>OX465599.1:272697500-282697500 GCA_950022295.1 Bromus sterilis | reverse complement strand
CAAAATATGACATCTATCACTAATAGGCTAAAGCTCTTGACACCAAAAGTCCAAACATTACTCAAAACAACACCTCAAAACTTTTTCAAGTTACTACTACAAAAAGAATAGCAACCTCAGTTACCTACTTCAAGTCAAGACACAAAACTCAATGCAACAGGAAAACTCTCTAAACAAGATAAACATGAAAACTCAAGAGAGTTACAGCAACAAACTAATCAAAATCTCTTTTAAAAGATAAACATGAAAGCTAAGATCAAAGCATGACAACAACTACGGAAAGATAAAGAACAAACACAACAAAGATAAGCAGGAAAAAGTCCTATGTTGTGTTCTAAATTTTGGAAGTGGAGCGTGTTTCTCTCCCACACAAAGAAAGCTGGGTTCTAACTTGTTATGAACAGCAAGCAAAGCTAAAGAAAACTAAAAACAAAACCTAAGAGCGAGACGCTCCAAGATAGCACATAACGCATGAAGTGATAAAAATATAGTGAAACGAGAGACGAACTGATAATTATCGTTGGAGAAGGGGATGCACGGGGGCATCCCCACGCTTAGACGCTTGAGTCTCCTTGAATATTTCTTGGGGATGCATGGGGGCATCCCCAAGCTTGAACGCTTGACACTTCTTAATCTTCTTTCATCATCTTCCCTCGTACACTTGAAAACTCCCTTCATACATAACTCATCATAATCTGATTAGCGAGGTTAGTACCCATAATAAAATAATTTTTTTATCTACTGGAAATAAGGATAACCTTGAAGAGATACTGTTTCTCAAGATTTCCAAAAAGTTTTTTCAAAGAAAAAGCAAGCTTAAGGTTTCCAAAACGTAGAAAAGGCAAAACAGGACAGAATCTGTGAAAAACAGACCATCAGGTAGTAAAGAATTTTTTAGGGGTACTTCTGCAACTCATATAAAAAAACTCAGAACATACGAAAGTTTCATAATTGTATATAGCACGCTGTGTAAAAAAGTCAGATCAAAAAGATGAACTGGGATTTTTTTTATGATTTTTCTAGTCACGAGGACATAATCTGTTTTGTGGACAGCATGTCACAACTTTCACTTCCCTTGTCGTATGAGGCTATAAAAGGCACAAAGCTTGAAAAGTAAAGATACAATGATGTTTCTACAGTAGTAACAATCATCAAGACCACTAAAAACAGAAGAAAAACAAAAAGGAAAACCTAAATTCGTTGCGGGCTGCCTCCCGAAAGCGCTTCTTTAAAGCCATTAGCTAGGCTTAATGCAAATAGATCAAGTCTTTTCAAGAAAATAACTAGCCCGTGTGACGGACTCAAAAGGCAACTTAATATTTTTCCTAGGTAAGTGTTCCATCCCTTTCTTGAGAGGGAATTGGAATTTTATAATCCCTTCTTTCATATCAATAATAGCACCTACGGTGCGAAGAAAAGGACGTCCCAAAATAATTGGACAAGAAGGTTCACATTCAATGTCCATAATAGTAAAATCAACGGGAACATAGTTGTCATTGACAATGATAAGAACATCATCTATCTTCCCCAAAGGTTTCTTTATGGAAGAATCGACGAGACGAACACCAAAAGAACAAGCATCAAAAGGTTTCAACTCAAATATATCATACATTCTTTTGGGCATAACAGAGGTACTAGCTCCAAGATCACATAAAGCAAAGCAAGAAAAGTTATTGAACTTAATTTTAATCATAGGATCCCAACCATCTTCTAGCTTTATAGGTACGGAGGCTTCTACCCTAAGCTTCTCCTCCCTAGCTTTAATGAGAGCATTAGTGATATGCTCCGTGAAGGCAAGATTAAGTGTGTTAGTGTGGGGGTCTCTAGACATCTTGTGAAGGAAACGAATAACTTCAGAAAGAGTGCAATTATCAAAATCAAGGTCACTACTATCAAGTAAAGTGGTAGTGGTGTCCTTTAGGCTCACTTGTTTGGTAGCTTCTATAGTCATAGGAATTTCTTCTTCTACGGTTGAGGTCATAGCATCACCATTAACAGGTCCTATGGGACTAGGGGTGCATTGGGTGCTAAGAGTTTGGATATCCTCAACCACTTGGATAGTAGCAACAGTATGGTGTGTAGGAAGGCTCTTAATTCTATCCTCTTCCTCCTTTTCTCTAGCCCATCTCTCTTTAAGTTTAGCCATCATCCTAATGTTTTCATTAATTTGCAATTGGATAGCATTCATAGGAGTGACCTTCCTCTCCTCAAGGGGAGAAGTTCTAATTTTAAGCAATTCTACTTCGTGGGCTAAATTGTCTACCTTCAACGAGAGGGCATCTAGTTTGTCTAGTTTTTCCTCTACACTCTTGTTGAAGGCTTTTTGGGTAGTGATAAAGTCTTTAAGCATACTCTCTAATTTAGAGGTGGAGTTTTTGCTGCTAGGATAAGTGTTGTTGTTCCCATATTTGTTGGAGGGGAACGGTCTAGGATTGCTACCAAAGTTACTCATATAAGCATTGTTGTTGAAGTTTTTTCTAGAGATAAAGTTCACATCTACTTGATCTTGAGCAATCAAAGAATTTAAAGGAACATTTTGTGGATCAATAGGAGATTGCTTGGTAAGTAAAGACATGATCAAGTCAACTTTTTCATTTAGGGAGGAGATCTCCTCGACAGAGTTTACCTTCCTACCTTTTGGAGCTCTTTCGGTGTGCCATTGGGAATAATTGGTCATCATCTCATCGAGAAGTTTTGTGGCAGCACCAAGTGTAGTTGACATAAAGGTTCCTCCCGCGGCCGAATCTAACAAGTTCCGCGAGGTAAAGTTCAAGCCTGCATAAAAAGTCTGGATAACCATCCAAGTAGTCAAACCATGCGTAGGGCAATTCTTAACAAGAGATTTCATGCGTTCCCAAGCTTGGGCAACGTGTTCATTATCCAATTGTTTAAAATTCATAATAAAACTCCTCAACTGGATAGTCTTAGCAGGGGGGTAGTACTTCCCGATAAAAGCATCCTTGCACTTATCCCAAGAATCTATGCTATTCTTAGGCAAGGATTGAAACCAGATTTTAGCTTCATCCCTCAAAGAGAAAGGAAAAAGCTTAAGCTTAACAATGTCACCATCTACTTCTTTGTACTTTTGCATATCACAAAGCTCAATAAAATTATTTAAATGCAAAGCAGCATCATCTCTAGCAGCAGAGAATTAATCTTTCATAACAAGGTTCAACAAAACAGGTTTAATCTCATAAGAAGGTGCTGAAGTAGCAGGTGTAGCAATAGGAGTGCAGATAAAGTCACTGTTGTTGTGACTAGTGAAGTAACACAACTTGGTGTTCTTAGAGGAACCCATAGCAGCAGTAAGCAAGATAACTATTTTTTTGATTTTTGATAAAAGACACTAAAGCAAAAACTGAAAGGTAAACTAACAAGACTAAAAAGCAAAGATAAAAGATAGTGTGCAACTCCCCTATCTTGAAGAGTGGAGTCCCCGGCAACGGCGCCAGAAATTTGCTTGATACACGAGATAACTTCTCGTCCCTTGTTGGTTACCCCAAGTGGAAGGTGAGATGCATATAGCAGCAAGTTTCCCTTAGCAAAGATGCTAAGGTTTAAAGTATCGAACCCGTAGGACTCCTTGGTCAACAAGTAGGTGGTGAAGTGAACAATTGGCGCCGTTGACAATCTAAGGATGGCTAACTTCACATGGACCTGCACACAAACAGATAGCTTTGCTCCCAACGAGTACAGAGGAGTTGTAAATTCCTCCGGCCTTGTTGTTTACAAAGGATAAAACGCACGGGATAATAATGATAGTGATAGCAACTGAAAAGTAAATACTGAAAGTAAATTGATAGTGTAAACAGTGGTGGAAGTATGGACCGGGATCTCTTGATGTTTACTAGTGATGTCTCTCTCCCAAAAGACGATAAAATAGCCATGCGAGGTAAACAAATTACAGTTGGGCAATTGACAGGATTATGTGCGCAAACCAATGCTAATTATGCAAAACACAAAGGAAGAGGCTCAAAAGCACGGGCGGTACGCCAAGACAAGTAGACCGAAATCCATCTGCATCTACCCACTAATCATCCACCTTGAGATATCTATCCAGAACATCTCGCTGGTATTAAGTTGGGAATCCCACCCAAAGTGTAAACTCAAAGCAACGGAAAACTGCATTAAAGAACTTTGCGTAAAGTAAACAATCCTTGCACCCGCAAGTACAAGCACCGTTGTTTTCCCCCTTGTGGCAACATCACATCCCCTAGACTCATGTTTCTGTCACTCAAGCTAGTCATCGGGGGGCATGAACCCACAATCATGCATAACGCTCCCTCTTGGAATCACTACCTACTACTTGGCCAAAGCAATAAACAACAACAGAGAACATGCAAGAGTTACTCAAGAACATAAATATAAAAGAAGAGAATCAAATATATAACTCAATCACAATCTGAACATAATCTCATAATCCATCGGATCCCAGCAAACTCAGCATAGCAACAACAGAAAGATTACATATGTGCCTCGATCATGTAGGGCAGCTCACGAGGTCTAATCCATGAAGACATCACATAGCTACTGATCATGGACCCATGGTACAAGGTGGATTACTCACGGTTCATCCGGGAAGCATCCATGGTGGTGGAGAAGCTCCCGGAGGTGATTCCTCCCTCCGACAGGGTGCCGGTAAGAGGTCTTCTGGTGCTCCTGATCTTGGAAGCGCGGTGGCGGAGGAACATAGGAGAGATCGCGAAAAAGGGTTCCGTCCCCGAGGGTTTCTCGTCACGGGGAATAAATAGGCGAAAGGGGGCAGCCAGAGGTGGGCCAGGGGCTCCAGGCGCCCCTCTGGCGCGGCTAGGGGCCTGGCCGCGCCCTCTGGCCGCCTGGGCCCCCCGTGGCCCCTCTCGGGATTTTCTCGAAGCTTCCGGTATGCTGATTTTTCCTATATTTTTCCCGGAATTTTTCTGGTAATTTTAATAAGGGGGAAACCTGAAATAGAAAAACAACAGAAAATAGGAACTGGCACTGGGGTGCACTGAGTTAATAGGTTAGTACAAATATGATCAAAAGTGTATGGAAGTTCATCAATATCATAGCAATATCACAGAAAAGAGGCATGGAACAAGAAGAAATTATAGATACGTTTTGGACGTATCATGCACCCCCATAAGTTGCCAGAAATATGAAACTCTTGCGAGCCAGACAGATAAGGCAAAGGGTATCGGCATGGACTTGATGGTCACATGCACCTCGATCAATTGAAACCATGTTTCCTTAGGGATCACCACAGATGCCCAAACCTAAATAACCTCATTCCATATGGGGAAGGATCGAGTAACCATCCCGGAAACTTGTGCAGTTACACAGGTTTGAAATTGTCACTAATTGCTGGGATACCCAAGTCTGCTCCGCTAAGGATTACCCACCCAGCTCATCATTTTGACTACAAGGACCATGGTGAAGCGTAACACGACCCCTCGCCACCCCCGGAAATGGCACCATGTCAATTCATTCACAGCATGAGTAAAAGTTCAAAGCTTGTGCCCCCTCCCATCAAAACTAATGCTCAAGAGGTACAACCAAAAGCAAGGTGATGCAACACCATGTGCAGACAGTCAAAGTTCCGCACCATGGGACATCATGATGATGAGCATATCGAGTTAGAAACTGACCAGGAAAGTAAAGTCTTTTCTCAAAGGGTCGATACAAAGGATTCAAGAATGTGTCGCAGATAAGGCCAGAGATACCCCGAGGATAGTACAGATATCCTCAGCATTCAACCTATGGAAAGGTATCTCGCTATCTTACCGGTCAACCGATATGAAAGTGGAAGTCAGCAGGAAAGGAATCTTATACACAGAGGTAAAACACCTGTCAGCAATATGGATTGGGTGAAGTAAACCCCCTGAGCCAGAATTTCTGGGATGCTACCAAGGGAACACTATGCGGTAAAAAGGAAACCCGGGAAGCGACAAGTTTCCTTAAGATGGTATGCTTTCAATGGTTCCATGAGAAACCAAATCTCGAGGAAGAGATTTTTCTAAGGGGGGTAGGTTTGTGACACCCTGGATTTTGGAACTTTCTTTTTTTTTTCAAAAACTTTTCTGATTTACTTATGGATTTGCCATCTGGATTGATTTTTAACAATTCTTTGGACTTGAAACTTGAGCATATTCTCTTTCCTTGCTCAAGTAGCCCATGATTACCTAGCCCTTTCCAATGATCATCCCCTGATCCATCCATACAAGCCCCATTTTATTCAAGCCATATGTTCCTTTACGAATATCCCCTTTTATTTGAGGATTGTGAAGCAACCCCTATTTATATTGCTCCATAAATACCCAAATAATACCCCCATATCCTTGACACCATTTCTAGGCAAAATCTCCAAAAACATTGCATGGCTCAAGTGGATTTCTCACCTAGAGAAATTCATTTGTCTGTGGGGGCAGAATAGCACTTTGTGAAGGAAGTGTTATTTATCCTTATCCATTGCTAGTTAAACTTTATGTGCATACTATTGTGATCATATCATGAGTCCATGCCAAGTTTCAGCCTTAGGGAACAAGCCAAACTTCATACCAAAATTCCCAAAGTTGGTATGCAACAAGGGGGAATTTTGGAGCAAGTGCATGATAGGGGAACCCATTTGCCTTGAAACTTTTTGTGCCTATTCCCACACTCAAATAACTCCACAAAACCAAGTTTTGGCCAAACCCAACCACCTATGTGATCACAACCTCAAGATGAAGTTTCTGTCCAGTCAAGTACCTTGTGAAGCAAGTACTAGCTAGAAGCTTCGCCTAGCCTTAAAATTTTGCACAAATATGCACACCACCAAATGACCCCTCTCCACCAAATTTGAGCCAATTTCACCAAGCCTATGAGTTGCTAGCTTCAACACAAGTTTCTAGTCCATTTGGAGCTCTACAAAGGAAGTACACAATTCCGTTGGCCAAATGAGCTGCAACTCCACAGTATGCTAGTCCTTCCAACCCTGAAGCCTTGTGACAACACCACACCCTCCCCCTATTCATCCTTTGACCACAGCTTGTCTCCCAAGTTTGCAACAACAAACTGTTCCTTGAGATAGAGATCACCACAGTGGTGCCCTTGACCATTCAAAGCTACCACAGTGCTCAGGGAAGAAAGGAGAAGCTGCTAGGCAGCCTTGGCCACGAAGAAACCCCACCATATGAGCCAGTGTCGTGGTGGCCACACTCTGGCATGCAGCCGACATGCTCTGGGCGTGTCCCGAGCTCAGCCGACACGCCACCCACGCACTGCAGGCCGCCGGTGTCACGTAGCCCGTGTCCATCCGCGCCGCACGACTTTGCCGAGCACGCGCGCTCACTTTCCCCTCTTGCACTCGCTGGATTCCCGCCGGCAGTCGCCGCCACACGGAAACATAACGGGCACAGTGCCGCGTCATGTCCCGTTCACCCTGGCCGTCCCCTCTTCTCCATGGACGCCTCTGCTCGCCCTTGTCCCCCCAGAGCCCCCTAGAACACCCTGGAACCCGCCGGAACCCCGCCACCTCACCGCATCACCATGGCCGCAGCTGCTTGTCGCTGCCCGGCTCAGATTCCTCCTCCCCCCTATAAAAGGAGGTCTCCCCCGCCCGTTCTCACCACCAGAAGCTCACACCACACCCCAATCGCATTCTAGTGCTTGAAATCGGAGCCGGCGAGCTCGTCTTCATCCTCTCCGGTGAGCACGTTGCCGCGGAGTTGCAGACGAATTGCTCCCGCTCCAAAGCCCCCTAGCCGCGCCACCTCCACCATTAGAGTCCCCTGCCTCCCCTCGTGCTTCCCCAACCCTCCCCTTGCCGTATTGGTGCCGGAGTCCGCCGCGTCATGGATGCCGGCGAGGTCTCATGACCCTGTGCCGCCGAGAGGACCCTAGCGAGGCCGTTAGAGGGTCTCCGGTTGAGCCCCGGGTACCGGAAGGATCGTCGTGGACTGCCCGAGCCCCCTGACCCCTCGCCGCACCGCGCCGTGGCCTCCTCGCCGGAATAGCGCCTCTAGTGAGTCCCCTCCCCTACCTCGGCCTCTCTCCCTCTCAGTCATATGACAGGGTAGCCCCACCTGTCATAGACGCCCCCTGCCCGAATCATTTTCTTAAGTGAAAACGTATTCTGGCTTTGTGCCATCGACGTCAGCCCCCTCGACATTTTTCCAAAAATGATTTTAAATCATGTTTTAAATCCCATTTTTACTAGAACTTTGACCATGAATATCTTTTTAACCACAAGTCCAAATGAGATGATTCTTTTTGCCTTGGTTTTCTATTGACCTCCTCTTTAATGTGGCATAGTTTTCATGCCATGTCTTTCTGTTATTATTTGATGATTAAAATAAAACCCTTATGTGGCACTTTTTCTATTGCATTTTAAAAATATATTTGCAGGGCCCTATTGTCTTCAAGACCGGGAGTATTTCACCCTCCTCTGGTGAAAGGCAAGCCACAATTTCTCTTGCACCTTCGTAAAGCTTTAACGTGGTTTACATCCCACTTTACTTTCAGATAACATATTGATCTTGCTTGGTATGCTTTGAATTTTTATGATCATGCTATTTCCATGTTATGTTTGCTTGCAACATACCTCTAGTCATGCTTATGATCTTGCTATGTTGCATGATAATATCTAATCATTTTGACATGAATAAGTTAATCATACAATTATGCTTTGAATCATGATATGACCACAACCGTACCTTGGATTTTTCTGCATGCATTGTTATGACTTGAGCTAGATTTTCATATTGCACCTGATCTTGGTGTTATGCATTAGAATATATGCTATGTGCCAAGTTGGTCAGGTGCCACCGAACCGAACTTATCAGTGCAGCCACACTCGCCTTTATGGGAAGGCCTTGGCTCGGTCTATCGATGTGCTCTCTTATGCGTATCACCAAAGAGGGGAGGCTATGCGCGCGCGGTTACCATGGCCCGGTAAGCGGCGATTAGTCTTGAAAGACGGCTTGTTTATAGTGAGCTCAGTTCCCGGTTGGGACAGTTGTACCCCGTTTGGGACAATATTGTTTGCCCTGCGATGGCCGGTGTCTGGAGGACACAGGGATACCCAAGACGGGATGTCAGAGATACGGTAAGGTAGGCATGCGGTAGAACGATCTTGTTGGAGAGTCCTAGTCCACTCCTATGGTACGAGTTCCGAGGTTCCTGTGGGACAAGTTCCAACGTACTGGATGGAGGAAGAACTCCATAGCGTGGGTAAAGTGCACAACCTCTGCAGAGTGTTAAGAATCTATTCGAATAGCCGAGTCCAAGGTATTGGAAAAAGTTCGTACTAGGTCACACCATGAGTCAACGTGAACCTGTTTGGTGTTTGTGTTAAGTGGATGGTCGTGCGATGACCCGTATAAGTTGTTGGTCATGCGATGGCCAGATTGATTGGGTGGTAACATAAGGACACCTAACCCATTGAAGGGTCGTGCGACGACTCATGTAAGTGGTTGGTCATGACATGACCAGATGTTTGATTCGGTAAAGACTCCGAGGTAAGCCGTATGATCATGTGATGATCATACGGGGTCCATGTGACCTTAAATGATGATTGTTCATGCATTAGTTATAATATTGATAACATGATAGATGCATCATGATAGCATTGTTTGAACTGTTATGTCATGTTATTGTTTTGCCTTGGTGCTTTGGATGCTGTGAGCGTGCAAGTACATTCAATGTACTGACCTGGCATGGCATGCCAGACTTGCAGGCAATGCCGTGATCGCGTAGGACAACGTTCCCGGAGTTTTTAAACTAGGAGGTGTCCCAGTCAGTGTCCCTGTGGAATGGAGTTCATCACCGTCGCCTTTGTTCCGTTGCTTTAGAGTTATCCCGCTGCTTGGTGTAGATCTGCGACTAGCATTAGGAGCAGGATGTCCGCCGCCTCGCTCCACTGGCATTGTAATATACCTCTTGTACCCATTTCATCATTAATAAAAGTGGTTCAGTTCTATATCAAGCAGTGCCGTGTTCCAGAAGACACGATCTCTGGGCTGGAGACGGGGTGTTCCGGTATTCTGAGCCTGGGTGCCACAACATCGATATGTGTTATTACCAATTGTTTACTAAGCACTTGAACAACTCATTTAATCAATGATTTTGTCTATCAGAAAAACATTGCATGTGTCAAATGACTCAAAGTCAAGAGATTGAATGACTTCATCGATATGAAGCTTCCGCATGCGCTTTGTTCTAATGTGACTAAGTCTCATGCTACTAGAATTTTAGCATTATCATCATATAACTTAATTTATTTAGCAATCAAGAAAATAGACATAACATCAAGAATTCAACTTAAATAATTCACCACGAAGGGTGAAATTCAGAGAGAATTAACTTTGAACAACCATTATTCAAACTATGGATAAGGCATCCACTGTGTAGACGACATAATACGATATTAATGTTTCACACAACCTCTGAATCAAATAAGTTTTATTTAAACTCTAAGATAAATCTTGATAGACGAAAGACGACGGCCTTGGGTGACTTGGGCACCACTTCGGACGCGGACTTGCACTTCATTCGCTCTTCTCCTTCGAATTCTGAGAATTCCCTGTACCGAATTTCAAGATAAGTGCAATCGGTATGGTATCAATTATACCTATGAAGGTGAAATAATTAAATTCTCTATTAACTTAGTACTCCCTCTGTAAATTAATATAAGATGTTTTAAATGACTAAACTAGTGATCTAAAACATCTTATATTAATTTACGGAGGGAGTATAACTTATTTATACCTTTTGTGATGAGACCACTTTTCATATCTCCCTGATACTTCTTGCAATTCCTCATCCAGTTCCCCTTGTTCTTGCAGTAGTGACACTCGAGATCTTTACTAGGGCCACTCTTGGTCTTTACCTGAGTTTTCGTCTTACCACCACTCTTGGCATTTCTTCCTTTGCCCTTCTTCTTGAAACCGGTAGTGTTCATCACATCCAACGCGTGGTTGGGATCCTTCTACATAGATGATTTCGCCGTCTTAAGCGTAGCGAACAATTCGTCTGTGGTGTTGTCAAGCCCATTCATGTTGTAATTCATGATAAAGCCATTGTAAGACAGGGGAGTGATGCAAGGACAATGTCAGTGCCGAGTGTCGTAGGGATCACAAATCCCAGAGCACTTAGCCTCTGTGCATAACCAACAAGTTTGATCACGTGCTCACTAATTGTGCTACCTTCTGCCATCTTGCATTCCCACAGCTGCTTCGTTATCTCATAAAGTTCAGTTCTAGATTGCTTCAGATACATAGCGTTCAGTTGTGTCACCATGTCAAAAACGGTGAAGTTCTCAACATTTCTGAAGCTTAGTATCCATGCATGTCAGCATCAAGCATTGTACTGCGGTGTGGTCATCCCCTTTAGTTGCATAGACGTTCTTATCGTCTTGCGATGCATCCTCTGCCGGAGCGGCTGGGAGAGCTTCTTTGAGAACATAGTCCTTCTTAGCAACTTTGAGGACAAACCCAAGATTACGGAACCAGTCCGCATAGTTGCCCCCATTTGCAGAAAGCTTCTGTTTTTTCAAGCATCAGTCCTAAGCTAAAAGCATTGTTGTTGCGGGCCATCTCTCTACAACGATATAAGAAGATTGATTTAGACATGGTTCAAAATTAATTGCATTAATCTTAACAAATTTAATCTAATGCTCCCACTAAAACCAATATGTCTCTACAATTGACCTTAGGGTAATCAAGATCCGGATCAATATACCTGACACCGGTGTAACACTCGGCCATGGAGGAGATCAACCTGGTAGGTCTAACAAAACCAATCATAACCATATTTATGACTCTTGTATTAGTCTATCGACACTTGTGCTCTGAGCTCAGATTCGATAAGCTAGAACGTCAAGACAACCAAGCGCTATTATTGTGGAGACAACTCAATCCACCCGTGTGTCTTTATTACCTTTCCGTTGGTACTCGTTTGACACGACGCACCTCGGGTGGCGTTTATTACAGACGGTTGCACAGTTGGGAGAGCACTAACTTCTTGATATTTTAAGAGAGATCTACCTATTAAAACACAACTACTTGTGCATTCAAACAGGCAATGAAAAGGATTAACATCATAGGCAATTTAATGTATGTGATATGGTATAGCCTTTTCTTCAAGAAGCTCCAAGCACCATGCTTTTCTTTCTTCATCTTCTTTTGGAGAAGAGAATCACCTCCACACACGACATGTCGTCAAGCACCATGACGTATGATCATCATCTTCATGTAGATACTCCAACTATTTCTAGCATCTATTCTACTAAAATAAAATTACATGAACTTTGGCACGCAGGCCGAATAATTGACAATCATATGGCTCCAACCATTATGCAGTACCATGACATGCAAGTCATGAAACATAACATTTAAAAATTATAATCATATCATACAAATTTTATCATGACGAAGACTATACCACATCACATGTTCCTACAAAAACAAGTTAGACATTCTTCTACTCGTTCTTTGCATCTTTTACGTGGCTACTAGGGTTTGCATGGCAATACGTTTTGCTAGCTACGTAACCACATAAAGCACAATCTTCAAGTTGCTAGATTAACACTCGGGGCGTATCAGCCATGATACTAAAATTTAATCTCATAACCCATACTGAACAATCGTCAATACACGTGATCCCCGTACTAGATCAATAATCTAACACACCCCATTTGTTACATAATTTCTCCACACCAAAAGCAAGACCCAAATCATCTTCGCGCGACCAGCATACTCATGAGCAGCATAGAAGGACCCTGAGGGGTAAGATGTTTGTAACAAAATCAAGAAATACAGGAGGGATCAACTTGTGCAATTAGAGGGGAAGCAACTAGAAGATCCAGTCTAGATCTATTATCAAAAAACCGCGCACAATGAAAATCTTGTGCAATGCCCGTTCATCACTATGAATTCTAGATCGAACCTGCATCTATAACTAGAACTAGCTCATGATACCGCTGTTGGGATTCGGAGTAGAAAACAAAAAAAATTGGCACTACGAAACCAAGTCCTAAGATAGGATCTAGATAGATGCAAACAATGGTAGCGATCTTGTTACCTTAGCAACCGTTCAACGGTAGTTCTCTCGCAATGGAAGAAGTTGATGGAGAGTTGGGGAAGCTTTACGTAGCGCAACCCTCGAACAGATCTGATCCGTGTGACGTCCCACAAACAGATCTACTCCGTGGAAGAAGATGCAGAAGTCCCTCGAACGAAAGATCGTACGTATGATCTCTCTATGGTTGATCCACATGTACGGTGCGAGATATCCGGCAGGGCTCCGCCGTCCAGAGCTCAGCGCCGCCGGATGATGGCACTGAAGTAGTGCTCCTCGTTGGCTACCCCAAGTGGAAGGTTGAGATGTAGCACAACCGAAAATTTCCCTTGGCAAAGATATCAAGGTTGAGATCGACCAGTAGGACTCCAACGACGACAAGTAGGTGGTTCGGCAAGTGATGCGCAATTTTTTTAAGCTTTCAAACTGAAGGGTAAGGCACCCCCAACATTTTATTACCAACACCACAATATTTACAAATAGGCAACAAAAGCTTGAAAAAAACATCCACTCAAGGTGGTAGAAAGTCTATCCATCTAAGTAACTCATCCTTAAATCTAGGATTAATTCTGTAACTAAGCAAAGTGAGATCATGAATAAAACTCACTCTCCACTTGGCAAAAGAGGGCCTTTCATGTTTGAAACATTTGGCATTTCTCACCAACCAGATGTTCCACCAGGCAGTGAACACTACTTCAGCAAAGAAGGGTTTATGAAAGGACTCTCTAGCCTTCTTGGCAAGGTGCACCATATCAGTACCATTTGTCCAGTCAATTTTTAGATATGCCCAAACTCTAGCACTGAAATTGCACTGGAAAAATAGATGATCCCGGGTCTCGTGGTGTTGAATGGGGCATAACACACATTCAGGGCCATCCTGGATATGCCAGTGTCTTCTGAGAATCATATCTTTGATATTGAGACAATCCATGGTCACCAGCCAGGCAAAGACCTTGATCTTCAGTATGCAGCAAAATTTCCAAATCCAATTTTAAAGGGGATTGGCTTGAATAGGAGCATGCACCATTGTGTAGAACTTTTTAGCAGTGTATTGACCCTTGTTGTCCAACCTCTATGTCCAACAATGCTTGACATCATCAGAACTGTGGTTCTGAAGAATTTGTTCCAGATCATTTAACTCCTGGAAAGCTTGAGCAGAGAGTGGTAGATTGAAGAGATCAGTGATGTCAGTAGCAGCCATGGCCTCCTGCATAGAGATGAGGGGATCTTTTGAGAAAGAGAACAATCTCTGAAACTTTTGTGCCAAGACAACATTTGCGTGATTGATCCAGTAGTCATTCCGCAGCAACACTATCTCCCCAGCCCCAATTTTAATATTTGAAATAGCAACAAAGCTATCCATATATTTGGCCACATCTTTCCACCAAAAGGAGCCACAGAGCTCAGTAGCATGAGGAACCCTTTCATGGTAGTAAGTATTCCAGATAAGTGAGACCCAAGGAACATCCTCTTTATTATAAAACTTGTTCAGATGCTTCATCAGGAGGGCTTGGTTCTGCAGTTGTAGGTTTAGGATGCCCAGTCCACCTTTTTTCTTTGGTCTGCAAACAAGATCCCAAGCATCTAAAGATTTTCCAGAGTCTTGGCCATACTTCCTCCAAAGACACTGTCTCTGTATCCTTTCCAACTGTTCGATAATACCAGCAGGAATGTGTAAGGATAAAAGGAAGTAAATGGGCATGGAGGATATCACAGAATTTAGTAGCTGAAGTTTCCCCCCCCCCCCCGAGGTAAGAAACAAGAGCTTGCAGTAAGTCTCCTCTCCATACAATCCACCAGGGGAAGAAGATCCACAATTTTGGGCCTGGTGGTGCCCACAGGCAAACCCAAATATGTGAAAGGAAGCTTCCCCACTTGACATCCAAAAGCAGCAGCAAGTTGAGAAACAGAGGCATCATCAATATTGATGGGTACCATGGAGGATTTGTTATAGTTGATATCCAGGCCAGTGGACTCAGAGAAACTTTTAAGGGCATCTTTGAGCCTGAGCACTTGTTGCACCTCAGCAGGCATCACTAAGATTGTGTCATCAACATATTGCACAATTGGGAAGTCAGGATCATGAGTGGGTATGGGCAAACTAAGGTGTCCTCCTCTGAGAAAGTTATTCACCACAAACTGCAAAAGATCAGCAGCAAGGACAAAAAGAAGAGGGGATAAAGGATCACCCTGTCTGACTCCCCTCTTGCATTTAAATTGTCTGCCTGGAATGCCATTTAACAAAACAGATGAAGAACCACTGTCCAATAGTTGCGGCACCCACACTCTCCATTTGTGAGGGAAACCTTTGTGCTTTAAAATTTCCAGGATGGCTGCATGCTCAATAGAGTCAAAAGCTTTCTCAAAGTCAATCTTGAGCGATAGCAAAGGTCTCCTAGATTGATGACATTGATGCAAGTATTCTAGGATCCATGCAATGCAGTCTTGAATGGATCTCTCCTTTATAAACCCATATTTTCTACCATCCCGACTCACATAACAGTATCAACATTGTATCACTCTAAGCATGCAATAAGCAGTAACAGTTGCAGGGGCCACATGATATCAATCAACTCCTACATCTTCTAGGATTGTGGTTTGCTTACTAATGTGACAAATGATAGGTCATGCAAAGGAATGGGTTCATCTATGCGGTAGAAACGTTATCATGGTAATCATCCTAAACAATGCATAAGCGAGACTGAGAGGGAAATGGTATTTTATCGACATGATCAATGGGGGTTTGCTTGCCTTGCTGACGAGGGTCGTACACGGTATCTTCAACGGAGGGGGAGATCTCGGGTTCCGGCTCCACCTCTATCCGGACAAGCAAAGCAATCAAGGGATAAATATAAATGCAATGCTCAAACACATGATCAATGTTGCAATGGTGACGTTCATGGTTGCAATGTGTGGGCAATTCCATTTAAAAGAAGTGGGTTGCAAAGTCATTTGCAAATTCACTTCAAATTTGAATTCAAATTAAAGGCATATGGACAAATGCTACTATTCACACAATTTAAATTGGTCAAACATGAAAACAAAGTCCATATTCAGAATCCTTGCATTTTTCTGATAATTTTTCATATATTGTTTTTCCAATTTGGAGTTAATATGAATTTTCTATGATTTTTTAAAGTTTATTGTATTTTCTACAATTTCTTGATTTCTTTTATCTATATTCCAATTACTGCATCAGCATGGTGGCACTGTGACGTGGGGGGGGGGCTCACAAGTGAACTGACTAGGGGGCCCCACCTGTCAATGACACAGGGGGGTTAATCCCCTGTTTAATTAATCTGTGATTAATTAGAGGGCCCTAGGCCCAGTTGTTAGTGGCTCAGGGGGTTGGATTAGGGGTGGGGTTAAGCTTGGGCTAAACTGCCCACCGGCGTTTACCCGGCGGCAACCATAGTGCGCGGCGGAGGATTCGCCGGAATACGCTCCAGGCCACGTGATACGTCCAAAACGTATCTATAATTTCTGCTTGCTCCATGCATGTTTTGTGTGATATTGCTATGATCTAGATACACTTCCATACACTTTTGATCATATTTGGACTAACCTATTAACTCAGTGCACCCCAGTGCCAGTTCCTATTTTCTGCTGTTTTTCTATTTCAGTTTTCCCCCATATAAAAAGTGCCAGAAAAATTTGGGAAAATTCAGATAAAAAATCAGCGTGACGGAAGCTTCGAGAAGAGCCCGGGAGGGGCCAGAGGGGAGCCAGGGGGGCCCAGGCGACCACCCGGCGCGGCCCCACCCCTGGCCGCGCCATGGGGGCGCCTGGGGCCCCTGGTCCACCTCTGGCTGCCCCCCTTCGCCTATTTATTCTCCGTCACGGAAAAACTCCAGAAGAAGAACCCTATTCCGCGAACTCGCCTCTGTTCCACCGCCACCGCGCTTCCGAGATCGGGATCACCAGAAGACCTCTTCCCGGCACCCTGCCAGAGGGAGGATTGACCTCCGGGAGTCACCTCTCCACCATGGATGCTCCCCGGATGTCTCGTGAGTAGTTTTCCTTGGACCATGGGTCTGTGATCAGTAGCTATGTGATGTTCTCCTCCCCTCTTTGATCTTCATTGTTTAGACCTCATGAGCTGCCCTACATGATCGAGGCACCTTTGTAATATTTCTGCTATTGCTATGTTGAGTTTGGTAGGATCTGATGAATTATGAGATTATGTTCAGATTGTGATAGAGTAATATATTTGGTTCTTATCTCTTGTATTTTTGTTCCTAAGTAATTCTTGCATGTTCTCCGTTGCTGTTTATTGCTTTGGCCAAGTAGTAGGTAGTGACTTCAAGAGGGAACGTTGTGCTAGATTGTGGGTTCATGCCCCCCGATGACATGCTTGAGTGACAGAAACATGAGTCTAGGGGATGTGTTGTTGTCACAAGGGGGAAAACAACGGTGCTTGTAAACGCGGTTACAAGGATTGTTTACTTTACGCAAAGTGCTTTTTAATGCAGTTGTCTGTCGCTTTGGGTTTACACTTTGGGTGGGGCTCGCAACTTAATACCAGCGAGATGTTCTGGATAGATATCTCAAGGTGGATGATTAGTAGTAGATGCAGATGGATTTCGGTCTACTTATTTTGGCGTACTGCCCGTGCTTTTGAACCTCGTCCTTTCTTTTGTAGCATAGTTAGCATTGCGGTGCGTTCATAATCCTGTCAATTGCCTTTCTGTAATTTGTTTACCTCGCATAGCAATTTTATCATCTTTTGGGAGAGAGGCATTACTAGCGAACATCACGTATCCCGGTCCATATCCTCATTACTGTTTCCACGCTTTATTTACTTTACTATTTTTACTTGCTATCATTATCCCCTGCTTTTTATCCTTGTGAACAACAAGACCGGAGAGATTGACAACCTCTCTGAACTTTGTTGGGAACAAAGTTATCTGTGTCTGTGTGCAGGTCCGCGTCAGTTGCGCCGCTGACACCTACTTATCATCTCTGGAGTCCTGCCGGAGACAAACCTTGGTATCTTCACCGAGGGAAAACTGCTGCTGCACTACATCTCAACCTTCCACTTGGGGTAACCAACGAAGGGGCGAGAAGCCATCAAGCAAATTTTTCTGGCGCCGTTTCCGGGGACTCCAAGTGCTAAGATAGGGGAGTTGCACACTACCCTTTACCTTTGTTTTTTTAGTCTTGTTAGTTTACCTTTCAGTTTTTATCTCAGTGTCCTTTATGAAAAACCACAAAAATAGTTGCTACCTTTTGCCTTTGTCTTGCTTTGCCTATTTATGCTATCCTCACCATGGGTGATGAAACACCCAAATATGGTAGGATGGACATGTTTCACTTGGATCGTCTTCAATCAATTTGTGCTCGCGCTAATAACCCGACCGACTTGGTTGAGGGAAAATCATTGGATGAGCATGCTCATTATACGCGGCACCGCCTATCTTAGCAAGGGAAACACTTATGGGATCAAATACATGTTTCTTATTGCCATGCTAAATTTTTGTGCCACATTTATGATTTTACTTGCTGTTCTAATATAGATCATAAACACCTCCCTTTCCAATGTGAGTTTAATGAAAATGAGATCTTATCTTCTTATGCTAAAGGTGTTTATGATTACTTTGATGTTGAAAAGATTTTAGAGTTTGTTGCTTTTAAAGGTGCCTATGAGATTGCTTCTTTGATTGAAAAGTATCACGATACTATTTTCGAGTCTGAAAACTTTGCATTCTTGCTTATTGCTTCGAGAATTATACTTCCAATTCTTATATTGAGGATTTTAAAAATAAAATGTTTTCTTCCCAAGAAGAGACCAATGATTTCTTTGAGGAGGAATCCCATGATTCCGAGGACTCACTTGGAATATCCCTGTCTGAAAATTTTGATACTTGCTTTGTTGATGGCCAAGATGCCACTATGGATGATGCTGACAAAAATGAACTCTCTATAGTTCGTTATGTTAAGTATGAAATTGTTGCTATTGCACCCACACTTGATTGTCCTATTATCCTTTTGAAATCTCCAATTCATATTCCGGAGAACTATGCTCTTATCAAGGCTCAATGTGATGGGTTGCATCTATCTTATCATCCTAAAAACCGTGTTGAAAAACAATACACGTGTGCTTGTAGGTCATGAACAACATGATTTATGCGATAGTTATATTCTTGATGTTGTTCATGATGCTAGTGAAAATTACTTTGCGAGAGGAAAGTTTGGTTGTAGAAACTTCCATGTTACAAAAACACCTCTCTTCATGTTGAAAGTTTTGAAATTGTTCTTGTTCTACCTTCCTATGCATGTCACTTTGTGCTTCTTTGATTTATTTTCTTACAAGATGCCTATGCATAGGAAGTGGGTTAGGCTTAAATGTGTTTCACATTTTCTTCTTGATGCTCTCTTTTGCTTAAAAATTCTTATTCTTGTGAGAGCATCTTCTACAATCTTTAAGCCTAGCTAATGGCTTTAAAGAAGCGCTTTCGTGAGGCAGCCCGCAACGAATTTAGGTGTTTATTTTTTGCTTTTGTTGTGTCTTGATGATTTTTACTACTGTAGCAACATCGTTGTATCTTTATTTTTCAGCTTTGTGCCAAGTTATAGCCTCTTACGACAAGGGAAGTAAAAGTTGTGACATGCTGTCCAGAAGACAGATTCTGTCCTCGTGACCAGACAAATTCCAGAAAAATCCCAGTTCATCTTTTTGAGCTGAAATTTGTACACAGTATGCTCTATACAATTACGAAACTTCCGTATGTTCTGAGTTTTTTGATTTGAGTTGCAGAAGTGCACCTAAACAATTCTTTACTATCTGCTGTTCTGTTTTTCACAGATTCTGCCACGTTTTGTCTCTCCTTACTTTTGCAAACCTTAAGCTTGCTTTTTCTTTGCAAAAACTTTTTGGCACTCTTGAGAAACAGTAGCTTTTCAAGAATATCTTTATATCAAGTGGAGATTTTATTTATTTATTAAGGGTACTAACCTCTCTAATCAGCTTATGATGAGTTATGTATGAAGGGAGTTTTCAAGTGTGCGATGGAAGATGATGAAAGAAGATCTAGGAGTGTCAAGCGCTCAAGCTTGGGGATGCCCCCATGCATCCCCAATAAATATTCGAGGAGACTCAAGCGTCTAAGCTTGGGGATGCCCCCGTGCATCCCCTTCTCCATCAACAATCATCAGTTCGTCCTTCGCCTCACTATATTTTTATCACTTCATGCGTTATGTGCTATGCTTGGATTGTCTCCCTGTTAGGTTTTGTTTTTAGTTTTCTTTAGCTTTGATTTCTGTTCATAACAAGTTAGATCCTTTCTTTCTTTGTGTGGGAGAGAAACACGCTCCACTTTCAAAATTTAGAACACATCATAGGATTTTTCCTGCCTATCTTTTTGCTGTTGTGTGTTCTTTATCTTTTCATAGCTGCTGCCATGTTTAGTTTTAGTCTTAGTTTGTCTTTAGCAAGAGCCTTGGCTTTTTTTAGTTTGTTGCTGGAACTCTTTTTAGTTTTCATGTTTATCTTGTTAAAGAGAGTTGGTTGTTGCACTGAGTTGTGTCTTGTCTGTAAAGTAGGTAATTGAGGTTGCTATTTAATTTTAGTAGTAGCCTGCAATAGTTTTGAGGTATTGTTGTGAGTAATGTTTGAACTTTTGGTGTCAAGAGCTCTTGCCTATTAGTGATAGGTGTCGTATTTTGGGCAATCCGTGTTTATTTTCAAAACCTACAAAACTAGTTGAGAACACTAGCTACTAGATGGATCACTACTCTTCTGAGGGGTCGATTATTAGAGTACACTCACGTATCATGAGTCGAGGATGCGCAAGGATAACCAAACCCCCATACACTCCTCCTCGGGGTACTTGTCTCTTTGTGAACCTCCTCATTAGATTGAGAGTTACCGATAATAAGTGCATGAGTTCTTCAGACTAATGTAAGTATTGAGAGTTGACACTTCCACGTTCCCATATTTTGCTAGCCTCTCCCGTGCCGTGCATTGCCTTCTTCTCACTCCGAGAGTTGGTGTCCACCTTCGCCGGTACATCCAAACCCTTGGCATGATACGCTCTGTCATCATCAGCCTCCCTTTATCTTTCCTCAAAACAGCCACCATACCTACCTATCAAGGCATTTCCATAGCCTTTCCGAGTTACATTGCCATGCAACTTCCACCTCTTCATGACTTGATCTTCATGTCATACATGTTCCTGCTACACTGGCAGAGGCATACATTGCATACATCATGATAGTTACATCTTATTTATGTTTTGAGTACCTTGTAAAGTGTGAAAGATTTCCTTTATCTTCTTGTAAAATAGAGTGTTGCCCTTAAGTGAGTAAAAGATCCCAAAGTGGACACATTAAAAGATCCCAAAGAGGACAAATGAGAGTTAAATAGAAAGAGCCATTGAGGTCACAAAAAATAAAAAAAAATAGAAAAAAGAGAAAAAGAAATAAAAAGAGAGAAAGGCGAAACACTACTATCCTTTTGAGAGATCCACACTAGTACTCCCTTTATATCCTTGTACTCCATAGAGATGATCTTCATGCATATAGTTTGGAGAGCTTCTTAGCTCGTATGTGCATCCGTTGCATGGCAATCCCTACTCCTCACATCATATCTATCATTTGGCCTCTCTTGCCTATGATTGTCCTCATTGATGTGAGCCTTTCTTATCCTTTTTGTCTTCCTCCTCCGTACTTCTCTCTTTGCCATCCTAAGTGTCAACTCTCATGCTTACGCTCATCCATTGCATGAGTGCTCACAATATCGAAAAGGAGTGAATCAAATTGACTTGTACCTCGCTAGTGGTCTGGGGACGAGTCAAGATAAGATTCCAAAGAAGACCAAGTGTGAAACTTTAGTAGATTGAGTTCTCAACAAAAATACTTTTTTTTCTCGTATTCCCTATCCCCTTTCTTGCACGCAAACACCATTTGGAGACATTCGAGTCATGGACAGCGAGAGCTCTTGCACCTAATGTTCTTTTGTTACTTGTTTCAATGCTAATATAGACTCTTGCATGTTATGACTTGAATTGAATCTCTAACCTTGATTGCTTTACTTTTCAAAGTTCTTTTATGGTTGCTAGCATGTCACCACAGAAATTATGCTTGTTATCATTTACCTACTCGAGGACGAGCAGGAATTAAGCTTGGGGATGTTGATACGTCCAAAACCTATCTATAATTTCTGCTTGCTCCATACATGTTTTGTGTGATATTGCTATGATCTAGATACACTTTTGATCATATTTGGACTAACCTATTAACTCAGTGCACCCCAGTGCCAGTTCCTTTTTTCTGCTGTTTTTCTATTTCAGTTTCCCCCCATATACAAAGTGCCAGAAAAATTCAGGAAAATTCAGATAAAAAATCAGCGTGACGGAAGCTTCGAGAAGAGCCCGGGAGGGGCCAGAGGGGAGCCAGGGGGGCCCAGGCGACCACTTGGCGTGGCCCCACCCCTGGCCGCGCCAGGGGGGCGCTTGGGGCCCCTGGTCCACCTCTGGCTGCCCCCTTCTCCTATTTATTCTCCGTCGCGGAAAAACTCCAGAAGAAGAACCCTATTCCGCGAACTCGCCTCTGTTCCGTCGCCACCGCGCTTCCGAGATCGGGAGCACCAGAAGACCTCTTCCTGGCACCCTGCCGGAGGGAGGATTGACCTCCGGGAGTCTCCTCTCCACCATGGATGCTCCCCGGATGTCTCGTGAGTAGTTTTCCTTGGACCATGGGTCTGTGATCAGTAGCTATGTGATGTTCTCCTCCCCTCTTTGATCTTCATTGTTTAGACCTCGTGAGCTGCCCTACATGATCGAGGCACCTTTGTAATATTTTTTCTATTGCTATGTTGAGTTTGATAGGATCTGATGGATTATGAGATTATGTTCAGATTGTGATAGAGTAATATATTTGGTTCTTATCTCTTGTATTTTTGTTCCTAAGTAATTCTTGCATGTTCTCCGTTGCTGTTTATTGCTTTGGCCAAGTAGTAGGTAGTGACTTCAAGAGGGAACGTTGTGCTAGATTGTGGGTTCATGACCCCCGATGACATGCTTGAGTGACAGAAACATGAGTCTAGGGGATGTGCTGTTGCCACAAGGGGGAAAACAACGGTTCTTGTAACCGCGGTTACAAGGATTGTTTACTTTACGCAAAGTGCTTTTTAATGCAGTTGTCTGTTGCTTTGGGTTTACACTTTGGGTGGGGCTCGCAACTTAATACCAGCGAGATGTTCTGGATAGATATCTCAAGGTGGATGATTAGTAGTAGATGCAGATGGATTTCGGTCTACTTATTTTGGTGTACTGCCCATGCTTTTGAACCTCGTCCTTTATTTTGTAGCATAGTTAGCATTGCGGTGTGTTCATAATCCTGGCAATTGCCTTTCTGTAATTTGTTTACCTCGCATAGCAATTTTATCGTCTTTTGGGAGAGAGACATCACTAGCGAACATCACGTATCCCGGTCCATATCCTCATTACTGTTTCCACGCTTTATTTACTTTACTATTTTTACTTGCTATCATCATCCCCTGCTTTTTATCCTTGTGAACAACAAGACCGGAGAGATTGACAACCTCTCTGAACTTCGTTGGGAACAAAGTTATCTGTGTCTGTGTGCAGTTCCGCGTTAGTTGCGCCGCTAACACCTACTTATCATCTCTGGAGTCCTGCTAGAGACAAACCTTGGTATCTTCACCGAGGGAAAACTTCTGCTGCACTACATCTCAACCTTCCACTTGGTGTAACCAACGAAGGGGCGAGAAGCCATCTCCACGGGAGGGCACGGGGT
Source organism: Bromus sterilis (assembly GCA_950022295.1). Lineage (NCBI taxonomy): Eukaryota > Viridiplantae > Streptophyta > Magnoliopsida > Poales > Poaceae > Bromus > Bromus sterilis. The sequence continues at coordinate 282,673,710 of OX465599.1, read as the reverse complement.
TTGCTCTGGGGGGGGGGGCATGCACGTCCGCGTCGATTGGAACACATGGGAGGTCCAAAGGATGGCCGGAGCCTCGCCGAGGTTGAAGGGTGCGGCGGCCGGAGTAGTGTGCAGCTGAACATGGCGATTCTATGCTCGGGATGACGCGAGGGAGGTGGAAAATCAAACAGGAGCTCACCCTGGTTCGAGCCGTGACGACGGCGCGGTCGAGGACGAGCTGTTGTGGAATAATCCCTCGCCGGAATACATGGCGGTCAGGGGTGGGTAATCGAAGGCGACGACCGCTCCAAGGGCTCCGCGGCTCGATTGGGCGTGCGGGACGAAGAAGACGTCGACGCCGGTCTTGATGGACACGTCGGGGCGGTGAGGAGAGGCCGTTGGCCACGTGCTGTGCTCGGCGGTGCTCCGATGGCTTCACTGTCAGCGGCGATTCAACGCGAGAGAGAAGGGAATGGCGACCGGAGAGAGAGGGGAAGAGCGCGGGGCGTGCTGTGTGTCGCCGGCGCGAGAAGGGGGCAAGGGGTGGCCTAGAAGCGCCTCGGTGGCCACGGTGGCGTCGGCATGCACGCCACCGAGGTGCTTGCCATCGCTAGGCAAGACGACAAGGGGTGGGGTGGTGGGCTTGGCCGGCTGGGGAATGAGTTGGGCCGAATGGCCAGGTGAGTCCCTTTTCCTTTTTCTTCAGTTTTTCTTTTCTGCAATTTGTTTTACCTTGCTAAAAAAATAGCAAAGTATTTTTATAAATGCTCCAAATTTTTATGTGGCCTCAAAATAAAAATAGCTAGCCACTTATAAAGTTTGGGCATTTTTAAAATTCAAATAATTTAAACTTTAATTCAAATAGGGTTATTTATTTAAATCCAAGCTCCTGTTTGAATATTTGAAAAATCCATGAGCATGGGATTGCTACCACATCACTTGATATGTGATCACACTCATTTATGAGACTTTTCAAAAATGCAAAAGGAATTTTTGGAGAAACTTTTATTCTGGCCATTTGAATTAAATTCATCTGGGGGGGGGGTTCTTCTCCCATTTCAATTTCAATTTAAATTTTTTGACATGATGAAAAGTGAGACTTGATCCTAGCAAATACCTAACAGAGGGTTCTGACAAAAACCCAATGACATCCTCTGTTTGATGGCCCATGGAGATGCTTCCTTCTGGCCTAGCGCGGTTACGGACATATTTCTTTAGGAATCCCATGAACCTCTCAAAGGGGAAGATATTCTGTACAAATACGGGGCCCAGAATGAAATCTCGCCGACTAGATGAACTAGGACGTGCGTCATGATATTGAAGAAGGATGGTGGGAACACCAGCTCGAAACTGACAAGACATTGCGCCACATCACTCCTTAGCCTTGGTAGGATTTCTGGATCGATCACCTTCTGAGAGATTGCATTGAGAATGCACATAGCTTAACAATGGCTAATCGAACGTTTTCTGGTAGAAGCCCCCTGAATGCAACCGGAAGCAGTTGCGTCATAATCACGTGGCAGTCATGAGACTTTAGGTTCTGAAACTTTTTCTCGACCATATTTATTATTCCCTTTATATTCGACGAGAAGCCAGGCGGGACCTTCATACTGAGCAGGCATTCAAACAAGGTTTCCTTCTCTTCTTTGGTAAGAGCGTAGCTGGCAGGACCTTCATACTGCTTTGGAGGCATGCCGTCTTTTTCGTGCAAACGTTGCAGGTCCTCCCGTGCCTCCGGTGTATCTTTTGTCTTCCCATACACACCCAAGAATCCTAGAAAGTTCACGCAAAGGTTCTTCGTCACGTGCATCACGTCGATCGAAGAGAGGACATCTAGGTGTTTCCAGTAGGGTAGGTCCCAAAATATAGATTTCTTCTTCCACATGGGTGCGCGTCCCTCGTTGTCATTCGGAATAGATAGTCCGCCGGGACCCTTTCCAAATATTACGTGTAAATCATTGACCATTGCAAGTACGTGATCACAGGTACGCATGGCAGACTTCTTCCGGTGATCTACCTCGCCTTTGAAATTCTTGCCTTTTTTACGACATTGATGGTTGGTCGGAAGAAATCGACGATGCCCCAGGTACACATTCTTGCTGCAGTTGTCCAAGTATATACTTTCGGTGTCAGCTAAACGGTGAGTGTATGCATGGTAACCCCTTTTTGTCTGTCCTGAACGGTTACTGAGAGCAGGCCAATCATTGATGGTTACAAACAACAACGCATGCAGGTCAAATTCCTCCTGTTTGTGCTCATCCCACACACGTACATCGTTTCCATTCCATAGCTGTAAAAGTTCTTCAACTAATGGCCTTAGGTACACATCAATGTCGTTTCCGGGTTTCTTAGGGCCTTGGATGAGAATTGGCATCATAATGAACTTCCGCTTCATGCACATCCAAGGAGGAAGGTTAAACATACATAGAGTCACGGGCCAGGTGCTGTGATTGCTTCTCTGCTCCCCGAAAGGATTAATGCCATCCGCGCTTAAACCAAACCATATGTTCCTTGGGTCATGTCCAAACTTATCCCGGTACTTTCTCTCGATCTTTCTCCATTGTGACCCATCAGAGGGGTGTCTCAAATTCCCGTCTTTCTTACGGTCTTCATTGTGCCATCGCAACAACATCGCATGCTCTTTGTTTCTGAACAGACGTTTCAACCGTGGTATTATAGGAGCATACCACATCACCTTGGCAGGAACCCTCTTTCTGCGGGGCTCGCCGTCAACATCACCAGGGTCATCTCGTCTGATCTTTTACCACAATGCACCACATACCGGGCATGCATTCAAATCCTCGTACGCACCGCGGTAGAGGATGCAATCATTAGGGCATGTATGTATCTTCTGCACCTCCAATCCTAGAGGGCATACGACCTTCTTTGCTGCGTACATAGTGTCGGGCAATTCGTTATCCTTTGGAAGTTTTTTCTTAAATATTTTCAGTAGCTTATCAAATCCTTTGTCAGACACAACATTGTCTGCCTTCCACTGCAACAATTCCAGTACGGTACCGAGCTTTGTGACGCCCTCTTCGCAATTGGGGTACAACCCTTTTTTGTGATCCTCTAACATCCGATCGAACTTCATCTTCTCCTTTTCACTTTCACACTGTCTCCTTGCATCAACAATGACCCGGCGGAGATCATCATCGGGCACATCGTCCGGTTCCTCTTGATCCTCATCGGGCACATCATCCGCTTCCTCCGTTGCAGCATCACCGTATTTAGGGGGCACATAGTTGTCATCGTACTCTTCTTCTTCGCCATCTTGCATCATAACCCCTATTTCTCCGTGCTTGGTCCAAACATTATAGTGTGGCATGAATCCCTTATAAAGCAGGTGGGCGTGAATGGTTTTCCGGTCAGATTAAGACTTCGTATTCCCACATGTAGGGCATGGACAACACATAAAACCATTCTGCTTGTTTTCCTCAGCCAATTCGAGAAACTCATGCACGCCCTTAATGTACTGGGAGGTATGCCTGTCACCGTACATTCACAGTAAAACCAAAGTACACACATAGTTCTCATTGAACAACATACAACTCTCTAGAGCATCTAACTAAGCCATACATTGAAACTATGTAAAACATTTCAATGCAACAACAAATGCGATCATAATCGCAACGAAGGTAACAATTGAACCAACAGCATAATGATACCAAGCCTCGGTATCAATTGCATATTTTCTAATCTTCAAGCGCATTGCATCCATCTTGATCTTGTTATCATTGATGACATCCACAACATGCAACTCCAATAGCATCTTATCCTCCTCAATTATTTTTATTTTTTCCTTCAAGTAATTGTTTTCTTCTTCAACTAAATTTAACCTCTCGACAATAGGGTCGGTAGGAATTTCCGGTTCAACTACCTCCTAGATAAATAAAATCTATGTCACATTGGTCGGCATAATTGTCATAAACAATAAATGAGCCACATCCAAATCATAGACAGGACGAGGGCCGACATGTGCGGATACCATAACCATCACACTATATAATAACAAGCAATAATATAAATAAGAAAATTAGACAAGTAATAAAAGTAAAAAATTATTTTCTTTTAGAAACAAGATAAGAATAAGAGGGTTACCACGGTGGTGCCGGCGACAAGATCGACGCGGGTGATAGACAGTGGGTAAGACGGGAACGAGACGTGACAGATCGCTAAACCTAGACAAATCTTGAGGAAAATGGAGCTTGGAGGTCGACTTTGGAGAGGAAAAAGAGAAATTAGTGTGGCTCGGGCATTTCATCGAACACCTCATGTGCATAGGAGGTGAGCTAGAGCACTCACACTCCAAGAAAAAATAGGGCAGTGGAGTGCTCTGCTTGGGGAGTGGTATATATAGCCACAAGGTCTTTAGTACCGGTTCCAGACATGAACCGGAACCAATTTCCCACGAGGCCCATTGGTCCCGGTTCAAGTCTGGAAAACGGACATAAGGGTCCAGACAAATCGGGACCAATGCCCCACGAGCCCCCGCCGCCCCCTGGGCGCATGAACCGGGACGTATGACCCTTATGCGTCCCGGTTTGTGGCCCAACCGGGACTAATGGGCCGGAGAGGCCTGAACCAAAGCCCTGTTTTCTAATAGTGTATCCTGTGTTTTTGATCCTTTGTAAACAACAAGACCGGAGAGATTGACAACCTCTCTGAACTTCATTGGGAGCAAAGTTAATTGTGTTGTGTGCAGGTCCGCGTCAGGTGCGCTGCTGACACCTACTTACCATCGTCGGAGTCCTACTGGTCGATAATCAACCTCGGTATCTTCACCGAGGGAAACTTGCTGCTACGCTGCATCTTTCCTTCCACTTGGGGTAACCAATGAAGGGCGAGAAGCAATCCTCTCTCGTGTATCAGCGCGGCGAGGCCGTCCAGGAGGGCGGCAAGAGCGGCGTCGGAAGATGGTCGGGGCCACGACGGCCACCACGGCGGCGGCCAAAGCCAATGAACGAGAAAAACGAAGACGAAACTCGAATTTGAGCGGGGCAAAGGGGAAATGGACGGCCACCACGGCGGCGGCGCGTCACGGTGGCCGGGACACCAGGGACGACCAAGGCCGGCGAGCGTCGGGCCAGCGTTGGACGCAAGGGAGCGGGGCCACATGGCAGAGCGTGGACGATGTCGGGGAGGATCACCGGGAGTCGCCGGAACCGCACTGGCAGTCGTGGCGGCGGCGAGTACCGGAGGCCGTGGCGGGCTAGGGCTCACCCGTGCCCGTAGTAGGAGGAGGCGGTGGAGAGTCGACGGCCATGGGGATGCACATCAGTAATGGAGGGTGGCGAGGCGTGTTACGCGGCGGTCGGCGTGGCCACAGCTTGCCGGAATTGGCCGGAGCCGTGGGGCCAGGAAGGAGGCGCAAGAAGGGGATCGAGACGGGGTCGGGATCGAGAGAGAGATGGAGGGGGGGGGGGGTCGGCTCGGCTGGTTGACTAGGGAGCCTAGGGTAGAGGTGGGCTGGGCCGGTTTGGGGGTTGCCCTGGGCGGGTTTTACCCATTCCCCTTTTCTTTTTTTTCTTTTATGTTTCATTTTGTTTCTTTTATCTTGCATTTTCTTTTGCTCCAAAAGACCCTTGCAAAAATGTGTAACCGATCTCAATAAATATTATGCAATATTTAGCACTGCCTCCAGGAGTTTGAGGATTATTTGAATCCTTTTTATTTTATTTTAAATAGAATTGATTTAATTGGGCTCGTTTTGAATATTGTTTTGATTTGTTTATACTTTTTAAATGGCAATAAATTACCATTAATATTTTATTATGACCTATAGATTTTTAGGCATTTAATAAAACTAGTTTCACAATTTTTGGTTTAACTTTATGTTCCACTTATTGGTTTTATTGTTTTATTATTGACTTGGCACCAGCCACAACATGGTGAACATTCTTGTTAACAATATGAAGAAGTTTTATTTTGAATGGCATTGACATTTTCTTATGAAGTTGAGTAATCAATTTTGTTTTCAACTTCATCTAAGGGGGATTTATATGTGATTGGAATCAATGATGATCAAAACATGCTTAAGCATAGTGATTTTCATTAACAAGAGGTGATCACTGTAGCATGACACCGGGGTTGTGAAACAGGTGGACGCCAACTCTCGGAGTGAGAAGAGGGCAATGCACGGTACGGAAGAGGCGAGCAAATATGAGGAGGTGGAAGTGTCAACTTTCAATACTTACATTAGTCTGAAGAACTCATGCACTTATTATCGGTAACTCTCAATCTAATGAGGAGGTTCACAAAGAGACAAGTACCCCGAGGAGGAGTGTATGGGGGTTTGGTTATCCTTGCGCATCCTCGACTCATGGTACGTGAGTGTACTCTGATATCCGATCCCTCAAAAGATTAGCGATCCATCTAGTAGCTAGAGTTCTCAACTAGTTTTGTAGGTTTTGAAAATAAACACGGATTGCCCAAAATAAGACACCTATCACTAATAGGCTAGATCTCTTGACACCAAAAGTTCAAACATTACTCACAATAATACCTCAAAACTATTGCAAGTTACTACTAAAATTATATAGCAACCTCAATTACCTACTTTCAAGACAAGACACAACTCAGTGCAACAACCAACTCTCTTAACAAGATAAACATGAAAACTAAAGAGAGTTCCAGCAACAAACTAAACAAAATCCAAGGCTCTTGCTAAAGAAAAACTAAAACTAAAACTAAACATGGCAGTAGCTATGAAAAGATAAAGAACACACAACAGCCGAAACATAATCATGAAAAATCCTATGATGTGTTCTAGATTGGAGTGGAGCGTGTTTCTATCCCACACAAAGTAAGCTGGGGTCCAAGTTGTTATGAACAGCAAGCAAAGCTAAAAACTCAAAAGTAAACCTAAGAGCGAGATGCTCCAAGTATAGCACATAATAGATGAAGTGATAAAAATATAGTGAGACAAAGGACGAACTGATGATTGTTGATGGAGAAGGGGATGCATGGGGGCATCCTCAAGCTTATTTGCTTGAGTCTCCTTGGATATTTATTGGGGATGCATGGGGGCATCCCCAAGCTTGAGCGCTTGACACTCCCGGATCTTCTTTCATCATCTTCCCTCACACACTTGAAAACTCTGTTCATACATAACTCATCATAAGCTGATTAGAGAGGTTAGTACCCTTAATAAAACAATTTTACCCACTGGATATAAATATATTCTTGAAGAGATACTGTTGCTCAAGATTGCCAAAAAGTTTTTGCAAGGAAAAAGAAAGCTTAAGGTTTGCAAAAGTAAGGAAAGGCAAAACGTGGCAGAATCTGTGAAAAACAGAACATCTGGTAGTAAATAATTTTGTTTGGGGTAACTCTTCAACTCAAATAAAAAAACTCAGAACATAGAAAGTTTCACAATTGTATAGGGAACGCTGTGTAAAAAATTCAGCTCAAAAAGATGAACTGGTGATTTGTTTCGGTTTTTTCCGTCAAGCAGACATAATCTGTTTTCTGGACAGCATGTCACAACTTTTGCTTCCCTTATCATAAGAGGCTATAACTGGGCACAAAGCTTGAAAATAAAGATACAATGATGTTGATACAGTAGTAACAACCATCAAGACCACTAAAAACAGAAGTAAAAACATCTTGGGTTGCCTCCCAACAAGCGCTTTCTTTTACGCCTTTAAGCTAGGCATAAGCCAAAAGATCAAGTTGTATCAATCGAACCATCATCAAGATCATCAAAAATCTCTTCAATTGTACAACTAGTCTTAAGAGGTCTTTCAAATAAAGGCCTAATGAAGATACTTCTAGGGAGAAAACCAAAAGGCGGAAAATCAATGGGAGTTTCATTTATAAATTTATCAAAAAGAGGTATTTCTTCCAAAGTTTTCACGGTTTCAACTTCCTTGGCAATGGGTGGATCAGTTTTAGGTCGGGGAACCTTAGGAACATAGTTGAACTTAGGTTCCCTTCTTGCCGGAGTTTCTACCCTTTTTGGTTTGATTGAGGAGAAAGTAGTTCCTAAAGTGTTAATGATTTCCTCAATCTTGTCAATCCTAGAGGGATCCATATCATGGGATTTGATGGTCTCCAAAGTTTTAATAATTTTAAGAATGGAGCTATCAAGTCTATTCAAATTCCCTTGAATCTTGCGATCCAACTCATTTATCCTAGTTATACTTGGTATTTCTAAATCTATCTTTTCAAGTTTTTTCATAATGTGAGCTAGAGCTATATCTTCTTGTATGCCAAAAACAGGGAGATTTCCAACAAGATTTTCAATGACATTAAGAGACTCCCAAATTGGGGCTTCTAAGAAATTCCCATTGATAGCAGTATCTAGAATGAACCTATTCCAAGGAGTAATCCCAACATAAAAATTTCTAAGAAGGATAGTAGTGAATTGCTTCTTGGTGGCTCTTTTCTGAGAATCATTAATTCTATACCAAGCATCTTTTAAACTTTCACCACCTTTTTGTTTAAAGGTCAGAATCTCTGTCTCAACAAAGGCAAAAGGACCAGACATAATGACAGCTACTAGCAAGATAAATTTTTTTTGTGATTTTTGATATAAGACACAAAGATAAAAACTGAAAGGTAAACTAACAAGACTAAAAAGCAAAGGTAAAATGCAGTGGGCAACTCCCCTATCTTAGCACTCGGAGTCCCCGGTAACGGCACCAGAAATTTACTTGCTGGCGTGAGAGTTGACGGGTGTAGTTTTGCTTGCTTCCCAGGCAACGGCGCCAGAATTTTGCCTGATACTCTATCCTCGTTGGTTACCCCAAGTGGAAGGTTAGATGTAGTGTAGCGACAAATTTCCCTTGGTGAAGATACCAAGGTTGAGTATCGAACCAGTAGGACTCTGGAAATGATAAGTAGGTGGTTCAGCAAGTGATGCGTTGTCTGAAAAGAACCACTTTCTTTGCCTGGACCTGCACACGACACAAATAACTTTGCTTCCCAACGAGTACAGAGAGGTTGTCAATCTCTCCGGCCTTGCTGTTCACAAAGGATCAACCCAAAAGATAATAATGATAATGATAAGAACTAGAAAGTAAAAGCAAGAAAATAAATGAGCGTGTAAACAGTAATGAGAATATGGACCGGAGTCCCGTGATGTTCACTAGTGATGTCTCTCTCCCAAAAGACGATAAAATTGCTATGCGAGGTAAACAAATTACAACTGGGAAATTGACAAGATAAAAAACGCACCGCAATGCTAACTATGCTACAAAGAAAGGACGAGGCTCAAAAGCATGGGCGGTACGCCAAAATAAGTAGACCGAAATCCAACTGCATCTACTACTAATCATCCACCTTGAGATATCAATCCAGAACATCTCGCTGGTATTAAGTTGCGAGCCCCACCCAAAGTGTAAACTCAAATCAACAAACAACTGCATTAAAAAGCACTTTGCATAAAGTAAACAATCCTTGCAACCACGGTTACAAGCACCGTTGTTTTCCCCCTTGTGGCAACATCACATCCCCAAGACTGATGTTTCTGTCACTCAAGCGTGTCATCGGGGGGCATGAACCCACAATCAATGTCAGAACCCCAACTTAGGTAAGTGCTAGGGTTTTATTGTGCCTTTGCATCATGCAAAAATTCAAAAAGAAATTCAAAAATGGGGAAAAGAAAAGCCCTGAGAATTTAAATCAAATGGCCAGATAAAAATCTTTTTCCAAAATATCATTTGAGTATTTGGAAAATTCCTATCAATGATGCTGATCATTTTAAAAGTGGTTTGGGAGCAAACCCATGCTCATGGATTTTTCAAATATTCAAACAGAGGCTTGGAAATTAAATTTAAATTATATTTGAATTGGATTCAAATAATTTGAATTCCAAAAATCCTCAAAACTTGGGAGTGACTAGTTCTATGTCACATATATCCAAGATAAATATTTGGGGTTTTTTAAAAATGCTTTGATATTTTTTCAGAGCAAAACAAATAAAAAACAGAAAGCAGAAAAGAGAAATAAACAAAAGGGCTGAAAGTCACTTACCTAGCCCACCTGGCCCAGCAGAGGAGGCCCAGCCCAAAGGGGCAAGGGCGTCTTCCTCCCTGGACAGGCAGGCAACCAGGTCGCCGGCGAGCCCGGCATGGCTGCCAGGCAGCTGCCTGGCTGCTGCCGCCCCTTTAGCGGCGCCGTGGACGCCCCGTGCTCCTCCCCTTCCACTTCCCCCTCCCCTGGACCCTCTTCCCCCTCTCTCCCGTACGTTCCTGCGAAGAGCCGTGCGCCACCGTCGCCACCGACGTGCGCCAACGCGGCCACCGTGCCCCCCTCGCCGAGCCGAGTTGTCCAAGAGCTCTGTCTCCGTCGTCCTCGTCACCCCGCGCCACCAATTGGAGCCAAGGAGCCCCAAGGACGAAGCCCGCGTCAGCAACTCCCCGCCGGCTGCCGTGCCTTCCTCCGAGAAATTCACCGCTACCGCAGCTCCTCCGGCCTCCCCGACCACTCCATCACGCTCAGGGTGAGCACGCGCTCGTTTTTCCCCTAATCCCGACCCCTCTCGCGGCCCGTTTAGCCGTGGCCTCTGAGCTCAGCTCCGGCCGCCGCCGAACTTGACCGCCACCGCGGCCCTGGACCCTCCAGTGGTCGCCCGTGTGCGGTGCGAGACGCGCGCGTGTGCGAGGGCCCGTTTGGTGCCCTCCCCGTGCCCTCCCGTGGCCGGAGCCGCCTGCTGCATGGGCGCCGCCGCCTCCAGTGGTCGCCGGCGGCTAACCGCCGGTCGGCTGGGTTAATTAGGGGGCTAACCCCTGTTTAGTTAGGCCTTGGGCCACTGACAGGTGGGGCCAGCCCCCTCTAAATCAAATCAAAGTTTTAATTAAAACGGGTTTAACCCCACTGTCACTGACAGACATGGCCCACCTGTCAGCCCCCTGGTGACATCAGCACAGCGTCACAGTGATGCAATAAATCATTTCCAGAAATTAAAAGAATTAAAGAAAAGAGAGAAAAATCCAGAAAATGCTATAAACTTTGGAAATTCATAATTAATTCATCCTAACTCCAAATATAGCAAATAATATGTGTAAAATTATCAGAAAAATACAAGGATTATGAATATGCAACTTGTTTCTATGTTTGACCATTTTAAAATGGGTTAACAGTAGCAAACATGCATATGGATCCTTTTCAAATTCAAATTTGGAGTGATTTTGCAAATGATTTTGCAACACCCTTAATTCCAATGGTTTCATCCACACATCAGAAGCTTTACTTCAACTATACCACATCACTTCATGATCAACATTTTCAAATGAACTTTCATGCATTCAAATGCATTTGAAATTCATCAATAAATTAAATGGAGTTTGAATTTGCATCTCAAATGCAATATACTCCTTTTAAATGGAATGCTCAACACATCAGTACCTTGAACATCACCATTACAATCTTATTCATGTGATTGTGCATTGTACATTATGTTGATCCTATGATTGTCATGTTGCTGATAGAAGTGGAGCCGGAACCCGAGATCACCCCCTTCGTTGAAGACCCCGTGACTGAACCCCGTCAGCAAGGCAAGCAAACCCCCATTGATCATGTCGATAAAATCCCACTTCCCTCTCATGTCTCGCTTATGCATTGTTTAGGATGATCACCATGATAACGTTTTCTAACGCATAGTTGAACCCATATACTTTGCATGACCTATCATCTTGTCACAGTAGTAAGAAAACCACAATCCTAGCAGATGTAGGAGTTGGTTGATATCATGTGGCCCCTGCAACTGTTGCTGCTTATTGCATGCTTAGTGGTACAATGAGGTTGCTTATGATGTGAGTCGGGATGATGATAAACATGGTGTTGATGAAAGTGAAATGTGTTGGTGAATCTACCCTAATACAAGGTGAACGATGAGAGGCTGTGTAGGAGTACACAGTGGGTTGTCTCGTTGAACACTGCCTTAAGTCCGAGTTCTTGTGTGGTGATCGAAGAAGAAGAGTACAACCACACATTGGGCTCACTGACCCCTCTCATCCTAGTACCTCACCCCGTTCGAACCCCAAGAGTCGCAGTAGTTCGGAGTTCTGGTAGGGCTGTGGCACGGTCTGCGAAGTGGATGAACGGCTTTTCAAGACCGGCTTGGGACCCTACACACATCGTTTGAGGCTGTACTGGAACCTCAACTGGACTTCCATACGGATCCCCCTCAGATAGGCGACTCTCTGGACTAGAACGGAGCTGTGGGAGAAGTGTTGTGGTGGCATCATCGCTGTCACCTCTTGAACGGTGACACGCAAAAGGCGGTAACTGATGACACGTGTGTGTAGCGGTACACCCCTGCAGGGTTAACAAAACTATTCGAATAGCCGCGTCCGTGGTTAAGGACTGCTTGGAAAGCTTAGCTTGATTATTAGACAACTTGAACTGGATACTTCGAAAACTCGCAAGATAAGTGTGAGTGCTATGGTGTGCTTCTCGTGGGGAAGTCGAGGAAGTAACCATAGTGGTGTATTGGTTGAAGAGATGTAGTGGACTCGTGTACGCTTCTTACCTCAAGTCTGGTATTCGTAGTTCACGACTAGCCAAGTCAAAGCTGGCACTTCTGCAAGTGAAACCCCACCTCCCTTTACCTTGATACGTGTGCATGAGTAGTATAGTTCCTACGTAAGTCTTGCTGAGTACGACTTTGTACTCACGTTTGCTTATTCTATGTTTTAGATAAACCCACCGACCCCGATGGTGGCTTCAACCTGAAGCTCGAAGAATGAAGACTCAGACCAAGACCAAGCTAGTGTAGTCCCAGTCAGATGACTGGTTCCCTCGTGGAGGGCTTGTTTTTAGACAAGGCTTCTCTAAGCCATTTGTTAAACTTGTCTGTACTCAGACCTACTTTGCTTCCGCTTGTCTGTTGTAATGTTGGATCACATGCTTGTGATCTCTGTGTGCACTCTGTAAGAGTTTTTAATAAAGATGTATACTTTGTAGAGAATTGAAATGATACCTGCTGTTCATACAAGGCATGTGTGCTGCGTGTATGTTTATAACATGCATGTCTTTGTATGGGTTTTCGAGACCTTAGTTGTGATCTGGCTGGCGGTCTTTTATACACCAAGTGGCCCTTAGATGTGCGCAGCTTGGGGCATCGCGATGCGATTGCTCGAGACTCTGTCTCGTGCACACTTTGATGTATGATCGAGCCCGCCCTAGACCCCGACTAAGTGATCGGGCTGGAGTAAGTCTATGTAAGAGTTATGAGATAGTCGATAGTATGGTTGAGGCGACTTGTCTGTGAATATGGGAGTTCATCACCCATATCATTTAGACTTGTGTGCGGACGATGAGCACCCATCTCAGTTGATCATCCGGCCTGGATGGGATGCCCCTCACGTACGATGCTTTCCAAGAAAGTTCTGTGCTTGGCCTTGTCTGCTTAGACAAGTGGGTACGGTTCTCGGCTCTCCATATGACTATGTCGTAGCGGGACTTGCATACGCTAACCCCGGGTCCCGACAGACTTGGTATCTGAGTAGGACTGACTGTAGGATTATCAGCCTTGGCCGAAGTCGAGTCTAGCCTTCTATAGTTATATAGTTACTCTGGGTATATAAGGGAACAACGTAAGGCTTCTTTTTCTCCTTACCCTCATCGATCTGAGTTCTGAGTCACCCTTACCTTTTCTATGGGATGATAGGACTAGGCTCATCTATGTCTTACTAGAACATCTCGGTTATTGCCTCCTTATAGCCGTAGGATTGTTGTGGTTGTCCAGAGTCTTCGTGTTTTGAGTTCCTTGAAGAAGTTCTGTCCAATTTCTTCGAGGTTGTTTCATTTTCCATCCCAGTGTAGCCGTTATGCTGCCGGATTTGTTCCGTGTTTCTTTGGTTCATTGCCTTCGCATTATTATCTTTTCCGCCTAAATCATGTCCTTTTATCCTTGCCTCCATCGTACAACCTGTTCTGATTGTTGATTTTTATCACACAGGATGTCAGGTGGAACTCGTAGTGTTGTTCTTCGGAATCGAGACCGTGTTCGGAATCGAAATGATGATGAACCTCTACCACCGCCTTCTGCAGCGGAAATCATGATGGAAGCCAAGCGGAATAGAAGTGATCAAACACGCCTTCTGGAGATCATCGAGCAGAATACCTCACGTCGTCACAATGTGGTTGTGAGCATTCAGGATTTCATCCTCCTCAAGCCACCGGTATTCCGATGTTCTTCTAAGCCCCTTGAAGCTGATGATTGGCTCCGTTCCATTGAGCGTAAGCTTGATGCAGCACATGTTGCTCCCGATGACCGAGTTATTTTCGCGGTATACTTCTTGGAAGGTGCTGCTCTTCAGTGGTGGGAGAACTATGTTGCAATGCAGCCAGATGGTCACGTAGTGACTTGGCAAGAGTTTTGTGTTGCCTTTCGAGGGTACCACATTCTGGATGAGTTGATGGAGCGCAAGAAGGAAGAGTTCTGCAATCTGAATCAAGGAGAGATGTCCATTCACGAGTATGTGAGGGAGTTCAATCGTCTTGCTCGTTATGCCCAAGACGAGATCACCACCGATGCCAGAAAGAAGGCAAGGTTCCGCAAGGGACTTAGCCCCATCCTTCGTCATGATCTCAACCTCCTTGAGTTTGCCACCTTTGAGGATTTAGTCAACAGATCCTTCAGAGCTGAGCATGGCAATGAAGTTTTCGAGAAGTCTCGCAAGCATGCTCTTGAGCTTGCCCCTTCTTCTAGTTCGCGCCCTCAGAAGCGCATGATCTGGATTCCTAACAGTTTGATCCACCAAAACAACCCACCGAGGCCATTCCTTGTGCCGCATCGTCCACCAGCTCCACCAAACAACCCAGCTCCCCGCATTACCTTTGGAGCCTTCTTCAGATGTGGCCAGCCTGGTCACTACTCTCGTGAGTGCCCCGTAAATCAGAATGCTCCACCCCATGCCAAAAGAAACCCCACTGTTCATGCCAAACCACCCCCGAAGGTTTCCACTTCCAAGCCATCCACCTCAGAAACACTTGGACGTGTGAACCAAATCTCAGCTGAGGAAACTGATAGTACTTCTGACGTCATTCTTGGTACGCTCCCAGTCAATTTTGTTCCCACTTCTATTCTTTTCGATCCAGGAGCATCTCACTCATTCATGTCGGAAAGATATGCACTTCGACATGATGTATCCTTTGAAGAAATGTTCGCCCCTATGATCATTCAAACTCCTGGTTCCAAATGGAAAACTAATAGAGTAAGCCATGGTAATCAAATTGCAATTGAGGGTTTAGTATTCCTTGCTTCACTCATAGCCCTCAAGTCTTCAGACATTGATGTCATCCTTAGTATGGATTGGTTATCAAGACAACATGCTTTTCTTGATTGTAAAGCCAAGTCAGTTAGACTTACACATCCTTCAGGCCAGACAATAGCTTACTCCTCACCAAGAACAAGAACCCAGGTGCATTCTTTGAATGTGCTTCCCCTTCCCGACCTTGAAGATGTTCCGGTGGTTCGTGACTTCCCGGATGTCTTTCCTGAAGAGCTGCCGGGAATGCCACCAGACAGATGTGTAGAGTTCATCGTGGATCTTGCCCCAGGAACCGCACCAATTTCCAGACGCCCATACAAAATGGCCCCACGTGAGTTAGCTGAGCTTAAAACCCAACTGGAAGCTTTGTTGGAAAAAGGCTTCATCCGCCCTAGCTCATCGCCATGGGGTTGCCCCGTTCTATTCGTAACGAAGAAAGATGGAACAGAAAGGATGTGCGTGGACTATCGCCCGCTAAATTTAGCGACGATAAAGAACAAGTACCCACTGCCCAGGATCAATGATCTCTATGATCAACTTGCAGGATCCTCTGTCTTCTCCAAGATGGATTTGAGATTAGGTTATCATCAAATCAAAATCCGAAATGAGGACATTCCAAAAACGGCTTTCACTACTCGTTATGGTCTTTACGAGTACACCGTCATGTCCTTTGGTTTAACCAATGCCCCCGCCACTTTCTCACGCATGATGAATTCGATCTTCATGGAGTACTTAGATAAATTTGTTGTGGTTTATCTCGATGACATTCTCATCTACTCGAAGAACGAAGAAGAACATGCCGAACACCTAAGGCTGGTATTGATGAAACTTAGAGAGCATCGCCTGTATGCTAAATTCTCCAAGTGTGAATTTTGGCTACCAGAAGTGACCTACTTGGGCCACGTGATTTCTGAAAAAGGCATTGCTGTGAATCCCGAGAGAGTTTAGGCCGTCCTTGACTGGACTCCACCTGAATCGGTTAAGCAAGTTAGGACTTTTCTTGGCCTAGCCAGCTATTGCCGTCGCTTCGTCGAGAACTTTTCTAAAGTTGCAAAGCCTCTTACTGAACTCCTCAAGAAAGATAAGAAATTCCTATGGACTCCCAAGTGCGAGGAAAGCTTTCAAGAGCTAAAAAGAAGATTGACTTCTGCACCCGTACTTGCACCTCCAGACACCAAAAAGGATTTCGAGATCTATTGTGACGCATCACGGCAAGGGTTAGGATGCATACTTATGCAAGATCGACATGTGGTAGCTTATGCTTCACGCCAATTGCGGCCACATGAAGAAAACTATCCTACCCATGACCTTGAACTCGCTGCCGTAGTTCATGCCCTAACAACTTGGCGACATTACCTCCTTGGTAATCGTTGTGAGATCTTTTCCGACCACCAAAGCCTCAAATACATTTTCACCCAGCCAGATCTTAATCTCAGGCAAAGACGCTGGATTGAGTTGATAAAAGATTACGACGTAGGAATTTCTTACACCCCAGGCAAAGCCAATGTCAAGGCTGATGCACTAAGTCGTAAGTCGTACTTTAACAACCTCATGTTACAGCAGTATCAACCACTTCTTCATGAGGAATTTCGAAAGCTTAATCTCGAGATTGTTCCTCGTGGATCTCTTTTCAACTTGGTGGCAAAACCAACCCTTGAGGATCAAATCGTAGTTGCCCAAAGGCGTGCACGAGGTGTTCGCCGGATCAAGGAGAACATTGCTAGCGGAGTTGCTAAATGTTTCTCCACAGATAGTAAAGGAACGGTATTCTTTGGAAATCGTTTGGTAGTACCTAAGAATAGGGATCTAAGGCAACTCATCCTCAAAGAAGCCCATGACACACCCCTCTCGATTCATCTCGGTAGCACAAAAATGTACCGAGATCTACGCCAGAGATTTTGGTGGACTAGGATGAAGAGAGTCATTGCTCGATTTGTTGCCGAATGTGATGTTTGTCGTCGCATTAAGGACGAACACCAAAGACCTGCTGGCACACTTCAACCTTTGCCTATTCCAGAGTGGAAATGGGACAAGGTCGGTATGGACTTCATCACCGGCTTTCCAAAAACCCAGAAAGGAAATGATGCCATCTTCGTTGTCATAGATAGGCTTTCCAAAGTTGCACACTTCCTTCCAGTTCGTGAGTCTATAACTGCTAGCCAGTTAGCGGACTTGTATGTCTCTAGAATTGTGTCTCTTCATGGTGTTCCTTTGGAAATCAATTCTGATCGTGGTAGCCTTTTCACCTCTAGATTTTGGGGAAGCTTCCAACATGCTATGGGAACTCATCTCTCCTTTAGTACAGCTTTCCATCCTCAGTCTAGCAGTCAAGTCGAAAGGGTTAATCAAATCTTGGAAGACATGCTCAGAGCTTGTGTTATCTCATTCAGAAAGAATTGGGAGAAGTCTCTTCCATTTGCCGAATTTGCTTATAACAATAGTTTCCAATCTAGTCTGAACATGGCTCCTGTTGAACTCCTATATGGACGACGATGTCGAACACCCCTAAACTGGTCAGAAACCGGTGAAAGAAAACTCTTTGGACCGGATATGATCAAGGAAGCAGAAGAGCAAGTTCGCATTGTTCGTGATCAATTGAAAGCAGCCCAGTCTCGTCAGAAAATCTACTATGATCGTCATCATAGGCAAGAGAGCTACAATCTGGATGAGAAGGCTTACCTCCGGGTTACTCCTCTGAAGGGAACCCAACGTTTCGGTATCAAAGGCAAATTGGCCCCACGTTACATCGGACCTTTCCGCATTATTGCTAAATGTGGAGAAGTTGCCTACCAACTTGAACTACCCCCGCACCTTTCCCGAGTACATGATGTATTCCATGTGTCACAACTCAGGCGTTGCTTCAAAGACCCCATCCCCGAAGTCGACCATGAAACGCTTGATCTAAAAGATGACCTTTCTTATCGAGAATACCCTGTTCGTGTTCTTGATTCAGCAGAGCGTGTCACTCTCCGAAGGAAGATCAAGTTCCTCAAAGTGCAATGGTCACACCACTCTGAGAGAGAAGCCACGTGGGAAAGAGAAGACCGTCTCCGTGCCGAGTACCCCTCCTTCCTCCCGCAGACTTCTGAATCTCGGGACGAGATTCTTTTGAGTGGGGGCGAGTTGTCAGAACCCCAACTTAGGTAAGTGCTAGGGTTTTATTGTGCCTTTGCATCATGCAAAAATTCAAAAATAAATTCAAAAATGGGGAAAAGAAAAGCCCTGAGAATTTAAATCAAATGGCCAGATAAAAATCTTTTTCCAAAAAATCATTTGAGTATTTGGAAAATTCCTATCAATGATGCTGATCATTTTAAAAGTGGTTTGGGAGCAAACCCATGCTCATGGATTTTTCAAATATTCAAACAGAGGCTTGGAAATTAAATTTAAATTATATTTGAATTGGATTCAAATAATTTGAATTCCAAAAATCCTCAACACTTGGGAGTGACTAGTTCTATGTCACATATATCCAAGATAAATATTTGGGGTTTTTTAAAAATGCTTTGATATTTTTTCAGAGCAAAACAAATAAAAAACAGAAAGTAGAAAAGAGAAATAAACAAAAGGGCTGAAAGTCACTTACCTGGCCCACCTGGCCCAGCAGAGGAGGCCCAGCCCAAAGGGGCAAGGGCGTCTTCCTCCCTGGACAGGCAGGCAACCAGGTCGGCGGCGAGCCCGGCATGGCTGCCAGGCAGCTGCCTGGCTACTGCCGCCCCTTTAGCGGCGCCGTGGACGCCCCGTGCTCCTCCCCTTCCACTTCCCCCTCCCCTGGACCCTCTTCCCCCTCTCTCCCGTACGTTCCTGCGAAGAGCCGTGCGCCACCGTCGCCACCGATGTGCGCCAACGCGGCCACCGTGCCCCCCTCGCCGAGCCGAGTTGTCCAAGAGCTCTGTCTCCGTCGTCCTCGTCACCCCGCGCCACCAATTGGAGCCAAGGAGCCCCAAGGACGAAGCCCGCGTCAGCAACTCCCCGCCGGCTGCCGTGCCTTCCTCCGAGAAATTCACCGCTACCGCAGCTCCTCCGGCCTCCCCGACCACTCCATCACGCTCAGGGTGAGCACGCGCTCGTTTTTCCCCTAACCCCGACCCCTCTCGCGGCCCGTTTAGCCGTGGCCTCTGAGCTCAGCTCCGGCCGCCGCAGAGCTTGACCGCCACCGCGGCCCTGGACCCTCCAGTGGTCGCCCGTGTGCGGTGCGAGACGCGCGCATGTGTGAGGGCCCGTTTGGTGCCCTCCCCGTGCCCTCCCGTGGCCGGAGCCGCCTGCTGCGTGGGCGCCGCCGCCTCCAGTGGTCGCCGGCGGCTAACCGCCGGTCGACTGGGTTAATTAGGGGGCTAACCCCTGTTTAGTTAGGCCTTGGGCCACTGACAGGTGGGGCCAGCCCCCTCTAAATCAAATCAAAGTTTTAATTAAAACGGGTTTAACCCCACTGTCACTGACAGACATGGCCCACCTGTCAGCCCCCTGGTAACATCAGCACTGCGTCACAATGATGCAATAAATCATTTCCAGAGATTAAAAGAATTAAAGAAAAGAGAGAAAATTCCAGAAAATGCTATAAACTTTGGAAATTCATAATTAATTCATCCTAACTCCAAATATAGCAAATAATATGTCTAAAATTATCAGAAAAATACAAGGATTATGAATATGCAACTTGTTTCTATGTTTGACCATTTTAAAATGGGTGAACAGTAGCAAACATGCATATGGATCCTTTTCAAATTCAAATTTGGAGTGATTTTGCAAATGATTTTGCAACACACTTAATTCCAATGGTTTCATCCACACATCAGAAGCTTTACTTCAACTATACCACATCACTTCATGATCAACATTTTCAAATGAACTTTCATGCATTCAAATGCATTTGAAATTCATCAATAAATTAAATGGAGTTTGAATTTGCATCTCAAATGCAATATACTCCTTTTAAATGGAATGATCAACACATCAGTACCTTGAACATCACCATTACAATCTTATTCATGTGATTGTGCATTGTACATTATGTTGATCCTATGATTGTCATGTTGCTGATAGAAGTGGAGCCGGAACCCCAGATCACCCCCTTCGTTGAAGACCCCGTGACTGAACCCCGTCAGCAAGGCAAGCAAACCCCCATTGATCATGTCGATAAAATCCCACTTCCCTCTCATGTCTCGCTTATGCATTGTTTAGGATGATCACCATGATAACATTTTCTACCGCATAGTTGAACCCATATCCTTTGCATGACCTATCATCTTGTCACAGTAGTAAGCAAACCACAATCCTAGCAGATGTAGGAGTTGGTTGATATCATGTGGCCCCTGCAACTGTTACTGCTTATTGCATGCTTAGTGGTACAATGAGGTTGCTTATGATGTGAGTCGGGATGATGATAAACATGGTGTTGATGAAAGTGAAATGTGTTGGTGAATCTACCCTAATACAAGGTGAACGATGAGAGGCTGTGTAGGAGTACACAGTGGGTTGTCTCGTTGAACACTGCCTTAAGTCCGAGTTCTTGTGTGGTGATCGAAGAAGAAGAGTACAACCACACATTGGGCTCACTGACCCCTCTCATCCTAGTACCTCACCCCGTTCGAACTCCAAGAGTCGCAGTAGTTCGGAGTTCTGGTAGGGCCGTGGCACGGTCTGCGAAGTGGATGAACGGCTTTTCAAGACCGGCTTGGGACCCTGCACACATCGTTTGAGGCTGTACTGGAACCTCGGCCGGACTTCCATACGGATCCCCCTCAGATAGGCGACTCTCTGGACTAGAACGGAGCTGTGGGCGAAGTGTTGTGGTGGCATCATCGCTGTCACCTCTTGAACGGTGACACGCAAAAGGCGGTAACTGATGACACGTGTGTGTAGCGGTACACCCCTGCAGGGTTAACAAAACTATTCGAATAGCCGCGTCCGCGGTTAAGGACTGCTTGGAAAGCTTAGCTTGATTATTAGACAACTTGAACTGGATACTTCTAAAACTCGCAAGATAAGTGTGAGTGCTATGGTGTGCTTCTCGTGGGGAAGTCGAGGAAGTAACCATAGTGGTGTATTGGTTGAAGAGATGTAGTGGACTCGTGTACGCTTCTTACCTCAAGTCTGGTATTCGTAGTTCAGGACTAGCCAAGTCAAAGCTGGCACTTCTGCAAGTGAAACCCCACCTCCCTTTACCTTGATACGTGTGCATGAGTAGTATAGTTCCTACGTAAGTCTTGCTGAGTACGACTTTGTACTCACGTTTGCTTATTCTATGTTTTAGATAAACCCACCGACCCCGATGGTGGCTTCTACCTAAAGCTCGAAGAATGAAGACTCAGACCAAGACCAAGCTAGTGTAGTCCCAGTCAGACGACTGGTTCCCTCGTGGAGGGCTTGTTTTTAGATAAGGCTTCTCTAAGCCATTTGTTAAACTTGTCTGTACTCAGACCTACGTTGCTTCCGCTTGTCTGTTGTAATGTTGGATCACATGCTTGTGATCTCTGTGTACACTCTGTAAGAGTTTTTAATAAAGATGTATACTTTGTAGAGAATTGCAATGATACCTGCTGTTCATACAAGGCATGTGTGCTGCGTGTATCTTTATAACATGCATGTCTTTGTATGGGTTTTCGAGACCTTAGTTGTGATCTGGCTGGCGGTCTTTTATACACCAAGTGGCCCTTAGATGTGCGCAGCTTGGGGCATCGCGATGCGATTGCTCGAGACTCTGTCTCGTGCACACTTTGATGTATGATCGAGCCCACCCTAGACCCCGACTAAGTGATCGGGCTGGAGTAAGTCTATGTAAGAGTTATGAGATAGTCGATAGTATGGTTGAGGCGACTTGTCTGTGAATATGAGAGTTCATCACCCATATCATTTAGACTTGTGTGCGGACGATGAGGACCCATCTCAGTTGATCATCCGGCCTGGATGGGATGCCCCTCACGTACGATGCTTTCCGAGAAAGTTCTGTGCTTGGCCTTGTCTGCTTAGACAAGTGGGTACGGTTCTCGGCTCTCCATATGACTATGTCGTAGCGGGACTTGCATACGCTAACCCCGGGTCCCGACAATCAAGCATAATGTTCCCTCTTGGATTCACTACCTACTACTTGGCCAAAGCAATAAACAGCAACGGAGAACATGCAAGAATTACTTAGGAACAAAAATATAAAAGATAAGAACCAAATATATTACTCAATCACAATCTGAACATAATCTCATAATCCATCAGATCCCAGAAAACTCAGCATAGCAACAGCAGAAAATTACATATGTGCCTCGATCATGTAGGGAAGCTCACGAGGACTAAACCATGAAGAACAAAGAGGGGAGGAGAACATCACATATAGCTACTGATCACTGACCCATCGTCCAAGGGAAACTACTCAGCATATCCGGGAAGCGTCCATGGTGGAGGGGAAGCTCCCGGAGGCCAATCCTCCCTCCGGCAGGGTGCCGGGAAGAAGTCCGCTGGCGCTCCCGATCTTGGAAGCGCGGCGGCGGAACAGAGGCGATATCGCGAAAAAGGATTATGTCCTCGGAGGTTTCGCGTCACGGAGAATATATAGGCGAAGGGGGCAGCCAGGGGGGCCACCAGGGGTCCAGGCGCCCTCCCGGCGCGGCCAGACCCTAGGCCGCGCCAGGTGGCCTCCTGGGTCCCTGGTGGTGGCCCTCTGGCCCCACCCAGGTGATTCCGGAAGGTTCCTTCACGCTGATTTTTTATCTGATTTTTCCTGAATTTTTGGAGCACTTTAATATCGGGGTAACCTGAAATAGAAAAACAACAGAAAACAGGAAATGGCACTTTGGTGCACTAAGTTAATAAGTTAGTCCAAATATGATCAAAAGTGTATGAAAGTGTATCTAGATCATATCAATATCACACAACATGCATAAAGCAAGCAGAAATTATAGATACGTTTGGGACATATCAGTTGGGACGTAGGTGTGCAACGATATGGATGAAAGTCCTGCACGGCTACAGTCGATGTCAACGGTGATGGCACCCGTGGGAGTCGTTTCCCTCCTTGGAGCCATCACTGTGGAGTGTTGGCACCTAGCTCTCTCTCATTTGGTTTGTTGTCTCCGGGTGAAAGCCTATATTCGTATTTGGATAGGCGATGGTGGCGTCCACGGCGTCATTCCTCTGTTGGGAGCATTGTTTGTTGTAGACATGGATTGAAGGCTCTCTCGTGTCCCTTTGGTGCTTGCCGCGGTGTTGGATTGTTCTTCATGGATGTTATGAATGACATCGTGGGTGAATCCAAGATGATGGCTTCCTCGGTGTTATACGAGCCCTATCATCCACCTGCCAACTCTTCTTTTAGGCGCTCAAGGGTGGTTGGTGTGTTGGTAAAGATGGTTCTTATGAAGTTGTAGCTTTTGGGAGGTGACCGGCGTTAATCAAGACGTGATCTTGAAGACCACTCTAGTTCAGGCAGTTTCTGTGTTGTAGTTGTACTATATGCTTTTGAATTCGAGTTGGTGGTGTAGTTACTTATCAGGTTGTGATGGGGGATGTTCATCATTCTTGTATTTAACCATCTACCTTTTATAAAGCTATGCTACGCAATTTGCAGCTTGCCGCCGTCGTCTGTTTACACCAGAATTTGGCACGGCTAGACATTGATATGAGATTGCCAAATTCAGCATAGACCTTGTTGATTTAGTGCCAACCTGGAAGCTTCCGAGTTGCAGATAGCATAAGCAAAGAACACCGAGTTACTGATAACTCAGAAAGTATAAAGTAAAAAAGTTATGCATTATTCGGAAGCAGACAAGAACCGAGTTACTCGTTATTCGGAAGCCAGAATGTACCGAGTCATGCGTTACTCGGAAGCAAGAACGTACCGAGTCATGCGTTACTCGGAAGAACGTACCGAGTCATGCGTTACTCGGAAGTAGTGTGTCGAGTTGCTTGTTACTCGGAAGTAGTATACCAAGTTACTCTTACTCGGAAGTACTCAGAAGAAGCACCCGAAAGAAGCACTCGGAAGCGAGCACGCCGAGTTATGTATAACTCGGAGGATCAAGTTTATGACTCGGGGCATCCTTGGAACAAGACGTGGAGCACAAGCCGGAAGAGGACGCGGAGCGTAACTCAGAAAGGGACACATAGTTCGGAAGGCAGCGCGAAGACGTGGGATGTAACTCAGAAGGGAAGCGTAACTAAGTATTGAGAGGCGAACCGACTTAGGATTTGTTTCTGAATTGTAAACTGTACGCGTTAAACATGGAAGCTTCCGTTTCAGAGTTGTAAACTTACATGGGAAGTCCTACGTGCCCTATATATAAAGGGTCTTGGCCGATTGATAAACACACAATCGACATACACCAAAACATATCTACTTTTTACTCGTACCTTTACCCTTTATCGTTTTTAGGGTTTCTAGTTCATCTTTGCTGATTTGCACTGAAAATCAGTCATGCTCCTTCCACGATAACGAGGAAATCATCTTGGTTGCTTTGCACTGAAAAGCATCCGTTCATCGTACACGTTAGTGCGATTGGCAACTCCTTAATCTCATCATCCCTTAGTTGTGTTGCGCCCGCTTTCGTCGTTGTCTCCGCAGCTCGCCGCCATCGTTGGCACCATCGTTGTCGTCATCGTGGTAGCTCGACACTGTCTCCGTTGCTTATAGTCGACGTCAACACCTTAATTAGTTCTCTGTTATCGACGCAACTTGTCGTTGTCGTTTTCGTCGTAGCTCGCCGCTGCTCGCCACTGTCGTCGCCTCCATAATCATAGCTTGCTGCCGCTATCGCCTCCATCGTCGATGGCAAATTTTCCATGTTACACATAATATCATCTCCCCGCATATAAGAATTGACATATTGTATAAATAAGAATTGCCATGTCTCATATATAATGAATATCATATCACGCAAAATTAAATAAAGAAAAATTTCCATAATCGACAAACAAGAATTTCTATCACACACAAAAAAAGAATTACATTCTCACACGAAAAAGAATTTGTCATGTCCTTCCAGTAGGAAATTGCCATGTCCTGTCAGTAAGAAATTGCCATGTCCTATCAGTGAGAAATTGTCATATCCTACGAACAAGAATTGCCATGTCGTACAAATAAAAATTACCATGTCCTAACAATAAGAATTTCCATGTCCTACTAGTAAGAATTTCCATGTCCTACTAGTAACCGGCCCAAATTTACCATGTTTTACTTAAAAAATAGCCATGTTCAACAATTTGAACAAAAATTGCCTTGTTTCGCAAAAAGTATCATGACCCACATATAAGAATTGACATGTCCTGTCAGTAAAAAATTGTCATGTCCTGCGAACAAAAATTACCATGTCGTAATTTTTTTGCCATGTACTACCAATAAGAATTTTCATCTCATACTAGTAAGAATTGCCATGTCCTACTAGTAAGAATTGTCATGTCCTATGAATAAGAATTGCCATGTCTGATGAATAAGAATTGTCATGCTCTATGCATAAAATTTACCATGTCATGCAAATAGGAATTTCCATGTATCCCAATCTATTGGGTTGAAAACCTATTGCATCATTGGAACCATGTCGATTTTGCCATGTTCTACTAAAAATTGCCATGTCCAACAAAATAAGAATTGCCATGTACTATAAATAAGAGTTGTCACGCATCACCCCCTCCCTCACAACGCGGATATCTTCTCGGGGTTCACGAGTCGTCGCTGATCTCTAGGATCCTCGATGTATTACTACAAATTGTCGTTGTCAAATGGTAGATTCGCCACCACTTCAACACCACAACACCGACAATCGTTCCACCCCCGAACCACATCCCCATCCCTCGCCGTCGCAGTTGAGGTGCGCCGGAGAATATCCTCGACGAATATGTATCCCAAGAACCCCTTCATACCGCACACCATCACCCCAGCCCCCCTCTTGACCATCGAATATCTTCCCGGGATACACTGGTCGTTAACGCAACTCTTCGGGGTCCTAGCCGATGAATAAAAAACAGCTGAAAAACAATGGTAGCTTTACATCTAGAAGAACAAATAGATGAAACAAACCATGGAAAATTTACTGCAAATGCCATGGAAATTTCAGTGTGAATAGCATGGGAATTTTTGGTTCAAAAAAAGTTGTTGAAACATGTCAATATGGGGTATAGTTTCGAAGATCTCGTCGCGAAGAATTTAATGGTACGAATGGAATTTTGAACGAATTTTTTATTTAAGAGATAAAACTTTTTTAAGTTGGAAAAAGTTAAAAGATTCATTAATACGTGCGTGCGAGTGGGCATTGGAGAGGGGCGCGTGCGGGCCGGCAACGGTTCCACCGAACGCTGGCATTTTGCTAACGTGGCACTGCAAGCCGCTGCAAAAATCGTGCATGACGATGGACGTGGATGAGGACGTTCGGGCGGAGATGGGCTGACCTGACGTTCGGTGTGTATCTTTATCATAATAAAAAGCCCTGGGTGATCGCCTATACATCACAAACGAAAAAAAACAAGGAAGCAAACAATCACCTCGGCCATCTCAGAAGCCTCCCTCCGGTCGAATCGAGTACGACCCTTCGGTACGCAACCGCTCGAACTATAAAACACCCTAGAAAAGGTAAGGAAGATGCGAAGAAGCATCCCTAAGCGAGACGAGCATGAACGTCGGTGAGAGGAAGAAGAGCCGCACGACTGGGATCCGGAAGTGGGCATACAGGAGAGAGAGAAAGGAGGGAGTGGAGATCAAATCCTAGGTCGTCGCCGTTCGGGATCCCTCTCCTCTCTTTTACACGGGAAGATGAGCGGCGCGAGATCCAAAAGATGGACGAATGGGAGAGAGAGAGAGAACATAGATGTGATAGATTGAAAACCTAGCTTGCCACCTTCACGGGAAAGCTCTCAATGTCTAGTATTCAGGGGAAGGCGAGGACGGGAATCCACCCATGCCCTCCGCGGGTCCGAGAACTGCGCGTGGTGGCATGAGCGGTTCGACACTGTTACAATCTACAGTGCTGCCCTGCGATCGACTGGTCGAGGTCATCCAAAGGCGAGATCGGGTGAACGGAAACGCATTAAGAAAAGGACCGGACGGCCTAGACCATGGATTCTCCCACGGTTCTTATTTCTGGATATTGCGACTTCTTTGAAAAATAAGTATACTAGATAATGTCCCGCGCGTTGCCGCGGGAACTTTGCTAAAAATGAATAAAGATTGCTAAAAACATCTATAATGAATGGGAAAAAATGAATCTAAAAAGAATACAAACAATAAAAAATATTTGATAAAAAATATTATTTCTAAAAAAAATGTAAAATATGAATTAGAAATGTATGTTGCAACCTCCCAACACATATATTATAAACATAAATATATTGCAAATATAATTTATAACTAACATGCATGAATTAATGATATGATAGAGCAACATTCATAGAGTATTGTCAAAATTATTAAATTTTTTACTTGCATGCATGTCTTGCTTATGTGGCATGGTTGCATGTTTAGAAAACAATAGCTAGTAGATTGTAGCTATTTAGGAATAGAAGATTACCTTTACGTTGTTGTTTCTTCTTGGGATTAATTTTGGGTACACCCTGCAATGTTATGAACATTTGTTCTGCAGAATTGATTACTCTTAAATGAAAATAATTCATTACCTCTCCCTTCTATACTACTCCAAGTTTTTCAATACTTACCATTAACTTCGCCCTTCAATGCCAGTTTACCCTTGAAGAATTCCTTTATCCTCTTATCCTCTCTGTAGTCCTACCATGTATGTTTCTTACATGCCAAATTACTCCTTGAATAATCTCTCCAAAATCCTACCGTATGATCAAGTCTTAATTGGTTAATTGCTCCACATTATTTGTTTCTTAATCTGAAGATCGTCTTGGAGGATTTCTAGTCAATCAATTATACCTTGGCTCTGTAATATTTTTGTATGACCAAAGTTTTCAATGCCCTCACTAATCTCCGCTTTTGCAATATGCTGGAAGGTTCTTCACACTATTTAAAGAGGCGAGTCCATGGCAGAATTGCAGAAGGCAGACCAACATTCCCCCTTCACCTCGAAATGAAGAAACGTACTCAGCAAATTGTGTTGTTTGTTGTGCTACTCGCCAATGCAATCCTGGGTTCCCTAGGAGTATGGCCGCCCTTTGAAAGTCACCTAGAAAGCGGAAGTGCTACAACCTCTTATGTGAGTAATACATCTTCCATGTAGTACTTTATTCACTAGCTTAGCACTTACATAGTGGATGAATTTTCTTACGTTGAGATTGTTTTTCGTTTTTGTTAGGTGAGCCATCACGCATGGATTCCAGGAAATGATAGTACTAGGTATTATGGCGTAGAGGCTACACTAGACGTCTATGGCTTTACTTTACAATCTGGCCAAATAGTGGAGGGTGGCATCTGGATTACCAGCTTAGGAGATGGGAAAACAATTCCTGCCAATGGAATTCAAATAGGATGGCACGTAAGTTACACTTTGTTATGGTTTGTAACACATATATACAAATATTTTAAAATTTGACCAAAGAAATTTCTCATGTTTTCTTCTGGATTCCACGATTTATTATGCCCGTACTGACCATGTTTTGCAGGTTAAGGTAGCAATTACAAGTATCAAATAATGTCGTTTGGCACCAATATTAACACTATTATAATTATATGCAGATTTTTCCAGCCTTGTACAAGGATTCTCTTACTCATTTCTACGTAGCATGGGGTGTAAGTTTTCTCATCATGTGCTTAAAAATATGAAAAAATAACAGGATTATCTCAAATTTGTTAGTATTGCACAACCATGAAGTTCGGTATGAGATCTCTACTGTCCCACAAGGCCATAACATGCATTTAGTGTATTGTGGTGCAATGTGGTATGCTCTTGCATTTGAAAATCAACAATAACTTTATTTCTTAATATATATATACCAATAAATTTATTTGTTTCATTTTTTCGAGAAGGGGGCGTACACCCCGACCTAATTTTGTTTCATATTATAGGTAAAACTTTATTTTGTCGATACCTTAAAAACTGTGCATTTTTTAAATGTGAATGCTATTCTAAACTTGTTAATGAGCTTTCTTGTTACAATAACAGGGTAGCGGATCGCCTGATAAAGGTTGCGTCAACTTGGTTTGCAATGGCTTTCGTAAGACATCATCCAGCATAGCTCCAGGGGATGTCATCAATCCAGTTTCAAGTATCAATGGAACCAAACAGTACATCACAATAAGGTTATTGAAGGTATGATATCAACTCCCAAATGCTTCATTGTTTACTTTTGCAAGCTCCTTATGTTGTTACTTATTGGGGGCAGTTGAGGGGGGATTGCATTGCTTTTGAATATGGTTTGCTTTCTAGTTTGAACTTGTTGTAGCCAAACAAGTTTACGTTGACTTGGGCTGGAACATATGACACGACCAAACCATATTTTGAGATGGTTTTATTGGAGTGTGCATATTAATGATAATCAGCTAGTATTCAATTTTTTTGTAGGAAATGCTTCACAATAAGTAAAGCTAAAAGGTTTCAGGCATATCTATGGTAAAATTGCACTTGTCACGGAATTTTTTGGATAATAAGTAACCATAGTCATCCAAAGTCCCCGGGGGTATCACTACACTTATTGGAAAGTTGTTTATGTTGGGAAACTAACTGCTTATGAACAATGAGCAAAGGGCCTACAACATAAAAAAATTTAGATGTTTTTCCTCATGAACAATGGGTTGTGTGTTGTCAGTATTTACATCTGTTGTCCCTTCGGAGACACCCGGTAGAGTGGAACGGTATGAAACGAGATAAGCGAAGCTCTTAATGCGAAAGTATTTACATCTGTTGATGCATCTATTTCTTGTCCATGGTTACAGGATAAAAAATCTGGCAATTGGCAAGTACATTACGGATTAAATGGCTCCCCAAAACCAGTTGGTTACTTTCCAAAATCCTTGCTTCCTGCAATGATAGATAGCCCAGTTGTGCTTCGATTTGGTGGCTATGCAGCTCGTAGGAAACCATCACCAAGTCCTCCATTGGGAAATGGGCATGTTCCAGTGAGCGGTACCGCTGCATCCGTCAGTAACCTCAAGTTTATCGATGCTAATGGCAAAAAAACTTTTGTCAACACCGATTTGCCATTCTTTGTAACTCGTCAAGATTGTTATCCTATTTCTTATATTGAGTCCGGTCGGTTCTTCTATGGTGGACCTGGTTGTGCAGATAACTAGGGATATGCCAAATGTACGCCCAATTATTATTAATTAAGAAATAAAGTTTCATGTCCTGCAATTAAGGATTCTTCTCCTGAGATTTCAATTAGTTCTCTTATACCACTGTTAGAAAATAGTTGCTCTTCTATATCTGCTTCAAATATTACATTGGGATCCTGGAAAACAAATTGTAAGAAAAGTAGCATACTAATATCTATGGTGTATACAACACTAGGGGTTTTACTACCAGAGTTTGCAATTTTTTCCTTGTACCAAAGAACATGAAAGAGTAACCTGATATTAAAAAAGAAATACTTCTAAAAACCATGAAAGATATAATGACGCACGTGAACCAATTGAATTTGAACAAAAGAAAATTTACCATTCATAAAAATAAAGCACGGGAACCCCTTTCCATGAGTAGCACACGAGATTTCCACACGGGTGGGGCCATTTGTTCGGGAAGCCCAAGTTATAGTTGACCTTGAGGTGTTAAATGACACTAGATGGTATGACGTGCTCCACCGCGCCCGCTTATAAACAGATGGTATGACACATGATATATGTAAAAGAAAGATATGGTGCGATCGCCTATCGTAGGGAAGCTGTTGGAGCAGTGGTGCCCTATTGACGAAAAATGCATATGTCTCGCTTTATACATAAATCAATCGCCAAACAATATATCTGATTATACAACAAACAAAAAAGAAAATTAAAACAACAAAGATACATGATGTTATAGAAAATCTTAACAGGATTCGAACGCGTCAAGCACAAGCTTGAACGTTTAAGCCCTGAGTGAGTCCCAGATCTTTTCAATGATACGACGCCGCCAAAGGATTAACCTACCGCCAGAGGCCGGGCATGATTTGTCACCTCCTAAGTGGCCACCAGTGCAGACCCATCATCCGCTTCCGCCTTCGAAGAGAACACCCCGCCACCTCGTCCTGGATCATAGGACTCGAAAAGCGGCGCAGCTCACAACTGAGCACAGATATAGGTCCAGTCGGTGGCTAGGGGGGGAACGATAGGCATGGCGACCCCACCACGAGAAGCCACTCCCTCGACCTCATCACCACCTCCTGCAAAGACCATGTTGCCCACTACAAGATGACATGTGGGAACACCACTGAAGAAGCATCGACAACCCACTACCACGTCGCAGCCCCAACCACCTTCATTGTCCCAAAGCGACATCTTTAGGAAGAAAAACAAAGTCGAAGCATCGTTGCCGCCCAATCTAGTGATTTCAGGCTTTCACCTAAGACTCAGAGGTGGAGGGAAAGGGATGGATCACGATGTCACCTTCTGAAAAGGAAACAACGCCAAATCATTGCCAACATCGCAGCCGCCATCGTCGACCAAGGGATTCCCCTGATCCAGAGCCCCAACCCCCACATTCACAACCAGGTCGGTGGGGCGGGGTGTGGGTAGAGGCATATGCCACCATCTTCAAATCGACGCAAAGGATCGGCGGGGTATCCGAAACACCGAGATCCCAACTCGCTGCCTAGGCACACAAGGATGGCTTCCTACAACATTTGTGTCGGTGAACTGCCGTTGGAAGGGAGGCGTGCTCTTCGCATGTGGTCGCGGCCACAGATCCGTGCCCAACACACATACCTTGTGCATCCAACAACATGATTTTAGGGCAGCTGTTGGAGGCGCCACTTTTCATGCTAAAAAAACAATTTTTTACCTTAAATTATACCCCCTTCATTTCAGAACAAGTGTCACAAATTTATCTAGATATGGATGTATCTAGATGCAAAACTAAATCTGGATACATCCATATTTAGACAAATTCACGACATTTATTTTAGGACAAGGAAAGTACTTCAACGATTTTTTATACATTAAAGTAGAACAATTGTTTAAAATAGAAGTATATGTAGAAGCGTAAACCCATTATAAAGCTTCGCTGACACAACATCAACATGCCTACTCAAACCTCTTGCCAATGTACACATGAACAAAACATGGCTAGTACCGTACGTGTTGAAGGAATGTTAGTTTCTTCATCGCACTTTAGGGGTAGGAGAAGCAGTTGCAGATCAGCTCCTCCATGTCTGCAACCTACTCCACTTGTCTTTGAAATGCCACCTGCTCCTGCAACACTCTTTGACCAACTTTGGGCTGAAGCGGAGGGGAATGCAAGCCCTCCTTGATTTAGCGGCAACCCGCACGGATTCGAAGACGTAGTGTGTAACGTGAAGCCACCTGAATTTGAGTCTCTCGGCGACGTGCTATTGAATGAAATGAATATGATAGAGGAGCTGGTGTGCCTGGTGCACACATATAAGCCCAAGGTAGTTTTCCTTTCTGAAACTCGGCAGAGCAATAAGCATGTCAGTGGTCTCAAGTGGAGGCTAGGCCTGCGTCATTGTATCATGCAACCCGGCAATGGCAAGGGTGGTGGTCTTGCCCTTTTTTATGATGAAAGCATAGAAATAAAGAAGCTCTCTGTTGGCCCGAGGTACATTGATGTTTGGTTCGGTTTACACCTGATAGCACGCAATGGCGAGGCACTTTTGTTTATGGTGAGCCTAAAAGCAATGAGCGTCACCACATGTGGGAACTTTTGCGCAGGCTCAACAACACAAACAATACTCCTTGGTTAATGATAGGGGACTTCAACGAAACCATGTGGCAAAGTGAACACCTATCACGAGCCAAACGACCAGCGAGACAGATGGGAAACTTTAGACAAGCCCTCTCGGACTGCAAGCTTTTCGACCTGGGGTTTAAAGGGCCGGTGTGGACATATGATAACAAGAGGGAGGGAGGAGACAATGTAAAGGCCAGGCTTGACCGGGGGGTCGCGAATGTGGAGTGGTACGAGGTGTACCCGGCTGCTACTGTCGAGCATGTCTGCTCTAGTCGGTCTGACCACTTCCCCCTCCTCCTTCGTTTTAGTAACAAGAAAGAATGAAGGCCTGTGGGCAGCAGCTGCAACGGTGCGTTCCGCTATGAAGAAATGTTGGATCGGGTTAGCTCGCTTCAACCCACAATTGCCAAATCTTGGAAGGACAGTGGCCAAGCAAATTCGCTGGATGGGCTACTTACAAAGATCAAGTCACTGCAAACAGACTTGAATGAATGGGCAAAGCGAGACTTTGGTTCGGTGATCAGAGAGACAACTGCTATTAGGGGAAAGCTAAAGAGATTATGGAGCCAACCGTCAAGGCCCAGCCAGCAAGCGGAAATCAAGGGGCTGGCAAGCCGGCTGGATGAATTACTTCTACGTGAGGAGATCATGTTGAGGCAACGATCCCGTGCTACGTATCTTCTCAAAGGCGACCGAAACACTAAATGGTTCCAGCGGAAGGCTACTTGGAGACGGAAGAAGAATTCAATCACAAAACTGAAAAATGAAGATGGCGAGTGGGAGGAAAACAGGGATAAGCTACATGAAATAACGACCTCCTTCTTTAAGAACCTCTTCACCAGAGATGAGACGGTTAACCCCCAAGAGTTGTTGAGCCTGTTCCAATGCAAGATCAGCGAGGACATGAATGTGGCTCTTACCCAAAGCTTCACGGATGAGGAAATTGGGAACGCCCTCTTTCAGATCGGCCCGCTCAAGGCCCCGGGCTGTGACAGACTCCCCACAAGGTTTTTTCAAAGGAACTGGGGAACGATCAAAGAAGATGTGATCGCCGCTGTCAAATCCTTCTTTTGTACGGGAGTGATGCCGGAAGGTTTAAATGATACGGTAATTGTGCTCATATCAAAAGGAAAAGACAGCCAAACCCTCAAGGACTTCCGACCCATCAGTCTTTGTAACGTTATCTATAAAATCATCTCCAAATGCTTAGTAAATAGGATGCGCCCTCTCCTTGATGATGTTATTGCTGAGACCCAGAGCGCCTTCATCCCAGGGCGGTTGATAACGGACAAT
Organism: Bromus sterilis; assembly: GCA_950022295.1. NCBI lineage: Eukaryota > Viridiplantae > Streptophyta > Magnoliopsida > Poales > Poaceae > Bromus > Bromus sterilis. The sequence goes on along the minus strand of OX465599.1, from coordinate 282,639,458 downwards.
GCTATCATAGCATTTGAATGCTTCTACAAGATCCAACATGACAAGACTGTTAGGGGATCCTTTTGTGCCTACAAAATGGACCTTGCCAAGGCTTATGACAGAGTGGATTGGTTTTTCCTTGAGGAGGCCCTTAAAAAAGTTGGATTTTGTGACAAATGGGTGTCCTGGGTGATGAAATGTGTTAGCACCGTACGCTATACAGTCAAGTTCAATGGTGAACTTTTGGAGACCTTCTCTCCCTCGCGTGGCCTCCGTCAAGGGGACCCCCTCAACCCTTATTTATTCCTCTTTGTGGCTGAAGGATTGATTCATCTCCTGCAAGACAAAACCGACTCTCTCTGTCTGACCCCGATCAAAATTGCTAGAAACAGCCCAGGTGTTTCAAACTTGTTGTTCGCGGATGATAGTCTTGTGTTCTTCAAGGCCGCCCCGGATCAAGCCAAAAGTGTCAAAGAGGTTATCCAGAAGTTTCAGAGGGGAACCGGCCTGCTTCTGAGTAGCAACAAGTGCTCCCTGTTGTTCAATGTGAATTGTCCTAAGGGAACCTGCGATGAGATTAAGGAGATACTGGGTGTGGAAACATCCTCGTTTGAAAGCAAATATCTGGGCCTCCCTACACCAGAGGGGAGAATGAAGGATGGACAGTTCCAGCCGATCATGGACAGGTTTGAAAAGAGATGCAACGACTGGTCTGAGAAATACAAGTCGTTTGCGGCTAAAGAAGTTCATGGCAAATCTGTTATCCAAGCCTTACCAACATACACTATGGGTGTCTGGCTTCAGAGACATGCACCTGTTCAACCAAACACTGCTTACCAGGCAGGGATGGAGGTTAATCCAGAAACCGGAATCCCTTTGTGCCCGTATCCTCAAATCCAAATATTACCCGAATGGCAACCTGTTGGATACCGTGTTTGCTAGCGACGTGTCCCCGGTTTGGAGATCTATCTCCTTCGGGCTAGAATTGCTCAAAAAGGGGCTGATATGGAGGGTTGGGGATGGCAGCAAGATACAAATAACCAGAGACCAATGGACCCCTAGACAAAGTGGGCTCAAACCTGCGACCTTCATCCGGAGATCAAGACTTCGCTGGGTTAGCCAATTGATCCACCAAGATCGTAAAGAGTGTAACGTGGAGCTAATTAAGCAGATCTTTTATCCCTTTGATGCGGATGAAATCTGAGAACTTCCGCTTCCCACATGCGATATGGAGGACACTATCACCTGGCATTTTGAAAGGAATGGTATCTTCTCTGTGAAGAGCGCCTACCGTCTTGCGGCATCCTTACGACCCTCAGTGATGGATATTGCGTCGAGCTCTGCGTCTGGGACCGCGGACAGGCCAATATGGGATGTCATCTGGAAGACCAAAGCCCCCGAAAAAGTTAAAATCTTTGGCTGGAGAGTGGCCACAAGCTCATGGGCGACGAAGAAGAACAAGCATCGACGAACCATCACCCATGATGCTACCTGCCCCATCTTCGGCACCGGGGATGAGGATGAATTCCACGCTCTCGTCCGCTGTACTAAGAGTAGAGCCCTTCGGCAGGCAATGAGAAGTGTGGTGCCTACCATCGGAGGACAAATTCAGGGATACCGGTGAAGATTGGATACAACTATTGTTAAGCACGGAATCTGAAAAAGCATGGGCACAATTTTTTCTCCTGCTATGGAGGAGTTGGCATCTTCGGGATAACTTCATCTTCGGCAACGGTAAAGAGAACATCACTGACTCTGTGCACTTCCTGGTCCGCTACTGGGAGGAACTGTCCATAGCGAACCAAGTGCTCGGTAGTTGTTAGAATCCAGATTGTATACGTTTGTAGAAACCTCTTCGTATACGTCATGTACATGTATTCATATGTTGCTATATAATGAGATCAACGCACCCCTATTGGGTTGTGCGAAACCCTTCATCAATCACGTTTTTACATGGTATCAGATTAGGTTACGAACATGTCTTCCGCTGCTCCTTCTGCTGCCGCCGTCGCCCCGTCGACTTCCGCCGTTGCTCCCTCAGCCGCTACCCCCACGAGGGGGATTTTCTCTCCCACCCTGGCTGCTCTCCTCGCCGGCACCAACGGCGTGCAGAACGCCCTCGTCGCCAGCACCCTTGCTGGCTCATCCAGCGTCGGCAACCTCGGCTCCTTCATGGCTGGGGTGATGCCGTTTGCTCCTTCAACACCTTTGGCTGCCGCAGTTCGGCCCGATCTCGTTGGCCCGTCAGTGACACCTGATGTGCCCGCTCCAGCGCCGTTCCACTTTGCCCATCTACTGACGATCAAGCTCTCTGTGGACAACTTCCTGTACTGGCGCGCGCAAGTTCTTCCTCTCCTCCGCAGCCACAATCTTCTCGGCTACGTTGATGGATCACTGCCGTGTCCGTCACCAACCGTCGTCGCCACCACTACTGATGGCTCACAGCACCTGGTTCCTAATAGGCTGCACACGATCTAGATGCAGCAGGATCAAGCCATCCTTTCGGCGCTCCAGTCATCATTGACGGAGGGGGGTGGCCGGTATGATTCTGTTCGCCCAATCCTCCCAGGACGCCTGGACAACCCTAGAGAGCAGTTTTTCCTCTCAATCCACGGCACGCTTCATGGCTCTTCGTCGACAACTTCAAGAGACTAAGAAGCTTGATCTGTCCGCCACGGTCTACTTTAACAAAGTTAAAACCATCGCGGATACCCTTGCTGCCATTGGGAAACCTCTCTCTGATGAAGAGTTCACTGGATTTATTTTGGATGGCTTGGATGGTGACTATGACTCACTGGTTGAGGTCGTCCAAGGACGTGACACTCCAATGCCTCCCCGTGACCTCTATGCTCGTCTTCTTCAGACTGAGCAGCGCATCGAGTCTCGCCGATCGGTTGAGGCTCATGGTGGTTTCTCCTCCGCTAATAATGTGACTCGTGGTGGTGCCCGACAACCCTACCGCGCTGGTGGGAACACATCTGCTTCTGGGGCCAAGCCAATCCTTCCCTCACCATCCCAGCCGCAGCAAAACTACACCAACAACAAGCCTTCTGGAGCATGTTGTCCTACATGCGGTAGTCCTAGTGGTGGTCGTCCCACGTGTCAGCTATGTGGGTTTCAGGGACATGTTGCATCTCGCTGTCATAAACGCTTCAAGCGTGATTTTTTGGGGATCGGCAACGATGGACGCAATAACGAGAAGCAGGCTGCCATGGCTACTCAAGGACCCATTGGCTCGGGCTCTGGTTATGGTCACGGTCACACTCCCTCCTACCCCATTGATGCAAGCTGGTACATGGACACAGCAGCTACAGATCATATGACCAATGAGATGGACAAGCTACACTCAAGTCAACCCTATCTCGGCCACGACAAGGTTCACACTGCAAACGGGTCAGGTATGCACATTACACATATTGGTCAATCCTCTCTTCCAACTAGTACATCCAGGGAGCTTCAACTTCACAATGTTCTTCATGTTCCTGATGTTACACGTAATCTTCTTTCTGTTCCTCGACTTACTCATGACAATGACGTCTTTGTTGAATTTCACCCTTTTGATGTCTTTGTTAAGGATCGCGAAACGAAGGACATCCTTCTTAGAGGTCACTTCCAGCATGGTCTCTATCCGCTTGATGCGCCTTCCAAGTTCAGTGCCTTCAGTAGTGTTTGTGTTAAGCCGTCTCAGTGGCATTCACGTCTCGGTCATCCAGCCACTCCCATTGTGCGTCATGTCCTTCGCCGTCATCAACTTCCGGTCGAGTCTAGCAATAAAGATGAGTCTGTGTGTGATGCCTGTCAGCAAGGCAAAAGTCATCAGCTTCCGTTCTCATTGTCTAGTCGTGTGGTTACATCTCCTCTTGAGATTGTGTTTTCAGATGTATGGGATCCTGCCCAAACTTCAGTTAGTGGTCACAACTACTATGTCAGTTTTATTGATGCTTATAGTCGTTTTACTTGGCTTTATTTTCTTAAGCGCAAGGCGGATGTTTTCAATGTTTTTCTCCAATTTCAAACTCATGTTGAGCGTCTACTTAACCATAAAATTCTTCATGTCCAATCCGACTGGGGTGGGGAATATGGCAACCTCAACACATTCTTTGAGAAACTTGGGATTACACATCATGTGTCTTGTCCACATACACATCAACAAAATGGCTCCGCTGAACGCAAGCATCGACACATAGTGGAAACCGGTCTAACTCTCCTGGCACATGCATCTGTACCTTTTCGTTTTTGGACCGATGCTTTTTCTACAGCTTGTTTTCTGATTAACAGGCTTCCCACACGAGTTCTAGACATGAAAACACCCGTTGAGTGTCTACTCCAAGAAACACCTGACTATACATTCCTCAAGGTTTTTGGTTGTGCTTGCTGGCCACACCTTCGTCCTTATAACCGCCACAAGCTCGAGTTTCGATCCAAAAAATGTGTGTTCCTTGGGTATAGTTCTCTTCATAAAGGGTACAAGTGTCTCCATGTTCCGTCTAATCGCGTCTATATATCCCGTGACGTTGTCTTTGATGAGAATCTTTATCCTTTTTCTAATTTTTCTGCCCCACAAACTCCCTCCACTTCTACTTCTCCATCGCTTCCTTTGTCTGACCAATTTGTAGATGTTGCATATTCTCCTCTTTTGCTTCCTTCTCATGGTGCAGGTACTGGGCGAGGTGCACAACTAGAACTGCTAGATGATACATCAATTACGCGGGATGTCGATCATATGCAGCGCCATGCAACGGCGACTCGGGCTGAGCCGACCTCAGCCGAAATGCACGTTGAGCCGGAGCCGTGCATCGAGTCTCCAGCGACCCCTGATTCTAATGGGACGCGCGTGGCTGTACAGACCACTGAGTGTCCAGCGCTGGAGATTGAGCCAAGCTCTTGTACACAACACACACATGCAGAGATCCAACCAAGCTCCTCTACGCAACACACACATGCAACTGGCCATGATGTGTCGTCGCCTGTGTATGAACAGATAACGTCCGCTCTGCCGACTCCTGTAGTTAATCGTCGGGTACACACATGCATTCAAAGTGGTGTCGTGCAGCCAAAGCAACGCACTGACGGCACAGTTGCTTGGCTTGCTACGTGCATGGCGCAAGCTGCTTCTGATCCGACGTCCGAACCGCGTCATTTTCAAGCAGCGATGACCATCCCTCACTGGCGAGATGCCATGGAACAAGAGTTTCTCGCGCTGCAACGCAATGACACTTGGCAACTTGTTTCTCCTCCTTCTGGGGTCAATGTGATCGATTCTAAATGGGTTTTCAAAATAAAGAAACATGCTGATGGATCTATTGAACGCTACAAGGCACGACTGGTTGCCAAAGGGTTCAAACAACGACATGGGCTTGATTATGAAGATACTTTCAGTCCTGTTATCAAGCCCACCACTATTCGCCTTCTTCTCTCATTGGCAGTTACTCGTGGTTGGTCTATACGGCAACTGGATGTCCAAAATGCTTTTCTTCATGGAGTCTTAGAGGAAGAGGTTTACATGAGACAACCCCCTGGTTTTGTTGATCCTGATCGACCACATCATCTCTGTCGGCTCATTAAAGCAATCTATGGTCTCAAACAGGCGCCTCGTGCTTGGCATGCTCGTCTCGGTTCTGCCCTTCGGTCTCATGGATTTGTCCCCTCTACTGCTGATACTTCTCTGTTCCTTCTTCAGCGCCCTGAGCTCACGATGTAGCTTTTGGTTTATGTTGATGATATTATCCTTATCAGTTCTTCGCCTACTGCAACTGATAAACTCATACTTGGTCTTCGATCTGATTTTGCTGTTAAGGATCTTGGCCCTCTTCACTATTTTTTGGGGATAGAAGTGACTCCTACTGCTGCTGGTCTCTCACTCACTCAAAAGAAATATTCTCTTGATCTTCTTCGTCGTGCCGGTATGCTGAAATGTAAACCTTCCACAACACCCATGACTGTGATAGATAAGCTCTCTGCTGACGTTGGTATTCTTCTTTCGCCTGGTGATGCTACAGAATATCGCAGTGTTGTTGGTGGGCTACAATATCTTACTATTACTCGACCAGATCTTTCCTTTGCAGTTAACCGTGTCTGCCAGTATCTTCATGCACCTCGTGACACACACTGGTCTGCAGTAAAACGAATCATGCGTTATGTTCGTCTCACTGTATCTTTTGGGTTGCATCTTCGACCGACCACCTCTGGAGTGTTGTCTGCTTTCTCTGATGCAGACTGGGCAGGGAGTCCTGATGATAGGCGATCTACGGGGGGATATGCTGTGTTCTTTGGTTCCAACTTGATCGCTTGGAATGCTCGCAAGCAAGCCACTGTTTCTCGGAGTAGTACAGAAGCCGAGTACAAAGCTGTTGCTAATGCTACTGCTGAACTTATTTGGGTACAATCTTTGCTGCGAGAATTGGGTGTTCCTCAAGACGTACCTCCAGTTTTATGGTGTGATAATATTGGAGCTACATATCTTTCATGCAATCCTGTCTTCCATGCAAGGACGAAGCATATCGAAGTTGATTTTCACTTTGTGAGAGAAAGAGTTGCACAAAAGTTGTTGCAAATCAAGTTCATCTCATCAAAAGATCAACTTGCGGACATTTTCACTAAGCCGTTGCCACTTCCCTTGTTTGAAGTTTGTCGGCGCAATCTCAACCTTCTTGACACCGGTTAAGATTGAGGGAGGGTGTTAGAATCCAGATTGTATACGTTTGTAGAAACCTCTTCGTATACGTCATGTACATGTATTCATATGTTGCTATATAATGAGATCAACGCACCCCTATTGGGCTGTGCGAAACCCTTCATCAATCACGTTTTTACAGTAGTTGTGTCGACAATGGATGCGTGTGCTGTCCGGACCCTGGCATGGCGAGTGGGAACCCAGCCCCGACTCAATGGATCGCCCCTAGGGTGGGAAAGGTTAAACTAAACTCGGATGCGTCTTTCCTGGCGCCCTCTGGCGAGTGCACTGCAGGAGCCATTACCAGGAACCACGAAGGACTCGTTTTCTTGGCCGTCAGCAGAAAGATGGATTGCAGTAAGTCAGTAGGAGAGGCAGAAGCTAAGGCTCGCTCGTTGGGATCCGAGAGCTTGCAAAAATATACAATGGTGCCATCGTGCTTGAGATGAACTGCTTGGCTGTGGTCCGGGAGATCCTGTTGGATGACATACCAAAGGCGGCTTTCTGTGCTCCTATCTGTGACATACGGGAAGCCCTAAAACTCTTCAGAGTTGTCGAGATCAGAGCCTCAGGCAGAGACGGGAATAAGGTGGCACATCTCCTCGCGGCCAAGGCTAGGGGATAAAATGACCTGAAGATGATTGGCAGCGCCCCTGACTTCGTTCAAGACCAGCTCCAAAAGGATCGAGAAAACCATACGGTTTAACCTGTAATAGCTAGTTTTTCTCAAAAAAAAGAAAGAAATGAATACGATAAAACCATCATAATTGAGAAAGAAGGCACGGAGGAGAATGCTTCATCATATTCAGAGTCTTAAAGTATGGAACGAGGCAAGTTCAATCTACGTCCGTCGCCAAAGGAGACATGGCTTTACCCGCGCTTTGACCCCCGCCACGAGGAGTAAGTAAGCTAGCTACCTGCACACGGCACACGCTGCATGCACACATTCTTCTTCTTCTTCTTCTTCTTCTTCTTCCATGCGGTCTGTCTGTAGTTACCGTAGCGTCCTGGACTCACCCGCCTCCTCCTCGACCTTGACCATGAAGCCACACAAGAGAAACCCGTCGTCGTGGAAGGTCTCCGTCGCCGTCGCCATCCCGATCGTCCTCCTGCTGGCGATCGCAGTCGTCTCGCTCTATTTTAGAACGAAGGCTCAAGAAGAGACCGACTTTGAATTAACAAAGCCAACAACGGCCAGAATTACAACGCAGTATTACAACACCAACACCCGAAAGAACCGGCAGATGATACAAGAATGCCGGGAAGCAACTCACAAAACTCGCCTACAACAAGCTATGTATCTAATGAACAGAAAAAATCTCATAGGTTGAGGAGCCAGGTCCTTTTACACACGCACACATTCGAGGAGAAGGCGAAAGCCGGCTCAAAAGAGGGAACCGACGATAGAGCGAGGCTTGCCGTTGCCGAGCGCCAAGGCTGGAGAAGGCACATCCGATCCAAGTCCATCATCAAAGAAGGCCCGTGCCTCCTCGCCTGGATCGAAGGCGCCGCACCGTTGAATGATGGACAAATTCACCCTAGAATTTGGATGGCTGGTTTCTGAACAGCCGCTGGAGCGGAACCAGACAATCCTCACGCACCGAAGACGACCACCAAGAGCAGAGCAACACCAAAGACCAAAGATTGGCATCGAAAAAGGGCGAGCTGCCAGAAAGCATCGGCGGGTGATACGTCCAAAACGTATCTATAATTTTTGCTTGCTCAATGCCTCTTTTGTGTGATATTGCTATGATATTGATGAACTTCCATACAACTTTGATCAATATTTGGACTAACCTATTAACTCAGTGCACCCCAGTGCCAGTTCCTGTTTTCTGCTGTTTTTCTATTTCAGGTTTCCCCCATATAAAAAGTACCAGAAAAATTCCGGGAAAAATATAGGAAAAATCAGCGTACCGGAAGCTTTGCGAAGATCCTGCGAGGGGCCAGAGGGGAGCCAGGATTCGGGAAAAATCCAATAAAAAGTGCTCCAAAAATTCAGGAAAATCCAATAAAAAATCAGCGCAGAAGAAGCTTTGGGAATCACCAGGGCCCCAGGCGCCCTCCCGGCGCGCCCTAGGGTGGGGCCGCGCCAGTGGGGCACCTGGACCCCTGGTGGCCCCCCTGGCTGCCCCCTTTCGCCTATTTATTCCTCGTGACGTGAAACCCCCGGGACAGGAACCCTTTTTCGCGATCTCTCCTCTGTTCCGCCGCCGCCGCGCTTCCAAGATCGGGAGCACCAGAAGACCTCTTCCCGGCACCCTGCCGGAAGGAGGAACCACCTCCGGGAGCTTCTCCACCACCATGGATGCTTCCCAGATGAACCGTGAGTAGTCCACCTTGGACTATGGGTCTATGATCAGTAACTATGTGATGTTCTCCTCCCCTCTTTGTTCTTCATGGATTAGACCTCGTGAGCTGCCCTACATGATCGAGGCACATATGTAATATTTCTGTTGTTGCTATGCTGAGTTTGTTGGGATCCGATGGATTATGAGATTATGTTCATATTGTGTTTGAGTAATATATTTGATTCTCCTCTTTTATATTTATGTTCTAGAGTAATTCTTGCATGTTCTCCGTTGTTGTTTATTGCTTTGGCCAAGTAGTAGGTAGTGACTCCAAGAGGGAGCGTTATGCATGATTGTGGGTTCATGCCCCCTGATGACTAGCTTGAGTGACAGAAACATGGGTCTAGGGGATGTGTTGTTGCCACAAGGGGGAAAACAACGGTGCTTGTACTTGCGGGTGCAAGGATTGTTTACTTTATGCAAAGTTCTTTAATGCAGTTGTCCGTTGCTTTGAGTTTACACTTTGGGTGGGATTCACAACTTAATACCAGCGAGATGTTCTGGATAGATATCTCAAGGTGGATGATTAGTAGGTAGATGCAGATAGATTTCAGTCTACTTGTCTTGGCGTACCGCCCATGCTTTTGAGCCTCTTCCTTTCTTTATAGCATAATTAGCATTGGTTTGCGCACATAATCCTGTCAATTGCCCAGCTGTAATTTGTTTACCTCTCATGGCTATTTTATCGTCTTTTGGGAGAGAGACATCACTAGTGAACATCATAGGACCCCGGTCCATATTTCCAATACTTCTTACACCCACTATTTATTTACTGCTTTATTTACTTTTCCGTTGCTATCACTATCATTATTATCCCGTGCGTTTTATCCTTTGTAAACAACAAGGCCGGAGGAATTGACAACTCCTCTGTACTCGCTGGGAAGCAAAGTTATTTGTTGTGTGTGCAGGTCCAGGTGAAGTAAGCAACCCTGAGTTGTGAACGACGCCATTTTTCACTTCACCACCTTCTTGTATCTGTTGGAGTCCTACTGGTTCGATACTAAACCTTAGCATCTTCTCTAAGGGAAACTTGCTGCTGTCTACATCTCAACCTTCCACTTTGGGTAACCAACGAGGGACGAGAATTCGTACCATCAAAAGCAATTTCTGGCGCCGTTGCCGGGGACTCCACTCTTCAAGATAGGGGAGTTGCACACTATCTTTTATCTTTGCTTTTTAGTCTTGTTAGTTTACCTTTCAGTTTTTGCTTTAGTTTTATTTATCAAAAATCAAAAAATAGTTATCTTGCTTGCTGCTACTATGGGTTCCTCCGAGAACACCAAGTTGTGTGACTTCACTAGTCACAACAACAGTGACTTTATCTGCACACCTATTGCTACACCAGCTACTTCAGCACCTTCTTATGAGATTAAACCTGCTTTGTTGAACCTTATTATGAAAGATCAATTCTCCTGTGCTAGAGATGATGCTGCTTTGCACTTAAATAATTTTATTGAGCTTTTTGATATGCAAAAGTACAAAGAAGTAGATGGTGATATTGTTAAGCTTAAGCTTTTTCCTTTCTCCTTGGGAGAAGGAGCTAAAATCTGGTTTCAATCCTTGCCTAGGAATAGCATAGATTCTTGGGATAAGTGCAAGGATGCTTTTATTGGGAAGTAGTACCCCCTGCTAAGATTATCCAATTGAGGAGCTATATTATGAATTTTAAGCAATTGGATAATGAACACGTTGCCCAAGCTTGGGAACACATGAAATCTCTTGTTAAGAATTGCCCTACGCATGGTTTGACTACTTGGATGGTTATCCAAACTTTTTATGCAGGCTTGAACTTTACCTCACGGAACTTGCTAGATTCGGCCGCGGGAGGAACCTTTATGTCAACTACACTTGGTGCTGCCACAAAACTTTTCGATGAGATGATGAACAACTATTCCCAATGCCACACCGAAAGAGCTCCAACAGGTAGGAAGGTAAACTCTGTCTAGGAGATCTCCTCCCTAAATGTAAAAGTTGACTTGATTATGTCTCTACTTACCAAGCAATCTCCTATTGATCCTCATGATGTTCCTTTAAATTCTTTGATTGCTCAAGATCAAGTAGATGTGAAATTTATCTCTAGAAACAACTTCAACAACAATGCTTATAGGAGTAATTTTGGTAGCAACCCTAGACCGTTCCCCTCCAACTATGGGAACAACAACACTTATCCTAGCACAAAAAACTCCACTTCTGAATTAGAGAGTATGCTTAAAGACTTTATCACTACCCAAAAAGCCTTCAACAAGAGTGTAGAGGAAAAAATAGACAAATTAGATAACCTCTCGTCGAAGGTAGAAAATTTAGCCAATGAAGTAGAATTGCTTAAAATTAGAACTTATCCTCTTGAGGAGAGTAAGGTCACTCCTATGAATGCTATCCAAGTGCAAATTAATGAAAACATTAGGATGATGGCTAAAATCAAAGAGAGATGGGCTAGAGAAAAGGAGGAAGAAGATAGAATTAAGAGCCTTCCAACACACCATACCATTGCTACTATCCAAGTGGTTGAGGATATCCAAACTCTTATCACCCAATGCACCCCTAGTCCCATAGGACCTATTAATGGTGATGTTATGACCTCAACCGTAGAAGAAGAAATTCCTATGACTATAGAAGCTACCAAACAAGTGAGCCTACAGGACACCACTACCACTTTACTTGATAGTAGTGACCTTGATTTTGATAATTGCACCCTTTCTGAAGTTATTCGTTTCCTTCACAAGATGTCTAGAGACCCCCACAATAGCACACTTAATCTTGCCTTCACGGAGCATATCACTAATGCTCTCATCAAAGTTAGGGAGGAGTAGCTTAGGGTAGAAGCCTCCATACCTATAAAGCTAGAAGATGGTTGGGATCCTATGATTAAAATTAAGTTGAATAACTTTTATTGCTATGCTTTATGTGATGTTGGAGCTAGTACCTCCGTTATGCCCAAAAGATTGTATGATATATTTGAATTAAAACCTTTTGATCCTTGTTCTTTTGGTGTTCGTCTTGTTGACTCTTCCGTAAAGAAACCTTTGGGGAAGATCGATGATGTTCTTATCATTATCAATGACAATTATGTTCCCGTTGATTTTACTATTATGGACATTGAATGTGAACCTTCTTGTCCAATTATTTTGGGACGTCCTTTTCTTTGCACCGTGGGTGCTATTATTGATATGAAAGAAGGGATTATTAAATTCCAATTCCCTCTCAAGAAAGGGATGGAACACTTCCCTAGGAAAAATATTAAGTTGCCTTTTGAGTCCGTCACACGGGCTAGTTATTTTCTTGAAAAGACTTGATCGATTTGCATTAAGCCTAGCTAATGGCTTTAAAGAAGCGCTTTCAGGAGGTAGACCGCAACGAATTTAGGATTTCCTTTTTGTTTTTATTCTGTTTTTAGTGGTCTTGATGATTGTTACTACTGTAGCAACATCATTGTATCTTTACTTTTCAAGCTTTGTGCCATTTATAGCCTCATATGACAAGGGAAGTGAAAGTTGTGACATGTTGTCCAGAAAACAGATTCTGTCCTCGTGACTAGAAAAATCACAGAAAAATCCCAGTTCATCTTTTTGAGCTGAATTGTTTACACAACGTGCTCTATACAATTACGGAACTTCCGTATGTTCTGAGTTTTTTGATTTGAGTTGCAGAAGTATCCCTATAAAATTCTTTACTACCTGCTGGTCTGTTTTTCAAAGATTCTGTCCTGTTTTGCCTTTTCTTCGTTTTGCAAACCTTAAGCTTTCTTTTTCTTTGCAAAAACTTTTTTGCAATCTTGAGAAACAGTAGATCTTGAAGAATATTCTTATTTCCAGTAAGGGAAAATTTATTTTATTATGGGTACTAACCTCGCTAATCATATTATGATGAGTTATGGATGAAGGGAGTTTTCAAGTGTGCCAGGGAAGATGATGAAAGAAGATTCAGGAGTGTCAAGCGCTCATGCTTGGGTATGCCCCCATGCATCCCCAAGAAATATTCAAGGAGACTCAAGCATCTAAGCTTGGGGATGCCTGATACGTCCAAAACGTATCTATAATTTCTGCTTGCTCCATGCATGTTTTGTGTGATATTGCTATGATCTAGATACACTTTCATACACTTTTGATCATATTTGGACTAACCTATTAACTCAGTGCACCACAGTGCCAGTTCCTGTTTTCTGCTGTTTTTCTATTCCAGTTTTCCCCCATATAAAAAGTGCTCCAAAAATTCGGGAAAATTCAGATAAAAAATCAGCGTGAAGGAACCTTCCGGAAGAACCTGGGTGGGGCCAGAGGGCCACCACCTGGGGCCCAGGCGCCCTGGTGGCGCGCCCTAGGGCTTGGCCGAGCCAGGGGGGCGCCTGGACCCCTGGTGGCTCCCCTGGCTGCCCTCCTTCGCCTATATATTCTCCGTCACGGGAAACTTCCGAGAACAGAACCCTTCTTCGCGATCTCGCCTCTGTTCCGCCGCCGCCGCGGCACCCTGCCGGAGGGAGGGCCAACCTCCGGGAGTCTCCTCTCCACCATGGATGCTTCCCGGATGTCTCGTGAGTAGTTTTCCTTGGACCATGGGTCCGTGATCAGTAGCTATGTGATGTTCTCCTCCCCTCTTTGTTCTTCATGGTTTAGACCTCGTGAGCTGCCCTACATGATCGAGGCACTTTTGTAATCTTTCTGCTATTGCTATGTTGAGTTTGATGGGATCTGATGGATTATGAGATTATGTTCAGATTGTGATTGAGTAATATATTTGGTTCTTATCTCTTATATTTTTGTTCCTAAGTAATACTTGCATGTTCTCCGTTGCTATTTATTGCTTAGGCCAAGTAGTAGGTAGTAACCCCAAGAGGGAACGTTATGCTCGATTGTGCGTTCATGCCCCCCGATGACACGCTTGAGTGACAGAAACATGAGTCTAGGGGATGTGTTGTTGCCACAAGGGGGAAAACAACGGTGCTTGTAACAGCGGTTGCAAGGATTATTTACTTTACGCAAAGTGCTTTTTAATGCAGTTGTCTGTTGCTTTGGGTTTACACTTTGGGTGGGGCTCGCAACTTAATACCAGCGAGATGTTCTGGATAGATATCTCAAGGTGGGTGATTAGTAGTAGATGCAGTTGGATTTCGGTCTACTTATTTTGGCGTACTGCCCGTGCTTTTGAGCCTCTTCCTTTCTTTTGTAGCATAGCTAGCATTGCAGTGCGTTCATAATCCTGTCAATTGCCCTTCTGTAATTTGTTCACCTCGCATAGCAGTTTTATCGTATTTTGGGAGAGAGACATCACTAGTGAAAATCACGTATCCCAGTCCATATCCTCATTACTGTTTACACGCTCATTTACTTTTCTGCTTTACTTTCAGTTGCTATCATTATCCCTTGTGTTTGATCCTTTGTGAACAACAAGACCGGAGAGATTGACGACCTCTCTGAACTTCGTTGGGAACAAAGTTATTTGTGTCTGTGTGCAGGTCCGCGTCAGTTGCGCCGCTGACACCTACTTATCATCTCCGGAGTCCTACTGGAGACAAACCTTGGTATCTTTACTGAGGGAAATTTGCTGCTGTGCTACATCACGCCTTCCACTTGGGGCTCACCAACGAAGGGCGAGAAATCACTATCATTACCTCGCACATCAAGCCAAATTTCTGGCGCGGTTGCCGGGGACTCCGAGTGCTAAGATAGGGGAGTTGCACACTACCCTTTACCTTTGTTTTTTAGTCTTGTTAGTTTACCTTTCCGTTTTTATCTTTGTGTCTTATATCAAAAATCACAGAAAAATCTGCCACACTTGCTGCTACTATGGGTTCCACTGAAAACACCAAGTTGTGTGACTTCACTAGTCACAACAACCAAGACTTTATCTGCACCCCCATTGCCACACCTGCCACTTCAACTACCTCTTATGAAATTAAACCTGCCTTGCTAAACCTTGTTATGAGAGATCAATTCTCTAGTGCTGGAGATGATGCTGCTTTACACTTCAACAATTTTGTGGAATTATGTGATATGCAAAAGTATAAAGAAGTAGAAGGTGATATTGTTAAGCTCAAGCTCTTTCCTTTCTCTTTAAGGGGAGACGCTAAAATCTGGTTTCAATCTTTGCCTAGGAATAGCATAGATTCTTGGGACAAGTGCAAAGATGCTTTTATAGGGAAGTACTACCCACCTGCTAAAATTATCCAATTAAGGAGTAACATTATGAATTTTAAGAAATTGGATAATGAACACGTTGCCCAAGCTTTGGAACGAATGAAATCTCTTGTTAAGAAATGCCCTACACATGGTTTGACTACCTGGATGGTTATCCAGACTTTTTATGCAGACTTGAACTTTACCTCGCGGAACCTGTTAGATTCGGCCGCGGGAGGAACCTTTATGTCAACTACACTTGGTGCTGCCACGAAGCTTCTCGATGAGATGATGACCAATTATTCCCAATGGCACACCGAACGCGCTCCAACAGGTAGGAAGGTAAACTCTGTCGAGGAAATTACCTCCCTCAATGAAAAAGTTGACTTAATTATGTCTCTACTTACCAAGAAACCCTCTATTGATCCTCATGATGTCCCTTTAAATCCTTTGGTTGCCCAAGAACAAGTAGATGTGAACTTTATTGCTAGAAACAACTTCAACAACAATGCTTATAGGGGTAATTTTGCTAGCAATCCTAAACCGTTTCCATCCAACTACGGGAACAACAACACCTACCCTAGCAACAAGAACCCCTCTTCTGAATTGGAAAACATGCTTAGAGACTTTATCACTACCCAAAAAGCCTTCAACAAAAATGTAGAGGAGAAATTAGCTAAATTAGATAATCTCTCTTTGAAGGTAGAAAGCTTAGCCCTTCATATTGAGATGCTTAAAATTAGAACCTCTCCCCTTGAGGAAAATAAGGCCACTCATATTAATGCTATCCAATTACAAATTAATGAAAATATTAGGATGATGGCTAAACTTAAAGAAAGGTGGGCTATAGAAAAAGAGGAAGAGGATAGAATTAAGAGCCTTCCTACACACCACACAGTTGCCACTATCCAAATTGTTGAGGACACCCAAACTATTAGCACCCAATGCACTCCTAGTCCCGTTGGACCTATTAATGGTGATGCTAATACCTCAACCAAAGATGAAGAAACTCCTATGAACATAGAGGGTTTCAAACAAGTGAGCCTAGACGACACTACTACCACCTTTGATAGTAGTGATATTGATTTTGATAGTTGCACCCTCTCAGAAGTTATTAGCTTGCTACACAAAATGTCTAGAGACCCCAGCACTAGCACACTTAATCTTGCCTTCACGGAGCATATCACAAATGCTCTCATCAAAGCTAGGGAGGAGAAGCTTAGAGTAGAAGCCTCCATACCTAGGAAGCTAGATGATGGTTGGGACCCTATGATCAAAATTAAATTAAATAACTTCTCTTGCTATGCTTTATGTGATGTTGGAGTTAGTACCTCCGTTATGCCCAAAAGAATAGTTGATATGTTTGAATTGAAGCCCTTTGAGCCTTGTTATTTTGGTGTTCGTCTTGTTGATTCTTCCGTAAAGAAACCTTTGGGGAAGATCGACGATGTTATTATCATTGTCAATGACAACTATGTTCCCGTTGATTTTATTGTTATGGATATAGAGTGTGAACCTTTGTGTCCAATTATTTTGGGACGTCCTTTTCTTCGCACCGTTGGTGCGGTTATTGACATGAAAGAGGGGAATATAAAATTACAATTCCCATTCAAAAAGGGGATGGAACACTTCCCTAGAAAGAAAATCAAGTTACCTTTTGAGTCCGTTACTCGGGCTAGTTATTCTCTTTCTCTTGATAAAACTTGATTCTTCTTTTGCATCATGCCTAGCTTAAAGGCATAAAAGAAAGCGCTTTCGGGAGGCAGGCCGCAACGAATTTAGGTTTTTCTTTTTTCTTTTGTTGTGTCTTGATGTTTTTCACTACTGTAGCAACATCATTGTATCTTTATTTTTCAGCTTTGTGCCAAGTTATAGCCTCTGATGATAAGGGAAGCAAAAGTTATGACATGTTGTCCAGAAAACAGATTCTGTCCCTTGACAGAAAAATTCGAATCAAATCACCAAATCATCTTTTTTAATCTGAATTGTTTTGACAGCGTGCTCTATACAATTGTGAAACTTTCGTATGTTCTGAGTTTTTTTATTTGAGTTGCAGAAGTGCCCCTAAAAAATTCTTTACTATCCGCTGTTCTGTTTTTCACAGATTCTGCCACATTTTGCCTCTCTTCACTTTTGCAAACCTTAAGCTTGCTTTTTCTTTGCAAAAACCTTTTGGCACTCTTGATAAACAGTAGCTATTCAAGAATATCTTTATATCCAGTGGGGAAAAATTATTTTATTAAGGGTACTAACCTCTCTAATCAGCTTATGATGAGTTGTGTATGAAGGGAGTTTTCAAGTGTGCGATGGAAGATGATGAAAGAAGATCCAGGAGTGTCAAGCGCTCAAGCTTGGGGATGCCCCCATGCATCCCCAATAAATATTCGAGGAGACTCAAGCGTCTAAGCTTGGGGACGCCCCCGTGCATCCCCTTCTCCATCAACAATCATCAGTTCGTCCTTCGTCTCACTATATTTTTATCACTTCATGCGCTATTTGCTATGCTTGGAGCGTCTCGCTCTTAGGTTTTATTTTTAGTTTTCTTTAGCTTTTCTTGCTGTTCATAACAAGTTAGATCCCTTCTTACTTTGTGTGGGAGAGAAACACGCTCCACTTTCAAAATCTAGAACACATCATAGGATTTTTCCTGCCTATCTTTTTGCTGTTGTGTGTTCTTTATCTTTTCGTAGCTACTGCCATGTTTAGTTTTAGTCCTAGTTTGTCTTTAGCAAGAGCCTTGGCTTTTGTTTAGTCTGTTGCTGGAACTCGTTTTAGTTTTCATGTTTATCTTGTTAAAGAGAGTTGGTTGTTGCACTGAGTTGTGTCTTGTCTTGAAAGTAGGTAATTGAGGTTGCTATTTAATTCTAGTAGTAACTTGCAATAGTTTTGAGGTATTGTTGTGAGTAATGTTTGAACTTTTGGTGTCAAGAGATCTAGCCTATTAGTGATAGGTGTCGTATTTTGGGCAATCCGTGTTCATTTTCAAAACCTACAAAACCAGTTGAGAACTCTAGCTACTAGATGGATCACTAATCTTTGGAGGGATCGAATATTAGAGTACACTCACGTACCATGAGTCGAGGATGCGCAAGGATAACCAAACCCCCATACACTCCTCCTCGAGGTACTTGTCTCTTTGTGAACCTCCTTATTAGATTGAGAGTTACCGATAATAAGTGCACGAGTTCTTCGGACTAATGTAAGTATTCAAAGTTGACACTTCCACCTTCCCATATTTTTCTAGCCTCTCCCGTGCCGTGCATTGCCTTCTTCTCACTCCGAGAGTTGGTTGATACGTCCAAAACGTATCTATATTTTCTGCTTGCTCCATGCATGTTTTGTGTGATATTGCTATGATCTAGATACACTTTCATAGATTTTTGATCATATTTGGACTAACCTATTAACTCAGTGCACCCCAGTGTCAGTTCCTGTTTTCTGCTGTTTTTCTATTTCAGTTTTCCCCCATATAAAAAGTGCCAGAAAAATTCGGGAAAATTCAGATAAAAAAATCAGCGTGATGGAAGCTTCGAGAAAAGCCCGGGAGAGGCCGGAGGGGGGCTAGGGGGGCCCAGGCGGCCACCCGACGCGGCCCCACCCCTGGCCGCGCCAGGGGGGCGCTTGGGGCCCCTGGTCCACCTCTGGCTTCCCCCCTTCGCCTATTTATCCCCCGTCACGGGAAAACTCCAAAAGCAGAACCCTATTCCGGAACTCGCCTCTGTTCCTCCGCCGCCGCGCTTCCAAGATCGGGAGCACCAGAAGAACTCTTCCCGGCACCCTGCCGGAGGGAGGATTGACCTCCGGGAGTCTCCTCTCCACCATGGATGCTCCCCGGATGTCCCGTGAGTAGTTTTCCTTGGACCATGGGTCCGTGATCAGTAGCTATGTGATGTTCTCCTCCCCTCTTTGATCTTCATTGTTTAGACCTCGTGAGCTGCCCTACATGATCGAGGCACCTTTGTAATATTTCTGTATTGCTATGTTGAGTTTGATCGGATCTGATGGATTATGAGATTATGTTCAGATTGTGATAGAGTAATATATTTGGTTTTTATCTCTTATATTTTTGTTCCTAAGTAATTCTTGCATGATCTCCGTTGTTGTTTATTGCTCTGGCCAAGTAGTAGGTAGTGACTCCAAGAGGGAGCGTTGTGCTAGATTGTGGGTTCATGCCTCCCCGATGACATGCTTGAGTGACAGAAACATGAGTCTAGGGGATGTGATGTTGCCACAAGGGGGAAAACAACGGTGCTTGTAACCACGGTTACAAGGATTGTTTACTTTACGCAAAGTTCTTTTTAATGCAGTTCTCTGTTGCTTTGGGTTTACACTTTGGGTGGGGCTCGCAACTTAATACCAGCGAGATGTTCTGGATAGATATCTCAAGGTGGATGATTAGTAGTAGATGCAGATGGATTTCGGTCTACTTACTTTGGTGTACTGCCCGTGCTTTTGAACCTCTTCCTTTCTTTTGTAGCATAGTTAGCATTGCGGTGCGTTCATAATCCT
Organism: Bromus sterilis; assembly: GCA_950022295.1. NCBI lineage: Eukaryota > Viridiplantae > Streptophyta > Magnoliopsida > Poales > Poaceae > Bromus > Bromus sterilis. The sequence continues at coordinate 282,619,836 of OX465599.1, read as the reverse complement.
GTCAATTGCCTTTCTGTAATTTGTTTACCTCGCACAACATTTTTATCGTCTTTTGGGAGAGAGACATCACTAGCGAACATCACGTATCCCGATCCATATCCTCATTATTGTTTCCAAGCTATATTTACTTTTCTGCATTTACTTTCAAGTTGCTATTGTTGGAAATATGCCCTAGAGGCAATAATAAAATGTTATTATATATATTTCCACGTTCGTAATTAATGTTTATATTTCTGTGCTATAATTGCAATGACCCTGACTATGAGATTCAGAAGAAAACTCACTTGCATGTGTGGAAATGTAAACACCAAGAGTTCCTGGTTTAGCCTCTAAGACCAGCTCATGTGCTAACTGATGATTACGTTTTCTTAATCATGGACATTGTTCTTGTAACAAGGATGTCAGTAGCAATGGGAACATATTGTTAGCAGAACAATGATGTTGAACCGACCCCAGTATTGAATGATATACTTAGCGATCACATCTTAACAACGTTATAAGTCATATCATGAAATGTTTTCATATACGTAATTCCTTGGACCATGAGAGTATCAAGTTGCTTCACACAGGAAGACATGCTTTGGTTCTTAGATGAATCCTCCCGTAAATGGGAAGTAGTAAAATAAGTTCTAGGTATGTCAGATGGTGTGGCTAGTGACTGTGATAGTTCAAGAATGGGATTTGCTCCTTCACGATGAAGAAGATATTCACTTCGGGCCCACTCGGTATGACGGTATCCATTATAGTCTGGCCAGACGCATTGTGATTCAGTCACGGGGATACCGGAATACGATAACGAGAAAAGGGACAAACGAGCAAAGAGGATAACGAGTGGCTTGTGTTCAAAAGTTGTTACACATGGGTGCCAAACTTCTCTCCTCTAACTTTGTCATATATCGCGAAGCAAAGGGAATGGTACATGACTAAACATAATGGTTCACTCGAAGTTTCTTCGTGTATGTGCGGGAGTCAACATGGGTGTCCATGGCTCCGCTGTTGATTATTGGCTATTGACAAAAGGCTGTTGACCTATGTCCGGAAGATGTTCTGAGTCATGTCCGCATTATACCGAACCTATTGGGTCACACACTTAACGAGCAGTAGTCTGTTAGAATACTAGTATGGTAGAAGGTTTAGTGGAAGCAAAGCAGAATAGTTCATACGGGTACCGGAAGTAGTTCCGGGGATTTATGAAATAGTTCATAAGGGCACCAAAAGTAGTTTTGGGTATTTAAGGATATGTCCGGATCACTCTGGAGTAGTCCCAGGTGGTTCCGGAACATATGAAAATGGTAATGGGAAAGTTTACGATCAACCGGAATAGTTTCGGTGATCGGTGGACAGCTTAAACAATATTTTGTGTTCACCGGACATAATAACCTTTGCCCGGATGGCTCCTAAACCCATTTAGATGGCTCCGGAACATTCGTTAGAGGTTCCGGAAGGTATTGGAAGTGCTCCAAAAGTGTCCGGAATGTCCCGAAACAGTCCCGGTAGGTCCCGGAAGGTCCTGGAAGCTTCTAGAAGGTTCCGGAAGGTTCCGGGCAGTACCACCCACTGCCCTGCGCCCCTGGCCTTGGGGGGCAAGCCACCTAGGCTGCCCTGGCCGGCCAAGTGGTGGGGGCGCACCAAAAAGGGGTGGGAGATCCTCCAGGTGGGATTTCCAAATACCATTATGGAAGGTTTCCGGTGGGAAGGTATGTGTAGGTTTGGAAGGCTTGGGAGTCCAAGTTGGACTCCCAAACCTCCTTGAGCTGCGCCCTAGGCCCCTTGGCCACCTATATAAGGTGAGCCAAGGGTGGGGAAAGACACAGACAATCAATCCCCAAGGCCTATGCGCCACCCTCCCTCCTCTAAACCCCGTTGCTCCACAATTAGACCCCGATTTAGACGCTGTTCTAGATCGGAATCCGTTAGGGTTTTCTCCCTCTAGTTTTCTCGGTGGCGTTCATCTCTGGACGGCGGAGCGCTGCTGGATTGCTGCTACGGGATGTGTGGATACTAATGGAGGGGTCGTACCTTCGACCCTTGTTCGAGGAGCTTGTTCATGGGACTTGTCCGTGGGACTAGATCGCGGGACTTGTTCGTGGGATTGATCGAGGCACTGTTCGTGGGAGACCTTGTGAGATCTACTTCCACTACGTCCACGAGCTTCACCAACTCTACTTCCGCTACATCGTTTGGTGAGCCATGACCTAAAACCTTGTATGCAATCTTCTTGGATGATCTTGGGTTCTTGACTCGTAGGCCAAAATTTTTGTTTTCTGCTACGTTTCCCAACAGTGGTATCAGAGCGATCCTTGATTAGATGCATGTTTAGGTCTAGATCATATGTGTGATATGAGGCATTGATTTTCTTGTTGCTTCCCTGTCATGTGATTTTTTCTATGCTTGATGGCAAGTTGAGGTTTTGCTACAAGGATTGAGTTTTCCATTGGTCCCTCTATGCTGCTTTCATTATGCTGGTTGCCTTGATCATGGTCTACATCAAACTCCTTGGATCTCATCTTAATCTCGCAATAGAATATTTAACATGGAGGGGCTTGTGGATTTTATGAACTCAAATCCACACGGGGGTCACGCGTTTAACGAAGTTTGGCTTGTGGCATTAGTTGCTGCACGCACCCCGTATGTTAAACTAGCAACAAAAGAAGTATCGTGTTTTGTTTTATCTAGGGTTTCTCGTTTTCCTTGTAAACCTGCTTAACAACCACGATAAAAGTTGCAACAACCCGTGTAGATGGCGATCTACCTCGTTTTTGCAGAGTATGCATGTGATGTGGTATAGCCTTCAAGATTTGCAATGTGTTTGTATGAGATGCTATATGATGTAATATTTATTCGCGACCTGCGTGTCGTGGTACGGCATGATGACTGGAGTCATATGATTGTCACTTAATTATGGCCTGCGTGCCAGAACTGTTTATTAGCTCGAGGCAAAGCAATAGATAGATGCAAGGTGATGATCCACGATGCGGAGGTGGACCCCGACGCACATGCCGGAAGCCGTGGTGATGTTCCCGGCGCCAAGGACAAAGTTGGTGGACACGGTGACTTCAACCACGAAGACGTGAAGACAATGAAGACTTCACGAAGCAAAGGGCTATACTATATCACATAATTTTATGAACTGTCTGTGATGTTTATCCCTTTGATGCACCCTTGTTTGATGCGCGGTAGTCGTGTTTTATTAGGGTGATCTCTCGCAAAACAATATCAAGTTGATAGTGTTCTCCCAACTGTAGCACCGTCTATACTATGTTTCACACCGGAGCAGGTCATGTCACATGGGTGCACACTGTGTGACGCATAAAAGACGGGTGTGTTAAAAGAACACACAGCACATTACACTTGGTTATCTTGACGGTTTGGATAAAAGTTTGCTACCGGAACACGCCCATCGAAAGATGAACAAGAATCACCTTTGGCGTGATTGGCAAGTTGGCCTACCGGTCCAGTCTAAGTCATCAGTGATGTCACATCAATGGCGGACGATTGGGTTGGATCTTGAATCACTCCAGCATCAATTACGAGAGATATTGATCTGAGTGGGAGCGCACTAAGTAATTAAATTGATTAATCACAAGTGCAACTTAATTATGAACAAAGTCTTAGTATTTGCATTATCGTTGTAGAATAATGGCTCGCGTTACCACCTTCCCAATTGATTTTGATTAACTGTTTTATCTGGTAAAAACTTTACGATTGGTACCGTATTGTGAGGACTATCCTCAATAGTGTCGAGAAGGAGCTTGTCCTATCGCAAATTTTTGATGCTCTCCCGCTGATGCTATGGATGATGTGACTTATGTCCATAATCCAAAATGCTAGAATTCCACCACAGCTAAGTGCATTGTCTTCACCACCATGAAACCCGAACTTCGAAAAGTTTGGGATAGTTATGTTATATTCATGGAACTGAAAAATAGTTTTCAGTAGTAAGACAATTAATGTTGGATATAAGATATCTGGTACAATGTATGATTGTAAGCATTAGTGAAAATGTTCACCGTGCTCTAAACAAAACTGATAAGTGTGGGATCCAGAAGAACACCGATCATATGATGATGAGAATTAAGGGAAAGGAAGTCCAAAGGATGTTAGTAAGACTGACACGCCGGATAGTCCATGGCATGCGCCACCCTTAATCATATGTGATCTTCTGTGAGTAGGAGTGACATTGGAAATAGAACTATGATACGTATAAAGGCAAAACGAAAGAAGACTGGAATAACCAGCTCAGAAATGAAAGTCATACGAAGTTATAGATGAATTCATTGCTGGTCAAGAGATGTAATTCTTGGGAATCATGATTAAGCAGTTAATTGTGGATTATGTATATTGTGATTAAACTGTTGATCACCGGAATATCAGATCGATTGCATATTGTTGCAACTCGATGCAAGAAATACTATGGCCTTTATGACTAGCTAATGATGAGTTTTGACACGCTCGGGAACACGGTAAAAGGTTTACTATACCGTGTGTTGACTCTATGATTATCTTCATAATTCATTTTAGAGTTGAGTAAATTGTTACTACACTTTAGCCTTGTTGCAAAACATCATTTTTGAATCATGTTTATTGCAAGAGAGTTGTTCAAAGCTATGAATAACGTAAAGGCCATACTTCCATTATGAATAGGTTGTATGTTATGAATCTTGATAATAATACTAAACATCCATAACACTGACGCTAAACGTCGCAAGACTGACAGAAATACCACATAGATGTGGCACTGCCGTTTATCACAAGTGACATAACATGCATGAAGAATTTCCATAAGTGATGGACTTTCGAGTCATATGATTATGAATCACTTGACGCTTGCGATCTTTGTCTCGAAGTAATGTGACTAAAACACCGTTGATAGGCCATACATGAACGGGCAACTAAACCATTGGTAATCATACATGATGATGTGTGTAGTCCAATAAGTGTAGTTGTGTGCAGTGGATTCCCTATCTTCACTCATGAGTTGAAGTAGATATGTGGATATCTGTTCAATAGAGACATACGTCTGAAATCTTTGAAATGTTCAAGGAATTATAGAGTGAAATAGAAATTCATTGTAACGAGAAAAATAAAGCTTCTGCAAATTAGATTGTAGAAAGTAATATTTGAGTTACAAGTTTAGCGAACGTCTGATGAGTTGTGAAGAAGTGTCATAACTTGCGTCTCCCGGAACACCACTATGAGTAAACAGTTCGAGAGATGTAATCAAGCCATGTATGACACGGTAAGATCAAATATGACGTTTATCAAATTGCCATTATACTTATTAAAGTTATGCGTTAGTGACTACAACTTTTACACTGAAATGAGCATCATCAAATCTGTTGAAATGACACCATATTAGACGTGGTATGGACTGTTAAAACCATGTTGTCTTTTCTTAAAATTTGGGTATATGAGGCATATGTTTGACATACTCAAAACACCAAATCAGATAAGTGCTACTTTGTGAAGGTTATTCCAAAAGGTTTGGTATTCCTCTATCACTACACAAAAGCAAAATTGTTTGCTGTTAAGAACAATGTGTTTTGAAGAAAAATAGTTTCTTACAAAAGAGTGAGTGGGAGGACAGTGCAACTTGTCAAAGATTGTTGAATCTTCAGAGGAGTGCGCAGCTGAACCACACAGGTTAGACAAAAATCGTACAAACATTCATGATATGTAAAACGAGATATTGTTGTTCGACAATGATAAACCTGTGATATACAAAGAAGCATTGATGGGCCCTGACTCCGGGATTTGGCTAAATGCCAAATAATCCGAGATAGTATCCATGGAAGTAAGTCAAGTTTTGAACTTGGTAGACCCTCGGAAAGACTAAAAGTCTGAAGAATATATATATGGATCTATAATTGATTCGGATGAAATTGTTTTATCCATAAAGCTCAACTCGTTGGAAAAATTGTTTTCTAGCAAGTTCAAAGGTTGACTACGGCGAAATAGTGTCGACCGTAGAAATGCTTTAGTCAGTTCGGGTTATACTAGCAATTACTACATATCTCATTTATAGGATATGGTAGAATGAACGTCAAAACAAAGTTCCTACATGGAAATATAACAAAGGACGTATATGTGATACGACCGGAATGTTTTGTCGATTCAAAGGATGCTAAAATAGATGCAAGCCTTGGATATCCAGTGATGGACTGAAGCTAGCATAATGGAGTTGGAATTTTCGTTGTGATGAAATTTCCAAAAGAGTTTGTTTTCATCAGGAATAACGAAGATGCTTGAATATTCAAGAAAGTAAGTGGGAGCTGAATAATATTTCTAAAACCTTATGTATATGACATATTGTTGATTAGAAATGATGTAAATTTCTTGACACGATTAAGGACTTCGTTGGAAATAGTTTTCAGTTGAAGAACTTGGGCTGATATAGCATTAGTATTGAGCACAGTGATCTATGAAGATAGTAAGTGCCTGATCATGCTAAAGCCAACATTACATGTTGACATGATACTAAAGTAGTTTAGTATGAAAACGCCAAGAAGAATGTTCTTGCCGAGGTCACGGTGAAAAATTATTTGCAGATATCAGTGTTCATGAACACAGATAAGAAAAAACACGTGAATTGAATTCCACTCACCTGTGTGTTTGGATTAATCATGTACACCATAATATGTAAAACGACCAGATATGTCCAACGCTCCAAAAGGTTGTGAGCAAGATACCAAAGTGATCAATATGTTGATCATTGGACAAACAATGAAAAGTTAAACTTATGATAGATAAGATTTGTTTCTCAGAAAATGGAGAGAATGAAGAGCTCGTTGTAATGGGTTACACCAGCTGAATTTTTGATGTAAATAGTTACACCAATTCAGTCTTCATACTTACTCCGACCGATTTTAGATTTTAATTGGGATTATGTGTTTCACACGTAAGGGTGGCGCAGTATGAAGGAACTTTGTCAAGTTCGATACTGTGGCGAATTCTATAACACTGGCTAAGTATATTGTTGCTTAAAGAAGTAACGGGAGGGTATTTTGAATCATCAGTTCATTTATGAACATGGTATGGTTTCCAAGATGCTTAAAGCTCATGGAACATTTATGAATGATTTCATGACTTATTCTAAAGGAACCAAGGTCCTGCCAAATGATTCAAACATATACAAAGCTAAACTGATAAAATTAGTGAATTTTATGATAGCGTGAAAACGCGAAGATATGCAAGATACAAACGGGCCTGAAACATCAGATCCGATGATGAAGTCTATACCACAAATGAAGCATGTATTACACCGGTATGCCATAGGTGTAAAATGCTCAAGCACTGATAATATTATTGACTCTAGTGCAAGTGGGAGACTGTTGGAAATATGCCCTAGAGGCAATAATAAAATGTTATTATATATATTTCCACGTTCGTAATTAATGTTTATATTTCTGTGCTATAATTGCAATGACCCTGACTATGAGATCCAGAAGAAAACTCACTTGCATGTGTGGAAATGTAAACACCAAGAGTTCCTGGTTTAGCCTCTAAGACCAGCTCATGTGCTAACTGATGATTACGTTTTCTTAATCATGGACATTGTTCTTGTAACAAGGATGTCAGTAGCAATGGGAACATATTGTTAGCAGAACAATGATGTTGAACCGACCCCAGTATTGAATGATATACTTAGCGATCACATCTTAACAACGTTATAAGTCATATCATGAAATGTTTTCATATACGTAATTCCTTGGACCATGAGAGTATCAAGTTGCTTCACACAGGAAGACATGCTTTGGTTCTTAGATGAATCCTCCCGTAAATGGGAAGTAGTAAAATAAGTTCTAGGTATGTCAGATGGTGTGGCTAGTGACTGTGATAGTTCAAGAATGGGATTTGCTCCTTCACGATGAAGAAGATATTCACTTCGGGCCCACTCGGTATGACGGTATCCATTATAGTCTGGCCAGACGCATTGTGATTCAGTCACGGGGATACCGGAATACGATAACGAGAAAAGGGACAAACGAGCAAAGAGGATAACGAGTGGCTTGTGTTCAAAAGTTGTTACACATGGGTGCCAAACTTCTCTCCTCTAACTTTGTCATATATCGCGAAGCAAAGGGAATGGTACATGACTAAACATAATGGTTCACTCGAAGTTTCTTCGTGTATGTGCGGGAGTCAACATGGGTGTCCATGGCTCCGCTGTTGATTATTGGCTATTGACAAAAGGCTGTTGACCTATGTCCGGAAGATGTTCTGAGTCATGTCCGCATTATACCGAACCTATTGGGTCACACACTTAACGAGCAGTAGTCTGTTAGAATACTAGTATGGTAGAAGGTTTAGTGGAAGCAAAGCAGAATAGTTCATACGGGTACCGGAAGTAGTTCCGGGGATTTATGAAATAGTTCATAAGGGCACCAAAAGTAGTTTTGGGTATTTAAGGATATGTCCGGATCACTCTGGAGTAGTCCCAGGTGGTTCCGGAACATATGAAAATGGTAATGGGAAAGTTTACGATCAACCGGAATAGTTTCGGTGATCGGTGGACAGCTTAAACAATATTTTGTGTTCACCGGACATAATAACCTTTGCCCGGATGGCTCCGAAACCCATTTAGATGGCTCCGGAACATTCGTTAGAGGTTCCGGAAGGTATTGGAAGTGCTCCAAAAGTGTCCGGAATGTCCCGAAACAGTCCCGGTAGGTCCCGGAAGGTCCTGGAAGCTTCTAGAAGGTTCCGGCAGGTTCCGGGCAGTACCACCCACTGCCCTGCGCCCCTGGCCTTGGAGGGCAAGCCACCTAGGCTGCCCTGGCCGGCCAGGTGGTGGGGGCGCACCAAAAAGGGGTGGGAGATCCTCCAGGTGGGATTTCCAAATACCATTATGGAAGGTTTCCGGTGAGAAGGTATGTGTAGGTTTGGAAGGCTTGGGAGTCCAAGTTGGACTCCCAAACCTCCTTGAGCTGCGCCCTAGGCCCCTTGGCCACCTATATAAGGTGAGCCAAGGGTGGGGGAAGACACAGACAATCAATCCCCAAGGCCTATGCGCCACCCTCCCTCCTCTAAACCCCGTTGCTCCACAATTAGACCCCGATTTAGACGTTGTTCTAGATCGGAATCCGTTAGGGTTTTCTCCCTCTAGTTTTCTCGGTGGCGTTCATCTCTGGACGGCGGAGCGCTGCTGGATTGCTGCTACGGGATGTGTGGATACTAATGGAGGGGTCGTACCTTCGACCCTTCTTCGAGGAGCTTGTTCATGGGACTTGTCCGTGGGACTAGATCGCGGGACTTGTTCGTGGGATTGATCGAGGCACTGTTCGTGGGAGAACTTGCGAGATCTACTTCCACTATGTCCACGAGCTTCACCAACTCTACTTCCGCTACATCGGTTGGTGACCATGGCCTAAAACCTTGTATGCAATCTTCTTGGATGATCTTGGGTTCTTGATTCGTAGGCCGAAATTTTTGTTTTCTGCTACGTTTCCCAACAGCTATCATTATCCCCTTGCGTTTTATCATTTCTGAACAACAAGACCGGAGAGATTGACAACCTCTCTGAACTTCGTTGGGAGCAAAGTTATCTGTGTCTGTGTGCAGGCCCACGTCAGTTGCGCCGCTGACACCTACTTATCATCTCTGGAGTCCTACTGGAGACAAACCTTGGTATCTTTACCGAGGGAAATTTGCTGTTGTGCTACATCACGCCTTCCACTTGGGGCTCACCAACAAAGGGCGAGAAGCCATCATCATTGGTGTCCACCTTCGCCGGTACATCCAAACCCTTGGCATGATACGCTCTGTCATCATAAACCTCCTTATATCTTTCCTCAAAACAGCCACCATACCTACCTATCAAGGCATTTCCATAGCCTTTCCGAGATATATTGCCATGCAACATCCACCTCTTCATGACTTGATCTTCATGTCATACATGTTCCTGCTACACTGGCAGCGACATACATTGCATACATCATGATAGTTACATCTTCTTTATGATTTTGAGTACCTTGTAAAGTGTGAAAGATCTCCTTTACCTTCTTGTAAAATAGAGTGTTGCCCTTAAGTGAGGAAAAGATCCCAAAGTGGACACAATAAAAGATCCCAAAGAGGACAAATGAGAGTTAAATAGAAAGAGCCAATGAGGCCACCAAAAAAATAGAAAAAAATAGAAAAAAGAGAAAAAAGAAATAAAAAGAGAGAAAGGGGCAACACTACTATCCTTTTGAGAGATCCACACCAGTACTCCCTTTATATCCTTGTGCTCCATAGAGATGATCATTATGCATATAGCTATGTGGGGACCTTCACACTATAGAACTTGGCTTGCATATTCCAAGGATGAGCCTCCTCAAACGAGCTCTAGGTCTTCATGAGCGAGCAAGTTAGATGCACCCCCACTAGTTCCATTAGAGAGCTTACTAGCTCGTATGTGCATCCGTTGCATGGGAATCCCTACTCCTCACATCATATCTATCATTTGGCATATTTTGCCTATGGTTGTCCTCATTGATGTGAGCCTTTCTCCTCCTTTTTGTCTTCCTCCTCCATATTCCTCTCTTTGCCATCCTAAGTGTCAACTCTCATGCTTACGCTCATCCATTGCATGAGTGCTCAAAATATTGAAAAAGGAGTGGATCAAATTGACTTGTACCTGGCTAGTGGTCTGGGGACGAGTCAAGATAAGATTCTAGAAAAACACCAAGTGTGAAACTTTAGTAGCTTGAGTTCTCAACAAATAAATGTTTTTCTCGTATTCCCTATCCCCCTTCTTGCACGCAAAGACCATTTGGAGACATTCGAGTCACGGACAGCGAGAGCTCTTGCACCTAATGTTCTTTTGTTACTTGTTTCAATGCTAATATAGACTCTTGCATGTTATGACTTGAATTGAATTTCTAACCTTGATTGCTTTACTTTTCAAAGTTCTTATATGGTTGCTATTATGTCACCACATAAATTATGTTGTTATCATTTACCTACTCGAGGACAAGCAGGAATTAAGCTTGGGGATGTTGATACGTCCAAAACGTATCTATAATTTCTGCTTGCTCCATGCATGTTTTGTGTGATATTGCTATGATCTAGATACACTTTCATACACTTTTGATCATATTTGTACTAACATATTAACTCAGTGCACCAGAGTGCCAGTTCCTGTTTTCTGTTGTTTTTCTATTTCAGTTTTCCCCCATATAAAAAGTGCTCCAAAAATTCGGGAAAATTCAGATAAAAAATCAGCATGAAGGAACCTTCCGGAAGAACCTGGGTGGGGCCAGAGGGCCACCACCAGGGGCCCATGCGCCCTGGTGGCGCGCCCTAGGGCTTGGCCGCGCCAGGGGGGCGCCTGGACCCCTGGTGGCCCCCCTTGCTGCCCCCCTTCGCCTATATATTCTCCGTCACGGGAAACTTCCGAGAACAGAACCCTTCTTCGCGATCTCACCTCTGTTCCGTCGCCGCCGCACTCCCGAGATCGGGAGCACCAGAAGACATCTTCCCGGCACCCTGCCGGAGGGAGGGCCGACCTCCGGGAGTCTCCTGTCCACCATGGATGCTTCCCGGATGTCTCGTGAGTAGTTTTCCTTGGACCATGGGTCCGTGATCACTAGCTATGTGATGTTCTCCTCCCCTCTTTGTTCTTCATGGTTTAGACCTCGTGAGCTGCCCTACATGATCGAGGCACTTTTGTAATCTTTCTGCTATTGCTATGCTGAGTTTGATGGGATCTGATGGATTATGAGATTATGTTCAGATTGTGATTGAGTAATATATTTGGTTCTTATCTCTTATATTTTTGTTCCTAAGTAATTCTTGCATGTTCTCCGTTGTTGTTTATTGCTTTGGCCAAGTAGTAGGTAGTAACCCCAAGAGGGAACGTTATGCTCGATATTGGGTTCATGCCCCTCGATGACACGCTTGAGTGACAGAAACATGAGTCTAGGGGATGTGTTGTTGCCACAAGGGGGAAAACAACGGTGCTTGTAACCGCGGTTGCAAGGATTGTTTACTTTACGCAAAGTGATTTTTAATGCAGTTGTATGTTGCTTTGGGTTTACACTTTGCGTGGGGCTCGCAACTTAATACCAGTGAGATGTTCTGGATAGATATCTCAAGGTGGATGATTAGTAGTAGATGCAGTTCGATTTCGGTCTACTTATTTTGGCGTACTACCCGTGCTTTTGAGCCTCTTCCTTTCTTTTGTAGCATAGTTAGCATTGCGGTGCGTTCATAATCCTGTCAATTGCCCTTCTGTAATTTTTTCACCTCGCATAGCAGTTTTATCGTCTTTTGGGAGAGAGACATCACTAGTGAACATCACGTATCCCGGTCCATATCCTCATTACTGTTTACACGCTCATTTACTTTTCTGCTTTACTTTAAGTTGCTATCACTATCCCTTGTGTTTGATCCTTTGTGAACAACAAGACCAGAGAGATTGACAACCTCTCTGAACTTCGTTGGGAACAAAGTTATTTGTGTTTGTGTGCAGGTTCGCGTCAGTTGCGCCGCTGACACCTACTTATCATCTCCGGAGTCCTACTGGAGACAAACCTTGGTATCTTTACTGAGGGAAATTTGCTTCTGTGCTACATCACGCCTTCCACTTGGGGCTCACCAACGAAGGGCGAGAAATCACTGTCATTACCTCGCACATCAATGCCCCAGTGCATCCCCTTCTCCATCAACAATTATCAGTTCGTCTCTCGTTTCACTATATTTTTATCACTTCATGCGTTATGTGCTATGCTTGGAGCGTCTCGCTCTTAGGTTTTATTTTTAGTTTTCTTTATCTTTGCTTGCTGTACATAACAAGTTAGAACCTAGCTTTCTTTGTGTGGGAGAGAAACACGCTCCACTTCCAAAATCTAGAACACAACATAGGATTTTTCATGCTTATCTTTGCTGTGTGTGTTCTTTATCTTTTTCATAGCTACTGTCATGTTTAGCTCTTAGTTTTCATGCTTATCTTTTTAAAGAGCTTTTGTTTAGTTTGTTGCTGGAACTCTCTTGAGTTTTCATGTTTATCTTGTTTAGAGAGTTTGCCTGTTGCACTGAGTTTTGTATCTTGACTTGAAGTAGGTAATTGAGGTTGCTATTCTTTTGTAGTAGCAAATTGCAAAAGTTTTGAGGTATTGTTTTGAGTAATGTTTGGACTTTTGGTGTCAAGAGCTTTAGCCTATTAGTGATAGATGTCGTATTTTGGGCAATCCATGTGTATTTTCAAAACTTACAAAATTAGTTGAGAACTCTAGCTACTAGATGGATCACTACTCTTCTGAGGGGTCGAATATTAGAGTACACTCACGTACCATGAGTCGAGGATGCGCAAGGATAACCAAACCCCCATACACTCCTCCTCGGGGTACTTGTCTCTTTGTGAAACCTCCTTATTAGATTGAGAGTTACCAATAATAAGTGCATGAGTTCTTCGGACTAATGTGAGTATTCGAAAGTTGACACTTCCACCTTCCCATACTTTTCTAGCCTCTCCTGTGCCGTGCATTGCTTTCTTCTCACTCCGAGAGTTGGCGTCCACCTTCGCCGGTACATCCAAACCCTTGGCATGATACGCTCTGTCATCATAAACCTCCTTATATCCTTCCTCAAAACATCCACCAGACCTACCTATCAAGGCATTTCCATAGCCTTTCCGAGATATATTGCCATGCAACATCCATCTTCTCATGACTTGATCTTCATGTCATACATGCTACTTGCTTGATCGATGAGCCGCATGCTAGTTGGGCCTTGCCCTAATCATTGCTACATGACGCGCTAGTATCATTGCATATCCTGCTACACTACCAGAGGCATATATTTGCATAATTCATGATAGTTACATCTTCTTTATGATTTGAGTACTTTTGTAAAGTGTGAAAGATCTTCTATACTTTTGTAATATATAGAGTGTTGCCCCTAAAGTGAGGAAAAGATCCCAAAGAGGACAAAATTAAAAGATCCCAAAGAGGACAAATGAGAGAAATAGAAAGAACCATTGAGGCCACCAAAAAAATAGAAAAAGTAGAAAAAAGAGAAAAAGAAATAAAAAGAGAGAAGGGGGCACACTACTATTCCTTTTGAGAGATCCACACTCGTACTCCCTCTTATATCTTGTACTACATAGAGATTATCATTAATGCATATAGCTATGTGGGGACCTTCACACTATAGAACTTTGCTTGTATATTCCAATGTTGAGCCTCCTCAAATGAGCTCTAGGTCTTCTTGAGCAAGCAAGTTGGATGCACCCCCACTAGTTCCATTGGAGAGCTTACCTTAGCTCATATGTGCATTCATTGCATGGCAATCCCTACTCCTCACATCATATCTATCATTTGGATTTCTCTCGCCTATGATTGTCCTCATTGATGTGAGCCTTTCACACCTTTTTGTCTTCCTCCTCCACCATATTCTCTCTTTGCCATCCTAAGTGTCAACTTTCTTGCTTACGCTCATCCATTGCATGAGTGCTCAAAATGTAGAAAAGGAGTGGATCATTTTGACTTGTACCTGGCTAGTGGTCTGGGGATGAGTCAAGATAAGATTCCAAAGAAGACAAAGTGTGAAACTTTAGTAGATTGAGTTCTCAACACAAAAACACTTTTTCTCGTATATCCCTATCCCCTTTCTTGCACGCAAACACCATTTGGAGACATTCGAGTCACGGACAGCGAGAGCTCTTGCACCTTTATGTTCTTATGTTGCTTATTTCAATGCTAAATATAGACTCTTGCCTGTTATGCCTTGAATTGAATTACACGCCTTGATTGCTTTACTTAAAAGTTCTTATATGGTTGTTAGCATGTCACCACATAAATTATGCTTTTATCATTTACCTACTCGAGGACGAGCAGGAATTAAGCTTGATGATGTTGATACGTCCAAAACGTATCTATAATTTCAGCTTTCTCCATGCCTCTTTTGTGTGATATTGCTATGATATTGATGAACTTCCATACACTTTTGATCATATTTGGACTAACCTATTAACTCAATGCACCCAAGTGCCAGTTCCTGTTCTCTGCTGTTTTTCTATTTCAGGTTTCCCCCATATTAAAAGTGCTCCAAAAATTCGGGAAAAATCCAATAAAAAATTCAGCGCGGAAGAAGCTTCGGGAATCACCGAGGGGGGGCAGAGGGGACCCACCAGGGCCCCAGGCGCCTTCCCTGCGCGCCCTAGGGTGGGGCCACGCCAGGGGGCGCCTAGACCCTTGGTGGCCCGCCTAGCTGCCCCCCTTTGCCTATTTATTCCACGTGACGTGAAACCCCCGTGACGGGAACCCTTTTTCGCGATCTCTCCTCTATTCCGCCGCCGCCGCGCTTCCAAGATCGGGAGCACTAGAAGACCTCTTCCCGGCACCCTACCGGAGGGAGGAACCACCTCCGGGAGCTTCTCCACCACCATGCATGCTTCCCGGATGAACCGTGAGTAGTCCATCTTGGACCATGGGTCTATGATCAGTAGCTATGTGATGTTCTCCTCCCCTCTTTGTTCTTCATGGATTAGACCTCGTGAGCTGCCCTACATGATCGAGGCACATATGTAATATTTCTGTTGTTGCTATGCTGAGTTTGCTGGGATCCGATGGATTATGAGATTATGTTCAGATTGTGTTTGAGTAATATATTTGATTCTCCTCTTTTATATTTATGTTCTAGAGTAATTCTTGCATGTTCTCCGTTGCTGTTTATTGTTTTGGCCAAGTAGTAGGTAGTGACTCCAAGAGGGAGCGTTATGCATGATTGTGGGTTCATGCCCCCTGATGACTAGCTTGAGTGATAGAAACATGAGTCTAGGGGATGTGCTGTTGCCACAAGGGGGAAAACAACGGTGCTTGTACTTGCGGGTGCAAGGATTGTTTACTTTACGCAAAGTTCTTTAATGCAATTGTCCGTTGCTTTGAGTTTACACTTTGGGTGGGATTCACAACTTAATACCAGCGAGATGTTCTGGATAGATATCTCAAGGTGGATGATTAGTAGGTAGATGCAGATGGATTTTGGTCTACTTGTCTTGGCGGACCGCCCATGCTTTTGAGCATCTTCCTTTATTTATAGCATAATTAGCATTGGTTTACGCACATAATCTTGTCAATTGCCCAACTGTAATTTGTTTGCCTCGCATGGCTATTTTATCGTCTTTTGGGAGAGAGATATCACTAGTGAACATCATAGGACCCCGGTCCATATTTCCAATACTGTTTACACCCACTATTTATTTACTGTTTTATTTACTTTTCCGTTGCTATCACTATCATTATTATTCCGTGCGTTTTATCCTTTGTAAACAACAAGGCCGGAGGAATTGACAACTCCTCTGTACTCGTTGGGAAGCAAAGTTATTTGTTGTGTGTGCAGGTCCAGGTGAAGTAAGCAACCCTGAGTTGTGAACGGCGCCATTGTTCACTTCACCACCTTCTTGTATCTGTTGGAGTCCTACTGGTTCGATACTAAACCTTAGCATCTTCGCTAAGGGAAACTTGCTGTTGTCTACATCTCAACCTTCCACTTTGGGTAACCAACGAGGGACGAGAATTCCTACCATCAGCGGGCAGCAGCAAGAGCCAAGCCCCGACTTGACCTTGCACCAGGGGGAACACCGCCACCACTGGGGACTTGCTGCTGCCGCCGCCGCACCACATCCACTTTTCAGCAGAGCTAACATCCCACCTATGTTCCCAAAACGGCGTCTTCAAGAAGATTACGGTGCCCGGGGCGTCGCCGCCGTCCAACCAAAGTTGGGCTTTCGCCCAGGAGACAAAGGGGAAGGGGAAGAAGAACCTGACCGGCGCCTCCAGGAAGGTGAGCGGCGCCCGCGGGCGTCGCCGCCTTCGCAGCCAGCAAGGCTGGCGTGGGGTTTCCCCGGTCCTGTAGCCCAATACCCATTCCACCCGGGGCAGCTCACGACGGAGCAGGCCTGATCTGGCCGGAGTCTCGCGGTGGAGAAGAAGAAGAGTGGAGGCGACCAGATCTGACGCCGACGAAGCCGAAGCCATCGCCGCGCCCTGGTCCCCCATCTCCGGTGGTCTCCTGTCCTCACGGCCAAGACCCACCAGCCCGCGTCCAGCCACCGGTTGCCGAAGCCAAGGGCGCCACATCCGACGGGGCGCCGCCCCGAAATCCGCAGGCCCCCGCGAGCGACGCGAGGCAGCCGAGACCCCGCCGCCACCTTCCTCAGCTGCGCTCCGGGCTTGCCCGACGGCTGCCTCATGTGGCGGCAAGGGGAGATCGAGGAGGAGGGGAGGCAGAGGCCCGGTAGGGTTTCGCCCCTCGAGTCGCCCGCGCGGGCGACGCGAGGGAGGGGGGCGAGTGGTAGCCGTCGTCTCGCTCTATGACTTCAACTTCACCGACAGTTACCAGTAGTACATGCGCCGGGCCTCCTCGTCCCCGACGGTTCCGGCAACCATATCATCGTCATCTTCGCCGTCTCCGGCCAACTCATCCTCCTCATCTTCGTCGTCTCTGCGCCAACGCCACCGACGCCTGCGACCTTACGCTGGGGCAGTGGGTGCAGGACGAGGAGCCGCCGTACTACACCAACCTGACGTGCCTGTTCATCGACGATCTCCAGAACTGCATGAAGTTCGGCAAGCCGGGCGTTGACCTGATGCGGTGGCGGTGGCAGCCTGACGGGTGCGACCTCCTCCGCTTCGACGCGCGCAGGTTACTGGAGGCCATGAGGGGCAAGTCCATGGCCTTCGTCGGGGATTCGCTCGCCCGGAACCACGTCAAGTCTCTGCTCTGCATCCTTTCCCAGGTGGCAGAGCCGGTGGAGGTGGTGACCACGACGGAGACGGACGTGACGGGGAGGCCGTCCGGCGAGACTTCCACTATGGCAGCCACGGCTTCAACGTCTCGCTCTTCTGGTCGCCATTCCTGGTCAAGGCCAGCCTCTCGGACGACGCGGCGGTCGGGCTTGGGCTCTGGGACGTCCACCTCGACAAGCCGGACGCCCGGTGGGCGGCGCACATCGCCGACTTCGACCACATCGTCCTGTCGGGAACCAACTGGTTCTTCCGCCCCTCGGTCTACCATGAGGGCGGCCGTGCCGTTGGGCGCAACGGCGGCGCCAGCGGCGCCCACAACGCGACCGAGCTGCCCATCTCCGGCGCGGTGCGCGCCGCGTTCCGCACGGCGCTGGGCGCGATCGCGGCCCGCGAGGGGTTCCGCGGCAAGGCCGTGCTCCGGACCGTCACGCCGGCGCACTTCGAGAACGGGGAATGGAACACCGGCGGCGACTGCGTGCGCACCCGCCCGCTCCGCCGCGGCGAGCGCGCCCGCGCACGGGAGCCATGCCATGCATGCGGCAGCGCCATACGCATGCCCAACAAGAATTGGTTGCGGACGCGGAGACGTGACGGAAATGCATGCTTGGTGATCTAATTGTTTGTCTTGTCTTTCGGCTCTGCGTGCGTAGGTTGAGGCGCTGAGGGAAACGGAGGCGTCGCGGCGGAAGCGGGCCGGCGGGGAGCTGCTGCTGCTGGACATCACGGAGGCGATGGAGCTGCGGCCGGACGGGCACCCGAGCCGGTACGGGCACGCGCCGGGCGGGAGCGTGGAGGGGAGCTTCGTGGTGGACTGCCTGCACTGGTGCATGCCTCGGCCCATCGACTTGTGGAGCGAGCTGCTCTTCCACATGCTGGTGGCTCCGGCTCGTCGATAGCATTGGTTTTTTTTAATTTTTTTTGGATGATTGATACTCCATTATGGTGCAAAATGCAGTCGAAAATTCACGCTGTTTTTCTCCCGCTCACAAAGATGATGAGTAGATGACGCATCCGCGCAGAGTAAATAGCAAAAAACTACCAGAATTCGGGTCATCATTCCGAAAAACTACCACTTTGAAAAAAGTCGCTGATAACCACCATGTCAAAGGTCAAATTTTTCAAAAAATGACCGTCTTAACAATTTTTAACCATGATTATGGCATATTGGGCCCACTTGTTAGATTTAATTTTTACAAAATAGATCTATGAAAATGATAATAATAATAACAAACATGTCCCTATGCCCGGCCGGCCGCCAGAACTGGCCGGTGACCTCGCCGGGGCTGCGGGGCTGGGGCTGGGGCGGGGGTGTCGCTGGAAGGCACCAGGAGGAGGAGCACCACGGCGGCGCCGGGAGGAGGGGAACCGCGACGGTGCAGGGCAGCTCGTGACACTTCTGGTCACCGGCCACCGACAGAGGCGCCGGCATGGCCATCCGCTGCTGCTCCCAGGCCATGGGCGTGGCGGCATCGGGCGCGCCGTCCCGGGCAGAGGCGGCCTCGACTGTGGCGGCTCCGGGCGACGGCGGCTTCGGCGGCTGTGTCCGCGGGCGGAGGCGACCTCAACGGAGGCGGCCTCGACGACGGTGGCCCCGGGCGACGGCGGCCTCGGTGGCGACGTCCCTGGGCGGAGGAGACCACGGCGGCGGCGGCCCCGGGTGGAGGCGGAATCGGCCACGTCGGCGGCGGCCCGGGGCGACGGCGGCCTCGGAGGAGGCGACCTCGGATGGCCTGGGTGGGGTGGCCATGGGAGCGGGGCGGCCAAGGGAGGAGGGAGGCCTGGGTGGGGCGGCCATGGGAGAAGGGCGTCCTGGGAGGAGGAGGATGGCGCACTAGGGGAGAAGAGAAGGAGGTAGGGGTCTGATTGCTTTTTCATTTTTCTCTCAAGGACCTTTCTGTAATAAGTAAAACTGACAAGTGGGTCCGGAATGTCATAAACAGGCTTATAACGCAACTAGCGAGTGACTTGTGTTTTTTAAATAATTTGACCTCTGACATGATAGTTATCAGGGACGTTTTTTAAAGTTGTAGTTTTCCATAATAACGACCCGAATTCTGATAATTTTTTGCTGTTTACTCCATCCGCGCACCATCACATTTCCAACCAACTATGTCGTGGGTGGTCTGTGGCATTGTGGCAGTATGGCACGAGATCTGGGTTTCTGTAAAAGAAACTGAGAAATGATGTGCAAGGCACGCTTTCACCTCCACCGTCGGCAGGTAATTTAGAGCGAAACCTCTGCTGCACGCATGTTCTTCCATTTGATCGTCAACTTTACCGGATGCGTTATCCTGTCATTGGTTCGTAAATTTTTTAGGAGCGATCTGTAAATTTTACGCGTCGATCGAATCCACCCGTCGTGGTGGTCGTCCGCCGGCCAAACGCACCCGCAATGACCATGGGGCGGCCTGCTCCCGCACCTCCCCTGCGTCCTTCGATCGACCCTGTGCCTTCTCCCGCAGCAGCGGAAAGAGTGTGTGGGCGCGCTTCCACGAGATGGAAGACCTCCTCTGGTCCTCCACTCACTGCCATCGCATGGCGCAACAAGACACTAGTAGAAAATAGCCTATTGCTGGCGTATGATTTTTTGTTACTGCTGGCGGTCAAGCGTACGTCAGCGCTGTCACGCCAGTGGTAACAGGTACCGCTGGCGGACAAATTGTACGTCAGCGCTAGGAAGGATACCACGGCGTGCATTCCATTAACTCGCCAGCGGTAGCCACTGGCGTACCGTTTATTCTGTTCGCCAGTGCTATCGTTTCCAGGATTTAAAAAAAGGACGCTGCTCGGCCGCTCGTTTTGAAAGCGGTCGACCAGCTCCTCGCCTGGCCTTCCGGAGCGACGCCGACCACAGGAACCTCCTTCTCGACTTCGTCCGGATGCAACCTCGGTGAACAGAACGCCACTTTTATCGCTGCTATGGTCGAGGCGCACCTCGACGTGGAGGAGGTCGACCATGGCGGGGTCTCGGTCGGCGAGCGCGTGCACCCGTTTCCAGGCGACCTCGATGCCCTCCTCCAGGTCGAGGCGCCGGCCCATGAGCGAATGGCAGATCAGCGGAGCGACGGGGGCGCAGACTCTACTCATCCCGATCCAGATCGGGATCGAGGCGGCGGTTGACGACGTCGGCGGCTGCCAGATTCTGGCGAGAAGGAGGCGGGGAGGTCACGGCCTCACGGGGACGGGGAAGGCCAGATCTGACGCGGAGGCCCTCCTAGCGGCTGGGAACAGGTGGGGGTGGTGAGCTGGAGATCGGTTCACGTTAATGGTAGCCGACACCTGCGGACAGAGAGATAAGGAGGGAGAGAGGAGAAGGAGGAAGGAGAGGGAAGGGAGAAAGGAGGTCGCGGCCTCGCGGGAGAGCTCACTGGGGTGCACGGCGATGCAACTCGCCGGCCGGAGGCGCGAGGCGGCGGAGGCGCTCGGGTGTGGGGCGCTTGGCTCGGGAGGGAGGAGCGGCATGGCAGTTTGTTTTGGACCAATCTGATTGGATCACACGGATTATGTGTTTGTTTGAAGTTACTAGGAGTCATCGGATTGGATGGATGTGTGGCTGAGAGAGAGAGAGCGGTGCTTCCATGCATTGCGTACTGTTGCCAGAGGATAAGGAGGAGAGAGAGAGAGTGCACCCCGCATTTTATACGCCAAAGCTAATTTGTTAGCGCTCGCGGACAGAAATATTTATACGTCAGTGATAGTTTGTCGCATCGGCTATAATTGGTCTACATAATTTTTGGCGTACATTAAAATTTGTACGTCAGCGATAAGAAAATATCGCTAGCGTACAGATTATTTTATACGCCAGTGGTAGTTGGTCTCATCGGCTATACTAGGTCCGCATTTATCTTTGGCGAACACAAATTTTTTTACGCCAGTGATAATAAAATACCATTGGCGTACATATTATTTTGTATGCCAGCGATAGTAGCGTTGGCGTACAAATTTTTCAGTTCGCCAACGATAAGCTGGCGGCTATAGTCTATTTCCTACTCGTGAGAGCTACTCGTTGCTAGAGCCGCGATGGCTGTCGGCGAGGAAGGCGCGGCCTAGCGCCTCGAGGGGCTACGGACACGCTCAAGCTACCTTCCGGTTCATCTAGAATCATCATGTTTTCCCTTCGGGGTTTCCTTCGATTCCTTAGTCTCCATTATTTTTTTGTATTATTGCTAGTTTTATTCCGCTGTTGTGTTTTTTCCCTTATAATTTTTTTTATAAATTTTGAAAAGACCATTCACCTTTCTCCTTTTACTCTTACTTGTTCATTCAATTGGTATCAAAGCTAGAAATTTCCTACGCTCTACTTTTGAAACTAACATTTTAGAATGTTGTCAAGAATGATCTTTACAACTTTTCGATCTGGCGAACCGATTCCCATCTTCGATGGAAAATATTATACTTTCTAAAAGGACAAAGTGATGAGAAACATAAAATTTATTGAACCCGATGCTTGGCGAATTAATGTAAGAGAATGAGTTGTGGTTTTGAATCCACGAAACCCAAGTGGTAATAAGAAGAAATTGCTTCTGCTCAACAATCAAGTCTGGGTGTTCATTACCAATCATCTGGAACGTGGTCAATATGAGGGAGTGAAAACCATTGAGACAACAAAAAAGGGTCTGGGATACTTGGTACCAAATAGCTTATAAAATGTTTTTTTTTGTTTTTTTGGTTTTCTATGCTTTAACATATAAAGAGAACAATACATGAAAATGCTGGGTGGGAGAATGTCATTGAGGTAATGTTACATGGAGCTGCACAAAACAAACAGAAATTTTTTTAATAAAACAAATAAGAGGGACACAAATATGAAGTCAACATTAATTTATAAGGAGCAACTAAGGCTTATGCGCATGTGACTTAGTTAAGTCACATGCGATGATGTCATGTCCTTTTTTTTTATCTTTTTTGTTTGTTCGTGTGCAGCCCAGTATCGTTGTTTTCTTGTTTGTTTGATTTTTTTTGTCAGATTCTGCAAAAAAAAAGAGAGGAATTGTCTGCGCCAAGTATCGAACCCACAACCACACGCTTTTGCTCCTACTACCTTACCACTGCACCGCTCAAGTTTTATTGAACAAAAAAAAGATGTAGACAACAAGTACATGTCTTTAGGGATAACTGAGTTTCAGATAAATCTGAAACACGTCAACGACGAGATCTTGCGACGAGGCTAACCTCGCGCTCACGTATCCGGCTACTCATCTGCGACTTGGGGATGCTAGCCTGCACTGCTACTCACACACCGGTGTACATAGAGGCCACATAGGCTCCACGGCTGGCCCTCGAGCTCGCCGGGAACAACACGGCGGCGACACGCATAACAGGTTTAGAGACAGGCACACGATGACTGTTTCGGCGATGATTGTGTCACGTACAGGTCACCGAAAACTCGCCGGCGTCGTGCCAAAGAAATAGGACACCTACACGATCACGTGCGTGCCCCGGATCTGGCCCTGGCCTAGCAACTGGAGTGGAAATGAATAATCAACACCCAGTTGCGAGTCGGTGGTCGACTTGCAACTGGAGTGGAAATGAAAAATCAACCCCCAGTTGCGAGTCGGTGGTCGACTTCCAACTAGGGTGAAAAAAATGAAAAAAAATGAAAAACCAAAAACTCAATCCCCAGTTGCGAGTCGGTTGTCGACTTGCAACTGGTGATTGGGAAAATGAGAATTAAAACAAAAAATAAATAAATGAACCCTAGTTGTGAGTCGATGGTCGACTTGCAACTGGGGGTTGGGAAAATGAGAAAAAGTCAACCCCAGCTGCGAGTCAACGGTCGATTTGCAACTGGGGGGGTGGGAAAATGAGAAATAAAACCAAAAAAAATTAAAACTCTAGTTGCGAGTCGATGGTCGACTTGCAAATGGGGGTTGATAAATGAGAAATAAACCCAAAAAACCCTAGTTGCGAGTCGATGGTCAACTTGCAACTAGGTGTGTCAAAGAAAAGTAACCCCAGTTGCGAGTCAATGGTCGACTTGCAACTGGGGAATGAGAAATAAAACTTAAAAAAAAAATCAAAAACTCTAGTTGCGAGTCGATGGTCAGCACCCATGTTCTTTTAACTAGGCTTTTGATTGTTTGTTTGAGGCTGATAGTTATCTAATGGGCTTCAATGGACAAGAAAAAATAACTGTCATACTAAAAGAATACTACAATAAATGTAAAAATGTCAATTTTAAAAATAGTAAGTAAATGTCGGAACAGTGGCGACTCTTTGGTGAACTTGCAACTGAGATAAAAAAAAGTCAAACCAAGTTGCGACTCGTTGGTGGACTTGTGTAAGGCCCGATATGCGGTACTGTTCCAGATCTAGATGTTTCCATCCAGATCCGGGGATGAAGCACATATCGGTCCCACCGCGACATATGACATAGCCATATGCCCCGGATTTCCAACATGATATCACAACATTACAGATACAAGGGTACAACATCTCAAACAATCGGCATACAACTGCCTCAAATACAATACAACAGCGGAAAATATATGTCTGAGTACAGACTACAACCAAATGCCTAGTGGCAAAGAGTAAAACATCGATCCCCATAACCACACGGGTCCAGGCCCTCCGCCGGGATCCTCCTAACTAGTCGTCGTCGAGTCTCCACGTGAAACGTCGATCAAGAACCCTGAAGAGAGTTTGGGGGTAGTATCATGAGTACAGAGGTACTCAACATCCAACTGTAGTGGTCATCTGACCCAGCAAGGACTTCATCACTCGTCATTCTAGGACAACTAGTAGTTTACGGTAAGGAAGGGGTAAGTGGTGAGGTTGCTGCCGCACTAGCATTTACGAAGTGGATAACGATCTACAGAGTAAGATAATAAGCCAAGCATTCGATGAGGAATCGCCTTCAACAAGTCTGCTATCCACCTACATACGCAAACATAACACCTATCCTATCCATGTCCTCCTCTTCGCATCTCGACAAAGAAGAGGCAGTCAAGGCACACACACGTTGATCAAGTTATATTAAAATTATCTCAGCTGTTGTTGTCTATGAACAAGGAGTAGGCCTCAAGTCATCCATAACCGTGGAAACGGCTTCTTGAAAAGATTTAACCCTGCAGGGGTGTACCAACTGCCCATTACAAGGCTCCGCACGCACGCCCATCTCTCTCAGTTGCTACCCATCACAGGCAACCATTTTATGATTTAGTTCCAAGAGATCCGAAACGACAAGTCCCTCTAGCTAACAACGAACAAATCCGGGTGGCCCCCGGTGAGACGACATCCAGCTCAAGAGCCGTCCGCGCTCTCGATCTGGTCTCTACCGTATGACTCCAGGTTTGGATTGCCGGTTAATCACACATGGGACACCGGGTCCTCAGCCGGTCGTGATGGGCCAGCAAGGGAACTATGTCCTCACTGGTCCGGGTTGGTTTAAAAACTACTGGCGTACGACCAGCACACACACGGTTTCAAATGGTAAAATCAGCTTGGGCCACCACTAGAAATGCTTGAAGCTAGGTAGGTAAGAAAAGGGGACCCCATAAAATCCCACACATGGTTAGACATGCTCAGTCTTAAAACCAATACCCGGAACTAGGATCCTAGGTGACTCGAATGGAACAAAGCGTCGGGGCGGGATAGCCTAGACCTTCCATCCTTCGTCGAATATAGTCAACATTAATAATAATCATATCATCAACAATAATAATAATAATGTGATATCCCAAACCAAGGAGTAACAGGGTAACATCGTAGCATCCTAAGCATGCATACTAAGCAGGGGCTGAGCAACGAGAAATAGTAACATAGCAGTACAAGGTTTGCTGGGATGGGACATGGCTGTATCGGTTTGAAAGAGGCTGTAAAAATGTGGTAGGATCAAACATCGAACCTAACCTATACTAGCATTTAAACCGCTGGTTGAAATAGAATGGATCATAAGTAATGTATAGTCCTTGCCTGTTGATAAGTCGGGTTCCGAAGGTGTAGTCGAACGCAAGCTCGCATCGTCTCCGAGAGGTACCCGCGGAAGCACACAAGACGGTAAACACTGGAAAGCAATCAACGAGCAACCACTCTATTACTACGGGGCAACACAAGATCAAGAAGACATCGCACGACACGGCAACGCGATACGGATCTATCGTCGAGAACGGTTGCTAACAGTTTAAGTGGGGTATCGGTCACACACGACGAATACCGCACGTTTACGGTGGTTCAAGTTGTTTATCTACAGGTGATCAACAAAGTTGTTAACATGGCATTTCACTCAAGAATGGCCTAGCACACAAACATGGCAAGAGGTGAGGCACAAAGTAAACTATCTATGCTAGTCAATTTAAGTGAGGCACAATCCTAATCATGGCATAACACTAAGTGCTCCACGGCAATTTAAGTAATTAGTACTGTTCTGTCCTAAACCATATTTTAGGTTGCTTAACAACAGAAAACAATAGCATCAACACAAAGTACACGAAAAACTAATCAAGTTACATATAAAGAACACTCCAAACGGAGTTACGGTTAAAAAGATATAAGCAAAAAGGGGTTACGGGCACAAACTGCCAACATCACGAAGCACACTTTAGAGCAATGCACAAACAACATAATGAATGCAAACATGCTCGCACATGATATGGAACTAAAGTATACATTACAGGGAAGACATGGCAAAAAGAATCATGCAAAAAGGCATCATAGATCAAAAGATATTAAGCAAACAACATGGCATCGCAAAGTAACAGACTTAGAGAAAAACAGAGGTGGCTGTCAAAAACAGCAGCATAGCAACTTTGGAGCTAAATATCTATATGACCAGTAATGCTAACATGTAGATACAATACATATAATGAAAGTAGACATGATGCTTAACAATATGCAATTGGAATCACTCAATTCCGATAAACGGTCGCGACACACTCGTCGACCGAAGTTGCAACAAAATAACAGTTTCAGTAACAGCAGCACATTAACATCAGGATCACCACTTTGGAGCAAGATTTAATATAGCTAAAGCACCCAAACATGGCAAGTTAAAGCATGGAAATGAAGTACACATGATGCTTCACACATAGGAAAAAGAATCAATGCAATAGGCCTCATAGATTAGTCACAATCATCATGCAAAGTTGCAACAAAATATAAACAGCAGCACTTAACAGGAATTTGTAGTAGTTTAACAGCCTGATGCCCACTTCAACACACAATTACACAATCAAGGTGACCTCAAATCAAAAAGCTCACAAAAGATGAATTAAAGTACACGCAATTATGAGCAACTTTCGTTTTGGGGGCACGTTCATCGGAGCTACGGTTTGATCGCTATCATCGTCGCAAAGCCGCTAACAGCAGTAAAATCACAAGGACTTAGCAGAAATATGGATAAAAGGAAAAACATAAAAGAAAAAAGGGGGGCTACCATGGGCTTCGGCCCACTTGCTGGGCGCTGCTGGGCTGTCGGCTGGATGCTGGGTACGGGCCGCTGGAGTGGGCCGCGAGGCGCCTGGCCCAGCTGGCGGTTGGAGCGACCGGCTTGCTCCCGATCCGATCAGGGCAGCCGCGCCGACACTGGCGACCGGCGGTGAGCCGGACGGGCGGCGCTTGGCAAGGCGAGGGGAGGCGGAGCAGGGCGCGGCTGCCGAGATCTGGCGGCCGGCAGGCTCCAGGGAGGTGTGGTGAGGTCCTGCTCGAAGCCCTCGAGCTCGGGCTACCTCCAATGGCGGGCGGCGCGCCGACCAGGCACCGGCGGCGGACCTGCAGGGGGAGAGAGGGGCGGTGAGGCGGAGGAGGAGGAGAGGGAGAGGAGGAGGCGCGGGAGGAGAGGTGGTCGCGGCTCGGCTGGCTCGCCGGCCGGCGGCTCGCCGGAGGCAGAGCACCTCCACGGGCGGCGGCGGCGGCTTTGGCGCCAGATCGGGCCCGTGCAGCGCCGTTATGGGTTGGGGAAGGCCCTACGGGGCCCAAACGCAGTGGAGGCTGGCTGGATCCCTCCGGAGGCGACGTGGCCGTCTGTGGATCCTCGATCTTCAGATCCAACGGTCTCGACTGTCTGGGAGCTAGGGTTTCGGGGATTTTAGGGGGTTTTGGGGCTAATTTTGTGGAAAAAGGGGGGGTGGCTGCAATTATGCCATAGGGGAAACCCTAATTGGCTGGTTTGGGAGGTGGGGGTCATTATATAGGCAGGTTGGCTGGCCAGTTTACGCAAACGCCCTCGATACCCCTCTCTCGAGTCCGGTGATCGCGTTCGTGACCGCCGAGACCCCGCACGGACTCGATTCCGACGAAATCTCGAACCACGCGCTCAGCGCGTCGAGCCCGTTGATCGTACCTCACTGCGGTGACATTCCGACAACATTTTTCGGCGCCGCAATAAAATAATCCGTTTATTAAATAAACGGGGTTTTCGTTCCGGTGGCGACGGCTGGTCTCGTGCGGGTTTTGCGACGGTGATCGGGTGAAACCCGGTGTCGCAAAGGTCTAGTGTCAGGGTGGCAAGGGTCGGTCTCCGTCCGGTACGAGATAAGAGGGGGGAAAATAATCGCCGATCGATAAATCGGGCATGCAAACACCGAAAACAAATCAGACAATCAAACAATTCACACCAAAAACAAAATTCTTAATTTTCGCAAAAACTGGGTTGTTACAATACAACACCACCAACAAGGGATCTCGTCCCGAGATCCTGGACGATCCGGGGGAGAGGGGGGAAGAGAAAAGAGAGATGACGATCTTCAACACCACCAACAAGGGACTCTGCTCCATGTCGACGTCGAACTTCTGTCGAGATAAATTTCCGCAGAGAGACGGCAACGTCGGAAAACGAAACCATCAGGCGATCAAGGGGAAGAACGACACTTCAAAGTGACGATCAAGGGAAGTACTCTCACTGAAATCGTGAGGATACTGGGCAAGAGGACTGAAGTCAACAGACGACCAAGATATTTACCAAGACTCGGAAGAACTAAAGGTACTACAGGATTTCCCAAACCTGAGATCGGAATCGAGACAATACGCTGCAAGCAAGGCATTGTAACGGTTCCGATGCTCCACACCTCGAGATCCTAAAGTTTGAAGGGGATAAGACGAGAATTAAACAATTACGACACTTGTCCTGACCAGAGTAAGGGTAAGGAGTAAAAAGAATACTACTCTCCGACAACTAACTTAATAACTACAAAATAGTTTTTTGTCTAGACTCGACTTCGGCTAGAGAAGGGATTCTACGGTCGGTAAGGCTCTGATACCAAGTTGTAAGGCCCGATATGCGGTACTGTTCCAGATCTAGATGTTTCCATCCAGATCCGGGGACGAAGCACATATCGGTCCCACCGCGACATATGACATAGCCATATGCCCCGGATTTCCAACATGATATCACAACATTACAGATATAAGGGTACAACATCTCATACAATCGGCATACAACTGCCTCAAATACAATACAACAGCGGAAAATATATGTCTGAGTACAGACTACAACCAAATGCCTAGTGGCAAAGAGAAAAACATCGATCCTCATAACCACACGGGTCCAGGCCCTCCGCCGAGATCCGCCTAACTAGTCGTCGTCGAGTCTCCACGTGAAACGTCGATCACCATACCTGTTGTCGATCAAGAACCTTGAAAAGAGTTTGGGGGTAGTATCATGAGTACAGAGGTACTCAGTATCCAACTGTAGTGGTCATCTGACCCAGCAAGGACTTCATCACTCGTCATTCTAGGACAACTAGTAGTTTACGGTAAGGAAGGGGTAAGTGGTGAGGTTGCTGCCGCACTAGCATTTACGAAGTGGCTAACGATCTACAGAGTAAGATAAGAAGCCAAGCATTCGATGAGGAATCGCCTCCAACAAGTCTGCTATCCACCTACATACGCAAACATAACACCTATCCTATCCTTGTCCTCCTCTTCACATCCCGACGAAGAAGAGGCAGTCAAGGCACACACACGTTGATCAAGTTATATTAAAATTATCTCAGCTATTGTTGTCTATGAACAAGGAGTAGGTCTCAAGTCGTCCATAACCGTGGACACGGCTTCTCGAAAATATTTAACCCTGCAGGGGTGTACCAACTGCCCATTACAAGGCTCCGCACGCACGCCCATCTCTCTCAGTTTCTACCCATCATAGGCAACCATTTTATTATTTAGTTCCAAGAGATCCGAAACGACAAGTCCCTCTAGCTAACAACGAACAAATTCGGGTGGCCCCCGGTGAGACGACATCCAGCTCAGGAGCCGGCCGCGCTCTCGGTCTGGTCTCTACCGTATGACTCCAGGTTTGGATTGCCGGTTAACCACACATGGGACACCGGGTCCTCAGCTGGTCGTGTTGGGCCAGCAAGAGAACTATGTCCTCACTGGTCCGGGTTGGTTTAAAAACTACTGGCGTACGACCAGCACACACACGGTTTCAAATGGTAAAATCAGCCTGGGCCACCACTAGAAATGCTTGAAGCTAGGTAGGTAAGAAAAGGGGACCCCATAAAATCCCACACGCGGTTAGGCACGCTCAGTCTTAAAACCAATACCCGGAACTCGGATCCTAGGTGACTCGAATGGAACAAAGCATCGGGGCGGGATAGCCTAGACCTTCCATCCTTCGTCGAATATAGTCAACATTAATAATAATCATATCATCAACAACAATAATAATAATGTGATATCCCAAACCAAGGAGTAACAGGGTAACATCGTAGCATCCTAAGCATGCATACTAAGCAGGGGCTGAGCAACGAGCAATAGTAACATAGCAGTACAAGGTTTGCTGGGATGGGACATGGTTGTATCGGTTTGAAAGAGGCTGTAAACATGTGGTAGGATCAAACATCGAACCTAAGCTATACTACCATGCAAACCGCTGGTTGAAATAGAATGGATCAAAAGTAATGTATAGTCCTTGCCTGTTGATAATTCGGGTTCCGAAGGTGTAGTCGATCGCAAGCTCACATCGTCTCCGAGAGGTACCCGCGGAAGCACACAAGACGGTAAACACTGGAAATCAATCAACGAGCAACCACTCTATTACTACGGGGCAACACAAGATCAAGAAGACATCGCACGACACGGAAACGAGATACGGATCTATCGTCGAGAACGGTTGCTAACAGTTTAAGTGGGGTATCGATCACACACGATGAATACCGCACGTTTACGGTGGTTCAAGTTGTTTAGCTACAGGTGATCAACAAAGTTGTTAACATGGCATCTCACTCAAGCATGGCATAGCACACAAACATGGCAAGAGGTGAGGCACAAAGTAAACTATCTATGCTAGTCAATTTAAGTGAGGCACAATCCTAAACATGGCATAACACTAAGTGTTCCACGTCAATTTAAGTAATTGGTACTGTTCTGTCCTAAACCATATTTTAGGTTGGTTAACAACAGCAAACAATAGCATAAACACAAAGTACAGGAAAAACTAATCAAGTTACATATAAAGAACACTCCAGACGGAGTTACGGTTAAAAAGATATAAGCAAAACAAGTTACGGGCACAAACTGCCAACATCACGAAGCACACTTTAGAGCAATGCACAAACAACATAATGAATGCAAACATGCTTGCACATGATATGGAACTAAAGTAGACATGACAGGGAAGACATGGCAAAAAGAATCATGCAAAAAGGCATCATAGATCAAAAGATATTAAGCAAACAACATGGCATCGCAAAGTAACAGACTTAGAGAAAAACAGAGGTGGCTGTCAAAAACAGCAGCATAGCAACTTTGGAGCTAAATATCTATATGACCAGTAATGCTAACATGTAGATACAATACATATAATGAAATTAGACATGATGCTTAACAATATGCAATTGGAATCACTCAATTCCGATAAACGGCCGCGACACACTCGTCGACCGAAGTTGCAACAAAATAATAGTTTCAGCAATAGCAGCACATTAACATCTGGATCACCACTTTGGAGCAAGATTTAATATAGCTAAAGCACCCAAACATGGCAAGTTAAAGCATGGAAATGAAGTACACATGATGCTTAACACATAGGAAAAAGAATCAATGCAACAGGCCTCATGGGTTAGTCACAATCATCATGCAAAGTTGCAAAAAAATATAAACAACAACACTAAACAAGAATTTGTAGCAGTTTAACGGCCTGATGCCCACTTCAACACACAATTACACAATCCAGGTGACCTCAAATCAAAAATCTCACAAAAGATGAATTAAAGTACACGCAATTCTGAGCAACTTTCGTTTTGGGGGCACGTTCATAAGAGCTACGGTTTGATCGCTATCATCGTCGCAAAACCGCTAACAGCAGTAAAA
This sequence comes from Bromus sterilis, assembly GCA_950022295.1. NCBI lineage: Eukaryota > Viridiplantae > Streptophyta > Magnoliopsida > Poales > Poaceae > Bromus > Bromus sterilis. Next base: position 282,587,857 of record OX465599.1, on the reverse strand, counting down.
TCACAAGGACTTAGCAGAAATATCGATAAAAGGAAAAACATAAAAGAAAAAAGGGGGGCTGCCATGGGCTTCGGCCCACTGGCTGGGCGCTGTTGGGCTGTCGGCTGGCTGCTGGGTACGGGCCGCTGGAGTGGGCCGCGAGGCGCCTGGCCCAGTTGGCGGTTGGAGCGACCGGCTCGCTCCCGATCCGATCGGGGCAGCCGCACCGGCGCTGGCCACCAGCGGCGAGCCGGACGGCCGACGCTTGGCAAGGCGAGGGGAGGCGGAGGAGGGCGCGGCTGCCGGGATCTAGAGGTCGGCGGGCTCCAGGGAGTTGCGGTGAGGTCCTGCTCGAAGCCCTCGAGCTCGGGCTACCTCCAATGGCGGGCGGCGCGCCGACCAGGCACTGGCGGCGGACCTGTAGGGGGAGAGCGGGGCGGTGAGGCGGAGGAGGAGGAGAGGTAGAGGAGGAGGCGCGGGAGGAGAGGTGGTTGCGGCTCGGCTGGCTCGCCGGCCGGCGGCTGGCCGGAGGCAGAGCACCTCCACGGGCGGCGGCGGCTCAGGCGCCAGATCGGGCCCGGGCGGCGCCGTGATGGGCTGAGGAGGGCCCTGCGGAGCCCAAACGCGGTGGAGGCTGGCTGGATCCCTCCGGAGGCGACGTGGCCGTCTGTGGATCCTCCATCTGCAGATCCAACGGTCTGGACTGTCAGGGAGCTAGGGTTTCGGGGATTTTGGGGTTTTTGGAGCTAATTTTGTGCAAAAAGAGGGGGGTGGCTGCAATTATGCCATAGGGGAAACCCTAATTGGCTGTTTTGGGAGGTGGGGTCATTATATAGGCAGGTAGGCTGGCCAGTTTACGCAAACGCCCTCGGTACCCCTCTCTCGCGTCCGGTGATCGCGTTCGTGACCGCCGAGACCCCGTACGGACTCCGATTCCGACGAAATCTCGAACCACGCGCTCAGCGCGTCGAGCCCGTTGATCGTACCTCACTGCGGTGACATTCCGACAACATTTTTCGGCGCCCCAATAAAATAATCCGTTTATTAAATAAACGGGGTTTTCGTTCCGGTGGCGACGGCTGGTCTCGTGCGGGTTTTGCGACGGTGATCGGGTGAAACCCGGTGTCGCAAAGGTCGAGTGTCAGGGTGGCAAGGGTCGGTCTCCGTCCGGTACGAGATAAGAGGGGGAAAAATAATCGCCGATCGATAGATCGGGGATGCAAACACCGCAAACAAATCAGACAATCAAACAATTCACACCGAAAATAATTTTTTTAATTTTTGCAAAAACTGGGCTGTTACAACTTGCAACTGGAAAAAATAACGCAGTTGCGACTCGTTGGTTGAGTTGCAATTGAGAAAAAATTCGGACCCAGTTGCGACTCGTTGGTGGGCTTGCAACTGAGAAAAAAAATCAGAATCGGTTGCGACTCGTTGGTGGACTTGCAACTGAGAAAAAAAAATCGGACCCAGTTGCGATTTGTTGGTGGACTTGCAACTGAAAAAAATATTGAACCCAACAGCGACTCGTTGGTGGACTTGCAAGTGAGATAAAAACTTGGACCCACTTGCGACTCGTTGGTGGGCTTGCAACTGAGAAAAAAAATCGGACCTAGTTGCGACTCGTTGACGGACTTGCAACTTAGAAAAAATTGGACCCAGTTGCGACTCGTTGGTGGACTTGCAACTGTGAAAAAAACTCAGACCCACTTGCGAATCATTGGTGAGCTTGCAACTAAGAAAAAAAATCGGACCCAGTTGCGACTCGTTGGCGGACTTGCAACTTAGAAAAAAATCGGACACAGTTGTGACTCGTTCATGGACTTGCAACTGAGAAAAAAATCGGACATAGTTGCGGCTCATTGGTGGACTTGCAACTGAGAAAAAAAATCAGACCCAGTTGCGACTCGTTGGTGGACTTGCAACTGAGAAAAAAAATCGAACCGAATTGCGACTCGTTGGTGAACATGCAACTGAGAAAAAAACTCGGACCCACTTGCGACTCGTTGGTGGGCTTGCAACTGAGAAAAAAAATCGGACCCAGTTGCGACTCGTTGGCGAACTTGCAACTTAGAAAATAATTGGACTCAGTTGCGACTCGTTGGTGGACTTGCAACTGAGAAAAAAACTCAGACCCACATGTGAATCGCTGATCGGCTTGCAACTGAGAAAAAAAATCGGACCCAGTTGCGACTCGTTGGCGGATTTGCAACTTAGAAAAAATCGGACACAATTGCGACTCGTTGGTGGTCTTGCAACTGAGAAAAAAAATTGGACCCGGTTGCGACTCGTTGGTGGATTTGCAACTAAGAAAAATAAGTCGGACCTAGTAGCGACTCGTTGGTGGATTGAAACTGAGAAAAAAATTTAAAACTAGTTGTGACTCATTGGTGAAATTACAATTGAGAAAAAAATCAACAAAAAAGCAGAGGGAACCATCGACGAAAAAAAGACAACCTATAAACATCACATGATAAAAGAAAAAAAAACAACCAAAAAAGTTGAAACAGTTTGCGCTCAACTCCCGTACGACAAACAATCTAAATCAACCCTCAATCAATTCTTGTACAGTTTATGAAAACAGAAAATCACACGGCAGCGGATTCATATGTAGCTTCGATATCTCGTGTGTACATGTGTTTTAACAATTTCGTATTAAAAACTTTATTCTATGTTAAAAAATGTTTAGTGACTATTAAAAAATATTTTTCAAATAATATAAAAAATAATAAATACTAAAAATGTTCATTCTACATAAATATTTTCAACTTATATAAAAAAAAATCAATGTATATTTAAAATTAGTTCAGCATAATAAATTTATTTTCAATTATTTAATAAAATATTCACCATATATAGTGAAAAGTTATAAAAAACGCAAACAAAATAAAAATGCATTAAAATCTGAAACTAGAAAAGAAAAAACGAAATAAAAGAATAACCAAAAAAATCAAAATAGAAAAAATATAGAAAAAACATAAAAAAAATTAAATGTGCAGGTCCACCTCTTTAGGCTGCAAGCTTCGCGTACATATTTTAGAAAAATAGGATAAGCATCTTTGATTTGCAACTTAGAAGAAAAAAACAACTTGCATGTGACTTAACTAATTCTCATGTACATGAGAATTAGCAAAGCCGTAATTTATATGTGATACTCCTTCCGATCCATAATAAGTGTCGCAAATTTTATACTAAGCGAGTATATTATATCTAGATGGACCCCAGAAAGATCATTTGAAGATTCAGGACAGGGCATTAGAGACGTCTTAGTACTGAATACATGAGTGCTGATTTACTGAATATAATCACATGTGCAAATCTACTACGAGTACAATGCATCACCCATGCTACTGCCTCCCTCCGGGTGTTAGCTGCGGCAACTCCATAATTCCACCGAACCAGCGCTTGCAATCATACACGGTGCAGAAGGTCTGCAGCGCCGTCATGAGCAGCAGCACGACGGCGGCGAGCAGCGTGAGCAGCCTCCAGGACCTGAACACGTAACGCTTGAGAAGCCTTTTCACTTTCACGGCAGCCCTCCGGTTCCGGTAAGCGTTGACCTCCCTGATCACGCCGTCAAGCAGCGGCACCTTGCTCGGCCGCACCGCTCGGCACATCCCGTTCCACATGTCCGCCGCCTCCTTGTCGCTCTTCATGCTGTTGAAGATGATCCCACACTCTCTCAAGATCTTCACGTCCTTGGGGGTGTCGATGATGCCGTTCATTAGCTCTGTGTACCGCGCCATGACGAGCGGCCCGCGCACGGCGGCGGTCTCGTACGCCACCAGGTTACGGAGGATGACATCGGTGTTGCCGTCGAGGTGCAGCACCGGCAGGGTGAGGGTCGCCGTGGCCGCGTCGAAGCCGATCCCTGTCATGCCCTCCGGAGCCGGCGCGAACCGCACGCCGCACGCGGCCATCTGCGCCACCGAAGGGATCATGATCTCCTGCGCCAGCGGCGAGTTGATAATGGAGGCCAGGTTCACGCCCTTGAGCCGCGCCTCGACGTCCGTCGACGCCATGAACTTCCCGAGCAGCGGCGTTATCGCCGACAGCAGCGGCACCTTGCGCATGATCATCCCCGGGAGGCTCGAAGCCGCGCTCAGGGGCTTGGAGATGAGGTTATTCTTGATGAAGCGCACGGGCGCCACGTCGAAGCTGGACACCTGCATGCACGCCTGCTTCACCTTGTCGTAGTCCGGGACCTGCTGCTCGAGCGCATCGAGGGAGAGAAGCTCCTCCGGGACCAACGGTGGGAGCTCCGCCGCGTCCTCGGCGAAGACGGCGGAGGCGGGCACGAGAAAGCGGTAGAGAAGCTCCAGCAGGTGCGCGCGCTTGGAGACGTCGTTGGCGATGGCCAGCGCGGTGGTTTTGATGGGGCTCACCTCCCTGATGAAGCGGTCCAAGACGGCGTGCATGGCGTCGGTGGTGGCCTCCTCGGAGGCGTGGCGGAGCTGGAGCGCGCCCGCGAAGAGGAAGAGCGGGATCTGGTTCTCGAGCATCATGGCGTCGCGGACCATGGCGTTGATCCAGTTGGTCGCGGAGGACACCATGTCGGTGGTGCCGTCGAGGTGGTAGCTCTCGAGGAAGTCGAGGAGGAAGCACGTGTCGATGGCCATCATCCATGCCAGCGTTTGCCCGTTCAACTCAAGGTACCTACATTCATTGATTGTAGACATGATCGATGAGATTACCTTCATTATTCATACAAAACGTTCAGATTTGTACGTTCAACTTAGTGCATTAGATTGAAGAAACTGAAATAAAGACAAACATCAAGAATCTTGAAGTGATGATTATGCAAAGATTTGATAAACGATACAACTATATATCACTGTCTCAGTTTGGCTTTTTTGTTAGTGACTAGCTTGCAGAAGTAACTGGATAATGCTAGTTAAACACAGAAGGTGAAGGCATTATGATTTATCTTTTGGCATTATGCATGTTCTATGTGTGTACGTCTATGTAGTCGGTTAGAATGATTTTTTTTCTTATTTTTTATTTTTTTGGGTGCAAGTTGCACCTCTAGGAATAAATATGTTCGTTTTATATTTGCCTGTAAAAAATAATGCTAGATTACAGAATCTTAATAAGGATAATTGTGTGGTGAAAGCTACATGACACCAATTTATGACCGTCAGCGGGAAATGTCAAATTGTCGATAGCAAAGCACGTACTCATGTGTGAAGTTTATGCATGGTAAACTGAACTTATCGAAATGATCGACAGACGCACAGAGCCGGCTAGTTGTTCATGAATTATCAAACGATACAAAAGAAATATACTCCCTCCGTTCAGTATTACTTAAAATGATATTAATTTAAGTTTGGTTTAAATTTGAATTAAAACCATGTCAAATAATTCCGAAAGGAGGAAGTATTTAGGGAGGGTGTGGATATGAGCGTTTGTTGATTACAAAAAAAATACTCGGTGTATCAAAATGAAAAGACTGTATACGTACGGTACCTATGGTATGGGGCGCGGATCATCTCCTGCATCCTGACAAACTTTTGGACGAGATCGTCGAACTTGCGGTCGCCGGCGAAGAGCTTCTCGGCGCGTTTGGCCGCGGCGAGCTTGTAGCGCTCCATGTCCCTGAGCTCGGGCCTCTGGTAGTGGTAGGGCCCCAGGGCGAAGTGCTGCGGCGCGTACGCCTCGGGCCTGGTTGCCCGGAGCAGCCGCGGCACGTCGAAGACCTTGGCGACGGCGCCCAGCTCCTCCGCCCCGGCCTCCATCCGCCGCCGCACCTGGCTCACCCACCGCGACTGGTGGTCGTCCAGCTCCAGCTCCACGCCGGCGTTCGTCGCCGCCACCCCCACGAACCGCGCCTGCGCCTGTAGCTGAGCCAACGCCATGATCTACGTAGATCTCTAGCTCCTCTCCTCCTACAGCTTATTAGCTAAGCTTAATTAGTAGAAGTAGCTAGCTACTTGCAGCTGTTAGCTAGGCTTCTCGTGCTGTTTCTATCCGAGCTGTTTGTGAGCTGGTTTTGGCTCCAATGGCGTCTAGAGTCTAACTTGAGCGAGTTATAACTAGGTCAATAGGGCATCATGGAGTGTGCTGCTGAGTTAATTAGGTGTGTTATATAGAGTATGCATGCAAATTAATGCAAGTGGGTGGGTGGATGTGTGGTTAATCATGAGTTTAAACGAAGCTAATCAGCAGCGTGAGACATGCACGGGAGTAAATTAGCACTAGTACGTAGGGTCGTCGTCACCGAGTGGCCGGAGAAGAAGAAACCCGCGCGAGAGTCGTCTGGCAAATTCGTCTAATGCCCCACGGTGAACTTGTTCTGATGTGTACTGGACGTGCGTGCGCATCACGTCATAATGATCTTGGAATCTTCTTGGTGTGAAACAAACGTGTTACAAACGTGGTGGGTGCCGGGGATATGATCGCATCGCATCACGGTCGGAAGTGCATGCGCGTGCGGTTGGTACGTGCAGCTAGCTCAATGGGGCGATGATGATTGACCCGCGAATCGGCCAGCCTGGTCGGATACTCGGATTAGTCCGTGAACTAGCAAGAGGGTCAGCAAATGCAATCATCATACTGTGGAAGGATAACCCAACTGATCGTGTAGATGACCGGGATCAATTAACATGAGGGAAAGTATACATATCAGAGCCTGGAAAACACAAGATGAACCTGTTGAGAAGGGGAGATTGAGTTTAGCATTTCCCTTATATTAATTATTCTTAAGGAGACACCAAATATTGAATTAGACGGATCGATCAGTTCACCCAAAAATCCAAAGTACTAACAAAGAAAGTCGGCTAATGCATTTCAGCATCAAGTTTGAAGACTCTTGTGCTCATTTCACTATTGCTTTGTTTCTGTACACATGACCCACATACGGAGAAAATAGGCTTTTGTTAATAGATAAAAGAATTGAACCAAGGTACACGGCCGAACAATATAAAATGATAAGGTAACATTTTTATAAAGCCGATCCTGAGATGAGCGGTGCATCTACGCGACCAGCAGAAAGCATCGACAGAACTACACACAACCCCATGCTACATCCTAACACATCTAGGCTCCACAGCAACGCTCTCAAAAGGAAAGACGACGCAGAGCGTCGCCGCTGCCTTCACCCGAAGCCTTAACACGAGGCCGGAAGCTTAAGCTACATCCTAACACATCTAGACTCCACAGCAACGCCCTCAAGAAGAAAGACGATGCACAGGGTCGCCGCTGCCTTTACCCAAAGCCTTGACACGAGGCTGAAAGTTCGAGCAACTCCGTGATCTCCAAGACGAGGACGTTGAGCGCAAGGCGGCGCGATCCAAAGTAAACAGACCGATCAGTTCACCCAAAAATCCAAAGTAACAAAGAAAGTCGGCTAGTGTATTTCAGCATCAAGTTTGAAGACTCTTGTGCTCATTTCACTATTTCCTTGTTTCTGTAAATGACCCCACATACTTCAAAGAAGAATGAATAGTTGCGATTGAGGGAGATATAGTGGTTATTTATCCATAGAACAGGTTCAAGAACATAAACACCACGGCTACCAATGAACTTGAGATTCAAGTATAAGCTCAAGCATACGTTTAGGTACACAAGTGGTCTACCAGAACACTATTTTTAACTAGTTTGTAATCAGACACCATCGAATGTGTCACATGGTCTGGAAATCCATGTGTTTTTTTGAGAATGATAATGGAATAAAACACAAAAACATCATTCTGATGCAAGAACTAAAAAATAAAAGAGGTGTGGGGGGGGGGGGGGGGGGGAATCCACCCTAGCATGTGCCGCTAACGGTTACCACAAATTCAGCATGATCGAATACGAAACTAACTAAAAACTACCGAGTATTATTATTACAGAGCCATATATTTTAAATAGGAAACAACAACTTTTAAAACCACTGAAACACTATAGCACATGCGTTAGGGCGGTACTGTTTGGCAACGTAGCGGCGTTGATGGCAGTTGGGTTTGACAAGGTTCATGCATTGATCTATGTTGAAGATGGATCGACGAAAGATGTCGGAGATTGATATTGGAGTGTGCGCATGCGATGCACGTTATGTTTCTGCTACACTAATTGATGCTCTGGGCTCTCATTGGGGCCTTTGGCGAGACCGTCGTGTTAGATAGTGTGTGTTGGTGTGAGATCAGGGCACATCATCAAACTTATAGGTGTAACGATTGATTCCGCCAGGGAGGTGAATTTGGGTTAATCCATGAATTTTTTGTCAGACTCGGTTGAATAATTTAATAAAGATGATTGTGTGCATGCAAAAAACCAAAGGTAATTCTCCTTTTCAAAAAAATAGAACGTTGGCATCACCCGATTTTTTTTGCTCTCCCGTCTCATTATTTCCACCGCCTCTCTTATTCTCCTTTCCCTTATTATCCCCTACCACTCCCTCCTTTTTCTCACATATGTTCATCTAAGGCATCCCTGGCCCTCCCCCCTCCCCCCACATACACAACACTCCCCTCCGGCCTCACTTCTCAGCATATCAGGTCTACATGGATATCTAGGGTGGCGATTAGGTCCAGAAGGAACATTGAGGCGATGTAAGACACACGGTGCCTAACTTTGACTAGTAAGTCGATCTATGAGAAATATTGATGAGGCCGGCAATTGGTGAAGCCGAACACGACACAACAATTGCAACATCAATGGACCAAGTAGATTTTTTATGATGCTTTTATTAATTCAAAATTTAGCATCAAACGGATATAAAATATGATGAATAACATCTGATCTTTGCATAACTAAGTTGCACACAACCAAATATATCCAGTATGTCAACAATAATTGGAAAAATATTAATATCAACAATAATAGAATCATATAGGACAAACACTATGCCAATATGTTCAATCAGGTGGCGAACCGATCCTGAGAATATCTTGTCATTACTACAAACCTTATTAGCTATCCACATCAATCGTATATAGGTCGCCCCGAACAACAATTGATACTTCATTCAAATGTAACATAAAATAAGGTTAAGAAAAATTAATGTCATTAAAAGGTGTTCCTGAAATTGTTCCCCACATGCAACATAGAATTAGTACCCTTGATTAAATTTCTCCTTAAGAGCATGATTAATAGTATAACCAGCTGCTTGCTATAAGGAGATGACATGTCATCTATAACTAACCTTATAGTTAACAAGTACAATAGCAAGGTTTAAACATATACTACTTTAGTAATATATGGCTCACATGTTTCTATCTCACAAAGTGTCTAGGAGCACGTGTTGTAGCTGGCTACTAATTAGTATCCCGCTTTCCAACTCTCTCCTCCAACTAAACACAAATATACTATTTAATTCCTTATAGCCAGCTGACTAGGCACTTTGAGGCTGGAACTTTGAGAAGAATGGGCAATTATCTGTCGGATCAGCGTATGATATGCTCACCAGAGAAAGAAAGGAGAGGGAGGACGCGCTTGCTGGAGTCGCCGCTGTCTCAAATTTACAGCAGGACCAAGCCGGGTGGAAAAAACTCTGGAATATCAAAGTTCCGGCGAGAATCAGAACCTTTATGTGGCGTCTCGGGAGACAATCCTGGGCTACAAAAGATGTTCGAAAGCATAGAAACATGTCTCTGGTTGACTGTTGTCCCTTGTGTGGGAATACTGATTCGTGGGTTCATTCTCTACTTGAATGTTCGGCGTCTAGATGTGTCTGGGCACTGGCTGACCGAAATCTGGTGGAAGTCATGAGTGAAGTTCAAGAGCCAAGTGCTAAGCATTGGATGTTTCATTTCCATGAGGCTACTTCGGAAGCTCAGTTCACAGAAGCCGTTGTTACTCTCTGGGCTATTTGGTCCGCTAGGCGGAAGCTAATTCATGAGTCTATCACACAATCCCCTCTCGGAACGCATTCTTGTATCAAGGAATTTATTCGGGAATTAGAAGTGGCTAGGAGGTCTGTGCCATCCATGGGAAGGAGTGTTTCTCGGCCCAGGGGAGCTCGGGCGCCAGAGTCAGGCTGGAGCTCTCCCCCGAGTGGGAGTTGCAAGATCCATACGGGCTTCAAGGTGGATGATGAAGGCAAGGGTGCAATTTCGGTTATTTGTAGAGATGATCAAGGGAAGTATTTAGGCTCTTCATCCCTGGTTCTGTTTGGAGTCAGAGACAAAGTTTGCCTTGATACGATCGCCTGTAGAGAAGGGCTAGCTCTGGCGGAGGACCTTCAACTTCAGGATGTTATCATTTCATGCGAGAGCAGGCCAACTATCACTAGTAGAAAAAGGCCCATTTATCCCGGTTCCAGAGGCGCATTTGTCCCGGTTCCGGAACCGGTACTAAATGGTCGTTACTAATGCCCAAAACCTTTAGTCCCGGTTTGCCCACGAATCGGGACAGATGGGCCTCCACGTGGCCGCTGTGGCTTGCCCAGGCAGAAGGCCCTTTTGTCCCGATTGGTGCCACCAACTGGGGCCAAAGGACATCCACGCGGCAGCATTTCAGTGGCTGGGTTTTGTATTTTTTATGGGGGCGGGGGGGGGGGGGGGTTAGGGGATTTTGCAGGGTTAATTTAGGGGTTGCATATATTGTTTTAGCTAGCTAATAAAGAGAGGTGTGTACTCTCTTATCTTCGTGCTTGGTCGACGCTACGTACTATACGTATAGAGAGGACTCGACACGCTAGCTATTAAGCAAATGAAGAAACCATTAATATAAGTACAGAAGATCGATAATCGTGAGATTGGTCGAACAACAAGTTTTCGGATATCTATCCCTGGCTAACATCCGAACTCAATTTCCACAACTGAAATTAAGTTCCGTATAATATTGTCCTTTCTTATCGAGGACGTGCTCAAGAAAGAATCCCACCAATTCCTCTTGAATTGCTTTTATGCGATCTTCTGGTAGGAGTTGTTCTGAAGCTCCCAAAGCTAATTTGAAGAAGGCGTCAATACATGCATATTATATGAATGAAACTCAACACAAATTAAAATTGTGAATATAGTGTTGCTTACGCACATCAAAATCTTTTTTAGAGTGGCCGCCTTTCTTAGAGAACGTCCCATTGTAGATGTACTCGCAAATGTAGTATCCACAAAGATTAGTCCCTTCTGGTTGGAACATCCACTTTACGAGAAATAGAGTTCAATTAATCAAACTGATAATCAAGCATTATAAATGGCATGATGAAACGACTAGCTAGAATCAATGGGAGATGCGCGGAACTAGCTATAGTAGTACTTACTTTTGGGTATGAAAATTTCAGTTCCTTCAGCACTACTCTCGGAATTGTTTGGGTGAACTGTTTCCAAACCCTGCCATATACAAAGAAAATAATTATTACCTGATATCAGGAAATGAACAAAGTTGCCGATATATGCTCGATTGAACTTACTTCGTGAGCATTTCAATGATCTCCGCATACTCATTGTGTTATTTTCATCTTGAGTCTAAGACGGTTACTACTCCGTTCTCAACATCAATCTCTAGGAGAATATAGTGGAAGTTGTGCACGCATGAATAACTCATCAATTACATTAATATAACCTCGAGTATTAAGGAAAACCAAATATGCACAAGACAGTATAACACTCACTTGAAGTTGTAAGGAAAGAGTATTTTCTGTTTGTTTTGATGTTGAAGCAAAGATTTTAGCAAGTTGGACTCGGGTATTGCGGGTTCATTTTTAACCGCGAATGGATCAAATATATTTAAGTTAATGAACCCAATATTGTCGATTCCTTTTTTCTTGCATTCGATGATCTTCAATCTACATGCATGATATAGAGGATAAATTATTTGTACAAGATGAAAGAGCTGAGCTGTATATATATAGAGACTTAATTAAAGAAATAGTAACTTATAGACAGTAGCAAGTGACGATTACTTTATCGATGGCCATTGCATTGTAAAGCTGGAATAATTCCTCAAATTGAACAGGCACCAGCTCAATTGCAACGAGGTCGTCCTGATTCTATTTAACCATAACGAACAAATTATCAAGACCGCCAGACGAGTTGCAGCAATCCAGGTACCAATTATGGAGTCTTCGCATCATAGTTGTTAGAGGAGTACCAGGTTTGACGAGAGTGCCCGTACCGGTATGTGTATACTTCCTCCATTTATTCAAATTGTATATCAGCGGGCATGTAATCACCAATTTTAGTACCGGCCGCCATCCCCTCGACGTCGACGATATCGTCGCTAAACACCTTCAACGGGGCTAACGATTGTTTCGCCTGTTCGCCGAGCTGGGGAACTTTTTTCACTTTTTGTGTTACTGATCTCCTTTTGTCAGCTGTAGTGGTTCTAGTCTTTCGCGCTTCTCTCATTGTATTTTTTAAGAATGCGGACATTGTTGTCATCCAGCGGAGGCGCTGGTGGTCGCATCAGGTTATCCACAGTGCGCTTCACTATCTCCGGATCTAACATCATCTTCTTCGAAGGTGCATTTTTTTTCTTATTGAAAAATGCATCTACTTCTCCTTTAACGATCTTCTCGTTTTCCTCCACGCTCCTATCGTATGGTCGCGGTTCATGAGGCTTCAGAGATGCTGGACCGTATTGGTGTTTCCTCCCGGCGGCGCTAGATGTACCGCTAGACGTCGGAGCAGCCGGAGCAGCGGCGGTTGTCTTTCTTTGTTGCTTATTATGTGCCGGTGCAGCCGGAGCGGGGGGGGCAGCTCTCTTCTGCCCTTGCTGACGCGTCGAAGGAGGCGGAGGAGGAGGCGGGTTGATGGGACGCGCCGGCGCAGGCGAAGGAGGCGGAGGAGGAGGCGGGTTGATGGGACGCGTCGGCGCGGGTGAAGAAGCAAGCGGACTGATGGGACGCGCCGGCCCAGACGAAGAAGGAGGCGGAGAAGAAGGTGGTACCTGATGATCACGCGTCTTCTAGTTCGGAAGCTTGATTAATTCCTTCCGCCATAGACATGTAGTCTTCATAGCCTGACTCAGGCGACTGTCCCCATCACCGGTAGGGTAGTCAAGCTCGAGCTCCTCATATCGCTCAACTATTTCATCGACCATCACAACGACATAGCCTTGTGGAATCGGACGAGATTGAAAAGTTCCTCCGCGAGGAGGTAGAACAATTCCGATAGCCGCCTTGGGTGTGAGGTGCACGAATTTCGCCAGAAGTTGGAAATCTTGAGTCTCCGTGATAGCATCCACGGGGTATCTGGTGGGAGCCGTCAACTCAGGCCGCGCAACAACAAGCTCGGTGGAAGCCACACTGCCTCTCCGCTGAGATGGGGGGTTAGCTTCTTGGGTAGCTTCGTCAACTCGATTCCTCTCCTCTAGCGCTTTTACTCTTGCATTCAGTTGCTGCATTTCGCTGAGCTCCTTTTTCCTCTTCCTTTCCCGGCTTTTGTAACCGCCTGCGTCGGGAAATCCATACTTCCACGGAATGGATCCTGTCGTGCCCCGTGTTCGTCCTGGGTGCTCCGGATTACCGAGGGCCTCTGTGAGCTCGTCGTTCTCTCTGTCGGGAACGAACGTCCCTTTCGCCGATTTGGCGAAATATTCCCGAAGTTTTTCTACCTTTGCGTCCAATTTTTTGTCCTTCCAAGCGCACTTCCCTGTTTCGGGGTCCAATGATCCCCCAGCCCCGAAGAACCAAGTCTTTCCACGCGGTGACCAGAACCATGTCTCTGGTGTGATCCCTCTTTCAATCAGGTCATGCTCAGCCTTGTCCCACGACGGACTGGCTTTGAGGTAGACACCTGACCCCGTGTGACGGGGATCAACCCCGGAAAATCCCATGGTCAGGGACCCTGGGTTAGTCATGAGAGGCACAGGTTGGACGATAGGCCGTCGGCTAAAAGGAGGAGACGTTCCTGCTCGATATTATTGCTTGGAGATGCGATTACAGGGTAGGCCAAGGCTAGTGCGCATAAGGCTAGGGTTACAGATCGTGTATTGGATTGATCTCGGACGGCGGACAAGCGACACATGGGGCACGATTTACCCAGCTTCAGGCCCCCGGAGGGAAAACCCTACATGCTGCTTGTCTGAGCTTGTATTGTTGATGATGTACAGAGGTGCCGTGAGGGCTTTGGTGGAGAGAGATCTGTCTAGTCCTATGCGTGGGGATTGAGAGCTTGTGTGCTAAGTTGTCTAGAGAGGTGCCCCTCCCTCGCTTTATATAGATAGCAAGGTAGGGTTTACAAGAGTCCTAGTCGACTACGAATATGAGTCCTTGTCTTGCGCCTCAAGTCTTCGGCTTCACGTCTTATTCCATCATGTCGGTGTCCACGAGTGGGCCCCTGGTGGGCCGCCAGCCATGACACGCACCAGGTACCCTCACGTAGAGGAGTCGTGGGGGTATCCCCTCGTCAGTAGCACCCGAGTGCCTGGGGGACTCGAAGAGTCGCGCAGGGACTCGAATCTGCAGTAGTCGTCGTAGTGCATGTCGATCATTTGTTGATGAGTAGTCGAAGATGTCGTGAGTATGCTCCCGATTGGAGTATTTGGATGAAGCATCGAAATTGCAGTCCGGTTCGTCTTCGTATTTCATCGTCGGGTGGGGAGAAGTTGCCCAGTCGAGCGTTCGTCGAGTGCACGTCAGCGCTCCCGATGGGAGTAGCCCCCGAGGCTATGTGCGACTCGTAGAGTCGGGCATAGGCTCAAGTTGTTGTAAATCTAACCCTTTTTTTCTTGTCAGCTACGCGAGTAGTGCTCGTCGGGTGCGCGTCAGCGCTCCCGATGAGAGTAGCCCCCGAGGCTATGTTCGACTGCTTGCAGTCGAGCATAGACTCAAGACTTCTTCGTCGTCGAGTAATTGTCATCCGAGGAAGTGCTCAACTCAGGTCTTGCGCCGTAGGCGTGAGTTGTTGTAGAGACTGGTCATGGACGAGGAGGTTGGCCTCGCCGCGTCACGAGAGCGCCCAGCCCCCGAGCACCTGCTGAGAAGGAGAAAAAGGTGCAGATGTATTAAGATGTACTTGCCCGGTATATAAAATAATTGTAAGGTGCATGATTTGCAGAAGTTGCACTTTAATTTTGTCGAGTGGATAATGTAGCAACATATAAAGTTTATGCGTGTCTTTTCATGAGTAGGCCCTCCAGCAGCATAATCTTGCCGGGTAACAGGGATGCTATGCTAGACTTGTTGAACCCGGAGACAAGATCGGCCTTTTGGTACCCAGCCTCACTATTTTGACAAACGCGAATAAACAACATATAAAACTGAGCATGATCCAAAGTATAGTTTTGAAGCCCTCGAGATGGTTCTGCACGACTGCGTAGTCGGCAGGATGATTTTTTAGCCTTCAGATATTTGTGTGCGACTGCATAGTCGTCTTTGCCGACTGATCGAGAATGTATAAAGGTTTTAGAATCATAGCATATAAGAGTGTAAGGAAACTTAGCTGTAGGATCGACGCGGCGGAGGATGTCGAAGATGAGAAGTCGAGCAGTCGACGATGTGCAGTCGACGATGCGAGAACGGAGTCGATGTGACGGCGACTGCGACATTCAGCCCCGAGTCCGTGAGCCCCCAAGTGTTGAGGTGGCGGAGTTGCGCGGCGAAGTCGTCGTAATGAATTTATTCGGCGAGTGATGAGAGGACTCGACGCGGATATTCCTGCGCGATGGAGCTCGGTACGGGAGAGCCCATACAAAGGAGCTCGGCGCAGGATGATTTGTGTGCTTGGAGTTGACGGTGCGGCGAGTGACCGAGAAGGACTCGACGCGTCGGGAGGGATCCTTTAATTGCTCGTTGTGTGATGTCGTTGTAGAAGCGCGAGTCGATGTAGAAACCTTGGCGAGTCATCCATGGCATGTCGAGTTGGAGTAGAAGCCTTGTGGGTCAAGATTGAACCCGAATTCGCGATTGAAAATTCGCGATCTCGCGTAGATCCAAAAACGCATTGCAGTGCAAGAGCCTCTGACAGAGATCTAACCGTTGGAAATTTCTGAAATTGTTTGTGCTGATGGGGGATTGAAACCTGCATTCTTTCACCGAAGGGATCTTCGAGTTGATGTCCGAGTCAATGTCAGGAATTTATTTGCTGGAGTCGCACGGAGTTCCGTAAGATTCCGAGAGTGCTTCAGTGCGGGAGTCGCCGAGGGAGATCCAGCCGTTGGAATTCGCTGAAATTGTCACAGGTTTTCGAAAATTGGATTTCACATCTTTTCACCGAAGGGATCGTCGAGATGAGCTTCGAGTCTCCGTCGCGAGTGCCCGCAACACAGAACTTTTTCTGTCATGTAGGCTGCGCGTGAGCGCTTTTGTTGGTGTCGATCTTCAAGTGGCGCGCTCGAAAATTTTCTTGTTTTCTCCGTGAGCTTGATGTAGATCTTGATGTAGTTGTTGAAGAAGCCGAGATTGCGAGGAACCCAACTTGAATGGATCCTTCTGAAGTCGACGGATTATCGATTTTCGATGTAGGTTTGAGCCGCCGATCCGTTATTCCAACGCGCATGTCTTCCCCACGGACGGCGCCAATTAACGGGGATCAACCCAGGCAAATCCCATGGTCAGGGACCCTGGGTTAGTCATGAGAGGCACATGTTGGACGATAGCTCGTCGGCTAACAGGAGGAGACGTTTCTGCTCGTTATTATTGCTTGGAGATGCGATTACAGGGAAGGCCAGGGCTAGTGCGGACAAGGCTAGGGTTACAGATCGTGTATTGGATTGATCTCGAACGACGGACAAGCGACACATGGGGCACGATTTACCCAGCTTCAGGCCCCCGGAGAGAAAACCCTACATGCTGCTTGTCTGATCATGTATTGTTGATGATGTACAGAGGTGTCGTGAGGGCTTTGGTGGAGAGAGATCTGTCTAGTCCTATGCGTGGGGATTGAGAGCTTGTTTGCTGAGTTGTCTAGAGAGGTGCCCCTACCTCACTTTATATAGATAGCCAGGTAGGGTTTACAAGAGTCCTAGTTGACTACGAATATGAGTCCTTGTCTTGCGCCTCAAGTCTTCGGCTTGACGTCTTATTCCATCATGTCGGTTTCCATGAGTGGGCCCCTGGTGGGCCGCCATCCATGACACACACCAGGTACCCTCACGTAGAGGAGTCGTGGGCGTATCCCCTCGTCACCGTGCGATGGTGAAACTCCTTCTTTGCAACATTTAGCTTGTTTGTCTCTGACATCTTCTTACTCTTCTCATATTGAAGGGTAAATATTGGAGTCTCATTTTTGTCGACAAACTTTGTTTTCAAGTCATTCTTCCACCTCCTGAATAGTTCTGCCATCTTCTTAAGAGCATGAGTCTTGATCAATGGCTCTATAACTGGCTTTTCCTGATCCTCCTCTGGCGGTAGGATGAAATTTGCCTTTAGCGTGTTCCAAAGTTCATCTTTCTGTCTATCGGTGAAAAAGACACTTCAGGGTCTTCGCTCTTCGGCTTATTCCATTGGTGGATGCTGATCGGGATAAAGTCCCTAACGAGGACCCCACACTGAGCAGCAAATGCGTCCTTGGTCCGTCTGGGTTCCATCGGTTCGCCATCATTCTTGATCCCGGTGATCGTGAACTTTTCATCCGGGCCCAACCTTTTTTTCGGGCCTCGTCTCCTTACCGAACTTTGGCTCGATCCGGATACGGAGGGCTAGAAAAGAATAAAGAAGAGAGTTAATATATATGTCTACATACCAAAACAATTAATGCATCAATTGAATTAGCTAGTCTCATCAGCACAGGCTATATATACTAATATATATACCTCGCCGGACTTTGCAACAGCTCCTTCCTCCGTTCGCTCATCGTAGTCGTCATCATGGTCTACTTCTTCATCCTCGGAGCCTGCTTCACTCTCTCCTTCTAGACCATCGGTGTCGTTCAGAAACGACAAGGTCACATCACCTTCCTGGATGTCGTCGCCCATCGACGGTCCCGATCCTTCTTGGATGTCGTCGCCCACCGACGGTCCTTCTGCTCCTTCGCGGATGATTTCACCCATAACGTCTTCTTTTTCTAAGTTTCTTCGACCATCGTCCATAGTTTCTGCAAACTATTACAACATATGACACTTAATATACAAACATGAGATAGCTAGCCATGGATTTGGATCGAAAACTTCGCACAATACATCCTCTCTCGACCCGCCTCGGCGTTCCTCGACCCTCGACCCCTCGACGACCCTCGAACCCTCGACCACTCGACGACCCTCGAACCCTCTGCGACCCCTCGACGACTCGACCCACGACCTCTCTCGGTGATGACCCTGTCGACCCATCGACGACCCTCGAACCGACGCATATAGTTCCCGACCCTCGAGCTATAGCGAACTCTCTCGGTGACCCTCGATCGACCGTCTATGTACCGACGCGTATAGTTCCCGATCCTCGACCCGCACGGCGATCCTCGACACCCTCTTGTTCTTGATTTTCAAAAAAAGAGGATTCTATTTTTTTTTTCTTCTTCCTCATCTTCTTCTCCTCCTTCCTCTTCTTATTTTTATTTTTCCGTCTCCTTTTTCCTTTTCCTTCTCTTCCTCTTTTCTTATCAACACTAGAACATTTTAACTTAGTAAAATTAAGACTAATTATAAAACAGAAAAAAATAAGATGAACAAAAAAATTATTTTCCATTTTCTTTTCTCTTTTAATTTTAATTTTTTCCTTTTTTTTCTCCCCGACTAGAACACATTTTTAACTTAGTACAATTTTGAGAACGGCCACGCCATGGCCGTACCTGGCAATGGACGTGGCCGGCGGCGAGCGCACGGAGGAGCTCCCCCTCCCGTCCATGGCGACGCACGGGAGGAGCTCCTCTCTCCCGGCCATGGACGTGGCCGGCGGCGAGCGCATGGGAGGAGCTCCTCCTCCCGGCAATGGCGCGCGGCGCGCGGCGGGACAAAGAGGCAAGGAGAGGGAGCAGACGCATGGATGCTCACAGCGGGGAAGTCGGCGACGAGAGGGCGGTGCGGCGCCGGCGAGGTCGTCGGCGACGGCGGGGCGGTGCGGCGCGGCGACGAAATCGGGCAGCCTGACGGCGTAGGTGTCGTCCTCGGCGTCGTCTTGGGGAAGAATGGCGAGATGGGAACGACGGTTCCAAGGCGGGGGTATATATACCCTGCTCATTGGTTCCGGTTTGTGTTACCAATCGTTACTAAAGGGCGGCATTGGCACCGGTTGATGCCACCAACCGGTACCAAAGGTGTTTTTCTGTAACACCCCGGTTGTCATGCTACAGTAATCACCTACAGTAATCAGGATTACTGTTGCTAATCACTGTTGATAATCTTTGTGGCTCAAACTGGCCTTAATCAAAATTTTGGTTTTTGTTAATCTTCAGATCATGATGGGGGTATTGAATCCAATGTACCCATCATGCCTTGATCAAACTTTACAGTTGATCATGTTCTGTATCATAATGGTTGACATCAATAAACCATGTGCCAAGTGTGCCTTGATCATCATCTTCCAAATCAAAGTCCAACCCCCTTCTTGATCTAGATCATAAATATAAAGTGGCAAATAAACTTTGCCCAAAAATTATGAAACCACTTATATAAATTCACTAATATTCAGTGGACCATGTTGCACCAACTTGGATATTTCTTGTGAGCTATAGATTAATTCAAACCATTAAAATAGTAGCTTGATTTGACTTTGAGGAATATAAAAAAAAATAGGTGACAATAAAACCTTGTCCAAAAATTGTGCTTCCACTTTTATTAAATCACAAATATTCAGTGGAGCATGTCACATCAATTTGGGGATTTTATTAATCTCTAGATTAAATCAATTAAATCAAAACAGTGATCAAAAACCCTAAATAAATCATTTAATATTTAATCCAAATATTAAACGACTTTTAAAATTGCCCAAATATTTTGTGGCACTAACCTAGGGTGATTACTAAATTTTGGTACACTTACAACATTTTACAAAAATGCCTAGATGAATAAAATTATTACAAAAAGAAATAAACAGAAAAGAATAAAAACAAAAACAGAAAAATGGGAAAACCCTATACTACGCCTGGGGCAAACCCAGCCCACCCCGGGCCCAACATCTAGCCCAGCCCCGTTTTCCCCTTTCTTCTTCCCCTGTTCATGGGGGGAAGCCGTGGCACACATCTACGGTGCCACACCGCCGTGGCGGCTATCCCTCCATTGCCGGCGGGTATAAGGTGTCCCTTGCCCCCTGCCCCAACCCCAGCGGAACCCTAACCCCCTCCATTGAATCCCCCTCCCTCCGGTTGCTCTCGCCATGGCCGCCGAGCCCGTGCTCGGGCTGTCATCGTGCTGCCATGGCCGAAGCACGCCTCAGCTGCGCCCTGCGTACCTTGGTCGCGCCCTGCGGCTGACCTCGCTGTGCACAGCATCCACACGACGTGGCCAACGACCTCGCCAGGCGCGCCGCCCTCGAGCTCCTCCTCCCCGTGGACTGCCACGGCCGTCGGCTCCTCCGCTCGATTTCGCGCCCCCCCCAGCCACCCTTGCCGTCGCCGAACTCGCCACCCACCCCCTCTCAGTGAGCCCATCCCACGATTTCCCCCTCCCCCCCCTCCATTTTGTTCGTCGTAGGGTAGGGGCCCGCCCGAGCCTCCATTGACGGGAGCTCGAGCTCCCGAGCGAGCTCGTCCCTGCTCGCCTCGCCGCGTGTAGCCGCGTCGGCCTCCGCCCCGCAGCCCGCACCCCTCCCACGGTGGTTCCCCCTCCCCTCGCCGGAACGGCTCACCCCCCCCCCCCGAGCCCTTCGCCGCCGGCGAGCCCCATGTGGCTCAGCCGTGGTTAACCCCCCCCCCCCCCTCGATTACCAGCGGGTTTGACTCCCATGTGATTAAGCAAATGAAACCCCCATGTGATACTGACTTGTGGCCCCCACCAGCCCATTTAACCCTGGTTAAGTTAAATAGATGATTAATTAAAACAAATGTTAACAAAATTATCTATGACAGGTGGGCCCAGGTTGTTAAACTAATTACTGGATTAATTATAATCATATTTATTACTAGAGTCAATGACATGTGGGACCCACTGTCATTTAATTATTAAGATTGATTTATTGATAAGGTGAGGCTGACAGGTGGGACCCACTGGTCAGTTGACCAGTCAACCTTACAGGTGGGTCCCCTCTGTCAGATTTGACCTAGTCAAATGCACTATTTTGGATAATGTTATTTTAATAATAAAAGTAATTAAAAATGATTTAAATGGATTAAAACTTTGAAATTTAATATCTTTTAAACCGTAACTCCGATGGAAATATTTTATACATGAAAATTGATCAGAAAATTATAACGAATACAAATACGCTATCTGTATACCAACCACACCCCTCTAACACACCGAACATCGAACCATCCCCCTCCGGACCGTCTGTCCGATGAATTGTCCGGTACTGTAAAAGTACCCGGATGAATTTATTCCGAACACGAAAGTTTTTCGGAATAGGTTGACTACCTCGGATACACCATCCACACGTGTGTCGGATGTCCACGACACCTCCGGCATGATACCTTCCCCCTCCGGTCGCCCTGTCCGGTAATCACCCGGAGCCGGTAGTTCATCCCCGGATGAATTCCCGCTCCGAGCCTGATACATCGTACTGCGTTAGACCACTGTTAACTTTGCATACGTCATGCCATATATTTGTATTGCTATTATTGTTGTGTATTTATTGTTTCTTCCCCCTCTCTTATTGTCCGATAGTCTCGACGTCCGTTGCTGATGCCCCTGTGATCGACTACTTCGTCGACGACCGTACCCCTACCGTCGAGCTTCCAGGCAAGCAGAGCCATTCTCTTCCCCAGATATCGCCTACCTTTTCGTACTTTCTTGCACTAGGCATTGTTACTTCTGCTGCTACGTTATCACCCTATTCAATTGCATAGCCTGATTTTGTCGCCCTTGATGTACCTTCCTTTATCCTATGCTGCCTATTATAATTATGCATATATTCAGCAGTGAGCCCTGCGCATTGTTAGCTAGGATTAGATAGCGGGCCGTGGCCACTCAGGGGAGTGTCGCGGATACAAAATATATACAACTGCAACAGGTACGGATCAATGCAGACGCCCTAGGGAACCTACAACGGCGAGACTCTGCCGAGTCGTTTCAAGTTTGACTTACGAGTGGAATGGACTCGTATTTCACTCTCGTCGGCTCAGTAGCGTAGCATCACTGGGATGATACGAGGTTTACCTCTTTAGTTCATTCCGCTGATGTCTCTGTCAAACCTCTTTAAGTGTGCCATCGAGGGTGATACCTCCTGGTTTCACTTAATGGTAGGCACTCGAACCAACTGGTGTCCTTAAAGGTAAGAGTCGGGCGACCCAACGGTGCCCGCGAGCGGTATATTGTCGGGAACGACAGGGAGGGTACGACCGACGTTACTGGCGTGCTTGGCCCCTGCTCGTATCTCGCGAGAGTTATCAAACTACGAAAAGTCGAGCTCTACCAAGAGCACACGCGAGACAAGGTAAGGAGACGGTTCACCTTGTTGGTAACCGCAGTGACTTGGTGGGACGACAGGGCAGGCACCGATGTACTGGTGGTCCTGACTGCTGTCGTTCACCGCGGGTCGGTTAAGTCGAGGCAACGATAACGGTTGTCACGCAGGTTAATTAAAATGCTAAATGGTTCGGCGGATGACTTGAGAGGCCCGTTGGTCTGTACGCACTACCTTCACGTGGGATAAGGAGTTATGGGCTCCCCTGCGTCGTAGTTTGTCCGAAAGCTCTTCAGACGTCAGCAGTACCGCGGCCTGCGCCAGGAAGTGGTGTCTTCTTCGTCCGGACGGTGTGTTTTTGGATTTGCTTTCGCTTCACCGGCCAGCCACGCACCGTGCAGGAGCATGCAAGGGTGAGGGTCCTAGACCCCTTGGCGCATAGGATATAGTCCGGCGGATGGCCTCTCTGCTGAGCCTAGGATGGGCTGCGTCGTGTCGGATAGCTTTGGTGGAGCGTTCCCTAACAAGGTGCCCGCCACCCTGGAGATCCGAGCGTGCAGGCTGAACAGTAGTGCACCCCTGCAGGGAGTTTAATCTATTCGAATAGCCGTGTCCACGGTAACAGGACGCTTTATGCTGAAGCTGGATCTTACCACTAGAAACTATTACTATTAAACTGTTGGTTCCGGGTTTTATTCCTCGCGGGGATGTCGAGGAGGGGAACTCGGTGGCATTATTATTATTAATCATTACAACTTATATTATACAATGTTGCAGCAACTTCTGCTTCGTTGTTACTTTATGCTTTATATGAAGTGTTGGCTGATTCTCTTCTCATGCTGCAAGACATCGTCGGAAGATGCTAGTCTTCGATAGGCCTAGCTTCTTACCCTTATTCTGATTTCTATCTTGCAGTCCACTATATACAACCTCTTCTTTCCGTTGATACAATGCATAATGCTTAGTAGCGGACGTAAGACTCGCGGGTATACTAGATACTCACCTGCTTTATTTTCCCCCTTTTTTTGTTTTGCCTGATCGGCCGTTGCAGTCGACGTTGGAGATTTGGAGTCCAGGAGCAGGAGACCCCCGATGCCGACCACCGCAACATGAAGATCCCCGATGCTTTCTACGACATCGAGTTCCCCTTTGACCAGGAGTAGTTTGGAGGTTCCCAGGCAGGAGGCCTTGCCTTTTCGATCGAGTGTTGATTTTGTGCTAGCCTTCTTAAGGCAACCTTGTATTCTTGTGTCTGTACCCAGATACTTTCGCTTCCGCTAACTTTGTGCTCTTGAGTTGTTGTATTCGAGCCCTCGTGGCCCCTGGCTTTTATTAAACAGCTTGTATTATTTTATTTGTAGAGTTGTGTTGTGATATCTCACCGTGAGTCCCTGATCTCGATCGTTTACCTTGCGTGCATGATTACTGTACACTGTCTGATTTTGGGGGCGTCACATTTTCAGCATCCCATTGGGCGGGAAACAGAGACCTTTGGTCCCGGTTGGTGGCACCAACTGGTACCAATGCAGCTCTTTAGTAACGGTTGGTGACATAAACTGGAACCATTGCGCACCTTTGGTGCCGGTTGGTGCCACCAACCGGGACAGCCCGTGCGCTACCGCGGAGCGGTGCGGTGGGAAGTTTATTCCCACCTCGCTAGTCGAGGAGGAGCCGGAGTGGTTTATAAGCGCTGTTGCGCGTACCACTTTGAGCTCCTCTCAACTGCAGGCTTTCGGGCCTGCTTTGCTGCAATTATGTCTGTGGGCATGCTGGGCCTGCCGCGGGCCTAGATCCTGGCCTATTGCAAGGTTTCTAGTCGTATCCAGGCCGTGTCGATGCCTAGTGGCTGACATTTTTTTTCTTTTGGAGGATTACGGCAAAAACTGGATGCACTTCGTGTACAAACTGGACCATCTCTTTTAAGTACGAGGGTTTCGGATGAAAACACATCTGTTTCAAAGGCATTTCATTTTTCTAAACTTATTTCAAATCGAGACTTTTTTGCATCCAACATGCAACATTCAAAGTCACATACTAAAATTTCAACCCTTTCTGACTTCATTTGCTATTCTTCATGCATTTAATGATTTATTTTGAGCTAAATGACCATGTAATTGGAAAGCACTACAACTGAACTCAGAAAAGGTTGAAACTTGGCATGGTATCATCATTTGACCCACATAGCATGTGTGCAAAAGTTTAGAGGATTACAGCAAAAACTGGATGCACTTCGTGTACAAACTGGACCATCTCTTTCAAGTACGAGGGTTTCGGATGAAAACACATCTGTTTCGAAGGCATTACATTTTTCTAAACTTATTTCAACTCAAGACTTTTTTTGCATCCAACATGCAACATTCAAAGCCACATACTAAAATTTCAACCCTTTCTGACTTCATTTGCTATTTTTCATGCATTTAATGATTTATTTTGAGCTAAATGACCCTGTAATTGGAAAGCACTACAACTGAACTCAGAAAAGGTTGAAACTTGGCATGGTATCATCATTTTACCCACATAGCATGTGTGCAAAAGTTGAGAGGATTACGGCAAAAACTGGATGCACTTCGTGTACAAACTGGACCATCTCTTTCAAAGTACGAGGGTTTCAGACGAAAACACATCTGCTCAAAGGCATTTTATTTTTCTAAACTTATTTCAACTCAAGACTTTTTTGTATCCAACATGCAACATTCAAAGCCACATACTAAAATTTCAACCCTTTCTGACTTAATTTGCTATTTTTCATGCATTTAATGATTTATTTTGAGCTAAATGACCCTGTGGCATTATTTTTCTCTGAAAAAGGACCTTTAGTCCCGGTTGGTGCCTCCAACCGATACTAAAGGCTTCTCCCATCGTAATTAACCACTAACTAACCCTTTAGTACCGGTTGATGCCCAAAACCGGTACTAAAGGTCCCCTGTAACCAACTAAATTAGTACCACCTCGCTAGCCGAAGTGGAGTTAGACCTGTTTATAAGCACAGGTCACGGTGGACTTATCGTAGCATAACAAGTTCACTAAAGGACGTAAATGGAGAAATTCATCTGTATCCTGTACTCTGTCCGGGGTAAATTCGGACGGACCTCGTTTGGTTGGCAGATTTGCCAGATGTGCCCACGAGGCGGGGACCGTCTGTAAACCTGCATGGGATGAAAATCCCGTACAGGTATTACAAACGATCCCGCCTGGTTGGTAGACTTGCCGGATTTGTCAACCAGATGAGGACCATCTGAAATTTGCCTTGACGGTGTACAAGATGTGGAGTATTCTTCCGTTGACGTCCTATAATGAAATTGCTATACTTTTTTGTTTTTGTTTTCCAATCAAACAAAACACAAGGTTTCCCCTGCATACAGTCCTACGGTGGCTCATGAGTGCAAGCATATCAAATGCACCGTCGAACGTATGCAGGGAATCCGAATGATTTGTATTTGGTCGATGAAGTGAAAGATTTCTAACTAGATATATATAAAATCAACAAAACACACGGTTTCGCCAGGTTACATCCCGACGGTGTGGCTCGTGAGTGCCCGCATATCAAAAGCACCGTCGGACCACAACCAGGCGAATCCGAATGATTTGTATTCCGCCGATGAAATGAGTGTCGAACATGTCCGAGAGGTGGGCTATATATAGGCAACAACAAACCTGATCCAACGGATGACAAGCCTGATCCAACGACTCACAAAGCGCTTGAAAGAAAAACGTGATCCGTGTGCTTCTTCCTGATTGGTCGAGGTGAGCTGAAAGAAACAAAGCGCTTGAAGTACCGGTTTGTGGTTGAAACCAGTGCTAAAGACCTTTCTGACTTCATTTGCTATTTTTTGAACTCAGAAAAGGTTAAAACTTGGCATGGTATCATCATTTTACCATAACATGTGTGCAAAAGTTGAGAGGGTTACGACAAAAACTGGATGCACTTCGTGTACAAACTGGACCATCTCTTTCAAAGTATAAGGGTTTCAGACGAAAACTCATCTGTTTCAAAGACATTTCATTTTTCTAAACTTATTTCAACTCAAGACTTTTTTTTCATCCAACATGCAACATTCAAAGCCACATACTAAAATTTCAACCCTTTCTGACCTCATTTGCTATTTTTCATGCATTTAATGATTTATTTTGAGCTAAATGACCCTGTAATTGGAAAGCACTACAACTGAACTCAGAAAAGGTTGAAACTTGCATGGTATCATCATTTGACCCACATAGCATGTGTGCAAAAGTTGAGAGGATTACGGACAAAACTGGATGCACTTCGTGTACAAACTGGACCATCTCTTTCAAAGTACGAGGGTTTCAGACGAAAACACATCTGTTTCAAAGGCATTTCATTTTTCTAAACTTATTTCAACTCAAGACTTTTTTTGCATCCAACATGCAACATTCAAAGCCACATACTAAAATTTCAACCCTTTCTGACTTCATTTGCTATTTTCATGCATATAATGATTTATTTTGAGCTAAATGACCCTGTAATTGGAAAGCACTACAACTGAACTCAGAAAAAGTTGAAACTTGGCATGGTATCATCATTTGACCCACATAGCATGTGTGAAAAAGTTAAGAGGATTACGGCAAAAACTGGATGCACTTCGTGTACAAACTGGACCATCTCTTTCAAAGTACGAGGGTTTCAGACGAAAACACATCTTTTTCAAAGGCATTTCATTTTTCTAAACTTATTTCAACTCAAGACTTTTTTGCATCCAACATGCAACACTCAAAGCCACATACTAAAATTTCAACCCTTTCTGACTTCATTTGCTATTTTTCATGCATTTAATGATTTATTTTGAGCTAAATGACCCTGTAATTGGAAAGCACTACAACTGAACTCAGAAAAGGTTGAAACTTGCATGGTATCATCATTTGACCCACATAGCATGTGTGCAAAAGTTGAGAGGATTACGACAAAAACTGGATGCACTTCGTGTACAAACTGGACCATCTCTTTCAAAGTATGAGGGTTTCAAACGAAAACACATCTGTTTTAAAGGCATTTCATTTTTCTAAACTTATTTCAACTCAAGACTTTTTTTGCATCCAACATGCAACATTCAAAGCCACATACTAAAATTTCAACCCTTTCTGACTTCATTTGCTATTTTTCATGCATTTAATGATTTATTTTGAGCTAAATCACCCTGTAATTGGAAAGCACTACAACTGAACTCAGAAAAGGTTGAAACTTGGCATGGTATCATCATTTGACCCACATAGCCTGTGTGCAAAAGTTGAGAGGATTACGGCAAAAACTGGATGCACTAGAGGTGGGCTATATATATAGGCAACGACAAGCCTGATCCAACGACTCACAAGCCTGATCCAACGACTCACAAGCGCTTTAAAGAAACACGCAATCCGTGTGCTTCTTCCTGATTGGTTGGATCCAACGGCTCAGAAGCCTGATCCAACGACTCACAAGCGCTTGAAAGAAACACGCGATCCGTGTGCTTCTTCCTGATTGGTTGGATTCAAAATCGTGTACGGTTAAAAGCGCGTGGAAGAGGACTCCACGCAACGCCAGTCGCCACTAGTTCTTTTCTCGTGCACTCTTTCCCCTTCCGCGCCACCGCAACCATGCCGCCCCACCGCCGCCCACCAAGCTACCACGGCGTCCGCGAGCGCTCGGACGGCACATTCATGGCGGTGATCACTTGCGCCAACAACGAGCGTGTGTGTCTCGCCAGGTTCTGGCATGAATATTTAGCCGCCCGTGCGTACGACGTTGCGGCGTCGAGGCTCGGCCGCCCGCACGCGGAGATGAATAACCGCCACTGTCGCAGCTTGGAAGAGACGGAGGACATGGCAGATCCGCCGCTCCTCCTCACTGAAGAGGACCACCGCCTCCATCGTCGACGAGCGGTGCTCGGCCTCGCCTCGGAGCAGGACCAGCGTGCCGTGCAGGATTGGTACGCGAGCCATCCCCGTGAAGCCTAGGAGGAGGCGGAACACTAGACGAGGCTGGCGGCCGAGAGCGCGGAGCGGCGACAGGAGCGTCATGAATGGCGGGAGGAGCGGCGGGCGGCCAAGGCGATGGCGGAGGAGGAACTGGTGAGAGGCACTGCCAACTGGCCCCTCGGTGACCCCCGCTGGATAGCGCTGGAGGATGACATCAGCTCCGTCACCGAAGACGGTTTCTTCGACGAGGAGGAGGAGTAGTTTTTTTATGTTCTAGGTTTGAGATGTTAAGTTGTTGAATGTTTTAAGTTTGCCGCGTCGCCGCCACCATGGCACATATGCTATAAGTTTCCCGCCACCATTCAATGATTTATTTTGGGCTTCAACCCTTTCTGACTTCATTTGGTATTTTTCATGCATTTAATGATTTATTTTGGGCTAAATGACCATGAAATTGGAAAGCACTACAACTAAACTCAGAAAAGGTTGAAACTTGGCATGGTATCATCATTTGACCCACATAACATGTGTGCAAAAGTTGAGAGCGTTACGGCAAAAGATGGATGCACTTCGTGTACAAACTGGACGATCTCTTTCGAAGTACGAGGGTTTGAGACGAAAACTCATATGTTACAAAGGTATTTCATTTTTCTAAACTTATTTGAACTCAAGACTTTTTGTGCATTCAATATGCATCATTCAAAGCCGCATACTAAAACTTCAACCCTTTCTGACTTCGTTTGCTTTTTTTCATGCATTTAATGATTTATTTTGAGCTAAATGACCCTGAAATTGGACTAATTCTTGTGGGTGAGCCTTTAGTCCAGGGTCGAGCCACAAACCGGGACTAATGGTTGTGGGCCAGGAGAGAGGCCCATTGGTCCCGGTTCTTGTCTGGAACCGGGACATATGCCCCCAGACGAACCGGGACCAATGCACCGCGAGGCCCGGCCGGCCCCTCGGGCGCACGAACCGGGACGTATGGCCCCATGGGTTTCGGTTCGTGGCACAACCGGGACTAATGGGTTGGAGAGGCCTGAACCAAAGCCCTGTTTTCTACTAGTGTATCAAAGAGATCAAGGAGAAAGGTGGAGGAGTCTAGGCGGCTATCATCAAAGAGATTTACAAAAGAATTCCAAATTTTACTTCCTGCATTTTTATTTCTGAAAGTAGTTCTTCTTTCGTAGAAGCAGCTTTATTAGCCCAGTAGCCGTTTGGACTATCAGTGGGTCGCTGTGTATGGCTCTTGTACCCACATGATGAGTCGTGTATCCCGTTGGTTATTGATCAATAAAGTTGCATAAACCCCTACAAAAAAAAGCTGACTAGGTACTATTGTACTTGCTCTAATCATACCCTTGTATTAAGACAACATAGCCTTTTTCATGCATGCTAGGTTTTTTTTTCTTGGCGGGAAATGCATGCTATAGGCTTCTAGTTGTACAAAAGTTAGCATCCGTTGACCAATAAGCTATGGCAAGAACAGAGTTTTTCCTCTCTCTTTTTGAAGGAATGGACATAGTTAATTTATCGGAGAACGTGAAACATGCAAGTATGGAGTGAAATTGAAAAGTTTGGCCATCGTCACCTTGGCCGGCAGCGGCAATGATAAACTGAATCGTTATGCGTTCGTATGTGAATGGCGGCCCCACATATTATACTTGCCATAGCTCCATTATTGGTGCATATTTACAACTTCAAAGACGGTTGAAGAAGTAGGCCACGGGGAAGTATATATTTTAGCGCAACCAGAGCTTGAAGCGATAATTGAGCTGATGTGGCAAGCGAATTAAGTAAGGGCATGTTTGGCACTATTCCGCTCCAAAAAATTAGTTCTACTCCATTAAATTTATTTTAGAGCAGCTTTATGTAGGAGTTATAGATTTATAAAAGAAAAGTTTTATCATGTTTGGTTTGCAACTAGCTCCAGCTTTAAGAATAACAAATTTGATGGAAAAGATCTATCTGATTGGTTGATGAAGGGGTATCCACTTACTGGTGGCAGTGGTGCGTAATTTCTCTTCAACTCCAGCTTCTAGATTTTATCTGGAGCATCCCGTGAGGAGCTTCACAAAAAACAGGAAGTTGTATTCCAGATTCTAGTTTATTTATGAAGCGGCATATCATGGAGTTATCCCATTTGGCTTGCGTTTTTTGGAGCAAAGCTAAATTTTAGGGAGGGGAGAGGACCGTCGACTCTGTGCAGGATTAACGCCAGCAATCTGGTTTTTCTTGTGGCATCGACTAAGGATCGCACGTCCCTGCCCCGGCAGAAGTCCGTCGACTTTGGTAGAGTAGCATTCTTTCTGTCTTCGAAAAAAGATTCCAGGGATGAAACACCTGAATCACACATTACTCTTTTTCAAACATGAAATTAATCATAAACGTTCGCAGGAATACGGACATATCCGAAGTATTTAACAGCGATATACGCCCTCCATCGACGCTCTAGCCAGGTCATGAGCCTTCACCCTGCTATCTCCCTTCTCATGTCTTATGGTCGGCCGATGAGAATCCAATCAGTTTGGATTTTATCTACTGTATGATTTTTACAATAAAAAAAAGATATTGTCGGCCAAACCTGAGGAAAAGCTCAAAATTAACATGATTTTGAATTAACAAAACCATCGTCCGATAAGGATTACATCAAAGATCAACGCACACAGCAGAAAAATAATAATACAAACGTTAGATTCAACATGTAAAAGAAATCAACAAACTATGAAACCAGCAGCAAGCTCCTATGACGAAGTCTCGACCAATAGTGCTCCGAACCAGGAGAAGGTGATACCTTTGGGCAGTGACGGCGCCAGGATTGGGTGGCTGGGTATTCATCCCAATTTTTTTTTTACTCCACATATAGTATATGAACCAAATCAGTGGCAATGTGACATGGACTAATAAACATTGGACAAACAAGCAATTCGATCCAGTTTACAAGCAATCACTAAAATATCTTTAGATTTTTTTAGAAAACAGAGGTAATAAATACCTTGATGGATGCAAAACCGGATGCCACACTGCCACACACTGCTGCCTGCTGGCCGGCGCCTACTCAGCGGAGGCCGGAGGCCGACTAGCTTAGTGGCAGAGCGGCCGAGCAGGGGAGGCCGGAGGCGGACTGGAGCAGTGGCGCAGCCGCACCGCCGCTGGACTGGCGCCTGGCGGGGCGGAGCCGCGCCGCCGCGGAAGCCGGAAGCCGGAGGAGAGGGTCGGTGGGCGAATGGACGAGGGCAGGGGAGGGAGAGGGCCGGCCGGCACGGCGGAACCGAAGGGGAGGGGAGGCAGGAGAGGGCCGGCCTGGGCGCCTGGCCGCCGGAGCCAGAGCTGGCTGAATCAATGAATCGGGGGAGGGAGTAGCAGCTAGGGGAAAGGCAGTAGGGATCGATTGAATCGGGCTGGAGGACGTCGAGTCGCTCGTGCGCGTAACCAGATGCCGAGTCACTTGTGTCCAGCCATATGCTTAGCTGCTCTGCTGTGGTCTATTATACGTAATAATTTTTTTTGACACCAATATCTTGGGTATCCCAGGAAAGTCCCAAGAAGACCCTCAGCGCCGCCACTGCCTTGGGGTTAAAAATATACCTTAGAGACAATAATTAATTTACTTTGTATTATTATTATTATTTTAAATTCATAACTAATATTTATATTTATGTACTATAATTGCACTAACCATGAATACGAGATGCAGAAAAAAAACTCATCTGCACGTGTGGGAACATAAACACAAACGATTTTCTAGTCTAGCTTCTAACTCTAGCTCATGTGTTGCTTGGTGATTATGTTTTTTGTTGATTATAAGGCATTGTTATTGCGACAAGGAAGTCGACAATAATGAAAGCATATCGTTAGCAGAACAATAATATTGAATGAACCCAACTTCATGATATACTTCAAGACCACATCGTGACAATGTTATAAGTCATATCATATAATTGTTATCATATATGAAATTCCAAACCATGGTAGTATCAAGTTACTTCACACTAGGTTGGTTCTTGTCAAACGATGAGTTTCCACATGCATCAAGTGACTATGACTTGCTCTTTCATGATGCATAGGTCTTTTTTAGGATCCACTCGATATTATGGTTTTCATTATAGTTTGACCATATTTGCAAAAATAGTGAGATGTGGGCTAGCAACGTTGCTAATATCATTAGTGTCATTAAGAAGACTCAAAAGCTTCATATGATCGAAGTTGTTATTCGTAGTTAATTAGTATGTAATGTGATGTGATGATGGAAGAAGCTAATACTTTAAATGTGTAATGTGATGATAAAGGTAATTTTGGAGTTGTGAACATATTGTTAAATCTGGTAGTCGAGCTACTTTTATTTATTGTCTATAACTGTTCTAGTATTTTAAATTTGTTTTTATATACGTGTCAAAATTATATCTATGGTGTGGCACTACTTAGAACGACACTGATAAGACTATATAATTCTGGCGTAGGTGACAAGCGCCTGTAATATCTGTTATCACTGGCGCCATATTGCTGGCCTCGGGTCTCCACGCCATGAAGGCAATTTTGACACGCCATAGAAGAGCTTTTCTCAACTAGTGATAGCACGCTAGAACTTATATAACATATGAAGAGGGTTGCTTTTAATTCGATTGTTATAAAATATGCATAAAAAGTTCTAAAATGATTGTTCTGTTGTGAAACTACGTTGTTCAACACTTGCTTCCAATCACCACATACACAAGGGCACAATCACAAGAACACAAGAGAGACACCAGATATAGAGAGAAAGTTGAGAGCTCTTTATTATTGTATCTTGTATAAAAAATCTGATCATGTCATGTGTGTCCCTAGCTCTCCTCTCATGCCTTCTCTTTATGGCCTCACTAGGGAGGGCATTTTAGGTATATAGCCCACAAAAATCTGATCACCTTGGCTTGCCATGGAAGGAAGCTTGCTATGGAAGGAACTAGTTTGGCTTGCCATGGAAGGAAGCTTGCCATGGAAGGAACTAGTTTGGCTTGCCTAGCAAGGAGTATGGTTCCTTCCCATGGAAGGAAGCTAGCAAGCTTAATATTTGGCCACCAAAGATAATGATCAGATATTTCGTAACACTCCCCCTTGGGCTTATACCGTGGAATGCACATGCCTCGTTAAAACTCCTCCCAAAAACCCAGTGGGAAAAAAAGGGAACGGAGAAAGAGTACATGGCACACGCAAGCTATGTTGCACTTGTTTCCTCGTTAAAAACCTTGCGTGACAAAACCCAGTGGGAAAAAGTCACTAAGGGAAAAAGAGTACAACAACTTATCTTCAGGATTAGTTTTGATCTTGGGGATCAATATGAGTTTTAAGATGTCATATTATGGGCTATGGTTCAGGGCTCCCCCTAAACCTTGCATCTCTCTAAGTCGCCTCATTCCAATGCCGTGAACACATCGGAGAAAACTAGGTGGAGGTAAAGACTTTGTGAATAAATTAACAAGATTTTCACATGACTTAGTATATAAGATCTTTACTTCCCCGCTCTTCTGGAGCTCATGAGGGTAGAAGAATTTAGGAGCAATATCCTTAGTGAGATTGCTCTTAACATAGTCCATCTGTATTTGTGCAACACAAGCAGCATTATCTTCATAGATAATGGTTGGGGTACTGATGACATTAAGTCCACATGACTTCAGGATGTGACTTGTCATTCATCTGAGCCAAACACATTCTCGATTGGCCTCATACATCAATTATCTCTGAGTGGTTTGTAGACATGGCTACCAGGGTCTGTTTGAAAGACCGCCAAGAAATAGTTGTACCACCACAGAGAAATACGAATCCAGCCTGTGATCTGGCATTATGGGGATCGGACATATAGCCAGCTTCTGTATATCCCACCATGGACAAGTCTTGGTTTCTTTTATAGAATAATCCAAGATCTTGGGTACCTTGAAGATATCTAAGGATTGTTTTGACGCCAACCCAATGTCTTCTGGTTGGGGCAGCACTATACCTCTCTAGGAGGTTTACTGCGAATGCAATATCAGTCCTGGTGCAATTCGCAAGGTACATCAGTGCTCCAATGGTTCTCAAGTAGGGAACTTCAGGTCCCAAAACTTCCTCATTTTCTTCACAAGGTCTGAATGGGTCTTTATCCGCTTCAAGGGATCTTACGACCATGGGGGTTCTTAGAGGGTGAGATTTATCCATGTAAATTTTTTCCAGGACCCTCTTTGTATAGGTGGACTGGTGAATAAAGACTCCTTCAGGGAGGTGCTCAAAGTGCAGGCCTAAGAAAAGTTTGGTTTTACCCAAAGCTTTCATCTCAAACTCCGTCTTAAGGTAACACATAGCTTCCTTTATGTCCTTTGCATTTCTGATGATATTGAGATCATCAACATAGACTGAGATGGTACATAATCCATTCTGGGATTTCTTGATGAATACGCAGGGACAATCATCATGATTTGTGTAACCTTTCTTCAGGAGAAAGTCACTCAGCCGGTTGTACCACATTCTACCGGACTATTTTAACCCATGTAGCGACCTCTGCAATTTGACGCTATACATGTTGCGATTTTCATTTGGATGTGGGATCTTTAATCCTTCAGGGACTTTCATATAGATCTCTGAGTCAAGTGACCCATATAAATATGCGGTCACCACATCCATCAACTGCATTTGCATGTTCAGGCTAGCTGCCATAGATATCAAGTATCGGAACGTGATGCCACTCATCATAGGAGAGTATGTTTCATCGTAATCGATGCCTGGTCTCTACCAGAAACCTTGTGCTACCAGCCTCGCTTTATATTTCACCACCTGGTTATTTTCGTTCCTCTTTCGAACGAAAACCCATTTGTGCCCAACAGGGGTAACACTTGGAGGAGTTCGCACTACAGGGCCGAACACATTCCTCCGATAAAGCGAGCGCAATTCAGCCTCAATTGCTTCTTTCCATTTAACCCATTCTGAGTGCTTCTGGAACTCTGCCATGGACTTAGGTTCTGGATCCAGTTCAATGGAAGCAACTTTGAGGAAAAATATATGTCGACAATAGTAGTCTTTCTGTTATATAACTCTCCTGAATCAATATACTTGATGCTGATTTCATCATTCATTTCCACCAGCTCGTCATGATTTCCCAAAACGACCGAGTCTGGGTGTTCCGATGTCCCTGTGCCAAAATCAATTTGCGCGCGTGATTCTGCACTGGGCATTCCATCTTTAGGATGGATCACTTCAGGGAGCTTCTCAACTTCAGGTCGAGCTTCTTCAACTGACTTAAGGTGTGACATATCTGGCACAAAAAATTATTTCTGCGGACGTCTCCGCGGAAGTTTATCCCGTGCACCCAGAGGTCTCCCCCTTTTCCTAGGGGTTGGGCCCAAATTTGAGTCAATAGCCTTCGGAGCTATTTCTACTCTCTCTGGCACATTTACAGCAGGTATATGTGATTTTGTCACCCCACTATGATCAGTGAAGGCATCTGGCAAATTATTTGCTAGCCTTTGGAGGTTTAAAATCCTCTGAACTTCAAGTTCAGCCTCGCTAGTGCGTGGGTATAGGGAAAGGAGGCCTTCGGCACTCCATGAAATTTCTCGGCATTCCTTTTGGTACATTTCTCCCCCTAACGCCGGGAAATGGTCCTCATTAAAAATACTGTCAGCGTACCGAGCCGTGAACATATCCCCAGTCATAGTCTCAAGGTATTTGATTATGGACGGAGACTCATACCCCACATAGACCCCCAACTTCCGGTGAGGACCCATGGTGGTACGCTGAGGTGGTGAGATCGGCACGTACACAGCGCAGCCGAATCTTCGCAGATGGGAAATACTTGGTTCTTTCCCTCGCACTAGTTGTAAGGGGGATGCAGAGTGATATGCAGTTGGCCTAAGTTGGATTAATGCTGCCGCATGCATCACAGCATGTCCCCAACAAGTTGTTGGGAGCTTGCAGTTCTGCAAAAGTGGCCTTGCAATCAATTTAATCATTTTGATCAATGACTCTACAAGGCCATTCTGAGTGTGGACATGTGTAAGGCCCGATATGCGGTACTGTTCCAGATCTAGATGTTTCCATCCAGATCCGGGGACGAAGCACATATCGGTCCCACCGCGACATATGACAAAGCCATATGCCCCGGATTTTCAACACGATATCACAACATTATAGATACAAGGATACAACATCTCATACAATCGGCATACAACTGCCTCAAAATACAATACAACAACGGAAGATACACGTCTGAGTACAGACTACAAGCAAATGCCTATTGGCAAAGAGAAAAACATCGATCCCATAACCACACGGGTCCAGGCCCTCCGCCGGGATCCTCCTAACTAGTCGTCGTCGAGTCTCCACGTGAAACGTCGGTCACCATACCTGTTGTCGATCAAGAACCCTGAAAAGAGTTTGGGGGTAGTATCATGAGTACAGAGGTACTCAGCATCCAACTGTAGTGGTCATCTGACCCAGCAAGGACTTCATCACTCGTCATTCTAGGACAACTAGTAGTTTACGGTAAGGAAGGGGTAAGTGGTGAGGTTGCTTCCGCACTAGCATTTATGAAGTGGCTAACGATCTAGAGAGTAAGATAAGAAGCCAAGCATTCGATGAGAATCGCCTCCAACAAGTCTGCTATCCACCTACATCGCATACATAACACCTATCCTATCCTTGTCCTCCTCTTCGCATCCCGACGAAGAAGAAGCAGTCAAGGTACACACACACGTTGATCAAGTTATATTAAGATTATCTCAGTTGTTGTTGTCTATGAACAAGGAGTAGGTCTCAATTCGTCCATAACCGTGGACACGGCTTCTCGAAAAGATTTAACCCTGCAGGGGTGTACCAACTGCCCATTATGAGGCTCCGCACGCACGTGGGAAACCGGGTCCTCAGCCGGACAAAGTGGGCCAGCAAGGGAACTAAGTCCTCACTGGTCCGGGTTGGTTTGTAAACAACTGGCAGCTGACCAGCACACACACGGTTTCAAATGGTAAATCAGCTTGGGCCACCACTAGAAATGTTTGAAGCTAGGTAGGTAGGAAAAGGGGACCCCATAAAATCCCACACGCGGTTAGGCACGCTCAGTCTTAAAACCAATACCCGGAACTCGGATCCTAGGTGACTCGAATGGAACAAAGCGTCGGGGTGGGATAGCCTAGACCTTCCATCCTTCGTCGAATATAGTCAACATTATAATAATCATATCATCAACAACAACAATAATAATAATGTGATATCCCAAACCAAGGAGTAAAAGGGTAACATCGTAGCATCCTAAGCATGCATACTAAGCAGGGGCTGAGCAACGAGCAAAAGTAACATAGCAGTACAAGGTTTGCTGGGAAGGGACATGGCTGTATCGGTTTGAAAGAGGCTGTAAACATGTGGTAGGATCAAACATCGAACCTAACCTATACTAGCATGCAAAACGCTGGTTGAAATAGAATGGATCATATGTAATGTATAGTCCTTGCCTATTGATAAGTCGGATTCCGAAGGTGTAGCCGATCGCAAGCTCGCATCGTCTCCGAGAGGTACCCGCAGAAGCACACAAGACGATAAACACTGGAAATCAATCAACGATAAATCATCTATTACTACGAGGCAAACACGAGATCAAAGAGGCAACACAAGGCACGGCAACGCGATACAGATCTATCGTCGAGAACGGTTACTAACAGTTTAAGTGGGGTATCGGTCACACACGACGAATACCGCACGTTTACGGTGGTTCAAGTTGCTTAGCTACAGGTGATCAATCAACGGTTTTTAACATGGCAACTCAAGCAAGCATGGAATATCACACAAACATGACAAAAGGTGAAGCACAAAGTAAACTATCTATGCTAGTCAATTTAAGTGGGGCACAACCTAAACATGGCATACACTAAGTGTCGCACGATGATTAAAACATTTGGTACTTTTCTGCCCTAAACCATATTTTAGGTTGGTTAACAACAGCAAACAAAATCATAAACACAAAGTACATGAAAAACTAATCAAGTTACATATAAAGAACACCCCAAACGGAGTTACGGTTAAAAAAATACAAGCAAAACAAGTTACGGGCACAAACTGCCAACATCACGAAGCACACTTTAAAGCATTGCATAAACAGGGTAATCAATGCAAACATGCTCACAAATGACTTGCAATTAAAGTAGACATGACAGGTAAGGCATGGCAAAAAGAATCATGCAAATAGGCATCATAGATCAAAAGATATTAAGCAAACAACATGGCATCGCAAAATAACAGACTTAGAGAAAAACAGAGGTGTCTGTCAAAAACAGCAGCATAGCAACTTTAGAGCAGAATATCTATATGACCAGCAAGCATATCATGGCAATGCAATACATGAAATGAAAGTAGACATGATGCTTAACAAAATGCAATTGGAATCACTCAAATCCGATAAACGGTCGCGACACACTCGTCGACCGAAGTTGCAACAAAATAACAGTTTTCAGCACAGCAGCACATTAACATCAGGATCACCACTTTGGAGCAAGATTTAATACAGCTAAAGCAGTCAAACATGGCAAGTTAAAGCATGGAAATGAAGTACACATGATGCTTAACACATAGGAGAAAGAATCAATGCAATAGGCCTCATGGATTTGTTACAATCATCATGCAAAGTTGCAACAAAATAATAACAGCAGCACATAACAGGAAAAAGTAGCAGTTTAACGGCCTGATGCCCTGTTCAGCACAAAATTACACAATCAAGATGAGCTCAAATGCAAAAACTTTCTACATACGAATGCTAGAGCACGCAAAACTAAGCAACTTTCGTTTTGGCGCACGTTCATCGGAGCTACGGATCAACGGGAAATCGCAGCGCAAAAACAGATCAGCAACAATTTTCACAGGACTTAGCAATAATAAATAACAGAGCAGAGAAGAAAAAAAAAGAAAAAAAAAGAAAGGAGGCCGGCTCACCATGGGCCTGGCCCAACTGGCCGGCCTGGAGGCGGGCTGGCTCGGAGCTGGGCTCGACTGGGGAGGCAGGCCGTGGCCTTGCAGGCCGGCCCAAGTGGGCGTTGGGGCTGCACCGGCCCAGCTGGGGAAGCGAGCGGGCGCACCGTCGTGCTCGTCCCGAGCAGAATCGGCAGCGGCGGCGGCTGATTCCCTGGCCGGCGACAACGCGCTCGAGGGGGCACGGAGGGGTGCGGCTGGGGACTTGGTGGAGGCGGCCGGTGGCTGCGAATCCGGCGACCCGGCGGAGGAGGCGGCCAGAGTTCGTGGTGGCGCCGCTCGCTGCTCGAGCTCGGGCTTCGGCCATCCATGGCGCCCGGCGGCAGTGCTTGCGGGAGAGAGAGAATTAGAGAGAGGGAGGAGGGGGAAAGAGAGGAGAGGGGAAGGGAGAGGAGGAGAGGGCGGCGGCCCGGCTGTGAGCTCGCCGGAGCAAGGCGCACGACGGCGCGGGACTCCACAGGCGGCTACGGTTCCATGGGAGAAAGGTGAGAGGAGGAGAGAGAAAAGTGGGAGGCTGGCCGGATCCGATCTGGGCCGTCGGATCTCCGGATCTGACGGTCCAGAACTCATTGGGCAGAAAACTGAGCAAAATTGGGGGTGTGGCTGCAAATTTGGCTAGTGAAACTCTAGAAAGGGGTGGGAGTGTGGTGGTCTTTATATAGCCCAGGTGGCTGGCAGTTTGCAAAAACATCTCCGGTTTTTCTCTCGCGCGCGCGGTGCTCACGTTTCTGACCGCCGGGGGTTCGCAGTACCTCCGATTCGGGTAAAACTTCGAACTGCGCGATCAGCGCGTCGAGCCGGAGGCGTTCACCTCGCGC
This sequence comes from Bromus sterilis, assembly GCA_950022295.1. Classification (NCBI taxonomy): domain Eukaryota; kingdom Viridiplantae; phylum Streptophyta; class Magnoliopsida; order Poales; family Poaceae; genus Bromus; species Bromus sterilis. The sequence continues at coordinate 282,547,903 of OX465599.1, read as the reverse complement.
TGGAACCGTTCCGAAAACACTTTCCGGCGCGCTATAAAAATAACCCATTTAATTATTAAACGGGGTTTTCGTTCCGTTGGTTGCGGCTAGCCTCGTGCGGTTTTCGCGACGGTGATCGGGCGAAACCCGGTGTCGCAAAGGTTGAGTGTCAGGGTGGAAAAGGTTGGTCTCCGTCCGGTACGAGATAAGAGGGGGAAAAATAATCACCGATCTATAAATCGGGGATGCAAACACCGCAAACAAATCAGACAATCAAACAATTCACACCGAAAACAAAAATTTTAATTTTTTCAAAAACTGGGCTGTTACAACATGTGAGACTGAATGGTCCACTTGTATGCCTAGAGCTAGACAATAGTCATCAAATGATTTGGAGGTAAATTCTCTAGCATTATCCATTCTTATGGATTTGATCCGGCTATCCGGAAAATTTGCTCTTAGTTTTATTATCTGGGCAACCAGCTTTGCAAAGGCATGGTTCCTTGTAGATAATAGGCATACGTGACTCCACCTAGTGGAGGCATCAATCAGGACCATAAAATATTTGAAAGGGCCCGACAAGGGTTGTATTGGTCCATAAATATCGCCTTGAATTCTCTGCAGAAAAATTGGCGATTCATCCTCCACCTTCCAGGTGGAGGGTCTAAGGATTAACTTCCCTTTGGCACATTCAGTGCACATAAAATCTTCAGGATTTGGGAAGTCTTTTGCTGCTATGTTATGGCCAACAGAGCCTTTGATGATTCTCCTCATCATGCCCAACCCAGGATGACCCAGTCTATCATGCCATAACCTGTATGACTCTGGGTTCCTGAAAATTGTTTTCAGTGCAAGAAATTCCTTTATGGGATTTATGTATGTGTAGTACAATCCTGATGCTAAGGAAGGGAGTTTCTCAACCACTTTCTTCTTGGGTCCATCAAATTTAGTCATGATCAGGTATTCAGTACCATTCTCGACTTTAGTTTCCACATAGAAACCATTTGCACGGATAGCTTTAAAGCTTAGTAGGGTCCGTTTTGATTCAGGATACAACAAGGCATCCTTGATTACAAGTTGGGTACCCATGGGGAAAATTATTGTGGCACTTCCGGTACCGACAATATGAGTATTGCTTCCGGCAATGGTCATAATATTTCCAGCTTTCTTAGTTAGAGTTTGGAAATATTTTGTCTCCCGAAGAACTGTATTTGTGGTGGCACTGTCTATAAGACATATCTCCTCTTCCTCCGTTGGATCGACACACCTTATAGTGTAAAAAGACATATTTACATCTCCGTTGGAAAGAGCATAAATATATAACATACTGGAATTTATATTGAGCAAGAGTTATACTAATGCAAAATACAATACTATGCTCTTCAGGAGCTTATTACATGATCAAGTTCAGAAGGAACTATATAACACTGGAATTACGACTCATGACGAAAATATATATTAGGCTAGGAGATTACACCAGGTCTCCATGTACATCAACATTCATATCTTCTTCAGGAAGATCGATACCATCCAGGTTGAATTCACCACTACCAGGATTTTCCTCAAGAAGAAGGTTTTCAAGCTTCTTAGAGTCCGGCGGAGCAGCAGGCTCTACAAAATGGACTCATTATTATCCTTCTTGTTGATACCTTTGATGGATTGCTGATATAACTCAACCAGGTGCTTGGGGGTGCGGCAATTGCGAGACCAATGATCCTCGCATCCACATCTAAAGCATTTTCCTTGCTTTCCCCTAGTCTGAGCATCTGGATCAGTTCTGAATTTTTCTTTGCCTCTCCCTCTTCCTCTACCCTTTCCCTTGAATGCATTGCTCTTCTTCCCCTTCCATCCTTGGTTCCTTTGTCCTTTCTGCGGCCATGGGAACTCCCAACACCTTGAGTGATCGCGTGTGCTTCAGGCACAGCCATAGTCCCAGTTGAGCGGGCGCTATGATTCTTCATAAGAAGTTCATTTTGTTTTTCTGCCACTAACAGGACAGAGATCAACTCAGAGTACTTGGCATATTTAGCATGCCTATATTGGTCTTGCAATAACATGTTGGTGGGATGGAATGTTGACAAAGTTTTGTCAATTATTTCAACATCGGTGACTTTCTGGCCACACATTCTGAGTAGGGAAACAATGTGGTGCAAGGCAGAGTTATACGATGTCACAGACTTGAAGTCTTGGAAACGTAGGTTTAACCAGTCACTCCGTTCTTGAGGAAGCACCACTGACCTTTGCTGGTCATAGCGATCCTTCAGGGATTGCCAAAGAGTGAGTGGATCCTCTTCAGTCAGATATTCAAGCTTCAGCGCTGAATTGAGGTGATGCCTCAGAAAGATCAATGCTTTTTCCTTTTCAGCGGCAGAAGGACCATTTGTGCCTGCTGCCGACTGGTTAATGGTATGACTGAGAGACATGGATGTGAGGCTTAACTTAGCATCCATAGCCCACGTGAGGTAGTTGCTGCCATCCAGGGCGAGCTCGACAAATTTCTTGGAGTTGATGCCCGACATTTCCTATATATTTAGATCATGCAACAATTTACTTCAGGTAAATAAGTGCATGTCATGATTGCTTACAGTGTAAATACTGGTATGTAAACAGTTCCAGATGTTTATGCATTAATCAAATGCTTCAGGATTTAATTTGCAAGAACGTGGCCGTGTAAGATTGACATAAGCTTCTCGTGCCACCGGCAAGCGCACGGAGCTAGCCAAGATGATACGATGGCGCAGAGCTTCAGGTTCTGGCCATAGCGTAGATAGGAACGAACGCGTTCATCTGGGCACACGCGGGTGACATACACGGAGCTGCTGGCTCCGGACGTCGAGCTGCTCACCCGTGCCGACACAAGAACGTCTGGCACATGGGATTCGGGTGAGCATAATACATATGATTTGTTTGTTCCATGTCCACAAACAGACCGGAAGATAATACATGTGATATTAGCAAGGATCGTCGGCCTTGAGCTTATTTTTCTGGACCAATCCACATGAGCGCATGCAGTATGCATTGCTACGTAGTATCACTCATGTACAAAGCGATAGCATGCATGCTAACAAGATCGAGGGTACTCGAAACAGCGGAAGGAATAAACATCTTGTATTGTCCACTGAGTGATTAACAAGTAGTTTTGAACAACATACCTTTGCTCGAGAGCACTCGTGCTGATAACGTGTTGTGAAACTACGTTGTTCAACACTTTCTTCCAATCACCACATACACAAGGGTACAATCACAAGAACACAAGAGAGACACCAGATATAGAGAGAAAGTTGAGAGCTCTTTATGAATGTATCTTATATTACAAATCTGATCATGTCATGTGTGTCCCTAGCTCTCCTCTCATGCCTTCTATTTATAGCCTCACTAGGGAGGGCATTTTAGGTATATAGCCCACAAAAATCTGATCACCTTGGCTTTCCATGGAAGGAACTAGTTTGGCTTGCCATGGAAGGAAGCTTGCCATGGAAGGAACTAGTTTGGCTTGCCATGGAAGGAACTAGTTTGGCTTGCCATGGAAGGAAGCTTGCCATGGAAGAAACTAGTTTGGCTTGCCTGGCAAGGAGTATGGTTCCTTCCCATGGAAGGAAGCTAGCAAGCTTAATCTTTGGCCACCAAAGATAATGATCAGATATTTCGTAACATGTTCTACTTACATGGTAAATTTTAAGAATTTTTTTAGTTTTTTCACTCATGGCGGTAATCTGCACATGGTAAATTTATACTTTTTTTGTTTTCACTCGTGGTAAAAATCTGCAAACAAATAATTATTTTAGATGTGTGGGAATTGTTTTTTGTTCAATTAATTTTGTATGTAACCATGAAAATTTTAAATTTTTAACTATGGCAACTTTTATTATGGGATGATAACAAATTTAATTCTTGATGTATGTCAAAAATCATTTTTAGACCATGGGATTTCATAGCATGGCAATTGTTTTGTTGTACCATGGAAGTATTTTTTTGTAGCATGGCAATGGCAATTTTATTTTTTAGACCATGGAATTTTATTTTCTTAACCATGGAAATTTTTGTTGTGGTATGATGGAATATTTATTTTTTGATGCATGGAAATTTCATTTTATAGACCATGGCAATTTCACTTTTCTATAGCATAACAAATTTTGTTGTTGGACCATGGAAAAATTAGTTTCTATAGCATGATAAATTTATTTATTTTGGATCATGGTAATTTTACATTATGTAGCATGGCAAATTTTGTTGTTGGACCATGGCAATTTTAGTGTTGAGCCAAGGAAAATTTAATTTTAAATTCATTAACATCATGGCAAACTAATTTCACATACCATGACACATATGTTTGTTTATAGGATGGAAAATTTAATTTTTAGATTCATAACTAGCATGGCAATTTTATTTTTCATATATCATAGCAGATATTTGTTGCTGTAAGATGGCAATTGTATTCTATTATGGCAATTTTATTTTTCGATATAACATGGCAATTCTTGTTTCTTTAGTATTTTTTTTGCAATGTGTCCATGGTAATTGTATTCAATTTTTCCATTACATCTTCCTTATCAAATAGCTTTTTGTAATGACTGGATCATTTTTAATCTTGGTTTTGATTTTTTTAGATTTTAAAACATGCTTTTAATTAACATATATATACATATTTTATATAGTAATTTTTATCGATGATAATTTGACAAAAAAAATACAAATAAGTTAGTTGGGTCATTGGGCCATCAGAGGTTGCACTAGACAGGTCCCCCCCACAAGGAACCGTTAAGATCGCGTTGAAAACATCCTTGTAGCGAACTGGTGATTACAATCTAAAATCACTTTCTACACTAATTATGTTGAAAACATACTAATTATTTGATATGTCACTTTCTACAAGGATGTTTTCAATTAGGATTACAATCTAAGATCCTAATTGAAAACATCCTTGTAGAGACAGGTCCTCCTGTTCGTTCACGATTACAATCTAAAATCAGTTTCTACACTAATTATGTTAGTAATTAAATTGATATGTCTTAGAAGTGATTGTTTCTCGGTTAATTTTGAAATAGTTACGCAATTAAGATCTCCTCAACCCTTTATACTTGTGCCACATAAGAAATATCAGAACTGATATTATTTCATTCAAAGACACTCTCTTTATTCCATATTAAGTGTCTTTGAAATAGATATAGTTATCGCTTTGGGGTTTCAAGATTAAGAACGGGTCAAAGATAAGATTTTGGGAGGATATATGGTTAGGAAATGCCACAGTCCGAGATTAATATCCGGCCCTATATAACATTGTGCGACATAAAGGAGATACGCTGACCACGGTCATGCAAGAGTCACCCCATATGTTGCATTCAGGAGAGACTTAATAGGGCCTAGACTAGCATCTTGGAATGCCTTGCTAGAACGGTTAGCGGTAGTGCAGCTGTCACAAGGCCACGATGAGTTTCGATGGAATCTCAATAGAAATGAAAAATTCTATGTGGATTCTGTGTATAGGGCGTTTGTCCAACCTAAAATACTAGTCGATAATAATTATAAAATATGGAAAATGAAGACACCTCTAAAGATTAAGGTCTTTGCATTGTATCTTCGAAAATGTGTCATTCTAACGAAAGATAATCTTGTCAAGCGCAACTGGCAAGGAAATAAGAAATGTGTTTCATGTGCTCATGATGAGACAATAAAATATTTATTCTTCACTTGTAAGGTTGCACGCTCTATTTGGTCAGCTATCCAAATGGCTTTAAACTTATATCAACCCACATCCGTTGCTAATATCTTTGGCAATTGGCTTAACCGGATAGATAATAAGCTTAAAACCATTCTTAGGATATGAGCGCTCGCCTAATATGGTCGCTCTGGCTATGTAGAAATGACAAGATCTTTTCTGATAAAAAATTCACTTGTTTGCGGGTTCTTTATCAATGCACGGATATTTTCCGTTCGTGGTTCATCTTACAACGGGTGAAATATCGAGGCCTTTTTATGGAGGCGCGTGCATGACTGAAAGCGGTGGCGAGGAATATTTTTATCCAACATGGATGGCCGTGTGATCTACGCATAGAGCTACCTTAAGTGGCGATATTTTTTTCATTTGTAACTTGTCGTACGCTCTTTTATTTTTATTTTTTTATTTTTGGTGATTTGCGTCTGTGTGCATCTTAACTATGCAGAAGCCGCGTACTCATTTAAATCTTTTGAATAATAAAGCCCTTTATCCAAAAGATATATCTAGCACTAAAATACATTTAAATACATTCATTTCAGCAACAATTAATATGAAACGAAAACAGTAATGATTGAACACTTTGAGTATCGACATGACATATTATTTCGTTACACTTCCAATTACATACTCCAATTGCCATTATGCCATGTAAAAATACATATACATGAACGTGCAAAAATTAACACCAGAAGGCAGAACGGATACTCTTATAGGCACAAACACCATAAACTGAAAAGTGTTTATGCCTCGCTTTATAGATAAAGCCATAATTAACAAACAACAACCAACAAAAACCGAATAAAGATGCATGCCAGCACGACACTTTACACACACTGAAGGCAAGATACAAAGGTGACATACACCACCACCTCACCACAAGATAACACCAGAGAGGCGAACAACGATGATGAAGCGAGGGCTTAATGAAGGTTGCAACCACAAATAACGACGGGGATGATGATCAGTACGCACATTCTCGAATCAAAAGGCCAGCTCTTTGGCGGCCAACTCTTCACTCTTCTCCAGCGCGCTCGCCTCCATCTTGGTGGGGAAGTTGCATGGAGGGCTCACCAGCGGCACCGCGCCCCGTGCGTGCGCGTCTCCGTTCACCGGCCCATTGAGCTGCGCGTCGCTGACCTTGCGAGCAACGATGACGGAGTTGATCACCTCACCTTCGGGGTGGTGCACAACCAGCACCTCGAACCCACCCCGCCTGATGTCCTCCGGGTCGACAATGGGGTACAGGAAGCCGCGCGCGCCGTGCGCGCTCCGCACGACCAGGGACGCCCCCTCCGGCATGTGCGCGCCCAGGTGGGCTATCACCTTGGCCTTCTCCTCGGCCGCCATGCCGACGAGCGCGGCGAGGAAGATCACGTCGTAGGTGCCCAGCTCCTGCGTCAGGTCGGCGACGTCTGCCGTGTGGAACGACATGCGAGCGCCCACGCCGTCCTTGCTCGCGCCGAACAACTTCTTGGCGCGCTCGTTGGCCGCGCCGCACAGGTCGTAGTTGTCGAACTGTGTGTCGGGGAGGTGGTGCGCGGCGAGGACGAGCGAGCTGAACGGCAGCGGTCCGGAGCCCACGAAGGCGACGCGCTCCGGCGCGATGCCCGGCACGTGGCGCGCCAGGAGCTCGTACTCCAGCTTGCTGAGGTTGACGTAGTTGCTGTAGTAAGGGAAGCGGGCGAGGTGGTCGAGCGGGTTGTCGAAGGTGGCGAGCAGGTCGGCGTAGTGCGCCTCCAGCTTCCCCTCGGCGGCGGAGCACAGCCGGATGAGCGCCTCCCGCATCTTCTGGTGCTCCGGGCTGAGCTTTGTCACGTCGACGGGGCTCGCTGGGACGCATGCGGTGACTAGCTCGGTGAAGAGCCTGTCGACTTCTGGGGACGGGCTCAGCGACGGCAGCTTGGCGATGGCGGCTTGGAGACCGGCGATCTTCTCGATCAGGACAGCGACCTCATTGTTCTGGGCCTCCATGGTAGTTGCTTCTTGGTGATCGAATTCTGGAAGCAGCAGAAGAGAAAATGTGTGCAACTGATCGCTGGTACTGCTCGATGAATTATGAAATGGATACATGAGGATATATATATAACTGCTTAGACCTGTTGTGCTTGTGCGATTTCATGCCTGCTGCTGAGGAAAAGATCGACGCTGCCTGATTATGCACGCTTCACGCATCCATGGCCAGGCAGGTTTCATGCCTCTGGTCAGATTTTTAAATGGTATTTTAGGTTGCCATGTTCCTATGCTGAAGTCGACAGCGTTTTATATGGATCCAAGCAGATTGCGTTCGTCCAGTTTGAATAATTTTTGTTAGGATATCTTGTACAACCTCAAGAGTTTTTATCATTTATAGCATTAGTGTTTCATTATTCAATTTTACCCCATATAAACTACTCGTATCTCACTATGAAAAAGTGTGAATCCCACTTGATCCTCAACAACGTTTTTATTTTCCGCTAAAATTATTCGCTTTCTTACCTTAACAAATGGAACCGCACTTACCATGGTGAGATGAAGAGAGATGATATGAGGTTCTAGGGATATTTTGGTTATATAACATGGTCAACAAGTTTAACCTTAGAATAACAGTTTGTAATGGTATTTTTCAGCACATCTAATGGGACGATGGCATTTTAAGGTGTTTAATGATATTTTTAAGCAAAAAATACAGAAGCGGAAACATCTAATGAGACGATGGCATTTTAAGGTGTTTAATGAAACAAATACAGAAACCCCGGAAATGGATACGGAAACAGATATTACTGGAAACGAACATGGAGCGAATACGGAGCAGACACGAAACCAGAAGTGCGTGTTACCGGAACTCAAAAACCCTTGATCCATAGGCAAACAAAAAATCTAAATACTCGTTTACATGGCTACAAGATAATATGAATTTGTTAGTGACTTAGCGCAATCTTGTAGTAGTAGTGGAGTGGAAAAATACATATGTATCTAGTTTTTCTTAACTTACATATGTATCTAGTTGATTACGTGTGTGGTCGTAGAAGTTGTGTCTCACATGAGTCATTCTGCATATCTTATCATTGTGTGTTGTTTGATGCTTGGGATGCAAAGCAGACATAGTCTAATAGTAAAACTGGAAGTTCCATATTCACGGAAACGGAAAGTTCCGTTTCCATCTCTGTTCCGTCGGAAAACACCGTTCCGTTTTTGTTTCCGTTTCCACATAAAAAATTCCACTTTCATTTCCGTTTTGCAAATTTCCATTTCCGTTTTCACATTTCCTCTCCATTTTCATATTTCCTCCGGAAAAGCGGAAAGTTTCCATTCCATTTTCATCCCTAGTAGTGAGACATAATTAGTGGTACAAATGATAAAAACCCTTAAATCAAATACAATATTTGTCTGTAGACATATCCGTTAGGCTATCTTCAATATATGCTGGTCCCAAAATCTAAGACATTGTTTATTTGTGAACACTTCCCAACAAATTTCATGTGAATACTATAACGCAATTTCTTTATATTTGATAGAATAATTTACATAAAGTTTGAAGATATTTTTTAAATAATACTTAAAAATATAACTCTAATCTAGTTATTGCCGGACTCTACTTTGTCTCCTCATCGTAGCACGCTAGGCTCCTCGTCAGACTCTGGGCTAGCAAAGACTTCTTCATCTTCGCGATCGACTTATCGTCGAACTCCAGACCGATGAAGCTTCCTTCCTCTCCACCTCTGTGACATGGGCATACCCTGCGGGTGCACACCATAATCCTACCCGGTGCGCATTAAGGGTGGAGGCCCACATGAAGCACACAAGGACGACCTAACCTGGTGGCTCATCGGATCCCATCTTCAACACTTGAAGTACAAGACAATGATTCATGTAAACCCTACCTGGCTATCTATATAAAGCCAGGCAGGGGCACCCCAAGGGGTACAAGCACAATTGTAACACCTCCGTCATCATAATACAATTCAGACAAGCAACATCTAGTGTTTTCCTTTTGGGGGCTTCAAGCTGGGTAAATCGTGTCCTCCGCGTTGCTTGTTAGCCGTACGGATCTACGGGCTATCTTATCCATTTACGAAACCCTAGGTATTCTAATTGTGGGATTTGTCGTGATCATACAATGTCAGTATTCCTCGCAGAGTTAGCGACGGTTTGCAGCAACCTCACGCCCCGACTTGATGGAGTCGTGTATGACTTGCCTTGTCAGGACCACATCTGCCACACCTTTCGCCTCCCCTCGTAGTTTATAGGCAAGCCGGGGGCAAAGCGAGTGGCGCTAGTCCTGAAGCTCCACTAGTATCTCACACTAGCGCACCAGATTCAACTCACCCTCCTACATCGACAAGTCATGTTCGGCGTTGTCTGAAGGCAAGCCGGCAGCATTGCGCCCGACGCACCGGTCCTCGATCTCCTCTAGGGGCTCCGCGCATTGCTGCAGCATCAACATCTTGTAGGTGTGAATCCAGTGGAGGACCATGGCTACGGGATTTTCGTGGATGGCGTGATAAGAGTGACTTGGGTGTGGTGAAGTGGATGAGTTTGAGCGGGTGGAAATGAGAATGATTAGGGTTGAGGCCCGCCATTTGGCTGAAATAGCCGCGAGCAGGCGGGCAAGCGGACGGACGGGAAGACACACGGCTTCAATACGGATAGAGTAGGCTTCTTAGTTGCCACATTGGCATTGAAGCGTTGACGTCCCATCATGTTTTCCGGTATTAAACACATGAGAGAATAGAGCTCTGGCAAGAACTAAACCAACGTCATCCCTTCGGCGTCACCCTCACGTTAAACACGGCTGATGTGTCGCGTCCGCTCTAGAATAGTCCGACCTGTATGAAATTCGTGGCATATGCTTGATGGACAAACATGGTTTTCGCGAGGAAAGTTTTGTGTGGATCAAGGAGTCGGACGTGAACGTATAACGTTTGCAAAGCCCCCATAATTTGTATCTTATTTATAGAAAAATGGACAAGCAAACGGTCTACAGATAAAGTACATGATCGTATTGGATGGCAAAACACCTTGAGACCGTCCAATCTAGTTATTTGCGGGTGGTTTGAGGGTTCGCGTTAAAATTGCCAGTTGGCTCTATAGTTCTATATAGGCAACTACAAAAGATTTTATATATGGGATTTTGCTAAATCTCATCTAGATATTATTTTTAGTTATAACACATCTAAATTATCAACCACATAATTCAAAGGATCCAAGATTCGTTTGAGCAAGGCTTGCATACGCTATGCTCCGGGATTAGTTGTCTATGCCGTTTCCATATGTTTTCGTTGCTATTTTATCTACGTATATTGCTTGCATTTCACCTTTATCATCATCCTGTTTTGCATTTTTAGGTTGTGTTCTGTTTATGGGACGCATTTTTCTTATATAGTTTTTCATCCCACTTTTATTTTCTTTATTTTTTTGTGCGTATTTTTTATTTAATTTTTTTAAAATATGTAAACATTTTTAAAATATTCTTCAAAGTAATTTTCAAAGGGAGTTAAGTTTTAGGAATGATATAAGTAGGGTTTGGCTAAAGATTCGCTAAGGAACTTGTGTTCGTGAGAAAAATGTGCGACATGTTCCATGACAACACACTTTTTCTTTTTAGAAAATCATTATGGAGGGAGGGGTTTCCCCACCTAAATATATTACTCAAAGTGGTCTTTAGAAAAAAAGATATAGTTTGTAAGAAAAAGTGAAAGCATCTCCAGCCGTTCGACCCCCTAAGCCGTTTTTCGGCGCTATTTTAGCGCCGCTTGGGGGCGCTTCGGCGATGAAAGTGGCTTGGGGGGTGACTGGCCCCCCATATTCTGCCAAATTCAACTAAACTTAAGCAAAGTTGAACGAAATTTAGCAAAATTCAGCAAAACTCATAATATTTGGTCTTAATTTACATAAATAGGAAATGAAAAAACTACTAGGCCCCCGTTCTCGCCGTCGTCTTCGAGGATACGCCTCCTCCTGCGTCCCCGTCGTCGCCCCGTCGTAGTCGTCGTCGTCTTCACGAGTACTCGAGCCGCGGCTCAATGTCGCCCCCAATGTAGTCGACGGCGGAGGGGAGGGTTCGTCCATCCCCGCTCCATCACAGGCACCGGCCGTGTCGGTTCAGCCGGCCCGACACCGGTTCCAGGCTGTTGGTGTATATGATCACCTGGTCGCGGCGCTCCTAGAAGTGCGCCGCCCAGCGGGCGGCGTTGCCCGACGCGTTCGCTGGGTCGGCGCGCTCGGCCTCCGTCATGGAGGCGCGGATGGCTTGGACCTCCCGGTCGAAGGGGGCCCCATGAGGCACCGGCGGTACCGGCACGCCGCCGACATTGAGCACCCAGCCGCGCGGCGGGCGCGTGTCCGGCGGGAAGGGATAGTCTGCCTTAGCGAGGAGGACCGCCCCAACGACGGCGAGGGTTCGGAGGTTGGCCATTGTAACAACCCAGATTTGACAAAAAAATAAAATTTTTCTTTTCGGTGTGAATTGTTTGATTGCGTGATTTGTTTGCGGTGTTTGCATCCCCGATTTATCGATCGGCGATTATTTTCCCCCTCTTATCTCATACCGGACGGAGACCGACCCTTGCCACCCTGACACTCGACCTTTGCGACACCGGGTTTCACCCGAGCACCGTCGCAACTTTCGGCACAGGACCATCCATCGCCAACGGTGCGGAAAAACCCCCATTTATATTTAAATGGGTTATTTTATCGTGAGATGTTCGACGTTCTCTTTTGGCGTTAAAAGTTGTAGACGACGCCAGTTCGGTGCTTTGAGGCGGTGTTTCAAATTTCGCGCGATTCCGACTTCGTCGGGTAGGTGAACGTTCGGATGTGCCACGCATAGTAGCCGGTATAAGTCCGAGGGGCGTATTTAGAAAATGTCGTGTGTGCCTTTAGCTGGAACCCCCGGATTCCCCGCTTATCTTCGGATTCTAGCCCACCCGAAAAATCGGACCCGAAACGGGCCATTTTTGTAGCCCGAAAGCCTCCCAAACACCCACTTGCTATATATAGCAGTGCTAACCTACCAAAATAGCCAAACCCTAGCCGGTCTCCTCTCTTTCCGTGCAGCTCCTCTCCCTCGCCGCCTCCATTTCCGTGCACCCCCAATCCCACCACATTCAGATCTGGCGACCGATCTGCACCGTCTGATCTGAATCGGACGCCTCACGTCGCGCCACGTCACCAAAATTCCCCACCAGCCCGTGGAGCTTCGCCCGAGCTCCTCCGAGCCGCCTCCGAACCACCCCCACGTGCTCGCACTCCGGCGAGTAGCGCCGCCTCCGGTGATCCCCTGCGCCTCCCTTCCATCTCCTCCTCACCCTGAGCTCACCCTCCTCCTCTCAGCGAGCGCCGAGCCTCCATGGACGCAAGGAGCAGCAGCAGCCGCCCCTGGACCTCGACCTCCGCCGCCTGGGACCCCGTCGCCGCCTACCTGCCCTCCACCGCCTCCGGATCCGCCGTCCCCGCCTCCTCCATGGCCTCTCCGGCCTCCTCCCGTGGCCCTCTGACGAGGGAGCCACCTGCAACCCCGGCGGCGCCGTCAACCCCGTCCGGGAGGATCACGAGGCCCTGCCTCCCCGCTCGCCCGTTCGCTGTGCCCGTGGTGGGCCAGATCCCCTCGCGGCCCAGCCAGCGCAGCGCGGCCACATTGCCCAGCGCCAGCCAGACCAGCCTCCTCCCCTCTTCAGCGGCCTGTTGGGCCTCGGCCCAGTGGTGAGCAGCCCCCTTTTTTTTCTTTTTTTCCTGTTGCGTTAGTGGGCTCGGCCCAGTAGGCCTTTTACTTTTTTTCGTTAGTTTAATATGGCAGATTGTGTTTTTTTTCCGAGGCCCGTATCTTTGCAACCGTAGCTTGGATTGTAACAAGTTAAACATGAAACTTGCTTAGAATTTTGTGTAGATTATTAAAATGTGACTCTTTGCCATGTTTGAATTTTTTTACATGTTGTTTGACTGCTAATTACATTGCATGCCACCGTAACGGCTTATCTAATAACTTTTTAACCGTTGCTCGGATTAAAATGTTCCTTACATGTAACTTGACTTTTTTTGATAGAAAGACTGTAAAGGAACCCCTCACAGTTTAATAGGTGCAACAAAACCAAATTGCAAGTACCATGCCTTGAACTTGGGTGGGTGAGAAGGCATCAGCCCCTTTCCACCACTAGGCTATGCCTTAGTCTGCCATGTAATAATAAAATTGTGTTTAGGGCAAAGCAGTAATAAAAATAATAAAATTGTGTTTATGCTTATGTGCTATGCCATGCTTGAGTTAGATGCCATGTTAACAACCTTGCTAATCTTGTGTAGCTAAACAACTTGAACCTATCTAAATGTGCGGTATCGTCGTGTGTGACGAATACTACACTTAACCTGTTAGTAACCGCTCTCGACGGTAGGTGCGATGTCTCGTGTTGCCTTCTTGTTGATGCTAGCTCGTTTTTGCTTCGTATTAATAGATGCTTGCTCGTTGATTGCTTTCCAGTGTTTACCATCTTGTGTGCTCCCGCGGGTACCTTCGGAGACGATGCGAGCTTGCGATTGATACGTCCAAAACATATCTATAATTTCTGCTTGCTCCATGCATGTTTTGTGTGATATTGCTATGATCTAGATACACTTTCATACACTTTTGATCATATTTGGACTAACCTATTAACTTAGTGCACCCTAGTGCCAGTTCCTGTTTTCTGTTGTTTTTCTATTCCAGTTTTCCCCCATATAAAAAGTGCCAGAAAAATTTGGGAATATTCAGATAAAAAATTAGAGTGACGGAAGCTTCGAGCCAGAGGGGAGCTAGGGGGGCCCAGGCGGCCACCCGGCGCGGCCCCACCCCTGGCCGCGCCAGGGGGGCGCCTGGGGCCCCTGACCCACCTCTGGCTGCCCCCTTCGCCTATTTATCCCCCGTCACGGGAAAACTCCAGAGACAGAACCCTATTCCGCGAACTCGCCTTTGTTCCGCCGCCGCCGCGCTTCCAAGATTGGGAGCACCAGAAGACCTCTTCCCGGCACCCTGCCGGAGGGAGGATTGACCTCCGGGAGTCTCCTCTCCACCATGGATGCTCTCCGGATGTCTTGTGAGTAGTTTCCTTGGACCATGGGTCCGTGATCAGTATCTATGTGATGTTCTCCTCCCCTCTTTGATCTTCATTGTTTAGACCTTGTGAGCTGCCCTACATGATCGAGGCACCTTTGTAATATTTCTGCTGTTGCTATGCTGAGTTTGATGGGATCTGATGGATTATGAGATTATGTTCAGATTGTGATAGAGTAATATTTTTGGTTCTTATCTCTTATATTGTTGTTCCTAATTAATTCTTGCATGTTATCCGATGCTGTTTATTGCTTTGGCCAAGTAGTAGGTAGTGATTCCAAGAGGGAGCGTTGTGCTAGATTGTGGGTTCATGCCCCCCCGATGACATGCTTGAGTGACAGAAACATGAGTCTAGGGGGTGTGTTGTTTCCACAAGGGGGAAAACAACGGTGCTTGTGACCGCGGTCACAAGGATTGTTTACTTTACGCAAAGTTCTTTTATTGCAGTTGTCTGTTGCTTTGGGTTTCCACTTTGGGTGGGGCTCGCAACTTAATACCAGCGAGATGTTCTGGATAGATATCTCAAGGTGGATGATTAGTAGTAGATGCAGATGGATTTCGGTCTACTTATTTTGGCGTACTACCCGTGCTTTTGAACCTCTTCCTTTCTTTTGTAGCATAGTTAGCATTGCGGTGCGTTCATAATCCTGTCAATTTTCCTTATGTAATTTGTTTACCTCGCATAGCAGTTTTATCGTATTTTGGGAGAGAGACATCACTAGCGAACATCACGTATCCCGGTCCATATCCTCATTACTGTTTCCAAGCTATCTTTACTTTTCTGCTTTTACCTGCTATCATTATCCCTTGTGTTTTACCCTTTGTGAACAACAAGACCGGAGAGATTGACAACCTCTCTGAACTTCGTTGGGAACAAAGTTATCTGTGTCTGTGTGTAGGTCCACGTCAGTCTTGCCGCTGACACCTACTTATCATATCCGGAGTCCTACGGGAGACAAACCTTGGTATCTTCACCGAGGGAAACTCGCTGCTGCACTGCATCACGCCTTCCACTTGGGGCTCACCAACGAAGGGCGAGAAGCCGCTAAGCAAGAGAATTTCTGGCGCCGTTGCCGGGGACTCCGAGTGCTAAGATAGGGGAGCTGCACACTACCCTTTACCTTTGTTTTTTAGTCTTGTTAGTTTATCTTTCAGTTTTTATCTTTGTGTCTTTTATCAAAAACTACAAAAAAATCTGCCACACTTGCTGCCACTATGGGTTCCACTGAAAACACCAAGTTGTGTGACTTCACTAGTCATAACAACCAGGACTTTATCTGCACTCCTATTGCCACACTTGCCACTTCAGCTACCTCTTATGAAATTTAACCTTCTTTGCTAAACCTTGTTATGAGAGATCAATTCTTTGGTGCTGGAGATGATGCTGCTTTACACTTGAATAATTTTGTTGAATTATGTGATATGCAAAAGTATAAAGAAGTAGAAGGTGATGTTGTTAAGATCAAGCTCTTTCCTTTCTATTTAAGGGGAGATGCTAAAATCTGGTTTCAATCTTTGCCTAGAAATAGCATAGATTCTTGGGATAAGTGCAAAGATGCTTTTATAGGGAAGTACTACCCTCCTGCTAAGAGTATCCAATTGAGGAGTAATATTATGAATTTTAAGCAATTGGATAATGAACACGTTGCCCAAGCTTGGGAACGAATGAAATATCTTGTTAAGAAATGCCCTACACATGGTTTGACTACTTGGATGGTTATCCAGACTTTTTATGCACGCTTGAACTTTACCTCGCGAAACCAGTTAGATTTGGCCGCGGGAGGAACCTTTATGTCAACTACACTTGGTGCTGCCACAAAGCTTCTCGATGAGATGATGACCAATTATTCCCAATGGCACACCGAACGCGCTCCAACAGGTAGGAAGGTAAATTCTGTCAAGGAAATTACCTCCCTTAATGAAAAAGTTGACTTAATTATGTCTCTACTTACCAAGCAACCCTCTATTGATCCTCATGATGTTCCTTTAAATTCTTTGGTTGCTCAAGAACAAGTAGATGTGAACTTTATTGCTAGAAACAACTTCAACAACAATGCTTATAGGGGAAATTTTGCTAGCAATCCTAGACCGTTTCCATCCAATTATGGGAACAACAACACTTACCCTAGCAACAAGAACCCCTCTTCTGAATTAGAAAGCATGCGTAGAGACTTTATCACTACCCAAAAAGCCTTCAACAAAAATGTAGAGGAGAAATTAGCCAAAATAGATAATCTCTCTTTGAAGGTGGAAAGCTTAGCCCTTGATATTGAGATGGTTAAAATTAGAACCTCCCCCCTTGAGGAGAATAAGGCCATTCCTATTAATGCTATCCAGTTACAAATCAATGAAAACATTAGGATGATGGCTAAACTCAAAGAAAGATGGGCTAGAGAAAAAGAGGAAGAGGATAGAATTAAGAGCCTTCCTACACACCACACAGTTGCCACTATCCAAATTGTTGAGGAAACTCAAACTATTAGCACCCAATGCACTCCTTGTCCCGTTGGACCTATTAATGGTGATGCTAATACCTCAAGCGTAGAAAAAGAAACTCCTATGAACATAGAGGGTTTCAAACAAGTGAGCCTAGATGACACTACTACCACCTTTGATAGTAGTAATATTGATTTTGATAGTTGCACCCTCTCAGAAGTTATTAGCTTGTTACACAAAATGTCTAGAGACCCCCACACTAGCACACTTAATCTTGCCTTCACGGAGCATATCACAAATGCTCTTATCAAAGCTAGGGAGGAGAAGCTTAGAGTAGAAGCCTCCGTACCTAGGAAGCTAGATGATGGTTGGGATCCTATGATCAAAGTTAAATTAAAAAACTTCTCTTGCTATGCTTTATGTGATGTTGGAGCTAGTACCTCTGCTATGCCCAAAAGAATATTTGATATGTTTGAATTGAAGCCTCTTGAGCCTTGTTCTTTTGGTGTTCGTCTTGTTGATTCTTCCATAAAGAAACCTTTGGGTAAGATCGACGATGTACTTATCATTGTCAATGACAAATATGTTCCCGTTGATTTTATTGTTATGGATATAGAGTGTGAACCTTTATGTCCAATTATTTTGGGACGTCCTTTTCTTCGCACCGTTGGTGCGGTTATTGACATGAAAGAGGGGAATATAAAATTCCATTTCCCATTCAAAAAGGGGATGGAACACTTCCCTAGAAAGAAAATCAAGTTACCTTTTGAGTCCGTTACTCGGGCTAGTTATTCTCTTTCTCTTGATAAAACTTGATTCTTCTTTTTTTTTGTATCATGCCTAGCTAATGGCTTTAAAGAAGCGCTTTCGGGAGGCAGCCCGCAACGAATTTAGGTTTTTCTTTTTTCTTTTGTTGTGTCTTGATGATTGTTACTACTGTAGAAACATCATTGTATCTTTATTTTTCAACTTTGTGCCAAGTTATAGCCTCTTACGGCAAGGGAAGTAAAAGTTGTGACGTGCTGTCCAGAAAACAGATTATGTCCTCGTGACCAGAAAAATTCCAGAAAAATCCCAGTTCATCTTTTTGAGCTGAAATATTTACACAGTATGCTCTATACAATTACGAAACTTCCGTATAGTCTGAGTTTTTTGATTTGAGTTGCAGAAGTGCCCCTAAAAAATTCTTTACTATCTGCTGTTCTGTTTTTCACAGATTCTGCCACGTTTTGTCTCCCCTAACTTTTACAAACCTTAAGCTTGCTTTTTCTTTGCAAAAACTTTTTGGCGCTCTTGAGAAACAGTAGCTCTTCAAGAATATCTTTATATCCAGTGGAGAAAAATTATTTATTAAGGGTACTAACCTCTCTAATCAGCTTATGATGAGTTATGTATGAAGGGAGTTTTCAAGTGTGCGATGGAAGATGATGGAAGAAGATCCAGGAGTGTCAAGCGCTCAAGCTTGGGGATGCCCCCATGCATCCCCAACAAATATTCAAGAAGACTCAAGCGTCTAAGCTTGGGGATGTCCCCGTGCATCCCCTTCTCCATCAACAAATCATCAGTTCGTCCTTCGTCTCACTATATTTTTATCACTTCATGTGTTATGTGCTATGCTTGGAGCGTCTCGCTCTTAGGTTTTGTTTTTAGTTTTCTTTAGCTTTGCTTGCTGTTCATAACAAGTTAGATCCCTTCTTACTTTGTGTGGGAGAGAAACACGCTCCGCTTTCAAAATCTAGAACACATCATAGGATTCTTCATGCCTATCTTTTTGTCGTTGTGTGTTCTTTATCTTTTCATAGCTACTGCCATGTTTAGTTTTAGTCTTAGTTTGTCTTTAGCAAGAGCCTTGGCTTTTGTTTAGTTTGTTGCTGGAACTCTTTTTAGTTTTCATGTTTATCTTGTTAAAGAGAGTTGGTTGTTGCACTGAGTTGTGTTTTGTCTTGAAAGTAGGTGATTAAGGTTGCTATTTAATTTTAGTAGTAGCTTGCAATAGTTTTGAGGTATTGTTATGAGTAATGTTTGGACTTTTGGTGTCAAGAGATCTAGCCTATTAGTGATAGGTGTCGTATTTTGGGAAATCCGTGTTTATTTTCAAAACCTACAAAACTAGTTGAGAACTCTAGCTACTAGATGGATCTCTACTCTTCTGAGGGGTCGAATATTAGAGTACACTCACGTACCATGAGTCGAGGATGCGCAAGGATAACCAAACCCCCATACACTCCTCCTCGGGGTACTTGTCTCTTTGTGAACCTCCTCATTAGATTGAGAGTTACCGATAATAAGTGCATGAGTTCTTCGGACTAATGTAAGTATTGAGAGTTGACACTTCCACCTTCCCATATTTTGCTAGCCTTTCCCGTGTCGTGCATTACCTTCTTCTCACTCCAGGAGTTGGTATCCACCTTCGCTGGTACATCCAAACCCTTGTCATGATACGCTCTGTCATCATAAGCCTCCCTTTATCTTTCCTACAAATAGCCACCATACCTACCTATCAAGGCATTTCCATAGCCTTTCCGAGTTACATTGACATGCAACTTCCACCTCTTCATGACTTGATCTTCATGTCATACATATTCCTGCTACACTGGCAGAGGCATACATTGCATACATCATGATAGTTACATCTTTTTTATGATTTTGAGTACCTTGTAAAGTGTGAACGATCTCCTTTACCTTCTTGTAAAATAGAGTGTTGCCCTTAAGTGAGGGAAAGATCCCGAAGTGGACACATTAAAAGATCCCAAAGAGGACAAATGAGAGTTAAATAGAAAGAGCCATTGAGGCCACCAAAAAAAATACAAAAAAAATAGAAAAAAGATATAAAGAAATAAAAAGAGAGAAAGGGGCAACACTACTATCCTTTTGAGAGATCCAGACTAGTACTCCCTTTATATCCTTGTAATCCATAGAGATGATCTTTTTTGCATATAATTTGGAGAGCTTCCTAGCTCGTATGTGCACCCGTTGCATGGCAATCCCTACTCCTCACATCATATCTATCATTTGGCATCTCTTGCCTATGATTGTCCTCATTGATGTGAGCCTTTATCATCCTTTTTGTCTTCCTCCTCCACCATATTTCTCTCTTTGTCATCCTAAAGTGTCAATTTTCGTGCTTACGCTCATCCATTGCATGAGTGCTCAAAATATCGAAAAGGAGTGGATCAAATTGACTTGTACCTGGCTAGTGGTCTGGGGACGAGTCAAGATAAGATTCCAAAGAAGACCAAGTGTGAAACTTTAGTAGATTGAGTTCGCAACAAAAATACTTTTTCTCTCGTATTCCCTATCCCCTTTCTTGCACGCAAACACCATTTGGAGACATTCGAGTCACGGACAGCGAGAGCTCTTGCACCTTTTGTTCTTTTGTTACTTGTTTCAATGCTAATATATATTCTTGCATGTTATGACTTGAATTGAATCTCTAACCTTGATTGCTTTACTTTTCAAAGTTCTTTTATGGTTGCTAGCATGTCACCACAGAAATTATGCTTGTTATCATTTACCTACTCGAGGACGAGAAGGAATTAAGCTTGGGGATGTTGATACGTCCAAAACGTATCTATAATTTCTGCTTGCTCCATGCATGTTTTGTGTGATATTTCTATGATCTAGATACACTTTCATACACTTTTGATCATAT
Organism: Bromus sterilis; assembly: GCA_950022295.1. Lineage (NCBI taxonomy): Eukaryota > Viridiplantae > Streptophyta > Magnoliopsida > Poales > Poaceae > Bromus > Bromus sterilis. The sequence continues at coordinate 282,527,062 of OX465599.1, read as the reverse complement.
TTGGACTAACCTATTAACTCAGTGCACCCGAGTGCCAGTTCCTGTTTTCTGCTGTTTTTCTATTTCAGTTTTCCCCCATATAAAAAGTGCCAGAAAAATTCGGGAAAATTCAGAAAAAAATCTGCGTGACGGAAGCTTCGAGGAGAGCCCGGGAGGGGCCAGAGGGGAGCCAGGGGGGCCCAGGCGGCCACCCGGCGTGGCCCCACCCCTGGCCGCGCCAGGGGGGCTCCTGGGGGCCCTGACCCACCTCTGGCTGCCCCCTTCGCCTATTTATCCCCCGTCACGGGAAAACTCCAGAGGCAGAACCCTATTCCGCGAACTCGCCTCTGTTCCGCCGCCGCCGCGCTTCCAAGATCGGGAGCACCAGAAGACCTCTTCCCGGCACCCTGCCGGAGGGAGGATTGACCTTCGGGAGTCTCCTCTCCACCATGGATGCTCCCCGGATGTCTTGTGAGTAGTTTTCCTTGGACCATGGGTCCGTGATCAGTAGCTATGTGATGTTATCCTGCCCTCTTTGATCTTCATTGTTTAGACCTCGTGAGCTTCCCTACATGATCGAGGCACCTTTGTAATATTTCTGCTGTTGCTATGCTGAGTTTGATGGGATCTGATGGATTATGAGATTATGTTCAGATTGTGATAGAGTAATATATTTGGTTCTTATATCTTATATTGTTGTTCCTAAGTAATTCTTGCATGTTATCCGTTGCTGTTTATTGCTTTGGCCAAGTAGTAGGTAGTGACTCCAAGAGGGAGCGTTGTGCTAGATTGTGGGTTCATGCCCCCCCGATGACATGCTTGAGTGACAGAAACATGAGTCTAGGGGGTGTGCTGTTGCCACAAGGGGGAACACAACGGTGCTTGTGACCGCGGTCACAAGGATTGTTTACTTTACACAAAGTTCTTTTATTGCAGTTGTCTGTTGCTTTGGGTTTACACTTTGGGTGGGGCTCGCAACTTAATACCAGCGAGATGTTCTGGTTAGATATATCAAGGTGGATGATTAGTAGTAGATGCAGATGGATTTGGGTCTACTTATTTTGGCGTACTGCCCGTGCTTTTGAACCTCTTCCTTTCTTTTGTAGCATAGTTAGCATTGCGATGCGTTCATAATCCTGTCAATTGCCCTTATGTAATTTGTTTACCTCGCATAACAGTTTTATCGTCTTTTGGGAGAGAGACATCACTAGCGAACATCACGTATCCCGGTCCATATCCTCATTACTGTTTCCAAGCTATCTTTACTTTTCTGCTTTTACCTGCTATCATTATCCCTTGTGTGTTTTACCCTTTGTGAACAACAAGACCGGAGAGATTGACAACCTCTCTGAACTTCGTTGGGAACAAAGTTATCTATGTCTGTGTGCAGGTCCACGTCAATCGCGCCGCTGACACCTACTTATCATATCCGGAGTCCTACGGGAGACAAACCTTGGTATCTTCACCGAGGGAAACTCGCTGCTGCACTGCATCACGCTTTCCACTTGGGGCTCACCAACGAAGGGCGAGAAGCCGCTAAGCAGTAACTTCCCCGCTGGCACGCCGAAAACGCATTTTCCAGGATTGAGCCTGAGGCTGTAAGCTCGAAGGCTCTAAAAAGTTTCAGCTAAGTCGGCTAGTAAACTACTTCCTTTAACCGACTTGATCACGATGTCATCCACATAGACCTCCACATTTCTGCTGATTTGCCAGATCAGGAAATTCTGCATCATGCGTTGGTATGTAGCGCATGTGTTTCTTAATCCGAATGGCATCGTGATATAACAAAAACATCCGAATGGGGTTATGAATGTTGTTTAAAACTCATCTCGTTCATATAGTCGGATTTGATGGTAACCCGAGTATGCATCGAGGAAACATAATCTCTCGCAACCTGATGTGGAGTCCACAATCTGGTCAATGCGAGGAAGAGGGAAATGGTCTTTTGGAGAAACTTTATTGATATGTCGGAAATCAACACAAGTTCTCCAAGATTTGTCCTTCTTCGGAACCATTACAGGATTTGCTAACCTCTCGGAGTGGAAGATTTCCCTGATGAATCCGGCCGCTAATAGTCTAGTTATCTCCTGTCCGATGGCCTTCCTTTTCTCGGAGGAAACCCGTCGGAGGGACTCTTTCACCGGTCTTGCTTTTGGATCCATGTGTAACTTGTGCTCGGCCAACTCCCTTGGGACTCCAGGCATATCGGCAGGCTTCCATGCGAAGATGTCCCAATTCTCACGGAGGAAGTTGACGAGCTCGAGTTCCTATTAGGGATCCAGATCGGTGGCAATGTTGGTGTATTTGTCTTTATCTGTGGGATGTATATGTACCCTCTTGGTCTCTCTGGATGACTCGAATGAAGATGTCTTCTTTGGCTGCAGTAACTCGGATGGGTCAGTAGCTTTTTTGTACTCGGCCAGCTCGACCTCAGCCATTTGCTGATCAGCTATCAGGGACCCCTTCTGCAGCAGTTCTTCGGCTTGCTTGTAGTCTCCCGAGACAGTGATCACGCCGTGCGGGCCGGGCATCTTTAGCTTCAGATAAACGTAACAGGAGATGGCCATGAATTTCACATAGGCCGGCCTTCCGAGTAAGGCATGGTATGCACTCGGGAAGTCCACTACTTCGAAGGTGATCTTTTCTTTCTGGAAGTTACTCAGAGTACCAAAGACCACATTCAGGGAGATCATTCCGAGTGAGTACGCCTTTTTCCCCGGGATTATCCCATGAAATTCCAAATAGCTTTTGTGGAGCTTGGTCATTGGAATGTTCATGCTTTTCAGCGTGCTTGCATATAGGATGTTAATTCCACTGCCACCATCCATCAAGACATTTCTGATCCTGAAGTTCCCATTCCCTGTTTCCACCAAAGGATCCACAATCAGAGCGTGCCTTCCCGGGTGAGGGATGTGAGGAGGGTGATCCGACTGATCGAAAGTGATTGGGACATCGGCCCACTTCATGTAACTCGGAACTGACGGAGCTGCTGAGTTGACTTCTCTGAACCTTATCTTTTCTACCCTCTTCGATTCTCGTCCTGCGAAGATGACCAATACTCCGTCTTCTCTTGGGAAGCCTTCGCTGTCCAGTTCTGGGCCGGGCGCTTTATTTTTCCCGGTGTCCTTATCTTGCTGAGGACCTATTCTTGCGTTCTGGGCCGCTCTCGTGATCAATCGTCATTGCCGAGCTGTATGCTTTGGAATAACCAATTTTCCCTCGGCATCTCGGGTGGTGTGGAGAGGACAAGGTTGATCCAGAACTTCATCATCATTGGACGGCTTTTTCTGCCGCGGTTGCCATTCCTTTCGTGCCTGGCCCTTGCCATGAAGGCCCGAAGCGTTTGCTGCAGTCACCAGCTCTGCGTCCGTTGGGGCGTCTTCTGCCTTTCGCTAGTTGTCGCCTGCGGTCTTCTGCTTCGGGTTCGGTGCCGAGTTGCCGCCTCCTCTATGCTGCTGGTTCTTCTGCCGGATTTCCTCCTCACCGTTAGCATACTTATTCGCTATCTCCATCAGCTTCCCGAGTGAGGTGATGTGAGGTGATCTGGCCAGCTTGAGACTTAACTCCCTGTACTTGACCCCTTGTTTGAAGGAGTGAATGGCCTGGAACTCGGAGACACCTTCAACTGAGTTGTGGAGTGTGATCCATCTCTGGATGTAGTCCCGAGTGGACTCGGTGTTACTCTGGACACATAATTGCAGCTTGGTTAGGCCTCCGGGTCTCTTGTAGGTCCCTTCAAAATTCTTGATGAACACTTTCTCGAGGTCTTCCCAAACCCAGATGCTACTCGGGGGAAGTTGATTCAGCCATGCCCGAGCTGAGACTTATAGAATCAACGGTAGGTGCATCTTGGCTATCTCGTCTCCGCCCCCTGTGATTTGCATGGCTATTCTATAATCATCCAGCCATGTCTGGGGTTTAGCATCACCCCGGTACTTATCCACCCCTTGAGCTATCCTGAAGTGGGGCGGAATAGGGGTAGACCGAATCCTTTCACTGAAGCAAACCGGCCCTGTGGCCATTGAGGGCCGAGCCTGATCCTGGCGATGTGATCTGGCGCGGTCGACTTGGCTCTGTACAAGATGGCTTCGGGCGTCGTCTTCAACATCATAATAACGGTCGTCTCGGTGCCGAGTGATCTCCTCTCTCTGCGGTGTGGGCCGACCCGTCCCGCGGGTTTCTGTCCTCCCTTTATCTTCATGTCGATACTGCTCTTGGCGGCGACCCCCCCCGGAGTTCATCTCTACGCTGGGGCGAGTTGTTCTTGCTCCTCCGCGCTTCTCCATAGGGCGTATGTACTGATAGTGACGTCCTTGCGGGGGGGGGGGACTTGAGAGTGAATTCGCTGCTGTGATTGACTGACAGCAGCATTTTGATCGACTGCGGTTTGTAACAAAAATGCCACGTGTTGGATTTCTTCTGCCGCCGATCCACTGGGCTGCAGAGAATTCGCAATCCGAGTTGCCGCTATGAGGTTTTCTACTGGGGTACCCATAGCGCGGAAAGACTCTCGGCCTGGGCCCCGCAGTTGCCGACTTGTTCTGCTTTGCCTGAGCCGAGCTACCTCCTGAGCTTGACGCTCCAAAGTGTTTTCTAGCTCGGCCAGGCGCTCTCGCTCAGCCAAATTAGTTAATCTGGCTGCCTCCAGGATTCTCCCTTCTGGAGTTCTTGTGTCAATGGGGGTGTTTAGCAGCCGCTCGGCCGCTTCTGCTTCTTCCCGCTCCTCCCGAGTAAGGGGGAGGGGTTGTCGACTTGTCTCTCCGAGCTCTAACCTTCGGAAAGCGGATACACGCCGAGTCGGCTCCCGAGCGCCAGCGCTGGATGGGCTGTTAGCTTCATCTCGGGCGTGATTCTCCCGAGCTGGAGATGGCTGAGAGGGCGGAGTCTCGGCCATGCACACTTCTGCAACCGCGACTGGGGCGTCGCTGCTGCCCTCTTGCTCGGCGCCTAACTCGGGGTCAGATGCCGCCATGCCTTCTTCTTCGACCGAGTCGAACAGAGGCAAGAGAGATGATGTGGAGCCTTCTCTTGCGATCAGTTCATCCAGGGCCTTCTGGGCTGACTCCACCGAGTCAATGACCGCCACCTGCTGAATCTTGACCAGTTTTCCATGATGATGAACGCGCGGGCGGCCCGAGCGCTTCTTGTGGCGGACAGATAACGGCGCGGGTGCTTGGCGATGGGCCGACAATTGGAGGCGCAGGGCCCCCGACTCGTCAGCTCAGAAGTGGACGCTGCCTCTTGGAGGCAGCAATTGTGCCAGGAGTGGGTAATCCACCAACCAGGCCGAATCATCGGCTATGAAAGCCAACGATCCGAAATGGAAAACCTCTCTGACGATGAGCTCAGGGCCATGAACCGACGAAGAGGATGAGAAAAATGCCATCTCTACGATTGCTGATCAACTCAGCCCCACGGTGGGCGCCAACTGTTGTGGATATAATCCTGACAATAGATATAGGGGTATGAAAGAAGCTAAATGAATCTGTACATAGAGAGGGTTGACGCAAAGGGATTATACATGTTAGGCCTCTCCGTAGAGATAAAAACCTTAGTCCTATCCGAGGCTGGCTGGGGTGTTCTTTCTTCAGAAATACTGAGAATGGAGAATGTTGCGCGTACCCCCGCCGGAGGGGAGGGGGGCTTATATAGAGTGTGTCCCTACCCTCTTAATGCCTCGACTTAAATGGGTCTTAATTACAAGATTGAATGCGTACTTAAATACAGAAACGGTCTGCCCATTACTACTAATAAAGGAGAAGAAATGCCCGCGGTATTGAATGCTTCCTGACCGTTGCGTTCCCGTCATCCGAATAAGAGAGGACTCGTCAATTGCTTCCGAGTATCGATCTACTCGGATCTTGCTGGACTTCCGAGTAGCCGTGTACTTGGAAGCGGCTTCGGATCTCCGAGTAACTTGTTACTCGGAGATTGTTGATGCTCCATGTTTTTTACTAGTCTTATTTTGTTTGGGAGTATTTGGATAAACAAGGGCTTAAGGGTACCCCTTGGTTTTCCTTGCCTAGGGGTATGCCTTTAGTATTACCACGACAGGCACGCTTAGTCTTAAAACCAATACCCGGAACTCGGATCCTAGGTGACTCGAATGGAACAAAGCATCGGGGCGGGATAGCCTAGACCTTCCATCCTTCGTCGAATATAGTCAACATTATAATAATCATATCATCATCAACAATAATAATGTGATATCCCAAACCAAGGAGTAACAGGGTAACATCGTAGCATCCTAAGCATGCATACTAAGCAGGGGCTGAGCAACGAGCAATAGTAACATAGCAGTACATGGTTTGCTGGGAGGGGACATGGCTGTATCGGTTTGAAAGCGACTGTAAACATGTGGTAGGTGTTGGATATGTGCCCTAGAGACAAATTAATAAAGATATTTGTCACATATCCATTTTGTTCATAATACGTTTTATACTGTGCTATAACTGTATTACTTGGAAATACTAATACAGGTGTAGTATAAAACATGGTTCGTAGTTTAACTCGGGTAAACTATCTCATTGGGCAATTGATTGATCAAGCTTTCCTGATCATGGCGACAATTAAGTCCATTGACAATTAGGTCATATCGTTAAGGGGAATGATGTGATGGACGTACACCCACCTAAAGTATTGCAATGTGATCGAGTCACATAGTTCAGCGTTGCTATGACTTTGTAACGTATGGCTTAGTCCTTAGACCGTAATGATCATACGTAATTGTCATCTATGAGGATACTTTGATTTGTATCCCACCGCCTGACTGAAATATGCTGGCTATAACGGTGCACTTTGGGTATTCCGAAATAGATGGTTGATGAGTATGTTAATAGATCAGAGCGGGATTTGTCAGTCCTTGTGACAGGACAGGTACTCTGGGCCCACTCGGTGATATTGCATCAATAGCTTGCGAGCAAGTGACTAGGTCACAAGAGATGCAATGATCATGGACGAGTAAACATGTTTGTTGTGAACGAGATGTGAACATGGTATGTAGGATACCGACGATCAAACATCGGACAAACAAAGTACCGAAGCACAAAGGGATTACGTTGTATCGTTAACGGTTTCCAAAAGCGATCAAAGTTCATTCGATGGAAGCGCAGGGGCTATCAAGGATTGTAACCAGGTCCAATTGATTAGTCATTGATCAATGAGAATGTCTCGATCATGTCTGTTGTTTCCCGGACCGTAGGGTGTCACACTTAAGGGGCAATCGATGCTAGGACAGATTCGGGATCATCGGTGAAATAGGAGAAAGCACCGGAATAGTTCCAGGAGAGAACTGAAGTTGTTCCGGATATTTTGAAAGGTTCAAAATAATGTTTAATTATATTTAATAATGTTTTAGTATTTAATTATCTGAATTAAATATTAAAATATATTTAAATTAATTAATTAAATGGGAAAAAGGCAAATGGGCCCCTTAGGGCCCATTAGGGGAAGGAGGGAGCCTCCCCCCTTGGCCCATGGCGCCAAGGGAGGGGCCCACCCTCCATATGGCGCACCCCCTCCCCTCCCCTTTGGTTTAGTACCACATGGGAAGTTGGAGGAGGGTGGCAACCCCCCTTGGCCTATATAAGGATGGGTAGACCCCCCTTTTTCCATCATCTCATTGAGTTCTCTCTCTCTCTTTCTCCTACCTCGAGCGGACCCCCCTTGTTTGGGGTTTGCACTTGGTTGGGAGTTCTCCACCATAAGCAGGCCGTCGCTCTGCCGGAGTCGGGATCCGAATCCGTCTTCTTTCCGCTGCTCGCCTGGTTCGGAGCCCGGAGGGAACATCGGTTGCACTGTACGTGTGTAATATCCTCGAGGCACTACACCTGTGGTGCTACTTCATCGCCGGAGGTTCACCGGGAGTCTCCATCGCCGGTGGTCTTCTACACAACAGGGAGGTCGTAGTTCAGAGTCTACGCCAACCATGTTCACAAGAACGTTTCCCTCTTTTCGGTCTTCAAAGGTATGAACTCCGATTCCCTCCGTTACATTACATCGCCATAGCATAGATCTTGGGTTCGGGTACCGTAGGTATGAAAAAATTGTGTTTTCTGCCCCGTATCCCAACAGTAGGATCAAACATCGAACCTATCCTAGACTAGCATGCAAACCGCTGGTTGAAATAGAATGGATCATAAGTAATGCATAGTCCTTGCCTGTTGATAAGTCGGGTTCCAAAGGTGTAGTTGATCGCTGCTTAGCGGCTTCTCTCCCTTCGTTGGTGAGCCCTAAGTGGAAGGCGTGATGCAGTACAGCAGCGAGTTTCCCTCGGTGAAGATACCAAGGTTTGTCTCCCGTAGGACTCCGGATATGATAAGTAGGTGTCAGCGGCGCGACTGACGTGGACCTGCACACAGACACAGATAACTTTGTTCCCGACGAAGTTCAGAGAGGTTGTCAATCTCTCCGGTCTTGTTGTTCACAAAGGGTAAAACACAAGGGATAATGATAGCAGGTAAAAGCAGAAAAGTAAAGATAGCTTGGAAACAGTAATGAGGATATGGACCGGGATACGTGATGTTCACTAGTGATGTCTCTCTCCCAAAAGACGATAAAACTGCTATACGAGGTAAACAAATTACATAAGGGCAATTGACAGGATTATGAACGCATCGCAATGCTAACTATGCTACAAAAGAAAGGAAGAGGTTCAAAAGCACGGGCAGTACGCCAAAATAAGTAGACCCAAATCCATCTGCATCTACTACTAATCATCCACCTTGATATATCTATCCAGAACATCTCGCTGGTATTAAGTTGCGAGCCCCACCCAAAGTGTAAACCCAAAGCAACAGACAACTGCAATAAAAGAACTTTGTGTAAAGTAAACAATCCTTGTGACCGCGGTCACAAGCACCGTTGTGTTCCCCCTTGTGGCAACAGCACACCCCCTAGACTCATGTTTCTGTCACTCAAGCATGTCATCGGGGGGGCATGAACCCACAATCTAGCACAACGCTCCCTCTTGGAGTCACTACCTACTACTTGGCCAAAGCAATAAACAGCAACGGATAACATGCAAGAATTACTTAGGAACAACAATATAAGATATAAGAACCAAATATATTACTCTATCACAATCTGAAAATAATCTCATAATCCATCAGATCCCATCAAACTCAGCATAGCAACAGCAGAAATATTACAAAGGTGCCTCGATCATGTAGGGAAGCTCACGAGGTCTAAACAATGAAGATCAAAGAGGGGAGGATAACATCACATAGCTACTGATCACGGACCCATGGTCCAAGGAAAACTACTCACAAGACATCCGGGGAGCATCCATGGTGGAGAGGAGACTCCCGGAGGTCAATCCTCCCTCCGGCAGGGTGCCGGGAAGAGGTCTTCTGGTGCTCCCGATCTTGGAAGCGCGGCGGCGGCGGAACAGAGGCGAGTTCGCGGAATAGGGTTCTGCCTCTGGAGTTTTCCCGTGACGGGGGATAAATAGGCGAAGGGGGCAGCCAGAGGTGGGTCAGGGCCCCCAGGAGCCCCCCTGGCGCGGCCAGGGGTGGGGCCACGCCGGGTGGCCGCCTGGGCCCCCCTGGGCCCCCCTAGCCCCTCCCGGGCTCTTCTCGAAGCTTCCGTCACGCATATTTTTTTCTGAATTTTCCCGAATTTTTCTGGCACTTTTTATATGGGGGAAAACTGAAATAGAAAAACAGCAGAAAACAGGAACTGGCACTCGGGTGCACTGAGTTAATAGGTTAGTCCAAATATGATCAAAAGTGTATGAAAGTGTATCTAGATCATAGAAATATCACACAAAACATGCATGGAGCAAGCAGAAAGTATAGATACGTTTTGGACGTATCAACATCCCCAAGCTTAATTCCTTCTCGTCCTCGAGTAGGTAAATGATAACAAGCATAATTTCTGTGGTGACATGCTAGCAACCATAAAAGAACTTTGAAAAGTAAAGCAATCAAGGTTAGAGATTCAATTCAAGTCATAACATGCAAGAGTATATATTAGCATTGAAACAAGTAACAAAAGAACAAAAGGTGCAAGAGCTCTCGCTGTCCGTGACTCGAATGTCTCCAAATGGTGTTTGCGTGCAAGAAAGGGGATAGGGAATACGAGAGAAAAAGTATTTTTGTTGCGAACTCAATCTACTAAAGTTTCACACTTGGTCTTCTTTGGAATCTTATCTTGACTCGTCCCCAGACCACTAGCCAGGTACAAGTCAATTTGATCCACTCCTTTTCGATATTTTGAGCACTCATGCAATGGATGAGCGTAAGCACGAAAATTGACACTTTAGGATGACAAAGAGAGAAATATGGTGGAGGAGGAAGACAAAAAGGATGATAAAGGCTCACATCAATGAGGACAATCATAGGCAAGAGATGCCAAATGATAGATATGATGTGAGGAGTAGGGATTGCCATGCAACGGGTGCACATACGAGCTAGGAAGCTCTCCAAATTATATGCAAAAAAGATCATCTCTATGGATTACAAGGATATAAAGGGAGTACTAGTGTGGATCTCTCAAAAGGATAGTAGTGTTGCACCTTTCTCTCTTTTTATTTCTTTATCTCTTTTTTCTATTTTTTTGTATTTTTTTTGGTGGCCTCAATGGCTCTTTCTATTTAACTCTCATTTGTCCTCTTTGGGATCTTTTAATGTGTCCACTTCGGGATCTTTTCCTCACTTAAGGGCAACACTCTATTTTACAAGAAGGTAAAGGAGATCGTTCACACTTTACAAGGTACTCAAAATCATAAAAAAGATGTAACTGTCATGATGTATGCAATGTATGCCTCTGCCAGTGTAGCAGGAACATGTATGACATGAAGATCAAGTCATGAAGAGGTGGAAGTTGCATGTCAATGTAACTCGGAAAGGCTATGGAAATGCCTTGATAGGTAGGTATGGTGGCTATTTGTAGGAAAGATAAAGGGAGGCTTATGATGACAGAGCGTATCATGACAAGGGTTTGGATGTACCAGCGAAGGTGGATACCAACTCCTGGAGTGAGAAGAAGGTAATGCACGACACGGGAAAGGCTAGCAAAATATGGGAAGGTGGAAGTGTCAACTCTCAATACTTACATTAGTCCGAAGAACTCATGCACTTATTATCGGTAACTCTCAATCTAATGAGGAGGTTCACAAAGAGACAAGTACCCCGAGGAGGAGTGTATGGGGGTTTGGTTATCCTTGCGCATCCTCGACTCATGGTACGTGAGTGTACTCTAATATTCGACCCCTCAGAAGAGTAGAGATCCATCTAGTAGCTAGAGTTCTCAACTAGTTTTGTAGGTTTTGAAAATAAACACGGATTGCCCAAAATACGACACCTATCACTAATAGGCCAGATCTCTTGACACCAAAAGTCCAAACATTACTCATAACAATACCTCAAAACTATTGCAAGCTACTACTAAAATTAAATAGCAACCTTAATCACCTACTTTCAAGACAAAACACAACTCAGTGCAACAACCAACTCTCTTTAACAAGATAAACATGAAAACTAAAAAGAGTTCCAGCAACAAACTAAACAAAAGCCAAGGCTCTTTCTAAAGACAAACTAAGACTAAAACTAAACATGGCAGTAGCTATGAAAAGATAAAGAACACAAAACGACAAAAAGATAGGCATGAAGAATCCTATGATGTGTTCTAGATTTTGAAAGCGGAGCGTGTTTCTCTCCCACACAAAGTAAGAAGGGATCTAACTTGTTATGAACAGCAAGCAAAGCTAAAGAAAACTAAAAACAAAACCTAAGAGCGAGACGCTCCAAGCATAGCACATAACACATGAAGTGATAAAAATATAGTGAGACGAAGGACGAACTGATGATTTGTTGATGGAGAAGGGGATGCACGGGGACATCCCCAAGCTTAGACGCTTGAGTCTTCTTGAATATTTTTTGGGGATGCATGGGGGCATCCCCAAGCTTGATCGCTTGACACTCCTGGATCTTCTTCCATCATCTTCCATCGCACACTTGAAAACTCCCTTCATACATAACTCATCATAAGCTGATTAGAGAGGTTAGTACCCTTAATAAATAATTTTTCTCCACTGGATATAAATATATTCTTGAAGAGCTACTGTTTCTCAAGAGTGCAAAAAAGTTTTTTGCAAAGCAAAAGAAAGCTTAAGGTTTGCAAAAGTTAGGAGAGACAAAACGTGGCAGAATCTGTGAAAAACAGAACAGAAGATAGTAAAGAATTGTTTAGAGGAACTTCTGCAACTCAAATCAAAAAACTCAGAAAATATGGAAGTTTTGTAATTGTATAGAGCATGCTTTCAAAAAAATTCAGATCAAAAAGATGATCTGGTGATTTGATTCGAATTTTTCTGTGAAGGGACAGAATCTGTTTTCTGGACAACATGTCACAACTTTTGCTTCCCTTATCATAAGAAGCTATAACTTGGAACAAAGCTGAAAAATAAAGATACAAGGATGTTGCTACAGTAGTGACAAACATCAATACACAACAAAAGCAAAAAGAAACCTAAATTCGTTGCGGGCTGCCTCCCGAAAGAGCTTTCTTTTATGCCTTTAGCTAGGCTGAAAGATTATAGAAGATGCTCTCACAAGAATAAGAATTTTGAAGCAAAATAGAGCATCAAGAAGAAAATATGAAACACATTTAAGCCTAACCCACTTCCTATGCATAGTTATCTCATAAGAAAATAAATCGAAGAAGCACAAAGTGACATGCATAGGAAGGTGGAACAAGAACAACTTAAAAACTTTCAACAAAAAGAGAGGTGTTTTTGTAACATGGAGGTTTCTACAATCATACTTTCCTCTCTCAAAGTAATTTTCAGTAGTATCATGAACAACATCAAGAGTGTAACTGTCACATAAATCATATTGTTCATGACCTACAGGCACACGTGTATTGTTTTCAACACGGTTTTTAGGATCATAAGATAAATGCAACCCATCACATTGAGCTTTGATAAGAGGAAAATTCTCCGGAGTTGGAGATTTCAAAAGGATAATAGGACAATCAAGTGTGGGTGCAATAGCAACAATTTCATGCTTAACATAAGGAACTATAGAGAGTTCATTTTTGTTAGCATCATCTATAGTGGCATCATGGCCATCAACAAAGCAAGTATCAAAATCATCAGAAAGGGAAGTATCAAGTGAGTTCTCGGAATCATAAGATTCCTCTTCATAGCAATCATTGGCCTCTTCTTGGGTAGCAAGCATTCTATTTTTAAAATCATCAATATAAGCATTGGAAGTATAATTCTCAAAGCAATAAGCAAGAACAGCAAAGTTTTCAGACTTGTGAATAGTATCGTAATACTTTTCAATCAAAGAAGCAATCTCATAAGCACCTTTAAAAGCAACAAACTCTTCAATATTTTCAACATCAAAGTAATCATAAACACCTTTGGCATAAGAAGATATGATCTCATTTTCATTAAACTCACACTGTAAAGGAAGGTGTTTACGCTCTATATTAGAGCAGCAAGTAAAATCATAAATGTGGCATAAACACTCAGCATAGCAATAAGAAGTTTGTATTTGGTCCCATAAGTGTTTCCCTTCCTGAGATAGGCGGTGCCGCGTGTAATGAGCATGCTCATCCAATGATTTTTCCCTTAACCAAGTCGGTTGGGTTTTTAGCGTGAGCACAAATTGATCGAAGATGAGCCAAGTGAAACATGTCCATCCTTCCATATTTGGGTGGTTCAACACCCATGGTAAAGATAGCATCAACAAGCAAGGTAACAGGTATTTTTGTTATTTTTGATAAGGGACAGAAAAGTAAAAACTGAAAGGTAAACTAACAAGACTAAAAAACAAAGGTAAAGGGTAGTGTGAAACACCTCTATCTTAGCACTTGGAGTCCCCGGCAACGGCGCCAGAATTCTCTTGCTTAGCGGCTTCTCTCTCTTCGTTGGTGAGCCCCAAGTGGAAGGCGTGATGCAGTGCAGCAGCGAGTTTCCCTCGGTGAAGATACCAAGGTTTGTCTCCCGTAGGACTCCGGATATGATAAGTAGGTGTCAGGGGCGCGACTGACGTGGACCTGCACACAGACACAGATAACTTTGTTCCCAACGAAGTTCAAAGAGGTTGTCAATCTCTCCGGGGCTTGTTGTTCACAAAGGGTAAAACACAAGGGATAATGATAGCAGGTAAAAGCAGAAAAGTAAAGATAGCTTGGAAACAGTAATGAGGATATGGACCGGGATACGTGATGTTCGCTAGTGATGTCTCTCTCCCAAAAGACGATAAAACTGCTATGTGTAAGTCCAAGTATGTGATCAGAGGGGAAGGGGGTGAATGATCACTTCAAGTTTTTGCATGAAACTATGAAGTGAAGCATAACTTAGCAGCAGAAGAGATTCAACAGAAAGGTAAACATTGAAGCAGAACAGGATTGAAGCATAACATAGCGAATCAAAAGCATCGAATAAATTGCATTGAAACAAATCACTGAAGCAATTGATAAACTGAATGTAAGTGCGGAAACTAGAATGAACTCTTGACTCGGCGATGTTTGTTCGACCAGTTCACACTCTGAAAAGTGCTACGTCTGGTTGGAGGGACTTGTGATTGAACACAGGAGCTAACCTCTCTCCGTCCGTATCTCCACTGCACCAATCTCCTTGAGCTTGGTCAGTTCTTCACTCGTGGTTGATTATTGAGGAAATCACCGAAACCTTTGACAAACTGGACTTCGAGGCGACAATAACTCTTCGCTCTCTAAAGAACAACTCTCTAACCGTCTAGGAGAATTGCAGTTCTCCAAGATAAAAAGGCTAGCAAACTTCTTCCTAAGTCATAATGAATCAACTCAGATCAATAGGACTTATGCTTCGGTGGATGGGTTTTTGGTTTGCTTCGGTGGGGTTGCTCTCTCTCTTCACTATAAGGAAATATTCTTGGAGCAGCCACCGGCCAATGAGGGCGGGGGTGGCGTATTTATAGGTGGCAATCCCTAGGTGCGAAATGACTGAAGTGACCCGATGTGACAGCTTGACACCTGTCCGCAACGGTCATATTTCCAATCAATGCACAACTTTACTTGCGGTCCAAGTAAAGCTGACTCACGGACTTGGTTCTGCTTCAGGAGCCGAAAGAACTAAGTCTTCGCTGGTGAAGCATTACCTAGTGCACATGAGATTTCTCAACTCTGGCTTCTCACTGGTTTGGATTCGATCTGAGTCTATTCACCAAAACCTTCGGAGTACATTTACTAAACCCCTCTTGATAGTACGGTTTTTCTTACGACTCAAAGAAGTGAAAAAGAACTACGCAAAAACCACTAAGTCTTGCGCCATCTTGGTCATCTCCTTCGATGAGACGTGCTTCAGGATTCCTTTCTTTTTAGGGGTCGACATCCGTGATGAGCTTCACTCCAGAGGATATGCTTCAGTAAGTATGTAAATCTTCGTTGAAGCTTTATCACCAAGCTATAACTTCAGGAACCTAACCATCTGTTTTACACTAGAAAACTTGTTAGTTCCTCTACTATTTTGCCCAACAATATCCAAAACTCATAGGGGTATAACTTTGCTCTTACAATCTCCCCCTTTTTGGACTATTGTTGACAAAACAGGCATCGATAAAAGATATGGAATTTGAGTTAAGTTGAGAGAAAACTCTAAGATATGAAGCTTTTGACTCCCCCTGAATGCAAGCATCGAAGATTTATATAATCGAAGTGAATGCTTGATGAAGAATGTCTTTGATGGGAAGCCTAACACATATCTTAGTGAATCAATTGCATATAGAGAATATTTGTCTTGAAGAATATGCAATCATCCAATAACCTGTGAACTTTAAGGATAACAACCACCTGCAAGATAAACGATACGAGAGCAACTTGCAAGCACGAGGGTTATTAACACATAAATTGTAGCAGTTCACAACCGAAGTAAAACTTAAGTTACAACCCAATCGAAGTGAATGGAAAGTTTGTTGTAACTTAACGCAAAAGATCGAATCGAAACCCTTCTTTCTCCCCCTTTTTGTCAATAATTGGACAAAAGGTTGAGAGGTAGACCAAGAGTATTTACGCGTTTGCTGCAACCCGGGGACCCTGCTGATTATCTTCGCCTAAAGAAGATGCATCTCCTGAAGTGTCTCCTTCGGTCGAAGCAGGTGACTCCAGTTCGTCAATGTCCATCGGTGCTTGAAGCAGATCAAGATCACTGTCGTTGAGAGGGTCATCTTCTTGCTTCGAGGTGTGGCAGTCTTCATCGGAGAAGGTATCTGGGCGAATCTGTTCAGCTGGATTAACAAAAAGGATTTCATCAATCTTTTCCAGCGGCGGGGTCTTTGGGTTGGGGCGGTCGATCGAATCATTTCTGGAAAAGTGGCGTTGAAGATGCGGATACTCCTTGAAAATCCGTTCAGCTTCAAGCTTCTTCACAGAGTTGAACTTCCTTAATCCTTTCCAAGAGTGGCGCTTCAAAACCTTCAAGTACTGGTTGTTGTTTAAAGCAATGTTGCCAACTCTATTGATCTCATCTGAAAGATGTTGCATTTGGCGCTGATTTCCTTCAATGAAGTTTTCAAGCATTTGTTGAGTGTGAATGCCAACTTCAAAGTGATAAACTTCCTTCTGGAATTTCTTCGACATGTTGTGTTCATTGACATGCTGTCTGACTCCGACATATGTGGCAAATGGATCATTTGGCCTTCTGAAGATATTCATAGTATCACGCACAGGAGGACAGAACAGCTTCGGGTGATGCTTCGCAACGAAGTCTTCCCTGCGTCCATGGTTGCAAATGGCTTGCAGCCAGGGAGCATATGGCTTCAGTTGATGTACAAGTTCAGAAACTTGGACCATATACCGAAGGAAACAATCCTCGAAGTCAAACACATGGCCATGAGTAAGCTTCAGCAAAGCATGACGTGTATGATAATGAATGTTGGACTCTTCATTTGCAGTGCTGAGAGGCATCAGTGAGTTAGACAAGATGTAAAACCAAGTCTTCGATATGAATACCAGATGCTTCGGGCGAATATTTTCAGGCATGTGATCTCCAGTGACTTCGGGATCCATCAGTGAAGCAAATTCAGCTTCAGTGGGGTCAGGCAACAAATGAACCTTTGCTAGTTCTCCAGTGTGCCTTGGGATGTTCACAATATCCATGAATTCATCAGAATGCATCCTAAACACCTTTCCTTGAATCATCCACTCAAGAATCCATGTGCTTGTATCATTTGGATTTCAAGAGACATAGAGAGTGGCATAGAATTGCTTCACTAGCTCAGAATTGAATGGGGTCTCCATGGTAAACATGTCGGTCAGATTCTGTGCTTCGATGGTTTCCATGATATTCTGGAAGCACGTTGCAGAAGATAGACTTCGCATATCCAAATACTTATGCCTGAAAAGAACACCCTTCTGGCAGTAAATCTTTGTGTAGAGAATTTGTTGCTCAGCTATCCAGAAACGAAGGTCATCTGCAGTCCTAGGTGAATCATATGGACTTGAACCAAAGAAGCGAAGCTTCTGGCGATGAACTTCGAGATTGAATTCAGGACCATGTCTTGAAGAAGATCCATCTCCCAAGAATATGGGAAATGTCTCTCGAGGGTAGATGGAGTCCAGTTGAGTATCTTGTGCAGGGATGCAGTGCGGAGTGTGCCTTCGAGCAACTATGGCTCGCTCTTGCGGTTGAGTCATGATTGCCAATTCATTGGCTTCGGCTTCGGCATCTGCATCGGCTTCAGCATTGGCTTCAGCAGCACGTTCTTTGGCTTTGCCTTCTTGTTCTTCAAACTCCTCAGAAGAGTGAGCCGAAGAATAATCCTTAGCAGGAATGTCTTGAGGAGGAGGAGAAGGCTCTGGCTCAAAGTTGTCGTGAGCGGACGGTTGAGGAGAGGGTTGAGGAGGAGGTGGAGTGGGAGCACGGGGTGGAACGACTTCGGGAGCAGTTGGCTTCGCAGTGGGTTTGGGGAGAGTGATGATCTTGCATCGAGGGGGCGATGCACGTCTTGGGGCCTTCTTGGCCGGATGAGAGCTCACCTCACCAGCTTCGTCTGTATCTGTGATAAGACGTCTTTTTCTCTGTTGCAGCTGGGGAAGGGGTGAAGCTAATTGCTTGAGCATGGCTTCGCGCTTCTTGGAGTCAAGAGCCATGACCGAAGCATTGTGCGTTTTGCAACATTCTTCAACGGGAGACTTGATCTTGCCTTGAAACACTTGAATATTTTGCTTCGTCTTCTCATTTACATCAGCAATTTTCTTCGAAGCAGCTTCGACTTCGTTCTTGAAATCCTCATCTGATTCAGCATCTGCTTTCTTCTTAAATTTCAGAATTTTAGCAGTTTCAGATCTGTCCCTAGCATGCAAATCCCTCAGCTGATTGTATAAAGTTTCAATCATAGCAGAAAGTGTTGGTGAAATGTAAACATTCCCAACAACCACAGCTTTGGGATCAACAGATTCAGCAAGCTGGCAGAATGCCTGATTCAGGCTCAAGCAGTCCCAAAGTTCTCATTCTCTTGCATCAGGGAAGTTATGTTGACTGTGCTCAGCTTCTTCATGATCTTCGGGGGCAGGGGCTGCCACTGGCTTCGGAGGGATATCCTTTGGGGCCATGTCAACAGCAACTTCTTTCTGAGCGGCTCTAGCAGTTTTCTTTGCTCTCTTAGTGCGAAGAATATCAAGTTGAGCTTGGCGCTTGGCTTCAGCTTCACTAAGTTGTTTGGCTTCGGCAACAGCCTTAGCCTCTTGAGCTTTTGCTTCAGCGAGCTTGCGCTTCGCTTCTGCTTTCTGATTCGATTCAGCCAGCTCTTTCCTCTGCTTCTCCAACAGAGCAGCATCTCTATCTGCTTTCTCTTTCTCTTTAGCTTCTTTATCAGCCTTAGCTTGGGCTTGTGCTTCAGCATGAAGGCGTTCAACTTCAGCACGGTCACGCTTGCGAAATTCTGCTTCTGACAGCTTCTTAGTGCCGACCTGGGCAAAAGTCTGGCCAGGCTTGGCAACAGATGTCTTCAGCTTTGAAGCTTTGGCTGGTTCAGGAGCTTTAGCTTCGGGCTTAGCAGCAGGCTTTGCCTTCGGGTCATGCCTCTCCTTTGTTCTTTGTTCAGCAGGAACAAGGCGGCGAGGTGGCTTAGTAGCCAAGGGATCCTCAACCACCAAGTTCGTCAAATCAATATTTCTCTTGGGAGCAGGAGGGTCAGTCGGATCTTGAATCTTAACGCCTTTTTGGACAGATGGTTTCTCTCCAGCCTTCTTCTTCAGTGGCTTCCGAATCTGTTTTCTCTTAGGACTAGGGGGAATGGGAGTGTGTTCAGATTCATCATCTTCTTCATCAGCAGGATCTTCATCAATTGAGTCTTCAAGCTGTGCAGCAGCATCAACTTTGTCATCAGCTTCATTATCACCCTCTTCTTCAGAAATAGCAGGAGGAGGTGAAGAACTCAGTTTTCGAAGCTTTCGCCTCTTCTTAGGCTTCGATGCTTCTGCTTCATCTAGCCCTACAGCAGCAAGTGCTTTGGCCTTCTTCTCTTCTCGAAGCCTTTTCTTCTCAGCCAAAATGGCAAGTCTCTCTTGCTCTTCAGGATAGTCATCTGGCTTCTTGAGAGTATTTGGGTGAGGAACAGCAGGAGGCTTCGGGTAGTACTTCTTCCTGTTTGCAGCATTATATTGGGCACACATGGCAGTGGTGTACGGATAAGGAGGGCTGAAAGTAAACTGCATTGCCCACTTCCAGTCTGGGATGCTCTTGTACTTGTACCACCTAATGGCCCAGTAGCGTCGAATCCTTTGCAAACGAATCTTTCCGTCATGATCAGTTTCTTCAGGGGGTGTGTCATAGCCCATCTTGATGCGAATGGCTTCGGGTATGCCTCGGGCATTCTTGACTTCCTTTGTTTTGCCACCTTTTCCTTTCTGCCTCGGTGGCTCTGGATAGTTTTCGAGCCCTTCAACGATGGGTGACTCATTCCCCATGGTAGCCTCTTCGTCAGACATCCTGTGATTAGAATGATAGAAAAGAGGGAACAGGAAAGGGAATGAATAAGCACTGGTAAAAGTTTCGACCAAAACCAAATTTTGACAAGAACCCAGAGCAATCTAAGATTAGATGCAAATCTGTCAATGGATTGGGCTAGAACTAGTTCAAGAACATGACCTAACCCAGTCCAAAATCACAGAATAAATCGAATCTCAAAACTGACCTGAGATAATGGGATAACTTTGATGCTAAGATCAGTTTTCCCAAAGAGCAATGATCAGCACGGATCAAAACAGTCCTATAAACAGAAAACAAAGACCTAACAAAACTTAGATCCAAGCCCTAGATGAAGAACTCGCAGAGAAGATTGGATCCAAGAAGCTTAGCGTATCCTAACTTGGAGACGCGAAGCGGCTACGGCGACGGAGTGCGGAGATGTGCTCTTCGTCGACGGGGAATGTCCACGGCGGCGGCGGTCCGGCAGTGAAGCGGTGCTGTCGTCGTCGGGAACGGGAGCTCTGCGGCGGGCTCGAGGAGGAAGACGGAGAATTCAGGAGAGAATGAACGTGGGGGAAACGGTTCGCTGGATGCATTGCCTTAAAGAGGCCCGATCTGAAACGGTTGCCAGATCGTATCGGACGGTTCCTAGCGAGTGTCTCTTCCGATTCAACGGCTCAGATGAAGTGGCAGATCGCGAGCGAATCTCAACGACCCGAGAAAGACGGGGACTCAACGGCCGAAGAATAAGTCTTGACCGAGAGCAAAAACTTCGATAAAGTTGGAAGCATTTGATTCGGAACTCAATGACGTTCGAAGCAATATGCTTTCCGCTTCAATTGTGCTTAGACATTCAAGACATAATAGATTGGGAGCGAATCAGAATGGAGGGGTAGGGTCCGAAACTTATCACTTCGAAGAACAACAACAACGAAGCTAAAAGTGATAAGTATAGGGGACAAAAGAAACGAACAAATAAAAACAACACAGAACTGAAAGAAAATAACGAACGAAGCTAAACACAAAGATTTGGACGAAGGAAAATTCAAATGAAACTAAACAAATAAATACACAACGAAGGTGAATATGTACAATGAAAAGTTTCGATCTTACTGAACATTGTGTGAGTCTAGGATGTTTAGCTCACATCTCAATGCACAAAACCTTTTCTCGTCCAATGGCTTCGTGAAAATATCTGCCAATTGATCTTCAGTTCTAACATGGCTGATCTCAATGTCTTCGCGCTGAACATGATCTCGAAGAAAATGGTGACGAATATCGATATGCTTCGTTCGAGAGTGTTGCACAGGATTGTGTGCAATTTTGATAGCACTCTCATTATCACAAAGTAGAGGGATTTTATTCACATATATACCATAATCTTTCAGCGTCTGCTTAAGCCAAAGTATTTGAGTGCAGCATGAGCCAGCAGCAATGTATTCAGCTTCAGCAGTAGATATTGAGACACAGTTCTGTTTCTTTGAAGCCCAACACACAAGAGATCTACCAAGAAAATGACAAGTGCCTGAGGTAGATTTCCTGTCAACCCTATCACCAGCCCAGTCTGAATCAGAATATCCAATCAAATCAAACTGAGTACCTTTGGGATACCAAAGTCCCAAAGAAGGAGTATGTGCTAGATATCGAAGAATTCGCTTCACAGAAATATGATGCGATTCCTTTGGATTTGCCTGAAAACGAGCACAAATACAAACTGATAGCATAATTTCAGGTCTAGATGCACATAAGTATAAAAGTGAACCTATCATAGACCGATACTTCTTTTGATCGAAGGGTTTCCCTTTCTCATCTGCATCAAGAAAACCATTTATAGGCATGGGAGTTCTGATGGTCTTGCATTCAACAAGATCAAATTTCTTCAGGCAATCCTTCAAGTATTTCTCCTGTGAAATAAAGGTGCCATTCTTCTGTTGGCGACTCTGAAGTCCAAGGAAAAACTTCAATTCACCCATCATAGACATCTCATATTTCTTCGACATCATTCTTGCAAATTCTTCGCTGATTTCAGTGTTAGTACAACCAAAAATGATATCATCTACATATATCTGACACACAAATAGATCATTGTTATATGATCGAGTGAAAAGAGTTGGGTCAGTGGTTCCTGGTTTGAAGCCTTTCTTCAGGAGGAAATCCTTCAATGTTTCATACCAAGCACGAGGTGCTTGCTTCAGTCCATACAAAGCTTTGTGAAGTTTGTACACCATATCAGGATTCTTCGAGTCTTCAAAACCTGGAGGTTGCATAACATACACTTCTTCTTCTATTTCACCATTAAGAAAAGCACTTTTGACATCCTTTTGATATAGCAAAATATTTTTGTGGTTAGCAAAAGCAAGCATGACACGAATGGATTCGAGACGGGCTACTGGAGCATAGGTTTCACCAAAATCAATGCCTTCGATTTGGGTGTAACCTTGTGCTACCAATCTAGCCTTATTTCTTACCACAATACCATCTTCATCTTGCTTGTTGCGAAATATCCACTTTGTGCCAATAACATTGTGCTTCATGGGATCTGGCCTGTCAACAAGTGACCAGTCTTTGTTCCTTTCAAATTTGTGAAGTTCTTCCATCATAGCTAATAACCAATCAGGGTCCTTCATGGCTTCATCGTATTTTGAAGGCTCTAGCATAGAAACAAAAGAAAAACTTCCACAGAAGTTAGCCAAACGAGTACGGGATCGAGTAGTGGGGCGACCTGGTTGATTGATATCTTCGAGGATCGAATCCACATCAACTCTTCTTCGAACTCGTGATAACGTAGTATCATTTGCTTCAGGCTCAGCTTCTGCTTCAGGATCTGCATCAGCTTCGGGATCTGCTTCACCTTCAACTTCAACATTTCCTTCAGGATTAGCATTTCCTTCATTCCCTTGTCCTTCTTCGTCCTGTTCACCATTAGCTTCAGGATGTTGATCTCCAGCACCCCGGGCTATGTGTGGGAACATTGGACCATCATCATCCCTAATAGCTTGACGTGGATTGGCTTCAACAGGGCGAATCTCTCCAATAGCCATGGACCTGATCACTTCATCAAGTGGAGGTTCATCTAGATCATGAGGCAAATGCTCCTTTTGAGAGACATTAGTTTCATCAAACCTCACATTTACAGTTTCCATAACTTTCCCAAAGTGAGAGTTATACACTCTGTAAGTGTGAGAGTTTGATCCATAACCTAAAAGAAAACCTTCATGTGCCTTAGGGGCAAATTTGGAGCTATGATTCATATCTCTAATAAAGCATGGAGCACAAAATGCCCTAAGATATGAAACATTTGGTTTGTTACCAGTGATAAGCTCATGTGAAGTTTTCTTCAGGAATTTTTGAAGGTAAACCTTGTTGATGATGTGACAAGCAGTGTTGATTGCTTCGGCCCAGAACCTAATAGGAGTCTTGTATTCAGCAAACATAGTTCTGGCCATCTCAATAAGAGTTATATTCTTCCTTTCAACTACACCATTCTGTTGAGGTGTATAAGCAGAAGAGAACTCATGAGTAAAACCATGATCATCAAGAAAATCTTCAATATGAGTATTTTTGAACTCAGTTCCATTATCACTTCGGATATGCTTCAGAGATAATTCATATTCTGTTTGAGCTCTCTTAGCGAATGAATTGAAGATTTCAACAACTTTGCTCTTGTCATCCAAAAAGAAAACCCAAGTATAACGAGAGAAGTCATCAACAATAACAAGACCATATTTGTTTCCTCCCAGACTTGCATAGTTTTGAGGACCAAATAGATCCATATGAAGCAATTCAAGAGGAAGAGTGGTAGTCCTGATAGTCTTCGCTGAATGATGTTTCTTCGTGATTTTACCAGCTTCACAAGCACTGCAGAGACGATCCTTATCGAATTTTACTTCGCTAAGGCCAATAACATGCTTCTTCTTCACAAGATTATGAAGATTTCTCATCCCTGCATGACCAAGTCTTCGATGCCATAACCAACCAGATGAAGCTTTTTCCATTAAGCATGTGGATACAGCAGGGCCCGAAGAAAAATCAACAATGTATAAATCTACCTTTCGGTAACCCTCGAAGACAAACGTATATTCATCCTGTGAAAAGACAACACAACGCGAAGCAGAAAATAGAACAAGCATACCCATATCGCATAACTTTGAAATAGACATAAGATTATATCCAAGTGATTGGACTAGCATAACCTTGTCAATGTGCTTATTTTTCGATATGGCAACCTTACCCAAACCTAACACTTTACCTTTGTTGTTATCACCGAAGGTAATGTACTTCTGAGAAGATTGAGATAGTTTTTCTTCGGTGAATAACTCCTTGTCTCCGGTCATATGATTTGTAGAGCCACTATCCATGACCCATTCGGATCCACCGGAGACATAGCCCTGCAGAAGAATTAGTTCTTCTTAACCACCCACAAACTAGCAGGTGACTGAGAAGATGTTGAAGCACTTGTTGAAGCAATATTAAATCGAACAGGAGTGTATTGCTTCGGTGTACCATCAAGCACACCATAAATGTAAGTCCTTTGCGAATGGTTAGCATAAGAATGAGCATATGAAATCTTAGTATGATTATTATGAGGACGATACGTATGGCGACCAGTACGATAGTATTGCTTCTGCGGAAAATTTGATTCGGGCACCAATGGATCATTTCTCGTCTCAAGAGAATAGAAATGATTCGGTGGTACCGAAGGCTTTCCCTGCATAGTATGGTTAGCAGGCAGTTTTTCCACAAGTGCTTTCTGCACCCATATCTGCCTCTTATAGAAGCCATTCTTCGGTGGAGTACCTACATACTCAGCTGTAACTTTTCCCTGTTCATCTTTCTTGAGTTTGTAGTCTGAATCAAGTGGTTCATCCACAATGGCTTTGTTCATTTTGCAGTCGAAACCTGAAAGGTTAGCAATATCAATGGGTTTCTCCTTCGCTAGAACCCAAACAATCTTAGGATACTTCTCAGGCTCCCAATAGTTGCCATCAGGGTTTATCTTTCTCTCGAAACCAACACCCTCATTCCTGGGATTCCTGTGAAGGAGAGCCTTCCTCAGGATATCACAGAGATATTGGTGTCCTTGCACACTTTTGAACATGCCTGTTTCAAATAAGTTTATCAACCTGAGGAGTTCCTCGGTAACAGCAGGATTTTCCTCATCAGAGGCATTAGTATCATCAATAACAATAGGAGCTTTCCATTTGGAATCATTTTTGCTTCGTTCCAAGCAATCCAAACAAGGTGATTCAGTTTTATGATTTGCTTCAGAACCTTGTTGAGCCATGAGAGAGAGATTGACATTTTCCAATTCTTCATGAGCCTCTTTCAGTTTTTCGAGAGCCATTTTCCTCTGAAGAAATTCATAGGTGAGCTTCTCATAATCAACTTAAAGAAGATCATGCCGAGAGGATAATTCTTCAAACTTCTCCTTCAGAGCAGCATGCTCATTAGTTAAAGTTTGACCTTTCTCAATCTCATCGATCAACAAAGTTTCTGATTTCTTAATGGTTTTGCTTAGTGAATCAAGTTCATCTTGTTGGATTGAAGCAATTTTAGCAAGTTTACCATAGCTTATCTTTGAATCACTTTCATATGAGGAACAATCAGAAGTATCATAGTTTGATTTGGATGAAGATACCTTTGCCTTGGCCATGAAGAAATATGCAGGAGTTTCATCTTCACTACTGTTGTTGGTGAAGAATGAGCTCGAAGCATTGGTTGAAGCATCTGCCGAAGCGAAAGCCAAACCAGCAACACCATCTGATTCGTACCCAGACCCAGACCTTGAATCTTGTTCAGCTTCGGAACCAGAGGCTTCGTCTTCAGAGTTCATCTCCTTTCACAGATAGGCCTTCGCACGGTGAGAGCTGCTTCGACGAGACGAGTGATTCTTCGATGAAGAACCCTCACGCTTCTTATGATACTTCTTCCTCTTATCATCATCAGAATCTTTCTTCTTTTCTCTTCTCGAACTAGAATCATGTCTCTTTGACTCATGGCTTCGGGAAGATCTGTGAGACTTTGATGAAGAGTCTCTGAGAGAATGCTTCGATTTGTTCTCAGCTTCCCACAGAGGGCAATCAGCAATGTAGTGACCTGGTTTCTTGCACTTGTAGCAGCAATTGTCCTTCGATGGAGAGCTTCTTGAGGATGAACGGTGAGAAGAATGACTTGAGCTTCTTGAAGGATAACTCTTCTTGGGTGAAGAAAAACCTTTTCTCTTAAAGAGATTGAAGCGTCTCATGATCAGTGCTAGATCTTTTCCAATGCTTGCAGGATCATCTGATTCGACACCTGAAGCAGAACTGACTTCGGGTGAAGAATGACGCGAAGCTTTTGCTTTCAAGGCATGAGATCTCCTTCGAGAACCATTTATGTCATGTTTCTCATCTTCTTCCATCTCAAAGGTATTGAGTCTCTCAAGAATATCAGCGGCAACAAGACGTCTGAAATCAGTCCTTTCCTTGATCATCAGCACAATGTGATCAAACGAATCATCCAATGAGCGAAGCAGAGTTCTAACAACGGAGTGAGGAGTAATGTCATCAGCACCAAGTGAGATAAACTCATTTGCAAGAGCAGTGAGTCTGCTGTAAATGGAGCTGACTTTTTCACCCTCATTTCTCTTGAATCGATAGAATTTGCTTTGAAGTGTGTCAATTCTGGCATCCTTTTGGGTAGAAACACCTTCACCAATATTCTCAAGATAGTCCCAGACACCTTTGGCCGAAGGAATATTCTTCACTTCATGATACTTCTCTGGTGTCAAATGATTGGTGATGAAAACCCAGACTTCAGAGTCAAGATCGATCAGCTTCGCTTCTTCAAGAGTGATGGCGTTCTCGTCTGCAAATGTAACTCCATACAAGACAACTTGCCAGGCAGTTGAGTTGATAGCCATAATATTTCTCTTCATCTTGTCCTTCCAGTATGGATATTCCTTTCCATTGAACACGGGTATGGGTTCGCCGGAGCGAATGGCTGCGAAAGACATACTTGCAAAACACTCTAGGAGGTTAATCCAAATAAAGAGTGACTAGCTCTGATACCAATTGTAAGTCCAAGTATGTGATCAGAGGGGGAGGGGGTGAATGATCACTTCAAATTTTTGCATGAAACTATGAAGTGAAGCATAACTTAGCAGCAGAAGAGATTCAACAGAAAGGTAAACATTGAAGCAGAACAGGATTGAAGCATAACATAGCGAATCAAAAGCATCGAATCAATTGCATTGAAACAAATCACTGAAGCAATTGATAAACTGAATGTAAGTGCGGAAAGTAGAACGAACTCTTGACTCGGCGATGTTTGTTCGACCAGTTCACACTCTGCAAAGTGCTACGTCTGGTTGGAGGGACTTGTGATTGAACACAGGAGCTAACCTCTCTCCGTCCGTATCTCCACTGCACCAATCTCCTTGAGCTTGGTCAGTTCTTCACTCGTGGTTGATTATTGAGGAAATCACCGAAACCTTTGACAAACTGGACTTCGAGGCGACAATAACTCTTCTCTCTCTGAAGAACAACTCTCTAACCGTCTAGGAGAATTGCAGTTCTCCAAGATAAAAAGGCTAGCAAACTTCTTCCTAAGTCATAATGAATCAACTCAGATCAATAGGACTTATGCTTCGGTGGATGGGGTTTTGGTTTTCTTCGGTGGGGTTGCTCTCTCTCTTCACTGTAAGGAAATATTCTTGGAGCAGCCACCGGCCAATGAGGGCGGGGGTGGCGTATTTATAGGTGGAAATCCCTAGGTGCGAAATGACTGAAGTGACCCGATGTGACAGCTTGACACCTGTCCGCAACGGTCATATTTCCAATCAATACGCAACTTTACTTGCGGTCCAAGTAAAGCTGACTCACGGACTTGGTTCTGCTTCAGGAGCCGAAAGAACTAAGTCTTCGCTGGTGAAGCATTACCTAGTGCACATGAGATTTCTCAACTCTGGCTTCTCACTGGTTTGGATTCGATCTGAGTCTATTCACCAAAACCTTCGGAGTACATTTACTAAACCCCTCTTGATAGTACGGTTTTTCTTATGACTCAAAGAAGTGAAAAAGAACTACGCAAAAACCACTAAGTCTTGTGCCATCTTGGTCATCTCCTTCGATGAGATGTGCTTCAGGATTCCTTATCTTTTTAGGGGTCGACATCCGTGATGAGCTTCACTCCAGAGGATATGCTTCAGTAAGTATGTAAATCTTCGTTGAAGCTTTATCACCAACCTATAACTTCAGGAACCTAACCATCTGTTTTACACTAGAAAACTTGTTAGTTCCTCTACTGTTTTTCCCAACAATATCCAAAACTCATAGGGGTATAACTTTGCTCTTACACTATGCGAGGTAAACAAATTACAGAAGGGCAATATACAGGATTATGAACGCACCGCAATGCTAACTAGGCTAAAAAAGAAAGGAAGAGGTTCAAAAGCACGGGCAGTACGCCAAAATAAGTAGACCGAAATCCATCTGCATCTACTACTAATCATGCACCTTGAGATATCTATCCAGAATATCTCGCTGGTATTAAGTTGCGAGCCCCACCCAATGTGTAAACCCAAAGCAACAGACAACTGCATTAAAAAGAACTTTGCGTAAAGTAAAAAATCCTTGTAACCGCGGTTACAAGCATCGTTGTTTTCCCCCTTGTGGCAACAACACACCCCCTAGACTCATGTTTCTGTCACTCAAGCATGTCATCAGGGGGGCATGAACCCACAATCTACCACAACGCTCCCTCTTGGAGTCACTACCTACTACTTGGCCAAAGCAATAAACAGCAACGGAGAACATGCAAGAATTACTTAGGAACAACAATATAAGAGATAAGAACCAAATATATTACTCTATCACAATCTGAACATAATCTCATAATCCATCAGATCCCATCAAACTCAGCATAGCAACAGCAGAAATATTACAAAGGTGCCTCGATCATGTAGGGCAGCTCACGAGGTCTAAACAATGAAGATCAAAGAGGGGAGGAGAACATCACATAGCTACTGATCACGGACCCATGGTCCATGGAAAACTACTCACAAGACATCCGGGGAGCATCCATGGTGGAGAGGAGACTCCCGGAGGTCAATCCTCCGCCCGACAGGGTGCCGGGAAGAGGTCTTCTGGTGCTCCCGATCTTGGAAGCGCGGCGGCGGAGGAACAGAGGCGAGTTCGCGGAATAGGGTTCTGCTTCTGGAGTTTTCCCGTGACGGGGGATACATAGACGAAGGGGTGAAGCCAGAGGTGGGCCAGGGGCCCCAGGCGCCCCCCTGGCGCGGCCAGGGGTGGGGCCGCGCCGGGTGGTCGCCTGGGCCCCCTGGCTCCCCTCTGGCCCCTCCCGGGCTCTTCTCGAAGCTTCCGTCACGCTGATTTTTTATCTGAATTTTCCCGATTTTTTGGCACTTTTTATATGGGGGAAAACTGAAATAGAAAAACAGCAGAAAACAGGAACTGGCACTGGGGTGCATTGAGTTAATAGGTTAGTCCAAATGTGATCAAAAGTGTTTGAAAGTGTATCTAGATCATAGCAATATCACACAAAACATGCATGGAGCAAGCAGAAATTATAGATACGTTTTGGATGTATCAGTTACTCGGATTCATGGTCTCCGAGCGAGGGATAGAACCCAACCCAGAAAAAATCGCGGCAATTCAAAACATGAAGCCTCCCATGCAGCTCCGAGACGTCCAAAAATTGACAGGTTGTCTCGCAGCACTCAATCGGTTCATCTCCAGTTTGGGAGAGAAAGCCCTACCTCTCTACCAACTGATGAGAAAATCGCCAAATTTCATCTAGACGGAGGAAGCTCAAATGGCGTTTGAAGAACTCAAAAATCAATTGTCAACTCGGCCAATCCTGGCAGCACCCCAAGAAAAAGAGTCGCTCTTGTTATATATTGCAGCCACAAGCCGAGTTGTCAGCGTAGCCATAGTGGTGGAACGGGAAGAAGGAAAATCACAAAAGGTACAAAGACCGGTGTACGACATCTCCGAAGTCCTCACACCATCCAAGCAGAGATATCCCCACTACCAGAAGCTAGCAATGGGAATTTACTTGGCATCGCAGAAGCTCGCACATTACTTCCAGGATCATTCCATCACAGTGGTTTCTGAAGCTCCCCTGGCAGAAATTATGAACAACAGATACTCAACAGGCAGAATAGCAAAATGGAGTTTGGACCTACTACCCTTTGACCTCAGTTACCAAGCTAAAAAAGCAATCAAGTCACAGGCACTGGTGGACTTCCTGGCCGAGTGGATTGAGGTCCAACATCCCCCACAGCCAACGCCAGAGCATTGGACGATGTTCTTTGATGGATCCAAGATGCTGCATGGCGCAGGGGCAGGGGTGGTACTGGTCTCACCAAGAAAGGACGAGATGAGATACGTCCTCCAAATCCATTTCCCAGCAACAAACTACGAAGCCGAGTATGAAGCTCTCCTGTACGGTATGCGAATGACCATTTCACTCGGAGTCAGGAGACTCATGATATTCGGAGATTCAGACCTGGTAATCAACCAAGTAATGAAAGAGTGGGACATCCGAAGCCCAGCAATGACAACCTACTGTGTAGCAGTGAGAAAATTGGAGAAAAAATTTGACGGGCTGGAGCTCCATCACATTCCAAGGGTTAAAAATCAGGCAGCAGATGACCTAGCCAAACTGGGTTCTACCCGAGGTCAGATCCCGCCAGGGATCTATCTGGAGCTCTTACATTCCCCAATAGTCAAGGAAGACCCTTTCCTAGAAGCCGATCCAGATATGCTGCCTGACAAGAACATCCCCAACAAAGAGGATATACCCGCAGTAGTGGACATGGTGTTTGATGTGGAAGTCATTCCCCCCGAGTGGACACTTCCAATCCTTGCTTATCTGCAAAAAGAGGAGTTACCTGATGACGAGATAGAAGCCAAGAAGATCGTCCGCAAATCCAAGTCTTACTCGGTGATCAACGGGGAGCTATACAGAAACAACATCACTCATGTCCCCCAGCGATGCATCTCCGAGGAAGAAGGCCGCTGCATCCTACAAGACATCCATGCGGGAGATTGCGGCCATCATGCCTCAAGTCGGACGTTGGTGGCAAAATCTTTCCGAGCTGGTTTCTTCTGGCCCGACGCCCTCAGCGATGCTCGGTACATCGTGGACCACTGTGAAGGCTGTCAGTTTTATGCCAACCAGCCCCGCAAACTAGCTTCCGAATTGAAGACAATCCCCCTAGCCTGGCCATTTGCAGTATGGGGACTGGATATGATCGGACCACTCCGAACGGGCAAGAATGGTTTCACCCACATTTTGGTCGCAGTAGACAAGTTTACCAAATGGATAGAAGCAAAACCGATCAAGGCCCTCGACTCCGCCACAACAGTCAGCTTCATGCAAGGCATCATACATCGGTTTGGTGTTCCACATGACATCATCACTGATAATGGATCGAACTTCAACTCAGCCGAATTCAAGAAATTCTGTTGGACCAATGGCATTCAGGTCAACTTCGCCTCAGTCGCACACCCGCAGTCCAACGGTCAAGTCGAGCGAGCCAATGGATTAATACTCAAAGGAATCAAGCCTCGGCTACTTCGGGAACTAAAGGAAGCAGCGGGCGCCTGGGTTGATGAACTCCCTTCGGTCTTGTGGGGATTACGTACAACCCCCAATCACTCAACTCGGTCAACCCCTTTCTTCCTCGTCTACGGTTCAGAAGTAGTTCTTCCGAGTGACCTCAAGCACAATGCACCCCGTATAAGCCAGTACACAGAAGCCGAATCTGAAGAAGCACGACAAGATGGCGTTGATCTCCTGGAAGAAGAACGAAACCTAGCTCTCACCCGATCTATCAGCAAGACCTTTGAAGATACCATGACCGACATGTCCGAGCTCGCTCCTTCCAAGAGGGCGACATGGTACTTCGCATTAAGCATACTGCGGACCACAAGCTAGCTCCCCCATGGGAGGGCTCATATGTCATCTCTAGAGTACTACACAATGGGGCCTATCACCTATACGATGTAACTAATAAGATAGAAGAGCCTCATGCATGGAACGCCCAGTTATTGCGACGTTTCAATGCATCAGCACTGACGAGGGGGTGACCCCACGACTCCTACAGATAGGCCTACCCGGTGTCCCTGAAGATAGAAGGCCCATGAAGACTCGCCTGGACCCGCCTTGGCCCGCTAATTGGCACCGACGTAGGAGTCTGTGACTCACAAGGAAGGTGCGAAGACCTGCCGAACGGAGCAAGCTAGGGTTAGGAAAGCTTACCTGTAAACGTAGATGAACTCCCTGAGACCTAGCCCAGTATATAATGGCTAGGAGGGACAACGCCAAAGGCAACCAATATCTCATCTGTAACCCTAGCCTTGAGCGCTCCAGCCTTGGCATCCCCTGTAATCGCATCTCCCCCATCAATAATATCGAGCAGGAGCTTGCCTTCCTGTTTGCCGACGAGCTATCGTCCAACCTGTGCCTCTCATGACTAACCCAGGGTCCCTGACCATGGGATTTGTCGGGGTTGATCCGCGTCAATTGGCGCCGTCTGTGGGAACCGCGCAGGTTGGGAACGCGATCTCGGCGGCCTCATCATCATCTGCACTGACCGACTCGACGGCTCCGGCAAGATCCAATCTATTCGAGTCCCTCGGATTCACGGCCCACCTCCCGGCCCTCCAGCCAGTCTTTACCGATCTACACTCCGGCGTCAATCTGATCTTCGGAGCGTATCAGATCTACATCAACCATTGGGGGACTCTTTCCTCACCGACGGCACCCGCGCACCCCCGGCAACACATGCAGCAGTGACCGGAGCGGACGCCGCCCGCACGGCCAACCTATCTGGCAGCCGTAGCTACCCACCCAACTCAAGGCTCCACGCCACTCGCGATCGCCCGAGTGGAGCCCCAATATGGAGACGCACCATCGCACGTATCAGCAAGGAGGCGACAAGGACACCATCGCAGGTGTTCATGGCAGAAGTTGGCGCACCAGCGTCAGGTAACAACGGACGAGTCGACGACCCGGGCACTCGTCAAGACACCCCAACCACCAACAGGGCGACAGGTCCCGACAACACCAGTCAGATGGTCGTACAACTAGGAGAACCGGGGACCATACCAAGGAAAGTCCAGGTGGAACAAGGACCCAGCAATCAAAAAAGCAGTCAGCCGCCAAGCAACAAGCAGCAAGCACCCGACCAAGGCAGCCAGCCATCACACAGCAGGCAGCAAACCCCGGTTGCAGCGGCAGACGAACCACCAAAAGAAAAAATATACTTGTCCAAGGAATCAATGACAATGGTAAAGGAAGCAGTCGCCCGCGACAGGTTACTACCATCAGATGCCTCAAGGGATGAGCTAAGGGCATACAACAAGCTAGCGGGCGAGCTAACCCATCAGACGAGACAGTGGCGCCTAGCCATGGATAAGCAAGAAAAGGCAAAACTCGAAAAGAAAAGCAGTCGCGGACAACCTCCCAGAAGTGACTCACCAGGCCACGACTCCCCCACCCGCAACAGATCGAAACTCAACAACCTGCGGAAGACAGAAAGGGCGAGAGTGGTGCAGAAACTGGAAGACGACGACGAAGAAGAGCCCCTCACTCCAGCAGAAGCACTCATAAGCGCCCAGGACTACCTGTCCCGTGCCCAGAAAAGCAGAAAGGGCAAGACGGATCGCTACACTTCCATTGCTTTGTAGATAATGAAGGACGCCATCGATGCCTCGGTACCTAAGAAATCCAGCGCAAAACGTCAGACTCGCGAGCGGACACCGGACAGGGACCCCAGTTCACCAGACGACGACGACGACGACAGTAACGACGACAGGCGCAGACGCGCCGACGGGAATAAGAAGCACGACAGCGATGACAACAACAGGCGCCGACGCACTTGACGAGACGCGTGATGTGCGAGGTAATGATAGTGATTTCTCGCCCTTCATTGGTAAACCCCAAGTGGAAGGCGTGATGTAGCACAGCAGCAAATTTCCCTCAGTAAAGATACCAAGGTTTGTCTCCAGTAGGACTCCGGAGATGATAAGTAGGTGTCAGCGGCGCAACTGACGCGGACCTGCACACAGACACAAATAACTTTTTTCCCAACAAAGTTCAGAGAGGTTGTCAATCTCTCCGGTCTTGTTGTTCACAAAGGATCAAACACGAGGGATAATGTTAGCAACTAAAAGTAAAAGAAGAAAAGTAAATGAGCGTGGAACAGTAATGAGGATATGGATCGGGATACGTGATGTTCACTAGTGATGTCTCTCTCCCAAAAGACGATAAAAATGCTATGCGAGGTGAACAAATTACAGAAGGGCAATTGACAGGATTATGAACGCACCGCAATGCTAACTATGCTACAAAAGAAAGGAAGAGGCTCAAAAGCATGGGCAGTATGCCAAAATAAGTAGACCATAATCCAACTACATCTACTACTAATCATCCACCTTGAGATATCTATCCAGAACATCTCGCTGGTATTAAGTTGCGAGCCCCACCCAAAGTGTAAACCCAAAGCAACAGACAACTGCATTAAAAAGCACTTTGCATAAAGTAAACAATCCTTGTAACCGCGGTTACAAGCACCGTTGTTTTCCCCCTTGTGGCAACAACACATCCCCTAGACTCATGTTTCTGTCACTCAAGCATGTTATCAGGGGGGCATGAACCCACAATCTAGCACAACGCTCCCTCTTGGAGTTACTACCTACTACTTGGCCAAAGCAATAAAAGCAACGGAGAACATGCAAGAATTACTTAGGAACAAAAATATAAGAGATAAGAACCAAATATATTACTCAATCACAATCTGAACATAATCTCATAATCCATCAGATCCTATCAAACTCAGCATAGCAACAGTAGAAAGATTACAAAAGTGCCTCAATCATGTATGGCAGGTCACGAGGTTTAAACCATGAAGAACAAAGAGGGGAGGAGAACATCACATAGCTACTGATCACGGACCCATGGTCCAAGGAAAACTACTCACGAGACATCCGGGAAGCATCCATGGTGGAGAGGAGACTCCCGGAGGTCGGCCCTCCCTCCGGCAGGGTGCCGGGAAGAGGTCTTCTGGTGCTCCCGATCTCGGAAGCGTGGCGGCGGCGGAACAGAGGAGAGATCGCGAAAAAGGGTTCTGTCTTCGGAGTTTCCCTGTGACGGAGAATAAATAGGCGAAGGGGGGCAGCCAGGGGGGCCACCAGGGGTCCAGGCGCCCCCCTGGCGCAGCCAAGCCCTAGGGCGCGCCACCAGGGCGCCTGGGCCCCTGGTGGTGACCCTCTGGCCCCACCTAAGTTCTTCCGGAAGGTTCCTCTGCGCTGATTTTTTATCTGAATTTTCCCGAATTTTTGGAGCACTTTTTGTATGGGGGAAAACTGAAATAGGAAAACAGCAGAAAACAGGAATTGGCACTGTGGTGCACTGAGTTAATAGGTTAGTCCAAATATGATCAAAAGTGTATGAAAGTGTATCTAGATCATAGAAATATCACACAAAACATGCATGGAGCAAGCAGAAATTATAGATACGTTTTGGACGTATCAACATCCCCAAGCTTAATTCCTGCTTGTCCTCGAGTAGGTAAATGATAACAACATAATTTCTGTGGTGACATGCTAGCAACCATATAAGAACTTTGAAAAGTAAAGCAATCAAGGTTAGAGGTTCAATGCAAGTCATAACATGCAAGAGTCTATATTAGCATTGAAATAAGTAACAAAAGAACATTAGGTGCAAGAGCTCTCGCTGTCCGTGACTCGAATGTCTCCAAAGGGTGTTTGCGTGCAAGAAAGGGGATAGGGAATACGAGATGAAAAAGTATTTTTGTTGAGAACTCAATCTACTAAAGTTTCACACTCGGTCTTCTTTGGAATCTTATCTTGACTCGTCCCCAGACCACTAGACAGGTACAAGTCAATTTGATCCACTCCTTTTCGATATTTTGAGCACTCATGCAATGGATGAGCGTAAGCACGAGAGTTGACACTTAGGATGGCAAAGAGAGGAGTACGGAGGAGGAAGAAAAAAAGGATGAGAAAGGCTCACATCAATGAGGACAATCATAGGCAAGAGATGCCAAATGATAGATATGATGTGAGGAGTAGAGATTGGCATGCAACAGATGCACATACGAGCTAAGAAGCTCTCCAATGGAACTATTGGGGGTGCATCTAACTTGCTCGCTCATGAAGACCTAGAGCTCGTTTGAGGAGGCTCATCCTTGGAATATGCAAGCCAAGTTCTATAGTGTGAGGGTCCCCACATAGCTATATGCATAAAGATCATCTCTATGGAGTACAAGGATATAAAGGGAGTACTAGTGTGGATCTCTCAAAAGGATAGTAGTGTTGCCCCTTTCTCTCTTTTTTTTTCTTTTTTGCTCTTTTTTTCTATTTTTTTGTATTTTTGTGGCCTCAATGGCTCTTTCTATTTAAATCTCATTTGTCCTCTTTGGGATCTTTTATTGTGTCCACTTTGGGATCTTTTCCTCACTTAAGGGAAACACTCTATTTTACAAGAAGGTAAAGGAGATCTTTCACACTTTACAAGGTACTCAAATCATAAAGAAGATGTAACTATCATGATGTATGCAATGTATGCCTCTGCCAGTGTAGCAGGAACATGTATGACATGAAGATCAAGTCATGAAGAGGTGGATGTTGCATGGCAATATATCTCGGAAAGGCTATGGAAATGCCTTGATAGGGAGGTATGGTGGCTGTTTTGAGGAAAGATATAAGGAGGTTTATGATGGCAGAGCGTATCATGCCAAGGGTTTGAATGTACCAGCGAAGGTGGACGCCAACTATTGGAGTGAGAAGAAGGCAATGCACGGCACGGGAGAGGCTAGCAAAAATGAGGAGGTGGAAGTGTCAACTTTCAATACTTACATTAGTCCGAAGAACTCATGCACTTATTATCGGTAACTCTCAATCTAATAAGGAGGTTCACAAAGAGACAAGTACCCCGAGGAGGAGTGTATGGGGGTTTGGTTATCCTTGCGCATCCTCGACTCATGCTACGTGAGTGTACTCTAATATCTGATCCCTCCAAAGATTAGTGATCCATCTAGTAGCTAGAGTTCTCAACTAGTTTTGTAGGTTTTGAAAATAAACACGGATTGCCCAAAATACGACACCTATCACTAATAGGCTAGAGCTCTTGACACCAAAATTTCAAACATTACTCACATCAATACCTCAAAACCATTGCAAGTTACTCCTAAAATTAAATAGCAACCTCAATTACCTACTTTCAAGACAAGACACAACTCAGTGCAACAACCAACTCTCTTTAACAAGATAAACATGAAACTAAAAAGAGTTCCAGCAACAAACTAAACAAAAGCCAAGGCTCTTGTTAAAGACAAACTAAGACTAAAACTAAACATGTCAGTAGCTACGAAAAGATAAAGAACACACAACAGCAAGAAGATAAGCAGGAAAAATCCCATGATGTGTTCTAGATTTTGAAAGTGGAGCGTGTTTCTCTCCCACAAAAAGTAAGACGGGATCTAACTTGTTATGAACAGAAAGCAAAGCTAAAGAAAACTAAAAATAAAACCTAAGAGCGAGACGCTCCAAGCATAGCACATAACGCATGAAGTGATAAAAATATAGTGAGACGAAGGACGAACTGATGATTGTTGATGGAGAAGGGGATGCACGGGGGCATCCCCAAGCTTAGACGCTTGAGTCTCCTTGAATATTTGTTGGGGATGCATGGGGGCATCCCCAACCTTAAGCGCTTGACACTCATGGATCTTCTTTCATCATCTTCCATCGCACACTTGAAAACTCCCTTCATACATAACTCATCATAAGCTGATTAGAGAGGTTAGTACCCTTAATAAAATAATTTTTCCCCACTGGATATAAAGATATTCTTGAAGAGCTACTGTTTCTCAAGAGTGCCAAAAAGTTTTTGCAAAGAAAAATCAAGCTTAAGGTTTGCAAAAGTTAGGAGAGACAAAACGTGGCAGAATCTGTGAAAAACAAAACAGCAGGTAGTAAAGAATTTTTTAGGGGCACTTCTGCAACTCAAATAAAAAACCTCAGAACATACGAAAGTTTCACAATTGTATATAGCATGCTGTGTAAACATGTCAGCTCAAAAAGATGAACTGG
Source organism: Bromus sterilis (assembly GCA_950022295.1). Taxonomy (NCBI): domain Eukaryota; kingdom Viridiplantae; phylum Streptophyta; class Magnoliopsida; order Poales; family Poaceae; genus Bromus; species Bromus sterilis. The sequence continues at coordinate 282,489,058 of OX465599.1, read as the reverse complement.
TATTTTTCTGGAATTTTTCTGGTCACGAGGACAGAATCTGTTTTCTGGACAGCATGTCACAACTTTTGCTTCCCTTATCATAAGAGGCTATAACTTGGCACAAAGCTGAAAAATAAAGATACAATGATGTTGTTACAGTAGTAACAAACATCAAGACACAGCAAAAGAAAAAATAAAAACCTAAATTCGTTGCGGGCTGCCTCCCGAAAGCGCTTCTTTAGAGCCATTAGCTAGGCTTAAAGCAGAAGATTATGAAAGATGCTCTCACAAGAGAATAAGAGTTGAAGCAAAAGAGAGCATCAAGAAACAAATATGAAACATATTTAAGCCTAACCCGCTTCCTATGCATAGGGATCTCATAAGAAAATAAATCGAAGAAGCACAAAGTGACATGCATAGGAAGGTGGAACAAGAACAACTTAAAAACTTTCAACAAAAAGAGAGGTGTTTTTGTAACATGGAGGTTTCTACAATCATACTTTCCTCTTTCAAAGTAATTTTCAGTAGTATCATGAACAACATCAAGAGTGTAACTATCACATAAATCATGTTGTTCATGACCTACAAGCACATGTGTATTGTTTTCAACATAGTTTTTAGGATCATAAGATAAATGCAACCCGTCACATTGAGCTTTGATAAGAGGACAGTTCTCCGGAATACGAGTTGGAGATTTCAAAAGGATAATAGTACCATCAAGTGTGGGTGCAATAGCAAAACTTTCATGCTTAACATGAGGAACTATAGCAAGTTCATCTCCGTAAGCATCATCCATAGTGGCATCACGGCCATAAGCATAGAAGGCATCAACTTCATCAAAAAGGGATATTTCAAAAGAATCCATAGGATCATAATACTCATATAAGGTAAGATTCAAAGAGTTACTCTCATTAGAAGGTAGACATGGATGGCTCCATTCTTCCTCCTTTTGTTCGTCACTCTCCTCCTCTTTTTCATCCAAGGAGCTTTCAGGTTCATAAATTTCTTCTTCCATAGAGTCCTGCAAATCATTAGTCTCTTCCTTTGGGGGAGAGATTCTCTCAAGATGATCAGTAATGTAATAATTTGCATCGTAATTTTCCAAACAATAGTTAAGTATAGAAAGACTCTCAGATTTTTAAGGGGCATCATCAATATTTCTAAGAAGAGAAGTAATTTCACAGGCACCCTTATAAGCAACAAATTCTTCTATTGGCTCTGCATCATAAAAATCATAGTTTCCCTTAGCATAAGAAGCTAAGGTTTCATCATCATTGTACTCACATTGGAAAGAAAGGTGTTTATGCCTCATAAAGCAACAAGATTCATCCCTGCAGAAAGATATATTATATATTGAGCACAAGTTTCTAGCATACTCATACAACTGATGTATTTGTTTCCATAAGTGTATCCCCTTTTCAGACAAGCGGTGTTCCTTGTACCACTTTTGTTGATCCTCGGTGAATCCTCCATGTCAATAAGATCTGGTTTCAAAGAAGTCAGACATTGTTTGGCAAGTAAGGAACTAGACATAATATTATTTTTTTGGATTTTTGATATAGGACACAAAGATAAAAACTGAAAGGTAAACTAACAAGACTAAAAAAAACAAAGGTAAAGGGTAGTGTGCAACTCCCCTATCTTAGCACTCGGAGTCCCCGGCAACGGCGCCAGAAATTTGGCTTGATGTGCGAGGTAATGATAGTGATTTCTCGCCCTTCGTTGGTAAACCCCAAGTGGAAGGCGTGATGTAGCACAGCAGCAAATTTCCCTCAGTAAAGATACCAAGGTTTGTCTCCAGTAGGACTCCGGAGATGATAAGTAGGTGTCAGCGGCGCAACTGACGCGGACCTGCACACAGACACATATAACTTTGTTCCCAACGAAGTTCAGAGAGGTTGTCAATCTCTCCGGCCTTGTTGTTCACAAAGGATCAAACACGAGGGATAATGATAGAAACTGAAAGTAAAAGAAGAAAAGTAAATGAGCGTGGAACAGTAATGAGGATATGGAACGGGATACATGATGTTCACTAGTGATGTCTCTCTCCAAAAAGACGATAAAACTGCTATACGAGGTGAACAAATTACAGAAGGGCAATTGAAAGGATTATGAACGCACCGCAATGCTAACTACGCTACAAAAGAAAGGAAGAGGCTCAAAAGCATGGGCAGTACGCCAAAATAAGTAGACCGAAATCCAACTGCATCTACTACTAATCATCCACCTTGAGATATCTATCCAGAACATCTCGCTAGTATTAAGTTGCGAGTCCCACCCAAAGTGTAAACCCAAAGCAACAGACAACTGCATTAAAAACCACTTTGCGTAAAGTAAACAATCCTTGTAACCGCGGTTACAAGCACCGTTGTTTTCCCCCTTGTGGCAACAGAACATCCCCTAGAATCATGTTTCTGTCACTCAAGCGTGTCATCGGGGGGGCATGAACCCACAATCGAGCAAAACGTTCCCTCTTGGAGTTACTACCTATTACTTGGCCAAAGAAATAAACAGCAACGGAGAACATGAAAGAATTACTTAGGAAAAAAATATAAGAGATAAGAACCAAATATATTACTCAATCACAATCTGAACATAATCTCATAATCCATCAGATCCTATCAAACTCAGCATAGCAACAGCAGAAAGATTACAAAAGTGCCTCCATCATGTAGGGCAGCTCACGAGGTATAAACCATGAAGAACAAATAGGGGAGGAGAACATCACATAGCTACTGATCACGGACCCATGGTCCAAGGAAAACAACTCACGAGACATCCGGGAAGCATCCATGGTGGAGAGGAGACTCCCGGAGGTCGGCCCTCCCTCCGGCAGGGTGCCGGGAAGAGGTCTTCTGGTGCTCCCGATCTCGGAAGCTCGGCGGCGGCGGAACAGAGGAGAGATCGCGAAAAAGGGTTTTGTCTTCGGAGTTTCCCCGTGAAGGAGAATAAATAGGCGAAGGGGGGCAGCCAGGGGGGCCACCAGGGGTCCAGGCGCCCCCTGGCGCGGCCAAGCCCTAGGGCGCGCCACCAGGGCGCCTGGGCCCCTGGTGGTGATCCTTTGGCCCCACCCAGGTTCTTCCGGAAGGTTCCTCTGCGCTGATTTTTTATCTGAATTTTCCCGAATTTTTGGAGCACTTTTTATATGGGGGGAAACTGAAATAGAAAAACAGCAGAAAACAGGAACTGGCACTGTAGTGCACTGAGTTAATAGGTTAGTCCAAATATGATCAAAAGTGTAGGAAAGTGTATCTAGATGTCGGGACCCGGGGTTAGCGTATGCAAGTCCCGCTACGACATAGTCATATGGAGAGCCGAGAACCGTACCCACTTGTCTAAGCAGACAAGGCCAAGCACAGAACATTCTCGGAAAGCATCGTATGTGAGGCGCATCCCATCCAGGCCGGATGATCTACTGAGATGGGTCCTCATCGTCCGCACAAAAGTCCAAATGATATGGGTCATGAACTCCCATATTCACAGACAAGTCGCCTCGACCATACTATCGACTATCTCATAACTCTTACATAGACTTACTCCAGCCCGATCACTTAGTCGGGGTCTAGGGCGGGCTCGATCATACAACAAAGTGTGTACGAGACAGATTCTCGAACAATCGTATCGCGATGCCCCAAGCTGCGCACATCTAAGGGACACTTGGTGTATAAAAGAGCGCCAGCCAGATCACAACTAAGGTCTCGAAAACCCATACTAAGACATGCATTTTATAATCATACACGCAGCACACATGTCCAGTATGAACAGCAGGTATCATTGCAATTCTCTACAAAGTATACAACTTTATTGATAACTCTTACAGAGTGCACACAGAGATCACAAGTCTGTGATCCAACATTACATCAAACATGCGGAAGCAAAGTAGGTCTGAGTACAGACAAGTTTAACAAATGGCTTAAGAAGCCTTATTTAAACACAAGCCCTCCACGAGGGAACCATTCGTCTGACTAGGACTACACTAGCTTGGTCAGTCGTCGAGCTCCAGGAGGATTCCACCTTCGGGGTCAGGGGGTTCATCTAAAACATAGAATAAGAAAACGTGAGTACAAAGTCGTACTCAGCAAGACTTACGTAGGAGCTATACTACTCATGCACATGTATCAAGGTAAAGGGAGGTGGGGTTCAATTGCAGAAGTGCCAGCTTTGATTTGGCTCGTCCATAACTACGAGTACCAGACTTGAGGTAAGAAGCCTACACGAGTCCACTACATGTCTCCAACCAATTACACCACTATGGTGCCTTCCTCGACTTCCCCAAGAGAAAGCACGCCATAGCACTCACGCTTATCTTGGCAAGTTTTATAAGTATCTAGTTCAAGTTGTCTAATAATCAAGCTAAGCTTTCCAAGCAGTCCTTAACCGCGGCCGCGGCTATTCGAATAGTTTTGTTAACCCTGCAGGGGTGTACCTCTACACACACACGCATCAGTTACCGCCTGGGAGTGGGACCCTTCAAGCGGGTACCGGCGAGGATGTTGCCACGACACTTCGCCCACAGCTCCGTTCTAGTCCAGAGAGTCGCCTATCTGAGGGGGATCCGTATGGAAGTCCGACCGAGGTTCCAGTACAGCCTCAAACGATGTGTGCAGGGTCCCAAGCCGGTCTTGAAAAGCCGTTCATCCACTTCGCAGACCGTGCCATAGCCCTACCAGAACTCCGAACTACTGCGACTTCTGGGGTTCGAACGGGGTGAGGTACTAGGTCGAGAGGGGTCAGTGAGCCCAATGTGTGGTTGTACTCTTACTCTTGGATCACCACACAAGAACTCGGACTTAAGGCGGTGTTCAACGAGACCACCCACTGTGTACTCCTACACAGCCTCTCATCGTTCACCTTGTATTAGGGTAGATTCACCAACACATTTCACTTTCATCAACACCATGTCCACTATCATCCCGACTCACATCAAAAGCAACCTCATTGTACCACTAAGCATGCAATAAGCAGTAACAGTTGCAGGGGCCACATGATATCAATCAACTCCTATGTCAACTAGGATTGTGGTTTGCTTACTACTGTGACAAGATGATAGGTCATGCATCGGATATGGGTTCAACTATGCGGTAGATTCGATACAAGGTGATCTCCTAAACATGCATAAGCGAGACTGAGAGGGAATTGGGATTTTATAGATGTGATCAATGGGGGTTTTCTTGCCTTGCTGACGAGGTTCAGTCACGGGGTCTTCATTGAAGGGGGTGAACTCGGGTTCCGTCTCCACTTCTATCAGCAACATGACAATCATAGGATCAACATAATGTACAATGCACAATCACATGAATAAGATGGTAATGGTGATGTTCATGGTTGCATTGTGTGGACAATTCTATTTAAAAGGAGTATATTGCAAATGAATTGCAAATTCAAACTCCATTTGATTTATCGATGAATTTCAAATGCATTTGAATGCATGAATGTTCATTTGAAAAGGTTGATCATGAAGTGATGTTGTAAAGGTGAGGTAAAGCCTCTGATGTGTGGATGAATCCATCAAACAGAAGTGTGTTGCAAAATTATTTGCAAATTCACTCCAAATTTGAATTCAAATTAAATGCATATGGATGTTTGCCACTGTTCACCCAATTAAAATTGGTCAAACATGAAAACAAAGTCCATATTCAGAATCCTTGTATTTTTCTGATAATTTTAGACATATTATTTGTCCAATTTGGAGTTAAAATGAATTTATTATGAATTTCCAAACTTTATTGCATTTTCTGGAATTTCTTTGTAATTATTTTTAAAAAAATCTGTTTGTTGCGTCACTGTGACACCAGGCTGACATCAAGGGGCCACTGACAGAAGGGCCCCACTGGTCAGTGACCTGGGACTTAATTCCCTCTCTGTTTAAATTAAACAGGGGTTAATTAAGCCCTGGGCCCACTAGTCAGCCACTGGTGGGGGGGGGGGTTAATTAACTCGGGGTTAGGGCGCTAATGGCCTCACCGGCTCGAGCTCGCAGGAGCTCTCGTCGGAGCGGCTGTTTCGGCACGGGAGTGGGTTAAGGAGGCACTGGGAGGTGGCTACGGGCCGTCCGCGTCTAGTGGCGTGAGCTGGAGCTCAAGGAGAGGCGGAGCTTGAAGGGCACGGTGGCCACGGGATCTCCTCGTCGGCACTCCGACAGGCTCTTGGGTCTCCGTGGAAATTCGCCGTGGGAGGGAGAGAGAGATCAAGGGAGATGGGGGAATTGCTTCGGGAGCCTTCCAGGGCGTCCACGGCGAGAGGAGAAAGGGGAGGGAGTAGCTGCGTGGCTAGGAGGAGGTGGCCACGGCCACGGGCATGCTCTCCACGGAGCTGCTTCGGGGGAAGGGGAAGAAGACGACAGGGAGCTCGGGTGGGCTGGGCCAGGCCGGAAGAAAGGTGGGCCTTGCCCTAGGCGCGAGGTAAGATTATGTCCTTTCTATTTTCTCTTTATTATTTCTGTAATGTGTTGGCCCTGCTAATTTAATTAGCTAGGAATTTTTTTAAATGCCACCAATTTTTATGTGGCCTCGCAATATATATAGCTAGCCACTTATAAAGTTTGGAATTTTTAAAATTCAAATTATTTGAACTTTAATTCAAATAGGGGTTTAAATTTAAATCCATGCTCCTGTTTGAATATTTGAAAAATCCATGAGCATGGGGTGGGTCCCACATCACTTGATATGTGATCACACTCATTTATAAGACTTTTCAAAAATGCAAAAGGAATTTTTGGAGCAACTTTTTATCTCGCCATTTGAATTAATTCATCTGGGGGGTGTTCTCTCTCCCATTTTGATTTCTTTTGAAATTTTTATCATGATGCAAAGGGACTTGCTATTCCTAGCACATACCTAACTTGGGGTTGTGACAACTCGCCCCCACTCAAAAGAATCTCGTCCAAAGATTCAGAAGTCTGCGGGAGGAAGGAGGGGTACTCGGCACTGAGACGGTCTTCTCTTTCCCACGTGGCTTCTTTCTCGGAGTGGGTGACCACTGAACCTTCAGAAACTTGATCTTCTTTCGGCGAGTGACACGCTCTGCTGAATCAAGAACACGAACAGGGTATTCTCGATAAGAAAGGTGTCAGAACCCTCTGTTAGGTAATGTGTTAGGATTAAAGTCCTCTTGCATCATGTTAAAAATTTCAAAAGAAATCTTTGAAATCAAATTCAAAAGCAAAATGGGAGAAGGAACCCCCCCAGATGAATTAATTCAAAAGGCCAGATAAAAATCTTCTCCAAAAATTCATGTTAGATTTTTGAAAAGTCTTATAAATAAGTGTGATCACATATCAAGTGATGTGGGACCCACCCCATGCTCAAGGATTTTTCAAATATTCAAACAGTGCCTTGGAATTAATCAAAAACCCCTATTTGAGTTAAGATTCAAATTATTTGAATTTTAAAAATGTTCAAAATTTATAAGTGGCTAGTATATTATTTGGTGAGGTCATATAAAAATTATGAGCATTTAATAAAATGCCTAGCTATTTATTTAGCACAGCAAAACAAAAAGGAAGAAAGAAAACAGAAAGGAAAAAGAAAAGAAGAACTAACCTGGCCATTCGGCCCAACTCATCGCCCCTCGGCCCAGCAAGCCAGCCCAGCCCATTGCCCAGTTGGTCTTCTTCCCCGGGCACGAGCAAGCAGCTGCGTGCCCGGCATGCCGACGCCGGCGCCACCTGCTTGCCTGCCTGGAGGCCCTCTCAGCCTCCTTCCTTGTGCCACGGAGACAAGAACGACGTCGTGAACCACTTCCCCCCCATCGCCGCTTCGTCTCGCGCCTTCTCCTCGTTTTCCCCTTCTTCCCCGAGAGCAGCCGTCGTTCGCCGTCGACGTAACCCGGGCCAACGACGGAGAGGAGCCCGGAGACCTTGTCCATCCTGCGTAGCACCATCAAACACCCCGATCTGGAGAAGATGGCCCCTTAATCGAGCTCGTGGACGACGCACGCTTCATCGAGGACTCGCCGGACCCGCAAGTCGCCGTCGTCGAATTCGCCACCACCACGACCTCCCCGACCTCCCTGACCCCTCTGCTAGCATCAGGGTGAGCTTCTTCATCCTCCCCGACCAACCCCGGAGTTTCTCTCCCTCTCCTTTGCGATTCGCCATGGGAGCCGAGCACGGCTTCCGCCATGGGTGAGCTCGAGGTCGCCCCTGTGCTCCTCCGTCTCAGCCAGGGCGCGCGTCGTGTTCCCCTCCACCCCAGCGTTGCAATGCACTGCTTCCCGGTCGTTTTGGTGCACGGAGTCGACGTCTACTTCTAAACCGAGCCACGGCCGCCGCCGAACCTCAACGTCGGCGAGGCTCCGACCACCCCCTTGCCCTCCCATGTGCACCGTTCGACGCGGACGAGCATGGGGTGCAGTCCAGTACCACCAGCGTGCCAAATAGTCGCCGGAACCGCCCTACCCGTGTGCGCCGCCGTGGCCAGGCCGCCGGCGTCAAGCCGCCGGTGGGTTAGGCCTTAACCCCGCGCTAAACACCCCCTGGTGACATTGACAAGTGGGCCCAGGGCCCTTAATCCCCCCCGATTAGTTTAAACTAACCGGGTTAATTAACCCAGTGACTGACACCTCGGCCCCACTGGTCAGACCCCCCTGACGTCACCCTTGCGCAAGCATGACGCAATAAAAGAATTTCCAGAATAAAAAGAAATCAGAGAAATTACAGAAATTCCAGAAAAAGGCTGAAACTTTGGAAATTCATAGAAAATTCATATCAACTCCAAATTTAACAAATAATATATGAAAAATGATCAGGAGAAAATAAGCTATCCAAATATCCAACTTTCAACCATGTTTGAGTTGAATTTAAAATGTGATCAGTAGCATTTGCTATTTGATTTAAATGGAATTAATTCAAATTCTTTTCAAATGCTTTTGCATTTTGAACCATATCAACATATCACATTATACTTGAACTTCAGGGGCATATCATACACATTTCAAAATGGTTCAACTTGATCAAACAATGTCAATTATAACTTGGCTAAAATGAATTCAAATTGGAGTTTGAATTTGCAATTTAAATTGCAATATACTCCATTTAAATGGAATTGCTTCACACATCAAAGCATATACATCAAGTTTTAACCTTCGACCATGTGATTGTGCATTGTATTTACTTTGATACCTTGTTTGTTGTTTGTCGAGTAGAGGTGAAACCGGAACAGGAGGCTGCCCCCTTCGTTGAAGACCCCGAACCCGAACCTCGTCAGCAAGGCAAGCAAACCCCCATTGATCATGTCGATAAAATCCCAATTCCCTCTCATGTCTCGCTTATGCATTGTATAGGCTGATTACCATGCTATGTTTCTACCACATAGATGAACCCATTCCTTTGCATGACCTATCATTTTGTCACAGTAGTAAGCAAACCACAATCCTAGCAAATGTAGGAGTTGGTTGATATCATGTGGCCCCTGCAATTGAGACTGCTTATTGCATGCTTAGAGTGATACAATGATGTTACTGTTATGTGAGTCGGGATGGTAGTGATCATGGTGATGATGGTGGAAATGTGTTGGTGAATCTACCCTAATACAAGGTGAACGATGAGAGGCTGTGTAGGAGTACATAGTGGGTTGTCTTGTTGAACACCGCCCTAAGTCCGAGTTCTTGTGTGGTGATCCAAGATGAAGAGTACAACCACACATTGGGCTCACTGACCCCTCTCAACCTATTAACTCATCCCTTTCGATGTCCAGATGTCGCAATAGTTCGGAGTTCTGATAGGTCTGTGGCCTGGATGCTAAGTGAGAGAACGGCTCATCCGAGACCGGCTTACGCACCACGCACACATCATCTGGGTCCACTTCAGTAAACCGGCCGGGTTCACGATAGTGGTAGCCAACCCAGGTAGGCGGCTTTCTCGGACTAGATCAGCTATGAGGTAACAGTTGTGGTGAGCATCCTCGCTGACATCCCTTGAACTGTGTCGAGGTCAAAGGCGGTAAATCATGATCATGTGTGTGTAGCGGTACACCCCTGCAGGGTTAACAAAACTATTCGAATAGCCGCGTCCACGGTTAAGGACTGCTTGGAAAGCTTAGCTTGATTATTAGACAACTTGAACTGGATACTTCTAAAACACACCAAGATAAGTGTGAGTGCTATGGCGTGCTTTCTCGTGGGGAAGTCGAGGAAGGAACCATAGTGGTGTAATTGGTTGGAGAAAGTAGTGGACTCGTGTACGCTTCTTACCTCAAAGTCTGGTACTCGTAGTTCAGGACTAGCCAAGTCAAAGCTGGCACTTCTGCAAGTGAAACCCCACCTCCTTTACCTTGATACATGTGCATGAGTAGTATAGCTCCTATTTAAGTCTTGCTGAGTACGACTTTGTACTCACGTTAGCTTATTCTATGTTTTAGATGAACCCACTGACCCCGAAGGTGGCTTCTTCATCGAGCTCGACGACTGAAGATCAAGCTAGTCTAGTCCCAGTCAGACGACTGGTTCCCTCGTGGAGGGCTTGTGTTTAAATAAGGCTTCTTAAGCCATTTGTTAAACTTGTCTGTACTCAGACCTACTCTGCTTCCACTTGTTGTTGTAATGTTGGATCACATGCTTGTGATCTCTGTGTGCACTCTGTGAGAGTTATCAATAAAATGTATACTTTGTAGAGAATTGCAATGATACCTGCTGTTCATACAAGGCATGTGTGTTGCGTGTATGATTATAACATGCATGTCTTTGTATGGGTTTTCGAGACCTTAGTTGTGATCTGGCTGGCGGTCTTTCATACACCAAGTGGCCCTTAGATGTGTGCAGCTTGGGGCATCGCGATGCGATTGTTCGAGACTCTGTCTCGTGCACACTTTGTGGTATGATCGAGCCCGCCCTAGACCCCGACTAAGTGATCGGGATGGAGTAAGTCTATGTAAGAGTTATGAGATAGTCGATAGTATGGTTGAGGCGACTTGTCTTTGAATATGGGAGTTCATCACCCATATCATTAGACTTGTGTGCGGACGATGAGGACCCATCTCAGTTGATCATCCGGCCTGGATGGGATGCCCCTCACGTACGATGCTTTCCGAGAACGTTCTGTGCTTGGCCTTGTCTGCTTAGACAAGTGGGTACAGTTCTCGGCTCTCCATATGACTATGTCGTAGCGGGACTTGCATACGCTAACCCCGGGTCCCGACAGACTTGGTATCAAAGAAGGACTGACTGTAGGACTAGCAGCCTTGGTCGAAGTCGAGTCTAGCTTGCTATAGTTATATAGTTACTCTGGGTATATAAGGGAACAACATAAGGCTTCTTTTTTCTACTTACCCCCTTCGTTCTGAGTTCTGAGTCACCCTCATCTTGTTCTTCGGGAAGATAGGACTAGGCTCTCCTCTGCCTGATTAGAACATCTCGTTGTTTGCTTCCTTGTAGCCGTAGGAAGGTTGTGTTCGTTTCGTTAGAGTTGTTGTGCTTCCTGATTTCTTACATCGTATGTAAGTGATGTTTCCATGTTGTAAGAAATTGTCTTTTTCTTGCAATTACAGCCGTTATGCTGCCCGAGTCATTCCAGGTTTATCTCAAAATCTGATGCATTTGCAAACTCCTTCTTTCTGTTTCAGATGGCAGATCTTCCCCCTAGGAAGATTGTTCGTTTGACCAGGTGCCTCGGTGTGCGTGGCCATCCCGCCACGTTGATCGAGATGATGTCCTATGTGGGATATCGATGGTATCCTGAGTACACAGTTGAGGAGCAGTTCCTTGACTTCAACCAGACCCAGTTCCACTGCATTGTCAGGATCTACCCGCACCACAATGGAGTCACTCAGCCTATCCACTTTGGACATGGCATTGGCATGACTGAGAACATGGCTGTGCAGGATGCTGCATACTCATGTATTACCCCTCTGAGAGAGGAGCACACTATGCTGAGAGAGACCTCGTTCCGCTATATCCCTGGTGCACTTCCAGGAGAAGAGGGATATTACACCGGACTCTACTCATATCACTCTGCAGAGGATCCAGTACTTCAGATGACTGCTAGGTTTGCTTGTGATCGAGATCGTGATGCACGCGCTCTCCGTTTTGAGCTTCACGCCACCCGTGTTCGTCTGTATCGAGCACTTACACTCCTGGATCCTTTTGTGAGTGTTGGATCAGTCGAGTATGATGCTATCTACCCAGCCAGGACGCAGATGCCTTCTCGAGTTGCTTGGCCCGAGATTGGAGGCATTTTTCCACCCCGTGGTCCTCTACTCCCACCCTACGCTGGACCTAGGCGCCATCCTTGCCCAAATGGATATCAGGGTCCACAGGCATCCGTGTTTTCCGATGGTCACCTTCAGCTACCGGGATACGCGGGTAACTTTTACGAGGACTACTATGGAGATGGAGATGAGTGAGACCGCCTGTTGTCTTACTTAGTGAGGATGTAGTAGTATCTTAGTATATTGTACGCAAGGTGTCTAAGTTCCAGAGTCTTAGATAAATAATGTATAGGAAGTCAGAGTGCCTCTGAAGGATGTATCATCTTCATGACGTTTGTATTAGCTTGGTGCTTGTACTAAAACGATGTATGGTTTGTATGACAGCTTGTGAATATATGGCTTGTATGCTTTTATCACCATGTTGTCAAGATGATTACTTCCTTTTCTCTGTAATCCTTCCAGTACTTCAATACCTTGATTAGATTCTCCCAATCAACTCGGTTTGACTTTGGTTTTCACCTTCAGGATGTCTCAAGGAACTCGTGGCCAGCTTGGTCGTGCCCAGGGTCATGGGAATGAACAGGAGGAAGGCAACCTTCCACCCCCACCTACGATGGCTCAGGTTCTGATGGAGGTTGAGAGGAACCGCCGAGACTCTAACCATTTTCTGGAGGTCATTGCCCGCAACACCACTCAGCAGCGCAACGAGTTGGTGTCTTTGAACGACTTCATCCGGCTTCATCCCCCGGTTTTCAGTTACTCCACCGAGCCCCTTGACGCCGATGACTGGCTTCGCAACATCGAGAGGAAGCTCCAGGCAGGCCATGTTGCAGATGGCGACAAGGTCAGCTATGCCACCTACCACCTTGAGGGTGCAGCTAGCTCTTGGTGGGAGAACTTCCTGAACATGCGTCCCGTTGGACCGCCCGCATCTTGGGATGAATTATGCACTTCCTTCCGTGAGCACCACATTCCCAAGGGTCTTATGGACCGCAAGCGTGAGGAGTTCTGCAACCTCACTCAAGGCAGAAGGACTGTTGACGAGTTTAGTCGTGAGTTCAACCGACTTGCTCGTTATGCTACTGAAGAAGTATCCACCGACGCAAAGAAGCAAGAGAGGTTCCGTCGTGGACTCAATTCTGGACTCTGTCGTGAGCTCAACCTGCATGACTTTGCCACCTTCCTGGTCCTTGTCAACAAGGCCATCAAGGCAGAGGACATGAACACTCCCAATGACTTTCGCAAACACCCTAGAGACGATGGTTCATCCAGTTCCGGCTCTCAGAAGCGCAAGATCTGGATCCCAAACAGTATGTTCCGCCAGAACAACCCACCGAGGCCATCCTATGTGGCGCCTCGTCCCCCAGCTCAGTTCCACCCCGCTCCACCGAACAACCCAGCTCCACGCACTGTTTTTGGAGCCTGTTACAAATGTGGTCAGGTATGCCACTACTCCCGCGAGTGTCCCCAGAACCAGCTCCAGAATCAGAATGCTCCACCCCGTGCCGGAGGCAACAACAATGGTTGTGGCAAGCCACCCCAGAAGCTATACACCACCAAACCCGCTCCTCCCGCCACTCGTGGACGTGTGAATCAGATTGCCGCCGAAAAGACTGACGACACCACTGACGTCATTCTTGGTACGCTCCCAGTCAATTATGTTCCTACTTCCGTTCTTTTCGACCCAGGAGCATCTCATTCATTCATGTCGAAAAGTTATGCACTTCGTCATGAGTTATCTTTTGTTGAATTGTCCACCCCAATGATTATCCAAACTCCAGGGTCAAGATGGCAAACTAATAGAGTAAGCCATGGTAATAAAATTGCAATTGAAGGTTTAGTATTCCTTGCTTCACTCATAGCCCTCAAGTCTTCAGACATTGATGTCATCCTTGGCATGGATTGGCTATCAAGACAGAATGCCTACCTTGATTGCAAAGGCAAATCAGTGAAACTCACCCACCCTTCAGGCAAGACAGTCAACTATACCTCACCCAGAACAAGAACCCAAGTGCATTCTTTGAATGTGCTTCCCCTTCCCGAACTTGAAGATATTCCGGTGGTTCGTGACTTCCCGGATGTCTTTCCTAAAGAGCTGTCGGGCATGCCACCCGAAAGATGTGTAGAGTTTATAGTAGATCTTATGCCAGGAACCGCACCAATTTCTAGACGCCCATACATAATGGCCCCACGTCAGTTAGCTGAGCTTAAAACCCAACTGGAAGCTTTGTTGGAAAAAGGCTTCATCCGCCCTAGCTCATCGCCATGGGGTTGCCCCGTTCTGTTCGTAACAAAGAAAGATGGAACAGAAAGGATGTGCGTAGACTATCGCCCGCTAAATTTAGCGACGATAAAGAACAAGTACCCATTGCCCAGGATCAATGATCTGTATGATCAACTTGCAGGATCCTCTATCTTCTCCAAGATGGATTTGAGATTAGGTTATCATCAAATCAAAATCCGAAACGAGGACATTCCCAAAACGGCTTTTACTACTCGTTATGGTCTTTATGAGTACACCGTCATGTCCTTTGGTTTAACCAATGCCCCCGCCACTTTCTCACGCATGATGAATTCGATCTTCATGAAGTACTTAGATAAATTTGTTGTAGTTTATCTCGATGACATTCTAATCTACTCGAAGAACGAAGAAGAACATGCCGAACACCTAAGGCTGGTATTGATGAAACTTAGAGAGCATCGCCTGTATGCTAAATTCTCCAAGTGTGAATTTTGGCTACAAGAAGTGACCTACTTAGGCCACGTGATTTCTGAAAAAGGCATTGCTGTGAATCCCGAGAGAGTTCAAGCCGTCCTTGACTGGACTCCACCTGAATCGGTTAAGCAAGTTAGGAGTTTTCTTGGCCTAGCCAGCTATTGCCATCGCTTCGTCGAGAACTTTTCTAAAGTTTCAAAGCCTCTAACTGAACTCCTCAAGAAAGATAAGAAATTCCTATGGACTCCCAAGTGCGAGGAAAGCTTTCAAGAGCTAAAAAGGAGATTGACTTATGCACCCATACTTGCACCTCCAGACACCTAAAAGGATTTCGAGATCTATTGTGACGCATCACGGCAAGGATTAGGATGCATACTTCTGCAAGATAGACATGTGGTAGCTTATGCTTCACGCCAGTTGCGGCCACATGAAGAGAACTATCCTACCCATGACCTTGAATTCCCTACCGTAGTTCATGCCCTAACAACTTGGCGACATTACCTCCTTGGTAATCGTTGTGAGATCTATTCCGACCACCAAAGCCTCAAATACATTTTCACCCAGCCAGATCTTAATCTCAGGCAAAGACGCTGGATTGAGTTGATAAAAGATTACGACGTAGGAATTTCTTATACCCCAGGCAAAGCCAATGTCATGGCTGATGCACTAAGTCGTAAGTCGTATTGTAACAACCTCATGTTACAACAGTATCAACCACTTCTTCATGAGGAATTTAGCAAGTTCAATCTTGAGATTGTTCCTCATCGCTATCTGTCTACCTTGGTGGCGAAACCAACTCTTGAGGATCAAATCATAGTTGCCCAAAGGCGTGCATGAGGTGTTCGCCGGATCAAGGAGAACATTGCTAGCGGAGTTGCTAAATGTTTCTCCACAGATAGAAAGGGAACGGTATTCTTTGGAAATCGTTTGGTAGTACCTAAGAATAGGGAACTAAGGCAACTCATCCTCAAAGAAGCCCATGACACACCCCTCTCGATTCATCCCGGTAGCACAAAAATGTACCGAGATCTACGCCAGAGATTTTGGTGGACTAGGATGAAGGGAGACATTGCTCAATTTGTTGCCTAATGTGATGTTTGTCGTCGCATTAAGTCAGAACATCAAAGACCTGTTGGTACACTTCAACCTTTGCCTATTCCAGAGTGGAAATGGGACCAAGTCGGTATGGACTTCATCACCGTCTTTCCAAAAACGCAGAAAGGAAACGATGCCATCTTCGTTGTCATAGATAGGCTTTCCAAAGTTGCTCACTTCCTTCCAGTTCACGAGTCTATAACTGCTAGCCAGTTAGCGGACTTGTACGTCTCTAGAATTGTATCCCTTCACGGTGTTCCTTTGGAAATCAATTCTGATCGTGGTAGCCTTTTCACCTCTAGATTCTGGGGAAGCTTTCAGAATGCTATGGGAACTCATCTCTCCTTTAGTACAGCCTTCCATCCTCAGTCTAGCGGTCAAGTCGAAAGGGTTAACCAAATTCTTGAAGACATGCTCAGAGCTTGTGTTATCTCATTTGGGAAGAATTGGGAGAAGTCTCTGCCATTCGCCGAATTTGCTTATAACAATAGTTTTCAATCTAGTCTGAACATGCCTCCATTTGAACTCCTTTATGGACGACGATGTCGAACACCTTTAAACTGGTCAGAAACCGGTGAGAGACAATTCTTTGGACCGGATATGATCAAGGAAGCAGAAGAGCAAGTTCGCATTGTTCGTGATCAATTGAAAGCAGCCCAGTCTCGTCAGAAAAGCTACTATGATCGTCATCATAGGCAAGAGAGCTACAATCTGGATGAGAAGGCTTACCTTCGGGTTACTCCTCTGAAGGGAACCCAACGTTTCGGCATCAAAGGCAAGTTGGCCCCACGTTACATCGGACCTTTCCGCATTCTTGCTAAACGTGGAGAAGTTGCCTACCAACTTGAACTACCCCCGCACCTTTCCATGATGTATTCCATGTGTCCCAACTCAGGCGTTGCTTCAAGGACCCCATCCGCGAAGTCGACCATGAAACGCTTGATCTCCAAGATGACCTTTCTTATCGAGAATACCCCGTTCGTATTCTTGATTCCGCAGAGCGTGTCACTCGTCGTCAGAAGATTAAGTTTATGAAAGTGCAATGGTCACACCACTCTGAGAGAGAAGCTACGTGGGAAAGAGAAGACCGTCTCAGTACCGAGTACCCCACCTTCCTCTCGCAGACTTCTGAATCTCGGGACGAGATTCTTATGAGTGGGAGCGAGTTGTCAGAACCCTCTGTTAGGTAATGTGTTAGGATTAAAGTCCTCTTGCATCATGTTAAAAATTTCAAAAGAAATCTTTGAAATCAAATTCAAAAGCAAAATGGGAGAAGGAACCCCCCCAGATGAATTAATTCAAAAGGCCAGATAAAAATCTTCTCCAAAAATTCATGTTAGATTTTTTAAAAGTCTTATAAATGAGTGTGATCACATATCAAGTGATGTGGGACCCACCCCATGCTCATGGATTTTTTCAAATATTCAAACAGTGCCTTGGAATTAATCAAAAACCCCTATTTGAGTTAAGATTCAAATTATTTGAATTTTAAAAATGTTCAAAATTTATAAGTGGCTAGTATATGATTTGGTGAGGCCATATAAAAATTATGAGCATTTAATAAAATGCCTAGCTATTTATTTAGCATAGCAAAACAAAAAGGCAGAAAGAAAACAGATAGGAAAAAGAAAAGAAGAACTTACCTGGCCATTCGGCCCAACTCATCGCCCCACGGCCCAACAAGCCAGCCCAGCCCATTGCCCCGTTTGTCTTCTTCCCCGGGCACGAGCAGGCAGCTGCGTGCCCGGCATGCCGACGCCGGTGCCACCTGCTTGCCTGCCTGGAGGCCCTCTCAGCCTCCTTCCTTGCGCCACGGAGACAAGAACGACGCCGTGAACCACATCCCCCCCCATCGCCGCTTCATCTCGCGCCTTCTCCTCGTTTTCCCCTTCTTCCCCGAGAGCAGCCGTCGTTCGCCGTCGACGAAACCCGCGGCCAACGACGGAGAGGAGCACGGAGACCTTGTCCATCCTGCGCAGCACCGTCGACCACCCCGATCTGGAGAAGATGGGCCCTTAATCGAGCTCGTGGACGACGCACGCTTCATCGAGGACTCGCCGGACCCGCAAGTCGCCGTCGTCGAATTCGCCACCACCACGACCTCCCCGACCTCCCTGACCCCTCTTCTAGCATCAGGGTGAGCTTCTCCATCCTCCCCGACCAACCCCGGAGTTTCTCTCCCTCTCCTTTGTGATTCGCCATGGGAGCCGAGCACGGCCTCCGCCATGGGTGAGCTCGAGGTCGCCCCTGTGCTCCTCCGTCTCAGCCAGGGCGCGCGTCGTGTTCCCCTCCACCCCAGCGTTGCAACGCACTGCTTCCCGGTCGTTTTGGTGCACGGAGTCGACGTCTACTTCTAAATCGAGCCACGGCCGCCGCCGAAACTCAACGCAGGTGAGGCTCCGGCCACCCCCTTGCCCTCCCATGTGCACCGTTCGAAAGCGGACGAGCATGGGGTGCACTCCAGTGCCACCGGCGTGCCAAATAGTCGCCGGAACCGCCCTCCCCGTGTGCGCCGCCGTGGCCAGGCCGCCGGCATCAAGCCGCCGGTGGGTTAGGCCTTAACCCCACGCTAAACACCCCCTGGTGACACTGACAAGTGGGCCCAGGGCCCTTAATCCCCCCCCCCGGTTAGTTTAAACTAACCGGGTTAATTAACCCAGTGACTGACACCCCGGCCACACTGGTCAGACCCCCCTGACGTCACCCTTGCGCAAGCATGACGCAATAAAAGAATTTCCAGAATAAAAAGAAATCAGAGAAATTACAGAAATTCCAGAAAAAGGCTGAAACTTTGGAAATTCATAGAAATTTCATATCAACTCCAAATTTCACAAATAGTATATGAAAAATGATCACGAGAAAATAAGCTATCCAAATATCCAACTTTCAACCATGTTTGAGTTGAATTTAAAATGTTATCAGTAGAATTTGCTATTTGATTTAAATGGAATTAATTCAAATTCTTTTCAAATGCTTTTGCATTTTGAACCATATCAACATATCACATTATACTTGAACTTCAGGGGCATATCATACACATTTCAAAATGGTTCTACTTGATCAAACAATGTCAATTATAACTTGGCTAAAATGAATTCAAATTGGAGTTTGAATTTGCAATTGAAATTGCAATATACTCCATTTAAATGGAATTGCTTCACACATCGAAGCATATAAATCAAGTTTCCACCTTCAACCATGTGATTGTGCATTGTATTTACTTTGCTACCTTGTTTGTTGTTTGTCGAGTAGAGGTGGAACCGGAACAGGAGGCTGCCCCCTTCGTTGAAGACCCCGAACCCGAACCTCGTCAGCAAGGCAAGCAAACCCCCATTGATCATGTCGATAAAATCCCAATTCCCTCTCATGTCTCGCTTATGCATTGCATAGGATGATTACCATGCTACGTTTCTACCGCATATATGAACCCATTACTTTGCATGACCTATCATTTTGTCACAGTAGAAAGCAAACCACAATCCTAGAAAATGTAGGAGTTGGTTGATATCATGTGGCCCCTGCAATTGTTACTGCTTATTGCATGCTTAGATTGATACAATGATGTTACTGTTATGTGAGTCGGGATGGTAGTGATCATGGTGATGATGGTGGAAATGTGTTGGTGAATCTACCCTAATACAAGGTGAAAGATGAGAGGCTGTGTAGGAGTACACAGTGGGTTGTCTCGTTGAACACCGCCCTAAGTCCGAGTTCTTGTGTGGTGATCCAAGATGAAGAGTACAACCACACATTGGGCTGACTGACCCCTCTCAACCTATTAACTCATCCCTTTCGATGTCCAGATGTCGCAATAGTTCGGAGTTCTGGTAGGTCTGTGGCCTGGATGCTAAGTGAGAGAACGGCTCATCTGAGACCGGCTTACGCACCACGCACACATCATCTGGGTCCACTTCGGTAAACCGGCCGGGTTCACGATAGTGGTAGCCAACCCAGGTAGGCGGCTTTCTCGGACTAGATCAGCTATGAGGTAACAGTTGTGGTGAGCATCCTCGCTGACATCCCTTGAATGGTGTCGAGATCAAAGGCGGTAAATGATGATCATGTGTGTGTAGCGGTACACCCCTGCAGGGTTAACAAAACTATTCGAATAGCCGCGTCCGCGGTTAAGGACTGCTTGGAAAGCTTAGATTATTAGACAACTTGAACTGGATACTTCTAAAACACACCAAGATAAGTGTGAGTGCTATGGCGTGCTTTCTCGTGGGTAGACTAAGGATGGAAAGCTGTACTAAAGGAGAGATGAGTTCCCATAGAATTCTGAAAGCTTCCCCAGAATCTAGAGGTGAAAAGGCTACAACGATCAGAATTGATTTCCAAAGGAACACCGTGAAGAGACACAATTCTAGAGACATACAAGTCCGCTAACTGGCTAGCAGTTATAGACTCGCGAACGGGAAGGAAGTGAGCAACTTTGGAAAGTCTATCGATGACCACGAAGATGGCATCGTTTCCTTTCTGGGTTTTTGGAAAGCCGGTGATGAAGTCCATACCGACTTTGTCCCATTTCCACTCTGGAATAGGCAAAGGTTGAAGAGTGCCAGCAGGTCTTTGGTGTTCTGCCTTAATGCGACGACAAACATCACATTCGGCAACAAATCGAGCAATGTCTCTCTTCATCCTAGTCCACCAAAACTCTGGCGTAGATCTCGGTACATTTTTGTGCTACCGGGATGAATCGAGAGGGGTGTGTCATGGGCTTCCTTGAGGATGAGTTGCCTTAGTTCCCTATTCTTAGGTACTACCAAACGATTTCCAAAGAATACCGTTCCTTTACTATCTGTGGAGAAACATTTAGCAACTCCGCTAGCAATGTTCTCCTTGATCCGGCGAACACCTCATGCACGCCTTTGGGCAACTATGATTTGATCCTCAAGAGTTGGTTTCGCCACCAAGTTGAAAAGAGATCCACGAGGAACAATCTCGAGATTGAGCTTTCGAAATTCCTCATGAAGAAGTGGTTGATACTGTTGTAACATGAGGTTGTTACAATACGACTTACGACTTAGTGCATCAGCCATGACATTGGCTTTGCCTGGGGTGTAAGAAATTCCTAAGTCATAATCTTTTATCAACTCAATCCAGCGTCTTTTCCTGAGATTAAGATCTGGCTGGGTGAAAATGTATTTGAGGCTTTGGTGGTCGGAATAGATCTCACAACGATTACCAAGGAGGTAATGTCGCCAAGTTGTTAGGGCATGAACTACGGTAGCGAGTTCAAGATCATGGGTAGGATAGTTCTCTTCATGTGGACGCAACTGGCGTGAAGCATAAGCTACCACATGTCTATCTTGCATAAGTATGCATCCTAACCCTTGCCGTGATGCGTCACAAAAGATCTCGAAATCCTTTTTGGTGTCTGGAGGCGCAAGTACGGGTGCAGAAGTCAATCTTCTTTTTATCTCTTGAAATCTTTCCTCGCACTTGGGAGTCCATAGGAATTTCTTATCTTTCTTGAGGAGTTCAGTTAGAGGCTTTGCAACTTTAGAAAAGTTCTCGACGAAGCGGCGGCAATAGCTAGCTAGGCCAAGAAAACTCCTAACTTGCTTAACCGATTCAGGTGGACTCCAGTCAAGGACGACCTGAACTCTCTCGGGATTCACAGCAATGCCTTTTGAAGAAATCACGTGGCCTAAGTAGGTCACTTCTGGTAGCCAGAATTCACACTTGGAGAATTTAGCATATAGGCGATGCTCTCTAAGTTTCATCAATACCAGCCTTAGATGTTTGGCATGTTATTCTTCGTTCTTCGAGTAGATGAGAATGTCATCAAGATAAACTACAACAATTTTATCTAAGTACTCCATGAAGATCGAATTCATCATGCGCGAGAAAGTGGCGGGGGAATTGGTTAAACCGAAGAACATGACGGTGTACCCGTAAAGACCATAATGAGTAGTAAAAGCCGTTTTGGTAATGTCCTCGTTTCGGATTTTGATTTGATGATAACCTAATCTCAAATCCATCTTGGAGAAGACAGAGGATCCAGCAAGTTGATCATAAAGATCATTGATCCTGGGAAGTGGGTACTTGTTCTTTATCGTCGCTAAATTTAGCGGGCGATAGTCTACGCACATCCTTTCTGTTCCATCTTTCTTCGTTACGAACAGAACGGGGCAACCCCATGGCGATGAGCTAGGGCGGATGAAGCCTTTTGCCAACAAAGCTTCAAGTTGGATTTTAAGCTCAGCTAACTCACGTGGGGCCATTTTGTATGGGCGTCTAGAAATTGGTGCGGTTCCTGGGGCAAGATCAACAATGAACTCTACACATCTTTCGGGTGGCATTCCCGGCAGCTCTTCAGGAAAGACATCCGGGAAGTCACGAACCACCGGAACATCTTCAAGGTCGGGAAGGGGAAGCACATTCAAAGATTGTACTTGGGTTCTTGTTCTAGGTGAGGTGTAATCTATTGTCTGGCCTGAAGGATGTGTAAGTCTAACTGACTTGGCTTTACAATCAAGAAAAGCATTTTGTCTTGATAAACAATCCATACCGAGGATGACATCAATGTCTGAAGACTTGAGGGCTATGAGTGAAGCAAGGAATACTAAACCCTCAATTGCAATTTGATTACCATGGCTTACTCTACTAGTTTTCCACTTGGAACCAGGAGTTTGGATAATCATTGGGGTGAACATTTCATCAAAGGATATCTCATGCCGAAGTGCATAACTCTCCGACATGAATGAGTGAGATGCTCCTGGATCGAGAAGGGCAGAAGTGGGAACAAAATTGACTAGGAGCGTACCAAGAATGACGTCAGAAGTACTATCAGTTTCCTCAGCTCAGATTTGGTTCACACGTCCAAGCTTTGTGGAAGTGAAAAGCTTGGCGGTGGGAACCTTCGGGGGTGGTTTGGCACGAACAGTGGGGTTTCTTTTGGCATGGGGTGGAACATTCTGATTTATGGGACAATCACGAGAATAGTGACTAGGATGGCCACATTTGAAGCAGGCTCCAAAGATAGTGCGGGGAGCTGGGTTGTTTGGTGGAGCTGGTGGACGAGGCGGCACAAGGGATGGCCTCGGTGGGTTGTTTTGGTGGATCAAACTGTTAGGAATCCAGATCATGCGCTTCTGAGGGCGTGAACTAGAAGAAGGGGCAAGCTCAAGAGCATGCTTGCGAGACTTCTCAAAATTTTCATTGCCATGCTCAGCTCTAAAAGATCTGTTGACTAAATCCTCAAAGGTGGAAAACTCAAGGAGGTTGAGATCATGACGAAAGATGGGGCTAAGTCCCTTGCGGAACCTTGCTTGCTTTCAGGCATCGGTGGTGATTTCATCTTGGGCCTAACGAGCAAGACGGTTGAACTCCCTCACATACTCATTGATGAGGACATCCCTACTAATGTTACACCCATATCCTCACCAACTACACATACTGGACCAGTTACTAGAGCACGTGCACGTCAACTAAATTATCAGGTACTTTCGTTTCTTGTGAATCCTTCTATTGTTCATGAACATATGATGCTGCCTAAATTAGACACTTTTGTTTTGCTTATGAATGAAGGACCTAGCAAGGACAAGAAGGATGGCCATTGGAGCGGGATCAAGCATGGAGAAGAAGGTGCGCGCGCGGGAAAGTACAGTGGAGCTTCCAGTGGTGATTATCACACTTTGAAGCCACCATAAGGCGCGCATGAAGTCTTGGACGAAATACGCGAGATGTCACTTCATTATTTTCGTCCAAGGGCAATTATAGGTGCTGCGTCACCTTAATATTGGGCTGGGCCCATGTAATTTCAAAATACCACATTATAGGTTGTTTTTAGAGTCCGTATGTGTGGGGAAACCGAGTTAGGGTTGTTTTCGGACCCCACCTCCAAGGGGCCACGAAATTCCCCTCTGTTCCCCCATATATACAGCCCTTAGGGCGTCGTTTAGACTGGGGGTTTTAATTAGATTTAAGTTAGCCATAGCCGCAACTTCGAGCTCTTCGTTTGTGTCATCCGACTAGGCCAAGACCGCATTGGAACCCCAACTTTTGTTAATCTTTCATCTTATATTCGCAATATCCAGATTGCAATTCTTAGTTCTTGCTTGTTCTTCGATTGCTTGCAGGAATTGACCTTCGTGGTCAGGTTGATCGTGCATCCGCGGGATCAATAACCTCTCGGAGTTGGTTTAGCGATTGCTAAGGCGCAACGTCTTCGCACGTTCGTAGTCGGGTCGTGAAAGTCTACTCCACCAAAATCGATCTCCATCCTCTCATCGAAACATCGGGACACCTTCGCCTCTATCAAGTGGTATCAGATTTCCAGGTTGATCGGTGATATTTACCAGTTTTTCGTAGTCTAGATTACTTCTGTTCTTCATACCTACAGTCCACGAAAAAGCCAAAAAAAATTTAGGGTTAGATCATCACGTCCCAAAACAGTCCGAGCCTTTGTCCAGTTTTCTTTACAGTAGTTTGCATTGTTGAATTTTCGGTTGCATCGTTGGGTCGAGTTGCTGATCTTAGCGTCTAGTTACCTTAGAGTTTCGAGTTCTGATCACAGTTTTGTCACGCCGCCGCCGCACAGTAGTACACCACCACGTTCCGCCAATCCGAGTCCAGATACACCACCACGTTCCGCCAAGCCGAGTCCATACACACCACCACAACCTACTGATCCGAGTTGAGTTCCATCACCGTTCGGTTTGTGATCTTTCCGTAGCCAGAATAGTTGAGTTGATTAGAGTCGGATTTCACCAATCTTTCGTCGTACGTAGAAGGGGGTGATTTCCAAAAAAAAAGTCTGGCACGCTTTCCAGAGCAGTTTTTAGGCCAAAAAATTCAGGGGTGAAAAAATTTCGTGCCCATACCTTCCTTAGGTCCAGAAACTCATTTTGAGACGTTCGCTACCATAGTGATTTTTTCGCACTTTTTCAGCCACCGCAGTCCCGCATCGCAAAAAAAAAGAAAAAAAAATTCAGAGATTGCTTCTCAGTTGTTTACGTGCCGCGTCGTGCTTTCGTTGGTGTATTAGGCTCGCGTCTCTAGTACGGCCTAGCCTAGGATCAGCACAGTACTGACGTTGAGTGTTTATTCAGCTTTGCATCTCTGTTTTGATTACTGTTGATCTTTTTGCTACCATATTTGTCAAGCCTACCTATAGCTCCACATATATTCTACTTTGTGCGGTTGACACCTCCTGGCCATCGCTCTACCACATCTCTGAGAGTTTTGACCCGTTGGTTGTACATCACCACCTGCTGCTAGGTAAGAATCGGTAAGAACGAAAGAAAAGCTTGACGGATTTGTGCTTTCCACCACCCCACATCCCATTAGTAGAAGTAGGATCATATTTCTGTGTGTTTTCTATTTCTGCTAACCATGCCAGGATCCCATGATGAAGTGGCGCGGGATGCATCCGATTGGGAGAATATGACAAACAAAGCGTTACATGATAAATTTGCACAAATGATGTCTGAACAGGTGAATGACATCGAGAACAGATTTACAGAGGCGATTGATGGTGTGGAGAAGATGATCGACACCAAGCTCGACGCCAAGTTTACTGAGTTGCTCGCACGCCTACCTGCACAGCCTGCGGCCGCTCCAGCACAGCCACTGCCACCACGACGTGCACGACGTATTCTGTTTCCGGGCAGACAAGCTGCTGGTGCTCCTGCTGCTGCTGCAGTTGCTGCTACTGCTACTGCTTCTGACATCGGCCAGGACGACAACTACGAGGGTGATTACGAGGAGGAGGTGGAACAGGAAGCGGCCTATGAGCAGCCAGCTGGACGTCCACGTCCCAACATTCGCCACGGTCGACACCAACCACCCCCTCAGGTACGCGATGATGAACATGTGCCTAAACTTAAATTGAATCTTAAGACGTTTGAGGGTAGATATATTCCTGATGCTTATCTTACTTGGGAGTTAGAAACTGAACAACGCTTTACATGTTTACAATATCCTGAGAATAGACGTGTTACTGCTGCTGTTTGTGAATTCACGGGGTTTGCATCTATTTGGTGGTCTGAACATTGTAGATTGCATGCTAATAATATTCCAACTACTTGGGCTGCTTTAAAAGATGTTATGCGTACTCGCTGGGTTCCTCCTTATTATCAACGTGAATTGCTACAAAAATTACAGCGTTTGAGACAAGGCAAAAATTCTGTAGAGGAATATTATCAGGCATTACAAACTGGATTGATTAGATGTGGCCTAGTAGAGGATAATAAAGCTATGCTTGCACGTTTTATGGGTGGTTTAAACAGGGAGATACAAACTATTCTAGAATACAAGGACTTTGCTACTATTACTCGTTTGTTTCATCTTGCTTGTAAAGCTGAACGTGAAGTGCAGGATCGACAGGCCGCTACGAGACCTAACTTTTCTGCAGGACGAAATACATCATGGACATCGCGTGGAACTTCTACATCCACACGTCCTGCTGCACCACCATCTACTTCAGCCGCTCATTCTTACAGGGAGCCACCAAAACAGCTAGTGCCACCATTCAAGGGTGCACAGAGTGGTCCAGCGGCGAGTTCTTCTTCATCCATGGCTTCCACAGGGCAAACACGATATCGTGATATTAAATGTCGCAGGTGCCAAGGTGGAGGTCACTTCGCAAAAGACTGTCCCTCCAAGCGTGTGATGATTATTACGGCGGATGGTGGGTATGAGTCAGCGAGTGACTATGATGAGGAGACTTTAGTTCTCATTGCTCATGAGGAACAGGGTGCCCATGATGATGCTCATGATATAGAGTATATGGCTCCTAATGATGCAGATAAATATGTTTGGTTGCTCAACGTGTGTTAAGTGTGCAGGTAACGAAGGTTGAGCAAAACCAGAGGCATAATTTGTTCCACACAAAGGGAGTGGTGAAAGAACGTTCGGTTCGCATCATCATTGACGGAGGGAGTTGCAACAACTTGGCTAGCATGGAGTTGGTGGAGAAGCTATCTCTCACCACAAGACCACACCCCCATTCGTACTATATTCAGTGGTTTAACAATAGTGGTAAGATTAAGATAACGCGTTCTGTTCGTGTGCACTTTAGCATTGCTGCATATGCTGATTATGTTGATTGTGATGTGGTACCCATGCAAGCATGCTCTCTTTTACTTGGTAGACCATGGCAATTTGATAGGAATGTTGTACACCATGGTAGGACAAATCAGTTTAATCTGGTTCATCAGGATAAAACTATTGCTTTACTTCCTATGTCTCCTGAACAAATTGTGAAAGATGATCTTGCTAGAGCTAGTAAAGCTAAACAGGAGAAAAATAAGAGTGAAAATGAGATAGCAGCCAAAGAATTTGAGCAACAACATAAGACTAATAGCAAATCTTCTTCTGCTGTTTCTAATGAAATTAAATTGACTAGTCCAACTTTGCTTGCTACTAAAGTTGATCTTTCAGATTTGGATGTTAGTCAATATGTGTGCTATGCTTTTGTGTGCAAAGAAGCTTTGTTTTCATTTGAGGAATTGCCTCCTTCTTTGCCTCCTGTTGTCACTGACCTTTTGCAGGAGTTTATTGACGTCTTTCCACAAGACGTACCACCGGGATTACCACCTATTCGAGGGATTGAGCATCAGATTGACTTAATTCCCGGTGCTTCACTGCCCAACCGTGCGCCATACCGTACCAATCCGGAGGAGACAAAGGAGATTCAGCGTCAAGTACAAGAGCTACTCGACAAAGGTTACATACGTGAATCCCTTAGTCCTTGTGTTGTTCCTGTTATATTAGTGCCTAAAAAGGATGGAACATGGCGTATGTGTGTTGATTGTCGAGCCATTAATAATATTACTATTCGTTATCGTCATCCTATTCCTAGGTTAGATGATATGCTTGATGAATTAAGTGGCTCTACCATGTTTTCCAAAGTTGATTTGCGTAGTGGATACCATCAAATTCGCATGAAATTAGGAGATGAATGGAAAACGGCTTTTAAAACTAAGTTTGGATTATATGAGTGGTTAGTCATGCCTTTTGGGTTAACTAATGCACCTAGCACTTTCATGAGATAAATGAACGAGGTTTTACGTGCTTTCATTGGACGATTTGTGGTAGTCTATTTTGATGATATACTGATTTATAGCAAATCTTTGGAGGAACATTTGGATCATTTACGTGCTGTTTTTATTGCTCTACGTAATGCACGTTTGTTTGGTAACCTTGGGAAGTGCACCTTTTGCACCGACCGAGTATCGTTTCTTGGCTATGTTGTTACTCCGCAGGGAATTGAAGTTGATAAAGCCAAGATCGAGGCGATTGAGAGTTGGCCGCAGCCCAAAACGGTCACACAAGTGAGGAGTTTTCTTGGACTCGCTGGATTCTATAGGCGTTTTGTGAGAGATTTCAGCACCATTGCTGCACCTCTCAATGAGCTTACACGCAAGGATGTGCCTTTTACTTGGGGTACCGCACAGGAAGAAGCCTTCGCGGTATTGAAAGATAAGTTAACACATGCTCCTTTGCTCCAACTTCCTGATTTTAATAAGACTTTTGAGCTTGAATGCGATGCTAGTGGGATTGGTTTGGGAGGTGTGTTATTACAAGATGCTAAACCTGTTGCATACTTTTCTGAAAAATTGAGTGGGCCTAGTCTGAACTATTCTACTTATGATAAGGAATTATATGCTCTTGTTCGGACATTAGAAACTTGGCAACATTATTTATGGCCCAAAGAATTTGTTATACATTCTGATCATGAATCTTTGAAACACATAAGAAGTCAAGCAAAACTTAATCGTAGACATGCTAAGTGGGTTGAAGTTATTGAGACTTTCCTTTATGTCATTAAACACAAGAAGGGGAAAGATAATATTATTGCTGATGCCTTGTCTCGTCGTTATACTATGATTTCACAACTTGACTTCAAGATATTCGGTTTAGAGACAATCAAAGATCAATATGTAAATGATGCAGAATTTAAAGATGTATTGCAGAATTGTAGAGAGGGTAGAACATGGAACAAGTTTGTGCTTAATGATGGATTTGTGTTCCGTTCTAACAAGTTATGCATTCCAGCTAGCTCTATTCGTCTTTTGTTGTTGCAGGAGGCGCATGGAGGAGGATTAATGGGACACTTTGGCGTGAAGAAGACGGAGGACGTACTTGCTACACACTTCTTTTGGCCAAAGATGAGACGGGATGTCGAGCGTTTTGTTGCTCGCTGCACTACATGTCAAAAAGCTAAGTCACGACTCAATCCTCATGGTTTATACATGCCTTTACCTGTACCTAGTGTTCCGTGGGAGGACATATCCATGGACTTTGTTTTAGGCTTGCCTCGAACAAAGAAGGGGAAGGATAGCATATTTGTTGTCATGGATAGATTTTCTAAGATGGCACATTTTATACCATGTCATAAAAGCGATGATGCTGCTAATGTTGCTGATTTATTCTTTCGTGAGATTATTCGCTTACATGGTGTGCCCAATACTATTGTCTCGGATCGTGATACTAAGTTTCTTAGCCATTTTTGGAGATGCTTATGGTTTAAGTTGGGGACTAAACTACTTTTTAGTACTACCTTTCATCCCCAAACTGATGGACAAACTGAAGTAGTCAATAGGACTTTGTCTACTATGCTTAGGGCTGTTTTAAAGAGTAACTTGAAAATGTGGGAAGAATGTTTACCTCATATTGAATTTGCTTATAATCGTTCATTTCATTCTACCACTAAAATGTGCCCTTTTGAGATTGTTTATGGTTTTCTACCTCGTGCGCCTATTGATTTGCTGCCTCTTCCATCTTCGGAGAAGGTTAATTTTGATGCTAAGCAACGTGCTGAATTGATATTAAAAATGCATGAGTTAACTAAAGAAAACATTGAGAAAATGAATACTAGATACAAGCTTGCTGGTGATAAGGGTAGAAAGCATGTTGTGTTTGAACCAGGAGATCTTGTTTGGTTACATCTACGTAAAGATAGGTTTCCTGATTTGCGCAAGTCTAAGTTAATGCCACGAGCTGATGGTCCCTTTAAGGTTTTACAGAAAATTAATGATAATGCATATAAACTTGAGCTACCTGCAGATTTTGGGGTTAGTCCCACATTTAACATTGCAGATTTGAAACCTTATTTGGGAGAAGATGATGAGCTTCCGTCGAGGAAGACTTCAATTCAAGAAGGGGAGGATGATGAGGACATCCCTACTAATGTTACACCCATATCCTCACCAACTACACATACTGGACCAGTTACTAGAGCACGTGCACGTCAACTAAATTATCAGGTACTTTCGTTTCTTGTGAATCCTTCTATTGTTCATGAACATATGATGCTGCCTAAATTAGATACTTTTGTTTTGCTTATGAATGAAGGACCTAGCATGGACAAGAAGGATGGCCATTGGAGCGGGACCAAGCATGGAGAAGAAGGTGCGCGCGCAGGAAAGTACAGTGGAGCTTCCAGTGGTGATTATCACACTTTGAAGCCACCATAAGGCGCGCATGAAGTCTTGGACGAAATACGCGAGATGTCACTTCATTATTTTCGTCCAAGGGAAATTATAGGTGCTGCGTCACCTTAATATTGGGCTGGGCCCATGTAATTTAGAAATACCACATTATAGGCTGTTTTTAGAGTCCGTATGTGTGGGGAAACCGAGTTAGGGTTGTTTTCGGACCCCACCTCCAAGGGGCCACGAAATTCCCCTCTGTTCCCCCATATATACAGCCCTTAGGGCGTTGTTTAGACTGGGGGTTTTAATTAAATTTAAGTTAGCCATAGACGCAACTTCGAGCTCTTTGTTTGTGTCATCCGACCAGGCCAAGACCGCATTGGAACCCCAACTTCTGTTAATCTTTCATCTTATATTCGCAATATCCAGATTGCAATTCTTAGTTCTTGCTTGTTCTTCGATTGCTTGCAGGAATTGACCTTCGTGGTCAGGTTGATCATGCATCCGCGGGATCAATAACCTCTCGGAGTTGGTTTAGCGATTGCTAAGGCGCAACGTCTTTGCACGTTCGTAGTCGGGTCGTGAAAGTCTACTCCACCAAAATCGATCTCCATCCTCTCATCGAAACATCGGGACACCTTCGCCTCTATCACTCATGAATGGAAATCTCTCCTTGATTCAGATTGCAGAACTCTTCCTTCTTGCGCTCCATCAACTCATCCAGAATGTGGTACCCTCGAAAGGCAACACAGAACTCCTGCCAAGTCACTACGTGACCATCTGGCTGCATAGAAACATAGTTCTCCCACTACTGAAGAGCAGCACCTTCCAAGAAGTATACCGCGAAAATAACTCGGTCATCGGGAGCAACATGTGCAGTGTCAAGCTTACGCTCGATGGAACGGAGCCAATCATCAGCTTCAAGGGGCTCAGAAGAACATCGGAATATCGATGGCTTGAGAAGATGAAATCCTGAATGCTGACCACCACATTACGATGGTGGGCGGTATTCTTCTCGATGAGCTCCAGAAGGCGTGTTTGATCACGTCTATTCCGCTCAGCTTCCATCATGATTTCCGCCGCAGAAGGTGGTGGTGGAGGTTCATCATCATTTCGATTCCGATCACGGTCTCAATTCCGAAGAACAACACTACGAGTTCCACCTAACATCCTGTGTGATAAAAGTCAACAATCAGAACAGGTTGTACGATGGAGGCAAGGATAAAAGTATATGATTTAGGCGGAAAGGATAAAATGCGAAGGCAATGAATCAAAGAAACACGGAACAAATCCGGCAGCATAACGGCTACACTGGGATGGAAATTGAAACAACCTCGAAGAAATTGGACAGAACTTCTTCAAGAACTCAAAACACGGAGACTCCGGACAACCACAACAATCCTACGGCTATAAGGAGGCAATCAACGAGATGTTCTAGTAAGACATAGATGAGCCTAGTCCTATCTTCCCGTAGAAAAGGTAAGGGTGACTCAGAACTCAGATCGATGAGGGTAAGGAGAAAAAGAAGCCTTACGTTGTTCCCTTATATACCCAGAGTAACTATATAACTATAGCAAGCTGGACTCGACTTCGGCCAGGGCTGATAATCCTACAGTCAGTCCTGCTCTGATACCAAGTCTGTCGGGACCCGGGGTTAGCGTATGCAAGTCCCGCTACGACATAGTCATATGGAGAGCCGAGAACCGTACCCACTTGTCTAAGCAGACAAGGTCAAGCACAGAACGTTCTCGGAAAGCATCGTACGTGAGGGGCATCCCATCCAGGCTGGATGTCAACTGAGATGGGTCCTCATCGTCCGCACACAAGTCTAAATGATATGGGTGATGAACTCCCATATTCACAGACAAGTCGCCTCAACCATACTATCGACTATCTCATAACTCTTACATAGACTTACTCCAGCCCGATCACTTAGTCGGGGTCTAGGGCGGGCTCGATCATACAACAAAGTGTGTACGAGACAGAGTCTCGAACAATCGCATCGCGATGCCCCAAGCTGCGCACATCTAAGGGACACTTGGTGTATAAAAGACCGCCAGCCAGATCACAACTAAGGTCTCGAAAACCCATACTAAGACATGCATTTTATAATCATACACGCAGCACACATGTCCAGTATGAACAGCAGGTATCATTGCAATTCTCTACAAAGTATACAACTTTATTGATAACTCTTACAGAGTGCACACAGAGATCACAAGTCTGTGATCCAACATTACATCAAACATGCGGAAGCAAAGTAGGTCTGAGTACAGACAAGTTTAACAAATGGCTTAAGAAGCCTTATTTAAACACAAGCCCTCCACGAGGGAACCATTCGTCTGACTAGGACTACACTAGCTTGGTCAGTCGTCGAGCTCCAGGAGGATTCCACCTTCGGGGTCAGGGGGTTCATCTAAAACATAGAATAAGCAAACGTGAGTACAAAGTCGTACTCAGCAAGACTTACGTAGGAGCTATACTACTCATGCACATGTATCAAGGTAAAGGGAGGTGGGGTTCAATTGCAGAAGTGCCAGCTTTGACTTGGCTAGTCCTGAACTACGAGTACCAGACTTGAGGTAATAAGCGTACACGAGTCCACTACATGTCTCCAACCAATTACACCACTATGGTGCCTTCCTCGACTTCCCCAAGAGAAAGCACGCCATAGCACTCACGCTTATCATGGCAAGTTTTATAAGTATCCAGTTCAAGTTGTCTAATAATCAAGCTAAGCTTTCCAAGCAGTCCTTAACCGCGGACGCGGCTATTCGAATTGTTTTGTTAACCCTGCAGGGGTGTACCGCTACACACACACACACGCATCAGTTACCGCCTGGGAGTGGGAGCCTTCAAGCGGGTACCGGCGAGGATGTTGCCGCGACACTTCGCCCACAGCTCCATTCTAGTCCACAGAGTCGCCTATCTGAGGGGGATCCGTATGGAAGTCCGGCCGAGGTTCCAGTACAGCCTCAAACGATGTGTGCAGGGTCCCAAGCCGGTCTTGAAAAGCCGTTCATCCACTTCGCAGACCGTGCCACATCCCTACCAGAACTCCGAACTACTGCGACTTCTAGGGTTCGAACGGGGTGAGGTACTAGGTCAAGAGGGGTCAGTGAGCCCAATGTGTGGTTGTACTCTTCCTCTTGGATCACCACACAAGAACTCGGACTTAAGGCGGTGTTCAACGAGACAACCCACTGTGTACTCCTACACAGCCTCTTATCGTTCACCTTGTATTAGGGTAGATTCACCAACACATTTCACTTTCATCAACACCATGTTCACTATCATCCCGACTCACATCAAAAGCAACCTCATTGTACCACTAATCATGCAATAAGCAGTAACAGTTGCAGGGGCCACATGATATCAATCAACTCCTATGTCAGCTATGATTGTGGTTTGCTTACTACTGTGACAAGATGATAGGTCATGCATCGGATATGGGTTCAACTATGCGGTAGAATCGATACAAGGTGATCTCCTAAACATGCATAAGAGAGACTGAGAGGGAATTGGGATTTTATAGACATGATCAATGGGGGTTTGCTTGCCTTGCTGACGAGGTTCAGTCACGGGGTCTTCAACGAAGGGGGTGAACTCGGGTTCCGGCTCCACTTCTATCAGCAACATGACAATCATAGGATCAACATAATGTACAATGCACAATCACATGAATAAGATGGTAATGGTGATATTCATGGTTGCATTGTGTGGACAATTCTATTTAAAAGGAGTATATTGCAAATGAATTGCAAATTCAAACTCCATTTGATTAATTGATGAATTTCAAATGCATTTGAATGCATGAATGTTCATTTGGAAAGGTTGATCATGAAGTGATGTTGTAAAGGTGAGGTAAAGCCTATGATGTGTGTATGAATCCATCTAATAGAAGTGTGTTGCAAAATCATTTGCAAATTCACTCCAAATTTGAATTCAAATTAAATGCATATGGATGTTTTCCACTGTTCACCCAATTTAAATTGGTCAAACATGAAAACAAAGTCCATATTCAGAATCCTTGTATTTTTCTGATAATTTCAGACATATTATTTGTCCAATTTGGAGTTAAAATGAAGTTATTATGAATTTCCAAAATTTATTGCATTTTCTCGAATTTCTGGAATTTCTCTGTAATTCTTTTAAAAAAAAATCTGTTTATTGCGTCACAGTGACACCAGGCTGATGTCAGGGGGCCACTGACAGAAGGGCCCCACTGGTCAGTGACCTGGGACTTAATTCCCTCTCTGTTTAAATTAAACAGGGGTTAATTAAGCCCTAGGCCCACTGGTCAGCCTCTGGTGGGGGGGTGGGTTAATTAACTCGGGGTTAGGGCGCTAATGGCCTCGCCGGCTCGGGCTCGCTGGAGCGCTCGCCGGAGCGGCTGTTTCGGCACGGGAGTGGTTAAGGAGGCACTGGGAGGTGGCTACGGGTCGTCCGCGTCTAGTGGCGTGAGCTGGAGCTCAAGGAGAGGCTCGGGGCCACGACTACTTCAAGCTCACGGCGGCCGGAGCTTCGGTGCTCGATGAGCACGGCGATTGCGGCCACGGAATGGAGCTCGGCTAGAGGAAAAATAAGCGCGCGCTCACCCTGAAGACGAAGACGAGCGCGACATCATCGGGGAGGGACCAGAAGGGCTCGATTTGTCGCCGGAGCTGCGGCGGCCGGCGGTGAAGACTCGAGGCTCGCGTCGTCTACGAAGGCTCCTGGCTCGAATCAACGGTGCAGGGCGACGAAGTTGAAGGAGGGGAGGATGTTGGACATGGCGGCGGAGCTGGAAGGGCACGGTGGCCACGGGATCTCCTCGTCGACGCTCCGGCAGACTCTCGGGTCTCCGCGGAAATTCGCCGTGGGAGGGAGAGAGAGATCAAGGGAGATGGGGGAATTGCTTCGGGAGCCTTCGAGGGCGTCCACGGCGAGAGGAGAAAGGGGAGGGAGTAGCTGCGTGGCTAGGAGGAGGTGGCCACGGCCACGGGCATGCTCTCCACGGAGCTGCTTCGGGGGAAGGGGAAGAAGACGACAGGGAGCTCGGGTGGGCTGGGCCAGGCCAGAAGAAAGGTGGGCCTTGCCCTAGGCGCCAGGTAAGATTCTGTCCTTTCTATTTTCTCTTTATTATTTCTGTAATGTGTTGGCCCTGCTAATTTAATTAGCTAGGCATTTTTTTTAAATGCCACAAATTTTTATGTGGCCTCACAATATATATAGCTAGCCACTTATAAAGTTTGGACATTTTTAAAATTCAAATTATTGAACTTTAATTCAAATAGGGTTTAAATTTAAATCCATGCTCCTGTTTGAATATTTGAAAAATCCATGAGCATGGGGTGGGTCCCACATCACTTTATATGTGATCACACTCATTTATAAGACTTTTCAAAAATGCAAAAGGAATTTTTGGAGCAACTTTTTATCTGGCCATTTGAATTAATTCATCTGGGGGGTGTTCTCTCTCCCATTTTGATTTCTTTTGAAATTTTTATCATGATGCAAAGGGACTTGCTATTCCTTGCACATACCTAACTTGGGGTTGTGACACTAGATCATAGCAATATCACACAAAACATGCATGGAGCAAGCAGAAATTATAGATACGTTTTGGACGTATCAACGCGCGAGATGACATCACACAGAACAGAGTCAACCGCAGCAGGCGAAGACGCGCAGCACGCGAGGAGTACTCGGACGAAGAAGCCTCCGACGAGGAGATCGAGCCATGTGGGGCACTATGCTTCACACGTGCCATACGTGAGACGCGAATGCCAAACGGGTTCAAACTGAACTCCACGACACTAAAGTACAACGGACTCGAGGAGCCGGAGGCATGGCTGGACGACTACCTAACAGCAGTCAAGTTTCAAAGAGGAACCAACATCACGGCAATGCAGTACGTGCAGCTCATGCTCGAGAGCTCCGCTCGACATTGGCTGAAGAATCTTCGGCGCGGATCCATCAGCTCCTGGAGCCAGTTCCGAGGAGCCTTCATAGAAAAATTCAAATCCACATACAAGCGACCAGCCTCACTCGAGGAACTGCGGGCATGCAAACAAGGAACGAGGGAGGCCCTGCGAGCATACATCCAGCGATGGACGATAATCAAGAATTCAGCGGAAGACATCTCGGACGAAAGTGCGATCGACGCGTTCCGGCGAGGCCTTCCGCGCGTCGAATTCAAGGAGCAGCTCGGACAGATGAAAGTACGAACACTCGCACGGCTGTTAGAACTAGCCAACAGCTGGGCAGACGGAGAAGATTCCATTCGTAATGAAACAGAAACCCACACTGCACGATCAGAGTACGACTACGACTACAACGGAGATAGAGGAGCCGACAGAAGAAGGAAGCGACCCAGACAGAACTTCTATGACGACAGAGGACCTGACATGTTCGCCGCCGGTTTCTCGGACGATCGGAACGGCAGCCACCGCGATGAAAACATACCATAGCGACGAGACAACCCAGAAGACGAGCCCCAGGCTCAGAGACGAGAATGGAGGACAAGGCAGCCACGCGATGGCACTCGCACATTCCGCTCCGCCAAAGAACAACTCGATGGACTGTGTTCTATACATGGATTCAGAAACGAGCGAGGAGAGCTCAGATCGTCCCACACCCTCAGGAATTGCAGAAGCTTCAACGAGTTGGCCGAGGAGAAAAGCCGCTCCGCGGCCGCAACAGCACGACCACTCGCAAGCATAGCAGTTGGGCCAGTCGCACACAATGCGCCAACAACCCCCCCTCTGCCAACAAGACAGGTGCCCGCCATCCAGGAACGACAAAGGACACCAGAAGAGGAAAACCAATACCCAGAAGTCCACGGGAGGATCTACATGATACAAGTAGGCAGACCTTCCAACAGGCAGCAGAAACAAGTCACCAGACAAGTCTTCCTGGCAACCTCCACACACCCGGCTGTCCCAGAGTACCTGCGCGGGTCGGAGACAGAAATCGCCTTCTCCCGGGACGACCACCCGCCAGTCCTTCCCCAACCAGGGCACGCCGCGCTAGTACTCGAGGCCAGAATCGGAAATTACGACATGTCGCGAGTATTCATGGACGGCGGCAGTGGGATCAACATCATCTTCACCCGAACACTCGACGACATGCTCATCCAAAACAACGCACTCAAGTCCTCAGGCACAACCTTCCACGGGATCGTACCAGGAAAAGCAGTCTACCCCCTCGGAAGGATAAGCCTGGAGGTAATCTTTGGGAACGCGACAAACTTCCGCAAGGAAACGCTTGACTTTGAAGTGGTCGACTGGAAGTCGCAATACCACGCAATTATCAGGCGACCAACTTTCGCTCGCTTCATGGCCGTACCCCATTACGCCTACCTCAAGCTGAAGATGCCAGGCCCACACGGGGTCATCACAATCAGCGGCAGTTTCGTCAGATCCGACCGCTGCGACAAGGAATTCCACAAGATAGCAGAAGCCTTCATAGCCCACCAAGGCAGCAGGACCACGGGACTCG
Organism: Bromus sterilis; assembly: GCA_950022295.1. Taxonomy (NCBI): domain Eukaryota; kingdom Viridiplantae; phylum Streptophyta; class Magnoliopsida; order Poales; family Poaceae; genus Bromus; species Bromus sterilis. Next base: position 282,451,259 of record OX465599.1, on the reverse strand, counting down.
CAGAAGAAGCGCTCCCGTAGAAGGAAAGGAAAATCGCCTGAAGAACCCAGGAACTCGGAGATAAAGTTAACAGGCCTTTAAAGCCACTACATCATCGTTCTAAGCAAAAGGGATCTGTCTTCAACAGAACACCCCCCTACTCTTTGTAAGAGACAGCAGGAAAAGTATTACATAAATATTTTCCCCAAAATCTGTTGGCACTCAGGGGCTCGCCGAAGCAGCCACCCCCAAGCCGTCCTCCGCAATCGCGGCACATTAACCTGGCACTCGGGGGCTCGCCGAAGCAGCCACCCCCCAAGTCGTCCTCCGCAATCGCAGCACATCAACTTGACACTCGGGGGCTCGCCGAAGCTGCCACCCCCCGAGGCGTCCTCCGCAATCGCGGCACATTAACTTGGCACTCGGGGGCTCGCCGAAGCAGCCACCCCCCGAGTCGTCCTCCGCAATCGCAGCACATCAACTTGACACTCGGGGGCTCGCCGAAGCTGCCACCCCCCGAGGCGTCCTCCGCAATCGCGGCACATTAACTTGGCACTCGGGGGCTCGCCGAAGCTGCCAACCCCCGAGGCGTCCTCCGCAATCGCGGCACATTAACTTGGCACTCGGGGGCTCGCCGAAGCTGCCACCCCCCGAGGCGTCCTCCGCAATCTCAGCACATTAACTTGGCACTCGGGGGCTCGCGGAAGCAGCCACCCCCCGAGTCGTCCCCCGCAATCGCAGCACATTAACTTGGCACTCGGGGGCTCGCCGAAGCAGCCACCCCCCGAGTCGTCCTCCGCAATCACAACACATCAACCTGACACTCGAGGGATCGCCGAAGCTGCTACCCCCAAGGCGTCCTCCGCAATCGCAGCACATTAACTTGGCACTCGGGGGCTCGCCGAAACTGCCACTCCCCGAGGCGCCCTTTGCAACCGCGGCACATAAGAACTTTTACACTCAGGGGCTTGCCGCGGAAACCCTCTGGAACGTCCCCCGCAACTACAACGCAGACGACCCCCCGCGACACAAACAAGAAAGAATATATACCACCAAGAAGAAGCATATACAACGAAGGAAAGCACCTAATCTTTAGGCTCCAACTTTGCCTTGATAAGTGCACCCAGATGACGGTCGTTCTCTTCACAAACTCACCTCACAACCTGGCGCACAGGTTTATCTACAGCCATGTAGTGCTCATTCATCGGATGATCCCTACCTCCTGGAGGACCCGCCACCACCTGAGCAAAATCCACCCCCGGCCAATGACTATTGACCAAACCCAAAGCAGCTCGGGCTCCAGCACGAATCTGATGATCCATCACTCGACGTAACTCGGCAGGCTGACAAAATATGCGACAGAGCCTCTCAAGGGAAGAAGGAACCACCTCCAACGGATAGAACTCAGCATGGATACCACCCAATACCCGCTGGTAGTATTTGAGAGCATCCGGTACCCGCTCAACTCGGAGACGAAGCAAAGCAAACGCTCAAGCACGAGCCCCATCCGCCCAAAAGGGATTGCTCGCCTGCACTCTGGGATCATCAAGCCGTGACATCTCCGACTAAACGGCCCTCTCTTCATCCCGAGTTCTCCCTGCCAGCACTTCGAAAATCAAAAACTGCGATCAAGACAAAGACGACAAAACCTACTAAACGAAATCAAGCAACCAAGCAGAGGCAAGACTCACCCCGCAGGAGGTCGGAAAACTTCACCACCCACGAAGCAAGGCTCTCAACCACGGCCTCGGCACGCTCGCGCCGAGTACGCTGAACGGCTACGGATCCCTTCGGTCGAACAATCTCCCTCTCAGCGTCCTTCAGTCGCCAGCAAACGGACTCGTACGCACCCTCGCGAGCGTCATCCTTCAGCGAACTCCACGGACGAAGAACGCCCGAAGTGGCCTACCGCAGGATGAACAAAACAAAGAAATCAAAAACAACAAGAGGAACAGCCAAGCAGTCACTCAGATAAAGGTAGCAAAAGATCAACCATCACAACGGAGTCACGAATTAAAGACAAAGTTTCAAGGCGACGCAACACTACTGTGCCTCCCCCTCACCTACGACAGGGGGACCCTGAGCATCTACGACCTATTGCAGGCGAGGAGCCAGCTTATCGGCTCGGTCGTCCTGCTCATCAGAATAGTCCGGGATGGTCTCAACCAAGGAATCATAGAAGGAAACCCGATGCCCTATAAGGACGACAAGGGCCGTGGAAGAACCACTCACCACGCTCTCCGCAACTAGCTCCACCATACGCTTCCCATCTGGGCCGAATGCAGCCACCCGAGCGCCCAGGCCATCAGGAACCTTTGAACCCTCAGGCATAAGGTGCTCGTGCGCAAGACCCACAAGATCGGAAGCCCGAGCGCAGACGTCCCCAACCACTGCAACAGCATCTACAGCACCTTGAAGAATTCTAGACCCTGACGCAGCAGCCTCCATCGGTTTAGCACCTATAGCAGCTGCACCAAGCAAAGAAATGTCATCACGAGAAGACAGAAGGAACAGCAAGACAACTGGTTGAAAGCCAAACTTACACACAAGCGAGTTTGCCAAAGAACGAAGACGTTTGCCCTCGACCGCTTCGACACGCGCACGCGCGTCCTCAACCTGACGAAGGCGAACCAGCTCCTCGTGTTGACCATGCAACTCCGCCTCCTTGGAAGCCAAGCTAGCCTTAAGAATGGAAACCGTCCTCTCCGCCTTCTCGGCTTGCTTCTCGGCAACCTGGCGACGGTCTGCAAAGCAAGACAGTACTCAGAAAAAAAGACGCAGCGGCCAAAGCTCAGCAGCGCAAAGAACGAAAACTCACCATCCATAGCAGAAAAAGCATCCTGGGCAGAATCATGGGCCCGCTGCCAACGCTCAGCATCAATCATCAAACGCTCACAGTGTTGGAAAACAGGCTGCAAAAAACAGGCAATCAAGTGTTAAGGAAAGAAAAGACTACAAGCAACTGCAAACAGTTACTTCTAGCCTCGGGGGCTACTCCCATCGGGAGCACTGTTGTGCCCCCGATGATAAAGTCGCACAAACACGAATCAACTTACCAGCTTGGAGACATGGTCGAAAGCACGAGCCTTGTCTTCAATCGCCATATCAAGACGGACAAAGTACGGAGGACCAAGTTTAGTTGGCTTGAGCTCAGGAGCAACAACACCAGGCGCCTCAGAAGAAGGCACACCAGGAACTACACCCGCAGTCAAAACGGCAGGAGTCGCCGTTGGCCCAGAGTGACCAGCGGCATCCGAGAGGTCCTCAAGATGCTTGGCTACCGCCCCAGAAGTCGTCGACTTCAGATCAGTAATAGCTGCGCTGGTGCACGAAGCAGCCGGAGCAGGCGCAACACTACAAAATAAGCATTATCAGACGCAAGAACAAGAAAAGGGAACGAGCACAAATTCAGCAGACTCTTACCCGACACGCGCAGCACGAGGGCGCCCCAGCCTCCCAAGCCTGACCCTCTTGGGAGGAGCGGCCGGAGCAGCAGCCGAAGAGGAAGGCCCAGCAAAAGGAGCAGCAGCCGAAGGGGAAGGCCCAGCAAAAGGAGTAGCAGGCGGGACATCATCATCCAATGCAGCATGATCTTCAACGCTCAAGGGGCGCGACCGCTTCACACGAAAGGGACTCGAATCCTCACTATCTCCAGTCTCCACCAGCACAATTTCATCATCAACAGCCGGCGCAGCATCATTAGCTGCGGAAGCACCAGGTTCTTCAAGAATATCGGCGTCCTCCGGCTGCGGAGGATTACATGGCACCGGAGCATGGCCCTGCGAGACAAGAAATGTCAACAACAAACCAAACTACGTACTCATCCAAACAAATGAATGAACATAGGCACCAACCGGCGGCGGAGAATGATCAGAAGCATATGGAAGGACAAGGCGCATTTCGGAAATACTCGAGCACTTGGTCACATGTTGGATACGAGGCAGCAAGGCGTCATGTCAAGCTCTTCAGGCGAGCATCTCGTCGAGTCGCCGAGTCCCTCGTACTGCCACATGGGGCGAGTTCGATGCTGCAACGGCTGAACTCGCCTCCCCACAAAAAACAGAGATGAGCTGACCACCAGTCAAGTTATCCTTCAACACAACAATCCTCTCCAAAAACTGAGTCAGCTCGGACGACTCCACCTCGGTCAAAGAATGAGACCACAAAGGTTGTCTGACCACCTGCGTGCCCGGATTGAAAGAAGCAAGACCAAATTGCTGACCAACAACGAAGCGATCCTTCAGATAAAACCAGCCTCTTCGCCAGCCACTAACGGAATCGATCTTCTCCAAGTCAAAATATGAATGTTTATCCCCAATGGAGATACCCACTCGACCCACGGCGTACTCAGAGTTCGTCCTTTTTATACTAAAAAGGCGCCTCCAAAGTCCCCAATGGGGGTAAATCCCCAGGAAGGCCTCACAAAGAGTGATGAAACACGCAATGTGCAAAATCCCGTTGGGAGTCAGGTCATGCAACTGGAGCCGATATGAATACAGCAAGCCCCGAACGAAAGGATGCAGCGGAAGAGCAAACCCGCGGTGGAAGAAAGCCTGGAAGCATACCCGCTCGTTCGCCGCCGGCGCTGGAATCGACTCCTCACCAGGAAGACGGACATCGCCCTCCACCACCACGCCATCAGAAACCAGCGCATCCAGATCTCCAGCCCCGAACGTGGACCGCTCCCACTTGCCGGACATCTTGGCCGACTCTACAGCAGCACGGGGGCGCTTGGTCATAGATCTCGTAGCAGCCCGCAGAGGAGAAAAGATGAAGGCTCAGGAGCACGAAGGAAACAAAGAAAGAGGAGGAAGGCAATGGCTGGGTAAAACCTACAATTTACCCAGGCGCATGGAATTTAACTCAAGAGCCTAGCAAGAAGGGCCACTGTCCAACCTTTTCGCCCAGTAAAACGTGGCACGGCCCCATACAGAGGCAAAAAGTATGGAAAATCCAACCGGCGCAATAACAACACCACCCACTACGCGCACAAAAAGAGGACCATGACCGCGTGACCCGAAAACTTCGGCGGGACAGCGCCAAGTCATTTCTCCCGGCAGGCCACAGCGGTCAAAAAATTCCAGAAGACCACGCCAACGTCATATCACAGTAAGGCGTACTGAGTACACCATCATGGCTCTGAGATTATATCTTTCAGATCTTTTTCCCGATGAAGAAAAACATCTTACTCCCATCGGGAGAGTACATCATAAGAGTCATGGGTGCTCCCTCGCCTAAAGGTCAGCAATGTGTTCGAGTGACCACTCGCACTCACGAGAGTATCGGGTGCTCCCTCAACCCGGCGCAAGACAAACATGCATTCGCCAAGATCATACGGCGCTAAGAGTCTCAGGTGCTCCCTCACCTCAAGAATCGAAATGCCATTCGAGTGACTACTCGCGAAAACCCCCCCGTCTGAGCACTTGAAACAAGCTCCACGGGTGAATGAGTGAACAGCTCGCTTGATGTTCTGTTCCAAGCGGGTGCAATGCTATAAGGCTCCGCGCCTCAAAAACACACATGCCTGGAACACGATACACTGTGCCCAGATGCCACGCAAGATTAGCGTGTAGGTAAGACCCCGCTGCGAAGTTCGGTCGGGCTGGGACTTGCCGAAGAGCGATTTCACTCCCAACCTTTTCCATGCGCTGCGCATGATAGAAAAAGCCGGGCTGACGCGCCTTAGGCTACGCACATTACTGGCGGCAAATGAACACCGTAAGGCCTGAAGCGGCAGGACTTTTGCTCGACACCAGTGTTCCAAGCTCACGTCGAGGGACATGGGTTTGATTGGGCTACTGCGGTATTTTCCCTAGTGCGATTCACCAAGGCTCGACCAGTCGACTCCTTGGGCCCTTTCAGCTTAGCATCCCTCGAAAAAGGTTTTTTCATGGCCACCAGACTGCCAGCGACCCGCGGATGTACCGCGCTACCAATAACCGACAAATGAATGTACTCGAGTCCCTGCGCGACTCTTCGAGTCCCCCAGGCACTCGGGGGCTACTGACGAGGGGGTGACCCCACGACTCCTACAGATAGGCCTACCCAGTGTCCCTGAAGATAGAAGGCCCATGAAGACTCGCCTGGACCCGCCTTGGCCCGCTAATTGGCACCGACGTAGGAGTCTGCGACTCACAAGGAAGGTGTGAATACCTGTCGTACGGAGCAAGCTAGGGTTAGGAAAGCTTACCTGTAAACGTAGATGAAACCCCCGAGACCTAGCCCAGTATATAAGGGCTAGGAGGGACAACGCCAAAGGCAACCAATATCTCATCTGTAACCCTAGCCTTGAGCGCTCCAGCCTTGGCATCCCCTGTAATCGCATCTCCCCCATCAATAATATCGAGCAGGAGCTTTCCTTCCTGTTTGTCGACGAGCTATCGTCCAACCTGTGCCTCTCATGACTAACCCAGGGTCCCTGACCATGGGATTTGCCGGGGTTGATCCCCGTCAAGCACACTTGTAAGATTTGAATAAATATTATTTCGTCCACATAGCATGCCTTGTTCAATTTATTTTTCATAAACTCCCAATCAGGTTTTTCATCCGAGCTGCGCGCAGCTCAGACGAGAACTTAGAAAACTTATCATGAGTGCTCACCAACGCCTCACAGGCTTAGGGAAGCACAACATCATCTGCATTGAGGATCTTTCTACAAGATCATCAATAGGAAAAATTTCTAAGTACTTTCAAGTCTCAGGAGACTTGGGGGCTGCTTAAAGATCTAAAGGCAGGTTTTTCTTTCGAGCTGTGCGCAGCTCGGACGAAAACTATCAATCAGGTTTTCCATCCGAGCTGCGCGCAGCTCGGACGAGAACTTAGAAAACTTATTATGCGTGCTCACCAACGCCCCACAGGCTTGGGGAAGCACAACATCATCTGCATTGAGGATCTTGTCTACCAGATCATCAATAGAAAAAAATTCTAAGTACTTTCAAGTCTCAGGAGACTTGGGGGTTGCTTAAAGTTCTAAAAGCAGGTTTTCTTCTGAGTTGTGCGCAGCTCGGACGAAAACTATCAATCAGGTTTTCCATCCGAGCTGCGCGCAGCTCGGACGAGAACTTAGAAAACTTATTATGAGTGCTCACCAACGCCCCACAGGCTTGGGGAAGCACAACATCATTTGCATTGAGGATCTTGTCCACAAGATCATCAATAGAAAATTTTCCTAAGTACTTTCAAGTCTCAGGAGACTTGGGGGCTGCTTAAAGTTCCAAAAGAAGGTTTTCTTCCGAATTGTGCGCCACTCGGACGAAAACTATCAATCAGGTTTTCCATCTGAGCTGCGCGCAGCTCGGACGAGAACTTAGAAAACTTATTATGAGTGCTCACCAACGCCCCACGGGCTTGGGGAAGCACAACATCATATGCATTAAGGATCTTGTCCACAAGATCATCAATAGAAAATTTTCCTAAGTACTTTCAAGTCTCAGGAGACTTGGGGGCTGCTTAAAGTTCCAAAAGCAGGTTTTCTTCCGAGCTGTGCGCCGCTCGGACGAAAACTATCAATCAGGTTTTCCATCCGAGCTGCGCGCAACTCGGACGAGAACTTAGAAAACTTACTATAAGTGCTCACCAATGCCCCACAGGCTTGGGGAAGCACAACATCATCTGCATTGAGGAGCTTGTCCACAAGATAATCACTAGAAAAAATTTCTAACCATGTTCAAGTCTCAGAAGACTTGGGGGCTGCATAAAGCGATAAAATCAGGTTTTCTTCCGAGCTATGCACAACTCGGATGAAAACTTAGAAAACTCATACAAAAAGAAAAGCAAGCATCGGCAGAAATATTCGTTTCCCACTAAGAAACAGAATACGAGTTCATCAACCAAACGAAGGAGCGCCACGACACAACCACACAGTGCAACTTATTACAGATCCACTAGGCATCCCGAGGCAAATTTCAAACAAGTGTTTTTTCACTACACACCACTCATTCCTCGCCCGCCTCGTCAGACTCACTGGTTACGCCAGTTGACTCAACAAAGAAGTCCAGATTGGGCATCAGGGCAATTCGGCTGGCAGTTTCAGCATAACGCAGAAGGAAGGAGGTGTAGCTCTGACCTTCTTTCGGATCTCCACCGCCAACCCACTCAAGATTATGGGTCCGCTCCGAAAAATGCGCCTTGGTCAAAGCCAATGCGTAATTCGCACCGCTCCGTGCCACTGAGCGTTTCCAGCAGGCCAGTTGATGAGGGGCCTCTCGGAGGACGGGCACAACAGTGTCCAATTTCACCCTGCTTCCCTCATCAGGTGACAGCTTGCTCTTCAAAGCCAAGGTAGCACCCATAAATTCTTCAGCAAATTTCTTCGCTTTAGCGCACCTCATGGTTAGCAGACCCCGAGCCAGAGCAAATTATGTGGTCACTGGCGTGTAATTATCCCTCTTCATCATTTCCGCAAAATCGGCCATGCGCGCTTGCTCGGCCTCCGGGTCCATCCCATATGCTGCATCAAAGGAGACGATGAGTACACAATAGAAGACTTGGGAACAAGTCCCCATCATAACTCGGACCGGAAAACTCACCAGACAAGGTTTCACTGAACACGGCAAACCGCCCAGCGCAATACTCTTCAGCTGTCTTCACCGCCTTCCGAGTTGTTTCCAACTCCGCTTGATGTTTTTTCTCATCCTCAACACGCAGCTCGGATAACTTCTCCAAATCCAACTCCAGTTTCGCGATACATGCTTCGTTCTCCTTCACCTCCTGTTTATAATAATGCAGACTTGTCTCCAAAGCCTTCTGAGCCTTGGCCCGTTTCTCAACTTGGTCTATCTCCTTCTTCATCTTTGCAACGAAATCATCGTTGTCTTTAACCTTGGCATCAAAAGCTTTCTTCGCCGCTTCTTCAAACAGAAGTCAAAACTGACACACAGGACGATGACACACACCAATACAAGATTGCAAGGGTCCTTACCATTGTCTTCAGCATGCTGTTTCTTAAGTTTGTTATGCTCTTCAAGCAACACCTAATACGCACTCTTGGCAGTAGTGTTCTCCTCCTGCAGCTTCACAAAGGCCAACCCAAGCTTGCATGCCTCCTATGAAGACAAGAGGAACACCATGCTCAAATAAAAATCTCCTATCAAAAGACTCCGAATAACTTCGCAAAGTTACTCGGAGCCTTGGGGGCTACACCCAGTGGGTGCACTAAGAAGTGCTCCCACTGGAATTTCACTGAAATAAAAACCTCCTATCAAAAGACTCCGAATAACTTCGCAAAGTTACTCGGAGCCTTGGGGGCTACACCCAGTGGGTGCACTAAGAAGTGCTCCTACTGGAAGTTCACTGAAATAAAAACCTCCTACCAAAAGATTCCGAATAACTTCGCAAAGTTACTCAGAGCCTTGGGGGCTACACCCAGTGGGTAGGAAAACTTACGTAAGTACTTACGTGCATGTTGGACTTCACCAACTCGGCCTCGGACGCTAGCTCCCGCAGCCGCAACTCAAATTGAGACGCCCTAACCAAAGACTCCTTCAATCCACCAACAATAGCACCCTCCGCTGGGGCTCCGACTGGAATGGCTACCGAGTCAGCAGGTCCCCCCCTCGAGCAGCCGCCGAGGCGACAGGGGTCTCCTTAATAGCCTCCCCAGCCGGAGCATCAGGTGCGGAAGCTCGGGAACCGGACCCAGAGGATATCATCCCCTCAGGAACAATCACCTCAAGAAGAGTGACCCCAGCGGCGGCGGGCTCGGTAGCAATCCGAGTTGGGTCAACAGTAGAATCAACATACATGTCTGCAGCAGAAACAACAAACTATCAGAAGTGAAAGGACGACAGTGGTAAAAGTCTCAACAAAAACAGCGAAGAACTCTCACCAACAGCCGCAGTGTCTTCTAGAATAGTGTCCATTCCAGGAAAGTCAGTCACCTCGCAAGTACTAACATCCTCCAAAGCTTCGACCTCGGGATCCTCGATCCCAGGTAACGTCTCAGAACCACTCGAACGAACACTGCAAAATGAAACAACTGAGGATGGGCCTGGGAAACCAACAAAGCATCAAAACATATGAAAACCAACAGCATTACTCGTGGACGGTCTTCAAGCTACGCCTCGGGGGAGCAACCCTGGCCGGACCAGATCCGGCCCCCTTGGCCTTCTCAGCAGCAACACCCCCTGGGGGATTAGCCTCTCGGCCCCCAAGTGTGACAAGCTTCTTCTTCTTCATAGGCGCAACCTTCCCAGAACTGAGGCTCAAGGGCGGAAGCTTCCCACTACCCTCCTCGCCACTCGGAGTATGAGCCCTTTTACGGGTCCGGGTAAGCCCCTCCCGAGCCGACTCGTGGTCCTGGTTGTTCTTCGAGCGCTGCTCGGACGCTTCTTGAATCCGAGCCACCTCGGACTCCAGCTCCTCCCCCGCCTCAACTCTGACCCCCGCACCGGCAGTACTGTCTTCATCCTCCTCGGCAGGATGCTGCGGAGCCAGAGGAATAGGAGATCGAAACTGGGTAAAATCCTAACAAAAAATAAAATAAGGAAGTCCGAGTTAGAGCCAAAAAATACAACGCACCCAAGATACACATGGCAGAAGTCGGCATACCAAGGTGGAAGGGTTCTCGATGCTGAGAGGTCTCGCTCGGCCAGCAGTCTGGAGACCGTGGGTCACGCTGGTTATTATTTTCATCTGAAGCTCAAATTCGTCCATAGGCATCTCGATATTGCTATAACGGTGTCGGGACCCGGGGTTAGCGTATGTAATTCCAGTCACGATGCAATCACATGGAGAGCCGAGAACCATACCCACTTGTCTAAGAAGACAAGGCCAAGCACAGAACGTTCTCGGTAAGCACCGAACGTGAGGGGCATCCCATTCAGGCCGGATGATCAACTGAGATGGGTCCTCAATGTCCGCTCACAAGTCTAAATGCTTATGGGTGGTGAATCCCATATTCATAGACAAGTCGCCTCGACCATGTTATCGATTGGATCCTAACTCTTACATAGACTTACTCCAGCCCGATCACTTAGTCGGGGTCTAGGGCGGGCTCGATCATACAACAAAGTGTGCACGTGACAGAATCACGAGCAATCGCATCGCGATGCCCCAAGCTGCGCACATCTAAGGGCCACTTGGTGTATAAAAGACCGCCAGCCAGATCACAACTAAGGTCTCGAAAACCCATAATAAGACATGCATGTTATAAATGTTGGATATGTGCCCTAGAGACAAATTAATAAAGATATTTGTCACATATCCGTTTTGTTCATAATACGTTTTATACTGTGCTATAACTGTATTACTTGGAAATACTAATACAGGTGTAGTATAAAACATGGTCCGTAGTTTAACTCGGGTAAACTATCTCATTGGGCAATTGATTGATCAAGCTTTCCTGATCATGGCGACACTTAAGTCCATTGACAATGAGGTCATATCATTAAGGGGAATGATGTGATGGACGTACACCCACCTAAAGTATTGCAATGTGATCGAGTCACATAGTTCAGCGTTGCTATGACTTTGTAACGTATGGCTTAGTCCTTAGACCGTAATGATCATACGTAATCACGATCTATGAGGAGACTTTGATTTGTATCCCACCGCCTGACTGAAATATGCTGGCTATAACGGAGCACTTTGGGTATTCCGAAATAGATGGTTGATGAGTATGTTAATAGATCAAAGCGGGATTTGTCAGTCCTTGTGACAGGACAGGTACTCTGGGCCCACTCAGTGATATTGCATTAACACCTTGCAAGGACGTGACTAGGTCACAAGAGATGCAATGATCATGGACGAGAGAAGTTGTTTGTTGTGGACGAGATGTGAACACGGTATGCCGACTTGGTCATATTGCTATAAAACGCATGGAGAAGCTCCATAAGGATGGAATTCTTGAGTCATTGGATTTTGGATCCCTTGATACATGTGAACAATGCCTCATGGGCAAAATGACAAGGACTCCATTCAATGGCGTAATGGAGCGTGCGGATGTCTTATTGTGGATCATACACGCGGATGTATGTGGACCCATGAACGTCCCCACTCGCAATGGTCTTCGTTACTTCGTGACCTTTACTGATGACTTGAGTAGATATGGGTATATTTACTTGATGAAGCACAAGTCTGAAACCTTTGAAAAGTTCAAGGAATTTCAGAATGAGGTCGAAAATCAACTCGGAAGAAAAATCAAGCACCTTCGATCGGATCGAGGTGGCGAGTATTTGAGTCACGAGTTTGGCAATCATCTGAAGTCTTGTGGCATAGTACTACAGCTTACGCCGGCAGGCACACCTCAGAGAAACGGTGTGGCTGAGCGACGTAATCGAACCCTGTTGGATAGTGTACGATCGATGATGTCTCATACTGATTTGCCTGTGTCATTCTGGGGGTGTGCATTAGAAACTGCCGTTCATATTCTTAATAGGGCACCATCCAAATCTGTAAAGACAACACCATTTGAAGAATGGCATGGCACAAAACCTGAGTTGTCTCACCTGAAGATTTGGGGTTGTGAGGCTTATGTTAGGAAACTACAGCCTGACAAACTTGAATCCAAGGCGGATAAGTGCATCTTTGTGGGCTATCCCAAGGAAACTTGTGGATACACCTTCTACAACAAGTCTGACAGCAAAACGTTTTTTGCCAAGACGGGACACTTTCTTGAGAAGGAGTTTCTCGCGAAAGAGTTGAGTGGGAGGAAAATAGACCTCGATGAAGTGACTGACCAATCACTCCAATTGGAAGAAACGACTACGGAAATTGTTCTGGAACCATCTTCCATAGTAGGAGCTGAAGAGAATGGCCAGAACGACATTCATAATGATCATGACATTAATGATTATCATGATGAGAATGAAGAGGAACCTTTTATGCCCCGTAGATCATCAAGAGTCCGTCAACCTACTGAGTTTTACGGACAGCTTGTGAATGCAATCTCGGCTGATGAGTCGGATGAACCTACGAGTTACAAAGAAGCAATGGAGGGACCCGAGTCCGAGAAATGGCTTGAAGTCATGAAATCCGAAATAGACTCCATGTACACTAACAAAGTATGGACTTTGGTGGATATTCCCGAGGACCGCAAGGCCGTCGAGAATAAATGGAAATTCAAGAAAAAGACTGACGCAGACGGAAACGTATCTGTCTACAAAGCTCGACTTGTCGCGAAGGGTTTCCGAAAAATTCAAGGAGTTGACTACGCGGAGACGTTCTCTCCTGTAGCGATGATAAAGTCTATTCGGATCCTACTAGCAATAGCTGCATATCATGATTACGAGATATGGCAGATGGATGTGAAAACTGCATTCCTAAATGGCAACATTGAGGAAGAGTTGTATATGATGCAACCAGAGGGGTTTGTCGATCCAAGGAACGCTGGTAAGGTTTGCAAGCTTCAACGGTCCATCTATGGGTTGAAGCAAGCATCTCGGAGCTGGAATCTTCGATTTGATGAGGTCATTAAAGCTTTTGGATTTTTCCAAAACGTCGAAGAGTTCTGCGTCTATAAGAAACTGAGTGGGAGCTCTGTAGCATTCCTTGTGTTATATGTAGATGACATATTACTAATAGGGAACGATAAGAAATTCTTAGAGGAAGTGAAGGAATATCTGAATGGACAATTTTCCATGAAGGACCTAGGTGAAGCTGCGTACATATTGGGGATTAAGATCTATAGAGATAGACCTAATCGACGGTTGGCCTTGAGTCAGAACACTTATACTGACAAGATTTTGAAAAGGTTCAAAATGGATGACTCCAAGAGAGGTCTCTTGCCAGTTATAAAAGGTGTCAAATTAAGCGTGACTCAATGCCCAACCACAGCAAAAGAGAAAGAGGAGATGTCCTCAAAGCCCTATGCCTCAGCCATAGGTTCTCTCATGTATGCTATGTTATGTACCAGACCGGATTTAGCGCTGGCCATTAGTATGACTAATCGCTACCAGAGTAACCCGGGAATGGCTCACTGGACAGCAGTAAAGAACATCCTTAAATACTTGAGAAGAACCAAGGATCTCTTTCTCGTTTATGGAGGAGTTGATGAGGAGCTCACCGTAAAGGGTTACGTTGACGCAAGCCTCGGCTCAGATCTAGATGACTCGAAATCCCAAACGGGATATGTTTTCATGTTGAACGGTGGCGCGATTAGCTGGAGGAGCGGCAAACAGTCAGTCGTCGCTCAATCTTCAATGGAGTCGGAGTATATTGCCGCTTGCGAAGCGTCAAACGAGGCGCTGTGGCTGAAGAAGTTCGTGATCGAGCTTGGCGTCTTTCCCAGTTGTACTGACCCAGTGGGAATCTTCTGCGACAACACGGGTGCCATTGCTAACGCGAAGGAGCCAAGAACTCACTCTACAGCCAAGCACATCCTCCGAAAGTTCCATGTGACGCGAGACTACGTCAGGGATGGACACACTAGGATTCACAAGATACATACGGATCTGAACGCAGCAGACCCGATGACTAAACCTCTTCCACAGGGCAAGTTTGAAGAACACCGAGAGACCATTGGTGTTAGATACATACCTGATGTAAACTAGTGTAATTTGTACTCTAGTGCAAGTGGGAGACTGTTGGATATGTGCCCTAGAGACAAATTAATAAAGATATTTGTCACATATCCGTTTTGTTCATAATACGTTTTATACTGTGCTATAACTGTATTACATGGAAATACTAATACAGGTGTAGTATAAAACATGGTCCGTAGTTTAACTCGGGTAAACTATCTCATTGGGCAATTGATTGATCAAGCTTTCCTGATCATGGCGACACTTAAGTCCATTGACAATGAGGTCATATCATTAAGGGGAATGATGTGATGGACGTACACCCACCTAAAGTATTGCAATGTGATCGAGTCACATAGTTCAGCGTTGCTATGACTTTGTAACGTATGGCTTAGTCCTTAGACCGTAATGATCATACGTAATCACGATCTATGAGGATACTTTGATTTGTATCGCACCGCCTGACTGAAATATGCTGGCTATAACGGAGCACTTTGGGTATTCCGAAATAGATGGTTGATGAGTATGTTAATAGATCAAAGCGGGATTTGTCAGTCCTTGTGACAGGACAGGTACTCTGGGCCCACTCGGTGATATTGCATTAACACCTTGCAAGGACGTGACTAGGTCACAAGAGATGCAATGATCATGGACGAGAGAAGTTGTTTGTTGTGGACGAGATGTGAACACGGTATGTGGGATACCGACGATCAAACCTCGGACAAACAAAGTACCGCAGCACAAAGGGATTACGTCGTATCGTTAACGGTTTCCAAAAGCGATCGAAGTTCATTCGATGGAAGCGCAGGGGTTGTCAAGGATTGTAACCAGGTCCAACTGACTAGTCATTGGTCAATGAGAAGAGTCTCGACCATGTCTGTTGTTTCCCGGACCGTTAGGGTGTTACACTTAAGGGCAATCGATGCATAGGACAGTTACGGGATCAATCGGTGAAATAGGAGAAATCACCGGAATAGTTCCGGAGGAGGACGGGATGGTTTCCGGACATTTTGAATAGTTCAAAATAAAGTTTAATTGTTTTAATAATGTTTTTATTATTTAATTATCTGAATTAAATATTTAAAACATATTAAATAATTAAAAAAATGGGGAAAAGGCTATATGGGCCCTTGGGGCCCATTAGGGGAGGAGGGGGTCCCCCCCCCTTGGGCTTGGCGCCAAGGGTGGGGCCCATCCCCCCCTTGGCCGGCGCACCTCCCCCCCTTGGGGGTTTAGTCCCACATGGGGGAGGGGAGGAGGATCACACCCCCCCCCTTGGCCTATATAAGGAGGAGTAGACCCCCCCCCCCCCTTTTTCCACACAACATCAATCTCCTTCTTTCTCCTTCTCCTTCCCGGAAGTGGACTCCCCTTGTTAGGAGTCTGCACCAGGATTGGAGTTCTCCACCATAAGGCAGGCCGTCGCTCTTCCGGAGTCGGGATCCGTAGCCGTCTTTCTTCCGCTGCTCACGTGGTTCGGAGCCCGGGAGGAACATCGATTGTACCGTACGTGTATAATCTCTTCGAGGCACTACACCTGTGGTGCTACTTCGTCGCTGGAGGTTTACCGGGAGTCATCCTCGCTGGTGGTGGTCTTCTACACGACAGGGAGGTCGTAGTTCTGAGTCTACTCCAACCACGTTCGCAAGAACATTTCCCTCTTTCGGTCTTCAAAGGTATGAACACCGATTCCCTCCGTTACCTTACATCGCCATAGCATAGATCTTGGGTTCGGGTACCGTAGGTGTGAAAAATTTGTGTTTTCTGCCCCGTATCCCAACAATAAACATACACGGAACACACATGCCTAGTATGAACAGCAGGTATCATCACATAACTCTACAAAGTACTCTTTACTGATATACACATAGAGCATACAAAGATCACATGTCTGTGATCAACATTACATCATACAACGGAAGCAAATTAGGTCTGAGTACAGACAAGTTTAACAAATGGCTTAGAGAAGCCTTGTAAACATACACGCCCTTCCACGAGGGACCAGACTGCCGTCTGGAACTATACTACCAAGGTCAACGTCGAGCTTCACGAAGGTGACTCCATCGGGGTCCGGTTCTCATCTAAAACATAGAATAAGCAAACGTGAGTACAAAGTCGTACTCAGCAAGACTTACATCAGATCTATACTACTCATGCTCAAGTATCAAGGTAAAGGGAGGTGGGGTTCAACATGCAGAAGTGCCAGCTTTGACTTGGCTAGTCATGTACTACGAGTACCAGACTTGAGGTAAGAAGCGCAAACGAGTCCACTACCAAGTCTCCAACCAATACACCACTATGGTTACTTCCTCGACTTCCCCACGAGGAGCACATCATAGCACTCACGCTTATCTTGCAAATTTTAGAAGTATCCATTCAATTTGTCTAATAATCAGGTACAGGTTCCAAGTAGTCCTTAACCGCGGACGCGACTATTCGAATAGTTTTGTTAACCTTGCAAGGGTGTAAACTACACACACATGACCATCGGTTACCGCCAGGTCTCGCCACCGTTCAAGAGGTGACAGCGAGGATGTTCACCACGACACTTCGCTCACAACCGGTCTATTCCAGGAGTCGACTATCTGAGTTTGCCTCCGCTCGAGAGCCCGGCCGGATCAACGAAACGGACTCAAAAAATGTAAGTGACCGAGACGCCACCTCTGGCAGATGCTTTTCCTGCCTCGCAGGTGCACCCACATATCTATATGATGCAACCATTTCCTTCGTTCTTTTTCTATGCACATGTCAAATGGAAAGCCCGAACTAATGTGACTCCTGGACGTCGACACGGATCAAGTTGCTAGGCCGAGAGGGGTCAGTGAGCCTAATGTGTGGTTGTACTCTTTGTCTTGGATTACCATACAAGAACTCGGTGCTTAAGGCGGTGTTCAACGAGACAACCCACTGTGTACTCCTACACAGCCTCTCATCGATCACCTTTGCTTAGGGTGGATTCACCAACACAGTTTCACTTTCATCAACACCATGTTCACTATCATCCCGACTCACATCAAAAGCAACCTCATTGTACCACTAAGCATGCAATAAGAAGTAACAGTTGCAGGGGCCACATGATATCAAACAACTCCTATGTCATCTAGGATTGTGGTTTGCTTACTACTATGACAAGATGATAGGTCATGCATCGGATATGGGTTCATCTATGCGGTAGAATCGATACAAGGTGATCTCCTAAACATGCATAAGCGAGACTGAGAGGGAATTAGGATTTTATAGACATGATCAATGGGGTTTGCTTGCCTTATTGACGAGGTTCAGTATCGGGGTCTTCAACGAAGGGGGTGGCCTCCGATTCCAGTTGCACGTGTATCGAGCAAACAATCAAACAAGGAATAAATATAATTGCGATGCTCAAGCACGTGATTAGTGGTGAAAACATGATGTACATGGTACTAATGTGTTGACAATTCCATTTAATTGAAGTGTATTGCAAAAGAATTGCAAATTCAAATTCAAATTTGAATTCAAATTAAGCCATATGCACATTTGCTACTGTTGCCCCATTTTAAAATGGTCAAACATGAAAAAAAATGCATATTCTTAATCCTTGCATTTTTCTGATAATTTTTCATATATTATATGTTTAATTTGGAGTTCATATGATTTTTCAAAGTTTAAATGAATTTCTGTAATTTCTGTAATTTCTCTGGAATTCTTTTAAATCGGAAATTGATTTACTGCGTCATGTTGACCTCAGCATGACGTGGGGGGGGGGGGTTCTGACTGGTGGGGCCTCTCTGTCAGTGGGTCAGTGTAATTAAACTGTTTGTTTAAATGAACAGAGGGGGTTTAGGGCCAGGGGGTCCATCTGTCAGTGAGTGCGGGGGGTGATTAGTGAGAGGGTTAAGGTTAGTTAGCCCAACTCGCCGGCGGCTCAACGCCGGCGACACCGAGCACGGCGGCGCGGCACTGGGTGGCGATTCCGTCGATGATTTGAAGCGCCGAGACCACCTGGGGGTAGCCCATGCACGCGCGCGTCTCCTCGTGCATGCTGGCGACCACGGGGAGGTCCATGGAGACGGCGGCGACCTCAACAGCGGCGACAGAGACCCGGCGGCGACGCGGGCATCGCCTCAGTGCACTAGAGGACCAGAGGACAGGTGCGTTCGATGCCTACGGGCGCGGCGGTTCTAAAGGACGTGGTCTGGGCCACGTCTGCCTTGCGTGTGCTCGCCGACGAGCACCGCGGCGACGCTGTACTTCGGCGTCATGGCGAACGGCGACGGAGACGCTGTGGGTTTCGAGGGGGTTAGGGGTTGTGGCCAGAAGCTCACCAGGAGCACGTTGGAGAGGTCGGAAGAGGCGGAGGAGCGACGGAGGCGGCGAATCGACGACGACGAACTTGCGGCTCCGGCGGCGACTCGTTGATGCTGGCATCGCTTGTGGTGCTTGCTCGGCTCGATTCGAAGAGGGCTTCGACGAAAACGACGTCGCTACACGTGATGGACAAGGTGGCGAGGGCTGAGGAGCTCGCCGGCCACGGGTTCTCCACAGTGGTGCTCCGGCGTGCTCTCTGCGGAGGCCAAATTTGCGAGCTGAGGAGAGCTCCGTGGCGTGCCCGGCTGCGAGGAGGAGGCCTAGAAGGGCCCTGGCCATCGAGGTGGCCGTCGACGCCCCCCTGCCCTCCACCGAGCTGCTTCGGGGGGTGGGGAGGTAGACGACAAATGCCCGGGTGGGCTGGGCCAAGGCCACCAGGTGAGTGGGCCTTGCCCAAGGCGCCAGGTAACTTCCTCTCTTCTGTTTTCCTTTTTATTCTTTTCTCTTTCTTTTGTTTTGCTCTGGTAAAAATACCAAAACATTTTATAAAAATGCCCAACTAATTTTATAAATACTAGGTGACCAGTAGCTAGTCACTTGTATAATTTGAGCATTTTTGAAATTCAATCGATTTGAATTTCAATTCAAATAGGGTCAAATTTAATTTCCAGGGCACCTTTTGAATTTTTGAATATTCCATGGGCATGGGAATGAACCCAAACCACTTTTAAAATGATCACTATAATTTATAGGAATTTTCCAAATATTCAAATGATTTTTGGAAAAAGACTTTTATCTGGCCATTTGAATTAATTCTCAGGGCTTTTCTTTTCCCCATTTTTGAATTTTCTTTTGAATTTTTGCATGATGCAAAGGGCACAAGCAACCCTAGCACTTACCCTAGTTGGGGTTCTGACAAACGGGTGTCGTCCTGCAACCCGGAATATGTCCACATTCCCCGAGCTCTGGCCTGGAGAGGCTGAATCTTCCGAACCACAAAGGTGGCTATCAGATCCATGGCATATAAACCGTTCTTCTTCAGCCTAATGACTTCTCGCATCAAGGGGAGCACCTGCTCCTTATCAGCATTGGTGAGTCGGGGGTTCCAGCCCTGGGAGGAAGTTATCCTAACGTCCGAGTAAGGCGGCAAGGTACGCACCCCTGGCCCCTCGGCCACCTTACAGTAAAACCAACTGTTCTGCCAGTTCTTGACAGAATCGGGCACACTAGAAGGAAAATACTGCACCCCTTGTTTCTTGGACAAAAACAGGCCGCCGCACAGATGATTGAACTCCACACCGCCACCCTCCCCAGACTTCTTCGCCTTCTGAGGCTTGATAGCATATATGCTACGGAAAAGGTGCCAGTGGGGCTCTATGCCTAAGAATCCTTCACAAAGGGTGAAAAAGCTAAAGAGAAGGGTAACAGCGTTGGGAACAATGTGATGCAGCGGAGCACCCGTGAAAGCCAAAAAATCCAAGAAGAAGGGATGTGGCGGAAGAGAAAAGCCGCGGTCCACATGCGAAAGCAAAAGAACTCTCTCACCGTCCCGTGGAGCGGGCTCGTCTTCCCCAGCCGCGGGAAGAGGCAACCCTCGCGGGGAACCAGACCGGCGTCCTGGTACCCCAGCAGCATGTCCTCCATCACGATCGACGGAAGCCACTCCCCCTCAGACAAGGTCGCGGCGACGGCGGAAGGGCAGCGCGAGTGACAGCCTCCCAGGATGGAACACGGGCAGCCGGCGGAGGTGTCTTGGCGGCGAGGTTGAGCAGGCAAGGAAGAAACGGAGCAAGAGAGAAAAGCGGGAGCGGCCGCGCGGGGGAAATGAGAAGATCTGCCCCAAACCGAAAGGTTAGGGCGGTTTTATAGCCCCAGGGGGCAACTGCCACGCGTCTTTTCCGCGCCCCATTATGGGCTTGCCGGTTGCCCTCCCCATAAAACCGCTCCACTTCCCCATGATCCCTCCCACTTCCGCACGGGCAGTTAATTATTATCCTATAAGACTGCCGCAGGAATCGAGGAGACAGGCCCAAACAGTGTGCCCACTTGCCTGGTCAAGAAGATTCTCTGACAGGGCGAGATCCTCCGTAAAAGACCGAATCTGATTTCGATCCGAAGCTCGGAACCACCCCAGCTACTCGGAAGATACCAAGCATAGCGCACACCGACCAAACTCCCCGAGTACGCCATCAATCAGAAGAAATTACTAGGCTCCCGCAGCGTCCGAGTAAGTTGTCACTCGGAAGTACCACGAAAAGAACCACTTGAGGGTTCCCCGCGAAACGAAAAATCTCGCACCCAGTTACTCGGGCAAAAATCTGAGTAACTAGCTCGCTGGTCCCCGTCTCTGACGTAGAATGCCAGGCCACCAGTAAGACCCGGCGCATGGGGTAAAGAATCAATGTCCCATGTGGAAGGACTCGTTGATACGTCCAAAATGCATCACTATTTTATATAGTAATTCTTTCTTATTCATTGATATATTTCATGATACGATGCTATTCTTATGTTGTTTTGGCTTATTTTACACGTTTTGCAACTTTCCGGTGCTGAAGCAGAAGACACAGGATTCAGCGGTGAAAAATGGACGCTGAGTTGCTGAAGAAGAACACCTCCAAATTACCTGAAAATCGACGGAGGCTGTTTTCCAGAAGGATAACGAAGGCACGCAAAAGACAACCAGAGGGGGGCCACAGGGTGCCCAGGCGGCCACCTGGCGCGGCCTCACCCCTGGTCGCGCCGGGAGGGCGCCTGCGCCCCCTGGAGCTCTCCCGGCTCCCCCCTCTGGCCTATATACCCCTCGTCGTCCAAAAACCCTAAAAAGAGAAGAGTTTCCGGAGTTCCGCCGTCGCTCCGTGGCGGAAACCTACATAGAAGAAAATCCATCTCTGGCGGGCAGATTCCGCCGGGGAGATCACCTCCCGGAAGGGGAGATCGTCGCCATCGTCATCACCATCATCACGGGCATCATCGAGATCATCATCAACATCATCCCCATCATCAGCACCATCTCCACCTCCATCCAATCTTGCCTCACAATTGCAACTCATGTTGTAATCCGTACTATCTATCCCCTCTACTCTATCGGTGTTGATTACTACTTTGTGGTGAATGCTATTGAGTTTTGTTGGAGAAATATTATTGTGTCCAGATTGTTTATCATCTATTTTATCTCCACTGATCATGATCTCTTTTATGTGTTGTGAGTAGTTAGTTTAGTTCTTGAGGACATGGGAGAAGTCTAGTTGCTAGTAGTCATATGATGTTGAAGTAATATGTGTTGGTTGATATTTAAGTTGTGTTGGTATTTTCCTAGTGGTGTTGTGTGAGTCGGACACTCAACACTTCGCCTTATCAAGGACCTAGGGGAATGCATTGTGTATAAAGAATGCCTATGGTGGGTTGCCGGAGTGACAGAAACCTAAACCCCAGTTTGCACGCTTTTGCACAAGGGAACAATGGATCACCGATCGTATTGTTATGGTTAGGCTTTTGCCTTAATTACTATCTTGTATTTGCGGATGCTTGCAAGGTGTTTAATCATAAGAGTACACTTATCTTAGTCTAGAGGGTGTACTAGCATAGATCCACCCACCAAACACTTATCAACACAGCACATAGTACCGATACGGATTATGGCGAAAGCACATGACTACCTCTCCCGTGTGTCCTCAAGAACACTTTAGCTTTTATAAGTTCAGTTGCTAGGCCTCTCCTTTTCCAAGAAAGGATTGGGCCACTCTTTACTATCCAGTATCTTTTACTTTGCTTGTTTTTACTTTCCTGTCGCTTATACCGAGAAAACCCCTAAAAAATTATCTTTCAGTGCTTGCAGTTATCTCCTTACCAAAGTCACTTGCTACTACCTTCTGCTCCTCGTTGGGTTCGACACTCTTACTTATCGAAAACACTGCAATAGATCCCTCTACGTTGAGGGTCATCAAGCTACGTTTTCTGGCGCCGTTGCCGGGGAGTGTAGCGCTATTAGTAAGTGAAGCTGGTAAGGAAGCTTTTATATTTCTGTTTTAGTTTTGTTGGTGCTGTTTTTGTCATTATGAATATCCCTACTATTGGATCGTTGTTCTTGGGGAGCCGCCCCACAACTAAGGTAGTTACTCCTACCCCTACTGAAATTGTGCCTTATAATATACCATCTGGTATTATCGATTATTTCTTAACCAATCGCTATGCAGGAGACAGACATCCAGGTGAACACTTGCTATATTTATCACAACTATGTTCATTATTCAAGCTTGCAGGTGTGTCACTGGAGTTCGTTATGAAGAAATTATTCTCCGTATCGCTCACAGACAAAGCTTCAGATTGGTATAAGCTCCTAGATAACCCACACTCTCTTAATTGGGAAGAGCTTAAGTCTCTCTTTTATACAAAGTTTTACCCTCTTCATGAAGTTTATCGAGACAGGAATTACATCTATAACTTTAGGTCTCGCGAAGGAGAGAGCATCGCTCAAGCTTGGGGGAGGCTTCAGTCCCTAATGTTCAAATGTCCTATTCATAAGCTCCCCAAAGATGTTATACTTACAAATTTTTATGCCATGCTTTCTAATCAGGACAAGGAAAGGCTGGATGCCTCCTCTAGCGGGGTATTTCAGACGAAGAGCGTTGAAGAAAGATGGGATCTCATCGAAAGGATCCAGAAGAATACTGAAGATTGGGAAATCGATAAAGGCATCATAAATAAAAGTGAGAGAAGAACAGGCGAACCTGAGGACCAGATCAGAGTCGATCCTCAAGTTGCTATGGTTAAAGATTTAGTTACTGATGATGTTTCAGATTCTATTATAAATTTTTGTGCTGTTTCAACTAACATTGTCACAGCCAAGAATAAAAGCCCAATTTCAGGTACACCAGTTGTATCTGTTAAAATAGGAGATCACAATTATTACGGGCTATGCGATCTGGGATTGAGCGCTAGCGCGATTCCTTATTCGCTTTATCAAGAGATCATGAGTGAGATTTCACCCTATGAACTCGAAGAGATCGATGTTACTATTCATCTTTCAAACAAAGCTACTATCTCTCCTATTGGGATTGTGAGAGACGTTGAAGTCCTATGTGGAAAGGTAAAGTACCCTACCGACTTTCTTCTACTTGGTTCAGTGCAAGATAGTTTTTGTCCTATTATTTTTGGTAGACCTTTTCTCAGAACTTGTGGAGCTATTATAGATTGCAAGAAAGGTAAAGTTTCTGTTGAATTCAATGGTGAGCCATATGAATTTAACTTTTCTAAGATTTCCAAGCAGCCTCGTGGTACTGAATTACCTAGTGATGATAAAATTATTGAAAGTATTCCTTCTATTGCTATTCCCCCTAATGATCCTTTGCAGCAATACATGGAGGACCACGAGAATGATACTCATATGCAGGAAAGAAATGAAATTGATGAAATCTTCTTGAGACAACCTGCTATCCTGAAGCACAACCTTCCGGTTGAACCTTTAGGAATTCTATCCAAACCAAAAGAAGACCCGGTGTTTGATCTCAAACCTCTTCCCGATACGCTCAAGTATGCTTATTTAGATGAAAAGAAAGTATATCCTGTTATTATCAACTCTAACCTTTCAGGATATGAAGAAGAGCGATTATTGGAGGTACTTCGTAAACATCGTGGTGCAATTGGCTATACCCTTGATGACCTTAAGGGAATTAGTCCATCTATCTGTCAACATACTATCAACCTTGAGCCCGATGCTAAACCTGTTGTTGACCATCAACGACGGTTGAACCCAAAGATGATGGACGTTGTGAGGACCGAAATCCTCAAGATTCTAGCTGCAGGTATTATCTAACCTATATCCGATAGTAAGTGGGTAAGTCCAGTTCATTGTGTTCCTAAGAAAGGAGGGACAACTGTAGTCCCTAATGATAAGAATGAACTAATACCTCAGAGAATTATTATTGGATATAGAATGTGTATTGATTATAGGAAGTTGAACAAGGCAACCAGGAAGGACCACTACCCGCTGCCCTTTATCGATCAGATGCTTGAGAGGCTATCCAAAAACACCCACTTCTGCTATCTTGACGGGTACTCTGGCTTCTCTCAAATTCATGTTAACACTGCCGATCAAGAGAAGACCACCCTCACTTGTCCTTATGGTACTTATGCTTATAGGCGTATGCCTTTTGGTTTATGAAATGCACCTGCTACTTTTCAGAGATGTATGTCTGCAATATTTCATGGTTTCTGTGAGGAGATTGTGGAAGTCTTCATGGACGATTTCTCCGTCTATGGAACTTCCTTTGACCACTTTCTCCACAATCTTAATAAAGTTTTGCAGAGATGCGAGGATACAAACTTAGTTCTAAACTGGGAAAAGTGCCACTTCATGGTTAACGAAGGGATCGTTCTTGGCCAAAAGATTTCCGAGAGGGGAATTGAAGTGGACAAGGCTAAGATTGAAGCTATCGAAAGGATGCCCTATCCAAGGGACATAAAGGTATTCGTAGTTTTCTCGGTCATGCCGGTTTCTATAGAAGATTTATTAAAGACTTTTCTAAGACCTCGAGACCCCTCACTAATCTTCTCCAGAAGGATGTTCCTTTTGTATTTGATGAAGATTGTAAGGAGGCTTTCGAAGTTCTTAAGAAAGCTTTAATAACCGCTCCTATAGTACAACCTCCTGACTGGAATTTGCCCTTTGAAATTATGTGTGATGCTAGTGATTTTGCTGTTGGAGCTGTTTTAGGAAAAAGGGTTGATAAGAAATTGAATGTTATTTATTATGCTAGTAAGACCCTTGATAGTGCTCAAAAGAACTATGCTACTACTGAGAAGGAATTCTTAGCAGTAGTGTTTGCTTGTGATAAGTTTAGGCAGTATATTGTTGATTCTAAAGTTATTATTCATATTGACCATGCTGCCATTAAGTATCTTATGACGAAGAAGGATGCCAAACCAAGGCTCATCAGATGGGTACTGCTTCTTCAAGAATTTGATTTGCAGATTGTTGATAGAAAAGGAGCAGACAACCCTGTAGCGGATAATCTTTCAAGGATGGAAGATATACCGCATGATCCCATCCCAGTCAACGACAGTTTCCCGGACGAACAACTTGCCGTTGTTAAAGTACAATCTCTTTCCGATCCTTGGTTTGCAGATTACGCTAATTTTATCGTTGCAAAGTATTTGCCTCTAGGTTTAACATTTCAGCAAAGGAAGAAGTTCTTCCACGATTTGAGGCATTACTTTTGGGATGACCCACATCTTTTCAAAGAAGTTCCAGACGGGATCGTGAGAAGATGCGTACCGGAACACGAGCAGAAGGACATCCTCAAGGAATGTCACGATAGTCCCTACGGAGGACATCACGCCGGTGAGAGGACCGCACACAAGGTTCTCCAATCAGGTTTTTATTGGCCTACTCTCTTTAAAGATGCTAGAAATTATGTTTTAGCCTGTGATAAATGTCAGAGAGTTGGTAATATTAGTAGGAGGAATGAGATGCCTATGAACTACTCACTAGTGATTGAGCCTTTTGATTGCTGGGGTTTTGATTTTATGGGTCATTTTCCTTCTTCGCACAAGTACACTCACATTTTAGTTGTTGTTGATTATGTAACCAAGTGGGTTGAAGCAATCCCCACTGAAAATGCTGATCACAAAACATCTTTGAAATGCTCAAAGATGTAATTTTCCCTAGGTTTGGTGTACCTAGGTATCTCATGACTGATGGAGGATCACACTTCACGCATGGAGCTTTTAGGAAAGCTTTAGCCAAGTACGATGTCAATCATAGGATTGCGTCACCGTACCATCCTCAAACTAGCGGGCAAGTTGAGCTCACCAATAGAGAGATCAAGTTGATCTTGCAAAAGACAGTTAACAGAAATAGGAAAGACTGGTTGAGCAAGTTAAGAGATGCTTTGTGGGCTTATAGAACTACTTACAAAAACCCCATGGGCATGTCTCCCTATAAAACGGTCTATGGCATGGGTTGCCATTTGCCATTAGAGTTAGAGCACAAAGCTTTCTGGGCTGTTAGAGAGCTTAATGCTGACCCAAAGTTAGCTGGTGAAAAGCGTCTCATGAACTTGACTTCTCTAGATGAGTGGAGAAGTGAAGCTTACGAGAGCGCTAAAATGTTCAAGGAAAAGGTAAAGAAGTGGCATGACAGGAGGATTCTGAAACGTGAATTTAATTTTGGTGATAAAGTTTTATTGTTTAGATCCCGTTTCAGGTTTTCTCCAGGTAAACTACTTTCCAGGTGGGAAGGGCCATTTCATATCGAAGAAGTCTACCGGTCTGGTGCAATTAAGATTAACAATTTTGAAGGCACCAAACCTCAAGTTGTGAATGGGCAAAGACTCAAGAATTACATAGCGGGAGACCCCGTCAATGTTGATGTAAATATAATACGCACAACAACTCATGAAGAACATGTTGAAGCCATGTTTCAGAGACTGACAGAAGCAGAATAAGAAAAGGTATGTATTACGGTAAGGAAACATCGCGAAACGCCATAAAAGTTCCATATTATGAGTTTTTGTAAAATTAGGAAAATTCGAGGCCTAAGCGGAGCCGAAGACGAGCTCCGGGGGGCCCAGGCGCCCCCCTGGCGCGGCCTACCTCCTAGCCGCGCCGGGAGGCCGCCTGGGCACCCAGGACTCCGTCTCTGACCCCACTTTGGCTCGTTACCTTCCTTTTGTTGCAGAAATTTTTGCTATATATTTGCCTGGATCGTTCCGGCAACGTATCTCGCGATTTCGTGTGTTTTCTCTTCGATCTGTTTCTCCCAGGAAATCTTTTAGCTAGACCTAGGTGCCATGGCTTCCCCGAGTTCCCCCAAGAACAAGTTCGTCGTCAACGTCATCAACCCTTACCTCACTGAGGTGAACAAGCACCCCCAGGTCCTTCGTGTGGAGGACGGTGTTCTCCACAAGGAGGATCTGAAGGGACCAGTCATGGAGGGGAGCGCCGAGGAGCGGCTGAAGGAGATGGAACATGAGGTCTTCAAGTTCAAGAAGATGGTGGAGCATGGTGTTGAAGCCAACTTCGACATCAGGAACGAGATCGAGGCTTCCCATAGAAAAGAGATGAAGGAGATGTGGTCAAGTTTGTCTGCATTAGAAGAAAATGTTAACCAGCTCCAAGCACAAATCTATGATCTGCACAACCAGAACTGTGTGTATGAACTAAAGTTTCTGCGCATGGGTTTAGGTGCTGAGTGCAAGATCCTGGAGACTGGACTGTCCTTCGAGACTGGAGAGGAGCTACCATGGAAGCGCTTCGCCAAGGAGTACCTGATTGAGAAGAAGAAGAATGAGGAGTAAATCTCCTCGGGTAATGGCATCCCCTCAGCTTGTTCCAAGCTTGGGGGAGTGCCCGGTATCTTTATCTTTATCTTAGTCTTTTAGAGTCAAGTAGAGTCATATCATGTCTAGGGAGTTTATTATATGAAATAGGTGTTTGCATTGAGGTCTGTCACTCCGTCTGTGGAGAGATTGTATCTGTGAGTGTGGAGTCGTCTATTATGGAATACTAATGAGAAGTCTATTGGTTCCTTCGCTGCACTCGGTATTCTCTTCACGCAATCGGCATCATATGACGATTCTTATGGGGAGTATTGACCTTATATCAGGTATGGCTTTGAAAACTTTATTTAAATTTTGGCAAACATAGTTTTGGTCTTGACAACTTACATGTTTTCTCAAGTAGCGACATAGCCAAAACCTTTATGTTATTATGCTTGAAGTGTTATGTTGACAAGGAAGACAACTTGATGTGTTATGCTTACCTTAATGTTTATGCCTTATATGTTTTGCATCTAAATTAGCATCAATTGTCTGTTCTCTCAAAGCCTTTGCTAGCCAAACTCTTTGCCAAGTAGATTTCTGCTTGTGCGTCCATACCCTGAAACCTTTACCTGCCATATGAGTCCACCATACCTTCCTATTCGTGGTATTCCCCTACCACTCCTATAAGTATAGAATTTATGTGTTATCCTTAAATGTTCAAAATCTTCTGTTTTTTGCCTCTTGTTTAGCTCATGAGGAAGTACTAGGTAATTCATGATCTTCTTAAGTTGGACAAGTTTTACCCCGGGATTGCATGTCTAATCTGCAAACCCATAATACGAGGAGGAACTGGCATGGGTGCGCCCAGCTCGAAAGATAATATAACAAACAAACCCTCCTTCACGCTTGGTCTATGAGAAATCAGAAACTCTGGCAGTGATAAACAAAGGAGATTAAGGGGATGTGATCGTCCTCACTTGGGAGCCGTTCCTCGAAACATGTCCATCTTGAGAAGTAATTGAGCTATCTATTAGCATTCGTTGACAAACTATGCACCACCCCAAAATCTATTTTTATTCTATTTGATTTAAGGATAGCACATAAGTTTTCCCTGCTTGCCTTTAACAAGGCCTTTCTTCCATCTTTATGTTGAGTCAGTTTTCCCACTTCCTTCTTTCCCCTAAGAGAACAGACATTTGATGTTGATGAGGATTCATCCATATAGAGCTGCATTAAGTTTTGCTATGCCATATCCTTGTTGACATTATCTTTTGATAAGTAAGTTGTTTGCGAAAGCTTTTGCCTAGCGAGCATCTTCCTTTGTGTTAGCATTTGCACTTCATGACTATTAACATGTTCTTTCAAAAGCTTCAAATTGTTTTTAGTTGTTCTTTGACCAAGATTATGTTTGCCATAATTTGATGAGTTTCCTCAGCCCTACTTTTGATTATAATTGTTATTACTTTCTCATAAGGGCCTTATGAGTTGAGGTTGATGTTGAGGATGCTTGAGTTTGATGAAGGAACCTTGATGCCTCTTGTCCGTATTTTATTTATCGACACTTCACTCTCTAAACTTGTGGACAGGTTTACTGAGATCAGTATTCGCTTGGGGACAAGCGAGGTCTAAGCATGGGGGAGTTGATACGTCCAAAATGCATCACTATTTTATATAGTAATTCTTTCTTATTCATTGATATATTTCATGATATGATGCTATTCTTATGTTGTTTTGGCTTATTTTACACAGTTTGCAACTTTCCGGTGCCGAAGCAGCAGACACAGGATTACTAAAAGAGAAGGATTACTAAAATGGACGCTGAGTTGCTGAAGAAGAACACCTCCAAATTAACTGAAAATCGACGGAGGCTGTTTTCCAGAAGGATAACGAAGGAACGCAAAAGAGCAACCAGAGGGGGGCCACAGGGTGCCCAGGCGGCCACCTGGCGCGGCCCCACCCCTGGCCGCGCCGGGAGGGCGCCTGCGCCCCCTGGAGCTCTCCCGGCTCCCCCATCTGGCCTATATACCCCTCGTCGTCCAAAAACCCTAAAAAGAGAAGAGTTTTTGGAGTTCCGCCGCCGCTCCGTGGCGGAAACCTACAGAGAAGAAAAGCCATCTCTGGCGGGCAGATTCCGCCGGGGAGATCACCTCCCGGAAGGGGAGATCGTCGCCATCGTCATCACCATCGTCACGGGCATCATCGAGATCATCATCAACATCATCCCCATCATCAGCACCATCTCCACCTCCATCCAATCTTGCCTCACAATTGCAACTCATGTTGTAATCCGTACTATCTATCCCCTCTACTCTATCGGTGTTGATTACTACTTTGTGGTGAATGCTATTGAGTTTTGTTGGAGAAATATTATTGTGTCCAGATTGTTTATCATCTATTTATCTCCACTGATCATGATCTCTTTTATGTGTTGTGAGTAGTTAGTTTAGTTCTTGAGGACATGGGAGAAGTCTAGTTGCTAGTAGTCATATGATGTTGAAGTAATATGTGTTGGTTGATATTTAAGTTGTGTTGTTATTTTCCTAGTGGTGTTATGTGAGTCGAACACTCAACACTTCGCCTTATCAAGGACCTAGGGGAATGCATTGTGTATAAAGAATGCCTATGGTGGGTTGCCGGAGTGACAGAAACCTAAACCCCAGTTTGCACGCTTTTGCACAAGGGAACAATGGATCACCGATCGTATTGCTATGGTTAGGCTTTTGCCTTAATTACTATCTTGTATTTGCGGATGCTTGCAAGGTGTTTAATCATAAGAGTACACTTATCTTAGTCTAGAGGGTGTACTAGCATAGATCCACCCACCAAACACTTATCAACACAGCACATAGTACCGATACGGATTATGGCGAAAGCACATGACTACCTCTCCCGTGTGTCCTCAAGAACACTTTAGCTTTTATAAGTTCAGTTGCTAGGCCTCTCCTTTTCCAAGAAAGGATTGGGCCACTCTTTACTATCCAGTATCTTTTACTTTGCTTGTTTTACTTTCCTGTCGCTTATACCGAGAAAACCCCTAAAAAGTTCTCTTTCAGTGCTTGCAGTTATCTCCTTACCAAAGTCACTTGCTACTACCTTCTGCTCCTCGTTGGGTTCGACACTCTTACTTATCGAAAACACTGCAATAGATCCCTCTACGTTGAGGGTCATCACTCGTCATGATGTCCTAGGGCATTGAACTTTACAAATTTGGTTCATATGGAGTTTAAGGCCTTTTACTCCGAGACACGCCTTCCGGGGCCCCAGTCCACCTCTTCCGAGAGATGTTTGAGTGTCGCCAAATTTTTCCGCTAACCTGCCCAACTCACACTCGAGGGAAATTTTTGAACATCAATAAATCCCTCCCGGGCCTCTTACTAAGTTTATCTTCGCATACCTCAGAAAGACAAACAAACAACAGAGACCTCAATTGCGAGCACCCGAAAGCGCTTGGGGGCTACTGTCTTGGTAATACTAAAGGCATACCCCTAGGCAAGGAAAACCAAGGGGTACGCTTAAGCCCTTGGTTATCCAAATACTCCCAAACAAAATAAGACCAGTAAAAAACATGGAGCATCAACAATCTCCGAGTAACAAGTTACTCGGAGATCTGAAGCTGCTTCCGAGTACACGGCTACTCGGAAGTCCAGCAAGATCCGAGTAGATCGATACTCGGAAGAAATCGACGAGTCCTCTCTTACTTGGATGACGGGAACGCAACGGACAGGAAGCATTCAATACCGCGGGCGTTTCTTCTCCTTTATTAGTAGTAATGGGCAGACCGTTTCTGTATTTAAGTACGCATTCAATCTTGTAATTAAGACCCATTTAAGCCGTGGCATTAAGAGGGTAGGGGCGCACTCTATATAAGACCCCCTCCCCTCCGGTGGGGGTACGCGCAACATTCTCCATTCTCAGTATTTCTGAACAAAGAACACCCCAGTCAGCCTGGGACAGGACTAAGGTTTTTATCTCTACGGAGAGACCTAACCTGTATAATCCCTTTGCGTCAACCCTCTCTACGTACAGATTCATTTATCTCCTTTCATACCCCTATATCTATTGTCAGGATTATATCCACGACAGTGCCTAACCGCGTGTGGGATGCTATGGGGTCCCCTTTTCTTACCTACCTAGCTTCAAACATTTGTAGTGGTGGCCCAAGCTGATTTTACCATTTGAAACTGTGTGCGTAACTGGTCTGCAGCCAGTGGATTTAAAACAACTCGGCCCAGCAGAGATCCTTTGTTGGTCCACACTGGTGAGCTAGGTAAGTCCCCTGTTATATAGGTGAGGCTAACCCTGACCTTGGCCATACAGAAGAGTCTGATCCGAGAGCGTGGCCGGCTTTTGGGTTGGGTGTCGACTCCCCGGGGACCACCCGGATTTGTTCGTTGTTAGTTAGAGGGACCTGTCATTCCGGATCTCTTAGGACTAAATCATAAAATGGTTGCCTATGATGGGTAGCAACTGAGAGAGATGGGCGTGCGTGCGAAGCCTTGTAATGGGAAGTTGGTACACCCCTGCAGGGTTAAATCTTTTCGAGAAGTCGTGTCCACGGTTATGGACGACTTGAGACTTACTCCTTGTTCATAGACAACAACAACTGAGATAATCTTAATATAACTTGATCAACGTGTGTGTGCCTTGACTGCTTCTTCTTCGTCGGGATGCGAAGAGGAGGACAATGATAGGATAGGTGTTATGTTTGCGTAGTAGTTGATATCAAGACTTGTTGGAGGCGATTCCTCGTCGAATGCTTGGCTTCTTATCTTACTCTCTAGATCGTTAGCCACTTCATAAATGCTAGTGCGGCAACAACCTCACCACTTACCCCATCCTTACCGTAAACTACTAGTTGTCCTAGAATGACGAGTGATGAAGTCCTTGCTGGGTCAGTTGACCACTACAGTTGGATGATGAGTACTTTTGTACTCATGATACTACCCCCCAAACTCTTTTCAGGGTTCTTGATCGACAACAGGTATGGTGATCGACGTTTCACGTGGAGACTCGACGACGACTAGTTAGACGGATCACGGCGGAAGGCCTGGACCCGTGTGGTTATGGGGATCGATGTTTTTCTCTTTGCCAGTAGGCATTTGATTGTAGTCTGTACTCAGACATATACCTTCCGCTGATGTATTGTATTTAAGGCAGTTGTATGCCGATTGTATGAGATGTTGTATCCTTGTATATGTAATGTTGTGATATCATGTTGGAAATCCGGGGCATATGGCTATTTCATATGTCGCGGTGGGACCGATATGTGCTTCATCCCCGGGTCTGGATGGAAACATCTAGATCTGGAACAGTGCCGCATATCGGGCCTTACAGCCATGAGGAGAAGAACGCGGCGAGGCGATGAGGAGGATAAGAACGCGGCGAGATGAGGAGGAGAGTGCAGTGTGTGGCGTCTCTCACGACGGCGAGCCCGCTTTTTATATAGCGGGGCGGGTGTACACGCGGTGGGACGCGCGGCGGCGCTGTGGGCGGCGATTGGACTACTCAACACGCGGCGATTGGACTCGACTCCAACGCTGCATTGATTCCCCTGCGACGGCGCCAGGAGCGGGGATGACGAGGCGGGAGGATGAGGATGTCGCGTAGGAAAGACGCCGACAAGTGGGGCCCCATGATGGGGCGCGCGCGAAATCACAGGGGCGGTTTCTCTTTCGCGCCATTTTCTTTCATCCGGCGCCCCCAAGAGACCCCCAGCGCGCCGGGTCGGCTTGGTATCGCCGAACTCTAAGTTGGCTCAATCCGACACTATTTGGTCCCTTGGGGGCGCGGCTGGTCGGAATTCTTCCATCCGGCGCAAATAGCGCCGGCTTGGGGGCCTCTTGGGGACGCGGCTGGAGATGCTTTGAAGCAAAAAAGCAAAAAAAAATTGATTCTGTTTATGAAGAAATTGGTCCAAACACCAAACAAGAGGGGGAAAAGAAAGAAAAAATGTACCCATGACAAGGCACATCCCAACCAGTAGACACCAATGTGTGGTCACAAGGAGACACAAGTAGAAGTGGGATCCCCTAAATCATTATTTATTCCTCTTTGTTGTTGATAGTTTGACTTCCCTTTTTTAACAAGAAGACTGAAGATGGTAGTATCACTCCTTTCAAGATTGCTAGAGGAAGAATCCCGAGAATTTTAAGCCTCTTGTTCGCCGACAATAGCTTCCTATTCTTCAGTGCTTTGGTTGAGAAGGCTACTGTCATTCACCTGATCCAAAGTAGCTTCAAGAGAGGTACGAGTCAACTTTTCATCCCAAAAAAAATGTTCCATATTCTTTAGCAAACATTGCATGAATTTCGTCCAACGGGAGATCAAAGACGCGCTAGTGTAGTTGCTTCTACTTTCGAAGTAAATTATTTGGGCCTCCCAACCTTGGAGGGAAGAATGAAGGATTCATACTTCCAGTATGTCATTGAAAGATTTACAAAAAGAGTGCATCTATTGGGTGCATAGATTCATTTCTCACGCGTCCAAGGAAGTGTTGATCAAATCGGTCCTCCAGGCACCCCTGCCCCAAGGCACCGGAACCCTCTACCTCGATCACGACGCCTCAACCACGACAAGAAGAGTAGATGGCAGGCCGTCCACTCCTAGACCTACATCAGTCCTTGGATTTGGGTTGACTCTCCACTGTTAGAGGCGACGACACTGCATCTCCAACCAGTTCTCATATTGGACCGAGAGGACACGATCCTAGGACTGTCGACGGCCGCCACCAAGCCCTCATGCCTATCGTAAGTATCTCGCACGACGCCAAATCCGTGTTCGACGACATCGATCTATAGGACGACGAGTAGGGCCACGGCCACCAGCATCACATACCGCACCCGTGACAACATCGTACACAGGTGCCACCCAGGCCAAGGCCAGCCTCGCCTACCCAGGGAACAAACCCCGATCCGCCCCAGGCCCAGATTTGAACAGCCTAGGCACAAACCCTAGGACCGGGTTGTCGCCGTAGCTCGCAACGCTGGCGTCCACCCCTGCGCACCGTCGATATCGGCCCGGGAGAAGGGAGGTCGCTGCACCACCCTCTGCACTACCAATCGGACCGTAGCCACCACGCGATCGAAGCCAACACCAACCCGTACCATCATGTCCAGCCTTCGTACCGCGCCATCGGAGTGCTCGTCCTCTACCGTATAGATCTGGTCGTCGCAACGTAGGAACACCCCGCCACCACCACCAACACACCGCCAAAATGCCTACTAGCAGCAGGGTAGTAACATGTGTGGCCTATGTTGCTCGCAGGCCCCGCCAAAGGACGATCCACCGACGCCGGATCTGGCCTGGGGAAATCTCACATGACACCACCCAAAGAGGCCATCTGCAGCCGCCGCACCGTAAGAGCTGCAGGGGCACCGCCGGGTCGAGCAGCCGCCACCTCGCAACGCCCAAGATGCGTCGTCGAGCTTTGTCGAACCTTCCGTCGCTGCAAGCACTAGTGCAAACGTCCACACCTTCACCACGATCGCTATCATTGACGCCAGTCGCTACCCCAGCGCCTCCACGCCCTCCACTGCGCAACACCATGGCAATACCAGAAACAATCCGCATTGTCTAGCCTTGTTAGAGGGAGAAACGCCCCACCGCTATCCTCGTCGGGCAGGTTTTGATTTACGGCACGCCCTAGCGGCGACAAGGGAAAGGGAACGATTGGGGGCGCTGGCTGGCGATGGCTAGGGTTGCCTCCTCTGCCGCCCATGGGAACGCCAGAGGAGGACGAGTCGGGGTGGATGGTTGGCCCGAGTAAATATTTTGGAGCTTCACCCTGCTTGAATTATCGTCAGCCGACCCTAAGACTACCCATAGTGGGAGTAACATAGGTAGTAACATCGATGCCACATAAGCTAAAAAGATGATGTGGCGAGTAATTAATGATGAAAGAAAGGCATGTGGTAACTTAGACTACCCATAGTGGGAGTAACATAGGTAGTAACATCAATGCCACATAAGCTAAAAAGATGATGTGGCAAGTAATTAATGATGAAAGAGAGACAGGTGGTAACTTAGGTAGTTACTTGCTCTTGGAGTAACATCACACATACCAATGCAATATGAGTCTATAACATAATAAATGTAGTTACTAGTTGATGTTACTTCTCACTATAGAGGTAGTAACATAGCCTAGTAACATATGGATGTTACTAATTGATGTTACTTCCCATTATGGCTAGTCTTAGGTAGTTACTTGCTCTTGAAGTAACATCACACATACCAATGCAATATGAGTCTATAACATAATAAATAAAGTTACTAGTTGATGTTACTCTCCACTATAGAGGTAGTAACATAGACTAGTAACATATGGATGTTACTAGTTAATGTTACTCTCCACTATGGCTAGTCTAAGACATGAGCTCTCCACTATGGCTAGTCTAAGGCATGCATCTATGGCTGTTAAATACTCCTACTTCGGATGTGTTCATATTCCTGTGAATGTTTATGATTAATTTTACCGTTTGAAAAAGAGTAATGTGATTCTGGCGTTTCACCTTCTGGAAAAGAAACTTGAAGACAGAAAGAATGCTACCACAATCGAGGGACTTGTGGCGTGCAGGAACGTGCGATCCCTAGTCGATGCCACAAGAAAAACCAGATTGCTAGAGTTAGTCCTGCACAGAATCGACGGTCCTTAGTTAATTTGTTTGCCACATCAGCTCGATTATCCCTTCAAACTCTGGTTGCGTAAAAA
Organism: Bromus sterilis; assembly: GCA_950022295.1. Taxonomy (NCBI): domain Eukaryota; kingdom Viridiplantae; phylum Streptophyta; class Magnoliopsida; order Poales; family Poaceae; genus Bromus; species Bromus sterilis. Next base: position 282,414,573 of record OX465599.1, on the reverse strand, counting down.
ATGCTTCCCGTTGGCCAACTTCTTCAACCATCTTGGAAGTTGTTTTTTTATTACGGTAAAACTACTTTATTCCTTAAATTATTGACATGTCACTTACAATGTGAAGAGAAATAAAGTGGGGTGTAGTATTCCATACAGCAAAGTTTTTATTCGAAGGGGAATTTTGCTAAGATATCCGCAACTCTATTTGCCTCCTTGACTCAATGCCTTATAACTATAGAAGAGAAATCTTTCAGCAGCAACCTTGCTTCAGCAACCACAGAAGCGTTCGGACTCAGGTATTCTTGTCACAACCCTAGTTTGGTATGTGCTTTTTATTTAAAGAATTAAGGCATTATGTTTAAATTTCCTTTATTTAATAATTGAGGATTTGGAAAAGCCTCAAAAATAATTTAAATAAAAGGCCACACAAAAATCTTTTTCAAAAAATCTTTTGAACTTTTTGAAAATCTCTATAAATGGGCATGGTCACATTTCATGTGTTGTGGGTCACACTGCATGCTCCAAGATTTTTCAAAAAGTCCAAAAAGGGCATGGAAATTTAATAATACCCCTATTTGATTTGAAATTCAAATTGATTGAATTTCAAAAATCCCCAAACTTTGTGAGTGGCTATCTATATGCCTTGTGAGGCCACATAAAAATTTGGAGGATTTTATAAAATGCCTAGCTATTTTTATTTGGGGAAAACAGAAGACAGAAAATAGAAAAAGAAACAGAAACGAAGAAAAAGGAAAAAACAAATCCCAGCCCAACCCTACAAGCCCCAGGCCCAACTTACTCCCCCCCGGCCCAAGCCCACCTGGGGGCTTGTCGTCTTCCCCGCCGCGTCGACAAGCTGCTCGGTGGCGAGCATGCCGACGCCGGCGAGGGCCACGTCGCCCCCTAGGCCCCCTAGTCTCTTCTGGACGCCACGGAGACGCGCAGCACTCCCCGCGTCTGTCCCCTCCTCTCTGTCTTTCTCTAGCTCCTTCCCCCTCGCGAATCTCGCCGTGGCAGAGAGCTCGATCTCGCCGCGCCGCCGCACAAGTGTGGCCAACGGCCACCTACCGGCGAGCCACTGTGTCCAGGCGAGTCCCCGACGACGTCGTCGTCGACCCCCTCCATCAATTCGAGCTCAACGGGCCCGTAGACGACGCCAGCTCCAACCTCGTCCCACCGGCCACCGTGGAGTCTTCGCCGGAATTCGTCACCATCAGCGCTCCTACGTCCTCGCCGTCCCCTCCAGTAGCTCGAGGGTGAGCCCCTGCCTCGAACCCCACTCTCCGCCCTCCTCCCCGTGGCCTCTGTCGTCATTTCCACCATGGCCAGGCTACGGCCGCCGCCGAGCACATCGCCGGCGAGGCTCCGGCGACCCGTAGGCCTCCCCGTGGGTACAGGGTGATGCGGACGTGCACGGGCGTCCTGTTGGTGGCCGCAGCGTGCCATTTCGTGGTCGGGATCATCGTCCCCGTGTGCGCCGCCGTGCACTGGAGTCGCCAGCGTTGAGCCGCCGGTGAGCCCAATTAGATTAGGGCTAATCACACCACTAAACCACCCCTTAAGCCTATGACAGGTGGGCCCTGCCCCCTTAAACAATTTGTTTAAATTAAATAACCACGGGATTAAATCCACTGAGGCTGACAGGGCTGGCCCACTGGTCAGAGCCCCCGCCCACGTCAGCATGACCTCATGCTGACGCAATAAGTCATTTTCTAATTAAATTTAAATCCAGAAAATGTTTAAATCTTTGAAATTCAATAACTTTTAAACCATAACTCCAAATCAAACAAAAAATATATGAAAAATTATCAAAAAAATTCAAGGAATCGAAATATGCAACTTTCATGCATGGCAAAATAGTTTACAAAGATCAAACATTAGCAAATGCAATTTGGACAAATTTGAATAATCATTTGGAGTTTGAATTTGGAATTCTTTTCCAAATATGCTTCAATTAACATGTTGAAACATGAACATAGAGCACATCAGTACCATGCCATGCTAAATTATGCATCTTGATTGTGCATTGCAATGTGATGTTTACATTGTTGTTGTCTCGGTGTTTGCCTCTTCTCGATAGATTCATCGCCGGATGTAGTTTCCGACTGCCCTGAAGAGTGGCACCTCGTGATCGTCAACAAGGCAAGCAAACCCCATTGATCATATCTATATAAACTCATTTTCCCTCTTGTTCTCTTATGCATGATTAGGTGATTCACATGTTATCGTTCTACCGCTAGTTGAACCCATCCTTTGCATGACCTATCATTGCTGCCACAGTATTAAGCAAACCTCAACCTAGCAGATACAAGATTGTTTGTGTTCATCATGTGGCCCTTCATCCATGTTATGCTATGTCATGCTAGAGTTGTATGCAATGAAGATGATCCATCTGGGTGATGTATCGGGGTGGTAGAGAACAATGCAATGTAATGGTAATGTGTTGGTGAAGTCACCCTAACAAAGGTGAACAATGAGAGGCTGTGTAGGAGTGCACAGTGGGTTGTCTCATTTACACTGCCCTAGGCCCCGAGTTCTCGTGTTGTGATCCAAGACAAGAGTACTTCCACATGCAGGGCTATGGACCCCGTTTGGCCTATTAACTCACCCCAACTATGGTCCAGGATTTACATGGGTTATTGTTTCTTCGATTTGATTTCATTTGTAGCACGGTTTTAGGCAAGCGCAGTTCCATCCGTCGAGGTGGGCTTGTCGGACCGTCCATACATCGTCTGGGTCCTGAACGGAAACCCCGGCCGGATTCCCGATTGGGTTACATACTCAGATAGGCGATCCCCTGGACTAGAGTTGGAGCCGTGAGGTAAGTGCCTTGGTGTTTATCCTGGTCCGACATCCGCTTGAAGGATGACGAGTCACGGGTGGTAAGTGATGACACGTGTGTGAAGCGTACACCCCTGCAGGGTAAAGATCTATTCGAATAGCCGTGTCCACGGTTATGGACTACTTGGAGACCTTTACTTGATTATTAGACAACTCAAATGGATAATGTAAAACTGCCAAGATAAGTGTGAGTGCTTTGGATTGCTTCCTCGTGGGGAAGTCGAGGAAGGATCCATGGTGGTGTATTGACGTGGTGATCAAGATTAGATGGACTCGTGTGCGCTTCTCACCTCAACTCTATGTAGTCGTAGTACAGGATAGCCAAGTCAAAGCTTTCTGCATTACAACCCCACTATCCTTTACCTTGATACCTGAGCATAAGTAGTATAGTTCTGATGTAAGTCTTGCTGAGTACGACTTTGTACTCACGTTTGCTTAATCTATGTTTTAGAGACGAGACCACTGAACCTGATGGTGGCCTCCCCCTCGAGCTCGACGCCGACGAAGTAATGTAGTCCCAGACAGCAGCCTGGTCCTCTGGAGGGTCGTTGTGTTTTCTTAAAGGCTTCTCAAGCCATTTGTTAACCTTGTCTTTACTAAGACATAATTTTCATCCGTTGATGTTTGGTGTAATGTTGGGTCACCGTCATGTGATCTCTGCTAGTAACACTACTATATCTGCTCTGTTTAGCAGATGCAATAAAACTATGAGTTTGTAGAGTTCATGTTGTGTTACCTGCTGTTTACACTAGACATGTATGGTGTGTGTATGATTATAACGTGCATGTCTTAGTGTGGGGTTCGATAGCTTTGTTGAGTTCTTGCCGGTGGTCTTTTATACAGCAAGTGGCCCTTAGATGTGCGCAGCTTGGGGCATCGCGATGCGATTGCTCGTGACTCTGTCACGTGACATACTTTGTTGTATGATTGAGCCCTCCCGGGATCCTGACTAGGTGATCGGGCTGGAGTCTGTTTATGTAAGTGTTATAATTCAATCGATAATGTGGTTGAGGCGACTTGTCTATGAGTATGAGATTTCACCACCCATAATCATTTAGACTTGTGAGCGTATGATGAGGACCCATCTCAGTTGATCATCCCGCCTGAATGGGATGCCCCTCACGTTCGATGCTTTCCGAGAGTGTTCTGTGCTTGGCCTTGTCTGCTTAGACGAGCGGGTACAGCTCTCGGCTCTCTATATGATTGTGTTGTAACAGGAATTACATATGCAAACCCCGGGTCCCGACAGACTTGGTATCAGAGCAGGACTGCCTATAGGATTACTAAACCTTGGCCGAAGTCGAGTCTAGCATTCTATAGTTATATAGTTACTTTGGGTATAAGGGAACAATGTAAGGCTTCATTTTTCTCCTTACCCTCATCGATCTGAGTTCTGAGTCACCCTCATCTTTTCTACGGGAAGATAGGACTAGGCTCTTCTATGTCTATACTAGGACATCTCGTTGTTTGTTTCTCAGTAGCTGTAGGAATGTTTTGGTTGTCTAGATTCACCATTCCATCGAGCCTTTTGAGAAGGTTCTGATCATTCTTGCAGATTGTTTCATTTTTTCACCCCGGTACAGCCGTTATGTTGTCCAAATTGTTCTGTGTTTCTCGTGATTCCAATGCTTTTGCATTACAATCTTGTCCGCTCTTAAATTATGTCATCTTTTCTTTGATTCCATCATAAATCCTACTCTGATTGTTGATTTTTATCACACAGAATGTTAGGTGGGACTAGATGTGTTGAATCTGTTCACGGTAATCCAAGTGATGATGATGATCCTCCTCCACCGCCTTCTGCAGCGGAAATCATGATGGAGGCTGAGCGAAATCGACGTGATCAAACACGTCTTTTGAAGCTCATTCAGAAGAATACTTCTCTTCAGCGAGATGCGGTAATATCCATCCAGGATTTCATCCTCTTGAACCCGCCAGTTTTCCGATGTTCATCTAAGCCCCTTGATGCCGATGATTGGCTCTGTTCCATCGAGCGTAAACTTGAGACGACGCATGTTTCTCCAGATGATCGTGTGATGTTCGCGACATACTTCCTGGAAGGTGCTGCTGGTGAATGGTGGTAAAGTTTTGTTGCAATGCAGCCTAATGGTCACGTAGTGACTTGGCAGGAGTTCTGTGATGCCTTCCAAGGGTACCACATTCTGGATGAGCTGATGGAAAGAAAGAGGGAAGAGTTCTGCAATCTATCTCAGGGAAATATGACTGTTCATCAGTACAGGACTGAGTTTAATCGTCTTTCTCGTTATGCCCCTGAGAAGATATCAACCGATGCCAAGAATCAGGCAAGGTTCCGCAAGGGACTTAGCCCTATCCTTCGTCATGATATCAATCTCCTTGAATTTGTCAACTTAGAGGATTTAGTCAATAGATCATTCAGAGCTGAGCATGGAAATGAGGTCTTTGAAGATTCTCGCAAGCGTGATCGTGATCTTGCTTCATCTTCTAGTTTGGGTTCTCAGAAACGTCGAATTTGGATCCCAACTAGTGCCATTCCTTCGCACTTGATTCCAAGACCATCTCCACCAAGTAAGAAAACCCAAAAATATAGTAAAGAGCATGCCATCCAAACTCTACAACCTAACACCCGAGTGTGCTACAAGTGTGGTAATCATGGCCACATTGCACGACAATGTTCATTGTATGAGAATGTTCCTCCTCATCCAAAACATAAAGCCAAAGCTAAGCCACCAAAGCCTTCCAAAGCCAAGTCCGCTATGGTTGAATACGGACGTGTGAACCATGCCACCATCAAAGAAGCCCAAGAGGATACTAAGGTTGTACTCGGTACACTTCCTGTGAACTCCAAACTCGCTTCTGTTCTATTTTATTCTGGAGCCTCTCATTCCTTTTTGTCTGAAAAGTTCGCACTCTTGCATGACATTTCATTCGAGGATTTGCCTACCTCTTTTATGATTTAAACTCTAGGGTCCACATGGCGTACCAATAGGGTAAGTCATGCAATAAAATTGCTATTGAGGATCTTGTATTCCTTGCTTCTCTCATAGCCCTCAAATCTTCAGATATAGATATCATCTTAGAGATGGATTGGTTGTCAAAACACCGTGCCAAGATTGATTGTGCCACTAAATCAGTTCAACTCACTCATCCTTCTGGCAAGATAGTCCATTTCGCATCTCAAGGTTCAGAAACCCAGCTATATTCGTTGAATGAACATCCCCTTCCTAACCTTGAAGATGTTCCGATAGTTTGTGACTTTCCGTATGTCTTTCCAGAAGAGCTGCCAGGAATGCCTCTTGACAGATGTGTAGAATTCATTGTAGATCTTATCCCAGGAACCGCCCCAATTTCCAGATGCCCATATAGAATGGCCCGTCATGAGTTAGCTGAGCTTAAAATCCAACTTGAAGCTTCGTTGGAAAAAGGCTTCATCCGCCCTAGCTCATCGCCATGGGGTTGCCCCGTTCTGTTCATAACGAAGAAAGATGGAACAGAAAGGATGTGCGTAGACTATCGTCCGCTAAATCTAGCGACGATAAAGAACAAGTACCCACTTCCCAGGATCAATGATCTTTATGATCAACTTGTTGGATCCTCAGTCTTCTCCAAAATGGATTTGAGATTAGGTTATCATCAAATCAAAATCAGAAATGAGGACATTACCAAAACGTCTTTCACTACTCGTTATGGTCTTTATGAGTACACTGTCATGTCCTTCGGTTTAACCAATGCCCCAGCCAATTTTTCGTGCTTGATGAATTCGATCTTCATGGAGTACTTGGATAAATTTGTTGTAGTTTATCTTGATGACATTATCATCTACTCGAAGAACGAAGAAGAGCACGCAGAACATCCTAGGCTGGTATTGATGAAACTTAGAGAGCATCGCCTTTATGATAAGTTTTCCAAATGCGAATGCTGGCTTCCAGAAGTGACCTACCTAGGCCACATGATTTCTGCAAAAGGCATTGTTGTCAGTCCCGAGAGAGTTCAGGCCGTCCTTGACTGGACTCCACCTGAATCGGTTAAGCAAGTTAGGAGTTTTCTTGGCCTAGCAAGCTATTGTCGCCGCTTTGTTGAGAACTTATCCAAAGTTGCAAAGCCTCTAACTGAACTCCTCAAGAAAGATAAGAAATTCGAATGGACCCCCCAAGTGCGAGGAAAGCTTTCAAGAGCTAAAAAGAAGATTGACTTCTGCACCCGTACTTGCGCCTCCTGACACCAAAATGGATTTCGAAATCTATTGTGATGCTTCACGGCAAGGGTTAGGATGCATACTTATGCAAGATCGCCATGTGGTAGCATACGCTTCACGCCAGTTGCGTCCACATGAAGAGAACTATCCTACCCATGATCTTGAACTCGCTGCCGTAGTTCATGCCCTGAAGACTTGGCGACATTACCTCCTTGGTAATCGTTGTGAAATCTATATCGATCACCAAAGCCTCAAATACATATTCACCCAGCCAGATCTTAACCTCAGGCAAAGATGCTGGATAGAGTTGATAAAAGATTATGACTTAAGTATCTCTTACACCCCAGGAAAATCCAATGTCATGGCTGATGCACTAAGTCGTAAGTCGTATTGTAACAACCTCATGTTACAAAAGTATCAACCACTTCTCTATGAGGAATTTCAAAAGCTCAATCTCGAGATTGTTCCTCGTGGATTCCTTTCCACCTTGATAGTGAAACCAACTCTTGAGGATCAAATCGTAGGTGCCCAGAAACATGATAGTGGTATCCAAGAGATCAAAGAGAACCTTGCTAGCAAAAGTGCTAAATGTTTCTCTGTAAATGATCAAGGAACGGTATTCTTTGAGAATCGTTTCGTAATGCCAGTAAACCAAAACCTAAAACAGATGATCCTTCAGGAAGCTCAAGACACACCTCTCTCGATTCATCCCGGTAGTACGAAAATGTACTGAGATCTACGCCAGAGATTTTGGTGGACCGTTATGAAGCGAGAAATCGCTCAATTTGTTGCTGAATGTGATGTTTTTCGTCGCATTAAGGCAGAGCACCAAAGACTTGCTGGCACTCTTCAACCTTTGCCTATCCCTGAGTGGAAATGGGATAAAGTCAGTATGGATTTCATCACTGGCTTTCCAAAGTCTCAAAAGGGAAACAATGCCATCTTTGTGGTCATTGACCGTCTTTCAAAAGTTGCTCATTTCCTTCCTATTCGTGAGAGTATAACTGCTAGCCAGTTAGCGGATTTATATGTCTCCCGGATTGTTTCTCTCCATGGTGTTCCTTTGGAAATCAATTCAAACCGTGGAAGTCTTTTCACCTCTCGATTTTGGGAAAGTTTTGAAAATGCTATGGGAACCCATCTCTCCTTCAGCACCGCCTTTCATCCCCAGTCAAGTGGTCAAGTAGAAAGAGTCAATCAAGTTCTCGAAGACATGCTCAGAGCATGTGTTATCTCATTCGGAAAGAGTTGGGAGAAATCTCTTCCATTCGCCGAGTTTGCTTATAACAACAGCTTCCAATCTAGCCTGGGCATGACACCCTTTGAATTTCTCTATGGCCGAAAATGTCGAACACCATTGAACTGGTCAGAAGCCGGTGAAAGACAATTCTTTGGACCGGATATGATCCAGGAAGCAGAAGAGAAGGTTCGCATTGTTCGTGAGCAATTGAAAACATCCCAGTCTCGTCAGAAAAGCTACTATGATCGTCATCATAGGCCAGAAAGCTACAAGCTGGACGAGAAGGCTTACCTCCGGGTTACTCCTCTGAAGGGAACCCATCGCTTCGGTATCAAAGGCAAATTGGCCCACGTTACATCGGTCCCTTTCGCATTCTAGCTAAACGTGGAGAAGTTGCCTACCAACTTGAACTACCCCCGCATCTTTCTCAGGTTCACGATGTCTTCCACGTATCTCAACTCAGGCATTGCTTCAAGGACCCCATCCGCGAAGTAGACCACGAAATACTTGATCTCCAAGAAAACCTGTCTTATCGAGAGTATCCTGTCCATATCCTTGATGAAGCTGAGCGCACCACCCGACGTCAGAAGATCAAGTTCCTTAAAGTGCAATGGTCCAACCATTGTGAGAAGGAAGCCACCTGGGAACGAGAAGATTGTCTTCGAACCGAATACCCCACCCTCTTCCCAACGACTTCTAAATCTCGGGACAAGATTCTTTTGAGTGGGGGCGAGTTGTCACAACCCTAGTTTGGTATGTGCTTTTTATTTATAGAATTAAGGCATCATGTTTAAATTTCTTTTATTTAATAATTGGGGATTTGGAAAACCCTCAAAAATAATTTAAATAAAAGGCCAGAGAAAAAAAAATCCAAAAATCTTCTGAACTTTTTGAAAATCTCTATAGGTGGGCATGGTCACATTTCATGTGTTGTGGGTCCCACTGCATGCACCAAGATTTTTCAAAAAGTCCAAGAAGGGCATGGAAATTAAATAATACCCCTATTTGATTTGAAATTCAAATTGTTTGAATTTCAGAAATCCCCAAACTTTGTGAGTGGCTATCTATATGCCTTGTGAGGCCACATAAAAATTTGGAGGATTTTATAAAATGCCTTGCTATTTTTATTTGGGGAAAAACAAAAGATAGAAAATATAAAAAGAAACAGAAACGAAGAAAAAGGAAAAAACAAATCCCAGCCCAACCCTACAGGCCCCGGGCCCAACTTACTCCCCCCCCCCCCCGGCCCAAGCCTACCTGGGGGCTTGTCGTCTTCCCCGTCGCGTCGACAAGCTTCTCGGTGGCGAGCATGCCGACGCCGGCGAGGGCCACGTTGCCCCCTAGGCCCCCCTGGTCTCTAATCGACGCCACGGAGACGCGTAGCACGCCCCCGCGTCTTTCCCCTCCTCTCTGTCTTTCTCTAGCTCCTTCCCCCTCGTGAATCTCGCCGTGGCAAAGAGCTCGATCTCGCCGCGCCGCCGCACAAGTGTGGCCAACGGCCACCTACCGGCGAGCCACTATGTCCGGGCGAGTCCTCGACGACGTCTTCGTCGGCCCCCTCCATCAATTCGAGCTCAACGGGCCCATAGACGACGCCAGCTCCAACCTCGTCCCGCCGGCCGCCGTGGAGTCTTTGCAGGAATTTGTCACCATCAGCGCTCCTACGTCCTCGCCGTCCCCTCCAGTAGCTCCAGGGTGAGCCCCTGCTTCAAACCCCTCTCTCCGCACTCCTCCCCGTGGCCTCTGTCGTCATTTCCACCATGGCCAGGCTACGGCCGCCGCCGAGCACGTCACCGGCGAGGCTCCGGCGACCCCTAGGCCTCCCCGTGGGTTCAGGGTGATGCAGACGTGCACGGGCGTCCTGTTGGTGGCCGCAGCGTGCCATTTCGTGGTCGGGATCATCGTCCCCGTGTGAGCCGCCGTGCACTGGAGTCGCCGGCGTTGAGCCACCGGTGAGCCCAATTTGATTAGGGCTAATCACACCACTAAACCACCCCTTAAGCCTATGACAGGTGGGCCCCTACCCCCTTAAACAATCTATTTAAATTAAATAACCACGGGATTAAATCCACTGAGGCTGACAGGGCTGGCCCACTGGTCAGAGCCCCCCCCCCACGTCAGCATGACCTCATGCTAACGCAATAAGTCATTTTCTAATTAAATTTAAATCTAGAAAATGTTTAAATCTTTGAAATTCAATAACTTTTAAACCATAACTCCAAATCAAACAAATAATATATGAAAAATTGTCAGAAAAATGCAAGGAATCCAAATATGCAACTTTCATTCATGACAAAATAGTTTACAAAGATCAAACATTAGCAAATGCAATTTGGACGAATTTGAATAATCATTTGGAGTTTGAATTTGGAATTCTTTTCCAAATATACTTCAATTAACATGTTGAAACATGAACATAGAGCACATCAGTACCATGCCATGCTATATTATGCATCTTGATTGTGCATTGCAATGTGATGTTTACATTGTTGTTGTCTCGGTGTTTGCCTCTTCTCGATAGATTCATCGCCGGATGTATTTCCCGACTGCCCTGAAGAGTGGCACCTCGTGATCGTCAACAAGGCAAGCAAACCCCATTGATCATATCTATATAAACCCATTTTCCCTCTTGTTCTCTTATGCATGATTAGGTGATTCACATGTTACCGTTCTACCGCTAGTTGAACCCATCCTTTGCATGACCTATAATTGCTGCCACAGTATTAAGCAAACCTCAACCTAGAAGATACAAGATTTTTTGTGTTCATCATGTGGCCCTTCATCCATGTTATTCTATGCCATGCTAGAGTTGTATGCAATGAAGATGATCCATCTGGGTGATGTATCGGGATGGTAGAGAACAATGCAATGTAATGGTAATGTGTTGGTGAAGTCACCCTAACAAAGGTGAACAATGAGAGGTTGTGTAGGAGTACACAGTGGGTTGTCTCATTTACACTGCCCTAGGCCCCGAGTTCTCGTGTTGTGATCCAAGACAAGAGTACTACCACATGCAGGGAGGTTGTGTAGGAGTACACAGTGGGTTGTCTCATTTACACTGCCCTAGGCCCCGAGTTCTCGTGTTGTGATCCAAGACAAGAGTACTACCACATGCAGGGCTATGGACCTCGTTTGGCCTATTAACTCACCCCAACTATGGTCCAGGATTCGCATGGGTTATTGTTTCTTCGATTTGATATCATTTGTAGCACAGTTTTAGGCAAGCGCAGTTCCATCCGTCGAGGTGGGCTTGTCGGACCGTCCATACATCGTCTGGGTCTTGAACGGAAACTTCGGCCGGATTCCCGATTGGGGTACATACTCAGATAGGCGATACCCTAGACTAGAGTTGGAGCCGTGAGGTAAGTTCCTTGGTGTTTATCCTCGTCCGACATCCGCTTGAAGGATGACGAGTCACGTGCGGTAAGTGATGACACGTGTGTGAAGCGTACACCCCTGCAGGGTAAAGATCTATTCGAATAGCCGTGTCCGCGGTTATGGACTACTTGGAGACCTTTACTTGATTATTAGACAACTTAAATGGATACTCTAAAACTGCCAAGATAAGTGTGAGTGCTTTGGATTGCTTCCTCATGGGGAAGTCGAGGAAGGATCCATGGTGGTGTATTGACGTGGTGATCAAGATTAGATGGACTCGTGTGCGCCTCTCACCTCAACTCTATGTAGTCGTAGTACAGGATAGCCAAGTCAAAGCTTTCTGCATTACAACCCCACTTTTCTTTACCTTGATACCTAAGCATAAGTAGTATAGTTCTGATGTAAGTCTTGCTGAGTACGACTTTGTACTCACGTTTGCTTAATCTATGTTTTACAGACGAGACCACTGAACCTGATGGTGGCCTCCCCCTCAAGCTCGACGTCGACGAAGTAATGTAGTCCCAGACAGCAGCCTGGTCCCTCTGGAGGGTCGTTGTGTTTTCTTAAAGGCTTCTTAAGCCATTTGTTAACCTTGTCTTTATTAAGACATAATTTGCTTCCGTTGATGTTTGATGTAATGTTGGGCCACAGTCATGTGATCTCTGCTTGTAACACTACTATATCTGCTCTGTTTAGCAGATGCAATAAAACTATGAGTTTGTAGAGTTCATGTTGTGTTACCTGTTGTTTACACTAAATATGTATGTTGCATGTATGATTATAACGTGATGTCTTAGTGTAGGGTTCCATAGCTTAGTTGAGTTCTTGCCGACGGTCTTTTATACACCAAGTGGCCCTTAGATGTACGCAGCTTGGGGTATCGTGATGCGATTTCTCGTGACTCTGTCACGTGGCATACTTTGTTGTATGATTGAGCCCGCCCGAGATCCCGACTAGGTGATCGGGCTGGAGTCTGTTTATGTAAGTGTTATAATTCAATCAATAATGTGGTTGAGGCGACTTGTCTATGAGTATGAGATTTCACCACCCATAATCATTTAGACTTGTGAGCGGACGATGAGGACCCATCTCAGTTGATCATCCCGCCTGAATGGGATGCCCTCACGTTCGATGCTTTCCGAGAGTGTTCTGTGCTTGGCCTTGTCTGCTTAGACAAGTGAGTACGGCTCTCGGCTCTCCATATGATTGTGTTGTAACAGGAATTACATATGCAAACCCCGGGTCCCGACAATTCTTCAAAATTTGCATCGCTTCTACTGTTGTCTTGTTATCAGACACAATAACCAGATTTGCAACTCCCATATTCGCTGCTAGAAATAGCCCATTTATAATGAGAGATTTTACGGTGCATCATGATACACAAAGAAAGGTGTGTCATATAAATAATCCAACAGTATAAATTATATGGGCTTTATTTAAGCCTAAGGATATAATGGTAAAAAAGATCATCCATACAAATAATAGTTCCGAAGGAAAACTTAAGCCGCTGCCTCGCCGGACTCCAGCTCGAACAGCCTCTCGGCGGCGACCTTGCCGAGCTCCACATTCTGGTGCAGCCGGCGCGCACCCAACATGCTGGGGTGGCGTGTGATGCTTACTGAGTGGGACGATGTGGGTGTCATTGAAGTTGGCGGGAGAGAAGAATGCGCAGGTGGCGAGGAGCCGAGGAGGAAACCGATGACGAGGAGTCGAGGAGAAAGCCGGTGACGAGGCCGATGCCAAAGTTGCGCCGCTCGACGGTGCAGCTGATGGCCTTGAGCAGCCTGGTCGTGTCGTGGTGGTGCTGTGATTGGAACACTACACTCGCGTATGTTGGTGGTCCGACGTGGGCTTGACGTGGAGCAGCCTACTGGGCGCATGCCGGCTGCATCGGAACAGAGAGCTCGCAGCTCGGCGAGGTCGCTGCTGAGCGACTGTTAAGCCACTACGTTTTGATTAATTTTAAGAAGGAAAAGATTAATGTCTATAATAAATTTTGTACCGAAAACAACCTTCAGTCATATTAATGATACGGTGGACATCAGCGTATTATATCTTAATCTGGGCCGTTCAATCCCTTCCGACGAACGATGCATATTCGTTTGATGTACTGTAAAGAAACTCTTTCTAATACCCAGAATTTCAGCAGACAGAGGATTGATCACATGGGGCATAAACTAGGTAGCTGCTTTCAGGAACTCCCCTTTCTCGTTTGTACCAACTAGATGACCCGTTGCATCAAATGGCGCAGAGTCCAGTTGAAACCATGTAATCGTAGAAACAACTTGCATTTTTAGAACCCCAATCATTCTTGTAGTTATAGCCATTCAAATGTGGAATTGTCAACCAAACCAACAAATGATCAAGCTAAATCATCAACTGCGACGGTATAGAAAATCCAAAAAATTCAAGTGCTATATAGCCAAGCATTATATCAAATGCAATCCATGAACCATATAAGACAACAAATTATATATATGGATAAAAAACAAACAACATGATTTACCAAGACGGCAGTGTTACACGCATGATTCATTTTATCCAAAAGCATAACACATTACTTTTCCAGCATGGTAGCACTGTAATCAAACCCTCAACGATTCCAAACCTATCATTGATAACCTGAAAGAAACAAATTATCAGCCTATCATTCCCAATATTGGTGGCTTATTTGAGAAGCACAAAATAGAGATGATAAGCACCTTAGCAAGAGGAGCAAGGCAGTTAGTGCAGCTAGCGTTGGAGACAATGTCGATGTCAGACTTGTATTCCTTCTCATTGACACATGGGGGCGTCCTTGCTGGGAGCAGAAATAATGACCTTCTTGGCACCACCCTGCAATAACACAGAAAACTATTAGAACAAATATACACAGGAAAGGTTCAGGTACCATGAAACAGAAACTGTGAAACAATGTACCTTAATGTGTGCTGCAGCTTTGTCCTTGTCACTGAAAACACCGATGGACTCAACAACGTACTCAGTACCAGCCTCAGCCCATGGGATCTCCTCAGGGTTTCTACATCAGATTACTGTATGATCAGCCTGTATAGCTTTACATGGAAATCAACGCTACGGCCACCAAAATGAAGGGCAACAAACCTGCAACCAAACACGGTAACCTCCTTCTCGCCGAAGAGAAGGGTCTTGGAGTCCTTCACCTTAACATTATGGTGCTTCCATTGTCCATGGACAGTGTCATACTTGAACATGTATGTCTGCAAGTTACAAGACCGTAATTCAGAACCATAATATGATCGAAGACATGTATTATGCTTTAGTTAATTGGCAACTGGCACTGAGACTGCACGAATCTTTATCTAAACCAACAGACAGATATTAATAGAAGTGTACAACAATATACATCTATTTTAATTTCCACAATGGAACAATGGTCACTCTGGGGGACGAAAAGATTACTCGAATCCGGAACTACAAAATTATTCCCCACGGAACGTGAGGAATATAACGTAAACAAATGGCACTTGCAAAGCAGATCTAAAAGTAGCATCCCATACTCGCATGTAGCAACATTTACAAAAAACTATATTCCTATACATCGCGAGTAAACTGTGCCTAGGATTGTGGAGCAAAGCATCAGCGTGTAACGGGGATGACAAATCTAGTCAATTTGATAACAGATCTAAGGTAATAATCCCTAGTCCATACAGGTGTGCCATGAACAAATCCAACGGTACAAACCAACAGATCTCATAAACGAGGAGAATCGAGAACTATACAAATTCTTAGAAGGGAGAACCAATTACATGTGAAATTATAAAAAGTTTTGCATAGTAAGTAGAAAGCATATACAGAGTATGAAAATGGAATACCGATTACACTGCAAATAGTATTTTTAGAGTTGTATAAGATCAACTAAAGAAATTCTATCTAAATAAAACAAAAGGTAGACAATACATATGCTTGCTTCAAATAAGCCTCATCGTATTTGCAGTGAAAACAGAGCAGCTGCAATGGCAAAGACCGGGATTTTCTATGTAAGGCAAAAATATTAAAGCCTAAGCAACTCCCATTGTGTGGCTTGATTCAGATCAAACAGAGGAAGAAAAAAAACATTTTCATATATGATTCGAACGAGAAGCACAAGACACATGATTGTGAAAAATGTCTATCAATCCAAATCATCACCCAGAGAAAAAGCATATCCGCTGTCATAAGAATACGAATATGTAGGCTGATTGAAATTATGTACCTCATGTAACTTACAGACTGAATCGGATCTTCTTCGTACTTATAGTGATTAGTTGATTAGGAAATCCCTTGGCTTAAAACTCAATTCAAAATTTCATAACAGTAGGAAAAGACATTTTTACTGTGTTTTCTATATTGCATGGTTTGATTTTTTCACTATATTATTTGCAAAAAGTAATGTTTCATAGACAAAGTTACTGTCACTTAGCACCCACAGCAGGAACAGAGAAACTCTTGTTTCATTAGATGAGATCGTTGATCAAACTCTCAATACAAAAATTGAGGTTTCGTAAGGTTCTCAGAATATCTTCTGCTCTCAGTTACACAGATCAGGAATAGCTGACCTCGATGAGAGGTTCGACAATCGAAAAAACCTCATCTGCTAACTTTCGCATGAGGATCATAATTCTTAAACAAACGATGCCCAAAGGCTGACATTTTCGGTTTACTGAAAAAGGATAGACGTCGCTTGCAAAACAAGTCTGGGAGAATCCTATTCCTATGGTGCATAAAAAAGATGTTGAATTAGAAATCTGTTGAAAAGACTATCACAGCTGGTACTAAATAACCAAAGTAAAATTTGCATACACAAAAATAACACTCACTCCAATGTAATGCTAGTACTTACGAATAGCTCCACAGCAAACAAAAAAATGTAATTGACCAAAAGGCAGGATTACCAAAAGCAAGCTATATGAACAGCCACAAGGACCACACGCTTATTTATCATAACCTAATATAGAAAGCTTTTTACCATTTCGATCAGTTAAAGTTCATACCAGATAGTAGGTACTAAGGATAGGAATCGATTGCCTTCCTATAACTGCAATCTAGTACAGGAATGGAGCCAAGATGACGCAACAATCTGAACACGTAAACAACCAAAATGTAACCATGTAAACTCGCTGTGATCTAACATTAAATTCATCTCGCAGAAAAAACAAGGGAACAAGATGAGGGGCCTCGAATCACCTCGAACAGGAAGAGGGGCCTCTATCGAAAGAGGTAGTAGACTGCCGCCGCTGTTGATCCTATCTTTCACAACCAAACTTTAGCCTATGCAAAGAAGAGAGCATGTTTTGAAAATACTAAAGGAGGACAACCTGTTTTTACATTACTATAATTATCTCTGCATTCACAAACAAATATTTCCTTATTAAATAGATGATGAATTAGGTGCAAGCTCCAGGTGATTTGATCTAATATAAGAATATCCTTACGAAGATTTGATCTAATATAAGAATAAATCATCTATTCACTCTGAACAACAACATTCACCATGGTAGCCTCTATATAAAACTAAGAAATAAAATATTATTCTTCCATACAGAAGTTCTTACATCCAGGCCAAGGTGCGACCTCATCTTCACGAAAGAGCAGACGAGAGCTAGGCTCACCACTTCCCAATCCCCAAACCCCCAAAAAAGAAGCATCAAAATTATGAATAACTGCTGGACTGGAATCCATGAGTTTATCTGAAGATTATGCTCGGAACAAATGATCTTCAGAATCCATGAACAAAAGATATCTGGGCACACTTGTGACACTAAAATCATAATAGGCTTACTTGCCGAAATAAGCTCTTTATTTGCAACATGCAACTTTATCCACTCGTATTTCAGGAACCTCTCAAAGCAAAAACATAGAACCGGCTAAAGAAAGCAAGAACATGGGCCACCATTGTCATGAACACAATATTACCCACATCATAACTGAAGTAAATGTAATGTGTCAATAGAAACTCTAACTAAAGGTTGCACGTCAGATGAGAACCATACCTCTGAAAATTATTCAACCACACCTAGCAGGAAGCAGCCCACCAAACAATAAAGGTGTGCCCCAGACCAACCATAATTAAGACCACCAAGAAATAAAGGCGCGCCCCAATCCCTTGTCGGAGTTGCCACATTCATAATGTAACAAAGGCACCTGTAAATATCATAGATAGAATTATAAAGTTTTTCTATATGCAGTAGCCATCACTGAACGCACAAAAAATGAATGTAACTATCTTCTCCGTATTCAAACGTTTGAGAAAAACTCCCTCCCTTCCTATCTTCTCTAGGAGGAAAACCACAATCGACATCACAACACGGTCAATCGGTTGAGAAAATTCTCAAAGCAAATGATTTAGCTTACCACAAGACTCAGAAATGAACGGACATGGAAAGACCCAAAGAGATAGAGAGAGAGAGAGAGAGAGAGAGAGAGAGAGAGAGATCAGAGGGGATGGGGAAGGACCGGGAGCAGGTCACCTATGCAAGGAAGATCATGGGTGCCAAAAGCCTACACGAGGCGCGTAAATGCAGCAAGCAAATAAAGGGACCAACATAAGTGGTTGCAAAAAAGATTAAATTTAGGGCAGTGTTACATGTCAGCAAATACAGAAGGTTCAGCAGATGAACAGAGTATGGACATAAAGGAAATATGTATGTGCCAAACATATGCTTGCCTCTGCTAGTTAAATGTAATATAGAATCTGGAGCAATGACACATTAGTGTGTAGCCTATAAAAGTCTTTTGTGACTACATCAAGATAATTAAAACTTCATTTCATGGATTGCTTCATTAGAAATTAAACCTTGGAGACAAATCAAAGAAAAAGGGGCCCTATACATAACCTAGCAGCTCTGTTGCTACATAATAATAAAAAGGCAGATTACAGAGAGATAGAGAGAGCTGACCTTGTTCTTCCTCAAGATACTTCATTTTCTCTTCTTCATTAGATCTGCACACATCTTATTTAGAAAAAACATAAATCGAGAAATCCAAATCAGATTATCAAAGATCTGGGTGAATGAAGGGAAATGGGAAAAAAGGAGAATGGGGCTGACCTATACAAATCTCTCGGGATGAGGAGGCGCCGGAGGTGCGCTCTTGTTAGCGCGTGAGCCGGCGGCGCTGTGGAGGGAGAGGCGTCTATGCATTGTTAGTGAGGAAAGAAAAGGCCTAGGAAGAGGGGGGAAATGAGGAGGGGGCTGACCTACACAAATCGCAGGACGAGGAGCCGATGAGGTTGTGGAGGAGGTCGAGGCGGCGCAGCAGCCGGAGTGGAGGGAGTGGCAAAGTAGCGCTGTTGCCCTGCTATTTCCTCCTCTATCCCTGCTGGGAGCTGGGGCGAGTGGGATACACCGCAAGAGAAGCTTGCCGCCGCTCCCGTGCGACCAAGGCAAGGAGGATGCAGAAGTGGAGGAGGAGCAGCTCGAGGTGGAAGACGCAGGTCTCCCTGCTCGTCCCACCGTTGGCCTCGCTCGCCGTTCCCCCATCTCACCCTGGACTGCTTCTGGAGAGAGGGGTGGCGTGCTAGAGGAGGAGACGAGCGGCCGCGTGGTAGCCGGGGTGAGATGGGAGGAGGCGGCTGGGTGAGACGAGGAGGGAAGCGGAGAAGACGGGGAAAAGAGGAAGCTAGAGAGAGGAGGGCGCTAGATTTAGGGGTTTGGGAGACGAGAGGATGGGACTGCTCCCGGCGGGTGCGGGGTGCGGAGCGATTCCCATCGAACGGCCAGCGAAGAGTGCCCCCTGAGGAGCGCCCTGGAGGCTCTCTCGCTAGGGTCTTTTAAGAGTTAAATAATGGACCTATGGCAAGTACAATATGTGAGGCCGTTTCCGTCACTCACATACAAAGTTACAAGCGCATAACGATTCAGTTTATAATTGCCGCTGCCGGCCAAGGTGACGATGACCAAACTTTGCAATTTCACTCCATGCATGTTTCACGTTCTCTGATAAATTATCTCTGTTGATTCCTTCAAAAAGAATAAAAACTCTGTTCTTGTCATATTTTACGGGTCAACGGATACTAACTTTTGTACAGCTAGTAGCCAAGAGCATGCATTTCCCGCCAAGAAAAATCAAAGGCTAGCATGCATGGAAAAGGCTATGTTGTCTTACTATAGTACTCCGTTTAAGGAAAAAATTAATCAGGGAGGCTAACTCTGTGTTGTACTTGATAACACCTAATTGATGGTTGATTTGTTAAATACCTAGTTAATGTGTATATTGGACGGACGTTTAAGAAAAAGAGGGGTTGACTTGGATCGTTTGTCCATACTCAGTTTTTTTCACAAATGAATGACAGTTCAGCTGCTTGAGGAATTAAAAGTTGATGTCGCATGTATGGTGAGGTGGATAGTGTGCACGTTGAGATAATAGCTAGTAATTGGTTTTTCAGATTCTTAAGGAATGAAACGCTGATATGACATGCATGATGAGATAGATAGTGTGCATGTAAAAAAATTGGTAGCAGTGTGGATCAACTTTTTAAAAATAATATATGTGAGGAATAATTTCGATAACACAAATTAAATATTATTTTTGCAGGTTATTTTTTTGTTATACGCAATTGCTTTGTACTCTATATGTGGTTTGTGTTACATTGAACAAAGTATCAATCGTAGTTTAAAAAGATGTGTATGTGGTTGATGCAGGTGGCTAGTAAGGTTTTATCCAATATGAATGACAACATATTCTTGGGGTCGATCCACCACCTCTTTCAACATAAGCATAATGTATGTCCTATATAATTCTATTGTTGTTCATATGTCGGCTTTTCATTTTCTTTTGCCAGATTGGTGATAATTATCCTGTATATTTTAGTTATGCAAAGGTTGAGTGTTGTTCATTACGCTTTATATTCAGAAAATAGGATTTCGTCCCTTTTTATAGTTAAAGGAAATGAACAAGGTACACGATCAATCGATACAAGATGGTGAGGTAATCTCCTTACAAAGTTGTTTCTAAGGGGACCGTTTCTAAGATAATAAGCGCACGCAGGCAACTACGTGTTCAACAAAGAGTATCATAAGAACTAAACACACTCATGTAACATCCTAACACACCTAGGCTCCACAACAACATCCTCAGAAGGCAAGATGGTGCAGAGCGTCGCCACTGCCGAGAGTCCATCCGGATAAAGGTCTTCACCTGGAGCCTTGGAATAGAGAGAAGACCACAACGATGTCCTCGAAAAGAGTGTGGCACCCACGGGTGTCGCCGGTGCCGGCACCAAGGCACAGAGATTTCGCTCGGCAACTTACTCGTGCGACCAATACCGCCAAAAGGATTACGCGGAGGTCTAATCCTCTGATCCGTTTATATTCGTTTGATGCTACAGTTTAAGTTAATAAAATTCTATTAATAAAAATATCTACTTGGTGTGGCGTTGTTGTAACTATCGTGTTGAGTTCAGCGTCACCAATTGTCAGCCACATCAGTATTTCTCATACATCAACTCACTAGTACAAATTGGGAAGAAGGTGTCTTCCATCGCCTCAATGTCCTGTATGTAAGGAAAAGGAGGGAGGGGTAGGCGATAATAAGGGAAAGGAGATTGAGAGAGACGACGGAAAGATAAAATGAGACGGGAGAGGTAAAAGAGGATGGACGATGCATGTGCTTTGGTGTTTCGGCGGTTTTTAAACTTGTGGTTTCCTTTAGAAATATATGGCCCTGTAATAATAATACTTGGTAGTTTTTATCTTAGTTTAATTTTTATTTTTAAAACCGATAGGGACGCCGGAAATCCTCAGCCCCTCCCCCCTCCCGTTTTATTTTTAGTCCTTACACCAGGATGTTGTTTTTCTGGTGTGTTCCTTTAGAGCAACTCTAGCAGATGCCTCATTGCGATGACGGCCCGTATATGTACATTCTTCTTGGTGGGCGGCTGCTCTTTTTTGGCCAAAACAGATGTGTCAAATCTTGCCTAGCCCATAAATTTTTTATGGGCAGCCCGCAAAATCCCCTCATGTGCGCTATATGTACAGGGCGGGAGGATAGGGTTGCCGTCTCGCATTCCATACCCTCCACGGCATCACATCCATCTCCCCCTTTGTCACATCTCTGGTGAACAATTCCGATGGCGAAAGGAGGAGGTAGCTCCCACTGTGGCCAAAGCGGCTCCCTGCCGGCCAAGCGCGGTCCGAGTGACGATGAAGCGGGCTCCTCCTGATATGTATACTTTCCCTCGGTTAATTATCCCCGTCATCTAGACGACGAGCAGTTGGGTTATCCAGAGTATGATGATTGCTGACCCTCTAGTTCACGGACTAATTAATCCGACCAGGCTAGCCGTTTCGCGGGTCAATCATCGCCCTATTGAGCTAGCTGCACCAACCGCAGGCGCATGCACTTCCGACCGTGATGCGCTCATATCCCCGACACCCACCACATTTGTATCGTTTGTTTAAAACCAAGAAGATTCCAAGATCAGAACAAGTTCACCGTGGCATTAGAATTTGCCGGACGACTCTCGCGCGCGTTTCTTCTTCTCCGGCCACTCAGTGACGACGACCCTGTTACTAGTGCTAATTTACTCCCGTGCATGTCTCACGCTGCTGATTAGCTTCGTTTAAACTCATGATTAACCACACACACCCACCCATCCACTTGCATTTGCATGCATACTCTATATAACACCTAATTAACTCAGCAGCACTGTCCATGATGCCCTGTTAATTGACCTAGCTAGTTAACTCGATCAAGTTAGACGCCATTGGAGCCAAAAACTGTTGAAAATATTAGCAATTTAGCATATGATTTAATCCATAAAATAGACAAATAATTCATGGCAATAATAAAACAAATCAAACTAGCCATGTGATCTACCAAAACAGTAGACAAAGAGATCACATCTAAAGCAATTACTAGGAACAGGACATGCAACATGATCTCAAACGCATAAGAACGAATCACGTACGGTGCAGCGGGTGTGGAGCCGCTGGCGTTGGTGTCGCCCATGTCGTTGATGGAGAGGTTGCCGACGTCCGGGAAGAAGTCGTCGTCGGAGAAGTATTCGTCGTCGCTATCAGCAGTCATGCGAGTGCGCTCCCCAAAAACATGATCGCCCCTCTCCCGTACAGGATCTCGAGAGGCGGAGTTTCGGAGGTCTGCTGTCCATTTTTGCGGTGCACGCCGGAAGAAGGGATGGAGAAGATTTGGGCGGCGGCGCAATGATCTAGAACGAGGAGGAGGAACCATATGGCGGTGTGGCCAGGGTAGGGTTTGCGCTGTTTATATAGACGCAGCGGGACGGGCCGACGTGGGAGTAGAGCCCACGAAAATGGCGCACCAATTAAGCATAATTAACGCGTCCGTTAATTACGATTAATGCCTCATTAATTTTTCCCGAGCTGCAAAAATATAAGTGTACGCACAGCTTTGTCATCGGCTCGGCTCATTCCCGAAACCCGACGCGCGCGCGCGTCGTGACGAGGCGAGGCGAGCGAGGAGGAGGAGGAGGAGGAGGAGCGCGCGTGTAGCACTTCTCTTCTCAAGCTCTTACAAGTGGTAGTGGAGTTCACCTTATAAACAGGTGTGGCTCTCCCTCCACAGGCGAGCTGGTACTAAACTTCCCACCACTCGCTATACATTAATGAGCCAAGAGAATTTCAAAATTTACAATGTGCCTTGGGTCAAAGGCCCACTCCGCAAATAGGTGTAAAATTCAGCAATCTCCCACAAAGTCTCATTGGCTCATCTCATCATTTTTGTTCCAAATCATTGTTTATATACCGATGTTTAGTGGAGACTGTTAAGTTGAACTTCCACGTAGGATTCATGCTACACTACTTCACAACTTGAATAGTGGACTATGACTTGAACTACAAGTTTTCTGTAAACCTAGTTTCACATACATCCTTAATCGATACTGGGATGCCGCAAGGCTTCCCCGCGGGTGGAGCTTATACGTCATACTCCAAGACCTTTCATGAGTTTATTAGTGAGCACCCAACTTTCACGGACTGCGATGTTTAACAGCCAAACTCATATAGGTGTATTCCTCAAAAGATGCTCTGCAGGACGACATATTTGCTTATATACATAAGCCACTTGGAATACATTAAGATACATATCAATCGGCCATGCAGATCAGGAGAGTATTGCATCATAACGGAGTGGGGTAACCAATATAAGGATTCTCTCCTCTCAGTCGACCAACATCTTGTCTCCTACTTCTACTTCACGGGATCTCCGGTCACATAGAGTAGATTACCACTGTGTACAACTCAAATGGCGGGTCTCAAACCCATCTCCCTCGATGCATTATCAATCACATTACGTGATAGACCCTTTGTGAAGGGAGCTGCCAGATTTTTAGACGTTTGGATATAATCCAATGTAATAACTCTGGAGTTCTTCAATTTCCTGGCAGACTTGAGTCTCCTCTTCACATGCCTTGATGACTTCATATTATCCTTAGAACTGTTTATCTTGACGATCACAGTTTGATTATCACAGTTCATCAGGATAGCGGGTATTGGTTTTTCAACCACGGGTAAGTCCATCAAGAGCTCACGAACCACTCTGCTTCAACAGTTGTTGTGTCTAATGCTGTGAGTTCCGCTTTCATAGTTGACCTCATTAAGATGGTCTGCTTGCAAGACTTCCAGGAAACAGCGCCACCACCAAGTGTAAAAAAATAACCACTTGTGGCCTTAATCTCATCAGCATCAGATATCCAGTTGGAATCACTATAACCCTCTAGTACCCTAGGATACCCAGTATAGTGGATCCCTGATACGTCCCAAACGTATCTATAATTTCTGCTTGCTCCATGCATGATTTGTGTGACTTTGCCATGTTTTGCTTGAACTTTCATACACTTTTTTTATCATATTTGGACTAACCTATTAACTCAGTGCACCCAGTTGCCAGTTCCTGTTTACTGCTGTTTTTGTATTTCAGGTTTTCCGGCCATTTAAAGTGCCAAATAAATCCCGGAAAAATTATATAAAAAATCAGCGACCCGGAAGCTTCCCGAATCCCCAAGGAAGGAAGGGGGTGGACCCACCAAGGCTCCAGGAGGGTCCCTGGCGTGGCCCCACCCTAGGTCGCGCCAGGAAGCCTCCTGGATGCCTTGTGGCCCCTCTCGGTGCCCCTTTGGCCTATATTTACCCCCCGTGATGGAAACCCCTAATATCGATCTGCTATTCCCGTTCTTCTCTCTGTTCCGCCGCCGCCGCCGTTTCAAGATCGGGGCTGCCAGGAGAAGCTGCCCCGGCACCCTGCCGGAAGGAGGAATCCCCTCCGGGAGACCATCCATCGCCATGGACGCCTCCTGGATGTGCCGTGAGTAGTCCCCTTTGGACCATGGGTCCGTGACCAGTAGCTATGTGATGTACTCCTCCCCTCTTTGTGCTTTCACTTTCGAGACCTCGTGAGCTGCCTCACATGATCGATGCACTTTTGTAATTTTCTGTGTTGCTAATGCTGAGTTTGCTGGGATCTGATGGATTATGAGATTATGTTCAGATTGTGATGAGTAGTATATTTGGTTCTCTTTTATATTTGTGTCCTTTAGTAAATTCTTGCATGTTCTCCGTTGCCGTATTTTACTTTGGCCAAGTGATTTGTTGCAACTCCAAGAGGGAGCGTTATGCTTGATTGTGGGTTCATCCCCTTGATGTCTAGCTGGAGTGACAGAAACATGAGACTAGGGGATGTGCTGTTGCCACCAGGGATAAAACAACGGTGCTTGTACTTGCGGGTGCAAGGATTGTTTACTTTACGCATAGTTCTTTTAATGCAGTTGTATGTTGCTTTGAGTTTACACTTTGGGTGGGATTCGCAACTTAATACCAGCGAGATGTTCTGGATAGATATCTCAAGGTGGATGATTCGTAGTAGATGCCGATGGATTTCGGTCTACTTACCTTGGCGTACTGCCAATTGCTTTTGAGCCTCTTCCTTTCTTTTGTAGCATAGTTAGCATTGCGATTTGCGGTGCGTTTATAATCCTGTCAATTGCCCAGCTGTGATTTGTTTACCTCGCTAGCACTTTTATCGTCTTTTGGGAGAGAGACATCACTAGTGAATATCACGGGACCCCGGTCCATATTCATACCATTGTTTACACCCTTAATTTACCTTTAGTTCTTACTTTCAGTTGCACTATTATCTCTTGTGTTGATCCTTTGTAAACAGCAAGGCCGGAGGAATTGACAACTCCTCTGTACTCGTTGGGAGCAAAGTTATTTGTTTCTGTGTGCAGGTCACGTCAACAAACCAATTTTGGCGCCGTTGTCACCTTATTGTATCTCTGCGAGTCCTACGGGAGACAAACCCTATCCTCTGCATAAGGGAAATTCTGCTGCTACGCTACATCTCACCTTCCACTTGGGGTAACCAACGAGAAGCGAGAGCAGTATCTTCCTTGCTAGCATCAAGCAATTTCTGGCGCCGTTGCCGGAGACTCCAGTCTACAAGATAGGGGAGTTGCACACTATCTTTTATCTTTGTTTTTTAGTCTTGTTAGTTTACCTTTCAGTCTTTACTTTTGTGTCCCTGATACGTCCAAATTGCATCACTATTTTATATCGTAATTCATCCTTATTCATTGATATATTTCATATTACGATGATGTTCTTATGATGTTTTGGCTTATTTTACACAGTTTGCAACTTTCCGGTGCCGAAGCAGCAGACGCAGGATTCAGCGGTAAAAAGTGGACGCTGAGTTGCTGAAGAAGAATACCTCCAAATTACCTGAAAATTGACGGGGGGTATTTTCCAGAAGATTAACAAGGACTCGCCGAAGAGGGGCCAAAGGGGGGCCACAGGAGCCCAAGACGGCCACCTGGCGCGGCCCCACCCCTGGCCGCGCTGGGAGGGCGCCTGGAGCCCTGGGGTCACTCCCGGCTCCCCCCTCTGGCCTATATACTCCTTGTTACGCGAAAACCTAAAAGAGAGAAGCTTTTATGGAGTTCCGCCGCCACTCCGTGGCGGAAACCTACAGAGAAGAAAAGGGCTCTCCGGCGGGCAGATTCCGCCGAGAAGATCATCTCCCGGAAGGGGAGATCATCGCCATCGTCATCACCATCGTCACGGGCATCATCGAGATAATCATCAACATCATCCCCAACATAAGCATCATCTCCACCACCATCCAATCTCACCTCACAAGTTCATCTTGTGTTGTAATCCATACTATCTATCCTCTCTACTCTACCGGTGTTGATTACTACTTTGTGGTGAATGCTATTGAGTTTTGTTGGAGAAATATCATTATGTCCAGATTGTTTATCATATATTTATCACCTTTGATCATGATCTCTTTTATGTCTTGTGAGTAGTTACTTTAGTTCTTGAGGACATGGGAGAAGTCTAGTTGTTAGTAGTCAGATGATGTTGAAGTAATTTGTGTTGTTTGATATTTAAGTTGTGTAGTTATTTTCCTAGTGGTGTTGTGTGAGTCGAACACTCAACACTTCGCCTTCTTAAGGACCTAGGGGAATACATTGTGTATTAAGAAAGCTTACGGTGGGTTGCCGGAGTGACAGAAACCTGAACCCCAGTTTGCACACTTTTGCACAAGGGAGTAATGGATCCTTGATCTTATTGTTGTGGTTAGGCTTTGCCTTAATTCCTATCTTGTATTTGTGGATTCTTGCAAGATGTTTAATCATAAGAGTGCACTTATCTTAGTCTAGAAGGTGTGCTAGCATAGGTCCACCCACTCAACACTTATCAGCTCAACACTTGTTATCGATATGGAGTATGGCGAAAGCACGTGACTACCTCTCCATGTGTCCTCAAGAACGCTTTAGTCTTTATAAGTTCAGTTGACAGGCTTATCCTTTTCTCAAAAGGATTGGGCCACTTGCTGCTCCTTAGTACTATTTACTTTGCTTGCTTTTATCTTATTGTTGCTTATATCAAAAACCCCTAAAAAGTTATCTTTCAGTGCTTGCAGTTATTTCTTGTCCAAAATCACCTATCAATACCTTTCGCTCCTCGTTGGGTTCGACACTCTTACTTATCGAAAACACTACAATAGATCCCTTTACGTTGAGGGTCATCAAGTAACGTTTTCTGGCGCCGTTGCCAGGGAGTATAGCGCTATTGGTAAGTGAAGCTGGTAAGGAATTTTTATCTTGTTATTTTTATTTTTGTTGTTGCAGTTCTTTGTCCGTATGGACAACCTAGCTATTGGATCGTTGCTTATGGGGAAACACCCCACATCTGTGGTGGTTGTACCTCCCCCTACTGAAATTGTGCCTTATAAAATACCAGCTGGTATTATCGATTGTGTTTTGGCTAATCGTTATGCAGGATATAGACATCCCAGTGAACACTTGCTATATTTATCACAACTATGTTCATTATTTAAGCTTGCAGGTGTATCAAAGGAGTTTGTCATGAAGAAATTCTTCTCCGTATCGCTTATAGATAAAGCTTTAGATTGGTATAAGCTTCTCGATAACTCTCATTTGCTTGATTGGCATGAGCTTATGTCTCTCTTTATACCAAGTTTTATCCTCTTCATGAAATTCATCGAGACAGGACTTATACCTATAACTTTAGGTCTCGTGACGGAGAAAGCATCGCTCAAGCTTGGGGGAGATTGAAATCTCTAATGCTCAAATGTCCTATTCATGAGCTCCCGAAGAAAACTATACTTACAAATTTTTATGCTAGACTTTCTCATCAGGATAAGGAGATGTTGGATGCCTCCTCTAGTGGGGTATTTCAGACAAAAAGCGTTGAAGAAAGATGGGATCTCCTTGAAAGGATCCAGAAGAATACCGAAGATTGGGAAATAGATAAAGGTATTGAACCCACTATAAATTATGAGCATGATTATAAAGAGAGCTATGTGAAAACTGATTATTTTAATACCTTTTGCTCTAAGATTGGTCTTGGTTCCCATCTAATGGTTGATTTTTGCAAGGACTTTGCCTCTCATATTGACTCTTCTAAAGAGAAGAAGAATCAGCATCATAAACCCTTCAAAGAATTACCTATTGATATTCATGTTGCTGACCCTATTGTGCCTGCCGTTATATATGAAAAGCCCCCTTTTCCCGTAAGAATAAGGGAGCACTCTTTTGTGACAGGCATAATAAATAAAAGTGAGAGAAGAATTGATGAGCCTGAGGACCAGATCAAGGTCAATCCTCAAGTTGCATTGGTTAAGGATCTTATGACTAATGATGCTTTAGATTCCAATATAAATTTTGTTGTTGTTTCCACTAACCTTGTCACAGCCAAGAATAAGGGCCCAATTTCAGGTACTCCAGTAGCATCTGTTAAAATAGGAGATCACAATTATTATGGGCTATGCGATTTGGGATCGAGTGCTAGTGCTATGCCATATTCACTTTATCAAGAGATCATGGGTGAAATTTCACCTTGTGAACTTGAAGAAGTTGATGTTACTTTTCATCTTGCAAACAGAGCAACTATCTCTCCTATCGGAATTGTGAGAGACGTTGAAGTTTTATGCGGAAAGGAGAGGAATGAGCTTGATGAAATATTCTTAAGACAACCTGCTATCCTAAAGCACGACCTTGCAGTTGAGCCTTTGGGAATTTTATCGAAACCAAAAGAAGATCCAATGTTTGATCTTAAACCTCTTCCTGATTTTCTCAAATATGCTTATTTAGATGAAAAGAAAGTATATCCTGTTATTATCAATTCTAACCTTTCAGGGTATGAAGCAGAGCGACTATTGGAAGTACTTCGCAAACATCGAGGTGCAATTGGCTATACCCTTGATGACCTTAAGGGGATTAGTCCGTCTATTTGTCAGCATACCATCAACCTTGAGCCTGACGCTAAACCAGTTGTTGATCATCAACGACGGTTGAACCAGAAAATGATGGATGTTGTAAGGACTGAGATTCTCAAGATTCTAACCGCAGGTATTATCTACCCTATAGCTGATAGTAAGTGGGTAAGCCCGGTTCATTGTGTCCCAAAGAAAGGAGGAACAACCGTGGTTCCTAATGATAAGAATGAACTAATACCTCAGAGAATTATTATTGGATATAGAATGTGTATTGATTATAGGAAGCTGAACAAGGCAACCAGGAAGGACCACTGCCCGTTACCGTTCATCGACCAAATGCTTGAAAGGTTATCCAAAAATACTCATTTTTGTTATTTAGATGGTTATTTTGGCTTCTCTCAAATTCATGTTAACACTGCTGATCAAGAGAAGACCACTTTTACTTGTCCCTATGGTACTTATGCTTACAGACGTATGCCTTTTGGTTTATGTAATGCCCCTGCTACTTTTCAAAGGTGTATGTCTGCTATCTTTCATGGTTTTTGTGAAGAAATTGTGGAGGTATTCATGGACTATTTCTCCGTCTATGGAACCTCTTTTGACCATTGTCTCCATAACCTTAATAAAGTTTTGCAGATATGTGAGGAGACAAATCTGGTGCTTAACTGGGAGAAGTGCCACTTTATGGTCAACGAGGGAATTGTTCTTGGACACAAGATTTTCGAGAGGGGGATTGAGGTGGACATGGCCAAGATCGAAGCAATTGAAAGGATGCCCTATCCAAGGGACATCAAAGGTATTCGTAGTTTTCTCCGTCATGCTAGTTTCTATAGAAGATTTATTAAAGACTTTTCTAAGACTTCGAGACACCTCACTAATCTTCTCCAGAAGGACGTTCCTTTTGTTTTCGATGAAGATTGTAAGGAAGCCTTCAAAGTTCTTAAGAAAGCTTTAATAAGTACTCCTATAGTACAACCACCTGATTGGAATTTTACCTTTTGAAATTATGTGTGATGCTAGTGATTTTGCTGTTGGAGCTGTTTTAGTGCAAAGGGTTGATAAGAAGTTGAATGTTATATATTATGCTAGCAAAACCCTTGATAGTGCTCAAAAGAATTATGCTACTACTGAGAAGGAATTCTTAGGAGTAGTATTTGCTTGTGATAAGTTTAGGCAGTATATTGTTGATTCTAAGATTATTGTTCATACTGACCATGCTGCCATTAAGTATCTTATGGAGAAGATGGATGCCAAACCAAGGCTCATCCGATGGGTACTCCTTCTTAAATAATTTGATTTGAAGATTGTCGGTAGGAAAGGAGCAGACAATCCGGTGGCGGATAATCTTTCAAGGATGGAAGATATACCGCATGACCCCTTTCCAGTCAACGACAATTTTCCAGACGAACAGCTAGCTATTGTAAAAGTACAATCTCTCTCCGATCCTTGGTTTGCAGATTATGCTAACTTTATCGTTGCAAAGTTTTTGCCTCCAGGTTTAACATTTCAGCAAAGGAAGAAGTTCTTTCATGATTTGAGGCATTACTTTTGGGATGACCCACATCTTTTCAAAGAAGGTCCAGATGGGATCGTGAGAAGATGCATACCGGAACACGAGCAGAAGGACATTCTCAAACAATGTCACAATAGTCCATATGGAGGACATCATTCTGGTGAGAGGACCGCACATAAGGTCCTTCAATCAGGTTTTTATTGGCCTACTCTCTTTAAGGATGCTAGAAATTATGTTTTATCCTGTGATAAGTGTCAGGGTTGGTAATATTAGTAGAAGGAATGAGATGCCTATGAATTACTCTCTAGTGATTGAGCCTTTTGGTTGCTGGGGTTTTGATTTTATGGGTCCTTTTCCTTCCTCACACAAGTACACTCACATTTTAGTTGCTGTTGATTATGTAACCAAGTAGATAGAAGCAATCCCCACTGAAAGTGCTGATCATCTTTGAAAATGCTCAAGGATGTAATTTTTCCTAGGTTTGGAGTACTCAGGTATCTCATGACTGATGGGGGTTCGCACTTTACACATGGAGCTTTTAGAAAAGCTTTAGACAAGTACGATGTCAATCATAGAATTGCTTCACCGTACCACCCTCAAACTAGTGGGCAAGTTGAGCTCACCAATAGAGAGATCAAGTTGATCTTACAGAAGACAGTCAATAGAAATAGAAAAGATTGGTCAAATAAGTTAGGAGATGCTTTGTGGGTGTATAGAACTGCTTACAAAAACCCCATGGGCATGTCTCCCTATAAGATGGTCTATGTCAAGGCTTGCCATTTTCCATTACAATTAGAACACAAA
This sequence comes from Bromus sterilis, assembly GCA_950022295.1. Taxonomy (NCBI): domain Eukaryota; kingdom Viridiplantae; phylum Streptophyta; class Magnoliopsida; order Poales; family Poaceae; genus Bromus; species Bromus sterilis. The sequence continues at coordinate 282,382,923 of OX465599.1, read as the reverse complement.
GCTTTCTGGGCTATTAGAGAGCTTAATGCTGACCCGAAATTAGCTGGTGAAAAGCGTCTCATGAACTTGACTTCTCTAGATGAGTGGAGAAGTGAAGCTTACGAGAGCGCTCAAATGTTCAAGGAAAAGGTAAAAAAAGTGGCACGATAGGAGGATTCTGAAACGTGAATTTAATGTTGGTGATAAAGTTTTGTTGTTTAGATCCCGTTTTAGGTTTTCTCCAGGTAAACTACTTTCTAGGTGGTAAGGGCCATTTCATATTGAGGAAGTCTACCGCTCGGGTGCAATCAAGATTAACAATTTCGAAGGCACCAAACCTCAAGTGGTGAATGGGCAAAGACTTAAGCATTACGTAGCAGGAGATACTGTCAATGTTGATGTGGATTTGCTATACACACCAACTCATGAAGAACATGTTGCAGCCCTGTTTCAGACACCAGCAGAAGCAGAATAAGGAAAGGTATGTATTACGGTAAGGAAACATCGTGAAACCGCCATAAAAGTTCCAAATTACGAGTTTTTGCAAAATATAGAAAATTTGAGGCCGAAGTGGAGCCGGAGACCAGCTCCAGGGGGCCCAGGCGCCCCCTGGCACGGCCCCATCCCTGGCCGCGTCGGGAGGCCGCCTGGGCACCCTGGAGTCCGTCTCCGACCCCGCTTTGGCTCGTTACCTTCCTTTCTGTGCAGAAATTTTTTCTATGTATATGCCCGGATCGTTTCGGCAACGTATCTCGCGATTTCGTGTGTTTTCTTTTCGATCTGTTTCTGCTAGAAAAACTTTCAACTAGAACTAGGTGCCATGGCTTCTCCAAGTTTCCCCAAGTACAAGTTCGTCGTTGATACGTCCCAAACATATCTATAATTTCTGCTTGCTCCATGCATGTTTTGTGTGATATTGCTATGCTTTTGATACACTTTCATATCTTTTTATAACATATTTTGGAACTAACCTATTAATGGTTGCAAGAGTGCACAAGTTCTTGTTTTTGTACTTTATGTGTAGGAACTACTTGGATAAAGGAAAAATCACAAAAGGAAGCCTTGTAGGAGTTGGACTCTAACTCTCCCGAAATCTGTCCCCACCAGAGAGGTTTTAAAGATCGTCTCGGAAACGCTAGAAGACGGCTTCAAACGGAAAAACTTAAACCTAAAAAAGTTGTAGGGAATTTTTTTCCGGGGGATCTAGACATAAAATTCAGCTCAATCGGAGTGCGGATGCTCCCTCTGGCCCCGAAATACCGAAGACGTAATCTGGATGACGGGAATCCGAGAGTCTATATAAATAGAGAAAACCTAGGTCAAAGGGCACCACGAAATTTCCTCCCCCTTGGAAGCCGTCCTGAGGGGGAGATCAATATCCACAGCAGCACCATCTCCAATGAAGAAGAAGGGGGCCAAGGGCCGCTGCCCCCAAAGGCCGTGGCCACCGCCGTGGCCGTGGGCGTCGCCGTGGCCGCCGCCGCCGCCGTCTCCTTCATCTCCTCCGGGCTGCACCTCTCCATCAACAACTCTCTCTCTTATCATGTCCATGTGTGAGTAGTTCCCCTCGGGGCTAAGGTTTCTACAGTAGCTATGTGGTCAATTATCTCTCCCATGATGTGATCTTCGTTGTGATCATAGGCTATGTTAATCTAGGATGATCCCATGATATTTCCCCTACCTCTATGTATTAGATTGATGTACTCACTTGATCTTATCTAGTATAATCCCCGAGACCATGGTGACAGCGGTCTATTGGACATGGGTTAGAAGAATATTTTCATGAGTGATTTCCTCTTTTGTGTGTTGATTTAAGATTGAGAGTCTCTTGGTGATTGTCTTTGACTATCCTTGAGATATGTTGTGGTGATTGTGGTACTCTCTTTGGATGGCCGCGGTGACATTGGGAAATTCATAGATTGAGAACTATGAACTTTGAGGTGTGCTTTTGTAGCCCTACATAATTCTCGTCATCTCTTGACCACGAAGGAATGACCTCCGAGTGCGTCTCCATTGCATCTTTTATGGGAGATATCATGTGATTAGACTATGTTAATGTTGTTGAGAGTTGCCACTAGTGAAAGTATGAAGCCTAGACCTTGTTTCCACCATTGTTACACCGTTTGTGCTCACTTTTGTCACATGTTTGCTTGCTGCACTTTTTATTACAGATTTATATTATTTTGCTTTGCCACACCTATCACCCATATTTTACCATCTCTTCGTCGAACTAGTGCACCTATACAACTCCTTGTTGTATTAGGTGTGTTGGGGACACAAGAGACTTCTTGTATCTTAATTGCAGGGTTGCTTGAGAGAGACCGTCTTCAACCTCTACTTCCCTGGGTTTGATAAACCTTAGGTCATCCACTTGATGGAAATTGTTGTTGTCCTACAAACCTCTGCGCTTGGAGGTCCAACATAGTCTACAAGAATAGAAGCGTGCGTAGACATCAAGCTATTTCTGGCGCCGTTGCCGGGGAGGTGAGTGCTTGAAGGTATATCTTTAGATCTTGCAATTAAATCTTTTCGTTTCTTGTTTTTTTCACTAGTTAGGCTTTATGGAAAACAACACAAAATATTATGAGAGAGCTTTATGAGCTCTACCTTGAGTTGGGACATGAAGTGTTTGAAGAGAAAATCAAAAAGCCTATGGAGCTTTATTATTTGCATAACACTCATGATAGTAGTAATGTTATTTGCATGTCTTCTTTGAATACTTTTGATGCTAATGATATGCAAAGCTATAAGCTTGGGGATGCTATGTTTTATGAAGATGATCTTTTTAGCCCCCCAAGTTTTGATGAGGAAAATTATTTTGATGATACTTTGCCTCCTATCTATGATGATTATTGTGATGAAACTTATGCTATAAAGAATGAATGTTTGGAAGTGTATCATGATAAGAATGATTCATGTGATAGCTATTTTCTTGAGTTTGCTCCCACTATTACTAATGAGAAGGATTTTGCTTATGTGGAGAGTAACAAATTTTCTATGCTTTTGGATCATGATAAGAATTTTTTATGTGATACTTATATTTTTTAGTTTATTCATGATCCCACTGAAAATTATTATGAGAGGGGAACATATGCTTATAGATATTTCAATAATATCAAGTTCCATCTCTTTATGTTGAAGGTTTTGAAGTTGCACTTAATTTGGCTTCCTATGCTAATATCTTTATGCTTCAATGAGTTATTTCTCTACAAGATCCCTTTGCATAGGAAGTATGTTAGACTTAAATGTGTTTGATATTTGCTTCTTGATGCTCTCTTTTGTTCTTCAACTCTTATTCCTACGAGAGCATCACTAAAATCTTAAGCCTATCTTTATGGCTATAAAGAAAGAGCTTTAGGGAGACAACCCTTGTTATCTTTACTTTGTGTTTTTACTTTCAGTTTTTAGTGGTCTTGATGATTGTTACTACTGTAGCAACATCATTGTATCTTTATTTTCAAGCTTTGTACCAAGTTATAGCCTCATATGACAAGGGAAGTGAAAGTTGTGACATGTTGTCCAGAAAACAGATTCTGTCCTCGTGACGGAAAAATCAGATAAAATGACGAGTTCATCTTTTTGATCTGAATTTTTTACACAGCGTGCTCTATAAAATCATGGAACTTTCGTATGTTCTGAGTTTTTTGATTTGAGTTGCATAAGTACCCCTAAAAAATTCTTTACTACCTGCTGTTCTGTTTTTTCATAGTCTGCCACGTTTTGTCTCTCCTAAATTTTGCAAACCTCAAGCTTGCTTTGATCAAGAATATCTTTATATCCAGTAGGGAAAAATTATTTATTAAGGGTACTAACCTCTCTAATCAGCTTATTATGAGTTATGTATGAAGGGAGTTTTCAAGTGTGCGATGGAAGGTGATGAAAGATGATTCGGAAGTGTCAAGCGCTCAAGCTTGGCGATGCCCCCATGAATCCCCAAAAAATATTCAAGGAGAATCAAGCGTCTAAGCTTGGGGATGCCCCCGTGCATCACCTTCTCCATCAACAATCATCAGTTTGTCCTTCGTCTCACTGAATTTTTATCACTTCATGCGTTATGTGCTATGCTTGGAGCGTCTCGCTCTTAGGTTTTATTTTTAGTTTCCTTTAGCTTTGATTGCTGTTAATAACAAGTTAGATCCCGTCTTACTTTGTGTGGGAGAGAAACACGCTCCACTTTCAAAACCTAGAACACATCATAGGATTCTTCATGCCTATCTTTTTGTTGTTGTGTGTTCTTTATCTTTTCGTAGCTACTGCCATGTTTAATTTTAGTCTTAGTTTGTCTTTAGCAAGAGCCTTGGATTTTGTTTACTTTGTTTCTGGAACTCTCTTTAGTTTTCATATTTATCTTGTGAAGAGATTTGGTTGTTTCCCTGAGTTGTGTCTTGTCTTGAAAGTAGTTAATTGAGGTTGTTATTTAATTTTAGTAGTAACTTGCAATAGTTTTGAGGTATTGATGTGAGTAATGTTTGAACTTTTGGTGTCAAGAGCTCTATCCTATTAGTGTTAGGTGTCGTATTTTGGGCAATCCATGTTTATTTTCAAAACCTACAAAACTATTTGAGAACTCTAGCTACTAGATGGATCGCTAATCTTTGGAGGGATCATATATTAGAGTACACTCACGTACCATGAGTCGAGGATGCACAAGGATAACCAAACCCCCATACACTCCTCGGGGTACTTGTCTCTTTGTGAACCTCCTTATTAGATTGAGAGTTGCCGATAATAAGTGCATGAGTTCTTCGGACTAATGTAAAAATTAAAAGTTGACACTTCCGCCTCGTCATATTTGCTAGCCTCTCCCGTGCCGTGCATTGCCTTCTTCTCACTCCGAGAGTTGTCGTCCACCTTTTTCGGTACTTCCAAACCCTTGGCATGATACGCTCTGTCATCATAAACCTCCTTATATCTTTCCTCAAAACAGCCACCATACCTACCTATCAAGGCATTTCCATAGCCTTTCTGAGATACATTGCCATGCAACATCCACCTTCTCATGACTTGATCTTCATGTCATACATGCTTTTGCTTGATCGATGAGCCGCATGCTAGTTGGGCCTTGCCCTAATCATTGCTACATGACACGCTAGTATCATTGCATATCATGCTACACTGGCAGAGGCATACACTACTAGGGAATGCCCTTTTAGTGGCGTCCTTTTTTTCTGTTTAGTGGCGCATTATGGATGCGCCACTAACTACAAGCCACTAATAAGGGCTTATAGGTGGCGCATTCTGGATGCGCCGCCCCTAAGATCCTTAGGCGTGGCGCATCTCAGAATGCGCCACCTATAAGCTCTTAGGGGTGGCGCATTCTGAAAATGTGCACCCCTAAGAGCTTTTGATTTTAAAAAAAATAATTTAATTTTTGATTTGGGAAACTTATTTTCTTTTATTTTTTTGACATTTCTATCATTTTCTTTTATTTTTTTTCAAATTGAAAAGGCGGTCCACGGGGGGGGGGGGTGTATTTGGGAATTTTCCCGCACAGTTTTTTCTTAGTAGTGGCGCATATGGGAAATGTGGCACCCCTAAGAGCTTATGGGTGGCGCATTCTGGATGCGCCACTAATAATTCTTTAGGGGTGGAGCATTTCCAGAATGCGCCACCCATAAGCTCTTAGGGGTGGCGCATTTCCAAAATGCGCCACCTATAAGGTTCTTAGGGGTGGCGCATTTCTCCAAATGCACCACGTATAAGGGGATCCAGGGCTGGCCCACTCTTAGGGGTGGCGCATTTTTAAAAATGCGCCACCTATACTTACAACATAGTGGCGCATTACATATAAAATGCGCCACTAATAAGCTTTCCATGTATAGCTATTTCTCTAGTAGTGATACATTTGCATACTTCATGATAGTTTCATTTTCTTTATGTTGAGTACTTTTGTAAAGTGTGAAAGATCTTCTATACTTGTAATATATAGAGTGTTGCCCCTAAAGTGAGGAAAAGATCCCAAAGAGGACGAAATCAAAAGATCCCAAAGAGGACAAATGAGAGTTAAATAGAAAGAGCCATTGAGGCCACCAAAAAAATACAAAAAAAGAGAGAAATAAATAAAAGGAGAGAAGGGGGCACACTACTATTCCTTTTGAGAGATCGACACTCGTACTCCATCTTATATCTTGTACTACATAGAGATTATCATTCATGCATATAGCTATGTGGGGACCTTCACACTATAGAACTTGGCTTGTATATTACAATGATGAGCCTCCTCAAATGAGCTCTAGGACTTCTTGAGCAAGCAAGTTGGATGCACCCCCACTAGTTCCATTGGATAGCTTACCTTAGCTCATATGTGCATCCGTTGCATGGCAATCCCTACTTCTCACATCATATCTATCATTTGGCTTTCTCTTGCCTATGATTGTCCTCATTGATGTGAGCCTTTCACACGTTTTTGTCTTCCTCCTCTATCATTTTTCTCTCTTTGCCATCCTAAGTGTCAACTTTCTTGCTTACGCTCATCCATTGCATGAGTGCTCAAAATATCGAAAGGGAGTGGATCATTTTGACTTGTACCTGGCTAGTGGTCTGGGGATGAGTCAAGATAAGATTCCAAAGAAGACCAAGTGTGAAACTTTAGTAGATTAAGTTCTCAACAATAAAAACTATGTTTTACTCTCTCGTATATCCCTGTCCCCTTTCTTGCACACAAACACCATTCGGAGACATTCGAGTCACGGACAGCGAGAGCTCTTGCACCCTTTGTTCTTTTGTTGCTTGTGTCAATGCTAATATAGACTCTTGCTTGTTAAGACTTGAATTGAATTGCATGCTTTGATTGCTTTTCTTTCAAAGTTCTTATATGGTTCCTAGCATGTCACCATAGAAATTATGCTTGTTATCATTTACCTACTCGAGGAAGAGCAGGAATTAAGCTTGGGGATGTTGATACGTCCCAAACGTATCTATAATTTCTGCTTGCTCCATGCATGTTTTGTGTGATATTTTTATGCTTTTGATACACTTTCATATCTTTTTATAACATATTTTGGAACTAACCTATTAATGGTTGCAAGAGTGCACAAGTTCTTGTTTTTGTACTTTATGTGTAGGAATTACTTGGATAAAGGAAAAATCACAAAAAGAAGCCTTGTAGGAGTTGGACTCTAACTCTCCCGAAATCTGTCTCCACCAGACAGGTTTTAAAGATCGTCTAGGAAACGCTAGAAGACGGCTTCAAACGAAAAAACTTAAAACTAAAAAGTACATAAGGAGGATCTGAAGGGACCAGTCAAGGAGGGGAGCACCGAGGAGCGGCTGAAGGAGATGGAACATGAAGTCTTCAATTTCAAGAAGATGGTGGAGCGTGGTGTTGAAGCTAACTTTGACATCATGAACGAGATAGAGGCTTCAAACAAGGAGATGAAGGAGATGTGGTCAAGTCTGGCCGCACTAGAAGAAAAAATTTATGAGCTCCAGGCACAGATCTATGATCTGCAGAACCAGAACTGTGAGTATGAACTAAAGTTTCTGTGCATGGGTTTGGGTGCTGAGTGCAGGATCCTGGAGACGGGAATGTCCTTTGAGACTGGAGAACAGCTGCCATGGAAGCTCTTCGCCAAGGAGTACGTGACCGATAAGAACAAGAATGAGGAGTAAATCTCCTTGGGTAATGGCATCCACTTAGCTTGTTCCAAGCTTGGGGGAATGCCCGGTATTTTTTATCTTTATCTATGTCTTTTAGGGTCAAGTAGAGTCGTATCATGTCTAGGGAAGTTATCTTATAAAATAGGTGTTTGCTTTGAGGTCTATCACTCCTTTTTGGAGAGTTATGTATCCGTGAGTGTGGAGTCGTCTATGATGGAATATTAATGAGAAGTCTATTGATCCCTTCGCTGCACTCGGTATTCTCTTCATGCAATCGACCTCGTGATGATTCTTATGGGGAGTATTGACCTTATATCAGGTATGGCTTTGAAAACTTTATTTAATCTTGGCAAACTTAGCTTTGGTCATAACAACAAGCATGTTATTTTTTAAAGTAGCGACATAGCCAAAACCCTCTTTGTTATTATGCTTGTAGTGTTATGTTGACAAGGAAGACAACTTGATGTGCTATGCTTGTTTTAATGTTTATGCTTTATATTGCTTTGCATCCAAGTCATCATCAATTGTCTGTTCTCTCAAAGCCTTTGCTAGCCAAACCTCTGTACTAAGCGGAATTCTGCTTGTACATCCATACCCTGAAACCAGTATCTTCCATATGAGTCCACCATACCTTCCTATTCGTGGTATTCCACTACCACTCCTAAAGCATAGAATTTTTGTGCTATCCTTAGATGTTCAAAATCTTCTATTTTGTGCCCCTTTTTAGCTCATGAGGAAGTAGTAGTTAATTCATGACCTTCTTAAGTTGGACAAGTTTTATCCCGGGATTGCATGTCTAATATGCAAACCCCTAATACGAGGAGGAACTGGCATGAGTGCGCCCAGCTCACAAAAGATAATACAACAAACAAACCCTCCTTCACGCTTTGTTCATGAGAAATCAGAAAACTTTGGCAGTGATAAACAAAGGAGATTGCGGGGATGTGATCGTTCCCGTTTGGGAGCCGTTCCTTGAAACTTGTCCAATCTGAGAAGCAATTGAGTTATCTATTAGCATTCGTTGACAAATCATGCACCTCTCAAAAATTGTTTTCATTTTGTTTGATTTAAGGATAGCACTTGAGTTTTCCCTGCTTGCCTTTAAAAAGGATTTTTCCTTTACTTTTGTGTTGACTCAGTTTTCGCTACTTCCTCCTTTCCCAAAGAGAACAGACACTTGATGCTGATGAAGATTCATACATATAATGTTGCATTAAAGTTTTGCCATGCCATATCATTGTTGACATTATCTTTTGATAAGTAAGTTGTTTGCAAAAGCATTTGCCAAGCAAACATCTTCCTTTGTGTTAGCATTTTCACTTCATGACTAATAGCTTGTTCATTCAAAAGTTTCAATTTGTCTCTTCAAAATATAAAGAGAAAGAGCAACGGTAAAAGCTACTAGTTGTTCCTTGACCAAAGGACTTGTTTGCCATGATTTGATGAGTTTCCTTAGCCCTACTTTTGATTATAATTTTTATTACTCTTTCATAAGGGCCTTGTGAGTTGGAGATTGTTGTTCAGGATGTTTGAGTTTGGTGAAAAGATGATGATGCTTCTTGTCCGTATTTTATTTATCGACACTTCACTCTCTAAACTTGTGGACAGGTTTACCGAGCTCAGTTTTCGCTTGGGGACAAGCGAGGTCTAAGCTTGGGGGAGTTGATACGTCCAAATTGCATCACTATTTAATATCGTAATTCATCCTTATTCATTGATATATTTCATATTACGATGATGTTCTTATGATGTTTTGGCTTATTTTACACAGTTTGCAAATTTCCGGTGCCGAAGCAGCAGGCGCAGGATTCAGCGGTAAAAAGTGGACGATGAGTTGCTGAAGAAGAATAAATCCAAATTACCTAAAAATCGACGGGGGATATTTTCCAGAAGATTAACGAAGACTCGCCGAAGAGGGGCCAGAGGGGGGCCACAGGATCCCCAGGCGGCCACCTGGCGCGGCTCCACCCCTGGCCCCGCCGGGAGGGCGCCTGGAGCCCTGGGGCCACTCCCGGCTCCCCCCTCTGGCCTATATACACCTCGTTACGCGAAAACCTAAAAGAGGGAAGCTTTTACGAAGTTCCTCCACCGCTCCGTGGCGGAAACCTACAGAGAAGAAAAGGGCTCTCCGGCGGGCAGATTCCGCCGAGAAGATCACCTCCCGGAAGGGGAGATCATCGCCATCGTCATCACCATCGTCAAAGGCATCATCGAGATCATCATCAACATCATCCCCAACATCAGCACCATCTCCACCACCATCCAATCTCACCTCACAAGTTCATCTTGTGTTGTAATCCGTACTATCTATCCTCTCTACTCTACCGGTGTTGATTACTACTTTGTGGTGAATGCTATTGAGTTTTGTTGGAGAAATATCATTATGTCCAGATTGTTTATCATATATTTATCACCTCTGATCATGATCTCTTTTATGTCTTGTGAGTAGTTACTTTAGTTCTTGAGGACATGGGAGAAGTCTAGTTGTTAGTAGTCATATGACGTTGAAGTAATTTGTGTTGTTTGATATTTAAGTTGTGTTGTTATTTTCCTAGTGGTGTTGTGTGAGTCGAACACTCAACACTTCGCCTTCTTAATGACCTAGGGGAATACATTGTGTATTAAGAATGCTTACGGTGGGTTGCCGGAGTGACAGAAACCTGAACCCCAGTTTGCACACTTTTGCACAAGGGAGTAATGGATCCTTGATCTTATTGCTGTGGTTAGGCTTTGCCTTAATTCCTATCTTGTATTTGCGGATGCTTGCAAGATGTTTAATCATAAGAGTGCACTTATCTTAGTCTAGAAGGTGTGCTAGCATAGGTCTACCCACTCAACACTTATTAGCTCAACACTTGTTATCAATATGGAGTATGGCGAAAGCATGTGACTATCTCTCCATGTGTCCTCAAGAACGCTTTAGTCTTTATAAGTTCAGTTACCAGGCTTATCCTTTGCTCAAAAGGATTGGGCCACTTGCTACTCCTCGGTACTATTTACTTTTCTTGCTTTTATCTTATTGTTGCTTATATCGAAAACCCCTAAAAAGTTATCTTTCAGTGCTTGCAGTTTATCTCAATGGGAACTTTATAGAGGCTCCAGTTTTGCAAGCCCTTAATATAATTGAAAATCTTGTTGGAAGTCTCCCCATTGCTAGTATTAAGGAGGACATTACTCTAGCTCACATTATGGGAAAACTTGAAAAAATAGAGTTAGAGATGCCAAGTATCGATAAAGTAAATGAGTTGGATCGTAAGATTCAAGGGAATTTAAATAGGCTAGATAGCTCCATGCAAAAAATTGTCCAAACTTTGGAGACTATTAAATCCCTTGATGAGAAGTCTTCTAGGATAGAGAAGATTGAGGAAGTTATTGAAACTCTAGGAACTGCCTTTTCCTCAATCAAAACCAAAAAGGATGAAACTCCGGCAAGAAAGGAACCCAAGTTCGTTTACGTCCCTAAGGTTCCTCGAGCTAAAGCTAACAGACCTATGGCCAAAAGAGTTGAAACAGTGAAGACTTTGGAGGGGATACCTATCTTTAATTTTGAAACTCCAATTGATTTTCCTCCTTTTGATTTTATCTCTAGAAGCATTTTTATTCGACCTTTATTTGAGAAACCTCTTAAGACTATTTGTACTATTGAAGAGCTTTTTGATGATCTTGATGATGGATCAATTGATACAACTTGATCTTTTGCTTTAAGCCTAGCTAATGGCTTTAAAGAAGCGCTTTCGGGAGGCATCCCGCAACAAATTTAGGTTTTCGTTTTTGTTTTTCTTCTGTTCTTAGTGGTCTTGATGATTGTTACTACTGTAGCAACATCATTGTATCTTTATTTTTCAAGCTTTGTGCCAATTATAGCCTCATATGACAAGGGAAGTGAAAGTTGTGACATGCTGTCCAGAAAACAGATTATGTCCTCGTGACGGAAAAAATCGTAGAAAATCCCTGTTCATCTTTTTGAGATGAATTTTTTACACAGCGTGCTCTATATAATCAAGGAACTTTCGTATGTTCTGAGTTTTTTTTATTTGAGTTGCAGAAGTATCCCTAAAAAATTCTTTACTACCTGCTGTTCTGTTTTTCACAGATTCTGCCACGTTTTGTCTCTCCTAACTTTTGCAAACCTTAAGCTTGCTTTTTCTTTGTAAAACCTTTTTTGGAAATCTTGAGAAACAGTAGCTCTTCAAGAATATCTTTATTTGCAGTAGAGGAAAATTATTTTAATAGGGCACTAACCTCCCTAATCAGTTTACAATGAGTTATGTATGAAGGGAGTTTTCAAGTGTGCGATGGAAGATGATGAAAGAAGATCCTGGAGTGTCAAACGCTCAAGCTTGGGGATGCCCATGTGCACCCCCAATAAATATTCAAGGAGACTCGAGCGTCTAAGCTTGGGTCCCGTGCATCCCCTTCTTCATCAACAATTATCAGTTCGTCCCTCGTTGCACTATATTTTTATCACTTCATGCGTTATGTGCTATGCTTGGAGCGTCTCTCTCTTTACTTTTTTGGTGTGTTTTTTCTTTGTTTGCTGTTATAACGAGTTAGACCCCAGCTTTATTTTGTGTGGGAGAGAAACACGCTCCGCTTGAACTAGAACTCCTCATAGGATTTGCATGCTTATTCTCTTAGCTGTGAGTTTTTCTTTTTCTTTTCTTAGCTGCTGCCATTTTTAGTTGTTATGCTTTAGTTTTCTTCTAGAGCTTTTCTTTTTTCTTAGGTTGAACTTTCTATAGGTTGCATGTTTTATCTTGTTAGAGAGTTTGCCTGTTGCACAGAGTTTTGTGTCTTGACTAGAAAGTAGGTAGTTGAAGTTGTTATTATCTTTGCAGTAGTAACTTGCAATAGTTTTGAGGTATTGACTAGAGTAATGTTTGAACTTTTGGTGTCAAGAGCTCGAGCCTATTAGTGATAGATGTCATATTTTGGGAAATCCTTGTGATTTTCGAAAACCAAAACCCAAGTTGAGAACTCTAGCAACTACCTGGATCACTAACCTCTGGAGGGTTCAAATATTAGAGTACACTCACGTACCATGAGTCCAGGATGCGCAAGGATAACCAAACCCCCATACACTCCTCCTCGGGGTACTTGTCTCTTTGAGAACCTCCTGATTAGATTGAGAGTTACCGATAATAAGTGCATGAGTTCTTCGGACTAATGTGAGTATTCAAAAGTTGACACTTCCACCTTCCCATATTTTGCTAACCTCTCTTGTGCCGTGCATTGCCTCCTTCTCACTCCGAGAGTTGGCGTCCACCTTCGCCGGTACATCCAAACCCTTGGCATGATACGCTCTGTCATCATAAACCTCCTTTTATCTTTCCTCAAAACAGCCACCATACCTACCTACAAGGCATTTCCATAGCCTTTCCGAGATACATTGCCATGCAACATCCACCTTCTCATGACTTGATCTTCATGTCATACATGCTACTTGCTTGATCGATGAGCTGCATTCTAGTTGGGTCTTTCCCCAATCATTGCTACATGACGCCTTAGTATCATTGCATATCATGCTACCCTGGCAGAGGCATATAGTTGTATCATGATAGTTACATCTTCTCTATGTGAGTACCTTTGTAAAGTGTGAAAGATCTCCTATATTCTTGTAAAATATAGAGTGTTGCCCCTAAAGTGAGGAAAAGATCCCAAAGAGGAAAAAATCAAAAGATCCCAAAGAGGACAAATGAGAGAAATAGAAAGAGCCATTGAGGCCACCAAAAAAATACAAAAAAATAGAAAAAAGATTAAAAGAAAAATAAAAAGAGAGAAGGGGGCACACTACTATTCCTTTTGAGAGATCCACACTAGTACTTCATCCTCTATCCCTTGTACTCCATAGAGATCATCGTACATGCATATAGCTATGTGGGGACCCTTCACACTATATAACTTGGCTTGTATATTCCCATGATGAGCCTCCTCAAAAGAGTTCTAGGTCTTCATGAGGAGGCAAGTTAGATGCACCCCCACTAGTTACCTTGGAGAGATTTTAGCTCACATGTGCATCCGTTGCATGGCAACCCCTACTCCTCACATCATATCTATCATATGGCCTTCTCTCGCCTATGATTGTCCTCATTGATATGAGCCTTTCACACCTTTTTTGTCTTCCTCCTCCACCTTCTTTCTGTTTCGCCTTTTAGGTGTCAACTTTCTTTCTCACGCTCATCCATTACATGAGTGGTCAAAATATCGAAAGGGAGTGGATCAGTTTGACTTGTACCTGACTAGTGGTCTGGGGACGAGTCCAGATAAGAATCCAAAGGAGACTAAGTGTGAAACTTTAGTAGCTAGTGGTTCTCAACAACTATTTTTTATCTCGTATTCCCTATCCCCTTTCTTGCACGCAAACACCATTTGGAGACATTCGAGTCACAGACAGCGAGAGCTCTTGCACCTTTTGTTATTTTGTTGCTTGTGTCAATGCTAATATAAACTCTTGCTTGTTAAGACTTGAATTGAATTGCATGCTTTGATTGCTTTACTTAAAAGTACTTATATGGTTGTGTGGCATGTCCCCACAGAAATTATGCTTGTTATCATTTCCCTACTCGAGGACGAGCAGGAATTAAGCTTGGGGATGTTGATACGTCCCAAACGTATCTATAATTTATGCTTGCTCCATGCATGATTTGTGTGAATTTGCCATGTTTTGCTTGAACTTTCATACACGTTTTATCATATTTCGACTAACCTATTAACTCAGTGCACCCAGTTGCCAGTTCCTGTTTTCTGCTGTTTTTGTATTTCAGGTTTCCCGGCCATTAAAAGTGCCAAATAAATCCCGGAATAATTATATAAAAATCAGCGACCCGGAAGCTTCCCGGATCACCAAGGAAGGAAAGGGGTGGACCCATCAGGGCCCTAGGAGGGTCCCTGGCGCAGCCCCACCCTAGGCCGCGCCAGGAAGCCTCCTGGATGCCCCGTGGCCCCTCTCGGTGCCCCCTTTGGCGTATATTTACCCCCCGTAACGGAAACCCCTAATATCGATCTGCTATTCCCGTTCTCCCCTCTGTTCCGCCGCTGCCGCCGTTTCAAGATCGGGGCTGCCAGGAGAAGCTGCCCCGGCACCCTGTCGGAAGGAGGAATCCCCTCCGGGAGACCATCCATCGCCATGGACGCCTCCCGGATGTGCTGTGAGTAGTCCCCCTTGGACCATGGGTCCGTGACCAGTAGCTATGTGATGTACTCCTCCCCTCTTTGTGCTTTCACTTTCGATACCTTGTGAGCTGCCTCACATGATCGAGGCACTTTTGTAATTTTCTGTGTTGCTATGCTGAGTTTGCTGAGATTATGTTCAGATTGTGATGAGTAGTATATTTGGTTCTCTTTTATATTTGTGTTCTTTAGTAAATTCTTGCATGTTCTCTGTTGCCGTATTTTACTTTGGCCAAGTGATTTGTTGCAACTCCAAGAGGGAGCGTTATGCTTGATTGTGGCTTCATCCCCTTGATGTCTAGCTTGAGTGACAGAAACATGAGACTAGGGGATGTGCTGTTGCCACAAGGGATAAAACAACGGTGCTTGTACCTGCGGGTGCAAGGATTGTTTACTTTACGCATAGTTCTTTTAATGCAGTTGTCTGTTGCTTTGAGTTTACACTTTGGGTGGGATTCGCAACTTAATACCAGCGTGATGTTCTGGATAGATATCTCAAGTTGGATGATTCGTAGTAGATGCAGATGGATTTCGGTCTAATTACCTTGGCGTACTACGCATTGATTTTGAGCCTCTTCTTTTCTTTTGTAGCACAGTTAGCATTGTGGTGCGTTTATAATCCTGTCAATTTCTGTAACACCCTTAGAATCAGTAACAGTAATCACTACAGTGATTCCACTGTTAGTGATCATTACTGTTGATGATCAAGCCATGATCCCCTTTGATCATAGCTTTGTCAATTTCCAACCCGGACAAAATTTTCAAATTGGGTAAACTATAAAACTTTCCTCCAAGAATTGTGGATGCATGTCAATCCACTTGATCATTGTTCAACCCAATCAACCTTACTCATTTGCAGAATCCTAGGTCAGTGTTAATTGTAAAACCAATAATGGTGGGTGATTAAATTGCCTTATAAAATTAATATAAAAGCAATGTGGAATTTTGAAGTAAACCCTAGGTGTTGCAAGAACTTTCATTATTTAATAGCAAATAATCTTGGGCCATGTTAAAAATAGCAATGGATATTCTACTAAAGTATTTTAGAAATATTATGGAATAAAAACTATTGTTTGAGGATTATTAAATTGTCAGGGAAATTATAATAAACATGTGGGAATTTTAAATGAACACAAAATGGTGCAAACAATTTTGTAAAATACCTAAAAGTTAGTAGATCAATATGCCATGGTTAAGAATATTTATTATAATGTTTAACTATCTTAAACAATTGAAACAGTAGCTAAAAGGCCCCCATTTAACCCTTTAAAATATATAACAAAGTTAAAATGATTTTTGTTTGGGCTCAAACTTTTTAGAACTTTTCAATAATAAGCAACACAAGTATTGGGTCCATATCCATATTTTACAAAACTCTATTGGTAGCTAAACTAAATAAGACAGAAAGAAAACAAAAAGAAAAAGAATAGAAAAATGAAAACCCCCTAAATCCCGCCTGGGGCGAGGCCCACCCTGGGCCCAGCCCCTCTCTCTCTCCTTCTTCTCCACTCCTCCTACCCCCCCTCCCCCACCACGCACGGCAAGCAGGGCGCCATGGCCACTGCCAGGCCGGCCCCCCCTCACCTGCTCCCCCCTCCTCCCTCACCTGCTCCCTCGGGGATAAGGCCGAAGCCACCCACCCCCTGGAGCCCCCCTGTAGCCCACTCCATTCCCCCTCCCTCTCTCTGTGGACAGGCCGCGCCCGAGCCCGCCATGGCCGTCGCTGCGCTTCCGCCATTGACGCGCTCCGGAGCCACCCCGTGCCACCGGAAGGTGTCCAGGAGGAGTGAAATCCTTGCCTTCGTCATCACGCGCGCTACCTTGAGCCGGGAGGCCCTACCCCGCCGGAATCACACTTGTTTCCACCGCCGTCCGCCGCGGCATCTCGGTGACGATTGCGCCACTGCACGCTTCCTTCGTCCTCCCCAAGCCTTCCCCGAGCTCCGCGGTGAGCTACCTCACCGGTTCAACCATTTTCCCCCTCCGTTCTGCCGCCGTGGTTGTCCTTCCCGTGTTCGAGCCGCCGACGTGCTCGCCATGGCCGGACCACGCCATGTTCGCGTCTGGCTCGCGTCCAGCGCACCCCGCCCAGCACCTGGCTGCGCCCTAGCGAACAAACGCCTGCACCCCCGCCGCGCCACAACCCCCCTCACCTCGTGCTCTGGACGCGACCTGCGAGTGCCCCTGCTGCCACCGTCCCCGGCTCGTCTGCCATGGCCAGAGCACGACAGCCGTGCGAGCTCGCCGTGGCGTGATTCGGCTGGCCGCCGCGCCTTGGCACACGGCTGCGCCCCGCCGCGCCGCTGCCTGGCCGCCCCACCACCGCGGCATTCCCCCCCCATCGCCGGAAGGGCCTCCTCCGTGCGTTGCTCACCGCCGGCACCCACTGGTTTTAACCAGTGGGCTAACTGCCCTGTTAAGCATAATCCCGTGTTAAACTTAACCCCCGTCAGTGTTAACCCCCGGTGCAAATGACAGGTGGGCCTAGCCTTCCTAATTAATCAGTGATTAAAGCTAATGAAAATAAACCCAACAGTCTATGACAGTGGGCCCAAGGCCATTAGTTAAGCTAATTTCAAATAACTGGTTGATTAGCTAAATCATGTGACTTACATGTGGGTCTAGTGAATTTAGAATAAAAATTATGATTTAATTAGATGACTAGAGGCTGACATGTGGGACCCACTGGTCAGTTGACCAGTCAAAGGCCCAGCCTATGACATGTAGGCCCCACATGTCAGGTTTGACCAGTCAACTGACACTGTTCTGGATAATGCTGAATTGTTTAATAAAATAAATCCAGTAAATGTTTAAATATGAATAAAACTTTGAAATTGAATATCTTTTAAACCGTAACTCCGATGAAAATAATTTATATATCAAACTTGATCAGAAAAATATAACGAATACGAATACGCTATCTGTATGTCTACCACACCCCCCAAACACAACGAACATCGACACCCCCCCTCCCGGGCCGTCTGTCGGTAATTCCCGGTACCGATATGAGTTGCCCGGATCAAAATACTTTGTATACGAAAGTTACCCAGAACGGATCCACGATTACGAATACGTTACTCATACTCCCACCACACCCCTCTAACATGCCGAACGTCGAACCGTCCCCCTCCGGACCGACTGTCCGATAAATTGTCCGGTACTGCTAAAGTACCCGGATGAATTTATTTCGAACACGAAAGTTGTTCGGAATAGATCAACTAACCCGGATACGCCACCCACACATGTGTCGGATGTCCACGACACCTCCGGCATGATATCTCCCCCCTCCGGACCCCTTGTCCGATAATCACCCGGAGCTGGCAGTTCATCCCCGGATGAATTTCCGTTCCGAGCAACGTGCATTGCACTGCGTTAGAACACCGTTAACATTTAATCTGTCAT
The DNA here is from genome assembly GCA_950022295.1 of Bromus sterilis. Taxonomy (NCBI): domain Eukaryota; kingdom Viridiplantae; phylum Streptophyta; class Magnoliopsida; order Poales; family Poaceae; genus Bromus; species Bromus sterilis. The sequence goes on along the minus strand of OX465599.1, from coordinate 282,364,773 downwards.
GTCATGCATCTGTTTGTATATGCTTGCTTTGTATTTACTGTTTCTCCCCCCCCTTTAATCTCCGGTAGACCCCGCTGCTGCCGTCGACTACACCGCTGCTGAGTACGACTACTTCGTCGACGACCCTGCCTCTACTGCTGAGCTTCCAGGCAAGCAGAGCCATTCTCTTCCCCAGATATCGCCTATCTTTCCGTACATTTCTTGCACTAGGCATTGTTACTGCTGCTGCTACATTGCTTACCTATTCAATTGCATAACCTATCATTGTCGCCCCTTGATGTGCCTTCCTTTATCCTATGCTGCCTATTATTATTATGCATTATTCAGCAGTGAGCCCTGCGCATTGTTAGCTAGGATTAGATAGAGGGACGTGATCACTCAGGGGAGTGAACGCGGATAAAATTATTATAACTGCACAGGTACGGTACAATGCAGACACCGCCTCAGGCCCCTAGCTCGGCTCTGCCGAGCCACCATCAAGTGTGAGCTATCAAGGAGTAATCCTTGTACTCCACTCGTTGTTGACTCTGTATAGCCGCTCTAGGTACCTGAGTAACGGTTGTCCTAAAGGTAAGAAGTCGGGCGACCCAACGGTGCCCGCGAGAGGTATTGCGACGGGACGACAGGGAGGGCACGACCAGTGTACCGGTGTGCTTGGCCCCTGGTCATTGGCCGCGAGAGTTACCAAACCACGAAAGTCAAGCTCCTCCAGGAGCACACGCGAGACAAGGTAAGGAGACGGTTCACCTTGTTGGTAACCGAAGTGACTTGGTGGGACGACGGGGCAGGCACCGATGTACTGGTGGTCCTGGCTGCTGTCGTTGTCCGCGGGTCAGATAAGTCGAGGCAACGATAACGGTTGTCACGCAGGTTAATTAAAATGCTAAATGGTTCATTGAATGTCTTGAGTTGGCTATATGCCATGTACACACTACCTACCCGTGGGAATTACGAGTTTATGGGCTCCTCTTCTTCGTAGTGTCGTCCGAGGACTCTTCAGACGTCAGCAGTACCGCGGGCTGATTGCCGGGAAGTGCGCTGTCTTCTTGGCTCGAGCTGTGTTGTTTTTGTCACGGCTTCTCGGCCACCCACGCACCGTGCAGGAGTACGTCAGGGTTGGGGTCCAAGGCCCTGAGTACTTAGGATTTAGACCGGCGGATGGCCTCTCTGTTGAGTTTGAAAGATGGGATATGAAGTGTCGGATAGCCTCGGTGGAGCGTTCCCTGACAAGGTTCCCGCCACCCTGGAGATCCGTGCGTGTAGCGTAACACAAGTGCACCCCTGCAGGGAAGATTAATCTATTCGAATAGCCGTGTCCACGGTAACAGGACGCTTTATGCTGAAGCTGGATCTTACCACTACAAACTATTATTATTAAACTGTATGGTTCTGGGTTTTCTTCCTCGTGGGGATGTCGAGGAGGTGAACTCGGAGGCATTGTTAATCATTACAACTTATTATTATACAATGCTGCAGCAACTTCTGCTGCATTGTTACTTTATGCTTTATATAAACTGTTGGCTGATTCTTACCTCATGCTGCAAGACATCGTCGGAAGATGCTAGTCTTCGATAGGCCTAGTTTCTTACCCTTGCTCTAGATTTCTGTCTTTCAGTCCACTATATACAGCCTCTTCTTTCCATTGATACAATGCATAATGCTTAGTAGCGGACGTAAGACTCGCGGGTATGCTAGATACTCACCTTTGCTTTATTTCCCCTTTTTCGCTTTGCCTGATCGGCCGCTGCAGCCGACGTTGGAGCCCAGGAGCAGGAGTACCTCGGAGGCGCCTACTATGACGTCGAGTTCCCCGTTGACCAGGAGTAGTTCGGTGGACCCCAGGCAGGAGGCCTCGCCTTTTCGATCTGTATCTCTGATGTGATTTGTGCTAGCCTTCTTAAGGCAAAACTTGACTAACTATGTCTGTACTCAGATATTATGGCTTGTATGACTTATGTATTCGGATCCTCGTGATCCCTGGTATTGTAATATATTTGTTTATCCTTTTGTGTTTAGTGTTGTGCTGTGATATTCTCACCGTGGCACCCTAATCTCAGCCGTGTACTCGGCGTGTATGATTACTGTACACAGATTGATTTTGGGGGCGTCACAATTTCCCAGCTGTGATTTGTTTACCTCGCTAGCACTTTTATCGTCTTTTGGGAGAGAGACATCACTAGTGAACATCACGGGACCCCGGTCCATATTCATACCATTGTTTACACCCTTAATTTACTTTCAGTTGCACTATTATCTCTTGTGTTGATCCTTTGTAAACAGCAAGGCCGGAGGAATTGACAACTGCTCTGTACTCGTTGGGAGCAAAGTTATTTGTTTTTGTGTGCAGGTCACGTCAACAAACCAATTTTGGCGCCGTTGTCACCTTCTTGTATCTCTGCGAGTCCTATGGGAGACAAACCCTATCCTCTGCATAGGGGAAATTCTGCTACGCTACATCTCATCTTCCACTTGGGGTAACCAACGAGAAGCGACAGAAGTATCTTCCTTGCTAGAATCAATCCCATAGCTCATAGTGCCTTTTAAATAGCGCATAACTCTCTCAAGCGCATGCCAATGATCATCTCCCGGATTTGACACAAATCGGCTCAGTTTGCTAACAGCAAACGAGATGTCAGGCCTTGTGGCACTCACCAAGTACATAAGCGAGACAATAATCTGAGAGTATCTCAGTTGATCTCTAGCAACCTATTTATTCTTACGAAGTAGCACGCTAGGATCATATGGAGTTGGAGAAGGCTTGCAGTCGCTATACCCAAAACGACTTAAGACCTTTTCCACATAGTGAGACTGAAGCAGAGTAATCCCACCATCATCATCTCTCAGTAGCTTGATGTTCAAGATAACATCAGCTACCCCTAGATCCTTCATCTCAAAACACCGAGATAAGAAATCTTTGACCTCCTTGAATAAATCAAGGTTGGTCCCAAAAATCAATATGTCATCGACATATAGACAAAGAATAACTCCCTCGCCCCCACCATGGCGATAGTACACACACTTGTCGGCCTCGTTTACAAGAAAGCATTCAGCAGTTAAAGTCCTTTCAAACTTTTTGTGCCACTGCTTAGGAGCTTGCTTAAGGCCATACAACGACTTCAATAACTTACACACCTTGGCTTCTTGACCAGGTACTCCAAAACCATCTGGCTGCTCCACATAAATTTCCTCGTCCAACTGTCCATTAAGGAAAGCCGTCTTAACGTCCATTTGATGATCGAGAAGACCGTGCGAGGCAGCCAATGAAAGTAGAACCCGTATAGTGGCCAGTCTGGCCACTGGTGAGTAAGTATCAAAGAAGTCTTCACCTTCTTTTTGAGTATAGCCCTTGGCCACAAGCCTTTCTTTGTACTTCTCAATCGTACCATCAGGCCTAATATTTTGGTTAAACATCCACTTACATCCTACAGGTTTGAACCCATAAGGACGTTCAGTAATTTCCTAGGTTCCGTTAGCCAAGATGGAATCCATCTCGCAACGAACAGCTTCCTTCCAGTAGTCAGCATCAAGAGATGCATTTGCTTCTAAAATAGTACTGGGTGTAACATCCACGAGGTACACAATGAAATCATCACCAAAGGACTTTGCATTCCTCTATCTCTTGCTCCTTACAGGAGTTTCGTTGTCATCCTCCTCGGGATTCTCACCGTTTTCTATCGAAATGGTGGTCTCAGGAATTTCAGTTAAATCTTGACCAGATAAAGTAGGAATCTCCACGTTTGATGAGGTAGGCATATCCTTCATAGGAAATATATCCTCAAATAAAGTCCCATCATTCGACTCCATAATTGTACCAACACGCATGTCGGATACCTCAGATTTTACTATCAAAAATCTATAGCCAATGCTATGAAAGGCATGACCCAACAGAACACAATCTACCATTTTTGGTCCAAGCTTGCGCTTCTTGGGGATCGGTATATTGACCTTTGCCAAACAACCCCAAGTACGTAAGTAAGAGAGTTTCAGCCTTTTCCTTTCCCATTCCTCAAATGGGGTAACAATTTTTGTCTTTGTGGGAACTCGGTTTAGGACATGACATGCAGTCATTAGTGCCTCCCCCCACCATGCCTTGGAGAGACCCGAAGTATCTAACATGGCATTAACCAAATCAGTTAGAGTTCGGTTATTTCTTTCGGCCACCCCATTTGACTGAGGTAAATAGGGAGGCGTCCTCTCATGTATTATACCATGTTCTGCACAAAACAAATCAAAATCATTGGAAAAGTATTCTCCACCATGATCGGACCTAAGCCGTTTAATCTTTCGATCAAGTTGGTTCTCTGCTTCAGCTTTATAGTTTTTGAAGTAAGTTAAAGCCTCATCTTTAGATTTTATAAGATACACATAACAATATCTACTAGAGTCATCAATCAACGTCATGAAATATTTCTTTCCACCTTTTGTCATCACGCCGTTCATCTCACAGAGGTCTGAATGTATAAGTTCCAGTGGTGCCAAGTCTCTTACCTCCGCAGTCTTATGGGACTTGCGAGGTTGCTTAGCTTGAACGCATACTTGGCACTTGGAACCCTTGACAGTAGGAAATTTCAGAATTAAACTCATATTAGCTAACCGCGTCATGCTACCAAAGTTAATGTGACAGAGTCGAGAATGCCAAACATTAGACTCATTATCATAAAAAAATGATTAACAACTTTGGTGCAAATATCTGACAAAGATAGGCGGAACAAGCCTCTGCACTCATCGCCTTTCCCAATGAATTTTCCATACTTGGAATTTACAACTTTATTGGACTCGAAAACCAACTTAAAACCATCTCGACACAAGCGCGAACCGCTAACGAGATTTTTATTGATGGAGGGCACTTGATGAACGTTCTTCAGTCACACGATCTTCCCCGAAGTAAACCTCAGATCCACCGTACCGACCCCACGAACAGTAGCATATGACCCGTTCCTCATCAGCACGGAGGAAGTCCATGTGACCTTATAAGAAGAAAACATAGAAGCGTTAGCACAGACATGAACATTGGTACCAGTATCAAACAACCAATCAGGAGACTGACATAATGAAAGGATTGTAGGGTGATGGCTTCTCGCCCCTCGTTGGTTACCCAAAGTGGAAGGTTGAGATGTAGACAACAGCAAATTTCCCTTGGTGAAGATACCAAGGTTTGTCCTCAGTAGGACTCCGACAACGACAGGAAGGTGACAACGGTGCCAGCAATTAGGCGGTTGGCGTGGACCTGCACACACAACATATAACTTTGATCCCAACAAGTTCAGAGAGGTTGTCAATCCCTTCGGCCTTGTTGTTTACAAAGGATCAAACGCACGGGATAATAATGATAGCAATAGCAACAGAAAATTAAATAAAGAAAAAAATAAATAGCGGGTGTAAATAGTGTTGGAAATATGGACCGGGGTCCCATGATGTTCACTAGTGATGTCTCTCTCCCAAAAGACGATAAAATAGCCATGCGAGGTAAACAAATTACAGCTGGGCAATTGACAGGATTATGTGCGCAAACCAATGCTAACTATGCTATAAAGAAAGGAAGAGGCTCAAAAGCATGGGCGGTACGCCAAGACAAGTAGAACGAAATCCATCTGCATCCACCAACTAATCATCCACCTTGAGATATCTATCCAGAACATCTCGCTGGTATTAAGTTGCGAATCCCACCCAAAGTGTAAACTCAAAGCAACAGACAACTGCATTAAAGAACTTTGCGTAAAGTAAACAATCCTTGCACCTGCAAGTACAAGCACCGTTTTTTTCTCCCTTGTGGCAACAGCACATCCCCTAGACTCATGTTTCTGTCACTCAAGCTAGTCATCAGGGGGCATGAACCTACAATCATGCTTAACGCTCCCTCTTGGAGTCACTACCTACTACTTGGCAAAAGCAATAAACAGCAACGGAGAACATGCAAGAATTACGCAAGAACATAAATATAAAAGAGGAGAATCAAATATATTACTCAATCACAATCTGAACATAGTCGCATAATCCATTAGATCCCAGCAAACTCAACATAGCAACAACAGAAAGATTACATATGTGCCTCGATCATGTAGGGCAGCTCACGAGGTCTAAACCATGAAGAACAAAGAGGGGAGGAGAACATCACATAGCTACTGATCATGGACCAATGGTCCAAGGTGGACTACTCACGGTTCATCCGGGAAGCATCCATGGTGGTGGAGAAGCTCCCGGAGGTGGTTCCTCCCTCCGGAGGGTGCCGGGAAGAGGGCTCCTGGTGCTCCCGATCTTGGCAGCGCGGCGACGGCGGAACAGAGGAGAGATCGCGAAAATGGGTTATGTCCTCGAGGGAGTCGGGACGAGAGGGATATATAGGCGAAGGGGGCAGCCAGAGGTGGACCAGGGGACCCAGGCACCTCCCTGGCGCGGCCTAGGGGGTGACCGCGCCAGGTGGCCGCCTGGGCCACCCCTGGCTCCCCTCTGGCCCCACTTGGGCTCTTCCCGAAGCTTCCTGTACGCATATTTTCCTATATTTTCCCGGAATTTTTGTGGCACTTTAAGTAATGGGAAAACCTGAAATAAAAAACAGCAGAAAACTGGAACTGGCACTGGGGTGCACTGAGTTAATAGGTTAGTCCAAATATGATCAAAAGTGTATGGAAGTGCATCAATATCATAGCAATATCACACAAAAGAAGCATGGAGCAAGCAAAAATTATAGATACGTTTTGGACGTATCAACATCCCCAAGCTTAATTCCTGCTCATCCTCGAGTAGGTAAATGATAACAAGCATAATTTCTGTGGTGACATGCTACCAACCATATAAGAACTTTTAAGTAAAGCAATCAAGGCATGTAATTCGATTCAAGTCATAACAGGCAAGAGTCTATATTAGCATTGAAACAAGCAACATAAGTACATAAAGGTGCAAGAGCTCTCGCTGTCCGTGACTCGAATGTCTCCAAATGGTGTTTGCATGCAAGAAAGTGGATAGGGATATATGATGGCTTCTCTCCCCTCGTTGGTTACCCCAAGTGGAAGGTGTGAGATGCAGTGCCGCAACAAGTTTCCCTCAGTGAAGATACCAAGGTTGTCGGACCAGTAGGACTCATGAGATACAAGTAGGTGGTAAAGTGAACAAGGCGCCGTTTACGATATTGCTAACTTCACCTGGACCTGCACACAGATACAAATAACTTTGCTCCCAACGAGTACAGAGGAGTTGTCAATTCCTCCGACCTTTCTATTTACAAAGGATTAACGCAAGAGATAATGATAGTGGTAACTGAAAGTAAAGACTGAAAGTAAATTGGTAGTGTGAAAAATAATGTGAAGATGGACCGGGGTCCCGTGATTTTTACTAGTGAACGGCGGCGGCGGCGGAACAGAGGCGAGATCGCGAAAGACGGATCGATATTAGGGGTTTTCGTCACGGGGGGTAAATATAGGCGAAGGGGGGCACCGAGAGGAGCCACAGGGCAGCCAGGAGGCTCCCTGGCGCGGCCTAGGGTGGGGCCGCGCCAGGGACCCTTCTGGAGTCCCTGTGGTGGCCCCCTTCCCTCCTTTGGTGTTTCCGGAAGCTTCCGTGTCGCTGATTTTTATCTGATTTTTCAGGATTTTTTGGAGCACTTTTAATGGCCGGAAAACCTGAAATACAAAAACAGCAGAAAACAACAACTGGCAGCTGGGTGCACTGAGTTAGTAGGTTAGTCCAAATAGGTTCAAAAGTGTATGAAAGTTCAAGTAAAACATGGCAAAGTCACACAAAACATGCATGGAGCAAGCAGAAATTATAGATACGTTTGGGACGTATCAACATCCCCAAGCTTAATTCCTGCTCGTCCTCGAGTAGGTAAATGATAACAAGCATAATTTCTGTGGTGACATGCCACACAACCAAATAAGGACTTTTAAGTAAAGAAATCAAAGCATGCAATTCAATTCAAGTCTTAACAAGCAAGAGTCTATATTAGCATTGACACAAGCAACAAAAGAACAAAAGGTGCAAGAGCTCTTGCTGTCCGTGACTCGAATGTCTCCAAATGGTGTTTGCGTGCAAGCAAGGGACTGAGAAGAAAGAGAAAAAAGGTTGTTGAGAACAACTATATACTAAAGTTTCACACTTGGTCTCCTTTGGATTCTTATCTGGACTCGTCCCCAGACCACTCGTCAGGTACAAGTCAAACTGATCCACTCCCTTTCGATATATTGAGCACTCATGCAATGGATGAGCGTGAGCAAAAATGTTGACACCTAAAAGGCGAAACAGAAAGAAGGTGGAGGAGGAAGACAAAAATGTGTGAAAGGCTCACATCAACGAGGACAATCATGGGCGAGAGAAAGCCATATGATAGATATGATGTGAGGAGTAGGGATTGCCATACAACGGATGCACATGTGAGATAAAAGCTCTCCAATGGAACTAGTGGGGGTGCATCTAACTCGCTTGCTCAAGAAGACCTAGAGCTCGTTTGAGGAGGCTCGTCATTGGAATATACAAGCCAAGTTCTATAGTGTGAAGGGTCCCCACATAGCTATATGCATGATGATGATCTCTATGGAGTACAAGGGATAGAAGATGAAGTACTAGTGTGGATCTCTCAAAAGGAATAGTAGTATGCCCCCTTCTCTTTTTTTTTCTCTTTTTTTTCTCTTTTTTTGTATTTTTTGGTGGCCTCAATGGCTCTTTCTATTTAACTCTCATTTGTCCTCTTTGGGATCTTTTGATTTTGTCCTCTTTGGGATCTTTTGATTTTGTCCTCTTTGGGATCTTTTCCTCACTTTAGGGGCAATACTCTATATTTTACAAGAATATAGGAGATCTTTCACACTTTACAAAGGTACTCACATGAATAAAATGTAACTATCATGAAGTATGCAAATGTATGCCTCTGCCAGTGTAGCAGGATATGCGATGATACTAGCGTGTCATGTAGCAATGTTTAGGGCAAGGCCCAACTAGCATGCGGCTCATCGATCAAGCAAGTAGCATGTATGACATGAAGATCAAGTCATGAGAAGGTGAATGTTGCATGGCAATGTATCTCGGAAAAGCTCTAGAAAAACTAAAGCACTACAACTAAACAGAACAGCAGCTAAGAAAAGAAAAAGAACATCTCACAGATAAAAGAATAAGCATGCAAATCCTATGAGGAGTTCTAGTTCAAGCGGAGCGTGAATATCTCCCACACAAAAGAGTAAGTAAGCTGGGATCTAACTTGTTACTACGGCAAAGAAAGCAAAGCAAAACTAAAAACGAAACAAAACCTAAGAGCGAGACGCTCCAAGAAAAGCACATAACGCATGAAGTGGTAAAAATATAGTGCAACGAGGGACAAACTGATGATTGTTGATGGAGAAGGGGATGCATGGGGGCATCCCCAAGCTTAGACGCTTGAGTCTCCTTGAATATTTGTTGGGGATCCGTGGGGGCACCCCCAAGCTTGAGCGCTTGACACTCCTGAATCTTCTTTCATCATCTTCCATCGCACACTTGAAAACTCCCTTCATACATAACTCATTGTAGACTGATTAGAGAGGTTAGTACCCTACTAAAATAGTTTTTCTCTACTGAAAATAAAGATAATATTGAAGAGCTACTGTTTCCCAAGATTTCCAAAAAGTTTTTGCAAAGAAAAAGTAAGCTTAAGGTTTGCAAAAGTAAGGAGAGACAAAACGTGGCAGAATCTGTGAAAAACAGAACCGCAGATAGAAACAAATTTTTTAGGGGTACTTCTGCAACTCAAATCAAAAAACTCAGAACATACGGAAGTTTCGTAATTCTATAGGGCACGCTGTGTCAAAAATTCAGCTCAAAAAGATGAACTGGGATTTTTATGTGATATTTCTAGTCACGAGGACAGAATCTGTTTTCTGGACAGCATGTCACAACTTTTACTTCCCTTGCCGTATGAGGCTATAAAAGGCACAAAGCTTGAAAAGTAAAGATACAATGATGTTGCTACAGTAGTAACAATCATCAAGATAACTAAGAACAGAACACAAGCAAAAAATAAAAACCTAAATTCGTTGCGGGCTGCCTCCCGAAAGCGCTTCTTTAGAGCCATTAGCTAGGCTTAAAGCAGAAGATCAAGTTGCATCTATTGAACCGTTATCATGATCATCAAAAAGATCTTCAATAGTACAACTAGTCTTAATGGGTTTCTCAAATAAAGGACGAATGAAAATTCTTTTTGGAATAAAATCAAAAGGAGGGAAATCAATTTGAGATTCATTAAAGTTAAAGATAAGTGTCTCCTCCAAAGTTTTCACCGATTCAACTCTCTTGGCACTGGGTGTGCTAGCTTTAGCTCGGGGAACCTTGGGTACATAAACGGACTTAGGTTCCTTCTTTGCTGGAGTTTCATCTTTTTTGGTTTTGAGTGAGGAAAAGGTAGTTCCTCAAGTTTCAATAACTTCCTCAATCTTTTCTATCCTAGAAGACTTTTCATCAAGGGATTTGATAGTCTCCAAAGTTTTGACAATTTTCTGCATGGAATTATCTAGCCTATTCAAATTCCCTTGAATCTTACGATCCAACTCATTCACCCTATCGATACTTGGCATCTCTAGCTATATTTTTTCAAGCTTTCTCATAATGTGAGCTAAAGTAATGTTCTCCTTAATACTAACAATGGGGAGACTTCCAACAAGATTTTCAATAACATTAAGGGCTTCCCAAACTGGGGCCTCTATGAAGTTCCCATTGATAGCAGTGTTTAAAAGAAACATATTCCAATAAGTAATCCCAACATAAAAATTTCTAAGCAGGATAGTAGTGGATTGCTTCTTGGTGGCCCTTTTTTGAGAATCATTAATTCTATACCAAGCATCTTTCAAAATTTCACCACCTCTTTGTTTAAAGGTGAGCACTTCTGACTCACCAAAGGCAAAAGGGCCAAACATACTGATAACTACTAGCTACGTAACTATTTTTTTGTTTTTTGATAAAACACACTAAAGCAAAAACTGAAAGGTAAAAGATAGTGTGCAACTCCCCTATCTTGTAGACTTGAGTCCCCGGCAACGGCGCCAGAAATTCGCTTGATGGCTTCTCGCCTCTCGTTGGTTACCCCAAGTGGAAGGTGTGAGATGCAGTGCAGCAACAAGTTTCCCTCAGTGAAGATACCAAGGTTGTCGGACCAGTAGGACTCAGGAGATACAAGTAGGTGGTAAAGTGAACAAGGCGCCGTTTACGATATTGCTAACTTCACCTGGACCTGCACACAGATACAAATAACTTTGCTCCCAACAAGTACAGAGGAGTTATCAATTCCTCCGGCCTTGCTGTTTACAAAGGATTAACGCAAGAGATAATGGGAGTGGTAACTAAAAGTAAAGACTGAAAGTAAATTGGTAGTGTGAACAATAATGTGAAGATGGACCGGGGTCCCGTGATTTTCACTAGTGATGTCTCTCTCCCAAAAGACGATAAAAGTGCTAGCGAGGTAAACAAATCATAGTTGGGCAATTGACAGGATTATGAAGGCACCGCAATGCTAACTATGCTGCAAAGAAAGGAAGGGCTCAAAAGAAATGGGAAGTACACCAAGGTAAGTAGACCGAAATCCATCTGCATCTACTACGAATCATCCACCTTGAGATATCTATCCAGAAAATCTCGCTGGTATTAAGTTGTGAATCCCTCCAAAAGTGTAAACTCAAAGCAACAGACAACTGCATTAAAAGAACTTTGCGTAAAGTAAACAATCCTTGCACCCCGCAGGTACAAGCACCGTTGTTTTATCCCTTGTGACAACAGCACATCCCCCTAGTCTCATGTTTCTGTCACTCAAGCTAGACATCAAGGGGCTGAACCCACAATCGAGCATAACGCTCTCTCTTGGAGTTGCAAATAAAATACTTGGCCAAAGCAAATACCGCAACGGCGAACATGCAATAATTTACTAAAGAACAAAATATAAAAGAGAAGAACCAAATATATTACTCATCACAATCTGAACATAGTCTCATAATCCATCGGATCCCAACAAACTCAGCATAGCAACAACAGAAATTACATAGATGCCTCGATCATGTGAGGCAGCTCACGAGGACTCGAAAGTGGAAGCACAAAAGAGGGAGAGATAGATCACATAGCTAATGGTCACAGACCCATGGTCCAAGGGGAACTACTCACGGTACATACGGGAGGCGTCAATGGCTATGGATGGTCTCCCGGAGGGGGTAGCTTCTCCCGGAAGGGTGCCGGAGCAGCTTCTCCAGGCATCCCCGATCTTGAAACGGCGGCGGCGGTGGAACAGAGGCGAGATCGCGAAAGAGGGATCGATATTAGAGGTTTCCGTCACCGAGAGGGGCGAAGGGGGCACCGAGAGGGGCCACAGGGCAGCTAGGAGGCTCCCTGGCGCGGCCTAGGGTGGGGCCGCGCCAGGGACCCTTCTGGAGTCCCTGTGGTGGCCCCCCCTTCCCTCCTTTGGTGTTTCCGGAAGCTTCCGTGTCGCTGATTTTTTATCTTATTTTTCCGGATTTTTTGGAGCACTTTTAATGGCTGGAAAACCTGAAATACAAAAACAGCAGAAAACAGCAACTGGTAGCTGGGTGCACTGAGTTAGTAGGTTAGTACAAATAGGTTCAAAAGTGTATGAAAGTTCAAGTAAAACATGGCAAAGTCACACAAAACATGCATGGAGCAAGCAGAAATTATAGATACGTTTGGGACGTATCAACATACGAGAGAGTAAAACATAGTTTTTATTGTTGAGAACTTAATCTACTAAAGTTTCGCACTTGGTCTTCTTTGTAATCTTATCTTGACTCATCCCCAGACCACTAGCCAGGTACAAGTCAAAATGATCCACTCCCTTTCGATATTTTGAGCACTCATGCAATTGATGAGCATAAGCAAGAAAGTTGACACTTAGGATGGCAAAGAGAGAAAAATGATGGAGGAGGAAGACAAAAAAAGTTGTGAAAGGCTCACATCAATGAGGACCATCATAGGAGAGAGAAAGCCGAATGATAGATATGATGTGAGGAGTAGGGATTGCCATGCAACGGATGCACATATGAGCTAAGGCAGGCTCTCCAATTGAACTAGTGGGGGTGCATCCAACTTGCTTGCTCAAGAAGACCTAGAGCTCATTTGAGGAGGCTCATCATTGGAATATACAAGCCAAGTTATGTAGTGTGAAGGGTCCCCACATAGCTATACGCATGAATGATAATCTCTATGGAGTACAAGATATAAGATGGAGTACGAGTATGGTTCTCTCAAAAGGAATAGTAGTGTGCCCCCTTCTCTCTTTTTATTCATTTTTTCTTTTTTCTATTTTTGTATTTTTTGGTGGCCTCAATGGCTCTTTCTATTTCTCTCATTTGTCCTCTTTGGGATCTTTTGATTTTGTCCTCTTTGGGATCTTTTGATTTTTTCCTCTTTGGGATCTTTTCCTCACTTTAGGGGCAACACTCTATATATTACAAGTACAGAAGATCTTTCACACTTTACAAAAGTACTCAACATAAAGATAATGAAACTATCATGAAGTATGCAAATGTATCCCTCTGCCAGTGTAGCAGGATATGAAATGATACTAGCGCGTCATGTAGCAATGATTAGAGCAAGGCCCAACTAGCATGCGGCTAATCGATCAAGCAAAAGCATGTATGACATGAAGATAAAGTCATGAGAAGGTGGATGTTGCATGGCAATGTATCTCGGAAAGGCTATGGAAATACCTTGATAGGTAGGTATGGTGGCTGTTTTGAGGAAGGATATAATGAGGCTTATGATGACAGAGCGTATCGTGCCAAGGATTTGGATGTACCGGCGAAGGTGGACGCCAACTCTCAGAGTGAGAAGGAGGCAATGCACGGCACAGGAGAGGCTAGCAAATATGGGAAGGTGGAAGTGTCAACTTTCGAATACTCACATTAGTCCGAAGAACTCATGCACTTATTATCGGTAACTCTCAATCTAATTAGGAGTTTCACAAAGAGACAAGTACCCCGAGGAGGAGTGTATGGGGGTTTGGTTATCCTTGCGCATCCTCGACTCATGATACGTGAGTGTACTCTAATATTCGATCCCTCCAAAGATTAATGATCCATCTAGTAGCTAAAGTTCTCAACTAATTTTGTAGGTTTTGAAAATAAACACGGATTGCCCAAAATACGACATCTATCACTAATAGACTAAAGCTCTTGACACGAAAAGTTCAAACATTACTCATGGCAATACCTCAAAACTATTGCAAGTTACTACTACGATTGAATAGCAACCTCAATTACGTACTTCAAGTCAATACACAAAACTCAGTGCAACAGGCAAACTCAAGAGAGTTCCAACAACAAACTAAACAAAAGCTCTTTAAAAAGATAAGCATGAAAACTAAGAGCTAAACATGACAGCAGCTATGAAAAAGATAAAGAACACACACAACAAAGATAAGCATGAAAATCCTATGATGTGTTCTAGGGTGAAGTGGAGTGTGTTTCTCTCCCACACAAAGTAAGACGGTATCTAACTTGTTATGAACAGAAAGCAAAGCTAAAGAAAACTAAAGAGGAAATAAAGAGCAAGACGCTCCAAGCATAGCACATAACGCATGAAGTGATGAAAATATAGTGGAACGAAAGACGAACTGATAATTGTTGATGGAGAAGGGGATGCATGGGGGCATCCCCAAGCTTAGACGCTTGAGTCTCCTTGAATATTTCTTGGGGGTGCACGGGGGCATCCCCAAGCTTGAGCGTTTGACACTCCTGAATCTTATTTTATCATCTTCCCTCGCACAATTGAAAAATCCCTTCATACATAACTCATCATAATATGATTAGCGAGGTTAGTACGCATAATAAAATAATTTTTATCTACTGGAAATAAGGATATTCTTGAAGAGCTATTGTTTCTCAAGATCGCCAAAAAAATTGCAAAGAAAAAGCAAGCTCAAGGTTTGCAAAAGTTAGGAGAGACAAAACGTGGCAGAATCTGTGAAAAACAGAACAACAGATAGTAAATAATTTTTTTGGGGCACTTCTGCAACTCAAATAAAAAAAGTCAGAACATAGGAAAGTTCCGTGATTGTATAGAGAACGGTGTGTAAAACATTCAGCTCAAAAAGATGAACTGGGATTTTTCTATGATTTTTCTGGACAGCATGTCACAACTTTCACTTCCCTTGTCATATGAGGCTATAATTGGCACAAAGCTTGAAAAGTAAAGATACAATGATGTTGCTACAGTAGTAACAATCATCAAGACCACTAAAAACAGAAGAAAAACAAAAAGGAAAACCTAAATTCGTTGCGGGCTGCCTCCCGAAAGTGCTTCTTTAAAGCCATTAGCTAGGCTTAAAGATTATAGAAGATACTCTCACAAGAATAAGAATTTTGAAGCAAAAGAGAGCATCCAGAAGCAAATATGAAACACATTGAAGCCTAACCCACTTCCTATGCATATGGATCTTGTAAGAAAATAAATCAAAGAAGCACAAAGTGACATGCATAGTAAAGTCGAAAAAGAACAACTTCAAAACTTTCAACATGAAGAGAGGTGTTTTAGTAATATGGAAGTTTCTACAACCAAACTTCCGTCTCTCGAAATAATATTCAGTAGTATCATGAACAACATCAAGAATATAACTATCACATAAATCATGTTTTTCATGACCTACAAGCACACGCGTATAGTTTTCAACACGGTCTTTAGGATTATAAGATAAATGCAACCCATCACATTGAGCCTTGATAAGGGAAAAATTCTTCGGAGTTTGAGGTTTCAAAAGGATAATATGGCAATCAAGTGTGGGTGCATGATACGTCCAAAACGTATCTATAATTTCTGCTTGCTCCATGCCTCTTTTGTGTGATATTGCTATGATATTGATGAACTTCCATACACTTTTGATCATATTTGGACTAACTTATTAACTCAGTCCACCCCAGTGCTAGTTCCTGTTTTGTGCTGTTTTGTATTTCAGGTTTTCCCATTATTAAAAGTGCTCAGAAAATTCTGAGAAAAATATATAAAAAATCAGCGTTCCAGAAGCTTCCTTACGCCCGAAGGGGGGCCAGAGGGGCCCCATCTAGTGCCTAGGCGGCCAGTGGGCGCGGCCTAGGGTGTTGCCGCGCCGAGAGGCCGCCTAGGCTCCTGGTGGCCCCCTGGCTGCCCCCCTTGGCCCTTATTTTTACTCGCATCGCGAAAACCCTGATTCCGGACCGCTTTTCTCCAGAAGCAATTCCGATCTCCGCCGCCATCGCCGACAAGCTTCGGGGGACCAGAATTCATGTGCCGGCACCCTGCCGGGACGGGGAAGTTCCTGTTGGGAATGTGCCCTAGAGGCAAATAAAATATGTTTATTGGCGTATTCCATTAGTTCATAATAAGTTTTATACTGTGCTATAACTGTATTAAGCGGAAACATTAATACACGTGTGGTATAGAAACAACCAGGTCCCTAGTTAACTCTAGTAAACTAGTCCATTGGGCAATTGATGATCAAGGTTTCCTAATCATGAGATGTGAACAGTCTATTGAAAATGGGGTCATGTCATTGGGAGAATGACATGATGGACACACACCCACTAGAAAGTGTTGCAATGTGATCCAGTCACATAGTTCAACATTGCGATAACTATAAACGTAGTGACCCGATCCTTAAGACCGTGATGATCATACATAATTGTTATCTACCAGGATGCTTTGAGTGCATTAACCGTTACACTGAAACATGGTAACCATAAAGGTGTATCTTGGGTATTCCGAAGTAGATACGTTGATGAGTATGCAAATAGATCAAAACAGGATTTGTCCATCCGAGTGACGGATAGGTACTCTGGGCCCACTCGGTGATATTACATCATAAAGATTACGCAATCATGTGACTAGGTCACGGGGTTGTAATATCATGGGAACGAGTAAACATGTTTGTCGGTAATGATAATGAACTAGGTATATTGGATACCGACGATCAAACCTCGGACAAACAAAGTACCGTATGACAAAGGGATCAGGACTCAACGTTAACGGTTCAAACGATGAAGTTAATTCGATGGAAGCGCAGGGGCTCATCAAGGATTGTAACCAGATCCCACATGATGGTCATTGGTCAGAGAGTGTCTGATCATGTCTGTTGTTTCCCGAACCGTAGGGTGTCACGCTTAAGGGTATTCGACGCAATAAGGATTGATTCGGGATCATCGGTGAAATAAGAGAGAACACCAGAATTGTTCCGGGAGGTGCCGGAAGTTGTTCTGGATATTTTGAAAGGTTCAAAATAATGTTTAATAATGTTTAAATATGTTTTATTATTTAATTAACAGAAATAAATATTAAAATATGATAAATATAATGAAAAATGAATTAAAAGGCATATGGGCCTAAAGAGGCCCATTAGGGGAAGGAGGGAGCTCCCCCTTGGGCCAAGGCGCCAAGGGAGGGAGCCCACCCCCCTAGCCGCACCAAACCCCCCTCCCTTGGGTTTAGTCCCACATGGGAAGGGGAGGGAGGGTGGCACCCCTCCTTGGCCTATATAAGGAGGGGTGGGGGTGCCTTTTTCTACACACAATTTGATTTGAGACAAGTTTCTCATATCTCTCTTCTCTCTCTTTCTCCCTCCTCGAGTGGACTCCCCTTGTTTGGAGTCTACACTTGGTTGGGGTTTCTCCACCATACGCACGCCGTCATGCTGCTGGAATCGGGATCCGAATCCATCTTCTTTCCGCTGCTCTTCTGGTTCGGAGCCCGGAGGGAACATCGGGTACACCGTATGCGTGTAATCCCGCGAGGCGCTACACTTGTGGTGCTCCTTCATCGTTGAGGCCGTGTCGCGAAGTCTTCACCGACAACGTTCCGACGGGGACGTAATCCCGTCATCGGTCTTCAAGGACCGGGTGGACTCAGGAGTCATCGTGGATCTGCGCGGCATCGGGGATTGCCGGTATGACTACATCAACCACGTTCACGCGGGAACGTTTCCCGCTTAACGGACTACATACTGGTATGTGACCTATTTCCATCCGTTACTTGCATCGCCATAATATAGGTCTTGGGTTCGGGACGCGTAGGTTATGAAAAATTATTGTTTTCTGCCCCGTTCCCCAACAGTTCCCCCGGATTCATCTCTATCGACGTTGCTTCCTCCCTCCATGATGCGGGAGTAGTTCCTCCTCGGGGCTGAGGTTTCTACCAGTAGCTATGTGGTCTTCTCTCTCTCTCATGATGTGATCTTGATTGTGATCATAGGCTATGTTGATTTAGGATGATCCCATGATGTTTCCCCTTCTTCTATGTATTGCATTGATGTACTCACTTCATCTTATCTAGTATAATCCCCGAGACCATGGTGACAGTGGCTATTGGACATGGGTTAGAAGAATATTTTCATGAGTAATTTCCTCTTTTGTGTGTGGATTGAATATTGAGAGTCTCTTGGTGCTTGTCTTTGACTATCCTTTAGATATGTTGTGGTTATTGTGGTACTCTCTTTGGATGGCCGCGGTGACATTGGGAAATCCATAGATGAGAACTACGAACTCTGAGGTGTGCTTTTGTAGCCCTACACAATTCTCATCCTCTCTTGAACACAAAGGAATGACCTCCGTGTACCTCTCCATTGCATGTTTTATGAGGAATATCATATGATTAGACTATGTTAATGTTGTTGAGAGTTGCCACTAGTGAAAGTATGAAGTCTGCGCCTTGTTTCCACCATTGTTACACCGTTTGTGCTCACTTTTGTTACATGTTTTCTTGATGCAATTTTTATTACAGATTTATATTACCTTGCTTTGCTACACCTATCACCTATATTTTACCATCTCTTCGCCAAACTAGTGCACCTATACAACTCCTAGTTGTATTAGGTGTGCTGGGTACACAAGAGATTTCTTGTATCTTAATTACAGGGTTGCTGGAGAGAGGCCATCTTCAACCTCTACTTCCCTGAGTTCTATAAACCTTAGGTCATCCACTTGAGGGAAATTGTTGTTGTCCTAAAAACCTCTGCGCTTGGAGGCCCAACATAGTCTACAAGAATAGAAGCGTGCGTAGACATCAAGATATTTCTGGCGCCGTTGCCGGGGAGGTATGCGTTGAAGGTATATCGTTAGATCTTGCAATTAAATCTTTTCGTTTCTTGTCTTTATTTTTCACTAGTTATGCTTATGGAAAACTGCACTCTTGGTTCAATGTTTGGGGAAGGCCGCTTTACCACGCCCGTGGTAGAGACGTCTCCTCCACCTACTGAATGTATCCCGTTCAAGATACCACTTGGGATAGTTGAAATAATTATTAATGATTTTTATGATGGGACAGTCAATCCTAGTTTTCATTTGTTGAAACTTACAGAACTTTGTGAGTTATTCAAGATTTCAGGTTTGACAAGAGGTGAAGTCACGAAGAAATTATTTGCCTTTTCACTGAAAGGAAAAGCATTGGAATGGTATAGGCTACTAGATGATTCTCACCTGCTGGATTGGGAAGAGATCCAGTCTCTCTTTTACTCCAAGTATTATCCTCTTCATGAAGTCCATGAGAATAGGAATTATGTTTATAATTTCTATCCTCATGACGGAGAGAACATAGCTCAAGCTTGGGGGAGACTGAAAACTTTAATGCTAAAATGTCCTAACCATGGGCTCCCCAAACATATCATTATTACTAATTTTTATGCAAGGCTCTCTCGATAGGATAAAGACTTGCTCGATGCTTCCTCTATGGGTTCTTTCACAAACGAAAAGATTGATGCTAAATGGGAACTCCTTGAAAGAATTCAACGCAACACTGAAGATTGGGAGATCGACAAAGGTAAAGAGTCAGGTATAATTTATGAGTATGATTGCATTAAGTCCTTTGTTGAAACTTCAAGTTTTAATAAGTTTAGTGCTAAGTTTGGGCTTGATTGTCAACTCCTTGTTGATTTCCTCAAATCTTTTTCTTCACATCTTAATATGCCTAAGGAGGATTGGATCAAGCATCATGAACCTTTTAAAGAGATTTGCAAAGAAAATAAAATTGTTCATGATGATTGCAACATGCATGATCCAATCCCTTGTGAAGTTTTATATAAGCATGTTAATTTTTGTGGAGTGGATAGACCTTGTGAAAGGCCTATGATTGAAGAAGAGAAGTATTGTAAGCAACATAAGCATGAAAGAACAATCACTTGGGTCAAAGATTTAAATGAAATTGCTAGAGAATTGTGTGACCTTTATCCTTTTACTTGTGAACTTTGTGGTATAGAGGGTCACTTTAATTTTCAATGCATGAACTTTCAAAACATCACCCCTGATCTTTATGATGAACTTATGTTGTTTTTTATGTGTGAAGAGTTATCAGAAAAGACTTCTTGGCTAGATGTTAATGGTTTAGGATTAAACAACACTTTGCAAAATTGCCATCTCTATTGTGTTGTTAATTGCCATGAAAATGATTACATAAGTAAGATTAGAAAGGAGGGAACTTTACCAAAGTATAAAAATGTCTCTTATATTTCTACTAATAAAAAGGATAGTTTCTCCAATGTTTCCCCTATTGTTTCTAATGATAAACCATGATATATGGAGAAACTTCATCTCCAACCACTCCCTCCTAAGGTGAAGAAGAAGAAAAAGAAGAGGAGGAGGAAGAGAAGCAAGAAGGAAGAAGAATGGGTATCAACCTGGCCTGAGCATATTCCTCGCATCAATTTTTATCCTAACGGACATAAATTTATTGTCACAACCCCAAGTTAGGTATGTGCTAGGGTAAGCTTAGGCCTTTGCATCATATTGAAATTTTTCAAAAGAAATCAAAATGGGAGAGAGAACACCCCCCCCAGATGAATTAATTCAAAAGGCCAGATAAAAAGTTTCTCCAAAAATTCCTTTTGCAATTTTGAAAAGTCTTATAAATGAGTGTGATCACATATCAAGTGATGTGGGACCCACCCCATGCTCATAGATTTTTCAAATATTCAAACAGGAGCATGGAATTAAATTTAAACCCCCATTTGAATTAAAGTTCAAATGATTTAATTTTTTAAAAAGTGCCAAACTTTATAAGTGGCTACTCTATTATAATATGAGGCCGTATAAAAAGTTTCAGCATTTTTAAAAATGCCTAGCTATTTATTTTAGCATGGCCAACATATTACAGAAAATAAAACAGAAAAGAAAAGAACAGAAAACTTACCTAGCGCCTAGGCGAGGCCCACCTCTTCTGTCCCAGTCCAGCCCACCTAGACCCCTCCCCTGTCGTCTTCCTCCCCGCGCCTCCAAGCTGCTCGGTGGAATGCCACCGAGACAGCCGAGCACGGCGTCGTCTCCACAGCCTCCACCTGCCCCTCCCGAAGCTCCTAGACGAGCCACGCAGCTCCTGGACGAACCGCACGTCCATTCCCCCTCCTCTGGTTCATCCTCCCCCTCTCCCCTCGCCGTTCTGTTCGTCGCCCGAAGACTCACCGGAGCACAGCCGTGCGGACTCGCGGCCAACGACGTCGACGAGCCAAACCAACGTGTCCGGGGAGTTCACCGCCGTCATCTTCGTCGAGCAGTGCAGGGAATCGAACCCGGAAGCCCCAAGCGCGACGCCAGCTTCAAGGTTCCGTCGCCGGCCGCCGTGAGCACCTCGCCGGAATTGGTCGCCTCTAGAGCCCCTACGACCCCGCCGTGGCCACCGTTGGAACCGGGTGAGCTTTGCGCTACTTTTGCCCCTCCTAGCTCCCCTTCCCGTGCCCTCTACGTCGATTCCGCCATGACCAGGAGCTTCAGCTGCCGCACCGTCGTCGTAGTCGTGGCCCAGAGCACCCCCTTGACTCCCTGCTGGCTTCGTTGGATGCGGACGACATCTAGCTACGCGCCCGTGCCTTTAAATCCTCTCCACGTGGCCTCTATCGCCATTTCCACCTGAGCCCGAGCCCGGCCGTCGCGCAAGTTGACGCCGGCGTCAACTCCGGCCACCCCGATGACGCCTGTGTGGTGTACGTGATGCGGGCGGGCACGAGAAGCACTTCTGTGCCCTCGGTTTGGCAAGCCGTGGCCGGAACCACTGTCCCCGTGAGCGCCTCCGTCTCGGTGGTTGCCGATGTTTAAACGCCGGTGGACGCCGACGTGGCCTGTACTTAGGGGGCTAACCCCCCTCCTAATTGACCCCATGGGTCAATGACAGGTGGGGCCAGCCCCCCCAAATCAAATCAAATTTTAATTAAATAGAGCTTAATTAGCCCCTTCTCACTGACACCCTGGCCCCACATGTCATCCCCCCCTGTGACATCAGCATTGCATCATGCTGATGCAATAAACCAATTTCCAGAGAATTAAAATAATCCAGAAAAATCCAGAAAATCATTTAAACTTTGAAAATTCATAGAAAATTCATACTAACTCCAAATTGGACAAATAATATGTCTAAAATTATCAGAAAAATACAAGGATTATGAATATTCAATTTGTTTTCATGTTTGACCATTTTAAAATGGGTGAACGGTAGCAAACATGCATATGGATCCTTTTCAAATTCAAATTTGGAGTGATTTTGCAAATGATTTTGCAACACCCTTAATTCCAATGGATTCATCCACACATCAGAGACATTACTTCAAATATACAACATCACTTCATGATCAAACTTTTCAAATGAACTTTCATGCATTCAAATGCATTTGAAAATTCATCGATAAATCAAATGGAGTTTGAATTTCCATTTCAAATGCAATATACTCCTTTTAAATAGAGTGCTCAACTCATCAGTAACTTGAACATCACCATTACAATCTTATTCATGTGATTGTGCATTGTACATTATGTTGATCCTATGATTCTCATGTTGCTGATAGAAGTGGAGCCGGAACTCGAGATCACCCTCTTCGTTGAAGACCTCGTGACTGAACCTCGTCAGCAAGGCAAGCAAACCACCATTGATCATGTCGATAAAATCCCACTTCCCTCTCATGTCTCGCTTATGCATTGTTTAGGATGATCACCATGATAACGTTTCTATCGCATAGTTGAACCCATATCCTTTGCATGACCTATCATCTTGTCACAGTACTAAGAAAACCACAATCCTAGCAGATGTAGGAGTTGGTTGATATCATGTGACCCCTGCAACTGTTACTGCTTATTGCATGCTTAGTGGTACAATGAGGTTGCTTATGATGTGAGTCGGTATGATGATAAACATGGTGTTGATGAAAGTGAAATGTGTTGGTGAATCCACCCTAATACAAGGTGAACGATGAGAGGCTGTGTAGGAGTACACAGTGGGTTGTCTCGTTGAACACTGCCTTAAGTCCGAGTTCTTGTTAGGTGATCCAAGAAGAAGAGTGCAACCACACATTGGGCACACTGACCCCTCACAGTTTACTAACTCATCCCCTTCGATGTCCAGATGTCGCAGTAGTTCGGATTTCTGTAGGTATTGTGGCCTGGTAGCCAAGTGAGAGAACGGCTCATCCGAGACCGGCTTTCGCACCACGCACACATCGTCTGGGTCCACTTCGGTAAACCGACCAGGTTCACGATAGTGGAAGACAACCCAGATAGGCGGCTTTCATATACTAGATCGGCTATGAGGTAACGGCTGTGGTGGCATCCTCGCTGTCATCTCTTGAACGGTGACACGCAAAAGGCGGTAACTGATGACACGTGTGTGTAGCGGTACACCCCTGCAGGGTCAAAACTATTCGAATAGCCGCGTCCGCGGTTATGGACTGCTTGGAAAGCTTAGCTTGATTATTAGACAACTTGAACTGGATACTTCTAAAACTCGCAAGATAACCGTGAGTGCTATGGTGTGCTTCTCGTGGGGAAGTCGAGGAAGTAACCATAGTGGTGTATTTGGTTGAAGAGATGTAGTGGACTCGTGTATGCTTCTTACCTCAAAGTCTGGTATTCGTAGTTCAGGACTAGCCAAGTCAAAGCTGGCACTTCTGCAAGTGAAACCCCACCTACCTTTACCTTGATACATATGCATGAGTAGTATAGCTCCTACGTAAGTCTTGCTGAGTATGACTTTGTACTCACGTTTGATTATTCTATGTTTTAGATGAACCCACCGACCCCGATGGTGGCTTCTAACCGAAGCTCGAAGAATGAAGACTCAGACCAAGACCAAGCTAGTATAGTCCCAGTCAGACGACTGGTTCCCTCGGGGAGGGCTTGTTTTTAGATAAGGCTTCTCTAAGCCATTTGTTAAACTTGTCTGTACTCAGACCTACTTTGCTTCCGCTTGTCTGTTGTAATGTTGGATCACATGCTTGTGATCTCTGTGTGCACTCTGTAAGAGTTGTCAATAAAGTATATACTTTGTAGAGAATTGCAATGATACCTGCTGTTCATACTAGACATGTGTGCTGCGTGTATGTTTATAACATGCATGTCTTAGTATGGGTTTTCGAGACCTTAGTTGTGATCTGGCTGGCGGTCTTTCATACACCAAGTGGCCCTTATGTAGCGACCCGGTCCCGAAGGGAACCAAGTATACTGTGCTTCTGTGCTATCCCTGGATTAGTATGCTAGCACACACATGTACTCGATGAAATACCATAGTATCACATGTCATAAATTAACGTAAATACATGGTATTTATTACCTTACATCCCTTAGGCTAGAATACACAGCAGAACAATCAATATATAAGTGGAGTCCCATCAACGCCAACGACGAAGTTGAGTGTAGACTTCACGACCCTAAATCGTATCACTCACTCGTCGTATATAATCCTGCAACACCGAAGGTTACAGCCCGACAACGGGTCAGTAAATTTGAATGTACGGCAAATCATATCCCAGAAAGAAGTAAATTCTTTTTCCTACAATACATGCAATTTGGCTGGTGGAGCTTCTACATTTATTTATTTTTTTGCAAAAAAGCTAATTTTTCCTTATAGAATAATAATAACTAAGTTCTCCAATAGCATACGATTGAGATGGGAACCCCCACTCAATCTATCCCAAAGTGATTAAACCAATCAGTTAATTAAAGATGATGAGACAAATCAATATTTCCACATCTAGTTGCTCAAATTGTCCATAACCGGGGACACGGCTAATCGATTAGTTTTACACTCTGCAGAGGTTGGTGCACTTTTCCCACAAGACTCGATCGCCTCCTTTGTAGTTCGTCACACTGCATGGTGTATGACAACCGGAAGATCGAGACATGGTCTTTCAGAAGAGTTTCCCTTACTCCGGTAGCACCCATCCCACCTACTCACAACTACTTTCATAGCGCTACCTAGTAAGAGTCCCTACAACTGATCAACCAAGCCAGAGCCCATAGTAGCTTGTGGCTGCACACGTAAGCTTCTAGGTATGTCAATACAAACAGTCCCTTTGAGCCTGGGTGGCTTTCCGCAGTCATCACTGGCCACCCCCAGGATGCTCGCAACCATCCCACCCAGGTAGTTCATTAACTTTATCTTGGTCCTAATTACTACTTTATCTCTCATACCTCATAATGATTCACTTCCCAATCCACGTCTACTTAGCATAGCAATACCATAGTATACGATGGTGACAAAGATGTAAGGATCAGACCTACCTCAATGAACTACTGGGTGTAATAGCATAGTACAACCTATCATGCAATCTAAAGAAGAAGAACTAATGCATTGAAAACATAGGTAATAGGGAATATGATCAAAAGATATGACTTGCCTTGAATCTTGATGAAGTTATTCGCGCTCATAATTCCGACAATTCTACTCTTCACACTCCGAGCAATCTATCGTAACCAAGCACACAAGGTTGCACACAATCAATACACAAACAAAGGCAAAACAAGGTTCATGAACTCCAAAAGAAAAACCAAATAAAAGTTTTTGAAAAACAGACCATGATTGAGTTTAAAAAGTGGGTTGCAAAGTGTCTAGAATATAAGATTTAGTTAGGGTTTTAGTTTGCAAAAAGAACCCATCAAAATCGAGTTGTAAAACAAAAGATACGATCAAAAGAAACTTGAATTTAAAACTGATCAGATTTAATATTTTCGAAAATTAAAATTAAATTTTAGGGTTGTACTGGATAGAGGACTTCGAAAGAAAACCGTGGGCTTTGGAATCACGCAAAACGGATATACGGGTAAAAAGATATTACCAGAACGATTTTGCATGGGATTTAGGAATTTTTTTGCAAACGGAAAAAAATTAATTTTCTCAAAACTTGGATCTACAGTACACAATATTTAGAGGGTTTCAAAACAACGATTTGGCCGCTGGTTTCGTCTAAAACGGAGCAACGGATAAAAAAATTACGGCGCTTTTACTAACCGCGGCGTGTAGATTAGACGCGACGAAGAAGACAACTCCGGCGATCTTCGGCGTCAACGAGGACGTCTAGGATGTAGGGCTTGATTAGAAGATCAAAACGGTGGTGGTGATAATCTCCAACGTCGTCCGTACGGGCGTGGCAACGCTGTGAACCGAGCGCGCTCCGATGAACTCCCGCGGTACGCGTACAATTTGGGGATCAATCTTGCGCAAGAAAAGAAGAGGGAAAAAGATGTCAATTAGAAGCACAACGAAGAGAGGACTCGGTCTGCAGAATTTGGGGTCAAGGGGAGGCTCACCGGCGACGGGATCTACCGGCAAAGTCGAAATTTTTCGTCGAGATCTACCTCGAAATTAGCTCGATTTGGGGCGGTTTGGGGCGAAATTTTGTGAGGAATCGGCCGAGAGGGACGTGGAGTATTTGCGGGAAAAGTTTTCTTGGGCAAAGGGCAACCAAAGATGGAGTTCCGGACACACGGCGAGCGGCGCCGCGGAACAGAGTCCGCTGCGGGCTCGTTCTGTCTCCAGGAGGGAGATGCTCGTACGTGCACGTGCTGGGCCACTTGGCGCGCTGGCTAGCTGGCTGGGCCGGCCTCAGCCCGTCCAGTCCAGTTTTTTTTAATAAATAAATAAATATATAAGTAACTATATATAAAGGTATTTTTAATATAATAAAAATAGCCCAAAAAAAAATAACATCTTATATAATAAAAATACGTAAAACGTAATTACGTATATATATACGTACTTTTTTAAAAAAAACTTTAAAGAGTTTTATAAAATAAAATATAAATCGGAAAAATACGAAATAAATTTCTAAAAACTTAGAAAAACATAAATAATATTTTCAATAAGTTATTTATACAAAATAAAATAATAAAGAAAAACTTCATTCAAGAAATTCAAATAAATCCGAAGCAAGGTTTTAAATCATTTTCAATGAAATTGAAGAAGTCATGTTATCTTCCCTCATTTAATTATTTTTATTTTAAATATAAAAGTATTCAAAATAAGATCCAATGAAATAAAACTTATATTGAAACCTTTTTCCAACTTTCTTTTATTTGTTGAAGGAGTCATATTACCTTCTCTCTATTTTTATTTGTTGGATTTGCTTTAAATAATAAACGTAAAAGAACAAAAAATGAATATTAGGGAAAGTCCTTTTATTCCCTCTCATTTTTAATATTCATTTAAACTCCAAAAGTTTCAGATCCTAGTCTATCTCACTCAGATCAAATTCACACAAATCAAACAAGACAATCATAATTATCTAATTTTTATAACATTCCAAAATTTAGAATTTTGGGATGTTACACCTTAGATGTGCGCAGCTTGGGGCATCGCGATGCGATTGTTCGAGACTCTGTCTCGTGCACACTTTGTGGTATGATCGAGCCCGCTCTAGACCCCGACTAAGTGATCGAGCTGGAGTAAGTCTATGTAAAGGTTATAATACAATCGATAGTATGATTGAGGCAACTTGTCTATGAGTATGGGAGTTCACCACCCATATCAGTTAGACTTGTGTGCGGACGATGAGGACCCATCTCAGTGGATCATCCGGCCTGAATGGGATGCCCCTCACGTTCGATGTTTTTCGAGAACGTTCTGTGCTTGGCCTTGTCTGCTTAGACAAGTGGGTACGGTTCTCGGCTCTCCATATGATTGTGTTGTAGCGAGGCTTGCATACGCTAACCCCGGGTCCCGACAGACTTGGTATCAGAGCAGGACTGACTGTAGGATTATCAGCCTTGTCCGAAGTCGAGTCTAGCCTTCTATAGTTATATAGTTACTCTGGATATATAAGGGAACAACGTAAGGCTTTTTTTTCTCCTTACCCTCATCGTTCTGAGTTCTGAGTCACCCTCATCTTATTCTACGGGAAGATAGGACTAGGCTCACCTCTGTCTGATTAGAACATCTCGTTGTTTGCTTCCTTATAGCCGTAGGAAAGTTGTGTCCGGTTTTCCTAGCATTGTTGTAATGCTGATTTCTTACATCGTATTATGTAAGTGATGTATCTACATTGAAAGAAAATTGTTTTCTTGCAATTATAGCCGTTATGCTGTCCGAGTCATTCCAGGTTTCTTCATAATCTGATGCGTTTGCAAAATCTTTCACTCTCTTTCGGTTGTCCTTTTAGAAGATTTCTAGGTGGCATTCCCGACAGTTCTATAGTGTTTGATGTAGGTTTTGCTCTAGAAACCTATAGTGTTTCATTTGCAGCTCTTTCTCCCACTGTGGATGTCTTCTAGCGAGAAGAAACACACTAACTATCGTGTTGGGGTACTTTGCTACTCTGACATATCTGTCGTAGCCCTAGTAAGCCATGGTCATCCTCAGGAAAACCATCCAGTAACCCAACTCTTTAAACCTAGCCGCCCGACAGGTGTGTAGAATTTATAGTGGATCTTATACCAGGAACCGCAACCATTTCTAGACGCCCATACAAAATGGCCCCACGTGAGTTAGCTGAGCTTAAAACCCAACTGGAAGTTTTGTTGGAAAAAGGCTTCATCCGCCCTAGCTCATCGCCATGGGGTTGCCCCGTTCTGTTCGTAACGAAGAAAGATGGAACAGAAAGGATGTGCGTAGACTATCGCCCGCTAAATTTAGCGACGATAAAGAACAAGTACCCACTGCCCAGGATCAATGATCTTTATGATCAACTTGCAGGATCCTCTGTCTTCTCCAAGATGGATTTGAGATTAGGTTATCATCAAATCAAAATCCGAAACGAGGACATTCCAAAAACGGCTTTCACTACTCGTTATGGTCTTTACGAGTACACCGTCATGTTCTTTGGTTTAACCAATGCCCCCGCCACTTTATCACGCATGATGAATTCGATCTTCATGGAGTACCTAGATAAATTTGTTGTAGTTTATCTTGATGACATTCTCATCTACTCGAAGAACGAAGAAGAACATGCCGAACACCTAAGGCTGGTATTGATGAAACTTAGAGAGCATCACCTGTATGCTAAATTCTCCAAATGTGAATTTTGGCTACCAGAAGTGACCTACTTAGGCCACGTGATTTCTGCAAAAGGCATTGCTGTGAATCCCGAGAGAGTTCAGGCCGTCCTTGACTGGACTCCACCTGAATCGGTTAAGCAAGTTAGGAGTTTTCTTGGCCTAGCCAGCTATTGCCGCCGCTTCGTCGAGAACTTTTCTAAAGTTGCAAAGCCTATAACTGAAATCCTCAAGAAAGATAAGAAATTCCTATGGACTCCCAAGTGCGAGGAAAGCTTTCAAGAGCTAAAAAGAAGATTGACTTCTGCACCCGTACTTGCACCTCCAGACACCAAAAAGGATTTCAAGATCTATTGTGACGCATCACGGCAAGGGTTAGGATGCATACTTCTGCAAGATCGACATGTGGCAGCTTATGCTTCACGCCAGTTGTGGCCACATGAAGAGAACTATCCTACCCATGACCTTGAACTCGCTGCCGTAGTTCATACCCTAACAACTTGGCGACATTACCTCCTTGGTAATCGTTGTGAGATCTATTCCGACCACCAAAGCCTCAAATACATTTTCACCCAGCCAGATCTTAATCTCAGGCAAAGACGCTGGATTGAGTTGATAAAAGATTACAACGTAGGAATTTCTTACACCCCAGGCAAAGCCAATGTCATGGCTGATGCACTAAGTCGTAAGTCGTATTGTAACAACCTCATGTTACAACAGTATCAACCACTTCTTCATGAGGAATTTTGCAGACTCAATCTTGAGATTGTTCCTCATGGCTATCTTTCTACCTTGGTGGCGAAACCAACTCTTGAGGATCAAATCATAGTTGCCCAAAGGCGTGCACGAGGTGTTCGCCGGGTCAAGGAGAACATTGCTAGCAGAGTTGCTAAATGTTTCTCCACAGATAGTAAAGGAGCGATATTCTTTGGAAATCGTTTGGTAGTACCTAAGAATAGGGAACTAAGGCAACTCATCCTCAAAGAAGCCCATGACACACCCCTCTCAATTCATCCCGGTAGCACAAAAATGTACCGAGATCTACGCCAGAGATTTTGGTGGACCAAGATGAAGAGAGACATTTCTCGATTTGTTGCCGAATGTGATGTTTGTCGTCGCATTAAGGCAGAACACCAAAGACCTGCTGGTACACTTCAACCTTTGCCTATTCCAGAGTGGAAATGGGACAAAGTCGGTATGGACTTCATCACCGGCTTTCCAAAAACCCAGAAAGGAAACGATGCCATCTTCGTTGTCATAGATAGGCTTTCCAAAGTTGCTCACTTCCTTCCGGTTCGCGAGTCTATAACTGCTAGCCAGTTAGCGGACTTGTACGTCTCTAGAATTGTATCCCTTCACGGTGTTCCTTTGGAAATATATTCTGATCGCGGTAGCCTTTTCACCTCTAGATTTTGGGGAAGCTTTCAGAATGCTATGGGAACTCATCTCTCCTTTAGTACAACTTTCCATCCTCAGTCTAGCGGTCAAGTCGAAAGGGTTAACCAAATTCTTGAAGACATGCTCAGAGCTTGTGTTATCTCATTCGGAAAGAATTGGGAGAAGTCTCTTCCATTCGCCGAATTTGCTTACAACAATAGTTTTCAATCTAGTCTGAACATGGCTCCTTTTGAACTCCTATTTGGACGACGATGTCGAACACAACTAAACTGGTCAGAAACCGGTGAAAGACAATTCTTTGGACCGGACATGATCAAGGAAGCAGAAGAGCAAGTTCGCATTGTTCATGATCAATTGAAAGCAGCCCAGTCTCGTCAGACAAGCTACTATGATCGTCATCATAGGCAAGAGAGCTACAATCTGGATGAGAAGGCTTACCTTCGGGTTACTCCTCTGAAGGGAACCCAACGATTCGGTATCAAAGGCAAGTTGGCCCCACGTTACATCGGACCTTTCCGCATTATTACTAAACGTGGAGAAGTTGCCTACCAACTTGAACTACCCCCGCACATTTCCCGAGTACATGATGTATTCTATGTGTCACAACTCAGGCGTTGCTTCAAGGACCCCATCCGCGAAGTCGACCATGAAACGCTTGATCTCCAAGATGACCTTTCTTATCGAGAATACCCTGTTCGTGTTCTTGATTCAGCAGAGCGTGTCACTCGCCGAAATAAGATCAAGTTTCTGAAAGTTCAGTGGTCACACCACTCTGAAAAAGAAGCCACGTGGGAAAGAGAAGACCGTCTCCGTGCCGAGTACCCCTCCTTCCTTCCGCAGACTTCTGAATCTCGGGACGAGTCTCTTTTGAGTGGGGGTGAGTTGTCACAACCCCAAGTTAGGTATGTGCTAGGGTAAGCTTAGGCCTTTGCATCATATTGAAAATTTTCAAAAGAAATCAAAATGGGAGAGAGAACACCCCCCCAGATGAATTAATTCAAAAGGCCAGATAAAAAGTTTCTCCAAAAATTCCTTTTGCAATTTTGAAAAGTCTTATAAATGAGTGTGATCACATATCAAGTGATGTGGGACCCACCTCATGCTCATAGATTTTTCAAATATTCAAACAGGAGCATGGAATTAAATTTAAACCCCCATTTGAATTAAAGTTCAAATGATTTGATTTTTTTAAAAGTGCCAAACTTTATAAGTGGCTACTCTATTATAATATGAGGCCATATAAAAAGTTTCAGCATTTAAAAAAATGCCTAGCCATTTATTTTAGCATGGCCAACATATTACAGAAAAGAAAACAGAAAAGAAAAGAACAGAAAACTTACCTGGCGCCTAGGCGAGGCCCACCTCTTCTGGCCCAGTCCAGCCCACCTAGACCCCTCCCATGTCGTCTTCCTCCCCGCGCCTCCAAGCTGCTCGGTGGAATGCCACCGAGACAGCCGAGCACGGCGTCGTCTCCACAGCCTCCACCTTCCCCTCCCGAAGCTCCTAGACGAGCCACGCAGCTCCTGGACGAACCACACGTCCATTCCCCCTCCTCTGGTTCATCCTCCCCCTCTCCTCTCGCCGTTCTGTTCGTCGCCCGAAGACTCACCGGAGCACAGCCGTGCGGACTCGCGGCCAACGACGTCGACGAGCCAAACCAACGTGTCCGGGGAGTTCACCGCCGTCGTCTTCGTCGAGCAGTGCAGGTAATCGAACCCGAAAGCCCCAAGCGCGACGCCAGCTTCAAGGTTCCGTCGCCGGCCGCCGTGAGCACCTCGCCGGAATTGGTCGCCTCCAGAGCCCCTAAGACCCCGCCGTGGCCACCGTTGGAACCGAGTGAGCTCGGCGCTACTTTTTCCCCTCCTAGCTCCCCTTCCCGTGCCCTCTGCGTCGATTCCGCCATGACCAGGAGCTTCAGCTGCCGCGCCGTCGTCGTAGTCGTGGCCCAGAGCACCCCCTTGACTCCCTGCTGGCTTCGTTGGATGCGGACGACATCTAGCTACGCGCCCATGCCTTTAAATCCTCTCCCCGTGGCCTCTATCGCCATTTCCACCTAAGCCCGAGCCCGGCCGTCGCGCAAGTTGACGCCGGCGTCAACTCCGGCCACCCCGATGACGCCCGTGTGGTGTACGTGATGCGGGCGGGCACGAGAAGCACTTCTGTGCCCTCGGTTTGGCAAGCCGTGGCCGGAACCACTGTCCCCGTGAGCGCCGCCGTCTCGGTGGTTGCCGGCGTTTAAACGCCGGTGGACGCCGACGTGGCCTGTACTTAGGGGGCTAACCCCCCTCCTAATTGACCCCATGGGTCAATGACAGGTGGGGCCAGCCCCCCCAAATCAAATCAAATTTTAATTAAACAGAGCTTAATTAGCCCCTTCTCACTGACACCCTGGCCCCACATGTCATCCCCCCCTGTGACATCAGCATTGCATCATGCTGATGCAATAAACCAATTTCCAGAGAATTAAAATAATCCAGAAAAATCCAGAAAATCATTTAAACTTTGAAAATTCATAGAAAATTCATACTAACTCCAAATTGGACAAATAATATGTCTAATATTATCAGAAAAATACAAGGATTATGAATATGCAAATTTTTTTCATGTTTGACCATTTTAAAATGGGTGAACAGTAGCAAACATGCATATGGATCCTTTTCAAATTCAAATTTGGAGTGATTTTGCAAATGATTTTGCAACACCCTTAATTCCAATGGATTCATCCACACATCAGAGACATTACTTAAAATATACAACATCACTTCATGATCAAACTTTTCAAACGAACTTTCATGCATTCAAATGCATTTGAAAATTCATCGATAAATCAAATGGAGTTTGAATTTGCATTTCAAATGCAATATACTCCTTTTAAATAGAATGCTCAACACATCAGTAACTTGAACATCACCATTACAATCTTATTCATGTGATTGTGCATTGTACATTATGTTGATCCTATGATTCTCATGTTGCTGATAGAAGTGGAGCCGGAACTCGAGATCACCCCCTTCGTTGAAGACCTCGTGACTGAACCTCGTCAGCAAGGCAAGCAAACCCCCATTGATCATGTCGATAAAATCCCACTTCCCTCTCATGTCTCGCTTATGCATTGTTTAGGATGATCACCATGATAACGTTTCTATCGCATAGTTGAACCCATATCCTTTGCATGACCTATCATCTTGTCACAGTACTAAGCAAACCACAATCCTAGCAGATGTAGGAGTTGGTTGATATCATGTGACCCCTGCAACTGTTACTGCTTATTGAATGCTTAGTGGTACAATGAGGTTGCTTATGATGTGAGTCAGGATGATGATAAACATGGTGTTGATGAAAGTGAAATGTGTTGGTGAATCCACCCTAATACAAGGTGAACGATGAGAGGCTGTGTAGGAGTACACAGTGGGTTGTCTCGTTGAACACTGCCTTAAGTCCGAGTTCTTGTGTGGTGATCCAAGAAGAAGAGTGCAACCACACATTGGGCTCACTGACCCCTCTCAGTTTACTAACTCATCCCCTTCGATGTCCAGATGTCGCAGTAGTTCGGATTTCTGTAGGTATTGTGGCCTGGTAGCCAAGTGAGAGAACGGCTCATCCGAGACCGGCTTTCGCACCACGCACACATCGTCTGGGTCCACTTTGGTAAACCGGTCGGGTTCACGATAGTGGAAGACAACCCAGATAGGCGGCTTTCATGGACTAGATCGGCTATGAGGTAACGGCTGTGGTGGCATCCTCGATGTCATCTCTTGAACGGTGACACGCAAAAGGCGGTAACTGATGACACGTGTGTGTAGCGGTACACCCCTGCAGGGTTAACAAAACTATTCGAATAGCCGCGTCCGCGGTTATGGACTGCTTGGAAAGCTTAGCTTGATTATTAGACAACTTGAACTGGATACTTCTAAAACTCGCAAGATAAGCGTGAGTGCTATGGTGTGCTTCTCGTGGGGAAGTCGAGGAAGTAACCATAGTGGTGTATTTGGTTGAAGAGATGTAGTGGACTCGTGTACGCTTCTTACCTCAAAGTCTGGTATTCGTAGTTCAGGACTAGCCAAGTCAAAGCTGGCACTTCTGCAAGTGAAACCCCACCTACCTTTACCTTGATACATATGCATGAGTAGTATAGCTCCTACGTAAGTCTTGCTGAGTACGACTTTGTACTCACGTTTGCTTATTCTATGTTTTAGATGAACCCACCGACCCTGATGGTGGCTTCTAACCGAAGCTCGAAGAATGAAGACTCAGACCAAGACCAAGCTAGTATAGTCCCAGTCAGACGACTGGTTCCCTCGGGGAGGGCTTGTTTTTAGATAAGGCTTCTCTAAGCCATTTGTTAAACTTGTCTGTACTCAGACCTACTTTGCTTCCGCTTGTCTGTTGTAATGTTGGATCACATGCTTGTGATCTCTGTGTGCACTCTGTAAGAGTTGTCAATAAAGTATATAATTTGTAGAGAATTGCAATGATACCTGCTGTTCATACTAGACATGTGTGCTGCGTGTATGTTTATAACATGCATGTCTTAGTATGGGTTTTCGAGACCTTAGTTGTGATCTGGCTGGCGGTCTTTCATACACCAAGTGACCCTTAGATGTGCGCAGCTTGGGGCATCGCGATGCGATTGTTCGAGACTCTGTCTCGTGCACACTTTGTGGTATGATCGAGTTCTCCCTAGACCCCGACTAAGTGATCGGGCTGGAGTAAGTCTATGTAAGGGTTATAATACAATCGATAGTATGGTTGAGGCGACTTGTCTATGAGTATGGGAGTTCACCACCCATATCAGTTAGACTTGTGTGCGGACGATGAGGACCCATCTCAGTGGATCATCCGGCCTGAATGGGATTCCCCTCACGTTCGATGCTTTCCGAGAACGTTCTGTGCTTGGCCTTGTCTGCTTAGACAAGTGGGTACGGTTCTCGGCTCTCCATATGATTGTGTTGTAGCGAGGCTTGCATACGCTAACCCCGGGTCCCGACATTTATGGAGGATGGTGAGCTTGATTGCATTCATTATTATCCTGATGTTAAGTCCTTAGGCACTATTGAAGATGATTTTGATTATGATATGATGTTAGTTTTTGTGATTGGGAAGATAATGATAATGCCACTTATGATCTTGAAAATCTTTTTGGTGCCAACTCAGAAAATGATGATATAGAAAGCTCTAAGCTTGGGGATGATAGGATTGCATGTCCTTTACCCATTAGTGATGTGATAATTGATAATTCTTTTGCTAGTAAGAATAGAGACAACATGTTTACAAATATTGTTGATAGCAATGATAATGCTCTTCTCTACTATGATGATGTTATAACTCCTATCTCTAGTGATTGTAAAGGTACCTATGACATAAGGAGAAATTATCCTTATGAAACTTGTCATAATCATGGAGGGAATTACTCCCTTGCTGAACACCATCTTCCTAATACACAATTAATCTATAGTGTTCAAGTTGTTTATGATAGTCCTACTCCCACTATTACCAATGAGAAAGATTATGCTTATATGGAGAGTAAGAGTACCTTTTTGCATGTGGATCATGGTAACAATGCTTTATGTGATACTTATATTGGTGAGTTTATTCATGATCCCACTGGAAATTATTATGATAAGGGAACACATGCTTATAAATATTTCAATAATATCAAGGTCCCTCTCTTTATGTTGAAGGTTTTGAAGCTGCACTTGTTTTGCCTTCCTATGCTTATTGCTTTGTGCTTCAATGAATTATTCTATTGCAATATTCCTATGCATAGGAAGCATGTTAGGCTTAAATGTGTTTCGTATTTGCTTCTTAATGCTCTTTTTTTTTCAACTCTTATTCCTGCGAGAGCATCATTAAAGTCTTAAGCCTATCTTTATGGCTATAAAGAAAGAGCTCTAGGGAGACAACCCTTGTTATCTTTACTTTAAGTTTGTTCTTTTAGTTTTTAGTGGTCTTGATGTTTGTTACTACTGTAGCAACATCATTGTATCTTTAATTTTCAAGCTTTGTGCCATTTATAGCCTCATATGACAAGGGAAGTGAAAGTTGTGGCATGTTGTCCAGAAAACAGATTCTGTCCTCGTGACTAGAAAAGTCTCAGTTCATATTTTTGAGCTGACACTTTTACACAGCGTGCTCTATAAAATTACGGAACTTTCGTATGTTCTGAGTTTTTTTATTTGAGTTGCAGAAGTATCCCTAAAAAATTCTTTACTACCTGCTGATCTGTTTTTCACAGATTCTGTCCTGTTTTGCCTTTTCTTCATTTTGCAAACTTTAATCTTGCTTTTTCTTTTCAAAAACTTTTTGGAAATCTTGAGAAACAGTAGCTCTTCGAGAATATCCTTATTTCCAGTAGAGAAAAAATTATTTTATTATGGGTACTAACCTTGCTAATCAGATTATGATGAGTTATGTATGAAGGGAGTTTTCAAGTGTACAAGGGAAGATGATGAAAGAAGATTCAGGAGTGTCAAACGCTCAATCTTGGGGATGCCCCCATGCATCCCCAATACATATTCAAGGAGACTCAAGCATCTAAGCTTGGGGATTCCCCCATGCATCCCCTTCTCCATCAACAATTATCAGTTCGTCTTTCGTTTCACTATATTTTTATCACTTCATGCGTTATGTGCTATGCTTGGAACGTCTCGCTCTTAGGTTTTATTTTTAGTTTTCTTTAGCTTTGTTTGCTATTCATAATAAGTTATAACCCAGCTTTCTTTGTGTGGGAGAGAAACACGCTCCACTTTCAAAACCTAGAACACATCATAGGATTTTTCATGCCTATATCTTTGCTGTGAGTGTTCTTTATCTTTTTCATAGCTACTGTTATGTTTAGCTCTTAGTTTTCATGCTTATCTTTTTAAGAGCTTTTGTTTAGTTTGTTGATGGAACTCTCTTGAGTTTTCATGTTTATCTTGTTTAGAGAGTTTGCCTGTTGCACTGAGTTGTGTGTCTTGGCTTGAAGTAGGTAATTGAGGTTGCTATTCAGTTGTAGTAGTAACTTGCAATAGTTTTGAGGTACTGCTTTGAGTAATGTTTGGACTTTTGGTGTCAAGATCTTTAGCCTATTAGTGATAGATGTCGTATTTTGGTCAATACGTGTTTATTTTCAACACTTACAAATTAGTTGAGAACTTTAGCTACTAGATGGATCACTACTCTTTGGAGGGATCGAATATTAGAGTACACTCACGTACCATGAGTCGAGGATGCGCAAGGATAACCAAACCCCCATACACTACTCCTCGGGGTACTTGTCTCTTTGTGAACCTCCTTATTAGATTGAGAGTTACCGATAATAAGTGTATGAGTTCTTCGGACTAATGTGAGTATTCGAAAGTTGACACTTCCACCTACCCATATTTTGCTAGCCTTTCCTGTGCCATACATTGCCTCCTTCTCACTCCGAGATTTGGCGTCCACCTTCGCTGGTACATCCAAATCCTTGGCATGATACGCTCTGTCATCATAAACCTCCTTATATCCTTCCTCAAAACAGCCACCATACCTACCTATCAAGGCATTTCCATAGCCTTTCCGAGATACATTGCCATGCAACATCCACCTTCTCATGACTTGATCTTCATGTCATACATGCTACTTGCTTGATCGATGAGCCGCATGCTAGTTGGGTCTTACCCTAATCATTGCTACATGACGCGCTAGTATCATTGCATATCCTGCTACACTGGCAGAGGCATACATTTGCATACTTCATGATAGTTTCATTTTCTTTATTTGAGTACTTTTGTAAAGTGTGAAAGATCTTTCTATGCTTCTTGTAATATATAGAGTGTTGCCCCTAAAGTGAGGAAAAGATCCCAAAGAGGACAAATGAGAGAAATAGAAAGAGCCATTGAGGCCACCAAAAAACTAGAAAAAAGAGAAAAAAGAGAAAAGGAAATAAAAAGAGAGAAGGGGGCACACTACTATTCCTTTTCAGAGATCCACACTCGTATTCCCTCTTATATCTTGTACTCCATAGAGATTATCATTCATGCATATAGCTATGTGGGGACCTTCAACTATAGAACTTGGCTTGTATATTCCAATGATGAGCCTCCTCAAATGAGCTCTAGGTCTTCTTGAGAAAGCAAGTTGGATGCACCCCCACTAGTTCCATTGGAGAGCTTACCTTAGCTCACATGTGCATCCGTTGCATGGAAATCCCTACTCCTCACATCATATCTATCATTTGGCTTTCTCTCGCCTATGATTGTCCTCATTGATGTGAGCCTTTCACACCCTTTTGTCTTCCTCCTCCACCATATTGTATCTTTGCCATCCTAAGTGTCAACATTCTTTCTTACGCTCATCCATTGCATGAGTGCTCAAAATATCGAAAAGGAGTGGATCATTTTAACTTGTACCTGGCTAGTGGTCTGGGGATGAGTCAAGATAAGATTCCAAAGAAGACCAAGTGTGAAACTTTAGTAGATTGACTTCTCAACACAAAAATACATTTTTCTCTTGTAATCCATATCCCCTTTCTTGCACGCAAACACCATTTGGAGACATTCGAGTCACGGACAACAAGAGCTCTTGCACCTTTATGTTCTTATGTTGCTTGTTTCAATGCTAATATAGACTCTTGCCTGTTATGACTTGAATTGAATTGCATGCCTTGATTGCTTTACTTAAAAGTTCTTATATGGTTGTTAGCATGTCACCACAGGAATTATTTTTGTTATCATTTACCTACTCGAGGACGAGCAGGAATTAAGCTTGGGGATGTTGATACGTCAAAAACGTATCTATAATTTCTGCTTGCTCCATGCCTCTTTTGTGTGATATTGCTATGATATTGATGAACTTCCATACACTTTTGATCATATTTGGACTAACTTATTAACTCAGTGCACCCTAGTGCCAGTTCCTGTTTTCTGCTGTTTTTGTATTTCAGGTTTTCCCATTATTAAAAGTGCTCAGAAAATTCCGGGAAAATATATAAAAAATCAGCGTTCCAGAAGCTTCCTTACGCCCGAAGGGGGGCAAGACGAGCCCCACCTGGTGCCTAGGCGGCCAGTGGGCACGGCCTAGGGTGTGGTCGCGCCGGGAGGCCGCCTAGACTCCTGGTGGACCCCCTGGCTGCCCCCCTTGGCCCTTATTTTTACTGCGTCGCGAAAACCCTGATTCCGTACCCCTTTTCTCTAGAAGCAATTCCGATCTCCTCCGCCATCGCCGACAAGCTTCGGGGGACTAGAATTCCTGTGCCGGCACCCTGCCGGGACGGGGAAGTGCCCCGGATTCATCTCTATCGACGTTGCTTCCTCCCTCCATGAAGCGGGAGTAGTTCCTCCTCGGGGGTGAGGTTTCTACCAGTAGCTATGTGATCTTCTCTCTCTCTCTCTCTCATGATGTGATCTTCATTGTGATCATAGGCTATGTTGATTTAGGATGATCCCATGATGTTTCCCCTTCTTCTATGTATTGGATTGATGTACTCACTTGATCTTATCTAGTATAATCCCCGAGACCATGTTGACAGCGGTCTATTGGACATGGGTTAGAAGAATATTTTCATGAGTGATTTCGTCTTTTGTGTGTGGATTGTAGATTGAGAGTCTCTTGGTGCTTGTCTTTGACTATCCTTTAGATATGTTGTGGTGATTGTGGCACTCTCTTGGAATGGCCGCGGTGACATTGGGAAATCCATAGATGAGAACTACGAACTCTGAGGTGTGTTTTTGTAGCCCTACACAATTCTCTTCCTCTCTTGACCACAAAGGAATGACCTCCGCGTACGTCTCCATTGCATGTTTTATGAGGAATATCATGTGATTAGACTATGTTAATGTTGTTGAGAGTTGCCACTAGTGAAAGTATGAAGCCTAGGCCTTGTTTCCACCATTGTTACACCGTTTGTGCTCACTTTTGTTACATGTTTTCTTGCTGCACTTTTTATTACAGATTTATATTACCTTGCTTTGCTACACCTATCACCTATATTTTACCATGTCTTCGCCGAACTAGTGCACCTATACAACTCCTAGTTGTATTAGGTGTGTTGGGGACACAAGATACTTCTTGTATCTTAATTACAGGGTTGCTAGAGAGAGAGACCATCTTCAACCTCTACTTCCCTGAGTTCGATAAACCTTAGGTCATCCACTTGAGGGAAATTGCTGCTGTCCTACAAACCTCTGCGCTTGGAGGCCCAGCATAGTCTACAAGAATAGAAGCGTCCGTAGATGATGGCTTCTCGCCCCTCGTTGCTTACCCCAAGTGGAAGGTGTGAGATGCAGTGCAGCAGCAAGTTTACCTCAGTGAAGATACCAAGGTTGTCGGACCAGTAGGACTCAGGAGATACAAGTAGGTGGTAAAGTGAACAAGGCGCCGTTTACGATATTGCTAACTTCACTTGGACCTGCACACAGATACAAATAACTTTGCTCCCAACGAGTACAGAGGAGTTGTCAATTCCTCCGCCTTGCTGTTTACAAAGGATTAACGCAAGAGATAATGATAGTGGTAACTGAAAGTAAAGACTGAAAGTAAATTGGTAGTGTGAACAATAATGTGAAGATGGACCGGGGTCCCGTGATTTTCACTACTGATGTCTCTCTCCCAAAAGACGATAAAAGTGCTAGAGAGGTAAACAAATCACAGTTGGACAATTGACAGGATTATGAAGGCACCGCAATGCTAACTATGCTGCAAAGAAAGGAAGGGCTCAAAAGCAATGGGCAGTACGCCAAGGTAAGTAGACCGAAATCCATCTGCATCTACTACGAATCATCCACCTTGAGATATCTATCCAGAACATCTCGATGGTATTAAGTTGCGAATCCCACCCAAAGTGTAAACTCAAAGCAACAGACAACTGCATTAAAAGAACTTTGCATAAAGTAACCAATCCTTGCACCCGCAGGTACAAGCACCGTTGTTTTATCCCTGGTGGCAACAGCACATCCCCTAGTCTCATGTTTCTGTCACTCAAGCTAGACATCAAGGGGCTGAACCCACAATCGAGCATAACGCTCTCTCTTGGAGTTGCAAATAAAATACTTGGCCAAAGCAAATACTGCAACGGAGAACATGCAAGAATTTACTAAAGAACAAAATGTAAAAGAGAAGAACAAAATATATTACTCATCACAATCTGAACATAGTCTCATAATCCATCGGATCCCAACAAACTCAGCATAGAAACAGCAGAAATTACATACATGCCTCGATCATGTGAGGCAGCTCACGAGGACTCGAAAGTGGAAGCATAAAAGAGGGAGAGATAGATCACATAGCTACTGGTCACGGACCCATGGTCCAAGGGGAACTACTCACGGTACATACGGGAGGCGTCCATGGCTATGGATGGTCTCCCGGAGGGGGTAGCTTCTCCTGGCACGGTGCCGGAGCAACTTCTCCAGACAGCCCCGATCTTGAAACGGCGGCGGCGGCGGAACAGAGGCGAGATCGCGAATAAGGGATCGATCTTAGGGGTTTCCGTCACGGGGGGTAAATATAGGCGAAGGGGGGCACCGAGAGGGGCCACAGGGCAGCCAGGAGGCTCCCTGGCGCGGCCTAGGGTGGGGCCGCGCCAGGGACCCTTCTGGAGTCCCTGTGGTGTCCCCCCCTTCCCTCCTTTGGTGTTTCCGGAAGCTTCCGTGTCGCTGATTTTTTATCTGATTTTTTCGGATTTTTTGGAGCACTTTTAATGGCCGGAAAACCTGAAATACAAAAAAGAGCAGAAAACAGCAACTGGCAACTGCGTGCACTGAGTTAGTAGGTTAGTCCAAATAGGTTCAAAAGTGTATGAAAGTCTAAGTAAAACATGGCAAAGTCACACAAAACATGCATGGAGCAAGCAGAAATTATAGATACGTTTGGGACGTATCAACATCCCCAAGCTTAATTCATGCTCGTCCTCGAGTAGGTAAATGATAACAAGCATAATTTCTGTGGTGACATGACACACAACCAAATAAGGACTTTTAAGTAAAGCAATCAAAGCATGCAATTCAATTCAAGTTTTAACAAGCAAGAGTCTATATTAGCATTGACACAAGCAACAAAAGAACAAAAGGTGCAAGAGCTCTTGCTGTCCGTGACTCGAATGTCTCCAAATGGTGTTTGTGTGCAAGCAAGGGACTGGGAAGAAAGAGAAAAAGGTTGTTGAGAACAACTATCTATTAAATTTTCACACTTGGTCTTCTTGGGATTCTTATCTGGACTCGTCCCCAGACCACTAGTCAGGTACAAGTCAAATTGATCCACTCCCTTTCGATATTTTGAGCACTCATGCAATGGATGAGCGTGAGCAAGAAAGTTGACACCTAAAAGGCGAAACAGAAAGAAGGTGGAGAAGGAAGACAAAAAGGTGTGAAAGGCTCACATCAATGAGGACAATCATGGGAGAGAGAAAGCCAAATGATAGATATGATGTGAGGAGTAGGGTTTGCCATACAACGGATGCACATGTGAGCTAAAAGCTCTCCAAGGGAACTAATGGGGGTGCATCTAACTCGCTTGCTCAAGAAGACCTAGAGCTCGTTTGAGGAGGCTCATCATTGGAATATACAAGCCAAGTTCTATAGTGTGAAGGGTCCCCACATAGCTATATGCATGATGATGATCTCTATGGAGTACAAGGGATAAAAGATGAAGTACTAGTGTGGATCTCTCAAAAGGAATAGTAGTATGCCCCCTTCTCTCTCTTTTTTTCTCTTTTTTTGTATTTTTTGGTGGCCTCAATGGCTCTTTCTATTTAACTCTCATTTGTCCTCTTTGGGATCTTTTGATTTTGTCCTCTTTGGGATCTTTTGATTTTGTCCTCTTTGGGAT
Organism: Bromus sterilis; assembly: GCA_950022295.1. NCBI lineage: Eukaryota > Viridiplantae > Streptophyta > Magnoliopsida > Poales > Poaceae > Bromus > Bromus sterilis. Next base: position 282,321,436 of record OX465599.1, on the reverse strand, counting down.
CTTTTCCTCACTTTAGGGGCAATACTCTATATTTTACAAGAATATAGGAGATCTTTCACACTTTACAAAGGTACTCATATAAAGAGAATGTAACTATCATGAAGTATGCAAATGTATGCCTCTGCCAGTGTAGCAGGATATGCAATGATACTAGCGCGTCATGTAGCAGTGTTTAGGGAAAGGCCCAACTAGCATGCGACTCATCAATCAAGCAAGTAGCATGTATGACATGAAGATCAAGTCATGAGAAGGTGGATGTTGCATGGCAATGTATCTCGGAAAGGCTATGGAAATGCCTTGTAGGTAGGTATGGTGGCTGTTTTGAGGAAAGATATAAGGAGGCTTATGATGACAGAGCGTATCGTGCCAAGGGTTTGGATGCACCGGCGAAGTATGCGCCAATTCTCGAGGTGAGAAAGGGCAATGCACGGTACCGAAGAGGCTAGAAAAAGTATAGGTGGGTGGAAGTGTCAACTTTCGAATACTCACATTAGTCCGAAGAACTCATGCACTTATTATCGGTAACTCTCAATCTAATCAGGAGGTTCACAAAGAGATAGGTACCCCGAGGAGGAGTGTATGGTGGTTTGGTTATCCTTGCGCATCCTCGACTCATGGTACGGGAGTGTACTCTAATATTCGAACCCTCCAGAGGTTAGTGATCCATCTAGTAGCTAGAGTTCTCAACTGGGGTTTTTTTGGTTTTCGAAAAACACACGGATTGCCCAAAATACGACATCTATCACTAATAGGCAAGAGCTCTTGACACCATAAGTTCAAACATTACTCTAGTCAATACCTCAAAACTATTGCAAATTACTACTACAAAGAGAATAACAACTTTATCTACCTACTTTCAGTCAAGACACAGAACTCAGTGCAACAGGCAAACTCTCTAACAAGATAAAACATGCAACCTATAGAAAGTTCAACCTAAGACAAAAGAAAAGCTCTAGAAAAACTAAAGCACTACAACTAAACAGAACAGCAGCTAAGAAAAGAACAAGAACAGCTCACAGATAAATAATAAGCATGCAAATCCTATGAGGAGTTCTAGTTCAAGCGGAGCGTGAATCTCTCCCACACAAAAGAGTAAGTAAGCTGGGATCTAACTTGTTACAATAACAAAGAAAGCAAAGCAAAACTAAAAATGAAACAAAACCTAAGAGAGAGACGCTCCAAGAAAAGCACATAACGTATGAAGTGATAAAAATATAGTGCAACGAGGGACAAACTGTCGGGACCCGGGGTTAGCGTATGCAAGTCCAGCTATGACATAGTCAAATGGAGAGCCGAGAACCGTACCCTCTTGTCTAAGCAGACAAGGCCAAGCACAAAACGTTTTCGGAAAGCATCGTATGTGAGGGTCATCCCATCCAGGCCGGATGATCAACTGAGATGGTCCTCATCGTCCGCACACAAGTCTAATGATATGGGTGATGAACTCCCATATTCAAAGACAAGTCGCCTCAACCATACTATCGACTATCTCATAACTCTTACATAGACTTACTCCAGCCCGATCACTTAGTAGGAGTCTAGGGCGGGCTCGATCATACATCAAAGTGTGCACGAGACAGAGTCTCGTACAATCGCATCGCGATGCCCCAAGCTGCGCACATCTAAGGGACACTTGGTGTATAAAAGACCGCCAGCCAGATCACAACTAAGGTCTCGAAAACCCATACAAAGACATGCATGTTATAAACATACACGCAGCACACATGCCTTGTATGAATAGCAGGTATCATTGCAATTCTCTACAAAGTATACATTTTATTGATAACTCTCACAGAGTGCACACAAAGACCACAAACATGTGATCCAACATTACAACAAACAAGCGGAAGCAAAGTAGGTCTGAGTACAGACAAGTTTAACAAATGGATTAAGGAGCCTTATTTAAACACAAGCCCTCCACGAGGGAACCAGTCGTCTGACTGGGACTACACTAGCTTGGTCTTCAGTCGTCGAGCTTGATGAAGAATCCACCTTCGGGGTCAGTGGGTTCATCTAAAACATAGAATAAGCAAACGTGAGTACAAAGTCGTACTGAGCAAGACTTACATAGGAGATATACTACTCATGCACATGTATCAAGGCAAAGGGAGGTGGGGTTCAAATGCAGAAACCCAGCTTTGACTTGGCTAGTCCTGAACTACGAGTACCAGACTTGAGGTAAGAAGCGTACACGAGTCCACTACATCTCTTCAACCAATTACACCACTATGGTGCCTTCCTCGACTTCCCACGAGAAAGCACGCCATAGCACTCACGCTTATCTTGGCAAGTTTTATAAGTATCCTGTTCAAGTTGTCTAATAATCAAGCTAAGCTTTCCAAGCAGTCCTTAACCGCGGACGCGGCTATTCGAATAGTTTTGTTAACCCTGCAGGGGTGTACCGCTACACACACATGATCATCAGTTACCGCCTTTGATCTCGACACCATTCAAGGGGTGTCAGCGAGGATGCTCACCACAACTGTTACCTCATAGCCGATCTAGTCCAAGAAAGCCGCCTACCTGGCTTGGATACCACTATCGTGAACCCAGCCGGTTTACCGAAGTGGACCCAGATGATGTCTGCGTGGTGCATAAGCCGGTCTCGGTTGAGCCGTTCTCTCACTTAGCAGCCATGCCACAAACCTACCAGAACTCCGAACTATTGTGACATCTGGACATCGAAAGGGATGAGTTAATAGGTTGAGAGAGGTCAGTGAGCCCAATGTGTGGTTGTACTCTTCATCTTGGATCACCACACAAGAACTCAGACTTAGGGCGGTGTTCAACGAGACAACCCACTGTGTACTCCTACACAGCCTCTCATCGTTCACCTTGTATTAGGGTAGATTCACCAACACATTTCCACCAACATCAGCATGATCACTACCATCCCGACTCACATAACAGTAACAACATTGTATCACTCTAAGCATGCAATAAGCAGTGACAGTTGCAAGGGTCACATGATATCATTCAACTCCTACGTTTGCTAGGATTGTGGTTTGCTTACTACTGTGACAAATGATAGGTCATGCAAAGGAATGGGTTCATCTATGCGGTAGAAACGTAGCATGGTAATCATCCTATACAATGCATAAGCGAGACATGAGAGGGAAGTGGGATTTTATCGACATGATCAATGGGGTTTGCTTGCCTTGCTGACGAGGTTCGGTAACGGGGTCTTCAACGAAGGGGGCAGCCTCCTGTTCCGGTTCCACTTCTACTCGACAAACAACAAACAAGGAAGCAATATAAATATAATGCACAATCACATGGTTGAAGGTTGAAACTTGATGTATATGCTTCTGATGTGTGAGGCAATTCCATTTAAATGGAGTATATTGCAAATGAATTTGCAAATTCAAACTCCAATTTGAATTCAACTTATCCAAGTTACAAATTCTATTGCTTGATCAAAGTAATTCATTTTGACATGTGTATGATATGCCTCTGATGTTCAAGTGAATTGGGGTATGTTGCTAAGGTTCAAATTGCAAAAGCATTTGAATTTAATTTGATTAAATTCCAATTAAACCAAATAGAAAATGCTACTGGTACCATTTTAAATTCAACTCAAACATAGTTTAAAGTTGTATATTTGGATATATTATTTTCTCCTGATCATTTTTCATATATTATATGTTAAATTTGGAGTTGATATGAATTTTCTATGAATTTCCAAAGTTTAAGCCTTTTTCTGGATTTTCTGGATTTAAATAAATCAATTATTCGATTTACTGCGTCACTGTGATGCCATGCTGGCGTTAGGGGGGGTTCTGACGTGTGGGGCCCCTTGGTCAGTGGCTGGGTTAGTAAACCCGGTTAGTTTAAACTAACCAGGGGTTAATTAGCAGCCTGGGCCCACATGTAAGTGGCCCAGGGGGTAGTTAGCAGGGTGATTAGTGCTAATCAGACGCGGGCCACGTCACCTCACCGGCGGCTAGTCGCCAGCGACGTCCAAACGCGGCGGTGTCCGCGGGGAGGGCGTTTTCGTGGTCCAAATCGAACGCTGCTTCCACCAGGTTGAAGCCCTCGTCGTCGCGCTTCGATTGGAGCAAGTTGGGGGTGCTGGGGTGCTCTGTACGCTCACCGGCATCGAGCTTTGCGGCGGTGGAGCCACGGCTGCGAGGTGGATTCGGCTACGGGGCACTAAAAGGAGCGAGGTTAGGCGCGTTTGAAACAGAGGAGCACGACGGTGACAACGGACAAGGTGGCGGGGTCGATTGCATAGCGTAGGCTCGTCGACGACGAGCACGGCGGCTCTGTACTCCGGCGTCCATGGAAGATCGAGCTAGAGGAGGGGAAGGAAGCCGCGGCTTGAGGGGAAATGCTCACCAGTACTCAGGGAGCACGAAGAGGCAAACGGGAGTGGCGGGGAGGCTTCAAAGGCAGCGAATCGAAGACGGCGAGCTCGCGGTTCCGGCGGCGATCCGATGAACCCCGCGTCGTGTCTGGTCCAAATTGAGGCGCCTCCTTCTGCTAGTCGACGAAGCCGATGACGGCGAGCACGGAAGACATCTTGGCTGGGCTCCTCGACGTCGATGGCCACGCAAGGGCGCTTCGGTGCTTCGGCGATCTCTCCTGTCGACGACGAACACGACACGGGAGGAGGGGAAAGTTGCGCTGGAGGGGGAGGAATGGATCGGGACGTCTCCTAGACGTCTCCAGGCGAAGGGATAAGCCCTGGGCAGGCAGGTAGCTGCCTGGCGTGCCCACGGCGCTCGCCGGCGACCTAGGTTCCTGCCTGGCCGGGGTTGAAGACGCATGTGCCCCTGTGGGCTGGGCTGGGCCAGGCTGGGGGATGAGTTGGGCCGAAACCAGGTGAGCCTCTTTTCCTTTTTCCTTTCTGTTTTCTTTTCTTCCTTTTTGTTTTGCTGTGTTAAATAAATAGCTAGGCATTTTATTAAATGCTGAAACTTTTTATGTGGCTTCACAATATACTAGGCTAGCCACTTGTAAAGTTTGAACATTTTGAAAATTCAAATTATTTGAACGTTAAATCAAATAGGGGTTTTTGAATTAATCCAAGGTCCTGTTTGAATATTTGAAAAATCCATGAGCATGGGGTGTGTCCCACATCACTTGATATGTGATCACACTCATTTATAAGACTTTTCAAAATTCAAACATGAATTTTTGGAGAAGATTTATTTCTGGCCTTTTGAATTAATTCATCTGGGGGGGGTTCCTTCTCCCATTTGCATTTGAATTTGATTTCAATTGATTTCTTTTGAAACTTTTAACATGATGCAAGGTGACTTTGATCCTAGCACATTACCTAATAGAGGGTTCTGACAACTCGCCCCCACTCAAGAGAATCTCGTCCCGAGATTCAGAAGTCTGCGGGAGGAAGGAGGGGTACTCGGCACTGAGACGGTCTTCTCTTTCCCGCGTAGCTTCTCTCTCAGTGTGGTGTGACCATTGCACTTTCAGAAACTTAATCTTCTGACGACGAGTGACACGCTCTGCTGAATCAAGAATACGAACGGGGTACTCTCGATAAGAAAGGTCATCTTGGAGATCAAGCGTTTCATGGTCGACTTCGCGGATGGGGTCCTTGAAGCAACGCCTGAGTTGGGACACATGGAATACATCATGTACTCGGGAAAGGTGCGGGGGTAGTTCAAGTTGGTAGGCAACTTATCCATGTTTAGCAAGAATGCGGAAAGGTCCGATGTAACGTGGGGCCAACTTGCCTTTGATACCGAAACGTTGGGTTCCCTTCAGAGGAGTAACCCGAAGGTAAGCCTTCTCATCCAGATTGTAGCTCTCTTGCCTATGATGACGATCATAGTAGCTTTTCTGACGAGACTGGGCTGCTTTCAATTGATCACGAACAATGCGAACTTGCTCTTCTGCCTCCTTGATCATATTCGGTCCAAAGAATTGTCTTTCACCGGTTTCTAACCAGTTTAGGGGTGTCCGACATCGTCGTCCATATAGGAGTTCAAAAGGAGCCATGTTCAGACTAGATTGGAAACTATTGTTATAAGAAAATTCGGCGAATGGAAGAGACTTCTCCCAATTCTTTTCGAATGAGATAACACAAGCTCTGAGCATGTCTTCAAGAATTTGGTTAACCCTTTCGACTTGACCACTAGATTGATGATGGAAAGCTGTACTAAAGGAGAGATGAGTTCCCATAGCATTTTGGAAGCTTCCCCAGAATCTAGAGGTGAAAAGGCTACCACTATTAGAATTGATTTCCAAAGGAACACCATGAAGAGACACAATTCTAGAGACGTACAAGTCCGCTAACTGGCTCGCAGTTATAGACTCGCGAACTGGAAGGAAGTGAGCAACTTTGGAAAGCCTATCTACCACAACGAAGATGGCATCATTTCCTTTCTGGGTTTTTGGAAAGCCAGTGATGAAATCTATAGTGACTTTGTCCCATTTCCACTCTGGAATAGGCAAATGTTGAAGTGTACCAGCAGGTCTTTGGTGTTCTTCCTTAATGCGACGACAAACATCACATTCGGCAACAAATCGAGCAATGTCTCTCTTCATCCTAGTCCACCAAAATCTCTGGCGTAGATCTCGGTACATTTTTGTGCTACCGGGATGAATCGAGAGGGGTGTGTCATGGGCTTCTTTGAGGATGAGTTTCCTTAGTTCCCTATTCTTAGGTACTACCAAACGATTTCCAAAGAATACCGTTCCTTTACTATCTGTGGAGAAACATTTAGCAACTCCGCTAGCAATGTTCTCCTTGATCCGGCGAACACCTTGTGCACGCCTTTGGGAAACTATGATTTGATCCTCAAGGGTTGGTTTCGCCACCAAGGTAGAAAGATAGCCATGAGGAACAATCTCAAGATTGAGTTTGCAAAATTCCTCATGAAGAAGTGGTTGATACTGTTGTAACATGAGGTTGTTACAATACGATTTATGACTTAGTGCATCAGCCATGACATTGGCTTTGCCTGGGGTGTAAGAAATTCCTACGTCGTAATATTTTATCAACTCAATCCAGCGTCTTTGCCTGAGATTAAGATCTGGCTGGGTGAAAATGTATTTGAGGCTTTGGCGGTCGGAAAATATCTCACAACGATTACCAAGGAGGTAATGTCGCCAAGTTGTCAGGGCATGAACTACGGCAGCGAGTTCAAGGTCATGGGTAGGATAGTTCTCTTCATGTGGCCGCAACTGGCGTGAAGCATAAGCTACCACATGTCTATCTTTCATAAGTATGCATCCTAACCCTTGCCGTGAGCCGTCACAAAAGATCTCGAAATCCCTTTTGGTGTCTGGAGGCGCAAGTACAGGTGCAGAATTCAATCTTATTTTTAGCTCTTGAAAGCTTTCCTTGCACTTGGGAGTCCATTGGAATTTCTTATATTTCTTGAGGAGTTCAGTTAGAGGCTTTGCAACTTTAGAAAAGTTCTCGACGAAGCGGCAGCAATAGCTGGCTAGGCCAAGAAAACTCCTAACTTGCTTGACCGATTCAGGTGGAGTCCAGTCAAGGACGGCCTGAACTCTCTCGGGATTCACAACAATGCCTTTTGCAGAAATCACGTGGCCTAAGTAGGTCACTTATGGTAGCCAAAATTCACACTTGGAGAATTTAGCATACATGCGAAGCTCTCTAAGTTTCATCAATACCAGCCTTAGATGTTCGGCATGTTCTTCTTCGTTCTTCGAGTAGATGAGAATGTCATCAAGATAAAATACAATAAATTTATCTAGGTACTCCATGAAGATCGAATTCATCATGCGCGAGAAAGTGGCAGGGGCATTGGTTAAACCAAAGGACATGACGGTGTACTCGTAAAGACCATAACGAGTAGTGAAAGCCGTTTTTGGAATGTCCTCGTTTCGGATTTTGATTTGATGATAACCCAATCTCAAATCCATCTTGGAGAAGACAAAGGATCCAGCAAGTTGATCATAAAGATCGTTGATCCTGGGCAGTGGGTACTTGTTCTTTATCATCGCTAAATTTAGCGGGCGATAGTCTACGCACATCCTTTCTGTTCCATCTTTCTTCGTTACGAAAAGAACGGGGCAACCCCATGGCGATGAGCTAGGGCGGATGAAGCTTTTTTCCAACAAAGCTTCGAGTTGGGTTTTAAGCTCAGCTAACTCACGTGGGGCCATTTTGTATGGGCGTCTAGAAATTGGTGCGGTTCCTGGCATAAGATCTACTATGAACTCTACACATCTGTCGGGTGGCATTCCCGGCAGCTCTTCAGGAAAGACATCCGGGAAGTCACGAACCACCGGAATATCTTCAAGGTCGGGAAGGGGAAGTACATTCAAAGAATGCACCTGGGTTCTTGTTCTGGGTGAGGTATAGTTGACTGTCTTGCCTGAAGAGTGGGTTAGTTTCACGGATTTGCCTTTGCAATCTAGGTAGGCATTCTGCCTTGATAGCCAATCCATGCCAAGGATGACATCGATGTCTGAAGACTTGAGGGCTATGAGTGAAGCAAGGAATACTAAACCCTCAATTGCAATTTGATTACCATGGCTTACGCTATTAGTTTGCCATCTTGACCCTGGAGTTTGAATAATCATTGGGGTGGACAATTCAACAAAGGATAACTCATGACGAAGTGCATAACTTTCCGACATGAATGAATGAGATGCTCCTGGGTCGAAAAGAACGGAAGTAGGAACATAATTGACTGGGAGCGTACCAAGAATGACGTCAGAAGTGTCGTCAGTCTCTTTGGCGGCAATCTGATTCACACGTCCACGAGTGGCGGGAGGAGCGGGTTTGGTGGTGTAGACCTTCTGGGGTGGCTTTCCATGACCATTTGAAGGGTTCGTTGCATAGAAAACAAAATTTTTCCTACGATTGCAACTGCCAAGATCACATCTAGGAGATAACTTGTAACGGTTTGAGAAGGACTCACCCTCGAAGACCAAAAAGCTTTAACGAGAACGATTCTCGTGGGTGATGTAGTCGATCACTTGCCGACCTCAAGGTCGTGATGAAGATGGGCGCCACAAACGGGCAGCGCCTCCGTAATCGGTCACACGTACGGATCAGCGACGACCTCCGCCCCTTGCTCCAGTTGGTCAGCGGAAGTAGTGGATCCTCGGGAACTCCAGCAGCACTACAACATAGTGGTGGTGGTGGTAGAGAAGATCTTGAGCAGGGCTTCGCCTAAGCACCGTACTCGTGAAACTGGATCAGCTAGCAAGGGGAGGAAGATGCCAACCAAAGGGCATATGAGAGATGGAGGAAATCGTGTGTAGAGGGGTCTCCACCCATCTATATATAGGAGGGGGAGGCAGCCCCCAAGGGGTAGCACGCCCCAAGAGGTGCCCCCACCTCTCCCCTCATCATGTGGGTGGACTCCCCACTCACAAAAACAAAGGGTCACACATTATTCCCATAACTTCCATAATTCTCCACTCAAAATTCCAAGAGTTTATCACATTAAAACACTTTTAATTATCTTGTTTAATGTCACTCAAATTAATGAACACTTCATTCAATGAGTACTTCATTGATGAACACTTCATTCAATGAACACATTAACAATTATCCCCTTGCACTATTTTGATATACCGAAACTATTCCAGCAGTTTTATCAAAACAGTCCATGTGCTGTCCAGTATATTCACTGGCGTTCTGTATCCACTCAAACGCGTCAACGAATCCTTAAGTGTGTCACCCTACGGTTCGTGAATAAAATGGACATGACAGAGACTCTTCTCTGATCAATAATCATCAGCGGGATCTGGAGATCCATGATGACTCCCACTTACTCAACGATGAACTAGTGATCGTGTGAACCAAAACTCCGTAACCAATTCCTTTTGTCTCGCGATATTTTACTTGTCCGAGATCCGATCATTTGGTATCATCCATACCTAGTTCGATCTCGTTACCGACAAGTACTCTTTACTCGTTCCGTGATATAACATCCTCGTGAGCCAGTCACGTGCTTGCAAGCGATGTCAATGTGATATCACCGAGAGGGCCCAGAGTATATCTCTCCGTCATCTGGATGGACAAATCCCACTCTTGATCCACGAGCCTCAACTAACACTTTCCAAGTACCCAACGACACCTTTATAATCACCCTGTTACGGTGTGACGTTTGATGGAATCAAAGTACTCTTCCGGTGTCAGTGATTGACGTGATCTCATGGTCTAAGGATTAGGGTTACTTCGTGAAAGTTTGATACAGCAATAGAAACTTGATGACATGATCGTATTGCTATAACTACTGTGGGTGTATGTTCATCACATCATTCTCCAATGACATGACCTTGTTATTAACAACATCCAATGTTCATGATCAGGAAACCTTGATCATCCGTTAATCAACAAGCTAGTATAAAGAGAGGCATTACTAGGAACCTTTTCTCTGTTTATTAAACACACATGTATTAACGTTTCCGGTTAACACAATTATAGCATGAAAATAAACATTTATAATAAACATGGAATAAGATAATAACCACTTTATTATTGCCTCTCGGGCATATTCCCTTCAGTCTCCCACTTGCACTAGAGTCAATAATCTAGTTTGGTACTTGCGCATCCAACACCTATGGCATTCAGTTGTTATCCATACGCATTGCTAGTGGTAAACCTAATCTCCAGATCTGACACTTCAGGTCCGTGTGTATTTGCATTTCTTTGCGTCTCTACGCATCACTCATTCACTAATGAGATGGCATTGCATAAATTTGGTCCTCCGGTGAGACCTTAGTCCCTTGAGCTCAAAACATGTTGAATCTATTGTCGTACAATAGATCTTCATAGTATTAGCTCGCTTGGAACTACACCTAGTTTGTCAAACAAACTTCTTAACACAAATGCCCTCCTTTGCTGCTGCTAGAGCAGTCATATACTTAGCCTTTCCTTGTAGTATTCGTTATAATGTCTTAACTTTGGAACTCATCCAAATCCATTTGGAACTATTCCAAATCTATCATGGAACTTTCTTCCATTACATTTTGCCACCTTAACATACCGCCAAAATTGAGATAAATTTAGATTGTATCTTGCGACAAAACTAGTATCAATGTAACACTTTACAATGAACTATTGTCCAACATACATAATATATATTCTTAGTCCTTCCAAAGCACGTAAGGATATCTTTACTATTGTCCAATGATCATCTTATGAATCATTCTGGTATATGCTCATAACATTTAGAGCATAGGACATTCTTGGAATTGTACATATCATGGTGTACATGATTGATCAAATCATTCATGTGATTTTACTCACCAAGTGTCAAAACACTTGAATCTCGCTTCAACCTTTTCCATGCGGCAAGAACTTTTCTCGTCGTTTCCATATTGAACTTATTCAATATTTCATATATGTACTTCGGCCCAACCATATTAGCACCTCAATCTATCTATATAGACCATATTAGCCCAATATACTGGTTTTGCCCAAATCTTCCATTAAAATCAAATTTTCAATGAAACTTCACCCGTGTCAATAAAATGTACATCATTTCCAATCAACAATATGTCTTCTACATAATGTATTAGAAATATGTCTCAGCGCTCCCACTTAATTTCTTGCAAAAGCAAGCATCTTCACCGTCTCTGATGAAACTAAACGTTTTAACAATTTCATCATGATGAAGATTCCAACTCCGTGAATTCTTATTTCAACCATTGAAATTTGCATGCTATTTTAGCATCCTTTGAATTAACAGAACCCTTTGGACCGTGTCCTGTACACGTCTTAGGTAACCATTCTATTAGAAGAACGTTGTTCTGTTTGTTCAACTACCATATACCAAAACTAGCATATGTAGTGGTTGCTACAATAATCCGTCCAGACTAAATATCGTTATGAAAGATCAAATCTTGTCATAGCCAACTCTTTGAACATAATCGTAAACCATTTTAACGATATGTCGAATATTTCATAGATGTGAGAACATCCACGTCTGTTTCTTTATAGATCCAAACACGGTATCTAGAGGGTCTTCCAAGTTCAGAAACTTGGTTTCTCGTGTATGGAACTATCACGGATTTTATAGCTTCTAGCCATTTTGATGGAGTGAGGGCCCATCATCGCTTCTTTGCATGTATTCGGTCCATTATTATCAAATAACAATGATTCAATCTCAAATCTTACTATTTGATCGATTATCCGAACTACGCAGTTCAATAGGAACTTAGATCGCCGTGACCACAACCTTTGGGACACGGGAGCCAAGAGCATTGCGGCCGCTTCCGGGACACTTTCCGGCGCTGCGCCACTTAGCACATAAAGCTTAGGTTCAACAACCTAATCGAAGTTCTACTGTCCTCCCACTTAACTTTTCGCAAAAATTCCTTCTCAAGAAACTTGATGCTCTTAGCCACAAAAAAACTTTTCTCTTTAGTGTTCTGGAGGAATACCCAACGGTTACTTTGGGATAACCTACAAAGACGTACTTTATCCGACTTTGGTTGTAAACATTTTACATATGCCTTGCATACCAAAATTTAAGAAAAGACAAATTGGGTTTTATCCCATTCCATAACTTATATGGTGTCATTTCAACGGATCTCGATGGCGCTCTTTTCAGTGAAAAGCGGTAGTCTCTAAAGCTTAATCCTTAAAATATAATGGAAATTTTATAAATAACACCTTTGATCCTTACCATGTCAAACAAGGTTTGATTACATCTCTCGAACACTCCATACTCCTATGGTGTTTCGGGAAATGCAAGTTTTGGAATGATTCCTAAACTCTCAGGCATTTGCTAAACTTTTAACTCAAAAATCTTCTTTTATGATCCAATCATAAACTCTTATTTTCTCGTTACAATGATTTTCACTTCATCTTGAAATTTATTTGAACATTTTCAAACATTTCATACTTCTTCCTTATCAAGTAAATATACACATATATTCACTCAAATCCTCGGTTAAAGTATATGAAGTTATAAGACCCACCACACACGGCTACACATAATGAACTATACACATCAACATGTATAATGTCCAATAAGTTAGTCGTTCGTCCTTCTTTGGCCTATGAACGGAGTTTCAATCATTTCTAGGAAATTCTTACAAGCGTCAGTTGATTCAAAATCAAAAGACTCCAAAATTCCACCAACATGGAGTTTCTTCATGTTATCTTTCCAATATGATTTAAACGGTGTTTCAATCATCTCTAGAAATTTCTCACAACCGTCAATTGATTCAAAATCAAAAGACTCCAAAATTCCATCACCATGGAGTTTCTTCATGTGTTTCTTTCCAATATGATTCAAACGGTGGTGTCACTCATAAGTGATCTTCTAATCATTTGTCTTGCGACATGTTTAGCATCAGTTATTATGGATGTGATTTCTCCAAAAATATTTATAGAGTTCATCCATCTTCTATGAATATGGTGATAATTTGAACAACTATTGTTCGTATAACACCAGAACAGAATAACAATTATTCAAATAAATCTTGAAGGCTAGGTTTAATTCCAACGATAAACACTTTATTTTGTTCTTGATGAGAATCATCCCATATTCATTTGCTAGTTACTCAGGCCATTGCAACTCTTGTATTGCGTTGTTCCGTATGACACTTCATACCAACCAATCAGTATCCAATACTCAAGAATCACACTGTTTAACAAGCAATGAATATACCCATAACATGTATATCATCTATATACCCGAGCTGGACATTTCCAGTCTTTTCCTTTTTCTTTTCGCCAAAATATTTTTCAGATCCTCTTTCAGCAATTCCTTTCCTTTTTAGAAGAATTTATCAACATCACTTGTGGCACCATTCATATGACACATAATCCAAAGTGTGTTAGTCAAATACTAACACCCTTTGATTCTCACTTTGATGTAGATCACCGTCATCAAATGTTTGGTGTTCTTCCAAATTCCATTCTTTAGTAATCTTATAGTGTAGTAAACATTTTACCTACATCTTCCATTCATCCTATCATGACAACTTTCATGACAGAACTACCATAGCTCATAGGGACAAACTGTGAGTACAATATTAGTTCCCAAAACCTTTTTGGGAGATTAGGACACATAGTGTCTCCAGCCTTCACAAATTCTCATACAATATGAGAACATGTTTCTCACTAAATTTTACTCTATCACATTGCAACTAAACATTGTTTCAGATATCGCTATATCTTCCACACATGATAGTTTCTGAAACAATCATTTCAGCTCCTAGATAACCTTGATAATAACAAACAACATTTGAATATCAAGGATCATGGAGGCAAGTGTGATACTTAGACACTAACACTGGAATTGTTACTCTCGATTTAATACACATTATTAAACTTCATGGAGCAAGCAAGGTTTGCTAAAGTTTGCAATAAGACTTTAAACTTTAGATTGACACTCAAACAATATGGTACCAGTCCGTAAAGTTAAATATCCAGAATTCTATAGTTCTATTATCTCAATTATAGCTAAGCGCAAAGGTAGTAAACAAATGCCAATGACTACAACGAACTATGCAAATTCACTTTGATTTAGTTCATGATAAAATGAGTTCATCTAACTCCCACTCAAAAACAACATCCCTCGAGTCGTCTTTGGTGATTACACGAACCAAATTCACTACACCACGACCGATCATCACGTGAGGCGGTGTAGCTGCAATGGCGAGCATCTCAATATGGTTCATCATATCATCCATATGACTCGTGCTTAACCTTTCGGTCCATGTTCCGAGGCCATGTCTGTACATGCTAGGCTCGCCAAGTAGAACCTTAGTATTTGCATGTGTTTCAAGGCCATGTCTGTACATGCTAGGCTTGAAAACACCCGTTGTATGCGAACGTAGAGTCTATCACACCCGATCATCACGTGGTGTCTCGAAACGACGAACTTTCTTAACGGTGCATACTAAGGAAGAACATATAATTATCTTGATATTAAGTGAGAGGGATCATCTTATAATGCTACCGAAGCGATCATGATCGTAACTAAGAAAAATAAGATGCATAAAAGGATAAACATCACATGCATGGATAATGTGATATGATATGGTCCTTCTCGCATTAGATCTCCATCTTGTGCGTCTTGGTATGATCTCCATCATGCCACCGGCGCGGCACCAAGGTCCATGGCGCCACCACCATGGTCGTCCTTCTCCATTACAATATATCTCATGGATATATCTACAGCACGCAGGCCTTAAAAAGGAAAAACACAACCATATGGCTCCTGCCGGTTGTTTACAATAAATCTCATTTCATACAACAATTTTGTAACAATGACCATATCACATCACATGCCCTGCAAAAACAAGTTAGACGCTTCTAAATTATCTTTGCAAATTTTACGTGGTTTTGGGCTTCCTAGGAAAGAACCGATCTTACCTACGGACAAGAACCACAACGTTGATTCACTAGTTGTTTCTTTTCGTCCCTTTCCAGGGCCCTCCGTTGCAAATGCCATATCACTAATGTTAGAGAAACTGACACCCCCAAAGCCACTTTATACGGTACAAGCCGTATGTCAAGCGTGACACGCAATCTGCGCTTAGGGCCGCTTCAATCCAACATTGCCGCAATATGAACAAGTGCACAAAAGAGGGTAACAACTAGAGGATCAACGCCCACATCTCTATGTGTTCTAACCGTACAAAGCATCTACGCATAGACGAGGCTCTGATACCACTGAAGGGTTCGTTGCATAGAAAACAAAATTTTTCCTACGATTGCAACTGCCAAGATCACATCTAGGAGATAACTTGTAACGGTTTGAGAAGGACTCACCCTCGAAGACCAAAAAGCTTTAACGAGAACGATTCTCGTGGGTGATGTAGTCGATCACTTGCCGACCTCAAGGTCGTGATGAAGATGGGCGCCACAAACGGGCAGCGCCTCCGTAATCGGTCACACGTACGGATCAGCGACGACCTCCGCCCCTTGCTCCAGTTGGGCAGCGGAAGTAGTGGATCCTCGGGAACTCCAGCAGCACTACAACATAGTGGTGGTGGTGGTAGAGAAGATCTTGAGCAGGGCTTCGCCTAAGCACCGTACTCGTGAAACTGGATCAGCTAGCAAGGGGAGGAAGATGCCAACCAAAGGGCATATGAGAGATGGAGAAAATCGTGTGTAGAGGGGTCTCCACCCATCTATATATAGGAGGGGGAGGCAGCCCCCAAGGGGTAGCACGCCCCAAGAGGTGCCCCCACCTCTCCCCTCATCATGTGGGTGGACTCCCCACTCACAAAAACAAAGGGTCACACATTATTCCCATAACTTCCATAATTCTCCACTCAAAATTCCAAGAGTTTATCACATTAAAACACTTTTAATTATCTTGTTTAATGTCACTCAAATTAATGAACACTTCATTCAATGAGTACTTCATTGATGAACACTTCATTCAATGAACACATTAACAATTATCCCCTTGCACTATTTTGATATACCGAAACTATTCCAGCAGTTTTATCAAAACAGTCCATGTGCTGTCCAGTATATTCTCTGGCGTTCCGTATCCACTCAAACGCGTCAACGAATCCTTAAGTGTGTCACCCTACGGTTCGTGAATAAAATGGACATGACAGAGACTCTTCTCTGATCAATAATCATCAGCGGGATCTGGAGATCCATGATGACTCCCACTTACTCAATGATGAACTAGTGATCGTGTGAACCAAAACTCCGTAACCAATTCCTTTTGTCTCGCGATATTTTACTTGTCCGAGATACGATCATTTGGTATCATCCATACCTAGTTCGATCTCGTTACCGACAAGTACTCTTTACTCGTTCCGTGATATAACATCCTCGTGAGCCAGTCACGTGCTTGCAAGCGATGTCAATGTGATATCACCGAGAGGGCCCAGAGTATATCTCTCCGTCATCTGGATGGACAAATCCCACTCTTGATCCACGAGCCTCAACTAACAATTTCCAAGTACCCAACGACACCTTTATAATCACCCTGTTACGGTGTGACGTTTGATGGAATCAAAGTACTCTTCCGGTGTCAGTGATTGACGTGATCTCATGGTCTAAGGATTAGGGTTACTTCGTGAAAGTTTGATACAGCAATAGAAACTTGATGACATGATCGTATTGCTATAACTACTGTGGGTGTATGTTCATCACATCATTCTCCAATGACATGACCTTGTTATTAACAACATCCAATGTTCATGATCAGGAAACCTTGATCATCCGTTAATCAACAAGCTAGTATAAAGAGAGGCATTACTAGGAACCTTTTCTCTGTTTATTAAACACACATGTATTAACGTTTCTGGTTAACACAATTATAGCATGAAAATAAACATTTATCATAAACATGGAATAAGATAATAACCACTTTATTATTGCCTCTCGGGCATATTCCCTTCACCATTGTTGTTGCCTCCGGCACGGGGTGGAGCATTCTGATTCTGTAGCTGGTTCTGGGGACACTCGCGGGAGTAGTGGCCTGCCTGACCACACTTGTAGCAGGCTCCAAAGACAGTGCGTGGAGCTGGGTTGTTCGTTGGAGCTGGGTGGAACGGAGCTGGTGGATGAGGCGCCACATAGGATGGCCTCGGTGGGTTGTTCTGGCGAAACATGCTGTTGGGAATCCGAATCTTGCGCTTCTGAGAGCCTGAGCTGGATGAACCATCGTCTCTAGGGTGTTTGCGGAAGTCATTGGGGGTGTTCATGTCCTCTGCCTTGATGGCCTTGTTGACAAGGACGTGGAAGGTGGAAAAGTCATGCAGGTTGAGCTCACGAAGGAGTCCAAAATTGAGTCCACGACGGAACCTCTCTTGCTTCTTGGCGTTGGTGGAGACCTCTTCAGTATCATAACGAGCAAGTCGGTTGAACTCACGGCTAAACTCGTCAACAGTCCTTCTGCCTTGGGTGAGGTTGCAGAACTCCTCACGCTTGCGGTCCATATAAGACCCTTCGGAATGTGGTGCTCACGGAATGAAGTGCAGAACTCATCCCAAAGTTGTGGGCGGTCCAACGGGACGCATGTTCAAAAAATTCTCCCACCAAGAGCTAGCTGCACCCTCGAGGTGATAGGTGGCATAGCTGACCCTGTCGCCATCTGCAACATGGCCTGCCTGGAGCTTTGTCTCGATGCTGCGAAGCCAGTCATCGGCGTCAAGGGGCTCGGTGTAGTAGCTGAAAAGCGGGGGATGAAGCCGGATGAAGTCGTTCAAAGACACCAACTCGTTGCGCTGTTGAGTGGTGTTGTGGGAAATGACCTCCATAAAATGGTGAGAGTCTCGGCGGTTCCTCTCAACCTCCATCAGAACCTGAGCCATCGTGGGTGGGGGTGGAAGGTTGCCTTCCTCCGGATCATTCCCACGACCATGGGCACGACCAAGATGGCCATGGGTTCCTTGAGACATCCTGAAGGTGAAAACCAAAGTCAAACAGAGTTGATTGGAAGAGTCTAAACAAGTTATTGAAGGTACTGGAAGAGTTACAGAGCAAAGGAAGTAATCATCTTGACAACATGGTGATAAAAGCATACAAGCCATATATTCACAAGCTGTCATACAAACCATACATCGTTTTAGTACAAGCTCCAAGCTAATACAAACGTGATGAAGATGATACATCCTTCAGAGGCACTCTGACTTCCTATACATTATTTATCTAAGCCTCTGGAACTTAGAACACCTTGCGTACAATATACTAAGATACTACTACATCCTCACTAAAGCAAGTCCACAGGCGGTCTCACTCATCTCCATCTCCATAGTAGTCCTCGTAAAAGTTACCCGCGTAACCCGGTAGCTGAAGGTGACCATCGGAAAACACAGAGGCCTATAGACCCTGATATCCATTTGGGCAAGGATGGGGCCTAGGTCCAGCGTAAGGTGGAAGCAGAGGAGCACGGGGTGGAAAAATGCCTCCAATCTCGGGCCAAGCAACTCGAGAAGGCATTTGTGTCCTGACTGGGTAGATAGCATCATACTCCACTGATCCAACACTCAAAAAAGGAGCCAGGAGTGTAAGTGCTCGATACAGACGGACACGGGTGGCGTGAAGCTCAAAACGGAGGGCACGTGCATCACGATCTCTATCACAAGCGTGCCGAGCAGTGATCTGAAGCAAAGGGTCCTCCAAAGAGTGATCTGTGTACAGTCCGGTGTAGTACCCATGTCGGGGATCGGCCCCGGCAAGTCCCATGGTCAGGGACCCTGGGCTAGGTGGAGAAGACACAGGTTGGACGATAAGCTCGTCGGAAAACAGGAGGATACACTTCCTGCTCGATATATTGATTGTGGAGAAGTTACAGGGGATGCCAAGGCAGATGCGCTCTAGGCTAGGGTTACAGGCGATGTCTTATTCGATCTTCTATGTGTTGCCCCTCCTGGCCTTTTTATAGTAGACCAGGTCTCAGGGAATCAATCTATAATTACAGGAAATCTAACCCTAGCTTGTACGGCAAGTCCCTACACCTTCCTTGTCAATCGAGGACTCCCAATGTCGGTGCCATCTAGCGGGCCAAGGTGAATCCGGCGGTAGCTCTGTGGGCCTTCAATGACACCGGGTAGGCCCATTAGTAGGAGTCGTGGGGTCACCCCCTCGTCAGTAGCCCCCGAGTGCCTGGGGGACACGAAGAGTCGCGCAGGGACTCGAGTTCGTCTTCATACGTCCGTGGCTTGTATGCGCGGTGCACCCGCGGTCGCTGGCAGCATGGTGGCCATGACAAAACCTGTTTCGAGGGATGCTAAGCAGAAAGGGCCCAAGGAATCGACGGATCGAGCCTTGGTGAATTGCGCTAGTGGCAAATACCACGATCGCCCAATCAAACCCATGTCCCTCGACATGAGCTTGGGATACTGGAGCATAGCAAAAGTCCGGCCGCTTCAGGTCTTACAGTGTTCATTTGCCGCCAGCTGGTTGCGTAGCCTAAGGCGCGTCCGCCCGGCTTTTTCTTCATGCGCAGTGCATGGAAAGGTTGGGAGTGAAATCACTCTTCGGCAAGTCCCAGCCCAGCCGAACTTCGCAGCGGGGTCTTACCTACACGCTAATCTTGCGTGGCATCTGGGCACAGTGTGTCGTGGTTCCAGGAGTAGGTGTGTTTTTGAGGCGCGGAGCCTTATAGCATTTCACCCACTTGGAACAAATCATCAAGTGAGCTGTTCACTCATCTTACTCGCGGAGCTTTGTTTCGAGTGCTCAGGCGAGGAATCCTTCCGCGAGTAATTACTCGAAAGCTGTTTTGAGTTTCTTTCAGAGGTGAGGGAGCACCCGAGGCTCTCAAGAGTGCGAGTGGTCACTCGAGCACCTTGTGGGTCCATAGGTGAGGGAGCACCTGTAACTCTAGTGCATGCGAGTGATTACTCGAGCACCTTGTGGGTCCATAGGTGAGGGAGCACCTGTAACTCTAGTGCATGCGAGTGATTACTCGAGCACCTTGTTGATCTTCAGATGAGTGAGCACCTGGGGACTCTCGAGATGGGCTCCTCCCGATGGGAGTGAGATGTTTTTTCTTTGTTGGAAAAAGATCTGATAAAATCTCTAGGCGTTGGTAGCGTACCTGATACACTTTACCTGTGACAAGACGTTGGCGTGGTCTTCTGCTGTTTTTCTGTCAGGATATCCACGTCGCTGTGTGGTTATTGTCATATATGCTTGGCAGTGAACCATCTTTTCATCTTGACCGGTCATAATAATGAGCTCGGTAGCGTGCGAGTAGCGCCGGTTGAGTTCCCGAGGCGCGCGTTTCCAACGCGCGTGATTTGATGGAAGTATGAACAGCACGCCCCGTGGGCGAGCATCTTTGGCCTCGGATTTTGAAGCGTCGGCGTAGTATTTATTTCTGGATTAAGTGCGGGTACCGCTTGGTCTTGCCACGTCGGGGCTTCCTTGCACTATAAATTGGCTTCGTCCTGGTTTGCTTTCCTTCATCCGTCTCCTCTTCTACTTCCCTTTTACTAACTTTTCATGGCTCCAAAGCGAGGCTCCGGCCGTGGTCGTGTCCGTCGTAGTAGAGGTGGACGTACTCCTCGTTCTGGACGTGGTGGTCGATATGGCACTCCGCTACCACCTTCTTCTTCTTCTTCTTCTTCTTCTGTAGAGGGCTTTTGGCGGCATGACTTCTTATTGCGCGTTCGTGGCCTTAGTGCCACTCGTGTTCTTCTTCCTCCTTCTTTTTCTGCCATTGTGGTCGATCTTGGTTTGGATGGCTTGCTTCCGCGTCTTCAGGGGAACGATCGAGCTCCCTCCTATGTCGATTTGGAGTTTGACCGTTCCCGCTTGGTCTTTCTTGGTTCTGGTTGGAGTTCGTTTTCTCGCCGTTTGGGTCTGCGCAATGGCGATGTTCTTTGCTGTCGATTTGATGGTGAGAGCACCGTTGTCGTCCGTGCTTTTGATCCGAGCGGCAACAGCATGGACCCGCGAGCTCAGGAGTCAAGCAGCAACGTTTCCACAAAGTCGGGGGGTGCTACGCCTTCTTCTTCTTCGACTCCGTCTTCCAGGAGCTCCTCTGGTGGTGATGACTTGGTGGACAGCTCTGGCGAGGACGTCGACGTCAAGCCTTCGACCAAGCGAGCACGCCAAGAGGCTTCGTAGGCCTGACGACGGCTTTTCTTCGACGGCTGTGTGGCTGCAGCTGGAGAAGAAGCTGGTGGTGCTGCTGCTGCAGAGGGGTTGAAGAAGAAACTCGTGGAGCTGGAGAAGAAGCTGGTGGAGCATCGAGAAATAACTCAAGCTTCACCTTTTGTTATGTCATTGACGTTCTCCACGAGTCCCTTTTCCTCCCGTTATCTGTGTTGATGTCCTTGTAATGTAGTCCTGTACTTCATGGGCACACATGTAGAAGTTATAATTCCTTGGCTAATTCCCTCTTGTAGTAGGAGCTGCCTTCTATCCAAATGTAACTGAGTCTTTGTGTCCAAGTCGTGTTTTCAGGCTGTTTGAGTAAAGCATTTTGCCTCCAGTGTTTCCAACATTATGCACTCGACTGTGCCAGGTCGTTGACTCTTTCTGCTGTGTCTTAACTGCTTGAAATGTGTTCGGCTCCTCCTGGTGTACTGCTTTTGGACGTAGATTCTATCGGGTGCGCGGCAGCGCTCCCGATGGGAGTAGCCCCCGAGGCTTCGTTCGAGTTGTAGAGTCGGACGTAGGCTGATATGAACTTTGCGTTATGATCTTCTGCAATATCTTCTTATTTTGCTGTGGCGAAGATGTAGACGTTGCCGTTTGTGAAAGCTTCGGGTACTTCTGTTTGTTGCTATGGTGATTCCAGTTTTCAAGTGTTGAATCACGTTGGCGATGGCATGCTCGGGGGGATTTTTCCTAAGCCCCCGAGTGTTTTTTGACGTAAGATCGCGTAGGCGATAGCAGGGCTCGGGGGGATTTTTCTTAAGCCCCCGAGTGCTTTTTGACGTAAGATCGCGTAGGCGATAGCAGGGCTCGGGGGGATTTTTCTTAAGCCCCCGAGTGCTTTTTGATGTAAGATCGCGTAGGCGATAGCAGGGATCGGGGGGATTCTTCTTAAGCCCCCGAGTGCTGTAAGATCGCGTAGGCGATAGCAGGGCTCGGGGGGATTTTTCTTAAGCCCCCGAGTGCTTTTGATGTAAGATCGCGTAGGCGATAGCAGGGCTCGGGGGGATTCTTCTTAAGCCCCCGAGTGTTGTAAGATCGCGTAGGCGGTAGCAGGGCTCGGGGGGATTTTTCTTAAGCCCCCGAGTGCTTTTTGATGTAAGATCGCGTAGGCGATAGCCGGGCTCGGGGGGATGTTTCTTAATCCCCCGAGTTCTTTGAAAGCTGGTAATGTTTGGGCAACATATGCTTTTATTGCGGTCGAGTGGTTACATGAGTTGCCGGTCATGTCCAACCGATTGATGTTAAGCGTAGAACAGTCGCAGGTTTGCGACATTCCATGGATTGCCCACATCTTCGTCCGTCTTTGGGTTCTTCAGCCTGTAAGCGCCGCCTCCGATGACTTCTGATATTATGAATTGGCCTTCCCATTGGGGGGCTAATTTGTGGACCTTCTCTTGTATCAGTCGTAGTACTAGGTCCCCTTTGTTGAAGGTTCTAGTTCGAAGGCGACTGCTTTGGTAAGTGCGCAGCTTGTCCTGGTATCCTTCTGACTTTGACAGGGCCACGTCTCTTGCCTCGTCGACTGTGTCTTTGTCGTCTTGGAGTGCTTCTTCTGCTTCCTCTTCTTTGTACCCCGTGATCCGAGGTGCTCCGAACTTGAGGCCATGTGGTAGTACTGCTTCGGCCCCGTAAACCATAAAGAACGGTGTAAATTGGGTCGCAGTATTTGGCGTGGTCCATAGGCTCCAAAGTACTGCGGGGAGCTCTTCTACCCAGTTTCCGGCGGCCTGCTCGAGTGGTGCGAGGAGCCGCTTCTTGAGTCCTCCGCATACGAGTCAGTTTGCTTTCTCCACCTGGCCGTTGGATTGCGGGTGCGCGACTGACGCGTAGTTTATTTTAATGCCTAGCTCTTCGCAGAAGTTCTGGAATTCGGCAGCTGTGAAATTTGTGCCATTGTCTGTGATGATGTTGTGTGGCACTCCGAATCTGAAGATTATTGACTTGATGAAGTTCACGGCCGTGAGGGCGGTGGAACTGGTGATTGGCACTGCTTCGATCCACTTGGTGAACTTGTCGACTGCGACCAGTAGATATGTCCTTCCTCCTTTTGATGATTTCTTGAGTGGGCCGACCATGTCGAGTCCCCAGGTGGCGAATGGCCAGGATAACGGTATGGTCTTGAGCTCTGAGGCTGGGGCGTGCGGTCTGTTAGCGAATTTTTGGCAGGCGACGCAGCGCCGCACTATGTCCTCTGCGTTTTTCATAGCTGTGGGCCAGTAGAATCCCGCTCGGAATGCCTTGGACACGAGTACTCGACTGCTTGCGTGGTGCCCGCATGTGCCCTCGTGGATTTCGAGGAGTAGGGCTTTGCCGTCTTCCTCGTCGATGCACTTTTCAAGTATTTGCGCAATGCTGCGTTTGTACAACTGTCTGTTGATCACCGTGAACGCTTTGGAGCGTCTGCTGATGCGCCGTGCTTCGGCCACGTCTTGCGGTAGCATTCCCTCGATTATGAACCGAAGGAATGGTTTTGCCCAGGCTGGTCCGTCGAGCTCGTCTGCTGCTGTGCCGTCGGGTGTGCTGGTGCCGGTGCCTTCTGACGGGCTTGCTGATGCCACTTGCGCTGGGTCTGTTGCGTCCTCTTCGTCCTCGGCTGTCTCGAGTGCCACTGCCGGTGTTTTGATGGACCTTTGGCTGATGCTTTCCAGGAAAACTCCGGGTGGTATTGGTCCTCGAGTCGATCCGATGTTTGCGAGCTCGTCCGCCTCCGTGTTGTTGGCCCTGGTGATGTAGTTGAGCTCGCCTTCGAGTTCGTTGTAGAGTTTCTGATACGCTGCCATGTTGTCGGCTAGGGCGTCGCAATTTCTCATCGCCTGCTGGACGACGAGATTGGAGTCCCCGTAGATGATGAGGCGGGTGGCTCCGCATGTTTTGGCCATGCGCATGCCGTGGAGGAGCGCCTCGTACTCTGCTTCGTTGTTGGATGCGTGGCTGAAATTTATCTGGAGGATGTACTTCAGCTTCGTTCCTTTGGGGGAGATTAGGACGACTCCTGCTCCTGCTCCTTGTTGTCTTTTCGATCCGTCGAAGAACATTGACCATGAGTTCGACAGATCCGGGGGTCCTGGTGTTTGGACTTCTGCCCACTCGACCAGGAAGTCTGGGAGTACTTGGGCTTTGATTGTTGTTGGATGCTTGAACTGTAGATCTCGAGGGCTGAGCTCTATGTTCCACTCGGCGACTCGTCCAGTCGCTCCTGGGTTGTTGACGATGTCCGCGAGTGGGGCGCTGCTCACTAGGGTGATCGGGTGCTCGTCGAAGTAGTGTGACACCTTCCGTGAAGTCATGATGACGGCCGACAGTAACTTCTGGTAGTGTGGATATCGTTGCTGGGACTTGTTCAGTAGCATGCCGAGGTAATAGATTAGCCTCTGTATGATTTGGACCTTGCCTTCTTCCATGCGTTCGACGACGAGTGCCGTGCTTACTACGCTGCTGCGCGCTGCTATGTATAAGTAGAGTTTCTCTTTGTACCTGGGTACCGCCAGAACTGGTGGAGTTGAGAGCGTTTTTTTGAGGTCTGCGAACGCTTGGCGGGCTTCCTCTGTCCACTCGAATTTTTCTCCTTTCTTTAGCAGTTGGTAGAAGGGCAGCGTGTGTTCCCCTAGCCGGCTGATGAAACGGCTTAGAGCTGTGAGCCTTCCAGTTAGCTGTTGTACTCCTTTTATGTCAGTCGGCTCTTGCATCCTGGCAATGGCTTGGACCTTCTCGGGGTTTGCTTCGATTCCTCGGGCGGAGACCATGTAACCGAGCAGTTTCCCGGCCGGTACGCCGAAAGCGCACTTCTTTGGATTCAGCTTGATCCTGTACTTGTTGAGTGCTGCGAAGGTTTCGCGCAGGTCGTCGAGTAGCGTGTCTGCTTTGTAGGTCTTGATGACGATATCATCTACGTACACATGTACGTTCCTTCCGATTTGCTCCTTTAGGCAGGCTTGCATCATCCGTTGGTACGTGGCACCTGCGTTCTTCAGCCCGAAGGGCATGGCCTTGTAACAGAATACACCGTAAGGTGTGATGAATGAGGTGTGCTCTTCGTCTTCTTCTTTCATCCTGATCTGGTTGTACCCTGAATATGCGCCCAGAAAGGAAAGCAGATCGCATCCTGCAGTCGAATCGATTATTTGGTCGATCCTTGGCAGGGGAAAGTGGTCTTTCGGGCAGTGCTTGTTCACTGGCCCGTAGTCGACGCACATGCGCAGTACGTCCGTGTCTTTCTTGGGCATGAGCACTGGGTTTGCTATCCAAGTGGCCTTCTTGGTTTCTCGGATGAACTGGGCGTCGAGCAGTCGGTTGAGTTCTTCTCCAATTGCCCTACGCTTGGGCTCCGAGAATCGTCTTAGAGCTTGCTTCACTGGTTTCGTGTTTGGTTTGATGTTTAGAGCGTGTTCTGCGAATTCGCGTGGCATGCCAGGCATGTCGGCTGGGCACCAGGCGAATATCTTCCAATCGTCTCGAAGGAGAGCCACTAGAGCAGTCGCTTGTTCCTCTGGCAGGTGGGCGTACACGCGGACTGTTTCGTCTGGGTCCGTCGGGTGTACTTGGTGCGTGACCGTGTCGCTGTCGATTCTGAAGATAGGACCATACTCCTTTGACTCGCTGCGGCTTGCCAATGGGAAGATTTTGTTGTCGACGACCATGACTATTTCTCTCAGTTCTTGGTCCGCTCCTAGTGTGTCGGAGATTTTGTGGAAATCGCGGTCGCATTGGTCCGACTTGATGAAGCTTCCGTTGATCGTGAGGACTCCTGTTGAGCCTGGCATCTTGAGCTTGAGATAGGCGTAGTGTGGTACTGCCATGAACTGCGCAAACACTGGTCGTCCCAATATGGCATGGTATTGAGATGGCCAGTCGAGCACCTCGAACTCGAGGATGTGCTTGGCGAAATTGCGTCGGTTGCCAAAGACAACCTCAAGCTCGATTGATCCGAGTGATGTTGCTGCTTCTCCAGGTACTACGCTGTTTAGTACGGTGCTTGACTTCTTCCATACCGACCGAGGGGTCAGCATTTTATGTAGGGTGCTTGCGAAGATGATGTTCATGCTGCTGCCTCCGTCCATGAAAACCCTATCCATGTCATATCCTTCGATTTGTGCGTCGAGCACGAGGGGCGCGTGTCCTGGTCTTGGTATGGCTGGCGGGTGGTCATCCTGCGAGAACGTGATGATGGTCTCCGCGTCGTGCAGTTGGTAGGTTTCCACTGGTTTCATGTTCTCGGTTGCTGTAGCCTGCAGGGTGTAGGCGTCACGCCGCGCTTGTGGCACCCTGCTTTCCTGTATCATGAGCACCTGCCCATGCGGCGGGCTGCGGCGTCCCTCGGGGCTTGGTGGTGGCGATTGCTCGAGCTCTCGAGCGCGCTTGACTCCTTTGCGTTTTTCGTTCCTGAGGTCGTCGGCCAGCTCGTTGAACAGGCGACATTCTCCCAGGGTGTGGTTGGATCTGATGCGCCCCCATTCATCTTCAAAGTTGTGAATTGTGCAGGGTCCTGCAAGCTGTTATCTGACCGTAAGTTTGCTTGACCCGCTGTGTCTCTTCCTCCTTGAGATTGTGAAGACATGCTCGTGGTCCTCCGGGTGTTCGTAGAATCGAGGATCTGTTTCGATTCCTCGAATTGTGTCCTGATGCTTGATGAGGTTGGCGAATTCGTCCGGCCTTCGCTCCGGGTCGTAGTATTCGCCGACCGGTGTCTCCGAGTCGCTGTCTTGGCTGTCGTTGAGTGCCCGCGTGGCGGTGCGTCGGACGGCCCTTGGCT
Organism: Bromus sterilis; assembly: GCA_950022295.1. Classification (NCBI taxonomy): domain Eukaryota; kingdom Viridiplantae; phylum Streptophyta; class Magnoliopsida; order Poales; family Poaceae; genus Bromus; species Bromus sterilis. The sequence continues at coordinate 282,294,188 of OX465599.1, read as the reverse complement.
CCTCGACTGCGTCGTGCGGCTTGCGGGGTTTGTCCTCGTTGCAGATCTCCCTGGCGCGCCTCTTGTGTCGTCGATTCCTCCTTTGGTGGCGATATTCTTGGTTGCTGGTGTCAGGCTCGTAGCCATCGTCGTGATGCTTGGCGGGTGCCCGGGTGGTGGTGGGCCGTCGAAAGACCTGCGGGTCTCCTGCTGTGCATCGCGCCTCCTCGAGTGGGACTCCTGCGTAGGGGTTCCTTGCGGCTCTTCTGGATCGTCGGTTCTTTCGTTGCTGACGCCATGTTTGGTTGCCTCCACTGTACTGGGTCTGATACGGTTGCGACTCGATCGAGACTGCTGGGACGGCGAAGATGTTTGCCGTGACATTGAATCCTTCGAGTGGGTTGGGCCCGGCTCTTGCCCTTGAGTTGCGATTTGCTGAAGATGGAACCGCCGAGATCGTAATTCCAACCTGTGTGGTTCCCACATACGGCGCCAATTGTCGGGGATCGGCCCCGGCAAGTCCCATGGTCAGGGACCCTGGGCTAGGTGGAGAAGACACAGGTTGGACGATAAGCTCGTCGGAAAACAGGAGGATACACTTCCTGCTTGATATATTGATTGTGGAGAAGTTACAGGGGATGCCAAGGCAGATGCGCTCTAGGCTAGGGTTACAGGCGATGTCTTATTCGATCTTCTATGCGTTGCCCCTCCTGGCCTTTTTATAGTAGACCAGGTCTCAGGGAATCAATCTATAATTACAGGAAATCTAACCCTAGCTTGTACGGCAAGTCCCTGCACCTTCCTTGTCAGTCGAGGACTCCCAATGTCGGTGCCATCTAGCGGGCCAAGGTGAATCCGGCGGTAGCTCTGTGGGCCTTCAATGACACCGGGTAGGCCCATTAGTAGGAGTCGTGGGGTCACCCCCTCGTCAACCCCTCTTCTCCTGGAAGTGCAGCAGGGATATAGCGGAAGGATGTGTCTCCAACCAAAGCGTGCTCCTCTCTCAGCAGGGTAATACATGTGTATGCAGCATCCTGCACAGCCATGTTCTCAGTCATGCCAATGCCATGTCCAAAGTGGATAGGCTGAGTGACTCCATTGTGGTGCGGGTAGATCCTGACAATGCAGTGGAACTGGGTATGTTTGAAGTCAAGGAACTGCTCCTCAACTGTGTACTCAGGGTACCATCAGTATCCAATGAAGGACATCATCTCGATCAGCATGGCGGGATTGCCACGCACACCGAGGCACCTAGTCAAACGAACAATCTGCCGAGGGGGAAGATCTGCCATCTGAAACAGAAAGAAGGAGTTTGCAAATGCATCAGATTATGAAGAAACTTGGAATGACTCGGGAAGCATAACGGCTGTAATTGTAAGAAATGTCTTTTCTTGCAATGTAGAAACATCACTTACATACGATGTAAGAAATCAGGAAGCACAACAACTCTAACAAACCGATCACAACTTTCCTACGGCTACAAGGAAGCAAACAACGAGATGTTCTAGTAAGACATAGATGAGCCTAGTCCTATCTTCCCGTAGAACAAGATGAGGGTGACTCAGAACTCAGAACGATGAGGGTAAGGAGAAAAAGAAGCCTTAAGTTGTTCCCTTATATACCCAGAGTAACTATATAACTATAGCAAGCTAGACTCGACTCCGGCCAAGGCTGATAATCCTACAGTTAGTCCTGCTCTGATACCAAGTCTGTCGGGACCCGGGGTTAGCGTATGCAAGTCCCGCTACGACATAGTCATATGGAGAGCCGAGAACCGTACCCACTTGTCTAAGCAGACAAAGCCAAGCACAGAACGTTCTCGGAAAGCATCGTACGTGAGGGGCATCCCATCCAGGCCGGATGATCAATTGAGATGGGTCCTCATCATCCGCACACAAGTCTAATGATATGAGTGATGAACTCCCATATTCAAAGACAAGTCGCCTCGACCATACTATCGACTATCTCATAACTCTTACATAGACTTACTCCAGCCCGATCACTTAGTCGGGGTCTAGGGCGGGCTCGATCATACATCAAAGTGTGCACGAGACAGAGTCTCGTACAATCGCATCGCGATGCCCCAAGCTGCGCACATCTAAGGGACACTTGGTGTATAAAAGACCGCCAGCCAGATCACAACTAAGGTCTCGAAAACCCATACAAAGACATGCATGTTATAAACATACACGCAGCACACATGCCTTGTATGAACAGCAGGTATCATTGCAATTCTCTACAAAGTATACATTTTATTGATAACTCTCGCAGAGTGCACACAGAGACCACAAACATGTGATCCAACATTACAACAAACAAGCGGAAGCAAAGTAGGTCTGAGTACAGACAAGTTTAACAAATGTCTTAAGAAGCCTTATTTAAACACAAGCCCTCCACGAGGGAACCAGTCGTCTGACTGGGACTACACTAGCTTGGTCTTCAGTCGTCGAGCTCGATGAAGAATCCACCTTCGGGGTCAGTGGGTTCATATAAAACATAGAATAAGAAAACGTGAGTACAAAGTCGTACTCAGCAAGACTTACATAGGAGCTTTACTACTCATGCACATGTATCAAGGCAAAGGGAGGTGGGGTTCAAATGCAGAAGTGCCAGCTTTGACTTGGCTAGTCCTGAACTATGAGTACCAGACTTGAGGTAAGAAGTGTACACGATTCCACTACATCTCTTCAACCAATTACACCACTATGGTGCCTTCCTCGACTTCCCACGAGAAAGCACGCCATAGCACTCACGCTTATCTTGGCAAGTTTTATAAGTATCTTGTTCAAGTTGTCTAATAATCAAGCTAAGCTTTCCAAGCAGTCCTTAACCGCGGACGCGGCTATTCAAATAGTTTTTTTAACCCTGCAGGGGTGTACTGCTACACACACATGATCATCAGTTACCTCCTTTGATCTGGACACCATTCAAGGGGTGTCAGCGAGGATGCTCACCACAACTGTTACCTCATAGCCGATATAGTCCAAGAAAGCCGCCTACCTGGCTTGGCTACCACTATCGTGAACCCGACCGGTTTACCGAAGTGGACCCAGATGATGTGTGCGTGGTGCATAAGCCGGTCTCGGTTGAGCCGTTCTCTCACTTAGCAGCCAGGCCACAAACCTACCAGAACTCCGAACTATTGCGACATCTGGACATCGAAAGGGATGAGTTAATAGGTTGAGAGGGGTTAGTGAGCCCAATGTGTGGTTGTACTCTTCATCTTGGATCACCACACAAGAACTCGGACTTAGGGCGGTGTTCAACGAGACAACCCACTGTGTACTCCTACACAACCTCTCATCGTTCACCTTGTATTAGGGTAGATTCACCAACACATTTCCACCAACATCAACATGATCACTACCATCCCGACTCACATAACAGTAACAACATTGTATCACTCTAAGCATGCAATAAGCAGTAACAGTTGCAGGGGTCACATGATATAATTCAACTCCTACATTTGCTAGGATTGTGGTTTGCTTACTACTTTGACAAATGATAGGTCATGCAAAGGAATGGGTTCATCTATGCGGTAGAAACATAGCATGGTAATCATCCTATACAATGCATAAGCGAGACATGAGAGGGAAGTGGGATTTTATCGACATGATCAATGGGGTTTGCTTGCCTTGCTGACGAGGTTCGGTAACGGGGTCTTCAACGAAGGGGGCAGCCTCCTGTTCCGGTTCCACTTCTACTCGACAAACAACAAACAAGGAAGCAATATAAATATAATGCACAATCACATGGTTGAAGGTTGAAACTTGATGTATATGCTTCTGATATGTGAGGCAATTCCATTTAAATGGAGTATATTGCAAATGAATTTGCAAATTCAAACTCCAATTTGAATTCAACTTATCCAAGTTAAAAATGCTATTGCTTGATCAAAGTAATTCATTTTGACATGTGTATGATATGCCTCTGATGTTGAAGTGAATTGGGGTATGTTGCTAAGGTTCAAATTGCAAAAGCATTTGAATTTAATTTGATTAAATTCCAATTAAACCAAATAGAAAATGCTACTGGTCCCATTTTAAATTCAACTCAAACATAGTTGAAATTTGTATATTTGGATAGATTATTTTCTCCTGATCATTTTTCATATATTATATGTTAAATTTGGAGTTGATATGAATTTTCTATAAATTTCCAAAGTTTAAGCCTTTTTCTGGATTTTCTGGATTTAAATAAATCAATTATTCGATTTACTGCGTCACTTTGATGTCATGCTGGCGTCAGGGGGGTTCTGACGTGTGGGGCCACTTGGTCAATGGCTGGGTTAGTAAACCCGGTTAGTTTAAACTAACCAGGGGTTAATTAGCAGCCTGGGCGCACATGTAAGTGGCCCAGGGGGTAGTTAGCAGGGTGATTAGTGCTAATCAGACGCGGGCCACGTCACCTCACCGGCGGCTAGTCGCCGGCGACGTCCAGACGCGGCGGTGTCCGCGGGGACGGCGTTTCCGTGGTCCAAATCGAACGCTGCTTCCACCAGGTTGCGAGGTGGATTCGGCTACGGGGCACTAAAAGGAGCGGGGTTAGGCGCGTTTGAAACAGAGGAGCACGGCGGTGACAACAGACAAGGTGGCGGGGTCGATTGCATAGCGTAGGCTCGTCGACGACGAGCACGGCGGCTCTGTACTCCGGCGTCCATGGCAGATCGAGCTAGAGGAGGGGAAGGAAGCCGCGGCTTGAGGGGAAACACTCACCAGTACTCAGGGAGCACGAAGAGGCAAACGGGAGTGGCGGGGAGGTTTCAACGGCGGCGAATCAAAGACGGCGAGCTCGCGGTTCCGGCGGCGATCCGATGAACCCCGCGTCGTGTCTGGTCCAAATTGAGGCGCCTCCTTCTGCTAGTCGACGAAGCCGATGACAGCTAGCACGGGAGACATCTTGGCTGGGCTCCTCGACGTCGATGGCCACGCGGGGGCGCTTCGGTGCTCCGGCGATCTCTCCTGTCGACGACGAACACGGCACGGGAGGAGGGGAAAGTTGCGCTGGAGGGGGAGGAATGGATAGGGACGTCTCCCAGACGTCTCCAGGCGAAGGGATAAGCCCTGGGCAGGCAGGAATCTGCCTGGCGCGCCCACGGCGCTCGCCGGCAACCTGGGTGCCTGCCTGGCCGGGGTTGAAGACGCATGTGCCCCTGTGGGCTGGGCTGGGCCAGGCTGGGGGATGAGTTGGGCCGAAACCAGGTGAGCCTCTTTTCCTTTTTCCTTTCTGTTTTCTTTTCTGCCTTTTTGTTTTGTTGTGCTAAATAAATAGCTAGGCATTTTATTAAATGCTGAAACTTTTCATGTGGCTTCACAATATACTAGGCTAGCCACTTGTGAAGTTTGAACATTTTTCAATTTCAAATTATTTGAACTTTAAATCAAATAGGGGTTTTTGAATTAATCCAAGGTCTTGTTTGAATATTTGAAAAATCCATGAGCATGGGGTGGGTCCCACATCACTTGATATGTGATCACACTCATTTATAAGACTTTTCAAAATTCAAACATGAATTTTTGGAGAAGATTTATTTCTGGACTTTTGAATTAATTCATCTGGGGGGGTTCCTTCCCCCATTTGCATTTGAATTTGATTTCAATTGATTTCTTTTGAAAATTTTAACATGATGCAAGGTGACTTTGATCCTGGGACATTACCTAACAGAGGGTTCTGACACAAACTGATGATTGTTGATGGAGAAGGGGATGCACGGGGGCATCCCCAAGCTTAGACGGTTGAGTCTCCTTGAATATTAGTTGGGGATGCATGGGGGCATCCCCAATCTTGAGCGCTTGACACTCCCGAATCTTCTTTCATCATCTTCCATCGCACACTTGAAAACTCCCTTCATACATAACTCATTGTAGACTGATTAGAGAGGTTAGTACCCCAATAAAATAATTTTTCCTCTACTGCAAATAAAGATTTCCAGGAAGATCTACTGTTTCCCAAGATTGCCAAAAAGTTTTTGCAAAGAAAAAGCAAGCTTAAGGTTTGCAAAATAAAGAGAGACAAAACGTGGCAGAATCTGTGAAAAACAGAACAGCAGATAGAAACGAATTTTTTAGGGGTACTTCTGCAACTCAAATCAAAAAACTTAGAACATACGGAAGTTTTGTAATTGTATAGAGCACGCTGTGTAAACATTTCAGCTCAAAAAGATGAACTGGGATTTTTGTGTAATTTTTCTAGTCACGAGGACAGAATCTGTTTTCTGGACAACATGTCACAACTTTTACTTCCCTTGCCGTATGAGGCTAAACTTGGCACAAAGCTTGAAAAGTAAAGATACAATGATGTTGCTACAGTAGTAAGAATCATCAAGACCACTAAGAACAGAACAAAAGCAAAAAGAAAAACCTAAATTCATTGCGGGCTGCCTCCCGAAAGCGCTTCTTTAGAGCCATTAGCTAGGCTTAAAGCAGAAGATCAAGTCTTTTCAAGAGAATAACTAGCCCGTGTGACGGACTCAAAAGGTAACTTAATCTTTTACCTAGGGAAATGTTACATCCCTTTTTTGAGAGGGAATTGGAATTTGATAGTTCCCTCTTTCATGTCAATGATAGCACCAACTGTGCGAAGAAAAGGACGTCCCAAAATAATTGGACAAGAGGGCTCACACTCAGTGTCCATAATAGTGAAATCAACGAGAACATAATTGTCATTGACAATGATAAGAACATCGTCGATCTTCCCCAAAGGTTTCTTTACGGAAGAATCAACAAGACGAACACCAAAAGAACAATGATCAAAAGGTTTCAATTCAAGCATATCATACATTCTTTTGGGCATAACAAGGGTACTTGCTCCAACATCACAAAGAGCATAACAAGAGAAGTTATTCAATTTAATTTTTATCATAGGATCCCAACCATATTCTAGCTTCCTAGGTATGGAGGCTTCTAGTCTAAGCTTCTCCTCCCTAACTTTGATTAGAGCATTGGTGATATGCTCTGTGAAGGCAAGATTGAGTGTGCTAGTGTGGGGGTCTCTAGACATCTTGTGTAGGAAACCAATAACTTCTGGTAAAGTGCAGTTGTCAAAGTCTAAATCACTACTATCTACCAAGGAAGTAGTGATATTATTTAAGCTCACTTGTTTAGCCTCTATGTTCATAGATTTTTCCTCTTCTAAGGCTGAGGTGGTAGCATCACCATTGATAGGTCCAGTGGGACTAGGGGTGTGATGGGTGCTAACAGTTTGAACATCCTCAACTACTTGGATAGTGGCTACTGTGTGGTAGGTAGGAAGGCTCTTAATTCTCTCTTCTTCCTCCTTTTCTCTAGCCCATATCTCTTTAAGTTTAGCCATCATCCTAATATTTTCATTGATTTGTAACTGGATAGCATTAATAGGAGTGACCTTACTCTCCTCAAGGGGAGAGGTTCTAATTTTTAACATCTCAACATCAAGGGCTAAGTTGTCTACCTTCAAACAAAGATTATCTAATTTAGCTAGTTTTTCTTCCACATTCTTGTTGAAGGCCTTTTGGGTTGTGATAAAGTCTCTAAGCATACTCTCTAGTTCTGAAGTGGAGTTTCTGGTGGTAGGATAAGTGTTGTTCCCATAGTTGTTGGATGGGAAAGGCCTAGGATTGTTGCTACCAAAATTACTCCTATAAGCATTATTATTGAAGATGTTTCTAAAGACAAAATTGACATCTACTTGCTCCTGAGCAACCAAAGAATTTAAAGGAACATCTTGAGGATCAATAGAAGGTTGCTTGGTAAGTAGAGACATGATAAGGTCAACCTTTTCATTTAAAGAGGAGATCTCCTCGACAGAATTTACCTTCTTACCAGTTGGAGATCTTTCGGTGTGCCACTGAGAGTAGTTCAGCACATCTCATCTAGTAGCTTTGTGGCAGCACCAAGCGTGGTTGACATAAAAGTTCCTCCCGCGGACGAATCTAACAGGTTCCGCGAGGTGAAGTTCAAGCCTGCATAAAAAGTCTGGATAACCATCCAGTTAGTCAGTCCATGTGTGGGGCAGTTCTTGACAAGCGTCTTCATACGTTCCCAAGCCTGGGCAACGTGCTCATTATCCAATTGCCTGAAATTCATAATGTTACTCCGTAATTGAATAATTTTAGCAGGGGGATAGTACTTCCCTATAAAAGCATATTTGCATTTACTCCAAGAATCGATACTGTTCTTGGGCAAAGATTGTAGCCACTCCTTGGCTCTTCCTCTCAAGAGAAAGGAAAAATCTTCAGCTTGACGATGTCTCCATCCACTTCCTTGTACTTCTGCATGTCGCAGAGCTCGATAAATTTGTTTAGGTCCAAGGCAGCATCTTCTCCTGCTCCTGAGAATTGATCTTTCACGACAAGGTTAAGCACAGCAGGTGTAATCTCATAAGAAGGTGCTGAAGTGGCAGGTGGAGCAATAGGAGTGCAGATAAAGTCATTGTTGTTGTGACTAGTGAAGTCACACAACTTAGTGTTTTCATTGGAACCCATATTAGCAGCAGGTATTTTTGGTATTTTTGATTAAGGACACAAAAGAAAAAACTGAAAGGTAAACTAACAAGACTAAAAAGCAAAGGTAAAAGATAGTGTGCAACTCCCCTATATTGTAGACTTGAGTCCCCGACAACGGCGCCAGAAATTTGCTTGATGGCTTCTCGCCCCTCGTTGGTTATCCCAAGTGGAAGGTTTTAGATGCAGTGCAGCAGCAAGTTTCCCTCAGTGAAGATACCAAGGTTGTCGGACCAGTAGGACTCAGGAGATACAAGTAGGTGGTAAAGTGAACAAGGCGCCGTTTACGATATTGCTAACTTCACCTGGACCTGCACACATATACAAATAACTTTGCTCCCAACGAGTACAGAGGAGTTGTCAATTCCTCCGGCCATGCTGTTTACAAAGGAATAACGCAAGAGATAATGATAGTGGTAACTGAAAGTAAAGACTCAAAGTAAATTGGTAGTGTGAACAATAATGTGAAGATGGACCGGGGTCCCGTGATTTTCACTAGTGATGTCTCTCTACCAAAATACGATAAAAGTGCTAGCGAGGTAAACAAATCATAGTTGGGCAATTGACAGGATTATGAAGGCACCGCAATGCTAACTATGCTGCAAAGAAAGGAAGGGCTCAAAAGCAATGGGCAGTATGCCAAGGTAAGTAGACCGAAATCCATCTGCATCTACTACGAATCATCCACCTTGAGATATCTATCCACAACATCTCGCTGATATTAAGTTGTAAATCCCACCCAAAGTGTAAACTCAAAGCAACAGACAACTGCATTAAAAGAACTTTGCGTAAAGTAAAAAATCCTTGCACCCGCAGGTACAAGCACCGTTGTTTTATCCCTGGTGGCAACAGCACATCCCCTAGTCTCATGTTTCTGTCACTCAAGCTAGACATCAAGGGGCTGAACCCACAATCGAGCATAACGCTCTCTCTTGGAGTTGCAAATAAAATACTTGGCCAAAGCAAATACCGCAACGGGGAACATGCAAGAATTTACTAAAGAACAAAATATAAAAGAGAAGAACAAAATATATTACTCATCACAATCTGAACATAGTCTCATAAGCCATCGGATCCCAACAAACTCAACATAGCAACAGCAGAAATTACATAGATGCCTCGATCATGTGAGGCAGCTCACGAGGACTCGAAAGTGGAAGCACAAAAGAGGGAGAGATAGATCACATAGCTATTGGTCACGGACCCATGGTCCAAGGGGAACTACTCACGGTACAAACGGGAGGCGTCCATGGCTATGGATGGTCTCCCGGAGGGGGTAGCTTCTCCCGGCAGGGTGCCGGAGCAGCTTCTCCAGGAAGCCCCGATCTTGAAACGGCGGCGGCGGCGGAACAGAGGCGAGATCGCGAATAAGGGATCGATCTTAGGGGTTTCCGTCACGGGGGGTAAATATAGGCGAAGGGGGGCACCGAGAGGGGCCACAGGGCAGCCAGGAGGCTCCCTGGCGCGGCCTAGGGTGGGGTCGCGCCAGGGACCCTTCTGGAGTCCCTGTGGTGGCCCCCTTCCCTCCTTTGGTGTTTCCGGAAGCTTCCGTGTCGCTGATTTTTTATCTGATTTTTCCGGATTTTTTGGAGCACTTTTAATGGCCGGAAAACCTGAAATACAAAAACAGCAGAAAACAGGAACTGGCAGCTGGGTGCACTGAGTTAGTAGGTTAGTCCAAATAGGTTCAAAAGTGTATGAAAGTTCAAGTAAAACATGGCAAAGTCACACAAAACATGCATGGAGCAAGCAGAACTTATAGATACGTTTGGGACGTATCAGTAGACATCAGTGCAATAACAACAATTTCATGCTTAACGTAAGGAACTATAGCAAGTTAATCTTTGTAAGCGTCATCTATAGTGGCATCATGGCCATCAAAAAAGCAAGTATCAAAATCATCAGAAAGGGATGTATCAAGTGAGTCCTCGGAATCATAGGATTCCTCTTCATAGCAATCATTAGCCTCTTCTCGGGCATCAAGCATTCTCTTTTTAAAATTCTCAATATAAGCATTGGAAGTATAATTCTCGAAGAAATAAGCAAGAACTGCAAAGTTTTCAGACTTGTGAATAGTATCATAGTACTTTTCAATCAAAGAAGCAATCTCATAAGCACCCTTAAAAGCAACAAACTCTTCAATCTTTTCAACATCAAACTAGTCATAAACACCTTTTGCATAAGAAGATAGGATCTCATTGTCATTAAACTGACATTGGAAAGGAAGGTGTTTACGATCTATATTAGAGCAGCAAGTAAAATCATAAATTTGGCATAAACACTCAGCATAGCAATAAGAAGTTTGTACTTGGTCCCATAAGTGTTTCCCTTTCTGAGATAGTCGGTGTCGCGTATAATTAGCATGCTCATCCAATGATTTTCCCTCAACCAAGTCGGTTGGGTTTTTAGCGCGAGCACAAATTGATCGAAGACGATCCAAGTGAAACATGTCCATCCTTCCATATTTGGGTGGTTCAGCACCCATGGCGAGGATAGCATCACTAGGCAAAGCAAGACAAAAGAAAAAGGTAGCAACTATTTTTGTGGTTTTTCATATAAGACACAAAGGGAAAAGCAAAAACTGGAAAGGTAAACTAACAAGACTAAAAAGCAAAGATAAAATATAGTGTGCAACTCCCCTATCTTGTAGAGTGGAGTCCCCGGCAACGGTGCCAGAAATTTGGCAGTTGGCGGGACCACTCTTTTGCTGCGCTTCGGAGTCCCCGGCAATGATGCCAGAAATTAGCTTTAATGGCTTCTCGCCCCTCGTTGGTTACCCAAAGTGGAAGGTTGAGATGTAGACAACAAAAAATTTCCCTCGGTGAAGATACCAAGGTTTGTCTCCAGTAGGACTCCGACAACGACAGGAAGGTGACAACGGCGCCAGCAATTAGGCGGTTGGCGTGGACCTGCACACACAACAGATAACTTTTCTCCCAACGAATTCAGAGAGGTTGTCAATCCCTCCGGCCTTGTTGTTTACAAAGGATCAAATGCACGGGATGTTCACTAGTGATATCTCTCTCCCAAAAGACGATAAAATAGCCATGCGAGGTAAACAAATTACAGCTGGGCAATTGACAGGATTATGTGCGCAAACCAATGCTAACTATGCTATAAAGAAAGGAAGAGGCTCAAAAGCATGGGCGGTACGCCAAGACAAGTAGACTGAAATACATATGCATCTACCTACTAATCATCCACCTTGAGATATCTATCCAGAACATCTCGCTAGTATTAAGTTGTGAATCCCACCCGAAGTGTAAACTCAAAGCAAAAGACAACTGCATTAAAGAACTTTGTGTAAAGTAAACAATCCTTGCACCCGCAAGTACAAGCACCGTTGTTTTATCCCTTGTGGAAACATCACATCCCCTAGACTCATGTTTCTGTCACTCAAGCTAGTCATCAGGGGGCATAAACCCACAATCATGCATAACGCTCCCTCTTGGAGTCACTACCTACTACTTGGCCAAAGCAATAAACTGTAACAGCCCGGTTTTCACAAAAATTAAAAAATAAAATTTCGGTGTGAATTGTTTGATTGTCTGATTTGTTTGCGGTGTTTGCATCCCCGATTTATCGATCGGCGATTATTTTTCCCCCCTCTTATCTCGTATCGGACGGAGACCGACCCTTGCCACCCTGACACTCGACCTTTGCGACACCGGGTTTCGCCCGATCACCGTCGCGAAAATCGCACGAGACCAGCCGCAGCCAACAGAACGAAAAACCCCGTTTAATAATTAAACGGGATATTTTATAGCACGCCAGAAAGTGTTTTTGGAACGGTTCCAGCACGAGGTGAACGCCTCCGGCTCGACGCACTGATCGCGCAGATCGAAGTTTTACCCGAATCGGAGGTACTGCGGACCCCCGGCGGTCAGAAACGTGAGCACCGCGCGCGCGAGAGAAAAACCGGAGATGTTTTTGCAAACTGCCAGCCACCGGGGCTATATAAATACCACCACCCCACTTAGGGTTTCCCTAAGCCACTAGCCCCCCGAGATCTGGAAAAACACCCCAATTTTCGTCCAAACCCTAAATTTCAGATCTGGATTTCGCCCAATCCATCCTGGACCGTCAGATCTCGCGATCCGACGGCCTAGGGAGCTCCCAGCAGCCCACCTCTCCTCTCTCCTCCACCAAGCCGCCTCCCGCGCCCGTGGGCGTAGCCAGCCGCCGCCGGCCACCGAAGCAGCCAGCCGCCAGCCACCCTTCTCCTCTCCCTTCTCCTTTTCCTCCATCTCCTCCTCCCCTCGCCTCACCCACCTTCTCCTCTGCGCAGGCCGCCACCGGAGGAAGCAGCCGCGGCCGCCATGGAGGCCGGCCCGGAGTTCGCCGCCCGAGCCGCAGCTCGCCGGGGCCGCCGCCGCCTGGGGTCCTCCGTCGCCGCGCCGACATGGCCTCCTCTGGATCCGCCCTGCCGCGCCCTCGTCGTCCCCCCTGTGCAGCCCCGCCTCGCCTTCGTCGCCCGCCGGCCAGCGCCACCGGCCGCCGCCTCCCGAAGCCCCGATCCAGGCGGATCGGGCACGAACCGTGCAGCCGCTCGTGGTGGGCCGGCGCGCCCACTGCGGCCTGCCCAGCCGAGCCAAGCCCAGCCACTTGGGCCAGGCCCAAGGTGAGGCTGCCCCCTTTTTCTTTTTTTAGTATTTAGATCTGTTTTTGTTTCTCTGTTGGGCCCAAATAGGACTAGATTCGGCCCAGTGCATATTTTTTTTCTTTTTCCAGGCTTTTTATTTATCTGTTAATTGTTTTTATTGTGTTGCTTATAACTTTTCACGGGTAGCTCCGATGGAGACGCTTTCTACATGAAAGTTGCTCCGTTTTGCGCGTATATTATTAAAATGTTGTTTGTTGCCATGTTTGACTTTGTTTACATGCTGTTTGACTGCTAATTACACTGCTTGCCACTGTAAACTGTAACTGCTATAACTTTTTATCCGTTGCTCATATTAAAATGTTCTTTATATGTAACTTGACTAGAATTGCATGTAGATTGTGTTTATGCTGTTCTTGCTTGCTAATAAAAATAATAAAATATTGTTTAGGGAAAAACAGTACCAAATTCTATTTTTATTGTGGGGTCCGCAATAGTTTGCATGTCTAGGATTTCACCCCACTTAATTTGACTAGCCCAGGTAGTTTAATTATGCTTCACCTCTTGCCTTGTTTGTGTGCTATGTCATGCTTGCTTGAGTTGCCATGTTAATAACCGTTGTTTGGTCACCTGTAGCTAAGAAACTTGAACCACCGTAAACGTGCGGTATTCGTCGTGTGTGACGAGTACTCCACTTAAATCGTTAGTAACCGTTCTCGACGATAGATCCGTATCGCGTTGCCGTGCCTTGTGTTGTCTCTTTGTTCTTGTATTGCTCCGTAGTAATAGTGGTGCACCGTTGATTGCTTTCCAATGTTTATCGTCTTGTGTGCTCCCGCGGGTACCTCTCGGAGACGATGCGAGCTTGTGATCAACTACACCTTCGGAATCCGACTTATCAACAGGCAAGGACTATACATTACTTATGATCCATTCTATTTCAACCAGCGGTTTGCATGCTAGTCTAGGTTAGGTTCGATGTTTGATCCTACCACATGTTTACAGCCTCTTTCAAACCGATACAGCCATGTCCCTTCCCAGCAAACCTTGTACTTCTATGTTACTATTGCTCGTTGCTCAGCCCCTGCTTAGTCTGCATGCTTAGGATGCTACGATGTTACTCTGTTACTCCTGGGTTTGGGATATCACCTTATTATTATATTTTTGTTGATGATATGATTATTATAATGTTGACTATATTCGACGAAGGATGGAAGGTCTAGGCTATCCCGCCCTGACGCTTTGTTCCATTCGAGTCACCTAGGATCCGAGTTCCGGGTATTGGTTTTAAGACTGAGCGTGCCTAACCGCGTGTGGGATTTTATGGGGTCCCCTTTTCTTACCTACCTAGCTTCAAACATTTCTAGTGGTGGCCCAAGCTGATTTACCATTTGAAAACCGTGTGTCTGTCTGTCGGGTAGCTCCTGGCAGATATTATTTAAAATAACCCGGACCAGTGAGGACATAGTTCCCTTGCTGGCCCACTTTGTCCGGCTGAGGACCCGGTTTCCCATGTGTGATTAACCGGCTATCCAAACCCGAGACAGACGGTAGAGACCAGATCGAGAGAGCGGCCGGCTCCTGAGATGGATGTCGACTCACCGGGGGCTACCCGGATTTGTTCGTTGTTAGCTAGAGGGACCTGTCATTTCGGATCTCTTGGAACTAAATCATAAAATGGTTGCCTCGATGGGTAGAAACTGAGAGTGATGGACGTGCGTGCGGAGCCTCGTAATGGGCAGTTGGTACAACCCTGCAGGGTTAAATCTTTTCGAGAAGCCGTGTCCACGGTTATGGACGACTTGAGACCTACGTCCTGTTCATAGACAACAACAACTGAGATAATCTTAATATAACTTGATCAACGTGTGTGTGCCTTGACTTCTTCTTCTTCGTCGGGATGCGAAGAGGAGGACAAGGATAGGATAGGTGTTATGTTTGCGTAAGTAGTTGATAGCAAGACTTGTTGGAGGCGATTCCTCATCGAATGCTTGACTTCTTACCTTACTCTCTAGATCGTTAGCCACTTCATAAATGCTAGTGCGGCAGCAACCTCACCACTTACCTCATCCTTACCGTAAAATACTAGTTGTCCTAGAATGACGAGTGATGAAGTCCTTGCTGGGTCAGATGACCACTACAGTTGGATGCTGAGTACCTCTGTACTCATGATACTACCCCCAAACTCTTTTCAGGGTTCTTGATCGACAACAGGTATGGTGATCGACGTTTCACGTGGAGACTCGACGACGACTAGTTAGGCGGATCCCGACGGAGGGCCTGGACCCGTGTGGTTATGGGATTGGTGTTTTTCTATTTGCCACTAGGAATTTGCTTGTAGTCTGTACTCAGACATATATCTTCCGCTGCTATATTGTATTAAGGCAGTTGTATGCCAATTGTATGAGATGTTGTATCCTTGTATCTGTAATGTTGGAAATCCGGGGCATATGGCTTTGTCATATGTCGCGGTGGGACCGATATGTGCTTCGTCCCCGGGTCTTGGTGGAAACACCTAGATCTGGAACAGTACCGCATATCGGGCCTTACAACTTGGTATCAGAGCCTTACCGACCGTAGGATCCCTTCTCTGGCCGAAGTCGAGTCTAGACAAAAATTATTTTGTAGTTACTAAGCTAGTTATCGGAGAGTAGGATTCTTTTTACTCCTTACCCTTGCTCTGGTCAGGACAAGTGTCGTAAGTGTTTTAATTCTGATCTTATCCCCTTCAAACTTTAGGATCTCGAGTGTGTGGAGTTTCGGAACCATTACAATGCCTTGCTTGCAGCGTATTGTCTCGATTCCGAGCTCAGGTGGGAATTCCTGTAGTACCTTTAGCTTCTCCGATTTTGGGTGTCATCTGGGTCATCCGTTTCCATCCCTCCTTTTGCCGGTGTTTTTACGACTTGTGTCGAAAATCACTATCCCTTGATCTGGTTTTCGCGATCGTTCTTCCTCTTGACACTGACGCTTTCGGTATTCCGACGATGTCGTCTCTCTGCGAAAAATTATCTCGACAGAAGTTCGACGTCGACATGGAGAAGAGTCCCTTGTTGGTGGTGTTGAAGATTGTCGACTCTCTTCTCTCCCCCCTCTCCCCCGGAACGTCCTGGATCTCGTGACGAGATCCCTTGTTGATGGTGTTGTATTGTAACAGCCCAGTTTTCACAAAAATTAAAAATTTTGTTTTCGGTGTGAATTGTTTGATTGTCTGATTTGTTTGCGGTGTTTGCATCCCCGATTTATCGATCGGCGATTATTTTTCCCCCCTCTTATCTCGTATCGGACGGAGACCGACCCTTGCCACCCTGACACTCGACCTTTGCGACACCGGGTTTCGCCCGATCACCGTCGCGAAAATCGCACGAGACCAGCCGCAGCCAACAGAACGAAAAACCCCGTTTAATAATTAAACGGGATATTTTTATAGCGCGCCGGAAAGTGTTTTCGGAGCGGTTCCAACACGAGGTGAACGCCTCCGGCTCGACGCACTGATCGCGCAGATCGAAGTTTTACCCGAATCGGAGGTACTGCGGACCCCCGGCGGTCAGAAACGTAAGCACCGCGCGCGCGAGAGAAAAACCGGAGATGTTTTTGCAAAATGCCAGCCACCGGGGCTATATAAAGACCACCACCCCACTTAGGGTTTCCCTAAGCCACTAGCCCCCCCAGATCTGGAAAAACACCCCAATTTTCGTCCAAACCCTAAATTTCAGATCTGGATTTCGCCCAATCCATCCTGGACCGTCAGATCTCGCGATCCGACGGCCTAGGGAGCTCCCAGCAGCCCACCTCTCCTCTCTCCTCCACCGAGCCGCCTCCCGCGCCCGTGGGCGTAGCCAGCCGCCGCAGGCCACCGAAGCAGCCAGCCGCCGGCCACCCTTCTCCTCTCCCTTCTCCTTTTCCTCCATCTCCTCCTCCCCTCGCCTCACCCACCTTCTCCTCTGCGCAGGCCGCCACCGGAGGAAGCAGCCGCGGCCGCCATGGAGGCCGGCCCGGAGTTCTCCGCCCGAGCCACAGCTCGCCGGGGCCGCCGCCGCCTGGGGTCCTCCGTCGCCGCGCCGGCATGGCCTCCTCTGGATCCGCCCTGCCGCGCCCTCGTCGTCCCCCCTGTGCAGCCCCGCCTCGCCTTCGTCGCCCGCCGGCCAGCGCCACCGGCCGCCGCCTCCCGAAGCCCCGATCCAGGCGGATCGGGCACGAACCGTGCAGCCGCTCGTGGTGGGCCGGCGCGCCCACTGCGGCCTGCCCAGCCGAGCCAAGCCCAGCCACTTGGGCCAGACCCAAGGTGAGGCTGCCCCCTTTTTCTTTTTTTAGTATTTAGATCTGGTTTTTTTTCTCTGTTGAGCCCAAATAGGACTAGATTCGGCCCAGTGCATGTTTTTTTCTTTTTCTAGGCTTTTTATTTATCTGTTAATTCTTTTTATTGTGTTGCTTATAACTTTTCACGGGTAGCTCCGATGGAGACACTTTCTACATGAAAGTTGCTCCGTTTTACGCGTAGATTATTAAAATGTTGTTTGTTGCCATGTTTGACTTTGTTTACATGCTGTTTGACTGCTAATTACACTGCTTGCCACTGTAAACTGTAACTGCTATAACTTTTTATCCGTTGCTCATATTAAAATGTTCTTTATATGTAACTTGACTAGAATTGCATGTAGATTGTGTTTATGCTGTTCTTGCTTGCTAATAAAAATAATAAAATATTGTTTAGGGAAAAACAGTACCAAAATCTATTTTTATCGTGGGGTCCGCAATAGTTTGCATGTCTAGGATTTCACCCCACTTAATTTGACTAGCCCAGGTAGTTTAATTATGCTTCACCTCTTGCCTTGTTTGTGTGCTATGTCATGCTTGCTTGAGTTGCCATGTTAATAACCGTTGTTTGGTCACCTGTAGCTAAAAAACTTGAACCACCGTAAACATGCGGTATTCGTCGTGTGTGACGAGTACTCCACTTAAATCGTTAGTAACCGTTCTCGACGATAGATCCGTATCGCGTTGCCGTGCCTTGTGTTGTCTCTTTGTTCTTGTATTGCTCCGTAGTAATAGTGGTGCACCGTTGATTGCTTTCCAATGTTTATCGTCTTGTGTGCTCCCGCGGGTACCTCTCGGAGACGATGCGAGCTTGCGATCAACTACACCTTCGGAACCCGACTTATCAACAGGCAAGGACTATACATTACTTATGATCCATTCTATTTCAACCAGCGGTTTGCATGCTAGTCTAGGTTAGGTTCGATGTTTGATCCTACCACATGTTTACAGCCTCTTTCAATCCGATACAGCCATGTCCCTTCCCAGCAAACCTTGTACTTCTATGTTACTATTGCTCGTTGCTCAGCCCCTGCTTAGTCTGCATGCTTAGGATGCTAAGATGTTACTCTGTTACTCCTGGGTTTGGGATATCACCTTATTATTATATTGTTGTTGATGATATGATTATTATAATGTTGACTATATTCGACGAAGGATGGAAGGTCTAGGCTATCCCGCCCCGACGCTTTGTTCCATTCGAGTCACCTAGGATCCGAGTTCCGGGTATTGGTTTTAAGATTGAGCGTGCCTAACCGCGTGTGGGATTTTATGGGGTCCCCTTTTCTTACCTACCTAGCTTCAAACATTTCTAGTGGTGGCCCAAGCTGATTTACCATTTGAAAACCGTGTGTCTGTCTGTCGGGTAGCTCCTGGCAGATATTATTTAAAATAACCCGGACCAGTGAGGACATAGTTCCCTTGCTGGCCCACTTTGTCCGGCTGAGGACCTGGTTTCCCATGTGTGATTAACCGGCTATCCAAACCCGAGACAGACGGTAGAGACCAGATCGAGAGAGCGACCGGCTCCTGAGATGGATGTCGACTCACCGGGGGCCACCCGGATTTGTTCGTTGTTAGCTAGAGGGACCTGTCGTTTCGGATCTCTTGGAACTAAATCATAAAATGGTTGCCTGTGATGGGAAGCAACTGAGAGTGATGGACGTGCGTGCGGAGCCTCGTAATGGGCAGTTGGTACACCCCTGCAGGGTTAAATCTTTTCGAGAAGCCGTGTCCACGGTTATGGACGACTTGAGACCTACGTCATGTTCATAGACAACAACAACAACAACAGAGATAATCTTAATATAACTTGATCAACGTGTGTGTGCCTTGACTGCTTCTTCTTCGTCGGGATGCGAAGAGCAGGACAAGGATAGGATAGGTGTTATGTTTGTGTAAGTAGTTGATAGCAAGACTTGTTGGAGGCGATTCCTCATCGAATGCTTGGCTTCTTACCTTACTCTCTAGATCGTTAGCCACTTCATAAATGCTAGTGCGGCAGCAACCTCACCACTTACCTCATCCTTACCGTAAACTACTAGTTGTCCTAGAATGACGAGTGATGAAGTCCTTGCTGGGTCAGATGACCACTACAGTTGGATGTTGAGTACCTCTGTACTCATGATACTACCCCCAAACTCTTTTCAGGGTTCTTGATCGACAACAGGTATGGTGATCGACGTTTCACGTGGAGACTCGACGACGACTAGTTAGGCGGATCCCGGCGGAGGGCCTGGACCCGTGTGGTTATGGGATCGGTGTTTTTCTATTTGCCACTAGGCATTTGCTTGTAGTCTGTACTCAGACATATATCTTCCGCTGCTATATTGTATTAAGGAAGTTGTATGCCAATTGTATGAGATGTTGTATCCTTGTATCTGTAATGTTGGAAATCCGGGGCATATGGCTTTGTCATATGTCGCGGTGGGACCGATATGTGCTTCGTCCCCGGGTCTGGGTGGAAACACCTAGATCTGGAACGGTACCGCATATCGGGCCTTACATAAACAGCAACAGAGAACATGCAAGAATTACTCAAGAACATAAATATAAAAGAGGAGAATCAAATATATTACTCAATCACAATCTGAACATAGTCTCATAATCCATCAGATCCCAGCAAACTCAACATAGCAACAACAGAAAGATTACATATGTGCCTCGATCATGTAAGGCAGCTCACGACGTCTAAACCATGAAGAACAAATAGGGGAGGAGAACATCACATAGCTACTGATCATGGACCCATGGTCCAAGGTGGACTACTCACGGTTCATCCGGGAAGCATCCATGGTGCTGGAGAAGCTCCCAGAGGTGGTTCCTCCCTCCGGCAGGGTGTCGGGAAGAGGGCTCCTGGTGCTCCCGATCTTGGAAGCGCGGCAGCGGCGGAACAGAGGAGAGATCGCGAAAAAGGGTTCTATCCTCGAGGGTTTCGGGACGAGAGGGATATATAGACAAAGGGGGGCAGCCAGAGGTGGACCAGGGGCCCCAGGCGCCCCCTGGCGCGGCCTAGGGGGTGGTCGCGCCAGGTGGCCGCCTGGGCCACCCCTGGCACCCCTTTGGCCCCACTTGGGATCTTCCCGAAGCTTCCTGTACGCTGATTTTTCCTATATTTTTCCCGGAATTTTTCTGGCACTTTAAGTAATGGGAAAACCTGAAATACAAAAACAACAGAAAACAGGAACTGGCACTGGGGTGCACTGAGTTAATAGGTTAGTCCAAATATGATCAAAAGTGTACGGAATTGCATCAATATCATAGCAATATCACACAAAAGAAGCATGGAGCAAGCGGAAATTATAGATACGTTTTGGACGTATCATAGGGACGTACCCAAAATCTTTCATCTCCGTGTCAATGACAACATTGGCGGTCTTGCCGCCATTCTCAGGTCCGCGCTCCTCATAGCGATCAGGACAGCTGGAGGCCCAATGCTTTGCACTGCCGCAAACATGGCACACTCCCTTCTTCTTATTAGGATTCTTCTTGAAGTTGGTAGGCTGTGACGGCTTGTTCTTTCTATCAAAATTGCATTTTCCACCAAATTTATTCTTGAAGTTGGACTTGTTGGGCTGGTAGTTCTTTTTCTGTACCATATGGGCACTTGAACCACCCTCAGGAACTCGAGCGCGTGTATCATTTTCTCTCGCCTTCTCTTCAACATCAAGAGTCCCAATGATATTCGCAACGCAAAACTCTTGCCTCTTGTGTTTTAGAGAAGTAGCAAAGTTGTTCCACGAATGTGGAAGTTTGGCAATAATGCCCCCGTCCATAAACTTGTCCGGCAACACACACTTGAAGTGCTCAAGTTCTTTGGCGAGCGAATGTATCGCATGCGCTTGTTGAACAACAGAGCGCTCATCAGTCATCTTGTAGTCATAATATTGTTTCATGACATACAACTCGCTGCCAGCGTCCGAGGCCCCAAACTTGGCCTTGAGCGCATCCCACATGTCCGTACCGTTATCAAACGACATATATGAATCCACAATGGAATCATCAAGAATACCGAGGAGGGCACCCTTAAAGAGAGTATCGATCTTCTCATAAGCCTCTTGCTGTGCAGGAGTAAGATCGCCCTCGGGCTTGCCCTTGGTGGCGTCATAGCATTGCATGGACTGAAGCCAGTACACTGCTCTCGTGGGCCACCTCTTGTAGTGCACCCCTTTGAAAGGCGGCGTCTTCATAGACGCAAGTAAGCCAGATGCAGTAAATTTCCTATAATCAGGTTTTTGAATTGTTGAAAATATTAGAAATTTAGCATATGATTTAATCCACGAAATAGACAAACAATCCATGGCAACAATGAAACAAATCAAACTAGCCATGCGATCTACCAAAACAGTAGACAAAGAGATCAAATCTAAAGCAATTACTAGGAACAGGACATGCAACATGATCTCAAAACCATAAGAACGGATCACATACGGTGCAGCGGGTGTGGAGCCGCTGGCGTTGGTGTCGCCCATGTCGCTGATGGAGAGGCTGCCGACGTCCAGGAAGGAGTCGTCGTCGGAGAAGTAGTCGTCGTCGCGCGAGTGCGCTCCCCAAAAACCTGATCGCCCCTCTCCCGTACAGATCTCGAGAGACGGAGTTTCGGAGGCGAACGAGGACGAGGAACCATATGGCGGTGTGGCCAGGGTAGGGTTTGCGGTGTTTATCGCATAGCTTTGTCCTCGGCTCGGCCCATTCCCAAACCCGACGCGCGCGTCGTGGCGAGGCAAGCGAGAAGGAGAAACGCGCGTGTAGCACTTCTCTTCTCAAGCTCTTACAAGTGCTAGTGGAGCTCAGCTTATAAACAAGTGTGGCTCTTCCTCCACAGGCGAGGTGTACTAAATTTTTCATCACTTACTATGTATTAATGGGCAAAAAAAATTAAAATTTACAACGCTGCCTTGGGCCAAAGGCCCAACTCAGCAAATAGGTGTAAAATTCAGCGAAAACAGCTCACATACAGCTAGCCTCAAGTCGCTCGAGAAGCCTACCTAGCATCTGCAAGTAGCTAGCTACTAATTGAGCCAAGGTAGAGGAGGATTCGACGAGAGGCTCCATGGCGTTGGCTCAGCTACAGGCGCAGGCGCGGTTCGTGGGGGTGGCCGCGACGAACGCCGGCGTGGAGCTGGAGCTGGACAACCACCAGTCGCGGTGGGTGAACCAGGTGCGGCGGCGGATGGAGGCCGGGGCGGAGGAGCTGGGCGCCGTCGCCAAGGTCTTCGACGTGCCGCGGCTGCTGCGGGCGACCAGGCCCGAGGCGTACGCCCCGCAGCACTTCGCCCTGGGCCCCTATCACTACCAGCGGCCCGAGCTCAGGGACATGGAGCGCTACAAGCTCGCCGCGGCCAAGCGCGCCGAGAAGCTCTTCGCCTGCGACCGCAAGTTCGACGATCTCGTCCAAAAGTTTGTCCGCATGCAGGAGATGATCCGAGCTCCCTACCACAGGTACCGTATACATCGAGTATTGTTTTTGTCAGTCTAGAACCCATCTAAATGTGGTTTAGCAAAATTATATTCCCTAAAAAAAAGATACACACCAAGTATTTTTCGTAATCAACAAACGCTCATACATCATTTGAGAATTAATAGGTAATCGTTCGTGTGTTGCAATGGAACATAAATATTCTAATAGTTCAACACCAATCGTTCCATCATTTTATATGCAATTTTATTAGTATTAAATATTGTAATATGCGAGGCGAAAAGCTATATTCTTTCAATTTTGGAGTTGGGCGCTATTAGAATATATGAAATGTAAAATAAGTGTAAATAAAAATCCTGGGCTGTTTAATTAAATGGATGAAAGGAAAGATCTGGGTTGTTTAATTGTAGGGTCGAAAGGAAAGAAAACTGAACAGTTTAAATTGTGCTACAAAGGAAAGGAAAGTGATGAATATGTGGTCGTACACAATGAATGGCAATAATCTTGGGCGATTTAATGCAATGATCCTGGACGGTTTAAAGAATGCTACTAAGGAAAGTGGTGTTGTGTGGTGGATGGTTTAATTAGTCTTAGACTGACTGGTGAGGCATACATGATTGACGAAAACTTTGGCAAAACACGAAGGAGGGACCGTAAGGAACCGTTAGCCATTTTTTAGATAATACAGATTCATGAGCAACTAGCCGGCTCTTTGCTTCTGCCATTTCGATAAGTCCAGTTTACCATAATCTTCACACGTGAGTTCTTTGGTCTCTTGTGTGCTGCCCGAATTGAAATGCTAAGTGAGGGTTTTCCTTTTGCTTTGACAGTTTCTTAAAGACAATTTGACATTTCCCGTTGGCGGTCATAAATTGGTGTCATGTAGCTTTCACCACAAAATTATCCTTATTAAGATTTTGTAATCTATTCCTCAAATTTTTTTTGTAATCTAGCATTATATTTGACAGGAAAATATTTATTCCTAGAGGTGCAACTTGCACTCAAAATAAGAAGGGAGTGTCTACGTCTCAATCGACTGAGACCTAGTTAGGTCTCAGTCGAGTGACATCATTATAGGCGGGTTAGATTTGTTAAGTGCCTTTGCTTTTTTAGGTTGTTTCCATGTCTGTTATGGGGTTTTTTTTGTTTTTTTTTTGTCTGACGCAAATATTGCCAGTCCAACACTTGTACCGGTGATCTGTTCACTTGTTCTAGCTCTTGCATCCTTTACTTTTTTTTATCCGCGCATGCAAAAAAATAAATTAGATAATTAGAAGAAAAAAATGTTGTACATGTAAGGCATTTTATTATTTGTTCACAAGTAGAGGAAAATACAACTACAATCATGTAGAACGTGTGTGTCAGGATGTTAAAACAAACATAAATATAAAGTAGAATTTGAGTGGATTGCACACACACAAAATGAACACGCCACCATAATACCGACATGTAATTGCGGTCGGGTGTGCGGACATGCAGTTGCGGTCGAGTGTATAGACATGCAGTTGCGGTCGGGTGTGCGGACATGCAGATGCGGTCGGGTGTGCGGACATGCAGTTGCGGTCGGGTGTGAAGACAATTGCGGTCGGGGTGTGCGGACATGCAGTTGCGGTCGAGTGTATAGACATGCAGTTGCGGTCGGGTGTGCGGACATGCAGTTGTGGTCGGTTCTATGGATATGCAGTTGCGCCCGGGTCTATGGACATGCAGTTGCGATGGGTTATATGGACATGTAGTTGCACCCGGGGTTATAGACATGCAGTTGCACCCGGGTCTATAGACATGCAGTTGCAGTCAAGTCAATGGACATGCAGTTGCACCCGGGTCTATAGACATGCAGTTGCGGTCGAGTCTATGGACATGCAGTTGCATCCGGTTCTATGGACATGCAGTTGCACCCGGGTCTATAGACATTCAGTTGCGATCGAGTCTATGAACATGTAATTGCACCCGGTTCTGTGGACATGCGGTTGCAGTCGGTTCTACGAACATACAGTTGCATCCGGTTCTATTAAAATACAGACATGCAGTTGCGTCCGGGTCTATGTACATGCAATTGCACCCGAATCAGACAAAGCCCACCAAAAGCGGCCGAACCAGTACAGGCCTAGTAAAAAAAACAAAAAATGTGAGGCAAAAAAACCCTTCCCGTGAATCTAAAAGCAGAGATAAAATCAATGGTGGATCGGTCGACTAAGACCTAACTAATTCTCAATCGACTGAGAATTAGCCAGACCGGAAAAAAAAATCATTATAACCGACTACATAGACGACTAGACGTACGCACATAGAACATAAATGCCAAATGATAAATCATAATGCCTTCACCTTGAGTGTTTAACTAGCATTATCCAGTTACTTCTAAAAGCTAGTCACTACCAAAAAAGTCAAACTTAGACAGTGATATAGTTGTATCGTTTATGAAATATTTGAATCATCATCTCATCAGGATTCTTGATGTTTGTGTTTATTTCAGTTTCTTCAATCTAATGCACTAAGTTGAACGGGCAAATCTAGAAGTTCTGTATGAATGAAGTTAATCTCATCGATCATGTATACGTGGAATGAGTGTAGGTACCTTGAGTTGAACGGACAGACGCTGGCATGGATGATGGCCATCGACACGTGCTTCCTCCTCGACTTCCTCGAGAGCTACCACGTCGAAGGCACCACCGACATGGTCTCCTCCGCGACCAACTGGATCAACGCCATGGTCCGCGACGCCATGATGCTCGAGAACCAGATCCCGCTCTTCCTCTTCGCGGGCGCGCTTCAGCTCCGCCACGCCTCCGAGGAGGCCACCGCCGACGCCATGCACGCCGTCTTGGACCGCTTCATCAGGGAGGTGTGCCCCATCAAAACCACCGCGCTGACCATCGCCAACGACTTCTCCAAGCGCGCGCACCTCCTGGAGCTTCTCTACCGCTTTCTCGTGCCCGCCTCAGCGGTCTTCGCTGAGGACGCGGCGGAGCTCCCGCCGTTGGTCCCGGAGGAGGTTCTCTCCCTCGACGCGCTCGAGCAGCAGGTCCCGGACTACGACAAGGTGAAGCAGGCGTGCATGCAGGTGTCCAGCTTCGACGTGGCGCCCGTGCGCTTCATCAAGAATAACCTCATCTCCAAGCCCCTGAGCGCGGCTTCGACCCTCCCGGGGATGATCATGCGCAAGGTGCCTCTGCTGTCGGCGATAACGCCGCTGCTCGGGAAGTTCATGGCGTCGACGGACGTCGAGGCGCGGCTCAAGGGCGTGAACCTGGCCTCCATTATCAACTCGCCGCTGGCGCAGGAGATCATGATCCCTTCGGTGGCGCAGATGGCCGCGCGCGGCGTGCGGTTCGCGCCGGCTCCAGAGGGCATGACAGGGATCGGCTTCGACGCGGCCACGGCGACGCTGACCCTGCCGGTGCTGCACCTCGACGGCAACACGGATGTGATCCTCCGTAACCTGGTGGCGTACGAGACCGCCGCCGTGCGCGGGCCGCTTGTCATGGCGCGCTACACGGAGCTGATGAACGGCATCATCGACACCCCTAAGGACGTCAAGATCTTGAGAGAATGTGGGATCATCTTCAACAGTTTGAAGAGCGACAAGGAGGCGGCAGACATGTGGAACGGGATGTGCCGGGCGGTGCGGCCGAGCAAGGTCCCGCTGCTTGACGGCGTGATCAGGGAGGTCAACGCTCACCGGAACCGGAGGGCAGCCGTGAAAGTGAAAAGGCTTCTCAAGCGTTACGTGTTCAGGTCGTGGAGGCTGCTCACGTTGCTCGCCGCCGTCGTGCTGCTGCTCATGACGGCGTTGCAGACCTTCTGCACCGTGTATGATTGCAAGCGCTGGTTTGGTGGAATAATGGAGTTGCCGCAACTAACGCCCGGAGGACGGCAGTAGCATGTATAATTCATTGCAGTAGCTAGGTTGCACATGCGAAAGTCATCTTGTGTACCCGAGCACACGTGAGCTCGGTTTGTGATTGGTCCACGCTAGCTGCAGGAGGTGGTGGGTCCGCTATACAGACCGTATGCATGAATGTATTCCTGGTGTATTGCTAATTTAATAACTGCGACTGGACCACGTATAGGATTTGGTAAACATGACGCCGTTTTGGTTCGGTTGTGCCGGCTCAGATGGGCATCACGATATGTGCCATTGCAGGCTATAGTTCTGTGCCAACCGCGTCATAGATCTTCGTTGTAGCATGCTACTGTTCTACGCAGTTAAATTTCATGTGGGTTTGGGCGGCATTTTTTAATGGATTGACAGTGAAACTTATATTCAGATTAGTGGTACGGTTAAATTTCCTTAGTAAAATAACCGTACATCACCATGAAATACAAATTATGCTATGAAAATAATAAAAATGCATATGTACCAACACTAGCGGGTACAAGTCATATCTTCATTGTCCATTGCCGCATCAAGATACGTGCATAGAAAACCGACTAGCGTTGCTGATAACCCTGATAACCCGCTGTCGCAGTTTTAAAAAATATCTAATCAACTGTCCCTTTTCCCATCCCCGCAGGAATCTCCGCCGGTGGCTGTCTGCCTTGCTCGCGTCAGCCCGGCCCTTCTCTCTCTCCCCGCATCCTTTATCACCCACCGCCTCGTGTGATTCCCCCACCACCACTACTCTCCCTCCTCTCACTCATCGCCGCCATTGTTGATGCCTGCGGAGCGCTCGGCCCAGCCCCATCTCCCGCAGAAAAGGGCGCTAGCCCAGCCAGTGCATCCGTCCATTCCCGTTCCCAGCAATCCGTTACCACCAAGGGCACATGATATCAGTTCTTGCTCGGTTCCTTCCACCAAGACCAAATCTCACCTCGCGGTAGCCTCGTATTGACTCATCCATCCATCCATCCACCTCCCCAGCTCGGCAGCGCCTCACTCGACTCCTCGGATCGGCAGCGCGTCCATTTTCCGCGCCCCGTGGGATCTATGGATCCAGTTACCAGTTGGGGGTTCGTTTCTTGGATTTGGATTCGGATCTCCTGCTCGCAATGGAGGCCCTCGTGGAGCTCTTCACAAGATCCTATTCGTCTTCCACGCCCGTGGACCGGGAGGCGGAGGCCTACCCGGCCTACGGCGACTACGCCGTGCTCCCCATCCTCGCCGCCTTCTTCCCCGCCTTGCGCTTCCTCCTCGACCCACTAGTGGACAGACCCCCATATTATCCCGGTTCATATGGGCCTTCGGTCCCGGTTCCACACCCGGGACCAATAACTCGGGACCAATGATGATCCCGGTTGGCCCACGAACCGGGACCGAAGAGGCTCCACGTGCCCAGGCGCGCAGCGAGGGGGGGAGGGGTCATCGGTCCCGGTTGATAGGAAGAACCGGGACCGAAGAGGCTCCACTGCCCCCCTTTTTAGCCCTATTTTCTGATTTTTTTTCATTTATTTATTTCGTGTTTTGTATTCAATTAAATGGTACCATATATATATAAATTAAAGCACCAATGAAGGAACCACAATATATATTACACATTATCGTCACGAATATATCATATACACCATCTCATTCCTCGTGCTTGGTCGAACATGTATTACACAAACGGTACTCACACGAGTTCGATCTAATTTACATCGGTCCTTGGCCACTTGTCTTCCAAAAAATGAGGGTGAAAGAACTCTCCGGTCGGAGCTATGACATGGTCTAATAAGAATCCGGCGATTTCCTCTTGAATTGCTCGCACGCGTTCTCGTGGTAGAAGACCGTCCTGCATTCGTTCGATCTAATTAAAAGAAAGGGATCAATATATATGAATGAAACTAAACACAATTTAACGCAATAAATTAAAGTATTGAATGTTGTTTATCGTACTTCAATTTTCCTTATGTTTCGGATTGCGGCCGTCTCTTTGGTCGTCTGGCGAATGAACTCGCAGACATAATATCCACATAAGTTATTCCCGGGTCCCTGTCTCAAACACTTTACGAGAACGGAGATCAATGAATATTATAATCAGCATGATAATTATACTGAAACTAGAATCAAAAAGATGCACGGATCTAGCAAGTAGTACTTACATTCAGTGATTCAAATGTAAGCTCTGCCGGAAGACCCGGTGTTTTGGCGGTGAACCGTTTCCAAACCCTCTGGAGGCATGCTTGCATGTCCTCCCATGATTTCATAGATCTGCGTCCCGGGTCCATGACTTTTACTACTCCTTCGTCCGGAACAATGATCAACAGAATAAAGTGGAAGCTGCACACGCATAAAGAGTCAATTATACGCTTAACACCGAGCAAGCAAAATAGAATGTGTGCGAGACAGTAACACTCACTCGAAGTTGTAAGGAAATAGTATTTCCCTTCTTGTGCCGAAATACGTCAACGATTGCAACAAGTTGTTCTCTGTCTGGTTGGGCTTCTCTTTGAGAGTTCTTTCATGAACGAACTGGCAGTCAACGAACCCAATGTCATAGATTTGTCCTTTCTTGCATTCGAGAATCTTCATTCTGCATATATAATTAGTTTAGTGATGAGTGTAAGATTGTACATGAAACAAATGAACTGAGCTAGAAAGGCTTGATCACTGAAATTAATGGTACTTACAGACAATATGCACTGACGATAGATTTGTCGATGGCGTCTCCATTGTAAAACTGAAATAATTCTGAGAATTCAATCAGATCAAAGCCTTGTCCATGCCCGTAATGCTCGTTCTGAAATTTAGCGTAGATCCAGTTTTCGGATTTAGCAGATTTTTCCATGTACCAGTCATGCAATTTTCGCATCTTTGTTGGTAGATCCTTGACTAACTCGGGTTTGACGAGAGGATACCCGTGTTGGTATTGGTATGCCGGTACGAATTCCTCGTCGTTCCCGAACTCATCGAGACGGCTCAGGTAATCAGTAATAGACAATCCTACTGCCTGGGCTTTTGCTCCGTACTGTCTTATAAACTCCGGATCTTTGTTCGGATCATACGCATCGACCTGATGCTGCTGGGGGCGCAGCCAAGTGTGCACTTTGAGCGGTTCGGTCGATTGTTCTTTCTGTAGTCCGAGCTGGGCAATCTCTTTTCCGACTCTCCGCTCTTTTTCCTCAGCCGACTTTGTAATAGAGCGTTCATAGTCTGATGTGAGCGGTATGGGGTTGTGCTTCTTCTTCAGTTTCGCGCACGCGGCGTGATCTTTTGGGGTGCGCGGGAATAATGGCTCTATCGGCTTCTTCTTGTTGGCCACATCAATCTTCCACTTTTCATAAGACATTTTTACGGACACTTCCAGTTCCTCAGGTGTCATCTCTCCGGGTAGCTTCTTCATATTCTGATGAGGAACTTTTGGGAGGGGTGATCGCTTACGTTTCGGTGATTTCTTGCTGCCCCTCCTAGTATAGGTACGCTTCCGCTTCTGGCTCTGAGGCTCAGGAGATGGAGACGGCTGAGGCGACGGTGGAGATGCCTGAGGCGACGGTGGAGACGGCTGAGCCGGAGAGTGGTGAGGCGGTGAAGGCGATGGTTGCAGTGAAGAATGGTCACGTGGCGGCGAAGTTGGATTGCTCTTCTGAAGAGTGGGTGACCTTGGCGGCACATAATCTGGAAGCACGATGTGCTCCTTTCGCCATAGAACACTCCCCTTTTTTGCTTCTCCTAGTTCTTTCAGCTCCCCATCTTCACCTGCAGGGTGGTCCAGCTTCAGCTCCTCATAATCATCCATCACATCATCCACCATGACGACAGCGTACCCTTCTGGAGTCGGGTTGCAATGATAAGTTGGTTTCTCCGGGATTGATAGGGCCATGCCGACCGCCACCGTCACCTTTAAGTTCATCACTTGCACCTTAAGATCACAACGTGTGCTCTCCGTGATATAATCCACTGGGTAGCGTTTAGGAGCAGCCGTTGTCAGTGCATCATCATCATTCTGCTGGAGCTGCGTGGAAGCTTGGGAGCTTTTCCGATTCGATGGGGCGCCGGTAGCATCGAATCCAGTTTCTAACAAGAGCTGTTGAGGTTGGCCGCCACTTTGCTGGCTAAGTCTGCCGATCAGCTCCTCCGCCCGCTTTAAGCCTTATTCTACATTACGCAGCCGCTCTTTGGTAGCCGTTTTCTCAGCCTCATTCGCCACTTTCTCTCTCTCAGCCGCCGCTTTCTCAGTTGCCTCCCTTTCCTTCCTCCTCTGATGGCTTTTATCTGGATATTTCTTGCTTTCCGAAGGGAAGGCAAGTTTCCAACACTTGGAGTCTGGCGTGCCTCGTGCTCGTCCTGGGTGTTCTTTATTTTTTAGGGCGCGTGTGAGCTCGTCGTCCTCGCTATCGGGAATGAACCGTCCCTCTTCAATATCACGTACTGCATCTCTAATATCATCGATGGGCAGCAGGGGATCATCTATGTGTGACTGGTTATATATTGCCTTCCCATCTTGGTCCAACGTGCCCCCATGGCCGTAAAACCAGTTTCTTGTCCGTTCGTTCCATGTTGTAGGCTCTGGAGTGATCCCGGCATCAAAATACTTGGCCTCAATTGCCTCCCACCTAGGCATGCAACCGGCGTAGCCAGCATGCCCCATTTTATGGTGGTAAATCTTCTTAGCGGCATTCGTCTGATTTATTTCAGACCTTTGCTGCGCGTGCTCCGATGTCTTGTACGCCACAAAATCATCCCACTGCTCTCTTATCTTACCATAGCCGTGTTCGAAATCCGGAGTCTTGTCTAACTTGACAAATTTTAGGTACAAGTTTTTCTTCCAATTCTTGAATTGCTTGGCCATCTTGCTGAGAGCAAACTTCTTGACTCTAGCCTCTAGCTCCAGTCTAGCTGCCGCCTCCTGAGCTGGAATATCCACCTCTGGCATCCGCAGGAGAAAATTATGCATGAGCATGTTCCAAAGCCTGTCTTTCATGGTGTCGCACACAAACGAGATTGTAGGGTCCTTTAGCTGCATCCATTCTCGAATGGTGATCGGGATGTTGTCCCTCACAAGAGTTTCGCATGCCTTCACAAATTTTTTCTTGACATCATCCGGAGCTAACGGTTCGCCGTCTGGACCGACCTCTTCGATCCTATACCTCACATTGTCAGCCAAGTTTTTGGTTGGGCCTCGTTTCGGTCTTGCGGAGGAATGGCCGAATCCGGATCCGGAGGGCTAAAAGAAGAAAGAGTGTTAATATATGCATGTACATATACAGCTGCATTTTAATTAACAACATTTTAATCAACCTCGCCGGTGTTTTCGAGATTAAAGGTTCCGCCAGAGGCGGAGCCGGAGCCGACTTGTCTCCCGTCCGATGCTTCTTCTCGGTGGAGAGACTCGTCTCCCTCACCGGAATCGTTCAGAAACCGGCGGGTGACATCTTGACCTTCATTGTCGTTGATCATATCGTGAAGCAAGTTTTCCTCATTTTCATCTCTATGAAAAATTGGATCCATAGTATCTGCAAATTAAGAATTGCAAGCTATTATAATGAAAATCGTAGGCGGCAGCGGTGTAGTCAACGGTAGCAGCAGAGTCTACCGGAGATTAAAGGGGGGGAGAAACAGTAAATACACGGCAATCATAGCAAACAATACAAGGCATGACAAATGAAATGAAATCGGTGATCTAACGTAAAACGATGCAATAAGCTCGGCGCTAATGGCGACCTCGCCTGGGAACCACCGAAACTACTCCTGGTCAGTCGGGTACTCGACGTCGTAGTAAGCTCCGCTGGGGTACTCCTGCTCTTGGGCCACGAACAGTACCAGGCAGATCCGGGGCCCTAAGGCGGAGCTACGGAGTCGACATCAAGTGGAGCCCCGAGGATTTCTCCTCGATATCTCACACTTGAGGTGACTCGGCAGATCCGTGTTAGGGGGGACCGATGACGGTGTCTGCAATGAACGTACCTGTACAGTTTATATATATAGTTCCACGATCACATATGGATAGCGTATTCGTATTCGTTATATTTTTCTGATCAATTTTCATGTATAAAGTATTTGAATCTGAGTTACGGTTTAAAAGATATTGAATTTCAAAGTTTAAATCATTTAAAAAGAATTTTTGAATTTCTTTTTATTATTATTACAACATTATCCAAAAAATTATCCACAAGTGCCTGACATGTGGGTCCCACATGTCAGCCTCTGTTTATTTATAAAACATTTAAATAAACAGAAAAGCCTCTGGGCCCACTTGTCAGCCTCTGGAATTTTTATTAAATTCTTTTTTTTATTAATCTGACAATGGGGCCCAGTGGTCAGTGACTTCAGTGCTAATTAAATCTATTTAATAAGTTAAAAGGCCACGGGCCCACTGTCAGTGAGACATATTAATCTAAAGGTTAATTTTTCTATTTGTCCTAACAGAGATAGTTAGCAGGGGGTGGGGCCCAGCTGTCAGTGGCTCATTAGCCACTAACAGAAAACCTGACCGGGAGGACCCACCGGTCAGCCTCACGAAATCCCGCCGGCGACGAGGAACACGGCGGAGCTCACTGGCGACGAGCTAGCGCACGTTCTGGTGGATGGTTTCGCGTGATTCTTGTTCCAATCGAACGAGCTGTTCAAACCACATCGAACCGTAGCCGGGGCGTGGCGCGAGGTGGACGGAATCGAGCTCGGGGTCGACAATGGCGGGCCTGCACGTCGGGCGTCAACGGCGTCTTCTACACGGGGGCGAATTTGAGTGCGCCAAGGGGGGGAATGGACTCTACGGTGCTCGGGGAGTGCGCTGGTGCCAAAAGCGTGAGCTAGAACTGCTCGGGTGCACGACTCACGGTGAAGGAGAGTACGAGGAGGGGAGCTAGGAGGGGAAAAAAATCGAGCAGCTCACGGTGAAGGCGACGAAGAGCTCGGGGAGGCCGGAGAGGGGCTCGGTGCGTCGAATCGGCGGGCAGCCTTCCGACGTCGACGGCGAATTCCGCGCGGAAGAAGAAGAGGTTGGGGGATTTGGTGGAGTTGGGGGAGGAAGAAGAGGTTGCGGGGTATTATAGAAAGGGTCATCGATCCCGGTTGGTAGCACCAACCGGGACCAAAGACTCAACGGTCCCGGTTGGTAGCACCAACCGGGACCGTTGGCCTGGGCGGGGAGGGGCCTGGTGCTGCCACGTCGCACCAGGGTCATCGATCCCGGTTGGTAGCACCAACCGGGACCGTTGAGTCTTTGGTCCCGGTTGGTTCTACCAACCGGGATCGTTGACCCTTTTATGCAATGTTTCGGCTTCCCGCCATTTTCAAATTTACTTTCTTTTTTAATTAGTTAGGTGTTTCAATTTAAAATGATTTTTTGTTTGGAATTTGAAAAAACTTTTAACAGCAAAAGTGCTTCAATTTAATTAACTAATCCAAAACCATTTTTTGTTTTGAAAAATATTTTTTTAACTATACAATTTTACTATTTTCAATTAAAAATGCATTTTCAAATATTTGCTCTTTATTTTTGAACTACAAGTGCTTGATAGATTGCTCTTTATTTTTTCAAAAAAACATTTCCAAGTGCACAAGTACTCATTTCATCAGAGATCTACAAAGAGTTTTGCAAGATTCCACACCTAGCTATCACCGGCCATGCTCCCCCTCCCCCGTTTTGACCGCAATTTGAAATCGGTGCTTAAACAATTCAAAAAAAATCAAAAAAATATAAAACCTTTGCATTGCATCCTAATTTATGTCCTAGTAACCATACAAACCAACAAACTTGGAATAATGCAAATCTATTCAAAAGTCTTCTCAAAATGGGCTATCGAGTATGAAGGTTCATGGCTTTCAAGCCAAATGGCCAAAGTTATAGCTAATTTGAAATGATAGTTTCCCCAAATGATCTCATATTTTGCATATGTGTGTATATTTGAATGGCCAACAAGTTTGCCAAAGGAAGTTTTCATTTCCGTTGCACGAAAAATCCATTTTTCATTTTTCGAGTGCCGAAAGTAGGGTCTTTTTGTGAAGGATCTACCAAATATTTGATGTCAATTTGAACCAACCCATTTTTTTATTATACTAGACCATATTTTATTAACAATTTACAAAAGTTTCTATGTAAAATGTTTCTTATGCACCTCTGCTGAAAAAGACAAATTGCCGCCAATTCAGTTGGAACGGGGTGAAATTTGAACTACAAGTGCTTGATAGATTGCTCTTTATTTTTTCAAAAAAAACATTTCCAAGTGCACAAGTACTCATTTCATCAGAGATCTACAAAGAGTTTTGCAAGATTCCACACCTAGCTATCACCGGCCATGCCCCCCTCCCCCGTTTTGACCGCATTTTGAAATTGGAAAGCACTACAATTGGAAAGCATCATGTTCAAACTTGGCTAATTGCAAACATCACAAAAAAATCACCAATGGTTCAATACATTATTACACATCACTTGTTTCCTACATTGCTTATGATCGCTTCTTGGGCCGTAACCACGGAGCATCTTCATTGCTTAATGGGATAGTTGGGTCAGTTTTCACTGTGAATGGAGGAATTTCATGAAACTTATCGTAATCTTCGGACATGTCTGTCTTGTCCTCGACTCCGACAATGTTTCTTTTTCCTGAAAGAACTATGTGACGCCTGGGCTCATTGTCTGATGTATTCGTATCCTTGTTTTTCCTTTTTTTTCGGTCTAGAAGACATGTCCTTCACATAGAAAACCTGAGCCACATCTTTGGCTAGGACGAATGGGTCGTCAGTGTGACCAAGATTCTTGAGATCCACTGTTGTCATTCCGTACAGCTGGTCGACCTTTACCCCATCTACATTCATGTTGACCCAACTGCACCGAAACAAAGGGACCTTAAAAGTAGGTCCATAGTTAAGTTCCCATATCTCATCTATGTAACCATAGTATGTGTCCTTTGTACCATCCTCGTTTGTTGCATCAAAGCGGACACCACTGTTTTGGTTGGTGCTCTTCTTATCTTGGGCGACCGTGTAAAATGTATTCCCATTTATCTCGTACCCTTGGAAAGTCAATACAGTCTCAGACGGTGTCGCGGCCAGCAAGTAGAGTTGATTTCCAATAGTGGTGTCATGCATGAGACGTAATTGCAACCAAGTGCTGAAAGTCTCCATGTGTTTGACTTGAATCCATTGGTCATCCTCCCCCGGGAACTTGGAGCGTAGAACATTCTTGTGTTCCTCGATATACGGTTGGACGAAGATAGAACTTTGTAGAACTGTGTAGTGTGCTTGAGTCAAAGAATGCCCGTCCTGAAATATCTTTGCTTTCTTTCCTAGCGTTCCTTTTCCACTCAGTCTCCCCTCATACCGCGATTCAGAACACCATCGGCTTAAGGTCAGGAATAAAGTCAACACAGAACTCAATGACCTCCTCTGTTCCATAGCCCTTGGAGATGCTTCCTTCTGGCCTTGCACGGTTACGAACATATTTCTTTAAAACTCCCATGAACCTCTCGAAGGGGAACATATTGTGTAGAAATACACGACCTAGAATGGCAATCTCGTCGACCAGGTGAACCAGCAGATGCGTCATAATATTGAAGGACGGGGGGGAACACCAACTCAAAACTGACGAGACATTGGACCACATCCTTCTGTAGCCTTTCCAGACTTGCATGATCGATTACCTTCTGAGATATTGCATTGAGAAATGCACATAGCTTCACAATGGGTACTCGAACATTTTCTGGTAGAAGCCCCCGCAATGCAACCGGAAGCAACTGCGTCATAATCACGTGGCAATCATGAGACTTGAGGTTCTGGAAATTTTTCTCTGCCATATTTATTATTCCCTTTATATTTGACGAGAAGCCTGCCGGGACCTTGATACTTCTAAGGCATTCAAAAAAGATTTCCTTCTCTGCTTTGGTAAGAGCGTAGCTGCTTAGACGCCCTTTATCAGTATGCCTGTGGTATGGGTCTTTCATACGTTGCTGGTCCTCCCGTGCTTCTGGTGTATCTTTTGACTTCCCATACACGCCCAGGAACCCTAGCAGGTTCACGCAAAAATTCTTCGTCACGTGCATCATGTCGATTGAAGAACGGACCTCTAGGTCTACCCAATAGGGTAGCTCCCAAAATATAGATTTCTTCTTCCACATGGCCGCGTGTCCGGTAATGACGTCTTTCGGAACAGATTGACTGCCAGGACCCTTTCCAAAGATTACTTCTAGGTCATTCACCATACCAAATACATCAGCACCTTTAGGGAGCTTAGGCTTTTTCCGGTGATCTGCCTCACCGTTGAAATGCTTGCCTTTCTTTCTCACGATATGATTGGGCGGCAGAAATTGACGACACCCGAGGTACACAACCTTCTTACATTTATCCAAATATATACCTTTAGTCTTATCTAAACAGTGCGTGCATGCATTGTATCCCTTGTTTGACTGTCCTGAAATGTTACTAAGAGCGGGCCAATCATTGATGGTTACGAAAAGCAACGCTCACAGGTCAAATTCCTCCTGTTTGTCCTCATCCCACACGCGTACACCTGGTTTGGCCCACAGCTCCAAAAGTTCATCGACTAATGGCCTTAGGTAAACATCAATGTCATTGCCGGGTTTCCTCGGTCCTTTGATGAGCATTGGCATCATGATGAACTTCCGCTTCATGCACACCCAAGGAGGAAGGTTGTAGATACATAGAGTCACAGGCCAGGTGCTGTGACTGCAGCTCTGCTCTCTAAAAGGGTTCATGCCATCTGTACTTAGACCAAACCATAAGTTTCTTGCTTAATTTTGAAAGCCTGAGTGGCCTCTCTCGATTTTTCTCCACTGCGACCCATCAGCGGGGTGTCTCAACTTCCCGTCTTTATTACGGTCTTCTTTGTGCCATCGCAGCAACCTGGCATGCTCCTTGTTTCTGAACAGACGTTTCAACCGTGGTATTATAGGAGCATACCACATAACCTTAGCAGGAACCCTCTTCCTCGGGGGCTCGTCATCTCCCTCAGCATCACCAGGGTCATCTTGTCTGATCTTGTACCGACTCGCAGTGCATACCGGGCATTTATCCATACTCTCGTACTTTTCACCGCGGTACAGGATGCAGTCATTAATGCATGCATGTATCTTCTGCACATCTAATCCTAGAGGGCAGATAACCTTCTTTGCTTCGTGTGTTGTCGCGGGCAATTCGTTATCCGGTGGAAGCTTCGACTTCATTATTTGCAGTAACTTCTCAAATCCGGTGTCAGAACAACCAAAATCTTCCTTCCATTTCAACAGTTCCAGTGTGGTACCGAGCTTTGTGCTGCCATCTTCGCAATTTGGGTGCAAGGGCTTTTTGTGATCCTCTAGCATGGTCTCCAACTTCTCCTTCTCTTTTCCTGTTTCACAGTCTCGCTTTGCATCAGAGATGACCCGACCAAGACCATCAGCGGTCTCATCCGATTCCCGTTGTTCTTCTTCATTGTCACCTCGAGGAGCTCCATCTTCTTCATTGTCTTCCATTGCAGT
Source organism: Bromus sterilis (assembly GCA_950022295.1). Lineage (NCBI taxonomy): Eukaryota > Viridiplantae > Streptophyta > Magnoliopsida > Poales > Poaceae > Bromus > Bromus sterilis. Next base: position 282,256,067 of record OX465599.1, on the reverse strand, counting down.
GTCACCGAATTCTTCAGGGGACATAGGATAGCTATCATCATCCTCCTCTTCTTCATTGTCTTCCTGCCTAACCCCTCTTTCTCCGTGCTTGGACCAACAATAATATCCGGGAATGAAACCTCTCCGAAGCAGGTGGCCTTGAAGTGTTCTCGAGGAAGAGTACTCCGCCACGTTCCGACAGTCAATACAGGGACAAGGCATAAAATTATCCACTTTGTTTGCATTAACCACATTGAGAAATGTATGAAGGTTTGTAATAAACTCGGACCCGCGTCGATCGCTGTACATCCATCGCATCCGTGCTTCGATATGCGTCATATAATTAACCATTACAATAACTTCGTGAATAGTGAAAAGACCACTATATATGCACACGTGCAGTATTTTTGTATCAGTTACAGATGGAGAAGATAAGGTTGCTAACCTCGGCCGAGGATACGGTGTTCTGAGGACCTAAGTGTGGCTCGGACATTTCGTCGAACACCTGGTGTGCAATCAAAGGAAAAAAAATTCTAGCACCCACCCCACCCCAACACAATCCTGAAATTTTTTGAGGCAAAATGGCAAAGTGCTGGTTGGGGGCTTATATAGCCAGGGCAACAGTCCCGGTTTTTGCCAACAACCGGGACCAATGTCTCGCAGTGCGCCACGTGTTGGTCGCGAGAGCATTGGTCCCGGTTTGTGGCAACAACCGGGACCGTTGTCTCACATGAACCGGGACCGTTGCCCATTCCAGACGAACCGGGACCGTTGCCCGGCATCGGTCCCGGTTCAGCGATGCTTTCTTTGGGCTGGACGAAAGGGGGGTCTGTCCACTAGTGACCGATTCGTTTTCGAGGCAAACTGCTTCCCCTCTTCGGTTTACTGTCTCATTGGATCCGGGGTGTCTGTGCTAAGCCCCAGTTGGTTGCTGGATAAGCATCCCCTCTAAGTTTCTTGCTTCGGTATTTGTAGTCCGGGTTTACTGTGTTGCATTTCTGACATGAAACTGTTTCCACCTTGCAGTACATAGACGAACGGTTGAGAAGAAAGAAATTGTGCCCTGTTTGCAAGTGTGGGATTACAAGTTAGATAATGTAGTTTTAGCTATCGTGCTTTCTCCTTAAGCACAACTTAGTTAGCTGCATCTTTGGATGCATTTTCCTCTTGTTAGGGGTACATATCGAAGGTTGACGTGGGTGTTGCAGCTGCATTCTGTGCCAATGCTCAGTTGGGCATATTTTACTCCGATATATCATACTTAATAATCAATATTTCGTTTTATATATCAATGTTTTTTCTTGATATGTTCAACAACAAAATTTTTGTGTCAGATACGCTGTCGTAATACCATTTCAAGATTAACAATAACACACTGCCTATCTTCTCTGTGAAAGTTAATATTATCTGTAGGATCAAGTCACGTCAACATAAGAAGAATGTCGATGAATATGGATTGATACCCTGGGAAGATAATGTCTTCCCATTTTCTTCTATTAATCTGGAGGTCGAACGCATGGATTGGTCCTTTCGAGTTTCGTCCGTTGTTTGACTTTTTAAATGTAATTTACAATGGAGACTCATATATCCCATTTTGGCAGCACAAATGCGCCATCATTGTAGTTTTGAAATGAAATTTGGATTGAACAATCGGACCACTTCTGAACTTTGCAATGAAGTATTGACGTACTTTTCAACCTGTTTTTTATTCTTTTTATACCTCAAGGACTACAAACAAACCTTCTCAGCAATACCCTATGATTACTGCCAAATATTCACTGGGCATAGAATAGTTGTGGCACAGGTGTGCAGAGACGGAGAGAGGACCGGTGGTGGGGAACCACGCATGGTCGGACGGGAAAGGATGGATGAGAAAGGTAGCCAGGAAGTCAACACCAAAAAGAGATTCCTGCGGCAAACATGGAAAAAGGGACAGATGATTAGGGATTTTATTTATTTTAATAGCGGCGTTCAGCAGGTTTCCAGCAGCGATCGTTTCTACGCACGAATCTTGATGCGTCAACGAACGATGGCGATATGACCCGTACCCGCTTACATTGGTACAAAATCCGTATTTATGAAAATAATCATAAAATTTCTGAGTAGAATCAACAGTAAAGCTAGATAAAGGGAGTTAAACTGGTTGGATGAACCTAGATGCATCATTGTTGCTCCATCTATCCCTATTTACATGATGCTCTTATCTTCCATAATAAAACTTTTCACCGCGATTTTCAACAGTAATACATTAATTATTTGTTATAATTTTTGTACTGTTTGAAGCTACATATCTATATGAATTAAATGATATTGTACTCCTTTTTCATAAATATAAATTGTTTGGGCTATTTTAGTGCAGACTACATATACAAACTGAAATAAGTGAATAAATACTAAACCACGTTTATATACATTCGATTCAGCTCACAATTATGAACGGAAGAAGTATAATTTGTGACATACCACACATGTTTTGTAGGTCAAAGTTGGACCTCAAAAAACATGCTTGTCATAAAATAAGGGCGGAGGGAGTAGTAGGATAATAAACTAATTAAAGGAAGGAAAAGGAGATCGTACAATTTGTTTGAAAAAATTCTTACTACGACAATTCAAGATTGTTTCACATGTTTTGAACTGCAATGACATTTGATCTCAGTTTTATTAGGAAAAATATCATAACTATGCTTTTTTTATGGAAGCTATACTTTCTAAATAAACAGAAACATCTGTGAAAGGTCACCCTTTGATGAATGATCTGTCAGGTTGGAGAGACGCCATTCTTTTCAAATAGCACAATAGCCATCCAAATTATTAAAATACAGAATATTCAATCTACAGCTACCCCTCAACTTTGCTGACACGCATGCAGAGGATATGACATGGTTGCAACAAATTGGCAAAATTGCCTGGGCTTGATTTATTTTAAACAGAAGAAATGGTAGCAAAAAATGACAAAGAAGCATCAGCTTCACATCCAAGTGAGCAACTTCTGGGTGGTTAACAAATCCGCCGAGCCTTATTCATCCTCAAAAAATAAATGGTACTCCCTCCGTTCAATAATGTAGTAACGTTTTTAAGCTAGTTTAGTTCGAAAAACGATACTCCCTCCGATCCATAATAAGTATCGTTCATCTAGTATAAAGTTTGTACTAGCTTAGTACGAAATGAGCGATACTTATTATGAATCGGAGGGAGTACTATATTTTAGGACAGAGGTAGTACACGTAAAAAAGATTGACCAAAAGGGGAAAAAAGAACGGGGACATTGTTGAGAGGCACGTCTTTAGATCTTCAGATTACAGTCCTGCCAATATATAGAAGCTAGTACAATACATTTTCCGACGGGGCTAATTATTGAAATGAGAATATTTATGGATACTTAGCATATCCAAGCAACACATATATAGAAGGAGCACACTCCAAATTCTGTTCCTTGTAAAGCTGGCTACCACAGTGCTAAGCTCCTGGCTGCCATTTCTATACAAAAATCTCCTGGCAGCCATTCTCCGTATCCATATCCGCCGTGAATTAGACAGAGATATGCAAGTAGAAAACATCATATCCAAGTAATAGTGAATGTTACACATCAATAAGTTGTGATAACATAAAGACAAATATATCATGACATACTTTATAGTGGACTTTGGCCCTGTTTGAATACTCTAACTCGGTTAGAGGTTAGAGTTAGATTCTAACTCTAGTCTAATCCAAAACTAACTCTAACCAAAGAGGTGTTTGGATGGTGGAGTTAGATTGGCAATAAATGTACCATTCCAATCATTTGACTACTTTATTCAGAATTTTGTATGGTGGAGATGGTGGAAAAAGTAACTTTTTGTGGGCCTCATCCAACTCTAACCCAAATAAGCACCTCTTAGGTGGGTTAGATTTTTTGGATGGGTTAGATGCATCTAACCAACTCTAACCGTCCTGTTTGGATGTTTTGGGGTTAGTTTGATACAATCTAACCAACTCTAACTCTAACCCATGGATCCAAACAGGGCCTTTGTTATCCATTTAACTGATATCAAATTTTGATTTTTCTTTGACGGTCAATGTACTTTTTGCACTTTTTAATGGATTGACACTGAAAACTATATTCAGATTAGTGAATTGCTCGCATTTTTACAACATAGTTATGTAATCTCGAGCCAAAATTTCTATGAAAAACTTTATCCTAATTGAACGACATATGTATAAAAAATAAGCAAGTATATTCAGTTTTCTACACCGACTTGCACATATTCATGAGAATAAAACACAATCCTTCATACCCAACACCATCATTTTGCACACGTACTCGCTATTTTCCCTAAAAACTCATGTGATTTAATACTGTACAGACTAATGAAACTAAGCAATACATCTAATAATTTTATTAGGCCACCAACAACTCAATCACTCTGTCCATCTATTCACTAGCACTCTAGCAGATTCCCCCAGCGTATGTCAGCACAATGCCCTAAATGTGTCACATATACAGGAGATTTTAATTTCACTTACCTACGGGCCCATCCAGGTTTTCTTGGATCGACTGCTCAATCAATTGCTCGGAGGCTGGAGGAGGTTCTTCCTTCGGCGAATCCGCCGCCCCCTCAGCGCCATAGACCTGCACATTCGAGCTCACTGTATTCTTCGTTGGAGAGGGTGGAATCCCTTGTAGATAATGGAGCGCATCCATTTGTAAGTTGGTCTCATTCACTTCCTCTAACACCGCTGATCTACACGGTAAATCAACCGTCAAAGGCTTGAGACAAAAAGAAAATCCAACCATCAAACTACTCAAACTACGGATGCAAAAGGTCTGACCTCAAAATCGGTTGCGGGAGGAATTTTATATCTGCCCACCGATGATTCCTCCAGATTTTGGGAAAATACAGCCTCCTTACTCCCGCTCCTCTGCCCTAAGAGCAAGTACAATAGAGCTGACTGGGCGGGCTATAAGGAATAAAATAATATATTGTTGCTTAGTTGAAAGAGAGAGAAGAGGAGAGAGAAGAGAAGCGGGCTACTAATTAGTAGCCAGCTGCAACACGTGCTCCTAGACACTTTGTGAGATAAACATGTGGGTCATATATTGCTAAAGTAGTATTCCTTATAGCCTTCTTATTGTACTTGTTGACTATAAGGTTAGCTATAGATGACATGGCATCTCCTTATAGCCAGCAGCTGTCTATACTATTAATCATGCTCTAAGAGCAAGTACAATAGTGGGCTTATAGCCCGCTTACATGGCATTTTTGCTTATGTGGAGGAGATAGACATGAAAAAGTAAGGGGAGCGGACTCTAATGCAAGAGCCTGGCTATATGCGTGTCCCTAGGCAAATACAATAAATATGAAGAGAGAGATAGAAAAAAGATAAAAATTACTAGTCTTATAGCCAATCTTATAGCTAACTTTGTTGTATGAATGACTATAAGTGATGACTATAGATGACATGGCAACATCATATAACTAGCAGTTGGCTATATTATTAACCATGCTATAATGGATAACCACATCGGCGCCAGCTTGGAGAAAACCGCACCTACATCCCCGCTGCAGCAATTACTACTCTCTGCCTGCCCAGAAAGTTAACTTCTTGCTCCACGGATCAGGACGGGGATGCTACATCTGAGCTACGGATCAGAACGGGAATCATACTCCGCCCATGTCATGGCCCACCTCCCAGCTATCCGTCAATACGTATTTCTATCGTTTCCTCATTAAACAATTTAGTGTATTCGATTTATAATTCTGGGCCCAGCTTCACCTTCCGCCGTCGTGGACCAATCCCGGTTCCGAGCTCACGTGTGCTCGAGTGCACAAACACCGCGTCCGTTGCACATGTGTCTATATTCAATAAATCAACACTCATGTATTCAGTCTAATAGCATCTCTACCAGATGGGGGTGAGTTGCTAATTAAGGCCGAAAAGGTCAGAAAGCCAGGAGGAGGAGGATGTCGGTTGGCGACACGACTAGGGTTGGCGATCGCGCCGGTCTCGAAGGCGATCGGGCCGCCGTGCGACGCGAGCGCGACGACGAGCGACATGAGGAGGGAGAGGAGGTGCGCATGGAACGCCTCTTCTCATCGGTTCTGTTTTCGGTGGCGTCTACGTCATCTCCTAGGTTCCTTCCTGGCCTGGTCCGACGCAGATGGGGAGAATCGAGCTTCTGACGGCGAAGGGGAGTCTGATCGATACAGCGGAGCTCGCCGCCAGCGAGGGTCTCCAGGTGGGTGATCTGGTCACGTTCCGACTGCATGTTGCTAGGTGTGTCACGCCAGATGTGTACGAAGATTGATTGCGCATGCGGGTACACGGAGAGATGGGTGTGCGGCACAGTAATGGCGGGTCGTAAGGGGAGATGCGACACGGGAGGTGGGTCCTGTGGGCCTGGATATAATGAGGTGGTGGTCGTCATCTCTGATCTCCCATCTCCCCCACTTCCCCCATTCTCCAGATCCAGCGAGCTCCAAGAGATTCCCCCATGGCGACTGACGAGAATCGGCCTCGGCAAATCCCATGGTCAGGGACCCTGGGTTAGTCATAGAGAAGGAACAGGTTGGACGATACTCGTCGGCTAACAGGAGAAGCACTTCCTGCTTGATATTATTGCGTGAGGGGGCGATTACAAGGGAGGCCAAGGCGAGTTCTCGCAAGGATAGAAGAGTAGATCGGATATTGGATGATCAAGACGTCTCCCCTCCCAACCTTTATATACTAGGCTAGGTCTCGGGAAGTGCGTACTAGATTACGGAGATAATTTCCTAGTTCTAGTCTTGCCTTGTGCGCCAAGTCGTTCCTTCCATATCAGCCGCGAACTCCTACGTCGGTGTCTTGATTGGGCCAGTCGTGGGCCTGTCGAGGCTTCCCAGCGGGCCTTCTATCTTCATACACACCAGGTATCCTCACACGTAGGAGTCGTGGGGTCACCCCCTCGTCAGTAGCCCCCGAGTGCCTGGGGGACTCGAGGAGTCGTGCAGGGACTCGAATTCGTCAATGCTTTATTATTGCAGGCGCGACATAGCCGCGGGTCGCTGGCAGTTTTGAGTCATGAAAATACCTGTTTCGAGGGATTGCTAAGCTGAAAAGGGCCCAAGGAGTCGACTGGTCGAGCCTTGGTGAATTGCGCTAGTGGAAAATACCGCAGTAGCCCAATCAAGCTCACGTCCCTCGACATGAACTTGGAACGACCGGTGTCTAGCAAAGTCATGCCATTGCAGGTCTTATAGGATCAATTGCTGCCAGTCTAAGCGAATAGCCTGAGCGCGTCCGCTCGGCTCTTTCTATCATGCGAGCGCAGGGAAAAGATCGGGAGTGAAATCTCTCTGCGGCAAGTCCCAGCCCGGTCGTTCTGCGCAGCGGGGTCTTACCTACACGCCAAGTTTGCGTGGCATTTGGGTACAGTGTGTCGTAGCGCAGGTATAATTGTTTTTTATAGAGGCACGGAGCCTAGTTAGCGATGCACCCACTCGGAATAAACAATCAAGTGAGCTATTAGTAGTCACTCTTGGAGCTTATTCGTGCTCAGGCGAGGGGTCGAGTAAGAAAGCATCCGCTCGGAATGTCGTCAAGTACGTGGGTAGTTTTTTGCGACTAGTGACTCGAGCGCCTTTTGTTTTCGAGGTGAGGGAGCACCCGAACTCCACAGATGTGTTGTTTCCGCTGATGCAAGTAGTCCTGCGAGTGCATGTTCGCCTTTTGTTTTCGAGGTGAGGGAGCACTCGAAACTCTGTAAGTGCGAGTGGTTTACTCGAGTATATCCTCATCTTCTGGGTGAGGGAGCACCCGAACTCTCAAGATTTTGGTCTTTTACTCTTCTTTGCATAAAGATACTCCCGATGGGAGTAAAATATTTTGGAGTCGGAATATTTTGGCACTTAGAGATAGGTGTCCTTTGCCAGTATTTTGCGTTTTCCAATTGTTTTTATCCTGATTCGTCCTTCTTGGGATGTTGTGTGGCTAGGCTTTGCCATGCTTATTTGGTGACCTATGATGATTCTTGGTCTTCGATCCGTCGCGTCTTCTAGTCATAATGATGACTTGGGCGTCGCGCTTCCTGGTGCCCGTTGGATTTCCAAGGTGTGTATGGGAAACGGGCGAGATGTGACGCGTCCTTTAAATATTGTTGACCGTGTGAAGGCATCTTTTCTTGGAATTCGTAGCGCCCGACGTGTTTGGTCTTTGATTTAATGACGGCGCCTCCTGGGCTTCTGTATTTTTTCCTTGTTTATCCCTGGGCTTCACTATAAATACCCGCTGCGTTATTGCCTGGACTTGGACATCCGCTCTTCTCCCTTTCTTCTTCTTCTTCCTATGGCTCCCAAACGGGGTGGTGGTGCTTCTGGCCGAGGTCCTGGCCGGCGTGGTCGCGGTGGCCGTACCCCTCGCTCTTCTCGTGGTGGGCGTCGTGGATCTGCGGTGGTGCCCTCCTCGTCTTGTGCGGATGAGGGTGTTTGGCGTTATGATTTTCTTCTGCGCGTTCTTAGTTGCACTGCTACTTGGATCCCTCTCCCATTCTCATTTGCCTCCATGATTTCTGAGCTTAGTCTGAGGGGTCTGTGGCTTCGGCTTCAGGGGTGCGCTCGACCTCCTGCTTGGGTTGAGCTTTCTGTTGATGGCTCCTTCTTGTTTTTCCTAGATGTTGGCCGGAGATTGTTTTCACGGCGGCTAAACTTGCGTGATGGGGATAGTCTTTGCTGTCGTTTTGATGGTGAAGATACCCTCATCGTTCGTGCTTTTGATGCCAGTGGAAATCGTCTGGACCCATACTGGGAGGAAACAAGCAGTGACAGTTCCGATGGGTCGAGTGGTGGTTCGCCTGCTTCTCCCGTGACTTCATCTTCGGTCGATTCCTCAGCGGATGGTTCTTGCTATTCTAGTTCTAAAGATGAACTGGACGTCAAGCCGGTCGTCAAGCGGCTGCGTCAGTAGGCGAGTCACCTTGTAGAACTGGAGGAAGACGACTTGCTTCTTCGCGGACTGAGTTGCTACTTTGTCTGTGGTGATGCTCGTCAAGTTGTGGTACGAAAGTGCCAATTATCTCAGCATGAGCATACATGTAGAAGTCATAATTCCTTGGGATAATTGTAACCCATCTGGTAGCTGCTCGAGTCCTTTTGTAGTGATAAATGTCCTTTGACTCCTTTGTAATGGAAAACTATGTTTGACTCTTTGGTAATGGAAATTGTCTTCGACTCCTTTGTAAAGGAAACTGTCTTCGGCTCCTTTGTAATGGAAATTGTCCTCGACTCCTTTGTAATTGAAATTGTCCTCGACTCCTTTGTAATGGAAATTGTCCTTGACTCCTTTGTAATCAGAAGTTGTCCTCGACTCCTTTGTAATGGAAATTGTCCTTGACTCCTTTGTAATCAGAAGTTGTCTTTCGGGTGCGAGGCAGCGCTCCCGATGGGAGTAGCCCCCGAGGCTAAGTTTGATTTGTAGAATCAGCTGTAGGCTGTGAGTTTTTGTCTACCTGGTCTGTCCCTTCTTGTGGCTGCTTAATTTATTCTGGGTTTTTCGTCGGGTGCGCGTCAGTGCTCCCGATGGGAGTAGCCCCCGAGTCTTTAGGTGATCGTTTGCGATCAGGTGAAGACTAAAGATCTTTGCATTTTCGATGCGATTCTCTTGTGAAAAACTCTTGGTTCTTTGGGGGGATCTTGTGTTCTTGTTTCCCAGTGCTTGCAGATAAGGTCGCGTGAGCGGGGGGTAGCGTCTCTGGAGGTCATTTTATGCTCGAGTTCCCGAGTACTTTTAAGTAAAGTCGCGTTTAGCGAGGATAGCGTCTCTCGGGGGGGGGGGTTATGCTCGAGCCCCCGAGTGCTTTTAAGTAAGGTCACATGAGAGAGGATAGCGTCTCTCGGGGGGATTTTATGCTCGAACCCCCGAGTGCTTTTAATTAAAGTCGCATGAGCGAGGATAGCGTCTCTCGGGGGGAGTTTATGCTCGAGCCCCCGAGTGCTTTTAACTAAAGTCGCATGAGCGAGGCTAGCGTCTCTCGGGGGGAGTTTATGCTCGAGTCCCCGAGTGCTTTTAAGTAAAGTCGCATGAGAGAGGATAGCGTCTCTCGGGGGGAGTTTATGCTCGAGCCACCGAGTGCTTTTAAGTAAAGTCGCATGAGCGAGGATAACGTCTCTCGGGGGGGAGTTTATGCTCGAGCCCCTTAGTGCTTTTTGGTGATAATGCTTGGGCCACACCATTTTATTTCTTTGGGTATTACATGGGTTGCTGATCGGTACTGCTGCCGGTGCCGCTGTAGTGTTTGGAGGGCTATGGGTAGAACAAGCGTAGGTTCTCTACTTTCCATGGGTTTCCCATGTCTTCATTGGTCTTCGGGTTCTTCAACCTGTATGTGTCGCCTCCGATGACTTCCGAGATTATGAATGGCCCTTCTCATTGTGGGGCGAGTTTCTGCACTTTTTCTTGTATCAGTCGCAAGACGAGGTCTCCTTTGCTGAAGATTCTGGTACGCATGCGGCTGCTTTGATATGTGTGCAGCTTGTCCTGGTATCCTTCAGATCTTGTTATGGCTGTGTCTCGTGCTTTGTCTGCTGTGTATTTATCGTTCTGTAGTGCTTCTTCTGCTTCTTCCTCTTCGTACCCTGAGATCCGGGGGGCTCCAAATCTTAAGTCGTGCGACAGTACTGCTTCTGCCCCGTATACCAAGAAGAAAGGTGTGTACTGGGTCCAGCTGTTTAGGGTGGTGCGCAGGCTCCATAGTACAGCGGGAAGTTCTTCTACCCAGTTGCCTGCGGCTTGTTATAGTGGTGCGAGGAGTCGTTTCTTTATTCCTCCGCATATTAGGCCGTTTGCTTTCTCGACTTGGCCGTTGGATTGTGGGTACGCGACTGATGCGTAGTTGATTTTGATGCCCAGCTCCTGACAGAAGTTTTGGAATTCTGCTGCTGTGAAGTTTGTACCATTGTCTGTGATAATGTTGTGTGGTACGCCAAATCTGAAGATGATTGACTTCATGAAGTTAACTGTCGTGAGGGCTGTTGAGCCAGTGATTGGTACTGCTTCGATCCATTTGGTGAACTTGTCGACTGCGACTAGTAGGTGTGTTCGTCCCCTTTTAAGGATTTCTTGAGTGGGCCTACCATGTCGAGTCCCCATGTGGCAAATGGCCAGGACAACGGTATAGTTTTGAGTTTCGATTCTGGGGCATGTGTCCAGCTGGCGAACTTTTGGCAGGCGATGCAACGCCGTACGATATCCTCCACATTTCTCATGGCGGCCGGCCAGTAGAAACCTGCTCGAAAATCCTTGGCCACAAGTGCGCGACTGCTCACGTGATGTCCGTGTTGGAAATATGCCCTAGAGGCAATAATAAAATGTTATTATATATATATTTCCACGTTCATAATTAATGTTTATATTTCTGTGCTATAATTGCAATGACCCTGACTGTGAGATTCAGAAGAAAACTCATTTGCATGTGTGGAAATGTAAACACCAAGAGTTCCTGGTTTAGCCTCTAAGACCAGCTCATGTGCTAACTGATGATTACGTTTTCTTAATCATGGACATTGTTCTTGTAACAAGGATGTCAGTAGCAATGGGAACATATTGTTAGCAGAACAATGATGTTGAACCGACCCCAGTATTGAATGATATACTTAGAGATCACATCGTAACTACGTTATAAGTCATATCATGAAATGTTTTCATATACGTAATTCCTTAGACCATGAGAGTATCGAGTTGCTTCACACAGGAAGACATGCTTTGGTTCTTAGATGAATCCTCCCGTAAATGGGAAGTAGTAAAATAAGTTCTGGGTATGTCAGATGGTGTGGCTAGTGACTGTGATAGTTCAAGAATGGGATTTGCTCCTTCACGATGAAGAAGATATTCACTTCGGGCCCACTCGGTATGACGGTATCCATTATAGTCTGGCCAGACGCATTGTGATTCAGTCACGGGGATACCGGAATACGATAACGAGAAAAGGGACAAACGAGCAAAGAGGATAACGAGTGGCTTGTGTTCAAAAGTTGTTACACATGGGTGCCAAACTTCTCTCCTCTAACTTTGTCATATATCGCGAAGCAAAGGGAATGGTACATGACTAAACATAATGGTTCACTCGAAGTTTCTTCGTGTATGTGCGGGAGTCAACATGGGTGTCCATGGCTCCGCTGTTGATTATTGGCTATTGACAAAAGTGAAGGGAATATGCCCGAGAGGCAATAATAAAGTGGTTATTATCTTATTCCATGTTTATGATAAATTTTTATTTTCATGCTATAATTGTGTTAACCGGAAACGTTAATACATGTGTGTTTAATAAACAGAGAAAGGGTTCCTAGTAATGCCTCTCTTTATACTAGCTTGTTGATTAACGGATGATCAAGGTTTCCTGGTCATGAACATTGGATGTTGTTAATAACAAGGTCATGTCATTGGAGAATGATGTGATGAACATACACCCACAGTAGTTATAGCAATACGATCATGTCATCAAGTTTCTATTGCTGTATCAAACTTTCACGAAGTAACTCTAATCCTTAGACCATGAGATCACGTCAATCACTGACACCGGAAGAGTACTTTGATTCCATCAAACGTCACACCGTAACAGGGTGATTATAAAGGTGTCGTTGGGTACTTGGAAAGTGTTAGTTGAGGCTCGTGGATCAAGAGTGGGATTTGTCCATCCAGATGACGGAGAGATATACTCTGGGCCCTCTCGGTGATATCACATTGACATCGCTTGCAAGCACGTGACTGGCTCACGAGGATGTTATATCACGGAACGAGTAAAGAGTACTTGTCGGTAACGAGATCGAACTAGGTATGGATGATACCAAATGATCGGATCTCGGACAAGTGAAATATCGCGAGACAAAAGGAATTGGTTACGGAGTTTTGGTTCACACGATCACTAGTTCATCGTTGAGTAAGTGGGAGTCATCATGGATCTCCAGATCCCTCTGATGATTATTGATCGGAGAAGAGTCTCTGTCATGTCCATTTTATTCACGAACCGTAGGGTGACACACTTAAGGATTCGTTGACGTGTTTGAGTGGATACGGAACGCCGGAGAATATACTGGACAGCACATGGACTGTTTTTGATAAAACTGCTGGAATAGTTTCGGTATATCAAAATAGTGCAAGGGGATAATTGTTAATGTGTTCATTGAATGAAGTGTTCATCAATGAAGTACTCATTAAATGAAGTGTTCATTAATTTGAGTGACATTAAACAAGTGAATTAAAAGGAGTTTTAATTGGAAGACCTTTGGTTTTTGAGTGGAGGTTAAATGGGAGAAAGTGCCACTTGATTATGTGTGAGTGGAGACTCCACTAGCAATCAAGAGGGGAGAGGTGGGGGCACCTCTTGGGGCGCCTTGGGTGCTGCCCCCCTCTCCTATAAAAGGAGGAGGTGGAGACCCCTCTAGTCACTCATTTCCTCCATCTCTCATATGCCCTTTGGTTGGCATCTTCCTCCCCTTGCTAGCTGATCCAGTTTCACGAGTACGGTGCTTAGGCGAAGCGCTGCTCAAGATCTTCTCTACCACCACCACCACTATGTTGTAGTGCTGCTGGAGTTCCCGAGGATCCACTACTTCCGCTGCCCAACTGGAGCAAGGGGCGGAGGTCGTCGCTGATCCGTACGTCTGACCGATTACGGAGGCGCTGCCCGTTTGTGGCGCCCATCTTCATCACGACCTTGAGGTCGGCAAGTGATCGACTACATCACCCACGAGAATCGTTCTCGTTAAAGCTTTTTGGTCTTCGAGGGTGAGTCCTTCTCAAACCGTTACAAGTTATCTCCTAGATGTGATCTTGGCAGTTGCAATCGTAGGAAAAATTTTGTTTTCTATGCAACGAACCCTTCAGTGGTATCAGAGCCTCGTCTATGCGTAGATGCCTTGTACGGTTAGAACACATAGAGATGTGGGCGTTGATCCTCTAGTTGTTACCCTCTTTTGTGCACTTGTTCATATTGCGGCAATGTTGGATTGAAGCGGCCCTAAGCGCAGATTGCGTGTCACGCTTGACATACGGCTTGTACCGTATAAAGTGGCTTTGGGGGTGTCAGTTTCTCTAACATTAGTGATATGGCATTTGCAACGGAGGGCCCTGGAAAGGGACGAAAAGAAACAACTAGCGAATCAACGTTGTGGTTCTTGTCCGTAGGTAAGATCGGTTCTTTCCTAGGAAGCCCAAAACCACGTAAAATTTGCAAAGATAATTTAGAAGCGTCTAACTTGTTTTTGCAGGGCATGTGATGTGATATGGTCATTGTTACAAAATTGTTGTATGAAATGAGATTTATTGTAAACAACCGGCAGGAGCCATATGGTTGTGTTTTTCCTTTTTAAGGCCTGCGTGCTGTAGATATATCCATGAGATATATTGTAATGGAGAAGGACGACCATGGTGGTGGCGCCATGGACCTTGGTGCCGCGCCGGTGGCATGATGGAGATCATACCAAGACGCACAAGATGGAGATCTAATGCGAGAAGGACCATATCATATCACATTATCCATGCATGTGATGTTTATCCTTTTATGCATCTTATTTTGCTTAGTTACGATCATGATCGCTGCGGTAGCATTATAAGATGATCCCTCTCACTTAATATCAAGATAATTATATGTTCTTACTTAGTATGCACCGTTAAGAAATTTCGTCGTTTCGAGACACCACGTGATGATCGGGTGTGATAGACTCTACGTTCGCATACAACGGGTGTTTTCAAGCCTAGCATGTACAGACATGGCCTTGAAACACATGCAAATACTAAGGTTCTACTTGGCGAGCCTAGCATGTACAGACATGGCCTCGGAACATGGACCGAAAGGTTAAGCACGAGTCATATGGATGATATGATGAACCATATTGAGATGCTCGCCATTGCAGCTACACCGCCTCACGTGATGATCGGTCGTGGTGTAGTGAATTTGGTTCGTGTAATCACCAAAGACGACTCGAGGGATGTTGTTTTTGAGTGGGAGTTAGATGAACTCATTTTATCATGAACTAAATCAAAGTGAATTTGCATAGTTCGTTGTAGTCATTGGCATTTGTTTACTACCTTTGCGCTTAGCTATAATTGAGATAATAAAACTATAGAATTCTGGATATTTAACTTTACGGACTGGTACCGTATTGTTTGAGTGTCAATCTAAAGTTTAAAGTCTTATTGCAAACTTTAGCAAACCTTGCTTACTCCATGAAGTTTAATAATGTGTATTAAATCGAGAGTAACAATTCCAGTGTTAGTGTCTAAGTATCACACTTGCCTCCATGATCCTTGATATTCAAATGTTGTTTGTTATTATCAAGGTTATCTAGGAGCTGAAAGGATTGTTTCAGAAACTATCATGTGTGGAAGATATAGCGATATTTGAAACAATGTTTAGTTGCAATGTGATAGAGTAAAATTTAGTGAGAAACATGTTCTCATATTGTATGAGAATTTGTGAAGGTTGGAGACACTATGTGTCCTAATCTCCCAAAAAGCTTTTGGGAACTAATATTGTACTCACAGTTTGTCCCTATGAGCTATGGTAGTTCTGTCATGAAAGTTGTCATGATAGGATGAATGGAAGATGTAGGTAAAATGTTTACTACACTATAAGATTACTAAAGAATGGAATTTGGAAGAACACCAAACATTTGATGACGGTGATCTACATCAAAGTGAGAATCAAAGGGTGTTAGTATTTGACTAACACACTTTGGATTATGTGTCATATGAATGGTGCCACAAGTGATGTTGATAAATTCTTCTAAAAAGGAAAGGAATTGCTGAAAGAGGATCTGAAAAATATTTTGGCGAAAAGAAAAAGGAAAAGACTGGAAATGTCCAGCTCGGGTATATAGATGATATACATGTTATGGGTATATTCATTGCTTGTTAAACAATGTGATTCTTGAGTATTGGATACTGATTGGTTGGTATGAAGTGTCATACGGAACAACGCAATACAAGAGTTGCAATGGCCTGAGTAACTAGCAAATGAATATGGGATGATTCTCATCAAGAACAAAATAAAGTGTTTATCGTTGGAATTAAACCTAGCCTTCAAGATTTATTTGAATAATTGTTATTCTGTTCTGGTGTTATACGAACAATAGTTGTTCAAATTATCACCATATTCATAGAAGATGGATGAACTCTATAAATCTTGTTGGAGAAATCACATCCATAATAACTGATGCTAAACATGTCGCAAGACAAATGATTAGAAGATCACTTATGAGTGACACCACCGTTTGAATCATATTGGAAATAAACACATGAAGAAACTCCATGGTGATGGAATTTTGGAGTCTTTTGATTTTGAATCAATTGACGGTTGTGAGAAATTTCTAGAGATGATTGAAACACCGTTTAAATCATATTGGAAAGATAACATGAAGAAACTCCATGTTGGTGGAATTTTGGAGTCTTTTGATTTTGAATCAACTGACGCTTGTAAGAATTTCCTAGAAATGATTGAAACTCCGTTCATAGGCCAAAGAAGGACGGACGACTAACTTATTGGACATTATACATGTTGATGTGTATAGTTCATTATGTGTAGCCGTGTGTGGTGGGTCTTATAACTTCATATACTTTAACCGAGGATTTGAGTGGATATATGTGTATATTTACTTGATAAGGAAGAAGTATGAAATGTTTGAAAATGTTCAAATAAATTTCAAGATGAAGTGAAAATCATTGTAACGAGAAAATAAGAGTTTATGATTGGATCATAAAAGAAGATTTTTGAGTTAAAAGTTTAGCAAATGCCTGAGAGTTTAGGAATCGTTCCAAAACTTGCATTTCCCGAAACACCATAGGAGTATGGAGTGTTCGAGAGATGTAATCAAACCTTGTTTGACATGGTAAGGATCAAAGGTGTTATTTATAAAATTGCCATTATATTTTAAGGATTAAGCTTTAGAGACTACCGCTTTTCACTGAAAAGAGCGCCATCGAGATCCGTTGAAATGACACCATATGAGTTGTGGAATGGGATAAAACCCAATTTGTCTTTTCTTAAATTTTGGTATGCAAGGCATATGTAAAAATTTTACAACCAAAGTCGGATAAAGTGCGTCTTTGTAAGTTATCCCAAAGTAACCGTTGGGTATTCCTCCATAACACTAAAGACAAAAGTGTTTTGTGGCTAAGTGCATCAAGTTTCTTGAGAAGGATTTTTTTGCGAAAAGTTAAGTGGGAGGACACTAGAACTTCGATTAGGTTGTTGAACCTAAGCTTTAAGTGCTAAGTGGCGCAGCGCCGGAAAGTTTCCCGGATGCGGCCGCAATGCTCTTGGCTCCCGTGTCCCAAAGGTTGTGGTCACGACGATCTAAGTTCCTATTGAACTGCGTAGTTCGGATAATCGATCAAATAGTAAGATTTGAGATTGAATCATTGTTATTTGATAATAATGGACCGACTACATGCAAAGAAGCAATGATGGGCCCTGACTCCGGCAAAATGGCTAGAAGCTATAAAATCCGTGATAGTTCCATACACGAGAAACCAAGTTTCTGAACTTGGAAGACCCTCTAGATACCGTGTTTGGATCTATAAAGAAACAGACGTGGATGTTCTCACATCTATGAAATATTCGACATATCGTTAAAATGGTTTACGATTATGTTCAAAGAGTTGGCTATGACAAGATTTGATCTTTCATAACGATATTTAGTCTGGACGGATTATTGTAGCAACCACTACATATGCTAGTTTTGGTATATGGTAGTTGAACAAACAGAACAACGTTCTTCTAATAGAATGGTTACCTAAGACGTGTACAGGACACGGTCCAAAGGGTTCTGTTAATTCAAAGGATGCTAAAATAGCATGCAAATTTCAATGGTTGAAATAAGAATTCACGGAGTTGGAATCTTCATCATGATGAAATTGTTAAAACGTTTAGTTTCATCAGAGATGGTGAAGATGCTTGCTTTTGCAAGAAATTAAGTGGGAGCGCTGAGACATATTTCTAATACATTATGTAGAAGACATATTGTTGATTGGAAATTATGTATATTTTATTGACACGGGTGAAGTTTCATTGAAAATTTGATTTTAATGGAAGATTTGGGCAAAACCAGTATATTGGGCTAATATGGTCTATATAGATAGATTGAGGTGCTAATATGGTTGGGCCGAAGTACATATATGAAATATTGAATAAGTTCAATATGGAAACGACGAGAAAAGTTCTTGCCGCATGGAAAAGGTTGAAGCGAGATTCAAGTGTTTTGACACTTGATGAGTAAAATCACATGAATGATTTGATCAATCATGTACACCATGATATGTACAATTCCAAGAATGTCCTATGCTCTAAATGTTATGAGCATATACCAAAATGATTCATAAGATGATCATTGGACAATAGTAAAGATATCCTTACGTGCTTTGGAAGGACTAAGAATATATATTATGTATGTTGGACAATAGTTCATTGTAAAGTGTTACATTGATACTAGTTTTGTCGCAAGATACAATCTAAATTTATCTCAATTTTGGCGGTATGTTAAGGTGGCAAAATGTAATGGAAGAAAGTTTCATGATATATTTGGAATAGTTCCAAATGGATTTGGATGAGTTCCAAAGTTAAGACATTGTGATGAATACTACAACGAAAGGCTAAGTATATGACTGCTCTAGCAGCAGCAAAGGAGGGCATTTGTGTCAAGAAGTTTGTTTGACAAACTAGGTGTAGTTCCAAGCGAGCTAATACTATGAAGATCTATTGTACGACAATAGATTCAACATGTTTTGAGCTCAAGGGACTAAGGTCTCACCGGAGGACCAAATTTATGCAATGCCATCTCATTGGTGAATGAGTGATGCGTAGAGACGCAAAGAAATGCAAATACACACGGACCTGAAGTGTCAGATCTGGATATTAGGTTTACCACTAGCAATGCATATGGATAACACCTGAATGCCATAGGTGTTGGATGCGCAAGTACCAAACTAGATTATTGACTCTAGTGCAAGTGGGAGACTGAAGCGAATATGCCCGAGAGGCAATAATAAAGTGGTTATTATCTTATTCCATGTTTATGATAAATGTTTATTTTCATGCTATAATTGTGTTAACCGGAAACGTTAATACATGTGTGTTTAATAAACAGAGAAAGGGTTCCTAGTAATGCCTCTCTTTATACTAGCTTGTTGATTAACGGATGATCAAGGTTTCCTGGTCATGAACATTGGATGTTGTTAATAACAAGGTCATGTCATTGGAGAATGATGTGATGAACATACACCCACAGTAGTTATAGCAATACGATCATGTCATCAAGTTTCTATTGCTGTATCAAACTTTCACGAAGTAACTCTAATCCTTAGACCATGAGATCACGTCAATCACTGACACCGGAAGAGTACTTTGATTCCATCAAACGTCACACCGTAACAGGGTGATTATAAAGGTGTCGTTGGGTACTTGGAAAGTGTTAGTTGAGGCTCGTGGATCAAGAGTGGGATTTGTCCATCCAGATGACGGAGAGATATACTCTGGGCCCTCTCGGTGATATCACATTGACATCGCTTGCAAGCACGTGACTGGCTCACGAGGATGTTATATCACGGAACGAGTAAAGAGTACTTGTCGGTAACGAGATCGAACTAGGTATGGATGATACCAAATGATCGGATCTCGGACAAGTGAAATATCGCGAGACAAAAGGAATTGGTTACGGAGTTTTGGTTCACACGATCACTAGTTCATCGTTGAGTAAGTGGGAGTCATCATGGATCTCCAGATCCCTCTGATGATTATTGATCGGAGAAGAGTCTCTGTCATGTCCATTTTATTCACGAACCGTAGGGTGACACACTTAAGGATTCGTTGACGCGTTTGAGTGGATACGGAACGCCGGAGAATATACTGGACAGCACATGGACTGTTTTTGATAAAACTGCTGGAATAGTTTCGGTATATCAAAATAGTGCAAGGGGATAATTGTTAATGTGTTCATTGAATGAAGTGTTCATCAATGAAGTACTCATTAAATGAAGTGTTCATTAATTTGAGTGACATTAAACAAGTGAATTAAAAGGAGTTTTAATTGGAAGACCTTTGGTTTTTGAGTGGAGGTTAAATGGGAGAAAGTGCCACTTGATTATGTGTGAGTGGAGACTCCACTAGCAATCAAGAGGGGAGAGGTGGGGGCACCTCTTGGGGCGCCTTGGGTGCTGCCCCCCTCTCCTATAAAAGGAGGAGGTGGAGACCCCTCTAGTCACTCATTTCCTCCATCTCTCATATGCCCTTTGGTTGGCATCTTCCTCCCCTTGCTAGCTGATCCAGTTTCACGAGTACGGTGCTTAGGCGAAGCGCTGCTCAAGATCTTCTCTACCACCACCACCACTATGTTGTAGTGCTGCTGGAGTTCCCGAGGATCCACTACTTCCGCTGCCCAACTGGAGCAAGGGGCGGAGGTCGTCGCTGATCCGTACGTGTGACCGATTACGGAGGCGCTGCCCGTTTGTGGCGCCCATCTTCATCACGACCTTGAGGTCGGCAAGTGATCGACTACATCACCCACGAGAATCGTTCTCGTTAAAGCTTTTTTGTCTTCGAGGGTGAGTCCTTCTCAAACCGTTACAAGTTATCTCCTAGATGTGATCTTGGCAGTTGCAATCGTAGGAAAAAATTTGTTTTCTATGCAACGAACCCTTCAAAAAGGCTGTTGACCTATGTCCGGAAGATGTTCTGAGTCATGTCCGCATTATACCGAACCTATTGGGTCACACACTTAACGAGCAGTAGTCTGTTAGAATACTAGTATGGTAGAAGGTTTAGTGGAAGCAAAGCAGAATAGTTCATACGGGTACCGGAAGTAGTTCCGGAGATTTATGGAATTGTTCATAAGGGCACTAGAAGTAGTTCTGGGTATTTAAGGTTATGTCCGGATCACTCTGGAGAGTCCCAGGTGGTTCCGGAACATATGAGAATGGTACTGTGGAAGTCCTGGATCAACCGGAATAGTTTCCGGATAATCGCTGGGCGTCCCGACAACCTTCGCGGTCATCGGGTGGCTTAAACTGTAACTCGGATGGTCTTGGAAACTATCCGGATGGCTCCGGAACGTCCGAGAACGGTCTCGGAAGGTCCTGGAAGTGCTCCAGAAGTGTCCGGAATGTCCCGAAACGGTCCCGGTATGTCCCGGAAGGTCCTGGAAGCTTCTAGAAGGTCATGGAAGGTTCTGGAGGGTTCCGGGCAGTACCACCCACTCCCCTGCGCCCCTAGCCTTGGGGGGAAAGCCACCTAGGCTTCCCTGGCCGGCCAAGGAGGTGGGGGCGCACCAAGGGGAAGGAATCCCCTCCAGGTGGAAAGTCCAACTCTCCAATATGGCAGGTTTCCGGTGGGAAGGTTTGGGAGGTTTGGGAGTCCAAGTTGGACTCCCCACCCCCCTTATTGTGCCCCAAGGGTCTCCTGGCCACCTATATAATGAGGGGAGGGGGTGGGGGGCGCAGCACAACTTGTCCCCAAGGCCTATGCGCCACCCTCCCTCCTCTAAACCCCGTTGCTCCACTTTTAGACCCCGGTTTAGACGATGTTCTAGATCGGAATCCGTTAGGGTTTTCTCCCTCTAGTTTTCTCGGTGGCGTTCATCTCTGGACGGCGGAGCGCTGCTGGATTGCTTCTACGGGATGTGTGGATACTAATGGAGGGGTCGTACCTTCGAACCTTCTTCGAGGAGCTTGTTCATGGGACTTGTCCGTCGGACTAGATCGAGGGACTTGTTCGTGGGATTGATCGAGGGACTGTTCATGGGAGAACTTGCGAGATCTACTTCCACTACGTCCACGAGCTTCACCAACTCTACTTCCGCTACATCGGTTGGTGAGCCATGACCTAAAACCTTGTATGCAATCTTCTTGGATGATCTTGGGTTCTTGATTCGTAGGCCGAATTTTTTTGTTTTCTACTACGTTTCCCAACAGTCCGCAGGTTCCTTCGTGAATCTCGAGCAGTAGGGCTTTACCGTCTTCTTCATCGATACAGTTTTGGAGGACCTGAGAAATGTCATGCTTGTAGAGCTGTCTGCTGATTACTGTGAATGCTTTGGATCGCCGACTGATGCGTCGGGATTCTGCAATGTCTTGTGGTAGGGTGCCTTCGATTAGGAATCGAAGGAATGGTTTTTCCCAGGCAGGGTCTTCGAGTGCGGCTCGCTCTGCGACTTCGGTTTCTTGGCTGCTTGTGTCGTCGGCTGTGCTCGCTGCCGCCACCTGCGCTGGTTCATTTGTGTCATCGGCCTCTGCGACTGCCTCAGATGCTGCTGGCTTTACTTTGATTGATCTCTGGCTGATGCTCTCGAGGAAAACGCCTGGTGGTATTGGTCCTCGAGTCGATCCGATGTTCGCAAGTTCGTCGGCTTCTGTGTTATTTGCTCTGGAGACGTAATTGAGTTTGCAGTCGTCAAATCCTCCCTCTAGTGTGTTGTGGAGATTCTGGTAGTCCATCATGTTGTATGCGAATGTGTTACAGTCTCTCATCGCCTGCTGGACGACGAGGTTGGAATCGCCGTAGATCGAGAGGCGAGTGGCGCCGCAAGTTTTTGCAATGCGCATGCCATGGAGTAGTGCCTCGTATTCTGCTTCGTTGTTGAAGGCATTGCTGAAGTTGATCTGGAGGACGTATTTGAGCTTCGTTCCTTTGGGGGAGACTAGTACGATGCCTGCTCCGGCTCCTTGCTGTCTTTTGGACCCGTCGAAGAACATCGTCCATGAGTTGGACAGATCTGGGGGGCCTGGTGTTTGGACCTCTGTCCAATCGACCAGGAAGTCTGGGAGTACTTGGGCTTTGATTGCTGTTGGGTGTTTGAACTGCAGATCTCGTGGGCTGAGCTTGATGTTCCACTCAGGGACTCGGTCGGTCGCTCCGGGGTTGTTGAGGATGTCCGTGAGTGGTGCACTGCTCACGATTTTGATGGGGTGTTTGTCGAAGTAGTGCGATACTTTCCTTGAGGTCATGATAATGGCGAGAAAGAGATTCTGGTAGTGCGGGTACCGTTGTTGTGGCTTTGTGAGCAGCGTGCTAAGGTAGTAGATTTGTCTTTGTATGCTCTGGATTTTTCCTTCTTCTGCACGCTCGACGACGAGCGTTGTGCTGACTACGCTGCTATGTAGAGGTAAAATTTCTCCCGTTCTTTGGGTACCGCCAAGATTGGTGGAGTCGAGAGGGTTTTCTTTAGGTCTGCGAAGGCATTGCGGGCTTCCTCGGTCCACTCGAATTTTTCTCCTTTTCTGAGCAGTTGGTAGAAAGGTAGGGTCCTTTCTCCTAGCCTGCTGATGAAACGGCTCAATGCTGCGAGTCTTCCTGTGAGCTGTTGCACGCCTTTGATGTTGGTTGGCTTTTGCACCTTGGCGATTGCTTGGACCTTTTTGGGGTTTGCTTCGATTCCTCGGGCGGAGACCATGTACCCGAGTAGTTTTCCGACTGGGACGCCGAACACACACTTTTTTTGGGTTGAGCTTGATTCTGTACTTATTGAGGGCCGCGAATGTTTCGCGGAGGTCGTCGAGTAGCGTGTTTGCACTGTAGGTTTTGATGACAATGCCGTCTACGTAGACTTGGACGTTTCTGCCAATTTGGTCTCTCAAGCATGCTTGCATCATTCATTGGTACGTGGCTCCTGCATTTTTTAGACCAAAGGGCATTGTTCGGTAGCAAAACACGTCGTAGGGGGTGATGAATGAGGTGTGCTCTTCGTCCTCTTCCTTCATCCTGATCTGATTGTATCCTGAGTATGCATCGAGGAAGGATAGGAGGTCGCATCCTGTTGTGGAGTCGATTATCTGGTCGATTCTTGGCAGGGGGAAGTGGTCTTTTGGGAAGTGCTTGTTGAAAGTTCCATAGCCGACACACATCCTCAGTACATCAGTGTCTTTTTTAGGAACCAGGACTGGGTTTGCAATCTAGGTTGCTTGCTTCGTTTCTCGGATGAACTGTGCGTCGAGTAGTTGGTTGATTTCTTCTCCGATTGCTCTGCGCTTAGGTTCTGAGAATCGTCTTAGCGCCTGTTTTACTGGCTTGGTGTTTGGATTGATGTGGAGCGCGTGTTCTGCAAATTCTCGCGGTATTCCTGGCATGACGGCTGGGCACCAGGCAAAGATTTTCCACTCTTCGCGAAGGAAGGTTATGAGGGCGGTTGCTTGTTCTTCTGGGAGGTGGGAGTATATGCGGATCGTCTTCTCTGGGTCTGTTGGGTGAACTTGGTGGGTGATTGTGTCGCTGTCGACGCTGAAATCGCGGCCGAATTCTTTTGACTCGCTTCGGCTCGCCAGTGGAAAAATGCTTTTATCCATCACCATGGCTATTTCTTCGAGTTGTTGTTGGGCTCCGAACGTGTCGGGGACTTTATGGAAGTCGCGATCGCACTGATCCGATTTGGTGAAGCTTCCATTGATTGTGATCAATCCTGTGGGTCCTGGCATCTTGAGTTTGAGATATGCGTAGTGCGGGACCGCCATGAATTGGGCAAACGCTGGTCGCTCGAGTATGGCGTGGTACTGCGACTGCCAGTCGAGCACTTCGAACTCGAGGACTTGTCTTGCGAAGTTGCGCTTGTTGCCGAAGATGACATCGAGCTCGATTGTTCCGATGGAGGCGGCTGCTTCGTCCGAAACTACGCCATATATTGTGGTGCCGGACTTCTTCCAAACTGATCGTGGGATTAGCATCTTGTGTAGGGTGATGGCGAAGATTATGTTTAGGCTGCTGCCTCCGTCCATCAAGACTTTTTCCATGTCGTAGCCCCCGATCTGGGCCTCAAGGACCAGGGGTGCATGCCCCGGCCTTTGGACTGTGGGCGGGTGGTCGCTCTGAGAGAAAGTGATGTTGGTCTCGGCACCACATAGTTGGTAGATTTCTGCTATCTCTAGGCCCTCGACTGCACGGGCCTGCAGGGTGTAAGCGTCCTACTTTGCTTTTGAGGGTCTTCCTTCTTGGATCATGCAAATTCGTCCATGGGACGTAGGGTCTTGCCTTTCTGTACTTGGTGCTAGTGATTGCGCGCTTCTTCGGCTGCGCTTGGATTCACGTTGTTTTTCCTCCTTCAGGCTGTTGGAGAGTTCGGCGAATAGACGGAAATCTCCTAGGGTGTGGCTTGCTCTGAGGCATCCCCACCGTCTTCGAATCAGTGGATCGTGCAAGGTACTTCCAGTTGCTCTCTCGCTGTGAGCTTACTGGAACCAGCGTGCCTTCTTCTCCTTGAGACTTGGAAAATCTGCGAGTGGTCTTATGTTCGGTTGTGGAATCTTGGGTCGAGCTCTATCCCATCGCTGAGCGACTGGTTCCGGATGAAGTTGGCGAATTCATCTGGTCTTCGATCTGGGTCGTAGTACTCGCCGGTCTGGATTTCAGAGTCGCTGTCTTGTTGCGCGGCGGGAGTCCGGGTGGCGGCGGGTCGTCGAGTGGTTGACGAGTCTTCTGTCACGCGCCGCGACTCTTTGAGTGGGATTCCCGTGTAGAGTCCTCGCGCCTGTCTACTGAGTCGTCGAGTTCTTTTCCGTCGGCGGTAGATCTGGCAGTCGTCGAGATGCCGGGCTTGATTCGGCTGCAGGCTAAGTGATCTTGGCGGGACGATGATGGTGCTTGTGGTGAACTTGAACTCCTCGAGCGGGTTAGATCTGGCTCTAGCCCTCGAGTCCTGATTTGCTGAAAGCGGTACCGCCGAGATCATGATTCCAACCTGTGTAGTTCCCAGAGACGGCGCCAATTGACGAGGATCGACCTCAGCAAATCCCATGGTCAGGGACACTGGGTTAGTCATAGAGAAGGAACAGGTTGGACGATACTCGTCGGCTAACAGGAGAAGCACTTCCTGCTCGATAGTATTGCGTGAGGGGGCGATTACAAGGGAGGCCAAGGCGAGTTCTCAAAAGGCCAGGAGAGTAGATCGGATATTGGATGATCAAGACGTCTCCCCTCCCAGCCTTTATATACTAGGCTAGGTCTCGGGGAGTCCGTACTAGATTACGGAGATAATTTCCTAGTTCTAGTCTTGCCTTGTGCGCCAAGTCGTTCCTTCCATATCAGTCGCGGACTCCTATGTCGGTGTCTTGATTGGGCCAGTCGTGGGCCTGTCGAGGCTTCCCAACGGGCGTTCTGTCTTCATACACACCAGGTATCCTCACACGTAGGAGTCGTGGGGTCACCTCCTCGCCAGCGACCATGATGGAGTACCTCCAGTACATGGATCTGGCGGGTCACGACGACGACAAGAGGGTCCGGATGTGCGAGATCCGTTCCTGGTTCCCTCACAGGCGAGCCATGGCAAGGTTTGCGGATAAGGTCGGGGGATCGATGACAAAGAGAGAGTGGGTTTCTGCCTTCGGAGATCGAGCTGTGGATACGATAGAGGTGCTGATGTGGGCGATGGAGAGGACAGACTCACCGGATCCGAAGACGAAGCAGAAGTGGTGTGCGATGAGGTTGCGCATGGAACATCCTCCTGCCGAAGACAATCCGGAGAAAATCAATGGAGTGATAGTGCTGACTCTGCCACCGATGATTCGCTACTACCAGGGCTTTGGAGACAGAGAGCAATCGCCAGAAGTGGTGGCGCCGCCGGTTCCTCTACACGTCAAGCCGCCTTCGAAGAACTGGAAGCCGATGACACTGCCTCGCCGCTCTCCACACTTTCCTTGCCGCTCGGCAAGGATTCAGAAGCTTGTGAGGGGCGCACGCCAGGCGTAGGGAGCTGTGACGCCCCCAAAATCAATCCGTGTACAGTAATCATACACGCAGGGTACACGGCTGAGATTAGAGTGCCACGGTGAGAATATCACAGCACAACACTAAACACAAAAGGATAAACCAATATTTTACAATACCAGGGATCACGAGGATCCGAATACATAAGTCATACAAGCCATAATATCTGAGTACACACATAGTTAGTCAAGTTTTGCCTTAAGAAGGCTAGCACAAATCACATCAGAGATACAGATCGAAAAGGCGAGGCCTCCTGCCTGGGATCCACCGAACTACTCCTGGTCAACGGGGAACTCGACGTCGTAGTAGTCGCCTCCGGGGTACTCCTGCTCCTGGGCTCCAACGTCGGCTGCAGCGGCCGATCAGGCAAAGCGAAAAGGGGAAATAAAGCAAAGGTGAGTATCTAGCATACCCGCGAGTCTTACGTCCACTACTAAGCATTATGCATTGTATCAACGGAAAGAAGAGGCTGTATATAGTGGACTGAAAGACAGAAATCCAGAGCAAGGGTAAGAAGCTAGGCCTAACGAAGACTAGCATCTTCCGACGGGGTCTTGCAGCATGAGGTAAGAATCGGCCAACAGTTTATATAAAGCATAAAGTAACAATGCAACAGAAGTAGCTACAACATTGTATAATAATAAGTTGTAATAATTAACAATGCCTCCGAGTTCACCTCCTCGACATCCCCGCGAGGAAGAAAACCCGGAACCATACAGTTTAATAATAATAGTTTCTAGTGGTAAGATCCAGCTTCAGCATAAAGCGTCCTGTTACCGTGGACACGGCTATTCGAATAGATTAATCTTCCCTGTAGGGGTGCACTTCTGTTACACTACAATGCACGGATCTCCAGGGTGGCGGGCACCTTGTTAGGGAACGCTCCACCGAGGCTATCCGACACTCCACAGCCCATCTTTCAAACTCAACAGAGAGGCCATCCGCCGGTCTAAATCCTAAGTACTCAGGGCCTTGGACCCCAACCCTGACGTACTCCTGCACGGTGCGTGGGTGGCCGGGAAGCCGTAACAAAAACAACACAGCTCGAGCAAAGAAGACATCGCACTTCCCGGCAATCAGCCCGCGGTACTGCTGACGTCTGAAGAGTCCTCGGACGACACCATGAAGCGGAGGAGCCCACACTCATTATCCCACGTGTAGGCAGCACGTACAAGCCAAAAAGGCTACTCAAGTCATCCGCCGAACCATTTAGTATTTTATTAATTTGCGGGACAACCGTTATCGTTGCCTCGACTTAACTGACCCGCGGACAACGACAACAGTCAGGACCACCAGTACATGGGTGCCTGCCCTGTCGTCCCACCAAGTCTCTGCGGTTACCAACAAGGTGAACCGTCTCCTTACCTTGTCTCGCGTGTGCTCCTGGAGAAGCTCGACTTTCGTGGTTTGCTAACTCTCGCGGCCAACGATCAGGGGCCAAGCACACCGGTACACTGGTCGTACCCTTCCTGTCGTCCCGTCGCAATACCTCTCGCGGGTACCGTTGGGTCGCCCGACTTCTTACCTGAAGGACAACCGCTGTCCAGGACCCTATGGCGGCAAGACAAAGTCAGCCTCGAGTGGAGTACAAGGATTACTCCTTGATAGCTCACACTTGAGGTGACTAGGCATAACCCAGATAGGGGCCTTAGACGGTGTCTGCATTGTACCGTACCTGTGCAGTTATAATATTGTACCCGTGTTCACTCCCCTGAGTGATCGCGGCCCTCTATCTAAGCCTAGCTAACAATGCGCAGGGCTCACTGCTGAATAATGCATAATAATAATAGGCAGCATAGGATAAAAGAGGTACATCAAGGGGCGACAAAAACAGGCTATGCAATTGAATAGGTAAGCATCATAGCAGCAGCAGTTATGCCTAGTGCAAGAAATGTACGGAAAAGATAGGCGATATCTGGGGAAGAGAATGGCTCTGCTTGCCTGGAAGCTCGACGGTAGGGGTACGGTCGTCGACGAAGTAGTCGTACTCAGCGGCGGTGTAGTCGACGGCAGCAGCGGGGTCTACCGGACATTAAGGGGGGGGGAGAAACAGTAAATACACAGCAAGCATATACAAACAGATGCATGACATGACAGATGAAATGTTAACGGTGTTCTAACGCAGTGCAATGCACGTTGCTCGGAACGGGAATTCATCTGAGGATGAACTACCGGCTCCGGGTGATTACCGGACAGGGTGTCCGGATGGGCGGGGAAGGATCAAGCCGGAGGTGTCGTGGATACCGGAAAAACATAAGGGGGTGTATCCGTGCTAGTTGATCTATTCCGAACAACTTTCGTGTTCGAAATAAATTCATCCGGGTACTTTAGCAGTACCGGACAATTTATTGGACAGTCGGTCCGGAGGGGGACGGTTCGATGTTCGTTGTGTTAGAGGGGTGTAATAGACATACGGATAGCGTATTCGTATTCGTTATATTTTTCTGATCAATTTTGATGTATAAAGTTTTTCGATCCGATATACGGATTAAAAGATATTGATTTTATAAGTTTAATCAATTTTAAAACCTTTTTCTGAATTATTTTTATTACTAAAATCCCAATATTATCCACAACCAGTTGACTGGTCAAACTGACATGGGGGTCCCACATGTCAACCTCTATTTAGTTTTAATTCATTTTATTTAATAAAAACAGAAGGGTGGCCCACATGTCAGCCTCCCAATTTTTAATAAATCATTTTATTTATCCAGCAATGAGGTGGGGCCCAACAGTCAGTCTAACAGAGGCATAATTACATGTTTTAACATTAAACAAATAGCAGCTAATAGGGCAGGGCCCATGTGTCAGTGAGAGGGTGTGGTTATCTCTCCTTCTAATTTTCTGTCAGGGGCTAATTAGGGGGGGTGGGCGCCCTCTGTCAGTGGGCAACCCCACTGCTAACAGAGGAGGGGCCTCTGTCTCGGTCCATGGCGCACGGCACGGAGGAGGCCGCCGGCGGCGAGGGGAGACGCGGCTGGAGGTGCATCGGCTGGGGGATGGGGGAAACGTGCACGGCGGGGCTGTGGCTCGCGGCCAGCAGCAGCGGGGGGGGGTGGCCGGGGGGAGCATGGGGGGAAGAGGGGAGGGATCGCGAGGCCATGGCCACGGCCAGCAGCTCACAGGGGAGGGGGGCGTCGCGGCCGGTTGCAGCTGCCGGGGAGGAAACGAAGGAGACCGGGGGCGGAGGAGGCCGGGGAGGCCGAGCTCGGGGGCGAAGGGGATGGCCGGGGCAGAGCTCGGGGCGGGGGCTTGCTCCGCGGCGTCGAGGGCCTGTGCGAGGCGATTCCGGGGAGGAAGAGGGCGGCGCTGGGGGGGTTCCGCGGTGGGGGGGGCAAGGCAGCCGGGGCTCGCCGTGGAGGCCGGGCCGGCGACGTGCCTGGAGGGAGACGAGGGCGCAGAGGGGGGTCGGGACCGGGGCTCTGGTCCAATCCAGATCGAGGGGAGGGGATCGGGGGGGTTGGGAAGGAGTTGACCCAGGGGGGGGGGGGTTACTTCTAGCGTAGGGGTGGGCTGGCTGTGGCCGGCCCAAGGGGGGGAAGGGTGGGCTACTCCCACCGGTGTAGAATAGATAAGGTTTTATTATTATTATTATTTTAATTTCTTTTTGCAATTGTTTTCACAGCTTAGACATTATTGAAAAATGTTTAAAGTGTCTCTAAATTAATAAGTCACTGCATAACAGTGCCACAAAAGTTTTTGCAACTAAATAAATTCATTTGATATTTCTTTTAATTTTTAAACGACTAAAACGGGCAATTCAAGCTACGGTTTTAGTTATTTGAATTATTTGGTAGTTCGACATATCACCACACTATAGCAACATGGACCACTGAATATTTGTGAATTATTAAAAGTAGTCTCATAATTTTTGGGCAAAGTTTAATCTGCAGCATGGTTTTTAATATTTAATCAAGATCATTTCAAGCTTTGATTGATTTCAAAAGAATTGGGTTGGACTTTGTTTTGATCCATGATGAACAAGGTCCATGATCACATTGCATTCAACAATATCGAAGGCAATATGAATTTGAGCTGAACCAAATTGATCAAACAAAATTTTGAACAGTAATGGTGATTACTGTTCACTGACAGTGAGAGTGTTACAAATCTCCCTCACTACAAGAATTCTCGTCCCGAGAATTTAGGTGGTAGAGGGGAAAAGATCGGGGTATTCATCGCGAAGACGATCTTTGCGTTCCCAGGTGGCTTCATCTTCAGAATGATTCGACCACTGAACTTTGAGAAACTTGGTCGTCTTGTTGCGGGTTCGACGTTCAGACTGATCAAGAATGCGGCTCGGATGTTCTTGATAAGTCAAGTCCTGTTGCAGCTCAATCATATCATGTTCCACTTCGCGAATAGGGTCCTTGAAGCAGCGACGGAGTTGCGACACGTGGAAGACATCGTGGACTTGAGAGAGGTTCGGCGGAAATTCCAATCGGTATGACACGGGTCCACTCCTGGAAAGGATATGGAACGGCCCAATGTAGCGAGGAGCTAACTTGCCTTTGATCCTGAAGCGGTGAGTGCCTCTCATGGGAGTGACACGGAGGTACGCGTATTCGCCAGGTTGATAGACCATTTCCTTGTGCTTGCGGTCATAGTTGCTCTTCTGACGAGACTGAGCGGCTTTCAGATGTTCACGGATAACGCGAACCTGATCTTCAGCATGTTGGATAATATCCGGACCAACGAGAGTTCGTTCCCCAGTTTCTGACCAATTCAGAGGGGTTCGACACTTACGTCCATAAAGAACTTCGAAGGGGGCCATCTTCAGACTAGCTTGATAGCTATTGTTATACGAGAATTCAGCAAATGGAAGAGATTCCTCCCATTTCTTACCGAATGAGATGACACAAGCTCGAAGCATATCTTCAAGCACTTGATTAACTCGTTCGACTTGCCCTTGCGACTGGGGGTGATAAGCGGTGCTGAAATTCAGGTGAGTGCCCATAGCTTCTTGGAAACTATCCCAAAATCTTGAGGTGAAAATGCTTCCTCGGTCTGAACTGATCTCCAACGGAATGCCATGGAGGGACACAATTCTGGAAACATACAAGTCTGCTAACTGACTAGCAGAGATCGTCTCCTTGACTGGCAGAAAGTGGGCAACCTTGGAGAAGCGGTCGATGACGACAAAGATAGCATCGTGGCCTTTCTGCGATCTGGGAAAACCAGTTACGAAGTCCATCTCGATCTTGTCCCATTTCCATTCAGGAATAGAAAGTGGTTGCAGAGTTCCAGCAGGTCTTTGATGTTCTGCCTTCACGCGACGGCAAACGTCACACTCATCAACATAACGAGCGATGTCTTGCTTCATGTTAGACCACCAGTACCGTTGACGAAGGTCTTGGTACATCTTGGTACTACCAGGGTGAATCGACAAAGGA
Source organism: Bromus sterilis (assembly GCA_950022295.1). Lineage (NCBI taxonomy): Eukaryota > Viridiplantae > Streptophyta > Magnoliopsida > Poales > Poaceae > Bromus > Bromus sterilis. The sequence continues at coordinate 282,224,009 of OX465599.1, read as the reverse complement.
GTATCATGAGCTTCTTTCATGACGCGCGGGGTCAAGTTTAGATTGGGCTTACTCCTAGGGACCACTAAACGATTCTTGAAAAACAACGTACCATCATCAACAACAGTGAAGCATGATGGCTTTCCTCTAGCGATATACTTCTTGATCTTCTCGACATCAGAGTCACAGGTTTGTATCCACTTGATGGTGCTGTCGAGGTCCGGCTCAACAACAAGGTTATTCACATATCCCTGAGGAACAATCTCAAGGTTTAGCTTGCGCGGCTCTTCATACAGAAGTGGTTGTTGTACTTGAACTTCAAGTTCACTACAGTAGGCTTTGCGACTCAAGGCATCGGCCATCACATTAGCTTTGCCAGGGGTGTAATGAATATCCATGTTGAAATCGGCTATTGTCTCGAGCCATCTTTGTTGGCGGAGATTCAGATCTGGCTGAGTAAACAAATATTTCAGGCTTTGGTGGTCAGTGTAGATCTCACAACGATTACCGACGAGGTAATGTCGCCACAGCTTCAATGCATAAATTACCGCTGCCAACTCGAGATCATGTGTTGGATAGTTTTGTTCATGAGCACGCAACTGACGAGAGCCATAAGCAATCACTTTGCGCTCTTGCATTAGGACACAGCCTAATCCTTGACGAGACGCGTCGCAATATATCACGAAGTCCTTCCGGGTATCAGGGGGAGCAAGCACTGGGGGAGAAGTGAGCTTGGCCTTCAGTGCTTGGAAACTTTCCTGACATTTATCAGTCCACTCAAACTTGACGCCTTTGTGAAGCAGATTGGTTAGAGGCTTGGCAATCTTGGAGAAGTTTTCGACGAAACGACGGCAATAACTGGCGAGTCCGAGGAAACTTCTGACTTGCTTGACAGTCTTGGGGGGAGTCCAATCCAGGATAGCCTGAATACGTTCTGGGTTGACGGCAATGCCATCCTTGGAAATCACGTGACCAAGGTAGGTCACTTCGGGAAGCCAGAACTCACACTTAGAATACTTAGCATAGAGTTTGTGTTCTCGTAGCTTTTCCAGTATAAGACGAAGATGTTCAGCATGATCTTCTTCATTCTTGGAGTATATCAATATATCATCCAGATAAACCACGACGAACTGGTCGAGGTACTCCATGAAAATATAATTCATCAATCTGGAGAAGGTGGCTGGAGCATTGGTTAAGCCAAAGGACATGACAGTGTACTCGTATGAGCCATAGCGAGTTATGAAGGCGGTCTTCGGAATGTCCTCTTCACGGACCCGAATCTGATGGTAACCCAACCTCAAGTCGAGTTTCGAGAACACCGTAGATCCAGCGAGTTGATCATACAGATCGTTGATCCGAGGAAGTGGATACTTGTTCTGTATTGTTGCCTGGTTGATAGGTCGGTAATCTTGGACTAAACGGTTCGTGCCATCACTCTTCTTGACAAAGAGCGAAGGTGCTCCCCAAGCAGAGGAACTGGAGCGAATGAATCCTTTTTGAAGTGCCTTGTCGATTTCCTCCTTAAGTTCAAGGAGTTCATGTGGCGGCATCTTGTAAGGACGCTTGGCGATAGGAACAGTGCCTGGCTTCAAGTCGATGACGAATTCCACCTCTCTGGTCGGGGGTATTCCCGACAGTTCCTCCGGGAAGACGTCGGGAAAATCACGAACGACCGGAACGTTCTCAATTCCTTCCAGAGGTGAGACATTCAAGGCATTCAACATAAAGATATGTGTTTCGGCATCACGGGTAATTCGGGTGGTGTGGTTAACAATCTCGCCGGAGGGGTGTAAAAATCGGACATAACTGGTGCCACAATATAGTGCGGCATCGTGAACTTTCAACCAATCCATTCCCAGAATGAGGTCTATGGTGGTGGTTTTCAGGATGATGGGGGACACAAGGAATTTAATCCCTTCGACGTCAATGGTGACATCGTGTACCATCATGGAGGTTTGGCAACGGCCTCCAGGGGTGCGAACAATCATCGGGGGGTTCATCTTCTCAAACGTAATGTTACGCGATAATGCAAATGCTTCCGACATGAATGAATGTGATGCTCCTGAATCAAATAAAATAGTAGCAGGTGCGGAATTAACGAGAAGGGTACCCATCACGGTAGCGGGTTGTTCCTGAGCTTCTTCTACATTAATGTTGTAAGCATGTCCACGAGCATGAGCAGCAGACCCAGTGTTATAGTTGGGGGTCCTGTTGTTGCCACGACCATTTCCACGGCCAGTAGGGTGAACTACCAGTTGCTTCTGTTTCTGGGGGCACTCTCTAGAAAAATGACCAGGCTGGCGGCACGTGAAGCATAATCCATCCTGAGGACGAAGGGGTGTAGCATTGGTTGGTGGAGGCAGAGCTCTTGGCATCTGTGGTGGCGGAGGCAGACGGGGTGAAGCATAAGACGGCCTTGGAGCAGGGGCAGGTGAATGGGTCACACTGTGAGGGATCCAGATGCGACGCTTCTGTGTTGCGCCCGAAGATGAGCCAACGTCACGATAGCATTTCTGCGTGTCATTGAACTCCATCTGGGCAGTCTCGACGGTGATAGCCTTGTTCACCATGGTGGCGAAGTTGGCAAAATCATGAACGGCCAGAGCGATCCTGAGGTCTGGATTGAGGCCACGACGGAACTTCTGCTGTCTACGAGCATGAGTGGTGATCTCTTCTTCCGCATAGCGAGAGAGGTTGAGGAACTCACGCTGATAGGCTTCAGCAGTCATGTTGCCCTGAGTGAGGTTGCAGAATTCTTCCTTCTTACGGTCCATGATCCCCTGAGGAATGTAGCGGGCGCGGAAGGCGGACTGAAATTCATCCCAAGTGATGACTTCTCCGACTGGCAGTGAACGCTTCTGGGTGCTCCACCACTGAGCAGCGGCGCCTTTCAGGTGATAGGACGCAAGTTCACATAGTCGGCTGGATCGACATTAGCAGACTCCAGCTCGTGAGTGATGTCGCGAAGCCAGTCATCAGCATCGAACGGCTGAACAGTGTTGCGGAACATAGTGGGGTTGAGGCGGGTGAAGTCGTGCAGAGTCACAGTGGCATGGTGATGGTGGTGCCCATGTTGGTTCGACTGAGGGAATTGAGCCATGACATTCTCCATGAACTGACGGTTCAACTCGAACTGCTGCATCATCGCGGCCATGTAATCCGGCGGCGGAGGTGGGTCGTTGGCACCACGACCACGACCACGACCACCACGACCAGCCATCCTGCTAGAATTTAACAGGGGTATTTCAGCGATGAAAATTTAACGAGATACCGGAATCAAGCCTGAAGTAAAACGACAACGTAAAGGAGGCGCAGCTATATATAGGAGTATTCATATAAGACATACACATTCACACACAGAGTCAATCGAAAATCGGGCAGCGTAACGTCGTAGAAATTAAGGAAAAAGGACTCACTAGGCGGCGCGCAGACCGCGGTTAGGATTACACGACGCGACATAGATTCCACTATGTCAATCACGCCGCAAGAAAACTGTTGGCCACAGGAGTTAATGCCAGAGGACGCGCGGCCTGCCCAGAATGAGAATGGGATCCGCGGTCCGGGACCTGGGGTATGACTCCTGCGACACGACTCAATCAATGGGGGAAGCACCAAAAACGCCGGGTGGAATCAAGAGAACGTGATCCTAATGTTAAATTTTGTAAAACTTACCAGCAAGGATAAGAGAGCAGATTCCCAGAGCACAGGTAAGGAGAAAAGGATCCTAATACCATAGATATCACACGTAGTGACATCGATGTGGCCCGTAAGCCAAATATTAAGTTAGCAAAATAGTTTTTCAAAGTCTAGACTCAACTTCGACCAAGTAGTGGTGGGGTGGCTTCCTACAGGCAGTCGGCTCTGATACCAACTTGTGATGCCCCCAAAATCAAGCCGTGTACAGTAATCATACACGCAGGGTACACGGCTGAGATTAGGGTGCCACGGTGAGAATATCACAACACAACACTAAACACAAAAGGATAAACCAATATGTTACAATACCAGGGATCACGAGGATCCGAATACATAAGTCATACAAGCCATAATATCTAATTACAGACATAGTTAGTCAAGTTTTGCCTTAAGAAGGCTAGCACAAATCACATCAGAGATACAGATCGAAAAGGCGAGGCCTTCTGCCTGGGATCCACCGAACTACTCCTGGTCAACGGGGAACTCGACGTCGTAGTAGTCGCCTCCGGGGTACTCCTGCTCCTGGGCTCCAACGTCGGCTGGAGCGGCCGATCAGGCAAAGAGAAAAGGGAAAATAAAGCAAAGGTGAGTATCTAGCATACCCGCGAGTCTTACGTCCGCTACTAAGCATTATGCATTGTATCAACGGAAAGAAGAGGCTGTATATAGTGGACTGAAAGACAGAAATCCAGAGCAAGGGTAAGAAGCTAGGCCTAACGAAGACTAGCATCTTCCGACGGGGTCTTGCAGCATGAGGTAAGAATCGACCAACTGTTTATATAAAGCATAAAGTAACAATGCAACAGAAGTTGCTACAGCATTGTATAATAATAAGTTGTAATAATTAACAATGCCTCCGAGTTCACCTCCTCGACATCCCCGCGAGGAAGAAAACCCGGAACCATACAGTTTAATAATAATAGTTTCTAGTGGTAAGATCCAGCTTCAGCATAAAGCGTCCTGTTACCGTGGACACGGCTATTCGAATAGATTAATCTTCCCTGTAGGGGTGCACTTCTGTTACACTACAACGCACGGATCTCCAGGGTGGCGGGCACCTTGTTAGGGAACGCTCCACCGAGGCTATCCGACACTCCACAGCCCATCTTTCAAACTCAACAGAGAGGCCATCCGCCGGTCTAAATCCTAAGTACTCAGGGCCTTGGACCCCAACCCTGACGTACTCCTGCACGGTGCGTGGGTGGCCGGGAAGCCGTAACAAAAACAACACAGCTCGAGCAAAGAAGACATCGCACTTCCCGGCAATCAGCCCGCAGTACTGCTGACATCTGAAGAGTCCTCGGACGACACCATGAAGCGGAGGAGCCCACACTCATTATCCCACGTGTAGGCAGCGAGTACAAGCCAAAAAGGCTACTCAAGTCATCCGCCGAACCATTTAGTATTTTATTAATTTGCGGGACAACCGTTATCGTTGCCTCGACTTAACTGACCCGCGGAAAACGACAACAGTCAGGACCACCAGTACATCGGTGCCTGCCCTGTCGTCCCACCAAGTCTCTGCGGTTACCAACAAGGTGAACCGTCTCCTTACCTTGTCTCGTGTGTGCTCCTAGAGAAGCTCGACTTTCGTGGTTTGGTAACTCTCGCGGCCAACGATCAGGGGCCAAGCACACCGGTACACTGGTCGTACCCTCCCTGTCGTCCCGTTGCAATACCTCTCGCGGGTACCGTTGGGTCGCCCGACTTCTTACCTGAAGGACAACCGCTGTCCAGGACCCTATGGCGGCAAGACAAAGTCAGCCTCGAGTGGAGTACAAGGATTACTCCTTGATAGCTCACACTTGAGGTGACTAGGCATAACCCAGATAGAGGCCTTAGACGGTGTCTGCATTGTACCGTACCTGTGCAGTTATAATATTGTACCCGTGTTCACTCCCCTGAGTGATCGCGGCCCTCTATCTAAGCCTAGCTAACAATGCGCAGGGCTCACTGCTGAATAATGCATAATAATAATAGGCAGCATAGGATAAAAGAGGTACATCAAGGGGCGACAAAAACAGGCTATGCAATTGAATAGGTAAGCATCATAGCAGCAGCAGTTATGCCTACTGCAAGAAATGTACGGAAAAGATAGGCGATATCTGGGGAAGAGAATGGCTCTGCTTGCCTGGAAGCTCGACGGTAGGGGTACGGTCGTCGACGAAGTAGTCGTACTCAGCGGCGGTGTAGTCGACGGCAGCAGCGGGGTCTACCGGAGATTAAGGGGGGGAAGAAACAGTAAATACACAGCAAGCATATACAAACAGATGCATGACATGACAGATGAAATGTTAACGGTGTTCTAACGCAGTGCAATGCACGTTGCTCGGAACGGGAATTCATCTGAGGATGAACTACCGTTTCCGGGTGATTACCGGACAGGGTGTCCGGAAGGGGGGGGGATGGATCAAGCCGGAGGTGTCGTGGATACCGGAAAAACATAAGGGGGGTGTATCCGTGCTAATTTATCTATTCCGAACAACTTTCGTGTTCGAAATAAATTCATCCGGGTACTTTAGCAGTACCGGACAATTTATCGGACAGTCGGTCCGGAGGGGGAAGGTTCGATGTTCGTTGTGTTAGGGGGGTGTAATAGACATACGGATAGAGTATTCGTATTCTTTATATTTTTCTGATCAATTTTGATGTATAAAGTTTTTTTATCCGATATACGGATTAAAAGATATTGATTTTATAAGTTTAATCAATTTTAAAACCTTTTTCTGAATTATTTTTATTACTAAAATCCCAATATTATCCACAACCAGTTGACTAGTCAAACTGACATGGGGGTCCCACATGTCAACCTCTATTTAGTTTTAATTCATTTTATTTAATAAAAACAGAAGGGTGGCCCACATGCCAGCCTCCCAATTTTTAATAAATCATTTTATTTATCCAGCAATGAGGTGGGGCCCAACAGTCAGTCTAACAGAGGCATAATTACATGTTTTAACATTAAACAAATAGCAGCTAATAGGGCAGGGCCCATGTGTCAGTGAGAGGGGGTGGTTATCTCTCCTTCTAATTTTCTGTCAGGGTCTAATTAGGGGGGGTGGGGCCCCTCTGTCAGTGGGCAACCCCACTGCTAACAGAGGAGGGGCCTCTGCCTCGGTCCATGGCGCACGGCACGGAGGAGGCCGGCGGCGGCGAGGGGAGACGCGGCTGGAGGTGCATCGGCTGGGGGATGGGGGAAACGTGTACGGCGGGGCTGTGGCTCGCGGCCAGCAGCAGCGGGGGCGTGTGGCCGGGGGGAGCATGGGGGGAAGAGGGGAGGGGGCGCGAGGCCATGGCCACGGCCAGCAGCTCACAGGGGAGGGGGGGCGTCGCGGCCGGTTGCTGCTGCCGGGGAGGAAACGGAGGAGACCGGGGGCGGAGGAGGCCAGGGAGGCCGAGCTCGGGGGCGAAGGGGATGGACGGGGCAGAGCTCGGGGCGGGGGCTTGCTCCGCGGCGTCGAGGGCCTGTGCGAGGCGATTCCGGGGAGGAAGAGGGCGGCGCTGGGGGAGGTTCCGCGGTGGGGGGGGGGCAAGGCAGCCGGGGATCGCCGTGGAGGCCGGGCCGGCGACGTGCCTGGAGGGAGACGGGGGCGCAGAGGGGGTCGGGACCGGGGCTCTGGTCCGATCCAGATCGGGGGGAGGGGATCGGGGGGGGGGGGGGGTTGGGAAGGAGTTGACCCAGGGGGGTTAATTCTAGCGTAGGGGTGGGCTGGCTGGGGCTGGCCCAGGGGGGGGGAGGGTGGGCTACTCCCACCTGTGTAGAATAGATTAGGTTTTTTTTATTATTATTTTAATTTCTTTTTGCAATTGTTTTCACAGCTTAGACATTATTGAAAAATGTTTAAAGTGTCTCTAAATGAATAAGGCACTGCATAACAGTGCCACAAAAGTTTTTGCAACTAAATAAATTCATTTGATATTTCTTTTAATTTTTAAACGACTAAAACGGGCAATTCAAGCTACGGTTTTAGTTATTTGAATTATTTGGTAGTTCGACATATCACCACACTATACCAACATGGACCACTGAATATTTGTGAATTATTTAAAGTAGTCTCATAATTTTTGGGCAAAGTTTAATCTGCAGCATGGTTTTTAATATTTAATCAAAAGCATTTCAAGCTTTGATTGATTTCAAAAGAATTGGGTTGGACTTTGTTATGATCCACGATGAACAAGGTCCATGATCACATTGCATTCAACAATATCGAAGGCAATATGAATTTGAGCTGAACCAAATTGATCAAACAAAATTTTGAATAGTAGTGATGAACAGTAATGGTGATTACTGTTCACTGACAGTGAGAGTGTTACAGGAGCTCTCCTGCTGGCAGTCGCTTCTGGCTGCTAGCAGGGGAGCTCTCCTCGGACGAGGAGGACTCGACACCACAAGGTATGATTCCTGGTTCGAGACATAGAAATGCTTCGCGATACATCCTTGATGGTGACTCAAATGCTCCTTTGCTTCCTAAGCGTGTTAAGAATAAGAATAAAATCAAAATGTTTGATAGAAAGGTGGATCATCAGATAAATCGAAACAGTGGGTTTATGAACCCCAAATCAACTTGGCTGATTGAGAATAGGAAAGGGGAAATTATCCCTGGTGAAAGTGTAATGAAATGGTGTGGTAGTGAAGCTTGCTTGCCTATCCTTAATTATGATGTTGAGGATAGGATTGATTTTGATGTGGGTTGCTTAGAGAGCAAGATATATGTGGGTGAATGTGATAATCTAAAAAAAATTAAAGATGGGAGTGAGATCAGAGAGGTTTGTGGACCTTTAAATCTAATGTTCCCCATTTTGGATATTGATGATATTAATATAAAAGAAGATTCTGATGAGATTAATGAGGAGAAAAATAATTCACCTGGAGGTGAGATTAAAAAAGAATGGGGCGATGAGGAAATTGGGTTCTCCTTTCTAAATCTAGAAGATTCTCTTTCTCTCTCTGGTGAGGAGCTGACAGGTGGGGAGGCAGAGAGGGAGGAGAAGCTAGGGTTGCCACTTGTGCCGCCAGACATGCCTTTCAATCGCGGTGGAGGAAGAAGATTCAACAAAAATTCTTTTAGAGGAGGTAGGAACAATTTCCAGGGGAGAGGCTGGAGATTTCATGATAGGGAAAATTTTGGTGGCCAAGGCATAGGGGGAAATTCTTTCTCCAGCAGACAAGACAGGCCTCATGCTGACTTCCCACAAGAAAGAAGAGATCCGAGATCTGGGGATTTTAATCAAATACCTGAGGGGGGAAGGAGATCTGAGATGGGAGGTGAGGAAGGAAGAATCAAAAGTTCCACTGGAGAAGCCAACACTGGTGAGAGATATGCTGTCACTAATTCCATCTCTCCATCCCCAGATCTGTTTTCCTAGCAAAATTTTCTTGGTGCTTTGGTAGCTCAATTAGCCCAAGTCACAAACCTGGGGGCAATTGGGCCTGCTGCTGCTGGTACTGCTGGTTCTACCAATGCTAACTCATCCCAAAGTCTGGGGAGTGGGGGTTCCAAAGGGGCTGAGAAGAGTGGGGGTGCTATGATTTCTTCCACAGATGGGATCAAAGGTAACGGGAAGGTTGGTGGTGATAAGGGATTTATTGAAGGAGGAGCTGGAGAGGGCAACATGTTTAGAAATGGGTGCAATAAATGTAAGAGATCTTCCCATGGCAATAAAGATTGCAAGCTGGGGAACTGTGTGATATGTGGGAAAGATTCTCACATCACTGATGAGTGTGCTTGGCTGAAGCAACTGAAGCCAACCCCAAAATATGTGGGGTTTGCTGCCAAGGGGCTGAGGATTCTTTTAGTACAGAATTCTAAGGATTCCACGGAAATGGCTCACAGCAACTAACGAGGGGGTGACCCCACGACTCCTACGGATGAGCCTACCTGGTGTCCATGAAGGCAGAAGGCCCATGAAGATACGGCCTCGGCCCACTAGTTGGCACCGACGTAGGAGTCCTCGAATCACAAAGGAAGGTGCGAATACCTGCCGTACGGAGCAAGCTAGGGTTAGGAAAGTTTACCTGTACACGTAGATGAACTCCCCGAGACCTAGCCCGGTATATAAGGGCTAGGAGGGGCGACACCAAAGATATCCAATCTCACCTGTAACCCTAGCCTTGAGCGCTCCAGCCTTGGCCTCCACTGTAATCGCATCTTCCCAATCAATAATATCGAGCAGGAGCGAGCCTTCCTGTTTGCCGACGAGCTATCGTCCAACCTGTGCCTCTCATGACTAACCCAGGGTCCCTGACCATGGGATTTTCCGGGGTTGATCCCCGTCAATTGGCGCCGTCTGTGGGAACTATGCAGGTTGGGATCACGATCTCGGCGGTCCCGTCTTCAGCAAGCCACAACTCAAGGGCAAGAACCAGACCTAGCCCACTCGAAGGATTCAAGATCACGGTGGACATCTCCGCCACCCCATCAAGACCACTCGAGCTACAGTCATGCCAGGACCAATACTACGGTAACGGCCAAATACAGCGCCAGTGCCGAAGGAGTCGACGACCCAGAAGAACGGCGAGGGGCCTCTACGAAGGAATCCCACTCGACGAACTGCGACGCGCAGCGGAGGACTCGCAAATCTTCCGACAACACACCACCGCCCGGGCACCCGCCGCATATCAAGACGATGACTACGAGATCGAATCTAGCGATCAGCAGAACCACCGCCAAGGCAGAAGGAATCGACGACCCAAAAGGCGCGCATGGGATAGCTACAGCGGGGCCCCAATGAACGAGCCACATCACGCAGTCGCGCAACCGACGACCACTCGACGACACGCCATCGCACGAGCATCTGCCGCCAACCAAGACAGCGACTCCGAGACACCTGTAGGCGAGTACTACGACCCAGATCAAAGGCCGGATGAATTCGCCAACCTCATCAAGAACCAAGACATGAGTCGAGGAATCGAAACCGATCCTCGCTTCCACGAACACCCGGAGGATCACGAGCAGATCTTCAGAATCTCAAGAAGGAAGAGGCACGCCGGATCTAGCAAACTCACGGCTAGAGAGCAGCTAGCAGGACCCTGCACGATCCACAGCTTCGAGGATGACTGGGGACGCGTCAGGTCAGGTCACACTTTGAGAGACTGCCGCCTGTTCAACGAGCTAGCCGACGACCTCAAGAAGGAGAAGCAGAAAGAAGACAGACGCAACCAACGACCCGAGAAATCGCCGACCTCAAACCAGGAAGGACGTCACAGCCCATCGCAAGCACAGGTGCTCATGATCCAAGAAGGAAGGGCACCGCAAGCACAACGCGACGCCCAAACCCTGCAGGCCAGAGCAGCTGGGAGCATAAACATAGTCGAAGTCTACCAATTACATGGCACGAAGACCAGCATCACGTTCTCACAGGACGACCATCCACCCGCAGTCCCAAGACCGGGGCATGCACCCCTAGTGCTCGATGCACAAATCGGAGGATACAACATGGATCGGGTCATCATGGACGGAGGCAGCAGCATGAACATCATCTTCGCCAGCACCCTGCAAAAGATGATGATCCCATGATCAGTATGGAAAAAATCAAGCACCGAATTGCACGGGGTAGTCCCAGGAGAAGCAGCCACATCCATCGGAGTCATCGAACTCCAAGTCGTCTTTGGAAACCGATGTAACTTCGCAAAGCACGTCCTCGAGTTCGAGGTACTCGAATGGCAATCGCAGTATCACGCCATACTGGGACGGCCAGCATTCGCGCAATTCATGGCGGTCCCACACTACGCCTACCTCAAGCTCAAGATGCCAGGATCATCAGGAGTCCTCACGATCAACGGAAGCTTCATCAAATCAGATCAATGTAATCGTGACTTCCACAAAATCTCCGACACATTCGGAGCCAAACAAGAACTCAGAGAAATAGCCATGATGACGGACAAGAGCACCTTCCCATTGGTGAACAGAAGCGAATCCAGGGAGTAAGGATGCGACTTCAGCATCGACAGCGACATAGTCACTCACCAAGTGCACCCGACGGACCCGGACAAAACAGTCTGTGTGTACGCCCACCTACCAGAGGAGCAGGCAGCGGCTCTCGTCGCTTTCCTTCAAGACGAATGGGAAATATTCGCCTGGTGCCCAGCCGACATGCCTGGGATACCACGCGAATTCGCGGAACACGCCCTACGCATCAAGCCAAACACGAGGCCAGTGAAGTAAGCGCTGAGACGATTCTCGGAGCCCAAGCGCAGAGCAATCGGAGAGGAAGTCAACCGGTTACTCGACGCTCAGTTCATCCGAGAAACGAAGAAAATCATCTGGATAGCCAACCTAGTGCTGGAGCCCAAGAAAGACACGACCGTGCTGCGCATGTGTGTCGACTACGGACCAGTCAACAAACATTGCCCGAAGGATCACTTCCCCCTGCCTAGAATCGATCAGATAATCGACTGAACAGCAGGGTGTGATCTACTCTCCTTCTTGACGCTTACTCAGGATACAACCAGATCAGGATGAAGGAAGAAGACGAAGAGCACACATCATTCATCACCCCCTATGGAGTATTCTGCTATAGGACCATGCCCTTTGGGCTCAAAAACGCAGGCGCCACTTACCAACGAATGATGCAGGCCTGCCTAAAGGAGAAAATAGGAAGAAACGTACAAGTCTACGTGGACGACATCGTCATCAAGACCTACAAAGCAACCACATTACTCGACGACCTGCGCGAAACCTTCGCAGCGCTCAACAAATACAGAATCAAACTCAACCCAAAGAAGTGCGCATTCGGCGTACCGGCTGGAAAGATGCTTGGCTATATGGTCTCTGCCCGCGGAATCGAGGCAAATCCCGAGAAAGTCCAAGCCATCACCCACATGCAAGAACCAACCGACGTCAAAGGAGTACAGCAGCTCACTGGAAAACTCGCAGCCCTAAGCCGCTTCATCAGCAGGCTAGGAGAACGCACGCTGCCTTTCTATCAACTGCTCAGGAAAGGAGAGAAGTTCGAGTGGACAGAGGAAGCCCGCCAAGCATTCGCGGACCTGAAAAAGACACTCTCGACCCCACCAATCCTGGCGGTACCCAAGGAACGAGAGAAGCTATACCTCTACGTGGCAGCACGCAGCAGTGTAGTAAGCACAACGCTCGTCGTCGAACACACAGAAGAAGGCAAGGTCCAGAGCATCCAGAGACCAATCTACTACCTCAGCATGCTCCTGACCAAATCCCAGCAGCGGTACCCGCACTATCAGAAGCTACTACTGACCATCGGCATGACCTCAAGAAAGGTGTCCCAATACTTCGACGAGCACCACATCACAATCGTGAGCAGCGCACCACTCGCTGACATAATCAACAACCCTGGCGCAACCGGGCGAGTCGCCGAGTGGAACATCGAGCTCAGTCCACGAGACCTGCAGTTCAAGCACCCAACAACCATCAAAGCCCAAGTACTCCCAGATTTCCTGGTTGAGTGGACGAAGGTTCAAACACCAGGCCCCCAAGACCTATCAAGCTCATGGTCAATGTTCTTCGATGGATCCAAAAGACAACAAGGAGCTGGGGCAGGAGTTGTAATAATCTCCCCCAAAGGAACAAAGCTGCAATACGTCCTCCGGATCAACTTCAGTCACGCCTCCAACAACGAAGCATAATACGAGGCACTCCTCCATGGCATGCACACGGCCAAAACATGCGGAGCCACTCACCTCATAATTTACGAGGAATCCAATCTCGTCGTCCAGCAGACAATGAGAAACTGCAACGCAATAGCCGACAACATGGCGGCCTACCAAAAGCTCTACAACAAACTCGAAGGAAATTTCGACGGTTGCAAGCTCAACTACATCACCAGGGACAACAACTTAGAAGCTGACGAGCTCGCGAATATCGGTTCGACCAGGGCGCCTGTACCACCCGGCGTTTTTCTCGAAAGCATCAACCGGAGGTCCATCAAGGTGCAGGAAGCAACACCTGAAGCAGTTGTGGACGGCAAGGACGCAACAGAAATAGCGCAGGTGGCAGCAGCAACCCTATCAGAAGGCACAAGCACCAGCACATCCGACAGCACAACCCCGACAGAGTTCGAAGGACCTGTCTGGACAAAACCGTTCCTCCGATTCCTAATCGAAGGCACGCTACCACAAGACATGGCCGAAGCACGAAGCATCAGCCGACGATCCAAGGCATTCACGGTGATCAACAGACAACTATATAAGCGCAGCATCACCCAGATACTCCAAAGGTGCATTGACGAAGAGGACGGCAAATCCCTATTACTCGAAATCCACGAAGGCACCTGCGGGCACCACGCGAGCAGTCGAGTGCTCGTGTCCAAAGCATTCCGAGCTGGGTTCTACTGGCCCACAACCATGAAAAATGCAGAGGAAATCGTGCGACGTTGCGTCGCCTGTCAAAAATTCGCCAACAGGCCACACGCTCCCGCATCAGAGCTCAAGACCATACCACTATCCTGGCCGTTCGCCACCTGGGGACTCGACATGGTGGGCCCACTAAAGAAATCATCAAAGGGCGGAAGGACACACCTGCTCGTCGCAGTCGACAAGTTCACCAAGTGGATCGAAGAAGTGCCCATCACCAGCTCTACAGCTCTCACGGTTGTCAACTTCATCAAGTCGATCATCTTCAGATTCGGAGTGCCACACAACATCATCACGGACAACGGCACGAACTTCACGGCCGCAGAATTTCAGAACTTCTGCGAAGAACTGGGCATATAAATCAATTATGCATCAGTCGCGCACCCACAGTCCAACGGCCAGGTGGAAAAAGTAAACGGCCTTGTCTGTGGGGGAATCAAGAAACGGCTCCTCGCACCACTCGAGCGAGCCGCCGACAACTGGGTAGAAGAACTCCCCGTGGTCCTGTGGAGCTTACGAACCACACCAAACACTGCGACCCAATACACACCCTTCTTCATGGTGTACGCGGCCGAGGCAGTCCTACCACATGACCTCAAGTTCGGAGCACCCCGGGTCACCGGATACGAGGAAGAAGAAGCAGAAGAAGCACTACAAGACGACAAAGATACAGCTGACGAAGAAAGAGACACAGCCCTGACAAAATCAGAAGGGTACCAAGACAAACTACGTACCTACCAAAGCAGTCGACTGCGCACTAGAACCTTCAACAAAGGTGACCTAGTCCTACGACTAATACAAGAGAAGGTCCACAAACTTTCCCCCCAATGGGAAGGACCATTCATAATCTCAGAAGTCATCAGAGGCGGCGCCTACAGGCTGAAGAACCCAAAGACAGACGAGGACGTGGGCAACCCATGGAACGTAGCAAACTTGCGACTGTTCTATCCATAGCCCCTATCGGTCGGACATGACTGGCAACTCATGTAAATCGCTTGATCGCAATAAAATAAATGTTGCTCAAATGCTGCCATCTCAAAGCACTCGGGGGCTTAAGAGGAACCCCCCCCCCCCCGAGCAAATCTATCGCCTACGCGATCTTAATCGAAGCACTCGGGGGCTTAAGAGGAACCCCCCCCCCCGAGCAACTCTATCGCCTACGCGATCTTAATCGAAGCACTCGGGGGCTTAAGAGCAAAACTCCCCCCCCCGAGCAACTCTATCGCCTACGCGATCTTAATCGAAGCACTCGGAGGCTTAAGAGAAAAACTCCCCCCCGAGCAACTCTATCGCCTACGCGATCTTAATCGAAGCACTCGGGGGCTTAAGAGCAAAACTCCCCCCGAGCAATTCTATCGCCTACGCGATCTTAATCAAAGCACTCGGGGGCTTAAGAGAAAAACTCCCCCCGAGAAATTCTATCGCCTACGCGATCTTAATCAAAGCACTCGGGGGCTTAAGAATAAAATCCCCCCGAGAAACACTATCGCCTACGCGATCTTCTTCATGAAGCACTCGGGGTCTCGAGTATAAACCCCACCCGAGAGACGACCATCAACGTTCCCATGACATCCAAGCACTTTTGAAGAGACTTTGGAGAAAGCACAAGCTCATTTAGTCTTCACCTGATCGCCAACGATCATCTAAAGACTCGAAGGATACTCCCATCGGGAGTGCTTCCGCGCACCTGATAAAAGACAACAAGGGAAACAAATTTTTAGCCTACGCCTGACCGTTCGACTCAAGCGTAGCCTCGGGGGCTACTCCCATCGGGAGCGCTATCGCGCACCCGATAGAATCCACAGTACCAAGTATCGGATGGACTCGAAGACAGTTCTCAGCCGCAGAAGACTCGAACATAACTCTCAGTTCCAAAAGGATTCGAAGACAGCTCCTGATGGTCAAGACACAGTTTTCGGTGGCATAAAGGCCCAAATATAAATTCCGTTACAAAGGATAAAGCACAGTTTACATCATAGATATCATCTTCAGTACAAAAAGGACTCAACTACATTTGGATAGAAGGCAGCTCCTGTTACAAGAGGAAATCACCCAAGGAATTATGACTTCTACATGTGTGCCCATGAGGGGTAATCGACTCTAGTACAAGAGCATCATCACAGACAAAGTAGGAGTGGAA
The DNA here is from genome assembly GCA_950022295.1 of Bromus sterilis. Lineage (NCBI taxonomy): Eukaryota > Viridiplantae > Streptophyta > Magnoliopsida > Poales > Poaceae > Bromus > Bromus sterilis. Next base: position 282,207,867 of record OX465599.1, on the reverse strand, counting down.
GCAGCAGGCTCATGATGTCAATGACATAACAACAGGTGAAGCTCGACTTATTTGCGGAGCCATTGGGGACGCTGCTCCACCAGCTTCTTCTCCTGCTCCTCTAGCTTCTTCTCCAGCTCCGCCCAAGCTGCCGGCGAAGATGACGTCGTTGCCTCCAGTTCTACAAGGTCGCTTGTCGCGCTCGTTTAACCGGTGGCTTGACATCGAGGTCTTCTTCAGAGGCAGAGGAGGAAGCAGTTGAAGACGGCTCACCACCACCACCAGAAGAGTCCTCGGGGGAAGAAGCAGTTGAAGACGCAGGCGAAGGACTCCCCGAATTTATGGAGCTGTCGCTGCTCGACTCCTGCCCATGCGGATCCATGCTATTGCCACTCGGATCGAATGCGCGGACAGTGACAGTGCTTTCACCGTCAAAGCGACAGCTGAGCATATCGCCATCCCGCAAATTCAACCGCCGAGCAAACAAACTCCAATCAGAGCCAAGAAAAATCAAGCGAGAGCTATCAACCTCCAAGTCAACATAAGAAGGAGATCGACAGCTCCCTTGAAGGTGAAGAAGCAAGCCATCCAAGCCACGCTCAGAGACAATGGCAGAAAAAGCAGAGGGAAGAAGGATGCGATTGGAACTTTGGCCACGAACACGTAAAATAAAATCATAGCGCCAGAATCCCTCCTCCAAGGGAGAGGAGGAAGGCACTAGCGCCGTACCATGGCGACCACCACGGCAGGAGCGTGGTGTGCGGCCACCACGGCTACGATGAACACGGCCACGACCAACACCTCGCCTGGGAACCATGAGCAGAAGAAGAGATGAAGGAAGAGGCAAAACAGCGAGTTGGATAGAGGCATGGAAAAGAAAGGCCTATTTATAGATCAATAATACTCAAAGGACAAAGAAGCCAAGACGACAGCAGCAATTAACTCAAAGACCAAACGTCCCAAGCCGTCTCGGAATCCAAGACGAAGATGCTTTCCCACGGGATGCATTGTACGCAAGACGCGTCAATTCGCGCGTGTTTCCAACGCGCGTATGGAAAACTCAACCGGTGCCTACCGCACGCCACAGCGGCCATTATTATGACCGGTCCAGAAGATATGACGGTTCACTGGCAGAGCATCCCTGACAGCCATCAAACAGAGGCATCACTACCCCTGACAAGCAGCAAAGAAAAACTAAACAGACACCAAGGCCCAGAGATTCCATCTATCAGATCTTTTACCCAAGGAAGAAAAACATCTTACTCCCATCCGGAGCGTACATCATAAGAGTCCCGGGTGCTCCCTCACCTAAAGGTCAGCCACGTGCTTGAGTGAACACTCGCACTTATGAGAGTCTCAGGTGCTCCCTCAACCCGACGTAAGACAAACAAACATTCGCCAAGACCATACGGCGCTAAGAGTCTCGGGTGCTCCCTCACCTGAAGAGCCGAAATGACGTTCGAGTGATTACTTGTGAAAAACCCCCCGACTGAGCACTCGAAAACAAAGCTCCTCGGGTGAATGAGTGAACAGCTCGCTTGATGTTTTGTTCCAAGCGGGTGCAATGCTATAAGGCTCTGCGCCTCAAAAACACACATTCCTGGAACATGATACACTGTGCCCAGATGCCACGCAAGATTAGCGTGTAGGTAAGACCCCGCTGCGAAGTACGGCCGGGTTGGGACTTGCCGAAGAGCGATTTCACTTCCAACCTTTCCCATGCGCAGAGCATGATAGAAAAGCCGGGCGGACGCGCCTTAGGCTACACACATTACTGGCGGCAAATGAACACCGTAAGACCTGAAGCGGCCGGACTTTTCCTCGAAACCAGTGTTCCAAGCTCACGTCGAGGGACGTGGGTTTGATTGGGCTACTGTGGTATTTTCCCTAGTGCAATTCACCAAGGCTCGACCCGTCGACTCCTTGGGCCCTTTCAGCTTAGCATCCCTCGAAACAGGTTTTGTCATGGCCACCAGACTGTCGGCGACCCACGGATGAACCGTGCATATCACTGAATGACAAATGAATGTACTCGAGTCCCTGCGCGACTCTTCGAGTCCCCCAGGCACTCGGGGGCTACTGACGAGGGGGTGACCCCACGACTCCTACGGATGAGCCTACCTGGTGTCCATGAAGGCAGAAGGCCCATGAAGATACGGCCTCGGCCCACTAGTTGGCACCAACGTAGGAGTCCTCGATTCACAAAGGAAGGTGCGAATACCTGCCGTACGGAGCAAGCTAGGGTTAGGAAAGTTTACCTGTACACGTAGATGAACTCCCCGAGACCTAGCCCGGTATATAAGGGCTAGGAGGGGCGACACCAAAGATATCCAATCTCACCTGTAACCCTAGCCTTGAGCGCTCCAGCCTTGGCCTCCACTATAATCGCATCTCCCCAATCAATAATATCGAGCAGGAGCGATCCTTCCTGTTTGCCGACGAGCTATCGTCCAACTTGTGCCTCTCATGACTAACCCAGGGTCCCTGACCATGGGATTTGCCGGGGTTGATCCCCGTCAGCAACCCTTTGGGTTTGATCCAGGTCAAATCTGGTCAACTAAATGAGACTGAGTTCCTTGAGGGGTTCCAATACATGTTTAATTGGAATTGGAAGTGGAGAATCAAAAGCAAGAATAAAGATGGATACCTGATGAGGTTTCCTAATAAAGTTAAACTGATGGAACTAGCAAACTTCAAGGACTTTGTGCTGCTTGGTACTGGGGTGGTGGTGAATGTCCAACCTTGGTCTTTGGAAAGTCAGTCTGTTGGAAAGCTACACACTGTATGGGTTAAATTTGAAAAGGTGCCAGAACAGTACATGCATTTTTTGGGATGTGTGAGGTGGCTGCCTCTCGGGGCCCTGTGCTGGAGATTGACATGGACACTATTAGTGCTGAGAAGATCAGAGCTAAGGTGGGGGTGAGAGATACTCACAAAATTCCTAAATACACCGACTTCACAGCAAATGATCTGCTGATTTATAGGATTCACATTAAGCTGGAATCTGTGGTGGAAAAGGGTTGGTTCTCTGATTCTAAAAGGGCAGATGAGTTTGAAAAGGAAGGCACTGAACTGTATATTGATGGATATAACAGAAAAAGATTGAAAGGGAATAGAGCACAGGAAAATATTTCTCTAGGCAGTCTCTCTTTGGCTCAATATGAAGAGGTTGTCTCTAGGGGGAGCAATGCAGGGCTTGAAAATAACAAGGGGGATGATATATTCCCTTATGCTCAAGTTGGCTGAGGAGATGACTGCTATTAAAAACAAAATGTTACAAATGGATGAAGCCAAGGCCAGAGTTGATGATGTGGCTGCTAGGGAAGAAAGAAAGATTGTGGAGCTTGAAAAAGACAAAGTTAAGTTGGAGTTGGAGGTATTCAGACAAAACCAGATGATGCAAGTGTTGACTGAGAAGATGAATAGGAAAAATGATTTGGAGAAAGAACTAGAAAACATTGAGGATGATAATGAGGATCCAAATGCTGATGAATTGGGCAATGGAGAGGGGGAAGGTGAATATGATAAATATGCTGAGAAATTGGAATACAATCCTAGTCAAGAATCTGTTGAATCTTTTGGGACAAAAGTTGGGATACCTTCAGGGTCCACTGCTGCTCTCAATAACATCACTGAGAATGAAGCTGACCCCAGGAGATGCCCTAGACTGAAAGACAGAGAAGACTCAAAGATTGAAGACCTTGCCAGAGAAAGGGCCGCTGAGAGAGACAACTATGGTAATAATCACAATCTTGATGCTCTTAATGATGAGAATCTTTCTTTACTTCATATGTCTAGACTGGTTGGGGTGGATCTGGGATGCACTATTGGGATGGTGCAATATAACCTGGATCTCATTTCTAAAATGGAACAGGCTGCTAGAGATATCTATAATCAGAAGCTAGCTGCTTCTAATCAGAAAGATAATGAATTGAGCTCTCCAAGTCCAATTGACATTGGGGATGCTGACTTAACTGATCTATGTTCTGATATAGAGGAAGAAGATATGGAACTAGAAAGATTACATATGGATCAATTGAGTAAGATTTTTTCTAGTCAAACAAAAAATAAGAGATGTACTGTAACTGATAGTTACTAGAGACACTCAGTGATTCTGGGTAGGAAAACTAGAAGCAAAACTAAAAAATGAAAGGGCTATTCTGTAATATAAGAGGGAACAATAATGAGGTGAAAAAAACTTTTATTAGAAACCTAATTGCTGAGAAAAAGCTAGACTTCTTGGGTATAACAGAGACTGTCAAAGCTGATTTCACTAAAAATGAGCTACACAATTTGTGTGGAGGAAGGATTTTTTGCTGGAATTGGTCTAGCCCAAGAGGGAGATCAGGAGGTATTTTGGTTGGAATTAATTCTGATTGTTTTGAGGTGGAGCAATTTGAACAAGGAGAATACTTTATTAGAGCACTTTTGTTTGATAAGAAAGCCAAATTCAAATGGAATTTTATTGTGGTATATGGAGATGCACAAAATGATGGGAAAGCAGCCTTTCTAGTTGAACTTTCCAAAGTTAACCAAAATAACATACTCCCATGCTTAGTGGGGGGTGATTTCAAATTATTAGGAAAAGTAGTGAGAAAAACAAACCCAATACCGCTGGACATTGGAGCTTTGTTTTCAATGCTATCATTGAACATGCTGGATTAGGGGAGCTACCCCTGACTGATAGGGGTCAATAACTTGGAAGACCCTACTTATGAAAAATTAGATAGAGTTTTATTCTGTCCAGATTGGGAGGAACATTATCCTTTGGCATTCATATCCTCTTTAGATAGATAATTGTCTGATCACACTCCTTTGATTGTGGACTCTGGGAATGTTCTTTTCACACTCCTGTTTTCAGATTTGAAAATGCTTGGATGCTGAAGGAAGGGTTCAAATAATTTGTAGAACAAAATTGGGGTAAACCTACAGCTGATAACTGTATGGACAGATGCCAAGCTAGAGTTAGAAATATTAGTAGAAAAATTAAAGGATGGACCAAAAATGCTGAAGCTCTCAGTAGAAAACTCAAATTAGAAGTGCTGGGTAAGCTTGATTTTTTCGATAAAGAGGCTGAAGTGATGGGACTTACATCACATAATTATCGAGAACAAAAGGAATTGATGGCTCAATTAAATAGGTTGCTTGAGCAAGAAAACATGAGATGGTTGCAAAGATATAGGAATGATGAAATAAGAGAGGGTGATTGCAATTCAAAGTACTATCATGCTAAAGTTAATGGTAGAAGGAGGAAAAACAGGATTGTGTCTCTTGAACAAGATGACAGAACCATTAGGGGAGAGAAAAACTTGATTGAGTTTATAACTCATTACTATAAAAACTTATTTGGGACACATGAGAGTTCATCCATATCTCTGTGTGACCAACAGATGACTCAACTTTCTGTACAAGACTCCAATTATTTAACAAATGAATTCACCTTGGAAGAAATTAAAGAGGTGGTGTTTAATATGAAGAAAAATAAAAGTCTTGGACCAGATGGGTTACCAGCTGGCTTCAATCAACATTTCTGGGAGTTAGTGAAATGGGATCTTAAAAATTTGTTGGATGAGTTTCACAATGGTCAGCTGGACCTTGCCAGGTTGAACTATGGGATCATCACTCTCATCCCAAAAGTCAAAGATGCAAGACAAATTCAAAAATACAGGCCTATTTTCTTACTCAATGTTAGCTTCAAAATTATTACCAAAGTTTTAATGAATAGACTAAGTAAAGTAGTAAACCCAATAATATCCAGAAACCAAACTGCCTTCATTAAAGGGAGATACATAATGGAGGGAATTGTTATATTACATGAAGTTATCAATGATGTTCAAACCAAGAAGCAGAGTGCTCTGCTATTCAAGGTGGACTTTGAGAAAGCATATGAAAAAATCAAATGGCCTTTTGTCTATCAAATGCTTAAAATGAAAGGGTTTTCTGATAAGTGGTGTGACTGGATCATGAAAACTATGATTGTGGGGAAGGTAGGAATTAAAGTAAATGATAATATTGTACCCTATTTCAAAACTAAAAAAGGTTTGAGGCAAGGGGATGCTTTATCTCCTCTCCTTTTTGACTTAGCTGTTGATGCTTTGGCAGTAATCCTAGAAAAAGCAAAGATCAACAGTTTGGTGAAGGGGGTGATGACTGATTATATTGAAGGGGGGATAAATATGTTACAATATGCAGATGATACCATTTTTCTTATACAAGATGATCTTGAAGATGCTAGGAGGTTGAAGTTTATCCTGGGGGCTTTTGAGCAGATGTCTGGTCTTAAAATTAATTATCATAAGAGTGAGTTGTTTGCTTTAGGAGAGGTAAATAACAGAATTAAGCAGTTTCAGGATGTCTTTGCTTGTGATGTGGGTAATTTACCCTTGAAATATCTAGGCATACCTGTATCCAAAGGTAGAATTAAGAATAGTCTGTGGGAGGGGGTGCTTAATAAAGTGGAAGGAAGATGTAGTTGCTGGCAAGGTAGACTCCTGAATATGGCAGGTAGAACTGCTTTGGTTCAATCTTGTCTGACCAATATGCCACTGTATATGATGTCCTTCTACCCCATCCCAGTTGGAGTTAGAAAGAAAATGGATTTCTTTAGATCAAGACTGGTATGGCAGGCTGATGAGGGGAAGAGGAAATACCATCTTGTCAATTGGAAGACTTGCTGTTTTCCAAAAGACCAAGGAGGGTTGGGCATTTTGAATCTTGATTTGATGAATCAAGCTTTGTTGACTAAATGGTTTTGGAAACTTGAAACTGAGCATGGCTTATGGCAGGAAATTCTTCTTAGGAAGTATGTGGGAAACAAATGCTTAGCTAATGTGAAACCTAAAATAGGAGATTCTTATTTCTGGAAAAGCATTCTGGCAGTCAAAGATTTATTTTATAATAATTGCAGGAAAATAGTGGGGAATGGGTGTAATACTAGGTTTTGGGGAGATATGTGGCTTGATTATAAACCACTGATGACAGCCTATCCTAGAATATACATGCTTTGTTTCAATAAAAACATTACTGTGGCTCATTCAGAAGAACTCTGCTGGGGGAATCTTTAGAGTTATGGAATAATTGTCAAGCCAGATGTGATGAAGTGATTCTTTCTGATAACAAAGATGTAGTTAAATGGCTTTTGACAAAAAATGGATGCTTTACTATGAACTCACTATATAAGAAACTGGTGGGAAATTCATTTAACTTTCCACAGAAATTTCTGTGGAAAATTAAAATGCCTGCTAAAATCAAATTTTTTAGTTGGTTGGTATCTAGAAATAGTATCTTAACCAAAGATAATTTGATAAAAATGGGATGGAAAGGAGATAACCACTGTGCTTTCTGTGGAGCAGTTGAAACAGTGGATCATCTTTTCTTTAATTGTTCCATGGCAAAAGTTATTTGGTGTCTTTTCAGGTGTGCTTTCAATTTGAAAGACACTCCTGCTTCACTGCATGCTTGCTTTGGGAGTTGGCTAGGGACTTTTAATAAGATGGAAAGAAAATTAGTTTTGGTAGGGGTAAATGCTATGTTCTGGGATTTGTGGAAAACTAGAAATGATATAGTTTTCAACAGAAAACAGGACATCACTCCTTTGACTTGTGTTAAAATGATGACTGCCTAGATTAATGATTGGGCTCCTCTGCAGACAAAAAAGGGAGGGGAAAACTTGCTGATGCTGGGGGCAAGGTTAATAAGCTAAGTAGCAAATGAAGTTTACAAGACTTCTCAAGGCTGGAGACCTGGAAGACTGAGGATCACTGAAGATTGATCTCTGCTGCTGTTTGGCGATAACTTCACCCTGGGTTTTAGCTGCGTTTTTACTTTCTTAGTCGTTTGTATGTTAGGGTTTAAGTTCAAAGTCCTCCCTTGTTCGTGTCTATCTAGTTTTATTTTGCTTTGCTATTTAAGTGCTTGGACAATGTTTGCTCTGCCTTGATGAGGTCCTGTGTGACCATGATGTTGCTTGCTATCTGAATATAGCAAGTGGTTGTAATAGACTCGCTTTATTTTGTGACTTGTAGACAAAGACTTGATTTCTATAAATGAAATCGGGGGGGGGGGGGGAGGGGAAACCCTCCTTCTTTTGCTAAAAAAAAGCATCTCTACCAGATGCCCTATCCTAGAAATTCAAAAGCTTCTATAAATCCTAAAAGGTTGATTTTTTTTTCTTTTTGAAAACTTTTTCTCAGCTAACTGTTATCCTATAACTTAATCTCTTAAATGTTTCCGTTTGTCAATTTTTCACAACTTTTTTGGTTAAAAAATTGAAACAGAAGCATCATAATTTAAAGCAAACATGAACAATTTAAATATTACCTCCGATCCATATTAATGGACTCAACGTTGTCTAGATTCGTATGTATCTAGTTAAGTATTTAGACTAGATGCATGTGTATCTAGACAAACTTAAGTCCATTAATATGGATCGGAGGGAGTACATCATATCATGATTAAAATAGAGCATAAACAAAGTTCATCCAACACCATCAAACATAATCATAATTTTTGCCAAAAGGCGCCTAATAAACAAATTCATTCCATAAAACCACCAACACATGATGGACCTAAGTCATCGTAGCATGGGCCTCATGCAAATCGTGTTGCCACACCATCGGCACCATCATTGTCTCCTCTAGGGATGTAGAGCGGCGCCCGGATCCATCCGCTTTGTATACAGAAAGGAAAATTGTAGTTCTACCTAGATTGTACAGTGCTAATATAATTTATACTAGCTTAGTACATTGGTGGGCTTTGGTTGAACGCCGCCTTGCACCCCTAGTCGCCGCCACCATAGCCACTCCCAGCACACATCTTAGCTAGGATGTTCCCACGATTGTGTAGGGAAACATTCTACACAACATTCTTGTTATCATGCACGATAAAGCCTAGGATCACTACCGAGATACATGGAACAATGATCACCAACAATCCACAAGGCAAAAAAGGAAGAATACTTCGTAAAGCTTATCGATTCCCGCAGCTAGGTTATGACTCCCAAATGTGAAAATTTTCTCTAGATGGTTTGCATATATGGTTTTAAAATAGAGTACACCTTCAAGGTATCCATTTGTAACGATCTAGCAACACCACATCGTGAAGAACAACGGAAAGAAATAAATGATGAGGGACAACCTAGCGGCATACCAGACTAGAACTAGTCTAGAGAGAGAGAGAGAGAGAGAGAGAAGAAGAAGAAGAAGAAGAAGAAGAAGAAGCAAGGCAACATGGGGTTGGCCAAAAAGGCTCTTGGTGTGCCCTCATACCCCCATCTATATATAGGTTGAGTGGCAAGGGGGTATTCACACACGAACACATTACTGTGTCCCCCAGAGTCAAGCATAGTAAGCAAGAAAATAATGTTGCGTAGAAGCACCGATGGAAGCGTGATATGCAAGACACACCGGTGAAGTCTTTCGAAGACCCAAAACTCTACACGCATGAGAGGGGGCCGTCAGGGAATGTGGTGACTATGGGTTGCCCTATGATGACCTAGTCGCTCTCGGGCCTCGAGGATCACTGTCCTGCAATACAAAGAATGTCGTAGAATGAGGTAGAATAAAACAAGGGAGATGAATAATGGTAAATGTAAAAAGTGGTAGATTGATTGATCAGTTGCGTATTAAAAACAATCAGAAGTAGGTTTTATCTTTTCAAGGATTGGACCTGGGTAAATATGTGCCTCATGTTACCATCAACACTAGATCATCAAAATCGGAATACCCTACTGAGGGATCTATTGAATTGTGCGATAGTGATAATCCATGCTGCCATGCAGATCCTCCCAAGTGATCGCCGTGTCTTGATGGAAGTCAAGATCTAAGCGGGAAAAGAGGAGAAAGGGTGGGATTTCGTGTGAAAATAGTGCGGAATTATCTAGATGCGCATACTTTGCCTTGGTTTCGGCCGCGTCTCTCTAGTATTAAACTAGAGTGGAGACTCGAGCTTTCGATCAGCGCACCGCTTCGAATTCAGTGACCGATTGTGTTCGCTTTGGCTGGGCAACAATGCCGGTTGCATTGACCAATCGCGTTTGCGTTGGTCCGACATCTAGTGCCAGCGATTTTCATGAATGTGTGGCCATCGCTTCGCGCATAAAAAAGATTTTTACCCGCAAGGGATTTGGATGGACCCTGAGTGTCGACAAGGACGCGATGCCGATCCGGACGCCCGCAAAATCCCTTCGGTTTACATTCAATTGCGGGAAAATGTGTGAACGAATACAGATACGTGTTAGAATGATAATAGATTTTGACCATCTATTCTGAACGTTTGCAGAAGGTTACTCTTTGCTTATGAGACGGACAATGAAAGAGTACGCGTGCAGACGCAGCAGAGGTTGCGCTCTGAATTACCTGCCGGCGGTGGATGTCAAAGCGTGGCTTGCACACCATTTCTCAGTTTCTTTTACAGGACCCTGGTGCCATACTGCCACATACCACCACGGCATAGTTGGTTGGAAATGTGATGGTGCGCGGATACGTCATCTTTGTGAGCGGGAGAAAAACCAAGGTGAGTTCGCTATACAGAAGTAAGTCTTTGGTACATTTTCGACTGCATTTGCACCATTCACACTCGATGCCAAGATCAATGCTTATCAACCACCCAAAAATTCAAAAAATAATGTCAATGCTATCGACGAGCCGGAGCCGCCAGCATTTGGAAGAGCAGCTCGCTCCAGAGGTCGATGGGCCCAGGCAAGCACCAGTGCAGGCAGTCCACCACGAAGCTCCCCTCCACGCTCCCGCCCGGCGGATGCCCGTACCGGCTCGGGTGCCCGTCCGGCCGCAGCTCCATCGCCTCCGTGATGTCCAGCAGCAGCAGCTCCCCGCCGGTCCGGCTCCGCCGCGCCGCCTCCGTTTCCCTCAGCGCCTCAACCTACACACGACACGAGAGACAACCATTAGATCACATCACACGCATTTTCGTCACGTCTCCGCTTCCGCAACCAATTCTTGTTTTGCATGCGTATGGGCCTGCTGCATGCATGGTTCCGTTACGTTTCCCACCTGCGCGGCGCGGAACTCGGCCACGACGGCGTCCCGGGCGCGCTCGCCGCGGCGGAGCGGCCGGGTGCGCACGCAGTCGCCGCCGGTGTTCCACTCCCCGTTCTCGAAGTGCGCCGGCGTGACCGTCCGCACCACGGCCTTACCGCGGAACCCCTCGCGGTCCGCGATCGCGCCCAGCGCCGTGCGGAACGCGGCGCGCACCGCGCCGGAGACGGGCAGCTCGGTCGCGTTGTTGGCGCCGCCGTTGCGCCCGTCGGCACGGCCGCCCTCGTAGTACACCGACTGGCGGAAGAACCAGTTGGTTCCCGACAGGACGATGTGGTCGAAGTCGGCGATGTGCGCCGCCCACCGGGCGTCCGGCGTGTCCAGGTGCACGTCCCAGAGCCCAAGCCCGAGCGCCGCGTCGTCCGAGAGGTTGGCCTTGACCAGGAATGGCGACCAGAAGAGCGAGACGTTGAAGCTGTGGCTTCCGTAGTGGAAGTCTCGCCGGACGGCCCTCCCCGTCACGTCCGTCTCCGTCGTGGTCACCACCTCTACCGGCTCTGCCACCTGGGACAGGATGCAGAGCAGAGACTTGACGTGGTTCCGGGCGAGAGAGTCCCCGATGAAGGCCATGGACTTGCCCCGCATGGCCTCCAGGAACCTGTGCGCGTCGAAGCGGGGGAGGTCGCACCCGTCAGGCTGCCACCGCCACCGCATGAGGTCGACGCCCGGCTTGCCGAACTTCATGCAGTTCTGGAGGTCGTCGATGAAGGGGCACGTCAGGTTGGTGTAGTACGGCGGCTCCTCGTCTGGCACCCACTGGCCCCGCGTAAGGTCGCAGGCGTCGGTGGCGTTGGCCGGAGACGATGAAGATGACGAGGATGAGTTGGCCGGAGACGATGCCGTTGTGGACGATGATGCGGAGGAGGAGGCCCGGCGTATGTAGTACTGGTAACTGTCGGCGAAGTTGAAGTCGTAGAGCGAGACGACCGCGAGCGCCAGCAGGAGGAGGATCGGGGTGGCGACGGCCACGGAGATCTTCCGCGACGATGGGTTGCTCTTGTGTGGCTTCATGGTTGAGGTCGAGGACGAGGAGGCGGGTGAGGAGTCCAGGACGCTACGGTAACAGACACGGCCGCATGGAACAAGAAGAAGAAGAATGCGTGGCGGCCGTGTCGTGTGCAGGTAGCCAGCTTAATTACTCCTCGTGGCGGCCGCCGGCGGGGGTCAAAGCGCGGTAGATTGCATTCGCCTCGTCCCATTGTTTAAGACTGAATCTGATAAAGCATTCTCCTCCGTACGACATCCCCGTGCCTTCTTTCTCATTTCTGATGGTTTTATTCAGTCAAAAGCACGTCGACGAGCGAGTCAAATTCAGATGGCTTCACGTTACACACAACGTTTTTGAGTCAAATTCAGATTGCCGCGAAATGAAGGATGGTTTGTTGTATTCCCGTCTGCTTCATTTCAAAGTTGGTGAAAGAGTGTTACTGGAGCAGGTGGCATTTCAAGACAGATGGAGTAGGTTGCAGACATGGAGCTGATCTGCAACTGCTTCTCCTACCCCTAAAGTGCGATGGAGAATCTGCATCCCGCGCAACATTCCTTCAAACACGTACGGTACTAGCTATGTTCTGTTCTTGTGTGCATTGGCAAGAGGTTTGAGTGGGCATGTTGATGTTGTGTCAGTGAAGCTTTATAATGGGTTTTCGCTTCTACATCTACGCAACATCCTTCTGCTGAAACCATGTGAAACAACTGTTCTATTTTAATGCGCAAAATAAACGGTTGCAGTACCGGTACAAATTATGGTAAAAACATCATCTTTTAGCACGAAAAGTGGTGTCTCCAACAACTGCCCTAAAATCATGTTGGACAGCTATCTGTGTTGGTAATGGCTTGTCGCCCCTGTTGGTTACCCTAAGTGTAAAGTTGAGATGCAGCTAACAGTAAATTTTCCTTGATGAAGATACCAAGTTTTATCTTCGACGGACTCCAAAAGATTCAAGTAGGTGTCAACGACGCTAGAAATTAAGTTGCCGAATGGAGGCAAGGTTGACGTGGACTGCACACAGAAACAAATAACTTTGCTCCCAACGAGTTCTTCAGATAGGTTATCAATCTCTCCGGCTTTGTCGTTTATAAAGGATCAAACGCACGGTAGAAATAGTGATGGGGATTGCAACTGAAAGGAAATTAAGCAGTAAAGTGTTGAGGTGTAAACAATGGTGGAAATATGGACCGGAGTCCCATGATGTTCACTAGTGATGTCTCTCTTCCAAAAGAAGATAAAACAGCTAAGCTGGGTGAACAAATTACAGCTGGACAATTGGCAGAATTATAAACGCACCGCAATGCTAATTATGCCACAAGAAAGTTAGAGGCTCAAAAGTATGGGTAGTACGCCAAGACAAGCAGACCGTTTATTCATCAGCATCTACTCACTAATCATCCACCTTCAGATATCTATCCAGAACATCTCGCTGATATTAAGTTGCGAGCCCCACCCAAAGTGTAAACCTAAAGCAACAGACAACTGCATTAATAAACTTTGCGTTAAGGTAAACAATCCTTGCAACCGCGGTTACAAGCACCGTTGTTTTCTCCCTCATGGCAACATCACATACCCTGTTTCTGTCACTCAAGCTAGACATCGGGGAGCATGAACCCACAATCAAGCATAATGCTCTTTCTTGGAGTTACTATCTACTTCTTAGCCAAAGCAATAAAAAGCAACGAAAAACATGCAAGAATTACTCAAGAAAAAAATATAAAAGGAGAACCAAATATATAACTCATCACAATCTGAACATAATCTCATAATCCATCGGATCCCAGCAAACACAACATAGCAACAGCAGAAATATTACATAAGTGCCTTGATCATTTAGGGAAGGTCACAAGGTCTAAGAATTGAAGCACAAGATTGGAGAGAAGACATCACATATCTACCGGTCATGGACCCATGGTTCAAGGGGGACTACTCACGGCACATCCGGGAAGCGCTCATGATGGTGGAGAAGCTCTCGGAGATCAATCCTCCCTCCGGCAGGGTGCCGGGACGAGGTCTTCTAGCGGTTCCGATCTCGGGATCGCGGCGGCGGCAAAATAGAGGTGAAAATCGCGATGCAGAGTCTCTTTTCAGGGTTTCTGCATCGAGGAGGTAATATAGGCCGAAGGGGGCCACCAGGGGAGGGCCCCACCTCTCAGGCGGCCTCTGGGCATGGCCCCACCCCTGGTCACGGCAGGTGGCCCCTCTCCGGCTGCCCTTCGGTCTTCTGGAAGCTTCCGTTACGCTGATTTTTTATATATTTTTCTTGGAATTTTTTGGGCACTGTAAATATTGGTAAAAACCTGCAATTAACAGACAATAGCAGACAGAAATTGGCACTGGGTGCATTGAGTTAGTAGGTTAGTCCAAATATGTGTAAAAAGGTATGAAAGTGTAGCAAAACACATAGCAATGCCACCCAAATGAGCATGAAACCAGCAAAATTTATAGATACGTTTGGGACGTATCAGTTGGGCGCAAATCTATGGTCGCGACCATACGCGGAGAGCGCGCCTCCCTCCCAACGGTAGGTGACCGGTGCGGATGTTGTTGGAGGCCATCCTTGGGTGCCTAGGCAGCGACTTGGGATCATGGTGTTTTGGCTACCCCCTGATCCTTTGTGTCGATTTGAAGATGATGGCATCTGACTCTGTCCACACCCCACCCCGCAGACCTGGTTGTGACGGTTGGGGTTGGGGCTCTAGATCAGGGGAATCCCATAGTCGGTGACGGCGGCTCCGATGTTGGCAATGCTTCTGACGTTGTTTCCCTTCCTGAAGGCGATATCGTGATACATCCCTTACCCTCCACCATCAGGTCTTGGGTGAAGGCCAAAATCGCTAGATTGGGCGGCGACGATGCTTCAACATCGTTTTTCTTACTAAAGACATCACCTTGGGATGATAGAGGTGATGGTTGGGGTTTTCGCGTGGTAGTGGGTTGCCGATGCATCTTCAGTGGTGTTCCTACCCAGCGGCTTGCAGTGGGCGACATGGTCTTTGCCAGAGGTGGTGATGAGGTCGGTGGAGTGGCTTCACGAGGTGGGTGATACGTCCCAAACGTATCGATAATTTCTGCTCGCTCCATGCATGGTTTGTGTGATATTGCTATGATCTGGATACACTTTCATACACTTTTGATCATATTTGGACTAACCTATTAACTCAGTGCACCCCAGTACCAGTTTTTTTTCCTGTTGTTTTTCTATTTCAGTTTTCTCCCGTATAAAAAGTGCTCCAAAAATCCGGGAAAAACAGATAAAAAATCAGCGTACCGGAAGCTTCCAGAGCCCCACAGGAGGGCCAGGGGGCCACCACCAGGTGCCCAGGCGGCCCCTGGCGCGGGGCCGCGCCACGCCAGGGATGCGCCTGGACTCCTGGTGGGCCCCTGGCTGCCCCCCTTCGCCTATTTAATCTCCGTCACGGGAAACCTCCGAAGACAGAACCCTTTTTCGCGATCTCGCCTCTATTCCGCCGTCGCCGCGCTTCCAAGATCGGGAGCATCGTCAGGACCCTTTCAGGCACCCTGCCGGAGGGAGGATCGACCTCCGAGTTCTTTTCTGTAGCGTCGCGTGAGCGAAGATAGTTTCTCTCGGGGGGGGGGGAAGTTTGTGCTCTAGCCCCCGAGTGCTTTTAGGCACTATCGCGTAAGCGAAGATAGCGTCTCTCGGGGGGGAGTTTGTGCTCGAGCCCCCGAGTGCTTTTAGGTAGCGTCACGTAAGCGAAGATAGCGTCTCTTGGGGGGAGTTTGTGCTCGAGCCCCCGAATGCTTTTAGTGGTATTATTTGGGCAACACCTTTTATTGCTTGTGAGTTTTTACATGAGCTGCCAATCGGTGCTGCTGCTGATACTCCTGTTGGGGCTTATGAGTAGACTATGGGTAGAACAGACGCAAGTTTGCCGCGTTCCATGGGTTTCCCACGTCTTCGTCAGTCTTAGGATTCTTCAGCATGTATGCGCCTCCTCCTATGACCTCGGAGATTATGAAGGGTCCTTCCCACTGCGGGGCAAGTTTGTGCACTTTTTCTTGTATTAGTCGCAGGACGAGATCTCCTTTGCGGAAAGTTCTGGTCCGCAGGCGACTGCTTTGGTATGTGCGCATTTTGTCCTGGTATCCTTATGACCTTGCTATGGATGTGTCCCTTGCTTCATCTGTGGTGTCTTTATCATCCTGGAGCGCTTCTTCTGCCTCTTCTTCCTCGTATCCTGATATTCGAGGGGCTCCAAACTTTAGGTCGTGCGGTAGTACCGCTTCTGCTCCGTACACCATGAAGAAGGGTGTGTACTGGGTTGAGGTGTTGGGGGTAGTGCGCAAGCTCCACATGACTGCGGGGAGTTCTTCTAACCAGTTGCTTGCAGCTTGTTCGAGTGGTGCGAGGAGACGCTTTTTTATTCCTCCGCACACTAAACTGTTTGCTTTCTCCACCTGGGCGTTAGATTGTAGGTGCGCGACTGATGCGTAGTTGATTTTGATGCCCAGATCTTGGCAGAAGTTCTGAAATTCTATCGCTGTGTAGTTTGTGCCGTTATCTGTGATTATGTTATAGGGTACGCCGAATCTGAAGATGATGGACTTGATGAAGTTAACTGTCGTGAGGGATGTTGAGCTAGTGATTGGCACCGCCTCGATCCACTTGGTGAACTTGTCTACTGCTACTAGTAGATGTCTTCGGCCTCCTTTTGAAGATTTCTTGAGTGGCCCCACCATATCGAGTCCCCAAGTGGCGAACGGCCAGGATAGTGGTATGGTTTTGAGTTCTGATGCTGGGGAGTGCGGCCTACTGGCGAATTTCTGGCAGGCGATGCATCGTCGTACGATGTCTTCCACATTTTTCATTGTGGTTGGTCAGTAGAACCCTGCTCGAAAGGATTTGGCCACGAGTGCGCGACTGCTCGCGTGGTGCCCGCAAGTGCCTTCGTGGATCTCGAGCAATAGGGCCTTGCCGTCTTCCTCCTCGATGCACTTTTGTAGGACCTGAGAGATGTTGCGCTTGTAGAGTTGTCCGTTGATTACTATGAATGCTGTAGATCATCGGCTGATGCATCGGGCTTCTACGACGTCTTGTGGTAAGGTGCCTTCGATTAAGAATCGAAGGAGCGGCTTTGTCCAAGATGGGCCTTCGGGCGCGGCTGGTTCTGCTTCTTCGGCTGCTTCGTTTCCTGCGTCGTCTGTTGGGTTCGCCGCCGCTACTTGTGCTGGTTCGTTTGCGTCGTTGTCCTCTGCGACTGCCTCCGATGCGGGTGCCTTGGTTTTGATTGACCTCTGGCTGATGCTTTCTAGGGAAACGCCTGGGGGGACGGGTCCTCGGGTTGATCCAATGTTTTCGAGCTCGTCTGCTTCTGTGTTATTTGCTCTGGGGATGTAGTTTAGCTCGTAGCCGTCGAATCCTCCTTACAGGGTGTTGCAGAGCTTCTGGTAAGCCATCATGTTTTCTGCGACTGCTTCACAGTCTCTCATTTCCTGTTGGACGACGAGGTTGGAGTCGCCGTAGATGGAGAGGCGAGTGGCGCCCAAGCTTTCGCCATGCGCATGCCATGGAGTAGTGCCTCGTATTCTGCTTCGTTGTTTGAGGCATTGTTGAAGTTGATATGAAGTACATATCTGAGTTTGGCTCCTTTGGGGGAGATTAGAACGACGCCTGCTCCTGCTCCTTGCTGTCTTTTTGACCCGTCGAAGAACATTTTCCATGAGTTGGACAGGTCTGGGGGGCCTGGTGTTTGCACTTCTGCCCACTTGACCAAAAAATCTTGGAGTACTTGGGCTTTGATCGCCGTTGGGTGCTTGAATTGTAGGTCGCGGGGACTGAGCTCGATGTTCCATTCGGCGACTCTGCCAGTTGCTCCAGGATTGTTGAGGATGTCCGTGAGTGGTGCACTGCTCACGATCCTGATGCGGTGCTCGTCGAAGTAATATGTTACTTTCCTTGACGTCATGACGATGGCGTATATGAGCTTCTGGTAGTGTGGGTACCGCTGTTGAGATTTTGTGAGGAGCATTCTTAGGTAGTAGATTGGCCTTTGGATGCTCTGGATTTTGCCTTCTTCCATGCGCTCGACGACAAGCGCAGTGCTGACTACGCTGCTGCGTGCCGCTATGTAGAGGTAGAGTGGTTTTTGCTCCTTGGGCACCGCCAGGATTGGTGTTGTTGAGAGGGTCTTCTTTAGGTCTACGAATGCGTTGCGGGCTTCCTCAGTCCACTCGTTTTTTTTCTCCTTTTCTGAGCAGCTGGTAGAATGGTAGGGTCCTTTCTCCCAGCCCGCTGATGAAGCGGCTCAGTGCTGCGAGTTTTCCTGTGAGTTGTTGTACGCCCCGGATGTTGACTGGTTCTTGCATCTTCGCGATTGCTAGGACCTTTTCAGGGTTTGCTTCGATTCCTTGAGCGGAGACCATGTACCCGAGTAATTTTCCAGCTGGGACGCCGAACACACACTTTTTTGGGTTGAGCTTGATTCTGTATTTGTTGAGAGCGGCAAAGGTTTCGCGGAGGTTGTCGAGTAGTGTGTCTGCGCTGTGTGTTTTGATGACGATGTCGTCGACATAGACTTGGACGTTTCTGCCGATTTGATCTCTCAGGCACGCTTGCAACATCCGTTGGTACGTGGCTCTGGCATTTTTCAATCCGAAAGGCATTGTTTTGTAGCAGAATACACCATAGGGGGTGATGAACGAGGTGTGTTCTTCGTCTTCTTCTTTAATCCTGATTTGGTTGTATCCTGAGTAGGCGTCGAGGAAAGATAGGAGGTCACATCCTGCGGTGGAGTCGATTATCAGGTATATCCTTGGCAGGGGAAAGTGGTCCTTCGGGCAATGTTTGTTGATGGCCCCGTAGTCCACGCACATCCGTAGTACGTCGGTGTCCTTTTTGGGTACCAAGACTGGGTTTGCGATCCAGGTGGCGTTCTTCGTCTCTCGAATGAATTGCGCGTCGAGTAGTCGATTAATCTCTTCTCCAATGGCTCTGCGCTTGGGTTCTGAGAATCGGCGCAACGCTTGCTTTACTGGTTTGGTGTTTGGACATATATGCAGCGCATGTTCTGTAAACTCTCGTGGTATTCCGGGCATGTCAGTCGGGCACCAGGCGAAAATTTTCCACTCTTGGCAGAGGAAGGCCATGAGGGCAGCTGCTTGTTCTTCTAGGAGGTGCGTGTAGATTCGAACCGTCTTGTCCGGGTCCGTTGGGTGAACTTGGTGGGTGACTGTGTCACTGTCGACGTTGAAATCGCGATTGAATTCTTTTGACTCACTTCTGCTTGCCAGTGGAAATATGCTTCTGTCTGTTGCCATGGCTATCTCTTCGAGCTGTTGCTGGGCTCCAAACGTGTCAGAAACTTCATGAAAATCACGGTCACACTGGTCTGATTTGATGAAGCTTCCATTGACCGTGATGACCCTTGAGGGTCCTGGCATCTTGAGCTTGAGGTATGCGTGATACACGAGATAGCTTCTCGTCCCTCGTTGGTTACCCCAAGTGGAAGGTGAGATGTAGCATAGCAGCAAGTTTCCCTTAGCAAAGATGCTAAGGTTGAATATCGAACCAGTAGGACTCCAACGGATACAAGTAGGTGGTGAAGCGAACAATGGCGACGTTTACAACCTAAGGTTGCTTACTTCACCCGGACTTGCACACACAACAGATAGCTTCGCTTCCCAACGAGTACAGTGGAGTTTTCAATTCGTCCGGCCTTGTTGTTTACGAAGGATAAAATGCACGGGATAATAATGATAGTGATAGCTGCGGAAAAGTAAATACTGAAAGTAAATTGATAGTGTAAACAGTGGTGGAAATATGGACCGGGGTCATATGATGTTCACTAGTGATGTCTCTCTCCCAAAAGACGATAAAATAGGCATGCGAGGTAAACAAATCACAGCTGGGCAATTGACAGGATTATGTGCACAAACCAATGCTAATTATGCTAAACAGAAAGAAAGAGGATCAAAAGCACGGGCGGTACGCCAAGACAAGTAGACCGAAATCCATATGCATCTACCCACTAATCATCTCCTTGAGATATCTATCCAGAACATCTCGCTGGTATTAAGTTACGAATCCCACCCAAAGTGTAAACTCAAAGCAACAGACAACTACATTAAAGAACTTTGCGTAAAGTACACAATCCTTGCACCCGCAAGTACAAGCACCGTTGTTTTCCCCCTTGTGGCAACAACACATCCCCTAGACTCATGTTTCTGTCACTCAAGCTAGTCATCGGGGGGCATGAACCCACAATCATGCATAACGCTCCCTCTTGGAGTCACTACCTACTACTTGGCCAAAGCAATAAACAGCAACGGAGAACATGCAAGAATTAATCAAGAATATAAATATAAAAGAAGAGAATCAAATATATAACTCAATCACAATCTGAACATAATCTCATAATCCATCGGATCCCAGCAAACTCAACATAGCAACAGCAGAAAGATTACATATGTGCCTCGATCATGTAGGGCAGCTCACGAGGTCTAATCCATGAAGAACAAAGAGGGGAGGAGAACATCACATAGCTACTGACCATAGACCCATGGTCCAAGGTGGACTACTCACGGTTCATCCGGGAAGCATCCATGGTGGTGGAGAAGCTCCCGAAGGTGATTCCTCCCTCCGGCAGGGTGCCGGGAAGAGGTCTTCTGGTTCTCCCGATCTTGGAAGCGCGACGGAGGCGGAACAGAGGAGAGATCGCGAAAAAGGGTTCCGTCCCCGAGGGTTTATCGTCACGGGGAATAAATAGGCGAAAGGGGGAAGCCAGAGGTGGGCCAGGGGCTCCAGGCGCCCCCCTGGCACGGTCAGGGGTGGGGTCGCGCCCTCTGGCCGCCTGGGGCCCCCTGGCTCCCCTCTGGCCCCTCTCGGGCTCTTCGCGAAGCCTCCGGTACGCTGATTTTTCCTATATTTTTCCCTGAATTTTTCTGGTACTTTTAATAAGGGGGAAACCTGAAATAGAAAAACAGCAGAAAACAGGAACTGGCACTGGGGTGCACTGAGTTAATAGGTTAGTCCAAATATGATCAAAAGTGTATGGAAGTTCATCAATATCACACAAAAGAGGCATGGAGCAAGCAGAAATTATAGATACGTTTTGGACGTATCAACATCCCCAAGCTTAATTCCTGCTCGTCCTCGAGTAGGTAAATGATAACAAGCATAATTTCTGTGGTGACATCCTAACAACCATATAAGAATTTTTTAAGTAAAGCAATCAAAGCATGCAATTAAATTCATGTCATAACAAGCAAGAGTCTATATCTAGTATTGAAACAAGCAACATAAGAACATAAAGGTGCAAGAGCTCTCGCTGTCCGTGACTCGAATGTCTCCAAATGGTGTTTGCGTGCAAGAAAGGGGATAGGGATATACGAGAAAAAAGTATTTTTAAGTTGAGAACTCAATCTACTAAAGCGTCACACTTGGTCTTCTTTGGAATCTTATCTTGACTCATCCCCAGACCACTAGCCAGGTACAAGTCAAAATGATCCACTCCTTTTCGACATTTTGAGCACTCATGCAATGGATGAGCCTAAGCAAAAAGTTGACACTTAGGATGGCAAAGAGAGAATAATGTAGAGGAGGAAGACAAAAAGGTGTGAAAGGCTCACATCAATGAGTACAATCATAGGCGAGAGAGAGCCAAATGATAGATATGATGTGAGGAGTAGGGATTGCCATGCAACGTACACACATATGAGCTAAAATCTCTCCAATGGAACTAGTGGGGGTGCATCCAACTTGCTTGCTCAAGAAGACCTAGAGCTCATTTGAGGAGGCTCATCATTGGAATATACAAGCCAAGTTCTATAGTGTGAAGGTCCCCACATAGCTATATGCATGAATGATAATCTCTATGGAGTATAAGATATAAGAGGGAGTACGGGTGTGGATCTCTCAAAAGGAATAGTAGTGTGCCCCCTTCTCTCTTTTTATTTCTTTTTCTCTTTTTTTCTATTTTTTTATTTTTTTTGTGGTGGCCTCAATGGCTCTTTCTATTTCTCTCATTTGTCCTCTTTGGGGTCTTTTGATTTTGTCCACTTTGGGATCTTTTAATTTGTCCTCTTTGGGATCATTTTAATTTGTCCACTTTGGGATCTTTTCCTCACTTTAGAAGCAACACTCTATATATTACAAAAAGTATAGAAGATCTTTCACACTTTGCAAAGTACTCAAATCATAAAGAAGATGTAACTATCATGATGTATGCAAATGTATGCCTCTGCCAGTGTAGCAAGATATGCAATGATACTAGCGCGTCATGTAGAAATGATTAGGGCAAGGCCCAACTAGCATGCGGCTCATCGATCAAGCAAGTAGCATGTATGACATGAAGATCAAGTCATGAGAAGATGGATGTTGCATGGCAATATATCTCGGAAAGGCTATGGAAATGCCTTGATAGGTAGGTATGGTGGCTGTTTTGAGAAAGGATATAAGGAGGCTTATGATGACAGAGCGTATCGTGCCAAGGGTTTGGATGTACCGGCGAAGGTGGACGCTAACTCTCGGAGTGATAAGAAAGCAATGCACGACACAGTAAAGGCTAGCAAAGTATGGGAAGGTGGAAGTGTCAACTTTTGAATACTCACATTAGTCCGAAGAACTCATGCACTTATTATCGATAACTCTCAATCTAATAAGGAGATTTCACAAAGAGACAAGTACCCTGAGGAGGAGTGTATGGGGGTTTGGTTATCCTTGCGCATCCTCGACTCATGGTACGTGAGTGTACTCTAATATTCGACCCCTCAGAAGAGTAGTGATCGATCTAGTAGCTAGAGTTCTCAACTAATTTGTAGGTTTTTTAAAATAAACACGGATTGCCCAAAATACGACATCTATCACTAATAGGCTAAAGCTCTTGACACCAAGAGTCCAAACATTACTCAAAACAATACCTCAAAACTATTGCAAGTTACTACTACAAAAGAATAGCAACCTCAATTACCTACTCCAAGTCAAGACACAAAACTTAGTGCAACAGGCAAACTCTCTAAACAAAATAAACATGCAAACTCAAGAGAGTTCCAGCAAAAAACTAAACAGAAGCTCTTAAAAAGATAAACATGAAAACTAAGAGCAAAACATGGTTGCATCTATGAAAAGATAAAGAACACACACAACAAAGATAAGCATGAAAAGTCCTATGTTGTGTCCTAAATTTTCGAAGTGGAGCGTGTTTCTCTCCCACACAAAGAAAGCTGGGCTCTAACTTGTTATGAACAGAAAGCAAAGCTAAATAAAACTAGAAACAAAACCTAAGAGCGAGACGCTCCAAGAATAGCACATAACGCATGAAGTGATAAAAATATAGTGAAACGAGAGACGAACTGATAATTGTCGATGGAGAAGGGGATGCACGGGGGCATCCCCAAGCTTAGACGCTTGAGTCTCCTTGAATATTTCTTGGGGATGCATGGGTGCATCCCCAAGCTTGAACGCTTGACACTTCTTAATCTTCTTACATCATCTTCCCTCGCACGCTTGAAAACTCCCTTCATACATAACTCATCATAATCTGATTAGCGAGGTTAGTACCCATAATAAAATAATTTTTCTCTACTGAAAATAAAGATAATCTTGAAGGGCTACTATTTCTCAAGAGTTACAAAATGTTTTTTCAAAGAAAAAGCAAGCTTAAGGTTTGCAAAACGAGGAAAAGGTAAAACATGACAGAATCTGTGAAAAACAGACCAACAGGTAGTAAAGAATTTTTTAGGGATACTTCTGCAACTCAACTCAAAAAACTCAGAACATACGAAAGTTTCGTAATTGTATAGAGCACTCTGTGTAAACAATTCAGCTCAAAAAGATGAACTGGGATTTTTTCTCTAATTTTTCTATCACGAGGAAAAAATCTTTTTTCTGGACAACATGTCACAACTTTCACTTCCCTTGTCGTATGAGGCTATAAAAGGCACAAAGCTTGAAAAGTAAAGATACAATGATGTTGCTACAGTAGTAACAATCATCAAGAACACTAAAAAAAGAAGAAAAACAAAAAAGGAAATCCTAAATTCGTTGCGGGCTGCCTCCCGAAAGCGCTTCTTTAAAGCCATTAGCTAGGCTTAATGATTATGAAGATGCTCACATAAGAATAATAATTTGGACCAAAAGAGAGCATCAAGAAGCAAATATGAGACATATTTAAGCCTAACCCACTTCCTATGCATAGGTATCTTGTAAGAAAATAAATCAAAGAAGAACAAAGTGACATGCATAGGAAGGTGGAAAAAGAACAACTTCAAAACTTTCAACGTGAAGAGGGGTGTTTTAGTAATATGGAAGTTTCTATAACCAAACTTTCCTCTCTCAAAGTAATTTTCAGTAGTATCATGAACAACATCAAGAATATAACTATCACATAAATCTTGTTTTTCATGACCTACAAGCACACGTGTATTGTTTTGAACACGGTTTTTAGGATCATAAGATAAATGCAACCCGTCACATTGACGTTTAATAAGGACAAAACTCTCCGGATTTGGAGATTTCAAAAGGATAATAGGAAAATCAAGTGTGGGTGCAATAGCAACAATTTCATGCTTAACATGAGGAACTATAGAAAGTTCATCTCCGTAAGCATCATCCATAGTGGCATCATGGCCATAGGCATAGAAGGCATCAACTTCATCAAAAGCGGATATTTCAAAAGAATCCATAGGATCATAACACTCATATGAGGTAAGATTCAAAGAGTTACTCTCATTAGAAGGTAGACATGGATGGCTCCATTCTTCCTCCTTTTGTTCGTCACTCTCCTCCTCTTTTTCATCCAAGGAGCTTTCGGTTTCATCAATTTCTTCTTTCATAGAGTCCTGCAAATCATTAGTCTCTTCCTTTGGGGGAGAGATTCTCTCAAGACGATCAGTAATATAATAATTTGCATCGTAATTTTCCAAACAATAGTTAAGTATAGCAAGACTCTCAGATTTGTAAGGGGCATCATCAATATTTTTAAGAAGAGAAGTAATTTCATAGGCACCCTTATAAGAAACAAATTCTAATGTTTGCTCTGCATCATCAAAATCATAATTTCTCTTAGCATAAGAAGCTAAGGTTTCATCATCATTGTACTCACATTGGAAAGAAAGGTGTTTGTGCCTCATAAAGCAACAAGATTCATCCCTGCAGAAAGATATATTATATATTGAGCACAAGTTTCTAGCATACTCATACAACTGATGTATTTGTTTCCATAAGTGTATCCCCTTTTGAGACAAGCGGTGTTCCTTGTATCACTTTTGTTGATCCTCGGTGAATCCTCCATGCAAATAAGATCTGGTTTCAAAGAAGTCAGACATTGATTGGCAAGTAAGGAACTAGACATACTATTTTTTTTATTTTTGATAAAGGACACTAAAGCAAAAACTGAAAGGTAAACTAACAAGACTAAAAATCAAAGATAAAAGATAGTGTGCAACTCCCCTATCTTGAAGAGTGGAGTCCCCGGCAACGGTGCCAGAAATTTGCTTGATACACGAGATAGCTTCTCGTCCCTCGTTGGTTACCCCAAGTGGAAGGTGAGATGTAGCGCAGCAGCAAGTTTCCCTTAGCAAAGATGCTAAGGTTGAATATCAAACTAGTAGGACTCCAACAGATACAAGTAGGTGGTGAAGTGAAAAATGGCGCCGTTTACAACCTAACGTTGCTTACTTCACCTGGACCTGCACACACAACAGATAGCTTCGCTTCCCAACGAGTACAGATGAGTTGTCAATTCCTCCGGCCTTGTTGTTTACGAAGGATAAAACGCACGGGATAATAATGATAGTGATAGCTGCGGAAAAGTAAATACTGAAAGTAAATTGATAGTGTAAACAGTGGTGGAAATATGGACCGGGGTCATATGATGTTCACTAGTGATGTCTCTCTCCCAAAAGACGATAAAATAGGCATGCGAGGTAAACAAATCACAGCTGGGCAATTGACAGGATTATGTGCGTAAACCAATGCTAATTATGCTAAACAGAAAGGAAGAGGCTCAAAAGCACGGGCGGTACGCCAAGACAAGTAGACCAAAATCAAGATAGGGGAATGAACCCACCCAAAGTGTAAACTCAAAGAAACAGACAACTGCATTAAAGAACTTTGCGTAAAGTAAACAATCCTTGCACCCGCAAGTACAAGCACCGTTGTTTTCCCCCTTGTGGAAACAACACATCCCGTAGACTCATGTTTCTGTCACTCAAGCTAGTCATCGGGGGGCATGAACCCACAATCATGCATAACGCTCCCTCTTGGAGTCACTACCTACTACTTGGCCAAAGAAATAAACAGCAACGGAGAACATGCAAGAATTACTCAAGAATATAAATATAAAAGAAGAGAATCAAATATATAAATCAATCACAATCTGAACATAATCTCATAATCCATCGGATCCCAGCAAACTCAACATAGCAACAGCAAAAAGATTACATATGTGCCTCGATCATGTAGGGCAGCTCACGAGGTCTAATCCATGAAGAACAAAGAGGGGACGAGAACATCACATAGCTACTGAACATAGACCCATGGTCT
Organism: Bromus sterilis; assembly: GCA_950022295.1. Taxonomy (NCBI): domain Eukaryota; kingdom Viridiplantae; phylum Streptophyta; class Magnoliopsida; order Poales; family Poaceae; genus Bromus; species Bromus sterilis. Next base: position 282,181,337 of record OX465599.1, on the reverse strand, counting down.
AAGGTGGACTACTCACGGTTCATCCGGGAAGCATCCATGGTGGTGGAGAAGCTCCCGGAGGTGATTCCTCCCTCCGGCAGGGTGCTGGGAAGAGGTCTTCTGGTGCTCCCGATCTTGGAAGCGCCACGGCGGCGGAACAAAGGAGAGATCGCAAAAAAGGGTTCCGTCCCCGAGGGTTTCTTGTCACGGGGAATAAATAGGCGAAAGGGGGCAGCCATAGGTGGGCCAGGGGCTCCAGGCGCCCCCCTTGGCGCGGCCAGGGGTGGGGCCGCGCCCTCTGGCCGCCTGGGCCCCTCTCGGGCTCTTCGCGAAGCCTCCGTTACGCTGATTTTTCCTATATTTTTTCCGGAATGTTTCTGGTACTTTTAATAAGGGGGAAACCTGAAATAGAAAAACAATAGAGAACAGGAACTGGCACTGGGGTGCACTGAGTTAATAGGTTAGTCCAAATATGATCAAAAGTGTATGGAAGTTCATAAATATCATAGCAATATCACACAAAAGAGGCATGGAGCAAGCAGAAATTATAGATACGTTTTGGACGTATCAATGCGTAATGCGGGACCTCCATAAATTGTGCGAATGCGGGTCGTCCTAGTATGGCGTGGTATTGGGACTGCCAGTCAAGTACTTTGAACTCGAGGACTTTTCTTGCGAAGTTGCCCTTACTGCCGAAGATGACATCGAGCTCGATTGCTCCGTAGGAGGCGGCTGCTTCTCCAGGGACTACGTCGTAGATTGAGACACCTGATTTCTTCCAGACTGACCGTGGGATCATCATCTTGTGGAGGGTGCTGGTGAAGATTATGTTTAAGCTGCTGCCTCCGTCGATGAATATTCTGTCCATGTCGTAGCCACTGATCTGAGCGTTGAGCACCAGTGGTGCGTGTCCTGGTCTTGGAATTGCGGTTGGGTGGTTGTTTTTTGAGAAGGTGATGTTGGTTTCTGCACCATACACTTGGTAGATTTCTGCTGTTTGGAGGCCCTCGGCTGCTCGGGTCTGCAGTGTGTGGGCGTCCTGTTTTGCTTTGGAGGGTCGCCCTTCTTAGATCATGCAGACTCGTCCGTGGGAAGAGGGATATTGCTCTTCCATATTTGGTGCTGGCCACTGCTCGGTTCGCCGGGTCCATTTGGTTTCGTGCTGCTTCTCCTCCTTGAGACTGTTGGAGAGTTCAGCGAATAGACGACACTCTCTTAGGGTGTGGCTTGCTCGAAGGCATCCCCAGTCGTCCTCGAAACATGTTGGATATATGCCCTAGAGGCAATAATAAAATGTGTTATTATTTATATATTCATGTTCATAATTAATGTTTATATTTCTATGCTATAATTGCAATGGTCCTGACTATGAGATTCAGAAGAAAACTCATATGCATGTGTGGAAATTTAAACAACAAGAGTTCCTGGTTTTGCCTCTAAGACCAGCTCATGTGTTTACTGATGATTACGTTTTCTTAATCATGGACATTGTTCTTGTAACAAGGATGTCAGCGGCAATGAGAGCATATTGTTAGCAGAACAATGATGTTGAACCGACCCCAGTGTTAAATGATATACTTAGAGAACTCATCGTAATAACGTTATAAGTCATATCATAAAAATTTATCATATACATAGTTCCTTAGACCATGAGAGTATCAAGTTGCTTCACACAGGAAGATGGGCTTTGGTTCTTAGATGAATCTTCCCGTAAATGGGAAGTAGTAAAATAAGTTCTGGGTGCATCGGATAGTGTGTCTAGTAACGGTGATAATTCGAGACTGGAATTTTCTCCTTCACGATGAAGAGATATAGACTCAGGGCCCACTCGGTATGACGGTATCCATTCTCGTCTGGCCAGACACTTTGTGATTCGGTCACGGGGATACCGGAATACATAACGAGGAATGAAGACAAACGAGCAATGAGGATAACTGATGGCTTGTGATCAAGAAGTTGTTTCACATAGGTGCCAAACTTCTCTCCTCTAACTTTGTCATATATCGTGAAGCAAAGGGAATAGTATACGGTAAACATATAGGTTCACTCGAAGTCTTTTCGTGTATGTGTGGGAGTCAACATGGGTGTCCATGGCTCCACTGTTGATTATTAACTGTTGACAATAGGCTGTTGTCCTACGTCCGAAAGACGTTTCGAGTCATGTCCGCATAATACCGAACCTATTGGGTCACACACTTAACGAGTAGTAATCTGTTAGAGAACTAGGAGATGAAAAGAGAAAGGTACCGGAATTGTTTCGGGTGGAACCGAAAGTGTTTCGGATAGCGATAAGAAATGTTCTAGGTAGTACCGAATGGTCACGGATGATTCCGGAACATTCAAGAATGGTCTTGAGTGATCACAATACATTTGGTGATAGGTATTGGAAAGATTACGGAACATCGGGAAAATTGTTCCGGGACTTCCGGAAATGTTCCGGGAGGTTTCGGAAGGTTCCCGGGAGCTTATGGAAGTATCCGGAGGGTTAAGGAACTCTCCAAACCGCGGAAACCGACGTTAGACCAAGTGGGAAGGTCCACAAGGTCGTAACTCGGAAGGAAAAGGACTTTCCTTGAGTCCAAGGCCCAGACGCCAGGGTCCCTGGCGTTTTGGACCAGGACGCCGGGGTCTGCGGCGTTTCGGCAGGGAAGCCGTGTTGGACTCCTCCTGGTGGTCAAAACCGACTTTGGGGAGGACCCTCGCCCAAGTTGCGACCCCATGCTTCCACCTATATATACAGGGGCAGGGGAAACCCCAAAAGAACACCAGAAAAGCCCCAAGGTTACCCTAGCTAATCCACGCGCCTCTAAATCTCTATTCGGGCTAGATCGTTTTAGTCCGGGCGCCGCTAGGCTGTTCTTCCTCTAGTTTCTCTCGGTGGATTTCTTCTCTGGACGGCGGAGCGCTGCTGGATTGCTACATCGGGACGTGTGGATACTGGTAGAGGGATCATACCTTTGATCCTTCTTCTAGGAGCTTCTTCTTCTTCTCGGAGATCTGTTCGAGGGACTTGTTCGTGGGATAGATCGATGGACTGTTCATGGGAGATCTACTTCGACTCCTTCCACTAACGTCTGCGAGCTACACCAACTCTTCTTCTGCTGCAATTGTTGGTGAGCAATGGCCTAAACCTTGTATGCCATCTTTCTTGGATGATCTTGGGATCTTGATTCGTAGGCACGATTTTTTTTGTTTTCTACTACGTTCCCCAACAGCGGTATCATGAGCGATCCTTGATTAGATGCATGTTTAGGTCTAGATCATATGTTGATATGGGGCGTTGATTTTCTAGTTGCTTCCCGGTTATGTTATCTTTTCTTTGCTTGACGACATGATGAGGTTTTGCTACAAGGATTGGTTTTTCCCATGATCTCTCTATGCTGCTCTTAGTATGCTGGTTGCCTCGATCATGGACTACATCAAATTCCTTGGATCTCATCGTAGTTTTTCTATAGAAAATTTCACATGAACGGGCTTGTGGATTTTATGAACTCAAATCCACACGGGGGTCACGCGTTGAACGAATTTTGGCTTGTGGCATTAGTTGCTACACGCACCCCGAACGTTAAACTAGCAACAATGAAGTATCGTATTTGCTTTGTCTAGGGTTCAAAACGTTTGCATGTAAACCTGCTTAACAACCACGATAAAATTTGCAACAAACCGTCTAGATGGAGATCTAACTTGTTTTTGCAGATTATGCATGTGATGTGGTATAGCCTTCAAGATTTGCAATGTGTTTGTATGAGATGCTATATGATGTAATATTTTTCACGACCTGCGAGTCGTGGTATGGCATGATGACATGAGTCATATGATTGTCACTTAATTATGGCATGCGTGCCAGAACTATTTATTAGCTTGAGGCAAGGCAATAGATGGAGACAAGTGATGATCAATGATGCGAAGATGGACCTCGACGCACATGCCAGAAGCCGTGAGGAGGTCCCGGCGTCAAGGACAAAAGGTGGTGGGTGGAGACTTCAACCACGGAGTCATGAAGGCAACGACAACTTCACAACACAAAGGGCTATACCATGTCACATAAATTTATGAATTTCCTGTGATGTTAATCCCTTTGATGCACCCTTGTTTGATGCGCGGTAGTCGTGTTTTATTAGGGTGATCTCTCGCAAAACAATATCAAGTTGATAGTGTTCTCTCAACTGTAGCACCGTCTATACTATGTTTCACACCGGAGCAGGTCATGTCACATGGGTGCACACGGTGTGACGCATAAAATAAGGGTGTGTTAAAAGAACACACAACACATTACACTTGGTTGTCTTGACGGTTTGGATAAAAGTTTGCTACCGGAACACACCCATCGAAAGATGAACAAGAATCACCTTGCGTGATTGGCAAGTTGGCCTACCAGTTCAGTCCAAGTCATCAGTGATGTCACATCAATGGCTGACGACTGAATTTGGATCTTGAATCACTTAGTATTAACTACGAGAGGTGTTAATCTGAGTGGGAGCACTTATTAAAATTAATAGTATGATTAATTAGTGCAACTTAATTGTGAACATTGTCTAAAGTGAAACTTGTGTTTATGTTGTAGATTGAAATGGCCCGTGTTAGTCCCCAGTTTAACTCAGGTCCGTTGATTGAGAAAGAAAAATTGAAAGCTGATGGAAGCAACTATGCGGACTGGGTTCGTACCCTGAGAATTGTACTCAGGAGTGCTAAGAAGGACTATGTCCTGACGACACCTCTCCCAGCAGCACCGGGGCCTGCAGCCACGGAAGTTGAGCATAATGTGCACCAGACCAAGCTTGATGATATTAACGCAGTTCAGTGCCTTATGACTGCGTGTATGGAGTCAGAGTTACAGGGGAGGTTTGAGAACACCGCTCCCCACTTGATTATTCAAGAGTTAGATGCTCTGTATGCCAAACACGCTAGGAATGAACGGTATGAGGTCACTCATGCCATGTGGAATTGCAAGATGAAGGAAGGAACACCAGTGAGTGAGCACGTGATAAAGATCATGCGCCTTGGGCAAAGGTTGACTGAGCTGGGATAAGTTCTGGGTGCGTCGGATAGTGTGTCTAGTAACGGTGATAATTCGAGACTGGAATTTTCTCCTTCACGATGAAGAGATATAGACTCAGGGCCCACTCGGTATGACGGTATCCATTCTCATCTGGCCAGACACTTTGTGATTCAGTCACGGGGATACCGGAATACATAACGAGGAATGAAGACAAACGAGCAATGAGGATAACTGATGGCTTGTGATCAAGAAGTTGTTTCACATAGGTGCATCTCTCCTATAACTTTGTCATATATCGCGAAGCAAAGGGAATAGTATACGATAAACATAAAGGTTCACTCGAAGTCTTTTCGTGTATGTGTGGGAGTCAACATGGGTGTCCATGGCTCCACTGTTGATTATTGACTGTTGACAATAGGCTGTTGTCCTACGTCCGGAAGACGTTCCGAGTCATGTACGCATAATACCGAACCTATTGGGTCACACACTTAACGAGTAGTAATCTGTTAGAGAACTAGGAGATGAAAAGATAAAGGTACCGGAATTGTTTCGGGTGGAACCGAAACTGTTACGGATAGCGATAAGAAATGTTCTAGGTAGTACCGAATGGTCATGGATGATTCCGGAACATTCAAGAATGGTCTTGAGTGATCACAATACATTTGGTGATAGGTGTTGGAAAGATTAAGGAACATCGGGAAAATTGTTTCGGGACTTCCGGAAATGTTCCTGGAGGTTTCGGAAGGTTCCCGGGAGCTTATGGAAGTATCCGAAGGGTTAAGGAACTCTCCAAACCGCGGAAACCGACGTTAGTCCAAGTGGGAAGGTCCACAAGGTCGTAACTCGGAAGGAAAAGGACTTTCCTTGAGTCCAAGGCCCAGACGCCAGGGTCCCTGGCGTTTTGGACCAGGATGCCGGGGTCCGCGGCGTTTCGGCAGGGAATTGATACGTCCAAAACGTATCTATAATTTCTGCTCGTTACATGCATGTTTTGTGTGATATTGCTATGATCTAGATACACTTTCATACATTTTTGATCATATTTGGACTAACCTATTAACTCAGTGCACCCCAGTGCCAGTTCCTGTTTTCTGCTGTTTTTCTATTTCAGTTTTCCCCCATATAAAAAGTGCCAGAAAAATTCGGGAAAATTCAGATAAAAAATCAGCGTGACGGAAGCTTCGAGAAAATCCCGGGAGGGGCCAGAGGGGGCCAAGGGGGGCCCAGGCGGCCACCTGGCGCGGCCCCACCCCTGGCCGCGCCAGGGGGGCGCCTGGGGCCCCTGGCCCACCTCTGGCTGCCTCCTTTCGCCTACATATGCCCCGTCACGGGAAAACTCCAGAAGCAGAACCCTATTCCGCGAACTCGCCTCTGTTCCGCCGCCGCCGCGCTTCCAAGATCGGGAGCACCAGAAGACCTCTTCCCGGCACCCTGTCGGAGGGAGGATTGACCTCCGGGAGTCTCCTCTCCACCATGGATGCTCCCCGGATGTCCCGTGAGTAGTTCTTCTTGGACCATGGGTCCGTGATCAGTAGCTATGTGATGTTCTCCTCCCCTCTTTGATCTTCATTGTTTAGACCTCGTGAGTTGCCTTACATGATCAAGGCACCTTTGTAATATTTCTGCAATTGCTATGTTGAGTTTGATCGGATCTGATGGATTATGAGATTATGTTCAGATTGTGATAGAGTAATATATTTGGTTTTGATCTTTTATATTTTTGTTCCTAAGTAATTCTTGCATGTTCTCCGTTGTTGTTTATTGCTTTGGCCAAGTAGTAGGTAGTGACTCCAAGAGGGAGCGTTGTGCTAGATTGTGGGTTCATGCCTACCTGATGACACGCTTGAGTGACAGAAACATGAGTCTAGGGGATGTGTTGTTGCCACAAGGGGGAAAACAACGGTGCTTGTGACCGTGGTCACAAGGATTGTTTACTTTACGCAAAGTTCTTTTATTGCAGTTGTCTGTTGCTTTGGGTTTACACTTTGGGTGGGGCTCGCAACTTAATACCAGCGAGATGTTCTGGATAGATATCTTAAGGTGGATGATTAGTAGTAGATGCAGATGGATTTCGGTCTACTTATTTTGGTGTACTGCCCGTGATTGTGAACCTCTTCCTTTCTTTTGTAGCATAGTTAGCATTGCGGTGCGTTCATAATCCTGTCAATTGCCTTTCTGTAATTTGTTTACCTCGCATAGCAGTTTTATCGTATTTTGGGAGAGAGACATCACTAGCGAACATCATGTATCCCGGTCCATATCCTTATTATTGTTTCCAAGGTATCTTTACTTTCCTGCTTTTACCTTCTATCATTATCACTTGTGTTTTACCCTTTGTGAACAACAAGACCGGAGAGATTGACAACCTCTCTGAACTTCGTTGGGAACAAAGTTATCTGTGTCTGTGTGCAGGTCCACGTCAGTCGCGCCGCTGACACCTACTTATCATATCCGGATTCCTACGGGAGACAAACCTTGGTATCCTTACCGAGGGAAACTCACTGCTAAACTGCATCACGCCTTCCACTTGGGGATCACCGACGAAGGGCGGGAAGCCGCTAAGCAAGAGAATTTCTGGCGCCGTTGTCGGGGACTCCGAGTGCTAAGATAGGGGAGTTGCACACTACCCTTTACCTTTGTTTTTTAGTCTTGCTAGTTTATCTTTCAGTTTTTATCTTTGTGTCTTTTATCAAAAATACCAAAAATACCTGCCACACTTGCTGCTACTATGGGTTCCACTGGAAACACCAAGTTGTGTGACTTCACTAGTCACAACAACCAAGACTTTATCTGCACTCCCATTGCCACACCTGCCACTTTAGCTACCTCTTATGAAATTAAACCTGCTTTGCTAAACCTTGTTATGAGAGATCAATTCTCTGGTGCTGGAGATGATGTTGCTTTACACTTGAATAATTTTGTTGAATTATGTGATATGCAAAAGTATAAAGAAGTAGAAGGTTATGTTGTTAAGCTCAAGCTCTTTCCTTTCTCTTTAAGAGGAGATGCTAAAATCTGGTTTCAATCTTTGCCTAGAAATAGCATAGATTCTTGGGATAAGTGCAAAGATGCTTTTATAGGGAAGTACTACCCTCCTGCTAAGATTATCCAATTGAGGAGTAATATTATGAATTTTAAGCAATTGGATAATGAACACGTTGCCCAAGCTTGGGAACGAATGAAATCTCTTGTTAAGAAATGTCCTACACATGGTTTGACTACTTGGATGGTTATCCAGACTTTTTATGAAGGCTTGAACTTTACCTCGCGGAACCTGTTAGATTCGGCCACGGGAGGAACCTTTATGTCAACTACACTTGGTGCTGCCACAAAGCTTCTCGATGAGATGATGACCAATTATTCCCAATGGCACATCGAACGCGCTCCAATAGGTAGGAAGGTAAATTATGTCGAGGAAAATACCTCCCTCAATGAAAAAGTTGACTTAATTATGTCTCCACTTACCAAGCAACCCTCTATTGATCCTCATGATGTTCCTTTAAATTCTTTGGTTGCGCAAGAACAAGTAGATGTGAACTTTATTGCTAGAAACAACTTCAACAACAATGCTTATAGGGGAATGTTTTCTAGCAATCCTAGACCGTTTCCATCCAACTATGGGAACAACAACACATACCCTAGTAACAACTCCTATAGTACTGCTTATACGAAAAGAGACCTACCCAGCTATGATAAATTGGTAGAAATAGAGAAGGCCACTAAAAACTATATGCACACCCAGTTTGAACAAAACAGAGCCTTCTCTAAACAAATAGGTGAGCATACTGCCATTCTGCAAAACATTAGTGAACAGCTTGATAGCCTGAACAGTGAGATTTCTAATCTCCAGGCTACACTTACCGCCACCGAAACCCATGTTTCGAATATGTCCCGCACCCAATCTACTTTGATAAATCAAATGGCAGCCAAGCCGGAAGTTATCCCTATGGAAGAGGATAGAATTAAGAGCCTTCCTACACACCACAAAGTTGCCACTATCCAAATTGTTGAGGACACTCAAACTATTAGCACCCAATGCACTCCTAGTCTCGTTGGACCTATTAATGGTGATGCTAATACCTCAACTATAGATAAATAAACTCCTATGAACATAGAGGGTTTCAAACAAGTGAGCCTAGATGACACTACTACCACCTTTGATAGTAGTGATATTGATTTTGATAGTTGCACCCTCTCAGAAGTTATTAGTTTGCTACACAAAATGTCTAGAGACCCCCACACTAGCACACTTAATCTTGCCTTCACGGAGCATAACACAAATTCTCTCATCAAAGCTACGGAGGAGAAGCTTAGAGTAGAAGCCTCCATACCTAGGAAGCTAGATGATGGTTGGGACCCTATGATCAAAATTAAATTGAATAACTTCTCTTGCTATGCTTTACGTGATGTTGGAGCTAGCACCTCTGTTATGCCCAAAAGAATATTTGATATGTTTGAATTGAAACCTTTTGAGCCTTGTTCTTTTGGTGTTCGTCTTGTTGATTCTTCCATAAAGAAACCTTTGGGTAAGATCGACGATGTTCTTATCATTGTCAATGACAACTATGTTCCCGTTGATTTTATTGTTATGGATATAGAGTGTGAACTTTTATGTCCAATTATTTTGGGACGTCCTTTTCTTCGCACCGTTGGTGCGGTTATTGACATGAAAGAGGGGAATATAAAATTCCAATTCCCATTAAAAAATGGGATGGAACACTTCCCTAGAAAGAAAATCAAGTTACCTTTTGAGTCCGTTACACGGGCTAGTTATTCTCTTTCTCTTGATAAAAATTGATTCTTATTTTTGCATTATGCCTACCTAATGGCTTTAAAGAAGCGCTTTCGGGAGGCAGCCCGCAACGAATTTAGGTTTTTCTTTTTGATTTTGTTGTGTCTTGATGATTGTTACTTCCGTAGCAACATCATTGTATCCTTATTTTCCAACTTTGTGCCAAGTTATAGCCTCTTACGGCAAGGGAAGTAAAAGTTGTGACATGCTGTCCAGAAAACAAATTTTGTTCTCGTGACCAGAAAAATTCCAGAAAAATCCCAGTTCATCTTTTTGAGCTGATTTTTTACACATTATGCTCTATACAATTACGAAACTTCCGTATGTTCTAAGTTTTTTGAGTTGAGTTGCAGAAGTGCCCCTAAAAAATCATTTACTATCTGCTGTTCTGTTTTTCACAGATTCTGCCACGTTTTGTCTCTCCTAACTTTTGCAAACCTTAAGCTTGCTTTTTCTTTGCAAAAACTTTTTGGCACTCTTGAGAAACAGTAGCTCTTCAAGAATATCTTTATATCAAGTGGAGAAAAATTATTTATTAAGGGTACTAACCTATCTAATCAGCTTATATTGAGTTATGTATGAAGGGAGTTTTCAAGTGTGCGATGGAAGATGATGAAAGAAGATCCAGGAGTGTCAAGCGCTCAAGCTTGGGGATGCCCCCATGCATCCCCAAAAAATATTCAAGGAGACTCAAGCGTCTAAGCTTGGGGATGCCCCCGTGCATCCCCTTCTCCATCAACAATCATCGGTTCGTCCTTCGTCTCACTATATTTTTGTCACTTCATGTATTATGTGCTATGCTTGGAGCGTCTCGCTCTTAGGTTTTGTTTTTAGTTTTCCTTAGCTTTTCTTGCTGTTCATAACAAGTTAGATCCTTTATTACTTTGTGTGGGAGAGAAACACGCTCCACTTCCAAAATCTAGAACACATCATAGGATTCTTCATGCCTATCTTTTTGCTATTGTGTGTTCTTTATCTTTTCATAGGTACTGCCATGTTTAGTTTTAGTCTTAGTTTGTCTTTAGCAAGAGCCTTGGCTTTTGTTTAGTTTGTTGCTGGAACTCTTTTTAGTTTTCATGTTTATCTTGTTAAAGAGAGTTGGTTGTTGCACTGAGTTGTGTTTTGTCTTGAAAGTAGGTGATTGAGGTTGCTATTTAATTTTAGTAGTAGCTTGCAATAGTTTTGAGGTATTGTTATGAGTAATGTTTGGACTTTTGGTGTCAAGAGCTCTTGCCTATTAGTGGTAGGTGTCGTATTTTGGGCAATCCGTGTTTATTTTCAAAACCCAAAACTAGTTGAGAACTCTAGCTACTAGATGGATCACTACTCTTCTGAGGAGTCGAATATCAGAGAACACTCATGTACCATGAGTCGAGGATGCGCAAGGATAACCAAACCCCCATACACTCCTCCTCGGGGTACTTGTCTCTTTGTGAATCTCCTCGCTAGATTGAGAGTTACCGATAATAAGTGCATGAGTTCTTCGGACTAATGTAAGTATTGAAAGTTGACACTTCCACCTTCCCATATTTTGCTAGCCTCTCCCGTGCCGTGCATTGCCTTCTTCTCACTCCGAGAGTTGGTGTCCACCTTCGCCGGTACATCCAAACCCTTGGCATGATACGCTCTGTCATCATAAGCCTCCTTATGTCTTTTCTCAAAACAGCCACCATACCTACCTATCAAGGCATTTCCATAGCCTTTCCGAGTTACATTGCCATGCAACATCCACCTCTTCATGACTTGATCTTCATGTCATACATGTTCCTGCTACACTGGCAGCGGCATACATTGCATTCATCATGATAGTTACTTCTTCTTTATGTTTTGAGTACCTTGTAAAGTGTGAAAGATTTCCTCTACCTTCTTGTAAAATAGAGTGTTGCCCTTAAGTGAGGAAAAGATCCCGAAGTGGACACAATAAAAGATCCCAAAGAGGACAAATGAGAGTTAGATAGAAAGAGCCATTGAGGCCACAAAAAAATACAAAAAAAATAGAAAAAAGAGAAAAATAAATAAAAAGAGAGAAAGGGGAAACACTACTATCCTTTTGAGAGATCCACACTAGTACTCCCCTGTATATCCTTGTACTCCATAGAGATGATCTTTTTACATATAGTTTGGAGAGCTTCCTAGCTCGTATGTACACCCGTTGCATGGCAATCCCTACTCCTCACATCATATCTATCATTTGGAATCTCTTGCCTATGATTGTCCTCATTGATGTGAGCCTTTCCCATCCTTTTTGTCTTCCTCCTCCACCATATTTCTCTCTTTGCCATCCTAAGTGTCAACTTTCGTGCTTACGCTCATCCATTGCATGAGTGCTCAAAATATCGAAAAGGAGTGGATTAAATTGACTTGTACCTGGCTAGTGGTCTGGGGACGAGTCAAGATAAGATTCCAAAGAAGACCAAGTGTGACACTTTAGTAGATTGAGTTCTCAACAAAAATACCTTTTTTCTCGTATTCCCTATCCCCTTTCTTACACGCAAACACCATTTGGAGACATTCGAGTCACGAACACCGAGAGCTCTTACACCCTTTGTGTTGGGGTTCGCAGCAGAAAACACAAATTTTTCTAACTAGCGTTCCCATAACCCAAGATCTAGCTAGCGGTATTACCGTAACGGAAAGGATTGCAGAAATAACATACCTCGGGGTGTAGTCCGTTGCGCGGGAAACGTTCCCGCAAACGTGGTTGATGTAGCCGATCAAGTTTCATAGCCCCCTGGCTGTGTTGAGCACCCGGATGGGTGTAGTGCCACACGTACAGCACCTCGTAGTACTCGCACACATACGAGACTCGATGACGACCTCCGTTCTCTGATCCAGCGGAGGTGGCGGAAGCAGACCTCCGGACGGAGCTTCGGCAGCACGACGGCCTCCGATTCTAGCAGAGAAGCCTCAATTCCACTATAGGCTCACACTAGGGAGCCCACCGTGAAAGAGACAAGGGAGGGGAGAAGACCGGAGAAAACCGATCTCAATTCGGAGTAATATTTATTTTCTCACAAATTTCTGTCTTTTAAATATGTGCACCCTGCCCATCTATATATAGGCAGAGGGGAGGGAGTCAACCCCTCTCCCTTAGCAATGTGGGACTAAAGTCCCTTTGCTAAGGGGAGGTGGCCGACCAAGGGGGGGGGAGGGGGCGCACCCCTCATGGGCCCTAGGGCCCATGGCGCCTCCCCCTCTTTTTTCTTTTTCTTTTTTCCCTTTTATTTCCCCTAATGGGCCTTTTTCTCCACTAAGGCCCATTGCACATATTAATTAGAAATAAAATGATTTTAATTATTAATTCAATTAATTAATAACTAAAACATAATATTCCATCTCCCGGTGCTCCGGAACACCTTCCGGTTCACTCCGAACTTGTTTCGGTTCAACACGGTACTTCTCCGATATTGTTTCATTTATTCTCTGGTTACTCCGATGGTTCCGAAAAGGTCTCCGATTTCATCGAGCCCTTAAGTGTGTTACCCTACGGTCCGAGAACACTCCAGTCATGACCGAGATGAGGCTACGGTCAATGATCATCAGCGGGACCTGGATGCCCATAATAACCCCTGTGCATTCCGGATATCAAACACCGATTGGACCTTACGCCGTATAGCATTCCCTTTGTCAGCGATACTGGATTGTTCCGAGATTCGATCAATGACATCCTATGTCTGGTTCAACCTCGTTCCGAACTAATCCTCATTCACTTGTTCCCGTGATATTCATCCCCATGACCTAGTCACACGCTGCAGCTTTATGGATGGAATCTCACCGAGTGGGCCCCGAGTATCTATCCATTATATGGATTGACAAATCCCGCTCTTGTAACAATACTCCTCAACATATCTCCACGGAATACCTAAGATACAACCGTTATGACCCGCATATTTCAGTCAGGTGGTGGGATGTAAGTCAAAGAATCCGGGAAGATAATGATTATGCACGTACTCACGGTCAAAGGAATGGTCTACCACGTTCTGTAATTACAACACTGAACCTTCATAAGATTTGATCATGCTGTAATGCTTACTTTGGGTAATGTTCACCACGTCACTTAACCAGTGAGGTGACCTCATAGTCAAGAGACTTAATTGTCCATGATCGCGAAACCACGACCATCATGTTGACCATGAACTAGTTATCGATGTAGAGGCTAACTAGGAACTCTGGGGGTTTCTATACCACACCTTCATCATTGTTTCACTGACACAGTTCTAGCACGGTATGAAACTGGTTATGAACTTGCTTAGATATATTGGAATAATCATATATTATTTGCCTCTAGAGCATATATCCAACAATCTCCCACTTGCACTAGAGTGCTAATAATCTAGCCGCATTTTTCCGATCATAATCATCTTATCACATAAGTGTTTCATTGATCATGCATGCTCATGGAAGAGGGTTCGTCAACGAACTGCACCAATTCAGATTCGTATGTTTCCTTTGCTACTGGTATAGGTCAAAAACTCTTTTGACATACCACTCATTATCATATAATGGTTGGATATAAGTTTCGCGGGAGAGTGAGACTATTATTTCACAGTATCCTCCAATGATCTCTTGGTTCAGTCTATAGAAGACTCATCCTTAGTCATATATACTGGGAAATACACTCAACCAGAAGTCCAATACTTCTAACGCTAAACTTTTATCCATACGTCTACTTTCTTAAGTAGTATTATGTTTGTAGTGCCGTGAATTTTGCTCACATTTCTTTCATGTCTTTGGTGATATCTCTAATTCCATATAGACCCATAATATGGCTTGCAATTGTAATCTTGCATTACATTCAAGTCTATTATCCTCTCTATATTTTAGAGATTAGTCCTCAGTATTCCTCATATACTGAATGCATGGACTTTATTCAGATTCTGTGTTTTACTCCTAAAGCACATCGTAATCTGTTCTTCTTCCAAGAACTTTTGAGTCATTCTGTTGTTGGATTCACAATGCATGTTATATGGTAGAATCATATGTCAAGAACATATAAGATCACATGTCCAGTACATGGTGCATCTCTATTCTTCCATCAAGACATTGCTTGTGATATTTGGATTTCATCCATTATATAATTTCTAGCCACAAGAACCTGTTTCTTGTCTAGAAGATTATTCCAACCTTCACTTTGTTTCATTGTCCGTATCTTAATCTACTCATATAGATTTCAAGGTGTAATGTGTTGGTATTTCACATAAAAGAAGATTCTTGCAATCTTGTATTTTATTTGCCTTATGCTCTATATATATCATAATGCACATATGTATATAAGACGATTCTCTATATACACAATCAATGCATATTCATATATATACATATGAGATCATTCTTCACACATATCAATGCATATATGTTTGAGACAATGATCATGCTCCCACTCAAATATATCCATCATATACTCATATATTTCAGCTTTCATCAAGTCATTTTATTGTTTCACTATGTCTCACATAATGACAATGCTTCCAAAGCTCCCACTTAGAAAATGCCCTCTGCATTCCAAGTTTCCGGGAAGTCTTCAAAGCTCCCACTCAGTTTCATGAAACTGCAGGCCCACTCAATATCTTGGTCATCACAAAATCACTTGATCAAATCAAGGTTGAGGGTTCCTGTCTTGAGGTACTATAGTCCATCCTTTTAACGAAGTAACCTTCGTCATGCCCATTACAATTCTCTTTCAAATCATAAATTTGACTGAGATGCAATTTCAGGCTATGGTCCATCGTAGTGTAAATGAAATATTTTATTGATTAAAGCATTCCTACGTTTCCGTAGTCAATCACCATTGAACTTTGGTCATAACCAAATAATGCCTTATGCCCATTACATTATTCTCAATAACTCTCCAGTTTGTCGGGAATATGAAATAACCGATTTATTTCACAGGACGTGAGCAGTCCTTAATGTAACTCAATATTATTTCATTTCTCCTCGTGTTCTAGGCTACCATCATTCCTTTGTGTCTTCAATCAATAGTATTCCCTATTGTTTTATTAAGAAGACTCATGATTATTGTTCTGTATAGAACGTATTCATGATAACCTTCTAAATTCAACAATGGCTTCAACTCATATACCAAGATCAATCATCTTTGGCATATCCTTCCTTATATAGCGTCATTACAGCGGAACATGCTTCCGTTGCAATACTCTGATATTCTGAAGGCAAGGTCCAATACCCCGGTCAAAGTTTCCATTATCTCCCATTGGATCCATGTCGAGAGACTTTTCTCGTATTACCAATTAAGCAACACAAATTTTGCTATTCGGGGAGAATATGTAATTTCAATTGCTCGTAGTTTTATTACAAAGAAAATCTTTCTTTTGAGAAACCTTATAACACCATCAGTTATGGAGCTATCATGTCTCGTTAGATTCAAGATGGTTTCCTATTCATGAAGCGGGTGTTTTAACTTAATGAATTAAACAATCTTATTCGACAATAACTATAGTGCTAGGGGAAAGAACGTTTAGACCATACTACGGTTTAGTATGACTACGAATGGTTTAAGTAGTCTAGCACTTTCAACTTCCATCGTAGTTTGTGGTACAATTTCCACAAGTCTCCCATTATGTCAATATCAATACTTATCACTTCGGATCGTAGCGTAGTGATGTGTATCCTTGTATTCTCACTTCTCACTGTGATTCCCGGATCTCAGTTTTATGATCTCAATTGAATACAACTTTCAATTAATCATATGAAGTTTTTAATGATAACTCACGTGCCCATTTAGTACATCATTTATGTATAATGATTGGCACAAGTTCTACTTGCTAGAACCTTGTCATGGTTATATTTATTGCAGAGGTTCATAGATCGTGTATCTAATCCATCTCATGCAATCAAGTTATGATTTTCATTCGATAATGAACTCACAAGTTAATAGATCATACATTTAATGAATTCAACAGTTATGAAGTCACCTCATGTAATCAAATCTTTGACTTGTTATAATCAAGACAACTTTATCATTAAACATTGAATATTTCTTGACAATAATAGTAGTATTATAAATGCTTTCTATCATATCATAAATCAAGACGTAATCAAAGTATAATCACTCTTTTATTCATAAAGATGGAACAACTGACTTGTCTCATTACATGAATATCTTTGTCTCGCGAGATGCAAGACACACAACTAAGTGTTCATACTATAATGATTACATAAAATTTATCTAATACTCTAAGTATCTCCTATGATAGATGTCTCGGTGGAATCCATGTTGGCCATCAACTGACTTGATATCCATCAATCCTCGATTTCACCTCTTCCCGTCCATGCAACGGCAGGTCCTGTTTTCATAAAACAGAATAAGTATCACATACTCATTTACTGCAAATGTTGTATAAGGGAATAAACATTTATAAAGTATATCAAGTATATACCTTCTCCATCCACGACTTCTGCATCCTCGATAGGAGCAATGTCCACGGCCAAGAGATCAGTCATGAAGTTCTGGAGACTCATATTAGCTCCTCTTCCGACATAGCTATGAACATAATCACCATAACTTGGAGGGAGGGAGTGCAATAACGTATTTATTGCAAACTCTTCCGTGGTGCTTTCGTTCATTGTCCAATATTCATAGTCCTCCACCAGGGTCAGGTACATCTCATGCATCCTGTCTAAGTGATCACCAAGTCTTGTGTGTTCTTCCATCTTTGTAGATAGAAACTTGCTTTCTAACTCAAATCTGGCAATTCTGAACTCAGGTACGAACATTGTCTTTAGCGTGTCCATCATGTCATATGAGCCAGTGTCCTGAAACTGTATGCCCAAAACCTCTGACATGCTGAAGATCATGACATTCCTGACTACGAAGCATTTCTATCGGCGAGCATAATGATCAAGTATCTCTTGATCGCCAACATGACTGTCCGGATGTTCTTCCACATGCACTTCTATTGTAAACAAGATGTCTGCTCTCTTGAGCGACGTCCTAAGGCGTAAGTACCAACTAACGAAGTTTGACCCATTTTCTTTAAGTCTTTCACCATGTAAGAAGGAAACCATTTCAAGGTATTGGGTATTATCCATTTTCTACAAACATAATTGCAAGGAACACAATTAATACTAGTTCACAACAATGAGTTCATATAATCATATTATAAATGAGCTCGCACTAAAACATTTCTTCCCTAGGAAGTTTTAGTGATTACATGATCCAGATTCACTGCCCGACCTCGAATATCACACGGCCGATGGGTCAGTTTCAAAGGTAGACAACAACTTGTGCGATCACATTATCTTATATGTACTGTGACTCATGCTCGATCTTTCGATCTCTAGTATTCCGAGGCCATATCTGCATATGCTAGGCTCGCCAAATTAACCTCCATGTTATATGCTGCTCAGCAAGGCCATATCTGCATATGCCAGGCTTGCCGAACCCAACCTCATGCGAACTCCATTTAATATGTAGGACAACTCCGGTATGTACGGAGCATCAAGCCATATGGGAGAACCTTCCAGGCGGTGCACACTTCGGTAGAATACTTGTGTTTGGCTTTGTTAAGGGATCATCTTATCACATGCTACCGTCGTGTATCCTATACTAGCAAGTTTTAAGATGTCTGAGCTATGGCAACACTAAGTCTACAGTGTCACCATTTTAGTTTGTTTTATGATGACGATTACTACTTACTAGTAACACATAGCAAAGCTATCACTACATCACAAACAAACAAACGATAGCCCCCACTTAGCAATACAAGGTTTAGACGGTCTAGTTGTATATTGCAAGTTTTACGTGGCTGCTAGGGCTGTCATAGTTAAACAGGTTTTAACCTACGAGTCAACCACAACGTCAACCATACGATTGTCTCTATTACACCCCGCACGGGGCCCTCCGTTGCAAATGCCACATCCGCTAAAGTAGAGAGACAGACACCCCCCCAGCCACTTTATACGGTACAAGCCGTATGTCAAGCGTGGAACCAATCTCGCGTAAGTGTACGCGTAAAGTCGGTCGGGGGCCGCTTCATCAAACAATGCCGCAGATGTGAACAAGTACACGTGGGAGGGTAACAATCATACAATCAACGCCCACATCCCCGATGTGTTCTATCCGTACAGTAATACTAAGCATAGACCTAGCTCTGATACCACTGTTGGGGTTCGCAGCAGAAAACACAAATTTTTCTTACTAGCGTTCCCATAACCCAAGATCTAGCTTTGCCGTATTACCGTAACGGAAAGGATTGCGGAAATAACATACCTCGGGGTGTAGTCCGTTGCGCGGGAAACGTTCCCGCAAACGTGGTTGATGTAGCCGATCAAGTTTCACAGCCCCCTGGCTGTGTTGAGCACCCGGATGGGTGTAGTGCCACACGTGCAGCACCTCGTAGTACTCGCACACATACGAGACTCGATGACGACCTCCGTTCTCCGATCCAGCGGAGGTGGCGGAAGCAGACCTCCGGACGGAGCTTCGGCAGCACGACGGCCTCCGATTCTAGCAGAGAAGCCTCAATTCCACTATAGGCTCACACTAGGGAGCCCACCGTGAAAGAGACAAGGGAGGGGAGAAGACCGGAGAAAACCGATCTCAATTCGGAGTAATATTTATTTTCTCACGAATTTCTGTCTTTTAAATATGTGCACCCTGCCCATCTATATATAGGCAGAGGGGAGGGAGTCAACCCCTCTCCCTTAGCAATGTGGGACTAAAGTCCCTTTGCTAAGGGGAGGTGGCCGGCCAAGGGGGGGGAGGGGGTGCACCCCTCATGGGCCCTAGGAGGGCCCATGGCGCCTCCCCCTCTTTTTTCTTTTTCTTTATTCCCTTTTATTTCCCCTAATGGGCCTTTTTCTCCACTAAGGCCCATTGCACATATTAATTAGAAATAAAATGATTTTAATTATTAATTCAATTAATTAATAACTAAAACATAATATTCCATCTCCCGGTGCTCCGGAACACCTTCCGGTTCACTCCGAACTTGTTTCGGTTCAACACGGTACTTCTCCGATATTGTTTCATTTATTCTCTGGTTACTCCGATGGTTCCGAAAAGGTCTCCGATTTCATCGAGCCCTTAAGTGTGTTACCCTACGGTCCGAGAACACTCCAGTCATGACCGAGATGAGGCTACGGTCAATGATCATCAGCGGGACCTGGATGCCCATAATGACCCCTATGCATTCCGGATATCAAACACCGATTGGACCTTACGCCGTATAGCATTCCCTTTGTCAGCGATACTGGATTGTTCCGAGATTCGATCAATGACATCCTATGTCTGGTTCAACCTCGTTCCGAACTAATCCTCATTCACTCGTTCCCGTGATATTCATCCCCATGACCTAGTCACACGCTGCAGCTTTATGGATGGAATCTCACCGAGTGGGCCCCGAGTATCTATCCATTATATGGATTGACAAATCCCGCTCTTGTAACAATACTCCTCAACATATCTCCACGGAATACCTAAGATACAACCGTTATGACCCGCATATTTCAGTCAGGTGGTGGGATGTAAGTCAAAGCATCCGGGAAGATAGTGATTATGCACGTACTCACGGTCAAAGGAACGGTCTACCACGTTCTGTAATTACAACACTGAACCTTCATAAGATTTGATCATGCTGTAATGCTTACTTTGGGTAATGTTCACCACGTCACTTAACTAGTGAGGTGACCTCATAGTCAAGAGACTTAATTGTCCATGATCGCAAAACCACGACCATCATGTTGACCATGAACTAGTTATCGATGTAGAGGCTAACTAGGAACTCTAGGGGTTTCTATACCACACCTGCATCATTGTTTCACTGACACAGTTCTAGCACGGTATGAAACTGGTTATGAACTTGCTTAGATATATTGGAATAATCATATATTATTTGCCTCTAGAGCATATATCCAATACTTTGTTCTTTTGTTACTTGTTTCAATGCTAATATAGACTCTTGCATGTTATGACTTGAATTGAATCTCTAACCTTGATTTCTTTACTTTTCAAAGTTCTTTTATGGTTGCTAGCATGTCACCACAGAAATTATGCTTGTTATCATTTACCTACTCGAGGACGAGCAGGAATTAAGCTTGGGGATGTTGATACGTCTAAAACGTATCTATAATTTCTGCTCGTTCCATGCATGTTTTGTGTGATATTGCTATGATCTAGATACACTTTCATACATTTTTGATAATATTTGGACTAACCTATTAACTCAGTGCACCCCAGTGCCAGTTCCTGTTTTTTGCTGTTTTTCTATTTCAGTTTTCCCCCATATAAAAAGTGCCAGAAAAATTCGGGAAAATTCAGATAAAAAATCAGCGTGACGGAAGCTTCGAGAAAATCCCGGGAGGGGCCAGAGGGGGGCCAAGGGGGCCCAGGGGGCCACCTGGCGCGGCCCCACCCCTGGTCGCGCCAGGGGGGCGCCTGGGGCCCCTGGCCCACCTCTGGCTCCCTCCTTTCGCCTATATATCCCCCGTCACGGGAAAACTCCAGAAGCAGAACCCTATTCCGCGAACTCGCCTCTGTTCTGCCGCCGCCGCGCTTCCAAGATCGGGAGCACCAGAAGACCTCTTCCCGGCACCCTGTCGGAGGGAGGATTGACCTCCGGGAGTCTCCTCTCCACCATGGATGCTCCCCGGATGTCCCGTGAGTAGTTCTTCTTGGACCATGAGTCCGTGATCAGTAGCTATGTGATGTTCTCCTCCCCTCTTTGACCTTCATTGTTTAGACCTCGTGAGTTGCCTTACATGCTCGAGGCACCTTTGTAATATTTCTGTAATTGCTATGTTGAGTTTGATCGGATCTGATGGATTATGAGATTATGTTCAGACTGTGATAGAGTAATATATTTGGTTTTGATCTTTTATATTTTTGTTCCTAAGTAATTCTTGCATGTTCTCCGTTGTTGTTTATTGCTTTGGCCAAGTAGTAGGTAGTGACTCCAAGAGGGAGCGTTGTGCTAGATTGTGGGTTCATGCCTCCCTGATGACACGCTTCAGTGACATAAACATGAGTCTAGGGGATGTGCTGTTGCCACAAGGTGGAAAACAACGGTGCTTGTGACCGCGGTCACAAGGATTGTTTACTTTACGCAAAGTTCTTTTATTGCAGTTGTCTGTTGCTTTGGGTTTACACCTTGGGTGGGGCTCGCAACTTAACACCAGCGAGATGTTCTGGATAGATATCTCAAGGTGGATGATTAGTAGTAGATGCAGATGGATTTCGGTCTACTTATTTTGGCGTACTGCCCGTGCTTTTGAACCTCTTCCTTTCTTTTGTAGCATAGTTAGCATTGCGGTGCGTTCATAATCCTTTCAATTGCCTTTCTGTAATTTGTTTACCTCGCATAGCAGTTTTACCGTCTTTTGGGAGAGAGACATCACTAGCGAACATCACGTATCCCGGTCCATATCCTTTTTATTGTTTCCAAGCTATCTTTACTTCCCTGCTTTTACCTTCTATCATTATCACTTGTGTTTTACCCTTTGTGAACAACAAGACTGGAGAGATTGACAACCTCTCTGAACTTCGTTGGGAACAAAGTTATCTGTGTCTGTGTGCAGGTCCACGTCAGTCGCGCCGCTGACACCTACTTATCATATCCGGAGTCCTATGGGAGACAAACCTTGGTATCCTTATGGAGGGAAACTCACTGCTAAACTGCATCACGCCTTCCACTTGGGGCTCACCAACGAAGGGCGGGAAGCCGCTAAGCAGGAATCCTTGTTGGACTCCTCCTGGTGGCCAAAACCGACTTTGGGGAGGACCCTCGCCCAAGTTGCGACCCCAGGCTTCCACCTATATATACAGGGGCAGGGGCAACCCCAAAAGAACACCAGAAAATCCCCAAGGTTGCCCTAGCTAATCCACGCGCCTCTAAATCTCTATTCGGGCTAGATCGTTCTAGTCCGGACACCACTAGGTTGTTCTTCCTCTAGTTTCTCTCGGTGGCGTTCTTCTCTGGACGGTGGAGCGCTGTTGGATTGCTACATCGGGACGTGTGGATACCGGTAGAGGGATCATACCTTTGATCCTTCTTCGAGGAGCTTCTTCTTCTTCTTCTCGGAGATCTGTTCGAGGGACTTGTTCATGGGATAGATCGAGGGACTGTTCGTGGGAGATCTACTTCGACTACTTCCACTAACGTCCGCGAGCTACACCAACTCTTCTTCCGCTGCAATTGTTGGTGAGCAATGGCCTAAACCTTGTACGCCATCTTTCTTTGATGATCTTGGGATCTTGATTCGTAGGCACGAATTTTTTTGTTTTCTACTACGTTCCCCAACAAAACAATGGATTGTACACGGTCCATCCAGTTGTTCTTTGGCTGAGAGCTTGCTTGAGCCGGCATGCCTTCTTCTTCGCATAACTTGGAACGACTGCGAGTGGTCTTCTGAGCGGGAGTGGAACCTTGGGTCGAGTTCTATTCCGTCGTTGATCGAGTGGTTCCGGATGAATTTGGTGAATTCGGCTGGTCTTCGATCTGGGTCGTAGTACTCGTCGGTCTGGGTTTCGGAGTCGCTATCCTGTCCCGTGGTGGGTGTCCGGGTGGCGGCGGGTCTTCCAGTGGCTGGCGAGGCTTCTGTCACATGTTGCGACTCCTCGGGTGGGATTCTTGCGCAGAATTCTCGTGCTTGTTCCAGCGTCCTGGTTGGCTTCGCGGTCGTGCCTTGTGCTCGACTTCTGGATCGCCGAGTTCTTTTCCGCCGATGACGACTTTGGTAGTCGCCAAAATATTGGACTTGGTCCAGATGTGGTCCGAGCGATCCTGGTGGGGCGATGGAGAGGTTTGCGATGAATTTGAATTCCTCGAGTGGGCTGGATCTTGTTCGAGTCCTTGAGTTGCGACTAGCTGGAGATGGGACCGCCGAGATCGTGGTTCCAACCTGTGTGGTCCCCACGGTCCGCGCCAATTGACGAGGATCAGCCTCGGCAAATCCCATGGTCAGGGACCCTGGGTTAGATCGTAGAGAGAACAGGTTGGCGATACTCGTCGGCTAACAAGAGAAGCACTTCCTGCTCGATAATATTATGCAAGGGGGCGATTACAATGGGAGCATAGGCGAGTTCTCGCAAGACTAGAGGTGATGATTGTAGATTGGACGTCCTGAGACGTCCCCCCTCTCAGCCTTTATATACTAGGCTAGGTCTCAGAGAGTCCGTCTCAGGTTTACAGAGGTGTTTACCTAATTCTATCCTTGCCTTAAACGCCAAGTCGTGACTTCTATATTGATCACGGACTCCTACGTCGGTGCTTGGAGCGGGCCAGTCGTGGGCCTGTTGAAGCTTCCAGCGGGCCTCTAGTCCTTGTATGCACCAGGTATCCTCACACGAAGGAGTCGTGGGGTCACCCCCTCGTCATTTTGTATTTTTTTCCGAAGTAATTCTTGCATGTTCTCCGTTGTTGTTTATTTCTTTGGCCAAGTGGTAGGTAGTAACTCCAAGAGGGAACGTTATGCTCGATTGTGGGTACATGTCCCCCTGATGACACGCTTGAGTGATAGAAACATGAGTCTAGGGGATGTGATGTGGCCACAAGGGGGAAAACAACGGTGCTTGTAACCGCGGTTGCAAGGATTGTTTACTTTATGCAAAGTTATTTTTAATGAAGTCGTCTGTTGCTTTGGGTTTACACTTTGGGTGGGGCTCACAACTTAATACCAGCGGGATGTTCTGGATAGATATCTCAAGGTGGATGATTAGTAGTAGATGCAGATGGATTTCGGTCTACTTATTTTGGTGTACTGCCCATGCTTTTGAGCCTCTTCCTTTCTTTTGTAGCATAGTTAGCATTGCGGTGCGTTTATAATCCTGCTAATTGCCCGTATGTAATTTGTTTACCTCGCATAGCAGTTTTATCGTCTTTTGGGAGAGAGACATCACTAGTGAACATCACGGGACCCCGGACCATATTCTCATCATTGTTTACACGCTCATTTATTTTCTCGCTTTTACTTTTAGTTGATATCATTATCATTATCCCTTGTGTTTGATCCTTCGTAAACAACAAGACCGGAGAGATTGACAACCTCTCTGAAATTCGTTGGGAGCAAAGTTATTTGTGTCGTGTGCAGGTCCAGGAGAACCAAGTGATTCTTTTCAGACGACGCATCACTTGCCGAACCACCTACTTATCATTGCCGGAGTCCTACGAGAGACAAACCCTATCTTCTACATAGGGGAAATTTGATGTTATCCTACATCTCACCTTCCACTTGGGGTAACCAACGAAGGGCGAGAAGCCATTATCACTTCCACGCCATCAGTGGGGTCGCCATGCATGTCTTTCTCCCCCTAGTCACGACTGGACCCGTATCTGCGCTCAAGCGTGAGCGGCTCTGCTTTCCGATGGTGCGGTGATACGTCCAAAACCTATCTATAATTTCTGCTTGTTCCATGCCTCTTTTGTGTGATATTGCTTTGATATTGATGAACTTCCATATGATGTCCGAGATGATGATAGTGTTTTCTCGCCCTTCGTTGGTAAACCCCAAGTGGAAGGCGTGATGTAGCACAACAGCAAATTTCCCTCGGTGAAGATACCAAGGTTTGTCTCCAGTAGGACTCCGGAGATGATAAGTAGGTGTCAGCGGCGCAACTGACGCGGACCTGCACACAGACACGATAACTTTGTTCCCAACGAAGTTCAGAGAGGTTGTCAATCTCTCCGGTCTTGTTGTTCACAAAGGGTAAAACGCAAGGGATAATGATAGCAAGTAAAAGTAGTAAAGTAAATAAGCGTGTAAACAGTGATGAGGATGTGGACCGGGATACGTGATGTTCACTAGTGATGTCTCTCTCCCAAAAGACGATAAAATTGCTAAGCGAGGTAAACAAATTACAGAAAGGCAATTGACAGGATTATGAACGCACCGCAATGCTAACTGTGCTACAAAAGAAAGGATGAGGCTCAAAAGCACAGGCAGTACGCCAAAATAAGTAGACCGAAATCCAACTTCATCTACTACTAATCATCCACCTTGAGATATTTATCCAGAACATCTCGCTGGTATTAAGTTGCGAGCCCCACCCAAAGTGTAAACCCAAAGCAACAGACAACTGCATTACAAAGGACTTTGCGTAAACTAAACAATCCTTGTAACCGCGGTTACAAGCACCGTTGTTTTCCACCTTCTGGCAACAGCACATCCCCTAGACTCATGTTTCTGTCACTCAAGCGTGTCATCGGGGGGCATGAACCCACAATCTAGCACAACGTTCCCTCTTGGAGTCACTACCTACTACTTGGCCAAAGAAATAAACAGCAACGGAGAACATGCAAGAACTACTTAGGAACAAAAATATAAGAGATAAAAACCAAATATATTACTCAATCACAATCTGAACATAATCTCATAATCCATCAGATCCTATCAAACTCAAAATAGCCATAGCAGAAATATTACAAAAGTGCCTCGATCATGTAGGGCAGCTCACGAGGTCTAAACAATGAAGATCAAAGAGGGGAGGAGAACATCACATAGCTACTGATCACGGACCCATGGTCCAAGGAAAACTACTCACGAGACATCCGGGGAGCATCCATGGTGGAGAGGAGACTCCCGGAGGTCAATCCTCCCTCCGGCAGGGTGCCGGGAAGAGGTCTTCTGGTGCTCCCGATCTCGGAAGCGCGGCGGCGGCGGAACAGAGGCGAGTTTGCGAAATAGGGTTCTGTCTTCGGAGTTTCCCTGTGACGTAGAATAAATAGGAGAAGGGAGGAAGCCAGAGGTGGACCAGGGGCCCCAGGCGCGGCCAGGGGTGGGGCCGCGCCGGGTGGCCGCCTGGGCCCCCCTGGCTCCCCTCTGGCCCCTCCTGGGCTCTTCGCGAAGCTTCCTGTACGCTGATTTTTCCTGTATTTTTCCCGGAATTTTTCTGGAAGTTTTTATATGGTGGAAAACTGAAATAGAAGAACAGCAGAAAACAGGAACTGGCACTGGGGTGCACTGAGTTAATAGGTTAGTCCAAATATGATCAAAAGTGTATGAAAGTGTATCTAGATCATAGCAATATCACACAAAACATGCATGGAGCAAGCAGAAATTATAGATACGTTTTGGACGTATCAACATCCCCAAGCTTAATTCCTGCTCGTCCTCGAGTAGGTAAATGATAACAGCATAATTTCTGTGGTGACATGCTAGCAAACATAAAAGAACTTTGAAAATTAAAGCAATCAAGGTTAGAGATTCAATTCAAGTCATAACATGCAAGAGTCTATATTAGCATTGAAACAAGTAACAAAAGAACAATAGGTGCAAGAGCTCTCGCTGTCCGTGACTCGAATGTCTCCAAATGGTGTTTGCGTGCAAGAAGGGGGATAGGGAATACGAGAAAAAAGTGTTTTTGTGTTGAGAACTCAATCTACTAAAGTTTCACACTTGGTATTTTTCTGGAATCTTATCTTGACTCGTCCCCAGACCACTTGCCAGGTACAAGTCAATTTGATCCACTCCTTTTCGATATTTTGAGCACTCATGCAATGGATGAGCGTAAGCACGAGAGTTGACACTTAGGATGGCAAAGAGAGAAGTGCGGAGGAGGAAGACAAAAAGGATGAGAAAGACTCACATCAATGAGGACAATCATAGGCAAGAGATGTCAAATGATAGATATGATGTGAGGAGTAGGGATTGCCATGCAACAGATGCACATACGAGCTAAGAAGCTCTCCAATGGAACTAGTGGGGGTGCATCTAACTTGCTCGCTCATGAAGACCTAGAGCTCGTTTGAGGAGGCTCATCCTTGGAATATGCAAGCCAAGTTCTATAGTGTGAAGGTCCCCACATAGCTATATGCATAATGATCATCTCTATGGAGTACAAGGATATAAAGGGAGTACTAGTGTGGATCTCTTAAAAGGATAGTAGTGTTGCCCCTTTCTCTCTTTGTATTTCTTTTTCTCTTTTTTCTATTTTTTTGTATTTTTGTGTGGCCTCAATGGCTCTTTCTATTTAACTCTCATTTGTCCTCTTTGGGATCTTTTAATGTGTCCACTTTGGGATCTTTTCCTCACTTAAGGGCAACACTCTAATTTACAAGAGGGTATAGAAGATCTTTCACACTTTACAAGGTACTCAAAATCATAAAGAAGATGTAACTAACATGATGTATGGAATGTATGTCGCTGCCAGTGTAGCAAGAACATGTATGGCATGAAGATCAAGTCATGAAGAGGTGGAAGTTGCATGGCAATGTAACTCGGAAAGGCTATGGAAATGCCTTGATAGGTAGGTATGGTGGCTGTTTTGAGAAAAGACATAAGGAGGCTTATGATGACAGAGCGTATCATGCCAAGGGTTTGGATGTACCGGCGAAGGTGGACACCAACTCTCGGAGTGAGAAGAAGGCAATGCACGGCACGGGAGAGGCTAGCAAAATATGGGAAGGTGGAAGTGTCAACTTTCAATACTTACATTAGTCCGAAGAACTCATGCACGTATTATCGGTAACTCTCAATCTAATAAGGAGGTTCACAAAGAGACAAGTACCCCGAGGAGGAGTGTATGGGGGTTTGGTTATCCTTGCGCATCCTCGACTCATGGTACGTGAGTGTTCTCTGATATTCGACTCCTCAGAAGTGTAGTGATCCATCTAGTAGCTAGAGTTCTCAACTAGTTTTTGTAGGTTCTGAAAGTACACACGGTTTGCCCAAAATACGACACCTATCACTAATAGGCTAGAGCTCTTGACACCAAAAGTTCAAACATTACTCACATCAATACTTCAAAACTATTGCAAGCTACTACTAAAATTAAATAGCAACCTCAACTACCTAATTCTCAAAACAAGACACAACTCAGTGCAACAACCAACTCTCTTTAATAAGATAAACATGAAAACTAAAAAGAGTTCCAGCAACAAACTAAACAAAATCCAAGGCTCTTGCTAAAGACAAACTAAGACTAAAACTAAACATGACAGTAGCTATGAAAAGATAAAGAACACACAACAGCAAAAAGATAAGCAGGAAAAAAATCCTATGATGTGTTCTAAATTTTGAAAGTGGAGCCTGTTTATCTCCCACACAAAGTAATATGGGATCTAACTTGTTATGAATAGCAAGGAAAACTAAAGGAAACTAAAAAATAAAACCTAAGAGCGAGACGCTCCAAGCATAGCACATAACGCATGAAGTGATAAAAATATAGTGAGACGAAGGACGAACTGATGATTGTTGATGGAGAATGGGATGCACGGGGGCATCCCCAAGCTTAGACGCTTGAGTCTCCTTGAATATTTAATGGGGATGCATGGGGGCATCCCCAAGCTTGAGTGCTTGACACTCCTGGATCCTCTTTCATCATCTTCCATCACACACTTGAAAACTCCCTTCATACATAACTCATCATAAGATGATTAGAGAGGTTAGTACCCTTAATAAATAATTTTTCCCCACTGGATATAAATATATTCTTGAAGAGCTACTGTTTCTCAAGAGTGCCAAAAAGTTTTTGCAAAGAAAAAGCAAGCTTAAGGTTTGCAAAAGTTAGGAGAGACAAAACGTGGCAGAATCTGTGAAAAACAGAACAGCGGATAGTAAAGAATTTTTTAGGGGCACTTATGCAACTCAAATCAAAAAACTCAGAACATACGGAAGTTTCGTAATTGTATAGAGCATACTGTGTAAAAATGTCAGCTCAAAAAGATAAACTGGGATTTTTCTGGAATTTTTCTGGTCACGAAGACAGAATCTGTTTTCTGGACAGCATGTCACAACTTTTACTTCCCTTACCGTAAGAGGCTATAACTTGGCACAAAGCTGAAAAATAAAGATACAATGATGTTTCTACAGTAGTAACAATCATCAAGACACAACAAAAGCAAAAAGAACAACCTAAGTTCGTTGCGGGCTGCCTCCCGAAAGCGCTTTCTTTTATGCCTTTTAGCTGGGCATGATGCAAAAAGAAGAATCAAGTTTTATCAAGAGAAAGAGAATAACTAGACCGAGTAACGGACTCAAAAGGTAACTTGATTTTATTTCTAGGGAAGTGTTCCATCCCCTTTTTGAATGGGAATTGAAATTTTATATTCCCCTCTTTCATGTCAATAACCGCACCAACGGTGCGAAGAAAAGGACGTCCCAAAATAATTGGACACAAAGGTTCACACTCTATATCCATAACAATAAAATCAACGGGAGCATAGTTGTCATTGACAATGATATGAACATCGTCGATCTTACCCAAAGGTTTCTTTATGGAAGAATCAACAAGACGAACACCAAAAGAACAAGGCTCAAAGGGCTTCAACTCAAACATATCAAATATTCTTTTGGGCATAACGGAGGTACTAGCTCCAACATCACATAAAGCATAGCAAGAGAAGTTATTTAATTTAATTTTGATCATAGGGTCCCAACCATCATCTAGCTTCCTAGGTATGGAGGCTTCTACTCTAAGCTTCTCCTCCCTAGCTTTGATAAGAGCATTTGTGATATGCTCCGTGAAGGCAAGATTAAGTGTGCTAGTGTGGGGGTCTCTAGACATTTTGTGTAGCAAGCTAATAACTTCTGAGAGGGTACAACTATGAAAATCAATATCACTACTATCAAAGGTGGTAGTAGTGTCATCTAGGCTCACTTGTTTGAAACCCTCTATGTTCATAGGAGTTTCTTCATCTACGGTTGAGGTATTAGCATCACCATTAATAGGTCCAACGGGACTAGGAGTGCATTGGGTGCTAATAGTTTGAGTGTCCTCAACAATTTGGATAGTGGCAACTGTGTGGTGAGTAGGAAGGCTCTTAATTCTATCCTCTTCCTTTTTTTCTTTAGCCCATCTTTCTTTAAGTTTAGCCATCATCCTAATATTTTCATTGATTTGTAACTGGATAGCATTAATAGGAGTGGCCTTATTCTCCTCAAGGGGATAGGTTCTAATTTTAAGCATCTCAATATCAAGGGCTAAGCTTTCTACCTTCAAAGAGAGATTGTCTATTTTAGCTAATTTCTCCTCTACATTTTTGTTAAAGGCTTTTTGGGTAGTGATAAAGTCTCTAAGCATGCTTTCTAATTCAGAAGAGCGGTTCTTGTTGCTAGTGTAGGTGTTGTTGTTCCCATAGTTGGATGGAAACGGTCTAGGATTGCTAGCAAAATTTCCCCTATAAGCATTGTTGTTGAAGTTGTTTCTAGCAATAAAGTTCACATCTACTTGTTCTTGAGCAACCAAAGAATTTAAAGGGACATCATGAGGATCAATAGAGGGTTGCTTGGTAAGTAGAGACATAATTAAGTCAACTTTTTCATTGAGGGAGGTAATTTCCTCGACAAAATTTACCTTCCTACCTGTTGGAGCGTGTTCGGTGTGCCATTGGGAATAATTGGTCATCATCTCATCGAGAAGCTTCGTGGCAGCACCAAGTGTAGTTGACATAAAGGTTCCTCCCGCGGCCGAATCTAACAGGTTCCGCGAGGTAAAGTTCAATCCTGCATAAAAAGTCCGGATAACCATCCAAGTAGTCAAACCATGTGTAGGGCATTTCTTAACAAGAGATTTCATTCGTTCCCAAGCTTCGGCAATGTGTTCATTATCCAATTGCTTAAAATTCATAATATTACTCCTCAATTGGATAATCTTAGCAGGAGGGTAGTACTTCCCTATAAAAGCATCTTTGCACTTATCCCACGAATCTATGCTATTCCTAGGCAAAGATTGAAACCAGATTTTAGCATCTCCCCTTAAAGAGAAAGGAAAGAGCTTAAGCTTAACAACATCACCTTCTACTTCTTTATACTTTTGCATATCACATAATTCAACAAAATTATTCAAGTGTAAAGCAGCAGCATCTCCAGCATCAGACAATTGATCTCTCATAACAAGGTTTAGCAAAGCAGGTTTAATTTCATAAGAGGTAGCTGAAGTGGCAGGTGTGGCAATGGGAGTGCAGATAAAGTCTTGGTTGTTGTGACTAGTGAAGTCACACAACTTGGTGTTTTCAGTGGAACCCATAGTAGCAGCAAGTGTGGCAGATTTTTTTGTAATTTTTGATAAAAGACACAAAGATAAAAACTGAAAGATAAACTAACAAGACTAAAAAACAAAGGTAAAGGGTAGTGTGCAACTCCCCTATCTTAGCACTCGGAGTCCCCAGCAAAGGCGCCAGAAATTTGGCTTGATGTGCGAGATGATGATAGTGATTTCTCGCCCTTCGTTGGTAAACCCCAAGTGGAAGGCGTGATGTAGCACAGCAGCAAATTTCCCTCGGTGAAGATACCAAGGTTTGTCTCCAGTAGGACTCCGGAGATGATAAGTAGGTGTCAGCGGTGCAACTGACGCGGACCTGCACACAGACACGATAACTTTGTTCCCAACGAAGTTCAGAGAGGTTGTCAACCTCTCCGGTCTTGTTGTTCACAAAGGGTAAAACGCAATGCATAATGATAGCAAGTAAAAGTAGTAAAGTAAATAAGCGTGTAAACAGTGATGAGGATGTGGACCGGGATACGTGATGTTCATTAGTGATGTCTCTCTCCCAAAAGAAGATAAAATTGCTATGCGAGGTAAACAAATTACAGAAAGGCAATTGACGGGATTATGAACGCACCGCAATGCTAACTATGCTACAAAAGAAAGGACGAGGCTCAAAAGCACGGGCAGTACGCCAAAATAAGTAGACCAAAATCCAACTGCATCTACTACTAATCATCCACCTTGAGATATCTATCCAGAACATCTCGCTGGTATTAAGTTGCGAGCCCCACCCAAGGTGTAAACCCAAAGCAACAGACAACTGCATTAAAAAGGACTTTGCGTAAAGTAAACAATCCTTGTAACCGCGGTTACAAGCACCGTTATTTTCCCCCGTGTGGCAACAGCACATCCCTAGACTCATGTTTCTGTCACTCAAGCGTGTCATCGGGGGGCATGAACCCACAATCTAGCACAATGTTCCCTCTTGGAGTCACTACCTACTACTTGGCCAAAGCAATAAACAGCAACGGAGAACATGCAAGAACTACTTAGGAACAAAATATAAGAGATAAAAACCAAATATATTACTCAATCACAATCTGAACATAATATCATAATCCATCAGATCCTATCAAACTCAACATAGCCATAGTAGAAATATTACAAAAGTGCCTCGATCATGTAGGGCAGCTCACGAGGTCTAAACAATGAAGATCAAAGAGGGGAGGAGAACATCACATAGCTACTGATCACGGACCCATGGTCCAAGGAAAACTACTCACGAGACATCTGGGGAGCATCCATGGTGGAGAGGAGACTCCCGGAGGTCAATCCTCCCTCCGGCAGGGTGCCGGGAAGAGGTATTCTGGTGATCCCGATCTCGGAAGCGCGGCGGCGGCGGAACAGAGGCGAGTTTGCGAAATAGGGTTTTGTCTTCGGAGTTTCCCCGTGACGTAGAATAAATAGGAGAAGGGGGGCAGCCAGAGGTGGACCAGGGGCCCCAGGCGCCCCCCTGGCGCGGCCAGGGGTGGGGCCGCGCCGGGTGGCCGCCTGGCCCCCTGGCTCCCCTCTGGCCCCTCCCGGGCTCTTCGCGAAGCTTCCTGTACGCTGATTTTTCCTGTATTTTTCCCGGAATTTTTCTGGCACTTTTTATATGGGGGAAAACTGAAATAGAAAAACAGCAGAAAACAGGAACTGGCACTGGGGTGCACTGAGTTAATAGGTTAGTCCAAATATGATCAAAAGTGTATGAAAGTAAATCTAGATCATAGCAATATCACACAAAACATGCATGGAGCAAGCAGAAATTATAGATACGTTTTGGACGTATCACCATACACTTTTGATCATATTTGGACTAACCTATTAACTCAGTGCACCCCAGTGCCAGTTCCTGTTTTCTGCTGTTTTTCTATTTCAGATTTCCCCCTTATTAAAAGTACCAGAAAAATTCCGGGAAAAATCAGCGTACCGGAAGCTTCGAGAAAAGCCCAGGAGGGGCCAGAGGGGAGCCAGGGGGGCCCTAGGCGGCCAGTGGGCGCGGCCCCACCCCTGGCCCACCTCTGGCTGCCCCCTTTCGCCTATTTATTCCCCGTGATGAGAAACCCTCAGGGACGGAACCATTTTTCGCGATCTCTCCTCTGTTCCGCCGCCGTCGCGCTTCCAAGATCGGGAGCACCAGAAGAACTCTTCCCGGCACCCTGCCGGAGGGAGGAATCACCTCCGGGAGCTTCTCCACCACCATGGATGCTTCCCGGATGAACCGTGAGTAGTCCACCTTGGACCATGGGTCCATGATCAGTAGCTATGTGATGTTATCCTCCCCTCTTTGTTCTTCATGGATTAGACCTCGTGAGCTGCCCTACATGATCGAGGCACATATGTAATCTTTCTGCTGTTGCTATGCTGAGTTTGCTGGGATCCGATGGATTATGAGATTATGTTCAGATTGTGATTGAGTTATATATTTGATTCTCTTCTTTTATATTTATGTTCTTGAGTAACTCTTGCATGTCCTCCGTTGCTGTTTATTGCTTTGGCCAAGTAGTAGGTAGTGACTCCAAGAGGGAGCGTTATGCATGATTGTGGGTTCATGCCCCTCGATGACTAGCTTGAGTGACAGAAACATGAGTCTAGGGGATGTGTTGTTGCCACAAGGGGGAAACCAACGGTGCTTGTACTTGCGGGTGCAAGGATTATTTACTTTACGCAAAGTTCTTTAATGCAGTTGTCCATTGCTTTGAGTTTACACTTTGGGTGGGATTCACAACTTAATACCACACTACAAGAAATATGTCAACTAGTGACCTTTTGTCGGTGACCTTGAAAAAATTGGTCACATATCTCGACCCAATTGTTTGAGAGGGTCTAAACCTGTACATGAGTTGGTCATAATGCAATGAGCAAAGGTTTGCTTCCCTATTCTGGCCCAATTGAGACCAATTTAAATGGTCATGGTCCAGATTTTTGATATTTTTGATGCCTCCTAGGCCAAAGCCCATGAAAGGAACACGTAGGATAGCCCATGAAATATCATACGTCCTGGGCCGGCTCGGCTAACCTAGTTCTTTTTTTTCTCTTTTTTCTGCTTTCTTTTATACCTTTCGATTTTGAACTCCAATTTCGACCAAATAAATTTTGATTTATTTTTTAAATATGTTCTCCTTTATTATGGACTATTAGGGACAATTTTTATTCTAATAAAATATAAAATACCACTAAGATTATATATTGCCTTATATAAGGTCATGAAAAAAAATAGGACTATTTTTTGAAATTCAAATGCAAGATAAAAATAAATGCAGGGTTTTAAAATTATGACATGATGAAATGCAAACATACACTTCTAATGTTTCGGTTTGCAAACATATACAAAGCGAAGATTTTCTATTTTTGTGATTTTTTTAACCTTTTATGCCGGTTATTTGTACATGATATGTGGTCTAATAGTTATAGAAAATATAGTTCTCACATTTTGAAACTTATTTTTGGTATTTGCTTCACAAAAAAACTCATTTTCTGCACTCCAAAAATGAAAAGATATATTTTTATTCAAAGAATAATAAAACTTTCTTCGACAACATTATTTAAGCGGGCTTCAAAACGCGATCAAAACGGGGGAGGGGGGCATGACCGGTGATAGCTAGGGGTGGAATTTTGCAAAAATCTTGGTGGATCTCTGATGAAATGACTACTTGTCTACCAATAAATGATTTTTTGAAAAAACAAAGATCAAACTATCAAGCAGCTGTAGTTCAAATTTGACCCCGTTCCAGCTGAATCTACGGAAATTTGTCTTTTTCAGGAAAGGTGGATAAAATCATTTATCATGCAAAAATTTGGTCAATTGTTAATAAAATATGGTCTAGTATTTTACAAAAATGGAGTGGTTCAAATTCACACCAAATATTTGGTAGCTTCTTCACAAAACAACCCTACTTTTGGCACTCGAAAAATGAAAAATGGATTTTTCGTACAACGAAAATGAAAACTTCCTTTGGCAAACTTTTTGCCTATTCCAATATGCACCCATTTGCACAAAATGAGATCATTTGGGAAAACTATCCTTCGAAACTAGCACTAATATCGGTCATTTGGCTTGAAAGCCATGAACCTTCATACTTGATAGCTCATTTTGAGAAGATTTTTTTACGATATTTGCATTATTCCAAGTTTTTTAGTTTGTATGGTTACTAGGACATAAATTAGGATGCAACGCGAAGGTTTTACATTTTTTTATTTTTTTTGAATTTTAAATGCCGGTTTCAAAATGCGGTCAAAACGGCGGGCATGACCGGTGATAGCTAGGGGTGGAATCTTGGAAAACTCTTGGTGGATCTCTCATGAAATGACTACTTGTCTACCAAGAAATGATTTTTTGAAAAAATAAAGATCAAACTATCAAGCAGCTGTAGTTCAAATTTGACCCCGTTCCAGCTGAATCTATGGAAATTTGTCTTTTTCAGGAGAGGTGTATAGAAATCATTTATCATGCAAAAATTTGGTAAATTGTTAATAAAATATGGTCTAATATTTTACAAAAATAGAGTGGTTCAAATTCACACAAAATATTTGGTAGTTTCTTCACAAAATAACCCTACTTTTGGCACTCGAAAAATAAAAAATTAATTTTTCGTACAACGAAAATGAAAACTTCATTCAACAACATTGTTTTCCATTGTAAGGTGCACACTTGTGGACAATATGGGCACATTTGAACATTTATTTTTGAGAGTTTCTTGAGAAAATACTCATATTTTAGCACTTAGAAACTATTTCAAACAACACATATTCCCAGCCAATCAGAACATAGAATCCCTATTCCCACGGATCACCCCATTGTATCCAATCTGAGCCGTCCACACATGTGGATCCAACATCTATCACAGTCTCACTCACCACGCACGCCGGCCAACCCAAACCCTAGCCGCGCATGGCCACTCAATCCCCTTCCTTCTTCCTTCCAGCTGGGAACACCCGCACCGCCGCCTCTCTCCCTCTCCCTTTCCACGATCCAGATCTGATCGATGAGTCCCGCTCTCTCTCCGCACGGCCGCCCCACCCGCTTCCCCGTCCTCCCTGCCTTCCCTCACGTTGCTCCCCGTGGCCTCCCTCTCCCAGGGCCTTCTCCGGCGCCACCGCCGCTTGCCTCTCCGACACCACCGCCGCTCTCCCCCTGCTGCTGTCTCCGCGGGGCTCAGAGACGAGAGGGCGGAGGCGGAAGGGGTGGTGTGCGGGGAGGTGCTGGGAGTGGTGGAGGCACCGCGCCGCGGGGCAAGAGGAGGAGCGGCATGGTGGAGGCGAGGCGTGGGAGCGGAGGAGAAAACAGCCGGGTGTCTTATCGTTTTGGGTATTTGATTACACGGGAGAGGGAGAGGGAGAGGGAGTGGGAGGGGGGCTCTCCCTCATCGCCGGCTTGGGGTGGGGGAATCTGGGCGGGAGGGGGGAGGCTGGATCACACCTGCACCAGCGAGCTCCGACCGCTGCTCCCAGCCCCGCGGGTCGTCGCTCTTCTGCCTCTCCTCCTTCTCCTCTCTTTCTCACACCCTCTCTCTCTCGCAGATCAGGAAGGACATGGGTTCCTCGATGATGACGACCATGACCTCGTTGACGCTGTCGAGCCGAACGCAGAAGGAGTCCTGATAGATCGAGCCCTGATCGAGCAGGCAGGCGACAGCCAGATCCGCCATGGCCACAACCGCATACTAGCCGTCCTCGAGCTTACTCCGCTCCTTCTCCAATAGCACACGACGGGAGATGAGGTGTGAGGGGCCTTCCTCCATGCTGGACTCCGCCATGGACCTCCGACCCCACAGCATGGAGCGCGTCAAGGTTCTTTTAGATTTGGCCACGTCCGTCTCTTTATCTGTTTACAACTCACTGTTCGTTTCGATTTGGCCACCTTCAAGGTCCGCTGATGTTGTTTTTGTCATGTGCATGTGCAGGACAAACCACACCATATTTGTGGTCTGCGCTGATGATTCTTCTACCACCCCGACACCTCTCGCCTGCACCTTTGGATGCAACATCGGTGGTAAGCCATCAGTTCCTCCCCTCCTCTCTCTCTCTGTCTCAAGAAATTTGGTGTAACGAGAGGAGGAAAATCATGTTAAGGAATCACTGTGATGTATATTTCTTTCAAAAGAAACTAGAAAAAGTCTTCTGTACATATGTGAAGGGTGGGATTTACATGCTCTCTAGGTGGCCTCGATTCTTATTCCACCCCAAGAATGTACAGGCACACGTTTGAATGAATGAGTGATGGTGTAGAGGATGGACATAGGGAAGCACACACGAAGTAATGCCTTTTCTTAATGCTGGTGAAACACAAGTCATGAGTCTGTCTGAATTCTGACATATATGTTTTTATGCTTCTAGCCTCGAAATATCTATTAATTTGTTCTGATTTAGAACATTGTGGTAAGCCTCTTAGTGTTTATGCAGATCTAGCATACCGTACTTTGATTTATGTGATTAACTTCCGCTATAGACTAATTCATCTAAGCAGTATGTCATCCTTTTTGGTATCTTCCATCCTTAACATTGTCTTCTTTATTCCCTATTCGAAAGTGGAAAAATCACTGAGAGATATGCCTCTGTTTTCTTGTTCTGAGCACTCTTTTTTAGCATTGTTTGATCTAAAATTCTGTAATATTTTTTCACTGTTATGAGAGTGTTATATGCACAAATTCACTTGATTTTGTTCTGAACTTTTCTTCTTTATTAGTTGCAGATGCGGATGCTGGCTTTCATCCTTCAAAAGTTGGTGAGGTTCAGGAGGAAGAATCCCGAAGAAAACATGCACCCAACAATGTGTTCTAGCTCACTAGGGCTAGTTATGTGTATAATAAGTTGTATTTATCTAGTTGAATGCCAGATTTGTACTGAGCATGATTGTAATTGTAAAGTGCTTTGTTTGACTGTTTTATGAAACATTATGTGTTGTTGGCTCAGTTTGAATCAAATTATTGATAATTACGTAAATAGAGCACTGACAAGTGGGACCTAAACAATAAATACCGACTATTAGGACCATCTTTACA
Organism: Bromus sterilis; assembly: GCA_950022295.1. Lineage (NCBI taxonomy): Eukaryota > Viridiplantae > Streptophyta > Magnoliopsida > Poales > Poaceae > Bromus > Bromus sterilis. Next base: position 282,142,647 of record OX465599.1, on the reverse strand, counting down.
ATTTAAAAGAAACAAAAGAAAACTGACATGTGGGGCCATCTTGTAAATAGACTGAAATGAAAATTGTAAAATTATTGGGCTTGGCCCATGTAACTGACCAAAATTGACTGAATAAATGGACTGAATTACTAGGCTTGGCCCATATAAGTGATTGAATTGGACCAGGCTGATTCTGGCCCATATAAGTTTGTGACGTCGGCTTGCCACGTTGGATCTGACGTACCTTCGGTTTGGTCATAATCATCTATGACCATTTCAGAAAAAAGGTCACATTTTCCGCTTTGCGACCCTCAGCTTTTGACCAATTGGTTTTGGTCACAAAAAGGTCACAAATGAAGAACAATGACCTTTCAGTGACCAATATGTAGGGTCACAAGTTAGCATATTTCTTGTAGTGCCAGCGAGATGTTCTGGATAGATATCTCAAGGTGGATGATTAGTGGGTGGATACAGATGGATTTCGGTCTACTTGTCTTGGCGTACCTCCCGTGCTTTTCAGCCTCTGTAACAACCCAGTTTTCACAAAAATTAAAAATTTTGTTTTCGGTGTGAATTGTTTGATTGTCTGATTTGTTTGCGGTGTTTGCATCCCCGATTTATCGATCGGCGATTATTTTTTCCCCTATTATCTCGTACCGGACGGAGACCGACCCTTGCCACCCTGACACTCGACCTTTGCGACACCAGGTTTCGCCCGATCACCGTCGCGAAAACCGCACAGGACCAGCCATCGCCACCGGAACGAAAACCTCGTTTATTTAATAAACGGATTATTTTGTGGCGCACAAAAAAATGTTCTCGGAATGTCACCGCAGTGAGGTACGATCGACGAGCTCGACGCGCTGAGCGCGTAGATCGAGATTTCGTCGGAATCGAAGTCCGTACGGAGTCTCGGCTGTCACGAACGCGATCACCGGACGCGAGAGAGAGGTACCGGGGGCATTTGCGTAAACTGACCACCCAGCCTTCCCTATATAAAGACCACCACACTCCCACCCATTTCTAGGGTTTCCCTAGCCAACATTTTGCAGCCACACCCCTGATCTCCACTCAAATCTGCCCCCAAATCCATCTCTCCACCGAAACCCTAATCCCAGTCAATTCTGGCCAGCACATCCAAGATCGGAGGGCCAGAAGGCCTCCATGTCGCCCCAAAGGGATCCAGCAGCCAGCCAAGGGATCCGGGGCCCGTAGGGCCCGCCGCCAGCCCGCTCAGGCCCATCGCACCGCGCCGCCAACCGTGGTGGCCGAGTCCGCCGCGCCGCCTCTCCTCCGGCCGGCGAGCCGAGGAGCCGCCGCTGCCCGCTGGCGTCGCGCCGCCGCACGCGCCTCTGCTCCCTCTCCTCCTCCCTTCTGCACCTCCCTCACCTCCCTCTTCTCTCTCGCAGGCCGCCAGAACCGCCATGGCGCCGCCCGAGCTGGAGCCGCCTCGTGCTCGGAGCCACCCGCCGCCGGCCTCCCCGCAACGGATCCGGCGACCCCGTCTGTGGATCCGCCTCATGCACGCCCCGCCGCGCTCCTTCCTCGTCCCAGCGCCACCACGCTCCGGCCAGCCGCCGGCTGCCGGCGCCGCCATGGCCGGATCGGGAGGAGCCCGACCGAGCCATCAGCCTCCTCTTCGGCCACGTGGGCCATGGCCCAGCCGCCCCTCCAACCGCCTGGTGGGCCGGCGCCAGGTCCACCGCCCCAGGGGCCCAATGCGCAGCCCAGCCGGCTGGCCTCTCCAGCCACTTGGGCCGAGCCCGTTTATTTTTTTTAGGTATAACCCTGCGAAATTCCGCTAAGTCTTTTAAATATTGCTGCTGATTCCGTTTTGCAACGTATTTTCCCGTTGATCCGTAGCTCCGATGAACGTGCCTCCAAAACAAAAGTTGCTCAGTTTTGCGTGCTCTAGCGTTTGTATGTAGAATTTTTTTCCGTTTGAGGCCGTCTAGATAATATAATTCTGCGTTGAAGTGGGTACCAGATCGTTAGCTGTGCTGTTGTTGCTAAACTGTTATTTTTATTGCAACTTCGGGCGACGATTGCTTCGCAATCGTTCGTCGGAATTGATTGATTCCTTTTGCATCATGTTAAGCATTGTTTATACTTCAGTTCCATGCCTTCACATATCATATTTGCTTGCTGCATGTTGATTGTATCTTGCTCCAAAGTAGCTACCCTGCTGTTAGTGTGTTGCTGTTTATATTTTTGTTGCAACTTCGGTCGACGAGTGTGTCGCGACCGTTTATCGGAATTGAGTGATTCTTGTTGCATATTGTTAAGCATCATGTCTACTTCCGTTATAGGTACTGCTATGTCATGTTGGTGCACTTTTGCATATAGATTTACCCCTGTTTATACAGCATGTGTGCATAGCTTGTCTTGCTTATATCTTTTAACCGTAACTCCGTTTGGAGTGTGCCTTATATGTAACTTGATTAGTTTTTCGTGTACTTTGTGTTTATGCTATTGTTTGTTGTTGTTAAACAACCCAAAATATGGTTTAGGACAGAACAGTACCAAATCTTTTAATTGTCGTGCGGCACTTAGTGTTATGCCATGTTTAGGTCGTGCCTCACTTAAATTGACTAGAATAGATAGTTTACTTTGTGCTCCACCTCTTGACATGTTTGTGTGCTATGCCATGCTTGCTTGGGTGCCTTGCCATGTTAATAACCGTTGGTTGATCACCTGTAGCTAAGCAGCTTGAACCACCGTAAATGTGCAGTATTCGTTGTGTGTGACGAGTACTCCACTTAAATTGTTAGTAACCGCTCTCGACGGTAGGTGCGATGCCTCGTGTTTCCTTCTTGTTGATGCTTGCTCGTGTTTGCTCCATATTAATAGTGCTGCTCGTTGATTGCTTTCCAGTGTTTCCTTATTATGTGCTCCCGCGGATAATTTCGGAGACGATGCGAGCTTTCGATCGGCTACACCTTCGGAATCCGACTTATCAACAGGCAAGGACTATGCATTACTTATGATCCATTCTATTTCAACCAGCGGTTTGCATGCTAGTCTATGTTAGGTTCGATGTTTGATCCTACCACATGTTTACAGCCTCTGTCAAACCGATACAGCCATGTCCCTTCCCAGCAAACCTTGTACTGTTATGTTACTATTGCTCGTTGCTCAGCCCCTGCTTAGTATGCATGCTTAGGATGCTACGATGTTACCCTGTTACTCCTTGGTTTGGGATATCACATTATTATTACTGTTGTTGATGATATGATTATTATAATGTTGACTATATTCGACGAAGGATGGAAGGTCTAGGCTATCCCGCCCTGACGCTTTGTTCCATTCGAGTCACCTAGGACCCGAGTTTCGGGTATTGGTTTTAAGACTGAGCGTGCCTAACCGCGTGTGGGATTTTATGGGGTCCCCTTTTCTTACCTACCTAGCTTCAAACATTTCTAGAGGTGGCCCAAGCTGATTTACCATTTGAAACCGTGTGCGTAACTAGTCTGCAGTCAGTGGTTTTAAAACAACTCGGGCCAGCAGAGACAGAGTTCCTTTGTTGGTCCACACTGGTGAGCTAGGGAAGTCCCTGTTATATAGGTGACACTAAACCCGACCTTGGCCATACGGAAGAGTCCGATCCGAGAGCGTGGCCAGCTTTTGGGTTGGGTGTCGACTCCCCGGGGGCCACCCGGATTTGTTCGTTGTTAGTTAGAGGGACCTGACGTTTCGGATCTCTTGGGACTAAATCATAAAATGGTTGCCTGTGATGGGTAGCAACTGAGAGAGATGGGCGTGCGTGCGGAGCCTTGTAATGGGCAGTTGGTACACCCCTGCAGGGTTAAATATTTTCGAGAAGCCGTGTCCACGGTTATGGACGACTTGAGACCTACTCCTTGTTCATATACAACAACATTTGAGATAATCTTAATATAACTTGATCAACGTGTGTGTGCCTTGACTGCTTCTTCTTCGTCGGGATGCGAAGAGGAGGACAAGGATAGGATAGGTGTTATGCTTGCGTAAGTAGATGATAGCAAGACTTGTTGGAGGCGATTCCTCATCGAATGCTTGGCTTCTTATCTTACTCTCTAGAATCGTTAGCCACTTCATAAATGCTAGTGCGGAAGCAACCTCACCACTTATCCCATCCTTACCGTAAACTACTAGTTGTCCTAGAATGACGAGTGATGAAGTCCTTGCTGGGTCAGTTGACCACTACAGTTGGATGCTGAGCACCTTTGTACTCATGATACTACCCCCAAACTCTTTTCAGGGTTCTTGATCGACAACAGGTATGGTGACCGACGTTTCACGTGGAGACTCGACGACGACTAGTTAGGCGGATCCCGGCGGAGGCCTGGACCCGCGTGGTTATGGGAATCGATGTTTTTATCTTTGCCAGTAGGCATTTTCTTGTAGTCTGTACCCATACATGTATCTTCCGCTGATGTATTGTATTAAGGCAGTTGTATGCCGATTGTATGAGATGTTGTATCCTTGTATCTGTAATGTTGTGATATCATGTTGGAAATCCGGGGCATATGACTTCGTCATATGTCGCGGTGGTACCGATATGTGCTTCGTCCCCGGGTCTGGATGGAAACATTTAGATCTGGAACAGTACCGCATATCGGGCCTTACAGCTTCTTACTTTCTGTTTTGCATAATTAGCATTGGTTTGCGCACATAATCCTGTCAATTGCATAGCTGTAATTTGTTTACCTCGCATGGCTATTTTATCGTCTTTTGGGAGAGAGACATCACTAGTGAACATCATGAGATCCCGGTCCATACTTCCACCACTGTTTACACTATCAATTTACTTTAAGTATTTACTTTTCAGTTGCTATCACTAGCATTATTATCCCGTGCGTTTTATCCTTCATAAAAAACAAGGCCGGAGGAATTTACAACTCCTCTGTACTCGTTGGGAAGCGAAGCTATCTGTGTGTGTGCAGGTCCAGGTGAAGTAAGCAACCTTAGGTTGTAAACGGCGCCATTGTTCACTTCACCACCTACTTGTATCTGTTGGATTCCTCCTGGACGATACTCGACCTTAGCATTTTTGCTAAGGGAAATTTGCCGCTATCTACATCTCACCTTCCACTTGGGGTAACCAACGGGGGCGAGAAGTTATCTCGTGTATCAAGCAAATTTCTGGCGCCGTTGCTGGGGACTCCACTCTTCAAGATAGGGGAGTTGCACACTATCTTTTATCTTTGCTCTTTAGTCTTGTTAGTTTACCTTTCCGTTTTTGCTTTAGTGTCTTTTATCAAAAATCAAAAAAATAGTTATCTTGCTTTCTGCTACTATGGGTTCCTCTGAGAACACCAGGTTGTGTGACTTCACTAGTCACAGCAACAGTGACTTTATCTGCACTCCTATTGCTACACCTTCTACTTCAGCACCTTCTTATGAGATTAAACCTGCTTTGCTGAACCTTGTTATGAAAGATCAATTCTCTGGTGCTAGATATGATGCTTCTTTGCATTTAAATAATTTTAGTGAGCTTTGTGATATGCAAAAGTACAAAGAAGTAGATGGTGATATTGTTAAGCTTAAGCTTTTTCCTTTCTCTTTGAGGGATGAAGCTAAAATCTGGTTTCAATCCTTGCCTAAGAATAGCATAGATTCTTGGGATAAGTGCAAGGATGCTTTTATCGGGAAGTACTACCCCCCTGCTAAGATTATCCAGTTGAGGAGATTTATTATGAATTTTAAACAATTGGATAATGAACACGTTGCCCAAGCTTGGGAACGCATGAAATCTCTTGTTAAAAATTGCCCTACGCATGGTTTGACTACTTGGATGGTTATCCAGACTTTTTATGCAGGCTTGAACTTTACCTCGCGGAACTTGTTAGATTCGGCCACGGGAGGAACCTTTATGTCAACTACACTTGGTGCTGCCACAAAACTTCTCGATGAGATGATGACCAAATATTCTCAATGGCACACCGAAAGAGCTCCAACATGTAGGAAGGTAAACTCTGTCGAGGAGATCTCCTCCCTAAATGAAAAAGTTGACTTGATCATGTCTCTGCTTACCAAGCAATCTCCTATTGATCCTCAAAATGTTCCTTTAAATTCTTTGATTGCTCAGGATCAAGTAGATGTGAACTTTATCTCTCGAAACAACTTCAACAACAATGCTTATAGGAGTAACTTTGGTAGCAATCCTAGGTCGTTCCCCTCCAACAACTATGGGAACAACAACACTTATCCTAGCACCAAAAACTCCACTTCTGAATTAGAGAGTATGCTTAAAGACTTTATCACTACCCAAAAAGCCTTCAACAAGAGTGTAGAGGAAAAACTAGACAAACTAGATACCCTCTCATCGAAGGTAGACAATTTAGCCCATGAAGTAGAATTGCTTAAAATTAGAACTTCTCCCCATGAGGAGAGGAAGGTCACTCCTATGAATGCTATCCAATTGCAAATTAATGAAAACATTAGGATGATGGCTAAACTCAAAGAGAGATGGGCTAGGGAAAAGGAGGAAGAAGATAGAATTAAGAGCCTTCCTACACACCATACTGTTGCTACTATCCAAGTGGTTGAGGATATCCAAACTCTTAGCACCCAATGCACCCCTAGTCCAATATGACCTATTAATGGTGATGCTATGACCTCAACCGTAGAAGAAGAAATTCCTATGACTATAGAAGCTACCAAACAAGTGAGCCTAAAGGACACCACTACCACTTTACTTGATAGTAGTGACCTTGATTTTGATAATTTCACTCTTTCAGAAGTTATTCGTTTCCTTCACAAGATGTCTAGAGACCCCCACACTAGCACACTTAATCTTGCCTTCACGGAGCATATAACTAATGCTCTCATCAAAGCTAGGGAGGAGAAGCTTAGGTTAGAAGCCTCCATACCTATAAAGCTAGAAGATGGTTGGGATCCTACGATTAAAATCAAGTTGAATAACTTTTCTTGATTTGCTTTATGTGATCTTGGAGCTAGTACCTCTGTTATGCCCAAAAGAATGTATGCTATATTTGAGTTGAAACCTTTTGATGCTTGTTCTTTTGGTGTTCGTCTCGTCGATTCTTCCATAGAAAAACCTTTGGGGAAGATAGATGATGTTATTATCATTGTCAATGACAATTATGTTCCCGTTGATTTTACTATTATGGACATTGAATGTGAACCTTCTTGTCCAATTATTTTGGGACGTCATTTTCTTCGCACCGTTGGTGCTGTTATTGATATGAAAGAAGGGATTATAAAATTCCAATTCCCTCTCAAGAAAGGGATGGAACACTTCCCTAGGAAAAATGTTAAGTTGCCTTTTGAGTCCGTCACACGGGCTAGTTATTTTCTTGAAAAGACTTGATCTATTTGCATTAAGCCTAGCTAATGGCTTTAAAGAAGCGCTTTCGGGAGGCAGCCCGCAACGAATTTAGGTTTTCCTTTTTGTTTTTCTTCTGTTTTTAGTGGTCTTGATGATTGTTACTACTGTATCAACATCATTGTATCTTTACTTTTCAAGCTTTGTGCCTTTTATAGCCTCATACGACAAGGGAAGTGAAAGTTGTGACATGCTGTCCAGAAAACAGATTCTGTCCTTGTGACTAGAAAAATCAGCGAAAAATCCCAGTTCATCTTTTTGAGCTGACTTTTTTACACAGCGTGCTCTATACAATTACGAAACATTCGTATGTTCTGAGTTTTTTTATTTGAGTTGCAGAAGTACCCCTAAAAAATTCGTTTCTACCTGCTGGTCTGTTTTTCACAGATTATGTCCTGTTTTGCCTTTTCTTCGTTTTGCAGACCTTAAGCTTGCTTTTTCTTTGCAAAAACTTTTTGGAAATCTTGAGAAACAGTATCTCTTCAAGGTTATCTTTATTTCCAGTAGATAAAAAATTATTTTATTATGGGTACTAACCTCGCTAATCAGATTATGGTGAGTTATGTATGAATGGAGTTATCAAGTGTGCGAGGGAAGATGATGAAAGAAGATTAAGAAGTGTCAATTGTTCAAGCTTGGGGATGCCCCCATGCATACCCAAGAAATATTCAAGGAGACTCAAGCGTCTAAGCTTGGGGATGCCCCCGTGCATCCCCTTCTCCATCGATAATTATCAGTTCGTCTCTCCTTTCACTATATTTTTATCACTTCATGCATTATGTGCTATTCTTGGAGCGTCTTGCTCTTAGGTTTTCTTTTTAGTTTTCTTTTAGATTTTCTTGCTGTTCATAACAAGTTAGAACCCAGATTTCTTTGTGTGGGAGAGAAACACGCTCCACTTCCAAAATTTAGAACACAACATAGGACTTTTTCCTTCTTATCTTTGTTGTGTTTGTTCTTTATCTTTTCTTAGCTGCTGTCATGTTTTGCTCTTAGCTTTCATGCTTATCTTTTCAAATATATTTTTTTAGTTTGTTGCTGGAACTCTCTTGAGTTTTCATGTTTATCTTGTTTAGATAGTTTGCATGTTGCACTGAGTTTTGTGTCTTGACTTGAAGTAGGTAATTGAGGTTGCTATTCTTTTTGTAGTAGTAACTTGCAAAAGTTTTGAGGTGTTGTTTTGAGTAATGCTTGGACTTTTGGTGTCAAGAGATTTAGCCTATTAGTGATAGATGTCGTATTTTGGGCAATCCGTGTTTATTTTCAAAAACCTACAAATTAGTTGAGAACTTTAGCTACTAGTTGGATCACTACTCTTTTTAGGGGTCGAATATTAGAGTACACTCACGTACCATGAGTCGAGGATGCGAAAGGATAACCAAACCCCCATATACTCATCCTTGGGGTACTTGTCTCTTTGTGAACCTCCTTATTATATTGATAGTTACCGATAATAAGTGCATGAGTTCTTCGGACTAATGTGAGTATTCGAAAGTCGACACTTCTACCTTCCCATATTTTGCTAGCCTTTCCTGTGCTGTGCATTGCTTTCTTCTCACTCCGAGAGTTAGCGTCCACCTTCGCCGGTACATCCAAACCCTTGGCACGATACGCTCTGTCATCATAAGCCTCCTTATATCCTTCCTCAAAACATCCACCATACCTACCTATCAAGGCATTTCCATAGCCTTTCTGAGATACATTGCCATGCAACATCCATCTTCTCATGACTTGATCTTCATGTCATACATGCTACTTGCTTGATCGATGAGCCACATGCTAGTTGGGCCTTTCCCTAATCATTGCTACATGATGCGCTAGTATCATTGCATATCCTGCTACACTGGCAGCGGCATACATTTGCATACATCATGATATTTACATTTTCTTTATGATTCGAGTACTTTGTAAAGTGTGAAAGATCTTCTATACTTTTTGTAATATATAGAGTGTTGCCCCTAAAGTGAGGAAAAGATCCCAAAGAGGACAAATTAAAAGATCCCAAAGTGGACAAATTAAAAAGATCCCAAAGAGGACAAATGAGAGTTAAATAGAAAGAGCCATTGAGGCCACCAAACAATACAAAAAAATAGAAAAAGGAAAAAAAGAAAGAGAAAAAGAAATAAAAAGAGAGAAGGGGGCACACTACTATTCTTTTTGAGAAGATCCACACTCGTACTCCATCTTGTATCTTGTACTCCATAGAGATTATCATTCATGCATATAACTATGTGGGGACCTTTACACTATAGAACTTGGCTTGTATATTCCAATGATGAGCCTCCTCAAATGAGCTCTAGGTCTTCTTGAGCAAGCAAGTTGGCTGCACCCCCACTAGTTCCATTGGATAGCTTACCTTAGCTCATATGTGCATCCGTTGCATGACAATCCCTACTCCTCACATCATATCTATCATTTGGCTTTCTCTCGCCTATGATTGTCCTCATTGATGTGAGCCTTTCACACCTTTTCGTCTTCCTCCTCCACCTTATTCTCTCTTTGCCATCCTAAGTGTCAACTTTCTTGCTTAGGCTCATCCATTGCATGAGTGCTCAAAATGTCGAAAAGGAGTGGATCATTTTGACTTGTACCTGGCTAGTGGTCTTGGGATGAGTCAAGATAAGATTCCAAAGAAGACCAAGTGTGACACTTTAGTAGATTGAGTTCTCAACAATAAAAATACTTTTTCTCGTATATCCCTATCCCCTTTCTTGCACGCAAACACCATTTGGAGACATTCGAGTCACGGACAGCGAGAGCTCTTGCACCTTTATGTTCTTATGTTGCTTATTTCAATGCTAGATATAGACTCTTGCCTGTTATGACTTGAATTTAATTACATGCGTTGATTGCTTTACTTACAAAGTTCTTATATGGTTGTTAGCATGTCACCACAGAAATTATGCTTGTTATCATTTACCTACTCGAGGACGAGCAGGAATTAAGCTTGGGGATGTTGATACGTCCAAAACGTATCTATAATTTCTGCTTGTTCCATGCCTTGTTTGTGTGATATTGCTTTGATATTGATGAACTTCCATACACTTTTGATCATATTTGGACTAACCTATTAACTCAGTGCACCCCATTGCCAGTTCCTGTTTTCTGCTGTTTTTCTATTTCAGGTTTCCCCCTTATTAAAAGTACCAGAAAAATTCTGGGAAAAATATAGGAAAAACAGCGTACAAGAACCTTCGAGAAAAGCCCAGGAGGGGACAGAGGGGAGCCAGGGGGCCCCCAGGCGGCCAGTGGGCACGGCCCCACCCCTGGTCGCGCCAGAGGGGCGCCTGGAGCCCCTCACCCACCTCTGGCTGCCCCCTTTCGCCTATTTGTTCCCCGTGACGAGAAACCCTCGGGGACGGAACCCTGTTTCGCGATCTCTCCTCTGTTCCGCCGCCGCCGCGCTTCCAAGATCGGGAGCACCAGAAGACCTCTTCCCGGCACCCTGCCGGAGGGAGGAATCACCTCCGAGAGCTTCTCCACCACCATGGATGCTTCCCGGATGAACCGTGAGTAGTCCACCTTGGACCATGGGTCCATGATCAGTAGCTATGTGATGTTATCATCCCCTCTTTGTTCTTCATGGATTAGACCTCATGAGCTGCCCTACATGATCGAGGCACATATGTAACCTTTCTGCTGTTGCTATGCTGAGTTTGCTGGGATCCGATGGATTATGAGATTATGTTCAGATTGTGATTGAGTTATATATTTGATTCTCTTCTTTTATATTTATGTTCTTGAGTAACTCTTGCATGTTCTCCGTTGCTGTTTATTGCTTTGTCCAAGTAGTAGGTAGTGACTCCAAGAGGGAGCGTTATGCATGATTGTGGGTTCATGCCCCCCGATGACTAGCTTGAGTGACAGAAACATGAGTCTAGGGGATGTGTTGTTGCCACAAGGGGGAAAGCAATGGTGCTTGTACTTCCGGGGTGCAAGGATTGTTTACTTTACGCAAAGTTCTTTAATGCACTTTTCTGTTGCTTTGAGTTTACACTTTGGGTGGGATTCGCAACTTAATACCAGCGAGATGTTCTGGATAGATATCTCAAGGTGGATGATTAGTGGGTAGATACAGATGGATTTCGGTCTACTTGTCTTGGCGTACCGCCTGTGCTTTTGAGCCTCTTCCTTTATGTTTTGCATAATTAGCATTGGTTTGCGCACACAATCCTGTCAATTGCCCAGCTGTAATTTGTTTACCCCGCATGGCTATTTTATCGTCTTTTGGGAGAGAGACATCACTAGTGAACATCATACTTCCACCACTGTTTACACTATCAATTTACTTCCAGTATTTACTTTTCAGTTGCTATCACTATCATTATTATCCCGTGCATTTTATCCTTCGTAAACAACAAGGCCGGAGGAATTGACAACTCCTCTGTACTCGTTGGGAAGCGAAGCTATCTGTGTGTGTGCAGGTCCAGGTGAAGTAAGCAACCTTAGGTTGTAAACGGCGCCATTGTTCACTTTACCACCTACTTGTATCTGTTGGAGTCCTCCTGGACGATACTCAACTTTAGCATTTTTGCTAAGGGAAATTTGCCGCTATCTACATCTCACCTTCCACTTGGGGTAACCAACGGGGGAGAGAAGTTATCTCGTGTATCATGCGGCATCCTATGATCTAGGATGAGGTAGTAGGTGTCATCTTCAAAGGCGGAGGCGAATGGCGGGTCTGTACTGGTGGCCACTTGGGAGGTGACGTATCATGATCGACCTTTAGTGGTAGGTTACTCCTTTGGCGTCATCGTATCATTCGTAGGATCTGGGACTAACTGAGGGCATTAATGTTCAAGCTTGTACTTGGTGCATTTGGATCCAGTTAAAATGTTTTATGTCATTATGTATCTTTATTGTTTTTTTCTATTTGTTGTATAATCAGATGTATTGCTCGGTGATTGCTTTATCTGTAAGGCAAGACGTTTGTATTTTTCATCAATAGGGCACCACTACTTCAACAGCTTCTCTACGATACTCCGGTTGCACCATATCTTTCTTTTACACATATCAACAAACATTTGCAAAACACAAGACACAACGCAAAACAAAGCAACATTGGATGTCAAGAATTAGTCCGGAGTATTTTTTTCAACAATCATCGCGGGGGGGGGGGGGAGGCTCCCCACCTGAATATATTACTCAAAGAGTCTGTAGCCGAGACCACATATAGTTTTACATTAGAGCAAGGGTCGAGAAGAGAGGTAGTTCCACCAAGACATGGCGACCTCAATAAAAACAGTGTCCTGAAACGGTGGGTCTTGAGAGAGAAGTTAGATACAATGTTCCGCATAGTTATAGCGGCGTCGTGGAGCTCTCCTCTGAAGACGAGAGCATTACGGGAGTCCCACAACTTCCACAGGATGGTGAGAGCGACAGAAGGCCAGATGGAGCAGTCCAGCCCAGGAGGAGTGCGATCCTCCCAGATGTCCTCCAAGGTCGTGGGCGTGTCGATGCCAAGCAGGAGCCAAACCTGGGTTGCAGCCGGACAGGAGATAGCTAGGGGGTAGCATCCTCGAGGTGGTGGTCACACGTTTGGCAGGAAGCATCAACGGTGATCGTCTTGCGAAGGAGGTTTTCCCGGGTGTTCAACCCGCCACGACAAAGCAGCCAACCAAAAACCTTAACCTTAATGGGAAAGTCCGAAGTATTAGCTCACTACATTCTTCATTACTTTGCTCCATCAACTGTGTACTCTTATCATGCGCTCACTATGTCATCCATTAGATTAGCACTACAGGTAGCACCCACCGTGCGATTTCTCACTCCGATGGAGCATCCACTCACGTCCATGCAGTGGAGGCGGGAGTTGTGCATGACGACATTGTGTCCTCGGGGTGTTGCGTGGATCTGGGCAGGAACAAGCAGCAGCGTGGGGCAGACAACAACGTAGGGCTAGAACAGAAAAGCGCCATGGCCTCAAGCCATCAAGCAGGCGAGGAGGAGCGGATGACGTGCTAGAGAAGTTGTAGGGCATGATTGACACGGAAGCAATGATGGCTTCTCGCCCTTCGTTGGTAGGCCCCAAGTGGAAGGCGTGATGCAGTACAACAGCGAGTTTCCCTCGGTGAAGATACCAAGGTTTGTCTCCAGTAGGACTCCGGAGATGATAAGTAGGTGTCAGTGGCGCAACTGGCGTGGACCTGCACACAGACACAGATAACTTTGTTCCCAACGAAGTTCAGAGAGGTTGTCAATCTCTCCGGTCTTGTTGTTCACAAAGGGTAAAAACACAAGGGATAATGATAGCAACTTGAAAGTAAAAAGCAGTAAAGTAAATATAGCGTGGAAACAATAATAAGGATATGGACCGGGATACGTGATGTTCACTAGTGATGTCTCGCTCCCAAAAGACGATAAAACTGCTATGCGAGGTAAACAAATTATAGAAAGGCAATTGACAGGATTATGAACGCACCGCAATGCTAACTATGCTACAAAAGAAAGGAAGAGGTTCAAAAGCACGGGCAGTACGCCAAAGTAAGTAGACCGTAATCCAACTGCATCTACTACTAATCATCCACCTTGAGATATCTATCCAGAACATCTCGCTGGTATTAAGTTGCGAGCCCCACCCAAAGTGTAAACCTGTAAGGCCCGATATGCGGTACTGTTTCAGATTCGGACGTTTCCGCCCGAACCCGAGGACGAAGCACATATCGGTCCCACCGCGACATATGACAAAGCCATATGCCCCGGATTTCCAACATGATATCACAACATTACAGATACAAGGATACAATATCTCATACAATCGGCATACAACTGCCTCAAATACAATACAACAGCGGAAGATACATGTCTGAGTACAGACTACAATCAAATGCCTAGTGGCAAAGAGAAAAGCATCGATCCCATAACCACACGGGTCCAGGCCCTCCGCCGGGATCCGCCTAACTAGTCTTCGTCGAGTCTCCACGTGAAACGTCGATCACCATACCTGTTGTCGATCAACACCCTGAAAAGAGTTTGGGGGTAGTATCATGAGTACAGAGGTACTCAGCATCCAACTGTAGTGGTCATCTGACCCAGCAAGGACTTCATCACTCGTCATTCTAGGACAACTAGTAGTTTACGGTAAGGAAGGGGTAAGTGGTGAGGTTGCTGCCGCACTAGCATTTATGAAGTGGCTAACGATCTAGAGAGTAAGGTAAGAAGCCAAGCATTCAATGAGGAATCGCCTCCAACAAGTCTTGCTATCCACCTACTACGCAAACATAACACCTATCCTATCCTTGTCCTCCTCTTCGCATCCCGACGAAGAAGAAGCAGTCAAGGCACACACACGTTGATCAAGTTATATTAAGATTATCTCAGTTGTTGTTGTCTATGAACAGGACGTAGGTCTCAAGTCGTCCATAACCGTGGACACGGCTTCTCGAAAATATTTAACCCTGCAGGGGTGTACCAACTTCCCATTACAAGGCTCCGCACGCACGTCCATCACTCTCAGTTGCTACCCATCACAGGCAACCACTTTATGATTTAGTTCCAAGAGATCCGAAATGACAAGTCCCTCTAACTAACAACGCACAAATCCGGGTGGCCCCCGGTGAGTCGACATCCAACTCAAAAGCCGGCCGCGCTCTCGAATCGGCCTCTACCGTCTGGATGAGGTCGGGTTAGCTACCCAAACAGATGTGGGCAACCCCCTAGCTCCCTGAGGTGGACCAACAAAGAAACCATGTCTCCGCTGGCCCAAGTTGTTTTAAAAGATATCTGCTAGGAGCGACTCGACAAGATATATATGCATGTTTTCAAATGGTAAATCAGCTTGGGCCACCTCTAGAAATGTTTGAAGCTAGATAGGTAAGAAAAGGGGACCCCATAAAATCCCACACGCGGTTAGGCACGCTCAGTCTTAAAACCAATACCCGGAACTCGGATCCTAGGTGACTCGAATGGAACAAAGCGTCAGGGCGGGATAGCCTAGACCTTCCATCCTTCGTCGAATATAGTCAACATTATAATAATCATATCATCAACAGCAATAATAATAAGGTGATATCCCAACCCAAAGAGTAACAGGGTAACATCGTAGCATCCTAAGCATGCATACTAAGCAGGGGCTGAGCAACGAGCAATAGTAACATAGCAGTACAAGGTTTGCTGGGAAGGGACATGGCTGTATCGGTTTTAAAGAGGCTGTAAACATGTGGTAGGATCAAACATCGAACCTAACCTATACTAGCATGCAAACCGCTGGTTGAAATAGAATGGATCATAAGTAATGTATAGTCCTTGCTTGTTGAAAAGTCGGGTTCCGAAGGTGTAGTCGATCGCACGCTCGCATCGTCTCCGAGAGGTACCCGCGGAAGCACACAAGAGGGTAAACACTGGAAAGCAATCAACGAGCAAGCATCTATTACTACGAGGCAAACACAAGCAAGCATCAACAAGAAGCAACAAGAGACATCGCACCTACCGTCGAGAGCGGTTACTAACAATTTAAGTGGAGTATTCGTCACACACGACGATACCGCACATTTATGGTGGTTCAAGTTGTTTAGCTACAGGTGATCAACCAACGGTTATTAACATGGCACCTCAAGCAAGCATGGCATAGCACTCAAACATGGCAAGAGGTGAAGCATAAATAAACTATCTGATCTAGTCAATTTAAGTGGGGTGAAATCCTAGACATGGCAAACTATTGCGGACCCCACGATAAATATTGCATTTGGTACTATTTTTCCCTAAACAACATTTTATTATTTTTATTAGCAAGCAAGAACAGCATAAACACAATCTACATGCAATTCTAGTCAAGTTACATATAAAGAACATTTTAAACAGAGCAACAGATAAAAAGTTATAGCAGTTACAGTTTACAATGGCAAGCAGTGTAATTAGCAGACAAACAGCAAGTAAACAAGCTCAAACATGGCAACAAAGCACAAATTATTAAACTAGACACAATTCTAAGCAAGTTTCATATTTTACGTGTCGCAATCGGAGCTACGGTTAAAAAGCTACGGGCACCGCAAAAATCCTAATACAAACTGCCTAATTAAATAAAAAAACCTAGCAGGGAAAAAAAAGGCTAAACGGGCCGAAAGCTACTGGCCCAACAGAAAAAAAAACAAAACAACAAAAAATAAAAAAAGAGGGGCTGGGGCGCTCACTGTTGGGCTCGGCCCACTGGCTTGGGAGGCCTGGCGGCTTGCTGGTTGGGGGTGGGCCGCGCTGGCATGGCTGGGCCGGCCCAGGCGGGGGTGGACGGGAGGCCAGCCGGCTCGGGGTCGCGCCCGACCCTGGCGAGGCAGGCGGCGGCGGCGCCGGCCGGCTTCCGGCGAGGGGGCGGCGACGAGGCGAGCAGGGAGGGTCGAGAGGCAGCGGATCGGGAGGTGGCGGCCGGGATCCCGTCGGATCCAGCGGCGGCGCGCCGTCCCGCGGTGGAGCCGAGCTCTCTGGTGCGGCGGTTTGAGCTCGCTCAGCCTCCCATGGCGCGGCTCCTGTACCTGCGGGGAGAGAGGAAGAGAGGGGTGAGGAGTGAAGGAGGGAGAGGTGAGAGGGAAGGAGGGAGAGGAGAGGGGGCGCCGCGGTGGAGAGGCTGGCCGGGGTGGCTCCGGTGGCGCTCCGGCGGCGGCCTCGGCTGGGGCGCGGCGGCCTCGGGCGTCCACGGACATGGCACGGGAGAGGAGAGGGAGAAGGGTTGGTGGGAGGCAATCTCGGCCGTCAGATCGGGCGATCTGACGGTCCAGATCTGCTGGGCTGGAACTGCCGCGAAAATCGGGGCTTTTGTGAGGGGGGTGGCTGCAAAATATGGCTAGGGAAACCCTAAAAATGGGTGGGAGTGTGGTGGTGTTTATATAGCATGGGTGGCTGGCAGTTTGCAAAAACATCCCCGGTTTTTCTCTCGCGCGCACGGTGCTCACCTTTCTGACCGCCGGGGGTCCGCAGTACCTCCGATTCGGGTAAAACTTCGAACTGCGCGATCAGTGCGTCGAGCCGGAGGCGTTCACCTCGCGCTGGAACCGTTCCGAAAACACTTTCCGGCGCGCTATAAAAATAACCCGTTTAATTATTAAACGGGGTTTTTCATTCCGTTGGCTGCGGCTGGTCTCGTGCGGTTTTCGCGACGGTGATCGGGCGAAACCCGGTGTCGCAAAGGTCGAGTGTCAGGGTGGCAAGGGTCAGTCTCCGTCCGGTACGAGATAAGAGGGGAAAAAATAATCGTCGATCGATAAATCGGGGATGCAATCACCACAAACAAATCAGACAATCAAACAATTCACACCGAAAACAAAATTTTTAATTTTTGCAAAAACTGGGCTGTTACAAAACCCAAAGCAACAGACAACTGCATTAAAAAGAACTTTGCGTAAAGTAAACAATCCTTGCAACTGCGGTTACAAGCACCGTTGTTTTCCCCCTTGTGGCAACAACACACCCCCTAGACTCATGTTTCTGTCACTCAAGCGTGTCATCGGGGGGCATGAACCCACAATCGAGCACAACGTTCCCTCTTGGAGTCACTACCTACTACTTGGCCAAAGCAATATACAACAACGGAGAACATGCAAGAATTACTTAGGAACAAAAATATAAAAGATAGAAACCAAATATATTACTCTATCACAATCTGAACATAATCTCATAATCCATCAGATCCGATCAAACTCAACATAGCAATTGCAGAAATATTACAAAAGTGCCTCGATCATGTAGGGCAGCTCACGAGGTCTAAACAATGAAGATCAAAGAGGGGAGGAGAACATCACATAGCTACTGATCACGAACCCATGGTCCAATGAAAACTACTCACGAGACATCCGGGGAGCATCCATGGTGGAGAGGAGACTCCCGGAGGTCAGGGTGCCGGGAAGAGGTCTTCTAGTGCTCCCGATCTTCGGAATTGCGGCGGCGGCGGAACAGAGGCGAGTTTGCGGAATAGGGTTCTTCTTCTGGAGTTTTCCCGTGACGGAGAATAAATAGGCGAAGGGGGCAGCCAGAGGTGGACCAGGGGCCCCAGGCGCCCCCCTGGAACGGCCAGGGGTGGGGCCGCGCCGGGTGGCCGCCTGGGCCCCCCTGGCTCCCCTCTGGCCCCTCTCGGGCTCTTCGCGAAGCTTCCATCACGCAGATTTTTTATCTGAATTTTCCCGAATTTTTCTGGCACTTTTTATATGGGGGAAAACTGAAATAGAAAAACAACAGAAAACAGGGACTGGCACTGGGGTGCACTGAGTTAATAGGTTAGTCCAAATATGATCAACAGTGTATGAAAGTGTATCTAGATCATAGCAATATCACACAAAACATGCATGGAGCAAGCAGAAATTATAGATACGTTTTGGACGTATCAACATCCCCAAGCTTAATTCCTGCTCGTCCTCGAGTAGGTAAATGATAACAGCATAATTTCTGTGGTGACATGCTAGCAACCATAAAAGAACTTTGAAAAGTAAAATAATCAAGGTTAGAGATTCAATTCAAGTCATAACAGGCAAGAGTCTATATTAGCATTGAAACAAGTAACAAAAGAACAAAAGGTGCAAGAGCTCTCGCTGTCCGTGACTCGAATGTCTCCAAATGGTGTTTGCGTGCAAGAAGGGGGATAGGGAATACGAGAAAAAGTATTTTTGTGTTGAGAACTCAATCTACTAAAGTTTCACACTTGGTCCTCTTTGGAATCTTATCTTGACTCGTCCCCAGACCACTAGCCAGGTACAAGTCAATTTGATTCACTCCTTTTCGATATTTTGAGCACTCATGCAATGGATGAGCGTAAGCACGGGAGTTGACACTTAGGATGGCAAAGAGAGAATATAGTGGAGGAGGAAGAAAAAAAGGATGAGAAAGGCTCACATCAATGAGGACAATCATAGGCAAGAGATGCCAAACGATAGATATGATGTGAGGAGTAGGGATTGCCATGCAACGGATGCACATACGAGCTAAGAAGCTCTCCAATGGAACTAGTGGGGGTGCATCTAACTTGCTCACTCATGAAGACCTAGAGCTCGTTTGAGGAGGCTCATCCTTGGAATATGCACGCCAAGTTCTATAGTGTGAAGGTCCCCACATAGCTATATGCATAATGATCATCTCTATGGAGTACAAAGATATAAAGGGAGTACTAGTGTGGATCTCTAAAAAGGATAGTAGTGTTGCCCCTTTCTCTCTTTTTATTTCTTTTCTCTTTTTTTCTATTTTTTTTATTTTTTTGTGGCCTCAATGGCTCTTTCTATTTAACTCTCATTTGTCCTCTTTGGGATCTTTTAATGTGTCCACTTTGGGATCTTTTCCTCACTTAAGGACAACACTCTATTTTACAAGAAGGTAAAGGAGATCTTTCACACTTTACAAGGTACTCAAAATCATAAAGAAGATGTAACTATCATGATGTATGCAATGTATGTCGTTGCCAGTGTAGCAGGAACATGTATGACATGAAGATCAAGTCATGAAGAGGTGGATGTTGCATGGAAATATATCTCGGAAAGGCTATGGAAATGCCTTGATAGGTAGGTATGGTGGTTGTTTTGAGGAAAGATATAAGGAGGCTTATGATGACAGAGCGTATCATGCCAAGGGTTTGGATGTACCGGCAAAGGTGGACACCAACTCTCGGAGTGAGAAGAAGGCAATGCACGGCACGGGAAAGGCTAGCAAAATATGGGAAGGTGGAAGTGTCAACTCTCAATACTTAAAGTAGTCCGAAGAACTCATGCACTTATTATCGGTAACTCTCAACCTAATAAGGAGGTTCACAAAGAGACAAGTACCCCGAGGAGGAGTGTATGGCGGTTTGGTTATCCTTGCGCATCCTCGACTCATGGACGTGAGTGTTCTCTGATATTCGACTCCTCAGAAGAGTAGTGAACCATCTAGTAGCTAGAGTTCTCAACTGGTTTTGTAGGTTTTGAAAATAAAAACGGATTGCCAAAAATACGACACCTATCACTAATAGGCAAGAGCTCTTGACACCAAAAGTTCAAACATTACTCACATCAATACCTCAAAACTATTGCAAGTTACTACTAAAATTAAATAGCAACCTCAATCACCTACTTCTCAAAACAAGACACAACTCAGTGCAACAACCAACTCTCTTTAACAAGATAAACATGAAAACTAAAAAGAGTTGCAGCAACAAACTAAACAAAAGCCAAGGCTCTTGCTAAAGACAAACTAAAACTAAAACTAAACATGGCAGTAGCTATGAAAAGATAAAGAACACACAACAGCAAAAAGATAGGCATGAAGAATCCTATGATGTGTTCTAAATTTTGAAACTGGAGCGTGTTTCTCTCCCACACAAAGTAAGACGGGATCTCACTTGTTATGAACATCAAGCAAAGCTAAAGAAAACTAAAAACAAAACCTAAGAGCGAGACACTCCAAGCATAGCACATAACGCATGAAGTGATAAAAATATAGCGAGACGAAGGACGAACTGATGATTGTTGATGGAGAAGGGGATGCACGGGGGCATCCCCAAGCTTAGACGCTTGAGTCTCCTTGAATATTTATTGGGGATGCATGGGGGCATCCCCAAGCTTGAGCGCCTGACACTCCTGGATCTTCTTTCATCATCTTCCATCGCGCACTTGAAAACTCCCTTCATACATAACTCATCATAAGCTGATTAGAGAGGTTAGTACCCTTAATAAATAATTTTTCCCCACTGGATAAAAAGATATTGTTGAAGAGCTACTATTTCTCAAGAGTGCCAAAAAGTTTTTGCAAAGAAAAAGCAAGCTTAAGGTTTACAAAAGTTAGGAGAGACAAAACGTGGCAGAATCTGTGAAAAACAGAACAGCAGATAGTAAAGAATTTTTTAGGGGCACTTCTGCAACTCAAATCAAAAAACTCAGAACATACGGAAGTTTCGTAATTGTATAGAGCATACTGTGTAAACATTTCAGCTCAAAAAGATGAACATGGATTTTTCTGGAATTTTTCTGGTCACGAGGACAGAATCTGTTTTCTGGACAGCATGTCACAACTTTTACTTCCCTTGCCGTAAGAGGCTATAACTTGGCACAAAGCTGAAAAATAAAGATACAATGATGTTGCTACAGAAGTAAAAATCATCAAGACACAACAAAAGAAAAAAGAAACACCTAAATTCGTTGCGGGCTGCCTCCCGAAAGCGCTTCTTTAGAGCCATTAGCTAGGCTTAAAGATTATAGAAGATGCTCTCACAAGAATAAAATTTTTTGAAGCAAAAGAGAGCATCAAGAAGTAAATATGAAACATATTTAAGCTTAACCCACTTCCTATGCATAGGCATCTTGTAAGAAAATAAATCAAATAAGCACAAAGTGACATGCATAGGAAGGTAGAACAAGAACAACTTCAAAACTTTCAACATGAAGAGGTGTTTTTGTAACATGGAAGTTTCTACAACCAAACTTTCCTCTCTCAAAGTAATTTTCAGTAGCATCATGAACAACATCAAGAATATAACTATCACATAAATCATGTTGTTCATGACCTACAAGCACACGTGTATTGTTTTCAACACGGTTTTTAGGATGATAAGATAGATGCAACCCATCACATTGAGCCTTGATAAGAGCATAGTTCTCCGGAATATGAATTGGAAATTTCAAAAGGATAATAGGACAATCAAGTGTGGGTGCAATAGAAACAATTTCATGCTTAACATGAGGAAATATAGCAAGTTCATCTCCGTAAGCATCATCCATAGTGGCATCACGGGCATAAGCATAGAGGGCGTCAACTTCATCAAAAAGGGATATTTCAAAAGAATCCATAGGATCATAACACTCATATAAGGTAAGAGTCAAAGAGTTACTCTCATCAGAAGGTAGACGTGGATGGCTCCATTCTTCCTCCTCTTGTTCGTCACTCTCCTCCTCTTTTTCATCCAAGGAGCTTTCAGGTTCAGTAATTTCTTGTTCCATATAGTCCTGCAAAACATTAGTCTCTTCCTTTGGAGGAGAAATTCTCTCAAGATGATCAGTAATATAATAATTTGCATCATAATTTTCCAAACAATAGTTAAGTATAGCAAGACTCTCAGATTTGTAAGGGGCGTCATCAATATTTTCAAGAAAAGAAGTAATTTCATAGGCACCCTTAAAAGCAACAAATTCTTCTATTTGTTCTGCATCATAAAAATCATAATTTCCCTTAGCATAAGAAGCTAAGGTTTCATCCTCATTGTACTCACATTGGAAAGCAAGGTGTTTGTGCCTCATAAAGCAACAAGATTCATCCCTGCAGAAAGATATATTATATATTGAGCACAAGTTTTTAGCATACTCATACGATAGATGTATGAATCTCCATAAGTGTATCCCTTTTTGAGACAAGCGGTATTCCTTGTAATATTCTTCTTGATCCTCGGTGAATCCTCCATGCCAATAAGATCTAGTTTCAAAGAAGTTAGACATTGATTGGCAAGTAAGGAACTAGACATACTATATATATATTTTTTGATTTTTGATAAAGGACACAAAGATAAAAACTGAAAGGTAAACTAACAAGACTAAAAAACAAAGGTAAAGGGTGATGTGCAACTCCCCTATCTTAGCACTCGGAGTCCCCGGCAACGGCGCCAGAAATTCGCTTGATGGATTCTCGCCCTTCGTTGGTAGGCCCCAAGTGGAAGGCGTGATGCAGTACAACAGCGAGTTTCCCTCGGTGAAGATACCAAGGTTTGTCTCCAGTAGGACTCCGGAGATGATAAGTAGGTGTCAGTGGCGCAACCGACATGGACCTGCACACAGACACAGATAACTTTGTTCCCAACGAAGTTCAGAGAGGTTGTCAATCTCTCCGGTCTTGTTGTTCACAAAGGGTAAAAACACAAGGGATAATGATAGCAACTTGAAAGTAAAAAGCAGTAAAGTAAATATAGCGTGGAAACAATAATAAGGATATGGACCGGGATACGTGATGTTCACTAGTGATGTCTCGCTCCCAAAAGACGATAAAACTGCTATGCGAGGTAAACAAATTACAGAAAGGCAATTGACAGGATTATGAACGCACCGCAATGCTAACTATGCTACAAAAGAAAGGAAGAGGTTCAAAAGCACGGACAGTACGCCAAAGTAAGTAGTCCGTAATCCAACTGCATCTACTACTAATCATCCACCTTGAGATATCTATCCAGAACATCTCGCTGGTATTAAGTTGCGAGCCCCACCCAAAGTGTAAACCCAAAGCAACAGACAACGGCATTAAAAAGAACTTTGCGTAAAGTAAACAATCCTTGCAACCGCGGTTACAAGCACCGTTGTTTCCCCCCTTGTGGCAACAGCACATTCCCTAGACTCATGTTTCTGTCACTCAAGCGTGTCATCGGGGGGCATGAACCCACAATCGAGCACAACGTTCCCTCTTGGAGTCACTACCTACTACTTGGCCAAAGCAATAAACAACAACGGAGAACATGCAAGAATTACTTAGGAAAAAAAATATATAAAAGATAGAAACCAAATATATTACTCTATCACAATCTGAACATAATCTCATAATCCATCAGATCCGATCAAACTCAACATATCAATTGCAGAAATATTACAAAAGTGCCTCGATCATGTAGGGCAGCTCACGAGGTCTAAACAATGAAGATCAAAGAGGGGAGGAGAACATCACATAGCTACTGATCACGGACCCATGGTCCAAGGAAAACTACTCACGAGACATCCGGGGAGCATCCATGGTGGAGAGGAGACTCCCGGAGGTCAATCCTCCCTCCGACAGGGTGCCGGGAAGAGGTCTTCTAGTGCTCCCGATCTTCGGAAGCGCGGCGGCAGCGGAACAGAGGCGAGTTTGCGGAATAGGGTTCTTCTTCTGGAGTTTTCCCGTGACGGAGAATAAATAGGCGAAGGGGGGCAGCCAGAGGTGGACCAGGGGCCCCAGGCGCCCCCCTGGCGCGGCCAGGGGTGGGGCCGCGCCGGGTGGCCGCCTGGGCCCCCCTAGCTCCCCTCTGGCCCCTCTCGGGCTCTTCGCGAAGCTTCCATCACGCAGATTTTTTATCTGAATTTTCCTGAATTTTTCTGGCACTTTTTATATGGGGGAAAACTGAAATAGAAAAACAGCAGAAAACAGGGACTGGCATGGGGTGCACTGAGTTAATAGGTTAGTCCAAATATGATAAAAAATGTATGAAAATGTATCTAGATCATAGCAATATCACACAAAACATGCATGGAGCAAGCAGAAATTATAGATACGTTTTGGACGTATCAAGCGACTGCCCCCGACGTGACGACCGGGAAGATTAAAGGCCGACATGACCGAACTCAAGGCCTAAACGAGGCAACGCGCCGCGAGTAGGGGGAGATCCCCATCAATGCGCAGGGCTGAGGAGCACCAACGGAGGAGCGTCCAGAGCGATGGATGTAGCACGGGGTTGGCTCGGCGTCATGGGAGCTGGCAATGGCCACGTGGTGGTCGTTGATGGGAATTCGTTTGCGCACGGGAAGAAAATTGCCTGCGGTTGGTCACGCGTGGGGGTTTGATTTTTGGGTAGCAACTGTTGTGTTGTATATATGCAACACTGTTGCTTTATTTTAGGTCTGCCCCAAAAAAGTTTTTGGTCAATTTTTTAAGGCAAATTTTACCCTTTAAACAACCAAAAAGTGGTTGTTGCCCTAAAATAGGGCAGTTGGAGATGCCATAGGTCCTAGGTGAAACTACTCACGAGACATCACATATGCAAATATAGTTTATGAAGTGGCCTACGGAGATGAATCCTCCCTCCGGCAGGGTGTCGGGACAAAACTTCTGCTGATCCCGATCTTGTAATCGCAACGACGGCGGAACATAGATGGTTTCGGTAAAAAGGACTCCGTATCGAGGGTTTTTGGAACACGAGAAATAAATATACGCAAAAGAGGGCACCGGGGGTGGCCCCACCAGGGAGGTGCCTCGCTAGGGGGTGCCCCCACTCCGACTCTTCTTCGGGCTTTTGGAGCCTTCCAAGATATTGGAATTTATGAAAAGCAATATTGATTTTTCTCCCTTTTCTGCGATCCACAGAAAATAACAGATAGAAACTAGCACTGACACTAGGTTAATAGATTAGTGCCAAATATATTGTAAAAGGATATGAAAGTGCATATAAATATATAAAAAAATCACAGAAATAAGCATGGAACAAGCAAAAATTATAGATACTTTTGAAACATATCAGGCATCCAACTTTATTTCAAGTCTGAAGAAATTCCCAACAAAGTTCTACAAAGAAGGTTTGGCTGCTATGAACTCCCCCACTTTCGAGGCTAGGGCTTTTATCAGGGGATAATAGACATCCGACAGATTATGAGTTTGCATCCAAATCTCAAAGTTGTTGAGGCTAATCATGGATGACTTTGTGAAACCATTATACTCGGCCAACAATACTGGATTACCCCTAAAATTCTAGGGTCCTCCCTCCATCGCCTTCTCCCACTCTGCGAGACACTTGAATTGGATAGAGTATAGATTGTTCTCTAATGGTCGAAACCTGGTCTGCTTAGATAAGTCCCACGTTGCCCACATGCTCCTAAAGAACACCGCTTGACTATACCTTTTTTCCCTATAAACCCTAACGACCACCAGCCACCGCACCATCTCCTTTGGATCCTCTAATATCTCTCTGAAAACCACATCAGCTAGGTCTCGTTACTAAATTTCCAGTTGATTCATCAAAAATTTCAAATCATCCCTTGTGGCCTTCACCTTGTTTTGTTCAGACGTAGATGCCATCGCGAGCCACGAACAGAGAGGCGCACACGCAACCATTTGTTCGACAATACCGATCTCTTGTCGCCAGAGAAGGATTCCACGCACGATCTCTCACTTGGGGGGGGGGGACTAAACTAGATCATAGATGGGACATCGCCGCCCACATCGGCGAGAAAATAAAACCCTAACAAGAAAGGAAGGTTTTGCTAGTGTTTGCTTTTTTTTTGAGCGTATGCTAGTTTTTTTAGGGTATGCTAGTGTTTGCTAATTTTGAGTGTGCATGTTTTTTTTCTTCTGGTTTTGGGCCTTTTTATGCCTCATAAGCCTCCTGAAGAAAATCTCGGTCGGGGCCTGCTGCGGCCTGTCTCGTGCCCACAGGGCCCGTTCCCCTTGCCCCACTCATTCCGCGACGCTGTCCGCCTGTCCCCTCCTCGCCCCCGGTAGCCGTCACCGCCGTCTCCAGGCTGCGTCCGAGCTCGCCGGCGGCCGTGCCGGCCGAGTTCCAAGCCGCCCGAGGTAGGTCTACGTCCGCGCTGCCGCCTTCTTCCCCGCCGCGAAGCCCTTCGATCAGATGTCAGATCCCAGCGCCCGCACCGTAGGGTTACTCGGCGCTCGAGCCGAAGACGGCGCCGCCACCGCCGCCGTTTCGCCTCCGCCCCGGACAGGACGCGCTCTATCCGAAGACGAAGATTCCTCCATTGAGCCGCAGCCCCGACCAGGCCACGATAGGGCTGACGACGGCAGGCCGCCGGCACTCGAGTAGTCGTCGGGCTGAGGATGCCCACCGCTCCATGCCGTGCCTTCCTTCGTGGTTCCCAGAGCCCGTAGCTCCGGCGGCGTGGCTCGCTTGGCAGCCAGAAGCGCCAGAAGCTCGAGGCTCTGGTTCCCCTTCCGGCAGCGCTGGGTAGCCTTCCCGAAGCGACGCTGACTGAGTTCCCTGTCGCCGACGCCAAGCTGCCACCGCGAGCTCTGCTAGGAGAAGGTTATCAGCCCACAGCTCTCCTCCCCGCTGCTCTACATCCCGATCACGCCATCGTCAACTCCCCGTCCACACCACAACTTTCTCGAGGTGACTATCTCTGAAGTACACACTTATTTTCGACTTGGTCGTCTGTTGGTCTGAAAATGCTTGAGAATGTCATTTTCTGATAAAACATGTGTTAGCTCTTGAGGCATGCATAGAAAAGATGTGATGCCTGAGTACAACCCAAAAATAATCCTACATCCCTGTGCATTTTATGCACTTCAGTAGTGAAATTGTTTGCTTTGAGCCATCGCTTAAGCTAAGAAAACTGATAAAATAAATCCTTACATTTGTTCCAGACATGACATGGCATGCTTTATGATTCTTGAATCTCAACCAACAAAGTATATTTAATGCATGCCATTTACACATCATTAAAAATGGTGCTAAACTTTGCCACGTTAGTGAAGTTAAAATCTGTGAGAACCAATATTATTTTTCAAGTAGATTTTGCATCTTTGAACAATGGAACCAATCTGTGAGAAACAAGATTAGTTTTGAAGTAGATTTTGCATCTCTGAACGATGGATTCAGATTCTATTAGATGTACCTATGCCCAATGCTTTTTTAATAGCACAGCCCTGCCACTGCTTACTTCCCACTTGAATTGACATTGATTGAATATCTACTACTTTCTCCTTCAGTTTGAACATGACATAGTGTTACTCGTTGTGCATCCTAGGACCAAAGCTTGATTGATAGGTAGCTGAAGAGGTGAATACAATCGTTATTCTTTGTCATTGCAGGTTTCCTTTGTTACAAGTGAAAAAGAAGTAGATTGCATTTCTCTGAGCTAGATTCTGAAAACTTGATTCATGAGTAACTGCAGAGGTGAACATATCTTACTTTTTATCATTTCAGATTCCCTTTGTTCTAAATAAAAAGTGTGGTAGATTGCACTTCTTTGAGACTTACTAGATGACACCCTGTTACAGCGTCGTTAGTCGTTCAAGTTGCTTTCTGAAATGGCCCAATTATTCAGTGAACCACTTGATGGGCAGCAAATGTTGGTGATGAAAAGAAGATTTGCTCTGAGAACCTTTGAAGTAACCATGATGAGATACATCAGTAAGTATCCTCATCCAGTCTACTGTCTTGTTTGAGTGCAACAACATTGGTAAATGACCATCTTTCTTCAACTGTCCCTTCTTCGTGTGATAATTAGATACACATTATTATTATGCCAATTGCCAAATGGACTTCAAATTTGTATTACTTGGTGTAGAATTCAATTCAGTATGTTAGTTGTTAGCAATTTTTGGCGAGGTCTGCACATTTCATGGCAAAATCCATTGTTCTAGCTTACACTCCCTCCGTCCCAAAATAAGTGTCGTAAATTTGTCTAGATATGGATGAATGTAAATATAAAACTAAGTCTAGATACATCCATATCTAGACAAATCTATGACACTTATTTTAGGATGGAGGAAGTATATGGTAATTAGCTGACTGTAGAATGCGAAGCTGCAAACTGATCTGAAACTATATAGAAATTGGGACATAGAAGTGTAAAAAAATCATGATTTCAGTCTACTGATTGAGACTTCGCACAAAAAAAAAACTGTGTACTGATTGAGTCAAGGAATGCCCTTAAAATTTACACTTAGATTATGTTCTATTGAGAGCACTGTAGGCATTTTGCCACTAACGGTCACCTTAAGCATCTGATCCTCCCTGATTAACCATGTCCCATGCTTCAGTATGCGGACGATACTTCAATTGTCCTTAATAGAGATCCGATTCCATGTTAAATTCAACAATATTAGTGTTTTGTATTGGTTGTGCTGTATTACTTGTGCATCCTAGGACCAAAGCTTGATTGATAGTTAGCTGAAGAAGTGAAAACAATTGTTATTCTTTGTCATTGCAGGTTTCCTGTGTTACAAATAAAAAAAGGAGTAGATCGCTTTCTTTGAGCTAGACTCTGAAAACTTGATTCATGAGGAACTGCAGAGGTGAACTTATCTTACTTTGCATCATTTCAAATTCCCTTTGTTTGAAATTAAAAGGGTGGTAGATTGCACTTCTTTGAGACTTACTAGTTGACATCCTGTTACAGTGTCGCTAGTCGTTCAAGTTGTTTTCTGAAATGGGAATTATTTAGTGGACTGCTTGATGGGCAGCAAATGTTGGTGATGAAAGGAAAATTTGCTCTGAGAACCTTTGAAGCAACTCTGATGAGATACATCAGTAAGTATCCTTATCCAGTTTCCCATCTTGTTTGAGATGCATATGATCTGGTTTGGTTGCCCTATTTTGTGGCACTGTGTACCTTTGGTGTGTGCTTCCTTGTGTTTGTGTGCTATGGTCGAAGAATGGGGAGGCACCATGCAAGAATACGCTCTATATGGTTTATTTGTGCAGACTTAATTGTTCAGTTTTTTTGGACCATGCAAAATTGTAGCTTTACTCCTCCCCTCTGGTCCTTCAATATATACACTGACAGCACACAAGAAGTTAATTTCTGCCTCCCTATTCTCTATTGGTGATCATGAAAAGGCAGTTATAGTTTCTGTATGGTTATCTGATAGCACATTATATATACTGACAACACAATAGAAATTAAGTTTTGCATACCTGGTTAGTGCAGACCTAATTGTTCAGGTTATTGAACCAAACAAGTGGGGTTTATTTTTCACAAAAATAATCTTGCCTGAGGTATGGCTACAACCAAACACTCACCTAACTTGATGTGTGGCAATATGTGGCAAAATATGGCTACAAACCCAAACAGAAGGTATGGCTAGTACTAACAATAAAAACACAAGCATTTAGCATATCTAAGATGCAGAAGATTTGTTCCTGTTTCTTTTGTATGTGATCTTAGCATTATTTATAGTGGCGGAGGGTGCGAACAAGGTAGGAAAAGGAAATATCTTTTTGTGGTAACCCTTAGAAGAGGTCAAAAATAAATAAATCAAACCAACCCAAGAAAAATCAATGGAAATACCCAAGACGAACCACTTCGGACTCCCCTAAAAAAAGAGAAAAAAATTTAGTCCGGACGCGGGAACTCATTTTTTTTAGGGTATGGATGTTGTCGATGCCAGCTAGAGAGGGGACGACCGATGCAAGGTCGAAAATCTTGCATAGAATGAAGAGAACCACCAAATGTCGTTGTCGAGGTCAGTTGGAGAGGGGACGTTGCCGTCAATGCCAACTTGAGTGGGTATGACCTAGACAAGGTTGAAAATCTTGCATGAAGAGAGCCACCAGTTGGAGAGGGGGACGATCGAGACGCGGTCGAAAATCTTGCATACAATGCAGAGAGGCACCAAATGTCTTTTGTCATGTAAACTTGAGAGGGGATGGTCGAGACGATGTCGAAAGTCTTGCATAGAAATAGAATGAAGAGAGGCACCAATTTTTTTTGCCAAGGCCAACTTGAGAGGGGACGACCAGGACAAGGTGGAATATCTTGCATAGAAAGAAAGATAGCCACCAAATGCGGCTGTTGTGGAGGCCAACTAGAGACTTTTGACTTCGTAGATGAGGTTGAAAAAATCTTGGACGGTTAAATCTCGTTGTCGAGGTCTCTTCTAAGAGTCAAACGAGGCCTCTTCTAGATGCATCAAGGGCGGTGGTACTTTGCGGTGTTAAACGGTTGATACAGATTGATCCAACGGCCCTAGATGCAGCACACGACTCCACACTATGTTTTTTTTTTTGAGTTGGGTTATGGTTTTATTGAGTATCGTGGCAGCATTTCGTGTGGATTTGAAAAAAAAAACAATTGAAATAGTACCTTCAAATTAAAGAAGAAAAAAACCCAGTCCGGTCTCTATCGGACTCGAACCAACCAACTCTCAAAAAAAAAAAACAGACGCGGGAACTCGGTCGGTCGGTTCGGGCGGAGCAGCCAGGTCAGCGCCAGCCCGACCTAGTCCGGATTGGAGTCAAACTCGAGTCGCACCCATCGAGCCGACCTAGATCGATTTGACCTAGAAAATCGAGACTGGAGGCTTCCTCTGCTCCCCTGCTCCGCTCCGCTCCGCTCCCGCGAAATCATCCAGCCTTCGATTCGATTCGATTCGAGCTCCTTCCTGCTCTGCCGGTCGATTCGAGTCGCAAGAAATCGGAATCGAAGCCTTCGAGTTCGTTCTTGCTCCCGGGAGTTTGAGTCGCCGGATTCGAATATGTCGCAGCACCGCCGCCACAGCCGCCTGCGCCGCGTGCTGGCCATCGCCGGCGCCGCCTCACTCGGCGCTGGCGTGCTGCTCGCCGGCGGCATCAACGCCTACTCCAGTGGCCCGCTCTTCCCCGATCTCTGGCAGCCGACCTTCCCTCTCGCCGCCGATCGCTGGCGGCTGTCCCAGGAGCAGCTTCTTCTTGTCGACCAGCAGCAGCACGACGTGGATGCCGTCCTCCTTCCCGACCAGGAGGTCCTCCTCCTGGCCGATGCTGACCTTACCGGCGACGCCATGGCCATCTGCGCCTTTCAGGGTGGGGCCTCGTCCCCGGCCAGACCGCTCGGGACCCTGCCGGGCTCCGGATTTCACGCTTTCATCTGCCTGATCCCTGACGACCCAGCACAGAAGCTCCAAGCGCCCCTGCTACTTCCAGTTCCCACCTCCTCCTCGCCCGCCGCCCCAGCCCCAGCCCCAGCCCCAGCCGCCCAAGACTCTCCTCTTCCGGTTCCGGTCCGCACCATGCTCAACTGGAGCGACCCCATCGTCTTCGAATCCGCTCTCCTGGACGGAGGCGATGTCCTCGTATTCGCCAAGGGACTCAACCGCAGCCAAGCTGTCTCCGACATCCACTGCCTCTATCGCTACAGGGACGGCGATGGTACCAGTACCATGCTTCCGGCAATCACCTTTGCACAGCAGGTCGTCCGCTGCCCCTCTCCGCCCACACCACCCATCAACCCAGCAAACACCAAGGTCCATATCACCTTGGCGGTCACCGGCGACAAGCCCATGCCCTCTCTTGCTACCTTCCCTACACAGCAAGCCGACTCTTTTACGGCGACACCTCCAAAGAACTCAATCTGCGCCTGCACCATGGTGCGTAACATCTCCAAGTTCCTAAGGGAGTGGGTGCTCCACCACAGTGCTATTGGTGTCGACCAGTTCTTCCTCTATGACAATGGCAGCGAGGATGACTTGGCTGACCAAGTGGCGCAGCTCAAGTCTGCTGGCATCAACATCTCTACAGTGGCATGGCCTTGGACCAAAACCCAAGAGGCTGGGCTTTCCCATTGCGCCGCGAAACACCAAGGTTCCTGCGAATGGATGGCATTCATCGATGTGGACGAGTTCATTTTTTCACCATACTGGAAAGATTTGGAGAAGCCGTCCAAATCCTTACTCGAGACGGTCATTTCGGTTGACGACAACGTCGGCCAAATATACCTTGCTTGCTACGATTTCGGCCCCTCAGGCCAGACAACACATCCACGAGATGGAGTCTGCCAAGGTTACACATGCCGACTGAAGATCCCACAGAGGCACAAGTCCTTGGTCCGTCTTGACGCAGTTGAACCATCCTTGATGAATGCAGTACACCACTTCTCTCTAAAGGCTGGGTACCGACATATTTGGACCGCGCTGGCCAGAATAAACCATTATAAATTTCAAGCATGGTCAGAGTTCAAAGCGAAGTTCAAGAGGCGCGTGTCTGCTTATGTTGCTGATTGGAAGGACCCTATCAACCTCAAGTCAAATGATCGGGCTCCTGGCTTAGGAGTTGATGCCATTGAACCGGCTGGCTGGGCCCAGAGCTTCTGCGAGGTTAAAGACAACATCCTTCAACAGTTAAGTACAAAATGGTTTGGTACCGGATTTCACAATCATCCCTAGCTCCAGCCAGGTAAACCCACACAGGTAACGCCCCCTCCCCACTCGTAGATAGTACTATTTATTTACTTATAGTGATAAACTAGTAAAACGTAATACAAGACCACTAAAATTTCCAGAATTAAAAATTATCCCTTCAAAATTGGATAGTATACACAACCTTATAAATAGCCTTAGATTAAAAATGAACTGGTAAAATCAAATGAACTAGCTTTAGATTAATTTTAGCTTTTAATAGGTTTGATAATATTTGTTTATTATAATAGTGATAAACTAGTAAAATCAGAACCACTAAATTTTCCAGAATTAAAAATCATCCCTTCAAAATTGGATAGTATACACAACCTTTTAAATAGCTTTAGATTAAAAATTAAAGGTAATGTTGATATTGTTGTTTTAGTGCAAGCTCTTGGATGACGAGGAAGCACCACAATATGTCTGTGTTGCTCAATGATGCATACTCCCTCTTGCCTAGTTCTGAACAAGTCCCCAAAATACAACCTTCTCTGCTTATTTTCATTATATATTACTATAGAAATCTTCGAAATTATACCTTTTCAAAAATACTTTATGAGATATAACCTTTATTTTCATTATATAAAATCTCTGAGTTATACCTTTTTAAAAATACTGTAAGATAACCAACACATGGTTTTTCAACATATGCAATCCCAAAAATATTAAAAGATAGTCATTCAAAATTTTAAAATGTTAACTAAACCTATCTATGTCTATTTTTTTTAAATGACTGTTCAAGAATTAAAAAATGACTGTTCAAGAACTAGAGGAGGGAGTATAATAACCTGAGAGCATTCCTCTTACCCATGATAGTATTTTTTTCGTTATTCAAGTTCTTGCTTTCCATCCTTTTCCATTTTAAACTGTTAAGGCTTAAGAACAGATTTACGTTCATCCTGGAAGCTTTATTGTCAGTTCTACTAGTTAGAACGGATTTCTATCCTTGATACTCGGCATGTGACATGCTGCTATAATATTTGTTCTTTTGCTAAAATTGGATTGTTAAAGATAAAGACTCCAGATGGTTTACACATCTTGGCGTATTATCTTTGGTAGGAGGCTTGTTAGGGTATTCTCTTGGCTGTAACCTTCCTTGTAATCCCCCTGTAATCACTCTCTTTATTTTCTACTTGCCAAGCACGGCTGTAACTGAAGAATGTATGCGCTACACGGGATAAGCCCCGATCAATCTATGAAGCACTACATGGTCTCCCAAGGGCTTCTGTTATTTCACATGGATTACTTCTTTTCCTTGAATGGTTTTCCTTGAATCTACGTTATACTTTTATTTTATTTTGGGTTTGGGTGGGCTGGACTAATAATTCATGTGATTTCAGATCTTATTTGTTAACTGAGGTCCATTTCTATTGGTTGATGCTTATGGTTGTTAGGCTTCTGTTCTGAAACTAGTTCATTCTTGTGAATTCATGATTTTGGTGAGATATTGGTCTACACTTTCCTTTAGAAAATGATTCTTGATTTTCTATGGCTTTACATGGAACTCATCTTTAATGATGCAGTTAAGTTTTGGCTTATATGGTTATGTTCTAGTCTTCACTTGTTTTAATTAGCTGGAAACATCTTTGAAAAATGGCTGAACATCTTTTTTTTAATCAGCCTCTTACTTTCAGCAATCATCCGTGCTTCATAAAATGGCTGGAAATATTCTGTGATGATAATACTTGATTTATTGTATATGAGAGTCTGTAAGGGGAAAAAATCCTAGCTAAATTCAATTCCAAATTCCGAAGTAGAAACTTTATTATCCTTTCATGACTCATTTGATTGGCAATCATCCGTGCTTCATAAAATGGCTGAAAATATTCTGTGATGATAATACTTGTTTTATTGTATATGAGAAAGTCTGTAAGGGAAAAAAAATCCTAGCTAAATACAATTCCAAATTCCGAAGTAGAAACTTTATTATCCTTTCATGACTCATTTGATTGGTACTTATCCTTTGACCACGAAGATGCAGGATTACAAAGAGTTGAGCTTTATTACTGCCTGAAAAGTGGTTCTATGTTGTGCTGTGTGATACCCATAGGCGCATTATGCTAATGTTTTATCTGAGGCTGTTTTTCTGTTGCTTGAGTGTAATTTCAGTCATTCAGTGAGGATGCTGCAAAATGAGCACGACAAGTCAAGATTGGCCATGCCCCTAAGGTAAACTTTCTCATTTGCTTGAGTATAACAGGCAACAATGTTTTAAAACTCGGTTTACTCACCACACTAATAGTATTAGGTGCCCTCGCCGACTAGTATTAGCAAAAATGAGTAATTAACAGGATAAGCTGAAATACCAAGCAAGGGCAATAAGTTACCAGACGGAGTACAAGGTGGCCATGCATGGTTGCCTGTTTAGGATTTAGAACATTGATAATATTACTTCTGCCTTAGGATGATATGGATTGATGGTTTAAACTTGGAACAGAATAGCCTATGGCCTATTGGCCTTATCGAATGCTAATTTGCCATCCATTTGTTTCTGATTTGCAGTTACTCCGTACAAGTCAGAGTCTTGATCCTGATTCACAGTTACACAATTTATTATAATAATGGTGCTCAAGCTCAAGTTTTAACCCTTCTTTACTCCTTCCCTAGCTCCAGCCAGGTAAACCCACAGGTAACGCCCCCTCCCCTCTCGTAGATAGTACTCCTACTATTTATTTACTTATAGTGATAAACTAGTAAAACGTAAATCAAAACCACTAAACTTTCCAGAATTAAAAATCATCCCTACAAAATTGTATAGTATACACAACCTTTTAAATAGCCTTGGATTAAAATTTAACTAGTAAAATCAAATGAACCAGCTTTAGATTAAATTTAGCTTTTAATAGGTTTGATACTATTTGTTTATTTATAGTGATAAACTAGTAAAATCAGAACCACTAAATTTTCCAGAACTAAATATTATCCCTTCAAAATTGGATAGTGTACACCTTCTAAATAGCTTTATATTAAAAATTAAAGGTAATGTTGGTATTGTTGTTGTAGTGCCAGCTCTTGGATGACGAGGAAGCACCACAATACGTGTGTGTTGCTCAATGGTGCATACTCCCTCTAGCCTAGTTCTGAACAAGTCCCCAAAATACAACCTTTACTGCTTATTTTCATTTTATATTACGTACTATAAAACTCTTCAAAACTACACTTTTTCAAAAATACTTTATGAGATATAACCTTTATTTGCATTATATAAAATCTTCGAGTTATACCTTTTTAAAAGTACTTTAAGATAACCAACACATGGATTTTTCACATATCCAATCCCAAAAATATTAAAAATTAGTGAGCCAAAGTTACAAAATGTTAAGTGAACCTACCTTTTTCTATTTATTTATTTTAATATGAATGTTCAAGAACCAGAGGAGGGAGTATAATAACCTGAGAGCATTCCTCTTATCCATGTTAATATTTTTTCGTTATTCAAGTTCTTGCTTTCCATCCTTTTCCATTTTGGACTGTTAAGACTTAAGAACCCTGGACTTAAATAAAAGTATTAGACGATGGTAAAAGGCGACGAGGATTTACCCATGTTCGGGCTCACCTAAGGGATAATACCCTACTCTTTCTTGCCCTTGATTAATATGGGGTGTATCACAAAGTACAATGATCAAGTGATTGTTGCTATGCCCTCTATGAGCCCGTACCCTGGACTTATGTACTACGTCGGGGGTATCAGGGTTTACACACATCGTAACCTGATACGGTCAAGGAGACCGTGTCGACTTCAGTTCTATCATCTTGTCTTGCACGACAAGTAGAAGACTCTCCTTTATTAGTCATGGCCTTTGTCCAGTGGCATGTTGAAGAAGTCTTCTGGGAGGCTCACAAGGTTGGACCCGTCGTCATAGGGGGCCTTTATCCGGGACACCGTCACATAGGGTTAGTGGCTATCTGGTGGAGTTACTATCGCGAGGCATATGGACTCGGGTTTTCTTTTCACTTTATTTCCAGGTCGATGTTGTTCGGCTGCTGGATTTTACATTTTTAATAATATATGGCTGTGTGCATTGCTTGATGCAGAGGCCGGAGGTTATCGAAGACAAGGAGAAATAATGTAGGATGGAGTATAATATACTACAATATGCATCATAGATAGGTCCCCACAAAACAAATCATGTTCTGCTTGAATATATTTGTTTAGTACATACATCATATATAGATCGGTCCTGTAAACCAAAGTTCATGTTCTGGATGAGGAGATTCGTTTAGTTACATACGTTCTGCTTTGAGACTATATTTCTATTTTTACCATCAGTGGCTGTAGTCAGTGTTCAAGAAAGCGTTTTTAAGCGGCGATTAATCGCGCTTAAGCGCCGAGCTACAGCAAAACGCTTCGCTTTTAACCTAAGCGGTGATTAAGCGTTTTTTTAAAATTTGGTTGTTTTTTGAACTACTCTATTTGTGTAATAATAACAATATGTCTTTTATCTTATTATTAGGATCTGTTTGGGGACTATTCCCTTCAGTTTCAGGCAAAATTCTGGCGACATGATCTCTATTAGGCTATGTCTACTTAAACCTGCCAGTTTTCTTGCTGTTTGAACATCATGTGTACAGTATTTGTTAAGCTGTGAACTTCTATTTTAGATGCTATTTCAATTAACTATGTGCTATGTTTCCTACTTTCCTGTTCATATTATTCAAAACAAACAAAAATTTGGCCAATTAAAAAAACGCTTAATAGCGATTAAGCTGCGCTTAAGCGCACATTGCTCTAAGTGGTGGCCTTGCGCTTCACTTACGCTTTCCGCTTTTTTTAACATTGGCTGTAGTACTGAATACTGATTTCCCTTTATTGTCTGTCCATCATTTTTGGTTTCAGGGTTGTTATGTTATTCATGTTCTGACTGCCAGGGAGCATGATCACAATCTTTGTGCGGATCTGCGACTCAACAGGACTCCTGCTCTCACTTTAATGAATCTCTCTCTCTCTCTCTCCCTCTCTCTCTCTCTCTCTCTCTCTCTCTCTCTCTCTTAGTTGCCAGGTGAGTCAGCTTTACCCTCTTAACCTTGCTATCAGATAGACAAAAATATTTGATTTTCCCATTCAATTAAGCAGTCTTTTGAGGAGAGTTTTGGACATGTTTGTTTTATAATAAGTAATACTACCTCTGTTCACTGATGTAAGACATTTGGCAGTTCAATTTGATCTGCCAAAACTTATTATATTGGTGAACAGAGGGAGTACTTCTCACCTCAAATAACTAAATTCTATTTCTTTATCAGGACAAAACACTAGGGGGTTTAAACAAGTTCAAATCAAAAGGTTCCAAGATCCTTATTTGCACCAACATGGTGAGCCATGGTCTTGGCATTCAAGGATTCAGGTGGTTATCAATTATGATATTCCAGTGAATTCTAAGGTTTTCTACCTTATCTATTTCAGTGCCAGCTACCGATCAACGTATGCTACTTTTATTGTTGAGAATATCATGCATTTATATTTTCTTCAGTTTGTTATGTTTCAATTAATCATACTTGCTCAGTCTGATTTGGCAATTTCATCATACCTTCTTTTGTCATTTTTACTTATCTACAATCATTGTCCTGATTGCAAGTGTTCTTTGGTGTTACACAACAATTCTGAATTCTGATTGTTGTTACATAAACCAAGTAGATTGATTGATTAGCTAAGTCATCTATTACTATTAGCATAGCTATTTCTCTACATCGAATACCATTATTGGTCAGCTAAGGAATTTTCTCTATGTTGTTGCACATGCCTTCATTATCCCTATCAGCTATTTCAAACACTTCAGGTATTAGCAGCAGCTGCTATTATTCATGGTATTTATTTCATATCGGGGGAAAGTCTGAGGGGTTAGAGTGATATAGCACTTCCAAGGTATTCCGATGGCGGTCAGGAAGTTTCTTTTGGTTAGTCCTTCAAGCTTGGGTTTTGTATTGTGTAGGCAATAACACATGTACTTCAAAATCAACAGAAGAATTGCTTTGGGTTCAGAGAAATTGTCAACACAATGTCTTCCTATTTTTTGATTTCTGATGTTCGGGTCAAGGATGTCAAGATTTCCTGCTTTTAATATTGAAGGCAAATTGAGCAACTTTGTCCATATTCTTTTGCCTTATATGCTATGTTTGGAACCTTTTATTCTCTATTTGGGTCTTGGTCTGGAATTATGGATAAATGATTTGGCTCGGTTAGCTGTTTAGTTGCTTGGGCTAGGAAATTTTTCTCATGTACTTGCTTAGTTGCTTAATTTGCATGACTCATATGGTTTACCTCACTATGCTCCCGGTTCATTTGCCGTTGTTGGTGGCTGGTGGCTATCCATTTTTCCCCCTTACATTTTGCTGTAGGAACTGGGTTGTAGGGTTGAGACCGGGATTTTAGGTCTTTTGGTGACTGGAGCTGCCGTAGAGGGAAAAGGAACATATCAATTTGATACACATCTATCTGACAGGCACATATAAGGTTTTGTATGTGCTTACATTCCTTTTCTTAACATTGATTTTCCTCTATGGTGTTGTAATGCCTTGTTACCCTGCGGCAGCCAGCCGTGACGTGAGGAAGGATAAGCACTGCTTTGTGGAGAGCAGAGAAACCACAATGAAATAATTCACCAAACTTGACTCATTTCATTTCTTATTCTCTAATCTCCTTACAGCTGGTTATACAATCCAGCAAACTAACTCCCCACCACGCAACACACACACCCAGCCACTCGATGGCATATCATCCAGAGGCGCTTTTCCCTTGTTAGTGGAAGGTGTAATCCCTGGTTCCACTTTCGACGCCATCGTAACACTGCCAGTAGGTGTTACATTGCCCCTCTCTGAAGAATTTACTTGTCCTCAAGCAAGAGCGCCTGGAAATCGTTTTTGTAGCACTTGTATGTCCTCCCAGGTTGCAACCATTGCAGAAATGCCAGTCCATTTGATCAATCCTTGAGGTCCAGCAGCATTACGTTTTTCAACCAACCGGCGCTGCGCGATCGTTTCAGGAATAGGTTCCACGGTATCCAACTCAATGAATTTGGGCAATTCCTCCTATAAAAGGGGCTACTCTACCCGGCCATTGAGACGCATTGAGCTCTTAAATCGCTCTGGATCACACGATTGGAAGGTAAACAGGAGTTTTTACTGCGCTGGCTTCCTAATCTACCGTAGGTCAATTAGTACCGTGGTAATTTTTAATCACTGCTGATGACTGGTGGACCTTAATTCGGATATTACATGTGTTCGCGGTGAAAACGGGAGAGGCCGAGAGGCGCATTGATTGGCATTGCGGGAGAGGTGCCGTGATTGGCGCCGCTCGCAGGGTTAGTGCTGGTTGTTGGGCCTCGAAAACCACCCCTCCCCTTCCCTTTCCTCTCTCGCTTCCTCCTTCATAGCCGCACGAACCCTACCCCTCAACCCAGCCGCCACACCCCAGCCCCTTTCTCTCTCGCCCCGCGCCGCCGTATCTCATCACAGCCACCACACCCCTCCCTCCTCCATCTTCCCATACCAGCAGGGACAGTCAAGGGAGGACAACGGACGGCGAGTTCAGCGGATGGGCGTCGGACGGCGGCGTGGCGGGGGGAGGAGCAGGGTGACGCTCCACGCGGGCTGCCTCAAGCGCGGCCACCATCCGGCGTGGCATCCCAAGGCTCTCGGCCCTCATGCGCGATGACGAGGACCATATCGTCTCCCCGGGCTCCCCTTCCTCGCCTGCAAAGACAATGAGGAGTACCAGCTTGCCTCCAGCGCGGTCACCAATCGGTGCGGCCTCCCAGCTCGAGCTGGGTCAGGTTGCATCCACCTCCTCCCTCTCTCTCTCTCTCTCTCTCTCTCTCTCTCTCTCTCTCTCTCTGCCCACACACTCATATTCCCTCCTTCGTGAAGCCTCAGGGGAAGCCGAGGGAGGAGGATCTCAACTAGCCATTGTTACCAAAGAAGGGCAATGTTCGGGGAGTGGAGTTCCATGTGCATCTGGTTCATGCCAAGGTGAGTGTTTCCATGTCCTGAGAGATCTACTGATTTCTGCTCTTTCTTGTAGTATATTAGGGCATTTGTTGAATCATCAATTGAAATGGCACTGTAAAAAAGGTTGTTAGCTTCCACCTTGCCTAAAAGTCCAGGTCGGAACTTTGCTGTTCCAGCCCGTGTTAATAATGCATGAACTTATTTTTTTATATATAACCTGCAGCTCAATTTTCCGTTTTTATACTGACTTTCTGCGTGTATGCTACTATGCTAGGCTAGATCCTCCTTTTCCTCTCTTCTTTGGTACGGTGGAAAAAGAGAGTCACAAATCTGGAGATTAGCCATTGAAATATGCTTGTTAAATTTTTCATTTTCATACATTTTTGTAGGGACAGCCATATGGATTGATATATGTACTCTCCTGAATGGAAACCATGACCTTCAATGTAAATTTATAACCACTGCCGCTCGATGAATTTTTGGTGTGTGCCACTTCTGTGTTCTTATATTTGATGCCATTGTGACCTTAGCATTATCTTTGGAGACGCTAAGCATTGGTGAGTTGAAATAGAGTTTTGACTGGGATATATGCATTGTTGAATTCTTTAGCTGCTAGAAGTTTCTATTGTCAATTTTTTATTTGTTTTTTTGGTACATATTACTGTGTATATGGATAGATCATTTCAGCCTCCCATCTGAAGGGGCTTTCTATCACTTGAATTGTTAAATATAATCATTTCAAAAGGAACGATATCAACGCGAGTTTGCCTGTTCATACTCAATGCCCAATTAAAAGCTTAGTTTCAGCAGTTCTGATAAGCTTCTCTTCTATTTAAGAACTTCATGTATCATTTTTTTACAGTGTAAGATCATGTAACTTAAAGTCAATATAAGCTTACAATAAGGCTCACCTCTTTACTAATATCCATAATAATGGACTCTCCTTTCTATTGTCAAGTTTTGAAATCTTGAAGATCTATGTTCCTTCATTTGACCAAACAATTGGTCTTTAGTTCATGGGAAGTAATGTGATGTGCCTTTTCTTCTTCACTGCCACATAGCCATTTTTTCTGCAGCTTTTTTAATCCTTGTCCTCTCAGCACGATGTGCCTTTTCTTCTTCACTGCCACATAGCCATTTTTTCTGCAGCTTTTTTAATCCTTGTCCTCTCAGCACTACTAACATTACTTATGAATGTTCCTTGTTTGCATTGAATGTTCCTTGTTTTGTTCATTTATGTTCAGTTTAAATTCAGTTTACAAAATCTTCCATGAATGTGCCTTTGATGTAAGTTTAGTGGTGCTTTTGTTTGTCATGACAATAACATTTTTTTCCTTACATGGTTTTCCACTTTACAGATCAAGCTGAAAGGTTTATACGACGTTCAGGGTCCAATGTATATGGGGATAGGATTATGTTTCAATAGGCAGGCCTTCTATGGCTATGATCCTGATGTACATATGTGACCAAAAAATGCTTTCCTCTCCAGCA
Source organism: Bromus sterilis (assembly GCA_950022295.1). NCBI lineage: Eukaryota > Viridiplantae > Streptophyta > Magnoliopsida > Poales > Poaceae > Bromus > Bromus sterilis. The sequence goes on along the minus strand of OX465599.1, from coordinate 282,100,412 downwards.
GCAAGCATGTTCTTCAGGCCTGGTATGCTCAGGAACATACCTTTGCACCCACTATAGACTTACCCTTCTTTTCTCTGATTTGTGCTCTAATTTGAAGCCTCTGAAAGCAAATGTGGAAACTCTTAATAAGCTATATAATATATATATTTTGATGCATGAAGAATATGCAGATTTGCCAAGAATGGTTTTATTAGTTTGTCTTTGTTAGTTCTGAACTTCATGATATGCTATATTATTGATTTTCAGTGATATTAACTCCTGTCGGCGGATGGAAGTAGTAGGGGTTCATGGAGCAGCAGATGCGGGCGAGCTTGGCGACTGAGGGAGGATCATCGGCCAGAGCAGCAAGAGCAAGGAGCTTGAGGTGTTTCAGGGTTTGCCACCCTCTCTATTACCATGCTATGTGGAGGACGGCGGGAGAGGGTCACCGGCCTGCGCCGGCTTGGCGAGGCGCGACCTGGCGGTCAGCCCCTCTGCTCCCCTGCTCAGGAGGCTCTGGGCCATCACTCGTTCGCTGCTGCCTCTTCCTTGCCTGCCAACAGGAGGAGCACGAGGTGAGCAACTAGCAAGTTTATGTGGGCTATGTTAGTGCTTATTTCAGTTATTTGATGGGCTGACTTGAGCTGTTTCCATTACCCTTGTTTGTAGATGCAGTCTTAAATTAATAAATTATAGAAGAGCAGTTCTTCTGCATGTTAGGAGCTGGGTGCCTTGGGCTTGTTGGTGCTAGGAGGTTTTGGTTTTGGCTCCATTCTTTGTCGCTGTTGCCTTAGAATCTCAGGTGAACTCTGCTGCTGGTGACTATGGTTGTATGTGCTTTGGTTGAGTTGGTTAAGTTCTATAGCAGGTTCTATAGCTTCTACATTTACTGTCCTTTAGCATATATATATGGTTGTTTGGCTAGGCTTCAATTGTAGCCAGTTCTGTAATTTTAGAAAGAACCAAAGTGGTCCAGTTTTCCATTGAACTAAGCTCTGTAGATTTAAAAAGAAATAAAGTAGTTCAACTTGCAAATAAACTATATACTGTAGTTTACTTTATTTTGTAAATTCCTAAGAGAAATTCTAATCTTATGCTCTACAGGCCGATATTCCAGAGAGTTCTCAGCAAATGGATGGCTCTCCACTGTTTATGGAAGAAATAAGGATACTCAACACTCAAATCCTAAGGCTTTCCCTATGTACAGATGCTGATTATTTTGGAGATAGTGTTATTCCAATATTCTTACGGACAAATATGAGTAACACAGTAAACTCATAAATAGTGGACAAGACCAGGTCAGGACCTTGATTTAGAATTACATAGTTCTTCAATTGTAGACAGTTTTATTCGTAAGAAGGATTTCAAATGCAGCTACTATAGCTCTAGAAAGGGATTTGAAATCTTTTATTCTGAATTTTTGTTTGAAGCTATCAAATTTGATAGATTGACTTTGAGGTTAAACTTCTGCATAAATTTCAGGTCTTGGGTACGAGACCAAGAAGTGGATATCTACGTTACAGTAGGGGATGTTTGGTGGAACAGGAAGTGGAAGTGTGCCACTCAATGTTGTAGACAACCTTTCGATATGGTGAGTTATTTGTTAGCCATGGCATTATCCGCTCTTATTGCAGCACATGGACTCTTTTAAAAGATGATACGTCCAAATGGCAAAATGTGTTTAGTTTTTCTTCTGCTGCTGCTGCATATAATTTTACTTCTGTTTTTTATTGTTTCTTTCTCAGTTTCTTAAGGCTAGAACACTACACATGAAAGATTAATGAAGCTGTTTGGACTATTTTTCTCTTTTCTGGCATTCTAATGAAAGGCTAGCAATACTCTATTGGTTACAGGATCTAGAAATAGTACGCTAATTTTGCATTTTCATGCCTACTGGTTTGTGATGCCATAAAAGGCAAGAGCTGTATGCACCACTTGTGTATCCTGACATTTAGCTTCAGTCTTGATTAGTTATTTTGCAAAGAGGGTTCCAGTGTTTGAAAGCTATGGATTTACTGCTTTTGCATCTCTACAGGTGCTGAGAGCTTCGCTGAATTCTTTTGTTAGATTTGGCCATCAAGTTGAATGGCTGATGCAGTGCATCAAGTGTATTGAGAATGTGGATGCTCTTAGGTTAAGCTCTTCAACAGTCTGTAGCCTTTGTCTTTTCCACTTACCATTGCCTTTTGTGATGATATTTTTCTGGGTGCTCCTCATTTGAAAATGTTTTGAGAATGTGGTCACCAACTATGCAAGATTAAATTAGTATGACATAGTTGGTGAAGTAAGAAGCACCGATTGTACCAGATTAAATGAAATTATATTAACTCATTAAATTATGCTCATTTCTGTAAATTTGGAAAAAATGGCTGTGAAAATATCTCCCATGAAAATTGTTTGTTTATTTTTATGCAATTATGCAAGAAACACAATTTGATTATACATAGATGCTTGTCAGGTTAAGCGCGGCTGGTGGTGGGTTGAAGAAGCAGGGGAGGCGAGCGACGACGACGGGGACAATAAGCAGTGCCATCATGGTTCAGTGCAGCCGCAGGGAAGGAGGAGGTCGTCTGCGTCCCTGGGGTGTCGTTGGAGCTGCTCCAATGGGATAAGCCGCCGCTAGCTCCAGGCTTTCTTCTACCATGTCCCTTTCTGCGATTTTATTCTTCAAAAAATATTCCAGTCAATCACAACAAGTTGATCCTGAGATTAATAACAATCCATGTGTTCTTCATATCATGGCATGATTTAACTGTTTACTTATTCTTCTTTACATATCCATCGTTGAACAACTCTTACACTATTAAGAGAAGACATGTTATAGCCATGATCCTAGTATTGTTCTTGCTAAACAGAACATGTAACTGCTAATAAGATTTGCTTGCGTGGTCAGAATGTAGAACAACATAGCTTGGATTATTTTAGTAGGACTTAGAAATGATTGCTTTATTTTACAGTAAATATATGAATCCAATTTTCTTTGGTTCGTTAGCAAAATTGTACACATCAAGTATTTTATCTGAGACCTTCTATTTCGGTTTGCTATATAAGTCTTTTGCCCATAGACTAACATGTCCCTTAACCTGTCTGTTTGGTGATACTTTTCTGTAGTTACGGATTGAACAACCAATTATTGATCAACATGTCTTTTGTAGGATTTAATATGCTCATCTGCCTATGTTTATGCTTGAGAACCAATGTGAACTATATTTGGCATGCCTGCTTTTGTGAAGTACTAGAAGTGCATAGCGCGCTTTGCCGCGAGCCCTTTTGAGTTTATTAGCTCGTTTCAGTTGATGTGTGCCTCGATGGAGTCATGCAATTAGGTAAAGGCAGATGGGTTTAAGAATGTATCAGTGACACAACGGAGTATTTATTTGCCACCATGACAAGGCTTCATCTGGACAAGAAAATCTGCGACCTGAATGTTCATGACAGATTGCAGATATTTGGTTGGTTTAAACTCTGCAAGGAGATACTCCGTAGTCCAGAGTTTAGTGACACAGCTCGGGACCAATGGAGATGGTGTGGTGCTCAACAACCAAATATCCCTGTTGATGGTACGAAGATGTTTGCCGAGTTTAAACCAACAAAGAAAAAAATGATGATTGAGATCAACTCCTTCACCTAGTTGAGTGAATGCAAATTTTCTGTGCCGAGAGTGTATTTTTGTTATCTTTACTGAATTCAGTTGGTTATAAAATAAGAGTTATCATCTAAGCATATGGCTCGCAAAATTAAATGGTTTATTTTCTATAGTTATTTGTAATTCAATGTAACTTGGCAATTAACCGCCATTTGTTTCAGATGGTCCATTACTTAATGGATATATTAAGTAAAACAAGGTTCAGGACCAGCTGAAGTTGCTTTCACAAAAGCTACAACTACATCATCATATACACTCAAGTTAAGAATTCATAAAATTCAGCAAGCTGCAAAATCTATGTTGCAAAACATCACAAAGAAAAAACTGCTAGTTTGAAAATAGTAGAAATTTCTCAAATCATTGTTTGTGTGTGTCACAGAAGAACCCATTAGCTTAACTGAAACCTGACAAAGGCGTCAACTGCCAGGGAAAATGATGTATTTATACTGAAAATGATTTAAAGAAATCATTTAGCTACAAACGTAAAATCATAATTTCGTAAAAAGTAGTCTTGCTTGAAATCATAATATGTCAGACTATCCAATAGTATAAGTTCTGATTATGGCTATGTACTGACCTTAACGCGGTACATCAACAGACCAAAGAATTTGACAAACACTTGATAAAAAATGTACCACAAATCATTGTTCATTCCAGCAGCGAGTGCCGCCAGGAATCTTGGCACCCGCAAATCTGACACTTGTCGTCTTTAGCCATCTTTCTATTCTTGCGAATATCCTCCGTCGGAATAGAGTGCTTTGCCAATCGCCATAAGAAATGCCGAACCTTTCCTGGAACTTGGGAGCCCCAAAGTTCTTTCCAGACGATAACTTCCGCCTTGCCATCATATTGTCCGGGTCGGTTTTCTAGCCAGTCTTCTCGCCTCAACTTGATATGAACAAGCATTCTATACGCCGACTTCACTGAGAACACTCCCTTCTTGTCATGTGCCCACTCCCATCTATCCTCCATATTTTGTGTGCTTAGTGGCATACCATAAATCTTCTGCCGATCAGCTGGCAGAAAAGTTTGCTCCAGCAGATCACTATTCCAGGATGATGTTGTTTGGTCTATTATCACTCGTTTTCGTAAAAAGTAGTCTTTCCTGAAATCATAATATGTCAGACTATCCAATAGTATAAGTTGTGATTACGGCTATGTACTGACCTTAACGACGGTACATCAACAGACCAAAGAAGTTGACAAACACTTGATAAAAAATGTACCACACTTCTCTACGCGAGAACTGGTAAACCTGCTCAGCTGATCCTTCATCTCGCATCAGTTTTTTTGTTTCACTTGATAGTTCTTTATTCAATACAAAATGAGGAGTATCAATACTAATGGATATGCTTCTTAGAAGAATAAGTAATTATTTAGATATATGAGAACTCAAGCATAAACAATTCTAATTGATAAACATGCAATGTGGGGTATTACCATACATATACAGTAGGTATAAAAGGAAAGTTCTAACTGGTAAGCATCCAGTGTGAAATTGGCATACATATATATGGTGTGTATGAAAGGACAGCTGCTTCAAGTTCAGAGCCAGGTGTGGCAATCCCAAAAAACATGGATATGAGAACGCAAGAATGCATTGGGACATCCAATTCCCCATCCATGTAGGTCTCTAAAATTTATTTAAAAAGATGCATGTGTTCTGATAGGAAGGTTACAAAAAATATATACTTCTATTACAGTATTTTGTTCTTTCCGAGCAACACTATGTTCGTTTCTTACTTCCAATCATTCATCCTCAGGACAACTTATACTTTACAACAAAGAAACAGTTCCAAGAAAAAAACTTCAGAAAAGGCACAGACTACGCATACACATTAGCAAAAAATAAGCCACCAAGCCCCATATCAAGAATCGACCACAGATCCCTTCCGGGTTAATCCTAAAATCAAGTATTAATTCAGTCCAAGGAAACTGAATTTATTTCCTCAGAAAAACAAACAGAACCACAACAAGCAATCTCAACATATCCTGTATACTCTTCATCCTCCGTGCCTCGCGCATGATTTGACAGAAAAAAGCATTGTTGCAACACCGGCATTTTCTGAGAAACACACGAACGAAAGTCCCTCTTTGGAAACAAAAAGATGACAAGGTATACTTCGTGAAACAAAATAATCTCTTATGCTGCTCCTATCTGTCTCCATTTTAGCTTATGTAGCATATTCATTTATTTTCCAGTCATTGGATGATACATCTACTTCAGAAGGCAAAAAAAATATCAGGTTATATAAAAGCAAGGACCAAGATTGTAGCAATCTATTTCACCACTCCATCGGTAACTCCTCCAACTGAAAGCACACCAGACTGGCAGCGATGAACCACACTCAAGGTATGCGATCTTTGACGCCCTCACAACACATCCCCATCTGTCTTTTCCTTTCTATTTGCATACTTATCCCTTTGTACGATTCTTTTCTTGCTCTTTCTTTCTACCCTACCCATGCAACCATTTAGAAAGATAGTAGATCATCAAAACAAATTCCCTTTTCTACAACTGCTAATAGTCGCTCGTTTGGACTTTTCTCCGTAATTCCTCCCTTTTTCCTATTCTGATAGACACTATTTGTATATTTTTGCTTCCACGGGTTGTGCATAATAAATACAAGTCAATATTTAAAGGCCAATGAGCAGGGCCAGCAATAAGATTACTAAGGTATACAACCTCTTAGCTGCTCAAGTGACAAAATTGGAAAATCCTACATTAAATTTTATATAGGTGCAGATCCTAAATTAAGCCACTCTCTTCATAAATGCTAAAGTTTTCTGCATGTTCAGCCTGAACATACACAAGTAAACCAACTTAGCTTTCTGTTTTCCCAGTGGGTTGGGCCTAACTACACAACATATATTTTGAACCCAGCATAGTACTCTCCTGCATATTCAAGCTCTATACATTAAATTTAGTCATTCCCTATTTAAAATGACTTTCTTTGTTGTTTATTCTAACTTTTGCCATGTTGTGACAGAAAAAAGGCATATAGAACAAAATTAATAACTTTTACATCACGTGTTATACATGTCTAAATCATAAATTAGACCACTCCTAATCAATACTAAAGTTTCCTTTGGACTATTTGCATTACTGAAACACTCACTGTCGATTGATTTCCCTATATACAGTGCTACAATGACTCTCGGTAACAGTTTTTCAAAGATGTGTTCATGGGTGATCCACATCTCCACACAAGATTGTCTGCCATGTGGCACTCTTCATTCATTGTTCATCCTCTCTCTCTCTCTCTCTCTCTCTCTCTCTCTCTCTCTCTTCCTTATCACTGGGAAACCGATATGTATATAAAGGAGACGTTCTTTATGTGAACGTTGTGGCATGTCTCTTGACAGTTGATCTTCTGTAGTCAAATCTAATAGCGGTACACAGTGATAAAAAATGATTACAATCTGTATGAAAGGTCTTCCTCTATATCAATCATTGCAACCAGCTCAACCTCAAATCCATTGTTATTCCTTCTCTCATCTTAAAATAGAAAACAACATACATACACGCACAGGCTCCAGCAAGGGCGTGGCGGCACACGCCATGCCTTTCACCCTCTAGTTTTCTTATAATATTCCTAAATGCAAAAGTCGATGATGATGGTATCAACAGTAATGTTATCCGACAACTCATTCTCAATGCAGAAAGTTTGTCTTCAGAAATCTATCAATACATCAGCTATGTGATTCTATCAACTCATGTACTTATTTCCCTTTTTTCTTGCTATCGGATGCATAGTTGTTAGGTGAGGTGACAATGCCGATTTTTAAAAATGATTAGTAACTGAACCTAGCGCAAAGCTAATAAAACCTTTGATTCATCTGAACAATATCATCAATTAGCCATGGAAGAATTGCATAGGAAACTATTAATAGAAGAAAATCGATTAGGGCATAGGAGAAACATACCTTCTCCTAGTTCCCTCCTTTGGGGGCGGTGATGGAGCATCGGCTGCATCTTGTCGCAGACACTTATCATGAGCCTTCACCTGGTGACAATTAGATACAGCGTATGAGGTCAAGGCCTCGGCAAGATTAGATCTGGCTTATTAGGGCTAGTAGGCAATAGTTTGTGGCAAAATTTCACTGAGGCTAAGGAGTTGCGGCTCAGCCCAATCCATACTCCCAGACAGGCATGTTTCAACCCGCGTATATATCCTTCCTTCCACGGGAAGAGCCCCAAAATCACTCCCTGGACCATCCAATCTCCTCCTTCATTACAAGATCTTTCCATGATTTATTTCTCAAAACTAACAAACATCTATTTCTCTCTTGATCCCACATACTGGAGCCATCTTCCTCCCCCAAAAGTTCCAACCAGACTACAAGAGAGCTCGCCCAACAATAGAAAGTTCGCTACTACTGAACCACCCGAGGGCCTCATGGAGTCAAGGGCCAGGGGTGGTCGTCCCTCCCCCAAGGGCTGGGTCGGCAAGGCTAAACCAAATCAATGGAGGCGGGCGGCAGAGGTACATACCTTTGTCTTGTCGTCACCACGAGCGAGTTGGAGTCGCCGTGGACGGAAGTTGTGCCCACTTCCTTCATTCTACCGAGCGGTGGAGGCGCACAGATTACAACAAGTTGGCGGAGAGGAGAGGCAGAGGCACGTCACACGTGCGAGCCAGGTCGAGGGGGCGGAGGGGAGCGGCCTGCAACTTGCCGAAGTGAATCTCGAGTAAACCAGATGGATATGAGAGGCGAGGGAGAGGAGGAGGGGGTGTCGTGTGTCGAACCCAATTGACCATGGAGTTCCATTGACCACTGGCCCACCTCCCAGATACGACCCAGTCAAAATCAAAGGGACCAGCGAAATCGATCTCTGGATCGCTCCTGAGCGATTTACCCCTAGGGGGATTAGTAAATTAGAAGATATGTTGTTGCCCTTCATCTTAAAACCTTTCTAATCATTACATTTTAGAACCTGCTTGCCTATCAAACTTCAGTTGCTATTCTTGATCAAAATACATTTCTAAGAGTACCTGGTTTTCTTTATCCCCTTGCGCCATTTGCGCAACGGGTCATCTAGTTCCTTAAAGACTGGTGTAAAGTCAGGTGTGAAGGGTTTCAGCTGAGAGACATGAAAAACATTATGATGAATCATGCATTCATGCTGGAGGCAGGTAACTTCAATTTGTATGCCGCTGAAGCAAACCCCTCAAGAACTCTATAGAGGCCAAAGTATTTAAAAGAGAGCTTTGGAAAGGGTCGATTGACGACTGATTGTTGAGCATAGGGCTCCTGTTTCAGTGAGACCAAATCATTTACTTGAAACACTCCTCTGAGCGTTTTCTATCGGAATACATCTTCATAAGGTTTTGTGCTTTAGCTAACTGTGCTTTTATCAATTCCAGACGAGCAGCCCGATCAGCTAGAAGCTCTGCTACAGGGGATGGTCCAGGATCATGAGGTTCCACCCATGAGCCGAAATGTGGGTTAGTACCATAGAGTACCTTGAATAGACAATGGACAACAACCGGAAGAAGCAGGATAGCTTGCATTATACTCCCACAATCCCATAATTCTTGTCATGGTTTTGAACTAAAACCATGACAAGAATTATGGGACAGAGGGAGTACCAGGATTCAGCTAACAATCATGAGCACCATTTTCTTAGAGAATCTTGCACAAAGCATCTCAAGACATTGATTCAGCGTGCTCACTCTGTCCATCCATTCGAGGGCGATTAACAGTAGTGAGATTCAACTTTGTACCCATTTTTGTCATGATTGTTTTCCAGAAAATACTTGTAAAGATTGGGTCTATCACATCCCAAAAATTTAATTTGTGTGTGTATATAATGAAATCATATATCATACTACATATGCATTACATGATTTCAATGCATTTTGGAAGTTTTCGAATTTAATTTGATTATTTAAAAATCCTAATTGGGATGTATTCAATAGCCACATTAAACTCAAATGCATAAATTGAGTTTTCAAAATTATTTAAGTGTTGGGAATACTTCCTTCGGTCCTTTTACTCCACATATAAGATCCGATTGAAGTTAAACTTTATAATATAGACTAGGACAATGCCCGTGCGTTGCAACCGGAGAAATTTTTAATCTTATGGTAAAATACCTATGATTTATGTAAAATTAATTTATATTTTAAAATATCACAAACAAATTTAAAATAATACAAAAAAAATTAAAATGTGTGAACACTTTTCGTGAGTTTTTTTGTGAGTTAGCTACATGTAGGATTTTGGAATGAATGACACAAAAGATTAAAATCGTGTGAACATTTCTTTTGTGATAATTGGAGCAATATTTTTTATTAAAATATTTCTTAAAACAACGGGAGAAAATTTTAATCTTATGATAAAATACCTATGTTGTGCATAAAATTAACTTTATATATTTTAAAAAGGCGTAAACGCATTTAAAATAATACAAAATATTAAAACATGTGAACTTTTTTTGTGACTTTTTTTTACGGGTACACTTTTTCGTTAGTTAGATACATGTAGGATTTTGGAATGAATGACACAAAAAATTAAAATCATGTGAATATATTTTTTGTATATTTGGAGTAATATTTTGTAATAAAAAAGATTGCTTAAAAGAACGGGAGAACATATCAATTTTATGATAAAATACCTATGATATACGTAAAATTAACTTTATATATTTTTAAAAGGGGCAAACGCATTCAAAATAATACAAAAATAAAAATGTGTGAACATTTTTTGTGAGTTTTTTTTGCGGGTACACCTTTTTCTGAGTTAGTTACATGTAGAATTTTGGAATGAATGACACAAGAAATTAAAATCGTGTGAACATTTGTTTTGTAATATTTGGAGCAATATTTTAATAAAAATAAAAATTGCTTAAAACAACGGGAGAAAATTTTAATCTTATGATAAAATAGCTATGATGTACGTAAAATGACCTTTATATATTTTTAAAAGGGCAAACACATTTAAAATAATATAAAAAAATAAAACGTGTGAACACTTTTTGTGAGTTTTTTTTTGGATACAATATTTCCAAAGTTAGCTACATGTAGAATTTTGGAATGAATGACACAAGAAATTAAAATCCTGTGAAGATTTGTTTTGTAATATTTGGAGCAATATATTTGGTAAAAATAAAATTTGCTTAAACAACGGGAGAAAAATTTAATCTTATGATAAAATACCTATGATTACGTAAAACTAACTTTATATATTCTAAAAAGGTGCAAACATATTTAAAATAATACAAAAATTAAAACATGTTGGGATTCACATAATTGTATGTATGGGCCGCACGGCAGCGGGCCGCCGCACCTCACATTAAGAAAATCACGATGTGGCAGCGGCAGGCCCAAAGCCTGGACGACCCAGTTGAAAGACTATTTTTTTCGTTATTACAGATACAAATAGATGGACTTGCGGGTTGATATAGCAAAAAGGGAGATTTTTTTGTAAAAATATTAAAACGGACTAAGAAAGCCACCTCTCTTTATTGTTACTAGCAAAAATGCCCGTACGTTGCAACGGGTAAAGAAAATTGAAGCATCGGGTCAACCTATAACCCATGAGCGGCGGCGCGATGGAGTCGTGTGGCCGCCTCAAGTGTTGGCAGCATCGCCCTTGGCGCCACAGCTGGCAGTATCGCCGATGCCATTCCGGTACAATAGGAGGGGGTTGGAGGGGGAAGGTGCCATTGTGATCGGGCGTGATTATGGGCAACACAATGAGCTCGAGGAAGTTCGAGAGACGAAAGATCATTGTCGACAAGCGGCAGAAATTGTGGGGGCGAACAAGCTCGGTTCACTCAGTATGAGTCATTGAAGCTTGCTTCTTTTCCGTAGAGGGGCTATGCGGTCAGCGGTGGAGCTCATGCCACCTCATGACAATGAGACGACGTGGTTAGGCACGTGGAGCAAGATTGACGGTGTCTATGGGTTGGATCTGGACATGAACCACGAAATGAGCAGGAGCAAGATAGTGAGCTTCTCACCGTGGGTGGTGCAACGGATGTAACTGTTCTAGTGCGACTGTTGCAGGTGTGCGGCGATGTTGGAACCGGGCTCCGGTGTTCATTTGGGTTGGTCGTCGGGAGGCGGCGATGCTCCATGTGCGGGCGTAGCTTGCTCCTGCGGTAAGGCATGGGTGTTGTGTGGTGTGCTGGTGTGTTGCGGCACGGGCCCAGACCACCCGAGTTCGGTGCGATCAGGTTGAGCGCGATCGGTGAAGTTTAGATTCATATCGAAAAGAACTAATGAAAAAAGTAAACCTCCTATATGTCATGTCCAATCATCTTCAAACATAAATTGAGAACTTTTCTAAATGCAATAATCTCAGTCACATGTGAAAGTTAAAAAATGAAATTAACTTTACCCGAGTGCATAGTCTGGTTTAAACTATTCGTAGTGCATTGATGTGAACCAGCGAGCGGCGACGATGGTCAGGTGTAGCCGCGAGCAACGCAAAATTCCCCCTTGCGAAATGATTATTCTTGTTCCTTTCTCACTTGCGAAATCAGTTCCTTGGTTATGCCACATCCTCTGTATCTTTACTTGTTGTGTATTTCCCAACCATGCATGCAAGCACACCTACGAGCAAACCCATCTTTATTTCTTGTATTTTCGACCACCAGCAGTCCCATACACAATCGGAACCTATACATCTTTTTTAGGGTTTATGACAGCAGGGAAGGTCCCCACTGCCTCTATATTGCATGTGAAAACAAAGTTACATCATTAGCCAGTACATCCAAGAGGAAACCAGGCGGTTCCTCACACCACTTTATAGTTCTAGTGGGTTCCGAATGTCTAGCTAAAAGATCTGCTACGCTATTTGCTTCCCTAGGACAAAACTGAAACTTGATAAAGGTAATATTATTTGCTAAGAAGGAGCATTCCTCATAGACTGCTGATGCTGGCCCAAGTGAATTTCCACCATTGTTCATGGTGTCCACCACATCCGCACAATCAGATTCCACCACCACATTGTCCAGTCCCAGTTCATTTGCCAGGATTAGCCTGTCCCACAGTCCCCGTTTCAGCAGAGCTCGCATCTTCAACAAAAGGTATGTCACTGCAAGATGCCGCTAGGAACGTTCCCTTCTCGTCTCGCACAAATGCACCCGTGCTTCGAGAGCCTGAGTCGTCACAGAAACATGCATCAACATTTAGTTTGTAGCAGCCCTCGGTAGGAGGTTTCCAGCCATGGCGTAAGACTCCTCCCTTGTTGCCTCTAGATCTGAAAAAGTTCTTTGCCAGGGCTATTATCGCATGTGCAGATCTCGGTGGTTCAAAGATATTCTCCCCATGCGTAAACTGTCTCCTTTCCCACCAAACATACCAGGCAGTGGTAGCTATGAGGTCGCTCCGGTGGACATCACTGATGTGTGATTGTATCTTGCTTTTAGATAGAAGTAACTCAAGCAGAACTGCACAACCATCTCGCTCCAGCGTGTCGATCTCCTCCACAAGATTTCTTAGGCCAAGAATTCTCCAAATTTCCTAACTCTCGGACATTGGAATAAGACATGCTTTATACTGTCACAATCAGCACAAAGAGGGCATTGTGAGCTTGATCTCATGTGATTGTTTGCCAAAACCCCATAGCACGGTAAAGCACCCAGTATTGTTTTCCAGAGATGGATCTTGATCTTTGCTGGCACTCATAATTTCCAAATGGTTTTCCAGACCGGATTAGTACCTGAGGTTTGGTTTGAATTGGTTCTCCTCAAATTTCGTCCGTGCTGGAATTCCCGTTCTTCATGGTATGCCGATCTCACAGAAAAAACCTATACATCTTCCTTCCTTTGTTTGCCTATCTTCGAGTATGCTTGTTGATTGACATACAACTTGCGTATATAAATTGATGTTGTGTGATGGAAAGATGCGATGTGGGACTTTAATTCGCTAGCTAACCATGTATCCTCGACTCCTCGCATAAGAAACAACACACTTTGGCTACGCCACACACATAGCTCTCCTCCTGCTGCGCATCGTCCACCGCACCAGCCCCAATGTTGCCCGCGCAGGTCGAGCACGCCCCCCGCTCAGCACGAGTAGGGAAGCTCCACACCGGACGCCGAGTCGAGGATGTACGCGTCGTCCGGCGCCCCAAACTCGTTCTCCTCCCACTCCTGGTTCACCGGATTCACCTTGTGCACGACAACGACATAGACGTCCAATTTTTTGGAAGAGGAGGACCACTGGCTGCCGGTGGGTGAGCTGTGCGCCTGTGTGGTGCTCCAAGAGTGGATCTGACAAGCGCGTGCGAGAGTGATATGTCCCAGACGTATCTACTTTTCCAAACACTTTTGCAATTGTTTTGCCCTCATTCTTGCATGATTTGCATGATTTCGCCTGTATGGTTTTATTGTGTGCAGGAAAATGGATTTTTGGACATCTCAAAAAATTCCCAGAAAAACGAAGAAAATCCACGCACCCGGAGGGACCCAGGACCAGAAGGTGGCCAAAGGGGGCCAGGGGGCCCTAGGCGCACAGCTGGCGCGGCCACACCCCTGGGCGCGCCGGGTGGCCGCCTGGGTGGGTCCCACCCCCTCTGGTGACCTACCTTGGCCCCAATTTATTCTCGTGACGAGGAAACTCCGAAAAAGAAGTCGCTTTTCCAGAACCCGTCGCGGAGCCGCCGCCGCCACCCTCTGTTCTTCCTCGGGGGGGCTATTCTGGAGGCTGGTTTGGCTTCCGGAGAGGGAAGATCATCGTCATCACCAATCCATCCTCCCTCCATGACTTCTCTTTACATGTGTGAGTAATTCCCTGCTGTAGGAAAAGTGGATGGTAGGGATTGGACAAGTTTGATCATGTAATAGTTCGTCAGATTGTTGGGGGCATGTTGCCTATCATCTACTTTGGTGTTTATCATCTTTGCTACAACTTGTTGCTCTTAATGCTTGTCACTTTGGGCCCGAGTGCCATGTTTTCAGATCTGAAGCGCTTATGTTTTCATGAGTATATTTATGTTCTTGATCCTATCTATGAGTTGTATGCACCTATTATGGTACGGAACCGGCGATCCCAAAGGTGACATCTTGGGACACCAAAGGGGATGGTCCATAATTTGAGGATTCCATGTATCCATTGAGTTTATTGCTTTGTTCCGGTGCTCTTTGACAGGAGCATCTTAATCTCCATAAGTTCCCTTTGGCCCCGTTCGTAGCGGGATGGTAGGACAAAAGATGTTGTGCAAGTTCTTATTGCAAGCACGCACAACTACCTACGGGATACATGTCTAATGTTTGATATCTGCCTAGATGATCATTGCTTTTCTGTGTGTCTTGCCCCGTGCTAGAATCTATTACATATTCATTCTTATTCATGCAGCGCCCAACCATCCATCTCCCTAGCCTACAGTCTTTTAATCTTGCTGGTTGCTACTAGTTTATTTCTGCTGTTTTACTTTTACTGTTACCACCATCGCTACCACTACCATACCACAGTTGCTATTAATATTTTGTTGCAAGCAAGTATATTTCAGGTGCGGTTGAATTGAGAACTCAACTGTCAAAGCTTATAAATACTCTTTGGCTCCCCTTGTGTCGAATCAATAAATTGGGTTAACTTACCCGCGAGAACACTACAATCGATCCCCTACAGTTGAGGGTCATCAAGTACTGTTTTCTGGCGCCGTTGTCGGGGAGCATAGCAATATTTACAAGTCTACTTGAAGTATTCCGATGTTGGATATATGCTCTAGAGGCAAATAATATATGATTATTCCGATATATCTAAGCAAGTTCATAACCAGTTTCATACCGTGCTAGAACTGTGTCAGTGAAACTATGATACAGGTGTGGTATAGAAACCCCCCAGAGTTCCTAGTTAGCCTCTACATCGATAACTAGTTCATGGTCAACATGATGGTCGTGGTTTCGCGATCATGGACAATTAAGTCTCTTGACTATGAGGTCACCTCACGGGTTAAGTGACGTGATGAACATTACCCAAAGTAAGCATTACAGCATGATCAAATCTTGTGAAGGTTCAGTGTTGTAATTACAGAACGTGGTAGACCGTTCCTTTGACCGTGAGTACGTGCATCATCACTATCTTCCCGGATGCTTTGACTTACATCCCACCACCTGACTGAAATATGCGGGTCATAACGGTTGTATCTTAGGTATTCCGTGGATATACGTTGAGGAGTATTGTTTACAAGAGCGGGATTTGTCAATCCATATAATGGATAGATACTCGGGGCCCACTCGGTGAGATTCCATCCATAAAGCTGCGCAGCGTGTGACTAGGTCACGGGGATGAATATCACGGGAACGAGTGAATGAGGATTTGTTCAGAACGAGGTTGAACCAGACATAGGATGTCATTGATCGAATCTCGGAACAATCCAGTATCGCTGACAAAGGGAATGCTATACAGCGTAAGGTCCAATCGGTGTTGATATCCGGAATGCACAGGGGTCATTATGGGCATCCAGGTCCCGCTGATGATCATTGACCATAGCCTCTGCGAGGTCATGACTGGAGTGTTCTCGGACCGTAGGGTAACACACTTAAGGGCTCGATGAAATCGGAGACCTTTTCGGAACCATCGGAGCAACCAGAGAATAAAGGAAACAATATCGGAGAAGTACCGTGTTGAACCGAAACAAGTTCGGAGTGAACCGGAAGGGTTTCCGGAACACCGGGAGATGGAATATTATGTTTTAGTTATTAATTAATTGAATTAATAATTAAAATCATTTTATTTCTAATTAATATGTGCTATGGGCCTTAGTGGAGAAAAAGGCCCATTAGGGGAAAATAAAAGGGAAAAAAAGAAAAAGGAAAGGGGGGAAGGCGCCATGGGCCCTAGGGCCCATGAGGGGTGCGCCCCCTCTCCCCCCTTGGCCGGCCAACCCCTCCTTAGCAAAGGGTTTAGTCCCACATTGCTAAGGGAGGGGGGTTGACTCCCTCCCCTCTGCCTATATATAGATAGCCAGGGTGCACATATTTAATACACAGAAATTCGTGAGAAAATAAATATAACTCCGAATTGAGATCGGTTTTCTCCGGTCTTCTCCCCTCCCTTGTCTCTTTC
This sequence comes from Bromus sterilis, assembly GCA_950022295.1. Classification (NCBI taxonomy): domain Eukaryota; kingdom Viridiplantae; phylum Streptophyta; class Magnoliopsida; order Poales; family Poaceae; genus Bromus; species Bromus sterilis. The sequence goes on along the minus strand of OX465599.1, from coordinate 282,083,762 downwards.
ACGGTGGACTCCCTAGTGTGAGTCTATAGTGGAATTGAGACCTCTCTGCTAGAATCGGAGGCCGTCGTGCTGCCGAAGCTCCGTCCGGAGGTCTGCTTCCGCCACCTCCGCTGGATCGGAGAACGGAGGTCGTCATCGAGTCTCGTATGTGTGCGAGTACTACGAGGTGCTACACGTGTGGCACTACACCCATCCGTGTGCTCAACACAGCCATGGGGCTGTGAAACTTGATCGGCTACATCAACCACGTTTGCGGGAACGTTTCCCGCACAACGGACTACACCCCGAGGTATGTTATTTCCGCACTACTGTCCGTTGCGGTAATACGGCTAGCTAGATCTTGGGTTATGGGAACGCTAGTTAGAAAAATTTGTGTTTTCTGCTGCGAACCCCAACAGTGGTATCATGAGCTAGGTCTATGCTTAGTATTACTGTACGGATAGAACACATCGGGGATGTGGGCGTTGATTGTATGATTGTTACCCTCTCACGTGTACTTGTTCACATCTGCGGCATTGTTTGATGAAGCGGCCCCGACCGACTTTACGCGTACTCTTACGCAAGACTGGTTCCACGCTTGACATACGGCTTGTACCGTATAAAGTGGCTAGGGGGGTGTCTGTCTCTCTACTTTAGCGGATGTGGCATTTGCAACGGAGGGCCCCGTACGGGGTGTAATAGAGACAATCGTATGGTTGACGTTGTGGTTGACTCGTAGGTTAAAACCTGTTTAACTATGAAAGCCCTAGCAGCCACGTAAAACTTGCAATATACAACTAGACCGTCTAAACCTTGTATTGCTAAGTGGGGGCTATCGTTTGTTTGTTTGTGATGTAGTGATAGCTTTGCTATGTGTTACTAATAAGTAGTAATCGTCATCATAAAACAAACTAAAATGGAGACACTGTAGACTTAGTGTTGCCATAGCCCAGACATCTTAAAACTTGCTAGTATAGGATACACGACGGTAGCATGTGATAAGATGATCCCTTAACAAAGCCAAACACAAGTATTCTACCGAAGTGTGCACCGCCTGGAAGGTTCTCCCATATGGCTTGATGCTCCGTACATACCGGAGTTGTCCTACATATTAAATGGAGTTCGCATGAGGTTGGGTTCGGCGATCCTGGCATATGCAGATATGGCCTTGCTGAACAGCATATAACATGGAGGTTAATTTGGCGAGCCTAGCATATGCAGATATGGCCTCGGAATACTAGAGATCGAAAGATCGAGCATGAGTCACAGTACATATAAGATAATGTGATCGCACAAGTTGTTGTCTACCTTTGAAACTGACCCGTCGGCCGTGTGATATTCGAGGTCGGGCAGTGAATCTGGATCATGTAATCACTGAACCTTCTTAGGGATGAAATGTTTTAGTGCGAGCTCATTTATAATATGATTATATGAACTCATTGTTGTGAACTAGTCTTAATTGTGTTCCTTGCAATTATGTTTGTAGAAAATGAATGCACTAGAGCAACGTGAACTATTTTTCTTCATGGAAGGTGAAAGACTTAGAGAAAATGGGTCAAACTTTGCTGATTGGTACTCACGCCTTAGGACGTCGCTCAAGAGAGCAGACATCTTGTTTACAATAGAAATGCATGTGGAAGAACATCCGGATGATCATGTTGGCGATCAAGAGATACTTGATCATTATGCTCGCCGACAGAAATGCTCCGTAGTCAGGAATGTCATGATCTTCAACATGTCAGAGTTTTTGGGCACACAGTTTCAGGACACTGGCCCATATGACATGATGGACACGCTAAAGACAATGTTCGTACGTGAGTTCAGAATTGCCAGATTTAAGTTAGAAAGCAAGTTTCTATCTGCAAAGATGGAAGAACACACAAGCCTTGATGATCACTTAGACAGGATGCATGAGATGTACCTGACCCTGGTGGAGGACTATGAATATTGGACAATGAACGAAAGTACCACGGAAGAGTTTGCGATAAATACGTTATTGCACTCACTCCCTCCGAGTTATGGTGATTATGTTCATAGCTATGTCGGAAGAGGAGCTAATATGAGTCTCCAGAACTTCATGACTGATCTCTTGGCCGCGGACATTGCTCCTTTCGAGGATGTAGAAGTCGTGGATGGAGAAGGTATATACTTGATATACTTTATAAATGTTTACTCCCTTATACAACAGTTGCAGTAAATGAGTATCTGATACTTATTCTGTTTTATGAAAACAGGACCTGCCGTTGCATGGACGGGAAGAGGTGAAATCAAGGATTGATGGATATCAAGTCAGTTGATGACCAGCATGGATTCCGCCGAGACATCTATCATAGGAGATACTTAGAGTATTAGATAAATCTTATGTAATCATTATAGTATGAACACTTAGTTGTGTGTCTTGCATCTCGCGAGACAAAGTTATTCATGTAATGAGACAAGTCAGTTGTTCCATCTTTATGAAAAAAGTGTGCTTATACTTTGATTACGTCTTGATTTATGATATGATAGAAAGCATTTATAATAATACTATTATTGTCAAGAAATATTCGATGTTTAATGATAATGTTGTCTTGGTTATAACAAGTCAAAGATTTGATTGCATGAGGTGACTTCATAACGGATGAATTCATTAAATGTATGATCTATTAACTTGTGAGTTCATTATCGAATGAAAAACATAACTTGATTGCATGAGATGGATTAGATACACGATCTATGATCCTCTGCAATAAATATAACCATGACAAGCTTCTAGCAAGTAGAACTTGTGCCAATCATTATACATAAATGATGTAGAATGGGCATGTGAGTTATCATTAAAGGCTTCATATGATTAATTGAAAGTTGTATTCAATTGAGATCATAAAACTGAGATTCGGGAATCACAGTGAGAAGTGAGAATACAAGGATACATATCACTACGCTATGATCCGAAGTGATAAGTATTGATATTGACATAATGGGAGACTTGTGGAAGTTGTACCACAAACTACGATGGAAGTTGAAAGTACTAGACTACTTGAACCATTCGTAGTCATACTAAACCGTAGTATGGTCTAAACGTTCTTTCCCCTAGCACTATAGTTGTCGTCGAGTAAGGTTGTTTAATTCATTAAGTTAAAACACCCACTTCATGAATATGAAACCATCCTGATTCTAACGAGACATGATAGCTCCATAACTGATGGTGTTATAAGGTTTCTTAAAAGAAAGAATTTCTTTGTAATAAAACTACGAGCAATTGAAATTACATATTCTCCCCGAATAGCAAAATTTGTGTGTTGCTTAATTGGTAATACGAGAAAAGTCTCTCGACACGGATCCAATGGGAGATAATGGAAACTTTGACCGGGGTATTGGACCTTGCCTTCAGAATATCAGAGTATTGCAACGGAAGCATGTTCCGCTGTGATGACGCTATATAAGGAGGATATGCCAAAGATGATTGATCTTGGTATATGAGTTGAAGCCATTGTTAAATTTAGAAGGTTATCATGAATACGTTCTGTACAGAACAATAATCATGAGTCTTCTTAATAAAACAATAGGGAATAATATTGCTTGAAGACACAAAGGAATGATGGTAGCCTAGAACACAAGGAGAAATGAAATAAATATTGAGTTACATTAAGGATGGCTCACGTCCTGTGAAATAAATCGGTTATTTCATATTCTCGACAAACTGGAGAGTTATTTAGAATAATGTAATGGGCATAAGGCATTATTTGGTTATGACCAAAGTTCAATGGTGATTGACTACGGAAACGTAGGAATGCTTTAATCAATAAAATATTTCATTTACACTACGATGGACCATAGCCTGAAATTGCATCTCAGTCAAATTGGGATTTGAAAGAGAATTGCAATGGGCATGACGAAGGTTACTTCGTTAAAAGGATGGACTATAGTACCTCAAGACAGGAACCCTCAACCTTGATTTGATCAAGTGATTTTGTGATGACCAAAATATTGAGTGGGCCTGCAGTTTCATGAAACTGAGTGGGAGCTTTGAAGACTTCCCGGAAACTTGGAATGCAGAGGGAATTTTCTGAGTGGGAGCTTTGGAAGCATTGTCATTATGTGAGACATAGTGAACAATAAAATGACTTGATGAAAGCTGAACCACAAATATATGAGTATATGATGGATATATTTGAGTGGGAGCATGATCATTGTCTCAAACATATATGCATTGATATGTGTGAAGAATGATCTCATATGTATATATATGGATATGCATTGATTGTGTATATAGAGAATCGTCTTATATACATATGTGCATTATGATATATATAGAGTATAAGGCAAATAAAATACAAGATTGCAAGAATCTTCTTTTATGTGAAATACCAACACATTACACGTTGAAATCTATATGAGTAGATTAAGATACGGATAATGAAACGAAGTGAAGGTTGGAATAATCTTCTAGACAAGAAACAGGTTCTTGTGGCTAGAAATTATATAATGGATGAAATCCAAATATCACAAGCAATGTCTTGATGGAAGAATAGAGATGCACCATGTACTTGACATGTGATCTTATATGTTCTTGACATATGATTCTACCATATAACATGCGTTGTGAATCCAACAACAGAATGACTCAAAAGTTCTTGGAAGAAGAACAGATTCCGATGTGCTTTAGGAGTAAAACACAGAATCTGAATAAAGTCCATGATTTCAGTATAGAGAGGCATACTGAGGACTATTCTCTAAAATATAGAAAGGATAATAGACTTGAATGTAATGCAAGATTACAATTGCAAGCCATATTATAGGTCTATATGGAATTAGAGACATCACCAAAGACATGAAAGAAATGTGAGCAAAATTCACGGTACTACAAACATAATACTACTTAAGAAAGTAGACGTATGGATAAGAGTTTAGCGTTAGAAGTATTGGACTTCTGGCTGAGTGTATTTCCCAGTATATATGACTATGGATGAGTCTTCTAAAGACTGAACCAAGAGATCATTGGAGGATACTGTGAAATAATAGTCTCACTCTCCCGCGAAACTTATATCCAACCATTATATGATAATGAGTGGTATGTCAAAAGAGCTTTTGACCTATACCATTTGCAAAGGAAACATACGAATCTGAATTGGTGCAGTTCGTTGACGAACCCTCTTCCATGAGCATGCATGATCAATGAAACACTTATGTGATAAGATGATTATGAACGGAAAAATGCGGCTAGATTATTAGCACTCTAGTGCAAGTGGGAGACTGTTGGATATATGCTCTAGAGGCAAATAATATATGATTATTCCGATATATCTAAGCAAGTTCATAACCAGTTTCATACCGTGCTAGAACTGTGTCAGTGAAACAATGATACATGTGTGGTATAGAAACCCCGCAGAGTTCCTAGTTAGCCTCTACATCGATAACTAGTTCATGGTCAACATGATGGTCGTGGTTTCGCGATCATGGACAATTAAGTCTCTTGACTATGAGGTCACCTCACGGGTTAAGTGACGTGATGAACATTACCCAAAGTAAGCATTACAGCATGATCAAATCTTGTGAAGGTTCAGTGTTGTAATTACAGAACGTGGTAGACCGTTCCTTTGACCGTGAGTACGTGCATCATCACTATCTTCCCGGATGCTTTGACTTACATCCCACCACCTGACTGAAATATGCGGGTCATAACGGTTGTATCTTAGGTATTCCGTGGATATACGTTGAGGAGTATTGTTTACAAGAGCGGGATTTGTCAATCCATATAATGGATAGATACTCGGGGCCCACTCGGTGAGATTCCATCCATAAAGCTGCGCAGCGTGTGACTAAGTCACGGGGATGAATATCACGGGAACGAGTGAATGAGGATTTGTTCAGAACGAGGTTGAACCAGACATAGGATGTCATTGATCGAATCTCGGAACAATCCAGTATCGCTGACAAAGGGAATGCTATACGGCGTAAGGTCCAATCGGTGTTGATATCCGGAATGCACAGGGGTCATTATGGGCATCCAGGTCCCGCTGATGATCATTGACCATAGCCTCTGCGAGGTCATGACTGGAGTGTTCTCGGACCGTAGGGTAACACACTTAAGGGCTCGATGAAATCGGAGACCTTTTCGGAACCATCGGAGCAACCAGAGAATAAAGGAAACAATATCGGAGAAGTACCGTGTTGAACCGAAACAAGTTCGGAGTGAACCAGAAGGGTTTCCGGAACACCGGGAGATGGAATATTATGTTTTAGTTATTAATTAATTGAATTAATAATTAAAATCATTTTATTTCTAATTAATATGTGCTATGGGCCTTAGTGGAGAAAAAGGCCCATTAGGGGAAAATAAAAGGGAAAAAAAGAAAAAGGAAAGGGGGGAGGCGCCATGGGCCCTAGGGCCCATGAGGGGTGCGCCCCCTCTCCCCCCTTGGCCGGCCAACCCCCCCTTAGCAAAGGGTTTAGTCCCACATTGCTAAGGGAGGGGGGTTGACTCCCTCCCCTCTGCCTATATATAGATAGCCAGGGTGCACATATTTAATACACAGAAATTCGTGAGAAAATAAATATAACTCCGAATTGAGATCGGTTTTCTCCGGTCTTCTCCCCTCCCTTGTCTCTTTCACGGTGGACTCCCTAGTGTGAGTCTATAGTGGAATTGAGGCTTCTCTGCTAGAATCGGAGGCCGTCGTGCTGCCGAAGCTCCGTCCGGAGGTCTGCTTCCGCCACCTCCGCTGGATCGGAGAACGGAGGTCGTCATCGAGTCTCGTATGTGTGCGAGTACTACGAGGTGCTACACGTGTGGCACTACACCCATCCGGGTGCTCAACACAGCCAGGGGGCTGTGAAACTTGATCGGCTACATCAACCACGTTTGCGGGAACGTTTCCCGCGCAACGGACTACACCCCGAGGTATGTTATTTCCGCACTACTGTCCATTACGGTAATACGGCTAGCTAGATCTTGGGTTATGGGAGTGCTAGTTAGAAAAATTTGTGTTTTCTGCTGCGAACCCCAACATCCGATCCTACCATCCACTACAAGAAAAGGTACCGTTCTGAGTACCAGTGTTACGCTTGATTCACCTTCCGTTATAAGTAAGTTTGCTTCACCACTACCGCCACATGCTACTTCTACTGAGTCTGTTACTATGTCCGATACTTTTGATGATGCTTCCACTACTCTTGATGATACTAGTTTTCTTGGTCACTATATTGAAACTCAGACTGCTAATGTTGCAGCAGAATCCGAGACCGAGACTCCTGCTACATATATTCCTACTTGCAAAACCTTTGGTTACCCAGACTTGGATGAACTCAAGGAGAGAATCCTTGATGATTGATACGTCCAAAATGCATCACTATTTTATATTGTAATTTCATCCTATTCATTGATATATTCCACTTTAAAGTATTGTTCTTATGTTGTTTTGGCTTGTTTTACACAGTTTACAACTTTACGGTGCCGAAGCACCAGAACCAGAATTCAGCGGTGAAAAGTGGACACCAAGTTGCTTAATCAGATCAAGTCCAAATGCAATGAAAATTTACGGGGAGTATTTTTACGAAGATTGACTGGGGATCACCGAGGATGGAGGTGAGGGGACCCACCAGGCAGCCAGAAGGGTGCCTGGCGCGGCCCCCCTCCTGGCCGCGCCAGGCACCCTCCTGGATGCCTGGTGGCCCCCCTCGGTGCCCCCTCTCGCCTATAAGACCCCCCTGGGGTAGAAACCCTAAAAGAAGAAGAGTTTCCGTGTTTCGCCGCCGCCATGGGGCGGAAACCTACAGAGAATAAAAGCCATCTACGGTGGGCAGATTCCGCCGGGGAGATCACCTCCCGGAAGGGGAGATCGTCGCCATCGTCATCATCATCGTCACGGGCATCATCGAGATCATCATCAACATCATCTCCAACATCAGCACCATCTCCATCCCATCTCATCTCACAATTGCAACTTGTGTTGTAATCCGTACTATCTATCCTCTCTACTCTGTTGGTGTTGATTACTACTTTGTGGTGAATGCTATTGAGTTTTGTTGGAGAAATATCATTGTGTCCAGATTTTTTGCCACCCATCTATCACCTCTGATCATGATCTCTTTTATGTCTTGTGAGTAGTTACTTTAGTTCTTGAGAACATGGGAGAAGTCTAGTTGCTAGTAGTCATATGATGTTGAAGTGTTATGTGTTGTTTGATACTGAAGTTGTGTTGTTATTTCTCTAGTGGTGTTATGTGAGTCGAACACCTAACACTTCACATTTCATGGGCCTAGAGGAATACATTGTGCACAAAGGATGCTTATGGTGGGTTGCCGGAGTGACAGAAACCTGAACCCCAGTTCGCACACTTTTGCACAAGGGAGTTATGGATCCTTGATCATAATGTTGTGGTTAGGCTTATGCCTTAATTACTACCTTGTATTTGTGGATGCTTGCAAGGTGTGTAATCATAAGAGTACACTTATCTTAGTCTAGAAGGTGTACTAGCATTGATCCACCCACCAACACTTATCAACACAATACATATTACTTGGCGGAGTATGGTGAAAGTAACTTGGCTATCTCTCCCGTGTGTTCTCGAGAACGCTTTAGCTTTTATAAGTTTAGTTCCTAGGCTTATCCTTGTGAAAGGATTGGGCCACTTGCTACTCCTCAGTTACCCTGTTTACTTTGCTTGTCTTTTACTTTTCTGTTGCTTAAACCAAAAATCCCTAAATATTTACCTTTGAGTGTGTGCAGCCTTTCCTTATCCAGTGTCACTTATCAACACCTTCTGCTCCTCGTGGGATCGACATCCTTATTTATCGAAAAGCTACAATTGATCCCCTAGACTTGTGGGTTATCAAGAATCATTTATTGGCGCGGTTAACAGGGAAGGCAACCCAACTAAACCTATTAACTTCTCCGCCATCAATGATGATTATATTACTCTTGATGATGATTTTTGCAGGGAACTCAAAAAGTGTGTCGACTCTGACCCTGGTGTTGTTAAGGAGCTGCTTGAAAAGCACTCCATGAAGAATAAGATTATTCCTGATCCTAAATTTTCCGCATCTCCTATATGCATCACTGATCCTGATTATGATTTCTCTGTTGATCTTTCACTTATATCTATAGTCGAGGCTGACCCTTTTTATGGCAGAGAAAATGATGATGCTATAGCACACTTGACCAAACTCGCTGAATTAGGTGACTTATTTACTACTGATGAAAAGATACGAAACTTCTATGTGGCCAAGCTTTTTCCTTTATCCTTGAAGGAAGACGCTAAAACATGACGATGCATTACCCTATGGTTCCATTGAGAGTCCTCAGGACTTAGTTCAATTATTTTTTGATAAATATTTTCCTGCTCATATGCAACATGCTGCTTTGCAAAGAATCTATAACTTTAAACAATTGCAGGATGAGCACCTCCCTAAAGCTTGGGGGAGGTATTGTGACTTAATCAAGGCTAGACCGGGACATGAAGTCCCAAAGAACGAATTACTTGATATATTTTATGCTAGTCTAACCGATGAATCCAGATCCTATTTGGATAGTTGTGCTGGTTGTGTTTTCAGGGAAAGAACACCGGACGAAGCCGAAGAATTAATGGGCAAAATTGCCAAGAACCATGAAGATTGGTCCGCTCCTGAACCACCTCCACCACCGAAGAAAAGGGGCATGCTTGTTCTGAGCCCCGAAGATGTGCAAGAAGCAAAGAAGTCTATAAAGGAGAAAGGAATTAAAGTCGAAGACGTGAAGAATCTACCGCCTATCGATAAGTTGTGTGAGCCTACTACTCACCCTCCCTTGGTAGAGGTACACTCTCTATTAGATTTTACTGAAAGTGACATCCCTAGAGGTAAGCCTCCCGACCAATGCTTAGATGAGCTTGATAATTTTATTGTTAAGCAAGACGATTTTAATAGGAGGATACAAAGTCAGTTGCATGATAATTCTCTTGCTATCAAAAGTTTACTTGGTGTTCTTGAAAGAACAGTTAATGATGTTAAATGTCTTGTTAAGCATTTTCATATGGTTCAAATTCAGCTTGAACAAATTTCTAATGTGCAAAAAGATTTTCTTGCTAACAATGCCAAACAGGACATACAGGCTTATGGCATCAAAACCAGGGGTGGAACACACACCCAGGACCCACTCTATCCCGAGGGGCATCCGAAGAGGATCGAGCAAGATTCTCAAGTACAGGTAGAGGACGAGATTGTTAGCTCTCCTAAGAAGAAAAACAAGAAGAAGAAACACAAGGAGGCTGACAACTCCAATGATCCTATTACAAGTCAAGAACCCGCTGTTGATCCTAACAACATATCTACCTTCGATGTTGAAACTGAAGACGGTGCTGAGCCCGAAGAAAATGATAAGGAGAAGAATGATCCTCCCGAGGTGCGAGAAAAAGAAGCACCCAATAAACGCAAGAAGTACATAAGAGAGGAATTTATCGCAAGAATACACGGGAAGGAAAGAGAACCATGGATACATAAACCCATGCCCTTTCCAGGTAAGTCTCTCAAATCTAAAGAAGAAGAGCATTATAATAAATTTTGTGAATGGATGAAACCTCTTTTTCTGCAAATTCCCCTGACTGATGCTATCAAGTTACCTCCTTATTCAAAATATATGAAAGATATTGTTACTAATAAAAGAAAAGTTCCTAACGAGGCAATATCTACTATGCTTGTTAACTAATCTTTCAGTGGCAAGATTCCTGAGAAGCTTGGTGATCCAGGTATACCCACCATTCCTTGCTCCATAAAAATTAATTATGTCAAAACTGCCTTATGTGATCTCGGAGCAGGAGTGAGTGTTATGCCTTTTTCTCTTTATAAGAGATTATGTTTAGATAAGCTAATCCCTACAGATATCTCTCTTCAGATGGCTGACAAGTCAACAGCCGTCCCGATAGGTATTTGTGAGGATGTTCCCGTTGAAGTTGCTAATTGCTTAATTCTTACAGATTTTGTTGTGCTTGACATGCCAGAGGATGGGAGCATGTCCATTATTCTTGGCAGACCTTTTCTTAACACCGCAGGTGCCATTATTGATTGCAATAAAGGAAAGGTCACCTTCAACGTTGATGATAAAGAACACACGGTGTATTTTCCGAAGAAGATCGACAAAAGGCATGGCCTTAACTCAATAGAGAATATCGAGACCGTGAAGATTGGAGAATGGGACTGTCCACTACATGTGCACCACAAATACAAAACCATTATGGTGGGAACAATGTCCATTAAAGTAAAGGTGCAATGATCACTTCATAAGAGGTGAGACTTTTGCTCTATATATCGCCGGTTTGTTGGTAAGACTTGATCAACCTTGCTAATGAGCATGTTTTATATAGGTAAAAATTGGAGCTTGTTATGTTTTCATTTGCTTTAGCTTTTATTCTCTCTGTTGTACCAAGTTTATATGTTTTTGAAGCTTCACCATTCTAATCACTGCTTCAAGTTTTCAGAAAGTTTCGCAGCTTTTTGAACTCCGAAAAATTTTCAACAGCGAAGTTTTCAGAAAAAATCCAGAAAAATTAGAATAAAAATTTCCATGCCGGGAGTGACCCATAGGCACCTGGGGCTGACCGGGGGGGCCACCAGTGGCCCAGGCGGCCAGCCCCTTGGCCGCGCCCACAGGGCGCCTGGGGCCCACAGGCCCCATCTCCAGGTGAGTCTTCTTCCTCTCTCTCCCTTTCTTCCCCAAAACACGAGTTCTACACCTGGAACTTGCGTTCTTGCTGCTCTCCATCCAGAATTTCGATCTCTCTCTATGACCCATCATTTGAGCTGAGATTTTGGGCAAATACTCCCTGGTATGTAACTCCTCCACCCCTCCAATTAGATTTTTGATTGGTGACTTCATTTGTGAGTATTTAATAGTTCTTGTTGCTGTTTATATGAGCTTGCATGCATGTGTAGAAATTTATTTTCCAAGTTTTCATGCAAGTTTAGGCCTTAGGTAAGTGAGTAGAGTAGTTTACCTCAACTCACTTTGTTTAAATCCTTGTTTTTGTGAATTGTCAAAAATTTCAGAAATGAGTTTGCTAGGAAAGGCAAAGGGATGGCTTGGGAAGAAGAATCTTGAGCGCTCCGATCGAGTTACTAGAGCTGCAGCTTCACCCTCAGCTGCTAGGGTGAGCTACAATGAGGATCATGTGCCCCTAGAGTTGTTGGAAGACACAAGTCCAACATGCGCAATGATGTATCCGTGCGATGAATTTCTTGAAGCTGCAGTAATTAAGGAGAATTTTTATGGCCTTTGCGCCAATGCAGGTTTGACACGGCTAGCGCTATGCCGTGTGCTACAATATAAGAAACTCACCTCCTGCTTTGTTAACAGTTTTTGTTACAACCATGCTGCTGGAACCGTTGATGTCTACTCACGCTTATTCTTGCAGACTATGTTGGGCCTCCAAGCGCAGAGGTTTTTAGGACAACAACAATTTCCCTCAAGTGGATGACCTAAGGTTTATCGAAGGGAAGTAGAGGTTGAAGATGGTCTCTCTCAAGCAACCCTGCAATTAAGATACAAGAAGTCTCTTGTGTCCCCAACAGACCTAATACAACTAGGATTTGTATAGGTGCACTAGTTCGGCGAAGAGATGGTAAAATATGGGTGATATGTGTGGCACAACAAAGTAATATAAATCTGTAATAAAAAGTGCAGCAAGCAAACATGTGACAAAAGTGAGCACAAACGGTGTAACAATGATGGAAACAAGGCCTAGGCTTCATACTTTCAGTAGTGGCAACTCCCAACAACAGTAACATAGTCTAATCACATGATATTTCCCATAAAACATGCAATGGAGACATACTCGGAGGTCATTCCTTTGTGGTCAAGAGAGGAAGATAATTATGTAGGGCTACAAAAGCACACCTCAGAGTTTGTAGTTCTCAATCTATGTATTTCCCAATGTCACCGCGACCATCCAAAGAGAGTACCACAATCATCACAACATATCTCAAGGATAGTCAAAGACAACCACCAATAGACTCTCAATCTTCAATCAACACACAAAAGAGGAAATCACTCATGAAAATATTCTTCTAACCCATGTCCAATAGACCGCTGTCACCATGGTCTCGGGGATTATACTAGATAAGATCAAGTGAGTACATCAATCCAATGCATAGAGGAAGGGGAAATATCATGGGATCACCCTAGATTAACATAGTCTATGATCACAACGAAGATCACATCATGGGAGAGAGATAAGAACACATAGCTACTGGTAGAAACCTCAGTCCCGAGGAGGAACTACTCCCGCTTCATGGAGGGAGGAAGCAACGTCGATGGAGATGAATCCGAGGGCACTTCCCCGTCCCGACAGGGTGCCGACACAGGAATTCTGGTCCCCAGAAGCTTGTTGGCGATGGCGGCGGAGATCGGAATCGCTTCTGGAAAAAGTACTTTGATATTAGGGATTTCCTCCGCGGGGGCTAAATATAGGCCAAAGGAGGGGGCAGGGGGCCACCACGGCTCCAGAAGGGTCTATGGCGTGGCCTAGGGGGGACCTGCACCCTCTTGGGCCCCTGGTGGTACGTGAGTGTACCCCTAGGAGGAGTGTATGGGGGTTTGGTTATCCTTGCACATCCTCGACTCATGGTACGTGAGTGTACTCTAATATTCGAACCCTCAAGAGGTTAGTGATCCATCTAGTAGCTAGAGTTCTCAACAAGGGGATTTGGTTTTCGAAAATCACACGGATTACCCAAAATATGACATCTATCACTAATAGGATAAATCTCTTGACACCATAAGTTCAAACATTACTCTAGTCAATACCTCAAAACTATTGCAAGTTACTACTACAAAGAGAATAGCAACTTCAACTACCTACTTTCTAGTCAAGACAGAAAACTCAGTGCAACATGCAAACTCTCTAAACAAGATAAACATGCAACCCATAGAAATTTCAACCTGAGACAAAAGAAAGGCTCTAGAAGAAAACTAAAGCACTACAACTAAACAGTGCATCAGCTAAGAAAAGAAAAAGAACAACTCACAGCTAAGGAAATAAGCATGCAAATCCTATGAGGAGTTCTAGTTCAAACGGAGCGTGTTTCTCTCCCACAAAAAGTAAGAAGGGATCTAACTTGTTATGAACAGCAAGCAAAGCTAAAGAAAACTAAAAATTAAAACTAAGAGCGAGACGCTCCAAGCATAACACATAACGCATGAAGTGATAAAAATATAGTGAGACGAAGGACGAACTGATGATTGTTGATGGAGAAGGGGAAGCACGGGGGCATCCCCAAGCTTAGACGCTTGAATCTCCTTGAATATTTGTTGGGGATGAATGGGGGCATCCCCAAGCTTGAGCGCTTGACACTCCTGAATCTTCTTTCATCATCTTCCATCGCACACTTGAAAACTCCCTTCATACATAACTCATCATAAGCTGATTAGAGAGGTTAGTACCCTTAATAAATAATTTTTGCCCACTGGATATAAAGATATTCTTGAAGAGATACTGTTTCTCAAGATTGCCAAAAGGTTTTTGCAAACAAAAAGCAAGCTTAAGGTTTGCAAAAGTAAGGAAAGGCAAAACGTGGCAGAATCTGTGAAAAACAGAACAGAAGGTAGTAAATAATTTTTTTGCGGTACTTCTGCAACTCAAATAAAAAAACTCAGAACAGACGCTTGAAAGTCAATTGTATGTATCATGTTGTCAAAAAAATTCAGATCAAAAAGATGATCTGGTGATTTTAGGCTAATTTTTCCGTCCAAGGACAAAATCTGTTTTCTGGACAACATGTCACAACTTTTGAACTTTCTTGCAATCGGAGGCTAACTTGGCACAAAGCTTGAAAATAAAGATACAATGATGTTGCTAAAGTAGTAACACACATCAAGACCACTAGAAACTGAAATTAAAAACTCAAAGTAAATATAACAAGGGTTGTCTCCCTAGAGATCTTTCTTTATAGCCATAAAGATAGGCTTAAGATATCGATGATGCTCTCGTAGGAATAGGAGTTGAAGAACAAAAGAGAGCATCAAGAAGCAAATACCAAACACATTTAAGCCTAAGATGTTTCCTATGCATAGGAATATTGCAATAGAATAATTCATTGAAGCACAAAGCAATAAGCATAGGAAGGCAAAACAAGTGCAACTTCAAAACTTTCAACGTAAAGAGAGGGAACTTGATATTATTGAAATATCTATGAGGATATGTTCCCCTCTCATAATAATTTTCAGTGGGATCATGAATAAACTCAACAATATAAGTATCACACAAAAAAATTCTTATCATGATCTACAAGCATAGAAAATGTATCACTCTCCACATAAGCAAAATCCTTCTCATAAGTAATAGTGGGAGCAAACTCAAGAAAATAGCTATCACATGAATCTTTCTTATCATGATACACTTCCAAACATTTATTCTTTATAGCATAAGTGTCATCACAATAATCATCATAGATAGGAGGCAAAGTATCATCAAAATAAATTTCCTCATCAAAACTTGGGGGGCTAAAAAGATCATCTTCATAAAACGTAGCATCACCAAGCTTATGGCTTTGCATATCATTGCTATCGAAAGTATTCAAAGAACACATGCTAATAACATTACTACTATCATGAGTGTTGTTCAAATAATAAACTCCAGAGGCTTCTTGATCTCCTCCTCAAACACTTCATGTCCTAACTCAAGATAGAGCTCATAAAGCTCTCTCGTAATTTTGTTGTTGTTTTCCATAAGCCTAACTAGTGAAATAAAAACAAGAAACGAGAAGATTTAATTGCAAGATCTAAAGGTATACCTTCAGCGCCTACCTCCCCGGCAACGGCGCCAGAAATAGCTTGATGTCTACTCACGCTTCTATTCTTGTAGACTATGTTGGGCCTCCAAGCGCAGAGGTTTGTAGGACAGCAACAATTTCCCTCAAGTGGATGACCTAAGGTTTATCGAACTCAGGGAAGTAGAGGTTGAAGATGATCACTCTCAAGCAACACTGCAATTAAGATACAAGAAGTCCCTTGTGTCCCCAACACACCTAATACAACTAGGAGTTGTATAGGTGCACTATTTCGGTGAAGAGATGGTAAAATATGGGTGATAGGTGTGGCAAAACAAAGTAATATAAATTTGTAATAAAAAGTGCAGCAAGCAAACATGTGACAAAAGTGAGCACAAACGGTGTAACAATGGTGGAAACAAGGTCTAGACTTCATACTTTCACTAGTGGCAACTCCCAACAACGTTAACACAGTCTAATCACATGATATTTCCCATAAAACATGCAATGGAGACATACTCGGAGGTCATTCCTTTGTGGTCAAGAGAGGACGAGAATTATGTAGGGCTACAAAAGCACACCTCAGAGTTTGTAGTTCTCAATCTATGGATTTCCAAATGTCACCGCGGCCATCCAAAGAGAGTACCACAATCACCACAACATATCTCAAGGATAGTCAAAGACAAGCACCAAGAGACTCTCAATCTTCAATCAACACACAAAAGATGAAATCACTCATGAAAATATTCTTCTGACCTATGTCCAATAGACCGCTGTCACCATGGTCTCGGGGATTATACTAGATAAGATCAAGTGAGTACATCAATCCAATACATAGAGGAAGGGGAAATATCATGGGATCACCCTAGATTAACATAGCCTATGATCACAACGAAGATCACATCATGGGAGAGAGAGAAGAACACATAGCTACTGGTAGAAACCTCATACCCGAGGAGGAACTACTCCCGCTTCATGGAGGGAGGAAGCAACGTCGATGGAGATGAATCCGGGGGCACTTCCCTGTCCCGACAGGGTGCCAGCACAGGAATTCTGGTCCCCCGAAGCTTATTGGCGATGGCGGCGAAGATCGGAATCGTTCTGGAAAAAGTACTTCGATATTAGGGATTTCCTCCGCGGGGGCTAAATATAGGCCAAAGGAGGGGGCCAGGGGGGGCACCACGGCTCCAGAAGGGTCTATGGCGCGGCCTAGGGGGGCCCTGCGCCGGGCACCCTCCTGGGCCCTTGGTGGTGGCCCTCCTGCCATGTCTTGGTTATTCCGGAAGCTTCCGGGACACATATTTTTTATATAATTTTTCTGGAATTTTTAGAGCACTTTTAATGGTCAAAAAACTTGAAATACAAAAACAGAAGAAAACAGGAACTGGCACTGAGGTGCACTGAGTTAATAGGTTAGTCCAAATATGATCAAAAGTGTATGAAAGTTCAAGAAAAACATGGCAAAGTCACACAAAACATGCATGGAGCAAGTAGAAATTATAGATACGTTTGGGACGTATCAACCGTCAAGTTCAAACTTTATAATAATCTTATAATCATGTCTTTGGCACAATTTTGTGATATAATAGGTGTGCCGAACGCTTGTCAGACGGCGAGGATGAACACTCAACCTTCCGAGTTGAGGACTCTCTTCAACTCTCTCTGTAGCCAGGAAGAAAGCGATATTCGGCGTACAAAGATTTCCAACATTTTATTCCCCCACATCAGGTATTTTGCGTACTTTATTGCTAGAGGGGTGTTGGCTCGTGACAACACGAGCAACGGTTCTGCATCAGATTTCGCTATCTATGCGAACGCCCTCTCTGATAGGAATGATTATAATGTGGGTGCCTTAATTGCTCGACGCCTTGTTATGAATAGTAACAAGGGTGATTTATTTCGTGATGTTTACTCCACACTTATCCTTGAGTCTCTTAACGGCACCCCACGTCCTGATGATGTTCCCTTTCTTATGCAAGTCTTGATCTTGCTGCTATGAAGAGGCATGAGGTTGTTACCATGACTTCCCAGTTTGGTAACCTTGTTTATATTTTGAGGTTTGAAAAGACCATTACTCGTGAGATCCATCTACATGCACCACTTTTGTTTGATCACACCCGAAGGAACGGATGGTCCTTCAATTATATCCAGTTCGATGATTTCATGGACCAGTATCAACTGCATAACCCCATGGAGGAGGTTGTGCCCGACGAGGAGGAGCATGGCGAGTTCCCACCTTTCCAGGGGGAGACCGTCACCCAGCATGGTGAGGGGTCTTCTTCTTCTTGGAGCGCAGGACCTTCCTCATGGGAGGACCCGAGGACTTTGGTGTACGCGCCGAAGGGCTCATACGACTCTTGGACTTACCCGTACCACCCCAGAGCAGGAGGCTTCTAGGGGCAGTAGCTGCTACCAACTTAGGCCAAAAGCCTAAGCTTGGGGGAGTAGTGCCCTTCTCACTTTTCCATTGTATTATCCGTTTTTTTATTTTTGTTTGCTTTGATCTTTTCGAAGTTTTTGCCCGTTCTTCTTGTTCTTTTAATTTGCAAAAACAACAAAAAGATTTCTCTTTTCTTTTTCTTTCGTTAAACCTTTGAAAAAACCCAAAAAGGTTTCCTTTCTCTCTTTAGTTTTCTTTGTTTTCAGAGTTCAGCTCGAGTCCGTGATGGCATTTGATTATATTTCCCACGTTCGGTCGTGCAAGTGACAAGGCAGTAATTACGAAGATCGACGAAAGGGAAGCAACAAGGAAAACCGGTATGAACTCTTCTTGTTTCTACTTTTTTACATATGCCTGTACTTATGATCTAGAGACCAGTTTGTAGCGACATAGTGCTATGTTTACAATGCTTTCCCAGTGTTCATGCTTTCCTTGTGGCTGATCTCAAATAGCTAGAGTGCATAATGTGTTGTTGAAATGATTTACATGCATTGCATTGTTCATGGTTTGGCATATTGAAGTGGTATTTCCCTTCGGAGAATTCTTGGATTGACTTGGCACATGTTCACACATGTTTATGACTAAAATGTCTATCATGCCTTGATGATCTTTTTATTTCAGAATAGTTATATAACTTTCATGCCCGATTCAATGTTGCTTTGTCGCTCTGCATGATTATGACAATTATTGCTCTCTAGTTGGACGCTTCCCAGTCTTTTGCTAGCCTTCGCTTGCACTAAGCGGAATTCTGCTTGTGTATCCAAACTCCTTTTCAAACCAGTTATTCCACTTGAGTCCACCATACCTTCCTATATGTGGTATTTACCGGCCACTCCTAAACTTTCTTGTGTCATCTCGAAATTTATTCAAAAGCTTCCCTTTTGTAACCGTACAAGCTCATGGTGCGGTGAGGGAAAATCAGTATCCACCATGCCAAAAATATTTTGACGGAAGCTTTAACTAGTCAAATTTATTAAAAAATAGAGAGTTACACCTCCCCCATACTTGATGATGGAATGAAATGGGCCAAATGCTGCTAATGATAGATGGAACGATAACCTCCTTCCATTCTTGAGGCAAAATAAAAGGTTCCATAGACCATCAAGGGATTTATGGATAAGGGAACAAAAGTGTAAGCAAAAGCATTAATATGGTTGGCATGGGAGATATTGAGAGACCTTTACCGTTCACCTTTGACTGGAAAGTTGCACTTCTCAAAAGAATTTTGTCTCTGTTTTCAAAACCAAGAGCTCTGGCACATGTTTAGTCTTTTCTTCCGACCACGGGTTTTCAACCTTGCCATAAAAAAGCCACGGCTCGAGAGTCTCCCCTTCTTTCTTCAAAGCACCAACTATTGAGAGCATAATTGTCATTCTTAGTGCAACATGCATTGTCCCAAAGTATTACATTGTCTTCTGCACGCTTGTGATATTGCTAGTCTGAAATTCTTAGTTCTAGTCTCCTTTAAAACTCTGGAGGAGTTTCTGTATTTATGTTTTGCTTCACTCATGGAGGCTAGTGAGATACCACTCTAGTATGTTTAAGCTATGTGCATTGTGACCCACAAAAAAAAAAGCTATGTGCATTGTGATCTTGTCTTGATTTTCGGCAGCATATTATTTACTTTTGGTTGTTTGTGACTGATCACTTGAAAGAAGAATTGCTTTGTGCATTGTCCTCATATCATTGTTTTGATACTTGCTAAACTCTGTTCATAGTACCAGCTTATATACATCTTATGAAGCAAAAGAGTTTGCCAAAGTTTTCTTTGTCGTGTCCAGTTCGTTGAAATGAATTGCTTGAGGACAAGCAATAGGCTAAGCTTGGGGGATTTGATACGTCCCAAACGTATCTACTTTTCCAAACACTTTTGCTATTGTTTTTCCCTCATTCTTGCATGATTTGAAATAAACTAACCCGGACTGACGATGTTTTCAGCAGAGCTGTCTGTATGGTTTTATTGTGTGCAGAAAAATAGATTTTTGGACATCTCAGAAAATTCCCAGAAAAAACACAAAGAATCCACGCACCCGGAGGGACCCAGGACCAGAAGGTGGGCCAGGGGGCCCCAGGCGCCCAGCTGGCGCGGCCACCCCCCTGGTCGCGCCGGGTGGCCGCCTGGGTGGGTCCCACCCTCTCTGGTGACCTACCTTGGCCCCTATTTATTCTCGTGACGAGGAAACTCCGAAAAAGAAGTCGCTTTTCTAGAACCCGTCGCGGAGCCGCCGCCACCCTCTGTTCTTCCTCGGGAGGGCTAATCTGGAGGCTGATTTGGCCTCCGGAGAGGGGAGATCATCGTCATCGTCATCACCAATCCATCCTCCATCCATGACTTCTCTTCACATGTGTGAGTAATTCCCCGCTGTAGGCAAAGGGGATGGTAGGGATTGGACGAGTTTGATCATGTAATAGTTTGTCAGATTGTTGGGGGCATGTTGCCTATCATGTACTTTGGTGTTTATCATCTTTGCTACAACTTATTGCTCTTAATGCTTGTCACTTTGGGCCCGAGTGCCATGTTTTTAGATCTGAACCGCTTATGTTTTCATGAATATATTTATGTTCTTGATCCTATATATGAGTTGTATGCACCTATTATGGTCCGGAACCAGCGATCCCAAAGGTGACAGCTTGGGACACCAAAGGGGATGGTCCATAATTTGAGGATTCCATGCATCCATTGAGTTTATTGCTTTGTTCCGGTGCTCTTTGACAGGAGCACCTTAATCTCCATAAGTTTCCTTTGGCCCCGTTCGTAGCGGGATGGTAGGACAAAAGATGTTGTGCAAGTTCTTATTGCAAGCACACACAACTACCTACGGGATACATGCCTAATGTTCTACATCTGCCTAGATGATCATTGATTTTATGTGTGCCTTGCCCCCGTGTTAGAATCTATTACATGTTCATTCTTATTTATGCAACGCCCAATCATTCATCTCCCTAGCCTACAATGTTTTAATCCTGCTAGTTGCTACTAGTTTATTGTTGTTGTTTTACTTTTACTGTTACCGCTACCACTATCATACCACAGTTGCTATTAATATTTTGTTGCAAGCAAGTATATTTCAGGTGCGGTTGAATTGAGAACTCAACAGTCAAAGCTTATAAATACTCTTTGGCTCCCCTTGTGTCGAATCAATAAATTGGGTTAACTTACCCGCGAGAGCACTACAATCCCCTACAGTTGAGGGTCATCAGAGAGGACGGAGACAAAAAAATACGAAGTGTTTTTCCTCGGGCGAAGAGTTTTTCTCACTTATAGGTGGCATTGATGGTAATTTTGATCAACTTTAAGGGCCAATAAGATGACGGACGAAAAAGGGGAGAAACGCACATCCCTTTATTATTAGGTAGAGAGTAGAGATTAGGTAAAGATTCGGATGAAGGACATTGTTTTCCTTCTTTAAGTGCTAGGCACATATATTTGAGCGATAAGTAATTCCGATCGAAAGGAGTATCAACATTCATAGCACAAAGTCGATATCATTAGATGCATGAGCAATTCATTTTTTATGTTATATAAATTTAATGTTGTAGATGTTAGTATTTTTTAATATAAAATAACGCCAAACTTTGTGAAATTTGACTCTAAACAAATATTATATGGGGAGTAAAAAGTATTGAAGGGGTTATTTTTCCTATGATGCCCTATTATTTGTTTATATTTTATTGAATTTAGATGATTTGGAATAATTTGAATTTGAAACAGGAAAAGAAGCCTCCCCCAAAGTGTTGATTTTTTGGATTTTGATTTTTTTTCGCCTAGGTCGAGATGGTTGGATTTCAGGATTTTCAAAAAAATTAGCCGAATCTTGACCAAAATTGACTAAATTTTGATTGAAACTTGCCAAATTTGACTAAAATATGATATTTTTGGTGAAAGATACTTTTCGCCCCAGGTCGAGATGGTTGAAATTCAGTTGAAATCTTAAAATTTTGATCAAAAATTCAAAACCCAGGCCTCCCCCTTCCACGACGTGAACCCTACGGCAAGGTGCGAGAGGGCATAGGAGAGAGGAATAGTAGTAAAGAGTGTGAGGGTGGCAACAGGGAGCAAGTAGGGTGGGAGGGAGGAGATCGGAAAAGAAAGGGAGAGAGACACTCACGTTATCGAACTACAAAAATATATATATCGTCGTAAAAAAGTGTTCATTCATTTTTCTTGTGAGATTTAAAATTCAATTGATAACCAATAATCATTTTTATATGTAATTACGATGATTACTTATGAGATAATTGTGACGCGTAGCAAGGCATGAACATATCTAAATTAAAAAAAAGGGTACACTTCATGATTTTTAATAAATGACATTTATTTAATATAAAATTTATAGTAGCTTAGCATAAAATAAATGATACTTATTATAGATCGAATGAAGTACATATTGAAATACTTCATCCGCTTTAAATTAGATGATTTTCATTTTGTAAAAAATATTTAATTTAGAACGAAGAGTGATGCCCACACAAATTCAGCTTGAATCGGACAAACGAAATGTGCCGAACAAAAGCCACGGCGCTTGTCGGAGCAAGAAGGAGGAGACGAGCCGCCCATCTCGGCATTTCCTTCCACGCGCAACGCTCTCTAGAAGCTTCCCCACCTTTCCTCCGTTCCAAAACCATCCAATACAATCCAGGCCGTCCGTCGGCAATCCACTGACCCCACAAACCCACGGGCGCCCGACCATTCTTACCCCCGCTCCAAGCCACACCCACACAACCCGCCCCAAACCCACCCCCTCTCGCTGCCACCCTGTCCCGCCTCCTCCGACCCCACACGTCAGTGGCACACGGCCACCACAAATCCCCCGAATATTCTCCCCCATCGCAAACTTCGCCTTGGCCTCTATAAAAAAACCGGAGCGCACGGGCCGCCTCGACACATCCATCCATTGTCTGCCCATCGTCACTCCAATCCAGCGACCACCTCGCCCAGATCGCCGCCAATTCGATCCGGTTCCTCCACGGTGAGCTCCCCACCCTCCTCCGATCGCGACACGCCGTCGCCACGGGCCGTCGTCTGACGCGCGCGCCGTCGGTTTTTTTTTTGGGTGCAGAGATGGCGACCAAGAGGAGCGTGGGCACCCTCGGGGAGGCGGATCTCAAGGGGAAGAAGGTGTTCGTGCGCGCCGACCTCAACGTGCCGCTCGACGATGCCCAGAAGATCACCGACGACACCCGCATCCGCGCCTCCATCCCCACCATCAAGTACCTCATCGAGAAGGGCGCCAAGGTCATCCTGGCCAGCCATCTGGTGAGCGCCTCAACTCACTCACGCTCGTCGATCCGATGTAGTATACCGCATGCGAATAGCCAGTGAGAAGTTGGTCTCGGATTTGTGTAAGGGGATTGGATGTGTGATTCCTGTGGGCATTGGGTGCGGGCAAGTGGTTCTGTGCCATCATTTTGAGCTTCAGAACTAAGATCAGTGGAGATATAGAGTGGCTAGTTTTGTAGATCGTAGCCAGCAGTATTACACATGTCTACAATTTTTGGTGTTCCTAGTTAATTTTGCATCTGCATGTCTGTGATTTAAGTCAAGCCTTGCAACCCTTGTATGTCTGGTCCTGCCTGTATATAGTTTACTGCTTGGATGAGGGTTACAGTGAGGTTCAGTGAATGCCCCCCTCTACTTTACAGATAATATTGCCAGGCTATCTGAACCAGATGGTGTCTTATGCACATTTATGGCCTCCCCTCATTAGATCGCTTACTCATCATTGTAATGATGAACATAACTTATATGCATTGACATGATAGCTTGTTGTATCTCAGTTTCTAGGCGATTGAATTAAAGGATGCTTTAAACTTGTAACAGATTTGGTTATTTGTAACTTTTCTCTGCCAAAAATGAACTTTGCCAATTGTGCTTGTTCCATCTTGACAGTTAGACAAACCTTTCAAATTGTTTGCACCTCCACATTTCACAGAGAATCTTGTTTGGTGTTGTCTGCATAACTAAGTAGTGTATTAAAACATCTGATGAGATATTATGTTATCTCTTAACATAGTTCCTGATAACTTAGGTATTGATAACAAATCAGGAACCCTGTAACCTTTTGTACTATCATACGTATTACTGATTTTACAACTATTCAGGCTAAACTGTGTTGCTTTCACCTGAACTTATATTGCCAACAAACAACTTTAGAGACTGACATTTGGATTAGTAGTGTATTATTCCAACCAATCCTATTATCTTTTGTAAAAAATGATGTCACTTATGTTACCTGATATGATGAAGAAGTGATTGTTGCTTTTATACTTCTTCTAATGTAATTCGTTGTTGTAATTTTCAGGGCCGCCCAAAAGGTGTCACCCCCAAGTTCAGCTTGAAGCCTCTTGTCCCACGCTTGTCTGAGCTTCTTGGACTTGAGGTATGTTATGGGACGATAGAATCTCGCAATTCCGTTGTCTCTTCTGTTACGAGCACTTATATTTGTGCATCGTTTTATATCTTTCAATAGGTTGTGATGGCCCCTGACTGCATCGGTGAAGAAGTTGAGAAATTGGCTGCTGCTTTGCCAGATGGTGGTGTTCTACTCCTAGAGAATGTTAGATTCTACAAGGAAGAAGAGAAGAACGAGCCTGAGTTCGCTAAGAAGCTTGCATCTGTTGCTGACCTTTATGTAAATGATGCTTTTGGCACTGCACATAGGGCTCATGCTTCTACCGAGGGTGTAACCAAGTTTTTGAGGCCTTCTGTTGCTGGATTCCTCATGCAGAAGGTACAATAGCAGAAATGAATCTCATACCTGCTCATTATTTGCTTAAAATCTTAATACTTTTGAAAGAGGATCCTTTGCTACATATGAGATGGCATATGAATTACAAGAATACAAGTCAGTACATTGGATCCTTTGCTATCTGTTCATTTTGCAACCTTTGGGCAATAGTTAAAATGCATACTTCGATTTTCCAAAAAGCATTGGAACAAGTACATTTCAGGACAAAATAGCAGGATACCTAATTATTTTCATTATCCCAGGAACTTGACTATCTTGTCGGAGCTGTGGCCAACCCAAAGAAGCCATTTGCTGCCATTGTTGGTGGATCCAAGGTCTCATCTAAGATTGGTGTGATTGAGTCTCTGCTGGCCAAGGTTGATATCCTCATCCTTGGTGGTGGTATGATCTTCACATTCTACAAGGCCCAGGGATTAGCTGTTGGAAAGTCTCTTGTGGAGGAAGACAAACTTGAACTGGCAACTTCATTGATCGAGACGGCCAAATCCAAGGGTGTTAAGCTTTTGCTTCCGACCGATGTCGTTGTTGCTGACAAGTTTGCAGCAGATGCCGAAAGCAAGGTTTGTGCAATTTACACGGCTACACCTTGGATGGTCGTTGAACTGACATTTTGCACCAAAACATGATATGGTGTTTACTTGATGATGCTCACCCTTACACTATTTTACAGATTGTTCCTGCGACTGCTATTCCTGATGGTTGGATGGGTCTCGATGTTGGCCCAGATTCCATCAAGACCTTCAGTGAAGCCTTGGACACCACCAAGACTGTTATCTGGAACGGTCCCATGGGAGTCTTTGAGTTCGAGAAGTTTGCAGCAGGAACTGATGTTAGTACAATCTCATGAACGCCCATTTATCTATCTGCTATTCTTTTAGCTGTTGCTAAATACATTCGTCTTTTCCGCAGGCAATTGCAAAGCAGTTGGCTGAGCTGACTGGGAAGGGTGTCACCACCATCATTGGTGGTGGTGACTCTGTTGCCGCTGTTGAGAAGGCTGGGCTGGCCGACAAGATGAGCCACATTTCCACCGGCGGTGGTGCGAGCTTGGAGCTGCTGGAAGGCAAGCCCCTCCCAGGAGTCCTTGCCCTTGATGAGGCTTAAGTTGATTTGGTTGTGCCTCTCAGCTTGGTGCAATGCCCTTTTGTTTGGGGGATCTCAGTGTAACGTTGCAACGTTATGTTTTCAAGGAACTTTGAGATAGGCTTGTCGCCAATTTTTGCTAGATGAGTCGTGAATAATTATCCACTTCCTCTCTGCGAGTGAAGTTACATGACTGGAAATTAACATACTCCTATGGAGTGTATGGCTTTCTGTGTTAAGCCTTGCGTCTTTGTGTGCGGTTTTTCTCGGTTGCTTGCTTTGCTGTTGCTTCTTGCTTGGAAGTTGTTTTTAAATAAACATTCTCATATGACTGTCATGGTATGTAAAAATGTTCATGATGGTTTGGTCGCATGCACATCAGGGTGAGGTTGCCAATTTCCGTTGGATAAACCAGAGATCGGGCATATTATTCTCATTTGAATATTACTTTGCCATCTTCTTTCATCCACTTTGGGTTTGTTTGGTCATTTGCAGCCATCTTCTTTATCATTTTTAATCCACTTTGGGTCTGTTTGGTCATTTGCATAACGCAGCCAGGATCTAGGGACGTAATTTTGGGCTGAAGTATGTGGATCATAAGTGATATGCAGTACGTAATGGATCGGTTGGGGCATGGCGCAACTTTTCGGGCAACAAAACGACTTTTGTCTGCCAAAAGGCCGATATATATATATATATATGGGCCGGGGGCAGGATGGTGCAAATAAAGATTGTAGTATTATGCGGCGTCTGGCGGAACAGATACTACAAACTTGTATTGCAAATTACAACAAATTCCTATAAAATAGCATAAGACCATCTACAAGCAAAACATAGATTGCCGCCATGCCTGTGGCAGTCCGGGGTCGCCGCGCTGGCCTCGCCAAGCCATGCTCCTCTCGGCCTTGCTCTCCCTCCTTCGTCCTGTGACGGCGGCGATTTGGAGCAGGAGCCTTTGGTCTTCATGCTATGGAAGCGGCATCGGGGATGGTTGGAATCGACCTCCGACGATGGTGGTGACGGTGAGGATGGGAGGTATGGTAGCTGAAACTTCCCTTTCGCCAACTCTTGGGTAGGCTATCCCTTGATAAAGGGTTGGCTGTTTCACCTTAGCTCACCATAGCCGAGGATAGGGTACCTCATCACTTTCAAGGTGCTAACTACAAACACCTTCAAGGTGCGCGTCTTCAACCTTTTTGGTGCATAGGTGGTGGCCAAGTGCAAGAAGGATGATGAATCACTTGCCTTGATCCAAAAGTTTTAGCCTCATTTGGTTCATTGGATAGGATTATCAGAAGAATAGGAAATTTGTAAGAAATGAGATGACATGTATCTCCAATCCTATGAGCGGGATAGGAAAAGAGATATCATTTGGTTCACATCAAAGGAATTTTTTCATTGATTCTAGGCTCATGTTTATTTTCCTTTGAAATGTGAAGGATAGGAACCAATCCTATGTAGGAATAGGAATCCATTTCTATGAACCAAAGCGCTCTAAAGAAAAAAAATCTTATAAGAATCATATCCTACAAAATTCCTATGGTATTTCTCCAAACCAAATGTGTTTTCTTAGGCCATTTGTCTGTGTGTTTACTATTAGTACCCGCTTAGGACTTTGTTATTTGTATGATTATGGTTGTTAATATAGTGCAAATGGTGTTTAAATTGCCCTGTCTACCTACGAGTGTGTGTGCTGATAATCTCATCATAGAAACAAGTAGTTTATCACGCTGCATGCCTCACATGTGACCAAATAGTAAACATTGCATCTAAATAGCACATGCTTGTAATCAAATGGCAGACCAGTACACCTTTAATTGTGTTTTATGGGCAACTAAGAGCATCTCTATCAGACTCCTTAAAAAGCGTCGAACCTTAAAATAATTGATACTTTACAGTTCTGTGTGGAAAAAACATCCTGAACAAATCCCTTATTCGCCCCAACCCTTAAATTTTTGTAAGGTGCGCGGGAAAAACCCCCTTGATCCAAGAATTCACAGTTTCTCCGCCCGACACCACCGTGCAATGTATCGGGTGAAAACGGTTTGCGCGATGGACATTTCAGCCCGCGCGTCTTCTCTTCCCCCTGTTCGCTCCCGGCTGCCACTGTCGCCGTCGCGACGCCACCATCAATTCCAGAAATTTCTGGCGATGGGAAGTCGATATAGAGTCGCCGTAGCCCCGGATCCGCTGTCGCCCCGGATTTACCGCTTCGGGCCGCAACGACGCTGCCACAGAGTCGCCGCACCTTGAATATGCTGGTGAGTACTTGCTTTCTCGTGGAATCATCCTCATTTGCTTCCCCCGGATCCGCCGGTGTTTGCTTTCTTGCTCGTGTTCATACGGGTTTCTTCGCAATTTTGTAGATGGATTTGAGTTCGTGTGAGGAATTTTTTCTCAAGGATTCATCCTCGTTCGATGACTCAAGCATAGAATCGTCGCTCGAGATCCACCGACAACAATTGGTGGTGGTGGTTCTCACCATGAAGGAACTCGAGGGAAGGAAGAAGAAGAAACGGCGTGGATTAATGGCCGACTGCCTATGCATCCCTCACAATCTCCATCTTGGGAACGATATGTTGAGGCAAGATTATTTCACAAAGGTACCTACATATCTGCCGCACCTTTTCTGAAGAAGGTACCGAATGCGTCGATCTCTCTTCGTAAAGATTGTAGAAGCTTGCGAGGCCAATTCTCGATTTTTTACACGTTGGAGAAATGTTGTAGGCTTGCTTAGATTTAGCGCATATCAAAATATCTCCGCAGCAATGAGAATGGTCGCATATGGTATTCCGACAGACTATACCGATGAGTATCTTCACATTGCCGAAGATACTAGAACTGAGGTAGTGCGCAGGTTCACCAAAGTGATGATCCGTGTCTTTGGTCCTGTTTATCTTCGAGCACCCAATGAAGAAGACACGAAGATGTTGATGTCGGAAAATAAGTGGCGAGGTTGGCCAGGAATGGTAGGAAGTATTGACTGCATGCATTGAACTAGGAAAAACTGTCCGAAGGCATGACATGACCTATACTGTGGCAAGGGTGGTGATGCAACCATTGTGCTTGAGGCCGATGCGTCCGAGGATTTGTGGATTTGGCATTGCTTTTTTGGTTTATCGGGCACCCTCAATGGCATGAATGTATTCAAAGGTCTCATCTGTTTGCTAGGCTTGCTAGCGGTGATGCTCCTGCTTGCAACTACATGGTGAATAGGCATCCCTACACAAAGGGGTACTATCTCGCTAACGGTATTTATCCTGCTTGTTCTACATTTGTGAAGACCATCTCAAATCCCATCAATAGGAAGAAAACTGTATTTGCCAAGGCACAAGAAGCCGAAAGGATATTTAGAGAGCCTTCGATGCTTTGCAAGCTAGGTTTGCCATTGTTTGTGGTCTTGCTCGTTTTTGTGACAAGGAAACTCTCAACAACATAAAGACATGTTGTGTGATTCTTCACAACATGATCATTAAAGATGAGAGGGGCTTGGACTTGGAGCTCTACTACGACAATATCGACAGTCGTGTGAAGCCAGATAGAAACCCTGACCGCATTCAAGCATTTCTTTAGACATACCGGGAGATTGAAGACTAGCTTGAACACCCACACCCAGCTTCAGCAGGATATCGTTGAGCACATTTGGTCCTTGCATTGGCAGTAAATCTGCCATTTTCATTCCTTTCATTTTATTTATGTGTGATTTGTATTGTTGTTTTATTAAAAAAAACTTGTATTGGATTATTTATTATAATTTGAGCCATTGTTGTAGTATTTTGGATTATTTATATTTTAGTTCATATTCAATTCATATTTATTTGTTATATAACATATATGTGTCAAAATGGTGTAAAATTTCGTGTTTTAAGGGTCAGTTTTGGTTGCGACCGAACAGATCTCGCAAACCCGAGCGTAAATGTTTTACCACTTGGGTTTGCGGGGTCTGTTCGGACGCAGTCAATTTTGATCCTTAATACACACTTTTCTTAGCCCTTATCACAATTATAAGGGTCGCGGTTTTAAGGGGTCTGATAAAGATGCTCTAAACTAGGTAGAGAACATAACTTTTTTCCTTGTATTGATCGCAGCAAGGCTAAGGAAGGCCACTGCAAGAAGACCAAAATTCATGCAGGTAATCAAACATGCCTTTTCTAAATGCACAAGAAAAAAATGCATACAAATACATGGCTGAAAATAATGCAGCCGGCGCAAACTACACAAATAAATGGCTGGAAATAATCTGCACAAGGTGCAATCTAATAAAGGCCTAACCGCTGTGGCCATTATTTTCTAGAGACAACTAGACAAAGCATCACTGTAGTATTTCAGATCATCACATAATTTAGATGGCAAACATGAACCACTTATGTATCCAAGGCTAGTCTTCCATTGAAGGTGCCTGTTATTGTTACAGAACAGGAAGCCTAGAGGTCTAGAGGGGTAGCATGATGCTATGTCTAGCACAAACATCAGAACCTTATTATATGTTTTATTAGTGAACTCAGTGTATGAGTTGCATGCCCTTTTGGAGGCAAGGAATCTAATTTTACATGATCATATTTGGTTAATTGTACCTTATCGTGGTTTCCTCCTATACAATTTATCAACAACTCGCTCAGCTTAAACTTTTTTTTACCGACAACTCAAATACCGAATACTGATTATTTTTTCTCTTTAGAAGGGCCTCATATTATATTTTTCATCGTACAGAAAAAACATAGGAATGCTAAATGATAGTATCAATTAACTACCATTGCCAGGATTATTTTTGGATGAGACAACGCTTCTGCCCAACAGTACTGAAAATTCAGCACTGATGAATGGCTAAAAGCTATACACCTTAAGAGAGCCAGCGGTTAAATTGTCCAATTTGAATTTCTGTTGAACTAAAGCAAAGATGGGCGGAAGTGTTGAACAAGATTTTGTATGCAAAGTGACCTCATTACGATATGAACGAAACATAAGTGTAAGTATGCCTAGCTCACTTGGATTTGAGCTTGAAGTCCTCATGAACTTGGGATTCCTAATTGTTATACTGGGGTTCCTACAATCTTCCTTCAAAAAGTATTTAAAAAACAAATAAACATATAACATAAGTGAAGCATGTGTGGTGCACAAATTTCTTTTCCTTGCCTTCCACTAAGAATGAGCCACCGTAATTTGATGGTATACACAAGTGGATAAAACTAATGCAAGTGCAATAAACTACACACCATTAGAGAACCTCTTGAGAAGCTGGAAAGGGCTGAGAGATATTGTATGAGAGAACCTCTCGAGGAAAAATGAATCATGATAGCAAAAGGAGTATACATACTAAACAGAAACAGAAGGAAAAGGCATGAAAAAAGACACCAAATTAGCAAGCATATACCTCCCATGCAAATCTGCCTACCTATGCAAGAGAGAAACCAGAGAACAATCTGTATATCTTTTGGTGGTTGTGAGAAAATGAAGCTGCAGCTTGATCTGCTGGAGCCGAAATTCCAGGATAACCGCGCAATCAAACGCATTTCTCGGTGCATGCTCGACAAGCAGATCATGCTGGCAGCTTCAGTCTCTCACACCAGCAATTCCGTCCATCCATCGATGCTAGCAGTTCTTGTGCAAGGGATGGTGTTGCAAAGAGCAAGGAGGGGGCAGAGAAGTGGCTGCTGCCATGCATATGCACCTATCTGCTGGTCTACCTGCAGTATGCCTGCCTCGTACGTTTAGCCGTGGGCGAACTTAAAAGGAGAGGAGGAGGGGGAGGAGGAGGAGGAGGAGAAGAAGAGGGACAAAACCATGGCACGAGGGGTGGGTGTGTGTCCATGGTGGTTGGTGCAAGCATGGTCCCTTTCTTGCCGCTCACACCTCGTGACACTGCCGTTTTGCCCTCACCAAGTCGCCATCGCCACCACGGCTTGTTTTATGCGCACTGTCCTTGCTCCCTGGAGCACACCGGAACGGCACATGCATCTCTACATTTTGCTCTCGATGGGGGTCCAGATCTTTCGTAAGATAGTGTTTAGATTGCAGATGATTGGCCGTGTTGCGATCTATATGCTGCGTGAGTGGCTGAGTGCTATGCTGCTTATCGATTTATTTGTTTATGGCCAGTGATATGCGTGGGGTCGACCGGCGCCACCGCAGCCGTCTGATCTTCGTGATTTAACGGTTCAGATTTACGCGTACACCTTCGATACGACTGCAACATTTGCGGTACCTTTACAACATTTTCGGTACATTTGCAACTCTTTTAGTATATGGATGCAACATTTTTTATTTTTGGTGTTTTTTGCAAAAAACAATTGTGTTAATAAATTTTAATCGTTGGTGGTAGCATTTTTTACTATCGATTGCAACTTTTTTGGTACATGGATGCAACAAAAATTTATTGTTTGCGTTTTTCTTAAAAAAATCACTGTTGCAACAAAAAATATGATAAAAGAAATTACGTATCATATTTACCATCAATTAGTGGCAACAAATTTAATCTACGTTTGTAGCTTTTTTTATAATGGTTGCAACAAAATTCGGGATCCATCATCACCGGTCACAGTTCATCTTTTTTGTTGTAGCAAAAATCATTAGTAACATTTTTATATCATACTACCAAATGAATGCGCTTAGCACTAAAATACTACTAAGTACATCCGTTTAGCAAAAAGGTAACATAGATCAATATGATAATATTAGTATAATAATAATACAGATAGTAGCATTTTATACTACGATTGCAATATTTATCATGTATCAGATGCAACAAAAGCGAAAAAGTGGACACCCTTGAACCAACCGGCCCTAAGCTTTGGCCGGTCGGCCGGTCAGCATCATTAGCGTTGGATAGTGGATTGGATAGTGGACAGCGGTGGTATTGAGGATGCAGGTTTGAGGCTTCCAAACGTCCGTGTGTGTTCGCCTCCTATGTTGCTTTTATGGGGAATAAATAGAATAAAACTATTACAATTGTTATTCCCTTCCGCACCAAAAAAATAGAGAAATTGTAGAGAGAAAAAAATCAATAGAAAAAATCTAGTAGAGAAAAAATGTATTCAAAAAATAATAAATATACAATACAAAAAAATCATAAAATGATAAGTTTTATGAATTTTATTCTCTAAAATAAAGACATAGACCTAGGCGTTTTCAAATGGGCTACTGTACTAAATACTTGGTGACCCCTAAAAAAAAGGTAGAAAAGAAACAATCCGTACAAAAAAATTACTACTGCTCAACTAAGAAAATAAAAAATACCTTAATTACAAAAAATACGCCAACAATATTTTAATATTTTTTCACTGATGAAATGTTGATAAAATGGTGTGAAAACCAAAAAAGAATTGTTATGAGAAAAAGAAGTAAAAATGCCAGTTATGTTAAACTAAAATTAGCCATGGCGGCAAAGGTAAATTATCCATTAAAAATTAAATTGAAATAAAATGATTGAATTTTGCAATGGTCAAAAAGGTATTAATATCATGATGTGTAGACTACCTTTTCCCTAATACCAAAAAACTAAAAAATGCCAAGGTGAAAAGGTAATTTTGATACAATGTTGCAATTTTTTTTGTCATGGTGTAAAAAAAGGAAACTAAAATTTAGCTTGGTGAATTACTAAAATTTATCATGACCCATGAAGTAAATTTGACATGGTTCATAATTTTAAAAATTATCGTCAATTACTAAGAGAATGTCACGGTCAATGAGTAAAATTTTCCACGAACCATAAATTAAAATTTTCATGGTGAATCACAAAAAGTTACATGATCAATGCATTAATTTACCATGGTTCAAACAAAAAAGTAATTACTATCATGAAAATATTAAAATTACCATGGTCAAAATATTAAAATTTTCCATGATCCATAAAATAAATTACCATGGTGAATTACTAAAATTGCCATGATCCATGTATTAATTTGCCATCGTTCGTAATAAAATTTTTCCATGGTTAATTACTAAAAATTGCCATGATTCACAAACTAAATTTTAAATGGTGAATTACTAACATAATTTCCATGATCCATGAAGTAAATATGCTATGATTCATAAATAAAAACTCCAAAACTTGTCTAGCAACAAATCTTTAATTGCCATGGCAAAAATATATCTTAAATTGCATGGTAAAAAATATAATAGATTCTCTATGGACACAAAAATGAAAGAGTTTGCCATGGGTAGATAGAAAACATTTGTCATAGTATGTATAGTAGATTTTCCATGTACACGCACAAAAAAATATCACTGCCGGCGCAAGACCACACTGCCAGTAGTCGCTTCACCCGACCAAAAAACCCTCCCCCCGGCGCCGCACATCGAGATGCACCCAAGAATTTCTTCGACACATCTGTGTGCTAAAGATCCCGCCATGCTCGCTGGAACCCTCATCGATGAGTGAAAAGTTGTTGAAATACAATGATAGCTTTAAACTTAAAAAAAAGTAGTTGAAACATATCGTGATAACTTCAGTGTAAACAC
This sequence comes from Bromus sterilis, assembly GCA_950022295.1. Taxonomy (NCBI): domain Eukaryota; kingdom Viridiplantae; phylum Streptophyta; class Magnoliopsida; order Poales; family Poaceae; genus Bromus; species Bromus sterilis. The sequence goes on along the minus strand of OX465599.1, from coordinate 282,049,337 downwards.
CACGATAATTTACGTACTATAGACGTGGTAACTTCTGATACCCAAAGAAATCATCAAAACATGTCAATATGTGTTCTAGTTTTGAAGATCTCCCACGATGGATTTAATGGTAAAAACATATTTTTGAACAGATTTTTATTTAAAATATAAACATTTTAAATTTTGAAAATACTAAAATTTTCGTTGATATCATCTATTTCGTTTCCATTTGCATGCATACATGAATAAGAAGAGAAAAGCGGTGAGTGGGCTGATGTGGCGCTGTGTGCGGGCGTTCGATCCAAATTACTACGTACCCCACACATGTGGCACCTATCCTTTAGGTTTTATTATTATTATATTTGCAACAGTTGTAAAAGCTCAGAATCTTATATTCTTAAGAAGTTGTTCCCCACTACTACCAATTCTCTCAATATGCACACACTCTACCTCATCATGCATGCCACATCATTCTCCACTAGCATATTTCTCTCAACATGCAACATCATTTAACATGCATGAGAAAGATCCACCTCAATATGTCACTATGCATAATAAAAACCCACATGCAACATGCATGCATGAGAATTTTTATTTTATTATGATATTTATATTAAATCCGTATATTAGTTCAAAAGTTATTGTTTTAAATATATATGGTTCTTTTAACCAAACATTTTTACTGAAATATTTTGCAAAAAAGTTCCGCAGCAACGTGCGGGGCATCATCTAGTTTTAATAGAGTGACAGTGACCAATGTGCATGACGAACGATAAATATCCCACTGGATTCGATCACCCTAAAGAGTCAAGTTGTTAATAGCTCGATCCATTTGCACAGTCAAAAGAAGTATGTTCTTTTTTCAGCAAAAAAGGAAGAAGTATGTTTACATGAGCTAATTCAGTTTTTTGTACCAGTTAAGAAACAGAAGGGAGAAACTAAGAACAAAGAAGAGAATCAAGAGAAAGAGGAAGGTTCTACTGCTGCTATTCCGCTGGATCGTGTGGAATGGCTCTTTGTTCCCACGCTCCACATTGTTGTTTGTAGCTTCTACTGCCTGGTCGTATACATATTGAACTGTTGAGCTTGCTATAGAACACGTGTTGGCATAAGATGATTAAGTGCTGACATATCTATCATCTTTATCTCTGTTTCTTAGACCGTATCAAGAAGATTGGTCAACTCCATCTGAAGAGCTCTTGTTTCATCATCCAAGAGTTGTTACCGACAAAAAAATCCACCTTGAAACTCATTTACAAAATACCGTTTTCTATAGCATGAGCACTTTAAAAACAAATATGAACGCAAACACACATGTGTATTACGTATATGCAAATTTTTATAACATTATACTTCCATATGTGAAATACAAAAAGGGCAAATATGAATTTCTAAAATGGTCGACCTTTTTTGTTATTGGACAAGATTCTATGTTTTGTACGGCCTACAAATCATAATATTTTTAAAAGATTTTTTACATGTTCACGATGAACACATATAAGTTTCCCTGTAATTTGTTTTGATTCTTTTAAAACTTTAAATGTGTTCTTTTGAATCTATACTTCTTATAAGACAAAACCCCACTATGAATCATTTAAGTTGTCTATCTCAACATGCAAGCTATCCACATCATCTATTCTTTTAGCCAATCAATTATCCATGTCACCCACTTAGGTCATTTAAATTGTCTCTCTTCACATGCAAGCTATCCACATCATCCATTTCTTAGCCAATCAATTGTCCATCTCATCTCAACTAATATATTTATTAATCTCTATATGCTTTCTCCATATCAACCATATTTTAATCATTTTATTGTCCATCCTAATAATTTTTAATACACACATATTTCTATTGCATCTTCACTTAGACAACTTAATATATCATACCTTTATAATTTTTATTTAAGCATATAGTTTTCATAGCAATTCCCGCTGCAACGCACGGGGTATACTTCTAGTTTTTTAAAATACCAAGTTCCACGGAGCTTGGCTTAGAGGAGCTCAGGACCCATTTACGTGTCGACGGTAGACAGTTGCATATCAAGCGTGGACTTGCAACTGGCACAAAAGCATAGGGTCCAATCGTGCGTCAAGGTTGAACTTGCAACTAGTGGTGTGACGAAGATGGACTTGTAACTAGGGCAAAAAAGGGTCTACATCGGTTGCGGGTGTCGATGACAATGAAAAAAAAATAGCACGCTATTTTTTGCTAATAGCGCGCTATAGCATATGGGGAGAACAACACTAAATTTTGGCGATTTTTCTCACTATGACGCTATTTAGGAAACGGCACGTTTTACCACGTAAAACAGGATAGCATGTAGCACACCATATCGCGCTAATCCTCCACCTCACCCAACACACGCACTCTCCAACTATCCACTTCTTCATTCTCCCTCCGACCGCGTGCTCCTATGCGGCTGCGGCTGCTGGTTCCTTCGACTCGACCGATCTTCCCCCATTCCTTGCCAATTTCCCTTGTTTGCGATGGTACGATGTCGCGCCAGCTGCGCCATTGGCAAGTGAGGCATCTGTCAAGTTCATTATGTGTGTTCAATTAAGATGTTTGCTAGATGTTAGTGTGTTTGGTTCGGTTGTGATGCCAACTTGCAAGTTGTCTATGATAACTTCTAGCATCTAATTGTTCCTCACTTTATTAACTATATAGCTACCTCGAATACTTCCATGGCCGCCAGGAAGAGGTTAATACTTATTAATGGAGACCCCCACGACAAATGATTTCGAATAAGTATTTTTTATATAACTTGTATATTATCTTAACGAGGTTGTCGCTCTTCGTTTAGCATTCTTTTTTTTCATTGGTCGATGATGAACTTGCTGTTGAGATTAACACTTTTAAGGTTGTTGTCTGTTGAGTGTGCAACTGGAAGAAAAAATTAGGGTCTAATTGTGTATTGATGATGAAGTTGCAACAAGTTCTGTTGAATGTGGACTTACAACTGGGGCAAATAAGATCAGGATTAGTTACATATCGAGAATGGACATGCAACGAGATAAGGTCAAGGACAAGTTATGCGTTAGGGGTGAACCTGCAGTTTGGACAAAATAGGGGATAAGGGCTAGTTGCGTGTCAAGGGTGGAGTTGCAACTGAAACAAAGATGCCAAAGCTAGTTGTGTGTCGATGGTGGACTTGAAATTGAAACAAAAAATGTCGGATTGAGTTGCATGTCGAGGATGTACTTGCAACTGGGACAATAAAAAGGGCAGATACCAGTTGCATGTCGGGTATGGACTTGAAAAGTGGGACATGAAAGGGTCGGTCCCTCTTGCTTGTCGAGGGGTGGGCTTTCAACTAGGACAAAAAGGGACAAATCCTTTTTGCATGTCGATGGTGAACTTGCAACTAAGACAAAAAAAGGTTTGTGGCTAGTTATGTATTGATGGTGAACATGCAACTATGGTCGGGGGCAAGTTGTGTGTTTATGGCGTGGAAGTGGTGATGGCTTCTCGCCCTTCGTTGGTTACCCCAAGTGGAAGGTGAGATGTAGGATAGGAGCGAATTTTCCTCAGTGAAGATACCGAAGTTATCAATCCACTAGGACTCCGACAATGATAAGTAGGTGATGAAGCGAGCAACGCGCCGTTTGAGATATTGCTCTCTTAACCTGGACCTGCACACAGACACTAATAACTTTGCTCCCAACGAAGTTCAGAGAGATTGCCAATCTCTCCGGTCTTGTTGTTTACAATGGATCAAACGCAAGAGATAATGATAATGGTAGCAACCAAAAGTAAATACTTAAAAGTAAATGAGCGTGTAAACAATGATGAGAATATGGACTGGGTTTCCTGGTGTTCACTAGTGATGTCTCTCTCCCAAAAGACGATAAGACTGCTATGCGAGATAAACAAATTACAGATGGGCAATTGACAGGATTATAAACGCACCGCAATGCTAACTATGCTACAAAAGAAAGGAAAAGGCTCAAAAGCATGGGCAGTACGCCAAAATAAGTAGACCGAAATCCATCTACATCTACTACTAATCATCCACCTTGAGATATCTATCCAGAACATCTCGCTGGTATTAAGTTGCGAGCCCCACCCAAAGTGTAAACCCAAAGCAACAGACAACTGCATTAAAAAGAACTTTGCGTAAAGTAAACAATCCTTGCAACCGCGGTTACAAGCACCGGTGTTTTCCCCCTTGTGGCCACATCACATACCCTAGACTCATGTTTCTTTCATTCAAGCGTGTCATCAGGGGGCATGTACCCACAATCGAGCATAACGTTCCCTCTTGGAGTCACTACCTACCACTTGGTCAAAGCAATAAATAGCAACGGAGAACATGCAAGAATTACTTCGGAACAAAAATACAAAAGATAAGAACCAATTATATTACTCTATCACAATCTAAACATAATCTCATAATCCATCGGATCCCATCAAACTCAGCATAGCAAAAAGCAGAAAAGATTACATATGTGCCTCGATCATGTAGGGAAGCTCACGAAGTCTAAACCATGAAAAACAAAGAGGGGAGGAGAACATCATATAGCTACTGATCACGGACCCATGGTCCAAGGTAGAATACTCACGACACATCCGGGAAGCGTCCATGGTGGAGGAGAAGCTCCCGGAGGTCGATCCTCCCTCCGACAGGGTGCCGAGAAGGGTCCTGACGGTGCTCCCTGATGGCTTCTCGCCCCTCGTTGGTTACCCCAAGTGGAAGGTTGAGATGCAGTGCAATAGCAAGTTTCCCTTGGTGAAGATACCAAGGTTTGTCTCCAGTAGGACTCCAGAGATGATAAGTAGGTGTCAGCGGCGCAACTGACGCGGACCTGCACACAGACACAAATAACTTTGTTCCCAACGAAGTGCAAAAAGGTTGTCAATCTCTCCGGTCTTGTTGTTCACAAAGGATCAAACACAAGGGATAATGATAGCAATTGAAAGTAAAAGCAGAAAAGTAAATAAGCGTGGAAACAGTAATAAGAATATGGACCGGGATACGTGATGTTCACTAGTGATGTCTCTCTACCAAAAGACGATAAAACTGCTATGCGAGGTAAGAAAATTACAGAAGGGCAATTGACAGGATTATGAACGCACCGCAATGCTAACTATGCTACTAAAGAAAGGAAGAGGCTCAAAAGCACGGGCAGTACGCCAAAATAAGTAGACCGAAATCCAACTGCATCTACTACTAATCATCCACCTTGAGATATCTATCCAGAACATCTCGCTGGTATTAAGTTGCGAGCCCCACCCAAAGTGTAAACCCAAAGCAACAGACAACTGCATTAAAAAGCACTTTGCATAAAGTAAACAATCCTTGCAACCGCGGTTACAAGCACTGTTGTTTTCCCCCTTGTGGCAACAGCACATCCCCTAGACTCATGTTTCTGTCACTCAAGCGTGTCATCGGGGGGCATGAACCCACAGTCGAGCATAACGTTCCCTCTTGAAGTTACTACCTACTACTTGGCCAAAGCAATAAATAGCAACGGAGAACATGCAAGAATTACTTAAGAACATAAATATAAGAGATAAGAACCAAATATATTACTCAATCACAATCTGAACATAATCTCATAATCCATCAGATCCCATCAAACTCAGCATAGCAACAGCAGAAAGATCACATAAGTGCCTCAATCATGTAGGGCAGCTCGCGAGGTCTAAACCATGAAGAACAAATAGGGGAGGAGAACATCACATAGCTACTGATCACGGACCCATGGTCCAAGGAAAACTACTCACGAGACATCCGGGGAGCATCCATGGTGGAGAGGAGACTCCCGGAGGTCGGCCCTCCCTCCGACAGGGTGCCGGGAAGAGGTCTTCTGGTGCTTCCGATCTCGGAAGCGCGGCGGCGGAATAGAGGCGAGATCGCGAAAAAGGGTTCTGTCTTCGGAGTTTCCCCGTGACGGAGAATAAATAGGCGAAGGGGGGCAGCCAGAGGTGGACCAGGGGCCCCAGGCGCCCCCCTGGCGCGGCCTAGGGGGTGGTCGCGCCGGGTGTCCGCCTGGGCCACCCCTGGCTCCCCTCTGGCCCCACTCAGGCTCTTCGCGAAGCTTCCTGTATGCTGATTTTTCCTGTATTTTTCCCGGAATTTTTCTGGCATTTTTTATATGGGGGAAAACTGAAATAGAAAAATAGCAGAAAACAGGAACTGGCACTGGGGTGCACTGAGTTAATAGGTTAGTCCAAATATGATCAAAAGTGTATGAAAGTGTATCTAGATCATAGCAATATCACACAAAACATGCATGGAGCAAGCAGAAATTATAGATACGTTTTGGACGTATCAACATCCCCAAGATTAATTCCTACTCGTCCTCGAGTAGGTAAATGATAACGGCATAATTTCTGTGGTGACATGCTAGCAACCATAAACGAACTTTGAAAAGTAAAGCAATCAAGGTTAGAGATTCAATTCAAGTCATAACATGCAAGAGTCTATATTAGCATTGAAACAAGTAACAAAAGAACAAAGGGTGCAAGAGCTCTCGCTGTCCGTGACTCGAATGTCTCCAAATGGTGTTTGCGTGCAAAAAGGGGGATAGGGAATACGAGAAAACGTATTTTTGTTGAGAACTCAATCTACTAAAGTTTCACACCTGGTCTTTTTCTGGAATCTTATCTTGACTCGTCCCCAGACCACTAGCCAGGTACAAGTCAATTTGATCCACTCCTTTTCGATATTTTGAGCACTCATGCAATGGATGAGCGTAAGCACGAGAGTCGACACTTAGGATGGAAAAGAGAGGAGTGCGGAGGAGGAAGACAAAAAGGATGAGAAAGGCTCACATCAATGAGGACAATCATAGGCAAGAGATGCCAAATGAAAGATATGATGTGAGGAGTAGAGATTGCCATGCAACGGATGCACATACGAGCTAAGAAGATCTCCAATGGAACTAGTGGGGGTGCATCTAACTTGCTCGCTCATGAAGACCTAGAGCTCGTTTGAGGAGGCTCATCCTTGGAATATGCAAGCAAAGTTCTATAGTGTGAAGGTCCCCACATAGCTATATGCATAATGATCATCTCTATGGAGTACAAGGATATAAAGGGAGTACTAGTGTGGATCTCTCAAAATGATAGTAGTGTTGCCCCTTTCTCTTTTTTTATTTCTTTATCTTTTTTTCTATTTTTTTCTATTTTTTTCGTGGCCTCAATGGCTCTTTCTATTTAACTCTCATTTGTCCTCTTTGGGATCTTTTATTGTGTCCACTTTGGAATCTTTTCCTCACTTAAGGGCAACACTCTATTTTACAAGAAGTTAGAGGAGATCTTTCACACTTTACAAGTTACTCAAAATCATAAAGAAAATGTAACTAACATGATGTATGCAATGTATGTCGCTGCCAGTGTAGCAGGAACATGTATGACATGAAGATCAAGTCATGAAGAGGTGGATGTTGCATGGCAATATAACTCGGAAAGGCTATGGAAATGCCTTGATAGGTAGGTATGGTGGCTGTTTTGAGGAAAGATATAAGGAGGCTTATGATGGCATAGCGTATCATGCCAAGGGTTTGGATGTACCGGCGAAGGTGGACACCAACTCTCGGGGTGAGAAGAAGGCAATGCACGGCACGGGAGAGGCTAGCAAAATATGGGAAGGTGGAAGTGTCAACTTTCAATACTTACATTAGTCCGAAGAACTCATGCACTTATTATTGGTAACTCTCAATCTAATAAGGAGGTTCACAAAGAGACAAGTACCCCGAGGAGGAGTGTATGGGGGTTTGGTTATCCTTGCGCATCCTCGATTCATGGTACGTGAGTGTTCTCTAATATTCGATCCCTCCAAAGATTAGTGATCCATCTAGTAGCTAGAGTTCTCAACTAGTTTTGTAGGTTTTGAAAATACACACGGATTGCCCAAAATACGACACCTATCACTAATAGGCTAGAGATCTTGACACCAAAAGTTCAAACATTACTCACATCAATACCTCAAAACTATTGCAAGTTACTACTAGAATTAAATAGCAACCTCAATTACCTACTTTCAAGACAAGACACAACTCAGTGCAACAACCAACTCTCTTTAACAAGATAAACATGAAAACTAAAAAGAGTTGCAGCAACAAACTAAACAAAAGCCAAGGCTCTTGCGAAAGACAAACTAAAACTAAAACTAAACATGGCAGCAGCTATGAAAAGATAAAGAACACACAACAGCAAAAAGATAAGCAGGAAAAATCCTATGATGTGTTCTAAATTTTGAAAGTGGAGTGTGTTTCTCTCCCACACAAAGTAAGACGGGATCTAACTTGTTATGAACAGCAAGCAAAGCTAAATAAAACTAAAAACCTAAGAGCGAGACGCTCCAAGCATAGCACATGACGCATGAAGTGATAAAAATATAGTGAGACGAAGGACGAACTGATGATTGTTGATGGAGAAGGGGATGCACGGGGCATCCCCAAGCTTAGACGCTTGAGTCTCCTTGAATATTTGTTGGGGATGCATGGGGGCATCCCCAAGCTTGAGCGCTTGACACTCCTGAATCTTCTTTCATCATCTTCCATCGCACACTTGAAAACTCCCTTCATACATAACTCATCATAAGCTGATTAGAGAGGTTAGTACCCTTAATAAATAAAATTTTCCCCACTGTATATAAAGATATTCTTGAAGAGCTACTGTTTCTCAAGAGTGCCAAAAAGTTTTTGCAAAGAAAAAGCAAGCTTAAGGTTTACAAAAGTTAGGAGAGACAAAACGTGGCAGAATCTGTGAAAAACAGAACAACAGGTAGTAAAGAATTTTTTAGGGATACTTCTGCAACTCAAATCAAAACTCAGAACATAAGGAAGTTTCGTAATTGTATAGAGCATGCTGTGTAAAAATTTCAGCTCAAAAATATGAACTGGGATTTTTCTGGAATTTTTCTGGTCACGAGGACAGAATCTGTTTTCTGGACAACATGTCACAACTTTTACTTCCCTTGCCGTAAGAGGCTATAACTTGGCACAAAGCTGAAAAATAAAGATACAATGATGTTGCTACAGTAGTAACAAACATCAAGACACAACAAAAGCAAAAAGAAAAACCTAAATTCGTTGCGGGCTGCCTCCCGAAAGCGCTTTCTTTTATGCCTTTAAGCTAGGCATGATGCAAAAATAAGAATCAAGGGTATCCAAGATCAGAATCATAAAAAACTTCAAATTGATTTTCAATAAGCTCATTCTTCTTCTTACTAGGAAAGAGATACTTATCTTTCGCCATACCGCGTAAGCGTATGTGCCTGTTACCAATATCAATGAAGCCTTTCATAGCACGGAGGAAGTCTCTTCCGAGCACAATGTTACTTTGGTTTGGCTCCATGATGAAGAAATCCATTGGTGCAGTCCTATGAAGGAATGCAACTTGGACTTCTTTTACCTTTCCTTTAATCTCTGAAATATCTCCATTAGAATGTTCATGATAAGATGATAATTTATCCATATCTAGCTTCAAAGAATCATAAACTATTTTTGGCATAGTAGAAACTGTGGATCCAATATCACAAAGAGCAAGGAAGCCTTGGTTAGAGATGCTAATCCTAACAAAGGGCTCCCAATCATCATCTATCTCCAACATTTCTTTCTTGTTGGACTTAAGTTCCTCTACTTTACTCAAGTCTAGAGCATCCAATCTTTTTTCAATAGTGGCAAGTCTATCTATGTCAGTATCAATACTACGATCATAAACAAAATAACTAGATAGACTATGCAAAATATCAAGGGCTCTAAGTTCATCACACTCTAGAAAATCTCCTTCAGCTATAATATCAAGAGAGTGTTTACACCACTTAAAAAAACCATGGTAAAATTTTCTAAGCACAATTTTTATAGGTATCCAAGGCATAATTCTTTTATGTGCTTCAGAGATTCTGTCCCATGCCTTCTTCATATTTTCTCCATCTCTTTGACGGAAATCGAGAACTTCCGATTCCCGCAAAGCACCTAGCCCTAACATGTTCATCTAAACAAGGAGGACTACTAACAGCAAGATAAATATATATTTTTGGTAATTTTTGATATAAGACACAAAGATAAAAACTGAAAGGTAAACTAACAAGACTAAAAAACAAAGGTAAAGGGTAGTGTGCAACTCCCCTATCTTAGCACTCGGAGTCCCCGGCAACGGCGCCAGAAATTTGCTTGATGGCTTCTCGCCCCTCGTTGGTTACTCCAAGTGGAAGGTTGAGATGCAGTGCAGCGGCAAGTTTCCCTCGGTGAAGATACCAAGGTTTGTCTCCAGTAGGACTCCAGAGATGTTAAGTAGGTGTCAGCGGCGCAACTGACGCGGACCTGCACACAGACACAAATAACTTTGTTCCCAACGAAGTGCAGAGAGGTTGTCAATCTCTCCGGTCTTGTTGTTCACAAAGGATCAAACACAAGGGATAATGATAGCAATTGAAATTAAAAGCAGAAAAGTAAATAAGCGTGGAAACAGTAATAAGGATATGGACCGGGATACGTGATGTTCACTAGTGATGTCTCTCTCCCAAAAGACGATAAAACTGCTATGCGAGGTAAACAAATTACAGAAGGGCAATTGACAGGATTATGAACGCACCGCAATGGTAACTATGCTACTAAAGAAAGGAAGAGGCTCAAAAGCACGGGCAGTACGCCAAAATAAGTAGACCGAAATCGAACTACATCTACTACTAATCATCCACCTTGAGATATCTATCCAGAACATCTCGCTGGTATTAAGTTGCGAGCCCCACCCAAAGTGTAAACCCAAAGCAACAGACAACTGTATTAAAAAGCACTTTGCATAAAGTAAACAATCCTTACAACCGCGGTTACAAGAACCGTTGTTTTCCCCCTTGTGGCAACAACACATCCCCTAGACTCATGTTTCTGTCACTCAAGCGTGTCATCGGGGGGCATGAACCCACAATCGAGCATAACGTTCCCTCTTGAAGTTACTACCTACTACTTGGCCAAAGCAATAAATAGCAACGGAGAACATGCAAGAATTACTTAAGAACATAAATATAAGAGATAAGAACCAAATATATTACTCAATCACAATCTGAACATAATCTCATAATCCATTAGATCCCATCAAACTCAGCATAGCAACAGCAGAAAGATTACATAAGTGCCTCGATCATGTAGGGCAGCTCACGAGGTCTAAACCATGAAGAACAAATATGGGAGGAGAACATCACATAGCTACTGATCATGGACCCATGGTCCAAGGAAAACTACTCACGAGACATCCGGGGAGCATCCATGGTGGAGAGGAGACTCCCGGAGGTCGGCCCTCCCTCCGGCAGGGTGCCGGGAAGAGGTCTTCTTGTGCTCCCGATCTCGGAAGCGCGGCGGCGGCGGAACAGAGGCAAGATCGCGAAAAAGGGTTCTGTCTTCGGATTTTCCCCGTGACGGGGAATATATAGGCGAAGGGGGGCAGCCAGAGGTGGACCAGGGGCCCCAGGCGCGCCCCTGGCGCGGACCAGGGGCCCCAGGCGCTCCCCTCTGGCCCCACTCGGGCTCTTCGCGAAGCTTCCTGTACGCTGATTTTTCCTGTATTTTTCCCGGAATTTTTCTGGCACTTTTTATATGGGGGAAAACTGAAATAGAAAAACAGCAGAAAACAGGAACTGGCACTAGAGTGCACTGAGTTAATAGGTTAGTCCAAATATGATCAAAAGTGTATGAAAGTGTATCTAGATCATAGCAATATCACACAAAACATGCATGGAGCAAGCAGAAATTATAGATACGTTTTGGACGTATCACTCACGATCTTGGAAGCGCGGCGGTGGAATAGAGGCGAGTTTGCGAAATAGGGTTCTGTCCTCGGAAGTTTCCCGTGACGGAGATTAAATAGGCGAAGGGGGGAAGCTAGGGGGCCACCAGAGGTCCAGGCGCCCCTGGCCGCGCCAGGCACCTGGTGGTGGCCCCCTGGCCCTCCTTCGGGGCACTGGAAGCTTCCGGTACGCTGATTTTTATCTGATTTTTCCTGGATTTTTGGAGCACTTTTTATATGGAGGAAAACTGAAATAGAAAAACATCAGAAAACAGAAACTGGCACTGGGGTGCACTGAGTTAGTAGGTTAGTACAAATATGATCAAAAGTGTATGAAAATATATCTAGATCATAGCAATATCACACAAAACATGCATGGAGCGAGCAGAAAATATTGATACGTTTGAGACGTATCATGTGTGTGCGATAAACATGCAACTGGGTCAGGGTTTTTGGGAAAAGTTCTGTGTCGAGCATGCACATGCGAATGGGTCGGGTGGGGCAAGTTGTGTGTCCATCATGGACCCGTAACTGGGTGGGGGTCAATGGTGTGTTGAGGGTCAGGGTCAACCAAAGTTGTGTGGCGGTGATGGACAAACAACTAGGTTAGGTTAGTGGCGACTTACGTGTCAATGACGAGCATGCAACTACATTGGGTCGGGTGACTTGCATGTCGATGGTAGATGTGCAAATGGGTCAGGTCAAAGCGATTTGTGTATCGGTGGTGGACATGGAACTAGGACAAAAAGGGATGGACCCTAGTTGTGTGTCGAGAATGGACTAGCAACTAAGACAAAAAAGTAAGTCCATTTTTGTGTAGAAGGTGAAAATGAATTGGGGTCAAGGGCAAGTTGCATGTGTAGGATGAATATGCAATTGAGTAGGAGATTGGGGACAAGTTGCATGTCGATAGTGGGCATGCAATTGTGTCAGGTTAGGATGAGTTGCTTGTCGAGCGCACACATGCAACTGGATTGGGTTGGTGGCGTGTTGTGTGTCGGGATCGGCTAAATTTGTTGTCGATGATGAACATGGAACATGGAACTAGGTTGTGTTAGTGGCGAGTTACTTGTCGACAGTGTACATGCAAGTGGGTCGGATCGGGATGAGTTGCATGTCGAAAGTGGATGTGAAAATGGGTTGGCTAGCGGCGAGCTGCGTGTCAATGATAGACATGCAAGTGGGTCGGAGTTTCGTGTCGATGATGGATATGCAACTGGATTTGGTTAGTGGCGAGTTGTGTGTCGATGATGAACATCTAGATGGTTGAAAGAAATCACAGTCCATCCGAATAAAAAAAACAAAGAAGGCCCGCCAGGAAAACAAGTTCGCATGCCCCGCATCACAGAAACAACGACCTGAAATTAAGTTGAGGATCATGTTGCTGCAGACGGGTTACGACGCTTGTACTTGCAAGTCTAGTGATGAACACATAATTAGTTAAGATTTTTAATTTTCACCTTGTTTTTTAAAAGATTATGAATATAAAATAATATTAATTAAATTTAAAATTATATCACGAATTTACAAAGAAATGCTAATTTAAAAATTGATCTCCTTTAAAATATGAATTCTAAAATTTGATAGCACACTTAATTTTTTTCCATGTACTAAAAATATCATGGGTTCAAAATAAGGTAGTAATAAGAAAAAAAAATATAAGAGAAAAAAAGTAAAAAAAACAGAAGGAAAAGGACAGAAAAATAAGTTCCTTCCTAAAAATGAGAATAGTAATGCTAGCTTAAAATTTATTGCGTGACAATGGACACAGATATAGAAATTTTTCTGTAGCGTATGATGTTGAAGATGGGGTTTGCTCCTCAATGGGTACATATAATAATGGAGTGCATAACGTCTGTGCGGTATGCTATCCGGTTCAATAACACTGAAACAAAGGAGTTTGCGCCAACAAGAGGATTAAGACAAGGGGATCCCCTGTCCCCGTATTTGTTCTTACTGTGTTCCGAGGGACTGTCAAGTCTTTTAGCAAATGAGCAAGAAAGGGGAGGCTTGGAAGGAGTGAAAGTTTGCAGAAATGCACCTCCTATATCACATATTTTGTTTGCGGATGACTCGCTCATTCTGATGAAGGCAGACTTGGAGAATGCAGAGACGCTGCAAAGTGTTTTAGATATCTACTGCAAAATCTCGGGTCAGCTGGTTAGCTTCCCGAAATCCAACATCTTCTTTAGCCCTAATACTGGGGTTCTGGTTAGGGAGGGTATTTGCAGAAGACTCAATATCCTGACAGAGGCCATGTCGGATACGTACCTTGGTCTACCTGCACTGGTGGGTGTGGACAAAAGTGAATGCTTCCAACACTTAGTAGACAGAGTTTACAAGCGAATAAAGGGGTGGAAGGAGAAAACACTCTCTATGCAGGGAAAGGAAATTATGAGAAAGTCAATTGCTCAGGCCATCCCCTCCTATTCTATGTCGGTGTTCAAACTGCCGAAAAATATATGTAAACTAATCTCTGATGAGATTGCAGGGTACTGGTGGGGTGATGAGGAGAATAAGAAGAAGATGCATTGGTATGCATGGTGGAAGTTATGTGTTCCGAAGAAGAAGGGTGGCTTTGGTTTCAGAGACTTACACAGTTTTAATCTTGCTTTATTAGCAAAACAATGTTGGCGGCTGATCCAAAACCCGGATTCTCTCTGTGCGCAAATTCTCCGTGCAAAATACTATCCTAATGGAGACATTCTTACATCAGTACCAAAAAGTGGATCAAGCTTTACCTGGCAAAGTATTGTGGTGGGCATCCAGACTTTTAAAAGGGGATGTATTTGGCGAATTGGAACAGGCGAGAAGGTCAGCATTTGGAACGATCCATGGATCCCTCTTAGCCTTTCTAGGAAACTAATCACACCTAGGGGCCGAATTCTTCTGGACAAAGTTTCGGAGTTAATTGACCCGACTACTGGAACTTGGGATGAGGAATTGCTGCGGGACAATTTTTCCTGTGTGGATGTGTCAAGAATTCTGCAAATCCGGACATCAATGATTGGATATGACTTCATATCGTGGAATTACACACGGTCAGGCTCCTTTTCTGTGAGTTCAGCGTACCATAAAGAATTCGAACACCAATATGGGTGAAGGTGGCACCGAGCTGGTGGCCAAGGAAGTGAAAATTTTAATCCTGTCTGGAAGGACCTGTGGAAGCTTTTGATTCCTGGGAAAATAAAGCATTTTGCTTGGAAAGTGCTACATGGCTCCCTCCCATGTTTGATCACCTTGGCAGATCGCCACAGAAAATGTCAAACACAATGCCCGGTCTGCGCGATTGGTGGCGAGGATACCCAAAACTGTTTGTTTACTTGCGTACGTGCAAAAAAGGTTTGGAAGGAGCTCGGTCTAAATCTGATGGTTGAGCATGCAGTGATGGAAGATAGATCAAGCTCTACGACAATGGAGATCCTAACAAAACTCAAGGGCCTATCGGACGGGCTCCGTGAAGCTGAACTTTCTATTACCGCTGCCTGGTACATTTGGTGGCAGCGTAGGCAAGTAGTAAAAGGGGTCACAATACCATGCCCAAAGAAGACGGCGCTTGCAATCAAAGTTCTTGTGACAAACTACTTTAAAGATTATAGTAGTAAAATTCCTGGAAGGAAAAAGGATCAGATATGGAGCAAACCTACACATGGGATAACCAAAATCAATGTTGATGCAGCCTTTTAACAGGACACCCTTTTTGGGGCAAGTGGTGCGGTTGCTCGCAATGAATTTGGAGAGGTCTTAGGCGTAGCAAACTGGTTTATATCGCATGTCAGTTCTGCGGACTCGGCGGAGATCTTAGCTATCAGGAATGGTTTATACTTGGGAGCACAACTGGGTTGCTCGAGGGTTCTTATTGAGTCGGATAGCTCTTTCGCCATTGACACCATGAGAGATGAGAACTACCGAGGCCAAGATTATATGGTGGTTCTGGAGTGTGATCATCTAAGAAGAGAACTGGATGCAATTTCTTATAGCCATTGTCTGAGAGATGCAAACCAGGTTGCTCACAAACTAGCCAAAAACTCTTTCTGTAATAGATCCTCTGGCTTTTGGTATGCTGAAATCCCAGACTTTATTTCTCTTGAGATTGTAAACGATTTGGTGATTATTTGAGGAATAAAATGGTTTTACTGTAAAAAAAGACACAAATATAGAAATAAAGTGAAAAGAAAACAATAAACAAAGAAAATGGATCAACGCACAGGGTTAAAGAGAAAAACAAAATCACTTGTAGACATGAAATCACTAGTTTTAGAGTACTCATAGCGATGAATCGTGCGTTTTCTCCGCGCGCGCGCCAGATGGCGTGCTCTAGAGCTTTTCCGTTTTTTCTGTTTTTAGAGGCGCGAGTGCTTTTTCACGGAGGCACGACAGTGCCTTTTCACGGATGCACGAGTGCTTTTCGCGGAGGCACTAGACACGAGTCGTACCTTTTATTATTTTTATTTTCACTAAAACGTATAGAAAAAAACGTGCGAAAACCGGAAAAGTCAAAAACCATCAGAAAAACCCAATTTAAACACTAAAAATACATACACAAAAATGAAAATATCAAAATTCCGAAGAAACGCTATGAACGTGACACGTAGCGCTATTCGCTGGGTCGGGCCGCGAACGAATACTCTAGAATTATTAGTTGCTCTCTTGTAGACACGGAACAACAAACTCATGTACACCGCATAACGCACATCTTCCAATTTTGAGTTAAAAAACGAAGCCCATCATGTTCGGAGACGACAAGCCTTCATGGTCTGGTGCAGCGGGCAGAGCCATGCGTCACAGCGCGCAGGGCTAAACAGATTGCACGAAAATTTAAACTTAATCGTGTGGTAGCTAATTTATATAAGACATAGCTAAATTTGATCTATATGAAAATTAGCAAAATGCAATTATAATTAGGGTTTCAATGAGTTACCATTTACAAAATTTCCGCTAATATCTATCACTATGGCATCACAAAATTGCAGAAAATATGGCTTCCCTACTCGACGACGTTGAGTAAGTTCTCCTCTCCCCTTGCGCCCAAAGTGGTGGCAGAGAGCGAGTGAGGAGTGGGGAATGAGTAGAGGGGCTACAGGGGGGGTATATAGAAGGCCACGGGGGACGTCGAGGGAGGCCGAGAGCGAGTGGGGTGAGTGAGGGACGTATCGGCCAGGATGGGGATCATGGGCGCACCGGGAGGATGGGGATGGCATATCCGGACAGGTGGGGTTAGGGAGTCAGCGAGAGAAGGGGTCAGGTAGGCTGGCTCGTGCGCGGTTTGTAGCTGGGCTGGTCCGCGGGTTACTCTAGGTCTAGGTGGGCTTTGTATTTTTTATTTCATGTTACTCATTTTGTTTTTGTTTTTTTAATTTTTTTATTTTCTTTTGAATTTTGAATTTGTTTAAAAAATATATTATCCCAAATCCAATTTAAAATAAATACGAATGCTGCAAAATAATAGGGTTTAAAAGAAATATATGGTATTTGCTAATTATCTAAATAAATATTTGATTGTATTTATTCCATATTGATTTTAAATAAATTATGATCAATTATATTTATTTCTTGGAATAAATCAGTTAATTAAATAATTATTTGGGCATGAATTTACAAATTCTTACCAAATAATATTTAAATAATATTGATTCAATTTCCTTTTGCTTCAAAATTGATTTAATCATCAATTATTTTTATATTTTGGAAAATAAACCATTTGATTTATTTTAAGAACAATTGGAACATATAAATAACTCAAATGTAAGTGCCACACATGTGCTACGAAGGGGTTCGGTCCACATGTTTTTTCTTCTCTTCTACACATGGATGCACAAATATTTTTGTATTGTCAATCTTTCTATCTACTAAATCAAAAATTTGATGAAAATTCAGTTTCACCATTAAATCCGTTGCGACGAGATCTTCAAAATTAAGGCCAGCTCTTTTGGCGGTTTTTCCCAGAAGCTCCCCTCCCCCCAGCTTCTCTGAGAAGCCGCCCCAAAAAGTTAGGGAGGCTTCCGTAATGGCCTAACATGGGGCATTTTATTATTTTTACTTCATGGTAAATTTACTTCATGGAACATGGTAATTTTTAGTAGTATATATTGGCAATTTTATTATTTTGACCATTAGAATTTTAGTATTTTGGCCATGGCGATTATTTTTGTATAAACCATGGCAAATTTAAAGCATGGATCACGGTAAATTTTAGTAATTCACCGTGACAATTTTAGATTACGGCTCATGGCAACTTTATTTATTGACTATGGAATTTTTTAGTAATTGACCATAGGTTTTCTAAAATATGAACCATGAAAATTAATTCATGAATCATGAAATCTTTTAGTAGTTCACCATGACAAACAAAAATCGTTTTTTACATCATGGTAATTTATTTTTTATTTTTCTAACATTGTAAAAGAATGATAAATAATAGCTTTTTGTTTGACCTTTGCGATTTTTAGCTTTATGAGATGAGAGCAAATGTATTCTATACTTCACGTGAATTTTACCTTTTTGGTTCATGGAAAAATTCATTCCTTTTTTTGTAACATATCTAAATTTACTTTAAAACGTAGAAGAAAAAGTAGTTCAAACATTTTCATGGCAATTTTCAATGTAAACATCATGAATTCATGATAACCAAAAAGGCGCTCATTTTATCTGTGAGTTTTAGCTAGGGCTCATCCATCAGTTCAATATGATGGACGCATCTAGATGTTCTATATCTACTTGACATACGAGTTAAATACGAAAAATATCGATCAACTGGATGTTTCGATCCCCGCAAAAAAAGACCCAGATGGAATTACCATCTTCAATCAAAGTTTTGTGCAGACAGTGACCAAAACAGATCGCATGATTGTTTGGGATGGATATGAGGGATCTGATCGGTTAGCCAAAATGGGCTAGACAAATCCATTACGCGTCCGGGCACCGTAGCCTTAGGGCATTCCAATGCTAGTATTTTAGCACGTAATCATAGGCATTTTATTTATGTGGCATGATACTTAATGAAGAAAAAGAGAGAGGTTGTATCTTAGCTAAGATACACCCCTTGCACGTGGCCATATGTAAAAATCATGATTAGACCAATTGCATGTATGTATGAAGAAAAAATCACTAAATAAGATACAACCTCTAAGATACTCCTTTCGTTCCGATGCATATGGCTCATCTTTAAAATCTATTTGTTCCATTTTACCTTTAGATTAAGGCCTATAAGCATTAAATACAAATTAATTAGCACACAATACCGATGCAATAATTAACTCCTAACCACACCGGATGCTGCATGCAACGCTAGGCTCCTATGCATGCATCGCTACTTTTCCTTTCCTTTATGGCCAGCATGCACAAGCCAGCGTTGCCTTCCTAATTGCTAGCATTAAGTGAAGAGACCGCTCTCCCGCATTGGGTAGTATCATAAACTAGTATCATGCATATGATACTATGATACTAGTGTACTCCCTTCGTCTCATAATATATGTTAGTTTGTAAAACGTTACTATATTATGAGACGGAGGGAGTATGTTACTATTTCCATAATGCATAGTATCATATCTTAGTATCATAAGTAGTAGTATTTATTGTCATGCAAGACACATACTAGCTTAGCATTTATTTTGATACGGTATCATAATATGATACTCAACACTCTCTTTCTTCATTTAATACTATGCCACGTCATCAAATTTGCTTAGTTGGCATGCATGATACTAGCTATGATACTTCCATTGCGGGAGGTCTTAAGCAAAGAAAGGAATTTCTCATAGCCAATAGCATTGCACCTTGGTCCTGCTGCATGATCTAATAAGCCCTACACACCGGAACGGAGGGAGTACAATGCATTGTGGTAGTTGTATTCTAAGTTTAATTTGCTTCTATGATATTATGCTAATAAACAATGCATTGGGAAAGCCTTTAGCAATAAATTTTGGTGTGATGTTATAATTGCTTGCGCTCGTAGTCAGTGCGTCTCTGTGTGTGTGTGTGGTTGCCGACTCGCCTACTGAGTAGTTTTTTTTTAGGGTAAAAATCGAATCAGCAGTTGGGAAAGAAGGCAAAGATGGCCCCACGAGTAATTTCCACGGCTTCCGGCAGAAAAAAAAAGTTGATAATTTCCAAGGCAGAACTACAAAGTACATCTGGCAAACCCCGGCGACGGCCAGCTATATTCGATGCCATGAAAGTCGTACTAGCAAGATCTTGTCAACAAACCTGAAGAAGAAGAAGAAAGAAAGACCCACACACACACATACAAATACTCCTGAGGATCTGCTCAGGAGGATCTGCTTTTTGTCTGAACGCAGCACGGCCACCAAAACCTAAATTTCTCCTGCTTTTGCCATGTGCATGTATGTGTTCCTGCCCTGATGAATAAATAAACTGAGTACACCCAATGCGCTACACTTTATTTATATTTTTATCATATTTCCGGACCAGCAAGAAAGCAAGCAGGAAATTAATGGAGTTGAACCAATGAAACAAGCTGCCGTGGCGCAACCAAAGGTGATTGATAGTCTCATACTCGATTTGTTTGCACGTACGTACGTCACCATGGAAGAAGACTCCTGCTCAAGAAAAGCAACGGACCGCTTCAACACCAACCCTGCACCCCATTCGTTTTTTTTACCTTTCCCTGTTCTCACTATCAAACATTCTCAATTTCTCATTACCATTTGTGAGAGGTGAGGTGAGCACTGAGAGATCCCCACGGATAAACTCGAGACTCCATGAGAGACCATACATGACTACTATAAGTCATCCACAATGACGATGGCGGCAAGTGTCGCAACTCGCAACTCGCACGCAAGCCGTACGCGACATCATATAGCTGCGTCTTGCTCTTGCAAACGCGATAGCAACTGCATGATGCGTGTCTCGATCGCCATCGATCTTCTCTCCTGAGAACTCAGTCAATTCACCTGGGGAGAAAACATGTCGCCGACGACGGTCGCCGCTCTCGCACTCGTGGCGTTTTGCTTCGCTCATTCTTGCCCGACGGCGGCAGCAGCGGAGACGGACGCCGTGTCGGCGCTCCGGCCGCTGCGCGGCAACGACACGGTGGTGTCGGCGCAGGGCAAGTTCGAGGCCGGGCTCTTCAGCCCCGGCGGCTCCGGCCGGTTCTACCTCGGCGTATGGTACAAGAACATCCCCGTCCAGACCGTCATCTGGGTCGGCAACCGCGCGGCCCCGCTGTCCAGCGCCGCCGACGCCGAGCTCCGGGTGTCCGCCGACGACGGCAGCCTCCAGCTATTCGGACCCAGCGAGGGCGTCGTGTGGTCGTCGTCCACGTCGACATCGAACCTGTCGTCGTCGTCGCCGGGATCATCGAGCAACAACACCGCGGTGATCCGCGACGACGGCAACCTGGTCCTCCTCGGCGGCGGCGACCCCTCCAACGTGCTCTGGCAGAGCTTCGACCACCCCACGGACACCCTGGTGCCGGGCGCGTGGCTCGGGGAGAACAAGCTCACCGGTGAGTACCAGAGGCTCACATCGTGGCGGAACGCCGAGGACCCGGCTCCGGGCATGTTCGGCAACACCGTGGACCGCAACGGCACCAGCGAGTTCTTCTACCTCTGGAACGGCACGCGCGTCTACTGGCGGAGCGGCGTCTGGACGGGCCGCGTCTTCGCGCTGGTGCCGGAGGCCGTCAACAACGTGCTCTTCAACCAGACCTACGTCGAGACGCCGGCGTACCGGCGGCTCAGCTGGGCGCTCTACGACAACGCCACCATCACGCGCCAGGTGTTCGAGGGCACCGGCCAGGCCAAGCAGTACATCTGGGTGCCCGCCAGCCAGCGCTGGCAGTTCTTCTGGGCCGCGCCCACCGTGCAGTGCGACGCCTACGCCGTCTGCGGCGCCTTCGGCGTCTGCGACCAGCGGAGCCAGCCGTCCTGCCGGTGCCCGCCCGGGTTTGTCCCGGCGGCGGAGCGGGACTGGGCCCTCGCCGACTGGACCGGCGGGTGCCGCCGGAACTCGTCGCTCGTGTGCGCGCGCAACGGCAACGGCTCGTCCACGGACGGGTTCCTGGCGCTGCCGAACGTGAAGCTCCCCGACGACTCGCTCGGCGTGGCCGGGGCCGAGAGCAAAGCAGACTGCGAGTTGGCTTGCCTCGGCAACTGCTCGTGCCAGGCTTACACCTTCTCCGGCGGCGGTCGGTGCGCCGTCTGGCACGGCGGGTTCCGCAACCTCCAGCAGCTTTACGCCGACTCCGGGGCCTCGGGGTCGTCGGAACTGTACCTCCGGCTCTCAGAATCAGGGCTGCGGGATTTGAGCAGCGCAAACGGCAAGAAATCGGGCCTACGATTGGAGCTTGTTGTCGCCATCGTGCTGGCATGTGTGGCGGCGGCATTGATCGCGTCGGCGCTGCTAACCTGGTTTCTTCTTTCCGGGTGGAGGAGGAGGAGGAGAGGTGAGCTGGGCAGCATGGCGAACGAGGCGGGCTCCTCCTTGGCCGTGTACAGCTACGGCGACCTCCGCGCCGCCACCAAGAACTTCTCGGAGCGGCTGGGCGGCGGAGGCTTCGGCTCGGTGTACCGCGGCGTCCTGAAGAAGAAGAACGGCGGCGGAGAAGACACCGAGGTGGCGGTGAAGAAGCTGGAGGGTCTCCGGCAGGGCAACAAGCAGTTCCGGACGGAGGTGAACACGCTGGGGCGCATCCAGCACGTCAACCTCGTCCGCCTCCTGGGCTTCTGCTCGACGGCCGACGAGAAGCTGCTCGTCTACGACTACATGCCCAACGGATCCCTCGAGGGCTACCTTTTCAAGGGCGGCAATGGCGGATCGTGCCCGAGCTGGCGCGACCGCTACGGCATCATGCTCGGCGTCGCCCGGGGGCTGGCGTACCTGCACGACGGCTGCCGCGAGTGCATCATCCACTGCGACGTCAAGCCGGAGAACATACTGCTGGACAAGGACCTTTGCGTCAAGCTCGCCGACTTCGGCATGGCGAAGCTGGTCGGGAGGGACTTCAGCCGCGCCCTCACGACCATGCGGGGCACCGTCGGGTACCTCGCGCCGGAGTGGATCTCCGGGCTGCCCATCAGCGCCAAGGCCGACGTGTACAGCTTCGGGATGGTGCTTTTCGAGCTCGTCTCCGGCCGACGCAACACCGACAGCTCCACCGGCGGCGACGACGCCAACGACGTCAGCGAGACGGAGGCAGGGCGGCGCGTGTCGACCTTCTTCCCGGTGTGGGCCGCAGGGAAGGTGGCGGCGGGGGAGGCGGGCGCCGTGGCGGACCCGCGGCTGCGCGGCGACGTGAGGGAGGAGGAGCTGGAGCGGGCGTGCCGGGTGGCGTGCTGGTGCATCCAGGACATGGAGGGGCACCGGCCGACCATGGCGCAGGTGGTGCAGGCGCTGGAGGGCGTCGTGCCGGTGGACATGCCGCCAATGCCGCGCGCGCTGCAGAACCTGGCGCGGGCATGATGCCGTCCTTCACATTCATCTTCGTGCTGCCACTGCATTGCCGGATGAATTCTCGTTTTTCATGTCTGAGGGCAGAGCACGTAAAACGTAGTTACTGTATAATTTTTCCTTCTTTCACAAATTACTTGGAATGCACCGAGTGATAGCTGTGTGTGATCTGATCTCAGAGACTTGGAGAACATGAAACTCACGGGTCATGACATCGATCATCGATCGGATGACTGACGTTGGAAATATAGACTAGGACAACTAGATTTGTTACATGCGACCTGTGTAGTTGCTGTTCTAGCGCTGCAAGCCAGAAGCCACCCTACCCAATGGCCGTTAATGACAAAATAGATGAGCTCACTAACTGTTAGTACTCGTAGCAAAAAACACCGCGAACCCTTTCGCACGTGACACATGGCACATCGTATGCGCATCATTTGTTGTACTCTAGAGCCTTTGTTGCACTCTAGAGCCTTTTCACTTTTTAGAGGCACAAGTGCCTTTTGCGAAGTCATGACTGTGCCTTTTCACGGAGACACGAATGTTTTTCGCAGAAGCACGATGCGAAAATAGATTCGTGCCTTTTTTTTTCTAATAAAATTATGAGACACGCGGCCGCTTTCCAATCTTACAGAACTGACTGAGCTCTCAGGCGATCGAGACACGCATCATGCAGTTGCTATATGATGTCGCGTACTGCTTGCGACTTGCATGCGACACCTGCCGCCGGCCGGTGACTGTGAGCCGCATCGTCATTTTTGGATGACTTAGGCTGCACTTGGATTGAGTGTAAAATATACAAGTGTATTTAATCTACAAATGTATTATACTGGTTGCAATACAAAATTCAACCGAAAACAAAACGATCCATCGAAGCCGGTATTTTTGGTACAAGTGTATTTGGAATAAAACGACGTTCCAATCAGGCCCTTATAGTCGTCATGCATGGTCTCTCACGGAGCCCGAGTTTATCCGTGGGGATATCAAGAGAGGTAAAAATGAAATGGAATGGGGTGCAGGGTTGGGTTGGTGTTGAAGCGGTCCGTTGCTTTTCTTGAGAAGGAGGAGTCTTCCTTCCATGGTAACAAACAAATCTATGAGACTATCAATCACCTTTGGTTGCGCCACCGGCAGCTCGTTCGGTTGGCTGAACTCCCTTATTTTCCTGCACGCTCCGGAAATATATCATAAAAATATAAACAAAGTGTCGCGCAGCGCAGTGGGTGTAGTTTATTCATCAGGGCAGGAACACTTGCATGGTAGAAGCAGGGCAGGAGAAATTTGGTTTTGGTTTTGGTGGCCGTGCGTTCAAACCATCGCCGGGCATGAAAAGGATCTGTTGCAACAAAACAAAAGCAGATCCTCCTGAGTAGATTAATCATTCCTGGTATGTGCGTGGGTCCTTCTTGACAATATCTTGCTACGACTTTCATGGTATCGAAAATGGCTGGCCATCGCCGGGACTGCACTTTGTAGTACCCTTTTTTTTTATTTCTGCCGGAGTCCATAGATTTTTGTTTGCTTTCACATCAGCCATAGAAATTACTTGTGGAGCCATCTTTGCATTTCTTTCCCAACTGCTGATTCGATTTCGATTTGATTCAATTAAGCGCGTCGCCATCCACACACAATTACGATGGGAGTATCATGGATTGTGCTACAACGTCCATCCTACCAGGACCAGCGCAAGCAATTATAACATTACACCCAAAATGTATTACAGTACGTACTGACAAAGTTTTTTTTTTTACAAGACGTACTGACAAAGTTTGTTGGCTTTGCCTATTTCTTGAAACAACCACTATGGGTGCCCGGCCGCGTAATGGTTTTGTATAACCCATTTTGGCTAAGGGCATCTCTAGTTGTTCGGTCCTCTATGGTCTTTTTTTTTGAAGAAAATAACATCTCTTGGATCAGCCCTGAACGCAACGGTAAAAGGCAAAAATAATAATTCAAACGCCCAAACTCAACGCAATCCAGTCAATTTAAACAAAATATAGGTGATTTCATTAATATTTTAGTGAACTGAAAAAAAACATAGGAGGACGAAGCACAGTCGTTGACTTGGCGGGCCCAAGGGGGGAATTTGGCATGGTTTATTTTCGCGCCATTTTTCTTTCCTCCGGCGCCCCCAGCGCTGTGGGTTCGACTTGGGACCGCGGGCTCTAATTTCGGCCAAATCGGCAAATTTTGAGCTCCTGGGGACATGACTGGGCGATTTTGTTTTGTGCTGGCAGAAAAAAGGCTCTTGGGAGGGGGGGGTGTTAGGGTGGGGGGTCGAGATGCTCTAACCCGTTATGACTTTGCATATTAAATTGTTGAGTTACACATGAGCGGATATATTTATCAAACTCTAAAAAATTGGACCTTCATTAAGAGTGACTGGGCGCACAACTTGCTCGTTAGCCCCACGAGGAGGGAACACACGAACGTTTTAGTTCACTCGGGACAACCTTCTGGTGTTGGTAGTCCACATCATGGACGTGCTAGTTTGGATCGTAAGATTCTAAGATTTGAATTGCGATTCTAATAACCGTGGGGATGACCCCCCCCCCCCCTACCCACGCCCCTCCCCAACGGCCAAACATGCCCTTCCAACCCAATCAACAACAACAAAACATGAGTTAACTAATAAAAATTGCAGCGTTATGTACCACACATTATAATACCAAAAAAGAAATATTGCCATCATATAGAGCACAACTAGCAAATTAGACAAAACACTATTGATTTTTTTCATGTTATAGGAAACAAACTCGGTTGTCGCATGATCCGGCCAAAGCAATGTGCATAAACGTTGGAACAATAAAAATGACATGGTCAATACAACTCAATTGCCATGTGAAATATTCGGTTCAAATGTAGCACAAAAAACTTAAAATTGTGGGCATGACAAAAACATAAGGGGAAATGACATGAATGTTACCATTTGTGAATTTGCCATCGTTGACAAAACTTGCATGGTCAATACAATAAATTTGCCATGTGAAATATTTTGTTTAAATGTATTATAATGTTTGTTAAAAACTTAACATGGAAAAACATAAAAAGAAAATCTCCATGAATAGTTTATAGCTAAGGAAAAGGAAACAACAAAATTTTCCATGGCATTAACCATAGCTAGTGGCACAAAAAGAACAAAAAAATGAAGGGGGGATTATGGCAAATTTGTGCACAAAGTAATTTTCCATGAGGTTTTGCTTATGAACAACAAAGGGAATAATAAATTTTGCCATGGATACTTTATAGCTAAGGAAAAAGGAAATGTTATTAAAAAAAATAAAGTATTCATTTCCCAGGCAGTTGAATACTAAAGTTATGAGAATATTACATTATCAAACTCGACCTATCAGGTTTTTCATCTAAACTGAATCAAAAAAAATTCAGAAGTGCTATTGAGTTTTGCCACTTTTAAGCAGTATATGTTTGGAAACGCTTGTGTTCATCCAGCGGATCCGTGTGCTACATCGACTGTGTGTTGTACCGTTGGAACAACCAAGATCAACGTTTCATCACAACCACGTATTCAAAGCAAAGTTGGACCTTTGCAATAAAATATTTGGAGCACTGCTATTTCGCGCGCGCGCGCGTTGCAACGTGCGGTTTCCGGCCAAATGCTTAGCCTTTCTTTTTTAGATTCTATCCGATGAAACCGTCCTTAAATCAAGGGAGATTTAAACCAAAGGAAGAGGTATTAGAGGAAGGATTTCACCTGGCCCACCTGGAAATCAAGGTGGGGGGGGGGAGGGAGGAGAGGTTACAGGAGAGGCCTACCTAAAAATCAGGAGGGGAGGAGATTATGGGAGAAAAGCAGTTAACGTGTGAGGGAACCGATTGAGCGCTGGAACACTCGACCGTCAAAAAGTCCTTTCGAAATATTTGTTGCAAAGCCTTTGAGCGCAACAAGGTAGATGTTGTAAAAGTCTTCAGTTGATTCAAAACTTTTTGCGGTATGTGTTGCAAACTACTGAGCGCAACAAAGATTATGTTGCAAAAGGGTTTCACAACATCGTTTGTGCTGCAAAAAGGTTTCACAACATCGTTTATGTTTCAAAGGATTCACAACGTCGTTCGTGTAAATAAGTTTTACAATCTTATTTGTACCGTAAAATGCTTCACAACACCGTCTATGTTGCAAAAGGGTTTTGCGATAACATTCATGTTGCAAAGGGCTTTACCTCACAACGTAATGGTTGTTATTGGATCACATCGGACCGGACGGCTCACGATCCGATGGGTCTCTGGCATAAATCCACCGATTAACGCGTAGCAGCCCATATGTATATGTGGAAGATCTCTCCTTCCGGTGATTTTTAAGGGCATGTACAATGGCTGATAAAATTGTTTTATCTTAGCTCTACCACGTAATTTAGATATGACAAAAAAATATACAATGGTTTATATCTTAACTTAGCAATAATAACTATAAATTTTTAAATTTATGTTGAGAGAATTATTGCTAAAAGATCATCTTTTAAATAAAAAAAATAATGTTTTTTTTAATTTCTCCACATCAGCACTTATCTTGTATAGATCAGTGTTTTAAATAGCGGGCTATGACATTTAGCGGCGTCTCGGCCAGCAGCTATAAGAAGCTATAGCGGGCTATGCTCCCATTTAGCGGTTCTACTAAAATGAAGAAAAAACTGATACAATGAAGGATCATATATGATATAACACATCTATATTGGTCGTTGAACTATTCAAGAACTACTTCTAGTGGCTGTGGTTAATCAAGGTACTATCGTCACTAGCATATTTGTACTGGCGAAAAGAAGCAGAATGATTAATGAATGTACTGAAGCGACTTATCATTGGCTTTGCTGCAATTAATTATACTAGCTGGCTGTGGATCAATTCTTCTCTAGAGCCACTGCTATGGAGCTAGTTGTCTTCATGCACTTATCAGGTGTTTCTAACTAGCAACATCACATACTCACAATTTATCAATTTATCAAATATCAAATTATCATGCATAAAATCTGGTTGAATCTATACATCAACAAAACTGGACATAGAAGGGGAAAAACTTGCCTGCAGATGGAATCTACGAGCTTATGGTATGCGGGAAGGAAGGATATAGAGACCAGGCTCCATGCTTGGGTGCTATTTGGGTCGATATTTTGGGCCGGCACACAGACAAAAAAGGCTAAGGCTAAATTAGGAACCAGGATTTAGCGTTTAGCCTCCAATAGCGGAGCTATTACCGCTATTTCTAACCAGGTCTAAAATGTCATAGCTGTAGCCGTGGGAGGTCAAAATAGGTTATAGCTGGGCTATAGCGCGCTATTTAAAACTTTGGTATAGATAGATGGTACTGATACAGCTCATATTCTTATAAAAAAAACTTCTTTTGCGGATCCACAACTCCGCATTCGGGGCCGACCCGATTCTTGTGTTGGAGTTGATCGAGTGTTTTTTAATTATGAAATATTCTTCTAAGCAAGCTGCGTGTCAATTTGCCACGGGGCTAGCTGTTCGGGGCGGTGGAGGGAATGAAGAGGGGCGTAGACGAAGCAGCGTCGCCGGCGACGAGAGAAGTAAGCGTGCAGCCGTGCAGCACATTTCCCCTTCTCCTCTGCTCAGTTTGTGTGCCGGCGCATCGACCACATGCACCTCGCGCGGCACAGGGATTTTCAGTCATCAGCTCCCATGTGCTGCTTGTGCGATTCCCGCTGAGTCACTGAGCCTCAGTGTGGTTTCGGGATGGTTTTCTTCTGCGATTTTCTCTGCTAGGAATTTGTGTTCAGCAGGTATGGGCAGTGGATCGGCAGGCAGGATGTTTTCGTTTGATTGTTTTTTTCATTTTCAGCACAATGTTCTGCATCTCTCTTCAGCTTTTATGTTTTTTGAAACAGATTTCTCTTCAGTTTAGTTGCCAGATATAGTTCGCTGTAGAGTTTTTCTTCTGCAGTGAGATCCCATGTAGGATAAGTCAGGGATGGTAGTATGGGATATATAATCACTTTTCAAGGTTCAGAGAATCAGGTTTTGTACATGCTCGGTGGGGATGTTGTTTGTATTTTACACTTCATCTTATGCAGGATAAGTTTGGGATTATAGTATGGGGCAATCAGTTTCCGTAGGTTCAGAAATCAGTTTTATGTACAGCTCGTAGATGTTTGTCCTTTGTACATTCTTGCATCGGATCTCATGTTCATGCAGTAGAATAAGTTCTGGGGTATATATTTTGTGGCATAACTAGTTTTTCCTTAGTTTTGTGCACCATCTTCGCTTTTCAGTACATTCTCTATTTTATTTTCAGTTTAGTTGCCAGGCAGATAATGAGTCAGTGTATCCTGTTTTCAGCTCATCCGTTTAGTCATTTTCAAGTCTTATAGATATTCCCCAGTCATATTCATTCATTCAGAACAATATTTTAGGCTCTGAAAGCAAACGTACATGCATTTTTCTTTTGCGAAGAAGAAAGTTAGTAGTAGAAGATATTTTAATATGCAATACTGCTTTCTTAATTATGTAATACTGCTTAATTATGTAATACTAACAAGCTACAATATTACATAATTAAGCAGGACTGTCATGCCTTCCATCTTTCGTCATTTGTTACAGGGGATTTTTTATCAACCGCTTTGATTTAAAATCGACGAGATATTTGAGAGATTTAATGGTGAGAAATGCAGCCGCATGTTTTAGCTTGCTTATTCTCTCAAGATACATTATGAACTGTTTTTATTAATTGATGAGATAAGGTAAATCTTTTTGCCTTCGTTTTAAAAACCAGAAAAACCATTTTTAGAAAGAGGGTCCAGAGGGACCTAGATCTGCATTGATAATTGAAGTGTAGGTCCACACCAAGTTACATCAAGATCCGAAACTAAAAGCAAATATAAAACAGACCAGAAAATAGATGGAAAACGCAATCGGGTCCGATGCTTCTCCAGGGGACGGCAAGATGGTATCATGGCCTGGAGGTAGAAGAACGGCCGCCTTTGGACCAGCAGACATGGAGCCAAGGTGGAGCTGGCCGGCAGCCAATCCGACCAGGAACTCTGTCTTGCCCTTCACTTCGACTTCGCCACCCCATCTCGACGACTTCCAAAGCAAAAGAAAGTGCAGACCATCTCCAGAGAAGCGGGGGGGGGGGGGGGGGGGGGGGGTTATTTGGAGTAGGGATAATACGAGCAGTAGCAGGAGAAATCCATTGCTGAGCTTCGCCTCCACATCCGCCTCCGGTCAGTCAGCCGCTCTTGGGCGGATTTCCGCCGCTTCCGCCGTCGTGGCACTTGTTAGAGCACATGCATCCGACGTTCACGTAGGGCTTGCAGTACCCGGTCTTGTAGTCCTCGGTGATGCAGGCGGCCCTGCACTCGGCAGGGGTGCAGTCACCTTTGAAGGTCTTGCTGTGCCCTTCGCATGGCGTATTGTTCTTACCTGCTCGATCAACGGCAGCGCCAGTTATGATCAGCTTAAGTAGATGCTGGTATGCTCAACTGTCAGAATATTTCCTCTACCGGCCGCCGCCGCCGCCCTCCTCCCCATGGGGCCGCATCCCCGGCGGCGCAATTGGTCAGCGCGAGCCGACTCCTCCCCTGCAATCCTGGCCTGACGGCGGGCGTGGCACAACGCTCGGCAGGGCGCGCGCGGCTGCCAAGAAGGCGCGTTGGGGCAGCCGGGCGTGGCCATGGGCTGCGCGTCTGAGCGGACGAGCGCGACCACGGGCGGTGTGACGCCCTCGATTTACGATCATGTAAAGTAATCATACATGCAGGGTACATGATCGAGATTAAGGTGTCACGGTGAAAATATCACAGCACAACACTAAACATAAAAGGATAAACCAAATATATTACAATGAAGGGGGGGTCACACGGACCCGAATACATAAGTCATACAATCATAATATCTGAGTACAACCATAGTTAGTCAAGTTTTGCCTTAAGAAGGCTAGCACAAATAACATCAGAGGTACAGATCGAAAAGGCGAGGCCTCCTGCCTGGGATGCACCGAACTACTCCTGGTCAACGGGAACTCGACGTCGTAGGGGGCTCCGGGGATCTTCTGCTCCTGGACTCCAACATCGACTACAGCGGCCGATCAGGCAAAGCGAAAAGGGGAAATAAAGCAAAGTTGAGTATCTAGCATACCCGCGAGTCTTACGTCCGCTACTAAGCATTTATGCAAGTATCAAATGGAAAGGGGAGGCTATATATAGTGGGCTGCAAGGTAGAAATCAGAATAAGGATAAGAAGCTAGGCCTATCGAAGACTAGCATCTTCCGACCAGTCTTGCAGCATGAGGTAAGAATCAGCCAACAGTTTATATAAAGCATAAAGTAACAATGCAGCAGAAGTTACTGCAGCATTGTATAATAATACGTTGTAATAATTAGCAATGCCTCCGAGTTCCCCTCCTCGACATCCCCGCGAGGAAGAAAACCCGGAACCAACAGTTTAATAGTAGTAGTTTGTAGTGATAGGATCTGGCTTCAGCATAAAGCGTCCTGTTACCGTGGACACGGCTATTCGAATAGATTAAACTCTCTGCAGGGGTGCACTACTGTTACCCTACACGCTCGGATCTCCAGGGTGGAGTAAACCTTGTTAGGGAATGCCCCACCGAGGCTATCCGACACGCCGAGGCCCATCCTACGGCTCATTAGAGAGGTCCCCGCCGGTCTACAGTCCTAAGCGCAAGAGCTTAATGGGCCATCACCTCTTGCACTCCGGGTCGTTGTGCGCCAAGTGGATCCAGTGCCGCAGCACGATCCGACCCAACCACAATGCTGAAACTGGACGTCTTTCAGAGCTTTCGAACGAGACCACAACGCGGAGGGCCCACACCGAAACCCCACGTGGAGGTAGTGCGTATAGGGCACGTCGACCCACTCAAGTCATCCGCCGAACCCGTTAAGCATTTTATTAATTTTCTGTCGAGACAACCGTTATCGTTGCCCCTTACTGATTACTGAATGAGTCGCGGACAACGACAGCAGTCAGGACCACCAGTAACGTCGGTGCCTGCCCTGTCGTCCCACCAACTCGTGCGGTTACCAACAAGGTGAACCGTCTCCTTACCTTGTCTCGCGTTTGCTGCGAAGAGCTCGACTTTCGTACAACAGGAAATTCTTCGGCCACGAACAGTACCAGGCCCGCCGCACACCGGTGGAAAACACCTGACCTGTCGTTCCGCTAAGATACCCTGCGCGGGCACCATGGGGTCACCCGACTCCTTACCTGTAAGGACAACCGTGGTTCAGTACCCTAAGACGGATATACAGAGTCGACCATGAGTGGAGTACGGGGATTTCTCCTCGATCGCTCACACTTGAGGTGGCTCGGCAGATCCGTCGTAGGGGGCTGAGTCGGTGTCTGCTCTGAACCGTACCTGTAGCAGTTGTAATGTATCGTATCCGCATTCACTCCCAGAGTGAACACGACCCGCTATCTAATCCTATTGACTAACAATGCGCAGGGTTCACTGCTGAATATAATATAATTATAAGGCAGCATAGGATAAAGGAAGGTACATCAAGGGTGACAATGACAGGCTATGCAATTGAATAGGATTGTAACGTAGTAGCAGCAGCAATGCCTAGTGCAAGAAAGTACGGAAAGATAGGCGATATCTGGGGAAGGAAATGGCTCTGCTTGCCTGTAAGCTCGACGGTAGAGGTACGGTCGTCGACGAAGTAGTCGATCACAGGGGCATCAGTAGCGGACGTCGAGACTACCGGACAATAAAAGAGGGGGGAGAAACAATAAATACACATCAATGATAGCAATACAAATACAAGACACGACATACGAAATGTTAACGATGCTCTAACGTTGTACGAAACACATTGCTCGGAACGGAAATTCATCCGGGGATGAACTGCCAGTTCCGGGTGATTACCGGACAGGGTGTCCGGAGGGGGAAGGGTTCATGCCGGAGGTGTCGTGGACATCCGACAAACGTGTGGATGGTGTAACTTCTAGTTGATCCAATACGAACAACTTTCGTGTTCAGAATAAATTCATCCGAAGAGTTTTACGGTATTGGGCAATTATCGGATAAACGGCCCGGAGGGGGGAGATGTCGATGTACGTTGTGTTAGAGGGGGGTGGTGGGTATACGGGTAGAGTATTCTTATTCGTTATATTTTTCTGATCAAATTTCATGTATAAAGTTTTTGAATCAGACTTACGGTTTAAAAGATATTGATTTTTGAAGTTTAAATCAATTTAATAGATTTTCTGGATTTAATTTAATCAATTAAACAGACATTATCCAAAAGGAATCTTTGACTGGGTCAAAGCTGACAGAGGGGACCCATCTGTAAGGTTGACTGGTCAACTGACCAGTGGGGCCCCACTGTCATAGCCTTGGAGGCTAACAAGGTTTATTTTAATCTAACATTTAATTATCAGAGAGTGGGCTCCACATGTCATAGATACTACACAACTAACAGTTTAGTTATATTTTAAACAGGTGCTTAAGTGAGGTGGGACCCATATGTCAGTGGGTTAGGAGTGGGTTAGTGCTCACAGGGGGTTAGTCGGGGCTAGCTCATGGCGTGCCCACGCCGGCAACCAGAGGCACGGCGGCCACGGCTGGGAGGCACTCCGGCTAGGGGGGGGCACGACGGGAGCGTGGGAGGCCAGCAGCCTCCCTGGCCGGTGGCGGCGCAGCCGTGCGGGGGCACGCGCGCGCGAGCGACGTCTGGCTGGGCGCGGTGAGCACGGGTCCGGCCATGGCGGCCACGGCCCGTGCAGGTGGCCAAAACGGCGGCGAGCCGAGCGGGGGAGGGGAGGAACGGGCGCGGCGGCTCACTGTGGGGGAAGGGGAGAGGTCAAGGAGGCCGGAGGCGGTCGGGGCAGCGCCAATTCCGGCGATGGGAGGTGGCGGCCGTGGCGGGGAGGCGGGGCCCAATTCCGGCGTTGTGCGAGTTCCAGCCGAAGCTTGAGGGGGAAGAAGACCCAGCGGGGCGCGACGCTCCTTCACGACGTCCTCCCAGTCGAAGAGGTCGTCGTTGGCCACGAGAACCACGACGAAGTGGCGACAATGGCCGCAGTGGTTCCTCTGCAAGGAGGCGGCAGAGCGGGAGGCAGGGAGGGGGGCGCGGCTAGGGTTTCCAGGGGTCGGGGTCGGGCTTATCCCCTTGCCGGAGATGCCCGATGGCCGCCACGGCGATGGCCTCTGCCATGGTCGGCTCGGATGCGAGCCACGGCGCCTCCCTGTGTACGGAGGTTGGGGATGATGGCCAGGTCGGGCCAGTTGGACCGGGAGGAGGTGGGCCGGGGCCCAAGTGGGGAGGGGAGGGGGGTATCGCCCCCCAGACGCTAGATAGTTGTTTAGCATTTTTTTCTTCTTTTTTTTGTATTTTCCTTTTAGGTTTTAATTTAAATGCTTAGGCATTTTTGTAAAACTTGAAAGTTGCCTCAATATTAGTGCTAGGTAATATACAGTTGCTACAAAAAAATTGCAACTAAATAAATTCGTTGGATATTTCTTTTAATTATTAAATGACTAAAACGGGCAATTCAAGCTACGGTTTTAGTTATTTGAATTAGTTGGTAGTTCGATAAATCACCACAACCATACCAACATGGACCACTGAATATTTGTGAATTATTAAAAGTAGTTTCATAATTTTTGGGCAAAGTTTAATTTGCAGCATGGTTTTTAATATTTAACCAAAAGCATTTCAAGCTTTGATTGATTTCAAAAGAATTGGGTTGGACTTTGTTTTGATCCACGATGAACAAGGTCCAAGATCACATTGCTTTTGAAATATCACCCAACATGATCATTGAAAGGAAGAATGCAAAAGGTGATCAAAGTGAAATTAGCAACAGTGATTTGACTGTAGCAAAAGGATTACTGTTCCAACAATAGTGATTACTGTTACAAGATCTGAGGGCGTTACAAATCTCCCCCACTACAAGAATTCTCGTCCCGAGAATTTAAGTGGTAGCGGGAAAAAGATCGGGGTATTCTTCACGAAGACGATCTTCGCGTTACCAAGTGGCTTCATCTTCAGAATGATTCGACCACTGAACCTTGAGGAATTTGACGGTCTTGTCGCGGGTTCGACGCTCAGACTGATCAAGAATGAGGCTTGGATGTTCTTGATAAGTCAAGTCCTGTTGCAGCTCAATCATATCATGTTCCACTTCACGGATAGTGTCCTTGAAGCAGCTTCGGAGTTGCGACACATGAAAGACATCGTGGACTTGGGAGAGGTTCGGCGGCAATTCCAATCGGTATGCCACGGGTCCACTCCTGGAAAGGATACGGAATGGGCCAATGTAGCGAGGAGCTAACTTGCCTTTGATCCCGAAACGATGAGTGCCCCTCATCGGAGTGACACGGAGGTACGCGTATTCGCCAGGTTGATAGACCATTTCCTTATGCTTGCGGTCATAGTTGCTCTTCTGGCGGGACTGAGCAGCTTTCAAGTGTTCACGAATAACGCGAACCTTATCTTTAGCATGCTGAATAATTTCCGGACCAATGAGAGTTGTTCCCCAGTTTCTGACCAGTTCAAAGGGGTTCGACACTTACGTCCATAGAGAACTTCAAAGGGTGCCATCTTCAGACTAGCCTGATAGCTATTGTTGTACGAGAATTCAGCAAATGGAAGGGATTCCTCCCATTTCTTACCGAATGAGATGACACAAGCTTGAAGCATGTCTTCAAGCACTTGATTGACGCGTTCAACTTGGCCTTGCGACTGGGGGTGATAAGCGGTGCTGAAGTTTAGGTGAGTGCCCATACCTTCTTGGAAACTATCCCAGAATCTTGAGGTGAAAATGCTGCCACGGTCAGAACTGATCTCCAACGGAATACCATGGAGGGACACAATTCTGGAAACATACAAGTCTGCTAGCTGCCTAGCAGAGATCGTCTCCTTGACTGGCAGAAAGTGGGCAACCTTGGAGAATCGGTCGATGACGACAAAGATGGCATCATGACCCTTCTGTGATCGCGGAAAACCGGTGACGAAGTCCATTTCAATCTTGTCCCATTTCCATTCAGGAATAGAGAGTGGTTGCAGAGTTCCGGCGGGTCTTTGATGTTCTGCCTTGACGCGACGGCAAACGTCACACTCATCAACATATCGAGCGATGTCTTGCTTCATGTTAGACCACCAGTACCGCTGACGAATGTCTTGGTACATCTTGGTACTACCAGGGTGAATCGACAATGGGGTATCATGAGCTTCTTTCATGACATCAGGGGCGTAGTTCAGGTTGGCCTTGGCTACCGGAACCACTAAACGACCCTTGAAGTACACTACATTATCATCATTTGCATCAATAGTGAAG
Organism: Bromus sterilis; assembly: GCA_950022295.1. Classification (NCBI taxonomy): domain Eukaryota; kingdom Viridiplantae; phylum Streptophyta; class Magnoliopsida; order Poales; family Poaceae; genus Bromus; species Bromus sterilis. The sequence goes on along the minus strand of OX465599.1, from coordinate 282,012,941 downwards.
AATGAGGGCTCTCCTCTGGCGACACGACGCTTTATCTTCCAAATGTCAGAGTCATAATGTTGTATCGTCTTGATGCGGTCAACGGTCTGGTTTGACAACCAGGGAATTCACATATCCCTGCGGAACAATCTCGATGTTCAGCTTGCGAAGCTCTTTATACAGAGGTGGTTGTTGTATTTGAACTTCAAGTTCACTACAGTAGGCTTTGCGACTCAGGGCATCAGCCATCACATTAGCTTTTCCAGGGGTATAATGAATATCCATGTTGAAATCGGCTATTGTCTCGAGCCATCTTTGTTGGCGGAGATTCAGGTCGGGCTGAGTAAACAAGTACTTCAGGCTTTGGTGATCGGTGTAGATCTCGCAACGATTACCGACGAGGTAGTGTCGCCACAGCTTCAATGCATAGATTACTGCTGCCAATTCGAGATCATGTGTTGGATACTTATCTTCATGAGAACGCAACTGACGAGAGCCATAAGAAATCACTTTGCGCTCTTGCATTAGGACACAGCCTAATCCTTGACGAGACGCGTCGCGGTATATCACGAAGTCCTTCGTGGTATCAGGGGGAGCAAGCACTGGGGGCGAAGTGAGCTTGTCCTTGAGAGCTTGAAAACTTTCCTGACATTTGTCTGTCCACTCAAACTTAACGCTTTTGTGAAGCAGATTAGTCAGAGGCTTGGCAATCTTGGAGAAGTTCTCGACGAAACGGCGACAATAGCTAGCGAGGCCGAGGAAACTTCTGACTTGCTTTACAGTCCTGGGAGGAGTCCAGTCAAGAATAGCCTGAATATGTTCTGGGTTGACGGCAACGCCATCCTTCGAAATCACATGACCAAGGTAAGTCACTTCGGGAAGCCAGAATTCACACTTACAATACTTAGCATAGAGTTTGTGTTTTCGAAGCTTTTCCAGTATAAGACGAAGGTGTTCAGCATGTTCTTCTTCATTCTTGGAGTATACCAAGATATCATCCAGATAAACCACGACGAACTTGTCGAGGTATTCCATGAATATATAGTTCATCAATCGAGAGAAAGTGGCCGGGGCATTGGTCAGGCCAAAGGACATGACGGTGTACTCGTATGAACCATAGCGAGTAATGAAAGCGGTCTTAGGAATGTCCTCTTCACGGACCCGGATCTGATGATAACCCAACCTCAAGTCGAGTTTCGAGAACACCGTAGATCCAGCAAGTTGATCATATAGATCGTTGATCCGAGGAAGCGGATACTTGTTTTGTATTGTTGCCTGGTTGATAGGTCGATAATCTTTGACCAAACGGTTCGTGCCATCGCTCTTCTTGACAAAGAGTGAAGGTGCTCCCCAAGTAGAGGAACTTGGAAGGATGAAGCCTTTGTGAAGGGCCATGTCGATCTCCTTCTTCAGTTTCAAGGAGGTGGTGAGGCGGCATCTTATAAGGGCGCTTAGCAATAGGGACGGTGCCAGGCTTCAAGTCGATGACGAATTCGACATCTCTGATCGGGGGTATTCCCGACAGTTCTTCTAGGAAGACGTCGAGAAAATCGCGAACGACTGGAATGTTTTCGATCCCTTCGAGAGGTGCAGCGTTCAGGGCATTCAGAGCATATATCTGGTTCTCGGCATGTTGAACTGTTCGGGCCGTGTACAGAATTGTCTTGCCAGAAGGGTGAGTTAGCTGAACTGTTTTAGTACCACAGCGGATGTGAGCATCATGCGCTTTCAACCAATCCATACCAAGAATAACGTCAATGGTAGAAACCTTGAGGGCCATGAGTGAAGCAGCAAATACCAATCCTCCAATTTCAATACGATTGTTGTGGGCTATCATCGAGGTATCCCAACTGGAACCAGGAGAATAAACCACCAGCGGAGGGTACAGGTTTTCGAACGGCAAGTCTTGCTTACGGGCAAACGCAGCAGATATGAAGGAATGTGAGGCTCCTGAATCAAACAGAACAGAAGCTGGTACTGAATTAACAAGGAGGGTTCCCATCACAATAGTCGGATCCAACCTAGCCTTCTCAACATCAACATGATTGGCATAGCCACGTTCAACAAGAGGCGGCTTGGTATTACCTTTTCTGGTACGACGGTTTCGACAGTTCCTCCTACGGTCAACAGGATGGCATGGTGCACGGTGACCTGGCTTTCCACACTGGCGGCATAAGCCATCATTAGGGGGAGGAGCCATAATATTGGGCTGTCCAGTCGGAATCGTTAGCTGTCTCGGCGGTGGAGGCAGGCGAGGTGCAACATAAGACGGTCTTGGTGTCGGAGCGGGCCGGTGAAAAACACTGTGTGGTAGCCAGACTTTAAGTTTCTGAGCATGCCGACTCGAAGATGGGCTAGCATCTCGAGCACGTTTGAGCGACTCATGGTGCTTAGTCAGAGCAGTTTCGACATGGAAAGCCTTGCTGACAAGGGTCGCAAAGTCCGCACAATCATGAAGGACAAGTGCGAGTTCTATTTCAGGATGCAGTCCTTCACGGAATCTCTCCTGTTTGCGAGCGTCGGTGGCGACGTCTCTCTCAGCATAGCGAGACAACTCAAGGAATTTCCTATGATATTCATCAAGAGTTGTCTGGCCCTGACGGAGTTGGCGGAAATCCTCCTTCTTCTGGTCCATCAGACCTTGAGGAAGGTGCCATGCACGGAAGGCTAACTGGAATTCTTGCCAAGTGGTTACAGTTCCATCTGGCAGCGCAAGCCGGTGGCTTTCCCACCACTGAGTAGCTGGACCCCTCAGATGATACGTCGCAAAGGTGAGGTAACTGGCAGGGGCAACAACAGCAGACTCCATCTGAAAAGCAATATCACGGAGCCAATCATCGGCATCCATAGGATTTGCGGAGCTGCAAAAAGTGGACGGACTGAGGCGCACGAACTCCTGCAGTGTTATTGGGGAATTCTGGGTTGAAAGCTGGGTCATTACTCCGGCCATAAACTGACGGTTCAGATCAAACTGTTGCAGTACTGCGGCCATATAAGGTGGAGGTGGGGGATCGTCAGCCATCCTGCCTGAACATCAGGGGTTAGTTCAGACAAAGCATTTGCAAGGATAAGAAGTCATACATGATGTAGTATGAGCAATGAACGAGAAGTGCAGTAGATACACAATAGTAGTCATATAGACATACAGATCTTTGCACACAGTCGGTCAAAATCGGACAGCGTAACGTCGTAGAAATTAAGGAAAAAGGACTCAGTAGGCGGCGCGCAGACCGCGGTAAGGATTACACGACGCGACATAGATTCCACTATGTCAATCACGCCGCAAGAAAACTGTTGGCCACAGGAGTTAATGCCAGAGGACGCGCGGCCTGCCTAGAATGAGAATGGGATCCGCGGTCCGGGACCTGGGGTAGAACTCCTGCGACACGACTCAATCAATGGGGAAGCACCAAAACGCCGGGTGGAATCAAGAGAACGTGATCCTAATGTCAGAGTTTGTAAAACTTACCAGCAAGGATAAGAGAGCAGATTCCCAGAGCATAGGTACGAAGAAAAGGATCCTAATACCATAGATATCACACGTAGTGACATCGATGTGGGCCCGTAAGCCAAATATTAAGTTAGCAAAATAGTTTTTCAAAGTCTAGACTCAACTTCGACCAGGTAGTGGTTGGGTGGCTTCCTACAGGCAGTCGGCTCTGATACCAACTTGTGACGCCCTCGATTTACGATCATGTACAGTAATCATACACGCAGGGTACATGATCGAGATCAAGGTGCCACGGTGAGAATATCACAGCACAACACTAAACACAAAAGGATAAACCAAATATATTACAATGAAGGGGGGTCACACGGACCCGAATACATAAGTCATACAATCATAATATCTGAGTACAGACATAGTTAGTCAAGTTTTGCCTTAAGAAGGCTAGCACAAATAACATCAGAGATACAGATCGAAAAGGCGAGGCCTCCTGCCTGGGATGCACCGAACTACTCCTGGTCAACGGGAACTCGACGTCGTAGGGGGCTCCGGGGATCTTCTGCTCCTGGATTCCAACGTCGACTGCAGCGGCCGATCAGGCAAAGCGAAAAGGGGAAATAAAGCAAAGGTGAGTATCTAGCATACCCGCGAGTCTTACGCCCGCTACTAAGCATTTATGCATGTATCAAATGGAAAGGGGAGGCTATATATAGTGGGCTGCAAGGTAGAAATCAGAATAAGGATAAGAAGTTAGGCCTATCGAAGACTAGCATCTTCCGAACAGTCTTGCAGCATGAGGTAAGAATCAGCCAACAAATTATATAAAGCATAAAGTAACAATGCAACAGAAGTTGTTGCAGCATTGTATAATAATATGTTGTAATAATTAGCAATGCCTCCGAGTTCCCCTCCTCGACATCCCCGTGAGGAAGAAAACCCAGAACCAACAGTTTAATAGTAGTAGTTTGTAGTGATAGGATCTGGCTTCAGCATAAAGCGTCCTGTTACCGTGGACACGGCTATTCGAATAGATTAAACTCCCTGCAGGGGTGCACTACTGTTACCCTACACGCTCGGATCTCCACGGTGGCGTAAACCTTGTTAGGGAATGCCCCACCGAGGCTATCCGACACGCCGAGGCCCATCCTACGGCTCATCAGAGAGGTCCCCGCCGGTCTACAGTCCTAAGCGCAAGAGCTTCATGGGCCATCACCTCTCGCACTCCGGGTCGTTGTGCGCCAAGTGGATCCAGTGCCGCAGCACGATCCGACCCAACCACAATGCTGAAACTGGACGTCTTTCAGAGCTTTCGAACGAGACCACAACGCGGAGGGCCCACACCGAAACCCCACGTGGAGGTAGTGCATATAGGGCACGTCGACCCACTCAAGTCATCCGCCGAACCCGTTAAGCATTTTATTAATTTTCTGTCGAGACAACCGTTATCGTTGCCCCTTACTGAATGAGTCGCGGACAACGACAGCAGTCAGGACCACCAGTAATGTCGGTGCCTGCCCTGTCGTCCCACTAACTCGTGCGGTTACCAAGAAGGTGAACCGTCTCCTTACCTTGTCTCGCGTTTGCTCCGAAGAGCTCGACTTTTGTACAACAGGAAATCCTTCGGCCACGAACAGTACCAGGCCCGCCGCACACCGGTGGAATACACCTGACCTGTCGTTCCGCTAAGATACCCTGCGCGGGCACCGTGGGGTCACCCGACTCCTTAACTGTAAGGACAACCGTGGTTCAGTACCCTAAGACGGATATACAGAGTCGACCACGAGTGGAGTACGGGGATTTCTCCTCGATCGCTCACACTTGAGGTGGCTCGGCAGATCCGACGTAGGGGGGCTGAGTCGGTGTCTGCTCTGAACCGTACCTGTAGCAGTTGTAATGTATCGTATCCGCATTCATTCCCAGAGTGAACACGACCCGCTATCTAATCCTATTGACTAACAATGCGCAGGGTTCACTGCTGAATATAATATAATTATAAGGCAGCATAGGATAAAGAAAGGTACATCAAGGGTGACAATGACAGGCTATGCAATTGAATAGGGTTGTAACGTAGCAGCAGCAGCAATACCTAGTGCAAGAAAGTACGGAAAGATAGGCGATATCTGGGGAAGGAAATGGCTCTGCTTGCCTGTAAGCTCGACGGTAGAGGTACGGTCGTCGACGAAGTAGTCGATCACAAGGGCATCAGCAGCGGACGTCGAGACTACCGGACAATAAAAGAGGGGGGAGAAACAATAAATACACATCAATGATAGCAATACAAATACAAGACACGACATACGAAATGTTAACGATGCTCTAACGTTGTACGATACACATTGCTCGGAACAGAAATTCATCCGGGGATGAACTACCAGTTCCGGGTGATTACCGGACAGGGTGTCCGGAGGGGGAAGGGTTCATGCCGGAGGTGTCGTGGACATCCGACAAACGTGTGGATTGTGTAACCGTGCTAGTTGATCCAATACGAACAATTTTCGTGTTCAGAATAAATTCATCCGAAGAGTTTTACGGTATCGGGCAATTATCAGACAAACGACCCGAAGGGGGGAGATGTCGATGTTCGTTGTGTTAGAGGTGGGGTGGGTATACGGGTAGCGTATTCTTATTCGTTATATTTTTCTGATCAAATTTCATGTATAAAGTTTTTGAATCAGACTTACGGTTTAAAAGATATTGATTTTTGAAGTTTAAATCAATTTAATAGATTTTCTGGATTTAATTTAATCAATTAAACAGACATTATCCAAAAGGAATTTTTGACTGGGTCAAAGCTGACACAGGGGACCCATCTGTAAGGTTGACTGGTCAACTGACCAGTGGGGCCCCACTGTCATAGACTTGGAGGCTAACAAGGTTTATTTTAATCTAACATTTAATTATCAGAGAGTGGTCTCCACATGTCATAGATACTACACAGCTAACAGTTTAGTTATATTTTAAACAGGTGCTTAAGTGAGGTGGGACCCATATGTCAGTGGGTTAGGAGTGGGTTAGTGCTCACAGGGGGTTAGTCGGGGCTAGCTCATGGCGTGCCCACGCCGGCAACCAGAGGCACTCCGGCTAGGGGGGGCACGACGGGAGCGTGGGAGGCCAGCAGCCTCCCTGGCCGGTGGCGGCGCAGCCGTGCGGGGGCACGCACGCGCGAGCGACGTCTGGCTGGGCACGGTGAGCACGGGTCCGGCCATGGCGGCCACGACCCGTGCAGGTGGCCAAAACGGCGGCGAGCCGAGCGGGGGAGGGGAGGAACGGGCGCGGCGGCTCTCTGTGGGGGAAGGGGAGAGGTCAAGGAGGCCGGAGGCGGTCGGGGCAGCGCCAATTCCGGCGATGGGAGGTGGCGGCCGTGGCGGGGAGGCGGGGCCCGATTCCGGCGTTGCGGCGAGTTCCAGCCGAAGCTTGAGGGGGAAGAAGACCCAGCGAGGCGCGGCGCTCCTTCACGACGTCCTCCCAGTCGAAGAGGTCGTCGTTGGCCACGAGAACCACGACGAAGTGGCGACAATGGCCGCGGTGGTTCCTCTGCAAGGAGGCGGCAGAGCGGGAGGCAGGGAGGGGGCGCGGCTAGGGTTTCCAGGGGCCAGGGGTTCGGGGTCGGCCTTATCCCCTTGCCGGAGACGCCCGATGGCCGCCACGGCGATGGCCTCTGCCATGGCCGGCTCGGATGCGAGCCACGGCGCCTCCCTGTGTACGGAGGTTGGGGATGATGGCCAGGTCGGGCCAGTTGGACCGGGAGGAGGAGGGCCGGGGCCCAAGTGGGGAGGGGAGGGGGGTATCGCCCCCCAGACGCTAGATAGTTGTTTAGCATTTTTTTTCTTTTTTTTGTTTTTTCCTTTTAGGTTTTAATTTAAATGCTTAGGCATTTTTGTAAAACTTGAAAGTTGCCTCAATATTAGTGCTAGGTAATATACAGTTGCTACAAAAGTTTTTTGCAACTAAATAAATTCGTTGGATATTTCTTTTAATTATTAAATGACTAAAAAGTTATTTGAATTAGTTGGTAGTTCGATAAATCACCACAACCATACCAACATGGACCACTGAATATTTGTGAATTATTAAAAGTAGTTTCATAATTTTTGGGCAAAGTTTAATTTGCAGCATGGTTTTTAATATTTAACCAAAAGCATTTCAAGCTTTGATTGATTTCAAAAGAATTGGGTTGGACTTTGTTTTGATCCACGATGAACAAGGTCCAAGATCACATTGCTTTTGAAATATCACCCAACATGATCATTGAAAGGAAGAATGCAAAAGGTGATCAAAGTGAAATTAGCAACAGTGATTTGACTGTAGCAAAAGGATTACTGTTCCAACAACAGTGATTACTGTTACAAGATCTGAGGGCGTTACAGGTGGTGGGGCAGAGCCCTGGTAATTTAGGGCAACTGTTGGAGAAGCTATTCTGTGCGCTAAATTTTTGTGCGTCTGGTAAAGCAATATATCCATTTGGCGCTATAAAAAAATTAGAGCGTCGCACGGTAAGGTCTCTATTGAAGATGCTATTATCCGTTGTACGAAATAAACTCAACCATTTTATTTCTTACGTAGAATTATTGAATGAATTTGCGAAATAAATATGAAGATGAGGGTTGATGAACAAACAACCCAAAAATAAACACCACCTCCATCTTAAAAGAGTATTACTCCCTCTGATCCAAATTAATTGACATACACTTAGTAAAACTTTGTACTAAAAGTGTACTAAGTGTGTGTCAATTAATATGGATCGGAGGGAGTATTTTTTTCACCAACCAACCACCTTATAGGCCTTGTTTCGGAGTATTAGGGAAACTGATCCCCAAGTGGAACTAATCCACTAGGGGATTGGATTAAACCCCACCATTACGCTTCTTGCCGTGGATCCATTCCACTGGTGGAAGAAGATTCTTCCAGCCCTCCGGGAAGGAAGTGGTTCGGTGTGGTTCGAGCAGGAAATATCCCCGTCGAGACCCAAACCAAACAATCAATTGGAAATCCACATAGGACAGTTCCCGGCCAAAACAAACCACGTGGTTTAGGTTGCAATCCATGTGGATCTATTCATAACCAAACAAGGCTTTAATGGGTTGTACTCCGTATAATACAACTGGGGCAGAAGGGGAAATTTGGGAGCAGGATATGAGGTGCCAATTTTGGATTGGGGAGGCGAAGATGTGAGGTTAGCGGGTAAATAAAAAAAACGATTTGTCTATCCTATTAGTATTTGTTACGCATGTTTGATATTGAACCACTGAAATATGTAATGCTCTCACTAATAGAAAAAGACCCATTTGTCCCGGTTCTAGAGGTTCATTTGTCCCGGTTCCGGAACCGGGACTAAAGGGTCGTTACTAATGCCCAAAACCTTTAGTCTCGGTTATAACATAAGAGCAATTAACTAGTATACCAAAAGAGCAAACGTATCATTGATTCATGCACTAATTTTCCATCAGCCGATGAAGTTGTTTCCATGGTTTCTGTTGAGTTTCTCGTCTCAGTGCACACTAGAATACTAGATTAAGGAAAGAGCTCTACAAATTGGGTCAGAGCATGATCAGTGCAGGCTTGCAGCCATGCCAGGCATAATGTGCACTTATTCATGGGAGTTATTCTTTTTTTTTGGGCAATTCAGAAAGCTTTATTCAAATCTTGGCATATATTCCTAGGGTAATCAGCATGAAGATTGGTCACTAGAAAGCTAGGAGCTTCACTGAGAAACATTTGGTCACATGCAATGTGCAAGTAAATATGTGTAGGAAGTAGGAACACTCCCAATCCTTTAGACCCAAACCCAAAGACCATGAGACGATACTTTCCGGCTGTGATGTCGCGTCTGTCATCTGCTATGTGGGGGGGGGGGGGGAGTGATCACCGGGCATCCGTTAAGAGCATCTTCAGCCGCGTAAGAGCCTCCAAGCTGGCGCTATTTGCTTCGGACAGACGAATTCTATCCAGTCGCGCCTCCAAGGGACCAAATAGCATCGGATTGGGCTAAAATTAAGTCCAGCGATCCCAAGCCGACCCAGCGCGTTAGGGGTCGCTTGGGGCACCGGATGAAAGAAAACAGCGCGAAAGAGGAACCGACCCTAGGATTTTGCGCGCGCCGCGTCGTGGGGCGCCACTTGTCGGCGTCTTTCCCACGCGGCATCCTCATCCTTCCGTCTCGTCTTCCCCGCTCCTGGAGTCGTCGCAGGGGAATCAATGCGGCGTCGGAGTCGAGTCCAATCGCTCCGGAAGGCGAATCAATGCGGCCGCGATTGAGTAGTCCAATCTCCGCCCACAGCGCCGCCGCTTGTACACCCGCCCCGCTATATATAGCGGGCTCGCCGTCGTGAAACGCCGCACACTCCACTTGTCTCCTCTCCTCCTCCTCCTCTCGCCGCGTTCTGCTCCTCATGGCCAACCGCCACACCCTCTCCATCGTTGAGGCGGTCCTCCTCGCTTAGGCGGACTACCCCTGCCTGCCGGACATGCGCCCGCCGCGCGGCTGGGTGCTCAGTGCCGGCGGCGTGCCGATACCTCCGGTGCCTCGTGAGGGCCCCCCTTCGACCGGGAGGTGCAGGCCATCCGCGCCTCCATGACAGAGGCCGAGCGCGCCGACCCGGCGAACGCGCCGGGCAACGTCGCCCGTTGGACGGCGCACTTCGAGGAGCGCCGCGACCAGGCGATCATGTCTACCAACGGCCTGGAACCAGTGTCGTGCTGTCTGAACCGCCACGGCTGGTGGCTGTGGTGAAGCGCGGAGGGACGCACCCTCTTCGCCGTCCTCGACTACATCGAGGGAGGAAACGAGCCGTGGCTCGAGTACCCGTGAAGACGACGACAACCACGACGGGGACGCAGGAGGAGGCGTGAAGACGGCGGCGACGACGACGAGGGCCCAGTCGTTTTTTCATTTTCTATTTATGTAAATTAAGACAAAATATTATGAATTTCGCTGAATTTCGCTAAATTTCATTCAACTTTGCCTAAAGAGTAGTTGAATTTGGCCGAACATGGGGCTCCTTTAGGGCCGCGGCTGGGTGGCCGGTCGGCCCCAAGTCACTTTCGCCGCCAAGGTGCCTCCAAGCGCCGCTAAAATAGCGCCGAAAAATGACTTGAGAGGCCGAACGGCTGGAGATGCTCTAAGGTTCCTTTCCACCCGAAGCCCTGTGATGCGGGTGTGCTCATAACTTACAGGCAGACGACGGATTACGAGGATCAAAGGCGGCAGCGCCGGAGGGAAGCAATTGGGATGAGCCAATTCCGAGAGGCGGGGTACCGGAAGATGCGGAAGCGTGGCTTGGGGGATAAGTGGGCATGGAAGATGTGGCCTTTGTCGCAGGTGATTTGGCAAGGAAGAAGACGAGGAAGAGGAGGTGCGCAGGAAATTGGTGTGCCTATATAGATTGCAAAAGCGCCCCGGCACGAAAACAATGCAAAAACCTATTCTATCCACATGTAGCCATAACACAAAGGGTCAATCTTGTCACAGAGATATGCAAGAAGCGATGTTAGATGATAAGGAAATGATCGGGTGGGAACAGTCGCACGAAAGGATGGCAAGCGCGATTGAAAGCTGCCAACTGGTACCATAAGCGAAGTAAAACAAATAGCAAATCCGGTACACACGTGACAATTGAAAAGAACAACACTACAACGAAATCTCTACTCCTCCTAAAGGGGGAGTCCGTACTTTGTCTCGTCTACACACAGATCGATCGAACGAACTCCCCCTCCCACCGAACGAGTCGCTCACCTTTCCACCGATTTGTTCTGGTAGAACCGTATTGTCCCGCATAAAACCGATGAAAAAAACCTTTACCAATTACCATCACCGCTGATCGCTAGCCGCCGTAGGTCTCCCCTGCCCCCGATCCCTAGCCGCCGCATGTGAGGAGATTGAGATCGACGACATGGGCGCGGAGGAGATCGACGCCGCCTGCTCGTGTCGATCTCTACCGTAGTATCGTCGACGACGCTCGCTCCCACACCGACACGCGGGCCAGCCATCTTCCTCCCTCCACCCCGAAGGACACTCATCGCATCGCACCGGCGAGCAGACCTAGGGTTCGTTCGGGTGTCCATCTCTGGCGGGTGAGCGTGCATGGCGGGGATACCGTGGCCGTCGTAGGACCCGGAGATGGTCCCGGTGCGGATGCTGGGGAGAGGGGTATGGGCGGCAGCTGGCCCCGTGGGGGGAGGGGAAGGAGGGACCCGAGCGAGATGGCAGCGGATGACAACCGGTCGACGATGAGCAGCGCTACGCCCACACCGTCGATCGAGGTACTCCTCGCCTCCTGCTCTTCCTCTCTCTATCCCTGATGCATCCGGCTCACTAACGCGCAGGCGCCTGTGTGTCAATTGCAGCAGTTCGGCGAGTCGATCGGGTACGACGATGGCGGCCGCGAGGAGCTCGACGTCGTCTTCACCAGCGTCTTCGGCGCCGAGGCTACCATGGTGCACCCCCAGGTCCTCCCTTCCCTTCCCCGTTCCATTGTCGCGCTCTGCCGAGGTTAGCTCCCATCGACGAACTGAAGTCTACTGCATGCGCTCTGTTGTGCTGCCGAGGCCTGGGAACGTGGTGATGAACATGGGCACGACTGAACTGAAATTTGCTTTGTTTTGACAACTCCTGTAGTCCTGCTGCAGCTCTTGGCAATTTCCCAGCCTCCCTACGACACCCTGGAGGAGGTGATTGGGATCAGGAGGATGGCCAACATAGGATTGCTCAAGGTCTTGGGGGTGACCTACCGAGAAGTTTCTATGAGCTGTGTTACATACTTTCATTGTGTTACTTTGCATCTGCATGCTACTCAGGTGTGTTACATTGTGCTCTTGGATGGGTTGCTGACGGAGATATCAGTGGTAGCTTGCAGCAGATCGGTGGCCTAAGTGGGACGCGCTTTCTTGTGCCGTAAGAACGAAGGCCGGGTGCGCGCTCATACAGGTCATGCGGTGGCGCAAGAGCCTGGGCGTAGCTGATATCAGTAGAGTCATCGCGTTGATCAACGCAACATTATTATCCTGAATTTAGGAGCCAGGTATTCCATACCTGATCCAGCTCATGTGTGTGTTGACATTGTTCATGCTTTGGGTCTCACTGCAGATGCAAAATCCAAACTGCAAAGTCATAGTGGACAACTGCTATGGCGAATTTGTAAGGACGTCGGAGCCTCCAATGGTAGTATGTTCATGATGCCATCATCATATGAATACCGGATACGTTCTATATAATTGGGCATTTGCTTGACAGGGAGCAGACCTGATTGCCAGTAGCTTGATAAAGACCCCTGATGGTACCGTCTTGTGGTGGCTGTGTTGCTCAGGAGAAAGATTCGGTTGCCGTAGTGATTTCGGTTGATGCCGAAATTATTCTGAAACTGAAATTGAAAACCTTGGCTACGACTCGCCTATGCCTGGCCTTGGGGTGGAGTTTGGGTCGGCACCTGGTTGGACATACTGGATGTGATATTTGATATTTCCTTCATAAATATGACTGTACTGCACTATTGATACTTGTATATATTTCTAGGTGGAGTTAAATTTGTTGTATTACTATGGGATGTGTGTGTGCAGGGTCAAGGAGAGCTTGCTGTAGTGATTCTTCATCAAGGTAACTGTGGATGGTTTAATGTACTCCACATGACATTTCCTTTCCTTTTCTTGAACCTATCCGTAAGGTGTATCCTTGAATCCTTACGAAGAAAGGGCATGCCCTGAGTTACCTGAATCAGATATAGTGCAGGCTTGCAGAAGTGTAAGTACCATATATTGTTCTCCTCAATTAATTATTTGTTTTTCCTTTCGAGCTATCAAGGCTTGATTTTTATTTTTTTCACATGTTGTAGTTGCTTGATCAGCGAAAGAGCATGAACTTGTGGTGATTTACCCTTACTTTGGATATTTTCAGTACTCAGCCTGCCGTGCCACACCGCAAGGCACTGGACTATTTATTCGGAAAGTATACTTACATGGATGATTCATTGATAAGTTGTTTCTTATATTCTACTTAGATTTGAAGCATTGTTGAAGGAGGTTATCTGGGCATTTTCTCTATTAATTGTAATATTGTTTCCTAATCAGAATCACACTTACTATTTTATACAGCAGTAATGTTTCAAATTAGTGATGTTTATATGTAAAGAAAAATATATGAAATTTCCATTCAACTGTTACTCTATAAGTAATCTTCATATCTGAGAATATTTATTATCTTTGCTGTAAAATTCACCCTTTTTAGAGTGACCACTCATAGAAAATATAATAAGGTATTTTCAGCTATGACGTCCGAATTAAGTGTATTCTACATGATAAAAAAGGATTTATTGTGTACCCAGTATGTACTTGTAAAATATAACTAACACACATAATATATAAGAACGAAAAAATCATGTCTAAAGTTTAAGTTTGTACATTATTTATTTTTACAAAATTTATTTTTCAGTATTTTTGGAAGTGCAATGCAATGTGTCATCTTTGCTAAGCCTGACTTTTGGTGAATGTATATACTCACAGTGTTCGGTTTCTGGTTGATGCATGTCGCTTGCCGTTGAGGGCATAGAAAATGTGAAAATATGTAAGAGGTTTCCTGGAAATTTCTTGCAACCGCTCTGTATTTACCTCTAAACCACTTTTCCGAATTCCATTCGTATGTTTGTACCACCATTACACAAATGTTCTTGCTTAATTTATTGGCCGAGTTCTTCTCTAAGAAGAATTATTGCATGCCAGATGGATAAATGTATTTGAATGGAGCGCAATAAGAAGCATTGTTAATATATGTATTAGAGCCTCTACAAGATCAAAAGGGAAAGGAGTAAGTATGCTTATGTACTGGACGCTTTACTTAAGCATGATGCGTACACAGACAATTGAAAAGTTAGTGATGTGTTTTCATTTTCTTTTGAGAGGATTGTCATATAATGGAATAATTGGTAATCTATAGTTGGGATGAAACCCAATATATTTCTAATGGTATACAACCAAAATTAGGTTGAGATCAAATGCTTGACTGATATAAACTATACTATTTTTTGACAGGTTAGTAGCACGAATTAAAAAATCGGTTGAAACACACGAGCATATTTGCTAGCTGGATACTTCGGGAGCTGCCTCGTTGTGGGATTGCATTGCTATATAGTCCTCGTTATCTTGCCGGAATATATGTGCGATGGTTTCATGGAGGAGCTCGGGTTTTGGTTGTCGTTGTTGTACTCCCCGCGCCCCACCACTCTGCCCGAGGTCTCCACCCTCATCCGGATGGGCTAGCTATGTGGCATGCATGAATGTCGTAATGGAAAGTCCTTTTGCACCTTTGGCTGGATCTAAATGACCTTCATGCCAAGTGTGTGCTCGAATGTTGTGGTGTCGATAATGAGAAATCGTGGCGAGGAGAGATAGTGTCGGCGATGCTGCCATGGCAAGGAGAATGAGACCTTAGTGTGAGCGTTGTGTTGTGTTGACAGTGAGAAAGTGAATGGTGAGGGGATCACAATCTGAGTGTGAGTGTTTTGTTGTGAGAGAGTGAGAGGTTGTTTGACTTTTTTAAAAGGGAAAAGGCATGTCTTGCTATGAGAGAAATGCCACATAATTTTCTGCGTAAGTATCAACAAATGATTTACATGTGATCCTACAATTTATTAAAATTAGGATGCCACTCACTCGACTATAAAAGGTCAGCTTCTAGCATCTAGCAATTGAACAATCAATATATATTTATGAGTTTACTTTATAGATTAGAGATAAAATCTAGGGTATAATGCTTTGTAAAGTGTCATTTGCTAACATTATTATTGACGTAACTATGATGGACCGCATCAGAAACTCATAAAGTTTTGGATTACAAAAGAGGTGTATACGTCATATAATTATATTTTTGAATTTAAGTACGTGGCAAGTGAAGTGAATGTAAGTTATTTTCTAATGGCTATAGAATATATTTTTCTATACATGCAAAATTTGACACACGTTATGTTTATATGTGTAATAACAGAAAGTTAAAAGCCCGTTGCAACGCACGGGCATTCTACTAGTTGTTATACAAGTGTACTAAAATTACCGTCACAACAACAATTGCTATAAAAAATGGTTTGTATTTACCATGCTTTCCAGGGACCAATCGCTCTGTATGAAAGTCCCACGTAGATGATATTGGATGTTGAAGATCTTTTGCTGAATACGTGCGAGTTTCTATCCATTTCGAATTTCCCACGAAATTAACATGATGAGTACTGAGGAAGGCGAATTTTTTTGAGGCAATTGTTCTACGGTATATTTTCTATTTATCCAAAAGAGTACAGTGGTATGTTACAATGGAAAAAAAACAAAAAGAGGGGGGAGACCATAGTCTAATTAGCCAATTCCAGTTTTATGGAACATCGTCAAAGTGGGACATCTAGGTTAGCTGCCTCAAAAAATTAGTCAAGATTGACTGCAATCCAGTCCAAGAGTTCTTGTCTGAATTTATCCTTTATTCCGTGTTGAAGGATAGATAGGTCATGGGTCAAATTTCTCTTCCATCCTTGAACCGTTGCTCTTTCACTGTTGAAGATCAAACCATTCCTTTGGTTCCAAATGTGCCAGCATCCTAAAATAATGATTTCTAGGCCAAAGTGTTGTGGAACATGCTCTAGTGCCAGCCAGGTTTCTTCTAGGATGGATGTACCTCTTTGTTTGAAGGGGATCAGAGTGATCCAGCATTTGAAGGAAAAGTTGCAGTCCCAGAACAGATGAAGGGAGGTTTCTGGGTTATTTGATGAGCAGCATGCACAGTCATAGTTGGGGAGGTGAAAGTTCTTTCTCTGGAGGAATGCTCTTGTGTTTATCCTATTGTTAATTAATAACCAGAAGAATATCTTGTGTTTCAGCCTAGCTACACATTTCCAGAGTTTTTTGGTTAATCCATTTGTAGTGTCATCAACCATGAGCTTCTTGTAAACTGTGATTGAGGAGAATTTCAGTTTTCCATGACTTAGCCATACATCTCTGTCGTTTGGGTTATGCTGCAGAAGTTGTGAGGTTTCCTGAAGTTGGTTTCATGCTTCAATAGACAGGGGAATATGAAACAACTCATCCCAGTTGGAGGCATCGCTGGCTTTTTGGACAGAAATGTTTTTGTCCTTGGCAAAAGAGAGGAGTTCAGGAAACTTTTCAGAGAGGCACTTGTCTGTCCATTTGTCATACCAGAGAGATATAGTGTTACCTTTCCCAATCTGAATTGTAGCATACTTCTTGTAAGTTGGGAGGAGAGGGATAAGATATTTCCACCAGAAAGAACCTGTGGATTGGCTTAAGGGTGGATTTTCACTGTAAGCAGTTTCCCATAATAGCAGGACCCAAGGAATGTCATCTTTGTTGAGGAATTTGTGAATATTTTTAGTGAGGAGAGCTTTGTTGTGTGTGGCAATGTCAATAATACCTAGACCTCCCTTTTCTTTGGGTTTACAAACTTCTTGCCAAGAAATGAGTGGAGAGCCACCCTGATTAGCTCCATATTTTCTCCAAAAGAAGGATCTGAGGTACTTGTTGATTTGAGTGATTACACCAGCTGGCAGTATGAGTGTGCACATATAGAGTGTGGGGAGTGCTGAGAAGATGTGTTTGATCAACATCAATCTTCTATCAGAGGAAAACATTGTGGAGCATCCAGAGAGTCTTATGTCAATTCTCTGTATTAGGTTCAATAAGTGTTCAATTTTTGGCTTGTGAATGTCCAATGGAAGACCCATATAGGTGAAGGGGAAGGATCCCAGTTGGCAGTTCAGAGTGTTGGTGAGGGCCTGCAAATTGTTTTTTGGTAAATTGATAGGAACCAGAGAAGACTTGTGGAAATTTACTTTCAGTCCAGTGTATTTTGCAAAGTAATACAACAGTATTTTGATCTGTTCCAATTGTGTTTTATCAGCAGGCATAATCAATAATGTATCATCATCATATTGAATGATTGGAAAGTGAGGTCCTGAAGAAATCAATATGGGTCTCTCAATTAGTTTCTCAAGCATAGCCTCATTGAAAATGGATTGCAGGAGGTCAGCTGCCAGTACAAAAAGAAGAGGGGAAAGGGGGTCCCCTTGTCTGACTCCTCTTTTGCAATGGAATGTTTTCCCTGGGATACCATTGAGTAACACTGATGATGTGCCAGAACTGAAAATCATCTTCATCCACTTGCACCAAACTTCTCCAAATCCTTTTGCTTTCAATATTTCCGGTATGGTTTCATGTTCAATCATGTCAAAAGCTTTCTCAAAGTCTAGTTTAAGCACCACTGTTGGTTTTTTGGATACATGGCATAGATGTAAATATTCATATGTCCAGGCCACACAATCTTGAAGAGATCTATTTTTAATGAAACCATACTGGTTGATGTGAATCAAGGAGGTGATGTGGGATTGCAATCTGTTTGCTAGCAATTTGGTAATGGTTTTGATGGTGCAATTTAGCAGAGAGATTGGTCTGAAATCAATAGCTGTGCAGGGAGTATCAATTTTTGGGATGAGAGTGATGAAAAAAGCATTTATGCTTTGAAGGCTGACAATCCCAGCATGAAAGTCAGCAATAAGTCTGTAAAAGTCCTGACAAATAATATTCCAACAGTGTTTATGTTTAAAGGCGATATCCTGACAAAGGAGATATTGCATGGCACTTGGAAAGAAAATGGCAGCAAGACGAGCCCGGACGCGAGGACTGTATTCCTTACTATAAAGGGCGCTAGCCTACCCGCATAGCGAGAGGCATCGCTTGCGCGCGACGTCCTTGTCCACCCGATTGGCTGCTCCAGTGTTTTTCTGACTGCTGGCAGCCGATGCACCGTCAATACTTTTTACACTCGTTTGTTGGCTAACGTAGTATGACCAGTGGGGTCTTTTCCGTGTGAGGTCCATAGACCAGTAAGGCCGTTGCGGGGGCGCGCGGTACGCTTCATAGAAACCCTACATCGATGGTGGTAAAAAGGCAATCTCATTCCTCTCTTCTCAGCCGCCGCCGCGCTCGAGTCCTCTCCTCCCCTCGAGTCCCCTCCCGTCGCTGCCTCCCTCCCATGGCCGCCGCGCGCCCAGGCCGCCAGAGGGGCCGCCGTGGCGCCGCGCTCAGGCCGCTGCCCATGGCCGCCGGAGGGCCCCGCCGTGGCGCCGTGCTCAGGCCGCTGCCCATGGCTGCCGGAGGGGCCCGCCGTGGCTGTGCGCCCAGGCCGCTGCCCGTGGCCGCGTCCTCCTCCCATCGTTGCTCCTCCTCTTCCTCCTCGCGCTGGTCGTTCCTCTGGTATGCCTCTTCGTCGCCTCCGCCTCTCCTTTCCCTCTCACTCTAGGGTTAGGGTTAATTTTTTTGGGTGGGGTTCATGGTGGGTATGCAGGAAGGCGAGGTGCAGGATCTACGGAAGAGAGACCGGAGGGGGAGGGGAAGGAGTAGGCCGGCCCTGGTTGTAGGGCGCCGCCCTCAGTCCCTCCCTCTCCCTCATCAGCTCGCCGTCCTCTCCACCTGCTCGTTTCCGTGGGAGTTGCTAAGAACATGCAGCAGTGGGTCGTGGTAGTGTGGTAGACCTACATGGAAGGAGGCAGTCAGCTGCATCTCTCAATTGCCTGTGGAGACTCTGAGGTGAGCCACTGCTAGCCCCCCGCCTTTCTCCTCATTCTTAGCCTTTCTTCTCATTCATGTTTTTACATACTTGTTTACTTATGCATTTTTTATGAAAATATTTGGATGCTCATTTAACATTATTTATGCTTTCCATTGTTATTTTTCTTTGAGTATTATGCATTTTAATTACTGAACATTTATCTTTTATAGATTGGTTTAATTCTTAACTGAGCCTGTTATGGTGATTTGATTGATGTGAATTTTGTGCTAATTCAGGTTGTGTAGTTTGGTGCCGAATACGGGCTGCGACAGAGGAGGAGGCTGGCGGCATGGGGAAGAGAAGGGGCTCGATCGGGGGAGAAGAGAAGAGGCTGCGACGACATGAGAGCAATGGTTGATGTCAAGGTGAGGTTACCCAACTCTTTTTTCCTTCTTTCCTCGCCACCTCCTCCCACTCCTCACTTCCAACCTCCCTATCTCTTTTCAGATTTCAGAAAACACTATCGTGCGTCGTGGTCTCGGATCGGACGCAGGTTGCTACCATGGGAGGAGCAGGGAAGGGTGAAGCCTCGAGACCCACCGGCAGTGTGCTCTCTTCAGAATGGTGCCAGGCTGCTTCTTCTCCTACCCCTGCCTGATCCCTCCTCGTACCCACATAAATGGCGAGCAGAGGGCCTAAGTGCCAGATGAGCAGATATCTACAACAAGCTTCAAGGTGTGTGCACATGGATGATTTTTTTTCGTTTTCAGAATATCCATATTGAATAAGTAGGCACTTCATCCTAGGCTCCTGATCTTATTTTAGGAAAATCGCTAATTGATGTCCGAGGGGAGAGCCGCTGGAGAGCAAACCCATCAAATGCATACAAGAACCTTATTAGCAAGCATTATTCATATTTAGAATAATCTGGGTTCACCTCCTTCCCGGCCGTCCGCTTCTAGGTGCAGCTGGTAACTGAAGGTGTTTTTCTTCAATTTCAGTCAAGCTGGTGACCTGACAAGGCCACCACAGTTTAAGCAGCTTAGTTACATTTGTTTACAATAGAACAGTTCCCATAAGCTATGCCATTGATCTCGTCCATGTGGCGTTTGACATGGAAAAGATGACCTCCCATCTTAATTTACAATTCTCATATTAGGTTCCAATAACGGAGGGGAGCAGGGCGACGTCTCCATTGAGAGAAACAAACGACAATAGTACAAGGTTTCTGATTCTTCTTGGTTCTAAGATTTGCAATTTTTTTGTCTTGCGTGACTGCTCAGCTATTCTGATTGAAACCATCAGGCTTATGTAGATCATTTTCCCCAGATATGTAATACTTGCGTTTTGACTATCCTCTGCTACCACTAAATCAATTATGTATGTGTGTGATTTAGTATCAATCCTTCTTCCATGACATGAGTCAATCTGGCTAATTCTTCAATAATATTTACCTGGCGCATTTTAGTTTCCTTATTATAATGCATGCCATCAATCCTATCAAATTTGAACGCTAATCTGCATTCGTAGGACAGTCTAAAACTCTTTTATTTTCCTCACTCCTTTCTCCTGTTGATTCAGTTCATCCTGTTGATTAGACCACATCTTTTTAGAGAGGTAGACAACCTGAAGTCACTTCATCAAACCCAAAGCACCTCATTTTATTTCCCAAATTATTTTCAGATTGGAGTTGCCTCTTGGAGAGCAGCAGATTATTGAAACGAGGACCAGGGTATGCACAAAGTTACAGGTTTTGGTTCTTTATGTTTTTTTAATAGATTTTTCTATTTCTATGGTCTGATCATTACCAGATTATGTAATGTATATAGGAAGAACAGATTAGTGTTAGCTGTTATTTCTGATACTTATTTCTTCATGATTGGCAAATTTTAGTGTATCATGTGGTAAGTTTTATTTCCCAAATTCTTTTCAGATTGGAGTTGCCTCTTGGAGAGCAACAGATTATTGAAACGAGGACCAGGGTATGCACAAAATTGCAGGTTTTGGTTCTTTATGTTTTTTTAATAGATTTTTCTATTTCTATGGTCTAATCATTACCAGATTATGTAATGTATATATGAAGAACAGATTAGTGTTAGCGGTTATTTCTGATACTTATTTCTTCATGATTGGCAAAATTTAGTGTATCATGTGGTAAGTTGCTGGTATGTTTACAAAGGCATTACTGATTAATTTTATCGGTTTAGTGGAGAAGAAAAGAATGCTAAAAACAAAACATGAAGAAATAATTCGATGTTACAGAAAGAAAGAGATTAGTAACTCGATCTGCTTGCTTGTCAATTGTTTGGTGCCTCATTTGGTATTTGACTAGAGGAAAAAGGCGATGTGTAAGCTGGATTCAGTGGTTCTGTGACATGCATTTTTGTTTATCTTCAAAATAGTTCTTGTGCAACTCGTTTGTACACATGTGTGCTTGTTATGTATTATTCTGAAAGTTAAGTGGCACCGTGCGCATGTGTACAGTTGGCTTAGTTTAATTTTGATGTGCCTAGAGTGGAGATGATGGGCTATAATTTTTCCTATTGCTAATGAGTAGGTGGCGAGGAAAGCCACCCCGACCAGTCGCCACAAGGCCTGGAGGAGTAGGTGGCGAGGGAAGCAGCCACGGCCAGCCGATCAGATGTAGTCAAAGAGATCAACTGATTGGGAGTCCTCCACAAGATCGATGCGACATGCATATGCAGATTCCTCCCAGAGCCTGCTGGTGGAGGGCTAGCGAGGAAGATAACCCAAGGTGATCCGCCAATGCACTCTTGTCTCTCCGTTCCCTTTTGTTTTTTCTGTGAGCATTGCTTAGCCCGATGATATAATTTGGAAATAGGTTTACTTAACCAAAACCGTATGTCTTTGGTGAAAACACATTGATATTACTTGCAGTTCTAAAACAAGGAAACAATCTCAGGAATTTTTTTATTTTCTATATTTTCTTTTTGTTCCGAATGTATCTGACTATCTATATCTTTTCAGACTGTTTTTCCTAAAAAAAATTATGTTGTTTCAGATTTTGTGATGATGTCGGGTGAGAGATAGATTATGCATGTAAGGTGACACACTAAAGGTTGTCTTGTGTTCGCTTCCTTGATCCCATGTATGTGATCCATATCCTCTTTGATCATGCTCAGTCTCCCTCTTTTCTGAATAATCATATTGTTTATGTGTGATGTTTTCAGTTCCTTCCACAACTACTAATTGATCTGCATAAATAATAATTATTAGAATTTTGTGCCTCATCAACTCTATTTATCCTTTATGTCACTGCTAGCATCCTTTTATTCATCATGAGGCAGCTTCATATGTCCATTACAACATACAATTTTCCCTTTGCTTGTTGATTCTTGATCGCTATAGTTGGTTGGTTGTTGATTCTGGTATGCATACTAAATTGGGTATGTCCAAGCTCGTGCTGAATTAAAATCATGGTATGATTTTTTTATACCACAACTAGATAGTTGGATGCCTTAGTTTGCAAGATTAGCTTGTCGAATTCATTTGTTTTGTTGTGAGACATGTACAAATTTTCATCAATGGTTTGGGTATCAATGTCACTTTTGTTAGAGTTCAATTTCCCCTTCTTCATGTGCATCCTCAAGCATAACCTTTCCGAGTTTGAGCTTAAGGTACGTGTATTTGTTGTTGTAGTGTTGAAGCAAAGGGGGGGGGGGTTGAGCATCTTTGATCAGTGAGTATTGGCGCCAAATAAATTCTGGGAGAACTATCTACTGTTACATATATACACCATATCTCATCAGTTTATAATTAATGGATGTAAAGAATGTACAATGCTGTTCTCGTCTCTCAGGATCATATATCCATGGTTAATCTGCTACCAACATAGACAGGATTATTGATCTAGCTTGCAGTGTAAGATGTATTACTAATTGAGTTTTGCTTCCTTTGTTGATTCTTTCAGATAACTGAGTGCGAGGAGGGTGATGGTGATGGCGCGACTGCTAAGGGATCTAATGATTGCACTTTGTCTGATGTGGCTGCAGGATCGGGCAACTGACCAGTTGGGTGCTCGACCGCTGATGGACTGCATCAGCGTGGCTAGAAGGGTGTGTTCCTATTCGCCCTTAAGATCTCTGTAGGATTTTTGTCTTAATAATTAAACGTGTTTGTTTCAAGTACTTTAATTCTCTGAAACTTTTGATGAGAGTTCAGATGGATGGATTCACTTAGTTTACAGATAGATAATATGAAAAAGTTAAATTTTATAACATGAGATGTGCTTTTATCAAGTAGTCATCTCTGTAGAAAGAGCATCTTGGTGTCAGGAATGAAAATCATCATAAGAGCTATTGACCATGAGGATTTTAGTGAAGTAACCTTCACTCAACCTGTGAGTAGGAGATAATGCACTAAAATGTCTCGCATTAAGAATGTATTGTGCTTATGATCACGATGATCTCTAGGATATATGCTTAGTTTTTGGAAAATTATCAATTAGCAGCTTGCATATGCTTTTCCTGTGCATTTGAGTTTCTAAACTGTGTGTTGATATATGAATAGACATATTGTGATATGTACAGTCTAAGTTTAGTTTATTTATATTTTGGTCGCCCAACTTAAATTGGTTGAAAATTGTTATTTTGCTCTCAGTGACAAGAAATTTTTGATTGATCAGCACCAACGAGGATGCAAACTGCAGGTAATATTACTGCCTTTTGCACATATTTCTGTCTGGTTTTATTTTATTCTTTGTTTTCTTCCTAAATTTAACTTCATTCTTATTTCCAGGTTCTTCTTACTGTGATCTATTAATTAATGACCTGTCCATACATAGTTTATCATGTCTATTTAGAATCTCATCACATTACAGTTCATACATTGGGTTATTTTATCATGTTTCCTTAAGGTTTGTATTTAGGTTGTTCTTTTTTCCTTTTTCAGATGTTGTCATGTACATGTAGCCATGGTTCTTAAACACGCCCATTCCTTTTTCATTTCAATTTCCTTTGATTCGGTTATTGGACTAAAGGGTATTATATGACCAAGGATTAATTAGTACCTAAAATGCTACCTTTTGTTTGTGAAAATGGTCTAAAGGGGTTTTGCAACTATTATTATGTTTCATTGATTCAGTCCTGTAGTTCAATAGGTCCACTGGATTTTACTAAATGGTTCTGTATCTTTTCTTTGGTACCGATGCTCCGAGGATTCGTCTCCTTACTGCTGATGGTGTCCCAAAGGATGGTCAGGAGGACACGACATGTATTCCTCCTCTGTTTTAGAAAAGTGTAAATGAATCAAGTTTTCACCGGATGTACAACGCATATTTGCTACCATAGCTTGCTTTATAAAACCAATGCATGATATTATCATCTAAATCAATCATATATCTATGGTTTCAATACCCGGTTTGCTTTCGCTTTTTGCGCCATGGACGCAACGGGTCATCTAGTATGTTTAAACTGTGCTCGAGCTGCTTTTCGAGAACTGTATATTCTTACAGTTTGTATCAGTGTTGGTTTCCGTCAAAGCTACCACTACCAGCCTGCGTGCGCCGGTGTGGCTCCGTCGACGGCCGAGGCCTCGTACAGGCCAGGTATCGAGCCAGCGGCCGGTTTCGCTGGACACGGCTAAGAAGATGGTCACTTAAATAAGTTTCCGAATAGAAGGAAGTGAGACAGAGATCATCGAAGATGATCAACATAGATATTGTGTCACCGTTGAATTGTTTTATCGTGTGAGTGTCTTGCAACTTTATAGTGGACGGAGATACAATGAGCAATCATTCCTTTATTATTGTTTGCAATACATTACCATGGAAGTGGAAATGTCTGCTGAATTAAGCACATATGGTACACCAGATCAGATCCCCAGGATATAGCCTACTTTCCCCAGCCTTCTGACTTCAGTACTCAAACCCTTTTCCCCGATGACTATCGCCGTGACACTTGTTAACACAAAGGCATGTGTTGAGATTTCCGGGGCTGCAGATTCCACCTTTGAAGTCTTCGGTGATGCAGGCCGCGTTGCACCTTATGGGGACGCAAACATCGTGGTAGGTCTGGCTGGGCGCGTCGCATGGCTTGTCGTCTTTGCCTGCTCAAACAATTAACACTAGCTAGTAAGCAGCTTAACCGGAATTACACGTACTTAGCACAAGTATTAGGAGTACTGAAGAGTTTATGAGGGAAAAGGGGCGCACCATAACCAAAGGTTATTAGGAGGAGGAAGAACAGGGCAGTCCCTGCAACCTTGGCACCAATGGCGGACGGGCTCGATCGATTTCAAAGTAAGAAAAGTTTTTATTTTATTGGGCGAGGAGAAAAGGAGGTTGGAGTGCAAAATGCACTTTGGATCCCGAGCTTCATAGAGGCCTTCAATTTCAAACTTAAAAATTTATCAAAATTCATATTTCTCTGTTTCAAAAAATTCTAAAAAAAATACAGATATACATGGAGGTATAATGCACAAGTATGTAAATTTTCAGGACAAAATACGTTGAAATGAAGGTTGTGCAAAAAAAACAAATTTGCAGATACTATTCATCCTTCCAGGTCATGGATTTGTCTTTTTTATACAAGCTGCAATTCATGGTATTTCATAATAAAGTTTTACACACGTAAATTACGTCCTTACGTACTTACATATTTTTTTTCAGATTTTTTGCAATCGAGAAATTTGAATATTTTTTTTAAATGCGGCCTCCATGGAGCCCGAGCTCCAAAACGCATCACTCGTTGAAGTGTGTCTATTTGTATAGATGGATGACACCTGATATACCGGTATATGAATCAATTTCTTGATTTTGGACGGTAAATGTGACATATCCATTTAAGGCACATAATCAACCATATAAATAACATTATTACTTTATTAGTGACTCAAATCAAGATATGCATACCCACAGGCCCAACTTACATAGGTCTCTCCTAAACGAATGAAGGCTACGACACAGAGATCAAACTAAAGGACGCAAAGGATGTGGTGTGGCCGGTGCAAAGGATGTGGTGTGGCCGGTGCAAAGGGTGCCGCCGAACATTTCGACGCGGCACTGGAATCGGCTAGAACTCGGTGTACTGGTCCTTCACCCAAGACAGCCTTGAGCCTTACCCGCGGTTTTCGTGAGCTGTCGTCGCCCGCCACCGCCATCGCCCTTTTGGTTTAGGTTTAAATTTATTTTTTTATTTGTAGTTGATGAAATCAAGTGTATCGCGTTGATGAACTATGTAGCGGGAACCAACTATGTTAAAATATTAATATTTATCATTCGTTTTACAAGATTTATTCTCTGCCGTTGTTAATCTGCTTGCAAAGTATTAAAAATGATTTTTCTGAACGGATTTAACCTACGACGTCTCGTGTCTGTCTGCAGCTATGTGACTAGATGGGAAGTGTGTCGTGTGCAGAGTTGTTTGATTAGACGGGGGCGTGCGAGCATGCCGCACCAGTGCTGCTCACCAGGAGACGTGCTAGCTCACCGGGAAACGAACCGTTTGACCTCCCAGCTCCGTCGACCACTTTCTAACTACCTCCGGCCTTAATGGCGCCCGTTGTCCTGTATAAACAGTTTGCCAAACTTCCCACTTTGTGCCTCATTCATTCTCCATCGCCCCCATTGACTCGCTCCTCGCTGGAGACCTCTTAACAACCACCGGTCAATATGGCGTCTCTCATTTTTTGTTTTGGCGATGATGACTCCAAGCTAGAGGAGTCCGATACAAATGCTTCGGTTTGGGAACAATACGGCATGATTATGTAGGAGGAAGTCGTGCCAGTGCTTGCACCTATACCCGCGATCGCTCCAGTGTTCATCCTTATGGCATTGTTGGACTGGGGGTCGCACATTGTTGCAGAGTTGAACCCGCGGGGATCTACAAGGTCCTAGACATGCACGCGCCATTGCCCCCTGCACGCACCAATGCCAGAACCCGTGCCCACGATGGTTCCACCATTATCGCTCTTGGGGCCGAAAATTCATGCATTCACTAAAGATTGGCAAAACTCCTTGTTCACCGCCAGCTCGAATAGAACCCATCGCTGTCATCACCCCCATTGCTGTCATGGCTGCAGTTAGAGTTAATTAGCTAGTTTAAAGTATGTAGTTTCATTTGATTGTACAATTACATTGAAAGTATTAAATAAATGGATGTTTTAATCGAAAGTGTATTTGCGGGTTTCAAACTTCTTCACTAAGGCAGTTCTTCTAAGCTTCTCAATATGCCAATTCTGGAATTACTATTTTGGCGCGAACGGTCGCGCATTGCATACGATCTGTTTTAATAACCCATGTGTATTTCTCATTTTGGATCTTAACAAGAACTTTATAATCTGGTATCTGAAATCAATAAAACAAGAGCAAAACACACTTAAAATTGCTTGAATATAGATTTTTATTTCGTAATATAGTTTTGCATTGCATGAAGGGAGAATGGTTGCTTTTACAATTAGTTCAAGTATAAGAACTAACCAAAATAACCCCTAAATTGATGTCAACTACGTATTAAAATAGCTATTAGAACTATACATATAGCTAATTTCAAGTACTAACAGCTCATTTATGTATTGATGAACTCAAAATATTTACTAACTAAAAGTTCCACGCCACGCGCGCAGATTAGTTGAAGGTAGATGAGTAGGAAACCTCTGCCGCTGCAGCGGCCTGCTCGTGCCGATGCAGCCGCTCTTCGATACGAATGGATTCTGCGTACATCGCCGCCTCACGCCCGACGGCTGCGGCCTCTTCTTCCGCACGGAGGCGGTTTCCGCCAATGCCTTAGAGACTTGGCGCTCCTCCTCCTGCTTGCTTCATTAAGGTAATGTAGCGCTTGTGGTTATCGTCACCGCCGCCAGAAGGTGCCTGGATGGCCCACGCCGGCGCCTCCACACGGATCTCACGCGCCGACACCTCCGACCTTCGTGCGATGTAGGCGATGTGGGCCAAGAGAGTCAAAGGCGGGAGCGCTCAAGGCGCTCGGCGCACACCGTGCGAACAACGCTGATGGTCGGAGGTGACGGTCGTGCGACCAAAAGTTTCAGACTTTCTCGACATCGTAGAGTGCATCGCGCCCCCGATACAGTTGATTCTTGCCCGTGAAGGAGCCCTCCGCCGAAGTAGCCATTGAACGATGGTGCACTGGAGCCATTAGCGATTTGGGGGAGGAGGACGAAACAAGGGGATGTGAATGCGGCTTCTGAGTCACCGAAAGGGGTCTTATGGCGGGGATTATTTTTTTGGTGATCGGATGGGATGCTTGTGCGGTTGTGCGGGTGGTTGCGCAGTTGCATGCATGAATGGGTGCCTCATCAACTATACTTCCAGCATACGCGTGGCCATTCACAAACGATCGTGTGGTGTTCATATGAACTAGAGGTTGCCAGTGAGTACGATCTGACAAAACGCCAAGGAAGACAACTGGTCTACGCGTGGTGTACCATCGTACTAATCCAATTATGTTTGATGCTTCTATATTGCACATGATCATGTCCTAGCTATCGTCGCATACAGTTTAAAGGTTATCCTTATTTTTTTCCTCAATTTATTTTTAAAAAAGTGTGCAAGATAGCACACACGTGTTGTATCTATAAAATATCTCGAATGTAAATTATTCCACATATAGTTGGTTATACACAACTTTTTGTCAGTATAATGGATGCTACCTATGGATAAAATGTGTGGAATTCTCTTCATCCTTACTAATGTTCATTTATAAACAAACGTTTTTATTATAGTACACAGTTCATGAGCTTCAACCATCTCTGTTGTGTATCTTGATCACAAACATTTATCAATGCACAAACGTTTTCTATACACTACACATAATTCGTGAGCCCCAACCATGTCGGTTGTGTGTAATCATTGCAACCGATCAATTCTGGGGAACGGTCTGTATGCAACGTATCCGTTACCTATTTTTAGTGCGTGCCATATTGCCAAGACATTGCACATGTTTCATTTATAAATAGACGGTTTCAATTTTATACTGTTTACAATCACATTATCACAAACAGTTCAGTTCAATGGTTTGAGAAAGTTGTGTCGTAATAGCATCGTTCAACACTAGTGATTGTGGTATTTAAATTATAAAAACTGCAACATATGACCTACTCATTTTATGGCTTGAGTCATATGTTTCAGCAGTACCACCATATGTGCTTTATCTCCTGAATGGATCAGAAGGCCCGTATTTAAAATATGACTGCATATGGAGAGAGCGTCGATTTGCCCAGGTGCAGCTACACCTAGGCGTGAATAGTAAATTCGATATAAATGTAAAAAAAATAAAAAAAAATAGACATTCAAGATGCTCATATGCGGAAGGTGCTTGCAAAATGTTATGGTGTTTGGACATCCGACAAAATCGGTTTCAGACGGTATGTTTTTCAAAGCTTCTCAGACACCTGAAATTTTTCTTTTTTGCTACGAGCTCAACGAATGTCTAAACATCATGAAATTTTGCATGCACCTTTCATACATGAGCATCTTGGATTCCTAATTGTTCTAGAGTTTTTGAACTTTGTTTACTATTGTATTTGAATTTACTATTCACCTGGAGCATATGAGCCTAGACTCATCTTTATTTATTGTACAGCGGTGGCAAGAAGATGAGGCGCCGTGGGCGGGAGTTGAAAATGATTTTTTTTCCTGAGAACTGCATGCTACCGCTCAAATTTAAGGAAGTTGGTGGGTTTTGAAAGTTTATTCATCAGAAATTTGAGGATTTAGCCGAATAAGGGTTCGGCTAAGTTAACTCTTCAAAACAAAATATTTTGAGGAGTTATAACCCCTTTTAAGGGATCGATTAGAGATTGCCCTAAGGTGAACATGTGTGAAACCAGTTCATAACATAAAATCTTGTAAAATATAAGTGCTGTATGTGCAATGATCAAGATTTAGAATTTAATGTTAGTAAAATAGTAACCTTCCATTCTTTTATGAAAATTTGGGAAGGCATAAATTTTAAAATATTGAATCCTGTAATTTTCTTGCTGATTTTTTTTTTGAAAGTTTAAAATCTGAAAGTTCAGTCATGATATTCTGAAAGTGTAGACATACATTTCCACAAGTAAGAAAAGAGAAAGCTAGAAATTAGCAGCAAACTCTATTGTTTGGGCAGGGAGCTATATATAGCACAATTACATTTTGACCTTTGTTCTTTACTCCGTTCCATAATTTAAGACCATTTTACAAACTACCAATATAGATTGCAAAAAAATCTTATATGATGGGACGGAAGTGGTCGGAGATACACATAAGCAATTGTTCGATTATTGTTGTTTGCAGTACATTACCACGGACATGGAAATGCTTGCTAAACTACGCACATATGGTACACCAGACCTACAGGATATAGTCTACTTGCCCTAGCCTTCTGGCTTGTGTACCTCAGACCCTCTTCAGCGGATGACTGTCGTCGTGACACTTGTTAGTACACAGGCATGTGTTGAGCCTTCCGGGGCTGCAGTATCCGCCTTTGTAGTCTTCAGTGATGCAGGCCGCGTTGCACCTTACGTCGAAGCAGACATCGTGGTAGGTCTGGCTGGGCCCTTCGCATGGCGTGTCGTTTTTGCCTGCTCAAACAATTAATCAGCTTAACTAAATTTACACGTAGTGGAGACTTTTGCAGTGAAAAGGGACGTATCATGACCAAAGGTTAGGAGGAGGAAGAACAGTGCAGTCGCTGCAACCTTGGCACCCATGGCGGAAAAAATGATTTAAAGTGAGAAAAGTCTATCTTGTTGGGCGAGGAGAAAAGGGGGGGGGGGGGATGAAAAGTGTCTATTTATAGAGATGGATTGCACATGACATATGGGTATACTAGGGAAATTGCCCGTGCGTTGCAACAGGAAATATGTTGCAATGGTAGAGATTCGTCTAATTACCATTATGAAGCCCGACCGTTCGCCATCACTGTGATGGGCTCACACGGTGGCGAAACACGATAGCCTGGATAAGTGGGCGGCCTACACGACATCAACCAGGTTCAAGAATTTCCTCGAGGCTTTGGCTAGGATCCAACGGTGCTCCGTCCTCCCACCCATCCTCTATCCAACGATTAGACCTAGCACAACACATAGTCGCGCGATGTGGCGTCCTTAACGAGACCTAATAGTGCACACCAGTCGAGAGGTCGGCAAGGCGATCGACTGCCATATCTACCATCTAAAGCAATAGGAACATGACGGCATTTTCATTTGAATAATACTTAGTAGGAGCAAACAATAAGGTGTTGTCATGATGATCTTCTCAAAATAGGGGCATATAGTTTGTCGAAGCTATTGCAATGATATTTGTACAGCCATAATTGTTAGTTCGTTGCGACGGAAACATAAATTCTGGTGATTTAGTACCATCTATAATGTTCCCATCGGACAACATTATGAACAATTTTATGGTTATAACACTTCTTTTTGTTCTTTCCGTCTTCTTCATTTAAACGTGTGTTATTTTAAATCGTATCATCACGTATCATATCGCAAAACATGATCAATACTTATTATGGCTCCAACCACCCATTTACACATGTATGAGGACACAAATAAAATTGATGTGTCCACCTAAGATTTGTACTGATGACCAATATTTGGATCCTCTCTGCTAGTCTACCATACTACCAAAACTGATATATTTAGATACATATATGTAATTGGCCTATAAATTTTCATGAGATACATTTGTTAAAAAGAGAGTTTTCACCGGATACAAACAGAAAAATACAAAAAATAATATATCGATCAAGCTAATTAAGCATCGAAAATATATGCCACTTTCGTTGACTACAACAAAAAGTTATCAAATTTTTATAATTGTATTTGTATTAGGAAACTACCTTGAATCCGAAAAAGAAAAGAAAAATCCTACCAAAGTGCAAAATTACCTCTGACACGATATTTTTAAAATCTATGAAAAATTGGATCGCTGCACATTGACTACAGAAAAGAGTAATCAAAATTTTATAATTGTATGGATCAAAAAAACTACCTTGATTCCCAAACAATAAAAAAATCCTACTGAAATGCAAAATTACTTCTGGCGTGAAACACCTCTATGCTCCCTAAGTAGAGACATGAGAATCAATTGATCAGTCAATTTACTATTTTATTTTGACTCAGCGGACCATTTTTTTCAGCGGCAGCAGTCGCATGGACTGGATGAGCATCGTGGCGCTGGCCACGCGTCCTTTCGCTTGATCGGTGGCCGCCAGGGAATGGCGAGGAAGGCCCACAAATCCCTGTGCAATCCATCCTTTGTTTCATCAGCTCTCTTGTTCGTTCATGTCCGTCTTTCTAGGCGAGTAGGCACGCTGATATTCTAAACAACTTTGCCAGTCTATATAAACCGATGGAACTCGTGTCACATTAGCGAGGTGGGACAATTTAGATATCCATCCACAATTGGTGCTGCAGCCTGTCACCGGCGGTATACATTCGATCTACCCAGCGCTGTGTATTTAACTCATTGTGTCTCCCGGCCCAAAAAAAAAAGCTCAGCGCGGCAGCTTCCTTCCTTGACATAAAGCCGGCCCAGCAGTGAAGCTTTGTGGCCCGATATAAAAGCAGGAGCGGACGTACAAAAAAAGCCGGCCAACCGTTTTTCCTTTTTTATTCGGCTGTAAAAACACAATAGCGCCGGTTAATTCATCAAAAACACAAAGGTTCTTTTACAAAACATCATGATGGACTAAACCCATTGCCATCTTTTCCTTTGTAAATTAAACCCGTCATTATTCTTTCTTCATTGCATGCAATGCACAGATCATTTTAAGTTGGATCATTATTTCAAGGAGGTCTATTGATTTGGTGTGGCAAACCAATCAACTTTTCGTTAGAATGATGTAGAGTAGCTGGTTGAATTGAGCTTGGCCGGCCTAAAGGTCTCGAGTTCGATCCCTGTGGATGTTTTTCGGCTGGATTTTTTTAGCGCGTGCGCGTAAATTACGTCTGTGTCCCAAGATGGCCCATGTGGGCGAGACGCATTAAAAAGCGATCGGATTTGTGTTTTTTTAACCAGCTGTGAACTGGGGGTTGATCTACTATTTACTACTAACATAAAAAGCACCAGAGTTGCTGATCCAAACAATCTCGTACGTCTATTGACATACATCCAACGATCCATATTTAGCAGCACAACACGAATCGGCTTCCAGCCGACAAAACATACCTCTTCATCGCTAATCTAATCTCACCTTTCGTGCTCGCTCGCGCTCGCGACTCCCCCCATCCCCGTCCTCCCTGCCGGCCCCTGCCGCCGCCCCCCTACTCCCTGCTGCCGACCCATTCCCCGACGCTGGCCCTTGCTGCCACCCCAGTCTCCGCCGCCGGCTCCTGCTTCCGGCCCATACCTCGTCGTTGGCGCATATCCGCTGCGGCCCTGCCATTCCCCCGCCAATCCCCGCCTCCGGACGCCACGGGTCACAAAACCTAACCAGGCTCCCGGTGGTTGTCGCACACACAGAACGACGGAAGGTAGAGGCCGCAAGAGAGGCACAACCCATGGCGCCAACCGCTCCTCCATGGAAGGGAGCACACGTGAGGCGAGTCCAGTGAAATCCACCCTTCTTTGTTCCTGCCCTAAATTAAATCATCTTCCCTGACATTCTCTATAGGGCGCCCTGCTTGTTTATCTTTTCAGGGAATGCCGCGAACTTTCTCTATTTAGTTTTGGGTTTCAGTTTTTTTCGGGGAAATTTACATGGAGTTGCTGCCTGATGGGATCTGTAGTTCTGGATGGTTAAAGATCAGGGGATCCCGGGGTATTGAAGCTCGGCATTGCTTAAAATTTTCACTTCAGCCCATACTGATTTGTTGGGTATTAGTAATTTTATCAGAGCACATGAATTACACCTTGCCAAGTGGGCGGATTAGTTCTTCTCCCCTTTCACGCTTTCTGACTACATATAAAATATGCTGGATGAATCAAAATATTTGATGAAATCTTTGTAGTACTTTTGCTGGTACGAAAGGAGGAGAAACGTGTGCTGGATACAAGAATATCAAATAAATAGGGGGAAGGGATGCATGTTAGAGAGGAGAACATGCTGCAACAGAGAGCAACATCGATATAGCAGTGCACACCTCTTTTGTGTTGTTCAGGTTGTTATTAGAATTAATTTGGTGGTAGCAATCTTAATGTTTACTAACGCCAAACACGCTTCCTGTCAATCCGTTGTTGGTGGCCTGGACTGACAATGCCCCAATCATCATTGACAACATGCGTTGAACGACGCCGCCATCGCCCAGACAACCCACCCCACGGGGTCGCGGGGACGCTACATCCTGGACCGTTGTCGCCGAGGCAGCAGCTTGACGCTGCTCTAGGTTTTACATTTTGGTAATACAAATCCACCTCGACCTCCTCAGTTCGGAGTCGCTATTCTATATTAGTGGAGATGGAAAAACAATTCTAACTATCTTTGCTGGAAATGGGTTGGTGGTGTCCAAGGCAGACTAAATTTGAGTTGATTTTGCTTTTTTACAATTATATGTTCATCTCAGTCATAAATAGGGAGAGATCAGTAGAGAACATATCTTTTGAATTTTTGTTGTTGTGGTGCCACTCTTTTTTGTTGCTGCTGTGCAAAGGAGGAATGAAGGACATGGGAGAAGTATGTGTTCAGGGACCTGATGTGTCGTGTCCCTGCTGTTGGCTGCTATTCCAGTAGTTATACACTTGATTTTATTCTCTTATTATGAAAATATGCAAGAACTTATGCTCAATGTATTTTTTGTTGGAGAAATACTAATTACTTCTTATCTTGTATCTTGTATGCATGAGCAAATTCAGCCACAACAAACAGCAAGAAGCATGTACAAGTCTGTTGCAGTGTGAAACAGGGTAACTATCAGGTATATTTTTTATTTTTTTCAAAGCGCCACCACCTATGAGATCTGATCCACCCGGGTTGCTACTTGTAAAATCTGGAGAGTTATAACATGCACCTCTACACACCTGCATCTCTTATGCTTTCAATCTGCGCAACTAATCCAAAGTGGGCTTAATGGGTACATATTCTTTGTGTGTAAATTTCAGGCTATCCAAATAGTTGGTGGAAGAACTTTTGCCTCTTGATAGGACATCACTAACAAACGCAAGCTCAATATTATTGACAATTTTTCATGACTCCTTTTGCTGAAGCATATGTGAGATACTCAACTTCAGTTAATGCTAACAAGTTTTCATAAATAGGGTTGGCTATTTTACTTGACTTCAGTTGATACTAGATAGATGAAAGTTATAATTTTAGCAATGCTTTCAATATATTTGTTCTCTATATATGAACTTGCATAAATTATGCTGTCAGCTTTAGATTTAAGGAAGATGGAATGGTAGTTTCTTCTTCTTCTGAAACTGCAATTCTAAAGTTCAACCTGATGTTCATTCAAAGTGTACCTTTCCCTAGACATTGGAATGGTTCTTAGTTGATTGCATGATAACAATTTATTATGTAAGAAGAAAATATATAAATGAACAGACTTAATCTTGGTACTCTACTTTTTTTGGCAGATCACGGATTATCTTGAGTAGAAAATTTCTCCTTGGCTGAAGATCTAAAGGAAACTTCTGCGTTCAAGAAAATAGCATAAGTAAGCGCAAATGGTCTCCTCATCAAGCGATGCATTCATGAGCAGTTTTTTCTAATAGAATGATTTGGTTAGTATTTGTTCAGTCCGTTGCTGGCCACAATCACATCGAGTACCATTCAAACTCTTGGTGGTTAAAAATTAAATGATGATTTACATGTTTTGGTTTGTTTAATGCTTGTGTTGGTTGTTGTTACCAACTTTGTGTTACTGTTTAGTTTTAATGGGTGTTGCATCTGAAAGCTTAGTTTAATATCAACGTTATAACGTGCATTGCACGTGCAAATTTTCTAGTTAAGTAAAAAGGGTTTTTTTTTGTAAAACTACAAAAACGGACTAAGAAAGCAACCTCCCTTTATTATTAGGTATAGATAAATCAATTTTTTGATTTCGGACTGTAAATGTGACCTCTCTATTTAAGGCACATAATCAACCATATAAATACCACTACTAATCGCTTTATTAGTGCCTCAAATCAAGGCATGCATATTCATTGACCCAACTTATGTAGGCCTCCTAACCTGGTTGGGCTGTTCTTTGTTGCTGTAATAACGATACTCCCTCCGTTCCTTGATATAAGGTGTATAGTTTTTGGCACGAAAATTAAAAAAGACATGTTGAGAAACTTGGTCAAACATGCACATATTTGATTAAATTTTTTTAATATATCTTATATTTTGAAATGGAGGAAGTATGATACACTATGTTTGTTAAATATTACAAAATGTCTTAAATATTTTAATATAAACTATTTAGGAACTAAAATAAATGAACAAAACGTATTAAAACTTCTTATATAAACGTAATAAGATTTTGGGTTAAGTAAGTAGGATTTTGGATTAAGCGACACAAGCCAAGTTGATGACTGATAAATAACCGAGAAACAAGATAAATCTCAGTGGACTGAAGAATAACAAGCTAAGATAAAAGGATTTCTTATTAAGTAACCCAAGCCAAGTTACATCATGATCCTTGAGAGCGAGTCAAACTACATCATCAACCATCTGAGCCAACATAACTAGTTCACAGCACCGAGAAACGACATGACTCGGCGCCGTCACACTCACAACACGATGTACGGAAGCCTGGCCTGGTGCTTGCTGCCGGTCAGCTCTGCCCTGCAGAGCACGGCACCGTACGCCGGCTCTCCTCCGGTGGGCGCCTTCAACACGATGTCCATCTGGAATGTCGCCTTCTCTCCCACGCCGCTGAACTGTAGCGTCCACGGCGTCACGGACACGGCCACGTTGCTCGGCGCCGACCACGACGCCTGGTACGTCGCTGGCCCCGCCCCGACGTTGGTCGCCGTCCTCCTGAAGCGCATCTTTCTGGAGGTGGCGTTGGCGTCAAAGGTCGCGATGAGCGATGCGTAGTTCACGTCCCTGTTAGACTTAACGGAGCAGTTATACGTCGTCGACGACCTCGTGACGGCCGCGATCTCGGTGTCAGTGTAGTTCGCTGCGCAGAGGAGCGCGACGAAGTCCCGTGGCCCCGCGTCGAAGACAAGACCCGGGTCCATGGCCGAGTTGGGGTTGACGAGCCCCGAGCCCATGGCCAGCGGGCTCGCCATTCCACTGTTGTTATCTTCGTCGCTGATCAAACGATGCTGGTTGCCGAGGGGGGTTCGCCGTGGTCATCATCGCAGACTTGATCATTGTCGTGCTCCAGTCCGGGTGTGCTGCACGCAGTCAGGACCGGTCTAATGTAATTTTGGGCCTAGGGCGGACCAATATAAATATATTTTTGTACTAAAATTTTATACTAATGTAAATCTTATTTTTAACATTTTATAGTCTTACAAACATATTTTTTATTTTGTTTATATAGTTTAACCACATGGTAGTGTTAATAAATATTAATTGGTTTGTTTTATGTTTGTACTGAATATAATATAAAAATAGTAAATTTATTTTGTAACAAAAACTTTAGCTAAAACTATATTTTTCTATAATACATAATTTATACTCCACCCTTCGGGGATATAAGGTGTATATGTTTTGTAAAAAGTGAAAGAAGTTAACTTTGAATAAATTTATAGCAAAAAATCAGTATTTATGATATCTAATAAATACAATATAAAACTATGTTTTAATATTAATGTGATGGTAATATTTTGGTATAATTTATATCGATATATATTTATCTAAAGATATGATGAAAGTTAAACAAATTTAACTTCTTAAAACAAATAATACACCTTATATTCAAGAATGGAGAGGGCATTATTTATGGTAAAGATATGCAAAATATACGTTACAATAAATACACAATAGTGGTTTCTAGTATATGATTAACTAAGCATATGTATTGAAAATTTTATAATATAAACTAATACAATGATCTAAAAAAATTATATCTTTTTTTGTCTAGTAACACACAAATTTTCACAAAAGTGTGCATACTTGTATTCTGTATTGAAACAACAATGCTAAGACTAATATCCAACAAATATAAAATGTGTACATTCTATTTATTTTCATATGTACATTTTATTATTTGATATGCACTTAATAAAATATACTTGCTATCATCATTATCTTTTTATGAAATAATAATATATTGCACATAATTAAACATATAAATAATTTTAAAGTGTTTTAATTAAGATGTATAAATGGATTAAAACATTTTGTTATGTGGAATATTTTTGTTCAAATATTTTGGTATTAATTTTGACATATTATAGCTGAAAAATTATGGTAAA
This sequence comes from Bromus sterilis, assembly GCA_950022295.1. Lineage (NCBI taxonomy): Eukaryota > Viridiplantae > Streptophyta > Magnoliopsida > Poales > Poaceae > Bromus > Bromus sterilis. Next base: position 281,974,736 of record OX465599.1, on the reverse strand, counting down.
AGTCGTGTGTTGTTTAACAGAAATATTATTCATTGATTAATTTTAATACACTGGGTATTGATATTTCATTGTGTATAATGGATAATAGCATAATGATTACGAGTGAGGCGTTTTGGAGCTCGGGCTCCATTGAGGCTGCTTTAAAAAAAATCAAAATTCAAATTTTCTTGATTGCAAAAAAAATCTGAAAAAAATATGCAAGTATGTAAGAATGTAATGTACTTGTGTGTAAATATTCACGATGAAATACCATGAATTGCAGCCTGTATAAAAAGACAAATCCATGACCTTAAAGGATGAATAGTATCATGTGTTAATAAGCTGCAGATTTGTTTATTTTTTCACAGCTCTCATTTTAGCGTACTTTGTCCTGAAAATTTACATACTTGTGCATTATACCTCCATGTATATCTGTATTTTTTTCAGAATTTTTTGAAATATAAAAATATGAATTTGATGAATTTTCAAATTTGAAATTGGAGGCCTCCATGGAGCTCGGGATCCAACGTGCATTTCCGAAAGATTACTATATATATTATCATTTTGGGGGCCTTTTTTTTCGGGGCCCTGGGTGGTCGCCCTTTTTGCCAGGCCTATGGGTCGGCTCTGCCCGCAGCAGAGCAGCTACGCCGCTGGCGTGCGGGCATGCCATTGATGTCCCGGACGCGGCGAGGAAGTCGCCGCCCAATGCAGTCGTCCCAATGTACACCAATGGCTCGACGAGTGCCCAGGACGCGAGAATCCTCTGTCCCGACGCGTCACAGCGAAAGACTTCTACTTGATAGCTGTACCTCTGCCCATAAAAAAGTACTTTTTGATCTCCAAATACCAACCACCCACTATCGGATGGACTTCTTGCTCAGTTTCGTGGTCAGAAGATTAACATTCTGAGTAGAATTCTTTTGTCTTGAATATATGCCCTTCTTGGTCCATTCATTCCTGAGTTCTCGCTTCGCCCCTTCTGCCGCTTGGCGGGCTTGGTATGATATGTTCGTGATTCCCATTATCAAGAATAGGGTGAATTCTAAATGTAGGTGCAGATAAGAACTAGAAAGCACCATTGGTTTTAGCCCTCCGTTTGCTGGTCGCCAAAGACGAGAGCTTCGCTTTTGGAAGCGCCAGTAGCGTAGGGCGACCGGGCCAGTCGAGCCCCTCTGAATTAGTTGACGGCTTTGATGACTCGACGGTGAATATTAAGGAAAGGAGAGCGAGGGGAAGAGGGTGCAGCCCTCGGCCCGATCATCTAATTCGCTCCGACGATCCAGGCATGGTTCAGTAGTCAAAGAAACTTCGTCACTTTCGTGTACCCATCGGACGACAGCCCTTTCGGGGGTTCCTTAGGGACCGATTCACTCTACGTAGATTGACTGAACGCAGAAAGCCTTCCACTGGCAGGTGATCGTGTTTTTCATAGGATTTCTCGTTACTCATGTCAGCATTCTCACTTCTGATATCTCCAGGTCTTGTCACCAAAAACCTTCCCCGATTGACAGAACGTCCCGCTACTGACACTTGAAAAAGCTGCTTTCAAGGTCTCGTCGCTTCGGTGAATCACTTGAGCCTGAGACATTTTCGGTGCCATGGAGCTAGACCAGTGAGCTATTACGCTTTCTTCAAAGGATGGGTGCTTCCTAGCCCACCTCCTGGTTGTCATCGCTCGATCACTTCCTATTCCACTAAGTGATTGCTTAGGGACCTTAGCGTATGATCTGGGCTGTTTCCCTCTCGACTTTGGATCTTAGCACCCAATCAGTCTGTCTGTACTAAGGATGACAACAGTCGCGACCGACTATTAAGATCCTCGCGACTATGGCAGGGCGGTACGCTCTGCTCTCTCGTGACCTCTACTCTAATCAAAAGACTAAAGGCCACTACGGAAGATGAAAAAGGCGAGGACTGAAATGAGAAAGGAAGGACAAGACGACTTCGGTTCACACGTGAAAGTGCTTCGAAAGGTGTCAGCAGGTGCGCGGAGCCGGAACCGGCATGTTCGCCCGCTGGGCCGAGTGTTCGCCCACTTCAGAGTCTTCGCCTTTAGAGAGAAATCCGTGTCCGCCCCAGCAAGAAAAGGTATGCGCTAACGCGCAACGGCTTTTGGTTTGAGGACGTCGACGAAGCTCGACGACGGCCTTGAGAGGAGTAAAAGGGGACAAACGACACTGGTGCTGTGCCGAGGACCGTCTGCTGGAACTTGATGGTGGCTGTGGGGTGTGAGCTGGAGGCGATGTACTTGATCAGCGGCAGCGCATCCATTAGGCTGATCGTGATAACCGGCAGGGGATAGATACTGCTCAGGATTGTCTTCGTCTCTAGGATGAAGATATCGGCCGTGAAGCCGGCTGTGGCGGCGGTCTCCATCTGATGGTGGATCGCACCGGTCCCAATGTCACGACAGACGATTACGATGTTCCTTGTCGCCAGAATTCGAAGCAGAGTGTCGTTGTAGATGAGCTTCACCTCTGAAATCCAAGCGTTCGCCGGGTAGGACGTCGCACCGGCGATTGTGGTGATGTCTTGCTTCGTATCCCCGTAGCTCACGGTGCCGGCGAACATTTCTCGGTCCACCGTGCCGGCCGCGACAGTGAGCACCCAGGAGATGTCGTTGTGCAATGAACCTAACCCAGAGGCGCCATCGTTCCCGACTGAAGCGGACACGAAGATCCCACGCTCCATGGCTGCAAATGAGGCAATGGCCACGGGATCTGTGTACAGCGGCAGATTGTTGTTGTCGCCAAGGGAGATGGATATGACGTCGACGCCGTCCGCAATCGCCGCGTCCATGGCGGCCAGCACGTTGGACGTCACAATATCGTGCGGCCAGATGACCTTGTACGCAGCGACATGGGCACGCGGAGCAGTTCCCCGCGCCGTGCCGCGCCCGTAGCCGAAGAAGGAGGCACACGACACAGGGCTGCCCGCGGCGGTGGACGCCGTGTGCGTGCCGTGGCCTTCCGTGTCGCGCGTGGAGTTCATCGACATGATCTCACCGGGGTACATGGCCAGGTAGCCCCTGTTGAAGAAGCGCACTCCGATGAGTTTCCGATTGCACGTGGTGGCGGGGAACGCGAAGCCCGGCTCGCACGCCCCGCGCCACCGGGACGGCACCGGAGGCATCCCGTCATCGTGGAAGCTGGCGCTCTCAGGCCAAACGCCGATGTCGATCACGCCAATGATGACGCCCTCGCCAAGCTTCGCCGCTGGCCACAACCCGCTGGCCGGGGTGAGCCCGAGGAACTTCTAGGAGTGGGTGGTGTCGCGGACGCTGTCGCGACTGTTCGGGTACGCCGAGACAAACCCCGGCATGCGGCGGAGCGCGCGGAGCTCGGAAGCGGAGAGCGTGGCCGCGAAACCGCTCATGGCGTGGGCGTAGGAGTAGATGCGCTCCGGAGCACCTTGGCCGAGCGGCGATGCGGTCGCTACAGACTCGAGCATGCTCCAGTGCCACGCATGGGGGACGGCGGCGTACTGCGGCGGCGCGTCGGACTTGTCCGTGTGGATGATGTACGCCGTGCAGCCGCGCTTGCCGACGGCCACCGGAGTGACGGCATGGAAGCAGAGGAGGGCGAGGAGGAGGAGGAGCGTGGGTGGGGGTGCCATTTCGAGAATGTAGCAGGGGAGGAGGCCAGATGAGCAAATGCCCTCTTTATTCGTAACCGTTGTTGCTTCCTGGATGTCCATGGATTACGAGGGAGGCCTCTTAATCTTAGAGCAAGCTCTCAAGTCTCAAGCTAATGGACGCCATGTCAAACTATAGCAGGATTCAAAGGACGACGGCATGCATGTGCGAGCTGAGCTCAGCTCGTCTCCTGCTTGTATGTATGGGCGAGCAGAGCGAGCATGCACCATTCGGATCATCTGCTCCACACACGGGTTTCAGTTTTCCATCTGAAATACACTGGCTGGCTCCATGTGATGATATTGACTTGGCTTTCTAACTAGGATGGCCCCAACCGCCCATGGGGCCTCGTTGCCTTTGCAAATCAGCCATGCAACGAGATATATCTGGTCGATTGTAGCGCCCCACACCCATAGACCATGAGCCAATACAGTCACCGTCCAAACCAAAAACGTTCAACTGTATCACATTTGTTGCTCGGTTCCACCAAGCACCAAATGATGAAATGTTGTCCCATCACATTAAAACCATTGCTTGTACAGTGCTAACCATTTCGGGAGAGATTCTCTGCCCCCCTCTGTTTCGATGCAGTGGAGGCAACGACACAAGTATTTCTTTCATACGAAAGCCCGCCACCACAAACTGATGAAGGCTGATGATGTATTTGTCCAGTCGAAAGAGATGAGCTGTTGTCGACAGAGACGTCTCCACACTAAGTTTGTCAGGGCCGGTCTAATGTAATTTCGGGCCCAGGGCGGACCAATATAAATATATTTTTGTACTAAAATTTTATACTAATGTAAATCTTATTTTTAACATTTTATAGTCATACAAACATAATTTTTATTTTGTTTATATAGTTTAACCACATGGTAGTGTTAATAAATATTAATTGGTTTGTTTTATGTTTGTACTGAATATATTATAAAAATAGTAAATTTATTTTGTAACAAAAACTTTAGCTAAAACTATATTTTTCTATAATACATAATTTATACTCCACCCTTCGGGGATATAAGGTGTATATGTTTTGTTACAAAGTGAAAGAAGTTAACTTTGAATAAATTTATAGCAAAAAATCAGTATTTATGATATCTAATAAATACAATATGAAACTATGTTTTAATATTAATGTGATGGTACCATTTTGGTATAATTTATATCGATATATATTTATCTAAAGATATGATGAAAGTTAAACAAATTTAACTTCTTAAAACAAATAATACACCTTATATTCAAGAATGGAGAGGGTATTATTTATGGTAAAGATATGATACAATAAATACACAATAGTGGTTTCTAGTATATGATTAACTAAGCATATGTATAGAAAATTTATAATACTCTATATGCTATTACGATGTAGAACTCTATTTCCAGGATTTTTTGGGCTTTTGTTTTGGGGGTTTGCTGGTTAATGGGGATCAACACGTGTAAATCTAGGGATATAGCGGTGTACGTTTTGTGGGTGCGTTTTGCGTTTTGACCTCTATACGTGGTTTTGCATGGATTGGTAGTTTAATATTGTTATTTGCATGTGCCTGTGTCCTTTGATTTGTTGCATGCTTGTGGGCCATCGTTTTTCTGGTCAAGGAGGTGTGGAAGTATCGCTAGGATTCTTGAATGCGCTGAATATTGGTCAAAGTTGGTTGTTATCTCTTGGACGTTTCCACCGTATGCGTGTTTTTTTATTAGTGTTTGCGCGGCCAGCTATGTCCGCCATAGAATGAAAAATAAAATAAAACATGGGGCATGTAGTGTTTCTTTCATGCATGGCCACATAAATCGAATAGGTTTTTATTTTGTTATTGCCGTTGGTGGGTGCGTGGCGCTATATCTTGTCCTGCATGTTTAATTTGTGCACGTGTCAAGCTGGGATGTGCTGCCGTTGTATATTAGGGGTGTCTAGATAGTCGGTTGTAGAAGTTGCTAGATCATTATCTTTTTTTTATGTTGCTAGAGTCGGTTTGGTTTCCTATAAATAGGGACGGTCTTGATGTGGTGTGTCTCAGAGTAGTTTTGTTCAGGTGTTGGATTCATTCGTTGCTTCTCTATGGTTGGGCGTCGTGATCCACGTGCGCCACGTTCTTATGGTCGGCCATGCACTGTTGCTGGGCGCATTTCTTCTTCGCGTGGTGTTTTTAGCTCTGCGTCCCGTGGATTCGGTGCGTGTAGAGGGCCTTCCTCTGTTCGGCTGCGGTCGGTTGTTGCTCCCAGGCGATTGGGGTCGTCTTCTCGCCGTCCTTTGCCTTCGACAGGTATGGATCTGGATTTGTTTGTGATGGGTATTTTTTTTATTTTCATTGTGTTGTTTTTGTAGAAGCTGAGATTGATCGTGTTCTTTCGGTGCGGGAGGTTCGTCGTAGGCGGCAAGATATACGCTTGGGCAAACGTCCTGTTGATTGCAACGATGGTTTGTGTATTTTGTTCTTTTATTTTTGGCGGTCTATGTATTGCGGGGATATCTTCGGCATCAGCTTCAATTGTGTCTTCACTGTCCTCAGTTTCAGGCAGCTCATTTGTGTTTTCAGTTGCATCTTGCTCACTTTTGAGTTTTTTGCTTCGTATGGTTAAAGAAGGGCTTGGGCAAACGGAAAATCACCGCGATTTTCGTCGTCTCCTACAGTGTCTATGAATGCTTCTCGCGGATGAGCATCGATGTTAAAATATACCAAGTCGCCTTTACCTAAATCAAAAAACTGGGTGAACTTTTCCCAATGTGATTACTATGCTATTACAATGTAAGCTTCTTTTACCATGAATTTTTGGTCTTATTTTGAGGCTATCAACTGGTTAATCATAGTTTGACACGTGTAATTCTGGAAAGATTATGGGATACAGTCGGTGTGTGGGTTTTGTGTTTTGATCGTACATGTCGCTGTCACATTTGACTGGTTGCATGTACAATAATGTGACCACGTGAATGATATTTGCATGTCACCGACCGTTTTTATCGGTTCCCATGTGCAGCTTATTTTTTAATAGCGTTGTTATCTGCATGCATACGTGGTTGTAGATAAATTGCTTGCATGTGCGTTTTCTTCATATTTTTCTTGGTCAAAGTTTGATTGTCGGTGGTCTATCCCTTGTTTCTCCTTTAAACGGTTACGTAGATTCTGGAATTTATGTGCTGGCATATTTTTTATCTACGTGGATAGTTACTATTGATTGCCAATTCACGTGGCGTTGAGAGGTTCATGCATACTGGGTTTCTTTTCCTGGCATGTACACGTGCCTCTTTGTTATACTGTATTTTCTTTTTTCCTTTGGATGGTTCTGGTATGATCCATTCGCCTCTTGATAGAACTTCACCGCCCATTGCCCACCGCCTTAATCAGCTATAAAAAGGCTCTTCCCTCTTGACGATTCACATCTCGCATCATCCCCGTTTTTTCTGCCCCAAGGCTGGGCTTCCATCTCTCCTGCCGAAGTCGTTCCCCGCCCTATGCTTTTCGTGTGTCGAGGCAGTAGCAGCGCCCAAGATGAGGGCGTGTGGCAGAGGGCTCCGGCTGCCTCACCATGAGTGAGGTCGAAGAGCAGTCGTTCCCTCCGCGTCGTTGTGAGGAGATGCCGCGCCGAAGTGGACAGGAGAAGGCGCCTCGAGCTCCCTATATATATATTTGTCTCCTGCATCAACTGCATGGAGCGAGCACACGAAGTCCGCGGTCCACCTCCACCTCGCTCTTGCCCATGCATGGCCGCATGCGTCGTCCTTCAGCTCCAGCTGCCCGTCCTCTGTGATCTCGAGCTGGCAAACAGCCGGCGCCGCGAACTCCTGTGCTTGATGGTACGAGGCCCATACCGTGAAGTTGCCCAGCAAGACAACGGGAGAGCATAGGTATGACCCTTTTCCAGTGCCGGCCTCCACGCTCACGGCGGAGGTAAAGAGGGGTTGTCGCCCGCCGACTTTGTGAAGCACCATTGTTCACTCCACCAAGTTCGACGCGGCGCGCTATCATGCTTTTCTACGTCGCCGATGAGATCTTCGGATGCGTCAGGGAGCCATACTTCCCGCCACCAGTTGATCCGCCGACGCACAATCTCCCGTTTACCAACCTTATTGGAGTGCCCATTCGCGATGCGCCGGCAGGGCACCTGGTGGCGATGGACGACCAGCTGTGCCTGGTTCGGTATCTCCGCCGCGACCCTTACAACAGAACGCTCGAGCTCTGCGGGCTGCTGGACTATTGACTCCGGCGACTGGTCCCTGGGCCATTGTATCGACCAATCACCGCACCCAGTGGGGAGAGAGCTACCGGACCCGTATAAGACCGTGAGAGTCATCGACTTCGTCGGCAATGGCGGCGAGCCAGGAGAGAAGAAGTTGCTCACCTACGACCTCAGCTCCCAAGCGATGGAGATCGTCCTCACGGCCATCAAGATGAACACGTCGTGGAACAGCTATGGCCAGCCGCCTCCTTCAAGGTTCAGCATTTTCGAGGAGTGCATGATTGCGCCGGTGCACAAGGCGGACGGGGAGATGGCCCTGTCGTTTGCTCCGGCGAAGGCGGAGAAGGAGGTCTTGCTCTGTATTTTAAAAGAGAGGCAACATTCTTCTTCATTATTTCGTAAAAATGTATTTTTTTTCGAGTACTACATATGGCATAACAGAAAAATACAACAGCCATTGAAAATAAATCTCAAAAAAGCATGAAAACTCAAACCCTTCTAGATACTACCTATTCTATTTACAATGTCACTTATTTTGATTTTTTTGAACTTCTCTTTGGTGTATCCGTTGGTCAACGATCAAGTGACACCTATGCATGTAATTTTTTTGGGCTTGGCTGGATACAATTGCTAGATAGGTTTAGTTTTGTTAGTCATGTATTTGCACATTTGTTTTCGTTGGGTACATTATTATGTGGATTTAGTGATTTTGCATGGGCTTCCAAGGGCATTAATTGATTGGTGTGACCATGTGTTGAATTTTCTTTATTTTTCTTGTGGGCGGGTTATTGTTGGATGAAAGGTCTTATTTTTCCTCTTTGACTGCATGTGTTAAAAGTTTTTTTATTTTTTTAATGGAACATTTTTTTATGAGATGGAATTTCTTATTTTTCTTCTTTACCTGTTGTTTGATTGTGGATACGTATGTTTCTTTTTGTAGATAAGCGTTACCATCTTTTTACTGTGTTCCCATTATGGTACGGGGTTACGTGAAGGCGTGCATGCTAGCCACAGTGATGACAAGGCTCTCTAGATTTTTTTTCCTTTTGATGTTTTTGTTGATTGTACTACGGGCTATTCTTATTTTTATTGTGTTATTTAATTGTGCGTACGGTTGCATTGGTTGGTTTTTTTATTTTAAATTTTATCCTTGAAAATTGTATTAGTGATAAGTATCGAAATGTTTCATGGAAGTATTTGTTGAGTTTTGTTCTAGGGCGTTGCTTGCAAGACTTACAAGTATTTTTTAATGTTTTATGTTTTGAAATTTTTAAAAATAATATAACATAATTAGATTAGATTCAATCGATGTGATGTACTGTTTCAAACAAATTTTTGAAACAACACATCATATCCATTAAACCTAATCTAATTGTATTATTTCAACGGTAGGTCACCTTGGCCTCTCCTTATAAACACCTATGGGTCTCATTCGGTTGGCGAGGTGGGACTAAAAATTAGAGACGTGCTGCGTGGGGGACTTTGCGGCATGATTGGTTGCATGACCGTGTGTTCCATTTTGTATGCAATTTTTTTTCTTTGTGCGTGGTCACTTTTCCTATAAGTGGAAATTTTAATTGAAGTAAAATTTGTGAAACCAATTTTATTAAATACCTAAAAGTCAGTAGTTCATGACAAAATAGCAGTGGTAATTTATTACAATATTTTAATAACAGAAACAAACAAAACCAATATCAAAGTAGCATGTTTAACCATTTTGTAAATTATAAAAATCAAATGAATTTACAAAAGGCTCAAACTTTTTGTAGCTATATATTGAAATGTAGTAGTAATAATGGAGCCACTTCTATATTTTGTCAGAAATCAAAAAAAAATACAAAACAGTAGCTAAAGGAGTCATAATAAATCCTTTGCATTTTATAAATTTATCATGACTGTTATTCTATGCTCTTCGATGGAACAATTTTGTGCATCCGTTTTAAAGTGTGTATGCATCTGTACAAATAACAGTTTTTTTCCCATAAGACCCATTTTCACATCTACCTGTGAAACCAGTTACAAAATTTGTGAACATCCAAGCAAAAAAATGAAGACGATGGATGAGGACTTGTATGTGATATTCAAACAAAAATAAGGACTAGCATGAACTTAACAAATGATTAGAAGATACATACAGTTCGACTTGTCCTCAGATCAAATAATATTGTTTCTTTGACGAAAATTTAGAACGCTAAAACAACATATATAAATTGAAGTGCGGTGCACGTGTAAAACAAGATCGAGGATGCATACCCCATTGTCCACCTTTATTTTTATTAATCTTTTAGGTCCATTTGACTATTGCTATCATTGGAAGAAACAATTCGTTAAGTAAAATTATACTTTTGAATATAACTATTAAAAACGTCAACGAAAAAACAGAATACTTGAATGCAATATGAACATGTATACATAGTCTACGTCATCGCCTGCAAACACCATATTCTGTCTGTGCAAATATTTAGTCGCCAGCCGAACTAGACTGCAGGCTTGATGTGTCCCCCATATTTGTATCGATATGTTTTTCTATAAAGGAAACAAAATACCAAAATCATCATGCATACAAGGATCAAATATTAGCTAATAAAAGGAAAGCCTGGCCTGAAACCAGGCGCTCCAAAAGTCCCGGTGGGGATTAAGTTCACGGTCCTAGCGGGGATTAAGTTCACAGTACCACATAAGTTTGTACCAACGTACCACGTACATAGCAGTTCAACATTAAACATGCGCAACAAAAGAAACCTGCACATTAAGCAGCACATCGTACTTAGATAGTCAGTGAATCTGTAGAACTTTCTCTTCTTCTGGGAGCGTTGGCCAATGGGTGGCAGGTTTTGTCCCAACATATAATGTGCAAGTGCCAAATGTTCAGCTCTCCCCTTGATCGTCTTGGCGTCGCCCCGTAGAGACAAAACATGCATCTGCAGGGATGCCCTGTTTGCCACCTTGAACGTCTTGGAGCTACAAAAAGGACACTTGAACTCACCACGTGGGTTTGTCAATACGAGATGTCCTGCTTCAAGCTTGATCTTTTGGTGTTGCATGTAGGACTTGTAGTTGGTGCCATCGACCTCATCGGCATAATTTTTAGGATCACCAGAGTCATACTGCCACAAAATTGTATATAGTCAATAACTAAGCATCTATCTCTAACAAAATTAACACAAATATAACAATGGTTACAATTCATATGCTTTCTGACCATCTACCTTGAAGATCAAGCATTAATGGTAAATCATAATATATTTAGCAATTTGAACGCACCATACTATGTTGCCTACGGCTTCATGTAGAATTATACATATAATATTATCCATGGTAGATAACCCACCTAACGCAGACACAAATACCAGTGTGTTCACCAACAATTTAGTAAGAAATGAAACTAACTCAGATTGAACAAACAGATAGAAACAAAACGTTATGAATTTGGTTAGCCCCTTTAATGATGGGAAGTATATGATCGAAATTCACCTTAAAACATGTAGAGTTAACAAATAGGTAGAGCAACCAATCAGTATCATTCTTCAACAGGAAAGCATTTATAACTGTAATAGGTGGCTCTAATAAGGTAATCATGAGGAATAATAAAAGGAGGCAGACGATCATAATTATGGACAAAATTAGCTATAGTCAATAACTCTAGCAATTTGAACACAAGATAACAGCGGCTACAATTCATATGCTTTCTAAACATGTACTTTCAAGATCAAGGCATCGACAGTACGTCATGATATATCTACGAACCTTAATGTACCATGTCAATGTTATGTATGTCTTTATGTAAAATCAGGTATAATGCCATCCATGATAGATAACCAACCCTCCCTAACCACACATAACAGCGTGTTCATCAGTATTATAGTGAAATAATTAAAATTTATATTAAACAAATAGGCAGAAACAACACTTCATGAATTTAGTTAGTCTTTTCAATCATGCCAAGCATATGATCAAAATTCACATTCAACAAACAGATAGAAATTAGCATCCATGAATTTTGTTGGCGCTTTTACTGTTGGTAAGTATATGATCAGAATTCACATTCGACGAATAGATACAAACTATATTTCATGGACTTAGTTAGACCCTTTAATATTGTGAAGCATATGATTAGAACTTACATTCAATAAACATATGGATTTAACAAAAAAAATAGACCAACTAACCATTATCATTCATCAACAGACAAAACATTTTAATATTGGGAAGCATATGATCAGAGCTCACATTTAACAAGCATATGGAGTTAACAAAAAGATATAACAACTGACCACTATCATTCATCAACAGACATATTATTACCCTAAACAAATTCTTTTCCTCGGGATCTCTTGAATGAAATTAAGGAACGAAGTAAGTACATTATATGGATTTAGATATAATTTCTATCTCCTACTCTATAAGGATCATATAGAAAGCGGAGAGCTTCGGTTCCATTCAAATAGAAAAGATGACACAGGTGTAAAGTGGTGTGCATACTAGAGGGGATTCCCTCAAATTGGCTTGGTCCAGAATTGCAGTTAGTAGAACATGGTTAACACAAAGAGGTACATAGCAATTATGGGTTAACATAAAGAGGTACATTGTGATTCTGGGTGTTCTATGGCACATAAGCGCACCCCTATGACAACCGTAATTATCCTGGCACGTTGGTTTCAGCAAGTACAACGTTCATCACACAACAGGTACCCTGTCACAAAACTGTGTTCAGAATATCCACTACAGGGGTGCTATAAATGGAATCAGGCCCTACAAAATCCACATTCTGGCTCCCAAAAGTGCACATTCAAACACTCCAAAATGAAACCCCACATTGTTAAATTTAAACTCTACATGCACACTACATATGTAACAATGGCACATTGATTTTTGTAGGTACAATGCATGCGCTCAATCGTGGGTGTCGAGCCCGTATAGATTTTCAACCATTTTGGTAGTTTCAGAATCAGATCATACAAAATCACTTACAAAATTGACATCCTAGCGCCGAGGAGTGCACATTGAAACAGTTCTAAATGAAAACCCGCATTGTTCATTCAAAATTGCGCATGCAAACCGCAGATCTATCAATGATTTTTATGCTTTCAAACCTTAAAAGTATCAGCGATTTAAAGTGCGTACCCCATACTCTTCGTCGTCGTAGTAGCCTTCCTCATCGGGGCCAAGAAAGAGGCCAGGTGAGGCCACTGCATTGTCGACGGCGTCACCGCCGTTGCGGGCATCTTCCTCCGCCAGAGACGTGGCCTCTGCCGTGCGCTTCTTCCCTGCCGTAGACGCGGTCTCCTCCTCCTCCATCGCAGGCGCCTTCCCCTTGTCCTGCATGTACGACGGTGCCGTGGCCGCACCAACCGCCCCTGATTCCGCCGCCACCGGTGCTTCCGCCGCCGATGGTCCGGCCACCAGCGCTCCCATCTTCCCTGACGCCGATGGCTCCTTCTCCATCGTGGAGCAGATGGAGTGGAAGCGGGAGAGACGAGGGATTCTTCGATGACAAGAGAGAGCGAGGGGTGGTTTCTTCGATGAGAAGAGAGAGCGAGAGGTGGGTTTTCTTGGTTGCATAAATGGGGAACGAGCGAGGAGTGGGGTAGTTGTTGCTTTAATAACTGTTTCTATTCCTCTTCCGGGGCGTACGAGAAGCTGAGAAGGCAGCCGCACACGCGTGCCACGCGTGACGAGATGACGCAACAAAACGCGTGCGTGTGGCATGTGCTGGAGACGAGAATGCGACCCATTTCCTTATTTATATTTATATTTCTATGTTGCATTAATATGAATTCAATCGATGTACGATATTTGTTAAACAATGGCTCGAATATTCATATTTGTATATTAGAGTTTATTATACAAAATCAGGTTTCTTCACATATTTATAAAAATGTAAATAAGTGTTTATTATATTTATGAAATATGTCTATATTTTCACATAAGAAATATGAAAAAAATGTCAAAGAATTTTTATTACATATTATACATATAGACACCTCGATATGCCAGTAGAACACAAACTGAGGTAACTAAACCCAATAATAGAAAAGCTTTATACTCTTTACACGCACACATATATGTATATATGTGTTAATTAATTTTTAATTTTAAAAATTTATATCAAAACAAAAAAAACATTTCCTATTGCAACACATCATTTTTATTGCCAATCCTTTTCAGTACCTCCTCTTGTTTGTCTACAATGTAGAAATTGAGCATAGTGGTTATTGCCCATTGCCTCACTTTTTTGTCATGATGCCATGATTCTTTTTCTACTTATGTTCAGACAATGCTCTTGTGTGAGAGTGTGATTATTTTGTTAAATTATGTAAACATGGAAAGCCATAAGAGATGATTTTCTTGCTTTTAATTTACAACTTTTATATGTTGTTGTGTTCTCTAATTAGTGAATTATTATCCACTACAATGATAGGATTTTATACACTAAGAATATATTCAACTTTTATATGAGAGTTCTGTTGTTGTTTTTGATCAGTTGGACGGAGTATTTTTGACCGTAGGCTTGGAAGTACATGTGTTTACGAGTATTATTGTTCACATACGCTCGCGCATTGCAAGGTACTACCTGTTTGGTCGGAGGAAAAATTTAGAGAAACATGAATCAGATTTGCCATTTAACTGTATAAAATTATAAATGAGCTAAATTACTGATGGTGCGGATGTGCCTTTGTAAAAAAAGTAGGCATCATATTATAGTTCCATGCTACTTAACTGCATAATTGCGCAACTCATTCCACACGTGAATGTTGAAATCCTCTGGCTGAGCATTTGAGCATAAGTTACCGCAGATGACGCATGATAGAATCTGAAAGCACAGGAGATTGAATGGAGAAAAATACAGATACTACTAGCATACTGGTGGCCATGTTTTTATGCTTAATGACGGCATCATAGGCTTTGCACGCGTTGAAGGAATGTGGACTCATGGCGAACCTTACCCATCTGTTGCTTGGATGATGATGTAATAAAGAGAGGCCAAAACTCATGAATCCCGGCGCAAAAATTGTATCGCGTCAGTCAGTTTGCTTAAAATAATTGTACTTTGCTTCTGCTTCGTCAGAAGTGTACCCATTTTCTTTTTATTTGATCATAATCACTGTGTCTTGCCTTCTGTCTACCATTGTGTTATAGAAAAATAAATTTACATGTTGTCTATTTCTCTCAATTTTCTACTTTAGTAAGTGCTTTTGCTCTCTAAAAATATAATCATTCATTTATACTGCCTGAATATACGGCTCTCTTTCATTCGACCAGTTCAATTGGCAATCCATATCAACACACAACTAATCAAACCATTTCCTCTAATTTTTTTACAAAAACAACTTAGTAATCCGCGGCGCAGCGCCGCGGGGGCTAAGGCTAGTATAAACTAATACAATGATCTAAATTTTTTTTGATCTTTTTTTGTCTAGTAACACACAAATTTCCACAAAAGTGTGCATACTTGTATTCTGTATTGAAACAACAATGCTAAGACTAATATCCAACAAATATAAAATGTGTACATTCTATTTTTTTATATTTACATTTTATTACTTGATATGCACTTAATAAAATATACTTGCTATCATCATTATCTTTTTATGAAATAATAATATATTGCACATAATTAAACATATAAATAATTTTAAAGTGTTTTAATTAAGATGTATAAATGGATTAAAACATTTTGTTATGTGGAATATTTTTGTTCATATATTTTGGTATTAATTTTGACATATTATAGCTGAAAAATTATGGTAAAAGTCGTGTGTTGTTTAACAGAAATATTATCCATTAATTAATTTTAATAGACTGAGTATTGATATTTCATTGTGTATAATGGATAATAGCATAATGATTACGAGTGAGGCGTTTTGGAGCTCGGGCTCCATTGGGGCCGCTTAAAAGAAAATCAAAATTCAAATTTCTTGATTGCAAAAATAATCTGAAAAAAATATGCAAGTATGTAAGAATGTAATGTACTTGTGTGTAAAAATTCACGATGAAATATCATTAATTGCAGCCTGTATAAAAAAGACAAATCCATGACCTGAAAGGATGAATAGTATCATGTGTTAATAAGCTGCAGATTTGTTTATTTTTTCACAGCTCTCATTTTAGCATATTTTGTCCTGAAAATTTACATACTTGTGCATTATACCTCCATGTATATCTGTATTTTTTTTCAGAATTTTTTGAAATATAAAAATATGAATTTGATGAATTTTCAAATTTGAAATTGGAGGCCTCCATGGAGCTCGGGATCCAAAGTGCATTTCCGAAAGATTACTATATATATTATCATTTTGGGGGCCTTTTTTTTCGGGGCCCTGGGTGGTCGCGCTTTTTGCCGGGCCTATGGGTCGGCTCTGGCCGCAGCAGAGCAGCTACGCCGCTGGCGTGCGGGCATGCCATTGATGTCCCGGACGCGGCGAGGAAGTCGCCGCCCAAAGCAGTGGTCCCAATGTACGCCAATGGCTCGACGAGTGCCCAGGACGCGAGAATCCTCTGTCCCGACGCGAGTATGTCAGGTTTGAGGACGTCGACGAAGCTCGACGATGGCCTTGAGAGGAGTAAAAGGGGACAACCGACGCTGGTGCTGTGCCGAGGACCGTCTGCTGGAACTTGATGGTGGCTGTGGGGTGCGAGCTGGAGGCGATGTACTTGATCAGCGTCGGCGTATCCTTTAGGTTGATCGTGATAACCGGCAGGGGATAGATACTGCTCAGGATTGTCTTCGTCTCTAGGATGAAGATAGCGGCCGTGAGGCCGGCCGTGGCGGCGGTCTCCATCTGATGGTGGATCGCACCGGTCCCAATGTCACGACAGACGATTACGATGTTCCTTGTCGCCAGAATTCGAAGCAGAGTGTCGTTGTAGATGAGCTTCACCTCTGAAATCCAAGCGTTCGCCGGGTAGGACGTCGCACCGGCGATTGTGGTGATGTCTTGCTTCGTATCCCCGTAGCTCACGGTGCCGGCGAACATTTCTCGATCCACCGTGCCGGCCGCGACAATGAGCACCCAGGGGATGCCGTTGTGCAACGAACCTAACCCAGAGGCGCCATCGTTCCCGGCTGAAGCAGACACGAAGATCCCACGCTCCATGGCTGCAAATGAGGCAATGGCCACGGGATCTGTGTACAGCGGCGGATTGTTGTTGTCGCCGAGGGATATGGACATGACGTCGACGCCGTCCGCAATCGCCGCGTCCATGGCGGCCAGCACGTCGAACGTCACAATATTGCGCGGCCAGATGACCTTGTACGCGGCGACATGGGCACGCGGAGCAGTTCCCCGCGCCGTGCCGCGCCCGTAGCCGAAGGAGGCACACGACACAGGGCTGCCCGCGGCGGTGGACGCCGTGTGCGTGCCGTGGCCTTCCGTGTCGCGCGTGGAGTTCATCGACATGATCTCACCGGGGTACATGTCCAGGTAGCCCCTGTTGAAGAAGCGCGCTCCGATGAGTTTCCGATTGCACGTGGTGGCGGGGAACGCGACGCCCGGCTCGCACGCCCCGCGCCACCGGGACGGCACCGGAGTCATCCCGTCATCGTGGAAGTTGGCGCTCTCAGGCCAAACGCCGCTGTCGATCACGCCGATGATGACGCCCTCGCCAAGCTTCACCGCTGGCCACAACCTGCTGGCCGGGCTGAGCCCGAGGAACTTCTGGGAGTGGGTGGTGTCGCGGACGCTGTCGCAGCCGTCCGGGTACGCCGATACAAACCCTGGCATGCGGCGGAGCGCGCGGAGCTCGGAAGCGAAGAGCGTGGCCGTGAAACCGCTCATGGCGTGGGCGTAGGAGTAGATGCGCTCCGGAGCACCTTGCTCGGGCGGCGATCGGTCGCTACAGACTCGAGCATGCTCCAGTGCCACGCATGGGGGACGACGGCGTACTGCGGCGGCGCGGCGGACTTGTCCGTGTGGACGATGTACGCCGTGCGGCCGCGCTTGCCGGCGGCCACCGGAGTGACGGCATGGAAGCAGAGGAGGGCGAGGAGGAGGAGGAGCGTGGGTGGGGGTGCCATTTCGAGAATGCAGCAGGGGAGGAGGCCAGATGAGCAAATTCCCTCTTTATTCGTAATCGTTGTTGCTTCCTGGATTGTCCATGGATTACGAGGGAGACCTCTTAATCTTGAGCACGCTCTCAAGTCTCAAGCTAATGGACGTCATGTCAAACCAGAGCAGGATTCAAAGGACGACGGCATGCATGTGCGAGACTGCTGCTTGTATGTATGGGCGAGCAGAGCGAGCATGCACCATTCGGATCATCTGCTCCACACACGGGTTTCAGTTTTCCATCTGAAATACACTGGCTGGCTCCATGTGATGATATTGACTTGGCTTTCTAGCTAGGATGACCCCCACCGCCCATGGTGCCTCGTTACCTTCGCAAAACAGCCATGCAACCAGATATATCTGGTCGACTGTAGCGCCCCACACCCATAAACCAAAAACGTTCAACTGTATCACATTTGTTGCTCAGCTCCACCAAGCACCAAATGATGAAATGTTGCCCCATCACATTAAAACCCGGACGCAGAGCAAGTGATCCCGAGCTCATATGAGCTCGGGTGAACAGTAAAATCGAAAAAAAATAAAAAAAAAATCAAAAAAATCTGAATTTTTTTTTGGCGAACATTTGATAAATTTTTGATGTGCATGCAAAATTTCATGACAAAACAACATCTGTGGAATACACAGCAAAAAAAACAAAATCGATGCTCCAAAATGTTATTTTTTTATAGCATTTTGGAGCATCGATTTTGTTTTTTTTTCTGTGTATTTCACGGATGTTGTTTTGTGATGAAATTTTGCAAGCATATTAAAAATTTGCCAAATATTCGCGTTTTTGAATTTTTTTTGTATTTTTTTCGATTTTACTGTTCATCCCGAGCTCATATGAGCTCGGGATCACTTGGGTACTTCTCCCTTAAAACCCTTGCTTGTACAGTGCTAACCATTTCGGGAGAGATTCTCTGCCCTCTCTGTTTCGATGCAGGGGAGGCAACGACACAAGTATTTCTTTCATACGAGAGCCCGCCATTACAAACTGATGAAGGCTGATGCATTTGTCTAGACGAAAGGGACGAGCTGTTGTCGACAGAGACGTCTCCACACTAAGTTTGTCAGGGCCGGTCTAATGTAATTTCGGGCCCAGGGCGGACCAATATAAATATATTTTTGTACTAAAATTTTATACTTATGTAAATCTTATTTTTAACACTTTATAGTCTTACAAACATAATTTTAATTTGTTTATATAGCTTAACATTTTATATAGTTTATATAGTGCCCGCGAACATTTCTCGGTCCATCGTGTAGGCCGCGACAGTGAGCACCCAGGGGATGCTGTTGTGCAATGTCCCTAACCCATTGGCTCCATCGTTTCCGGCTAAAGTTGACACGAAGATCCCACGCTCCATGGCTGCAAATGAGGCAATGGCCACGGGATCTGTGTACAGCGGCAGCATTTTGTCGACGCCGAGGGAGATCGAGATGATGTCGGCGCCGTCCGCAATCACCGCGTCCACGGCGGCCAGCTCGTCGGATGTCACAAAGTCGCGCGGCCAAATGACCTTGTACGCGGCGATGTGGGCATGCGAAGCAGTTCCACGCGTCGTGCCGCGCGCGTAGCCGAAGAAGGAGGCGCACGAAACAGCGCTGCCCGCGGCGGTAGACGCAGTGTGCGTGTCGTGGCCTTCCATGTCGCCCGTCGAGTTCATCGGTATCATCTCGGCGGGGTACATGGCCAGGTTGCCCCTGTTGAAGTAGCGCGCTCCGATGAGCTTCCGGTTGCATGTGGTGGCGCGGGGCGTGCGAGCCTTGCCCCTGTTGAAGTAGCGCGCTCCGATGAGCTTCCGGTTGCATGTGGTGGCGCGGAACGCGACGCCCGTCTCGCACGCCCCGCGCCACCGGAACGGCACCAGAGGCATCCCGTCGTCGTTGAAGCCGGCGCTCTCAGGCCAAACGCCGTTGTCAATCACGCCGATTGTCGGGACCCGGGGTTAGCGTATGCAAGACTCGCTACAACACAATCATATGGAGAGCCGAGAACCGTACCCACTTGTCTAAGCAGATAAGGCCAAGCACAGAACGTTCTCGGAAAGCATCGAACGTGAGGGGCATCCCATTCAGGCCGGATGATCAACTGAGATGGGTCTTCATCGTCCGCACACAAGTCTAAATGATATGGGTGGTGAACTCCCATACTCATAGACAAGTCGACTCAACCATACTATCGATTGTATTATAACCCTTACATAGACTTACTCCAGCCCGATCACTTAGTCGGGGTCTAGGGCGGGCTCGATCATACAACAAAGTGTGCACGTGACAGAGTGATACGTCCCAAACGTATCTATAATTTCTGCTTGCTCCATGCATGTTTTGTGTGACTTTGCCATGTTTTGGTTGAACTTTATTACACTTTTAAACCAATTTGGACTAACCTACTAACTCAGTGCACCCAGTTGCCAGCTTCTGGTTTTCTGCTGTTTTTGTTTTTCAGGTTTTCCGGCTGATTAAAGTGCCCAAAAAATTCCGCAAAAATTATATTAAAAATCAGCGTGCAGGAAGCTTCCGGAATAACCAAGGGAGAGAGCCGGGACCACCACCAGGGAGCCAGAAGGGTCCCTGGCGCGGCCCCAACCCTAGGGCGCGCCAGGCACCCTCCTGGCTGCCTTGGGTGGCCCCTCGACGCCCCCCTTCGCCTATATAACCCCCTCGGGGTAGAAACCCCTAAACAAGAACTCTTTTTCGCGGAAACCTCTCTGTTCCGCCGCTGCCGTTTTCAGATCGGGGCTGCCTGGAGAAGCTGCCCCGGCACCCTGCCGGAAGGAGATCACCCCTCCGGGAGACCATCCATAGCCATGGACGCCTCCCGTATGTACCGTGAGTAGTCCCCCTTGGACCATGGGTCCGTGATCAGTAGCTATGTGATGTCCTCTCCCTCTTTTGTGCTTTCACTTTCGAGACCTCGTGAGCTGCCTCACATGATCGAGGCACCTATGTAATTTTCTGTTGTTGCTATGCTGAGTTTGTTGGGATCTGATGGATTATGAGACTATGTTCAGATTGTGATGAGTAATATATTTGGTTTGCCCTTTTATATTTTGTTCTTGAGTAAATTCTTGCATTTTCTCCGTTGCAGTATTTGCTTTGGCCAAGTTATTTGCTTGCAACTCCAAGAGAGAGCGTTATGCTCGATTGTGGGTTCAGCCCCCTGATGTCTAGCTTGAGTGAAAGAAACATGAGACTAGGAGATGTGCTGTTGCCACCAGGGATAAAACAACGGTGATTACGCCTATTGGTGCAAGAATTGTTTACTTTACGAAAAGTTCTTTTAATGCAGTTGTCTGTTGCTTTGAGTTTACACTTTGGGTGGGATTCACAACTTAATACCAGCGAGATGTTCTGGATAGATATCTCAAGGTGGATGATTCGTAGTAGATGCAGATGGATTTCGGTCTACTTACCTTGGCGTACTGCCCATTGCTTTTGAGCCCTTCCTTTCTTTGCAGCATAGTTAGCATTGCGGTGCCTTTATAATCCTGTCAATTGCCCAACTGTGATTTGTTTACCTCGCTAGCATTTTTATCGTCTTTTGGGAGAGAGACATCACTAGTGAAAATCACGAGACTCCGGTCCATCTTCATACCATTGTTCACACCCATTATTTACTTTTCTGTTTTTTTACTTTTACTAGTACCTTTTTTATCTCTTGCGTTTGATCCTTTGTAAACGACAAGGCCGGAGGAATTGACAACTCCTCTGAACTCGTTGGGAGCAAAGTTATTTGTTTTGTGCAGGTCCACGACAACTCCACGCATCAGAATAATTTCTGGCGCCGTTGCCACCTATCGTACTTATCGTTGAGTCCTACTGGAGACAAACCTTGGTATCTTTACTGAGGGAAATTACCGCTACGCTGCATCTCAACCTTCCACTTGGGGTAACCAACGAGGGGCGAGAAGCCATCAAGCTAATTTCTGGCGCCGTTGCCGGGGACTCAAAGGAAGTACAAATACGCGAGTCTTGATAACCGCCAATTTCTGGCGCCGTTGTCGGGCTCCTGTATCAAAAATAGGGGAGTTACACGCTATCTTTTACCTTTGCTTTTTAGTCTTGTTAGTTTACCTTTCAGTTTTAATTTTTTGTCCCTAATAAAAAATACCAAAAATACCTGTTGCTGCTATGGGTTCCAATGAAAACACTAAGTTGTGTGACTTCACCAGTCACAACAACAGTGACTTTATCTGCACTCCTATTGCTCCACCTGCCAGTTCAGCACCTTCCTATTAGATTAAACCTGCTCTGCTTAACCTTGTCATGAAAGATCAATTTTCAGGAGCAGGAGAAGATGCTGCTTTGCACCTAAACAACTTTATCGAGCTCTGCGACATGCAGAAATACAAGGAGGTGGACGGAAACATCGTCAAGCTGAAGCTTTTCCCTTTCTCCTTGAGAGGGAGAGCCAAGGAGTGGCTACAGTCTCTACCCAAGAATAGTATTGACTCTTGGAGTAAATGCAAGGATGCTTTTATAGGGAAGTATTATCCCCCTGCTAAAATTATTCAATTGCGGAGTAACATTATGAATTTCAGGCAATGGGATAACGAACACGTTGCCCAGGCTTGGGAAGTATGAAGACGCTCGTCAAGAACTGCCCTACACATGGACTGACTACCTGGATGGTTATCCAGACTTTTTATGCAGGTTTGAACTTCACCTCGCGGAACCTGTTGGATTCTGCCGCGGGAGGTACCTTTATGTCAACCACACTTGGTGCTGCTACAAAACTACTAGATGAGATGATGCTAAATTATTCACAATGGCCCACCGAGAGAGCTCCAACTGGTAAGAAGGTAAACTCTGTCGAGGAGATTTCCTCTTTAAATGAAAAGGTTGACCTTATCATGTCTCTACTTACCAAGCAACCCTCTATTGATCCTCAAGATTTTCCTTTAAATTCTTTGGTTGCTCAGGAGCAAGTAGATGTCAATTTTGTCTCTAAGAACAACCTCAACAATAATGCTTATAGGAGTAACTTTGGTAGAAACAATCCTAGGACTTTCCCATCCAACAACTATGGGAACAACACTTATCCTACCACTAGAAACTCCACTTCGGAACTAGAGACTATGCTCAAAGACTTTATCACTACCCAGAAGGCCTTCAACAAGAGTGTGGAAGAAAAAATAGATAAACTAGATATCCTCTCTTCGAAGGTAGACAATATAGCCCACGACGTAGAGATGCTGAAGATTAGAACCTCTCCCCCTGAGGAGAGGCAGGTCACTCCTATGAATGCCATCCAGGTCCAAATTAATGAAAACATTAGGATGCTGGGAAAACTTAAAGAGAGATGGGCTAGAGAGAAGGAGGAAGAAGATAGAATTAAGAGCCTTCCTACCTACCACACAGTAGCCACTATCCAAGTAGTTGAGGAGATCCAAACTGCTAGCACCCATCACACCCCTAGTCCCACTGGACCTATCAATGGTGATGCTACACCCTCAACCATAGAAGAGGAAACCTCTATGAACATAGAGGCTTTCAAACAAGTGAGATTAAATGATATCACTACTTCCCTTATAGATAGTAGTGAACTAGACTTTGATAACTGCACTTTACCAGAAGTTATTGGTTTCCTACACAAAATGTCTAGAGACCCCCACACTAGCACACTAAATCTTGCATTCACGGAGCATATCACCAATGCTCTAATTAAAGTTAGGGAGGAGAAGCTTAGACTAGAAGCCTCCATACCTAGGAAGCTAGAAGATGGTTGGGATCCTGTGATTAAAATTAAATTGAATAACTTCTCTTGTTTTGCTCTTTGTGATGTTGGAGCAAGTACCTCTGTTATGCCCAAAAGAATGTATGATATGCTTGATTTGAAACCTTTTGATCCCTGTTCTTTTGGTGTTCGTCTTGTTGATTCTTCCGTAAAGAAGCCTTTGGGGAAGATAGACGATGTTCTTATCATTGTCAATGACAATTATGTTCCCGTTGATTTCACTATTATGGACATTGAGTGTGAGCCTTCTTATCCAATTATTTTGGGACGTCCTTTTCTTCACACAGTTGGTGCTATCATTGACATGAAAGACGGAACTATCAAGTTCCAATTCCCTCTCAAGAAAGGGATGGAACATTTCCCTAGGAAAAATATTAAGTTACCTTTTGAGTCCGTCACACGGGCTAGTTATTCTCTTGAAAAAACTTGATCTTCTGCTTTAAGCCTAGCTAATGGCTCTAAAGAAGCGCTTTCGGGAGGCAGCCCGCAACGAATTTAGGTTTTTCTTTTTTCTTTTGTTCTGTTCTTAGTGGTCTTGATGATTGTTACTACTGTATCAACATCATTGTATCTTTATTTTTCAAGCTTTGTGCCAAGTTATAGCCTCTTACGGCAAGGGAAGTAAAAGTTGTGACGTGCTGTCCAGAAAATAGATTCTGTCCTCGTGACTAGAAAAATTCCAGAAAAATCCCAGTTCATCTTTTTGAGCTGAATTTTTACACAGCGTGCTCTATACAATTACAAAACTTCCGTTTGTTCTGAGTTTTTTGATTTGAGTTGCAGAAGTACCTCGAAAAAATTCCCCTTTCTCTGCTGTTCTGTTTTTCTCAGCTTCTACCCCAGTTTTTCTTTTCGCAGTTTTGCAATCCTTAAGCTTGCTTTTTCTTCGCAAACTTTTTTTGGGAAGGCAAGAGAAACAGTAGCTCTTCCTGGAAATCTTTATTTGCAGTAGAGGAAAATTATTTTATTAGGGTACTAACCTCTCTAATCAGCCTACAATGAGTTATGTATGAAGGGAGTTTTCAAGTGCGCGATGGAAGGTGATGAAAGAAGATCCAGGAGTGTCAAGCGCTCAAGCTTGGGGATGCCCAAGTGCACCCCCAATAAATATTCAAGGAGACTCAAGCGTCTAAGCTTGGTGATGCCCCCGAGGCATCCCCTTCTTCATCAACAATCATCGCTATGTCTTTCGTTGCACTATATTTTTATCACTTCATGCGTTATGTGCTTTGCTTGGAGCGTCTCGCTCTTTACTTTTCTAAGTTTGTTTTGTTTTCTTTGCTGTAGTAACAAGTTAGACCCCAACTTACTCTTTTGTGTGGGAGAGAAACACGCTCCACTTGATTTAGAACTCCTCATAGGATTTGCATGCTTATTTATTTTAGCTGTGAGTTGTTCTTTTTCTTTTCTTAGCTGCTGGTCTGTTTAGCTGTAGTGCTTTACTTTTTCTAGAGCTTTTCTTTTCAGGTTGAACTTTCTATAGGTTGCATGTTTTATCTCGTTAGAGAGTTTGCCTGTTGCACTGAGTTATGTGTCTTGACTAGAAAGTAGGTAGTTAAAGTTGCTTTTCTCTTTGAAGTAGTAACTTGCAATAGTTTTGAGGTATTGACTAGAGTAATGTTTGAACTTTTGGTGTCAAGAGCTCTTGCCTATTAGTGATAGATGTCGTATTTTGGGCAATCCGTGTGTTTTTCGAAAACCAAAAACCCCTGTTGAGAACTCTAGCTACTAGATGGATCACTAACCTCTGGAGGGTTCGAATATTAGAGTACACTCACGTACCATGAGTCGAGGATGCGCAAGGATAACCAAACCCCCATACTCTCCTCCTCGGGGTACCTGTCTCTTTGTGAACCTCCTATTAGATTGAGAGTTACCGATAATAAGTGCATGAGTTCTTCGGACTAATGTGAATATTCGAAAGTTGACACTTCCACCTACCCATACTTTTTCTAGCCTCTTCGGTGTCGTGCATTGCCCTTTCTCACCTCGAGAGTTGGCGCATACTTCGCCGGTGCATCCAAACCCTTGGCATGATACGCTCTGTCATCATAAGCCTCATTATATCTTTCCTCAAAACAGCCACCATACCTACCTATAAGGCATTTCCATAGCCTTTCTGAGATACATTGCCATGCAACATCCACCCTCTCATGACTTGATCCTCATGTCATACATGCTACTTGCTTGATCGATGAGCCGCATGCTAGTTGGGCCTTGCCCTAATCATTGCTACATGACGCGCTAGTATCATTGCATATCCTGCTATCCTGGCAGAGGCATACATTTGCATCATGATTAGTTACATTTTCTTTTTGTGAGTACCTTTGTAAAGTGTGAAAGATCTCCTATATTCTTGTAAAATATAGAGTATTGCCCCTAAAGTGAGGAAAAGATCCCAAAGAGGACAAAATCAAAAGATCCCAAAGAGGACAAATGAGAGTTAAATAGAAAGAGCCATTGAGGCCACCAAAATAAATAAAAAGAGAAAAAGAGAAAAATAAAAATAAAAAGAGAGAAGGGGGCATACTACTATTCCTTTTGAGAGATCCACACTAGTACTTCATCTTCTATCCTTTGTACTCCATAGAGATTATCATCATGCATATAGCTATGTGGGGAACTTTTACACTATAGAACTTGGCTTATATATTCCAATGATGAGCCTCCTCAAACGAGCTCTAGGTCTTCTTAAGCAAGAAAGTTAGATGCACCCCCACTAGTTCCATTGGAGAGCTTTTTAGCTCACATGTGCATCCGTTGTATGGCAATCCCTACTCCTCACATCATATCTATCATATGGCCTTCTCTCGCCTATGATTGTCCTCATTGATGTGAGCCTTTCACACACCTTTTTGTCTTCCTCCTCGACCTCTTCTTTCTGTTTCGCCTTTTAGGTGTCAACTTTCTTGCTCACGCTCATCCATTGCATGAGTGCTCAAAATATCGAAAGGGAGTGGATCAGTTTGACTTGTACCTGGCTAGTGGTCTGGGGACGAGTCCAGATAAGAATCCAAAGGAGACCAAGTGTGAAACTTTAGTAGATAGTTGTTCTCAACAACCTTTTTCTCTTTCTTCCCAGTCCCTTGCTTGCACGCAAACACCATCTGGAGACATTCGAGTCACGGACAGCAAGAGCTCTTGCACCTTTTGTTCTTTTGTTGCTTATGTTAATGCCAATATAGACTCTTGCCTGTTAAGACTTGAATTGAATTGCATGCTTTGATTGCTTTACTTAGCAGTCCTTATTTGGTTGTGTGGCATGTCAGCACAGAAATTATGCTTGTTATCATTTACCTACTCGAGGACGAGCAGGAATTAAGCTTGGGGATGTTGATACGTCCCAAACGTATCTATAATTTCTGCTTGCTCCATGCATGTTTTGTGTGACTGCCATGTTTTGGTTGAACTTTATTACACTTTTAAACCAATTTGGACTAACCTACTAACTCAGTGCACCCAGTTGCCAGCTTCTGGTTTTCTGCTGTTTTTGTTTTTCAGGTTTTCCGGCTGATTAAAGTGCAGAGAGCCGGGACCACCACCAGGGAGCCAGAAGGGTCCCTGGCGCGGCCCCAACCCTAGGGCGCGCCAGGCACCCTCCTGGCTGCCTTGGGTGGCCCCTCGACGCCCCCCTTCGCCTATATAACCCCCTCGGGGTATAAACCCCTAAACAAGAACTATTTTTCGCGGAAACCTCTTTGTTCTGCCGCCGCTGCCGTTTTCAGATCGGGGCTGCCTGGAGAAGCTGCCCCGGCACCCTGCCGGAAGGAGCTCACCCCTCCGGGAGACCATCCATAGCCATGGACGCCTCCCGTATGTACCGTGAGTAGTCCCCCTTGGACCATGGGTCCGTGATCAGTAGCTATGTGATGTCCTCTCCCTCTTTTGTGCTTTCACTTTCGAGACCTCGTGAGCTGCCTCACATGATCGAGGCACCTATGTAATTTTCTGCTGTTGCTATGCTGAGTTTGTTGGGATCTGATGGATTATGAGACTATGTTCATATTGTGATGAGTAATATATTTGGTTTGCCCTTTTATATTTTGTTCTTGACTAAATTCTTGCATGTTCTCCGTTGCAGTATTTTCTTTGGCCAAGTTATTTGCTTGCAACTCCAAGAGAGAGCGTTATGCTCGATTGTGGGTTCAGCCCCCTGATGTCTAGCTTGAGTGACAGAAACATGAGACTAGGAGATGTGCTGTTGCCACCAGGGATAAAACAACGGTGATTGCGCCTATTGGTGCAAGAATTGTTTACTTTACGCAAAGTTCTTTTAATGCAGTTGTCCGTTGCTTTGAGTTTACACTTTGGGTGGGATTCGCAACTTAATACCAGCGAGATGTTCTGGATAGATATCTCAAGGTGGATGATTCGTAGTAGATGCAGATGGATTTCGGTCTACTTACCTTGGCGTACTGCCCATTGCTTTTGAGCACTTCCTTTCTTTGCAGCATAGTTAGCATTGCGGTGCCTTTATAATCCTGTCAATTGCCCAACTGTGATTTGTTTACCTCGCTAGCATTTTTATCGCCTTTTGGGAGAGAGACATCACTAGTGAAAATCATGGGACTCCGGTCCATCTTCATACCATTGTTCACACCCATTATTTACTTTTCTGTTTTTTTACTTTTACTAGTACCTTTTTTATCTCTTGCGTTTGATCCTTTGTAAACGACAAGGCCGGAGGAATTGACAACTCCTCTGAACTCGTTGGGAGCAAAGTTATTTGTTTTGTGCAGGTCCACGACAACTCCACGCATCAGAATAATTTCTGGCGCCGTTGCCACCTATCGTACTTATCGTTGAGTCCTACTGGAGACAAACCTTGGTATCTTTACTGAGGGAAATTACCGCTACGCTGCATCTCAACCTTCCACTTGGGGTAACCAACGAGGCGCGAGAAGCCATCACAGAGTCACGAGCAATCGCATCGCGATGCTCCATGCTGCGCACATCTAAGGGCCACTTGGTGTATAAAAGACCGCCATCCAGATCACAACTAAGGTCTCGAAAACCCATACATTACATCAAACATGCGGAAGCAAAGTAGGTCTGAGTACAGACAAGTTTAACAAATGGCTTAGAGAAGCCTTATCTACAAACAAGCCCTTCCATGAGGGTCCAGTCGTCTGACTGGGACTACACTAGCTTGGTCTTAGTCTGAATCTTCATTCTTCGAGCTTCAGGTAGAAGCCACCATCGGGGTCGGTGGGTTCATCTAAAACATAGAATAAGCAAACGTGAGTACAAAGTCGTACTCAGCAAGACTTACATAGGAACTATACTACTCATGCACATGTATCAAGGTAAAGGGAGGTGGGGTTTCAATGCAGAAGTGCCAGCTTTGACTTGGCTAGTCCTGATCTACGAGTACCAGACTTGAGGTAAGAATCGTACACGAGTCCACTACATCTCCAACCAATTACACCACTATGGTGCCTTCCTCGACTTCCCCACGAGAAAGCACGCCATAACACTCACGCTTATCTTGGCAAGTTTTATAAGTATCCAGTTCAAGTTGTCTAATAATCAAGCTAAGCTTTCCAAGCAGTCCCTTACCGCAGATGCGGCTATTCGGATAGTTTTGTTAACCCTGCAGGGGTGTACCGCTACACACACGTGTCATCAGTTACCGCCTTTTGTGTGTCACCGTTCAAGAGATGACAGTGAGGATGCCACCACAACTGTTACCTAATAGCCGATCTAGTCCAAGAAAGCCGCCTACCTGGGTTGGCTACCACCATCGTGAACCCGGCCGGTTTACCGAAGTGGACCCAGATGATGTGTGCGTGGTGCGTAAGCCGGTCTCGGCTGAGCCGTTCTCTCACTTAGCAGCCAGGCCACAAACCTACCAGAACTCCGAACTACTGCGACATCTGGACATCGAAAGGAATGAGTTAGTAGGTTGAGAGGGGTCAGTGAGCCCAATGTGTGGTTGTACTCTTCATCTTGGATCACCACACAAGAACTCGGACTTAGAGCGGTGTTCAACGAGAAAACCCACTGTGTACTCCTACACAACCTCTCATCGTTCACCTTGTATTAGGGTAGATTCACCAACACATTTCCACCAACATCCACATGATTTCTACCATCCCGACTCACATAACAGTATCATCATTGTTACACTCTAAGCATGCAATAAGCAGTAACAATTGCAGGGGCCACATGATATCAACCAACTCCTACATTTGCTAGGATTGTGGTTTGCTTACTACTGTGACAACTGATAGGTCATGCAAAGGAATGGTTCATCTATGCGGTAGAAACGTAGCATGGTAATCATCCTATACAATGCATAAGCGAGACATGAGAGGGAAGTGGGATTTTATCGACATGATCAATGGGGTTTTTCTTGCCTTGCTGACGAGGTTCAGTATCGGGGTCTTCAACGAAGGGGGTGATCTTGGTTTCCGGCTCCACTTCTATCCGAGCAAACAATACAAACAACGTGATCAACATAATGTACAATGCACAAGCACATGATCAAATGTTATAACATGGTGTAAGGGGTGCTGATGTGTTGTCAATTCCATTTAAATGGAGTGTATTGCATTTGAGTTGCAAATTCAAACTCCATATGATTTATCGATGAATTTCAAACGCATTTGAATCCATGAATAAACATTTGCAAAGGTTGAGCATGAGGTGATGTTGTAAAGGTGAGGTAAAGTTTCTGATGTGTGGATGATTCCATCTAAAAGAAGTGTGTTGCAAAGTCATTTGCAAAATCACTCCAAATTTGAATTCAAATTAAATCCATATGGACATATGACACTGTTCACCCAATTTAAATTGGTCAAACATGAAAACAAAGTCCATATTCAGAATCCTTGTATTTTTCTTATAATTTTAGATATATTATTTGTCCAATTTGGAGTTAATATGAATTTTCTATGATTTACTGAAGTTTAAATGATTTTTTGTGTTTTTCTGATTTCTTTTTAAAAAGAAAACCATTTACTGCGTCAGCATGAGGTCATGCTGGCGCCAGGGGGCCTCTGACCAGTGGGTCCCACCTGTAAGTGATTGTTGTTTAATTAAATTGTTTAAATTGATTTAAACTTAACCCAGGGATTAGCCAGGGGGCTGGGCCCACATGTCATGGTCACTGGGGTGGGTCCAATGGTTAATTAAGCTGGGGTTATGGCTAATGGCGGGGGGGGGGGGGGGGTCGTCGGCGGTAGCACTGTAGACGCCGGAGACTCGCCGGCTTTGCGATTCAGAGCACGGGGAGCCAAGGGGAGGGCATCGTCGGGTTCCTGGAGTTGTCGCGCGTCGAACGGTGCAGGTTAGGGTTCAAGGGGGTGGCTGGGGCGACAACGGCGACGACGTTGGCGGAAACAGAAGTCCGGCGACATCGGGATCGCGCTCTGGAGCGCCGTTTTGACTAGGGCTTGGCGCGTTGGATTGCTGCGAGCACCTGGAGCGTCGTAGGCTATAAGGGGGAGGCGTTGGAGCACGGGAGCGAAGGTGACGTCGACCATGGCGGCGACCTTCCTCGGCTTCCATGGTGAAACCGGCTAGAGGGGTTGCGGGGTGTTGGGAGCTTGGGGGAAACGCTCACCAGAGCTCAGGGAACACGACGAGGTGGTAGTTGGAGGCGGGGAGGTCACGGCGGCGGAGAAATCGACGGAGATTGCTTGCGGGTCCGGAGGTGATCCGATGACCCTGGCGTCGCGTCTGGTCCAAATCGAGGCGTGCCCTTCTGCTAGTCGACGGAGTCGAGGACGGCGAACACGCTGGACATCCTGGCTGGAGCTCTAGCTCGCGGTGCCTACATTTTCCGGCGACGATGAACCGCGGGGGCGCTCTGTGTCGGTGGGGGGGAGATGCACAGAGGGCTCGAGAGGGAGGGGAAAGTGGGGGAAGCGAGAGAGGACGAAACGGGCGTCTCCGTGGCGCGATTAGAGGCCCTGGGGAGGCGCCAGGCAGGCAGGCAGGAGGCCGCCGGCGACGGCATGCCCTCTAGCGAGCAGCTTGCCTCGTTGGGGGAAGACGACAAGGCTGGGGGAGCGGGCCTGGGCCGTGGAGGGGATAAGTTGGGCTGAAAGACAGGTGAATTCTTCTTTTCCTTTTCTGTTTCTTTTTCTTTTCTGCATTTTTGTTTAGCTTAGCAAATAAAATAGCTAGGCATTTTTATAAATGCTCCAAATTCTTATATGGCCTCACAATATATATAGCTAGCCACTTATAAAGCTTGGGCACTTTTAAAATTCAAATAATTTGAATCTTAAATCAAATAGGGGTTTTTGATTAATTCCAAGGTCCTGTTTGAATATTTGAAAATTCCATGAGCATGGGGTGGGTCCCACATCACTTGATATGTGATCACACTCATTTATAAGACTTTTCAAAAATCAAACATGAATTTTTGGAGAAGATTTATTTCTGGCCTTCTGAATTAATTCATCTGGGGGGGTTCCTTCTCCCATTTGAGTTTGAATTTGAAATCCATTGATTTCTTTTGAAATTTTTAGCATGATGCAAAGTGTCTTGCTTATCCTAGCACATACCTAACTTGGGGTTGTGACAACTCGCCCCCACTCAAAAGAATCTCGTCCCAAGATTCAAAAGTTTGCGGGAGGAAGGAGGGGTACTCGGCACGGAGACGGTCTTCTCTTTCCCACGTGGCTTCTTTCTCAGAGTGGTGTGACCATTGCACTTTCAGAAACTTAATCTTCTGACGACGAGTGACACGCTCTACGGGATCAAGAATACGAACGGGGTATTCTCGATAAGAAAGGTGATCTTGGAGATCAAGCGTTTCATGGTCGGCTTCGCGGATGGGGTCCTTGAAGCAACGCCTGAGTTGTGACACATGGAATACATCATGTACTCGGGAAAGGTGCGGGGTTAGTTCAAGTTGGTAGGCAACTTCTCCACGTTTAGCAAGAATGCGGAAATGTCCCATGTAACGTGGGGCCAACTTTCCTTTGATACCGAAACGTTGGGTTCCCTTCATAGGAGTAACCCGAAGGTAGGCCTTCTCATCCAGATTGTAGCTTTCTTGCCTATGATGACAATCATAGTAGCTTTTCTGACGAGACTGGGCTGCTTTCAATTGATCACGAACAATGCGAACTTGCTCTTCTGCTTCCATGATCATGTCCGGTCCAAGGAATTGTCTTTCACCGGTTTCTGACCAGTTTAGGGGTGTTTGACATCTTCATCCATATAGTAGTTCAAAAGGAGCCATGTTCAGACTAGATTGGAAACTATTGTTATAAGCAAATTCGGCGAATGGAAGAGACTTCTCCCAATTCTTTCCGAATGAGATAACACAAGCTCTGAGCATGTCTTCAAGAATTTGGTTAACCCTTTCGACTTCACCACTAGACTGAGGATGGAAAGAGGTACTAAAGGAGAGATGAGTTCCCATAGCATTCTGAAAGCTTCCCCAGAATCTAGAGGTGAAAAGGCTACCACGATCAGAATTGATTTCCAAAGGAACACCATGAAGAGACACAATTCTAGAGACGTACAAGCCCGCTAACTGGCTAGCAATTATAGACTCGCGAACTGGAAGGAAGTGAGCAACTTTGGAAAGCCTATCTATGACAACGAAGATGGCATCGTTTCCTTTCTGGGTTTTTGGAAAGCCGGTGATAAAGTCCATACCGACCGTGTCCCATTTCCACTCTGGAATAGACAAAGGTTGAAGTGTACCAGCAGGTCTTTGATGTTCTGCTTTAATGCGACGACAAACATCACATTTGGCAACAAATTGAGCAATGTCTCTCTTCATCCTAGTGCACCAAAATCTCTGGCGTAGATCTCGGTACATTTTTGTGCTACCGGGATGAATCGAGAGGGGTGTGTCATGGGCTTTTTGAGGATGAGTTGCCTTAGTTCCCTATTCTTAGGTACTACCAAACGATTTCCAAAGAATACCGTTCCTTTACTATCTGTGGAGAAACATTTAGCAACTCCGCTAGCAATGTTCTCCTTGATCCGGCGAACACCTCGTGCACGCCTTTGGGAAACTATGATTTGATCCTCAAGAGTTGGTTTCGCCACCAAGGTAGAAAGATAGCCATGAGGAACAATCTCAAGATTGAGTCTGCAAAATTCCTCATGAAGAAGTGGTTGATACTATTGTAACATGAGGTTGTTACAATACGACTTACGACTTAGTGCATCAGCCATGACATTGGCTTTGCCTGGGGTGTAAGAAATTCCTACGTCGTAATATTTTATCAACTCAATCCAGCGTCTTTGCCTGAGATTAAGATCTGGCTGGGTGAATATGTATTTGAGGCTTTGGTGGTCGGAATAGATCTCACAACGATTACCAAGGAGGTAATGTCGCCAAGTTGTCAGGGTATGAACTACGACTGCGAGTTCAAGATCATGGGTAGGATAGTTCTCTTCATGTGTACGCAACTGGCGTGAAGCATAAGCTACCACATGTCTATCTTGCATAAGTATGCATCCTAACATTTGCCGTGAGGCGTCACAAAAGATCTTGAAATCCTTTTTGGTGTCTGGAGGTGCAAGTACGGGGGCAGAAGTCAATCTTCTTTTTAGCTCTTGAAAGCTTTCCTCGCACTTGGGAGTCCATTGGAATTTCTTATCTTTCTTGAGGAGTTCAGTTAGAGGCTTTGCAACTTTAGAAAAGTTCTCGACGAAGCGACGGCAATAGCGGGCTAGGCCAAGAAAACTCCTAACTTGCTTAACCGATTCAGGTGGAGTCTAGTCAAGGACGGCCTGAACTCTCTCAGGATTCACAGCAATGCCTTTTGCAGAAATCGCGTGGCCTAAGTAGGTCACTTCTGGTAGCCAAAATTCACACTTGGAGAATTTAGCATACATGCGATGCTTTCTAAATTTCATCAATACCGGCCTTAGATGTTCGCCATGTTCTTCTTCGTTCTTCGAGTAGATGAGAATGTCATCAAGATAAACTACAACAAATTTATCTAGGTACTCCATGAAGATCGAATTCATCATGCGCGAGAAAGTGGCGGGGGCATTGGTTAAACCGAAGGACATGACAGTGTACTCGTAAAGACCATGACAAGTAGTGAAAGCCGTTTTTGGAATGTCCTCGTTTCGGATTTTGATTTGATGATAACCTAATCTCAAATCCATCTTGGAGAAGACAGAGGATCCTGCAAGTTGATCATAAAGATCATTGATCCTGGGCAATGGGTACTTGTTCTTTATCGTCGCTAGATTTAGCGGGCGATAGTCTACGCACATCCTTTCTGTTCCATCTTTCTTCGTTACAAACAGAATGGGGCAACTGATGTGCGAGATGGTGATAGTGATTTCTCGCCCTTCGTTGGTGAGCCCCAAGTGGAAGGCGTGATGTAGCACAGCAGCAAATTTCCCTCGGTGAAGATACCAAGGTTTGTCTCTAGTAGGACTCCGGAGATGATAAGTAGGTGTCAGCGGCGCAACTGACGCGGACCTACACACAGACACGATAACTTTGTTCCCAACGAAGTTCAGAGAGGTTTTCAATCTCTCTGGTCTTGTTGTTCACAAAGGGTAAAACGCAAGGGATAATGATAGCAATTGAAAGTAAAAGAAGAAAAGTAAATGAGCGTCTAAACAGTGATGAGGATATGGACCGGGATACGTGATGTTCACTAGTGATGTCTCTCTCTCAAAAGACGATAAAATTGCTATGCGAGGTAAACAAATTACAGAAAGGCAATTGACAGGATTATGAACGCACCGCAATGCTAACTATGCTACAAAAGAAAGGACGAGGTTCAAAAGAATGGGCAGTACGCAAAAAAAAGTAGACCGAAATCCATCTGCATCTACTACTAATCATCCACCTTGAGATATCTATCCAGAACATCTCGCTGGTATTAAGTTGCGAGCCCCACCCAAAGTGTAAACCCAAAGCAACAAACAACTGCATTAAAAAGAACTTTGCGTAAAGTAAACAATCCTTGTAACCGCGGTTACAAGCACCGTTGTTTTCCCCCTTGTGGCAACAGCACATCCCCTAGACTCATGTTTCTGTCACTCAAGCGTGTCATCGGGGGGCATGAACCCACAATCGAGCAAAACGTTCCCTCTTGGAGTCACTACCTACTACTTGGCCAAAGCAATAAACAGCAACGGAGAACATGCAAGAATTACTTAGGAACAAAAATATAAGAGATAAGAACCAAATATATTACTCAATCCCAATCTGAACATAATCTCATAATCCATCAGATCCTATCAAACTCAACATAGCAATAGTAGAAATATTACAAAAGTGCCTCGATCATGTAGGGCAGCTCACGAGGTCTAAACCATGAAGATCAAAGAGGGGAGGAGAACATCACATAGCTACTGATCACGGACCCATGGTCCAATGAAGACTACTCACGAGACATCCGGGGAGCATCCATGGTGGAGAGGAGACTCCCGAAGGTCAATCCTCCCTCCGGCAGGGTGCCGGGAAGAGGTCTTCTGGTGCTCCCGATCTCGGAAGCGCGGCGGCGGCGGAACAGAGGCGAGTTTGCGAAATAGGGTTCCTCTTTTGGAGTTTCCCCGTGACGGAGAATAAATAGGAGAAGGGGGGCAGCCAGAGGTGGACCAGGGGCCCCAGGCGCCCCGCTAGCGCGGCCAGGGGTGGGGCCGCACCGGGTGGCCGCCTGGGCCCCCTGGCTCCCCTCTGGCCCCTCCCGGGCTCTTCTCGAAGCTTCCTGTACACTGATTTTTCCTGTATTTTTCCCAGAATTTTTCTGGCACTTTTTATATGGAGGAAAACTGAAATAGAAAAACAGCAGAAAACAGGAACTGGCACTGGGGTGCACTGAGTTAATAGGTTAGTCCAATTATGATCAAAAGTGTATGAAAGTGTATCTAGATCATAGCAATATCACACAAAACATGCATGGAGCAAGCAGAAATTATAGATACGTTTTGGACGTATCAACATCCCCAAGCTTAATGCATGCTCGTCCTCGAGTAGGTAAATGATAACAGCATAATTTATGTGGTGACATGCTAGCAACCAAAAAAATAACTTTGAAAAGTAAAGCAAGCAAGGCTAGAGATTCAATTCAAGTCAGAACATGCAAAAGTCTATATTAGCATTGAAACAAGTAACAAAAGAACAAAGGGTGCAAGAGCTCTCGCTGTCCGTGACTCGAATGTCTCCAAATGGTGTTTGCGTGCAAGAAAGGGATAGGGAATACGAGAAAAAAAATTGTGTTGAGAACTCAATCTACTAAAGTTTCACACTTGGTCTTCTTTGGAATCTTATCTTGACTCGTCCCCAGACCACTAGCCAGGTACAAGTCAATTTGATCCACTCCTTTTCGATATTTTGAGCACTCATGCAATGGATGAGTGTAAGCACGAGAGTTGACACTTAGGATGGCAAAGAGAGAGATATGGTGGAGGAGGAAAACAAAAAGATGCCAAATGATAGATATGATGTGAGGAGTAGGGATTGCCATGCAACGGATGCACCTACGAGCTAAGAAGCTCTCCAATGGAACTAGTGGGGGTGCATCTAACTTGCTCGCTCATGAAGACCTAGAGCTCGTTTGAGGAGGCTCATCCTTGGAATATGCAAGCCAAGTTCTATAGTGTGAAGGTCCCCACATAGCTATATGCATAACGATCATCTCTATGGAGTACAAGGATATAAAGGGAGTACTAGTGTGGATCTCTCAAAAGGATAGTAGTGTTGCCCCTTTCTCTCTTTTTTTATTTCTTTTTCTCTTTTTTTTTGTGGCCTCAATGGCTCTTTCTATTTAACTCTCATTTGTCCTCTTTGGGATCTTTTATTGTGTCCACTTTGGGATCTTTTCCTCACTTAAGGGAAACACTCTATTTTACAAGAAGGTAAAGGAGATCTTTCACACTTTACAAGGTACTCAAAATCATAAAGAAGATTTAACTAACCATATGTATGCAATGTATGTCGCTGCCAGTGTATCAGGAACATGTATGACATGAAGATCAAGTCATGAAGAGGTGGAAGTTGCATGGCAATATATCTCGGAAAGGCTATGGAAATGCCTTGATAGGTAGGTATGGTGGCTGTTTTGAGGAAAGATATAAGGAGGCTTATGATGACAGAGCGTATCATGCCAAGGGTTTGGATGTACCGGCGAAGGTGGACACCATCTCTCGGAGTGAGAAGAAGGCAATGCACGGCACGGGAGAGGCTAGCAAAATATGGGAAGGTGGAAGTGTCAACTTTCAATACTTACATTAGTCCGAAGAACTCATGCACTTATTATCGGTAACTCTCAATCTAATAAGGAGGTTCACAAAGAGGCAAGTACCCCAAGGAAGAGTGTATGGGGGTTTGGTTATCCTTGCGCATCCTCGACTCATGGTACGTGAGTGTTCTCTGATATTCGACTCCTCAGAAGAGTAGTGATCCATCTAATAGCTAGAGTTTTCAACTAGTTTTGTAGGTTTTGAAAATAAACACGGATTTCCAAAAATACGACACCTATCACTAATAGGCTAGAGCTCTTGACACAAAAAGTTCAAACATTACTCACATCAATACCTCAAAACCATTGCAAGTTACTACTAAAATTAAATAACAACCTCAATTACCTACTTTCAAGACAAGACACAACTCAGTGCAACAACCAACTCTCTTTAACAAGATAAACATGAAAACTAAAAGAGTTCCAGCAACAAACTAAACAAAAGCCAAGGCTCTTGCTAAAGACAAACTAAGACTAAAACTAAACATGGCAGTAGCTATGAAAAGATAAAGAACACACAACAGCAAAAAGATAAGCAGGAAAAATCCTATGATGTGTTCTAGATTTTGAAAGTGGAGCGTGTTTCTCTCCCACACAAAGTAAGACGGGATCTAACTTGTTATGAACAGCAAGCAAAGCTAAAGAAAACTAAAAACAAAACCTAAGAGCGAGACGCTCCAAGCATAGCACATAACACATGAAGTGATAAAAATATAGTGAGACGAAGGACGAACCGATGATTGTTGATGGAGAAGGGGATGCACGGGGGCATCCCCAAGATTAGACGCTTGAGTCTCCTTGAATATTTGTTGGGGATGCATGGGGGCATCCCCAAGCTTGAGCGCTTGACACTCCTGGATCTTCTTTCATCATCTTCCATCGCACACTTGAAAACTCCCTTCATACATAACTCATCATAAGCTGATTAGAGAGGTTAGTACCCTTAATAAATAATTTTCCCCCACTGAATATAAACATATTCTTGAAGAGCTACTGTTTCTCAAGAGTGCCAAAAGGTTTTTGCAAAGAAAAATCAACCTTAAGGTTCGCAAAAGTTAGGAGAGACAAAACGTGGCAGAATCTGTGAAAAACAGAACAGCAGGTAGTAAAGAATTGTTTAGGGGCACTTCCGCAACTCAAATCAAAAAAATCAGAACATACGGAAGTTTCGTAATTGTATAGAGCATGCTGTGTAAAAATTTCAGCTGAAAAAGATGAACCGGGATTTTTATGGAATTTTTCTAGTCACGAGGACAGAATCTGTTTTCTGGACAGCATGTCACTACTTTTACTTCCCTTGCCGTAAGAGGCTATAACTTGGCACAAAGTTGAAAAATAAAGATACAATGATGTTGCTACAGTAGTAACAAACATAAAGACACAACAAAAGCAAAAAGAAACCTAATTCGTTGTGGGCTGCCTCCCAAAAGCGCTTCTTTAGAGCCATTAGCTAGGCTGAAAGATTATAGAAGATGCTC
The DNA here is from genome assembly GCA_950022295.1 of Bromus sterilis. Classification (NCBI taxonomy): domain Eukaryota; kingdom Viridiplantae; phylum Streptophyta; class Magnoliopsida; order Poales; family Poaceae; genus Bromus; species Bromus sterilis. The sequence continues at coordinate 281,935,488 of OX465599.1, read as the reverse complement.
TCACAAGAATAAGAATTTTGAAGCAAAAGAGAGCATCAAGAAGAAAATATGAAACACATTTAAGCCTAACCCACTTCCTATGCATAGGCATCTCATAAGAAAATAAATCGAAGAAGCACAAAGTGACATGCATAGGAAGGTGGAACAAGAACAACTTAAAAACTTTCAAGAAAAAGAGAGGTGTTTTTGTAACATGGAGGTTTCTACAATCATACTTTCCTCTTTCAAAGTAATTTTCAGTAGCATCATGAACAACATCAAGAATATAACTATCACATAAATCATGTTTTTCATGACCTACAAGCACACGTGTATTGTTTTCAACACGGTTTTTAGGATGATAAGATAAATGCAACCCATCACATTGAGCCTCAATAAGAGCACAGTTCTCCGGAATATGAGTTGGAGATTTCAAAAGGATAATAGGACAATCAAGTGTGGGTGCAATAGAAATATTTCATGCTTATCATGAGGAACTATAGCAAGTTCATCTCCGTAAGCATAATCCATATTGGCATCATGGCCATCAACAAAGCAAGTATTAAGTTCATTAGAAAGGGAAGTATCAAGTGAGTCCTCGGAATCATGGGATTCCTCATCAAAGCAATCATTAGCCTCTTCTAGGGAAGCAAACATTTTATTTTTTAAATCCTCAATATAAGAATTGGAAGTATAATTCTCGAAGCAATAAGCAAGAACTATAAAGTTTTCAGATTTGTAAATAGTATCATGATACTTTTGAATCAAAGAAGCGATCTCATAAGCACCTTTAAAAGCAACAAACTCTTTAATCTTTTCAACATCAAAGTAATCATAAACACCTTTAGCATAAGAAGATAAGATCTCATTTTCATTGAACTCACATTGGAAAGGGAGGTGTTTATGATCTATATTAGAACAGCAAGTAAAATCATAAATGTGGCATAAACACTTAGCATAGCAATAAGAAGTTTCTATTTGGTCTCATAAGTGTTTCCCTTTCTCAGATAGGCGGTGCCGCATATAATGAGCATGCTCATCCAATGATTTTCCCTCAACCAAGTCGGTTGGGTTTTTAGCGCGAGCACAAATTGATCGAAGACGACCCAAGTGAAACATGTACATCCTACCATATTTGGGTGGTTCCACACCCATGGTAAAGATAGCATAAGCAGGCAAAGCAAGACAAAGTCAAAAGGTAGCAACTATTTTTGTGGTTTTTCATATAAGACACAAAGATAAAAACTGAAAGGTAAACTAACAAGACTAAAAAAACAAAGGTAAAGGATAGTGTGCAACTACGTTGGTGATAGTGATTTCTCGCCCTTCGTTGGTGAGCCCCAAGTGGAAGGCGTGATGTAGCACAGCAGCAAATTTCCCTCGGTGAAGATACCAAGGTTTATCTCCAGTAGGACTCCGGAGATGATAAGTAGGTGTCAGCGGCGCAACTGACGCGGACCTGCACACAGACACGATAACTTTGTTCCCAACGAAGATCAGAGAGGTTGTCAATCTCTCCGGTCTTGTTGTTCACAAAGGGTAAAACGCAAGGGATAATGATAGCAATTGAAAGTAAAAGCAGAAAAGTAAATGAGCGTGTAAACAGTGATGCGGATATGGACCGGGATACGTGATGTTCACTAGTGATGTCTCTCTCCCAAAAGACTATAAAATTTCTATGCGAGGTAAACAAATTACAGAAAGGCAATTGACAGGATTATGAACGCACCGCAATGCTAACTATGCTACAAAAGAAAGGACGAGGTTCAAAAGCATGGGCAGTACGCCAAAATAAGTAGACCGAAATCCATCTGCATCTACTACTAATCATCCACCTTGAGATATCTATCCAGAACATCTCGCTGGTATTAAGTTGCGAGCCCCACCCAAAGTGTAAACCCAAAGCAACAGACAACTGCATTAAAAAGAACTTTGCGTAAAGTAAACAATCCTTGTAACCGCGGTTACAAGCACTGTTGTTTTCCCCCTTGTGGCAACAGCACATCCCCTAGACTCATGTTTCTGTCACTCAAGCGTGTCATCGGGGGGCATGAACCCACAATCGAGCAAAACATTCCCTCTTGGAGTCACTACCTACTACTTGGCCAAAGCAATAAACAGCAACGGAGAACATGCAAGAATTACTTAGGAACAAAAATATAAGAGATAAGAACCAAATATATTACTCAATCACAATCTGAACATAATCTCATAATCCATTAGATCCTATCAAACTCAACATAGCAATAGAAGAAATATTACAAAAGTGCCTCGATCATGTAGGGCAGCTCACGAGGTCTAAACCATGAAGATCAAAGAGGGGAGGAGAACATCACATAGCTACTGATCACAGACCCATGGTCCAAGGAAAACTACTCACGAGACATCCGGGGAGCATCCATGGTGGAGAGGAGACTCCCGGAGGTCAATCCTCCCTCCGGCAGGGTGCTGAGAAGAGGTCTTCTGGTGCTCCCGATCTCGGAAGCGCGGCGGCGGAGGAACAGAGGCGAGTTTGCAAAATAGGGTTCCTCTTTTGGAGTTTCCCCGTGAAGGAGAATAAATAGGAGAAGGGGGGGCAGCCAGAGGTGGACCAGGGGCCCCAGGCGCCCCCCTGGCGCGGCCAGGGGTGGGGCCGCGCCGGGTGGCCTCCTGGGCCCCCCTGGCTCCCCTCTGTCCCCTCCCGGGCTCTTCTCGAAGCTTCCTGTACGCTGATTTTTCCTGTATTTTTCCCAGAATTTTTCTGGCACTTTTTATGTGGGGGAAAACTGAAATAGAAAAACAGCAGAAAACAGGAACTGGCACTGGGGTGCACTGAGTTAATAGGTTAGTCCAATTATGATCAAAAGTGTATGAAAGTGTATCTGGATCATAGCAATATCACAGAAAACATGCATGGAGCAAGCAGAAATTATAGATACGTTTTGGACGTATCAGCAACCCCATGGCGATGAGCTAGGGCGGATGAAGCCTTTTGCCAACAAAGCTTCAAGTTGGATTTTAAGCTCAGCTAACTCACGTGGGGCCATTTTGTATGGGCGTCTGGAAATTGGTGCGGTTCCTGGCATAAGATCCATTATGAACTCTACACATCTGTCGGGTGGCTAGGTTTAAGGAGTTGGGTTACTGGATGGTTTTACACAGGATGACCATGGCTTACTAGGAGCTACAACAGATATGTCAGAATAGCAAAGTACCCCAACACGATGGTTAGTGTGGTTCTTCTTGCTAGAAGACATCTAAAGTGGGAGGAAGAGTTGCAAATGAATCAATATAGGTTTCTAGAATAAAACCTACATAAAAAACTATGGAACTGTCGGGAATGCCACCTAACAAATCTTCTGAAAAAACATCCGAAAAAGATAGAAGGATTTGGCAAACGCATCAGATTATGAAGAAACTTGGAATGACTCGGACAACATAACGGCTGTAATTGCAAGAGAAATGGAAATTCTCGCAACATCTCAACAGCACTTACATACGATGTAAGAAATCAGAAAGCACAACATCGTTAGTAAACCGAACACAACTTTCCTACGGCTACAAGGAAGCAAACAACGAGATGTTCTAGTAATACATAGATGAGCCTAGTCCTATCTTCCCGTAGAACAAGATGAGGGTGACTCAGAACTCAGAACGATGAAGGTAAGGAGAAAAAAGAAGCCTTACGTTGTGCCCTTATATACCCAGAGTAACTATATAACTATATCAAGCTAGACTTGACTTCGGCCAAGGCTGATAATCCTACAGTCAGTCCTGCTCTGATACCAAGTCTGTCGGGACCCGGGGTTTGCGTATGTAATTCCAGTCACAATTCAATCATATAGAGAGCCGAGAGCCATACCCACTTGTCTAAGCAGACAAGGCCAAGTACAAGACAATCATATGGAGAGCTAAGAACCGTACCCACTTGTCTAAGCAGACAAGGCTAAGCACAGAACGTTCTCGGAAAGCATCGAACGTGAGGGGCATCCCATTCAGGCCGGATAATCAACTGAGATGGGTCCTCATCGTCCGCACACAAGTCTAAATGATATGGGTGGTGAACTCCCATACTCATAGACAATTCGCCTCAACCATACTATCTATTGTATTATAACCCTTACATAGACTTACTCCAGCCCGATCACTTAGTCAGGGTCTAGGGCGGGCTCGATCATACAACAAAGTGTGCACGTGGCAGAGTCACGAGAAATCGCATCGCGATGCCCCAAGCTGCGCACATCTAAGGGCCACTTGGTGTATAAAAGACCGCCAGCCAGATCACAACTAAGGTCTCGAAAACCCATACTAAGACATGCATGTTATAATCATACACGCAGCACACATGTCCAGTATGAACATCAGGTATCATTGCAATTCTCTACAAAGTATACAACTTTATTGATAATTCTTACAGACTGCACACAGAGATCACAAGTCTGTGATCCAACATTACATCAAACATGCGGAAGCAAAGTAGGTCTGAGTACAGACAAGTTTAACAAATGGCTTAGAGAAGCCTTATCTATAAACAAGCCCTTCCACGAGGGTCCAGTCGTCTGACTGGGACTACACTAGCTTGGTCTTGGTCTGAGTCTTCATTCTTCGAGCTTCAGGTAGAAACCACCATCGGGGTCGGTGGGTTCATCTAAAACATAGAATAAGCAAACGTGAGTACAAAGTCGTACTCAGCAAGACTTACATAGGAACTATACTACTCATGCACATGTATCAAGGTAAAGGGAGGTGGGTTTCAATGCAGAAGTGCCAGCTTTGACTTGGCTAGTCCTGATCTACGAGTATCAGACTTGAGGTAAGAAGCGTACACGAGTCCACTACATCTCCAACCAATTACACCACTATGGTGCCTTCCTCGACTTCCCCACGAGAAAGCACGCCATAGCACTCACGCTTATCTTGGCAAGTTTTATAAGTATCCAGTTCAAGTTGTCTAATAATCAAGCTAAGCTTTCCAAGTAGTCCCTTACCGCGGACGCGGCTATTCGAATAGTTTTGTTAACCCTGCAAGGCTGTACCGCTACACACACGTGTCATCAGTTACCGCCTTTTGCGTGTCATCGTTCAAGAGATGGCAGCGAGGATTCCACCACAACTGTTACCTCATAGCCGATCTAGTCCAAGAAAGCCACCTACCTGGGTTGGCTACCACCATCGTGAACCCGTCCGGTTTACCGAAGTGGACCCAGATGATGTGTGCGTGGTGCGTAAGTCGGTCTCGGCTAAGCCGTTCTCTCACTTAGCAGCCAGGCCACAAACCTACCAGAACTCCGAACTACTGCGACATCTGGACATCGGAAGGGATGAGTTAGTAGGTTGAGAGGGGTCAGTGAGCCCAATGTGTGGTTGTACTCTTCATCTTGGATCACCACACAAGAACTCGGACTTAGAGCGGTGTTCAACGAGAAAACCCACTGTGTACTCCTACACAACCTCTCATCGTTCACCTTGTATTAGGGTAGATTCACCAACACATTTCCACAAACATCCACATGATTTCTACCATCCCGACTCACATAACAGTATCATCATTGTTACACTCTAAGCATGCAATAAGCAGTAACAATTGCAGGGGCCACATGATATCAACCAACTCCTACATTTGCTAGGATTGTGGTTTGCTTACTACTGTGACAACTGATAGGTCATGCAAAGGAATGGTTCATCTATGCGGTAGAAACGTAGCATGGTAATCATCCTATACAATGCATAAGCGAGACATGAGAGGGAAGTGGGATTTTATCGACATGATCAATGGGGTTTTTCTTGCCTTGCTGACGAGGTTCAGTATCGGGGTCTTCAACGAAGGGGGTGATCTTGGTTTCCGGCTCCACTTCTATCCGAGCAAACAATACAAACAACGTGATCAACATAATGTACAATGCACAAGCACATGATCAAATGTTATAACATGGTGTAAGGGGTGCTGATGTGTTGTCAATTCCATTTAAATGGAGTGTATTGCATTTGAGTTGCAAATTCAAACTCCATATGATTTATCGATGAATTCCAAACGCATTTGAATCCATGAATAAACATTTGCAAAGGTTGAGCATGAGGTGATGTTGTAAAGGTGAGGTAAAGTTTCTGATGTGTGGATGATTCCATCTAAAAGAAGTGTGTTGCAAAGTCATTTGGAAATTCACTCCAAATTTGAATTCAAATTAAAGCCATATGGACATATGCCACCGTTCACACAATTTAAATTGGTCAAACATGAAAACAAAGTCCATATTCAGAATCCTTGTATTTTTCGATAATTTTAGATATATTATTTGTCCAATTTGGAGTTAATATGAATTTTCTATGATTTATTGAAGTTTAAATGATTTTTTGTGTTTTTCTGATTTCTTTTTAAAAAGAAAACCATTTACTGCGTCAGCATGAGGTCATGCTGGCGCCAGGGGGCCTCTGACCAGTGGGTCCCACCTGTAAGTGACTGTTGTTTAATTGAACTGTTTAAATTGATTTAAACTTAACCCAGGGATTAGCCAGGGGGCTGGGCCCACATGTCATGGTCACTGGGGGTGGGTCCAATGGTTAATTAAGCTGGGGTTATGGCTAATGGCGGGGGGGGGGGGTCGTCGGCGGCAGCACTGTAGACGCCGGAGACTCGCTGGCTTTGCGATTCAGAGCACGGGGAGCCAAGGGGAGGGCATCGTCGGGTTCCTGGAGTTGTCGCGCGTCGAACGGTGCAGGTTAGGGTTCAAGGGGGTGGCTGGGGCGACGACGGCGACGACGTTGGCGGAAACAGAAGTCCGGCGACATCGGGATCGCGCTCTGGAGCGTCGTTTTGACTGGGGCTTGGCGCGTTGGATTGCTGCGATCACCTGGAGCGTCGTAGGCTATAAGGGGGAGGCGCTGGAGCACGGGAGCGAAGGTGACGTCGACCATGGCGGCGACCTTCCTCGGCTTCCATGGTGAAACCGGCTAGAGGGGTTGCGGGGTGCTGGGAGCTTGGGGGAAACGCTCACCAGAGCTCAGGGAACACGACGAGGTGGTCGTTGGAGGCGGGGAGGTCACAGCGGCAGAGAAATCGACGGAGATTGCTTGCGGGTCCGACGGTGATCCGATGAGCCTGGCGTCGCGTCTGGTCCAAATCGAGGCGTGCCCTTCTGCTAGTCGACGGAGTCGAGGACGGCGAACACGCTGGACATCCTGGCTGGAGCTCTAGCTCGCGGTGGCTACGTTTTCCGGCGACGATGAACCGCGGGGGCGCTCTGTGTCGGTGGGGGGAGATGCACAGAGAGCTCGAGAGGGAGGGGGAGTAGGGGAAGTGAGAGAGGACGAAACGGGCGTGTCCGTGGCACAATTAGAGGCCCTGGGGAGGCGCCAGGCAGGCAGGCAGGAGGCCGCCGGCGACGGCATGCCCTCCAGCGAGTAGCTTGCCTCGCTGGGGGAAGACGACAAGCCTGGGGGAGCGGGCCTGGGCCGTGGGGGGGATAAGTTGGGCTGAAACACAGGTGAATTCTTCTTTTCCTTTTCTGTTTCTTTTTATTTTCTGCATTTTTGTTTAGCTTAGCAAATAAAATAGCTAGACATTTTTATAAATGCTCCAAATTTTTATATGGCCTCACAATATATATAGCTAGCCACTTATAAAGCTTGGGCACTTTTAAAATTCAAATAATTTGAATTTTAAATCAAATAGGGTTTTTGATTAATTCCAAGCTCCTGTTTGAATATTTGAAATTTCCATGAGCATGGGGTGGGTCCCACATCACTTGATATGTGATCACACTCATTTATAAGACTTTTCAAAAATCAAACATGAATTTTTGGAGATGATTTATTTCTGGCCTTCTGAATTAATTCATCTAGGGGGGGTTCCTTCTCCCATTTGAGTTTGAATTTGAAATCCATTGATTTCTTTTGAAATTTTTAGCATGATGCAAAGTGTCTTGCTTATCCTAGCACATACCTAACTTGGGGTTGTTACACCGATGATGACGCCCTAGCCAAGCTTGGCAGTCGACCACAATCCGCTGTCCGGGCTGAGCCCGAGGAACTTCTAGGAGTGGGTGGTGTCGTGGACGCCGTTGCTGCCGTCCGGGTATGCCGAGACAAACCCCGGCATGCGGCGGAGCGCGGAAGCGGAGAGCGTGGCCGAGAAGCCGCTCATGGCGTGGGCGTAGGAGTACATGCGCTCCGGGGCACCTTGGCCGCGCGGCGATGCGGCCGCTACGGACTCGAGCATGCTCCAGTGCCACGCGTGGGGGTCGACGACGTACTGCGGCGGCGCGGCGGACTTGTCCTTGTGGACGATGTACGTCGTGCGCTCGCGCTTGCCGGCGGCCACCGGAGTGACGGAAAGGAAGCAGAGGACGGCGGAGAGGAGGAGCGTGGGTGGGGGTGCCATCTCGAGAAAGCAGCAGGGGAGGATGCGAGATGAGCTACATGAACACCAGCGAGAAGCAGGGCCGGTCTAATGTAATTTCGGGCCCGAGGCGAACCAATATAAATATATTTTTATACTAAAATTTTATAATTATTTACTAAAAAATATATAATTGGGAGGGGGCCATAGCCCCCTCTTTATCTAAAAGGGGGCTAAGACCCCTAGTCTTAACTTAATAGTTGTTCATGGTTGAGAGCGGTTCTAAGCTTCATTTGAAGTAGCGTGCTTAGATCAGCTTCCAGTTGCATGTGGTGCAACCTTGGCATCCATGGCGGACTGGCTCGATCGATTTCAAAGTAAGGAAAGACTTTATTTTGTTGGGCGAGGAGAAAAGGGGGTCGAAGTGCGGAAATGCCTTTTGGAGCCCGGGCTCACTGGATCCCTTTAAATTTGAACTCGAAAATTCATCAAAATTCATATTTCTACGTTTCAATTTTTTTTGAAAAAAATACAGATATACGTGAAGGTATAACTCACAAGTGTGTAAATTTTCAGGAAGAAATACATTGAAATGAGGGCTGTGAAAAAATAACAAATCTGGGGGCTGTTAACACATGATACTATCCTCCCAGGCCATGAATTTGTCTTTTTTACACATGCCTCAATTCAAGGTATTTCATCATGAAATTTTACACACATTTACGTTACATCCTTACATACTTCCATATTTTTTTCAGAATTTTTTGACATTGGAAAATTTGAATTTCGATTTTTTCAAAAAACCGGGCTCCATGGAGCCCGGGAGCCAAAATGCCTCACTCGTCGAAGTGTGTCCATTTATAGAGATGGATGGCACCTGATATATATAGTATACATCAATTTCTTGATTTTGGAAGATAAATGTGACATATCCATTTAATGCACATAATCAACCACACAAATAACATTATTACTCCCTCCGTAAAGAAATGCTCTATTAACGACTCAAATCAAGATATGCATATCCACTGGACAACTTACACAGGCCTCTCCAGAACGAATGACACAGAGATCAAACGAAACGGCGCGAAGGATGCGGTGTGGCCGGTGCAGAAGGCGCCACCGAATACAAGCTCGCATATGCCCTCTAAATCTCGGTGTGCGAGTCCTTCACGCAACCTTGAGTCTTACCGCCGTCTTTCTGAGCCGCCGTCGCCTACCACTGCCGTCACCCTTTAGTTTAAGTTTGAATTTAGGTTTCTACCTGTAGTTGATGAAATCAAGTGTATCACGTCAATGAACTATTTAGTGAGAACCATCTATGTTAAAGTATTAATATTTATCGTTCTGTTTACAATATTTATTCTCCGACGTTGTTGCTCCGCTCGCAAAGTATTAAAAATGATTTTTCCGAGCGGATTTAACTTACGACGTATGTAGTCTCGTGTCTGTCCGCATCTATGTGATTACACGGGAGGCATGCCATGTGCACAGTTGTTTGATTAGACGGGGGCGCGCAAGCATGCTGCACCAGCGCTGCTCACCGGCAGACATGCTAGCTCACCCGGAGACGAACCGTTTGACCTCCCAGCTCTGTTGACCACTTTCTAACTGCATCCGTCCTTAATGGCGCCCGCTGCCCTGTATAAACAGTTTGCCAAACTTCTCACTTCATGCCCCATTCATTCTTCATTGCCCCATTGACTCGCTCCTCGCCGGACCCCTCTTATCAGCCACCGGTCAATATGGCATTCCTCATTTTTAGTTTTGGCGATGATGACTTCGAGTTAGAGGAGTCGGATACAAATGCTTCGATTTGGGAACAATACGAGATGATTTTGTAGGAAGAAGTCGTGCCAATGCTTGCACCTATGCCCGTGATCGCTCCAGCGTTCATCCTTATGGCATTGTTGGACTGGGCATCGCACATTGTTGCGGAGCTTGAACCCACGGGGATGGAAGGAACAGAGGCAAGGTCGGTCCATTGATCGGGCAAGAAGGACCCAAAATTTTAAAATATACACCGATCACTATGTTGTTAACCATTACATAAAATAAAATATTTGTAAATTTTTAAAATTTAATAAATGAGTTTTATGGTCAATAAGCGTAACTTTGATTATGATTTTTTTATTTATAATTTGTTTACATTGTTATGAATACATATAAACAAAACTATTTAATAGGACAAAATGATGTGATACTATTTATACAACTCAATCCATACTCTTCAGAAATATTTATATATTTAATTATGTGCTGTAAATTTTTATTTCATACATTAACAAGGGACTTCTAAAAACAATGATGATAACAAACATATTTTTACAAGTGCATATTATATATAAAATTTACATATGGAAATATATTAGAATACACATAATTTTATATGTATTTGTGGTTAATCTAAGCATTGTTTTTTCAATACAAAGTACAAAGTATGCACATTTTTATTAAAATTTGTCTCTTGCTAAACAAATTTGATTATAACATGATTAAAAAATGATATTATTGACTCAGTTTTTATTTTACAACTTTCTATACATATGCTTATTTATTCATATACTAGAAAACACTATTGTGATACATACTAGAAACCACTACTGTGATATTTATTGGATCGTACTCTTACATATATTTATTATAAATTATGTATGTAGAAACATAGTTTTATTACAAAATTTTGTTATAAAAATAAAATGCATTTTACTATGTTTCTATGATATTCCATTTAAAACAAAACACATCAACATATATTTATTAACAGTACTATGTGATTAAATTATGCTAACAAAAACAATATTTTTTAAGACTATAACATACTAAAAATAAGAATTAGATAAGTATAAAAATTTAGTAAAAATATATTTATTTATTCGCCCCGAGTCAAAATTTTCATTGGACCGGGTCTGAGCAGAGGAGGTGGAGCGTGGCTGGGGTGCCATCTCGAGGATATAGGGGAGGAGGCGAGAGGAGCTACATGAAGGAGATAAACAACAAGAGCAAAGCCATAATGCTCAACCCACCTCACCCCTCTTATTTATAGCTGTTGTTGGTTCCTGGAGTTTCAAAGCACGAGTGATGGCGGATTGTCCATGTATTAGGAGGGAGACCTTAATCTTGATCTTGCTCTCAAGCTGATGGAGGTCATGTCAAAGCAGCATGATTCAAAGGACAATGCAGAGCGAACGATGACATGCATGTGTGAGCTGAGCTGAGCTCGCCTGCTGCTTGTATGGGCGAGCAGAGGATGCACCATTAGGGTATCGGTGTCTCACTGCGTACACACGCGGTGGCCAAGGTATGCAGCTGCTACTAGCTCATGGTTTTCCTGATGTTGTGCTGCATGTGATGGGCTGCTGCAAATTTCCTCATCTAGAAACGTTTGGCCTAGGCATGTCACATTCTCCTGAATGTCTTTATGGGCAACAAGAGGACCCGAAGCTTGGGTGGTTCAGTAATTTGCAGTAGAAATGGGAACCTGTTTGTGCACGAGATGATCTATATATAATGCACATGGGTAAGGGCGTCTATAATGGCTAATGGATTCCTGACGGCCAGATTGAAAGCTGCAACCATTACATTAAAATAATACTTGCGGGTAATTAAAATAATATCATCTATAACAATTGTGATACTACTAAAATGCTACTACGTTTGATCTATATTACCTATCGTTCAAAGGGATATATCTATATTTATTTCAATGCTAAATACATCTATGGAAGAAGTTCATTTTAAACCATGAATTAGTAAAAGTTAGGCGATTTAAAACCCAAACTCAAAATCCATATCGTCTGCACCCTAAACTATGAATCTCGATCTAAATTGAACCTTGTATCTATTTGGCACACTAAAAAATGGAAGAACCCGATTGGGCTGGTTGGTTGCACATTAGAACCGATAGTTCCGGCGTATTAACGCACTCGCTCTTCTTTGTTTTTTCATGTTGATTTTTTTCTTTTTCTTCCCTTTTCTTTTTATTTTGTTTTCTTTTTATTTTCTCACATGAAAAAAATGAAAATTTTATGCGTTAACTTTTCCATTATGTTCGCACTCCAAAATATTTAAGTTTTAAAGAAATATTCACACTAAAAAACTAAATTTAAAAATTATCCGCACTTATTTTTTTTTGCTTTTCTCAGACATTTTCTTTTCCTTTTATTTTTCTATTCTTTTTTACATAACTTTATTATAAGTTCGCACTTAACAAAATGTGTTAACACATTTTTAAATTGTTCGCACTTGAAAATGCATTAAAATATACGTACGTGTACTTAAATGTGTTAAATTATTCGCATATAAATATATTGGATATGCATTAAAATGTCCACACAATTAATTACGTTAAACTGTTCACACATTTTAAAAAAATGTGCAAACAATTTAACGCATTTAAGTGATTGAACAATTTAACATATTTTAAGATGTGTTAAAATATCCGCACAATTAATTGTGTTAAATTGTTTGCATAATAAGAAGAATTTCTGGAACGCATGTGTTTAAAAAAAATAGTTACTCGGTTGAGTGCGACTATTTTTTAAAGTGTTGTGAAATGCAAAAAAGAATAAAAAATAAAAAAGGAAAGAAAATGTTCCGAGCAGTGCAGACATTTTATAAAAATTTAAAACTTTTGGAGTGTGAACTTTTAATTTTTTAAATATTTTGGTGTCGGACGAGCCCTTCCTTGTACACGGACCCGGTAGCCATTGCCTCATTTTCTGCCATGGAGCGCGACATCATCGTGTGTGTTCGCATCTGCGGGGAACGACGGCGAGCGGGGCTTGCCACTTTGCACAACAGCATCCCCTGGCTGTTGGCTATCGCCACCGGCAAAGTGGACAGGCGACTTTTCGCAGGCACTGTGAGCTAAGGGGGAAGACGAAGGCAAGCACTACAATCGCTGGGATCACATCGTCCTCGAGGAGTGCTTGGATTTCAGAAATGCAGCTAGTTTACAACAACACGTTGTCACAAAAATGCAGCTAGTTTACAACAGCACGTTGTCTGCGTGCTAACTCCACCGCTATGCTCAAGGCTTTCCCGACCAGAAGCTACATTGTTGTGTATCGTGACGCTCCTATCCGGGAGCAAATGAAGACCGTCGCCAAGGCTGGCGCCGCCGCTGCCATCTTCATCATCAACGAAGACGACACCTTTTTTCAGTTTAACTTTTTGACTATCCTGATCAGCCTGATGTATCCCTCTTTGTCGTTCCGTCGAGCAACAATCTCTTGATCTTCCTCGTTGTTGCACCACCCAACGACTATATTGAGTGCAAACAAATGAAGGATGACAAAATGATATTTCATAAACCAAACCGCACACTGATGAGTAATCGGTGTGCGGGTGTCGCTCTCACGTGAGCTAGCTGCGACGTACACACATCAATTTTCATAACCACAAGTAGTAGAACTTCTAGTCCTACTCGACACCAATGCAGTCATTGTTGTTATTACCTATGTGTGAAATTTCAGCAGCTGATCACGTAATATCACATGAAAGAGAATATCACCCTGGGCACTGAAAGCTACCACCACCACCCTAGTCCTTTGGCCACATCATTTCAGCAATAGCAAAATCCTTTTTTTAGAAATTTGCCAGTGCATGCATGGTTGCAACTTGCAAGAGTATATTTTTACCTGCGTACATTTCGTAAGAGTTGAGAGACCATGTTAAAGAGCTTTTTAGACAGAAAAATAATAATTAAAGAAGCTCTTAAAGTACCTATAATTGGATCCTCAAAACCGTCCTAAACATTCCGGTACAGCACGATTATACCTCGTTTACAGTGAGGTAGAAGCCAGCCTCACATAAGCTCGCATGCCTACAGAAGCCTTGTGGTTATGGGAAATTAGGGTTTGGGAATAGCACAACGATCTAATAGGATGAGGGCCTTCATATACTTATATAAGGGTGTGTTACAGAGTTGCACAAAGAAACTACTACTACGTATACAATACAAAGTTTAACATTTTGTTAGTTCGATGTCCAAGTTGAAGCACATGCGGTTATCTATGCACTATGTGTGCATTTTTTATGTTGCATGAACTGTATGAATTTAAGAGTTTGCAAATAAAAATAAAAATTGTGAATGCGAACAAATGAAGGATGACAAAATGATGTTCGTAAACATGTTCGAACACGTCTATATGGGTCAAATTAGGAAAATAGATATTCTTAGTTGACAGTTTGGACAAACCATTTGAAATTTCACTGCTCTCACTGAAGACCAAAATCAAACCACATACCGATGAATAATGGGTGTGCGGGCAGCGCTCTCTCGTGAGCTAGTTGCGACATACACACATCAATTTTCATAACCACAAGTAGTAAAACTGCTAGCCCTGCTCGCCACCAATGCAGTCGTTGTTGCTATTACCTATTGGTGAAACTTTAGCAGCTGATCACGTAATATCACATGAAAGAGAATACCACCCTGAGCACCGAAAGTGACCGCCACCACCACCCTAGTCCTTTGGCCACATTGTGCTGTAGCAGTAGTACAATCCTTTTTGTAGAAATTGGGATTTTTTTTCATTGACATATGTTTACAAGTTTGATTATAATGAATAAGTTACATCCAAGGGAAAAGTTTGGCATCGTTTCATTTCTTATCATACGAAAATACAAAAATCGACAAACTAGAGTGTAATTTCTACCACTAAATGGTAGTTATGCATGTCATCATAGCTATTTGACTTTGTAAATATCTTTGATACCAATTGTTGAAATTCTGCCATCAAGATCAATCACATCAAAACACGAAGAAGTATAACATGATGTTGTGATGGGGGGGGGGGGTAGGTCCCCTAGTCCTAACTCAATAGTTAAGAGCAGTGATATGCTTCGTGCCACTTTCGTACCAGAAAAAGCACTGTCCGATCACCGACGAAGGCAACGGCAATGGAATGGAGAGCACGCTGGCGATGGGGTCGGGGCACGTCAACCCCAACTTGGCGATGGACCCAGGGTCTCGTCTTCGACGCAGGGCCACGGGACTTTGTCGCGCTCCTCTGCGCAGCGAACTACACCGACGCCCAGATCGCGGACGTCACAAGGTCGTCGACGGCGTACAACTGCTCCGCTTCGTCTATCAGGGACGTGAACTACCCATCGCTCATCGCGACCTTTGGCGCCAATGGCACCTCCGAAAATATGCGCTTCAGGAGGACGGCGAGTCTTTAGTTGTAAGAATCACTATATTTCTATTTCTTGCATTTATCTGTGATTACTAGAATATGCATGGTTTACTTTTGTTAACACAATGCAATGGTATACAAATACCAACACAATAGTTGTTCATTGTTGAGAGCGGTTCTAAGCTTCATTGGAAGTACCGTGCTTAGATCAGCTTCCAGATGCATGTGGTGCAAGGGAATGCGATGACCGGCTAGCATTGGGTTTTTGTTGGAAGCCTAGCGAGATGGAGATGGCGTCCACACCTTCCGCAATTGCCGCGTCCATGGTGGCCAGCACGTCGTACATCACTATGTCGAGCGGCCAGATGACCATGTACACGGCGACATGGGCACGCGGAGCAGTTTCATGCGTCACGCCACTCCCGTAACCGAAGAAGGAAGTGCACGACACAAGGTTTCCTGCGGCGGTGGATGTCGTGTACGTGTCGTGGCCGTACACGTCGCGCGTTAATTTCACCCATATGGTGTCATCGAAACCGGAGTACAACGCCACGTACCCCCTGTTGAAGTAGCACGCTTCGATCAGCTTCCGATTGCAAGTGATGGCAGTGAACGCGACGCCCGGCTCACACGCCCTGGGCCACCAGGGCGACACAGGAAGCATCCCGTCACAGTGGAATCACATCGATGATGACACCCTCGCCAAGTTCCACCTCCGGCCACAACCTGCTAGCGGGTTTGAGGCCGAGAAACTTTTTGGACTTGGGAGTGTTTGGTATCGAGGATGGTGGTGCGATGGTATGGGTGATGTAAATCGGGTCTCATTTTGCTCCAACAGGCGATGTATATTGGATACGAAAACATCAACACATTGCAAATTCAACCAAATTTAAACATTCTTTTGATACAAACTTGAACATAGTTCCGAAACAGAGTGAGGAAGCTGACAAGCGGTGGCGGCTGGATGGAACCCTCAAGCCTCAACAGCTTTATAGCACGTGGAGCTAGGTGGTTCGACTTCGAGTGTTGAAGTTTCGCCATCCATATATATCCGCCCGCGCACTACAAGCTAAACCGATCTGCTTCCTCCAACCACGTACCACAAAAGTTTAGCGCTTAATTCAAAGTATCGTTCCGAGTACGTACGTACGTACGTGCGCCGGAAGAGCTACCGGATATGGTGGCGCCGGAACCGGAAGAGCGGCGGCCGGCCGCAAGACCTTGCCGGACGAGTGCAAGAGCCTGTGGCACGTCGCCGGGCCGGTCATCCTCACCGGCCTCTTCCAGTTCCTCATCGAGTTCGTCACCGTGGCCTTCGTCGGCCAATAGGATTTTGAAATAGCGCAACGATTCAATAGGATGTGGCGTTCATATATCTATATCTCTTATAAAGTAAAACCCCACTGCATGATCATTTAAGTTGTCTATCTCAACATGCAAGTTATCCACATCATCCATTTTCTTAGCCAATCGATTGTTCATGTCATCCCACTATAGGGTCATTTAAATTGTTTATCTTCACATGCAAGCTAGCCACATCATCAATTCTATTAGCCAATTAATTATCCATGTCATCTTCTTTAATATATTTATTAATCTCTATATGAAAAATCCATATCAACCAACTTTTAATCATTTTATTGTTCATGATAATAGTTTTTAAACACATTTCGTATCGAATAAATTTAGTATTTCGACTATGGCAAATTGAATTTTGCACGTTCACTTAGACAACTTAATGTATCATATTTTTATACTTTATATTTACGTTATATAATTATTAAAGAAATTTCCGCTGCAACGCGCGAGGTATATTTATAGTTTATATAAGGGTGTATTACACAGTTGCACCTGGTAGTAGCTGGACCTGGTATCTTCTACGTTTGGTGGTGCATTGGGATAAGGAAAAAGGGAGTTGTCAGCACATGCATCGCATTAATAACCCGAATAAAGATCTGCAATACACGATTGAACAATTGTATACGTATCTACGCAATGAGGGAGTGACGGAAGGAAAGAGAGGACCCTGTAGCCGACGCCGCTGTTGCTGCCGCAGCTTGTGACACATGGCATCTTCCAGATCAACACCAAGGTGGCAGTGCCATGGCCCCCGGCGACGCGCTCGGCACGCCCAAGGACACCCCGACCGTCCGCCTCCGCCTCCATGCGGCATGGGCCGAGGCCACAAGGCTCGCCAGAACCACGCCCCACAAGCTCAAGCGGGCAGCCGCCGCCGAGGCAACTAGGCACACCGAGAGGACAACCCCCTCCACGAAGCTGACCATGGATTTCGAGGCGGCGCTCAGGAAGCTCCAGCAGCAGATAACCGCAGCAGAACGATGGGTCAACTCTTCTTCTCCTCCTACTGTTGGTGGTGGTACGGACGTGGACTCAAGCGCCTCTGGCACCGGCCAATCTCGATCCACTTCCTAGAGGGTGGCGGCCAGCCGGCCCAAGCGGTTTGAAAGCGGCTCCGGCGCGAGAAGAGGCGCTCAAGTACCCGGCTCGGACTCCGCGTATGCTGGTTGGGGTGGGCATATATAACACTTTACTAAGTAGTAAATACAGGGGCCATACGAGACAGCTGGTAGATTCTTATGTCCGTGTGCAGTTGAGCTCTGATCAGGAATGAATTTTCGACAAAGAAACTACTACTATGTATACAATACAAATAAGTCCAACATTTTGGTTTGAAAATTCAATTTTGATCTCAGTCTCAGCTGCACCTGATATCTCCATAGTCCAAACACATATAGATATGAGCCTTGAGTAGTATTCTCAGATGTATTCCCATCGTATCAGAGATCTACTATTCTTAAGAAGCTGCTCCCCACTATCTCTATTATCTTAACATGCACACATGTCACCTCATCAAAGGTCCATCATAATATGCATAAAAACAAACTATTTATTACTATTATTTTTTCTCATGCACACATCCATTTCATGACACATGCCACCTCACTCATATTTATTATTATTTCTTCTCATGCCACGGGGCTGAAGACACTAAAGTTATTTGTAAAACCATTTTGTCACCCAAAACGTCTAATGTTTAACTGTGGATAGATAACGCAAGGAAAAAGTATGAGTGCAGATGCAATATGTTAGCTACACTAGCAACACAGTACAATATGCAGAGCACGCAGTTAATTCCTAATGTCATCGCACAAACGGAAGTAAAGCTCAAATGAGGTTCTGCAAGCAGTTAATTCTTATTGTCGTCGCTGATTACCTTAAATTTTCATATATGCAGTAATGAAATCAAACGTACATTCTTATGGTCTATGAGACAAGATAACAAAAATTCTGACAAGAACAAAGTACGTAGTTTAAACAGGAATGATGGGTAAGGGAAGCTCACTGGTCAACTAGCCCGTTCTCCTCCATTGACGCGTTGCCGGGATAAGCAGAAGCCGCCGCACACAAAGATGGGAGCGCAAGCAATATCGCTAATGACCTGTTCCACGGCTCAACCCAACAGTGGACGTCCTGCTGCATTAAATTATGACAGTGGTATATCTTACAGAGTGGCCCTTATGAAAGAAGGAAAATACAAACTGGGGCTTAGAAATTGCACAAAGAACCTTGGATCTAGTTCAAGAAAATCAATCGGGTCCTTGACCACCGGAAACACTATTCCGCCGCCGGCCATGGCCAACATCCAAGTCGCCGGGAGCGAAGCCACTTGGGACATAGCTGCCGAAGACTGCCGAGGTCGCGAGGCTGAGAGGCCTCCCCTTTGGCACGCCGGCCGGGAGGTTGATGAAGTGCGGACGCCGGGTTGCTGCCGGAGACGTCGAAGCACGAGAAGGTCCACGGACTAGGAAGCTGCGCACGGACGGACGTCCATCTATCCATACGTTCCGGACCCATTGAACAACACTGTTTCGTACCGTATATGCGCAGCAGGCTATTTTTTCGTTGCTCAGCGCAGACCCGTCAGGTCCAAGTCTGCAAATCCCAAGCCAGCAACTAACGCTAGCGATTTCGGGATCAGCTACGCTCGAGCACAGAATCACTACGTCCCATTTCGTTAGTTTAATGTTATATATACTTTTTCTGTGCTATGTCCAAGTTGAAGCACATGTGGTTATCTATGCACTATGTGTGCATTTTTTATGTTGCACGAATTGAAGAGTTTGCAAATAAAAATAAATATTGTGAATGCGAACAAATGAAGGATGACAAAATGATGTTCGTAATCACGTTCGAACACGTCTATATTATGGGCACACTATGCCATTTATTTCTTTCCTAAGTACACTACGCCATTGATTTTGATTCAAAGACAATCAATTCATTAGATTTTAGATTATATATGTCTGGTAGCAACACACGAACAATTACCTAGTATAATAAATATCACCCAATGTAAACAATTATTTAAAAAAATATAGTATCGTGATGGGGGAGGGGGCCATAGCCCCCTCTCTATCATAAGAGGGGGCTAAGGCCCCTAGCCTAACTTAATAGTTGTTCATTGTTGAGAGCAGTTCTAAGCTTCATTTGAAGTACCGTGCTTAGATCAGCTTCTAGTTGCATGTGGTGCCGAGGAATGAGATGGAGATGACATCCACATCTTCCGCAATTGCCGCGTCCATGGCGGCCAGCACGTCGGACATCACTATGTCGAGCGGCCAGATGACCTTGTACACGCCGACATGGGAACGCGGAGCAGTTTCAAGCCCCGTGCCACTCCCGTCACCGAAGAAGGAAGTGCACGGCACAAGGTTGCCTGTGGCGGTGGATGCCGTGTGTGTGTGTCGTGGCCGTACACGTCGCGTGTTAAGTTCATCCATATGGTGTCATTGGAACCGGGGTACATCGCCACATACCCCTGTTGAAGTAGCACGCTTCGATCAGCTTCCGGTTGCAAGTGATGGCGGTGAACGCGGCGCCCGGCTCGCACGCCTGGGCCACCAGACGACACGGGAAGCATCTCGTCGTAGTGGAAGTTGGCGTTCTTAGGACAACCGCCATTGTCAATCACATCGATGATGGCACCCTCGCCAAGTTCCACCTCCGGCCACAACCTGCTAGCGGGGTTGAGGCCGAGAAACTTTTGGGAGTGTGTGGTATCGAGGACGGCAGTGCGATGGTCTGGGTGATGTAAATAGAGTTTCATTTTGCTCCAACAGGTGATGTATATTGGACACGAACACATCAACACATTGCAAATTCAACCAAATGTAAACATTATTTCGATACAAACTTGAACATAGTTCGGAAACAGAGCGAAGCCACAACAGAGGAAGCTGACAAGCGGTGGCGGCTGGATGGAACACTCAAGCCTCAACAGCTTTATAGCACGTGGAGCTAGGTGGTTTGAGTGTTGGAGTTTCGCCATCCATATATATCCGCCATGACCTCCAGCGCCTGCGCACGACAAGCTACACCGATCTGCTCCAACCACGTAGGAGTACAAAAGTTAGCGGTTCACTCAACGCATAGTTCCGAGTACGTACGTGCGCCGGAAGAGCTACCGGATATGGCGGCGCCGGAACCGGAGGAGCGGATGGCGGCCGGCCGCAA
Organism: Bromus sterilis; assembly: GCA_950022295.1. Taxonomy (NCBI): domain Eukaryota; kingdom Viridiplantae; phylum Streptophyta; class Magnoliopsida; order Poales; family Poaceae; genus Bromus; species Bromus sterilis. The sequence continues at coordinate 281,914,518 of OX465599.1, read as the reverse complement.
GACCTTGCCGGACGAGTGCAAGAGCCTGTGGCACGTCGCCGGGCCGGTCATCCTCACCGGGCTATTCCAGTTCCTCGTCGAGTTCGTCACCGTGGCCTTCGTCGGCCACATCGGCGAGCTCGAGCTCGCCGCCGTCTCCGTCGTCATCAACGTCATCGAAGGCCTCGGCTTCGGCCTCCTGCTCGGCATGGGGAGCGCCCTGGAGACGCTGTGCGGGCAGGCGGTGGGGGCCGGGCAGCACCACATGCTGGGCGTCTACATGCAGCGGTCGTGGATCATCTGCCTCGCCACGGCCGCCGCCCTGCTCCCGGCCTACGTCTTCGCGGCCCCGATCCTCCGGATGCTCCGGCAGTCCCCGGAGATCTCGGCGGTGGCCGGGCGGTACGCGCGGTGGAACGCGCCAAGGCTCTTCGCCTACGCCCTCAACTTCCCCATGCAGAAGTTCTACCAGGCGCAGAGCCGGGTGCGGGTCATGACGCTCATCTCCGGCGCCGCCGTCGCCGTGCACGCGCTGCTCAACTGGCTCGTCGTCGCCAGGCTCCGCCGCGGCGTCGTCGGCGCGGCCGTCGTCGGCAACGTGTCGTGGTGGCTCATCGACGCGGCGCAGTTCGCCTACGTCGTCGGCGGCTCGTTTCCGGAGGCGTGGAGGGGGTTCTCCCGCAAGGCGTTCGCCAGCCTCCCCGGCTTCGTCAGGTTCTCCCTCGCGTCCGCCGTCATGCTATGGTCCGTTGCTTCTTTTTGGCCATTTTCGTTATGGATGAAATGAAATATTTCTGAATTTAATTAATATCTTTACGATATTAATATATATATTTTTTCAAAAATAATAATCTTGTGCAGCTTAGAGATGTGGTACTACACAGCAGTACTCATTCTTGTGGGCTGCTTGAAGAACCCGGTGATTCAAATTGGGGCCGTTACCATATGGTTAGTTTAGCTTTTTTTTTCTTTTCTTTCTTTGTCATAGTATTCTGCTCTGCTTTTTGCTGAAGTTAAATGACCATAGAAAATCTCTAATTTGCCTAACAAGTTGGAATGTTGGATTATGTTGCAACAGCATGAACTATAACATCTGGACATTGACAGTAGCTTTCGGTTTCAACGCCGCAGTGAGGTACGCAATTACTCCTCATGATCTTCTGGGACATTGGAAGAAATGACATTAAGATCAATCACATTAAAACAAAAACTTACTGTACATTCAAGGGTCTATATGGTAGTATCTTTATTTATTTTCTCTTCTCTATCGGTATTACAAAGCTCACGCGACCTGTTGAGTATATATACACGAGCAGTCCATCCAAACTAACTATTATAAAATGTTTTAAATATTCTAACATAAATTATATACGGATTGAAATAAATGAATAAACATGTTACAATACATTTATATATAATTAAAAAATGCCTTATTACAAGGCCGAACAGCTTATGTGCTCGGTTGTTGAAGGCCAAATACTATCCAAATGGGAGTTTGGTGGATACAGTTTTTACTGGAAACGCGTCTCCGACTTGGACTGCAATTAGCCATGGACTTGAGTTGCTTAAAAAAGGTCTCATTTGGCGAGTGGGCGATGGATCAAGGATACGTGTTTGGAGAGACAACTGGGTGCCAAGGCCTTTCTCTTACAAACCGATCAACAGACAGGGTCGTTGCCGTATCAGATTTGTGTCGGGTTTTCTACACCCAAATGGCACATGGAATCATGATCTACTTCAGCAACACTTCTTAGCGGTTGATGTGGTTGCCATCGAGCAGATTAAAACGAACGTTGGAGGTGAGGACACACTGGCGTGGGGCCCTGACAGGTTTGGTATATTCTCTGTTAAGTCGGCTTATGATCTAGGTTTCCAGAAACTACATCTTGAGTCCGCCACGGGGTCAAGCTCTAATCCGGACGGAAATAGGGTTGTCTGGTCTCTGATTTGGAAGTCCCACAGTTAAGAATTTCGCTTGGAGAGCAGCAACAAACTCCCTTCCTACTTGGCCAAACATGCATAGAAGGACGTTGACTACCTCTGACATATGTCCGATCTGCCAGATCGAACCAGAAAGCTCCTTCCACGCCCTATGTCGCTGCCCACTTTCGGTGGACCTTTGGACTACCATGACATAAGTGTGGCCAATTCCAGCTCTGACGGAGGTAGTTCACTCTGGAGATGAATGGCTTTTGAATCTTCTTGCGGGACTGGATGATCTGCACAGGACCATGGTGCTTCTGGTGTGCTGGCGGAATTGGTTCGTTCGTAATGACATAACACATCATAAACCCCCACCGCCAACCCGGGTTTCCAGAGATTTTCTGGCTAGCTATATCCTGTCAATCTTTGCTACGGATATGCCGGCTATGAACAACAAGGGAAAGGCTCCTATATGTGTGGAACTTGCATGCTCTCAAAAGGTTATGAAGGAGAGAATCCACCAGATGGCTTTGTGGTGCTCAGTTGTTCAGCAACGGGCGGATCAGGATCATATGGTTGCGGCATGATTCTTCGTGATCAAGCTGGAGGTATTGTTTTCTCTGCCTGTAGAGAAATCAAGTCCTGGCACGATGAGCTGGAAGCGTTATTGCATGCGATCCGAGAAGGAATTCAAATTGCAATCAACAGAGAGAAGTCCATCATCATCCAATGCTCATCTAGAACGACGATCAAGATACTGGAAGGATCAGAAGCAAATAGATCAATCTACTCCCGGATGGTCTCGGAAGTCAAATCTGTGCTGGAGTCGTTAGACAGTTCGTCCTTTGTTTTTATTAGCTCTTATCTTCATAGTGTTTTACTAGCAAAGCTTTCTCTTTCAAAGTCTAAAACCATAGTTTGGCTCGGAAGTGGTCCGAAGTCTGTAATTGAATCTTATAATTTGGATTTGCCCACTTTTGGGGCTGAGTAGTAAGAGTCTTATACCCGCAAAAAAAAAGCCTTATATTAGTGAACTCCCTTCACACAACTGATCAATATATTAGGACATCTCGTCATTGAATTGCATATGTGTTAGTTATGAACTATCTACATTTTTCATATTTTTTCTTTGCAAAATGGTCGTTCAATTCTCTATCATTATGCATATCACCGCTTTACAATTAGCTTATAAACATATTCACTCAGACCCTAGGGTATCATATATAATTCACAGCCAAATCTACAGTTTTACCGTTATTCTAGCCAAACAACTTTGAGTTTGTTAACAGCTGGAAGTTCACAACAGCTTTCTCATAGCTCATAGGTACACAATAGCTTTTTCAAAAATTACAGCTCAACCAAGCACATTCTAAGTTTTTCAACCAGATTCGGACTAACACGATATGTCAATCAACTAGTACTACTGCAGTAGGGACTTGTACTATGACACAATCTACAGGTCAGTAAACTTGCATCTAACTCTAATTAAATTCAACGATATTCTAACACTCATCGTTTTTGTTTGGCTAGCGTTCGCGTGGCGAACGAACTCGGCGCCAGACACCCGAAAGCAGCCAAGTTCTCGGTCGTGGTGGCCGTGACAACGTCGGCCGCCATCGGGCTCATCTTCACCGTCGTCGCCCTCGTCGCGAGGAAGCAGCTACCGAGGCTTTTCACCGACGACGAACTGCTCGTGAAGGAGACTGCAAGGCTGGGGTATCTCCTAGCTGCCACCATATTCCTCAACAGCATTCAGCCGGTGTTATCAGGTAAATATATGCATCATCATCAGGATTTCCACGTTCTCTCTTTTGTTAAGCACGTGAATCTTCTTCTTTTTCAGAACAAATTGATTGTGTACCTTGTGTGTGTGTGTGTGTGTGTGTGTGTGTGGTTTCAGGAGTGGCTATTGGAGCTGGGTGGCAGTCCTTGGTGGCCTTGGTGAATATCGGGTGCTACTACCTCGTTGGCCTGCCGCTTGCAGCGGTTTTGGGCTTCAAGCTCAAGCTTAACGTGGAGGGGATGTGGGTGGGGATGCTGATCGGCACGATTCTGCAGACCGCCATCCTGTTCGTGATCCTCTTCAGAACCAAATGGCAGAAGGAGGTGATGCAAATTTAAATTATGCACGTTTGGCATGCTGCTTGGAACAATTTGGAAAGTGATTACTCGTAGTCGTAGTTGGTTATATGGCCTTTTGGGTTTCTGATGAAGATTTTTGCGTGGCGGTGATGCAGGCTATGCTCGCGGTAGAGCGGGTACGGACCATGGGAGGAGACGTTGAGCTGCCGATCATCCAAGAAACGACATGAAAAATGGAAAACGACTCTCGCGCGCATCGCACACGTCACAGGAATTTGATAGAATGCCCTTTGTTGTGTTGTGTAGATAACTAGCTAGCATTCACACTCTTTGTAACAGAAAAAAAGCAGAAGATTTTTCTTATCGATCAATTAAGGAGAGGAGAGTTGCTCGGTTAACTCCTGGGAGGAAATCGGGTGAAAACTGCTAAAACGGATCACATGTAGGCTACGCACAAAGAATGAAATCCTGGCTGGATGAAATTCCATTGGCTCTACAATACCCGATCATGTGTGATATTGTGTTCTGAAAAGAGGATTCAGTGGCTTATGTTCTTGAAGCAAGCCCTTTAAATATTGAGTTTTTGCAGTGCTTTATTGCGTGGGAAATAGACTAAGTTGATTCATTTGGTTTCTAGATTAATATATATGGATTCATGTGTCATAGTACAATTTAGCACTGCCAATGAGTATTTCAAAAAAAAAAATGAAAATTGATCAGATGGTATTGATCCTAAGCCAAATAACCAAATCTATGTGAGAGTTTTTTGGATAAAGAGCTTTATTACTTAAAAGGTTTAAGCAAGTACACCCGGCCTCTGCATAGCTAAGATGCACACAGACGCCAGTCACCAAAAGGAAAGTACAAAAGAGCGTACGACAAGTTACAAATGAAAGAACTATCGCCACTCAAGGTAGCTCTATGCGTAGATCACGCGGCCACCCATGTTGGATAAAAATATCCCTCGTCACCGCTTTCATTCGTACACACGCCTCCATGAAAAGGCATCGATATTCCATCCGTTGTAAGATGGACCACGAACGGAGAATACCTGTCCATCGATAAAGAACCTGCAAACAAGTGAAATTTTTATCCGAAAAGATCTTGTCATTTCTACATAGCCAGAGCGACCATATTACGGCTAGCGCTCCTATCCTAAGAATGGTTTTAAGCTTATTATCTATCCCGTTAAGCCAATTGTCAAATATATTAGCAACAGATGTGGGTTGATATAAGTTTGACGCCATTTGGATAGCTGACCAAATAGAACGCGCAACCTTACAAGTGAAGAATAGATGTTTTATTGTCTCATCATGAGCACATGAAACACATTTCTTACTCCCTTGCCAGTTGCGCTTGACAAGATTATCTTTCGTTAGAATGAAACCTTTTCGAATATACCATGCAAAGACTTTAATCTTTAGAGGTATCTTCATTTTCCATATTTTATAATTATTATCGACTGGTATTTCAGGTTGGACAAGCGCCCTATACATAGAATCCACAGAGAATTTTCCATTCCTATTGAGATTCCATCGAAACTCATCGTGGCCTTATGACAGTTGCACTACCGCTAACCGTTCTAGCAAGGCATTCCAAGACGCTAGTCTAGGACCGATTAAGTCTCTCCTGAATGCAACATTAAGGGGTGACTCTTGCATGACCGTGGCCAGCGTATCTTATGTCGCACAATGTTATAAAGAGCTGGATATTGATCTCGGAGTGTGGCATTTCCTAGCCATATATCCTCCCAAAATCTTATCTCCGACCCGTCCTTAATCTTGAAAACACCAAAGCGATAAAAGTCTTTCTTTGTCGCCATGAGACCAGACCAAAAATGTGAATCTCCAGACTTCCATACAACCTGAGATAACGCTTTTGTGCCGATGTATTTTCTCTTAAGGAGTGTTTGCCAGAAACCATCCGAAGTCATTAGCTTATATAGCCACTCACCGAGGAGAGCAGAGTTCTTGACCTGTAGGTCATAAATACCCAACCCTCCTTGGTCCTTCGGATGACAAACGACATTCCACCTGGTCAGCCGATACTTCTTATTCTCGTCATCCCCTTTCCAAAATAATCTCGATCGGAAATAATCCAATCTATGTAAGACCCCTTTAGGTAGCTGAAAGAATGATATCATATACAGTACCATGTTGGTTAAAACTGAATTTATGAGTACCAATCTTCCACCGAGGGACAACAATTTCCCTTTCCAGCTAGCTAGCCTTTTTTTGCAAACGTTCTTCGACGTGCTTCCATTCCGTGTTAGTCGGTCTCCTATAATGTATGGGTATCCCCAAATACTTAATAGGGAATTGACCTTGCTCGCATCCGAAAATCTCGGCATATTGAGCTGCTGCATCCTGGGCCTCACCGAAACAAAACAATTCACTTTTATGGAAGTTAATCTTCAATCCGGATAACTGCTCGAATGCTGATAATATTAATTTCAGATTCACTGCTTTATCTAGATCATGTTCCATAAAAAGAATTGTGTCGTCCGCATATTGAAGAATAGATAATCCTCCATCCACTAGGTGTGGGACTACTCCCTCAATTTGGCCGTCTAGCTTGACGCGTTCAATCATTATCGCTAACATATCAGCCACAATATTAAACAATATGGGTGATAAAGGATCACCTTGCCTTAATCCCTTTTTGGTTTGGAAGAAGCGTCTGATTTCATCATTGACGTTAACGGCAACACTTCCTCCCGAAACACAACTATGGATCAAAGCACACCACTCCTCTGAAAAACATTTCATTCTCAGAGTTTGTTGGAGGAACGACCACTTCACTTTATCATAGGTCTTTTCAAAGTCAATTTTGAAAATGACTCCGTTAAGCTTTTTAGTGTGCATCTCATGAACGGTCTCGTGTAAAACCACGACTCCGTCGAGGATATTCCTACCTTGCATAAAAGCCGTTTGTGTAGGTTTAACCACATGATCACCCACTGAATTTAATCTAATGGCTGCGACCTTCGTGAAAATTTTGAAGCTAACGTTAAGGAGGCATATTAGTATATACTGTTGTATCCTTTCTACCTACAAAACCCTAGGTAGCAAAACAATTTCCCCAAAGTTATGACGGAACAATTCAAGTTGTCCTACATGCCAACATTGGAACAACTCAATAAGGTTTGTCTTAATGGCATCCCAAAAGTGTTGATAAAACTCAGCAGGAAAGCCATCTGGCCCAGGAGCCTTATTATGCTCCATTTGGAAAACCGCCTTTTTAATCTCCTCTTCAATGAAGGGGGAATTTAAAAAGGTATTCTCCTCATTAGAGACTTGGGGTATGTCTTCCGTCCGAGTCTCATTCATGGACAAGATATCTTCAGCTAGAGCACCGAACAGTCCTTTATAGTAGCTTGTAATATAAGCCTTAAGTTGTTCCTGACCTTCAATCATACCTTCATCCTGGTTTAGAGAATGAATACTTTTTTCCTATGTCTGCCATTGGCAACATTCTGGAAATATTTCGTATTCGCATCTCCCTTCAGAATGAAGTTAGATTTTGATCTTTGGTACCATCTGAGCTCTTCCTCCCGCAACATTCGTGCCACCTCCGCATTGGATTGGATTTTAAGCTCAATCTCCTGCTCGGTTAGCACTCTTGTTTCTGCCGCGCAGTCAAGCTCGTCAATGATGGTGCACAAACGCTCCTTCTCTTTTTTTAGAATCCCGGTTGTGTGCCTAGCCCATCCACGAAGATATTTACGCAAGTTACGGATTTTTGTGTTCCATCTTTGAACAGGACTATTACCTGGGACCGGAGCTGACCACACCCTTTTAACCATATCATCGAAACCATCCCGCAACAACCATCCCAGCTCAAATTTAAAGCGGTGTCGCGCGTTTGGTTTCAATGTTCCGTTTGATAAGAGTAGAGGGGCATGATCCGATAGATCCTCAATACGTTTAAGGGCGCGTATTGTTACTAATGGGTATTTGTCTTCCCAATCAGTGCTCATCAGTACACGGTCCAATTTCTCGTATGTCGGTTCAGGTAGACTATTCGCCCAGGTGAATCGTCTACCTGTCATATATACCTCTCTCAAGTCCAGACTATCAATGACAACATTGAACAAGAAAGACCAATGATTATCGAATCTCCCCCTGCTTTTCTCATGTGGGAACCGTAGTAAATTAAAATCTCCACCTATTAGGATAGCATGTGGATCATTATTCGATAGGTTCACCAGTTCACGCAGAAAAGCAGTCTTACGCTCCTCCTGAGCGGCACCATACACGGCAACCAGACTCCATATGAATCCATAAGCTTTGTTACGAATGTGGAATTTTATATGAAATTCCCCACTCGTGTAAGCTAAAACTTCAATGGAATCTAAAAGTACACCAAGTAGAATGCCGCCAGATCTACCACGAGGAAGGATAAAGTGCCAAGTAAAATCCATGCCGCCAGAAATGCGGTTTAGAACACTTACTGGAAAATCCCTCCTCCCGGTTTCCGAAATAGCCAAAAAATCTAATTTACGATTCCGAACATATTGAGCAATATTCAAATGCTTAGCCAAGTCACCAAGACCTCTGCTATTCATGAAGATGCCGCTCATAAATACACTCATGAATTCATGAGTGTATAATTTCACTCATGGCTTCAAATAATAATTTTTATATAAGATAAATATGGTACATGAGTGAATATTCATATAAACTTTTTAAATTTAAAAATATGATTTTTTTATAATTGTAGAGAACATTACTTAATCATTGTACTAATGAATTATAAAAATGTGTGTATAATTATTCAAATTTAATACTAATATTTTTTAACTTTATTTTTAAAATATTTATGATATTTTTAAAAAAATTAACATTATTTTTTAATATATACAAATATTGTTATCATTCATATATATTATATGAATTATATAATTTTTATATAATACATGAACATTTTAAAATACATGATTTTTTGAAAATTTAGTTATTTAATTGATTGTATAATATTTCTAATACTTGTATTACTGTAATTATAATTAACAAACTTTTTACATTACAAAATAAGTGTATAAGTTGGCCATTGGGTGCAGCTGTATCATACGTTGGCCTAACCCGTTTATCAGTTGACAGGCCGTGCCGGGTCGGCCCGGTCCATTTGGCCGACTTTGGCCCAAACCAACAAAGAGAGTAAGAGACCAGCACTCGCTGCGCTGGACGTGGCGGTTGCGCTGTGAAACCCCCAAACCAAATTGAACCATTCCCCTAAAAAAAAACCATGGAGCAAGCCACCCCTCCCGCCGCCGCCGCCATCGACCTATCCCCGGCGGCGACCGACCTCGGACGGGTGCACCTCCTTCCCTGCTGCATCAAGAACAACAGCGCCGCCGCTGTCTCCGACTACTTCAAGCCGAGAGACACTGGTCCGTTCGCTCGTTTACCCTCTTCTCTATCTGTCTACCTTCTGTCCGTGCCGTTGATGAATCGGTGGGTTGATTGGTGCGTGCAGGTGTGGAGGTGGATGGGGTGAGGGTGGAGGAGGCCTTCTTCCGCGGGAGGAAGCTGCAGGGCGCCACCGTCGCGCTCCCCGATGCCTACCGAGGTGAGCTTCGCCGATCTGATGCTGTCGTCTAAACCTGTTTCTCTTAAATTTGAACGCTATGCCAGAGGGATTTAAAAATTTGATCGATTCGTAGCAATGTGCGCCGAATAATGGAATGATAGTTATAAAAAACTGCACAACACAAACTTCCCTCTGTCTGAATTACTTTGTCCTTTTTATCCCATAGATGTGAGAAATGTGCGAGTTAGTGCTCCAAGTTAAAGCTGTTCCTGAGATCTGAATATCGAAAGACGAATTGTGGCCTGGTCCTGTGTGTAAACTTATTGAAGTATACTTAGGCACATTTCATTTCAACAGGGATATATGATGTTCACAAGGAACGTGAAATTTGGTTTAGTTTACTACAGAACAGAAATGGTCATTGAATTGTGACATGGTCTGTTACTATTTTATTATCTTGTATCAAACCCGCTCGGACACAAAAATCTTTGATGCCTTGTTGCTGGCAGAACGCAATATATTGGGATACTAGGTTTGCAACTATAAAATGCACATCTGGAGTATAGTGACCGTATGATATGATGCTATCCTTCCATGTTTTCAGTACAATATCAGAGTTTAGCACCATCTACTTGTATGTTGATCGAGTTTGTGGTGGTCTGAAACTTACCTGTAGGTTATGTATTGGAGAAGAAGAAGAACGAAGAAAAGGATAATCAGGGCATGGATGAGGAGGCTAGCAATTTTGTATCCCGTGCAGAATTCCAGAACATAACTTACTGGAATCATGATACCATGCCATCAGCAGAGGATCCCCTCCCACGGTGCTTCCATTGGTTAACCATTGCGGATGCAGTGAGTGTTATTTTTTCCAGAATTTGTTTATTCCATTTTATAGCAGATGAGTTGTTGTGCTTATGTACTGTTTAGCTTCCATCCCCCAAAATATTTGGTTGAAGACTATCGACCATGTTAGTCAGGGTAAGGTGCATAAGACATCGGTGAAGTCAATATGGTCTATGCCCATACAATGAGTTAACTTGTACCCTTGCCTTGCTTGCTGAGTTTGATTATGTTAGTAATTTCGCATTTCAAGTTCCACATTGTTTATGCAGTAAACTCTTCATGACTGTTCAATGGATACTTCTCTGCAAACTAAACATTATGGTTTCATTAATTGATTCTGCAGTGTTTTGTTTTTGGACCTAATTGGCTGAGCTTACAGTTAATCAACATCATGTCTCTTTGTTTGATTGATATTCCTTTCATTTGGTTTGCCGGTTAGGCACAGTAACATGTAGTGGGTATCTACTGAAAGAACTTTCGAAATTCTACCAGATTCTCCTATAACTAGAGCTTCCTGTTCGTGCAGATGCACAAGCCAGTGACTGCTGAAGACATGGCTAACATGTCAGCCATGCAGAATAAGAAATGCTGACCAAGATTCATTACATTGTGAATCTTCTAGCAGGCGCATCAACCCAACAACCTCTTTAACAAGCAATCTACTGCTCCAACGAACTTGGAAATGTCAGAATCGTGACAGTATTAGTTGCGAGCCTGTGAGGGCCAGGCACTCTGCATTGAGGTGATCACCCTCACGTGTTAGAGAGTGTTTTGCGTCCTTTTGTTCTCTTTTTCAAGAGGGGAATCCTGCATGAAATGTACTAGTATCGCTTTTCAGAACTATTGTGCTCCTTCCTGTTCTACAGACAAGTTCATGTGTCAGGCTATCAGAAACATGTAATGTTGTGAATGGGATACCCGTGCAACTTCTTAAGTTCTCATGTCTTCTGGTGTGGAAATTTACGTTTTCTTGATACGATGTGGAAAATTCTCATATTTACAACTGTCAAAGGTGCTACCGCTGCTCCAAACCTTAGAAAAGTGCCAAAAAATCAAGTACTTCCTCCGTTCCATATTAATTGTCGCTGAAACGGATGTATTTGTAGGGAGTACACGTTTTGATTTTAGTTTACCATATCTAACAACACCGATGTAGATTTTGTATTCATTGCAACACTATTTGTGTTGATATGAACAATATTGGATACCACAAGGGTGGTACTATAATACCATCAGATATGTCCTGGAGACCATTCAAAATAAATAGATGACAACCTTGTCAAACTGCAAATTCAGAACTGATTATTTCTCGAAACAGCAAAACATCTGCAAAATTACATCTGATTACAATGTTACAACATGACTGCGAGCAGAAGCCTCTTCCAGAATTCGATGAAAATCGAAGGATAACAAACCACTGAACCGTGTTCTAAGTTCTGACCCGCAGCGTTAAAAAAACAGAGATACAAATTTGAATGGTACAGCTCAATATGTGGTACAAACTTCTATCATAACTACAAGATGGTGAAAAAACAAAATCAACACTATTAGGGTGTGGCAGATTTTCTATTGTAGGCCATCAAAGAAACCAGGTCCAGCCTTTGATTTCAGTTCATGGCCGGCATCTTGACCTATCGCGACCATATCATCAAAAGAATATGTTCCACTTCTTGATGTCTCGTATACTGTAAGCAAAAGCACGGACAAGCACAAAGTTTATTGTCTAATACTATGGAGCTAGTTCATATCATATGTTCTTGATTGAAAAGAAAATGATACCTATAGAGCCATCAGGTGAAGCCAATAGCCCCCGGAATGAACAATTCCCATCCTTGTCACGGTAAGCATATGCCGCAATTGGAGTTCGGCAGTTACCATCGAGAACAGACAAGAATTCTCTTTCACATGCAACAGCTAATCTGGTATCTTCATGATTCAAAGAGGATAGATACTCCATCTATAAAAAAAGGGAAAGAGAGGGAGGGATCAGCATCAAGAGCTAGAAGGTTTTAACAAAAGAAAGTCTCAGGCAATCGGCTGGTGTGTTCTGCACAGCTTTAGGGTACCTATGCACACCACAGAATGAAACAATGGTATGCAATAAGATACCAGGATGTTCTAATTCCATCTCTATCAGTAGTTTTGAATTAAAGTACTGTTAAAAACTAAATATTCAACATGGTCAGGTAAACAATCATCAAACAAAAAGATTGGAAGCAAGCTAAGAAAAACGGCAAGTCAAGATGTGAAATATGAAGAGTTGGTGGACAATGCAAACTTGAACGCAACTGCATCTAGGTGTTAAGAACGTGATGTGGTACAATGGCAAATAAAAACCACAAAATAAACACTTGAATTTATCACTTAATCAGAGGCACATGTAAAATTGAAGAATTATAACATAGTGGCATAACACAGCTGGTACCATATTTGGATATGACATTATACATGCACCAACTGCGATTTTTACTCTGCTAGCAGATTGAAGCATTAGATCACCTACCATTTTATCATCTTTGCTCCTGCAAGCTATTCCGATAGCGCCTTGAGCAACTGCTGGAAGCATTTCGTCTACTGATAATACAGAAGTTGCAGTTTCCGCCATGTTTAACCGTTTTAGTCCAGCCAGTGCCAACAATGTAGCATGTACATCTCCTTCTTTAAGTTTCCTTAACCGTGTCTGAACATTTCCTCTGAAATTAACAACCTGAAAGGATTCACTACTGTTAAGCCCTAAATTAACCGGGAAGAGTCTCTAGAAAAGTGGTTTGCGGAATTAATAAAACAATACATATTACTAAAGTAGAAGACCTAATTAGACTGGAGTTGGATGGGTTCTAATAAGAAGAAACAAAATTTCAAGAATACTGATTAGCACATATGGGGCATGGAACAACATGCCTTCAAAATAGCAATCTATGATATATGCGCTTATACGTTCTCAGGCAGTTTTATATAAAAAAAAGGCCAGCCCGGTGCATGTAGCTCCCGCTTGCGCAGGGTCCGGGGAAGGGTCCGACCGCTTTGGGTCTATTGTACGCAGCCTTACCCTACATTTCTGCAAGAGGCAGTTTTATATATATATGGAAAAGAAAAAAAAACATGAGTTTAACAGTGGTAGGTTAGCAGTGATCATTTTTAGTATGAAAAACGACGAGGAACAAAACATGAGGAAATATATGTATTGCACTAATGCAATGATCGCACATACAGACTTACTTTTAGTGATGGATATTTATAGAGAATCTGAGATTGCCTCCGCAGGGAAGCACTTCCGACAACACTGCCAGCAGGAAGCTCTGCAAGTGTTTTTGCATTCAAGCATATGAATGCATCTCTCACATCTTCTCGTGGGAGGTTACAGGGCAATATCGTGCCTTCTGGTAGATATGTTGGGACATCTTTCATTGAGTGGACCGCGATGTCAATCCTTCCCTGCAAGAGCGCATCGTCTATTTCCTTGGTGAATAAACCCTTGCCTCCGATATCTGCCAGGGGTTTGTCCAAGATCATGTCCCCTGTGGTCTTTATGATGATAATCTGAACAGCACCATCCTCAGCTAATTCCGTGTGTGCAGCTTTCAGTTTCTCACGGGTTTCATGAGCTTGTGCAAGAGCAAGAGGACTGTCCTACATAGTCAGCAATTTGAATTATAGACTTGCATGTGCAAGCAAGATACTCTGGTACAGAAGAAAGCAATAAAAACACATCGAACTGAACATTAAAAAGATGGGATGCTTTCTCTTGTGTATTTCTACTTTTGTGTTTTTCTCCCACCCCCTAAAAATGAAAGCCGAAGCAACACAAGTTCGCATCAGATCAAAATCAGAATATTGTAGCTACAAGCTACACCAATCGAGTTTGCATCCACATGAAACCGAGAGCTAGCTCACTGAACTCAAAATCTCCGAAACATTTCGCGTTGACCCTGAACCGAGCTGTTAACATCTACAGCTACAACTTTGCTGATGGCAAAAAAATCCATTACGTACTTGGCACTATTAAGGTCAACGGCATGCTACAAACGATATTCCACGAATTCCATCAAAGCTCAGCTAAGATGCAGATCTTGGTGAACGTCCTGGACAATTCGCGTCAGAATTCAGCAATATCTAGCATCTAGAGATGCAATCGGGTCGGTCAGAGCCGCATCCCAGAACCGGAGCTCCTAGGAAACAACAAAAAACAGGATCTTGCAAGGCACCGCCGCCACATTGCGGTCCCCGAATCCAACCGAGTGACAACCAAAGACGCGATTATGTATTCTAAGCAACCGAGACTCTGCGACGAAGGGTTCGAATTTGATCACCTCCCGCGCGTGCCAATCCGGATGAGGGAGACCTTGGGCTGCGCCTCGGCCTGGACGGCGACGGCGGCGCGCACCACCGCCCGGCGCGGGCGCGCGAGGCAGGTCGGAGAGCCGAGGAGTGTGTGGTTGGTGCATCTCAGCGTCGCCATCTCCGGCAGCCGGGCGGCGGGGCGGGAGCGGGGGAGGGGAGAGGGCCGGGCCAGGCGGGCAGGAGATGCAGAGGGGGGAGGAGCAGAGAAGAATTCCGTGAGTCGAGGGATGGATGAGGGGGAGAGGATAATGTATTGTCCGGATTGGCCAACTACCTATACTCTAGAGCATAGTGCAAGAGAACAGATAGATAAGGAAGAGATGAGGAGGTTTATTGGATCTTGTAGGTTTCTCGTTAATCGAGCTTCTTCCCCCCCCCCCCCCCCCCCCCCTCCCCTTCGGTCTTTTTAGTTTCACCATGAACAAAGTGTGGTAATTTCACAAAGTGCATTTGATGGATTGATGTGGATTGAATGAATAAATCTAGCATTAAGAGGTTTGTTCATCTTGTTGGTATCTCCCAGATATACTAGTGACCCCTCCTCATGACCAAGGGGTATCTTCCAAAATCAAATGAAGAGGGGTATTTTCCAGAATCCAGTGTCAATGCGAACAAATGCCACTATCGGGAATGAAGACCACTCACCAAAGGTTCACTAATACCGGATGTAGCTATCAAACGATTTTTTACCACTATTGCCTACAAAATCGCAGCTATCGTCTTGGGTTCATTTGTGACAGAGGGGTCTATTTCACACGATATTAAAAAGACCGTTGCCTATGGACTAGTCTGCGCAGACGCATATGATAAATCGAACGTTTGTATTTAGTTATATTATCCCAAACGCTGGTGTGTCAGAAACTGCGTGGGATACCTGAATTTATTCCATACAGTTTGCATATAGTACATGTTTGTGTTGTTCACACATACACAAATGTTTGTGCACAAATGCTCGTGTGATTTAAAAATGAAATCCCAATTTTTTCGGTCGAACTGTGTCTGTTGTACGCTGAACATTACAAACGGTTGTGCACAAAATATGGTACTACCTCTGATCCTAAAAAAGTGTCGCAAGTTACACTATGAACTATAACTATCTTAGTTGTTTTTCCAAGACACTTTTTTAGGATCGGAGGGAGTATGAAATTAGAAATAAATTCCCAACGCTCATTTCTAATCGAATGTGTGTAATGTACATAGCTATCAGTGACGAAATTATATGCAGAACCGTGTGCCATGATCTAATCACTAGCAGTTTAATTAGCATTGTATTTATCTGAAATATTTTAGGACATTTTTAATTGCTGGCATAAGCACATTCATATATATAACACAATATTTTTTCTGTGCTTGTAATGGTCATCAGGATTTTCATAATTACTGAAATCAAAGTACAAATAGCAACTAGTACAACATGCCGCAATACAGAAACACGAAATCTATGGTAACAACTAGCAGATAGTACACCAGGCCGCAATACAGAAACGCCAAGTCTATCATATAATAACCTTTGCAAAGTACAACAATTGTCGGAAGATAGACAAATGAATAGCATCTGGGAAGCTATCGAAGCGGAATGCAAAATTTGACCCTTCAAGAAAGTTGAATGCTTGTGCAACTTTAGCCCAGCGCCTGTTCATGATTTCCCGTCCATCCTTCGACCTCTTCAGGAAGACTTCAATATTATAGCGTGGGTGTTGTACAAATACATTTCTTGCCTCTTGATCATACATGTGGGTTGAGAGGTAATCATCAATGAACTGCTTCGGAAAAAACTGAATACAAAGATAGGCATAAGTATCGTTTCTCAACATTGAAATTGTGTGCATGTGTAAGGAAATATGGTAGGAAGGTAAATTAGTATCATCGTATAGCTGACTGAAGTCTTCTTCATTGTGCAGACAAAGAGTTTGGTCTCTTTTGTGGTCAGTTTCTTTATTCTAACAATCTTTTTAAGTTTCTTGACTTGGTTCATGGTCTTCGTCACCTCATTCCCCAGATGCAAAATGGGTCAAAGAGTAGATCTAAACCTCTGGCAAAATGAGCTACAAGCAAGATGTAAATATTAGAACCCAAACACTCACATTTTTCCTTCACTTGTATAGTAAGGGGGTATAAGCCATTTAGACCAATTGCATACCTCGGTTGTAAATCTCAGAGTCACCCATTGCTACCCTGCAATTGCATAGAGTATATAATGATTAGGTAATCCACAAGGATAATCTATCAAGCATTAGAACAATGCTACAAGGATAATGCACAAAGTGATCCTGCAGACTCGTGAAAAGATCAGAAAGAGCTAAGAATGAATAATATGCAACTGAAATTTACTGCAAGATTACAATGCTCATAATCTAAAAATAGTAAAATGGTATCTCACTTCCCCCCATAAGCGAAGGGCAACATAAATGCAGAGGCAATCAATGATAACAGGCTCGTTCATATAAAATAAACGATAGAACTAGCCCATTAAAACATACAATCGAACAGATTCACGACATGGACAGTCCATGTAAGTAACTACAACATGAGCATCACAGTGCATGATAACATTTCACAGTGTACAAGTTCAATTACTTGAAATTATAGATGCAATCCAATCTAACTAAACATGATTTCATGGTCGGGCCATACATGATCGATGGAGGAGTATGAGCATGAGCATGAGGAGGGTGGCCAGGATCTTACCGGAACAGGGTGAGCGGTGAACCGAAGAGGCGCGGCTAGCAGGGAGGGGTCCGGACGGCCTAGACAATCTAGGCTGTCACACGCGGTATACGGAAGGGGGGTTGCGCCGTGCAGGCCGCCGCGCGCGGTATACGGCAGGGGGCGGGGCTGCGCCGTCGCGGGAGTTGCTGATACGTCCAAAATGCATCACTATTTTACATCATAATTTACCTCTATTCATTTATATATTTCATATCATGATGATGTTATTATAGCGTTTTGGCTTGTTTTACATGTTTGCAACTTTCCGGTGCCGAAACAACAGACGCAGAAATCAACAAAGAATAGTGCACATAGAGTGGGCATATTAGCACATCTCCAAGTGACCCGAAAATCACGGGGAAGCAGTTTTTGAAGATATGACGAAGACTGGCCAAAGGGCAGTCAGAGGGGGGCCACCAGGGCTCCAGGCGCCCTGGTGGCGCGCCCCCCTTAGGCAGCGCCAGGTGGCCGCCTAGGGTGGGTCCCACCTCCGCCCCCCCTTTTGGCCTATATGACCCCCGTAACCTAAAAACCCTAGAAGAAGAAGAGTTTCAGGAGTTTCGCCGCCGCTCCATGACGGAAACCTACAAAGAAGAAAAGCCCTTTCCGGTGGGCAGATTCCGCCGGGGAGAACTCCTCCCGAAGGTGGAAATCGTCCTCATCATCATCACCATCGTCCCGGGCATCATCGAGATCATCATCACCATCATCCTCATCACCAGCACCATCTCCATCTTCATCCCATCTCATCTCACCATTGTTATCCAAGTTATAACTTGCACTATTCATCCCCTCTACTTTACCAGTGTTGATTACTCTTTTGTGTTTAATGCTATTAAGTTTTGTTGGAGAATTATTTTTATGACCAGATTGTTCATCATATATTTATCACCTCTGATCATGATCTCTTTATGTCTTATGAGTAGTTCCTTTAGTTCTTGAGGACATGGGATAAGTCTAGTTGTTAGTAGTCATATGATGTTGAAGTAATATGTGTTGATTGATATTTAAGTTGTCTTGTTATTCTTCTAGTGGTGTTATGTGAACGTCGACTACATAACACTTCGCTTTTTAAGGACCTAGGGGAATGCATTGTGTATAAATGATGCTTATGGTGGGTTACCGGAGTGACAGAAGCCTGAACCCCAGTTCACACACTTTTGCACGAGGGAGTGTTGGATCCTAAAGTTTATTGCTATGGTTAGTCTTTGCCTTAATTTCTCTCTTGTATTTTCGGATACTTGCAAGGGTTTTAATCATAAGAGTGTACTTGTCTTAGTCTAGACGGTGCACTAGCATAGGTTCACCCACACAACACTTATCAACACAAAACATAGTACTAGATGGAATATGGCGAAAGCACTTGACTACCTCTCCCGTGTGTCCTCAGGAACGCTTTAGTCTTCATAAGTTTGATCCCTCAGCTTATCCTTTGTGTTCAAAAGTTTTGGGCCACTTGCTGCACCTTAGCACAATTTAGTTTCATTGCTTTTATTGCCTTGTTGCTTATACCAGAAAACCCATAAAAGTTACCTTTCGGTATTTTTTTGAACCTGTGATCTGTAAGGCATGAAGCCCCACATCATTTTATTAATATATGGATATATACAAGTGTACAAACTGGTCTACCAGAAGTAGAAACCAGAGAGGAAGTCATACAGGTTCAAAAAAATCCCATTCAGGGTGGTAAAAAATCTATCCATCTCAGAAGCTCCTCCTTAAACCTAGGTTTAATCCTATGAGAAAGTAGGGTAAGATCATGTACAAAACCACTTCTCCATTTAGCAAAGTATGGCCTCTCATGTCTGAATACTTTGGCATTTCGCACTAGCCAAATGTGACACCAGGCAGTGAACACAATCTCTGCAAAAATGGCTTATTGAAAGCCCTCTTGGCTTGCTGTGCAATCTGTATCATATCAGTTCAAGGCAACCATTCAATCTGAAGGTAATTCCATACCATGCAACTAAAATTGCAGGAGAAAAAAAGATGATATCTGTCCTCCAGGCAATGGGCATGACAAAGAACACAATTGGGACCATCATCAATTTTCCAGTGTCTACGTTGCAACATATCCTTTGTGTTGATTCTATCCATGATCACTAACCAGGCAAACACTTTAGTCTTGAGTATGTAGCAAGATTTCCAGACCTAGTTCAACAACTGGTTGGACTGTATAGGAGCATGTACCAGGTCATAGTACTTCTTAGCTGAGAATATGACATTTTCCTTGTGTTTAAACCTCCAGTACCATGTGTCAGTGTTCTCATTATCAGGGATAGTGGCCAACATTTGCTGCAGATTTGTGAGCTCAGTATAAGCCTGAAGAGATAGTGGAAGATTGAACAGTGTGCTAATTTCCTGTGTAGACCTGAACTCCAAAAGGGACACATTGGGGTCTTTAGCATAGGAGAACAAACAGCTGAAGCTCTGCTGGATGGACGCAGGGAGGATATCCAGACACCAGTTATCAAACTAGAATAAAACTAAATCTCCAGTACCGGGCATAATGGAGGAGCATGCTCTAAATTTATCCATCAATTTGCTGACATCCTTTGTAACACCCTCAGTGTCAGGCATCAATAAAACTTTTGTTAATATAATTATCTGTGATTAGCAATGTCTCTAATCACCCTTGATCATGCCTTGTTCATCTTTGAATACAAACAAACCCAAAATGCCTTTTGATGAATATTAAAAATAATGTTGCAAATGAAACTTGTCCAATAACTGTGGAACCACTTTTGTATAATCACTAATAATCAGTGGACCATGATAGAACAACAATGGAAATTGATTAAGCTGTAAAATAAATCAAACAATTCAAACAGTACCAAACCAGTGGCATTTAATCCCTTTTAAATAAAAGAAAAATATCAAAAGAGTTTATAAAAGTACCAAACTTTTTGTGGCACTTGTATAAAGTGCAACACTAATATACAAACAAGTTACACATTTTATAAAAGTGCAAAAGTAATTAAAACAAATACAAACAGTAAAGGAAAAGAAACTAAAAGTAAATAAAAAAAATGGAAAAAATTCCTAAGCCTCGCTCAGGGCGAGGCCTGCCCGGCCCATTTTCCCTCCCCCCCACCAGGCCCAGCCCGCCTGGGCCGTCTTCTTCCCCGCTACAGTGGGCAGGGACGCCATGCCGTGGCGACCATCCCGTGGTGCCACGGCGGAGGGCATCGCCGTGTCGCCCATCGGCGACAGGACGGCGGGGATAAGTTCCCCCGAGGCCCCGCACCCAACCCTAACCCTAGAACCCGCCCTCCCCGTCTCCTCGCCTCGTTCTCGCCAGGGAAAGATCCGCCCGAGCTCGCCGTCGCCATGACCGCGCCCACTCGCGGCCGGTGGGCTCCCTAGCCCTCGCCGCCGTGTCCACCGGGTGCGCCGTCGTCGACTACATCGACTACTGCGACGAATTCAAGCCGGGAGCTCCTCTGCACCGCACACGCCGTCGTTCCCCTTTTTCCACCGCGCTGACGTCGCCGTCCAAATTCGCCGCCGTTGACTCGCCCCCGAGCCCACTGCCACCTACGTCGTTCTCCTGGTGAGCTTCTTCCCCTTCCCCAACTCCCCATCGAGCTCCCCATGCACCGTAGCTGCGGCCGCCATTTGGGCAGCAAATCCTCGCCGCCGGCGAGCCCTTTTACCGCGACCTAGCCCACGCGTTTGGCACGCGGTTCACGCCACCTTGCTCGCCACGTCCCCAAGAGCACGCCCGTGTATCGCATGCCCATGCTCTCGCCGTATTCGTCGACGCCGTTTGAACCCGTAGCACAGCCGCGGTCCACCTCGACGCCGGCATCGATTCCGGCGGCCCCCGGTTCCGTCACCGCCTCCACTCGCCGCGGCACCTCCTCCCCGTTCGATTAAGCCCTCCCTCGTCGCCTCCCGTGCCCCCCAGCGACGGCAGCGTCAAGCTCGCCGTGGGAGCCGTCGCCGGCGAGCCCCATGGGCTGCTGACCAGTGGGCCCAGCCGGTTTAGATTAGGGGGGGTTAACCCCCAGTTAACAGTTAAAACCCCCCTGGTAGCTTACATGTGGGGCCACTGACTATTAAAAATAAAAATAAGAAAAGAAATAATAACTGTTGGATTAACTTAGGTCAATGACACCTGGGCCCCCTTGTCAGGTTTTTATTAATAATGTTTTATAAATGTTATCTGTTAGTATGACATGTGAGCCCAGCCCATTTAACCATTTACTAAATTGATTTAATTGGATTAATAAGTGTATGACATGTGGGTCCACTGGATTAATAGATTAAATTAAATCATTTTAAATATAACAGAGGCTGACCAGTGGGACCCACTGGTCAGGTTTGACCAGTCAAACTATTGTGGATAATGTTTCTGTTAATAAATAAAATAATTTAAAAATGATTTAGAAAATGATTTAAATTGCTTAAAACTTATAAAATCAATATCTTTTAATCCGTATATCGGATCGAAAAACTTTATACATGAAAATTGATTAGAAAAATACAACGAATAAGAATACGCTATCCATACCCTCACCACACCCCCCTAACACACCGATCATCGACATTCCCCCCTCCGGGCTGTCTGTCGATAATTCCCGGTACCGATAAAAGGTACCCGGATGAATTTATTCCGAACACGAAAGTTGTCCGGAATGGTTCAACTAACACAGATACACCCCCGTTATTTTTGTCGGATGTCCACGACACCTCCGGCATGAACCCTTCCCCCTCCGGACACCTTGTCCGGTAATCACCCGGAGCTGGTAGTTCATCCCCGGATGAATTCCCGCTCCGAGCAACGTGCATTGCACTGCGTTAGAACACCGTTAACATTTCCTCTGTCATGTCATGCATATGTTTGTTTATGCTTGCTGTGTATTTACTGTTTCCTCCCCCCCTTAACCTTCGGTAGACCCTGCTGCTACGGTCGACTACACCGCTGCCGGGTACGACTACTTCGTCGACAACCCGACCCCTACCGTCGAGCTTCCAGGCAAGCAGAGCCATTCTCTTCCCCAGATATCGCCTACCTTTTCCGTACTTTCTTGCACTAGGCATTGTTACTGCTGCTGCTACGATTACAATCCTATTCAATTGCATAGCCTGATTTTGTCGCCCCTTGATGTACCTCCTTTATCCTATGCTGCCTATTATATTTATGCATTATTCAGCAGTGAACCCTGCGCATTGTTAGCTAGGACTAGATAGCGGGCCGTGATCACTCAGGGGGGTGAACACGGATACAATATATACAACTGCACAGGTACGGTACAAAGCAGACACCGCCAAAGGCCCCTATCTGGGTTATGCCTAGTCACCCTCAAGTGTGAGCTATCAAGGAGTAATCCTTGTACTCCACTCGAGGCTGACTTTGTCTTGCCGCCATAGGGTCCTGGGCACGGTTGTCCTTAAGGTAAGAAGTCGGGCGACCCAACGGTGCCCGCGAGCGGTACTGTGTCGGGAACGACAGGGAGGGTACGACCGACGTTACTGGCGTGCTTGGCCCCTGCTCGTATCTCGCGAGAGTTACCAAACCACGCAAAAGTCGAGCTCTACCAAGAGCACACGCGAGATAAGGTAAGGAGACGGTTCACCTTGTCGGTAACCGCGCGCTTTGACGGGACGACAGGGCAGGCCCCGACGTTACCGGTGGGCCTTGTTGCTGTTCGTTGTCCGTTGTGTTGTTAGTCAGACAGCGATAACGGTTGTCTGCGAGATAATATTAAAATGCTAAATGGTTCGGCGGATGACTTGAGAGACCCGTTGGTCTGTACGCACTACCTACACGTGGGATTACGGTGTGGTCCCTCCGCGTCGTAGTTCGTCCGAAAGCTCTTCAGACGTCAGCATTACTGCGGCCTGATCGCCGGGAAGTGGTCTTGTCTTTTTGCTGCAGCAGGTGTGTTTGGATTTGCTTTTGCTTCACCGGCCAGACTCGCACCGTGCAGGAGCGTGCAAGGGTGAGGGACCTAGACCCCTTGGCGCATAGGATATAGTCCGGCGGATGGCCTCTCTGTTGAGCCTAGGATGGGTTGCGTCGTGTCGGATAGCCTCGGTGGGGCGTTCCCTAACAAGGTTCACGCCACCCTGGAGATCCGAGCGTGCAGGCTGAACAGTAGTGCACCCCTGCAGGAAGTTTAATCTATTCGAATAGCCGTGTCCACGGTAACAGGACACTTTATGCTGAAGCTGGATCTTACCACTAGAAACTATTACTATTAAATTGTATGGTTCCGGGTCTTCTTCCTCGCAGGGAGTCGAGGAGGGGAACTCGGAGGCATTTTTATTATTAATCATTACAACTTATATTATACAATGTTGCAGCAACTTCTGCTTCATTGTTACTTTATCGCTTTATATGAACTGTTGGCTGTTTCTCTTCTCATGCTGCAAGACAACGTCGGAAGATGCTAGTCTTCGATAGGCATACCTTCTTACCCTTATTCTGTTTTCTATCTTGCATTCCACTATATATACAGCCTCCCCTTTCCATTGATACAATGCATAATGCTTAGTAGCGGACGTAAGACTCGCGGGTATACTAGATACTCACCTTTGCTTTATTTCCCCTTTTATGTTTTGCCTGATCGGCCGCTGCAGTCGACGTTGGAGCCCGGGAGCAGGAGTACCCCGGAGGCGGATACTACTACGTCGAGACCCCCGCTGACCAGGACCAGGAGTAGTTTCGGAGGCTTCCAGGCAGGAGGCCTTGCCTTTTCGATCTGTATCTTTGATGTTATTTGTGCTAGCCTTCTTAAGGCAAAACTTGACTAACTATGTCTGTACTCAGATATTATGGCTTGTATAACTTATGTATTCGGGTCCGCGTGACCCCCTTTATTGTAACATATTGGTTTATCCTTTTGTGTTTAGTGTTGTGCTGTGATATTCTCACCGTGGCACCCTAATCTCAGCCGTGTACTCTGCGTGTATGATTACTGTACACGGATTGATTTTGGGGGCGTCACAAGTTGGTATCAGAGCCGACTGCCTGTAGGAAGCCACCCCACCACTACCTGGTCGAAGTTGAGTCTAGACTTTGAAAAACTATTTTGCTAACTTAATGTTTGGCTTACGGGCCCACATCGATGTCACTACGTGTGATATCTATGGTATTAGGATCCTTTTTCTCCTTACCTATGCTCTGGGAATCTGCTCTCTTATCCTTGTTGGTAAGTTTTACAAACTCTGACATTAGGATCACATTCTCTTGATTCCATCCGGCGTTTTGGTGCTTCCCCATTGATTGAGTCGTGTTGCAGGAGTTCTACCCCAGGTCCCGGACCGCGGATCCCATTCTCATTCTAGGCAGGCCGCGCGTCCTCTGGCATTAACTCCTGTGGCCAACTGTTTTCTTGCGGCGTGATTGACATAGTGGAATCTATGTCGCGTCGTGTAATCCTTACCGCGGTCTGCGCGCCGCCTAGTGTGTCCTTTTTCCTTAATTTCTACGACGTTACGCTGCCCGATTTTCGATTGATTCTATTTGTGGATGTATATGTCTTATATGACTACTCCTATATATCCGCGCCTCCTCTTTGTTGTCGTTTTACCTCTTACTCGTTTCCGGCATCTCGTTAAAATGTTCATCGCTGAAATACCCGTGTTAAATTCTAGCAGGATGGCTGGTCGTGGTGGTCGTGGTCGTGGTGCCAACGATCCACCTCCGCCGCCGGACTACATGGCCGCGATGATGCAGCAGTTTCAAATGAACCAAGTGTTTATGCAAGGAGTCATAGATCAGCTCCAGAACCAGAATCAGAACCAGAACCAGCACCAGAACCAACCGCCTGTGGTTACTCTGCGGGATTTCATGCGTCTCAACCCCCCTCTCTTCCACCAACCTGAACAGCCGTTGGATGCCGATGATTGGCTCCGTGACATCAACCGTCAGTTGGAGTTCGCTAATGTGAGCGCTGCTGATTATGTCAACTTCGCGTCCTATTTCCTGCGTGGTCCCGCTGCTCAGTGGTGGGACACTTACAAGGGCTCGCTAGTTGAAGGGACTGTCGTCACCTGGAATGACTTCAAGACTGCCTTCCGCGCTCGTTATGTCCCCCAGGCGATTATGAACCGTATGAAGGCCGAGTTCCGCAACCTCGTTCAGGGCAACAAAATTGTCGAGGCATACCAGAGGGAATTCCTCCGCCTCTCCCGCTATGCTGCAAGTGACCTTCCGAATGATGCAAGTAGGCAAGAGAAGTTCCGTGATGGGCTCAACCCAGATCTCCAGCTTGCACTGTCTTTGCACGCCTTCCCCGACTTCGCCACCATGGTGAACCAGACTATCACTCTTGAGACCGCTCAGCTTAAGTTCGGTGGTTCGCCGAAGCGCCCCCGTGATGCTGGCTCATCTTCGGGCACAACACCGAAGCAACGCGTTTGGCTTCCACACAGTCTAATGCGTCCAACTGCCCCTACACCAAGGCCGTCGTATGTTGCACCCCGTCTGCCTCCGCCCCCGCCGAGACAGCCGAAGACTGAGACTGCACCCCTCCGTCCTCAAGATGGCCTGTGTTTCAAGTGCCGTCAGCCAGGCCATATTTCCAGAGACTGCCCTCAGCGACAGAATCAACTGGTAGTTCACCCTGCTGGCCGCGGAAATGGTCGTGGCAACAATGGGACCCTCAACTATAATACTGGGTCAAATCCTCATGCTCGTGGTCATGCTTACAACATTGATGTTGAAGCATCTCAGGAACAACCCACTACTGTGATGGGTACACTCCTCGTTAACTCAATACCTGCTACTGTTTTATTTGATACAGGATCATCGCATTCATTTATGTTTGGAGCATTTGCTTCTAAGCATGGCATTTACCACGAAAAGATGCATACCCCCTTAATAGTCCGGACTCTCGGTACCCAGTGTCGTGTCGACATGGTTGCACCTAACCTCACTGTCGAGATCGAAAGGTTTGAGTTCATGGTTTCTCCACACATTCTGAAAACCTCCACCATCGACCTTATCCTTGGCATGGATTGGCTGAAAACCCACAATGCCACACTTTACTGTGGCACCAAGGTCATCCAACTTTTTCATCCTTCTGGCGCGATTTTGAGTCACACTGCCATTGTGTAGATGAATGCCGAAGCTCGTATATATGCTCTGAATGCCTTGAATGTCGCACCTCTCGAAGGGATTGAGAAAGTCCCAATCGTTTGTGATTTTACCGACGTATTCCCAGAAGAACTGCCGGGGATACCCCCGATTAGGGAAGTTGAATTCGTCATCGACTTGAAGCCCGGCACCATCCCTATTGCCAAGCGCCCGTATAAGATGCCACCTCACCACCTCCTTGAATTGAAGAAGGAGATCGACACGGCCCTCGAGAAAGGCTTCATCCGTCCAAGTTCCTCTGCTTGGGGAGCACCTTCGCTCTTTGTCAAGAAGAGTGATGGCACGAACCGTTTGGTCCAAGATTACCGACCTATCAACCAAGCCACGATACAGAACAAGTACCCCCTCCCTCGGATCAATGATCTTTATGATCAACTTGCTGGATCCACGGTGTTTTCAAAACTTGACTTAAGGTTGGGTTACCATCAGATCCGGGTCCGTGATGAGGACATCCCGAAGACCGCATTCATTACTCGCTATGGTTCATACGAGTACACTGTCATGTCCTTTGGCTTGACGAATGCACCAGACACCTTCTCCAGATTGATGAACTATATATTCATGGAATATCTCGACAAGTTTGTCGTGGTTTATCTGGATGATATATTGATTTACTCCAAGACCGATGCAGAACATGCTGAACATCTTCGTCTTATACTGGAAAAGCTTCGAGAACAAAAACTCTATGCTAAGTATTCAAAGTGTGAGTTCTGGCTTCCCGAAGTAACCTACCTTGGTCATGTGATTTCCAAGGATGGCGTTTCCGTCAACCCCGAACGTATCCAGGCTATTCTTGACTGGACTCCGCCCAAGACTGTCAAGCAAGTCAGAAGTTTCCTCGGCCTTGCCAGCTATTGCCGCCGTTTTGCTGAGAATTTCTCCAAGATTGACAAGCCTCTGACTAATCTGCTTCACAAAGGCGTCAAGTTTGAGTGGACTGATAAATGTCAAGAAAGTTTTCAAGCTCTGAAGGACAAGCTCACTTCACCCCCGGTGCTTGCTCCTCCTGATACTCAGAAGGACTTCGTGATTTATTGCGACGTATCTCGTCAAGGATTAGGCTGTGTCCTAATGCAAGAGCGCAAAGTGATTGCTTATGGCTCTCGTCAGTTGCGTGCTCACGAAGAAAACTATCCAACTCATGATCTCGAATTGGCAGCAGTAATTTATGCATTGAAGCTGTGGCGACATTACCTCGTCGGTAATCGTTGCGAGATCTTCACCGACCACCAAAGCCTGAAGTACCTGTTTACTCAGCCCGACCTGAATCTCCGCCAACAGAGATGGCTCGAGACAATAGCCGACTACAACATGGGAATTTCTTACACCCCGGGAAAAGCTAATGTGGTGACCGATGCCTTAAGCCGCAAAGCCTATTGTAGTGAACTTGAAGTTCAAGTGCAACAACCACGTCTGTATGCAGAACTCCGCAAGCTGAACATCGAAATTGTTCCGCAGGGATATGTGAACTCCCTGGTGGTCCAACCAGACCTCGACACCCGCATCAAGACGGTACAACATTATGACTCTGACATTTGGAAGATTAAGCGTCGTGTCGCCAGCGGAGAGCCCTCATTCTTCACTATTGATGCAAATGATGATAATGCGGTGTACTTCAAGGGTCGTTTAGTGGTTCCGGTAGCCAAGGCCAACCTGAATTACGCCTCTGATGTCATGAAAGAAGCTCATGATACCCCTTTGTCGATTCACCCTGGTAGTACCAAGATGTACCAAGACATTCGTCAGCGGTACTGGTGGTCCAACATGAAACAAGACATTGCTCGTTATGTGGATGAGTGTGACGTTTGCCGTCGCGTGAAATCCGAACATCAAAGACCTGCTGGTACTCTGCAACCACTCTCTATTCCTGAATGGAAATGGGACAAGATTGAAATGGACTTCGTCACCGGATTTCCCCGATCACAGAAAGGTCATGATGCCATCTTTGTCGTCATCGACCGATTCTCCAAGGTTGCTCATTTTCTGCCTATCAAGGAGACGATCTCTGCTAGTCAGTTAGCAGACTTATATGTTTCCAGAATTGTTTCCCTCCACGGTATTCCGTTGGAGATCAGTTCAGACCGTGGCAACATTTTCACCTCTAAGTTCTGGGATAGTTTCCAAGAAGCTATGGGCACTCACCTAAATTTTAGCACCGCTTATCACCCCGAGTCGCAAGGACAAGTCGAACGAGCCAACCAAGTGCTCGAAGATATGCTCCGAGCTTGTGTCATCTCATTCGGTAAGAAATGGGAGGAATCTCTTCCATTTGCTGAATTCTCGTACAACAATAGCTATCAGGCTAGTTTGAAGATGACACCCTTTGAAGTTCTCTATGGACGTAAGTGTCGAACCCCTCTGAATTGGTCAGAAGCTGGAGAACAAACTCTCATTGGTCCGGACATTATTCAACATGCCGAAGATCAGGTTCACGTTATCCGTGAACACCTGAAAGCTGCTCAGTCCCGTCAGAAGAGCAACTATGATCGCAAGCACAAGGAAATGGTCTATCAACCTGGCGAATACGCGTACCTTCGTGTCACTCCCATGAGAGGTACTCATCATTTCGGAATCAAAGGCAAGTTAGCTCCTCGCTACATTGGCCCGTTCCGTATTCTTTCCCGGAGTGGACCAGTGGCATACCAATTGGAATTGCCGCCGAACCTCTCTCAAGTCCACGATGTATTCCATGTGTCGCAACTCCGACGCTGCTTCAAGGACCCTATTCGAGAAGTGGAGCATGATATGATTGAGCTTCAGCAGGACTTGACTTATCAAGAACATCCGAGCCGCATTCTCGATCAGTCTGAACGCAAAACCTGTTGGATATATGCTCTGGAGGCAAATAATATATGATTATTCCAATATATCTAAGCAAGTTCATAACCAGTTTCATACCGTGCTAGAACCGCGTCAGTGAAACAATGATGCAGGTGTGGTATAGAAACCCCCAGAGTTCCTAGTTAGCCTCTACATCGATAACTAGTTCATGGTCAACATGATGATTGTGGTTTTGCGATCATGGACAATTAAGTCTCTTGACTATGAGGTCACCTCACTGGATAAGTGACGTGGTGAACATTACCCAAAGTAAGCATTACAGCATGATCAAATCTTATGAAGGTTCAGTGTTGTAATTACAGAACGTGGTAGACCGTTCCTTTGACTGTGAGTACGTGCATAATCACTATCTTCCCGGATGCTTTGACTTACATCCCACCACCTGACTGAAATATGCGGGTCATAACGGTTGTATCTTAGGTATTCCGTGGAGATATGTTGAGGAGTATTGTTACAAGAGCGGGATTTGTCAATCCATATAATGGATAGATACTCGGGGCCCACTCGGTGAGATTCCATCCATAAAGCTGCGCAGCGTGTGACTAGGTCACGGGGATGAATATCACGGGAACGAGTGAATAAGGATTTGTTCGGAACGAGGTTGAACCAGACATAGGATGTCATTGATCGAATCTCGGAACAATCCAGTATCGCTGACAAAGGGAATGCTATACGGCGTAAGGTCCAATCGGTGTTGATATCCGGAATGCACAGGGGTCATTATGGGCATCCAGGTCCCGCTGATGATCATTGACCATAGCCTCTGCGAGGTCATGACTGGAGTGTTCTCGGACCGTAGGGTAACACACTTAAGGGCTCGATGAAATCGGAGACCTTTTCGGAACCATCGGAGCAACCAGAGAATAAAGGAAACAATATCGGAGAAGTACCGTGTTGAACCGAAACAAGTTCGGAGTGAACCGGAAGGTGTTCCGGAGCACCGGGAGATGGAATATTATGTTTTAGTTATTAATTAATTGAATTAATAATTAAAATCATTTTATTTCTAATTAATATGTGCTATGGGGCTTAGTGGAGAAAAAGGCCCATTAGGGGAATTAAAAGGGAAAAAGAAAAAGAAAAAGAGGGGGGAGGCTCCATGGGCCCTAGGGCCCATGAGGGGTGCGCCCCCTCCCCCCCTTGGCCGGCCAACCCCCCTTAGCAAGGGACTTTAGTCCCACATTGCTAAGGGAGGGGGGTTGACTCCCTCCCCTCTGCCTATATATAGATAGCCAGGGTGCACATATTTAGTACACAGAAATTCGTGAGAAAATAAATATTACTCCGAATTGAGATCGGTTTTCTCCGGTCTTCTCCCCTCCCTTGTCTCTTTCACGGTGGGCTCCCTAGTGTGAGCCTGTAGTGGAATTGAGACTTCTCTGCTAGAATCGGAGGCCGTCGTGCTACCGAAGCTCCGTCCGGAGGTCTGCTTCCGCCACCTCCGCTGGATCGGAGAACGGAGGTCGTCATCGAGTATCGTATGTGTGCGAGTACTACGAGGTGCTGCACGTGTGGCACTACACCCATCCGGGTGCTCAACACAGCCAGGGGGCTGTGAAACTTGATCGGCTACATCAACCACGTTTGCGGGAACGTTTCCCGCGCAACGGACTACACCCCGAGGTATGTTATTTCCGCACTACTTTCCGTTACGGTAATACGGCTAGCTAGATCTTGGGTTATGGGAACGCTAGTTAGAAAAATTTGTGTTTTCTGCTGCGAACCCCAACAGTGGTATCATGAGCTAGGTCTATGCTTAGTATTACTGTACGGATAGAACACATCGGGGATGTGGGCGTTGATTGTATGATTGTTACCCTCCCACGTGTACTTGTTCACATCTGCGGCATCGTTTGATGAAGCGGCCCCCGACCGACTTTACGCGTACTCTTACGCAAGACTGGTTCCACGCTTGACATACGACTTGTACCGTATAAAGTGGCTGGGGGGGGTGTCTGTCTCTCTACTTTAGCGGATGTGGCATTTGCAACGGAGGGCCCCATGCGGGGTGTAATAGAGACAATCGTATGGTTGACGTTGTGGTTGAATCGTAGGTTAAAACCTGTTTAACTATGAAAGCCCTAGCAGCCATGTAAAACTTGCAATATACAACTAGAACGTCTAAACCTTGTATTGCTAAGTGGGGGCTATCGTTTGTTTGTTTGTGATGTAGTGATAGCTTTGCTATGTGTTACTAGTAAGTAGTAATCGTCATCATAAAACAAACTAAAATGGAGACACTGTAGACTTAGTGTTGCCATAGCCCATACACCTTAAAACTTGCTAGTATAGGATACACGACGGTAGCATGTGATAAGATGATCCCTTAACAAAGCCAAACACAAGTATTCTACCGAAGTGTGCACCGCCTGGAAGGTTCTCCCATATGGCTTGATGATCCGTACATACCAGAGTTGTCCTACATATTAAATGGAGTTCGCATGAGGTTGGGTTCGGCAAGCCTGGCATATGCAGATATGGCCTTGCTGAGCAGCATATAACATGGAGGTTAATTTGGCGAGCCTAGCATATGCAGATATGGCCTCAGAATACTAGAGATCGAAAGATCGAGCATGAGTCACAGTACATATAAGATAATGTGATCGCACAAGTTGTTGTCTACCTTTGAAACTGACCCGTTGGCCGTGTGATATTCGAGGTCGGGCAGTGAATCTGGATCATGTAACCACTAAAACTTCCTAGGGATGAATTGTTTTAGTGCGAGCTCATTTATAATAGGATTATATGAACTCATTTGTTGTGAACTAGTCTTAATTGTGTTCCTTGCAATTATGTTTGTAGAAAATGAATGCACTAGAGCAACGTGAACTATCTTTCTTCATGGAAGGTGAAAGACTTAGAGAAAATGGGTCAAACTTTGCTGATTGGTACTCACGCCTTAGGACGTCGCTCAAGAGAGCAGACATCTTGTTTACAATAGAAATGCATGTGGAAGAACATCCGGACGATCATGTTGGCGATCAAGAGATACTTGATCATTATGCTCGCCGACAGAAATGCTCCGTAGTCAGGAATGTCATGATCTTCAGCATGTCAGAGGTTTTGGGCATACAGTTTCAGGACACTGGCCCATATGACATGATGGACACGCTAAAGACAATGTTCGTACGTGAGTTCAGAATTGCCAGATTTGAGTTAGAAAGCAAGTTTCTATCTACAAAGATGGAAGAACACACAAGCCTTGATGATCACTTAGACAGGATGCATGAGATGTACCTGACCCTGGTGGAGGACTATGAATATTGGACAATGAACGAAAGCACCACGGAAGAGTTTGCAATAAATACGTTATTGCACTCACTCCCTCCGAGTTATGGTGATTATGTTCATAGCTATGTCGGAAGAGGAGCTAATATGAGTCTCCAGAACTTCATGACTGATCTTGGCCGCGGACATTGCTCCTATCGAGGATGCAGAAGTCGTGGATGGAGAAGGTATATATTTGATATACTTTATAAATGTTTACTCCCTTATACAACACTTGCAGTAAATGAGTATGTGATACTTATTCTGTTTTATGAAAACAGGACCTGCCGTTGCATGGACGGGAAGAGGTGAAATCAAGGATTGATGGATATCAAGTCAGTTGATGGCCAGCATGGATTCCGCCGAGACATCTATCATAGGAGATACTTAGAGTATTAGATAAATCTTATGTAATCATTATAGTATGAACATTTAGTTGTGTGTCTTGCATCTCGCGAGACAAAGTTATTCATGTAATGAGACAAGTCAGTTGTTCCATCTTTATGAATAAAAGTGTGCTTATACTTTGATTACGTCTTGATTTATGATATGATAGAAAGCATTTATATGTCGGGACCCGGGGTTTGCGTATGTAATTCCAGTCACAATTCAATCATATAGAGAGCCGAGAGCCATACCCACTTGTCTAAGCAGACAAGGCCAAGTACAAGACACTCTCGGAAAGCTCGAACGTGAGGGGCATCCCATCCAGGCCCGGATGATCAACTGAGATGGGTCCTCATCGTCCGCTCACAAGTCTAAATGATTATGGGTGGTGAAATCCCATACTCATAGACAAGTCGCCTCAACCATATTATCGATTGAATCATAACACTTAAATAAACAGACTCCAGCCCGATTTCTTAGTCGGGGTCTCGGGCGGGCTCAATCATACAACAAAGTGTGCCACGTGACAGAGTCACGAGCAATCGCATCGCGATGCCCCAAGCTGCGCACATCTAAGGGCCACTTGGTGTATAAAAGACCGTCAGCGAGAACACAACTAAGGTATCGAACCCCACACATGACATGCATGATATAAACATACACGCAGCATGCATGCCAAGTGTATAACAACAGGTAACATAACATGAACTCTACAAACTCATAGCTTTATTGCATCTGCTAAACGGAGCAGATATAGTAGTGTTACAAGCAGAGATCACATCACTGTGATCCAACATTACATCATACAACAACGGAAGCAAATTATGTCTTAGTAAATACAAGGTTAACAAATGGCTTAAGAAGCCTTTAAGAAAACACAACGACCCTCCAGAGGAACCAGGCTGCTGTCTGGGACTACATAACTTCGTCGATGTCGAGCTTGAAGGGGAAAGGCCACCATCAGGGTCAGTGGTCTTGTCTCTAAAACATAGAATAAGCAAACGTGAGTACAAAGTCGTACTCAGCAAGACTTACGTCAGAACTATACTACTCATGCTCAGGTATCAAGGTAAAGGCAAGTGGGGTTGTAATGCAGAAATCTTTGACTTGGCTATCCTGTACTACGACTACACAGAGTTGAGATGAGAGGCGCACACGAGTCCATCTAATCTTGATCACCACATCAATACACAACCATGGATCCTTCCTCGACTTCCCCACGAGGAAGCAACCCAAAGCACTGATACTTATCTTGCGATTTTTAAAGTATCCAAGAGTTGTCTAATAATCAAGTAAAGATCTCCAAGTAGTCCATAACCGCGGACACGGCTATTCGAATAGTTCATTAACCCTGCAGGGGTGTACTTCTTCACATACGTAGCTACCACTTATCGCCTAGAACTCGTCACCTTCAAGCGGTGTCGGCGAGGATAGTACCACGACACTTACCTCACGGCTCCAACTCTAGTCCAGGGAATCCCTATCTGAGTTGTACCCCAATCGGGAATCCGGCCGGGGTTTCCGTTTAGGACCCAGACGATGTATGGACGGTCCGACAAGCCCACCTCGACGGATGGTACTGCGCTTGCCTAAAACCGTGCTACGTTAGGAAAGCAAATAGAATAAAGTTAACCCATGCGAATCCTGGACCTTAGTCGGGGTGAGTTAATAGGTCGAGCGGGGTCAATGAGCCCAACATGTGGTAGTAATCTGTGTCTTGGATCACAACACAAGAACTCGGGGCCTAGGGCAGTGTAAATGAGACAACCCACTGTGTACTCCTACACAGCCTCTCATTGTTCACTTATTTTAGGGTGACTTCATCAACACGTTACCACCTTGTTGCATGTGTTCACTACCATCCCGATACATCACCAGATGGATCAACTTCATTGCAAACAACTCTAGCATGGCATAGCATATCATGGATGAAGGGCCACATGATGAGCACAAACAATCTTGTATCTGCTAGGTTGAGGTTTGCTTAATACTGTGGTAGCAATGATAGGTCATGCAAAGGATGGGTTCAACTAACGGAAGAACGGTAACATGTGAATCACCTAATCATGCATAAGAGAACAAGAGGGAAATTGGGTTTTTATAGATATGATCAAAGGGGGTTTGCTTGCCTTATTGTCGAGACTCGGGGGGTGCCACTCTTCGGAGAAAACAGGGACTACGTCCGGCGATGGATCTATCGAGAAGAAGCAAACACCGAGACAACAAAGTATAAACATCACATTGCAATGCACATTCAAGAATGAAACATGGCATGGTACTGATGTGATCTATGTTTAATTTGTAACAATTTAATTGAAGTTGATTTGAATAAGAAATTCAAATTCAAACTCCAAATGTGGTTCAATTTAGCCAAAGTTGCATTTGCTAATGTTTGGATATGGTAAATCATGTGGTCATGTGTATGAATTGCCTCTGATGTTCATGTGATAAGGTTGGCATTGCAAAGATTTAATTTGAAATGATTTAAACATTTAATTTGAATTATTCCAAATAAGCCATATAGCTAAATGCTACTGGTTCATCATCATAGATGTGTTTAACATCCATGAAAGTATGATATTTGGAATCGTTGCATTTTTCTGATGATTTTTCATATATAAATTATTTGATTTGGAGTTATGGATTAAAAGTTATTGAATTTCAAAGATTTAAGCATTTTCTGGAAAATCTATTAAAAGAAAAGGGATTTATTGCGCAAGCATGACATCAGCATGACCTCACTGGGCGCTGACCAGTCAACTGACATGCGGGGCCCACCTGTCATCCTCTCTGGGCTAAAACCCGTTTTAATTAAATTTTTAATTTGAATCAGAGGGGGGCTGGCCCCACCTGTCAGTGGCCTAAGGCCTAACTAATCAGGGGGTTAGCCCCCTAATTAATTCAGCCGGCCGGCGGTTAGCCGCCGACGACCACTGAAGACGGCGGCATCCTCACGGGAAGACGGCTCCGGCCACGGGGAGGTGCTCCAATGGCACCAAAATGGAGCCCTCACACGCGCGCACTCAGTGGGGCACACGGGCTGGCGAGAGGAGGCCGGAGGCCACGACGGCGAGGACCTCCGCGGCGGCGCCGCTCGGCTGGGGGGGGGGGGGGGAAGGGGCACCGGGGCGCGGAGTAGAGCACGGCTAGGGGGAAAAGAATCAGGGCCTCACCGTGAGTGCGTTGGAGAGGCCGGAGGAGGCGGAGGAGCAGCTGCGGCGATGAATTCGCCGGAGGAAACCCACGGCGGCCGGAGCGCTTCGGTGAAGCTGGCGTCGCCGGAGTGGCTTCTCGGCTCCAATTGGGGGTTCAAGGTGGCGTAGAAGGCATCGGTGGAGCTTCTGGACATGCCCTCACGGCGAGCAGGGCACGGTGGCCGCGTGGATGCTCGAAGGCGGCGACGGTGGCGCTCGGTTCCTCGCAGGATCGCACGGGAGAGAGGGGGAAGAGGGTTCCAGAGGGGGGGAAAGGAAGGGGAGCTTCGAGGGGCTCCTCGGCGTGGAGATAGGGACGAGGGGGGGCGCCGTGGGCGGGCTGCCGACGGCGGCATGCTCGCCACGCAGGTGCCCGCCTGCCTGTCCCCGCGAAGAAGACGACCCTGCCCCTTTGGGCCGGGCCTCTTCTGCTGGGCCAGGTGGGCCAGGTAGGTGGGCTCTGTCCCTTTTGTTTACTTTTCTTTTTATGCCTTCTGTTTAATTTTTTTTGCTCTGAAAAAAAATATCAAAGCAATTTTAAAAATCCCCAAAATTTTATCTTGGACATATGTGACCTAGTACTAGTCACTCCCAAGTTTTGAAGATTTTTTGAATTCAAATTATTTGAATCCAATTCAAATAGCATTTAAATTTAATTTCCAAGCCTCTGTTTGAATATTTGAAAAATCCATGAGCATGGGTTTGACTCCAAATCATTTTTAAAATGATCATACTCATTTATAGGACTTTTCAAAATTGTTTGGAGGAATTTTGGATTTTTTTTTATCTGGCCTTTTATTTAAATTCTTTTTGAGGCTTTTCCAAATCACCAATTCTTAAACTAAGAATTTAAACATGATGCAATTATTTCTAGTAATAAAAGCACATACCAAAACTAGGGTTGTGACATTATAATACTACTATTATTGTCAAGAAATATTCAATGTTTAATGATAAAGTTTTCTTGATTATAACAAGTCAAAGATTTGATTACATGAGGTGACATCATAACTGATGAATTCATTAAATGTATGATCTATTAACTTGTGAGTTCATTATCGAATGAAAATCATAACTTGATTGCATGAGATGGATTAGATACACGATCTATGAACCTCTGCAATAAATATAATCATGACAAGGTTCTAGCAAGTAGAACTTGTGCCAATCATTATACATAAATGATGTACTGAATGGGCACGTGAGTTATCATTAAAGACTTCATATGATTAATTGAAAGTTGTATTCAATTGAGATCATAAAACTGAGATTCAGGAATCACAGTGAGAAGTGAGAATACAAGGATACATATCACTACGCTACGTTCCGAAGTGATAAGTATTGATATTGACATAATGGGAGACTTGTGGAAGTTGTACCACAAACTACGATGGAAGTTGAAAGTGCTAGACTACTTAAACCATTCGTAGTCATACTAAACCATAGTATGGTCTAAACGTTCTTTCCCCTAGCACTATAGTTATTGTCGAATAAGTTGTTTAATTCATTAAGTTAAAACACCCACTTCATGAATAGGAAACCATCCTAATTCTAATGAGACATGATAGCTCCATAACTGATGGTGTTATAAGGTTTCTTAAAAGAAAGAATTTCTTTGTAATAAAACTACGAGCAATTGAAATTACATATTCTCCCCGAATAGAAAAATTTGTGTTGCTTAATTGGTAATACGAGAAAAGTCTCTCGACACGGATCCAATGGGAGATAATGGAAACTTTGACCGGGGTATTGGACCTTGCCTTCAGAATATCAGAGTATTGCAACGGAAGCGTGTTCCGCTGTAATGACACTGCATAAGGAAGGATATGCCAAAGATGATTGATCTTGGTATATGAGTTGAAGCCATTGTTGAATTTAGAAGGTTGTCATGAATACGTTCTGTATAGAACAATAATCACGAGTCTTCTTAATAAAACAATAGGGAATAATATTGCTTGAAGACACAAAGGAATGATGGTAGCCTAGAACACGAGGAGAAATGAAATAATATTGAGTTACATATAGGACGGCTCACGTCCTATGAAATAAATCGGTTATTTCATATTCTCGACAAACTGGAGAGTTATTGAGAATAATGTAATGGGCATAAGGCATTATTTGGTTATGACCAAAGTTCAATGGGGATTGACTACGGAAACGTAGGAATGCTTTAATCAATAAAATATTTCATTTACACTACGATGGACCATAGCCTGAAATTGCATCTTAGTCAAATTTGGGGTTTGAAAGAGAATTGCAATGGGCATGACGAAGGTTACTTCGTTAAAAGGATGGACTATAGTACCTCAAGACAGGAACCCTCAACCTTGATTTGATCAAATGATTTTGTGATGACCAAAATATTGAGTGGGCCTGCAGTTTCATGAAACTGAGTGGGAGCTTTGAAGACTTCCCGGAAACTTGGAATGCAGAGGGCATTTTCTGAGTGGGAGCTTTGGAAGCTTTGTCATTATGTGAGACATAGTGAACAATAAAATGACTTGATGAAAGCTGAACCACAAATATATGAGTATATGATGGATATATTTGAGTGGGAGCATGATCATTGTATCAAACATATATGCATTGATATGTGTGAAGAATAATCTCATATATATGGATATGCATTGATTGTGTATATAGAGAATCGTCTTATATACATATGTGCATTATGATATATATAGAGCATAAGGCAAATAAAATACAAGATTGCAAGAAATCTTCTTTTATGTGAAATACCAACACATTACACGTTGAAATCTATATGAGTAGATTAAGATACGGATAATGAAACGAAGTGAAGGTTGGAATAATCTTCTAGACAAGAAACAGGTTCTTGTGGCTAGAAATTATATAATGGATGAAATCCAAATATCACAAGCAATGTCTTGATGGAAGAATAAAGATGCACCATGTTCTGGACATGTGATCTTATATGTTCTTGACATATGAATCTACCATATAACATGCGTTGTGAATCCAACAACAGAATGGCTCAAAAGTTCTTGGAAGAAGAACAGATTCCGATGTGCTTTAGGAGTAAAACACCGAATCTGAATAAAGTCCATGATTTCAGTATATGAGGAATACTGAGGACTGTACTCTAAAATATAGAGAGGATAATAGACTTGAATGTAATGCAAGATTAAAATTGCAAGCCATATTATGGGTCTATATAGAATTAGAGACATCACCAAAGACATGAAAGAAACGTGAGCAAAATTCACGACACTACAAACATAATACTACTTAAGAAAGTAGACGTATGGATAAAAGTTTAGCGTTAGAAGTATTGGACTTCTGGCTGAGTGTATTTCCCAGTATATATGACTAAGGATGAGTCTTCTAAAGACTGAACCAAGAAATCATTGGAGGATACTGTGAAATAATAGTCTCACTCTCCCGCGAAACTTATATCCAACCATTATATGATAATGAGTGGTATGTCAAAAGAGTTTTTTGACCTGTACCAGTTGCAAAGGAAACATACGAATCTGAATTGGTGCAGTTCGTTGACGAACCTTCTTCCATGAGCATGCATGATCAATGACACACTTATGTGATAAGATGATTATGATCGGAAAAATGCGGCTAGATTATTAGCACTCTAGTGCAAGTGGGAGACTGTTGGATATATGCTCTAGAGGCAAATAATATATGATTATTCCAATATATCTAAGCAAGTTCATAACTAGTTTCATACCGTGCTAGAACTGCGTTAGTGAAACAATGATGCAGGTGTGGTATAGAAACCCCCAGAGTTCCTAGTTAGCCTCTACATCGATAACTAGTTCATGGTCAACATGATGATCGTGGTTTTGCGATCATGGACAATTAAGTCTCTTGACTATGAGGTCACCTCACTGGATAAGTGACGTGGTGAACATTACCCAAAGTAAGCATTACAGCATGATCAAATC
Source organism: Bromus sterilis (assembly GCA_950022295.1). NCBI lineage: Eukaryota > Viridiplantae > Streptophyta > Magnoliopsida > Poales > Poaceae > Bromus > Bromus sterilis. Next base: position 281,874,388 of record OX465599.1, on the reverse strand, counting down.
TTATGAAGGTTCAGTGTTGTAATTACAGAACGTGGTAGACCGTTCCTTTGACTGTGAGTACGTGCATAATCACTATCTTCCCGGATGCTTTGACTTACATCCCACCACCTGACTGAAATATGCGGGTCATAACGGTTGTATCTTAGGTATTCCGTGGAGATATGTTGAGGAGTATTGTTACAAGAGCGGGATTTGTCAATCCATATAATGGATAGATACTCGGGGCCCATCGGTGAGATTCCATCCATAAAGCTGCGCAACGTGTGACTAGGTCACGGGGATGAATATCACGGGAACGAGTGAATAAGGATTTGTTCGGAACGAGGTTGAACCAGACATAGGATGTCATTGATCGAATCTCGAAACAATCCAGTCTCGCTGACAAAGGGAATGCTATACGGCGTAAGGTCCAATCGGTGTTGATATCCGGAACGCACAAGGGTCATTATGGGCATCCAGGTCCCGCTGATGATCATTGACCATAGACTCTGCGAGGTCATGACTGGAGTGTTCTCGGACCGTAGGGTAACACACTTAAGGGCTCGATGAAATCGGAGACCTTTTTGGAACCATCGGAGCAACCAGAGAATAAAGGAAACAATATCGGAGAAGTACCGTGTTGAACCGAAACAAGTTCGGAGTGAACCGGAAGGTGTCCCGGAGCACCGGGAGATGGAATACTATGTTTTAGTTATTAATTAATTGAATTAATAATTAAAATCATTTTATTTCTAATTAATATGTGCTATGGGCCTTAGTGGAGAAAAAGGCCCATTAGGGGAATTAAAAGGGAAAAAGAAAAAGAAAAAGAGGGGGGAGGCGCCATGGGCCCTAGGGCCCATGAGGGGTGCGCCCCCTCCCCCCCTTGGCCGGCCAACCCCCCTTAGCAAGGGACTTTAGTCCCACATTGCTAAGGGAGGGGGGTTGACTCCCTCCCCTCTGCCTATGTATAGATAGCCAGGGTGCACATATTTAATACACAAAAATTCGTGAGAAAATAAATATTACTCTGAATAGAGATCGTTTTTCTCCGGTCTTCTCCCCTCCCTTGTCTCTTTCACGGTGGGCTCCCTAGTGTGAGCCTGTAGTGGAATTGAGACTTCTCTGCTAGAATCGGAGGCCGTCGTGCTACCGAAGCTCCGTCCGGAAGTCTGCTTCCGCCACCTCCGCTGGATCGGAGAACGGAGGTCGTCATCGAGTCTCGTATGTGTGCGAGTACTACGAGGTGCTGCACGTGTGGGACTACACCCATTCGTGTGCTCAACACAGCCATGGGGCTGTGAAACTTGATCGGCTACATCAACCACGTTTGCGGGAACGTTTCCCGCGCAACGGACAACACCCCGAGGTATGTTATTTCCGCACTACTTTCCGTTACGGTAATACGGCTAGCTAGATCTTGGGTTATGGGAACGCTAGTTAGAAAATTTTTTGTTTTCTGCTGCGAACCCCAACAAAACCCGCAACAAGACAACCAAATTCCTCAAAGTTCAGTGGTCGAATCATTCTGAAGATGAAGCCACTTGGGAACGCGAAGATCGTCTTCGTGAGGAATACCCCGATCTTTTCCCCTCTACCGCTTAGATTCTCGGGACGAGAATTCTTGTAGTGGGGGAGATTTGTAACACCCTCAGTGTCAGGCATCAATAAAACTTTTGTTAATATAATCATCTATGATTAGCAATGTCTCTAATCACCCTTGATCATGCCTTGTTCATCTTTGAATAGAAACAAACCCAAAATGCCTTTTGATGAATATTAAAAATAATGTTGCAAATGAAACTTGTCCAATAATTGTGGAACCACTTTTGTATAATCACTAATAATCATTGGACCATGATAGAACAACAATGGAAATTGATTAAGCTGTAAAATAAATCAAAAAATTCAAACAGTAGCAAACCAGTGGCATTTAATCCCTTTTAAATAAAAGAAAAATATCAAAAGAGTTTATAAAAGTACCAAACTTTTTGTGGCACTTGTATAAAGTGCAACACTAATATACAAACAAGTTACACATTTTATAAAAGTGCAAAAGTAATTAAAACAAATACAAACAGTAAAGGAAAAGAAACTAAAAGTAAATAAAAAAAATGGAAAAAATTCCTAAGCCTCGCTCAGGGCGAGGCCTGCCTGGCCCATTTTCCCTCCCACCAGGCCCAGCCCGCCTGGGCCGTCTTCTTCCCCGCTACAGTGGGCAGGGACGCCATGCCGTGGCGACCATCCCGTGGTGCCACGGCGGAGGGCATCGCCGTGTCGCCCATCGGCAACAGGACGGCGGGGATAAGTTCCCCCGAGGCCCCGCACCCAACCCTAACCCTAGAACCCGCCCTCCCCGTCTCCTCGCCTCGTTCTCGCCAGGGAAAGATCCGCCCGAGCTCGCCGTCGCCATGACCGCGCCCACTCGCGGCCGGTGGGCTCCCTAGCCCTCGCCGCCGTGTCCACCGGGTGCGCCGTCATCGACTACGTCGACTACTGCGACGAATTCAAGCCGGGAGCTCCTCTGCACCGAACACGCTGTCGTTCCCCTTTTTCCACCGCGCTGACGTCGCCGTCCAAATTCGCCGCCGTTGACCCGCCCCCGAGCCCACTGTCACCTACGTCGTGCTCCTGGTGAGCTTCTTCCCCTTCCCCAACTCCCCATCGAGCTCCCCATGCACCGTAGCTGCGGCCGCCATTTGGGCAGCAAATCCTCGCCGCCGCGAGCCCTTTTACCGCGACCTAGCCCACGCGTTTGGCACGCGGTTCACGCCACCTTGCTCGCCACGTCCCCAAGAGCACGCCCGTGTATCGCATGCCCATGCTCTCGCCGTATTCGTCGACGCCATTTGAACCCGTAGCACAGCCGCGGTCCACCTCGACGCCGACATCGATTCCGGTGGCCCCCGGTTCCGTCCCCGCCTCCACTCGCCGCGGCACATCCTCCCCGTTCGATTAAGCCCTCCCTCGTCGCCTCCCGTGCCCCCCAGCGACGGCAGCGTCAAGCTCGCCGTGGGAGCCGTCGCCGGCGAGCCCCATGGGCTGCTGACCAGTGGGCCCAGCCGGTTTAGATTAGGGGGGTTAACCCCCAGTTAACAGTTAAAACCCCCTGGTAGCTTACATGTGGGGCCACTGACTATTAAAAATAAAAATAAGAAAAGAAATAATAACTGTTGGATTAACTTAGGTCAATGACACCTCGGCCCCCTTGTCAGGTTTTTATTAATAATGTTTTATAAATGTTATTTGTTAGTATGACATGTGGGCCCAGCCCATTTAACCATTTACTAAATTGAATTAATTGGATTAATAAGTGTATGACATGTGGGTCCACTGGATTAATAGATTAAATTAAATCATTTTAAAAATAATAGAGGCTGACCAGTGGGACCCACTGGTCAGGTTTGACCAGTCAAACTGTTGTGGATAATGTTTCTGTTATTAAATAAAATAATTTAAAAATGATTTAAATTGCTTAAAACTTATAAAATCAATATCTTTTAATCCGTATATCGGATCGAAAAACTTTATACATGAAAATTGATCAGAAAAATACAACAAATAAGAATACGCTATCCATACCCTCACCACACCCCCCTAACACACCGATCATCGACATTCCCCCCTCCGGGCTGTTTGTCGATAATTCCCGGTACCGATAAAAGGTACCCGGATGAATTTATTCCGAACACGAAAGTTGTCCGGAATGGTTCAACTAACACGGATACACCCCCGTTATTTTTGTCGGATGTCCACGACACCTCCGGCATGAACCCTTCCCCCTCCGGACACCTTGTCCGGTAATCACCCGGAGCTGGTAGTTCATCCCCGGATGAATTCCCGCTCCGAGCAACGTGCATTGCACTGCGTTAGAACACCGTTAACATTTCCTCTGTCATGTCATGCATATGTTTGTTTATGCTTGCTGTGTATTTACTGTTTCCTCCCCCCTTAACCTTCGGTAGACCCTGCTGCTACCGTCGACTACACCGCTGCCGGGTACGACTACTTCGTCGACGACCCAACCCCTACCGTCGAGCTTCCAGGCAAGCAGAGCCATTCTCTTCCCCAGATATCGTCTACCTTTTCCGTACTTTCTTGCACTAGGCATTGTTACTGCTGCTGCTACGATTACAATCCTATTCAATTGCATAGCCTGATTTTGTCGCCCCTTGATGTACCTCCTTTATCCTATGCTGCCTATTATATTTATGCATTATTCAGCAGTAAACCCTGCGCATTGTTAGCTAGGACTAGATAGCGGGCCGTGATCACTCAGGGGGGTGAACACAGATACAATATATACAACTGCACAGGTACGGTACAAAGCAGACACTGCCAAAGGCCCCTATCTGGGTTATGCCTAGTCCCCCTCAAGTGTGAGCTATCAAGGAGTAATCCTTGTACTCCACTCGAGGCTGAATTTGTCTTGCCGCCATAGGGTCCTGGGCACGGTTGTCCTTAAGGTAAGAAGTCGGGCGACCCAACGGTGCCCGCGAGAGGTATTGTGTCGGGAACGACAGGGAGGGTACGACCGACGTTACTGGCGTGCTTGGCCGCTGCTCTTATCTCGCGAGAGTTACCAAACCACGCAAAAGTCGAGCTCTACCAAGAGCACACGCGAGACAAGGTAAGGAGATGGTTCAACTTGTCGGTAACCGCGCGCTTTGACGGGACGACAGGGCAGGCCCCGACGTTACCGGTGGGCCTTGTTGCTGTTCGTTGTCCGTTGTGTTGTTAGTCAGACAGCGATAACGGTTGTCTGCGAGATAATATTAAAATGCTAAATGGTTCGGCGGATGACTTGAGAGACCCGTTGGTCTGTACGCACTACCTACACGTGGGATTACGGTGTGGGCCCTCTGCGTCGTAGTTCGTCCGAAAGCTTTTCAGACGTCAGCAGTACTGCGGCCTGATCGCCGGGAAGTGGTCTTGTCTTTTTGCTGCAGCAGGTGTGTTTGGATTTGCTTTTGCTTCACCGGCCAGACTCGCACCGTGCAGGAGCGTGCAAGGGGGAGGGACCTAGACCCCTTGGCGCACAGGATATAGTCCGGCGGATGGCCTCTCTGTTGAGCCTAGGATGGGTTGCGTCATGTCGGATAGCCTCGGTGGGGCGTTCCCTAATAAGGTTCATGCCACCCTGGAGATTCGAGCGTGCAGGCTGAACAGTAGTGCACCCCTGCAGGGAGTTTAATCTATTCGAATAGCCGTGTCCACGGTAACAGGACGCTTTATGCTGAAGCTGGATCTTACCACTAGAAACTATTACTATTAAATTGTATGGTTCCGGGTCTTCTTCCTCGCAGGGAGTCGAGGAGGGGAACTCGGAGGCATTGTTATTATTAATCATTACAACTTATATTATACAATGTTGCAGCAACTTCTGCTTCATTGTTACTTTATCGCTTTATATGAACTGTTGGCTGTTTCTCTTCTCATGCTGCAAGACAACGTCGGAAGATGCTAGTCTTCGATAGGCCTAGCTTCTTACCCTTATTCTATTTTCTATCTTGCAGTCCACTATATATACAGCCTCCCCTTTCCATTGATACAATGCATAATGCTTAGTAGCGGACGTAAGACTCGCGGGTATACTAGATACTCACCTTTGCTTTATTTCCCCTTTTATGTTTTGCCTGATCGGCCGCTGCAGTCGACGTTGGAGCCCGGGAGCAGGAGTACCCCGGAGGCGGATACTACTACGTCGAGACCCCCGCTGACCAGGACCAGGAGTAGTTTCGGAGGCTCCCAGGCAGGAGGCCTTGCCTTTTCGATCTGTATCTTTGATGTTATTTGTGCTAGCCTTCTTAAGGCAAAACTTGACTAACTATGTCTGTACTCAGATATTATGGCTTGTATAACTTATGTATTTGGGTCCGCGTGACCCCCTTTATTGTAACATATTGGTTTATCCTTTTGTGTTTAGTGTTGTGCTGTGATATTCTCACCGTGGCACCCTAATCTCAGCCGTGTACTCTGCGTGTATGATTACTGTACACGGATTGATTTTGGGGGCGTCACAACCTTCCACCAGAAAGATCCACACAGACCAGTGGCGTGTGGGATTCTATTATAGTAATAAGAGTCCCAAATCCGATGCACCCATTTTACATCCACCTTGTTGTAGAACTTGTCCAGATGTTTCATGAGCAAAGCCTCATTTTGCAGACTGAGATTAAGGATACCCAAGCCACCTTTTTTCTTTGGTCTGCAAATTAAATCCCAGGCAGCAAGTGAATGCCCATATTCCTGCCCTTACTTTCTCCATAAGCATTGCTTTTGAATTCTCTCCAACTGCTTTATGATTCCTGGTGGGATGTGCAGAGAACACAAAAATATATGGGCATGGAGGATATAACAGAGTTTAAAAGTTGTAGCCTTCCACCTTGGGAGTCACACTATGGATCAACATGAACCTGGTTTGACGATTGTGCTAAGTTGATTGGTGATACGTCCCAAACGTATCTATAATTTCTTCTTGCTCCATGCATGTTTTGTGTGATATTTCTAGGTTTTATATACACTTTCATACACTTTTGACCATATTTGGACTAACCTATTAACTCAGTGCACCCAAGTGCCAGTTCCTGTTTTCTGCTGTTTTTCTATTTCAGGTTTCCCCCATATTAAAATTGCTCCAAATATTCTGTAAAAATACAATAAAAAATCAGCGTACCGGAAGCTTCGCGAATCACCTAGGAGAGGCCAGAGGGGACCCACCAGGGCCACAGGCGCCCTCCCGGCGCGCCCTAGGGTGGGGCCGCGCCAGGGGGACGTCTGGACCCCTGGTGGCCCCCCTGGCTGCCCCCTTTCGCCTATATATTCTCTGTCACGGGAAACCTAAAAAAGAATAAACCTTTTTTCGTGATCTCTCCTCTGTTTCTCCGCCGCCGCGCTTCCAAGATCAGGAGCGCTAGCAGACCTCTTCCCGGCACCCTGTCGGAGGGAGAATTTACCTTCGGGAGCTTCTCCTCCACCATGGACGCTTCCCGGATGATCCGTGAGTAGTCTACCTTGGACCATGGATCCATGATCAGTAGCTATGTGAGGTTCTCCTCCCCTCTTTGTTCTTCATGGATTAGACCTTGTGAGCTGCCCTACATGATCAAGGCACATATGTAATTCTTTCTGCTGTTGCTATGCTGAGTTTGCTGGGATCTGATGGATTATGAGACTATGTTCAGATTGTGATTGAGTAATATATTTGGTTCTTATCTTTTATAATTTTGTTCTTGAGTAATTCTTGCATGTTCTCCGTTGTTGTTTATTGCTTTGGCCAAGTAGTAGGTAGTGACTCCAAGAGGGAGCGTTATGCTTGATTGTGGGTTCATGCCCCCTAATGACTAGCTTGAGTGACAGAAACATGAGTCTAGGGGATGTGTTGTTGCCACAAGGGGAAAAAACAACGGTGCTTGTAACCGCAGTTGCAAGGATTGTTTACTTTACGCAAAGTTCTTTTAATGCAGTTGTCTGTTGCTTTGGGTTTACAATTTGGGTGGGGCTCGCAACTTAATACCAGCGAGATGTTCTGGATAGATATCTCAAGGTGGATGATTAATAGTAGATTCTGTTGGATTTCGGTCTACTTATTTTGGTGTACTGCCCATGCTTTTGAGCCTCTTCCTTTCTTTGTAGCATACTTAGCATTGCGGTGCATTTTTAATCCTGTCAATTGTCCAACTGTGATTTGTTTACCTCGCTGATGACCCTCAACTGTAGGGGATCGAGATAGTCTTCGCGGGTAAGTTAACCCAATTTATTGATTCGACACAATGGGAGCCAAAGAGTATTTATAAGCTTTGCACTACTAGGACAATGGCCATACAAGAATGGACGTTAGAAGCGCGCGATACAGAGCCTGCGCTGCAAAAAAACGTTAGCAGCGCACGTTGTTTGCACCGCGCTTCAGATATGTAGTAATTAGCAGCGCGCGCAAAGAACATGCGCTGCTAAATAGTTGTCCCAACTCACTAGTGAAAAACAGGCCTTTGGATATGAGAAAATGCCACGGTACAAACACAAACCAGTTCTACTGGACTAATTGCACCGGTTCGTGAGGCTGGGGCTTTAGAACCGGTTCGTGTGGTGGCCCCCCAGCCCAACGACAACCTGCCACCACACGTGTAGAACCGGTTTGTAGTACAAACCGGTGCTAAAGGTGTGATGGCAGGTTGCCGTTGGGCTGGCGGTCCAGCTAGCAGCTTTAGAACCGGTTGGTACCTATAACCGGTTCTAAAGGTGCACTAAGATTAGTACCAGCTCGCTAGCCGAAGTGGAGTTCGACCTGTTTATAAGCACGGGTCTGCGTGCACTTATCGTATCATAGCAATCTCAATAAAGGTTGTCCACGATAAATTCATCTATGTCCTGTATACTGTAAAGACAATTACGGTTGGACCTTGATTGGTGGGTTCTACAGACTCGCTAGATTTGCCAACTAATCGGGAGCTAACCGAAATTTTCCTTTATGGTGTACGGGATGTGGAGTAATCTTCAGTTGACATCCTATAATGAAATTTCTATACTTTTTTAGTTTTGTTTTTCATTCATGCAGCCTGGTCCGTCTAAAACTGTGTAGGACGGTTCCCAGATCTAACCATGAATGAGGGTTTCAAACGAAAACTCATCTGCGACTGAGCCGCTGAGGTGAAGAAATCAATGGGAGGTGGAAGCCTGTGTTTTGTTTGGCGCATGCAGCAATATCAACAATACCTGATTTACTCGGTTTTCAAACGATTCCATCATTGTGCGTCCTGGTTCAGGTTTCAACTCAAAAAAGGTTGAAACTTGGCATGGTATCATGAATTCTTGCCTTCAACATTCTGTTATCCGACACAGGCAGTCATTTGCGAAATATTAATGAAACTGCCTTTTGAGCCTGCAGTGACCATAGCTTTCAAATTGTTGCTCTCGGACAAAATCTTCTGAGCACTACTTCCAGCATTATCACGAGCCTTGTTAAGAACCTGATTTACTCGGTTTTCAAACAATTCCATCATTGTGCGTCCTGGTTCAGATTCCAACTCAAAAAAGGTTAAAACTTGGCATGGTATCATGAATGCTTGCGTTCAACTTTCTGTTGTCCGACATAGGCACTCATTTGCGAAATATTAATGAAACTGCCTTTTGAGCCTGCAATGACCATAGCTTTGAAATTGTTGCTCTCGGACAAACTCTTCTGAGCACTACAATCAATGGGAGGCGGAACTTGTGTTTTTTTTGGCACATGCAGCAATAACAGCAATACCTGATTTACTCGGTTTTCAAACGATTCCATCATTGTGTGTCCTGGTTCAGGTTCCAACTCAAAAAAGGGTGAAACTTTGCATGGTATCATGAATGCTTGCCTTCAACATTCTGTTGTCCGACACAGGCAGTCATTTGCGAAATATTAATGAAACTGCCTTTTGAGCCTGCAGTGACCATAGCTTTCAAATTGTTTCTCTCGGACAAACTCTTCTGAGCACTACTTCCAGCATTATCACGAGCCTTGTTAAGAACCTGATTTACTCGGTTTTCAAACAATTCCATCATTGTGCGTCCTGGTTCAGATTCCAACTAAAAAAAGGTTAAAACTTGGCATGGTATCATAAATGCTTGCCTTCAACTTTCTGCTGTCCAACACAGGCAGTCATTTGCGAAATATTTAGAATTAACATTCGCTAATATATTGATCTTCTTCTTTAAATAAGATAAGGGAGAAGCGGGATCAACTCCAAATAGAGGAAAAAATTCAAGCACTTCAAGAGGAATTAGCGGGATTTCTTCTTCAGCAAGTCATACCTACCAACGGAGAATTCCCGTACATCCGATACGGCCGCGGGTAGAATATGATATGCAATTGTATAGGTAAACTATGTAATATACCAAATTGTATACACATGTGTACTATATGCATGCTATATATATATATATGCTAGTGGTACGAGAAATTCTACTATGTATATGCATTGTATAATGTGTAATAGCATAAAACAAACCAGTAAATCCTAAACCCAATTAATCAATAAACCATTAAACCCCAAAAGCAAAGAATAAATAAACCCTTAAACCACTAAACCTTTAGTACCGGTTTGTGATACAAACCGGTACTAAAGACCCCCTAGCCCTCACCACCACCTGGCAGACAGGCAGACACTTTAGCACCGGTTCTAGGCGAACCGGTACTAAAGGTCTGGACCTTTAGTACCGATTCTTTAGTACCGGTTCACAGAACCGGTACTAAAGCCCCTCACGATCCGGTGCTAAAGGCTTGTTCTGCACTAGTGACTACGGCCTCCATGCCGAGACACTTTAAAAGCGTGGGTCTACACACCCGCGCTGTAGATGTTTCTGTCATTTACAGCGCGGGACACCAGGCACGCGCTGCTAATGTCGCTAGCCCTGGCCCAGTTTTGGTGGTCCCACCTACCAGCAGCACGCATCATCTATCCCGCACTGTAGATTGCTAGGTTAGCTGCGGCGCGCCTTCGTGCCCTGCGCTGATGATTGTGCGCTGGGAGCATTAAATGCTCGCTCTTTCCCTCTCTTTTTCTCCCTTTCCTCCGCACTCTCTCTTCTTCCTCCCCTTCCTTCTCACACCACTCTTCTTTGCTCTCCACCATCTCCATTAAACATGGCTCCCCTCACTCTTTCCTTTGCTCATCTTTCTCACTCCTACATATGTGATGTGGTTAGCTTTCTTTTACTCTCTTGCATTGCATTCTCTCCCACCAACTAGACCCCACACTCTCATTTACTCTCTTGATCATCTTTCCTCCCAACTAGCTAGCAAGGAGATCATCTTTCATATTTAGGTGCGTAAAAAGTTGCTTTTTGAAAATGATGACTTTTTGTGTGTATGACACACCACTTGAGAGAGAGAGAGGTTAATTAATTGGATTATGTGTGACATGATGATGATCAAGTTCGTTATGTATTTGTCGAATCATCGAATGATGTGTGCGCATGACATGATGAAAGTTGCGTATGTTTTGCCGAAATGTCGATTTATTTCCGTTTCTGTGAATTTTGGGCACACTCTATATGTCCTTTTTTAGGGAAGGTCATGCCGAATTTTTGTAAGAGAGTTTATGTATATATATGCATGATTATAAATGTTTTGATTTTGTATTAATTAACACCGTGCAGGCAAAAAAAACACCGTGCAGACAACATGAAGAAGAATTTAATGAACGTGACTAGATTTTTGGAAGCCGCGGTGGCAGACATGCATGAGAATAATCGCAAGGAGATAAAATGCCCGTGTCAAAAATGCAAAGAACAAGTCTGGATAGACCCTTTTAAAGGTGACCATTTGAAGGCGCACCTGGTCATGCATGGTTTCATGAATGGCTACACTCGATGGATAAGTGAAGATGATTTTGAGGATGCCGGACATGGAGAAGATGTCGTACATGAAGACGATGCCGGACATTGAGAAGATGTCGTACATGAAGAAGATGCCGGACATGGAGAAGATGTCATAAATGAAGAACAAGATGGTGGAAATGGAGAAGATGGTGGAACGCAACAATCTGATTCGTTTGTACTAAGTTCAGTCATGCAAGACCCTCATGTTCGAGAACTTATTCGCAAGAATACGACTAGCGAAAGAGCTACTTCTAGAGAGGAGGCCAAGCTGGCACAACTAGAGTTTACTCGAAGACTCCACTGTCTGAAGTTTGCCGACCAGAGGATACCTACTAGAGTTTCACGCTCGGTTTTCTAAAGACGAAGGAAAAAAAATGGAGTGACACAAGCCTCGATGATCATTTGAATTTTTACAAGAAACTTATCCCAAGGGGAACATGTGTCCTACTAGTATCGAGGAAGCCAAGAAAATCGTGTGCCCTCTTGATTTTCCACACGTTAGATACCATGCATGCATCAACGATTGCATCGTTTATCAGAACGAGAACGCAGGAAAAAACCATTTGTCCGAAGTGCAGTGCTTCTCGATACAAGAAGGATGGAAAGACGAAAACTCCTCAGAAAGTTGTGTGGTACTTTCCATTGACTGCCCGTCTGCAACGGTATTTCGTTGATCGTAAGGAGGCAGAGCTAATGCGCTGGCACAAGGAACGGGAGAAGCCGGATGATGGAGATGAGCCAAAGTTGAGACACCCCACAGATGCTAGCCAGTGGAGAGAACTAAAAGGTGAAGATACGGATTTATCTGCTGATCCACGAAATATCGTGCTTGGTGTGAGTACCGATGGCATGAATCCGTATGGCAACTAGAACACCTATCATAGCTCATGGCCTGTGTTTCTATGGATGTACAACATTCCTTCCTGGAAGTGCATGAAGAAAAAGTACATACACATGAGTATGCCGATTCAAGGGCCGAAACAACCGGGAAACAACATAAATCTATATCTTGAGCTACAGAAAGAGGACTTGCAGGTGTTATGGAACCCTGGGGTCAGGACATGGTACACTTTCAATGGAGAATATTTCATGATGAAAGCCGCGTTGCTCACGACGGTGCATGACTATCTCAGTTTCGGATATGTCTCAAGGCAGGTGTGCCACGGACACTGCGGATGCACAAGGTGCATGGATGATACATCATCTCTGTAGCTACCGAAACTCGGGTCCTCGAAAACCGTGTACATGGGGCATCGAAGATGGCTAGAACCAGATGACCCGTGGAGAAAGCGTGGATATCTGTTCAATGGAGAGGTTGAGAAGAGAGGACCTCCACGTAAGAGGAGCGGCACCGAAAGCAAAATGTTGTTGGATGAATGGGAAGAGTGCCCCTCACCGAGAAAGAAGAAAAAGGCACCGGAGCCGCTCCTGAGGGTATGGAAAACGAAGTCTGTTTTTGGGGATTTGCCGTACTGGAAGATCATCGACACTCCGTATAGCCTTGATCAAATGCATATCACGAGACAAAGGAAAGAACTGACTTGAAAATCTTGGGTATAAGGGAAGATCTTCACGGAGCACCCCCGGAGGAGACGGAGATGGAGACAGAGACGGAGATGGACATGGACATGGGCAAAAAAGACAAGAAGAAGAAAGAACATTATTACCCCCCCTCTTGCTTCACCTTAAGTCAGTAGGAGATCGATCGATTTTCCAAGTGCCTTGTTGGAATCAAAGTTAGTTCCGGTTTCTGTGGAAAGATAAGAAGATATATAGACATTAAGAAGAAAAGATTTAGCAGGATGAAGTCTCGTGAATGTCACATGATGATGACCCAAATACTCCCGGTTGCACTTAGAGGGATAATGGATAAGCACGTCCGCGATACACTTATTGGTGTATGCAATTTTTTCGACACAATCTATCGAAAGTCGATCAGTGTGAAGCATCTTCAAAGGTTAGAAGAATAGATCGTTGTCATATTATGTGAGCTTGAGATGTATTTCCCACCTGCATTCTTTGACGTCATGGTTCATCTGTGTGTCCATATTGTTGTCGACATCATCGACCTCGGCCCGACATTCCTGCACAACATGATGCCATTCGAAAGGATGAATGGGTTCCTAAAAGGATTCGTTCGTAACAAGTTGTCGGGACCCGGGGTTAGCGTATGCAAGTCCCATTACAACACAATCATATGGAGAGCCGAGAGCCGTACCCACTTGTCTAAGAAGACAAGGACAAGCACAGAACGCTCTCGGAAAGCATCGAACATGAGGGGCATCCCATCCAGGCCGGATGATCAACTGAGATGGGTCCTCATCGTCCGCACACAAGTCTAAATGATATGGGTGGTGAACTCCCATATTCATAGACAAGTCGCCTCAACCATACTCTCAATTGTATTATAACACTTACATAGACTTACTCTAGCCCGATCACTTAGTCGGGGTCTAGAGCGGGCTCGATCATACATCAAAGTGTGCACGTGACGGAGTCACGAGCAATCGCATCATGATGCCCCAAGCTGCGCACATCTAAGGGCCACTTGGTGTATAAAAGACCGCCAGCCAGATCACAACTAAGGTCTCAAAAACCCATACTAAGACATGCATGTTATAATCATACACGCATCACACATGTCTAGTATGAACAACAGGTATCATTGCAATTCTCTACAAAGTTTATAATTTTATTGATAACTCTTACAGAGTGCACACAGAGATCACGAGACCGTGATCCAACATTACATCAAACATGCGGAAGCAAAGTAGGTCTGAGTACAGACAAGTTTAGCACCAGGAAGAATCCACTTTCGGGGTCAGTGGGTTCATCTAAAACATAGAATAAGCAAACGTGAGTACAAAGTCGTACTCAACAAGACTTACGTAGGAGCTATACTACTCATGCACATGTATGAAGGTAAAGGGAGGTGGGGTTCAAAAGCAGAAGTGTCAGCTTTGACTTGGCTAGTCCTGAACTACGAGTACCAGACTTGAGGTAAGAAGCGTACACGAGTCCACTACATGTCTCCAACCAATTACACCACTATGGTGCCTTCCTCGACTTCCCACGAGAAAGCACGCCATAGCACTCACGCTTATCTTTGCAAGTTTTATAAGTATCCAGTTCAAGTTGTCTAATAATCAAGCTAAGCTTTCTAAGAAATCCCTTACCACGGACGCGGCTATACGAATAGTTTTGTTAACCCTGCAGGGGTGTACTGCTACACACACATGACCATCAGTTACCGCCTTTGGCCTCGACACCATTCAAGGGGTGTCGGCGAGGATGCTCACCACAACTGTTACCTCATAGCCGATCTAGTCCAAGAAAGCCGCCTACCTAGGTTGGCTACCACTATCGTGAACCCGGCTGGTTTACCGAAGTGGACCCAGATGATGTGTGCGTGGTGCATAAGCCGGTCTTGGTAGAGCCGTTCTCTCACTTAGCAGCCAGGCCACAAACCTACCAGAACTCCTGCGACATCTGGACATCGAAAGGGATGAGTTAGTAGATTGAGAGGGGTTAGTGAGCCCAATGTGTGGTTCTACTCTTCATCTTGGATCACCACACAAGAACTCGGACTTAGGGAGGTGTTCAACGAGACAACCCACTGTGTACTCCTACACAACCTCTCATCGTTCACCTTGTATTAGGGTAGATTCACCAACACATTTCCACCATCATCAACATGATTGCTACCATCCTGACTCACATAACAGTAACAACATTGTATCACTCTAAGCATGCAATAAGCAGTAACAGTTGCAGGGGCCACATGATATCAAACAACTCCTACATCTGCTAGGATTGTGGTTTGCTTACTACTGTGAAAAATGATAGGTCATGCAAAGGAATGGGTTCATCTATGCGGTAGAAACGTAGCATGGTAATCATCATAAATAATGCATAATCGAGACTGAGAGGGAAGTGGGATTTTATCGACATGATCAATGGGGTTTGCTTGCCTTGCTGACGAGGGTCGTACACGGTATCTTCAACGGAGGGGTGATCTCGTGTTCCGGCTCCACCTCTATTCGACAAACAACACAAACATCGAAACAATAATAAGACAATGCTCAAACACATGAGTTGAAGGTTGAAACTTGATGTATGTGTCACTGATGTGTGAGTTATTCCAATTAAAATGAGTGTATTGCATTTGAAATGCAAAATCAAACTCCAATTGAATTTCAAAAGGGTTCATATGCAATGGTGCTACTGTTCACCCAATTTGATCTGGTCAAACATGAAAACAGAGTGCATATTCAGAATCCTTGCATTTTTCTAATAATTTTTCATATATTATATGTTTAATTTGGAGTTAAAATGAATTAGTTATGAATTTCCAAAGTTTATTCTTTTTTTCTGGATTTTCCTGATTTTCTTTTTAAATAGAAAATCAATTATTGCATCAGCATGATGTCACTGTGATGTGGGGGGCTTACCAGTCAAACTGACTAGAGGGCCCCACCTGTCAATGACACAGGGGGGGTTAATCCCCTGTTTAAATTAATCTGTGATTAATTAGAGGGCCCTGGGCCTAGTTGTCAGTGGCTCAGGGGGTTGGATTAGTGCACTGGTTAAGGCCCTAATGGCCGGGCTCGTCGCCGGCGACGTCTGTAGACGGCGGCGCGTGGCCGGAATCGTGCTACGGGCCACGGGGAGGGGAACGGAGGGCACGGGCGTGTACCTCATGCTCTCCCGTGTCTAGGGGAGCACCAGGGGGACCTCGAGGAGGCCTGTGGCTAAACCCGGGCGTGGACAGCCCGGCCCGACAGCTCGGCCCGGGCCCGGCCCGAAAACACCGGGCCGGGCCGGGCCGGGCTTGCCTTTCGGGCCGGGCTCGGGCTTCAAAAATGGACAATCTTTGATTTTCGGGCCGGGCTCGGGCTTAAAATTTAGCCCGAAGCAAAGCCCGGCCCGGCCCGAGTATTTTCTGCACAATGGAAGCCACAGCCAGCCAGCCCAATAAACCAGCGACACAGCCCACGAACAACTAACCCTAATCCCCACACCCCACGCCCCCCACTCCTCACCCCCAGTCCCACACGCTCCCGCAGCCGCAACATGCATCCTCCTCCCTCGACCCGATCCACCCCGTCTCCATCCTAGATCTGAAGAGTAGCGGCGGCTCCTGCCTCCTGCCATGGCGTGCCCGCGACGCCCCTTTCCTTCACTGATGTGACGAACTAGCGGCAGCCCCTGACCCCCCTGTACCTGTGTGCGTCGGCGCGCGGCGCTGCTCCAGCCTGCAGGCAGTCTGCAGGCGACGGCACGGCCGCTCGGCACTGCCCAGCACCCGTAGCGGCGACCTGATGACTGGCGGCAGTGTCCCGGCGCCGCTCCAGTACGTGCAGCCGTCACCAGCAGCAAATTGACGAGCGGCAGCCTGACGAAGCAACTCCAGAACCACGCAACAGCAACGCCGGCGCACCCTACTCCAACTGACGAAGGCGCTCCCTCCCCATCGTTGCACTGTGAGGAATTTCTCACCCTTTTTCTATGAAATTAAATTTGCTAGACATCATCCCGGTTGGTTGCTAGTTGCTGCAGTGTCCTGTTGATTTTTGTCTGAACATTAGGAGTCATTTTAACTGATACAACGTGCTCTTGTAATGTAGGGATTTGTAGCAGAGTGACATCACAAGACAAATTCCAAGCAGATCACGGGAACGACCTGCAGGTATGACCTCCTGATCTTCTCCCTTTGCTAGTCTGTTTTAATTTTTTGCATATTAGCTTAGTACTAATCTAAGCCTTTGTTTTTGTGGCAGACATGGCTAGTTTGTGGAGTCCAAGTCAAAGTGAGGAAGTTCATGAAGAGGAAGAGGAGGATTATGATCCCAGTGCCGAGCAGGAGGATGCTGCTACAAGTGATAGGTCAGACCAGATTGTTGTGGCTGCTCCTACTCATCGTCCTGCTGCCCCATCAGCTACTGCTATGACACCTCACACTCGCGGCAAGCGTCCAAGGGTGAACCAAGAGGCGGCAGCTGGACGTAGACGACGTGCAAGAACTAATGAAGCATCCGATGGTGCTGAAGCAAGTCAGCCACCACCGCCTCCGCCTCCACCAGGACCAAAGGTTACTGCTGCTTCAAAATTAAGGTCAAAAGCATGGAAAGACTTCACTTTGATTGAACAACCTGATCCTGATGAAGTAGTGGCTGAGTGCAATACTTGTCACACCATACTTAGAGCACATTCAAAAAATGGAACATCTCATCTCTTAAGGCACACTGCTAATGTGCATCCACATAATACAAATGAAGTGAACAGCTATACAGCTATTTTTTGAAAACTGAAAAGAATGCTGATGGATCACATTCAGTTAGGAACACAAAGTTGGACATGGAAACTATTAGAGCTGCAATCTCTATGTTCCTAGTTGGGGGTTCGCATGCATTTAGTGTGATAGAAGAAGTGGGGTTCAAAAAAATGATTGGTGCAGCTTGTCCTCAGTTTAAGAATCTTAGTCGGTACACAATTAGAAGGGATATAATGACAATGTTTGAAAGGGAGAGGTCTGAATTGAGAGAAATTATCACCAACAGCCCTGGTAGAGTTAGCTTCACCACGGACAATTGGAAATCAGATGTGACAAAGTTTAGTTATATTTGTATCACTTGTCATTATGTTGATGATGCTTGGAGACTGAACAAAAGGATAAGATGGTTTAAAAAATTGAATCCACCATATGATGGGGCTACAATTGCTGATGAAGTACATTTATGTTTTCGTGAGTGGAAGGTTGACACCAAAATAATGTGCATGACTCTTGATAATGCTGCATACAATGATACAATGATCAACACTTTGAGAAGTACATTGCTGCCTAAAGGTGTGTTACCATTGTTTGGAACTTTCTTTCAAGTCCGTTGTTGTGCACATATTCTAAATCTGATTGTCCAGGCTGGTTTGAAACTTATTGATAAATCTGTTGACAAGATTAGAGATGGCATCCAATATATCAAAATTTCTAGCAACCGTATCCACAAGTTCTATGAAACTGCCAAGAACATTTACCATTTGAATGAAGATAGAAAGCTGAGAGTAGATATGCCTGTCCGTTGGAATTCAACATACACAATGCTTGAGAACTCTTTGTATTTTAAAGATGCATTATTGTGGTTCGGTAATAGGGATGGCATATTCAAGTCAAACTTCTCTCTTACTCACGATGAATGGGAAAAAGTTGGTATCATGCATGATTTCTTGAAAACTTTTTATAAAGTGACATGCACATTGTCTGGGACAAAGTATCCTACTTCCAATTTGTACTTCCAGTGTGTGTTCTTGGTTCAATCATGTATCCTGAAGTCATTTAGTGAAGGAAAGGAATTCATGGCACCAATGCTAAATCCAATGAAAGAGAAGTTTGATAAGTATTGGGCTGATTATAATGTCTTCTTATCTTGTGCTGCTGTTCTTTATCCTCGTTGCAAGCTTGGTTTCATTAGCTATTGTTATGGAAAACTTTATGCACCCGACGAGGCCGAACGTCGAGTGCTTGAAGTTAAGAAAACTTTGGAGAATTTGTTTGCTGAATATAGTGGTGCTGCTGTTAGTCGAACATCATCAGATCCTGCTACAAACACCACGGGAAGTAGGGGAGATAATTCTGATATGTTCAATGACTATGAGAATTTTATTCAATCTCAACGGACAAATGTAGAGAGGTCTCAATTGGATCTTTACTTGGAAGAAACGCCTAGAAAATTGAATGATGAGTTGAATGTCTTGGAATTTTGGAGCAAATCATCTATGCGGTATCCTGAGCTTGCATCAATGGCTCGGGATATTCTGGCTGTCCCCATTTCTAGTGTTGCTTCGGAGCAAGCCTTTAGCATGAGTCGCAAAGTTATAACACCTAACCGGTCTTCACTTAAGCCTAAAACCATTGAGGCTTTAATGTGTCTCCAAGATTGGTTTCGTTGGAAGATGTCTCAAAATGAAGGTACAATTGTCTTTTCTTATTTAACATAACCGTTTCACACATTACCATTGATTATTGTGTTGTTTGTTTCGTAGAAATGAGCACTACAGAAGGTGGACCTTCATGTTCTCATGTGGACGAGTTATCTTCAGATTCGGTTAGTTCATTGCTACATCTTATTAGTTCATTGCTTCATGGAGTTGTGCTTGTACTTTACTTTGAACTTGTGCTTTTTTCCAGGAACATGATTAAGTTGAGATAGCTTGATGGAACAAGGGGATGGAGTCTTCATCAACTTCTTATGTGATATGTTGTTATGTAATGGTCGTCAACTTGTTGAACTACCTTATTGAACTATGTTGTGGTCTTGTGGACTTGTTGAACTATGTGGCTTGTGTGTTGTGTCATTCGACTTGAGAAATATGCTACTGTTATGTAATGATTTGATGAACTTGTACTACTGTCCTATGAAGATCTTGTGAAATGTGCTGCTGTTAAGAAATATATATGCTGCTATGTTATCATGTTGTGATATATTGATATAATGGTGTTGTTTTGTAAAGATTCATATGCCTATATGTTGTTGTTTGCTGAAATATGTGCTTCTGTTTTGGGAAATATGATGCTAATATTCACAAATGATGGTGCTGTTTGCTGAAGCTTTTCATGTATACATGTTGTTTGCTGAAACATATTGATGCTGTAGACTAGTGCACATCAGTGTTTCGGGCTTCGGGCTTTTCACTCGGGCCGGGCTCGGGCTTGTAAAACCTGAAAATCACCGGGCTTTATTCGGGCTCGGGCTTCACATCGTCGCATCGGGCTTTTGAGAGCCCGGCCCGAAACCCGGCCCGGCCCGGGATATGCCCGGGTTTACCTGTGGCCACGGCGGCGACGGAACCCGCGGAGGCCGGAGCACTGGCTGGCAGGGATCAGTGATTGGGAGCACGAGATGAAGAATGGAGTGGGGGAAAACGTTCGCAAAGCTCACCGGAACTCGATGGCAACGACGACGAGATCGGAGGGGGCTCGGCGGTGAGGAATTTGTCGCCAGGATCCACGATGGCCGACGGTTATGCGTTGTTGCGGGCGTCGTTGTCGGGGCCGTTGAGGGCCGATACGGAGTACAGCTCGATGAAGCCGACGGCGGTGGAGCTTCTAGACAGGGCGGTGGAGCGTCTCGTCGCCGTTGGCCACAGATTCGCACGACGGTGGCCGGCGGGGAGCTCTCGGGGCGGATCTGTAACGAAGAAAAGAGAAGGGGAGGCCGTCCTAGAGGAGAGGGGAAAGCGAGAGGGTTGCGTGGCCTCTCTCCTAGCGCGAATATGAGGACAGGGGGGCTAGGAACCTCCTCGGCGTCGAGGTGGCGCCGTCCTCGCGCTCTGCCTCCACCGAGAATCTTGGAGCTGCGGGGAGGTAGACGACAAGGCAAAAGGCTGTTGGGCCTGGGCTGGGCCAGAGGAGGCGGGCCTCGCCCTGGGCAACAGGTAACCTTCTGCTCTTTTCTTTCTTATTTAATTTTCTATAATTATGTTTTCCATGCTATTAAAAATAGCTAGGAATTTTCTAAAATGCTCTAAATTTTTATATGGCCACACAATAATTGTGCCTAGCCACTTATAAAGTTTGAACATTTTTAAAATTCAAGTAATTTGAACTTTAATTCAAAAAGGGGTTTAAATTTAATTCCATGCTCCTGTTTGAATATTTGAAAAATCCATGAGTATGGGGTTGGTCCCACATCACTTGATATGTGATCACACTCATTTATGAGACTTTTCAAAAATGCAAAAGGAATTTTTGGAGCAACGTTTATTCTGGCCATTTGAATTAAATTCATCTGGGGGTGTTCTCTCTCCCATTTCATTTTCTTTTTGAAATTTTTCCGTGATGCAAAGTGAGACTTCATCCTAGAACATACCTAATAGAAGGTTCTGACACATGTCCCATCCGGATGCAAGCATCGTACGGGGCTATCTCACCCATGAGTGCATTTCTTTCTGCGAGAGTTATCTAGGTGTCGAAAACCCTGTTGTTGGTTTGCCCGTCAAGAAGCACCTTGGCAGACTCGAAGGAGTAGGTCACATCACTGGCTCAAGGGAATTGCATGTGGAATATTCGGGTCAATGCACAGATTTTGACAGAGCAAACTTAGTAGTGCTACAACATCTACAATGGATAGATCCTTTCTTGGCACTTCACAAAGACATAATTGAAAAGTACCACCTTGACCTGGGGATAACTAAGACTGACGCCGAAGTTACTAGAGAGCACAACTTTTCTTTCTTGTGTTGGTTCGAAGAGCAAGTTCCGGCTAATCCTCCGCAACAGGGTTGTACAGATGACGAAAGTCTGATATACGCCTTAGCACATGGCCCCGCGGTCAACCTCGCCACTTATCAGACATACGAAATCAACGGTTACACATTCTGCACTGAGGAGAAAGATAAAAAAAGTGATTATCAGAACTCAGCGGTGACGATGGAATCCATGAACGGCGATGGCGTACTTGAAAGATTCTACGGAAGGCTAGAAGAGATCTGGGAGCTTGAGTACTCTGGAAAGTACAACGTGATGATGTTCCATGTCCGATGGGCTAGGAGCGTCGAAAGAGAGAATCATGATTTCACCACCATGTGTATACTTGACGCCAAGAGCGGTACCGTGAATGTCACCGCAAAAAATGAGCCATGGGTACATGCTAAGCACGAGACCCAATGCTTCTTCATAACTGACCCAAACAAACCCAGCCATGTTGTCGTGAGGAGAGGGAAAAGGAACATCGCCGAAATTGATGGAGTTGCCAATGAAGAGGACTATAACCAATATGATGACCTGATGAGGGAAGATAACGATGACGATGAACCATACGTCAAAAGAAGAAGCAAAACTACATTACCTAAGAAAGATCGTAATCCTTGGAAAAGGAAAAGTCACGATGAGGGGCTAAATTATTCGGCACCAAACAAGAAAGGAAAGAAGATCACTACGAAGAAAAGTCGTCGACGCTGATCATCTCGGGACAAACTATCAATACCAGAAAAGTTTTTTGTATAAACACTTATTATTATATGATGTAATATTAATTGTATCGCATTGTATAAGCACTTAATTATATGTACCTATTTATATATATTGTACCGTGTTGTGTACCCCCTCGATCCTCCTCGCTATCGCCCCGTCGTCGTCGCGCTCTGATACGTGAGAGATGATAATTGCTTCTCACCCTTCGTTGGTTACCACAAGTGGAAGGTGAGATACATCGTAGCGGCAAGTTTCCCTCGGTGAAGATACCGAGGTTTGTCTCCAGTAGGACTCCGGAGATGATAAGTTGGTGTCAGCGGCGCAACTGACGTGGACCTGCACACAGACACAAATAAATTTTCTCCCAACGGAGATCAGAGAGGTTGTCAATCTCTCTGGTCTTGTTGTTTACAAAGGATCAAACGCAAGGGATAATGATAATGATAGCAACTGAAAGTAAAAGCAGAAAGTAAATGAGCGTGTAAATAGTGATGAGAATATGGACCGGGGTCCCGTGATGTTCACTAGTGATGTCTCTCTCCCAAAAGACGATAAAACTGCTATGCGAGGTAAACAAATTACAGATGGGCAATTGAAAGGATTATAAACGCATCACAATGCTAACTATGCTAATCATCCACCTTGAGATATCTATCAAGAACATCTCGCTGGTATTAAGTTGTGAGCCCCACCCAAAGTGTAAACCCAAAGCAACAGACAACTCCATTAAAAAGCACTTTGCGTAAAGTAAACAATCCTTGCAACCGCGGTTACAAGCACTGTTGTTTTCCCCCTTATGGCAACAGCACATCCCCTAGACTCATGTTTCTGTCACTCAAGCGTGTCATTAGGGGGCATGAACCTACAATCGAGCATAACGTTCCCTCTTGGAGTTACTACCTACTACTTGGCCAAAGCAATAAACAGCAACGGAGAGCATGCAAGAATCACTTAGGAATTTTTTTATAAAAGATAAGAACCAAATATATTACTCTCTCACAATCTGAACATAATCTCATAATCCATCAGATCCCATCAAACTCAGCATAGCAATAGCAGAAATATTACATATGTGCCTCGATCATGTAGGGCAGCTCACGAGGTCTAAACCATGAAGAACAAAGAGGGGAGGAGAACATCACATAGCTACTGGTCACGGACCCATGGTCCAAAGGAAACTACTCACGGTACATCCGGGAAGCGTCCATGGTGAAGGGGAAGCTCCCTGAGGTCGATCCTCCCTCTGGCAGAGTGCCGGGAAGAAGTCTGCTAGCGCTCCCGATCTTGGAAGCGCGGCGGCGGTGGAACAGAGGCGAGATCGCGAAAAAGGGTTCTGTCTTTAGGGGTTTCGCGTCACGGGGAATAAATAGGCGAAGGGGGGCAGCCAGGGGGGCCACCAGGGGTTCAGCCGCCCCCTGGCGCGGCCAAGCCCTGGGCCGCGCCAGGTGGCCGCCTGGGCACCTGGTGGTGGCCCCCTGGCCCCACTCCAGGACTTCGGAAGCTTCTGCTGCGCTGATTTTTTATCTGATTTTTCCCGAATTTTTGGAGCACATTTAATATGGGGGAAAACATAAATAGAAAAACAGCAGAAAACAGAAAGTGGCTCTTGGGTGCACTGAGTTAATAGGTTAGTCCAAATATGATCAAAAGTGTATGAAAGTGTATCTAGATCATAGCAATATCACACAAAACATGCATGGAGCAAGCAGAAATTATCGATACGTTTGGGACGTATCAAGCTCCTCCCTCGACGTTGTCCCGTCGTCACCACTCCTCCTTGTTGTTACTGTCGCCTAACCCTACTAACCTCCTAATCCAACCCCTAACCCTGCTAACACTAAAACTTAACCATAACCTTAATTAAAAATATAGAGTAAACAAACAAAAATAAAAATAAAAAACATATCTACAGCGCGGTGTCTCGGGCCGCGCTGTATATGATAGTACATCTACAACGCGGAGTTTCCTGGACCGTGGTGCAGATGATAATACATCTACAACGCTGGTTTCGGTGGCCCGCGCTGCAGATTAGGTTGTACCGTTATGTTGAGTCCATCCTGCACGTTTGCCGCACTCCACTCACAATATCAAACTCGATCTCGTCGCCGTCGTCGTCGCCCACTGCTCCACGCTACTCCTCCTCGATTCATCTACTAGTAATCATTCACCTTGAGATGTCTATCCAGAACATCTCGCTGGTATTAAGTTGCGAGCCCCACCCAAAGTGTAAACCCAAAACTACAGACAACTGCATTAAAAATAACTTTGCGTAAAGTAAACAATCCTTGCAACCGCGGTTACAAGCACCATTTTCCCCCCTTGTGGCCACAGCACATCCCCTAGACTCATGTTTCTGTCACTCAACCGTGTCATCAGGGGGTATGTACCCACAATCGAGCATAACGTTCCCTCTTGGAGTCACTACCTACTACTTGGCCAACGCAATAAACAGCAACGGAGAACATGCAAGAATTACTTAGGAACAAAAATATAAGAGATAAAAACCAAATATATTACTCTATCACAATCTGAACATAATCTCATAATCCATCAGATCCCATCAAACTCAGCATATCAACAGCAGAAGAATTACATATGTGCCTCGATCATGTAGGGTAGCTCACGAGGTCTAAACCATGAAGAACGAAGAGGGGAGGAGGACATCACATAGATACTGATCACGGACCCATGGTCCAAGGTAGACTACTCACGACACATCCTGGAAGCATCCATGGCGGAGGAGAAGCTCCCGGAGGTCGATCCTCCCTCCGGCGGGGGTGCCTGGAAGGGTCCTGACGGTGCTCCCGATCTTGGAAGCGCGGCGGTGGCGGAACAGAGACGAGTTTGCGAAATAGGGTTCTGTCTTCGGAGTTTCCCCGTGACGGAGAATAAATAGGTGAAGGGGGCAACCAGGGGTCCAGACGCCCCCTGGCGCGGCCAGGCCCCTGGCCACGCCAGGTGGCCGCCTGGACACGTGGTGGTGGCCCTCTGGCCCCACGTATCAGTCACTGTATTGATAATTGTAATATGTTGAATCACAACCAATGTGTGTGATGCTACTTGTGTGATGTTACTTCATATAGGGAAATATATAAATTTTTTTATAAATACAAAGAAAATAATCAGTATAAACAATAAAAAATTATGAAAATATCAGCAGCGCGGGTCCTGAGACCAGTAGCAGCGCGGCTAGCCTGAACTGAAAATTAGAACTTACAACGCAGGGTTGAAGCTGCAAATGGACATACACACCCACATCTCAGGTACGGGGAGGTGCACTACGAACGACAGATTATATACAGCGCGGGTATCCCACGCTATAGATGGAAGTTACAGCAACGCGTTATCCGCAGCGTGGGTACCCTGGGCTGCTGTTGTGCCTTTACCCCACGTTGCTAGAGGCCATTTTCCCAGTAGTGTTGATAGTTGAGTTGTCAATTCAACCGCACCTGAAATATACTTGTTTGCAACAAAATATTAATAGAAACTGTGCTATGATAGTGATAGTGATAACAACGAAAGTAGAACAACAAAAGAAACAACTAGTAACCAGCAGAATTAAACCACTGTAGGCTAGGGAGATGGATGGTTGGGCGCTGCTTGGATAAGAATGAACATATAATAGATTCTAACACGGGGCAAGGCACATGTCGGGACCCGGAATATGCATATGTAATTCCATTCACAACTCAATCATATGGAGAGCCGAGAGTCGTACCCACTTGTCTAAGCAGACAAGGCCAAGAACAGAACACTCTCGGAAAGCATCGTACGTGAGGGGCATCCCATCCAGGCCGGATGATGAACTGGGATGGGTCCTCATCGCCCGCTCACAAGTCTAAATGATTATGGGTGGTGAAATCCCATACTCATCGACAAGTCGCCTCAACCATATTATCGATTGAATTATAACACTTACATAAACAAACTCCAGCCCGATCACTTAGTCGGCGTCTCGGGCGGGCTCAATCATACAACAAAGTGTACCACGTGACAGAGTCACGAGCAATCGCATCGCGATGCCCCAAGCTGCGCACATCTAAGGTCCACTTGGTGTATAAAAGACCGCCGGCAAGAACACAACTAAGCTATCGAACCCCACACTAAGATATGCATGTTATAATCATACACGCAGCATACATGTCTAGTGTAAACAGAAGGTACACATTGCATGAACTCTACAAAGTATATCTTTATTGACTTACACATAGAGTACACAAAGATCATATGACTATGATCCATCATTACATCAAACAACGGAAGAAAATTAGGTCTGATTACAGACAAGATTAACAAATGGCTTAGAGAAGCCTTGTTCAAAGTACATGCCCTTCCACGAGGGACCAGACTGATGTCTGGAACTATACTAGCTTAGTCAACGTCGAGCTTCAGGAAGGTGTCTCCATCGGGGTCTGGGTTTCCATCTAAAACATAGAATAAGAAAACGTGAGTACAAAGTCGTACTCAGCAAGACTTACATCAGAACTAAACTACTTATGCTCAAGTTTCAAGGTAAATGGAGGTGGGGTTACAACATGCAGAAGTGCCAGCTTTGACTTGGCTAGTCCTGTACTACGAGTACCAGAATTGAGGTAAGAAGCGTACACGAGTCCACTACCAAGTCTCCAACCAATACACTTTTAGGTCTCGCAGCAGAAAACAATAATTTTTCTAACTAGCTTCGCCCTTAACCCAAGATCTATCTAGCTGTAATGCCGTAACGGAAAGACTTGCGGAAACATACCTTGAGGTGTAGTCCGTTGCGCGGGAAACGTGCCTGCAAACGTGGTTGATGTAGCCGATCAAGGTTCACAGCCCCCTGGCTGTGTTGAGCACCCGGATGGGTGTAGTGCCACACGTGTAGCAGCTCGTAGTACTCACACACATACGAGACTCGATGACGACCTCCGTTCTCCAATCCAGCGAAGGTGGCGAAAGTAGACCTCCCGGAACCGGAGGTTCGGCAGCACGACGGCGTCAGCGTAGCAGAGAAGCCTCAATCCCACTATAGGTTCCAGACAAGGGGAACCCACCGTGGAAGATACGAGAGAGAGGATAAGACCGGAGAAAACCGATCTCAATTCGGAGTAATATTGAATTCTCTGTGAATTTCTGTGTATTAAAGAAGTGCACCCCTACCCATCTATATATAGGCAGACGGAAGGAGTCAACCCCCCTCCCTTAGCAATGTGGGACTAAACCCTTTGCCAAGGGGGGGGGGGGGGGTGGCCGGCCAGGAGGGGGGAGTGGTGGTGGCGCCACCACTTGGGCCAAAGGCCCATGGCGCTGTAACAGCCCAGATTTCACAAAAATTAAATTTTTTGTTTTCGGTGTGAATTGTTTGATTGCCTCCTTTGTTTGCGGTGTTTGCATCCCCGATTTATCGATCGGCGATTATTTATCTCCCTCTTGTATCGTATCGGACGGAGACCGACCCTTGCCACCCTGACACATGACCTTTGCGACACCGGGTTTCACCCGATCACCGTCGCGAAAACCGCACGAGACTTGCTGCAGCCAACGGAACGAAAAACCCCGTTTAATAATTAAATGGGATATTTTTATAGCGCACCGGAAAGTGTTCTCGTAACGGTTCCAGCGCGAGGTGAACGGCGCCGGCTCGACGCGCTGATCACGCAGTTCGAAGTTTTACCCGAATCGGAGGTCCTGCGGACCCCCGGCGGTCAGAAACGTAAACACTGCGCGCGCGAGAGAAAAACTGGGGATGTTTTTGCAAACTGCCAGCCACCTGGGCTATTTAAAGACCACCACACTCCCACCCCTTTCTAGGGTTTCCCTAGTCCAAAATTGCAGCCACCCCCCTCTGAATTCTCAGATCTGCACCAATTTTACCCCAGTTTTCGAAACCTTAGCCCTACCTCAAATCTGGACCATCAGATCTGAGATCTGATGGCCCAGATGAGTGCCACGTCACCCCCAGCCCCTCCTCTCAGCTCCCACCATGCAACCCATGGAGGCCGAGGCCGCCGCCGCGAACCTTCGGCGAGAGCGCAGCCGGCGCCGCCGCCTTGCAGACCACCTCACCTCCGCGCCCTCCCTCTCTCCTCCCTCCTCTCCTTTCCCTCTCCTCACCACCCTCTCCTCCCTCGCAGGAAGAACGGCGCGCCGCCGCCGCGCCATGGACAGGAGGTCCGACTCCGAGCTCGCCCGCCCCTGGTCCTCCATCGCGCCGCCCCGGGACCTCTCCTCCGAGCTCCCGCGGCCGGATCCGCCTCCCCCGCGGTTGTTCCGGCCTCCTCCATCACGCCTGCGACCGGCCGGCCGCCTCCTCGCCGGCGTTGGCCGCACCACCAGGGGCACCTCGTCGGGACGAGCCCGAGCAGCTCCAGCCGCCTCCCCACAGGCCAGGGCCCAGCCGGTCACGAGGCCCAGCAGCCATCGCGGCCCAACTCCCTCACCGCGGCCTGCCAAGCCGGGCGACCCAGCTCCCCAGCCGTCCTGGGCCGAGGCCCATGGTGAGCGCCTCATTTTTCCTTCTTCTGTTTTTTTTCCTTTTTCCAAATTTGGCTAAGTCTGGAGTAAACTGTCTGCTGTTTCAGTTTTGCGATTAGATTTGCGGTAAATCTGTAGCTTGGATCGCGTTGCGCCCAAAAGACAAATTGTTTAGAATTGCATGCTCTAGCTTTTACATTTTGTGAGTTAATTGTTTTGAGGTTGTTTAGATATAGTTATTGCTGTTCAAACAGGGCCACCTGTCGTTAACTGCTGCTAAGTTGCTGTAACTGTTATTTTATTGCAACTTCGGGTGACGATTGCTTCGCAACCGTTCATCAGAATTGATTGATTCCTTTTGCATCCTGTTAAGCATTGTTTCTACTTCAGTTCTATGCATTCACATGTCATATATGCCTGCTGCATGATGATTGTATCTTGCTCCAAAGTAGCTACCCTGCTGTTAGTGTGCTGCTGTTTATATTTTGTTGCAACTTCGGTCGACGAGTGTGTCGCGACCGTTTATCGGAATTGAGTAATTCCAATTGCATATTGTTAAGAATCATGTCTACTTTCCTTATATGTATTGTATGGCCATGATATGCTTGCTGGTCATATAGTTATTGAGCTCCAAAGTTGCTATGCTGCTGTTTTTGACAGCCACCTCTGTTTTTCTCTAAGTCAGTAACGTCACGATGCCACGTTGTTTTCTTAATATCTTTTGATCTATGATGCCTTTTTGCATGATTCTTTTTGCCATGCCTTCCTTGTCATGTCTACTTTAATTACATATCATTTGTGAGCATGTTTGAATTCATTATGTTGTTTATGCATTGCTCTAAAGTGTGCTTCGTGATGTTGGCAGATTGTGCCCGTAACTTGTTTTGCTTATATCTTTTTAACCGTAACTCCGTTTGGGGTGTTCTTTATATGTAACTTGATTAGTTTTTCGTGTAATTTGTGTTTATTCTATTGTTTTCTTCTGTTAACCGACCTAAAATATGGTTTAGGACAGAACAGTACCAAATCCTTTAATTGTCGTGCGGCACTTAGTGTTATGCCATGTTTAGGATTGTGCCTCACTTAAATTGACTAGCATAGATAGTTTACTTTGTGCTTCACCTCTTGACATGTTTGTGTGCTATTCCATGCTTGAGTGAGATGCCATGTTAACAACCTTTGTTGATCACCTGTAGCTAAACCACTTGAACCATTCAAAATGTGCGGTATCGTCGTGTGTGACGAGTACTCCACTTAATTTGTTAGTAACCGTTCTCGACGATAGATCCGTATCGGGTTGCCGTGTCGTGTGATGTCTTCTTGATCTTGTGTTGCCTCGTAGTAATATATTCTTGCTCGTTGATTGCTTTCGAGTGTTTATCGTCTTGTGTGCTTCCGCGGGTACCTCTCGGAGACGATGCGAGCTTGCGATCAACTACACCTTCGGAACCCGACTTATCAACAGGAAAGGACTATACATTACTTATGATCCATTCTATTTCAACCAGCGGTTTGCATTCTAGTATAGGTTAGGTTCGATGTTTGATCCTACCACATGTTTACAGCCTCTTTCAAACCGATACAACCATGTCCCCTCCCAGCAAACCTTGTACTGCTATGTTACTATTGCTCGTTGCTCAGCCCCTGCTTAGCATGCATGCTTAGGATTCTACGATGTTACCCTATTACTTTGGTTTGGGCTATCACATTAGTATATTGTTGTTGATGATATGATTATTATAAATGTTGACTATATTCGACTTAGGATGGAAGGTCTAGGCTATCCCGCCACGACGCTTTGTTCCATTCGAGTCACCTAGGATCCGAGTTCCGGGTATTGGTTTTAAGACTGAGCGTGCCTAACCGCATGTGGGATGCTATGGGGTCCCCTCTTCTTACCTATTTAGCTTCAAACATTTCTAGTGGTGGACCAAGCTGATTTACCATTTGAAACATGTGTGTGACTGGTCCGCGGCCGGCAGATTTCAAACAACTTGGGCCAGCGCAGACATGGTTTCTCTTGTTGGTCCACCCCAGGGAGCTAGGGGGTTGTCCACATCTGTTTGAGCAACCTATACGACCTCGTCCAAACGGTAGAAGCCGATTCGAGAGCGCGGCCGGCTTTTGAGTTGGATGTCGACTCACCGGGGCCACCCGGATTTGTGCGTTGTTAGTTAGAGGGACCTGTCGTTCCGGATCTCTTGGGACTAAATCATAAAATGGTTGCCTATCATGGGTAGCAACTGAGAGAGATGGGCGTGCGTGCGGAGCCTTGTAATGGGCAGTTGGTACACCCCTGCAGGGTTAAATCTTTTCGAGAAGCCGTCTCCACGGTTATGGACGACTTGAGACCTACTCCTTGTTCATAGACAACAACAACTGAGATAATCTTAATATAACTTGATCAACGTGTGTGTGTGCCTTGACTGCTTCTTCTTCGTCGGGATGCAAAGAGGAGGACAAGGATAGGATAGGTGTTATGTTTGCGTAAGTAGCCGATAGCAAGACTTATTGGAGGCGATTTCTCATCGAATGCTTGGCTTCTTATCTTACTCTCTAGATCGATAGCCACTTCATAAATGCTAGTGCGGCAACAACCTCACCACTTACCCCTTCCTTACCGTAAACTACTAGTTGTCCTAGAATGACGAGTGATGAAGTCCTTGCTAGGTCAGATGACCATTACAGTTGGATGCTGAGTACCTCTGTACTCATGATACTACCCCCAAACTCTTTTCAGGGTTCTTGATCGACAATAGGTATGGTGATCGACGTTTCACGTGGAGACTCGATGACGACTAGTTAGGCGGATCCCGACGGAGGGCCTGGACCCGTGTGGTTATGGGGATCGATGTTTTTTCTTTGCCAATAGGCATTTGATTGTAGTCTGTACCCAGACATGTATCTTTCGCTGTTGTATTGTATTAAGGCAGTTGTATGCCGATTGTATGAGATGTTGTATCCTTGTATTTGTAATGTTGTGATGTCATGTTGGAAATCCGAGGCATATGGCTATGTCATATGTCGCGGTGGGACCGATATGTGCTTCGTCCCCGGATCTGGATGGAAACATCTAGATCTGCAACAATACCGCATATCGGGCCTTACAAGCGCCTCCCCCTTTTTTCTTTTCTTTTTTATTTTTTCCTTTTTCCTTCCACTAATGGGCTTCTTTCCCAAAGCTGGTCCATTGCACTTTTTAATTATAAATAAAATGTTATTAATTATTAATTCACTTAATTAATAAATAAAACATATTATTTCATCTCCTAATGATCCGGAACTCCTTCCAGCTCAGTCCGAACAACCTTCGGACCAACACCGAAATTTTCCGGTATGCCTTTCTCTCTTCTCCGGGAACTCCGATAGTTTCGAATAGGTCTCCGATATTCATCGAGCCCTTAAGTGTGTTACCCTACGGTCCGAGAACACTCCAGTCATGACCGAGACGAAGGCTACGGTCAATGATCAATAGCGTGACCTGGATGCCCATAATGACCCCTGTGCATTCTGGAAGTAACCTATTGAACCGTACACGTCGTATACCATTCCCTTTGTCATACGATACTAGATTAGTCTGAGATTCGATCAAATTCATCCAATGCATTAGTTCAATCTCGTTACCGACAAATCTTTGTTCACTCGTTCTGTGATATTTATCCTCGTGACCTAGTCACACGCTGCGCAGCTTTATGGATCCAATCTCACCGAGTTGGCCATGAAGTATCTATCCATTATATGGATTGACAAATCCCTTTCTTGAATCAACACTCCTCAACATATCCCATCGGATAGCCCAAGATACACCTTTATGGTCACCATGTTTCAGTGTGACGGTTAATGCACTCAAAGCATCCTCAAAAGATAGAAATTATGCGTGATCTCACGGTCAAAGGAACAGGCTAATACGTTCTGTAATTACAACACTGAACTTTTAAGATTTGATCATGTTGCAATGCTTGCATTGGGTAATGTTCATCACGTCATTCATTCAATGAGGTGACCTTACCGTCAATTGACTTGATTTTCCATGATCGTGAAACCACAATCATCAGTTGACGATAAACCAGTCATCATGAGAGGCTGACTAGGAACTCTGGTTGTTTCTATACCACACCTGTATCATTGTTTCACTGATACAGTTCCAGCACAGTATCAAACTGGTCATGAACTTATTTAGATATATTGGAATAATCATATATTATTTGCCTCTAGAGCATATATCCAACAGTCTCCCACTTGCACTAGATAGCAAATAATCTAGCTGCATATTTTCTCAATCATAATCATCTTATCATATAAGTGTTTATTGATCATGCTTGCTCATGGAAGAGGTTTCGTCAACGATCTGTACCCGTTCAGATTCGTATGTTCCTTTGCAACAGGTATTGGTCAACTTGCTTGATATACCCTTCATTATCTAATAATGCTTGAATTATAAGTTTGGCGGGAGAGTGAGACTTCTTATTTTACAGTATTCTCTAATGACAAAATGGTTTTAGTCCCTAGGACTCCCATAGTCATGTATACTGAAAAATACACTCAGCCAGAAGTCTAATCTTCTTACACTAAACTTTATTCAACCTTCTACTTCCTAAATTAGATATTTATATTTTGTAGAGTTTTGGTTCGTGAAATTATAGCTCACATTTCCTTTCTATTCCTTTTGGTGATATCTCTAATTCATATAGACCCATAATAAGGCTTGCAATCGTAATCCAGTATTACATTCAAGTATATTATCTTTTCTATCATTTAGAGTATTGTCCTCAGTTTCTCTTCAGATACTGAATGCTTGGACTTTGCTCAGGTTCTCTGTTTTTCCAACCAAGCACATCGGAACCTGTTCTTCTTCTAAGAACCTTTGAGTCATTCTGTTATTGGATTCACAACTTCCGTTTATGGTAGAATCATATGTCAAAGGTCATATAGGATCACATGTCTTGAGACAAAGTGCATCCCTATTCTTCCATTAAAACATTATTTTGTGATATTAAGGTTTTACATCCTTTCTATAATTCCTAGCCACAAGAACCTTTTCTTGTTTAGGATATCATTCCAATCCTTTTGATATTCATTACACATGTCCTAATTTATCCTTATAGATTTTAGTGTGTGACACATCTGTATTTCGTTCATATAAGATTCTCGTAATCCTTTCACCTTATTAGACTTAATCTCCATGTATATCAACGTATATATATGAGATTGTTTTCACATATATCATCATATATATATGAAATTGACATTGTGCTCCCACTCAAATATATCCGACATATATCTGTAAGTAAGCTTTTATTAAGTTTCTATTCTAATTATGTCAGACATAATAATATTGCTCCCAAAGCTCCCACTCAGGAAATGCTACCTGCATTCCAAGTTTTCAGGAAGTCTCCAAAGCTCCCACTCAGTTTCATGAAATTGCAGTCCATCTCAATATTTTGATTACTTCAAAATCACTTGATAAAATCAAGGTTGAGAGTTCTTGCCTTGAGGTACTATGGTCCATCTTATCGAAACATTCTTTCGTTATGCCAATTGCTACTTCTCTTCAAATTCCACAACTTGAATGTGATGCAATTTCAAGCTATGGTCCCTTCATAGTGTTCGTGAATGAAATACCCATATTGATTTAGCATTACTACGCTTCCGTAGTCAATCATTATTGAATTTAGCCATAACATCTTTTATGTGCCAAATCATGCCTTTATGTGTTGCATCATTCTTAATAACTTCCTGGTTATTCGGAATGTGAAATAACTACTTTATTTCATAGGATGTGAGCCATCCCATATGCAACTCAATATGATTTCATTTCTCCTCGTTTCCTAGGTAACCATCAATCCTTCGTAATTTATGAGCAGTGTCCCTTTTGTTTCACTTAAGAAGACTCATGATTATTGTTCTGTACAAAACGTATTCATGACGATCTTGTTATTTTTAAACTAAGGCTTTAACTAATATACCATGATCATCATCAATAGCATATTTCCTCTTCTCATGGAGTCATTTAAGCGGAACGTTTTCCGTTGCGTTACTCTGTTATCTGGAGGCAGGGTCAATCACCCTGGTCAAAGAATTTACTTTTCTCCCATTGGTTTATTCCTTGAGAACCATCTTCTCATTCACCAATTCAAGCAATACAAGTTTTGCTATTTGGGAAGGTGTGTTTTACAATTGCTCACAACTCTAATACAAAGAAAGTTATATCATATAACACTTCTAGAAACTTTCTAACACCATCATCATATGGAGTCATCAGCTTCATTAAATTCAGAATGGTTTCCTTATTTCATGAAGTGGGTGTTTTAACTTAATAAATTATAAAAACTTTGTTCATTCAAAATAGCATTAGCGTAAGGGTAATGTATTTAGACCATACTACATTTTAGTATGACTACGAATGGTTCAGGTTCTTGAGCACTTTAAACTTCCATCGTAATTTGTGGCATTATTTCCACAAGTCTCCCATTTATGTCAACTATAATACTCATCACTTTGATCACATCATGGTGATTTGTATTCTTATATCCAACTTCACTGTGATTCCGTAATCTCAGATTTATGATCTTAATTGAATGCCTTGTTCAATTAATCATGCGAAGCATCTTTAATGATTATTCATGCGCTTGGTTAATACATCATTTATGTACAATGTTTGGCGCAAGTTCTACTTTGCTAGAACTCCGTCATTAGTCATCTTGGTTGATAATAAATTCATGAGTTAATAGATCGAGTATCTAATGACTTCATCATTTATGAATTCATCTCATGCATTTAGTATAGTTATGACTTTTGACCTTATTGTTATTCATAATAACTTAATCATGAAACATTGAATATCACTTGACAATTATGGTGTTTTATAAATGCTTCTATCATAATATAAATTCAGTTGTAATCATAGTATAAGCACACTTTATTCATCAAACTGGAACAACTAACTTGTCTCAAAACATGAATAACTTCGTCTTGCGAGATGCAAGACATATCACTAAGTGATCATACTTAATCGATTACAAAAGATTTATCTAATACTCTAAGTATAATTCTATGATAGATGTCTTGGTGAAATCTTGGTGGCCATCAACTGTCTTGGTTGCCATCAATCCTGGATCCCACCTCTTCCCGTCCATGCAACGGCAGGCCCTGTTTTCATAAAACAGAAGAAGTATCAAATACTTATTAAACTGCAAATGTTGTATAAGGGAACAAACATTTATAACGAGTATATCAAACATATACCTTCTCCATCGACAATTTCTCCTTCAATGGGTTCAACCTCTAAATCTCGGAGGTCGACCATGAACTCAAAGAACTGAAGGCTTTCACCTCTTCCGAAATAGTCATGGACAAAGTCTGTGTAACTCGGTGGAAGCGAGTGTAGCACCGTGTTTATAGTAGACTCCTCTGTGGTCCAATAGTCAAAGTCCTCCACGAGTTTCAGATGTATCCCATGCATCTTGGCTACGTGAGTTTTCAGACAAGTGTTTCTCTTCCATCTTTATAGTAAGAAACTCATTTTCTAACTCAAATCTGGCCACTCTGAACTGATGTATAAACAATGACTTCATCATGTCGATTGTGTCAAACGTGTCCATATCCGCATATTGTTCACGTAAATCTTGCGGAAAGCTAGTTTCTATGACACTTTTAACCATGGTGTAAGTCCTTCGACGATTATGGTAATCAAGCACTACTTTTTCATCCATGTTGTCTACTGGAGGGTCTCCCATACGCTCTTGTATCACGAACAAGAGGTTAGCTCTCTTGAGCACAGTCCTAAGTTATAAGTACCAATCAACGAAATTTGACCCATCATCTTTAAGTCTTTCACCACGTAAGAAAGTAACCAATCCATGATACTGATTCATGTCCATTTGAATTTTCTACAAATATTTGCAAGGAAAACAATTAAGACTAGTTCATAACAATGAGTTCATAATAATCATATTATAGATGAGCTCACACTAAAACAATCATCCCTAAGAAGTTTAAGTGATTACATGATCCAGATTCACTATCCGTCCTCGAATATCACAACGGCCGACGGATTAGTTTCAAAGGTAGACAACTAGTTTGTGCGATCACATCCTATATGTGACTCATGCTCGATCTTTCGATCTCTAGTATTCTGAGGCCATATCTACATATGCTAGGCTCGCCAAATTGACCTTAGTGTTATATGCTGCTTAGCAAGGCCATATCGACATATGCTAGGCTTGCCAGGCCCAACCTCATGCGAACTCTAATGTATGTATGACAGCCGATCGTCATGGCCTGCCTATCATAAAGAGAACCTTCCAGGTGGTGCACACTTCGGTAGAATACTTATGTTTGGTATTTTATAAGGGATCATCTTATTTAATGCTACCGTCGTGTATCCTATACTAGCAAGTTTTAAGATGTATGATCATGGTGGCACTAAGTCTACAGTGTCTCCATTAAAGTTTGTTTCATCATGATGAACGTTTACTACTTTCTAGTAACACATAGCAAAGCTATCACTACATCAAGATTAAGAAAACAACAATAGCCCCCTCTGCAATATAAAGTTAGACGCCTCTATTTTGTATATTGCATGTGTTACATGGCTGCTAGGGCTTTTCATAGATCAACCGTTTCTACGAACATTGAACCACAACGCTGATTATAGATTGTCTCTATTACACCCCGTACGGGGCCCTCCGTTGCAAATGCCATATCCGCTAAAGTAAGAGAGACAGACACCCCTAGAGCCACTTTATACGGTACAAGCCGTATGTCAAGCGTGGAACCAGTCTCGCGTAAGCGTACGCGTAAGGTCGGTCGGGGGCCGCTTCATCAAACAATGCCACAGATATAACAAGTACATGTGAGAGGGTAACAATCGTTGAATAAAAGCCCACATCCCCAATGTGTTCTAACCGTACAGCAATACGAAGCAAAAATCTAGCTCTGATACCACTGTTAGGTCTCGCAGCAGAAAACAATAATTTTTCTAACTAGCGTCGCCCTTAACCTAAGATCTATCTAGATGTAATGCCGTAACGGAAAGACTTGCGGAAACATACCTCGGGGTGTAGTCCATTGCGCGGGAAACGTTCCCGCAAACGTGGTTGATGTAGCCGATCAAGGTTCACAGCCCCCTGGCTGTGTTGAGCACCCGGATGGGTGTAGTGCCACACATGTAGCACCTCGTAGTACTCGCACACATACGAGACTCGATGACGACCTCCTGTCTCCGATCCAGCGAAGGTGGCGGAAGTAGACCTCCCGGAACCGGAGTTTCGCCAGCACGACGGCGTCCTCGTAGCAGAGAAGCCTCAATCCCACTATAAGTTCCAGACAAGGGGAACCCACCGTGGAAGAGACGAGAGAGAGTAGAAGACTGGAGAAAACCGATCTCAATTCGGAGTAATATTGAATTCTCTGTGAATTTCTGTGTATTAAAGAAGTGCACCCCTGTCCATCTATATATAGGCAGATGGAAGGAGTCAACCCCCCTCCCTTAGCAATGTGGGACTAAACCCTTTTCCAAGGGGGGGGGGTGGGCGGCCAGGAGGGGGGAGTGGTGGTGGCGCCACCACTTGGGCCCAAGGCCCATGGCGCCTCCCCCCTTTTTTCTTTTTGCCTTTTTCCTTCCACTAATGGGCTTCTTTCCCAAAGCTGGCCCATTGCACTTTTTAATTAGAAATAAAATGTTATTAATTTTTAATTCACTTAATTAATAAATAAAACATATTATTTCATCTCCTAATGATCCGGAACTCCTTCCAGCTCACTCCGAACAACCTTCGGACCAACACGGAACTTTTCCGGTATGCCTTTCTCTCTTCTCCGGTAACTCCGATAGTTCCGAATAGGTCTCCGATATTCATCGAGCCCTTAAGTGTGTTACCCTACGGTCCGAGAACACTCCAGTCATGACCGAGACGAAGGCTATGGTCAATAATCAATAGCGGGACCTGGATGCCCATAATGACCCCTGTGCATTCCGGAAGTAACCTATTGAACCGTACACGTCGTATACCATTCCCTTTGTCATACGATACTATATTAGTCCGAGATTCGATCAACTGCATCCAATGCATTAGTTCAAACTCGTTACTGACAAATCTTTGTTCACTCGTTCTGTGATATTTATCCTCGCGACCTAGTCACACGCTGCGCATCTTTATGGATGCAATGTCACCGAGTTGGCCATGAAGTATCTATCCATTATATGGTTTGAAAAATCCTGCTCTTGAATCAACACTCCTCAACATATCCGATCAGATAGCCCAAGATACACCTTTATGGTCACCATGTTTCAGTGTGATGGTTAATGCACTCAAAGCATCCTCAGAAGATAGCAATTATGCGTGATCTCACGGTCAAAGGAACAGGCTACTACGTTCTGTAATTACAACACTGAACTTTTACGATTTGATCATGTTGCAATGCTTGCATTGGGTAATGTTCATCACGTCATTCATTCAATGAGCCTGAGGTGACCTTACCGTCAATTGACTTGATTGTCCATGATCGTGAAACCACAATCATCAGTTGACGATAAACCAGTCATCATGAGAGGCTGACTAGGAACTCTGGTTATTTCTATACCACACCTGTATCATTGTTTCACTGATACAGTTCCAGCACAGTATGAAACTGGTCATGAACTTATTTAGATATATTGTAATAATCATATATTATTTGCCTCTAGAGCATATATCCAACATACACCACTATGGACACTTCCTCAACTTCCCCACGAGAAAGCATGCCACATCACTCACGCTTATCTTGCGAGTTTTAGAGTATCCATTCAAGTTGTCTAATAATCAAGCACAGCTTTCCAAGTAGTCCATGACCGCGGACGCGGCTATTCGAATAGTTTGTTAACCCTGCAGGGGTGTACCGCTACACACATGACCATCAGTTACCGCCAAGTACTCGTCACCATTCAAGGGGTGCCGACGAGGATGTTCACCACGACACTTACCTCACGGCACCGTTCTAGTCCAAGGAGTCAACTGTCTGAGTTCCAAACCCAACTGGAATTCCGTCCGAGCTTCCAGTCAGGACTCAAACCATGTAGGCACGACTGACAAGCCCACCTCGACGGATGGTTCTTCGCTTGACAAGCCATGTTCTACAAGCCCTACCATGAATGCCACATTTCATTTCCTTTATCTTTCTATGCATATGCCGAATGGAAAACCCGAACTAGGTGTGACTCCTGGACTTGGATCGGGGTGAGTTAATAGGTCGAGAGGGGTCAGTGAGCCCAATGTCTGGTTGTACTCTTTGTCTCAGATTACCATACAAGAAATCGGGCTTGAGGCGGTGTTCAACGAGACACCCCACTGTGTACTCCTACACAGCCTCTCATCGTTCACCTTATATTAGGGTAGATTCACCAACACAGTTTCACCTTCATCAACACCATGTTCACTATCATCCCGACTCACATCAAAAGTATCCTCATTGTAAAATCTAAGCATGCAATAAGCAGTAATAGTTGCAGGGGCCACATGATATCAGTCAACTCCTATGTCAGCTAGGATTGTGGTTTGCTTACTACTGTGACAAGATGATAGGTCATGCATCGGATATGGGTTCAACTATGCGGTAGAATCGATAACAAGGTGATCTCCTAAACATGCATAAGAGAGACTGAGAGGGAAGTGGGATTTTATAGACATGATCAATGGGGTTTGCTTTCCTTGCTGACGATACACAGGTTTAACAGACTTCTTCTTCTTCGGGGGTGATCACCGTCTCGGAAAGTCTGTTACCGGAACAATCATCAAGAAAGGGGGGGGGGACAACGTTGAAATAGAATTCACAAGCACATGATATAGTTGTCCACGATGTGAATGCTACTGGATTGTGGCAAATTCATCTTAATTGAAGTGTATTGCATTTGGGATGCAAATTCAAACTTCAAATTCAAATTTAAATTATGCCATTTGCATGTTTGCTACTGTTCACCCATTTTAAAATGGTCAAACATAAAAAAAGTTGCATATTCATAATCCTTGCATTTTTCTGATAATTTTTCATATATTATTTATCCAATTTGGAGTTAATATGAATTTTCTATGATTTTTCAAAGTTTAAAAGATTTTCTGTCTTTTCTGGATTTTCTCCGAATTCTTTTAAATAGAAAATCCCTTTACTGCGTCATGCTGACGTCAGCATGACGTGGGGGGGGGGATGACGTGGGGGTGACCCCAAGACTCCTATGGATGGGCCTACCCGGTGTCCCCGAAGACAGAAGGCCCACCAAGATGCCGCCTGGGACCAGCCTTGGCCCACTAGTGGCACCGAGGTAGGAGTCTGCGATTCGTAAGGAAAGTGCAAACCTACCGTACGGTACAAGATCAGGGTTAGGGAACCTCATCTGTAATTCAAGATGGACTCTCCGAGACCTAGCCTAGTATATAAAGGCTAGGAGGGGAGACGTCGAGAGACAACGAGTACACAATCTGTAACCCTAGCCTTGTGCACTAGCCTTGGCTTTCCTGTAATCGCCATCTCCAATAATTAATATCAAGCAGGAACGTATCCTCCTGTTAGCCGACGAGCTATCGTCCAACCTGTGCCTCTCATGACTATCCCAGGGTCCCTGACCATGGGATTTGCCGGGGTACATCCTCATCAGGGGGCTTCTGGCCAGTGGGGCTCTCCTGTCAAAGACTCAGAGGCTTAAACCTCTGCTAATTAAAATTTAATTTGATTTGGGGGGGGGGGCTGGCCCCACCTGTCAGTGGCTTAGGCCAACTAATCAGGGGGTTAGCCCCCTAATTACCCTGGCAGGTGGGCCTCTCGCCGCCGGCGAGCTCCGACACGGCGGAGAGGGCGCCGGGATGACCAAATGGTCACGGGAGAGCACGGGAGAGGCGCAAAATCGATCCCCGCATGCCCCCGCATCCATTTGCTCCATTCGGGGTTCTTCGGGAGGGTCGTGGCGTCGCCGGCGCCATGAACTGCGGCGGCCCGAGCTCGGCTCCGGTGGAATCGAGGGTACCGACGATAATTTGGAGTGCGGGGAGGGGCAAGCGGAAGAGGGGCTCACCTTGGTTCCTTTGAAGGGGACGGGGAGGCCGGGGGGTGGCTGGAGGCGACGAAATCGGCGAGGAATCCCGGAGGGCTCCGGCGAGGTTGCAGTGACGAAAGCGGCGGCTCCAACTCGATGGGGCTCTCGATCCGTGGCTCGAAGACGAAGTCGTCGGTGCTGATGAAGAGGGACACAGTCGTGGGAGTTGTGGCGCACGATGGCCGCGAGTTTCCACCGCAGCGTGCTCCGGCGGGCTCTCTGTAGTCCGGCGAGGTTAGTGAGGGAGAGGTTCTAGTGAGAGGGGGAAAAGATGCGGGGCGTCTCTGGGGCTCACGTGGCGAGAGGAGGGAGGCAAGGGAGGCCTAGAAGGCTGGTGGCGTGGCGTCAGCGGTCGCCGCGCGCTCTTGGGGCGACACCGAACAACTTGAGGAAGGAGACAAAGGGGAGGTGGGCTGGGCCGTGCTAGATGGGCCTGGGGGGGGGGTTCAGTTGGGCCAAATAGCCAGGGGGGTTTCCTCTTTCTTTTTCTTCTTCTTTTCTATTTCTGTAATTTTGTTGTGCCTAGAATTAAATAGCTAAGCATTTTAGTAAAATGCCCAAATATCTTCATAAATCTTAAGTGGCCAGTAGCAAGCCACTTATGAGTTTTGGGCATTTTTGAAATTCAATCAATTTGAATTTCAACTCAAATAGTGGTTTAATTAATTTCCAAACCCAATTTTGGATTTTTGTAAAATTCCATGAGCAGGAAGTGGGTCCCACAACACATGGAACTTAGTCATGCACAATTTTAAAAGTTTTAAAAATATTCAAATTGATTTTTAGAGGAAATTTTTATCTGGCCATTTGAAGTAATTTCTTAGGGCTTTCTGCTTTCCCCATTTTTGAATTTATTTTGAATTTTTAAATGATGCAAAGGAGCACTTGAACCCTAGCACATACCTAAACTTGGGTTGTGACAACTTGCCCCCACTCAAAAGAATCTCGTCCCGAGATTCAGAAGTCTGCGGGAGGAAGGAGGGGT
This sequence comes from Bromus sterilis, assembly GCA_950022295.1. Classification (NCBI taxonomy): domain Eukaryota; kingdom Viridiplantae; phylum Streptophyta; class Magnoliopsida; order Poales; family Poaceae; genus Bromus; species Bromus sterilis. The sequence continues at coordinate 281,831,587 of OX465599.1, read as the reverse complement.
ACTCGGCACTGAGATGGTCTTCTATTTCCCACGTGGCTTCTTTCTCGGAGTGGTGTGGCCATTGCACTTTCAGAAACTTAATCTTCTAACGACGAGTGACACGCTCTGCTGAATCAAGAATACGAACGGGGTACTCTCGATAAGAAAGGTAATCTTGGAGATCAAGCGTTTCATGGTCGACTTCGCGGATGGGGTCCTTGAAGCAACGCCTGAGTTGTGACACATGGAATACATCATGTACTCGGGAAAGGTGCGGGGGTAGTTCAAGTTGGTAGGCAACTTCTCCACGTTTAGCAAGAATGCGGAAAGGTCCGATGTAACGTGGGGCCAACTTTCCTTTGATACCGAAGCGTTGGGTTCCCTTCAGAGGTGTAACCCGAAGGTAAGCCTTCTCATCCAGATTGTAGCTTTCTTGCCTATGGTGACGATCATAGTAGCTTTTCTGACGAGACTGGGCGGCTTTCAATCGATCACGAACAATGCGAACTTGCTCTTCTGCTTCCTTGATCATATCCGGTCCAAAGAATTGTCTTTCACCGGTTTCTGACCAGTTTAGGGGTGTTCGACATCTTCGTCCATAGTGGAGTTCAAAAGGAGCAATGTTCAGACTATATTGGAAACTATTGCTATAAGAAAATTCGGCAAATGGAAGAGACTTCTCCCAATTCTTTCCGAATGAGATAACACAAGCTCTGAGCATGTCTTCGAGAATTTGGTTAACCCTTTCAACTTGACCGCTAGACTGAGGATGGAAAGCTGGACTAAAGGATAGATGAGTTCCCATAGCATTCTGAAAGCTTCCCCAAAATCTAGAGGTGAAACGGCTACCACGATCGGAATTGATTTGCAAAGGAACACCATGAAGAGACACAATTCTAGAGACGTACAAGTCCGCTAACTGGCTAGCAGTTATAGACTCGCGAACTGGAAGGAAGTGAGCAACTTTGGAAAGTCGATCAATGACAATGAAGTTGGCATCATTTCCTTTCTGGGTTTTTGGAAAGCCGGTGATGAAGTCCATACCGACTTTGTCCCATTTCCACTCGGAAATAGGTAAAGGTTGAAGAGTACCAGGAGGTCTTTGGTGTTCGGCCTTAATGTGGCGACAAACATCACATTAGGGAACATATCGAGCAATGTCTCTCTTCATCCTAGTCCACCAAAATCTCTAGCGTAGATCTCGGTACATTTTTGTGCTACCGGGATGAATAGAGAGGGGAGTGTCATGGGCTTCTTTGAGAATTAGTTGCCTTAGATCCCTATTCTTAGGTACTGCCAAACGTTTTTCAAAGAATACCGTTCCTTTTCTATCTGTGGAGAAACATTTAGCAACTCCGCTAGCAATGTTCTCCTTGATCCGGCGAACACCTTGTGCACGCCTTTGGGCAACTATGATTTGATCCTCAAGGGTTGGTTTCGCCACAAAGTTGAAAAGAGATCCACGAGGAACAATCTCGAGGTTGAGCTTTCGAAATTCCTCATGAAGAAGTGGTTGATACTGTTGTAACATGAGGTTGTTAAAATATGACTTACGACTTAGTGCATCAGCCATGACATTGGCTTTGCCTGGGGTGAAAGAAATTCCTAAGTCGTAATCTTTTTTCAACTCTATCCAGCGTCTTTGCATGAGATTAAGATCTGGCTGGGTGAATATGTATTTGAGGCTTTGGTGGTCGGAATAGATCTCACAACGATTACCAAGTAGGTAATGTCGCCATGTCTTAAGGGCATGAACTACGGCAGCGAGTTCAAGATCATGGGTAGGATAGTTCTCTTCATGTGGACGCAACTGGCGTGAAGCGTATGCTACCACATGTCGATCTTGCATAAGTATGCATCCTAACCCTTTCCGTGAAGCATCACAATAGATCTCGAAATCCCTTTTGGTGTCTGGAGGCGCAAGTACGGCTGCATAAGTTAATCTTCTTTTCAGCTCTTGAAAGGTTTCCTCGTACTTGGGAGTCCATTGGAATTTCTTATCTTTCTTGAGGAGTTCAGTTAGAGGCTTTGCAACTTTGGAGAAGTTCTCAACGAAGCGGTGACAATAGCTTGCTAAGCCAAGAAAACTCCTAACTTGCTTAACCGATTCAGGTGGAGTCCAGTCAAGGACGGCCTGAACTCTCTCGGGATTGACAACAATTCCTTTGGGAGAAATCACGTGGCCTAAGTAGGTCACTTCTGGTAGCCAAAATTCGCACTTGGAGAATTTAGCATACAGGCGATTCTCTCGAAGTTTCATCAATACCAGCCTAAGATGTTCGGCATGTTCTTCTTCGTTCTTCGAGTAGATGAGAATGTCATCAAGATAAACTACAACAAATTTATCCAAGTACTCCATGAAGATCGAATTCATCATGCGCGAGAAAGTGGCGGGGGCATTGGTTAGACCGAAGGACATGACGGTAAACTCGTAAAGACCATAACGAGTAGTGAAATCCGTCTTGGGAACGTCCTTGTTTCGGATCTTGATTTGATGATAGCCTAATCTCAAATCCATCTTGGAGAAGACAGACGATCCAGCAAGTTGATCATAAAGATCATTGATCCTGGGCAGTGGGTACTTGTTCTTTATCGTCGCTAGATTTAGCGGGCAATAATCTACGCACATCCTTTCTGTTCCATCTTTCTTCGTAACGAACAGAACGGGGCAACCCCATGGCGATGAGCTAGGGCGGATGAAGCCTTTTGCCTACAAAGCTTCAAGTTGGATTTTAAGCTCAGCCAACTCACGTGGGGCCATTTTGTATGGGCGTCTGGAAATTGGGGCGGTTCCTGTGGCAAGATCTACAATGAATTCTACACATCTGTCAGGAGGCATTCCTGGCAGTTCTTCAAGAAAGACATCCGGGAAGTCACGAACCACCGGAATGTCTTCAAGGTCAGGAAGGGGAAGCACATTCAAAGTATGCATCTGGATTCTAGAACTGGGTGAGGTGTAGTTAATTGTCTGGCCTGAAGGATGGGTAAGTTTAACTGACTTGGCTCTGCAATCAAGGAAAGCATTCTGTCTTGATAACCAATCCATTCCTAGGATGACATCAATGTCTGAAGACTTGAGGGCTATAAGAGAAGCAAGGAATACTAAACCCTCAATTGCAATTTGATTGCCATGGCTTACTCTATTAGTTTGCCACTTTGAACCAGGAGTTTGAATGATCATTGGAGAAAACATTTCTTCAAAGGCGAACTCATGCAGAAGTGCATAACTCTCTGACATGAATGAATGAGAGGCTCCTGGATCGAAAAGAACGGAGGAGGGAACATGATTGACTGGGAGCGTACCAAGGATGACGTCAGAAGTATCAATAGCTTCCTCAACCGAGATTTGGTTCACACAACCACCAATAGTGGCTAAGGATTTTGCTTGCAAGGAGTTTGAGGTTGATTTCTGTGAAGACTTAGCTTTGGAAGACTTGGGTGGGGTGGCATCATGTCTTGGACGAGGATCCACTTTCACCGACAATGAACATTTCCGTGCGATGTGGCCAGGTTGACCACACTTGTTGAAAACTCTGGTGTCAGGGGGTGGAGCAAGGATGGCAGGTTCACTACCATAGCGGTTGGGATTCGTGTTTGGTGGAGGAGGTTGAGGCACCATATAGGATGGCCTTGAAATAAGGTCTGAAGGAATGGTACTAGTTGGAATCCATATCCGGCGTTTCCGAGGGGCCGAACTAGAAGGTGGAGAAAACTCACGAGCATGCTTGCGAGACTCTTCGAACACCTCATTACCATACTCAGCTCTGAAGGATCTATTGACTAAATCCTCAAAGTTGACAAACTCATGAAGATTGAGATCATGACGAATAACAGGGCTAAGTCCCTTGCGGAACCTTGCTTGCTTCCTGGCATCAGTGGATATCTCCTCTTGGGCATAATGAGCAAGATGGTTGAACTCGGTCATATACTCGTGGATGGACCTATCTCCCTGAGTTAGGTTGCAAAACTCTTCCTTCTTTCTTTCCATCATCTCATCCAGAATGTGGTACCCTCGGAAGGCATCACGGAATTGCTGCCAAGTCACTACGTGACCATCAGGTTGCATTGCAACATAGTTCTCCCACCATTCAACAGCAGCACCTTCCAGGAAGTATACCGCAAACACTACACGATCATTGGGAGCAACATGCGCTGTCTCAAGCTTACGCTCAATGGAACGGAGCCAATCATCGGCTTCAAGGGGCTCAGAAGAACATCGGAATACCGGTGGTTTGAGGAGGATGAAGTCCTGAATGCTGACAACCACATTGCGCTGACGAGCGGTATTCTGCTCGATGAGCTCCAAAAGGCATGTTTGATCACGCCGATTCTGCTCAGCTTCCATCATGATTTCCGCCGCAGAAGGCGGTGGTGGAGGTTCATCATTACTTCGATTCCGATCACGGTCTTGATTGCGATGAACAACACTACGAGTTCCACCTGACATCCTGTGTGATAAAAATCAACAATCAGATCAGGTTGTATGATGGAATCAAAGATAAGAGGACATGATTTAGGAGGAAAAGATTGAAATGCAAAGGCATAGATTCCTAGAAACACGGAATAAATCGGGCAGCATAATGGCTACACCAGGATGAAAAATGAGACAATCTCAACGATAACGTGCATCACTTCCTAAGAAACAGTAGGGAATGATGACTCAGAAGACCACAACAATCCTACGGCTACAAAGAAGCAAACAACGAGATGTTCTAGTAAGACATAGAAGAGCCTAGTCCTATCTTCTCGTAGAAAAGATGAGGGTGACTCAGAACTCAGATCGATGAGGGTAAGGAGAAAAAGAAGCCTTACGTTGTTCCCTTATACCCAAGTAACTATATAACTATAGAATGCTAGACTCGACTTTGACCAAGGGTTTGAATAATCCTATAGACAGTCCTGCTCTGATACCAAGTCTGTCGGGACCCGGAATATGCATATGTAATTCCAGTCACAACTCAATCATATGGAGAGACGAGAGTCGTACCCACTTGTCTAAGAAGACAAGGCCAAGCACAGAACACTCTCGAAAAGCATCGTACATGAGGGGCATCCCATCCAGGCCGGATGATCAACTGAGATGGGTCCTCATCGCCCGCTCACAAGTCTAAATGATTATGGGTGGTGAAATCCCATACTCATCGACAAGTCGCCTCAACCATATTATCGATTGAATTATAACACTTACATAAACAGACTCCAGCCCGATCACTTAGTCGGGGTCTCTGGCGGGCTCAATCATACAACAAAGTGTGCCACGTGACAGAGTCACAAGCAATCGCATCGCGATGCCCCAAGCTGCGCACATCTAAGGGCCACTTGGTGTATAAAAGACAGCCGACAAGAACACAACTAAGCTATCGAACCCCACACTAAGACATGCATGTTATAATCATACACGCAACATACATGTCTAGTGTAAACAGAAGGTACACATTGCATGAACTCTACAAAGTATATCTTTATTGACTTACACATAGAGTACACAAAGATCATATGACTATGATCCATCATTACATCAAACAACGGAAGAAAATTAGGTCTGAGTACAGACAAGATTAACAAAGGGCTTAGAGAAGCCTTGATCAACATACATGCCCTTCCACAAGGGACCAGACTGCTGTCTGGAACTATACTAGCTTAGTCAACGTCGAGCTTCAGGAAGGTGTCTCCATCGGGGTCTGGGTTTCCATCTAAAACATAGAAGAAGAAAACGTGAGTACAAAGTCGTAATCAACAAGACTTACATCAGAACTAAACTACTCATGCTCAAGTTTCAAGGTAAAGGGAGGTGGGGTTTCAACATGCAGAAGTGCCATCTTTCACTTGGCTAGTCCTGTACTACGAGTACCAGACTTGAGGTAAGAAGCGTACACGAGTCCACTACCAAGTCTCCAACCAATACACCACTATGGATACTTCCTCGACTTCCCCACGAGAAATCATTCCACAACACTCACGCTTTTCTTGCGATTTTTAGAGTATCCATTCAAGTTGTCTAATAATCAAGCACATCTTTCCAAGTAGTCCATGACCGCGGATGCGGCTATTCAAATAGTTTGTTAACCCTGCAGGGGTGTACCGCTACACACATGACCATCAGTTACCGCCAAGTACTCGTCACCATTCAAGGGGTGCCGACGAGGATGTTCACCACGACACTTACCTCACGGCACCGTTCTAGTCCAAGGAGTCAACTGTCTGAGTTCCAAACCCAACTGGAATTCCGTCCGAGCTTCCAGTCAGGACTCAAACCATGTAGGCACGACTGACAAGCCCACCTCGACGGATGGTTCTTCGCTTGACAAGCCATGTTCTACAAGCCCTACCATGAATGCCACATTTCATTTCCTTTATCTTTCTATGCATATGCCGAATGGAAAACCCGAACTAGGTGTGACTCCTGGACTTGGATCGGGGTGAGTTAATAGGTCGAGAGGGGTCAGTGAGCCCAATGTCTGGTTGTACTCTTTGTCTCAGATTACCATACAAGAAATCGGGCTTGAGGCGGTGTTCAACGAGACACCCCACTGTGTACTCCTACACAGCCTCTCATCGTTCACCTTATATTAGGGTAGATTCACCAACACAGTTTCACCTTCATCAACACCATGTTCACTATCATCCCGACTCACATCAAAAGTATACTCATTGTAAAATCTAAGCATGCAATAAGCAGTAATAGTTGCAGGTGCCACATGATATCAGTCAACTCCTATGTCAGCTAGGATTGTGGTTTGCTTACTACTGTGACAAGATGATAGGTCATGCATCGGATATGGGTTCAACTATGCGGTAGAATCGATAACAAGGTGATCTCCTAAACATGCATACGCGAGACTGAGAGGGAAGTGGGATTTTATAGACATGGTCAATGGGGTTTTCTTGTCGTGCTGACGATACACAGGTTTAACGGACTTCTTCTTCTTCGGGGGTGATCACCGTCTCGGAAAGTCTGTTACCGGAACAATAATCACGAAAGGGGGGGAACAACATTGAAATAGAATGCACAAGCACATGATATAGTTGTCCACGATGTGAATGCTACTGGTTTGTGGCAAATTCATCTTAATTGAAGTGTATTGCATTTGGAATGCAAATTCAAACTTCAAATTCAAATTCAAATTATGCCATATGCATGTTTGCTACTGTTCACACATTTTAAAATGGTCACACATAGAAACAAGTTGCATATTCATAATCCTTGCATTTTCTGATAATTTTTCATATATTATTTGTCCAATTTGGAGTTAATATGAATTTTCTATGATTTTTCAAAGTTTAAAAGATTTTCTGTCTTTTCTGGATTTTCTCTGAATTCTAATAAATAGAAAAGCCCTTTACTACGTCATGCAGACCTCAGCATGACGTGGGGGGGGGCTTCTGGCCAGTGAGGCTCTCCTGTCAAAGACTTAGAGGCTTAACCCTCTGCTTATTAAAATTTAATTTGATTTGGGGGGGGGCTGGCCCCACCTGTCAGTGGCTTAGGTCAACTAACCAGGGGGGTTAGCCCCCTAATTACCCTGGCACGTGGGCCTCTCGCCGCCGGCGAGCTCCAAAACGGCAGAGAGGGCGCCGGGATGACCAAATGGTCACGGGAGAGCATGGGAGAGGCGCCAAATCGATCCCCACGTGCCCCCGCATCCATTTGCGCCATTCGGGGTTCTTCGGGAGGGTCGTGGCGTCGCCGGCGCCATGAACTGCGGTGGCCCGAGCTTGGCTCCGGTGGAATCGAGGGTCCCGGCGATAATTTGGAGCGCGGGGAGGGGCAAGAGGAAGAGGGGCTCACCCTGGTTCCTTTGAAGAGGACGGGGAGGCCGGGGGGTGGCTGGAGGCGGAGAAATCGGCGAGGAATCTCAGCGGGCTCCGGTGAGGTTACAGTGACGAAAGCGGCGGCTCCAGCTCGATGGTGTTCTCGATCCGGGGCTCGAAGACGAAGTCGTCAGTGCTGATGAAGAGGGACACGGTCATGGGAGTTGTGGCGCGCGGTGGTCGCGCGTTTCCACCGCAGCGTGCTCCGGCGGGTTCTCTGTAGCCGAGAAATCCGGCGAGGCTAGGGAAGGAGAGGTTCTAGTGAGAGGGGGAAAAGACGCGGGGCATCTATGGGGCTCACGTGGCGAGAGGAGGGAGGCAGGGGAGGCCTAGAAGGCTGGTGGCGTGGCGTCGGCGGTCGCCGCGTGCTCTCGGGGCGACACCGAGTAGCTTGAGGAAGGAGACAAAGGGGAGGTGGGCTGGGCCGTGCTAGATGGGCCTGGGGGGGGGGTTCAGTTGGGCCAAATAGCCGAGGGGGTTTCCTCTTTCTTTTTCTTCTTCTTTTCTATTTCTGTAATTTTGTTGTGCCTATAATTAAATAGCCAGGAATTTTAGTAAAATGCCCAAATATTTTTGTAAATCTTAGGTGGCCAGTAGCAAGCCCTAAACCCTAAACCCTAAACCCTAGGCATTTTTGAAATTCAATCAATTCGAATTTCAACTCAAATATTGGTTTAATTAATTTCCAAACCCAATTTTGGATTTTTGTAAAATTCCATGAGCAGGAAGTGGGTCCCACAACACGTGGAACTTAGTCATTTTGCACATTTTGAGAAGTTTTACAAATATTCAAATGGATTTTTAGAGGAAATTTTTATCTCGCCATTTGAATTAATTTCTTAGGGCTTTCAGCTTTCCCCTATTTTGAATTTCTTTTGAATTTTTGCATGATGCAAAGGAGCACTTGAACCCTAGCACATACCTAAACTTGGGTTGTGACAGCACAAGGAAAAGAAAGGATCATCTAGGCAAATATCAAACATTAGGCATGTATCCCATAGGTAGTTGTACGTGCTTGCAATAAGAACTTGCACAACATCTTTTGTCCTACCATCCCGCTACGAACGGGGCCAAAGGGAACTTATGGAGATTAAGGTGCTCCTGTCAAAGAGCACTGTAATAAAGCAATAAACTCAATGGATATATGAAACCCTCAAATTATGGACCATCCCCTTTGGTATCCCAAGCTGTCACCTTTGGGATCCACTACTAGGGAATAGCCTTATGGTGGCGCACTGTTTTTGAGTTTAGTGGCGCATTAGGGATGCGCCACTAACTACAAGCCACTAATAAGGGCTTAGAGGTGGCGCATTCTGGATGCGCCACCCCTAAGGCCCTTAGGCGTGGCGCATCTCAGAATGCGCCACCTCTAAGCTCTTAGGGGTGGCGCATTCTGGTATGCGCCACGCCTAAGGGCCTTAGGGGTGGCGCATTCACAGTGCGCCACTAAATCCTGAAAATATGCGCCACTAAATAATTACAGAAAACAAAAAAAAAGAATTAAATAAAAGAATAAAAGCATTACAGATATTTTTATTATATTACAGAAATGCAAAATACAATATAACAATGAGGCCAACAGTTATTGATACAAAAGAATTGCAATATAATTTTTATTACAAAGGTTTAGAGGCCAACAAGATTCACAAGATTACATCCATCACAAAATTACAATGATTCCAACAATTATTGAAAACCGAAAGCTACTTTCGTCATCATATCTTGTTTGCTCTTCAACCTGCACAAAACAAAGCTTTAGAGGTCACATCCATATGAATCATACCAAAGGAGAAGAAAGCAATCTAGCATCTAATCTTATCAACAACTTAAAGCAAGTCGATGAATGGTGAAAAGCATGCACATATGCATAAAAATGCATATGCAGTGACCTTTATACACAAAGAGCACCAAGAGTATTTGACACTACCATCTACTACACAAAGAGTACATCCAAATTACATCCAAATTACACAAATAGTACATTAAATTGTTCTGACTCGGCTCGGGGAATGGGCGGCATCCTTCTTTCGTCATGAAAGGCCTTGTGTCACGCAGGGCCTTTAGGCGGACTTCTATCTCCCCATTGGATGGTGCAATGTTTGAGTGGAAGATCGACCCCCTCATTTGTACTTCATGACGGATGATAGTCGCCATCTGCGCTTGGATGTGAAAGAACTCCTCCTTCAGATTTGCATCGGCGATTTCCGCCTTCCTTTCGGCCCACGCTCTGAGATGACTTGGCAGCGTAAGGTTGCGTTGTTCCTGTACAATCGCCCTCATTTGATGAAGGGCGTAGTACGCATCCCTCACACTGCCAGCCGGCTGCTTGACGCACGGGAACTGCGTTACGTGGTTGAACACGTTCACGCCAGGCTGATTTTTCCTGAACTTGTGCTTCGTGATCTTGCCTCCGGCTTTTATGTAGCCGACGAGAGCATCATCCAAAACTCTCATGATATACTTGTAATCTTTCTTCTTCACACTCCCCGAGTCTAAATACACGGCATGCGAGTGTTGAGGTGAAAAGCAGATGAGCACGCAGCCTTGATCCTCACTGCATAATTAAAATAATCCAAAAGAATGTTGGAAGAGGACAATGGAAAGCTAAGAAAGCATATATGCTACGGAGGCGAGCGAATGACTTACTTGGGAGAGTATGTCATAAGAAATGAATCCTTGTCGGCGTTCTGTAGCATGAAGTCTGTGATGTACCCCTCCGCGAGAGCCGCGTCCCCGTCGTCCATCAAGATGCTTTCACGCATGTAGAAGGGGTCCAATATCGCGACGCTTAGGGTCTTATCTCTCCTGATACTCATAGAAAGGCTGAGCGAGAACAGACGGATAAGGCTATGGTCCAGCCACTTGAGATGGTACAAATTGAAGATCTCCGAAAATCGCAGGATTATCATATCCGCGGGGATAGTGTTGATGAAGCCCATGTTGAGTGGCACCTTGGCCACGAAAACCGGGTACGAGGGATTATCTTCTCGAAGAAGAATCTTCTCTAATGCCATAATACTATGATGCACACTCTGCATATCCGAAGTTGCAAGGTCCAACATGTCCTTAGGTAGCATCGCCCTACCAGCCACATGGATTTCAAACGAGAGATCCTTGGGTCTTGGTGGCCCGTCCTGAGCCCGGATCGGCATCGAAGGTTGGCTACTAGAAGTGATGCTCTTCTTTCTTTTCCGTCCCTTCTTCTTTTCTGATTTTGAGCAGTCACCGGCCTTTATCTGCTCAGTGGCCGCATTATGGAGTGTGGACGGGCTGAGAATAGATCTTGTGGCATCTTCTTGAGGCTCGGTGAAGGCGCAAGCTGCTGCAGACATGTCCTGAGAAGCAGCGAAGAGACGCGTGGAGCAAGCAGGCTTCGCCGCAGGATCAGCTGGACCGCGAGCTTCCTCGTCATGCTGATAGGCTCCTTCAGCAGGATGCATGAATAAGTCATCAGCATCATACAAAGTATTGATGAACTTGTCGGCGCTGATATCATCATCAAGATCATCGTCTTCTTGTTGTGCGCCGATGGGATCATGTGGCGCCGACACGATGACTAGCGGTGTTGTCCTAGGTGTGGTGCCCCTTTCCCCCGTCATTAAACGCATTTGGCTCTTCGGCCATAGGCATATTTGGTTGAAACAGTCACTGAGGACTGCCGGCTCGTCCTCATCGTATCCGGGGGGTTGAATGGGAGGTTCAACTCTCTCGTAGCCCGAAATCACGAGAGAGATTTTAACCCTATGCATCTCCGGTGCCATCGGCATATTGTGCATGATTCGATTTTGTGGTTGAATGATTTTACCTTTGGCAACATCCTTCAACTCGCCGTCCACGACTTGTAATAGAATGCATGGAGTGTCCTCCTGCGAAAGAGATATATATATGCATGTACGGCATCAGAGAGATTCCACTAAAAAAGGCAAGGAGATGAAGTCCTCTTTTGAGTTCCAGACGCTTATAGTTACCTTGAGGTCGTCGAGGTCGGCTAGTGAAGAGACCCCGCCGATGACGGCGGGCATGCAAGAGACGGAGGGCGCGCTGCCTCCCGTGGCGTCGGTCGCCCTATTTGCGCTGCCGCCGGGTGCATTATTGTTATTCCCCGGTTGCTCGATCGTGGCCGGAGGAGTTACCATCACGTCCGGCGTCGCCTCCGCGGTGTTGGCGGCCGGAGTAACAAATACGCCGGGAGTCGGTGCGGGAGCCACCACTACGGCCGGAGTCGGGACTGCAGGCGCCGCGGGGCCAGAGTTGCTGCCGACCATGCTGGGGACTGGTATGGGCCCTTGTCCACCACGCGCTTGCCAATTCGTGAGCGACTGCATCATATCTGGAAGGATAGCGTTCATCGTCTTCGCCACTTCGTCCTGGACAAGCTGCGGAAGCATGTTCACCTTCTCCTCCAGTCCACGAACATAAGCGGCATCTTCTTCGGTCCTTCTCGCCTTGCGCCCCCTCGAACCGGACTGCTCCACCTATTTACCATAATATTCGGACCAATTTAGGTCCGCACCAAAGCCGACCACACGGCCGGCTGACGATGGCTTCGCCGTCACGTCGTCAACCTTCTTGACCTTGTTCAACGCCCTGTTAAAGGCATTGTCCCACGGGCCGGCCGGCTTAACCGACGACTCCTGCGATGAGGCGATTTGCATTTCCGCTTGCTGCAAAAAGAATGTGAAACGTTAAGAAATTGTGAACTTCACTCGAGAATTCAATCGACAAGGTCGCGTGGTAAACTACTTACCACGGCAGTCGTAAACTCCTGAATCTTAGGATCGATAATTATTTTCGAGGTTGCTTTGTCCTTATAGCTCCGGGCCCTCACAAAGAATTCGGTCTGCGGATCATCTTTGTATTGCTGGAAGGGGTTAGGTATGCCCGCAGCGGCGTACTCGGCATCCTCCTTGTCCCATTTAGGCTTGGAACTTTTGTAACCACCGGCTCCGAGACGGTGGTTACCTATGAACTGCGACCGCATGGCCTTGCCCTTTGCACTCGCGGCCTTGGCTTTCTCGGACTCACACCTAGCCTTGCTCATCTTCCTGAGGGGCCATGTGTTTACTTTGTTCCCTCTGAGTTTGGTGTTATCGTACGGCTCCGGAAACTTGTATCGTCCGTGCAGCTTGTTGATAAGAAGCTGACAATAATGAATATTCTCACGACTCCTGAGGTTAATCGTGGTGATCGGCACGGTGTTGCGGAGAATCGCCGTGACTTGACGGCCGTACCCTTCCGAAAAACGTTCGAGCTCTTTAGGAATCCCGACGGCGGTCACAACAGTTCACTCTTGCCTGATGACGCCGACCTTGGTCGGTTTCCGATTCCTCTTCTTCGACTGGGTACCATCTGTGTTGGAGCCACCGGTCCCATCATCCTCTCCGATGTTCCTCTCGCCGTCTGTCGTACCGGCCTCCTCCTCCAAGTCATCATCCGATGAGTCGGACTCCGACTCTATCTCCTCCTCATACTCCTCCTCGCCCGGAGGTACTTCCTCTTCTCTCTGCTCCTCGACCTCCTCCTGGGAGTATTCCAAAAATTGCTTCCTTTTTTCTCCCGGCTGAGAAGAAGGACCGGCGTCGGCTCCGGTCGACATGTTTGCACTAGTACAATATTAAGAAATGCAACTACTTAATTAATTCGCACAATAAATAAATGCAAATACTCTCATGTTAAGAAAAATAGCAAAGGTCATGCACGAATTCACGGAAAAATTCGGCATGACCTTTGCTCTTTTTCTTAACATGAGAGTGCCCCATTAACCGAAACGGAAGTTAATCGACATTTCGGGAGAAAGGGGATAATGATTTGTACCTGCACAAGAAAATACCTTGTATGTAGGCACAACCAGCATATTTATAGATATTGAAACAGTATTCAAAAACATAATAGTCAATAAGAAATCTATTAACATCACAAAACATAGGCAACCATCTTATCATGTCAAGTTCTGCTGGCAGATTAATGCATTGCAAATTTTGTATACTTGCAAGTTGTACTTTGCAACACCTAAAAACAGAAAATTTGGACCTAGGGCATTGTCAAGAACTCAAAAAATTCAGACAAAGCACCATGGCACCTTTACTAGTTGAAAATTCAGACAACTTGTTTTTTTCCAGCAGGGGAGGGGGAGCAGGGCACCATTGCTATTTTTCAAATACTACCTCTATTGCTACCACTACAAACCTAATACAGAGTACTACTAGAACTAATTTTTACTTTTGAAATTAGAAGAACAGGGAGCCTACACTTCATTTAAAGCAGATGCAGTCCATGACAAGGTGAAGTGTATATACTTATTATCATTCTAAAAGTAGCTTGTCCTAATATCTTTGTCTATCCAGTGTGGCTACATTACATGGTGATCAAATTACCTAGCTACAATACACACACACACACACACACACACACATCTAAGCCAAGTATCCAGTATAGCATCTATTCATCAGTTTATTTTTTTTCATATCAAATTGGGCTATCAGATTTTATGTGCTGATCAATGGTCTGTAAACAGAACAAAGCACAACATTTTCATATCAATGATCATGTACCATAAGCAAGAATTCCCAGTGACATTGATTTAAAGCTTGCAGCCACATGGAAACAGAGTGGAGACAAAACACACAAAAAATTCCTAGCAAACATTCTATGCCTACTAATCTAGCTAGTACTACAAATTCCCCTCTGCTCTCTAGAGTTTGAAGGGGTCGATGTAGAACTGAGTGCTGCGGGAGCAGGGGAGGGTAGGGGGAGTAGGGGAGGGGGAGTACCTGGCTGGACGGCGGCAATGGCTCGAACGGCGGAGGATGGGCGCGGGGCGGCTCCGGTGGCGCGGGTCTGCTCCAGTGGCGTGGGGCGGCTCCGACGTCGAGGTAGATGGGGGCGTGGGGGCGGCTCCGGTGGCAGCTCTGGTGGCGGCGAGGGCGATGGACGGAGAGGGGGGCTCGAACGCCGGGGGGCGGCTCCGATGGCGGTCGACGGCGAGGACAGTGTGCTGGCCGGGAGAGATGGTGGGGAATGGGTGTGGGCACGGGCAAGGGGAGGGGGTGATGGAGCAGTTAAGGCTTAGGGGTGGCTCATTGTGTCGAAATGCGCCACGCATAAGGTTTCTTATGCGTGGCGCATTTAGGAAAAATGCGCCACGCATAAGAAACCTGTTGGTGGCGCATTCTGGCAAAATGCGCCACCCCTAAGAGCACTTAGTGGCGCATTTCAACAATATGCGCCACCCCTAAGCTTTTTTTATTTTTTAATTAAAGTTTAAACAATTATTTATTTTTTAATTAAAGTGAAACCATTTAAAAATAATTATTATGGAGTACATTTTTCTATAAAAGTGGTCAACCTTTTGAGAATGGTGCTTCGATTGTGTCGTCGCCGAACCAAGATCCACAAACACAAGGTGTAGCGGCATTTGGAAACATAAGATTGTGATCATCAATTACAAAGTGCATATTAAATCCATGCATACACAAAGTGATCATGAATTACAAAATATTTTTCTTAAATTTGGAGCTAGCTATCTAGCTATCATTTCCTCACGATCTTCTTCTTGCCCTTCTTTGTCGTGGTTGAATAATTTAGGCCCGGGACGCCTTCACTTTTCCTCTTGAACGGGAGGAGACCTTTCTTCGGTAGGGTTGTGGTGTATGTATCCTGAGCGGCGTAGTCATCCTCCATCTTCGGGTCGCCGTACTTGTCAAAGTCTTGCTCGTTGGCGACTCCATCCATTCCGATGATGTTTCTTTTGCCTCTCCTCACTACAACACGGCTCGGCTTTGATGGGTCGGTAATGAAGAAGCATTGGTCCACTTGGCTAGCCAGTACCCATGGCTCATTTTTCGCGGTGACGTTTGCGCCTGCAGACTTGGATTTGGCTTCGGGTATAACCATGGTGGTGAAGTACAGGTCTTCTTTTACGACGCTCTTGGCCCATCTCACACGGAACATCGGCACCTTCTCTCCACAGTAGTCGAGCTCCCATATGTCCTCGATCCTTCCATAGAATCTTTCCTTGACGTCATCGGTGTAGAATATCCCCGTTACCCTTGAGTTCTGGTAATCGCAGTTATTGTCCTTTTCCTCCGTGTAAAATGTGTAGCCGTTGATATCATACGCTTGATAGGTCATCAGGTTGCGTGCGGCACCCTGTGACAAGGTGAATATCATCTTTTCGTCCTCGGAAGCGTTCCTTCGCGGGGGATTAGCACGAAGCTCGTCCCTGAACCAAGTCATGAAACCGGAGTTGTGCTCTTTGATTAGCCGTGGATCTCGTTCCGTTATCTGCAGGCCCTGGTCACTGTACTTCTTCCTGATTAAATCCTTGTGCTTTACTATCCAAGGATCGACCAGCTGGATGTGTTGTAGCGCAACTAGGCTTGCTCTTTCAAAGTCGATGTCTCGACCGTCAAAGTTGACATGCATTGCGCGGCTTCCCTCGTGGTGACCACACCCATCGGTCCTGCCAAAGTGCTTGTTGACGGCCAGACCAACAGGGTTCTCGGTGTTGAGATAATTCGTGCAAAAAGAGATGCACTCTTCGGTTAGAAAGCCCTTCGCTATGCTTGCATCTGGACGGGACCTATTACGAACGTATTTTTTGATGTGCCCATTCATCCTTTCGAACGGCATCATGCTGCGCAGAAACCCAGGCCCGAGTTGGACGATATCCTCCACGATGTGGATCAGCAGATGCACCATAATGTCGAAGAACGCGGGCAGGAAATAGATCTCAAACTCGCATAGTATGAGCACGATCTCCTCCTGTAGCCTTTTGAGTTGCGTAGCGCAAATCGACTTCCGGGAGATGACGTCAAAAAAGTTGCAAAGGCCAAACAACGTTTTACGGACGTGCTCGTCCATTATCCCTCGCATCGCAACCGGGAGAATCTGCGTCATCAGCACGAAACAGTCGTGAGATTTCATCCCGCTGAAACGCTGCTTCGCCTCGTCTAGGTATCTTCTTATCTTCCCCGCGTAGCCGTTCGGAAATTTTACTCCTATGAGGCTGTGGATAAACCGCTTGATCTCCGCCTCGCACAGAGTGAAGCATGCCGGGGGGCAGTGATCAATACCGGTCTTCTTCTTGGTCGTCCTTTTTCGTTTGCGAGAGTTTTGCGTTTCCGTATCCTCTTCCTCCTCCGGATCATCATCGTCGTCACTAGGGGGGTGAAGTTCTCTCCTGATGCCCATAAATTTCAAGTCATTCCTTGCTTTTGGCCCGTCCTTGGTCTTCTCCGGCATGTTGAGCAGCGTGCCAAACAAGCTCTCGCACACGTTCTTTGTGATATGCATTAAGATCAAGGCTATGAGGACTGCGGAGTAGACTCCAGTATTGCAACTCCCAGAAAACAGACCTCGCTTTCCATACCCTCATCAATGTTTGAGTCTTTTTTTTTCTTTCCCGGCGCGGGGCACTCTTTCCAAGTTTTCAGCAAGTTGTCGATTTCTTTGCCGCTCCTTCGAGCTGGGGGTGCTCGGAGCTCCTCGGTTCCATCGAACAAATGTCCCTGTTTTCTCCACGCGTATTTCTTGGGAAGCCACCTCCGAGACCCCTGGAACACGGTTTTTGAAGATCCGGGATCTTTTGGTAGCTGGCGGTACGTTGTATTATCCATGCACCTAACGCATGCA
This sequence comes from Bromus sterilis, assembly GCA_950022295.1. Lineage (NCBI taxonomy): Eukaryota > Viridiplantae > Streptophyta > Magnoliopsida > Poales > Poaceae > Bromus > Bromus sterilis. Next base: position 281,814,163 of record OX465599.1, on the reverse strand, counting down.
TAGAATCCTTGGACCACCTGCCCTGAGAAATATCCGTATCCGAGATAGTCATGCACCGTCGTGATCACCGCGGCTTTCATTGGGAAATATTCTTTTGCCGCGGCGTCCCACGTATTGACTCCGTCTTTCCATAACGTTTCTAGCTCCTCTTTCAACAGCTGCAGATATAGATTGAGGTCCGTACCTGGTTGTTTCGGCCCTTGAACTAGCATACACATTGTTATGTACTTTTTCTTCATGCACTTCCAAGGGGGAAGGTTGTATATGCATACAAAAACGGGCCAGGTACTGTGTGTGCTGCTCTGGCCGCCAAACGGATTGACTCCATCGGCGCTCACACCAATCCTGAGGTTCCTTGGTTCTTTCCCAAAATCTGGGTATTCGAGGTCCAACGCAGTCCATTGGCTACCATCTGAAGGGTGCCTCAGCATGTCCTCCTTTTCCGGATCCGGGTTCGGGTCATCCTCTTTTATCTTCTTTCTATCCGCGTGCCAGGTCATGAGCTTTGCTTCCTCGGGATCTACGAAATACCTCTGCAGACGAGGAGTGATCGGAAATTACCATACCACTTTTCTAGGAACTTTCTTCCCTCTCTTGTATCGACTAACACCGCACACCGAACATGTGGTTTTATCTTCGTCCTCAGCCCGATAGATCATGCAATCATTTATGCAGACATGGTATTTAACGTGCGGAAGATCGAGAGGGCAAAGGACTTTCTTGGCCTCAGCGATACTAGTTGGGCACGTGTTTCCCATCGGAAGACGATCGTGCCAGAATGCCATGTTATCATCGAAGCTTTCGTCGGTCCATTTGTGTTTTGCCTTCATCTCCATAGCCCCAAGTGTTACATTCAAGCGGGTATCCCCATCGTTGCATCCTTCGTACAACTTCGTAATCGCGTCTTTCTCGAGTTGCACCATCTTGGCTTTCTCTCTAGCTGCACCTCTTGCGTTCAACGCCTCTTTGACAAGCAGCTCTTGAACATGAGGGTCCCGCACCCAGCTTGAATCATCATGTCCGACATCTTGATCTTCATGTCCGGCATCTTGATCTACATGATCCGCTTCGGCATCTTCTTCATGATCATGTACGGGATGCTCTTCGTCATCTCGCCCGCCGCTGTTTTCTGTTTGCCCTTCCTCATTTACTGGCGCCCCACCATTGACGTCCTCCTCCTCACCAGCTTCATCACTTATCCATCGTGTGTAGCCATCCATCAAACCATTACGCTTCAGGTGTCTTTGCAATATTCCGGAATAGGGCTCGGTCACGCACTGAAGTTTGCATCTCCGACACAGACATCTTATATCCGACCTATTATTCCTTAGCATGTCGTTTGTCGCACATTGCATCCACCTAGCCACGGTGATATCGCTCAGCATCTCGCGGACCATGGTCGATCACCTACGTGCACGGAGAGAGAAACACAATTATATATCACAGTCGTTGCCGGAAAAATTCGGCATGACCTTCCCTAATAATGCATGGGAGCATGCGGAGAGTGCGCTAGAAATTTGCCGAAACGGAAATGAATCGACATTTCGGCAAAACATTTGCCACTCAAGATACACATATACATCAAACCACCATAAGCTTCACATATACATCAAACCACCAAAAGCTTCACTTATACATCAAACCCAAGCTTCACATATACAACAAACCCCAAGCTCATAAAGGCAAGTATATGGGTCATAAATGGAACAAAAGAGTTTGGGAGGAGGTCCACTTACTTCAATATGAAACAAAATAGATGTAATGCCAAGTATCGATGGATAAATGGAAGAAATGAGGTGGGGAGGAGGAGAAAACCGAATAGATCTAGGGTGAGAAGAGTGGATCTAGTTTGAGAATTGTGTGGAGTGAATGAGAGGTGGTAGGTGGGGTGGAGTAGATAAGGGAAGCTCTAGGCATTTAGTGGCGCATATATAAAGTCAGTGGTGGCGCACTGGTGAAATGCGCCACCCCTAAGCTCTTATGGGTGGCGCATTAGGTAAATGCGCCACCCCTAAGGACCTTATGGGTGGCGCATTTACAATATGCGCCACCCCTAAGCTCTTAGGGGTGGCACATTCTGTATATGCGCCACCTATAAGGTTCTTAGGGGTGGCGCATATTGCTAGATGCGCCACGTATAAGATCATCTAGGCTGGCCCACTCTTAGGGGTGGCGCATTGGAAAATATTGCGCCACCCATAAGGTCTTATGGGTGGCGCATTATTTTCCAGTGCGCCACCCCTAACAGATGGTGGCGCATGGCTTTCTACATGCGCCACTAATAAGCTTTCCATGTATAGCTATTTCCCTAGTACTGATCGCCGGTTCTGGACCATAATAGGTGCATACAACTCATAGATAGGATCAAGAACATAAATATACTCATGAAAACACAAGTGGTTTAGATATGAAAACATGGCACTCGGGCCCAAAGTGGCAAGCATTAAGAGCAACAAGTTGTAGCAAATATGATAAACACCATAGTAGATGATAGGCAACATGCCCTCAACAATCTGACGAACTATTACATGATCAAACTCATCCAATCTCCACCTTCCCCTTTGCCTACAGCAGGGAATTACTCACACATGTGAAGAGAAGTCATGGAGGGGGGATGGATTGGTGATGGTGATGACGACGGCGACGATCTCCCCTCTCCGGAGGCCAAATCAGCCTCCAGATTAGTACTCCTGAGGAACAACAGCGGGTGGCGGTGGCTCCGTGACGGAAACTGGAAAAGTGATACGTCTCAAACGTATCGCTAATTTCTGCTTGCTCCATGCATATTTTGTATGATATTGCTATGATCTAGATACACTTTCATATACTTTTGATCATATTTGGACTAACCTACTAACTCAGTGCACCCCACTGCCAGTTCCTGTTTTCTGCTGTTTTTCTATTCCAGGTTTCCCCCATATTAAAAGTGCTCCAAAAATTCGGGAAAAATCGGATAAAAAATCAGCGCATAGGAGTCTTCCAGAATCACCCAAGTGGGGCAGAGGGCCACCACCAGGGGCCCAGGCAGCCACCTGGCGCGGCCAGGGGCCTGGCCGCGCCAGGGGGGAGCCTGGACCTCTGGTGGCCCCCTGGCTGCCCCCCTTCGCCTATTTATTCTCCATGACGGGGAAACTCCGAAGACAAAACCCTATTTCGCAATCTCGCCTCTGTTCCGCCACCGCCGCGCTTCCAAGATCGGGAGCACCGTCAGGACCCTTCCCAGCACCCTGCCGGAGGGAGGATCGACCTCCGGGAGCTTCTCCTCCACCATGGACGCTTCCCGGATGTGCCGTGAGTAGTCTACCTTGGACCATGGGTCCGTGATCAGTAGCTATGTGATGTTCTCCTCCCCTCTTTGTTCTTCATGGTTTACACCTCGTGAGCTGCCCTACATGATCGAGGCACATATGTAATTCTTCTGCTATTTCTTTGCTGAGTTTGATGGGATCCGATGGGTTATGAGATTATGTTCAGATCGTGATAGAGTAATATATTTGGTTTTGATCTCTTATATTTTTGTTCCTAAGTAATTATTGCATGTTCTCCGTTGCTGTTTATTTCTTTGGCCAAGTGGTGGATAGTAACCCCAAGAGGGAATGTTATGCTCGATTGTGGGTACATGCCCCCTGATGACACGGTTGAGTGACAGAAACATGAGTCTAGGGGATGTGCTGTGGCCACAAGGTGGAAAACAACGGTGCTTGTAACCGTGGTTGCAAGGATTGTTTACTTTACACAAAGTTATTTTAATGCAGTCGTCTTTTGCTTTGGGTTTACACTTTGGGTGGGACTCGCAACTTAATACCAGCGAGATGTTCTGGATAGATATCTCAAGGTGGATGATTAGTATTAGATGTAGATGGATTTCGGTCTACTTATTTTGGCGTACTACCCATGCTTATGAGCCTCTTCCTTTCTTTTGTAGCATAGTTAGCATTGCGATGCGTTTATAATCCTGTCAATTGCCCGTCTGTAATTTGTTTACCTCGCATAACAGTTTTATCGTCTTTTGGGAGAGAGACATCACTAGTGAACATCACGGGACCCCGGTCCATATCCTCATCAATGTTTACAAGCCTATTTCCTTTTTAGTATCTACTTTCAGTTGGTATCATTATCATTATCCCTTGTGTGTTTGACCCTTTGTAAACAACAAGACCGGAGAGATTGACAACCTCTCTGAACTTCGTTGGGAGAAAAGTTAATTGTATCGTGTGCAGGCCCGCGTCAGATGCGCCGCTGACACCTACTTGTCATTGCCGGAGTCCTACGGGAGACAAACCCTATCCTCTACATAGGGGAAATTTGCTGCTATCCTACATCTCACCTTCCACTTGGGGTAACCAACGAAGGGCGAGAATCCATTACCACTTCCACGCCATCAAGAAAGTTTCTAGCGCCGTTGCCGGGGACTCCGAGTGATAAGATAGGGGAGTTGCCCACTATCCTTTACATTTACTTTTTAGTCTTGTTAGTTTACCTTTCTGTTTTTATCTTTGTGTCTTATATCGAAAATTACAAAAATCTGCCACACTTGCAACTACTATGGGTTCCACTGAAAACACCAAGTTGTGTGACTTCACCAGTCACAAGAACAAAGACTTTATCTGCACTCCTATTGCCACACCTGGCACTTCAGCTACCTCTTATGAAATTAAACCTGCTTTACTAAATCTTGTTATGAGAGATGAATTCTCTGGTGCTGGAGATGATGCTGCTTTACACTTGAATAATTTTGTTGAATTATTTGATATGCAAAAGTATAAAGAAGTAGAAGGTGATGTTGTTAAGCTCAAGCTTTTTCCTTTCTCTTTGAGGGACGGAGCTAAAATCTGGTTTCAATCTTTGCCTAGGAATAGCATAGATTCTTGGGATAAATGCAAAGATGCTTTTATTGGGAAGTACTACCCACCTGCAAAAATTATCCAATTGAGGAGTAAAATTATGAAATTTAGGCAATTGGATAATGAACACGTTGCCCAAGTTTGGGAACATATGAAATCTCTTGTTAAGAAATTCCCTACACATGGTTTTACTACGTGGATGGTTATCCAGACTTTTTATGAAGGCTTGAACTTTACCTCGCAGAACCTGTTAGATTCGGCCGCAGGAGGAACCTTTATGTCAACTACACTTGGTGCTGCCACAAAACTTCTTGATGAGATGATGACCAACTATTCCCAATGGCACACCGAACACGCTCCAACAGGTAGGAAGGTAAATTCTGTCGAGGAAATTACCTCCTTAAATGATAAAGTTGATTTAATTATGTCTCTACTTACCAATTAACCCTCTATTGATCCTCATGATGTTCCTTTAAATTCTTTGGTTGCTCAGGAACAAGTAGATGTGAATTACATTGCTATAAACAACTTCAATAATAATGCTTATAGGGGCAACTTTGCTAGTAATCCTAGACCGTTCCCATCCACTTATGGGAACAACAACACTTACACTAGCAACAAGAACCCCACCTCTGAACTAGAGAGTATGCTTAGAGATTTTATCACTACCCAAAAATCCTTCAACAAGAATGTGGAAGAAAAGCTAGCTAAATTAGATAATCTTTGTTTGAAGGTAGACAACTTAGCCCTTGATGTTGAGATGTTAAAAATTAGAACCTCTCCCCTTGAGGAGAGAAATTCCACTCATATTAATGCTATCCAATTACAAATCAATGAAAATATTAGGATGATGGCTAAACTTAAAGAAAGATGGGCTAGAGAAAAAGAGGAAGAGGATAGAATTAAGAGCCTTCCTACACACCACACAGTTGCCACTATCCAAATTGTTGAGGACACTAAAACTATTAGCACCCAATGCACTCCTGGTCCCATCGGACCTATTAATGGTGATGCTAATGCCTCAACCGAAGAAGAAGAGACTCCTATGAACATAGAGGGTTTCAAACAAGTGAGCCTAGATGACACTACTACCACCTTTGATAGTAGTAATATTGATTTTGATAGTTGCACCCTCTCAGATGTTATTAGCTTATAACACAAAATGTCTAGAGACCCCCACACTAGCACACTTAATCTTTCCTTCACGGAGCATATCACAAATGCTCTCATCAAAGCTAGGGAGGAGAAGCTTAGGATAGAAGCCTCCATACCTAGGAAGCTAGATGATGGTTGGGACCCTATGATAAAAATTAAATTAAATAACTTCTCTTGCTCTGCTTTATGTGACGTGGGAGCTAGTACCTCCGTCATGCACAAAAGAATGTATGATATGTTTGAATTAAAACCTTTTGATTCATGCTCTTTTGGTGTTTGCCTTGACGACTCTTCCGTAAAGAAACCTTTGGGGAAGATCGACGATGTTCTTATCATTGTCAATGACAACTATGTTCCCGTTGATTTTATCATTATGGATATAGAGTGTGAACCTTTGTGTCCAATTATTTTGGGACGTCCTTTTCTCCGTACCGTTGGTGCTGTTATGTGACGCCCCCAAAATCAATTTGTGTACAGTAATCATACACACAGGGTACACGTCTGAGATTAGGGTGCCACGGTGAGAATATCACAGCACTAAACACAAAAGGATAAACCAATATGTTACAATACCAGGGATCACGAGGATCCAAATACATAAGTCATACAAGCCATAATATATGAGTACATACATAGTTAGTCAAGTTTTGCCTTAAGAAGGCTAGCACAAATGACATCAGAGATACAAATCGAAAAGGCGAGGCCTCCTGCCTGGGATCCACCAAACTACTCCTGGTCAACGGGGAACTCGGCGTCGTAGTAGTCGCCTCCGGGGTACTCCTGCTCCTGGGCTCCAACGTCGACTGCAGCGACCGATCAGGCAAAACGAGAAGGGGGAAATAAAGAAAAGGTGAGTATCTAGCATACCCGCGAGTCTTACGTCCGCTAATAAGCATTTATGCATTGTGTCAAATGGAAAGGGGAGGCTATATATAGTGGACTGCAAGGTAGAAATCAGAATAAGGGTAAGAAGCTAGGCCTATCGAAGACTAGCATCATCCAACGAGTCTTGCAGCATGAGGAGAGAATAGCCAACAGTTTATATAAAGCATAAAGTAACAATGCAGCAGAAGTTGCTGCAGCATTGTATAATAATAAGTTGTAATAGTTAGCAATGCCTCCGAGTTCACCTCCTCAACATCCCATCGAGGAAGAAAACCTGGAACCATACAGTTTAATAATAATAGTTCGTAGTGGTAAGATCCATCTTCAGCATAAAGCGTCCTGTTACCGTGGACACGACTATTCTAATAGATTAGTCTTCCCTGCAGGGGTGCACTTGTGTTACACTACACGCACGAATCTCTAGGGTGGCGGGCATCTTGTTAGGGAACTCCCCACCGAGGCTATCCGACACTCCGTAGCCCATCTTTCAAACTCAACAGAGAGGCCATCCGCCGGTCTAAATCCTAAGTACGCCGGGCCTTTGACCCCAACCCGAACGTACTCCTGCACGGTGCGTGACTGGCCGGTGAAGCATAAGCAAACCAAATAAGACAACACCGCGCGAGAAAATAAGACAACACCACTTCCCGGCAATCAGCCCGCAGTACTGCTGACGTCTAAAGAGTCCTCAGACGACACTACGAAGTAGAGGAGCCCATAACTCGTAATTCCCACGTGTAGGCAGCGCGTATAAGCCAAAAGGCTACTCAAGTCATCCACCGAACCATTAGTCATTTTATTAACTTGCGGGACAACCGTTCTCGTTGCCTCGACTTAACTGACCCGTGGACAACGACAGCAGTCAAGACCACCAGTACATCGGTGCCTGGCCTGTCGTCCCACCAAGTCTCTGCGGTTACCAACAAGGTGAACCGTCTCCTTACCTTGTCTCGCGTGTGCTCCTGGGGGAGCTCGACTTTCGTGGTTTGGTAACTCTCGCGGCCGATGATCAGGGGCCAAGCACACTGGTACACTTGTCGTACCCTCCCTGTCATCCCGTCGCAATACCACTCGCGGGCACCGTTGGGTCGTCCGACTCTTACCTTTAAGGACTACCGTGTCAAGACCCTAGGGCGGCTATACCGAGTCAGCAAACAGTGGAGTACGAGGATTAATCCTCGATAGCTCCACTTGATGTGGCTCGGTAGAGCCGAGGTAGGGGCCTGAGGCGGTGTCTGCATTGTACCGTACCAGTGCAGTTATAATCATCGTATCCGCGTTCACTCCCAGAGTGATCACGGCCCGCTATCTAATCCTAGTTGACTATCAAAGCGCAGGGCTCACTGCTGAATATAATATATATAAATTTATAGGCAGCATAGGATAAAAAAGGTACATCAAGGGGCGACAAAAACAGGCTATGCAATGGAATAGGATTGTAACGTAGCAGCAGCAGTAACAATGCCTAGTGCAAGAAAAGTACGGAAAGGTAGGCGATATCTGGGGAATAGAATGGCTCTGCTTGCCTGGAAGCTCGACAGTAGAAGTAGGATCGTCGACGAAGTAGTCTTACTCGGCAACGTTGTAGTCGACATCAGCGGGGTCTACCGGAGAATAAAAGGGGCGAAGAAACAGTAAATATAAAGCAAACACATGCAAACAGATACATGACATGACAGATGCATTCTTAACGGTGTTCTAACGTAGTACAAAGTTCTATGCTCGGAGCGGGAGTTCATCTGGGGATGAAATATTGACTCCGGGTGATTATCGGTAGACGGCCCGAAGGGGGAAGGGACCATGTCGGAGGTGTCGTGGACATCCGACAAACGTATGGATGGTGTATCCGTGTTAGTTGATCTATTCTAAACAACTTTCGTGTTCAGAATAAATTCATCCAGACAGTTTATCGGTACCGGACAAATCATCGAACAGTGCTACCGGAGGGGGACGGTTCGATGTTCGGTATGTTAGAGGGGGTTGGTAGACCAACGGATATCATATTCGTATTCCTCGTATTTTTCTGATCAAGTTTGATATATAAATTATTTTCAACGGAGTTAAGGATTAAAAGATATTGATTTTCAAAGTTTTGATCAATTTAAATCATTTTCTGGATTTATTTAATCATTTAAATTGGCATTATCCAGGATAGTACTTTTACTGGTCAAACTTACAGGTGGGACCTACATCTCATACACAGTAGCAATATAAATCATTTTATTCAATAAAATGGCAAGTGGGGCCCAGCTGTAAGTCGCACATTTTTATAAAATCCTTTTTATTTATCTAATGTGCCAGTGGGATCCACTTGTAAGTCACAGAGATATTTTCACTTAGCAGTTATTTTAGATTAACACAGATGTCCTTGGGCCCACTTGTCACTGACATATATTACTAACAGGGGTTTAGTTAATTTAAACTAAGTAAGCAATTAGGCATCAAGGGGGGGGGGTTAGTGGCCTGGGCCCACTTGTCATATAGGGAGGGAGGGGGTTAAGCACATATGGCTTAGCCATTCCCGCGCCGGCGGCGGCCTACAGTGACCACGGCTACGAGCCATTGGTCGCCTCCGGCATCGAAATGGAGCAGCGACTGGCGGAATCGAACGTGGCCAGCACGCGTACCCAATGGTGCACGAGGTGGACGCCGGGATGCACTAAATTGACGGCCACGAGGAGGCCCGACGGCGGCCGGAGCTCGTGCAGGGTGGAGATGACGAGCTAACGCACGAAATCGAGCACTAGTAGGGGCAAAACGATGAGGGGCTCACAGTGAGTGTAGTGGCGAGCTCGGGGAGGCGCGGCGTGGCCTGTAGCCGAGGCAATCAACGGCGAGGTGCTCGGCGGGTGTCGTTGGGGAAGGGCTCGATGGCGAGCCCGTGGTATTCCCCGCGTTCGATTCCCACCCTGGGGTGGTGAAGACGAACGAGGCACAGCCGTTGGACATTACGGAGCGGCGAGGCGGGGCCGTTGACCGCGAGCACGACGGCGGCGCGGACTCGGATGCGCACGGGTCCGTGCGGGGGTGAGGTGGAGACGATGGGGAGGATCTCGATCCAGGTGCAGGGGGGTGCAGGGGGTTTATCTCCGACGTGCGCTACAGGGGGGAGTAGGTGAGGGAGGGGGGCTCCAGCGGCGCCCGTGGCCACGGCTGTGCCACGGCGTCAAGCAGGTGGCCGACAGGACGGGGGCAGGTGGCAGGTGGGAGACGGGCTGGAGGAGTTGGGCCGGTGTGGGCCTTTGCCCAGGGCGAGGCTTAGGGGTTTCCTTTTCTTTTTTCTTTTTTTGTTTTCTTTTCTGTTTGTAATTAGTTTAATATATTTCCTTTAATTTTCTACAACATGAAATTTGTTCTAAAATTATTGTTGCATCGTAATTAAGTGCCACAAAAATCTTGGGGCTTTTACAAATTCATTTGCATTTTTGTTTGATTTAAAAGGTATTAAGTCTCACTGCTTTGCTACTGTTTTGCTAATGATTTGATTTTTTTACATTATTTAAACCTTGTAATAAATTTTCACTGTTATTTAAAGATGACCTACTGATCATTATGCATTAAATAAAATTGAATGCATAATTTTTGGGCAACGTTTTATTTCAACTTTTGTTTTTAATTTTAATTTTAATTCCAACAGGGTTTGAATTTTGAACTAGGCATGATCAAGACTGGTTAATCACAGGTAACTACTGTGACTTGGCATTAGAACAGGGTGATTACTGTGGCATGACACTCGGGGTGTTACATGTATCCCCAACACATATTCAAGGAGACTCAAGCGTCTAAGCTTGGGTATGCCGCCGAGAATCCCCTTCTCCATCAACAATCATCAGTTCGTCCTTTGTCTCACTATATTTTTATCACTTCATGCGTTATGTGCTATGCTTGGAGCGTTTCACTCTTAGGTTTTATTTTTAGTTTTCTTTAGCTTTGCTTCCTGTTCATAACAAGTTAGACCCCGTATTACTTTGTGTGGGAGAGAAACACGCTCCACTTTCAAAATCTAGAACACATCATAGGATTCTTCATGCCTATATTTTTACTGTTGTGTCTTCTTTATCTTTTCGTAGCTACTGCCCTGTCTAGTTTTAGTCTTAGTTTGTCTTAGCAAGAGCGTTGGATTTTTTTAGTTTGTCGCTGGAACTCTCTTTAGTTTTCATGTTTATCTTGTTAAGAGAGTTGGTTGTTGCACTGAGTTATGTCTTGTTTTTGAGAAGTAGGTAATTGAGGTTGCTATTTAATTGCAGTAGTAACTTGCAATAGTTTTGAGCTATTGATGTGAGTAATGTTTAAACTTTTGGTGTGAAGAGCTCTAGCCTATTAGTGATAGGTGTTGTATTTTGGGCAATCCGTGTGTTATTTTCAAAACCTACAAAACTAGTTGAGAACTCTATCTACTAGATGGATCACTACTCTTCTGAGGGATCGAATATTAGAGTACACTCACGTACCATGAGTCGAGGATGCGCAAGGAGAACCAAACCCCATTACTTCTCCTCGGGGTACTTGTCTCTTTGTGAACCTCCTTATTAGATTGAGAGTTACCGATAATAAGTGCATGAGTTCTTCGGACTAATGTAAGTATTGCGAGTTGAAACTTCCACCTCCTCATATTTGCTAGCCTCTCCCGTGCCGTGCATTGCATCCTTCTCACTCCGAGAGTTGGCGTCCACCTTCGCCGGTACATCCAAACCCTTGGCATGATACGCTCTGTCATCACAAACCTCCTTATATCCTTCCTCAAAACAGACACCATACATACCTATCAAGGAATTTCCATAGCCTTTCCGAGATATATTTCCATGCAACCTCCACCTCTTCATGACTTGATCTTCATGTCATACATGTTCCTTCTACACTGGCAGCGGCATACTTTGCATACATCATGATAGCTACATCTTCTTTATGATTTGAGTACCTTGTAAAGTGTTAAAGATCTTCTATACCCTCTTGTAAATTAGAGTGTTGCCCTTAAGTGAGGAAAAGATCCCAAAGTGGACAAAATTAAAGATCCCAAAGAGGACAAATGAGAGTTGAATAGAAAGAGCCATTGAGGCCACCAAAAAATACAAAAAATAGAAAAAAGAGAAAAAAGAAATAAAAAGAGAGAAAGGGGCAACACTACTATCCTTTTGAAAGATCGACACTAGTACTCCCTCTTATCCTTGTACTCCATAGAGATGATCATGCATATAGTTATGTCGGGACCTTCACACTATAGAAGTTGGCTTGCATATTCCAAAGATGATCCTCCTCAAAAGAGCTCTAGGTCTTCATGAGCAAGCAAGTTAGATGCACCCCACTAGTTCCATTGGAGAGATTTTCAGCTCATATGTGCATCCGTTGCATGGCAATCCCTACTCCTCACATCATATCTATCATTTGGCCTTCTCGCCTATGATTTTCCTCATTGATGTGAGCCTTTCTCACCTTTTTGACTTCCTCCTGCACCATATTCTCTCTTTGCCATCCTAAGCATCAACTCTCGTGCTTACACTCATCCATTGCACGAGTGCTCAAAATATCGAAAAGGAGTAGATCAAATTGACTTGTACCAAGTGTGAAACTTTAGTAGACTGAGTTCTCAACAAAAATATATTTTTCTCGTATTCCCATATCCCCCTTCTTGCATGCAAACACCATCTAGAGACATTCGAGTCACGGACAGCAAGAGCTCTTGCACCTAATGTTCTTTCGTTGCTTGTTTCAATGCTAATATAGACTCTTGCATATTATGACTTGAATTGAATTGAATACCTTGATTGATTTACTTTTCAAAGTTCTTATATGGTTGCTAGCATGTCACCACAGAAATTATGCCTGTTATCATTTACCTACTCGAGGACGAACAGGAATTAAGCTTGGGGATGTTGATACGTCTCAAACGTATCGATAATTTCTGCTCGCTTCATGCATATTTTGTATGATATTGCTATGATCTAGATACACTTTCATATACTTTTGATCATATTTGGACTAACCTACTAACTCAGCGCACCCCAGTGCCAGTTCCTGTTTTCTGCTGTTTTTCTATTCCAGGTTCCCCCCATATTAAAAGTCCTCCAAAAATTCGGGAAAAATTGGATAAAAAATCAGCGCAACGGAGTCTTCCAGAAACACCCAAGTGGGGCCAGAGGGCCACCACCAATGGCCCAGGCGGCCACCTGGCGCGGCCAGGGGGGAGCCTGGACCCTTGGTGGCCCACTGGCTTCCCCCTTCGCCTATTTATTCTCCGTGAAAGGGAAACTCTGAAGACAGAAACCTATTTCGCAATCTCGCCTCTGTTCCTCCACCACCTCGCTTCCAAGATCGGGAGCACCATCAGGACCCTTCCCGGCACCCTGCCAGAGGGAGGATCGACCTCCGGGAGCTTCTCCTCCACCATGGACGCTTCCCAGATGTGCCATGAGTAGTCTACCTTGGACCATGGGTCCGTGATCAGTAGCTATGTGATGTTCTCCTCCCCTCTTTGTTCTTCATGGTTTAGACCTCGTGAGCTGCCCTACATGATCGAGGCACATATGTAATTCTTCTTTTGTTGCTATGTTGAGTTTGATGGGATCCGATGGATTATGAGATTATGTTCAGATCGTGATAGAGTAATATATTTGGTTTTGATCTCTTATACTTTTGTTTCTAATTAATTCTTGCATGTTCTCCGTTGATGTTTATTGCTTTGGCCAAGTGGTGGATAGTAACTCCAAGAGGGAACATTATGCTCGATTGTGGGTACATGCCCCCTGATGACACGCTTGAGTGATAGAAACATGAGTCTAGGGGATGTGTTGTGGCCACAAGGGGGAAAACAACAGTGCTTGTAACCGCGGTTGCAAGGATTGTTTACTTTACGCAAAGTTCTTTTAATGCAGTTGTATGTTGCTTTGGGTTTACACTTTGGGTGGGACTTTCAACTTAATACCAGCGAGATGTTCTGGATAGAAGATGTGGATGGATTTCGGTCTACTTATTTTGGCGTACTGCCCATGCTTATGAGCCTCTTCCTTTCTTTTGTAGCATAGTTAGCATTGCGGTGCATTTAAAATCCTGTCAATTGCTCGTCTGTAATTTGTTTACCTCGCATAGCAGTTTTATCGTCTTTTGGGAGAGAGACATCACTAGTGAAAATCACGGGGCCCCGGTCCATATCCTCATCATTGTTTACAAGCCTATTTCCTTTCCAGTATCTACTTTTAGTTGCTATCATTATCATTATCCCTTGTGTGTTTGACCCTTTGTAAACAACTAGACCGGAGAGATTGACAACCTCTCTAAACTTCGTTGGAAGCAAAGTTAATTGTATCGTGTGCAGATCCACGTCAGGTGCGCCAGTGACACCTACTTATCATTGCCGGAGTCCTACGGGAGACAAACCCTATCCTCTACATAGGGAAAATTTCCTGCTATCCTACATCTCACCTTCCACTTGAGGTAACCAACGAAGGGCGAGAAGCCATTACCACTTCCACGCCATCAAAAAGCGACTTCTCTTTCGGGGTTTTCCCATCATGGGAATAAATAGGGGCATCGGTAGGGCATCAGAGGAGGGGGGAGGCCCCCAGGCGGTCAGCTGGCGCGACCAGGGGTGGGGCCGCGCCAGCATGGCGCCTAGAGCCCCTTTGGGCCCCCTCTGGCCCCACTTCTGGTCCGTGGAAGCTTCGGGTGCATGGATTTTTTTATGAAATTTCCTGCAATTTTCCGAGATACCTAAAAGTCCATTTTCCTGCACACAGTAAAACCATACAGGCAGCTCTGCTGAAAACAACGTCAGTCCGGGTTAGTTTAGTTCAAATCATGCAAGAATGAGGGCAAAACAATAGCAAAAGTGTTTGGAAAAGTAGATACGTTTGAGACGTATCAACTCCCCCAAGCTTAGCCTATTTCTTGTCCTCAAGCAATTCAGTTCAATGAACTTGACGTGACAAAGAAAACTTTGACAAACTCTTTTGCTTCATAAGATATATATATGCTTGTACTACGAAAAGAGTTTAGCAAGTATCAAAATAATGCTATGAGGACAATGCACGAAGCAATCCTTCTTTCAAGTGATCAATCACAAACAACCAAAAGTAAATAATATGTTGCCGAAAATCATAACAAGATCACTATGCACATAGCTTGAACATACTAGGGTGGTATCTCGCTAGCCTCCATGAGTGAAGCAAAACATAAATGCAGAAACTCCTCCGGAGTTTTAAAGGAGACTAGAACTAAGAATTTCAGAACAAGCAATATCACAATCATGCAGAAGACAATCTAGTACTTTGGGACAATGCATGTTACACTAAGAATGACAATTATGCTCTCAATAGTTGGTGCTTTGAAGAAAGAAGGGGAGAATCTCGAACCGTGGATTTTGATGGCAAGGTTGAAAACGTGCCAGAGCTCTTGTTTTTTGAAAACAAAGATAAAATTCTTTTGATAAGTGCAACTGTCCAGTCAACGGTGTACGGTAAAGGTCTCCCAATATCTCCCATGCCAACCATATTAATGCTTTTGCTTACACTTTGTTCCCTTTTACATACATCATTTGACGGTCTATGGTGCCTTTTATTTTGCCTCAAGTATGGAAGGAAGTTTTCTCATTCCATCTATCATTAGTAGCATTTGGTCCATTTCATTCCATCATCAAGTATGGGGGAGGTGCAACTCTCTTTATTTTATTTTTTATAAATTTGACTAGTTAAAACTTCCATCAAAATATTTTTCGCATGTTAGATACTGATTTTCCCTCACCGCACCATGAGCTTGTACGGTTACAAAAGGGAAACTGTTGAATAAATTTCGAGATGGCACAAGAAAGTCTTAGTTAGGGATGGACGGTAAATACCATATATAGGAAGGTATGGTGGACTCAAGTGGAATAACTGGTTTGAAAGGGAGTTTGGAAACACAAGAAGAATTCCGCTTAGTGCGAGTGAAGGCTAGCAAAAGACTGGGAAGCGACCAACTAGAGAGCAATAATTGTCATAATCATGTAGAGCGACAAAGCAACATTGAATCGGGCATGAAAGTGATATAACTATTATGAAACCAAAAGGTCATCAAGGCATGATAGACATTTTAGTCATAAGCATGTGTGAACATGTGCCAAGTCAATCCAAGAATTCTCTAAACGGAAATACCACTTCAATATGCCAAACCATGAACAATGCAATGCATGTAAATCATTTCAACAACACATTATGCACTCTAGCTATTTGAGATCAGCCACAAAGAAAGCATTAACACTGGGAAAGCATTGTAAACATAGAAGGGACAATTGCATTTTTTCCCCTAGTTTTGCCAGCCCGTGGGTTTTGCCCTTACTTTTCGGCTCTGCTCAGTTTTGCCCTTAGATTTGTCCCTCGGGTCATCCGAACGCCCTTTGACCGTTTGACCAATACTTAGAAAATGTATAACAAATTCATATGAACTTAGAAAAATGCAAATAAGATATTTAATTATTCAGAAAAGCATTTCCTTTATGTGTGTATCATTTGCACATATGAAAATATTAATTGTTAACCTACCCAAGGTTACTAACGTTCTTAACATTATTAAAAATAAAAATGTGTAAACAATAAAAAAATCATGAATAAAAACGGCATGCAAGTTTAGGTGATGTCTGCTGACCATTCTGATATCTTATTTGAGATTTTTTGAATTCACATGAACTTGTTATGAATTTTAAAATTAATGGTCAAAGTCATTTGAAAATGCATAACAACTTCATATATACCCAGAAAAATGCAAATAAGATATCAGAATGTTCAGAAGACATCAGCTACATTCGCATGTCATTTTTAATCATGAAAATGTATTGTTTATACCCTTTAATGTTTAATAATGTTAATAACATTAATAACCTCAAGTAGTTTAAATATTATTTTGTTCGTGAATGCTAATAACATGCACTTACAGGTAATGCTTTTTTAAACATTTTGATATCTTATTTGCATTTTTCTGAGTTCATATGAATTTGTTATGCATTTTCAAAGTATTGGTCAAACGGTCAAAGGGCGTTCGGATGACCTCAGAGACAAATTTAAGGGCAAAACTGAGCAAAGCCGAAAAGTAAGGGCAAAACCCACGAGCCGGCAGAACTAGGGGCAAAAATGTAATTGTCAAGCTGGTGTCTAGATCATAAGTACAGTCATATGTACAAAAGTAGAAACAAAAAGAGTTCATACCGGTTTTCCTTGTTGCTTCCCTTCCGTCGATCTTCGTCATTACTGCCTTGTCACTTGCACGACCGAACGTGGGATATATAATCAAAAGGCCATCACGGACTCGAGCTGAACTCTGAAAACAAAGCAAACTAAAGAGAGAAAGGAAAAAAAAATTGTGGTTTTCAAAGGTTTAACGAAAACAAAAGAAAAGAGATTTTTTTTTGTTTTCTCAAATTAAAAGAAACAAAGAAGAACGGGAAAAAACTTCAAAGAGATCAAAGCGAACAACTAAAAATGGATAATACAATGGAAAAGTCAGAAGGGCACATACGCCCCAAAGCTTAGGCTTTTGGCCTAAGTTGGTAGCAGCTACTGCCCCCACGAACCTCCTACTCCGGGGTGGCACGGGTAATTCCAAGAGTCGTATGAGCCCTCCGGTGCGTACACCTAAGTCCTCGGATCCTCCCATGAGGAAGGTCCTGCGCTCCAAGAAGAAGAAGACCCCTCACCATACTGGGTGACGGTCTTGCCCTGGAAAGGTGGGAACTCACTATGCTCCTCCTCGTTGGTCACAACCCCCTCCGTGGGGTTATGCAACTGGTACTGGTCCATGAACACATCAAACTGGACATCATTGAAGGACCATCCATTCCTGCGGGTATAATCAAACAAAAGTGGTGTAGGTAGACGAATCTCACGAGTAATAGTCTTTTCAAACCTCAAAATATAAACAAGGTTACCAAACTGGGAAGTCGTGGTAACAAACATATGCCTCTTCATAGCAGCAAGATCAAGACTTGTGTAAGAAAAGGGAACACCATCAGGATGCGGGGTGCCATTAAAATACTCAAGGATAAGTGGCATAAACGCCACCAAATAAATCACCCTTGTTACCATTCAAAGCAAGGCGTCGAGAAATTAAGGCACCCATATTATAATCACTCCTACTAGAGAGGGCATTCGCATAGATAGTGAAATCTGGTGCAGAACCATTGCTCGTGTTGTCACGAGCCAACACCCCTCTAGCAATAAAATACGCAAAATACCTGAGGTGGGGGAATAAGATGCTGGAAATATTTGTACGCCGAATATCTCTCTCCTCCTGGCTACAAAGAGAGTTGAAGAGGGTCCTCAACTCGGAAGGCTGAGTGTTCATCCTCGCCGTCTGACCAGCGTTCGGCACACCTATTATATCAAAATTTTTTTGCCAAAGGCATGGTCATAAGATTATTATAAATTATAAACTCGACAGTTCCAGAATCATGATTATAACCAAAACTATTAATGAAACAGGAGGTGAGCCTTTTATACTGTACCACACGACATAGTGCTAGCCGTGTCAAACCTGCATTGGCGCAAAGGCCATAGAAATCCTCCTTGATTCGTGTCGCTTCAAGAAAATCATCGCATGGATACATCATTGCGCATGTTGGACTCATGTCTTCTAGCAACTCCAGGGGCACATGATCTTCATTGTAGCTCACCCTATTAGCTGAGGGTGAAGCTGCAGCTCTAGTAACTCGATAGGAGCGCTCGGGATTCTTCTTCCCAAGACACCCCTTTGCTTTTCCTAGCAAACTCATTTCTGAAATTTTTGACAATTCACAAAAACAAGGATTTAAACAAAGTGAGTTGAGGCAAACTACTCTACTCACTTACCTAAGGCATAAACTTGCATCAAAACTTAAAAAATAAATTTCTACAAATGCATGCAAGCTCATATAAACAGCACCAAAAACTACTAAATACTCACAAATGAAATAACCAATAAAAAATCTAATTGGAGGGGTGGAGGAGTTGCGTACCGGGGAGTATTTACTCAAAATCTCAGCTCAAACGGTGGGTTATAGAGAGAGATCGAAAATCGCCTCCAAGAACAGCAAGAACGCAAGAAGTGCATAACTCATGTTTTTGGAGAGAAAGGAAGGAGGAGGAACAAGACATACCTGGATATGGGGCCTGTGGACCCCAGGTGCCCTGTGGGCACGGCCAGGGGGTTGGCCGTGCCAGCTGGCCGCCTGGGCCACTTATGGTCCCCCTGGTCAGCCCCAGGTGCTTCTGGGTCACTCTCGACATGGAAATTTTTATTTTTATTTTTCTGGAATTTTTCTGAAAACTTCTTTGTTGAAAAAATTTCGGAGTTCAAAAAGCTGCGAAACTTTCTGAAAACTTGAAGCAGTGGTTAGAATTGTGAAGCTTCAAAAACATAAGAACTTGGCGCGGAAAGGAGAATAAAAGCTAAAGCACATGAAAACATAACAAGCTCCACTTTTTACCTATATAAAACATGCTAGATAGCAAGGTTGATCAAGTCTTGCCAACAAACCGATGATATATAGAGTAGAAAGATTGACCTCTTATGAGTTGATGATTGCACCTTTACTTTAATGGACATTGTCCCCACCATAATAGTTTTGTATTTGTATTTGTGGTGCACATGTAGAGGACAATACCATTCTCCAATCTTCATGGTCTCGATATTCTCTATTGAGTTAAGGCCATGCCTTTTGTCGATCTTCTTCGGAATATACACCGTGTGTTCTTTATCATCTACGTTGAAGGTGACCGTTCCTTTATTGCAATCAATAATAGCACCTGCGGTGTTAAGAAAAGTTCTACCAAGAATAATGGACATGCTCCCATCCTCGGGCATGTCAAGCACAACAAAATCTGTAAGAATTAAGCAATTAGCAACTTCAATGGGAACATCCTCGAAAATACCAATTGGGACGGCTGTGACTTGTCAGCCATCTGAAGAGAGATATTTGTAGGTATTAGTTTTTCTAAACATAGCCTTTTGTAAAGAAAAAAAAGGCATGACACTCCTGCTCCGAGATCACATAAGGAAGTTTTGACATAATTATGTTTTATGGAGCAAGGAATGGTGGGTATACCTGGATCACCAAGCTTCTCAGGAATCTTGCCACTGAAAGAGTAGTTAGCAAGCATATTAGATATTGCCTCATTAGGAACTTTTCTTTTATTAGTAACAATATCTTTCATATATTTGGAATAAGGAGGTAACTTAATAGCATCAGTCAAAGGAATTTGAAGAAAAAGAGATTTCATCCATTCGCAGAATTTATTATAATGCTCTTCTTCTTTAGATTTGAGAGACTTACCTAGAAGGGCATGGGTTTCTGTACACACGGTTCTCTTTCCTTCCTGTGTCTTCATGCGATGAAGTCTTCTCTTGTGTACTTCTTGTGTTTGTCGGGTGCTTCTTCTTCTCGCACCTCGGGTGGATCATTCTTCTCCTTCTCATTTTCTTCGGGCTCAGCACCGTCTTCAGTTTCAGCATCAGAGGTAGATATGCTGTTAGGATCAACAGCAGGTCCTTCACTTGTAATAGGGTCATTGAAGTTGTCAGCTTCCTTATGTTTCTTTTTTCTTCTTTGGAGAGCTAACAATCTCGTCTTCTACTTGCACTTGAGAATCTTGCTCGATCCTCTTTGGATGCCCCTCGGGATAGAGTGGGTCCTGGGTGTGTGGTCCACCCCTGGTTTTTATATCATAGGCTTGTATATCCTGTTTGGCATTATTAGCAAGAAAATCTTTTTGCACATTAGAAATTTGTTCAAGCTGAGTTTGAACCATATGAAAATGCTTAACAAGACATTTAACATCATTAACTGTTCTTTCAAGTACACCAAGCAAACTTTTGATAGCACGGGAATTATCATGCAACTGACTTTGTATCCTCATATTAAAACAGTCTTGCTTAATAATAAAATTATCAAGCTCATCTAAGCATTGATCGGGAGGCTTACCTTTAGGGATGTCACTTTTAGTAAAATCTAAAAGAGAGTGTACCTCTACCAAGGGAGGGTGAGTAGTAGGCTCACACATCTTCTCAATAGGAGGTAGATTCTTCACGTCTTCGGCTTTAATGCCTTTCTCCTTTATTGACTTCTTCGCTTCTTGCATATCCTTGGGGCTTAGGACAAGCATGCCCCTCTTCTTTGGTGGTGGAGGTGGTTCGGGAATGGACCAATCTTCGTGGTTCTTGGCAATCTTGCCCATTAATTCTTCAGCACCGTCCGGTGTTCTTTACCTGAAAACATAACCAGCACAACTATCGAGATAGGATCTAGATTCCTCGGTTAGACCGGCATAAAATATATCAAGTAATTCATTCTTCGGAACGTCATGTCCCGACCTAGCCTTAATTAAACCACAATACTTTCCCCAAGCTTTAGGGAGGTGCTCATCCTGCAATTGTTTAAAATTATAAATTCTTTGCAAAGCAGCATGTTGCATATGAGCAGGAAAATAATTATCGACAAAGAATTGAACTAAGTCCTGAGGACTCTCAATAGAACCATAAGGTAGTGCATCATACCATGTTTTAGCGTCTTCCTTCAAAGAAAAAGGAAAAAATCTTGGCCATATAAAAGTTCGTTTCCTTTCATCAGTAGTAAATAAGTTACCCAACACGGCGAGTTTGGTCAGGTGTGCTATAGCATCATCATTTTCTCTGCCATAAAAAGGGTCAGCCACGACTGTAGATATAAGTGAAAGATCAACAGAGAAATCATAATCAGGATCAGTGATGCATATGTGGGATGTAGAAAATTTAGGATCGGGAGTAATCTTGTTCTTCATGGAGTGCTTTTCAAGATGCTCCTTAACAGCACCAGGGTCAGAGTCGACACACTCTTTGAGTTCCCTGCAAAAATCATCATCAAGAGTAATATAATCGTCATCAAGGATTCTCTCCTTGAGTTCATCTAAGTCTGGGTAACCAAAGGTTTTTCAAGTAGAAATATAGGTAGCAGGAGTCTCAGTCTCGGACTGTGCTACAACCTTAGAAATTTGAGCTTCCAGATAGTGACTAAGAAAACTAGTATCATCAAGAGTAGTGGAAGCATCATCAAAAGTATCAGACATAGTAACAGACTCGGTAGAAGTAGCATGTGGTGGTAGTGGTGAAGCAAACTTACTTATAACGGAAGGTGAATCAAGCGTAGCACTGGTACTCAGAACGGTACCTTTTCTTGTAGTGGACGGTAAGATCGGAACCTTGGGGTCTCCTTTCTTACCCATAGCATATGAAGTGTAGCAGGCACAATACATCAAGTAGACTTGTAAATATTACTAGGCTCCCCGCAACGGCGCCAGAAAATAGTACTTGATGACCCTCAACTGTAGGGGACCGAGATAGTCTTTGCGGGTAAGTTAACCCAATTTATTGATTCGACACAAGGGGAGCCAAAGAGTATTTATAAGCTTTAAAAGTTGAGTGGTCAGTTGAACCGCACCTGAAATATACTTGCTTGCAAAAAAATATTAATAGCAACTATGGTATGATAGTGATAGTGATAACAGCGAAAGTAGAACAACAAAACCAACAACTAGTAACCAGCAGAATTAAAACACTGTAGGCTCGAGAGATGGATGGTTGGGCGATGCTTGGATAAGAATGAACATGTAATAGATTCTAACACGGGGCAAGGCACAAGGAAAATAAAGGATCATCTAGGCAAATATCAAACATTAGGCATGTATCCCATAGGTAGTTGTGCATGCTTGCAATAAGAACTTGCACAACATCTTTTGTCCTACCATCCCGCTACGAACGGGGCCAAAGGGAACTTATGGAGATTAAGGTGCCCCTGTCAAAGAGCACCGGAACAAAGCAATAAACTCAATGGATACATGAAATCCTCAAATTGACCATCCCCTTTGGTGTCCCAAGCTTTCACCTTTGGGATCGCCAGTTCTGGACCATAATAGGTGCATACAACTCATAGATAGGATCAAGAACATAAATATACTCATGAAAACACAAGTGGTTCAGATCTGAAAACATGGCACTCGGACCCAAAGTGAAAAGCATTAAGAGCAACAAGTTGTAGCAAAGATGGTAAACATCATAGTAGATGTTGGATATATGCTCTAGAGGCAAATAATATATGATTATTCAAATATATCTAAGCAAGTTCATAACCGGTTTCATACCGTGCTAGAACTGTATCAGTGAAACAATGATACAGGTGTGGTATAGAAAACCCCAGAGTTCCTAGTTAGCCTCTATATCAATAACTAGTTCATGGTCAACATGATGGTTGTGGTTTCGCGATCATGGACAATTAAGTCTCTTGACTATGAGGTCACCTCGCTGGATGAGTGACGTGATGAACATTACCCAAAGTAAGCATTACAACATGATCAATCTTATGAAGGTTCAGTGTTGTAATTACAGAACATAGAAGACCATTGCTTTGACCGTGAGTACATGCATAATTGCTATCTTCCCGGATGCTTTGACTTACATCCCACCACCTGACTGAAATATGCGGGTCATAACGGTTGTATCTTGGGTATTCCGTGGAGATATGTTGAGGAGTATTGTTACAAGAGCGGGATTTTTCAATCCATGTGATGGATAGATACTCAGGGCCCACTCGGTGAGATTCCATCCATAAAGCTGCGCAGCGTGTGACTAGGTCACGGGGATGAATATCACGGGAACGAGTGAGTAAGGATTTGTCGGTAACGAGGTTGAACCAGACATAGGATGTCGTTGATCGAATCTCGGAACAATCCAGTATCTCTGACAAAGGGAATGCTATACGATGTAAGGTCAAATCGGTATTGATATCTGGAATGCACAGGGGTTATTATGGGCATCTAGGTCCCGCTGTTGATCATTGACCGTGGCCTCATCTCGGTCATGACTGGAGTGTTCTCGGACCGTAGGGTAACACACTTAAGGGCTCGATGAAACCGAAGACCTTTTCGGAACTATCGGAGTTACCGGAGATATGAGAGAGAACTCCAAAATCGTTTCGGAGGGAGAAAGAAAAGGTTCCGTGGTTTCAAATTGTTCGGAAATTTATTTAGATATATTATATTATTTAATTAAATGAATTAAATATTAAAATATAATATAATTAATTAATGGAATAATATTATTTTTAGTTTTTGTTTTTTCTTTAAGAAAGAAGAAAGAAAGAAAAAGAATAAAAGAAAAAGAAAAAAAGGTGCATATGGCGCCATGAGCTTGGTGGGCCACATGCACACTTGGCCTAAGGTGGCCGGCGGCCACATGCGTCCATGCATGTGTGCGCACCGTGGCTTTGTGCCAAACTAGCACACATGTGGCATTGCACCCCGATTTTCCCCTATATATAGATGTGGTGGGTAGCCCTTTTTCAACACAGAAAATTCCGGAAAAATACAGATAAATTCTGTTGATCTCTCTCCCTCTTTCTCCCTGCTATGAGAGGACTCCTCTTGTTTGGAGGCTGCACTAGGTTGGATATGTCTCCACTATACACACACCGTCGTGCTGCCGAAACTTCGATTCCAGAGGTCTGCTTCCGCCACCTTCCCTGGATCGGAGATCGGAGGTCGTCATCGATTCTCGTACGTGTGCGAGTACTACGAGTTGCTACACGTGTGGCACTACACCCATCCCGGTGCTAACACAGACAGGGGGCTGTGAAACTTGTTCGACTACACCAGCCACGTTTGTGGGAACGTTTCCCGTGCAACGGACTACACCTGAGGTATGTTATTCCGCACTCTTTTCCGTTACGGTAATATGGCTAGCTAGATCTTGGGTTATGGGAAACGCTAGTTAGGAAAAAATTATGTTTTCCGCTGCGCACCCCAACAGTAGATGATAGGCAACATTCCCCCAACAATCTGGCGAACTATTACATGATCAAACTCATGCAATCCCTACCATCCCATTTGCCTACAACAGGTAATTACTCACACATGTGAAGAGAAGTCATGGAGAGGGATGATTTGGTGATGATGATGACGACGGCGAAGATCTCCCCTCTCCAGAGGCCAAAACAACCTCCAGATTAGCCCTCCCGGAGAAGAACGGAGGGTGGCGGCGGCTCCGCGACGAGAACTGGGCAAAAAGAGCGAGAAGCCGTTATCATCTCTCGCGCATCAAGAAAATTTCTTGCGCCGTTGCCGGGGACTCCAATCTTCAAGATAGGGGAGTTGCGCACTATCTTTTACCTTTGCTTTTTTACTCTTGTTAGTTTACCTTTCAGTTTTTATCTTAGTGTCCTTTATCAAAAACCACAAAAAAATGATTTACCTTGCTAGTCGTTGTCATCATGTCTGGTCCCTTTGCCTTTGTTGAGACAGAGGTTCTCACCTTTAAACAAAAAGGTGGTGAAAGTTTGAAAGATGCTTGGTATAGGATTAAGGATTCTCAGAAAAGAGCCACCAAGAAGCAATCCACTACTATCCTGCTTAGAAACTTTTATGTTGGAATTACTCCTTGGAACAGGTTTGTTCTAGACACTGCTATCAATGGGAATTTCCTAGAAGGCCCAATATGGGAGTCTCTTAATGTTATTGAAAATCTTGTTGGAAATCTCCCTGTTGCTAGCATTCAAGAGGATATCACTCTAGTTCACATTATGAAAAAAACTTGAAAAGTTAGAATTAGAAATACCAAGCATAAGTAGGATAATTGAGTTGTACCGCAAGATTCAAGGGAATTTGAATAGACTTGATCATGCATAAAATGATCAAAACTTTGGAGACCATCAAATTCCATGACTTGGATCCTTCTAGGATAGATAAGATTGAGGAAATCATTGACACTTTAGGAACTACCTTCTCCTCAATCAAACCAAAAAAGGTAGAAACTCCGGCAAGAAAGGAACCTAAGTTGAATTATGTCCCCAGGGTTCCCCGACCTAAAAATAATCCACTCATTGCCAAGGGAGTTGAAACCGTGAAAACTTTGGAAGAAATACCCCTCTTAGATAAATTTATAAATGAAACTACAATTAATTTTCCGCCTTTTGGTTTTATCCCTAGAAGTATCTTCATTAGAATTTTATTTGAAAGGCCTCTTAAACCTAGTTGTACAATTGAAGAGCTTTTTAATGATCTTAATGATGGTTTGATTTATACAACGTGATTTTTCTTTTTTGCTTTATGCCTAGCTTAAAGGCGTAAAAGGAAGTGCTTGTTGGGAGGGAACCCAAGATGTTTTTACTTTTGTTTTTAGTGGTCTTGATGATTGTTACTACTGTAGAAACACCATTGTATATTTATTTTCAAGATTTGTGCCAAGTTTAGCCTTCGATTGCAAGAAAGTTCAAAAGTTGTGACATGCTTTCCAGAAAACAGATTCTGTCCTTGGACGGAAAAATTAGCCCAAAATCACCAGATTATCTTTCTGATCTAAATTTTTTGACAGCGTGCTCCATACAATTGAATTTCGAGCTTCTGTTCTGAGTTTTTTTATTTGAGTTGCAGAATGCCCGGAAATTTTTTTTACTACCTGCTGTTCTATTTTTCAAAGACTCTGCCACATTTTGCATTTCCTTACTTTTACAAACCTTAAGCTAGTTTTTTCTTTGCAGAAATTTTTTGGCAATCTTGAGAAATAGTAGCCCTTTAAGAAAATCTTTAATTCCAGTAGAGGCAAATTATTTTATTAAGGGTACTAACCTCTCTAATCAGCTTATGATGAGTTATGTATGAAGGGAGTTTTCAAGTGTGCGAGGGAAGACGATGAAAGAAGATCCGGGAATGTCAAACGCTCAAGATTGGGGATGCCCCCATGCATCCCCAATAAATATTCAAGGAGACTCAAGCGTCTAATCTTGGGGATGCCCCCGTGGATCCCCTTCTCCATCAACAATCATCAGTTCGTCCTCCGTCTCACTATGTTTTCATCACTTCATGCGTTATGTGCTAGGCTTGGAGCGTGTCGCTCTTAGGTTTAATTTTTAGTTTTCTATAGCTTTTCTTGATGTTCATAAAAAGTTAGAACCCAGATTACTTTGTGTGGGAGAGAAACACGCTCCTCTCCAAACTATAACACATCATAGGATTTCATCCTTATCTTTCTTTTGTTGTGTGTTCTTTATCTTTTCGTAGCTGCTGCCATGTTTAGCTCTTAGTTTTCATGTTTATCTTCTTCATAGAGCTTTAGTTTTAGTTTAGTTTGTTGCTGGAACTCTCTTTAGTTTTCAAGTTTATCTTGTTAAGAGAGTTGGTTGTTGCACTGAGTTGTATCTTGTCTTGAAGTAGGTAATTTAGGTTGCTATTCAATTGTAGTAGTAACTTGAAATAGTTTTCATGTATTGTTGTGAGTAATGTTTGAACTTTTGGTGTCAAGAGGTCTAGCCTATTAGTCATAGGTGTCATATTTTGGGCAATCCGTGTTTATTTTCAAAAACTACAGAAACTAGTTGAGAACTCTAGCTACTAGATGGATCACTAATCTTTGGAGGGATCAGATATTAGAGTACACTCACATACCATGAGTCGAGGATGCGTAAGGATAACCAAACCCCCATACACTCCTCCTCGGACTAATGTAAGTATTGGAAGTTGACACTTCCTCCTCCTCATATTTGCTAGCCTCTTCGTTACCTTGCATTGCCCTCTTCTCACTCCGAGAGTTGGCGTCCACCTCGCTGGTGCATCCAAACCCTTGGCATGATATGCTCTCTCATCATAAGCCTCTTTATATCTTTCCTCAAAACAGTCACCATACCTACCTATGACGGCATTTCCATAGCCTTTCCGAGATATATTGCCATGCAACATTGATACGTCCAAAACCTATCTATAATTTCTGCTTGTTCCATGCCTCTTTTGTGTGATATTGCTATGATATTGATGAACTTCCATACACTTTTGATCATATTTGGACTAACCTATTAACTCAGTGCACCCCAGTGCCAGTTCCTGTTTTCTGCTTTTTTTCTATTTCAGGTTTCCCCCATATTAAAAGTGCTACAAAAATTCGGGAAAATCCAATAAAAAATCCGCACAGAAGAAGCTTCGGAAATCACT
Organism: Bromus sterilis; assembly: GCA_950022295.1. Taxonomy (NCBI): domain Eukaryota; kingdom Viridiplantae; phylum Streptophyta; class Magnoliopsida; order Poales; family Poaceae; genus Bromus; species Bromus sterilis. Next base: position 281,786,337 of record OX465599.1, on the reverse strand, counting down.
GAGGGGGGATAGAGGGGACCCACCAGGGCCCCAGGCGCCCTCCTGGCGCGCCCTAGGGTGGGGCCGCGCCAGGGGGCCGCCTGGACCCCTGGTGCCCCCCCTGGCTTCCCCCCTTCGCCTATTTATTCCTTGTGACGAGAAACCCCCGTGACGGAACCCTTTTTCACGATCTCTCCTCTGTTCTGCCGCCATCGCGCTTACAAGATCGGGAGCACCAGAAGACCTCTTCCCGGCGAGAACGTATCTGGTGCACCTGGACCAATTGGTGCTATCGTTGCACCCGTCCTCCGTTGCACATTCAAAAATGTTCAAAAAAATCTGAAAAAAATTTAGTGTATTGACACAACATCAATGTATGTTGTATCAAAATTTCAGCTCCAAAATCCTAACAAATTTTGAGAAACAAAAATGACAAATCAGACTAGAATAGTTTCATGGGTGTCACAAAAAGACAAAAATGAAAAATGGCACTATTTGTAGTCATATTTGTCTTTTTAGTTTCTCAAAATTTGTTAGGACTTTGGAACTGAAATTTTGGAACAACATACATTGATGTTGTCTCAATACACTAATTTTTTTCGGATTTTTTCGAACATTTTTGAATGTGCAACGGAGGACGGGTGCACCGGTAGCACCAATTGACCGGGTGCACCAGATACGTTCTCTCTTCCCGGCACCCTACCGGAGGGAGGAATCACCTACGGGAGCTTCTCCACCACCATGGATGCTTCCCGGATGAACCGTGAGTAGTCCACCTTGGACCATGGGTCTATGATCAGTAGCTATGTGATGTTCTCCACCCCTCTTTGTTCTTCATGGATTAGACCTCGTGAGCTGCCCTACATGATCGAGGCACTTATGTAATCTTTCTGCTGTTGCTATGCTGAGTTTTCTAGGATCCGATGGATTATGAGATTATGTTCAGATTGTGATTGAGTTATATATTTGATTCTCCTCTTTTATATTTATGTTCTTGAGTAATTCTTGCATGTTCTCCGTTGCTGTTTATTGCTTTGGCCAAGTAGTAGGTAGTGACTCCAAGAGGGAGCGTTATGCATGATTGTGGGTTCATGCCCCCCGATGACTAGCTTGAGTGACACAAACATGAGTCTAGGGGATGTGTTGTTCCCACAAGGGGGAAAACAACGGTGCTTGTACTTGCGGGTGCAAGGATTCTTTACTTTACGCAGAGTTCTTTAATGCAGTTGTCTGTTGCTTTGATTTTACGCTTTGGGTGGGATTCGCAACTTAATACCAGCGAGATGCTTTGGATAGATATCTCAAGGTGGATGATTAGTAGGTAGATGCAGATGGATTTCGGTCTACTTGTCTTGGCGTACCGCCCATGCTTTTGAGCCTCTTCCTTTCTTTATAGCATAATTAGCATTGGTTTGCGCACATAATCCTGTCAATTGCCCAGCTGTAATTTGTTTACCTCGCATGGCTATTTTATCGTCTTTTGGGAGAGAGACATCACTAGTGAACATCATAGGACCCCGGTCCATATTTCCAACACTGTTTACAATGGCTATCAATTTACTTTCAGTATTTACTTTTCAGTTTCTATCACTATCATTATTATCCCGTGCGTTTTATCCTTTGTAAACAACAAGGCCGGAGGAATTGAAAACTCCTCTATACTCGTTGGGAAGCAAAGTGATTTGCTGTGTGTGCAGGTCCAGGCCAAGGAAGCAACTTTTGTCTAAAACGGTGTCATTGTTTCCTTCCCACCTACTTGTATCTGTTGGAGTCCTATTGGTCGATCCTAAACCTTAGCATCTTCGCTAAGGGAAATTTACCGCTACGCTACATCTCACCTTCCACTTGGGGTAACCAACGAGGGGCGAGAAGTTATCTCGTGCAATCAAGCAAATTTCTGGCGCCGTTGCCGGGGACTCTGATACGTCCAAAACGTATCTATAATTTCTGCTTGCTCCATGCATGTTTTGTGTGATATTGCTATGATCTAGATACACTTTCATACACTTTTGATCATACTTGGACTAACCTATTAACTCAGTGCACGACAGTGCCAGTTCCTGTTTTCTGCTGTTTTTCTATTTCAGTTTTCCCCCATATAAAAAGTGCTCCAAAAATTCGGGAAAAATCAGATAAAAAATCAGCGTGAAGGAACCTTCCGGAAGAACCTGGGTGGGGCCAGAGGGCCACCAATAGGGGCCCAGGCGCCCTGGTGGCGCGCCCCAGGGGCTGGCCGCGCCAGGGGGGCGCCTGGACCCCTAGTGGCCCCCCTGGCTGCCCCCCTTCGCCTATATATTCTCGATCACAGGAAACTTCCGAGAACAAAACCATTTTTCGCGATCACTCCTCTGTTCCGCCGCCGCCGCGCTTCCGAGATAGGGAGCACCAGAAGACCTCTTCCCCGCACCCTGCCGGAGGGAGGGCCGACCTCTGGGAGTCTCCTCTCCACCATTGATGCTTCCCGGATGTCTCGTGAGTAGTTTCCTTTGGACCATGGGTTCGTGATCAGTAGCTATGTGATGTTCTCCTCCCCTCTTTGTTCTTCATGGTATAGACCTCGTGAGCTGCCCTACATGATCGAGGCACTTTTGTAATCTTTCTGCTGTTGCTATGCTGAGTTTGATGGGATCTGATGGATTATGAGATTATGTTCAGATTGTGATCGAGTAATATATTTGGTTCTTATCTCTTATATTTTTGTTCTTAAGTAATTCTTGCATGTTCTCCGTTGCTGTTTATTGCTTTGGCCAAGTAGTAGGTAGTAACTCCAAGAGGGAACGTTTTTCTCGATTGTGGGTTCATGCCCCCTGATGACTAGCTTGAGTGACAGAAACATGAGTCTATGGGATGTGCTATTGCCACAAGGGGGAAAACAACGGTGCTTGTAACCGCGGTTACAAGGATTGTTTACTTTACGCAAAGTACTTTTTAATGCAGTTGTCTGTTGCTTTGGGTTTACACTTTGGGTGGGGCTCGCAAATTAATACCAGCGAGATGTTCTGGATAGATATCTCAAGGTGGATGATTAGTAGTAGATGCAGTTGGATTTTGGTCTACTTATTTTGGCGTTCTGCCCATGCTTTTGAGCCTCTTCCTTTCTTTTGTAGCATAGTTAGCATTGCGGTGCGTTTATAATCCTGTCAATTGCCCTTCTTTAATTTGTTCACCTCGCATAGCAGTTTTATCGTCTTTTGGGAGAGAGACATCACTAGTGAACATCACGTATCCCGGTCCATATCCTCATCACTGTTTACACGCTCATTTACTTTTCAGCTTTTACTTTCAGTTGCTATCATTATCCCTTGCGTTTGATCCTTTGTGAACAACAAGACCGGAGAGATTGATAACCTCTCTGAACTTCGTTGGGAACAAAGTTATTTGTGTCTGTGTGCAGGTCCGCGTTAGTTGCGCCGTTGCCGGGGACTTCGAGTGCTAAGATAAGGGAGTTGCACACTACCCTTTACCTTTGTTTTTAGTCTTGTTAGTTTACCTTTCAGTTTTTACTTTTGTGTACCTTATAAAAAATACCAAAAATACCTACTAATGTTATCTTCACCATGGGTGTGGAACCACCCAAATATGGTAGGATGGACATGTTTCACTTGGATCGTCTTCGATCAATTTGTGCTCGCGCTAAAAAACCAACCGACTTGGTTGAGGGAAAATCATTGGATGAGCATGCTCATTATACGCGGAACCGCCTATCTCAGAAAGGGAAACACTTATGGGATCAAATACAAGTTTCTTATTGCTATGCTGAGTGTTTATGCCACATTTATGATTTTACTTGTTGCTCTAATATAGAGCGTAAACACCTTCCTTTCCAATGTGATTTTAATGAAAATGAGATCATATCTTCTTATGCCAAAGGTGTTTATGATTACTTTGATGTTGAAAAGATTGAAGAGTTTGTTTCTTTTAAAGGTGCTTATGAGATTGCTTCTTTGATTGAAAAGTATTACGATACTATTCACAAGTCTGAAAACTTTTCTGTTCTTGCTTATTGCTTTGAGAATTATACTTCCAATGCTTATATTGAGGATTTTAAAAATAGAATGCTTGCTGCCCAAGAAGAGGCTAATGATTGCTATGAAGAGGAATCTTATGATTCCGAGGACTCACTTGATACTTCCCTTTCTGATGATTTTGATACTTGCTTTGTTGATGGCCATGATGCCACTATGGATGATGCCTACGAAGATGAACTTGCTATAGTTCCTTATGTTAAGCATGAAATTATTGTTGTTGCACCCACACTTGATTTCCCTATTATCCTATTGAAATCTCCAACTATTCCGGAGAATTTTTCTCTTATCAAGGCTCAATGTGATGGGTTGCATCTATCTTATCATCCTAAAAACCGTGTTGAAAACAATACACGTGTGCTTGTAGGTCATGAACAACATGATTTATGTGATAGTTATATTCTTGATGTTGTTCATGATGCTACTGAAAATTACTTTGAGAAGGAAAGTTTGGTTGTAGAAACTTCCATGTTACAAAAACACCTCTCTTCATGTTGAAAGTTTTGAAGTTGTTCTTGTTCTACCTTCCTATGCATGTCACTTTGTGCTTCTTTGATTTATTTTCTTACAAGATGACTATGCATAGGAAGTGGGTTAGGATTAAATGTGTTTCACATTTGCTTCGTGATGCTCTTTTTTGCTTCAATTCTTATTCTCTTGTGAGCATCTTTCATAATCTTTAAGCCTAGCTAATGGCTCTAAAGAAGCGCTTTCGGGAGGCAGCCCGCAACGAATTTAGGTTTCTTTTTTGCTTTTGTTGTGTCTTGATGTTTGTGACTACCGTATCAACATCATTGTATCTTTATTTTTCAAGCTTTGTGCCAAGTTATAGCCTCTTATGATAAGGGAAGCAAAAGTTGTGACATGCTGTCCAGAAAACAGATTCTGTCCCTAGATAGAAAAATTCGAATCAAATCACCAGATCATATTTTTGATCTGATTTTTTTGACAGCATGCTCTATACAATTGTGAAACTTTCGTATGTTCTGAGTTTTTTGATTTGAGTTGCAGAAGTGCCCCTAAAAAATTCTTTACTACCTACTGTTCTGTTTTTCACAGATTCTGCCACGTTTTGTCTCTCCTTACTTTTGCAAACCATAAACTTGCTTTTTCTTTGCAAAAACCTTTTGGCACTCTTGAGAAACAGTAGCTCTTCAAGAATATCTTTATATCCAGTGGGAAAAAATTATTTTATTAAGGGTACTAACCTCTCTAATCAGCTTATGATGAGTTATGTATGAAGGGAGTTTTCAAGTGTGCGTTGGAAGATGATGAAAGAAGATCCAAGAGTGTCAAGCGCTCAAGCTTGGGGATGCCCCCATGCATCCCCAATAAATATTCAAGGAGACTCAAGCGTCTAAGCTTAGGGATGCCCCCGTGCATCCCCTTCTCCATCAACAATCATCAGTTCGTCCTTCGTCTCACTATATTTTTATCACTTCATGCGTTATGTGCTATGCTTGGAGCGTCTCGCTCTTAGGTTTTATTTTTAGTTTTCTTTAGTTTTGCTTGCTGGTCATAACAAGTTAGATCCCGTCTTACTTTGTGTGGGATAGAAACACGGTCCACTCAAATCTAGAACACATCATAGGATTTTTCCTGCTTATCTTTTTGTTGTTGTGTGTTCTTTATCTTTTCGTAGCTATTTCCATGTTTAGTTTTAGTCTTAGTTTGTCTTTAGCAAGAGCCCTGGATTTTGTTTATTTTGTTGCTGGAACTCTTTTTAGTTTTCATGTTTATCTTGTTAAAGAGAGTTGGTTGTTGCACTGAGTTGTGTCTTGTCTTGAAAGTAGGTAATTGAGATTGCTATTTAATTCTAGTAATAACTTGCAATAGTTTTGAGGTATTGATGTGAGTAATGTTTGAACTTTTGGTGTCAAGAGCTCTAGCCTATTAGTGATAGGTGTCGTATTTTGGGCAATCCGTGTGTATTTTCAAAACCTACAAAACTAGTTGAGAACTCTAGCTACTAGATGGATCACTAATCTTTGGAGGGATCGAATATTAGAGTACACTCACGTACCATGAGTCGAGGATGCGCAAGGATAACCAAACCCCCATACACTCCTCCTCGGGGTACTTGTCTCTTTGTGAACCTCCTTATTAGATTGAGAGTTACCGATAATAAGTGCATAAGTTCTTCGGACTAATGTAAGTATTGAAAGTTGACACTTCCACCTTCCCATATTTTTCTAGCCTCTCCCGTGCCGTGCATTGCCTTCTTCTCACTCCGAGAGTTGGTGTCCACCTTTGCCAGTACATCCAAACCCTTGGCATGATACGCTCTGTCATCATAAACCTCCTTATATCTTTCCTCAAAACAGCCACCATACCTACCTATCAAGGCATTTCCATAGCCTTTCCGAGATATATTGCCATGCAACATCCACCTCTTCATGACTTGATCTTCATGTCATACATGTTCCTGCTACACTGGCAGCGACATACATTGCATACATCATGATAGTTACATCTTCTTTATGATTTTGAGTACCTTGTAAAGTGTGAAAGATCTCCTTTACCTTCTTGTAAAATAGAGTGTTGCCCTTAAGTGAGGAAAAGATCCCAAAGTGGACACAATAAAAGATCCCAAAGAGGACAAATGAGAGTTAAATAGAAAGAGCCATTGAGGCCACCAAAAAATACAAAAAATAGAAAAAAGAGAAAAAAAGAAATAAAAAGAGAGAAAGGGGCAACACTACTATACTTTTGAGAGATCCACACTAGTACTCCCTTTATATCCTTGTACTCCGTAGAGATGATCATTATGCATATAGCTATGTGGGGACCTTCACACTATAGAACTTGGCTTGCATATTCCAAGGATGAGCCTCCTCAAACGTGCTCTAGGTCTTCATGAGCGAGAAAGTTAGATGCACCCCCACTAGTTCCATTGGAGAGCTTCCTAGCTCGTATGTGCATCTGTTGCATGGCAATCCCTACTCCTCACATCATATCTATCATTTGGCATCTCTTGCCTATGATTGTCCTCATTGATGTGAGCCTTTCTCATCATTTTTTGTCTTCCTCCTCCGTACTCCTCTCTTTGCCATCCTAAGTGTCAACTCTCGTGCTTACGCTCATCCATTGCATGAGTGCTCAAAATATCGAAAAGGAGTGGATCAAATTGACTTGTACCTGGCTAGTGGTCTGGGGACGAGTCAAGATAAGATTCCAGAAAAAGACCAAGTGTGAAACTTTAGTAGATTGAGTTCTCAACAAATAAATATTTTTCTCGTATTCCCTATCCCCCTTCTTGCACGCGAACACCATTTGGAGACATTCGAGTCACGGACAGCGAGAGCTCTTGCACCTAATGTTCTTTTGTTACTTGTTTCAATGCTAATATAGACTCTTGCATGTTATGACTTGAATTGAATCTCTGACCTTGATTGCTTTACTTTTCAAAGTTCTTATATGGTTGCTATCATGTCACCACAGAAATTATGCCATTATCATTTACCTACTCGAGGACGAGCAGGAATGAAGCTTGGGGATGTTGATACGTCCAAAACGTATCTATAATTTCTGCTTGCTCCATGCATGTTTTGTGTGATATTGCTATGATCTAGATACACTTTCATACACTTTTGATCATATTTGGACTAACCTATTAACTCAGTGCACCACAATGCCAGTTCCTGTTTTCTGCTGTTTTTCTATTTCAGTTTTCCCCCATATAAAAAGTGCTCCAAAAATTCGGGAAAAATCAGATAAAAAATCAGCGTGAAGGAACCTTCCGAAAGAACCTGGGTGGGGCCGGAGGGCCACCACCATGGGCCCAGGCGCCCTGGTGGCCCCCCTGGCTGCCCCCTTAGCCTATATATTCTCCGTCACGGGAAACTTCCGAGAACAGAACCCTTTTTCGCGATCTCTCCTCTGTTCCGCCGCCGCCGCGCTTCCGAGATCGGGAGCACCAGAAGACCTCTTCCCGGCACCCTGCCGGAGGGAGGGCCGACCTCCGGGAGTCTCCTCTCCACCATGGATGCTTCCCGGATGTCTCGTGAGTAGTTTCCTTTGGACCATGGGTCCGTGATCAGTAGCTATGTGATGTTCTCCTCCCCTCTTTGTTCTTCATGGTTTAGACCTCGTGAACTGCCCTACATGATCGAGGCACTTTTGTAATCATTCTGCTGTTGCTATACTGAGTTTGATGGGATCTGATGGATTATGATATTATGTTCAGATTGTGATTGAGTAATATATTTGGTTCTTATCTCTTATATTTTTGTTCTTAAGTAATTCTTGCATGTTCTCCGTTGCTGTTTATTGCTTTGGCCAAGTAGTAGGTAGTAACTCCAAGAGGGAACGTTTTGCTCGATTGTGGGTTCATGCCACCTGATGAGTAGCTTGAGTGACAGAAACATGAGTCTAGGGGATGTGTTGTTGCCACAAGGGGGAAAACAACGGTGTTTGTAACCGCGGTTACAAGGATTGTTTACTTTACGCAAAGTACTTTTTAATGCAGTTGTCTGTTGCTTTGGGTTTACACTTTGGGTGGGGCTCGCAACTTAATACCAACAAGATGTTCTGGATAGATATCTCAAGGTGGATGATTAGTAGTAGATGAAGTTGGTTTTTGGTCTACTTATTTTGGCGTTCTGCCCATGCTTTTGAGCCTCTTCCTTTCTTTTGTAGCATAGTTAGCATTGCGGTGCGTTTATAATCCTGTCAATTGCCTTTCTGTAATTTGTTCACCTCGCATAGTAGTTTTATCGTCTTTTGGGAGAGAAAAATCACTAGTGAACATCATGTATCCCGGTCCATATCCTCATCACTGTTTACACGCTCATTTACTTTTCATCTTTTACTTTCAGTTGCTATCATTATCCCTTGCGTTTGATCCTTTGTGAACAACAAGACCGGAGAGATTGACAACCTCTCTGAACTTCGTTGGGAACAAAGTTATTTGTGTCTGTGTGAAGGTCCGCGTCAGTTGCGCTGTTGACACCTACTTATCATCTCTGGATTCCTACTGGAGACAAACCTTGGTATCTTTACTGAGGGAAATCTTGCTGTTGTGCTACATCACACCTTCCACTTGGGGTTACCAACGAAGGGCGAGAAATCACTATCATCAACTCGCACATCAGACTCCACTCTTCAAGATAGGGGAGTTTCACACTATCTTTTATCTTTGCTTTTAAGTCTTGTTAGTTTACCTTTCAGTTTTTGTTTTAGTGTCCTTTATCAAAAATAAAAAAATAATAGTTATCTTGCTTGCTGCTACTATGGGTTCCTCTGAGAATACCAAGTTGTGTGACTTCACTAGTCACAATAAAGTGACTTTATCTGCACTCCTATTGCTACACCTGCTACTTCAGCACCTTCTTATGAGATTAAACCTGCTATTCTAAACCTTGTTATGAAAGATCAATTCTCTGGTGCTAGAGATGATGTTGCTTTGCACTTAAATAATTTTATTGAGATTTGTGATATGCAAAAGTACAAAGAAGTAGATGGTGATATTGTTAAGCTTAAGCTTTTTCCTTTCTCCTTGAGAGATGAAGCTAAGATCTGCTTTCAATCCTTGCCTACGAATAGCATAGATTCTTGGGATAAGTGCAAGGATGCTTTTATCGGGAAGTACTATCCCCCTGCTAAGATTATCCAATTGAGGAGCTTTATTATGAATTTTAAGCAATTGGATAATGAACACGTTGCCCAAGCTTGGGAAAGCATGAAATCTCTTGTTAAGAATTGCCCTACCCATGGTTTGACTATTTGGATGGTTATCCAAACTTTTTATGCAAGCTTGAACTTTACCTCGCGGAACCTGCTAGATTCGGCCGCGGGAGAAACCTTTATGTCAACTACACTTGGTGCTGCCACAAAACTTCTCGATGAGATGATGACCAACTATTACCAATGGCACACCGAAAGAGCTCCAACAGGTAGGAAGTAAACTCTGTCTAGGAGATATCCTCCCTAAATGAAAAAGTTGACTTGATTATGTCTCTACTTACCAAGCAATCTCCTATTTATCCTCAAGATGTACCTTTAAATTCTTTGATTGCTCAAGATCAAGTATATGTGAACTTTATCTCTAGAAACAACTTCAACAACAATGCTTATAGGAGTAACTTTGGTAGCAATCCTAGACCATTCCCCTCCAACAACAATGGGAACAACAACACTTATCCTAGCACCAAAAACTCCACTTCTGAATTAGAGAGTATGCTTAAAGAATTTATCACTACCCAAAAATCCTTCAACAAGAGTGTAGAGGAAAAACTAGACAAACTAGATAACCTCTCGTCGAAGGTAGATAATTTAGCCCACGAAGTAGAATTGCTTAAAATTAGAACTTATCCCCTTGAGGAGAGGAAGGTCACTCCTATGAATGCTATCCAATTGCAAATTAATGAAAATATTAGGATGATGGCTAAACTTAAAGAGAGATGGGCTAGAGAAAAGTAGGAAGAAGATAGGATTAATAGCCTTCCTACACACCATATTGTTGCTACTATCCAAGTGGTTGAGGATATCCAAACTCTTAGCACCCAATGCACCCCTAGTCCCATAGGACTTATTAATGGTGATGCTATGACCTCAACCGTAGAAGAAGAAATTCCTATGACTATAGAAGCTACCAAAAAAGTGAGCCTAAAGGACACCACTACTAATTTACTTGATAGTAGTGACCTTGATTTTGATAATTGCACCCTTTCTGAAGTTATTCGTTTCCTTCACAAGATGTCTAGAGACCCCCACACTAGCACACTTAATCTTGCCTTCACGGAGCGTATCACTAATGCTCTCATCAAAGCTAGGGAGGAGAAGCTTAGGGTAGAAGCCTCCATACCTAGAAAGATAGAAGATGGTTGGGATCCTATGATTAAAATTAAGTTGAATAACTTTTCTTGCTATGATTTATGTGATTGGAGCTAGTACCTCTGTTATGCCCAAAAGAATGTATGATATATTTGAATTGAAACCTTTTGATGCTTGTTCTTTTTGTGTTCGTCTCGTCGATTCTTCCGTAAAGAAACCTTTGGGGAAGATAGATGATGTTCTTATCATTGTCAATGACAATTATGTTCCCGTTGATTTTACTATTATGGACATTGAATGTGAACCTTCTTGTCCAATTAATTTGGGACGTCCTTTTCTTCGCACCGTGGGTGCTGTTATTGATATGAAAGAAGGGATTATAAAATTCCAATTCCCTCTCAAGAAAGGGATGGAACACTTCCCTAGGAAAAAGATTAAGTTGCCTTTTGAGTCCATCACACGGGCTAGTTATTTTCTTGAAAAGACTTGATCTATTTGCATTAATCCTAGCTAATGGCTTTAAAGAAGCGCTTTCGGGAGGCAGCCTGCAACGAATTTAGGATTTCCTTTTTGTTTTTCTTCTGTTTTTAGTGCTCTTGATGATTTTTAATACTGTAGCAACATCATTGTATCTTTACTTTTCAGGCTTTGTGCCTTTTATAGCCTCATACGACAAGGGAAGTGAAAGTTGTGACATGATGTCCAGAAAACAGATTCTGTCCTCGTGACTAGAAAAATCAGAGAAAAATCCCAGTTCATCCTTTTGAGCTGAATTTTTTACACAGCATGCTCTATACAATTACGAAACTTTAGTATGTTCTGAGTTTTTTTTATTTGAGTTGCATAAGTATCCCTAAAAAAATCTTTACTACCTGTTGGTCTATTTTTCACAGATTCTGTCATGTTTTGCCTTTTCTTCGTTTTGCAAACCTTAAGCTTAATTTTTCTTTACAAAAACTTTTTGGCAATCTTGAGAAACAGTAGCTCTTCAAGATTATCTTTATTTACAGTAGATAAAAATTATTTATAATGGGAACTAACCACGCTAATCAGATTATGATGAGTTATGTATGAAGGGAGTTTTCAAGTGTGCAAGGGAAGATGATGAAAGAAGATTCAGGAGTGTCAAGCGCTCAAGCTTGGGGATGCCCCCATGCATCCCCAAGAAATATTTTCGTCGTTTAGTAACAACAGATGCCATAGGGATGGCTAAAGAGAAGGGAAGACTCGAGGGAGAACTATGTCGATGGTGCCGGAAACGGGTTGGGCACAAGCACGGTGAAGGACACCACGATGTACCCAGGTTCGGGGCTCTCTGGAGAGATAACACACCTACTCCTTCTTGTCTACTTGCTATAAATGATCTCACGAACTACAATCAATGCTCATGGAGCTACTCAGAGGAAGAAGAGATTTGCCGTGGGAAAGGCTCTCCTCTGCTTCTCTATGGGAACTACTGTGGGAAGTAAATGCGAATGGTGCGTCCCTCTCACAGGAGGGGTACCCCGGGCTCTTATAGTGTGATCTCGGGGTAATACGATCATTTCAGTCGGGGATGGCCCCATTTGTCATCCTCTCATCGGCTGGGGTCCACCGACTGCAACTCTCCGGTTGATCCGGACGTGTCAAGCGGCTGCCCATGCTGTAGCTTCTAGGTAATGATGGTGAACAGTGGACCTATGATCTCTGGTCTTTTCGTCCTATCTCAGGATTCAGAGGAAAAAGGGTGACAACACTCCTCTGACAGATCGGCGAAGTGACTTAGCTTACTTCCACCCGGATCTCTCGGGATCATGCATTTATGACCTTGTACCAGAGGCGTCCGATCTGGACAAGGTCTACTCTTGAGCCAATTGAAGGGTGAGCCGATTGTGCCTGGGCCGACTGCTCGCATTCGGCATGGTCGATTGCTTGAGGGCAATCGGCCATGCGACTGCCTAGCTCGGCCCAGCAGCAGCCCAATCGGCCTCATCCTTTTCTTGAAATATTTCTTTCGTCTGGGTGACCCTACCCGGGTATCATTCCCCCGACACTAGCCCCTAAAGCTGTAAAGGTCCCACGGTTGCTTGACTGCGGGGGCCTTTGCAGTTTTTATTTCCTCTCTTCGCGCGTTGACTGCTCTGGCCTCATCGGGTTCCTCAATCCGAGCTGAATGCTTAGCTCGGAGATTATGCCTGGCCAACCAGATCAGTAATGGTTCGACATCCTTTTGCCGACTTCGACCACGTCCTTGCCGACTGCTCTCGTGCTTCTCTGAAAAAACTTTTCTTGCAACACTTTGGCCGATCTGAGATCTGGCTCAACTCTCCAACGGTTACTTTTGAACAACATCTGACCAACCCACGTCGCACGTCATTTCCGATTCCCCGGGGCAGTTAATGTTCCGGGCCCCACGACCCACGCTTGACGGGATGTTATTGCGCACGCCTCGCCTTCTGCGCCATGATCCTCTGTGCCGAAACCGCCGATTTTCGTCTTGATACACGCGACCACATCAGGCCACACCGGGCCACATGAGCCGCATCCGCGATCCCACTCGCCCCCGCCGCCCATATAAGCCACAGGGGGAGGGGCTCCTCGGGCTCATCTCCCCCATTCTTCTTCCTCGTTCTCACTCTCCTCCTTGCGCCGCCGCAGTATTTTTGCTCCGGAGACCTTGGTCTCGCGTGCTCGTGGCGCCACCGCACCGCACCGCCTCTTTGCATCCCGCTCGCGCACTTCGCCGCCGCCGCGCCTCTTCTCTCTAGCGTCTGCTATCGGCCTCTTCTCTCCCTTCTCTCTGGATTCCTTCTCCGCTTCTCTGGAAGACGCCATGGCTGCCGTGGACGAGAAATCCGCCGCCAGCCGTGGCCGGTGGAAAGGCTCCACCGTTGACGACGGCGAGATCCGCCAACTGCTCCACGCGCACAAGATGTCGGCCGACATCCAATGGTGTGCCCCCGGCAAGGAGATCGTGCCAGAGCCGCGCTCTGGCGAGCGAGAGGTTTTTGTTGCGCACTTCGAGCGTGGGTTCGGGCTGCCAGTGAGCACTTTCTTCCGAGAGTTATTGGACTTCCACCGACTGCAACCGCACCACCTCGCCGCCAACTCCATCATGACGATGTCAGGATTCGTCACTCTGTGCGAGGTCTATCTCGGCATTCGTCCGAGCATCGGGCCGTGGAAGCGCCTCTTCCACCTCCGAGGTCACATGGCTCGGACCGGGAACCTGCTGCCGAATCCGGATGGAGAAGACATGACGCCGATTCACGAGACCGCCATGACCAACTGCGGTGATTGCATTCTCTACTCCAGCAAACAGGGCTATGAGTCCCCTTCCATCATCCAATCGGTCAAGGACTGGCAGACCACGTTCTTCTACGTCCGATCTCCCGACGAAGGCCCCGACCTCACCAACTTGCCCAAATTCCAGCTGGCTCCGCCGGTTGAGAGATACCAATGGTCGACCAAGCTCGGAGTCGGTGACTGTGACATCGATTCCCAGGTCGCTCGGATTGCTCAGCTGGAGAAAGATGGCCTGCAGGCGTATGACCTCGTGGCCACCTGGCTTCAGGTCCGAGTGCTCCCGCTTCATCGCCGAGTGCACCGCATCTGCGACATGGCAACTTGGAGGGATCCCACTTGGATTTGCACCAAGAAGCTGAGCAACAGAGCGTTGCGCCTCCGAGTGAAAGCACTCACCACCACTCCGACGCCAAAACCCTTCCGATTCGGCCTGAAGTGCCTTCATCGCGGAGCTCATCCTCCAGAGGTATGCTCCGATTGCTTTCTCTCTTCGCCCGATTGCTCAGTTGCTCATTTGCTCTTCTGATGCCTTGCTCATTCTTCAGATCTTTGTTGCGACTGCTATGATGCAAGACGGTCAAGTTGCCGGCGCCTTCGCCCCTGATCGCGAGGAGGAGGACCCAACCGACCTCGAGTATGACGACTCCGCCACTTCCAACTCCGACGCCGAGGACAACCCCGCCGACGCCGATGCGGCTGACCAAGGGGGTATGCATGACTTCTCCTTCGAACGCTTTCTGGATGAGTGGAGTGATGATGACAGCGCCTCAAAAGTTGGAGGTTCCGGTGCAGATTCGCATCCCGACCCCAAGAAGAAGCTGCTCAAACGACCCCGAGATGACGGCTCGTCATCTGGTACTGCCTCGAGCAAGGGTGCGAAGACCACGGTGGTGGTTCCGAAAGGGAAAACCCCTCAGACTGGGCGCACTCAGGCTCAGCAGACTGGGAAAGCTCTCGGTTCCAAGCCCAAGGTCGGCCCCGTTCTGCAGGAAGCTCCTCTGGATATCGTGCCTCTGCGCTTCCGGATGCCCCGAGGAGCGCCGATGTCTGCTGGGTAATTATCTATCCTCCCTGCTCTTCCTTGACATTTTTATTTTCTCTGCTACTTATCTCTCCTTCCTACTCAGGGCTGCTATTGACCTGGACGACATCGACCGGGACATTCCTGCCTTCACCGGCCCAGCTCCCTCTGCAACCTCCATCCATGCCGACAAAACCAAAAAACGGCCGCCGGTTGCTCCTCTCTCGACGAAGGATGCCGAGCGCAAGGCTAAGAAAGCTCGTGCCGACCTCACCAAACCTCCAAGCAAGCCTCCGAGCAAGTCTCTGCCCAAGGCCTCTGTGGCCCCCAAGGACATCGTCGACCTGGAGGCCGCCGAGCCGAGGGATTGCAGCCAGATCCTCCGATTGCTCCTTCCCCGCCGCGGTCCTCCGGTCAGATCCCAACTGTCATCGTCACAACCACTCCGCCGATTGTCACGGTGTCTCTTCCTTCAACAACTACCCAGACACCAAGTGCTACTGCCTCGCCAGCCACCTCAGCGCCGCCCTCGACTACTGCTGCTTCCAAGGCTCTGATCCTTCATCCGACGTCGACGACGACCTCCTCTGCCGCTCCTGAATCGCAGATGCATTCGGTGGAGCACTTCCGCGTGGCCTACTCCCGCACCGGTCCCGCTGGACCCGAGCCCGATGCCTCGCACCGCTTTCCTTTGGCCTCCCAGGGCACTATGGCTTCAGCTTATGACCGAGTGAAGGCACTCTCCGCCGGCGTGCTTCAGGAGCTCGAGCTCGCCGACTGCAATCACACTGTAAGTCCTCTTCTCTAAGTGGGGGCGCGCAAGCGCACCCACTGGGTGTAGTCCCCGAGAATCGGGCCGATTGCTTGCAATCAGCTCGGATCTTCCTTTGACTTGTTTTCTCGCGTCTTTCTCAGATCGGTGGATCTTCCCTCGAGTGGGTGCGCGCAAGCGCACCCACTTGGTGTAGTCCCCGAGATTCGGGCCGATTGCTTTGTAGTCAGCTCGGATCTTCTCTCGACTTTTGATCTCATCATTTTTTTTGTTACTGACTCTCTTTCAATGCACAGGCTGCCTCCGAGGACGCAAAGTCTTTGAGACTCTGCTCGAGTCCTTCTCCGCCAGCTTGCGACTCCTTGCCTCCGCTAAGCTTCAAGTGAACCAACAGACCGCCAAGGTCGCCGAGCTGACAGTTAATTCTGTTGATTCCCAACCGATTGATTTCATTCTTCGATTCTGACTTTTTCTTCTAAACCACACTGCAGCTGTTGTCGCATCCTTGCCTACTATTACTTCTCTTCAGGGCTGGGTAGCCGAGCTGGTGGAGCAGCTCGGCCGTCAAGGCCCCGAGCTAGCCGCGGCTCAACATGAGCTTGAGCGCCTTTGAGCCACCGAAACCAATTTGTCTCGCACTGCCGTGCGGCTGCGGAGTGAAATGGCTGCGCTCAGGGCCAGCCATAAAAACGAACTAGAGGCGGTGATCTCGGCCCATGCCACGACTGCTGAGGTCTTGCGCTCAGAGCGCGATGCCGCGGTGACAGCTGGGACTAGTCTGCAAGCTGAGCGAGACGACGCGGTGGCTAAGCTAGAGGCCATGACACTGCGCCATAACGACGAGCTAACCAAGGACTGACGCGAGGCCCAAGCTAATCCCGAGGGACGACGTGAGATGGACTCCCTTCTTTCTGGTAAGTTGTCCTTCTAGTCTCGACTTTTCTACTGATTTCCTTTCTTTTGTATCTTCTTACTCTTAACCTTTTGTCACAGAGTATTGGCCTGCCTCCGAGCCCGCCACTCAACATGTTGTTGCTGAGGAAAATAAAATCCGAGCCGAGGAGGGCTGGCCGGTGAGGGCCGAAGCTGAAGGATGGAGTCCCCGGGAATTCATCATTGCCACCGAGGCTCGCATCCCTGTGATACTTGGGAGTGTCTTCGCATTCAAACTGGGCGTCCAGAAGCTCGTCGAGCTGCTTTGGGGTCCTGCCGAACTGAAACAAGCACTCGGGCGCCTGCGCCATGGAGAAGGATCCTCAGCCGGCACCAATGAATCCGACGAAGAGGACTCGGAGCAAGGAGATGCCCCTAACGCTACCCACGACCAAGTGTTGATGCTGCTGAAGGCTGCTCCCCGACGAGTCAGAGCTATGCTTGACTCAGCTACCCGGACTAGTGCCAAGATGGCGCTTCAGACCGTGTTGAGCTGGTATCCCAAGCTGAGCCTGGCTCGGTGATACGTCCCAAACATATCTATAATTCCTGCTTGCTCCATGCATGTTTTGTGTGACTTTGCCATGTTTTGCTTGAACTTTCATACACTTTTGAACCTATTTGGACTAACCTATTAACTAAGTGCACCCAGTTGCCAGTTTCTGTTTTCTGTTGTTTTTGTATTTCAGGTTTTCCGGCCATTAAAAGTGCTCCAAAAATTCTGGGAAAATATATAAAAAATCAGCGCAACGGAAGCTTCCGGAATCACCAAAGGAGGGAAGGAGGGCCACCACCAGGCAGCCAGGAGGGCAGGTGGTGCGGTCCCACCCTGGGCCGCGCCAGGCACCCTCCTGACTGCCTCGTGGCCCCTCTCGACGCCCCCTTCGCCTATATTTACCCCTCGGGGTGGAAACCCCTAATACGGACTCCTCTTTCGTCATCTTGCCTCTGTTCCACCGCCGTCGCCGTTTCTAGATCGGGGATGCCTGGAGAAGCTGCTACGGCACCCTGCCGGGAGAAGCTACCCCCTCTGGGAGACCCTCCATAGCCATGGACGCCTCCCGTATGTACCGTGAGTAGTTTCCCTTGGACCATGGGTCCGTGACCAGTAGCTATGTGATCTATCTCTCCCCCTTTTGTGCTTCCACTTTCGAGTCCTCGTGAGCTGCCTCACATGATCGAGGCATCTATGTAATTTCTGTTGTTGCTATGCTGAGTTTGTTGGGATCTGATGGATTATGAGACTATGTTCAGATTGTGATGAGTAATATATTTGGTTCTTCTCTTTTATATTATGTTCTTGAGAAAATTCTTGCATGTTCTCCATTGCGGTATTTGCTTTGGCCAAGTATTTTATTTGCAACTCCAAGAGAGAGCGTTATGCTCGATTGTGGGTTCAGCCCCTTGATGTCTAGCTTGAGTGACAGAAACATGAGACTAGGGATGTTCTGTTGCCACCAGGGATAAAACAACGGTGCTTGTACCTGCGGGTGCAAGTATTGTTTACTTTACGCATAGTTCTTTTAATGCAGTTGTCTGTTGCTTTGAGTTTACACTTTGGGTCGGATTCGCAACTTAATACCAGCGAGATGTTCTGGATAGATATCTCAAGGTGGATGATTCGTAGTAGATGCAGATGGATTTCGGTCTACTTACCTTGGCGTACTGCCCATTGCTTTTGAGCCCTTCATTTCTTTGCAGCATAGTTAGCATTGCGGTGCCTTCATAATCCTGTCAATTGCCCAACTGTGATTTGTTTACCTCGCTAGCACTTTTATCGTCTTTTGGGAGAGAGACATCACTAGTGAAAATCACGGGACCCCGGTCCATCTTCATATCACTATTTACACCCTTATTACTTTCAGTCTTTACTTTCAGTTGCCACTATTATTATCTCCTGCGTTGATCTTTTGTAAACAGCAAGGCGGAGGAATTGACAACTCCTCTGTACTCGTTGGGAGCAAAGTTATTTGTATCTGTGTGCAGGTCCCGGTGAAGCTAGCAACCTCAGCGCCATTGTTCACTTTACCACCTTCTTGTATCCTTCGGAGTCCTACGGGAGACAAACCTTGGTATCTTTGCCAAGGGAAAACTTGTCGCTGCACTATATTTCACTCTGCACTTGGGGTAACTAACGAGGCTTGAAGAGTATTAACACTCTCTTGCCATCACTCGGCTTTACACCATGCGAGACGGGGCGGCCGACCTCCTTGAGACTGCTTACACCCTGGTAAACCGCCTTGACACGACCATGGCCGGGTGGTTCCCTCATACTGAGTACACTCCCGTTCTTGACGATGCTGGGATGCCGGTTGCTCCACTTTCAATCGCTGCCCTGGCCGACGACAGCCCTTCTGCTGGCGGGCGTGCCCGAGGAGGTCAAGGCAGTCAACATGGGCGCTCTTCAAGCTCCCATCTGTATCACAATGACTTATCCGATAGCAGCTCGTCTCATACTTCACCCAAAGCCACCTCAGGACGGACGAGTGCCAAGCTAGCTGATGCCGAGCCCTCCAAGGCGAATGAAGATTTGACGGGGCCGAAGCAATCGGAGGCGGCTACTATTCCAGAAGGTTCGACAGTGCCGGAGCAAACAGTTCCGGCCGTTACACAGGCGCCATCCACTGCTCCGACTGCGCCGCCGACCTCTATCGTTCCCGAATTAATTTTATGTCTTTTACCGCAACTTTCGCAAGACTTTGCCAGATTCCGATGACACCCACTGGGGGTGGTTTTATGTAATGAACCTATTCGGCCTTGAGCCTCTTATCTTTGCTTATTGCATAGCTTTCTTATGTGATCGACTTCCTGCTTTTCGCTTTTTCGCTCTTGCTCTTTGCCATTTTCCTTTGGGGACATGATTTCACGTTTGCCGACAACCGACATGCGGTCTGGCGTCGGCTCACAGGATCATGCGCCACTCGGATTTGGTCATTGAGGTTGAACTGTTCTAGCAATAGCGCGGAAGGATTCTACATAGAATTAGTTAGCCGATTGCTCCTTGCCGATTGCTCGGTGCATCGATCAGGGAGGCAATCGGTCACATGGCGCCGTCGGCCATGGTCCTATTTCTAGAGTGTTTTTAAGTTCGTGGTTCGATACCGCAGGTCCGACCAGCCGTTGCGACATCGATGCCACAGTCAACTTGTGATATGTGCTCGTGTCGCATGATAGCTTGGTTCCGAACCTGTAGTCCTCATGGTCTTTCACCTTATACTTTGTGACCGCATGGTCGGCCAGTCCCCGAGTGAGATTTTTCGCACATCTCGGGAACGACAAGGCTTTGCCAACTGAGGCTTGCCCAAAAACAAAGTAATCATATAAAGACAATCGAATGCTATCTCTCAGATGCATGACAACTTTAATGATTGAATGCTTGATAGCATGAATACATTCGCATGACTCAACTGTAAAACGGTCATAACAGCTCGGCGTTCCAGGGACACTGCGTCTCAACTCCTGAAGTGTCCTTCTGCCGAGTGCCTTGTGTGCAGTCGATAAGATAATACGCATTGTTCTTGAGTGCTCAGCTGACGACGAAAGGGCCCTCCCAAGGTGAAGATAAATTGTGCTGACCATATGACTTCTGGATCCGGCGGAGCACAAAATCGCCCTCACGGAAAGAGAGGGGGCGGATCCTCTTGCTGTGGTAGTGTCGCAGCCTGTGCTGGTAAATTGTCGACCTGGACAGAGCCAGCAGGGAAGCTTCTTCCTTCAGCTCAACACCATCTTCTCGCGCTTCCTTGGCTTCTGCTTCAGTGTATAGGGTGCACCGAGGTGAGTCAAACTCAATGTCGGCTGGGATGACTGCTTCTGAGCCGTATACCAGGAAGTATGGGGTGAATCCGGTTGATCTGTTGAGTGTGGTTCTTAGGCTCCACAAAACTGCCAGAAGCTCATCAATCCATGCCCCAGGTGCTCTTTCAAGTGGCTCAATCAGTCTGGGCTTGATGCCCGCTAGGATGAGGCCGTTTTCTCTTTCTGCTTGACCATTTGACTAGGGGTTTTCTATGGATGCCAGATTGAGCCGAATGCCGTACTCGGATGCGTACCGAGCCAATGCCCCCTTTGCAAAGTTCGTGCCGTTGTCGGTGATGATGTTGTTTGGAACTCTGTATCTACTTGCGACGTCGTCGATGAACCTGACTGCTATCGGACCATCCAGTTTCTTGATCGGACGTGCCTCAATCCACTTCGTGAATTTGTCGACTGCAACTAGTAGATGGGTTAAACCACCCCTTGCTCGCTTGAACGGCCCAACCATGTCCAGCCCTGAAACTGCAAACGGCCATGTTATTGGGATTGTTTTGAGTTCCGACACCGGGAGATGACTATTTGCCTTGAACCACTGACAGCCATTGCAGTGCTTCACCAGATGCTCCGCCGCAGCTCGCACTGTCTGCCAATAGAAACCATGGAGGAATTCCTTGGCTACTATTGCAGTTGCTGATGCGTGTTGACCGCATTCACCTTGATGAATGTCCCGGAGCAACTCGAGCCCCCTGTCCTCTTCTACACATCGCTGGAGAACTCCAGTTACAGTTCTGTGCATCAGCTCATTGTTAATGATGGTGTATGCACCAGATCGGCGCTGTATCTGCCTAGCTTCGACTTCATCTGGGGGAAGAATCCCGTCAACCAGGAAATCTCTGATCGGCTGCGCCTAGGTTGGAGCGGTGACGACTACCATGACCATTTCATGCTATGGTGCGACTGCTTCTTTTGGCTCGGCCTCTTGCACATTCGTCATTTCAGACTCCATCTCTGAGCTAACAACTTCCAACTCTGACTTGTTGTCGGCAGCCCCTGATGTTGCTTGCTCTGCTGCGGCTGAAGCCTCAGGATCCCCTGGCTCTTCTCTTGGAATCGGCGTCTCTGGATTGCAAACGGCAGCCCCTGGTGTCGATAGCTCGGATGAGTTCCCGACACCTTGTGCTGCTGCTGCTTTTGCCTTGGACTTCTTCTTCTTGCCGAGATCAGCAGCCCCTGGACCGCAATCGGCAGCCCCTGGGTTTGCCGGACTTGCCAAGGCCGCAACTCCCTGGGCGCTTGACTGCTTCTTCAGAGTCGGAATCTTCATCGGCTGAACGAACTTTGCTTGCCTTAATGCCCCCAGGTCGGTTTCTGATATGAAAATGGACTCGGACTCTGGCGAAGGCGTGATAGAGGGCTTCTTGATATGCTCCAATGATACCCCTGGTGGAATACTTTGCCTGGTGGAGCCTAGCTTGGATAGGGCGTCTGCTGCTTCATTGTTTGCTCTTGGCACATGATGAAATTTGCAACCTTCAAAATATCCACTGAGCTGCTGCACCAGGAAACGGTAGCTTGCCATATTTGCATCTTTGGCATCCCAATTGCCTGTACATTGCTGCACCACCAGGTCGGAGTCGCCAAAGCACTCTATGTTCCGAATGCCAATCTCCTTGGCCAGCTTGATGCCATGCACAAGGGCCTCATATTCGGCAACATTGTTTGATGCTGCGAAATGGATTTGCAATACATAGTGCAGTCGGTCTCCTTTTGGTGACGTGAGAACAATGCCGCCCCCTAGGCCATTCTTCATCTTGGACCCATCAAAATGCATTCTCCAGAAATCCGATCCTGGGACGGGTGGCATGTACTGAGTTTCAGCCCTGTCCACCAGGAAATTGGCCAACGCTTGAGACTTGATTGTTGTTCTCGGCTCGTACTGGATGCCGTGGTTTCCGATTTCAATTTCCCATTTGGCCACTCTGCAGGTTGCATCTCTACTGCCAATGATGTCGGCTAGTGGGGCCAAGCTGACCACCATGACCGGATGAGCTTGAAAATAGGGCTTCAATCTTTTGGCCGCCATGTAGACTCCGTGGCACATCTTCTGGTAATGGGGAAAAAATTTCTTGGATGTTGAGAGCACCTCGCTGATGTAATATACTGGTCGCTGAATCGGTTGAGCTTTGTCCTTCTCAGGACGCTCTACCACCATCACTGCACTGTTCACCCGATTGGTTGCCGCGATATACAACATCATTGGTTCCTTCTCAATCGATGCAGCTAGAATCGGCGCGGTGGAGAGCATACGCTTCAGCTCCTTGAATGCTTCATCTGCTTGTGGAGTCCAGGTGAACTTCTCCGTCTTCTTCATGAGCTGATACAATGGGATTTCCTTTTCTCCCAGCCGACTAAGAAATCGACACAGTGACGCCAAGCAACCGGTGAACTTCTGTACTTGTTTCAAATTCTTGGGTCGATCCATTCGCTCGATTGCGGCTATCTTCTCGGGATTGCATTCGATTCCTCTTTCAGAAACGAGAAATCCCAAGAGTTTGCCGGCTGGAACGCCAAACACACACTTTTCTGGATTCAGCTTGATCTGGTAGGTGCGCAAATTGGCGAATGTCTCCTTAAGGTCGTCCAGGAGTGTGACTCCTTTGACCGTCTTCACCACCAAATTGTCTACATACACATGCAAGTTTCTGCCGAGCCGAGAATGCGTGCATCGCTGGATGGTGCGCTAATAGGTGGCACCTCCGTTCTTCAGACCAAAGGGCATGGTGATATAGCAATAAGCCCCAAAGGGGGTTATAAAGGCAGTTTTTATTTGATCTTCCACAGCAAGTTTGATCTGGTGATAGCCAGCAGTGGCATCCAGGAATGAAAAAAGCTTGCAGCCGTCCGTAGAGTCAATGACTTGATCTATACGGGGCAGAGCAAACGGATCTTTGGAGCATGCCTTGTTCAGGAAGGTGTAATCGATACACATGCGCCAAGTTTTGTTCTTCTGCATCATGAGGACTGGGTTTGAAAGCCACTCGGGGTAGAAAACCTCCATGATGAAGCCTACAGCCTTGAGCTTGGCGACCTCCTCGCCGATTGCTCTTCTCTTGTCTTCAAAAGAACGTCGAAGGGGTTGCTTGACCGGTTTAGAACCTGGCCGAATGTGGAGCTTGTGCTCGGCGAGTTCCCTCGGCACTCCAGGCATGTCTTGTGGAGACCATGCAAAGATGTCCCGGTTCTCACGGAGGAACTCGACGAGCTCGCCTTCCTATTTGTTGCTAAGTCCTGCTCCGACCACAACAAACTTGGTTGGGTCGGAGGGATCTAGAGCAACCTTCTTGCTGTCCTTGGACGCCTTGAAAGTGGTCTCTTCATCTGCTCGCTTGGCTGGGCCGACTGGAAGGGGAACCTTGCTTTGAGCCTGAGCCATTGCCACCACCTTGTCGAGCTGACGCTTCTCTTCGACCACGACCAAGGAATCGGCCAGATTTGCACCGGAGGATGAGCACTCGAGAGACTTCCCCGGCGACAGTGATGATGCCGTTTGGCCCTGGCAACTTCATCTTCAGGTAGGGATCGTACGAATTAAGCATGAACTTGGCGATTGCAGGAAATCCCAAGAGGGCATGGTATGGACTGCTGACGTCGGCGACCTCGAACCATATCGGTTCTCTCTTGAAGTTCTCCTCTGTCCCAAAGATCACATCCAGCCGAATGCGACCCATAGGAGTGCATGACAAACCAGGGACAATCCCATGGAACGTCGTCCGACTGCGCTCCAGGTCTCTCTCCGTGGGTCCCAACTTGATCATTGTGTCTCTGTATAGGATGTTGATTGTGCTCCCTGGATCAATGAGCACTCGGGAAAACAGACATGAAAACTTTGGTGTCGGAAACAGGGCATCCACCACGAGCGGATAGGTGCCTTGATTCGGCATGATGCTTGGGTGATCCTCCCTGCCCTAGGTAATCTTGCAATCGGACCAGTGCATGTACTAGGGAATCGGGGGCATGGTGGCATTGACCTCCTGAGCTCAGGCTCTCCGACTGCCTTTGTCACTTGACTCACTGGTGAAAATCATATATGCGGCATCTTGCCGCGGAAACTGGTTTTGCGCTTGAGGTGGTGCTCTGTTCTGAGGTGGTGGTGGGGTGGAGGTGGTAATGCTTCTCCCTTTTTTATGCGCTTGAGAAAATCACACTGCCGAGTGGTATGCGCCGCTGGCTTGCCTGGACAGCTGTGCATTTTGCATGGCTGATCCAGCATATCCTCGAATGTGTACTTGGGATTCATTGGCCACTGCGGCTTCGCATTCAGCTTCATCTTCCGACTGTCTCCTGCAGCCCCTTGTTCCTCTTGATCTTGGACAGCGGCCACCTGCCGACCGCCATACTGAGCGTCTCGCTGCTCATCTTTCCTCTTTCTGCTATTTTGCTGGTTGTTGATGTTGTTCCGATTGTTTTCTCTGCGCTCTCGCCGACTGAGCCCTTGGTTCCCTGTCTCTGCCGCTTGCGTAGACACTTGGGTCTGAACGACACCGCCGACGCCGAGATGGATGGGCTCGCGCATTGCAGAGTCAGAGACAGAAAACGCATTGGCAACCTTCATGAGCTCGGCCAAGGACGAAAAATCTTTGTGGAGCAGCTTGTGCTTCAGCATTGATCCCACCAGACATCCATTAGTGAAATACTGGATGGCCTGTATCTCATGGACTCCTTCACATGAGTTCTTCAACTAGATCCACCGAGCTAGATATTCTCGGAGTGGCTCGTCCTTGCCTTGCACACAAAGGGAAAGCTGCCAAGGAAGATGCGACCGATCATACGTGCCAGTGAAATTGCGAATGAAGGCTTCTGAGAAATCCTCCCAGCAGTTGATGTTGTTGCAGGGAAAAATGTTCAACCAAATGCGAGATGACCCCTGCAGCATCAGAGGAGCATAGCGTACAGCTACACGCCGACTGCCGCTGGCGATGCCGACTGCGGTCATGTAATCTGTCAGCCAATCATCTGGCTTAACGGAGCCATTATACTTGGGGGTATATCTGGGTAAGGTAAACCCTTTGGGGAACTGCTTAGTCCGAATGCGGTGTCCGAAACACACTGGGCCGACTGCTCCCTCCTCTTCCTGCTGTGCATCTCTTTCCAATAGCTCAATGCGATGCCTGGCATAGTTCTCGCTGATCTGACGAGCGCCGAGCCGATTGCTGATTGCTGGCCTTGCTTCTGGCTGACGAGGTGGGTCGTTGCGCTTGCTGCTCACAGCTGGCTCCTCTGATCTTCTGTTCATGACCGGGGGACCCCGGTTGCTTCTGACCCAGCTCTCACGTTAGGACTAGCCTTGCTGCCTGTTATGCCGCTGAATGGCCTCCAGAGCCGGCCTCGCAGTCCTTCTTGATGCTTCAGGGCCTGCACCCGGATTATCCAATGCCGCCTGCTAATGCTGCTTTGCCGACGCCAGCAGCTCGCACAGTCGGCGAGTTTGCTGACGCCGCTCTTCACCTTCCAGATCCTCCAGCTCGTTCGCAATCTCCTCGGTAGCTCGCAAGTTTTTTTCGGGCGTGCTGTATGTTGGTCGCTGGACAAATGCCGATGTTGCCGGCTGCCCAGCTCCTGACAACTCTCTGCCGACATCACGACCTCTAGTCCTGAGATCTTCTAGGACCGCATGTGCAATCGACCGCCGCTGGCTGGCGTGCGCTGCGTTGTACTCTCTCGTGATGGCTCCCAGCCTGCACTCTTCTGCCAGCACGTGCTCGGCCCTGCGGGCAAGAGCAAGCCGTGCTGTCTCTAGATCAGTGTGAACTTGATCGGGATCACCATTCCTGTTCATGGGAGTGTACAACACATCCGGCAACGCACTGGTGCTGACTCTTTCCGCCGCATCCGCGGCCTCCTTGGCTTTCCTAGCCGCACTCGCCGCGCCTTGATTGCTTAACGCGGTCGTTCCCGCCATCATGACGGTTGCGTGCACACGCGACTCCACTCCGCCGGGAGCTGCCGTGCAGCCCCTGGTCGGGAGCGGATCCGTGGCACTGGAGAAGACGCGCACCTCCCTGGGATACGCCTCGGGGAAGCAGATGATGAAGAGGCGGTGGCTACCGACCTGCAGCGATATACCGGGCGGCAGGGGTGCGCCGACCCCGAACCGCGCAGCATAATCCACCACAAAGTCCACTGCCCCACGCCTAAAGATCAGACCGGAGGCGTGGCTCATGCTCGACGACAAGGAAGATCCTGTCCGGATCAGAACTCAAGTCGACGCCTCGGTCTTCCCACGGTGGGCGCCAACTGTCGTCGTTTAGTAACAACAGATGCCATAGGGATGGCTAAAGAGAAGGGAAGACTTGAGGGAGAACTATGTCGATGTCGATGGTGCCAGAAACGGGTTGGGCACAAGCACGGTGAAGGACACCACGATGTACCCAGGTTCGGGGCTCTCCGGAGAGATAACCCCCCTACTCCTACTTGTCTTCTTGCTATAAATGATCTCACGAACTACAATCAATGCTCATGGAGCTACTCAGAGGAAGAAGAGATCTGCCGTGGGCAAGGCTCTCCTCTGCTTCTCTACGAGAACTACTGTGGGAAGTAAATGCGAATGGGGCATCCCTCTCACAGGAGGGGTACCCCGGGCTCTTATAGTGTGAGCTCGGGGTACTACGGTCATTTCAGTCGGGGCTGGCCCCAGTTGTATCCTCTCGTCGGCTAGGGTCCACCGACTGCAACTCTCCGGTTGATCCGGACGTGTCAAGCGGCTGCCCATGCTGTAGCTTCTAGGTAATGATGATGAACAGTGGACCTATGATCTCTGGTCTTGTCGTCCTGTCTCCGGATTCAGAGGAAAAAGAGTAACAACACTCCTCTGACAGATCGGCGAAGTGACTTAGCTTACTGCCACCCGGATCTCTCGGGATCATGCATTTATGACCTTGTACCAGAGGCGTCCGATCTTGACAAGGTCAACTCTTGAGACAATTGAAGGGTGAGCCGATTGCGCCTGGGCCGACCGCTCGCATTCGACATGGTCGATTGCTTGAGGGCAATCGGCCATGCGACTGACTAGCTCGGCCCAGCAGCAGCCCAATCGGCCTCATCCATGTCTTGAAATATTCCTTTCGTCTGGGTGACCCTACCCGGGTATCATTCCCCCGACAAATATTCAAGGAGACTCAAGCGTCTAATCTTGGGGATGCCCCCGTGCATCCCCTTCTCCATCAACAGTTATCAGTTCGTCTCTCGTTTCACTATATTTTTATCACTTCATGCGTTATGTGCTATTCTTGGAGCATCTCGCTCTTAGGTTTTATTTTTAATTTTCTTTAGCTTTGATTGCTGTTCATAATAAGTTAGAACCCAGCTTTCTTTGTGTGGGAGACAAACACGCTCCACTTCAAAAATCTAGAACACAACATAGGACTTTTTATGCTTATCTTTGTTGTGTGTGTTTCACGAGGGGGTGACCCCACGACTCCTATGGATGAGCCTACCCGGTGTACCCGAAGACAGAAGGCCCACAAAGATGCCGCCTTGGCCCAGCCTTGGCCCACTAGTGGCACCGACGTAGGAGTCCGCGAGTCATAAGGAAGGAGCAAACTTGCCGTACGGAACAAAATCATGGCTAGGAAACTTCATCTGTAATCCAGGACGGACTCCCCGAGACCTAGCCTAATATATAAAGGCTAGGAGGGGAGACGTTGAGATCAAGCAATACACAATCTGTAACCCTAGCCTTGTGCGCACTAGCCTTGGCTCTCCTGTAATCGCCATCTCCGATCAATAACATCGAGCAGGAACGTATCCTCCTATTAGCCGACGAGCTATCGTCCAACCTATGCCTCTCATGACTAACCCAGGGTCCCTGACCATGGGATTTGTCGGGGTACATCCCAGACAATTGGCGCCGTCCGTGGGGACTACACAGGTTGGAATTACGATCTTGGCGGTTCCGTCTTCAGCAAGCCACAACTCAAGAGCAAGAACTAGATGCAGTCTACCCGAGGAACTCAAGATCACGGTGAATATCTCCGCCGCCCAGGCAAGATCGCACAGCCTGCAGCCGTGCCAAGACCAATACTACGGAGGCATCCGAGCCCACCGCCAACGAAGGAGAACTCGACGACCCAAAAGAAAGGCGCGAGGGCTCCACACGGAGATCCCGATCGACGAACCACAGCATGAAGAGGAGGACTCGCCGATCACTCGACGAACCGCCTCCACCCAGGTACCCACCGCACAACAAGACACCGACTCCGAGCTCGAGACCAGCGACCGCCAAGATCATCGCCAACAAGGAAGAAATCAACGACCCAGAAGACAGGAGCGAGGGTCTTACGAAGAGACCCCACTCAATGAGTCGAACTATACAGCCACGCGATCGCCGACCACCCGACGAACCGCCGCCGTGCGGACAGCCGCCGCCCGACGAATACTACGATCCAGATCGAAGGCCAGATGAATTCGCCAATCTCATAAGGAACCAGAATCTAAGCGAAGGAATCGAAGTCGACCCATGAGCTCACGATCACCCAGCGGACCACGCGCCGTTCTTCCGAATCTCAAGGAGGAAACGGCACGCCGGATCCAGCAAACTCACGGTCAGGGAACAACTAGAAGGACCCTGCACGATCCACTGCTTCGAAGACAACTGGGGACACATCAGATCGAGCCACACCCTGGGAGACTGCCGCCTGTTCAACGAACTCGCCGACAGTCTTAAGGAGGAAAAAAAGCAAGAAGCCAAGCGCGCCCGATGAACCGAGCAATCGTCCACTCAAGGACAGGTGTACACGATTCAAGAAGGCAGGGTTCCGCAAGCCCAACAGGACGCCTACACCCTACAGGCCAGAGCAGCCGAGAACCTTAACGCAGTCGAAGTCTACCAGCTACACGACGCAGAAACCAGCATCACGTTCTCCCAGAGCGACCACCTGCCTACAGTCCCAAGGCCGGGGCATGCGCCCCTGGTACTTGACGCTCAAATCGGAGGGTACAACATGGACATAATCTTCATGGACGGAGGCAGCAGCATGAACATAATCTTCGTCAGCACCCTACGCAAGATGCTGATCCCGCGATCAGTATGGAAGAAATCAAGCACCGTGCTATACGGAGTGGTCCCAGGAGAAGCAGCCACTTCCCTTGGACTAATCGAGATCGAAGTCGTCTTTGGCAGCAGACGCAATTTCGCAAGATGCACCCTAGAGTTCGAAGTACTTGATTGGCAATCGCAGTATCACGCCATATTGGGACGCCCAACATTCGCAAAATTCATGGCGATTCCGCACTACGCCTACCTCAAACTCTAGATGCCAGGATACGCAGGCGTCATCACAGTCAACGGGAGCTTCATCAAATCAGACAAATGCGACCGCGATTTCTACAAAGTCTCTGACACTTTCGGAGCCGAGCAAGAACCCACAGAAACAGTCATGGCGACAGATAAAAGCACCTTCCCACTAGCAAGCAGAAGCGAGTCAAAAGAGTATGGGCGGGACTCCAGGATCGACAGCGACGCGGTCAACCACCAGGTACACCCGACGGACTCAGGAGAAGCAGGCCGCCCCAAAATGCCCTTCGGCTTAAGCAACGCAGGAACAGTACAACAGCGAATGGTGCAATCACACATGAGAAACCGGATCGGTGGAAACATTCAGACCTATATAGACGAGATCATCACCACAATCAAAGAACTCGGACCAGAAGCAGACACGAAGGATGACAACACAGTTGAACCAACACAAGTGGCAGCCGCAAACCCAATAGTTATTGAGGAAGCCCACAACGCAGTCGAGGAGCCTGAGCCAGCCGCACCGGAGGACCCATCTTGGAGAGAGCCACTCGACAGGTTCCTAATCGACGGCACCCTACCGCGGGATGTCGCAGAAGCCAAACGCATTAGTCGGCGCTCCAGAACTTTCACAGTAATCAACGGACAACTCTACAAGCGCGGCGTTTCCCAGATCCTACAAAAATGCATAGACGAGGAAGACGGCAAGACCCTACTACTAGAGATCCACGAAGGCACCTGCGGGCACCATGCCTATAGTCAAGCACTCGTGGCAAAAGCCTTTAGAGCAGGACTTTATTGGCCAACAGCCATGAGGAATGCAGAGGACATCATGCGGCGCTGCATGGCCTGCCAAACATTCGCCAGCAGACCACACGCTCCAGCCTCAGAATTCAAGACCATACCACCTTCATGGCCGTTCTCCACCTGGAGACTCGACATGGTGGGCCCACTCAAAAAATCTTCAAAGGGAGGAATAACCCACCTGCAAGTAGCAGTCGACAAAATCACCAAGTGGATCGAAGCAGCACCTATTACCGGCTGTCACAACCCTAGTTTTGGTATGTGCCTTTTATTTATAGAGTTAAGGCATCATGTTTAAAATTCGTTGGTTTAATAATTGGGGTTTTCGAAAAGCCTCAAAAAGAATTTAAATAAATGGCCAGACAAAAATCTTTTTCCAAAAATCTTCTGAACTTTTTGAAAATCTCCATAAATGAGCATGATCACATATAAAGTGAAGTGGGTCCCACTGCATGCTCTAAGATTTTTCAAAAAAGTCCAAAAAGGGCTTGGAAATTAAATAAAAATCCTATTTGAATTTAAATTCAAATTATTTGAATTTCAAAAATATCCAAAACTTGTGAGTGGTTAGCTATATGCCATTTAAGGCCACATAAAAGTTTTGGGCATTTTATAAAATTCCTAGATATTTTTTCCAAGGAAAAACAAAAGAAACAGAAACAAGTAAAAATAAAAGGAAAGTTACCTGGAAGGGGCCCAACTTACCTTTCCCCTGGCCCATCTGGCGCAGCCCAGCCGCACCTCCTTGTCGTCTTCTTCCATGCGCAGCCAAGCTGCTCACTAGAGGGCAGGGCGCGGCCGACGCCACCAAGGCCTTTCTAAGCGCCCCCGAGGCTCCTAACTGCGCCACGGCGACGCCCACAAACCCCCCTTCTTTTCCCCCCTCTTCCTGGACCTCGCCCCTCTTGCCTCGCCATTTATTCCCATCGCCCCGAGAGCTCGCCGCTGCTCACCGTCGTGAACCACCGCGGCCAACGGCCACCATTCGCCGCGCGGTGTTGTCCAGAAGCTCCGCCGTGGTCTTCTACGCCATCTCGAGCACCCAATCGAAGCCGAACAACTTCAACGACGACAGCCACAACATTTTCCTCCGCCACGGTCTTCCATCTCCGGCAAGGAATTACTCCTTCCCCGCTGCCCCTCCGGTCCCGCCATCCACGCTGCTGCATCCCCAGTGAGATTGCGCTCACTCCCCGCCTCCCAGTTCCTCTCCAGGGCCCTCTGTTGCCAGTTTTAGTTGGAGCCCGAGCTCCGGCAGCCGCGGGCCTACTCGTCGCCGTGCACCCGGCGCCCCCCTTGCCTCCCGTTGGCACCAGAAGACGCGCACGTGTTCGGGGAGCCGTTCTGTGGTCTCCCCGTGGCCTCCCGTGCCCGGAGACGCCGTCCACAGTGCCCGCCGCCGTGCGGTTTGGTCGCCGCCGGCCTCCTCTCTGGCGAGGCCCACCTGCCAGGGTAATTAGGAGGCTAACGCCCCTGTTTAGTTTGGCCCAAGCCACTGACAGGTGGGGCCAGCCCCCCTAAACAAATTAAATTTTAATTAAACAGAGTTTTAAAAACTGTTCCACTAACACTGGCCCCCCACTGGTCAGCCCCCTTGGTGACGTCAGCATTGCATCAGCATGATGCAATAACTCTTTTCTCTGTTTAATTTAATTCCAGGAAAATCCAGAAATTGTGTAAATCTTCATAAATTCATAGAAAAATATTTGTAAATCCAAATCAAACAATTAATATATGAAAAATTATCAGAAAAATGCAAGGATTCCAAACATCATACTTTCATAGATGAAAAACACATCTATGGTGGGGGACCAGTAGCATTTAGCTATATGGCCTATTTGGAAAATAAATGTTTAAATCATTTTTAAGTTGAACCATTGCTATGCAATCCACCTCACATTTATGTAAAGAGCAAATCCACACATTTGTTTATCTTCATGCCATGACATATTGGTTATGAATTTCATTTCATTGAATGTGCATTACTTTCAGTGCTTCGGTGATTGCTTCTTCTCCGTAGGAGTTGATCTCGGAGACGAGTTCAACCTCACGTCTGAAGAGTGACACCTCGTGATCTTCAACAAGGCAAGAAAACCCCATTGATTATGTCTATATAAACCCATTTCCCTCTTGTTCTCTTATGCATGATTAGGTGATTCACATGTTACCGTTCTACTACTAGTTGAACCCATCCTTTGCATGACCTATCATTGCTGCCACAGTATTAAGCAAAACACAACCTAGCAGATCCAGGTTTGTATGTGTTCATCATGTGGCCCTTCATCCATGCTATGCTATGCTATGCTTAGAGTGTTTGCAATGAAGTTGATCCATATGGGTGATTTATCGGGATGGTAGAGAACAATGCAACATGATGGTAATGTATTGGTGAAGTCACCCTAACAAAGGTGAACAATGAGAGGCTGTGTAGGAGTACACAGTGGTTTGTCTCATTTACACTGCCCTAGGCTCCGAGTTCTCGTGATGTGATCCAAGACAAGAGTACTTCCACATGCAGGGCTATGGGACCCCGTTTGGCCTACTAACTCACCCCGACTATGGTCCAGGATTCGCATGGGTTATTGCTTCTTCAATTTGATTTTGTGCCGGAGTGGGAGGAGATGCACGATTACTTTGTAGTACGGTTTTAGGCAAGCGCAGTTCCATCTGTCGAGGTGGGCTTGTCGGACCGTCCATACATCGTCTGGGTCCTGAATAGAAACCCCGGCCGGATTCCCGATTGGGGTACATACTCAGATAGGCGATCCCCTGGACTAGAGTTGGCGCCGTAAGGTAAGTGCCTTGGTGTTTATCCTCGTCCGACATCCGCTTGAAGGATGACCAGTCACGGGCGGTAATTGATGACAAGTGTGTGAAGCGTACACCCCTGTAGAGTAATGATCTATTCGAATAGCCGTGTCTGCGGTTATGGACTACTTGGAGACCTTTACTTGATTATTAGACAACCTGAACGGATACTCTAAAACTTCCAAGATAAGTGTGAGTGCCTTGGGTTGTTTCCTCGTGGGAAGTCGAGGAAGAATCCATGGTGGTGTATTGATGTGGTGATCAAGATTAGATGGACTCGAGTGCACTTCTCATCTCAACTCTATGTAGTCGTAGAACAGGATAGCCAAGTCAAAGCTTTCTGCATTACAACCCCACTTGCCTTTACCTTGATACCTGAGCATGAGTAGTTTAGTTCTGATGTAAGTCTTGCTGAGTACGTCTTTGTACTCATGTTTGCTTATTCTATGTTTTAGAGACAATACCACTGACCCTGATGGTGGCCTCTACCTCGAGCTCGACGCCGACTAAGTCGTATAGTTCCAGACAGCAGCCTGGTTCCTTTGGAGGCTCGTTGTATTTTCTTTCAGGCTTCTTAAGCCATTTGTTAACCTTGTCTTTACTAAGACATAATTTTCTTCCGTTGTTGTTTGATGTAATGTTGGATCACATTCATGTGATCTCTGCTTGTAATACAACTACTATGTCTGCTCAGTTTAGCAGATGCAATAAAGTCTATGAGTTTGTAGAGTTCATGTTGTGTTACCTGTTCATCGTGCATGTTATGTGTGGGGTTCGATAGCTTAGTTGTGCTCTCGCCGGCGATTGCTCGTGACTCCGTCATGTGGCACACTTCGTTGTACGATCGAGCCCGCCCGAGACCTGGACTAAGAGATCGGGCTGGAGTCTGTTTATGTAAGTGTTATGATTCAATCGATAATATGGTTGAGGCGACTTGTCTATGAGTATGGGATTTCACCACCCATATTCATTTAGACTTGTGAGCGGACGATGAGGACCCATCTCAGTTGATCATCCGGGCCTGGATGGGATGCCCCTCACGTTCGAGCTTTCCGAGAGTGTCTTGTACTTGGCCTTGTCTGCTTGGAAAAGTGGGTATGGCTCTCGGCTCTCCATATGATTGAGTTGTGACTGGAATTACATATGAAAATTCCGGGTCCCGACACCGGCACTACAACACTCACGATAGCAAATCTCTTCAAATCAATCATCTACAAGTTCGGAGTACCACACAACATCATCACGGAGAACGGTACGAACTACACAGCGGCAGAATTCTAGAACTTCTGAGAAGAGCTGGGCATCAAAATCAACTATGCATCAGTCGCGCACCCGCAATCCAACGGCCAAGTGGAGAAAGCAAATGGCTTATCAAAAAAAGGCTCCTCGCACCACTCGAGCAGGCCGCAGGTAACTGGGTAGAAGAACTCCCTGCAGTACTATGGAGCCTACGCACCACCCCAAAGACTGCAATCCAGCGCACACCTTTCTTCATGATGTACGGGGCGGAGGCAGTGCTACCACATGACCTCAAATTCGGGGCACCCCGGATCTCAGGGTATGAAGAAGAAGAAGCAGAAGAAGCGCTGCAAGATGACAAGGACACAGCAGACGAAGCAAGGGACGCAGCCCTAGAAAAGACAGAGGGGTACTTGGACAAACTGCACACTTACCAAAGCAGTCGCCTGCGCACCAGAACCTTCAATAAAGTCGACCTTGTCCTACGGCTCATACAAGAGAAAGTTCACAAGCTCGCCCCCCAATGGGAAGGACCGTTCATAATCACAGAAGTCACGGGAGGAGGCGCCTATAGACTGAAGAACCCGAAGACCGACGAGGACGTGGGAAATCCATGGAACATAGCGAACCTACCCCTGTTTTACCCATTGTCTCCACCAGTCAGGCTCATCTGGCAGCTCATGTAAACCGTCAACGCAATAAAATGATGTTGCCCAAATACTACCATACCAAAGCACCCGGGGGCTCGAGTACAAAACTCCCCCCGCGAGACTCTATCGTCGCAATCATGACCTTTTACCAAAGCACTCGGGGGCTCGAGTAGAAAATCTTCCCCCGAGAGATGCTATTGTCGCAATCGCGATCTTTTACCAAAGCATTCGGGGGCTCGAGTAGAAAATCTCCCCCCAGGAGACGCTATCGTCGCAATCGCGATCTTTTACCTAAGCACTCGGGGGCTCGAGTATAAAATCTCACCCCGAGAGACGCTATCGTCGCAATCGCGATCTTTTACCAAAGCACTCGGGGACTCGAGTATAAAATATCCCCCGAGAGACGCTATCGTCGCAATCGCGATCTTTTCACCAAAACGATCGGAGGTTCGATTAAAAAATCTCCCCCCGAGAGACGTCATCATTGCTCACGCAGCCCGAAACTCAAAAGGTCCCAAGAAAAAAACCCATCGACAAGCGCCACCCGTTGAACTTCGTCCGGAATCAAAGGGAAAGACACGGCTACAACCAGATGGAGCACCATGTACTCTGAAGAAATATGGACGGAGCGCAGGACGGAGACAATTCTCTAAGTCTTCACCTGATCGCCAACGATCACCTAAAGACTCGAGGGGCTACTCCCATCGGGAGCGCTGTCGCGCACCCGGTAAAAGACAAAATTAACAGAAGAACGACAAGGGAAACAAATCTCAGCCTACGCTCGACCCTCCGACTCAAGCGTAGCCTCGGGGGCTACTCCCATCGGGAGCGCTGTCGCGCACCCGATAAAAACCCACAGTGCAAAGGACTCGAAGACAGCTCTCGTTTGCAAAAGGACGCGATCACAGCTCTCGCTTGCAAAGGACTCGAATACAGGTTGCATTACAAAGACTCAAGCACAGTTCGCATTACAAGGACCCGAGGATCATTCTTAGTACAAAAGATTCGAAAGTACATTGGATAGAAGGCAACTCTGATTACTCGAAGGCAATCCTCGTTACATGGAGAACTAACCTAGTTACAAAAGGCACAAGCAACCGATAAGCCTACAGCATCAATCACCCAAGGAATTAAGACTTCTACATGAGTGCCCATGCTGGGATGACTGGCACTAAGACAGCGAGCATCGTCACAGACAAAGGAGGAGTCGCAGCAGCAGGCTCATGATGTCAATGACATAACAAAAGGTGAAGCTCGACTTATTTGCGGAGCAGTCGAAGACGATGCTCCACCAACTTCTTCTCCTGCTCCACCAGCTTCTTCTCCAGCTCCAACCGAGCTGCCGACGAAGATGACGCCACTGCCTCCAGTTCTACAAGGTCGCCTGTCGCACCCTCTTGACCGATGGCTTGACGTTGAGGTCCTCTTCAGAGCCGGAGGGGGAAGCAGTCGAAGACGGCTCAACATCAGCACCCGAGGAATCGCCGGAGGAGGAAGCAGTTGAAGACGCAGGCGAAGGACTCCTTGACCTGCCGGAACCATCGTTGCTTGTCTCCGGCCAGTACGGATCCATGCGGTTGCCGCTCAGGTCAAAGGCGCGGATGACAAGAGTATCTTCGCCATCAAAGCGGCAACAAAGAGTGTCACCATCACGCAAG
Organism: Bromus sterilis; assembly: GCA_950022295.1. NCBI lineage: Eukaryota > Viridiplantae > Streptophyta > Magnoliopsida > Poales > Poaceae > Bromus > Bromus sterilis. Next base: position 281,749,341 of record OX465599.1, on the reverse strand, counting down.
TTCAACCGATGAGCAAAGGATTTCCTGCCAAAACCAAGAAAAATCAAGCGGGAATTGTCGATCTCCAACTTAACATAAGAAGGAGATCGAGCACACCCCTGAAGACGAAGCAGCAAGCCATCAAGACTGCGCTCAGAAACAAGGGCAGAAAAAGCAGGAGGAAGCAGAATGCGAGCAGCATTCCGGCCACGGACGCGAAGGAGGAAATCATAGCGCCAAAAATCCTCCTCCGAAGAAGAGGAGGAAGGCGCCGACGGTGCACCACGACGGTCACCGCGAGAAGAACACGGAGTACGACCACCGCGACCACGGCGAACCTGGCCGTGGCTAGTCGTACCTGCACCTCGCTTTGGCCCCATGAGTAGATGAAGAAGAAGAGAAAGATGGGCAGAGGATGAACACTACTGCAAGATGAACAAAAGGGGGCTATTTATAGAACAAGCCCAAGAGTACGCAGAAGCCCAGGCGATGGCAGCAATTAATTAAAAGACCAAGCATGCCGGGCGATTCGACTTCCGAGACAAAGATACCTTCACACGGGCGGCACTGTACGCTGGACGCGTCAAATCTCGCGCGTTTTCAATGCGCGCATCGATAACTCAACAGGCGGCCGCAGCACGCCACCAAAAGCCACCATTATGACCGGTCATGCAGACGTGACGGTCAGTAGCCAGAGCATATTTGATGGTCCTCCAGCAAGGAGATAGTTACCTTCATCAACAAGAGGCAAATCAAAAGGGCAGCAAGCAGAGGATGCAGCTTGCAAACACCATATTCTACACGGTCTAAATACATTTTTCAAATATATCTAACTCCCATCGGGAGTGTATCCACCCATGAGAGTTTCGGGTGCTCCCTCACCCAGAAGCAAAAACGTGCTCGAGTAATTACTCGCACTCATGAGAGTCTCGGGTGCTCCCTCACCACGACAGAAGACAAGCAGACCTGCATTCACTAGATCGAGCAGTCCCAGAGTATCGGGTGCTCCCTCACCCCGAGAGCAAAAGCGACACTCGAGTTATTACTCACCAGACTCTATATACCCGAACACTCGAAGACTTCCCGAGAAAGTGCTGTTCTACGTTACTCCTTGCCCGAGCACTCGGCAAAGCTCCGCGAGTGACCGCTAAAATAGCTCACTTGATTGTTTATTCCAAGTGGGTGCATTATCTATTAGGCTCCGCGCCTCAATAAAAATACATATTCCTGGAACACGATACACTGTGCCCAGATGCCACGCAAGCTTAGCGCGTAGGTAAGACCCCGCTGCGCAGATCGTCCGGACTGGGACTTGCCGAAGAGCGATTTCACTCCCAACCTTTTCCATGCGCATGCATGATAGAAAAAGGCGGGCGAACGCGCCTAGGCTATGAACTTTACTGGCGGCAATTGATCACTGTAAGAACTGCAGCGGCATGACTTTTGCTAGACACCAGTTGACGAGGGGGTGACCCCACGACTCATGCAGATGAGCCTACCTGGTGTCCATGAAGGAAGAAGGCCCATGAAGATACAGCCTCGGCCCACTAGGTGGCACCGACGTAGAAGTCCTCGACTCACAAGGAAGGTGCGAAGACCTGCTGACGAGGGGGTGACCCCATGACTCCTACTAATGGGCTTACCCGGTGTCATTGAAGGCCCACGGAGCTACCGCCGGATTCACCTTGGCCCGCTAGATGGCACCGACATTGGGAGTCCTCGACTGACAAGGAAGGTGCAGGGACTTGCCGTACAAGCTAGGGTTAGATTTCCCGTAATTGTAGATTGATTCCCTGAGACCTTGTCTACTATATAAAGGCCAGGAGGGGCAACGCATAAAGGGAGAGACATCACCTGTAACCCTAACCTAGAGCGCATATGCCTTGGCATCCCCTGTAACTTCTCCACAATCAATATATCGAGCAGGAAGTGTATCCTCCTGTTTGCCGACGAGCTTATCGTCCAACCTGGGTCTTCTCCAACTAGCCCAGTGTCCCTAACCATGGGACTTGCCGGGGCCGATCCTCGACAATTGGCGCCGACCGTGGGGACCACACAGGTTGGAATTACGATCTCGGCGGTCCCATCTTAGCAAATCGCAACTCAAGGGAAAGAGCCGGACCCAACCCACTCGAAGGATTCGATGTCACGGCAAACGTCTTTGACGTCCCAGCAGTCTCGATCAAGTCGCAACCATATCAGACCCAGTACAGTGGAGGCAACCAAAAACGGCGTCAGCAACGAAGGAACCGACGACCCAGAAGAGCCGCAAGGAACCCCTACGCAGGAGTCCCACTCGAGGAGGCGCGACGCGCAGCAGGGGACCCGCAGGTCTTTCGACGGCCCACCACCACCCGGGCACCCGCCGAGCATCACAACGATGGCCACAAGTCTGACACCAGCAACCAAGAATATCGCCGCCAAAGGGAGAATCGACGACCCAGGAGGCGTGCCAAGGAGACCTGCAACGAGGACAAACCCCGCAAGCCGCACGACGCAGTCGAGGAACCAAGGGCCGTCCGACGCACCGCCACGCGGGCACTCAACGACAGCCAAGACAGCGACTCGGAGACACCGGTCGGCGAATACTACGACCCGGAGCGAAGGCCGGACGAATTCTCCAACCTCATCAAACATCAGGACACAATTCGAGGAATCGAAATAGACCCTCGATTCTACGAACACCCGGAGGACCACGAGCACGTCTTCAAAATCTCAAGGAGGAAGAGACACAGCGGGTTAATGAACGATTCGAATAGCCGTGTCCGCGGTTATGGACTACTTGGAGATCTTTACTTGATTATTAGACAACTCAAATGGATACTCTAAAAATCGCAAGAAAAGTGTGAGTGTTGTGGGTTGCTTCCTCGTGGGGAAGTCGAGGAAGGATCCATGGTTGTGTATTGATGTGGTGATCAAGATTAGATGGACTCGTGTGCGCCTCTCATCTCAACTCTATGTAGTCGTAGTATAGGATAGCCAAGTTAAAGCTTTCTGCATTACAAACCCACTTGCCTTTACCTTGATACTTGAGCATGAGTAGTATAGTTCTGACGTAAGTCTTGCTGAGTACGACTTTGTACTCACGTTTGCTTATTCTATGTTTTAGAGACGAGACCACTGACCCTGATGGTGGCCTCCCTTCAAGCTCGACGTCGACGAAGTAATGTAGTCCCAGACAGCAGCCTGGTCCCTCTGGAGGGTCGTTGTGTTTTCTTAAAGGCTTCTTAAGCCATTTGTTAACCTTGTCTTTACTAAGACATATTTTGCTTCCGTTGTTGTATGATGTAATGTTGGATCACAGTGATGTGATCTCTGCTTGTAACACTACTAGATCTGCTCTGTTTAGAAGATGCAATAAAACTATGAGTTTGTAGAGTTCATGTTGTGTTACCTGCTGTTTACACTAGAAATGTATGTTGCGTGTATGTTTATAACGTGCATGTCTTAGTGTGGGGTTCGATACCTTAGTTGTGCTCTCGCCGGCGGTCTTTTATACACCAAGTGGCCCTTAGATGTGCGCCGCTTGGGGCATCGCGATGCGATTTCTCGTGACCCTGTCACGTGGCACACTTTGTTGTATGATTGAGCCCGCCCGAGACCCCGACTAAGAGATCGGGCTGGAGTCTTTTTATGTAAGTGTTAGGATTCAATCGATAATATGGTTGAGGCGACTTGTCTATGAGTATGGGATTTCACCACCCATAATCATTTAGACTTGTGAGCTGGCGATGAGGACCCATCTCAGTTGATCATCCGGCCTGGATGGGATGCCCCTCACGTTCGAGCTTTCCGAGAGTGTCTTGTACTTGGCCTTGTCTGCTTAGACAAGTGGGTATGGCTCTCGGCTCTCCATATGATTGAATTGTGACTGGAATTACATATGCAAACCCCGGGTCCCGACAGCCCGGGCGCCCGCCGCACATCAACACGATGACTACGAGATTGAATCTAACGATCAGCAAAACCACCGCCAAGGCAGAAGGAATCGACGACCCAAAAGGCGTGCACGGGCACTCGCCGCCAACCAAGACAGCGACTCCGAAACACCTGTTGGCGAGTACTACGACCCAGATCGAAGGCCGGATGAATTCTCCAACCTCATCAAGAACCAGGACATGAGTCGAGGAGTCGAAACCGATCCTCGCTTCCACGAGCACCCGGAGGATCACGAACAGATCTTAAGAATCTCAAGAAGGAAGAGGCACGCCGGATCTAGCAAACTCACGGCCAGAGAACAGCTAGCAGGACCCTGCACGATCCACAACTTCGAGGATGACTAGGGACGCGTCAGGTCAAGTCACACTTTGAGAGACTGCCGTTTGTTCAACGAGCTAGCCGACGACCTCAAGAAGGAGAAGCAGAAAGAAGACAGACGCAACCGACGACCCGAGAAAGCGCCGACCTCAAGCCCGGAAGGACGTCACATCCCGTCACGAGCACAGGTGCTCATGATCCAAGAAGGAAGGATACCGCAAACACAACGCGACGCCCAAACCCTGCAGGCCAGAGCAGCGGAGAGCATAAACACAGTCGACGTCTACCTGCTACATGGAACGGAGACCAGCATCACGTTCTCACAGGACGACCATCCACCCGCAGTCCCAAGACCGGGGCATGCACCCTTAGTGCTAGACGCACAAATCGGAGGATACGACATGGACCGGATCTTCATGGACGGAGGCAGCAGCATGAACAAAATCTTCGCAAACACCCTGCAAAAGATGCTGATCGCACGATCAGTATGGAGAAAATCAAGCACCGAGCTGCACGGAGTAGTCCCAGGAGAAGCAGCCACATCACTCGGAGTCATCGAACTCGAAGTGGTCTTTGGCAACCGTCGTAACTTCGCAAAGCACGTCCTCGAGTTCGAGGTACTCGACTGGCAATCACAGTATCACGCCATACTGGGACGGCCAGCATTCGCGCAATTCATGGAGGTCCCACACTACGCCTACCTCAAGCTCAAGATGCCGGGATCATCGGGAGTCCTCACAATCAATGGAAGCTTCATCAAATCAGATCAATGTGATCGTGACTTCCACAAGATCTCCGACACATTCGGAGCCAAACAAGAACTCAGAGAAATAGCCATGGTGACGGACAAGAGCACCTTCCCATTGGTGAACCGAAGCGAGTCCAGGGAGTACGTACGCGACTTCAGCATCGACAGCGACACAGTCACTTACCAAGTGCACCCGACGGACCCAGACAAAACAGTCCGCGTGTACGCCCACCTACCAGAGGAGCAGGCAGCAGCCCTCGTCTCCTTCCTCCGAGACGAGTGGGAAATATTCGCCTGGTGCCCAGCCGACATGCCTGGGATACCACGCGAATTCGCGGAGCACGCCCTACGCATCAAGCCAAACACGAGGCCAGTGAAGCAAGCGCTGAGACGATTCTCGGAGCCCAAGTGCAGAGCAATCTGAGAGGAAGTCAACCAGTTACTTGACGCTCAGTTCATCCGAGAAACGAAGAAAGCCACCTGGATAGCAAACCCAGTGCTGGTGCCAAAGAAAGACACGACCGTGTTGCGCATGTGCGTCGACTACGGACCAATCAACAAACATTGCCCGAAGGATCACTTCCCCCTGCCTAGAATCGATCAGATAATCGACTCAACAGCAGGGTGCGACCTACTCTCCTTTCTGGACGCCTACTCAGGATACAACCAGATCAGGATGAAGGAAGAAGACGAAGAGCACACATCATTCATCACCCCCTATGGAGTATTTTGCTACAGAACCATGCCCTTCGGGCTCAAAAACGCAGACGCCACTTATCGACGAATGATGCAAGCCTGCCTAAAGGAGAAAATAGGAAGAAACGTACAAGTCTACGTGGATGACATCGTCATCAAGACCTACAAAGCAGCCACACTACTCGATGACCTGCGCGAAACCTTCGCAGCGCTCAACAAATACAGAATCAAACTCAACCCAAAGAAGTGCGCATTCGGCGTACCGGCGGGAAAACTGCTGGGATACATGGTCTCTTCCCGCGGAATCGAGGCAAATCCCGAGAAAGTCCAAGCCATCACCCGCATGCAAGAACCAACCGACGTCAAAGGAGTGCAGCAGCTCACCGGAAAACTCGCAGCTCTTAGCCGCTTCATCAGCAGGCTGGGAGAACGCACACTGCCTTTCTATTAGCTGCTCGGGAAAGGAAAGAAATTCGAGTGGACGGAGGAAGCCCGCCAAGCATCCGCGGACCTGAAAAAGACACTCTCAACTCCACCAATCCTGGCGGTACCCAAGGAACGAGAGAAGTTGTACCTCTACGTGGCAGCACACAGCAGTGTAGTAAGCATGGCGCTAATTGTCGAACGCGCAGAAGAAGGCAAGGTCCAGAGCATTCAGAGACCAATCTTCTACCTCAGCATGCTCCTGACCAAATCCCAGCAGCGGTACCCGCACTATGAGAAGCTACTACTAGCCATCGTTATAACTTCAAGAAAGGTGTCCCAATACTTCGACGAGCACCCTATAACAATCGTGAGCAGCGCACCACTCGCTGACATACTAAACAACCCTGGAGAAACCGGGCGAGTCGCCGAGTGGAACATCGAGCTCAGCCCACGAGACCTGCAGTACAAGCACCCAACAGCCATCAAAGCCCAAGTACTCCCAGATTTTCTGGTCGAGTGGACGGAGGTTCAAACACCAGGACCCCTAGACCTATCAAGCTCATGGTCAATGTTCTTCGATGGGTCCAAGAGACAACAAGGAGCTGGGGCAGGAGTTGTACTCATCTCCCCCAAAGGAACAAAGTTGAAATACATCCTCCAGATCAACTTCAGTCACGCTTCCAACAAGGAAGAAGAATACGAGGCACTCCTACATGGCATGCGCATGGCCAAAACATGCGGAGCCACTCACCTCATAATTTACGGGGACTCCAATCTCGTCGTCCAGCAGATGATGAGAAACTGCAACGCAATAGCCTACAACATGGTGGCTTACCAAAAGCTCTACAACGAACTCGAAGGAAATTTCGTCGGTTGCGAGCTCAACTACATCACCAAGGACAACAACACAGAAGCTGACGAGCTCGCGAACATCGGTTCAACCCGGGCGCCTGTCCCACCTGGCGTTTTTCTCGAAAGCATCAACCGGAGATCCATCAAGGCGCAGGCAGCAACACCTGAAGCGGTCGCAGACGGCGAAGATGCACCAGAAATAACGCAGGTGGCAGCAACAACACCATCAAATGAAACAAGCACCAGCGCATCCGACAGCGCAGCCCTGACAGAGTTCGAAGGACCTGTCTGGACAAAACCGTTCCTCCGATTCCTAATCGAAGGCACGCTACCACAAGACGTGGCCGAAGCACGACGCATCAGCCGACGATCCAAGGCATTCACCGTGATCAACAGACAACTATACAAGCGCAGCATCACCCAGATACTCCAAAGGTGCATTGACGAAGAGGACGGCAAAGCCCTATTGCTAGAAATCCACGAAGGCACCTACGGGCACCACGCGAGCAGTCGAGTGCTCGTGTCCAAAGCATTCTGAGCTGGATTCTACTGGCCCACAGCCATGAAAAACGCAGAGGAAATCGTGCGACGTTGCGTCGCCTGTCAAAAATTCGCCAACAGGCCACACGCTCCCGCATCAGAGCTCAAGACCATACCACTATCCTAGCCGTTCACCACCTGGGGACTCGACATGGTGGGCCCACTAAAGAAATCATCAAAGGGCGGAAGAACGCACCTGCTCGTCGCAGTCGACAAGTTCACCAAGTGGATCGAAGCAGTGCCCATCACCAGCTCCACAGCTCTCACGGCTCTCAACTTCATCAAATCGATCATCTTCAGATTCGGAGTGCCACACAACATCATAACGGACAACGGCACGAACTTCACGGCCGCAGAATTTAAGAACTTCTGCGAAGAACTGGGCATCAAAATCAATTACGCATCAGTTGCGCACCCACAGTCCAACGGCCAGGTGGAAAAAGCAAACAGCCTTGTCTGTGGAGGAATCAAGAAACGGCTCCTCGCACCACTCGAGCAAGCCGCCGGCAACTGGGTAGAAGAACTCCCCACGGTCCTATGGAGTTTACGAACCACACCAAACACTGTGACACAATACACTCCTTTCTTCATGGTGTACGGGGCAGAGGCAGTCCTACCACATGACCTCAAGTTCGGAGCACCCCGGGTCACCGGATACGAAGAGGAAGAAGCAGAAGAAGCACTACAAGACGACAAGGATACGGCTGACGAAGCAAGAGACACAGCCCTGGAAAAATCAGAAGGGTACCAAGATAAACTGCGTACCTACCACAGCAGTCGACTGCGAACCAGAACCTTCAACAAAGGCGACCTAGTCCTACGACTAATACAAGAGAAGGTCCACAAACTTGCTCCCCAATGGGAAGGACCATTTATAATCTCAGAAGTCATCGGAGGCGGCGCCTACAAACTGAAGAACCCAAAGATAGACGAGGACGTGGGCAACCCATGGAACGTAGCAAACTTGCGACTGTTCTATCCATAGCCCCTATCGGTCGGACATGACTGGCAACTCATGTAAATCGCTTGACAGCAATAAAAAACAAGTGTTGCCCAAATGCTGCCATCTCAAAGCACTCAGGGGCTGAAGAGGAAACCCCCCCCCCCCCCCCGAGCAACTACTATCGCACTCGCGATCTTAATCGAAACACTCGGGGGCTGAAGAGGAAACTCCCCCCCCCCGAGCAACTACTATCGCACTCGCGATCTTAATCGAAACACTCGGGGGCTGAAGAGGAAACTCCCCCCCCCCCCCGAGCAACTACTATCGCACGCGCGATCTTAATCGAAACATTCGGGGGCTGAAGAGGAAACTCCCCCCCGAGCAACTACTATCGCACTCGCGATCTTAATCGAAACACTCGGGGGCTGAAGAGGAAATCCCCCCCCCCAAGCAACTGTTATCGCATTCGCGATCTTAATTGAAACACTCGGGGGCTGAAGAGGAAAACTCCCCTCCGAGCAACTCTATCTCCTGCGCGATCCTAATCGAAGAACTCGGGGGCTTAAGAATAAAAAATCCTTGAGCAACGCCATCGCCTACGTGACCTCCTTCACGAAGCACTCGGGGTATCTAGCACAAATCCCACCCGAGAGACGACCATCAACACCCATGACATCCAAACACTTTTGAAGAAACTTTGGAGGAAGCACAAGATCATCTAGTCTTCACCCGATCGCCAACGATCACCTAAAGACTCGGGGGCTACTCCCATCGGGAGCGCTGCCGCGCACCCGATAAAAGACAACAAAGAAAACAAAAATCTAGCCTACGCTTGACCCTTCGACTCAAGCGTAGCCTCGGGGACTACTCCCATCGTGAGCGCTGTCGCGCACCCGATAGAACCCACAGTGCAAAGTATCGGACGGACTCGAAGACAGTTCCTGGCCGCAAAAAACTCAAACACAAACTCTCAGTTTCAAAGGAAATCAAAGATAGCTCCTAAGAATCAAGGACTCGAACACAGTTTCTTCGGTGGCAAAGAGGCTCAAACATAAACTCCATTACAATGGATAAAGCACAGTTTACATCATAAGGATCATCTTCAGTACAAAAGGACTCAACTACATTTGGATAGAAGGCAGCTCCTGTTACAAGAGGAAATCGCCCAAGGAACTATGACTTCTACATGTGTGCCCATGAGGGGTAATCTACTCTAGTACAAGAGCATCATCACAGACAAAGTAGGATTCGAAGCAGCAGGCTCATGATGTCAATGACATAACAAAAGGTGAAGCTCGACTTATTTGCAAGAGTCATTGGAGACGCTGCTCCACCAGCTTCTTCTCCTGCTCCTCTAGCTTCTTCTCCAGCTCCACCCAAGCTGCCGGCGAAGATGACGCTGATGCCTCCAATTCTACAAGGTCGCCTGACGCGCTCGTTTAACCGGTGGCTTGACATCGAGGTCTTCTTCAGAGGCAGAGGAGGAAGAAGTTGAAGACGGCTCGCCACCACCACCAGAAGAGCCCCCGGAAGATGAAGCAGTCGAAGACGCAGGCGAGGGACTCCTCGACTTCATGAAGTTGTCGCTGCTCGACTCCTGCCCATGCGGATCCATACTATTGTCACTCGGATCGAATGTGCGGACAAGGACAGTGCTCTCACCGTCAAAGCGACAGCTGAGCATATCACCATCTCGCAAATTCAACCGACGAGCAAACAAATCCCAACCAGAGCCAAGAAAAATCAAGCGAGAGCTATCAACCTCCAACTCAACATAAGAAGGAGATCGAAAGCTCCCCTGAAGGTGCAGAAGCAGGCCATCCAAGCCACGTTCAGAGACAATGGTAGAAAAAGTAGAAGGAAGAAGGATGCGATTGGCACTTTGGCCACGAACGCGCAAAATAAAATCATAGTGCCAGAATCCCTCCTCCAAGGGAGAGAAGGAAGGCACTGGCACCGCGCCATGACGACCTCCACGACATGAGCGTGGTGTGCGGCCACCACGGTCACGGCCAATGCCTCGCCTAGGAACCATGAGCTGAAGGAGAGATGAGGAAAGAGGTGAAGCAGCGAGTTGGATAGAAGCGTAGAAGAGAAAGGCCTATTTATAGAACAAAAATCCTCGAAGCACAGAGAAGCCAAGACGACAGCAGCAATTAATTCAAAGACCAAACGACCCAGCCGTCTCGAACTCCAAGACGAAGATGCTTTCCCACGGGAAGCATTGTACGCAGGGCGCGTCAATTCGCGCGCGTTTGCAACGCACGCATGGGAAACTCAACCGGCGCCTGCCGCACGCCACAAACGGCCATCATTACGACCTGTCCTCGAGATGTGACGGTTCACTGGCAAGAACATCACTGACAGCCATCAAACAGAGGCATCACTATCCCTGACGAATGGTGAAGGAAATGAAACAGCAAGGCGCACTCAGTACGCCATCAAGGCTCAGAGATTCCATCTTTCCAGATCTTTTCCCCAAGAGAGAAAAACATCTTACTCCCATCGGGAGCATACTCATAAGAGTCCCAGGTGCTCCCTCACCTAAAAGGCCAACCACGTGCTCGAGTGAACACTCGCACCAATAAGAGTCATGGGTGCTCCCTCGCCTAAAAGCCAACCACGTGCTCGAGAGAACACTCGCACCTATAAGAGTCACGGGTGCTCCCTCGCCTAAAAGCCAACCACGTGCTCGAGAAAACACTCGCACCTATGAGAGTCTCGGGTGCTCCATCAACCCGACGTAAGACAAACAAAACACTCGCCAGGACCATACGGCGCTACGAGTCCCAGGTGCTCCCTCACCTCAGGAGCCGAAAACGGCATTCGAGTGATTACTCGCACGAAAAACCCCCGACGGAGCACTCGAAACAAACCTCCTCGGGTGGATGAGTGAACAGATCGCTTGATGTTTTGTTCCAAGCGGGTGCAATGCTATAAGGCTCCGCGCCTCAAAAACACACGTTCCTGGAACACAATACACTGTGCCCAGAAGCCACGCAAGATTAACGTGTAGGTAAGACCCCGCTGCGAAGTACAGCCGGGCTGGGACTTGCCGAAGAGCGATTTCGCTCCCAACCTTTCCCATGCGCAGAGCATGATAGATAAGCCGGGCGGACGCGCCTTAGGCTACAAAAATTACTGGCGGTAAATGAACACCGTAAGACCTGAAGCGGCCGATCTTTTGCTCGATACCAGTGTTCCAAGCTCACGTCGAGGGACGTGGGTTTGATTGGGCTACTGTGGTATTTGCCCTAGCGCGATTCACCAAGGCTCGATCCATCGACTCCTTGGGCCCTTTCAGCTTAGCATCCCTCGAAACAGGTTTTGTCATGGACACGAAACTGCCAGCGACCCACGGATGAACCGTGCATATCAATGAAACGACAAATGAATGTATTCGAGTCCCTGCGCGACTCTTCGAGTCCCCCAGGCACTCGGGGGCTACTGACGAGGGGGTGACCCCACGACTCATACAGATGAGCCTACCTGGTGTCCTTGAAGGCAGAAGGCCCATGAAGATACGGCCTCGGCCCACTAGGTGGCACCGATGTAGAAGTCCTTGACTCACAAGGAAGGTGCGAAGACCTGCCGTACGGAGCAAGCTAGGGTTAGGAAAGTTTACCTGTACACGTAGATGAACTCCCCGAGACCTAGCCCGGTATATAAGGGCTAGGAGGGGTGACGCCAAAGGCATCGAATCTCACCTGTAACCCTAGACTTGAGCGCTCCATCCTTGGCCTCCACTGTAATCGCATCTCCCCAATCAATAATATCGATCAGGAGCGAGCCTCCCTGTATGCCGACGAGCTATCGTCCAACCTGCGCCTCTCATGACTAACCCAGGGTCCCTGACCATGGGATTTTCCGGGGCTGATCCCCGTCACCAGTGTTCCAAGCTCATGTCGAGGGACATGGGTTTGATTGGGCTACTGCGGTCTTTGCCACTAGTGCAATTCACCAAGGCTCGACCCGTCGACTCCTTGGGCCCTTTCAGCTTAGCATCCCTCGAAACAAGTTTTGTCATGGCCCCAGACTGCCAGCGACCCGCGGTTAAACCGTGCATACAAATGATGCAAGAATGGACTCGAGTCCCTGCGCGCCTCTTCGAGTCCCCCAGGCACTCGGGGGCTACTGACGAGGGGGTGACCCCACGACTCCTATGGATGAGCCTACCCGGTGTAACCAAAGACAGAAGGCCCACAAAGATGCCGCATGGGCCCAGACTTGGCCCACTAGTGGCACCGACGTAGGAGTCCGCGAGTCATAAGGAAGGAGAAAACTTGCCGTACGGAACAAAATCATGGCTAGGAAACCTCATCTATAATCCAGGACGGACTCCCCAAGACCTAGCCTAATATATAAAGGCTAGGAGGGGAGACGTCGAGATCAAGCAATACACAATCTGTAACCCTAGCCTTGTGCACACTAGCCTTTGCTCTTCTGTAATCGTCATCTCCGATCAATAACATCGAGAAGGAATGTATCCTCCTGTTAGCCGATGAGCTATCGTCCAACCTGTGCCTCTCATGACTAACCCAGGGTCCCTGACTATGGGATTTGCCGGGGTACATCCCCGACAGTGTTCTTTATCTTTTCATAGCTACTGTCTCTTAGTTTTCATGCTTATCTATTCAAAGAGTTTTTGTTTAGTTTGTTGCTGGAACTCTCTTGAGATTTCATGTTTATCTTGTTTAGAGAGTTTGCCTGCTGCACTGAGTTTTGTGTCTTGACTTGAAGTAGGTAATTGAGGTTGCTATTCTTTTGTAGTAGTAACTTGCAATAGTTTTGAGGTGTTGTTTTGAGTAATGTTTGGACTTTTGGTGCCAAGAGATTTAGCTTATTAGTGATAGATGTCGTATTTGGGGCAATCTGTGTTTATTTTCAAAACTTACAAAATTAGTTGAGAACTTTAGCTACTAGATGGATCACTACTCTTCTGAGGGGTCGAATATTAGAGTAAACTTACGTACCATGAATCGAGGATGCGCAAACATAACCAAACCCCCATACACTCCTCCTCGAGGTACTTGTCTCTTTGTGAAACCTCCTTATTAGATTGAGAGTAACCGATAATAAGTGCATGAGTTCTTCGGACTAATGTGAGTATTCGAAAGTTGACACTTCCACCTTCCCATACTTTTCTAGCCTTTCATGCGCCGTGCATTTCTTTCTTCTCACTCCGAGAGTTGGCGTCCACCTTCGCTGGTACATCCAAACCCATGGCACGATACGCTCTGTCATCATAAACCTCTTGATATCCTTCCTCAAAACAGCCACCATACGTACCTATCAAGGCATTTCCATAGCCTTTCCGAGATATATTGCCATGCAACATCCATTTTCTCATGACTTGATCTTCATGTCATACATGCTACCTGCTTGATCGATGAGCCGCATGCTAGTTGGGCCTTGCCCTAATCATTGCTACATGAAACGCTAGTATCATTGCATATCCTGCTACACTGGTAGAGGCATACATTTGCATACATCATGATAGTTACATCTTCTTTATGATTTGAGTACTTTTGTAAAGTGTGAAAGATCTTATATACTTCTTGTAATATATAGAGTGTTGTCCCTACAGTGAGCAAAATATCCCAAAGTGGACAAATTAAAAGATCCCAAAGTGGACAAGTGAGAGAAATAGAAAGATCCATTGAGGCCACCAAAAAATACAAAAAAATAGAAAAAAGAGAAATAAAAAGAGAGAAGGGGGAACACTACTATTCCTTTTGAGAGATCCACACTCGTACTCCCTCTTATATCTTCTACTCCATAGAGATTATCATTCATGCATATAGCTATGTGGGAACCTTCACACTATAAAACTTGGCTTGTATATTCCAATGATGAGCCTCCTCAAATGAGCTCTAGGTCTTCTTGAGCAAGAAAGTTGGATGCACCCCCACTAGTTCCATTGGAGAGCTTACCTTAGCTCATATGTGCATCCGTTGCATGGCAATCCCTACTCCTCACATTATATCTATCATTTGGCTTTCTCTCGCCTATGATTGTCCTCATTGATGTGAGCCTTTCACACCTTTTTGTCTTCCTCCTCCACCATATTCTCTCTTTGCCATCCTAAGTGTCAACTTTCTTGCTTACGCTCATCCATTGCATGAGTGCTCAAAATGTCGAAAAGGAGTGGATCATTTTGACTTGTACCTGGCTAGTGGTCTGGGGATGAGTCAAGATAAGATTCCAAAGAAGACCAAGTGTGAAACTTTAGTAGATTAAGTTCTCAACATAAAAATACTTTTTCTCGTATATCCCTATCCCCTTTCTTGCACGCAAACACCATTTGGAGACATTCGATTCACGGACAGCGAGAGCTCTTGCACCTTTATGTTCTTATGTTGCTTGTCTAAATGCTAAATATAGAATCTTGCCTGTTATGACTTGAATTGAATTACATGCCTTGATTGCATTACTTAAAAGTTATTATATGGTTGTTAGCTTGTCACCACAGAAATTATGCTTTTATCATTTACCTACTCGAGGACGACCAGGAATTAAACTTGGGGATGTTGATACGTCCAAAACGTATCTATAATTTTTTCTTGTTCCATGTCTCTTTTGTGTGATATTGCTATGATATTGATGAACTTCCATGCACTTTTGATCATATTTGGACTAACCTATTAACTCAGTGCACCCCAGTGCCAGTTCCTGTTTTCTGCGTATTTTCTATTTCAGGTTTCCCCCATATTAAAAGTGCTCCAAAAATTCGGCTAAAATTCAATAAAAAATCAGCACAGAAGAAGCTTCGGGAATCACCGAGGGGACCCACTAGGGCCTCAGGCGCTCTCCCGACGCGCCCTAGGGTGGAGCCGCGCTAGGGGGGCGCCTGGACCCCTGGTGGCCCCCCTGGCTGCCCCCCTTCGCCTATTTATTCCTCGTGACGAGAAACCCCTGTGACGGAACCCTTTTACACGATCTCTCCTTTGTTCCGCCGTTGTCGTATTTCCAAGATCGGGAGCACCAGAAGACCTCTTCCCGGCACCCTGCTAGAGGGACGAATCACCTCCGGGAGCTTCTCCACCACCATGGATGCTTTCCGGATGAACCGTGAGTAGTCCACCTTGGACCATGGGTCTATGATCAGTAGCTATGTGATGTTCTCCTCCCCTCTTTGTTCTTCATGGATTAGACCTCGTGATCTTCCCTACATGATCGAGGCACTTATGTAATCTTTCTGTTGTTGCTATGCTGAGTTTGCTGGGATCCGATGGATTATGAGATTATGTTCAGATTGTGATTGAGTTATATATTTGATTCTCCTATTTTATATTTATGTTCTTGAGTAATTCTTGCATATTCTCCGTTGCTGTTTATTGCTTTGGCCAAGTAGTAGGTAGTGACTCCAAGAGGGAGCGTTATGCATGATTGTGGGTTCATGCCCCCCGATGACTAGCTTGAGTGACAGAAACATGAGTCTAGGGGATGTGTTGTTGCCACAAGGGGGAAAACAACGGTGCTTGTACTTGCGGGTGCAAGTATTGTTTACTTTACGTAGAGTTCTTTAATGCAGTTGTCTATTGCTTTGAGTTTACACTTTGTGTGGGATTCGCAACTTAATTCCAGCGAGATGTTCTGGATAGATATCTCAAGGTGGATGATTAGTAGGTAGATGCAGATGGATTTCGGTCTACTTGTCTTGGCGTACTGCCCATGCTTTTGAGCCTCTTCCTTTCTTTATAGCATAATTAGCATTGGTTTGCGCACATAATCCTGTCAATTGCCCATCTGTAATTTGTTTACCTCGCATGGCTATTTTATCGTCTTTTGGGAGAGAGACATCACTAGTGAACATCATAGGACCCTGGTCCATATTTCCAACACTGTTTACACTGGCTATCAATTTACTTTCAGTATTTACTTTTCAGTTGCTATCACTATCATTATTATCCCGTGCGTTTTATCCTTTGTAAACAACAAGGCCGGAGAAATTAACAACTCCTCTATACTCGTTGGGAAGCAAAGTTATTTGTTGTGTGTGCAGGTCCAGGTCAAGGAAGCAACTTTTGTCTAAAACGGTGCCATTGTTTCCTTGCCACCTACTTGTATCTGTTGGAGTCCTACTGGTCGATCCTAAACCTTACTATCTTCGCTAAGGGAAATTTGCCGCTACGCTACATCTCACCTTCCACTTGGGGTAACCAAAGAGGGGCAAGAAGTTATCTCGTGCAATCAAACATCCACCTTCTCATGACTTGATCTTCATGTCATACATCTTCCTGCTACACTGGCAGAGGCATACATTTGCATACATCATGATACCTACATCTTCTTTATGATGAGTACCTTGTAAAGTGTGAAGATCTTCTATCCTTCTTGTAAAATAGAGTGTTGCCCTTACGTGAGGAAAAGATCCCAAAGAGGAAAAAATTAAAAGATCCCAAAGAGGACAATTGAGAGTTAAATAGAAAGAGCCATTGAGGCCACCAAAAAATACAAAAAATAGAGAAAAAAGAGAAAAAGAAATGAAAAGAGAGAAGGGGGCAACACTATTATTCCTTTTGAAAGATCCACACTCGTACTCCCTCTTATACCTTGTACTCCATAGAGATGATCATATATGCATACAGCTATGTGGGGATCTTCACACTATAGAACTTGGCTTGTATATTCTAATGATGAGCCTCCTCAAACGAGCTCTAGGTCTTCCTAAGCGAGCAAGTTGGATGCATCCCCACTAGTTCCATTGGAGAGATTTTCTTAGCTCATATGTGCATCTGTTACATGGAAATCCCTACTACTCACACCATATCTATCATTTGTCCTTCTCTCGCCTATGATTGTCCTCATTGATGTGAGCCTTTCACACCCCTTTTTGTCTTCCTCCTCCACAATATTTCTCTCTTTGACATCCTAAGTGTCAACTCTCGTGCTTACTCTCATCCATCGCATGAGTGCTCAAAATATCGACACGGAGTAGGTCAAATTTACTTGTACCTGGTGATGTCTAGGCACACTTCTATTCTTGTAGACTATGTTGGGCCTCCAAGCGCAGAGGTTTGTATGACATCAGCAATTTCCCTCAAGTGGATGACCTAAGGTTTATCGAACTCAGGGAAGTAGAGGTTGAAGATGGTATCTCTCAAGCAACCCTGCAATTAAGATACAAGAAGTCTCTTGTGTCCCCAACACACCTAATACAACTAGGAGTTGCATAGGTGCACTAGTTCGGCGAAGAGATGGTAAAATATGGGTGATAGGTGTGGCAAAACAAAGTAATATAAATCTGTAATAAAAAGTGCAGCAAGCAAACATGTAACAAAAGTGAGTGCAAACGGTGTAACAATGATGGAAACAAGGCCTAGGCTTCATACTTTCACTAGTGGAAACTCCCACCAACATTAACATAGTCTAATCACATGATATTTCCCATAAAACGTGCAATGGAGACACACTCGGAGGTCATTCCTTTGTGGTCAAGAGAGGACGAGAATTATGTAGGGCTACAAGAGCACACCTCAGAGTTCGTAGTTCTCAATCTATGGATTTCCCAATGTCACTGCGACCATCCAAAGAGAGTACCACAATCACCACAACATATCTCAAGGATAGTCAAAGAAAAGCACCAAGAGACTCTCAGTCTTCAATCAACACACAAAAGAGGAAATCACTCATGAAAATATTCTTCTAACCCATGTCCAATAGACCGCTGTCACCTTGGTCTCGGGGATTATACTAGATAAGATCAATTGAGTACATCAATCCAATATATTGAGTATGTAGAAATATCATGGGATCACCCTAGATTAACATAGCCTATGATCACAACGAAGATCACATCATGGGAGAGAGAGAAGAACACATAGCTACTGGTAGAAACCTCAGCCCCGAGGTAGAACTACTCCCGCTTCATGGAGGGAGGAAGCAGCGTCGATGGAAATGAATCCGGGGGGCACTTCCCTGTCCCGGCAGGGTGCCGGCTCAGGAATTCTTTCCCCCCGAAACTTGATGGCGATGGCGGCGGAGATCGGAATCGCTTCTGGAAAAAGTACTTCGATATTAGGGGTTTCCACCCCGAGGGCTAAATATAGGCGGAGGGGGTGTCGAGGGGACCCACTAGGCAGCCAGGAGGCCTCCTGGCACGGCCTAGGGTGGGGCCGCGCCAGGGACCCTCCTGGTCTCCTGGTGGTGGCCCCCCTCCGCTACCTTGGTGATTCCGAAAGCTTCCGGGTCGCTGATTTTTTATCTGATTTTTCCGGATTTTTCGGAGCACTTTTAATAGCCGGAAAACCTGAAATACAAAAACAGCAGAAAACAGCAACTGGCAGCTGGGTGCACTGGGTTAATAGATTAGTCCAAATATTCTCAAAAGTGTATGAAAGTTCAAGCAAATCATGGCAAAGTCACACAAAACATGCATGGAGCAATCATAAATTATAGATACGTTTGGGACGTATCACCTGGCTAGTGATCTGGGGATGAGTCAAGATAAGATTCTAAGGAAGACTAAGTGTGAAACTTTAGTAGATTGAGTTCTCAAAAATATTTTTTTCTCGTATTCCCATCCCCCACTTCTTGCACGCAAACACCATCTGGAGACATTCGAGTCATGGACAGTGAGAGCTCTTGCACCTTTATGTTGTTATGTTGCTTGTTTCAATGCTAATATAGACTCTTGCTTGTTATGACTTGAATTGAATTACATACCTTGATTGCTTTACTTTCAAAGTTCTTATATGGTTGTTAGCATGTCACCACAAAAATTATGCTTGTTATCATTTACCTACTCGACGACGAGCAGGAATTAAGCTTGCGGATGTTGATACGTCCCAAATGTATCTATAATTTCTGCTTGCTCCATGCATGTTTTGTGTGATATTGCTAGGTTTTATATACACTTTCATACACTTTTGACCATATTTGGACTAACGTATTAACTCAGTGCATCCCAGTGCCAGTTCCTGTTTTCTGTTGTTTTTCTATTTCAGGTTTCCCCCATATTAAAATTACTCCAAAAATTCTGGAAAAAATACAATAAAAATAAGCGTACCGGAAGCTTCGGGAATCACCTAGGAGGGTCCCAGAGGGGACCCACCAGGGCCCCAGGCGCCCTCCCGGCGCGCCCTAGGGTGGGGCTGCACCAGGGGGGCACCTGGACCCCTGGTGCCCCCTGGCTACCCCCTTCGCCTATATATTCTTCGTCACGGGAAACCTCCAAAAGAAGAACCCTTTTTATCGATATCGCCTCTGTTCCATCGCCCCCACATATCCAAGATCGGGAGCGCCAGCATACCTCTTCTCGGCACCCTGCCGGAGGAAGGATTGACCTTCGGGAGCTTCTCCTCCACCATGGACGCTTCCCGGATGATCCGTGAGTAGTCTACCTTGGACTATGGGTCCTTGATCAGTAGCTATGTGATGTTCTCCTCCCCTCTTTGTTCTTCATGTATTAGACCTTGTGAGCTGCCTTACATGATCAAGGCACACATGTAATTCATTCTTCTGTTGCTATGCTGAGTTTGCTGGTATCTGATGGATTGTGAGACTATGTTCAGATTGTGATTGAGTAATATATTTGGTTCTTATCTTTTATATTTTTGTTCTTGAGTAATTCTTGCATGTTCTCCGTTGATGTTTATTGCTTTGGCCAAGTAGTAGGTAGTGACTCCAAGAGGGAGCGTTATGCTTGATTGTGAGTTCATGCCTGATAACCCACAACTGCAGGGGATTGAGATAGTCTTCGCGAGTAAGAATAACCCAATCTATAGATTCGACTCAAGGGGAGCCAAAGAATATCCACAATCTTTAACAGTGTAGTTTTCAATTCCACCGCACCTGAGATACACTTACTTGCAACAAGATATTAATAGTAACTGTGATATGGAAGTGATGATAGCAACGGTAATAGTGGTGGTGAAACGGTAATAGTAAAACAGCGAAAGTAAACAACTAGTAACCAGCAGAATTAAAAACACTGTAGGCTAGGGAGATGGATGGTTGGGCACTGCATGGATAAGACACATCATGCATTTAACTTGGGGCAAGGCACACATAAAAGCAATGATCATCTAGGCATAAATCAAACATCAGGAATGTATCCCAAAGGTAGTTGTACGTGCTTGCAATAAGAACTTGCACAGCATCTTTTGTCCTACCATCCCGCGACGAACGGGGCCAAAAGGAAATTATGGAGATTAAGGTGCTCCTGTCAAAGAGCACCGGAACAAAGCATTAACAATCAATGGATACATGGAATCCTCAAATTATATTCCATCCCCTTTGGTGTCCCAAGCTGACACCTTTGGGATCGCCGGTTCCGGACTATAACAGGTGCATACAACTCATAGATAGGATCAAGAACACAAATATATTCATGCAAACACATGGAGTTCAGATCTTAAATCATGGCACTCGGGCCCAAAGTGACAAGCATTAAGAGAAACAAGTTGAAGCAAAGATGATAAACAACAATCTAGATGATAGGCAACATGCCCCCAACAATCTGATAAACTATTACATGATCTAACTCATCCAATCCCTACCATCCCCTTTGCCTACAGCAGGGAATTACTAACGCATGTATGGAGAATTCATGGAGGGAGGATGGAGTGGAGATGATGATGACGATGACGATGATCTCCGCTCTCCGGAGGCCAAAACAGCCTCCAGATTATTCCTCCCGGAGAAGAACAGACGGTGGTGGCGGCTCCGCGACGTGAATTGGGAAAACGACATCTGTTTCGGGGTTTCTCCGTCAAGTAAATAAATAGGAGCCTAGGTAGGGCACCAGAGGAGGGGGGAGGCCCCCAGGCGGCCAGAGGGCGTGACCCCACCCCTGGACGCACCAGAGGGGCGCTTGGGCCCCCCCTTGGCTGCCCTCTGGTCCCACTTCTGGCTTCTGGCTCCTTCGGGTGCGTGGATTTTCTGGTATTTTTCTGGGAATTTTCTGAGACGTCCAAAAATCCATTTTCAAGCGCACAATAAAACCATACAGATAGCTCTGCTGAAAACAGCGTTAGTCCTGGTTAGTTTCGTCCAAATCATGCAAGAATTAGGGCAAAACAATAGCAAAAGTGTTTGGAAAAGTAGATACGTTGGAGACGTATCAACTCCCCCAAGATTAGCATGTTGCTTGTCCTCAAGCAATTCAGTACAACAAACTGAACGCGACAAAGAAAACTTTGAAAAACTCTTTTTCTTTAGATGTATATAAGCATGTACTATGAAATGAAATTAGCAAGTATCAAAACAATGCTATGAGGACAAAGCACGAAGCAATCCTTCTTTCAAGTGATCAATCACAAACAACTAAAAGTCAATAATATGCTACTGAAAATCAAGACAGGATTACAATGCACAAAGCTTGAACATACTAGAGTGATATTTCGCTAGCCTCCATGAGTGAAGCAAAACATAAATGCAGAAACACCTTCGGAGTTTTAAAGGAGACTAGAACTACAAATTTCAGAATAAATAATACCACAATCATGCAAAAGACAATGTAGTACTTTGGGACAATGCACATTACACTCAGAATGACAATTACGCTCTCCTAGTTGTTGCTTTGAAGAAATAAGGTGGAGACTCTCGAACCGTGGAGTTTGATGGAAATGTTTGAAAACCTGTGGATGGAAGCAAAGACTAAACATGTACCAGAGCTCTTGGTTTTGAAAACAGAGATAAAAAGTGTTTTAGGAGGAGCATGCTTCGTCAACGAATGCTAGTAGACAACTCAATCGCCTCTTACGCTAGACATGTTTCGAGGAACGGCTCCCAAGATGGAGACGATCACATCCCCTTAATCTTCTTTGTTTATCACTGCCAAAGTTTTCTGATTTCTCATAGACAAAGCGTGAAGGAGGGTTTGTTGGTTGTGATTATCTTTTATGATCTGGGCGCACTCATGCCAGTCCCTCCACGTATTAGGGGTTTGCAGTTTAGACATGCAATCCCGGAGTAAAACATGTCTAACATAAGACGGTAATGAATTACCTACTACTTCCTCATGAGCTAAAACATAGGCACAACACAGGAGTGCTTTTAAATAATTTTGAGATGGTACAAGAAAGTCTTCGTTAGGATGGCCGATAAATACCACATAGGAAGGTATGGTGGACTCATATGGAAAAACTGGTTTCAAGGATTTTGGATGCACAAGCAGAAATCCGCTTAGTGTGAGCGAAGGCTAGCAAAAGACTGGGAAGCGACAACCTAGAGAGCAATAACAGTCATAACAATGCAGAGAGACAAAGCAACATTGAATTGGGCATGAAAAGGATATGACTTTTCTGAAATTCATAGATCATCAAGGCATAGCAGACTTTTCAGCCATAAACATGTGTAAGCATGTGCCAAGTCAATCCAAGAATTCTCCAAAGGGAAATACCACTTGAGTATGCCAAACCATGAACAATGCAATGCATGTAAATCATTTCAACAACACATTATGTACTCTAGCTATTTGGGATTAGCCACAAGGAAAGCATGAACACTGGGAAAGCATTGTAAACATAGCACTATGTCACTACAAGCTGGTCTCTAAATCATAATTACAAGCATATGTACAAAAGTAGAAACAAAAAGAGTTCATACCGGTTTTCCTTGTTGCATCCCTTTCGTCGATCTTCGTCATTACTGCCTTGTCACTTGCACGATTGAACGTAGGAAAATATAATCAAGTGCAAATGCCATCACGTACTCGAGCTAAACTCTGCAACAAAGCAGACTAAAGAGAGAAAAGAAAATATTTTTGGATTTTTTTTCAAAGGTTGAACGAAAGAAAAAAGAGAAAATAGAAATCTTTGTGTTGTTTTTGCAAGATAAAAGAACAAAGAAGAACGGGAAAAACTTTGAAAAGATCAAAGCGAATACAATAAAAACGGATAATACAATGGAAAGGTGAGAAGCACACGTACTCCCCCAGGCTTAGGCTTTTGGCCTAAGTTGGTAGCAGCTACTGCCCCCAGGAGCCTCCTGCTACGGGGTAAGGGTAAGTCCAGGAGTCGTATGAGCCCTCCGGTGCGTACACCGAAGTCCTCGGATCCTCCCATGAGGAAGGCCCTGCGCTCCAAGCGGAAGAAGATCCCTCGCCATGCTCGGTGAAGTTCTCTCCCTGGAAAGGTGGGAACTCACCATGCTCCTCCTCATCGAGCACAACCCCCTCCATGGGGTTATGCGGCTGGTAATTACCCATTAACTCATCAAACTGAATTTCGTTGAAGGACAGTCCGTTCTTGCGAGTGTTATCAAACAAAAGTGGTGCAGGTAGACGGATCTCACGAGTAATAGTCCTTTCAAACCTCAAAATATAATCAAGGTTACAAAACTGATTAGTCATGGTAAAAAACTTATGCCTCTTCCTAGCCGCAAGATCAAGACTCGCGTATGAAAAGGGAACATCATCAGGATGCGAGGTGCGCTCAAGAGACTCAAGGATAAGTGTGGCGTAAACCCCACCATATAAATCGCCCTTGTTACTGTTCGTAACAAGGCGCCGAGCAATCAAGGCACCCACATTATACTCATTCTTACCAGAGAGGGCGTTCGCATAAATAGCGAAATTCTGTGCAGACCCATTGCTCGTGTTGTCACGAGCTAACACCCCTCTAGCAACAAAATACGCAAAATACCTGAGGTGTGGAAACAAAATGCTGGAAATCTTCGTGCGCCGAATGTCAGTCTCCTCCTGGCAGCAAAGGGAGTTGAAGAGGGTCCTCAACCTGGAAGGCTGCATGGTCATCTCAGCTGTCTGACCAACGTTCAGCACACCTATTATATCACAAAACTGTGCCAAAGACATGGTTATGAGATCATTATAAAGTTTGAACTCAACGGTTCCAGCATCATGGTTATAACAAAAACTGTTAACAAAACAGGAGGTAAGCTTTTTGTATTGTACCACACGGCATAAAGCTAGCCGTGTCAAACCTGCATTAGCACAAAGGCCATAAAATTCATCCTTAATTCATGCAGCTGTAAGAAAATCATCGCACGGATACATCATTGCGCATGCTGGATTTGTGTCTTCCAATAACTCAAGGGGCACATGATCTTCATTGTAGCTCATCCTAACTGCTGAGGGTGAGGCTGCAGCTCTAGTGACTCGATCGGAGCACTCGGGCTTCTTCTTCCCAAGCCACCCCTTTTCTTTTCCAAAGAAACTCATTTCTAAAAAAATTGACAATTCACAAAAACAAGGATTTAAACAAAGTGAGTTGAGGCAAACTACTTTACTCACTTACCTAAGGCATAAACTTGCATCAAAACTTGGAAAATAAAATTCTACACATGCATGCAAGCTCACATGAACAACACCAAGAGTTACTAAATACTCACAAATGAGGCCACCAATCAAAAATCTAATTGGAGGGGTGAAGGAGTTACATATCAGGGAGTATTTGCTCAAAATCTCAGCTCGAACGATGGGCTGTAGAGAGAGATCGAAAATCGCCTCCAAGAACAGCAAGAACGCAAGAACTGGAGCAGAACTCGTGTTTTTGGAGAGAGAGGAAGGAGGAGGAAGAATACATACCTGGAGGTGGGGCCTGTGGGCCCCAGGCGCCCTGTGGGCGCGGCCAGGGGCCAGGCCGCGCCAGCTGGCCGCCTGGGCCACTGGTGCCCCCCTGGTCAGCCCCAGGTGCCTCTGGATCAATCCCGGCATGGAAATCATCGCACGGATACATCATTGCGCATGCTGGATTTGTGTCTTCCAACAACTCAAGGGGCACATGATCTTCATTGTAGCTTACCCTAACTGCTGAGGGTGAGGCTGCAACTCTAGTGACTCGATCGGAGCACTCGGGCTTCTTCTTCCCAAGCCACCCCTTTGCTTTTCCAAAGAAACTCATTTCTAAAAAATTTGACAATTCACAAAAACAAGGATTTAAACAAAGTGAGTTGAGGCAAACTACTTTACTCACTTACCTAAGGCATAAACTTGCATCAAAACTTGGAAAAAAAAATTCTACACATGCATGCAAGCTCACATGAACAACACCAAGAGTTACTAAATACTCACAAATGAGGCCACCAATCAAAAATCTAATTGGAGGGGTGAAGGAGTTACATACCAGGGAGTATTTTCTCAAAATCTCAGCTCGAACGATGGGCTGTCGAGAGAGATCGAAAATCGCCTCCAAGAACAGCAAGAACGCAAGAACTGGAGCAGAACTCGTGTTTTTGGAGAGAGAGGAAGGAGGAGGAAGAAGACATACCTGGAGGTGGGGCCTGTGGGCCCCAGGCGCCCTGTGGGCGCGGCCAGGTGCCAGGCCGCGCCAGCTGGCCGCCTGGGCCACTGGTGCCCCCCTGGTCAGCCCCAGGTGCCTCTGGATCTGTCCCGGCATGGAAATTTTTAATATAATTTTTCTGGAATTTTTTCTGACAACTTCACTGTTGAATTTTTTTCGAAATTCAAAAAGCTACGAAACTTTCTGAAAACTTGAAGCAGTGATTAGAGTCGTGAAGATTAAAAAACATATAAACTTGGTACAGCAAGGAGAATAAAAGCTAAGGTAAATGAAAACATAACAAGCTCCACTTTTTTCCTATATAAAACATGCTTACTAGCAAGGTTGATCAAGTCTTACCAACAAACCGACGATATATAGAGCAAAAAGCCTCACCTCTCATGAAGTGATCATTGCACCTTTACTTTAATGGACATTTTCCCCACCATGATGGTTTTGTATTTGTGGTGCACATGTAGAGGACAATCCCATTCTCCAATCTTCACGGTCTCGATGTTCTCTATTGAGTTGAGGCCATGCCTCTTGTCAGTCTTCTTTGGAAAATACACCGTGTGTTCTTTATCATTCACATTGAAAGTAACCTTTCCTTTATTGCAATCAATAATAGCACCTGCGGTATTAAGAAAAGGTCTACCGAGAATAATAGACATGCTCCCATCCTCGGGCATGTCAAGCACAACAAAATCAGTAAGGATTAAACAATTAGCAACTTCAACGGGAACATCCTCACAAATACCAATGGGAACGGCTGTTGACTTGTCAGCCATCTGAAGAGAGATATCTGTAGGGATTAGTTTTTCTAAGAAAAGCCTCTTGTAAAGATAGAAACACATAACACTCACTCCTGCTCCAAGATCACATAAAGCAGTCCTGACATAATTATTCTTTATGGAACAAGGAATGGTGGGTATACCTGGATAACCAAGCTTCTCAGGAATCTTGCCACTAAAAGAGTAGTTAGCAAGCATAGTAGATATTGCTTCATTAGGAACTTTTCTTTTATTAGTAACAATATCTTTCATATATCTCGAATAAGGAGGTAACTTAATAGCATCAGTCAAAGGAATTTGAAGAAAAATAGGTTTCATACACTCACAAAACTTATTGTAATGCTCTTCTTCTTTAGTTTTGAGAGACTTACCTGGAAAGGGCATGGGTTTCTGTACCCATGGTTCTCGTTCCTTCCCATGTCTTCTTGCGATAAAATCTTCTCTAGTGTATTTCTTGCGTTTGTCGGGTGCTTCTTCTTCTCGAACTTCGGGTGGATCATTCTTTTCACCATCCTTTTCAGGCTCAGCACGGTCTTCAGTCTCATCATCGGAAGCAGATATACTATTTGGATCATTGGAATTGTCAGCTTCTTTGTGCTTCTTCTTCTTCTTCGGAGAGCTAACAATTTCTTCTTCCTGTATTTGAGAATCTTGCCCGATCCTCTTAGGATGCCCCTCCGGATAAAGAGGATCTTGAGTGCTAGTTCCTCCTCGGGTTTTAATCCCGAAGGTCTGTGTCGTCGATATGTAACGGGAGATGCCATGGGGATGGCTAAAGAGGGGGACAAACCGAGTTGAGTGTCGCTGGTACCGGAAACGAGAATGGTACACACGGTGAGACACCACGATGTACCCAGGTTTGGGGCTCTTCGTAGAGATAACACCCTTAGTCCTGCCGAGCTAGCTATATGCAATAACTCTGGCTACAATGAATGCTCCTTGAGTTTTTTGAGAGGAAGAAGAAGAGGGCCTCTGGTCACTACTCTCTCCTTTCTCTCTCTATGGTGGGTGAGATTGTAATAACTGCTCCGTCGTCCCCCACGCAGGAGGGGTACCCGGGGCTCTTATAGGCCGAGCCCGGGGTACAAAGGTAAAAATACAAAGAGGAGGGCCCAGCTGTCTGCCTCAGATAAGCTAGGGACCTCACATCGTGCTCCTTCGGATGACCCGGTGTAGACTTGCGGCTCGCGATACCGCTATCCTGTAGACCTCGGTGGTGAACAGTTGAGCTAGATGCTTAGGCTTGTCGGCCTGTCCGCGTAATCGGTGCTGGAGGAGACCGCGCGCCTCTGACAGTCCCGATCTTCAGGGATAGCGCATTGAATGCTCTTGTACCAAGTGTTCGACCTGGGCCTCTGATCGGATGTTGCTCTGTTTACTTCGGCCAAATGATCCTTGGTGAGGCCGATTGCGTCCTCTCTAGGGCAATCAGCCCTCACCTTAAGCAGATCGGCCCACTTCTTGCTTGTTCTTGTTTAGATCGGCCTTGATTAGATCAGTGACCATCAGGTCGGTGATCTTTGCCTTGATGAATTTTTTCCCCTGGCTCACCCTACCCGGGGATCATTCCCCCGACAGTATCCCCTGAAGCTGCGGAGGTCCCGCCGAACTCAGAGATGGCGAGGCCTGCACAGGTTCCTTCAATGCTAGAATATTGAGTCTCTACTTGTGAACGGATGCTTCAATAGGCCGATTGCTCTTCATTTTCCGATTGCTCCTTGATCTTCTTACCGATTGCTCTAAATGGGCCGATTTCTCTCAATTGGCCGATTGCTCTTGACCTCCTCGACCGATCCGCCCAATGGTTGGTTTGACTGGAATGTTGACCGAACTTGCCGCTTCGAATTCGCCGAAGAATACGGGACGTCGTGCCACGATTTGACATGCCATAACCGTTGCCTCGATCCACGCGCGAACATCCCGTCCCATCCGCCGGATCTTCTGTGCTCCGAACTGCTGCTGCTCTGTGAATACACGCGGCCACACCGCCCGCCGGATCGGCACACCGGATCTCACTACCCTCTTGCTGCGTCTTTAAATATCCCGTGGGGGCAGAGATGCGCCCTGCACCCCTCACTTCACCGTCTTCCTCGAGCTCTCCTCCATTGCCTCCGCCGCCGCACCGCGCGCCCCTCCGTGCTGCTACTGCTGCTTCCCGACGCCAAGAGCTGTTGCGCCGAGGACCTTGCCGATAACCCTCAACTATAGGGGATCGAGATAGTCTTCACGGGCAAGATAACCCAATTTATTGATTCGACACTTGGGGACGCAAAGAATACGTACAGGCTTTGAAAATTGAGTTGTCAATTCAACCGCACCTGAAATAAACACTTGCTTGCACAAAGGTATTAGTAGCAACTGCGATACGGTGGTAGTAGTGGTGGTGATAATAGTGGTGATGGTGGTGGTGAAACAGCAAAAGTAAACAACTAGTAACCAGCAGGAAAAAAAACACTGTAGGCTAGGGAGATGGATGGTTGGGCGCTGCTTGGATGAGAACGAACATGTAATAGATTCTAACACGGGCAAGGCTCACAGAAAAGAAAGGATCATCTAGGCAAATATCAAACATCAGGCGTGTATCCCAGGGTAGTTGTATGTGCTTGCAATAAGAACTTTGCACAACATCTTTTGTCCTACCCTCCCACTACTAACGGGGCCAAAGGGAACTTAGGGAGATTAAGGTACTCCTGTCAAAGAGCACCGGAACAAAGCATTAACACTTCATGGATACACGGAATCCTCAAATTATAGTCCATCCCCTTTGGTGTCCCAAGCTGTCCCCATTGGGATCGCCGGTTCCGGACTATAATAGGTGCATACAACTCATAGATAGGATCAAGAACACCAAAAACTCAAGAAACAAAAGGGTGATCAGATCTGAAATCATGGCACTCGGGCCCAAAGTGACAAGCATTAAGAGCAACAAGTTGTAACAGAGATGATAAACACCAAGTAGTTGATAGGCAACATGCCCCCAACAATCTGATTGAACTATTACATGATCTAACTCATCCAATCCCTACCATCCCCTTTGCCTACAGCAGGGAATTACTCACACATGAGAGAGGAAGTCATGGAGGGGTGATGGAGAGGCGATGATGATGACGATGGCGATGATTTCCCCTCACCGTAGGCCAAAGCAACCTCTAGATTAGCTCTCCCGGAGAAGAACAGAGGGTTGCGGCGGCTCCGCGACGTAGATTGGAAAAGCCACTTCTTTTCTGGGGTTTCTGCGTCGGGAGAATAAATAGGGCCAAAGTAGGGCACCGGGGGACGTGGGACCAAGCCAGGAGGGCAGGTGGCCCGGCCAGGGGCTGGGCCGCGCCAGGCACCCTCGTGGCTGCCCCCTGACTGCCCTGTGGCCCCCCTTTGGACTTGCAGAAGCTTCCGGAACGCTGATTTTTTATATATATTTTTCGGATTTTTCCAGCGTACCTAAATATCCAGAAACCTGCACAAAAGAAAACAGCACTGGTAGCTCTGCTGAAAACAGCGTCAGTCCGGGTTAGTTTTGTTCAAATCATGCAAGAATGAAACCAAAACAATAGCAAAAGTGTTTGGAAAAGTAGATACGTTTGAGACGTATCAACTCCCCCAAGCTTAGCTATTGCTTGTACTCAAGCAATTAAGTTCGACGAACTGGACGCGACAAAGAAAACTTTGACAAACTCTTTTGCTTCATTAGATGTATATAAGCATGTACTACGAAAGAGTTTAGCAAGTTTTGACACCATGCTACAAGGACAATGCACGAAGCAATCCTTCTTTCATGTAATCAGTCACAAACAAACAAAAAGTAAATAATATGCTGCTGAGAATCAATTTAAGATCACAATGCACATAGCATGAACATACCAGAGTGGTATCTCGCTAGCCTCCATGAGTGAAGCAAAACATAAATGCAGAAACTCCTTCGGAGTTTTAAAGGAGACTAGACCTCAGAACTCAAAGTAAGAAACATCACAAACATGCAGAAGACAATGTGATACTTTGGGACAATGCATGTTACACTAAGAATGACAATTATTCTCTCATAGTTGGTGCTTTGGAGAAAGGAAGGTGGAGACTCTCGAACCGTGGCTTTTGATGGCAAGGTTGAAAACCCGTGGTTGGAAGCAAAGACTAAAAATGTACCAGAGCTCGCGGCTTTAAAACAGAGATAAATTTCTTTTTGAGAGTGCAACTTTCCAGTCAATGGTGAACGGTAAAGATCTCCCAATATCTTCCATGCCAACCATATCTTTTTATTATTTTTTTGCTTACACTTTTGTTCCTGACTCCATCTATCATAGACGGTTGTGCCTTCATCAAGTATGGGGGTGTAAGGCCCGATATGCGGTACTGTTCCAGATCTAGATGTTTCCATCCAGATCCGGGGACGAAGCACATATCGGTCCCACCGCGACATATGACAAAGCCATATGCCCCGGATTTCCAACATGATATCACAACATTACAGATACAAGGATACAACATCTCATACAATCGGCATACAACTGCCTTAATACAATACAACAGCGGAAGATACATGTATGAGTACAGACTACAAGCAAATGCCTAGTGGCAAAGAGAAAAGCATCGATCCCATAACCACACGGGTCCAGGCCCTCCGCCGGGATCCGTCTAACTAGTCGTCGTCGAGTCTCCACGTGAAACGTCGATCACCATACATGTTGTTGATCGAGAACCCTGAAAAGAGTTTGGGGGTAGTATCATGAGTACAGAGGTACTCAGCATCCAACTGTAGTGGTCATCTGACCCAGCAAGGACTTCATCACTCGTCATTCTAGGACAACTAGTAGTTTACGGTAAGGAAGTGGTAAGTGGTGAGGTTGCTGTCGCACTAGCATTTATGAAGTGTCTAACGATCTAGAGAGTAAGATAAGAAGCCAAGCATTCGATGAGGAATCGCCTCCAACAAGTCTTGCTATCAACTACTACGTAAACATAACACCTATCCTATCCTTGTCCTCCTCTTCGCATCCTGACGAAGAAGAAGAAGTCAAGGCACACACACATGTTGATCAAGTTATATTAAGATTATCTCAGTTGTTGTTGTCTATGAACAAGGAGTAGGTCTCAAGCCGTCCATAACCGTGGATACGGCTTCTCGAAAAGATTTAACCCTGCAGGGGTGTACCAACTGCCCATTACGAGGCTCCGCACGCACGCCCATCTCTCTCAGTTGCTACCTATCACAGGCAACCATTTTATGATTTAGTTCCAAGAGATCCGAAACGACAAGTCCCTCTAGCTAACAACGAACAAATCCGGGTGGCCCCCGGTGAGTCGACATCCAACTCAAAAGCCGGCCGCGCTCTCGAATCGGCCTCTACCGTCTGGATGAGGTCGGATAGGTTGCCCAAACAGATGTGGACAGCCCCCTCCTGGGGTGGACCAACAAAGAAACCATGTCTCCGCTGGCCCAAGTTGTTTTAAATAATATCTGCCAGGAGCGACCCAACAGACACACACACGGTTTTCAAATGGTAAATCAGCTTGGGCCACCACTAGAAATGTTTGAAGCTAGGTAGGTAAGAAAAGGGGACCCCATAAAATCCCACACGCGGTTAGGCACGCTCAGTCTTAAAACCAATACCCGGAACTCGGATCCTAGGTGACTCGAATGGAACAAAGCGTCGGGGCGGGATAGCCTAGACCTTCCATCCTTCGTCGAATATAGTCAACATTTATAATAATCATATCATCAAAAACAATATAATAATGTGATATCCCAAACCCCGGAGTAACAGGTAACATCGTAGCATCCTAAGCATGCATACTAAGCAGGGGCTGAGCAACGAGCAAAAGTAACATAGCAGTGCAAGGTTTGCTGGGAGGGGACATGGCTGTATCGGTTTAAAAGAGGTTGTAAACATGTGGTAGGATCAAACATCGAACCTAACCTAGACTAGCATGCAAACCGCTGGTTGAAATAGAATGGATCATAAGTAATGTATAGTCCTTGCCTGTTGATAAGTCGGGTTCCGAAGGTGTAGTCGATCACACGCTCGCATCGTCTCCGAGAGGTACCCGCGGAAGCACACAAGACGATAAACACTGGAAAGCAATCAACGAGCAACCACTCTATTACTACGGGGCAACACAAGATCAAAGAGGAAACACAAGGCACGGCAACGCGATACGGATCTATCATCGAGAACGGTTACTGACAGTTTAAGTGGGGTATCGGTCACACACGACGAATACCGCACGTTTACGGTGGTTCAAGTTGCTTAGCTACAGGTGATCAACCAACGGTTGTTAACATGGAAACTCAAGCAAGCATGGCATATCACACAAACATGTCAAGAGGTGAAGAACAAAGTAAACTATCTATGCTAGACAATTTAAGTGAGGCACAATCCTAAACATGGCATAACACTAAGTGCCGCACGATGATTAAAAGATTTTGTACTGTTCTGCCCTAAACCATATTTTAGTTTGGTTAACAGCAGCAAAAAATAGCATAAACTCGAAGTACATGAAAAACTAATCAATTTACATATAAAGAACACCCCAACCGGAGTTACGGTTAAAAAGATACAAGCAAAACAAGTTACGGGCACAAACTGCCAACATCACGAAGCACACTTCAGAGCAATGCATAAATAGGTTAATCAAGGCAAACATGGCCACAAATGACTTGAAATTAAAGTAGACATGACATGGAAGGCATGGCAAAAAGAATCATGCAAAAAGGCATCATAGATCAAAAGATATTAAGCAAACAACATGGCATCGCAAAGTAACAGACTTAGAGAAAAACAGAGGTGACTGTCAAAAACAGCACCATAGCAACTTTAGAGCAGAATATCTATATGACCAGCAAGCATATCATGACAATGCAATACATGTAATGAAATTAGACATGATGCTTAACAATATGCAATTGGAATCAATTAATTCCGATAAACGGTCGCGACACACTCGTCGACCGAAGTTGCAACAAAATAACAGTTTCAGCAACAGCAGCACAATAACATCAGGATAGCTACTTTGCAGCAAGATATAAACATGATGCAGCAAGAAAATATGTCATTTGAATGCATGAAACTGAAATAGAAACATTGCTTAACGCAACGCAAAAGGAATCAATGTAATAGGCCTCATGGATTTGTTACAATCATCATGCAAAGTTGCAACAAAATAATAACAGCAGCTTCTAACAGGAAAAGTAGCAGTTTAACGGCCTGATGCCCTGTTCAGCACACAATTACACAATCAAGATGAGCTCAAATGCAAATTCTCACAAAAGATGAAAGCTAGAGCACGCAATTCTAAACAATTCGTCTTTTGGGCGGGAAGTCATCCGGGCTACGGATCGCTTGCTATCGTCAACGCGGAATCAAATCAGCAAACAGTTTTCAGGGACTTAGAAAAAAAAAACAGCAGGAAAAAAAAGAAAGGGCGGCCTGGCCTCACCCAATGGGCTTGGCCCATCTTGGCCTGGCGCTGGCTGGGGGTTTGCTGGGCTGTTACAATACAACACCACCAACAAGGGATCTCGTCCCGAGATCCAGGACGATCCGGGGGAGAGGTGAAGGGGGAAAGAAGAGAGTCGACGATCTTCAACACCACCAACAAGGGACTCTGCTCCATGTCGACGTCGAACTCGTGTCGAGATAAAATTCCGCAGAGAGATGGCATCGTCGGAAAAACGAAATCGTCAGTGACAAGAGGAAGAACGATCGCGAAAACCAGATCAAGGGATAGTGATTTTCGACGCAAGTCGTAAAAGCACCGGGCAAAAGGATGGATGGCAATGGATGACCCAGATGATAACCCAATGGTCTTGGCCCATCTTGGCCTGGCGCTGGCTGGGGGTTTGCTGGGCTGTTACAGGGGGAAGTGCAACTTTTCTCTTTTTCTCTTTCTCTTTTTTATTTTTATTTTTGACTAGTTAAAACTTCCGTCAAATATTTTTGGCATGAAAGATACTGATTTACCCTCACCGCACCATGAGCTTGTACGGTTACAAAAAAGAAATTTTTGAATAAGGTTTTGAGATGGTACATGAAAGTCTTCGTTAGGGATGGGACGTAAATACCATATATAGGTAGGTATGGTGGACTCAAATGGAACAACTGGGTTTAGAAAGGTGATTGTGGAAGCACAAGAAGAATTCCGCTTGGTGCTGGAGGAAGGCTAGCAAAAGATGGGGAAGCGACCAACCAGAGAGAATAACAGTCATAATCATGCAGAGCGACAAAGCAACATTGAATCGGGCATGAAAGTGATATATCTCACTCTGAAGTAAAAAGATCATCAAGGCAGAACAGACTTTTTAGTCTTAACATGCGTCAACATGTGCCAATTCAACCCAAGAATTCCCCGGAGGGAAATACCACTTCGATATGCCAAACCATGAACAATGCAATGCATGTCAATCATTTCAAGCAACACATTATAAACTCTAGCTATTTGAGACTAACCACAAAGAAAGCATGAACTACCGGGAAAGCATTGTAAACATAGCACTATGTCGCTACAAGCTGGTCTCTAATCATAAGTACAGGCATATGTACAAAAGTAGAAACAAAAAGAGTTCATACTGGTTTTCCTTGTTGCATCCCTTCTGTCGATCTTCGTCATTACTGCCTTGTCACTTGCACGATCGAACGTAGGAAATTATAATCATCACGGATTCGAGATGAACTCTGAAACAAAGCAAAATAAAGAGCAAAGGAAACATATTTTTGGGTTTTTTTAAGGTTTAACGAAAGCAAAAGAAAGGAGAAATCTTTTTGGGTTTTTGAAAACTAAAAGAACAAAGAAGAACAGGCAAAAACTTGCAAAAAGATAAATGTGAACCAACGGTAGATACAATGGAAAGGGGAGGAGAGCACGCACTCCCCCAAGCTTAGGCTTTTGGCCTAAGTTGGGGCTCGTCTACTGCGGTCCTGAGGAGCCTCCTCCTCCCGGGTAGTACTGGTATGCCCATGGGTCGTATGCATCCTTCGGTGCGTACACTAAAGTCCTGGGTTCCTCCCACGTGGAAGAGGAAGGTTCCGCCCCCCATCCTGAGGAAGACCCTTCACCCCAGGGGGTGACGGTCTCCTCCTGAACTAGTGGATATACCACGTGCTCCTCCTGAACGGGCGGATACACAACGCGCTCCTCCTCGTCTGGCTCGACCCCCTCCATGGGGTCGTGAAACTGGTATCTCCCCGTGATCTCATCAAACTCGACCACTGAAAAATGAAATCCGTTCCTGCGAGAAAAATCAAACACAAGTGGTGCAGGTAGACGGACAGTGCGTGCCACACCATCTTTAAACCGCAAAATATAATCAAGTGTATAGCGGTCAGAGGTCTTAGTAACAAATAAATGCCTCTTCATGGCAGCCAAGTCAAGGCTAACAAAAGGAAAGATTGCATCATCTGGGCGTGGTTCTCCTTGGAGAAAATGCAAAAGAAGTGTGGCATAGACGCCACCAAAGAGGTCCCCCTTGTTACTATTAGTAGAAAGGCATTTTGCAATAAGCGAACCCACATGATACTCGTGCTTCCCTGAGAGGGCATTCACCATGATAGCAGTATCAGGCGTAGAAGTGTTGCTCGTGTTGTCTCGAGCCAACACTCCTCTAGCAATATAATAGAGGAAATACCTGAGGTGAGGGAACATAATGTTGGAAATCTTCTGACGGTTGGATGGCCTCACTTCAGTGTTACATAACGAGTCGAGGAGGGTGTTGAGTGCAACAGTTTGGACATTTTTCCTCTTCTTCTTCTCGACCAAGCCTGGCAAACCTAAAGCTTCACAAAATATACTCATAGGCATGGTCAACAATCTTTCATAAAGTCGAAACACCACAGTATCATTGTCACAATAAAACCTGAAATTGTTAACAAAAATAGCGGTGAGTGTCTCGTACTGTGGTACACGGCTCGTAACAAGCCGTGTCAAACCTGCATTGACACACAGAGCATAGAACTCTTCTTGTATGCCGTCATCCTCCATGAAATCTTCGCATGGAAATGTCATGGCTTTCGCGGGTGACGCGTCCAACATCTCTATGGGTACGATATCTTCATTGTAGCTCACCCTCGTGGTCGAAGGTGAAGCTGCGAAACGCGTAACACGGCTAGAGTGCTCGGGTTTCTTCTTCCCAAGCCACTTTCCTAGCCTCTCCATTTCTGAATTTTTTAACAATTCACAAAAAAGAATATTTAAGAAAAACTAGTTTGGGAAAAACATTCTACTTACTTTACCAAGGCTCAAACTAGCAACAAAACTTGAAAAATAAATTTCTACACAAACATTTAAGCTCAACTAAACAGCACCAAGAACTACTAAATACTCACTAATGAAGCCACCAACTAGAAAACTAATTGGAGGGGTGAGGGAGTCACATACCAGAGAGTATTTGTTCCAAATTTCAGCTCAAATGAGTGGTTGTAGAAGGAGATCGAGGTTCCATGCTCAAGAACAGCAAGAACAGAAGAACCAGAGCAAGAACACGAGTTTTTCGGAGGAAGGAGAGAGAGTGAGGGAACAGAGGCCACCAGGGAGTTCCTGTGGGCTCCAGGAGGGTGGGTGGCGCGGCCAGGAGCTGGGCCGCGCCACCTGGCCTCTTGGGCCAGGGGTGGACCCCCCTGGTCAGCCACAGGTGCCTCCTGATGGCTTTTTACCTGGAAATTTTGATTTTGATTTTTCTGTAATTTTCTGGGCAACTTCACTGTAGAGAATTTTTCAAAGTTCAAAAAGCTGCAAAAACTTTCGTGAACTTGAGACAAAAGTTAGAACAAGTGAAGCTTTAAACACAAAAACTTGGGTACAACAAGGAGAATAAAAGCTAAAGGAAATGAAAACATAACAAGCTCAACTTTTTACCTATATAAAACATGCTAGTTAGCAAGGTTGATAAAGTCTTACCAACAAACCTATGGTATATAGCGTAGAAAGTCTCGCCTCTTATGAAGTGATCATTGCACTCTCACTTTAATGGACATTGTCCCCGCCATAATTGTCTTGTATTTATGGTATACATGTAGTGGACAATCCCATTCTCCAATCTTCACGGTCTCGATATTCTCAATGGAGTTAAGGCCATGCCTTTTGTTGATCTTCTTCGGAAAATACACCGTGTGTTCTTTGTCATTCACGTTGAAGGTAACCTTCCCTTTATTGCAATCAATAACAGCACCTGCGGTGTTAAGAAAAGGTCTACCAAGGATAATGGACATGCTCCCATCCTCGGGCATGTCAAGCACAACAAAATCAGTAAGTATTAAGCAATTGGCAACTTCAGCAGGAACATCCTCACAAATAACGATCGGGACGGCCGTGGACTTGTCGGCCATCTGGAGAGAGATATCTGTAGGAATTAGTTTCTCTAAACAAAGTCTTTTGTAGAGATAAAAGGGCATAACACTCACTCATGCACCAAGATCACATAAAGCAGTTCTAACATAATTATTTTTTATGGAGAAAGGAATGGTGGGTATACCTGGGTCACCGAGCTTCTCAGGAATCTTGCCACTGAAAGAGTAGTTAGCAAGCATGGTAGATATTGCCTCATTAGGGACTTTTCTTTTATTAGTAAAAATATTTTTCATATATTTAGAGTAAGGAGGTAACTTAATAGCATCATTCAAAGGGATTTGAAGAAAAAGAGGCTTCATCCACTCACAAACCTTGTTGTAGTGCTCTTCTTCTTTGGTTTAGACGGACTTGCTTGGGAAAGGCATGGGTTTCTGTACCCATGGTTCTCGTTCCTTCCCATGTCTCCTTGCAAGAAAGTCTTCTCTAGTATACTTCTTGCACTTATCGGGTGCTTCTTCTTCACGAACCTTGGGTGGATCATTCTTTTCAGCATCTTTTTCAGGTTCAGCACCTTCTTCAGTCTCAGCATCGGAGATAGATATACTGTTTGGATCAACAGCTTGTTCTTCTTCTTCTATAGGATCATTGGAATTGTCAGCTTCCTTATGTTTCTTCTTCTTCTTCTTCTTCTTTGGAGAGCTAACAATTTCTTCTTCCTGCACTTGAGAATCTTGCTCGATCCTCTTTGGATGCCATTCTGTATAGAGAGGGTCCTGGGTGTGTGTTCCACCCCGGGTCTTTATACCATAAGCTTGTAAATTGTCCTGTTTGGCATTATTAGCAAGCAAATCTTTTTGCACATTAGAAATTTGTTCAAGCTGAGTTTGAACCATATGAAAATGCTTCACAAGGCATTTAACATCATTAACTGTTCTTCCTAGAACATCAAGCAAACTTTTGATAGCAAGAGTATTATCATGCAACTGACCTTGTATCTTCTCATTGAAGTGACTCTGCTTCATAATAAAATTATCAAGCTCATCTAAACATTGGTCAGGAGGTTTACCTTTAGGGATGTCACTTGCATTGAAATCTAAAAGAGAGTGTACCTCTACCATAGGTGGGTGAGTGGTAGGCTCACACAGCTTCTGAATTGGGGGTAGATTCTTCACGTATTTAGCTTTAATTCCTTTCTCTTTTATAGACTTCTTTGCTTCTTGCATATCTTCGGGGCTTAGGACAAGCATGCCCCTCTTCTTTGGTGGTGGAGGTGGTTTAGGCACGGACCAATCTTCATGGTTTTTGGCAATCTTGCCCATCAATTCTTTCGCATCGTCCAGTGTTCTTTGCCTGAAAACACAACTAGCACAACTATCTAGATAGGATTTAGACCCATCGGTTATACCAGCATAAAATATATCGAGTAATTCATTCTTAGGGATCTCATGTCCCGGTCTAGCCTTCAGCAAACTGCAAAATCTCCCCCAAGCTTTAGGGAGATGCTCATCCTGCAACTGTTTAAAGTTATAAATTCTTTGCAAAGCAGCATGTTGCATATGAGTAGGAAAATACTTATCAATGAAAGATATAGCCATATCTTGAGGACTTTGAATGGAACCACATGGTAGTGCATCATACCATGCTCTAGCATCTCCTTTCAAGGAAAAAGGAAGAAGCTTTGTCACATAAAAGTTCCGGATCCTTTCATCAGTAGTAAACAAGACACCTAACTCAGTGAGTTTGGTCAGGTGCTCGATAGCATCATCATTTTCTCTTCCATAAAAGGGATCAGCTTCAAATGTGGATATAAGTGAAAGATCAACAGAGAAATCATAATCAGGATCAGTGATGCATATAGGAGACGTAGCAAAAGTAGGATCAAGAGTAAACTTATTCTTCAGGGAGTGCTTTGCTAGCAACTTCTTTATAGTAGCAGGGTCGGAATCAGCACATTCATTAAGCTCCCTACAAAAATCATCATCAAGCGTAATATAATCATCCTCAAGGAGTTTCTCCTTAAGGCCAACAAAGTTATGAGTTTTTCCAATAGGTGTTTGGGTAACAGGAATTTCAACACCCGAGAATCGGGCAGTAGCAGCAAGCTGTTCTTCAATAAAAGAACCAAGTGAACCTGTAGTCTCAAAGGTAGTAGAAGCATCATCAAAAGTATCTAACATATTGCCAGACTCAACAGAGTTAGCATGTAACTGAGGTGAATTAAAGTGACTCATAACTGAAGGTGAATCAAGTTTAGCACTAGTGCTAAGAGCAGTACCTCTTCTCGTACGGGATGGTAAGATCGGAACCTTGGGGTCTCCTTTCTTACCCATAGTGGATAGCATGCAACAGGTAGGATACTTCAAGTAGACCTGTAAATAAAGCTATGGTCCCCGGCAACGGCGCCAGAAAACAGTACTTGATAACCCTACACTTTAGGGGATCGAGATAGTCTTCGCGGGCAAGATAACCCCATTTATTGATTCGACACTTGGGGACACAAAGAATACGTACAGGCTTTTACAATTGAGTTGTCAATTCAACCGCACCTGAAATAAACACTTTCTTGCACAAAGGTATTAGTAGCAACTGTGATACGGTGGTAGTAGTGGTGGTGATAATAGTGGTGGTGGTGGTGGTCAAACAGCAAAAGTAAAACATCAAAAGTAAACAACTAGTAACCAGTAGGAAAGAAAACACTTAAGGCTAGGGAGATGGATGGTTGGGCGTTGCTTGGATGAGAACGAACATGTAATAGATTCTAACACGGTCAAGGCTCACAGAAAAGAAAGTATCATCTAGGCAAATATCAAACATCAGGTGTGTATCCCAGGGTAGTTATACGTGCTTGCAATAAGAACTTTGCACAACATCTTTTGTCCTACCCTCCCGCTACAAACGGGGCCAAAGGGAACTTAGGGAGATTAAGGTACTCCTGTCAAAGAGCACCGGAAAAAAGCATTAACACTTCATGGATACACGGAATCCTCAAATTATAGTCCATCCCCTTTGGTGTCCCAACCTGTCACCATTGGGATCGCCGGTTTCGGACTATAATAGGTGCATACAACTCATAGATAGGATCAAGAACACCACAAACTCAAGAAACAAAAGGGTGATCAGATCTGAAATCAAGGCACTCGGGCCCAAAGTGACAAGCATTAAGAGCAACAAGTTGTAACAGAGATGATAAACACCAAGTAGTTGATAGGAAACATGCCCCCAACAATCTGATTGAACCATTACATGATCTAACTCATTCAATCCCTACCATCCCCTTTCCCTACAGCAGGGAATTACTCACACATGAGAGAGGGAGTCATGGAGGGGTGATGGAGAGGTGATGATGATGACGATGGCGATGATTTCCCCTCACCGGAGGCCAAAGCAGCCTCTAGATTAGCTCTCCCGGAGAAGAACAGAGGGTTGTGGCGGCTCCGCGGCGTAGATTGGAAAAGCGACTTCTTTTCTGGGGTTTCTGCGTCGGGAGAATAAATAGGGCCAAAGTAGGGCACCGGGGGACGTGGGACCAAGCCAGGAGGGCAGGTGGCGCGGCCAGGGGCTGGGCCACGCCAGGAACCCTCCTGGCTGTCCTGTGGCCCCCCTTTGGACTTGCGAAAGCTTCCGAAACGCTGATTTTTTATATATATTTTTGGGATTTTTCCAGCGTACCTAAATATCCGGGTTAGTTTCCAGCAAATCATGCAAGAATGAAGCCAAAACAATAGCAAGAGTGTTTGGAAAATTAGATACGTTTGAGATGTATCACTTGCCGTCGCACTCCGCCGCCACCGCCACTGCTCCTTCCCTGCCGCAATATGGGGACTCGGATCTAGATTGCCGCCGCCGCCGTCTTCTCCGCCGCCGCCATCTTCATCCTCGTCTTCGTCCCTCTCCGCCTCTCCCACCACGGAGTCTGACGCCTCCATGGGGGAAGACGCAGCTGCCGACTCCCAGAGGGGGTCCCGGAAGGGCTCCAATGTTACTGAGATGCAAATCGCTCTCCTCCGCCGGTCTCGCAAGATCCTGGCGGACCTTGACTTCCGCGTTCCCGGCGACGAGATTGTGCCCGTGCCCCGGGATGGCTAGCGCGTTGTCTTCCTCCCGCATTTCCAGCGTGGATTTGGGCTCCCGGTGAGCAAAATTTTCCACGACTTTCCTGACTTCTATCGCATGCAACCACACCACCTTGGAGCGAATGCCGTCATGCTGCTCGCCACCTTTGTGGCACTGTGCGAGGGTTACCTCAGAGTCCGGCCCACCATCGGGCTCTGGTGCCGGCTCTTCTACTTCTGCATCTTCCGAGTGGGTACTAGGGTGTGGGTTGTCAACCCCAAGCCCAAGAAGAGGGAAGAGGTGAAGAGGCAAGATCGGACTCTATCCTCATCCCCAACCGCCTCAGTCCATCAAGAACTGGCAGATGGGGTTCTTTTATGTTTCTTCACCCAAGAACCAGGACCTGCTGAATCTGCCCGAATTATCCCTGCCACCTCCGACTTCAAAGTACCACTGGGCTGAAAAACCAGGGGACGGGGACACCGATCTGGATCGCCAAATGGCCTATATCCAGATGCTGATGGAGAAAGGCCTACAACCCGCCGATCTGGTGGCGACCTGGCTCTGCCGCCGAGTGCTCCCACTACAACGCCGCTGCCACCGGATCTGCGACATGAGATGGCTCCTTGACCCCACTCGGATTTCCACATTCCGAATCAACAAAGCTGAGTTCCACCGCCGAATTAACAGTATCACCGACCTCAAGGTTGTTGGGCCTTTCGAGTTCGGAGTGACACCGTACAACCGAGCTCGGCCCTTCCCCGAAGTATGCTCTAAATCTTGTCTTTTATCTTAGCTTTCATTCCTTTCTTATTGATTCTGATCGGACCATTCTCCCCAGCAATTCCTTGGCTCTGGGATTATGTAGGATGGACAGTCCGCCATAGGCTACCACCCCGACCGAGCTGAAGAAGACGCCCAAGACGTGGAGCTTGAAGTGGAGACCAATTCCGAGACCGAAGCTCGGACTGCTTCTCTCGGGCTCGGCTTCAAAAAGCCGGGTGAGTCTGATTCCTCCGTCAAACGCTTCATGGCCGAATGGAGCAGCGATTCTGATCCCGTTGGTGACTTCGGCGCAGAATCTGAACCGGCCGAGTTGACAATACCCAAGGGGAAACGCCCCCGAACTGATGACACCGCCGGCCCCTCCAAGGTTTCCAAGAAGAAAGGGAAGAATGGTGCACGCCGACCCGCCCCTCAAACAGGTGGCCCCGTGCTCTCTCCTACTCCACTGAACCTCGCCCGCCCTGGCTTCTCCATGGCCCAGTTTGCTGCTCAACTGCCCCGAGCTCGTGGGTATGCTTCTCTTCACCTTTTTTACTCCTTGTGGTTCTTCCTATGCTGCTTTTCTTACTTGTGCTCCTTTTATTGCAGGGCTGCCTGATCTGTTGATCCTGCGGGATCCGGGGGTGCTCCGACTTCTCCCCCTGCCCCCTCTGATGCCCCTCGTGCTACTCCCGCGGCCTCCGCTACTTCCAATGTGCCTGCGCCTTCTCGCAAGAGAGCCTCCGTTGATACCAACAAGGCCGAGCGGGCCAAGAAACAAAAAGCTGTTGCCGCCGCGAAAGAGGCGCGGTCGACTGCTCCCTTGCCGACTTAT
This sequence comes from Bromus sterilis, assembly GCA_950022295.1. Classification (NCBI taxonomy): domain Eukaryota; kingdom Viridiplantae; phylum Streptophyta; class Magnoliopsida; order Poales; family Poaceae; genus Bromus; species Bromus sterilis. The sequence goes on along the minus strand of OX465599.1, from coordinate 281,705,999 downwards.
GCTGCTCCTCCGACTGCTAGTGCGCAGTCGGCCACTCCTGCCACGACCACCACTATTTCTTCTCCGATTCTGCTGGACCCTTCTGGCATCGCACACGTTGATGTGCCGGTGCCAGATCGGCCTGCCGCTGATGCTCCTCAGCCGGGGCTTCTCCAGCCCAGGCCACTGCTGCCAACCCAACTCTTGTCGCTGGCTCGGAGAGTACTGCTGCTACCTCCGCCGAACCAACTGCTTCTCCATCCGCTACTCCACAAGTCACTTTCCTGCTTGCCACTCACATCGTCGCCGGATCCAGTGCTTTCACAGCACCGTCCTCTGGTGCCCTTGTGCGCCAACCGCCGCCCAGCCACCAGCTCATGCTAGCCGACCGGTTCCGCGAGGCGTACCTTGGTGTTTCCGACGTCTCCCCTGTCTGACCTGCTGCCGACTCAGCCACTCCTCCGCCTCCTGGATCCGAGCATCAACTTCCGTCCCACCTCTTGGGCCGGTTGGGTGGTCTTTCCATTGATATCAGACGCTTCGCAGATGGGGCCTTGGGCCAAATCCTTGCCTCTGAATACTCTACTGCTGCAAGCTTTCTTTTCAGTGGGGGCGCGCCTAGCACACCCACTGGGTGTAGTCCCCGAGATTCGGGCCGATTGCTTGCAATCTGCCCGGATCTTCATTTCTTTTTATTGCGTTGTGCTTCTGTTATATCTGACCGGCCCATTTTTCAGGCCACCTGTGACAGACGTCAGGCTGTGTTTGAAGAACTCCTGGACGCTTATTCAGCTAGCCAAAAATCCATTGCTGCCTTGAAGAAAAATGCTGACACCCAAGCTGCCAAGATTCAGGAACTGACAGGTATACTTTTTTTGTTTCTCCTGATTGTGATTACATCCTTACTTTATTGCAAACTTGCAGCTGCTGCCACTCGCTCCTCCGAGCTGGAGGCCGCTCAGAAGAGAATGCCGAGCTGGAGAACCAGCTTGGTGAGACGGATGGCCAGCTCGGCCGTGCCGAACAGGAACGCCAGCGCCTCGCCGCTGCTGAGACCGAACTGCAGGCCACACTTCAAAAGACTACCCAAGATCTTGCCGCCGCCAAAACTGCCCATGAACACGAACTACAGAGGTTGTCCGATGCTCGGATTGAGGTTGAGGGTCAGCTCATGAAGGAAAGGGATGCTGCTGTCAAACGCGCCGAGGAGATGGACGTCCAACATCAAACAGAGATCCAGCGTGCCCAAGCTGGTGTTGATCTTGCGCTCTCCTGCCTCCACCGAGTGGATCTTGCCCTTGCAGGTAATTTTTGTTTTGTTGTACTCCGATCTGATCTTATTGTTTTCCGAGCTAATTTTATTCTACGATTTCTTTTGCCAGATGCCTGGCCCAATTCCACTACTGCCGCTGATGAAGCTGTTACCGCAGCCCGCCGAGTGCGGGGTATGGTAGTTGCTGCTGACGCCGGCTGGGACGCCGAGGACTTCGTGGTTTTTCTGGATGCCAGGATTCCCCATGTGAAAGGTGCCCTGTGTACTTACAAGACTGGTATCCAGAAGTTGAACGACAAGTTATTCAAAGGCAAACAGAAAGCCATTGCTTTTGACCAACATGAGTATGTTTCCTGGAGTCTCAAGGATGTGTCTCGCCAGGTTGATAATATGCTTGATTCTGCCTTCCGCTCTGGAGTGCAGGCCGCCCTCTCTATTGCAAAGAGCTGGTACCCCGGTATTGATCTGAAACTGAGGACTGCTTTGTGGGAGGGTTCAGAAGAGTCCGTTGGCGAGCTTTGGACTCAAATCTGCCAAATTCCCCAGGAGCTCGCCAATGGCATGGATCTTCTAGAGGTTACTCCTTATGTTGACTCTGCTGGTCAGCCGACTGGAGTTGCCTCCTTCAGCGACCTTCTGTACACTACATGTGAAGACAAAGCGCCTCAGTCCCGACCTGCTCGTCAGACCGGCAGCGAGAATTCCCACTCCTCGGACTATGCGGACGATGATGTTGAGGACGAAAGCGAAGGTTCCTCCGACGGGCACTCGGTGAGCGCCGCCCAGGACCCCTCACGTGATCAAGCAAAGACAACCGCATCTTCTGCTCCGGGGGGTGCCACCAGCTCGGCCCCAACTGCTTCACCTCTGACTGCTCACTCCGCGCCGAATGCGTCGGACGCTCCGGATGTGTCGGCTGCTTAAGCTCGGCATGCCACTCCAGTTTCCTGCTTTCGCTTAGACAAAAATTTAAATTTCAAGTGCGCCCGCCGAGGGCCACTTTCATATAATGAACATCATTCAGCCAATCGGCCCTATCTGCTTGTGAACATTCTTTTGCTTAGATGATTACGGCACTCTGCCTTTGCGTTTTTCAACCGATTGCCTTTTTCTTTTCCATTTGTTCTCTTTTGGTCGATACTCTCGCCAACCTTACAGCCGACCTGCGGTCTGTGGTCGGATCGGAGAATAGACCTTGAAGGAATTTTTTGACAAGTACTTCCAGGTTCTCAGTTTTTTACGTAAAGGTAATGATTTATAGATGGGTCGACTGCAACCTGCCGATTGTTTGGCCAGCCAGCCTAGTCACAATCGGCGGGTATGCAAACGGCTTAACTCCGAACTGGATATACTTTGAGTACAAACTCTCCGTTTGATAGTTCTGCTCGGCCAGGTCCACCCGACATTACAGCCGACCTGCGGTCTACATTCGGTTCAACCAGCTTTCATAGAACCCTTCACTCGTTTTGCTCTTTCTCCGAGTATACCCTTTTTGGGGCAACCGGCCAGTCCCCGGGTCTGCTTTTGCTGACCCTAAGACTAAAATACGTAGATAAGTAATTTTATAACTCCTGCCGAATGCAGTCTCATGGACGCACGGCTATTCTCATTGATAATATCTCCACAAAGGGAGGGGATACAAACAATACCATTCAACTGTAAAACGGACATAATAGCTCGGCGTTCCAAGGACGCTCCGTTTCATGCCTCGAAGTATCCACATATCGGGTCGGCTTCCTGAGATCAATGAGGTAGTATGCATTGTTTTTAGCGCTCGACTGACGACGAATGGACCTTCCCAAGGAGAGGATAACTCGTGCTGGCCATCTGATTTCTGGATTCGGCGTAGCACCAAGTCACCCTCACGAAAAGCTAGGGCTCGGATCTTCTTTTTGTGGTAGTGACGCAGCTTCTGCTGGTATATTGCCGACCTGGACAAGGCCAAGAGACATGCTTCTTCTCTGAGATCAAAGCCGTCTTCACGAGCTTCCTTGGCTTCTGCCTCCGTATACATGGCATGACGAGGTGAATCGAACTCAATGTCACAAGGGAGCATTGCTTCAGCGCCATATACTAGGAAGAAGGGAGTGAATCCAGTTGAATGGTTCGGTGTCGTACGCAAACTCCACAGTACTGCTGGCAGCTCGTCAATCCATGCACCGGGTGCCCTTTCTAGTGGTTCCACCAATCTTGGCTTGATTCCGGACAGAATGAGACCATTCGCCCGCTCTGCTTGGCCATTTGACTGGGGGTGAGCCACGGATGCGACGTCTAGCCGGATGCATTGCTGGGAGGCAAACCGAGCTAGCGCCCCCTTTGCAAAGTTTGTTCCATTGTCAGTGATGATACTGTGTGGCACTCCATATCTGACCATGATGTCTGCTATAAACCTGACCGCAGTCGTCCCATCTAGTGTCTTGATCGGCCTTGCCTCTATCCACTTGGTAAATTTGTCCACTGCTACCAGTAAGTGTGTCATGCCACCTCTTGTTGTTTTGAATGTTCCTACCATGTCCAGACCCCAAACTGCAAACGGCCATGTAATCGGAATGGTTTTGAGTGCTGAGGCTGGTAAGTGGCTTTTTGCTTTGAATCTTTGACACCCATTGCAATGCTTGACCAGATCTTATGCCGTTGCTTTCACAGTCGGCCAATAAAAACCATGGCGGAAATCCTTGGCAACAATTGCTATTTCTGATGCGTGATGACCGCAATCGCCTTGGTGGATGTCTCGGAGCAATTCCAGCCCCTTGTCCTCTTCCACACACCGTTGAAGGACTCCTGTTGCACTTTGGTGCACCAGCTCGTTGTTGATGATCGTATATGCTCCAGATCGGCGCTGTACTTTCCGAGCTTCCACTTCATCCTCTGGGAGTATGCCATCTACCAGGAAATTTCTGAATGGTTCTGCCCATGACGGTGCCGCCACAATCACCATTACAGCAACTGCTTCTGGCTCTGGCTGTGTGACTTCTTCTACTGGCAGCTCGGAGGAGGAGGAGCCGATTGCGTCTGGCATGGTCCCCTCAGTCCCTGAGCTGACGACAGCAACCCCTGGTTTGCAATCGGCAGCCCCTAGTGCGGCCGAATGCTCCTCTGCCTTTTTCTTTTTTGCTTCGAGTTCTGCCATCTTCAGGTCGGCCGGAATAAAGATTGACTCTGAATCTCGGGAAGGATTGATGGATGGCTTGTGGATGTTTTCTAGTGATATTCCTAGAGGAATTTCCTTTCTGGTAGACCCCAGCTTGGACAGCGCATCTGCTGCTTCATTTTCAGCTCGGGGAATGTGATGGAATTCACACCCCTCAAAGAACCCAGACAACTGCTACACGAGGAATCTGTATCTTGCCATGTTTTCATCTTTTGCGTCCCAAGTGCCAGTGCATTGCTGCACCACCAGATCGGAATCACCATAACACAGAATTCGCCGAATGCCAATCTCCTCGGCCAATCGGACACCATGCACCAAAGCTTCGTATTCGGCCACATTGTTTGATGCTACGAAGTGGATCTGCAGCACATACTCGAGCTTGGCACCTTTTGGAGAAGTAAGAACAACACCAGCCCCTAGTCCGATCATCATCTTGGAGCCATCGAAGTGCATCTGCTAGAACTGAGAGTCCGGACAGGGGGGTATATACTAAGTTTCTGACCAATCCACTAAGAAATCTGCCAGAACTTGAGATTTGACCGCAGCTCGAGGTTCGTATTTGATCCCATGTGTTGCAATTTCAATGGCCCATTTTTCCACCCGACCGGATGCGTCCCGACTGCCAATGATTTCTGCTAATGGAGCCAAACTGACCACCGTGACCGGATGCGCCTGGAAATAGGGCTTCAACTTTCTTGCTGCCATGTACACACGATAGCACATCTTCTGATAATGGGGGTAGTTTTGCTTGGAGGTGGAAAGCACTTCACTGACATAGTATACTGGCCTCTGGACCGGTTGTGCCTTCTCCTTTTCAGGACGCTCGACCACCATAACAATACTGACCACCCGAGTGGTTGCTGCAATATACAACATCATTGGCTCTTTTTCCTTCGGAGCTTCCAGCACTGGAGCGGTAGACATCATATGCTTGAGCTGCTTGAATGCATCATCCGCTTGTGGTGTCCAACTGAACTTGTCTGTTTTCTTCATTAGCTGATACAGCGGAATTGCCTTCTCTCCCAGCTGACTGAGAAATCAGCTGAGCGACGCCTGATGGCAAGAGAGTGTTAATACTCTTCAAGCCTCGTTGGTTACCCCAAGTGCAGAGTGAGATATAGTACAGCGACAAGTTTTCCCTTGGCAAAGATACCAAGTTTTGTCTCCCGTAGGACTCCAAAGGATACAAGAAGGTGGTAAAGTGAACAATGGCGCCGAGATTGCTAACTTCACCTAGACTTGCACACAGATACAAATCACTTTGCTCCCAATGAGTACAGAGGAGTTGTCAATTCCTCCGGCCTTGCCGTTTACAAAGGATCAACGCAAGAGATAAAAGTGGAACTAAAAGTAAAGACTGGAAGTAAGCTAAGGGTGTAAACAGTAAGGTAAAGATGGACCGGGGTCCCGTGATTTTCACTAGTGATGTCTCTCTCCCAAAAGACGATAAAAGTGCTAGCGAGGTAAACAAATCACAGTTGGGCAATTGACAGGATTATGAAGGCACCGCAATGCTAACTATGTTGCAAAGAAAGGAAGGGCTCAAAAGCAATGGGTGGTACGCCAAGGTAAGTAGACCGAAATCCATCTGCATCTACTACGAATCATCCACCTTGAGATATCTATCCAGAACATCTCGCTGGTATTAAGTTGCGAATCCCACCCAAAGTGTAAACTCAAAGCAACAAACAACTGCATTAAGAGAACTTTGCGTAAAGTTAACAATCCTTGCACCCGCGGGTACACGCACCGTTGTTTTATCCCTGGTGGCAACAGCACATCCCCTAGTCTCATGTTTCTGTCACTCAAGCTAGACAACAAGGGGCTGAACCCACAATCAAGCATAACGCTCCCTCTTGGAGTTGCAACAAATCACTTGGCCAATGTAAAATACGGCAACGGAGAACATGCAAGAATTTACTCAAGAACAAAATATAAAAGAGAAGAACCAAATATATTACTCATCACAATCTGAACATAGTCTCATAATCCATCAGATCCCAACAAACTCAGCATAGCAACGGCAGAAAATTACAAAGGTGCCTCGATCATGTGAGGCAGCTCACGAGGTCTCGAAAGTGGAAGCAAAAAGAGGGGAGAGGAACATCACATAGCTACTGGTCACGGACCCATGCTCCAAGGGGAACTACTCACGGTACATACGGGAGGTGTCCATGGCTATGGATGGTCTCCCGGAGGGGGTTCCTCCTCCCGGCAGGGTGCCGGGGCAGCTTCTCCAGGCAGCCCCGATCTAGAAACGGCGGCGGCGGCGGTACAGAGGAGAGACCGTGGAAAAGAGATCGATCTTAGGGGTTTCCGTCACGGGGGGTAAATATAGGCGAAGGGGGGCACCGAGAGGGGCCACAGGACAGCCAGGAGGTCCCCTGGCGCGGCCTAGGGTGGGGCCGCGCCAGGGACCCTTCTAGAGTCCCTGTGGTGGCTCCCCTTCCCTCCTTTGGTGTTTCCGGAAGCTTCTGTGTCGCTGATTATTTATCTGATTTTTCCGTATTTTTTGGAGCACTTTTAATGGCCGGAAAACCTGAAATACAAAAACAACAGAAAACAGCAACTGGCAGTTGGGTGCACTAGGTTAATAGATTAGTCCAAATATGCTCAAAAGTGTATGAAAGTTCAAGCAAATCATGGCAAAGTCACACAAAACATGCATGGAGCAAGCAGAAATTATAGATACGTTTGGGACGTATCAACATCCCCAAGCTTAATTCCTGCTCGTCCTCGAGTAGGTAAATGATAACAAGCATAATTTCTGTGGTTACATGCCACACAACCATATAAGGACTTTTAAGTAAAGCAATCAAAGCATGCAATTCAATTCAAGTCTTAACAAGCAAGAGTCTATATTAGCATTGACACAAGCAACAAAAGAACAAAAGGTGCAAGAGCTCTCGCTGTCCGTGACTCGAATGTCTCAAGATGGTGTTTGCGTGCAAGCAGGGGATAGGGAAAAAGAGAGATAAAAGGTTTGTTGAGAACAACTATCTACTAAATTTTCACACTTAGTCTCCTTTGGATTCTTATCTTGACTCATTCCCAGACCACTAGCCAGGTACAAGTCAAACTGATCCACTCCCTTTCGATATTTTGAGCACTCATGCAATGGATGAAAGTTGACACCTAAAAGGCGAAACAGAAAGAAGGTGGAGGAGGAAGACAAAAAGGTGTGAAAGGCTCACATCAATGAGGACAATCATAGGCGAGAGAAGGCCATATCATAGATATGATGTGAGGAGTAGGGATTGCCATGCAACGGATGCACATATGAGCTAAGGTAAGCTCTCTGATGGAACTAGTGGGGGTGCATCCAACTTGTTTGCTCAAGAAGACCTAGAGCTCTTTTGAGGAGGCTCATCATTGGAATATACAAGCCAAGTTTTATAGTGAAGGTCCCCAAATATCTATATGCATGATGATGATCTCTATGGAGTACAAGGGATAGAGGATGAAGTACTAGTGTGGATCTCTCAAAAGGAATAGCAGTGTGCCCCCTTCTTGCTTTTTATTTTTCTTTTTCTCTTTTTTCTATTTTTTTGTATTTTTTTGGTGGCCTCAATGGCTCTTTCTATTTCTCTCTCATTTGTCCTCTTTGGGATCTTTTGATTTTGTCCTCTTTGGGATCTTTTCCTCACTTTAGGGGCAACACTCTATATTTTACAAGAATATAGGAGATCTTTCACACTTTACAAAGGTACTCACATAAAGAAGATATAACTATCATGATGCAAATGTAGGACATGAGGATCAAGTCATGAGAAGATGGATGTTGCATGGCAATGTATCTCGGAAAGGCTATGGAAATGCCTTGTAGGTAGGTATGGTGGCTGTTTTGAGGAAATATATAAGGAGGTTTATGATGACAGAGCGTATTGTGCCAAGGGTTTGGATGCACCGGCGAAGTATGCGCCAACTCTCAAGATGAGAGAGGGCAATGCACGGTACCGAAGAGGCTAGAAAAAGTATAGGTGGGTGGAAGTGTCAACTTTCAAAAACTCACATTAGTCCGAAGAACTCATGCACTTATTGACGGTAACTGTCAATCTAATCAGGAGGTTCACAAATAGACAAGTACCCCGAGGAGGAGTGTATGGGGGTTTGGTTATCCTTGCGCATCCTCGACTCATGGTACGTGAGTGTACTCTAATATTCGAACCCTCCAGAGGTTAGTGATCCATCTAGTAGCTAGAGTTCTCAACAAGGGTTTTTGGTTTCCGAAAAACACATGGGTTGGCCAAAATACGACATCTATCACTAATAGGCTCGAGCTCTTGACACCAAAAGTTCAAACATTACTCTAATCAATACCTCAAAACTATTGCAAGTTACTACTACAAAGAGAATAGCAACTTCAACTACCTACTTCTAGTCAAGACACAAAACTCAGTGCAACAGGCAAACTCTCTAACAAGATAAAACATGCAACCTATAGAAAGTTCAACCTAAAACAAAAGAAAGCTCTAGAAAAACTAAAGAACTACAACTAAACAGAGCAGCATCTAAGAAAAGAAAAAGAACAACTCACAGCTAAAAGAATAAGCATGCAAATCCTATGAGGAGTTCTAGTTCAAGCGGAGCGTGTATCTCTCCCACACAAAAGAGTAAGCTGGGATCTAACTTGTTACTACGGCAAACAAAGCGAAAACAAACCTAGAAAAGTAAAGAGCGAGACGCTCCAAGCATAGCACATAACGCATGAAGTGATAAAAATAGAGTGCAACGAGAGACGAACTGATAATTGTTGATGAAGAAGGGGATGCACGGGGGCATCCCCAAGCTTAGACGCTTGAGTCTCCTTGAATATTTATTGGGGGTGCATATGGGCATCCCCAAGCTTGAGCGTTTGACACTCCAAGATCTTCTTTCATCATCTTCCATCGTGCACTTGAAAACTCCCTTCATACATAACTCATTGTAGACTGATTAGAGAGGTTAGTACCCTAATAAAATATATTTTCTCTACTGGAAATAAAGATAATCTTGAAGAGCTACTGTTTCTCAAGATTTCGAAAAAGTTTTTGCAAAGAAAAAGCAAGATTAAGGTTTGCAAAAGTAAAGAGATACAAAACGTGGCAGAATCTATGAAAAACAGAACATCAGGTAGAAAAGAATTTTTTAGGGATACTTCTGCAACTCAAATAAAAAAACTCAGAACATATGAAAGTTCCGTAATTGTATAGAGCACGCTGTGTAAAAAACTCAGCTCAAAAAGATGAACTGGGATTTTTTTCTGATTTTTCTAGTCACGAAGACAGAATCTGTTTTCTGGACAGCATGTCACAACTTTTACTTCCCTTGCCGTATGAGGCTATAAAAGGCACAAAGCTTGAAAAGTAAAGATATAATGATGTTACTAAAGTAGTAACAATCATCAAGACCACTAAGAACAGAAGAAAAACAAAAAGGAAAACCTAAATTCGTTGTGGGCTGCCTCCCGAAAGCGCTTCTTTAGAGCCATTAGCTAGGCTTAAAGCAAATAGATCAAGTCTTTTCAAGAAAATAACTAGCCCGTGTGACGGACTCAAAAGGTAACTTAATCTTTTTCCTAGGGAAATGTTCCATCCCTTTCTTGAGATGGAATTGGAATTTGATATTCCCTCTTTCACGTCAATAACAGCACCAACTGTGCGAAGAAAAGGACGTCCCAAAATAATTGGACAAGAAGGTTCACATTCAATGTCCATAATAGTAAAATCAACGGGAACATAATTGTCATGGACAATGATAAGAACATCGTCGATCTTCCCCAAAGGTTTCTTTACGGAAGAATCAATAAGACGAACACCAAAAGAGCAAGGATCAAAAGGTTTCAATTCAAGCATATCATACATTCTTTTGGGCATAACAGAGGTACTTGCTCCAACATCACAAAGAGCATAACAAGAGAAGTTATTCAATTTGATTTTTATCATAGGATCACAACCATCTTCTAGCTTTCTAGGTATGGAGGCTTCTAGTCTAAGCATCTCCTCCCTAACTTTGATTAGAGCATTGGTGATATGCTCTGTGAAGGCAATATTAAGTGTGCTAGTGTGGGGGTCTCTAGACATTTTGTGTAGGAAACCAATAACTTCAGATAAAGTGCAGTTGTCAAAGTCTAGATCACTACTATCTATCAAGGAGGTAGTGATATCATTTAGGCTCACTTGTTTGAAAGTCTCTATGTTCATAGAGTTTTATTCATCTATGGTTGAGGTGGTAGCATCACCATTGATAGGTCCAGTGGGACTAGGGGTGTGATGGGTGCTAACAGTTTGGACATCCTCAACTACTTGGATAGTAGCTACCGTGTGGTAGGTAGGAAGGCTCTTAATTCTATCATCTTCCTATTTTTATCTAGCCCATCTTTCTTTGAGTTTATCCATCATCCTAATATTTTCATTGATTTGTATCTGGATAGCATTAATAGGAGTGACCTTACTCTCCTCAAGGGGAGAGATTTTGATTTTTAACATCTCAACATCAAGGGCTAAGTTGTCTACCTTCAAACAAAGATTATCTAATTTAGCTAGTTTTTCTTCCACATTCTTGGTGAAGGCTTTTTGGGTAGTGATAAAGTCTCTAAGCATACTCTCTAGTTCAGAGGTGGGGTTCTTGTTGCTAGGGTAGGTGTTGTTGTTCCCATAAGTGGATGGAAACGGCCTAGGATTACTAGCAAAGTTGCTCCTATAAGCATTATTATTAAAGTTGTTTCTAGAGATAAAGTTCACATCTACTTGATCCTGAGCAATCAAAGAATTTAAAGGAACATTTTGAGGATCAATAGGAGCCTGCCTGGCAAGTAGATACATGATAAGGTCAACCTTTTCATTTAGAGAGGAGATCTCCTCGACATAATTTACCTTCTTACCAGTTGAAGATCTTTCGGTGTGCCACTGAGAGTAGTTCAGCATCATCTCATCAAGTAGCTTTGTGGAAGCACCAAGTGTGGTTGACATAAAGGTTCCTCCCGCGGCCGAATCTAACAGGTTCCGCGAGGTAAAGTTCAAGCCTGCATAAAAAGTCTGGATAACCATCCAGGTAGTCAGTCCATGTGTGGGGCAGTTCTTGACAAGCGTCTTCATACGATCCCATGCCTGGGCAACATGTTCATTATCCAATTGCCTGAAATTCATAATGTTACTCCTCAATTGAATAATTTTAGCAGGGGAATAGTACTTCCCGATAAAAGCATCCTTGCACTTATCCCAAGAATCTATGCTATTCTTAGGCAAGGATTGAAACCAAATTTTAGCTTCATCCCTCAAAGAGAAAGGAAAAAGCTTAAGCTTAATAATATCACCATCTACTTCTTTGTACTTTTGCATATCACAAAGCTCAATAAAATTATTTAAGTGCAAAGCAACATCATCTCTAGCACCAGAGAATTGATCTTTCATAACAAGGTTCAGCAAAGCAGGTTTAATCTCATAAGAAGGTGCTGAAGTAGCAGGTGTAGCAATAGGAGTGCAGATAAAGTCACCGTTGTTGTGACTAGTGAAGTCACACAACTTGGTGTTTTCATTGGAACCCATAGTAGCAGCAGGTATTTTTGGTATTTTTGATAAGGAACACAAAAGTAAAACTGAAAGGTAAACTAACAAGACTAAAAAGCAAAGATAAAAGATAGTGTGCAACTCCCCTATCTTGTAGGCTGGAGTCCCCGGAAACGGCGCCAGAAAACTTGCTGATGGCAAGAGAGTGTTAATACTCTTCAAGCCTCCTTGGTTACCCCAAGTGCAGAGCGAGATATAGTACAACGACAAGTTTTCCCTTGGAAAAGATACCAAGGTTTGTCTCCCGTAGGACTCCGAAGGATACAAGAAGGTGGTAAAGTGAACAATGGCGCCGAGGTTGCTAACTTCACCTGGACCTACACACAGATACAAATAACTTTGCTCCCAACGAGTACAGAGGAGTTGTCAATTCCTCCGGCCTTGCCGTTTACAAAGGATCAACGCAAGAGATAAAAGTGGAACTAAAAGTAAAGACTGAAAGTAAGCTAAGGGTGTAAACAGTAAGGTAAAGATGGACCGGGGTCCCGTGATTTTCACTAGTGATGTCTCTCTCCCAAAAGACGATAAAAGTGCTAGCGAGGTAAACAAATCACAGTTGGGCAATTGACAGGATTATGAAGGAACCGCAATGCTAACTATGCTGCAAAGAAAGGAAGTGCTCAAAATCAATGGGCAGTACGCCAAGGTAAGTAGACTCGAAATCCATATGCATGTACTACGAATCATCCACCTTGAGATATCTATCCAGAACATCTCGCTGGTATTAAGTTGCGAATCCCACCCAAAGTGTAAACTCAAAGCAACAGACAGCTGCATTAAAAGAACTTTGCATAAAGTAAACAATCCTTGCACCTGCGGGTACAAGCACCGTTGTTTTATCCCTGGTGGCAACAGCACATCCCCTAGTCTCATGTTTCTGTCACTCAAGCTAGACATCAAGGGGTTGAACCCACAATCAAGCATAACGCTCCCTCTTGGAGTTGCAACAAATCACTTGGCCAAAGTAAAATACGGCAACGGAGAACATGCAAGAATTTACTCAAGAACAAATATAAAAGAGAAGAACCAAATATATTACTCATCACAATCTGAACATAGTCTCATAATCCATCAGATCCCAACAAACTCAGCAAAGCAACAGCAGAAAATTACAAAGGTGCCTCGATCATGTGAGGCAGCTCACGAGGTCTCGAAAGTGGAAGCACAAAGAGGGGAGATGAACATCACATAGCTACTGGTCACGGACCCATGGTCCAAGGGAAACTACTCACGGTACATACGGTAGGCGTCCATGGCTATGGAGGCTCTCCCGGAGGGGGTAGGTTCTCCCGGCAGGGTGCCGGAGCAGCTTCTCCAGGCAGCATCGATCTAGAAACGGCGGCGGCGGCGGTACAGAGGCGAGATCGTGGAAAAGAGATCGATCTTAGGGGTTTCCGTCATGGGGGGTAAATATAGGCGAAGGGGGGCACCGAGAGGGGCCACAGGACAGCCAGGAGGTCCCCTGGCGCGGCCTAGGGTGGGGCCGCGCAAGGGACCCTTCTAGAGTCCCTGTGGTGGCCCCCCTTCCCTCCTTTGGTGTTTCCGGAAGCTTCTGTGTCGCTGATTTTTTATCTGATTTTTCCGGATTTTTTGGAGCACTTTTAATGGCCGGAAAACCTGAAATACAAAAACAACAGAAAACAGCAACTGGCAGTTGGGTGCACTGGGTTAATAGATTAGTCCAAATATGCTCAAAAGTGTATGACAGTTCAAGCAAATCATGGCAAAGTCGCACAAAACATGCATGGAGCAAGCAGAAATTATAGATACGTTTGGGACGTATCAACGCCAAGCATCCAGTAAACTTCTGCACATCTTTGAGATTTCTGGGCTTGGCCATCCTCTCGATTGTTGCAAACTTCTCGGGGTTGCACTCTATTCCTCTCTCAGAAACCAGAAAACCAAGCAACTTGCCGGCTGGCACGCCGAACACACATTTCTCTGGGTTGAGCTTTATCTGGTATATATGCTCGCACATTTGCGAATTTCTCCTTCAGATCATCCAACAAGGTTGATCCCAGCACCGACTTGACCACAAGGTCATCTACATATACATGAATGTTCCGACCTAACTGAGGCCGAACACATCGCTACATAGTACACTGATACGTCGCGCCGCCGTTTTTCAGGCCAAAGGGCATGGTGATGTAACAATAGGCCCCGAAGGGGGTGATAAAAGATGTTTTAATCTGATCGTTTACATCAAGCTTAATCTGGTGATAGCCTGCTGTGGCATCCAGAAAGCACAAAAGCAGACAGCCGGCCGTAGAATCAATCACTTGATCGATACGGGGCAATGCAAAAGGATCCTTGGGGCAGGCCTTATTCAGGCAAGTGTAATCTATACACATGCGCCAAGTTCCATTCTTCTTCGGAACCAGAACTGGATTTTCTAACCGGTCTGGGTAGAACACTTCCTTGATAAATCTTGCTGCGAGCAACTTGGCTATCTCATCGCCGATTGCTCCTCTCTTCTCTTCTGAAAAATGCCGAAGTGGCTGCTTGACCAGCTTGGATCCCGGTCGGATATGAAGCTTGTGCTCGGCAAGTTCCCTCGGTACACCAGGCATGTCATGTGGGGACCATGCGAAGATGTCACAGTTCTCAGGGAGGAACTCGACGAACTCGCCTTCCTATTTGCTGCTGAGCCCGACCCCCACAATGACGCACTTGCTCAGGTCGGAGGGGTCCAAGGAAATCCTCTTGCTGTCCTTTGCTGCTTGAAATATGGTTTCATCATCCGGTCTCTTGTCCTTCGTGCTCGGCATGGGGTCCTTCATCTGAGCTTGGACTGCTGCTACGACCTTGTCGAGCTGGCGCCACTCTGCGTCTATGACTAGTGAATCGACTAGCTTAGAACCAGCAGACGAACACTCCAGTGACTTCCTGTAGTCACCACACACAGTAATTGGACCATTCGGCCCTGGGAGCTTCATCTTCAGGTAAGGCTGCATGATGTTGAACATGAACTTGGTGATCGCAGGCGACCCGAGCAGAACATGGTATGGGCTGCTCAAATCGGCCACCTCGAACCAGATCGGCTCTCGGCGGAAATTTTCTTCCGACCCGAATACTACCTCAAGCTGAATGCGGCCTAATGGGGTACATGACAGGCCGGGCACTATCCCATGAAATGTGGTTCTGCTGGGCTCCAACTCGCTCTCACTGATGCCGAGCTTGATCATCGTGTCTCTGTACAAAATGTTGATGGCACTGCCTCCATCAATGAGTGTTCTGGTGAACTTGCATGAATACAATGGTGCCGCCAAGATTGCATCCACCACGAGCATATAACTACCCGGGTTGGGCATTACGCTCGGGTGGTCTTCTGGGCCCCATGTTATGGCATTGTCCGACTAGTTCATCCTCTGCGAAATTGCTGGCATGGTGGCATTGACTGCCTTCTCGCGGGCTCTCCGACTTCCCTTGTCATCCGACTCGCTGGTGAAGATCATATATGCTGCATCCTGACGTGGAAACTGTTGCCGAGCATTTTCTGGTGGTGGGCCTGGGGGTGGGGGAGGTGGTGGGGTGGATTTCCTGCTCCTCCCTTTGCCAAACGCTCAACCCAAATGCACTGCCGAGTGGTGTGCGATGCGGTCTTGCCTACTCCACTATGCATTTTGCAGGGCTGGTTCATCATGTCCTCAAAGGTGTATGGGGGCCTGGGCTGACCTGGTGGCCTTTTCCGCAGGCTTCTGCATCCGACAGCCTCCCACAGCCCCTTGATCCTCTTGGTGTTGCAC
This sequence comes from Bromus sterilis, assembly GCA_950022295.1. Classification (NCBI taxonomy): domain Eukaryota; kingdom Viridiplantae; phylum Streptophyta; class Magnoliopsida; order Poales; family Poaceae; genus Bromus; species Bromus sterilis. Next base: position 281,690,303 of record OX465599.1, on the reverse strand, counting down.
TGTTGCTACCTGCCGATTGCCATACTGGGCATCCGGCTGCTCATCCTTCCTTTTGTTAAAACCTGTGTTGTTGTTGTTGTTGAAATTGGGGGTGTTGTTGTTGTTGCTGCCAAAGTTGATGTTCCTCTGGATCTCGCGCCTCTCGCGCCGATTGGGACTGTTTGGCCCATTTTCTTCTGCTGATTGCTGCTGCTGGCCGGATGGTTTCCCTTGGATAAAACCACTGGGACTCAACGTGATCGGGCGCATTGCAGAGTCAGACGCGGCGAATGAATTGGCTATTCTCATCAGATCATCCAAAGAAGTTATATCCTTGTGCAGGAGCTTGTGCTTCAACAAAGACCCGTCCAAGCAGCCGTCAGTGAAGTACTGGATGGCTTGGATTTCATGCACTCCCTCGCAAGTGTTCCTGAGCTCTATCCACCGCTGAAGGTAATCGCGAAGGGGCTCGTCCTTTCCTTGTACACAGAGTGCCAGGTGTCGAGGCAGACCTGGGCGCTCGTAAGTACCCGTGAAATTGCGAACAAACGCGTCCTCAAAATCCTTCCAGCAATTGATACTATTGTTAGGCAAGCTGTTTAACCAGGACCGAACTGAACCCTGGAGCATGAGCGGAGCATAGCGCACAGCTACGCGCCGACCACCTCCTGCGATACCGACGGCTGTCATATAATCGACCAGCCAATCTTCTGGCTTGACTGATCCATTGTACTTCGGGGTGTCCCTGGGCAATGTGAAGCCTTTGGGGAACTGCTCTTGCCGAATGCGCGGGCCGAAACATGCTGGACCCGGCGGCGCATCATCTTACGGTTGCTTATCCTGCTGCAACTGCTCGATTCGGTGTCTTGCGTCATGATCCGCGATTGCTCGGGGACCTAACCGCTGGCTTATTGCCGGCCAGAGTGATGCCGTTGGTTGCTCATTGCGCCTGCTGTTGACCGCTGGCTCATCCCTCCGACTGCCTCCTGCAGCCCCTTGATTCCTCCGACTGCAGTGCAAACTGCCATGCGGCGAGGATGCCTGCCTCTGCTACCGCTGTGGCGCATTCGGCTGGTTCGCACCCGCAGTTGCCCGAACTGATTTTGATGCTACTGGCCCTTGCTGCTCGGTGGCCGCCTTTTTGTTGGATATGTGCCCTAGAGGCAAATTAATAAAGATATTTGTCACATATCTGTTTGTTCATAATACGTTATATATTGTGCTAGAACTGTATTAAGCGGAAACATTAATACACGTGTGATATATAACAACCTGGTCCCTGGTTAAACTCAGGCATACTAGCTCATTGGGCAATTGATGATCAAGGTTTCCTGATCATGAGAACATAATAGTCTATTGACAATGAGGTCATATCATTAGGAGAATGATGTGATGGACACACACCCACCTTAAGCATTGCAGTGTGATCAAGTCACATAAGTTCAGCATTGCGATGACTTAATAACATAGTGACTGAATCCTTAGACCGTGATGATCATACATAATTGCTATCTATTAGGATGCTTTGAGTGCATTAACCGTTACAATGAAACATGGTAACTGGAAAGGTGTATCTTGGGTATTCCGAAGTAGATATGTTGAGGAGTATGAAATAGATCAGAGCGGGATTTGTCAATTCGAGTGACGGATAGGTACTCTGGGCCCACTCGATGGTGTTGCATCAATAGCTTGCAAGAAAGTGACTAGGTCACAAGAGATGTAATATTCACAGACGAGTAAACATGTTATGTCGGAGACGAGGAAGAACTAGGTATTGGATACGGACGATCATACCTCGGACAAACATAGTACCGAAGAACAAAGGGATCAAGTCATATGTTAACGGTTCAACAGCGATGAAGTTTATTCGATGCAAGCGTAGGGGCACATCAAGGATTGTAACCAGATCCCACATGATGGTCATTGGTCAGAGAGTGTCTCGATCATGTCTACTGTTTCCCAGACCGTAGGGTGTCACACTTAAGGGCAATCGATGCATTAAGGATTGAATCGGGATCATCGGTGAAAAGAGAGAAAACACCAGAAATGTACCGGGAGGTGCCGGAAGCTGTTCCGGATATTTTGAAAGGTTCAAAATAATATATGTTGATGTTTAAATATGTTTTATTTTTTAATTGACGGAATTAAATATTAAAAATGATTTAAAAATTAATTAAAAAGGAGAAAAAGGCATATGGGCCTTAAAAGGCCCATGAGGGGAAGGGGGAGCCTCCCCCTTGGGCTAGGCGCCAAGGGAGGGGCCCATCCCCCCATGGCCGGCGCACTCCCCGCCCCCTTGTGGGGTTTAGTCCCACATGGGGAGGGGAGGAGAGTCCCCCCCCCGCCTTGGCCTATAAAAGGAGGGGTGGGGGTGCCTTTTCTCAACACAACATTGAGTTCTTTCTCTAACTCTTTCTCCGACCTAGAGCGGACTCCCCTTGTTTGGAGTTTGCACCTGGTTGGGGGTTTCACCATCATCTGGACACCGTCGCGCTGCCGGAATCGGGATCCGGATCAATCTTCTTTCAGCTGCTCTTCTGGTTCGGAGCCCGGAGGGACGTCGGTTGAACCGTATGTGTGTAATCCCGCGAGGCACTACACGTGTGGTGCTACTTCATCGTCGGAGGTTCTTCAACACTACAGGGAGGTCGTAGGATCAGAGTCTACGCCAACCACGTTCGAGGAACGTTTCGCTCTTTCGGTCTTCAAAGGTATGAACACCGATTCCTTCCGTTACATACATCAGCATAGTATAGATCTTGGGTTCGGGACTCGTAGGTAGGAATTTTTTTGTTTTCTGCGCCGATCCCCAACAGTGGTATCATGAACAAGGCTATGCGTAGATGTATTGTACGGGTAGAACACATCTAGGATGTGGGCATCAATTCTCCAATTGTTACCCTCCCACGTGTACTCGTTTAGCGTTGCGGCAATGTCCTGATGAAGCGGCCCCGACCGACCTTACGCGTTTATGTGAGACTGGTTCCACGCTTGACATATGGCTTGTACCATATAAGTGGCTGGGGGTGTCTGTCTCTCTAACATTAGCGACGCCAAGACGTTTGCAACGGAGCGCCCCGAAAGGGGTGTAATAGAGACGATTGCAGGATTGGTGTTGTGGCTTGTTTTCGCAGGATAGAAAGCGGTTCTCTCTCGAAACCCCTCAGCAGCCATGTAAAACTTGCAAAAGATAAAGTAGAAGGCGTTTTAACTTTAATTTGCATCTAAGGGGGATCATAGCTTGTATGATTTTCAGTTTTACTTCATGTCTTGCTAATATGCTAGATATGCGACGGTAGCATGATAGGATAATCTCTCTCAATACCATGATTGTATTCTCCCTTAGTGGGCACCGCCTGGAAGGATCTCTTTATGATAGGTAGTTCGTGACGATCGGGTGTCATACATACATTAGCGATCGTATGAGGTTGGGTTTGGCAAGCCTAGCATATGCAGATATGGCCTTGTTGAACAGCCATACACTAAGGTTCGACTAGAAGGCTTGACATATGTAGATATGAGCTTGGGATACGGATGACCGAAAGGTTAAGCATGAGTCATATAAAGGATATGATTGGCATGATGGCCTACCTAGGGAGATGTGTCGTCGGCCGTGTGATATTCGAGGATGATCATTCAAACTAGGATTATGTTAATCACTTAGTGAATTTGGAGAGATGTTTAACTAAGTGGGAGTTTTACAATTAATTAAAATTGAACTCCAATTATGAACAAAGTCTAAATATGTGTTTTGCAAATAACCATTGTAGATGGCTGCACCTCGCCCCTCATTCAACTTAGGGTCATTCCTAGACAAAGACAAACTGAAAACCGATGGGTCAAACTTCACCAACTGGTTCCGCACTCTGAGGATTCTCCTCGTTCCCCTCAAGATGGCATACGTACTAGAGGCCGCGTTAGGTGACGAACCACCAGCAGACGCTAGTCAGGATGAGAAGAATGTCTACCTCTCCAAGACGAATGATTACAACCTTTTCCAGAGTGGGATGCTTTACTCCATGGAGGCTGAGCTGCGGAAACGCTTTGAGAGGATGGGTGCATATGAGATAATCACCGACCTCAAGGCCGTCTTTGCACCCCAAGCCAGGGTTGAACGTTATGAGGCTTCTGAAGCTTTCTTCTCAGCAAAGATGGATGAGCATAGCAGTGTTAGTGAGCACGTGGTCAAGATGTCTGGCTACGTTCAATGCTTGAATGCTCTGGAATGTCAGATTCCAGATGAACTTTCTGTTGATAGGGTGATGCAGTCGCTGCCCCATAGCTACAAAGGCTTTGTGTGGAACTACAACATGCAGGGGATGACTAAGACCCCTTCTGAGTTGTTCGCCATGCTGAAAACTGCTGAGGTTGAGATCAAGAAGGAGCATGATGTATTCATGGTCAACAAGACCGTTGAATTCAAGAAGTCTGGCAAGAAGGAGAAGGGAAAGAAGGGAAGCCCGAAGAAGGGTGACAAGCCAGTTGTCACTCCTCGTAAGGCACCCAAACCTGGAACCAAGCCCGGCGTTGAGTGCTTCTACTGCAAGGTTGATGGTCACTGTAAACGCAACTGCCCCAAGTACCTAGAAGATAAGAAGGCTGGCAGGATTGTCAGAAGAGACAAAGGTATATTTGATATACACGTTATTGATCTTTTCTTAACAAGCGCTGGGAACAAATCCTGGATATTTGATACAGGATCTGTTGATCATATTTCTAACTCCTCTCAGGGGCTACGGAATAGGCGACGCTTGATGAAAGATGAAGTGACGATGCGCGTGGGAAACGGCTGCCGGATTGAAGTGGTGGCGGTCGGCACGAAGCACCTTAGTCTCCCTTCGGGATTAATTTTGATTTTAAATAAGTGCTACTATGTACCCGCATTGAGTGTGAACATCGTTAGTGGTTCTTGCTTGAAGCGAGACCACTATTCTTTTAAGTCAGATACAATTGGTTGTGCGATTTATAAGGATGATGTGTTTTATGTTCACGCACCGGAGAAAAATGGCTTATTCATTCTTAATCTCGATTGTGATATACTTCATATTGATAACGTAGAGGCCAAAAGATTAAAACCTAGTGGCGAAGAACACATGACGATGTGGCATTGTCGACTTGGTCATATTGGTGAAAAGTGCATGAAGAAGCTTCATGATGATGGACTTCTGGATTCATTGGATTTTGGATCCCTTGACACATGTGAACCATGCCTTATGGGCAAGATGACAAGGACTCCATTTAATGGAACAATGGAGCGTGTGGAAGACTTGTTAGGGATCATACATTTAGATGTATGTGGACCTATGAACGTCCCCACACGCAATGGTCTTCGTTACTTCGTGACCTTCACAGATGACTTAAGCAGATATGGGTATATCTACTTAATGAAACATAAGTCTGAAACCTTTGAAAGGTTCAAGGAATTTCAGAGTGAGGTCGAGAATCAACTCGGGAAGAAAATCAAGCACCTTCGATCCGATCGAGGAGGCGAGTATTTAAGTCACGAGTTTGGCCATCATCTTAAGACTTGTGGCATCGTACCACAACTTACGCCGGCAGGAACACCTCAGTGTAACGGTGTTTCTGAGCGACGTAATCGAACTCTATTGGATAGCATACGATCGATGATGTCTCATACCGACTTACCTGTGTCATTCTGGGGGTATGCATTAGAAACTGCCGCTTACATTCTTAATAGGGCACCGTCCAAATCCGTAAAGACAACACCATTTGAGGAATGGCATGGCAAGAAACCAAAGTTGTATCACTTGAAGATTTGGGGTTGTGAGGCTTATGTTAGGAAACTTCAGCCTGACAAACTCGAATCAAAAGCGGATAAGTGCATCTTTGTGGGATATCCAAGGGAAACCGTTGGATACACCTTCTACAACCAGTCTGAGGGAAAAACGTTTGTCGCCAAGACTGGATGCTTTCTTGAGAAAGAGTTTCTTTCGAAAGAATTGAGTGGGAGGAAAATAGACCTCAACGAGATGATTGACCAATCACTCCAAGTGGAAGAAATGGCAATGGCAGTTGTTCCAGAACCATCTTCCGTAGTGGGAGCTGAAGAGAACGGTCATCATGATATTCATAACGATCGTGACATACATGATGATCATGATCAAGATGAAGAGGATCCTATTGTACACCGCAGGTCATCAAGACCCCGAGTAAAAAGTCAGTTTTATGGGCAACTTGTCAATGCAGCCATGTTAAATTAACCTGACGAACCTGCGAACTACAAAGAAGCAATGGAGGGACACGAGTCCGAGAAATGGCTGGAAGCCATGAAATCCGAGATAGACTCCATGTATGCCAACAAAGTATGGACTTTGGTGGATATTCCCGAGGACTGAAAGGCCGTCGAGAATAAGTGGATATTCAAGAAAAAGACTGACGCAGACGGAAACGTATCTGTCTATAAAGCTCGACTTGTCGGAAAGGTTTCCGACAAATTCAAGGAGTTGACTACGAAGAGACTTTCTCTCCCGTAGCGATGCTAAAGTCTATCCGGATATTTCTAGCAATTGCTGCCTATTACAATTATGAAATATGGCAGATGGATGTGAAAACCGCATTCCTAAATGGCAACATTGAGGAAGAGTTGTATATGGTACAACCAGAAGGTTTTATTGGTCCTAAGGACGCTGGTAAGGTATGCAAACTTCAACGGTCCATTTATGGGTTGAAGCAAGCATCTTGGAGCTGGAATCTTCATTTTGATGAGGTGATCAAAGCTTTTGGATTTGTCCAAAATGAAGAAGAATTCTGTGTTTATAAGAAAGCGAGTGGGAGCTCTGTGGCATTCCTAGTACTATATGTGGATGACATATTATTGATAGGGAATGATGTGAAATTTCTAGAGGGGGTAAAGGAATATTTGAATGGAAAATTTTCCATGAAGGACCTAGGTGAAGCTGCATACATATTAGGCATTAAAATCTATAGAGATAGATCAAGACGCCTATTAGCACTGAGTCAGAGAACTTACCTTGAGAAGATATTGAAGAGGTTCAATATGGATAACGCCAAGAGAGGCCCCTTGCCCGTTATGAAAGGAAGTAAATTGAGTGTGACTCAATGCCCATCAACAGCAAAAGAAAGGGAGGAAATGTCCTCAAAGCCCTATGCCTCAGCCATAGGTTCTATCATGTATGCTATGTTGTGTACTCGACCAGATGTGGCCCTGGCGCTTAGTCTGAGTAATCGTTTCCAAATTAATCCTGGAATGGATCATTGGATTGCAGTAAAGAACGTCCTTAAGTACTTACGAAGAACTAAGGATCTGGTTCTTGTCTATGGAGGATGCGAAGAAGAGCTCGCCGTAACAGGTTACGTCGATGCCAGTCTTGGTACTGATCCCGATGACTCAAAATCCCAGATGGGATACGTGTTTATGTTGAATGGTGGTGCGATTAGCTGCAGGAGCGGCAAGCAGTCAGTCATCGCCCAATCTACGATGGAGTCGGAGTATATTGCCGCTTGCGAAGCGTCAAATTAAGCGTATTGGCTGAAGAAGTTCGTCATCGAGCTTGGCGTATTCCCTAGTTGCACTGACCCTGTTAGCATTTATTGCGACAATACGGGTGCCATTGCTAACGCAAGGGAGCCGAGGACTCACTCTACAGCCAAGTGATACGTCCCAAACGTATCTATAATTTCTTCTTGCTCCATGCATGTTTTGTGTGACTTTGCCATGTTTTGCTTGAACTTTCATACACTTTTGAACCTATTTGGACTAACCTATTAACTCAGTGCACCCAGTTGCCAGTTTCTGTTTTCTGCTGTTTTTGTATTTCAGGTTTTCCGGCCATTAAAAGTGCTCCAAAAATTCCGGAAAAGTTATATAAAAAATCAGCATCCCGGAAGCTTCTAGAATCACCAAGGAAGGAAGGGAGGGCCACCACCAGGCAGCCAGGAGGGTGCCCGGCGCGGCCCAGCCCAAGGCCGCGCCACCTGCCCTTCTGACTGCCTCGTGGCCCCTCTTGGTGCCCCCTTTCGCCCCTATTTTTACCCCCACGGAGGAAACCCTGATTGCATACCCCTTTTCTCCAGAAGAAATTCCGATCTCCGCCGCCATCGAAAACAATTTTCGGGGGGACAGAATTCCTGTGTTGGAACCCTGCCGGGACGGGGAAGTGCCCCAGGATTCATCTCCATCGACGTTTCTTCCCTCCTCCATGACGCGGGAGTAGTTCCTCCTCGGGGCTGAGGTTTCTACCAGTAGATATGTGGTCTTCTCTCTCTCCCATGATGTGATCTTGATTGTGATCATAGGCAATGTTAATCTAGGGTGATCCCATTATGTTTCCCCTTCTTCTATGTATTGGATTGATGTACTCAATTTATCTTATCTAGTATAATCTCCGAGACCATGGTGACAACTGGTCTATTGCACATGGAATTAGAAGAATAATTTCATGAGTGATTTCCTTTTTTGTGTGTGGATTGAAGATTGAGAGTCTTTTGGTGCTTGTCTTTGACTATCCTTTGGATATGTTGTGGTGATTGTAGTACTCTCTTTGGATGGCCGCGGTGACATTGGGAAATCCATAGATTGAGAACTACGAACTTTGAGGTGTGCTTTTGTAGCCCTACACAATTCTCGTCCTCTCTTGACCACAAAGGAATGACCTCCGAGTACGTCTCCATTATATGTTGTATGGGAAATATCATGTGATTCGACTATGTTAATGTTGTTGGGAGTTGCCACTAGTGAAAGTATGAAGCCTAGGCCTTGTTTCCACCATTGAAATACCGTTTGTGCTCACGTTTACCACTTGCTACCTTGCTGCACTTTTTATTCAGATTTATATTACCTTGCTTTGCCACACCTATCACCCATATTTTACCATCTCTGCGCCGAACTAGTGCACCTATACAAATCCTAGTTGTATTAGGTGTGTTGGGGACACAAGAGACTTCTTGTTTCTTAATTGCAGGGTTGCTTGAGAGAGACCATCTTCAACCTCTACTTCCCTGAGTTCGATAAACCTTAGGTCATCCACTTGAGGGAAATTGTTGCTGTCCTACAAACCTCTGCGCTTGGAGGCCCAACATAGTCTACAAGAATAGAAGCGTGCGTAGACATCAAGCTATTTCTGGCGCCGTTGCCGGGGAAGTAAGGTTTGAAGGTATATCTTTAGATTCTGAAATTAAATCTTTTCGTTTCTTGTTTTTATTTTCACTAGTTAGGCTTATGGAAAACTGCAATCTTAGTTCGCTGCTTCGGGGAGGCCGCTTTACCACACCCGTGGTAGAGAAGTCTCCTCCACCTAATGAATGTATCCCATTCAAAATACCACTTGGGATAATTGAAAAGGTTTTGAATGATCATTATGAAGGGGATGGAACAGTCCATCCTAGTGTTCAACTGTTGAAACTTACAGACCTTTGTGAGTTATTTAAGATTTCAGGTTTGACAAGAGATGAAGTCATGAGGAAATTATTTGCCTTGTCACTGAAAGGAAAAGCATTGGAATGGTATAGGCTACTACATGATTATCATCTGCTGGATTGGGAAGAGATCCAGTCTCTCTTTTACTCCAAGTTTTATCCTCTTCATGAAGTCCATGAAAATAGGAATTATGTTTATAATTTCTATCCTCATGACGGAGAGAGCATAGCTCAAGCTTGGGGGAGACTGAAAACTTTGATGCTAAAATGTCCTAACCATGGGCTCCCCAAAGATATGATTATTACTAATTTCTATGCAAGGCTATCTCGACAGGATAAAGACTTGCTCGATGCTTCCTCGATGGGTTCTTTCACAAACGAAAAGATTGATGCTAAATTGGAACTCCTTGAAAGAATCCAACACAATACTGAAGATTGGGAGATCGACAAAGGTAAAGAGTCAGGTATAATTTATGACTATGATTGCATTAAGTCCTTTGTTGAAACTGCAAGTTTTAATAAGTTTAGTGCTAAGTTTGGGCTTGATTCTCAACTCCTTGTTGATTTCCTCAAATCTTTTGCTTCACATCTTAATATGCCTAAGGAGAATTGGATCAGGCATCATGAACCTTTTAAAGAGATTTGCAAAGAAAATGAAAATTTTAATGATGATTGCAACATGCATGATCCAATTCCTGAAAATGAAGTTTTATATAAGCATGTTAAGTTTTGTGGAGTGGATAGACCTTGTGAAAGGCCTAAGATTGAAGAAGAGAAGTATTGTAAGCAACATAAGCATGAAAGAACAATCACTTGGGTTAGAGATTTAAATGAAATTGCTAGAGAATTGTGTGACATTTATCCTTTTACTTGTGAACTTTGCTGCATAAAGGGTCACTTCAATTTTCAGTGCATGTACTTTCAAAACATAACTGTTAGCCAGTTGTGTGATGACATGATCACCCCTGATCTTTATGATGAGCTTATGTTATTTTTGATGTGTGAAGAGTTATCAGAAAAGACTTCTTGGCTAGATGTTCATGCTTTGGGAATAAATAACACTTTGCAGAAATGCCATCTCTATTGTGTTGTTAATTTCCATGAGAATGATTACATAAGTAAGATTAGAAAGGAGGGAACTCTACCAAAGTATAAAAATGTCTCTTATATTTCTACTAATAAAAATGAGAGTTTCTCCCAAGTTTCCCCTATTGTTTCTAATGATAAAACAGGATATGTGGAGAAACTTCCCCTCCAACCACTCCTTCCTAAGGTGAAGAATAAGAAAAAGAAGAGGAGGAGGAAGAGGAGCAGGAAGGAAGAAGAATGGGTAAGAACCTGGCCTGAGCATATCCCTCGCATAAATTTTTATCCTAATGGACAAAAAATTATGGAGGATGGTAAACTTGATTGCATTCATTATTATCTTGAAGATAAGTCTATAGGAACCATTGAAGATGATTTTGATTATGATATGCATGTTACCTACTATAATTGGGAAGATGGTGATAATTCTACTTATGATCTTGAAAATCTTTTTGGTACCAACTCTGAAAATGATGATATGGAAAGCTCTAAGCTTGGGGATGATAGGATTGCATGTCCTTTACCCATTAGTGATGTGATAGTTGATAATCCTTTTGCTAGTAAGAACAAAGACAACATGTTTACAAATATAGTTGCTAGCAATGATAATGCTCTTCTCTGCTATGATGATGTTATAACTCCTATCTATGGTGATTATAAAGATACCTATGACATAAGGAGAAATTATACTTATGAATATTGTCATAATCATGAAGGAAATTACTTTCTTTCTAAAAACCATCTTCATAATACACAATTAATCTATAGTGTTCAAGTTGTTTATGATAGTCCTACTCCCACTATTACCAATGAGAAAGATTATGCTTATGTGGAGAGTAATAAGTTTTCTATGCTTGTGGATCATGATAAGAAAGTTTTATGTGATAATTGTATTGTTGAGTTTATTCATGATCCCACTGAAAATTATTATGATAGGGGAACATATGTTCATAGATATTTCAATAATATCAAGTTCCCTCTCTTTATGTTGAAGGTTTTGAAGTTGCACTTATTTTGCCTTCCTATGCTTATTGCTTTGTGCTTCAATGAATTATTCTATTGCAATATTCCTATGCATAGGAAGCATGTTAGACTTAAATGTGTTTGGTATTTGCTTCTTTATGCTCTCTTTAGTGCTTCAACTCTTATTCCTACGAGAGCATCATTAAAATCTTAAGCCCATCTTTATGGCTTTAAAGAAAGAGCTCTAGGGAGACAACCCTTGTTTTCTTTACTTTCAGTTTATTCTTTCTGTTATTAGTGGTCTTGATGTTTGTTACTACTGTAGCAACATCATTGTATCTTTACTTTTCAAGCTTTGTGCCAAGTTTAGCCCCAGATTGCAAGAAAGTGCAAAAGTTGTGACATGCTGTCCAGAAACAGATTCTGTCTGCTTGACGGAAAAATTCATCATAAATCACCAGATCATCTTATTGATCTGAAATTTTTTGACAGTATTCTCCATACAATTGTCTTTCAGGCTTCTGTTCTGAGTTTTTTGATTTGAGTTGCAGAAGTGCCCCTAAAAAATTATTTTCTCTCTGTTGTCCTGTTTTTCTCAGCTTCTGCCCCTGTTTTTCTTTTCGTAGTTTTGAAAACCTTAAGCTTTCTTTTTCTTTGCAAAATCCTTTGGGTAGGCAAGAGAAACAGTAACCCTTCCTGTAAATCTTTATTTGCAGTAGAGGAAAATTATTTTTAATAGGGCACTAACCTCTCTAATCAGTTTATGATGAGTTTTGTATGAAGGGAGTTTTCAAGTGTGCGAAGGAAGGTGATGAAAGAAGATCAAGTAGTGTCAAATGCTCAAGCTTGGGGATGCCCATGTGCACCCCCAATAAATATTCAAGGAGACTCAAGCGTCTAAGCTTGGGGATGCACCAGTGCATCCCCTTCTTCATCAACAATTATCAGTTCGTCCCTCATTGCACTATATTTTTATCACTTTATGCATTATGTTCTATGCTTGGAGCGTATTTCTATTTAGTTTTTAGTTTTCTTTAGCTTTTCCTTCTGGTCATATCTTGTGAGATATTACAATCCTTGATTGGGAGAGAAACACGCTCCACTTTAAACTAGAACATCTCATAGGATTTTATGCTTATCTTTTGTTGTGAGTGTTCTTTATCTTTTCATAGCTACTATTATGTTTAGTTGTAGTGCTTTAGAGTTTCTCTTGAGCTTTTGTCTCAGGTCTGAACTTTCTATAATTTGCATGCTTATCTTGTTTGGAGAGTTTGCCTGTTGCACTGAGTTATGTGTCTTGACTAGAAAGTAGGTAGTTGAAGTTGCTATTCTTTTTGTAGTAGTAACTTGCAATAGTTTTGAGGTATTGACTTGAGTAATGTTTGAACTTTTGGTGTCAAGAGCTTTAGCCTATTAGTGATAGATGTCGTATTTTGTTCAATCCGTGTGTTTTTCGAAAACCAAAAACCCGTTGAGAACTCTAGCTACTAGATGGATCACTAATCTCTGGAGGGGTTGAACATTAGAGTACACTCACGTACCATGAGTCGAGGATGCGCAAGGATAACCAAACCCCCATACACTCCTCCTCGGGGTACTTGTCTCTTTGTGAACCTTCTGATTAGATTGAGAGTTACCGATAATAAGTGCATGAGTTCTTCGGACTAATGTGAGTATTCGAAAGTTGACACTTCCACCTACCCATACTTTTCTAGCCTCTTCGGTACCGTGCATTGCCCTTAATCACCTCGAGAGTTGGCGCATACTTCACCGGTGCTTCCAAACCCTTGGCATGATACGCTCTGTCATCATAAGCCTCCTTATATCTTTCCTCAAAACAGCCACCATACCTACCTACAAGGCATTTCCATAGCCTTTCCGAGATACATTGCCATGCAACATCCACCTTCTCATGACTTGATCTTCATGGCATACATGCTACTTGCTTGATCGATGAGTCGCATGCTAGTTGGGCCTTGCCCTAATCATTGCTACATGACGCGCTAGTATCATTGCATATCCTGCTATCCTGGCAGAGGCATACATTTGCATCATGATAGTTACATTTTCTTTATATTGAGTACTTTTGTAAAGTGTGAAAGATCTCCTATACTTTTGTAATATATAGAGTGTTCCCCCTAAAGTGAGGAAAAGATCCCAAAGAGGACAAAATCAAAAGATCCCAAAGAGGACAAATGAGAGTTAAACAGAAAGAGCCATGGAGGCCACCAAAAAAGTAGAAAAAGAGAGAAAAAGAAAAATAAAAAGAAAGAAAGGGGCACACTACTATTCCCTTTATGAGATCCACACTCGTACTCCATCTTATATCTTTGTACTACATAGACATCATCATGCATGCATATAACAATGTGGGGACCCTTCACACTATAGAACTTGGCTTGTATATTCCAATGATGAGCCTCCTCAAACGAGCTCTAGGTCTTCTTGAGCAAGAAAGTTGGATGCACCCCCACAAGTTCCCTTGGAGAGCTTTTAGCTCACATGTGCATCCATTGCATGGCAATCCCTACTCCTCACATCATATCTATTATAAGGCCTTCTCTCGCCTATGATTGTCCTCATTGATGTGAGCCTTTCACACCTTTTTGTCTTCCTTTCCCTACACCTTTCTCTTTCGCCGTTTAGGTGTCAACTTTCTTGCTCACGCTCATCCATTGCATGAGTTCTCAAAATATCGAAAGGGAGTGGATCAGTTTGACTTGTACCTGGCTAGTGGTCTGGGGACGAGTCCAGATTAGATTCCAAAGGACACCAAGTGTGAAACTTTAGTAGATTGAGTTCTCAACAACTGTTTTTCTCTTCCTCAATCCCCTTTCTTGCACGCAAACACCATTTGGAGACATTCGACTCACGGACAGCGAGAGCTCTTGCACCTTTTGTTCTTTTGTTACTTGTTTCAATTCTAATATAGACTCTTGTTGTTAAGACTTGAATTGAATTGCATGCTCTGATTGCTTTACTTAAAAGTAATTTTATGGTTGTGTGGCATGTCACCATAGAAATTATGCTTGTTATCATTTACCTACTCGAGGACGAGCAGGAATTAAGCTTGGGGATGTTGATACGTCCCAAACGTATCTATAATTTCTGCTTGCTCCATGCATGTTTTGTGTGACTTTGCCATGTTTTTCTTGAACTTTCATACACTTTTTAACCTATTTGGACTAACCTATTAACTCAGTGCACCTAGTTGCCAGTTTATGTTTTCTGCTGTTTTTGTATTTCAGGTTTTCCGGCCATTAAAAGTGCTCCAAAAATTCCGAAAAAATTGTATAAAAAATCAGCGTCCCGGAAGCTTCCAGAATCACCAAGGAAGGAAGGGAGGGCCACCACCAGGCAGCCAGGAGGATGCCTGGCGCGGCCCAGCCCTAGGCCGCGCCACCTGCCCTTCTGACTGCCTCGTGGCCCCTCTCGGTGCCCCCTTTGGCCCCTATTTTTACCCCCACGGAGGAAACCCTGATTGCAGACCCCTTTTCTCTAGAAGAAATTCCGATCTCCGCCGCCATCGAAAACAAGTTTCAGGGGGACAGGATTCCTGTGTCGTCACCCTGCCGGGACGGGGAAGTGCCCCCGGATTCATCTCCATCGACATTGCTTCCCTCCTCCATGAAGCGGGAGTAGTTCCTCCTCGGGGCTGAGGTTTCTACCAGTAGCTATGTGGTCTTCTC
Organism: Bromus sterilis; assembly: GCA_950022295.1. NCBI lineage: Eukaryota > Viridiplantae > Streptophyta > Magnoliopsida > Poales > Poaceae > Bromus > Bromus sterilis. The sequence goes on along the minus strand of OX465599.1, from coordinate 281,675,190 downwards.
TCTCTCCCATGATGTGATCTTGATTATGATCATAGGCAATGTTAATCTAGGGTGATCCCATTATGTTTCCCCTTCTTCTATGTATTGGATTGATGTACTCAATTGATCTTATCTAGTATAATATCCGAGACCATGGTGACAGCTGGTCTATTGCACATGGAATTAGAAGAATAATTTCATGAGTGATTTCCTTTTTTGTGTGTGGATTGAAGATTGAGAGTCTTTTGGTGCTTGTCTTTGACTATCCTTTAGATATGTTGTGGTGATTGTGGTACTCTCTTTGGATGGCCGTGGTGACATTGGGAAATCCATAGATTGAGAACTACGAACTTTGAGGTGTGCTTTTGTAGCCCTACACAATTCTCGTCCTCTCTTGACCACAAAGGAATGACCTCCGAGTACGTCTCCATTGCATGTTGTATGGGAAATATCATGTGATTCGACTATGTTAATGTTGTTGGGAGTTGCCACTAGTGAAAGTATGAAGCCTAGGCCTTGTTTCCACCATTGCAATACCGTTTGTGCTCAAATTTACCACTTGCTACCTTGTTGCACTTTTTATTCAGATTTATATTACCTTGCTTTGCCACACCTATCACCCATATTTTACCATCTCTTCGCTGAACTAGTGCACCTATACAAATCCTATTTGTATTAGGTGTGTTGGGGACACAAGAGACTTCTTGTTTCTTAATTGCAGGTTTGCTTGAGAGAGACCATCTTCAATCTCTACTTCCCTGAGTTCGATAAACCTTAGGTCATCCACTTGAGGGAAATTGCTGCTGTCCTACAAACCTGTTGGAAATATGCCCTAGAGGCAATAATAAAATGTTATTATATATATTTCCACGTTCGTAATTAATGTTTATATTTCTGTGCTATAATTGCAATGACCCTGACTGTGAGATTCAGAAGAAAACTCATTTGCATGTGTGGAAATGTAAACACCAAGAGTTCCTGGTTGAGCCTCTAAGACCAGCTCATGTGCTAACTGATGATTACGTTTTCTTAATCATGGACATTGTTCTTGTAACAAGGATGTCAGTAGCAATGGGAACATATTGTTAGCAGAACAATGATGTTGAACCGACCCCAGTATTGAATGATATACTTAGAGATCACATCGTAACTACGTTATAAGTCATATCATGAAATGTTATCATATACGTAATTCCTTAGACCATGAGAGTATCGAGTTGCTTCACACAGGAAGACATGCTTTGGTTCTTAGATGAATCCTCCCGTAAATGGGAAGTAGTAAAATAAGTTCTGGGTATGTCAGATGGTGTGGCTAGTGATTGTGATAGTTCAAGAATGGGATTTGCTCCTTCACGATGAAGAAGATATTCACTTCGGGCCCACTCGGTATGACGGTATCCATTATATTCTGGCCAGACGCATTGTGATTCAGTCACGGGGATACCGGAATACGATAACGAGAAAAGGGACAAACGAGCAAAGATGATAACAAGTGGCTTGTGTTCATAAGTTGTTACACATGGGTGCTAAAATTCTCTCCTCTAACTTTGTCATATATCGCGAAGCAAAGGGAATGGTACATGAATAAACATAATGGTTCACTCGAAGTTTCTTCGTGTATGTGCGGGAGTCAACATGGGTGTCCATGGCTCCGCTGTTGATTATTGGCTATTGACGAAAGGCTGTTGACCTATGTCCGGAAGATGTTCTGAGTCATGTCCGCATTATACCGAACCTATTGGGTCACACACTTAACGAGCAGTAGTCTGTTAGAATACTAGTATGGTAGAAGGTTTAGTGGAAGCAAAGCAGAATAGTTCATACGGGTACCGGAAGTAGTTCCGGAGATTTATGGAATTGTTCATAAGGGCATCAAAAGTATTTCTGGGTATTTAAGGTTATGTCCGGATCACTCTGGAGTAGTCCCAAGTGGTTCCGGAACATATGAGAATGGTACTGGGGAAGTCCTGGATCAACCGGAATAGTTTCCGGATAATCGCTGGGCGTCCCGACAACCTTCGCGGTCATCGGGTGGCTTGAACTGTAACTCGGATGGTCTTGGAAACTATCCGGATGGCTCCGAAACGTCCGAGAACGGTCTCGGAAGGTCCTGGAAGTGCCCCAGAAGTGTCCGGAATGTCCCGAAACGGTCCCGGTATGTCCCGGAAGGTCCTGGGAGCTTCTAGAAGGTCATGGAAGGTTCCGGAAGGTTACGGGCAGTACCACCCACTCCCCTGCTCCCCTAGCCTTGGGGGGCAAGCCACCTAGGCTGCCCTGGCCGGCCAAGGGGTGGGGGCGCACCAAGGGGAAGGAATCCCCCTCCAGGTGGGAAGTCCAACTCTCCAATATGGCAGGTTTCCGGTGGGAAGGTTTGGGAGGTTTGGGAGTCCATGTTGGACTCCCCACCCCCCTTATTGCGCCCCAAGGGCCTCTTGGCCACCTATATAATGTGGGGGAGGGGTGGGGGGCGCAGCACAACTTGTCCCCAAGGCCTATGCGCCACCCTCCCTCATCTAAACCCCGTTGCTCCACAATTAGACCCCGGTTTAGACGCTGTTCTAGATCGGAATCCGTTAGGGTTTTCTCCCTCTAGTTTTCTCGGTGGCGTTCATCTTTGGACGGAGGAGCGCTGCTGGATTGCTGCTACGGGATGTGTGGATACTAATGGAGGGGTCGTACCTTCGACCCTTCTTCGAGGAGCTTGTTCGTGAGACTTGTCCGTGGGACTAGATCGCGGGACGGTTCGAGGGATCAATATCCTCGCGGTTGGGAGGTCATTGAAATTCCTAGCTGCGGGGATCTGCACCAACGGTCTTCACCAACTCTACTTCCGCTACATCGGTTGGTGAGCCATGACCTAAAACCTTGTAGGCAATCTTCTTGGATGATCTTGGGTTCTTGATTCGTAGGCCGAAATTTTTTGTTTTCTACTACGTTTCCGAACAGTGGTATCAGAGCGATCCTTGATTAGATGCATGTTTAGGTCTAGATCATATGTGTGAGATGAGGCATTGATTTTCTAGTTGCTTCCCTATCATGTGATTTTTTCTATGCTTAATGGCAAGTTGAGGTTTTGCTACAAGGATTGAGTTTTCCATCGATCCCTCTATGCTGCTTTCAGTATGCTGGTTGCCTTGATCATGGTCTACATCAAACTCCTTGGATCTCATCTTAATCTCGCCATAGAAGATTTAACATGGAGGGGCTTGTGGATTTTATGAACTCAAATCCACACGGGGGTCACGCGTTGAACGAAGTTTGGCTTGTGGCATTAGTTGCTACACGCACCCCGAACGTTAAACTAGCAACATTGAAGTATCGTGTTTGGTTTGTATAGGGAACAACGTTTGCATGTAACCTACTAATCAACCACGATAAAATTTGCAACAACCCGTGTAGATAGCGATCTAACTTGTTTTTCCAGAGTATGCATGTGATGTGGTATAGCCTTCAAGATTTGCAATGTGTTTGTATGAGATGCTATATGTTATGTAATATTTATTCGCGACCTGCGTATCGTGGTACGGAATGATGACTGGAGTCATATGATTGTCACTTAATTATGGCCTGCGTGCCAGAACTGTTTATTAGCTCGAGGCAAAGCAATAGATAGATGCAAGGTGATGATCTACGATGCGGAGGTGGACCCCGACGCACATGCCGGAAGCCGTGGTGATGGTCCCGGCGCCAAGGACAAAGTTGGTGGACACGGTGACTTCAACCACGACGACGTGAAGACAACGAAGACTTCACGAAGCAAAGGACTATACTATATCACATAATTTTATGAACTGCCTGTGATGTTTATCCATTTGATGCACCCTTGTTTGATGCGCGGTAGTCGTATTTTATTAGGGTGATCTCTCGCAAAACAATATCAAGTTGATAGTGTTCTTCCAACTGTAGCACCGTTTATACTATGTTTCACACCGGAGCAGGTCATGTCACATGGGTGCACACGGTGTGACGCATAAAAGGCGGATGTGTTAAAAGAACACACAGCACATTACACTTGGTTGTCTTGACGGTTTGGATAAAAGTTTGCTATCGGAACACACCCATCGAAAGATGAACAAGAATCACCTTTGGCGTGATTGGCAAGTTGGCCTACCGGTCCAGTCTAAGTCATCAGTGATGTCACATCAATGGCGGACGATTGGGTCGGATCTTGAATCACTCCAGCATCAATTACGAGAGATATTGATCTGAGTGGGAGCGCACTAAGTAATTAAATTGATTAATCACATGTGCAACTTAATTATGAACAAAGTCTTAGTATTTGCATTATCGTTGTAGAATAATGGCTCGCGTTACCACCTTCCCAATTGATTTTGATTAACTGTATTGTCTGGTAAAAACTTTACGATTGGTACCGTATTGTGAGGACTATCCTCAATAGTGTCGAGAAGGAGCTTGTCCTATCGCAAATTTTTTATGCTCTCCCGCTGATGCTATGGATGATGTGACTTACGTCCATAATCCAAAATGCTAGAATTACACCACAGCTAAGTGCATTGTCTTCACCCCATGAAACCCGAACTTCGAAACGTTTGGGATAGTTATGTTATATTCATGGAACTGAAAAATTGTTTTTAGTGGTAAGACAATTAATGTTGGATATAAGATATCTAGTACAATGTATGATTGTAAGCATTAGTGAAAATATTCACTGTTCTCTTAACAAAACTAATAAGTGTGGGATCCAGAAGAACACCGATCATATGATGATAAGAATTAAGGGAAAGGAAGTCCAAAGGATGTTAGTAAGACTTACACGCCGGAAATTCCATGGCCTGTGCCATCCTTAATCATGTGTGATCTTCTGTGAGTAGGAGTGACATTGGAAATAGAACTATGATACGTATAAAGGCAAAACGAAAGAAGACTGGAATAACCAGATCAGAAATGAAAGTCATACGGAGTTATAGATGAATTCATTGTTGGTCAAGAGATGTAATTCTTGGGAATCATGATTAAGCAGTTAATTGTGGATTCTGTATATTGTGATTAAACTGTTGATCACCGGAATATCACATCGATTGCATATTGTTGCAACTCGATGCAAGAAGTACTATGGCCTTTATGACTAGCTAATGATGAGTTTTGACACACTCGGGAACACGGTAAAAGGTTTACTATACCGTGTGTTGACTCTATGATTATCTTCATAATTCATTTTAGAGATGAGTAAATTGATACTACACTTTAGCCTTGTTGCAAAACATCATTTTGAATCATGTTTGTTGCAAGAGAGTTGTTCAAAGCTATGAATAACGTAAAGGCCATACTTCCATTATGAATAGGTTGTATGTTATGAATCTTGATAATAATACTAAACATCCATAACACTGACGCTAAACATCGCAAGACTGACAGAAATACCACATAGATGTGGCACTGCCGTTTATCACAAGTGACATAACATGCATGAAGAATTTCCATAAGTGATGGACTTTCGAGTCATATGATTATGAATCACTTGACGCTTGCGATCTTTGTCTCGAAGTAATGTGACTAAAACACCGTTGATAGGCCATACATGAACGGGCAACTAAACCATTGGTAATCATACATGATGATGTGTGTAGTCCAATAAGTATAGTTGTGTGCAGTGGATTCCCTATCTTCACTCATGAGTTGAAGTGGATATGTGAATATCTGTTCAATAGAGACATACGTCTGAAATCTTTGAAATGTTCAAGGAATTTTAGAGTGAAATAGAAATTCATTGTAACGAGAAAATAAAGCTTCTGCAAATTAGATTGTAGAAAGTAATATTTGAGTTACAAGTTTAGCGAACGTCTGATGAGTTGTGAAGAAGTATCATAACTTGCGTCCACTATGAGTAAAGTGTTCGAGAGATGTAATCAAGCCATGTATGACACGGTAAGATCAAATATGACGTTTATCAATTTGCCATTATACTTATTAAAGTTATGTGTTAGTGACTACGGTTTTACACTGAAAAGAGCACCATCAAATCTGTTGAAATGACACCATATTAGATATGATATGGCAATCATAAAACCATATTGTCTTTTCTTAAAATTTGGGTGTATGAGACATATGTTTGACATACTCAAAACCCCAAATCAGATAAGTGCTACTTTGTTAAGGTTATGCCAAAAGTTTTGGTATTCCTCTATCACTACACAAAATCAAAACTGTTTGCTGTTAAGAACAATGTGTTTTGAAGAAAAATAGTTTCTTACAAAAGAGTGAGTGGGAGGACAGTGCAACTTGTCAAAGATTGTTGAATCTTCAGAGAAGTGCACAGCTGAACCACACAGGTTAGACAAAACTCGTACAAACATTCATGATATGTAAAACGAGATATTGTTGTTCGACAATGATAAACCTGTGATATACAAAGAAGCGTTGATGGGCGCTGACTCCGGGATTTGGCTAAATGCCAAATAATCCGAGATAGTATCCATGGAAGTAAGTCAAGTTTTGAACTTGGTAGACCCTCCGAAAGACTAAAAGTCTGAAGAATATATATATGGATCTGTAATTGATTCGGATGAAATTGTTTTATCCATAAAGCTCAACTCGTTGGAAAATTGCTTTCTAGCAAGTTCAAAGGTTGACTACGGCGAAATAGTGTCGAACGTAGAAATGCTTTAGTCAGTTCGGGTTATACTAGCAATTACTACATATCTCATTTATAGGATATGGTAGAATGAACGTCAAAACAAAGTTCCTACATGGAAATATAACAAAGGACGTATACGTGATACGACCGGAATGTTTTGTCGATTCAAAGGATGCTAAAATAGATGCAAGCCTTGGATATCCAGTGATGGACTGGAGCTAGCATAATGGAGTTGGAATTTTCGTTGTGATGAAATTGCCAAAAGAGTTTGTTTTCATCAGGAATAACGAAGATGCTTGAATATTCAAGAAAGTAAGTGGGAGCTAAATAATATTTCTAAAACCTTATGTAGATGACATATTGTTGATTAGAAATGATATAAATTTCTTGACACGAATAAGGACTTTATTGGAAATATTTTCAGCTGAAGTACTTGGGCTAATATAGCATTAGTATTGAGCACAATGATCTATGTAGATAGTGAGTGTCTGATCATGCTAAAGCCAACATTACATGTTGACATGATACTAAAGTAGTTTAGTATGAATACGCCAAGAAGGATGTTCTTGCCGAGGTCATGGTGAAAAAGTTGTTTGCGGAAATCGGTGTTCATGAACACAGATAAGCAAAACACATGAATTGGTTTTCACTCACCTTTGTGTTTGGATTAATCATGTACACCATAATATGTAAAACGACCAGATATGTCCAGCGCTCCAAAAGGTTGTGAGGAAGATACCAAAGTGATCAATATGATGATCATTGGACAAACAGTGAAAAGTTAAACTTATGATAGATAAGATATGTTTCTCGGAAAATGGAGATAATGAAGAGCTCGTTGTAACAAGTTACACCAGCAGAATTTTGATGTAAACAGTTACACCAATTCAGTCTTCATACTTACTCCGACCAATTTTCGATTTTAATTGGGATTATGTGTTTTACACATAAGGGTGGCACAGTATGAAGGAACTGTGTTAAAGTTAGATACTGTGGCGAATTCTATAACAGAGGCTAAGTATATTGTTGCTTAAAGAAGTAACAAGGGAGGGTATTTTGAATCATCAGTTCATTTATGAACATGGTATGGTTTCCTAGATGCTTGAAGCTCATGGAACATTGATGAATGATTTCATGACTTATTCTAAGGAACCAAGGTCCTACCAAATGATTCAAACATATACAAAGCTAAACTGATAAAATTAGTGAATTTTATGATAGCGTGAAAACGCGAAGATATGCAAGATACAAACGGGCCAGAAACATCAGATCCGATGATGAAGTCTATACCACAAATGAAGCATGTATTACACCGGTATGCCATAGGTGTAAAATGCTCAAGCACTGATAATATTATTGACTCTAGTGCAAGTGGGAGATTGTTGGAAATATGCCCTAGAGGCAATAATAAAATGTTATTATATATATTTCCACGTTCGTAATTAATGTTTATATTTCTGTGCTATAATTGCAATGACCCTGACTGTGAGATTCAGAAGAAAACTCATTTGCATGTGTGGAAATGTAAACACCAAGAGTTCCTGGTTGAGCCTCTAAGACCAGCTCATGTGCTAACTGATGATTACGTTTTCTTAATCATGGACATTGTTCTTGTAACAAGGATGTCAGTAGCAATGGGAACATATTGTTAGCAGAACAATGATGTTGAACCGACCCCAGTATTGAATGATATACTTAGAGATCACATCGTAACTACGTTATAAGTCATATCATGAAATGTTATCATATACGTAATTCCTTAGACCATGAGAGTATCGAGTTGCTTCACACAGTAAGACATGCTTTGGTTCTTAGATGAATCCTCCCGTAAATGGGAAGTAGTAAAATAAGTTCTGGGTATGTCAGATGGTGTGGCTAGTGATTGTGATAGTTCAAGAATGGGATTTGCTCCTTCACGATGAAGAAGATATTCACTTCGGGCCCACTCGGTATGATGGTATCCATTATAGTCTGGCCAGACGCATTGTGATTCAGTCACGGGGATACCGGAATACGATAACGAGAAAAGGGACAAACGAGCAAAGAGGATAACAAGTGGCTTGTGTTCATAAGTTGTTACACATGGGTGCCAAAATTCTCTCCTCTAACTTTGTCATATATCGCGAAGCAAAGGGAATGGTACATGAATAAACATAATGGTTCACTCGAAGTTTCTTCGTGTATGTGCGGGAGTCAACATGGGTGTCCATGGCTCCGCTGTTGATTATTGGCTATTGACGAAAGGCTGTTGACCTATGTCCGGAAGATGTTCTGAGTCATGTCCGCATTATACCGAACCTATTGGGTCACACACTTAACGAGCAGTAGTCTGTTAGAATACTAGTATGGTAGAAGGTTTAGTGGAAGCAAAGCAGAATAGTTCATACGGGTACCGGAAGTAGTTCCAAATTTATGGAATTGTTCATAAGGGCATCAGAAGTATTTCTGGGTATTTAAGGTTATGTCCGGATCACTCTGGAGTAGTCCCAAGTGGTTCCGGAACATATGAGAATGGTACTGGGGAAGTCCTGGATCAACCGGAATAGTTTCCGGATAATCGTTGGGCGTCCCGACAACCTTCGCGGTCATCGGGTGGCTTGAACTGTAACTCGGATGGTCTTGGAAACTATCCGGATGGCTCCGGAACGTCCGAGAACGGTCTCGGAAGGTCCTGGAAGTGCTCCAGAAGTGTCCGGAATGTCCCGAAACGGTCCCGGTATGTCCCGGAAGGTCCTGGAAGCTTCTAGAAGGTCATGGAAGGTTCCGGAAGGTTACGGGCAGTACCACCCACTCCCCTGCGCCCCTAGCCTTGGGGGGCAAGCCACCTAGGCTGCCCTGGCCGGCCAAGGGGTGGGGGCGCACCAAGGGGAAGGAATCCCCCTCCAGGTGGGAAGTCCAACTCTCCATTATGGCAGGTTTCCGGTGGGAAGGTTTGGGAGGTTTGGGAGTCCATGTTGGACTCCCCACCCCCCTTATTGCGCCCCAAGGGCCTCTTGGCCACCTATATAATGTGGGGGAGGGGTGGGGGGCGCAGCACAACTTGTCCCCAAGGCCTATGCGCCACCCTCCCTCATCTAAACCCCGTTGCTCCACAATTAGACCCCGGTTTAGACGCTGTTCTAGATCGGAATCCGTTAGGGTTTTCTCCCTCTAGTTTTCTCGGTGGCGTTCATCTCTGGACGGCGGAGCGCTGCTGGATTGCTGCTACGGGATGTGTGGATACTAATGGAGGGGTCATACCTTCGACCCTTCTTGGAGGAGCTTGTTCGTGAGACTTGTCCGCGGGACTAGATCGCGGGACGGTTCGAGGGATCGATATCCTCGCGGTTGGGAGGTCATTGAAAATCCTAGCTGCGGGGATCTGCACCAACGGTCTTCACCAACTCTACTTCCGCTACATCGGTTGGTGAGCCATGACCTAAAACCTTGTATGCAATCTTCTTGGATGATCTTGGGTTCTTGATTCGACTATGTTAATGTTGTTGGGAGTTGCCACTAGTGAAAGTATGAAGCCTAGGCCTTGTTTCCACCATTGCAATACCGTTTGTGCTCAAATTTACCACTTTCTACCTTGCTGCACTTTTTATTCAGATTTATATTACCTTGCTTTGCCACACCTATCACCCATATTTTACCATCTCTTCGCCGAACTAGTGCACCTATACAAATCCTATTTGTATTAGGTGTGTTGGGGACACAAGAGATTTCTTGTTTCTTAATTGCAGGTTTTCTTGAGAGAGACCATCTTCAACCTCTACTTCCCTGAGTTCGATAAACCTTAGGTCATCCACTTGAGGGAAATTGCTGCTGTCCTACAAACCTCTGCGCTTGGAGGCCCAACATAGTCTACAAGAATAGAAGCGTGTGTAGACATCACCAAGCATATTCTCCGGCGTTTCCATGTGACACGGGACTACGTCAAGGATGGTCATACTAGGATTTGCAAAATACGTACGGATCTGAATCCGTCAGACCCAATGACTAAACCTCTTCCACAAGCGAAGTTTGAACAACACCGAGAGACTATTGGTGTTAGATACATACCTGATGTAAACTAGTGTAATTTGTACTCTAGTACAAGTGGGAGACTGTTGGATATGTGCCCTAGAGGCAAATTAATAAAGATATTTGTCACATATCTGTTTGTTCATAATACGTTATATATTGTGCTAGAACTGTATTAAGCAGAAAAATTAATACACGTGTGATATATAACAACCTGGTCCCTAGTTAAACGCAGGCATACTAGCTCATTGGGCAATTGATGATCAAGGTTTCCTAATCATGAGGACATAGTAGTCTATTGACAATGAGGTCATATCATTAGGAGAATGATGTGATGGACACACACCCACCTTAAGCATTGCAGTGTGATCAAGTCACATAAGTTCAGCATTGCGATGACTTAATAACATAGTGACTGAATCCTTAGACCGTGATGATCATACATAATTGCTATCTATTAGGATGCTTTGAGTGCATTAACCGTTCCACTGAAACATGGTAACTGAAAAGGTGTATCTTGGGTATTCCGAAGTAGATATGTTGAGGAGTATGAAATAGATCAGAGCGGGATTTGTCAATCCGAGTGACGGATAGGTACTCTGGGCCCACTCGGTGGTGTTGCATCAATAGCTTGCAAGCAAGTGACTAGGTCACAAGAGATGTAATATTCACAGACGAGTAAACATGTTATGTCGGAGATGAGGAAGAACTAGGTATTGGATACCGACGATCATACCTCGGACAAACATAGTACCGAAGAACAAAGGGATCAAGTCATGTTGTTAACGGTTCAACAGCGATGAAGTTTATTCGATGGAAGCGTAGGGGCACATTAAGAATTTTAACCAGATCCCACATGATGGTCATTGGTCAGAGAGTGTCTCGATCATGTCGTTTCCCGGACCGTAGGGTGTCACACTTAAGGGCAATCGATGCATTAAGGATTGAATCGGGATCATCGGTGAAAAGAGAGAAAACACCGGAAATGTACCGGGAGGTGCCGGAAGTTGTTCCGGATATTTTGAAAGGTTCAAAATAATATATATTGATGTTTAAATATGTTTTGTTATTTAATTGACAGAATTAAATATTAAAAATGATTTAAAAATTATTTAAAAAGGAGAAAAAGGCATATGGGCCTTAAAAGGCCCATGAGGGGAAGGGGGAGCCTCCCCCTTGGGCTAGGCGCCAAGGGAGGGGCCCATCCCCCCACATGGCCGGCGCACTCCCCGCCCCCTTGTGGGGTTTAGTCCCACATGGGGAGGGGAGGAGAGTTCCCCCCCCCCTCCTTGGCCTATAAAAGGAGGGGTGGGGTGCCTTTTCTCAACACAACATTGAGTTCTTTCTCTCTCTCTTTCTCTGATCTAGAGCGGACTCCCCTTGTTTGGAGTTTGCACCTGGTTGGGGGTTTCACCATCATTCGGACGCCGTCGCACTGCCGGAATCGGGATCCGGATCAATCTTCTTTCATCTGCTCTTCTGGTTCGGAGCCCGGAGGGACGTCGGTTGCACCGTACGTGTGTAATCCCGCGAGGCACTACACGTGTGGTGCTACTTCATCGTCGGAGGTTCTTCAACACAACAGGGAGGTCGTAGGATCAGAGTCTACGCCAACCACGTTCGAGGAACGTTTCCCTCTTTCGGTCTTCAAAGGTATGAACACCGATTCCTTCCGTTACATACATCAGCATAGCATAGATCTTGGGTTCGGGACTCGTAGGTAGGAAATTTTTTGTTTTCTGCGCCGATTCCCAACACTTTTGCTGCTGGTTCACTATGGTTATAAGGTCGCGCATCCGGCGCGTCCTCTCCTGCAGCTTTTCTCCCTCCAGATGCTCTAGCTCGGTGGCGATCTGCTCGGCAACTCTCATGTTCTTCACAAGAGAACTATATGAGATCTGCGGAACGGCGATGAGTGTTGTTACTGGCTGGTGGGCTCCTCCCAACTCTCTGTCGACCTCTCGGCCTGCTGCTCAGAGCTCCTCGATCACAGGGGGTGGGACAACACGCTGCCGAATGTCGTGCGCTGCATTGTACTCCCGAACTGATGCCTCCATCCGGCGCTTTTCAGCGTCGATCCTATCTATGTGCTCCGTCAGAGCCTGACGCACCTTTTCCAGCTCGGCCTGAGCCACTGCTGGATCGGCATGAAGATCCACGGGAGTGCTAAGCACGTCCGGTGGGTTGCTTGGGCCTGCTGGTGTCGTGGTTGCTGCCCTCGCGGCTCGAGTCGCTGAAGTGGAACTGTGGCGACTGGATGCTCCTGCCATCATAACCTCCGCACGGATGTGCGCAGTCGTGCTATCTATTCCCACAGCATCCGGCCCTCCTGGCAGCGGATCCGTGAGCTCAGAAAACACCCGTACCTCCCTGGGAAACTCGTCAGGGAGTGCTGCGACGAAGATGCGATGTCCACCAAAAGGAATGATGACGTCACGCGGTAGAGGCATTCCAACCCCAAACCGCGAGGCATTATCGATGACGAAGTCCCACGCTCTGCTCCTCATCACCAGGTCGGAGGAGAAACGCATGCGCGATGCAGATGATGGTCCCGTCTGGATCAGAACTCCAGTCGACGCCTCGGCCTACCCCACGGTGGGCGCCAACTGTCGTCGATATGTAACGGCAGATGCCATGGGGATGGCTAAAGAGGAGGACAAACCGAGGTGAGTGTCGCTGGTACCAGAAAAGAGAATGGGACACACGGTGAGACACCATGATGTACCCAGGTTCGGGGCTCTCCTTAGAGATAACACCCCTAGTCATGCCGAGCTAGCTATATGCAATAACTCTGGCTACAATGAATGCTCCTTGAGCTGTTTTAGAGGAATAAGAAGAGGGCCTCTGGTCACTACTCTCTCCTTGCTCTCTCTATGGTGGGTGAGATTTTAATAACTGCTCCATCGTCCCCCACGCAGGAGGGGTACACGGGGCTCTTATAGGCCTAGCTCGGGGTACAAATGTAAAAATACAAAGAGGAGGGCCTAGCTGTCTGCCTCAGATAAGCTAGGGACCTCACATCGTGCTCCTCCGAATGACCCGGTGTAGACTTGCGGCTCGCCATACCGATATCCTGTAGACCTCGGTGGTGAACAGTGGAACTAGATGCTTAGGCCTGTCGGCGTGTCCGCGTAATCGGTGCTGGAGGAGACCACACACCTCTGACAGTCCTGATCTTCAGGGATCGCTCATTGAATGCTCTTGTACCAGCTGTCCGACCTGGGCCTCTGATCGGATGTTGCTCTGCTTACTTCGGCCGAATGCTCCTTGGTGAGGCCGATTGCGTCCTCTCTAGGGCAATCGGCCCTCACCTTAAGCAGATCGGCCCACTTCTTGCTTGTTCTTGTTTAGCTCGGCCTTGATTAGATCAATGACCATCAGGTCGGTGATCTTTGCCTTGATGAATTGTTTCCCCTAGGTGACCCTACCCGGGGGTCATTCCCCCGACAGCCTGTATATCCTGTTTGGCATTATTAGCAAGAAAATCTTTTTGCACATTAGAAATTTGATCAAGCTGAGTTTGAACCATATGAAAATGCTTCACAAGACATTTAACATCATTAACTGTTCTACCTAGAACATCAAGCAAACTTTTGATAGCAAGGGAATTATCATGCAACTGACTTTGTATCCTCTCATTAAAGTGATTTTGCTTCATAATGAAATTATCAAGTCATCTAAACATTGATCAGGAGGCTTACCATGAGGAATGTCACTTGCATTGAAATCTAAAAGAGAGTGTACATCTACCATAGGAGGGTGAGTAGTCGGCTCACACAACTTCTCGATGGGGGGTAGATTATTCACGTCTTTAGTTTTAATACCCTTCTCATTAATAGACTTCTTAGCTTCCTGCATAACTTCGGGGCTTAGGGCAAGCATGCCCCTTTTCTTTGGTGGTGGAGGTGGTTCAGGGACGGACCAATCTTCGTGGTTCTTGGCAATCCTGCCCATTAATTCTTCTGCATCGTCTGGTGTTCTTTTCCTGAAAACACAACCAGCACAATTGTCCAAATAGGATCTAGATTCATTTGTTAGACCAGCATAAAATATATCAATTAATTCATTCTTAGGGACTCCATGTCCCGGTCTATCCTGGATCAGATTGCAATACCTCCCCCAAGATTTAGGGAGGTTCTCATCCTGCAACTGTTTAAAGTTATAAATTCTTCGTAGAGCAGCATGTTGCATATGAGCAGGAAAATACTTATCAACAAAAAAGTGAGCTAAGTCTTGAGAACTCCTAATGGAACCACATGGTAGTGCATCGTACCATGCTTTAGCACCTTCCTTCAGAGAGAAAGGAAAAATCTTAGTAACATAGAAGTTTCGTATCTTCTCATCTGTAGTAAACAAGCCACCTAACTCAGTCAGTTTGGTCAGGTGTGCAATAGCATCATCATTTTCTCTGCCATAAAAGGGGTCAGCTTCAACCATAGATATAAGTGAAAGATCAACAGAGAAATTATAATCAGGATCATTGATGCATATAGGAGATGTAGCAAATTTAGGATCAGGAACGTCTTGTTCTTCAAAGAGTTTTTTTCGAGAAGCTTCTTAATAGCATCAGGGTCAGAGTCGTCAAACTCTGTTAGCTCCCTGCATAAATCATCATCAAGTATAATATAATCATCATCAAGGAGTCTCTCCTTGAGTTTAATCAAACCGGGATAAGTGTAAGTTCCATCAAAAGGATAGCAAGTGTCAGGAATTTCAATTCCAGATTTTTTTTGCAGCAGCGATCTGTTTCTCAAGAGCGTGACTAAGTGAACCAATATCATCAAGAGTAGTAGAAGAATCATCAAAAGTATCGCACATAGTAACAGATTCAGTAGAGGCATCATGTGGTGAAGATGAAGCAAACTTACTCATAATTGAAGGTGAATCAAGTGTAGCACTAGTGTTCAGGACAGTACCTTTTCTTGTATGGGATGGTAAGATCGGGACCTTGGGGTCTTCTTTCTTACCCATAGCGGATAAATTGCAGCAGGTAAAATACTTCAAGTAGACTTGTGAATAAATCTATGCTCCCCGGCAACGGCGCCAGAAAACAGGCTTGATAACCCACAACTGCAGGGGATCGAGATAGTCTTCGCGGGTAAGAATAACCCAATTTATAGATTCGACTCAAGGGGAGCCAAAGAATATCCACAAGCTTTAAAAGTGGAGTTGTCAATTCCACCGCACCTGAGATATACTTACTTGCAACAAGATATTAATAGTAACTGTGATATGGAAGTGACGATAGCAACGGTAATAGCGGTGGTGAAACGGTAATAGTAAAACAACGAAAGTAAACAACTAGTAACCAGCAGAATTAAAAACATTGTAGGCTAGGGAGATGGATGGTTGGGCGCTGCATGGATAAGACACATCATGTATTTAACTTGGGGCAAGGCACGCTGAAAAGCAATGATCATCTAGGCATAAATCAAACACCAGGCATGTATCCAAAGGTAGTTGTACGTGCTTGCAATAAGAACTTGCATAACATCTTTTGTCCTACCATCCCGCTACGAACGGGGCCAAAAGGAACTTATGGAGATTAAGGTGCTCCTGTCAAAGAGCACCGGAACAAAGCATTAACAATCAATGGATACATGGAATCCTCAAATTATAGTCCATCCCCTTTGGTGTTCCAAGCTGTCACCTTTGGGATCGCCGGTTCCGGACTATAACATGTGCATACGACTCATAGATAGGATCAAGAACACAAATATATTCATGCAAACACATGGAGTTCAGATCTGAAATCATGGCACTCGGGCCCAAAGTGACAAGCATTAAGAGCAACAAGTTGAAGCAAAGATGATAAACAACAATCTAGATGATAGGCAACATGCCCCCAACAATCTGATAAACTATTACATGATCTGACTCATCCAATCCCTACCATCCCCTTTGCCTACAGCAAGGAATTACTAAAACATGGATGGAGAAGTCATGGAGGGAGTATGGAGTGGCGATGATGATGAAGATGGCGATGATCTCCCCTCTCCGGAGGCCAAAAGAGACTCCAGATTTTCCCTCTCGGAGAAGAACAGAGGGTGGCGGCGGCTTCGCGACGTGAATTGGTAAAACGACTTCTGTTTCGGGGTTTCTCCGTCACGGGAATAAATAGGAGCCTCGATAGGGCACCAGAGGAGGGGGAGGCCCCCAAGAGGCCAGAGGACGCGGCCCCACCCCTGGCCGCGCCAGGAGGGCGCCTGGGGCCCCCTTTGCTGCCCTCTGGGCCCACTTCTGGCTTCTGGATCCTTCGGGTGTGTGGATTTTCCCGTATTTTTCTGGGAATTTTCTGAGACGTCCAAAAATCCATTTTCCTGCGCACCATAAAACCATACAGACAGCTTTGCTGAAAACAGAGTTAGTCCGGGTTAGTTTCGTCCAAATCATGCAAGAATGAGGGAAAAACAATAGCAAAAGTGTTTGGAAAAGTAGATACGTTTGAGACGTATCAATGCCCCCCTGATGACTAGCTTGAGTGACAGAAACATGAGTCTAGGGATGTGTTGTTTCCACAAGGGGAAACAACGGTGCTTGTAACCGCGGTTGCAAGGATTGTTTACTTTACACAAAGTTATTTTAATGCAGTTGTCTGTTGCTTTGGGTTTACACTTTGGGTGGGGCTCACAACTTAATACCAGCGAGATGTTTTGGATAGATATCTCAAGGTGGATGAATAGTAGTAGATGCAGTTGGATTTCGGTCTACTTATTTTGGCATACTGCCCATGCTTTTGAGCCTCTTCCTTTCTTTGTAGCATAGTTAGCATTGCGATGCGTTTATAATCCTGTCAATTGCCCAGCTGTGATTTGTTTACCTCGCATAGCAATTTTATCATCTTTTGGGAGAGAGACATCACTAGTGAACATCATGGGACCCCGGTCCATATTCTCATCACTGTTTAGACACTCAATTTACTTCCTGCTTTTACTTTCTAGTTGCAGTCACTATTATATTTATCCCTTGTGGTTGATCCTTTGTAAACAACAAGGCCGGAGAGATTGAAAACCTCTCTGAACTTCGTTGGGAGCAAAGTTACTTGTGTGTGTGCAGGTCCAGGTTAAGGGAGCAATATCTCAAACGGCGCGTTGCTCGCTTCACCACCTACTTGTAGTTATCGGAGTCCTACTGGTTCGATCTCAACCTTGGTATCTTTGCCAAGGGAAAATTTCTGTTATCCTACATCTCACCTTCCACTTGGGGTAACCAACAAAGGGCGAGAAGCCGTTATCATCTCTCGCGCATCAAGCAAATTTCTGGCGCCGTTGCCGAGGACTCCAATCTTCAAGATAGGGGAGTTGCACACTATCTTTTACCTTTGATATTTAGTCTTGTCAGTTTACCTTTCAGTTTTTATCTTAGTGTCCTTTATCCAAAACCACATGTCTGGTCATCATGTCTGGTCCCTTTGCCTTTGTCATCATGTCTGGTCCCTTTACCTTTGTTGAGACAGAGGTTCTTGTCGTGGGAAAGTCACAGCAGATGTCCGAAGAGTCGGACTTAACATGGGACCTTTGCTGCGAGGCGGATACGAGGAGAGAGTATACATGGATGAGAGACTCGGAGATTTACTCAGGTTTCAGTCCCTCTTTGTCTCGAGGTAAAATCCTACTCCTTCTTATTATTATGGGTTCCGACTCTCCAATCAGAAGTGTCGGTGGATCGATTACAAGAGAGGCGGTTCGCAACCTTAGTCTCATGGAGATCTAGGTTACGCCGAAAGTGCCTAGTCCTATCTTGGATTGAGATTGTTATGACTCTGCATCCCGTGGACCTCGACTTATAAAGGCATCGGGTCCCAGGGTTCCGCGAGTTCGACTCCGACACGAGGTGGAGTCATATTCTACTTTACAAATATGTTATGTGCTATACAAGGTAAGTCTAATTCCTTCTACGGCTTCGATCTTCTTGCTTGAAGCAATCGGCTCGTGGTCGGGTCTTCTTTTGTGGGCCTTCCTTAGCTGAGTCGGCCCATAGATCTAATGTCGGGTTACGGGCTTGGTCCATCCTCCCGACATTAGCCCCCAGGATTGGTGTGATGCTTTAGTCTTCACGGCAATCTTCATGATTCCATCGTGGTTGCCGACTCTGCAATTGGTAAAATCGACTCTCTCACCTTTGAGATTTACAAGGAGTCGGTGCCAATTCTCTTGTCTCTTCGCTTCACCTTCCAACCAGATAATTTCCTTTGACTTTTTTAGTCATAGATCCGTTATTGCATTTATGATTTCACTGCCCAAAACGCCTGTTGAAGGCATTGATAGCATGGTGGGATTCGAGGACTCTTTCCATAAATGTCACCTACCATGAGTAGTTTTACCCACGCCTTTATGGCATTGATTGATCATCTCCTCATGACTGCTATAAATAGCCATCACGTAATCTATCTTATGAGCGATCGTATCTTCTTCTTCCTCTTCTCCCTTTACCTCTTTTCTCCATGGCTCCCAGGCTTAGCACCCATGTTCCTTTGGCTGCCGATGCTCATGGTTCTAGCGCAGGCTCTCGTGGTGGTCGAGGCCGTGGCCGCGGTCGTGGCCGTGGACGGGGTCTTGGCCGTGGTAAAGGTAGAAGTGCACGCACTACTCAGCCTTCGCAGGATCTTGAGTCTCCTCCTTCTTCTCCCGAGAGGAGTGAGTTCTTGGTAAAGGTTCAAAAGATCTGTCGTTGGGTCAAACTTCCAGAATCTTTTGCCCAACTCGTGATAGATTCCAAGCCTTCGGGTCTTTGGCTTCGCTCTGAGGGGTGTCCTCATGGACCCATCTTGGTAGCCACTAGCTTTTCTAGTCATGACTTCATGTTTCTGGAGAAAGGGTGGAAGACCTTTCTTCGTTCCAGGAACATCTCAAGAGGAGATACCATTATCTTTAGATATGATGGTGGTGATACTCTGTGGGCCAGGATTTTTGACTCGGATGGTGATCGCGCCAGCTGTTGTATGGAGAGTTCCAGCAGCTGTGACGAAGAATTCTACAACAATGAAGAGGAAGCCCGAATCCCTTCATCTGAAGTCGAAGCCGACTTTGAAGACGACCACTGAAGATGTTGTTTTTACTTAGTAGTATTTGCCGACTTTGGTCTTGTTTTCTTTTGATGTAAGGCACTTTATTTGATGTAAGACTTGGCCACTGATGAATGAAAATTTTAATTTCCCATCAGGTTTGTAGGTCGGTTTTATTCCTGACTTTGAATGCTTTGTATAACGCATGAGAGCCGATATTCTTGATAGTATCCATATCTGTAGCCCCCTGAGTCGATTCAGAATAGACATGTGTCATTGATCGACTCATAGGATAGATCGACTTGTAGCCCCCATGAGTTGGTATGGTCACCTTGTGTGCCGAACCAGGTCATATAAATTTTGAAGTGATACTCCCCAAGAGTTGGTACGATCATTATGGTGTTGTGCCAAATCTTGAATAAGAAATTTTCAAGTGTTACTCCCCAAGAGTCGGTGTATGCATCTGGGTGCTGTACCGAGTCTTTTTTTGAGAAGAAACTTTTAAGTGTAGTCCCCATGAGTCGGTATATGCATCTGGGTGTTGTGCCGAGTCACATAGGTCTAACTTGTAAGAAAAAATTGTTATAAATAACTGAGGATGCAGGATGAGGTTTGAATGCAAAATGGGAAATGCAGAGGCTAATAGAAGCCGACTCAGACCTCATCTTCTCGTGGTGAGAGAGATTATTGGTTCATGAGCCGAAACTTCTCTGTAAGTCGGCACATATGACTAGCGTGCCCGACCTTTGGGACTAAACTTGTTAGGCATTTTATGAAAGCCCCCAAAGTTTAGACCGACCGGGATCGCGTTAGTCATATGAGCTTGAGCTGTACAGGCCAAACGGCGTGGGTGGCCAACACATGTATATGCCGGGATTTTTTCGGTTAAGAGTCGATGGGTGCCATGGAACTCTCCTACTTCCCCTGAATAAGTCATACACATGTGGGGTTTTACATATATATGCCGGCTTCTCAGATAAGGGTCAATGAAAATCATCAAGTTCCCGATTCTCCTGGATAAGCAATATACATGCTCAGATCCGGTAGAGGGTTGATCAAGCCCCCAGGTCTCTGAGAAAAGGTGTAAAAATATGTAATTTATGATGCAATATGTATGATGCAATGTATTTATGCAATATGAAAAAATATGCAATATGGAAGAATATGCAATATGAAAGTCGAATTTATGCATAAGTGTGGCGAAAGCCGGTGCGATGAGAGTCGACTTTAGATGTGGCGAAAGCCTAGTGCGATGAAGATTGACTTTATGGATTGTGGCGAAAGCCTAGTGCGATGAAAATCGACTTCATAAATTATGGCGATATCCTAGCGCGATGAAAATCGACTTTATAAATTATGACGATAGCCTTGTGCGATGGAAACCGACTTTGTGTTAGATATGGCGATAGCCTATTTGCGACGAAAGTTGACTTATATGTTAAATATGGCGATAGCCTAATGCGATGAAAATCGTCTTATACTTATTTATTATGTGGCGAGAGCCGGTGCAACGAGTGTCTAATATATATATATATATATATATATATATATATACATACATATATATATATACGGTGGGTCTATTCTAACAACACCCCTTAAGACCTTATTCTAACAACAAATCTCTTATTCTAACAACACCTCCCGCCCCGCCCGTAGCTACAAACTACCCCGATGAAAACAACCGACGAAGAAAAAAACAACCTCACTCCTCTCCTCAACCCCACCCATCACGATTTCCCTCCCCCAACCGATGTACCCCCGCCCGGCGCGCCGCATTCTCTCCCTTGGCGTCGCCTCCTTCCCCCGCACCTCGACCACCGGATCCGGCCGCCTTCTCCTACCTCCTCCCATGGTGCCCCGCCCCCTCTCTCTACCTACCTCCGACGCCGGCTCCTCCCATCGCGACCCGCCCCCTCCCACCACCAATCTCCGCCCCCTCAAACCTCAGATCCGGCCACCATCGGACCTGGCGCCCCGCCACCGCCATGGCTTCCCCCCAAGCCATTGTCAGATACGCCGCGCCATCGGCTGACGGTTGGCTGCTGGGAGGCCGCGCCCATCTTCCCGCGGTGGCCCATCGCCGGGGCGCCTCCTTCCCCGAGCCGGCAGGGCGCCTCCTTCCCCAAGTCGCCGCGCCGCCGAGTCAATTCCTTTCATGCGCATCACGACCGCCCCCGGGCCTCTTCCCTCATCTGATCCAGCCAGGGCTGGCCGTGCCGGGATCCATCTGCTCGCAGCCTTCGGAGGCCCCGTTGAGGTCGACCCCAGCCACCACTGCGGCTCTGCCCGCCTCCAGTGCCGCGAACGGCCTGCATAGAGCTCGCCTCCCCCATAATCCATTCCTCCCCCAATCTTCTTCTCCATGAAGATAGTAGACGTCCCACTGGATGCGGTTCACTTGTAAAAATTCATGCAGTGCGCATCGATTCGTTTCCTTGATTGTAATACAGTTCATCCACTAGATGAGGTTCACTTGTAAAAATGTTGTATATATGATATTGCAAATAAAGGTTATGCAGTTCATTTTTGTCTATGTTGTCATTTTTTATGGTTAACCGATCGATGTACTAAAAATAAATGCAGTTCACTCGCCTCGACCTTGCGGTGCATGCTCGTTGATAAAAATATATGTTAAAAGTTACAAAAACAAGTGTAGTTCTCTCTGTCGATAAATGCAACCTGTATCGGTCGAATGCAGTTCACTACGTCGATTCTGGGTCCGGGAAAAAATACGTGTATTTCTCTTTGTCATGTGAAAAAATCATGTGCAGTTTTTTCTGTTGACAAATGCAACCGGGTGCCCCGCGGATGCAGTTCACTCGTCGATTTTTTGTTCCGCGAAAAACACGTGCGTTCTGTCTGGCGATAATGCAGTGCGCTTTCCCGTCGGATGTGGTGCGGTTGCCCGGCGAATGCAGTTCACGTCGTCGATTCTGGGTCCGCGAAGAACGGAGTTCCGCGATTTACTAAAATCGACACAACTTTTAAACCGTAAGAAATTAGAGGATGTGTTTTACATACAAATGGAGCGCCTCGACGATAGCTATCCAATGGTGTATCAATTGCATCAATCGAACGAATGAATCAAACGAATTTAAGCAAAAACTCCCGCTGTCCAAAAGAGGGCAACAACACCGTTTTTCAAATTACTTTAAAACCGTGTGGAATATGGAAAAGTGTTCAACATATCGATTAATCTACTACTCTAGACGAATACAACGGTGTATCATACGCATCGATCGGACAACTTTTAAAAGGTTCTACTCTCTACAAGATTCGCCGGCGAAAAACAGTGTGCACGCGTTTTTTTGCGGCTATATTTCTCTCAAATCCGTAGCGAATTAGACAAAGTGTTCTACATATGGATGGAGCGCCTGATCGATATCTTTCCAACGGTATATCATTTTCATCATTCCGATGAACGGTTTAAGAGAAATCGCGAAAAAACTTCAGCTGTGAAAGTGGGTCGCCAAAACATTTTTTAAACTGCTCTTAATCCGTGAAGAATCGGGGGAAGTGTTCACCATAAGGAGGATGCTCCTTTTCCATATGAATCCAATGGTGTATCGTACGCTCAATTCCGACCAACAGTTAAAAAGTTATCGCGAAAATACTGCATTCGGTTCTATTTTACCCGAGCTGCAGTGCTTCGAATTCAGCAGTGTGGTTCCCTTTGCGATACAATGCAGTTCGGGATGTCAGAATAGACCGGATGTATATATATAGATGGCATCATTTCCATGCGAGCTTCGTGCGGATTGGCGCCAGATCACGGCCACGCCTACTCGTCACCTCCCTGTTCTTTCTTCGGCGGTCGAGGAATGGCGATGGGGACGGCTTCAGCGGCGACGAACCATCTCCTCCTCCCACAGACAGCACCTACGGCTACAACACAACGCAACCCGGCGTTGGCGACTCCCATGCCATCATTTCCTGCGCTGGCGTCCCCGTGGCCCTCCCAACCTGAAGCCGAAGACCAACTAATATTTGTTCATCAATATATTTTTGCAGCAATTGACAAAAATAGACCAACAACATATATACTATAAAACATAAATATCATAGGTAGTACAATAATCTCATAATAAGAAATACAAAAATAATATCAAAAGTAGTGCAAAATATATGTATAAAGTAGTACAAACTACAAGTTTAAAATATTGGTGATTTTAGTGTATGCAGATGGAGTTCTTGATCTACCTGCTGGTCAAGGTGATTGGCTGCATGCCGGAATCATCTACGCAATCTTCCTCCTGGTGCCATAGCTAGTTGTTTTAGTAATTAATCATTTTGTGTTTGGACTCATGGAGATGGATATGTCCTAAGCATCTATATTCCAATTGAACTTATTGTTTTTTTCATTCGATAACACCTTAAAAATACAAACATGTATCATAAGCAGTACAATGATCTCGCAGTAGGAAATACAAAAATAATATCTTCAGCAGTGCAAAAAAAATGTATAAAGCAATACCACTACAAATTCAAAAAATAAATAGTACATAACATTTTATGACCGGGCAGTACCACTGATTCAATTTCAATAGTACCGTTGATTTATTTAATCTTAGCAGTATAAGTTTTGTATCTCCGGGCAGTACGAAAATCATATTCCATAAAGTACAAGATAAATGTAGAGGGAAGTACAAAACTCTTATTCCACAAAAGTACAAGGAAAAAAGCTCAAATTTTTTTATAAAAGATTCCGAGCAGTACGATTTATTCATTTCAAGCAGTACAATTATTATTATTATTATCAGCAGTACGAAACTCATATACACAGAAGTACAAGGTACATGCCGAGGGAATTTGAGTTCTCTGGAAAAAAATATGGGCAGTACAATTTAATCATTTTGAGCAGTATAAAAATTTCTTTATTGCTGGGTTGTACGAAACTCATATTAACAGAAGTACAATACTATGTTTCCTTCGAACAGGAAAATCTCGGTATGTTGAATATTGTTCAAAAACCACAAAGAATTGTGAAAATGTTAAAACACGAAAAAGTGGCTAAATTCAGTACCTTTCCAACGCCAAATCATTTGCATCATTCTGAGGTCCAATGAATATCAATGATCATCTTTTAATAAAACTGAATTTTAGTATTTTTAGAACTGTTCAAAACTATGCATAATTTGAAAAAAAACATAAAACACGAAAATGTTTGTAAATTTCAGTAGCTTTCCAATGATATATCATTTCCGTTGTTCCGAGAAGTGGTGAAAAAATTAATATGAAATTATTGTTCGTCTATTTTGAATGAATCTCGGTATTTTCAAAACTGCTCAAAAATTATGTAAAATTTCAAAAACCTTAATACATGAAAAAGATGAGAAATTTCATTAGCTTTCCAATGCAATGTCATTTGCATCATTTTGAGGTCTAAAAATTATCAATAATCATCTTTCAATAAAATTGATTTTTAGTATTTTCAAAACTGTTCAAAAAATATGCAAAATTTGAAAAACATTTAAACATAAAAACGTTTGAATATTTCAGTAGCTTTTCAATGGAATATCATTTGCACAATTCCGAGAAGTGCGTAAAAAATTGTGTTCAAAACACTTTTCAATCAGTTTGTGATGATTTCTGTATTTTGAAAATTCATAATAAAAAGTATAAAAATTAGGAAAAAGTCACAATATGAAAAGGCTAAGGATTTTCTGTAGGTTTCCAACGGTATATCATTTATGCAATACCGATTAACGATTTAGAATCTATGATTTAATTACTACACACAGACAAAAAAGCAGTACCGACTTCACAAAAAAGAAGTACAACCGTGTTTTACAAAAGAAGTACGAGATCGTCATCTCGGGCAGTACGAGATTATTGCAGAATATTATTCTATCATTGATTTTAGAATAGACGGTATGTATGTATATGTATGTATATATATATAATATATATATATAGTGAAGCTATTCATCACCCAGGGTACAGAATAATTTATTCTTGACCGGAGATAATTTTACGAACCTTTCATATAATTTTGGTACGTATATTTCATTGGTCATAAGATCAAAAAAATTACAATTTATGTATATTTCACACCATCATTTTTACGTTTGTAATTTTACGTAACATAAAATATATTTTACGAAGATTATATTTTTTTTACGTTGTCTTTTTACGTATGAAATAAGACAAAATTTACGAAATGTAAAATTACGGTGCATTGATGTCAAAACAGAGGGAGTGAAGAATAACTATTCTTCACCCAGGGTGACGAATAGTCAATCCCTATATATATATTGTGATAACACTTCTGAACTGCATCGTATCGCTAAGGGAACCGCATTACTGACTCACGAGCACTGCATCTCGGATAAAACGAACCACATGCAGTATTTTTGCTATAACTTTTTAACCGTTCATTGGAATTGAGCGTATGATACACAGTTGGATTCGTATGGAAAAGGAGCATCTTCGGTTTGTTGAACACTTCTCCCTATTCTTAACGGATTAATAGCAGTTTCAAAAATG
Organism: Bromus sterilis; assembly: GCA_950022295.1. Lineage (NCBI taxonomy): Eukaryota > Viridiplantae > Streptophyta > Magnoliopsida > Poales > Poaceae > Bromus > Bromus sterilis. The sequence goes on along the minus strand of OX465599.1, from coordinate 281,649,118 downwards.
GTGCGGCGACCCTCTTCCAACGGTGTATCATACGCTCAATTCCGATGAACGGTTAAAAAGTTGAAGCGAAAACGGTGCATGCGGTTCTGTTTTACCCGAGCTGCAGTGCTTATATATATATATACCTTATTCTAACAACACTAATCCTTATTCTGCCAACACCCAGCTAACCCATCCCATTCAGCCCCACCGCACCGCACGGAAAAAACCTAAAAACCCAGCCCACCCCCTCTCACACGCACGACACCATCGACCCTCCGTCTCCCCTCACGCCCCGCCGCATCTCCCGCACCTCCTCTCCCCCACACCGTCCTCGCCTCCTCTCCCCCACGCCGGCGGCCGCCGGGATCCGGCCTCCTCTCTCCCTCACGCTGGGCGCTGCGGGTCAGGATCCGGCCTCGCCTCCTCTTCCCCCCACGACGGCCACCGCCGGGATCTGGCCTACTCCGCCACCCGCCGGGATCTAGGCCGCCGACCGCACAAGCAGGCCACCCCGCGGAAAATCCGGGTCGGCGGTGGGCGGGATTTGAATGGCCTCACTGCCTGGCCGCCCGACCACGCCGCCCCCACAGTATGCCGACGTCGTCGGCCATGGTGGTGGTCGTCGTCGCTGCCGTGCTTCCGGCCGCCTCCATCCTTCGCACAGCCGGGGCGCCCCTTCCCCACGCCGCAGCGCCGTCCACAGCCATGGCTCCCCTCGTCGTGCTCGTACATCCGCCTCCCTCCTACGACTCCTGGTTGGATCCTCCCCAACGCCGCGCTGCGAGGAGGGGAAGCTCCGGTGAGGCGCCCTTGACCCCGACGAACTGCCCTCCCCCTAATTGTCGTCTAGGATTCGTGGACATGCTGTGCACCGGAACGCGATGCGATTCGCTTTGTGTCAACGGGAAGTTGAGGCCTGACGAAAGTGACGAGGTCTATAATTTTTTGGTTGATTTTTTTAGATTTGTAATACACAAATTGTTTGCGGTTCAGTAAGGTTTTCAGCTGTGAAGCAAAATGTTGTAATTGTGTTGTAGTGTACCGATCGCGTGTGTAGTTCATTTTGTGGAAAAAGTTTGCAGGAGCCTCAACCATTGTAGTTCAAATGAATTTATATAAAAAATATTGAAAGAAGACATGCAGTTCGCTTCATCGATTTTTCATCCGCAAAGAACTGCGATGATTTTGAAAAATAAATAAAAAAATACATGCAGTTCTTTTTATTCAATGATGCACTGTGGTCTCTCGTTCGATGCAGTTCGCTACACCGGTTTCTGATCCGCGAAAAACACGCGCGTTCTGTTTCCCCGTTAATGCAGTGCGCTTGCCCCGTCGGATGCGGTGCGGTCGCCCGGCGAATGCAGTTCACTAGGTCGATTTCGGATCCGCGAAAAACATGTGTGTTCTGTTTGGCGATAATGCAGTGCGCTTGCCCGTCGGATGCAAAAAAATGCAGTTCACTCGCCGATTTTTTCTTCCGCGAAAAAAGTGAATCCGCGTTTTAGTAAAATCGACGGTACTTTTAAACTGTAAGGAGCTAGAGAGAAAGTTATACATGAAAATGGAGCGCCTCGAAGGGAGCTATCCAACCGTGTATCAATTGCATCGATCGGACGGACGAATCGAATAAATTTACGCAAAAACGCCCGTTGTCCACAAGAGTCTAGCACCACCGTTTTCTAAATTGCTTTAAAACGTTGCAGAATCTCGAAAAGTGTTCAACATGTAGAAGATGCTCCTACTCCATACGAATCCAACGGTGTATCATACGCATCGTTTCGACAAACGGTTAAAAAGTTTAACTCTCTACGAGATCCGAAAACCAAAAACAGAGTGGCTGCGTTTTTTACAATTCCAAATCGTGAGGAATTAGACAAAGTGTTCTACAAAGGGATAGAGCGCCCGATCGATATCTTTCCAACGGTATACCATTTGCATCATTCCGACGAACGGTTTAAGAGAAATCGCGAAAAAAACATACGCTGTGAAAGTATGTCGCCGCACCATTTTCGAAACTGCTCTTAATCTGTGAGGAATTAGAAGAAGTGTTCAACATACGGAAGATGCTCCATTTCAATACGAATCCAACGGTGTATCATACTCTCAATTCCTATGAACGGTTATATATATATATATATACCAGCCGGTCTATTCTGAACTATTCTGACAACATTCCGAACTGCATCGTATCGCAAAGAAAACCGCATTGTTGTATTCGAAGCACTGCAGCTCGGGTAAAACAGAACCGCATGTACCATTTTTGCTTCAACTTTTTAACAGTTCATCGGAATTGAGCGTATGATACACCGTTGGATTCGTATTGAAATGGAGCATCTTCCGTATGTTGAACACTTCTTCTAATTCCTCACGGATTAAGAGCAGTTCCGAAAATGGTGCGGCGGCCCACTTTTGCAGCGGGTGCATTTTCACGATTTATCTTAAACCGTTCGTCGGATTCACGCGTACAATACACCGTTGGAAAGGTATTGATCAGGCGCTCCATCCATATGTATAACACTTTCTCTAATTCCTCACGGTTTGAGAGTAATTTCAGATAAAAAAACCGCAGCAACTCTGTTTTTGGTTTTTGGATCTCGTAGAGAGTCAAACTTTTTAACCGTTTGTCTAAATGACGCGTACGATACACTGTTGGATTCGTATGGAGTAGGAGCATCTCCGACATGTTCAACACTTTTCGAGATTCTTCACGGTTTTGAAGGAATTTCGAAAACGGTGATGCTGCCCTCTTGTGTACAGCGGGCGTATTTGCGTAATTTTTTTGATTCGTTCGTCCGATCGATTCAATTGTTACACGGTTGGATAGGTATCGTCCAGGAGCTCATTTTTCATGTTTAACTTTCTCTCTAACTCTTTACGGTATAAAAGTAGTGTTGATTTTACTAAAACGCGGACTCATTTTTTTCGCGGAACAAAAAATCGGCGAGTGAACTGCATTGGTTTGCATGCGACAGTCAAGCGCACTGAATTATCGCCAAACAGAGCGCACGTGTTCTTCGTGGACCAGGAATCGGCCAAGTGAACTGCATTTGTCAGGCAACCGCACCGCATCCGATGGGAAAGCGCACTGCATTACCGATAAACGAAAATGCACGTATTTTTCTCGAATTCGGAATCGACGAGTGGACCACATTCGACGGGCAACCGCACTGCATGTACGATGCAGTGCACAACGGTTATTGTTTTAGAATAATTTTGTTTGAGGATCCAAAATTGGCATAATGAATTGCATTCGATTGACATCGGTGTCATTTTATCGACAGAGAAAACTGCATATAGGTTTTATATTGCACATGGTAATACAGTGAGCTACATAAAAACCAATTTTTGTTTGCTGCGCTAGGCATCAGAGTGGGTAGATTTTCAAGAACAAAGTGCACTGCAACTGGTATTTATTGTGCGATTTTTTCTTTTTTCTCTTACAAAGTGAGCCGCCTAATCATCATAAGATGCACAGTGTTATATTTTTGAATAAATTACAAACAAGTGAACCACCACGAAAACTGCATCACAATAACTAAATCATTCCGAATCTTTTTTCACGTAAATTTTTTAAACAAACATGAGTGAACCGCAAGCATAGCGGCAACTAGATCAATGGACGGGTGTTAGCGAACTGCAATGTTACTTTTTGTGCTCGCCGCGCGAATCTTCTACGCCGCTGCCCCCATGGCCAGAAGAGCATGGGGTCGCCACGGACCGAAGAGCATGGAGCCGTCGCCCGTGCGAGGCCAGAACCGTGGTGCCGTCGCCTGCACTTGGAGGGAAGGGGAGAGACGACCCTGGGCTCGGCCGGATCCGGCGGCGCAGCGGAGGGAAGGGGGCACTGGGATCGGCCGCCTTTTGCTGCTGCATCCATGTCCGTTGCGGCTGGATTTGGAGGTGGCTGCCTCCCCTGGGCTCGGTGACCGTCGGTTCCTTCACACCGAGGCAGCGGCTGGGGAGACGTCGTCGAGGTCGTGGACAGCCGCAGGGCGCCAGATCCCGCCATGATCTCGGGGAGCGCTGGCGATTGGAGGTGCACCGGCCGACCTGGACCGGATCCCGTCGGCTTAGGCTGCTCGAAGCCTCGCCGGAGGACGGCGACCTCTGGCTCGCTTGGACAGGGGCTTCCGGGAGGAGGGGAAGGGATCCGGCCTGGCAACAGCGGGGAGGTGCGCTGGTGCGTCTGCCGAGCCGAATCCGCCGCGGGGGAGGCGCTCTGGTGCGGCCGCCAGCTCAGATCTACAGGGGAGGCGGCGAAGGAGGTGGGGAGGGAGGGGTATGACGGCGGAGGAGGTGGGGAGGAAGGGGAATGGTGACGGAGAAGGTGGGGAGAGAGGGCATGGCGGCAGGGCGGAACGGAGGGAGGTGGCGACGTGGCGTGGGGATGTGGGGGAGTGGGGGATCGAGAACGGGTGGGGAGCCCATTTATTTCCCATTTTATCTGGGGGTGGGTGGTTTGGTTCGGGATTTTTTTTCAGCGGACAAGTGTTGGTAGAATAAGAGGTGTTGTTAGAATAAGGTCTTAAGGGGTGTTGTTAGAATAGACCCACCCTATATATATATAGTGAAGCTATTCATCACCCAGGTTACAGAATAATTTATTCTTCACCCGAGGTAATTTTACGAACCTTTCATAAAACAATTACGTTTGTAATACAAATAGTTACATTAATATGGATTCGCTTCATAAATTTTGACATAAAAAAACAAAAAAAATGGTCATAAGATCAAAAAAAATACATTTTATGTATATTTTACACCATCATTTTTACCTTTGTAATTTTATGTAATATAAAATATATTTTACGGTGATTATATTTTTTTACGTTATCTTTTTACGTATGAAATAAGACAAAATTTAAAAAATATAAAATTACGGTGCATTGATGTGAAAACAAAGGGGGTGAAGAATAACTATTCCTCACCCAGGGTGACGAATAGTTCATCCCTATATATATATTATTCTTCACCCCTTTGTTTTCACATCAATGCACCGTAATTTTACATTTTGTAAATTTTGTCTTATTTCATACGTAAAAAGAGAACTAAAAAAATATAATCGCCGTAAAATATATTTTATATTACGTAAAATTACAAAGGTAAAAAGGATGGTGTAAAATATACATAAAATGTATTTTTTTTTATTCTATGACCAATTTTTTTGTTTTTTTATGTCAAAATTTATGAAGTGGATCCATATTAATGTAATTATTTGTATTACAAACGTAATTTTTTTATGAAAGGTTCGTAAAATTATCTCGGGTGAAAAATAAATTATTCTGTACCCTGGGTGATGAATAGCTTCACTAGAGACTATTCCTCACCCCCTCTCTGTTTTGACATCCATGCACCATAATTTTACATTTTGTAAATTTTGTCTTATTTCATACGTAAAAATATATAATCGCCATAAAATATATTTTATATTACGTAAAATTACAAAGGTAAAAATGATGGTGTAAAATATACATAAAATGTAATTTTTTTTGATCTTATGATCAATATTTTTGTTTTTTTATATCAAAATTTATGAAGTGGATCCATATTAATGTAACTATTTGTATTACAAATGTAAAAAAATTATGAAAGGTTCGTAAAATTACCTCGGGTGAAGAATAAATTATTCTGTACCCTGGGTGATGAATAGATTCACTATATATATATATATATATACTAGGACAATGCACGTGCGTTGCAACGGGATATAATTATTTTAGCATGTTAGCTCATGATATAATTTTTTATGTCAATGTGATTTTGTAAATAAAAGTAAATAATATATACGATAAGTTAATCAATCGACGATATAGAGAAGATATAGTTAATGTGTTTGAACGATAACTGGGAAAGTTTAATTAATGTGATCGAGTGGCATATGACAAGATATAATTAAATTATTAGGCATGTGGACATAAAACCGGTTGGATGAAAAAACCAATGATGAAATGTGGTGGGAGAAAATGAACCCATTAACAAAACGCTTATAAGAGACCGTGAGGAACACTTAGGCCTTTTTTAGATAGTATAAGAGATAAGAGAAAAGGGAATCAATGATACACATTTAATTAGAAATTTAACGATTATCCATCACGTGACAAGTTTAATTAGAGACTAAACGGATAATTAGTGCATGCATTTTCTTTTGATTTTTTTTATTGTAATGCAGCCCACAAATAAGTTTTAATTAACACCACCTTTTCCTTCCTACTGTATTTAAATTGCATGCTTCCCACGAATCAATTTTCATTAATGCCACATTTTCCTTCTTATTTTTTGGATCCAAACAGTTTTAATTAACGCCACCTTTTCCTTCTCCTAAATTGCATGCTTCCCACGAATCAATTTTAATCAACGCCGCCTTCTAATTAAAGAACACACTTATTTTTCTTTATTGCACGCTCCCACAAATCCAACATTTCCTTCGTTTTTTAGATCCAGCCCACAATCTATTCGCTTCCTTTGTTGCACGCTGTGTATTAATCGTAGGCCTATATAAATTGGTTGGATTTAAGCTAAAGAATCGATGTGGTACTATTTAGTTTGTACATGTATTTTTTTAGTCAAAAGCATGTTGTAGTGTAGTCGGTCACGCACGAATCGTTGGGGATATGCTGAGTTCGACTCTCACAACCTGCGCATCTATTTTCTTGATTTAGAAGCCCAGATGAGGCCCATGAACGTGCATAATGGCAGCGATCCGGTGCAGCCCATCAGGAAACGAAGCTGGAGCGGGACTGGACGTCCTGTTTTTACCAGAAAAAAACGAAACGTTTTTTTTGCAGCAAAACGTTTTTCACTTCAACGTCGGACCGCGGGTTGATTCCCTCAAAAGTTAGGAGTGTTTTTGTAAAACTGTCAAAACGGAAGGAGAAACTCACCTCCCTTTATTATTAGGGAAAGATATATATGAGTACGGATTTTATACAAATGTAAGCGGGTACAGCTCATATGGCCACCGTTAGTCGGTGCATCAAGATCCGTGCATGGAAAGACTGTCTTGTTGCTGGAATCTGGCTGACCGCCATTGTTTAAAATAAAAAGACACTAATGATCTGACCCCCTTTCGGCCTTTCCAGGATTGGCGCAAGAATTTCCGGGATTCTTTTTCTATGTTGACTTCTACCCTCTCTCAGGTCTCACCCATCCTCTCTCTTCCCAGACCACGCCGACCACCTACCCTTTCTCCCCAGACCACGATGTCATTCCCCACCACCGCTCCTCTCTCCCCTCTGGCGCACCGAAGGAAGCCATTGTTGGCGGCTGCGCCGCTCCGAAACGATTTTTTCTTGAAATCTGGTATGAGGTTAGTTTCTCTTCACCATCGCTCCTCTCTCTCTTCTCTGTGCCGCTTCGCTGTTGTTCTTGCGTTGATCTTTGCTCCACGTTTGTTCGTGTTAGCAGTTGGCCGCCCATGGAAGGTGTTGACGCATCGCTGCCTCCGTAGCTGGAGAGCTCGCTGGGGAACAACATTCGTGCTGGAGAGCTCGCGGGGGAACAACTCAGTGAGTTTTCGTTTATTTTCTTCCGTAGCTCTTCCCGTCTCTGCATGCTCAGTTCACTATGCGGCATTGAAGCACTTCTCTACCGGCAGGTTGAGAACGATGATTCCGGCTACGATGCAGATGACGAGGGCAGCTTTGGGCTGGCGCAAGAGCAGAACGAGATCTTGGGTGGTGTCGTCTTACCGCGAGCTGCGCCTTTGGAGGTACAAGTACAACACTATCCCAGCACCAAACAGCCTGCTAAAACTCTGTTCTGTGTACGATCGTCTTGTCTTGAGCTCATCTCTCTCCCCTGCCCTTACGTTTTCAGGCGCTGTTGCAAAATAATGCTCCGCTTGTCGAGGAGGGTGTTGGCGAGAACACTTTTGGAGCTGGCTTGTCGATGGATGTGCTTGATGTGGACCGACGGCAACGCGAATTCAGAAGCTCGCTATCAAGCCGATGACGAAGTAGAAGAAGAGGTTACGAGCACCCTTCGCGTTGATCTGTTCGACCAGGTCGGCGGCTCTGATCCTGCGCCTATCAACCTCATGCAGCGTCGAGTTCGAGCTCGCCTTGAGTACTGATCAAGCGTGATGCCGGTTGATGATGGGTGATGTTTTTTTGATGGGTGCCCGGCTAACGCACGCCTGTAGTACTGATGAGTGATGTTTTTCGTTGGTTTTGGATTACACGCTAGTAAACCATTTTATTAGCCGAGATTTTGTAAGACAACCCCATTGTTCTGTGTGGTTCACATGTTGCAACGAGGGTCTCTATGAATTTAGACTTCATCAGAAATCATAGCGGCTCGGTTAATGTTTGTCGTAGCATATTCAGTTCGGCATCTTGTTCCGTCGTTCCCGCCGCGTGATCGGTTGCGCGGCATGGCGATGGCAAAAAGCAGATTTTACGTACTGAATTCAAGCTGGACTGACATCTAGATCGCCTAAAATCAAAAAAATTTACAAATTTGACCCTTATTTGAATTCAAAACACAAAATGAACTCAAAATCCAAAAATTTCACAAAATGACCATTTTTCATGGCGTCCGCCCCTATGGCGTCATGTCAGGCACCATGGCGCCCTACCTAATGGCGCCATACCCTTGCCACGTGGGACCTGCCACTGGGCCCTGTCCACGTCGACAAGTACCATGGCGCCTTTCTCCGTGGCGCCATACGTGAAGCTATGACGCCTTTCCTCGTGGCGCCATGGACCTTAGGTTATTCCCTTCTGCTCGATCCGATCTGGTTCCTCCGTTCGACAGTTCCCAACCCCCCCCCCCCCCCGAGCGATAGAGGAGACAGGGCAGCGCCGCCCCCTTCCGCCAGCCCAGCCGGCCGCCCTTCTCTCCCGCTCCGGTGAGCCCCATCCTTGGCCCCCTTTCTCTCCCTGCTCTCTCTCTCTCTCTCTTCTCACATTTTAACTTTTTTTAGCACCACCATGGCCGGCTGTGGATATGGCTAGATAGGCCGGCTCCATCATCTCCCTCTCGGCGCTTGGTTCGTCTCCATCCCATCCCCTCTGTCTCCCTACTGGCCGGCTCCATCCTCTCCTCCCTGGCGCCCAGGTATGCCATCCACTCCTCTGTCTCTCTGTCTCTGTACTATGGCTAGAAAGATAATACATCAATACCAACTAGGAATTCGTCTAGAAACAATAGCTCAAGGTCATCAAGATAGAGAATTGCTACACTAGTATATTGTATATATGATTTGATACAATCAAAGATATGTCATGGATTTGAAAAAAAAAATACCACATATATTTTCCGTGATGAGTTTAACTCTTCTGCCTAATCAAAGATATCTAGCAATTACCTGTTTACAAAAACTACTCACTGCATTTATATTTGGCAAAGATGATAAACATGTAAATTCACATACCAATTGCTAGAAAATCATTGAATAAAATAAAATATAAGCATGTTGATGTCAACCATTAGAAAACATATAGATGAGTGTGGTGCAACAGTACCATGTATTAAGAAATTATTGTCAACAAAATGTATTAACAAATCAGTGAAAGAAAAGAGGAGCGAAAATGATGGTAAAAGGAAAAGAGAAAAGAAGTTTGTATGATTAGCATGAGCGCTGGACTTGCTAACATTAGGAAATTCGCAACACCACAATTTTTTAATAGTTGATTTTGTAGTGTTAATTATTTTTTATTTACATTGATAGTTGTTCTCACATAGCTTGTAAATTTATTTTTGCAGGATGTCTGGGTATTCTCTTCTCCTCGATGCATATGAAAAAGTGCATCGTGGGCGCCGTATTGCAGAAGATGATGTGTTTCTTAGCCACTTCCACTTGAGGTCTGCAAGGGTGGATGGTCCGTCCACTCCCAAGCGTCCGAAGATGCAGTATGATGAGCGCTACACGAATTATATACGGCGGACGAGGCTTCTCCCTTTTATTCAACTCGCTTCTCGTGGGATGCCGAAGATGAACCCATGTGCTATCACCGCACTCGTTGACCGGTGGCGCCCTGAGACACATACCTTTCACCTGCCGTGTGGGGAGATGACTGTCACTTTGCAGGATGTTTCAATGATCCTGGCACTTCCCATATCTGGTGAGCCTGTGTGTTTAAGCACAGATACGGGTGGATGGCGTGACCTTATGGTTTGTCTGCTCGGGAAGGAGCCGGGGATCCCGAAGAAGTCAGCTGGTGCTCCTTTTTCTTGGATTGCTGAGAATTTTTCAGTTTTCCCACCTGAGTTAGCGGAGGATTCAGAAGTGGTGCAGCAACATGCTCGGGCCTATGTTTGGTATGTTATTATCCGCGTTCTTTTCTCGGATGGCACGGGCGTGAATGCCCCATTTATATGGCTCCAGTTGTTAGCTGGTTGGGACCACAAACATAGTTGGGGTACGGCGACACTAGCTTATCTATATCGCCAGGTAACCTATTTACCATATCCTTTCCTCAGGCAATTGTATATCTACTTTGAATTTACCTGCTGATGCTTCTTTCATCTTGTGGATGCAGTTGGACGAGGCGTGTCGTAGGGGTCAAGGTGTGCAGGAAGCCAATATCGGTGGTTGCATGTTGCTCTTATCCATCTGGAGTTGGGAGCGCTTGCCAATTGGGAGACCAGTCCCAGATTTAGGCACCAAATGGGATGATCACAGGGATCCGCTTCGCATGCCTACTTGGGCGCATAGATGGGACAAGGTTGACCGTGAATTTGGTGCCTCAAAGGCCATGTATGTGCACTACACCAACGAGTTCGATATCCTTTGCGCAGAACATGTAAGCTTCATTTATTCTCATATGCCCATGGGTTCATTTTTCCTCCAACTGACAAACTAACCATCTACATTGTTGTCCACAGGTGATTTGGGAGCCATACGGACCGGTGGGTCAAATTTGTACATCCGAAATCACGTTCAGGTTGAACCCGATGTGTCTTGCGGAACAACATCTTTGGCGGATGAAATGCCCGTTGATATGTATGTATGCAGTCGAGTGGCACTTGCCAAATCGTGTGATGAGACAATTTGGTACATATCAAGAGACCCCGCCTAAGTACAAGGACACAAGCCTGGAGTTGCACGGGTAATTCTAGGTAAAGCTTGTTTATTCATTGTCCTAGTTGTGTCACTGTATTAAAAACGGATAAAGTTGATTAGTTTTGATATGTAGGTTGGACAAGATGAAGCAGAAATCTGAGAAGAATTGGCCAAGAAAGCATGCGGCGTACATCAACGAATTTAAGCATAAGGTCGCAAAAATTGATTACCAGATGGAGCATGGGGGTCTACCTCTCGAGCACCCTCATAGTGAAGAAGCATTCACTGCGTATCTCGTGTGGCTTAGGGCTAATACTCGTTTGAAGCTCAACCCTACGGCTTTTTGTAGCGCGGACATTGTGGAAGCATCCAATCATGGTTTTGACCAAATGGCCAAGTTGGAGTACAATAGGCTCATTCGAGACGGTAGACGTCCAAACATAGCGTCGGTGATCAACTTTGTGGTAAGTTTTTGTCTTATTTGTACATATGTGCATGGATTGAGCAAAATAGTAATATATATTGTTGGTTTGCTAGCAATCTGAGCTGTCCAAACATGTGAACGAGGCGGGGCATGCACTTCGATACCCACCGGATCATGCAAAATCTAACGCCGCACTAAGATCTTTTGTTGAGGTATGACATGGTATGATTTGGTATCATTTGCTGACGTATGACGTCTTCTAACTAAATAATTTTGTTGTCAACAGAAATCAATGTCTTGGGCACGTGGCTGAGGGGCTCTTCTCGGTTGTCGTACGACCGACGCCATTCCTACCCGGTCGGGCTCCTCTTCAAGCGGTACGAGATCCCATCCAGGAGGTTCATACCACTCTGCAAGTGGTGCACACCACTCTGCAAGTGGTGAACACCACTCTTCAGGATGGATAGAGCACTCTTCGATCGGTGCACATCACTCTTTTGAGGACGAGGATGTACATGTCAACGATCACGATGAGATGGGCACATCGCAGATCCCCGACGCACCTCCTCCTTCTCAGCCCGAGCCGCGAGACTTCAACTTCAAGCCTAGAAGGCGGCCTCGAAGATTTTCTCACTCCAACTACGATAAGAACAAAGACGATGATGCTTCGCAGAAGATGCCTAGGAAGAAATGATGCTTGTGATTGTAGGATGTAGTGAACTCGATGATGAACTTGGTTGTATCTTGAATTATGTCCTGAACTTGCTATCGTGTTATCGTGAACTTGGTTGTATCGTGAACTTGCCTAGAGAACTTATGCACGCAATGGATTTGGTTATTTTAGTTCACTTGCTATCGTGTTGTTCAGTTTATTTTTTTCAGCATTTTCCAGGTTGTGTTGTGCTCATTATAAAAATCTGCTGATTTTGTATCCTGTGAAAGTTTGCTTGCACTGACCAAAAGTGATTTCGCAAAAAAATGACCAAAAGAGAAAAAACTTGCTCCCAGGTGGCATGGCGCCTTTTCTGAGGGCGCCGTATAATGTAGTATGGCGCCATTGAGAAAGGCACCATGAAATTGTATGGCGCCATTCCTAAAGGCGTCGTGAACAACAGTATGGCGCCATCACCAAAGGTGCCATGAGCAATAGTATGGCGCCACTGCTCAAGGCGCCATGCAACTTGATATTTTTTTCCCCACATGCCCTACGGGTACCCCAAGCTCATTTCTATCCTCCCATTCGTGAAGAAACAGAGCACGCCCCCCCCCCCTAGCCGCCATTCTCCTCCTCCTTTGCAATCTCTCTTTAAATTCATCAGATCTGAGCCCATTTTCGGTGGATTTGGTCCTCCTCAATCTTTTAAGGTACTCCTTTTCGTTTCCCCCTTTTTGGTTGGTGAACTTTGTTGGCATTCTCTATATTTTTGGAAACCCTAGGTCATTACATTTGTTGGATTTATACTAGATTCTAGTGTACATTTGTTGAATTTATACTAGTTCTAGGTCAACCTATACTTGTTGGGATTCTTTATATTTTGGGAAACCCTAAGTCAACTTATACTTGTTGGATTTTTTTAGTTGTAGTGTTGATATTGATATTATATATTTATGTAATTAGGAGATGGTGAAAGTAAAGGAAGGTGCATCTGATCCAAAGCCTCGTGCTTGTAAGGCAAACCAAATGAAGGCACCTCTTTCTAAAACAAAAAAGTCATCGAAGTCTCAAGATTTCATAACTATGAGTTTGAATGAATGGATTCAAAAGAGGATGGAGGTGGATCCATATCAATCAAAAAGAGAAAACATTAATGATAGACGTTTTTGGAATAAACAACAAGCTGCCATATATAATGATGTCATTGAAAACAAGAGGACTGAGATTGTGAAACATAAGTACGTGGACTTTGAGTACATTAAGGAGAATGAGCATCAATTTTCCGGTGTTATTTCCATATGTGAAAGCATGGGGGTTGACAAGATCATGAGGTTCAAACAAGATTACAATTCGGAAGTTGTGAAACAATTTTATGCAACCGTGTTCTTTGTTGATGATAGTGAAAAAACGTTGAAGTGGATGACAGGTCATGAGATGTTTAGTGCCCCATTCATTGACTTTGTGAAAGTGATGGGTTACGAAGAACAATTTGAAGCGGAAGATAGCGTTGCATGCTATGGGAAAGGTGTTCCCCAAGTAAGAATTGTCTTAAGGGTCTCTATCCAAAAGGGTACCGTAACGTAGGTCAAATTGTTGGATTGAAGGCAAAATATTATTACTTGATAAAGTTTCTCAAAGTCACCATTTGTGCAATAGCCGGCGACCCTGGTTCGATTCGCGGTCATGTTATTCAACTAATGTACCAAGCTCGTTATCATGATGGTGACATAGATGTCATGCAATGGATGTATGTACCGGTGGGCGGTCTCGGGGGTTCTTTGGTTCAGTCTTGTCCCAGTTATAATTAGGACACATCCAAAACCTCCTTCCCCTCGTGCGATTCCATTCCTCAGACTGCTTGGCCTTGCAAACATCACCACACCAACACGTAGCCTTTTCCACCCCAGTGGGAGGGTTGTTGGGGTTCGGGGCAGAAAACACAAATTTTTCATAACCTACGATACCCAATCCCAAGACCTATGCTATGCTGATGCAAGTAACGGACAGAAATAGATCACATACCAGTATGTAGTCCGTTAAGCGGGAAACGTTCCTGCATGAACGTGGTTGGTGTAGTCGTACCGGCAATCCCCGATGCCGCGCAGATCCACGATGACTCATGTAGCCATCCGATCCTTGTAGACCGATGACGGGATTACGTCCCCGTCGGAACGTTGTCGATGAAGACCTCGCGATACGGCCACGACGACGAAGTAGCACCACAAGTGTAGTGCCTCGCGGGATTATACACATACAGTATACCCGACGTCCCTCCGGGCTCCGAACCAGTAGAGCAGCGGAAAGAAGATGGATTCGGATCCCGATTCCAGCAGCACGACGGCGTGCGTATAGTGGCGAAATCCCCAACCAAGTGTAGACTCCAAACAAGGGGAGTCCACTCGAGGAAGGAGAAAGGAGGGAGAGAGAGATGAGAATTTATCTCAAAAATTGATGATTAAAAGGGCACGTCTACCCCTCCTTATATAGGCCAAGGAGGGGTGCCACCCCCCCCCCTCCACTTCCGGGGTGGGACTAATCCCAAGGGAGGGGGGTGGCGCACCAAATAAAGGGGGTGGGCCCCCTCATGGCGCCATGGCCCATGGGGGAGGACTCCCTCTCCCCCTAATGGGCCCTATGAGGCCCATATGCCTTTTAATTCATTTTTAATTATATTTATTCAGATAATTAAATAATAAAACATTAATTAAACATTATTAAATATATTTTGAAAATACCCGGAACAACTTCCGTCCTTCATCGGAACAATTTCGGTCATCACCGGAACAATTCCGGTGTTCTCTCCAATTTCTTCGGTGATCCCGAATCAATCCTTACTGCGTCGAGTACCCTTAAGTGTAACACCCTACGGTCCGGGAAACAGCAGACATGATCGAGACAATTCTCATTGATCAATGACTAATCAATTGGACCTGGTTACAATCCTTGATAGCCCCTGCGCTTCCATCGAATGAACTTCAATCGCTGTTGGATCCGTTAACCGTGTGCCTGTTCCCTTTGTCATATGGTACTTTGCTTGTCCGAGGTTTGATCATCGGTATCCAATATACCTAGTTCGTCCTCGTTCTCAACAAACAAGTTTACTCGTTCCCGTGATATTACAACTCCGTGACCTAGTCACACGTTTGCAAAGTTTATGATGTAACATCACCGAGTGGGCCCAGAGTACCTATCCGTCACACGGATGGACAAACCCCGCTTTGATCTATTTTCATACTCATCAACCATCTATTTCGGAATACCCAAAGTGCACCGTTATAGCCAGCATATTTCAGTCAGGCGGTGGGATACAAATCAAAGTCTCCTCATAGATGACAATTACGTATGATCATTACGGTCAAAGGATCTGGTCACTACGTTATAGTTATCGCAATGTCGAACTATGTGACTTGATCACATCGCAACACTTCTGGTGGGTGTATGTCCATCATATCATTATCCGATGATACGACTCCATTTTCAACAGACGCCATTGTCTCATGATCAGGAAACCTTGATCATCAATCACCCAATGGACTAGTATACTAGGGTTGACTAGGGACCTGGTTGTTTGAATACCACACCTGTATTAATGTTTCCGCTTAATACAGTTATAGCATAGTATCAAACGTATTATGAACTAATGGAATATGCTCGATAAAACATATTTTATTTGCCTCTAGGGCACATTCCCAACAGTCTCCCACTTGCACTAGAGTACAAATAATCTAGTTGCATTTTCTCTGGATCATAACTCCTTATTGATCATGCTTGCCCGTGGAAGAGGTTGTATCAACGGTCTGGGTACCATTCAGAACCGTATGTCCTTTTGCAAATCATAATGTCACCTAAGTTTGACATTCCTTCATTATCCACTATAATGATGAGGTATATATATTTGGCGGTGAAGTGAGACTTCGTTTGCTGTGTCATAGCAATGACATCCGGTGGGTCACGCGGACTTTCCCATAGTCATGCACACTTGAAACTCACTCAATCAGAAGTCGAACTTCTTAAGCCATAATATAACTCCTGCTACTTCTAAAGCAGCCACATCAATGTAGATTCAATCCTTAGTGCATTGTATGCAACTTTGATGTCTAACCATGTTTCTTTCAACTTAGGCATTCATTAGTATGATATCTCAATTTTCTAGGTTAGTGTCAAAACTTGAACCAGCATAAAATTTATGGTCAAGTCCACTATCCTTTACAAATTTGAGATGTATCCTCAGTTCTCTTCAGACACTGAAGGATAAACTTAACTCTTTGTTCAATGATTTACTCATAAATCATATCACAACATGTTCTTACTACTAAGAACTTGGGTCACATTACGTCGTGTACATAACTCTGGTTTTATATGAAAGAACCTATGACAAAGGCATAGAGGATCCAAGACATCCATTTCTTTCATTAACCATTAACCATTGTTCTTGTACTGAGATTAACTCAACACTTCTCTTGGATATACAAGTAAGGACCACTTCTTGACTTGTCCCATTCTCAACTCCTTCAGAATCTTATCCAGGAAAGTATTACGACTCAATGTTATTAAACACATATCTATCTTAATAGATCTTCAATGCTTAATACTTATTCATCTTCATTTATGAAAGATTCAAATAATCATTAACACCAACTGCACCATTCATAATATGTTATCCATATATGAGAATGTTATCATGCTCCCACTCAAATATGTCATGTACATATTAAGTTATAGGATAACACTCATATTGCTCCCACTCAAATATGTCGGCCACATATAAGACAAGGATAACATCCACATGGCTCCCACTTAGATATGTCAGACACATATTAAGTTCAGGATACTAACCACATGGCTCCTACTCAAATATGTCATTTACATATAAGTCTAGGATAATACTCCCATAGCTCCCACTCAAAATATGTCGTCTACATATTAAGTTTCAGGAAACTATTCAGCTCCCACTCAGTTTCATGCAAATGCATGTTTCCTCGATATTTTGGTTAAGTCCAAAATCCTTTGATCATCCATCAAAATGAGAATTCAGTTTACGAGACACTAGTATCCATATGTTTTTTCCAAAACCTTCTTGTTGTACCAATTATAACACTTCTTCAAATACAGGATTTGAGGAAGTCACGGTATTGATAACAATCCTGGATCAATCGTAGTGAATATCCCTTTGACTCAAGCATTGCTACACATTGTAGTCAACCCATTGAATTTGTCAAAAACAATCTTTGTGACAAACCAATCTTGACGTCCCTTTGATGTTCACATTTATTCCTCATAACTCTGAAGTTATTGTGAATATCAAGTAACCTCCTTACTTGATAATATTCAAGCAATCTTAAATGTAACTCAACATAGGATTTCATGACTCATAGTCATATCTCGTACTTAGGTCCATCATCGTTTCTTTGTAGTTCGTAGGAATGTCTTGTTCCATTAACATGACAAGTGAATCATGAATATCATTTTGCACCAGGGGCAAATATATATTCTTGAATCCTACCTTTCTCAGTAAAAGATCCCATCAGAAGATCATGATCATTATCATTAGTTTCTCCTCTTATTGTAGAGCTTTGCTTCCAGAACATATTCCGTTGCACTACTCTGACATTTGGAGGCAAGGTCAATTACCTTGGTTGAACTTTCACTTTTCTTCCATTACCACATTTATCAAGAACAATTCTTGACAAACACCAAACATAGCAATACAAGTTTTTCTCCTTTTGGTACTAGTTGTGGAAGATGCATCCATAGTTGTCTAAGGATACACTACAAAGATAATTTATCTTACATAAATCAAGCTTCCTAGAAACCACAACACACCATGACATATATGGTGTTGGTTTCCACGAACTCAGATGGTTCCCTATGCTGAAGTGAGTGTTTGCATATTAAATTAATAACTCTAAACAATACTAACGTAACATGGTAAGAGATAACTTAGACCATACACTTTTCGATAGAATATGATCACAATGTTCAGGCACGTCAATCATATTGAAGTGTCTCAAGACATTGCAATTTGTGGAACAACTTTCACACAAGTCTTTATGCCCAAGACTAACTCAAAACATTTGTCACTTTGATCAAATCGTAGAGACTTGTCTTTCTTGTTAATTTAATATCCATCTTTACTCTGAAATCCCTTCAAATTATTTCAGACTCATGTTTCATTAGTGAATACAAATATTCATCTAAGTCCATATACGAAATAATGAAATTCACCACATGCTGACATACGATACATCACAATGTATGATATTCAACAATCAGTACACATTCCGTTTACCAGAATGCGAGGTTTTAGTCATCTCACCTTAAAGGCATGGTTTGTATGTGTCAAGAGATCAAGTATCTTAAGACATCATCATATCATTCATGACTTAAACTGTAGTGTCATTATTAAGCCTGGATATTTCTTGGCATTACAATATTTCTTATAAATGATCAAACAACTATCATCAATATAAGAATAACTCATTCATAATCGTAATGTGACCATAAGAGATATCATTCATAAAAGGAGAACAACTGTCTTGTTTCTCACTAATATGAATAATTGTCTTCGCGAGATGCAAGACACACTAATAAAGTCCACATTCAAACGATCATAAAATTTATTCATATATTAATCAATTGATAGATGTAGAGGGAGAGTGTTGTCGACCATCAACTATCTTGATTGCCGTCAGCACACATTGTCACCTCATCCCTTCCAAGCCACTCTCAAGCAGTAAGTTCAAGCATCGAATACTTAATCAACCGCAATTAGTGTTTCGTGGGAAAGACATTTATAACTCGTATATCAAATATACCTTCTCCGTCAATGACCATTCCTGCATTGGTTCTACTCTTAAAGTTCTTAACTTTAACCATGACCTCATGACAGGTGAACGATTCTCCTTCATGACATATTTCAGACATGGTCTTCGTAACTGGGAGGAAGCGGATGCAACTCCCCAGTTATCGCAAAGTAATCAGTCATTCAGTAGTCCAAGTTATACACAAGGTGTTCCATGTATCTTATACATTTTCCAAGTGACTTTCTCAGCAGGTTGTTCCTTCCACCATAGTTGAAAAAACCCCGTCCATATACTCATATTCCATTACTCTGATTTGTGACCAAGTGCTTTCAAGTTCACCTAGCACGTCATACGTGTTGGTTAACATGCATTCACAATTCAGATTCCATAGAATGAATTATGGTGTATTGGACAGTCATTCATAAGTGACGGTGAGTACGATACTCATCATCATCTTTCTTGAATACGGAGTTATCAGGTGTATCTCCTAGCAGTTCTTCGTATTATGTTTAGCAAGTCATTACTAATGAGTATGTCTCTAATGGTGTTGGTACACATCAATGAAGTAAGACCCATTTACCTTAAGTTCTATCATACTAAAAGAGCCATAGTTCTAAACATTGGTATGACGTTATCTACAATGATATTTGCTAAGACATGAAGATTAAGTTCATAATATGGAGTTCATGTTTCAAAAACAATTCTGGAACTCCCACTCAGACAAACATCCCTCATAGTTTGTTCTAAGTGATTACACGATCCTTGAAGAACATACCTCCCCCGTGTGACACGACCATCAGTATGTTGTTCAAGGTAGGCCATCATGCCAATCACATCATCCATGTGACTCATGCTCGACCTTTCGGTCTCTTGTGTCCCGAGGCCATGTCTGCACATGCCAGGCTCGCCACAATAACCTTAGTGAGTATATGCCGCGTATGCAAGGCCATGTTTCTGGACATGCTAGGCTTGCTCCACCCAACTCTTGTGAACGTAAAAATGTTTGACACCCGTGTGACACGTGATGCCTCCATAATGAAGAACTTTCCAGATGGTGCTTCACTAAGGAAGGACACTTTGTTGGATTAGTGAGGGATCATCCTATTATGCTACCGTCGTATATCTAACATATTAGCAAAACAGGATGCAACAGTATAAATCATGCATGCTATGATTCCCCCCGACATGCAAATTAAAGTTGAAAACGCCTTTCTACTTTATCTTTTGCAAGTTTTACGTGGCTGCTAGGGGTTTCGAGAAAAGAACCGCTTTCTATCCTGCGAAAACATGCCACAACACCAATCCCGCAATTGTCTCTATTACACCCCTGTCGGGGCCCTCCGTTGCAAACATCTTCGCATCGCTAATGCAGAGAGACAGACACCCCCCCAGCCACTTTATATGGTACAAGCCATATGTCAAGCGTGGAACCAGTCTCGCGTAAACACGTAAGGTCGGTCGGGGGGCGCTTCATCAAACATTGCCGCAATGCTAAATGAGTACACGTGAGAGGGTAACAATTGGAGAATTGATGCCCACATACTAGATGTGTTCTATCCGTACAATACATCTACGCATAGCCTTGCTCATGATACCATTGTTGGGGTTCGGGGCAGAAAACACAATTTTTTCATAACCTACGATACCCAATCCCAAGACCTATGCTATGCTGATGCAAGTAACGGACAGAAATAGATCACATACCAGTATGTAGTCCGTTAAGCGGGAAACGTTCTCGCATGAACGTGGTTGGTGTAGTCGTACCGGCAATCCCCGATGCCGCACAGATCCACGATGACTCCTGTAGCCATCCGATCCTTGTAGACCGATGACGGGATTACGTCCCCGTCGGAACGTTGTCGATGAAGACCTCGCGATACGGCCACGACGACGAAGTAGCACCACAAGTGTAGTGCCTCGCGGGATTATACACATACAGTATACCCGACGTCCCTCCGGGCTCCGAACCAGTAGAGCAGCGGAAAGAAGATGGATTCGGATCCCGATTCCAGCAGCACGACGGCGTGCGTATAGTGGCGAAATCCCCAACCAAGTGTAGACTCCAAACAAGGGGAGTCCACTCGAGGAAGGAGAAAGGAGGGAGAGAGAGATGAGAATTTATCTCAAAAATTGATGATTAAAAGGGCACGTCTACCCCTCCTTATATAGGCCAAGGAGGGGTGCCACCCCCCCCCCCTCCACTTCCGGGGTGGGACTAATCCCAAGGGAGGGGGGTGGCGCACCAAATAAAGGGGGTGGGCCCCCTCATGGCGCCATGGCCCATGGGGGAGGACTCCCTCTCCCCCTAATGGGCCCTATGAGGCCCATATGCCTTTTAATTCATTTTTAATTATATTTAAATATATTTTAATATTTAATTCAGATAATTAAATTATAAAACATTAATTAAACATTATTAAATATATTTTGAACCTTTCAAAATACCCGGAACAACTTCCGGCCTTCATCGGAACAATTCCGGTCATCACCGGAACAATTCCGGTGTTCTCTCCAATTTCTCCGGTGATCCCGAATCAATCCTTACTGCGTCGAGTACCCTTAAGTGTAACACCCTACGGTCCGGGAAACAGCAGACATGATCGAGACAATTCTCATTGATCAATGACTAATCAATTGGACCTGGTTACAATCCTTGATAGCCCCTGCGCTTCCATCGAATGAACTTCAATCGCTGTTGGATCCGTTAACCGTGTGCCTGTTCCCTTTGTCATATGGTACTTTGCTTGTCCGAGGTTTGATCATCGGTATCCAATATACCTAGTTCGTCCTCGTTCTCAACAAACAAGTTTACTCGTTCCCGTGATATTACAACTCCGTGACCTAGTCACACGTTTGCAAACTTTATGATGTAACATCACCGAGTGGGCCCAGAGTATCTATCCGTCACACGGATGGACAAATCCCTCTTTGATCTATTTTCATACTCATCAACCATCTATTTCGGAATACCCAAAGTGCACCGTTATAGCCAGCATATTTCAGTCAGGCGGTGGGATACAAATCAAAGTCTCCTCATAGATGACAATTACGTATGATCATTACGGTCAAAGGATCTGGTCACTACGTTATAGTTATCGCAATGTCGAACTATGTGACTTGATCACATCGCAACACTTCTGGTGGGTGTATGTCCATCATATCATTATCCGATGATACGACTCCATTGTCAACAGACGCCATTGTCTCATGATCAGGAAACCTTGATCATCAATCGCCCAATGGACTAGTATACTAGGGTTGACTAGGGACCTGGTTGTTTGAATACCACACCTGTATTAATGTTTCCGCTTAATACAGTTATAGCATAGTATCAAACGTATTATGAACTAATGGAATATGCTCGATAAAACATATTTTATTTGCCTCTAGGGCACATTCCCAACAAGGGTAAACGGCGTTCTTCCATAGCCTTGGTCTCTCCTTCGGTTCGTCGGACAACATTCCTACAAAGTTGCAAGATTATAGTTAGTTTGGAATAATAAAAATAGGCATTGCAATGATATAGTAAAATGATTAAGACATACAACTCGTTACCTTATTGCCCCCCGCCTCTACCTCTATCGGTACATTCAGGAATTCCAAACCAATAACCGAAACCACGTCCTGTACCACCAATTGGAACACCTAGGCCAAGGGTGCTCCCATTTCTCCCACCAATTGGAACACCTCGGCCATGGGTGCTCACATTTCTCCCACCAATTGGAACACCTCGGCCATGGGTTCTCCCATTTCTCCCACCAATTGGAATACCACGGCCACGGGCGCTCCCATTTCTCCCACCAGTTGGAACACCACGACCATGGCCACTCCCATTTCTCCCACCAATTGGGAAACCACGACCATGGACGCTACCATCACCTTGTTGGCTTGTACTTTGACCTTGTTGGCTTGAACTTTGACCTTGTTGGCTTGTATTTCCACCATCATCTCCCTTTGATTTCTTTCTTCTACTACTACTAGGCTCGTGTTGGCTTGTACGAGGCTCTTGAAAATGTTGATTGCCCCATTCACGAAAGAAACCACCACCCCAATCATCCATGTCACCCCTAAAACGCTTTGTATGCCTTCTTCCAGGTTTTTCCACCTTCATAGCTAGATCGGGGTATAGAGCAAGTCCATGAAATTCTGGCCAAACTGATTGGTCTAGAAAGGGTTCGAACCTCGCTGCCCATGTGGCCTTGACAGCCTCAATCGAATGCTCTTCCATCCTAATATTATTTGAAAATTTGTAACCCACATTTCTATATCGTCCAGCCGCCATCAAGTGTGAGCATGGAAGATGGTACAAGGTTGGTCTCGCGCAGGAACACACACCATTCGTCAAAGAAACCTTGAATGACCCACCTCCATATTGCACACCGCCTTGGGTGATTCCTCCTGGCTCATTGACTTGATAAATCAATTCTATGTTATTAAATTCTTCGACCTCTAGCGTGTCCGCCTTCCTACTCTGGTATTGCATCCAGTCATCTATCTTGGGTGGATATTGGTACTTCTTTTCTTCCTTGTTGTCCCCGGCTATTTGCTTATTTGTTCCTCACTATATTTCAGGAAATAAGCATTCAACTTCACGAATGTATATTCCACTATAGCTGACACTGGCAATGCACGCACACCCTTAAGGACATTGTTGAAACATTCAGCCATGTTGCTTGTCATGTCACCATATCTCATGCCTTCATGATCATAAGCCCGCGACCACTTAATCATATATTCATAGTGCCTTCGTAGGAACTCTTTACCCCCGGGTGATGCAAGGCCATAGACTTTCTCATACAATTTCTGGAAATGACGAGTGGTGAAGGCCAGGCAACAATCATGTAGCTCATCAGCTAATTCCTTGCTTCCACATGCTCTATAGAAGTTTGAGACAAAATGTCTCATGCACCACCGATGATGCACACGACCATATCCTGGAATTTCATTCTCCACCGCATTTAGTATCCCTTGTGTCGGTCCGAGATGATGCAAACCTCTCTTTCAGGTCCAACTACCTTGGTCCTCAACAAACGAAGGAACCACTCCCAATTGACATTGTTCTCCGCTGAAACCAAAGCGAAAGCTAAAGGCACCAATCTGTCATCACCGTCATGCCCTACCGCGACCATGATTGTGCCTTTGAATTTGCCGGTTAGAAATGTCCCATCCACGGACAAAACCGGCCTACAATGTTTAAATGCCCTTATTGACGGCCCGAATGTCCAAAATGCACGCCCAAATATGCGGACTGTTTCCTCTTTGTACATCCTAGTATCCGTGCCAAAGGGCTCCACCACATAGTACATTTCAGGGTTTGTTGCCGCCATGGCTCCCAACACCATGGAGATGCGGTTGTATGATTCCTCCCAATCACCATACAATATCCTAAAGGCAGCTTGCTTGGCCTTCCATGCCTTACCATACTTCACCGTGTATCCGTAGAGCCCTTTCACATAATCGATCAAACCCTTAATAGGATATGTCGGTAAGATCCTTATGGTATTGGTAATTCTTTGGGCGATGAACTCGGAGGTCAATTGTCGGTGATCATTCTTAGCATTAGCCTTATCAATATTCTTGTCAGGACATCGGTGAGTAAACACACATGTTGTAAGCTTCCATTCAGGCCCACCTTTGAGCAGTCTTGCACGGACGACCCACGGACAATTCTTGAAGTCCTCACACCTCACCGTGTAACGCACCTTCTTGTTTGAGTGCTTCACATTGAATGGTCGATGATGCTTCACCGCGTACTCCTTTAGCCAATTTTGGAGATCTTCAAAGTTTTTGAAAATTGTTCCTTTACCAACCCCATGCTTGTTTACATCAGTGTCTTTCTTGGAAAATGACCTTGGTCCAAGAATTTTACTTGTGCCACCATCAACAATAGCCTTATCCGAGAGGCTTAAATCACTAAACAACGATGTCCGATGATCACGGCCAAATGCATTCATAAATGCTTTTGCTTCCTTAGCCGTCAACCCATCCTCATCAATTTCTTCGTCCGGCCCTTCGTCCTCGAAGTCAAGCGCGTCAGACCGCGCGTATGGGATGTCGTGATCCATGTTCTCTTCATAGCAATTTGCCTCCACATCTCCAATATCATGGTTATGAAGATAACATTCCATTTCATAACCCTCTCCCTCATGACCCTCAAACTCATCATCCGCGGCCTCATCACCAGCGGCTTCATCACCATCCGCCTGTGTCTCATGACCAGCGCCCTCATCACCATCGACCTCATCATATTGGTTATTCAAAGCTGGGCTCAAAGGTTGTGTCAAAGGAGGTTGACTCATTCTTGTGTCATACACTTCGGACTCCGGGTTGACACGTGGCTCATTATGTTGAACCGGGCTACTAGCATCACTTGTGGATGGTTGCCGATTCAAATCAATGTGCACTCTAGCACCAACCTTTTTTATGGCAAATAACTAAAGAGATTTTTCTTGTGAGGCCAATACAATCTCCTTATAAGCTTTCCAATGATTCTCACATTTGAGAGGCATCATCTTCCACCGAATATAATGATCGAACCCAACATTATATCTACCTTTCAAATCAACTACATCTCTTTGGTCCATCCAATTTAACTCGCTTCGGACCTTTTCCACTACATCGGCAAAGCTAGGACTACTATCAAACACCATCACTATCTCCTCCGGATCAACATAATCAATATCTCCTTTCAAAAAAGCCGGAAAGTCCACATAATGAACATTCACAACTTCATGCATCTATAATTAAAAAACAAAACAAATTCCATGACACCATCAATTATATTACCCCAATACACAAAAAATTGGAACAAGCCATGCCATATAAATCTTAAACAATAAACAATAACCCTAACATATAAATTTTTAGGCCCTAAATAATCACTAAACATGGCATATAAATCTTAAACAATAAACTAATAACAACCACATATAGGCAAAACACAACAACTTTCAACAACCCAAGCCACATTTCCTACAAACCACAATCCTAACATATCAATTTTCAATTTTTAGGGTTAGGGTTAGGGTTTGTCCTATAAAATCTTTAACCATGCCTTACAAATCCTTATCTCTAAACACTCAAAACAACCACCTATGAACAAATTTCTAAGATTTTCAAAAATATGAAGAATATATTTCACCCCCAATTTCTAGGGTTTCCACTAAGATGATGAAAATAATCAAATGCCAAGATTTGTTTTGGACAAAATTAAGGGGGAGGGAGGAGATTACCTTGGAGAATGCAAAGAACACGATTTCCACCAAGAAAAGCCTTTGATTTGGAGAGATTTGAGGAGAAATGGAGTGGGGGTTATGAGAGAGGAGGGGGAAAGGTTTCGGGGTTGATGATGAAGAAGAGAGGGTGGGGAAGGGAGAAGGAAGAAAAAGGGACAGAAATACCTAAGTCGCATGGCGCCTTTTACCAAGGCGCCATGTTTAAGGGTACGACGCCCCCATTAATGGCGCCATGGTGCTGGCATGGCCCACCTGCAGGTCCTACGTGGCAAGGTGCATGGCGCCTTTGGGGATGGCCCATGGTGCCTGACATGGCGCCATAGAGGCGGGCGTTATGAAAAAAGGTCATTTTGTGAAAATTTTGAATTTTGAGTTCATTTTGTATTTTAAATTCAAATAAGGGTCAAATTTGTAAAATTTTCCCCTAAAATCCGTGGAGAGAAAGTGACGCGTGCTTACATTGTAGTCTGGGCCTGGGGATGAATTGACAACACCAACAGGACTTGTCTTGTCCCACCGCTTGAGTCGTCTATGTAGCACGACATGTGACGCCTAGCCTGGCTGCCTAGTGACTCTGAACGTGGGTCTGCTCCCCATTTTCCGTCGGAGAAAGCTGGGTATGTGAGATATGTAATGAAAAAAATGCACACTGCAGCCCAGCGGCGCCATACCACCTCCGTCCCCAACCTCAACCCACCCATACACACAAACTCACACAGGCAGCTCGCATCAATCCGCCGGCGAGTTAGCGGTGCCCTGGATCAGGAGCAGGCGGCATGGCCTCGCCTGAAGCGTCGCTCGATGACACCATGGACATGCCGTTGAGGAAGAGAGACGAGGGCCGCCGCTGAGGTGTGTGTGCGGTGGGGGGAGAGAGAGGGAGGGCTGCCGTTGAGGAAGAAGATGAGGGCCGCCGCCGTAGGTGCTGCCGCTCGAGGGCGGGGGGAGAGAGAGGGAGGGGCTGCCGTTGGCGAAGAAACAAAGGAGGAAAAGGGAGAGGGGCTCGGTTGGTGGGGGAGAGATAGATGTATCGGGGCCCCTGCTGCTGGGCTACTCGCGTGAAACAGGGAAAGTGGGCTGGGCTAGCAGCGCAAAAACGGGGCAGCTTCCCTTTTTCTGTCAGGTTCTTGTGTGGTTTGTCAATTTTTAATTCATAGAATATTGTTTAGCTCAACAAAAACTGGTGTCATGGCGCACAGATCTCAAAGCGAAGATGCTGCAATGAACGATAGCAATATGACCCGTATCCGCTTCTGTTGGTACAAGTGCATTTTAACTGAGTATTATTCTGTTACAAAGTTAGAACTGACAGAAGCACGGGTTTTAACCGACGCATTCAAAAGTTCGGTACTGTTCACAGCTCTAGTTAAAAAAATAATTTATGAATATTTATTTATCGGAACAGGACGTGTAATATACCGTTGGAAAGCTATGGAAAGCGCCATTCCGGTTAATATAGAACTTTTTTGCAAAATCATCACGGTTTTTGAGTAGTTTTCAAAATACGTTTTTTTCTAATTCAAAAACGTGAATCGTATTTTTTATGTAGTTTTTAAACGGTTTGTCGGAATTGAGCAAATGAGATGGCGTTGGAAATCTTATAAAATTCCGAAACTTTTACTTATATGAATTGTTTTCTAATTTTATACGTTTTAAAAGTAATTTGAAAAATGGGAAAATTCTTGGCAGATTGTATTTTCCCCGTTTTTCGCAAACCGTTTATCGGATTGACGCAAATGATATGGCGTTGGAAAGCTATAGAAAATGCGAAACTATACTATATAGAAAGTTTTTCTAATTCTTAACGGTTTTAAAACAAATTCGAATACAGTCAAATCTAGTTTTGAATACGAATTTTTTTACAAGTTTATCGGAATGGGGCAAATAATATACCGTTGTAAATAGGGCGAAAAATGTGACACTGTTCATGTTGAAAGTTTTCTCAAATTCTCAATGGTTTAAGAGTAATTTAGAACGCAAGAAAACAAATCTTGTTGTGTTTCCGTCTGAAAAATAAAGTGTGTTAATTGAGTGATTTATGGGTTTGAACTGATGAGTTTAATAGTCTGAACTTTACTCTATTTTTTGGTACTGTTTTAGTCGTAACTTTTCAACCGTTTCTCGGAATTAAGTAAATAATATATCGTTGAAATCCTATTGAAAAGAGAGTACTTTTGATGTTAATTTTTTTTATGAAATTCAATACATTTTAAGAATGTTTTTGAATTTGATAAAATTCATATTGAACAAAGTGTGTATCATAGTCGTACTGATGGTGCGTTCGTGTTTGAATTGACTGTCCCATTAACGTTAGCTCGGGTGCAAGTGTGAGGCTTGTGATGAGCTTCAGTGAGTTAACTTTTTGGTTTGGTTTTAGTTTGAACCGATTGCACTCATGAGCGTTAGGTCTTACCCGTACTAGCGAATCATCCATACTTGTACTGCTTTACCCAATCAAGTTTGGTGTTAGGTGTACTGACCGCACAAACGTGCTTCTACTGATTGCATGTTATGTTGGTGAAGCCATAGTCACCATTTTCTATACATCTTTTTTCCATGGGGGAGCAGAAGTGAACCAGTACCGCATCGCTTTTCATAGTCGCACTGA
This sequence comes from Bromus sterilis, assembly GCA_950022295.1. NCBI lineage: Eukaryota > Viridiplantae > Streptophyta > Magnoliopsida > Poales > Poaceae > Bromus > Bromus sterilis. Next base: position 281,620,406 of record OX465599.1, on the reverse strand, counting down.
CGGTGCGACGGAGTTTGATCTAATTGCCCCCATCCGTGTTAGGTTGTAGTTGTACTGACGACACTGTAGGAGAGGGGATTTGGGGTTCAGTCCACACTGGACTCTTGTATTGATCTCATGTATATATAGAGCCGTACATGGGGGGCGCCGGAGCGCATGTTACAGGGGGCGCGACGTGCGCGTGATCGTGGTGATCGTGTGCTAGGACGTGACCAGGACGGGGTCAGCAGGGGAGACTGGCAGTTGCTGTCAACACCCCCCCGCAGCTGCAGCATCCGGCGACCGGATGCATAAGCTGGATCGAAACTCTTGGAACGCCGGCGTGGGTAGCCCTTTCGTCATCACGTCGGCAAACTGTTGCGTCGTCGGGACATGGAGGACGCGGAACTGCCCGAGAGCTACCTTCTCGCGGACGAAGTGGATATCCAGCTCGATGTGTTTGGTACGCCGATGATGGACAGGGTTCGCAGCCATGTAGACCGACGAGATGTTGTCGCAGTAGACGACGGTCGCCTGGGACAGCGGAGCACGTAGCTCGCCGAGCAGCTGACGGAGCCAGCAGCACTCGGCGACGGAGTTGGCGACGGCGCGATACTCGGCCTCCGCACTGGAGCGGGAGACCGTGGGCTGCCGCTTGGATGACCAGGAGACCAGCGAGTCGCCGAGGAAGACGGCGTAGCCGGACGTGGAGCGCCTGGTGTCCGGGAAGCCCGCCCAATCGGCGTCAGAGTAGGCGACCAAGTCCAGGGTCGCCGAGCGCGCGATGTGGAGACCATGGGTGTGGGAGCCGCGCACGTAGCGCAGGATTCGCCGGACCAGTGCTCGGTGTTGCTCCCGCGGGTCATGCATAGACAGGCAAGCTTGCTGGACGGCATAGGCGAGGTCGGGGCGGGTCATGGTGAGGTACTGGAGACCTCCCACGATGCTGCGGTAGTCGGAGGCGTCGTCAATGGGCGGACCAGCGTCCGCGGAGAGCTTGCAGCATGTGTCCACGGGCGTCGATGCGGGTTTGCACTGGGTCATGTTGGCGCGACCCAGCAGCTCCTCGGCGTACTTGCTCTGGGACAGGAAGAAGCCGTCACTGGAGCGCGTGACGCTGATGCCGAGGAAGTAGTGGAGGGGCCCGAGGTCCTTCATGGAGAATTCAGCCACCAGCTTGGCTTGAACGCGACGAAGCAGGGACGTAGTCGACGCAGTGAGGATGATGTCGTCCACGTACAGCAGCAGGTACGCGCACTCGCCGGCGTGTTCGAGCACGAACAGTGAGGGATCAGAGCGCGCCACGACGAATCCCACCTGGCGGAGGAAGGCGGCGAAGCGATCGAACCATGCCCTGGGCGCTTGCTTCAAACCGTAGAGTGACCTGTCGAGGAGGCAGACGTGCTCGGGTTGGGCCTCGTCGACGAAACCGACCGGCTGCTGGCAGTAGACCCGCTCGGTGAGGTAGCCTTGGAGGAACGCGTTGTTCACGTCCATCTGATGGACGGGCCAGTCGCGCGCAGCAGCAATGGCGAGGACGACGCGGATGGTGGCGGACTTGACCACTGGGGAGAAGGTCTCGTCGAAGTCGATGCCGGGGCGCTGGGAGAAGCCACGGACAACCCACCTGGCTTTGTAGCGTTCCAGCGAGTCGTCCGCGTTGAATTTGCGTCGGAAGAGCCACTTGCCGGAGACGACGTTGGCACCTCGAGGTCGTGGCACCAGCTTCCAGGTCTTGTTCGCCATGAGCGCCCTGTACTCATCCTGCATCGCAGCTCGCCAATTTGTGTCACGAAGCGCAGCACGCACGGTCGCGGGGACGGGAGACACAGTGGAGACAGAGTTGTTTTTGTCATATTTGGGATTGGGGAAGAATTTGCCGCGCTGAGCACGGGTGATCATGGGGTGTGCTGGCGGGGGCGGAGAAGCTGGACCAGCTTGGATGTCAGGGGGCGTCGGGCACGGCCCCGCCGGAGTGTCCACCTGGGGGGTGGGCGACGCAGGGGAGCACGCGACTGTATCGGCACCGCGGGGGGAGCGAACAGGAGTAGGTGCGACAGGCGGGGTCGTTGGAGCGCGCGGTGCGCGCGCGCGCAGAGGAACATCGGGCTGAGAGACGATCTCATCAGGAGAGGGAGCGTGCGGTGTCGCTGTGGTGTGACGGAAAGGGAAGCTGTGCTCGTCGAAAACGACGTGGCGAGAGACGATGACGCGCCCGGTGGCTTGGTTGAGGCATCGGTAGCCTTTGTGGTCGCTAGAGTAACCCAAGAAGACGCAAGGCGTAGAGCGCGGCGCAAGCTTGTGGGGAGCAACAGCGGAGAGGTTCGGAAAACACAGGCATCCGAAAACACGAACACCTGAGTAGTCAGGCTGAGTGTCGTAGAGGAGATAGAAGGGGGTGTGGCTATGGCGAGGTCGGCAAGGGCAACGATTTAGAAGGAATGTGGCTGTGTTCAAGGCCTCTGCCCAGAACGTGAATGGCATGGACGCGTGCACAAGCAGGGTGCGGACAATGTCATTGAGGGTGCGCAGGGCGCGCTCGGCGCGCCCGTTTTGCGGGGACGTGTAGGGACACGACATGCGGAGAGCGATGCCATGGGCAGAGAAGAAATCGCGCGCAGCATGGTTGTCGAATTCGCGACCGTTGTCTGCTTGGAGCGTGAGGATGTTGAGATGGAAGTGTGTGCGAACCATGGCAGCGAACTTCTTGATACATGGGAGCGCGTCGGATTTGTGGCGGAGGGGAAACGTCCAGGCAAAGTGGCTATAATCATCCAAAACGACAAGGTAATAAGCGAAACCAGAGGTGCTTGATACAGGAGATGTCCATACATCACAGTGAACTAACTGGAAAGGGAAAAACGACATACGATCGGAAGAACTAAAAGGAAGCCGGGTGCTTTTTCCTAATTGACAGCTTGAGCAGATGGCGGAGGGAGCGGTGCTGGAGACATCCTGCAGGTCGTGGAGGGCAAGACGGAGAGCGTCATGATGGGGGTGACCGAGGCGATCATGCCAGAGCTCAGTGGAGACCGCGGCCAGGGCATGGTGAGCGCGCGGCATGGACAGCGGGTAGAGGTCACCGTCAGCTTCACAGCGGAGGATCACCTTCCTCGTTCTTCGATCCTTGACAGAGAAACCGGTATTGTCAAATTCAATGTTAACAGGGTTGTCACGGGTGAGTTTCTTGACGGAAACAAGGTTTTTGATGAGGCGAGGGGAAACAAGCACATTGCGGAGGGAGAGAGGAGAGTTGGATGTGGGAATGGAGACATGACCTTTGTGCGTGATTGCGAACGAGTCACCATTGCCAACTACAATGCGGGAGGAAGTACAGGGGTAGGCAGAGGACAACGTACCAGAGGACGAGGCCATGTGGGACGTGGCTCCTGTGTCGAGGTACCAGGGCGCGCTCGACGTGGGCTGGTGCTGCTGGACGCCTAGATTGTTGAGGGCGTGCACGAGCGCGGCCTGATCCCAACCTGGCGGCGAGGAGGAGGCGGATGCCGGTGCCGGCGTCGCCCCGTAGAGCGCATGCTGCGGCAGGCCAGCTTGGGGCCAGACCGGTGGAGGGGCGTCGGCATGTGGCACGGTCGGCGCGTAGTAGTGGTACGCATGGCCGGCGAAGGGTGCAGGGCCGCCAGGGCGCGGGCCGAGCACGCCGGCTCCGGGGGCGTGCGGGCGCCACGGCATGGGCCAGGCGTGCACCATGCCGGTCCAGGGGGATGGCGAAGGCGGTGGAGCCCGTGCCGTCGCTGAAGGGTTGGGGGCACTGGTGTCGACAGCCTTGCCCTTGCCTTTGTTGCGTCCACCGGAGGAGCCGCCGGAACGACGGTTGCCGCCTCCACCACCGGAGGGGCCACCGTTGGGAGGAGCGTCGTTGGTGCTGGGGCCGGCGCGAGTGGCGTGGAGCGCAGTCTCGTGGGAGGCGTCCGGAGCCTGACGACTCTCTTCCAGCAGCAGGAACGCGCGGCACCGGAGAAAGGTGGGGAACGGCGTCTGCATAGTAAGGATAGGGATGGCGTACCGCAGGCGAGGATGGAGCCCGCGGAACATGTTAAGCACCTGCTCGCGATCAGTGACCGTCTCGCCGAGGTCCGCGAGGCGGTCGGCACACTCCTTGAGACGCGCGAAGTAGCTGATGACGGAGCCGCCGCCTTGTTCAATCCGGCGGAAGTCCGTGGCGAGGAAGACGGCCTGGTGCTCTCTGTTTTCAAGGAACAGAGTGGTGATGGACGCCCAGAGCTCAGCCGCGGTGGCACCGCGCTGGTGGACGAGGCCGAAAATCTCGGGGCTGATACGAGTGTACAGCCAGGAGATCACATAGGCGTCGTCCTGCACCCAGGCTGGGTCGTCGGGGCGCGCCGGGCCGGTGATGTGGGCGAGGACGTTGCTCTTCTGGAACGTGACCTCAAAGAGGGTGCGCCACTGGGAGAAGTTGGGCGGGTTCAGCGTGAGGACGAGCGGCACGTGCTGGTTGATGTGGATCACGGCCAACGGGGAGGAGGCCGGGCCGGCGGAGGCAGGCGGAGCTGTGAGCGGCCCGCCAGGGAGGGCGGCGGCAAGAGCCGCCGGGGTCACCAGCTGAGGACGGTTCGGCGCACTTGAGGCGGCCGCATCGAACGCAGAGGAAAGGCCAGGGCGTGGAGGGGGAGGTGGTGGTGGTGGCGGCGTAGCCATGACACCGGAGCAGTTGGGAAGGGGCAGCGGAAGCAGGGTCAGAGGCGCGGGACGATGCCGGCGTCTGATACCATGTAGGAGAGGGGATTTGGGGTTCAGTCCACACTGGACTCTTGTATTGATCTCATGTATATATAGAGCCGTACATGGGGGGCGCCGGAGCGCATGTTACAGGGGGCGCGACGTGCGCGTGATCGTGGTGATCGTGTGCTAGGACGTGACCAGGACGGGGTCAGCAGGGGAGACTGGCAGTTGCTGTCAACAGACACAATTGTGTTCGTATTGACGGTGCAGCCGCGTCTAAACTAATTGCCCTAATTGCATTCATGCGAAGGCGAGTCCCAGACTTGGTTTTTATGGGGAGACCTAAACAAAATAACTAGAATTGCACCACATGTCATAGTTGTACTAATGACATAGACTTTTTTGAATTGATTACCCCATCCGCGTTAGCTCATAGTCGTACTGACGGCTTAGTCGTATTTATACCGATTGTCCAATCCATCCGCGTTAGGTCATAGTTGTACTGACGGCGCGACCGTATTCAAACTGATTGCCTCTATCTGTGTTAGCACGAGGTCGAGCCAAAGACTCCACAATGAGCATCAACAAGGTGAGGGGGTACCCGACGAGGCCGAGCAAGGAACGAGACGAAGGGGACAATGCAATGTGTAAACTTTACTAAGAAAAACTCTTGAGCCAACACTAACCCCATATATAATGTCAACAATTTTACACTCGCGCAGGATAATGAATTATTTATTTTGAGCTTTTTAAACTTACATTTCTTTTTTGTTCACTCGAACTTGATACATGCTATGTACTATCAACAATTTTAACATCAGACTTATACTCGTACAGGACAATGAACATTTTTATAGCAAATACAAAACAATAGAAAAGTATTTGGTTCTCATAAGCATTTCGACAAGCACGTACAAAGCATTAATTTTTGCACATAGCATGAGATTGAATGGAGCAGCGACAAGACTGAAGTGAAAAGAATTAGGACAAGGGAAAAGAAGCAGCAGCAGCAGCAGCTCAAACTGCTCCTATCGTTTTCTACAGGATGCAACTCCCACGAGATTCAGATAATTATGTCCGTTCGGTTCAGAACATCACTCGCCTGTCCCAACAGCCAGCTCAAGTTCAAACAATATTTTGCACAGAAATAGCATGAGATTTCACGAAGTAGCAATACGCCACGAGTGAAAAATAGCAGCAACAACAGCTCAAATTTCTCCTATACTAGCTTAATGTCCGTGCGTTGCCACGGGATAACAAAATAATTATGATCAAACAATTTAGAAATATAGTGAATTGAGTCTCTCTCACATTCCTTTCGTCCTTAATAAATGTTATGTTCTCTTAATCACCCTATCATTCCAAGAGTATATATAACAACTTTATCTCTACCCTTCCCTTCCCTCCCCTCCACCTTCACGGCACTGTGTCTAAACTCTCTTTTCAAAATCTTGTACCACCATAGATTATAATACTTTATTAATTTGAAAGATTTTTTTGATCTCTTTCTCGGAGATTAGTCAGTCAAAAATATTTGATCGATTCACATTTAATTATTTGATTAATAGTTCTTCTCTTAGCCAACCTTTGCTCTTAAAAAATATATGTGCGTTGCAACAGAGTTAATTCTATTTTAATGGTTTAATAATAATTTTGATTAACATATAACTTTAGGTCAAATCATACGACATTGTCCTCGCGTCTCTATACGCGTGCATCCTCCTCTGTCTACGTCGGCGCGGACTGCACGCTACCCATCAGCTACAGCATGGAGCTTGTGCATGCCTACATCGCCGCCGCACTCACGGAAGTTGTGGCGCACCAGCTGGGCACCACCAAGCCCGTCTTCCTCGTCTGGACCTCCCAATGCTGCTCCGAGCCACATAAACTGCCCCATCCCGATGCAACATCGTGGGAGGCATCCTGGAGGATGAGGAAGACGATGGTGCATGGCGTCCCATCCCGTCCAGCGCACAGCGCACACCTTCTTTCCCAGTGTACGACACACGAGCCTTATGATCCTTGCAGACGCCCGAGGTCAGCGGCGGAGCGAGCTCACGCGGCGATCGACGCGCCATAGCCGTCGGCAGGGTCAGCTACGGTGAGCCCCGGGATCTGTTGGTGGGCGATGAGAAGCAGGGTGCCGACGTCCGCATGAGGTTCTAGGAGCTTCCTAAGCGAGATCGATTTATAAAGAAGTCCTAGGCGTGAATATGTAGGGCTAAGGAAGTGATTCTTTTAGCCTGATCAAAGGATGTTAATGCATGGCTATTTGGAATAGATACATTTTAGGCAAGTTAAAAAATCTACTAAATCTGGGATGGGAGGAAGGAAAGGAATCGTGGGAGAAACAAATCGATGGGATTGATGGAAGGGGGCAGCGTAGGTGGAATGAAACAAACGAAGGATGTACTCTCCCTTTAGAAGGAAGCATTCTGGAAACAAATCAAATCATTAATGTTTCTAAAAATCAAATCAATGTGGTTTCCTTTTATACGCAAGGATATAAACAAATGTGTGATTGATTATCATTATTAAAAAAATTGTGAAAAAGAAATGTATTTGTACATTCCTTGAATTCAGAGATCTAATTCTAGTGGGAAGGTAAAAGAGTCAACGTAAAGGGATGATGATGGAAGGTGAAGACGAAAAACCGTGGAGACGAAAAAAATCCGTGGAGGGCAGCCTGTCAACTCTCCTTTTAGGAGTAGAACAAGAATGCAGTGTGTTTTGCTAATTGTGATATTGAAATAAGAATAATGTGGAACTACATAAAAATTAATCTATCCATGTTTCAGTAGATTAGATGTTGCAAAAGCTTGTGCGAAATTTATAGGATAGAAAATCAAAGATGAACGTGCAGGAGGCGCTCCTGCTAGTTTTGTTTTGCTACAAAAACAAGGTGTTTCTTCTCCAATTTATATTTTACATCAATCGTTTTGAGGATGAATACCGTTATCCTTCACGTGGATGCTCCAGTCCATGCAATGGGTGCTTTCTCAAGCACGGCCGCACCAGCGTCCAGGGACGGTGGTACTCCTGCCAGGCTGCCACCCGACCACATGGCAGCGGCGCGACGCCCTCCACGACGGCCCCGGCAAACGGCGAGCCGCATCAAATGCGGTGATGAAGAGTTCTTGCAGGCGTGACGCGACCTGCAGCCATCGTCATTGATGACGCCTCTCACATCGCGTCCTTCTGCGACGCTTCTCTCGTAGCGTCCTGCGGCGCACGGCGCGGCTGCTGATGGCAGCAACGAAAAACGGAAATCTGCCCCGGACTGGATCCTTGAGCGAACCACCACACGGCCCCGGCCTTGGAACCAGACGCGATCGAGGCCCTCATCCCCGACGTGTATGCGCTCCGTAGCATCAGCTCGTGAGTCCACCCTCAGCCGGTGAACGTGGACCCCTCCCTACACCGGCGAAGAACCTCCCACGCGGTGGCAAGGCTGGCGGCTAGCCATAACAATGGCGGCGCTGCTAGGTATTTAGTTGGACAAGGCTATGACGGTGTTCTCGGGTTTGTTTCATAAAAACCAGAAGAAGAGGATTGGATGGAAATTAACCGGCAAGCTAAAAGAAAATCAGTGGGGGGCGATGAATGAATGAGGTCCTTCGCTTGATCGATGGGAGTAGTAGCTAGCGAACGAATGAAACGACCAGGTACTGAGTACAGCGTCAATAGTAAAAATTTAGAATATTTATAATTCACATTAATTAAGAGTAGTAATAATTTTGGAATGTTAATTGAATACGTTTATATTTATGGAATGATAATTAACTATTGGCCACCTATCCAATGATTCTTTTGTTGAAAGGAATTTTGTGATTCGTATGATCACTTGCCTTACAAAAAGATTGGAATGTTAATTGAATACGATGATATTTTTGGAATGATCCACAACTATTGACAAGTGTCCAAACAGTTGTATAGGACGGCTCTAGCAGATTTTGGCAAGTGATTCAACCAAAATAATGCACAAGATTTTCATGGAAAAACCAGCATGGTGGTTGTGGTGGGAGGTGGAACGAAAAAAATCATGAAGGCGAAGAAAACCGTGGAGGGCGGCCTACCAACTCTCCCTTTAGAAGTAGAGATGTTGGTACAGGATGCACCTCACATGCGGTTCGGAAATTATTTGTTTTTCAGTTCAAAACATCAAATTCGCACAACAACATGCACGAACCTGTTCACCTCTGCATCCCTGGGTGGAGACAAATAAATCATTTTTGTAATAGAACATAACTACTGTGTAATTTCTCTATATGCTTCCACAATCACAGGAAATGCCACGCAACTATCCAACAAAACATTTTTAGGAAAAAAATCATTTCTAGCATATTTCTCCATCAGGAGAGGAGTGAATAGTATGATCTTTCGGGACAAAATGCAGTATTTCTCCTGCTACATGGAACAAAATACATCCTCGAATAAAATGAACTTATAACAAGTAAAATTGGTGCACTTATCATGCAGCAGAAACTGAACTGAATTGAACAAGAAATAGTAATTGATAAGTTTTGGAGGCGGGGAATTGATGAGGTGGAGGCAGGAAATCAACACGACGGCAGCAACATATTCAGACCTGTCAATTTTTAAGTTTAATATGAGAGTTCAGAGAATACTTCTAGTTCAATATATCAACATATTAAGACTGAACTTAGTTGCTCATATGATGGCATGAGTTCATGACAGTACCAGATGACAAGCCAGTCAAACAACAATGTGGGCGTCCTGGAGGCGTCCGGTGAGGACGACGACCATATCTCGAGGCAAAGCATGACAACAGACTAGAGGGAGAGCTTGACGAAGACCCACCTGTCGTTGAAGGCGGCCATGGGACCAGGACCTCCAATAGTCTTTGCACATCAGGTACAACATTATTTATGGGTGAATTAGAAATACAATTGCCCTTCAAAACTCCATCATCTAATCGCAAGCCTGGAAGTCGTTAAATAAACTCGACATACTAGCCATACAAAATGGACCTTAAGATACCGTTCTTCCATAACAAATGAAGCCCAAGTGGAGAATTTTTGCCTATTATCTCCTGCAAGAATATGAATCAATAGTTGGCCAAGAGAAGCTAAAATTCAGTCCTCATAGGCATTTTCAGAAAGTACATACAGAGCATCATTTTTGCATAGAAGAATAACATCAGATTGAATGGAGCAGCAACGTGCCATTAATAAAAAGAAGTAGCAGCAGCTCAAGACCATCCTCCATTTCTATACAGGATGCACCTGCCATTGCGGTTGTAAGACAATAGATTTGGGGGATCTAGCGCACCCCTAAACGGATGGCTTATCTCTCTTTATATAATGATTTGGATAGGTACAATACGTGTGTACATAGACAGGGAAACCGAAGCCTATACAAAGTCTAACACCCTCCCTCAATCTCAACCATGCTCTGAGTTCAGCAGGTTTAGATTGCGCCTACATCCTTCAAACTGAGGGAATGGTAATGGCTTCGTGAAGATATCAGCAAGTTGATCTTTTGAGGAGATGAACTTGATCTGAAGCAGCTTCTGAGCAACATGTTCTCTTACAAAGTGATAGTCAACTTCAATGTGCTTTGTTCTAGCATGAAACACCGGATTGGACGAAAGATATGTTGCGCCGATATTATCACACCAAAGAACAGGAGGTTGCGGATGTGAGAGCCCTAACTCTCTGAGCAGAGACTGCACCCATATGATCTCACTAGTGGCATTGGCCACAGCTTTATATTCAGCTTCGGTGCTACTACGAGAGACTGTAGCTTGCTTACGAGAATTCCAGGCGATTAAATTGGGACCAAAGAATACTGCATATCCCCCCGTGGATCGACGATCGTCTGGATTACCAGCCCAATCCGCATCAGAGAAAGCGGATAAAATGCCAGAAGGAGCAGCTCGAAGATGAAGGCCATGTGCAGCAGTAAGACGAACATAGCGCAGAATACGCTTAACAGTAGCCCAATGAGTATCCCGTGGAGCATGAAGATACTGGCAGACACGGTTAACTGCAAAGGAAATGTCAGGTCTAGTGATAGTGAGATACTGAAGACCACCAACAATGTTGCGATAGTCTGTAGCGTCTGCAGAGGAGAGCAAAGAGCCATCAACAACAGACAATTTGTCCGTCACTGACATAGGTGTGGTGGCTGTTTTGCACTGAAGCATACCAGCCCGACGTAACAGATCCAGGGAATATTTCCGCTGAGTGAGAGTGAGTCCACTATCAGAATGAGTAACTTCCAAACCCAGGAAGAAATGTAGCTTACCCAAGTCCTTAATCGCAAATTCAGAACTCAAGGCAGTGATAAGACAGTCTGTAGCTGAGTCAGAGGAGCTAACCAGAATAATGTCATCAACATAGACCAGGAGATACATGGTGACTTCTGGTCGCTGAAGAAGAAATAGTGAAGTATCAGCTGTAGACGACACCAATCCAAGCTTGCGAAGAGCAGAACCAAGCCTAGCATGCCAGGCACGAGGAGCCTGTTTCAGTCCATAAATCTCCTTGACAAGACGACACAAATGCTGAGGATGATCTGGATCAACAAAACCAGGAGGCTGGCGCATATAAACTTCTTCTTCCAAAACACCATGCAGGAAAGCATTTTGGACATCTAGTTGACGCAGGAACCAACCTCGAGTGACAGCCAAAGACAGAAGGAGTCGAATGGTGGTCGGTTTGACAACCGGACTGAACGTATCCTCATAATCAAGTCCATAGCGTTGTTTAAAGCCTTTAGCGACCAAGCGAGCCTTGTACCGCTCAATCGATCCATCTGCATGTTTCTTAACCTTGAACACCCACTTAGAATCAATGACATTCACACCGAATGCAGGGGGAACCAAATTCCATGTACCATTCTGGCGAAGGGCATGAAATTCAACTTCCATGGCAGCACGCCAATGCGGGATACTCATAGCAGCTTGATAGTGACGAGGTCCAGCTGTAGAATCAGATTGAGCATGAGACACACAAGAAGCAATCCAAGCAACCGTACCATCAGTACGTTCCTTAGGTCTGAAGATCCCGCTGCGACTGCGTGTGTGTGGCCGCAACGCAACAGGAGCAGCGGGCGGTCCGGTTGGCGGTGCAGGTGAGGCCAACTCGGCAGATGGCGAGGGCAACTCGAGGCTAGCGCCTGGGGAAGCCCACCCGGGCGAGTGAGCGGGCGGGACCGACCCAGCAGCCGGCGAGTCCGCTGGCGAGGGCGGCTCGGGGCCAACTCCTGGAGAAGCCGGTCGGGGCGAGTGAACAGGCGAGGCTATCTCGACAGTCGGCGAGTGCGGCTCGGGGCCATCGCCTAGGGAAGTCGGCCTGGGCGAGGGGAGCACAGGGGGCTGGCTCAGTAGCCGGCGAGGCCGGCTCGGTACCAGTGACTAGGGAGGCCGACCCAGAGGAGCGGGCAGGCGAGGGCGGCGGGACAGGCGGCGAATCTGTGATGTCGAGTACTTGTAGGCGAGACCCTCGACCAATTCCTGCACCATGGTTAGGCAATAATCCAGGAGAATGTGCAACATCTTCAAATTGGCCAGGAGAAACAGAGGATGAATGCAGTGGTAATGACACAGATGTGGGTGATGGCATATTCGAAAAAGGGAACACATTTTCGTCAAATACTACATCTCGAGAGATATAAACACGATTTGTAGGGATATGTAGACACTTGTAGCCCTTATGTTGAGAACTATACCCAAGGAAAACACACTTCTTAGAGCGAAACTCAAGTTTGCGTTGGTTGTAGGGTCGAAGATGAGGCCAACACGCACAACCGAACACTTTGAGAAAGGTGTAGTCCGGAACTTCCTGAAAAAGAAGCTCAAGAGGTGTTTTCATCTTGAGAAGACGAGTGAGAAGCCTATTAATTAAGAAACAAGCTGTGAAGAAGGCATCACTCCAAAACCGAAAGGGCATAGATGCATGAGCAAGAAGAGTAAGACCAGTTTCAAACAAGTGACGGTGTTTACGCTCGGCAGCACCGTTCTGTTGATGTGTATGTGGACAAGACAGGCGATGAGAGATCCCAAGCTTTTGAAAGAAGGAATTGAGGTTGCGATACTCGCCCCCCAATCAGACTGTATATGAATAATTTTATGCTTGAGAAGACGCTCAACATGCGTTTGAAATTGCAAGAAAACATCAAACACATCACATTTACGCTTAAGCAAATAAAGCCAAGTAAAGCGACTATAGGCATCAATGAAACTGACATAATAGTTATGACCACTCACGGAGGTCTGAGCAGGACCCCATACATCCGAAAACACAAGTTCTAGAGGATGACTGACTACTCGAGTCGATGAGGCAAAAGGAAGTTGATGACTCTTCCCTTGCTGACAAGCATCACACACTGCTAAAGGATTATTACTGGATAAACTCGGAAGCTCATGCCGATGAAGAACATGACTAACAATCGGCGAAGCCGGATGACCAAGACGTGAATGCCATTGAGATGGCGAGACGCGAACACCACTAAAAACCCCTGAGAGAGTGAGCACATCTAAAGCATAGAGACCATTGCGTAGGCGACCTCTAAGAAGAACGTCCCTCGTGACTCGATCTTTGACAAAGAGATCAAACGGATGGCATTCAACGAAAACATCATTATCACGAGTAAACTTAGGAACAGATAGCAAATTAGTAGTGAATGAAGGAACATGAAGGACATTGCTAAGCTGAAGTTTACGTGATGAATGTGTGAAGAAAGATGTCTGACCAATATGAGAGATGTGCATACCTGAACCATCAGCGGTGTGGACCTTGTCAGGTCCATGATAGAGCTCATGTGAGTTAAGCCGTCCAAGTTCGCTCGTCAGGTGGTCAGTTGCACCCGTGTCGATAACCCAGCTGCTATCTACAGGATATGATGATGTGGATCCGTGCGTGGCCATCACAGCTTGATGTTCATTGCTCTTATCGTTGTTGCCAAGGCCCAAAAAATCACGCATAAAGCGACGACGACAGCGTGACGCAAGATGGCCATCGAGACCACAAAGCTGGCATGGCGGTGTGACACCACATACCGAACAACAGTTACGAGAGGTCGCCATAGCAGTAGATGACGACGCAAGGGCCGCAGCTAAAGGCGGGATGGGCGGCATGTAGAGACGCGACAGGTTGGCGCCGTAAGGCGCCGACGAAGGAGCGCCATAGCCATAGGGCGCAACAGAGGGCGGTGCAGGTGCACCGTAGGGCGATGGCGCAGGAGCGCAGTAGGGCACACCTGCAAACCCACCGGACAAGGGCGGCACAGACACGTCGTGCGAGACAAAGGTTGGCCCGTAGGGAATCGGGGATGCCGGAGTAGCACCGACCTCGGTGCGGTACTCAGCAGACAGAGGCACGGACTCCTCATAGACAGTGGAGGGAGTCGCGGCAACAGAGGTCGCATGATCCGATCTGGTCGCTGCAGTTGAATACGGCGCGAACGTAGATGAGTATGGTCCATAGCTGGCTGACGCAAGGCCTCCCGGCACATGGCCGAAACCGGTGTGAGCAAAACCATCGAGTACAAGGCCGCCCTGTGCATGGCTGAATCCATCAGGCGTGAGGCCTCCAAGTCCATGGCTGTAACCAGCATGGGCTGTAACCAGCATGGCCAAAGCCAGCGGGCACGAGGCCGCCAGGTGCGTGGCCGAAGCCAGCGGGCGCAAGGCAGCCAGGCGCGTTGCCGTGGCTGTGGGGCGCAATGCCAGCGGGGCCGTAGACCGATCCGAAAGACGAAGTAGCCGGCGGCGTCAGAAAAGACGGCGAGGAAAACAGGTCGACGCCGCGAGATTCGTCAGATCGATTTTCGACTAGTAGGTTGGACAGGAACGGCGGGACCGTCGCCGTGGTAGTGACGGAGGATGAGGCCGCTGTGAGCGATGCGGCCGTGGCAGTTGACGCGGTGGCGTCGGCGGCAACCATGGAGACGGCTGCAGGATCTAACGCACCCCTAAACGGGTGGCTTATCTTTCTTTATATAATGATTTGGATAGGTATGTGTGTATAATTAGGACAGTATAACTGGACACAATCCCAGCCCTCACAGCGATTTGAATTTTGGACCGTCCATTTTCGAGATCTGATCGTTCTTGAGCGTTGGATTCAGTTGTACAGGTAAGTTATACGTACTGAGCTGGCTGTCCTAATGGGCAGCTGCTCCACGGGCCGAATCGGCACACCGTGGTTAACTGGGCCGTAGCCCAGCCCATTCCAGCCGCGGGTCAGCGACTGCGAGCGAGCGAGCGATTCCCATGTCGTCCATCGATACAGTAGCCTTCCAGCGTCGGTTCATTCATCCAGTCTTGCTCGCAAAAAAAACAGACACTCGTGTCTGTCGTTCCAATCGACCGGACAAGGTTCGGATCCAAGAGGAGCTGCGCCATGGAGGAAGGATGAGATCTGGATCGACCGGGGAGGAGGTGGGGAGCCCACGCAATGCGCCGTTTCGGTCGAGGAGGATAAGCCGACGCAGGCTTTTCCTTCATCCAGCAGCATAGGCGATCCTCGCCAGGGATTCCAACGACGGTGGGGATCAATCCGAGGCGAGGCTTTCCATTCCACCCCGACTCAAGGCGACGCACGCCAGAATGCGATGCTCGAGAGGATCCCGCGCGTAGCATATGTGCAACGTCTCCTCCTCCCCGCCGCCGTTGCTCCTTCCCTTCCCCCGGAGCCCCTTCTAGCGCGGTCATCCATCTCCTCGACTCCGACGATGCCTACTCCGGCCAAATGCATCAACCCGCTGATCCGCGAGGTCCCCAGTTGCGCTACCGTACGTCCATCCTGGCCATGCGTCCATGCCTACACCTGCATGACCGAGCAGGTTCAACTTCTTTCTATCTTCTTTCAGTCTAATCTGAACAATATCGTATAACTGTTTTATGGTAGTATGTTTTGCCAGTATAATTTTTTCATTTCCGCCTACGCATAAGATTGAATTTTAAAGACAAATCATGCATTGATCCCTAATTCAGTTATATTTTACAATTGATCA
Source organism: Bromus sterilis (assembly GCA_950022295.1). NCBI lineage: Eukaryota > Viridiplantae > Streptophyta > Magnoliopsida > Poales > Poaceae > Bromus > Bromus sterilis. The sequence continues at coordinate 281,604,740 of OX465599.1, read as the reverse complement.
TTATTTTACCTTTATCATACTACTTCTACTTGAGATTCTTCTATTCATATATGAGTACTTTATTAAGAATATACTGTATATTCTTAGGAAGCTTTCACCTCGGCCAATGATGATGGTACTTTGTGTATGCCTGTGTTTATTTTAGTTGTGATATTGCAGGCACATGATGTTATGGAAGGTTTCCTGTTCGTATTTGCAAGATTTTTACTCAATTATCTTTGTTGGAGGTGAGTGGAGGGAGGGCATCCCATTTCATGATTCACGGGGCTCGTGTTATGAACTTTGTGATCTCTCCTCTCCTGGATTCCTTATATACCTACGGTTGCACATAATCTTCCTTTCTCCCTCTCGTCTCCTTGTTGACCTCTTAATAATTCCCCTATTCTTCACTTAGGTCTAATTTTGCATTTGTTAGTTTGCCCTTCCCCCACCATGTGATGTTCTCTATGCTCCCATTATGAAGCCAACTGACTTGATGTTGCTTGTTTCAGGAGTCTTGTGATTTCTGTTCTTGGAACTTCTCAAGGGATATCCATGACTGCCACTGCAATTTTGTCCTCGGTGCAGGTATGCGTATTCATCCATTTTAGGCCTTGTTTCATCATTTGTTATGAATTTTTCCTTTAGTTTTAGTTAGTAGCTGCTTGCTTGTTCCTTGCTCAGTTGTACGTTTACATTTCAGAGGGACCCTTTTGACCTTTAGCGTCCTGGCAAATTATTCAGGCAAGGTATCGACTAATTCTTTGTTAGTATTACTCCAACATTTATTATGAGAGTGAATTTACTGAGTGCTTTAACCAATCTTTTGGCATGATACAAAGTAGCCACTGTAAAGATTAGATGCATTTGTAGCAGTGAATTATGTGTGCAAAGATTAGTTCTTCTGACTCAAATTTAAATGGGTAATAGGAGTCTAAACCTATATGTAATATGGGTCCTGTTGTCTCTACACACGTAAACACGAACTAGCATGTACCTATACCTCTTGCCTGCTTAAAGAACCTACACCAGTCTGATATGGTGCTATGCTTCTATGCAAAATATTATCTAGATTACATGTAGAATAGCCAAGGTGTTTATTTGCAAGCTAGATTGATGGGGTTTCGACAATTCGTGATCTCAATGAAAGTTAGTTCTTAACCAGAATCTTTCAGTTAGTTTATATGATGCTTCAGTAGCTGGATTAGTATATGAGCTATTCAGTTTTCAGATTTGATATTAATTTTGTCAACAGATTAAACTCCTTGAGATATTCTATCGACTTAAAAAGAATATTATATTACAGAAAGAAACAACTGTTCTTGTGTCCTCATCTCAGTCTGTCATATTTCTATTAATGTAGATCATTCTCTGCAGGGGAGAACTGAGATGAGGGAAACACAAACAAAACATAATTGAGGTCTACTTTCTCAAAGAAAGGTGTCGAAAACCGGGCAACGTCCACATGGAACCTTCGTCCACGATCATTCTAACCAACGGAGAAGGCGACATCTCCTTAGATAGGAAGACACGACGGTTTCACTCATGCCAAAGCTCCCAAATTATTATCATGTTGAGCGAGGCCTGGCGCCAACGTGATGGAGTCGATGGAGAGGGTGCCTTTGCAAGTCATGCCCTTCAGGTAAATCTATTATAGACCTCGTTCAGGTCATGGGATACTCTTCTTATGCTTACATACTAATCTAAACCAGGAACACACATACTAATCTAAACCAAGAACATGCTTTCTTTGAACTTCCAAATTTTGTCCCATGGTTGATTTAACATCTCAATCATTGCCGATTTTCATTCTGAAGTATTGTTGTAATAAGCTTGCGTATGAATAGATCGATTAGGAAGCTTATTGTTTATGTAATTGCTTAGATTCAAAATTTTGGAGGTGAACTATGTGTATATATTACTTTACACCAAAAAACGACCTCAACTATCAACAACGAAAAAGGGGTTCAATCTAATATTTCAGATACACCCTTTCCATCTGGTTTCCCATGATGTAGTGTAACTCTGGTAGGGATAAGGTGCATTTTCCTCTAAACTGGTACTTTTGACATGAAAAAAGTAGATGCCATAATATCAATGTGTAGTTAGGTGGAATATCAATCTCAAGCTTATAACTCAATATAATTTTTGGATTCACTTTGTGTAGATGATATTGGATACAAAACTGAGTGGGAGGCACCAGTGATACACCTGGTCGTTGCGGAGTTCAACTTCGCTACAAATACGGACCAAGAGCTAGGCGATGATACAAATGGTTGTTGAATGGTTGAGGCAAGTGTATTATTACCCTGCAGTTTTTTTCGTCATGTGGTTTCCAAGAGTTACCAGCTTCGACTATAAAGATGTGCACAATTCACTTACTTTTATGACCAAGCAATAATATAATCTTGACATCATGTTGGACTACAGACATGCTCCTTCTGCGATAGATGATGCATGGTGGATTACTATTTTAGAATTTACTTCTACAATATTCTTCTAAAGTAAATAATCTAAAAGCGGACATGTAGTTTTTGAATAAGAGTAGTACAACAACACACATTTTTAGGTGGTTTAGAACCTTCTGTCAAATGTTGCCCTTTTTCACTATTCAGACTATAAGCCTAATGATAATAAACAAGACCCAAACTAATGTAATTTAGATTATGTCATGAAAATTTTCTCCTAAAATAGTGATGATTAATCTAACATTTCTAATGACAGGTAAGAATGACCTTCACAGATGAAGTTGAGTAATGTGATGGTTCCCTTGATTACATACATTTTTGTGCTCTGCTGTAAACTTAAGAACTGGAAAAATCAACCTATTTTCAAATCTCAAAGCATGGAGCTGATTTTTCTTTCTTTTTCTATGCTTCTTCTCTTTTGCTTATGACAAGTTCTTATTGCTAATCCGCCTTTCATGATTATATGATTTTGATGATGGTATTCTTAAACATTTAAAATAAGGTCTTTACTCAATATAATGGTTCGCAATGGTCTGTTGCTCAATATAATTGTTTGTTATAGAATAAATAAAATTACTTTACTTTCACAAATTTATCAACCATTTTGAAATATTTACTATCCGTTCTGAAACAGGACAAATCAGCGAGGACGAAGGTTTACCATACGATGATAAACTACCAATGAGATGTCAATGCAGTAAAATCAAGAACAAGTGTTGTGTATGATGGCCAAGAACAATGAGCAGCTATCACAATCTAACTAGGATAATTAAAAAAATGGTGTGTGTTTAAGGTTGACTGTACATTGATTTTAGAGCTGTCTTTTTTACTTTCCAATGTGATGTGGTAGCAACAGCGCCTAGCAAATTAGAATCAGATTTTAGTGACTGGTTTACAACTGTAGTGCACACATTAGACTGCTAAAACAAGTACTTTGTTATGCTAATCCAAAATATTTAGTTTGTATTCCTAAAATTCCAAGCAAATTATTTCCTATTGAACATCCATATTTCATGTCATCATATATTTATAAAGTTTCCTAACATTATACTGAAAAAATGGATGGACGCGGCAACGCTCGTCATTGATGATCTAGCCGAAGCCTATACAAAGTCTAACAGCGGTTCAGATTTTGGAGGTCGGCCGGTTCAGTTTAACTAAATAACGCACACATGCTGCAACACTCACACATGTAACCGATGCCCGTGGAGCTGGGGAGCGACCACAGGATCCGTGGATGGAGCTGGTGCCCGACGGTGATGTACGGGCGACGAGCTTGGCGCGGGAGCACCCAGAGACATACTGGATCCAGTAGCAGAGAGGCGTCGGGAGCATGGAAGAAGCAGCGCAGTCGCTACAGGCTGCCTCGCGGTGGGGCGAGCAGCCCAGCAACGATGAACAGGATTCCTTGCTCTGCCTTGGATCTCGGCGGCCGGCCACGGCAGGGGAGGGATGGTGATGCGCAGGTCCTCGGGTGAGTCAGCGCACGGGAGAGAAGTAGGGCACAACAGCGTACAGTGCAGTTGGGAGGACCGGCCAGGAGGCGTGCGACAGTGAGGGGAGGAGGTGGCTGCGCGGAAGGAGGAGGCTGGCTGGGTGGCGGATGACGGCTAAGGATGCGGCGGCTTCGCGGAGGACGGAGGAGGCAGCGCGTGGTAGGGTTGGGAACGCGACCGGCGGCGGCATCTCGGGGAACGACGGAGGAAGCACGTGGTAGACTGGGGCAGGCGGCCGGCGGAGACAGCGAGTGGGTAGGGAGGGCGGCTGGTGCCGGCGGCGCGTGGGCAGGGAGGGAGTGGTTCACGTCCGTAAGGTGGTGGGGTACGCCTGGCCATGGGCAGCCCGGCCGGGACGGCCCGAAAATCTCGGGACGGGACGGGCTCGGGCTTGAATTTCGGGCCAAACACATTTGTCGGGTCGGGCTTTTACAATAACATAAATGATACATTCAATGGTGACGCCTCGTTTTATAAAAAACATTTAAAAAGGTATGACAGTTAATGTGATAACGACTCTTTGAACAAAATCAAGAAAAGGCCGCCTTGTCAAAGGAAGCCGGGTTTTTCTGATGGAGTTGAAGAAGAGTCGGTGTCAGCACTTGTAGAAGAATCCAGGAAAATAGCCATGAAGCTAGCATCACGTCAATCTTGGGGGCTAATGTCGGTGGATGGATCAAGATCATAACCTGGCATACAGAAGACCCATGCCGACTTGTTTAAAGAAGGCACAGAGCGGGACCTGGTTTTGGGATGTGTCGCGCGAGACATGAAGCTCGAAGACCCTAGAAGGAATATGACTTACCTTGATAAACAAGGAAATCACTTGAAACAAGAGTAGGACTCTGTAACAGCCCACATGTAATAAGCTAGCTACACCATGTATTTTCACTTCCTCTGTTGGACTTGTAACTTGTCATGGTGGATATTTTAGTGATTTCATGTGATGATCTTAAGTTGCATTGGGTTTGGAGCCAAATGCCTCGTGATCAGGGGTGACCCATGTGGTGCATTTGAATTATTATTGGAATTGTTCTGCTCACATGGCATCTTTTCTCAACCTCATGTTTGGCATAGCCATTTCAAATGTCTTGGCCATGATTGTCAACTTTTCAAAATCCTTTTACAACATTCAAAAACAGTAACCTTAGTTCAAAGTGAATTTGAATTCAAAAGGGGTCACATTTTTGTTGTTGTCAAAATTGGTCAAACCACTTTTGAAAAATCCAGGAAAATGCAAGGATTAGGAATCTCAAGCTCATAGAATTTTTCACCTTGCTTTTCTTCTCCAAAAATCCCCCAAAGACACTTTTCTATTTATTTATAAATGGAAATGGTGCTGTTTGATTTTTGGGTGATTTTCTCTGCATCCAAAAATTGTGCAACCAATTTTGGATGATCTGGCATGAGGAAAGGAGTTTTTAAAAATATATTTTTTGTATATTTATCTCCTTTTCTTTTCCTTCTTCCTTTTCTTTTCTCTGCTGGGATTTCTTTTTATGCAAAGGGCCTAGCCTCTTGTTTTCTCTCCTCCCAGCAAGGCCTGGCCCAATTGGGCCTCTGCCATCCCGCAGCCCAGCTGCTTTCCAGCGAAGCGGTACGGAGGGGGCATCGTCCGTCGTCGATTGGAGATCGGGCGTCCCGGACAGGTCGCCTTTCCACGTCGCCCCCCTCCTCCTCTCACAGCCGACACCGGCATCGGCGTCGACGCCCGTCGACGTGGCTAGAGGGAGCCGCCCCCTTTTAACCGCGCTCCCGAGCCCAGGAACCCCCCTAGGGTTCCATTTCCTCCAAGCTTTCCCCTCGCCGCCGCCGCTCGAGCGAGATCTCCCCTCCCCTGTTCCGCCGACCAGACCAACTCCGGTGAGCAATCGAACGAGCTGCCGTCCCCCTTCTTCTCCGTGCGCTCGCGTGAGGCTTCTCAGGACCTCAGCGTCTCCCTTTCCTCCGTGCAGAGCCGTGCAGGGGAACCTCTTCGAGCTGTCGACGCAGAGGCCCGCCGCGGACGTCTTCTTCCTCGACGACGGTGGCGAGCCCTTCCTCCTCTTCCGTTCGCTCGACGTCGACGACAGCCCCACCTAGGCGAGCTGCACCCCATCCCGAGCCTTCTTTCTTCGCGCGCGTAGTTCCTCCGTAGGGGGCCGTGTCTCTGTCGGCCCAAGCTCGTCGCCGGTGCAATTCACGTGCTCCCCGAGCCGAATCGCGTTAGGGTCCGCGGTACGCGTGCTCTGAGGCCGCGCAGAGCGTGCGTTTGGCGCCAAGGCCACGCCTTTTGTCCATATCGCGTGTTGCGTCGCCTCCTCTGTCGAACGCCGTCAGAAACAGTGCGCCGCCGTGTAGTTTCGTTGGAGTTGCTGTCGCCGTCGCGTAGCAGGTGGTCAGATCCGGGGCGTGGAGTCGTAGCTGGATGATCCCTCTAGCGTTTGTTCTTCGTGGCGTGGCTCGCATCGATCTGTGCACGACGCCAGCCTCGCCGGAAGTCGCCGCAGTTGGCGCCCCTTCTGAACCTCGATCTGCAGGTCGCCGCACCTCTGTTCTTGAGTAGCTGCCGTCGTGCAGGGGTGGCTTCAGGGGCCGTTCAGGGGAGCAAGGTGCAGAGGGAGGTTCCCTCTTGGGATCCCACCGCAGCGGTCGCCGAATCTTGACCGGAGCACCACGCAAGCCTCGCCGGAGTTTGCTGACGCGCTGGGTTCAGAGGTGTAGGTGTTCGTTCTTCAGAGAAGTTCAGAGAAGCTGGCGCTTGTCGCCTGGGCCGTGGAGAGCGCAGGGACCATGGGCCTGGTCCACCGTGGGCCTCGGCCTTCTTCTTTTTTTCTGTTTTTCCCGCGCTGCTGGTTGGGCTCGGTTCAGTTGGGCCGTGGAGTGAAGTTGGGCCCCGAGCGCCAGAGGCTGGCCCATGTGGCCAAGCCCTCCCCTTTTTCCTTTTTTTTTCTGGTTAATTCAAATTTGAATTTGAATTCAAATTCAAATCTGAATTTGGCCATCTTTGCAAACAAGGGCATCCCATATCTTTCTGCCTGCAGCATTTTCAACTTCAGTGCATTTGAAAATGTTGTTCATCCAGTCTTTGCAAATCTTGTTCCATGTCATTTTCAAATCTTCTTTCTTCAAGTCAGCCCCAACATATTGTCATATGTAATGTGGCTGATTTCCAACAGTTGTTGCACCTTCCATGTGTCAAGTTCACCGACACTACTCCGTCTCCGGAATCATTGTTTATTTTTCACGTTGTTTAATTTCTTGCAATTGTTTTGATGATCATGCCATGTTATCATGTTACTTACACCCATTCTGAGGCTTAGACCAAAGCCATTACAATGTAAATAAATGCATATGAAGTTGATGACTTGTCGTCATCACCTTCATTTAAACTTGACTAGATAGGGTCATACCATATCGATAAAACTTGAACATGCCATCCTTGCTTGTGTTTGCATCCATTGCTTACTTGTGTACTTCCTTGCCGGTATCCTTACGTTAGCACCCGAGACTGACGAGGAGACTTACGTGGAGCTGTCCGACACCGAGCCCAAGGGTACCGTGGGTGCTGCTTCGACTACCTTACCAGGCAAGGGGGAGAAACTGTGTCATTACTTTATAACTTTCTGCTCATGCCTAGCTGTAGTCTTAGAACGTTGTTGCTTGATCCTATCCACCTTATATGCCATGTTTAAAACCCATACAGCCATGATCCCCACATCCCAGCAAACCAATGTACTGCTAAGTTACCGCTGCTCAGCCATTGCTTAGTATGGATAGGAAACTTGCGGCTTACCCTATATATTTATGGTTGGGATATCATGCTATAAAAGAAGTTGGTTGATATTTACTATTGTCAAATGATGTCAATGTATATTCGACGAAAGGTGGAAGGCTGGACTATCCCGTCTGGTGCTTTGTTCCATTTGAGTCACCTAGGACCCGAGTTCCGGGTATTGGTTCTTTGATCGAGCGTGCCTAATCGTGTGTGGGGTTTTATGGGGGCCCCTTGTCTTACCTACCTAGCTTCATACATTCTAGTGGTGGCCCAAGCTGATTTACATTTGCAACGTGTGTGTGCTGGTTGGATCCCCAGTTGTTTCCAAACCAAACAAGGGTCAGGAGGACATAGTTTCTTGGCTGGCCCAAAACTGACCGGCGAGGGCCCGATCCCCATATGAGGCTTCACCGGTAACCCAAACCCTGTTGATACGGAAGAGGCCGATCCGAGAGCGTGGCCAGCTCTTGGGTTGGATGTCGACTCCCCGGGGGCCACCCGGATATGTGTGTTGTTAGTTAGAGGGACTCTGACATTCCGGAGTTTCAGGCGCTTACCTAGCCAAGTGGAAACCGGGCGTACATGCAACGTCTATAATGGACAGTTGGTACACCCCTGCAGGGTAAATCTTTTCGAAAAGCCGTGTCCGCGGTTATGGACAACTTTGAGCCTACGTCCTGTTCATAGAATAACATCAACTATAATCATGCTATAAAAACTTGACAAACCGTGTGCGTGCCTTGGTTGTCTTTCTCCGTCCAGGGGGACCGAGGAAGAAACGAGGTTGTGTTATGCTTGCGTAAGTAGGTGGATAGCCGACTTGTGACACGTTGTCAACGTAACTTCTTGGATCTCATCCCTATTCTGTTAGAACGAATAGCCACCATATATGCTAGTACGGCTGCGACCTGTCCATGTCTTTACCTTTCCTGTAGCGTTAGTTATTCCGTAATGACATGTTCTCACCCCCGTTTACATTTCTGTCTTTATCGCTTTGCCTGATCGGCCGTTGCAGTGGACTACTACCTCGACCCGAGCACCGGACGCTACTTCGTGGAGGTGCCCCCGGAGGACGACGACGAGTACGAGTACCTCGACCAGTAGGATCTTATAGTTGGGTTCAGACGTTCCCGTGGGTGGATCTTTATGTGTAGCCCTCTCTAGGGCAATTTGGATCTTGACCGTACCCGGTCCCTTTTATGCTTCCGCTTGATGTATTGATGAGTTGTACTCAAATGATGTTGTAATATTAGACAGTGGCGTTGTATGCCCTGCTCTACTTATCTATCTATATGTATTTCTATCTTGTAGAGTTGTGCTTTATATACCTGTTGTCGAGAATCCAGCAGCGACACGAGTGCGAGTGTCGTGCGCCGGTGGCGTTTGATGCGCTTCTAAGTCCGACCGGACGCGAAAGCGACTAGTCAGAGTTAGTACCGCATCAGGGGCCTTACAACTTGGTATCAGAGCAGGACTGACTGTAGGACCCTTTACTGGTCGAAGTTGAGTCTAGAAACTATTTTGGTAGTTATATAGGAAAAATTTCGGAGAGTAGGACCTCTTTCTGTTTTCTCCTTATCCCACCCTCCCACCCCTTTTCCGTGAGGTAGTGCAACGTTGTTTTTCTCTGCTACTTATCCCCTTTCAAAACAATCTAGGTTCTCGTTTACATGAGGCCCCGATTCCTCTATAATTTTTTGCTAGCGACGAGATGTGTTGGCGTCTTTGAGACCACCGAGCCGCCACTTGGGGTTGACTGCTCTACCTCGCTTACGGCGTACCCCAGGTGAAACGTCCATACCGGATTGGCGGGCATCCTATGGTAATATGGATGTGGTGTCTTTTCCCCTATGGACGACCGTGATGGCGGGCCGCTCAGGGCAGATGTCTCATTATTCAGGTTTCCAACCGCTCGTATATATTGTTGTGTGCTCGCTAGCAGATTATTATCTTGGATTCAGATGATCTTGGTTTGGGGATTCCAGTAGCACCTAGCTTTCGACTTCCGGTTTAACCTTGGTGGAATTTCAGCCTTCGGCTTTCTCATACCTCGTGAGAAAGTTTTGTTGTCAATATTGCTTTATCTTCTGGTTACTTCATGTTCCAATCATGTTCTCATAAGTGTTCCTGTCAACAGGATGCCAAGAGCGAACATGCCGCCGCCAGAGAACCCTATCCTTGGGGAGGCTGTAGCCGCAGTGGCTCAGGGCACAGCTGCGATTCTACAGATGCTGCAGAACCAGACTGCCCAGAGGAGTGATCGACCACAGTACACCACATTGCAGCAGTTCCTCGCGATCAACCCCCCAGGTTCTCCGAGGCTCGAGACCCGCTGGAGGCGGATGACTGGATCGCAGAGATCAAGAAGCACTTCAATGCTAACACCGTCAGACCCGTCGACTACGTCACCTTCGCCTCCTTCCAGCTTCAGGGTGCCGCAGGCAGTTGGTTCTCGACGTACAAGACCAACAAGGGAGATGCAGAGATCACTTGGGAGGACTTCGTCAGGGATTTCAGAGCTGCTCATATCCCCAGTGGACTGATCGAGAGGAAGCGCGAGGAGTTCTTAGCTCTGAGGCAGGGGGACAGGTCTGTGCAGGAGTATAACCTGGCCTTCGTCAGGCTTGCCAGGTACGCTCCAGAGGAGGTCTCGACAGAGGCCAAGCGCATTGCCAGGTTCCGCGGTGGTCTTGCCTGGGACATCAAGTATGCGCTCACCTTGTCCACGCCACGCCTGTTCTCAGAGTTCGGCGACCAGGCTATCAGACAGGAGTCAGCTGAGGCAGAGCGTTCCGCAGAGAAGAGGAAGCAGAGAGAGTACAGTTCAGCAGTGATGGTCCACAAGAAGGCCAAGTCCTGGGTTACAGAGCCTCAGCCTCAGCCGCAGCGTCAGCAGTTTCAGCCGAGGGGGGCAGTTGTCCGCACTTTTGCCCGCCCTCCCATCCCAGTGCAGCACGGACCTCGCTCTACTCCACCCTTCGCGAGGCCGCCTGCTCCACAGGGCCAGCCCAGGCCAGAGATCACGTGCTTCAAGTGTGGCAAGCCGGGGCACAAGTCTCCGCAGTGCACCGACCCCCGCTTTGCTCGGCTGCCTCCGCCTCCACCTCGCTCTACACCGAGCAACGCGATGGTGCGGGCCCAGCCACGAGCGCTCCGTGTGAACAACGTGACCTTGGCAGATGCCCAGCAGTCGTCTGAGATTGTGATTGGTAGGTTACTTGTGTGCTCAGTTCCAGCGACAGTTTTGTTTGATTCCGGAGCTTCCCACTCTTTTGTCTCAAGAGCATTCGTTGAGCGTGCGGAGTTACACCCGCAGGGTTTGCCTCAATAGTTGTATATCGTTTCTCCGGGTTCCAAGACAAACTCCGCTGCTTTTGTTCCAGATGTGGAGATCTCTATCCAGGGTGCTATCTTTTCAGCATCAACGATAGTCTTGACCCGTTCCGACATTGATGTCATTCTGGGCATGGATTGGCTTGTCAAGTACAAGGCCAAGATTGATTGTCCGTCCAAGACCGTGTTGCTGACGCACGATTCAGGCGCAGAGATTTGGTACAGTTGTGGCTCGACAGCAGGATCAGCACAGTTGTACGCTCTGAACGCGGGAGTTGCTCCCTTGATCGAGGAGGTCAGAGTTGTTCGAGAGTTCCCAGATGTCTTCCCAGAGGAGTTGCCAGGTATTCCACCCGTGCGTGCTATTGAGTTCGTGATCGAGCTAGAACCTGGTACACAGCCGATATCTCGGCAGCCTTACAAGATGTGTCCGGAGGAGCTGATTGAGTTGAAGGAGCAGATTGTGAAGCTTGAAAAGGATGGGCTCATTCGTCCGAGCACTTCCCCTTGGGGTGCCCCGTGCCTTTTTGTGAAGAAGAAAGATGGTACTAGCCGGTTGGTCCAGGACTACCGGGGCATCAACAAGAAAACCATCAAAAACAAGTACCCTTTGCCCAACATCAATGACCTGTTTGAGCAGTTGCATGGAGTAAAGGTGTTTTCAAAGCTTGATTTGAAGATGGGGTACCACCAGATCCGGGTCCGTGAAGAGGACATTCCCAAAACAGCCTGCCGCACTCGTTATGGACTGTACGAGTTTACGGTCATGACGTTTGGCTTCTCAAACGCGCCTCCGACGTTCATGAGGGCCATGAACTATCTGTTCCAAGAGTGGCTAGATGTGTTCGTACTCCTCTACCTCGACGACATCCTTGTCTTTTCCAAGTCAGAGGCTGAGCATGAGGAGCATCTCAGATTGGTGTTGCAGAAGTTGAGAGATCACCAGTTCTATGCCAAGTTCTCCAAGTGTGAGTTTTGGCTCAATAAGGTCAACTTCCTTGGCCATGTCATTTCCTCAGAGGGCATTGCCGTTGACCCAGACAGAGTCCGGGCGATTCAGGATTGGAGTCCGCCAAAGAATGTCAAGCAGCTGAGGAGCTTTCTCGGACTTGCCAGCTATTGCAGGAAGTTTTTCGAGAATTTCTCCAAGATAGCAAAGCCGATGACGGAGTTGTTGTGCAAGGGCAAGAGGTACATTTGGTCACAGGCTTGCCAGTCAGCTTTTGATGAGTTGAATCTAAGGCTGACCACAGCTCCGATCCTTACACCGCCAGACGAGTCACAGCCGTTTCAAGTTTTCTGTGACGCCTCGTTGAATGGCCTTGGCGGAGTGTTGATGCAGGGAAGGAGTATTGTGGCTTACACTTCGAGGCAGTTGAAGCAGGGTGAGAGGAATTATCCGACCCACGATCTAGAGCTGGCTGCAGTGATTCATGCGTTGGTTACTTGACGACACCTCCTCCTAGGGAGGAAGGTTGATGTGTTCACCGATCACAAAAGCTTAAAGTACTTGTTCACGCAGCCTAACCTGAACTTGAGGCAAAGGAGATGGCTCGAGACTATTACTGAGTACTCCGTGGATATTCAGTATATGCCTGGCAAGGCGAATGTCATAGCCGATGCGTTGAGCCGCAAGGGCGATTGCAACAGTGTCCAGGTGCAGAAGATCCACCCTGATTTGTGTGAGTCCTTTCGAAGGCTCAATCTCGAGCTAGTTCCAGCGGGCTATCTTGCCAACCTTGTGGTAGAGCCCAATATCCGTGAGAAGATTCGTGAAGCTCAGTCTGGCAGCTCAATGATTCAGAAGATCAAACATGGTATTGCCGCCTCAGTTCCGAAGTACGGTTGCTTTTCAGTGCATAATGACGGCACCGTGATGTTAGAAGAGCGAGTTGTTGTTCCCAAGGAAGGAGACCTCAGAGAGGTCATCTCGAAAGAAGCCCATGACTCAAAGCTGTCTATCCACCCTGGTAGCACCAAGATGTATCAGGACCTCAAGCAGAATTTTTGGTGGACTCGTATGAAGCGGGATGTTGCCCGTTTTGTCTCCCAGTGTGATGTGTGCAGGAGAGTGAAGGCACAGCACCAGAAGCCAGCAGGGCTGCTTCAGCCACTCGAGGTTCCGGAGTGGAAGTGGGACCACATTGAGATGGACTTTGTCACCGGTTTTCCGAGGTCTCAGAAGGGCAACAATGCTATCTTTGTTGTCATTGATAACTTGTCCAAGGTTGCCCATTTTCTGCCTGTCAAGGAGACTGTCTCAGCTAGCCAGTTGGCAGAGCTGTACACCGCGAGAATTGTTTCGCTGCACGGCATCCCCAAGCAGATAAGTTCTGATCGTGGAAGCATCTTCACATCAAACTTCTGGAAGGCCTTTCAAGAGGCATTGGGTACAAATATTCTCTTCAGTACCGCGTATCACCCTCAGACCAGTGGGCAAGTCGAGCGTGTGAACCAGATTCTCGAGGACATGTTGAGGGCATGTCTGATCTCGTTTGGCATGAAGTGGGAAGAGTGTTTGCCGTATGCTGAGTTTTCCTACAACAACAGCTATCAAGCAAGTCTGCAGGCAGCTCCCTTTGAGATCTTGTATGGCAGGAAGTGCAGGACACCGTTGAACTGGTCCGAGACGGGAGAAAGGCAGTTGTTCGGTCCAGACGTGATCCAGGAGGCAGAAGACAAGGTCAGGATCATCAGGGAGCATCTCAAGGCAGCACAGTCTAGGCAGAAGGCCTATTATGACAAGAGGCACCGTGGTGTAGACTTCAAAGTTGGTGACTTCGCATACCTAAAAGTGTCTCCACTTCGGGGCACTCACCGCTTTGGGATCAAAGGCAAGTTGGCTCCCAGGTTCGTTGGTCCGTTCCGCATCCTTGAGACTCGGGGACCTCTCGCGTTCCGCCTTGAGCTTCCAGACAGCTTGGCTATGGTGCATGATGTGTTCCACGTGTCCCAGTTGAAGCAGTGTTTCAAGCAGCCAGAGCAGGCAGTGGACTTGGGCGAGATCCAGCTGAGTGCGGACCTTTCCTACTCAGAGCGTCCAGTCCGTGTTCTTGACTCGTCCGAGCGCAGGACTCGCAACAAGACCGTCAAGTTCCTCAAGGTGCAGTGGTCACATCACTCGGAGAAGGAGGCAACGTGGGAGCGTGAAGATCATCTCCGTTCTGAGTATCCCGAGCTTTTTCATGCTTAGATCTCGGGACGAGATCCTGTGTTGGTAGGGGAGAGCTGTAACAGCCCACATGTAATAAGCTAGCTACACCATGTATTTTCACTTCCTCTGTTGGACTTGTAACTTGTCATGGTGGATATTTTAGTGATTTCATGTGATGATCTTAAGTTGCATTGGGTTTGGAGCCAAATGCCTTGTGATCAGGGGTGACCCATGTGGTGCATTTGAATTATTATTGGAATTGTTCTGCTCACATGGCATCTTTTGTCAACCTCATGTTTGGCATAGCCATTTCAAATGTCTTGGCCATGATTGTCAACTTTTCAAAATCCTTTTACAACATTCAAAAACAGTAACCTTAGTTCAAAGTGAATTTGAATTCAAAAGGGGTCACATTTTTGTTGTTGCCAAAATTGGTCAAACCACTTTTGAAAAATCCAGGAAAATGCAAGGATTAGGAATCTCAAGCTCATAGAATTTTTCACCTTGCTTTTCTTCTCCAAAAATCCCCCAAAGACACTTTTCTATTTATTTATAAATGGAAATGGTGCTGTTTGATTTTTGGGTGATTTTCTCTGCATCCAAAAATTGTGCAACCAATTTTGGATGATCTGGCATGAGGAAAGGAGTTTTTAAAAATATATTTTTTGTATATTTATCTCCTTTTCTTTTCCTTCTTCCTTTTCTTTTCTCTGCTGGGATTTCTTTTTATGCAAAGGGCCTAGCCTCTTGTTTTCTCTCCTCCCAGCAAGGCCTGGCCCAATTGGGCCTCTGCCATCCCGCAGCCCAGCTGCTTTCCAGCGAAGCGGTACGGAGGGGGCATCGTCCGCCGTCGATTGGAGATCGGGCGTCCCGGACAGGTCGCCTTTCCACGTCGTCCCCCTCCTCCTCTCACAGCCGACGCCGGCATCGGCGTCGACGCCCGTCGACGTGGCTAGAGGGAGCCGCCCCCTTTTAACCGCGCTCCCGAGCCCAGGAACCCCCCTAGGGTTCCATTTCCTCAAAGATTTCCCCTCGCCGCCGCCGCTCGAGCGAGATCTCCCCTCCCCTGTTCCGCCGACCAGACCAACTCCGGTGAGCAATCGAACGAGCTGCCGTCCCCCTTCTTCTCCGTGCGCTCGCGTGAGGCTTCTCAGGACCTCAGCGTCTCCCTTTCCTCCGTGCAGAGCCGTGCAGGGGAACCTCTTCGAGATGTCGACGCAGAGGCCCGCCGCGGACGTCTTCTTCCTCGACGACGGTGGCGAGCCCTTCCTCCTCTTCCGTTCGCTCGACGTCGACGACAGCCCCACCTAGGTGAGTTGCACCCCATCCCGAGCCTTCTTTCTTCGCGCGCGTAGTTCCTCCGTAGGGGGCCGTGTCTCTGTCGGCCCAAGCTCGTCGCCGGTGCAATTCACGTGCTCCCCGAGCCGAATCGCGTTAGGGTCCGCGGTGCGCGTGCTCTGGGGCCGCGCAGAGCGTGCGTTTGGCGCCAAGGCCACGCCTTTTGTCCATATCGCGTGTTGCGTCGCCTCCTCTGTCGAACGCCGTCAGAAACAGTGCGCCGCCGTGTAGTTTCGTTGGAGTTGCAGTCGCCGTCGCGTAGCAGGTGGTCAGATCCGAGGCGTGGAGTCGTAGCTGGATGATCCCTCTAGCGTTTGTTCTTCGTGGCGTGGCTCGCATCGATCTGTGCACGACGCCAGCCTCGCCGGAAGTCGCCGCAGTTGGCGCCCCTTCTGAACCTCGATGTGTAGGTCGCCGCACCTCTGTTCTTGAGTAGCTACCGTCGTGCAGGGGTGGCTTCAGGGGCCGTTCAGGGGAGCAAGGTGCAGAGGGAGGTTCCCTCTTGGGATCCCACCGCAGCGGTCGCCGGATCTTGACCGGAGCACCACGCGAGCCTCGCCGGAGTTTGCTGCCGCGCTGGGTTCAGAGGTGCAGGTGTTCGTTCTTCAGAGAAGTTCAGAGAAGCTGGCGCTTGTCGCCTGGGCCGTGGAGAGCGCAGGGACCATGGGCCTGGTCCACCGTGGGCCTCGGCCTTCTTCTTTTTTTCTGTTTTTCCCGCGCTGCTGGTTGGGCTCGGTTCAGTTGGGCCGTGGAGTGAAGTTGGGCCCCGAGCGCCCGAGGCTGGCCCATGTGGCCAAGCCCTCCCCTTTTTCCTCTTTCTTTTATTTTCTTTTCTGGTTAATTCAAATTTGAATTTGAATTCAAATTTGAATTTGAATTCAAATTCAAATCTGAATTTGGCCATCTTTGCAAACAAGGGCATCCCATATATGAATTTGGGGTAGCTTGAGCTGTTGATCATCATAGTGAGGTGCATTTTGGCATTTGGCCCCTCTGTAAATTGGAGCTTGGTCATTTTTGCAATTTGCCCCCTGTAATTCTTTGATTTTGTCAAGTCTGTTCAAAATCCAAACTGCCCATGCCATATATGGATTTTGGGTAGTTTTTCCCAAGGAATTGCATGGTGATGATGATTTATTCATTGGAGCCTATCTCAAAATGCATGTAGTGCAAATTTGCACTCAGCCCCCTGAACTTCAGTTGAATTTGCAACTGTCCTTGCAAATTCAAATGGGGACATATCATATATGCTTTTGGGGTGTTTTTCTGCAAAGATTTCAATAGTGATGTCCTCATGATGTTTTGTGCAACTCATGAAATCAAGGTGTGGTCACCTGATCCAGGAGCATTCAGATCTTTCTGCCTACAACATTTTCAACTTCAGTGCATTTGAAAATGTTGTTCATCCAGTCTTTGCAAATCTTGTTCCATGTCATTTTCAAATCTTCTTTCTTCAAGTCAGCCCCAACATATTGTCATATGTAATTTGGCTGATTTCCAACAGTTGTTGCACCTTCCATGTGTCAAGTTCACCGACACTACTCCGTCTCCGGAATCATTGTTTATTTTTCACGTTGTTTAATTTCTTGCAATTGTTTTGATGATCATGCCATGTTATCATGTTACTTACACCCAGTCTGAGGCTTAGACCAAAGCCATTACAATGTAAATAAATGCATATGAAGTTGATGACTTTTCGTCATCACCTTCATTTAAACTTGACTAGATAGGGTCATACCATATCGATAAAACTTGAACATGCCATCCTTGCTTGTGTTTGCATCCATTGCTTACTTGTGTACTTCCTTGCCGGTATCCTTACGTTAGCACCCGAGACTGACGAGGAGACTTACGTGGAGCTGTCCGACACCGAGCCCGAGGGTACCGTGGGTGCTGCTTCGACTACCTTACCAGGCAAGGGGGAGAAACTGTGTCATTACTTTATAACTTTCTGCTCATGCCTAGCTGTAGTCTTAGAACGTTGTTGCTTGATCCTATCCACCTTATATGCCATGTTTAAAACCCATACAACCATGATCCCCACATCCCAGCAAACCAATGTACTGCTAAGTTACCGCTGCTCAGCCATTGCTTAGTATGGATAGAAAACTTGCTGCTTACCCTATATATTTATGGTTGGGATATCATGCTATAAAAGAAGTTGGTTGATATTTATTATTGTCAAATGATGTTAATGTATATTCGACGAAAGGTGGAAGGCTGGACTATCCCGTCTGGTGCTTTGTTCCATTTGAGTCACCTAGGACCCGAGTTCCGGGTATTGGTTCTTTGATCGAGCGTGCCTAATCGTGTGTGGGGTTTTATGGGCCCCCCTTGTCTTACCTACCTAGCTTCATACATTCTAGTGGTGGCCCAAGCTGATTTACATTTGCAGCGTGTGTGTGCTGGTTGGATCCCCAGTTGTTTCCAAACCAAACCAGGGTCAGGAGGACATAGTTTCTTGGCTGGCCCAAAACTGACCGGCGAGGGCCCGGTCCCCATATGAGGCTTCACCGGTAACCCAAACCCTGTTGATACGGAAGAGGCCGATCCGAGAGCGTGGCCAGCTCTTGGGTTGGATGTCGACTCCCCAGGGGCCACCCGGATATGTGTGTTGTTAGTTAGAGGGACTCTGACGTTCCGGAGTTTCAGGCGCTTACCTAGCCAAGTGGAAACCGGGCGTACATGCGACGTCTATAATGGACAGTTGGTACACCCCTGCAGGGTAAATCTTTTCGAAAAGCCGTGTCCGCGGTTATGGACAACTTTGAGCCTATGTCCTGTTCATAGAATAACATCAACTATAATCATGCTATAAAAACTTGACAAACCGTGTGCGTGCCTTGGTTGTCTTTCTCCGTCCAGGGGGACCGAGGAAGAAACGAGGTTGTGTTATGCTTGCGTAAGTAGGTGGATAGCCGACTTGTGACACGTTGTCAACGTAACTTCTTGGATCTCATCCCTATTCTGTTAGAACGAATAGCCACCATATATGCTAGTACGGCTGCGACCTGTCCATGTCTTTACCTTTCCTGTAGCGTTAGTTATTCCGTAATGACATGTTCTCACCCCCGTTTACATTTCTGTCTTTATCGCTTTGCCTGATCGGCCGTTGCAGTGGACTACTACCTCGACCCGAGCACCGGACGCTACTTCGTGGAGGTGCCCCCGGAGGACGACGACGAGTACGAGTACCTCGACCAGTAGGATCTTATAGTTGGGTTCAGACGTTCCCGTGGGTGGATCTTTATGTGTAGCCCTCTCTAGGGCAATTTGGATCTTGACCGTACCCGGTCCCTTTTATGCTTCCGCTTGATGTATTGATGAGTTGTACTCAGATGATGTTGTAATATTAGACAGTGGCGTTGTATGCCCTGCTCTACTTATCTATCTATATGTATTTCTATCTTGTAGAGTTGTGCTTTATATACCTGTTGTCGAGAATCCAGCAGCGACACGAGTGCGAGTGTCGTGCGCCGGTGGCGTTTGATGCGCTTCTAAGTCCGACCGGACGCGAAAGCGACTAGTCAGAGTTAGTACCGCATCAGGGGCCTTACAGACTCCAACTCGTGTAGAAGTCGAACTCGTGTAAACCTAGGGACCCGACATCTATATAAGCCGGCACCCTTGGACACCAAAGGGACAACCCAACTTAGATCCTCTCGGGGCATAGGTAGCAATCCCGCATCCTTGTATTCGAGAAGTCGACATCCAATAATAGCAAAGCAGGAGTAGGTCTTTACCTTACGAGGGGTCGGAACCTGGGTAAACTCTCGTGTCTCGTGATCTCGCCGACTCTCTCCTCGTATCCACCTCGTAGCAAAGGGCTCACGCTAAGTCCTCCAATGAGGACATCTTCCGTGACTTTCCCACGACAAGAGGCCCAGGGAGCGGTCGGCGACGAGCTAGGGTTTAGGATGGGACTTTTTTTATATGTATAATTATGACTTTTGTAAAGACCCATATTCGCATCCTTCTCGCACCGCTGGGGGCTCGACGACCCAAGCAGACACCGTGCCGACATTTGTTCCGCCGACCCGACCCAAACAGACAAATGGCGAGCCGAATCGTTGTCCGTTTGGATCAGCCCACTGGAGTTTCTCTAAAAGAACCAAATGTTAAACTGTGGTTATTTCATGTGAGGGAGCTCTTGTCTAAATCTCATTTTGTTATCTTTGCGGTGATGATGTGGGCAATTTGGACAGCGGGGCGAAAAGCGATTCATGAGCAGTTATTTCAGTCCCCTTTTGCTACAAATGCCTTCGTTCATTGTTTTGTGAATGAGGTTGAAACCACCAATTTTTTGGAAAGAAGAGAAAACCACCTACAATATGGCGCAACTCCGTCTGGGTCTTCAGGAGGTAAGCTGGGAAATAGTCAGGCAAGGTATAACTAAGAAATTAGAGACTCATGGAATACTCATGCACCTGGTCCTATCAAAATCAAAGTTGATGTTTGAGTTTCCTCGAATGGGACTGTTAGGGCTGCTTCGGCGGTCTGTCGCTTTGCTGACGGAGTGTATTTGGGCTCCTCAGCAATCGTGATCCCGGGATAGCTCAACCCAACAACACTTGTAGTTGTGGCTTGTAGAGAAGGCCAAGCTCTTGCTGATAATTTGGGACTCAAGGATAGCACCATTTCTTCAGATTGTCAGCCCCTGATCAAGGACATTGCGAGTGGTAAGGGTGGTCTTCATACGGCAATTGCCTAGGAGATAAAACGGAGGACTCTAAATCATGACGCTTGTTATTTCATGTATGGAAGTAGTCGTTTGAACTTTGATGCACACAACCTAGCTAGGTTTGTTGTCAATCTTCCAAGGGGACGCCACATGTGTCTTTTAAATCCTCATAACCCTCTTTGTATCTTACCGAATATTATGTTGAATGAATAAAGAGGTAGCTAGTTTCTAAAAAAACATGCGACGGATGAAGTGTCTTTGCCTTGCAGGAAAAGGAACGTTGTAAATGCTTTAGGTAGTAGAGATAGAGATTTTTTCTTATACACATCAAACTTATAAGCGGTTATACCCCCTCTGTAAAATAATATAAAACGTCTTAGATCAGTAGTTTATAGTAACCCAATCTGGACGCGGGCGTTTTGGCTCTGGGGTGCACGTGTTCTCTAATGAACAGTAACATCAAAACAAATGGTAAAAGAAATTAAAAAAATCCTGATTTTTTTTTGTGAATGTTTGTATTAGTGTAGCAAGTGCGCTTGGCAATTTTGACGCCATATGGCGCAGTAGTGCTTCGTCTGTGAAAAAAAACAAAATTAAGTGTGAAATTTTCCTACATTTTGAGGTAACATTTGGCGTTTGATTTGTTTTTTTGCACAGGTAAAACCGCTTAAGGTTTACACTTGAAAATTTGCATGTACCACTTAATTGTGACAGACACATATAAATTTTTTGTCACTTTTTTGACATTTGTCAAATTCATTTTTAGCACGTAGGAGCACGTGCACCCTAGAGCCGAATTAAATATCCTAATCTAAAACATCTTATCTTAATTTTTGTAAAATAATGTAAGATGTTTTAGATTACTACTAATTTTAGTAATCTAAAACATGTTATATTAGTTTACGGAGGAAGTACTAAGTAAACAGGAAGAATTGCTTTTTATAACATAAAGTTGCTTATGTATCACCGAAAGTTGTTGAAAATAAAAAGTTGGTCGAAACCTATCCATATGGATCTAGTTATGAAAAACTCGTCGTGAAATACCCAACAGTAAAAGCGGATCTGAATTTCAACACTCGATTAAAAAGTTTTAGTTTTTTAATTTTTTTCGACACTACAAATAAATGCACGCAGCGTATGTGTGCATGGAAAAACTAATAAAAGAGGAGACCACGTGGTTTTTTTTTAGGAACACAGTACAACTCTGACGCTCATATACACGAGTATACAATCACCCCTATGACGCACATACGCACACCCTACCCCTATGAGCATCTTCGCAATACTGAGTTGGTACATCATCTTGAGATTAACGAAACCACCACCTCGTCTTCGACGGGAACGTCTCCTCCCACTGAAAGCGCATCACCGGAAGCCCTGAAATAAATCCAGGAAAATGTGAGCACCATTGTTAAATATGAGATTTGAACTCTGATGGGCTGGGATACAACCATGCAGCTAATCATCTCAACCACAGGTTGATTCGCGAGACCACATGGTTTTCTATTATAGTACTATCTGTTGATTTGATGATTTTTTTTCAGTTTTACTATTTTTTACACGTCTGAAATCAGTTTCGCGTTAGGACGTTTTTCTGTCCGTTCGATTTAAGCACTAATCTTGGCGTCTGCGATGTGTGGGGTGCGTTTTCGGCCGCGACATTTGTTGACGGGCTTTGGGTTTACGGGGCTGTGTGGTGAGTTATGTTTTGTTATCCGATCCGCTAAGGTCAGCTGTCTTTGAATTTTATATTCAGTTTTGTCGTGGCGGGCGGTGGCCTTCCTGTTCTCTGTGAGGGGATTTGGGGGCGGGGGGTAAGGCGGAGACGGCGGGGGGTGGGAAGAAGGAGAGGCCTCGCCGGCGTTTAGCGGCGGAGATGTCGCGCTGCGAATCCTTCGCGAGGAGAGCTTTCAAGCAGGAGGCGCGCCTCACAGAGACATCTGCAGGCAGATCAGATGTTGGGCCGAAGAGGAGCTTGGCGGAGCTGTCCCGGCGCGCTCGCCAGCAGCAAGTGCCGGCCGGTGAGGTCAATAGCCGTCGCGGGCGCCGGTGGGCTGTACGGTATCACACTCTCTCGCTACAACCCTCTTATGCGTGTTATCATGTGTATTTTTTGCTTTTCCCTTGCATCTGAATATGCATGTTCTGTTGTGTTCGTCGTTGGAGAGAAACCTCATAGCTGTTCTGTTGTGTTTCGTTGTTAGATGAGGAAGGTGCGGGGTAGATTAGAAACGTTTCTGTAGTTTTTCGTTCAATCCTGACAAGTTTTTTGAGTGTTTCATTTCATAGAACGCCCGAGGATTTTGTAGCAGGCACCTCCATGTTTGTTTCCCACCTAATTTAGTTCACTAAGCCTGCCTGAAATTTGTATTTCATATGTGGCTCCCCTTTGCTCAGGATGTAGATAGGCTGATTGATTTTGTCCTATACATTCTGTTTCATGTAAGATTATGCAGAGGTCAAAGAGTTTTTGTTATGCAGGTGATGAGAGGGGGCAGATAACTGAACCTGTGTGTGTCTTCTATGTAGGCGTAGTAACGTGGAGAAATTTGTAGGAGTACCATGTTTTGTTGTGAGCTTGATTTGTTGGATGCCTTTTTTAGCAACACTCAGTAATGAATTTGATTTCTCCTTTCCCTGATTATTGAGCGCTTACCTGAAAAGAACGGTATGTGGAATCATCTAAAAGTAGTGTTATGAAGCCCAACAATAGATGGTATGGAATAGTTATATAATCAGTGTACTGCACAAAATTCAGAGTTGGTGTTTTGAGCACCGCTAAATGAGTAATCTGAAGTAGTGTGTCCAAATTATCAGTCTTAAACCTTCATTTATGAGCCCTTTTTTAATTCTTAACAGCGGAAAATGTGGAGATCTTTTTCATGAGGTTAATGTTTTGAGCACCACTAAACGAGTAATCTGAAGAAGTGTGTCATAAGTGAATTTTATATTATTTAAAAAGTTTGCGATTGCAAGTTCAGTCTAGACTGCCGACTTGCATTCGTCCCTCTATATTTACTTTCTAGGTAAATATGAAGCATAAGTAAAAAATCTGATGCAAGCATGTCATCTTCATTATTAATTCAGACCAGTTGTCATAAACCTTTCTCTGTAAGTTTGAATCATCAGACCAGTTATATGCTCTGGTTTAACTTGTCCAAGTTAGTCATCCGCCACTCTACAGAAGTGAGGCGTGTAAAGTTGGATACCCTGTGCTCACATCATGTATTTTCGAAGCAATGTTTTTCTCCTTACAAGCATGTACTTTTTTAGGGGTTTTTTGGTGAGTTGTTTTTGCCTGTCGCTGCATCACAGCGGCTGATTTGCATGCCGGTTGCTGCTTGTATATATCTTCATATTTCAATCCGGTTCGATTTTTTTCAGAGTGAAATTTCATCGCACCATCGATATTTTTCTTTTTTTTGTATTTTTTATCATAACACCATTTTTTATAAGAGATTGCTTCTGTTCAAAAATTACTAACCCACTCGTGGGTTGGGGTCATATCTATTTGGGTTATCTATATTTCGTGGGGCAAAGTTCTGTTAAGTGACTAGCGGACTTTCACCAATCGCTTTTTTTCGAACCGATGATCTCCATTTGTCATACATATGTTTTCTGAATGCTTTTTTTTGTTTCGTTATTCAGTTGTTCAGCATGTATTTGCATCTGGAACTCTTAATGATTAGCGAAAATTTTGTCATACATATGTCATAGAAGTTTAAGAATTTTTGAGCTTCTTCCCTCGCGTCAAATTGCATCCCTGTTTCAGGTTTCAGCTCACTATCAATTGTTCTATCATTCCCCTCTTCTGCGGCCCGTCTTTCATTTTCCAAAAAGTCTTCTATCGTCCCTTCATTGATTTCATTGTCTTCATTCTCGCCGTCTTGCACTTGCAGGTGACATTCATTAGTTGTTGCTACATCTTCTCGAGAATGACCAGAGGATCCAGCATGAACACATCTCGGTGAATCGAGATTCCAGGTATGGTTTTGCTCCCTCTCGAAATTACCTTCTATGCCTTCATTGTTGGTATCAACCTGCTGGGGATTGGGAGTGGCATCTTTTAATCATTATAATGTTCTGATAAAATATTATTTTTCAATTTTTTACATTAGTATTTTGTGATAGTCAAGTACCATTTCTGTTTTCTATAAACAAAATCATTGGTAAACATTTTTCCCTCACCTGATCCAATTGAATATCGTCAAAGACGGTTGGCCTCCATGGATCTCCTTGACAACCATCAAACGGCATGTCATCCAACCCCTTGCGTAATCCAAAAACCACTGTTTGTGCATGCAGATCCTCCATTTGCATAGGAGAAGTGTCTTGGTCATCAACAAAATCCCCCATCACACCTAAATCCTGAAAACTGGGAACATGGAAACCTTAGCACACAACCCTTCTCATCGGTTGTCATTTTTTTTTGAATTATTTGATTAGGTTTTAACCACCTTTACCTCAAGGCTTAGCGCGCTGTTTGATGTGTTGTCGTCACCAACCACCCGAGCTGGGGCGTTGTTTGATGTGTTGTCATCCCCCAACACCCTAGCCCCTTTTGTTTGTTGTAAATGTTGCAGATTTTCACCCCCATCACTTGTTTGACCAATGTCAGCAACATACAAGCACTGCCCCTGCTCCTGCACATGAGTTTAAGCAATGTCAGTCTTTTTATAATTTATATTTTGTCTTCTCATTTTTCGAAATGGTTGTTGAGTGTGCTGTACCAGTGTATCTATTGTTTGAGGGACTCCATTTAGGCCAATATAACCCTTCAAAAGCGCCACATAAGAGAAGTTTGGCTGTTGCATGCATATTTTTTTTCAGTCCCTACACAATTTGGAAGGCATAAAAAAATGCACAATATTTATCATTCATCATTGTACCTGCATGGATATAGCTTCTTGGCTACCGATGGACATATCTTGCATATCCTCATTTGCACTTGTATTTACCTGTGTCAGGTTTTTAGTATTAGTTATGAATACTAACTGATACTAATACTAAAAATCTGGTTATTTACCTTTGTTGGCCCGTTATCAGCTATCAATTTTCAGTTTCAATCCTCAGTTTTAAATTATGAGCTATCAATTAGCAGCTATGAATCATCACTTTTCAGCATTCAATTTTCAACTATCAATTATCTGTTATCTTTGTTCCCTTAGTCATTTACGTTATTAATTATTTGTGTTGGATAAAAAAAATCGCCTTGCAGTAATCTTTGTTTCCTTTGAGTTTTCAATAATCAGTACAACAAAGGAGCCAAAGTTTTCAGATATTCAATTATGAGCTATCAATTTTCAGTTTCAATCCTCAGTGTTAAATTATGAGCTATCAATTAGCAGCTATTAATCATCACTTTTCAGCATTCAATTTTCAACTATCAATTATCTGTTATCTTTGTTCCCTTAGTCATTTAAGTTAGTAGTTATTTGTGGTGGATCAACAATTTTTCGCCTTAGTACAGTAATCTTTGTCCCCTTAATAACCAGTACAACAAAGGAGTCATAGTTTTCAGATATTCAATTATCAACTATTAGCTATCAATTTTCAGCCTTCTATGTCCTGATCCCTATGTTATTTCAGTATTTATTTAAACTCTATGTACGTGTTTAGTGGTCAATTTATCTTAATTGTTAGCAACAAAGCAATTAGCTATGAGCTATGTCATCAATTGGCAATCATGAACTATGAGCTATCAATTATCAGCTATGAATCGTCTATGTCATCTTTTATTTCAGTTTTCTGTAATCTTTGTTCCCGTTCAGTTTTTGATAATCAGTTTTACAAAGGAGTGAGCTTACTATGTCAGATTGGTCAGTTTTATCTTAATTGTTAGCAACAAAGACATTAGCATGAACTGGCAACAATGGCGTAAGTGCAAATCATTAGTCTTCAATCGTCAGTTTTGAACTATGAGCTATCAATTATGAGCTTTAAATCTCTTATTATTCTTTAGTATTATTTCTTCAGCTACAAATTAGTCCTATCAGTACTATTTCTTCAGTAATATTCAGTGCAATTTCTTCACGCATGTTCCTCTCAATCCCCTTATTGGTATGTTGTTGTTTTCTTTTTCCTTACTGTATAACCAGCTTTTTCAATTTGTTATTGAGAGGTTAGTCATCTCTGAATTGGTTAGTCAGATTTCAATATTCAGCTTTTTCAGTTGGACAATGTAGTCAAAGTTTTGGTTCAGTTTTCAGTATGCACTGCACATTTCTTCAGTTACTTGTATGCATTTTTGCAGTTTTATTTTTCTAGTTTGAACTAGTTCATTAGCAGCTCACATTTTTGTTTCTCTCTTTCTTATGTTTTTCAGGTTCAACACTTAGTCTTATATTAAGGTTTGCATTTTTTTTCTCCTCCTCTGTTTTTTCATTGTTAACACTGATATATTTTCATGTCTACTACAACGATCCTTTTCTTGATATTACTTGTTCAATTAAATTCCACCAATCAGTTTTTCAAGGTTTTGGAATTTTGATTCTTGACTAGTCAGAATTATAAGCATTGGTATTTTATCATGCCACATCTTAGGTGCATCTACATTTTCTATACGGGGGGATAACGTGCCACTAGTAATTTCCAGTTTACTAGCCATTTGTTCCCACTCACTCCCATGAATCACCTGGGAATTTCAGTTGCAACATTCATTTTCTCTAGTTAAAATTCAAAGCAGGGGTCAAGTTTCTATCTACATAACTAAAATTTCCAGTTTATCTGTTCAAAACGGAATTTCTTCAGCAGGGGTGGGCAAACAAGCAGCTAGTGTGGGTTAGTTTTGGAGGTGAGCAGGGGTGTACCTTAGCGGGGTGAGGACTGTACGCGGCGGGTCCAAGCTGGCGCCATCTGGATCGCAGAAATCGTCCATGTCTTCAGCCCCCATCAGGCGCCGCCGCGTCCTATGCACACCTGTTTCTTGAAGAAGAAGAAGAAGAAGAAGGAGGAGGAGGATGAGAAGGAGGAGGTGATCGTGGGGTGGAGGAGGCCAGAAAGGCTTTCTCGCACTGGTGGGGGGACGACGGCTGCTGCTGCTGTGCGGTGTGGTATGGGCTGAACCGAGCCCGTTAACCACACCCAGGCGCATGTGTTGTTTTTATTGTTAACGGGTCCGCCAGGAGGCCCGTTTTGTGGGTCGTACGCAATTTTTCAACCTAAAGTATGAAAGAAATCAGACGCTTTGTGGTACTGATTAGTTTTAGACTCAGTTTTGAGACAGAGGTTCAATTATATAGTGAAACAAAAAACGTCCTGATTCAAATTGAAAATCACACGTCTGTTCATTAGACACACCCTTTTTTTTCTGAAAAGGAAAAGTCTGCCCGATAGAAAGAACGAGGGCCTATGCGCTCTAGGCTCCTAGCCACGTCCTAAAAATAAAAGACTAGCTGACAATTTTTAGCGTGAGATAAAAAGGACTCGGCAGTGTCACCGCGGTCCGCGAGGCGCCGAATCCCGATCGAAGGGAAACCCATCCGAACCCTAGAACAGAAGGCCGCGGAGATCTAGAGAAGACCATGTCGCCGCTTCGATTCTTGGGCTCTCTCGTCGTAGGGAGGCTCTCCTCACGCCGCATCGGCAGCCAGGCCTTGGGATCGGCGAGGCTGCTACACCAGTCTCAGTCTGTACGTGGCAAACCTCTCTCTCTCTCTCTCTCTCTCTCTCTCTCTCTCTCTCCGATTAATGGCTCCAATCCGGTGTTGCAGAGGAACTTTGCTGACGGTGTGGGTGGATCTGGCTTCCCTGGCAGGTAATTTACCCACTTTCAGCTTATAAGGTGAATGATGTGTGTAGAATGGTAATTTTGTTCAGATTTGCTAGGGCACATCTAGATGTGCTCTAAGATAGAGCACATCTAAGTTCTATACTATTGATTTTACATGAAGATTTGTTTAGATAATTTTTAATGTTTATTTCTTTTTCTTTCTAGTCTGATTGAAGTTAGATGTGCTCTATCTTAGGACACATCTAGATGTGCCCTAGACAAACCCAATTTTGTTTTGGTGCTCGGTCGATTTATCCCCAAATCCTACGTTGCATACGCTAATTATTTTTGTCCAGCACCGAATTAGATCGAACTGGAATTCCGTCCTTGCACTCTGCTAGTAAAATTCGATCCGAATATACATGTTTCTTCAAATGTTTTAGACGCTGTCCTTCCACATCGTTATGAATTCCTCTTAGAAATGGATATTTGGTTATCAAATAATTGAAATGCTCCGTTCAGAACGCTCTAGAATGCAAAAGTTGAGTTCCTTTCTGCAGAGCAGAACCCCCCTCTGTCTCTCTCTCCTTTTTTTCTTGACAAGCATCAAATCGTTAATAGACTTGTGCTGAAACTACAAAAACACCAAAACATATGCTCTCATTAGGAACCATTCGGGTTCTTATATGAATGAATTCTGAAGACACGAACGAAGAGAAAACAAATGTCAGTATTAGTACGAGCATAACTGCAATCCAGCTGGTTGCTCCTGCTTTCCTGCAAAGTCTTAATTTGTTACCCATTCATTCCATTTTGTGACCCTGGAACTGATTGAATCCTGAGCTCGTACTCGGTAGTAATCGATCCTAAGGTTTATTTGAAATTGCATGTCCTGTTTAGTTCTAAAGATATTCGTTATAGCATGATGAGCAAGCCACGAAACCCAGATGTAGCTGTGAAAGACATCACCACTGTAATGGAAAGGGCAGCATCGTAATTAAGCACGAGGAAGAAGCCATGTTTCGTAAGCTGCAGCACTCGTGCTATTAATTGTGGGTTGTTTACTGTTTTGTGTTTGCCTGCACATGGTCTATTTAGTGTTTTACTGTTTTCGCAAAAAACAAGGCTGGTGTGTTAACGTTCACATGGTTGTTGGGGTTGGTTTCTGTCGGTATTCGTGAAATAGCATGCATGCCTGTTTCTGGAAATGGAGGGAGCAAATTGACTACTGGGTCTTGAAAAACTTGTTAATTTAGCTGTTTTCTAGAACTATACAAATTTTAATGTTGCTTTCATAACTAAGTCTGGTAACAGGACTAATTTCTGGCACAATATGGTTGCATTTGATTTGCAAGTTTGATTGGATTGTTCAAAGCAGCATTAATGTAAGATTATTGGATATAATAGACTGAGTCATCGAATAATATGATGTAGGACATTGGTAGTTTGTTCCAATCAGTCTCATTTAATTCTTGCCAAGAGTGAGCTGTTTTATTAGTCAACTTTAGAGTCTTGGAAGAGACTAAGGGCTTGTGTTTTGCAATTTTTGATAACAGCTGCCAATATAACAATTCAGAGCTTTAGTAGTAGTTGTGATGTTTCTTTCCAGTTCGAGTCCTGAACCTTAATATGCAGGTTACCCATCAGTGAATCGCGTGGTAGTGCTGTTACAGCGGGTGCCTTATCTGTCTTGATGGGAGGAATGTGGTATTTCAAGGAGGATGTAGAGAAGCCAGAAGGTATATATAAAATGAATGTACTTTAATATTGGATATATCCTGCCTTGATACTTTGGAGCCGACCATGAAACTGGTCTCAATCGTAATCGCAGCCCTCAAGCAGATTCATCACAACGAGGCCCTGGAGGAGGAAACCATTGAGGAGAGGGCTATGAAGAAGAGGTTTGAGGACTGGATGACCAAGTATGGCCGCACTTACAGGAACAAGAAGGAGAAGGCGATGCGGTACGAGTTATTCAAGCGCACTGCCCAAGAGACAGACGAGCATAACGCAAGGCCGGGCGTTTTATACACTCTCGGGACAAACAAGTTCGCTGACAGAACCGAGGAAGAGTTAAGTTGGACGTGTGGAGGTCAGCGTTCTCCTATATCCAGCAAAGAGGGCGTGCGACGTGGCTACTTGGATTAGACGGCAGTGGTATCCATCATCCTTGATTAATTATGTAGTGTGCCATGCTATAGATGTACCGCAGGAATTATGCTAGTATAAGTGTGGTAAAAGAAAAGGTTTGCTGCACTTGCAACCGTTATCTGAAATTAGAAATTGTTTACAACCGTTATTCTGAATCTCTTTTGGGTCGTGATCTTCGGGCTGAGAAGTTTGAAGTACTTCTGAAAGTAGTGAATTTCTTTTTGATAAATGCCACTTAAGCTTGCCACACTAATATGAACATCTAAAAAAAAGTCAGATTTTTTTTAATTTATTTTAATTTTACCGTTCATTAGGGAGCATATGCTTCCTTGGGCCAAAAATTCGCGTACAGTGGAAAATGTGACTTGATGAACCTGTGTTTTTTTTTCTTTTGCTATAAATGCTACTGTCACGACAATCAACTTCAAATTGCTAGTGATAATCCATTTATAGTGGGGTGGTTAGGAAGATTGTGGTATGCTTAGTTTGTCGAAAATCAAACTATAGATTTAACTAGACACCAAAAGGTGAATATTTTTTTAGTGATAGCAGATGTTGTCGATTGTGAAGCGCCTATGGCGAGAGCATCTCCAACAACCTTTGTAAAAATGGCCAGGATTTGTAAAAACTGCAATTATACAAATTGGGGCAAAAAAACTTGCTCCAACATCATTTGTATAAGTGGCCTCCACACCAAATTTTTTACCTAGCTTTGCATATTTGCACCCTCCCTTTGCATATTTGCAAAGTCTGGAGCCACTTGGTAAAACTAGAAGCATCAACGAGGGAGAGACCAACTGCCGCCTATGAAGTTTCCTGGCGCGACTCCTGCCTTGTCGTCGGCGACTCCGGCCACCGCAGCGGATATGTAGGCAAGCCCAACCTCCCTCGCAACCTCTCTGACCCCCGGCTAACCTCCTAGCCGCCCCGCCCACTCTTCCCGATGCCGCATCGGAGCCTGCCGCCGGTGGTCGTCTCTCGCCCGTCCCGCGCCGCCCTCGTTCGATTCCGGCCGATTCTGGCCAGATTGAGCGCCGCCGGCACCGGATCCGTTGATCCCCCGACCTCTCCGCCCCTCCCACGGACGGCCGGCGTCTCCCGCACCCCCACCATGTGCCTGTCGTCTTCCCGCGCCGCATAGAGCCCGTCATCGCCGCCCCTGACGTCTGCCATGGCTGGATCGAGGCCAGCCGGCTGGATGTGTGGCCGGTGGCTATGTTGGGTGTGTGGCCGGCGGCTATGCTGGGTGGGGTGTGGCCTGTGTTGCCAGTGCGTGTGTGGTGTCCTGGGGAAGAAGAGAGAGTAGGAAAAAAAGAGGGGAAAAGAGAGAGGACCCCACATGTCATTGTGACACACACAATTGTGACGCCCCCAAAATCAGACCGTGTACAGTAATCATACACGCAAGGTACACAATCGAGATCAGGGACTCACGGTGAGATATCACAACACAACTCTACAAATAAAATAATACAAGCTGTTTAATACAAGCCAGGGGCCACGAGGGCTCGAATACAACAGCTCGAGAGCACAAGGTCAGCGGAAGCAATAGTATCTGAGTACAGACACAAGGATACAAGGTTGCCCTAAGAAGGCTAGCACAAAATAACAACAGATCGAAAAGGCGAGGCCTCCTGCCTGGGAACCTCCAAACTACTCCTGGTCTTGGTCATCGGGGATCTTCACGTTGCGGTGGTCGACATCGGGGATCTCCTACTCTTGGACTCCAACGTCGACTGAAGCGGCCGATCAGGCAAAACAGTAAAGGAAATAAAGCAGGGTGAGTATCTAGTATACCCGCGAGACTTACGTCCGCTACTAAGCATTATGCATTGTATCAACGGAAAGAATAGGCTGCATATAGTGGACTGGAAGATAGAAATCCAGAGCAAGGGTAAGAAGCTAGGCCTATCGAAGACTAGCATCTTCCGACGATGTCTTGCAGCATGAGGCAAGAATCAGCCAACAGTTTATATAAAGCATAAAGTAACAATGCAGCAGAAGTTGCTGCAGCATTGTATAATAATAAGTTGTAATAATTAACAATGCCTCCGAGTTCACCTCCTCGACATCCCCGCGAGGAAGAAAACCCGGAACCATACAGTTTAATAATAATAGTTTGTAGTGGTAAGATCCAGCTTCAGCATAAAGCGTCCTGTTACCGTGGACACGGCTATTCGAATAGATTAATCTTCCCTGCAGGGGTGCACTTGTGTTACACTACACGCACGGATCTCCAGGGTGGCGGGAACCTTGTTAGGGAACGCTCCACCGAGGCTATCCGACACTTCGTAACCCATCTTTCAAACTCAACAGAGAGGCCATCCGCCGGTCTAAATCCTAAGTACGCCGAGCCTTGGACCCCAACCCGAACGTACTCCTGCACGGTGCGTGGCTGGCCGGTGAAGTTAAAGCAAATCCAAATAAGACACCACCGCGCGAGCAAATAAGACAACACCACTTCCCGGCGCAGGCCGCGGTACTGCTGACGTCTGAAGAGTCCTCGGACGACACTACGAAGCAGAGGAGCCCATAAACTCGTAATTCCCACGGGTAGGTAGTGCGTACATGGCATATAGCCAACTCAAGACATTCACTGAACCATTTAGCATTTTAATTAACCTGCGTGACAACCGTTATCGTTGTCTCGACTTAACTGACCCGCGGACAACGACAGCAGCCAGGACCACCAGTACATCGGTGCCTGCCCTGTCGTCCCACCAAGTCACTGCGGTTACCAACAAGGTGAACCGTCTCCTTACCTTGTCTCGCGTGTGCTCCTGGAGGAGCTCGACTTTCGTGGTTTGGTAACTCTCGCGGCCAACGATCAGGGGCCAAGCACACCGGTACACTGGTCGTACCCTCCCTGTCGTCCCGTCGCAATACCACTCGCGGGCACCGTTGGGTCGCCCGACTTCTTACCTTTAAGGACACCAGTTGGTTCGAGTCCCTACCATTAAGTGAAACCAGGAGGAATCACCCTCGATGGTACACCTGAGCTGGCTCGACTGAGACATCAGCGGAATGAACTAAAGAGGAATATTCTCGTATCATCCGGTGATGCTACGCTACTGAGCCGAGGAGAGTGAAATACGAGTCCATTCCACTCGTAAGCCAAACTCGAAGCGACTCGGCAGAGTCTCGCCGTTGTAGGTTCCCTAGGGCGTCTGCATTGATCCGTACCTGTTGCAATTGTAATATAACATTTCCGCGATCACTCCCAGAGTGATCACAGCCTGCTATCTAATCCTAGCTAACAATGCGCGGGGTTTACTGCTGAATAATGCATAAGTAATAATAGGCAGCATAGGATTAAAGGAAGGTACATCAACGGGCGACAAAAGCAGGTATGCAATTGAATAGGATTGTAATCGTAGCAGCAGCAGTAACAATGCCTAGTGCAAGAAATGTACGGAAAGATAGGCGATATCTGGGGAAGAGAATGGCTCTGCTTGCCTGGAAGCTCGACGGTAGGGGTAGGATCGTCGACGAAGTAGTCGTACTCAGCAGCGGTGTAGTCGACGGCAGCAGCGGGGACTACCGGAGATTAAGGGGGGAGAAACAGTAAATACAAAGCAAGCATATACAAACAGATGCATGACATGACAGATGAAATGTTAACGGTGTTCTAATGCAGTGCAATGCACGTTGTTCGGAGCGGGAATTCATCCGGGGATGAACTACCGGCTCCGGGTGATTACCGGACAGATGATCCGGAGGGGAAGGTATCATGCCGGAGGTGTCGTGGACATCCGACACATGTGTGGGTGGTGTATCCGGGTTAGTTGATCTATTCCGAACAACTTTCGTGTTCAGAATAAATTCATCCGGCAAGTTTTTTTAGCGGCACCGGGAATTATCGACAGACGGCCCGAAGGGGGGAATGTCGATGTTTGGTATGTTAGAGGGGGGTGGTAGACATACGGATAGCGTATCTGTATTCGTTATATTTTTTTAATCAAGTTTCACGTATAAATTATTTTCATCGGAGTTACGGTTTAAAAGATAATAAATTTCAAAGTTATATTCAATTTAAATCATTTTCTTGTTTTGTTTTAATAATAAAAGAAACATTATCCAGAGCAAGGATGTTTGACCAGGTCAACTGATAGGTGAGACCCTACTGTCACTGACTGTAGCTAAATAAATTATTTATGTATTTAAACAATAGAGGACCCAAATGTCATAGGCTATTTATTTAGCAGTTTTATTTAATCTAAATTCTAATTAATGGTAGAGGACCTATTTGAAAATTCCAAGAACTTACAGAGTTATCTGCGAACTCAAATCGTTTTATTTGTAAGGCTTAATTCTACTAGCTCATCATAGATTCTTGTGTATTTACCATTTTCTACGAATTAATCGGTGCATCATTTGGAATTGGTCCAATGAAACAAAGTGAAGCTTGTTAAGTGTACTAACTATCCATATTATTTTTATTCATTTTAGAATTTGTTTGGCTATTTATTTGCTGCTGTACAAAGTGGCGCAATTCAACATTTGTAGCAATGTCAGTTAGCAACTGAAGCTTCAGGGGCATTCACACACGCACAAAGCCATGGCCATTCGCAAGCAGGAGCATATGCAGCCATGGAACGCAGAGCAGTTTCAAGCTAGCTACTGCTAGCAACTTAGAAAAGCAGCGCACGCGGGGGCGTGGCCTGCTTGTCCAGCGGCACAACCGTGCCACCCGGCGGCTGGCACGCATGGGCACAAGGCCTCGACAGCCAGGGCCAATGACAAGGTAGCCGCGGCAGCAGGTGGAGACGGCCAGCAGCGCACACGACCACACGCTGGCAGCAGCGCACGCGCGCGCGGAGCCGAAGGGCGGCCGACGCGGCGGCTGCGACACGCGCCTACGGGGCGGCCACGACGAGCGACGACGGTCGGAGCACAACTATGCGGAGGAGAAACGGCGACGGAATGCAGAGGGATAGTGGGGGGAAGGCTGCTCACAGAGGGGCAGCGGCTAGGGGCGGTCTTGGAGGCCGGGGGTTCGCCGGAGAAGCGCGAATCGGGGCGGCGGCGCGGCTGCCGGAATTGCTGTGCGATCTCGCCGGCTGGAGGTTGAAGGTGACCTGATGGCGCGCGATGCAGTGGCTTCGGGCACAGCTCCTTCTGTCCAGAGACGAGGACGACGGATGCGGATGTGCGGGACACGATGGCTCGAGCTGGGAGGCACAATGGACGCGGGGGTTCACGAGCCCGTGGCCATGGCTACGTCAGGCGGGTGGAGGAAGACGATGGTGAGCGAGGAAGAGAGGAAAAGATCTGGAGGGTGCGTCCAGCGAGGCCAAGGCGGCATTCTTATCCTCTCCAGGCATCGCGCGTCAACGGGGAGTGAACAGGGCGAGGTGGTTGGCGTCGAACGGCTTCTGTCGCCATGGCGACTCGGTCGGAGGAGCAGTGCACGGGGAAGGGGATGAGTGATGTTGGGCTGGGCCGAGGAGCAGTGCACGTGGGCGACAGATAGGCTTTTGCGAATTTTCTTGTCTGCCAGCAGAGTTTCTGATCTGTCTTATTTATTTGAGCTAGCAAATGATTTCTGTTTTAAGTGAAACTTGTTGGTACATGTGTAGTACAATTAGGAGAAAAGCCACATAAAGTTTGGTGACTTTTAAAAATCATTTAGTATTTATTTTTGGACTGCAACTGATTAAATAGGGATCTTGGCTCTTGTTTATATTTTTTTTGATTTATTTTAAGATTTAGTAAATTCCCATAACTATATGGACATGATCCCCTGATTATTTAGCATTTTATAAAATTGTTTCCATAATTTTTGGATCAACTATTATTACCACTATTTATTTAATTTCCAGGACAATTTGATGAATCCAACATTAATGAATTCATATTTACCATTGCATTGGGATTATCCCCAAGACATAAGAGTTGGCTTGGTTTACCCATTAGCAAGTGGATTAATATTCACCCACAGGCACCTTGAGTTGGTTTTGATTTCAAATGGGTTTGAACTTTGGGTTGATTCCAAGTGACCAGGGTAAAATGGGTACATTGGTTTCAATACCACCCTTTATGATTTGGAGATGAGCAAAAGCAAAATTTTGATCAAGGCCAGTTTGAGCAACAGAGATTACTAACAGTGATTAGCAACAGTAATCCTGATTACTGTAGTTGATTACTGTAGCGTGACACCCGGGGTGTTACAACAATTTACAAATCCAGTTATACAAAGGCTGTAAAAACCAAAATTGTGTTGGCTTTGTATACTCTCTCTCTCCTCTTGCTATCACCTCTTTTTACAAATCCAATTTGCAAAGGCTGTTGGAGATGCTCTGATGTTGCTAAATCTCAGCACTAACTAAATCAACACTAGTTTTTCGGAGGTGCTCATAAAGATATGGTGTGTTCATAGGATGAGTTATACTGTCTTTCTTTAAAAAGCTAGTATGGTTTCAAATAGGTAGTATAGTTCTACCCAAACCATTGGAACCAACGTGTCTAAAAATTCTTCCTAGTGCGAAACATTCTTAGCGATTGACTCCCCGCACGAATCTTCCAAACCGGCTTAAGTGCCACATCAGCCCTATGTGCAGTCGTGGATTCCTCTTCCGATCTAGATTCATCGTTCGTTGGAGTTTTAGCTTGAGAGGATGCAATGACGGCGGCTGGCTGCATGAGAGAGGAAAGGGGAAAGAGAGAGGATTGGATCCAGCCACGGGCTCACGACACTCGGGCTATCGCGCCTCCTCGCTGCTATAGTGTACGCCACAGTGCCTCGCTACAGTACTCACAGGTCGCTATCGATGAACAATTTTGGGGCCGAGAGCAATTCTGGCTGTCTAGGAACCGCCTCAGGTTCTATATGGTTTCGAATAGGCAGTATAGTTTTATCCAAACCATTAGAACGAACGTGTCTAAAAATGCTTCCTAGTGCGAAACATTCTCAGCGGTTGACTCCCCGCATGAATCTTCCAAACCGGCTTAAGTGCCACATCAGCCCTATGTGAAGTGGTGGATTCCTCTTCCGATCTAGATTCATCGTTCATTGGAGTTTTAGCTTGAGTGGAGGCAATGGCGACGGCTGACTGCATGAGAGAGGAAAGAGGAAAGAGAGAGGATTGGATCCAGCCACGAGCCCGCAATGCTCGGGCTATCACGTCTCCTCGCCGCTACAGTGTACGCCACAATGCCTTGCTACAGTACTCACATGTCGCTATCGATGAAAATTTTTGGGGCTGAGAGAAATTCTGGTTGTCTAGGAACCCCCTTAGGTTCTATATGGTTTCAAACAGGAAGTATAGTTTTACCCAAACCATTGGAACGAACATGTCTAAAAATGCTTTCTAGTGCGAAATATTCTCAGCGGTTGACTCCCCGCATGAATCTTCCAAACCGGCTTAAGTGCCACATCAGCCCTACGTGCAGTGGTGTATTCCTCTTTCAATCCAGATTCATCGTTCATTGGAGTTTTAGGTTGAGAGGAGGCAATGGCGGCGGCTGGCTGCATGAGGGAGGAAAGGGGAAAGAGAGAGAGGATTGGATCCAGCCACGGCCCCGCGACGCTCGGCTATCACGCCTCCTCGCCGCTATAGTGTACGCCACAGTTCCTTGCTACAGTACTCACGGGTTGCTATCGATGGACAATTTTTGGGCTGAGAGAAATTCTGGCTGTCTAGGAACCCCCTCAGGTTCTAAGAGGTAAATTGGAGGCTCGGTGGTTTACCATTTGTTGCGTTCTTTTTTATGTGCAAGGATACACATACATATTACAGGACTAACGGAGGGGCTTAGCTGGGATTTTTTGATTGGATAGAAGTCCGGGTGAGGGCCTTGTCGTGGGACCTTTTCTGCGAGGTGGATACGAGAGAGTCGACATGGACAAGAGACTCGGAGATTTACCCAGGTTTCGGCCCCTCTATGTCTCGAGGTAAAGACCTACTCTTTCTTCTTATTATTACGGGTTCTGACTCCTCGATTAGAAGAGTCGATGGATCGATTACAAGAGAGTCGGATCGTAACCTTAGTCTCGAGGAGATCTAGGTTACGCCGAAATTGTCTATTCCTATCTTGGATTGAGATGGTTCTGCCTCTGGATCCCGTGGACCTCGACTTATAAAGATGTCGGGTCCCGGGGTTCCGCGAGTCTAACTCCCACACGAGGCGGAGTCCTATTATACTTTACAATCATACTGCATGCTATACAAGGTAAGTCGAATTCCTTCTATGGCTTCGATCTTCATGCTTGACACGTCTGCCTCATGGACAGGTCTTCTTTGGTGGGCTTTCATATGTAAGTCGGCCCAGAGGTTTATAATGCCAGGTCTATGGGCTTGACCTTCTCGCGTTATGGGTTTCAAAGGCTTATATATAAGCCGACTCATGCCTCATCTTCTCGCGTTATGAACCAATAATCTCTCTCAACGCGGAGTCATATCTGAAGACGATAGTATCTCCCCTTTGAATGTTCCTGGAGCGAAGAAAAGGTTTCCAACCTTTCTCCAGGAACATGGAGTCCTGACCAGAGAAACTAGTGGTCAGCCAGATGGGTCCATGAGGGCACCCCTCAGAGCGAAGCCACAACCCTGGAGCCTTGGAATCCTTCATGATCTGGGCAAAAGATTCAGGAAGATTAACCCAACGACGGATTGTCTGAACTTTCACCAAGAACTCACTACTTTCAGGAGAAGAAGGTGGAGATTCAGGATCTACAGATGGAGAAGCAGTACGCACACCTCTTCCTCTGCCCCTTCCAAGGCCTCTTCCACGGCCTCGCCCACGGTCTCAACCACCGCGAGAACCAGCGTTGGAGCCATGGAGAAAGTTGTGGAAGGGAGAGGAGGAAGAAGACGATGCGCATGCCCAAAATATTGGGCTACCAGGTGGTTATTTATATAGCCACAAGGGGATGGATAATCAATGCCATAAAAAACATGGGTAGATTACCCATGGTAGGTGGTATTTATGGAAAATGCCTCGATTCTCACCACAAACATCAATGCATTCAACAGTGGCATTTTGGGCAGTGAAACCATAAATGCAGTAACGGATCTTTGACTAAAAAGTCAAAGGAAATTTTCTGGTTGGAAGGCGAAACGAAAGATAAAGAGAATTGGCTCCGACTCCTTATCAACCTCGAAGTGCAAGCGTCGGTCTGACCAATTGAAGACTCGGCAAATACGATGGAATCAAGAAGATTGCTGTGAAGACTAAAGCATCACACCAATCCTGGGGGCTAATGTCAGGGGGATGGATGAAGCCCATAGACCCGGCATTATAAACCTCTGAGCCGACTTACATATGAAAGCTGACCAAAGAAGACCCTACCATGGGCCGGACGTGCCAAATATGAAGATTGAAGCCATAGAAGGAATTCGACTTACCTTGTATAACACGCAGTATGATTGTAAAGTAGAATAGGACTCCGCCTCGTGTGGGAGTTGGACTCGCGGAACCTTGGAACCCGGTGCCTTTATAAGTCGAGGTCCACGGGATCTAGAGGCAGAACAATCTCAATCCAAGATAGGACTAGACACTTTCGGCGTAACCTAGATCTCCCCGAGGTGGAGTGTATGTGGGTTTGGTTATTCTTGCGCATCCTCGACTCATGGTACGTGAGTGTACTCTAATATCCGATCCCTCCAAAGATTAGTGATCCATCTATTAGCTAGAGTTCTCAACTAGTTTATGTAGTTTTTGAAATTAAACACAGATTTCCCAAAATATGACACCTATCACTAATAGGCTAGAGCTCTTGAAACCAAAAGTTCAAACATTACTCACGACAATACCACAAAACTATTGCAAGTTACTACTACAATTGAATAGCAACCTCAATTACCTACTTCAAGACAAGACACAACTCAGTGAAACAAGATAAACATGAAAACTAAAGAGAGTTCCAGCAACAAACTAAACTAAAACTAAAGCTCTTTGAAGAAGATAAACATGAAAACTAAGAGCTAAACATGGCAGCAGTTACGAAAAGATAAAGAACACACAACAAAAGAAAGATAAGCATGAAATCCTATGATGTGTTCTAGTTTGGAGTGGAGCGTGATTCTCTCCCACACAAAGTAAGCTGGATTCTAACTTGTTTTGAACAACAAGCAAATCTATAGAAAACTAAAAAGTAAAACCTAAGAGCGAGACACTCTAAGCCTAGCACATAACGCATGAAGTGATAAAAATATAGTGAGACGGAGGACAAACTGATGCATACCCAAGCTTAGACGCTTGATTCTCCTTGAATATTTATTGGTGATGCATGGGGGCATCCCCAAGCTTGAGGGTTTGACACTCCCGGATCTTCTTTCATCATCTTCCCCCGCACACTTGAAAACTCCCTTCATACATAACTCATCATAAGCTGATTAGAGAGGTTAGTACCCTTAATAAAATAATTTGCCTCTACTGGAAAAAGAGATTTTCTTGAAGGGCTACTGTTTCTCAAGATTTCCAAAGAACTTCTGCGAAGAAAAAACTAGCTTAAGGTTTGCAAAAGTAAGGAAAGGAACAACGTGGCAGAATCTATGAAAAAACAGAACAACAGGTAGTAAATAATTTTTTCTGGGCACTTCTGCAACTGAAATAAAAAAAACTCAAAACAGACGCTCGAAATTCAATTGTATGGAGTACACTGTCAAAAAAATTCATATAAAAAACATGAACTGGTGATTTTAGGCTAATTTTTTCGTCCAAGGACAGAATCTGTTTTCTGGACAGCATGTCACAACTTTTGAACTTTCTTGCAACTGGAGGCTAAACTTGGCACAAAGCTTGAAAATAAAGATACAATGATGTTTCTATAGTAGTAACAATCATCAAGACCACTAAAAACAAAAGTAAAAACATCTTGGATTTCCTCCCAACAAGCGCTTTCTTTTACGCCTTTAAGCTAGGAATAAAGCAAAAAGAAGAATCACGTTGTATCAATCAAACCATCATCAAGATCATAAAAAAGCTCTTCAATTGTACAACTAGTTTTAAGAGGTCTTTCAAATAAATGTCTAATGAAGATACTTCTAGGGATAAAACCAAAAGGCAGAAAATCAATTGGAGTTTCATTTGTAAATTTATCTAAGAGGGGTATTTCTTCCACAGTTTTCACGGTTTCAACTCCCTTGGCAATGAGTGGATTATTTTTAGGTCAAGGAACCTTGGGGACATAATTGAACTTAGGTTCCTTTCTTGCCGGAGTCTCTACCCTTTTTGGTTTTATTGGCAATGAGTGGATTTGGTCTACCTATAATTGAAATAAAGTGTCAATGATTTCCTCAATCTTATCTATCCTAGAAGGATCCAAGTCATGGAATTTGATGGTCTCCAAAGTTTTGATCATTTTATGCATGGAGCTATCAAGTCTATTCAAATTCCCTTGAATCTTGCGATCCAACTCAATTATCCTACTTATGCTTGGTATTTCTAACTCTATCTTTTCAAGTTTTTTCATAATGTGAACTAGAGTGATATCCTCTTGAATGCTAGCAACAGGGAGATTTCCAAAAAGATTTTCAATAACATTAAGAGACTCCCATATTGGGGCTTCTAGGAAATCCCCATTGATAGAAGTGTCTAGAACAAACCCATTCCAAGGAGTAATTCCAACATAAAAGTTTCTAAGTAGGATAGTAGTGTATTGCTACTTGGTGGCTCTTTTCTGAGAATCGTTAATCCTATACCAAGCATCTTTCAAACTTTCACCACCTTTTTGTTTAAAGGTGAGAACTGTCGGGGGGATGGACCAAGCCCGTAACCCGACATTAGATTTATGGCCCGACTCACCTAAGGAAGGCCCACAAAAGAAGACCCGGCCACGAGCCGATTGCTTCAGGCAAGAAGATCGAAGCCGTAGAAGGAATTCGACTTACCTTGTATAGCACGTGACATATTTGTAAAGTAGAATAGGACTCCACCTCGTGTCAGAGTCGGACTCGCGGAACCCCGGGACCCGACGCCTTTATAAGTCGAGGTCCGAGGGATCCAGAGTCAGAACGATCTCAATCCAAGATAGGACTAGACACTTTTGGCGTAACCTAGATCTCCTCGAGAATAAGGTTGTGAACCGACTCTCTTGTAATCGATCCACCGACTCTTCTAATGGGAGAGTCGGAACCCATAATAATAAGAAGCAGGAGTAGGCTTTTAACTCGAGACAAAGAGGGATTGAAACCTGGATAAATCGCCGAGTCTCTCATCCATCTCGACTCTCTCCTCGTATCCGCCTCAAAGAAAAGGTCCCATGTTAAGTTCGACTCTTCGGACATCTGCCGTGACTTTCCCACGACAGTAAGCGCCCACCGTGGGGCCTGCGCATTCAGGTGTTGAGATTCTAGAGGGAGCTCTGCAAGGCATGTAGGTATTCGTCGTTGGACGGATCACCAGAAGCCGGCGTGAGAAGCTCTGCATCGATGACTCAACTTGGGGCCCTGAAGCCGATTCCATCAAATCAGGATATCGGGTCCCGATCGGGTCTATCCACATCTTCATCAGCAGGACGGACGGATCTGAGCCAGAGCCAGATCCTGAAGTCCCCATCGAAACCTCGAGTCGGCGACATGTCGACTCCAAATACGCTTTCGTCGGATTCATTGATGAGTCTCCAGAACCAGGGCGCTCAGTCGAGTCCCCAATGCACGACGCCTCAGAGGAACTAACTGACGCCGAGTCATACCCTAGTGAAGGGAGCTTCTCAGATGAGGGATCCATCCGATCTGTGGGAAGCAACAAACTCGGCTCTGATGTGCCAGAATACAACCCGGATTATCCTTGCTTTGAGTGCCGGGGGAATGACCCCTCGGGTAGGGTCACCCTGGGGAAACAATTCATCAAGGCAAAGATCTCCGACCTGATGGTCTCCGATCTAATCAAGGCTGAGCTGATCAAGATCAAGCAAGAAGTGGGATGAGCTGCCCAGGTCGGAGGTTTATTTCCCCAATGAGCGTGAAATCGGCCTCACCAGGAAGCATTCGGCGGAGTAAACAGAGCAACCTCCGAGCAGGATCCAAGGTCGGACACCTGGTACAAGTGCATTCAATGCGCAATCCCTGAAGATCGGGACTGTCAGAGGCGTGCGGTCTCCTCTAGTGCCGATCACGCGGACAGGCCGACAGGCCTAAGTCTCTAGCTTCACTGTTCATTAGAAAGGTCTACAGAGTAGCGGCATGGTGAGCCGCAATTCTACACCGGGTCATCCAGGAGAACACGGTGTGAGGACCCTAGCTTGTCTGAGGCTGACAGCTAGGCCCTCCCCTTTGTACATTTACCTTTGTACCCCGGAATCGGCCTATAAGAGCCCCAGGTACCCCTCCCGCGTGAGGGAGGACGGAGCACTTATTGCAACTTCACCCACCACAGAGAGAGCAAGGAGAGAGCTGTGCTTAGAGCCCTCTTCTCCTTCAGCTCAAATAGCTCAAGGATCATTCATTGTAGCCAGAGTTATTGCATATAGCTCGCTCGGAAGGACTAGGGGTGTTATCTCTATGGAGAGCCCCGAACTTGGGTACATCATGGTGTCTCACCGTATGTTCCCACTCTCAATTCCGGTACTAGCGACACTAACCTCGGTTTGTCCCCCTCTTTAGCCATCCCCATGGCATCTGACGTTACATATCGACGA
The DNA here is from genome assembly GCA_950022295.1 of Bromus sterilis. NCBI lineage: Eukaryota > Viridiplantae > Streptophyta > Magnoliopsida > Poales > Poaceae > Bromus > Bromus sterilis. The sequence goes on along the minus strand of OX465599.1, from coordinate 281,561,090 downwards.
TAGTTGGCGCCCATCGTGGGGCAGGTCGAGGTGTCGACTGGAGTTCTGATCCGGACGGTACCATCATCTGCATCGCACGTGCGCTTCGCCTCCGGCCTGGTCATGAGGAGCGGAGCGTGGGACTACGTCATCGACAACGCCTCGCGGTTTGGGGCAGGAATGCCTCTTCCGCGCGTGATGACCCTCAACATAAAGGGATCTATTGCAGTGTTTTCGATAAGTAAGAGTGTCGAACCCAACGAGGAGTGAAAGGTATTGATAAGTGATTTTGGACAAGGAATAACCGCAAACACTGAAAGATAACCATTTAGGGGTTTTCGATATAAGCAACAACAAGATAAAAGCAAGCAAAGTAAATAACACTAAGGAGCAGCAAGTGGCCCAATCCTTTTGAGAAAGGATAAGCCTGACAACTGAACTTATAAAGACTAAAGCGTTCTTGAGGACACATGGAGAGGTAGTCACGTGCTTTCGCCATACTCCGTATCGATAACAAGTGTTGTGCTGATAAGTGTTGAGTGGGTGGATCTATGCTAGCACACCTTCTAGACTAAGATAAGTGCACTCTTATGATTAAACATCTTGCAAGAATCCGCAAATACAAGATAGAAATTAAGGCAAAGCCTAACCACAACAATAAGATCAAGGATCCAGTATTCCCTTGTGTAAAAGTGTGCAAACTGGGATTCAGGTTTCTGTCACTCCGGCAACCCACCGTAAGCATTCTTAATACACAATGTATTCCCCTAGGTCCTTAAGAAGGCGAAGTGTTGAGTGTTCGACTCACACAACACCACTAGGAAAATAACAACACAACTTAAATACCAAACAACACAAATTACTTCAACATCATATGACTACTAACAACTAGACTTCTCCCATGTCCTCAAGAACTAAAGTAACTACTCACAAGACATAAAAGAGATCATGATCAGAGGTGATAAATATATGATAAACAATCTGGACATAATGGTATTTCTCCAACAAAACTCAATAGCATTCACCACAAAGTAGTAATCAACACCGGTAGAGTAGAGAGGATAGATAGTACGGATTACAACACAAGATAAACTTGTGAGGTGAGATTGGATGGTGGTGGAGATGGTTCTGATGTTGGGGATGATGTTGATGATGATCTCGATGATGCCCGTGACGATGGTGATAATGGTGGCGATGATCTCCCCTTCCGGGAGGTGATCTCCTCGGTGGAATCTTCCCCGCCGGAGAGCCCTTTTATTCTCTGTAGGTTTCCGCCACGGAGCGGCGGCGGAACTCTGTGAAAGCTTCTCTTTTTAGGGTTTTCGCGTCACGAGGAGTATATAGGCCAGAGGGGGGAGCCGGGAGTGGCCCCAGGGCTCCAGGCGCCCTCCCGGCGCGGCCAAGGGTGGGGCCGCGCCAGGTGGCCGCCTGGGGCTCCTGTGGCCCCCCTCTGGCCCCTCTTTGGTGAGTCTTTGTTAATCTTCTGGAAAATACCCCCCGTCGATTTTCAGGTAATTTGGAGGTATTCTTCTTCAGCAACTCAGCGTCCACTTTTTAGCGCTGAATCCTGCGTCTGCTGCTTCGGCACCGAAAAGTTGCAAACTGTGTAAAATAAGCCAAAACAATATAACATCATCGTAACATGAAATATATCAATGAATACGGATGAATTACGATATAAAATAGTGATGCAATTTGGACGTATCAACTCCCCCAAGCTTAGACCTCGCTTGTCCCCAAGCGAAAACTGAGCTCAGTAAACCTGTCCACAAGTTTAGAGAGTGAAGTGTCGATAAATAAAATACGGACAAGAAGCATCATGATCTTTTCACCAAACTCAAACATCCCAAACAACAATCTCCAACTCATAAGGCCCTTATGAAAGAGTAATAACTATTATAATCAAAAGTAGGGCTAAGGAAATCATCAAATCATGGCAAACAAGTCCTTTGGTCAAGGGACAACTAAAAGCTTTTACCTTTGTTCTTTCTCTTTATATTTTGGAGAGATAATTTGGAACTTTTTGAAAGGACAAGCTATTAGTCATGAAGTGCAAATGCTAACACAAAGGAAGATGTTTGCTTCGCGAATGCTTTTGCAAACAACTTACTTATCAAAAGATAATGTCAACAATGATATGACATGGCAAAACTTTAATGTAGCATTATATGCATGAATATTCATCAGCATCAAGTGTCTGTTCTCTTTGGGAAAGGAGGAAGTAGGGAAAACTGACTCAACACAAAAGTAAAGGAAAAAGCCTTGTTAAAGGCAAGCAGGGAAAACTCAAGTGCTATCCTTAAATCAAACAGAATGAAAACAAGTTTTGAGAGGTGCTGATACGTCCAAAACATATCTATAATTTCTGCTTGCTCAATGCATGTTTTGTGTGATATTGCTATGATCTAGATACACTTTCATACACTTTTGATCATATTTGGACTAACCTATTAACTCAGTGCACCACAGTGCCAGTTCCTGTTTTCTGCTATTTTTCTATTTCAGTTTTCCCCCATATAAAAAATGCTCCAAAAATTCGGGAAAAATCAGATAAAAAATCAGCGTGAAGGAACCTTCCGGAAGAACCTGGGTGGGGCCAGAGGGCCACCATTAGGGGCCCAGGCGCCCTGGTGGCGCGCCCTAGGGCTTGGCCGCGCCAGGGGGGCGCCTGGACCCCTGGTGGCCCCCCTGGCTGCCCCCCTTCGCCTATATATTCTCCGTCACGGGAAACTTCCGAGAAGAGAACCCTTTTTCACGATCTCGCCTCTGTTCCGCCGCCGCCGCGCTTCCGAGATCGGGAGCACCAGAAGACCTCTTCCTGGCACCCTGCCGGAGGGAGGGCTGACCTCCGGGAGTCTCCTCTCCATCATGGATGCTTCCCGGATGTCTCGTGAGTAGTTTCCTTTGGACCATGGGTCCGTGATCAGTAGCTATGTGATGTTCTCCTCCCCTCTTTGTTCTTCATGGTTTAGACCTCGTGAGATGCCCTACATGATCGAGGCACTTTTTTAATCTTTCTGCTGTTGCTATGCTGAGTTTGATGGGATCTGATGGATTATGAGATTATGTTCAGATTGTGATTGAGTAATATATTTGGTTCTTATCTCTTATATTTTTGTTCCTAAGTAATTCTTACATGTTCTCCATTGCTGTTTATTGCTTTGGCCAAGTAGTAGGTAGTAATTCCAAGAGGGAACATTTTGCTCGATTGTGGGTTCATGCCCCCTGATGACTAACTTGAGTGACAGAAACATGAGTCTAGGGGATGTGCTGTTGCCACAAGGGGGAAAACAACGGTGCTTGTAACCGCGGTTACAAGGATTGTTTCTTTATGCAAAGTACTTTTTAATGCAGTTGTCTGTTGCTTTGGGTTTACACTTTGGGTGGGGCTCGCAACTTAATACGAGCGAGATGTTCTGGATAGATATCTCAAGGTGGATGATTAGTAGTAGATGCAGTTGGATTTCTGTCTACTTATTTTGGCGTTCTGCCCGTGCTTTTGAGCCTCTTCCTTTCTTTTGTAGCATAGTTAGCATTGCGGTGCGTTTATAATCCTGTCAATTGCCCTTCTGTAATTTGTTCACCTCGCATAGCAGTTTTATCGTCTTTTGGGAGAGAGATGTCACTAGTGAACATCACGTATCTCGGTCCATATCCTCATCACTGTTTACACGCTCATTTACTTTCCTGCTTTTACTTTCAGTTGCTATCATTATCCCTTGCGTTTGATCCTTTGTGAACAACAAGACCAGAGAGATTGACAACCTCTCTGAACTTCGTTGGGAACAAAGTTATTTGTGTCTGTGTGCAGGTCCGCGCCAGTTGCGCCGCTGACACCTACTTATCATCTCTGGAGTCCTACTGGAGACAAACCTTGGTATATTTACTGAGGGAAATTTTGCTGCTGTGCTACATCACACCTTCCACTTGGGGTTACCAACGAAGGGCGAGAAATCACTATCATCAACTCGCACATCAAGCCAAATTTCTGGCGCCGTTGCCGGGGACTTTGAGTGCTAAGATAGGGGAGTTGCACACTACCCTTTAACTTTGTTTTTTTAGTCTTGTTAGTTTACCTTTCAGTTTTTGCTTTAGTGTCTTTTATCAAAAATCCAAAATAATAATAATAGTATGTCTAGTTCCTTACTTGCCAATCAATTTCTGACTTCTTTGAAACTAGATCTTATTGGCATGGAGGATTCACTGAGGATCAACAAAAGTGGTACAAGGAACACCGCTTGTCTCAAAAGTGGATACACTTATGGAAACAAATACATCAGTTGTATGAGTATGCTAGAAACTTGTGCTCAATATATAATATATCTTTCTGCAGGGGTGAATCTTGTTGCTTTATGAGGCATAAACACCTTGCTTTCCAATGTGAGTACAATGATGATGAAACCTTAGCTTCTTATGCTAAGAGAAACTATGATTTTTATGATGCAGAGCCAATAGAAGAATTTGTTGCTTATAAGGGTGCCTATGAAATTACTTCTCTTCTTAAAAATATTGATGATGCCCCTTACAAATCTGAGAGTCCTCATATTCTTAACTATTGTTTGGAAAATTACGATGCAAATTAATATATTACTTATCATCTTGAGAGAATCTCTCCCCCAAAGGAAGAGACTAATGTTTTGCAGGACTCTATGAAAGAAGAAATTGATGAAACCGAAAGCTCCTTGGATGAAAAAGAGGAGGAGAGTGATGAACAAAAGGAGGAAGAATGGATCCATCCATGTCTACCTTCTAATGAGAGTAACTCTTTGAATCTTACCTTATATGAGTGTTATGATCCTATGGATTCTTTTGAAATATCCCTTTTTGATGAAGTTGATGCCTTCTATGCTTATGGCCATGATGCCACTATGGATGATGCTTACGGAGATGAACTTTCTATAGTTCCTCATGTTAAGCATGAAATTGTTGATGTTGCACCCACACTTGATTTTCCTATTATCCTTTTGAAATCACCAACTCCGGAGAATTTTTCTCTTATCAAGGCTCAATGTGATGAGTTGCATTTATCTTATAATCCTAAAGACCGTGTTGAAAACTATACACGTGTTCCTATAGGTCATGAACAACATGATTTATGTGATAGTTATATTCTTGATGTTGTTCATGATACTACTGAAAATTATTTTGAGAGAGGGAAGTTTGGTTGTAGAAACTTCCATATTACTAAAACTCCTCTCTTTATGTTGAAAGTTTTGAAGTTGTTCTTGTTCCACCTTCCTATGCATGTCACTTTGTGCTTATTTGATTTATTTTCTTACAAGATGCCTATGCATAGGAAGTGGGTTAGGCTTAAATGTGTTTCATATTTGCTTCTTGATGCTCTCTTTTGCTTCAAATCCTTATTTTTATGAGAGCAACTTTTATGATCTTCATGCCTAGCTAATGGCTCTAAAGAAGCGCTTTCGGGAGGCAGCCCGCAATGAATTTAGGTTTTTCTTTTTGCTTTTGTTCTGTTCTTAGTGGTCTTGATGATTGTTACTACTGTAGCAACATCATTGTATCTTTATTTTTCAGCTTTGTGCCAAGTTATAGCCTCTTATGATAAGGGAAGAAAAAGTTGTGACATGCTGTCCAGAAAACAGATTCTGTCCCTTGACAGACAAATTCGAATCAAATCACCATATCATCTTTTTGATCTGAATTTTTTTGACAGCATGATCTATACAATTGTGAAACTTTCGTATGTTCTGAGTTTTTTGATTTGAGTTGCAGAAGTTCCCCTAAAAAATTCTTTACTACCTGTTGTTCTGTTTTTCACAGATTCTGCCACGTTTTTGTCTCTCCTTACTTTTGCAAACCTTAAGCTTGCTTTTTCTTTGCAAAAACCTTTTGGAACTCTTGGGAAACAGTAGCTCTTAAAGAATATCTTTATATCCAGTGGGAAAAATATATTTTATTAAGGGTACTAACCGCTCTAATCAGCTTATGATGAGTTATGTATGAAGGGAGTTTTCAAGTGTGCGATGGAAGATGATGAAAGAATATCCAGGAGTGTCAAGCGCTCAAGCTTGGGGATGCCCCCATGCATCGCCAATAAATATTCAAGGAGACTTAAGCGTCTAAGCTTGGGGATGCCCCCGTGCATCCCCTTCTCCATCAACAATCATCAGTTCGTCCTTCGTCTCACTATATTTTTATCACTTCATGCGTTATGTGCTATGCTTGGAGCGTCTCGCTCTTAGGTTTTATTTTTAGTTTTCTTTAGTTTTGCTTGATGGTCATAACAAGTTAGATCCCGTCTTACTTTGTGTGGGTGAGAAACACGCTCCACTCAAATCTAGAACACATCATAGGATTTTTCCTGCTTATCTTTTTGCTGTTGTGTGTTCTTTAACGTTTCGTAGCTACTGCCATGTTTAGTTTTAGTCTTAGTTTGTCTTTAGCAAGAGCCCTGGCTTTTTTTTAGTTTGTTGCTGGAACTCTTTTTAGTTTTCATGTTTATCTTGTTAAAGAGAGTTGGTTGTTGCACTGAGTTGTGTCTTGTCTTGAAAGTAGGTAATTGAGGTTGCTATTTAATTCTAGTAGTAACTTGCAATAGTTTTGAGATATTGATGTGAGTAATGTTCGAAATTTTGGTGTCAAAAGCTCTAGCCTATTAGTGATAGGTGTCGTATTTTGGGCAATCCGTGTGTATTTTCAAAACCTACAAAACTAGTTGAGAACTCTAGCTACTAGATGGATCACTAATCTTTGGAGGGATCGAATATTAGAGTACACTCACGTACCATGATTCGAGGATGCGCAAGGATAACCAAACCCCCATACACTCCTCCTCGGGGTACTTGTCTCTTTGTGAACCTCCTTATTAGATTGAGAGTTACCGATAATAAGTGCATGAGTTCTTCGGACTAATGTAAGTATTGAAAGTTGACACTTCCACCTTCCCATATTTTGCTAGCCTCTCCCGTGCCGTGCATTGCCTTCTTCTCACTCCGAGAGTTGGTGTCCACCTTCGCCGGTACATCCAAACCCTTGGCATGATACACTCTGTCATCATAAACCTCCTTATATCTTTCCTCAAAACAGCCACCATACCTACCTATCAAGGCATTTCGATAGCCTTTCCGAGATATATTGCCATGCAACATCCACCTCTTCATGACTTGATCTTCATGTCATACATGTTCCTGCTACACTGGCAGCGACATACATTGCATACATCATGATAGTTACATCTTCTTTATGATTTTGAGTACTTTGTAAAGTGAGAAATATCTCCTTTACCTTCTTGTAAAATAGAGTGTTGCCCTTAAGTAAGGAAAAGATCCCAAAGTGTACACAATAAAATATCCCAAAGAGGACAAATGAGAGTTAAATAGAAAGAGCCATTGAGGCCACAAAAAATACAAAAAAATATAGAAAAAAGAGAAAAAGAAATAAAAAGAGAGAAAGGAGTAACACTACTATCCTTTTGAGAGATCCACACTAGTACTCCCTTTATATCCTTGTACTCCATAGAGATGATCATTATGCATATAGCTATGTGGGGACCTTCACACCATAGAACTTGGCTTGCATATTCCAAGGATGAGCCTCCTCAAATGAGCTCTAGGTCTTCATGAGTGAGCAAGTTAGATGCACCCTCACTAGTTCCATTGGAGAGCTTCTTAGCTCGTATGTGCATCCGTTGCATGGAAATCCCTACTCCTCACATCATATCTATCATTTGGCATCTCTTGCCTATGATTGTCCTCATTGATGTGAGCCTTTCTCCTTCTTTTTGTCTTCCTCCTCCGTACTCCTCTCTTTGCCATCCTAAGTGTCAACTCTCGTGCTTACGCTCATCCATTGCATGAGTGCTCAAAATATTGAAAAAGGAGTGGATCAAATTGACTTGTACCTGGCTAGTGGTCTGGGGACGAGTCAAGATAAGATTCCAGAAAAAGACCAGTGTGAAACTTTAGTAGCTTGAGTTCTCAACAAATAAATGTTTTTCTCGTATTCCCTATCCCCCTTCTTGCACGCAAACACCATTTGGAGACATTCGAGTCACGGACAGCGAGAGCTCTTGCACCTAATGTTCTTTTGTTACTTATTTCAATGCTAATATAGACTCTTGCATGTTATGACTTGAATTGAATTTCTAAACTTGGTTGCTTTACTTTTCAAATTTCTTATATGGTTGCTAGCATGTCACCACAGAAATTATGCCGTTATCATTTACCTACTCGAGGACGAGCAGGAATTAAGCTTGGGGATGTTGATACGTCCAAAACGTCTCTATAATTTTTGCTTGCTCCATGCATGTTTTGTGTGATATTGCTATGATCTAGATACACTTTCATACACTTTTGATCATATTTGTACTAACCTATTAACTCAGTGCACCACAATGCCAGTTCCTGTTTTCTGCTGTTTTTCTATTTCAGTTTTCCCCCATATAAAAAATGCTCCAAAAATTCGGGAAAAATCAGATAAAAAATCAGCGTGAAGGAACCTTACGGAAGAACCTGGGTGGGGCCAGAGGGCCACAACCAGAGGCCCAGTCGCCCTGGTGGCGCGCCCTAGGGCTTGGCCGCGCCAGGGGGGGCGCCTGGACCCCTGGTGGCCCCCTGGCTGCCCCCCTTCGCCTATATATTCTCCGTCATGGGAAACTTCCGAGAAGAGAACCCTTTTTCGCGATCTCGCCTCTGTTCCGCCTCCGCCACGCTTCCGAGATCGGGAGCACCAGAAGACCTCTTCCCGGCACCCTGCCGGAGGGAGGGCCGACCTCCGGGAGTCTCCTCTCCACCATGGATGCTTCCTGGATGTCTCGTGAGTAGTTTCCTTTGAACCATGGGTCCGTGATCAGTAGCTATGTGATGTTCTCCTCCCCTCTTTGTTCTTCATGGTTTAGACCTCGTGAGCTGCCCTACATGATCGAGGAACTTTTGTAATCTTTCTGCTGTTGCTATGCTGAGTTTGATGGGATCTGATGGATTATGAGATTATGTTCAGATTGTGATTGAGTAATATATTTGGTTCTTATCTCTTATATTTTTGTTCCTAAGTAATTCTTGCATGTTCTCCGTTGCTGTTTATTTCTTTGGCCAAGTAGTAGGTAGTAACTCCAAGAGGGAACGTTTTGCTCGATTGTGGGTTCATGCCCCCTGATGACTAGCTTGAGTGACAGAAACATGAGTCTAGGGGATGTGCTGTTGCCACAAGGGGGAAAACAACGGTGCTTGTAACCGCGGTTACAAGGATTGTTTACTTTATGCAAAGTACTTTTTAATGCAGTTGTCTGTTGCTTTGGGTTTACACTTTGGGTGGGGCTCGCAACTTAATACCAGCGAGATGTTCTGGATAGATATCTCAAGGTGGATGATTAGTAGTAGATGCAGTTGGATTTCGGTCTACTTATTTTGGCGTTCTGCCCATGCTTTTGAGCCTCTTCCTTTCTTTTGTAGCATAGTTAGCATTGCGGTGCATTTATAATCCTGTCAATTGCCCTTCTGTAATTTGGTCACCTCGCATAGCAGTTTTATCGTCTTTTGGGAGAGAGACATCACTAGTGAACATCACGTATCCCGGTCCATATCCTCATCACTGTTTACACGCTCATTTACTTTCCTGCTTTTACTTTCAGTTGCTATCATTATCCCTTGCGTTTGATCCTTTGTGAACAACAAGACCGGAGAGATTGACAAGCTCTCTGAACTTTGTTGGGAACAAAGTTATTTGTGTCTGTGTGCAGGTCCGCGTCAGTTGCGCCGCTGACACCTACTTATCATCTCTGGAGTCCTACTGGAGACAAACCTTGGTATCTTTACTGAGGGAAATCTTGCTGCTGTGCTACATCACACCTTCCACTTGGGGTTACCAACGAAGGTCGAGAAATCACTATCATCAACTCGCACATTCGGTGCATGATTTGGCAACGAATGATAATAGATAACTCAATTGCTTCTCAGATTGGACAAGTTTCGAAGAACGGCTCCCAAACGGGGACGATCACATCCCCGCAATCTCCTTTGTTTATCACTGCCAAAGTTTTCTGATTTCTCATGAACAAAGCGTGAACGCGGGTTTGTTTGTTGTATTATCTTTTGTGAGCTGGGCGCACTCATGCCAGTTCCTCCTCGTATTAGGGGTTTGTAGATTAGACATGCAATCCCGGGGTAAAACTTGTCCAATTTAAGAAGATCATGAATTAACTACTACTTCCTCATGAGCTAAAACAGGGACACAAAACAGAAGATTTTGAACATCTAAGGATAACAAAAAAATTCTATGCTTTAGGAGTGGTGGTGAAATACCACGAATAGGAAGGTATGGTGGACTCATATGGAAGATACTGGTTTCAGGGTATGGATGTACAAGAATAATTCCGCTTAGTATAGAGGTTTGGCTAGCAAAGGCTTTGAGAAAACAGACAATTGATTATGACTTAGATGCAAAGCAATATAAAGCATAAACATTAAAACAAGCATAGCACATCAAGTTGTGTTCCTTGTCAACATAACACTACAAGCATAATAACAAAGAGGGTTTTGGCTATGTCGCTACTTTGAGAAAAATAACATGCTTGTTGTTATGACCAAAGCTATGTTTTCCATGATTAAATAAAGTTTTCAAAGCCATACCTGATATAAGGTCAATACTCCCCATAAGAATCATCATGAAGTCGATTGCGTGAAGAGAATACCGAGTGCAGCGAAGGGATCAATATACTTCTCATTAATATTCCATCATAGACGACTCCACACTCACGGATACATAACTCTCCAGAAAGGAGTGATAGACCTCAAAGCAAACACCTATTTTATAAGATAACTTCCCTAGACATGATACGACTCTACTTGACTCTAAAAGACATAGATAAAGATAAAAATACCTGGCACTCCCCCAAGCTTGGAACAAGCTAAGGGGATGCTATTACCCGAGGAGATTTATTCCTCATCCTGTTTAGGTTGTTTCTTCAGATCCCCGATGACACGACGAAGGGTTCGGTTCTCTGACTCCAAAACTTTCACCTGTACTTGTAACACACGGAAATCTTCATAGAGTTGATTGGTGATGCGGTAGGCCTCGGAGATGGTGGAAAGCATACGTTGATCTTCAGGTGAAGTGGAGGGCCCCAAAACTTTATCACCAACATTAAATTCACGTTTCAGAATCCTCCTATCGTGCCACTTCTTTACCTTTTCCTTGAACATTTTAGCGCTCTCATAAGCTTCACTTCTCCACTCATCTAGAGAAGTCAAGTTCATGAGACACTTTTCACCAGCTAACTTCGGGTCAGCGTTAAGCTCTCTAATAGCCCAAAAAGCTTTGTGTTCTAACTCTAATGGCAGATGGCAAGCCTTGCCATAGACCATCTTATAGGGAGACATGCCCATGGGGTTTTTGTAAGCAGTCCTATACACCCACAAAGCATCTCCTAACTTATTTGACCAATCCTTTCTATTTCTATTGACTGTCTTTTGTAAGATCAACTTGATCTCTCTATTGGTGAGCTCAACTTGCCCACTAGTTTGAGGGTGGTACGGTGAAGCAATTCTATGATTGACATCGTACTTGGCTAAAGGTTTTCCAAAAGCTCCATGTGTAAAGTGCGAACCCCCATCGGTCATGTGGTACCCGGGTACTCCAAACCTAGGAAAAATTACATCCTTGAGCATTCTCAAAGATGTCTTGTGATCAGCACTTTCAGTGGGGATTGCTTCTACCACTACTGGAATTCACAAGTTTTCCATGTGGGAACCTCTTTGCCGTCTGTTTTTCATCGGGGCGGACGGCAAAGTGGTTGCTTGCCGTCTGTCGCCCCTTATACAGACGGCAAACCGTTCACTCATGGAAAACTCATGATTCGCCGTTTGTCCACAGTCCTGCGGACGACAAAGGTTCGTTTGCCTTCCATAGGCTGACGACAAAGCTAAATGTGGTCCCGCCTAGCATCATCGATGAGAGAGGGTTAACAGCCAGGTGGTATGCCGTCTGCCAGCAGACGGCAACGACGCTTTGCCGTCTTCCAGCAGACGGTATACCGCCTATCACCGTTAACCAGTCATCCTGCCCCTCTCCCACTCCCACTCCTCCTCGCAACCGTGCCCTCTCCCCCACGCCGCCGCCGAGCCCTAAACATCGCCGCCGCCTCTCCGTCCCTCCCCCGCCGGATCCCTCCCGTCCTCCACCTCCCCGCCCTCCGCCGCCCGCGGGATCCCTAACCCGCCCCCACCCTCCTCCGCCGCGCCCTCCGCTGCCTGGGGCCGCATCTCGCCGGATCCCGACGCCGCTGCCCTCCTCCGCCACTCGCCGTTGCGCAGCCGCCCACCTCCCGACCTCCTCCTCTGGCCCCCTACTCCGGTGAGCCCGCTCCTCCTCTATTTTTTTTATCTTTTCTCTGTAATCTCTATAGTTGTTGGATTTTAGTTAGTAATTAGTTAGTGTTAGGATTTTAGTTAGTAATTAGTTAGTGTTAGGATTTAGTTAGTAACTGTAGATATTAGGTTTTAGGTTCTATATTTTTAGTACGATTTTTTTTTCTGTTAATTGAAATATGCAGAAAATTTAAATGATAAGATGCATAATTATAATATGCAGAAAATTGAAATGATAATAAAGAGTAAATGTAAATAAAAGAAGAAGTTTAAAGGAAAAAAGAAATAATATGTAAAATAAGAAGAAAGAGGAGGAGAGAAGGTGGAGGCTGGAGGAGGAGGCCGGGAGAAGAGAAGGTGGAGGCCGTAGGAGGAGTCTGGGAGGAGAGAAGGTGGAGGCCGGAGGAGGAGGCCGGGAGGAGAGAAGGTGGAGGTCAGAGGAGGAGAAGAGTAGAAAGTAGAAGAAGTAGGATGAGAAATGGAGAAGGATGAGTCTGGAGGAGGAGAAGAGTAGAAAGTAGAAGAAGGAGGAGTAGAAATGAATCTTGACCGAAGAGCATCTCTAGCATAACCTGAAACCAAAAAATATCTCTAGCACACCGCATAATAGCTTATTGGTTTTTAATGTGCAGTTGTTCCCCCTTCACCTCGAGCCGTCGCAAGTCTGGTGTTCGACGACCTCTCCCTGTGTTCGATGATCTCCCCTGCACTCGAGGGTATGAAAAACACGTCCTATCCTCCTGACCCCCCCTTCCTTTGCTCTGTTCCAGCCTTTGTGCCGATGACACTAGCTAGCTATATAGTTTGAATATGCAGTCGTGTAACCAGTATGCGTCTCCTGTTCGAAAGGGTTACAGTTATAAATATGCATTCTTTTGCATATTTATTATATTGATTCTTTCGAATTGTCCAACGTTATCCATGGACAGCCCACGTATGTGTAGATTGAGTCGGTTTCCCATGCTTTGGTCCCGATCCAACGCGGTATTTCCTCAACGCCTCCCTGTTGTTCTCCGGATACACAACCTCTCGGCTTGTTGTCGAGACGTGTATTAGGAGAACAGCGGGGAGGTGTTGACGAAATACCCACTTGGTTACATAATCAACAGCAACTAAAATGTGAGTGTACTTGTGTGAGGAAGGAAAATGACCCATAAAATCAAAACCCCAGCAATCAAAAGGCTCAATCACTAGAGAGTAATTCATAGACATCTCATTCCTTCTACTAATATTACCAACTCTCTAACACTTATCACAGGATAAAAAATAATTTCTAGCATCCTTAAAGAGAGTAGGCTAATAAAAACCTGATTGAAGAACCTTATGTGCGGTCCTCTCACCAGCATGATGTCCTCCATATGGACTGTCGTGACATTGTTTGAGAATGTCCTTCTGCTCGTGTTCCGGTACACATCTTCTCACGATCCCATCTGGACCTTATTTGAAAAGATGTGGGTCATCCCAAAAGTAATGCCTCAAATCATGAAAGAACTTCTTCCTTTGCTGAAATGTTAAACCTTGAGGCAAAAACTTTGCAATGATAAAGTTAGCATAATCTGCAAACCAAGGATCGGAGAGAGATTGTACTTTAACAACAACTAGTTGTTCGTCTGGAAAACTGTCGTTGACTGGAATGGGATCATGTGGTATATCTTCCATCCTTGAAAGATTATTCGCCACCGGATTGTCTGCTCCTTTCCTATCGACAATCTGCAAATCAAATTCTTGAAGGAGTACCCATCGGATGAGCCTTGGTTTGGCATCCTTCTTATCCATAAGATACTAAATGGCAACATGGTCAGTATGAACAATAATCTTAGAATCAACAATATACTTCCTAAACTTATTGATACGTCCATAACGTATCTATAATTTCTGCTTGCTCCATGCATTTTTTGTGTGATATTGCTACGATCTAGATACACTTTCATACACTTTTGATCATATTTGGACTAACCTATTAACTCAGTGCACCCCAGTGCCAGTTCCCGTTTTCTGCTGTTTTTCTATTTCAGTTTTCCCCCATATAAAAAGTTCCAGAAAAATTCCGGGAAAAATACAGGAAAACTCAGCATGCAGGAAGCTTCGCGAAGAGCCCGGGAGGGGCCAGAGGGGAGCCAGGGGGGCCCCAGGCGCCCAGCCGGCGCGACCCCACCCCTGGCCGCGCCAGGGGGGCGCCTGGGGCCCCTGGTCCACCTCTGGATGCCCCCTTCGCTTATTTATTCTCCGTCACGGGGAAACTCCGAAGACAGAACCCTATTTCGCAAACTCGCCTCTGTTCCGCCGCCGCCGCGCTTCCGAGATCGGGAGCACCAGAAGACCTCTTCCCGGCACCCTGCCGGAGGGAGGATTGACCTCCGGGAGTCTCCTCTCCACCATGGATGCTTCCCATATGTCTCGTGAGTAGTTTTCCTTGGACCATGGGTCCGTGATCAGTAGCTATGTGATGTTCTCCTCCCCTCTTTGATCTTCATTGTTTAGACCACGTGAGCTTCCCTACATGATCGAGGCACTTTTGTAATATTTCTGCTATTGCTATGTTGAGTTTGATAGGATCTGATGGATTATGAGATTATGTTCAGATTGTGATTGAGTAATATATTTGGTTCTTATCTCTTATATTTTTGTTCCTAAGTAATTATTGCATGTTCTCCGTTGCTGTTTATTGCTTTGGCCAAGTAGTAGGTAGTGACTCCAAGAGGGAACGTTTTGCTCGATTGTGGGTTCATGCCCCCCGATGACACGCTTGAGTGACAGAAACATGAGTCTAGGGGATGTGCTGTTGCCACAAGGGGGAAAACAACAGTGCTTGTAACCGCGGTTACAAGGTTTGTTTACTTTACGCAAAGTTCTTTTTAATGCAGTTGTCTGTTGCTTTGGGTTTACACTTTGGGTGGGGCTCGCAACTTAATACCAACGAGATGTTCCGGATAGATATCTCAAGGTGGATGGTTAGTAGTAGATGCAGTTGGATTACGGTCTACTTATTTTGGCGTACTGCCCGTGCTTTTAAGCCTCGTCCTTTCTTTTGTAGCATAGTTAGCATTGCGGTGCGTTCATAATCCTGTCAATTGCCTTTCTGTAATTTGTTTACCTCGCATAGCAATTTTATCGTCTTTTGGGAGAGAGACATCACTAGTGAACATCACGTATCCCGGTCCATATCCTCATCACTGTTTACACGCTCATTTACTTTTCTGCTTTACTTTCAATTGCTATCATTATCCCTTGTGTTTGATCCTTTGTGAACAACAAGACCGGAGAGATTGACAACCTCTCTGAACTTCGTTGGGAACAAAGTTATCGTGTCTGTGTGCAGTTCTGCGTCAGTTGCGCCGCTGACACCTACTTGTCATCTCCGGAGTCCTACTGGAGACAAACCTTGGTATCTTCACCGAGGGAAATTTGCTGCTGTGCTACATCACGCCTTCCACTTGGGGTTTACCAACGAAGGGCGAGAAATCACTATCATCATCTCGCACATCAAGCCAAATTTCTGGCGCCGTTGCCGGGGACTCCGAGTGCTAAGATAGGGGAGTTGCACACTACCCTTTACCTTTGTTTTTTTAGTCTTGTTAGTTTACCTTTCCGTTTTTATCTTTGTGTCTTATATCAAAAATTACAAAAAAATATATATTATTTATCTTGCTAGTTGTCATTATGTCTGGCCCTTTTTCCTTTGTTGAGACAGAGGTTCTCACCTTTAAACAAAAAGGTGGAAAAAGTTTAAAAGATGCTTGGTATAGAATTAATGATTCTCAAAAAAGAGCCACCAAGAAGCAACCCACTACTATCCTGCTTAGAAATTTTTATGTCGGGATTACTCCTTGGAATAGGTTCATATTAGATACTTCTATCAATGGGAATTTTCTAGAAGCCCCGACTTGGGAGTCTCTTAATGTTATTGAAAATCTTGTTGGAAATCTCCCTATTGCTAGCATGCAAGAAGATATAATTCTATCTCCCTATTGCTAGCATGCAAGAAGATATAATTCTTATGAAGAAACTCGAAAAGATAGAGTTAGAAATACCAAGTATAACTAGGATAAATGAGTTGGATCGCAAGATTCAAGGGAATTTGAATAGGCTTGATAGCTCCATGCTTAAAATTATGTAAACTTTGGAGGTCATCAAATCCCGTGATACGGATCTTTCTAGGATAGATAAGATTGAGGAAATCATTAATACTCTAGGAACTACTTTTTCCTCAATCAAACCAAAAAAGGTAGAGACTTCGGCAAGAAGGGAACCTAAGTTCAATTATGTCCCTAAGGTTCCCCGACCTAAAAATAAACCACCTATTGCCAAAGAAGTTGAAACCGTGAAAACTTTGGAAGAAATACCTCTCATTGATAATTTTATAAATGAATCTTCCATTGATTTTCCGCCTTTTGGTTTTCTCCCTAGAAGTATCTTCATTAGGCCTTTATTTGAAAGACCTCTTAAGACTAGTTGTACAATTGAAGAGCTTTTTGACGATCTTGATAATGATTCGATTGATACAACTTGATCTTTTGCACTATGCCTAGCTTAAAGGCATAAAAGAAAGCACTTTCGGGAGGCAGCCCGCAACGAATTTAGGTTGTTATTTTTGCATTTGTTGTGTATTGATGATTGTTACTTCTGTAGCAACATCATTGTATCTTTATTTTTCAACTTTGTGCCAAGTTATAGCCTCTTACGGCAAGGGAAGTAAAAGTTGTGACATGCTGTCCAGAAAACAGATTCTGTCCTCGTGACCATAAAAATTCCATAAAAATCCCAGTTCATCTTTTTGAGCTGAAATTTTTACACAGTATGCTGTATACAATTACGAAACTTCCGTATGTTCTGAGTTTTTTTATTTGAGTTGCAGAAGTACCCCTAAAAAATTCTTTACTATCTTCTGTTCTGTTTTTCACAGATTCTGCCACGTTTTGTCTCTCCTAACTTTTGCAAACCTTAAGCTTGCTTTTTCTTTTCAAAAACTTTTTGGCACTCTTGAGAAACAGTAGATCTTCAAGAATATCTTTATATCCAGTGGGAAAAAATTATTTATTAAGGGTACTAACCTCTCTAATCAGCTTATGATGAGTTATGTATGAAGGGAGTTTTCAAGTGTGCGATGGAAGATGATGAAAGAAGATCCAGGAGTGTCAAGCGCTCAAGCTTGGGGATGCCCCCATGCATCCCAGATAAATATTCAAGGAGACTCAAGCTTCTAAGCTTGGGGATGCCCCCGTGCATCCCCTTCTCCATCAACAATCATCAGTTCTGTCCTTCGTCTCACTATATTTTTATCACTTCATGCGTTATGTGCAATGCTTGGAGCGTCTCGCTCTTAGGTTTTGTTTTTAGTTTTCTTTAGATTTGCTTGCTGTTCATAACAAGTTAGATCCCGTCTTACTTTGTGTGGGAGACAAACACGCTCCACTTTCAAAATCTAGAACACATCATAGGATTTTTCCTGTTTATCATTTTGTTGTTGTGTGTTCTTTATCTTTTCATAGCTACTGCCATGTTTAGTTTTAGTCTTAGTTTGTATTTAGCAAGAGCCTTGGCTTTTGTTTAGTTTGTTGCTGGAACTCTTTTTAGTTTTCATGTTTATCTTGTTAAAGAGATTTGGTTGTTGCACTGAGTTGTGTCTTGTTTTGAGAGTAGGTAATTGAGGTTGCTATTTAATTTTAGTAGTAACTTGCAATAGTTTTGAGGTATTGATGTGAGTAATGTTTGAACTTTTGGTGTCAAGAGCTCTAGCCTATTAGTGATAGGTGTCGTATTTTGGGAAATCCGTGTGTATTTTCAAAACCTACAAAACTAGTTGAGAACTCTAGCTACTAGATGGATCACTACTCTTCTGAGGAGTCGAATATCAGAGAACACTCACGTACCATGAGTCGAGGATGCGCATGGATAACCAAACCCCCATACACTCCTCCTCGTGGTACTTGTCTCTTTGTGAACTTCCTTATTAGATTGAGAGTTATCGATATTAAGTGCATGAGTTCTTCGGACTAATGTAAGTATTGAAAGTTGACACTTCCACCTTCCCATATTTTGCTAGCCTCTCCTGTCTCGTGCATTGCCTTCTTCTCACTCCGAGAGTTGGTGTCCACCTTCTCCGGTACATCCAAACCCTTGGCATGATACGCTCTGTCATTATAAGCCTCCTTATATCTTTCCTCAAAACAACCACCATACCTACCTATCAAGGCATTTACATAGCCTTTCCGAGTTATATTGCCATGCAACTTCCACCTCTTCATGACTTGATCTTCATGTCATACATGTTCTTGCTACACTGGCAGCGACATACATTGCATACATCATGTTAGTTACATCTTCTTTATGATTTTGAGTACCTTGTAAAGTGTGAAAGATCTCCTTTACCTTCTTGTAAAATAGAGTGTTTCCCTTAAGTGAGGAAAAGATCCCAAAGTGGACACAATAAAAGATCCCAAAGAGGACAAATGAGAGTTAAATAGAAAGAGCCATTGAGGCCACCAAAAAAATACAAAAAAAATAGAAAAAAGAGAAAAAGAAATAAAAAGAGAGAAAGGGACAACACTACTATCCTTTTGAGAGATCCACACTAGTACTCCATTTATATCCTTGTACTCCATAGAGATGATCATTATGCATATAGCTATGTGGGGACCTTCACACTATAGAACTTGGCTTGCATATTCCAAGGATGAGCCTCCTCAAACGAGCTCTAGGTCTTCATGAGCGAGCACGTTAGATGCACCCCCACTAGTTCCATTGGAGAGCTTCCTAGCTCGTATGTGCATCCGTTGCATGGCAATCCCTACTCCTCACATCATATCTATCATTTGGCATCTCTTGCCTATGATTGTCCTCATTGATGTGAGCCTTTCTCATCCTTTTTTCTTCCTCCTCCACTATATTTCTCTCTTTGCCATCCTAAGTGTCAACTCTCGTGCTTACGCTCATCGATTGCATGAGTGCTCAAAATATCGAAAAGGAGTGGATCAAATTGACTTGTACCTGGCTAGTGGTCTGGGGACGAGTCAAGATAAGATTCCAAAGAAAACCAAGTGTGAAACTTTAGTAGATTGAGTTCTCAACACAAAAATACTTTTTCAAGTATTCCCTATCCCCCTTCTTGCACGCAAACACCATTTGGAGACATTCGAGTCACGGACAGCGAGAGCTCTTGCACCTAATATTCTTTTGTTACTTGTTTCAATGCTAATCTAGACTCTTGCTTGTTATGACTTGAATTGAATCTCTAACCTTGATTGCTTTACTTTTCAAAGTTCTTTTATGGTTGCTAGCATGTCACCACAGAAATTATGCTGTTATCATTTACCTACTCGAGGACGAGCAGGAATTAAGCTTGGGGATGTTGATACGTCCAAAACGTATCTATAATTTCTTCTTGCTCCATGCATGTTTTTTGTGATATTGCTATGATCTAGATACACTTTCATACACTTTTGATCATATTTGGACTAACCTATTAACTCAGTGCACCCCAGTGCCAGTTCCTGTTTTCTGCTGTTTCTCTATTTAAGTTTTCCCCCATATAAAAAGTGCCAAAAAAATTCCGGGAAAAATACAGGAAATCAGCGTACAGGAAGCTTCGCGAAGAGTCCGGGAGGGGCCAGAGGGGAGCCAGGGGGGCCCAGGCGGCCACCCGGCGCGGCCCCACCCCTGGCCACGCCAAGGGGGCCCCTGGTCCACCTCTGGCTGCCCCCTTCGCCTATTTATTCTCCGTCACGGGGAAACTCCAAAGACAGAACCCTATTTCGCAAACTCGCCTCTGTGTCGCCACCGCCAGCTTCCGAGATTGGGAGCACCAGAAGACCTCTTCCCGGCAGCACCCTGCCGGAGGGAGGATTGACCTCCGGGAGTCTCCTCTCGACCATGGATGCTCCCCGGATGTCTCGTGAGTAGTTTTCCTTGGACCATGGGTCCGTGATCAGTAGCTATGTGATGTTCTCCTCCCCTCTTTGATCTTTATTGTTTAGACCTCGTGAGCTGCCCTACATGATCGAGGCACTTTTGTAATATTAATGCTATTGCTATGTTGAGTTTGATAGGATATGATGGATTATGAGATTATGTTCAGATTGTGATTGAGTAATATATTTGGTTCTTATCTCTTATATTTTTGTTCCTAAGTAATTCTTGCATGTTCTCCGTTGTTGTTTATTGCTTTGGCCAAGTAGTAGGTAGTGACTCCAATAGGGAACGTTTTGCTCGATTGTGGGTTCATGCCCCCCGATGACACGATTGAGTGACAGAAACATGAGTCTAGGGGATGTGCTGTTGCCACAAGGGGGAAAACAACGGTGCTTGTAACCGCGGTTACAAGGATTGTTTACTTTACGCAAAGTTCTTTTTAATGCAGTTGTCTGTTGCTTTGGGTTTACACTTTGGGTGGGGCTCGCAACTTAATACCAGCGAGATGTTCGGGATAGATATCTCAAGGTGGATGATTAGTAGTAGATGCAGTTGGATTACGGTCTACTTATTTGGCGTACTGCCCGTGTTTTTGAGCCTCGTCCTTTCTTTTGTAGCATAGTTAGCATTGCAGTGCGTTCATAATCCTGTCAATTGCCTTTCTGTAATTTGTTTACCTCGCATAGCAATTTTATAGTCTTTTGGGAGAGAGACATCACTAGTGAACATCACGTATCCCGGTCCATATCCTCATCACTCTTTACACGCTCATTTACTTTTCTGCTTTACTTTCAATTGCTATCATTATCCCTTGTGTTTGATCCTTTATGAACAACAAGACCGGAGAGATTGACAACCTCTTTGAACTTCGTTGGGAACAAAGTTATCGTGTTTGTGTGCAGGTCCGCGTCAGTTGCGCCACTGACACCTACTTATCATCTCCGGAGTCCTACTGGAGACAAACCTTGGTATCTTCACCGAGGGAAATTTGCTGCTGTGCTACATCACGCCTTCCACTTGGGGTTTATCAACGAAGGGCGAGAAATCACTATCATCATCTCGCACATCACTTATCACAAGCAAACACTACTGCTAAGAATTCCTTGTAAGTAGTAGCATAATTCTTTTGAGCACTATCAAGGGTTTTGCTAGCATAATAAATAACATTCAACTTCTTATCAACCCTTTGTCCTAAAACAGCTCCAACAGCAAAATCACTAGCATCACACATAATTTCAAAAGGTAAATTCCAATCAGGTGGTTGTACTATAGGAGCAGTCATTAAAGATTTCTTAAGAACTTCGAAGGCTTCCTTACAATATTCATCGAAAACAAAAGGAACATCCTTTTGGAGAAGATTAGTGAGGGGTCTCGAAGTCTTAGAAAAGTCTTTAATAAATCTTCTATAGAAACCAGCATGACCGAGAAAACTACGAATACCTTTGATGTCCCTTGGATAGGGCATCCTTTCAATTGCTTCGATCTTGGCCCTGTCCACCTCAATTCCCCTCTTGGAAATCTTGTGGCCAAGAACAATTCCCTCGTTGACCATAAAGTGGCACTTCTCCCAGTTAAGCACCAGATTTGTCTCCTCACATCTCTGCAAAACTTTATTAAGGTTGTGGAGACAATGGTCAAAAGAGGTTCCATAGACGGAGAAATCGTCCATGAATACCTCCACAATTTCTTCACAAAAACCATGAAAGATAGCAGACATACACGTTTGAAAGGTAAAAGGGGCATTATATAAACCAAAAGGCATACATATGTAAGCATAAGTACCAAAGGGACAAGTAAAAGTGGTCTTCTCTTGATCAGCAGTGTTAACATGAATTTGAGAGAATCCAGAATAACCATCTATATAAAAAAATGAGTATTTTTGGATAACCTTTCAAGAATTTGGTCGATGAACGGAAACGAGTAGTGGTCCTTCCTGGTTGCCTTGTTTAGCTTCCTGTAATCAATACACATTTTATATCCAATAATAATTCTCTGAGGTATTAGTTCATTCTTATCATTAGGAACCACATTTGTTCCTCCTTTCTTTGGAACACAATGAACCGGGCTTACCCACTTACTATCAGCTATAGGGTAGATAATACCTGCGGCTAGAAGCTTGAGAATCTCAGTCCTTACAACATCCATCATTTTCGGATTCAACCGTCGTTGATGATCAACAACTGGTTTAGCATCAGGTTCAAGGTTGATGGTATGTTGACAAATAGACGGACTAATCCCCTTAAGGTCATCAAGGGTATAGCCAATTGCACCTTGATGTTTACGAAGTACTTCCAATAGTCGCTCTTCTTCATACCCTGAAAGGTTATAATTGACAATAACAGGATATACTTTCTTTTCATCTAAATAAGCATACTTGAGCGAATCGGGAAGAGGTTTAAGATCAAACACTGGATCTTCTTTTGGTTGCGACAAAATTCCCAAAGGCTCAACTGGAAGGTTGTGCTTTAGGATAGCAGGTTGTCTTAAGAATATTTCGTCCAACTCATTCCTCTCCTGCATATGCAAATCATTCTCGTGGTCTTCCATATATTGCTGCAAAGGATCGTTAGGGGGAATAGCAATGGAAGCAATATCTTCAATTATCTTATCATTACTAGACAAATCAGTACCACGAGGCTGCTTGGATAACTTAGAAAAATTAAATTCATATGTCTCACCATTGAATTCAACAGAAACTTTACCTTTCTTGCAATCTATTATAGCTCCACAGGTTCTGAGAAAAGGTCTACCAAAAATAATAGGACAAAAAATAACCCTTACTGAACCAAGTACTCGAAAGTCGGTAGGATATTTTACCTTTCCGCATAAAACTTCAACGTCTCTCACAATTCCAATAGGAGAGATAGTTGATCTGTTTGCAAGATGAATAGTAACATCAACTTCTTCAAGTTTACAA
Source organism: Bromus sterilis (assembly GCA_950022295.1). Lineage (NCBI taxonomy): Eukaryota > Viridiplantae > Streptophyta > Magnoliopsida > Poales > Poaceae > Bromus > Bromus sterilis. Next base: position 281,537,963 of record OX465599.1, on the reverse strand, counting down.
GGTGAAATCTCACCCATGATCTCTTGATAAAGTGAATACGAGATAGCACTAGCACTCGATCCCAAATCGCATAGCCCATAATAATTGTGATCTCCTATTTTAACAGATACTACTGGTGTACCTGAAATTGGGCCCTTATTCTTGGCTGTGACAAGGTTAGTGGAAACAACACAAAAATTTATATTGGAATCTAAAGCATCATTAGTAATAAGATCCTTAACCAATGAAACTCGAGGATCGACCTTGATCTGGTCCTCGGGCTCATCAATTCTTCTCTCACTCTTATTCATTATGCCTGTCACAAAAGAGTGTTCCCTTATTCTTACAGGAAAAGGGGGCTTTTCATATATAACTGCAGGCACAATAGGGTCAGCAACATGAATATCTATAGATGATTCTTTGAAGGGTTTATGATGCTGACTCTTCTTCTTCTTAGAAGAATCAATATGAGAGGCAAAGTCCTTACAAAAATCAATCATCAGATGGGAATCAAGACCAATCTTAGAGAAAAAAGCATTAAAGGAATCAGTTTTCACATGGCTTTCTATATAATCATGCTCATAATTTATAGTGGGTTCAATACCTTAATCTATTTCCCAATCTTCGTTATTCTTCTGGATCCTTTCAAGAAGATCCCATCTTTCTTCAACACTTTTTGTATGAAATACCCCACTAGAGGAGGCATCCAACATCTCCTTATCCTGACGAGAAAGTCTAGAATAAAAATTTGTAAGTATAGTTTCCTTGGGGAGATCATGAATGGGACATTTGAGCATTAGAGATTTCAATCTCCCCCAAGCTTGAGCGATGCTTTCTCCGTCACGAGACCTAAATTTATAGATATAATTCCTGTCTCGATGAATTTCTTGAAGAGGATAAAACTTGGTATAAAAGAGAGACATAAGTTCACGCCAATCAAGCAAATGAGAGTTATCGAGAAGCTTATACCAATATGAAGCTTTATCTAAAAGCGATACGGAGAACAATTTCTTCATGACAAACTCCTTTTATACACCTGCAAGCTTAAATAGTGAACATAGTTGTGATAAATATAGCAAGTGTTCACTGGGATGTCTGTCTCCTGCATAACGATTAGCCAAAACACAATCGATAATACCATCGGGTATTTTATAAGGCACAATTTCAGTAGGGGGAGGTGCAATCACCACAGATGTGGGGTGTTTCCCCATAAGCAGCGATCCAATAGCTAGGTTGTCCATACGGACAAAGAACAGCAACAGCAAAATAAAAACAACAAGATAATTTTTTTTCCTTACCAGCTTCACTTACCAATAGCGCTATGCTCCCCGGCAACGGCGCCAGAAAACTTAGCTTGATGACCCTCACCGTAAAGGGATCTATTGCACTGTTTTCGATAAGTAAGAGTGTCGAACCCCTAAAAACCTTTTAGGGGTTTTTGATATAAGCAACAACAAGATAAAAGCAAGCAAAGTAAATAACACTGAGGAGCAGCAAGTGGCCCAATCCTTTTGAGCAAAGGATAAGCCTGACAACTGAACTTATAAATACTAAAGCGTTCTTGAGGACACATGGAGAGGTAGTCACGTGCTTTCTCCATACTCCGTATCGATAACAAGTGTTGTGCTGATAAGTGTTGAGTGGGTGTGACGAGGGGGTGACCCCACGACTCCTATGGATGGGCCTACCCGGTGTCCCCGAAGACAGAAGGCCCACCAAGATGCCACCTGGGCCCAGCCTTGGCCCACTAGTGGCACCGACGTAGGAGTCCGCGACTCGTAAGGAAAGTGCAAACCTACCGTACGGTACAAGATCAGGGTTAGGAAACCTCATCTGTAATCCAAGATGGACTCTCCGATACCTAGCCTAGTATATAAAGGCTAGGAGGGGAGACGTCGAGGGACAACCAATACACAACCTGTAATCCTAGCCTTGTGCGCACTAGCCCTGGCTTTCCTATAATCGCCATCTCCAATCAATAATATCGAGCAGGAACGTATCCTCCTGTTAGCCGACGAGCTATCGTCCAACCTGTGCCTCTCATGACTAACCCAGGGTCCCTGACCATGGGATTTGCCGGGGTACATCCTCGTCAATTGGCGCCGTCTGTGGGAACTACACAGGTTGGAATTACGATCTCGGCGGTCCCGTCTTCAGCAAGCCACAACTCAAGAGCAAGAACCAGATGCAATCCACTCGAAGAATTCAAGATCACGGCAAACATCTCTGCTGCCCCATCAAGATCGCTCGGCCTGCAACTGTGCCAAGATCAATACTATGGCAGCAGCCGAGTCCACCGCCAGCGAAGGAGAAATCGACGACCCAAAAGAAAGGCGCGAGGGTTCTACACAGAGATCCTGATCGACGAGCTACAACACGAAGCAGGCGACTCGCCAACCACTCGATGACCCACCGCCACCCAGGCACCCGCCGCACCACAAGACACCGACTTCGAGCTCGAGATCAGCGAGCGCCAAGACATCGCCAACGAGGAAGAAATCAACGACCCAGAAGACAGACGCGAGGATTCTACGAAGAGACCCCACTCGACGAGTCGAACTATACAGCCACGCGCCCGCCGACCACTCGACGACCCGCCTCCGTGCAGACAACTGTCGCCCGCCAGGACGGCGACTCTGAGACTCAGACCAGCGAATACTACGACCCAGATCGAAGACCAGACGAATTCTCCAATCTTATAAGGAACCAGAATCTAAGCGAGGGGATCGAAATTGACCCGCGAGTTCACGAGTACCCAGCGGATCACGCGCTGTTCTTACGCATCTCAAGGAAGAAACGACACACCGGATCCGGCAAACTCACGGTCAGGGAACAGCTAGAAGGACCCTGCACGATCCACTGCTTCGAAGACAACTGGGGATACATTAGATCGAGTCACACTCTGGGAGCCTGCCGCCTGTTCAACGAACTCGCCGATAGCCTCAAGGAAGAAAAACAACGAGAAGCCAAGCGCACCCGACGAACCGAGCAGTCGCCGACTCAAGGATAGGTGTACACGATCCAAGAAGGCAGGGTATCGCAAGCCCAACAGGACGCCTACACCCTGCAAGCCAGAGCAGCTGAGAACCTAAACACAGTCGAAGTCTACCAGCTACACAACGCAGAAACCAACATCACGTTCTCCCAGAGCGATCACCCGCCCGCAGTACCAAGGCCGGGGCACGCGCCCGTGGTACTCGATGCTCAAATTGGAGGGTACGACATGGACAGAATCTTCATGGACGGAGGCAGCAGCATGAACATAATCTTCGTCAGCACCCTACACAAGATGCTGATCCCACGATCAGTATGGAAGAAATCAAGCACCGTGTTATACGGAGTAGTCCCAGGAGAAGCGGCTACTTCCCTTGGAGTAATCGAGCTCGAAGTCGCCTTCGGCAGCAGGCGCAATTTCGCAAAACACACCCTTGAGTTCAAAGTCCTCGATTGGAAGTCGCATTACCATGCCATACTGGGGCACCCAACATTCGTGCAATTCATGGCGATTCCGCACTACGCCTACCTCAAACTCAAGATGTCAGGATCCGCAGGCGTCATTACAGTCAACGGGAGCTTCACCAAATCAGACAAATGTGTTCGCGACTTCCACAAAGTCTCCGACACCTTTGGAGCCGAGCAAGAACTCACAGAAATAGCCATGGCGACAGACAAAAGCATATTTCCGCTAGCAAGTCGAAGCGAGTCAAAAGAGTATGGGAGAGACTTCAGGATCGACAACGACACGGTCACCCATCAGGTGCACCCGACGGACCCAGAAAAAACTGTCAGAACCCTCTGTTAGGTAATGTGCTAGGATCAAAGTAACCTTGCATCATGTCAAAATTTTCAAAGGAAATCAACTTCAAAATCAAAATGGGAGAAGGAACCCCCCCCAGATGAATTTTCAACAGGCCAGATATAAATCTTCTCCAAAAATTCATGTTAGATTTTTGAAAAGCCTTATAAATGAGTGTGATCACATATCAAGTGATGTGGGACCCACCCCATGCTCATAGAATTTTCAAATATTCAAACAGTGCCTTGGAATTAAAGAAATACCCCTATTTGATTTAAGATTCAAATTATTTGAATTTTAAAAATGTTGAAAGTTTATAAGTGGCTAGTCTATATTATTATGAGGCCACATAAAAGTTTTCAGCATTTAATAAAATGATTTGGTATTTTTACCAAAGTCAAAACAAATTTACAGAAAAGAAAGGAAAGATTAAACAGAAGAGAATAAGAAAAAGGCTTACCTCTCGCCAGGGGCGAGGCCCACCTTTCCAGCCGGCCCAGCCCACCAGGGGAACTCCCCTGTCGTCTTCCCCGGGCACGAGCACACAGCTGCGTGCCCGGCATGTCGTGGCCGTCGCGGTGGCAGCTCCACAGCGACCCCCCTGCCTCCTTCTCGCCGCCCGCATGTTCTGGAGAAGCCCAGGTCACTTTCCCCTCCTTCCTTGCCCTCCAGTTCATCCTCCCCACGAAGAACAGCGGCGCACCCGTAGCCTAGCCGGAGCACAGCCGTGCGGACTCGCGGCCATCGACGTCGAGGAGCCAAGCCAAGGTGTCCAGGGAGTTCGTCGTCGTCATCTTCATCGACCTGCGAAAGGAATCGGAGCCGGGCGCCTCCACGAGCTCGCTAGCTTCGTCGTCTTCATCGCCGGCCGCCGTGGATCGACTTCAAATTCCGGCAACTCCAGCGCCTCCCCGAGCAAGCCACCACTCTAGTTAGATTCAGGGTGAGCTCGCAAGAGAAACCCCTCTTTCTCCCCCTTGATTGCTTCCTCTAGCCGGATCCGCCATGGGAACCCGAGCACCTCGCCGCTATGGTCCTCGTCCTCCTCGCTCCAGTGCCCGTCATGAACCCCCAGTGCACGCGTTTGACTCCCGCGTGTGCCAGCGCTCGAACGCACCACAAATCAGCCCGATCCGTGCACTGCTACGTCATCTCTTTCGATGAAGAGTACAACCACACATTGGGCTCACTGACCCCCCTCAACTTACTAACTCATCCCTTTCGATGTCCAGATGTCGCAATAGTTCGGAGTTCTGGTAGGTCTGTGGCCTGGATGCTAAGTGAGAGAACGGCTCATCCGAGACCGGCTTATGCACCACGCACACATCACTTGGGTCCACTTCGGTAAATCGGTCGGGTTCACGATTGTGGTAACCAACCAAAGTAGGCGGCTTTCTCGGACTAGATCGGCTATGAGGTAACAGTTGTGGTGAGCATCCTCGCTGACACCCCTTGAATGGTGTCGAGATCAAAGGCGGTAAATGATGGTCATGTGTGTGTAGCGGTACACCCTTGCAAGGTTAACAAAACTATTCGAATAGCCGCGTCCGCGGTTATGGACTGCTTGGAAAGCTTAGCTTGATTATTAGATAACTTGAACCGGATACTTCTAAAACACACCATGATAAGTGTGAGTGCTATGGCATGCTTCCTCGTGGGGAAGTCGAGGAAGGTACCATAGTGGTGTATTGGTTGGAGAAAGTAGTGGACTCGTGTACGCTTCTTACCTCAAAGTCTGGTACTCGTAGTTCAGGATTAGCCAAGTCAAAGCTGGCATTTCTGCAAGTGAACCCCACCTCCCTTTACCTTGATACATGTGCATGAGTAGTATAGATCCTATGTAAGTCTTGCTGAGTACGACTTTGTACTCACGTTTTCTTAATCTATGTTTTAGATGATGCCACTGACCCCGAAGGTGGCTTCTTCATCGAGCTGGACGACTAAAGACCAACTAGTCTAGTCCCAGTCAGACGACTGGTTCCCTCGTGGAGGGCTTTGTGTTTAAATAAGGCTTCTTAAGCCATTTGTTAAACTTGTCTGTACTCAGACATAATTTGCTTCCGTGTGTGTTGTAATGTTGGATCACATGTTTGTGATCTCTGTTTGCACTCTATAAGAGTTATCAATAAAATTGTACACTTTGTAGAGAATTGCAATGGTACCTGCTGTTCATACAAGGCATGTGTGCTGCGTGTATGTTTATAACATGCATGTCTCTGTATGGGTTTTCGAGACCTTAGTTGTGTTCTGGCTGGCGGTCTTTCATACACAAAGTGGCCCTTAGATGTGCGCAGCTTGGGGCATCGCGATGCGATTGTTCGAGACTCTGTCTCATGCACACTTTGTGGTATGATCGAGCCCGCCCTAGACCCCGACTAAGTGATCGGGCTGGAGTAAGTCTATGTAAGAGTTATGAGATAGTCGATAGTAGGGTTGAGGCGACTTGTCTTTGAATATGGGAGTTCACCACCCATATCATTAGACTTGTGTGCGGACGATGAGGACCCATCTCAGTTGATCATCCGGCCTGGATGGGATGCCCCTCACGTACGATGCTTTCCGAGAACGTTCTGTGCTTGGCCTTGTCTGCTTAGACAAGTGGGTACGGTTCTCGGCTCTCCATATGACTATGCCTTAACTGGACTTGCATACGCTAACCCCGGGTCCCGACAGACTTGGTATCAGAGCAGGACTGACTGTAGGACTAGTAGCCTTGGCCGAAGTCGAGTCTAGCCTTCTATAGTTATATAGTTACTCTGGGTATATAAGGGAATAACGTAAGGCTTCTTTTTCTCCTTACCCCTTCGTTCTGAGTTCTGAGTCACCCTCATCTTATTCTACGGGAAGATAGGACTAGGCTCTCCTCTGTCTGATTAGAACATCTCGTTGTTTGCTTCCTCATAGCCGTAGGAAAGTTGTGATCGGTTTGTTAGAGTGGTTATGCTCCCTGTTTTATTACATCGTATGTAAGTGCTGTTTCTATGTTGTAAGAAATTGTCTTTTTCTTGCAATTACAGCCGTTATGCTGTCCGAGTCATTCTAGGTTTATCTCATAATCTGATGCATTTGCAAACTCCTTTCTGTTTCAGATGGCAGATCTTCCCCCTCGGCAGATTGTTCGTTTGACCAGGTGCCTCGGTGTGCGTGGCCATCCCGCCACGTTGATCGAGATGATGTCCTATGTGGGATATCGATGGTACCCTGAGTACACCGTCGAGGAGCAGTTCCACGACTTCAACCAGACGCAGTTCCACTGCATTGTCCGGATCTATCCGCACCACGTTGGAGTCAGCCAGCCTATCCACTTTGGACATGGCATTGGCGTTACCGAGAACATGGCTGTGTAGGATGCTGCATACTCATGTATGACACTGCTGAGAGAGGAGCACACTTTGCTGAGAGAGACTTCTTTCCGCTATATCCCTGCTGCACTTCCAGGAGAAGAGGGATATTACACCGGACTCTACTCAGATCACTCTGCAGAGGATCCCGCACTTCAGATGACTGCTAGGTTTGCTAGTGACAGAGATCGTGATGCACGCGCTCTCCGTTTCGAGCTCCACGCCACCCGTGTTCGTCTGTATCGAGCACTGACACTTTTGGCCCCCTTTGTGAGCGTGGGATCAGTTGAGCATGATGCTATCTACCTAGTGAGGACTCAGATGCCTTCTCGAGTTGCTTGGCCCGAGATTGGAGGTATTTTTCCACCCCGTGGTCCTTTGCTTCCACCCTACGCTGGACCTAGGCCCCATCCTTGCCCAAATGGATATCAGGGTCCACAAGCCTCTAGCTACCGGGATACGCGGGTAACTTTTATGAGGACTACTATGGAGATGGAGATGAGTGAGACCGCCTATGGTCTTACTTAGTGATGATGTGGTAGTATCTTAGTATATTGTAAGCAAGGTGTCTAAGATTCCAGAGGCTTAGATAAATAATGTATAGGAAGTCAGAGTGCCTCTGACGGATGTATCATCTTCATCACGTTTGTATTAGCTTGGTGCTTGTACTAAAACGATGTATGGCTTGTATGACAGCTTGTGAATATATGGCTTGTATGCTTTTATCACCATGTTGTCAAGATGATTACTTCCTTTGCTCTGTAATCCTTCCAGTACTTCAATACCTTGTTTAGACTCTCCCAATCAACTCTGTTTGACTTTGGTTTTTCCTTCAGGATGTCTCGAGGAACCCGTGGCCAGGTTGGTCGTAACCAAGATCGTGGGAATGACCAGGAGGAAGGCAACCTTCCACCCCCACCCACGATGGCTCAGGTTCTGATGGAGGTCGAGAGGAACCTCCGAGACTCTCACCACCTGCTGGAAGTCATTGCACGCAACACCACTCAGCAGCACAATGAGCTGGTGTCCCTGAACGACTTCATCCGGCTTCATCCCCCGGTTTTCAGTTACTCCACCGAGCCCCTTGACGCCGATGACTGGCTTCCCAGCATCGAGAGGAAGCTCCAAGCAGGCCGTGTTGCAGCTGGTGACAAGGTCAGCTATGCCACCTATCACCTCGAAGGTGCAGCTAGCTCTTGGTGGGAGAACTTTCTGAATATGCGTCCCGATGGACCACCTGCATCTTGGGAGGAATTCTACACTTCTTTCCGTGAGCACCACATTCCCAAAGGTCTTATGGACCGCAAGCGTGAGGAGTTCTGCAACCTCACTCAAGGCAGAAGGACCGTTGATGAATTTAGTCGTGAGTTCAACTGACTGGCTCGTTATGCTACCGAAGAAGTCTCCACCGACTCCAAGAAACAAGAGAGGTTCCGTCGTGGCCTCAACACTGGACTTCGTCGTGAGCTCAATCTTCATGACTTTGCCACCTTCCAGGTCCTTGTCAACAAGGCCATCAAAGCCGAGGACATGAACACCCCCAACGACTTTCGCAAACACCCCAGAGATGATGGTTCATTTAGTTCTGGCTCCCAGAAGCGCAAGATCTGGATCCCAAACAGCATGTTCCGCCAGAACAACCCCCCAAGGCCATCCTATGTGGCGCCTCGTCCACCAACCCAGTTCCACCCAGCTCCACCAAACAACCCAGCTCCACGCACTGTTTTCGGAGCCTGTTACAAGTGTGGTCAGGCAGGCCACTACTCTCGTGAGTGTCCCCAGAACCAGCTCCAGCATCAGAATGCTCCACCACGTGCCGGAGGCAACAACAACAACAATGGTCGTGGCAAGCCACCCCAGAAGGTCTACACCGCCAAACCCGCTCCTCCCGCCACTCATGGACGTGTGAACCAGATTGCCGCCGAAGAGACTGATGACACCACTGACGTCATTCTTGGTACGCTCCCAGTCAATTATGTTCCTACTTCCGTTCTTTTCGACCCAGGAGCATCTCATTCATTCATGTCGGAAAGTTATGCACTTCGTCATGAGTTATCTTTTGTTGAATTGTCCACCCCAATGATTATTCAAACTCCAGGGTCAAGATGGCAAACTAATAGAGTAAGCCATGGTAATCAGATTGCAATTGAGGGTTTAGTATTCCTTGCTTCACTCATAGCCCTCAAGTCTTCAGACATTGATGTCATCCTTGGCATGGATTGGCTATCAAGACAGAATGCCTACCTGGATTGCAAAGGCAAATCCGTGAAACTCACCCACCCTTCAGGCCAAACCGTCAACTATACCTCACCCAGAACAAGAACCCAAGTGCATTCTTTGAATGTACTTCCCCTTCCCGAACTTGAAGATATTCCGGTGGTTCGTGACTTCCCGGATGTCTTTCCTGAAGATCTACCGGGCATGCCACCCGATAGATGTGTAGAGTTTATAGTGGATCTTGCCCCAGGAACCGCACCAATTTCTAGACGTACCTACAAAATGGCCCCACGTGAGTTAGCTGAGGTTAAAACACAACTGGAAGCTTTGTTGGAGAAAGGCTTCATCCGCCCTAGCTCATCGCCATGGGGTTGCCCCGTTCTGTTCGTAACGAAGAAAGATGGAACAGAAAGGATGTGCGTGGACTATCGCCCGCTAAATTTAGCGACGATCAAGAACAAGTACCCATTGCCCAGGATCAATGATCTTTATGATCAACTTGCAGGATCCTCTGTCTTCTCAAAGATGGATTTGAGATTAGGTTATCATCAGATCAAAATCTGAAACGAGGACATTCCCAAAACGGCTTTTACTAATCGTTATGGTCTTTACGAGTACACCGTCATGTCCTTTGGTTTGCCACTTTCTCACGCATGATGAACTCGATCTTCATGGAGTATTTGGACCAGTTCGTCGTGGTTTACCTCGATGACATCCTTATATACTCGAAGAACGAAGGAGAACATGCCGAACACTTAAGGCTGGTATTGATGAAACTTAGAGAGCATCGCCTGTATGCTAAATTCTCCAAGTGTGAATTCTGGCTACTAGAAGTGACCTACTTAGGCCACGTGAATTCTGCAAAAGGCATTGCTATGAATCCCGAGAGAGTTCAGGCCGTCCTTGACTGGACTCCACCTGAATCGGTTAAGCAAGTTAGGAGTTTTCTTGGCCTAGCCAGCTATTGTCGTCGGTTCGTCGAGAACTTTTCTAAAGTTGCAAAGCCTCTAACTGAACTCCTCAAGAAAGATAAGAAATTCCTATGGACTCCCAAGTGCGAGGAGAGATTTGAAGAGCTAAAAAGAAGATTGACTTCTGCACCTGTACTTGCACCTCCAGACACCAAAAAGGATTTTGAGATCTTTTGTGATGCATCACGGCAAGGGTTAGGATGCATACTTCTGCAAGATCGACATGTGGTAGCTTATGCTTCACGCCAGTTGCGGCCACATGAAGAGAACTATCCTACCCATGACCTTGAACTCGCTGCCGTAGTTCATGCCCTAACAACTTGGCGACATTACCTCCTTGGTAACCGTTGCGAGATCTATTCCGACCACCAAAGCCTCAAATATATTTTCACCCAGCCAGATCTTAATCTCAGGCAAAGAAGCTGGATTGAGTTTATAAAAGATTACGACGTAGTAATTTCTTACACCCCAGGCAAAGCCAATGTCATGGCTGATGCACTAAGTCGTAAGTCGTATTGTAACAACCTCATGTTACAACAGTATCAACCACTTCTTCATGAGGACTTTCGCAAGCTCAATCTTGAGATTGTTCCTCATGGCTATCTTTCTACCTTGGTGGCGAAACCAACTCTTGAGGATCAAATCATAGTTGCCCAAAGGCGTGCACGAGGTGTTCGCCGGATCAAGGAGAACATTGCTAGCGGAGTTGCTAAATGTTTCTCCACAGATAGTAAAGGAACGGTATTCTTTGAAAATCGTTTGGTAGTACCTAAGAGTAGGGAACTAAGGCAACTCATCCTCAAGGAAGCCATGACACACCCCTCTCAATTCATCCCGGTAGCACAAAAATGTACCAAGATCTACGCCAGAGATTTTGGTGGACTAGGATGAAGAGAGACATTGCTCAATTTGTTGCCGAATGTGATGTTTGTCGTCGCATTAAGGCAGAACATCAAAGACCTGCTGGTACACTTCAACCTTTGTCTATTCCCGAGTGGAAATGGGACAAAGTCGGTATGGACTTCATCACCGGCTTTCCAAAAACCCAGAAAGGAAACAATGCCGTCTTCGTTGTCATAGATAGGGTTTCCAAAGTTGCTCACTTCCTTCCGGTTCGCGAGTCTATAACTGCTAGCCAGTTAGCGGACTTGTACGTCTCTAGAATTGTATCCCTTCATGGTGTTCCTTTGGAAATCAATTCTGATCGTGGTAGCCTTTTCACCTCTAGATTTGGGGAAGCTTTCAGAATGCTATGGGAACTCATCTCTCCTTTAGTACGGCTTTCCATCCTCAGTCTAGCGGTCAAGTCGAAAGGGTTAACCAAATTCTTGAAGACATGCTCAGAGCTTGTGTTATCTCATTCGGAAAGAATTGGGAGAAATCTCTTCCATTTGCCGAATTTGCTTATAACAATAGTTTTCAATCTAGTCTGAACATGGCTCCTTTTGAACTCCTATATGGACGACGATGTCGAACACCACTAAACTGGTCAGAAACCGGTGAAAGACAATTCTTTGGACCGGACATGATCAAGGAAGCAGAAGAGCAAGTTCGCATTGTTCGTGATCAATTGAAAGCAGCCCAGTCTCGTCAGAAAAGCTACTATGATCGTCATCATAGGCAAGAGAGCTACAATCTGGATGAGAAGGCTTACCTTCGGGTTACTCCTCTGAAGGGAACCCAACGTTTCGGTATCAAAGGCAAGTTGGCCCCACGTTACATCGGACCTTTCCGCATTATTGCTAAACGTGGAGAAGTTGCCTACCAACTTGAACTACCTCCGCACCTCACCCGAGTACATGATGTATTCCATGTGTCCCAACTCAGGCGTTGCTTCAAGGACCTCATCAGCGAAGTCGACCATGAAACGCTTGATCTCCAAGATGACATTTCTTATCGAGAATACCCCGTTCGTATTCTTGATTCCGCAGAGCGTGTCACTCGTCGTCAGAAGATTAGGTTTCTGAAAGTGCAATGGTCACACCACTCTGAAAGAGAAGCTACGTGGGAAAGAGAAGACCGTCTCAGTGCTGAGTACCCCACCTTCCTCCCGCAGACTTCTGAATCTCGGGACGAGATTCTTTTGAGTGGGGGCGAGTTGTTAGAACCCTCTGTTAGGTAATGTGCTAGGATAAAAGTAACCTTGCATCATGTCAAAATTTTCAAAGGAAATCAACTTCAAAATCAAAATGGGAGAAGGAACCCCACCCAGATGAATTTTCAAAAGGCCAGATAAAAATCTTCTCCAAAAATTCATGTTAGATTTTTGAAAAGTCTTATAAATGAGTGTGATCACATATCAAGTGATGTGGGACCCACCCCATGCTCATAGAATTTTCAAATATTCAAACAGTGCCTTGGAATTAAAGAAATACCCCTATTTGATTTAAGATTCAAATTATTTGAATTTTAAAAATGTTGAAAGTTTATAAGTGGCTAGTCTATATTATTATGAGGCCACATAAAAGTTTTCAGCATTTAATAAAATGATTTGGTATTTTTACCAAAGTCAAAACAAATTTACAGAAAAGAAAGGAAAGATTAAACAGAAGAGAATAAGAAAAAGGCTTACCTCTCGCCAGGGGCGAGGCCCACCTTTCCAGCCGGCCCAGCCCACCAGGGGAAATCCCCTGTCGTCTTCCCCGGGCACGAGCACACAGCTGCGTGCCCGGCATGCCGTGGCCGTCGCGGTGGCGGCTCCACAGCGACCCCCCTGCCTCCTTCTCGCCGCCCGCGTGTTCTGGAGAAGCCCAGGTCACTTTCCCATCCTTCCTCGCCCTCCAGTTCGTCCTCCCCACGAAGAACAGCGGCGCACCCATAGCCTAGCCGGAGCACAGCCGTGCGGACTCGCGACCATCGACGTCGAGGAGCCAAGCCAAGGTGTCCAGGGAGTTCGTCGTCGTCATCTTCATCGACCTGCGAAAGGAATCGGAGTCGGACGCCTCCACGAGCTCGCTAGCTTCGTCGTCTTCATCGCCGGCCGCCGTGGATCGACTTCAAATTCCGGCAACTCCAGCGCCTTCCCGAGCAAGCCACCACTCCAGTTAGATTCAGGGTGAGCTCGCAAGCGAAACCCCTCTTTCTACCCCCTCGATTGCTTCCTCTAGCCGGATCCGCCATGGGAACCCGAGCACCTCGCCGTCATGGTCGTCATCCTCCTCGCTCCAGTGCCCGTCGTGAACCCCCAGTGCACGCGTTTGAATCCCGCGTGTGCCAGCGCTCGAACGCACCACAAATCAGCCCAATCCGTGCACTGCTACGTCATCTACGACCTCGCCGCCGTTCTGTTGCCGCCGGAGTCGTCGCCGTCGTCGCTCCCGACCACCCCGTGACCCCCTGTTGCCTCCAGAAGATGCGGACGAAGCTGCTGCATCCATTGGTGCCCTCCCCGTGGCCTCCCGTGGCCCCTAGGCCATTCCGGCGAGTCACCGCCGCGGCTCCAGTCGCCGGCGGTTAGCCGCCGGTGGGTTAGCCCTTAAGCACCGGGCTAATGACCCCTGGGTCACTGACTAGTGGGCCCAGTGGCTTAATTAAGCCACTGGATTAATTTAACCCACGGGTTAATTAACCCAGTCACTGACAAGGTGACACCACATGTCAGCCCCCCCTAATGTCAGCACCTGCGCAATAAATCAAATTAAATGAATTTCCAGAGATTATTTGGATTAAAAGATTTCTAGAAATTCCAGAAAATACCCCAAACTTTGGAAATTCATAGAAAATTCATATTAACTCCAAATTGGACAAATAATATATGAAAAATGATCAGGAGAAAATTATCTTTCCAAATATGCAACTTTCAACTCTGTTTGAGTTGAATTTAAAATGTGATCAGTAGCATTTGCTATTTGATTTAAATGGAATTAAATCAAATTCAAATCAAATATTTTTGCAACTTGAACCATGGCAACATGCTACATTTCAATCACACATCTGAGGCATATCATACACATTTCCAAAAGGTTCAAAATGATCAAACTATGTCACATGCAACTTGGTTAATTTGAATTCAAATGTGGAGTTTGAATTTGCAATATACTCCATTTAAATGGAATGCTCAACACATCAGTATCATGAACATCACCATTTCAATCTTATTCATGTGATTGTGCATTGTACATTATGTTGATCCTATGATTGTCATGTTGCTGATAGAAGTGGAGCCGGAACCCGAGGTCACCCCCTACGTTGAAGACCCCGAACCCGAACCTCGTCAGCAAGGCAAGCAAACCCCCATTGATCATGTCGATAAAATCCCACTTCCCTCTCATGTCTCGCTTATGCATTGTTTAGGAGAAAATCACCATGATTCGTTTCTACCGCATAGATGAACCCATTCCTTTGCATGACCTATCTTTTGTCACAGTAGTAAGCAAACCACAATCCTAGCAAATGTAGGAGTTGTTTGATATCATGTGGCCCCTGCAATGTTACTGCTTATTGCATGCTTAGTATGATACCATGGTGTTACTGTGATGTGAGTCGGGATGGGAATGATCATGTTGTTGATGGTAGAAAAGTGTTGGTGAATCGACCCTAATACAAGGTGAACGATGAGAGGCTGTGTAGGAGTACACGGTGGGTTGTCTCGTTGAACACCGCCCTAGTACGAGTTCTTGTGTGGTGATCCAAGATGAAGAGTACAACCACACATTGGGCTCACTGACCCCTCTCAACTTACTAACTCATCCCTTTCGATGTCCAGATGTCGCAATAGTTCGGAGTTCTGGTAGGTCTGTGGCCTGGATGCTAAGTGAGAGAACGGCTCATCCGAGACCGGCTTATGCACCACGCACACATCACTTGGGTCCACTTCGGTAAACCGGCCGGGTTCACGATTGTGGTAACCAACCCAAGTAGGCGGCTTTCTCGGACTAGATCGGCTATGAGGTAACAGTTGTGGTGAGCATCCTCGCTGACACCCCTTGAATGGTGTCGAGATCAAAGGCGGTAAATGATGGTCATGTGTGTGTAGCGGTACACCCTTGCAAGGTTAACAAAACTATTCGAATAGCCGCGTCCGCGGTTATGGACTGCTTGGAAAGCTTAGCTTGATTATTAGATAACTTGAACCGGATACTTCTAAAACACACCAAGATAAGTGTGAGTGCTATGGCATGCTTCCTCGTGGGGAAGTCGAGGAAGGTACCATAGTGGTGTATTGGTTGGAGAAAGTAGTGGACTCGTGTACGCTTCTTACCTCAAAGTCTGGTACTCGTAGTTCAGGATTAGCCAAGTCAAAGCTGGCATTTCTGCAAGTGAACCCCACCTCCCTTTACCTTGATACATGTGCATGAGTAGTATAGCTCCTATGTAAGTCTTGCTGAGTACGACTTTGTACTCACGTTTTCTTAATCTATGTTTTAGATGATGCCACTGACCCCGAAGGTGGCTTCTTCATCGAGCTGGACGACTGAAGACCAACTAGTCTAGTCCCAGTCAGACGACTGGTTCCCTCGTGGAGGGCTTTGTGTTTAAATAAGGCTTCTTAAGCCATTTGTTAAACTTGTCTGTACTCAGACATAATTTGCTTCCGTGTGTGTTGTAATGTTGGATCACATGTTTGTGATCTCTGTTTGCACTCTATAAGAGTTATCAATAAAATTGTACACTTTGTAGAGAATTGCAATGGTACCTGCTGTTCATACAAGGCATGTGTGCTGCGTGTATGTTTATAACATGCATGTCTCTGTATGGGTTTTCGAGACCTTAGTTGTGTTCTGGCTGGCGGTCTTTCATACACAAAGTGGCCCTTAGATGTGCGCAGCTTGGGGCATCGCGATGCGATTGTTCGAGACTCTGTCTCGTGCACACTTTGTGGTATGATCGAGCCCGCCCTAGACCCCGACTAAGTGATCGGGCTGGAGTAAGTCTATGTAAGAGTTATGAGATAGTCGATAGTATGGTTGAGGCGACTTGTCTTTGAATATGGGAGTTCACCACCCATATCATTAGACTTGTGTGCGGACGATGAGGACCCATCTCAGTTGATCATCCGGCCTGGATGGGATGCCCCTCACGTACGATGCTTTCCGAGAACGTTCTGTGCTTGGCCTTGTCTGCTTAGACAAGTGGGTACGGTTCTTGGCTCTCCATATGACTATGCCTTAACTGGACTTGCATACGCTAACCCCGAGTCCCGACAAAAACAGTCCGCGTGTACGCCCACCTCCCGGAAGAGCAAGCGACTGCCCTCATCGCTTTCCTCCGTGAAGAATGAGAAATCTTTGCCTAGTGCCCAGCCGACATGCCAGGAGTACCACGCGAGTTCACGGAACACGCGATGCGCATCAAGCCAAACACCAAGCCAGTGAAGCAGGCACTACGAAGATTCTCAGAACCCAAGCGCAGAGCAATCGGAGAGGAGGTCAACCGATTACTCGACGCCCAATTCATCCGAGAGACGAAGAAAGCCACCTGGATCGCCAAACCCGTGCTGGTCCCCAAGAAAGACACATACGTGCTACGAATGTGCGTCGACTACAGGTCAGTCAACAAACACTGCCCAAAGGATCACATTCCCCTGCCAAGAATCGATCAGATAATCGACTCGACGGCAGGATGCGATATACTATCGTTCATCACCCCTTACGGCGTATTCTGCTACAGAACAATGCCCTTCGGACTCAAGAACGCCGGCGCCATATACCAGCGGATGATGCAAGCCTTCTTGAAAGAGAAAATCAGAAGGAATGTGCAAGTCTACGTGTACGACATCGTCATCAAAACCTACAGTGCAAATACGCTACTCGACGACCTGCGCGAGACCTTCGCAGCACTCAACAAGTACATAATCAAGCTCAACCCAAAGAAGTGCGCATTCGGCGTCCCAGCCGGGAAGTTGCTCGGGTACATGATATCCGCTCGAGGAATCGAAGCGAACCCCGAGAAAGTTCAAGCAATCGCCAGGATGCAGGAGCCAACCGACATCAAAGGCGTACAACAGCTCACCGGAAGACTCGCAGCCTTGAGCCATTTCATCAGCAGATTGGGAGAGCGCACACTGCCATTCTACCAGTTGCTCAGAAAAGGAGAGAAATTCGAGTGGACCGAAGAAGCCCGCAAAGCATTCGCGGACCTGAAGAAGACACTCTCGACCCCACCAATCTAGGCGGTACCCAAAAAAAAAAAACTATACCTCTACATGGCAGCACGCAACAGCGTGGTAAGCACATCACTCGTCGTCGAGCGCACAGAAGAAGGCAAGGTCCAGAGCATACAAAGGCTGATATACTACCTCAGCATGCTCTTGACAAAATCCCAGCAGCGGTACCTGCACTACCAGAAGCTACTACTGACCATCATCACGACCTCAAGAAAGGTGTCGCACTATTTCGACGAACACCCTATCACAATCATGAGCAGCGCGCCACTCGCGGACATCCTCAACAACCCCGGAGCGACTGGGCGAGTCGCCGAGTGGAACATTGAGCTCATCTTGTGGGACCTGCAATTCAAGCACCCAACAGCAATCAAATCCCAAGTAATCCCATACTTTCTGGTCGAGTGGACGGAGGTCCAGACACCAGGCCCCCCGGACCTATCGAACTCATGGACAATGTTCTTCGATGGGTCAAAAAGACAGCAAGGAGCTGGAGCAGGAGTCGTTCTGGTCTCCCCCAAAGGAACCAAGCTCAAATACGTCCTCCAGATCAACTTCAGCCACGCCTCCAACAATGAAGCCGAATACGAGGCACTAC
The DNA here is from genome assembly GCA_950022295.1 of Bromus sterilis. NCBI lineage: Eukaryota > Viridiplantae > Streptophyta > Magnoliopsida > Poales > Poaceae > Bromus > Bromus sterilis. Next base: position 281,519,959 of record OX465599.1, on the reverse strand, counting down.
TCTACGACATGCGCATGGCCAAAACATGCGGTGCCACCCGCCTCGTAATCTATAGAGACTCCAACCTCGTCGTCCAGCAGGCGATGAAAGACTGTAATGCAGTAGCCGACAACATGGCGGCCTATCAGGAGCTCTACAACACGCTCGAAGGAAGTTTCGACGGCTGCGAGCTCAATTATATCCCCAGAACAAACAACACAGAAGCCGACGAACTCGCAAACATCGTCTCGACTCGAGGTCCAGTACCACCGGGAGTCTTCCTCGAAAGCATCAGCCAGAGATCCATCAAGATAAAAAAGCAGCAACCGAGGCAGCTGTCGATGACGACACCACTGAGCCAGCACAGGTGGCATCAGCAAGCCCATCCGAAGGCAATATGAGCCAAGCGGTCGAACCTACAGACCCAATAGCACTCGAAGGACCAGCGTGGACCAAACCGTTCCTCCGATTCCTTATCGAAGGCACGTTACCGCAAGACGTTTCAGAAGGCCGGCGCATCAGTCGTCGATCCAAGGCGTTCACAGTAAACAACAGACAATTATACAAGCGCAGCATAACCGAGATACTCCAAAAGTGCATCGACGAAGAAGACGTCAACGCCGTACTACTCGAAATCCACGAGGGTACCTGCGGGCACCACGCGAGCAGTCGAGTGCTCGTGTCCAAAGCATTCCGAGCAGGGTTTTATTGGCCCACGGAGATGAAAAACGCAGAAGACATTGTGCGGCGCTGCATCGTCTGTCAAAAATTTGCCAGCAGGCCGCACACTCCAGCCTCAGAACTCAAGACCATACCACTATCATGGCTCTTCGCCACCTGGGGACTCGACATGGTAGGCCCGCTCAAGAAATCATCAAAGGGAGGAAGAACTCACCTGCTAGTAGCAGTCGACAAGTTCACCAAGTGGATCGAAGCAGTGCCCATCACCAGCTCCACAGCCCTCACGGCAGTGAACTTTATCAAATCAATAATCTTGAGGTTCGGAGTGCCACACAACATCATCACGGACAACGGTACGAACTTCACAGAGGCAAAATTCCAGAACTTCTGCGAAGAATTGGGCATCAAAATCAACTACGCATCAGTCGCGCACCCGCAGTCCAACGGCCAGGTGGAAAAAGCAAATGGCCTGGTATGCGGAGGAATAAAAAAACGGCTCCTCGCACCACTCGAGAAGGCCGCAGGCAACTGGATAGAAGAACTCCCTGCAGTACTATGGAGCCTGCGCACTACCCCAAATACCGCAACCCAGTACACACCTTTCTTCATGGTGTATGGGGCGGAGGCAGTACTACCACACGACCTCAAATTTGGGGCACCCCGGATCTCGGGGTATGAAGAAGAGGAATCAGAAGAAGCGCTGCAAGATGACAAAGACACAGCAGACGAAGCAAGAGACACGGCCTTAGCAAGGTTAGAGGGGTACCAGGACAAGCTGCGCACCTACCAAAGCAGCCGCCTGCGCACCAGAACCTTCAACAAAGGTGACCTGGTCCTACGGCTCATACAAGAAAAATTCCACAAGCTCGCCCCCCATTGGGAACGATCGTTCATAGTTTCAGAAGTCATAGGAGGAGGCGCCTATAGACTGAAGAACCCAAAGACTGACGAGGACGTGGGGAATCCATGGAACGTAGCGAACCTACGCCTGTTCTACCAATAGTCTCCACCCGTCATGCTCAACCAGAAACTCATATAACCATTCGACGCAATAAAACGATGTTGCCCAAGTACTACCATCTCAAAGCACTCGGGGGCTCGAGTACAAACTCCCCTCAGAGACGCTATCGTCGCTCACGCGATCTTTACTCAAAGCACTCGGGGGCTCGAGTACAAACTCCCCCCGAGAGACACTATTGTCGCTCACGTGATCTTTACCCAAAGAACTCAGCGGCTCTAGTACAAACTCCCCCCGAGAGACGCTATCGTTGCTCACGCGATCTTTACCCAAAGCACTCGGGGGCTCGAGTACAAACTCCCCCCGAGAGACGCTATCGTCGCTCACGCGATCTTTACCCAAAGCACTCGGGGGCTCGAGTTCAAACTCCCCCCGAGAGACGCTATCGTCGCTCACGCGATCTTTACCCAAAGCACTCGGGGGCTAGAGTACAAACTCCCCCCGAGAGACGCTATCGTCGCTCACGCGATCTTTACCCAAAGCACTTGGGGGCTCGAGTACAAACTCCCCCCGAGAGACACTATCATCTCTCACGCGATCTTTACTCAAAGCACTCGGGGGCTCGAGTACAAACTCCCCCCGAGAGACGCTATCGTCGCTCACGCGATCTTTACCCAAAGCACTCGGGGGCTCGAGTACAAACTCCCCCCGAAAGACGCTATCATCTCTCACGCGATCTTTACTCAAAGAACTCGGGGGCTCGAGTACAAACTCCCCCCGAGAGACGCTATCGTCGCTCACGCGATCTTTACCCAAAGCACTTCGGGGCTCGAGTACAAACTCCCCGCGAAAGGCGCTATCGTCGCTCAGGCGATCTTTACCTAAAGCACTCGGGGACTCAAGCACACCTCCTCCCGAGAAACGCTATCTTTCCCGTACAGTCTGACATACGCAAGGGTCCAAACAAAAACCCCACCGACAGGAGTCCACCTACGGAACTAACAATTGCCCGGAGAAATCAAAGGGAAGCATCGCCAAGACACGACCAACCCAGCAACCTGACGGAGCACCAAGCACTTTGGAAAGAGACAGAAACAGAGGCATCAAATCAAAGAAAATCCTTTAGTCTTCACCTGATCGCCAACGATCACCTAAAGACTCGGGGGCTACTCCCATCTGGAGCACTGTCGCGCTCCCGATAATAGACGGCAGTTAACAGAAGGACAAGAAGGGAGACAAATCTTAGGCTACGCTCAACTCTACAACTCGAACGTATCCTCGGGGGGCTACTCCCATCGGGAGCGCGGTCGCGCACCCGATAGAACCCAAAGTGCAACAACCTGACGGACTCAAAGACAGCTCTCGTTAAAAGACTTAAGACAAAACACATTACAAGGATTCAAACGCAGTTTGCATTACAAGGACCCGAAGATCATTCTCAGTACAAAAGACTCGAATACATTGGATAGAAGGAAGCTCATTACTCGAAGACAATCCTCATTACATGGAGAAACCAGCCTAGTTACAAAGAAGAAGCAACCGACAAGACTACAACACCAATCACCCAAGGAATTATGACTTCTACATGTGTGCCCATGCTGGGATGATTGGCGCCAATACGACGAGCATCATCACAAACAAAAGAGGAGTCGAAGCGGCCAACTCATGATGTCAATGACATAACAAAAGGTGAAGCTCGAATTATTTGCGGAGCACTGAAACCGATGCTCCACCAGCTTCTTCTCCTGCTCCACCAGCTTCTTCTCCAGCTCCACCCGAGCTGCCGGCGAAGATGACGCTGCGGCCTCCAGTTCTATAAGGTCGCCTGGCGTGCCCGCTTGATCGACGGCTTGACGTCGAGGTCCTCTCCAGAGCTGGAAGACACAGCATCACCACCCAAAGAGTCGCTGGAGGAGGAAGTAGTTGAAGACGCAGGCGCAGGACTCCTCGACCCGCCGGAGCCATCGCTTCTTGTCTCCTGCCAGTACGGATCCATGCGATTGCCTCTCGGGTCAAAAGCGCGGATGATAAGAGTGTCTTCGCCATCGAAACGACAACAAAGAGTGTCACCATCACGCAAGTTCAAACGCCAAGAAAACAACTTCCAGCCAAATCCAAGGAAAATCAAGCCGAAACTGTCGGTCTCCAACTCAATAAGACGGAGGCCGAGAACACCCCTGAAGACGAAGAAGCAGGCCATCCAGACTACGCTCAGAAACAATGACAGCAAATGCAGAAGGAAGAAGAATGCGAGCAGCGTTCCGGCCACAGACGCATAGGAGAAAGTCATAGCGCCAAAAACCCTCCTCTGAAGACGAGGAGGAAGGCGTTGATGGGGCACCACGACGGCTGCCGCGCGAGGAGCGCGGAGTACGACCACCATGGCCACGGCGAGCACGACCGCGACCAGTCATACCAGCACCGCGCTTGGGCGCCATGAGAAGAGGAAGAGAAAGAGGTGCAAGATGAGCAAAGATCGAATACCGCCTCTAGATGAAGAAGAGGGGTCTATTTATAGCACAAACCCAAGAGCACGCAGAAGCCCAGACGACGTGAGCAATTAATTCAAAGACCGAGCATGCTGGGTGATTCGAATTCTGAGACAAAGATTCCTTCACATGGGCGGCACTGTGCGCTGGACGCGTCAAATCTCGCGCGTTTTCAATGCGCGCATCGATAACTCAACAGGCGGCTGCAGCACACCACCAAAATCCATCATTATGACCGGTCATGAAGACATGACGGTTCACAGACAGAGCATCTTTGACGGTCATCCAACAAGGAGATCACTATCCTCACCAAGAAGAGGTAAATGGTCGCGCAAAAGGAAAAATACAACCTACAAGCACTGATTTTACTGACTCCAATACATTTTTCAAATATATTTAACTCCCATCGGGAGCGTATCCACCCATGAGAGTATCGGGTGCTCCCTCACCTAGAAGAAAAGACGTGCTCGAGTAAATACTCGCACCCATGAGAGTTTCGAGTGCTCCCTCGCCATGACATGAGATAATCAAACCTGCACTCACCAGCCCATACGGTCCCAGAGTATCGGGTGCTCCCTCACCCCGATAAAGAAGGCGACACTCGAGTTATTACTCGCAGAACTCTGAGAACCCGAGCACTCGAAGATCTCCCGAGCAAGTACTCCTCTACATTACTCCTTGCCCGAGCACTCGACAAAGCTCCGCGAGTGACTGCTAAAACAACTCACTTGATTGTTTATTCCAAGTGGGTGCATCACTAACTAGGCTCCGCGCCTCGATAAAAATACATATTCCTGGAACACGATACACTGTGCCCATATGCCACGCAAGCTTAGCGTGTAGGTAAGACCCCGCTGCGCAGATCGGCCGGGCTGGGACTTGCCGCAGAGCGATTTCACTCCCAATCTTTCCCATGCGCTTGCATGATGGAAAAATCCGGGCGGACGCGCCTAGGCTACGAATTTTACTGGCGGCAATTGATCACTGTAAGACCTGCAGCGGCATGAATTTTGCTCGACACCAGTGTTCCAAGCTCATGTTGAGGGACGTGAGTTTGATAGGGCTACTGCGGTATTTGCCACTAGTGCAATTCACCAAGGCTCGACCAGTCGACTCCTTGGGCCCTTTCAGCTTAGCAATCCCTCGAAATAGGTTTTGTCATGGCCCTAGACTGCCAGCGACCCGCGGTTGAGCCGCACATACATCGAAAGCGACGCATGAATGGACTCGAGTCCCCGCGCGACTCTTCGAGTCTCCCAGGCACTCGGGGGCTACTGACGAGGGGGTGACCCCACGACTCCTATGGATGGGCCTACCCGGTGTCCCCGAAGACAGAAGGCCCACCAAGATGCCGCCTGGGCCCAGCCTTGGCCCACTAGTGGCACCGACGTAGGAGTCTGCGACTCATAAGGAAAGTGCAAACCTACCGTACGGTACAAGATCAGGGTTAGGAAACCTCATCTGTAATCCAAGATGGACTCTCCGAGACCTAGCCTAGTATATAAAGGCTAGGATGGGAGACGTCGAGGGACAACCAATACACAATCTGTAACCCTAGCCTTGTGAGCACTAGCCCTGGCTTTCCTGTAATCGCCATCTCCAATCAATAATATCGAGCAGGAACGTATCCTCCTGTTAGCCGACGAGCTATCGTCCAACCTGTGCCTCTCATGATTAACGCAGGGTCCCTGACCATGGGATTTTCCGGGGTACATCCTCGTCAGGGTGGATCTATGCTAGCACACCTTCTAGACTAATATAAGTGCACTCTTATGATTAAACATCTTGCAAGCATCCGCAAATACAAGATAGAAATTAAGGCAAAGTCTAACCACAACAATTAGATCAAGGATCCAGTATTCCCTTGGTGCAAACTGGGGTTCAGGTTTCTGTCACTCCGGCAACCCACCGTAATCATTCTTAATACACAATGTATTCCCCTAGGTCCTTAAGAAGGCGAATTGTTGAGTGTTCGACTCACACAACACCAGAAGGAAAATAACAACACAACTTAAATACCAAACAACACAAATTACTTCAACATCATATGACTACTAACAACTAGATTTCTCCCATGTCCTCAAGAACTAAAGTAACTACTCACAAGACATAAAAGAGATCATGATCAGAGGTGATAAATATATGATAAAAAATCTGGACAGAATGGTATTTCTGCAAAAAAACTCAATAGCATTCACCACAAAGTAAGTAATCAACACCGGTAGAGTAGAGAGGATAGATAGTACGGATTACAACACAAGATAAACTTGTGAGGTGAGATTGGATGGTGGTAGAGATGGTGCTGATGTTGGGGATGATGTTGATGATGATCTCGATGATGCCCGTGACGATGGCGATGATCTCCCCTTTCGGGAGGTGATCTCCTCGGCGGAATCTTCCCGCCGGAGAGCCCTTTTTTTCTTTGTAGGTTTCCGCCACGGAGCGGCGGCAGAACTCCGTGAAAGCTTCTCTTTTTAGGGTTTTCGCGTCAAGAGGAGTATATAGGCCAGAGGGGGGAGCCGGGAGTGGCCCTGATGTGCGAGGTAATGATAGTGATTTCTCTCCCTTCGTTGGTAAACCCCAAGTGGAAGGCGTGACGTAGCACAACAACAAATTTCCCTCAGTAAAGATACCAAGGTTTGTCTCCAGTAGGACTCCGGAGATGATAAGTAGGTGTCAGCGGCGCAACTGACGCGGACCTGCACACAGACACAAATAACTTTGTTCCCAACGAAGTTCAGAGAGGTTGTCAATCTCTCCGGTCTTGTTGTTCACAAAGGATCAAACACAAGGGATAATGATAGCAATTGAAAGTAAAAGCAGAAAAGTAAATGAGCGTGGAAACAGTAATGAGGATATGGACCTGGATACGTGATGTTCACTAGTGATGTCTCTCTCCCAAAAGACGATAAAACTGCTATGCGAGGTGAACAAATTACAGAAGGGCAATTGACAGGATTATGAACGCACCGCAATGCTAACTATGCTACAAAAGAAAGGAAGAGGCTCAAAAGCATGGGCAGTACACCAAAATAATTAGACCAAAATCCAACTGCATCTACTACTAATCATCCACCTTGGGATATCTATCCAGAACATCTCGTTGGTATTAAGTTGCGAGCCCCACCCAAAGTGTAAACCCAAAGCAACAGACAACTGCATTAAAAAGCACTTTGCGTAAAGTAAACAATCCTTGCAACCGCGGTTACAAGCACCGTTGTTTTCCCCCTTGTGGCAACAACACATCCCCTAGACTCATGTTTCTGGCACTCAAGCGTGTCATCGGGGGGCATGAACCCACAATCGAGCAAAACGTTCCCTCTTGGGGTTACTACCTACTACTTGGCCAAAGCAATAAACAACAACGGAGAACATGCAAGAATTACTTAGGAACAAAAATATAAGAGATAAGAACCAAATATATTACTCAATCACAATCTGAACATAATCTCATAATCCATCAGATCCCATCAAACTCAGCATAGCAACAGCAGAAAGATTACAAAAGTGCCTCGATCATGTAGGGCAGCTCACGAGGTCTAAACCATGAAGAACAAAGAGGGGAGGAGAACATCACATAGCTACTGATCACGGACCCATGGTCCAAAGGAAACTACTCACGAGACATCCAGGAAGCATCCATGGTGGAGAGGATACTCCCGGAGGTCGGCCCTCCCTCCGGCAGGGTGCCGGGAAGAGGTCTTCTGGTGCTCCTGATCTCGCAAGCGCGGCGGCGGCGGAACAGAGGAGAGATCGCGAAAAAGGGTTCTGTTCTCGGGAGTTTCCCGTGACGGAGAATCTATAGGTGAAGGGGGGCAGCCAGGGGGGCCACCAGGGGTCCAGGCGCCCCCCTGGCGCGACCAAGACCTAGGGCGCGCCACCATGGCGCCTAGGCCCCTGGTGGTGGCCCTTTGGCCCCACCCAGGTTCTTCCGGAAGGTTCCTTCACGCTGATTTTTTATCTGATTTTTCCCGAATTTTTGGAGCACTTTTTATATGGGGGAAAACTGAAATAGAAAAACAGCAGAAAACAGGAACTGGCACTGTGGTGCACTGAGTTAATAGGTTAGTCCAAATAGGATCAAAAGTGTATGAAAGTGTATCTAGATCATAGCAATATCACACAAAACATGCATGGAGCAAGCAAAAATTATAGATACGTTTTGGACGTATCAACATCCCCAAGCTTAATTCCTGCTCGTCCTCGAGTAGGTAAATGATAACGGCATAATTTCTGTGGTGACATGCTAGCAACCATATAAGAACTTTGAAAAGTAAAGCAATCAAGGTTAGAAATTCAATTCAAGTCATAACATGCAAGAGTCTATATTAGCATTGAAACAAGTAACAAAAGAACATTAGGTGCAAGAGCTCTCTCTGTCCGTGACTCGAATGTCTCCAAATGGTGTTTGCGTGCAAGAAGGGGGAGAGGGAATACGAGAAAAAATATTTATTTGTTGAGAACTCAAGCTACTAAAGTTTCACACTTGGTCTTTTTCTGGAATCTTATCTTGACTCGTCCCCAGACCACTAGCCAGGTACAAGTCAATTTGATCCACTCCTTTTTCAATATTTTGAGCACTCATGCAATGGATGAGCGTAAGCACGAGAGTTGACACTTAGGATGGAAAAGAGAGAAGGAGGAGGAAGACAAAAAAGGATGAGAAAGGCTCACACCAATGAGGACAATCATAGGAAAGAGATGCCAAATGATAGATATGATGTGAGGAGTAGGGATTGCCATGCAACGGATGCACATACGAGCTAGGAAGCTCTATAATGGAACTAGTGGGGTGCATCTAACTTGCTCGCTCATGAAGACCTAGACCTCGTTTGAGGAGGCTCATCCTTGGAATATGCAAGCCAAGTTCTATAGTGTGAAGGTCCCCACATAGCTATATGCATAATGATCATCTCTTTGGAGTACAAGGATATAAAGGGAGTACTAGTGTGGATCTCTCAAAAGGATAGTAGTGTTGCCCCTTTCTCTCTTTTTATTTCTTTTTCTCTTTTTTCTATTTTTTTGTATTTTTTTGTGGCCTCAATGGCTCTTTCTATTTAACTCTCATTTGTCCTATTTGGGATCTTTTATTGTGTCCACTTTGGGATCTTTTCCTCACTTAAGGGCAACACTCTATTTTACAAGAAGGTAAAGGAGATCTTTCACACTTTACAAGGTACTCAAAATCATAAAGAAGATGTAACTATCATGATGTATGCAATGTATGTCGCTGCCAGTGTAGCAGGAACATGTATGACATGAAGATCAAGTCATGAAGAGGTGGATGTTGCATGGCAATATATCTCGGAAAGGCTATGGAAATGCCTTGATAGGTAGGTATGGTGGCTGTTTTGAGGAAAGATATAAGGAGGTTTATGATGACAGAGCGTATCATGCCAAGGGTTTGGATGTACCGGCGAAGGTGGACACCAACTCTCGGAGTGAGAAGAAGGCAATGCACGACACGGGAGAGGCTAGCAAAATATGGGAAGGTGGAAGTGTCAACTTTCAATACTTACATTAGTTCGAAGAACTCATGCACTTATTATCGGTAACTCTCAATCTAGTAAGGAGGTTCACAAAGAGACAAGTACCCCGAGGAGGAGTGTATGGGGGTTTGGTTATCCTTGCGCATCCTCGACTCATGGTACGTGATTGTACTCTAATATTCGATCCCTTCAAAGATTAGTGATCCATCTAGTAGCTAGAGTTCTCAACTAGTTTTGTAGGTTTTGAAAATACACACGGATTGCCCAAAATACGACACCTATCACTAATAGGCTAGAGCTCTTGACACCAAAAGTTCAAACATTACTCACATCAATACCTCAAAACTATTGCAAGTTACTACTAGAATTAAATAGCAACCTCAATTACCTACTTTCAAGACAAGACACAACTCAGTGCAACAACAAACTCTCTTTAACAAGATAAATATGAAAACTAAAAAGAGTTCCAGCAACAAACTAAACAAAATCCAAGGCTCTTGCTAAAGAAAAACTAAGACTAAAACTAAACATGGCAGCAGCTATGAAAAGATAAAGAACACACAACAGCAAAAAGATAAGTAGGGAAATCCTATGATGTGTTCTAAATTTTGAAAGTGGAGCGTGTTTCTCTCCCACACAAAGTAAGACGGGATCTCACTTGTTATGAACAGAAAGCAAAACTAAAGAAAAATAAAAATAAAACCTAAGAGCGAGACGCTCCAAGCATAGCACATAACGCATGAAGTGATAAAAATATAGTGAGATGAAGGACGAACTGATGATTGTTGATGGAGAAGGGGATGCACGGGGGCATCCCCAAGCTTAGACGCTTGAGACTCCTTGAATATTTATTGGGGATGCATGGGGGAATCCCCAAGCTTGAGCGCTTGACACTCCTGGATCTTCTTTCATCATCTTCCATCGCACACTTGAAAACTCCCTTCATACATAACTCATCATAAGCTGATTAGAGAGGTTAGTACCCTTAAAAAATAATTTTTCCCCACTGGATATAAAGATATTCTTGAAGAGCTACTGTTTATCAAGAGTGCCAAAAAGTTTTTGCAAAGAAAAAGAAAGCTTAAGGTTTGCAAAAGTGAAGAGAGGCAAAACGTGGTAAATCTGTGAAAAAAAGAACAGCAGGTAGTACAGAATTGTTTCGGGGCACTTCCGCAACTCAAATCAAAAAACTCAGAACATACGAAAGTTTCACAATTGTATAGAGCATGCTGTCAAAAAAATTCAGATCAAAAAGATGATCTGGTGATTTTATTTGAATTTTTCTCTCAAGGGACAGAATCTTTTTTCTGGACAGCACGTCACAACTTTTGCTTCCCTTATCATAAGAGGCTATAACTTGGCACAAAGCTAAAAAATAAAGATACAATGATGTTGCTACAGTAGTAACAAACATCAAGACATAACAAAAGCAAAAATAAACCTAATTCGTTGTGGGCTGCCTCCCAAAAGCGCTTTCTTTTATGCCTTTAAGCTAGGCATGATGCAAAAGAAGAATCAAGTTTTATCAAGAAAAAGAGAATAACTAGCCCGAGTAACGGACTCAAAAGGTAACTTGATTTTCTTTCTAGGGAAGTGTTCCATCCCTTTCTTGAGAGGGAATTGGAATTTTATATTCCCGTCTTTCATGTCAATAACCGCACCAACGGTGCGAAGAAAAGGACGTCCCAAAATAATTGGACACAAAGGTTCACACTCTATATCCATAACAATAAAATCAACGGGAACATAGTTGTCATTGACAATGATAAGAACATCGTCGATCTTCCCCAAAGGTTTATTTACGGAAGAATCAACAAGACGAACACCAAAAGAACAAGGCTCAAAGGGCTTCAATTCAAACATATCAAATATTCTTTTGGGTATAACGGAGGTACTAGCTCCAACATCACATAAGGCATAGCAAGAGAAGTTATTTAATTTAATTTTGATCATAGGGTCCCAACCATCATCTAGCTTCCTAGGTATGGAGGCTTCTACTCTAAGATTCTCCTCCCTAGCTTTGATGAGAGCATTTGTGATATGCTCCGTGAAGGCAAGATTAAGTGTGCTAGTGTGGGGGTCTCTAGACATTTTGTGTAGCAAGCTAATAACTTCTGAAAGGGTGCAACTATCAAAATCAATATCACTACTATCAAAGGTGGTAGTAGTGTCGTCTAGGCTCACTTGTTTGAAACCCTCTATGTTCATAGGAGTTTCTTCATCTTCGGTTGAGGTATTAGCATCACCATTAATAGGTCCAACGGGACTAGGAGTGCATTGGGTGCTAATAGTTTGGGTGTCCTCAACAATTTGGATAGTGGCAACTGTGTGGTGTGTAGGAAGGCTCTTAATTCTATCCTCTTCCTATTTTTCTCTAGCCCACCTTTCTTTAAGTTTAGCCATCATCCTAATATTTTCATTAATTTGTAATTGGATAGCATTAATAGGAGTGGCCTTATTCTCCTCAAGGGGAGAGGTTCTAATTTTAAGCATCTCAATATCAAGGTCTAAGCTTTCTACCTTCAAAGAGAGATTATCTAATTTAGCTAATTTCTCCTCTACATTTTTGTTGAAGGCTTTTTGGGTAGTGATAAAGTCTCTAAGCATGTTTTCCAATTCAGAAGAGGGGTTCTTGTTGCTAGGGTAGGTGTTGTTGTTCCCAAAGTTGGATGGAAACGGTCTAGGATTGCTAGCAAAATTACCCCTATAAGCATTGTTGTTGAAGTTGTTTATAGCAATAAAGTTCACATCTACTTGTTCTTGGGCAACCAAAGAATTTAAAGGGACATCACGAGGTTCAATTGAGGGTTGCTTGGTAAGTAGAGACATAATTAAGTCAACTTTTTCATTGAGGGAGGTAACTTCCTAGACAGAGTTTACCTTCCTACCTGTTGGAGCGCGTTCGGTGTGCCATTGGGAATAATTGGTCATCATCTCATCGAGAAGCTTCGTGGCAGCACCAAGTGTAGTTGACATAAAGGTTCCTCCCTGTGACACCCTGGATTTTGGAACTTTCTTTTTTCGAAAACTTTTCGGATTTATTTCTGGATTTGCTGTTGGATTTGATTTTGATCACCTCGTTGGACTGGAAACTTGAGCATATTTTCTTTCCATACTCAAGTGGACCTTGAATCCAAGCCGTTCCATTGTCATTCCATGGACCCATCTCATCCAAGCCACCATTTTATTCGAACCATATATTCCTTTTCCCAATAAAAGGAATATTCCTATTATTTGAGGTTTGTGAAGCAACCCCTATTTATGTTGCTCCATAAATCCCCAAATAATTCCCACATGTCATTGATGTCATATCTTGCCAAATTCTCCAAAAAAATTCATAGCCCAAGTGGATTTTTCCTCTAGAAAAATTCATTTGTCTGTGGGGGCAGATTGGAGCTTTGTGAAGGGAGTGGCATTTTTATTGATCCATTGCTGGTGAAACTTTTTGTGCAACCTCATATGATCATATGATTGATCTCCACCAAATTCCACCACCATTTGATTAGCCAAACTCCCACAATAAATTCCCAAAGTTTGGATGTAGCAAGGGGACATTGTGAAGAAAGTGCATGTTAGGGGATCCCATTTTCCTTGAAACTTTTTGAGCATGATCCTACCACCAAATGACTCCACCAAACCAGATTTGAGCCAAATCCAATCACCCATGTGTGTGCACCATCATGTTGAAGTTTCTGGTCAGTGGGCCACATTGTGAAGCAAGTGCCAGCTAGGTGTGTCCAATGGCTATGGAATTTTATACACATGTGCACCATACAAAATGACCAAGCTACACCAATTTTAAGACAATTCCAACAATCCTATGTGATGCTAGCCTCACCAACACCATTCTGACCTATTTGGTGCTTTACAAAGGAAGTACCAAATATATTGCTCCAAATGAGATGAAACTTGGTGAACATACTGATCCTAGTGTATGATTGAGCTGTGCAAAATATCATGCATAGGGGAGAAATGTACAAGCCATGGCACAGCACGAGCACCTTCTGCAGCATTGTGCCATTTACAAAGCAAGTCCCATGTACATTGATTTGATTGAGCCCAAACTTCCCAGACCTCTAGTCCTTTGTACCCCTAGCCCAGAAGACATCTTGGTCCTATCCAAACCTACCCCATGTGAGACTTGCTTCTGCTCAAAGTTTTCTGTATCCAACTTCAGGATGAGATAGATATCACCACAGTGCTTCTTGTGCCAATCCAGCTGTACCCCTGTGCTAAGCGTGCGAAGGACTACATGCTGGACACCTTTGGCCACGAAGAATCCCACCCCCTGTTTGGAAGCCACACGCTTGGACGCACTTGGCGTGCTCTGTACGCGCACCGTGCGTGCTGGTCATGTCCACGTCGAGCTCCAGTGCACGCTTGTCCGTTTCTCTGTGTCCACCCGCGCCGCAAGGCTTTCCCGACTTCCCACGCTGCACGCCGGCCGTCCAGTCGCTCTCGAGCATCCCCGCACAGCGCCGCCGCTGTCGTCTTCCCCGTGGCACGGCTCGGCCACGGCATCTCCACCTCCCCTATTTAAAGGAGGCACCCCAAGCACTCCAGCAGCAACCCACAGCTCCCCACCTCTCTTCTAGCTCGCTCCCCATCGCCATTTCCTCGCCGGAGCCGCTCCATTGCTCCCGCGGCCACCGTAGCTGCCGCCGGCCCTCTCCCAAAATTCGGGCGACCCGAGCCGCCCCCTCTCCCTCGACCTGCACCGAGCCCCCCTATCCACCTCCTGTAGCCTCGTCACCCCCCCAGAACGTCGCCAGGACCTCCCCCTCTGCCGCCTCGCTGCACAACCGTGGCCGCCGTGCGCGGACTAGTGGAGGCAGCACGCCCGGCAACCGCGAGGCCCCCAGCCGGTGCGGCTCGAGCCGCCACGCCCGGGAGGTGCCTCGACGGCCTCCCGCTCCAGCCAAGACGAAGAGTCCGCCGGCCTCGAGCATCCATTGTTCCCTGCGGCTGGAGGTAGAAGAAAGGAGCAGGGGAGGAGAGAGAGGGAGCTGACGGGCGGGCCCTGCCTGTAAGTGGCCCAGCCCGGCTGATCTCTAGGGCCCGCTGATCAGATTTAGGTGGAGGCACTTTTTGCAGAGTGCGCTTTCCCTAAGGGAAAGCGTATTTCTTTCTTCCATAGCCCGAAATACGCCTTCCCGCACAGAAAGCGCATTTCCCTCCTGCTTTAGCCCGAAGTGCGCTTTCAGCTTCAGAAAGCGTATTCCACCCCCAATTCAGCCCTCCGACACCGTTTTGTTGATATCTCCACAACCGTAAGTCCAAACGGGTTGATTCTTTTTGCGTTGTTTTTGTATAGATCTCCTCTTCAGTTTGGCATAGGTTTCATGCCATGATTTTATGTTGTTATTTTCTGGTCAAACAAAAGATGAGGTTTGAATTTTTCGCCGTGCCTTTTTATGAAATGTTTTGCACGGTTTTGCTTGTGTCGAAGATCCGGGGTATTTCCCACTCCTATGGTGAAAGGCAAGCCACAATACCCTTTGCACCTTTGCAAAGCTTTGATGTGTCTTTAAAAACCTGGTTTTCGATGATATGCTATATCAATGATCGTGATCATGTTGACATGCTATGATTGATGTTATACTGCCATGCTATCCTTGAATATGCTCCTGTTATGCCATGTTTTTCCATGTTACATCCATGCTATGTTTTAATCATATCATTACCATGTTATGTCATGAATCATTTAACCACAACATACCACCACCATTTCAAGTTGATCCTGTTATATCTATGCTAGTTAATTCTATGCCTGAGTTATTTCTTAACTGCATTTATAATGTTGCCATGTTAAATATCTTAATCTTTGTAACAGGGATAAGTTCACCAACTAAAAATGTGTTTGATCATATCTGAAACTGTCATGTTAATATGCTATGCATTGTTATGATCTGATACTCATGTTGTACCTGATACTTGTGTTCGTTGTTGGAGATATGCTTCGTGACAAGTTGATCAGGTGCCACCGGACCGAGCTTATCCGTGCAGCCACATTTGCTTGTATGGGCGGGCCTTGACTCGGGCTATCGTAGTGCCTTCTACGGATATCACCCAGTAGGGGAGGTTATGCACGCACGCTACCCTGATCAGGTAGGTGGTGATAATCTCGACATCCATAGTTGTTATGAGCTCAGTCCCAGTGGGACAAGTTGCCACAAGGTGGCTGGGTGGTTAAGGTGGTAACGTGGACACCTAACCACAGGGATACCCAAGACCGTGTGTCGGTGAGTCCGTAGGGAGGTAACGCGGTAGACGGGTTTCGTTGGAGATGTCCTAGTCCACTCCTGCGGTGCGAGTTCCAAGGATCCTGTGGGACAAGTACCGAGGTGCTGGATGGAGGAGGAACTCCATAATGTGGGTAACGTGCACAAACTCTGCAAAGTCAAAATCTATTCGAGTAGCCGCGTCCTCGGTCATGGGACACAGTTCGTACTAGGTCACGCCATTATGATCAACTTGAGTACGGTGGCAAGTTTGTGGTAAGTGGATGGTCATGCGACGAGTGGTTTGGTTGGGTGGTAACGAAGGACACCTAACCCGTTGAATGGTCGTGCGATGACCCGTTCGGTCATGCGATGACCCGTGGAAGTGAATGGTCACGAGGTGACCCGATGCTTGAGTCTATAAAGACTCCGAGGCAAGCCACGTGATCGTGAGACGATCATGTGGGGTACGTTGTGTGTGCATTAGACTTAATGCTGTTAATATGCTTGATGATTATATGCTTGCATGATATTGTTGCTCACCTGTTTAATTCACTAATATACCTTAACCTGTTGCCATGTTATTTTTTTGCCTTGTTGCATGGTTGTTGTGAGCTTGCAAGTACATTCAATGTACTGACCTGGCGTGTTATGCCAGATTTGCAGGCCGTGCTTTGGGTGCGTAGGACGACTTTCCCGGTGTTTGCGAGCTAGGAGGTGTCCCAACCAGTGTCCCTGTGGATTGGAGTTCATCATCGACGTTATTGTTCCGCTGCCGTCGATATTCCGCTGCTAGAGTTATGCTGCTGGTTGGTGTAGAGCTGAGGCTAGCCTGAGGAGCAAGCTGTGTCTCCGCTAGCGTTGTAATAGACCTCGTGTACCCCTATATTTGGTAATAGAAAGTTGTTCAGTCTATATCAATCAGTGCCGTGCTCCAGAAGACTTGATCTCTGGGCTGGTGCACGGGGCGTTCCGGTCCTCTGAGCCGGGGTGCCACAACGGTTGGTATCAGAGCAGGACTAGTTGTTGGACCCGCTAGCCCGCGCGAACATTAGAAGTACGTTAGATTGACGTTAGAGTTAGAGTATAGCTTGCTTGAGTGATGCTATTGCCTGCTGCATTTGTTTGCTGCATATAGACGCTATGTTTTTCGCTAACGATCTGATCTGACGAGTGTAGATGGTGGAATACCCGGTGGGCTTCACAGGATCCTCCTGCCACCCCCGGCAACCCGCCGTCAGATCAGAACGCCTGAGTTTCGCGTAGTCCGTGATGCATGAGTAGTAGTGTTGCATGTTGCTTGTTGCATGTTGATGTGTGTAGCAATAAGTTGACATCCTGCGTGCGATCTCATTGCTTGTTCAGTATTGTTGTTTAGTTGGTTCTCGTTGTTGGTTATTTGTTCGTTTCCTCGGCAGTTACCAACTCTGTGTTGGCAGGTGTTAGATGACTTGGACAGACCCTTGCTTGTTGTTCCCCGACATTGGCACCACGTATGGTTCTGAGCTGATGTATCGTCGACCGTCCGGAGTGGATGCCTGTTTTACATTTCTATTTTCAACAACCGACCCGTGTTCTGAGCTGCTTTTCGGCCGTCTCGGGTAGTTGTTGAGTTTCTTTTCGCAGTGGAGACCCTATGTTCTGAGCTGTTTTCTCGGCCGTCTTAGGGGACCTCTGCATTATTTTTTATCAACATTGCCTCATGCTCTGAGCTGATTTTGGTCGGCTGTCGTGAGCAATGCTTGAGCTATTCCAGTACAAGTCCCAGATCTGAGTTGTAAAGACCGTTATGGTGGCTACTGGGTTATTCGCTGTTTTCTTTGCAAGGAGTCCTGATAATCATCGACCACCACTAAAGCTGATGAAGTAGCAAGCCGCTTCTCGTTTGCTTTTGCCCCATGGTTTTCTTCGTTGGTTCTTCGTTTGGTTCTTTGGTGTCACTTTGTCCGCCCCGATGAAAAGTTGCTCATAACCCCGCATACCTCGAAGAACCAGTGCAATACCGCAGAGCATCGTGAAGACACCAAGTCAGGGACCCACACCAGCTTGCAGCATGAGTGTTCAACCCCATATGAGTTCTGCCTGAATTAACCAAGTCAACATTATTCCGGTGGATGTTACAGTCATGAAGATTCTATCAGTGGAAGACCGCAAAGAAATAAGGAAATCAACCAGACAGGAATGACGCATACCCAGTCGCATCTCACACTTTTTGGCTCAAGTATGAAGCATATGGCAACCAGCAGGCCTTCAACCAGAACGGCCTGAAGACTCAGACGGTTAAAGGCCGCAATGATGCGGGAAATCAGCAAGTCAAAAAGATTTGTACCCAGTTGCGTTGGAAGCAAGTGGCTCACGAATGGATGCTACCCAAGCTATCCATTGAGTCCCGTCTACATTGACTACGACAGCCGCAAGATTCATGCAAAGATGAGCAAAGACTGTGACCCACGAGCATATGCACCCAAGGCAGGATGAACACCAGCTGCAGTCCCAGGCAATACCAATTATTTCGGTATATTCCAGAAGGTGGCCAAGACATATCATGAAACCCAGATGATTGGAAGGATGTTTCCCCCCACCAGCTGGCAGTCAGAAGCCTGTCAGACACCGTGGTCAGATCTGTCTCTGCGTCATCGAAGGAAAACTTCCAGCAGAAGGAACCTCAGCCTTCCGTAACAAGGTACCAGGCACAACCGACTTGTACAGTGTATCAGCCTTCCTCAATACGCTACCGGGATGTCTTCTCAGCCAAGACTTTCAGCCTTCCACCACAAGCCACCGACAGAAGCTTACAGTGCAAGACGCTCGATCGTGCTCGGTACGCCACAGGGATGGACTCCAGCACAAACCGCCCGGTCGTCTAAAGTGAATTGCCGCAGAAACTTCTAGCAGAAGGGACCGGTATTTCCAAAGTGCAAGAGGCAAACTTCCGGGACAAGACAACCCATCTTCGTCAGTAAGTTATTAAGAAAGATTCCAAGGCAAGGCACCCGGCCTTCTTCAGCAAGCTATCGAGGCAGCTTCCCGGGTACGACACCCTGCCTTCCTCGATACGCCACCAGAGCAAGCTTCCGGGGTACGGTACCCAACCTTCCCCAGCAAGCTACCCCAAGCTTCGCGGACAAGATACCAGTCTTCCTCGACGCGTCATCATACCTGCAACAGTATTGTCAGAAATTCAGCCATGCAGGATAGTGAAGACTTCAACATCGTCAGGACCCGCATATGGTTATGGGTATTCTTATCAAGTATGAAAGCTACCCCGATTCGGATACCACCATGCTCGTAATCAAGGAAGAGTTATGCACATGAACGACGGTGAAGAACCGCAACTCTTGGGAAACAAGCCAGCAGAAGGGGCGGATACACCTCTCAGCCTAGAAGAAAGACTAACAAAGTCACTTTGAAGAAAGGAAGCAAGGAGCATTAGATCCTGCTCCCGTCATGAAGGTCAGATCCTCACGACCGACAAGACCCCGAAGCAGAATAGTCTGGAGACCTCGTTCATAGCAACCAAGGTTGTCAGGATGAAACAAGAGACGAAAGGAGATGGTAACCTGTCTATCTCAAAGATTGCGGCAGAACAATAAGCAGTTATGCAACGAGGAAAGAACCCTGACCGAAGAAAAGCCAGTACAAGAAAGGTGATTGCCACTGGAGCAAGACCCAGGGCAGACACACATGGCAGATGTCAAACCTTGTTGCAGTCTGAGCAAGCGTGGCACCTCGCAAGTTGTCAGAGGTATGCAACCCTCGAGCCCGACGGGTTAGGCAGAATGAATCGCAAGGACCTCAAGTCGATTTTTCCGCGATCAGTTGAAGTCATGTGGACCACCGTGGATATCTACCACAAAGAAAGCTCATTCACCACGGGCTAAGGACCGTGTACTGATCCAGTTAGCCCGAGTAATTCCTCAAGCTCAGAATCGTCCGCCTTGCCGATATACCCCCGTCTTCTTCAGTAAAGGTCACACGCTCAGCTCGGCATTGCAAATACAAGAACCGGATTGAAGCATCTCATGAACCATCGCCACCCGGATAGGGCCACCTGTCAGGCAAATCTCAGCATAAGTGAATTTGTGCCCCGCTCCGAATCCGTGAGCACGGTGGTTAGGCCAAAAGAAATGTGAGGCAACCCCACGTGCCATCAGTCAAGGTCCTGATAGTAAACATTCTGAGATACCAATTACCGATGAAGGCCAAGCTCTCATCGAAGAGACCAATGCAAAGGATTCAAGACCGTCCCACAAATAACGCCCGAGGTACCCCAGAAACAGTATGGGTAACGTCAGCATTCAGCCTACGACAAGGCATCCTGTTACCATACAAGTCAAAATATATGAGGATGGAAATCAGTACGAAAAGATGAGATGTATCAAGGAATAACATTCTGTCAAAGCTACAGGCCGGGTGAAGTAAACCCCCTCAGCAGATATATTGGATGCTACCATGGGAACAGTATGCGGTAAAAAGAAATCCGAGAAGCAGCAAGTTTCTGAAGGACGGTAAGTCTGCGATGGTTCCCTGAGCAACCAAATCTCGAGGACGAGATTTTTCTAAGGGGGGTAGGTTTGTGACACCCTGGATTTTGGAACTTTCTTTTTTCGAAAACTTTTCGGATTTATTTCTGGATTTGCTGTTGGATTTGATTTTGATCACCTCGTTGGACTGGAAACTTGAGCATATTTTATTTCCATGCTCAAGTGGACCTTGAATCCAAGCCTTTCCATTGTCATTCCATGGACCCATCTCATCCAAGCCACCATTTTATTCGAACCATATATTCCTTTTTCCAATAAAAGGAATATTCCTATTATTTGAGGTTTGTGAAGCAACCCCTATTTATGTTGCTCCATAAATCCCCAAATAATTCCCACATGTCATTGATGTCATATCTTGCCAAATTCTCCAAAAACATTCCATAGCCCAAGTGGATTTTCCTCTAGAAAAATTCATTTATCTGTGGGGGCAGATTGGAGCTTTGTGAAGGGAGTGCCATTTTTCTTGATCCATTTCTGGTGAAACTTTTTGTGCAACCTCATATGATCATATGATTGATCTCCACAAAATTCCACCAACATTTGATTAGCCAAACTCCCACAATAAATTCCCAAAGTTTGGATGCAGCAAGGGGGCATTGTGAAGCAAGTGCATGTAAGGGGATCCCATTTGCCTTGAAACGTTTTGAGCATGATCCTACCACCAAATGACTCCACCAAACCAGATTTGAGCCAAATCCAATCATCGACGTGTGTGCACCATCATGTTGAAGTTTCTGGTCAGTGGGCCACATTGTGAAGCAAGTGCTAGGTGTGTCCAATGGCTATGGAATTTTATACACATGTGCACCATACCAAATGACCAAGCTACACAAAGTTTTAGCCAATTCCAACCATTCTATGTGATGCTAGCCTCACCAACACCATTCTGACCTATTTGGTGCTTTACAAAGGAAGTACCAAAAATATTGCTCCAAATGAGATGAAACTTGGTGAACATACTGATCTTAGTGTATGATTGAGCTGTGCAAAATATCATGCCTAGGGGAGCAATGTACAAGCCATGGCACAGCACAAGCACCTTCTGCAGCATTGTGCCATTTACAAAGCAAGTCCCATGTACATTGATTTGATTGAGCCCAAACTTCCCAGACCTCTAGTCCTTTGTACCCCTAGCCCAGAGACATCTTGGTCCTATCCAAACCTACCCCATGTGAGATTTGCTTCTGCTCAAAGTTTGTTGTATCCAACTTCAGGATGAGATAGAGATCACCACAGTGCTTCTTGTGCCATTCCAGCTGTACCACTGTGCTAAGCGTGCGAAGGACTACATGCTGGACACCTTTTGCCACGAATAATCCCACCCCCTGTTTGGAAGCCACACGCTTGGACGCACTTGACGTGCTCTGGACGCGCACCGCGCATGCTGGTCATGTCCACGTCGAGCTCCGGTGCACGCTTGTCCGTTTCTCAGTGTCCACCCGCGCCGCAAGGCTTTCCCGACTCCCCACGCTGCACGTCGGCCGTCCAGTCGCTCTCGAGCATCCCCGCACAGCGCCGCCGCCGTCGTCTTCCCCGTGGCACGGCTCGGCCACGGCATCTCCACCTCCCCTATTTAAAGGAGGCACCCCGAGCGCTCCAGCAGCAACCCACAGCTCCCCACCTCTCTTCTAGCTCGCTCCCCCTCGCCATTTCCTCGCCGGAGCCGCTCCATTGCTCCCGCGGCCACCGTAGCTTCCTCCGGCCCTCTCCCAAAATTCGGGCGACCCGAGCCGCCCCCTCTCCCGCGACCTGCACCGAGCCCCCCCTAGCCACCTCCTGTAGCCTCGCCACCCCCCAGAACGTCGCCAGGACCTCCCCCTCTGCCGCCTCGCTGCGCAACTGTGTCCGTCGTGCGCGGACTAGTGGAGGCAGCACCCTCGGCAACCGCGAGGCCCCCAGCGGGTGCGGCTCGAGCCGCCACGCCCGGGAGCTGCCTCGACGGCCTCCCGCTCCAGCCAAGACGAAGAGCCCGCCGGCCTCGAGCCTCCATTGTTCCCTGCGGCTGGAGGTAGAAGAAAGGAGCAGGGGAGGAGGGAGAGGGAGCTGACGGGCGGGCCCCGCCTGTAAGTGGCCCGGCCCGACTGACCTCTAGGGCCCGCTGATCAGATTTAAGTGGAGGCACTTTTTGGAGAGTGCGCTTTCCCTAAGGGAAATCACATTTCTTTCTTCCATAGCCCGAAATACGCCTTCCCGCACAGAAAGCGGATTTCCCTCCTGCTTCAGCCCGAAGTGCGCTTTCAGCTTCAGAAGGCGTATTCCACCCCCAATTCAGCCCTCCGACACCGTTTCGTTGATATCTCCACAACCGTAAGTCCAAACGGGTTGATTCTTTGTGCGTTGTTTTCGTATCGAGCTCCTCTTAAGTTTGGCATAGGTTAGATGCCATGATTTTATGTTGTTATTTTCTGGTCAAACAAAAGATGAGGTTTGACTTTTTCGCCGTGCCTTTTTATGAAATGTTTTGCAGGGTTTTTCTTGTGTCGAAGATCCGGGGGTATTTCCCACTCCTCTGGTGAAAGGCAAGACACAATACCCTTTGCACCTTTGCAAAGCTTTGACGTGTCTTTAAAAATTTGTTTTTCAATGATATGCTATATCAATGATCGTGCTCATGTTGCCATGCTATGATTGATGTTATACTGCCATGCTATCCTTGAATATGCTCCTGTTATGCCATGTTTTTCCATGTTACATCCATGCTATGTTTTAATCATATCATTACCATGTTATGTCATGAATCATCTAACCAAAACAGACCACCACCATGTCAAGTTGATCCTGTTATATCTATGCTAGTTCATTCTATGCCTGAGTTATTGCTTAACTGCATTCATAATGTTGCCATGTTAAATATCTTAATCTTTGTAACACGGATAAGTTCACCAACTAAAAATGTCTTTGATCATATCTGAAACTGTCATGTTAATATGCTATGCATTGTTATGATCTGATACTCATGTTGCACCTGATACTTGTGTTCGCTGTTGGAGATATGCTTCGTGACAAGTTGATCAGGTGCCACCGAATCGAGCTTATCCGTGCAGCCACATTTTCTTGTATGGGCGGGCCTTGACTCGGGCTATCGTAGTTCCTTCTACGGATATCACCCAGTAGGGGAGGTTATGCACGCACGCTACCCTGATCAGGTAGGTGGTGATAATCTCGACATCCATAGTTGTTATGAGCTCAGTCCCAGTGGGACAAGTTGCCACAAGGTGGCTGGGTGGTTAAGGTGGTAACGTGGACACCTAACCACAGGAATACCCAAGACCGTGTGTCGGTGAGTCCGTAGGGAGGTAACGCGGTAGACGGGTTTCGTTGGAGATGTCCTAGTCCACTCCTGCGGTGCGATTTCCAAGGATCCTATGGGACAAGTACCGAGGTGCTGGATGGAGTAGGAACTCCATAATGTGGGTAACGTGCACAAACTCTGCAGAGTCAAAATCTATTCGAATAGCCGCGTCCTCGGTCATGGGACACAGTTCGTACTAGGTCACACCATTATGATCAATTTGAGTACGGTGGCAAGTTTGTGATAAGTGGATGGTCATGTGATGAGTGGTTTGGTTGGGTGGTAACGGAGGACACCTAACCCGTTGAATGGTCGTGCGATGACCCGTTCGGTCATGCGACGACCCGTGGAAGTGAATGGTCACGAGGTGACCCGGTGCTTGAGTCTATAAGGACTCCGAGGTAAGCCACGTGATCGTGCGACGATCATGTGGGGTACGTTGTGTGTGCATTAGACTTAATGTTGTTAATATGCTTGATGTTTATATGCTTGCATGATATTGTTGCTCACCTGTTTAATTCACTAATATACCTTAACCTGTTGCCATGTTATTGTTTTGCCTTGTTGCATGGTTGTTGTGAGCTTGCAAGTACATTCAATGTACTGACCTGGCGTGTTATGCCAGATTTGCAGGTCGTGCTTTGGATGCGTAGGACGACGTTCCCTGTGTTTGCGAGCTAGGAGGTGTCCCAGCCAGTGTCCCTGTGGATTGGAGTTCATCATCGCCGTTATTGTTCCGCTGCCGTCGATATTCCGCTGCTAGAGTTATGCTGCTGGTTGGTGTAGAGCTGAGGCTAGCCTGAGGAGCAAGCTGTGTCTCCGCTAGCGTTTTAATAGACCTCGTGTACCCCTATATTTGGTAATAGAAAGTTATTCAGTCTATATCAATCTGTGCCGTGCTCCAGAAGACTTGATCTCTGGGCTGGTGCACGGGGCGTTCCGGTCCTCTGAGCCGGGGTGCCACACTCCCGCGGCCGAATCTGACAGGTTCCGCGAGGTAAAGTTCAAGCCTGCATAAAAAGTCTGGATAACCATCCAGGTAGTCAAACCATGTGTAGGGCATTTCTTAACAAGAGATTTCATTCGTTCCCAAGCTTGGGCAACGTGTTCATTATCCAATTGCTTAAAATTCATAATGTTACTCCTCAATTGGATAATTTTAGCAGGTGGATAGTACTTCCCTATAAAACCATCTTTGCACTTATCCCAAGAATCTATGCTATTCCTAGGCAAAGATTGAAACCAGATTTTAGCGTCTCCCCTTAAAGAGAAAGGAAAGAGCTTGAGCTTAACAATATCACCTTCTAATACTTTATACTTTTTCATATCACATAATTCAACAAAATTGTTCAAGTGTAAAGTAGCAGCATCTCCAGCACCAGAGAATTGATCTCTCATAACAAGGTTTAGCAAGGCAGGTTTAATTTCATAAGAGGTAGCTGAAGTGGCGGGTGTGGCAATGGGGGTGCAGATAAAGTCTTGGTTGTTGTGACTAGTGAAGTCACACAACTTGGTGTTTTCAGTGGAACCCATAGCAGCAGCAAGTGTGGCAGATTTTTTGTGATTTTTTATATAAGACACAAAGATAAAAACTGAAAGGTAAACTAACAAGACTAAAAAAACAAAGGTAAAGGGTAGTGTGCAACTCCCCTATCTTAGCACTCGGAGTCCCCGGCAACGGCGCCAGAAATTTGGCTTGATGTGCGAGGTAATGATAGTGATTTCTCGCCCTTCGTTGGTAAACCCCAAGTGGAAGGCGTGATGTAGCACAGCAGCAAATTTCCCTCAGTAAAGATACCAAGGTTTGTCTCCAGTAGGACTCCGGAGATGATAAGTAGGTGTCAGCAGCACAACTGACGCGGACCTGCACACAGACACAAATAACTTTGTTCCCAATGAAGTTCAGAGAGGTTTTCAATCTCTTCGGTCTTGTTGTTCACAAAGGATCAAACACAAGGGATAATGATAGCAATTGAAAGTAAAAGCAGAAAAGTAAATGAGCGTGGAAACAGTAATGAGAATATGGACCTGGATACGTGATGTTCACTAGTGATGTCTCTCTCCCAAAAGACGATAAAACAGCTATGCGAGGTGAAAAAATTACAGAAGGGCAATTGACAGGATTATGAACGCACCGCAATGCTAACTATGCTACAAAAGAAAGGAAGAGGCTCAAAAGCATGGGCAGTATGCCAAAATAAGTAGACCGAAATCCAACTGCATCTACTACTAATCATCCACCTTGAGATATCTATCCAGAACATCTCGCTGGTATTAAGTTGTGAGCCCCACCCAAAGAGTAAACCCAAAGCAACAGACAACTGCATTAAAAAGCACTTTGCGTAAAGTAAACAATCCTTGCAACCGCGGTTACAAGCACCGTTGTTTTCCCCCTTGTGGCAACAACACATCCCCTAGACTCATGTTTCTGTCACTCAAGCGTGTCATCGGGGGGCATGAACCCACAATCGAGCAAAACGTTCCCTCTTGGGGTTACTACCTACTACTTGGCCAAAGCAATAAACAGCAACGGAGAACATGCAAGAATTACTTAGGAACAAAAATATAAGAGATAAGAACCAAATATATTACTCAATCACAATCTGAACATAATCTCATAATCCATCAGATCCCATCAAACTCAGCATAGCAACAGCAGAAAGATTACAAAAGTGCCTCGATCATGTAGGGAAGCTCACGAGGTCTAAACCATGAAGAACAAAGAGGGGAGGAGAACATCACATAACTACTGATCACGGACCCATGGTCCAAAGGAAACTACTCACGAGACATCCGGGAAGCATCCATGGTGGAGAGGACACTCCCGGAGGTCGGCCCTCCCTCCGGCAGGGTGGAGGGAAGAGGTCTTCTAGTGCTCCCGATCTCGGAAGCGCGGCGGCGGCGGAACAGAGGAGAGATCGCGAAAAAGGGTTCTGTTCTCGGAAGTTTCCCGTGACGGAGAATATATAGGCGAAGGGGGGCAGCCAGGGGGGCCACCAGGGGTCCAGGCGCCCCCCTGGCGCGGCCAATCCCTAGGGCGTGCCACCAGGGCGCCTGGGCCCCTGGTGGTGGCCCTCTGGCCCCACCCAGGTTCTTCCGGAAGGTTCCTTCACGCTGATTTTTTATCTGAATTTTCCCGAATTTTTGGAGCACTTTTTATATGGGGGAAAACTGAAATAGAAAAACAGTAAAAAACAGGAACTGGCACTGTGGTGCACTGAGTTAATAGGTTAGTCCAAATATGATCAAAAGTGTATGAAAGTGTATCTAGATCATAGCAATATCACACAAAACATTCATGGAGCAAGCAGAAATTATAGATACGTTTTGGACGTATCAGGCCCAGGGCTCCAGGCGCCCTCCCGGCGCGGCCAGGGGTGGGGTCGCGCCAGGTGGACGCCTGGGGCTCTTGTGGCCCCCCTCTAGCCCCTCTTCGGCGAGTCTTCGTTAATCTTCTGGAAAATACCCCCGTCGATTTTCAGGTAATTTGGAGGTATTCTTCTTCATCAACTCAGCGTCCACTTTTTACCGTTGAATCCTGCGTCTGCTGCTTCGGCACCGGAAAGTTGAAAACTGTGTAAAATAAGCCAAAACAACATAAGAGCATCATCATAACATGAAATTTATCAATGAATAAGGATGAATTACGATATAAAATAGTGATGCAATTTGGACGTATCAGCGCGGCGTCATCATTCCTTTCGGCGGACATCGCATTTTCGTCGCGACACTTCTTGAGGTTTTTCCCAGGGAGGTACATGGTGTTTTCTGAGCTCACAGATCCGTTGCCAGGCGAGCCGGATGTCGTGGGAACAGAGGGTACAACTGCGCACATCCGTGCGGAGGTTATGATGGCGGGAGCGTCTAGTCGCAACAGCTCTACTTCGGGGACCCGATCCGCGAGGGCAGCAACCACGGCACCAGTGGGCCCAAGCAAACCACCGGACGTGCTCTGCACTCCTGTGGATCTCCATGCCGATCTAGTTGTGGCTCACGCCGAGATGGAGAAGGTGCGTCAGGCTCTGAAGGAGCAATCAGATCGGATCGACGCTGAGAAGCGTCGTATGGAGGCAACAGTTCGGGAGTACAATGCAGCGCATGGCATCAAGCAGCGCGTTATCCCACCCCCAGTCATTAATGAGCTCCGAGCAGCAGGCCGAGAGGTCGGCAGAGAGCTGGGAGAGGCCCAGCAACCAGCAGCATCCACCATCGCCGCTCCGCAAATCTCATACAGTTCTCCTATGAAGAACATGAGATCCGCCGAGCAGAGCGCCACCGAGCTGGAGCACTTGGAGGGAGAAGAGTTGCGGGAGAGGACGCGCCGAATGCGTGACCTCATAACAACAGCAAACCAGCAGCAGAAGGCGGCCACCGAGAAGCAAGGGCCAGTGGCGTCAAAATCAGTTCGGGCAACTGCGGGTGCAAACCAGCCAAATGCTCCACCTCGGCAGCAGAGGCAGGCATCTTCGCCGCATGGTAGTTTGCACTACAGTCGGAGGAATCAAGGGGCTGCGGGAGGCAGTCGAAAGGATGAGCCAGCAGTCAACAGCAGGCACAATGAGCAACCGGCGGCGTCAGTCTGGCCGGCAATGAGTCAGCGTCTAGGTCCCCGAGCAATCGCGAACAATGATGCAAGGGCCCGAATCGAGCAGTTGCAGCAAGATAAGCAACCAGAAGACGATGTACCAGCGGGTCCAGCATGCTTTGGCCCGCGCATTCGGCAAGAGCAGTTCCCCAAAGGTTTCACATTGCCCAGGGACACCCCCAAGTACAATGGATCACTCAAGCCAGAGGATTGGCTGGTCGATTATATGACTGCAGTCGGCATCACAGGAGGTGGTCGACGCGTAGCTGTACGCTATGCATCGCTCATGCTTCAAGGTTCAGCTCGGTCCTGGTTGAACAGTTTTCCCAGCAATAGCATCAATTGTTGGAAGGATTTTAAGGATGCGTTTGTTCACAACTTCACCGGCACGTATGAGCGCCTAGGTCTGCCTCGGCACCTAGCACTCTGTGTACAAAGAAAGGACGAGCCCCTTCTCGATTACCTTCAGCGGTGGATCAAGCTCAGAAACACTTGCGAGGGAGTTCATGAAATCCAAGCCATCCAGTATTTCACTGACGACTGCTTGGACGGGTCTTTGTTGAAGCACAAGCTCCTGCGCAAGGAGATAACATCTTTGGCTGATCTGATGAGAATAGCCAATTCGTTTGCCGCATCTGATGCTGCAATGCGCCCGATCAAGTTGAGTCCTAGTGGTTTTTTCCAAGGGAAATCCTCAGGGCAGCAGCAGCAGTCGGCAGAAGCAAATGGGCCGAATGGCCCCAACCGGCGCGAGAGGCGCGAGATCCAGTGGAACAACAACTTTGGCAACAACAACAACACCCCCAATTTCAACAACACCCCCGATAACTTCAATAACAACAACAACACATGCTTCAATAAGAGGAAGGACGAGCAGCCGGATGCCCAATATGGCAATCAGCAGGTAGCAGTAGTTCAGCAGCAAGAGGAATAAGGGGCTGCGGGAGGCAGACGGAGGCAGAAACCTTTGAGGACTTGATGAACTAGCCCTGCAAAATGCATAGTGGAGTTGGCAAGCCCTCATCTCACACCACTCGGCAGTGCATCTGGGTCGATCGTCTGGCAAAGGGAGGAGCAGGAAACCTCCCCCCCCCCCACCACCACCCCACCCCCAGGTCCACCCCCAACAAATGCTCGACCACAGTTCCCGCGTCAGGACGCGGCGTATATGATCTTCACCAGCGAGTCGGATGACAAGGGCAGTCGGAGAGCCCGAGAGCAGGTAGTCAATGCCACCATGCCAGCAGTTTCTCAGAGGATGAACTGGTCGGACAACGTCATAGCATGGGGCCCGGAAGACCACCCGAGCATAATGCCCAACCCGAGCAGTTATGCGCTCATGGTGGATGCAATTGTGGCAGAACCTTTGTACTCATGCAAGTTCACCAGGACTCTCATTGATGGAGGCAGCGCCATCAACATTCTGTACCGAGACACAATGATCAAGCTCAGCATCAGTGAGAGCGAGTTGGAACCCAGCAGGACCATTTTTCATGGGATAGTGCCCGACCTTTCATGTACTCCACTAGGCAGCATTCGGCTAGGGGTAGTGTTTGGTTCGGAGGAAAATTTCCGCCAAGAGCCGATCTGGTTTGAGGTGGACAATCTGAGCAGCCCATACCATCTTCTGCTCGGATCGCCTGCGATAGCCAAGTTCATGTTCAACATAATGAAACCCTACCTAATGATGAAGCTCCCAGGGACGAATGGTCCAATCACTGTGTGCGGTGACTACAAGAAGTCACTGGAATGTTCATCTGCCGGCTCTAGGCTGGCCGATTCTCTGGTCATCGATGCAGAACAGCGCCAGCTCGACAAGGTCGTAAAAATGGCCCAAGCTCAGATGAAGGAACCCATGCCGAGAACGAAGGCCAAGAGATCGGATGATGAGACTGTGTTTCAAGCAACCAAGGACAACAAGATGATCGCCCTGGACCCCTCCGACCCGAGCAAGTACGTCGTCATCGGGGCCGGGCTCAGCAGCAAATAGGAAGGCGAGCTCGTCGAGTTCCTCCCTGAGAACCGAGACATCTTTGCATGGTCCCCACATGACATGCCTGGTGTACCGAGGGAACTTGCCGAGCACAAGCTTCACATCCGATCCGGATCCAAGTCGATCAAGCAGCCACTTCGGCGCTTTTCAGAGGACAAGAGAAGAGAAATCGGCAACGAGATAGCCAAGTTGCTCGCATCAGGATTTATCAAAGAAGTGTTCTACCCAGACTGGTTAGCAAATCCAGTTCTGGTTCGGAAGAAGAATGGAACTTGGCGCATGTGTATAGATTACACTTGCCTGAATAAGGCCTGCCCCAAAGATCCTTTTGCATTGCCCCGTATCGATCAAGTGATTGATTCTACGGCTGGCTGTCAGCTCCTATGCTTTATGGATGCCACAACAGGCTATCACCAGATTAAGCTTGATGTAAACGATCAAATAAAGACAGCATTTATCACCCCGTTCGGGGCTTATTGCTACATCACCATGCCCTTTGGCCTGAAAAATTTCGGCGCGACTTATCAGCGTACTATGCAGCGATGCGTCCGACCTCAGTTAGGTCGGAACATTCATGTGTATGTAGATGACCTTGTGGTCAAGTCGGTGCAAGGTTCAACCCTGTTGGACGATCTCAGAGAAACATTCGCAAACTTGTGAGCATACAAGATCAAAATCAACCCAGAGAAATGTGTGTTCGGCGTGCCAGCCGACAAGCTGCTCGGATTTCTGGTCTCCGAGAGAGGAATAGAATGCAACCCCGAGAAGATTGCAGCAATCGAGAGGATGGGGAAAGCCCAGAAATCTGAAAGATGTGCAGAAGTTCACTGGATGTCTGGCATCGCTCAGCCGATTCCTCAGTCGGCTGGGAGAGAAGGCAATTCCGCTGTATCAGCTGATGAAGAAAACAGACAAGTTCACTTGGACCCCGCAAGCGGACGAAGCATTGAAGAAGCTCAAGCGCATGATGTCTGCTACTCCAGTGCTAGCAGCTCCGAAAGAGAAAGAGTCAATGATGTTATATATTGCAGCAACCACTCAGGTGATTAGTATTATGATGGTGTTCGAGCGTCCTGAAAAGGACAAGGCATAATCGGTCCAGAGGCCAGTCTATTATGTTAGTGAAGTGCTCTCAACCTCCAAGCAAAACTATCCCCATTACCAGAAGATGTGCCACGGTTTTTGAGCTGTTTTCAAAATACATTTTTTTCTAATTCAAAAACGTGAATCGTATTTTTGACGTAGTTTTTAAACGGTTTTTCGGAATTGAGCAAATGAGATAGCGTTGGAAAGCTTATAAAATTTCGCAACTTTTACTTATATAAATTGTTTTCTAATTTTATACGGTTTAAAAGTAATTTCAAAAATGAAAAATTCTTGGAAGATTGTATTTTCCCCGTTTTTCGCAAACCGTTTATTGGATTGACGCAAATGATATGGCGTTGGAAAGCTATGGAAAATGCGAAACTTTTTTGTATAGAAAGTTTTTCTAATTCTGTACGGTTTTAAAACAAATTCGAATACAGTCAAATCTAGTTTTGAATACGATTTTTTTACAAGTTTATCGGAATGGGGCAAATAATATACCGTTGGAAAGAGGGCGAAAAATGTGACACCGTTAATGTTGAAAGTTTTCTCAAATTCTCAATGGTTTAAGAGTAATTTAGAACGCAAGAAAACAAATCTTGTTGTGTTTCCGTCTGAAAAATAAAGTGTGTGAATTGAATGATTTACGGGTTTGAACTGATGAGTTTAACAGTCTTAACTTTACTCTGTTTTTTTGTACTGTTTTAGTCGTAACTTTTCAACCGTTTCTCGGAATTAAGTAAATAATATATCGTTGAAATCCTATTGAAAAGAGCGTACTTTTGATGTTAATTTTTTTATGAAATTCAATACATTTTAAGAATGTTTTTGAATTTGATAAAATTCATATTGAACAAAGTGTGTATCATAGTCGTACTGATGGTGCGTTCATGTTTGAATTGACTGTCCCATTGACATTAGCTCGGGTGCAAGTGTGGGGCTTGTGATGAGCTTCAGTGAGTTAACTTTTTGGTTTGTTTTTAGTTTGAACTTATTGCACTCATGAGCGTTAGGTCTTACCCGTACTAGCGAATCATCCATACTTGTACTGATTTACCCAATCAAGTTAGGTGTTAGGTATACTGACCGGTGCTTCTACTGATTGCATGTTATGTTGGTGAAGCCATTGTCACCATTTTCTATACATCTTTTTTTCATGGGGAAGCAGAAGTGAACCAGTACCGCATCGCTTTTCATAGTCGCACTGATGGTGCGACGGAGTTTGATCTGATTGCCCCCATCCGCGTTAGGTTGTAGTTGTACTGACGGCACAAGTGTGTTCGTATTGACGGTGCAGCCGTGTCTAAACTGATTGCCCTAATTGCGTTCATGCGAAGGCGAGTCCGAGACTTGATTTTTGGGGGGAGACCTAAACAAAATAACTAGAATTGCACCGCATGTCATAGTTGTACTAACGACATAGACTTTTTTGAATTGATTACCTCCGCGTTAGCTCATAGTCAGTACAGCTCATAGTCGTACTGACGGCTTAGTCGTGTTTGTACCGATTGTCCGGTCCATCCGCGTTAGATCATAATTGTACTGACGGCACGACCGTATTCAAACAGGTCATAGTTGTACAGACGGCGCGACCGCATTCAAACTGATTGCCCCTATTCGTGTTAGCACGAGGTCGAGCCAAAGACTCCACAACGAGCATCAACAAGGTGAGGGGGTACCCGACGAGGCCGAGCAAGGAACGAGACGAAGGGGACAATGCAATGTGTAAACTTTACTAAGAAAAACTCTTGAGCCAACACTAACCCCATATATAATGTCAACAATTTTACACTCGCGCAGGATAATGAATTATTTATTTTGAGCTTTTTAAACTTACATTTCTTTTTTGTTCACTCGAACTTGATACATGCTATGTACTATCAACAATTTTAACATCAGACTTGTACTCGTACAGGACAATGAACATTTTTATAGCAAATACAAAACAATAGAAAAATATTTGGTTCTCATAAGCATTTCGACAAGCACGTACAAAGCATTAATTTTTGCACATAGCATGAGATTGAATGGAGCAGCGACAAGACTGAAGTGAAAAGAATTAGGACAAGGGAAAAGAAGCAGCAGCAGCAGCAGCTCAAACTGCTCCTATCGTTTTCTACAGGATGCAACTCCCACGAGATTCAGATAATTATGTCCGTTCGGTTCAGAACATCACTCGCCTGTCCCAACAGCCAGCTCAAGTTCAAACAATATTTTGCACAGAAATAGCATGAGATTTCACGAAGTAGCAATACGCCACGAGTGAAAAATAGCAGCAACAACAGCTCAAATTTCTCCTATATGTTGGTACAGGATGCACCTCACATGCGGTTCAGAAATTGTTTGTTTTTCATTTCAAAACATCAAACTCGCACAATAACACGCACGAACCTGTTCACCTCTGCATCCCTGGGTGGAGACAAATAAATCATTTTTGTAATAGAACATAACTACTGTGTAATTTCTCTATATACTTCCACAATCACAGGAAATGCCACGCAACTATCCAACAAAACATTTTTAGGAAAAAATCATTTCTAGCATATTTCTCCATCAGGAGAGGAGTGAATAGTATGATCTTTCGGGACAAAATGCAGTATTTCTCCTGCTACATGGAACAAAATACATCCTCGAATAAAATGAACTTATAACAAGTAAAATTGGTGCACTTATCATGCAGCAGAAACTGAACTGAATTGAACAAGAAATAGTAATTGATAAGTTTTGGAGGCGGGGAATTGATGAGGTGGAGGCAGGAAATCAACACGGCGGCAGCAACATATTCAGACCTGTCAATTTTTAAGTTTAATATGAGAGTTCAGAGAATACTTCTAGTTCAATATATCAACATATTAAGACTGAACTTAGTTGCTCATATGATGGCATGAGTTCATGACAGTACCAGATGACAAGCCAGTCAAACAACAATGTGGGCGTCCTGGAGGCGTCCGGTGAGGACGACGACCATATCTCGAGGCAAAGCATGACAACAGACTAGAGGGAGAGCTTGACAAAGGCCCACCTGTCGTTGAAGGCGGCCATGGGACCAGGACCTCCAGTAGTCTTTGCACATCAGGTACAACATTATTTATGGGTGAATTAGAAATACAATTGCCCTTCAAAACTCCATCATCTAATCGCAAGCCTGGAAGTCGTTAAATAAACTCGACATACTAGCCATACAAAATGGACCTTAAGATACCGTTCTTCCATAACAAATGAAGCCCAAGTAGAGAATTTTTGCCTATTATCTCCTGCAAGAATATGAATCAATAGTTGGCCAAGAGAAGCTAAAATTCAGTCCTCATAGGCATTTTCAGAAAGTACATACAGAGCATCATTTTTGCATAGAAGAATAACATCAGATTGAATGGAGCAGCAACGTGCCATTAATAAAAAGAAGTAGCAGCAGCTCAAGACCATCCTCCATTTCTATACAGGATGCACCTGCCATTGCGGTTCAGATTTTGGAGGTCGGCCGGTTCAGTTTAACTAAATAACGCACACATGCTGCAACACTCACACATGTAACAGATGCCCGTGGAGCTGGGGAGCGACCACAGGATCCGTGGATGGAGCTGGTGCCCGACGGTGATGTACGGGCGACGAGCTTGGCGCGGGAGCACCCAGAGACATACTGGATCCAGTAGCAGAGAGGCGTCGGGAGCATGGAAGAAGCAGCGCAGTCGCTACAGGCTGCCTCGCGGTGGGGCGAGCAGCCCAGCAACGATGAACAGGATTCCTTGCTCTGCCTTGGATCTCGGCGGCCGGCCACGGCAGGGGAGGGATGGTGATGCGCAGGTCCTCGGGTGAGTCAGCGCACGGGAGAGAAGTAGGGCACAACAGCGTACAGTGCAGTTGGGAGGACCGGCCAGGAGGCGTGCGACAGTGAGGGGAGGAGGTGGCTGCGCGGAAGGAGGAGGCTGGCTGGGTGGCGGATGACGGCTAAGGATGCGGCGGCTTCGCGGAGGACGGAGGAGGCAGCGCGTGGTAGGGTTGGGAACGCGACCGGCGGCGGCATCTCGGGGATCGACGGAGGAAGCACGTGGTAGACTGGGGCAGGCGGCCGGCGGAGACAGCGAGTGGGTAGGGAGGGCGGCTGGTGCCGGCGGCGCGTGGGCAGGGAGGGAGTGGTTCACGTCCGTAAGGTGGTGGATAGGGGGTACGCCTGGCCATGGGCAGCCCGGCCGGGACGGCCCGAAAATCTCGGGACGGGACGGGACGGGCTCGGGCTTGAATTTCGGGCCAAACACACTTGTCGGGCTGGGCTCGGGCCTGCAGAAAACGCGAAATAACGAAGGATCGAGCCGGTCTGATCGGGCTGAATTGGGCTTTGTCGGGCTCGGGCCTGATTTTGCAGATTGTTGGCCGGGCCGGGCCGGGCTCGGGCCTAGCTTTTCCTGCGTCAGGCATTGTCAGGCCCGGCCCGAGCAATGGCCAGGTTGAGACAGGGGTCGGGGTGGACTTTGTTTTGTTCGCTTTTTTTATTGGGCCGACTTAGAGCTTTGTTCAGATCCCGATCAACGACCCTATAAGGGGCTGATGTAACAGTATAGTATTCTATTACAGGATGCTATATATATATAATATATATATATAGGGTGGGTCTATTCTAACAACACCCCTTAAGATCTTATTCTAACACCACTTTTTCTTATTCTGACAACACCCCCTAACCCACCAACCTTCTAGCGTGGAGCGCCCTGCGAACGGCGCCGCCCCACCACTCCCGGCCTTCGCGAATGGTGACGCCCCTCCCCTCCCCTCCCCGCCTTCTACTGCGGGATCCACCGGCGACGATGCAACCCTTCCCCTCCAAACCTTCTTTCCCGCACACGCCACTGCCCCCCTATGTCTCACACCATGATTTCCCTCCCACCTTTAGCCGCCGCCACGCCACACGCCGCCGTGCACAACCCAGAGTCGCGCCGCCGCGAATCCACCTGCGCGGATGGATCCTGTTCTCCTCCTTTTGCCCGATCTGTTCTAGGCGAGGTGGATGCATAGGATGGAGAGATGGCCGCCGGCGCCGTTGGGGATCCTCCATCTCCGCCTTGAGCTCCCCTTCCCGTCGTCCTCCTTTGTGGCCCATGGGATCTCGTATAACGTACTCTCCTTGGTGCTCCGAGGCGGAGCCAGCGGCTGCGGAGGAATTCAATCTCCTGACTTTGAGTCATTTGACACATGCAATGTTTTTCTAATAGAAAAAATCATTGATTAAATGAATTGTTCAAGTGTTTCGTAAACTATTGGTAATAACACATATCGATGTGTGAAGAACCAATAAACAGTACTTCACATAAAACTTTGTGATAATGACTTGTATAGATATACCGATATTTAGACAAGACATAATATCTGAAATTTTGAATAAGTTCAAAACTGTTTCAACACAAAGAGAATCATCATCACACATAGATCAAATATTTGACGATCTGATCGTAAAATAAATGAGTTAAAGAATTTAGCAAAAATCATCAAGTGTATGAAGTCAGTTCATAAATTAGCGTCACCTGAAACCCCGTATAGCTACGGAGTATCTTGACGCATAACCAAGCCCTGTATGGCATATTGGAATAAAAATTGTTTTCTACCTTGAATTCCAGCATGACATGGTAAGGTCGGTGATATACTTAAACTACACTCTCATTTACTATACTACTTAACGCTTTTGAGAAACCACTTACGAACTAAATAGAGTGTCGTCATATGTTTGTTGAAACAATGCCCTATAAGAATATGGCATGGATAAGAACTCCAATTGTTGTTTCATAATTTCGGAGATGTATTTAGAATATACTCGATCTCGAATATAAGTATTGTAGAAACATCATGTTACGAACAACACTTCCACTACCATTCCCGTGAAAAATGTTTATCATGGGACATGGGATTTTTTCCTGAGAAAATTGCTCTCTTGAAACAATTAAGTGGCAGTACTAATAGCTTGATAATGATTACATTGAATCATTTGGTTCTACGGAATGAAACTCAGAAACTCGTTCTAGAGATAAATTCTGTGACCAAACTAGAAATTCCTACATTTGATGAAAAGGAAGGATAAAACTCTGAAATGTGTTCAAGAGATGAAATGATCAAGTCTTATGATGTATCACACAGCTTTGTAAATTCATATTGGACCAAGGTGGTTCCATAGTGTGATAAACATGTGACCTACAAGAAACCATGACGAGCACTAACTCCACTGTATGGCTTAAAAACCATAAAAACTATATGAAAGCCATCCAAATCAAGTTGAGAACTTGGTAAAACCCTCCTAAGGATACCTGATCATTAGAATGGATTTGACTTTCATAGATATGAACATAGACGATATCTTAATCGTTGATATTGCTCAACTTATCGTAAAAACAAGTTTTTCGATAGAGTTCAAAAGGTTGACTACAATATGTGTAGTGATGCAAATGTTCATATGGAAAATTACTAATAATCACAAAATACTTCCGAAGTATGACATATGGATTTTTCTTTTGAGAAAATTAAACAAAGGGTGTATGCATGATACAACCTGAAAGATTTAATGATCTATACGACATTAGTAAAAGTGAGAATGCTTCAAAGATCAGTCTATAGTTGAAGCAAATATCACAGAGCTGGAGTAATAGTTTTTGATGAAGTTATAAAAGTTATTATTTCATCAATAATCATATAAGATATGGAATTAAGTGGGAGCACGATTCTAATCATATATGTGAATGACATAAGACTGATTGAGAATAAATATTTTAGCAAAATAAAACACTAAGGTATTGGATGTTCTGAAAGTGCAACAAGCACCGAAGTAATCTAAATAGTAGATTAGTTCTCCTGAAGTACCTCAGATGAAGAAAAGTTCTATGAGGAAGACTAAAGAGTTCATTACAAATAGATGAAAGAAAGTTTCATAATGATTTGTAATATTTTAATCGGTCTGTAGCTAAGTAGCAAAGTAGGATGTTAAAAATTGTTTTTCAAGCTAAGGCACATAGCGGGATTTCTACAACGTAGACGTGAAACATGGCAACTCTAATAGTTTCATAGGAGGGTATTTGGATCAGGAACACCATCATAGTGATTGGCATAGTTCCGAACGCTTGATCTACATAAACCATATTTTGATATGAGCATCATGATCAAAGAAAAGTAAGCTAAGAGCTCACTGTAGTCCAAACATGTTGAACGATAGTGCCCTATCTTTAAATACTTCATAAAGTATGAATGGGTACATTAAGATAAGCAGGATTGAGACGAGCCTAAAAGCGTTAAGCTCCGTGACGAAGTCTATACCACGAACAAGCATGAAGACCAAAGTGCCATTGGTCTGAGTAAACCATGCAACTAGATTATTGTCTCTAGTGCAAGTGGGAGACTGTTGGAATTATGCCCTAGAGGCAATAATAAATTGTATTATTACAATTCCAGGTTCATTATTAATGTTTATATGACTGTGCTATAACTGCAATGTCTTATGCGGAGGTTTGCCAAGTAGCATGTTAACTGCCTCCGGAGGAAAACCCATATGCAGGTGTGGAGTATAAACACCAAGTGTTCTTAGTCTGCCTCTAGGACTAACCCGTGTGTTATGGATGACATTTTTTCCTGTTCATGGGGCATTGGAAATTCCGGTAACACATGGGAGCAAATTGTTGCCAGAACAAGGGTGCTGAACCGACCCAATTGTATGATTTACTTTGAGATCACATCGTTTCCATGTTATAAGTAAAATCATCTAAAGTTAATATGCATGTGTCCTTCATGACCATAAGAATGTTTCGTAACTTCACACCGGAGGTTGGGTTTTGACACTGTCCCAAAACCACCCGTAACAGGCGTGGCAATAACGTCTTTGATCACTCACACCCGAAAGTGTGTCAAGGGACTTAACGATTCGAGTTGGGAATTTGCTCCTCTAACGATGGAGAGATACTTCTGTGGGCCCTCTCGGTATTACGGCATCCAACATCGTCTGGCCAGACACTGTGAATTGATCACAAGGGATACCGGAATACTAAACGAGAAAACTTGAACAAAACAGGAAGGAGGATGACTTGGTATAATGATTAATGGTTAATCATGTAGATACCCAATAGATCTCATCTCAGGTTTTGTATAGTATCGTGAAGCAAATAGTACCGGCATGTTAAGCTTGTGGTTCACTCGAATTTATATTCGTGTAGGTACGGGAACCGTTATGGGTGTCCATGGCTCCGCTATCGGTTATTGTTCCGCGGGAAAGTCAGTTTCCGGTTCATGTCCGTATCCTACCAAACCTATGGGGTCACACACTTAAGGGTGGAAGATTTGTTGCGTAGTAGAGTGATAGGAGCACGAGTATAACACACCGGAAAAAGTTTCGGAGTGATTGAGATTTAATCGGAGAGAAAACCGGAATCGTTTCGGGGACCCGGTAAGGTACCGGGAAGAGTTTTGAGAAAACCGGGTAAAACCGGAGGACCGGAAAAGTTCCGGGATGGTCTAA
Source organism: Bromus sterilis (assembly GCA_950022295.1). NCBI lineage: Eukaryota > Viridiplantae > Streptophyta > Magnoliopsida > Poales > Poaceae > Bromus > Bromus sterilis. The sequence goes on along the minus strand of OX465599.1, from coordinate 281,480,163 downwards.
ATATGTTTAATATTTATTTATTGTGAATTCCCAAATTGTTTTGGAATTAATAAAATAGATTTAATATCAATGGGCCCTCTCTCACTTGGAAGGCCCAAGTGGGGGAGGGAGCACTTGGACCAAAGAGGCCCAAGGGGGGCGCCCTAGGAGGAAGCTTCCTCCTAGGTGAGGAAGATTCGTCCCCCTTCCTTGGTCGGCCTAAGGGGAGGGAAACCCTAGGGCGCCACCCCTAGGGCTGCCCCCTCCTCCAAGATGGCCTTTCCTCCCTTCCCCTCTATAAATAGATGAGAAGGATCACCCCCCAACAGATGAACTAGTCAAGATTGTCTTGCCCCTGGGCTGCCCCTCTCCCCTCTCTTGTAGATCTGATCTCCACCATATATCGAAGTGTTTCTCCTCCCTCCTCTCTAATCCGGAGGCGCCGAGCTCTGGACGGCGGAGCCCTGCCGGATCTTCCACACCGTACGTGTGGATCAACCGTAGAGAGATCGTACGTTCGATCTTCGTTCGAGGGACTCCACGGTGATTAGATATGTTCGTGGGATTGTTCATCTTCACGCTTCTTCAACTCTCCATCAACATCTTCCGTTGCGAGAGAAGTGCATCCGTTGAACGGTTGCAAGAAGGTAACAAGATCGATAACCTTGTCTGCATCTTCCTAGATCCGTTCTTGGGTTTGGTTTTCGTAGTGCCGGGAAATTTTTTGTTTTCTACTCCGAATCCCAACAGCGGTATCATGAGCTAGTCTAGTGCTAGATGCAGGTTCGATCTAGAGTTCATAAGTGATGAACGGGCATTGCACAAAATTTTCATTGTGCGCGGTTTTTTGATAATAGATCTAAACTGAATCTTCTAGTTGCTTCCCCTCTAATTGCACAAGTTGATCCCTCCTGCATTGCTTGATTTTGTTACAAACATCTTTCCCCTCGGGGTCCTTCTATGCTGCTCCTGAGTATGCTGGTCGCGCGAAGATGATTTGGGTCTTGCTTTTGGTGTGGAGAAATTGTGTAACAAAAGGGGCGTGTTAGATTGTTGATCTAGCACCGGGATCACGCGTATTGACGATTGTTCAGTATGGGTCATGAGATTAAATTGTAGTCTCATGGTTCATACGCCCCGAGTGTTAATCTAGCAACTTAAAGATTGTGCTTTATGTGGTTACGTAGCTAGCAAAACGTTTTGCCTTGCAAACCCAAGCAACCACGTAAAAGATGCAAAGAACGAGTAGAAGAACGTCTCACTTGTTTTTGCAGGAACATGTGATGTGGTATAGTCTTCGTCATGATAAAAGTTGTATGAGATGATTATACTTTGTACATGTTAAATTTGCATGACTTGCATGTCATGGTACGGCATGATGGCTGGAGCCATATGATTGTCATTTATTCAGCCTACGTGCCAAACTTCATGTAATTTTCTTTTAGTAGAATAGATGCTAGCAATAGTTGTAGTATCTACATGAAGATGATGATCATACGTCATGGTGCTTGACGACATGTCGTGCGTGGAGGTGATGCTCTCCGCCAAAAGAAGATGAAGAAAGAAAAGCATGGTGCTTGGAGCTTCTTGAAGAAAAGGGCTATACCATATCACATACATTAAACTGCCTGTGATGTTAATCCTTTTCATTGCCTGTTTTGATTGCGCACTAGTCGTAATTTTAGTAGGATGATCTCTCTTAAAATATCAAGAAGTTCGTGCTCTCCCAACCGTGCAACCGTTTGTAATAAACGCCACCCGAGGTGCGTCGTGTAACACGAGTACCAACGGAAAGGTAACAAAGAGGCGGGTGGATTGAGTTGTCTCCAGAGCAATAGCGCTTGGTTGTCTTGACGTTCTAGCTTATCCGATCTGACCTCGGAGCACAAGTGTCGAAAGACTAATACAAGAGTCATAAGTCGGTTATGATTGGTTTAGTTAGACCTACCGGGTTGATCACCTCCATGGCTGAGTGTTACACCGGTGGCAGGTGTATTGATCCGGATCTTGATTACCCTAAGATCAATTTTGAGAGATATTGGTTTTAGTGGGAGCATTAGATTAAACTTGTTAAGATTAATGCAATTAATTTTGAACCATGTCTAAATCAATCTATTTATATCGTTGTAGAGAGATGGCCCGCAACAACAATGCTTTTAGCCTAGGACCGATGCTTGAAAAAGAGAAGCTTGCTGCAAATGGGGGAAACTATGCGGACTGGTTCCGTAATCTTGGGTTTGTCCTCAAAGTTGCTAAGAAGGACTATGTTCTCAAAGAAGCTCTCCCAGCCGCTCCCGCTGAGGATGCATCGGAGGACGATAAGAACGTCTATGCGACTAAAGTAGATGACCACACCGCAGTACAATGCTTGATGCTTACATGCATGGATACAGAGCTTCAGAAGCGGTTTGAGAACTTCTCCGTTGTGGACATGGTGGCACAACTGAATGCTCTGTATCGGAAGCAGGCTAGAACTGAACGTTATGAGATAACAAAGTAGATGTGGGAATGCAAGATGGCAGAAGGTAGCTCCCTAAGCGAGCACGTGATCAAACTTGTTGGTTACGCACAGAGGCTGAATGCTCTGGGATTTGCGATCCCTACGACACTCGGCACTGACATTCTCCTTGCGTCACTCCCTCCGTCTTACAACGGCTTTATCATGAATTACAACATGAAAGGGTTTGACAAGACCACAGACGAATTGTTCGCTATGCTTAAGACTGCGGAAGTATCTATGTAGAAGGATCCAAGCCACGTGTTGGCTGTGATGAACACTACCAGTTTCAAGAAGAAGGGCAAAGGCAGAAATGCCAAGAGCGGTGGTAAGACCAAAGCTCAGGTAAAGACCAACACTGACCCAACTAAAGATTCTGAGTGTCACTACTTCAAGAACAAGGGGCACTGGAAGAGGAATTGCAAGAAGTATCTGGGAGATCTGAAAAGTGGTCTGATCACCAAAGGTATAAATAAGTTATACTAAGTTAATAGACAGTTTCATTATTTCATCTTCATGGGTATAATTGATACCATATCGATTGCTAATGGTTCGCAAATCGGTACAGGGAATTCTCAGAATCCAAAGGAGAAGAACGAATGAAGTGCAAGTCCGCGTCGGAAGTGGTGCCCAAGTCACCCAAGGTCGTCGGCGTTCGTCTATCAAGATTTATCTTAGAGTTTGAATAAAAATTATTTAATTCAGAGGTCGTGTAAAACATTAATATCGTATTATGTCGTCTGCACGGTGGATGTGTTATCCACGTTTTGAATAATGGTTGTTCGAAAATTATTACTCTCTGAATGTCACCCTTCGTGGTGAATTATTTAAGTTGAAATCTTGCTGTTATGTCTATTTTCTTGATTGCTAAATAAATTAAGTTATGTGATGATAATGCCATTATTGTAATAGCATAAATGACGTAGTCGCATTAGAACAAAGGGCATGCGGAAGCTTCATATCGATGAAGTCATTCAATCTCCTGACTTTGAGTCATTTGACACATGCAATGTTTTTCTAATAGACAAAATCATTGATTAAATGAATTGTTCAAGTGTTTAGTAAACTATTGGTAATAACACATATCGATGTGTGAAGAACCAATAAACAGTACTTTACATAAAACTTTGTGATAATGACTTGTATAGATATACCGATATTTAGACAAGACATAATATCTGAAATTTTGAATAAGTTCAAAACTGTTTCAACATAAAGAGAATCATCATCACACATAGATCAAATATTTGATTATCTGATCGTAAAATAAATGAGTTAAAGAATTTAGCAAACATCATCAAGTGTATGAAGTCAGTTCATAAACTAGCGTCACCTGAAACCCCGTATAGGTACGGAGTATCTTGACGCATAACCAAGCCCTGTATGGCATATTGGAATTAAAATTGTTTTCTACCTTGAATTCCAGCATGACATGGTAAGGTCGGTGATGTACTTAAACTACACTCCCATTTACTATACTACTTAACGCTTTTGAGAAACCACTTACGAACTAAATAGAGCGTCGTCATATGTTTGTTGAAACAATGCCCTATAAGAATATGGCATGGATAAGAACTCCAATTGTTGTTTCATAATTTCGGAGATGTATTTAGAATATACTCGATCCCGAATATAAGTATTGTAGAAACATCATGTTACGAACAACACTTCCACTACCATTCCCGTGAAAAATGTTTATCATGGGACATGGGATTTTTTCCTGAGAAAATTGCTCTCTTGAAACAATTAAGTGGGAGTACTAATAGCTTGATAATGATTACATTGAATCATTTGGTTCTACGGAATGAAACTCAGAAACTCGTTCTAGAGATAAATTTTGTGACCAAACTAGAAATTCCTACATTTGATGAAAAGGAAGGATAAAACTCTGAAATGTGTTCAAGAGATGAAATGATCAAGTCTTATGATGTATCACACAGCTTTGTAAATTCACATTGGACCAAGGTGGTTCCATAGTGTGATAAACATGTGAACTACAAGAAACCATGATGAGCACTAACTCCACTGTATGGCTTAAAAAATATAAAAACTATATGAAAGCCATCCAAATCAAGTTGATAACTTGGTAAAACTCTCCTAAGGATACCTGATCATTAGAATGGATTTGACTTTCATAGATATGAACATAGACGATAGCTTAATCGTTGATATTGCTCAACTTATCGTAAAAACAAGATTTTCAATAGAGTTCAAAAGGTTGACTACAATATGTGTAGTGATGTAAATGTTCATATGTAAAATTACTAATAATCGCAACATACTTCCGAAGTATGACATATGGATTTTTCTTTTGAGAAAATTAAACAAAGGGTGTATGCATGATACAACCTGAAAGATTTAATGATCTATACGACATTAGTAAAAGTGAGAATGCTTCAAAGATCAGTCTATAGTTGAAGCAAATATCACAGAGCTGTAGTAATAGTTTTTGATGAAGTTATAAAAGTTATTATTTCATCAATAATCATATAAGATATGGACTTAAGTGGGAGCACGATTCTAATCATATATGTGAATGACATATGACTGATGAGAATAAATATATTAGCAAAATAAAACACTAAGGTATTGGATGTCCTGAAAGTGCAACAAGCACCAAAGTAAACTAAATAGTAGATTAGTTCTCCTGAAGTACCTCAGATGAAGAAAAGTTCTATGAGGAAGACTAAAGAGTTCATTACAAATAGATGAAAGAAAGTTTCATAATGATTTGTAATATTTAATCGGTCTGTAGCTAAGTAGCAAAGTAGGATGTTAAAAATTGTTTTTCAAGCTAAGGCACATAGCGGGATTTCTACAACATAGACCTGAAACATGGCAACTCTAGTAGTTGCATAGGAGGGTATTTGGATCAGGAACACCATCATAGTGATTGGCATAGTTCCGAACGCTTGATCTACATAAACCATATTTTCATATGAGCATCATGATCAAAGCAAAGTAAGCTAAGAGCTCACTGTAGTCCAAACATGTTGAACGATAGTGCCCTATCTTTAAATACTTCATAAAGTATGAAGGGGTACATTAAGATAAGCAGGATTGAGACGAGCCTAAAAGCGTTAAGCTCCGTGACGAAGTCTATACCACGAACAAGCATGAAGACCAAAGTGCCATTGGTCTGAGTAAACCATGCAACTAGATTATTGTCTCTAGTGCAAGTGGGAGACTGTTGGAATTATGCCCTAGAGGCAATAATAAATTGTATTATTATAATTCCAGGTTCGTTATTAATGTTTATATGACTGTGCTATAACTGCAATGTCTTATGCGGACGTTTGACAAGTAGCATGTTAACTGCCTCCGGAGGAAAACCCATATGCAGGTGTGGAGTATAAACACCAAGTGTTCTTGGTCTGCCTCTAGGACTAACCCGTGTGTTATGGATGACATGTTTTCCTGTTCATGGGGCATTGGAAATGTCGGTAACACATGGGAGCACATTGTTGCCAGAACAAGGGTGCTGAACCGACCCAATTGTATGATTTACTTTGAGATCACATCGTTTCCATGTTATAAGTAAAATCATCTAAAGTTAATATGCATGTGTCCTTCATGACCATAAGAATGTTTCGTAACTTCACACCGGAGGGTGGGTTTTGACACTGTCCCAACACCACCCGTAACAGGTGTGGCAATAACGGCTTTGATCACTCACACCCGAAAGTGTGTCAAGGGACTTAACGATTCGAGTTGGGAATTTGCTCCTCTAACGATGGAGAGATACTTCCTTGGTCCCTCTCGGTATTACGACATCCAACATCGTCTGGCCAGACACTGTGAATTGATCACAAGGGATACCGGAATACTAAACGATAAAACTGGAACAAAACAGGAAGGAGGATGACTTGGTATAATGATTAATGGTTAATCATGCAGATACCTAATAGATCTCATATCAGGTTTTGTATAGTATCGTGAAGCAAATAGGACTGGCATGTTAACCTTGTGGTTCACTCGAATTTATATTCGTGTAGGTACGGGAACCGTTATGGGTGTCCATGGCTCCGCTATCGGTTATTGTTCCGCGGGAAAGTCAGTTTCCGGTTCATGTCCGTATCCTACCGAACCTATGGGGTCACACACTTAAGGGTGGAAGATTTTTTGAGTAGTAGAGTGATAGGAGCACGAGTATAACACACCGGAAAAAGTTTCGGAGTGATTGAGATTTAATCGGAGAGAAAACCGGAATCGTTTCGGGGACCCGGTAAGGTACCGGGAAGAGTTTTTAGAAAACCGGGTAAAACCGGAGGAACGGAAAAGTTCCGGGATGGTCTAAATATGTTTAATATTTATTTATTGTGAATTCCCAAATTGTTTTGGAATTAATAAAATAGATTTAATATCAATGGGCCCTCTCTCACTTGGAAGGCCCAAGTGGGGGAGGGAGCACTTGGACCAAAGAGGCCCAAGGGGGGCGCCCTAGGAGGAAGCTTCCTCCTAGGTGAGGAAGCTTCCTTCCCCCTTCCTTGGCCGGCCTAAGGGGAGGGAAACCCTAGGGCGCCACCCCTAGGGCTGCCCCCTCCTCCAAGATGGCCTCCCCTCCCCTCCCCTCTATAAATAGATGAGAAGGGGCCCCCCAACAGATGAACTAGTCAAGATTGTCTTGCCCCTGGGCTGCCCCTCTCCCCTCTCTTGTAGATCTGATCTCCACCATATCTCGAAGTGTTGCTCCTCCCTCCTCTCTACTCCGGAGGCGTCGAGCTCTGGACGGCGGAGCCTTGCCGGATCTTCCACACCGTACGTGTGGATCAACGGTAGAGAGATCGTACGTTCGATCTTCGTTCGAGGGACTCCACGGTGATTAGATATGTTCGTGGGATTGTTCATCTTCACGCTTCTTCAACTCTCCATCAACATCTTTTGCTGCGAGAGAAGTGCATCCGTTGAATGGTTGCAAGAAGGTAACAAGATCAATAACCTTGTCTGCATCTTCCTAGATCCGTTCCTGGGTTTGGTTTTCGTAGTGCCGGGAAAATTTTTGTTTTCTACTCCGAATCCTGGCGAGTGCAGTTCATGTCGTCGATTTCGGGTCCGCGAAGAACGGAGTTCCGCAGTTTAGTAAATTTGGCGTAGATTTTAAACCGTGATGAATTAGAGAGAGTGTTTTACATGAAAATGGAGCGCCTCGACGAGGGCTATGAAATCGTATATCAACTTCATTGATCGGACGAATGAATCGAAAAAAATTACGCAAAAATGCCCGCTGTCCACAAGAGGGCAGCGCAACCGTTTTCTAAATTGCTTCAAAACGCTGCAGAATCTCGAAAAGTGTTCAACATGTCGATGATGCTCCTACTCCATATGAATCCAACGGTGTATCATACGCATCGTTTCGACAAACGGTTAAAAAGTTTGACTCTCTACGAGATCCGAAAACCAAAACAGAGTGGCTGCGTTTTTTTCAATTTCAAATTACTCTCAAACCGTGAGGAATTAGACAAAGTATTCTACATATGGATGGAGCGCCTGATCGATATCTTTCCAACGGTATATCATTTGCATCATTCCAATGAACGTTTTAAAAGAAATCGCGAAAATACAGCCGCTGTGAAAGTGGGTCGCCGCACCATTTTCGAAACTGCTCTTAATCCATGAAGAATCGAGGGAAGTGTTCATCATACGGAAGATGCTCCTTTTCCATACGAATCCAACGGTGTATCATACGCTCAATTCCGACCAGCGGTTAAAAAGTTATCGCAAAAACGGTGCATGCAGTTCTGTTTTACCCGAACTACAGTGCTCCAAATTCAGCAGTGCGATTCTCTTTTGCGATACGATGCAGTTCAGAATGTTGTCAGAATAGTTATTCGGACAATGATGTGAGAATAGACCGGCTGTATATATATATTCTCGGGACCCGGGGTTAGCGTATGCAAGTCCCGCTACGACATAGTCATATGGAGAGCCGAGAACCGTACCCACTTGTCTAAGCAGACAAGGCCAAGCACAGAACGTTCTCGGAAAGCATCTTACGTGAGGGGCATCCCATCCAGGCCGGATGATCATCTGAGATGGGTCCTCATCATCCGCACACAAGTCTAATGATATGGGTGATGAACTCCCATATTCGCAGACAAGTCGCCTCAACCATACTATCGACTATCTCATAACTCTTACATAGACTTACTCCAGCCCGATCACTTAGTCGGGGTCTAGGGAGGGCTCGATCATACATCAAAGTGTGCACGTGACAGAGTCACGAGCAATCGCATCGCGATGCTCCAAGCTGCGCACATCTAAGGGCCACTTGGTGTATAAAAGACCGCCAGCCAGATCACAACTAAGGTCTCGAAAACCCATACTAGGACATGCATGTTATAAACATACACGCAGCACACATGTCCAATATGAACAGCAGGTATCATTGCAATTCTCTACAAAGTTTACAACTTTATTGATAACTCTTATAGAGTGCACACAGAGATCACAAGTCTGTGATCCAACATTACATCAAACATGCGGAAGCAAAGTAGGTCTGAGTACAGACAAGTTTAACAAATGGCTTAGAGAAGCCTTATCTATAAACAAGCCCTTCCACGAGGGACCAGTCATCTGACTAGGACTACACTAGTTTGATCAGTCGTCGAGCTCCAGGAAGATTCCACCTTCGGGGTTAGGGGGATCATCTAAAACATAGAATAAGCAAACGTGAGTACAAAGTCGTACTCAGCAAGACTTACGTAGGAACTATACTACTCATGCACATGTATCAAGGTAAAGGGAGGTGGGGTTCAAATGCAGAAGTGCCAGCTTTGACTTGGCTAGTCCTGAACTACAAGTACCAGACTTGAGGTAAGAAGCGTACACGAGTCCACTACATTCTCCAACCAATTACACCACTATGGTGCCTTCCTCGACTTCCCCACGAGAAAGCACGCCATAGCACTCACGCTTATCTTGGCAAGTTTTATAAGTATCCAGTTCAAGTTGTCTAATAATCAAGCTAAGCTTTCCAAGCAGTCCTTAACCGCGGACGCGGCTATTCGAATAGTTTTGTTAACCCTGCAGGGGTGTACCGCTACACACACGTGTCATCAGTTATCGCCTTTTGCGTGTCACCGTTCAAGAGGTGACAGCGAGGATGCCACCACAACACTTCGCCCACAGCTCCGTTATAGTCCAGAGAGTCACCTATCTGAGGGGGATCCGTATGGAAGTCCGGACGAGGTTCCAGTACAACCTCAAACGAAGTGTGCAGGGTCCCAAGCCAGTCTTGAAAAGCCGTTCATCCACTTCGCAGACCGTGCCACAGCCCTACCAGAACTCCGAACTACTGCGACTTCTGGGGTTCGAACGGGGTGAGGTACTAGGTCGAGAGGGGTCAGTGAGCCCAATGTGTGGTTGTACTCTTCTTCTTGGATCACCACACAAGAACTCGGACTTAGGGCGGTGTTCAACGAGACAACCCACTGTGTACTCCTACATAGCCTCTCATCGTTCACCTTGTATTAGGGTAGATTCACCAACACATTTCCACCATCATCAACATGATTGCTACCATCCCGACTCACATCACAGTACCAACATTGTATCACTCTAAGCATGCAATAAGCAGTAACAGTTGCAGGGGCCACATGATATCAACCAACTCCTACATCTGCTAGGATTGTGGTTTGCTTACTACTGTGACAAGATGATAGTTCATTCAAAGGATATGGGTTCAACTATGCGGTAGAAACGTTATCATGGTAATCATCTTAAACAATGCATAAGCGAGACTGAGAGGGAATTGGGATTTTATCGACATGATCAATGGGGGTTTGCTTGCCTTGCTGACGAGGTTCAGTTACGGTGACAGTGTCTTCAACGAAGGGGGTGGCCTCGGGTTCCGGCTCCAGTTCTATCCGGACAAACAATACAAACAAAGTGATCAACATAAGGTACAATGCACAAGCACATGATCAATTGTATAAGGTGATGTTCATGGTACTGATGTGTTGAGCATTCCATTTAATAGGAGTATATTGCATTTGAAATGCAAATTCAAACTCCATTTGATTTATCGATGAATTTCAAATGCATTTGAAACCATGAATGTTCATTTGAAAAGGTTGATCATGAAGTGATGTTGTAAAGGTGAGGTAAAGCCTCTGATGTGTGGATGAATCCATCTAAAAGAAGTGTGTTGCAAAATCATTTGCAAATTCACTCCAAATTTGAATTCAAATTAAAGCCATATGGATGTTTGCCACTGTTCACCCAATTTAAATTGGTCAAACATACAAAAAAGTCCATATTCATAATCTTTGGATTTTTTTGATAATTTTAGACATATTATTTGTCCAATTTGGAGCTAATATGAATTTTCTATGAATTTCTAAAGTTTAATCTATTTTCTGTAATTTTTTGATTTCTTTTAATTTGGAAAAAGGTTTATTGCGTTAGCATGAGGTCATGCTAACGTGGGGGGGGTCTGACTGGTGGGGTCAGGCTGTCAGTGACACATGGGTTAATCCCTCTGTTTAAAATAAACAGAGAGGGGTTAGGGGGTTGGGGCCCCACCTGTCATAGGGGTTAGTGTTAGTTTAGAGGTTAATTCAGCTGGGGGGGTTAGGCTAATGGCGGGGTCGTCGCCGGAGTCACTGTTGTCGCCGGAGACTCGCCGGAATGGAGATTCCGGGCACGAGGAGGGGAAAGGAGGGTACGGGCATGCTCCTGGAGGTCGTTCGCGTCGAATGGTGGCATCAAGGGGTCACATGGATCACCGGAGCGTCGCCGGCGTCGAAGACGGCGGAGGCAGTGGCTCGGGCTTCGTCGAACTCGTGCTCTGGAGCGCCGTTTTGACCGTGGCCTTGTGCAACAGATTGCTGGGAGCACCAGCAGGGTGATGGGCAAGTCGGGCGAGTCGCTAGCGCACGGGGGCTAGAGCTCCACCAGCCATGGCGGCGGCGAGCTTCTGCTCGCATGGGGGAGCAGCACAGGGAGCAAGAGGGGTGGTGGTGGGTTAGGGGAAACGTAGGGGAGCTCACCCTAAGCTCAATGAAGGAGACGAAGCTGTCGGGGGTTGCTTCGTAGGCGACGAAATCGTTGATGGCGCGCGGCTGCCGTGGATGAAGACGATGACGCGATTCCTAGGCTCCAGTGGCTCCGGCTTCAATTCCTCTAGCTGGGTGGCCTAGTCGACGTCTCCGAAGAGGATGGACAGATTGGCGCGGCTTCTAGTCGGCCGCGGCCGCGTGATCTCGGCGACATGCTCTGCGGTGGCGCTCGGGCTTGCGCGAAATCGACGCAGGAGGGGAGGATGAGGCTGTCCAGGAGGAAGGAATGGAAGAGGTGTCTCCAGGCGTCGTCGTGGCGCATATTGGAGGCTCGGGGGGGGCACCTGGAGGGCTGTGGGGCGTCGCGGTGGCGTCAGTGGCGTCGGTGGCTTTCCACCGAGCACCTTGGGGGCGCGGGGAGGAAGACGACAGGGAGAAAGGCTGCTGGGCTGGGCCGGCCTGTGTGGGTTGGGCTGCTTTGCCAGGTAAGCTCTTTTTTCCTTTTTTCTCTGTTTTACTTTTCTGTATTATGTTTTGGCACTGCTAAATAAATAGCAAACCATTTTCTAAAATGCTAGAACTTTTTATATGGTCTAATAATATAAATAGCTAGCCACTTATAAAGTTTGGCACTTTTTAAAATTCAATTCATTTGAATTTTAAATCAACTAGGGTTTTTTGATTAATTCCAAGGTCCTATTTGAATATTTGAAAAATCCATGAGCATGGGGTGGGTCCCACATCACTTGATATGTGGTCACACTCATTTATGAGACTTTTCAAAAATGCAAAAGGAATTTTTGGAGCAACTTTTTATCTGGCCGTTTGAATTAAATTCATCTGGGGGGTTTTTCTCTCCCATTTCAATTTCTTTTGAAATTTTTATCATGATGCAAAGTGACTTGCTAATCCTAGCACATACCTAACTTGGGGTTGTGACACACACACACACACACACACACACATATATATATATATATATGATAGTCCGAAGAGGAAACGCCAGTCGACATCATTATGATCATGCAGATTACCAGTGTCAGGCGGCATTAAAAAAAGGCTATTTGACTCTTACAATCACATAAATGAGACATTCAATGGTGACGCCTCGTTTTATAAAAAACATTTAAGAAGGTATGACAGTTAATGTGATAACGGCTCTTTGAACAAAATAAAAAAAAGGCCGGCTTGTCAAAGGAAGCCGGGTTTTTCTGATGCAGTTGAAGAAGAGTCGGTGTCAGCACTTGAAGAAGAATCCAGGAAGATAGCCATGAAGCTAGCATCACGTCAATCTTGGGGGCTAATGTCGGGTGGATGGATCAAAATCATAACCTGGCATACAGAAGACCCATGTCGACTTGTTTAAAGAAGGCCCAGAGGGGGGCCTGGTTTTGGGTTGTGTCGCGCAAGACATGAAGCCCAAAGACCCTAGAAGGAATATGACTTACTGTCATTGTTTAGTAACAACAGATGCCATAGGGATGGCTAAAGAGAGGGAAAGACTCGAGGGAGAACTATGTCGATGGTGCCGGAAACGGGTTGGGCACAAGCACGGTGAAGGACACCATGATGTACCCAGGTTCGGGGCTCTCCGGAGAGATAACACCCCTACTTCTGCTTGTCTGCTTGCTATAAATGATCTCACGAACTATAATCAATGCTCCTGGAGCTGTTCAGAGGAAGAAGAGACCTGCCGTGGGCATGGTTCTCATCTGCTTCTCTACGGGAACCACTATGGGAAGTAAACGCGAATGGGGTGTCCCTCTCACAGGAGGGGTACCCCGGGCTCTTATAGTGTGAGCTCGGGGTACTATGGTCATTTCAGTTGGGTGCTGGCCCCAGCTGTCATCCTCTCGTCGGCTGGGGTCCACCTACTGCAAATCTCTGGTTGATCCGGACTTGTCAAGCGGCTGCCCATGTTGTAGCTTCTAGGTAATGATGAGTGAACAGTGGAGCTATGATCTCTGGTCTTGTCGTCCTGTCTCCGGATTTAGAGGAAAAGGGTGACTACTCTCCTCTGACAGATCGGCGAAGTGACTTAGCTTACTGCCACCCGGATCTCTCGGGATCATGCATTTATGACCTTGTACCAGGGGCTCCGACCTGGACAAGGTCAACTCTTGAGCCGATTGAAGGGTGAGCCGATTGCTCCTGGGCCGACTGCTTGCATTCGGCATGGTCGATTGCTTGAGGGCAATCGGCCATGCGTCTTCCTAGCTCGGCCCAGCAGCAGCCCAATCGGTCTCGTCCTTGTCTTGAAATATTGCTTTCGTCTGGGTGACCCTACCTGGGTATCATTCCCCTGACACTAGCCCCTAAATCTGTAAGAGTCCCACGGTTGCTTGACTGTGGGGCCTTTGCAGTTTTTATTTTCTTCTCTTCGTGCTTTGACTGCTCTGGCCTCATCGGGTTCCTCAATCCGAGCTGAGCGCTCAGCTCGGAGATCATGCCCGAATTCCAGCTCGCTCCACCGGTTGAGAGATACCAGTGGTCGACCAAGCTCGGAGTCGGCGACTGCGACATCGATTCCCAGGTAGCTCGGATTGCTCAGCTGGATAAAGATGGCTTGCAGGCGTACGACCTCGTGGCCACCTGGCTTCAGGTCCGAGTGCTCCCGCTTCAGCGCCGAGTGCACCGCATCTACGACATGGCTACCTGATAGCAAGATATTGTTATACTCTTCAAGCCCTCGTTGATTACCCCAAGTGCAGGGTTAGATATATAGTGCAACGTCAAGTTTTCCCTTGGCAAAGATACCAAGGTTTGTCTCCCGTAGGACTCCGAAGGATACAAGAAGGTGGTAAAGTGAACAATGGCGCCGAGGTTGCTACTTCACCTGGACCTGCACACAGATACAAATAACTTTGCTCCCAATGAGTACAGAGGAGTTGTCAATTCCTCCGGCCTTGCCGTTTACAAAGGGTCAACGCAAAAGATAATGATAGTGGAAACTGAAAGTAAAGACGGAAAGTAAATTGAGGGTGTAACCAATGATATGAAGATGGACCAAGGTCGCGTGATTTTCACTAGTGATGTCTCTCTCCCAAAAGACGATAAAAGTGCTAGCAAGGTAAACAAATCATAGTTGGGAAATTGACAGGATTATGAAGGCACCGCAATGCTAACTATGCTGCAAAGAAAGGAAGGGTTCAAAAGCAATGGGCAGTACGCCAAGGTAAGTAGACCGAAATCCATCTGCATCTACTACGAATCATCCACCTTGAGGTATCTATCCAGAACATCCCGCTGGTATTAAGTTGCGAATCCCACCCAAAGTGTAAACTCAAAGCAACAGACAACTGCATTAAAAGAACTATGCGTAAAGTAAACAATCATTGCATCCGCGGATACAAGCACCGCTGTTTTATCCCTGGTGGCAACAACATATCCCCTAGTCTCATGTTTCTGTCACTCAAGCTAGACATCAGGGGGCTGAACCCACAATCAAGCATAACGCTCCCTCTTGTAGTTGCAACAAATCACTTGGCCAAAGTAAAATACGGCAACGGAGAACATGCAAGAATTTACTCAAGAACAAAATACAAAACATAAGAACCAAATATATTACTCATCACAATCTGAACGTAGTCTCATAATCCATCAGATCTGAACAAACTCAGCATAGCAACTGCAGAAAATTACAAAGGTGCCTCGATCATGTGAGGCAGCTCACGAGGTCTCGAAAGTGGAGGCACAAAGAAGGGAGAGATAGATCACATAGCTACTGGTCACAGACCCATGGTCCAAGGGAAACTACTCACGGTACATACGGGAGGCGTCCATGGCTATGGAGGTTCTCCCGGAGGGGGTAGCTTCTCCCGGCAGGGTGCCGGAGCAGCTTCTCTAAGCAGCCCCGATCTTGAAACGGCGGTGGCGGCGGAACAGAGGCGAGATCGCGATAGAGGAGTCCATATTAGAGGTTTCCACCTCGAGGGATAAATATAGGCGAAGGGGGGGTGTCGAGGGGACCCACGAGGCAGTCAGGAGGATCCCTGGCGCGGCCCAGGGTGGGGCCGCACCACCTGCCCTCTTGGCTGCCTGGTGGTGGCCCCCCTTCGCTCCTTTGGTGTTTCCGGAAGCTTCCGCGACGCTGATTTTTTATCTGATTTTCCTGTATTTTTTGGAGCACTTTTAATGGCCGGAAAACCTGAAATACAAAAACAGCAAAAAACAACAACTGGCAGTTGGGTGCACTGGGTTAATAGATTAGTCCAAATATTCTCAAAAGTGTATGAAAGTTCAAGCAAAACATGGGCAAGTCAGACAAAACATGCATGGAGCAAGCAAAAATTATAGATACGTTTGGGACGTATCAACATCCCCAAGCTTAATTCCTGCTCGTCCTCGAGTAGGTAAATGATAACAAGCATAATTTCTGTGGTGACATGCCACACAACCATAAAAGGACTTTTAAGTAAAGCAATCAAAGCATGCAATTCAATTCATGTCTTAACAAGCAAGAGTCTATATTAGCATTGACACAAGCAACAAAAGAACAAAAGGTGTAAGATCTCTCGCTGTCCGTGACTCGAATGTCTCCAAATGGTGTTTGTGTGCAAGCAGGGGATAGGTAAATACGAGAGAAAAAATTAAGGTTGTTGAGAACAACTATCTACTAAAGTTTCACACTTAGTCTCCTTTGGATTCTTATCTTGACTCGCCCCCAGACCACTAGTCAGGTACAAGTCAAATCGATCCACTCCCTTTCGTTATTTTGAGCACTCATGCAATGGATGAGCGTGAGCAAGAAAGTTGACACCTAAAAGGCGAAACAGAAAGAAGGTGGAGGAGGAAGACAAAAAGGTGTGAAAGGCTCACATCAATGAGGACAATCATAGGCGAGAGAAGGCCATATGATAGATATGATGTGAGGAGTAGGAATTGCCATGCAACGGATGCATATACGAGCTAAGGTAAGCTCTCCGATGGAACTAGTGGGGGTGCATCTAACTTGCTTGCTCAAGAAGACCTAGAGCTCGTTTGAGGAGGCTCATCATTGGAATATACAAGCCAAGTTCTATAGTGTGAAGGTCCCCACATAGCTATATGTATGATAATGATCTCTATGGAGTACAAGGGATAGAGGATGAAGTACTAGTGTGGATCTCTCAAAAGGAATAGTAGTGTGCCCCTTCTCTCTTTTTATTTCTTTTTCTCTTTTTTCTATTTTTTGTATTTTTTGGTGGCCTCAATGGCTCTTTCTATTTAACTCCCATTTGTCCTCTTTGGGATCTTTTGATTTTGTCCTCTTTGGGATCTTTTCCTCACTTTAGGGGCAACACTCTATATTTTACAAGAATATAGGAGATCTTTCACACTTTACAAAGGTACTCACATAAAGAAGATATAACTATCATGATGCAAATGTATGAAATGAAGATCAAGTCATGAGAAGATGGATGTTGCATGGCAATGTATCTCGGAAAGGCTATGGAAATGCCTTGTAGGTAGGTATGGTGGCTGTTTTGAGGAAAGATATAAGGAGGCTTATGATGACAGAGCGTATCGTGCCAAGGGTTTGGATGCACCAGCGAAGTATGCGCCAACTCTCAAGGTGAGAAAGGGCAATGCACGGTACCGAAGAGGCTAGAAAAAGTATAGGTGGGTGGAAGTGTCAACTTTCGAATACTCACATTAGTCCGAAGAACTCATGCACTTATTATCGGTAACTCTCAATCTAATAAGGAGGTTCACAAAGAGACAAGTACCCCGAGGAGGAGTGTATGGGGGTTTGTTTATCCTTGCGCATCCTCGACTCATGGTACGTGAGTGTTCTCTAATATTCGAACCCTCTAGAGGTTAGTGATCCATCCAGTAGCTAGAGTTCTCAACATGGGTTTTTGGTTTTCGAAAAACACACGGATTGCCCAAAATACGACATCTATCACTAATAGGCTCGAGCTCTTGACACCAAAAGTTCAAACATTACTCTAGTCAATACCTCAAAACTATTGCAAGTTACTACTATAAAAGAGAAAAGCAACTTTAACTACCTACTTCTAGTCAAGACACAAAACTCAGTGCAACAGGAAAACTCTCTAACAAGATAAAACATGCAACCTATAGAAAGTTCAACCTAAAAAGAAAAGCTCTAGAAAAAACTAAAGCACTAAAACTAAACAGAGCAGCAGCTAAGAAAAGAAAAAGAACAACTCACAGCTAAAAGAATAAGCATGCAAATCCTATGAGGAGTTCTAGTTCAAGCGGAGCGTGTATCTCTCCCACAAAAAAGAGTAAGTAAACTGGGATATAATTTTTTACTGCAACAAACAAAGCAAAAAAACAAACCTAGAAAAGTAAAGAGCGAGACGCTCCAAGTATAGCACACAACGCATGAAGCAATAAAAATATAGTGCAACGAGAGACGAACTGATAATTGTTGATGATGAAGGGGATGCTCGGGGGCATCCCCAAGCTTAGACGCTTGAGTCTCCTTGAATATTCATTGAGGGTGCACATGGGAATCCCCAAGCTTGAGCGTTTGACACTCCAAGATCTTCTTTCATCATCTTCCATCGCACACTTGAAAACTCCCTTCATACATAACTCATTGTAGACTGATTAGAGAGGTTAGTACCCTAATAAAATAAAAAAATTCCACTGGAAATAAAGATAATCTTGAAGAGATACTGCTTCCCAAGGTTTCCAAAAGTTTTTGCAAAGAAAAAGCAAGCTTAAGGTTTGCAAAATTAAGGAGAGACAAAACGTGGCAGAATATGTGAAAAACAGAACAGCAGATAGAAAAGAATTTTTTAGGGATACTTCTGCAACTCAAATCAAAAAACTCAGAACATATGGAAGTTTCGTAATTGTATAAAGAAAGCTGTGTAAAAAATTCAGCTCAAAAAGATGAAATGGGATTTTTCTCTGATTTTTCTAGTCACGAGGACAGAATCTGTTTTCTGGACAGCATGTCACAACTTTTACTTCCCTTGTCGTATGAGGCTAAACTTGGCACAAAGCTTGAAAAGTAAAGATACAATGATGTTGCTACAGTAGTAACAATCATCAAGACCACTAAGAAAAGAACAAAAGCAAAAAGAAAAACCTAAATTCGTCGCGGGCTGCCTCCCGAAAGCGCTTCTTTAAAGCCATTAGCTAGGCTTAAAGATTATAGAAGATGCTCTCACAAGAATAAGAATTTTGAAGCAAAAGGGAGCATCAAGAAGCAAATATGAAACACATTTAAGCCTAACCCACTTCCTATGCATAGGCATCTTGTAAGAAAATAAATCAAAGAAGCACAAAGTGACATGCATAGGAAGGTAAAAAAAGAACAACTTCAAAAGTTTCAACATAAAGAGAGGAGTTTTAGTAATATGGAAGTTTCTACAACCAAACTTCCCTCTCTCAAAATAATTTTCAGTAGTATCATGAACAACATCAAGAATATAACTATCACATAAATCATGTTGTTCATGACCTACAAGCACACATGTATGGTTTTCAACACGGTCTTTAGGATTATAAGTAAATGCATTCCATCACATTGAGCCTTAATAAGAGCACAGTTCTCCGGAATACGAGTTGGAGATTTCACAAGGATAATAGGAACATAAAGTGTGGGTGCAATAGCAAAAAATTCATGCTTAACATGAGGAACTATAGCAAGTTCATCTCTGTAAGCATCATCCATAGTGGCATCACGACCATAAGCATAGAAGGCATCAACTTCATCAAAAAGGGATATTTCAAAAGAATCCATAGGATCATAACACTCATATAAGGTAAGATTCGAAGAGTTACTCTCATTATAAGGTAGACATGAATGGCTCCATTCTTCATCCTTTTGTTCGTCACTCTCCTCCTCTTTTTTATCCAAGGAGCTTTCAGTTTCAGCAATTTCTTCTTCCATAGAGTCCTGCAAATCATTAGTCTCTTCCTTTGGGGGAGAGATTCTCTCAAGATGATTAGTAATATAATAATTTGCATCATAGTTTTCCAAACAACAGTTAAGTATAGCAAGACTCTCAGATTTGTAAGGGGCATCATCAATATTTTTAATAAGAGAAGTAATTTCATAGGCACCCTGATATGAAACAAATTCTTCTATTTCCTCTACATCATAAAAGTCATAGTTTCTCTTAGCATAAGAAGCCAAGGTTTCATCATCATTGTACTCACATTGGAACGCAAGGTGTTTGTGCCTCATAAAGCAACAAGATTCATCCCTGCAGAAAGATATATTATATATTGAGCACAAGTTTCTAGCATACTCATACAACTGATGTATTTGTTTCCATAAGTGTATCCCCTTTTGAGACAAGCGGTGTTCCTTGTACCACTTTTGTTGATCCTCGGTAAATCCTCCATGCCAATAAGATCTGGTTTCAAAGAAGTCAGACATTGATTGGCAGGTAAGGAACTAGACATACTTTTTTTTGATAAAGGACATGAAGGCAAAAACTGAAAGGTAAACTAACAAGACTAAAAAGCAAACATAAAAGATAGCGTGCAACTCCCCTATCTTGTAGGCTGGAGTCCCCGGCAACGGCGCCAGAAAACTTGCTGATGGCAAGAGAGTGTTATACTCTTCAAGCCCTCGTTGATTACCCCAAGTGCAGGGTTAGATATATAGTGCAGCGACAAGTTTTCCCTTGGCAAAGATACAAAGGTTTGTCTCCCGTAGGACTCCGAAGGATACAAGAAGGTGGTAAAGTGAACAATGGCGCCGAGGTTGCTACTTCACCTGGACCTGCACACAGATCCAAATAACTTTGCTCCCAATGAGTACAGAGGAGTTGTCAATTCCTCCGGCCTTGTCATTTACAAAGGATCAACGCAAGAGATAAAATGTGCAAAGGAAAGTAAAAGCTGAAAGTAAATTGAGGGTGTGAACAATAATATGAAGATGGACCAGGGTCCCGTGATTTTCACTAGTGATGTCTCTCTCCCAAAAGACGATAAAAGTGGTAGCGAGGTAAACAAATCACAGTTAGGAAATTTACAGGATTATGAAGGCACCGCAATGCTAACTATGCTGCAAAGAAAGGAAGGGCTCAAAAGCAATGGGCAGTATGCCAAGGTAAGTACACCGAAATCCATCTGCATCTACTACGAATCATCCACCTTGAGATATCTATCCAGAACATCTCGCTGGTATTAAGTTGCGAATCCCACCCAAAGTGTAAACTCAAAGCAACAGACAACTGCATTAAAATAACTTTGCGTAAAGTAAACAATCCTTGAATTCGCGGATACAAGCACCGCTGTTTTATCCCTGGTGGCAACAACACATCCCCTAGTCTCATGTTTCTGTCACTCAAGCTAGACATCAGGGGGCTGAACCCACAATCAAGCATAACGCTCCCTCTTGGAGTTGCAACAAATCACTTGGCCAAAGTAAAATACGGCAACGGAGAACATGCAAGATTTTACTCAAGAACAAAATACAAAAGATAAGAACCAAATATATTACTCATCACAATCTGAACATAGTCTCATAATCCATCAGATCCCAACAAACTCAGCATAGCAACGACAGAAAATTACAAAGGTGCCTCGATCATGTGAGGCAGCTCACGAGGTCTCGAAAGTGGAGGCACAAAGAAGGGAGAGATAGATCACATAGCTACTGGTCACGGACCCATGGTCCAAGGAAACTACTCACGGTACATACGGGAGGCGTCCATGGCTATGGAGGGTCTCCCAGAGGGGGTAGCTTCTCCCGGCAGGGTGCCGGAGCAGCTTCTCCAGGCAGCCCCGATCTTGAAACGGCGGCGGCGGCGGAACAGAGGCGAGATCGCGAAAAGGGAGTCCGTATTAGGGGTTTCCACCCCGAGGGGTAAATATAGGCGAAGGGAGGTGTCGAGGGGACCCACGAGGCAGTCAGGAGGGTCCCTGGAGCGGCCCAGGGTGGGGCCGCGCCACCTGCCCTCCTGGCTGCCTGGTGGTGGACCCCCTTCTCTCCTTTGGTGTTTCCGGAAGCTTCCGCGACGCTGATTTTTTATCTAATTTTCCTGGATTTTTTGGAGCACTTTTAATGGCCGGAAAACCTGAAATACAAAAACAGCAGAAAACAGCAACTGGCAGCTGGGTGCACTGGGTTAATAGATTAGTCCAAATATGCTCAAAAGTGTATGAAAGTTCAAGCAAAACATGGAAAAGTCACACAAAACATGCATGGAGCAAGCAGAAATTATAGATACGTTTGGGACGTATCACTACCTAGAGGGATCCCACTCGGATTTGCACCAAGAAGCTGAGCAACAGAGCGCTGCGCCTCCGAGTGAAAGCACTCACCACCACTCCGACGCCGAAACCATTCCGATTCGGCCTGAAGTGCCTTCACCGCGGGGTTCATCCTCCAGAGGTATGCTCCGATTGCTTTCTCTCTTTGCCCGATTGCTCGGTTGCTCATTTGCTTTTCTGATACCTTGTTCATCTTCTAGTACTTCATTGCGACTGCCGTGATGAAAGACGGCCAGGTTGCCGGCTCCTTCGCCCCTGATCGCGAGGAGGAGGACCCAACCGACCTCGAGTATGACGATTCCCCCACTTCCGACTCCGACGCCGAGGACGACCCCGCCGACGCCGATGCGGCAGACCAAGGGGGTATGCATGACTCCTCCTTTGAACGCTTTCTGGATGAATGGAGTGATGATGACAGCGCCTCAAAAGTTGAAGGTTCCGGTGCAGATTCGCATCCCGAACTCAAGAAGGCGCCGCTCAAACGACTCCGAGCTGATGGCTCGACATCTGGTCTGCAACAAGCTAGGGTGCAAAGGCCGCGGTGGCTGTTCTGAAAGGGAAAGCCCCTCAGACTGGGCGCACTCGGGCTCAGACTGGGAAAGCTCCCGGTGTGAAGCCCAAGGTCGGCCCCGTTCTGCAGGATGCCCCTCTGGATATCCCACCCTTGCGCTTCCGGATGCCCCGAGGAGCGCCGATGTCTGTTGGGTAACGACCTGTCCTTACTACTCTTCCTTGACATTTTTCTTCTCTGTTGCTTATTTCTATTTTCTACTCAGGACTGCTATTGACCTGGACGACATTGATCGTGAAATTCCTGCTTTCACCGTCCCGACTCGTTCTGCAACCTCGATCCATGCCGACGGCACCATAAAAAGTCCGTCGATTGCTCCTCTTTCGACGAAGGACGCCGAGCGCAAGGCCAAGAAAGCTCGTGCCGACCTCTCCAAGCCTCTAAGCAAGCTTCCGAGCAAGCCTCTTCCCAAGGCCTCTGTGACCCCCAAGGACATCGTCGACCTAGAGGCCGCCGACGCCGAGGGATTGCAATCGGATCCTCCAATTGCTCCTTCCCCGCCGCGGTCCTCCGATCAGGTACCTCCTACCATCGTCACAACCACTCCGCCGATTGTTACAGTGTATCTTCCTCTAACAACTACACCGACCCCAAGTGTTACTGCCCCGCTAGCAACCTCGATGCCACCCTCGACTGCTACTGCTTCCAAGGCTCTGATCCCTCAGCCGACGTCGACGAAAACCTCCTCTGCCGCTCCTGAATCACAGATGCATTCGGTGGAGCACTTCCACGTGGCCTACTCTCGCACCGGTCCTGCTGCCCCCGAGACCGACGCCTCGCGCCGCTTTCCTTTGTCCTCTCATGGCACTATGGCTTCGGCCTATGGACGAGTGAAGGCACTCTCCGTCGGCGTGCTTCAGGAGCTTGAGCTCATCGACCGCAATCACACTGTAAGTTCTCTTCTCTAAGTGAGGGCGCGCAAGCGCACCCACTGGGTGTAGTCCCCGAGATTCGGGCCGATTGCTTGCAATCAGCTCCGACCTTCTTCTGACTCTTGTTTTCTCGCGCCATCCTCAGATCGGTGGATCTTCCCTCGAGTGGGTGTAGTCCCCGAGATTCAGGCCGATTGCTTTGTAATCAGCTCGGATCTTCTCTCGACTTTTGCTCTTTTTTTTTACTTTCTTTTCATGCACAGGCTGCCTCCAAAGAGAAACGCCAAGTCTTTGAGGCTTTGCTCGAGTCCTACTCTGCCAGCCTGCGACTCCTTGCCTCTGCTCAGCTCCAAGTGAACTAACAGAACGCAAAGGTCGCCGAGCTGACAGGTAATTCTGCTGATCCCCAACCGATTGATTTCATTTTCTGATTCTGACTTTTTCTTCTCAACCACATTGCAGCTACTGCCGCGTCCTTGCCCACTATCACTGCTCTTCAAGGCCGGGTAGCCGAGCTGGTGGAGCAGCTCGGCCATCAAGGCCCCGAGCTTGCCGCTGCTCAGCAGGAGCTTGAGCATCTACGAGTTGCAGAAACCGATTTGTCTCGCACTGCCGAGCGGCTGCGGGGATAGGTGACTGCACTTAGGGCCAGCCACAAAGACGAGCTGGAGGCGGTGATCTCGTCTCACGCCACGACTTTTGAGGTCTTGCGCTCAGAGCGCGATGCTGCGGTGACTGCTCGGGTCGCTCTGCAAGCGGAACGAGATGACGCAGTGGCCGAGTTGGACGCCATGATGTTGCGCCACAACGACGAGCTAACCAAGGCCCGACGCGAGGCCCGAGCTAATCTCGAGGGACTGCGCGAGATGGATTCCCTTCTTTCTGGTGAGCTATCCTTCTTGTCTCGGCTATCCTACCGATTTCCTCTCTTTTGCATCTTCTCACACTTAACCCTCTGATACAGAGCATTGGCCTGCCTCCAAGCCCGCCGCTCAGCATGTAGTTACTGAGGAAAGGAGAATCCGGGCCGAAGAGGGCTGGCCGGTGAGGACCAAAGCCGAGGGATGGAGTCCTCGGGAATTCATCCTTGCCACCGAGGCTCGCATCCCTGTGATTCTTGGCGGCGTCTTCGCATTCAAACTGGGCGTCCAGAAGCTCGCCGAGCTGCTTTGGGGCCCTGCCGAACTGAAACAAGAACTTGGGCGCCTGCGCCATGGTGAAGGATCTTCGGTTGGCACCAACGAGTCTGACGAAGAAGATTACAAGAAAGGAGATGCCCCTAATGCCATCCACGACCAGGTGCTTGATAACCCTCAACTAGGGGATCGAGATAGTCTTCGCGGGCAAGATAACCCAATTTATTAATTCGACACTTGGGGACACAAAGAATACGTACAGGCTTTGACAATTTAGTTGTCAATTCAACCGCACCTGAAATAAACACTTGCTTGCACAAAGGTATTAGTAGCAACTGTGATATGGTGGTGGTAGTGGTGATGATAATAGTGGTGATAGTGATAGTGGAACAGCAAAGGTAAACAACTAGTAACCAGCAGAAGGAAAAACTGTAGGCTAGGGAGATGGATGGTTGGGCGCTGCTTGGATGAGAACGAACATGTAATAGATTCTAACTTGGGCAAGGCTCACAGAAAACAAAGGATCATCTAGGCAAATATCAAACATCAGGCATGTATCCCAAGGTAGTTGTACGTGCTTGCAATAAGAACTTTGCACAACATCTTTTGTCCTACCCTCCCGCTACAAACAGGGCCAAAAGGAACTTAGGGAGATTAAGGTACTCCTGTCAAAGAGCACCGGAACAAAGCATTAACAATTCATGGATACACTGAATCCTCAAATTATAGTCCATCCCCTTTGGTGTCCCAAGCTGTCACCATTGGGATCGCCGGTTCCGGACTATAATAGGTGCATACAACTCATAGATAGGATCAAGAACACCACAAACTCAAGAAACAAAAGGGTGATCAGATCTGAAATCATGGCACTCGGGCCCAAAGTGACAAGCATTAATAGCAACAAGTTGTAACAGAGATGATAAACACCAAGTAGATGATAGGCAACATGCCCCCAAAAATCTGATTGAACTATTACATGATCTAACTCATCCAATCCCTACCATACGCTTTTTCCTACAACAGGGAATTACTCACACATGAGAGGAGGAGTCATGGAGGGGTGATGGAGAGGCGATGGTGATGACGATGGCGATGATTTCCCCCTCACCGGAGGCCAATTCAGCCTCCAGATTAGCTCTCCGAGGAAGAACAGAGGGTTGCGGCGGCTCCGCGACGTAGATTGGAAAAGCGACCTCTGTTTCGGGGTTTCCTCGACGGGGGAATAAATAGGGCCAAAGTAGGGCACCAGGGGGTGTGGGACCCACCCAGGAGGGCAGGTGGCGCGGCCAGGAGCTGGGCCGCGCCAGGCACCCTCCTGGCTGCCCCCTGGATGCCCTGTGGCCCCCCTTTGGCCTGGTGGAAGCTTCCGGAACGCTGATTTTTTATATATATTTTTGGGATTTTTTCCAGCGTACCTAAATATACAGAAACCTGCACAAAAGAAAACAACACTGGTAGCTCTGCTGAAAACAGCGTCAGTCTGGGTTAGTTTCGTTCAAATCATGCAAGAATGAACGCAAAACAATAGCAAAAGTGTTTGGAAAAGTAGATACGTTTAGGACGTATCAACTCCCCCAAGCTTAGCTATTGCTTGTCCTCAAGCAATTCAGTTCAACGAATTGGACGCGACAAAGAAAACTTTGACAAACTCTTTTGCTTCATTAGATGTATATAAGCATGTACTACGAAAGAGTTTAGCAAGTTTTGACATCATGCTACAAGGACAATGCACGAAGCAATCCTTCTTTCATGTAATCAGTCACAAACAAACGTAAAGTAAATAATTTGTTGCTGAAAATAAATTTAAGATCACAATGCACATAGCATGAACATATCAGAGTGATATTTCGCTAGCCTCCATGAGTGAAGCAAAACATAAATGCAGAAACTCCCTCGGAGTTTGAGAGGAGACTAGAACTCAAAACTCAGAGTAAGAAACATCACAATCATGCAGAAGACAATGTGGTACTTTGGGACAATGCATGTTACACTAAGAATGACAATTATGCTCTCATAGTTGGTGCTTTGGAGAAAGGAAGGTGGAGACTCTCGAACCGTGGCTTTTGATGGCAAGGTTGAAAACCCGTGAAAGGAAGCAAAGACTAAACATGTGCCAGAGCTCTTGGTTTTGAAAACAGAGATAAAACTCTTTTTAGAGGTGCAACTTTCCAGTCAACGGTGAATGGTAAAGGTCTCTCAATATCTCCCATGCCAACCATATTAATGCCTTTTGCTTACACATATTCCCTTATCCATAAATCCTTTGATGGTCTACGGAACCTTTTATTTTGCCTCAAGGATGGAAGGAGGGTATCATTCCATCTATCATAAGCAGCATTTGGTCCATTTCACTCCTTCATCAAGTATGGGGGGAGGTGTAACTCTCATGTTTTTTTTCTTGACTAGTTAATGATGGGTTCGTTGCATAGAAAACAAAAATTTTCCTACGGTTGTAACAGCCAAGATCACATCTAGAAGATCACTTGTAACGGTTTGAGAAGGACTCACCCTCGAAGACCAAAAGCTTTAACGAGAACTATTCTCGTGGGTGATGTAGTCGAACACTCGCCGACCTCAAGGTCGTGATGAAGACTTGACGCCACGAACGGGCAGCGTCTCCGTAGTCGGTCACACGTACAGATCAGTGACGACCTCCGCCCCTTGCTCCAGTTGGGCAGCGGAAGTAGTGGATCCTCGGGAACTCCAGCAGCACTACAACATAGTGGTGGTGGTGGTAGAGAAGATCTTGAGCAGGGCTTCGCCTAAGCACCGTACTCGTGAAACTGGATCAGCTAGCAAGGGGAGGAAGATGCCAACCAAAGGGCATATGAGAGATGGAGGAATTGGTGTGTAGAGGGGTCTCCACCCATCTATATATAGGAGGGGGAGGCAGCCCCCAAGGGGTAGCACGCCCCAAGAGGTGCCCCCACCTCTCCCCTCATCATGTGGGTGGACTCCCCACTCACAAAAACAAAGGGTCACACATTATTCCCATAACTTCCATAATTTTCCACTCAAAATTCCAAGAGTTTATCACATTAAAACACTTTTAATTATCTTGTTTAATGTCACTCAAATTAATGAACACTTCATTCAATGAGTACTTCATTGATGAACACTTCATTCAATGAACACATTAACAATTATCCCCTTGCACTATTTTGATATACCGAAACTATTCCAGCAGTTTTATCAAAACAGTCCATGTGCTGTCCTGTATATTCTCCGGCGTTCCGTATCCACTCAAACGCGTCACCGAATCCTTAAGTGTGTCACCCTACGGTTCGTGAATAAAATGGACATGAAATAGACTCTTCTCTGATCAATAATCATCAGCGAGATCTGGAGATCCATGATGACTCCCACTTACTCAACGATGAACTAGTGATCGTGTGAACCAAAACTCCGTAACCAATTCCTTTTGTCTCGCGATATTTTACTTGTCCGAGATCCGATCATTTGGTATCATCCATACCTAGTTCGATCTCGTTACCGACAAGTACTCTTTACTCGTTCCGTGATATAACATCCTCGTGAGCCAGTCACGTGCTTGCAAGCGATGTCAATGTGATATCACCGAGAGGGCCCAGAGTATATCTCTCCGTCATCTGGATGGACAAATCCCACTCTTGATCCACGAGCCTCAACTAACACTTTCCAAGTACCCAACGACACCTTTATAATCACCCTGTTACGGTGTGACGTTTGATGGAATCAAAGTACTCTTCCGGTGTCAGTGATTGACGTGATCTCATGGTCTAAGGATTAGGGTTACTTCGTGAAAGTTTGATACAACAATAGAAACTTTGATGACATGATCGTATTGCTATAACTACTGTGGGTGTATGTTCATCACATCATTCTCCAATGACATGACCTTGTTATTAACAACATCCAATGTTCATGACCAGGAAACCTTGATCATCCGTTAATCAACAAGCTAGTATAAAGAGAGGCATTACTAGGAACCTTTTCTTTGTTTATTAAACACACATGTATTAACGTTTCCGGTTAACACAATTATAGCATGAAAATAAACATTTATCATAAACATGGAATAAGATAATAACCACTTTATTATTGCCTCTCGGGCATATTCCCTTCAGTCTCCCACTTGCACTAGAGTCAATAATCTAGTTTGGTACTTGCGCATCCAACACCTATGGCATTCAGGTGTTATCCATATGCATTGCTAGTGGTAAACCTAATATCCAGATCTGACACTTCAGGTCCGTGTGTATTTGCATTTCTTTGCGTCTCTACGCATCACTCATTCACCAATGAGATGGCATTGCATAAATTTGGTCCTCCGGTGAGACCTTAGTCCCTTGAGCTCAAAACATGTTGAATCTATTGTCGTACAATAGATCTTCATAGTATTAGCTCGCTTGGAACTACACCTAGTTTGTCAAACAAACTTCTTGACACAAATGCCCTCCTTTGCTGCTGCTAGAGCAGTCATATACTTAGCCTTTCGTTGTAGTATTCGTTATAATGTCTTAACTTTGGAACTCATCCAAATCCATTTGGAACTATTCCAAATCTATCATGGAACTTTCTTCCATTACATTTTGCCACCTTAACATACCGCCAAAATTGAGATAAATTTAGATTGTATCTTGCGACAAAACTAGTATCAATGTAACACTTTACAATGAACTATTGTCCAACATACATAATATATATTCTTAGTCCTTCCAAAGCACGTAAGGATATCTTTGCTATTGTCCAATGATCATCTTATGAATCATTCTGGTATATGCTCATAACATTTAGAGCATAGGACATTCTGGAATTGTACATATCATGGTGTACATGATTGATCAAATCATTCATGTGATTTTACTCACCAAGTGTCAAAACACTTGAATCTCGCTTCAACCTTTTCCATGCGGCAAGAACCTTTCTCGTCGTTTCCATATTGAACTTATTCAATATTTCATATATGTACTTCGGCACAACCATATTAGCACCTCAATCTATCTATATAGACCATATTAGCCCAATATACTGGTTTTGCCCAAATCTTCCATTAAAATCAAATTTTCAATGAAACTTCACCCGTGTCAATAAAAGATACATCATTTCCAATCAACAATATGTCTTCTACATAATGTATTAGAAATATGTCTCAGCGCTCCCACTTAATTTCTTGCAAAAGCAAGCATCTTCACCGTCTCTGATGAAACTAAACGTTTTAACAATTTCATCATGATGAAGATTCCAACTCCGCGAATGCTTATTTCAACCATTGAAATTTGCATGCTATTTTATCATCCTTTGAATTAACAGAACCCTTTGGACCGTGTCCTGTACACGTCCTAGGTAACCATTCTATTAGAAGAACGTTGTTCCGTTTGTTCAACTACCATATACAAAAATTAGCATATGTAGTGGTTGCTACAATAATCCGTCCAGACTTAATATCGTTATGAAAGATCAAATCTTGTCATAGCCAACTCTTTGAACATAATCGTAAACCATTTTAACGATATGTCGAATATTTCATAGATGTGAGAACATCCACGTCTGTTTCTTTATAGATCCAAACACGGTATCTAGAGGGTCTTCCAAGTTCAGAAACTTGGTTTCTCGTGTATGGAACTATCACGGATTTTATAGCTCCTAGCCATTTTGACGGAGTCAGGGCCCATCATCGCTTCTTTGCATGTAGTCGGTCCATTATTATCAAATAACAATGATTCAATCTCAAATCTTACTATTTGATCGATTACCCGAACTACGCAGTTCAATAGGAACTTAGATCGCCGTGACCACAACCTTTGGGACACGGGAGCCAAGAGCATTGCGGCCGCTTCTGGGACACTTTCCGGCGCTGCGCCACTTAGCACATAAAGCTTAGGTTCAACAACCTAATCGAAGTTCTACTGTCCTCCCACTTAACTTTTCGCAAAAATTCCTTCTCAAGAAACTTGATGCACTTAGCCACAAAACACTTTTGTCTTTAGTGTTATGGAGGAATACCCAACGGTTACTTTGGGATAACCTACAAAGACGTACTTTATCCGACTTTGGTTGTAAACATTTTACATATGCCTTTAATACCAAAATTTAAGAAAAGACAAATTGGGTTTTATCCCATTCCACAACTCATATGGTGTCATTTCAACGGATCTCGATGGCGCTCTTTTCAGTGAAAAGCGATAGTCTCTAAAGCTTAATCCTTAAAATATAATGGCAATTTTTATAAATAACACCTTTGATCCTTACCATGTCAAACAAGGTTTGATTACATCTCTCGAACACTCCATACTCCTATGGTGTTTCGGGAAATGCAAGTTTTGGAACGATTCCTAAACTCTCAGGCATTTGCTAAACTTTTAACTCAAAATCTTCTTTTATGATCCAATCATAAACTCTTATTTTCTCGTTACAATGATTTTCACTTCATCTTGAAATTTATTTGAACATTTTCAAACATTTCATACTTCTTCCTTATCAAGTAAATATACACATATATCCACTCAAAACCTCGGTTAAAGTATATGAAGTTATAAGACGCACCACACACGGCTACACATAATGAACTATACACATCAACATGTATAATGTCCAATAAGTTAGTCGTCCGTCCTTCTTTGCCTATGAACGGAGTTTCAATCATTTCTAGGAAATTCTTACAAGCGTCAGTTGATTCAAAATCAAAAGACTCCAAAATTCCACCAACATGGAGTTTCTTCATGTTATCTTTCCAATATGATTTAAACGGTGTTTCAATCATCTCTAGAAATTTCTCACAACCGTCAATTGATTCAAAATCAAAAGACTCCAAAATTCCATCACCATGGAGTTTCTTCATGTGTTTCTTTCCAATATGATTCAAACGGTGGTGTCACTCATAAGTGATCTTATAATCATTTGTCTTGCGACATGTTTAGCATCAGTTATTATGGATGTGATTTCTCCAACAAGATTTATAGAGTTCATCCATCTTCTATGAATATGGTGATAATTTGAACAACTATTGTTCGTATAACACCAGAACAGAATAACAATTATTCAAATAAATCTTGAAGGCTAGGTTTAATTCCAACGATAAACACAATAACACTTTATTTTGTTCTTGATGAGAATCATCCCATATTCATTTGCTAGTTACTCAGGACATTGCAACTCTTGTATTGCGTTGTTCCGTATGACACTTCATACCAACCAATCAGTATCCAATACTCAAGAATCACACTGTTTAACAAGCAATGAATATACCCATAACATGTATATCATCTATATACCCGAGCTGGACATTTCCAGTCTTTTCCTTTTTCTTTTTGCCAAAATATTTTTTCAGATCCTCTTTCAGCAATTCCTTTCCTTTTTAGAAGAATTTATCAACATCACTTGTGGCACCATTCATATGACACATAATCCAAAGTGTGTTAGTCAAATACTAACACCCTTTGATTCTCACTTTGATGTAGATCACCGTCATCAAATGTTTGGTGTTCTTCCAAATTCCATTCTTTAGTAATCTTATAGTGTAGTAAACATTTTACCTACATCTTCCATTCATCCTATCATGACAAATTTCATGACAAAACTACCATAGCTCATAGGGACAAACTGTGAGTACAATATTAGTTCCCAAAACCTTTTTGAGAGATTAGGACACATAGTGTCTCCAACCTTCACAAATTCTCATACAATATGAGAACATGTTTCTCACTAAATTTTACTCTATCACATTGCAACTAAACATTGTTTCAGATATCGCTATATCTTCCACACATGATGGTTTCTGAAACAATCCTTTCAGCTCCTAGATAACCTTGATAATAACAAACAACATTTGAATATCAAGGATCATGGAGGCAAGTGTGATACTTAGACACTAACACTGGAATTGTTACTCTCGATTTAATACACATTATTAAACTTCATGGAGTAAGCAAGGTTTGCTAAAGTTTGCAATAAGACTTTAAACTTTAGATTGACACTCAAACAATACGGTACCAATCCGTAAAGTTAAATATCCAGAATTCTATAGTTCTATTATCTCAATTATAGCTAAGCGCAAAGGTAGTAAACAAATGCCAATGACTACAACGAACTATGCAAATTCACTTTGATTTAGTTCATGATAAAACGAGTTCATCTAACTCCCACTCAAAAACAACATCCCTCGAGTCGTCTTTGGTGATTACACGAACCAAATTCACTACACCACGACCGATCATCACGTGAGGCAGTCTAGCTGCAATGGCGAGCATCTCAATATGGTTCATCATATCATCCATATGACTCGTGCTTAACCTTTCGGTCCATGTTCCGAGGCCATGTCTGTACATGCTAGGCTCGCCAAGTAGAACCTTAGTATTTGCATGTGTTTCAAGGCCATGTCTGTACATGCTAGGCTTGAAAACACCCGTTGTATGCGAACGTAGAGTCTATCACACCCGATCATCACGTGGTGTCTCGAAACGACGAACTTTCTTAACGGTGCATACTAAGGAAGAACATATAATTATCTTGATATTAAGTGAGAGGGATCATCTTATAATGCTACCGAAGCGATCATGATCGTAACTAAGCAAAATAAGATGCATAAAAGGATAAACATCACATGCATGGATAATGTGATATGATATGGTCCTTCTCGCAATAGATCTCCATCTTTGTGCGTCTTGGTATGATCTCCATCATGCCACCGGCGCGGCACCAAGGTCCATGACGCCACCACCATGGTCGTCCTTCTCCATTACAATATATCTCATGGATATATCTACAGCACGCAGGCCTTAAAAAGGAAAAACACAACCATATGGCTCCTGCCGGTTGTTTACAATAAATCTCATTTCATACAACAATTTTGTAACAATGACCATATCACATCACATGCCCTGCAAAAACAAGTTAGACGCTTCTAAATTATCTTTGCAAATTTTACGTGGTTTTGGGCTTCCTAGGAAAGAACCGATCTTACCTACGGACAAGAACCACAACGTTGATTCGCTAGTTGTTTCTTTTCATCCCTTTCCAGGGCCCTCCGTTGCAAATGCCATATCACTAATGTTAGAGAAACAGACACCCCCAAAGCCACTTTATACGGTACAAGCCGTATGTCAAGCGTGACACGCAATCTGCGCTTAGGGCCGCTTCAATCCAACATTGCCGCAATATGAACAAGTGCACAAAAGAGGGTAACAACTAGAGGATCAACGCCCACATCTCTATGTGTTCTAACCGTACAAAGCATCTACGCATAGACGAGGCTCTAATACCACTGAAGGGTTCGTTGCATAGAAAACAAAAATTTTCCTACGGTTGTAACAGCCAAGATCACATCTAGAAGATCACTTGTAACGGTTTGAGAAGGACTCACCCTCGAAGACCAAAAGCTTTAACGAGAACTATTCTCGTGGGTGATGTAGTCGAACACTCGCCGACCTCAAGGTCGTGATGAAGACTTGACGCCACGAACGGGCAGCGTCTCCGTAGTCGGTCACACGTACAGATCAGTGACGACCTCCGCCCCTTGCTCCAGTTGGGCAGCGGAAGTAGTGGATCCTCGGGAACTCCAGCAGCACTACAACATAGTGGTGGTGGTGGTAGAGAAGATCTTGAGCAGGGCTTCGCCTAAGCACCGTACTCGTGAAACTGGATCAGCTAGCAAGGGGAGGAAGATGCCAACCAAAGGGCATATGAGAGATGGAGGAATTGGTGTGTAGAGGGGTCTCCACCCATCTATATATAGGAGGGGGAGGCAGCCCCCAAGGGGTAGCACGCCCCAAGAGGTGCCCCCACCTCTCCCCTCATCATGTGGGTGGACTCCCCACTCACAAAAACAAAGGGTCACACATTATTCCCATAACTTCCATAATTTTCCACTCAAAATTCCAAGAGTTTATCACATTAAAACACTTTTAATTATCTTGTTTAATGTCACTCAAATTAATGAACACTTCATTCAATGAGTACTTCATTGATGAACACTTCATTCAATGAACACATTAACAATTATCCCCTTGCACTATTTTGATATACCGAAACTATTCCAGCAGTTTTATCAAAACAGTCCATGTGCTGTCCTGTATATTCTCCGGCGTTCCGTATCCACTCAAACGCGTCACCGAATCCTTAAGTGTGTCACCCTACGGTTCGTGAATAAAATGGACATGAAATAGACTCTTCTCTGATCAATAATCATCAGCGAGATCTGGAGATCCATGATGACTCCCACTTACTCAACGATGAACTAGTGATCGTGTGAACCAAAACTCCGTAACCAATTCCTTTTGTCTCGCGATATTTTACTTGTCCGAGATCCGATCATTTGGTATCATCCATACCTAGTTCGATCTCGTTACCGACAAGTACTCTTTACTCGTTCCGTGATATAACATCCTCGTGAGCCAGTCACGTGCTTGCAAGCGATGTCAATGTGATATCACCGAGAGGGCCCAGAGTATATCTCTCCGTCATCTGGATGGACAAATCCCACTCTTGATCCACGAGCCTCAACTAACACTTTCCAAGTACCCAACGACACCTTTATAATCACCCTGTTACGGTGTGACGTTTGATGGAATCAAAGTACTCTTCCGGTGTCAGTGATTGACGTGATCTCATGGTCTAAGGATTAGGGTTACTTCGTGAAAGTTTGATACAACAATAGAAACTTTGATGACATGATCGTATTGCTATAACTACTGTGGGTGTATGTTCATCACATCATTCTCCAATGACATGACCTTGTTATTAACAACATCCAATGTTCATGACCAGGAAACCTTGATCATCCGTTAATCAACAAGCTAGTATAAAGAGAGGCATTACTAGGAACCTTTTCTTTGTTTATTAAACACACATGTATTAACGTTTCCGGTTAACACAATTATAGCATGAAAATAAACATTTATCATAAACATGGAATAAGATAATAACCACTTTATTATTGCCTCTCGGGCATATTCCCTTCAGTTAAAACTTCCGTCAAAATATTTTTGGCATGAAAGATACTGATTTCCCCTCACCGCACCATGAGCTTGTACGGTTACAAAGGAGAAGCTTTTGAATAAATTTCGATATGGCACATGAAAGTCTAAGTTAGGAGTGGCCAGTAAATACCACATATAGGTAGGTATGGTGGACTCAAATGGAACAACTGGGTTTAAAAAGGAGTTTGGAAGCACAAGCAGAATTCCGCTTGGTGCTGGAGGAAGGCTAGCAAAAGACGGGGAAGCGACCAACTAGAGAGCATAACGGTCATAATCATGCAGAGCGACAAAGAAACATTGAATCGGGCATGAAAGTGATATAACTACTCTGAAGTAAAAAGATCATCAAGGCAGAACAGACTTTTTAGTCTTAACATGCGTGAACATGTGCCAAGTCAATCCAAGAATCCCCCGGAGGGAAATACCACTTCAATATGCCACACCATGAACAATGCAATGCATGTCAATCATTTCAAGCAACACATTATAAACTCTAGCTATTTGAGGCTAACCACAAAGAAAGCATGAACCACTGGGAAAGCATTGTAAACATAGCACTATGTCGCTACAAGCTGGTCTCTAATCACAAGTACATGCATATGTACAGAAGTAGAAACAAAAAGAGTTCATACCGGCTTTCCTTGTTGCATCCCTTCCGTCGATCTCGTCATTACTGCCTTGTCAATTGCACGATCGAACGTAGGAAATTATAATCATCACAGACTCGAGCTAAACTTTGAAAAAAAAGCAAACTAAAGAGCAAAGGAAACATATTTTTGGGGTTTTTAAGGTTTAACGAAAGCAAAAGAAAGGAGAAATATTTTTTGGGTTTTTGCAAACTAAAAAGATCAAAGAAGAACATGCTACAAAAAGATAAAAGAGAACCAACGGAAGATACAATGAAAGGGGAGGAGAGCACGTACTCCCCCAAGCTTAGGCTTTTGGCCTAAGTTGGGCTCGTCTACTGCGGTCCCGAGGAGCCTCCTGTTAGTAGCAAGGCGTTTCGCAATAAGCGAACCCACATGATGCTCATGCTTCCATGAGAGAGCATTTTCCATGATGGCAGTATCAGGCATGGAAGTGCTGCTCATGTTGTCTCGAGCCAACACCCCCCTAGCAATATAATAGGAGAAATTCCTGAGGTGAGGAAACATAATGTTGGAGATCTTCTGCCGGTTGGATGGCCTCACTTCGGTGTTGCAGAATGAGTCGAGGAGGGTGTTAATTTCAACAGTCGGGATATTTTTCCTCTTCTTCTTCTCGACCAAGCCTGGCAAACCTAAAACTTCACAAAATTTACTCATAGGCATGGTCAGCAACCTTTCATAAAGTTGACCACAGTATCATTGTCAGAATAAAATCTGAAACTGTTAACAAAAATAGCGGTGAGTGTCTCGTACTGTGGTACACGGCTTGTAACAAGCCGTGTCAAACCTGCATTCTCACACAGAGCATAAAACTCTTCTTTTATGCCGGCATTCTCCATAAAATCATCGCATGGAAATGCCATGGCCTTCGCGGGTAACACGTCCAACATCTCTATGGGTATGATATCTTCATTGTAGCTTGCCCTTGTGGTAGAAGGCGAAGCTGTGGAACGCGTGACACGGCTAGAGCGCTCGGGTTTCTTCTTACCAAGCCACTTCCCTAGTTTCTCCATTTCTGAAATTTTTAACAAATCACAAAAACGAAGATTTAAGCAAAACTAGTTTGGGAATAACATTCTACTTACTTAACCAAGGCTCAAACTAGCAGCTGATACGTCCCAAATGTATCTATAATTTCTGCTTGCTCCATGCATGTTTTGTGTGACTTTGCCATGTTTTGCTTGAACTTTCATACACTTTTGAACCTATTTGGACTAACCTATTAACTCAGTGCACCCAGTTGCCAGTTTCTGTCTTCTGCTGTTTTTGTATTTCAGGTTTTCCGGCCATTAAAAGTACTCCAAAAATTCTGGCAAAAATATATAAAAAATCAGCGCAACAGAAGCTTCCGGAATCACCAAGAGAGGGAAGGGGGGCCACCACCAGGCAGCCAGGAGGGCAGGTGGCGCGGCCCCACCCTGGGCCGCGCCAGGGACCCTCCTGACTGCCTCGTGGGTCCCCTCGACGCCCCCTTCGCCTATATTTACCCCTCGGGGTTGAAACCCCTAATACGGACTCCTCTTTCGCGATCTCGCCTCTGTTCCGCCGCCGCCGCCGTTTCTAGATCGGGGCTGCCTGGAGAAGCTGCTCCGGCACCCTGCCGGGAGAAGCTACCCCCTCCGGGAGACCCTCCATAGCCATGGATGCCTCCCGTATGTACCGTGAGTAGTTTCCCTTGGACCATGGGTTTGTGACCAGTAGCTATGTGATCTATCTCTCCCCCTTTTGTGCTTCCACTTTCGAGTTCTCGTGAGCTGCCTCGCATGATTGAGGCATCTATGTAATTTATGCTGTTGCTATGCTGAGTTTGTTGGGATCTGATGGATTATGAGACTATGTTCAGATTGTGATGAGTAATATATTTGGTTCTTATCTTTTATATTTTGTTCTTGAGTAAATTCTTGCATGTTCTCCATTGCGGTATTTGCTTTGGCCAAGTATTTTATTTGCAACTCCAAGAGAGAGCGTTATGCTCGATTGTGGGTTCAGCCCCTTGATGTCTAGCTTGAGTGACAGAAACATGAGACTAGGGGATGTGATGTTGCCACCAGGGATAAAACAACGGTGCTTGTACCTGCGGGTGCAAGGATTGTTTACTTTACGCAAAGTTTTTTTAATGCAGTTGTCTGTTGCTTTGAGTTTACACTTTGGGTGGGATTCGCAACTTAATACCAGCGAGATGTTCTGGATAGGTATCTCAAGGTGGATTATTCGTAGTAGATGCAGATGGATTTCGGTCTACTTACCTTGGTGTACTGCCCATTGCTTTTGAGCCCTTCCTTTCTTTGTAGCATAGTTAGCATTGCGGTGCCTTCATAATCCTGTCAATTGCCCAACTGTGATTTGTTTACCTTCCTAGCACTTTTATCGTCTTTTGGGAGAGAGACATCACTAGTGAAAATCACGGGACCCTGGTCCATCTTCACATTATTGTTCACACCCTCAATTTACTTTCAGCTTTTACTTTCCTTTGCACCTTTTATCTCTTGTGTTGATCCTTTGTAAACGACAAGGCCGGAGGAATTGACAACTCCTCCGTACTCGTTGGGAGCAAAGTTATTTGTTGCTGTGTGCAGGTCCACGACAACACCCTAGTCAGGAAGAAATTTCTGGCGACGTTGCCACCTACTTGTATTTCCTGAGTCTTACTGGTTCGATAACCTTGGTATCTTCACCGAGGGAAACTTGCTGCTGCACTGCATCTCAAACCTTCCACTTGGGGTAACCAACGAGGGGCGAGAAGCCATCAAGCAAATTTCTGGCGCCGTTGTCGGGGACTCAAGTCTACAAGATAGGGGAGTTGCACACTATATTTTATCTTTGCTTTTTAGTATTGTTAGTTTACCTTTCAGTTTTTACTTTTGTGTCCCTAATCAAAAATACCAAAAACACATGTTACCTTGTCAGTAGTTACCACTATGGCTGGTCCTT
The DNA here is from genome assembly GCA_950022295.1 of Bromus sterilis. Lineage (NCBI taxonomy): Eukaryota > Viridiplantae > Streptophyta > Magnoliopsida > Poales > Poaceae > Bromus > Bromus sterilis. The sequence continues at coordinate 281,441,385 of OX465599.1, read as the reverse complement.
TTTCCTTTGGTGAGGCAGAAGTGCTTACCTTTACTCAAAGAGGTGGTGAAAGTTTGAAAGATGCTTGGTATAGAATTAATGATTCTCAAAAAAGAGCCACCAAGAAGCAATCCACTACTATCCTGCTTAGAAATTTTTATGTTGGGATTACTTCTTGGAATATGTTTCTTTTAGACACTGCTATCAATGGGAACTTCATAGAGGCCCCAGTTTGGGAAGCCCTTAATGTTATTGAAAATCTTGTTGGAAGTCTCCACATTGTTAGTATTAAGGAGGACATTACTTTAGCTCACATTATGAGAAAACTTGAAAAGATAGAGCTAGAGATGCCAAGTATCGATAGGGTGAATGAGTTGGATCGTAAGATTCAAGGGAATTTGAATAGGCTAGATAATTCCATGCAGAAAATTGTCAAAACTTTGGATACTATCAAATCCCTTGATGAAAAGTCTTCTAGGATAGAAAAGATTGAGGAAGTTATTGAAACTTTAGGAACTACCTTTTACTCAATCAAAACCAAAAAGGATGAAACTCCATCAAAGAAGGAACCTAAGTCCGTTTACGTACCCAAGGTTCCCCGAGCTAAAGCTAGCACACCCAGTGCCAAGAGAGTTGAAACGGTGAAAACTTTGGAGGAGACACCTATCTGTAACTTTAATGAAACTCCAATTGATTTCCCTCCTTTTGATTTTATTCCAAGAAACATTTTCATTCGTCCTTTATTTGAGAAACCCATTAAGACTAGTTGTACTATTGAAGAGCTTTTTGATGATCATGATTATGGTTCAATAGATGCAACTTGATCTTCTGCTTTAAGCCTAGCTAATGGCTCTAAAGAAGCGCTTTCGGGAGGCAGCCCGCAATGAATTTAGGTTTTTATTTTTGCTTTTGTTCTGTTCTTAGTGGTCTTGATGATTGTTACTACTGTAGCAACATCATTGTATCTTTACTTTTCAAGCTTTGTGCCAAGTTTAGCCTCATACGGCAAGGGAAGTAAAAGTTGTGACATGCTGTCCAGAAAACAGATTCTGTCCTCGTGACTAGAAAAATCAGAGAAAAATCCCAGTTCATCTTTTTGAGCTTAATTTTTTACACAGCATGCTCTATACAATTACGAAACTTCCATATGTTCTGAGTTTTTTTATTGGAGTTGCAGAAGTACCCCTAAGAAATTAGTTTCTATCTGCTGTTCTGTTTTTCACAGATTCTGCCACGTTTTGTCTCTCTTCACTTTTGCAAACCTTAAGCTTCCTTTTTCTTTGCAAAAACCTTTTGGAAATCTTGGGAAACAGTAGCTCTTCCTGGAAAACTTTATTTTCAGTAGAGGAAAGTTGTATTATTAGGATACTAACCTCTCTAATCAGCCTACAATGAGTTATGTATGAAGGGAGTTTTCAAGTGCGCGATGGAGGATGATGAAAGAAGATTCAGGAGGGTCAAACGCTCAAGCTTGGGGATGCCCATGTGCACCCCCAATAAATATTCAAGGAGACTCAAGCGTCTAAGCTTGGGGATGCCCCCGTGCATCCCCTTCTTCATCAACAATTATCAGTTTGTCTCTCGTTGCACTATATTTTTATCACTTCATGCATTATGTGCTATTCTTGGAGCATCTTGCTCTTAGGTTTTGTTTTTAGTTTTCTTTTGATTTGTTTGCTGTAGTAACAAGTTAGACCCCAACTTACTCTTTTTTGTGGGAGAGATTCATGCTCCGCTTGAACTAGAACTCTTCATAGGATTTGTGTGCTTATTCTTTTAGCTGTGAGTTGTTCTTTTTCTTTTCTTAGCTGTTGTTCTGTTTAGTTGTAGTGCTTTAGTTTTTCTAGAGCTTTTCTTTTTGTCTTAGGTTGAACCTTCTATAGGTTGCATGTTTTATCTTGTTAGAGAGTTTTCCTGTTGCACTGAGTTCTGTATCTTGACTGAAAGTAGGTAGTTAAAGTTGATGTTCTCTTTGTAGTAGTAACTTGCAATAGTTTTGAGGTATTGACTAGAGTAATGTTTGAACTTATGGTGTCAAGAGCTCTTGCCTATTAGTGATAGATGTCGTATTTTGGGCAATTCGTGTGTTTTTCGAAAACCAAAAAACCCTGTTGAGAACTCTAGCTACTAGATGGATCACTAACCTCTGGAGGGTTCGAATATTAGAGTACACTCACGTACCATGAGTCGAGGATGCGCAAGGATAACCAAACCCCCATACACTCCTCCTCGGGGTACCTGTCTCTTTGTGAACCTCCAGATTAGATTGAGAGTTACCGATAATAAGTGCATGAGTTCTTCAGACTAATGTGAGTATTCGAAAGTTGACACTTCCACCCACCTATACTTTTTCTAGCCTCTTCGGTACCTTGCATTGCCCTTTCTCACCTCGAGAGTTGGTGCATACTTCGCCGGTGCATCCAAACCCTTGGCATGATACGCTCTGTCATCATAAGCCTCCTTATATCTTTCCTCAAAACAGCCACCATACCTACCTACAAGGAATTTCCATAGCCTTTCCGAGATACATTGCCATGCAACATCCATCTTCTCATGACTTGATCTTCATGTCATACATGCTACTTGCTTGATCTATGAGTCGCATGCTAGTTGGGCCTTGCCCTAATCATTGCTACATGACGCGCTAGTATCATTGCATATCCTGCTATCCTGGCAGAAGCATACATTTGCATCATGATAGTTACATTTTCTTTATGTGAGTACCTTTGTAAAGTGTGAAAGATCTCCTATATTCTTGTAAAATATAGAGTATTGCCCCTAAAGTGAGGAAAAGATCCCAAAGAGGAAAAATGAGAGTTAAATAGAAAGAGTCATTGAGGCCACCAAAAAATAAAAATAAAAAGAGAAAAAGAGAAAAAAATAAAAAGAGATAAGGGGGCATACTACTATTCCTTTTGAGAGATCCACACTAGTACTTCATCTCATATCCCTTGTACTCCATAGAGATCATCATCATGCATATAGCTATGTGGGGACCCTTCACACTATAGAACTTGGCTTGTATATTCCAATGATGAGCCTCCTCAAACGAGCTCTAGGTCTTCTTGAGCAAGCAAGTTAGATGCACCCCCACTAGTTCCCTTGGAGAGCTTTTAGCTCACATGTGCATCCGTTGTATGGCAATCCCTACTCCTCACATCATATCTATCATATGGCCTTCTCTCGCCTATGATTTTCCTCATTGATGTGAGCCTTTCACACCTTTTTGTCTTCCTCCTCCACCTTCTTTCTATTTCGCCTTTTAGGTGTCAACTTTCTTGCTCACGCTCATCCATTGCATGAGTGCTCAAAATATCGAAAGGGAGTGGATCAGTTTGACTTGTACCTGGCTAGTGGTCTGGGGACGAGTCCAGATAAGAATGCAAAGGAGACCAACTGTGAAACTTTAGTAGATAGTTGTTCTCAACAACCTTATTTTTCCTCTCGTATTTCCCTATCCCTTGCTTGCACGCAAACACCATTTGGAGACATTCGAGTCACGGACAGCGAGAGCTCTTGCACCTTTTGTTCTTTTGTTGCTTGTGTCAATGCTAATATAGACTCTTGCTTGTTAAGACTTGAATTGAATTGCATGCTTTGATTGCTTTATTTAAAAGTCCTTTTATGGTTGTGTGGCATGTCACCACAGAAATTATGCTTGTTATCATTTACCTACTCGAGGAGGAGCGGGAATTAAGCTTGGGGATGTTGATACGTCCCAAACGTATATATAATTTCTGCTTGCTCCATGCATGTTTTGTGTGACTTTGCCATGTTTTGCTTGAACTTTCATACACTTTTGAACCTATTTGGACTAACCTATTAACTCAGTGCACCCAGTTGCCAGTTTCTGTTTTCTGCTGTTTTGTATTTCAGGTTTTCCGGCCATTAAAAGTACTCCAAAAATTCTGGGAAAAATATATAAAAAATCAGCGCAACAGAAGCTTCCGGAATCACCAAGAGAGGGAAGGGGGGCCACCACCAGGCAGCCAGGAGGGTAGGTGGCGCGGCCCCACCCTGGGCCGCGCCAGGGACCCCCTGACTGCCTCGTGGGTCCCCTCGACGCCCCCTTCGCCTATATTTACCCCTCGGGGTTGAAACCCCTAATACGGACTCCTCTTTCGCGATCTCTCCTCTGTTCTGCCGGCGCTGCCGTTTCTAGATCGGGGCTGCCTGGAGAAGCTGCTCCGGCACCCTGCCGGGAGAAGCTACACCCTCCGGGAGACCCTCCATAGCCATGGACGCCTCCCGTATGTACCGTGAGTAGTTTCCCTTGGACCATGGGTCCGTGACCAGTAGCTATGTGATTTATCTCTCCCCCTTTTGTGTTTCCACTTTCAAGACCTCGTGAGCTGCCTGAAATGATCGAGGCATCTATGTAATTTCTTCTGTTGTTATGCTAAGTTTGTTGGGATCTGATGGATTATGAGACTATGTTCAGATTGTGATGAGTAATATATTTGGTTCTTCTCTTTTATATTTTGTTCTAAGTAAATTCTTGCATGTTCTCCGTTGCGGTATTTGCTTTGGCCAAGTATTTTATTTGCACCTCCAAGAGAGAGCGTTATGCTCGATTGTGGGTTCAGCCCCTTGATGTCTTGCTTGAGTGACAGAAACATGAGACTAGGGGATGTGCTGTTGCCACCAGGGATAAAACAACGGTGCTTGTACCTGCGGGTGCAAGGATTGTTTACTTTACGCAAAGTTCTTTTAATGCAGTTGTCTGTTGCTTTGAGTTTACACTTTGGGTGGGATTCGCAACTTAATACCAGCGAGATGTTCTGGATAGATATCTCAAGGTGGATGATTCGTAGTAGATGCAGATGGATTTCGGTCTACTTACCTTGGCGTACTGCCCATTGGTTTTGATCCCTTCCTTTCTTTGCAGCATAGTTAGCATTGCGGTGCCTTCATAATCCTGTCAATTGCCCAACTGTGATTTGTTTACCTCGCTAGCACTTTTATCGTCTTTTGGGAGAGAGACATCACTAGTGAAAATCACGGGACCCTGGTCCATCTTCACATCATTGTTCACACCCTCAATTTACTTTCAGCTTTTACTTTCCTTTGCACCTTTTATCTCTTGCGTTGATCCTTTGTAAACGACAAGGCCGGAGGAATTGACAACTCCTCCGTACTCATTGGGAGCAAAGTTATTTGTTGCTGTGTGCAGGTCCATGACAACACCCTAGTCAGGAAGCAATTTCTGGCGATGTTGCCACCTACTTGTATCTCCTGAGTCCTACTAGTTCGATAACCTTGGTATCTTCATCGAGGGAAACTTGCTGTTGCACTGCATCTCAAACCTTCCACTTGGGGTGACTGATACATCCAAAACGTATCTATAATTTCTGCTTGCTCCATGCATGTTTTGTGTGATATTGCTATGATCTAGATACACTTTCATACACTTTTTATCATATTTGGACTAACCTATTAACTCAGTGCACCACAATGCCAGTTCCTGTTTTCTGCTGTTTTTCTATTTCAGTTTTCCCCCATATAAAAAGTGCTCCAAAAATTCGGGAAAATTCAGATAAACAATCAGCGTGAAGGAACCTTCCGGAAGAACCTGGGTGGGGCCAGAGGGCCAGGCGCCCTAGGGCTTGGCCGCGCCAGGGGGCGCCTGGACCCCTGGTGGCCCCCCTGGCTGCCCCCCTTCGCCTATATATTCTCCGTCACGGGAAACTTCCGAGAACAGAACCCTTTTTCGCGATCTCTCCTCTGTTCCGCCGCCGCCGCGCTTCCGAGATCGGGAGCACCAGAAGACCTCTTCCCGGCACCCTGCCAGAGGGAGGGCCGACCTCCGGGAGTCTCCTCTCCACCATGGATGCTTTCCGGATGTCTCGTGAGTAGTTTCCTTTGGACCTTGGGTCCGTGATCAGTAGCTATGTGATGTTCTCCTCCCCTCTTTGTTCTTCATGGTTTAGACCTCGTGAGATGCCCTACATGATCGAGGCACTTTTGTAATCTTTCTGCTGTTGCTATGCTTAGTTTGATGGGATCTGATGGATTATGAGATTATGTTCAGATTGTGATTGAGTAATATATTTGGTTCTTATCTCTTATATTTTTGTTCCTAAGTAATTCTTGCATGTTCTCCGTTGCTGTTTATTGCTTTGGCCAAGTAGTAGGTAGTAACCCCAAGAGGGAACGTTTTGCTCGATTGTGGGTTCATGCCCCCCGATGACACGCTTGAGTGACAGAAACATGAGTCTAGGGGATGTGCTGTTTCCACAAGGGGGAAAACAACGGTGCTTGTAACCGCGGTTGCAAGGATTGTTTACTTTACGCAAAGTGCTTTTTAATGCAGTTGTCTGTTGCTTTGGGTTTGCACTTTGGGTGGGGCTCGCAACTTAATACCAGCGAGATGTTCTGGATAGATATCTCAAGGTGGATGATTAGTAGTAGATGCAGTTGGATTTCGGTCTACTTATTTTGGCGTTCTGCCCATGCTTTTGAGCCTCTTCCTTTCTTTTGTAGCATAGTTAGCATTGCGGTGCGTTTATAATCCTGTCAATTGCCCTTCTGTAATTTGTTCACCTCGCATAGCAGTTTTATCGTCTTTTGGGAGAGAGACATCACTAGTGAACATCACGTATCCCGGTCCATATCCTCATTACTGTTTCCACGCTCATTTACTTTTCTGCTTTTACTTTCAGTTGCTATCATTATCCCTTGTGTTTGATCCTTTGTGAACAACAAGACCGGAGAGATTGACAACCTCTCTGAACTTCATTGGGAACAAAGTTATTTGTGTCTGTGTGCAGGTCTGCGTCAGTTGCGCCGCTGACACCTACTTATCATCTCTGGAGTCCTACTGGAGACAAACCTTCGTATCTTTACTGAGGTAAATTTGCTGTTGTGCTACATCACGCCTTCCACTTGGGGTTACCAACGAAGGGCGAGAAATCACTATCATTACCTCGCACATTAAGCCAAATTTCTGGCGCCGTTGCCGGGGACTCCGAGTGCTAAGATAGGGGAGTTGCACACTACCCTTTACCTTTGTTTTTTAGTCTTGTTAGTTTACCTTTCAGTTTTTATCTTTGTGTCTTATATCAAAAATCACAAAAAAAATTGTTTATCTTGCTGTTAGTAGTCCTCCTTGTTTAGATGAACATGTTAGGGCTAGGTGCTTTGCGGGAATCGGAAGTTCTCGATTTCCGTCAAAGAGATGGAGAAAATATGAAGAAGGCATGGGACAGAATCTCTGAAGCACATAAAAGAATTATGCCTTGGATACCTATAAAAATTGTGCTTAGAAATTTTTACCATGGTCTTTTTAAGTGGTGTAAACACTCTCTTGATATTATAGTTGAAGGAGATTTTCTAGAGTGTGATGAAGTTAGAGCTCTTGATATTTTGCATAGTCTATCTAGTTATTTTGTTTATGATCGTAGTATTGATACTGTCATAGATAGACTTGCCTCTATTGAAAAAAGATTGGATGCTCTAGACTTGAGGAAAGTAGAGGAACTTAAGTCCAACAAGAAAGAAATGTTGGAGATAGATGATGATTGGGAGCCTTTGTTAGGATTAGCATCTCTAACCAAGGCTTCCTTGCTCTTTGTGATATTGGATCCACAGTTTCTACTATGCCAAAAATAGTTTATGATTCTTTGAAGCTAGATATGGATAAATTATCATCTTATCATGAACATTCTAATGGAGATATTTCAGAGATTAAAGAAAAGGTAAAAGAAGTCCAAGTTGCATTCCTTCATAGGACTGCACCAATGGATTTCTTCATCATGGAGCCAAACCAAAGTAACATTGTGCTCGGAAGAGACTTCCTCCGTGCTATGAAAGGCTTCATTGATATTGGTAACAGGCACATACGCTTACGCGGTATGGCGAGAGGTAAGTATCTCTTTCCTAGTAAGAAGAAGAATGAACTTATTGAAAATCAATTTGAAGGTTTTTATGATTCTGATCTTGGAGACCCTTGATTCTTCTTTTGCATCATGCCTAGCTTAAAGGCATAAAAGAAAGCGCTTTCGGGAGGCAGCCCGCAACGAATTTAGGTTTATTTTTGCTTTTTGTTGTGTCTTGATGTTTCTTACTACTGTAGCAACATCATTGTATCTTTATTTTTCAGCTTTGTGCCAAGTTATAGCCTCTTATGATAAGGGAAGCAAAAGTTGTGACGTGTTGTCCAGAAAACAGATTCTGTCCCTTGACAGAAAAATTCGAATCAAATCACCAGATCATCTTTTTGATCTGAATTGTTTTGACAGCATGCTCTATACAATTGTGAAACTTTCGTATGTTCTGAGTTTTTTTATTTGAGTTGCAGAAGTGCCCCTAAAAAATTCTTTACTACCTGTTGTTCTGTTTTTCACAGATTCTGCCACGTTTTGTCTCTCCTTACTTTTGCAAACCTTAAGCTTGCTTTTTCTGTGCAAAAACCTTTTGGCACTCTTGAGAAACAGTAGCTCTTCAAGAATATCTTTATATCCAGTGGGAAAAAATTATTTATTAAGGGTACTAACCTCGCTAATCAGCTTATGATGAGTTATGTATGAAGGGAGTTTTCAAGTGTGCGATGGAAGATGGTGAAAGAAGATCCAGGAGTGTCAAGCGCTCAAGCTTGGGGATGCCCCCATGCATCCCCAATAAATATTCAAGGAGACTCAAGCGTCTACGCTTGGGGATGCCCCCGTGCATCCCCTTCTCCATCAACAATCATCAGTTCGTCCTTCGTCTCGTTATATTTTTATCACTTCATGCGTTATGTGCTATGCTTGGAGCGTCTCGCTCTTAGGTTTTATTTTTAGTTTTGCTTGTTGTTCATAACAAGTTAGATCCCGTCTTAATTTGTGTGGGAGAGAAACACGCTCCACTTTCAAAATCTAGAACACATCATAGGATTTTTCCTGCTTATCTTTTTGCTGTTGTGTGTTCTTTATCTTTTCGTAGCTGCTGCCATGTTTAGTTTTAGTCTTAGTTTGTCTTTAGCAAGAGCCCTGGCTTTTGTTTAGTTTGTTGCTGGAACTCTTTTTAGTTTTCATGTTTATCTTGTTAAAGAGAGTTTTTTGTTGCACTGAGTTGTGTCTTGTCTTGAAAGTAGGTAATTGAGGTTGCTATTTAATTCTAGTAGTAACTTGCAATAGTTTTGAGGTATTGATGTGAGTAATGTCTGAACTTTTGGTGTCAAGAGCTCTAGCCTATTAGTGATAGGTGTCGTATTTTGGGAAATCCGTGTGTATTTTCAAAACCTACAAAACTAGTTGAGAACTCTAGCTACTAGATGGATCACTAATCTTTGGAGGGATCGAATATTAGAGTACACTCACGTACCATGAGTCGAGGCTGCACAAGGATAACCAAACCCCCATACACTCCTCCTCGGGGTACTTGTCTCTTTGTGAACCTCCTTATTAGATTAAGAGTTACCGATAATAAGTGCATGAGTTCTTCGGACTAATGTAAGTATTGAAAGTTGACACCTCCACCTTCCCATATTTTGCTAGACTCTCCCGTGCCGTGCATTGCCTTCTTCTCACTCCGAGAGTTGGTGTCCACCTTCGCTGGTAAATCCAAACCCTTGGCATGATACACTCTGTCATCATAAACCTCCTTATATCTTTCCTCAAAACAGCCACCATACCTACCTATCAAGGCATTTCCATAGCCTTTCCGAGATATATTGCCATGAAACATCCACCTCTGCATGACTTGATCTTCATGTCATACATGTTCCTGCTACACTGGCGGCGACATACATTGCATACATCATGATAGTTACATCTTCTTTATGATTTTGAGTACCTTGTAAAGTGTGAAAGATCTCCTTTATCTTCTTGTAAAATAGAGTGTTGCCCTTAAGTGAGGAAAAGATCCCAAAGTGGACACAATAAAAGATCCCAGAGAGGACAAATGAGAGTTAAATAGAAAGAGCCATTGAGGCCACAAAAAAATACAAAAAATAGAAAAAAGAGAAAAAAGAAATAAAAAGAGAGAAAGGGGCAACACTACTATCCTTTTCAGAGATCCACACTAGTACTCCCTTTATATCCTTGTACTCCATAGAGATGATCATTATGCATATAGCTATGTGGGGATCTTCACACTATAGAACTTGGCTTGCATATTCCAAGGATGAGCCTCCTCAAACGAGCTCTAGGTCTTCATGAGCGAGCAAGTTAGATGCACCCCCACTAGTTCCATTGGAGAGCTTCTTAGCTCGTATGTGCATCCGTTGCATGGCAATCCCTACTCCTCACATCATATCTATCATTTGGCATCTCTTGCCTATGATTGTCCTCATTGATGTGAGCCTTTCTCCTCCTTTTTGTCTTCCTCCTCCGTACTCCTCTCTTTGCCATCCTAAGTGTCAACTCTCGTGCTTACGCTCATCCATTGCATGAGTGCTCAAAATATTGAAAAAGGAGTGGATCAAATTGACTTGTACCTGGCTAGTGGTCTGGGGACGAGTCAAGATATGATTCCAAAGAAGACCAAGTGTGAAACTTTAGTAGATTGAGTTCTCAACAAATAAATGTTTTCTCGTATTCCCTATCCCCCTTCTTGCACACAAACACCATTTGGAGACATTCGAGTCACGGACAGCGAGAGCTCTTGCACCTAATGTTCTTTTGTTACTTGTTTCAATGCTAATATAGACTCTTGCATGTTATGACTTGAATTGAATTTCTAACCTTGATTGCTTTACTTTTCAAAGTTCTTATATGGTTGCTAGCATGTCACCACAGAAATTATGCCGTTATCATTTACCTACTCGAGGACGAGCAGGAATTAAGCTTGGGGATGTTGATACGTCCAAAACGTATCTATAATTTCTGCTTGCTCCATGCATGTTTCGTGTGATATTTCTATGATCTAGATACACTTTCATACACTTTTGATCATATTTGGACTAACCTATTAACTCAGTGCACCACAGTGCCAGATCCTGTTTTCTGCTGTTTTTCTATTTCAGTTTTCCCCCATATAAAAAGTCCTCCAAAAATTCGGGAAAATTCAGATAAAAAATCAGCATGAAGGAACCTTCCGGAAGAACCTGGGTGGGGCCAGAGGGCCACCACCAGGGGCCCAGGCGCCCTGGTGGCGCGCCCTAGGGCTTGGCCGCGCCAGGGGGGTTCACGAAAAAGGGTTATGTTCTCGGAAGTTTCCCGTGACGGAGAATATATAGGCGAAGGGGGCAGCCAGGGGGGCGCCTGGACCCCTGGTGGCCCCCCTGGCTGCCCCCCTTCGCCTATATATTCTCCGTCACGGGAAACTTCCGAGAACAGAACCCTTTTTCGTGATCTCTCCTCTGTTCCGCCGCCGCCGCGCTTCCGAGATCGGGAGCACCAGAAGACCTCTTCCCGGCACCCTGCCGGAGGGAGGGCCGACCTCCGGGGGTCTCCTCTCCACCATGGATGCTTCCCGGATGTCTCGTGAGTAGTTTCCTTTGGACCATGGGTCCGTGATCAGTAGCTATGTAATGTTCTCATCCCCTCTTTGTTCTTCATGGTTTAGACCTCGTGAGCTTCCCTACATGATCGAGGCACTTTTGTAATCTTTCTGCTGTTGCTATGCTGAGTTTGATGGGATCTGATGGATTATGAGATTATGTTCAGATTGTGATTGAGTAATATATTTGGTTCTTATCTCTTATATTTTTGTTCCTAAGTAATTATTGCATGTTCTCCGTTGCTGTTTATTGCTTTGGCCAAGTAGTAGGTAGTAACCCCAAGAGGGAACGTTTTGCTCGATTGTGGGTTCATGCCCCCCGATGACACGCTTGAGTGACAGAAACATGAGTCTAGGGGATGTGCTTGAGAGCGCCTATTCCTAGGTAAACCGCCTTGCCATGACCATGGCTGGGTGGTTCCCTCATACTGAGTACACTCCCATTCTTGACAATGACGGTGACGAGGGGGTGACCCCACGACTCCTGTGGATGAGCCTACCCGGTATACACAAAGACAGAAGGCCCACAAAGATACCGCCTGGGCCCAGCCTTGGCCCACTAGTGGCACCGACGTAGGAGTCTGCGAGTCATAAGGAAGGTGCAAACTTGCCGTACGGAACAAGATCATGGTTAGGAAACCTCATCTGTAATCTAGGACGGACTCCCCGAGACCTAGCCTAGTATATAAGGGCTTGGAGGAGAGACGTCAAAGGACAAGCAATACAAAATCTGTAACCCCAGCCTTGCGCGCACTAGCCTTGGCTCCCCTGTAATCGCCATCTCCAATCAATAATATCGAGCAGGAACGTATCCTCCTGTTAGCCGACGATCTATAGTCCAACATGTGCCTCTCATGACTAACCCAGGGTCCATGACCATGGGATTTGCCGGGGTACATCCCCGTCAATTGGCGTCGTCTGTGGGAACTACACAGGTTGGAATTACGATCTCGGCGGTTCCGTCTTCAGCAAGCCACAACTCAAGAACAAGAACCAGATGCAATCCACCCGAGGAATTTAAGATCACGGCGAATATCTCCGCCGCCCCAGCAAGATCGCTCAGCCTGCAGCCGTGCCAAGACCAATACTACGGCGGCAACCGAGCCCACCGCCAGCGAAAGAGAACTCGACGACCCAAAATAAAGGCGCGAAGGTCCCACATGGAGATCCCGATCGACGAGCTGCAACACGAAGCAGGGGACTCGCCGACCACTCGATGAGCCACCTCCACCCAGGCACCCGCCGAACCACACGACACCGACTCCGAGCTCAAGATCAGCGAGCGCCAAGATAATCGCAAACAAGGAAGAAATCGACGACCCAGAAGATAAGCGCAAGGATTCCACGAAGAGACCTACTCAACGAGTCGAACTATACAGCCACGCGCTCGCCGACCACCCGACGACCCGCTGCCGGGTGGACAGCCGTCGCCCGCCAGGACAGCGACTCTGAGACTCAGACCGGCGAATAGTACGACCCAGATCGAAGGCCAGACAAATTCTCCAATCTCATAAGGAACCAGAATCTAAGAGAGGGGATCAAAATCGACCCACGAGCTCACGAGCACCCAGCGGACCACATGCTATTCTTCCGAATCTCAAGGAGGAAACGGCATGCCGGATCCAGCAAGCTCACGGTCAGGGAACAGCTAGAATGACCCTGCATGATCCACTGCTTCGAAGACAACTGGGGAAACATCAGATCGAGCCACACTCTGGGAGACTGCCGCCTGTTCAACGAACTCGCCGACACCCTCAAGGAGGAAAAACAGCGAGAAGCCAAGCGCGCCCGACGAACCGAGCAGTCGCCAACTCAGGGACAGGTGTACACAATCCAAGAAGGCATGGTTTCGCAAGCCCAACAGGACGCCTACACCCTGCAGGCTAGAGCAGCCGAGAACCTAAACGCAGTCGAAGTCTACCAGCTACATAATGCAGAAACCAGCATCACTTTCTCCCAGAGCGATCACCCGCCTGCAGTCCCAAGGCCGGGGCACGCGCCATTGGTACTCGACGCCCAAATCGGAGGGTACGACATGGACAGGATCTTCATGGACGGAGGCATCAACATGAACATAATCTTCGTCGGCACCCTACGCAAGATGCTGATCCCGCGATCAATATGGAAGAAATCAAGCATCATGCTATACGGAGTAGTCCCAGGAGAAGCAGCCACTTCCCTTGGATTAATCGAGCTCGAAGTCGTCTTTGGCAGCAGACGCAATTTCACAAGACACACCCTTGAGTTCGAAGTACTCGATTGGCAATCACAGTATCACACCATATTGGGACGTCCAACATTCGCACAATTCATGGCGATTCCTCACTACGCCTACCTCAAACTCAAGATGCCAGGATCCGCGGGCCTCCTCACAGTCAACGGGAACTTCATCAAATCAGACAAATGCGACCGCGATTTCCACAAAGTCTCTGACACCTTCAGAGCCGAGCAAGAACTCACAGAAATAGCCATGGCGAGAGACAAAAGCACCTTCCCACTAGCAAGCCGAAGCGAGTCAAAAGACTATGGATGGGACTCCAGGATCGACAGCGACACGGTCAACCACCAGGCGCACCCGACGGATTCAGAAAAATCAGGCCGCCCCAAAATTCCCTTCGGCCTAAACAACGCAGGAACAGTACACCAGCGAATGACGCAAGCATACATGAGAAGCTAGATCGATGGAAACATCCAGGCCTACATAGACGAGATCATCACCACAATCAAATAACTCGGACCAGAAGCAGACACGGAGGATGACAACACAGGCGAACCAACAAAAGTGGCAGCCGCAAACCCAACAGTTAATGAAGAAGCCAACAACGCAATCGAGGAGCAAGAGCCAGCCGCACCAGAGGACCCACCTTGGAGAGACCCACTCCGCAGGTTCCTAATCGACGGCACCCTACCGCGGGACGTCGCAGAAGCCAAACGCATCAGTCGGCGCTCCAAAACATTCACAGTAATCAACGGACAACTCTACAAGCACATCATTTCCAAGGTCCTACAAAAATGCATAGACGAGGAAGACGGCAAAATCCTACTACTGGAGATCCACGAAGGCACCTGCGGGCACCATGCTTGCAGCCGAGCACTCATGGCAACAGCCTTTCGAGCAGGTTTTTACTGGCCAACAGCCATGAGAAACGCAGAGGATATCATGCGGCGTTGCATCACCTGTCAAAAATTCGCCAGCAGATCGCACGCTCGAGCCTCGGCACTCAAGACCATACCACCATCATGGCCTCTCGCCACCTGGGGACTCGACATGGTAGGTCCGCTCAAAAAATCTTCAAAGGGAGGAAGAACCCACCTGCTAGTAGCAGTCGACAAATTCACCAAGTGGATTGAAGCAGTACCCATTACCAGCTCTACAGCCCTCACGGTAGCAAAACTCATCAAATCAATAATCTTGAAGTTCGGGATACCACACAACATCATCACGGGCAATGGCACGAACCTCACAGCGGCGGAATCCCAGAACCTCTGCGAAAAGCTGGGCATCAAAATCAACAACGCATCAGTCGAACACCCGCAATCCAACGGCCAGGTGGAAAAAGCAAACGGCCTAGTATGCGGAGGACTCAAAAAACGGCTCCTTGCACCACTCGAGCAGGTCGCGGGCAATTGGGTAGAAGAACTCCCTGCAGTACTATGGAGCCTGCGCACCACCCCAAATACCGCAACCCAGTACACACCTTTCTTCATGGTGTACGGGTCGGAGGCAGTACTACCACACGACCTCAAATTCGGGGCACCTCGGATATCGGGGTACGAAGAAGAAGAAGCAGAAGAAGCACTGCAAGACGACAAGGACACGGCAGACGAAGCAAGGGACACAGCCCTAGCAAAGTCAGAGGGGTACCAGGACAAGTTGTGCACTTACCAAAGCAGCCGCCTGCGCACCAGAACCTTCAATAAGGGTGACCTTGTTCTCCGGCTCATACAAGAGAAAGTCCACAAGCTTGCCCCCCAATGGGAAGGACCGTTCATAATCACAGAAGTCATAGGAGGAGGCGCCTACAGACTGAAGAACCCGAAGACTAACGAAGACGTGGGAAATCCATGGAACGTAGCGAACCTACGCTTGTTCTACCCATAGTCTCCACCAGTCATGCGCATCTGGCAGCTCATGCAAATCTTTGACGCAATAAAATGATGTTGCCCAAATACTACCACCTCAAAGCACTTGTGGGCTCGAGTAACAACTCCCCCCGAGAGACGCTATCATCGCTCACGCAATCTTTACATCAAAGCACTCGGGGGCTCGAGTACAAACTCCCCCCGAGAGACGCTATCATCGCTCACGCGATATTTACATCAAAGCACTCGGGGGCTCGAGTACAAACTCCCCCCGAGAGACGCTATCATCGCTCACGCGATCTTTACATCAAAGCACTCAGGGGCTCGAGTACAAACTCCCCCCGAGAGACGCTATCATCGCTCACGCGATCTTTACATCAAAGCACTCAGGGGATCGAGTACAAACTCCCCCCGAGAGACGCTATCATCGCTCACGCGATCTTTACATCAAAGCACTCGGGGGCTCGAGTACTAACTCCCCCCGAGAGATGCTATCATCGCTCACGCGATCTTTACATTAAAGAACTCAGGGGCTCAAGTACAAACTCCCCCCGAGAGACGCTATCAGCAATCGCGCGATCTTCAATCAATGCACTCGGGGGCTCGAGCACCACCTCCCCCCGAGAAACGCCGACGCAGTCCGAGACTTAAAGAGCCCAAGCAAAAAACACCCGACAGGTTCCACCTGTTGAAAAACGGCTCGGAAGACATGGCCACAATCAGATGGAGCACAAAACACTCTGAAGAAAGATGGACGGAGCGCAGGACGCAGACAACTCTTTAGTCTTCACCTGATCGCCAACGATCACCTAAAGAATCGGGGGCTACTCCCATCGGGAGCGCTGCCGCGCACCCGATAAAAGGCAGAAAATAATGGAAGAACGACAAAGGAAACAAGTCTCAGCCTATGTTCGACTCTCAGACCCAAACGTAGCCTCGGGGGGCTACTCCCATCGGGAGCGCTGTCGCGCACCCGATAGAACCCACAGTGCAAAGTTTAGATGGACTCGAAGACAGCTCTCGATCACAAAGAACCCGAAGACAGCACTCGATCACAAAGGACTCGAACACAGCTCTCGGTTGCAAAAGGTTCAAAGATAAATTCCATTGCAAAGGCTCAAGCACAGTTTACATCACAAGGATCATTTTCAGTACAAAAAGATTCAAAGTACATTGGATAGAAGGCAGCTCTGATTACTCGAAGGCAATCCTCATTACATGGAGAACTAACCTAGTTACAAAAGACGTAAACAACCAATAAAGCCCACAGCATCAATCACCCAAGGAAGTATGACTTCTACATGTGTGCCCATGCTGGGATGATTGGCACTAAGACAGGGAGCATCATCACAGACAAAGGAGGAGTCGAAGCAGCAGGCTCATGATGTCAATGACATAAAAAAAGGTGAAGCTCGACTTATTTGCGGAGCAGTTGAAAACGATGCTCCACCAGCTTCTTCTCCTGCTCCACCAGCTTCTTCTTCAGCTCCGCCCGAGCTGCTGGCGAAGATGACGCCGCTGCCTCCAGTTCTACAAGGTTGTCTGCCGCGCCCGTTTGACCGGTGGCTTGATGTCGAGGTCCTCTTCAGAGCCAGAGGGGGAAGCAGTTGAAGACGGCTCAGCATCAGCACCCGAAGAGTCACCGGAGGAGGAAGTAGTTGAAGACGCAGGCAAAGGACTCCTCGACCTGCCAGAACCATCGCTGCTTGTCTCCGGCCAGTACGGATCCATGCGGTTGCCGTTCGGGTCAAAGGCGCGGATGACAAGAGTGTCTTCGCCATCAAAACAGCAACAAAGAGTGTCACCATCACACAAGTTCAAGCGTCGAGCAAACGACTTCCAGCCAAAACCAAGAAAAATCAAGCGGGAACTATCGATCTCCAACTTAACATAAGAAGGAGATCGAGCGCACCCCTGAAGACGAAGCAGCAAGCCATCAAGACCGCGCTCAGAAACAAGGGAAGAAAACGCGGAAGGAAGCAGAATGCGAGCGGCGTTCCGGCCACGGATGCGCAGGAGGAAATCATAGCACCAACAACCCTCCTCGGAAGAAGAGGAGGAGGAAGGCGTCGACGGTGCACCACGACGGCGACCACGACAAATCCGGTCACGGCTAGTCATACCTGCACCTCATTTTGGCCCCATGAAAAGATGAAGAAGAAGAGCTAGAGAGGCAGAGGACGAACACTACTGCCAGATGAAGAAAAGAGGTCTATTTATAGCATATCCACAAGGGCACGCAGAAGCCCAGATGACGGCAACAATTAATTCAAAGACCAAGCAAGCCAAGAGATTCGAATTCGAGACAAAGATACCTTCACACGGGCGGCATTGTGCGCTGGACGCGTCAAATCTCGCGCGTTTTCAATGCGCGCATCGATAACTCAACAGGCGGCTGCAGCACGCCACCAAAATCCATCATTATGACCGGTCACGAAGACATTACTGTTAGCAGACAGAGCATCTTTGACGGTCTTCCAACAAGGAGATAGTTATCTTCACCGACAAGAGGTAAATCAAAGAAGCAGCAAGCAGAAGATCCAGCTTGCAAGCACCGTTTTTGCATGGTCTAAATACATTTTTTCAAATATATTTAACTCCCATCGGGAGCATATCCACCCATGAGAGTTTCGGGTGCTCCCTCACCTAGAAGTAAAAACGTGCTCGAGTGATTACTCGCACCCGTGAGAGTTTCGGGTGCTCCCTCACCACGACACAAGATGAGCAGACCTGCACTCGCCAGATCGAGCAGTCCAAGAGTATCGGGTGCTCCCTCACCCCGAGAGCAAAGTGATACTCGAGTGATTACTCGCGAAACTCTATGTACCCGAACACTCGAAGACCTTCCGAGCAAATACTTATTTACATTACTCTTCGCCCGAGCACTCGACCAAGCTCCGCGAGTGACTGCTAAAACAGCCCACTTGATTGTTTATTCCAAGTGGGTGCATTATCAACTAGGCTCCGCGCCTCAATAAAAAATACATATTCCTGGAACACGACACACTGTGCCCAGATGCCACGCAAGCTTAGCATGTAGGTAAGACCCTGTTGCGCAGATCGGTCGGGCTGGGACTTGCCGCAGAGCGATTTCACTCCCAACCTTTTCCATGCGCTTGCTTGATAGAAAAAGCCGGGCGGACGCGCCTAGGCTACGAACTTTACTGGCGTCAACTGATCACTGTAAGACCTGCAGCGGCATGACTTTTGCTTGACACCAGTGTTCCAAGCTCATGTCGAGGGACATGGGTTTGATTGGGCTACTGCGGTATTTGCCACTAGTGCAATTCACCAAGGCTCGACCAGTCGACTCCTTGGGCCCTTTCAGCTTAGCATCCCTCGAAACAGGTTTTGTCATGGCCCCAGACTGCCAGCGACCCGCACTTGAACCGTGCATACATCAAAACGACGCAAGAACGGACTCGAGTCCCTACGCGCCTCTTCGAGTCCCCCAGGCACTCGGGGGCTACTGACGAGGGGGTGACCCCACGACTCCTATGGATGAGCCTACCCGGTATACCCGAAGACAGAAGGCCCACAAATATACCGCCTGGGCCCAGCCTTGGCCCACTAGTGGCATTGACGTAGGAGTCCGCGAGTCATAAGGAAGGTGCAAACTTGCCGTACAGAACAAGATCATGGTTAGAAAACCTCATCTGTAATCTAGGACGGACTCTCCGAGACCTAGCCTAGTATATAAGGGCTTGGAGGGGAGATGTCAAAGGACAAGCAATACACAATCTGTAACCCTAGCCTTGCGCGCACTAGCCTTGGCTCCCCTGTAATCGCCATCTCCAATCAATAATATCGAGCAGGAACGTATCCTCCTGTTAGCCGACGAGCTATCGTCTAACCTGTGCCTCTCATGACTAACCCAGGGTCCCTGACCATGGGATTTTCCGGGGTACATCCCCGTCAGCTGGGATGCCGGTTTCTCCACTGTTGATAGCTGCTCTGGCCGATGACAACCCTTCTGCTGGCGGCCGCGCCCGAGGAGGTCAAGGCAGTCAACCAGCGCGCTCTTCATGTTCCCACCTATATCACAATGACCTATCTGATAGAAGTTCCTCTCATACTTCGCCCAAGGCCACCTCAGGAAGGACTAGCGCCAAGATAGCTGACACCAAGCCTTCCAGGGCAAAGGGAGATTCGACGGGGCCGGAGCAATCGGAGGCCGCTGCTGTGCAAGAGGGTCCGACTGCGCCGGAGCAAACAGTTCCGACCATTATTCAAGTGCCATCCACTGCTCCGACTGCCTCGACTGCGCCGCCGACAGCTCCGACCACTTCGGCCATGCCGCCGACAGCTCCAGTCCCTACTGCTCCCGACGCATAGCTAGTTCAATTTATTTCCTTTACTGCAACTTTCACAAGACTTGCGAGATTTCGAGGACACCCACTGGGGTGGTTTGATGTAATGAACCTATTCGGCCTTGAGCCTCTTATATTTGCTTATTGCACGACTTTCTTATGTGATCGACTTCATGCTTTTTGCCTTTTCGCTTTTGCTCTTTGCCATTTTCCCTTGGGGACATGATTCCATGTTCGCCGACAGCCGACGTGCGGTCTGGTGTCGGCTCACAGGATCGTGCTCCACTCTGGGTTTGGTCATTGAGGCTGAGCTGCTGAAGCGTTAGCGTAGAAGGATTCTGCATAGAATTAGTCAGCCGATTTCTCCTTGCCGATTGCTCAGTGCATCGATCGGGGACGCAATCGGCGAATGGCGCCGTCGGCCGTGGTCCTCTTTCCAGAGTGTTTTTAAGTTCGTGATGTGATACCACAGCTCCGACCAGCCGTCGCTTCATCGATGCCACAACCAACTTGTGATCTGTGCTTGTGTCACGTGCTAGCTTGGTTCCGAACCTGCAGTTCTCATGGTCTTTCACCTTATACTTTGTGACCGTATGGTCGGCCAGTCCCCGAGTGAGATTTTTCGCACCTCTCGGGGACGACAAGGCGTTGCCCAATGAGGCTTGCCCGAAAACGAAATAACCATATAAAGACAATTGAATGCTTTCTCTCAGATGCATGACAACTTTACTGATTGATTGCTTGATAGCATGAATACATTCGTATGACTCAACTGTAAAACGGGCATAACAGCTCGGCGTTCCAGGGACGGTGCGTCTCAACTCCTGAAGTGTCATTGTGCCAAGTGCCTTGTGTGCAATCGATGAGGTAATATGCACTGTTCTTGAGTGCTCGGCTGATGATGAAAGGACCTTCCCAAGGTGAGGACAACTTGTGCTGACCATCTGACTTCTGGATTCGGCGGAGCACAAAATCGCCCTCACGGAAAGCGAGGGGGCGGATCTTCTTGCTGTTGTAGTGCCGCAACCTCTGCTGGTAAATTGCCGACCTTGACAGAGCCAGCAGGTAGGCTTCTTCCTTTAGATCAACACCGTCTTCTCGGGCTTCCTTGGCTTCTGCTTCAGTGTATAGGGCGTGCCGAG
Source organism: Bromus sterilis (assembly GCA_950022295.1). NCBI lineage: Eukaryota > Viridiplantae > Streptophyta > Magnoliopsida > Poales > Poaceae > Bromus > Bromus sterilis. The sequence continues at coordinate 281,420,450 of OX465599.1, read as the reverse complement.
GTGAGTCAAACTCAATGTCGGCTGGGATGACTGCTTCTGAGCCGTACACCAGGAAGTATGGGGTGAATCCGGTTGATCGGTTGGGTGTGGTTCTCAGGCTCCACAAAACTGTCGGAAGCTCATCAATCCATGCTCCGGGTGCTCTTTCAAGTGGCTCAATTAATCTGGGTTTGATGCCTGCCAGGATGAGGCCATTTGCTCTTTCTGCTTGGCCATTCGACTGGGGGTGTGCTACGGATGCCACATCAAGCGGAATGTCGTACTCGGATGCATACCGAGCCAATGCCCCTTTGCAAAGTTTGTGCCGTTGTCGGTGATGATGCTGTTGGGAACTCCATATCTGCTCGTGACATCGGCGATGAACCTGACTGCTGTTGGACCATCCAACTTCTTGATCGGACGTGCCTCAATACACTTTGTGAATTTGTCGACTCCAACTAGTAGGTGAGTTAAACCACCCCTTGCTCGCTTGAACGGTCCAACCATGTCTAGTCCCCATACGGCAAACGGCCATGTTATTGGGATTGTTTTGAGTGCCGACGCCGGGAGATGACTCTTGGCTTTGAACCGCTGACAACCATTGCAGTGCTTCACCAGATGCTCTGCCGCTGCTCGCGCCGTCTGCCAATAGAAGCCATGGCGAAATGCCTTGGCTACGATTGCTGTTGCGGATGCGTGGTGACCGAATTCACCTTGATGAATGTCCCGGAGCAGCTCGAGCCCCCTGTCCTCCTCTACACATCGCTGGAGAACGCCAGTTGCGCTTCTGTGCATCAGCTCATTGTTGATGATGGTGTACGGACCAGATCGACGCTGGATCTGGCTAGCTTCAACTTCATCTGGGGGAAGAGTCCCGTCAACCAGGAAATCTCTGATCGGCTGTGCCCAGGTTGGAGCGGTGACGACCACCATGACCATTGCCTGCTGTGGTGCGACTGCTTCTTCTGGCTCGGCCTCTTGTGCATTTATCATCTCAGAATCAATCTCCGAGCTAACGATTTCAACAGCTGGCTTGTCGTCGGCAGCCCCTGGTGTTGCTTGCTCTGCTGAGACTGGAGCCTCAGGATCTACTGGCTCTTCTCTTGGAATCGGCGTATTTGGATCGCAATCGGCAACCCCTGGTGTCGATAGCTCGGACGAGCTCCCGACACCTGGTGCTGCTGCCGCTTTTGCCTTGGACTTCTTCTTTCTGCCGGACTCGGCAGCCCCTGAATTGCAATCGGCAGCCCCTGGTTCTGCTTCCTTTGCCGAGAACGCAGCTCCTTGGGCGCTCGGTTGCTTCTTCAGAGTCGGGATCTTCATTGGCTGAACCAGCTTTGCTTGCCTCAATGCTTCCAGGTCGGTTTCTGATATAAAGATGGACTCGGACTCTGGCGAAGGCATAATGGATGGCTTCTTGATATGCTCCAGTGATACCCCTGGTGGAATACTTTGCCTGGTGGAGCCGAGCTTGGACAGGGCGTCTGCTGCTTCGTTGTTTTGCCCTGGGCACGTGATGAAATTCGCAGCCTTCAAAATACCCATTGAGCTGCTGCACCAGAAAACGGTAGCTCGCCATATTTGCATCCTTGGCATCCCAATTGCCTGTACACTGATGCACCACCAGGTCGGAGTCGCCGAAACACTCTATGTTCCGAATGCCGATCTCCTTGGCCAACTTGATGCCATGCACAAGGGCCTCATATTCAGCAACATTGTTTGACGCTGCGAAGTGGATTTGCAGTACATAGTGCAGTCAGTCTCCTTTCGGTGACGTGAGAACAATGCCAGCCCCTAAACCGTTCTTCATCTTGGATCCATCAAAATGCATTCTCCAAAAGTCCGATCCTGGGACATGTGGCATATACTGAGTTTCAACCCAGTCCACCGGGAAATCGGCCAATGCCTGGGATTTATTGCTGTTCTCGGCTCGTACTAGATGCCATGGTTGTCGATCTCAATTGCCCATTTGGCCACTCTGCCGGTTGCATCTCTACTGCCAATGATGTTGGCTAGTGGAGCCGAGCTGACCACCATAACCAGATGAGCTTGGAAATAGGGATTCAATCTTTTGGCCGCCATGTAGACTCCATAGCACATCTTCTGGTAATGGAGATAATTTTGCTTGGATGTTGAGAGAACCTCGCTGATGTAATATACTGGCCGCTGAATCGGTTGCGCTTTGTCCTTCTCAGGACGCTCCACCACCATCACTGCACTGATCATCCGATTGGTGCGGCTAGGATCGGCGCGGTGGAGAGCATGCGCTTCAGCTCCTTGAATGCTTCATCTACTTGTGGAGTCCATGTGAACTTCTCCGTCTTCTTCATGAGATGATATAGCGGGATTGCCTTCTCTCCCAGCCGACTGAGAAATCGACTTAGTGACGCCAGGCAACCGGTAAACTTCTGCACTTGTTTCAAATTCTTGGGCCGATCCATTCGTTCGATTGCGGCTATCTTCTCGGGATTGCATTCGATTCCTCTTTCAGAAATGAGAAATCCCAAGAGTTTGCCAGCTGGAACGCCGAACACACACTTCTCTGGATTCAGCTTGATCTGGTAGGTGCGCAGGTTGGCGAATGTCTCCTTGAGGTCGTCCGGGAGTGTGACTCCTTTGACCGTCTTCACCACCAAATCATCTACATATACATGCAAGTTTCTGCCGAGCTGAGAATGCGTGCATCGCTGGATGGTGCGCTGATATGTAGCACCTCCATTCTTCAGGCCGAAAGGCATGGTGATATAGCAATAAGCCCCAAAGGGGAAGCTTGATAAACAAGGAAATCTCTTGAAACTAGAGTAGGACTCCAACTCGTGTAGAAGTCGAGATCGTGTAAACCTAGGGACCCGGCATCTATATAAGCCGGCACCCTTGGACACCAAAGGGACAACTCAACTTAGATCCTCTCGAGGCATAGGTAGCAATCCCGCATCCTTGTATTCGAGAAGTCAACATCCAATAATAGCAAAGTAGGAGTAGGTCTTTACCTTACGAGGGGCCGAAACCTGGGTAAACTCTCGTGTCTCGTGATCTCGCCAACTCTCTCCTCGTATCCACCTCGTAGCAAAGGCCTCACGCTAAGTCCTCCAATGAGGACATCTTCCGTGACTTTCCCACGACAAGAGGCCCAGGGAGCGGCCGACGACGAGCTAGGGTTTAGGATGGGAATTTTTTTATATGTATAATTATGACTTTTGTAACAACCATATTCGCATCCTTCTGGCACCGCTGGGGGCTCGACGACCCAAGCGGACGCCATGTCGACATTTGTTCCGCCGACCCGACCCAAACAGACAAATGGCGAGCCGAATCGTTGTCCGTTTGGATCAGCCCGTTGGAGTTTCTCTAAAAGAACCAAATGTTAAACTGTGGTTATTTCATGTGAGGGAGCTCTTGTCTAAATCTCATTTTGTTATCTTTGCGGAGATGATGTGGGAAATTTGGACAGCGGGGCGAAAAGCCATTCATGAGCAGTTATTTCAGTCCCCTTTTGCTACAAATGCCTTCGTTCATTGTTTTGTGAATGAGGTTGAAACCACCAATTATTTGGAAAGGAGAGAAAACCACCTACAATATGGCGCAACTCCGTCTGGGTCTTCAGGAGGTAAGCTGGGAAATAGTCAGGCAAGGTATAACCAAGAAATTAGAGAGTCATGGAATACTCATGCGCCTGGTCTTATCAAAATCAAAGTTGATGTTTGAGTTTCCTCGAATGGGACTGTTAGGGTTGCTTCGGCGGTCTACTGCTTTGCTGACGGAGTGTATTTGGGCTCCTCAGCAATCGTGATCCCGGGATAGCTCAACCCAATAACACTTGTAGTTGTGGCTTGTAGAGAAGGCCAAGCTCTTGGTGATGATTTGGGACTCAATGGTAGCACCATTTCTTCAGATTGTCAGCCCCTGATCAAGGACATTGCGAGTGGTAAGGGTGGTCTTCATTCGGCAATTGCCTATGAGATAAAATGGAGGACTCTAAATCATGACGCGTGTTATTTCATGTATGGAAGTTGTCGTTTGAACTGTGATGCACACAACCTAGCTAGGTTTGTTGTCAATCTTCCAAGGGAACGCCACCTGTGTCTTTTAAATCCTCATAACCCTCTTTGTATCTTACCGAATATTATGTTGAATGAATAAAGAGGTAACTAGTTTCTAAAAAAACATGCGACAGATGAAGTGTCTTTGCCTTGGCAGGAAAATGAACGTTGTAATGTTTTAGGTAGTAGAGATAGAGATTTTTTCTTATACACACAAAACTTATAAGCGGTTATAGTAAAATAATATAAAACGTTTTAGTTCACTAGTTTATAGTAACCCAATCTGGACGCGGTGTTTTGGCTCTAGGGTGCACGTGTTCTCTAATGAATAGTACCATCAAAACAAATGGTAAAAAAATTCAAAAAATCCTGAATTTTTTTGTGAATGTTTGTATTAGTGTGGCATGTGCGCTTGGCAATTTTGACGCCATATGGCGCAGTAGTGCTTCATCCGTGAAAAAAACAAAATCAAGTGTGACATTTTCCTACATTTTGAGGTAACGTTTGGCGTTTGATTTGTCTTTTTTGCACAGGTCAAACCGCTTAAGGTTTACACCCGAAAATTTGCATGTACCCCTTAATTGTGACAATGAACACATATAAATTTTTTTGTCACTTTTTTAACATTTGTCAAATTCATTTTTAGTACGTAGGAGCACGTGCACCCTAGAGCCGAATTAAATATCCTAATCTAAAACATCTTATCTTAATTTCTGTAAAGTAATGTAAGATGTTTTAGATTACTACTAGTTTAGTAATCTAAAATAGATTACTACTAGTTTAGTAATCTAAAACATGTTATATTAGTTTACGGAGGAAGTACTAAGTAAACAGAACGAATTGTTTTTTATAACATAAAGTTGCTTATGTATCACCGAAAGTTCTTGAAAATAAAAAGTTCGTCGAAACCTATCCATATGGATCTAGTTATAAAAAACTCGTCGTGAAAAACCCAACAGTAAGAACGGATCTGAATTTGAACACTCGATTAAAAAGTTTTAGTTTTTTAATTTTTTTTGACACTACAAATAAATGCACGCAACGTATGTGTGCATGGGAAAACTAATAAAAGAGGAGACCACATTTTTTTAGGAACACAGTACAACTCTGACGCTCACAAACACGAGTATACAATCACCCCTATGACGCACACACGCACATCCTACCCTTATGAACATCTTCGCAATACTGAGTCGGTACATCATCTTGAGATTAACGAAGCCATTACCTCGTCTTCAACGGGAAAAATTCTCCTCCCACTGAAAGCGCATCATCGGAAGCCCTGGAATAAATCCAGGAAAATGCAAACACCATTGTCAAATTTGGGATTGGGATTTGAACTCTGATGGGCGGGGTATACAACCATCCACCTAATCAACTCAACCACAGGTTGTTTCGATGATTTTTTCTATTATAGTACTCCCTCCATTCCATAATGTAGTGCGTTCACGCTTATCGAGGTTCAAGTTTGACCGTAAATTAAACCAACGAGACCAAATGCGGCGGGAGCAAAAATTATAGCATTGAATTTGTATTCGAAATGAGTTTTTGATGATACATTTTTTGTTTACGCCGCAATTGGTCTCGTTGATTAGATTTATGGTTAAAGTTGAAACATGGAAATCGAGGACGCACTATATTGGCCCTGTTTGGATACTCTAACTCGGTTAGAGGTTAGAGTTAGATTTTAACTCTATTCTAACCCAAAACTAACTCTAACCAAAGAGGTGTTTGGATGGTGGGGTTAGATTGACAATAAATGTACTATTCCAATCATTTGACTACTTTATTCAGAATTTTGTATGGTGGAGATAGTGGAAAAAGTAACTTTTTGTGGGCCCCATCCAACTCTAACCCAAATAAACACCTCTTGGGTGGGTTAGATTTTTTGGATGGGTTAGATGCATCTAACCAACTCTAACCCTCCTGTTTGAATGTTTTGGCGTTAGTTTGGTACAATCTAACCAACTCTAACTCTAACCCATGGATTCAAACAGGACCATTATAGAATGGAGGGAGTAGTATCTGTTGATTTGATGATTTTTTTCTGAAAAGGAAAAGTCTGCCCGATAGAAAGAACGAGGGCCTATGCGCTCTAGGCTCCTAGCCACGTCCTAAAAATAAAAGACTAGCTGACAATTTTTAGCGTGAGATAAAAAGGACTCGGCAGTGTCACCGCGGTCCGCGAGGCGCCGAATCCCGATCGAAGGGAAACCCATCCGAACCCTAGAACAGAAGGCCGCGGAGATCTAGAGAAGACCATGTCGCCGCTTCGATTCTTGGGCTCTCTCGTCGTAGGGAGGCTCTCCTCACGCCGCATCGGCAGCCAGGCCTTGGGATCGGCGAGGCTGCTACACCAGTCTCAGTCTGTACGTGGCAAACCTCTCTCTCTCTCTCTCTCTCTCTCTCTCTCTCTCTCTCCGATTAATGGCTCCAATCCGGTGTTGCAGAGGAACTTTGCTGACGGTGTGGGTGGATCTGGCTTCCCTGGCAGGTAATTTACCCACTTTCAGCTTATAAGGTGAATGATGTGTGTAGAATGGTAATTTTGTTCAGATTTGCTAGGGCACATCTAGATGTGCTCTAAGATAGAGCACATCTAAGTTCTATACTATTGATTTTACATGAAGATTTGTTTAGATAATTTTTAATGTTTATTTCTTTTTCTTTCTAGTCTGATTGAAGTTAGATGTGCTCTATCTTAGGACACATCTAGATGTGCCCTAGACAAATCCAATTTTGTTTTGGTGCTCGGTCGATTTATCCCCAAATCCTACGTTGCATACGCTAATTATTTTTGTCCAGCACCGAATTAGATCGAACTGGAATTCCGTCCTTGCACTCTGCTAGTAAAATTCGATCCGAATATACATGTTTCTTCAAATGTTTTAGACGCTGTCCTTCCACATCGTTATGAATTCCTCTTAGAAATGGATATTTGGTTATCAAATAATTGAAATGCTCCGTTCAGAACGCTCTAGAATGCAAAAGTTGAGTTCCTTTCTGCAGAGCAGAACCCCCCTCTGTCTCTCTCTCCTTTTTTTCTTGACAAGCATCAAATCGTTAATAGACTTGTGCTGAAACTACAAAAACACCAAAACATATGCTCTCATTAGGAACCATTCGGGTTCTTATATGAATGAATTCTGAAGACACGAACGAAGAGAAAACAAATGTCAGTATTAGTACGAGCATAACTGCAATCCAGCTGGTTGCTCCTGCTTTCCTGCAAAGTCTTAATTTGTTACCCATTCATTCCATTTTGTGACCCTGGAACTGATTGAATCCTGAGCTCGTACTCGGTAGTAATCGATCCTAAGGTTTATTTGAAATTGCATGTCCTGTTTAGTTCTAAAGATATTCGTTATAGCATGATGAGCAAGCCACGAAACCCAGATGTAGCTGTGAAAGACATCACCACTGTAATGGAAAGGGCAGCATCGTAATTAAGCACGAGGAAGAAGCCATGTTTCGTAAGCTGCAGCACTCGTGCTATTAATTGTGGGTTGTTTACTGTTTTGTGTTTGCCTGCACATGGTCTATTTAGTGTTTTAGGGCGTGTTTGGTTCCTCGCCCTGCACCTGCGTTGCATCCACCGTGCAGTTTTCCTAGCGTTTGGTAAACTGTATGTCTTTTTGGGCCAGGCCCAATAGATGCAAAAAGACCCTCTCAGCCAGGCTGAGCCGCACGCAGATATTCCCCGTATGCGTGAGCCTGCACCAGCGCTATCAACTATCAAGGTGTTTCTTCCTCCCCACACCCCACGCCTCGCTGTGGATCTCGCCGCCGCCGCCCCCGCCCCCGCCGCCGCTGCCCACGCCCCCGCAGGTCAACACGCTGGGCGCCGCCTCCGTGCTCGCCTTCTCCACCACCGTCCTGTTCCTCCCCTACCTTCTCCTCCTCACCAAGCTCGCCTTCCTGCAGCTCCCTGGCAAGCCCGACCGGGTCGTGCCCGTCTTCGTCGGCCCCGCGTGCCTCCTCGCCGTGCATACCGTGGCGAGCTTTCTCGTAGGCCCCGCGTGCCTCGTCCTCGCCGCGTACACTATGGTGGGCTTCCTCGTCGGCGCCGCGCTCCCGACGCTCTACATCCACGGGGTCGCCGCCGCGTTCCTGCTGGCCGTCAGGGCCGCCGTCGCGGTGATGTACATCGTGCGCAGGATCTCACGCCGGCCACCCTCCTGCTACGTTCTCGCCGGCGAGTCTTGTTTGCCAGGGAAAAAACTGTGCCTCGTACAGCTATATGGTATAAGCTGACCAAACACTCATCTGGGTTAAATTTTGCATCGGCTCAACCAGACCATACTCAACCAGGTTCTCTCATGCAATGCACTCTAATGCTACCCAGGCAACCAAACACGCCCTTACTGTTTTCGCAAAAAACAAGGCTGGTGTGTTAACGTTCACATGGTTGTTGGGGTTGGTTTCTGTCGGTATTCGTGAAATAGCATGCATGCCTGTTTCTGGAAATGGAGGGAGCAAATTGACTACTGGGTCTTGAAAAACTTGTTAATTTAGCTGTTTTCTAGAACTATACAAATTTTAATGTTGCTTTCATAACTAAGTCTGGTAACAGGACTAATTTCTTGCACAATATGGTTGCATTTGATTTGCAAGTTTGATTGGATTGTTCAAAGCAACATTAATGTAAGATTATTGGATATAATAGACTGAGTCATCGAATAATATGATGTAGGACATGGGTAGTTTGTTCCAATCAGTCTCATTTAATTCTTGCCAAGAGTGAGCTGTTTTATTAGTCAACTTTAGAGTCTTGGAAGAGACTAAGGGCTTGTGTTTTGCAATTTTTGATAACAGCTGCCAATATAACAATTCAGAGCTTTAGTAGTAGTTGTGATGTTTCTTTCCAGTTCGAGTCCTGAACCTTAATATGCAGGTTACCCATCAGTGAATCGCGTGGTAGTGCTGTTACAGCGGGTGCCTTATCTGTCTTGATGGGAGGAATGTGGTATTTCAAGGAGGATGTAGAGAAGCCAGAAGGTATATATAAAATGAATGTACTTTAATATTGGATATATCCTGCCTTGATACTTTGGAGCCGACCATGAAACTGGTCTCAATCGTAATCGCAGCCCTCAAGCAGATTCATCACAACGAGGCCCTGGAGGAGGAAACCATTGAGGAGAGGGCTATGAAGAAGAGGTTTGAGGACTGGATGACCAAGTATGGCCGCACTTACAGGAACAAGAAGGAGAAGGCGATGCGGTACGAGTTATTCAAGCGCACTGCCCAAGAGACAGACGAGCATAACGCAAGGCCGGGCGTTTTATACACTCTCGGGACAAACAAGTTCGCTGACAGAACCGAGGAAGAGTTAAGTTGGACGTGTGGAGGTCAGCGTTCTCCTATATCCAGCAAAGAGGGCGTGCGACGTGGCTACTTGGATTAGACGGCAGTGGTATCCATCATCCTTGATTAATTATGTAGTGTGCCATGCTATAGATGTACCGCAGGAATTATGCTAGTATAAGTGTGGTAAAAGAAAAGGTTTGCTGCACTTGCAACCGTTATCTGAAATTAGAAATTGTTTACAACCGTTATTCTGAATCTCTTTTGGGTCGTGATCTTCGGGCTGAGAAGTTTGAAGTACTTCTGAAAGTAGTGAATTTCTTTTTGATAAATGCCACTTAAGCTTGCCACACTAATATGAACATCTAAAAAAAAGTCAGATTTTTTTTAATTTATTTTAATTTTACCGTTCATTAGGGAGCATATGCTTCCTTGGGCCAAAAATTCGCGTACAGTGGAAAATGTGACTTGATGAACCTGTGTTTTTTTTTTCTTTTGCTATAAATGCTACTGTCACGACAATCAACTTCAAATTGCTAGTGATAATCCATTTATAGTGGGGTGGTTAGGAAGATTGTGGTATGCTTAGTTTGTCGAAAATCAAACTATAGATTTAACTAGACACCAAAAGGTGAATATTTTTTTAGTGATAGCAGATGTTCTTGTCGATTGTGAAGCGCCTATGGCGAGAGCATCTCCAACAACCTTTGTAAAAATGGCCAGGATTTGTAAAAACTGCAATTATACAAATTGGGGCAAAAAAACTTGCTCCAACATCATTTGTATAAGTGGCCTTCACACCAAATTTTTTACCTAGCTTTGCATATTTGCACCCTGCCTTTGCATATTTGCAAAGTCTGGAGCCACTTGGTAAAACTAGAAGCATCAACGAGGGAGAGACCAACTGCCGCCTATGAAGTTTCCTGGCGCGACTCCTGCCTTGTCGTCGGCGACTCCGGCCACCGCAGCGGATATGTAGGCAAGCCCAACCTCCCTCGCAACCTCTCTGACCCCCGGCTAACCTCCTAGCCGCCCCGCCCACTCTTCCCGATGCCGCATCGGAGCCTGCCGCCGGTGGTCGTCTCTCGCCCGTCCCGCGCCGCCCTCGTTCGATTCCGGCCGATTCTGGCCAGATTGAGCGCCGCCGGCACCGGATCCGTTGACCCCCCGACCTCTCCGCCCCTCCCACGGACGGTCGGCGTCTCCCGCACCCCCACCATGTGCCTGTCGTCTTCCCGCGCCGCATAGAGCCCGTCATCGCCGCCCCTGACGTCCGCCATGGCTGGATCGAGGCCAGCCGGCTGGATGTGTAGCCGGTGGCTATGTTGGGTGTGTGGCCGGCGGCTATGCTGGGTGGGGTGTGGCCTGTGTTGCCAGTGCGTGTGTGGTGTCCTGGGGAAGAAGAGAGAGTAGGGAAAAAAGAGGGGAAAAGAGAGAGAAAAGGACCCCACATGTCATTGTGACACACACAATTTACAAATCCAGTTATACAAAGGCTGTAAAAACCAAAATTGTGTTGGCTTTGTATACCCTCTCTCTCCTCTTGCTATCACCTCTTTTTACAAATCCAATTTGCAAAGGCTGTTGGAGATGCTCTGATGTTGCTAAATCTCAGCACTAACTAAATCAACACTAGTTTTTCGGAGGTGCTCATAAAGATATGGTGTGTTCATAGGATGAGTTATACTGTCTTTCTTTAAAAAGCTAGTATGGTTTCAAATAAGCAGTATAGTTCTACCCAAACCATTGGAACCAACGTGTCTAAAAATGCTTCCTAGTGCGAAACATTCTCAGCGATTGACTCCCCGCACGAATCTTCCAAACCGTCTTAAGTGCCACATCAACCCTATGTGCAGTCGTGGATTCCTCTTCCGATCTAGATTCATCGTTCGTTGGAGTTTTAGCTTGAGAGGATGCAATGGCGGCGGCTGGCTGCATGAGAGAGGAAAGGAGAAAGAGAGAGGATTGGATCCAGCCACGGGCCCGCGACACTCGGGCTATAACGCCTCCTCGCCGCTACAGTGTACGCCACAGTGCGTCGCTACAGTATTCACAGGTCGCTATCGATGAACAATTTTGGGGCCGAGAGCAATTCTGGCTGTCTAGGAACCCCCTCAGGTTCTATATGGTTTCGAACAGGCAGTATAGTTTTATCCAAACCATTGGAACGAACATGTCTAAAAATGCTTCCTAGTGCGAAACATTCTCAGCGGTTGACTCCCCGCATGAATCTTCCAAACCGGCTTAAGTGCCACATCAGCCCTACGTGCAGTGGTGTATTACTCTTTCGATCCAGATTCATCATTCGTTGGAGTTTTAGGTTGAGAGGAGGCAATGGCGGCGGCTGGCTGCATGAGAGAGGAAAGGGGAAAGGGAGAGAGGATTGGATCCAGCCACAGGCCCGCGACGCTCGGGCTATCACGCCTCCTTGCCGCTACAGTGTACGCCACAGTGCCTTGCTACAGTACTCACAGGTTGCTATCGATGAACAATTTTGGGGCTGAGAGCAATTTTGGCTGTCTAGGAACCCCCTCAGGTTCTAAGAGGTAAATTCGAGGCTCGGTGGTTTACCATTTGTTGCGTTCTTTTTGACGAGCAAGGCTACACATACATATTACAGGATTAACGAAGGGGCTTAGCTGGGATTTTTTGATTGGATAGAAGTCTGGGTGAGGGCCTTGTCGTGGGAAAGCCATGGCAGATGTTCAAAGAGTCGAACTTGACATGGGACCTTTATTGCGAGGTGGATACGAGGAGAGAGTCGACATGGACAAGAGACTCGGCGATTTACCCTGGTTTCGGCCCCTCTTTGTCTCGAGGTAAAGACCTACTCTTTCTTCTTATTATTACGGGTTCTGACTCCTCGATTAGAAGAGTCGGTGGATCGATTACAAGAGATTCGGATCGTAACCTTAGTCTCGAGGAGATCTAGGTTACGCCGAAAGTGTCTATTCCTATCTTGGATTGAGATTGTTCTGCCTCTGGATCCTGTGGACCTCGACTTATAAAGACGCCGGGTCTCGGGGTTCCGCGAGTCCAACTCCCACACGAGGCGGAGTCCTATTCTACTTTACAATCATACTGCGTGCTATACAAGGTAATTCGAATTCCTTCTATGGCTTCGGTCTTCATGCTTGGCCCGCCCGCCCCATGAACATGTCTTCTTTGGTGGGCTTTCATATGTAAGTCGGCCTAGAGGTTTATAATGTCAGGTCTATGGGCTTGACCTTCTCGCGTTATGGATTTCAAAGGCTTATATATAAGCCGACTCATGCCTCATCTTCTCGCGTTATGAACCAAGAATCTCTCTTAACGCGGAGTCATATCTGAAGACGATAGTATCTCCCCTTTGAATGTTCCTGGAGCGAAGAAAAGTTTTCCAACCTTTCTCCAGGAACATGGAGTCCTGACCAGAGAAACTAGTGGTCAGCCAGATGGGTCCATGAGGGCTCCCCTCAGAGCGAAGCCAGAACCCTGGAGGCTTGGAATCCTTCATGATCTGGGCAAAAGATTCAGGAAGATTAACCCAACGACGGATTTTCTGAACTTTCACCAAGAACTCACTACTTTCGGGAGAAGAAGGTGGAGATTCAGGATCTACAGATGGAGAAGCAATACACACACCTCTTCCTCTGCCCCTTCCAAGGCCTCTCCACGGCCTCGCCCACGGCCTCAACCACTGCGAGAGCCAGCGTTGGAGCCAGGATCGCTGGCGGTCAAAGGAGCGCGAGTGCTGAGCTTGGGAGCCATGGAGAAAGTTGTGGAAGGGAGAGGAGGAAGAAGACGATGCGCATGCCCAAAAGATTGGGCTACCAGGTGGTTATTTATATAGCCACAAGGGGATGGATAATCAATGCCATAAAAGACATGGGTAGATTACCCATGGTAGGTGGTATTTATGGAAAACGCCCTGATTCTCACCACAAACATCAATGCATTCAATAGTGGCATTTTGGGCAGTGAAACCATAAATGCAGTAACGGATCTTTGACTAAAAAGTCAAAGGAAATTTTCTGGTTGGAAGGAGAAACGAAAGATAAAGAGAATTGGCTCCGACTCCTTATAAACCTCGAAGTGCAAGCGTCGGTCTAACCAATTGAAGACTCGACAACTACGATGGAATCAAGAAGATTGCTGTGAAGACTGAAGCATCACACCAATCCTGGGGGCTAATGTCAGGGGGATGGATCAAGCCCATAAACCCGGCATTATAAACCTCTGAGCCGACTTACATATGAAAGCTCACCAAAGAAGACCCTACCATGGGCCGGACGTGCCAAACATGAAGATCGAAGCCATAGAAGGAATTCGACTTACCTTGTAAAGTAGAATAGGACTCCGCCTCGTGTGGGAGTTGGACTCGCGGAACCCCGGAACCCGGCACCTTATAAGTCGAGGTCCACGGGATCCAGAGGCAGAACAATCTCAATCCAAGATAGGACTAGACACTTTCGGCGTAACCTAGATCTCCCCGAGGAGTGTATGTGGGTTTGGTTATCCTTGCGCATCCTCGACTCATGGTACGTGAGTGTACTCTAATATCCGATCCCTCCAAAGGTTAGTGGTCCATCTAGTAGCTAGAGTTCTCAACTAGTTTATGTAGTTTTTGAAATTAAACACAAATTTCCCAAAATATGACACCTATCACTAATAGGCTAGAGCTCTTGAAACCAAAAGTTCAAACATTACTCACAACAATACCTCAAAACTATTGCAAGTTACTACTACAATTGAATATCAACCTCAATTACCTACTTCAAGACAAGACACAACTAACTGAAACAAGATAAACATGAAAACTAAAGAGAGTTCCAGCAACAAACTAAACTAAAACTAAAGCTCTTTGAAGAAGATAAACATGAAAACTAAGTGCTAAACATGGCAGCAGTTACGAAAAGATAAAGAACACACAACAAAAGAAAGATAAGCATGAAATCCTATGATGTGTTCTAGTTTGGAGTGGAGCGTGATTCTCTCCCACACAAAGTAAGCTGGGTTCTAACTTGTTATGAACAACAAGAAAATCTATAGAAAACTAAAAAGTAAAACCTAAGAGCGAGACGCTCTAAGCCTAGCACATAACGCATGAAGTGAAAAAAATATAGTGAGACGGAGGACAAACTGATGATTGTTGATGGAGAAGGGGATGCACGGGGGCATCCCCAAGCTTAGACGCTTGATTTTCCTTGAATATTTATTGGTGATGCATGGGGGCATCCCCAAGCTTGAGCGTTTGACACTCCCGGATCTTCTTTCATCATCTTCCCCCGCACACTTGAAAACTCCCTTCATACATAACTCATCATAAGTTGATTAGAGAGGTTAGTACCCTTAATAAAATAATTTGCCTCTACTGGAAAAAGAGATTTTCTTGAAGGGCTACTATTTCTCAAGATTGCCAAAAAACTTCTGCAAAGAAAAAACTAGCTTAAGGTTTGCAAAAGTAAGGAAAGGAATAACGTGGCAGAATCTGTGAAAAACAGAACAACAGGTAGTAAATAATTTTTTCTGGGCACTTCTGCAACTGAAATAAAAAACTCAGAACAGACGCTCGAAATCAATTGTATGGAGCACACTGTCAAAAAAATTCAGATAAAAAAGATGACCTGGTGATTTTAGGCTAATTTTTTCGTCCAAGGACAGAATCTGTTTTCTGGACAGCATGTCACAACTTTTGAACTTTCTTGCAATCAGAGTCTAAACTTGGCACAAAGCTTGAAAATAAAGATACAATGATGTTGCTATAGTAGTAACAATCATGAAGACCACTAAAAACAAAAGTAAAAACATCTTGGGTTGCCTCCCAACAAGCGCTTTCTTTTACGTCTTTAAGCTAGGCATAAAGCAAAAAGAAGAATCACGTTGTATCAATCAAACCATCATCAAGATCATCAAAAAGCTCTTCAATTGTACACCTAGTTTTAAGAGGTCTTTCAAATAAAGGTCTAATGAAGATACTTCTAGGGATAAAACCAAAAGGCGGAAAATCAATTGGAGTTTCATTTGTAAATTTATCTAAGAGGGGTATTTCTTCCACATTTTTCACGGTTTCAACTCCCTTGGCAATGAGTGGATTACCTTGGGGACATAATTGAACTTAGGTTCCTTTCTTGCCGGAGTCTCTACCCCTTTTGGTTTTATTAAGGAGAAGGTAGTTCCTAAAGTGTCAATGATTTCCTCAATCTTATCTATCCTAGAAGGATCCAAGTCATGGAATTTGATGGTCTCCAAAGTTTTGATCATTTTATGCATGGAGCTATCAAGTCTATTCAAATTCCCTTGAATCTTGCGATCCAACTCAATTATCCTACTTATGCTTGCTATTTCTAACTCTATCTTTTCAAGTTTTTTCATGATGTGAACCAGAGTGATATCCTCTTGAATGCTAGCAACAGGAAGATTTCCAACAAGATTTTCAATAACATTAAGAGACTCCCATATTGGGGCTTCTAGGAAATTCCCATTGATAGCAGTGTCTAGAACAAACCTATTCCAAGGAGTAATTCCCCAATGCACGACGCCTCAGAGGAACTAACTGACGCCGGGTCATGACCTAGTGAAGGGAGCTTCTCAGATGAGGGATACATCTGATCTGTGGGAAGAAACAAACTTGGCGCTGATGTGCCAGAATACAACCCGGATTATCCTTGTTTTGAGTGCCGGGGGAATGACCCCCGGGTAAGGTCACCCAGGGGAAACAATTCATCAAGACAAAGATCACCGACCTGATGGTCGCCGATCTAATCAAGGCCGAGATGATCAAGATCAAGCAAGAAGTGGGCTGAGCTGCCCAGTGTCGTGGATATGATCCTGACAATAGAGAGAGGGGTATGAACGGAGCATGATCTATCGAGATGTAAACGGGTGACGCAGGCAATTTTATCGAGTTCGGGACTCTTGCGGAGGAGATAAAATCCCTACGTCTCGTTCCCCGGAGGGTTTCCTTTATCTGTGTAAGAACACGAAGAACATGGCATTACATGGGATAAGATCCCGTGAGAGAGGAGAAAGAAGAAGAGAGAGTTCAGCCCCCAGCCCAATGTCCTCCCATGGCTTATATAGAGTGTGTCATGGGAGTTGTAAAGGCTGGTCATGGCACATTGATGATGTTTAATGTTACAAGTAATGCCCTATCATAAAAGGAAACGGCTACTCATTAATCTACCTATTACTGCTCTTAAATGGGAGGTAACGCCTTGGGCTTCATTGCTCCTCCTGGCGGTTGATTTCCTTCCTTCTGAGTAACAGTTGACTTGGTAGCTTCCTTTCCGAGTAACGCGTACTCCCGAGCTAGGTGCTACTCGGAAGTATGGTTCTGCTTTATCATTCTGGGTTAACTCTTTGCTCAGGATCATGTTAAGTTATTTCATTATATAACCCCGTGTATCAAGGGTACCCCATGGTTTATGTCCCTTAAGGGTATCCCCTTGGCAGGACCACGACAGTAGCCCCCAAGTGCTTTTGGGTTCTCGAGATTGAGTAACCATATTTTCAGAAGAACATCCTTTCTTTTGTCGGTGTTTATATTTTCGTAAGGTTTCGAAGTTTTAACTCAATAAGAGGCCCGAAAGGACTTTATTAAAGTTTTATACTTTTCCCTTGTACACGGGTCGGGCAAGTTTATATTTCCATTCGATGCGTATCTGCATTCATGCATGTCACTTAACTCCAAGTATCGTAACATTCGGGACTGCTCCATGCTTGAGAAGTAGTTTCTCCAATAATACTCCAAGTGATGACTTACATGGTTTCAGCTAGATTTCCGAGTGATGACTTATTCGGCTTCGTTTAAGGTTTCCGAATGACAACTTACCTGGTATGTTGTTCTTCCGAGTGTAGATCTACTCGGGATGGGCTATTCCGAGTCAAGAGTGGTGGGGGTGGCTTATATAAATGTGCCACCTCCACGTCACTCAAATTACATAAATGAGGGATTAATGCCTATTAGTGCTAGAATAAAGCTTCTAATTAAAACATAGAAACTCCTCCATTAAGTCGTATTATAATGGGTGACGCAGGATGCTTGGTTGTATAGCTTCGGTGACTGTTGACCATCGTCTTGTTCGAGTTGCCCGTTACTCGGTAGCTTCATGTCCGAGTAACATGCCACCCCGAGTTATTTGTTACTCGGAAGCGTAATCATACTTTGATCATCGAGTAACACCTGACTCGGTTATATGTCAATCTTATTCTTTTTATATCGTTAAGGGTACCCCATGATATGTGATACTTAAGGGTATGCCTTAGGTATGACCACGAAACCCAGGTCGGAGGCCGATTGCCCCAAAGAGCGTGCAATCGGCCTCACCAGGAAGCATTCGGCCGGAGTGAACAGAGCAACCTCCGAGCAGGATCCCAGGTCGGACACCTGGTACAAGTGCATTCAATGCGCAATCCCTGAAGATCGGGCTTGTCAAAGGCGTGCGGTCTCCTCCAGCGTCGATCACGCGGACAGGCCGATAGGCCTAAGTCTCTAGCTTCACTGTTCATTAGAAAGGTCTATAGAGCAGCGGCATGGTGAGCCGCAAGTCTACATCGGGTCATCCGGGAGAAGACAATGTGAGGACCCTAGCTTGTCTGAGGCTGACAGCTAGGCCCTCCCCTTTGTACATTTACCTTTGTACCCAGGGATCGGCCTATAAGAGCCCCGGGTACCCCTTCTGCGTGAGGGAGGACGGAGCACTTATTGCAACTTCACCCACCACAGAGAGAGCAAGGAGAGAGCTGTGCTTAGAGCCCTCTTCTCCTTCAGCTCAAATAGATCAAGGAGCAATTATTGTAGCCAGAGTTATTGCATATAGCTAGCTCGGCAGGACTAGGGGTGTTATCTCTACGGAGAGCCCTGAACCTGGGTACATCATGGTGTCTCACCGTATGTTCCCACTCTCGATTACGGTACCAGCGACACTAACCTCAGGTTTTCCCCCTCTTTAGCCATCCCCATGGCATCTGCCGTTACATATCGACGATAGTTGGCGCCCACCGTGGGGCAGGCCGAGGCGTCGAATGGAGTTCTGATCCGGACGGGACCATCATCTGCATCGCGCGTGCGCTTCGCCTCCGGCCTGGTCATGAGGAGCGGAGCGTGGGACTAGGTCATCGACAATGCCTCGCGGTTTGGGGCAGGAATGCCTCTTCCGCGCGGCGTCATCATTCCTTTCGGCGGACATCGCGTTTTCGTCGCGGCACTTCTTGAGGTTTTTCCCAGGGAGGTACATGGTGTTTTCTGAGCTCACGGATCCGTTGCCAGGCGAGCCGGATGCTGTGGGAACAGAGGGCACAACTGCGCACATCTGTGCGAAGGTTATGATGGCGGGAGCGTCTAGTCGCAACAGCTCTACTTCGGCAACCCGAGCCACGAGGGCAGCAACCACGACACCAAAGGGCCCAAGCAACCCACCGGACGTGCTCTGCACTCCTCTGGATCTCCATGCCGATCCAGTTTTGGCTCACGCCGAGATGGAGAAGGTGCGTCAGGCTCTGAAGGAGCAATCAGATCGGATCGACGTTGAGAAGTGCCGTATGGAGGCAACAGTTCGGGAGTACAATGCAGCGCATGGCATCAAGAAGCGCATTATCCCACCCCCAGTCATTGATGAGCTCCGAGCAGCAGGCCGAGAGGTCGGCAAAGAGCTGGGAGGGGCCCAACAATCAACATCATCCACCATCGCCGCTCCGCAGATCTCATACAGTTCTCCTGTGAAGAACATGAGAGCCGCCGAGCAGAGTGCCACCGAGCTGGAGCACTTGGAGGGAGAAGAGCTGCGGGAGAGGACGCGCCAAATGCGTGACCTCATAACAACAGCAAACTAGCAGCATAAGGCGGCCACCGAGCAGCAAGGGCCAGTGGCATCAAAATCAGTTCGGGCAACTGCGGGTGCAAACCAGCCAAATGCTCCACCTCGGCAGCAGAGGCGGGCATCTTCGCTGCATGGTAGTTTGCACTACAGTCGGAGGAATCAAGGGGCTGTGGGAGGCAGTCGGAAGGATGAGCCAGCAGTCAACAACAGGCACAATGAGCAACCGGCGGCGTCAGTCCGGCCGGCAATGAGTCAGCGTCTAGGTCCCCGAGCAATCGCGGACAATGATGCAAGGCACCGACGAGCAGTTGCAGCAAGATAAGCAACCAGAAGACGATGTACCAGCGGGTCTAGCATGCTTTGGCCCGCACATTCGACAAGAGCAGTTCCCCAAATATTTCACATTGCCCAGGGACACCCCAAGTACAATGGACCAGTCAAGCCAGAGGATTGGCTGGTCGATTATATGACTGCAGTCGGCATCACAGGAGGTGGTCGACGCGTAGCTGTACGCTATGCACCGCTCATTCTTCAAGGTTCAGCTTGGTCCTGGTTGAATAGTTTGCCCAGCAATAGCATCAATTGTTGGAAGGATTTTAAGGATGCGTTTGTTCGCAACTTCACCGGCACGTATGAGCGCCCAGGTCTGCCTCGACACCTAGCACTCTGTGTACAAGGAAAGGATGAGCCCCTTAGCGATTACCTTCAGCGGTGGATCAAGCTCAGAAACACTTGCGAGGGAGTTCATGAAATCCAAGCCATCCAGTATTTCACTGACGACTGCTTGGACGGGTCTTTGTTGAAGCACAAGCTCCTGCGCAAGGAGATAACATCTTTGGTCGATCTGATGAGAATAGCCAATTCGTTTGCCGCATCTGATGCTGCAATGCGCCCGGTCAAGTTGAGTCCCAGTGATTTCATCCAAGGGCAATCCTCAGGGCAGCAGCAGCAGTCGGCAGAAGAAAATGGGCCGAATGGCCCCAACCGGCGCGAGAGGCGCGAGATCCAGCGGAACAACAACTTTGGCAACGACAACAACACCCTAATTTCAACAACACCCCCGGTAACTTCAATAACAACAACAACACATGCTTCAATAAGAGGAAGGACGAGCAGCCGGATGCCCAATATGGCAATCGACAGGTAGCAGTAGTTCAGCAGCAAGAGGAACAAGGGGCTGCAGGAGGCAGTCAGAGGCAGAAACCTTTGAGGACATGATGAACCAGCCCTGCAAAATGCATAGTGGAGTTGGCAAGCCCGCATCTCACACCACTCGGCAGTGCATCTGGGTCGATCGTCTGGCAAAGGGAGGAGCAGGAAACCTTCCCCCCCACCACCCCACCCCCAGGTCCACCCCCAACAAATGCTCGACCACAGTTCCCGCGTCAGGACGCAGCGTATATGATCTTCACCAGCGATTCGGATGACAAGGGCAGTCGGAGAGCCCGAGAGCAGGTAGTCAATGCCACCATGCCATCAGTTTCTCAGAGGATGAACTGGTCGGACAACGTCATAGCATGGGGCCCGGAAGACCACCCGAGCGTAATGCCCAACCCGGGCAGTTATGCGCTCGTGGTGGATGCAATTGTGGCAACACCTTTGTACTCATGCAAGTTCACCAGGACTCTCATTGATGGAGGCAACGCCATCAACATTCTGTACCGAGACACAATGATCAAGCTCAGCATCAGTGAGAGCGAGTTGGAATCCAGCAGGACCATCTTTCATGGGATAGTGCCCGGTCTTTCATGTACTCCACTAGGCCGCATTCGGCTGGGGGTAGTGTTTGGCTCGGAGTAAAATTTCCGCCAAGAGCCGATCTGGTTTGAGGTGGCCAATCTGAGCAGCCCATACCATCTTCTGCTCGGATCGCCTGCGATAGCCAAGTTCATGTTCCACATAATGCAGCCCTACCTGAAGATGAAGCTCCCAGGGAAGAATGGTCCAATCACTGTGTGCGGTGACTACAAGAAGTCACTGGAATGTTCGTCTGCCGGCTCTAGGCTGGACGATTCTCTGGTCATCAATGCAGAAGGTGCCAGCTCGACAAGGTCGTAGCAATGGCCCAAACTCAGATGAAGGAACCCATGCCGAGCACGATGGCTAAGAGATCAGATGATGAGACTGTGTTTCAAGAAACCAAGGACAGCAAGATGATCGCCCTGGACCCCTCCGACCCGAGCAAGTGCGTCGTCATCGGGGCCGGGATCAGCAGCAAATAGGAAGGAGAGCTCGTCGAGTTCCTCCCTGAGAACCGAGACATCTTCGCATGGTCCCCACATGACATGCCTGGTGTACCGAGGGAACTTGCCGAGCACAAGCTTCACATACGATCCGGATCCAAGCCGATCAACCAACCACTTTGGCGCTTTTCAGAGGACAAGAGAAGAGCAATCGGCGACGAGATAGCCAAGTTGCTCGCATCAGGATTTATCAAAGAAGTGTTCTACCCAGACTGGTTAGCAAATCCAGTTCTGGTTCCGAAGAAGAACGGAACTTGGCGCATGTGTATAGATTACACTTTCCTGAATAAGGCCTGCCCCAAGGATCCTTTTGCATTGCCCCGTATCAATCAAGTGATTGATTCTACGACTGGCTGTCAGCTCATGTGCTTTCTGGATGCCACAGCAGGCTATCACCAGATTAAGCTTGATGTAAACGATCAAATAAAGACAACATTTATCACCCCGTTCAGGGCTTATTGCTACATCACCATGCCCTTTGGCCTGAAAAATGGCGACGCGACTTATCAGCGTACTATGCAGCGATGCGTCCGACCTTAGTTAGGTCGGAACATTCATGTGTATGTAGATGACCATGTGTTCAAGTCGGTGCAAGGTTCAACCCTGTTGGATGATCTCAGAGAAACATTCGCAAACTTGTGAGCATACAAGATCAAGCTCAACCCAGAGAAATGTGTGTTCGGCGTGCCAGCCGGCAAGCTGCTCGGATTTCTGGTCTCCGAGAGAGGAATAGGATGCAACCCCGAGAAGATTGCAGCAATCGAGAGGATGGGAAAGCCCAGAAATCTGAAAGATGTGAAGAAGTTCACTGGATGCCTGGCATCGCTCAGCCGATTCCTCAATCGGCTGGGAGAGAAGGCAATTCCGCTGTATCAGCTGATGAATAAAACATACAAGTTCATTTGGACCCCGCAAGCGGACGAAGCATTGAAGCAGCTCAAGCGCATGATGTCTACTGCTCCAGTGCTAGCAGCTCTGAAAGAGAAAGAGCCAATGATGTTATATATCGCAGCAACCACTCGGGTGATTAGTATTGTCATGGTGGTCGAGCGTCCTGAAAAGGACAAGGCATAATCGGTCCAAAGGCCAGTCTATTATGTCAGTGAAGTGCTCTCAACCTCCAAGCAAAACTATCCCCATTACCAGAAGATGTGCTACGGTGTATACATGGCGGCAAGGAAACTGAAGCCTTACTTCCAGGCGCATCCGATCACAGTTGTCAGTTCGTCACCTCTGGCAGAAATCATAGGCAATCGGGATGCATCTGGTCGGGTGGCAAAGTGGGCCATAGAAATTGCAACCCATGGGATCAAGTATGAGCCCCGTACTGCAGTCAAGTCTCAAGCTCTGGCAGATTTCTTGGTCTATTGGGTAGAAACTCAGTATACGCCCCCCTGTCCGGACTCTCCGTTTTGACAAATGCATTTGATGGCTCCAAAATGATGATCGGACTAGGGGCTGGCGTTGTTCTTACTTCCTTAAAAGGTGACAAGCTAGAGTATGTGCTGCAGATCCACTTCACAGCATCAAACAATGTTGCTGAATATGAAGCTTTGGTACACGGCATCCGATTGGCCAAGGAGATCGGCATTCGACGGATTTTGTGCTATGGTGATTCAGATCTGGTGGTGTAGCAATGCACTGGCACTTGGGATGCAAAAGATGAAAATATGGCAAGCTATAGATTCCTTGTGCAAAAATTATCTGGTTTCTTTGAGGGGTGTGAATTCCATCATCTCCCCCGAGCTGAGAATGAAGCAGCAGATGCACCGTCCAAGCTGGGGTCCACCAGAAAGGAAGTTCCACCAGGAGTCTCTCTAGAAAACATCCAGAAGCCATCTATCAAGCCTTCCCCATAATCAGAGTCAATCTTTATTCCGGCCGACCTGAAGATGGCAGAGCTCGAAGCAAAGAAGTTAGCCTAGAAGCAAAAGATGGAGAAGCAGTCGGCCGCACGAGGGGCTGCCGATTGCGAACCAGGGGCTGCTGTCGTCAGCTCGGGGACTGAGGTGGTCGTGCAAGATGCAATCGGATCCTCCTCCTCTGAATTGCCAGTAGCAGAAGCCGAATAGCCAGAACCAGAGGCAGTGACGGTAATGGTAATTGTTGTTGCACCATCATGGGCAGAGCCGATCAGAAACTTTTTGGTGGCTGGTACACTCCCACAAGATGAAGTAGAAGCTCGGCCAATCCAGCGCCGATCTGGAGCATACACTATCATCAACAACGAGTTAGTGCACCGCAATGCAACTGGAGTCCTTCAGCGTTGTGTGGAAGAGGACAAGGGGTTGGAATTGCTCCGAGATATACACCAAGGCGAGTGTGGTCACCATGCATCAGATATAGCAATAGTTGCCAAGGAGTTTCGCCATGGTTTCTATTGGCCGACTGCGAAAGCAGCGGCAGAAGAGTTAGTCAAGCATTGCAATGGGTGTCAAAGATTCAAAGCAAAGAGTAACTTACCAACCTCAGCACTCAATACCATTCCGATCACATGGCCATTCGCAGTTTGGGGTCTGGACATGGTGCGACCGTTCAAAACAAGAAGAGGCGGCATGTCACATTTATTGGTGGCAGTGGACAAGTTCACCAAGTGGATTGAGGCAAGGCCGATCAAGAAGCTAGATGGACCGACTGCGGTCAAGTTCATTGTGGACATCACAGTCAGATATAGAGTGCCGAACAACATCATCACTGACAACGGAACAAACTTCACAAAAGGGGCGCTAGCTCGGTATGCTTCCCAGCAGGGCATTCGGCCGAATGTAGCATCAGTAGCTTACCCCCAGTCAAATGGTCTCATTTTGTCCGGAATCAAGCCAAGATTGGTGGAGCCACTAGAGAGAGCACCCGGCGCATGGATCGACGAGCTGCCAGTAGTGCTTTGGAGTCTGCGTACCACGCCGAACTGTTCAACTGGATTCACTCCCTTCTTCCTAGTATATGGTGCGGAGGCAATTCTTCCCTGTGATATTGAGTTCGACTCACCTCGTCACGCCATGTACACGGAGGCAGAAGCCAAGTAAGCTCGCGAGAACGGTGTTGATCAGAGAGATGAAGCATGTCTCCTGGCCATGTTCAGGTCGGCAATATACCAACAGAAGATGCATCACTACCACAACAAGAAGATCCGTCCCCTAGCTTTTCGGGAGGGTGATTTGGTGTTGCGTCGAATCCAGAAATCGGATGGCCAGCACAAGTTATCTTCTCCTTGGGAAGGTCCATTCATCGTCAGTCGGGCGCTCAAGAACAATGCATATTACCTTATTGATCTCAGAAATCCGACCCGATATGTGGATACTTCGAGGCAAGAAACGGATTGTCCCTGGAACGCCGAGCTGTTGTGCCCGTTTTACAGTTGAGCGGTATTGTTGTATCCCCCTTGTGAAAATATTACAATGATAATAGCCGTGCGTCCATGAGACTGCATTCGACAGGAGTTACAAAAATTTGTGTATATATTTCCCAGTCCTAAGGTCGGCCAAAGCAGACCTGGGGACTGTTCGGTGGCCCCAAAACGGGTATACTTATGAGGAAGAACAAAAGAAGCGGTGGGTTTGTGAATGATAGTCCGAACCGAATGCAAACCGCAGGTCGGCTGTAATGTCGGGTGGACGCTTCCGAACAGAACCATCACTCGGAAAGTTCATACTCCAGAAGTATATTTAGTTCGGAGCTAGCCGGTGGCAGACCCACCGATTGTGACCAGACCGGCTGGCAACAGTCGGCAGGTTGCAATCGGCCCATCTGCGTAGCTCTACCTTTACGAGAAAAACTGAGAGCCTAGAAGTACTTGTCAAAATTTCCGTCAAGGCCTATTATTTGATCCGACCACAGACCTCAGGTCGGCTGTACGGTCGGCAGGAATATCGACCAAGAAATAAAAGAGGCAAAGAAGAAGGCAATTGGTTGAAAAACGCAAAGGCAGAGTAGCATATATATCCAAGGAAGAACCAAGTTCATAGCCGATTGGCCGAATGATGTTCATTACATGAAAGTGGCCCTCGGCGGGCGCACTTGGAATTTAACTAGTGTTTGTCGAGCAAAAGCAGGTAAATAAAAGCGTGCCGAGCTTAAGCAGTTGGCGCATCCGGAGCAACTGGAGGAGTCAGAACCGAAGTAGTTGGGGTCGTGCTGGTGGAACCTCCCGGAGCGAAAGAAGCAGTGGTCTTGGCTTGAGTGTTCGGCGGGTCCCGAGCAGTACTCGCCGAGTGCCCGTTGGAGGAGCCTTCACCTTCTTCATCAGCATCGTCATCAGCATACCCCGAGGAGTGGGAGGCATCGGTTCTGGTCCACCGAGCAGGTCGGGACTAGGCTGCGTATTCGCTGGTGGTGTACAGAAGGTCGCCGAGGGAGGCAACTCGAGTCGGCTGACCATCATCATCGAGATAGGGAGTAACTTCCAGGAGATCCAGGTCATCTGCGAGCTCTTGGGAAATATGGCAGATCTAGGTCCAGAGTTCACCAACGTACTCATCCGATCCGGTCCGCAGGGCAGTCATCAGGTCTAGATCAACATCAGGATACCAGCTCTTCACAATAGAGAGAGCATCTTGCACCCCAGATCGGAAGGCATAATCGAGCATGTTTTCCAGCTGGCGAGGCACGACCTTAAGATCCCGAGCAACATCTTCATTGGTCTCAAAGGCAATCGGCTTCAACCTGCCCTTGAAAAGCTTGTCGTTCAACTTCTGGATACCAGTCTTGTAGGTGCACAGGGCACCCTTCACATGGGGAACTCGTGCATCCAAAGCAACAACAAAGTCTTCGGCGTCCCAGTGATACGTCCAAAACGTATCTATAATTTATGCTTGCTCCATGCCTCTTTTGTGTGATATTTCTATGATATTGATGAACTTCCATACACTTTTGATCATATTTGGACTAACCTATAAACTCAGTGCACCCTAGTGCCAGTTCCTGTTTTCTGCTGTTTTTCTATTTCAGGTTTCCCCCATATTAAAAGTGCTCAAAAAATTCGGGAAAAATCCAATAAAAAATCAGCGTACATGAAGCTTCCGGAATCACCGAGGGGGGGGGGGGGGGGGGGGGCAGAGGGGACCCACCAGGGCCCCAGACGCCCTCCCGGCGCGCCCAGGGGTCCGCCTGGACCCCTGGTGGGCCCCCTAGCTGCCCCCCTTCGCCTATTTATTCCCCGTGACGCAAAAACCCCGAGACGGGAACCCTTTTTCGCGATCTCTCCTCTGTTCCGCCGTCGCCGCGGTTCCAAGATCGGGAGCACCAGAAGAACTCTTCACGGCACCCTGCCGGAGGGAGGAACCACCTTCGGGAGCTTCTCCACCACCATGGATGCTTCCCGGATGAACCGTGAGTAGTCCACCTTCGACCATGGGTCTATGATCAGTAGCTATGTGATGTTCTCCTCCCCTCTTTGTTCTTCATGGATTAGACCTCATGAGCTGCCCTACATGATCGAGGCACATATGTAATATTTCTGCTGTTGCTATGCTGAGTTTGCTGGGATCCGATGGATTATGAGATTATGTTCATATTGTGTTTGAGTAATATATTTGATTCTCTTCTTTTATATTTATGTTATAGAGTAATTCTTGCATGTTCTCCATTGCTGTTTATTGCTTTGGCCAAGTAGTAGGTAGTGACTCCAAGAGGGAGCGTTATGCATGATTTTGGGTTCATGCCCCTGATGACTAGCTTGAGTGACAGAAACATGAGTCTAGGGGATTGATGGCTTCTCGCCCCTCGTTGGTTACCCCAAGTGGAAGGTTTGAGATGTAGTGCAGCAACAAGTTTCCCTCGGTGAAGATACCAAGGTTATCGAACCAGTAGGACTCAGGAGATACAAGTAGGTGGCAACGTCGCCAGAAATTTCTTCCTGACTAGGGTGTTGTCGTGGACCTGCACACAACAGAAAATAACTTTGCTTCCAACGAGTACAGAGGAGTTGTCAATTCCTCCGGCCTTGTCGTTTACAAAGGATCAACGCAAGAGATAAAAGGTGCAAAGGAAAGTAAAAGCTGAAAGTAAATTGAGGGTGTGAACAATAATATGAAGATGGACCAGGGTCCCATGATTTTAACTAGTGATGTCTCTCTCCCAAAAGACGATAAAAGTGCTAGCGAGGTAAACAAATCACAGTTGGGCAATTGACAGGATTATGAAGGCACCGCAATGCTAACTATGTTGCAAAGAAAGGAAGGGCTCAAAAGCAATGGGCAGTACGCCAAGGTAAGTAGACCGAAATCCATCCGCATCTACTACGAATCATCCACCTTGAGATATCTATCCAGAACATCTCGCTGGTATTATGTTGCGAATCCCACCCAAAGTGTAAACTCAAATCAAAGACAACTGCATTAAAAGAACTTTGCGTAAAGTAAACAATCCTTGCACCCGCAGGTACAAGCACCGTTGTTTTATCCCTGGTGGCAACAATACATCCCCTAGTCTCATGTTTCTGTCACTCAAGCTAGACATCAAGGGGCTGAACCCACAATCGAGAATAACGCTCTCTCTTGGAGTTGCAAATGAAATACTTGGCCAAAGAAAATACCGCAACGGAGAACATGCAAGAATTTACTCAAGAACAAAATATAAAAGAGAAGAACCAAATATATTACTCATCACAATTTGAACATAGTCTCATAATCCATCAGATCCCAACAAACTCAGCATAGCAACAGCAGAAATTACATAGATGCCTCGATCATGTGAGGCAGCTCACGAGGACTCGAAAGTGGAAGCACAAAAGGGGGAGAGATAGAACACATAGCTACTGGTCACAAACCCATGGTCCAAGGGAAACTACTCACGGTACATACGGGAGGCGTCCATGGCTATGGAGGGTCTCCAGGAGGGGGTAGCTTCTCCCGGCAGGGTGCCGGAGCAGCTTCTCCCGGCAGGGTGCCGGAGCAGCTTCTCCAGGCAGCCCCGATCTAGAAACGGCGGCGGCGGTGGAACAGAGGCGAGATCGTGAAAAAGGAGTCCGTATTAGGGGTTTCCACCCGAGGGGTAAATATAGGCGAAGGGGGGCGTCGAGGGGACCCACGAGGCAGTCAGGAGGGTCCCTGGCGCGGCCCAGGGTGGGTCCGTGCCACCTGCCCTCCTGGCTTCTTGGTGGTGGCCCCCCTTCACTCTCTTGGTGATTCCGGAAGCTTCTGTTGCGCTGATTTTTTATATATTTTTCCCGGAATTTTTGGAGCACTTTTAATGGCCGGAAAACCTGAAATACAAAAACAGCAGAAAACAGAAATAGGCAACTGGGTGCACTGAGTTAATAGGTTACTCCAAATAGGTTCAAAAGTGTATGAAAGTTCAAGCAAAACATGGCAAAGTCACACAAAACATGCATGGAGTAAGCAGAAATTATAGATGCGTTTGGGACGTATCAATATCGCCAAGCTTAATTCCTGCTCGTCCTCGAGTAGGTAAATGATAACAAGCATAATTTCTGTGGTGACATGCCACACAACCATAAAAGGACTTTTAAGTAAAGCAACCAAAGCATGCAATTCAATTCAAGACTTAACAAGCAAGAGTCTATATTAGCATTGACACAAGCAACAAAAGAACAAAAGGTGCAAGAGCTCTCGCTGTCTGTGACTCGAATGTCTCCAGATGGTGTTTGCATGCAAGCAAGGGATAGGGAAATACGAGAGAGAAAATAAGGTTGTTGAGAACAACTATCTACTAAAGTTTCACACTTGGTCTCCTTTGGATTCTTATCTGGACTCGTCCCCAGACCACTAGCCAGGTACAAGTCAAACTGATCCACTCCCTTTTGATATTTTGAGCACTCATGCAATGGATGAGCGTGAGCAAGAAAGTTGACACCTAAAAGGCGAAACAGAAAGAAGGTGGAGGAGGAAGACAAAAAAGGTGTGAAAGGCTCACATCAATGAGGAAAATCACAGGCGAGAGAAGGCCATATGATAGATATGATGTCAGGAGTAGGGATTTCCATACAACGGATGCACATGTGAGCTAAAAGCTCTCGAAGGGAACTAGTGGGGGTGCATCTAACTTGCTTGCTCAAGAAGACCTAGAGCTCGTTTCAGGAGGCTCATCATTGGAATATACAAGCCAAGTTCTATAGTGTGAAGGGTCCCCACATAGCTATATGCATGATGATGATCTCTATGGAGTACAAAGGATAGGAGATGAAGTACTAGTGTGGATCTCTCAAAAGGAATAGTAGTATGCCCCCTTCTCTCTTTTTATTTTTCTCTTTTTCTCTCTTTTATTTTTTATTTTTTGGTGTCCTCAATGGCTCTTTCTATTTAACTCTCGTTTGTCCTCTTTGGGATCTTTTGATTTTGTCCTCTTTGGGATCTTTTCCTCACTTTAGGGGCAATACTCTATATTTTACAAGATTATAGGAGATCTTTCACACTTACAAAGGTACTCACATAAAGAAAATGTAACTATCATGATGAAAATGTATGCTTCTGCCAGGATAGCAGGATATGCAATGACACTAGCGCGTCATGTATCAATGATTAGGGCAAGGCCCAACTAGCATGCGGCTCATCGATCAAGAAATTAGCATGTATGACATGAAGATCAAGTCATGAGAAGGTGGATGTTGCATGTCAATGTATCTCGGAAAGGCTTTGGAAATGCCTTGTAGGTAGGTATGATGGCTGTTTTGAGGAAAGATATAAGGAGGCTTATGATGACAGAGCGTATCATGCCAAGGGTTTGGATGCACCGGCGAAGTATGCGCCAACTCTCGAGGTGAGAAAGGGGCAATGCACGGTACCGAAGAGGCTAGAAAAAGTATAGGTGGGTGGAAGTGTCAACTTTCGAATACTCACATTAGTCCGAAGAAATCATGCACTTATTATCGGTAACTCTCAATCTAATCAGGAGGTTCACAAAGAGACAGGTACCCCGAGGAGGAGTGTATGGGGGTTTGGTTATCCTTGCGCATCCTCGACTCATGGTACGTGTGTGTACTCTAATATTTGAACCCTCCAGAGGTTAGTAATCCATCTAGTAGCTAGAGTTCTCAACAGGGGTTTTTGGTTTTCGAAAAACACACGAATTGCCCAAAATACGACATCTATCACTAATAGGCAAGAGCTCTTGACACCATAAGTTCAAACATTACTCTAATCAATACCTCAAAACTATTGCAAGTTACTACTACAAAGAGAACAACAACTTTAACTACCTACTTTAGTCAAGACACAGAACTCAGTGCAACAGGCAAACTCTCTAACAAGATAAAACATGCAACCTATATAAAGTTCAACCTAAGACAAAAGACAAGCTCTATAAAAAAAAACTAAAGCACTACAACTAAACAGAACAGCAGCTAAGAAAAGAAAAAGAACAACTCACAGCTAAAAGAATAAGCATGCAAATCCTATGAGGAGTTCTAGTTCAAGCGGAGCGTGAATCTCTCCCACACAAAAGAGTAAGTTGGCTTCTAACTTGTTACTACAGAAAACAAAGCAAAAGAAAACTAAAAACAAAACCTAAGAGCGAGACGCTCCAAGAATAGCACATAATGCATGAAGTGATAAAAATATAGTGCAACGAGAGACGAACTGATAATTGTTGATGAAGAAGGGGATGCACGGGGGCATCCCCAAGCTTAGACGCTTGAGTCTCCTTGAATATTTATTGGGGGTGCACATGGGCATCCCCAAGCTTGAGCGTTTGACCCTCCTGAATCTTCTTTCATCATCCTCCATCGCGCACTTGAAAACTCCCTTCCTACATAACTCATTGTGGGCTGATTAGAGAGGTTAGTATTCTAATAAAATAATTTTCCTCTACTGAAAATAAAGATTTCCAGGAAGAGCTACTGTTTCCCAAGATTTCCAAAAGGTTTTTGCAAAGAAAAAGCAAGCTTAAGGTTTGCAAAAGTGAAGAGAGACAAAACGTGGCAGAATCTGTGAAAAACAGAACAACAGATAGAAACGAATTTTTTAGGGGTACTTATGCAACTCAAATCAAAAAACTTAGAACATACGGAAGTTTCGTAATTGTATAGAGCACGCTGTGTAATACATTCAGCTCAAAAGGATGAACTGGGATTTTGCTCTGATTTTTATAGTCACGAGGACAGAATCTGTTTTCTGGAAAGCATGTCACAACTTTTACTTCCCTTGCCGTATGAGGCTAAACTTGGCACAAAGGTTGAAAAGTAAAGATACAATGATGTTGCTACAGTAGTAACAATCTTCAAGACCACTAAGAACAGAACAAAAGCAAAAAGAAAAACCTAAATTCGTTGCGGGTTGCCTCCCGAAAGCGCTTCTTTAGAGCCATTAGCTAGGCTTAAAGATTATAAAGATGCTCACGCAAGAATAAGGATTTGAAGAAAAAGAGAGCATCAAGAAGAAAACATGAAACACATTTAAGCCTAACCCATTTCCTATGCATGGGAACCTTGTAAAGAAATAAATCATGAAAGCACAAAGTAACAAGCATAGGAAGGTGCAAGAAGAACAACTTAAAAACTTTCATCATAAAGAGAGGTGTTTTTGTAACATGAAAGTTGCTACAACCAAACTTTACTCTCTCAAAATAATTTTTAGTAGCATCATGAACAACATCAAGAATATAACTATCACATAAATCATGTTGTTCATGACCTACAAGCACACGTGTATTGTTTTCAACACGGTTTTTAGGATCATAAGATAGATGCAACCCATCACATTGAGCCTTGATAAGAGAAAAATTCTCTGCAATAGTTGGAGATTTCAAAAGGATAATAGGGCAATAAAGTGTGGGTGCAATAGCAACAATTTCATGCTTAACATAAGGAACTATAGCAAGTTCATCTTTGTAAGCATCATCCATAGTGGCATCATGGCCATCAACAAAGCAAGTATCAAAATCATCAGAAATGGATGTATCAAGTGAGTCCTCGGAATCATAGGACTCCTCATCATAGAAATCATTAGCCTCTTCTCGGGCAGCAAGCATTCTATTTTTAAAATAATCAATATAAGCATTGGAAGTATAATTCTCAACGCAATAAGCAAGAATAGCAAAGTTTTCAGACTTGTGAATAGTATCGTAATACCTTTCAATCAAAGAAGCAATCTCATAAGCACCTTTAAAAGCAACAAACTCTTCAATCTTTTCAACATTAAAGTAATCATAAACACCTTTGGCATAAGAAGATAGGATCTCATTTTCATTAAACTCACATTGGAAAGGAAGGTGTTTACGCTCTATATTAGAGCAACAAGTAAAATCATAAATGTGGCATAAAGATTCAGCATAGCAATAAGAAACTTGTATTTGATCCCATAAGTGTTTCCCTTTCTGAGATAGGCGGTGCCGCGTGTAATGACCATGCTCATCCAATGATTTTACCTCAACCAAGTTGGTTGGGTTTTTAGCGCGAGCACAAATTGATCGAAGACGAGCCAAGTGAAACATGTCCATCCTACCATATTTGGGTGGTTCCACACCCATGGTGAAGATAACATTAGTAGGTATTTTTGGTATTTTTGATAAGGGACACTAAAGTAAAAACTGAAAGGTAAACTAACAAGACTAAAAAGCAAAGGTAAAAGATAGTGTGCAACTCCCCTATCTTGTAGACTTGAGTCCCCGGCAACGGCGCTAGAAATTTGCTTGTTGGCTTCTCGCCCCTCGTTGGTTACCCCAAGTGGAAGGTTTGAGATGCAGTGCAGCAACAAGTTTCCCTCAGTGAAGATACCAAGGTTATCGAACCAGTAGGACTCAGGAGATACAAGTAGGTGGCAACGTCGCCAGAAATTTCTTCCTGAATAGGGTGTTGTCGTGGACCTGCACACAGCAACAAATAACTTTGCTCCCAATGAGTACAGAGGAGTTGTCAATTCCTCCGGCCTTGTCATTTACAAAGGATCAACGCAAGAGATAAAATGTGCAAAGGAAAGTAAAAGCTGAAAGTAAATTGAGGGTGTGAACAATAATATGAAGATGGACCAGGGTCCCGTGATTTTCACAAGTGATGTCTCTCTCCCAAAAGACGATAAAAGTGGTAGCGAGGTAAACAAATCACAGTTAGGAAATTTACAGGATTATGAAGGCACCGCAATGCTAACTATGCTGCAAAGAAAGGAAGGGCTCAAAAGCAATGGGAAGTACGCCAAGGTAAGTAGACCGAAATCCATCTGCATCTACCACGAATCATCCACCT
The DNA here is from genome assembly GCA_950022295.1 of Bromus sterilis. NCBI lineage: Eukaryota > Viridiplantae > Streptophyta > Magnoliopsida > Poales > Poaceae > Bromus > Bromus sterilis. The sequence goes on along the minus strand of OX465599.1, from coordinate 281,386,948 downwards.
TGAGATATCTATCCAGAACATCTCGCTGGTATTAAGTTGTGAATCCCACCCAAAGTGTAAACTCAAAGCAACAGACAACTGCATTAAAAGAACTTTGCGTAAAGTAAACAATCCTTGCACCCGCAGGTACAAGCACCGTTGTTTTATCCCTGGTGGCAACAACACATCCCCTAGTCTCATGTTTCTGTCACTCAAGCTAGACATCAAGGGGCTGAACCCACAATCGAGCATAACACTCTCTCTTGGAGTTGCAAATAAAATACTTGGCCAAAGCAAATACCGCAACGGAGAACATGCAAGAATTTACTCAAGAACAAAATATAAAAGAGAAGAACCAAATATATTACTCATCACAATCTGAACATAGTCTCATAATCCATCAGATCCCAACAAACTCAGGATAGCAACAGCAGAAATTACATAGATGCCTCGATCATGTGAGGCAGCTCACGAGGACTCGAAAGTGGAAGCACAAAAGGGGGAGAGATAGATCACATAGCTACTGGTCACGGACCCATGGTCCAAGGGAAACTACTCACGGTACATACGGGAGGCGTCGATGGCTATGGAGGGTCTCCCGGAGGGGGTAGCTTCCCCTGGCAGGGTGCCGGAGCAGCTTCTCCAGGAAGCCCCGATCTAGAAACGGTGGCGGCGGCGGAACAGAGGCGAGATCGCGAAAAAGGAGCCCGTATTAGGGGTTTCCACCCCGAGGGGTAAATATAGGCGAAGGGGGGCGTTGAGGGGACCCACGAGGCAGTCAGGAGGGTCCCTGGTGCGGCCCAGGGTGGGGCCGTGCCACCTGCCCTCCTGGCTGCCTGGTGGTGGCCCCCCTTCACTCTCTTGGTGATTCCGGAAGCTTCTGTTGCGCTGATTTTTTATATAATTTTCCCGGAATTTTTGGAGCACGTTGAATGGCCGGAAAACCTGAAATACAAAAACAGCAGAAAATAGAAACGGGCAACTGGGTGCACTGAGTTAATAGGTTAGTCCAAATAGGTTCAAAAGTGTAAGAAAGTTCAAGCAAAACATGGCAAAGTCACACAAAACATGCATGGAGTAAGCAGAAATTATAGATATGTTTGGGACGTATCAACATCCCCAAGCTTAATTCCTGCTCGTCCTCGAGTAGGTAAATTATAACAAGCATAATTTCTGTGGTGACATGCCACACAACCATAAAAGGACTTTTAAGTAAAGCAATCAAAGCATGCAATTCAATTCAAGTCTTAACAAGCAAGAGTCTATATTAGCATTGACACAAGCAACAAAAGAACAAAAGGTGCAAGAGCTCTCGCTGTCTGTGACTCGAATGTCTCCAGATGGTGTTTGCGTGCAAGCAAGGGATAGGGAAATACGAGAGAAAAAATAAGGTTGTTGAGAACAACTATCTACTAAAGTTTCACACTTGGTCTCCTTTGCATTCTTATCTGGACTCGTCCCCAGACCACTAGCCAGGTACAAGTCAAACTGATCCACTCCCTTTCGATATTTTGAGCACTCATGCAATGGATGAGCGTGAGCAAGAAAGTTGACACCTAAAATGATGAGGAAATCTCTACTAATGTTACACCCACATCTTCACCAACTGAACATACTGGACCAGTTACTAGAGCACGCGCACGTCAACTAAATTATCAGGTACTTTCGTTTCTTGCGAATCCTTCTAATATTCAGGAACATATGATGCTACCTAAATTAGATACTTTTGTTTGTCTTATGAATGAAGGACCTAGCATGGATAAGAAGGATGGCCATTGGAGCGGGATCAAGCATGGAGAAGGAGGTGCGTGCGCGGGAAAGGACAATGGAGCTTCCAGTGGCGATTTTCGCACTTTGAAGCCACCATAAGGCGTGCATGAAGACTTGGACGAAAGACACAAGATGCCACATTAATATTTTCGTCCAAGGGTTATTATAGGTGCTGCGTCACCTTATTATTGGGCCAGGCCCATGTAATTTCGAAATACACTTAATCGGCTATTTTCTAGAGTCCGTATGTGTGGGGAAACCGAGTTAGGGTTGTTTTCGGACCCCTCCTCCAAGGGGCCACGAAATTCCCCTCTGTTCCCCCATATATACAGCCCTTAGGGCGTCGTTTACACTTGTGTTTTAATTAGATTTAAGTTAGCCATAGCCGCAACTTCGAGCTCTTTGTTTGTGTCATCCGACCAGGCCAAGACTGCATTGGAACCCCAACTTCTGTTAATCTTTCATCTTATATTCGCAATATCCAGATTGCAATTCTTACTTCTTGCTTGTTCTTGTCGATTGCTTGCAGGAATTAGACCTTCATGGTCAGGTTGATCGTGCATCCGCGGGATCAATAACCTCTAGGAGTTGGTTTAGCGATTGCTAAGGCGCAACGTCTTTGCACGTTCGTAGTCGGGTCGTGAAAGTCTACTCCACCAAAATCGATCTCCATCATCTCATCGAAACATCGGGACACCTTCGCCTCTATCAAGTGGTATCAGATTTCCAGGTTGATCGGTGAGATTTACCAGTTTTTCGTAGTCTAGATTGGTTCTGTTCTTCATACCTATAGTCCATGAAAAAGCCAAAAAAAATTAGGGTTAGCTCATCACGTCCCAAAAACAGTCCGAGCCTTTGTCCAGTTTTCTTTATAGTAGTTTGCTTTGTTGAATTTGCGGTTGCATCGTTGTGTCAAGTTGCTGATCTTAGCATCTAGTTCCCTTAGAGTTTCGAGTTCTGATCACAGTTTGTCACGCCGCCGCCGCACAGTAGTACACCACCACGTTCTGCCAATCCGAGTCCAGATACACCACCACGTTCCACCAAGCAGAGTCCATATACACCACCACGACCTACCGATCCGAGTTGAGTTCCATCACCCGTTCGGTTTGTGATCTCTCCGTAGTCAGATTAGTTTTGAGTTGATTAGAGTCGGATTTCACCAATCTTTGTCGTACGTAGAAGGTGGTGATTTCCAAAAAAAAAAGAGTCTGGCACGCTTTCCAGAGCAATTTTTAGGCCAAAAATTTCAGGGGTGAAATTTTTTTGTGCCCATACCTTCCTTATGTCCAGAAACTCATTTTGAGACGTTCGCTACCATAGTGATTTTTTCGCACTTTTTCAGCCACCGCAGTCCCGCATCGCAAAAAAAAGAGAAATTTTTTTTAGAGTGTGCTTCTCATTTGTTTACGTGCCGCGCCGTGCTTTCGTTGGTGTTTTAGGCTCGTGTCTCTAGTACGGTCTAGCCTAGGATCAGCACAGTACCGACGTTGAGTGTTTATTCAGCTTTGCATCTCTGTTTTGATTACTGTTGAGCTTTTCCTACCATACTTGTCAGCCTTTCTACAACTCCACATATATTCTACATCGTGCGTTTGACACCTCCTGGCCATCGCTCTACCATATCTCTGAGAGTTTTGACCCGTTGGTTGTACATCACCACCTGCTGCTAGGTAAGAATCGGTAAGAACGAAAGAAAAGCTTGACGGATTTGTGCTTTCCACCACCCCACATCCCATTAGTAGAAGTAGGATTATATTCCTGTGTGTTTTCTATTTCTGCTAACCATGCCAGGATCACATGATGAAGTGGCGCGGGATGCACCCGATTGGGAGAACATGACAAAGAAGGAGCTACATGATAAATTTGCACAAATGATGTCTGAACAGGTGAATGACATCGAGAACAGATTTACAGAGGCGATTGATGGCGTGGAAAAGATGATCGACACCAAGCTCGACGCCAAGTTTACTGAGTTGATCGCACGCCTACCTACACAGCCTGCTGCCGCTCCAGCACAGCCACAACCACCGCCACCACCACGTGCACGACATATTCTGTTTCCGAGAGGACAAGCTGCTGGTATTGGTGCTCCTGCTGCTGCTGTAGTTGCTGCTACTGCTGCTGCTTCTGATGTCGGCCAGGACGACAACTACGAGGGTGATTACGAGGAGGAGGTGGAACAGGAAGCGGCCTATGAGCAGCCAGCTGGACGTCCACGTCCCAACATTCGCCACGGTCGACACCAACCACCCCCTCAGGTACGCGATGATGACCATGTGCCTAAACTTAAGTTGAATCTTAAGCCGTTTGAGGGTAGATATATTCCTGATGCTTATCTTACTTGGGAGTTAGAAACTGAACAACGCTTTACATGTTTACAATATCCTGAGAATAGACGTGTTACTGCTGCTGTTTGTGAATTCACGGGGTTTGCATCTATTTGGTGGTCTGAACATTGTAGATTGCATGCTAATAATATTCCAACTACTTGGGCTGCTTTAAAAGATGCTATGCGTACTCGCTGGGTTCCTCCTTATTATCAACGTGAATTGCTACAAAAATTACAGCGTTTGAGACAAGGAAAAAATTCTGTAGAGGAATATTATCAAGAATTACAAACTGGATTGATTAGATGTGGCCTAGTAGAGGATAATGAAGCTATGCTTGCACGTTTTATGGGTGGCTTAAACAGGGAGATACAAACTATTCTAGAATACAAGGACTATGCTACTATTACTCGTTTGTTTCATCTTGCTTGTAAAGCTCAACGTGAAGTGCAGGATCGACAGGCCGCTACGAGACCTAACTTTTCTGCAGGACGAAATACATCATGGACATCGCGTGGACCTTCTACATCCACACGTCCTGCTGCACCACCATCTACTTCAGCCGCTCATTCTTATAGGGAGCCACCAAAACAGCCAGCGCCAGCATTCAAGGGTGCACAGAGTGGTCCAGCGACGAGTTCTTCTTCATCCATGGCTTCCACAGGGCAAACACGAGATCGTGATATTAAATGTCACATGTGCCAAGGTGGAGGTCACTTCGCCAAAGACTGTCCCTCCAAGCCTGTGATGACTATTACGGCGGATGGTGGGTATGAGTCAGCGAGTGACTATGATGAGGAGACTTTAGTTCTCATTGCTCATGAGGAACAGGGTGCCCATGATGATGCTTATTATATAGAGTATATGGCTCCTGATGATGCGGATAAATATGCTAGTTTGGTTGCTCAACGTGTGTTAAGTGTGCAGGTAACGAAGGCCGAGCAAAACCAGAGGCATAATTTGTTCCACACAAAGGGAGTGGTGAAAGAACGTTCGGTTCGCATCATTATTGACGGAGGGAGTTGCAACAACTTGGCTAGCATGGAGTTGGTGGAGAAGCTATCTCTCACCACAAGACCACACCCCCATCCGTACTATATTCACTGGTTTAACAATAGTGGTAAGATTAAGGTAATGCGTTCTGTTCGTGTGCACTTTAGCATTGCTGCATATGCTGATTATGTTGATTGTGATGTGGTACCCATGCAAGCATGCTCTCTTTTACTTGGTAGACCATGGCAATTTGATAGGAATGTTGTACACCATGGTAGGACAAATCAGTTTACTCTAGTTCACCAGGATAAAAATATTGCTTTACTTCCTATGTCTCGTGAACAAATTGTGAAAGATGATCTTGCTAGAGCTAGTAAAGCTAAACAGGAGAAAAATAAGAGTGAAAATGAGATAGCAACTAAAGAATTTGAGCAACAACATAAGACTAATAGCAAATTTTCTTCTGCTGTTTCTAATGAAATTAAATTGACTAGTCCAACTTTGCTTGCTACTAAAGTTGATATTTCGGATTTGGATGTTAGTCAATATGTGTGCTATGCTTTTGTGTGCAAAGAAGCATTGTTTTCATTTGAGGAATTGCCTCCTTCTTTGCCTCCTGTTGTCACTGACCTTTTGCAGCAGTTTATTGACGTCTTTCCACAAGACGTACCGCCGGGATTACCACCTATTCGAGGGATTGAGCATCAGATTGACTTAATTCCCGGTGCTTCGCTGCCCAACCGTGCGCCATACCGTACCAATCCGGAGGAGACGAAGGAGATTCAGCGTCAAGTACAAGAGCTACTCGACAAAGGTTACATACGTGAATCCCTTAGTCCTTGTGTTGTTCCTGTTATATTAGTGCCTAAAAAGGATGGAACATGGCGTATGTGTGTTGATTGTCGAGCCATTAATAATATTACTATTCGTTATCGTCATCCTATTCCTAGGTTAGATGATATGCTTGATGAATTAAGTGGCTCTACCATGTTTTCCAAAGTAGATTTGCATAGTGGATACCATCAAATTCGCATGAAATTAGGAGATGAATGGAAAATGACATTTAAAACTAAGTTTGGATTATATGAGTGGTTAGTCATGCCTTTTGGGTTAACTAATGCACCTAGCACTTTCATGAGATTAATGAACGAGGTTTTACGTGCTTTCATTGGACGATTTGTGGTAGTCTATTTTGATGATATACTGATTTATAGCAAATCTTTGGAGGAACATTTGGATCATTTACGTGTTGTTTTTATTGCTCTACGTAATGCACGTTTATTTGGTAACCTTGGGAAGTGCACCTTTTGCACCGACCGAGTATCGTTTCTTGGCTATGTTGTTACTCCACAGGGTATTGAAGTTGATAAAGCCAAGATCGAGGCGATTGAGAGTTGGCACAGCCCAAAACGGTCACACAAGTGAGGAGTTTTCTTGGCCTCGCTGGATTCTATAGGCGTTTTGTGAGAGATTTCAGCACCATTGCTGCACCTCTCAATGAGCTTACACGTAAGGATGTGCCTTTTACTTGGGGTACCGCACAGGAAGAAGCCTTCACGGTATTGAAAGATAAGTTAACACATGCTCCTTTGCTCTAACTTCCTGATTTTAATAAGACTTTTGAGCTTGAATGCGATGCTAGTGGTATTGGTTTGGGAGGTGTGTTATTACAAGATGCTAAACCTGTTGCATACTTTTCTGAAAAATTGAGTGGGCCTAGTCTGAACTATTCTACTTATGATAAGGAATTATATGCTCTTGTTCGGACATTAGAAACTTGGCAACATTATTTATGGCCCAAAGAATTTGTTATACATTCTGATCATGAATCTTTGAAACACATAAGAAGTCAAGAAAAACTTAATCGTAGACATGCTAAGTGGGTTGAATTTATTGAGACTTTCCCTTATGTCATTAAACACAAGAAGGGGAAAGATAATATTATTGCTGATGCATTGTCGCGTCGTTATACTATGCTTTCACAACTTGACTTTAAGATATTCGGTTTAGAGACAATCAAAGATCAATATGTACATGATGCAGAATTTAAAGATGTATTGCAGAATTGTAGAGAAGGTAGAACATGGAATAAGTTTGTGCTTAATGATGGATTCGTGTTCCGTTCTAACAAGTTATGCATTCCAGCTAGCTCTATTCGTCTTTTGTTGTTACAGGAGGCGCATGGAGGAGGATTAATGGGACACTTTGGCGTGAAGAAGACGGAGGATGTACTTGCTACACATTTCTTTTGGCCAAAGATGAGACGGGATGTTGAGGGTTTTGTTGCTCGCTGCACTACATGTCAAAAAGCTAAGTCACGACTCAATCCTCATGGTTTATACATGCCTTTACCTGTACCTAGTGTTCCGTGGGAGGACATATCCATGGACTTTGTTTTAGGCTTGCCTCGAACAAAGAAGGGGAGGGATATCATCTTTGTTGTCGTGGATAGATTTTCTAATATGGCACACTTTATACCATGTCATAAAAGTGATGATGCTGCTAATGTTGCTGATTTATTCTTTCGTGAGATTATTCGCTTACATGGTGTTCCCAATACTATTGTCTCGGATCATGATACTAAGTTTCTTAGCCATTTTTGGAGATGTTTATGGGCTAAGTTGGGGACTAAACTACTTTTTAGTACTACATGTCATCCCCAAACTGATGGACAAACTGAAGTGGTCAATAGGACATTGTCTACTATGCTTAGGGCTGTTTTAAAGAGTAACTTGAAAATGTGGGAAGAATGTTTACCTCATATTGAATTTGCTTATAATCGTTCATTGCATTCTACCACTAAAATGTGCCCTTTTGAGATTGTTTATGGTTTTCTACCTCGTGCACCTATTGATTTGCTGCCTCTTCCATCTTCGGAGAAGGTTAATTTTGATGCTAAGCAACGTGCTGAATTGATATTAAAAATGCATGAGTTAAATAAAGAAAACATTGAGCGAATGAATGCTAGATACAAGCTTGCCGGTGATAGGGGTCGAAAGCATGTTGTGTTTGAACCCGGAGATCTTGTTTGGTTACATCTACGTAAAGATAGGTTTCCTGATTTGCGCAAGTCTAAGTTAATGCCTCGAGCTGATGGTCCCTTTAAGGTTTTGCAGAAAATTAATGATAATGCATATAAACTTGAGCTACTTGCAGCCTTTGGGGTTAGTCCCACATTTAATATTGCAGATTTGAAGCCTTATTTGGGAGAAGATGATGAGTTTCCGTCGAGGACGACTTCAATTCAAGAAGGGGAGGATGATGAGGACATCTCTACTAATGTTACACCCACATCTTTACCAACTACACATACTGGACCAGTTACTAGAGCACGCGCACGTCAACTAAATTATCAGGTACTTTCGTTTCTTGTGAATCCTTCTAATATTCAGGAACATATGATGCTACCTAAATTAGATACTTTTTTTTGTCTTATGAATGAAGGACCTAGCATGGATAAGAAGGATGGTCATTGGAGCGGGATCAAGCATGGAGAAGGAGGTGCGCGCGCGGGAAAGGACAATGGAGCTTCCAGTGGTGATTTTCGCACTTTGAAGCCACCATAAGGCGTGCATGAAGACTTGGACGAAAGACACAAGATGCCACATTAATATTTTCGTCCAAGGGTTATTATAGGTGCTGCGTCACCTTATTATTGGGCCAGGCCCATGTAATTTTGAAATACACTTAATAGGCTATTTTCTAGAGTCCGTATGTGTGGGGAAACCGAGTTAGGGTTGTTTTCGGACCCCTCCTCCAAGGGGCCACGAAATTCCCCTCTATTCCCCCATATATACAGCCCTTAGGGCGTCGTTTAGACTTGGGTTTTAATTAGATTTAAGTTAGCCATAGCCGCAACTTTGAGCTCTTCGTTTGTGTCATCCGACCAGGCCAAGACCGCATTGGAACCCCAACTTCTGTTAATCTTTCATCTTATATTCGCAATATCCAGATTGCAATTCTTAGTTCTTGCTTGTTCTTGTCGATTGCTTGCAGGAATTAGACCTTCGTGGTCAGGTTGATCGTGCATCCGCGGGATCAATAACCTCTTGGAGTTGGTTTAGCGATTGCTAAGGCGCAACGTCTTCGCACGTTCGTAGTCGGGTCGTGAAAGTCTACTCCACCAAAATCGATCTCAATCATCTCATCGAAATATCAGGACAACTTCGCCTCTATCATAAAAGGCGAAACAGAAAGAAGGTGGAGGAGGAAGACAAAAAAGGTGTGAAAGGCTCACATCAATGAGGAAAATCATAGGAGAGAGAAGGCCATATGAGAGATATGATGTGAGGAGTAGGGATTGCCATACAACGGATGCACATGTGAGCTAAAAGCTCTCCAAGGGAACTAGTGGGGGTGCATCTAACTTTCTTGCTCAAGAAGACCTAGAGCTCGTTTGAGGAGGCTCATCATTGGAATATACAAGCCAAGTTCTATAGTGTGAAGGGTCCCCACATAGCTATATGCATGATGATGATCTCTATGGAGTACAAGGGATAGGAGATGAAGTACTAGTGTGGATCTCTCAAAAGGAATAGTAGTATGCCCCCTTCTCTCTTTTTATTTTTCTCTTTTTCTCTCTTTATTTTTAATTTTTTGGTGGCCTCAATGGATCTTTCTATTTAACTCTCGTTTGTCCTCTTTGGTATCTTTTGATTTTGTCCTCTTTGGGATCTTTTCCTCACTTTAGGGGCAATACTCTATATTTTACAAGAATATAGGAGATCTTTCACACTTTACAAAGGTACTCACATAAAGAAAATGTAACTATCATGATGCAAATGTATGCTTCTGCCAGGATAGCAGGATATGCAATGATACTAGCGCGTCATGTAGCAATGATTAGGGCAAGGCCCAACTAGCATGCGGATCATCGATCAAGCAAGTAGCATGTATGACATGAAGATCAAGTCATGAGAAGGTGGATGTTGCATGGCAATGTATCTCGGAAAGGCTATGGAAATGCCTTGTAGGTAGGTATGGTGGCTGTTTTGAGGAAAGATATAAGGAGGCTTATGATGACAAAGCGTATCATGCCAAGGGTTTGGATGCACCGGCGAAGTATGCGCCAACTCTCGAGGTGAGAAAGGGGCAATTCACGGTACCGAAGAGGCTAGAAAAAGTATAGGTGGGTGGAAGTGTAAACTTTCGAATACTCACGTTAGTCCGAAGAACTCATGCACTTATTATCGGTAACTCTCAATCTAATCAGGAGGTTCACAAAGAGACAGGTACCCCGAGGAGGAGTGTATGGGGGTTTGGTTATCCTTGCGCATCCTCGACTCATGGTACGCGAGTCTACTCTAATATTCGAACCCTCCAGAGGTTAGTGATACATCTAGTAGCTAGAGTTCTCAACAGGGGTTTTTGGTTTTCGAAAAACACACGAATTTCCCAAAATAAGACATCTATCACTAATAGGCAAGAGCTCTTGACACCATAAGTTCAAACATTACTCTAATCAATACCTCAAAACTATTGCAAGTTACTACTACAAAGAGAACAACAACTTTAACTACCTACTTTCAGGCAAGACACAAAACTCAGTGCAACAAGCAAACTCTCTAACAAGATAAAACATGAAACCTATAGAAAGTTCAACCTAAGACAAAAGACAAGCTCTAGAAAAAAAAACTAAAGCACTACAACTAAACAGAACAGCAGCTAAGAAAAGAAAAAGAACAGCTCACAGCTAAAAGAATAAGCATGCAAATCCTATGAGGAGTTCTAGTTCAAGCGGAGCGTGAATCTCTCCCACACAAAAGAGTAAGTTGGGGTCTAACTTGGTACTACAGCAAACAAAGCAAAAGAAAACTAAAAACAAAACCTAAGAGCGAGACGCTCCAAGAATAGCACATAATGCATGAAGTGATAAAAATATAGTGCAACGAGAGACGAACTGATAATTGTTGATGAAGAAGGGGATGCGCGGGGCATCCCCAAGCTTAGACGCTTGAGTCTCCTTGATTATTTATTGGGGGTGCACATGGGCATCCCCAAGCTTGAGCGTTTGACCCTCCTGAATCTTCTTTCATCATCCTCCATCGCGCACTTGAAAACTCCCTTCATACATAACTCATTGTGGGCTGATTAGAGAGGTTAGTATCCTAATAAAATAATTTTCCTCTACTGCAAATAAAGATTTCCAGGAAGATATACTGTTGAACAAGATTTCCAAAAGGTTTTTGCAAAGAAAAAGCAAGCTTAAGGTTTGCAAAAGTGAAGAGAGACAAAACATGGCAGAATCTGTGAAAACAGAACAGCAGATAGAAACAAATTTTTTAGGGGTACTTCTGCAACTCAAATCAAAAAACTCAGAACATATGGAAGTTTCGTAATTGTATAGAGCACGCTGTGTAAAAAATTCAGCTCAAAAAGATGAACTGGGATTTTTCTCTGATTTTTCTAGTCACGAGGACAGAATCTGTTTTCTGGACAGCATGTCACAACTTTTACTTCCCTTGCCGTATGAGGCTAAACTTGGCACAAAGCTTGAAAAGTAAAGATACAATGATGTTTCTACAGTAGTAACAATCATCAAGACCACTAAAAACAGAACAAAAGAAAAAGGAAAATCCTAAATTCGTTGCGGGCTGCCTCCCGAAAGCGCTTCTTTAGAGCCATTAGCTAGGCTTAAAGATTATAAAAGATGCTCACGTAAGAATAAGGATTTGAAGCAAAAGAGAGCATCAAGAAGAAAATATGAAACACATTTAAGCCTAACCCATTTCCTATGCATGGGAACCTTGTAAAGAAATAAATCATGAAAGCACAAAGTAACAAGCATAGGAAGGTGCAAGAAGAACAACTTAAAAACTTTCATCATAAAGAGAGGTGTTTTTGTAACATGAAAGTTTCTACAACCAAACTTTCTTCTCTCAAAATAATTTTCAGTAGCATCATGAAGAACATCAAGAATATAACTATCACAGAAATAATGTTCTTCATGACCTACAAGCACACGTGTATTGTTTTCAACACGGTTTTTAGGATCATAAGATAGATGCAACCCATCACATTGAGCCTTGATAAGAGAAAAATTCTCTGCAATAGTTGGAGATTTCAAAGGATAATAGGGCAATCAAGTGTAGGTGCAATAGAAACAATTTCATGCTTAACATAAGGAACTATAGCAAGTTCATCTTTGTAAGCATCATCCATAGTGGCATCATGGCCATCAACAAAGCAAGTATCAAAATCATCAGAAAGGGATGTATCAAGTAAGTCTCGGAATCATAGGACTCCTCATCATAGCAATCATTAGCCTCTTATCGGGCAGCAAACATTCTATTTTTAAAATCATCAATATAAGCATTGGAAGTATAATTCTCAAAGCAATAAGAAAGAACAACAAAGTTTTCAGACTTGTGAATAGTATCGTAATACTTTTCAATCAAAGAAGCAATCTCATAAGCACCTTTAAAAGCAACAAACTCTTCAATCTTTTCAACATCAAAGTAATCATAAACACCTTTGGCATAAGAAGATAGGATCTCATTTTCATTAAACTCACATTGGAAAGGAAGGTGTTTACGCTCTATATTAGAGCAGCAAGTAAAATCATAAATGTGGCATAAAGATTCAGCATAGCAATAAGAAACTTGTATTTGATCCCATAAGTGTTTCCCTTTCTGAGATAGGCGGTGCCGCGTGTAATGACCATGCTCATCCAATGATTTTCCCTAAACCAAGTCGGTTGGGTTTTTAGCGCGAGCACAAATTGATCGAAGACAAGCCAAGTGAAACATGTCCATCCTACCATATTTGGGTGGTTCCACACCCATGGTGAAGATAGCATTAGTAGGTATTTTTGGTATTTTTGATAAGGGACACTAAAGTAAAAACTGAAAGGTAAACTAACAAGACTAAGAATCAAAGGTAAAAGGTAGTGTGCAACTCCCCTATCTTGTAGACTTGAGTCCCCGGAAACGGCGCCAGCAATTTGCTCGATGGCTTCTCGTCCCTCGTTGGTTACCCCAAGTGGAAGGTTTGAGATGCAGTGCAGCAACAAGTTTCCCTCGGTGAAGATACCAAGGTTATCGAACCAGTAGGACTCAGGAGATACAAGTAGGTGGCAACGTCGCCAGAAATTGCTTCCTGACTAGGGTGTTGTCGTGGACCTGCACACAACAACAAATAACTTTTCTCCCAACGAGTACAGAGGAGTTGTCAATTCCTCCGGCCTTGCCGTTTACAAAGGATCAACGCAAGAGATAAAAGTGGAACTGAAAGTAAAGACTGAAAGTAAGCTAAGGGTGTAAACAGTAAGGTAAAGATGGACCGGGGTCCCGTGATTTTCACTAGTGATGTCTCTCTCCCAAAAGACGATAAAAGTGCTAGCGAGGTAAACAAATCACAGTTGGGCAATTGACAGGATTATGAAGGAACCGCAATGCTAACTATGCTGCAAAGAAAGGAAGTGCTCAAAATCAATGGGCAGTACGCCAAGGTAAGTAGACTCGAAATCCATATGCATGTACTACGAATCATCCACCTTGAGATATCTATCCAGAACATCTCGCTGGTATTAAGTTGCGAATCCCACCCAAAGTGTAAACTCAAAGCAACAGACAACTGCATTAAAAGAACTTTGCGTAAAGTAAACAATCCTTGCACCCGCGGGTACAAGCACCGTTGTTTTATCCCTGGTGGCAACAACACATCCCCTAGTCTCATGTTTCTGTCACTCAAGCTAGACATCAAGGGGTTGAACCCACAATCAAGCATAACGCTCCCTCTTGGAGTTGCAACAAATCACTTGGCCAAAGTAAAATACGGCAACGGAGAACATGCAAGAATTTACTCAAGAACAAAATATAAAAGAGAAGAACCAAATATATTACTCATCACAATCTGCACATAGTCTCATAATTCATCAGATCCCAACAAACTCATCATAGCAATAGCAGAAATTACATAGATGCCTCGATCATGTGAGGCAGCTCACGAGGACTCGAAAGTGGAAGCACAAAAGGGGGAGAGATAGATCACATAGCTACTGGTAACATACCCATGGTCCAAGGGAAACTACTCACGGTACATACGGGAGGCGTCCATGGCTATGGAGGGTCTCCCGGAGGGGGTAGCTTCTCCCGGCAGGGTGCCGGAGCAGCTTCTCCAGGAAGCCCCGATCTAGAAACGGCGGCGGGGGAACAGAGGCGAGATCGCGAAAAAGGAGTCCGTATTAGGGGTTTCCACCCCGAGGGGTAAATATAGGCGAATGGGGGCGTCGAGGGGACCCACGACACAGTCAGGAGGGTCCCTGGCGCGGCCCAGGGTGGGGCCGCACCACCTGCCCTCCTGGCTGCCTGGTGGTGGCCCCCTTCCCACTCTTGGTGATTCCGGAAGCTTCTGTTGCGCTGATTTTTTATATATTTTTCCTGGAATTTTTGGAGCACTTTTAATGGCCGGAAAACCTGAAATACAAAAACAGCAGAAAACAGAAAATGGCAACCGGGTGCACTGAGTTAATAGGTTAGTCCAAATAGGTTCAAAAGTGTATGAAAGTTCAAGCAAAACATGGCAAAGTCACACAAAACATGCATGGAGTAAGCAGAAATTATAGATACGTTTGGGACGTATCAGGGATGTGTTGTTGCCACAAGGGGGAAAACAACGGTGCTTGTACTTGCGGGTTTAAGGATTGTTTACTTTACGCAAAGTTCTTTAATGCAGTTGGCTGTTGCTTTGAGTTTACACTTTGGGTGGGATTCACAACTTAATACCAGCGAGGTGTTCTGGATAGATATCTCAAGGTGGATGATTAGTAGGTAGATGCAAATGGATTTCGGTCTACTTGTCTAGGCGTACCGCCCATGGTTTTTGAGCCTCTTCTTTTCTTTATAGCATAATTAGCATTGGTTTGCACACATAATCCTGTCAATTGCCTAGCTGTAATTTGTTTCCCTCGCATGGCTATTTTATCGTCTTTTGGGAGAGAGACCTCACTAGTGAACATCATAGGACCCCGGTCCATATTTCCAATACTGTTTACACCCACTATCAATTTACTGCTTTATTTACTTTTCCGTTGATATCACTATCATTATTATCCCGTGCGTTTTATCCTTTGTAAACAACAAGGCCGGAGGAATTGAAAACTCCTCTGTACTCGTTGGTAAGCAAAGTTATTTGCTGTGTGTGCAGGTCCAGGTGAATTAAGCAACCCTGAGTTGTGAACGACGCCATTGTTCACTTCACCACCTTCTTGTAGCCGTTGGAGTCCTACTGGTCGATCCTAAACCTTAGCATCTTCGCTAAGGGAAATTTTCTGCTATGCTACATCTCACCTTCCACTTTGGGTAACCAACGAGGGGCGAGAAGTAAACTATCGTGACATCAAAGCAATTTATGGCGCCGTTGCCGGGGATTCCGAAGCGCAGCAAAAGAGTGGTCCCGCCAACCGCCAATTTCTGGCGTCGTTGCCCGGGACTCCGCTCTTCAAGATAGGGGAGTTGCACACTATCTTTTATCTTTGCTTTTTAGTCTTGTTAGTTTACCTTTCAGTTTTTGCTTCAGTGTACTTTATAAAAAATCCAAAAAATAGTATGTCTAGTTCCTTACTTGCCAAGCAATGTCTGACTTCTTTGAAACCAGATCTTATTGGCATGGAGGAGTCACCGAGGATCAACAAAAGTGGTACAAGGAACACCGCTTGTCTCAAAAGGGGATACACTTATGGAAACAAATACATCAGTTGTATGAGTATGCTAGAAACTTTTGCTCAATATATAATATATCTTTCTGCAGGGATGAATCTTGTTGCTTTATGAGGCACAAACACCTTGCTTTCCAATGTGAGTACAATGATGATGAAACCTTAGCTTCTTATGCTAAGAGAAACTATGATTTTTATGATGCAGAGGAAATAGAAGAATTTGTTGCTTATAAGGGTGCCTATGAAATTACTTCTCTTTTTAAAAATATTCATGATGCCCCTTACAAATACGAGAGTCTTGCTATACTTAACTATTTTTTGGAAAATTACGATGCAAATTATTATATTACTGATCATCTTGAGAGGATCTCTCCCCCAAAGGAAGAGACTAATGATTTGCAGGACTCTGTGGAAGAAGAAATTGCTGAACCTGAAAGCTCCTTGGATGAAAAAGAGGAGGAGAGTGGCGAAAAAAAGGAGGAAGAACGGAGCCATCCACGTCTACCTTATAATGAGAGTAACTCTTTGACTCTTACCTTATATGAGTGTTATGATCCCGTGGATTCTTGTGAAATATCCCTTTTTGATGAAGTTGATGCCTTCTATGCTTATGGCCGTGATGCCACTATGGATGATGCTTACGGAGATGAACTTTCCATAGTTCCTCATGTTAAGCATGAAATTTTTGCTATCGCACCCACACTTGAGTGTCCTATTATCCTTTTAAAATCTCTAACTCCGGAGAATTTTCCTCTTATCAAAGCTCAATGTGATGGGTTGCATTTATTTTAGGATCCTAAAAACCGTGTTGAAAAAAATACACGTGTGTTTGTAGGTCATGAAAAATATGATTTATATGATAGTTATATTCTTAATGTTGTTCATGATACTACTGAAAATTACTTTGAGAGAGGAAAGTTTGGTTATAGAAACTTCCATGTGACAAAACCACCTCTCTCTAAACTGAAACTTTCGAAGTTGTTCTTGTTCCACCTTCCTATGAATGTCACTTTGTGCTTCTTTGATTTATTTTCTTACGAGATGCCTATGCCTAGGAAGTGGGTTAAGCTAAAATGTGTTTCATATTTGATTCTTGATGCTCTCTTTTGCTTCAAAATTCTTATTCTTGGGAGAGCATCTTCTATAATCTTTAAGCCTAGCTAATGACTTTAAAGAAGCGCTTTCGGGAGGCAGCCCACAACGAATTTAGGTTTTCCTTTTTGTTTTTCTTCTGTTTTTAGTGGTCTTGATGATTGTTACTACTGTAGAAACATCATTTTATCTTTACTTTTCAAGCTTTGTGCCATTTATAGCCTCATATGACAAGGGAAGTGAAAGTTGTGACATGCTGTCCAGAAAACAGATTCTTTCCTCGTGACTAGAAAAATCCTAGTTCATCTTTTTGAGCTGAAATTTTTACACAGCATGCTCTATACAATTATGAAACTTCCGTATGTTCTGAGTTTTTTTATTTGAGTTGTATAAGTATCCCTAAAAAATTCTTTACTACCTGCTGGTCTGTGTTTCACAGATTGTGTCCTGTTTTGCCTTTTCTTCGTTTTGCAAACCTTAAGCTTGCTTTTTCTTTGCAAAAACTTTTTGGAAATCTTGATAAACAGTATCTATTCAAGAATATCCTTATTTCCAGTAGAGAATAAATTATTTTATTATGGGTACTAACCTCGCTAATCATATTATGATGAGTTATGTATGAAGGGAGTTTTCAAGTGTGCGAGGGAAGATGATGAAAGAAGATTCAGGAGTGTCAAGCGGTCAAGCTTGGGGATGCCCCCATGCATCCCCAAGAAATATTCAAGGAGACTCAAGCATCTAAGCTTGGGGATGCCCCTGTGCATCCCCTTCTCCATCAACAATTATCAGTTCGTCTTTCGTTTCACTATATTTTTATCACTTCATGCGTTATGTGCTATGCTTGGAGCGTCTTGCTCTTAGGTTTATTTTTAGTTTTCCTTAGCTTTGCTTTCTGTTCATAACAAGTTAGAACCCAACTTTCTTTGTGTGGGAGAGAAACACGCTCCACTTTCAAAATCTAGAACACATCATAGGATTTTTCATGTCTATATCTTTGCTGTGATTGTTCTTTATCTTTTTCATAGCTACTGTCATGTTTAGCTCTTAGTTTTCATGCTTATCTTTTTAAAGAGATTTTTGTTTAGTTTGTTGCTGAAACTCTCTTGAGTTTTCATGTTTATCTTGTTTAGAGAGTTTGCCTGTTGCACTAAGTTGTGTGTCTTGACTTGAAATAGGTAATTGAGGTTGCTATTCTTTTGTAGTAGTAACTTGCAATAGTTTTGAGGTATTGCTTTGAGTAATGTTTGGACTTTTGGTGTCAAGAGGTTTAGCCTATTGATAACCCTCAACTGTAGGGGATCGAGATAGTCTTCGCGGGCAAGATAACCCAATTTATTGATTCGACACTTGGGGACACAAAGAATACGTACAGGCTTTGACAATTGAGTTGTCAATTCAACCGCACCTGAAATAAACACTTGCTTGCACAAAGGTATTAGCAGCAACTGTGATACGGTGGTATTAGTGGTGGTGATAATAGTGGTGATGGTGGTGGTGAAACAGCAAAAGTAAAACAACAAAAGTAAACAACTAGTAACCAGCAGGAAAGAAAACACGGTAGGCTAGGGAGATGGATGGTTGGGCGATGCTTGGATGAGAACGAACATGTAATAGATTCTAACACGGGCAAGGCTCACAGAAAAGAAAGGATCATCTAGGCAAATATCAAACATTAGGCGTGTATCCTAGGGTAGTTGTATGTGCTTGCAATAAGAACTTTGCACAACATCTTTTGTCCTACCCCCCGCTACAAACGGGGCCAAAAGGAACTTAGGGAGATTAAGGTACTCCTGTCAAAGAGCACCGGAACAAAGCATTAACACTTCATGGATACACGGAATCCTCAAATTATAGTCCATCCCCTTTGGTGTCCCAAGATGTCACCATTGGGATCGCTGGTTCTGGACTATAATAGGTGCATACAACTCATAGATAGGATCAAGAACACCACAAACTCAAGAAACAAAAGGGTGATCAGATCTGAAATCATGGCACTCGGGCCCAAAGTGACAAGCATTGAGAGCAACAAGTTGTAACAGAGATGATAAACACCAAGTAGATGATAGGCAACATGCCCCCAACAATCTGATTGAACTATTACATGATCTAGCTCATCCAATCCCTACCATCCCCTTTGCCTACAGCAGGGCATTACTCACACATGAGAGAGGAACTCATGGAGGGGTGATGGAGAGGCGATGATGATGACGATGGCGATGATTTCCCCTCACCGGAGGCCAAAGCATCCTCCAGATTAGCTCTCCCGGAGAAGAACATAGGGTTGCGGCGGCTCCACGATGTAGATTGGAAAAGCGACTTCTGTTCTGGGGGTTTCTGCGTCGGGGGAATAAATAGGGCCAAAGTAGGGCACCAGGGGGTGTGGGACCAAGCCAGGAGGGCAGGTGGCGCGGCCAGGGGCTGGGCCGCGCCAGGCACCCTTCTGGCTGCCCTGTGGCCCCCTTTGGCTTGGTGGAAGCTTCCGGAATGCTGATTTATATATATATTTTTTGGGATTTTTTCCAGCGTACCTAAATATCCAGAAACCTGCACAAAAGAAAACAACACTTGTAGCTCTGCTAAATACAGCGTCAGTCCGGGTTAGTTTCGTTCAAATCATGCAAGAATGAAGCCAAAACAATAGCAAAAGTGTTTGGAAACGTAGATACGTTTGAGACGTATCACCTATTAGTGATAGATGTCGTATTTTGTGCAATCCGTGTTTATTTTCAAAACTTACACAATTAGTTGAGAACTTTAGCTACTAGATTGATCACTACTCTTTGGAGGGATCGAATATTAGAGTACAATCACGTACCATGAGTCGAGGATGCGCAAGGTTAACCAAACCCCCATACACTCCTCCTCGGGGTACTTGTCTCTTTGTGAACCTCCTTATTAGATTGAGAGTTACCGATAATAAGTGCATGAGTTCTTCGGACTAATGTGAGTATTCGAAAGTTGATACTTCCATCTTCCCATATTTTCTAGCCTCTCCTGTGACGTGCATTGCTTTTTTTCTCACTCCGAGAGTTGGCGTCCACCTTCGCCGGTACATCCAAACCCTTGGCATGATACACTCTGTCATCATAAACCTCCTTATATCCTTCCTCAAAACAGCCACCATACCTACCTACCAAGGCTTTCCATAGCCTTTCCGAGATATATTGCCATGCAACACCCATCTTCTCATGACTTGATCTTCATGTCATACATGCTACTTGCTTGATCGATGAGCCGCATGCTAGTTGGGCCTTTCCCTAATAATTGCTACATGACGCGCTAGTATCATTGCATATCCTGCTACACTGGCAGAGGCATACATTTGCGTACTTCATGATAGTTACATTTTCTTTATGATTTGAGTACATTTGTAAAGTGTGAAAGATCTTCTATACTTCTTGTAATATATAGAGTGTTGCCCCTAAAGTGAGGAAAAGATCCCAAATTGGACAAATTAAAAGATCCCAAAGAGGACAAATGAGAGAAATAGAAAGAGCCATTGAGGCCACCAAAAAATACAAAAAAATAGAAAAAGAGAAAAATAAATAAAAAGAGAGAAGGGGGCACACTACTATTCCTTTTGAGAGATCCACACTCGTACTCCCTCTTATATCTTGTACTCCATAGAGATTATCATTCATGCATATAGCTATGTGGGGACCTTCACACTATAGAACTTGGCTTGTATATTCCAATGATGAGCCTCCTCAAATGAGCTCTAGGTCTTCTTGAGCAAGCAAGTTGGATACACCCCTACTAGTTCCATTGGAGAGCTTACCTTAGCTCATATGTGCATCCGTTGCATGGCAATCCCTACTCCTCACTTCATTTCTATCATTTGGCTTTCTCTCGCCTATGATTGTCTGTAAGGCCCGATATGCGGTACTGTTCCAGATCTAGATGTTTCCATCCAGATCCGGGGACGAAGCACATATCGGTCCCACCGCGACATATGACAAAGTCATATGCCCCGGATTTCCAACATGATATCACAACATTACAGATACAAGGATACAACATCTCATACAATCGGCATACAACTGCCTCAAATGCAATACAACAGCGGAAGATACATGTCTGGGTACAGACTACAAGCAAATGCCTACTGGCAAAGAGAAAAACATCGATCCCATAGCCGCACGGGTCCAGGCCCTCCGCCGGGATCCACCTAACTAGTCTTCGTCGAGTCTCCACGTGAAACGTCGATCACCATACCTGTTGTCGATCAAGAACCCTGAAAAGAGTTTGGGGGTAGTATCATGAGTACAGAAGTACTCAGCATCCAACTGTAGTGGTCAACTGACCCAGCAAGGACTTCATCACTCGTCATTCTAGGACAACTAGTAGTTTACGGTAAGGAAGGGGTAAGTGGTGAGGTTGCTGCCGCACTAGCATTTATGAAGTGGCTAACGATCTAGAGAGTAAGATAAGAAGCCAAGCATTCAACGAGGAATCGCCTCCAACAAGTCCGCTATCCACCTACTACGCAAACATAACACCTATCCTATCCTTGTCCTCCTCTTCGCATCCCGACGAAGAAGAAGCAGTCAAGGCACACACACGCGTTGATCAAGTTATATTAAGATTATCTCAGTTGATGTTGTCTATGAACAAGGAGTAGGTCTCAATTCGTCCATAACCGTGGACACGGCTTCTCGAAAAGATTTAACCCTGTAGGGGTGTACCAACTGCCCATTACAAGGCTCCGCACGCACGCCCATCTCTCTCAGTTGCTTCCCATCATAGGCTACCATTTTATGATTTAGTTTCGAGAGATCCGAAACGACAGGTCCCTCTAACTAACAACGAACAAATCCGGGTGGCCCTCGGGGAGTCGACACCCAATCCAAAAGCTGGCCACGCTCTCGGATCGGACTCTTCCGTATGACGCAGGTCGGATTGCCGGTAATCACACATGGGAAACCGAGTACTAGCTGATCGGGTGGACCAACGGAGAAACAAAGTCTCCACTGGCCCAAGTTGTTTAAAAATTGCGAGGGGATCCACCAAGCACACACACGGGGTTTCAAATGGTAAATCAGCTCGGGCCACCACTAGAAATGTTTGAAGCTAGATAGGTAAGAAAAGGGGACCCCATAAAATCCCACACGCGGTTAGGAACGCTCACTCTCAAAGCCAATACCCGGAACTCGGGTCCTAGGTGACTCGAATGGAACAAAGCGTCGGGGCGGGATAGCCTAGACCTTCCATCCTTCGTCGAATATAGTCAACATTTATAATAATCATATCATCAACGACAATATAATAATAAGGTGATATCCCAAACCAAGGAGTAACAGGGTAACATCGTAGCATCCTAAGCATGCATACTAAGCAGGGGCAGAGCAACGAGCAATAGTAACATAGCAGTACATGGTTTGCTGGGAGGGGACATGGCTGTATCGGTTTGAAAGAGGCTGTAAACATGTGGTAGGATCAAACATCGAACCTAACCTAGACGACCATGCAAACCGCTGGTTGAAATAGAATGGATCATAAGTAATGTATAGTCCTTGCCTGTTGATAAGTCGGATTCCGAAGGTGTAGTTGATCGCAAGATCGCATCGTCTCCGAAGGTACCCGCGGAAGCACACAAGACGATAAACACTGAAAGCAATCAACGAGCAAGCATCTATTACTACGCAGCAAACACGAGCAAGCATCAACAAAAGGCCACACGAGACATCACACCTACCGTCGAGAGCGGTTACTAACAGTTTAAGTGGGGTATCGGTCACACATGACAAATACCGCACGTTTACGGTGGTTCAAGTTGCTTAGCTACAGGTGATCAACCAACGGTTATTAAGATGGCAACTCAAGCAAGCATGTCATAGCACACAAACATGTCAAGAGGTGAAGCACAAAGTAAACTATCTATGCTAGTCAATTTAAGTGAGGCACAACCTAAACATGGCATAACACTAAGTGTCGCACGATGATTAAAACATTTGGTACTGTTCTGTCCTAAATCATAGTTTAGGTTGGTTAACAACAGCAAACAATAGCATAAACACAAAGTAAACGAAAAACTAATCAAGTTACATATAAGGCACACTCCAAACGGAGTTACGGTTAAAAAGACATAAGCAAAACAAGTTTGCAACACAATCTGCCAACATCACGAAGCACACTTTAGAGCAATGCATAAACAGGTTAATGAATGCAAACATGCTCACAAATGATATGGAAATAAATTAGACATGACAGGAAAGGCATGGCAAAAAGAATCATGCAAATAGGCATCATAGATCAAAAGATATTAAGCAAACAACATGGCATCGCAAAGTAACAGACTTAGAGAAAAACTGAGGTGGCTGTCAAAAACAGCAGCATAGCAACTTTGGAGCTAAATATCTATATGACCAGGAATTCTAGCATGAATATGCAATGCATGTAATGAAAGTAGACATGATGCTTAACAATATGCAATTGGAATCACCCAATTCCGATAAATGGTCGCGACACACTCGTCGACCGAAGTTGCAACAAAATAACAGTTTTCAGCACAGCAACACATTAACATAAGGGTCACCACTTTGGAGCAAGATTTAATATAGCTAAAGCACCCAAACATGACATGTTAAAGCATGGAAATTAAGTACACATGATGCTTAACACATAGGAAAAAGAATCAATACAATAGGCCTCATGGATGTGTCACAATCATCATGCAAAGTTGCAACAAAATAATAACAGCAGCACTTAACAGGAAAAAGTAGCAGTTTAACGGCCTGATGCCCTGTTCAACACACAATTACACAATCAAGATGACCTCAAACGAAAAAACTTTCTACATACGAATGCTAGAGCACGCAAAACTGAGCAACTTTCGTTTTGGGGGCACGTTCATCGGAGCTACGGTTCAACGGGAAATTACGTTGCAAAACGGATCACAGCAATAGTAATCTCAGCACTTAGAAAAAAAATAACAGGGTAAAAAAAACAGAGGGGCAGGCCGGCTCGAGCCTCACCTAGTGGGCTCGGCCCAATTGCGGCTGAGGCGGCCTGGGCTCGAGGCCTGGCTGGCTTGGGCCGCTTGGGGGCTGCTGGGCCACGCGTGGGAGGAGCCCAGCCTGGCACTGGATCGGGCGAAGCAGGGGGACGGGACCTCGTCCCTTCCGACGTGGACGACGGTGGAGCAAGGCCGGCTGCCGGCGTGGCCATGCGGCGGGGTGAGGAGGCCGTGGAGGGGCGCTAAGGGGCGGTGCAGCCGGATCCAGTCCCGGCGGCGGCCTGCGGCGGTTGGAGCGAGCGGATCGGGCGGCACGGCGAGCTCCCGGCCGGCTCCAATGGCGGCGGCGGCGGCCTGCACGCAGAGAGAAGAGAGAGGGAGAGGTTATGAGAGGAGAGAGGGAGAGGTGGCCGGAGGGGGAGGCGGCGTCGGCTGGTGCGGCTTGGGGAGGAGGAGAGAGAAGGTGGGAGGAGAGAGGAGGAGAGCGACGTGGACGATCCCAGGGCGTCGGATCTGACGATCTGACGGCCCAAAACTCATTGGGCAAAAAATTGGACGAAACTAGGGGCTATTGTGAGGGGGGTAGCTGCAATTTGTGGCTAGGGAAACCCTAGAAATGCGGTGGGAGTGTGGTGGTCTTTATATAGCCCCAGTGGCTGGCAGTTTGCAAAAACATCCCCAATTTTTCTCTCGCACGCGCGGTGCTCACGTTTCTAACCGCCGAGGGTCCGCAGTACCTCCGATTCGGGTAAAACTTCGAACTGCGCGATCAGCGCGTCGAGCCGGAGGCGTTCACCTCGCGCTGGAACCGTTCCGAGAACAATTTCCGGCGCGCTATAAAAATAACCCGTTTAATTATTAAACGGGGTTTTTCGTTCCGTTGGCTGCGGCTGGTCTCGTGCGGTTTTCGCGACGGTGATCGGGCGAAACCCGGTGTCGCAAAGGTCGAGTGTCAGGGTGGCAAGGGCCGGTCTCCGTCCGATACGAGATAAGAGGGGGAAAATAATCGCCAATCGATAAATCGGGGATGCAAACACCGCAAACAAATCAGACAATCAAACAATTCACACCGAAAACAAATTTTTTTAATTTTTGTGAAAACTGGGCTGTTACATTGTCCTCATTGATGTGAGCCTTTCACACCTTTTTTTCTTCCTCCTCCACCATATTCTCTCTTTGCCATCCTAAGTGTCAACTTTCTTGCTTACGCTCATCCATTGCATGAGTGCTCAAAATGTCGAAAAGGACTGGATCATTTTGACTTGTACCTGGCTAGTGGTCTGGGGCTGAGTCAAGATAAGATTCCAAAGAAGACCAAGTGTGAAACATTAGTAGATTTAGTTCTCAACACAAAAATACCTTTTTCTCGTGTATCCCTATTCCCTTTCTTGCACGCAAACACCATTTGGAGACATTCGAGTCACGGACAGCGAGAGCTCTTGCACCTTTATGTTCTTATGTTGCTTGTTTCAATGCTAAATATAGACTCTTGCCTGTTATGACTTGAATTGAATTACATGCCTCGATTGCTTTACTTAAAAGTTCTTATATGGTTGTTAGCATGTCACCACAGAAATTATGCTTTTATCATTTACCTACTCGAGGACGAGCAGGAATTAATCTTGGGGATGTTGATACGTCCAAAACGTATCTATAATTTCTGCTTGCTCCATGCCCCTTTTGTGTGATATTGCTATGATATTGATAAACTTCCATACACTTTTGATCATATTTGGACTAACCTATTTACTCAGTGCACCGCCAATTCCTGTTTTTTGCTGTTTTTCTATTTCAGGTTTCCCCCATATTAAAAGTGCTCCAAAAATTTGGGAAAAATCAAATAAAAAATCAACGTACATGAAGCTTCCGAAATCACCGATGGGGGCTAGAGGGGACCCACCAGGGCCCCAGGCGCCCTCCCGGCGCGCCCCAGGGTGGGGCCGCGCCACGGGGCCGCCTAGACCCCTGGTGGCCCCCCTGGCTGGCCCCTTCGCCTATTTATTCCCCGTGACGCAAAAACCCCGAGACGGGAACCCTTTTTCGCGATCTCTCCTCTGTTCCGCCGCCGCCGCGCTTCCAAGATTGGGAGCACCAGAATACCTCTTCCCGGCACCCTGCCGGAGGGAGGAACCACCTCCGGGATCTTCTCCACCACCATGGATGCTTCCCGGATGAACCGTGAGTAGTCCACCTTGGACCACGGGTCTATGATCAGTAGCTATGTGATGTTCTCCTACCCTCTTTGTTCTTCATGGATTAGACCTCGTGAGATGCCCTACATGATCGAGGCACATATGTAATATTTCTTTTGTTGCTATGCTGAGTTTGCTGGGATCCGATGGATTATGAGATTATGTTCAGATTGTGTTTGAGTAATATATTTGATTCTCCTCTTTTATATTTATGTTCTAGAGTAATTCTTGCATGTTCTCCGTTGTTGTTTATTGCTTTGGCCAAGTAGTAGGTAGTGACTCCAAGAGGGAGCGTTATGCATGATTGTGGGTTCATACCCCCTGATGACTAGCTTGAGTGATAGAAACATGAGTCTAGGGGATGTGCTGTTGCCAGAAGGGGGAAAACAACGGTGCTTGTACTTGCGGGTGCAAGGATTGTTTACTTTACGCAAAGTTCTGTAATGCAGTTGTCTGTTGCTTTGAGTTTACACTTTGGGTGGGATTCGCAACTTAATACCAGCGAGATGTTCTGGATAGATATCTCAAGGTGGATGATTAGTAGGTAGATGAAGATGGATTTTGGTCTACTTCTCTTGGCATACCGCCCGTGCTTTTTGAGCCTCTTCCTTTCTTTATAGCATAATTAGCATTGGTTTGCGCACATAATCCTGTCAATTGCCCAGCTGTAATTTGTTTACCTCGCATGGCTATTTTATCGTCTTTTGGGAGAGAGACATCACTAGTGAACATCATAGGACCCCGGTCCATATTTCCAATACTGTTTACACCCACTATCAATTTACTGCTTTATTTACTTTTCCGTTGCTATCACTATCATCATTATCCCGTGCGTTTTATCCTTTGTAAACAACAAGGCCGGAGGAATTGACAACTCCTTTGTACTCGTTGGGAAGCAAAGTTATTTGCTGTGTGTGCAGGTCCAGGTGAAGTAAGCAACCCTGAGTTGTGAACAGCGCCATTGTTCACTTCACCACCTTCTTGTAGCTGTTGGAGTCCTACTATTCGATCCTAAACCTTAGCATTTTCGCTAAGGGAAATTTGCTGCTACACTACATCTCACCTTCCACTTTGGTAACCAACGAGGGGCGAGAAGTAAACTCTCGTGACATCACCCAGCCGGCATCAGCAGGAAGTACCACACCTTGCAATTGGCGGGCTTCAGCAACGGCTTCATCGGCAGAAGTGGTGGAGTTGGGCCAGGCATCTGGCAAGAGCAATCAGAGAAAAAGTTAGTTCGGAGAGCAGTAGGATCAGGTTGGAATGTAAGAACAAGCAAGTAGAGAAAAGTACCAGCAAGAGCAAGATCTACTCGGTGGAGGCAGGCGAGGGCGAGGTCAACATTGGCCTTGGCACCTCGAATCTCTTTCTGGTGTTGGGCGTCCATGTCTTCTGCACGTTTGACGGCCATGTCCCTTTCCTTCATGAGCTGTCCCTCAACCTCGATCCGGGCATCTATCAGCCTCTGCATATCGGCATCATGAGCAACCTTGATGGCGGAGAGGTCGCTGGTCATTTTGTGAACTTTAGCCTGTAGTTCGGCCTCAACGCTAGTCAGTCGAGCACGTTCCTTCTCAGCATTTCCAAGATGGGTATTCTTTTCACCGAGCGGACTCTCCAGTTCGGCGATCTTCTTCTGGGCGGCCTCTAGCTCGGAAGATTGAGTGGCAGAAGCTACAAGTCAAAAAAGCAAGTAAGGAAACAGTACCAATCGGAAGCAAGTAAAGAGCAAGCAGAAATTTACATGTCAGTTCTTGGATCTTTACAGCTTGAGCTTCGGCATTTTTCTTCAAGGAAGTAATGGATTTTTGGCCCGCTGAGTAAGCGGCCAAGAGCTCATCAAATATAGCTTGGCGTCTATTGCAAATGGCCTGAAAAATTGGCCCGTCAGATCTGAAAAAGGCACATCAGTTAAAAGAAAGGAAGATCCGAGCAGATTGCAAGCAATCGACCCGAATCTCGGAGACTACACCCAGTGGGTGCGCTAGGCGCGCACCCACTGAAAGGAAAACTTACAGAAGAAGAATGCTCGGAGGCGAGAATTTGGCCTAAGGCTCCATCAGCAAAGCGCCTGATATGGGTGGCAAGTCCACCCAGTCGGTTCAGTAGATGGGCCGGGATTTGGTCCTTGGACCCACGAGGCGGCGGAGTGGCAGAATCAGCAGCAGGTAGGACCAGTGAGACATCAAGGGCACTAGTATACGCTTGGTGGAACCGGTTGGCTCGAGAAAGGTGGCGGCCCGTGGTTGGCGGCTGGTGCACAATGGCACTGGAGGATGTAAGTGTGGATGCGCTAGCTCCAGCAGGGACGTGAGTAGCAAGCGGAAAACTGACCTGAGGATCAGCGGGTGGAGAAGCAGTCGGGTCGATGGGGGTAGCAGCAGTGCTCTCCGATCCGGCTGCAGGAGCTGGATTCACAGGAATAGTGGCCTGAGCTCAAGAAGCCTCAGGCTGAGCAGCATCAGCAGCAGACCGATCTAGCATCGGCACATCGAGGTGCGCAACACCAGATGGGTCCATGAGGATCGGAGTAGGAGTAGCAACAGTTGTTGCAGGAGTGGCCGACTGCGCGCCAGCAGTCGGATCGATGGTAGTCGCAGAGGTCGAAGGAGGAGCAGTCGGCTGCGCCTGCTTGGTCGCAGCGACAACTTTCTGTTTATTGATCCGTTCGGCCTTGGAGGTGTCGGCGACGGCGCTCTTGCGCAAAGGTGCAAGAGGAATGTTGGAAGTAGCGGAGGCCGCTGATGGCTTCTCGCCCCTCGCTGGTTACGCAAAGTGGAAGGTTGAGATGTAGACAACAACAAATTTCCCTCAGTGAAGATACCAAGGTTTGTCTCCAGTAGGAATCCGACAACGACATGAAGGTGACAACGGCGCCAGCAATTAGGCGGTTGACGTGGACCTGCACACACAACAGATAACTTTGCTCCCAACGAGTACAGAGAGGTTGTCAATCCCTCCAGCCTTGTTGTTTACAAAGGATCAAACGCACGGGATAATAATGATAGCGATAGAAACGGAAAAGGAAATAAAGCAGAAAATAAATAGCGGGTGTAAACAGTAGTGGAAATATGGACCGGTGTCCCATGATGTTCACTAGTGATGTCTCTCTCCCAAAAGAAGATAAAATAGCCATGCGAGGTAAACAAATTATAGCTGAGCAATTGACAAGATTATGTGCGCAAAACAATGCTAACTATGCTACTAAGAAAGGAAGAGGCTCAAAAGCTTGGGCGGTACGCCAAGACAAGTAGACCGAAATCCATCTGCATCTACCTACTAATCATCCACCTTGAGATATCTATCCAGAACATCTCGCTGGTATTAAGTTGCGAATCCCACCCAAAGTGTAAACTCAAAGCAACAGACAACTGCATTAAAGAACTTTGCGTAAAGTAAACAATCCTTGCACCCGCAAGTACAAGCACCGTTGTTTTCTCCCTTGTGGCAACAACACATCCCCTAGACTCATGTTTCTGTCACTCAAGCTAGTCACCCGGGGGCATGAACCCACAATCATGCATAACGCTCCCTCTTGGAGTTACTACCTACTACTTGGCCAAAGAAATAAACAGCAACGGAGAACATGCAAGAATTCTCAAGAACATAAATAAAAAAGAGGAGAATCAAATATATTACTGAAACACAATCTGAACATAGTCTCATAATCCATCAGATCCCAGCAAAATGAGCATAGCAACAGCAGAAAGATTACATATGTGCCTCGATCATGTAGGGCAGCTCACGAGGTCTAAACCATGAAGAACAAAGAGGGGAGGAGAACATCACATAGCTACTGATCATGGACCCATGGTCCAATGTGGAATACTCACGGTTCATCCGGGAACCATCCATGGTGGTGGAGAAGCTCCCGGAGGTGGTTCCTCCCTCTGGCAGGGTGCCGGGAAGAGGGCTCCTGGTGCTCCCGATCTTGGAAGCGCTGCGGCGGCGGAACAGAGGAGAGATCGCGAAAAAGGGTTCTGTCCTCTAGGGGGCAGTCAAAGGTGGACCAGGGGCCCCAGGAACCCCCCTGGCGCGACCTAGGGGGTGGCCGCGCCAGGTGGCCGCCTGGGCCACCCCTGGCTCCCCTCTGGCGCCACTTGGGCTCTTCCCAAAGTTTCCTGTATGCTGATTTTTCCTATATTTTCCCGGAATTTTTCTGGCACTTTAAGTAATGGGAAAACCTGAAATACAAAAACAGCAGAAAACAGGAACTGGCACTGGGGTGCACTGAGTTAATAGGTTAGTCCAAATATGATCAAAAGTGTATGGAAGTGCATCAATATCATAGCAATATCACACAAAAGATGCATGGAGCAAGCGGAAATTATAGATACGTTTTGGACGTATCAACATCCCCAAGCTTAATTCCTGCTCGTCCTCGAGTAGGTAAATGATAACAAGCATAATTTCTGTGGTGACATGCTACCAACCATATAAGAACTTTTAAGTAAAGCAATCAAGGCATGTAATCCAATTCAAGTCATAACAGGCAAGAATCTATATTAGCATTGAAACAAGCAACATAAGAACATAAAGGTGCAAGAGCTCTCGCTGTCTGTGACTCAAATGTCTCTAAATGGTGTTTGCGTGCAAGAAAGGGGATAGGGATATACGAGAGAGTAAAACATAGTTTTTATTGTTGAGAACTTAATCTACTAAAGTTTCAAACTTGGTCTTCTTTGTAATCTTATCTTGACTCGTCCCCAGACCACTAGCCAGGTACAAGTCAAAATGATCCACTCCTTTTCGATATTTTGAGCACTTATGCAATGGATGAGCGTAAGTAAGAAAGTTGACACTTAGGATGGCAAAGAGAGGAAAATGATGGAGGAGGAAGACAAAAAAGGTGTGAACGGCTCACATCAATGAGGACAATCATAGGTGAGAGAAATCCAAATGATAGATATGATGTGAGGAGTAGGGATTGCCATGCACCAGATTCACATATGAGCTAAGGTAAGCTCTCCAATGGAACTAGTGGGGGTGCATCCAACTTGCTTGCTCAAGAAGACCTAGAGCTCATTTGAGGAGGCTCATCATTGGAATATACAAGCCAAGTTCTATAGTGTGAAGGTCCCCACATATCTATATGCATAAATGATAAGCTCTATGGAGTACAAGATATAAGATGGAGTACGAGTGTGGATCTCTCAAAAGGAATAGTAGTGTGCCCCCTTCTCTTTTTTTTGGTGGCCTCAATGGCTCTTTCTATTTAACTATCATTTGTCCTCTTTGGGATCTTTTGATTTTGTCCTCTTTGGGATCTTTTCCTCACTTTAGGGGAAACACTCTATATATTACAAGAAGTATAGAAGATCTTTCACACTTTACAAAAGTACTCAACATAAAGAAAATGAAACTATCATGAAGTATGCAAATGTATGCCTCTGCCAGTGTAGGAGGATATGCAATGATACTAGCGCGTCATGTAGCAATGATTAGGGCAATGACCAACTAGCATGCGGCTCATCGATCAAGAAAAAGCATGTATGACATGAAGATCAAGTCATGAGAAGGTGGATGTTGCATGGCAATGTATCTCGGAAAGGCTATGGAAATGCCTTGATAGGTAGGTATGGTGGCTGTTTTGAGGAAGGATATAGCGAGGCTTATGATGACAGAGCGTATCGTGCCAAGGATTTGGATGCACCGGCGAAGTATGCGCCAACTCTCGAGGTGACAAAAGGGCAATGCACGGTACCGAAGAGGCTAGAAAAATATGGGTAGGTGGAAGTGTCAACTTTTGAATACTCACATTAGTCCGAAGAACTCATACACTTATTATCGGTAACTCTGTCGGGACCCGGGGTTAGCGTATGCAAGACCCGCTACAACACAATCATATGGAGAGCCGAGAACCGTACCCACTTGTCTAAGCAGACAAGGCCAACCACAGAACGTTCTCTGAAAGCATCGAACGTGAGGGGCATCCCATCCAGGACGGATGATCAACTGAGATGGGTCCTCATCGTCCGCACACAAGTCTAAAAGAGATGGGTGGTGAAATCCCATATTCATAGACAAGTCGCCTCAACCATACTCTCGATTGTATCATAACACTTACATAGACTTACTCCAGCCCGATCACTTAGTCGGGGTCTAGGGCGGGCTCGATCATACATCAAAGTGTGCACGTGACGAAGTCACGAGCAATCGCATCGCGATGCCCCAAGCTGCGCACATATAAGGGCCACTTGGTGTATAAAAGACCGCCAGCCAAATCACAACTAAGGTCTCGAAAACCCATACTAAGACATGCGTGTTATAATCATACACGCAGCACACATGTCCAGTATGAACAACATGTATCATTGCAGTTCTCTACAAAGTTTACAACTTTATTGATAACTCTTACAGAGTGCATATAGAGATCACAAGTTTGTGATCCAACATTACATCAAACATGCGGAAGCAAAGTAGGTCTGAGTACAGACAAGTTTAACAAATGGCTTAGAGAAGCCTTATTTATAAACAAGACCTTCACGGGGAACCAGTCTGCTGACTGGGACTACACTAGCTTGGTCTTCTGTCGTCGAGCTCGAGGAAGAATCCACCTTCGGGGTCAGTGGGTTCATCTAAAACATAGAATAAGCAAACGTGAGTACAAAGTCGTACTCATCAAGACTTACGTAGGAGCTATACTACTCATGCACATGTATCAAGGTAAAGGGAGGTGGGGTTCATAAGAAGAAGTGCCAACTTTGACTTGGCTAGTCCTGATCTACGAGTACTAGACTTGAGGTAAGAAGCGTACACGAGTCCACTACATCTCCAACCAAATACACCACTATGGTGCCTTTCTCGACTCCCCACGAGAAAGCACGCCATAGCACTCACGATTATCTTGGCATGTTTTATAAGTATCCAGTTCAAGTTGTCTAATAATCAGGCACAACTTTCCAAGTAGTCCCTTACCGCGGACGTGGCTATTCGAATAGTTTATTAACCCTGCAGGGGTGTACTGCTACACACATGAAACTATCAGTTACCGCCGGGATCTCGTCACCCTTCAAGCGGGTGTTGGCGAGGATAATCTCCACAACTTTTACCTCACAGCCAACTCAAGTTCAATGAAGACGCCTATCTAGGATGGTTTCAACATTCGTAACCCGGCCGGTTTACCGAAGTGGTCCCAGAAGATGTGTGTGTGGTGCATAAGCCGGTCTCGGTTGAGCCGTTCTCTCACCTTGCAGCCAGGCCACAAACCTACCAGAACTCCGAACTACTGCGACTCATTGAACTGAGAAGGGGTGCGTTAGTAGGTTGAGCGGGGGTCCGTTTTTTCCAACATGTGGTAGTACTCTTCATCTTGGATCACCACACAAGAACTCGGGCTTAAGGCGGTGTTCAACGAGACAACCCACTGTGTACTCCTACACAGCCTCTCATCGTTCAACTTGTATTAGGGTAGATTTACCAACACATTTCCACCATCATCGACATGATTGCTACCATCCCGACTCACATAACAATATCAACATTGTATCACTCTAAGCATGCAATAAGCGATAACAGTTGCAGGGGCCACATGATATCAATCAACTCCTACATCTGCTATGATTGTGGTTTGCTTACTACTGTGACAAATGATAGGTCATGCAAAGGAATGGGTTCATCTATGCGGTAGAAACGTAGCATGGTAATCATCCTAAACAATGCATAAGCGAGACTGAGAGGGAAGTGGGATTTTATCGACATGATCAATGGGGGTTTGCTTGCCTTGCTGACAAGGTTCAGTATTGGGGTCTTCAACGAAGGGGGTGATCTCGGGTTCCGGCTCCACCTCTATTCGACAAACAACACAAACATCGAAACAATAATAAGACAATGCTCAAACACATGAGTTGAAGGTTGAAACTTGATGTATGTGTCACTGATGTGTGAGTTATTCCAATTAAAAGGAGTGTATTGCAAATGCATTGCAAATTCAAACTCCAATTTGAATTTCAAAAGAATGCATATGCAATGTTGCCACTTTTCACCCAATTTTATTTGGTCAAACATGAAAAAAGATTGCATATTCAGAATCCTTGCATTTTTATGATAATTTTACATATATTATATGTTTAATTTGGAGTTAAAATGAATTAGTTATGAATTTCCAAAGTTTAAAGCATTTTCTGGATTTTCGTGGTTATTCTTTAAATTGGATAATGATTTATTGCGCCAGCATGACCTCATGCTGGCGTCAGGGGGGCTTTGACCAGGGGGTCCCACCTGTAAGTGCCACTGTTAACTAAATCTGTTGATTTAAGTTAATTAGAGGGTTAACAGGGGGCAGGGCCCACCTGTAAGTGACACTGGGGGTGGGTTTAAGGGTTAAATAACCCTGGCCACGTGGAGCTCACCGGCGGCGAGTCGCCGGCGACCCACCAGCATGGCGGCGTTGCACGGGATCTTGATTCCGGCAACCAATCGATGCGCCATGAGCACCAGAAGACAGCCCGTGGCCTTGCGCGCACGATGGTGTAGGCCATCGTCGCCGAGGAGGCCGCGTACGTCGACAGCTTCAACAACGGCGGCGGCCCGAGCCACGATAGTGGGCGGTGCTTGCAAAACGAGCACGAGGCGCCACGTGCGTAGGTGCGTTGGACTTCTGGGGACTCCAGGAGTACCATGGACATGTTGGGGAAGACGAAGACGCACGGGAGCGAGCATATGGTCAATCCTCGGCGGCAGCCTTGCTCGGCTCCCATGGCAGCAGGGGATAGAGGATGAACGAGGCCACGCTAGGTTAGGGGAAATGGAGAGCAGCTCACCAGGAACTCAACGGAGCAGACGGGGAGACGAATGGTGGCGCGACGGCGACGAATTCATAGGCGGGATCTCGCGGGTCCGGCGACGACGTGGAGACGATTCCGGCAGCTACAGGGTCTCTGGGCTCGCCATTTTCTTCACGGTGGGGTTGTCGTGTATGGTGACCTCTCTGGACACCTTGTCCTGGCTCGTCGGCGGCTCTAGCTGCACTGGTTCACGGCGGTGAACTCCGGTGGTCTCGGGGTGGTACGGTTTCTTGCGAGAGAGAGCGAGTGAGTGACCAGGGAGAGAGGGAAGTGGAAGACGACGACTTGGGACGTCTCCAGGCGCGAGTACGTGGACGGGGGAAGTAGGAGGTGGTCGGGGGCACTTCGGCGCGGTCGGCATGACCGGCACGCAGCAGTGCGTGCCCCTTCTTGAGGAAGACGACACGGCTGGGTGGGCTTGGGCCGGCTGGGGGTTAAGTTGGGCCGAAAGCCAGGTAAGCCTCTTTCCTTTTATTTCTGTTTTCTTTTCTTTTCTGCATTTTGTTTTGCCTTGCTAAATAAATAGCTAGACATTTTTATAAATGCCCAAAATTTTTATGTGGACTTGTAATGCATATAGCTAGCCACTTATAAAGTTTGGGAATTTTTAAAATTCAAATAATTTGAACTTTAATTCAAATAGGGGTTTAAATTTAAATCCATGCTCCTGTTTCAATATTTGAAAAATCCATGAGCATGGGGTTGGTCCCACATCACTTGATATGTGATCACACTCATTTATGAGACTTTTCAAAAATGGAAAAGGAATTTTTGGAGCAACTTTTATTCTGGCCATTTGAATTAAATTCATCTGGGGGTGTTCTCTCTCCCATTTCATTTTCTTTTTGAAATTTTTAACATGATGCAAAATTACTTGCTAACCCTAGCACATACCTAAGTTGGGGTTGTGACAAACTCTCAATCTAATTAGGAGGTTCACAAAGAGACAAGTACCCCGAGGAGGAGTGTATGGGGGTTTGGTTATCCTTGCACATCCTCGACTCATGGTACGTGAGTGTACTCTAATATTCGATCCCTCCAAAGATTAGTGATCCATCTAGTAGCTAAAGTTCTCAACCAATTTTGTAGGTTTTTCGAAAATAAACACGGATTGCCCAAAATACGACATCTATCACAAATAGGCTAAAGCTCTTGACACCAAAATTTCAAACAATACTTATCACAATACCTCAAAACTATTGCAAGTTACTACTACAATTGAATAGCAACCTCAATTACTTACTTCAAGTCAAGACACAAAACTCAGTGCAACAGTGTCAGAACCCCAACTAGGGTAA
This sequence comes from Bromus sterilis, assembly GCA_950022295.1. NCBI lineage: Eukaryota > Viridiplantae > Streptophyta > Magnoliopsida > Poales > Poaceae > Bromus > Bromus sterilis. Next base: position 281,350,896 of record OX465599.1, on the reverse strand, counting down.
GTGCTAGGTTTGAGTGCCCCTTTGCATCATGCAAAATTTTCAAATGAAATTCAAAAATGGGGAAGCAGAAAGCCCTGAGAAATTATTTCAAATGGCCAGATAAAAATCTTTTTCCAAAAATCATTTGAAAGTTTGGAAAATTCCTATAAATGATGTTGATCATTTTAAAAGTGGTTTGGGTATTTTCCCATGCCCATGGAATATTCAAAAATTCAAAAGGTGCCCTGGAAATTAAATTTGACCCCTATTTGAATTGGAATTCAAATGTTTTGAATTTCAAAAATTCCCAAAAGTTATAAGTGGCTAGCTACTTATATCCTAAGCCCACATAAAAGTTTTGGGTATTTTATAAAATGCTCTGCTATTTTTCCTAGCGCAAAACAGAATAACAGAAAAAGAAAAGAAGAAGAAAAAGAATAGAGGAAACAACCGTTGGTTTCTGGCCCAACTGAATCTCCCCCGGCCCACCTGGCCTTGGCCCAGCCCACCCCCAGCGTGTCGTCTTCCTCAGGGCGCCGAAGCAGCTCGGTGGCGCGCTCACCGCCGCGCACGCCACCGAGGCCACTCCAGAAGCCCCCTTTGCCCCTCGTCTCGCCACGCAACGCCTAGAAGCCGCCCACACCTTTCCCCCCCCCCCTCCGCTGCTTCCTCCCCGTCGCTCTCCGGCGAGATCCCACCCGCACCCGAGCGCCTGACCTCGCCGCCGTCTTCGGTTTGCGCGGCCACCGGCCGACCCAAGCATCACCACCGTGTCCCTGACGTCCGCCGTGGAGCTCCACTTCACCTCGGCCCTTCAATTCGAGCATAGCGGCTTCGGAGACGACGGCCACCTCAAGAACTCGCCGCCGACCGCCGAGGACCTCGTCGGGAATTACGTCTCCGTCGAGCTGCCCCCGCTCCCGCTGTGGACTCCTTTGACTCCGGGGTGAGCTCCTCTAACTTTCCCCCCAACCCGCGCTCGATTTGGCGCCCCGTAGCCGCCGCTCCACTGTCCAGTGGCTCCGACCGCCGCCTCGTTCGACGCCGCCGACGAGCACGGCCTCCCCGGTGGTTCTGTGTTGCTCCAGAAGACGCGCACGACTGCGGGCTTCATTTTGGTGGCCGCGCCTCTTCAAGCCGTTGCCATTTGGGCACTCCAGCGAGCCCTCCGCCGTGCTCTGCGGTCGCCGCCGGCTAAACGCCGGTGGACAGATTAGATTAGGACTAAGTACCCCAACTAACCCCCCTAACCCTCACTGACAGGTGGGCCAGCTCCCCCTTAACACCTCTGTTAAACCATTTAAACGGGGATTAACCCAGAGCCTATGACAACCGGGCCCCACCGGTCAGAGCCCCCCACGTCATGCTGATGTCAGCATGACGCAATAAGTCCTTTTCTAATTAAAAGAAAACCAGAAAATTCTAGAAAATCAATTAAACTTTAGAAATTCATAACAAATTCATACTAACTCTAATTTGGACATATAATATATGAAAAATTATCAGAAAAATGCAAGGATTAAGAATATGCAATTTGTTTTTATGTTTGACCATTTTAAAATGGGGCAACAGTAGCAAATGTGCATATGGCTTAATTTGAATTCAAATTTGAAGTTTGAATTTGCAATTCTTTTGCAATACACTTCAATTAAATGGAATTGTCAACACATCAGTACCATGTACATCATGTTTACACAACTTATCATGTGCTTGAGCATTGCAATTATATTTATTCCTTGATTGCTTTGTTTGCTCGATAGACGTGCAACCGGAACCGGAGGCCACCCCCTTCGTTGAAGACACCGTGTGTGTGAACCTCGTCAGCAAGGCAAGCAAACCCCATTGATCATGTCTATAAAATCCAAATTCCCTCTCAGTATCGCTTATGCATGTTTAGGACATCACTTTGTATTGATTCTACCACATAGTTGAACCCATATCCGATGCATGACCTATCATCTTGTCACAGTAGTAAGCAAACCACAATCCTAGCTGACATAGGAGTTGTTTGATATCATGTGGCCCCTGCAACTGTTAATGCTTATTGCATGCTTAGTGATACAGTGAGGTTTCTTTTAATGTGAGTCGGGATGATGGTGAACATGGTGTTGATGAAAGTGAAACTGTGTCGGTGAATCCACCCTAATACAAGGTGAACGATGAGAGGTTGTGTAGGAGTACACAGTGGGTTGTCTCGTTTAACACCGCCTTAAGCACCGAGTTCTTGTATGGTAATCCAAGACAAAGAGTACAACCACACATTGGGCTCACTGACCCCTCTCGGCCTAGTACCTTGATCTGTGTCGACGTCCAGGAGTCACATTAGTTCGGGCTTTCCATTTGACATGTGCATAGAAAAAGAACGAAGGAAATGGTTGCATCATATAGATATGTGAGTGCACCTGTGAGGCAGGAAAACCATCTGCCAGAGGTGGCGTCTCGGTCACTTACATTGTTTGAGTTCGTTTCGTTGATCCGGCCGGGCTCTCGAGCGGAGGCAAACTCAGATAGTCGACTCCTAGAATAGACCGGTTGTGAGCGAAGTGTCGTGGTGAACATCCTCGCTGTCACCTCTTGAACGGTGGCGAGCAAAAGGCGGTAACCGATGGTCATGTGTGTGTAGCTTACACCCTTGCAAGGTTAACAAAACTATTCGAATAGCCGCGTCTATGGTTATGGACTACTTGGAACCTGTACCTGATTATTAGACAACTTGAACTGGATACTTCTAAAATACACCAAGATAAGTGTGAGTGCTATGGCGTGCTTTCTCGTGGGGAAGTCGAGGAAGGCACCATAGTGGTGTAATTGGTTGGAGATGTAGTGGACTCGTGTACGCTTCTTATCTCAAGTCTGGTACTCGTAGTTCAGGATTAGCCAAGTCAAAGCTGGCACTTCTGCATGTGAAACCCCACCTCCCTTTACCTTGATACTTGAGCATGAGTAGTATAGATCTGATGTAAGTCTTGCTGAGTACGACTTTGTACTCACGTTTGCTTATTCTATGTTTTAGATGAAAACCCGGACCCCGATGGAGTCACCGACCTGAAGTTCGACATTGACTAAGTTAGCGTAGTCCCAGACAGCAGTCTGGTCCCTCGTGGAAGGGCATGTATGTTTACAAGGCTTCTCTAAGCCATTTGTTAAACTTGTCTGTACTCAGACCTAATTTGCTTCCGTTGTATGATGAAATGTTGATCACAGACATGTGATCTTTGTATGCTCTATGTGTATATAAATAAAGAGTACTTTGTAGAGTTATGTGATGATACCTGCTGTTCATACTAGACATGTGTGATGCGTGTATGTTTATAACATGCATGTCTTAGTATGGGTTTTCGAGACCTTAGTTGTGATCTGGCTGGCGGTCTTTTATACACCAAGTGGCCCTTAGATGTGCGCAGCTTGGGGCATCGCGATGCGATTGCTCGTGACTCTGTCACGTGCACACTTTGTTGTATGATCGAGCCCGCCCTAGACCCCGACTAAGTGATCGGGCTGGAGTAAGTCTATGTAAGAGTTAGGATTCAATCGATAACATGGTTGAGGCGACTTGTCTATGAATATGGGATTCACCACCCATAAGCATTTAGACTTGTGAGCGGACGTTGAGGACCCATCTCAGTTGATCATCCGGCCTGGATGGGATGCACCTCATGTTCGATGCTTACCGAGAACGTTCTGTGCTTGGCCTTGTCTGCTTAGACAAGTGGGTACGGTTCTCGGCTCTCCATGTGATTGTATCGTGACTGGAATTACATACGCTAACCCCGGGTCCCGACAAACAGGAAAACTCTCTAAACAAGATAAACATGAAAACTCAAGAGAGTTCCATCAATAAACTAAACAAAAGCTCTTAAAAAGATAAGCATGAAAACTAAGAGTTAAACATGATAGCAGCTATGAAAAAGATAAAGAACACACACAACAAAGATAAGCATGAAAATCCTATGTTGTGTTCTAGGGTGAAGTGGAGCGTGTTTCTCTCCCACACAAAGAAAGTTGGGTTCTAACTTGTTATGAAAAGCAAGCAAGGCTAAAGAAAACTAAAAAGGAAATAAAGAGCAAGACGCTCCAAGCATAGCACATAACGCATGAAGTGATAAAAATATAGTGGAACGAAAGACGAACTAATAATTGTTGATGGAGAAGGGGATGCATGGGGGCATCCCAAGCTTAGATGCTTGAGTCTTCTTGAATATTTCTTGGGGGTGCACGGGGGCATCCCCAAGATTGAGCGTTTGACCCTCCTGAATCTTCTTTTATCATCTTCCCTCGCACACTTGAAAACTCCCTTCATACATAACTCATCATAATCTGACTAGCGAGGTTAGTACCCACAATAAAATATTTTTTCTCTACTGGAAATAAGGATATTCCTGAAGAGCTACTGTTTCTCAAGATTTTCAAAAAGTTTTTGCAAAGAAAAAAGCAAGCTTAAGGTTTGCAAAACGAAGAAAAGGCAAAACAGGACAGAATCTGTGAAAAACAGACCAGCAGGTAGTAAATAATTTTTAGGGGTACTTCTGCAACTCAAATAAAGAGAGGTGTTTTTGTAACATGAAAGTTTCTACAACCAAAATTTCCTCTCTCAAAATAATTTTCAGTAGCATCATGAACAACATAAAGAATATAACTATCACATAAAGCATGTTGTTCATGACCTACAAGAGCATGTGTATTGTTTTCAATACAGTCACTAGGATCGTAAGATAAATGCAACCCATCACTATGAGCCTTAATAAGAGCATAATTCTCCGGTATATGAGTTGGAGATTTCAAAAGGATAATAGGAAAACCAAGTGTGGGTGCAATAGCAACAATTTCATGCTTAACATGAGGAACTATAGCAAGTTCATCTCCGTAAGCATAATCCATATTGGCATCGTGGCCATCAACAAAGCAAGTATCAAGTTCTTTAGAAATGGATATTTCAAGTGAGTCTTCGGAATCATAGGATTCCTCATCAAAGCAATCATTAGCCTCTTCTTGGCCAGAAAACATTTTATTTTTAAAATCCTCAATATAAGCATTGGAAACATAATTCTCAAAGCAATAAGCAAGAACTGCAAAGTTTTCAGACTTGTGAATAGTATCTTAATACTTTTCAATCAAAGAATCAATCACATAAGCACCTTTAAAAGCAACAAACTCTTTAATCTTTTCAACATCAAAGTAATCATAAACACCTTTAGCATAAGAAGATAGGATCTCATTTTCATTAAACTCACATTGGAAAGGAAGGTGTTTGCGATCTTTTTTAGAGCAGCAAGTAAAATCATAAATGTGGCATAAACACTCAGCATATCAATAAGAAGTTTGTATCTGATCCCATAAGTGCTCCCCTTTCTGAGATAAGAAGTGCCGCGTATAATGAGCATGCCCATCCAATGATTTTCCCTCAACCAAGTCGGTTGGGTTTTTAGCGCGAGCACAAATTGATCGAAGACGATCCAAATGAAAGGTGTCCATCCTACCATATTTGGGTGGTTCCGTACCCATGGTGAGGATAGCATCACTAGGCAAAGCAAGACAGAGGCAAAAGGTAGCAACTAATTTTTTGGTTTTTCATAAAGAAATAAAAGCAAAAGCAAAAATTGGAAAGCAAACTAACAAGACTAAAATGCAAAGGTAAAGGTTAGTGTGCAACTCCCCTATCTTGAAGAGTGGAGTCCCCGGCAACGGCGCCAGAAGGTAGCTTTGATGGCTTCTCGTCCCTCGTTGGTTACCCAAAGTGGAAGGTTGAGATGTAGACATCAGCAAATTTCCCTCGGTAAAGATACAAAGGTTTGTCTCCAGTAGGACTCCGACAACGACAGGAAGGTGACAACGGCGCTAGCAATTAAGTGGTTGACGTGGACCTGCACACACAACAGATAACTTTGCTCCCAACGAGTACAGAGAGGTTGTAAATCCCTCCGGCCTTGTTGTTTACAAAGGATCAAATGCACGGGATAATAATGATAGCGATAGCAACGGAAAAAGAAATAAAGAAGAAAATAAATAGCGGGTGTAAACAATGGTGGAAATATGGATCGGGGTCCCATGATGTTCACTAGTGATGTCTCTCTCCCAAAAGACGATAAAATAGCCATGCGAGGTAAACAAATTACAGCTGGGCAATTGACATGATTATGTGCGCAAACCAATGCTAACTATGCTACTAAGAAAGGAAGATGCTCAAAAGCTTGGGAGGTACGCCAAGACAAGTAGACCTAAATTCATTTACATCTACCTACTAATCATCCACCTTGAGATATCTATCCAGAACATCTCACTGGTCTTAAGTTGCGAATCTCACCCAAAGTGTAAACTCAAAGCAACAGACAACTGCATTAAAGAACTTTGCGTAAAGTAAACAATCCTTGCACCCACAAGTACAAGCACCGTTGTTTTCTCCCTTGTGGAAACATCACATCCCCTAGACTCATGTTTCTTTCACTCAAGCTAGTCATCAGGGGGCATGAACCCACAATCATGCATAACGCTCCCTCTTGGAGTTACTACCTACTACTTGGCCAAAGCAATAAACAGCAACGGAGAACATGCATGAATTACTCAAGAACATAAATATAAAAGAGGAGAATCAAATATATTACTGAAACACAATCTGAACATAGTCTCATAATCCATCAGATCCCAGCAAACTCAACATAGCAACAACAAAAAGATTACATATGTGCCTCGATCATGTAGGGCAGCTCACGAGGTCTAAACCATGAAGAACAAAGAGGGGAGGAGAACATCACATAGCTACTGATCATGGACCCATGGTCCAAGGTGGACTACTCATGGTTCATCCGGGAAGCATCCATGGTGGTGGAGAAGCTCTCGGAGGTGGTTCCTCCCTCCGGCCGGGTGCCGGGAAGAGGGCTCCTGGTGCTCCCGATCTTGGAATGTAACATCCAAAATTTTCTAAATTTTGGAATGTTAATAAATTAATTATAAAAATGATTGCTGGCTTGATGTTTTTGAAATTCTGTGGGAATTAAAACTTTTTGGAGTTTATTGAATATTAAAATGAGAGGGAATAAAAGGACTTTCCCTAATATTCGTGGATTGGTGTTTTGGAATTTTATATTTAAAACAAATCCAATAAATTAAAAATGAGAGAAGGTAATACGACTCCTTCAATATATGAAAAGAGTTGGTAAATGTTTTAAATATTAGTTTGATTTTACTTGGAGTTTAAAAATATTTTGGCAATTATTTGTAACCCTAAGTTAATTTTAGGAAATATTTATAAAGCCCAAAATAATATTTTAAAATATTGTTTGAACTAATTTTATTTAGGGTCGAGAATATTTTTTATGTGTTATATTTTATGGTTGGTATATTTTATGTAAGCTTGGGAGATTTTAGGAATCTCCCTTATATTTATTTTAGCCAAATTGTATTTCCTGTGGAAATAGGAAAGGAAAAAACAAATCTGCAGTCGAGATCAGCCCAGCGGCCCATTTCTTTTCCGCGTGCAGCAAGCAGTACGGAGGGCCGGCCATCAAGCTAGCCTCAAGGCCTATCCGACCCATCCCTCCCCTCGTCCTTTTTTTTCCTCTGGACGTGTTCTGTAGAAACGCGGATACAACTCATCCAGATCGAATCCAAATCTTCTCCAAATCGAATCATAACGTCGTTTCTATTATCTCCGTGTCGTCCTAGATCTTTACCTGAGAATACCTCACCCCTCCACCTCTTTTCTTCTCCTCCCCCCAAGCTGAATCGGCGACTGCGAAGTTCCAAATCTCACAGAGTTCTCAATCCGCCACCGTATTTGCTCGTTGTTTGTGTCTTCATCGATACATCCCAATCTATATCGTTATGTCCTTTTGAATTTCTTCTCAGTACCACATCCGATTGACAAGGTTTTGTGGCCTAGGTCGCAAGTTTGCGCGCTCCGCGGAAGGAGCCGATGTCATCGGAGAACGCCCGGAGTTCATCGGAAGCATCGTATTCACGTCACTGCCGCGGCCGAACGGAAAACCGGCCTTCGCTTCTGTCCGTACCATCGCGTTCCTCTTCGTACGACCCACGTGGTTGACATCTTTTTGTTTTCTAGTTCGCTAATTTGTACGCTCCGCGGGTGAGTCGTTGTCCTCGGAGAGCACGTGGAGTTCACCGGGAGCATCCAGTTGACGTCGTCACTACCGTCCGTCAAAGACTCCTCCCTCGATTCCGACAGCACCATCGCGTTTCCCTACGTACGGCGCACGCGCTAGACATCTTTTCTTCCTCGAAGACGGGCCGGAACCTCCACCATCGACGTCCAAAGCCGCAATGTGTCCTAGTTATGTACTGCACTTTTCAGGTACAGGTGAGCTTCACGTATTTTTTTTCTTTCTTTTCTTTTCATCTATTGTAAATCTGGCCTATATCTTGCCACATCCTTTATCACTTGATCGAATTGTCCCTGGTTGTTTCGTGTAAAGGGTATCCCTCTTTGAATCCTTGCAAAATGCCTGTGTCACATTAGCCCAGCCAATTTAGTATATTTAATTGGGCAATTTTTTATTAAAATTCATTTAGCTATATCTTATAAACCGCAACTTGGAAATAGATAATTCTTTTTCCTACGTGTTTATATTGATTTGCAGATTAATGATTATTATTAATTTTTCACACTGTTGCACATCTTGAATTTGAATATCTTCAAATTCAAATCCAACATTTCGAAGGCCAAATAGTTTGAAACGTTGACCCAATTCAATTGATTCATTTTCTTTCGTAACACAAATATCATATACTTTTTATCCGCATCATGTATACACAATATTTCAATCTTTTTTATCTTTTTGAATTAAAAATTAAATTTAAACTTCAACCTACTATAACTCATGTTGTAGTATTATGTTTCACATGATTATTTTTGCATACTGGATCATTTGGAACATCCTATCGACAATATCCACACACCTTTCATATTAGCATGATATTCACCTTGAATTCATAAATGTCCATGATCACAATTCCTTACCGATGAATCTTTATACGTTGACTCTCTCGAGTTCACTTCCACCGATCACCTTCGAGCACATCTACACCTCTGCACTTCAAAGCTTTTTGTTTTGTTGCTAAAACCTTTGTGTTTGTTTTTTGATCTTTTGTTTGTCTCGTTGTAATGTGATTGCTTATTCGAGTTTCTCCGTTTGCGATAGATTTGCTCGGAGTGTGACGAGTAGAGTTGACTGGACCGCGAGAGCGAAGAACTTCATCGAATGTATAAGGCAAGTTACACTTTGACCATACCTCATACTGTATTTTCTATTACGCATGTAGCAAATTATCACTCTATGCATGTGTAGGATTATATATTAGTTATGTTTTAAACCTAGTAGGATAGCCATATGTTCTGACCTTGTATTTCATTGTCGCCCTAGGATCGTGGTTGTTATATACTGCTATTGTTTTGTAGACGGGGATTGGTTGAGTTATCATTGAGCTATGTGAGGATTAATAACTTGACTAGCAAACTTAAATAGAAATCACCTCTGGGCGGGCAGGGAATGCATCCTGGGGCTCATGCCTTGACTAAGGAGGGACCAAAGCTAAATGCTTCCCGAATGGTTGATTTGGTAGTGAACCGGGTGCGTCATGGTGACTACCCTCTGAACGCAGTGGTCGCCGTCCAGGCTCAAAAAGATCGGACAGACAGTGTGACTAGTAGCTTCCATGTACAACCACTGGCTATATGGGCTCTGGCTTAGATGAGTAAGTTGTGCGGAACCTGGCCCTGGTAGCTAGCTGATGTAGATATGATAGGTGTACCGGCTACCAAAGGGTGGAGGCAACCTCTTCTGAAAGACTATGTCTCAATCTTCGGGTTGAGCCCAGTGGGGAAAGTGTACAAACCTCTGCAGAGTGTAAAAACTGATCATGATTAGCCGTGTCCACGGTTACGGACAACTTTGAGCAACTGGGCATTATTGTTGTTGGATGGTCTTGACAGATAATTCACCTTAATAAGAATTTGAGTGGGAACTTTTAATAAAGGTATGGTTGGAATTGGTGTAGCCCGATTCAACCATACTTAGGACTAGCAAGATAAATTAAAATTTGATTAGTTGTAGAATGTGAGGGAAATCAGCTTTCTGCAAAACTAAACCATAAGCTTTCCATTGATATATCCTTGCATGTAGATGTAGGTCTGCTATATACTTTTTCGTGTGACTTGCCGTACAAATCAGATGTACTGACCCGTTGTCGGGTTGTAACCTTCGGTGTTGCAGGATTTTATACGATGAGTAAGTGATGCGTTGTAGGGTTACGATGTCTATACTCAACTTGCCGGTGGAGTTGATGGACGCCACGAAGATTTTATTGTTCTTCCACTGTATTTTATTTTAAGCTAGCCTTGAGCTATGCAGGTATGGTATATTGTAATACTGGATCTTCGATGTAATATATATATGACATGTGGTTTATTCTTGATATTACATCATGTACTGTGTGTGCTAGCTATTGATCCAGGGACTAGCACAGAATGCACAGAGACTCCGGTTTGTGATGAACCGGGTCGTTACAGATGGCATTAGAGCCCATGTTGACTGTAGGTTGTGACCCTAGAAAATGGTTAGGAAAAGCCATAGGAACAAAATATTTTATCATTCTTTGATTCCTTACTCTCTTTACTAGTATTTCTCATCTATTATTCACCTTCTAAAACCCCTCATCTTCTTTTACTGTAAATACCCCTCTGAGTTTCTTACCCCTGAAGACAAGACATTTGAGAGGTGCATCATCAGCCTCGTGGATCAATTGAAGTTATGACCACAAGAACCAGAAGAATACCCTATGAGGATAAATAAGTTTTGACACTACGAGAGGAATCTTTAAAGATCAGCTTAGCTGAGAAGGATGAAGCTTAGAATCAGATCACCACCTTTTAGGTGAAGTTAGACGAACGAATTTCGCGTAGTAAGATGAGATCGTATGTCTTGCACATATGACCTTATTCTAGGAGTTGTTTGTGTGGTTTGATTTTTGCGACTTGAGTGATTGTTGTTATGTGTTGTTTTTTGCGTGTAGGTGTTTTGCCTTATTCTTGTTTGTGTGCATTTGTTTGGTGTTACCTTTAGTTTGTTTTCTTGTTTGTATCCTAGTTTCCCCTACCCTTGTCGTTTGGGCTCAACAGATGGAGTATGAAGTAGGACTCGCCTTTTCTGGAGCGTTGACTAGACTGAAGGTGGAGCAATGGATTCATAATATGGAGGAAAAAATGGAGCGTAACAAGGTTGGAAGTGAGGACATGGTCTACTATGCGGTCAAGCATTTTGTAAGAGAGGCTGCTACTTGGTGGACAATGCATCAGGCGATTAACGAATCAAGAAAGAAGATTACTTGGAAGGAATTTACCAATATTTTGTTGGGATCCCGCCTCGTCACCCTGACGAAAAGGACGGTAAACCTTAAGAGGCCCCGTGCCTGCACAATTTGCGGTGAAGAAGGACACTCCTATAAAGGACACCAAGATGGATGTCCCTATTGTGAGGAAATCCACTCGGGTGAAGAATGTCCCACTTCTCGAGTCACATGTCTTGTGTGTAAAGGAACTGATCATTACCCCGTTCAGTGTCACCTTTACACCATGACACAACAAGTGATTCAACAACAAAAGGAATGGATGAAGAAGATTACCCAGGAGTTCAAGGAAGCACCTATGAAGAAGAAAAAGAAGAATCTTAGCGAAATTCCGTGTTATCGGTGCAGGAACATGGGACACTGTAGCAACATGTGTCCAGGATTGAAGAGAAAGAAGATGTGAACATGGGAGCAAAAACGTCGACATATTGAAGGTTATGTTTTGCAATTGGAGGATAGACATTCGTAGATGTGCACTAAGTGTGCGATGTTACCTTTTAATGTTAGTTGGAGTTGTGGTTCGCAGCATGTTTTCGTTGTGGATGAACTAGATGTTTTATGGCATGTTTGTTTTGTTAAGTTTTGTCTTGTGCCCTTTGACCCTGTTATGTTTTGATTGATGTTGTGTGTTGTGCTTGCGTTTCTTCTATGCGAGTAGAATAAGTTTACGTTTCATTAGACCCCTCATCTATTTAGTATGCTTCAAGACTGAAGAAGACATAACAACAACAAGAATAAGTTGGCAACTGACTCGACGATACGAAGATTGCTTCAGCAACGCGAAACTAAAGCCACCAACATTGAAGACTTGTAAGATCGACATTTCTACCGTCAGATCGTTTCCGCGAGCTGTCATCTCTTGGGTTTTTACCGACAGCTACACATCAAAACTTATGTTTCATAACTAGTGTGATGTTTGTATGGGTATCTTTCCCTATCTCTCCCTCTACCTCGCTATCTACATTCTATTCCCCCTCATCCTCATCCCTACCCAGGAGGAGTTACTACAATGGCTGCCAATGTGAAGACTGGAATAAATACGGATGCAACTTAATGCTAAGTTCAAGGATAACCCCGTGTGCCAGGATCTTACAACAAGAAAGCACAATCTTGCTAAAAGGAAGGACCCTAGAGCAAGTTGTAGTTCACCAGTGCACGTTTTGTAGTAGTTTAAGCAAACCTGAGAGTGGTGAAGAAACAATAGATGTTTTGTTTGGCTTGCAGAACCAATGGATTTATCTGAACCCAGTTCATGAATAAGAAGGACTTCTGCAAGGCTTGTGAGGATGACCGAGTGTTAGATTGCAAGATTCGCTGAACCATATACAAGGTAATGATTTGGGTGCGGAATGGATTGATCACCATGACGACTACTCTTATTATTCGCTATTGCTATGCGGGATAGTAAATCTTGAGTGACTTACCTATAGCAGAGAGACGACGACGTTAAACCTGAACCATAGAATGGTACGATGTTTGACCCCTATAAGAGTTTATCGTTAATAATAATAGGTTACACCGTGAGTATAGACCAAGACCTTTTGCTGCAGGTATCCCGTAAAAGTACGCTTGATGACCACCATGAGGAAATCGATAGTTGCTTAGTATTGGCGCCTGACTTGTTAGCCATGAAGGTTCAGTATACGGAAGAATGCTCTTTTGCTAAGGATTCAAGACCGGATAGGAGGAGGTGAATCTCTTTGAAGGAGGTCCTTGATGGAGTAAGATTTTGAAGACCACGTCGCATTCCTTCTAAGGGTGGTAGCACCCTAGCTCATCGGAGGATCGATGGACTGTCAGGAAGACCCAAACCATAACCTTTTCTTTCTAGCCTTTTCGAATCTCGGGGACGAGATTCCTTTTAAGGGTGGTAGTCTGTAACATCCCAAAATTTTCTAAATTTTGGATTGTTAATAAATTAATTATAAAAATGATTGCTGGCTTGATGTGTTTGAAATTCTGTGGGAATTTTTTTTTGGAGTTTATTGAATATTAAAATGAGAGGGAATAAAAGGACTTTCCCTAATATTCGTGGATTGGTGTTTTGGAATTTTATATTTAAAACAAATCCAATAAATTACAAATGAGAGAAGGTAATATGACTCCTTCAATATATTAAAAGAGTTGGTAAATGTTTTAAATATTAGTTTGATTTTACTTGGAGTTTAAAAATATTTTGGCAATTATTTGTAATCCTAAGTTAATTTTAGGAAATATTTATAAAGCCCAAAATAATATTTAAAAATATTGTTTGAACTAATTTTATTTAGGGTCGAGAATAATTTTTATGTGTTATCTATTATGGTTGGTATATTTTATGTAAGCTTGGGAGATTTTAGGAATCTCCCTCATATTTATTTTAGACAAATTGTATTTCCTGTGGAAATAGAAAGAAAAAAACAAATCTGCAGACGAGGTTAGCCCAGCGGCCCATTTATTTTCCGCGTGCAGCAAGCAGTACAGAGGGCCGACCATCAAGCTAGCCTTAAGGCCTAGCCGACCCATCCCTCCCCTCGTCCTTTTTTTTCTCTGGACGTGTTCTGTAGAAATGCGGATACAACTTGTCCAGATCGAATCCAAATCTTCTCCAAATTGAATCATAACATCGTTTCTGTTATCTCCGTGTCGTCGTAGATATTTACATGAGAATACCTCACCCCTCGACCTCTTTTCTTCTCCCCCCAAGCTGAAACGGCGACTGCAAAGTTCCAAATCTCACAGAGTTCTCAATCCGCCACCGTATTTGCTCGTTGTTTGTGTCATCATCGATACATCCCAATCTATATCGTTATGTCCTTTTGAATCTCTTCTCAGTACCACATCCGATTGACAAGGTTTTGTGGCCTAGGTCGCAAGTTTGCGCGCTCCGCGGAAGGAGCCGATGTCATCGGAGAGCGCCCGGAGTTCATCGGGAGCATCGTATTCAAGTCACTGCCGCGGCCGAACGGAAAACCGGCCTTCGCTTCTGTCCGTACCATCGCGTTCCTCTTCGTACGGCCCACGTGGTTGACATCTTTTTGTTTTCTAGTTCGCTAATTTGTGCGCTCCGCGGGTGAGTCGTTGTCATCGGAGAGCACGTGGAGTTCACCGGGAGCACCTAGTTGACGTCGTCACTGCCGTCCGTCAAAGACTCCTCCCTCGATTCCGACAGCACCATCGCGTTTCCCTATGTATGATGCACGCGCTAGACATCTTTTCTTCCTCGAAGACGCGCCGGAGCCGCCACCATCGACGTCCAAAGCCGCAATGTGTCCTAGTTATGTACTGCACTTTTCAGGTACAGGTGAGCTTCACGTATTTTTTTCTCTTCTTTCTTTTGTTTTCATCTATTGTAAATCTGGCCTATATCTTGCCACATCCTTTATCACTTGATCGAATTGTCCATGGTTGTTTCGTGTAAAGGGGTATCCCTCTTTGAATCCTTGCCAAATGCCAGTGTCACATTAGCCCAGCTAATTTAGTATATTTAATTGGGCAAATTTTTATCAAAATTCGTTTAGCTATATCTTATAAACCGCAACTTGGAATTGGATAATTCTTTTTTCCTACATGTTTATAGTGATTTGCAGATTAATGATTTTTTATTTATGTAACATCCCAAAATTCTTCGAATTTTGGAATGTTAATAAAATTAAATAGATAATGATTGTTTGCTTGATTTGTTTGATTTTCTCTGGGATTTAAAACTTTTTGGAGTTTATTGAATACTAAAAAAGAGAGGGAATAAAAGGACTTTCCCTAATATTCATAATTGGTGTTTTTGGAATTTATTATTTAAAACAAAACCAACAAAACAAAATGAGAGAAGGTAATATGACTCCTTCAACATATTAAATGGTTGGGAAATGATTTAAATCATTATTGAAATTCTTTTGAATATTCAAAACATTTTTCAACTAAAGTAAATTCATTTGAGATGATATAAACTGACTTATCCCCTTTTTAATAAAGTTGGAAAATATTCAGAATATTACTTTAAAGTTTTTAAAATTTATTATGAGTATTAAAAATAACTCTAGAATTATTTTAAGGATCTTATAATGCTAAGAGGGTTTTTATTTCATTAAAATGATTTATTAAATATTTTAAAAGAGTTGAAAAAGTATTCCAATGGGATATTTTTATTTTACCAGATTATTTATTGGTGTAATAATTTTAAATTTGTATCTTATTATTTAGAAATGGTTTGTCAATGCTTTTGACCAAATAAAATTATTTGAAATGATATATTGGATTTTATTTGATTTATGAAAAGTATTTTATATTTAAATAAAGTATTAAGAACATGTTTTTATTTTTATGTTATTTTTTAGAAAATGTATTCATTAAATAAAATTTCTTTGTATTATTTGATGAATTTAGGTGTTTGATTCATATTTTTCGGACTTACGGTTGATTTGATTTAATTGTTTGAAGTTTCGGATTTTGAATAAAAAAAAATCCGGACCTAGCCAGCCCAATAGTGATTTCTCGCCCGAGAGCAATTTGAGTCCAAAACGGACCCAATATTGTTTTTTTCCTTATTCTTTTCTGCCTATATATATTTTCAGAAAACAATTTCATTTCTTTTATTTTCTTCCAAACCCTAGCGGGCCCCGCCGCCGCCACCTCGCCTCGCATCCGCCGGAGCTCGCCGGAGCCGCCCGCCGCCGCCACGGCGGACAGCCCGGCCACCCCCGCCTCCCGCGCCCGTCCGCCTCCCGCCGCCCGTGCTATCGCCGCCGGGTGCCACGCCTCGGTCGCCTCCTCCCGTGCGCCGCGCCCCTCACCACGAGCTCGCCGGAGCCGCCACGGGCCGAGCCGCCCGCGCCCGCGAGCTCGCCGGTCGCCGCCCCGCTGCCCTGGACGCGTCGTGCGCCGCCACCAGTTGTCGCCTCCTCTCAGCCGCCGTTGGAAGACCACGCCGGAGCCGCGCCCTAGCCGAAAACCGCCTCGCTGGAGTCAACTCCGGCCAGATCTGGCCCTAGGGACCCGATTGCTTTTTCTGAAGAAACTTTATTTGCGGATAGGTCCTTTTGGCAGAAAACACCAAGGCGCCGTACATGCAATTTCTTCTACACCGTAAGTCGGATCGAGGTGAAACTTTTTGCTACACGGTTGTGTTGTTATGTACTTTAGCATGGAATAGAGGTTTGCACACTTTGCACACTTTTGAATTTGAAATTATTTCAAATTCAAATTCAAATTCCGGAGGCCGTATCTTTTATACCGTTGATCCAAATCGAGTGATTCTTTTTGCGTTGGATCACTCGTTTCATGTAATTTCTATTCATAGCAAGTGTACACAAAAATTCAAATGTTTCTTGATCTTTTTGGATTCAAATTCAATTCAGTTTTCCACTTTCTATGACCTGTGTTGTAGTATTCCGTTTCACGTGATTCTTTTTGCATACTGGATCATATGAGACATCCTATCGGCAATATCCACACACCATTCATATTGCTATGATATTTACCTTAATTTCATAATGCCTTGATCATAATCTTGTATCGACAATTCTTTATCCGTTGACTCTCTCGAGTTCACGTTCCACTGATCACCTTCGAGCACATCGACACCTTTGCACTTCAAATCCTTTTTGTTTTTTTTCTAAAACCTTTGTGTTTGCTTATTGATCTTCTGCTTTTCTCGTTGTGATGTGATTGCTTATTCGAGTTCCTTCGTTTGCGATAGATTTGCTCGGAGTGTGACGAGTAGAGTTGACTGGACCGCGAGAGCGAAAAACTTCATCGAATGTACAAGGCAAGTTAAACTTGGGGCAGGGAATGCATCCTGGGGCTCATGCCTTGGATAAGGAGGGACCAGGGCTAAATGCTTCCCGAATGGTTGTTTTGGTGGTGAACCGGGTGCGTCATGGCGCGTACCCTCTGAACGCAGTGGGCGCCGTCCAGGCTCAAAAAAATCGGACAGACAGTGTGACTAGTAGCTTCCATGTACAACCACTGGCTATATGGGCTCTAGCTTAGATGAGTAAGTTGTGGGGAACCTGGCCCTGGTAGCTAGCTGATGTAGATATGATAGGTGTACCGGCTACCGAAGGGTGGAGGCAACCTCTTCTAAAAGACTATGTCTCAATCTTCGGGTTGAGTCCAGTGGGGAAAGTGTACAAACCTCTGCAGAGTGTAAAAAATGATCATGATTAGCCGTGTCCACGGTTACGGACAACTTTGAGCAACTGGGCATTATTGTTGTTGGATGGTCTTTACAGATAATTAATCTTAATAAGAATTTGAGTGGGAACTTTTAATAAAGGGATGGTTGGAATTGGTGTAGCCCGATTCAACCATACTTAGGACTAGAAGGATAAATTAAAATTTGATTAGTTGTAGTATGTGAGGGAAAAATCAGCTTTCTGCAAAATAAAACCATAAGCCTTTCCTTTGACTTATCCTTGCATGTAGATGTAGGTCTGTTGTATATACTTTTTCGTGTGACTTGCCGTAAAAATCAGATGTACTGACCCGTGTTCGGGCTGTAACCTTCGGTGTTGCAGGATTGTATACGACGAGTAAGTGGTACGATGTAGGGTTACGATGTCTATACTCAACTTGCCAGTGGGATTGATGGACGCCACGAAGCTCTTTATTATTTCCGATGTATTCTATTTGTAAGCTAGCCTTGAGCTATGCAGGTATGCTATATTGTAATACTGGATCTTCGATGTAATATATATGACATGTGGTTTATTCTTGATATTACATCATGTATTGTGTGTGCTAGCTATTGATCCAGGGACTAGCACAGAACGCACAGAGACTCCGGTTTGTGATGAATTGGGTCGTTACAGATGGTATCAGAGCCCATGTTGACTGTAGGTCGTGACCCTAGAAAATGGATAGGAAAAGCCATAGGAACAGAAATATTTTATCACTCTTTGATTTCTTACTCTCTTCACTAGTATTTCTCATCTATTGTTCATCTTCTAAAACCCTTCATCTTGTTTTACTGTAAATACCCCTCTGAGTTGCCTATCTCTGAAGACGAGACATTCGAGGATTAGATCATCAACCTCGTGGATCAATTGAAGTTATGATTCAAAAGAACCAGAAGAATACCCTATGGTGATCAATAAGTTCTGGAACTACGAGAGGAATCTTTAAAGATCAGCTTAGCTGAGAAGGATGAAGCTTAGAATCAGACCACCACCTTTTAGGTGAAGTTAGATGAACGAATTTCGCGTAGTATGATGAGATCGTATGTCTTGCACATAGGACCTTAATCTAGGTGTTGTTTGTGTGTTTTGACTTTTGTGACTGTATTGTTTGTTGTTATGTGTTGCTGTTGAACGTAGGTGTTTTTGCCTCTTTCTTGTTTGAGTGCATATGTTTGGTGTTATCTTAGTTTGTTTTCTTGTCGGTGTTATAGTTTTGCCCTAACCCTTGTCGTATGGGTTTAATAGATGGAGTATGGAGAAGGACTCGCCTTTTCTGGGGCGATGTCGAGACTGAAGGTGGAGCAATGGATTCGTAGTATGGAGGAGCACATGAAGATAAAACCAAGTTGGAAGTGACGACATGGTCCACTATGCTTTTAAGTACTTGGTAGAAGAGGCCGCTACTTGGTGGACAATGCATCAGGCGACTATCAAAGCAAGAAAGAAGTTGTGAACATGGGAGCAAAGACGTCGACATATTGAAGCTTATGTTTTTGCAATTGGAGGATAGACGTTCGTAGGTGTGCACTAAGTGTACGTTGTTACCTTTTCTTTGTTAGCTGGAGTTGTGGATCGATGCATGTTTTGCTGTTGATTAACTAGATGTGTTATGGCATGACTTGTTTTGTTAAGTTTTGTCTTGTGCCCTTTGACCCTGATATGTCTTTGTTTGATTTTGTGTGTTGTCCTTTGTGTTTATTCTACGTGAGTAGAATAAGTTTACGTTACCTTAGACCCCTTTTCTATTTAGTATGCTTCAAGACTGAAGAAGACACAACCATAAGAACAATAAGTTGACAAGTGACATGATGATACGAAGATTGCTTCGACAATGCAAAACTGAAGCTATCGTCAATGAGGACCTGAAGACTTGAAGACCTGGAGGATTCAAGGTCTACCGTTAGATCGATTGTGTGGGCTGTCATTTCTTGTTTTTACCGACAGCTACACATCAAAACTTATATTTCAAAACTAGTGTGATGTTTGTATGGGTATTTCTCCCTATCTCTCTCTCTACCTCGCTATCTACATTCTATTCCCACTCATCCTGAAGGAGTTACTACAATGGCTGCTAATGCCAAGATTTGGAATAAATATGGATGCAACTTAATACCGAGTTCAAAGTTAACCGCATGTGCAAGGATCTTACGAGAAGGAAGCACAATCTTGCTGAAGGGAGAAATCTGGAGGAAGTTGTAGTCCACTAGTACACGTTTTACAGCAGTTTGCGCAAACCTGAGTGTTGTGAGGAAACGATAGATGTTGTTTGGCTTGCAGAACAAAGGATTATTTGAACCCAGTTCATGATTAATAGGATTTTCTGCAATGCTTGTGAGGATGACCGAGTGTTAGATTGCGAGATTCGCTAAACCATATACAAGGTAATGATTTGGGTGCGGGATGGATTGATCACCATGCCGACTACTCTTATTATTCGCTCTTGCTATGCGGGATAGTAAATCTTGAGTGGCTTACCTATAGCAGAGAGACGACGATGTCAAAGCCTGAACCATAGAATGGTATGATGTGTGACCCCTGTAGGAAATTACCGTTTGTGTTACACAGTGAGTATACACCAAGACCGTTTCCTCCAGGTATCCCGTAGAAGTATTTTCGGATGGCCACCAAGAGTGTATCGATAGTTGGTTAGTATTGGCGCCTGACCGTCAGCTATGAAGTCTCAGTACTTGGAGGACCCGTCTTTTGGATGCGGTGTTCAAGAAAACGACGGAGTATATGAACTATTCTAAGGATGCAGTCGAAGGTGCAACACTCTTGAAGACCAATGTATTTGGAAGACTCCTCTTTTGCTAAGGATTCAGGACTGATAGGAGGAGGTGAATCTCTTTGAAGGATGTCATCGATGGATTAAGATTTTGAAGACCACGTCGCATTCCTTTTAAGGGTGGTAGTACCCTAAACCTTCGGAGGATCAAAGGATTGCCGTGAAGACCCGAACCCTAACCTTTCTTTCTAGCCTTCTCGAATCTCGAGGACGAAATTCCTTTTAAGGGTGGTAGTGTGTAACATCCCAAAATTCTCCGAATTTTGGAATATTAATAAAATTAAATAGATAATGATTGTTTGCTTGATGTGTTTGATTTTCTCTGGGATTTAAAACTTTTTGGAGTTTATTGAATACTAAAAAAGAGAGGGAATAAAAGGACTTTCCCTAATATTCATAATTGGTGTTTTTGGAATTTATTATTTAAAACAAAACCAACAAAACAAAATGAGAGAAGGTAATATGACTCCTTCAACATATTAAAAGGTTAGAGAATGATTTAAATCATTATTGAAATTTTTTGAAGATTCAAAACATTTTTCAACTAAAGGAAATTCATTTGAGAGGATATAAAATGACTTATCCCCTTTTTAATAAAGTTGGAAAATATTTAGAATATTACTTTAAAGTTTTTAAAATTTATTATGAGTATTAAAAATAACTCTAGAATTATTTCAAGGATTTTATAATGCTAAGAGGGTTTTTATTTCATTAAAATGATTTATTAAATTTTTTAAAAGAGTTGAAAAAGTATTCCAATGGGATATTTTTATTTTACCAGATTATTTATTGGTGTAACAATTTTAAAATTTATATCTTATTATTTATAAATGGGTTGTCAATGCTTTTGACCAAATAAAATTATTTTAAATGATTTATTGGATTTTATATGATTTATGAAAAGTATTTTATATTTAAATAAATTATTTATAAAATGTTTTTATTTTTATTTTCTTTTTTAGAAAATGTATTCATTAAATAAAATTTCTTTGTATTATTTGATGAATTTAGGTTTTTGATTCATATTTTTCGGAGTTACGGTTTATTTGTTTTAATTGTTTGAATTTTCGGATTTTGAATAAAAGAAAAACCCGGACCCAACCGGCCCAATAGTGATTTCTCGCCCGAGAGCAATTTGAGTCCAAAACGGACCCAATATTGTTTTTTTCCTTTTTCTATTCTGCCTATATATATTTTCAGAAAACAATTTTATTTCTTTTATTTTTTTCCAAACCCTAGCGGGCCCCGCCGCCACGTCGCCGCCGTCGCCCGCGTCGCCGGAGCGCCGCCACCGCCACCTCGGGCCGCGTCCGCCGGAGCTCGCCAGAGCCGGCCGCCGCCGCCACGGCGGACAGCCCGGCCACCCCCTCCTCCGCGCCCGTCCGCCTCCCGCTGCCCATGCTGTCGCCGCCGGCCGCCACGCCCCGGCCGCCTCCTCCGCGCCCGTCTGCCTCCCGCTGCCCATGTTGTCGCCGCCGGCCGCCACGCCCCGGCCGCCTCCTCCCGTGCGCCGTGCCCCTCACCACGAGCTCGCCAGAGCCGCCGGCCGGAGCTGCCGGCCGGAGCCGCCACGGGCCGAGCCGCCCGCGCGCGCGAGCTCGCCGGCCGCTGCCCTGCTGCCCTGGACGCGCCGTGCGCCGCCACCAGTCGCCGCCTCCTCTTAGTCGCCTCCGGAAGACCACGACGGAGCCGCGCCCTCGCCGGAAACCGCCTTGCCGGAGTCAACTCCGGCCAGATCTGGCCCTAGGGACTCGATCGCTTTTTCTGAAGAAACTTCATTTGCGGATAGGTCCTTTTGGGAGAAAACACCCCGGCGTCGTACGTGCAATTTCTTCTACACCGTAAGTCGGATCAAGGTGAAACTTTTTGCTACACACTTGTGTTGTTCTGTACTTTGGCATGGAATAGAGTTTTGCACACTTTGCACACTTTTGAATTTGAAATTATTTCAAATTCAAATTCCGGAGGCCGTATCTTTTATACCGTTGATCCAAATCGAGTGATTCTTTTTGAGTTGGATCACTCGTTCCATGTAATTTCTGTTCATAGAAAGTGTACACAAAAATTCAAATGTTTCTTGATCTGTGTGAATTAAAATTCAATTCAGTTTTGCACTTGCTATGACCTGTGTTGTAGTATTCTGTTTCACGTGATTCTTTTTGCATATTGGATCATATGAGACATCCTATCGACAATATCCACACACCATTCATATTGCTATGATCTTTACCTTGATTTCATAATGTCTTGATCATAATCTTGTATCAACAATTCTTTATCCGTTGACTCTCTCGAGTTCACGTTCCACTGATCACCTTCGAGCACATCGACACCTTTGCACTTCAAAGCCTTTTTGTTTTGTTGCTAAAACCTTTGTGTTTGCTTGTTGATCTTCTGTTTGTCTCGTTGTGATGTGATTGCTTATTCGAGTTCCTTCGTTTGCGATAGATTTGCTCGGAGTGTGACGAGTAGAGTTGACTGGACCGCGAGAGCGAAAAACTTCATCGAATGTATAAGGCAAGTTACACTTTGACCATACCTCAACCTATATTTTCTATTATGCATGTAGCAAATTATCACTCTATGGATGTGTAGGATTATATATTAGTTATGTTTTAAACCTAGTAGGATAGCCATATGTTCTGACCTTGTATTTCATTGTCTCCCTAGGATCGTGGTTGTTATATACTGCTATTGTTTTGTAGACGGGGATTGGTTGAGTTATCATTGAGCTATGTGAGGATTAATGACTTGACTAGGAAACTTAAATAGAAATCACCTCTGGGCGGGCAGGGAATGCATCCTGGGCTCGTGCCTTGACGAAGGAGGGACCAGGGCTAAATGCTTCCCGAATGGTTGTTTTGGTGGTGAACTAGGTGCGTCATGGTGACTACCCTCTGAACGCAGTGGGCGTCGTCCAGGCTCAAAAAGATCGGACAGACAGTGTGACTAGTAGCTTCCATGTACAACCACTGGCTATATGGGCTCTGGCTTAGATGAGTAAGTTGTGGGGAACCTGGCCCTGGTAGCTAGATGATGTAGATATGATAGGTGTACCGGCTACCAAAGGGTGGAGGCAACCTCTTCTGAAAGACTATGTCTCAATCTTCGGGTTGAGTCCAGTGGGGAAAGTGTACAAACCTCTGGAGAGTGTAAAAACTGATCATGATTAGCCGTGTCCACGGTTACGGGCAACTTTGAGCAACTGGGCATTATTGTTGTTGGATGGTCTTGACAGATAATTCACCTTAATAAGAATTTGAGTGGGAACTTTTAATAAAGGGATGGTTGGAATTGTTGTAGCCCGATTCAACCATACTTAGGACTAGCAAGATAAATTAAAATTCGATTAGTTGTAGAATGTGAGGGAAAAATCAGCTTTCTGAAAAACTAAACCATAAGCTTTCCATTGATATATCCTTGCATGTAGATGTAGGTCTACTATATACTTTTTCATGTGACTTGCCATACAAATCAGATGTACTGACCCGTTGTCGGGCTGTAACCTTCGGTGTTGCAGGATTTTATACGATGAGTAAGTGATGCGTTGTAGGGTTACGATGTCTATACTCAACTTGCCGGTGGAGTTGATGGACGCCACGAAGCTTTTATTGTTCTTCCGCTATATTTTATTTTAAGCTAGCCTTGAGCTATGCAGGTATGCTATATTGTAATACTGGATCTTCGATGTAATATATATATGACATGTGGTTTATTCTTGATATTACATCATGTACTGTGTGTGCTAGCTATTGATCCAGGGACTAGCACAGAATGCATAGAGACTCCGGTTTGTGATGAACCGGGTCATTACATGGAACCGCTGCGGCGGCGGAACAGAGGAGAGATCGCGAAATAGGGTTCTGTCCTCGAGGGTTTCGGGACAAGAGGGAAATATAGGTGAAGGGGGCAGCCAGAGGTGGACTAGGGGCCCCAGGCGCACCCCTGGCGTGGCCTAGGGGGTGGCCGCGCCAGGTGGCCGCCTGGGCCACCCCTGGCTCCCCTCTTGCCCCACTTGGGCTCTTCCCGAAGCTTCCTATACGCTGATTTTTCCTATATTTTTCCCGGAATTTTTCTGGCACTTTAAGTAATGGAAAAACCTGAAATACAAAAACAGCAGAAAACAGGAACTGACACTGGGGTGCACTGAGTTAATAGGTTAGTAAAAATATGATCAAAAGTGTATGGAAGTGCATCAATATCATAGCAATATCACACAAAAGATGCATGGATCAAGCAGAAATTATAGATACGTTTTGGACGTATCAGTCGCGGGGGTCGCACTCGGAGGAACTTCAGATGTAGTGGGGGGGGGGGGGGGGGTAGTCGGAGTCACCCCAGGCACCACGGGGGCAACAGATCGGGTAGCCCTGCAAAGCAAAGAGCAAGTTTAAAAAATAATCGGACGAGATTGGAAAGAACAAAGAATTCAAAGGAACATACCCAGGAGCTCGGCGTAGCTAGGCAACAAACTTTGACATGGAGAAGCTTGGACGAGAAATATTCAGAGGTATGGGAGAGAGCATAGGGCCACTTGGCTTGGGGCAGTCGGACCTAGAGCAGGGCGCCGCGCGCCGTATTTTACCTTTTTCTTGGCAACCTTCGAGGTACTAGGGGCGTCGTGAGTTCGGGGGCGTTTTCCTTCGGCCATTGTCTGCTCGACCTTCTCGGATTCTGCGCCGAAGTCACCAGGGGAATCAGCGTCACTGCTCCATTCGGCCATGAAGCGTTTGATGGAGGAATCCGACTCACCTGGTTGGTTGAGGCCGAGCCCAAAGGAGGCAGTCCAAGCTTCGGTTTCGGAGTCCGTTTCCTCTTTAAGCTCAAAGTCCTCGGCGTCCTCTTCTGCGCGGTCGGGGTGGTAACCTGAGGAGGCTTGTCCATCTTGCATGGCCTTGGAGCCAAGGAATTCCTGGAGAAGAGCACCCAATCAGAATCAACAAGAAGGAAAAAGAGCTCATATGGAAGTAAGACTAGAAATATACCACGGGGCAGGGCCGGATGCGATCGTGCGCCCTCTTTCCGAACTTGAAGGGGGAAATTTTTTTGAGGTTGGCAAACAAGTTCATTCGGCGGATAAGTTCAGATTCACCCATGTTAAACGTAGAGATCTGAGTGGGGTCCAGGAGCCGGTTCATATCGCAGATGCGGTGGTATCGACGCTGCAGAGGGAGCACTCGGCGGTAGAGCCAAGTAGCGAGCATATCGGCATGTTGCAATCCTTCGGGCATAAGCACTTGGATATGGGCCATCTGGAGGTTCAGGTTGGTGTCCCCATCTCCTGGCTTCTCGAAGCAGTTGTGCTTGGCAGTCGGAGGTGGCAGAGTGAATTCAGGAAAATTAAGCAGGTCTTTGTTTTTTGGAGAGGAAACATAAAAGAACCCCATCTTCCAGTTCTTGATGGACTGCGGTGGCTGGGGATGAGGATAGATGGTGGCAGCACCGCACTCGGCCATCACCTTCACCTCCTCTTTCTTCTGGGTCTTGGGGTCGACATCAAACACCCCATTGCCCACTCGGAAACTGCAGAAGTGGAAGATTCGGCTCCAGAGGCCGACAGTGGGACGAACTCCGAGGTAGCCCTCGCACAGCGTCACAAACGTGGAGATGAGCATGATGGCATTCGCCCCGAGGTTGTGCGGTTGCAAGCGATAGAAGTCAAGGAACTCGCAGAAGAACTGGCTCACTGGGAGCCCGAAGTCGCGCTGGAAGTGTGTGATGAAGACGACACGCTCGTCGGCCTGGGGTACGGGCGCAAGCTCGGGGCCGGGGACGCGACAGTCGAGATCCGCCGGGATCTTGTGCGAATAGCGGAGGAGAGCGATGTGCATCTCATTGACGATGGAACCCTTCCACGAGCCCTTCTGAGAAGCGGCGGCGGCGGCGTCGTCTCCCATGGAGGTGTCGGACTCCGTGGTGGGCGAGGAGGAGCAAGATGACGATGAAGACGGCGGCGACGGAAGCCTAGATCCGCGTCCACCAATGATGGCGGAGGAGAAGCGGCGGCGGTGGCAGCGGCGGAGTGCAGCCAGGAGGTCCTCGGTGGAGCAGCCCTAAGTTCCAGCGGCAGCAGCAGTAGCAGCACTGAGAGGCGCGCGGCGTGGCAGCGGCGGAGACAGAGGAGGAGAGCGCGAGGAAGAAGATGGAGTGAGGGGTGCGTGGCGCATCTCCCACCCCGTGGACTATTTAAAGACCCGACGGGATGGTAGTGGGATCTGCTGTGCCGATTCGGCAGGCAGTGTGGCCGCGTGTATCTCCAAAGCATCACCAGGTCGGAGAACAGAAGATCCGGCGGATGGGACGGGACGTGCGCGCGTGGGTCGAGGCAGTGGTTATGACATGTCAAATCATGGCACGTCGTCCCGTATTCCTCGGAGAATTCGAAGAGGCAAGTTCGGTCAACATTCTAGTCAAACTAATCGTTGGGGAGATCGGTCGAGAAGATCAAGAGAAATTGGCAGATAGCAAGCAATCGGCCATTGAGAGCAATCGGTCAGAAGATCAAGAGCAATCAGCAAATAGCAATCAATCGGCCCATTGAGAGCAATCGGTCAGAAGATCAAGAGCAATCGGAAGATAGCAAGCAATAGGACCATTGAGAGCAATAGGTCAGAAATGAAGATTTAAAATTCCAAAGGCATAGAAGGAACCTGTGCAGGCCTCACTGTCTCTGAGTTTGGCGGGACCTCCGCACCTTCAGGGGCTACTATCGGGGGAATGACCCCCGGGTAGGGTCACCCAGGGGAAATAATTCATCAAGGCAAAGATCATCGACCTGATGGTCGCCGATCTAATCAAGACCGAGCTGATCAAGATCAAGCAAGAAGTGGGCCGAGCTGTCCAGGTCGGAGGCCGATTGCCCCAAAGAGCGTGCAATCGGACTCACCAGGAAGAATTCGGCCGGAGTAAACAGAGCAACCTCCGAGCAGGATCCCAGGTCAGACACCTGGTACAAGTGCATTCAATGCGCAATCCCTGAAGATCGGGACTGTCAGAGGCGTGCGGTCTCCTCCAGCGCCGATCATGCGGACAGGCGTAAGTCTCTAGCTTCATTGTTCATTACCAAGGTCTACAAAGTAGCGGCATGGTGAGCCGCAAGTCTACACCGGGTCATCCGGGAGAACACGATGTGAGGACCCTAGCTTGTCTGAGGCTGACAGCTAGGCCCTCCCCTTTGTACATTTACCTTTGTACCCCAGGCTCGGCCTATAAGAGCCCCAGGTACCCCCCTGAGTGAGGGATGACGGAGAACTTATTGCAACTTCACCAACCACCGAGAGAGCAAGGAGAGAGTTGTGCTTAGATCCTTCTTCTCCTTCATCTCAAACAGCTCAAGGAGCATTCATTGTAGCCAGAGTTATTGCATATAGCTAGCTCGGCAGGACTAGGGGTGTTATCTCTACGGAGATCCCCTAACCTGGGTACATCGTGGTGTCTCACCGTGTGTTCCCACTCTTGATTCCGGTACCAGCGACACTAACCTCGGTTTGTCCCCCTCTTTAGCCATCCCCATGGCATATGCTATTACATATCGACAACATTGAGCCTACATACTGCTCGACGGTGTTCATGGACGACATTGGAGGACAAGGGAGTCAGGTAGTTCAAAATCAAGGCATAGAACCATCTGCCAGCACGGCTCCAAAGGTAGGGAACCGGCTGCCCTACCATGAGAACAAGTCCGCTCCGGAGCAGAAGCCCTTATAGATGCCTTGAACTCCCTCGATGGGGCCTTGGCCATGACGGTGACAACGGAAAACTTGGAGGCCTGGAGGACAAGAGTCAACAGACTCAAGGCACGGCTAGCAATCCTACGGAGAGAGGTCGGCTCCGAAAAAGATCAAATGGACGAGAGAGAAGCCTGGCTCGTTCGTGAAGCCAGACACATCTGGGAAGAATCGGAGATGATAGAAGCCCAGCTACTAAGTCTCGCCCATACGCGTCCGCAAGGATATGCGAGTCAGCTCCCTCCCGACTACCAAGGGCGAACGTTGTTCCATAGCCCTGATCAGTCGACTCCCCCAGGATACATGCCACCCAGACAGCCGGCTCCTCCGCCACGCCCAGATTGTTTCCATACACCTTCTCATCACTTCAATAACCCCATGGACAATGTCATGGCGGAAACTCGCTTCGTCACCAACACGCCAATCCAGGGGGACACTCCAGCAGATCGCGCCGCTCGGGAAGCCATCAATTTTCTCAAGACCTCCATCACACAACAAGCTCAATACTCACAAGGGGTCCCATACATACACGGGACACCATATCAAGAGTTGGCAAGCAGAGTCACCGGCTCCTGTGGCCTCGAGTAGCCATCGCCATCGCGGAGCTTAGCCACCCCTGAACCCCCAGGGGGCGCTGAGAATCATGGACTTACCGGCTCCTAACACCAACCTCCGTGTAGAGTCGGCGGTCCAAATTCCCTCACATGATCAAAATACTGAGTTCATCAGCAGATCCGTAGGTAACCGGTGCTTGGTGTCGGCTTTGAGAAACACACGCTTGCCCCCAGATTTCAAGGGACCGAGTAAAATTCCAAACTATACAGCCGACATGGACCCGACGGCTTGGATCGAAAGTTACGATCTCGCCATGGACATGCTGCAAGCTAGCGAAGAAGTCTGTGCCTGTTACTTCACAATGATGTTGGAACGGCCGGCTCGTACATGGTTCAAAAACCTCACAGAGAACTCCATCACCTCCTGGACGGATCTCAAAGAGAAGTTTATCAAGAATTTCGAGGGCACCTACCGGTGAGCCACCATAATCGTCGACTTGGAGCATTGCGTCCAGAAGGAAGGAGAGTCGGCCCTGAGCTGGACACGATGAGTCGCAGACATAGTCATTCCTCGGACACCATCATTGCACAAATAGCAGTGATTTTCTTGGAAAGAAACTGCAAATTTGAGACATTGGTACATAAACTCGGCCGACTCAAGAGGACGGTCAGTAACATGGGAGAGCTCATGAATGCGGTCATCAAGTATGCCGAATATGAAAAAACCAAGGACGCTGATCCCGAAGAGGATAAATCCGGCCAGAATAAAAAGAACAATGGCAAAGGATCCCAGAGCCAGAATCAACAGACCAAGCATCGACTCGATCAGAATGCTTCCGACCTGGTGGCCAACACGAATGTCGGTTTCCAAAGGCAGAAGCAATGGAGAAACAACTACCGCAAGTCGGAAGGAGGCTTCCGGGCCCCAACCAGTTTTGAAGAATCTATAAAAAGGCCTTGCCCAACTCATAGTAAACCCGGTCGACCAGCCAATCACACCTGGGAAGATTGCAACTTCATGAAAGAGTTCACACGACGTGGAGGCCAGGGACCCTCTGGTTCAGGTGGGGTAGCGGGCCAGAACAACCATAATCAAGATTTTTGACATCAGGGAGCCGGCACAACACCTCAACACCAAGGATCCAGGGAAGGAGGGCAGCAAAACCAGTCAGGGCTTGCTGCATTCCAAGGAAACCCTAAACAGCTCCAAGACCATTCAACCTAGCATGTCTTCACCACCAACAACTGTCGGAGAGACATGAAGTTGCAGTAGAGAGCTTCCATGGCCGTGGTCACAGAGCCGGCTTGTCCCAGGTCGCTTAATTGGTCCAAATAGCCAATCACATGGACAAGGGATGATCACCCACTGCTGGCGTGAGAGTTGACGGGTGTAGTTTTGCTTGCTTCCCCGGCAACGGCCCCAGAAATTCGCTTGATACGCGAGAGAGGATTGCTTCTCGCCCTTCGTTGATTACCCCAAGTGGAAGGTAAGATGCAGCGTAGAAGCAAGTTTCCCTTGGTGAAGATACCGAGGTTGAGTATCGACCAGTAGGACTCCGACGATGATAAGTAGGTGTCACCGGCGCACCTGACGCGGACCTGCACACAACACAATTAACTTTTCTCCCAACGAAGTTCAGAGAGGTTGTCAATCTCTCCGGTCTTGTTGTTTACAAAGGATCAACGGCACATGATAATGATAATGGTAGCAACTAAAAGTAAAAAAAGCAATAAAGTAAAAGAGCGTGTAAAAAATGATGAGAATATGGACCGGGGTCCCGTGATGTTCACTAGTATTGTCTCTCTCCCAAAAGACGATAAGACTGCTATGCGAGCTAATTTTTTTACAGAAGGTCAATTGACAGGATTATAAACGCACCACAATGCTAACTATGCTACAAAAGAAAGGAAGAGGCTCAAAAGCATGGGCAGTACGCCAAAATAAGTTGACCGAAATCCATCTGCATCTACTACTAATCATCCACCTTGAGATATCTCTCCAGAACATCTCGCTGGTATTAAGTTGCGAGCCCCACCCAAAGTGTAAACCCAAAGCAACAAACAACTGCATTAAAAGAACTTTGCGTAAAGTAAACAATCCTTGTAACGCGGTTACAAGCACCGTTGTTTTGCCCCTTGTGGCCCAGCACATCCCCTAGACTCATGTTTCTCTCACTCAAGCGTGTCATCAGGGGGCATGTACCCACAATCAAGCATAACGTTCCCTCTTGGAGTCACTACCTACCACTTGGCCAAAGAAATAAATAGCAACGAAGAACATGCAAGAATTACTTCGGAACAAAAATACAAAAGATAAGAACCAATTATATTACTCTATCACAATCTGAACATAATATCATAATCCATCAGATCCCATCAAACTCAGCATAGCAAAAGCAGAAAGAATTACATATGTGCCTCGATCATGTAGGGAAGCTCACGAGGTCTAAACCATGAAGAACTAAGAGGGGAGGAGAACATCACATAGGTACTGATCACGGACCCATGGTCCAAGGTAGACTACTCACGACACATCTGTGAAACGTCCATGGTGGAGGAGAAGCTCCCGGAGGTCGATCCTCCCTCCGGCAAGGTGCCGGGAAGGGTCCTGATGGTGTTCCCGATCTTGGAAGCGCGATGGCGGCGGAACAGAGGGGAATTTGCGAAATAGCGTTCTCTCTTCGGAATTTCCCCGTGACGGAGAATGAATAGGCGAAGGGGGGAAGCCAAGGGGGCCACCAGGGGTGCAGGCGCCCCCCTGGTGGTGGCCCTCTATCCCACTTGGGTGCTTCTGGAAGACTCCGTTACACTGATTTTTTATCCGATTTTTCCTGAATTTTTGGAGCATTTTTAATATGGGGGAAACCTAGAATAGAAAACAGCAGAAAACAGGAACTTGCACTAGGGTGCACTGAGTTAGTAGGTTAGTCCAAATATGATCAAAAGTGTATGAAAGTGTATCTAGATCATAGCAATATCACACAAAACATGCATGGAGTGAGCAGAAATTATCGATACGTTTGAGACGTATCAACATCCCCAAGCTTAATTCCTGCTCGTCCTCTAGTAGGTAAATGATATCAGGCATAATTTATGTGGTGACATGCTAGCAACCATATAAGGACTTTGAAAAGTAAAGCAATCGAGGTATGTAATTCAATTCAAGTCATAACATGCAAGAGTCTATATTAGCATTGAAACAAGCAACAAAAGAACATTAGGTGCAAGAGCTCTCGCTGTCCGTGACTTGAATGTCTCCAAATGGTGTTTGCGTGCAAGAAGGGTAATAGGGAATACGAGAAAAAAGTATTATTGTTGAGAACTCAATTTACTAAAGTTTCACACTTGGTCTTCTTTGGAATCTTATCTAGACTCGTCCCCATACCTCTAGCCAGGTACAAGTCAATTTGATCCACTCCTTTTCAATATTTTGAGCACTCATGCAATGGATGAGCGTAATCACGAGAGTTGACACTTAGGATGGCAAAGAGAGAATATAGTGGAGGAGGAAGTCAAAAAAGTGAGAAAGGCTCACATCAATGAGGACAATCATAGGCGAGAAGGCCAAATGATAGATATGATGTGAGGAGTATGGATTTCCATGCAACGGATGCACATATGAGCTGAAAAGCTCTTCCAATGGAACTAGTGGGGGTGCATCTAACTTGCTCGCTCATGAAGACCTAGAGCTCTTTTGAGGAGGCTCATCCTTGGAATATGCAAGCCAAGTTCTATAGTGTGAAGGTCCCCACATAGCTATATGCATGATCATCTCTACGGAGTACAAGGATAAGAGGGAGTACTAGTGTGGATCTTTCAAAAGGATAGTAGTGTTGCCCCTTTCTCTCTTTTTATTTCTTTTTTCTCTTTTCTATATGTTCTTGTATTTTTTGGTGTCCTCAATGGCTCTTTCTATTGAACTCTCATTTGTCCTCTTTGGGATCTTTTATTTTGTCCACTTTGGGTTCTTTTCCTCACTTAAGGGAACCACTCTAATTTACAAGAGGGTATATAAGATCTTTCACACTTTACAAGGTACTCAAATAATAAAGAAGATGTAGCTATCATGATGTATGCAATGTATGCCGCTGCCAGTGTAGCAGGAACATGTATGACATGAAGATCAAGTCCTGAAGAGGTGGATGTTGCATGGCAATATATCTCGGAAAGTCTATGGAAATGCCTTGATAGGTAGGTATGGTGGCTGTTTTGAGGAAAGATATAAGGAGGTTTATGATGACAAAGCGTATCATGCCAAGGGTTTGGATGTACCGGCGAAGGTGGACGCCAACTCTCGGAGTGAGAAGGAGGCAATGCACGTCACGGGAAAGGCTAGCAAATATGAGGAGGTGGAAGTGTCAACTTTCAATACTTACATTAGTCCGAAGAACTCATGCACTTATTATCGGTAACTCTCAATCTAATGAGGAGGTTCACAAAGAGACAAGTACCCCGAGGAGGAGTGTATGGGGGTTTGGTTATCCTTGCGCATCCTCGACTCATGGTACGTGAGTGTACTCTAATATTCGACCCCTCAGAAGAGTAGTGGTCCATCTAGTAGCTAGAGTTCTCAACTAGTTTTGTAGGTTTTTGAAAATAAACACGGATTGCCCAAAATACGACACCTATCACTAATAGGCTAGAGCTCTTGACACCAAAAGTTCAAACATTACTCACATCAATACCTCAAAACTATTGCAAGTTACTACTAAAATAAAATAGCAACCTCAATTACCTACTTCTCAAAACAAGACATAACTCAGTGCAACAACCAACTCTCTTAACAAGATAAACATGAAAACTAAAGAGAGTTCCAGCAATAAACTAAACAAAATCCAACGCTCTTGCTAAAGAAAAACTAAGACTAAAACTAAACATGGCAGTAGCTATGAAAGATAAATAACACACAACAACAAAAAGATAGACATGAAGAATCCTATGATGTGTTCTAGATTTTGAAAGTGGAGCGTGTTTATCTCCCACACAAAGTAAGACGGGGTCTAACTTGTTATGAACAGCAAGCAAAGGTAAAGAAAACTAAAAATAAAACCTAAGAGCGAGACACTCCAAGCATAGCACATAACGCATGGAGTGATAAAAATATAGTGAGACGAAGGACATACTGATGATTGTTGATGGAGAAGGGGATGCTCGGGGGCATCCCCAAGCTTAGACGCTTGAGTCTCCTTGAATATTTATTGGGGATGCATGGGGGCATCCCCAAGCTTGAGCGCTTGACACTCCTGAATCTTCTTTCATCATCTTCCATCGCACACTTGAAAACTCCCTTCATACACAACTCATCATAAGCTGATTAGAGAGGTTAGTACCCTTAATAAATAATTTTCACCACTGGATATAAAGATATTCTAGAAGATCTACTGTTTCTCAAGATTTCCAAAAAGTTTTTGCAAAGAAAAATCAAACTTAAGGTTTGCAAAAGTTAGGAGAGACAAAACGTGGCAGAATCTGTGAAAAACAGAACAACAACTAGTAAAGAATTTTTTAGGGGTAATTCTGCAACTCAAATCAAAAAACTCAGGACATACGAAAGTTCCGTGATTGTATAGAGAATGATGTGTAAAACATTCTGCTCAAAAAGATGAACTGGTGATTTATTCTGATTTTTCCCGTCACGAGGACAGAATCTGTTTTCTGGACAGCATGTCACAACTTTCACTTCCCTTGTCATATGAGACTATACTTGGCACAAAGCTTGAAAATAAAGATACAATGATGTTGCTACAGTAGTAAAAATCACCAAGACCACTAAAAACAGAAGTAAAACATCTTGGGTTGCCTCCCAACAAGCGCTTTCTTTTACGCCTTTAAGCTAGGCATAAGGCAAAAGAAGAATCAAGTTTTATCAAGAGAAAGAGAATAGCTTGCCCGTGTAACGGACTCAAAAGGTAACTTGACTTTCTTTCTAGGTAAGTGTTCCATCCCCTTTTTGAAAGGGAATTGAAATTTTATATTCCCCTCTTTCATCTCAATGATGGCACCAACGGTGCGGAGAAAAGGACTTCCCAAAATAATTGGACATAAAGGTTCACACTCTATATCCATAATGATAAAATCAACGGGAACATAGTTGTAATTGACAATGATAAGAACATCGTCGATCTTCCCCAAAGGTTTCTTTATGGAAGAATCGAGAAGGCGAACACCAAAAGAACATGAATCAAACGGTTTCAATGCAAACATATCATACATTCTTTTGGGCATGACGGAGGTACTAGCTCCAACGTCACATAAAGCATAGCAAGAGAAGTTATTTAATTTAATTTTTAGCATAGGGTCCCAACCATCATCTAGCTTCCTAGGTATGGAGGCTTCTATCCTAAGCTTCTCCTCTCTAGCTTTGATAAGAGCATTTGTGATATGCTCCGTGAAGGCAAGATTAAGTGTGCTAGTGTGGGGGTCTCTAGACATTTTGTGTAATAATCTGATAACTTCTAAGAGGGTGCAACTATCAAAATCAATATAACTACTATCAAAGGTGGTAGTAGTGTCATCTAAGCTCACTTGTTTTAAACCCTCTATGTTCATAGGATTTTCTTCTTCTACGGTTGAGGTATTAGCATCACCATTAATAGGTCCGATGGGACCAGGAGTGCATTGGGTGCTAATAGTTTCAGTGTCCTCAACAATTTGGATAGTGGCAACAGTGTGGTGTGTAGGAAGGCTCTTAGTTCTATCCTCTTCCACTTTTTCTCTATCCATCTTTCTTTAAGTTTAGCCATCATCCTAATATTTTCATTGATTTGTAACTAGATAGCATTAATTGGAGTGGCCTTACTCTCCTCAAGGGGAGAGGTTCTAATTTTTAACATCTCAACATCAAGGGCTAAGCTGTCTACATTCAAACAAAGATTATCTAATTTAGCTAGCTTTACTTCCACATTCTTGTTGAAGGCTTTTTGGGTAGTGATAAAGTCTCTAAGCATATTTTCTAGTTCAGAAGTGGGGTTCTTGTTGCTAGGGTAGGTGTTGTTGTTCCCATAAGTGGATGGAAACGGTCTAGGATTACTAGCAAAGTTGCCCCTATAAGCATTATTATTAAAGTTGTTTCTAGCAATGAAGTTCACATCTACTTGTTCCTGAGCAACCAAATAATTTAAAGGAACATCATGAGGATCAATAGAGGGTTGCTTGGTAAGTAGAGACATAATTAAATCAACTTTATCATTTAGGGAGGTAATTTCCTCTACAGAATTTACCTTCCTACCTGTTGGAGTGCGTTCGGTGTGCCACTGGGAATAGTTGGTCATCATATCATCGAGAAGTTTTGTGGAAGAACCAAGTGTAGTTGACATAAAGGTTCCTCCCACTGCCGAATCTAACAGGTTCCGCGAGGTAAAGTTCAAGCCTGCATAAAAAGTCTGGATAACCATCCAGGTAGGCAAACCATGTGTATGGAATTACTTAACAAGAGATTTCATACGTTCCCAAGCATGGGCAACGTGTTCATTATCCAATTGCCTAAAATTCATAATGTTACTCCTCAATTGGATGATTTTAGCAGGTGGGTAGTACTTCCCAATAAAAGCATCTTTGCACTTATCCCAAGAATCTATGCTATTCCTAGGCAAAGATTGAAACCATATTTTAGCTCCGGCCCTCAAAGAGAAAGGAAAAATCTTGAGCTTAACAACATCACCTTCTACTTATTTATACTTTTGCATATCCCATAATTCAACAAAATTATTCAAGTGTAAAGCAGCATCATCTCCAGCACCCAAGAATTGATCTCTCATAACAAGGTTTAACAAAGCAGGTTTAATTTCATAGGAGGTAGCTCAAGTGGCAGGTGTGGCAATAGGAGTGCAGATAAAGTCTTTGTTGTTGTGACTGGTGAAGTCACACAACTTTGTGTTTTCAGAGGAACCCATAGTAGCAGCAGGTGTGGAAGGATTTTTTGTAATTTTTGATATAAGACACAAAGATAAAAACAGAAAGGCAAACTATCAGGACTAAACAGTAAAGGTAAAAATTAGTGGGCAACTCCCCTATCTTATCACTCGGAGTCCCCGGCAACGGCGCCAGAAATTTACTTGCTGGCGTGAGAGTTGATGGGTGTAGTTTTGCTTGCTTCCCCGGCAACGGCGCCCGAAATTCGCTTGTTACGCGAGAGAGGATTGCTTCTCGCCCTTCGTTGGTTACCCCAAGTGGAAGGTAAGATGCAGTGTAGCAGCAAGTTTCCCTCGGTGAAGACCCCGAGGTTGAGTATCGACCAGTAGGACTCCGGCGATGATAAGTAGGTGTCAGCGGCGCACCTGACGCGGACCTGCACACAACACAATTAACTTTGCTCCCAACGAAGTTCAGAGAGGTTGTCAATCTCTCCGGTCTTGTTGTTTACAAAGGATCAAAGACACAGGATAATGATAATGATAGCAACTGAAAGTAAAAAGCAATAAAGTAAAAAAGCGTGTAAACAGTGATGAGAATATGGACCGGGGTCCCGTGATGTTCACTAGTGATGTCTCTCTCCCAAAAGACGATAAGACTGCTATGCGAGGTAAAAAAATTACAGAAGGGCAATTGACAGGATTATAAACGCACCGCAATGCTAACTATGCTACAAAAGAAAGGAAGAGGCTCAAAAGTATGGGCAGTACGCCAAAATAAGTAGACCGAAATCCATCTGCATCTACTACTAATCATACATCTTGAGATATCTATTCAGAACATCTCGCTGGTATTAAGTTGCGAGCCCCACCGAAAGTGTAAACCAAAAGCAACAGACAACTGCATTAAAAGAACTTTGCGTAAAGTAAACAATCCTTGTAACCGCGGTTACAAGAACCGTTGTTTTGCCCCTTGTGGCCACAACACATCTCCTAGACTCATGTTTTTGTCACTCAAGCGTGTCATCAGGGGGCATGTACCCACAATCGAGCATAAAGTTCCCTCTTGGAGTCACTACCTACCACTTGGCCAAAGCGATAAATAGAAACGGAGAACATGCAAGAATTACTTCGGAACAAAAATACAAAAGATAAGAACCAATTATATTACTCTATCACAATCTGAACATAATCTCATAATCCATCAGATCCCATCAAACTCAGCATAGCAAAAGCAGAAAGAATTACATATGTGCCTCGATCATGTAGGGAAGCTCACGAGGTCTAAACCATAAAGAACAAAGAGGGGAGGAGAACATCACATAGCTACTGATCACGGACCCATGGTCCAAGGTAGACTACTCACGGCACATCCGGGAAGCGTTCATGGTGGAGGAGAAGCTCCCGGAGGTCGATCCTCCCTCCGGCAGGGTGCCGGGAAGGGTCCTGACGGTGCTCCCGATCTTGGAAGTGCGGCAGCGGCGGAACCAAGGAGAATTTTCAAAATAGGGTTCTCTCTTCGGAATTTCCCCGTGACGGAGAATAAATAGGTGAAGGGGGCAGCCATGGGGCCACCAGGGGTCCAGGCACCCACCCTGGTGGTGGCCCTCTGGCCCCACTTGGGTGCTTCTGGAAAACTCCGTTATGCTGATTTTTTATCTGATTTTTCCCGAAGTTTTGGAGCATTTTTAATATGAGGGAAACCTGGAATAGAAAAACAGCAGAAAACAGGAACTGACACTGGGGTGCACTGAGTTAGTAGGTTAGTCCAAATATGATCAAAAGTGGATGAAAGTGTATCTAGATCATAGAAATATCACACAAAATATGCATGGAGCAAGCAGAAATTATAGATACGTTTGAGACGTATCACCCACCAGTGGTAGAAAACTCGGGCTCTCTGGCCCTGGTAGTTTCTCCACAAATTGGGTGTTACACACTCGATAAAGTACTCATGGATGGAGTAAGAAGCATCAACATCCTTTATTACGAGACCTTTCTGCAGAATGGGAATGACTCATAAACAACTGCAATCCTCCAACACCGCTTTCCATGGAATAGTCCCAGAAAAGTCGGCACGGCCGATAGGCAAAATCTACCTGGAGACATCCTTTGGAACTGCTGAAATTTTTCGCTCTTAGATCATACCTTATGCGGTGGTAAAGCTCGAAAGCCCATAGCATGCCATCTTGGGCAGACTGGCTTATGCCAGCTTCATGGCTCGACCATGTTATGTATATCTAAAGCTCAAAATGGCGGGTCCTCACGGACCAATCACGGTAGATGGGAGTCGCACCAGGGCTACGGAGTGCAACGAACAACACGTCAAGTTTGCCGACTCAGCCTGCGCCAAGGAGGACTTGACAACATACCAGGAGAAGGTAGACCCGGCTGACTCCACCATCCTGAAGAAACCGACTCCCGACAACAACCCCAAGTTCCAACCGGCTCAGGACACTAAGAAAGTCGACTTTGTCCCTGGTGACGCTTCCCAACAGTTCATCATTGGGACAGGATTATCTGATAAATAGGAAAGCACGCTCATCGAGTTCCACCGTGAGAATCGGGACATTTTCTCATGGAAACCTTCTGACATGCCAGGTGTCCCGAGGGAACTCGCTGAGCACCACCTAAATATCGACCCAAAACTGAAGCCGGTCAAGCAGTTCCTTCGTCGTTTCAATGACGAAAGGAGGAACACCATTGGGGAAGAGATAGACCGGCTCCTTGCCGCCGGGTTCATTATGGAAGTTTACTATCCGGAGTGGCTCATGAACCCGGTCCTCATTTTGAAAAAGAACGGGACATGGCGTATGTGCATCGACTACACCGACTTAAACAAGGCCTGCCCAAAGGATCCCTTCGCACTACCCCGCATTGACCAGATCATAGATTCTACTGCGGGATGTGAGCTCCTGTGTTTTCTTGACGCCTACTCTGGCTATCACCAAATCAAGATGGCTCTTGAAGACCAGGAGAAAACAGCTTTCATCACTCCTTTTGGGATATACTGCTACACTTCTATGCCCTTCGGCTTGAAGAACGCAGGAGCCACATACCAACGAACAATGCAGAATTGACTCAAGGAGAAAATTGGGTGCAATGTGCACACTTACGTGGACGACAT
This sequence comes from Bromus sterilis, assembly GCA_950022295.1. Lineage (NCBI taxonomy): Eukaryota > Viridiplantae > Streptophyta > Magnoliopsida > Poales > Poaceae > Bromus > Bromus sterilis. The sequence continues at coordinate 281,311,364 of OX465599.1, read as the reverse complement.
AGTTATCAAGTCCCAGCTGGCCGACTCACTCATCAGTGACCTCCAGGTAACCTTCAAGAATCTGCGTAAGTACCAGATGAAGTTGAACCCGGCCAAATGCACCTTCGGGGTCCCTGCAGGAAAGCTCCTCGGATACATAGTGTTGGAGTGAGGCATTGAGGCGAACCCGGAGAAAATCAATGCTATCATGGCTCTTCAGAAGCCGGCCTCAGTGAAAGGAGTTCAACGACTCATAGGGTGTGTAGCTGCCCTGAGTCGGTTCATAAGCCGACTTGGAGAAAAAGCGATCCCCTGTACCGACTCTTACGCAAGTCGGAAAAATTCGTCTGGGATGATGAGGCTGAACAAGCGCTAGAGGCACTGAAGAAACAACTGTCCTAGGCTCCAATCCTAGCGGCTCCTAGGCCAAAGGAGCCGATGTTGCTTTATATCTCATCCAACAATCGAGAAGTCGGTGTTGTGGTTGTGGTTGAGCGTAGGGAAGCCGATAAAGAGCACCCCTTGCAAAGGCCACTCTATTATATTCGTGAATTCTTGACTTCATCAAAGCAACGTTACCCTCACTGGAAAACACTGGTCCTTGGTGTATTTATGGCGAGTCGGAAACTCAAGCACTACTTCCAGGAGCACCCCATAACTGTAGTCAGCTCGGCACCACTTGCAGATATCATCCAAAACCGGGAAGCTACGGGAAGGATTGCAAAGTGGGCCATAGAGTTGGGGGCTTATCACATCAAGTATGAACCACGCACGACCATCAAGTCGGAGGCGCTGGTCGACTTCGTCAATGACTGGATAGAAATCCATGCACCTCCATAGAAGATGATTACCAAATACTGGACAATGCACTTTGATGGGAGTCGGCAGCTACAAGGATCATGAACCGGCGTGGTCCTTACCTCACCTAAAGGAGATAAATTCTGCTATGTCTTGCAACTATAGTTCAATTGCACCAACAACGCGGAGAAATATGAGGCCCTACTCCACGGGTTGCGGCTGGCTCGTGAGATGAACATAAGCCATATTCAATGCTACGGCGATTCCGACCTTGTTTACCAACAAGTGTCGGGAAAATGGAACTCCAAAGATGCCACCATGGAAGCTTATCGGCGAGAGGTGGAAAGACAAGCCGGTTTCTTTGTTGGGTACCAGGTGGACTTTGTGGAGCGCAAGCTAAACGAAGCCGCTCGGATCTCAACGAAAGCCGGTTCCACCAAATGTGTTCCTGGACGTCCTGACAAATCCGTCTGTGCAAACACCAACGGAGCAAGATATGATATAGCAAAGCCGGATCCATAACCGGCTCTGGTGGCTGCAATACACGCCACTCCCTCATGGGTTGTGCCATATTTGGATTACAAGACCCGGGGAATCCTACCCATAGATGAGGTACTGGCCAGACAAATTGTCAGAAGGAGCAGATATTTTGTACTCATCAATGGTGAGTTACATTGGCAAATTCCGGAGATATCTTCCAGAGATGCGTCTCACAAGAAGAAGGCAGAGAGATCCTCAATGAGATACACTCTGGAGATTGTGGGCATCACGCGGGCTCTCGTTCACTCCTGGCTAAAGCCTATAGACATGGATTCTACTGGCTTACAACACATGCTGACATAGAGGATATAGTCAAGAAGTGCGGCAGATGTCAGCGCTACGCAAAGCAAGCTCATGTGCCGGCTCAAGAACTCAGGATGATCCCTACCACCTGGCACTTTGCAGTGTGGGGGCTTGATATGGTGGGACCTTTCAAAAGGTCAGCCAACAAGAATACACACTTATTGGTGGCAATTGATAAATTCACCAAATGGGTCGAGGCAGAGCCGGTCAGCAAATGTGACGTAGCCACAACGTTAAAATTCTTGAAAAAGATAATATACAGATTCGGCTACCCCCACAACATCATCACTGATAATGGATCTAACCTATCAGAGGGGGTTATGCAGCGATTCTGCCAGAAGGAGCACATCCGGCTCGACCTTGCGTCTGTGGCAAAGGACAAGCCGAGAGATCCAACCAAGAGTTGCTCCGAGGCATCAAAACCCGACTCTTTGTTCCTTTGGAAAGGACACCGGGTTGCTGGGAAGAATAATTTCCCTCGGTATTGTGGAGTATTAGGACAAATCCTAACAGGTCGACAGGCTACACACCCTTCTTCCTGGTATATAGAGCAGCAGTTGTTCTACCAAGTGACATCCGTCACGACTCACCAAGGTTCACAACTTATGTGGAAGCTGACAATGAGAAAGCAAGGCAGGACACCTTGAATGTTCTTGATGAAAAACGAGAACTAGCAGAAGCTCAGTCGGCTATCTACCAGCAAGATCTGCGACGATATCATAGTCATCGTATCAGAAGTCGGACTTTCCAGCAAGGTGACTTAGTGCTCCGCCTCATACAGAAAAAGGATAGGATGCACAAGTTATCCTCTCCATGGGAAGAACCGTTTGTGGTCAGCAAGAACCTGTACAATGGATCCTACTACCTGGTTGATATACGCGAGAAGGCAAAGTCACGCACATCCATGGAGGAGACTCCCAGGCTATGGAACATCGCACAACTCCGTCCATATTATACTTGATTAGAACGGGAACACTATTGTACATATAAGTCGACATTCGTCGTCACCCTGGGTGAGGAATAGTTCCCCCTCTGTTTTGACATCAATGCACCATAATTTTACATTTCGTAAATTTTGTCTTATTTCATACGTAAAAAGAGAACGGAAAAAAATATAATCTCCGTAAAATATATTTTATATTACGTAAAATGTCACAACCCAAGTTTAGGTATGTGCTAGGGTTTGAGTGCCCTTTGCATCATGCAAAAATTCAAAAGAAAATCAAAAATGGGGAAAAGAAAGCCCTGAGAAATTATTTCAAATGGCCAGATAAAATTCTTTTTCCAAAAATCATTTGAATATTTGGAAAATTCCTATAAATGATGGTGATCATTTTAAAAGTGGTTTGGGTTCTTTCCCATGCCCATGGAATATTCAAAAATTCAAAATGTGCCCTGGAAATTAAATTTGACCCCTATTTGATTTGAAATTCAAATGTTTTGAATTTAAAAAATGCTCAAGTTCTACAAGTGACTTGCTACTGGTCACCTAGGATTTATAAAATTAATTGGGCATTTTACTAAATTGCCTAGATAATTATTTCTAAGGCAAAAAAAAGAAAAAAAAAGAAAAGAATAAAGGGGCAAGCCCCACTTACCTTCCTCGCCACCTGGCCCATCTGCCACAGAAGCCAGCCCAGCCCACCAGGGGCAAGGCTGTCTTCTTCCCGGCGCCAGGAGGCAGTGCCGTGGAGGGCATGCCGTGGAGGGCATGCCGTGGCCGGCTGCCACCTCCTGCTACCCTGGCCACCGAGCTGCTTCCCCCTTATCCCTATCCCTTCAGCACCGCACGCCTGGACGCCCCCTGCTTCTTCTCTCTCTCTCTGGCCCTCCCTCTTCTTCCCCGACGAGAAACCGCGGCGAACAGGACCTAGCCAGAGCATGCCGCCGTGGACCGCGTGGCCGCAGTGCCTTACTCGTCGTGCCGTCCTGTCCAAGACACTCCTCGACGACGACTTCATCGCGCTGCGGTTCCAATTTGAGCCCAGAGGCCCCGAGGACGATGCCAGCTCCAACGTCTCACCGACGGCCACCGTGGACATCGTCGTCAAATCCGGCGCCCCCAGCTCCTCCCCGGTCGCCCCGAGCTCGCCTTCGCAACCGCAGTGAGCTCCCAACCGTTTCCCCCCTCCTAGCACCTCTTCCCGTCCCCTATGTCGCCTTTCTCCATGGTCAGAGGCTCCGTCCGTCGCCATTGCCGTCATAGCCATGGCCTCGGGCCTCCTCGTGAGCCGTGGCTAGCTCCAGGGGGTGCGCAAGCTCGAGGGATTCCTCCCAGTACCACCCTTGCCCCACCCCGTGCCCTCTAGGCAATTCCGGCGAAGCTCCGGCGACTCCCCGGCGAGCTCCACCATTAGAGCTAACCTAACCCCCCCCCCACTAAACCTAATCCAGCCACTGACAGTGGGGCCAGGCCCCCTAATCCCTCTGCTTAATTAACTTAAAAATGGGGATTAACCCCACTGGGGCTGACAAGCAGGCCCCACGGATCAGAGGCCCCCCCTACGTCAGCATGAGGTCATGCTGACGCAGTAAAGTTGTTTTTCTAATTAAAAGAATTACAGAAATTCCAGAAATTGCTTTAAACTTTGAAAAATCATAGAAAATTCATATGAACTCCAAATTGAACAAATAATATATGAAAAATGATCAACATAAAATTCTCTATCCAAATATGCAAATTTCAACCATGTTTGAGTTGATTGTAAAATGGGACCAGTAGCTTTTTCTATTTGGATTAATTCGAATTTAATTCAAATGCTAATTCAATTTGAACCTTTGCAATACACCACATCTCACTTGAACATCAGAGGCATATCAAACACTTGAACACATGCTTTACAATGATCCAACAATAGCAAATGCATTTTGGCTAAATTGAAATTCATATGTGGAGTTTGAATTTGCATTTCAAATGCAATACACTTCATTTAAATCAAATGTACCACAAACCAGCACCATTCACCTCATGGCCAACTATATCATGTGCTTGTGCATTCTATTACAATGTTGCCGCCCCTTTGTTGATGATTGTTTCCAGTACCAGCCTTTCCGAGACGGTGATCACCTCCGAAGGAGAAGAAGTTCGGTAAACCCCCGTGTATCGTCATCAAGGCAAGCAAACCCCATTGATCATGTCTATAAAATCCCAATTCCCTCTCAGTCTCTCTTATGCATGTTTAGGAGATCACCGAGACACGTTCTTTCGCATAGTTGAACCCATTCCGATGCATGACCTATAATTCTGTCACCGTATTAAGCAAACCACAATCCTAGCAGATTTAGGAGTTGATTGATGAGCATGTGGCCCTTGCAACTGTTACTGCTTATTGCTGCATTAGTGATACAATGAGGATGTTATGATTGTGAGTCAGGATGGAATGAACACAGTGATGCTGATGATAACATGTTGGTGAATCCACCCTAATACCAGGTGAACGATGAGAGGTTGTGTAGGAGTACACAGTGGGTTGTCTCGTTGAACACTGCCCTAGGCCCCGAGTTCCTGTTTTTTGATCCAAGACAAAGAGTATGATCACATGTAGGGTTTATGGGAGCCCCGTTTGGCCTCTTTACGTACCCGATCCGGTCTAGGAGTCACAATAGATTCGGGCTTTCCATTTGGCATATGCATAGAAAAAGTATGAAGAAAAGGTTGCATCATATAGATATGTGGGTGGACTTGTGAGGCAGTGAAACCATCTGGCAGAGGTGGCGTCTCGGTCCCTTACATTATCTGAGTCCGTTTCGTGGAACCGGCCGGACTCTCGAGCGGTGCCAAACTCAGGTAGTCGACTCCTGGATTAGAGAAGGTGATGTGAGGTTAGTGCCTTGGTTTCATCCACGTCCGACACCCGCTTGAAGGGTGACGAGAACGAGGCGATAAGTGATGACACGCGTGTGAAGATGTACACCCCTGCAGGGTTAATGAACTATTCGAATAGCCGTGTCCGCGGTTATGGACTACTTGGAGACCTCTACTTGATCAATAGATAGCTTGAATGGATACTTATAAAACTCGCAAGATAAGCGTGAGTGCTATGGTGTGCTTCCTCGTGGGAAGTCGAGGAAGTAATCATAGTGGTGTATTGTTTGGAGACATGTAGTGGACTCTTGTACGCTTCTTACCTCATGTCTGGTACTCGTAGTACAGGACTAGCCAAGTCAAAGATGGCACTTATGCATGATGAAACCCCACCTCCCTTTACCTTGATACTTGAGCATGAGTAGTATAGTTCTGATGTAAGTCTTGCTGAGTACGACTTTGTACTCACGTTTGCTTATTCTATGTTTTAGATGAGAACCCGGACCCCGATGGAGTCACCGACCTGAAGCTCGACGTTGACCTTGGTAGTATAGTTTCAGACAGCAGTCTGGTCCCTCGTGGAAGGGCATGTATGTTTACAAGGCTTCTCTAAGCCATTTGTTAAACTTGTCTGTACTCAGACCTAATTTTCTTCCGTTGTATGATGTAATGTTGATCACAGACATGTGATCTTTGTATGCTCTATGTGTAAGTCAATAAAGAAGTACTTGTAGAGTTATGTGATGATACCTGCTGTTCATACTAGACATGTGTGATGCGTGTATGATTATAACATGCATGTCTTAGTATGGGTTTTCGAGACCTTAGTTGTGCTCTGGCTGGCGGTCTTTTATACACCAAGTGGCCCTTAGATGTGCGCAGCTTGGGGCATCGCGATGCGATTGCTCGTGACTCTATCACGTGCACACTTTGTTGTATGATCGAGCCCGCCCTAGACCCCGACTAAGTGATCGGGCTGGAGTAAGTCTATGTAAGAGTTAGGATTCAATCGATAATATGGTTGAGGAGACTTGTCTATGAGTATGGGATTCACCACCCATAAGCATTTAGACTTGCGAGCGGATGATGAGGACCCATCTCAGTTGATCATCCGTCATGGATGGGATGCCCCTCACGTCCGATGCTTTCCGAGAGTGTTCTATGCTTGGCCTTGTCTGCTTAGACAAGTGGGTACGGCTCTCGGCTCTCCATGTGATTGCATCGTGACTGTAATTACATACGCATATTCCGGGTCCCGACAGACTTGGTATCAGAGCAGGACTGTCTGTAGGATTATCAAACTCTTGGTCGAAGTCGAGTCTAGCACTCTATAGTTATATAGTTACTCTCGGTATAAGGGAACAACGTAAGGCTTCTTTTTCTCCTTATCCTCATCGATCTGAGTTCTGGGTCACCCTTATCTTTTCTACGGGATGATAGGACTAGGCTCATCTATGTCTTACTAGAACATCTCGTTGATTGCTTCCTTGTAGCCGTAGGAAAGTTGTGTTCAGTCTTCTAGAGTGGTTGTGCTTCCTATTTTGAGACTTCCTATGTAAGTGATGTTGAAATGTTGTGAGGATTTCCATTTCTCTTGCAATTACAGCCGTTATGCTGTCCGAGTCATTCCAGGTTTCTTCATAATCTGATGCGTTTGCAAAATCCTTCTATCCTTTTCGGTTGTGTTTTTAGAAGAACTTCTAGGTGGCATGCCCGATAGTTCTCTAGAGTTTGTTATAGGTTTTGTTCTAGAAACCTATATTGTTTCATTTCCAGTTCTTCCTCCCAGTTTAGAGGTCTTCTAGCAAGAAGAACCACACTAATCATCGTGTTGGGGTACTTTGCTACTCTGACATATCTGTTGTAGCCCCTAGTAAACCTTGGTCATCCTCTAGGAAGCTATCCAGAGATCCAACCCCTTAAACCTAGTCACCTGACAGATGTGTAGAATTCATAGTTGATCTTATACCAGGCACGTCCCCAATTTCCAGACGCCCATATAGAATGGCCCCACATGAGTTAGCTGAGCTAAAAACCCAACTTGATGCTTCGTTGGCAAAAGGCTTCATCCGCCCTAGCTCATCGCCATGGGGTTGCCCCGTTCTGTTCGTAACGAAGAAAGAGGGAACAGAAAGGATGTGCGTAGACTATCGCCCGCTAAATCTAGCGACGATAAAGAACAAGTACCCACTTCCCAGGATCAATGATCTTTATGATCAACTTGCTGGATCCTCTGTCTTCTCCAAGATGGATTTGAGATTAGGTTATCATCAAATCAAAATCCGAAACGAGGACATTCCCAAGACGGCTTTCACTACTCGTTATGGTCTTTACAAGTTCACCGTCATGTCCTTTGGTTTAACCAATGCCCCCGCCACTTTCTCACGCATGGTGAATTCGATCTTCATGGAGTACCTACATAAATTTGTTGTAGTTTATCTCGATGACATTCTCATCTACTCGAAGAACGAAGAAGAACATGCCGAACACCTAAGGCTGGTATTGATGAAACTTAGAGAGCATCGCCTGTATGCTAAATTCTCCAAGTGTGAATTTTGGCTACCAGAAGTGACCTACTTAGGCCACGTGATTTCTGCAAAAGGCATTGCTGTGAATCCCGAGATAGTTCAGGCCGTCCTTGACTGGACTCCACCTGAATCGGTTAAGCAAGTTAGGAGTTTTCTTGGCCTAGCCAGCTATTGCCGTCGCTTCGTTGAGAACTTCTCCAAAGTTGCAAAGCCTCTAACTGAACTCCTCAAGAAAGATAAGAAATTCCTATGGACTCCCAGGTGCGAGGAAAGCTTTCAAGAGCTAAAAGGAAGATTGACTTCTGCACCCGTACTTGCACCTCCAGACACCAAAAAGGATTTCGAGATCTATTGTGACGCATCACGGCAAGGGTTAGGATGCATACTTATGCAAGATAGACATGTGGTAGCTTATGCTTCACGCCAGTTGCGGCCACATGAAGAAAACTATCCTACCCATGACCTTGAACTCGCTGCCGTAGTTCATGCCCTGAAGACTTGGCGACATTACCTCCTTGGTAATCGTTGTGAGATCTATTCTGATCACCAAAGCCTCAAATACATATTCACCCAGCCAGATCTTAATCTCAGGCAAAGACGTTGGATAGAGTTGATAAAATATTATGACTTAGGAATTTCTTACACCCCAGGCAAGGCCAATGTCATGGCTGATGCACTAAGTCGTAAGTCGTATTGTAACAACCTCATGTTACAACAGTATCAACCATTTCTTCATGAGGAATTTCGAAAGCTCAACCTTGAGATTGTTCCTCATGGATCTCTTTTCAACTTGGTGGCGAAACCAACCCTTGAGGATCAAATCATAGTTGCCCAAAGACGTGCACGAGGTGTACGCCGGATCAAGGAGAACATTGCTAGCGGAGTTGCTAAATGTTTCTCCAGAGATAGTAAAGGAACGGTATTCTTTGAAAATCGTTTGGTAGTACCTAAGAATAGGGATCTAAGGCAACTCATCCTCAAAGAAGCCCATGACACACCCCTCTCGATTCATCCCGGTAGCACAAAATGTACCGAGATCTACGCCAGAGATTTTGGTGGACCAGGATGAAGAGAGACATTGCTCGATTTGTTGCTGAATGTGATGTTTGTCGTCGCATCAAAACAGAACACCAAAGACCTGCTGGCACACTTCAACCTTTGCCTATTCCAGAGTGGAAATGGGACAAAGTCGGTATGGACTTCATCACCGGCTTTCCAAAAACCCAGAAAGGATATGATGCCATCTTCGTTGTGATAGATAGGCTTTCCAAAGTTGCTCACTTCCTTCCCATTCGCGAGTCTATAACTGCTAGCCAGTTAGCGGACTTGTATGTCTCTAGGATCGTGTCTCTTCACGGTGTTCCTTTGGAAATCAATTCTGATCGTGGTAGCCTTTTCACCTCTAGATTTTGGGAAAGTTTTCAGAATGCTATGGGAACTCATCTCTCCTTAGTACAGCTTTCCATCCTCAGTCTAGCGGTCAAGTCAAAAGGGTTAACCAAATTCTTGAAGACATGCTCAGAGCTTGTGTTATATCTTTCGGAAAGGATTAGGAGGAGTCTCTTCCATTCGCCGAATTTGCTTATAACAACAGTTTCCAATCTAATCTGAACATGGCTCCTTTTGAACTCCTCTATGGACGACGATGTAGAACACCCTTGAACTGGTCAGAAACCGGTGAAAGACAGTTCTTTGGGCCGGATATGATCAAGGAAGCAGAAGAGCAATTTCACATTGTTCGTGATCAATTGAAAGCCGCTCAGTCTCGTCAGAAAAGCTACTATGATCGTCATCATAGAGAAGAGAGCTACAATCTTGATGAGAAGGCTTACCTTCGGGTTACTCCTCTGAAGGGAACCCAAAGATTCGGTATCAAAGGCAAGTTGGCCCCACGTTACATCGGACCTTTCCGCATTCTCGCTAAACGTGGAGAAGTTTCCTACCAACTTGAACTACCCCGCACCTTTCCCGAGTACACGATGTATTCCATGTGTCACAACTCAAGCGTTGCTTCAAGGACCCCATCCGCGAAGTCGACCATGAAACGCTTGATCTCCAAGATGCCCTTTCTTATCAAGAGTACCCTGTTCGTATTATTGATCCCTCAGAACGTGTCACTCGTCGTCAGAAGATCAGGTTTCTGAAAGTGCTATGGTCACACCACTCCGAGAAAGAAGCAACATGGGAAAGAGAAGACCGCCTCCGTGCCGAGTACCCCACCTTCCTCCCGACGACTTCTGAATCTCGGGACGAGATTCTTTTGAGTGGGGGCGAGTTGTCACAACCCAAGTTTACGTATGTGCTAGGGTTTGAGTGCCCTTTGCATCATGCAAAAATTCAAAAGAAAATCAAAAATGGGGAAAAGAAAGCCCTGAGAAATTATTTCAAATGGCCAGATAAAAATCTTTTTCCAAAAATCATTTGAATACTTGGAAAATTCCTATAAATGATGGTGATCATTTTAAAAGTGGTTTGGGTTCTTTCCCATGCCCATGGAATATTCAAAAATTCAAAATGTGCCCTGGAAATTAAATTTGACCCCTATTTGATTTGAAATTCAAATGTTTTGAATTTCAAAAATGCTCAAATTCTACAAGTGACTTGGTACTGGTCACCTAGGATTTATAAAATTAATTGGGCATTTTACTAAATTGCCTAGATAATTATTTCTAAGGCAAAAACAAAAAGACAAAAAAAAGAAAAGAATAAAGGGGCAAGCCCCACTTACCTTCCTCGCCACCTGGCCCATCTGCCACAGAAGCCAGCCCAGCCCACCAGGGGCAAGGCTGTCTTCTTCCCGGCGCCAGGAGGCAGTGCCGTGGAGGGCATGCCGTGGCCGGCTGCCACCTCCTGCTTCCCTGTCCACCGAGATGCCTCCCCCTCATCCCTATCCCTTCAGCACCGCACGGCTGGACGCCCCCTGCTTCTTCTCTCTCTCTCTGGCCCTCCCTCTTCTTCCCCGACGAGAAACCGCGGCGAACAGGACCTAGACAGAGCATGCCGCCGTGGACCGCGTGGCCGCAGTGCCTTACTCGCCGTGCCGTCCTGTCCAAGACGCACCTCGACGACGACTTCATCGCGCTGCGGTTCCAATTTGAGCCCAGAGGCCCCGAGGACGATACCAGCTCCAACGTCTCGCCGACGGCCACCGTGGACATCGTCGTCAAATCCGGCGCCCCCAGCTCCTCCCCGGTCGCCCCGAGCTCGCCTTCGCAACCGCAGTGAGCTCCCGACCGTTTCCCCCCTCCTAGCACCTATTCCCGTCCCCTCTGTCGCCTTTCTCCATGGTCAGAGGCTCCGGCCGTCGCCATTGCCGTCATAGCCATGGCCTCGGGCCTCCTCATGAGCCGTGGCTAGCTCCAGGGGGTGCGCAAGCTCGAGGGCTTCCTCCCAGTACCACCCTTGCCCCACCCTGTGCCCTCTAGGCAATTCCGGCGAAGCTCCGGCGACTTCCCGGCGAGCTCCACCATTAGAGCTAACCTAACCCCCCCCCCACTAAACCTAATCCAGCCACTGACAGTGGGGCCAGGCCCCCTAATCCCTCTGCTTAATTAACTTAAAAATGGGGATTAACCCCACTGGGGCTGACAAGCAGGCCCCACGGATCAGAGGCCCCCCCTACGTCAGCATGAGGTCATGCTGACGCAGTAAAGTTGTTTTTCTAATTAAAAGAATTACAGAAATTCCAGAAATTGCTTTAAACTTTGAAAAATCATAGAAAATTCATATGAACTCCAAATTGAACAAATAATATATGAAAAATGATCAACATAAAATTCTCTATCCAAATATGCAAATTTCAACCATGTTTGAGTTGATTGTAAAATGGGACCAGTAGCTTTTTCTATTTGGATTAATTCGAATTTAATTCAAATGCTAATTCAATTTGAACCTTTGCAATACACCACATCTCACTTGAACATCAGAGGCATATCAAACACTTGAACACATGCTTTACAATGATCCAACAATAGAAAATGAATTTTGGCTAAATTGAAATTCATATGTGGAGTTTGAATTTGCATTTCAAATGCAATACACTTCATTTAAATCAAATGTACCACAAACCAGCACCATTCACCTCATGGCCAACTATATTATGTGCTTGTGCATTCTATTACAATGTTGCCCCCCCCCTTTGTTGATGATTGTTTCCGGTACCAACCTTTCCGAGACGGTGATCACCTCCGAAGGAGAAGAAGTTTGGTAAACCCCCGTGTATCGCCAGCAAGGCAAGCAAACCCCATTGATCATGTCTATAAAATCCCAGTTTCCTCTCATTCTCGCTTATGCATGTTTAGGAGATCACCGAGACACGTTCTTTCGCATAGTTGAACGCATTCCGATGCATGACCTATCATTCTGTCACCGTATTAAGCAAACCACAATCCTAGCAGATTTAGGAGTTGATTGATGAGCATGTGGCCCCTGCAACTGTTACTGCTTATTGCTACATTAGTGATACAATGAGGATGTTATGATTGTGAGTCGGGATGCAATGAACACAGTGATGCTGATGATAACGTGTTGGTGAATCCACCCTAATACCAGGTGAACGATGAGAGGCTGTGTAGGAGTACACGGTGGGTTGTCTCGTTGAACACTGCCCTAGGCCCCGAGTTCCTGTTTGTGATCCAAGACAAAGAGTATGACCACATGTAGGGTTTATGGGAGCCCCGTTTGGCCTCTTTATGTACCCGATCCGGTCCAGGAGTCACGATAGATTCGGGCTTTCCATTTGGCATATGCATAGAAAAAGTATGAAGAAAAGGTTGCATCATATAGATATGTGGGTGGACTTGTGAGGCAGTGAAACCATCTGGCAGAGGTGGCGTCTCGGTCCCTTACATTATCTGAGTCCGTTTCGTGGAACCGGTCGGACTCTCGAGCGGTGCCAAACTCAGGTAGTCGACTCCTTGATTAGAGAAGGTGATGTGAGGTTAGTGCCTTGGTTTCATCCACGTCCGACACCCGCTTGAAGGGTGACGAGAACTAGGCGATAAGTGATGACACGCGTGTGAATATGTACACCCCTGCAGGGTTAATGAACTATTCGAATAGCCGTGTCCGCGGTTATGGACTACTTGGAGACCTCTACTTGATCAATAGATAACTTGAATGGATACTTATAAAACTCGCAAGATAAGCGTGAGTGCTATGGTGTGGTTCCTCGTGGGGAAGTCGAGGAAGTAATCATAGTGGTGTATTGTTTGGAGACATGTAGTGGACTCGTATACGCTTCTTACCTCAAGTCTGGTACTCGTAGTACAGGACTAGCCAAGTCAAAGCTGGCACTTCTGCATGATGAAACCCCACCTCCCTTTACCTTGATACTTGAGCATGAGTAGTATAGTTCTGATGTAAGTCTTGATGAGTACGACTTTGTACTCACGTTTGCTTATTCTATGTTTTAGATGAGAACCCGGACCCCGATGGAGTCACCGACCTGAAGCTCGACGTTGACCTTGGTAGTATAGTTCCAGACAGCAGTCTGGTCCCTCGTGGAAGGGCATGTATGTTTACAAGGCTTCTCTAAGCCATTTGTTAAACTTGTCTGTACTCAGACCTAATTTTCTTCCGTTGTATGATGTAATGTTGATCACAGACATGTGATCTTTGTATGCTCTATGTGTAATTCAATAAAGATGTACTTGTAGAGTTATGTGATGATACCTGCTGTTCATACTAGACATGTGTGATGCGTGTATGATTACAACATGCATGTCTTAGTATGGGTTTTCGAGACCTTAGTTGTGCTTTGGCCGGCGGTCTTTTATACCCCAAGTGGTCGTTAGATGTGCGCTGCTTGGGGCATCGCGATGCGATTGCTCGTGACTCTGTCACGTGCACACTTTGTTGTATGATCGAGCCCACCCTAGACCCCGACTAAGTGATCGGGCTGGAGTAAGTCTATGTAAGAGTTAGGATTCAATCGATAATATGGTTGAGGCGACTTGTCTATGAGTATGGGATTCACCACCCATAAGCATTTAGACTTGTGAGCGGATGATGAGGACCCATCTCAGTTGATCATCCGGCCTGAATGGGATGCCCCTCACGTCCGATGCTTTCCGAGAGTGTTCTGTGCTTTGGCTTGTCTGCTTAGACAAGTGGGTACGGCTCTCGGCTCTCCATGTGATTGCATCATGACTGGAATTACATACGCATATTTCGGGTCCCGACATAAAATTACAAAGGTAAAAATGATGGTGTAAAATATACATAAAATGTAATTTTTTTTATCTTATGATCTATATTTTTGCTTTTTTATATCAAAATTTATGAAGTGAATCTATATTAATGTAACTATTTGTATTACAAAAGTAAAAAAATTATGAAAGGTTCGTAAAATTACCTCGAATGAAGAATAAATTATTTTGTACCCTGGGTGATGAATAGCTTCACTATATATATATATACATATATATATATCAATGTTCAGGAAATCGGTAATCGGTAGCTGCTCGGTCAGCTGGAGAGTAGGGATTAACCGTAAATCGGTCAATTAATCGGAATTAATCGGTTGACCATTAGTCGGTCAATTTTTTTATAAGACTCAGTCATCCAGTGTTGATACCAATTTTTTTGCACACAAATATGTGTATCCTTCGATGAAATATGAAATCAATTACAATGCACTATCTCTTTGGTATGAAAAACAGAAAAGCTAACAAAAATTATAAGGAGAGATAGTGCTGCGAGGGTGAGAGCGAGCTTGAGGCCTCGAGCAAAACTAATGAGGATACATGATGACTGATTTGAGAAGAGATGGTCTGAAATTTTGCAATCTACCGCCTCTTCATATAGGGGATTAATCGGTTTCAGACCTATTAATCGGTCTGATGACCAATTAATCCCCTCACCTATTAACACTAAAGATTAACGATAATCTGCACGTTTGATGAGCGAATAGCGATTAATCGACCTATTAATCGGCTAGTCGGGCGATTTTTTGAAATATATATATATATTGGGTCTGTTTTACAATTGATTGTAGAATAGTATTCTACAATAGCTAAGGCCCCTCCTTATAAGGTAATTTCCCGTAAAATACATAAAATAAATCCCTCCGTCCCACCCCCACCTCTCTCTCTCTCCTAGGCCCAACCTCCTTCTTCTGCGCCGGCGAGGCCCGCCACGGCCTCCCTCGCCCTCGCCGGTGCTGCCCCAGCCACCGTGTGTATCCGGGGCGTGGATCCGCGGTCCATCCTGCCCGAGCCTCCCGAGCTGAGGTGACGGCTTCACCTGAGGCCAAGTCTTCTTTGGTCATCCCCAACCTTCTCTCCTCTGGATGACGAGGAGCAGAATAGGGGCTGCAACTTTGACATAGCGGCGGCCACAAACGGATGGCGTCGGGAGAGGCGAGGTAATGGTGGCACTGGTCATGGAGGTCAGCAAGGTTGTCTTCCTATCCCGACCTGGACATGGCGTCCCGTGGAGCACTAGAGAAACATCCTGAAGGATGATTGTAATAGTCTTCCATTGGTTAGATAGGCCTGTTAGTTTTTGTTTCTCAAAAAAAAAATCTTCAGTTTGAGATCTGATGCTTTATACATCATAAATCTTCATTTGGTATTTAGGCCCTATCGTACTTGTATGTATCTTGTCCAAAGAAACTACAAAATAATACAACAATAATATCAAAGTAATTACTAGAATAATATAATAAGAAATTCTACATCACTACCAGAAAGATATACAAAAGATCTTAACCAGTACAGAAGCACACGAAAAATTATATGAGCAAGATAATAACTATATAGTTAAGCAATACAATATACACAATAAAAAACAAAACCATTGAGTAATCTTGGGCGTTGAGATTAGTGGGAGATTGAGACACCCTAGGCAGTACCGCAGTACCATTGAGTAATATTGGGCAGTACCAATGATTTACTTTGGGCAGTACCGTAGATTCATTTTGGGTAGTATCATAATTTTTATTATTATCGGGAAGTACGAAACTTATATTCTTCAGAAGTACAAGATACATGTTGAGTGAAACTGAGTTCTATTGAGAAAATAACGGACAGTAAAAAAAGTCATTATAAATAGTACAAAACTCTTTTATTTTCTTAGAAGTACGAAACTTATAATCCACAGAAGTACAAAGATACGTATCGAAGGAAATTGAGTTCCGTGGAAAAAACTTACGAGCAGTACCAAATATTCATTTAGGGCGATACAAATTTCTTTATTGCTGGGAAGTATTCCGCAGAAGTACAAGGCACATGTGGAGGGAATTTGAGTTCTCTAGAAAAAATTATGGGCAGTACAATATAATCATTTTGAGCAGTACAAAAACTACTTTATTATCGGGCAGTACGAAACTCATATTCACGGAAATACAATACTATGTTTCCTTGAAACAGGAAAAATCTTGGTATTCTGAATATTGTTCAAAAACCGTGAAGAATTACAAAAATGTTAAAACACGAAAAAGTTGCTAAATTTCAGTACCTTTCCAACGCCATATTATTTGCATAATTTCGAGGTCCAATGAACATCAATGATCATCTTTTAATAAAACTTATTTTTAGTATTTTCAAAATTGTTCAAAAACAATGCATAATTTAAAAAAAACTTAAAACATGAAAACGTTTGTAAATTTCAGTAGCTTTCCAACGGTATATCATTTGCGCTATTCTGAGAAGTGGTCGAAAAAATCAATATCAAATTACTTTTCGTCTATTTTAACTGAATCTTGGTATTTTCCAAACTGCTCAAAAATTATGAAAATTTTGAAAAACCTTAATACACGAAAAAGATGGAAAATTTCAATTGCTTTCCAACGCCATATCATTTGCATCATTTTGAGGTGTAAAATTATCAATAATCATCTTTTAATAAAACTGATTTTTAGTATTTTCAAAAGTTTTCAAAAAATATGAAAAATTTGAAAAACATTAAAACATAAAAGCATTTGGAAATTTCAGTAGCTTTCCAACGGTATATCATTTGCGCAATTTCGAGAAGTGGGTAAAAAATTACGTTCAAAACACTTTAAATCAGCTTGTGATGATTTCAGTTTTTCGAAAATTCATAACAAAATATTAAAAATTAGGAAAAAGTCACAATATGAAAAAGATGAGGATTTTCTGTAGCTCTCCAACGATATATCCTTTGCGCAATTTCGATTAACGGTTTAGAATCTACGATTGAATTAGTACACACAGATAGAAGAGAAGTATAGACTTCACGAAAAAGCAGTACAACAGTGTATTACAAAAGAAGTACGAGATCATCATCTCGGGCAGTACGAGATTATTGCAGAATATTATTCTATTATCGATTGTAGAATAGACGACATATATATATAGGGTTTAGGGTTTAGCGTTTAGGGTTTGGGGTTTAGGGTTGGGTTGAGGGTTTAGGGTTTAGGTTTTAGGGTTTAGGGTTATATATTATGACATCGTTGTCAGAATAACTATTCTGACAACATTCCGAACTGCGTCGTATCGCAAAGAGAACCACACTGTTGAATTCGGGGCACTACAACTCAGATAAAACAGAACCGCATGCACCGTTTTCGCTGTAACTTTTTAACCGTTTGTCGGAATTGAGCGTATGATACACCGTTGGATTCTTCTTGAAATGGAGCATCTTCCGTATGTTTAACACTTCTTCTAATTCCTCACGGATTAAGAGCAGTTTCGAAAACGGTGCGGCGGCCCACTTTCACAGCAGGAGTATTTTCGCGTTTTCTCTTCAACCGTTTGTCGGAATGATGCGTATGATACACCATTTGAAAGATATCGATCAGGCGCTCCATCCATATGTAGAACATTTTGTCTAATTCCTCACGGGTTGATATGAATTTCAAATTGGAAAAAACGCAACCACTCTGTTTTTGGTTTTCGGATCTCGTAGTGAGTCAAACTTTTTAACCGTTTGTCGAAACGATGCGTATGATACACCGTTGGATTCGTATGGAGTAGGATAATCGTCGACATGTTGAACACTTTTCGAGGTTCTGCACGGTTTTGAAAGAATTTAGAAAACAGTGGTGTTGCCCTCTTGTGGACAGCGGGCTTTTTTGCATAAATTTTTTCTATTTGTTCGTCCGATTGACGCAATTGATACACGGTTGGATAGCTCTCGTCGAGGCGCTCCATTTTCATGTATAACTTTATCGCTAACTCCTTACGGTTTAAAAGTAGCGTTGATTTTACTAAAACACGAACTCACTTTTTTTTGCGAAACAAAAAATTGGCGAGTGAACTGCATTGGTTTGCATCCAACAGTCTGCATTATCGCCAAACAGAGCGCACATGTTCTTCGCGGACCTGGAATCTGTTGGGATACGGGGCAGAAAACACAAATTTTTCATACCTACGGTACCCGAACCCAAGATCTATGCTATGGCGATGTAAAGTAACGGAGGGAATCGGTGTTCATACCTTTGAAGACCGAAAGAGGGAAACGTTCTTGTGAACGTGGTTGGCGTAGACTCAGAACTACGACCTCCCTGTCGTGTAGAAGACCACCACCGGCGAGGATGACTCCCGGTAAACCTCCAGCAACGAAGTAGCACCACAGGTGTAGTGCCTCGAAGAGATTATACACGTACGGTACAATCGATGTTCCTCCCGGGCCCCGAACCAGGCGAGCAGCGGAAGAAGATGGCTACGGATCCCGACTCCAGCAGAGCGACGGCCTGCCTTATGGTGGAGAACTTCAATCCTGGTGCAGACTCCAAACAAGGGGAGTCCACTTCCGAGAAGGAGAAGGAGAAAGAAGGAGATATTGGTGTATTGGAAAAAGGGGGGTCTACCCCTCCTTATATAGGCCAAGGGGGGGTGTGATCCTCCTCCCCTCCCCATGTGGGACTAAACTCCCAAGTGGGGGGAGGTGCGTTGTAACATCCCAAATTTATTTATTTATTTTGGATGAGTTACTAGAGAGCATATGCATATCATTTTTTTTGTGTGCATTTTGGATCTTATTTGAGAGTTTATTTGAATTTATTGAATAAAGTTTTTATTTAGTATTTTATTTTGTATAAATAACTTATTGAAAATATTATTTATGTTTTTCTAAGATTTTAGAAATTTATTTCGTATTTTTTTGACTTATATTTTATTTTATAAAACTCTTTGAAGTTTAAAAAAAAGTACGTATACATTTATATAAACGTACTTACATTTTACGTATTTTTATTATTTAAAAAAAATAAGATGTTATTTTTTTGGGCTATTTTATTATATTAAAAATACCCCTATATTTTTCTTTAAAAGAAAAGAATTCGCAAAAAAAAAAAAACTGAACGGGCCGGCCGGCCGGCCGAGCTAGCCAGCCGAGCGGCCAGCGGCCGAGCCAGCCGGGCACGTGCGTGCCTGTGCTCGTTTCTTCCCCAACAGGTAGCACAAACAGAGTCCAAGCCGGACTCTGCACAACGCGCGCCGGCGGCCGTAGTCGCTACGGACACCTTCCGGTTGCCCTTTTCCCAAGCAAACTTGTCCCTTAAATACCCCATGACCCCCTCCACCGATTCCCCACAAAAATTTCGCAGCAAACCGTTCCAAATCGAGCTAATTTCGGTGTAGATCTAGGTCCAACGGAGCTCTATTGTTGGACGAATTTCGTCACCGGTGAGCATCCCCTTGACCCCAAATTCTGCAGACCGACTCTTCTCTTCGTTGTGCTTCTAATTGACATCTTTTTCCCTCTTCTTTTCTTGCGCAAGATAGACCCCCAAATTGTACGCGTACCGCGGGAGTTCATCGGAGCGCGCTCGGTTCACCGCGTTGCCACGCCCGTACGGACGACGTTGGAGATCATCACCACCACCGTTGTGATCTTCTAATCAAGCCCTACATACTAGACGTCCTCGTTGACGCCGAAGATCGCCGGAGTTGTCGTCTTCATCGCGTCTAATCTACACGTCGCGGTTAGTAAAAGCGCCGCAACTTTTTATCCGTTGCTCCGTTTTAGATGAAACAAGCGGCCAAATCGTTGTTTTGAAACCCTCTAATTATTGTGTACTGTAGATCCAAGTTTTAAGAATTTTTTTTTTCCGTTCGATCAAAAAAATTCCTAGATCCTTTGCAAAACTGTTTTTCTAATATCTTTTTACTCGTAGATCCGTTTTGCGTGATTCCAAAGCCCACGGTTTTCTTTCAAAGCCCTCTTTTCAGTTCAACCATAAAGTTTGTTTTGTTATTTTCGAAAATATTCAGATCTGATCAGATTTTATTTTCAACTTTAGTTGATCGTAACTTTTGTTTTACAACTCGGATTTGATTAATTATTTTTGCAAACTAAAACCCTAGCTAAACCCTTTATTCTAGACACTTTGCAACCCTCTTTTAAAATCAATCTTGATCTGTTTTTGCAAAATCTTTTATTCAGATTTTATTTTGGAGTTCTTGAACATTGTTTTGCTTTTGGTTGTGTATTGATTGTGTGTATCTTTGTTTGCTCACGATAGATTGTCCGGAGTGCGAAGCAGAGTACCACCAATCTTTAGAGTTCTGCAATCAACAGCAAGGCAAGTCATATCTTTGATCATATTCCCTATTACCCATGTTTTCAATGCATTAGTTCTTCTTCTTTAGATTGCATGATAGGTTATGCTATGCTATTACACCCAGTAGTTCATTGAGGTAGGTCTGATCCTTACATCTTTGTCACCATCGTATAATAGGATATTGCTATGCTAAGTAGACGTGGATTGGGAAGTGAATCATTATGAGGTATGAGTGATAAAGTAGTAATTAGGACCAAGATAAAGTTAATGAACTACCTGGGTGGGATGGTTGCGAGCATCCTGGGGTGGCCAGTGATGACTGCGGAAAGCCACCCAGGCTCAAAGGGACTGTTTGTATTGACATACCTAGAAGCTTACGTGTGCAGCCACACGCTACTATGGGCTCTGGCTTGGTTGATCAGTTTTAGGGACTCTTACTAGGTAGCGCTACGAAAGTAGTTGTGAGTAGGTGGGATGGGTGCTACCGGAGTAAGGGAAACTCTTCTGAAAGACCATGTCTCGATCTTCCTGTTGTCATACATCATGCAGTGTGACGAACTACAAAGGAGGCGATCGAGTCTTGTGGGGAAAAGTGCACAAACCTCTGCAGAGTGTAAAACTAATCGATTAGCCGTGTCCCCGGTTATGGACAATTTGAGCAACTAGTTGTGGAAATATTGATTTGTCTCATCATCTTTAATTAATTTATTGGGTTAATCACTTTGGGATAGATTGAGTGGGGTTTCCCATCTCAATCGTATGCTATTGTAGAACTTAGCTATTATTATTCTATAGGGAAAATTAGCTTTTTGCAAAAATAAATGTAGAAGCTACACCAGCCAAATTGCATGTATTACAGGGCTTTTACTTCTTTCTGTGATATGGCTTGCAATACGATCAAAGTACTGACCCCTTTTGGGGCTGTAACTTATTCATGTTGCAGATTGTTCCGACGAGGAGTAATGTGCGAATAGGTCGCTGTCTTATACTCAACTTTTGCCGTGGAGTCGGATGGACTCGCTACTACTACTATTATAGCTTCCGCAAGTATTTGATTAGATGGCCTTAAGCCATGTTATTATTGTAATATTTACTTCATTCGATGTAATAAAGACATGTTTTACTTCTGTTATTTCATCGAGTACTGTGTGTGCTAGCAAACTGATCCAGGGACTAGCACATTAAGCACAGAGACTTGGTCCCTTCGGATCTGGTCGCTACAAGATGGTATCAGAGCCAGGTGTTGACTGTAGGACGTGACCTTAGGAATGGAAAAGCCATAGGATGAAAACCTTATTTTAAAAACCCTCTACAGTTCTAATGATTCTCATACTCTTTCCTATTCACTTCTAATCTCTTCTCTCCTTACAAATATAGATGCCGATCACCAAGTTCGCTCAGCCTGATGAGACCACACCTTTTGGACAAAGCCTGATGGAGATCGTGAAGTTTTTGAAGATCGCCTTGCCTAGTTTCACCGGGACACTCATGACTACAGGCCCAGGAGCAAAGAGCTGGAAGGTCCAAGTTCACATTCCAGGACGCACCTTTGGAAGGAAAATCAAGCCAATTAACTTCTCGGTGAAAGCACCAAACTGGAGTGTGGGAAGAAGTCGTTCCGCATTGATGACCTTAGGACGTATTCGACAGGAGTACCACGCAGATCTTCAAGGAACCCGCTTCGAGATGTATGGACGCCAAGATCATACTGGAGAATTAGTACGCACTGTTGAGGATACATCAATGGCATCCCACATTCAAGACTTGGGGGAATATGTTCAACGTGTGGAGGAAGAAATGCTTCATTTCATGGACGTTATTGAGGGTTTGGAGGAGGAAGCTAAGAGAGTTCGTGAAGTGTATGAGGAGCAAATCGACACACTACAAGAAAGGAATGAAGAGTTGAAGCTCATGCTGGAGGAAGCAGAAGAACAACTTGACCAAGGAGAAAACATTCAGGAGGATCACTCCGATGGATGCCTCGTTAGCCAAGATGAGGATTACCAGTCAGAGGAAGAGGAAAATGCAAATGATGTCTTGATGATCGATTCTTCTTCCGACTCAAACTAGTCATAGACCACCATTATAGATTTTTTTCTTTTAGTTAAACGTTTAGAGTTTCGATCTGAGAGTTTTCTTAGAGTTACCATGTCGACTCTTGTGACATGGCCTATCTTAGTTAACTGTGTGAACCTTGATTTGAATGAGTGATTGATTGAAATTTCTTGCTATCATGTTGCATATGGGTAGTGTTATCCCCCTTAGGCCTATTTTCTCTCTATAACCTCATCTATTCTAACCCGACAGATGCCGCCAAGACGTGCCCCTTCTGCTAGTGGATCAGGGAATGGAATTCCACCCGGATTAGAGCAGTTGCTTCAGACCCAGAATCAGATGATGCAGCTTTTGATGCAGAACATGAACAACAACAACAACAACAACAATGCCCCACCACCGCCACCACCTTTGGGAGACAGCCTCACCCGTTTCCTAAGGTTGAACCCACCTTTGTTATCTAGCAGCCCGGAGCCGATTGTTGCAGATGACTGGCTCCGCAATATGGGAAGGAAGCTAGCAACTGCTGGATGCACTGATGAGGAGAAAGTGAGATTTGCCTCGCACCAGCTAGATGGACCTGCAGCCGCATGGTGGGATAATTACACCACCACATACCCCATGGCGAATGTGACTTGGGACCAGTTCCAGCAGGCGTTCCGCACTGCTCATGTTTCAGCTGGAGCTATGAGTCTCAAGAAGAGGGAGTTTCGCAACTTACGCCAGGGAGGCCGTTCAGTGGCAGAGTATGTGGAGGAATTCAACAAGCTGTCCCGTTATGCTCCAGGAGATGTGGCCACAGATGCTGCCAAGCAGGAGAAATTTCTGGAGGGACTAAATGATGAGCTTGGATTTCAGTTGACGGTGGCAACCTTTGCTAACTACCAGGAGATGGTGGATAAGGCTATCATTCTTGAAGGCAAGCATCAGATAATGGAGAATCGCAAGAGGAAGTACGGACAGGGCAAGTATCAATCTGGCACTCAACAGAAGCCCCGTTCCACACCATTCTCAGGATATGGTGGAACAGGATCCAATAAATTTGGAGGGCACAACCATCATAATCATGGAGGTCATTCTCAGCATGGAGGCAATGGACATAACCATGGAAACCAGAGAAATGGCAATGGAGGAAATGGGAATCCGCAGAGGTCCAACCCATCTACGCCCATGAAGAAGGACCTAAGTCACATCACCTGCTTCAAATGCAACAACAAAGGGCATTACTCCAATGAATGTCCTGAGCTGAAGAATGGCAATGGGAGTTCTGGAAATAAGAAGCCTAACCCTTTTGCTAAGGGACAAGTGAACCATGTCAACGTGGAGGAAGCCTATGAACAACCCGATGCAGTGTTTGGTAAGTTTTTGCTAAACTCTCAACCAGTACTAGTTCTTTTTGACACTGGTGCATCACATTCATTCATATCAAGGGTAGTTGTGGATAAGTATGGATTTTCTACCAAGACCCTTAGTGTGCCAATTTTAGTAAGTTCCCCGGGAGCCGAGATGATGGCAGGTTTAGGTTGTCCCCAGTTGAGCCTCACCATTGGAAATCATGATTTCCCCACAGACCTGATAATTTTGAAGTCCCAAGGTTTGGATGTAATCCTAGGTATGGATTGGATGTCGAAGTATAAAGGCAACATTGACTGTGAGGGAAGATCAATCTCTCTCACCACACCCGAGGGGAAGAGTATCAAGTATGTGACCAAGCACAAGTTTAGAAGGACCCAGTTATATTCTCTTAAGGGGGTTAGCCTGGAGGAAGTGCCGATAGTCAAGGAGTACCCTGACATATTCCCGGAGGAGTTGCCCGGAATGCCACCGGACCGGGATATCGAGTTTTTGATCGAGTTATTGCCAGGCACCGGACCTATATCCAAAAGGCCGTATAGAATGCCCGCAAATGACTTAGAGGAAATTAAGAAGCAAATTAAGGAGTTATTGGAGAAAGGGTATATTCGCCCGAGTTCATCACCTTGGGGAGCCCCAGTGCTTTTAGTGGAGAAGAAGGATGGATCTCTAAGGATGGTCGTGGATTATCGCTCGTTGAACGAGGTGACTATCAAGAACAAGTATCCACTACCGATGATCAATGATTTGTTTGACTAGTTGGAAGGAGCTAGTGTGTTTTCCAAGATCGATCTCCGATCGGGATATCACCAGTTGAAGATCCGTGAGAAGGATATACCCAAGACCGCCTTCACCACGAGATATGGACTCTATGAGTACACAATCATGTCTTTCGGTCTAACCAATGCCCCTGCATACTTTATGAACATGATGAACAAGGTCTTCATGGAGTTTTTGGACAAATTTGTTGTGGTGTTCATTGATGATATTTTGATTTATTCCAAGGATGAAGAGGAGCATGAAGAACACCTACGCTTAGTCTTGGAGAAACTTAGGGAACATCAACTTTATGCCAAGTTTAGTAAGTGTGAGTTTTGGTTGAAGGAAGTGGGATTTCTTGGACATGTTGTGTCAGGCGAAGGAATCGCAGTGGACCCATCCAAGGTTGAAGCAGTCACAAAATGGCAGGCGCCCACATCCGTTGGTGAAATCCGTAGTTTTCTTGGACTTGCGGGTTATTACAGGAGATTTATTGAGAGTTTTTCCAAGATTGCCAAACCTATGACAGAATTGGTGAAGAAGGACACCAAGTTCGTCTGGACGGAGGAATGTGAAGCCAGTTTTCAGGAATTGAAGAAGCGTTTGGTTACAGCCCCAGTGCTGATTCTGCCCGATGTGCGCAAGGATTTTCAAGTGTATTGTGATGCCTCGCGGCAAGGACTCGGAGGCGTTCTCATGCAAGATGGAAAGGTTGTATGTTACACCTCGCGTCAGCTTCGACCTCATGAGTTGAACTATGCCACACATGACTTGGAGTTAGCAGCCGTAGTACACGCACTCAAGACTTGGAGGCATTTTCTTATTGGGAACAAGTGTGACGTATACACGGATCATAAGAGTTTATAGTATATTTTTACGCAAAAGGAGTTGAACCTCAGGCAGAGGAGGTGGTTGGAGCTTATCAAGGATTATGATATGAGATTGCATTACCACCCAAGAAAGGCCAATGTAGTGGCAGATGCCCTGAGTCGGAAAAGTTATGTCAATACCCTTATAGCAGGAAGTTTACCTCAGGAGTTGTGTGACGATCTCAGAGATCTTCGTATGGAGATTGTTCCACGAGGATATGTCGCCACACTAGAAATTCAGTCCACGTTATTGGGAAAGATCCGAGAAGCTCAGAAGTTGGACAAGGATATTGCAGATATCAAGGAGAGAATGGAGAAAGGAAAAGAAGAAGGATTTCATGAAGATGAGTACGGAACATTATGGTTTGAGAAGCGTATTTACGTGCCCAATGACCCGGAGATCAGGAAGTTGATTCTCCAAGAAGCTCATGATTCGCCTTACTCAATACACCCGGGAAACACCAAGATGTATTTGGACTTGAAGGAAAGTTTTTGGTGGACTGGGTTGAAAAAGGATATTGCTGAGTATGTGGCTATATGTGATGTATGTCAGAGAGTGAAGGCGGAGCATCAGAAACCGGCCGGATTACTTCAACCTTTGCCGATACCTGATTGGAAATGGGACAAACTTGGTATGGATTTTATCACAGGATTACCCAGGACACGAGCAGGCTATGACTCTATTTGGGTAGTGGTTGACCGTTTGACCAAAGTGGCTCACTTCATCCCGGTGAAAACCACCTATACTAGTGCTAAGTTGGCTAAGATATACATGACCAGGATCGTATGTCTGCATGGAGTTCCGAAGAAGATTGTATCAGATAGAGGCACGCAGTTTACCTCAAAGTTTTGGCATCAGTTACATGAAACCTTGGGAACTAGGCTGGAGTTTAGCATGGCTTTTCATCCACAGACAGATGGTCAGACTGAGAGAGTGAATCAAATTCTGGAGGACATGTTGAGAGCTTGTGCATTGGATTATGGATCCAGTTGGGATGATAATTTGCCTTATGCGGAGTTCTCGTACAACAACAGTTATCAAGCCAGTTTAAAGATGGCCCCGTTTGAAGCGTTTTATGGAAGAAGGTGTAGAACACCGTTAATGTGGGATGAAGTTGGAGACCGCAAGCTATTCGGACCAGATTTGATCAAGGATTCAGAAGAGAAGGTCAAGTTAATCCGTGATAGGCTGAAGATAGCTCAGTCTAGACAGAAAAGTTATGCCGATGCTAAACGAAAGGAAGTAACGTATGAAGTGGGAGATAGAGCATACCTTCGAGTGTCTCCGCTTCGTGGCATTAAGAGATTTGGAGTTAAAGGAAAGTTAGCACCACGATTTGTGGGGCCATATAAAGTCTTGGAACGCAAAGGAGAGGTTGCTTACAAGTTAGAATTGCCCGAAGGTTTGTCTGGAGTTCACGATGTGTTTCATGTGTCCCAGTTGAAGAAGTGTTATGCAGAGATGGCAAATATTCCGCTGAGAGACACCGTGCCATTGGAGGCAATTCAGCTAGAAGGTGATTTGACATATGAGGAGAATCCTGTGAAGATTCTCGATACGGCAGACAGAGTCACACGTACCAAGGTTATTAAGTTTTGCAAAGTTCAATGGAGTCACCACACCGAGGAAGAAGCTACTTGGGAGCGAGAAGAGGATCTCAAGCGTGATCACCCACACCTTTTTGCTGACCAACCCGAATCTCGAGGGCGAGATTCGCCTTAAGGGGGGTAGGTTTTGTAACATCCCAAATTTATTTATTTATTTTGGATGAGTTACTAGAGAGCATATGCATATCATTTTTTTTGTGTGCATTTTGAATCTTATTTGAGAGTTTATTTGAATTTATTGAATAAAGTTTTTCTTTAGTATTTTATTTTGTATAAATAACTTATTGAAAATATTATTTATGTTTTTCTAAGATTTTAGAAATTTATTTCGTATTTTTTTGACTTATATTTTATTTTATAAAACTCTTTGAAGTTTAAAGAAAAGTACGTATACATTTATATAAACGTACTTACGTTTTACGTATTTTTATTATTTAAAAAAAATAAGATGTTATTTTTTTGGGCTATTTTATTATATTAAAAATACCCCTATATTTTTCTTAAAAAAAAAAAGAATTCGCGAAAAAAAAAAACTGAACGGGCCGGCCGGCCGGCCGAGCTAGCCAGCCGGGCCAGGCCAGGCCGAGCGGCCAGCGGCCGAGCCAGCCGGGCACGTGCGTGCCTGTGCTCGTTTCTTCCCCAGCAGGTAGCACAAACAGAGTCCAAGCCGGACTCTGCACAACGCGCGCCGGCGGCCGTAGTCGCTACGGACACCTTCCGGTTGCCCTTTTTCCAAGCAAACTTGTCCCTTAAATACCCCATGACCCCCTCCACCGATTCCCCACAAAAATTTCGCAGCAAACCGTTCCAAATCGAGCTAATTTCGGGGTAGATCTAGGTCCAACGGAGCTCTATTGTTGGACGAATTTCGTCACCGGTGAGCATCCCCTTGACCCCAAATTCTGCAGACCGACTCTTCTCTTCGTTGTGCTTCTAATTGACATCTTTTTCCCTCTTCTTTTCTTGCGCAAGATAGATCCCCAAATTGTACGCGTACCGCGGGAGTTCATCGGAGCGCGCTCGGTTCACCGCGTTGCCACGCCCGTACGGACGACGTTGGAGATCATCACTACCACCGTTGTGATCTTCTAATCAAGCCCTACATACTAGACGTCCTCGTTGACGCCGAAGATCGCCGGAGTTGTCGTCTTCGTCGCGTCTAATCTACACGTCGCGGTTAGTAAAAGCGCCGTAACTTTTTATCCGTTGCTCCGTTTTAGATGAAACAAGCGGCCAAATCGTTGTTTTGAAACCCTCTAATTATTGTGTACTGTAGATCCAAGTTTTAAGAAAAAAAAATTTCCGTTCGATCAAAAAAATTCCTAGATCCTTTGCAAAACTGTTTTTGTAATATCTTTTTACTCGTAGATCCGTTTGCGTGATTCCAAAGCCCACGGTTTTCTTTCAAAGCCCTCTTTTCAGTTCAACCATAAAGTTTGTTTTGTTATTTTAGAAAATATTCAGATCTGATCAGATTTTATTTTCAACTTTAGTTGATCGTAACTTTTGTTTTACAACTCGGATTTGATTAATTCTTTTTGCAAACTAAAACCCTAGCTAAACCCTTTATTCTAGACACTTTGCAACCCTCTTTTAAAATCAATCTTGATCTGTTTTTGCAAAATCTTTTATTCAGATTTTATTTTGGAGTTCTTGAACATTGTTTTGCTTTTGGTTGTGTATTGATTGTGTGTATCTTTGTTTGCTCACGATAGATTGTCCGGAGTGCGAAGCAGAGTACCACCAATCTTTAGAGTTCTGCAATCAACAGCAAGGCAAGTCATATCTTTGATCATATTCCCTATTACCCATGTTTTCAATGCATTAGTTCTTCTTCTTTATATTGCATGATAGGTTATGCTATGCTATTACACCCAGTAGTTCATTGAGGTAGGTCTGATCCTTACATCTTTGTCACCATCGTATAATAGGATATTGCTATGCTAAGTAGACGTGGATTGGGAAGTGAATCATTATGAGGTATGAGTGATAAAGTAGTAATTAGGACCAAGATAAAGTTAATGAACTACCTGGGTGGGATGGTTGCGAGCATCCTGGGGTGGCCAGTGATGAGTGCGGAAAGCCACCCAGGCTCAAAGGGACTGTTTGTATTGACATACCTAGAAGCTTACGTGTGCAGCCACAAGCTACTATGGGCTCTGGCTTGGTTGATCAGTTGTAGGGACTCTTACTAGGTAGCGCTACGAAAGTAGTTGTGAGTAGGTGGGATGGGTGCTACCGGAGTAAGGGAAACTCTTCTGAAAGACCATGTCTCGATCTTCCTGTTGTCATACATCATGCAGTGTGACGAACTACAAAGGAGGCGATCGAGTCTTGTGGGGAAAAGTGCACAAACCTCTGCAGAGTGTAAAACTAATCGATTAGCCGTGTCCCCGGTTATGGACAATTTGAGCAACTAGTTGTGGAAATATTGATTTGTCTCATCATCTTTAATTAATTTATTGGGTTAATCACTTTGGGATAGATTGAGTGGGGTTTCCCATCTCAATCGTATGCTATTGTAGAACTTAGCTATTATTATTCTATAGGGAAAATTAGCTTTTTGCAAAAATAAATGTAGAAGCTACACCAGCCAAATTGCATGTATTACAGGGCTTTTACTTCTTTCTGTGATATGGCTTGCCGTACGATCAAAGTACTGACCCCTTTTGGGGCTGTAACTTATTCATGTTGCAGATTGTTCCGACGAGGAGTAAGGTGCGAATAGGTCGCTGTCTTATACTCAACTTTTGCCATGGAGTCGGATGGACTCGCTACTACTACTATGATAGCTTCCGCAAGTATTTGATTAGATGGCCTTAAGCCATGTTATTATTGTAATATTTACTTCATTCGATGTAATAAAGACATGTTTTACTTCTGTTATTTCATCGAGTACTGTGTGTGCTAGCAAACTGATCCAGGGACTAGCACATTAAGCACAGAGACTTGGTCCCTTCGGATCTGGTCGCTATATGCGCCGGCCATAGGGGGGGTTGGGCCCCACCCTTGGCGCCAAGCCCAAGGGGGGAAACCCCCTCCTCCCCTAATGGGCCCCATGGGCCCATATAACCTTTTTCCCATTTTTTAATTTATTTAATATATTTTAAATATTTAATTCAGATAATTAAATAATAAAACATTATTAAAAAAATTAAAAATTATTTTGAACTATTCAAAATGTCCGGAAACCATTCCGTCCTCCTCCGGAACTATTCCGGTGATTTCTCCTATTTCATCGATTGATCCCGTAACTGTCCTATGCATCGATTGCCCTTAAGTGTAACACCCTAACGGTCCGGGAAACAGCAGACATGGTGGAGACTCTTCTCATTGACCAATGACTAGTCAGTTGGACCTGGTTAGAATCCTTGACAGCCCCTGCGCTTCCATCGAATGAACTTCGATCGCTTTTGGAAACCGTTAACGATACGACGTAATCCCTTTGTGCTGCGGTACTTTGTTTGTCCGAGGTTTGATCGTCGGTATCCTACATACCGTGTTCACATCTCGTTCACAACAAACAACTTCTCTCGTCCATGATCATTGCATCTCTTGTGACCTAGTCACGTCCTTGCAAGGTGTTGATGCAATATCACCGAGTGGGCCCAGAGTACCTGTCCTGTCATAAGGACTGACAAATCCCGCTCTGATCTATTAACATACTCATCAACCATCTATTCCGGAATACCCAAAGTGCACCATTATAGCCAGCATATTTCAGTCAGGCGGTGGGATACAAATCAAAGTCTCCTCGTAGATGGTAATTACGTATGATCATTACGGTCTAAGGACTAAGCCATACGTTACAAAGTCATAGCAACGCTGAACTATGTGACTCGATCACATTGCAATACTTTAGGTGGGTGTACGTCCATCACATCATTCCCCTTAATGATATGACCTCATTGTCAATGGACTTAAGTGTCGCCATGATTAGGAAAGCTTGATCAATCAATTGCCAAATGAGATAGTTTACCCGAGTTAAACTACGGACCATGTTTTATACTACACCTGTATTAGTATTTCCATGTAATACAGTTATAGCACAGTATAAAACGTATTATGAACAAAACAGATATGTGACAAATATCTTTATTAATTTGTCTCTAGGGCACATATCCAGCAGTCTCCCACTTGCACTAGAGTACAAATTACACTAGTTTACATCAGGTATGTATCTAACACCAATGGTCTCTCGGTGTTATTCAAACTTGCCCTGTGGAAGAGGTTTAGTCATCGGGTCTGCTGCGTTCAGATCCGTATGTATCTTGTGAATCCTAGTGTGTCCATCCCTGACGTAGTCTCGCGTCACATGGAACTTTCGGAGGATGTGCTTGGCTGTAGAGTGAGTTCTTGGCTCCTTCGCGTTAGCAATGGCACCCGTGTTGTCGCATAAGATCTCCACGGGGTCAGTGCAACTGGGAAAGACGCCAAGCTCGATCGCGAACTTCTTCAGCCACAGCGCCTCGTTTGACGCTTCGCAAGCAGCAATATACTCCGACTCCATTGAAGATTGAGCGACGACTGACTGTTTGCCGCTCCTCCAGCTAATTGCGCCACCGTTCAACATGAAAACATATCCCGTCTAGGATTTCGAGTCATCTAGATCTGAGCCGAGGCTTGCGTCAACGTAACCTTTTACGGTGAGCTCCTCATCAACTCCTCCATAAACGAGAAAGAGATCCTTGGTTCTTCTTAAGTACTTAAGGATGTTCTTTACTGCTGTCCAGTGAGCCATTCCCGGGTTACTCTGGTAGCGATTAGTCATACTAATGGACAACGCTAAATCCGGTCTGGTACATAACATAGCATGCATGAAAGAACCTATGGCTGAGGCATAGGGCTTTGAGGACATCTCCTCCTTCTCTTTTGCTGTGGTTGGGCATTGAGTCACTCTTAATTTGACACCTTTTATGACTGGCAAGAGACCTCTCTTGGAGTCATCCATTTTGAACCTTTTCAATATCTTGTCAATATAAGTGTTCTGACTCAAGGCCAACCGTCGATTAGGTCTATCTCTATAGATCTTAATCCCCAATATGTACGCAGCTTCACCTAGGTCCTTCATGGAAAATTGTCCATTCAGATATTCCTTCACTTCCTCTAAGAATTTCTTATCGTTCCCTATTAGTAATATGTCATCTACATATAACACAAGGAATGCTACAGAGCTCCCACTCAGTTTCTTATAGACGCAGAACTCTTCGACGTTTTGGACAAATCCAAAAGCTTTAATGACCTCATCAAATCGAAGATTCCAGCTCCGATATGCTTGCTTCAACCCATAGATGGACCGTTGAAGCTTGCAAACCTTACCAGCGTTCCTTGGATCGACAAACCCCTCTGTCATGCATCATATACAACTCTTCCTCAATGTTGCCATTTAGGAATGCAGTTTTCACATCCATCTGCCATATCTCGTAATCATGATATGTAGCTATTGCTAGTAGGATCCGAATAGACTTTATCATCACTACAGGAGAGAACGTCTCCTCGTAGTCAACTCCTTGAATTTTTCGGAAACCCTTCGCGACAAGTCGAGCTTTGTAGACAGATACGTTTCCGTCTGCGTCAGTCTTTTTCTTGAAAATCCATTTATTCTCGACGGCCTTGCGTTCCTCGGGAATATCCACCAAAGTCCATACTTTGTTGGTGTACATGGAGTCTATTTCGTATTTCATGGCTTCAAGCCATTTCTCGGACTCGGGTCCCTCCATTGCTTCTTTGTAACTTGTAGGTTCATCCGACTCATTAGCCGAGATTGCATTCACAAGCTGTCCGTAAAACTCAGTAGGTTGATGGACTCTTGATGACCTACGGGGCATAAAAGGTTCCTCTTCATTCTCATCATGATCATCATTAATGTCATGATCGTTATGAATGTCGTCCTGGCCATTCTCTTCAACTCCCACTCTGGAAGATGGTTCCAGAACAATTTTTGTAGCCGTTTCTTCCAATTGGAGTGATTGGTCAGTCACTTCATCGAGGTCTATTTTCCTCCCACTCAACTCTTTCGCGAGAAACTCTATCTCAAGAAAGTGTCATGTTTTGGCAACAAACGTTTTGCTGTCAGACTTGTTGTAGAAGGTGTATCGACAAGTTTCCTTGGGATAGCCCACAAAGATGCACTTATCCGCCTTGGATTCAAGTTTGTCAGGCTGTAGTTTCCTAACATAAGCCTCACAACCCCAAATATTCAGGTGAGACAACTTAGGTTTCGTGCCATACCATTCTTCAAATGGTGTTGTCTTTACGGATTTGGATGGTGCCCTATTAAGAATATGAACGGCAGTTTCTAATGCATACCCCCAGAATGACACAGGAAAATCAGTATGAGACATCATCGATCGTACACTATCCAATAGGGTTCGATTACGTCGCTCAGCCACACCGTTTCTCTAAGGTGTGCCTTCCGGCGTAAGTTGTGGTACTATGCCACAAGACTTCAGATGATTGCCAAACTCGTGACTCAAATACTCGCCACCTCGATCCGATCGAAGGTGCTTGATTTTTCTTCCGAGTTGATTTTCGACCTCATTCTGAAATTCCTTGAACTTTTCAAAGGTCTCAGACTTGTGCTTCATCAAGTAAATATACCCATATCTACTCAAGTCATTAGTAAAGGTCACGAAGTAACGAAGACCATTGCGAGTGGGGACGTTCATGGGTCCACATACATCCAAGTGTATGATCCCCAATAAGACATCCGCACGCTCCATTACGCCATTGAATGGAGTCCTTGTCATTTTTCCCATGAGGCATTGTTCACATGTATCAAGGGATCCAAAATCCAATGAATCAAGAAGTCCATCCTTATGGAGCTTCTCCATGCGTTTTATACCAATATGACCAAGTCGGCAATGCCACATCATCATGTGATCTTCATCATTCTTCAATCTTTTGGCCTCAATATTGTTAATGTGACACACGTCACCAACGAGATCAAGTTCGAATAAACCATGCAACTCCGGTGCGTGAACATAAAACATTTCATCCTTATAAATCGAACAACCAATTGTATCAGACTTAAAAGAATAGTGGTCTCGCTTCAAGCAAGAGCCACTAATGATGTTCACACTCAACGCGGGTACATAGTAGCAATTATTCAGAACTAAAACCAATCCCGAAGGGAGACTAAGATGCTTCGTGCCGACCGCCAGGACCTCAATCCGACAGCCATTCCCCACGCGCATCGTCACTTCATCCTTGAGCAAGCGTCTCCTATTCCTTAGTCCCTGAATGGAATTAGAAATATGAGCGACAGATCCTGTATCAAATATCCAGGATGTGTTCCCGGCGCTTGTCAAGAGAAGATCAACAATATGTATATGAAATATACCTTCGTCTCTCTTGGCGACCTTGCCAGCCTTCTTGTCCTTTAGGTACTTGGGATAGTTGCGTTTCCAGTGACCTTCACCCTTGCAGTAGAAGCACTCCACTCCGGGTTTAGGCTTGGGTGCCTTGGGAGGAGCGGCAAATGACTTGCCATCCCTCTTGGGGCCACCTCTCTTGGCCTTCTCCCGCCTGCTTGACTTCTTGAAGTCAGTGGTCTTGTTGACCATGAAGACGGCGTGCTCCTTCTTGATCTCAACCTCGGCGCTCTTCAGCATGGAGAACAACTCAGAAGGGGTTTTGGTCATCCCCTGCATGTTGTAGTTCAGCACAAAGCCTTTGTAGCTAGGGGGAAGCGACTGCAACACCCTATCAACAACAAGTTCATCTGGAATCTGGCATTCCAGAGCATTCAAGCGCTGAACGTAGCCAGACATTTTGACTACATGCTCACTCACGCTGCCGTGCTCGTCCATCTTTGTTGAGAAGAAGGCTTCAGAAGGCTCGTACCGTTCAGCCCTGGCTTGAGGTGCGAAGACCGCCTTGAGGTCGGTGATAATCTCATATGCACCCATCCTCTCAAAGCGTTTCTGCAGCTCAGCCTCCATGGAGTAGAGCATGCCACTCTGGACAAGGTTGTAATCATCAGTCCTGGAGAGATAGACATTCTTCTCGTCCTGACTGGCATCATCTGCTGGTGCGTCACCTAACGCGTCCTCTAGTACGTATGCCATTTTGAGGGGAACGAGGAGAATCCTCAGGATGCAGAACCAGTTGGTGAAGTTTGTCCCATCTGTTTTTAGCTTATCTTTCTCTAGGAATGATCCTAAGTTGAACGAGGGGCGTGCTGCTGCCATCTACAAGGTTTGATTCACAAGGATACATATTTATACTTTTGTTCATAATGTGGAGTTTCAATTTAATCTTAAAATTCTAGAAAGCTCCCACTTAGATAAACACCTCTCAATTTAATTAAGTGATTACACAATCCCAGCCCCCATGCCTCCCCCGATCGTCACGGCCATCAGTATGCGAACCAGGTAGGCCTCTAAGCCAATCACATCAGGCATGTGACTCGTGCTCGACCTTTCGGTCTTCTGTGTTCCAGGCCCGCATCTACATACGTCAAGCCTGCCAATCGAACCTTGATGTTAGCTGTTCAACAAGGCCATATCTGCATATGCCAGGCTTGCCGAACCCAACCTCATGCGAACTCCGTTTAATATGTAGGACAACTCCGGTATGTACGGAGCATCAAGCCATATGGGAGAACCTTCCAGGCGGTGCCCACCAAGGGAGAACACAATGTTGGTATTGTGAGAGATGGTCCTGTTTCGTGCTACCGTCGATATATCTAGCATACTAGCATAAAACAAGAAGTAAAACTGTAAATCATACAACCTATGACCCCCCTTCATGCAAAGCAAAGTTAAACGCCTTTCTACTTTAGCTTGTGCAAGTTTTACGTGGCTGCTAGGGGTTTCGAGAGAGAGAACCGTTTCTATCCTGTGAAAAACATGCCACAACACCGTCTCCCATCCGTCTCTATTACACCCCTGTCGGGGCCCTCCGTTGCAAACATCTTCGCATCGCTAATGCAGAGAGACAGACACCCCCCTAGCCACTTTATATGGTACAAGCCATATGTCAAGCGTGGAACCAGTCTCACGTAAACGAGTAAGGTCGGTCGGGGCCCGCTTCATCAAACATTGCCGCAACGCTAAATGAGTACACGTGGGAGGGTAACGAATGAAGATTCTATGCCCACATCCTAGATGTGTTCTACCCGTACAATACATCTACGCATAGCTAGCTCTGATACCACTGTTGGGATACGGGGCAGAAAACACAAATTTTTCATACCTACGGTACCCGAACCCAAGATCTATGCTATGGCGATGTAAAGTAACAGAGGGAATCGGTGTTCATACCTTTGAAGACCGAAAGAGGGAAACGTTCTTGTGAACGTGGTTGGCGTAGACTCAGAACTACGACCTCCCTGTCGTGTAGAAGACCACCACCGGCGAGGATGACTCCCGGTAAACCTCCAGCAACGAAGTAGCACCATAGGTGTAGTGCCTCGAAGAGATTATACACGTACGGTACAATCGATGTTCCTCCCGGGCCCCGAACCAGGCGAGCAGCGGAAGAAAGACGGCTACGGATCCCGACTCCAGCAGAGCGACGGCCTGCCTTATGGGGGAGAACTCCAATCCTGGTGCAGACTCCAAACAAGGGGAGTCCACTTCCGAGAAGGAGAAGGAGAAAGAAGGAGATATTGGTGTATTGGAAAAAGGGGGGTCTACCCCTCCTTATATAGGCCAAGAGGGGTGTGATCCTCCTCCCCTCCCCCATGTGGGACTAAACTCCGAAGTGGGGGAGGTGAGCCGGCCATAGGGGGGTTGGGCCCCACCCTTGGCGCCAAGCCCAAGGGGGGAAACCCCCTCCTCCCCTAATGGGTCCCATGGGCCCATATAACCTTTTTCCCATTTTTTTAATTTATTTAATATGTTTTAAATATTTAATTCAGATAATTAAATAATAAAACATTATTAAAACAATTAAAATTTATTTTGAACTATTCAAAATGTCCGGAAACCATTCCGTCCTCCTCCGGAACTATTCCGGTGATTTCTCCTATTTCACCGATTGATCCCGTAACTGTCCTATGCATCGATTGCCCTTAAGTGTAACACCCTAACGGTCCGGGAAACAACAGACATGGTCGAGATTCTTCTCATTGACCAATGACTAGTCAGTTGGACCTGGTTACAATCCTTGACAGCCCTTGCGCTTCCATCGAATGAACTTCGGTCGCTTTTGGAAACCGTTAACGATACGACGTAATCCCTTTGTGTTGCGGTACTTTGTTTGTCCGAGGTTTGATCGTCGGTATCCTACATACCGTGTTCACATCTCGTTCACAACAAACAACTTCTCTCGTCCATGATCATTGCATCTCTTGTGACCTAGTCACGTCCTTGCAAGGTGTTGATGCAATATCACCGAGTGGGCCCAGAGTACCTGTCCTGTCATAAGGACTGACAAATCCCGCTCTGATCTATTAACATACTCATCAACCATCTATTTCGGAATACCCAAAGTGCACCGTTATAGCCAGCATATTTCAGTCAGGTGGTGGGATACAAATCAAAGTCTCCTCGTAGATGGTAATTACGTATGATCATTACAGTCTAAGGACTAAGACATACGTTACAAAGTCATAGCAACGCTGAACTTTGTGACTCGATCACATTGCAATACTTTAGGTGGGTGTACGTCCATCACATCATTCCCCTTAATGATATGACCTCATTGTCAATGGACTTAAGTGTCGCCATGATCAGGAAAGCTTGATCAATCAATTGCCCAATGAGATAGTTTACCCGAGTTAAACTACGGACCATGTTTTATAGTACACCTGTATTAGTATTTCCATGTAATACAGTTATAGCACAGTATAAAACGTATTATGAACAAAACGGATATGTGACAAATATCTTTATTAATTTGTCTCTAGGGCACATATCCAACATAATCGGCCAAGTGAACTGCATTCGCCGGGAAATCGCACCGCATCCCACGGTGCAGGCGCACTGCATTATCGCCAAACAGAATTGCATGTGTTTTTCGTGGATCCTAAATCGGGTAAGCGAACTGCATCCTTCAAAGACCAGTTGCATTTATCAACAGAGAGAACTGCACTTATTTTTTTAACTTTCAACATGTTTTTTTATGAACGAGCGTGCACCGCAAGGACGAGGAAAGTGAACTGCATTTATTTTTATCATATCGCAACACAACGGACTATGAGTTAACCACAACCAGTGAACTTCATTAGACAAAAAGCCACGCCACTTCAGATAGAAAAGGGCACTACATCAAACTCACAAGCAAATTGCACAATTTTCTTTTATCTTTTTTTCAAAGAAAATTATAAACACCAATTGAACAGGAGAAAACAAAGGTTGTGAACTACAACAATACCAAAAAAGAATCGCATGATTATCGAAAATGAACCACATCAGTACCAAAAATGAGCGGCTTTACATTTTTTACAACTAGACAAGTATATATTTTTCTCCTCACTAACAAGTGAGCACTGTTGCTACTTTGCCAAGTGAACCACATTTCAGTACATGGTACAAATCAGTAACCTAGCCAAAGTACAAATTCACAAAAAGCGAACTAAATTGCATGTCGACGGCTCGCATCCAAGGTACCATGGCGAACTGAAAGCAGTAGCTGATGAACCTCATGCCGGCGCCAGTGGAACTACACAAAAATAATTAACAAACTTCATTAGAAACTGAATTCAACCAAACAAAACTAAAAAAAGAGTTCATTTGTGTAGAAGCAAACTTCGTGGCAACAACACTGCATACGATGTTGATCCAAACTGCGAGATGCCGCAAGCGAACCACATAAGATGGTAAAATTGAAACATATAGCAAGATAAAACTACTAGAAAATTATCAAAGGAAATTTAATCAGTGGACACCCCTCCCTGCTTTCTTTCAAGCTCAACTATATATTACTATCAGAGGCAAAGCTCTACCGCGGCAAGTGGGTAACCACTGCTCATGCCTGATACACCATACTAGGATAACAAAAACTCTAAACTCTATTCCAGTAGCAATTGGTATAATAGACTGGAACGATACGGAACCATAAGCATACATTAGCGGCATAACTTTACAACAATGACGTGAACTAGTGAAGTGTGTTGAACACTCCATGCCATAACTATAAATACACCACAGGAACACACAGAGAGGAGCACGTTACAACTCGAAAGATCGAATGAACGTAAGTGTCAAATACTACTAGTAACTTACAGCTGCTGGGATTCTGCCAATCGTTGGCATGGAATCGTCAACTTCAATGAGCGTGACTTCACGAGCAGACTGCTCCGCGCCATTCTAGGACATGAAGGTGGGCTCGTGGCAAGGCCCCTCCTTGAGGGTGTGACACTCCGGATCGGGGAGGACGGCTTTCCGTGTGTGCTCCTGCAGCCAACTCTTGTAGACGTTACATTTCCTAGGCCCTGAAGCTGCGAAGCGCACCAAAGTTCGGAACTATGGTGAGAACCACCAACTTGTAGCAACATGACACGGAGCAGAGAAGAGAGTCACCGAACTGTACACACTAGACTTTTATCCAGAGTAATTTATTTTAAGAAAAACTGCTGGTGTGAGCTGCATCTTCCAATCAAAGTGAACGGCACCAGAACAAATCCCGCGCTGCATGTCCGGCTAGGGGAATAAGACGCCAACATGGCCGCTGTGAAGCTCGAGCTGCGCCCAGCGCCGGCAAGCTGGAGCATGCATCCGGTGTTCTCTTGCGAGATGGACTGAATCGAAGAGCAGGGGTGGGCTACTGGCGCACGTTGGAGTGGCCGGCAAAGGTCGTGGCCTCCGGATCGGAGGTGACTGCTACGACGGATCCAAAGCGCAGGGCGCGTCTCACCAGTGAGGGAGTGGACGCCGGCGGCTGCGTAGGTGCTAGGTCAGCGCCGAATATGGCGATGTGGGCGGCTGGACGGCATGGATGACGACGGGCCGCGGCTGACGCTGGTGGTTGTGCGGTGGCCGTGGTCAGCACCTGATCCGGCGATGTGGGCGGCTGTACGACATGGATGACGACGGGCCGCGGCTGACGCTGGTGGTTGTGCTGCGGCCGTG
This sequence comes from Bromus sterilis, assembly GCA_950022295.1. Lineage (NCBI taxonomy): Eukaryota > Viridiplantae > Streptophyta > Magnoliopsida > Poales > Poaceae > Bromus > Bromus sterilis. The sequence continues at coordinate 281,271,279 of OX465599.1, read as the reverse complement.
GTCAGCACCTAATCCGGCGATGTGGGCGACGGTCAGCGGTCGTGACTACCGCGGGGAAGGTGGGCCGACGGTGGATCCAGGGCGGCGCCGCTGCGGGGTGGAAGGTGGGTAGGAGGGGGGAGACCGCCATTGCTGGTCGGGGTTGTCGCGTCGCCGGCGGTGGACAGGGCGGCGGGGTTAGGGACCGGGCGCTGGTTGGGGATTTGTTGCAGAAAATTGGAGCGGGGCGTGGACCGGGAGGAGTGGGGGCGTGGTAGGAAGTGGATTGGGGGAGGTTGGAAGGATTGGGTCCGGGGCGGTTTTTCTATGTTGTTTTCGTGCGGTTCGGCTCCGGATAGTTTGATTCCGTTTCGATTTCGTGCGAGTGTCGCGGCGGGCGCTCTGCGCTAGAAAGTGGGTTAGGTGGGGGGGAGAACGTATCTGGTGCACCCGGTGAAATGGTGCTACCGGTGCACCCGTCCTCCGTTGCATATTCAAAATAATTCGAAAAAATCCGAAAAAAAAATAGTGTATTGACACAACATCAATGTATGTTGTCCCAAAATTTCAGCTTCAAAGTCCTAACAAATTTTGAGAAACTAAAAACACAAATCTGACTACAAATAGTGTCCTTTTTTGTTTTTGTCTTTTTGTGATACCCATGACACTATTCTAGTCAGATTTGTCTTTTTAGTTTCTCAAAATTTATTAGGACTTTGGAGTTGAAATTTTGGGACAACATACATTGATGTTGTGTCAATACACTAATTTTTTTGGATTTTTTCAAACATTTTTAAATGTGCAACGGAGGACGGGTGCATCGGTAGCACCAAATAACCGGGTGCACCAGATACGTTCTCTAGGTGGGGGAGGTGTTGTTAGAATAAGAGATGTTAGAATAAGACTCTTAAGACCTTATTCTAACAACACCCACCTTATTCTAACAACACCCAACTAACCAATCCCACCAAACCGCACTGCACAACACAAAAAAAAAACCCAGGCCACCACCCCACGTTCCCCAGAACGTGTCCACACCCCCTCCCCCCACACCTTCTTCCTCCTCCCGTACTGGATGCCGCCGCAGGATCCTCCCCGCCTCCCCACCTACTCCGGCGCGATGGAGCCCCACCCCCAGCCGCCACCCGGCCCCGCCACCATCCCGCCTCCCGCGCCCGCAGCCATCCTTCCCACCTTCCACCCTCGAAGCGACACCTAATGACGAGATTCCCCGGCGCTGTCCTCTGCTGCGCCCCCTCCCCTACCCAGCACACTGCTCGGTGGCGGATCCTAGACCGACAAACGCGGCCGACGTTGGATCCAGCCGGACACCACCCCCAGCGCGCTTCCCGGCGCCGGATCCGGTGCTCCCTTCTCACCTCCTCCACGACGGTAGTCACCGCCGTCGCTCCCCATCCCATCCCGTTCTTCCCCGGATGGAGAAGGAGGAGGAGGTGACGAGCGATGGAAGCGGGAAGGGCGGACGGGTCCTGCCGCTGCTGGCCGTGGCGGCGGCGCTCGCGGCGGCGCTCGCGGCAACGCTCCTCTAGAGCTCACCCTTCTCCAAGGTCCGTCCAAGATTCTCGGCGGCGACCGTATCTAATCGAATCAAATCTGTGGTGGTTTTGCTTTCACGGGGGACTACTGACGGTTTGCGTGTGCAGAGCCTGGGCGGCGAAGGGTGAAGTCTGCTCCCCGCACAGCCACTTCTGGATCGCCAGCCATCATGGAAGTAGGCCAGCACGAGTAGTTCACCGCTGCTCCTTCCTTGTACAGCATCGCTCTCCTCCACCCTGTACAGCGTCGCGGCGGACTGCATGGTCGTCCCGTCGTTGAGCAGCTCCAGCACGCTGCGGCAGTCCTCCCTGATGAGCGGTGCCCCCATGTCTCCTTCCATGGCTAGCCGACCAGATTTGTGTCGAGTGAACCATTGTGGTTCATTTTTGGACAGGGGAAAAACAAAAGCACAGAAAATGAGATGTGTGCCACTTCTGTTTGTATATGTTGTTCACTGTGTGAATGTTTAAAAATTGATGTAGTTCACTTACAAAAAAAATTCAAAAGCATTTCCCTTTGTTAAAATCTTTGCAGTGCGGTTTTCAATCCGATGAAATACATAAAAAGTTTTGCCTCGAGGAAATGCAGTTCACAAGCTTTGACCATTCGATTTAAACGAGTTTGTGAAAAAAGTTAAAGAATATTAAAAAATTTGTTCAGTTCACTTTGGTTGTGTCCGCGATTCACTTCCCCCCGAAGCGAACCACAAAGTTTTGATAAAATGAATTAAAAAATGCATGCAGTTCTTTCTGTTCGACATTGCAATGTTGTCGTCCTGTAGATGCAGTTCACTTGGCCGATTCCGGATCCGCGAAAAACAAGTGTGTTCTGTTTTGGCGATAATGCAGTGCGCTTGCCCGTCGGATGCGGCGCGGGTGCCCGTCGAATGCAGTTCACTTGGTCGATTCCCGGGTCCGCGAAGAACACGTGCGCTCTATTTGGCGATAATGCAGCGCGCTTGACTGTCGGATGCAAACCAATGCAGTTCACTCGCCGATTATTTTGTTCCGCGAAAAAAGTGAGTCCGAGTTTTAGTAAAATCGATGCTACTTCTAAACCGTAAGGAGTTAGAGAGAAAGTTATACATGAAAATCGAGCGCCTCGACGATACCTATCCAACCGTGTAACACTTGAATCGATCGGACGAACGAATCAAAAAGAATTACGCAAATACGCCCGCTGTCCACAAGAGGGCAGCGTCACCGTTTTCGAAATTCCTTCAAAACCGTGAAGAATCTCGAAAAGTGTTCAACATGTCGGAGATGCTCCTACTCCATACGAATCCAACGGTGCATCATACGCATTGTTTCGACAAACGTTTAAAAAGTTTGACTCTCTACGAGATCCAAAAACCAAAAACAGAGTTGCTGCGTTTTTTTGATCTAAAATTACTCTCAAACCGTGAGGAATTAGAGAAAGTGTTATGCATATGGATGGAGCGCCTGATCAATACCTTTCCAACGGTGTATCATACGCGTCATTCCGACGAATAGTTTAAGAGAAATCGCGAAAATACACACGCTGCAAAAGTATGTCGCTGCACCATTTTCGAAACTGCTCTTAATCCGTGAGGAATTAGAAGAAGTGTTAACCATACGGAAGATGCTCCATTTCAATACAAATCCAAGGTGTATCATACGCTCAATTCCGACAAACGGTTAAAAAGTTTAAGCGAAAACGGTGCATGCGGTTCTGTTTTACCCGAGCTGTAGTGCTCCAAATTCAGCACTGTGCTTCTCTTTGCGATACGATGCAGTTCTGAAGTGTTGGAAGAATAGTTATTCTGCTAATATTCACTATATATAGGGATAGACTATTCGTCACCCTGGGTGAGGAATAGTTATTCTTCACCCCCTCTGATTTGACATTAATACACCATAATTTTACATTTCATAAATTTGATCTTATTTCATACGTAAAAAGAGAACGTAAACAAATATAATCACCATAAAATATATTTTATGTTACGTAAAACTACAAACGTAAAAATAATGGGGTAAATATACATAAAATGTAATTTTTTTGATATTATGAGCTATATTTTTATTTTTTATGTCAAAATTTATGTAGTGAATTCATATTAATATAACTATTTGTATTACAAATGTAATTTTTTATGAAAGGTTCGTAAAATTACCTCGGGTGAAGAATAAATTTTTCTGCACCCTGGGTGATGAATAGCTTCACTATATATATATATAGGTAGGTCTATTCTAACAACACGCCTTAAGACCTTATTCTAACAACTAATCCTTATTCTAACAACACCCCTCCCACCCCTCTCAGCTTCCTGGCGCGGCAGCGCCCGATTTGGCGGCGACCCCGACCCCTCCCTGCTTCCTGGCGTGATAGCGCCCAGATCCGGCGGCGACCCCGACCTCTCCCAGCTTCTTGGCGCGGCAGCGCCCCCGATCCTGCGGCGACCCCGACCCCTCGCAGCTTCCTGGCGCGGAAGCGCCCGCGGCCGGTAGCGACCCCCACCGCACAGCGCACCCCCACCGGCGGCGGCGGCGGAACAATACAGAGAGCCACTATGCGGCGCGGATTCGGCGGATCCTTCCACAATTCAGCGCCGCCACCGCCTGCAGCTCCACCACTGCCTCAGTTCCGATCTCCTAGCCTGCAAGATCCTCCGCCGTTCAGCAAATCGAGGCATCCAGCCGCGGTGATGCATGGTCGAGGGAAGCGAACTGCAAGGAGGCCTTCTCCAGCAAACACGTAGTCGTCGTGGGAGCGAACTGCAATGGTCATATCGCCCATAAGCATTCTCCAGCGACGATGGCGCAGGTTGAGAAGGTCCATGTGTTCCTGCAACGCAGCTGGGCTGCACGTCGACAACAAGACGAACTACAACTGCAGAACAACAGAGCTGCTTTCAAGAGGAAGGTCGCGCCACCAACTAATATAAGCAGTCCTACTATGTGATTTCATAATGCAGTGCTCTATTTGTTTGCAATGCAGTACGTTCTTGCGTAAAAAATGCGTTCGTGTCTCTCCCCATGGCTTACAATATGTAGTAGTTTGTGAAAATAATGCAGTGCACATTGTTATATGTTGTTGAGCACTGTGTCTTTCGACTGAACTGCATGGGAGTACATTGCATCCAAAAAATATAGTTTCACACTAGCTGAACTGCAAAAGTAACATTGCAGTTTAGTGCAGTTTTTGCTTCTTGCGTACAGAACTGACATATAGTATCTAAAAAAACAATGCAGTTCACTATTCTACAAATAAAAAAAGTACCACTTTGGATTAGATACTAAAGTGCAGTTCGCTGCATATTCTCCTATGCAGGATAAAGTTGTGCAGAGAAGCCAGAAGATGCATCGAGTGATTCACGACAATCATCCCCTGAATTGCGTTGAGAGAGAAGAGTGGGAGATGGCCGCAAAGATAACACCAGAGATACCTAGAGGCTTTTTCAACACGACAAACATAACTGCATACTCAGCGGAGGAAGATGTAGAGGACGAAGATGAAGACGGAATAGAACATAGAGGCCAAGATGAGGAGGATGATGAACTGATATACATGGGGCAGCAAGCGCAGCGAGACGACGATGATGATGACGATGAAGAGCAACTCATAACAGTTATGCAGCCAAGGTACACGGACGTTATTGCAACATTTGGTCAGCAGATAAGAGTGGATGATACTGAGCCTCCACAAAACAATGTTGCGCCTCCGGAAACCAATGTTGAACACGAGCCGGTTCGGGAGAAACCGGTTCGTCGACACAGAAACAGTGGGATTCCGCCGAGGCCGCCTGCCACACATCAAATGGATCAGCGCCCAGATCAGAAAAAGACACAGGCAACAAAGAGAGTACAGTTCTCATCTCTTCTGCCTCCCCGAGATCCTCGATTACACAGGTCTGTTGTAACTCCTCCATGCCCAATAAACATTGGTGAGATGCAAACACCAATGGAGAATAAGTACTACACACATGTAAGCTTCCTTGATTTACTGCTGCAGTTCACTTATGAAAACTTTTTCAGCCTGCGCGTTCTTTCGTTAACAATAAGAAATTCATTTTCATGTTGCGGTGCAGAACACGAGCTTGCTGCAAGAACTTGTGCCTGCGAAAGGTATGCAGTTCACCTCTTTCGCGGCAACACACTAGTTCTACAACACATATGCGAGGCATGCAGGATTCGGCACACGAAAAAGCGGGACGCACATGACGAACAACTACATAGTTTGCTCAAGAGAGGGAAACCACCAAGAGACTGTGTCAGATTATGACAGGAAGCGAGATAGAACAACGAAAAGAACTGGCTGCAAGGCGAAAATAAGAGTGAAAAATATCAAGGACGTGTTTGTGATAGCACATGTTGAGCTCAATCACAACCACAAGATGATTGAAAGCCCAGCTATGCTTCAACACTTGCACTCGCATAAGAGGGATGATCCATTGCTTGATAAACTGGTAAAGGACATGCAGATCAACAACCTGACGCACACGCAAATGATGTCAACCCTGTCGAGAATGTCAGGAGGGCTACAATATATGGGGTGCACTAGCCGTGACTGGGTGAACAAGTACATACATTAAACTAGCTGATATCTCCTCTGCTTGATGCAGTTCGCTTCTGCATTTCTGTGTGTTGTTTAATGCTGAGGTATGTTCTGCTTTCAAACTGCAGGAAGTACCAGTCGCAAAGGAGGAAACTAAGGACGATGTGAAGAAACTGCTAGATTTCTTTGAGAAGATGCAGGAAATAAATTCAGAGTTCTTCTATGATTACAACAAAGATGCCGATAACCGTGTGCAAAAGATCTTCTGGGCGAACGCAAGCTGTCGAGGTTCCTATGAAGATTTTGGAGATTGTGTCACATTCGACACGACATACAAGACCAACAAGTTTCACATGCCTCTGGGCGTGTTCTTTGGAATTAACCACCACCTACAAAGTACAATATTTGCGGTGGATCTCATCAGAGACGAAACAATACCATCTTTCGAGTGGGTGTTACGGACGTTCTTGCGTTGCATGAAAAACAAGCGGCCAATCTGCATACTGATAGGTAAACTAAAAAATGCATTCAATGCTAGCTTTTTTGTAGTCCATTTCTTACATCCAAACAACAAAAAAGAAAACAGAGAAAAAGCAAAAAAAGAAAAAGAAATGCAGTTCTCTCAAACTAACTGACTGCTTGTTTTCAAAAAAACATGCAGATCAATGCCCCTCAATGGATGCAGCGATAAAGAGTACGCTAATAGGCACGCTGCACATGTTGTGCCGTTGGCATATACTGAAGAAATACAAGGATCATCTGTCCTTGCTGTAAAAAGCATACGAGACATTCAAAGATGAGCTGACATCAGTTCTCAACCATCCATTGATGCCATCGGAGTTTGAACGCGCTTGGCATGACCTCATGGAGAAGTATAACCTGCATAATGATGAAATTATGAATGCGCTCTGGACAAACCGAGAAGAATGGATATCAGCTTACTACAAGGAGGTGTTCTATGCACGGATGACATCAACGCAGAGAAGTGAACGCATGAACCGGATCTTGAAGAGAAACTTTGTCAAGGAAAGACATGACCTACACATATTTGCGTCGCAGGTGGACAGATGCATCCAGACGAGGAAGGGCAATGAGCATGCAGAGACCATGGCTAACGAGGTATGGTACCAAAAATCTTATTAAGCACATATACGCAGTTCAGACTCGCTACTGATTTTCCTTTGAACTTAAAAAATGCAGTTTTCTTTCCGTATGAACAAAAATGAGATGAAAAGTGTGATGTTAAATGCAGTTCTCTACTGTATATAAAAAATGCAGGCGGAAATTAAAACTACTGCTCAGTTTGGTTTCGAGGTTCAACTATCCAGGATTTACACAAGGGCGGTCTTTGCTGACTTCAAGCAAACGCACTACCAGAGCACTGCATTCAGATCGGAGCAGTCCCATGACAACCCAACAAAGTATTTGGTGCGCCACTACAACCAGTCCGATGATTTTGACTGGGCAAGACATGAGTTCCAGGTTGTCGCTGACGTGACGAACGGTATCTACGAATGCGAATGCAAACTGTGGACACAGACAGGTCAGTTAGACGAGAAAATAAGGCACAAGAAAGCATAATGAAGTTCACTAGAATAAAAAAACAAAAAAGTACATATTTTTTATGCAGTTCACAAACCCTAAATTATCTGTTACATATTTCATTGAAGTTTGCTCGCACTGACAACCAAAAAAAATAAATGAATATTTGCTGCAGGGCTGTTCTGCGTACACATTGTTTGCATGTTGGATCAGCTGCGGGTGGACAAGATACCTGAGGAGTACATATTAAAGAGGTACACACGGAACGCGCGGAAAAATGCAACTTTTGACCGTAGAGACTAAAAACAAACTGCTCCAGATGGAAGTTCTATGTTCTGCCGTAGGAGGCTACTTGTAGAAACAGCCATGGACCTGTCAAACAGGGGTGTGAAGTCGGATAGCGGGTTCAACAGAGCGTTATATGGGATGAGAGCACTCATAGAAGAAGTTGATGTGCTGAACGAAGAAGAGGCGGAGAACAACAAGAATGAACGGAGTGAGGAAAAGGAAGATGAGCACAAACATGACGCTGATGGTGCACCTCCTACTGTGGAAGAAACAATTCTTCCCCCACCTGTATCAAACACAAAAGGGAGAAAGAAGGAGAGCAAGTCAGCAAATAAAAAAGTTGCAGCAAAGGATGTAGGTTCTGAAAAGAAGAACAAGCCTAAGCCAGAGCTGGACAGCGAAGGGAGGCCACTGGGAGTGAGGATGTGCAAATCATGCGAAAAGATTACGGGGAACAACTCGAGGACATGCAAGGAGAGGCTAGAAAAAATCAAGGCCAAAAAGGCCACCGCATATGACCAAGATGACCAACAAGAAGATTTGACAAAGAGAAGACTGTGCAGCATCTGCAAAAAGAGAGAGAATCATAATGCAAGAACTTTCCCACAGAGAGAAGAAGCAAAAGATGAAGAAGATGAGGAAGAAGATGATGATGAGGAAGAAGATGATGAAGAAAATGAGGAAGAAGATGATGATGAGGAAGAGGGAAAGGACGAATAAGAAGATGAAGATGAAGACAGCGAAGGACCAGCGTCAACATCGAAGGGAAAGGGCATTAAGAAAACAGAGCATAGGCAAGCGTCGCGACCGCATGGGCGCGTTACAAGGAATAAAACGTTCAACAAGAAGAAAACAAATGGAGCGACAAATAATGAAGCAATTGCAGTGCACGCTTTGAGAAGAAGAAGCAGGAACAGGACATAGCTCAGCACACATACATTGTAGCCTTTTTACATACATCAACTTCATCCATTTACGTAGCATATAATAGAGATAACTTGAATTTAGTGGACAGCAAAAAAATAGACTTCGAGATATAATGTTGAAGTCCAACTTAATATATATAGCACAAAAAACAGGTATACTTTGTATTCAATGCTCTGCTGGTGCGATTGAGGAAAATGAAGTTCTCTCTAGAAAATGAAATGCAGATGAGATATGAGTGTCATTTTAAACATGCAGTTCTATTCTATTTTCAGAACAATAATAGATGATACAAAAAATGCAGTTTTCTTATGTGTGCAAAAGCTGGGATGGCAGTGTAATGTTAAAAAAATACAGTTCTCTACTTTTTGCAGAAGCTCATATGGATAAAAAAAGTAAATAATGTGGTTATGAAAATAAATAATTCTCTACATGTAGTAGAGACTCAGATTCTTCATGTGTACATTGAAGTGAGCCAACATGTAACCATTGCAGTTCTCTTAATATATTTTTTTTTAAAAATGGAGCTCTTGATTAGCGCACACATGCAGTTCTGTGTTCCAAAGAAAAAAACTATTTTCCAAAACTTTTTGATTATCAACACTGTAAAGCGTTGAAGGCCCTCTTTTGCGCAATGCAGTGCACTTTGCAAAAAATGTTATATATTATATAGATATTCTGTTAACCAAGTGTGGGTGGGGGGGGGGATCCCGCCCACCCCCCCCCCCCCCAACCCACCAGCAAAACACATCCTCCAATAAAAATATGTAAGGATAGTTTCCGCTGACAAAGATAAAAATTAGATGAAACTCCATTATATACTTAGTCAAGCAGAGTTGCTTTCTCCGTTATATTACATAGATGTACAGAAAAAGGAGAACATCCTAGTGAATATGTTTAACAGATCCCATACATAAAAAAGGAGCGACAAAACTATTTACAATGAAGTTTCTAAAACACATCAAACAGGTCTGCCGTTGTTCTATGCCTCATCCTGCTCTTGCGAGTCAGATTTGGCAGTGAGACCAAGAGACTTGCACATATTTATTAGCTCCTCGGGAAACTCGCTCGGTAGGACCATGTTGTCATGGTGGAACAGAATCTGGAATATGAACTCAGCCTTCCAATCCACGTATCAGCTTCCTGCGATAAAAAAAACAGCAACAAGATAAAACGAAACAACAACTGACAAAAAAAGTGATACTGGTGCAGAAAGGAAGAGGAAATATATGAAGGATTACATTGGGCTTTTCAAACTTTGCAACAAATCTTCTGCCGTCATAAAACTGAGCCATCTTCAGAACAAAAAAGCCGCACTCATTGGGGCCCTGTTCAGGGGTGCCCAAAAAGCTAGCTTTGTTTGAAACATCGACCCAGTCTACCGACTCCTTCTTATTGTGTTCCTTTTCTCCGTAAACCTTCTTCATCAAAGCAGTCATCCTGATCATCTGTTGAAATACGACATAGAAAAATGCACGCAACAAGTACACGTCACGAAAACTGTGGTTCAGCTCGTATACATGTGAAACCGAAAATATACAAAGATGAATAAAGCGAACATTTTACCATTTCAGTGCGGTCGCTGTGGTAGTCAGACTTACGCCACCTCATCGTTTCATCAAACGATCCACAGTATCTCCTAGTGTCATGGATATCGAGGGTCTCACGGTGCCTGTTCATCATGTATAAAGAGTAGTGCTGATCTTTCATCCGTGGTAACATGATCTGAATTGGTTTTCAACAAAGGTGTTTCTCAGTTTGAGTGGGGGACAGGATTACTAGAAAAAAAATGACACAAAAAAATAAGAACAGCGAGATGAAAACCAGAAAATCTGAGAAGTTACTAATTTACAATTAAGAAGGTTCTCATCATCGCGAACATATGCTTTGAACTGCCTTGCTCCATCTTCAACATTGAACTTGGTGTGCACAAAGGGCAACACGACGTTTCCGTGTTCATCTCTCTTTGCGTGATCATTCATTTGAAGCACATACTTAATTCATAAAAAAATGCATTAATGCAGTTCGCCTAGGAAAATAAAAAAGGATCTTCTAATGTAAGCAAAACAAAATGCAGTTCACCAGGCGAAAAAGCTAAAAAAGAAAACAATTAAGAACACAGCATATTAATGCAGTTCGGTCTGGGATGAGTGAAAAAAAGAGTTACGTATGCAGTTCATTAGCAAGTTCCGAGAAAACGACATTTCCTGAGCTTTGAATAAAATTATTCAAACAAGCTATATTTTTTATTATACAGTGGAAATGTAGTTCGCACCTAAAAGCAACATCTTTGTATTATACGCTGGCAATGCAGTTCACCTACAGCAAGAAAAAAATAAAAAAATGGGAGGAATGAGAAATACCGTGATAAATAGAGGGGAAAGAAGAACACGTTCACCAGATCGGCAAACCACATTCATTCGCTGGTCAATCTTCCAGTAATTAATGATATGATCCATCAAATCCGAGTCCATGAAACCGCCTTTGTAGAAAGTTAAGAACATGTAGTCAACAGACGCAGTGTATACTTCGATAGGATTCCTGTACATGAACAGCGCGGACCTGCTCAACAAAAACAACACAGTGAGTGGGGATAGGGTTAGGAACGCAAATAAAGGCGTTCTTAACACAAAAAAAAATAAACGACATAGCTACAACTATAAGCAAAAAAGAAAACTATAGAAAAAGGAACTGACTGGCTGTGTTTCTTCCTGAACGCAGGGCTCGGCACAAGTTCCAATAGTTTCCTCGCTTCCACTAGAGAGCTGAACCTCGCAGGCTGCAACTTCTGTACCGGCGTTCTATATTTTGCTGGCTTCTGCACAACCCTCTTGTTGGATAGAATAACCGCCTCACTTTCATTTTGACGTTCCACAGCTGCACTCCTCGTCCTCTTGCGAACTGGTGGCGGAGTCATAAAGTCCTCATCAATGCTTTCGGCATTCGGAGGGCTGACTGCCCTCCTGGACCTCTTACTGGGTGCATTCTTCACAGGCTTCGCAGGAGATTGTGCACTCCTCGTCCTCTTACACACAGGTTCCTTTGCATGCTTGACAGGGGGGGTCTTCAATAACATAATTCTTAATGCTTGGAGTGTGGACCTGAGTTTCAAACAATGAAATTCCACCTTGGTACGCACCTTCATCAAAGCCTGCGAAAAAATCGTGAATTTCAATAAAAAAAGGGAATAATGCAACATACTAATAGGCATGGTGTAATGCAGTGCACTTTTCCTATGAAGAAAAAACACATGAAACTAAATGCAGTGCACCTTCATGTACAAAACGATACAAAGCTGGTACGTGCATGCAGTCCATATATAAATGATTATGATGATGATCATACAGTCCTATATTACACTAAAATAATTAACAAAACAAAGTAGGCCTTCCCCCCGTTTCTGTGCCAAATGAAGTTCTCTTAATATATAAAACGTTATGTGGACAAAAAAAACTAATAACCTTCTTTAAAAATTAAAAGGGATGTCAAGTCCAGACAGCAATACGAAGATGTCAGCCAACTGTATAGCATTGCCTTCCGGATGTAGCCAATGTGCTCTTTGCCAAACTTAGCAACAACTTCACCATCCCTGCTCTGCATGAATTGGAACATGAAAAATCCACAATCATGCCTGTAGAAAAAATAAACACATTAATAAATGCAGTTCACTCAAGAACGAATTGCTTTTGATACTAGTAAAACCAATGCAGTTCGCTATACCGAACGCTGATGCAGTTCTAAATAAAAGTAGGGGAAAATGTGGTACTAATTTAGTAAAGAAGTTCAGCTCGATATACAAAAAGAAACAAATGAACATAGAAACAACTTATAACACAATGGTTGTAATGCAGTTCTCTCAAAAGGAAAAAGAAACTAATGATACATTGTTAATGCAGTTCGCTCAAATGCGAGAAATTCTTCTGGGTTCAGCAAAGCAAAGCATAACGCTATGCACACAAAAATATACAAATAAGAAAAAAGATAGAAGAACAAGTGCGAACCCGTTTCCCTGCTATGGAACATTGACATGACTCAACACAAAGCCATCAAGTGTGGGAGGGTTCAACGGCTCATCGCAGCTTGCGCTGCCGTCTTTCCAGACTTTTTTGATGTTCTTAACCATTTTCCTAAATACAATGCTTCCATGTTCACTTTCAGGGCCGTTTATTGAGTCGAGAAACTCAAATCGCTTTGTAGACAGGTTCAAAGTGACCATGAAGTAGTGACCAATCGCATCCTTCATTGATGCAGGAGGAGGATCAAATGTTGCGAACATAATCTGATTAAAAAATTGAATAGAACAAACCGGATGAGAACAAAGGAAAAAAGAAACTACATCTAAAAATGGCTGGCAAGAGCAAAATGATGCAATACCAAAATTTTCTTGTCCACACGTTCCTCTGCGCTTGAAGAAAACATCTTTTTCAAAGCCCTATTTGTGGAACCGCCGTTCCAAATTGAATTCTGTCAAAAAATACAAAACCAAGAAAGTTAATGTGGCCGCTGAAAATAAGCACAATAAAACATAGGCGAGGGGAGGCGTGTGATATAATTAAAGAAAACACTTACACATAGGTTATACGGGACAATCATAGCTAGCATAGATACACCGTTATTTGCAAGACGAGTGCTCAGCGTTCCGTATGACCAAAATGACTCGCCAACATGACCAACAGTAATATCACCAAACTCGTCCTTGAATGCAACTAAATCCCTTTAGGAATATAAGAAAAAATCACAGCAAAAAGGTAATAAGCTGCATGTACCTTGCAAAAATAAAAATAAAAATAAAGCAACTAGATATGAGGACAAAGAGAAAGAACATACTTCTTCTTCTTATCCCTCCTAGCCCTCGTAACAGCATCAAATAACTCGTTGTATCTCCTCAGAAGAGCTGGATCGATACTGGACGAAGTGACAACATGTAATTCCTCATCTAAAAAACATAGAAAAACCCCAATGTCAGACAATAGAGCATAAACACCATAAGTTTAGCCAGACTAGAACAAAAAATAATGCAGTTCACTTACCTTCGGTTTCGGAGTCCACAAACTGCACATCCGCGGAGACATCTTCGCTGAGAGTCAACTTATCCAAGCCAGTGATGTCATCGTCCAGAATGCTCATGTTCTGCACACTACTTAGCTGTTCCTCTTCAGAGCCGATCAAAACCGTCTCAGCTGCAACTTTGCTTGTCTCAACTGGAACATCCAGATTGGTCCCAGCCAGATTGCCTTGAGGCTTCTCGATGGCGCGAGGGGCAACATGAAAAATCTCGGGAATATTATCGCCAGACAACAAAACAGATGGCGAAGCAACACGATCAATGCCGGCAGCTGTGCCCGAAGCATCAGCTACAGCTCTAGCTCCTTCGCTCTCTTCTACAGTTTCGGCTGTAGCGCAAGGATATCCTTCTCTCTCTCCAGCCTTGTCAGCATCCGCTACATCCACTTTCGAGTCCCCCTTTTGTGCTTCCACTTTAGAGTCCTCGTGAGCTGCCTCACATAATTGAGGCATCTATGTAATTTCTGTTGTTGCTATGCTGAGTTTGTTGGGATCATATGGATTATGAGACTATGTTCAGATTGTGATGAGTAATATATTTGGTTCTTATCTTTTATATTTTGTTCTTGAGTAAATTCTTGCATGTTCTCCGTTGCTGTATTTGCTTTGGCCAAGTATTTTATTTGCAACTCCAAGAGAGAGCGTTATGCTCGATTGTGGGTTCAGAACCTTGATGTCTAGCTTGAGTGACAGAAACACGAGACTAGGGGATGTGCTGTTGCCACCAGAGATAAAACAACGGTGCTTGTACCTGCGGGTGCAAGGATTGTTTACACTACGCAAAGTTCTTTTAATGCAGTTGTCTGTTGCGTTGAGTTTACACTTTGGGTGGGATTCGCAACTTAATACCAGTGAGATGTTCTGGATAGATATCTCAAGGTGGATGGTTCATAGTAGATGCATATGTATTTCGGTCTACTTACCTTGGCGTACTGCCCATTGCTTTTGAGCCCTTCCTTGCTTTCCAGCATAGTTAGCATTGTGGTGCCTTCATAATCCTGTCAATTGCCCAAGTGTGATATGTTTACCTCGCTAGCACTTTTATCGTCTTTTGGGAGAGAGACATCACTAGTGAAAATCACGGGACCCTGGTCCATCTTCATATTATTGTTCACACCCTCAATTTACTTTCAGCTTTTACTTTCCTTTGCACATTTTATCTCTTGCGTTGATCCTTTGTAAACGACAAGGCCGGAGGAATTGACAACTCCTCTGTACTCGTTGGGAGCAAAGTTATTTGTTTCTGTGTGCAGGTCCACGACAACACCCTAGTCAGGAAGAAATTTTTGGCGACGTTGCCACCTACTTGTATCTCCTGAGTCCTACTGGTTTGATAACCTTGGTATCTTCACCGAGGGAAACTTGTTGCTGCACTGCATCTCAAACCTTCCACTTGGGGTAACCAACGAGGGGCGAGAAGCCATCACCTGCTTCTCTGAAATCTGCCTTGTCAAACTCCACATTGGCATCACCTCCTTCTCTCGCT
The DNA here is from genome assembly GCA_950022295.1 of Bromus sterilis. Taxonomy (NCBI): domain Eukaryota; kingdom Viridiplantae; phylum Streptophyta; class Magnoliopsida; order Poales; family Poaceae; genus Bromus; species Bromus sterilis. The sequence goes on along the minus strand of OX465599.1, from coordinate 281,255,921 downwards.
TCTACAATGTCAGCCTCTGTAGTGCGCTCCTCTTGGATTTCAACATTTAACACACGGTCCTGATGAATTAAAAAAAACATTAAACAAAAGATGCTGATGCAGTTCACTAAGCGAAAAAAGCGAAAAAACCAAAATGCACCACGCGTCAAATAAAAAATAATAATAAAATGAATGAAGTTCTCTGTGCTCACCAGACCAGCGTCTTCTTCCGTCTCTCTGGACACGTAAGCCTCATCAACCTTGTCAGCGCCACCGTCTGCTTCTTTCCCATGAGTTTCAAAAATTGTTTCTCGATCCTAAAAAAACAAAATGCAGTTCTATAAAACATATTATTTGTAGTTCACTGCTGAAATAAATGCTACTCCTCTGTAACATATTTTTTCAGGAAAATTCAGTTCGCTGACGCTGCTGGTGCATGTATAATTCTTTGGTTTTTAAACTGCAAAACAATAAACTGCAGTTCACTACCACTGCTTGTCAGTTGTACTTCTTTGTTTTTAGACACTACGTAAAAGAATAAACTGCAGTTCACTGCCGCTGCTAGTCCGCATATGAATCTTTGATTTGAACACTACAGTAACATTAAAGCATAATGAAAATTTACAGTAGAAAAGGTACAAAAAATTCAAACATTGTCTATGACGCCTTCGTCGACAAGATTGTCTCTAGAAGCATCAACAACAGGGGGCTGCTGCCTATCAGACACGATATCTGAGTCAAAAGCATGTTGGTCGTCCGGGTCATTATCGGGCCGCGCGTTTGCGTTAGAAGACTCTCCTCCGCACTGCAATAATAAAAAAGCATGCAAAAAACAAATGTCAATGGCATATGAAAATAAAAGAATATTAAAAACAAAAGAAAATATTGATACAAAAGCAGTTCACATATGACATGAAAAGAAGCATACATAAGCAGCGGCGCGATCAGACAAGGAAGCCCTAACAACATTTTCCCGCCTGTCCATTTCCTTCACAAGTGCCTTAGCTTCCTGCTCATACCTAGCACACTTGACATCCTGGGAATGCTTGAACTGAACAAATGCCGCCCTGACATTCGAAACTGACAAATTAAGGAATTCAAGCTGCCCACAATCAAAGTTGTGAGCAGCATCGATTTCTGCTTCAGAAGGTCCTTTGCCAGGAGTAAACAGTCCAGCAATATTCCTCATCCTAGCGCCAGATGTTGGGAGATCGGAAGTTAAATTGATAACCCTGTCAAGAAGCTCGTCAACCTGGACGAAAATATTGCGGTCATCATGAGCCTCGCCGTGAGAACCTCCAGCAGACCCCCTAGCAACACCATCAACCCGCCTAAGTGGAGAACCCCTAGCAACACCATCAACCCGCCGAATGGGTGAACCCCTAGCAACACCATCAACCCGCCGAATGGGTGAACCCCTAGCAAGAGGCTCACGGAAGCTGGGATGCAATTCAGCGGCTGCAGTCCGCTTGTACACAATGTCCCATATCGCCTTCCACTAAACAAAAAAGAAAGCAGTGCACATGTAAGAAAGTAAGAGGTTCACATTTAGCATGTCTAAAAAACAAAAAAAGAAGATAATGAAAAAACATAAAGAAACTGAAAATTGTGAACATACAGGCAACTTGCCAAACTTGTAGGTATCCAGATGAATCTTTCCCCTTACAATCATGTCGGCGTTGTGAATCTTCTTCAACTCCTGATGGGACAGAATTGCAGCATGTGGCGTGCGTGTATGCATAACAGATACATTGCGAAGATTCAAGCTATCGAGGTACATGAACAGAGGCACAATGGTGCAGCCCTCAGCACAGTTCTGCTTGCTCCCTTCAGAATTCCACTTGTACACTGCATCCTGCAGCTCATCAACAACTAGCTGGCAAAATTCCATCTCAGCCATGGAATCAAAGTTCAGGTTTTCAACCATGGCAGCTACCCTGGACAAACGAGTGGCAGGGCTGGGGCAAAGAAAACTCTGAAAAACAATGAGAAAGAAAACCTTCACAGCCATATCAACCTTCGCAGGAAAATTAACCAAGTTACGGAGTAGTTCAAGCAGGTCTTTCACATCTATGCTACGAGAGCGGTTAAAACCAAGCTCGTACTTCAGAGTAGCCAGAGAATCATCATGGCCGCTTTCGGCAGGCCTGGGAGCGGTGCGAGTACCCATAGGGAACTCAAAAATGTGATGAACAGCCTCACGATTTATTTCCAGAACATTGTTTGGCCCACAGTCAAGTTTCATCATCTCGGGGTTGATCTTTCCCATCAATTTGCACATAAGCACACGAGACACATTCTTCTTCACTTTCAAATTGAAGAAAATGCCGAAACCTGCTAGCTGAACCAAAATTCTGTGCGGCTCCTTCAACAAATCAACGGCTTTACAAACATTTGGAATAGACAGCCGAACAGTCTTGTTGAATCACCATTCCCCCGTAGCATCGTCTTCGGACTTCTTCCTTTTGGAACTCTTGGCAATCTACAAAAAAAGAAATAAAGATGTAGTTCACATTAGCATGTGAATGTTATCTTGATAATGCAGTTATCTTATGTAACAAAAAGAAAATGAGTTGGCAGTGAGTTGTTAAAAAATGCAGTTCTCTTCTATATAAACAAGTTGATATGACAATGTGCTATTAAAATGCAGTTCTCTTCTATTTTTTGTTAAACCATATATGGGGGGGGGGGGTCCCCCCCAACCCCCCCTTAAACAAACTCATATACAAAAATATGGGGGCCCCCCAACCTCCCCTTAAACAAACTCATATACAAAAAAATGCAGTTCTCTTCTATATAAAAACAAGATGATATGAGAATGTGGTATTAAAATGCAGTTCTCTTCTATTGTTTGTTAAACCATATATGGGGGGGGGGGGTCCCCCCAACCTCCCCTTAAACAAAATCATATACAAAAATGCGGTGCGTTGCATATATACTACATTAAAATCTAGTGTAAAAACTGCTAGGTTTCATTTATACAATGCAGTGATGTCCGCGAATATAGTACGACTCATAAGACTCGCTGCTGAAACAGCTCAAAAAGCTGATGCAGTTCACATCAGTAGCTCGAGTGACAAGGAGATAAATTAAAAGCAGCAATAAAAAACATCGGCAAAAAAGAGTGACAAACGGCAAGATACCTTCGCAGCATCAATATCCTCCCCGTCAGAATCCTCCTCACCAGAGTCGTTGTCAAGCATTTCGGCAGCTGCCTTTGAGCGTGCACGCTTGGATGGGCCATCAAAATCAACACCAGAGTAATCGTCAGCACTTGGCCGCTTTCTTTGTACCTCAGCATAATTGGGCCTCCTTGAGTAATCAACCCGGGGACTGCGCCGTGGAGAGATTAAGCCTTCCTCTGCAACAGTGTTGAGTTTTCTCTTCACAGTATTCTTTGAAGGGACAAACTTAGCAGACTTATTTGAGTCTGCAATCCTCCTTCCTATCTCGTTGCCCTCCTCAAACATTACTCGCTTCGCCTTCTGATCCTGCTTCGCCTTGTGCTCCTTCTCGAAACGATTAGCAAGTGCAATCGCTTTCTGCCTTTTCCTCTCGTTGTCGGCTGCAATCTGATCGAGCACCATCCAATCCCGAGTCACTGGTTCTGTGCCATCAATAGATTGCGACTGAGTATCAGTAATTTCAGGTACACCGGATGTACCGTCCCCGACAACATCGGCTGAGAAATAAGGGGTAATCAAATAGTTAACACCCCCACCACCAGACCCACCAGGGCATAAAACTGTAGGTGGAAGAAAGTATGTGTGTGAGAGGAAAAACTAAACTAAATACAACTAATATAAATTGGGCCACACATATATGGCAAAAAAAGGCAATGTACATAAATGCAGTGCACTTTTACCAAAAAAATAATATAAAAGATTTATGGAGACACAATAACTTGATGCAGTTCATTAGCATATGGAAAAAGAAAAAACTTATTGCACTTCATTCCAAGACAATAAAATTAAAACAATTAACTAGCTGCAGTTCATATCAATTTCACAAACTTTTCTAAAACACATGTAGGTTTGTAAGTAAAATATAAATGCAGTTCTCCCATAACAAAAAAGGAAGGTGCTATAAGATTTTATCACTTCTTCCTGGTGAGCAAAAAGTTGACACGAGTTCATATTTTCCTAACAACCTTATGGCGACAGGGGCAAAGGAGACATTGTAAATTACCAGATGGAGCGGCCGCGCTGATTGGTGAGACATCAATGGGTGATGAAGAACCTGTAAAACAAAAACATAAAATAATCAGCCTGAATCATAGTGACAAAAAGAAAAAAAAGAACAAATGATATGGCAAAGCAGTTCACATACAATTTCCTCCAAACCTTGGACTTCTTCTAGTAGGATAAGCCATGCTAAATCTGCAAAGAACAACAGATAAATAATCAAACCCTAGAAAAGAAAACCTGAGTGCGTACAGATAAAAAACCCCTAGGTGGACATTGCTAGGATTTCAAGGCCACTAATACCACAACCTTCTCTTAAAAACCAACGCATGTTGCGATTCGAGCCTGGAAAACGATAGTTAAAAAAGAAAAAAGAAGCTGGTCGCTCCAAAAACTAACCCTAGAAACAAATCGGGGACGACGATGACAATTTTAGGCGACGAAAATCGACGGAGACGATAGTTAAAATCCACAAATCACTATAAACACACACACACACACACACACATATATATATATATAGCATCACACAAAGCTAATCTAGCAATGAAAGATGAGAGAACAAAGTTGCTAACCTTTATGAACACTTGTATGTAGGGAGCTTCAAATCTTGGAAAAAATGGAGGATGAACTCGAGCAAAATAGAGAGGGGAGAGCTTCAAATGTTGAGAAAAACAGAGAATGAGCTTGGCCGGCTCGTGTTGGGTAAGAAGGAGTATATATAGTAGTATCTTTAGTACCGGTTTGTAATACCAACTGGTACTAAAGGGGCGACACTAGAACCGGTTTGTATCACAAACCGGTACTAAAGGCTGTAGCGGGCCCCCAGCCCAACGGCAACCTGCCACCACACCTGTAGAACCGGTTTAGGACACAAACCGGTACTAAAGCAGTGGTTTCAGGTTGCCGTTGGGCTGGGGGGCCACGACACGAACCGGTACTAAAGCCTGGCCTGACAAACCGGTGTTATTGGCCCAATAGAACCGGTTTGTATTTGGACTGTGGCATTTGCTCATATCCAAAGGCCTGTTTTGTACTAGTGCCCATGCATCCCCAATAAATATTCAAGGAGACTCAAGTGTCTAAGCTTGGGGATGCCCCCGTGCATCCCCTTCTCCATCAACAATCATCAGTTCGTCATTCATCTCACTATATTTTTACCTACAAAACTAGTTGAGAACTCTAGCTACTAGATGGATCACTAATCTTTGGAGGGATCGGATATTAGAGTTCACTCACGTACCATGAGTCGAGGATGCGCAAGGATAACCAACCCCCATACACTCCTCCTCGGGGTACTTGTCTCTTTGTGAACCTCCTTATTAGATTGAGAGTTACCGATAATAAGTCAACGAGTTCTTCGGACTATAATGTAAGTACTGAAAGTTGACACTTCCACCTCCTCATATTTTCTAGCCTCTTCCGTGTCGTGCATTTCCTTCTTCTCACTCCGAGAGTTGGCGTCCACCTTCGCCGGTACATCCAAACCCTTGGCATGATACGCTCTATCATGATAAACCACCTTATATCTTTCCTCAAAACAGCCACCATACCTACCTATCAAGGCATTTCAGTAGCCTTTCCGAGATTTATTGCCATGCAACATCCACCTCTTCATGACTTGATCTTCATGTCATACATGTTCCTGCTACACTGACAGAGGCATACATTGCATACATCATGATAGCTACATCTTCTTTATGTTCTGAGTACCTTGTAAAGTGTGAAAGATCTTCTATACCCTCTTGTAAATTAGAGTGTTTCCCTTAAGTGAGGAAAATATCCCAAAGTGGACAAAATAAAATATCCCAAATAGGACAAATGAAAGTTAAATAGAAAGAGCCATTAAGGCCACCAATTTTTTTTTAAAAAAAGAAAAAAAAGAGAAAGGGGCAACACTACTATCCTTTTGAAAGATCCACAGTAGTACTCCCTCTTATCCTTGTACTCCATAGAGATGATCATTCATGCATATAGCTATGTGCGGACCTTCACACTATAGAACTTGGCTTGTGTATTCCAAGGATGAGCCTCCTCAAAGGAGCTCTAGGTCTTCATGAGAGAGCAAGTTAGATGCACCCCCACTAGTTCTAGTGGAGAGATTTTTAGCTCATATGTGCATCCGTTGCATGGCAACCCCTAGTCCTCACATAATATCTATCATTTGGCCTTCTCGCCTATGATTGTCCTCATTGATGTGAGCCTTTCTCACCCTTTTTTTCTTCCTCCTCCACCATATTTCTCTCTTCGCAATCCTAAGTGTCAACTCTCGTGCTTACGCTCATCCATTGCATGAGTGCTCAAAATATCAAAAGGGAGTGGATCAAATTGACTTGTACCTGGCTAGTGGTCTGGGGACGGGTCAAGATAAGATTCCAAAGAAGACCAAGTGTGAAATTTAAGTAGATTGAGTTCTCAACAAAAATACTTTTTTTCTCGTATTCCCTATCCCCCTTCTTGCACGCAAACACCATTTGGAGACATTCGAGTCACGGACATCGAGAGCTCTTGCACCTAATGTTCTTTTGTTGCTTGTTTCAATGCTAATATAGACTCTTGTATGTGTTGGGGTTCGGGGCAGAAAACACAAATTTTTCCTTGACCTACGATACCCAATCCCAAGACCTATGCTATGCTGATGTAAGTAACGGACAGAAATAGATCACATACCAGTATGTAGTCCGTTAAGCGGGAAACGTTCCTGCATGAACGTGGTTGGCGTAGTCGTACCGGCAATCCCTGATGCCGCGCAGATCCACGATGACTCCTGTAGCCACCCGATCCTTGCAGACCGATGACGGGATTACGTCCCCGTCGGAACGTTGCTGATGAAGACCTCGCGATACGACCACGACGATGAAGTAGCACCACAAGTGTAGTGCCTCGCGGGATTATACACATACAGTATACCCGACGTCCCTCCGGGCTCCGAACCAGTAGAGCAGCGGAAAGAAGATGGATTCGGATCCCGATTCCAGCAGCATGACGGCGTGCGTATAGTGGAGAAATCCCCAACCCAGAGCAGCCTCCAAACAAGGGGAGTCCACTCAGAGGAAGGAGAAAGGAGGGAGAGAGATGAGAAACTTTTCTCAAAAAATTCATGATTAAAAGGGCACCCCTACCCCTCCTTATATAGGCCAAGGAGGGGTGCCACCTCCCCTCAACTTCCCATGTGGGACTAATCCCAAGGGGAGGGGGGTGGCGCACCAATAAAGGGGGTGGGCCCCCTCATGGCGCCATGGCCCATGGGGGAGGACTCCCTCTCCCCCTAATGGGCCCTATGAGGCCCATATGCCTTTTAATTCATTTTTAATTATATTTAAATACATTTTAATATTTAATTCAGATAATTAAATAATAAAACATATATTAAACATTATTAAATATATTTTGAACCTTTCAAAATACCCAGAACAACTTCCGGCCTTCATCGGAACAATTCCGGTCATCACCGGAACAATTCCGGTGTTCTCTCCAATTTCTCCGGTGATCCCGAATCAATCCTTACTGCGTCGAGTACCCTTAAGTGTAACACCCTACGATCCGGGAAACAGAAGACATGATCGAGACAATTCTCATTGATCAATGACTAATCAATTGGACCTGGTTACAATCCTTGATAGCCCCTGCGCTTCCATCGAATGAACTTCAATCGTTGTTGGATCCGTTAACCGTGTGCCTGTTCCCTTTGTCCTGTGGTACTTTGCTTGTCCGAGGTTTGATCATCGGTATCCACTATACCTAGTTCGTCCTCGTTCTCAACAAACAAGTTTACTCGTTCCCGTGATATTACAACTCCGTGACCTAGTCACATGTTTGCAAACTTTATGATGCAATATCATCGAGTGGGCCCAGAGTACCTATCCGTCACACGGATGGACAAATCCCGCTTTGATCTATTTGCATACTCATTAACATATCTATTCGGAATACCTGAAGTACTCCTTTATGGCCAGCATATTTCAGTCAGGCGGTGGGTAGCAAATCAAGGCATCCTAATAGACAGTAATTACGTATGATCATTACGGTCTAAGGATCTGGTCACTACGTTATAGTTATCGCAATGTCGAACTATGTGACTTGATCACATCGCAACACTTCTGGTGGGTGTATGTCCATCATATCATTATCCAATGATACGACTCCATTGTCAACAGACGCCATTGTCTCATGATCAGGAAACCTTGATCATCAATCGCCCAATGGACTAGTATACTAGGGTTAACTAGGGACCTGGTTGTTTGTATACCACACCTGTATTAATGTTTCCGCTTAATACAGTTCTAGCATAGTATCAAACGTATTATGAACTAATGGAATATGCTCGATAAAACATATTTTATTTGCCTCTAGGGCACATTCCCAACAGTCTCCCACTTGCACTAGAGTACAAATTATCTAGTTGCATTTTCTCTGGATCATAACTCCTTATTGATCATGCTTGCCCGTGGAAGAGGTTGTATCAACGGTCTGGGTACCATTCAGAACCGTATGTCCTTTTGCAAATCATAATGTCACCTAATTTGACATTCCTTCATTATCCACTATAATGATGAGGTATATATATTTGGCGGTGAAGTGAGACTTCGTTTGCTGTGTCATAGCAATGACATCCGGTGGGTCACGCGGACTTTCCCATAGTCATGCACACTTGAAAACTCACTCAATCAGAAGTCGAACTTCTTAAGCCATAATATAACTCCTGCTACTTCTAAAGAAGCCACATCAATGTAGATTCAATCCTTAGTGCATTGTATGCAACTTTGATGTCTAACCATGTTTCTTTCAACTTAGGCATTCATTAGTATGATATCTCAATTTTCTAGGTTAGTGTCAAAACTTGAACCAGCATAACATTTATGGTTAAGTCCACTATCCTTTACAAATTTGAGATGTATCCTCAGTTCTCTTCAGACACTAAAGGATAAACTTAACTCTTTGTTCAATGATTTACTCATAAATCATGTCACAACATGTTCTTACTACTAAGAACTTGGGTCACATTACGTCGAGTACAAAACTCTGGTTTTATATGAAAGAACCTATGACAAAGGCATAGAGGATCCAGCACATCCATTTCTTTCATTAACCATTAACCATTGTTCTTGTACTGAGATTAACTCAACACTTTTCTTGGATATACAAGTAAGGACCACTTCTTGACTTGTCCCATTCTGAACTCCTTCAGAATCTTATCCAGGAAAGTATTACGACTCAATGTTATTAAACACATATCTATCTTAATAGATCTTCAATGCTTAATACTTTATTCATCTTCATTTATGAAAGATTCAAATAACCATTAACACCAACTGCACCATTCATAATATGTTATCCATATATGAGAATGTTATCATGCTCCCACTCAAATATGTCATGCACATATTAAGTCTTTAGATAACACTCATATTGCTCCCACTCAAATATGTCGGCCACATATAAGACAAGGATAACATCCACATGGCTCCCACTTAGATATGTCAGACACATATTAAGTTCAGGATACTAACCACATGGCTCCTACTCAAATATGTCATTTACATATAAGGCTAGGATAATACTCCCACAGCTCCCACTCAAAATATGTCGTCTACATATTAAGTTTCAGGAAACTATTCAGCTCCCACTCAGTTTCATGCAAATGCATGTTTCCTCGATATTTTGGCTAAGTCCAAAATCCTTTGATCATTCATCAAATCGAGAATTCAGTTTACGAGACACTAGTATCCATATGTTTTTCCAAAACCTTCTTGTTGTACCAATTACAACACTTCTTCAAATACGGGATTTGAGGAAGTCACGGTATTGATAACAATCCTGGATCAATCGTAGTGAATATCCCTTTGACTCAAGCATTGCTACACATTGTAGTCAACCCATTGAATTTGTCAGAAACAATCTTTGTGACAAACCAATCTTGACGTCCCTTTGATGTTCACATTTATTCCTCATAACTCTGAAGTTATTGTGAATATCAAGTAACCTCCTTACTTGATAAGATTCAAGCAATCTTAAATGTAACTCAACATAGGATTTCATGACTCATAGTCATATCTCGTACTTAGGTCCACCATCGTTTCTTTGTAGTTCGTAGGAATGTCTTGTTCCATTAACATGACAAGTGAATCATGAATATCATTTTGCACCAGGGGCAAATATATATTCTTGAATCCTACCTTTCTCAGTAAAAGCTCCCTTCAAAACATCATGATCTTTATCATTAGTTTCTCCTCTTATTGTAGAGCCTTGCTTCCGGAACATATTCCGTTGCACTACTCTGACATTTGGAGGCAAGGTCAATTACCTTGGTTGAACTTTCACTTTTCTTCCATTACCACATTTATCAAGAACAATTCTTGACAAACACCAAACATAGCAATACAAGTTTTGCTCCTTTTGGTTCTAGTTGTGGAAGATGCATCCATAGTTGTCTAAGGATACACTACAAAGATAATTTATCTTACATAAATCAAGCTTCCTAGAAACCACAATACACCATGACATATATAGTGTTGGTTTCCACGAACTCAGATGGTTCCCTATGCTGAAGTGAGTGTTTGCATATTAAATTAATAACTCTAAACAATAATAACGTAACTTGGTAAGAGATAACTTAGACCATACACTTTTCGATAGAATATGATCACAATGTTCAGGCACGTCAATCATATTTAAGTGTCTCAAGACATTGCAATTTGTGGAACAACTTTCACACAAGTCTTTATGCCCAAGACTAACTCAAAACATTTGTCACTTTGATCAAATCGTAGAGACTTGTCTTTCTTGTTAATTTAATATCCATCTTTACTCTGAAATCCCTTTTGATCATATCAAATTATTTCAGACTCATGTTTCATTAGTGAATACAAATATTCATCTAAGTCCACATACGAAGTTCACGAAATAATGAAATTCACCACATGCTGACATACGATACATCACAATGTATGATATTCAACAATCAGTACACAATCTGTTTTACCAGAATGCGAGGTTTTAGTCATCTTACCTCAAAGGCATGGTTTGTATATGTCAAGAGATCAAGTATCTTAAGACATCATCATACCATTCATGACTTAAACTGTAGTGTCATTATTAAGCCTGGATATTTCTTGGCATTACAATATTTCTTATAAATGATCAAACAACTATCATCAATATAAGAATAGCTCATTCATAATCGTAATGTGACCATAATAGATATCATTCATAAAAGCAGAACAATTGACTTGTTTCTCACTAATATGAATAATTGTCTTCGCGAGATGCAAGACACACTAATAAAGTCCTCATTCAAACGATCATAAAATTTATTCATATATTAATCAATTGATAGATGTAGAGGGAGAGTGTTGTCGACCATCAACTATCTTGATTGCCGTCAGCACACATTGTCACCTCATCCCTTCCAAGTCACTCTCAAGCAGTAAGTTCAAGCATCGAATACTTAATCCACCGCAATTAGTGTTTCGTGGGAAAGACATTTATAACTCGTATATCAAATATACCTTCTCCGTCAATGACCATTCCTGCATTGGTTCTACTCTTAAAGTTCTTAACTTTAACCATGACCTCATGACAGGTGAACGATTCTCCTTCATGACATAGTCCAGACATGGTCTTTGTAACTGGGAGGAAGCGGATGCAACTCCCCAGTTATCGCAAAGTAACCAGTCATTCAGTAGTCCAAGCTATACACAAGGTGTTCCATGTATCTTATACATTTTCCAAGTGACTTTCTCAGCAGGTTGTTCCTTCCACCATAGTTGAAAGAAACCCCGTCCATATACTCATATTCCATTACTCTGATTTGTGACCAAGTGCTTTCAAGTTCACCTAGCACGTCACACGTGTTGGTTAACATGCATTCACAATTCAGACTCATAGAATGAAGTATGGTGTATTGGACAGTCATTCATAAGTGACGGTGAGTACGATACTCATCATCATCTTCCTTGATTACGGAGTTGTCAGTTGTATCTCCTAACAGTTCTTCGTATTATGTTTAGCAAGTCATTACTAACGAGTATGTCTCTAATGGTGTTGGTACACATCAATGAAGTAAGACCCATTTACCTTAAGTTCTATCATACTAAAAGAGCCATAGTTCTAAACATTGGTATGACGTTATCTACAATGATATTTGCAAAGACATGAAGATTAAGTTCATAATATGGAGTTCATGTTTCAAAAAAAATTCTGGAACTCCCACTCAGACAAACATCCCTCATAGTTTATTCTAAGTGATTACACGATCCTTGAAGAACATACCTCCCCCGTGTGACACGACCATCAGTATGTTGTTCAAGGTAGGCCATCATGCCAATCACATCATCCATGTGACTCATGCTCGACCTTTCGGTCTCTTGTGTCCCGAGGCCATGTCTGCACATGCCAGGCTCGCCACAATAACCTTAGTGAGTATATGCTGCGTATGCAAGGCCATGTTTCTGGACATGCTAGGCTTGCTCCACCCATCTCTTGTGAACGTAAAAATGTTTGACACCCGTGTGACACGTGATGCCTCCATAATGAAGAACTTTCCAGATGGTGCTTCACTAAGGAAGGACACTTTGTTGGATTGGTGAGGGATCATCCTATTATGCTACCGTCGTATATCTAACATATTAGCAAAACAGGATGCAACAGTATAAATCATACATGCTATGATTCCCCCCGACATGCAAATTAAAGTTGAAAACGCCTTTCTACTTTATCTTTTGCAAGTTTTACGTGGCTGCTAGGGGTTTCGAGAAAAGAACCGCTTTCTATCCTGCGAAAACAAGCCACAACACCAATCCCGCAATTTTCTCTATTACACCCCTGTCGGGGCCCTCCGTTGCAAACATCTTTGCATCGCTAATGCAGAGAGACAGACACCCCCCAGCCACTTTATATGGTACAAGCCATATGTCAAGCGTGGAACCAGTCTCGCGTAAACGCGTAAGGTCGGTCGGGGGCCGCTTCATCAAACATTGCCGCAATGCTAAATGAGTACACGTGAGAGGGTAACAATTGAGAATTATGCCCACATACTAGATGTGTTCTATCCGTACAATACATCTACGCATAGCCTTTCTCTGATACCACTGTTGGGGTTCGGGGCAGAAAACACAAATTTTTCCTTGACCTACGATACCCAATCCCAAGACCTATGCTATGCTGATGTAAGTAACGGACAGAAATAGATCACATACCAGTATGTAGTCCGTTAAGCGGGAAACGTTCCCGCATGAACGTGGTTGGTGTAGTCGTACCGGCAATCCCTGATGCCGCGCAGATCCACGATGACTCCTGTAGCCACCCGATCCTTGCAGACCGATGACGGGATTACGTCCCCGTCGGAACATTGCTGATGAAGACCTCGCGATACGACCACGACGATGAAGTAGCACCACAAGTGTAGTGCCTCGCGGGATTATACACATACAGTATACCCGACGTCCCTCCGGGCTCCGAACCAATAGAGCAGCGGAAAGAAGATGGATTCGGATCCCGATTCCAGCAGCACGACGGTGTGCGTATAGTGGAGAAATCCCCAACCCAGAGCATCCTCCAAACAAGGGGAGTCCACTCAGAGGAAGGAGAAAGGAGGGAGAGAGATGAGAAACTTTTCTCAAAAAATTCATGATTAAAAGGGCACCCCTACCCCTCCTTATATAGGCCAAGGAGGGGTGCCACCTCCCCTCAACTTCCCATGTGGGACTAATCCCAAGGAGAGGGGGGTGGCGCACCAATAAAGGGGGTGGGCCCCCTCATGGCGCCATGGCCCATGGGGGAGGACTCCCTCTCCCCCTAATGGGCCCTATGAGGCCCATATGCCTTTTAATTCATTTTTAATTTTATTTAAATACATTTTAATATTTAATTCAGATAATTAAATAATAAAACATATATTAAACATTATTAAATATATTTTGAACCTTTCAGAATACCCAGAACAACTTCCGGCCTTCATCGGAACAATTCCGGTCATCACCGGAACAATTCCGGTGTTCTCTCCAATTTCTCCGGTGATCCCGAATCAATCCTTACTGCGTCGAGTACCCTTAGGTGTAACACCCTACGGTCCGGGAAACAGCAGACATGATCGAGACAATTCTCATTGATCAATGACTAATCAATTGGACCTGGTTACAATCCTTGATAGCCCCTGCGCTTCCATCGAATGAACTTCAATCGCTGTTGGATCCGTTAACCGTGTGCCTGTTCCCTTTGTCCTGTGGTACTTTGCTTGTCCGAGGTTTGATCATCGGTATCCACTATACCTAGTTCGTCCTCGTTCTCAACAAACAAGTTTACTCGTTCCCGTGATATTACAACTCCGTGACCTAGTCACATGTTTGCAAACTTTATGATGCAATATCACCGAGTGGGCCCAGAGTACCTATCCGTCACACGGATGGACAAATCCCGCTTTGATCTATTTGCATACTCATTAACATATCTATTCGGAATACCTGAAGTACTCCTTTATGGCCAGCATATTTCAGTCAGGTGGTGGGTAGCAAATCAAGGCATCCTAATAGACAGTAATTACGTATGATCATTACGGTCTAAGGATCTGGTCACTACGTTATAGTTATCGCAATGTCGAACTATGTGACTTGATCACATCGCAACACTTCTGGTGGGTGTATGTCCATCATATCATTATCCAATGATACGACTCCATTGTCAACAGACGCTATTGTCTCATGATCAGGAAACCTTGATCATCAATCGCCCAATGGACTAGTATACTAGGGTTAACTAGGGACCTGGTTGTTTGTATACCACACCTGTATTAATGTTTCCGCTTAATACAGTTCTAGCATAGTATCAAACGTATTATGAACTAATGGAATATGCTCGATAAAACATATTTTATTTGCCTCTAGGGCACATTCCCAACAGTATGTTATGACTTGAATTGAATCACATACCTTGATTGCTTTACTTTTCAAAGTTCTTATATGGTTGCTGATGACCCTCAACTGTAGGGGATCGATTGTAGTGTTCTCGTGGGTAAGTTAACCCAATTTATTGATTCAACAAAAGGGGACACAAAGAGTATTTATAAGCTTTGACATATGAGTTGTCAACTCAACTTCACCTGAAATATGCTTGCTTGCAACAAAGTATTAATAGCAACTATGATATGATAGTGATAATGATAACGGCAAAAGTAAACTAGTAGTAACCAGCAGGATTAAAACACTGTAGTCTAGGGAGATGGATGGTTGTGCGCTGCATGAATAAGAATGAACATGTAATAGATTCTAACACGGGGCAAGGCACACACAAAAGCAATGATCATCTAGGAAACTATCAAACATCAGGCATGTATCCCAAAGGTAGTTGTGCGTGCTTGCAATAAGAACTTGCACAACATATTTTGTCCTACCATCCCGCTATGAACTGGGCCAAAAGGAACTTATGGAGATTAAGGTGCTCCTGTCAAAGAGCACCAGAACAAAGCAATAAACTCAATGGATACATGGAATCCTCAAATTATGGACCATCCCCTTTGGTGTCCCAAGCTGTCACCTTTGGGATCGCCGGTTCCGGACCATAATAGGTGCATGCAACTCATAGATAGGATCTTGAACATAAATAAACTCATGAAAACATACGTGGTTCAGATCTGAAAACATGGCACTCGGGCCCAAAGTGACAAGCATTAAGAGCAACAAGTTGTAGCAAAGATGATAAACACCAAAGTAGATGATAGGCAACATGCCCCCAACAATCTGACGAACTATTACATGATCAATATCATCCAATCCCTACCATCCCCTTTGCCTACAGCAGGGAATTACTCACACATGTTAAGGGAAGTTATGGAGGGAGGATGGAGTGGTGATGGTGATGACGATGGTGACGATCTCCCCTCTCCGGAGGCCAAATCAGCCTCCAGATTAGCCCTCCCGAGGAAGAACAGAGGTTGGCGGCGGCTCCGCGATAGGTTCTGAAAAAAGCGACCTTTGTTTTGGAGTTTCCCCATCAAGGGAATAAATAGAAGACGAAGGAGGGCACCAGGGGAGGGGGAGTCGCCCAGGCGGCCACCCGGCGCGGCCCCACTCCTGGCCGCGCCCACAGGGCGCCTAGGGCCCCCCTTCTGGCTTCGGGCTCCTTCGGGTGCGTGGATTTTCTGGTATTTTTCTGCGAATTTTCTGAGATGTCCAAAAATCCAATTTCATGCGCACAATAAAACCATACAGGCAGCTCTGCTGAAAACAGCGTCAGTCTGGGTTAGTTTAGCTCAAATCATGCAAGAATGAGGGCAAAACAATAGCAAAAGTGTTTGGAAAAGTAGATACGTTTAAGACATGTCAGTTGCTAGCATGTCACCACATAAACTATGCTTGTTATCATTTACCTACTCGAGGACGAGCAGGAATTAAGCTTGGGGATGTTGATACGTCCCAAACGCATCTATAATTTCTGCTTGCTCGATGCACGTTTTGTGTGATATTGCTATGATCTAGATACACTTTCATACACTTTGAATCATATTTGGACTACCCTATTAACTCAGTGCACCCCAGTGCCAGTTTCTGTATTTTTATTTTTTCTATTTCAGTTTTCCCCCATATTAAAAGTGCTCCAAAAATCCGGGAAAAATCAGATAAAAAATCAGTGTAACGGAAGCTTCCAGAGTCCCGAAGGAGGGCCGGAGGGGCCCCACCTGGTGCCCAGGCGGCCAGGTGGCACGGCCTAGGGTGGGGCCGCGTCGGGTGGCCGCCTGGACACCTGGTGGCCCCCCTGGCTGCGCCCCTTCGCCTATTTATTCCCCGTGACGTGAAACCCCCGAAGAAGGAACCCTTTTTCGCGATATCACATCTGTTCCGCCGCCGCTGCGCTTCCAAGATCGGGAGCGCCATCAAACTTCTTCACGGCTGTGGCACCCCGACTCAGAGGACCGGAACGCCCCGTGACCCAGCCCAGAGATCAAGTCTTCTGGAGCACGGCACTGATTGACATAGAACTGAACAACTTTCTATTACCGAAGATAGGGGTACACGAGGTCTATTACAATGCTAGCGGAGACACAGCTTGCTCCTCAGGCTAGCCTCAGTTCTACACCAAGCAACAGCATAACTCTAGCAGCGGAATATCGACGGCAGCGGAACAATAACGGCGATGATGAACTCCAATCCACAGGGACACGGGCCGGGACACCTCCTAGCTCGCAAACACCGGGAACGTCGTCCTACGCATCCAAAGCACGGCCTGCAAATCTGGCATAACACGCCAGGTCAGTACATTGAATGTACTTGCAAGCTCACAACAACCATGCAACAAAGCAAAACAATAAAATGGCAACAGGTTAAGGTATATTAGTGAATTAAACAGGTGAGCAACAATATCATGCAAGCATATAATCATCAAGCATATTAACAACATTAAGTCTAATGCACACACAATGTACCCCACATGATCGTCGCACGATCACGTGGCTTACCTTGGAGTCCTTATAGACTCAAGCACCGGGTCACCTCATGACCATTCACTTCCATGGGTCGTCGCATGACCGAACGGGTCATCGCATGACCATTCAACGGGTTAGGTGTCCTTCGTTACCACCCAACCAATCCACTTATCGTCTAACCATCCACTTACCACAAACTTGCCACCGTACTCAAGTTGATCATATGGTGTGACCTAGTACGAACTGTGTCCCATGATTGAGGACGCGGCTATTCGAATAGATTTTGACTCTGCAGAGTTTGTGCACGTTACCCACATTATGGAGTTCCTCCTCCATCCAGCACCTCGGTACTTGTCCCACAGGATCCTTGGAACTCGCACCGCAGGAGTGGACTAGGACATCTCCAACGAGACCGATATACCGAGTGTCCCTCTTACCGTATCACTGACATCCCGTCTTGGGTAGCCCTGTGGTTCGGTGTCCACGTTACCACCAGAACCACCTGTGGTAGGGTGTCCTCAGTTACCACCATAACCACTAAACTTTGCCCAACACTGGACCGCGCGCATAACAACTCTAGCTGTCAGGACTACCGCCGCCTGCCTGATCAGGGCAGAGCGCGCGATAGCCCCCCCTACTTGGTGATACAAGTAAGGGAACCCACCGGAAGACCGAATCAAGGCCCGCCCATACAAGCAAATGTGGCTGCACGGATAAGTCTGGTTCGGTGGCACCTGATCAACTTGTCAGGAAGCATATCTCCAACAGCGAACACAAGTATCAGGTGCAACATGAGTATCAGATCATAACAATGCATAGCATATTAACATGACAGTTTTAGATATGATCAAACACATTTTTAGTTTGTGAACTTATCCGTGTTACAAAAATTAAGTTATTTAACATGTCAACAATATGAATGCAATTAAGCATAACTCAGGCATATCATGAACTAGCATAGATATAACAGGATCAACTTGACATGGTGTTAGTATGTGGTAGATACGATGGTTCATGACATAACATGGCAATGACATGATTAAAGCACAGCATGGATATGACATGGCAAAACATAGCATAGCAATAGCATATTCAAAGATAGCATGGCATTATAACATCAAGCATAGCATGGCATCAATCATAGCATAGCAACATGATCATAATCACCGATATAAGCATATCATCGAACAACAATTTTTAAAGACACGTCAAAGCTTTGCAAAGGTGCAAAGGGTATTGTGGCTTGCCTTCACCAACAAGGTGTGAAACACCCCCGGTCTCGGTCACCAACAACGCCCTGCAAAAATCGAACAAAGCGGCACGGCGAGAAGGGGGGTCAGAACACTTTGACCTAACCAGCAAAAGAAAACAAAGAACCATGGCATAAAACCTATGCCAAACTGAAGAGGAGCTCGATAGGAAACCAACGCAAAAATAATCTCCTCATTTGGACTTACGGTTGCGGAGATACGGAGGAAACGGTATCGGGGGGCTGGTTTTTGAAGGAAATACGCTTTCGGCTTAGTGGAAGCGTATTTCGGGCTGAAGAAGGAGGGAAATGCTCTTTCGAGGCAGAGAATCGTACTTTGGGCTATGGAAACAGGAAATACGTGTTCGTTAGACGAAAGCGCAGTTTGAGACACAGGAAGCACGAATACGTTTTCGGCAATAGAAAACGTACCCGAGGGGATACGCCACCGCGTGGGGCGGGGCCATCAGTGGCATGTGGCCACTTACAGCGGGGCCCGCATGGGTCTCCCTCTGTTCTTCTCCTTCCTCGCGACAGAGACGCAGGGGAGGCACCGGCCGCACGGGCCGCCGGCGTAGTCGTTGGCTTGCTGCTCCCCAGGGCCTTCCGGCGGGCGTAGGAGCTCGGCCATACCCTGCCGCGCTCTCTGGTGGGCCGCACTGCGTCGGGGCTGCTCGGTCGAGGGAGCTGCTGTGGTGGCCGAGCCGCGGCGGCTCCGGCAAATGGAGGGGCTCCGGCGGAGAAGTGGAAGGCGGCGGGGCACTGGGCTAGGGAGGAGCCCTGGCGGAGGCAAGGAGGAGAGGAGGGGGGTCTCGGGTCGCCGGATTGCTCGAGTCCGAGCCGATTGGGAGTGGCGGCCGTGGAGGCCGTGGGGGAGCAGTGGGGCTCCGGCGACTAACCTGGCGAGGGGAGTGGGCTAGGAGTAGGCCGTGGAGGAGGCTGCGGGTGCTCTGGGAGGGCCTAGAGGCATGGCTTATATAGGGGGAGCGAGGATTCGGCTCGGACCGCGACAATGGAGACGGCGGCCAAGCGTGCGATGAACAGGGGCTTTGAGGGCGACTCGACGGCCGGCGTGCTTCCTAGGGAGGGGGAAAAGGCGTGCGGCGCGGGAGGACAAGCTGCAAGGCGACGAGAAGCACTGCAGCTCGATGTGGACAAGTCAAGCACGCTCGGAGCGTGTCCAGAGCACGCCACAGGCTGCCAAGGGCATGGCTACACGATGCACCGGTGCCCACAGTCGGTTTCTTCGTGGCCAAGGATGTCCATGCTGTAGTCCTTTGAGTGCTGATCACATGGGTGTGCTTGGCTGGCCAAATGGATGGATGTGGTGAGCTCTATCTCAGGGATAAGATTGATGCAGCAAACTTGGGCAAGAAGAAGAGATCACATGCTGGGGTTTTGGATGGGACCAAGCTGTCTTTTGGCTTTAGGGTACAAAGGACTAGAGTACTGTGGAGTTTGGGCTCAAACAACTCAATGCACATGGTACTTGCTTTGTAAATGGCACAATGCCGCAAAAGGTGCTTGTGCTGGGTTGTGGCTTGTACAGAGCTCCCCTAGGCATGATATTTTGCATATCTCAATCATAGACTAGGATGAGTATGTATGCCAAGTTTCACATCATTTGGAGCAATATTTTTGGTACTTCCTTTATAAAGCACCAAATAGGTCAGAATGGTGTTGGTGAGGCTAGCATCACATAGGATTGTTGTATTTGGCTGAAAATTTGTGTCGCTTGTTTATTTGGCATGGTTCATATGTGTACAAAATTTCATAGCCATTGGACACACATAGCTAGCACTTGCTTCACAATGTGGCCCACTGGTCAGAAACTTAAACATGATGGTGCACACACATGGATGATTGGATTTGGCTCAAATATGGTTTGGTGGAGTTATTTGGTGGTAGGATCATTCTCAAAATGTTTCAAGGCAAATAGGATCCCTTATCATGCACTTGCTTCACAATGCCCCTTTGTTGCACCCAAACTTTGGGATTTATTGTGGGAGTTTGGCTAATCAAATGGTGGTGAAATTTAGTGGAGACCAATCATATGATCATATGAGATTGCACAACAAGTTTCACCAGCAATGGATCAAGGAAAATGGCACTCCCTTCACAAAGCTCCAATCTGCCCCCACAGACAAATGAATTTTTCTAGAGGAAAAATCCACTTGGGATATGAAATGTTTTTGGAGAATTTGGCAATATATGATGTCAATGACATGTGGGAATTATTTGGGGATTTATGGAGAAATATAAATTGGGGTTGCTTCACAAACCTCAAATAATAGGGATATCCCTTTTATTGGAAAAATAAATATATGGTTTGAATAAAATGGTGACTTGGATGAGATGGGTCCATGGAATGGCATTGGAAAGGCTTGGATTCAAGGGTCACTTGAGAATGGAAAGAAAATATGCTCAAGTTTCAAGTCCAACGAGGTGATCAAAATCAAATCCAATCGCAAATCCAGAAATAAATCCGAAAAGTCTTTGGAAAAATAAAGTTCCAAAATCCAGGGTGTCACAACGGCACCCTGCCGGAGGGAGGATCGACCTCCGGGAGCTTCCCCTCCACCATGGACGCTTCCCGGATGTGCCGTGAGTTTCCTTTGGACCATGGGTCCGTGATCAGTACCTATGTGATGTTATCCTCACCTGTTTGTTCTTCATGGTTTAGACCTCGTGAGCTGCCCTACATGATCGAGGCACATATGTAATCTTTCTGTTGTTGCTATGCTGAGTTTGATGGGATCTGATGGATTATGAGATTATGTTCAGATTGTGATAGAGTAATATATTTGGTTCTTATCTTTTATATTTTTGTTCCTAAGTAATTCTTGCATGTTCTCCGTTGCCGTTTATTGCTTTGGCCAAGTAGTAGGTAGTAACTCCAAGAGGGAACATTATGCTCGATTGTGGGTTCATGCCCCATGATGACACGCTTGAGTGACAGAAACATGAGTCTAGGAGATGTGTTATTGCCACAAGGGGGAAAACAACGATGCTTGTAACCGCGGTTGCAATGATTGTTTACTTTACACAAAGTGCTTTTTAATGCAGTTTTCTGTTGCTTTGGGTTTACACATTGGGTGGGGCTCGCAACTTAATACCAACGAGATGTTCGGGATAGATATCTCAAGGTGGATGATTAGTAGTAGATGCATTTGGATTTCGGTCAACTTATTTTGGCGTACTCCCCATGCTTTTGGGCTTCTTCCTTTCTTTGTAGCATAGTTAACATTGCGGTGCGTTTATAATCCTGTCAATTTCCCATTTATAATTTGTTTACCTCGCATAGCAGTTTTATCTTCTTTTGGGAGAGATACATCACTAGTTAACATCATGGGGCCCCGGTCCATATTCTCATCATTGTTTACATGCTTATTTACTTTCTTGCTTTTACTGGGACCGGAGAGATTGACAACCTATCTAAACTTCGCTGGGAGCAAAGTTATTTGTGTCTGTGTGCAGGTCCAGGTGAAGTAAGAAACCCAGAATTGTGAACGGCGCCATTGTTAACTTCACCACCTACTTATCACTATCGGAGTCCTACTGGTCGACACTCTCAACCTTGGTATCTTCACCAAGGGAAACTTGCCACTACGCTGCATCTCACCTTCCACTTGGGGTAACCAACGAAGGGTGAGAAGCAATTATCATCTCTCGCGCATCATAAACACGGTGTTTTGATGTTTCAATTGTTCCTAGATGATTTATACTATGTTTGCATAGATCTTTTTATCCTATGGTTGATTTGTTGAATCTTTACGGTTGGTTTGAGCTATATATTAAATTTGTTACAGTCCTATGGTTCCCATAATGTTTATTCGTGCATGGATCTTCATAATAGGGTTTGTAGTACGTGAAGGAAGACCGAGGGTAGGGTTGCTTGAGTGAAAAAAACATAAACCCCGTTCCGGTTTTGACATTGCATGGGATAAATAGGATCATATGATCTTAAGGATATGGTTGGTTTTTTTCTTAATGAATAATTAGTATTTACAGATGTTTGCTAATGTTCCAATCATCAGTACTTGCAAACACAAATAAGTGAGAGATTGTTAGCTTCGCCTCTCCCACATAAAAGAGGAATACCAACCTCGTATTTGACTATTTGATCATGGAAAATTCCACCACACCTTCCACAACTTTTCCACACTCATACTTCTGTTACTTTAGTGTTCTTTATTGCTGCATAAACTAACATTTATTTTCTTGTTCTTTATGATCTTGCAAAACTATCCTTTCATACCCGTAGAGTGGTGTTAATGGTTGATAGAACTTGAGAGGATACTCATCCTACCTTTAGCTCCTCGTTGGGTTCGACACTCTTACTTATAAAAAGGCTACAACTGATCTCCTACACTCGTGGGTTATCACTCCATCACAACTGTATTTAAAGAAGTATTGGAGATAAACACACACCCTACGGTTACATCTTCTTTTTCCAACAAAGCTGGTGTGGATTTGTCCAATGCTCCAAACGTCTGGGCAGAGGAAGAAGCTAGGTTTCAATCGCGTCTCCTAGATTTGTGATCCCTTTGGAATTGATGATGTTCGCCTTCGCCATCGCTCTGCTCTGGGTGATACTCTCCGCCACCAAGCTCTGTAGATCTGTGACCGATAACTCCGCTTGTACATGCGCGTCGAGAGCGTGGGACGATCGGATCTCGTCGTGAATTCTAAATTGAGGGTTTCCTCCCTACCACAGGTACTTCCCGAAGGATCCACATCTTTTCCTAGGAATTCAGAGATCAACCACAAGAATATTGACTTAGGGAGAAATCTTTTTCGGTGAAGATCAAGGATCCACAACAAGGCTAAGTGCTACGAACTATATACACTCCCCGACATCACGCTAGGGTTTGGACTCGAAGAAGCCAGAATTAATGACTTGGGGAGGAAGAAAAGGATTTAAGAGGTCACGATTTGGGAGCGGGTAAATGTCTCGTACATTCGATGATCCTCACCCACACCACATGTAACAGCCCGGGATTTTCACCAAAATTAAAAAATGGTTTGTTGCTTTATTTTGTTGATTGTTAGAATTGTTTGCAGTATTTGCTTCATCGATTTATTAATCGGTGATTATATTCCCCCTCCTTCTCGTACTGGCTTGCATGACCGACCTTTCCACCATGGCACACGACCTTTTGCAACATCGGGTTTCACCCAAGCAACATCACAAGTTCCGGCACAAGACCAGTCATCGCCATCGGAACAAAAACCCCGTTTATTTAATAAACGGATTATTTTATTGGGCGCAGGAAAATGTTCTTGGAACGGTATCGAAGTGAGGTAGAATTGACCGGCTCACCGCGCTAAGCGCGTTGCTCGATATTTTGTCTGAATCGGAGGTTGTATGGACTCCCGACGGTAAAAAACGTAAACATCAGACGCGATAGAGAGAAACTGGGGGCGTTTGCGTAAACCTGCCAACCAGGCCAGCCTATAAATAGACCACCACTCTTTACTAGCCCTTCCAGGGTTTCCCTAGTGCCGTTTTTGCAGCCACCCCCTCCAAATTGCCCAGATCTACCCATCTAGATCTCCAAATTTCGAAACCCTAGACACCAAGAAATTCTGGCCGTTGATCTGTGAGATCAAGGGCTCAGATCTAGCCCCAACTCCACCACAGCTACCTCCAGCCTGGTTCGGGCCCCGCAGGGATGGATCTGGGCCCGCCAGGCCCTCCTCACCACTGTCGCACCAACATGAAAATTGTTGCTTGTGATGTGCTCTAACCTTTTTGCTTTAGTGAGTTTAATCATTTGAGCTCATATAGTTGTTGCACATGCATGCTGAAGTGTGCTCAAGAATGTTACTGCTTTTCATTGTTATTTTTAGCAAAGTTTTGTTGATGTTTGCGTCACATGCATGATGCCTATGCTAGAGATTCTTTCTTGTATGTGTTAAGCATCATGTTTAATTCAAGTAGATGCATTCATTTTCCATGATTACCTTTTGTAGCTATTTCATATCTTGCTTCAAAGTGGTGTACCTGATAATCTGTTGCAATTTGTATAAAGTTGCCTACTTGATTGCCTTATACTTATTGATCCATGCTTCATATGCTTTAGCTCCAATGTAATGAATTGCTCCTTGTCATGTATACTTTCATGCCATGCATTTCTATGCCATGATATATTTACTTTTCATATAGTTTTTGAGCTCCCAAAGTGGCTACTTGTTGTCATCTGTCACTAACGGGGATCAACCCTTTAACGCCACGGCCACAGCCACCGGTTCCCGGCGTACGCCTGGAGGGATCTAGACTGTCCCCACAGACCAACACTAGTCTTTCCTGCGCACTTTGTCCTCACTCATGCGCACCCGGGAACAACTTCCCGGTCGGTCACCCATCCTCAAATCGCTCCAAGCCAAGCACGCTTAACTTTGGAGTTCTTTGGATCTGGGCTCCCGAAAAAGAAGGTGCACCTTGTTGATATGAGTAGTCTTTCATTCCTACTAAGCCAGGATGTCACACACACCCACTCAAAGGAACCGACGTCCTCGTCGGCCCTCAGGAACGTTCCCTCTTGGCACACGTCTGTGCGTCCAGTGCCGACACATGGCTCACCCATGTTTGCGCACTGACCCGCACACGCCCGTTTAACCGCGAGGGTCGGCTCTGATACCATTTGTAACGCTCCGACCACAGCCACCGGTTCCCGGCGTACGCCTGGCGGGATCTAGACTGTCCCCACAGACCAACACTAGTCTTTCCTGCGCACTTTGTCCTCACTCATGCGCACCCGGGAACAACTTCCCGATTGGTCACCCATCCTCAAATCGCTCCAAGACAAGCACGCTTAACTTTGGAGTTCTTTGGATCTGGGCTCCCGGAAAAGAAGGTGCACCTTGTTGATATGAGTAGTCTTTCATTCCTACTAAGCCAGGATGTCACAAACCCCGACAAATCCCATGGTCAGGGACCCTGGGTTAGTCATGAGAGGCACAGGTTGGACGGTAGCTCGTCGGCAAACAGGAGGACACGTTCCTGCTCGATATTATTGATGAGGGAGATGCGATTACAGTGGATGCCGAGGCTAGAGCGCTCAAGGCTAGGGTTACAGACGATATTGCCCTCCTTTGGTGTCGCCCCTCCTAGCCCTTATATACTAGGCTAGGTCTCGGGGAGTTCATCCACGTTTACAGGTAAGTTTTCCTAACCCTAGCTTGCTCCGTACGACAGGTCTTCGCACCTTCCTTGTGAGTCGCAGACTCCTACGTCGGTGCCAATTAGCGGGCCAAGGCTGTATCTTCGTGGGCCTTCTGTCTTCAGGGACACCAGGTAGGCTTATCCGTAGGAGTCGTGGGGTCAACCCCTCGTCAGTAGCCCCCGAGTTCCTGGGGGACTCGAAGAGTCACGCAGGGTCTCGAGTACATCCATTCGTTTGTCGTTTGTATGCGTGGCACAGCCGCGGGTCGCTGGCAGTCTGGTGGCCATGACCAAACCTGTTTCGAGGGATGCTAAGCTGAAAGGGCCCAAGGAGTCGACTGGCCGAGCCTTGGTGAATTGCGCTAGTGGAAAATACCGTAGTAGCCCAATCAAACCCACGTCCCTCGACGTGAGCTTGGAACACTGGTGTCGAGCAAAAGTCCTGCCGCTTCAGGTCTTACGGTGTTCATTTGCCGCCAGTAATGTGCATAGCCTAAGGCGCGTCCGCCCGGCTTTTTCTATCACGCGCAGCGCATGGAAAAGGTTGGGAGTGAAATCGCTCTTCGGCAAGTCCCAGCCCGGCCGAACTTCGCAGCAGGGTCTTACCTACACGCTAATCTTGCGTGGCATCTGGGCACAGTGTATCGTGTTCCAGGAATGTGTATTTTTGAGGCGCGGAGCCTAATAATATTGCACCTTCTTGGAACAAAACATCAAGCGAGCTGTTCACTCATTCACCCGCGGAGCTTGTTTCGAGTGCTCGGACGGGGGGTTCTTCGCGAGTAGTCACTCGAATGCCGTTTCGGTTCTTGAGGTGAGGGAGCACCTGAGAATCTAGCGCCGTATGATCTTGGCGAGTGAATGTTTGTCTTGCGTCGGGTTGAGGGAGCACCCGAGACTCTCGTGAGTGCGAGTGATCACTCGAGCACATTGCTGACCTTTGGGTGAGGGAGCACCTAGGACTCTCATGATGTGCTCTCCCGATGGGAGTAAGATGTTTTTCTTTATCGGGAAAAAGATCTGAAAGATAGAATCTCTGAGCCTTGATGGTGTACTCAGTACACCTTTGCTGTGATATGACATTGGCGTGGTCTTCTGGTGTTTTTGACCACTGTAGCCTGCCGAAAGAAATGACTTGGCGCTGTCCCGCCGAAATTTTTGCGTCGCGCGATCATGGTCCTCTTTTTGCGCGCGTAGTGGCCGGTGTTGTCACTGCGCCGGTTCGATTTTCCATACTTTTCGCCTGTTTATGGGATCGTGCCACATTTGCTGGGAGATAAGTTTGGACGGTGGACCTTCTTGCTAGCCTCTTGGGTTAAATACCTTGCGGCTGGGTAAATTGTAGGTTTTACCCACCCATTGCCTTCCTCCTCTTTCTCTGTTTCCTTCTTGTTCTTGAGCCTTCATCTTTTCTCCTCTGCGGGCTGCTGCGGGATCTATGACCAAGCGCCCCCGTACTGCTGTAGAGTCGGCCAAGATGTCCGGCAAATGGGAGCGGTCCACGTTCGGGGCCGGAGATCTGGATGCGCTGGTTGCTGACGGCGTGGTGGTGGAGGGTGATGTGCGTCTCCCTGGTGATGAGTCGATTCCAGCGCCGGCGGCGGACGAGCGGGTATGCTTCCAGGCTTTCTTCCACCGCGGGTTTGCTCTTCCGCTACATCCTTTCGTTCGTGGCTTGCTGTATTCCTATCGGCTCCAGTTGCCTGACCTGACTCCCAACGGAATTTTGCATATTGCGTGTTTCATCACTCTTTGTGAGGCCTTCCTGGGGATTTACCCCCATTGGGGACTTTGGAGGCGCCTTTTTAGTATAAAAAGGACGAACTCTGATTACGCCGTGGGTCGGGTGGGTATCTCCATTGGGGATAAATATTCATATTTTGACTTGGAGAAGATCGATTCCGTTAGCGGCTGGCGAAAAGGCTGGTTTTATCTGAAGGATCGCTGCGTTGTTGGTCAACAATTTGGTCTTTCTTCTTTTAATCCAGAAGCGCGGGTGGTCAGACAGCCTTTGTGGTCTCATTCCTTGACCGAGGTGGAGTCGTCCGAGCTGACTCTGTTTTTGGAGAGGATTGCTGTGTTGAAGGATAACTTGACTGGTGGTCAGCTCATCTCTGTTTTTGTGGGGAGGCGAGTTCAACCGTTGCAGCATCGAACTCGTCCTATGTGGCAGTACGAGGGACTCGGTGACTCGACGAGATGCTCGCCTCAAGAGCTTGAACCTGACGCCCTGCTGACTTGCATCCAACATGTGACCAAGTGTTCGAGTATTTCGGAAATGCGCCTTGCCCTTCCGTATGCTTCTGATCACTCTCCGCCGCAGGTTGGTGTCCGTGTTCATTCGTTTGTTTGGACAAGTACCTAGTTTTGCTCTCTTGTTGACATTGCTTGCCTTGCAGGGCCATGCTCCGGCGCTGTGTAATCCTCCGCAGCCGGAGGACGCTGATATTCTTGAAGAACCTGGTGCTTCCGCAACTGATGATGCTGCTCCAACTGTTGATGTTGAGGCTGTGCTGGTGGAAACTGGAGATAGTGAAGATTCGAGTCCCTTTCGCGTGAAGCGGTCGCGCCCCTTGAGCGCTGAAGATCATGATGCATTAAGTGATGCTGTCCCACCGGCTGCTCCGTTTGCTGGGCCTTCCCCTTCGGTTTCTACTCCGGACGCTTCTCCAAAGAGGGCAAGGCTTGGGAGGCTGGGGCGCCCTCGTGCTGCGCGTGTCGGGTAAGAATCTGCTGGATTTTTGCCCGTTCCCTTTTCCTTGTTCCTGCATCTGATAATGCTTATCTTGTAGTGCTGCGACTGCTCCGGCTGCTTCGTGCACCAGCGCAGCTACTACTAACTTGGAGTCGACGGACTCTGGGGCGGAAGCCAAGCATCTTGAGGACCCCTTGGCTGCTGCTGGTCAATCTGGGCGGTCGGCGACTCCTGCCGTTTCGACTGCGGGTGTAGTTCCTGGTGCGCCCTCTTCTGAGGCGCCTGGTGCTGTTGCTCCTGAGTCCAAGCCTACTGAACTTGGTCCCCCGTACTTTGGCTGGCTTGATCTGGCGATTGAAGACAATGCTCGTGTTTTCGACCACGTCTCCAAGATGGTAAGTTGATTCGTGCCTGTGCGACTTTATCATTGGGGGCACGGCAGTGCTCCCGATGGGAGTAGCCCCCGAGGCTACCAGTAACTGCTTGCAGTTGCTTGTAGTCTTGTCTTTCCTTATCATCTGATTGTCTGGATTTTGCAGCCTGTTTTCCAACACTGTGAGCGTTTGGTGATTGATGCTGAGCGTTTGCAACGGGCCCATGATTCTGCCCAGGATGCTTTGTCTGCTATGAATGGTGAGTTTTCATTCTTGCGCTGCCGAGTTTTGGCCGATGCGTCTTTTGTTCTGAGTATTGTCTTGCCTCGCAGACCGTCGCCAGGCTGCTGAGAAGCAAGCCGAGAAGGCGGGGAGGACGGTTTCCATTCTTAGGGCTACCTTGGCTTCCAAGGAGGCAGAGTTGCATGGTCAACACGAGGAGCTGGTTCGCCTTCGTCAGGCTGAGGGCGCGCGTGCGCAGGTGGAAGCAGTCGAGGGCAAACGTCTTCGCGCCTTGGCGGAATCGCTTGTGTGTCAGTTTTGGCATTCATTCATTGGTCTTGATGTTCCTACTGTCTTCCCGTGATGACGTTTCTTTGCTTGATGCAGCTGCTATAGGTGCGAAACCGATGGAAGCTGCTGCGTCAGGGTCTGGAGTTCTTCAAGGTGCTGTAGATGCTGTTGCAGGTGTTGTTGCAGTGGTTGGGGACGTCTGCACCCGGGCTTTCGATCTTGTGGGTCTTGCGCACGAACACCTTATGCCGGAGGGTTCAAAGGTGCCTGATGGCCAGGGCGCTCGGGTGGTTGTGTTCGGCCCGGATGGGAAGCGTATGGTGGAGCTGGTTGCGGAGAGCGTGGTGAGTGGTTCTTCCACGACCCTTGTCGTCCTTATGGGGCATGGGATTTCCATTGATGATTTCTTGGTTGAGACCATCCCGGACTATTCTGATGAGCAGATCGACCGAGCCGATAAAATGGCTCGTCGCCTGCAACAGGTTGTAGATGCTCAGGATCTCCCTGTCGTAGGAAAGGGGGAGGCATAGTAGTGTTGCGTCGCTTTGAAACTTTGTATGTAATTCGTGACTCCGTTGTGATGATTGATTCTTTTGCTACCTTTATCTGAGTGATTTCTTGGCTGTTCCTCTTGCTGCTTTTTGATTTCTTTGTTTTGTTCATCCTGCAGTAGGCCACTCCGGTCACTCTTCGTCCTTGGAATTAGCTGAAGGATGACGCTCGCGAGGGTGCCTATGAGTCCGTTTGCTTGCTACTGAAGAACGCTGAGCGGGAGATTGTTCGACTGAAGGGATCCGTAGCCGTTCAGCGTACTCAACGCGAGCGTGCCGAGGCCGTGGTTGAGAACCTCTCTTCGTGTGTGGTGAAGTTGTCCGACCTCCTGCGGGGTGAGTTTCGCCTCTGCTTGGTTGCTCGATTCCGTTTAGTAGGTTTTGCTGTCTCTGTCTTGATCGTGGTTTTTGACTTTCGAAGTGCTGGCGAGGCGAACTCGGGATGAAGAGAGGGCCGTCCAGTCGGAGATGTCATGGCTTGATGATCCCAGAGTGCAGGCGAGCAATCCCTCTTGGGCGGATGGGGCTCGTGCTCGAGCGTTTGCTTTGCTTCGTCTCCGAGTTGAGCGGGTGCCGGATGCTCTCAAATACTGCCAGCGGGTATTGGGTGGTATCCATGCTGAGTTCTATCCGCTGGAGGTGGTTCCTTCGTCCTTTGAGAGGCTCTGTCGCGTATTTTCTCAGCCTGCCGAGCTACGTCGAGTGATGGATCATCATATTTGTGCTGGAGCCCGAGCTGCTTTGGGTTTGGTCCATAGTCATTGGCCGGGGGTGGATTTTGCTCAAGTGGTGGCGGGTCCTCCAGGCGGTAGGGATCATCCGATGAATGAGCACTACATGGCTGTAGATAAACCTGCGCGCCAGGTTGTGAGGCGAGTTTGCGAAGAGAACGACCGCCATCTGGGTGCACTTATTAAGGCGAAGTTGGAGCCTAAAGGTTAGGTGCTTCCCTTCGTTGTATGTGCCTCTTCTTGGTGGTATATATTCCATGCTGTCTTGGTTTTGTCGCGGGGGGTCGTCTGCATTGTAGTTGCGGGGGACGTTCCAGAGGGTTGCCGCGGAAAGCCCCCAAGTGTAAAAGTTTTTATGTGTCGCGGTTGCGAAGAGCGTCTCGGGGGGTGGCTGCTTCGGCGAGCCCCCGAGTGCTAAGTTAATGTGCCGTGATTGCGGAGGACGCCTCGGGGGGTGGCTGCTTCGGCGAGCCCCCGAGTGCCAAGTTAATGTGCCGTGATTGCAGAGGACGCCTCGGGGGGTGGCTTCTTCGGCGAGCCCCCGAGTGAAAAGTTAATGTGCCACGATCGAGGAGGACGCCTCGGGGGGTGGCTGCTTCGGCGAGCCCCCGAGTGCCAAGTTAATGTGCCGCGATTGCGGAGGACGCCTCGGGGGGTGGCTGCTTCGGCGAGCCCCCGAGTGCCAAGTTAATGTGCTGCGATTGCGGAGGACGCCTCGGGGGGTGGCTGCTTCGGCGAGCCCCCGAGTGCCAAGTTAATGTGCCGCGATTGCGGAGGACGCCTCGGGGGGTGGCTGCTTCGGCGATCCCCCGAGTGCCAAGTTAATGTGCAACTATTGCGGAGGACGCCTTGGGGGGTGGCTGCTTCAGCGAGCCCCCGAGTGCCAAGTTAATGTGCCGCGATTGCGGAGGACGCCTCGGGGGGTGGCTGCTTCGGCGAGCCCCCGAGTGCCAAGTTAATGTGCCGCGATTGCGGAGGATGCCTCGGGGGGTGGCTGCTTCGGTGAGCCCCCGAGTGCAAACAGATTTTGGGAAAAATATTTATGTAATACTTTTCCTGCTGTCTCTTACAAAGAGTAAGGGGGGGTTCTGTTGAAGACAGATCCCTTTTGCTTAGAACGATGATGTAGTGGCCTTAAGGGCCTGGTAGATTTATCTCCGAGTTCCTGGGTTCTTCGGACGATGTTCCTTTCCTTCTACGGGAGCGCTTCTTCAGCTAGTCCCGTGGTCCTGCTGCCTTGGTGGGCTACAAAGGCTTCTGCTATCTTGTGGAATTCCTTGTCGCAGCGGTCGGATCTGACGAAACTGCCGCTGGTTGTGATGACCCCGTGTGGGCCTGGCATCTTCAGCTTGAGTTAGGCGTAATGGGGTACGGCCATGAAGCGAGCGAAAGCTGGTCGCCCAAGGATTGCGTGGTATTGCGACTTCCAGTCGACCACTTCAAAGTACAGCGTTTCCTTGCGGAAGTTTGTCACGTTCCCGAAGACTACCTCCAGGCTTATCCTTCAGAGGGGGTAGACTGCTTTTCCTGGTACGATCCCGTGGAAGGTTGTGCCTGAGGACTTGAGTGTGTTGTTTTGGATGAGCATGTCGTCGAATGTTCGGGTGAAGATGATGTTGATCCCACTGCCGCCGTCCATGAATACTCGCGACATGTCGTAATTTCCGATTCTGGCCTCGAGTACTAGCGCGGCGTGCCCTTGTCGGGGAACGACTGGCGGGTGGTCGTCCCGGGAGAAAGTGATTTCTGTCTCTGACCCGCGCAGGTACTCTGGGACGGCCGGGTGTGCGGAGGTTGCCAGGAAGACTTGTCTGGTGACTTGTTTCTGCTGCCTGTTGGAAATCATGCCTTCTTGTATCATGTAGATCCTCCCGTGGGCTTCTGGGTACTGGTCTTCTTCTTCTGGTGTCCTTTGCCTTTCCTGGATGGCGGCCACCTATCTTGTTGGCAGAGGAGGGGCTGGTGGCGCGTTGTGGGCGACTGGCCCGACATCTATGCTTGCGAGTGGTTGTACTGTTGCGGCCGCGGAGCGGCTTTTCTTCTCGGCCAACTCGTTGAAGCTTCTGCAGTTCCTGAGGGTGTGGGACGATCTGAGCTCTCCTCGCTCGTTTATGCATCCGTATATAGAACACGGTCCGTCGAGTTGTTCTTTGGAGTAGCGGAATGCGCGAGTGCCATCGCGCGGCTGCCTTGTCCTCCATTCTCGTTTCTGAGCCTGGGGTTCGTCTTCTGAGTTGTCTCTTCGTTGTGGTCTGTTGTCATCGCGGTGCCTGCCGTTCCGATTGTCCGAGAAACCGGTGGCGACCATGTCAGGTCCTCTGTCGTCGTAGAAGTTCCATCTGGGTCGCTTCCTTCTTCTGTCGGCTCCTCTATCTCCGTTGTAGTCGTAGTCGTACTCTGATCGTGCAGTGTGGGTTTCTGTTTCATTACGAACAGAATCTTCTCCGTCCGCCCAACTGTTGGCTAGTTCTAACAGCCGTGCGAGTGTTCGGACTTTCATCTGTCCGAGCTGCTCCTTGAATTCAACGCGCTGTAGGCCTCACCTAAACGCGTCGATCGCACTTTCATCCGAGATTTCTTCCGCTGAATTCTTGAGTATCGTCCATCGCTGGATGTATGCTCACAGGGTCTCCCTCGTTCCTTGTTTGCATGCCCGCAGTTCCTCGAGTGAGGCTGGTCGCTTGTATGTGGATTTGAAGTTTTCTATGAAGGCTCCTCGGAACTGGCTCCAGGAGCTGATGGATCCACGCCGGAGATTCTTCAGCCAATGTCGAGCGGAGCTCTCGAGCATGAGCTGCACGTACTGCATTGCCGTGACGTTGGTTACTCTCTGAAACTTGACTGATGTTAGGTAGTCGTCGAGCCATGCCTCCGTCTCCTCGAGTCCGTTCTACTTTAGTGTCATGGAGTTCAGTTTGAACCCATTTGGCATTCGCGTCTCACGTATGGCACGGGTGAAGCATAGTGCTCCACATGGCTCGATTTCCTCGTCGGAAGCCTCTTCGTCCGAGTACTCCTCACGTGCTGCGCGTCTTCGCCTACTGCGGTTGACTCTGTTCTGTGTGATGTCATCTCGCGCATCTCGTCGAGTGCTGCGGTGCCTGTTGTTGTCGTCGCTGTCGTGCTTCTTGTTCCCGTGGGAGCGTCTGCGCCTGTCGTCGTTACTGTCCTCGTCTGGTGAACTGGGGTCCCTGTCCGGTGTCCAACTGGACTTCGAGGCGACAATAACTCTTCGCTCTCTGAATAACAACACTCTAACCGTCTAGGAGAATTGCAGTTCTCCAAGATAAAAAGCCTAGCAAACTTCTTCCTAAGTCATAATGAATCAACTCAGATCAATAGGACTTATGCTTCAGTGGATGGGTTTTTGGTTTGCTTCGGTGGGGTTGCTCTTTCTCTTCACTGTCAGAAAATATTCTTGGAGCAGCCACCGGCCAATGAGGGCGGGGGTGGCGTATTTATAGGTGTCAATCCCTAGGTGCGAAATGTCTTAAATGACCCAATGCGACAGCTTGACACCTGGCCGCAACGGTCATATTTCCAATCAAAGCGCAACTTTACTTGCGGTCCAAGTAAAGCTGACTCACGGACTTGGTTCTGCTTCAGGAGCCGAAAGAACGAAGTCTTCGCTGGTGAAGCATTACCTAGTGCACATGAGATTTCTCATCTCTGGCTTCTCACAGGTTTGGATTCGATCTGAGTCTTTTCACCAAAACCTTCGGAGTACATTTACTAAACCCCTCTTGATAGTACGGTTTTTTCCTATGACTCAAAGAAGTGAAAAAGAACTATGCAAAAACTACTAAGTCTTGCGCCATCTTGGTCATCTCCTTCGATGAGACGTGCTTCAGGATTCCTTATCTTTTTAGGGGTCGACATCCGTGATGAGCTTCACTCCAGAGGATATGCTTCAGTAAGTATGTAAATCTTCGTTGAAGCTTTATCACCAACCTATAACTTCAGGAACCTAACCATCTGTTTTACACTAGAAAACTTGTTAGTTCCTCTACTGTTTTTCCCAACAATATCCAAAACTCATGGGGGTATAACTTTGCTCTTACAATCTCCCCCTTTTTGGAATATTGTTGACAAAACAGGCATCGATAAAAATATGGAATTTTGAGTTGAGTTGAGAGCAAACTCTAAGATATGAAGCTTTTGACTCCCCCTGAATGCAAGCATCGAAGATTTATATAATCGAAGTGAATGCTTGATGAAGAATATCTTTGATGGGAAGCCTAACACATATCTTAGTGAATCAATTGCCTATAGAGGATGTTAGTCTTGAAGAATATATGCAATCATCCAATGACCTGTGAACTTAAAGGTAACAACCACCTGCAAGATAAAAGATACGAGGGCAACTTGCAAGCACAGGGATTATTAACACATAACATGTAGCAGTTCACAAACGAAGTAAAACTTAAGTTACAACCCAATCGAAGCGAATGGAAAGTTTGTTGTAACTTAACACACAAAAGATCGAATCTCGAAACCCTAAACCCCGCAGCGAATCTAAACTCAATCGATGCTACTTTCTCCTCCTTTTTGTCAATAATTGGACAAAAGGTTGAGAGGTAGATCAAGAGTATTTATGCGTTTGCTGCAACCCGGGGACCCTGCTGATTGTCTTCGCCCGAAGAAGATGCATCTCCTGAAGTGTCTCCTTCGGTTGAAGCAGGCGACTCCATTTCGTCAATGTCCATCGGCGCTTGAAGCAAGTCAAGATTGTTGTCGTTGATAGGGTCATCTTCTTGCTTCGATGTGTGGGAGTCTTCATCAGAGAGAGTATCAGGGCGAATCTGTTCAGCTGGATTAACAAATAAGACTTCATCAATCTTTTCCAACGGCGGTATCTTTGAGTTGGGGCGGTCTAGCGAATCATTTCTGGAGAAGTGGCGTTGAAGATGTGGATACTCCTTGAAAATCCGATCAGCTTCAAGCTTCTTTACTGAGTTGAACTTCCGTAAACCATTCCAAGAGTGGCGCTTCAAAACCTTCAAGTACTGGTTGTTGTTTAAAGAAATGTTGCCAACTCTATTGATCTCATCAGAAAGATGTTGCATTTGGCGTTGATTTCCTTCAATGAAATTTTCAAGCAACTGTTGGGAGCGAATGCCAACCTCAAAGTGATAAACTTCTTTCTGGAATGACTTCGACATGTTGCGTTCATTGACATGTTGTCTGACTCCGACATATGTGGCAAATGGATCATTTGGCCTTCTGAAGATATTCATTGTATCACGCATAGGAGGACAGAACAGCTTTAGGTGATGCTTCGCAATGAAGTCTTCACGACGTCCATGGTTGCAAATGGCTTGGAGTCATGGAGCATATGGCTTCAATTGATGTATGAGTTCATCAGCTTGGACCATATAGCGAAGAAAACAATCCTCGAAGTCAAACACATGGCCGTGAGTAAGCTTCAACAAAGCATGACGTGTATGATATGGATGTTGGACTCATCATTGGCAGTGCTGAGAGGCATCAGTGAGTTAGACAAGATGTAAAACCAAGTCTTTGATATGAATACCAGATGCTTCGGGCGAATGTTTTCTGGCATGTGGTCTCCAGTGACTTCGGGATCCAGTAGTGAAGCAAATTCAACTTCAGTAGGATCAGGCATCAAGTGAACCTTTGCAAGTTTTCCAGTGTGCCTTGGGATGTTCACAATATCCATGAATTCATCAGAATGCATTCGAAAGACTTTTCCTTGAATCATCGACTCAAGTATCCAAGAGCTTGTGTCATCAGGATTTCAAGAGACATAGAGAGTGGCATAGAATTGCTTCACTAGCTCGGAATTGAATGGTGTTTCCATAGCAAACATGCTGGTAAGATTCTGTGCTTCGATGGTTTCCACAGTGTTCTGGAAGCATGTTGCAGAAGTTAGACTTTGCATATCCAAGTAATTATGCCTGAATAGAACACCCTTCTGGCAGTATAGCTTCGTGTACAGAATCTGTTGCTTGACTGTCCAAAAGCGAAGGTCATCAGCAGTCCGGGGTGAATCATAAGGACTTGCATCAAAGAAGCGAAGCTTCTAGCGATGAGCTTCGAGGTTAAACTCAGGACCATGTCTTGAAGAAGAACCATCTCCCAAGAATATAGGAAAAGTTTCACGTGGGTAGATGGAGTCCAGTTGGGTATCTTGCGCAGGAATGCAGTGCGGAGCTTGCCTTCGAGCAACTATGGCTCGCTCTTGAGGTTGAGTCATAATTTCCAATTCATTGGCTTCGGCTTCCGCATCGGCTTCAGGCTCTTCTGGAACATCTTGGTCTTTCGCTTCCCCTTCTTGTTCTTCGGACTCATCTGCAGAGTGAGCCGAAGAATAATCCCTTGCAGGAATTGGTATGTCTTGAGCTTGAGGAGAAGGTTCTGGCTCAAAGTTGTCGTGGTGTGATGGTTGAGGAGCGGGTTGAGGAGTAGGTGGAATTGGGGCACGGGGTGGAATGACTTCGGGAATGGTTGGCTTTGCAGTTGGGGTTGGAAGAGTGATAATCTTGCATCGAGGGGGAGATGCTTGTCTTGGGGCCTTCTTGGCCGGATGAGAGCTCACCTCATCAGCTTTGTCTGCGTCTGTGATAAGACGGCGCTTCCTTTGTTGCAGCTGGGGAAGGGGTGAAGCTAGTTTCTTGAGCATTGCTTCACGCTTCTTGGAATCAAGAGCCATTACCGAAGCATTGTGCGTCTTGCAACATTCTTCAATGACAGATTTGATCTTGCCTTGAAACACTTGAATATTGTGCTTTGTCTTTTCATTCACATCAACAATCTTCTTTGAAGCAGCTTCGGCTTCGTTCTTGAAGTCTTCATCTGATTCAGCATCTGCTTTCTTCTTAAACTTCAGAATTTTTGTAGATTCATATCTTTCCCTAGCATGCAAATCCCTTAGCTGATTGTATAAAGTTTCAATCATGGCAGAAAGAGTTGGTGAAATGTAAACATTCCCAACATCCACAGCTTTGGGATCAACAGCTTCAGCAAGCTGGCAGAATGCCTGATTCAGGCTCAAACAGTCCCATAGCTCACCTTCTCTTGCATCTGGGAAGTTGTGGTGACTATGCTCAGCTTCTTCATGAGCTTCGGGGGAAGGGGCTGCGACTGGATTCGGAGTGATATCCTTTGGTGTCATGTCTACAGTAGCTTCCTTCTGAGCGGATCTAGCAGCTTTCTCTGCTTTCTTGGTGCGAATGATATCAAGTTGAGCCTGGCGCTTGGCTTCAGCATCACTAAGCTGTTTGGCTTCAGCAGCAGCCTTAGCCTCTTGAGTTTTTACTTCAGTAAGCTTGCGCTTCGCTTCAGCTTTCTGATTTTCTTCAGCAAGATCTTTCCTTTGCTTCTCCAATAGAGCAACATCTCTATCTGCCTTTTCCTTTGCTTTAGCTTCTTTATCAGCCTTAGCTTGGGCTTGTGCTTCTGCGTGAAGGCGTTCAGCTTCAGCACGATCCCTCTTGCGCATATCTGCTTCAGACAGCTTCTTGGTGCCGACCTGGGCATAAGACTGGCCAGGCTTGGCAACAGACGTTTTTAGCTTCGAAGCTTTGGCTGGTTCAGGAGCTTTAGCTTCAGGCTTAGCAGCAGGCTTTGCCTTCGGGTCATGCCTCTCCTTCGTTCTCTGTTCAGCAGGAACCAGGCGGCGAGGTGGCTTTGAAGCCAAAGGAGCCTCAACCACCAAGTTTGTCATATCAATGGTTGGTTTAGTAACAGGAGGTCAGTTGGATCTTGAATCCTTACGCCTCTTCAAGCAGGCGGTTTCTATCCAGCCTTCTTCTTCAATGGCTTTCGAAGCTTTTGCCTCTTTGGACTAGGGGGAATAGGGGAGTGCTCAGACTCATCAGCAGCATCATCTGCATCATCTGCAGGATCTTCAGGGAGAGAGACTGCAGGCTATACGGCAGGTTCAACTTCGTCATCAGCTTCATTATCACTCTCCTCTTCAGAAATAGCAGGAGGCGGTGAAGCACTCAATTTTCGAAGCCTTCGCCTCTTAGGCTTCGATGCAGCTGCTTCAGCTTGCCCTGCAGCAGCAAGTGCTTTGTCCTTCTTTTCTTCTCGGATTCTCTTCTTCTCGGCCAATATGGCAAGTCTCTCTTGCTCATCAGGATAGTCATCTGGAGTCTTGAGAGTATTTGGGTGAGGAATAGCAGGAGGCTTCGGGTAGTACTTTCTTCTGTTTGTTGCGTTGTATTGGGCACACATGGCAGTTGTGTACCGATATGGAGGGCTGAAAGAAAACTGCATAGCCCACTTCCAGACTGGAATGCTCTTGTACTTGTACCACCTTATGGCCCAGTAGCGTCGAATCTTTTGCAGTCGAATCTTTCTATCGTGGTCAGATTCTTCAGGAGGTGTGTCATAGCCCATCTTGATTCGAATGGCTTCGGGAATGCCTCGGGCATTTTTGACTTCCTTCGTCTTGCCACCTTTGCCTTTCTGCTTCGGGGGATCATGATAGTTCTCAAGTCCTTCAACAATAGGTGACTCGTTCGCCATGGCTGCCTCTTCGTCAGACATCCTGTGACTAGAAGGATAGAAAAGAGGGAATAGGAAAGGGAATGAATAAGCAAAGGAAAAAGTTTCGACCAAAACCAAATTTTGACAAGAACCCAGAGCAAACTAAGATCAGATGCAATTCTGTCATTGGATTGGGCTAGAACTAGTTCAAGAACAAGACCTAACTCAGTCCAAACACAGAATAGATCGAATCTCAATACTGACCTGAGTTTATGGGATTACTTTGATGCTACAAACAGTTTTCCCAAAGAGCAATGATCAACACGGATCAGAACAGTCCTATAAACAGAATACAAAACCCTAACAAATCTTAGATCCAAGCCCTAGATGAAGAACTCGCAGAAAAGATTGGATCCAAGGGAACTTGCGGACCCTAACTCGGTGACGCGAAGCGGCTACGGCGACGGAGTGCGGAGACGTGCTCTTCGTCGACGGGGAACGTCCACGGCGGCGGCGGTCCGGCAGTTAAGCGGCGTTGTCGACGTCAGGAACGAGAGCTCTGCGGCGTGCTCGAGGAGGGAGACGGGGAAATTGGGAGAGAATGAACGTGGGGAACGGTTCGCTGGAGGATTTGCCTTATATAGGCCCGATTTGAAACGGTTGCCAGATCGTATCGGACGGCTGCCAGCGAGTGTCTCTTCCGATTCAACGGCTCAGATGAAGTGGCGGTTCGTGAGTGAATCTCAACGACCCGAGAAAGACGGGGACTCAACGGCCGAAGAATAAGTCTTGAACAAGAGCAAAAACTTCGATAAAGTTGGAAGCATTTGATTCGGAACTCAATGACTTTCGAAGCAATATGCTTTCCGTTTCAAATGTGCTTAACCATTCAAGACAGAATAGATTGGGAGCAAATCAGAATGGAGGGGTAGGGTCCGAAACTTATCACTTCGAAGAACAACAACAATGAAGCTAAAAGTGATAAGTATAGAGGACAAAAGAAACGAATAAATAAAAACAACACAGAACTGAAAGCAAATGGCGAACGAAGCTAAACACATATACTTGGACGAAGGAAAACTCAAACGAAACTAAATAAACAAACATACAACGAAGGTGAATATATACAATGGAAAAGTTTCGATCTTACTGAACATTGTGTGAGTCTAGGATATTTAGCTCACATCTCAATGCACAAAACCTTTTCTCGTCCAATGGCTTCGTGAATATATCTGCCTATTGATCTTCAGTTCTAACATGGCTGATCTCAATGTCTTCGCGCTGAACATGATCTCGAAGAAAATGGTGACGAATATCGATATGATTCGTTTGAGAGTGTTGCACAGGATTGTGTGAAATTTTGATAGCACTCTCATTATCACAAAGCAGAGGGATTTTCTTCACATAAATACCATAATCTTTCAGCGTCTGCTTAAGCCAAAGTATTTGAGTGCAGCATGAGCCAGCAACAATGTATTCAGCTTCAGCAGTAGATATTGAGACACAGTTCTGTTTCTTTGAAGCCCAACACACAAGAGATCTACCGAGAAAATGACAAGTGCCTGAGGTAGATTTCCTGTCAACTCTATCACCAGCCCAGTCTGAATCAGAATATCCAATCAAATCAAACTGAGTTCCTTTGGGATACCAAAGTCCGAAAGAAGGAGTTTGTGCTAGATATCGAAGAATTCGCTTCACAGCAGTATGATGCGATTCCTTCGGATTGGCCTGAAAACAAGCACAAATACAAACTGATAGCATAATATCAGGTCTAGATGCACGTAAGTATAAGAGTGAACCTATCATAGACCGATACTTCTTATGATCGAAGGGTTTCCCTTTCTCATCAGCATCAAGAAAACCATTGGTAGGCATGGGAGTTCTGATGGTCTTGCATTCAGCAAGATCAAATTTCTTCAGGCAATCCTTCAAGTATTTCTCTTGTGAAATAAAGGTGCCATTCTTCTGTTGGTGAATCTAAAGTCCAAGGAAAAACTTCAATTCACCCATCATGGACATCTCATATTTCTTCGACATCATCCTTGCGAATTCTTCGCTGATCTCAGTGTTAGTGCAGCCAAAAATGATATCATCTACATATATTTGACACACAAATAGATCATTGTTATATGATCGAGTGAAAAGAGTGGGGTCAGTGGTTCCAGGTTTGAAGCCTTTCTTCAGGAGGAAATCCTTCAATGTTTCATACCAAGCACGAGGTGCTTGCTTCAGTCCATGCAAAGCTTTGTGAAGCCTGTACACCATATCAGGATTTTTTGAGTCTTCAAAACCTGGTGGCTGCATAACATACACTTCTTCTTCACAATACCATCTTCATCTTGCTTGTTGCGAAATATCCACTTTGTGCCAATAACATTATGCTTCGTGGGATCAGGCATGTCAAATAGTGACCAAACTTTGTTTCTTTCAAACTGGTGAAGTTCTTCCATCATGGCCAATAACCAATCAGGGTCCTTCATGGCTTCATCATATTTTGAAGGCTCTAGCATGGAAACAAAAGAAAAACTTCCACAGAAGTTAGCCAAACGAGTACGAGATCGAGTAGTGGGATGACCTGGTTGATGAATATCTTCGAGGATCGAATCAACATCAACTCTTCTTCGAACTTGTGATAACGTAGTATCATTTGCTTCAGGCTCAGCTTCTGCCTTAGGATCTGCTTCAGCTTCGGGATCTGCTTCACCTCCAGCTTTGGCATTTCCTTCAGGATTAGCATTTCCTTCGTTCCCTTGTCCTTCTTCGTCCTGTTCACCATTAGCTTCAGTATGTTGATTTCCAGCGCCCCGGGCTATGTGTGGGAACACTGGACCATCATCATCCCTAACAGCTTGACGAGGATTGGCTTCAACAGGGCGAATCTCTCCAATAGCCATGGAATTGATCACTTCATCAAGTGGAGGTTCATCTAGATCATGAGGCAAATGCTCCTTTTGAGAGCCATTAGTTTCATCAAACCTCACATTTACAGTTTCCACAACTTTCCCGAAGTGAGAGTTATACACTCTGTAAGTGTGAGAGTTTGAGCCATAACCTAATAGAAAACCTTCATGTGCCTTAGGGGCAAATTTGGAGCTATGATTCATATCTCTAATAAAGCATGGAGCACCAAATACCCTAAGATAAGAAACATTCGGTTTGTTACTAGTGATAAGTTCATGTGAAGTTTTCTTCAGGAATTTGTGAAGGTAAACCTTGTTGATGATGTGACATGCAGTGTTAATTGCTTCGGCCTAGAACCTAATAGGAGTCTTGTATTCAGCAAGCATAGTTCTGGCCATTTCAATAAGAGTTCTATTCTTCCTTTCAACTACACCATTTTGTTGAGGTGTATAAGCAGCAGAGAACTCATGAGTAAAACCATGATCATCAAGAAAATCTTCAATATGAGTATATTTTAATTCAGTTCCATTATCACTTCGGATATGCTTCAGAGATAATTCATATTCAGTTTGAGCTCTCTTAGCGAATGACTTGAAGATTTCAACAACTTTTCTCTTGTCATCCAAAAAGAAAACCCAAGTATAACGAGAGAAATCATCGACAATAACAAGACCATATTTGTTTCCTCCCAGGCTTGCATAATTTTGAGGACCAAAAAGATCCATATGAAGCAATTCAAGAGGACGAGTGGTAGTGATGATAGTCTTCGCTGAATGATGTTTCTTCGTGATTTTACCAGCTTCACAAGCACTGCAGAGACGATCCTTATCGAATTTTACTTCGCTAAGGACAATAACATGCTTCTTCTTCACTAAGTTTTGAAGATTTCTCATCCCTGCATGACCAAGTCTTCGATGCCATAACCAACCAGATGAAGCTTATGCCATTAAGCATGTGGATACAGTAGGGCCCAAAGAAAAGTCAACAATGTATAAATCTCCTTTTCGGTAACCCTCGAAGACAAACGTATAGTCATCTTGTGAAAAGACAACACAACGCGAAGCAGAAAATAGAACAAGCATACCCATATCGCATAACTTTGAAATAGACATAAGATTATATCCAAGGGACTGGACTAGCATAACCTTGTCAATGTGCTTATCTTTCGATATGGCAACCTTACCTAAGCCTAACACTTTACCCTTGCTGTTATCACCGAAGGTAATGTACTTCTGAGAAGATTGAGATAGTTTTTCTTCGGTGAATAACTCCTTGTCTCCGGTCATATGATTTGTACAACCACTGTCCATGACCCATACGGATCCACCGGAGACATAGCCCTGCAGAAGAATTAGTTCTTCTTAACCACCCACAAACGAGCAGGTGACTGAGAAGATGTTGAAGCACTGGTTGCAGCAATATTAAAGCGAACAGGAGTGTATTGCTTTGGTGTACCATCAAGCACACGATAAATGTAAGTCCTCTGCGAATGGTTAGGATAAGAATGAGCATATGCAATATTAGTATGATTATTATGAGGACGATACGTATGACGACCAGTACGATAGTAATGCTTCTGCGGAACATTAGATTCGGGCACCAGTGAATCATTTCTGGTTCTAGAGAATAGAAATGATTCGGTGGTACCGAAGGCTTTCCCTGCATAGTATGGTTAGCAGGCAGTTTTTCCACAAGTGCTTTCTGCACCCATATCTGCCTCTTATAGAAGCCATTCTTCGGTGGAGTACCTACATACTCAGCAGTAACTTTTCCCTGTTCATCCTTAATGAGTTTGTAGTCTGAATCAAGTGATTCATCCACAATGGCTTTGTTCATTTTGCAATCGAAACCTGAAAGTTTAGCAATGTCAATGGGTTCCTCCTTCGCTAGAACCCAAATAGTCTTAGGATACTGCTCAGGTTCCCAATAGGTGCCATCAGGGTTTATCTATCTCTCGAAGCCAACACCCT
Organism: Bromus sterilis; assembly: GCA_950022295.1. Lineage (NCBI taxonomy): Eukaryota > Viridiplantae > Streptophyta > Magnoliopsida > Poales > Poaceae > Bromus > Bromus sterilis. Next base: position 281,211,735 of record OX465599.1, on the reverse strand, counting down.
CATTCCTGGGATTCTTGTGAAGGAGAGCCTTCCTCAGGATATCATAGAGATATTGGTGTCCTTGCACACTTTTGAACATGTCTGTTTCAAATAAGTTTTTCAACCTGAGGAGTTCCTCGGTAACAGCAGGATTTTCCTCATCAGAGGCATTAGTATCATCAATAACAATAGGAGCTTTCCCTTTGGAATCCGTTTTTCTTCGTTCCAAACAAGTTAAGCAAGGTGAATCAGTTTTATGATTTGCTTCAGAACCTTGTTGAGCCATGAGAGAGAGATTGACATTTTCCAATTCTTCATGAGCCTCTTTCAGTATTTCGAGAGCCATTTTCCTCTGAAGAAATTCATAGGTGAGCTTCTCATAATCAACTGACAGAAGATCATGCCGAGAGGATAATTCTTCAAACTTCTCCTTCAGAGCAGCATGCTCATTAGTTAAAGTTTGACCTTTCTCTATCTCATCGATCAACAGAGTTTTTGATTTCTTAATGGTTTTGCTTATTGAATCAAGTTCATCTTGTTGGATTGAAGCAATTTTAGCAAGTTTAGCATAGCTTATCTTTGAATCACTATCATATGAGGAACAATCAGAAGTATCATAGTTTGATTTGGATGAAGATACCTTCGCCTTGGCCATGAAGCAATATGCAGGAGTTTCATCTTAACTACTGTTATTGGTGAAGAATGAGCTCGAAGCGTTGGTTGAAGCATCTGCCGAAGCGAAAGCCAAACCAACAACACCATCTGATTCGGACCCAGACCCAGACCTCGAGCCTGTTTCAGCTTCGGAACCAGAGGCTTCGTCTTCAGAGTTCATCTCCTTTCCCAGATAGGCCTTGGCACGGTGAGAGCTGCTTCGACGAGACGAGTGAGTCTTCGATGAAGAACCCTCACGCTTCTTATGATACTTCTTCCTCTTATCATCATCAGAATCTTTCTTCTTTTCTCTTCTCGAACTGGAATCATGTCTCTTTGACTCATAGCTTCTGGAGGATCTGTGGGACTTTCTTGAGGAGTCTCTGAGCGAATGCTTCGATTTGTTCTCAACTTCCGACAATGGGCAATCGGCAATGTAGTGACCTGGTTTCTTGCACTTGTAGCAGCAGTGGTCCTTCGATGGAGAGCTTCTTGAGGATGAACGGTGAGAAGAATGACTTGAGCTTCTTGAAGGATAACTCTTCTTGGGTGAAGAAAAACCTTTTCTCTGAAAGCGACTGAAGCGTCTCATGATCAATGCTAGATCTTTTCCAATGCTTGCAGGATCATCTGATTCGACATCTGAAGAAGAACTGACTTCGGGTGAAGAATGACGCGAAGCTTTTGCTTTCAAGGCATGAGATCTTCTTCGAGAACCATTTATGTGACGTTTCTCAGCTTCTTCCATTTCAAAAGTATTGAGTCTCTCAAGAATATCAGCGGCAACAAGACGTCTGAAATCAGACCTTTCCTTGATCATCAGCACAATGTGATCAAACGAATCATCCAATGAGCGAAGCAGCGTTCTAACAACTGAGTGAGGAGTAATTTCATCAGCACCGAGGGAAATCAACTCATTTGCAAGAGCGGTGAGTCTTCTGTAAATGGAGCTGACTTTTTCACCCTCATTTCTCTTGAATCGATAGAATTTGCTTCTAAGTGTGTCAATTCTGGCATCCTTCTGGGTAGAAACACCTTCACCAATCTTCTCAAGATAGTCCCAGACACTTTTGGTAGAAGGAATATTCTTCACTTCATGATACTTCTCTGGTGTCAGATGATTGGTGATGAAAACCCAGACTTCAGAATCAAGATCGATCAGCTTCGCTTCTTCAGGAGTGATGGCATTCTTGTCTGCAACTGTAACTCCATACAAGAAAACTTGCCAGGCAGTCGAGTTGATAGCCATGATATTTCTCTTCATTTTGTCCTTCCAGTATGGATAGTCCTTTCCATTGAACACGGGTATGGGTTCGCCAGAGAGAATGGCTGCAAAAGACATACTTGCAAAACACTCTAGGAGGTTAATCCAAACAAAGAGTGACTAGCTCTGATACCAATTGTAAGTCCAAGTATGTGATCAGAGGGGGAGGGGGTGAATGATCACTTCAAAATTTTGCATGAAACTATGAAGTGAAGCATAACTTAGCAGCAGAAGAAATTTAACAGAAAGGTACACATTGAAGCAGAATTGGATTGAAGCATAACATAGCGAATCAAAAGCATCGAATCAATTGAATTAAATCAAATCACTGAAGCAATTGATAAACTGAATGTAAGTGCGGAAAGTAAAATGAACACTTGACTCGGTGATGTTTGTTCGACCAGTTCACACTCTGCAAAGTGCTACGTCTGGTTGGAGGGACTTGTGATTGAACACAGGAGCTAACCTCTCTCCTTCCGTACCTCCACTTCACCAATCTCCTTGAGCTTGGTCAGTTCTTCACTCGTGGTTGATTATTGAGGGAATCACCGAAACCTTTGACAAACTGGACTTCGAGGCGACAATAACTCTTCGCTCTCTAAAGAACAACACTCTAACCGTCTAGGAGAATTGCAGTTCTCCAAGATAAAAAGGCTAGCAAACTTCTTCCTAAGTCATAATGAATCAACTCAGATCAATAGGACTTATGCTTCGGTGGATGGCTTTTTGGTTTGCTTCGGTGGGGTAGCTTTTTCTCTTCACTGTCAGAAAATATTCTTGGAGCAACCACCGTCCAATGAGGGCGGGGGTGGTGTATTTATAGATGGCAATCCCTAGGTGTGAAATGTCTTAAATGACCCGATGCGACAGCTTGACACCTTTCCGCAACGGTCATATTTCCAATCAAAGCGCAACTTTACTTGCGGTCCAAGTAAAGCTGACTCACGGACTTGGTTCTGCTTCAGGAGCCGAAAGAACGAAGTCTTCGCTGGTGAAGCATTACCTAGTGCACATGAGATTTCTCATCTCTGTCTTCTCACAGGTTTGGATTCGATCTGAGTCTTTTCACCAAAACCTTCGGAGTACATTTACTAAACCCCTCTTGATAGTACGGTTTTTCCTACGACTCAAAGAAGTGAAAAAGAACTACGCAAAAACTAATAAGTCTTGCGCCATCTTGGTCATCTCCTTCGATGAGACGTGCTTCAGGATTCCTTATCTTTCTAGGGGTCGACATCCGTGATGAGCTTCACTCCAGAGGATATGCTTCAGTAAGTATGTAAATCTTCGTTGAAGCTTTATCACCAACCTATAACTCCAGGAACCTAACCATCTGTTTTACACTAGAAAACTTGTTAGTTCCTCTACTGTTTTGCCCAACAATATCCAAAACTCATGGGGATATAACTTTGCTCTTACAAATGAAAGTGTAGCGATCTGACTTGCCCTTTCTGCTTTTCTGGGCATGGGACAGGTAGTCCTGGGCGCCTATGAGTGCTTCTGCCGGAGTGAGGGGCTCTTCTTCGTCGTCGTCTTCCTCTAATCTAAAGTCGTCTTTGAGTTTCCGCACCACTCTTGCCCTTTCTGTCTTCCGCAGATTGTTGAGTTTCGATCTGTTGCGGGTGGGGGAGTCGCGGCCTGGTGAGTCACTTCTGGGAGGTTGTCTGCGACTGCTTTTCTTTTCGAGTTCCGCCTTCTCTTGCTTCTCCATGGCTAGGCGCCATTGTCTCGTCTGCTGGGTTAGCTCGCCCGCTAGCTTGTTGTATGACCTTAGCTCGTCCCTTGGGGCATATGGTGGAAGTAGCCTGCCGAGGGCGACTGCTTCCTTTACCATTGTCATTGATTCCTTGGACAAGTATATTTTTTCTCAGGGTGGTTCGTGTGCCGCTGCAACCGGGGCTTGCTGCCTGCTGCGTGATGGCTGGCCGACTTGGACGGGTGCTTGCTGCTTGCTGCTTGGCGGCTGACTGCTTTTTTGATTGCTGGGTCCTTGTCCCACCGGGACTTTCATTGGTATGGACCCCGGTTCTCCTAGATTTACGACCATCTGACTGGTGTTGCCGGGACCTGCCGCCTTGCTGGTGGTTGGGGTGTCTTGACGAGTGCCCGGGTCGTCGAATCGTCCGTTGTTACCTGACGCTGGTGCGCCAACTTCTGCCATGAACACCTGCGATGGTGTCCTCGCCACCTCCTTGCTGATACGTGTGATGGTGCTTCTCCATGTTGGGGCTCCACTCGAGCGGTCGCGAGTGGCGTGGAGCCTTGAGTTGGGTGGGTAGCTACGGCTGCCAAATAGGTTGGCCGTGCATGCGGCGTCCGCTCCGGTCACTGCTATAGGTGTTGTCGTGGGTGCGCGGGTGTCGTCGGTGAGGCGAAGAGTCCCCCAATGGTTGATGTAGATCTGATACGCTCCGAAGATCAGATTGACGCCGGAGTGTAGATCGGTAAAGAATGGCTGGAGGGCCGGGAGGTGGGCCGTGAATCCGAGGGACTCAAACAGATTAGATCTTACCGGAGCCGCCGAGTCGATGAGTGCCGATGATGATGAGGCCGCCGAGATCGCGTTCCCAACCTGCGCGGTTCCCACAGACGGCGCCAATTGAAGGGGATCAACCCCGGCAAATCCCATGGTCAGGGACCCTGTGTTAGTCATGAGAGGCACAGGTTGGACGATAGCTCGTCGGCAAACAGGAGGACACGTTCCTGCTCGATATTATTGATGAGGGAGATGCGATTACGGTGGATGCCGAGGCTAGAGCGCTCAACGCTAGGGTTACAGACGATATTTCCCTCCTTTGGTGTCGCCTCTCCTAGCCCTTATATACTAGGCTAGGTCTCGGGGAGTTCATCCACGTTTATAGGTAAGTTTTCCTAACCCTAGCTTGCTCCGTACGACAGGTCTTCGCACCTTCCTTGTGAGTCGCAGAATCCTACATCGGTGCCAATTAGCGGGCCAAGGCTGTATCTTCGTGGGCCTTCTGTATTCAGGGACACCAGGTAGGCTTATCCGTAGGAGTCGTGGGGTCAACCCCTCGTCAGTCACCTACCCTGAAAACTGCTAAGTCTGCAATATGGTTTAGCTGTCTTGCATGCTTTATATCTTTTTATCCATGGGTTCTTTGACCATAAGTTCACTGTATGAACTCATGAGCATCATGTAGGCTTGTTGTAGATGTATTGCATGTTCATTTTGGAGCTTCTTTGATATAGCTTTACCTACTGTTTAGAGAGCATGTTATTAATATTTTACCATGTTTTCCAGAATTTCTACTAAGTCCTAAACCAGTAGTATAATTTAGCTTTTTTTTGGGCTATAATTATTATTTCCTGATGCTCATATACATGAAACCTTGATGCCATGTCATGTCTACTATTGATCCACATCATTTTGGTGCTTGTTTGCATTCAGTAGTTTGTTGTTGCATTGCTCCCAAGTGTGCTACCTGATGTTGGCAAATTGTGCCCATAACTTGTGATGCATGTATCTTTTTAACCGTAACTTCGTTTGGGGTGTTCTGTATATGTAACTTGACTAGCATTTCATGTGCATTGTGATTGTGCTATTGTTTGCTGTTGTTAACCAATATAAAATATGGTCTAGGGAAGAACACTACCAAATGCTTAAATTGTCGTGGGGTACCTAGTGATATGCCATGTTTAGGATTGTGCCTCATTTAAATTGACTAGCATAGATAGTTTACTGTGTGCTTCACCTTTTGCCATGATTGTGTGATATGACATGCTTGAGTGAGATGTCATCTTAACAACCTTTGTTCATGTTGTGTAGCTAAACAACTTGAACCATTCTAAATGTGCGGTATTGTCGTGTGTGACCGATACTTCACTTAACATGTTAGTAACCTCTCTCGACGATAGATGCGATACCGTAGTGCGTTGCCTCATTTTGCCTTCTTGTTGTTGCTTGCTCGTGATTACTTTGTAGTAATAGATGCTTGATCGTCGATTGCCTTTCCAGTGTTTACTTCTTGTGTGCTCCCGCGGGTACTCTCGGAGACGTTGCGAGTTTGCGATCGACTACACCTTCGGCTTCATCTTCTCATCAGGTAAGGGGGAGCATATATCATTCTTATAACTTTCATCTCACTTGCCTAGGTATAGGATAGAACGATTGCTTGATCCTACCACTTCATATTTATGCCTCTCAAATAAACCCAAACAGCCATGTCCCCCACATCCCAGCAAACCATTGTTTGGCCATGTACCTTGCTTGCTTAACCACTTCTTAGTATGCATGCTTAGGATGCTACAACTATTATCCTGTTACTCCTTGGATTGGGCTATCACATTATTATATTGTTGTGGATGATATGATTATTATAGTGTTGACTATATTCAACGAAGGATGGAAGGTCAGGCTATCCCGCCTTGGCGCTTTGTTCCATTCGAGTCACCTAGGATCCGAGTTCCGGGTATTGGTTCTAAGACTGAGCGTGCCTAATCGTGTGTGGGATTTTATGGGGTCCCCTTGTCTTACCTATCTAGCTCCAAACGATTCTAGCGGTGGCCCAAGCTGATTTACCATTTGAAAACCATGCATATGTCTGTCGGGTTGCTCCTAGCAGACTTTTTCTTAAAAACAACTTGGGCTAGCGGAGACATGGTTTCTCTAGTTGGTCCACCCTTGGGATCTAGGGGGCTGTCCAAATGGTTTGGGTAGCTAACCCGACCTCAACCAGACGGTAGAGGCGGATTCGAGAGGGCGGCCAGCTTTGAGTTGCATGTCAACTCACCGGGGGCCACCCGGAATTGTGCGTTGTTAGTTACAGGGACTCTGACGTTCCGGAGTTTCAGGCGTTCACACAGCCAAGCGGAAATCGGGCATACATGCGACGCATATAATGGGAAGTTGGTACACCCCTGCAGGGTTAAATCTTTTCGAGAAGCCGTGTCCACGGTTATGGACGACTTGGAACCTACGCCTTGACTGCCTCTTCTTCATCGGATGATGAAGGGGAGGACAAGGATAGGATTGGTGTTATGTTTGCGTAAGTAGCTGATAGTAACACTTGTTGGAGGATATTCCTCATTGAATGATTGGCTTCTCATCTTACTCTAAATAGAACGTTAGCTACTCATATATTGCTAGTGCGGCTGCAACCTCAACACTACCCCCATCTTACCGGGAGAAGTTAGTTACAAGACTTGTTGATATAGCTCACCCCTTCTTTTCTCTTTTACGCACGTTATGCAAACGATCTTGGACTTCAGAGGAGCTCGACGACCCTTCTTCTAGACACCTTCGTGGAGACTTGACGACGACTAGTTAGATGGATCCCGGCGGAGAGCCTGGAACCGTATGGTTACGGGAATGGTGTGTTTTACATTTTCCATTAGGCATTTGATTGTAGTTTGTACTCAGACATATGTCTTTCGCTGATGTATTGTATTAAGGCAGTTGTATGCCGATTATATGATATGTTTTATCCTTGTAGCTGTAATGTTGTGATATCATGTTGGAAATCCAGGGCATATGTGATGGCGTGGAAGTGATAATGGCTTCTCGCCCTTCGTTGGTTACCCCAAGTGGAAGGTGAGATGTAGGATAGCAGCAAATTTCCCTCAGTGAAGATACCGAGGGTATCAATCCAGTAGGACTCCGATAATGATAAGTAGGTGGTGAAGTGAACAACGGCGCCGTTCAGGGTTGCTTACTTCACCTCGACCTGCACACGATACAATTAACTTTGCTGCCAACGAAGTTCAGAGAGGTTGTCAATCTCTCTGGTCTTGTTGTTTACAAAGGATCAAACGCAAGGGATAATGATAATGATAGCAACTAAAAGTAAATACTGAAAAGTAAATGAGCTTGTAAACAGTGATGAGAATATGGACTGGGGTCCCGTGATGTTCACTAGTGATGTCTCTCTCCCAAAATACGATAAAACTGCTATGCGAGGTAAACAAATTACAGATGGGCAATTGACAGGATTATAAATGCACCGCAATGCTAACTATGCTACAAAAGAAAGGAAGAGGCTCATAAGCATGGGCAGTACGCCAAAATAAGTAGACCGAAATCCATCTACATCTACTACTAATCATCCACCTTGAGATATCTATACAGAACATCTCGCTGGTATTAAGTTGCGAGCTACACCCAAAGTGTAAACCCAAAGCAACAGAGAACTGCATTAAAAAGAACTTTGCGTAAAGTAAACAATCCTTGCAACCGCGGTTAGAAGCACCGTTGTTTTCCCCCTTGTGGCCACAGCACATCCCCTAGACTCATGTTTCTGTCACTCAAGCGTGTCATCAGGGGGCATGTACCCACAATCGAGCATAACGCTCCCTCTTGGAGTTACTACCTACCACTTGGCCAAAACAATAAACAACAACGGAGAACATGAAAGAATTACTTAGGAACAAAAATATAAGAGATAAAAACCAAATATATTAATCTATAACGATCTGAACATAATCTCATAATCCAACAGATCCCATCAAACTCAGCATAGCAACAGCAGAAGAATTACATATGTGCCTCGATCATGTAGGGAAGCTCACGAGGTCTAAACCATGAAGAATAAAGAGGGGAGGAGAACATCACATAGCTACTGATCACGAACCCATGGTCCAAGTTAGACTACTCACGGCACATCCGGGAAGCGTCCATGGTGGAGAAGATGCTCCTAGAGGTCGATCCTCCCTCTGGCTGGGTGCCGGGAAGGGTCCTGACGGTGCTCCCGATCTTGGAAGCGCGGCAGCGGCGGAACAGATGCGACATTGCGAAATAGGGTTATGTCTTCGTAAGTTTACCATGGCGGAGAATAAGTAGGCGAAGGGTGCAGCCAGGGGGGCCACCAGGGGTCCAAGTGCCCCCCTGGCCGCGCCAGGTAGCCGCCTGATACGTCCCAAACATATCTATAATTTCTGCTTGCTCCATGCATGTTTTGCGTGACATTGCCATGTTTTTCTTGAACTTTCATACACTTTTGAACCTATTTGGACTAACCTATTAACTCAGTGCACCCAGTTGCCAGTTTCTGTTTTCTGCTGTTTTTGTATTTCTGGTTTTCCGGCCATTAAAAGTGCTCCAAAAATTCCGGGAAAAATATATAAAAAAATCAGCGCAAATGAAGCTTCCGGAATCACCAAGAGAGGGAAGGGGGGCCACCACTAGGCATCCAAGAGGGCAGGTGGCACGGCCCCACCCTGGGCCGCGCCAGGGACCCTCCTGACTGCCTCGTGGGTCCCTTCGATGCCCCCCTTGGCCTATATTTACCCCTCGGGGTGGAAACCCCTAATATCGATCTCTTTCTCGCGAACTCCCCTCTGTACCACCGCCGCCGCCATTTCAAGATCGGGGCGGCCTGGAGAAGCTGCCCCGGCACCCTACCAGAAGGAGGAACCCCCTCTGGGAGACCATCCATAGCCATGGACGCCTCCCGGATGTACCGTGAGTAGTCCACCTTGGACCATGGGTCCGTGACCTGTAGCTATGTGATGAATCTCTCCCCCTTTTGTGCTTCCACTTTCGAGTCCTCGTGAGCTGCCTCACATGATAGGCATCTATATAATTTCTGCTGTTGCTATGCTGAGTTTGTTGGGATCTGATGGATTATGAGACTATGTTCAGAATGTGATGAGTAATATATTTGGTTCTTCTCTTTTATATTTTGTTCTTGAGTAAATTCTTGCATGTTATCCGTTGCGGTATTTGCTTTGGGCAAGTATTTTATTTGCAACTCCAAGAGAGAGCGTTATGCTCGATTGTGGGTTCAGCCCCTTGATGTCTAGCTTGAGTGACAGAAACATGAGACTAGGGGATGTGCTGTTGCCACCAGGGATAAAACAACGGTGCTTGTACCTGCGGGTGAAAGGATTGTTTACTTTATGCAAAGTTCTTTTAATGCAGTTGTCTGTTGCTTTGAGTTTACACTTTGGGTGGGATTCGCAACTTAATACCAGCGAGATGTTCTGGATAGATATCTCAAGGTGGATGATTCGTAGTAGATGCAGATGGATTTCGGTCTACTTACCTTGGCGTACTACCCGTTGCTTTTGAGCCCTTCCTTTCTTTGCAGCATAGTTAGCATTGAGGTGCCTTCATAATCCTGTCAATTGCCCAACTATGATTTGTTTACCTCGCTAGCACTTTTATCGTCTTTTGGGAGAGAGACATCACTAGTGCAAATCACGGGACCCCGGTCCATCTTCACATTATTGTTCACACCCTGAATTTACTTTCAGCTTTTACTTTCCTTTGCACCTTTTATCTCTTGCGTTGATCCTTTGTAAACGACAAGGCCGGAGGAATTGACAACTCCTCTGTACTCGTTGGGAGCAAAGTTATTTGTTGTTGTGTGCAGGTCCACAACAACACCCTAGTCAGGAAGAAATTTCTGGCGATGTTGCCACCTACTTGTATCTCCTGAGTCCTACTGGTTCGATAACCTTGGTATCTTCACCGAGGGAAACTTGCTGCTGCACTGTATCTCAAACCTTCCACTTGGGGTAACCAACGAGGGGCGAGAAGCCATCAAGCAAATTTCTGGCGCCGTTGCCGGGGACTCAAGTCTACAAGATAGGGGAGTTGCACACTATCTTTTAACTTTGGTTTTTAGTCTTGTTAGTTTACCTTTCAATTTTTACTTTTGTGTCCTTAATCAAAAATACCAAAAATACCTTCTGCTACTATGGGTTCCAATGAAAACACTAAGTTGTGTGACTTCACTAGTCACAACAACAGTGACTTTATCTGCACTCCTATTTCTCCACCTGCCACTTCAACACCTTCTTATGAGATTAAACCTGCTCTGCTTAACCTTGTTATGAAAGATCAATTCTCAGGAGCAGGAGAAGATGCTGCCTTGCACCTAAACAATTTATCGAGCTCTGCGACATGCAGAAGTACAAGGAAGTGGATGGAGACATCATCAAGCTGAAGCATTTTCCTTTCTCTTTGAGAGGAAGAGCCAAGGAGTGGCTACAATCTTTGCCCAAGAACAGTATCGATTCTTGGAGCAAATTCAAAGATGCTTTTATAGGGAAGTATTATCCCCCTGCTAAAATTATTCAATTGAGGAGTAACATTATGAATTTCAGGCAATTGGATAATGAACACGTTGCCCAGGCTTGGGAACGTATGAAGACGCTTGTCAAGAACTGCCCCACACATGGACTGACTACCTGTATTGTTATCCAGACTTTTTATGCAGGCTTGAACTTCACCTCGCGGAACCTGTTAGATTCGTCCGCGGGAGGAACTTTTATGTCAACCACGCTTGGTGCTGCCACAAAGCCACTAGATGAGATGATGCTGAACTACTCGCAATGGCACACTGAGAGATCTCCAACCGGTAAGAAGGTAAACTCTATCGAGGAGATCTCCTCTTTAAATGAAAAGGTTGACCTTATCATGTCTATACTTACCAAGCAACCCTCTATTGATCCTCAAGATGTTCCTTTAAATTCTTTGGTTGCTCAGGAGCAAGTAGATGTTAATTTTTTCTCTAGAAACAACTTCAACAATAATGCTTATAGGACTAACTTTGGTAGCAACAATCCTAGGCCTTTCCCATCCAACAACTATGGGAACAACACTTATCCTACCACCAGAAACTCCACTTCAGAACTAGAGACCTTGCTCAAAGACTTTATCATTACCCAGAAAGCCTTCAACAAGAGTGTGGAAGAGAAATTAGATAAATTAGATATCCTCTCTTCGAAGGTAGACAACATAGCCCATGATGTAGAGATGCTGAATATTAGAACCTCTCCCCCCGAGGAGAGGAAGACCACTCCTATGAATGCTATCCAAGTCCAAATTAATGAAAACATTAGGATGTTGGGAAAACTAAAAGAGAGATGGGCTAGAAAGAATTAAGAGCCTTCCTACCTACCACACAGTACCCACTATCCAAGTAGTTGAGGAGGTCCAAACTGCTAGCACCCATCACACCCCTAGTCCCACTGGACCTATCAATGGTGATGCTACCACCTCAACCTTAGAAGAGAAACCTCTATGAACATAGAGGCTTTCAAACAAGTGAGATTAAATGATATCACTACTTCCTTGGTAGATAGTAGTGACTTAGACTTTGACAACTGCACTTTACCAGAAGTTATTGGTTTCCTACACAAGATGTCTAGAGACCCCCACACTAGCACACTCAATCTTGCTTTCACAGAGCATATCACCAATGCTCTAATCAAAGTTAGGAAGGAGAAGGTTAGACTAGAAGCCTCCATACTTAGGAAGCTAGAAGATGGTTGGGATCCTATAATAAAAATTAAATTGAATAACTTCTCTTGTTATGCTCTTTGTGATGTTGGAGCAAGTACCTCTGTTATGCCCAAAAGAATGTATGATATGCTTGAATTGAAACCTTTTGATCCTTGTTCTTTTGGTGATCGTCATGTTGATTCTTAAGTAAAGAAACCTTTGGGGAAGATTGACGATGTTCTTATCATTGTCAATGATAATTATGTTCCCGTTGATTTCACTATTATGGACATTGAGTGTGAGTCATCTTGTCCAATTATTTTGGGACGTCCTTTTCTTCGCACAGTTGGTGCTATCATTGACATGAAAGAGGGAACTATCAAATTCCAATTCTCTCTCAAGAAAGGGATGGAACATTTCCCTAGTAAAAAGGTTAAGTTACCTTTTGAGTCCGTCACACGGGCTAGTTATTCTCTTGAAGAGACTTGATCTTCTGCTTTAACCTAGCTAATGGCTCTAAAGAAGCGCTTTCGGGAGGCATCCCACAACGAATTTAGGTTTTCTTTTTTCTTTTGTTCTGTTCTTAGTGGTCTTGATGATTGTTACTACTGTAGCCACATCTTTGTATCTTTACTTTTCAATCTTTGTGCCAAGTTTAGCCTCGGATTGCAAGAAAGGTCGAAAGTTGGTGCTTGCTGTCCAGAAACAGGTTGAAATAACAGAAGTAAAACATGTCTTTATTACATCGAATGAAGTAAATATTACAATAATAACATGGCTTAAGGCCATCTAATCAAATACTTGCGGAAGCTATAATATTAGTAGTAGCGAGTCCATCCGACTCCACGGCAAAAGTTGAGTATAAGACAGCGACCTATTCGCACCTTACTCCTCGTCGGAACAATCTGCAACATGAATAAGTTACAGCCCCAAAAGGGGTCAGTACTTTGATCGTACGGCAAGCCATATCATAGAAAGAAGTAAAAGCCCTATAATACATGCAATTTGGCTGGTGGAGCTTCTACATTTATTTTTGCAAAAAGCTAATTTTCCCTATAGAACAATAATAGCTAAGTTCTACAAAAGCATACGATTGAGATGGGAACCCCCACTCAATCTATCCCAAAGTGATTAAACCAATAAATTAATTAAAGATGATGAGACAAATCAATATTTCCACAACTAGTTGCTCAAATTGTCCATAACCGGGGACACGGCTAATCGATTAGTTTTACACTCTGCAGAGGTTTGTGCACTTTTCCCCACAAGACTCGATCGCCTCCTTTGTAGTTCGTCACACTGCATGATGTATGACAACTGGAAGATCGAGACATGGTCTTTCAGAAGAGTTTCCCTTACTCCGATAGCACCCATCCCACCTACTCACAACTACTTTCGTAGCGCTACCTAGTAAGAGTCACTACTACTGATCAACCAAGCCAGAGCCCATAGTAGCTTGTGGCTGCACACGTAAGCTTCTAGGTATGTCAATACAAACAGTCCCTTTGAGCCTGGGTGGCTTTCCGCAGTCATCACTGGCCACCCCAGGATGCTCGCAACCATCCCAACAAGGTATTTCATTAACTTTATCTTGGTCCTAATTACTACTTTATCACTCATACCTCATAATGATTCACTTCCCAATCCACGTCTACTTAGCATAGCAATATTCTAATATACGATGGTGACAATGATGTAAGGATCAGACCTACCTCAATGAACTACTGGGTGTAATAGCATAGCATAACCTATCATGCAATCTAAAGAAGAAGAACTAATGCATTGAAAACATAGGTAATAGGGAATATGACCAAAGATATGACTTGCCTTGCTGTTGATTGCAGAACTCTAAAGATTGGTGGTACTCTGCTTCGCACTCCGGACAATCTATCGTGAGCAAACAAAGATACACACAATCAATACACAACCAAAAGCAAAACAATGTTCAAGAACTCCAAAAGTGCTCCAAAAATTCCGGGAAAACTATATAAAAAATTAGCGCAACAGAAGCTTCCGGAATCACCAAGAGAGGGAAGGGGGGCCACCACCAGGCAGCAAGGAGGGCCGGTGGCGCGGCCCCACCCTGGGCCGCGCCAGGGACCCTCCTGACTGCCTCGTGGGTCCCCTCGATGCCCCGCTTCGCCTATATTTACCCCTCGTGGTGGAAACCCCTAATATCGATCTCTTTCTCGCGAACTCCCCTCTGTACCGCCGCCGCCGCCGTTTCAAGATCGGGGCTGCCTGGAGAAGCTGCCCCGGCACCCTGCCGGAAGGTGGAACCCCCTCCGGGAGACCATCCATAGCCATGGACGCCTCCCGGATGTGCCGTGAGTAGTCCCCCTTGGAACATGGGTCCGTGACCAGTAGCTATGTGATGAATCTCTCCCCCTTCGTGCTTCCACTTTCGAGTCCTTGTGAGCTGCCTCACATGATCGAGGCATCTATGTAATTTATGTTGTTGCCATGCTGAGTTTGTTGGGATCTGATGGATTATGATACTATGTTCAGATTGTGATGAGTAATATATTTGGTTCTTCTCTTTTATATTTTGTTCTTGAGTAAATTCTTACATGTTCTCCATTGCGGTATTTTCTTTGGCCAAGTATTTTATTTGCAACTCCAAGAGAGAGTGTTATGCTCGATTGTGGGTTCAGCCCCTTGATGTCTAGCTTGAGTGACAGAAACATGAGACTAGGGGATGTGCTGTTGCCACCAGGGATAAAACAACGGTGCTTCTACCTGCGGGTGCAAGGATTCTTTACTTTACGCAAAGTTCTTTTAATGCAGTTGTCTGTTGCTTTGAGTTTACACTTTGGGTGGGATTCGCAACTTAATACCAACGAGATGTTCTGGATAGATATCTCAAGGTGGATGATTCGTAGTAGATGCAGATGGATTTCGGTCTACTTACCTTGGCATACTGCCCATTGCTTTTGAGCCCTTCCTTTCTTTGCAGCATAGTTAGCATTGCGGTGCCTTCATAATCCTGTCAATAGCCCAACTGTGATTTGTTTACCTCGCTAGCACTTTTATCGTCTTTTGGGAGAGAGACATCACTAGTTAAAATCATGGGACCCCGGTCCATCTTCACATTATTGTTCACACCCTCAATTTACTTTCAGCTTTTACTTTCCTTTGCACCTTTTATCTCTTGCGTTGATCCTTTGTAAACGCCAAGGCCGGAGGAATTGACAACTCCTCTGTACTCGTTGGGAGCAAAGTTATTTGTTGTTGTGTGCAGGTCCACGACAACACCCTAGTTAGGAAGCAATTTCTGGCGACGTTGCCACCTACTTGTATCTCCTGAGTCCTACTGGTTCGATAACCTTGGTATCTTCACCGAGGGAAACTTGCTGCTGCACTACATCTCAAACCTTCCACTTGGGGTAACCAATGAGGGGCGAGAAGCCATCACCGCCTGGGGTCCTAGTGGTGTCCCCTTGGCCCTCCTTCGAGGTTCTGGGGGCTTCCGACATGCTGATTTTTATCTGATTTTCCCGGATTTTTGGAGCACTTTTTATATGGGGAAAAACTGAAATAGAAAAAGAGCAGAAAACAGGAACTGGCACTGGGGTGCACTGAGTTAGTAGGTTAGTCCAAATATGATAAAAAAAATGTATGAAAGTGTATCTAGATCATAGAAATATCACACAAAACATGCATGGAGCGAGCATAAATTATCGATACGTTTGAGACGTATGAACGTCCCCAAGCTTAATTCCTGCTCGTCCTCGAGTAGGTAAATGATAACAAGGAAAATTTATGTGGTGACATGCTAGCAACCATATAAGAACTTTGAAAAGTAAAGCAATCAAGGTATGTGATTCAATTCTAGTCATAACATGCAAGAGTCGATATTAGCATTGAAACAAGTAACAAAAGAACATTAGGTGCAAGAGCTCTCGCTGTCCGTGACTCGAATGTCTCCAAATGGTGTTTGCGTGCAAGAAGGGGGATAGGGAATACGAGAAGAAAAAGTTTTTTTGTTGAGAACTCAATCTACTAAAGTTTCACACTTGGTCTTCTTTGGAATCTTATCTTGACTCGTCCCCAGACCACTAGCCAGGTACAAGTCAATTTGATCCACTCCTTTTCGATATTTTGAGCACTCATGCAATGGATGAGCGTAAGCACGAAAGTTGACACTTAGGATGACAAAGAGAGAATATGGTGGAAGAGGAAGACAAAAAGGATGGTGTAACGACTCAATTCACACCGAATTGAAGTCTCTGTGCTCAAGTGCCAGTCCCTGGATCGAACTCGCTGGCACACACAGTATCATAGATGTATATCAAAGTACAAGTGCATCTTTATTACAACGTATGATCCAGAGTAAATAAATAACAAGTTGCATAGCTCAAGGCTAGCTTAAACAATATAAATATAGCGGAAGCGAAAGCAAATAACGTGGAGTCCCATCAACAGCCACATGCGAACATGCTGAGTGTAGACTCGCAACCCCTAAACGCACCTTACTGATCGTCTGAAAAACCTGCAACACCGAAGGTTACAGCCCGACAACGGGTCAGTACATCTGATTTGTACGGCAAGTGACACGAAAAAGTTTATATAAAGTACCTACAACTACATGCAAGGTAAGTCAAAGGAAAGGCTTATGGTTTAGTTTTGCAGAAAGCCAATTTTCTCCTGAACTAAACTAGTCAAAATTTTATGTTGAACTTACTACTAAAGATTGAACTGGGCACACCAGTCTCAATCCACCACACCCTTTATTAATCTTGCCCACTCAAATTATTAAGGTGATTCATCTGTCAAGATCCTCCATTAACAGTAATGTCTAGTAGCTCAAAGATGTCCATAACCGGGGACACGGCTAATCATGATTAGTTTATACTCTGCAGAGGTTAGTACACTTTCCCCGCTGGACTCAACCCGAAGATTGAGACGAAGTCTTTCAGAAGAGGTCACCTACACCCAACGGCAAGCCGGTACCACCTATCATATCTACATCTGCTAGCATTGCACGGGAGAGGCTTCCTACATCGTACTCAACTAAGCCAGAGCCCATATGGCCAGCGGCTGTACATGTAAGCTTCTAGTCACCAAGTAAGTCTGATCTTTTTGAGCCTGGACGGCGCCCACCACGTCAGCGGGCTCACCATGACGTTTTCTCGGCCACCAAACAAACCATTAGGGGTACAACCTGGTCTCGACCTTAGAAAAGGAACGAGCCCCCAGGAAGCACTCCCTGCCCGTCCAGAAGTGATTTCTATTTATTAAACAGTTGCTACACAAGTTATTAAACAGCTCACATGCACTCCATGAATTGCACAACCCAAACCACGTCTACAAAGCATAGCAATAAAGTAACAACACGGCTAGGTTGATCTACGGTAGACAGGTCAAAACATGTGGCTATCCTAACTGGTTTGCAGCAACAGTAAAATAAACTACCTATCATGCAATAGAGTGATATTTCCTGACATAATGCATATAGAAAATATAGGTATGAGTATGGTCAAAGCATCACTTGCCTTATACATTCGATGACGATCTTCGCTCTCACGTTCCAGTCAACTCTACTCGTCACACTCCGAGCAATCTATCGTCAACGAAAGAACTCAATAAGCAATCACACCACAAGGACAAAACATAAGATCAACAAAACAATCACTAAAGTTTTAGCAACAAAACAAAAGGTTTTGAAGTGCAAAGGTGTGGATGTGCCGAAGGTGATCGGTGGAACGTGAACTCGAGAGAGTCAACGGATAAGGAATTGTCGATACAAAAGTATGATCAAGGCATTATGAAATCAAGGTAAAGATCATAGCAATATGAATGGTATGTCGATATTGCCGATAAGATGTCTCATATGATCCAATATGCAAAAAGAATCACGTGAAATGGAATACTACAACGCAGGTCATAGCAGTTGCAACATTGAACTGAATTTGAATTTGAACAGATCAATAAACTTGTGCAATTTTTTGTGCACACATGATACAAACAGAAAGTACATGACACGAGTGATCCAACGCAAAAAGAATCACTCGATTTGGATCAACGGTATAAAAGATATGACCACCGGAATTTGAATTTGAATTTGAAATAAACTCAAATTCAAAAGTGTGCAAAGTGTGCAAAAGTTGATACCATGCTAAAGTACAGAACAACACGAACGCGTTGCAAAAAGTTTCACCTCGTTCCGACTTACGGTGTAGAAGATATCGCGAATACGGCGTCGGGGTGTTTTCTGCCCAAAAGGACCCATCCGTAATTAAAGTTTTTTCAAAAACGCGATCGGGTCCACGAAACCAGATCTGGCCGGAATTTGCTCCGGTGAACTCGAATCCGGCGAGCTGCGCACGGCTCCGGCGACGTGGAAGGCAGGGGAGGCGGCAGCGCGGCACAGGGGCGGCACGGCGGCCTAGCGCGGCACAGGGGAGGTGGCGTCGGCCTCGGCGCGGGCTCCGGCGAGCGGCCGGGCGGCAGAGGCCGTGGGCGGCCGGCGGCGGCCGTCGCTGGTGCGGGTGGCGGCGCAGGTGGCCGGGGTGCGCGGCTCCCGGGGGAGGCGTGCGACTTGGTGGCGCGGCGGCCCCGGCGATGGCCAGCTGGAGGCGGCCGGCGGCGGAGGTCCGGTGGCGGGCGCTGGCGGCGGCGTGGCGCAGAGGCGGCGGCGCGGACGCGGCGGCGGGGTCGGCGACGTGGCGGCAGCGGCTGACGGGCGGGGCCCGGCGAGTTTTTTTTTCTAGGGTTTCCAAAAACGAAAAAAAAACGAAAAAGGGATTTTCGGAAATTATTTATAGGCAGTCTGAAAAAAAAAACAATGGGTCCGAGTTGGGCTCCAATTACGCTCGCGTGCGGAAAAAAAGGCTAATGGGCCGGCTGCCCGGATTTTCTTTTTTTATTTAAAACCGAAACTTCAAACAATAAAAAAAAATAACCGTAACTCCGAAAAATATGAAATAAAATTCTAAATTCATCAAATAATACAAACAAAATTATAAAATGAAAATATTCTCCAAAAAGGAAAATAAAAATAAAAACCTTTTCTAAATACTTTATTTAAATATAAAATACTTCTCATAAATCAAATAAAGTCCAACAAATTATTTAAATATTTTTATTTGATCAAAAACATTAACAAACCATTTCTAAATAATAAAATATAAATTTCAAAAATTGTTTCATCAATAAATAATTTGGTAAAATAAAATATCCCTTTGAAATACTTTTTCAACACTTTTAAAATATTTAATAAATCATTTCAGTGAAATAAAAACTCTCTTGGCATTATAAAATCTCTAAATTAATTTTAGAGTTATTTATAACACTCAGAATAAATTTTAAAAACTTTAAAATAGTACTCTAAATATTTCCAACTTGATTTAAAAAGGGGATAAGTCATTTTATATCCTCTCAATGAATTTTCCTTTAGTTGAAAAATATTTTGAATAATCAAAAGAATTCCAGTAAAGATTTAAAACCTTTTCGAAACTTTTAAAATGTTGAAGGAGTCATATTACCTTCTCTCATTTTGTTTTGTTGGTTTTGTTTTTAAATAATAAATTCCAAAACACCAACGGTGAATATTAGGGAAAGTCATTTTATTCCCTCTCGTTTTAATATTCAATAAACTCCAAAAGTTTTAAATCCCGGAGAAAATCAAACACATCAATCAAACAATCATTATCTATTTAATTTATTAACATTCCAAAATTCGGAGAATTTTGGGATGTTACACACTACCACCCTTAAAAGGAATCTCGTCCTCGAGATTCGAGAAGGCTAGAAAGAAAGGTTAAGGTTCGGGTCTTGATGACAGTCAATCGATCCTCCGACGGTCCAGGGTGCTACCACCTTTAAAAGGAATGCGACTTGGTCTTCAAAATCTTGCTCCCTCAGCGAGCTCCTCACACATAATCTTCATACTCCGCTGGGGCATGGAATTCTTCCTCACAAGTGTGGGCTTCAAGTATCTTAATCCATCGGTGACATTCTTCGTAAAGATTGCACCTTCGGTCTTCGAGGTTTCAAGAATTCCTCCTTTGAGGTTTCCATTCCATAGCAAGAGAGTGGTCTTCCAAGTACTGAGGCTTCATGGCTGACAGGTCAGACGCCCATACCAAGCAACTATCGACTTTCTCATGGTGGTCATCAAGAATACTTCTATGGGATATCTGCAGCAAATGGTCTTGGTCCATACTCACCGTATAACACAAACGGTAAACTTCTACTGGGGTCACACATCGTACCATCCTATGGTTCAGTCTTAACATCGTCGTCTCTCTGCTATAGGTAAGTCACTCAAGATTTACTACCCCGCATAGCAAGAGCAAATAATAAGAGTAGTCGTCATGGGGGCCAATCCATTCCGCACCCAAATCATTTCCTTGTATATGGTTTAGTGAATCTCGCAATCTAACACTTGGTCATCCTCACAAGCATTGCAGAAGTCCTCCTTATCTTGAACTGGGTCCAGATAAATCCATGGTTATGCAAGCCAAACAAAACATCTATCGTTTCTTCACAACACTCAGGTTTACGTAGCCTGCTATAAAACGTGTACTGGTGGACCACAACTTCCTCCAGAGTTCTCCCTTCAGCAAGATTGTGCTCTCTTGTTGTAAGATCCTGGGACCTGTGGGTTATCCTTGAACTCAGCATTAAATTGCATCCATCTTTATTCCATCTTTGATATTAGCAGCCATCGTAGCAGCTTCTTCAGTGAAGGGTTTGAGGTGAGAGGGAACAGACAATAGAGAGATATAGATACCCATACAAACATCACACCAGTTTTGGGAAAATATAAGTTTTGATGTGTAGCTGTCAGTAAAACAAGAAATGACAGCCCACATAATCGATCTAACGATAGAAACTTGAATCTTCCAGGTCTTCAAGTCTTTAGGTCTTCAATGACGGTAGCTTCAGTTTTGAAATGTCGAAATAGTCTTCATATCGTTGAGTCATTCGTCAAGTTATTCTTCTTGTTGTTGTGTCTTCTTTAGTCTTGAAGCATACTAAATAGATAAGAGTCTAATGAAACGTAAACTTATTCTACTCGCAAAGAAGAAACACAAAGGGTCACACACAACATCAATCAAAACAAGACATAACAGGATCACAGGGTATAAGACAAAACATAACAAAACAATCATAACATAAAACATCTAGTCAATCCATAGCAACCACGCATCGATACACATCTCCAACTATCATAAAAAGGTAGCATCGTGCACTTAGTGCACACCACGAAAATTCTATTCTCCAATTGCAAAACATAAGCTTCTTCGAGTCAGCATCCTTTCTTCCACGTTCATCACTTCTCCTTCCCCTCCAATTCTGGACACATATCGCGGTAGTGTCCCATGTTCCTGCACCGATAGCACTCAGTTTGGCTAAGGTCCTTTATCTTCTTCATCATGAGTGCTTCCTTTAATTCTGGACACATGTTGGCGTAATGTCCCATATTCCTGCACCGGAAACACTGAATGTGGCTAATGTCCTTCTCTTTCTTCTTCACGGGTGCTTCCTTCAATTCTTGGATAGCTTTCTTCATTCCTTCCTTTTGATGTTGAACCACTTGTTGTGTCACGATGAAAAATTGACACTGAGCCGGGTAATGATCAGTTCCTTCACACGCAAAACATGTTACTTGTGCAGTGGGGCATTCTTCATCCGAGTGAATTTCTTCACAATAGGGACATCCATCTTGGTGTCCTTCATAAGAGTGCCCTACTTCCCCGCAAATTGTACAGGAACGGATCCTCTTAAGGGTTACCGTCCTTTGCGTCGGGGTGACAAGGCGGGATTCCAACAAAATCTTAGTGAACTCCTTCCAAGTAATTTTCCTTCGTGTTTCGTCAATCGCTTGATGCATTCTCCACCAAGTAGCAGCCTCTTCTACAAAGTGCTTGACAGCATAGGGAACCATGTCCTCACTTCCAACCTTGTTTATCTTCATGTGCTCCTCCATACTACGAATCCATTGCTCCACCTTCAGTCTCGACATCGCCCCAGAAAAGGCGAGTCCTACTTCATACTCCATCTATTAAGCCCATACGACAAAGGTTAGGGCAAAACTATAACACCGACAAGAAAACAACTAGAGATAGCACCAAACATATGCACTCAAACAAAAAACAAACGGCAAAAACCTCTACGTTCGTCAGTAACACATAAAAACAAACAATACAGTCACAACAGTCAAAACACACAAACAACTTCTAGGGTAAGGTCATATGTACAAGACATACGATCTCATCATGCTATACGAAATTCGTTCATCTAGCTTCACCTAAAAGGTGGTGGTCTGATTCTAAGCTTCATCCTTCTCAGCTAAGCTGATCTTAAAGGTTCCTCTCACAGTGTCAAACTTATTGATCACCGTAGGTTATTCCTTCTAGTTCCGATAATCATAACTCCAATTGATCCCCGAGGTTGATGATGTTCTTCTCAAATGTCTTGTCTTCAGGAGTAAGCAACTCAAAGGGGTATTCATAGTAAAACAAGATGAGAAGTTTTAGAAGATGACTGATAGATGAGAAATACTAGTCAAGAGAGTAAGTGATCAAGAGTGATAAAATATTTTTGTTCCTATGGCTTTTTCTATCCATTTCTAGGGTCACGAACCTACAGTCAACACACTGCTCTGATACCATCTGTAACGACCCAATTCACACCGAATTGAAGTCTCTGTGCTCAAGTGCCAGTCCCTGGATCGAACTCGCTGGCACACACAGTATCATAGATGTATATCAAAGTACAAGTGCATCTTTATTACAACGTATGATCCAGAGTAAATAAATAACAAGTTGCATAGCTCAAGGCTAGCTTAAACAATATAAATATAGCGGAAGCGAAAGCAAATAACGTGGAGTCCCATCAACAGCCACATGCGAACATGCTGAGTGTAGACTCGCAACCCCTAAACGCACCTTACTGATCGTCTGAAAAACCTGCAACACCGAAGGTTACAGCCCGACAACGGGTCAGTACATCTGATTTGTACGGCATGTGACACGAAAAAGTTTATATAAAGGACCTACAACTACATGCAAGGTAAGTCAAAGGAAAGGCTTATGGTTTAGTTTTGCAGAAAGCCAATTTTCTCCTGAACTAAACTAGTCAAAATTTTATGTTGAACTTACTACTAAAGATTGAACTGGGCACACCAGTCTCAATCCACCACACCCTTTATTAATCTTGCCCACTCAAATTATTAAGGTGATTCATCTGTCAAGATCCTCCATTAACAGTAATGTCTAGTAGCTCAAAGATGTCCATAACCGGGGACACGGCTAATCATGATTAGTTTATACTCTGCAGAGGTTAGTACACTTTCCCTGCTGGACTCAACCCGAAGATTGAGACGAATTATTTCAGAAGAGGTCACCTACACCCAACGGCAAGCCGGTACCACCTATCATATCTACATCTGCTAGCATTGCACGGGAGAGGCTTCCTACATCGTACTCAACTAAGCCAGAGCCCATATGGCCAGCGGCTGTACATGTAAGCTTCTAGTCACCAAGTAAGTCTGATCTTTTTGAGCCTGGACGGCGCCCACCACGTCAGCGGGCTCACCATGACGTTTTCTCGGCCACCAAACAAACCATTAGGGGTACAACCTGGTCTCGACCTTAGAAAAGGAACGAGCCCCCAGGAAGCACTCCCTGCCCGTCCAGAAGTGATTTCTATTTATTAAACAGTTGCTACACAAGTTATTAAACAGCTCACATGCACTCCATGAATTGCACAACCCAAACCACGTCTACAAAGCATAGCAATAAAGTAACAACACGGCTAGGTTGATCTACGGTAGACAGGTCAAAACATGTGGCTATCCTAACTGGTTTGCAGCAACAGTAAAATAAACTACCTATCATGCAATAGAGTGATATTTCCTGACATAATGCATATAGAAAATATAGGTATGAGTATGGTCAAAGCATCACTTGCCTTATACATTCGATGAAGATCTTCGCTCTCACGTTCCAGTCAACTCTACTCGTCACACTCCGAGCAATCTATCGTCAAGGAAAGAACTCAATAAGAAATCACACCACAAGGACAAAACATAAGATCAACAAAACAATCACTAAAGTTTTAGCAACAAAACAAAAGGTTTTGAAGTGCAAAGGTGTGGATGTGCCGAAGGTGATCGGTGGAACGTGAACTCGAGAGAGTCAACGGATAAGGAATTGTCGATACAAAAGTATGATCAAGGCATTATGAAATCAAGGTAAAGATCATAGCAATATGAATGGTATGTCGATATTGCCGATAAGATGTCTCATATGATCCAATATGCAAAAAGAATCACGTGAAATGGAATACTACAACGCAGGTCATAGCAGTTGCAACATTGAACTGAATTTGAATTTGAACAGATCAATAAACTTGTGCAATTTTTTGTGCACACATGATACAAACAGAAAGTACATGACACGAGTGATCCAACGCAAAAAGAATCACTCGATTTGGAACAACGGTATAAAAGATATGACCACCGGAATTTGAATTTGAATTTGAAATAAACTCAAATTCAAAAGTGTGCAAAGTGTGCAAAAGTTGATACCATGCTAAAGTACAGAACAACACGAACGCGTTGCAAAAAGTTTCACCTCGTTCCGACTTACGGTGTAGAAGATATCGCGAATACGGCGTCGGGGTGTTTTTTGCCCAAATGGACCCATCCGTAATTAAAGTTTTTTCAAAAACGCGATCGGGTCCCCGAAACCAGATCTGGCCGGAATTTGCTCCGGTGAACTCGAATCCGGCGAGCTGCGCACGGCTCGGGCGACGTGGAAGGCAGGGGAGGCGGCAGCGCGGCACAGGGGCGACACGGCGGCCTAGCGCGGCACAGGGGAGGTGGCGTCGGCCTCGGCGCGGGCTCCGGCGAGCGGCCGGGCGGCAGAGGCCGTGGGCGGCCGGCGGCGGCCGTCGCTGGTGCGGGTGGCGGCGCAGGTGGCCGGGGTGCGCGGCCACCGGGGGAGGCGCGCGACTTGGTGGCGCGGCGGCCCCGGCGATGGCCAGCTGGAGGCGGCCGGCGGCGGAGGTCCGGTGGCGGGCGCTGGCGGCGGCGTGGCGCAGAGGCGGCGGCGCGGACGCGGCGGCTGACGGGCGGGGCCCGGCGAGTTTTTTTTTCTTTTTTTTTCTAGGGTTTCCAAAAACGAAAAAGAAAAGGAAAAAGGGATTTTCGGAAATTATTTATAGGCGGTCTGAAAAAAAAAACAATGGGTCCGAGTTGGGCTCCAATTACGCTCGCGTGCGGAAAAAAAGGCTAATGGGCCGGCTGCCCGGATTTTCTTTTTTTATTTAAAACCGAAACTTCAAACAATAAAAAAAATAACCGTAACTCCGAAAAATATGAAATAAAATTCTAAATTCATCAAATAATACAAAGAAAATTATAAAATGAAAATATTCTCCAAAAAGGAAAATAAAAATAAAAACCTTTTCTAAATACTTTATTTAAATATAAAATACTTCTCATAAATCAAATAAAGTCCAACAAATTATTTAAATATTTTTATTTGATCAAAAACATTAACAAACCATTTCTAAATAATAAAATATAAATTTCAAAAATTGTTTCATCAATAAATAATTTGGTAAAATAAAATATCCCTTTGAAATACTTTTTCAACACTTTTAAAATATTTAATAAATCATTTCAGTGAAATTAAAACTCTCTTGGCCTTATAAAATCTCTAAATTAATTTTAGAGTTATTTATAACACTCAGAATAAATTTTAAAAACTTTAAAAGAGTACTCTAAATATGTCCAACTTGATTTAAAAAGGGGATAAGTCATTTTATATCCTCTCAATGAATTTTCCTTTAGTTGAAAAATATTTTGAATAATCAAAAGAATTCCAGTAAAGATTTAAAACCTTTTCCAAACTTTTAAAATGTTGAAGGAGTCATATTACCTTCTCTCATTTTGTTTTGTTGGTTTTGTTTTTAAATAATAAATTCCAAAACACCAACGGTGAATATTAGGGAAAGTCATTTTATTCCCTCTCGTTTTAATATTCAATAAACTCCAAAAGTTTTAAATCCCGGAGAAAATCAAACACATCAATCAAACAATCATTATCTATTTAATTTATTAACATTCCAAAATTCGGAGAATTTTGGGATGTTACACATCAATGAGGACAATCATAGGCGAGAAGGCCAAATGATAGATATGATGTGAGGAATAGGGATTGCCATGCAACAGATGCACATATGAGCTGAAAAGCTCTCCAATGGAACTAGTGGGGGTGCATCTAACTTTCTCGCTCATGAAGACCTAGAGCTCTTTTCAGGAGGCTCATCCTTGGAATATGCAAGCCAAGTTCTATAGTGTGAAGGTCCCCTCATAGCTATATGCACGAATGATCATCTCTATGGAGTACAAGGATAAGAGGGAGTACTAGTGTGGATCTTTCAAAAGGATAGTAGTGTTGCCATTTCTCTCTTTTTATTTCTTTTTCCCTTTTTTCTATTTTCTATATTTTTTTGGTGGCCTCAATGGCTCTTTCTATTTAACTCTCATTTGTCCTCTTTGAGATATTTTATTTTGTCCACTTTGGGATCTTTTCCTCACGTAAGGGCAACACTCTAATTTACAAGAGTGTATAGAAGATCTTTCACACTTTACAAGGTACTCAAATCATAAAGAAGATGTAGCTATCATGATGTATGCCATGTATGCCGCTGCCAGTGTAGCAGGAACATGTATGACATGAAGATCAAGTCATGAAGAGGTGGATGTTGCATGGCAATATATCTCGGAAAGGCTATGGAAATGCCTTGATAGGTAGGTATGGTGGCTGTTTTGAGGAAAGATACAAGGAGTTTTATGATGACAGAGTGTATCATGCCAAGGGTTTGGATGTACCGCCGAAGGTGGACGCCAACTCTCAGAGTGAGCAGGAGGCAATGCACGGCACATGAGAGGCTAGCAAATATGAGGAGGTGGAAGTGTCAACTTTCAATACTTACATTAGTCCGAAGAACTCATGCTCTTATTATCGGTAACTCTCAATCATAAGGAGGTTCAAAAAGAGACAAGTATCCCGAGGAGGAGTGTATGGGGGTTTGGTTATCGTTGAGCATCCTCGACTCATGGTACGTGAGTGTAATCTAATGTTCGATCCCTGATACGGTGAGGACCATAGTTCTCTCACTTCTCGTTGGTTACCCCAAGTGGAAGGTGAGATGTAGCGTAGCAGCAAATTTCCCTTAGCAAAGATGCTAAGGTTGAGGATCGACCAGTAGGACTCCAAGGTCGACAAGTAGGTGGTAAAGTGAACAATGGCGCCGTTGACAATCAAAGATTGCTTACTTCACCTGGACCTGCACACACATCAAATAACTTTGCTCCCAACGAGTACAGAGGAGTTATCAATTCCTATGGCCTTGCTGTTTACAAAGGATCAACGCAAGAGATAGTAATAGTAGCAACGAAAAGTAAAGACTGAAAGTAAATTGAGGGTGTAAACAATGGTGGAAATATGGACCGGGGTCCCATGACGTTCACTAGTGATGCCTCTCTCCCAAAAGAAGATAAAAGTGCTAGCGAGGTAAACAAATCACAGCTGGGCATTTGACAGGATAATAAACGCACCACAATGCTAACTATGCTACAAAAGAAAGGAAGAGGCTCAAAAGCAATGGGCAGTACATCAAGGTAAGTAGACCGAAATCCATCTGCATCTACTACGAATCATCCACCTTGAGATATCTATCCAGATCATCTCGCTGGTATTAAGTTGCGAATCCTACCCAAAGTGTAAACTCAAAGCAACAGACAACTGCATTAAAAGAACTACGCGTAAAGTAAACAATCCTTCCACCCGCAGGTACAAGCACCGTTGTTTTATCCCTGGTGGCAACAGCACATCCCCTAGTCTCATGTTTCTGTCACTCAAGCTAGACATCATGGGGCTGAACCCACAATGAAGCATAACGCTCCCTCTTGGAGTTGCAACAAATTACTTGGCCAAAGCAAAATACAGCAACGAAGAACATGAAAGATTTAACTACAGAACACAAATATAAAAGAGAACCAAATATATTACTCATCACAATCTGAACATAGTCTCGTAATCCATCAGATCCCAGCAAACTCAGCATAGCAACACAGAAAATTACGAAGGTGCCTCGATCATGTGAGGCAGCTCATGAGGTCTCGAAAGTTGAAGCACAAAGAGGGGAGGAGAACATCACATAGCTACTGGTCATGGACCCATGGTCCAAGAGGGACTACTCACATCACATCCGGGAGGCGGCCATGGTGATGGATGGTCTCCCGGAGGGGGTTCCTCCTTCCGGCAGGGTGCCGGGGCAGCTTCTCCTAGCAGCCCCGATCTTGAAACGGCGGCGGCGGAGGTACAGAGACGAGAACGGGAATAGCAGATCGATATTAGGGGTTTCCTCCGCGGGGGCTAAATATAGGCCAAAGGGGGCACCGAGAGGGGCCACAGGGCAGCCAGGAGGCCTCTTGGCGCACCCTAGCGTGGGGCCGTGCCAGGGACCCTCCTGGGGCCCTAGTGGGTACACCCCCTTCCATCTTTGGTTCTTTGGGAAGCTTCCGGGACGCTGATTTTTTATATAATTTTTCTGTGATTTATTTGGCACTTTTAATGGCCGGAAAACCTGAAATATAAAAACAGCAGAAAACAGGAACTGACAACTGGGTGCACTGAGTTAATAGGTTAGTCCAAATATGATCAAAAGTGTATGAAATTTCAAGAAAAACATGGCAAAGTCACACAAATCATGCATGGAGCAAGCAGAAATTATAGATACATTTGGGACGTATCAACATCCCCAAGCTTAATTCCTGCTCATCCTCGAGTAGGGAAATGATAACAAGCATAACTTCTGTGGCGACATACCACACAACCATATAAGGGCTTTTAAGTAAAGCAATCAAAGCATGCAATTCAATTCAAGTCTTAACAAGAAAGAGTCTATATTAGCATTGACACAAGCAAAAAAAGAACAAAGGGTGCAAGAGCTCTCGTTGTCCGTGACTCGAATGTCTCAATATGGTGTTTGCGTGCAAGAAGGGGACTGGGAAAAAGAGAGAAAAAAGGTTGTTTAGAACTACTATCTACTAAAGTTTCACACTTAGTCTCCTTTGGATTCTTATCTTGACTCGTCCCCATACCACTAGCCAGGTTCCACTCCCTTTCGATATTTTGAGCACTCATGCAATGGATGAGTGTGAGCAAGAAAGTTGACACCTAAAACGCGAAACAGAAAGAATGTGGAGGAGGAAGACAAAAAGGTGTGAAAGGCTCATATCAATGATGACAACCATAGGCGAGAGAAAGCCATATGATAGATATGATGTGAGGAGTAGGAGATATTTCACACTTTACAAGTGTACTCACATAAAGAAGATGTAACTATCATGATGCAAATGTATGCCTCTGCCAGGATAGAAGGATATGCAATGATAGTAGCGCGTCATGTAGCAATGATTAGGGCAAGGCCCAACTAGCATGCGGCTCATCGATCAAGCAAGTAGCATGTATGACATGAAGATCAAGTCATGAGAAGGTGGATGCTGCATGGAAATGTATCTCGGAAAGGCTATGGAATTGCCTTGTAGGTAGGTATTGTGGCTGTTTTGAGGAAGGATATAAGGAGGTTTATGATGACAGAGTGTATCATGCCAAGGTTTTGGATGTACCGGCGAAGGTGGATGCCAACTCTCGGAGTGAGAAGGAGGCAATGCACGACACAGGAGAGGCTAGCAAAATATGGGAGGTGGAAGTGTCAACTTTTGAATACTTACATTAGTCCGAAGAACTCATGCACTTATTATCATTAACTTTCAATCTAATCAGGATGTTCACAAAGAGACAAGTACCCCGAGGAGGAGTGTATGGGGGTTTGGTTATCCTTGCGCATCCTCAACTTATGGTACGTGAGTGTACTCTAATATTCGAACCGTCCAGAGGTTAGTGATCCATCTAGTAGCTAGAGTTCTCAACAGGGGTTTTGGTTTTCGAAAATCAATGGATTTCCCAAAATACGAAATCTATCACTAATA
The DNA here is from genome assembly GCA_950022295.1 of Bromus sterilis. Classification (NCBI taxonomy): domain Eukaryota; kingdom Viridiplantae; phylum Streptophyta; class Magnoliopsida; order Poales; family Poaceae; genus Bromus; species Bromus sterilis. The sequence goes on along the minus strand of OX465599.1, from coordinate 281,181,630 downwards.
GGATAAAGCTCTTGACACCATAAGTTTAAACATTACTCTAGTCAATACCTCAAAACTATTGCAAGTTACTACTACAAAGAGAATAGCAACTTCAACTACCTACTTTCTAGTCAAGACACAAAACTCAGTGCAACAGGCAAACTCTCTAAACAAGATAAACATGCAACCTATAGAAAGTTCAACCTGAGACAAAAGAAAAGCTCTAGAAGAAAACTAAATCACTACAACTAAACAGGGCAGCAGCTAAGAAAAGAAATAGAACAACTCACTGCTAAAGAAATAATCATGCAAATCCTATGAGAAGTTCTAGTTCGAGAGGAGCGTGTTTCTCTCCCACACAAAAGAAAGTTGGGGTCTAACTTGTTATAACAGCAAACAAAGCAAAAACAAACCTAAGAAAAGTAAAGAGCGAGACGCTCCAAGCATAGCACGTAACGCATGAAGTGATAAAAATATAGTGCAACAAGGGACGAACTGATAATTGTTGATGAAGAAGGGGATGCACGGGGGCATCCCCAAGCTTATACACTTCAGTCTCCTTGAATATTTATTGGGGGGTGCACATGGGCATCCCCAAGCTTGAGCGTTTGACACTCCAGGATCTTCTTTCATCATCTTCCATCGCACACTTGAAAACTCCCTTCATACATAACTCATTGTAAACTGATTAGAGAGGTTAGTACCCTATTAAAATAATTTTCCTCTACTGAAAATAAAGATTTTCAGTAAGGTCTACTGTTTCTCAATATTTCCAAAAGGTTTTTTCAAATAAAAAGCGAGTTTAAGGTTTGCAAAAGTGAGGAGAAACAAAACATGGGAGAATCTGTGAAAAATAGAACAAAAGGTAGTAAAGAATTTTTTTGGGGTACTTCTGCAACTCAAATCAAAAAACTCAGAACATACGAAAGTTCCGTGATTGTATAGATCACTCTGTGTAAAAAATTCAGCTCAAAAATATGAACTGGTGATTTTCTATGATTTTTCCATCACGAGGACATAATCTATTTTCTGGACAGCATGTCACAACTTTCACTTCCCTTGTCATATGAGGCTATAATTGGCACACAGCTTGAAAAATAAAGATACAATGATGTTTCTACAGTAGTAACAATCATCAAGAACACTAAAAACAGAAGTAAAAAACATCTTGGGTTGCCTCCCAACAAGCGCTTTCTTTTACGCCTTGAAGCTAGGCACAAAGCAAAAGATCAAGTTTTATCAAGAAAATAACTAGCCCGTGTGACGGACTCAAAAGGAAACTTAATCTTTTTCCTAGGGAAGTGTTCCATCCCTTTCTTGAGAGGGAATTGGAATTTGATATTCCCCTCTTTCATGTCAATAACAGCACCAACGGTGCGAAGAAAAGGACGTCCCAAAATAATTGGACAAGAGGGCTCACGCTCAATGTCCATAATAGTAAAATCAACGGGAACATAATTTTCATTGACAATGATAAGAACATCATCGATCTTTCCCAAAGGTTTCTTTACGGAAGAATCTACAAGAAGAACACCAAAAGAACAAGGATCAAAAGGTTTCAATTCAAGCATATCATACATTCTTTTGGGCATAACAGAGGTACTAGCTCCAACATCACAAAGAGCAAAGCAAGAGAAGTTATTCAATTTGAATTTTATCATAGGATCCCAACCATCTTCTAGATTCCTAGGTATGGAGTCTTATAGTCTAAGCTTCTCCTCCCTAACTTTGATTAGAGCATTGGTGATATGCTCTGTGAAGGCAACATTAAGTGTGCTAGTGTGGGGGTCTCTAGACATCTTGTGTAGGAAACCAATAACTTCAGGTAATGTGCAGTTGTCAAAGTCTAGATCACTACTATCTATCAAGGAGGTAGTGATATCATTAAGGCTCAGTTGTTTGAAATCCACTATGTTCATAGAGGTTTCTTCATCTACGGTTGAGGTGGTAGCATCACCATTGATAGGTCCAGGTGGACTAGGGGTGTGATGGGTGCTAATAGTTTGTACATCCTCAACAACTTGGATAGTAGCTACGGTGTGGTAGGTAGGAAGGCGCTTAACTCTATCTTCTTCCTCCTTTTCTCTAGCCAATCTCTCTTTAAGTTTATCCAACATCCTAATGTTTTCATTAATTTGCACTTGGATAACATTCATAGGAGTGGTTTTCCTCTCCTCGGGGGGAGAAGTTCTAATCTTAAGCATCTCAACATCATGGGCTATGTTGTCTACCTTCGAATAGAGGATATCTAATTTGTCGAAATTATCTTCTACACTCTTGTTGAAGGATTTTTGGGTAGTGATAAAGTCTTTAAGCATACTCTCTAGTTCAGAAGTGGAGCTTTTTGTGCTAGGGTAAGTGTTGTTGTTCCCATAGTTGTTGGATGGGAAAGGTCTAGGATTGTTTCTACCAAAATTACTCCTCTAAGCATTATTGTTGAAGTTGTTTCTAGAGATAAAGTTCACATCTACTTGTTCTTGAGCAACCAAGGAATTTAAAGGAACATCCTGAGGATCATTAGGAGCTTGCTTGGTAAGTAGGGACATGATCAAGTCAACCTTTTCATTAAGAGAGGATATCTCCTCGACAGAATTTACCTTCTTACCAGTTGGAGATCGTTCGGTGTGCCACTGAGAGTAGTTCAGCATCATATCATCAAGTAGCTTCGTGGCAGCACCAAGTGTGGTTGACATAAAGGTTCCTCACGCGGCCGAGTCTAGCAGATTCCGCGAGGTAAAGTTTAAGCCTGCATAAAAAGTATGGATAACCATCCAAGTAGTCAAACCATGTGTAGGGCAGTTCTTAACAAGAGATTTCATATGTTCCCAAGCTTGGGCAACGTGTTCATTATCCAATTGCCTAAAATTCATAATGTTACTTCTCAACTGGATAATTTTAGCAGGGGGATAGTACTTCCCAATAAAAGCATCCTTACACTTGTCCCAAGAATCAATGCTATTCTTAGGTAAGGATTGCAGCCACTCCTTGGCTCTTCCTCTCAAGGAGAAAGGAAAAAGCTTCAGCTTGACAATGTCTCCATCTACTTCCTTGTACTTTTGCATATCACAAAGCTCAACAAAATTATTTAAGTGCAAGGCGGCATCCTCTCCAGCACCTGGGAATTGATCTGTCATAACAAGATTCAGCAAAGCAGGTTTAATTTCATAAGAAGGTGCTGAAGTGGCAGGTGGAGCAATAAGAGAGCAGATAAAGTCACTGCTGTTGTGACTAGTGAAGTCACACAACTTGGTGTTTTCATTGGAACCCATAGTGGCAGCAGGTATTTTTGGTATTTTTGATAAGGGACACAAAAGTAAAAACTGAAAGGTAAACTAACAAGACTAAAAAGCAAAGATAAAAGATAGTGTGCAACTCCCCTATCTTGTAGAGTGGAGTCCCCGGCAACGGCGCCAGAAATAGCTTGATATGGTGAGGAAGATAGTTCTCTCACTTCTTGTTGGTTACCCCAAGTGGAAGGTGAGATGTAGCATAGCAGCAAATTTCCGTTAGCAAAGATGCTAAGGTTGTGGATCGACTAGTAGGACTCCAAGATTGACAAGTAGGTGTTAAAGAGAACAATGGCGCCGTTGACAATCTAAGATTTCTTACTTCACCTGGACCTGCACAAACAGCAAATAACTTTACTCCCAACGAGTACATAGGAGTTGTCAATTCCTCTGGCCTTGCTGTTTACAAAGGATCAACGCAAGAGATAATAATAGTAGAAACGGAAAGTAAATACTGAAAGTAAATTGAGGGTGTAAACAATGGTGGAAATATGGACCTCGGTCCCATGACATTCACTAGTGATGTCTCTCTCCCAAAATACGATAAAAGTGCTAGCGAGCTAAACAAATCACAGCTGGGCAATTGACAGGATTATAAACGCACCACAATGCTAACTATGCTACAAAAGAAAGGAAGAGACTCAAAAGAAATGGGCAGTACGCCAAGGTAATTAGACCGAAATCCATCTGCATATACTACGAATCATCCACCTTGAGATATCTATCCAGAACATCTCGCTGGTATTAAGTTGTGAATCCCACCCAAAGTGTAAACTCAAAGAAACATACAAATGCATTAAAAGAACTAACTATGCGTAAACTAAACAATCTTTGCATCCACAGTTACAAGCACCGTTGTTTTATCCCTGGTGGCAACAACACATCCCCTAGTCTCATGTTTCTGTCACTCAAGCTAGACATCAGGGGGCTGAACCCACAATCAAGCATAACGCTCCCTCTTGGAGTTGCAACAAATCACTTGGCCAAAGGAAAATACGGCAACGGAGAACATGCAAGAAATAACTAAAGAACACAAATATAAAAGAGAACCAAATATATTACTCATCACAATCTGAACATAGTCTCATAATCCATCAGATCCCAGCAAACTCAGCATAGCAACACAGAAAATTACGAAGGTGCCTCGATCATGTGAGGCAGCTCACGAGGTCTCGAAAGTGGAAGCACAAAGAGGGAGGAGAACATCAAATAGCTAATGGTCATGGACCCATGGTCCAAGAGGGACTACTCACAGCACATCCGGGAGGCGTCGATGGTGATGGATGGTCTCTCGGAGGGGGTTCCTCCTTCCGACAGGGTGCCGGGGCAGCTTCTCCTAGCAGCCCCAAACTTGAAACGGCTGCGGCGGTGGTACAAAGAGGAGAACGGGAATAGCAGATCGATATTAGGGGTTTCCTCCGTGGGGGCTAAATATTGGCCAAAGGGGGCACCGAGAGGGGCCACGGGGCAGCCAGGAGGCCTCCTGGCGCGCCCTATGGTGGGGCCGCGCCAGGGACCCTCCTGGGGCCCTGGTGGGTCCACCCCCTTCCATCTTTGATTCTTCGGGAAGCTTCCGGGACGCTGATTTTTTTATATAATTTTTCCGGGATTTATTTGGCACTTTTAATGGCCGGAAAACCTGAAATATAAAAACAGCAGAAAACAGGAACTGGCAACTGGGTGTTGGGAATGTGCCCTAGAGGAAAATAAAATATGTTTATTGGCGTATTCCATTAGTTCATAATAAGTTTTATATTGTGCTATAACTGTATTAAGCGGAAACATTAATATACGTGTGGTATACAAACAACCAGGTCCCTAGTTAACTCTAGTAAACTAGTCCATTGGGCTATTGATGATCAAGGTTTCCTGATCATGAGATGTGAACAGTCTATTGACAATGGGGTCATGTCATTGGGAGAATGACATGATGGACACAAGTGTTGCAATGTGATCCAGTCACATAGTTCAACATTGCGATAACTATAAACGTAGTGACCCGATCCTTAAGACCGTGATGATCATACATAATTGCTATCTACCAGGATGCTTTGAGTGCATTAACCGTTACACTGAAACATGGTAACCATAAAGGTGTATCTTGGGTATTCCGAAGTAGATATGTTGATGAGTATGCAAATAGATCAAAATGGGATTTGTCCATCCGAGTGACGGATAGGTACTCTGGGCCCACTCGGTGATATTACATCATAAAGATTGTGCAATCATGTGACTAGGTCACCGGGTTGTAATATCATGGGAATGAGTAAACATGTTTGTCGGTAATGAGGATGAACTAGGTATATTGGATACCGACGATCAAACCTCGGACAAACAAAGTACCGTATGACAAAGGGATCAGGACTCAATGTTAACGGTTCAAACGATGAAGTTAATTCGATGGAAGCGCAGGGGATCATCAAGGATTGTGACCATATCCCACATGATGGTCATTTGTCAGAGAGTGTCTGATCATGTCTGTTGTTTCCCGAACCGTAGGGTGTCACGCTTAAGGGTATTCAACGCAATAAGGATTGATTCGGGATCATCGGTGAAATAAGAGAGAACACCGGAATTGTTTCGGGAGGTGCCGGAAGTTGTTCTGGATATTTTGAAAGGTTCAAAATAATGTATAATAATGTTTAAATATGTTTTATTATTTAATTAACAGAATTAAATATTAAAATATGATTAAATATAGTTAAAAATTAATTAAAAGGTATATGGGCCTAAAGAGGCCTATTAGGGGAGGGAGGAGCCTTCCCCCTTGGGCCTAGGCGCCAAGGGAGGGCTCTCCCCCCTTCCTAGCCGCACAAATCCCCTCCCCTTGGGGTTTAGTCCCACATGGGAAGGGGAGGGGGGTGGCACCTCTCCTTGGCCTATATAAGGAGGGGTGGGGTGCCTTTTTCTACACACAATTTGATTTGAGACAAGTTTCTCAGATCTCTCTTCTCTCTCTTTCTCCCTCCTCGAGTGGACTCCCCTTGTTTGGAGTCGACACTTGGTTGGGGTTTCTCCACCATACGCACGTCATCGTGCTGCTGGAATCGGGATCCGAATCCATCTTCTTTCCGCTGCTCTTCTGGTTCGGAGCCCGGAGGGAACGTCGGGTACACCGTATGCGTGTAATCCCGCGAGGCGCTACACTTGTGGTGCTCCTTCATTGTTGAGGCCATGTCGCGACGTCTTCACCGACAATGTTCCGACGGGGACGTAATCCCGTCATCGGTCTTCAAGGACCGGGTGGCCTCAGGAGTTATCGTGGATCTGCGCGGCATCGGGGATTGCCGGTACGACTACATCAACCACGTTCACGCGAGAACGTTTCCCGCTTAATGGACTACATACTGGTATGTGACCAATTCCCTCCGTTACTTGCATCGCCATAGCATAGGTCTTGGGTTCGGGACGCATAGGTCATGAAAAACTATTGTTTTCTCCCCGTTCCCCAACAGTGGTATCATGAGCAAGGCTATGCGTAGATGTATTGTACGGATATAACACATCTAGTATGTGGGCATCAATTCTCCAATTGTTACCCTCTCATGTGTACTCGTTTAGCATTGCGGCAATGTCCCGATGAAGCGGCCCCGATCGACCTTATGCGTTTACGCGAGACTGGTTCCACGCTTGACATATGTCTTGTACCATATAAGTGCCTGGGGGTGTCTGTCTCTCTAACATTAGCGATGCGAAGACGTTTGCATTGGAGGGCCCCGACAGGGGTGTAATAGAGACAATTGAGGGATTGGTGTTGTGGTTGTATGTTCGTAGGCATAGAAACGGTTTTATCTCGAAAGCCCTATCAGCCACGTAAAACTTGCAAAAGATAAAGTAGAGGCGTCTAAACTTTAATTTGCAGGGGGGGCATCATAGTTAGTATGATTTATACTATAGCATCCTGTTTTGCTTGTATTAGATATACGACGGTAGCATTATAGGATGATCCCTCACTAATCCAACAAAGTGTCCTTCCTTAGTGAAGCACCATCTGGAAAGATCTCCATTATGGAGGCATCGCGTGTCACACGGGTGTCAAACATATTAGCGTTCAAATGAGATGGGTGGAGCAAGCCTAGCATGTCCAGAAACATGGCCTTGCATACGCGGCATATAATCACTAAGGTTATTGTGGCGAGCCTGGCATATGCAGATATGGCCTCGGGACACAGTGATCGAAAGATCGAGCATGAGTCACATGGATGATGTGATTGGCATGATGGCCTACCTTGAGAATATACTGATGGTCGTGTCACACGGGGGAGGTATAGTTCTCAAGGATTGTGTAATCACTTAGAATAAACCATGAGGGAAGTTTGTCTGAGTGGGAGTTCTAGAATTGTTTAAAACATGAACTCCTATTATGAACTTAATCTTCATGTCTTAGCAAATATCATTGTAGATAATGTCATAACCAATGTTTATAACCATGGTACTTTAGTGTGATGTAGAACTTAAGGAAAATGGGTCTTACTTCATTGATGTGTACCAACACCGTTAGAGACATACTCATTACTAATGACTTGTTAAAACATAATATGAGAACTGCTAGGAGATACACCGGATAACTCCGTAATTGAGTAAGATGATGATGAGTATCGTATTCATCGTCTCTTATTCAATGACTGTCCGATACACCATACTTCATTCTATGGAATCTGAATTGTGAATGCATGATTAAGACACCAACACGTATGACGTTCTAGGTGATCTTAAAAGAACTAAGTCACAAATCAGAGTAATGGAATATGAGTATATGAACGGGTTTTCTTTCAACCATGGTGGAAGGAACAACCTGCTGAGAAAGTCACTTGGAAAATGTATAAGATACATGAACACCTTGTGTACAACTTGGACTACAGAATGACTGGTTACTTTGCGATAACTGGGGAGTTGCATCCGCTTCCTCCCAGCTACAAAGACCGCGTCTAGACTATGTCATGAAGGAGAATCGTTCACCTGTCATGATGTCATGGTTAAAGTTGTGAACTTTAAAGGTAGAACCAATGCAGGAATAGTCATTGACGGAGAAAGTATATTTGATACATGGGTTATATATGTCTTTCCCCACAAAACACTGATTGTGGTTGATTAAGTATTCGATGCTTGAACTCACTGCTTAAAGAGTGGCTTGGAAGGGATGAGGTGACAATGTGTGCTGACGGTAATCAAGATAGTTGATGGTCGACAACACTCTCCCTCTACATCTATCATTTGATTAGTATATGAATAAATTTATGATCGTTTGAGTGTGAACCTTATTAGTGTGTCTAGCATCTCGCGAAGACAATTATTCATATTAGTGAGAAACAAGTCAGTTGTTCTCCTTTTATGAATGATATCATTTATGGTCACATTACGGTTATGAACGAGTTATTCTTATATTGATGGTAGTAGTTTGATCATTTATAAGAAATATTGTAAGGCCAAGAATTATTCAAACTTAGTAATGACACTACCGTTTAAGTCATGATTGGTTTGATGAAGTCTTGAGATACTTGATCTCTTGACAAATGCAAACCATGCCTCTTTAGGTGAGATGACTGAAACCTCGCATTCTGGTAAAACAGAGTTTGCGATGACTGTTGCATATCATACATAGTGATGTATCATATTTCAGCATGTAGTGAATTTCATTATTTCGTAAACTTCAGATGTGGACTTAGATGAATATGTGTATTCACTAATGAAACATGAGTCTGGGATAGTTTGATGTGATCAAAGGGATTTCAGAATGAAGACGGGTACTAAATTAACGAGAAAAACAAGTCTCTACGATTTGATCAAAGAGACACATGTTTTGAGTTAGCCTTCGGCATACGTACTTGTGTGAAAGTTGTTCCACAAATTACAATGCTTGGAACACTTCAATATTGTTGATGTGCCTGAACATTATAATCATACTCTATTGGATAGTATGGTATAAGTTATCTCTTACCGAGTTACGTTATTATTGTTTAGAGTTATTAATTTAATAAGCAAACACTCACTTCAGTATAGGGAACCATCTGAGTTTGTGGAAACCAACACTACAAAAGTTATGGTGTGTCATGGTTTCTAGGAAAATAATTTATGTGGTAAATTATCTTTGTAGTGTATCCTTAGTCAACTATGGATGCATCTTCCACAACTAGGACCAAAGAACAAAACTTGTGTTGCTAAGTTTGGTGTTTGTCAAGAAGTGTTCTTGATGAATGTGTTAATGGAAGAAAGTGAAAGTTCAAACAAGGTAATTGACCTTGCCTCCAGATGTCAGAGTAGCGCAACGGAATGTGTTCCAAAACCAAAGCTCTGAAATTAGAGGAGAAAATGATGATAATGATAATGGTATTTCGGTTGAAACTTTTACTGAACAAAGTAGGATTCAAGAATACATATTTGCCCTTGTGTAAAGTAATATTCATGATTCACTTGTCAATTTAATGGAACAAGACATACCTACGAACTACTAAGAAGCGATGGTGGACCTAAGTACGAGAAATGACTATGAGTCATGGAATCCTATATTGAGTTACATTTAAGATTACATGAATCTTATCGAGTAAAGAGGTTACTTGATATTCTCATAACTTCAAGGTTATAAGGAATAAATGTGAACATCAAAGGAATACATCAAGATCGATTTGTCATGAAGGATGTTTTTGAAAAATTCGAAAGGTTGACTACAATAGTAGCGATGCTTGAGTCAATAGGATTATCACTACGATTGATCCAAATTGTTATCAATACCGTGATTTCCTCAAATCCTGCATTTGAAGAAGGGTTGTAATTGGTACAACGAGAAGGTTTTGGAAAACATATGGATGCTAGTGTCTCGTAACCGGAATTCTCGATTTGATGGATGATCAAAGGATTTTGGACTTAGACAAAATATCGAGGAAACATGCATTTGCATGAAACTGAGTGGGAGCTGAATAGTATCCTAAACCTAATATGTGGACAACATATTTTGAGTGGAGCTATGGGAGTATTATCCTGAACTTAATATGTGGGTGACATATTTGAGTGGGAGCTATGTGGATGTTATCCTAGTCTTATATGTGGCTGACATATTTGAGTGGGAGCGTGACAACATTCTCATATATAACATATGGTGAATGATGTAGTTGGTATTAATGATTATTGGAAATCTTTCATGAATGAAGTTAAGCATTGAAAATCTACTAAGATAGATTAATGCGTTTAATATCATTGAGTCGGAATACTTTCCTGGATAAGATTCTGAAGGAGTTCAGAATGGGACAAGTCAAGAAGGTAGTTCTTACTTGTATATCCAAGAGAAGTATCGAGTTAATCTCACTACAAGAACAATGGTTAAATGATGGTTAAATGAAAGAAATCGATGTGCTACATCCTCTATGCCCCTGTCATATGTTCTTTCATATAAAACCAAAGTTTTGTACTCGACGTAATGTGACCCAAGTTCTTTCATATGTTCTTTCACATGTTGTGATATGATTTACGAGTAAATCATTGAACAAAGAGTTAAGTTTATCCTTTAGTGTCTGGAGAGAACTGATGATACATCTCTAATTTGTAAAGGATAGTGTACTTGACCGTAAAGGTTACGCTGGTTCAAGTTCTGACACTAACCTAGAAAATTGAGGTATCATACCAATAAATGCCTAAGTTGAAAGAAACATGGTTAGACATCAAAGTTGCATTCAATGCACTAAGGATTATATCTACATTGATATAGCTACTTTAGAAGTGGCAAGAGTTATATTTTGGCTTAAGAAGTTCGACTTCTGACTGAGTGAGCTTCAGTGTGCATGACTATGGGAAAGTACGCGTGACCCACTGGATGTCATTGTTGAAACACAAACAAACAAAATCTCACTCTACCGCCGAATATATATATATACCTCATCATTATAATGGATAATGAAGTAATGTCAAACTAGGTGACATTAATGATTTGCAAAATGTTGGACATATGCTCTAGAGGCAAATAATATATGATTATTCCAATATATCTAAGCAATTTCATAACCAGTTTCATACCGTGCTAGAACTGTGTCAGTGAAACAATGATGCAGGTGTGGTATAGAAACCCCCAGAGTTCCTAGTTAGCCTCTACATCGATAACTAGTTCATGGTCAACATGATGGTCGTGGTTTCGTGATCATGGACAATTAAGTCTCTTGACTATGAGATCACCTCACTGGTTAAGTGACGTGATGAACATTACCCAAAGTAAGCATTACAGCATGATCAAATCTTGTGAAGGTTAAGTGTTGTAATTACAGAACGTGGTAGACCGTTCCTTTGACCGTGAGTACGTGCATAATTGCTATCTTCCCGGATGCTTTGACCTACATCCCACCACCTGACTGAAATATGCGGGTCATAACGGTTGTATCTTGGGTATTCCGTGGAGGTATGTTGAGGAGTATTGTTACAAGAGCAGGATTTTTCAATCCATATAATGGATAGATACTCGGGGCCCACTCGGTGAGATTCCATCCATAAAGCTGCAGCGTGTGACTAGGTCACGGGGATGAATATCACAGGAACGAGTGAATCAGGATTAGTTCAGAACGAGGTTGAACCAGACATTGGATGTCATTGATCGAATCTCGGAACAATCTAGTATCGCTGACAAAGGGAATGCTATACGGCGTAAGGTCCAATCGGTGTTTGATATCTGGAATGCACAGGGGTCATTATGGGCATCCAGGTCCCGCTGATGATCATTGACCGTAGCCTCATCTCGGTCATGACTGGAGTGTTCTCGGACTATAGGGTAACACACTTAAGGGCTCGATGAAATCGGAGACCTTTTTCGGAACCATCGGAGTAACCAGAGAATAAAGGAAACAACATCGGAGAAGTACCGTGTTGAACCGAACAAGTTCGGAGTGAACCGGAAGGTGTTCCGGAGTACCGGGAGATGGAATATTATGTTTTAGTTATTAATTAATTGAATTAATAATTAAAATCATTTTATTTCTGATTAATATGTGCAATGGGCCTTAGTGGAGAAAAAGTCCCATTAGGGGAAGAAATAAAAGGGAAAAAGAAAAAGAAAAAAAGGGAGTGGGGGGGGGAGGCTCCATGGGCCCTAGGGTCAATGAGGGTGGCGCCCCCTCTCCCCCTTGGCCGCCCCCCCTAGCATGTGGGATAGTCCCACATTGCTAAGGGAGGGGGTTGACTCCCTCCCCTACCCCTATATAAAGAGGGCCATGGTGCACATATTTAATAAAGCCAAATACACAATAAATCGGATTAAATTAGTATTTACTCCGAATTGAGATCGGTTTTCTCCGGTCTTCTCCCCTCCCTTGTCTCTTTCATGGTGGGCTCCCTAGTGTGAGCCTATAGTGGAATTGAGGCTTCTCTGCTAGAATCGGAGGCCGTCGTGCTGCCGAAGCTCCGTCTGGAGGTCTGCTTCCGCCACCTTCGCTGGATCGGAGAACGGAGGTCGTCATCGAGTCTCGTACGTGTGCGAGTACTACGAGGTGCTACACGTGTGGCACTACAACCATCCGGGTGCTCAAGACAGCCAGGGGGCTGTGAAAATTGATCGGCTACATCAACCACGTTTGCGGGAACGTTTCCCGCGCATCGGACTACACCCCGAGGTTTGTTATTTCCGCACTCCTTTCCGTTACGGTAATACGACTAGCTAGATCTTGGGTTATGGGAACGCTAGTTAGAAAAATTTGTGTTTTCTGCTGCGAACCCCAACAGTGGTATCATGAGCTAGGTCTACGCTTAGTATTACTATACGGATAGAACACATCGGGGATGTGGGCGTTGATTGTATGATTGTTACCCTCCCATGTGTACTTGTTCACATCTGCGGCATTGTTTGATGAAGCTGCCCCCGACCGACCTTACGTGTACGCTTACGCGAGACTGGTTTCACGCTTGACATACGGCTTGTACCGTATAAAGTGGCTGGGGGTGTCTGTCTCTCTACTTTAGCGGATGTGGCATTTGCAACGGAGGGCCCCGTGCGGGGTGTAATAGAGACAATCGTATGGTTGACGTTGTGGTTGACTCGTAGGTTAAAACCTGTTTAACTATGAAAGCCCTAGTAGCCACGTAAAACTTGCAATATATAACTAGACCGTCTAAACCTTGTATTGCTAAGTGGGGGCTATCATTCGTTTGCTTGTGATGTAGTGATAGCTTTGCTATGTGTTACTAGTAAGTAGTAATCTTCATCATAAAACAAACGAAAATGGAGACACTGTAGACTTAGTGTTGCCATAGCTCAGACATCTTAAAACTTGCTAGTATAGGATACACGACGGTAGCATGTAATAAGATGATCCCTTAACAAAGCCAAACACAAGTATTCTACCGAAGTGTGCACCGCCTGGAAGGTTCTCCCATATGGCTTGATGCTCCGTACATACTGGAGTTGTCCTACATATTCAATGGAGTTCGCATGAGGTTGGGTTCGGCAAGCCTGGCATATGCAGATATGGCCTTGCTGAGCAGCATATAACATGGAGGTTAATTTGGCGAGCCTAGCATATGCAGATATGGCCTCGGAATACTAGAGATCGAAAGATCGAGATGAGTCACAGTACATATAAGATAATGTGATCGCACAAGTTGTTGTCTACCTTTGAAACTGACCCGTCGGGCGTGTGATATTCGAGGTCAGGCAGTGAATCTGGATCATGTAATCACTAAAACTTCCTAGGGATGAATTGTTTTAGTGCGAGCTCATTTATAATATGATTATATGAACTCATTGTTGTGAACTAGTCTTAATTGTGTTCCTTGCAATTATATTTGTAGAAAATGGATAGTACCCAGTACCTTGAAATGGTTTCCTTCTTACATGGTGAAAGACTTAAAGAAATGGGTCAAACTTCATTAGTTGGTACTTACACCTTAGAGCCGTGCTCAAGAGAATCAACCTTTCATTCTTAACTAAAGAGCATGTGGGAAACCCTCCAGCAAACGACATGGATGCACAAGTGGCGATTGATTATCAGTATCATCGAAGGACATATGCCATAGCTAAGGGTATCATAGAAACCAGCATTTCGCAACCTTTGCATGAGGAGTATGCTGATTTGGATACATATGATATGATCGATTAGCTGAAGTCATCAAACTTGCATCGGTTTAGAGTTGCCAGATTTGAGTTAGAAAGTGAGTTTCTCTCTACAAAGATGGAAGACGGCTCTTGCCTGAAGGCACACTTGGCCAAGATGCATGAGATACATCTGAGCCTCGTAGATGACTTTGACTATGGGACGACAGATGAGTCTGCGATATACACGGTGTTACACTCGCTTCCACCGAGCTATACAGACCATGTCCATGGCTATGTCGGGAGAGGTGAAAGCCTCGAGTTCTCTGACTTCATGGATAGACTTCAGTACCTGGAGGTTCAACCCATTGAAGGAGAAGTTGTTGATGGAGAAGGTATATACTTGATATACTTTATAAATATTTATTCCCTTATACAACATTTGCAGTAAATGAGTATCTGACACTTATTCTGTTTTATGAAAACAGGACCTTCCGTTGCATGGACGGGAAGAGGTGAAATCGAGGATTGATGGATATCAAGTCAGTTGATGGCCAGCATGGATTCCACCGAGACATCTATCATAGGAGATATTTAGAGTATTAGATAAATCTTATGTAATCATTATAGTATGAACACTTAGTTGTGTGTCTTGCATCTCGCGAGACAAAGTTATTCATGTAATGAGACAAGTCAGTTGTTCCATCTTTATGAATAAAAGTGTGCTTATACTTTGATTACGTCTTGATTTATGATATGATAGAAAGCATTTATAATACTGATATTATTGTCAAGAAATATTCAATGTTTAATGATAAAGTTGTCTTGATTATAACAAGTCAAATATTTGATTGCATGAGGTGACTTCATAACTGATGAATTCATTAAATGTATGATCTATTAACTTGTGAGTTCATTATCGAATGAAAGTCATAACTTGATTGCATGAGATGGATTAGATACACGATCTATGAACCTTTGCAATAAATATAACCATGACAAGGTTCTAGCAAGTAGAACTTGTGCCAATCATTATACATAAATGATGTACTAAATGGGCACGTGAGTTATCATTAAAGACTTCATATGATTAATTCAAAGTTGTATTCAATTGAGATCATAAAACTGAGATTCAGGAATCACAGTGAGAAGTGAGAATACAAGGATACATATCACTACGCTACGATCCGAAATGATAAGTATTGATATTGACATAATGGGAGACTTGTGGAAGTTGTACCACAAACTACGATGGAAGTTGAAAGTGCTAGACTACTTAAACCATTCGTAGTCATACTAAACCGTAGTATGGTCTAAACGTTCTTTCCCCTAGCACTGTAGTTATTGTCGAATAAGGTTGTTTAATTCATTAAGTTAAAACACCCACTTCATGATTAGGAAACCATCCCGAATCTAATGAGACAAGATAGCTCCATAATTGATGGTGTTATAAGGTTTCTTAAAAGAAAGAATTTCTTTGTAATAAAACTACAAGGAATTGAAATTACATATTCTCCCTGAATAGAAAAATGTGTGTTGCTTGATTTGTAATGCGAGAAGAAGTCTCTCGACACGGATCCAATGGGAGATAATGGAAACTTTGACCGGGGTATTGGACCTTGCCTTCAGAATATCAGAGTATTGCAACGGAAGCATGTTCCGCTGTAATGACACTGTATAAGGAAGGATATGCCATAGATGATTGATCTTGGTATATGAATTGAAGCCATTGTTGAATTTAGAAGGTTTTCATGAATACGTTCTGTACAGAACAATAATCATGAGTCTTCTTAATAAAACAATAAAGAATAACATTGCTTGAGACACAAAGGAATGATGGTAGCCTAGAACACGAGGAGAAATGAAATAATATTGAGTTACATATAGGATGGCTCACGTCCCGTGAAATAAATCGGTTATTTCATATTGTCGACAAACTGGAGAGTTATTGAGAATAATGTAATGGGCATAAGGCATTATTTGGTTATGACAAAAGTTCAATGGTGATTGACTACGGAAACGTAGGAATGCTTTAATCAATAAAATATTTCATTTACACTACGATGGACCATAGCCTGAAATTGCATCTCAGTCAAATTTAGGATTTGAAAGAGAATTGCAATGGGCTTGATGAAGGTTATTTCGTTAAAAGGATGGACTATAGTACCTCAAGACAGGAACCCTCAACCTTGATTTGATCAAGTGATTTTGTGATGACCAAAATATTGAGTGGGCCTGCAGTTTCATGAAACTGAGTGGGAGCTTTGAAGACTTCCCGGAAACTTCGAATGCAGAGGGCATTTTCTGAGTGGGAGCTTTGGAAGCATTGTCATTATGTGAGACAAAGTGAACAATAAAATGACTTGATGAAATCTGAACCACAAATATATGAGTATATGATGGATATATTTGAGTGGGAGCATGATCATTGTCTCAAACATATATGCATTGATATGTGTGAAGAATGATCTCATATGTATATATATGGATATGCATTGATTGTGTATATAGAGAATCGTCTTATATACATATGTGCATTATGATATATATAGAGCATAAGACATATAAAATACAAGATTTCAAGAATCTTCTTTTATGTGAAATACCAACACATTACACGTTGAAATCTATATGAGTAGATTAAGATACGGATAATGAAACGAAGTGAAGGTTGGAATAATCTTCTAAGACAAGAAACAGGTTCTTGTGGCTGGAAATTATATAATGGATAAAATCCAAATATCACAAGCAATGTCTTGATGGAAGAATAGAGATGCACCATGTACTGGACATGTGATCTTATATGTTCTTGACATATGATTCTACCATATAACATGCATTGTGAATCCAACAACAGAATGACTCAAAAGTTCTTGGAAGAAGAACAGATTCCGATGTGCTTTAGGAGTAAAACACATAATCTGAATAAAGTCCATGCATTCAGTATATGAGGAATACTGAGGACTATTCTCTAAAATATAGAAAGGATAATAGACTTGAATGTAATGCAAGATTACAATTGCAAGCCATATTATGGGTCTATATGGAATTAGATACATCACCAAAGACATGAAAGAAATGTGAGAAAAATTCACGGCACTACAAACGTAATACTACTTAAGAAAGTAGACGTATGGATAAAAGTTTAGCGTTAGAAGTATTGGACTTCTGGTTGAGTGTATTTCCCAGTATATATGACTAAGGATGAGTCTTCTAAAGACTGAACCAAGAGATCATTGGAGGATACTGTGAAATAATAGTCTCAATCTCCCGCAAAACTTATATCCAACCATTATAAGATAATGAGTGGTATGTCAAAAGAGCTTTTGACCTGACCAGTTGCAAAGGAAACATACGAATCTGAATTGGTGCAGTTCATTGACGAAACCTCTTCCATGAGCATGCATGATCAATGAACACTTATGTGATAAGATGATTATGATCGGAAAAATGCGGCTAGATTATTAGCGCTCTAGTGCAAGTGGGAGACTGTTGGATATATACTCTAGAGGCAAATAATATATGATTATTCCAATATATCTAAGCAAGTTCATAATCAGTTTCATACCGTGCTAGAACTGTGTCAGTGAAACAATGATGCAGGTGTGGTATAAAAAACCCCAGAGTTCCTAGTTAGCCTCTACATCGATAACTAGTTCATGGTCAACATGATGGTCGTGGTTTCGCGATCATGGACAATTAAGTCTCTTGACTATGAGATCACCTCACTGGTTAAGTGACGTGATGAAAATTACCCAAAGTAAGCATTACAGCATGATCAAATCTTGTGAAGGTTCAGTGTTGTAATTACAGAACGTTGTAGACCGTTCCTTTGACTGTGAGTACGTGCATGATTGCTATCTTCCCGGATGCTTTGACCTACATCCCACCACCTGACTGAAATATGCGGGTCATAATGGTTGTATCTTGGGTATTCCGTGGAGATATGTTGAGGAGTATTATTACAAGAGCGGGATTTGTCAATCCATATAATGGATAGATACTCAGGGCCCACTCGGTGAGATTCCATCCATAAAGCTGCAGCGTGTGACTAGGTCACGGGGATGAATATCACGGGAACGAGTGAATGAGGATTAGTTCAGAACGAGGTTGAACTAGACATAGGATGTCATTGATCGAATCTCGGAACAATCCAGTATTGCTGACAAAGGGAATGCTATACGGCGTAAGGTCCAATCGGTGTTTGATATCCGGAATGCACAGGGGTCATTATGGGCATCCAGGTCCCACTGATGATCATTGACCGTAGCCTCATATCGGTCATGACTGGAGTGTTCTCGGACCGTAGGGTAACACACTTAAGGGCTCGATGAAATCGCAGACCTTTTTCGGAACCATCGGAGTAACCATAGAATAAAGGAGACAACATCGGAGAAGTACCGTGTTGAACGGAACAAGTTCGGAGTGAACCGGAAGGTGTTCCGGAGCACCGGGAGATGGAATATTATGTTTTAGTTATTAATTAATTGAATTAGTAATTAAAATCATTTTATTTCTGATTAATATGAGCAATGGGCCTTAGTGGAGAAAAAGGCCCATTAGGGGAAGAAATAAAAGGGAAAAAGAAAAAGAAAAAAAGGGAGTGGGGGGGAGGCGCCATGGGCCCTAGGGCCCATGAGGGTGGCGCCCCCTTTCCCCCCTTGGCCGGCGCCCCCAACCCCTAGCATGTGGGATAGTCCCACATTGCTAAGGGAGGGGGGTTGACTCCCTCCCCTACCCCTATATAAAGAGGGCCATGGTGCACATATTTAATAAATCGAAATACACAATAAATCGGATTAAATTTGTATCAACTCCGAATTGAGATCGGTTTTCTCCGGTCTTCTCCCCTCCCTTGTCTCTTTCACGGTGGGCTCCCTAGTGTGAGCCTATAGTGGAATTGAGGCTTCTCTGCTAGAATCGGAGGCCGTCGTGCTGCCGAAGCTCCGTCCGGAGGTCTGCTTCCGCCACCTTCGCTGGATCGGAAAACGGAGGTCGTCATCGAGTCTCGTACGTGTGCGAGTACTACGAGGTGCTACACGTGTGTCACTACACCCATCAGGGTGCTCAACACAGCCAGGGGGCTATGAAACTTGATCGGCTACATCAACAACGTTTGCGGGAACGTTTCCCGCTCAACGGACTACACCCCGAGGTATGTTATTTCCGCACTCCTTTCCGTTACGGTAATACTGCTAGCTAGATCTTGTGTTATGGGAACGCTAGTTAGAAAAATTTGTGTTTTCTGCTGCGAACCCCAACACAAAATACATACGGATCTAAATGGTACCCAGACCGTTGATACAACCTTTTCCACAAGCAAGCATGATCTATAACCATATACATGATATGGAGTTAAGATCCGCAGAAAAATGCAACTAGATTATTTGTACTCTAGTGCAAGTGGGAGACTGTTGGGAATGTGCGCTAGAGGCAAATAAAATATGTTTATTGGCGTATTCCATTAGTTCGTAATAAGTTTTATACTGTGCTATAACTGTATTAAGCGGAAACATTAATACACGTGTGGTATACAGACAAGGAGGTCCCTATTTAACTCTACTAAACTAGTCCATTGGGCTATTGATGATCAAGGTTTCCTGATCATGAGATGTGAACAGTCTATTGACAATGGGGTCATGATGGACACACACCCACCAGAAGTGTTGCAATATGATCCAGTCACATAGTTCAACATTGTGATAACTATAAACGTAGTGACCCGATCCTTAAGACCGTGATGATCATACATAATTGCTATCTACCAGGATGCTTTGAGTGCATTAACCGTTACACTGAAACATGGTAACCATAAAGGTGTATCTATGGTATTCCGAAGTAGATATGTTGATGAGTATGCAAATAGATCAAAATGGGATTTTTCCATCCGAGTGACGAATAGGTACTCTGGGCCCACTCGGTGATATTACATCATAAAGATTGCGCAATCATGTGACTAGGTCACGGGGTTGTAATATCACAGGAACGAGTAAACATGTTTGTCAGTAACGAGGATGAACTAGGTATATTGGATACTGACGATCAAACCTCGGACAAACAAAGTACCGTATGACAAAGGGATCAAGACTCAACGTTAACGGTTCAAACGATGAAGTTAATTCGATGGAAGCGCAGGGGCTCATCAAGGATTTTAACCAGATCCCACATGATGGTCATTGGTCAGAGAGTGTCTGATCATGTCTGTTGTTTCCCGAACCGTAGGTGTCACGCTTAAGGGTATTCGACGCAATAAGGATTGATTCGGGATCATCGGTGAAATAAGAGAGAACACAGGAATTGTTCCGGGAGGAGCTGGAAGTTGTTCTGGATATTTTGAAAGGTTCAAAATAATGTTTAATAATGTTTTAATATGTTTTAGTATTTAATTAACAAAATTAAATATTAAAATATAATTAAATATAATGAAAAATGAATTAAAAGGCATATGGCCCTAAAGAGGCCCATTAGGGGAGGGAGGAGCCTTCCCCCTTGGGCCTAGGCGCCAAGGGAGGGCCCTCC
This sequence comes from Bromus sterilis, assembly GCA_950022295.1. NCBI lineage: Eukaryota > Viridiplantae > Streptophyta > Magnoliopsida > Poales > Poaceae > Bromus > Bromus sterilis. The sequence continues at coordinate 281,160,846 of OX465599.1, read as the reverse complement.
CCCTTCCTAGCCTCACCAATCCCCCTCCCCTTGGGGTTTAGTCCCACATGGGAAGGGGAGGGGGGTAGCACCTCTCCTTGGCCTATATAAGGAGGGGTGGGGTGCCTTTTTCTACACACAATTTGATTTGAGACAAGTTTCTCAGATCTCTCTTCTCTCTCTTTCTCCCTCCTCGAGTGAACTCCCCTTGTTTGGAGACTACACTTGGTTGGGGTTTCTCCGCCATACGCACGTAGTCGAGCTGCTGGAATCGGGATCCGAATCCATCTTCTTCCCGCTGCTCTTCTGGTTCGGAGCCCGGAGGGAACGTCGGGTACTGATACGTCCAAAATGCATCACTATTTTATATAGTAATTCTTTCTTATTCATTGATATATTTCATGATATGATGCTATTCTTATGTTGTTTTGGCCTATTTTACATAGTTTCAACTTTCCGGTGCCGAAGCAGCAGACGCAGGATTCAGTGGTAAAAAGTGGACGCTGAGTTGCTGAAGAAGAACACCTCCAAATTACCTAAAAATCGACGGAGGCTGTTTTCCAGAAGGATCACGACGACACGCAAAAGAGAAACCAGAGGGGGGCCATGGGGTGCCCAGGCGGCCACCTGGCGCGGCCCCACCCCTGGCCTCGCCGGGGGGGCGCCTGGACCCCCGGGGCCACTCCCGGCTCCCCCCTCTGGCCTATATACTCCTCGTCATCCAAAAACCCTAAAAATAAGAGAGTTTCCGGAGTTCCGCCGCCGCTCCGTGGCGGAAACCTACAGAGAAGAAAAGCCATCTCTGGCGGGCAGATTCCGCCAGGGAGATCACCTCCCGGAAGGGGAGATCGTCGCCATCGTCATCACCATCATCACGGGCATCATCGAGATCATCATCAACATCATCCCCATCATCAGCACCATCTCCACCTCCATCCAATCTTGTCTTACAATTGCAACTCGTGTTGTAATCCGTACTATCTATCCTCTCTACTCTATCGGTGTTGATTACTACTTTGTGGTGAATGCTATTGAGTTTTGTTGGAGAAATATTATTGTGTTCAGATTGTTTATCATCTATTTATCCCCACTGATCATGATCTCTTTTATGTCTTGTGAGTAGTTACTTTAGTTCTTGAGGACATGGGAGAAGTCTAGTTGTTAGTAGTCATATGATGTTGAAGTAATATGTGTTGGTTGATATTTAAGTTGTGTTGTTATTTTCCTAGTGGTGTTGTGTGAGTCGAACGCTCAACACTTCGCCTTATCAAGGACCTAGGGGAATGCATTGTGTATAAATAATGCTTACGGTGGGTTGCCGGAGTGACAGAAACCTAAACCCCAGTTTGCACGCTTTTGCACAAGGGAACAATGGATCACCGATCGTATTGTTATGGTTAGGCTTTTGCCTTAATTACTATCTTGTATTTGCGGATGCTTGCAAGGTGTTTAATCATAAGAGTACACTTATCTTAGTCTAGACGGTGTACTAGCATAGATCCACCCACTCAACACTTATCAACACAGCACATAGTACCGATACGGAATATGGCGAAAGCACATGACTACCTCTCCCGTGTGTCCTCAAGAACACTTGAGATTTTATAAGTTCAGTTGCTAGGCCTCTCCTTTGCTAAGAAAGGATTGGGCCACTTATTACTCTCCAGTATCTTTTACTTTGCTCGTTTTTACTTTCCTGTCGCTTATACCAAGAAAACCCCTAAAAATTTATCTTTCAGTGCTTGCAGTTATCTCCTTACCAAAGTCACTTGCTACTACCTTCTGCTCCTCGTTGGGTTCGACACTCTTACTTATCGAAAACACTGCAATAGATCCCATTACGTCGTGGGTCATCAAGCTACGTTTTCTGGCGCCGTTGCCGGGGAGTGTAGCACTATTAGTAAGTGAAGCTGGTAAGGAAGTTTTTATATTTCTATTTTTGTTTTACTGTTTTTGTCCTTATGAACACTCCTACTCTTGGATCGTTGTTTCTGGGGAGCCGCCCCACCACTAAGGTAGTTACTCCTACCCCTACTGAAATTTTTCCTTATAAGATACCATCTGGTATTATCGATTATGTCTTAACTAATCGCTATGCAGGAGACAGACATCCAGGTGAAAACTTGCTATATTTATCACAATTATGCTCATTATTCAAGCTTGCAAGTGTGTCACTGGAGTTCGTTATGAAGAAATTACTCTCCGTATCGCTCACAGAAAAAGCTTCAGATTGGTATAAGCTCCTCGATAACCCACAATCTCTTAATTGGGAAGAGCTTATGTCTCTCTTTTATACAAAGTTTTACCCTCTTCATGAAGTTTATCGAGACAGGAATTACATCTATAACTTTAGGTCTCGCGAAGGAGAGAGCATCGCTAAAGCTTGGGGGAGGCTTAAGTCCCTTATGTTCAAATGTCCTATCCATAAGCTCCCCAAAGATGTTGTACTTACAAAATTTTATGCCATGCTTTCTAATCAGGACAAGGAAAGGCTGGATGCCTCCTCTAGAGGGGTATTTCAGACAAAGAGCGTTGAAGAAAGATGGGATCTCATCGAAAGGATCCAGAAGAATACTGAAGATTGGGAAATCGATAAAGGTATTGAACCTGCTATCAATTATGAGCATGATTATATTGAGAGCTATGTGAAAACTGATTATTTCAATACCTTTTTCTCTAAGATTGGTCTGGATTCCCATCTAATGGTTGATTTTTGTAAGAACTTTGCCTCTCATGTTGATTCTTCTAAGATGAAGAAGGATCAGTACCATAAGCCTTACAAAGAAGATCCTACTGATATTCACGTTGCTGATCCTATTTTGCCTGCAGTTATATATAAACATCCCCCTTTCCCTTCAAGAATAAGGGAGCACTCTTTTGTGACAGGCATCATAAATAAAAGTGAGAGAAGAACAGGCGAACCTGAGGACCAGATCAGAGTCGATCCTCAAGTTGCTATGGTTCAAGATTTAGTTACTGATGATGTTTCAGATTCTATTATAAATTTTTGTGTTGTTTCAACTAACATTGTCACAGCCAAGAATAAGAGCCCAATTTCAGGAACACCAGTTGTATCTGTTAAAATAGGAGATCACAATTATTACGGGCTATGCGATCTGGGATCAAGTGCTAGCGCGATTCCTTATTCGCTTTATCAAGAGATCATGAGTGAGATTTCACCTTGTGAACTCGAAGAGATTGATGTTACTATTCATCTTGCAAACAAAGCTACTATCTCTCCTATTGGGATTGTGAGAGATGTCGAAGTCCTATGTGGAAAGGTAACGTATCCTACGATTTTCTTGTACTTGGTTCAGTGCAAGATAGTTTTTGTCCTATTATTTTTGGTAGACCTTTTCTCAGAACTTGTGGAGCTATTATAGATTGCAAGAAAGGTAAAGTTTCTGTTGAATTCAATGGTGAGCCATATGAATTTAACTTTTCTAAGATTTCCAAGCAGCCTCGTGGTATTGAATTACCTAGTGATGATAAAATTATTGAAAGTATTGCTTCCATTGCTATTCCCCCTAATGATCCTTTGCAGCAATACATGGAGGACCACGAGAATGATACTCATATGCAGGAAAGAAATGAAATTGACGAAATCTTCTTGAGACAACCTGCTATCCTGAAGCACAACCTTCCGGTTGAACCTTTAGGAATTCTATCCAAACCAAAAGAAGACCCAGTGTTTGATCTCAAACCTCTTCCCGATACGCTCAAGTTATGCTTATTTAGATGAAAAGAAAGTATATCCTGTTATTATCAACTCTAACCTTTCAGGATATGAAGAAGAGCGATTATTGGAGACACTTTGTAAACACCGTGGTGCAATTGGCTATACCCTTGATGACCTTAAGGGAATTAGTCCATCTATCTGTCAACATACTATCAACCTCGAGCCCGATGCTAAACCTGTTGTTGACCATCAACGACGGTTGAACCCAAAGATGATGGATGTTGTGAGGACCGAAATCCTCAAGCTTCTAGCTGCAGGTATTATCTACCCTATAGCCGATAGTAAGTGGGTAAGTCCAGTTCATTGTGTTCCTAAGAAAGGAGGGACAACTGTAGTCCCTAATGATAAGAATGAACTAATACCTCAGAGAATTATTATTGGATATAGAATGTGTATTGATTACAGGAAGTTGAACAAGGCAACCAGGAAGGACCACTACCCGCTGCCCTTTATTGATCAGATGCTTGAGAGGTTGTCCAAAAAATCCCACTTCTGCTATCTTGACGGGTACTCTAGCTTCTCTCAAATTCATGTTAACACTGCCGATCAAGAGAAGACCACTTTCACTTGTCCTTATGGTACTTATGCTTATAGGCGTATGCCTTTTGGTTTATGCAATGCCCCTGCTACTTTTCAGAGATGTATGTCTGCAATATTTCATGGTTTCTGTGAGGAGATTGTGGAAGTCTTCATGGACGATTTCTCCGTCTATGGAACTTCCTTTGACCAGTGTCTCCACAATCTTAATAAAGTTTTGCAGAGATGCGAGGATACAAACTTAGTTCTAAACTGGGAAAAGTTTCACTTCATGGTTAACGAAGGGATCGTGCTTGGACACAAAATTTCCGAGAGGGGAATTGAAGTGGACAAGGCGAAGATTGAAGCTATCGAAAGGATACCCTATCCAAGGGACATTAAAGGTATTCGTAGTTTTCTCGGTCATGCTAGTTTCTATAGAAGATTTATTAAAGACTTTTCTAAGACCTCGAGACCCCTCACTAATCTTCTCCAGAAGGATGTTCCTTTTGTATTTGATGAAGATTGTAAGGAGGCTTTCGAAGTTCTTAAGAAAGCTTTAATAACTGCTCCTATAGTACAACCGCCTGACTGGAATTTGCCCTTTGAAATTATGTGTGATGCTAGTGACTTTGCTGTTGGAGCTGTTTTAGGACAAAGGGTTGATAAAAAGTTGAATGTTATTTATTATGCTAGTAAGACCCTTGATAGTGCTCAAAAGAATTATGCTACTACTGAGAAGGAATTCTTAGCAGTAGTGTTTGCTTGTGATAAGTTTAGGCAGTATATTGTTGATTCTAAAGTTATTATTCATATTTACCATTCTGCCATTAAGTATCTTATGACGAAGAAGGATGCCAAGCCAAGACTCATCAGATGGGTACTCCTTCTTCAAGAATTTGATTTGCAGATTGTTGATAGAAAAGGAGCAGACAACCCTGTAGCGGACAATCTTTCAAGGATGGAAGATATACCGCATGATCCCATCCCAGTCAACGACAGTTTTCCAGACGAGCAACTTGCCGTTGTTATAGTACAATCTCTTTCCGATCCTTGGTTTGCAGATTATGCTAATTTTATCGTTGCAAAGTATTTGCCTCCAGGTTTAACATTTCAGTAAAGGAAGAAGTTCTTCCATGATTTGAGGCATTACTTTTGGGATGACCCACATCTTTTCAAAGAAGGTCCAGACGGGATCGTGAGAAGATGTGTACCGGAACACGAGCAGAAGGACATTCTTAAGCAATGTCACGATAGCCCCTACGGAGGACATCACGCCGGTGAGAGGACCGCACATAAGGTTCTCCAATCAGGTTTTTATTGGCTACTCTCTTTAAAGATGCTAGAAATTATGTTTTAGCCTATGATAAATGTGGAGAGTTGGTAATATTAGTAGGAGGAATGAGATGCCTATGAATTACTCACTAGTGATTGAGCCTTTTGATTGCTGGGGTTTTGATTTTATGGGTCCTTTTCCTTCTTCACACAAGTACACTCACATATTAGTTGCTGTTGATTATGTAACCAAGTGGGTTGAAGCAATCCCCACTGAGAGTGCTGATCATAAAACATCTTTGAAAATTCTCAAAGATGTAATTTTCCCTAGGTTTGGTGTACCTAGATATGTCATGACTGATGGAGGATCACACTTCACGCATGGAGCTTTTAGAAAAGCTTTAGCCAAGTACGATGTCAATCATAGGATTGCGTCACCGTGCCATCCTCAAACTAGTGGGCAAGTTGAGCTCACCAATAGAGAGATCAAGTTGATCTTGCAAAAGACAGTCAACAAAAATAGGAAGGACTGGCCAAATAAGTTAGGAGATGCTTTGTGGGCGTATAGAACTTCTTACAAAAACCCCATGGGCATGTCTCCCTATAAAATGGTCTATGGCAAGGCTTGCCATTTGCCATTAGAGTTAGAGCACAAAGCTTTCTGGGCTGTTAGAGAGCTTAATTGTGACCCAAAGTTAGCTGGTGAAAATCGTCTCATGAACTTGACTTCTCTAGATGAGTGGAGAAGTGAAGCTTACGAGAGCGCTAAAATGTTCAAGGAAAAGGTAAAGAAGTGGCATGACAGGAGGATTCTGAAACGTGAATTTAATGTTGGTGATAAAGTTTTATTGTTTAGATCCCGTTTCAGGTTTTCTCCAGGTAAACTACTTTCCAGGTGGGAAGGGCCATTTCATATCGAAGAAGTCTACCGGTCTGGTGCAATTAAGATTAACAATTTTGAAGGCACCAAACCTCAAGTTGTGAATGGGCAAAGACTCAAGCATTACATAGCGGGAGACCCCATCAATGTTGATGTAAATATAATACGCACAACAACTCATGAAGAACATGTTGAAGCCCTGTTTCAGACACTGACAGAAGAAGAATAAGAAAAGGTATGTATTACGGTAAGGAAACATCACGAACCGCCATAAAAGTTCCATATTATGAGTTTTTGCAAAATTAGGAAAATTCGAGGCCTAAGTGGAGCCGGAGACGAGATCCAGGGGGCCCAGGCGCCCCCCTGGCGCGGCCTACCTCCTGGCCGCGCCTGGATCCCGCCTGGGCACCCAGGAGTCCGTCTCCGACCCCACTTTGGCTCGTTACCTTCCTTTTGTTGCAGAAATTTTTGCTATATATTTTCCCGGATCGTTCCGGCAACGTATCTCGCGATTTCGTGTGTTTTCTCTTCAATCTGTTTCTGCCAGGGTAAAAGGCTATTGTTAGAGATGTCTTCTTGTGGCTCAAGTGGAGAGGACTTCATGGGACGGCGTCTACGTGAAGTTCAGAAAGATCTCAACCAAGGGAAATACATAGATTGGGCCACAGAAGAAGAAATCGCTGCAAGGCGAGCGGAGATGGAGCGTTCCGTGAGAAAAGAAGTCAAGACTATCACCGCCCAGCAACCAGGGGGTCCATCAACACAAGGAGGAAGATCAAGCAACCCCATCATGGTGGGGAGTGTCCAACCTTATTATGATCTTTCTCTTAACCTTTCAGGAACGACCCCTACACTTGAAGATCAACGTACTATTTCTACCATCTCCGAAGCTTATCGCATCACCAATCAACTGTGTGAAGATTTCCGTGTACTAAAAGTGCAAGTGGAGATTTTGGAGAAGGAAAACCAAACCCTTCGTCATGTCATCAAAGATTTGAAGAATCAACAAGAACAAGAATGAGGAGTAAATCTCCTCGGGTAATGGCATCCCCTCAGCTTGTTCCAAGCTTGGGGGAGTGCCCGGTATCTTTATCTTTATCTTAGTCTTTTAGAGTTAAGTAGAGTCGTTTCATGTCTAGGGAGTTTATTATATGAAATAAGTGTTTGCTTTGGGGTCTATCACTCCGTCTGTGGAGAGATTGTATCCGTGAGTGTGGAGTCGTCTATAATGGAATATTAATGAGAAGTCTATTGGTTCCTTCGCTGCACTCGGTATTCTCTTCACGCAATCGGCATCATATGACAATTCTTATGGGGAGTATTGACCTTATATCAGGTATGGATTTGAAAACTTTATTTAATTTTGGCAAACATAGCTTTGGTCTTGACAACATGCATGTTTTCTCAAGTAGCGACTTAGCCAAAACCTTTATGTTTTTATTCTTGAAGTGTTATGTTGACAAGGAAGACAACTTGATGTGTTATGCTTACCTTAATGTTTATGCCTTATATGTTTTGCATCTAAATTAGCATCAATTGTCTGTTCTCTCAAAGCCTTTGCTAGCCAAACTCTTTGCCAAGTAGATTTCTGCTTGTGCATCCATACCCTGAAACCTTTACCTTCCATTTGAGTCCACCATACCATCCTATTCGTGGTATTCCCCTACCACTCCTATAAGTATAGAATTTATGTGTTATCCTTAGATGTTCAAAATCTTCTGTTTTGTGCCTCTTGTTTAGCTCATGAGGAAGTAGTAGGTAATTCATGATCTTCTTAAGTTGGACAAGTTTTACCCCGGGATTGCATGTCTAATCTGCAAACCCATAATACGAGGAGGAACTGGCATGGGTGCGCCCAGCTCGAAAGATAATATAACAAACAAACCCTCCTTCACGCTCGGTCTATGAGAAATCAGAAACTTTGGCAGTGATAAACAAAGGAGATTAAGGGGATGTGATCGTCCTCACTTGGGAGCCGTTCCTCGAAACTTGTCCACCTTGAGAAGTAATTGAGCTATCTATTAGCACTCGTTGACAAACTATGCACTGCCTCAAAATCTATTTTTATTCTGTTTGATTTAAGGATAGCACATGAGTTTTCCCTGCTTGCCCTTAACAAGGCCTTTCTTCCACCTCTATGTTGAGTCAGTTGTCCTACTTCCTTCTTTTTCCTAAGAGAGTAGACATTTGATGTTGATGAGGATTCATCCATATAAAGCTACATTAAGTTTTGCCATGCCATATCCTTGTTGACATTATCTTTTGATAAGTGAGTTGTTTGCGAAAGCTTTTGCCTAGCAAGGATCTTCCTTTGTGTTAGAATTTGCACTTCATGACTATTAATATGTTCTTTCAAAAGCTTCAAATTGTTTTTTTGTTGTCCTTTGACCAAGGTTATGTTTTCCATAATTTGATGAGTTTCTTCAGCCATACTTTTGATTATAATTGTTATTACTTTCTCATAAGGGCCTTATGAGTTGAGGTTGCTATTGAGGATGCTTGAGTTTGATGAAGGAACCTTGATGCTTCTTAACCGTATTTTATTTATCGACACTTCACCCTCTAAACTTGTGGACAGGTTTACCGAGCTCACTATTCGCTTGGGGACAAGCGAGGTCTAAGCTTGGGGGAGTTGATACGTCCAAAATGCATCACTATTTTATATAGTAATTCTTTCTTATTCATTGATATATTTCATGATATGATTCTATTCTTATGTTGTTTTGGCTTATTTTACACAGTTTGCAACTTTCCGGTGCCGAAGCAGCAGACGCAGGATTCAGCGGTAAAAAGTGGACGCTGAGTTGCTGAAGAAGAACACCTCCAAATTACCTGAAAATCGACGGAGGCTGTTTTCCAGAAGGATCACGAAGACACGCAAAAGAGCAACCAGAGGGGGGCCACAGGGTGCCCAGGCGGCCACCTGGCGGGGCCCCACCCCTGGCCGCGCCGGGGGGGCGCCTGGACCCCCGGGGCCACTCCCGGATCCCCTTCTGGCCTATATACTCCTCGTCGTCCAAAAACCCTAAAAAGAAGAGAGTTTCCGGAGTTCCGCCGCCGCTCCGTGGCGGAAACCTACAGAGAAGAAAAGCCATCTCTGGCGGGCAGATTCCGACGGGGAGATCACCTCCCGAAAGGGGAGATCGTCGCCATCGTCATCACCATCTTCACGAGCATCATCGAGATCATCATCAACATCATCCCCATCATCAGCACCATCTCCACCTCCATCCAATCTTGTCTCATAATTGCAACTCGTGTTGTAATCCGTACTATCTATCCTCTCTACTCTATCGGTGTTGATTACTACTTTGGGGTGAATGCTATTGAGTTTTGTTGGAGAAATATTATTGTGTTCAGATTGTTTATCATCTATTTATCCCCACTGATCATGATCTCTTTTATGTCTTGTGAGTAGTTACTTTAGTTCTTGAGGACATGGGAGAAGTCTAGTTGTTAGTAGTCATATGATGTTGAAGTAATATGTGTTGGTTGATATTTAAGTTGTGTTGTTATTTTCCTAGTGGTGTTGTGTGAGTCGAACACTCAACACTTCGCCTTATCAAGGACCTAGGGGAATGCATTGTGTATAAAGAATGCTTACGGTGGGTTGCCGGAGTGACAGAAACCTAAACCCCAGTTTGCACGCTTTTGCGCAAGGGAACAATGGATCACCGATCGTATTGTTATGGTTAGGCTTTTGCCTTAATTACTATCTTGTATTTGCGGATTCTTGCAAGGTGTTTAATCATAAGAGTACACTTATCTTAGTTTAGAAGGTGTACTAGCATAGATCCACCCACTCAACACTTATCAACACAGCATATAGTACCGATACGGAATATGGCGAAAGAACATGACTACCTCTCCCGTGTGTCCTCAAGAACACTTTAGCTTTTATAAGTTCAGTTGCTAGGCCTCTCCTTTGCTAAGAAAGGATTGGGCCACTTATTACTCTCCAGTATCTTTTACTTTGCTCGTTTTTACTTTCCTGTCGCTTATACCAAGGAAACCCCTAAAAAGTTATCTTTCAGTGCTTGCAGTTATCTCCTTACCAAAGTCACTTGCTACTACCTTCTGCTCCTCGTTGGGTTCGACACTCTTACTTATTGAAAACACTGCAATAGATCCCATTACGTCGTGGGTAATCAGGTACACCATATGCATCTAATCCCACGAGGCGTTACACTTGTGGTGCTCCTTCGTCGTTGAGGCCGTGTCGCGACGTTTTCACCGACAACGTTCCGACGGGGACGTAATCCCATCATCGGTCTTCAAGGACCGGGTGGCCTCAGGAGTTATCGTGGATCTGCGCGGCATCGGGGATTGCTGGTACGACTAAATCAACCACATTCACGCCGGAACTTTTCCCGCTTAACGGACTACATACTGGTATGTGACCAATTCCCTCCGTTACTTGCATCGCCATAGAATAGGCCTTGGGTTCGGGACGCGTAGGTCATGAAAAACTATTGTTTTCTGCCCCGTTCCCCAACACTGGGTGCACTGAGTTAATAGGTTAGTCCAAATATGATCAAAAGTGTATGAAAGTTCAAGCAAAACATGGAAAAGTCACACAAATCATGCATGGAGCAAGCAGAAATTATAGATACATTTCGGACGTATCAATCCCTCCAAAGATTAGCGATCCATCTAGTAGCTAGAGTTCTCAACTAGTTTTGTAGGTTTTGAAAATAAACACGGATTGCCCAAAATACGACACCTATCACTAATAGGCTAGAGCTCTTGACACCAAAAGTTCAAACATTACTCACATCAATACCTCAAAACTATTGCAAGTTACTCCTAATATTAAATAGCAGCCTCAATTACCTACTTTCAAGACAAGACACAACTCAGTGCAACAACCAACTCTCTTAACAAGATAAACATGAAAACTAAAGAGAGTTGCAGCAACAAACTAAACAAAATCCAAGGATCTTGCTAAAGACAAACTAAGATTAAGACTAAACATGGAAGTAGCTATGAAAATATAAAGAACACACAACAGCAAAAAGATAGGCATGAAGAATCCTATGATGTGTTCTAGATTTTGAAAGTGGAGCGTGTTTCTCTCCCACACAAGGTAAGACGGGGTCTAGCTTGTTATGAACAGCAAGCAAAGCTAAATAAAACTAAAAATAAAACCTAAGAGCGGGACGCTCCAAGCATAGCACATGACGCATGAAGTGATAAAAATATAGTGAGAGGAAGGACGAACTGATGATTGTTGATGGAGAAGGGGATGCACGGGGGCATCCCCAAGCTTAGACGCTTGAGTCTCCTTGAATATTTGTCGGGGATGCATGGGGGCATCCCAAAGCTTGAGCGCTTGACACTCCCGAATCTTCTTTCATCATTTTCCAACGCACACTTGAAAACTCCTTTCATACATAACTCATCATAAGCTGATTAGAGAGGTTAGTACCATTAATAAAATAATTTTTTCCTCACTGGATATAAAGATATTCTTGAAGATCTACTGTTTCTCAAGATTTCCGAAAGGTTTTTGCAAATAAAAAGCAAGCTTAAGGTTTGCAAAAGTTAGGAGAGACAAAACATGGCAGAATCTGTGAAAAACAGAAGAACAAGTAGTAAAGAATTTTTTAGGGGTACTTCTGCAACTCAAATCAAAAAACTCAGAACATACAAAAGTTCCGTGATTGTATCGAGCACGCTGTGTAAAAAATTCAGCTAAAAAAGATGAAGTGGTGATTTCATCCGATTTTTCCCGTCACGAGGAAAGAATCTGTTTTCTGGATAGCATGTCACAACTTTCACTTCCCTTGTCATATGAGGCTATAACTTGGCACAAAGCTTGAAAATAAAGATACAATGATGTTGCTACAGTAGTAACACTCGTCAAAACCACTAAAAACAGAAGTAAAAACATCTTGGGTTGCCTCCCAACAAGCTCTTTCTTTTACTCCTTTAAGCTAGGCATAAGGCAAAAGATCAAGTTGTATCAATCGAACCATCATCAAGATCATCAAAAAGCTCTTCAATTTTACAACTAGTCTTAAGAGGTCTTTCAAATAAAGCCCTAAAGAATATACTTCTAGGGATAAAAACAAAAATAGGAAAATCAATGGGAGTTTCATTTATAAATTTATCAGAGAGAGGTATTTCTTCCAAAGATTTCACGGTTTCAACTTCCTTGGCCATGGGTGGATTATTTTTGGGTAGGGGAACCTTAGGGACATAATTGAACTTAGTTTCCTTTCTAGCCGGAGTTTCTACCTTTTTTGGTTTGATTGAGGAGAAGGTAGTTCCTAGAGTATTAATGATTTCCTCAATCTTATCAATCCTAGAAGGATCCATATCATGGAATTTGATGGTCTCCAAAGTTTTAACAATTTTATGCATGGAGCTATCAAGCCTATTCAAATTCCCTTGAATCTTGCAATCCAACTCATTTATCCTAGTTATACTTGGTATTTCTAACTCTATCTTTTCAAGTTTCTTCATAATGTGAGCTAGAGTTATGTCTTGTTGTATGCTAGTGATAACCCACAACTGCAGGGGATCGAAATAGTGTTCGCGGGTAAGAATAACCCAATTTATAGATTCGACTCAAGGGGAGCCAAAGAATATCCACAAGATTTGACAGTGGAGTTGTCAATTCCACCGCACCTGAGATACACTTACTTGCAATAAGATATTAATAATAACTACGATATGGAAGTGATGGTAGCAACGGAAATAGTGGTAGTGAAACAGCGACAGTAAAATAGCGAAAGCAAACAACTAGTAACCAGCAGAATTAAAAACACTGTAGGCTAGGGAGATGGATGGTTGGGTGCTGCATGGATAAGACACATCATGTATTTAACTCGGGGCAAGGCACACAGAAAAGCAATGATCACCTAGGAATAAATCAAACATTAGGCATGTACCCCACAGGTAGTTGTACTTGCTTGCGATAAGAACTTGCACAACATCTTTTGTCCTACCATCCCGCTACGAACGGGGCCAAAAGGAACTTATGGAGATTAAGGTGCTCCTGTCAAAGAGCACCAGGACAAAGCATTAACAATAAATGGATACATGGAATCCTCAAACTATAGTCCATCCCTTTGGTGTCCCAAGCTGTCACCTTTGGGATCGCCGGTTCCGGACTATAACAGGTGCATACAACTTGTAGATAGGATCAAGAACACAAATATATTCATGCAAACACATAGGGTTCAGATCTGAAAACATGGCACTCGGGCCCAAAGTGACAAGCATTAAGAGCAACAAGTTGAAGCAAAGATGATAAACACCAATCTAGATGATAGGCAACATGCCCCCAACAATCTGATAAACTATTACATGATGTAACTCATCCAATCCCTACCATCCCCTTTGCCTACAGCAGGGAATTAATCACACATGAAAGGATAAGTCATGGAGGGAGGATGGAGTGGTGATGATGATGACGATGGAGATGATCTCCCCTCACCGGAGGCCAAAACAACCTCCAGATTAGCCCTCCCGGAGAAGAACAGAGGGTGGCGGCGGCTCCGCGACGAGAATTGGGAAAACGACTTCTGTCCAGGGGTTTTCTCGCCACGGGAATAAATAGGAGTCGAAGTAGGGCACCAGAGGGGGGTGGACCCTCCCAGGTGGCCTCCCGGCGTGGCCAGGGTTGGGGCCGCGCCAGCAGGGCGCCTGGGGCCCCCTGGCTGCCCTCTGGCCCCACTTCTGGCACAATGGTCCTTCGGGTGCGTGGATTTTCTGTGATTTTTCCTGGAATTTTCTGAGACGCCTAAAAATCCATTTTCCTGCACACAATAAAACCATACAGGCAGCTCTGCTGAAAACATCGTTAGTCCGGGTTAGTTTCGTCCAAATCATGCAAGAATGAGGGAAAAACAATAGCAAAAGTGTTTGGAAAAGTAGATAAGTTTGAGACGTATCAACTTCCCCAAGCTTAGCATATTTCTTGTCCTCAAGAAATTCAGTTCGACGAACTGAACGCGACAAAGAAAACTTTGACAAACTATTTTTCTTCATTAGATGTATATAAGCATGTACTATGAAAAGAGTCTAGAAGGTATTGAAACAATGCTATAAGGACAATGCACGAAGCAATCCTTCTTTCATGTGAACAATCTTAAACAACTAAAAGTAAATAATATGCTACTGAAAATCAAGACAAGATTACAATGAACAAAGCTTGAACATACTAGAGTGGTATCTCGCTAGCCTCCATGAGTGAAGAAAAACATAAATGCAGAAACTCCTCCGGAGTTTTAAATGATACTAGAACTAAGAACTTCAGAATAAGTAATACCACAATCATGCAGAAGACAATGTAGTACTTTGGGACCATGCACATTACACTCAGAATGACAATTATGCTCTCATAGTTGGTGCTTTGAAGAAAGAAGGTGGAGACTCTCGAACCGTGTATTTTGAGGGAAAGGTTGAAAACCCATGGCTGGAAGCAAAGACTAAACATGTACCAGAGCTCTTGGTTTTGAAAACAGAGATCAAAAATTGTTTTTGGGAGGTGCATGATTCGTCAACGAATGCTAGTAGACAACTCCATCACCTCTTACGCTAGACGGGGACGATCACATCCCCTTAATCTCCTTTGTTTATCACTACCAAAGTTTTCTGATTTCTCATAAACAAAGCGTGAAGGAGGGTTTGTTGGTTGTGATTATCTTTTGTGAGCTGGGCGCACTCATGCCAGTCCCTCCTCATATTAGGGGTTTGCAGATTAGACATGCAATCCCGGGATAAAACATGTCTAACATAAGAAGGTCATGAAATGCCTACTACTTCCTCATGAGCTAAAGCAGAGGCACAACACAGGAGTATTTTTGAATAATTTTGAGATGGTACAAGAAAGTCTTCGTTAGGATGGTCGGTAAATACCACATATAGGAAGGTATGGTGGACTCATATGGAATAACTGGTTTCAAGGATTTTGTATGCACAAGTAGAATTCCACTTAGTGCGAGCGAAGGCTAGAAAAAGACTGGGAAGCGGCCAACTAGAGAGCAATAACAGTCATAATCATGCAGAGCGACAAAGCAACATTGAATTGGGCATGAAAATGATATAACTATTCTGAAATTCAAAGATCATCAAGGCATAGGAGACTTTTTAGTCATAAACATGTGTAAGCATGTGCCAAGTCAATCCAAGAATTCTCCAAAGGGAAATACCACTTCAGTATGCCAAACCATGAACAATGCAATGCATGTAAATCATTTCAACAACACATTATGTACTCTAGCTATTTGAGATTAGCCAGAAAGAAAGCATGAACCACTGGGAAAGCATTGTAAACATAGCACTATGTCGCTACAAGCTGGTCTCTAAATCATAAGTACAAGCATATGTACAAAATTAGAAACAAAAAGAGTTCATACCGGTTTTCCTTGCTGCATCCCTTTCGTCGATCTTCGTCATCACTGCCTTGCCTCTTGCGCGATAGAACATAGGAAAATATAATCAAGTGCAAATGCCATCACGGACACGAGCTGAACTCTGCAACAAAGCAAACTAAAGAGAGAAAATAAATCTTTTTGGATTTTTCAAAGGTTAAACGAAAGAAAAAGAAAGAGAAAATATTTTTGTAGTTTTTGCAAAGAAAGAATCAAAGAAGAACAGGCAAAAACTTTGAAAATATCAAAACGAAAAATCATAAGACGGATAATACAATGGAAAAAGTGAGAAGGACACGTACTCCCTTAAGCTTAGGCTTTTGGCCTAAGTTGGTATCTGCTACTGTGGTCCCCAAGAGCCTCCAGCTCCAGGGTAGTACTGGTGTGTCCATGGGTGGTACGGGGCTTCAAGTGCATAGACCGAAGTCCTGGGGTCCTCCCACGAAGAAGGCTCCGCGCTCCAAGCGGAAGAAGATCCTTCACCCCCACTGGGTAACGGGCTCCTCCTCCTCATCATGCACAACCCCCTCCATGGGGTTATGGAACTGCTGCTGGGCCACTGATACGTCCAAAAAGCATCACTATTTTATATTGTGATTTCACCCTATTCATTGATATATTCCAATTTAAAGTATTGTTCTTATGTTGTTTTGGCTTATTTTATACAGTTTACAATTTTCCGATGCCGAAGCAGCAGAACCAGAATTCAGTGATAAAAAGTGGATACCAAGTTTCTGAATCAGATCAAGTCCAAATGCGATGAAAATTTACGGGGAACAGTTTTATGAAGATTGACTGGGGATCACCGAAGGAGGAGGTGAGGGGACCCACCAGGCAGCCAGAAGGGTGCCTGGTGCGGCCCCCCTCCTGGCCGCGCCAGGCACCTTCCTAGGTGCCTGGTGGCCCCCCTCGGTGCCCCCTTTCGCCTATATAACCCCCCTGGGGTGGAAACCCCTAAACAAGAGTCGTTTCCGTGTTTCGCTGCCGCCACGGGGCAGAAACCTACAGAGGAGAAAAGCCATCTCCGGCGGGCAGATTCCGCCGGGGAGATCACCTCCCGGAAGGGGAGATCGTCGCCATCATCATCATCGTCACGGGCATCATCGAGATCATCATCAACATCATCCCCAACATCAGCACCATCTCCATCTCCATCCCATCTCATCTCATAATTGCAACTTGTGTTGTAATCCGTACTATCTATCCTCTCTACTCTGTTGGTGTTGATTACTACTTTGTGGTGAATACTATTGAGTTTTGTTGGAGAAATATCATTGTGTCCAGATTGTTTATCACCCATCTATCACCTGTGATCATGATCTCTTTTATGTCTTGTGAGTAGTTACTTTAGTTCTTGAGAACATGGGGGAAGTCTAGTTGTTAGTAGTCATATGATGTTGAAGTATTATGTGTTGTTTGATACTTAAGTTTTGTTGTTATTTCTCTAGTGGTGTTATGTGAGTCGAACACATAACACTTCACCTTTCATGGGCCTAGCGGAATACATTGTGCACAAAGGATTCTTATGGTGGGTTGCCGGAGTGACAGAAACCTAAACCCCAGTTCGCACACTTTTGCACAAGGAATTATGGATCCTTGATCGTAATGATGTGGTTAGGCTTATGCCTTAATTACTACCTTGTTTTTGCGGATGCTTGCAAGGTGTGTAATCACAAGAGTACACTTACCTTAATATAGAAGGTGTACTAGCATTGATCCACCCACTGACACTTATCAACACGATGCATATTACTTGGCGGAGTATGGTGAAAGTGACTTAACTATCTCTCCCGTGTTTTCTCGAGAACGTTTTAGATTTTATAAGTTCAGTTCCTAGGCTTATCCTTGTTAAAGGATTGGGCCACTTGCTACTCCTCACTTAACCTGTTTACTTTGCCTGTCTTTTACTTTTCTGTTGCTTAAACCAAAAAACCCTAAATATTTACCTTTGAGTGTTTGCAGCCCTTTCCTTATCCAGTGTCACTTATCAACACCTTCTGCTCCTCGTGGGATCGATACTATTCTTTATCGAAAAGCTACAATTGATCCCCTAGACTTGTGGGTTATCAAGAATCGTTTATTGGCGCGGTTAACATGGAAGGCAACCCAACTAAACGTATTAACTTCTCCGCCATCAATGAGCTTTTCTGGCGCCGTTGCCGGGGAGTGTAGCGCTATTGGTAAGTGAAGCCGGTAAGGGAACTTTTATTTTCTGTTTTTTACTTTCAGTCCTTATGGACTCTTCTGCTGTTGGTTCAATGCTGGTAAGGAGCCGCCCCACGACTGTGGTGGTCACTCCTACCCCTACTGAAATTGTGCCCTATAAAATACCATCTGGTATTGTTGATTATGTCTTGGCTAATCGTTATACAGGAGAAGGACATCTGGGAGAACACCTGCTATATTTATCACAATTATGTTCTTTATTTAAGCTTGCAGGTGTGACGATGGAGTTCGTCATGAAGAAACTATTCTCCATATCACTCAAAGATAAATCTTCAGATTGGTATAAGCTACTCGATAACTCTGATCTGCTTGAATGGCCAGAGCTTATGTCTCTCTTTTATGCAAAGTTTTATCCTCTTCGTGAAATTCACCAAGACAGGAACTACATCTACAACTTTTGGTCTCGCGACGGAGAGAGCATCGCTCAAGCTTGGGGGAGACTGAAGTCCCTGATGCTCAAATGCCCAAACCATGAGCTCCCCAAGGAAATTATACTTACAAATTTTTATGCCAGGCTTTCTTGTCGGGACAAGGAGATGTTGGATGCCTCCTCTAGTGGGGTATTCCAGACCAGAAGTATGGAAGAAAAATGGGATCTTATAGAAAGGATCCAGAAGAACACTGAAGACTGGGAAATCGATAAAGGTATTGAACCCGCTATAAACTATGAGCATGACTACATTGAGAGTTATGTGAAGACTGATTACTTTAATACTTTTTTCTCTAAAATTGGTCTTGATTCCCAGCTAATGGTTGACTTTTGCAAGGACTTTGCTTCTCATATTGATTCTTCCAGGAAGAAGGAGAGTCAACATCATAAACCTTTCAAGGAGTCACCAATTGAGATTAATGTTACTGATCCTGTTTTACCTGCAGTTGTGTATGAACAGCCTCCTTACCTGTAACAGCCCAGTTTTCACAAAAATTAAAAAATTTGTTTTCGGTGTGAATTGTTTGATTGTCTGATTTGTTTGCGGTGTTTGCATCCCCGATTTATCGATCGGCGATTATTTTTCCCCCTCTTATCTCGTACCGGACGGAGACCGACCCTTGCCACCCTGACACTCGACCTTTGCGACACCGGGTTTCGCCCGATCACCGTCGCGAAAACCGCACGAGACCAGCCGCAGCCAACGGAACGAAAAACCCCGTTTAATAGTTAAACGTGATATTTTTATAGAGAGCCGGAAAGTGTTTTCGGAACGGTTCCAGTACGAGGTGAACGCCTCCGGCTCGACGCGCTAATCGCGCAGTTCGAAGTTTTACATGAATCGGAGGTACTGCGGACCCCCGGCGGTCAGAAACGTGAGCACCGCGCGCGCGAGCGAAAAAACCGGAGATGTTTTTGCAAACTGGCCAGCCAACCTTCCTATATAAAGACCACCACACTCCCACCCATTTCTACGGTTTCCCTAGCCAAAATTTGCAGCCACCCCTCTCAGATCTGCCCCTATTTTCGCAATTTACCCTATTTTCGCCCAAACCCTAGCCCCAGCGGATCTGGACCGTCGGATCGGCCGATCCAACGGCCCAGATCGCGCCCAGCCACCTACCTCGTCCCAACTCCGTCTCCCTCCTCTACCCGTGGGCAAGCCGCCTCCACGCCGAGGGCAACAAGCCACCGGCCGCCGCCGGGGGCTGGCCGCCGCCGCGCCCCCTCCACTCTGCCTCGCGCCCTCCTCCTTCCTCTCTTCCTCTGACCTCCCTTCCTCTCTCCCCTCGCAGACGTCGCCCCCGGATGCCATGGAGTCACCGCCAGGAGCCCGAGCGCCATGGACAGGAGCTGCCGCCGCCTGTGGTACAACCGGCGTGCCCCTCCGGCCAGATCCGGTGTGGCCCGGCAAGATCCGCCATGTCCCGCGCCACCCCTCACCTGCGCCGCCCCGGAACCTCCCACCTCCTCACCGGAATGGCGCCGCCGCCGCCCAGCCATGTATCGTCCGGCTCAGGACGAGGACGAGGCCAGCCCCAGCCACGCAGCGGGTGGGCTGCCGCGCACGTGGGCAGCAGCCCGTCGGCCCACCTCGGCCGCAAGCCAGCCCAAGCCAGCCAGGCGCCCCGAGTCCAGGCCAGATCCGCCCAGGTCGCCAGCCGTCTCATGGGCCGGCCTATGGTGAGAGCCAGGCCGCCTCTTTTTTTTGTCTCTGTTTTTTTTCCTTTTCTTATCACCCTGTAATTTTGCTAAGTCCTTTATTAACTGATGCTGATTCGATTCTGCGTTGACGATAGCAAGCGATCCGTAGCCCGGATGACTTCGCGCCCAAAAGACGAATTGTTTAGAATTGTGTGTACTTTAATTCATCTTTTGTGAGCATTTGCATTTGAGCTCATCTTGATTGTGTAATTGTGTGCTGAAGTGGGCATCAAGCCGTTAAACTGCTAGTTTTCCTGTTATATGCTGCTGTTATTATTTTGTTGCAACTTTGCATGATGATTGTAACAAATCCATGAGGCCTATTGCATTGATTCCTTTTGCGTTGCGTTAAGCAATGTTTCTACTTCAGTTTCATGCATTCACATGCCATATATGCTTGCTGCATCATGTTTATATCTTGCTCCAAAGTAGCTATCCTGATGTTAATGTGCTGCTATTGCTGAAACTGTTATTTTGTTGCAACTTCGGTCGACGAGTGTGTCGCGACCGTTTATCGGAATTGAGTGATTCCAATTGCATATTGTGAAGCATCATGTCTACTTTAATTTCAAGTCATTTGTGAGCATGTTTGCATTGTTTAACCTGTTTATTCTTTGCTCTAAAGTGTGCTTCGTGACGTTGGCAGTTTGTGCCCGTAACTTGTTTTGCTTATATCTTTTTAACCGTAACTCCGTTTGGGGTGTTCTTTATATGTAACTTGATTAGTTTTTCGTGTACTTTGTGTTTATGCTATTGCTTGCTGTTGTTAACCAACCTAAAATATGGTTTAGGACAGAACAGTACCAAATGTTTTAATCATCGTGCGACACTTATTGTTATGCCATGTTTAGGTTGTGCCCCACTTAAATTGACTAGCATAGATAGCTTACTTTGTGCTTCACCTCTTGACCTGTTTGTGTTCTATGCCATGCTTGCTTGTGTTGACATGTTAATAACCGTTGTTTGGTCACCTGTAGCTAAGCAACTTGAACCACCGTAAACGTGCGGTATTCGTCGTGTGTGACCGATACCCCACTTAAACTGTTAGTAACCGTTCTCGACGATAGATCCGTATCGCGTTGCCGTGTCGTGTGTTGTCTTCTTGATCTTGTATTGCTCCGTAGTAATAGTGGTGCACCGTTGATTGCTTTCCAGTGTTTACTTCTTGTGTGCTCCCGCGGGTACCTCTCGGAGACGATGCGAGCTTGCGATCGAGTACACCTTCGGAACCCGACTATTCAACAGGCAAGGACTATACATTACTTATGATCCATTCTATTTCAACCAGAGGTTTGCATGCTAGTATAGGTTAGGCTCGATGTTTGATCCTACCACATGTTTACAGCCTCTTTCAAACCGATACAGCCATGTCCCCTCCCAGCAAACCTTGTATTGCTATGTTACTATTGCTCGTTGCTCAGCCCCTGCTTAGTATGCATGCTTAGGATGCTACGATGTTACCCTGTTACTCCTGGGTTTGGCATATCACATTATTATATTGTTGTTGATGATATGATTATTATAATGTTGACTATATTCGACGAAGGATGGAAGGTCTAGGTTATCCCGCCCCGACGCTTTGTTCCATTCGAGTCACCTAGGACCCGAGTTCCGGGTATTGGTTTTAATACTGAGCGTGCCTAACCGCGTGTGGGATTTTATGGGGTCCCCTTTTCTTATCTACCTAGCTTCAAACATTTCTAGTGGTGGCCCAAGCTGATTTACCATTTGAAACCGTGTGTGTGCTGGTCAGCTGCCAGTTGTTTACAAACCAACCCGGACCAGCGGAGACATGGTTTCCCTGTTGGTCCACCTTTGACCGGCGAGGGCCCGAGGCCTCACGTGAGGCGTCTCGGTAACCCAAACCCTGTTGAGATGGAAGAGTCCGATCCGAGAGCGTGGCCAGCTTTTGGATTGGTTGTCGACTCCCCGGGGGCCACCCGGATTTGTTTGTTGTTAGCTAGAGGGACATGTCGTTTCGGATCTCTTGGAACTAAATCATAAAATGGTTGCCTGTGATGGGTAGCAACTGAGAGTGATGGACGTGCGTGCGGAGCCTCGTAATGGGCAGTTGGTACACCCCTGCAGGGTTAAATCTTTTCGAGGAGCCGTGTCCACGGTTATGGACGACTTGAGACCTACTCCTTGTTCATAGACAACAACAACTGAGATAATCTTAATATAACTTGATCAACGTGTGTGTGCCTTGACTGCTTCTTCTTCGTCGGGATGCGAAGAGGAGGACAAGGATAGGATAGGTGTTATGTTTGCGTATGTAGGTGGATAGCAAGACTTGTTGGAGGCGATTCCTCATAGAATGCTTGGCTTCTTATCTTACTCTCTAGATCGTTAGCCACTTCATAAATGCTAGTGCGGCATGCAACCTCACCACTTACCCCATCCTTACCGTAAACTACTAGTTGTCCTAGAATGACGAGTGATGAAGTCGTTGCTGGGTCAGATGACCACTCAGTTGGATGTTGAGTACCTCTGTACTCATGATACTACCCCCAAACTCTTTTCAGGGTTCTGATCGACAACAGGTATGGTGACCGACTTTTCACGTGGATACTCGACGACGACTAGTTAGGCGGATCCCGGCGGAGGGCCTGGACCCGTGTGGTTATGGGATCGATGTTTTCTCTTTGCCACTAGACATTTGCTTATAGTCTGTACTCAGACATACATCTTCCGCTGTTGTATTGTATTTAAGGCAGTTGTATGCCGATTGTATGAGATGTTTTATCCTTGTATCTGTAATGTTGTGATATCATGTTGGAAATCCGGGGCATATGACTTCGTCATATGTCGTGGTGGGACCGATATGTGCTTCGTCCCCGGATCTGGATGGAAACATCTAGATCTGGAACAGAACCGCATATCGGGCCTTACAATACCCCTCCAGGATAAAGGAGCATTCTTTTGTTACAGGTATTCTAAACAAGAATGGAAGGACCACTGACGAACCTGAGGACATGATCAAGGTCCAGCCTCAAGTTGCAATGGTCAAGGATCTGGTAACCAGTGATATCGAAGAATCCACTATTAGTTTTTGTGCCGTTGCCACTAACATTGTCACAGCCAGGAGCAAAGGCCCAATTTTAGGTACACCAGTTGTATCTGTCAAAATAGGAGATCATAATTACTATGGGCTATGTGATTTGGGATCTAGCGTCAGCGCTATTCCCTTCACACTTTATCAAGAGATCATGCACGAGATTCAGCCGTGTGAGATCGAGGACATAGATGTCACTATCCATCTTGCAAATAAACAAACAATCTCTCCAGTTGGGATTGTAAGAGAAGTTGAAGTACTCTGCGGGAAGGTAAAATATCCTACATACTTTCTTGTATTTGGTTCAGTGCAAGATAGTTTTTGCCCTATTATCTTTATTAGGCCCTTCCTCAGCACTTGTGGAGCTATAATAGATTGCAAGAAAGGTAAAGTTTCTGTTGAATTCAACGGTGAGCCGTATGAATTTAATTTTTCTAAGTTTTCTAAGCAGCCTCGTGATCCTGACCTGTCAAGTAATGACAAAATTATTGAAGAAATTGCTTCCATTGCTATTCCTCCTAATGACACTTTGCAGCAATTTATGGAAGACCACGAGAATGATATACATATGCAGGAGAGGGATGAACTAGAAGACATATTTTTAAGACAAACTCCCATCCTGAAGCACAACCTCCCGGTTGAACCTTTAGGAATCCTCTCGCAACCGAAAGAAGACCCGTGTTCGACCTAAAACCACTACCCGATACGCTCAAGTATGCTTATTTAGATGAAAAGAAAGTATATCATGTTATTATCAATTCTAACCTTTCAGTGTATGAAGAAGAGCGATTATTGGAGACACTCTGCAGACACCGAGGTGCTATTGGCTATACTCTTGATGATCTCAAGGGTATTAGTCCATCCATTTTCCAACATACTATCAATCTAGAGCCCGATGCTAAACCGGTTGTTTATCATCAACGACGGTTGAACCCAAAGATGAAGGACATGGTTAGGACGGAGGTTCTCAAACTTCTAGCCACAAGTATCATCTATCCTATAGCTGATAGTAAGTGGGTAAGTCACGTTCATTGTGTTCCTAAGAAAGAAGGTATGACTGTTGTTCCTAACGATAAAAATGAACTAATACCTCAAAGGACTATTATTGGATATAGAATGTGTATTGATTTCAGGAAGTTAAACAAGGCCACCCGGAAGGACCACTATCCTTTTCCCTTTATTGATCAGATGCTCGAGCGGTTGTCTAAAAACACCCACTTCTGCTATCTTGATGGGTACTCTGGCTTCACCCAGATTCACGTCAACACCGCGGATCAAGAGAAGACCACTTTCACGTGTCCTTACGGTACTTATGCATATAGGCGTATGCCTTTCGGTTTGTGTAATGCACCTGCTGCTTTTCAGAGGTGTATGTCTGCAATATTTTATGGTTTCTGTGAGGAGATTGTAGAAGTTTTCATGGATGACTTTTCCGTCTATGGAAACTCCTTTGATCACTGTCTCCACAATCTTAATAATGTTTTGCAGAGATGTGAAGAAATGAATTTGGTGGTCAATTGGGAGAAGTGCCATTTCATGGTTAACGAAGGGATAGTTCTTGGACACAAGATTTCCGAAAGGGGAATTGAAGTGGACAAGGCAAAAATTGAAGCTATTGAAAGGATGCCCTATCCAAGGGACATCAAAGGTATTCGTAGTTTTCTAGGTCATGCTGGTTTCTATAGAAGATTTATCAAGGACTTTTCTAAGATCTCGAGACCCCTTACCAATCTTCTCCAGAAGGATGCCCCTTTTGTATTTGATGAAGATTGTAAGGAAGCTTTTGAAGTTCTTAAGAAAGCCTTGATAACCGCTCCTATGGTACAACCAGCTGACTGGAATTTGCCCTTTGAAATTATGTGTGATGCTAGTGATTTTGCTGTTGGAGTTGTTTTAGGACAAAGGGTTGAAAAGAAGTTGAATGTCATCCACTATGCCAGCAAAACACTTGATAGTGCTCAAAAGAATTATGCTACTACCGAGAAGGAATTCTTGGCAGTGGTGTTTGCTTGTGATAAGTTTAGGCAGTATATTGTTGATTCTAAAGTTATTATTCATACTGACCATGCTGCCATTAAGTATCTTATGCAGAAAAAGGATGCCAAACCAAGACTCATTAGGTGGGTACTCCTTCTTCAAGAATTTGATTTGCAGATTGTCGATAGAAAAGGAGAAGACAATCCGGTGGCGGATAATCTTTCAAGGATGGAAGATATCCTGCACGATCCTATTCCAGTCAACGACAGTTTCCCAGATGAACAACTTGTTGTTGTAAAAGTACAATCTCATTCCGACCCTTGGTTTGCAGATTATACTAATTTTATCGTTGCAAAGTTTTTGCCTCCAGGTTTCACATTTCAGCAGAGGAAGAAATTCTTCACGGATTTGAGGCATTACTTTTGGGATGATCCACATCTTTATAAAGAAGGTGTGGACGGGATCATAAGAAGGTGTATACCGGAGCACGAGCAGCAGGACATTCTTCGACAATGTCACGATAGTCCGTATGGAGGACATCATGCCGGTGAAAGAACCGCACATAAAGTTTTACAATCAGGTTTTTATTGGCCTACTCTCTTTAAGGACGCCCGAAGGTACGTTCTATTTTGTGATAAGTGTCAGAGAGTTTGTAACATTAGCAGGAGAAATGAGATGCCTATGAATTACTCACTAGTGATCGAACCTTTCGATTGGGGGTTTTGATTTTATGGGTCCTTTTCCTCCTTCACACAAGTACACACACATCTTAGTTGTTGTTGATTATGTAACCAAGTGGGTTGAAGCAATCTCCACTGAGAGTGCTGATCACAAGACATCTTTGAAAATGCTCAAAGATGTCATTTTTCCTAGGTTTGGAGTACCAAGGTACCTCATGACAGATGGAGGGTCACACTTCACGCATGGAGCTTTTAGGAAAGCTCTAGCCAAGTACGATGTCAATCATAGGATTGCATCACCATACCACCCTCAAACTAGTGGGCAAGTTGAGCTCACCAATAGGGAGATCAAGTTGATCTTGCAGAAAACAGTAAACAGTTCTAGAAAGGACTGGTCAAAGAAGTTAGGAGACGCTTTGTGGGCGTATAGAACTGCTTACAAAAACCCCATGGGCATATCTTCGTATAAGATGGTCTATGGCAAGGCTTGCCATTTACCATTAGATTTAGAGCATACAGCTTTCTGGGCTGTCAGAGAGCTGAATGCTGACCCAAAGTTAGCCGGTGAAAAGCGTCTCATGAACCTGACTTCTCTAGATGAGTGGAGAAGTGAAGCTTACAAGAGAGCTAAAATGTTCAAGGAAAAGGTAAAGAAGTGGCACGATAAAAGAATTCTGAAACGTGAATTTAATATTGGTGATAAAGTTTTGTTGTTTAGATCTCGTTTCAGGTTTTCTCCAGGTAAACTACTTTCCAGATGGGAAGGACCTTTTCATATCGAAGAAGTATATCGGTCGGGTGCAATCAAGATCAATAATTTCGAAGGCACCAAACCTCAAGTTGTGAATGGACAAAGACTCAAACATTATATGGCAGGTGATCCAATCAGTGTGGATACAAACATGATATATACATGTACTCATGAAGAACATGTGGCAGCCCAGTTTCAGACTCCGGCAGGAGCAGAATTAGAAAAGGTATGAAATATGGTAAGAAAACACCGCAAACGTCAATAAAAGTTAACTTTTCAGAGTTTTTGCGAAATTAGGAAAATTCCAAGCCCGAGTGGAGCCGGAGAGGAGCTCCAGGGAGGCCAGGAGGCCCCCTGGCGCGGCCCCACTCTTGGCCGCGTCGGGCACCCTCCTGGCTGCCCTGGACTCCGCCTCCGACTCCACCTAGGCTTGAAACCTTCCTTCTGTTGCAGAAATTTTTGCTATATATTTGCCCGGATAGTCCCGGCACCGTATCTCTCGATTTTGCGTGTTTTATTTCTCGGTCTGTTTCTGCCAGGAAAACTTTCAGCAGATCTAGGTGCCATGGCTTCTCCAAGTTCCCCCAAGGACAAGTTCTTCATCAACGTCATCA
Organism: Bromus sterilis; assembly: GCA_950022295.1. Taxonomy (NCBI): domain Eukaryota; kingdom Viridiplantae; phylum Streptophyta; class Magnoliopsida; order Poales; family Poaceae; genus Bromus; species Bromus sterilis. Next base: position 281,133,637 of record OX465599.1, on the reverse strand, counting down.
ACCCTTATCTCGCAGAGGTGAAGAAGCACCCCCAGGTCCTTCGTGTGGAGGACGGTGTCCTCCGCAAGGAAGATCTGGAGGGACCAGTCAAAGAGGGGAGCACCGAAGGTCGGCTGAAGGAGATGGAACATGAGGTCTTCAAGTTCAAGAAGATGGTGGAGCGCGGTGTTGAAGCTAACTTCGACATCATGAACGAGATCAAGGCTTCCCACAAGAAGGGGATGAAGGAGATCTGGTCAAGTTTGGCCGCATTAGAAGAAAAAGTTTGTGAACTCTAAGCACAGATCTATGATCTGCAGAACCAGAACTGTGAGAATTAACTAAAGTTTCTGCGCATGGGTTTAGGTGCTGAGTGCAGGATCTTGGAGACGGGAATATCCTTTGAGACTGGAGAACAACTACCATGGAAGCGCTTCGCCAAGGAGTACCTGATTGAGAAGAACAAGAATGAGGAGTAAAACTTCTCGGGTAATGGCACCCCCTTAGCTTGTTCCAAGCTTTGGGGAGTGCCATGTATCTTTATCTTTATCTTTTTCTTTTTCTTTAGGAGTCAAGTAGAGTCGTATCATGTCTAGGGAGGTCACTTTATGAAATAGATGTTGCTTTGAGGTCTGTCACTCCTCTTGTGGAGAGCTTTGTATCCGTGATTGTGGATTCGTCTATGAAGGAATATTAATGAGAAGTCTATTGGTTTCTTCGATGCACTCGGTATTCTCTTCACGCAATCGACATTATGAGCTGATTCTTATGGGGAGTATTGACCTTATATCAGGTATGGCTTCGAAAACTTTATTTAAACTTGGCAAGTATAGCTTTGGTCATAACAACAAGCATCTTTTTCTCAAAGTAGCGACATAGCCAAAACCTTTGTGTTATTATGCTTGAAGTGTTATGTTGACAAGGAATATAACTTGATGTTTCATGCTAGTTTTGATGTTTATGCTTGGTATTGCTTGCATCTAAGTTGTCATCAATTGTCTGCTCTCTCAAAGCCTTGCTAGCCAAAACTTTGTACTAAGCGGAATTCTGCTTGTACTTCCATACCTTGAAACCAACTTCTTCCACTTGAGTCCACCATACCTTCCTACTAGTGGTATTCCACTACCACTCCTAAAGTATATAATTTATGTGCTATCTTTAGATGTTCAAAATCTTCTATTTTGTGCCGCTGATTCAGCTCATGAGGAAGTGGTGGATGACCCATGATCTTCTTAATTTGCACAAGTTTTATCTTGGGATTGCATGTCTAATCTACAAACCCCTAATACGAGAAGGGACTGGCATGAGTGCCCAACTCGTAAAAGATAAATACTAACACACAAGTTCCTTCGCCCTTTAAAGAGTGATAAACAAAGGAATCCAAGGGGATGTGATCGTCCCCACATGGGAGCCGTTCCTCGAAACTTGTCCAAATCATGAAGTGAGTGAGTTATCTATCAGCAGTCTTTGATGGATCATGCACCTCCCAAAAGTTTTTTTTATTATGTTTTATCTAGAGATGGCACATAAGTTTTCCCTGCTTACCCTTTTGCGCAGCGTTTATCTTTATTTTATGCTGAGTCAGTCCTTCCTACTTCCTTCCTTTCTTGAGAGAGAACAGACATTTGATGTTGATAAAGATGCTTGCATATAAAGTTGCATTGAAATCTAGCATGTTACATCTTTGTTGACATTATCTTTTGATAAGTGAGTTGTTTACAAAAGCTTATGCTCAGTAAACATCTTCCTTTGTGTTGATATGTGCACTTCTTGACTAATAGCATGTTCTTTCAAAAGCTTCAACTGTTCCATTATAAGTGAAAGAACAAAAGTAAAAGTTATTAGTTGCTCCTTGACCAAGGCTATGTTTGTCATGATTTGAAGAGTTTTCTAGGTCCTACTTTGTTATAATTGTTACTACTTTCTCATAAGGACCTTATGAGTTGAGGTTGCTGTTGAGGATGTTTAAGTTTGGTGAGGAATCTTGATGCTTCTTGTTCGTATTCTTTTATCGACACTTCACTCTCTAAACTTGTGGACAGGTTTACCGAGTTCAGCAATCGCTTGGGGACAAGCGAGGTCTAATCTTGGGGGAGTTGATACGTCCAAAAAGCATCACTATTTTATATTGTGATTTCACCCTATTCATTGATGTATTCCACTTTAAAGTATAGTTCTTATGTTGTTTTGGCTTATTTTACACAGTTTACAATTTTCCTGTGCCGAAGCAGCAGAACCAGAATTCAGCGGTAAAAAGTGGATACCAAGTTGTTGAATCAGATCAAGTCCAAATGCAATGAAAATTTACGGGGAACAGTTTTATGAAGATTGACTGGGGATCACCGAAGGAGGAGGTGAGGGGACCCACCAGGCAGCCAGAAGGGTGCCTGGCGCGGCCCCCCTCCTGGCCGCGCCAGGCACCCTCCTGGGTGCCTGGTGGCCCCCCTCGGTGCCCCCTTTCGCCTATATAAACCCCCCGGGGTGGAAACCCCTAAACAAGACTCGTTCCATGTTTCGTCGCGGCCACGGGGCGGAAACCTACAGAGGAGAAAAGCCATCTCCGGCGGGCAGATTCCGCCTGGGAGATCACCTCCCGGAAGGGGAGATCGTCGCCATCATCATCATCATCGTCACGGGCATCATCGAGATCATCATCAACATCATCCCCAACATCAGCACCATCTCCATCTCCATCCCATCTCATCTCATAATTGCAACTTGTGTTGTAAACCGTACTATATATCCTCTCTACTCTGTTGGTGTTGATTACTACTTTGTGGTGAATGCTATTGAGTTTTGTTGGAGAAAATATCATTGTGTCCAGATTGTTTATCACCCATCTATCACCTCTGATCATGATCTCTTTTATTTCTTGTGAGTAGTTACTTTAGTTCTTGAGAATATGGGGGAAGTCTAGTTGTTAGTAGTCATATGATGTTGAAGTATTATGTGTTGTTTGATACTTAAGTTGTGTTGTTATTTCTCTAGTGGTGTTATGTGAGTCGAACACATAACACTGCACCTTTCATGGGCATAGAAGAATACATTGTGCACAAAGGATGCTTATGGTGGGTTGCCGGAGTGACAGAAACCTGAACCCATCACATTGTTGCACAAGGGAATTATGGATCCTTGATCGTAATGTTGTGGTTAGGCTTATGCCTTAATTACTACCTTGTATTTTCGGATGCTTGCTAGGTGTGTAATCATAAGAGTACACTTATCTTAGTCTAGAAGGTGTACTATCATTGATCCACCCACCGACACTTATCAACACGATACATATTACTTGGCGGAGTATGGTAAAGTGACTTGACTATCTCTCCCGTGTTTTCTCGAGAACATTTTAGCTTTTATAAGTTCAGTTCCTAGGCTTATCCTTGTTAAAGGATTGGGCCACTTGCTACTCCTTAGTTACCCTGTTTACTTTGCATGTCTTTTACTTTTCTGTTGCTTAAACCAAAAAGCCCTAAATATTTACCTTTGAGTGTTTGCAGCCCTTTCCTTATCCAGTGTCACTTATCAACACCTTTTGCTTCTCGTGGGATCGATACTCTTATTTATCGAAAAGCTACAATTGATCCCCTAGACTTGTGGGTTATCAAGAATCGTTTATTAGCGCGGTTAACAGGGAAGGAAACCCAACTAAACCTATTAACTTCTCCGCCATCAACGAGTTTTTCTTGTTGATACGTCCCAAACGTATCTATAATTTCTGCTTGTTCCATGCATGCTTTGTGTGACTTTGCCATGTTTTGCTTGAACTTTCATACACTTTTGAACCTATTTGGACTAACCTACTAACTCAGTGCACCCAGTTGCCAGTTTCTGTTTTCTGTTGTTTTTGTATTTCAGGTTTTCCGGCCATTAAAAGTGCTCAAAAAAATCCGTGAAAAATATATAAAAAATCAGAGCAACAGAAGCTTCCGGAAACACCAAAGGAGCGGAGGAGGGCCACCACCAGGAGGACAGGAGGGCCCCTGGCACGGCCCCACCCTAGGCCGCGCCAGGAGGCCTCCTGGCTGCCTGGTGGGTCCCCTCGACGCCCCCCCTCGCCTATATTTACCCCTCGGAGTGGAAACCCCTAGGACGGACTCCTTTTTCGCGATCTCGCCTCTGTTCTGCCGCCGCCACCGTTTCTAGATCTGGGCTGCCTGGAGAAGCTGCTCTGGCACCCTGCCGGGAGAAGCTACCCCCTCCGGGAGACCCTCCATAGCCATGGACGCCTCCCGTATGTACCGTGAGTAGTTTCCCTTGGACCATGGGTCCGTGACCAGTAGCTATGTGATCTATCTCTCCCCCTTTTGTGCTTCCACTTTCGAGTCCTCGTGAGCTGCCTCACATGATCGAGGCATCTATGTAATTTCTGTTGTTGCTATGCTGAGTTTGTTGGGATCTGATGGATTATGAGACTATGTTCAGATTGTGATGAGTAATATATTTGGTTCTACTCTTTTATATTTTTTTCTTGAGTAAATTCTTGCATGTTCTCCGGTGCGGTATTTGCTTTGGCCAAGTATTTTATTTGCAACTCCAAGAGAGAGCGTTATGCTCGATTGTGGGTTCAGCCCCTCGATGTCTAGCTTGAGTGACAGAAACATGATACTAGGGGATGTGTTGTTGCCACCAGGGATGAAACAATGGTGCTTGTACTTGCGGGTGCAAGGATTGTTTACTTTACGCATAGTTCTTTTAATGCAGTTGTCTGTTGCTTTGAGTTTACACTTTGGGTGGGATTCGCAACTTAATACCAGCGAGATGTTCTGGATAGATATCTCAAGGTGGATGATTCGTAGTAGATGCAGATGGATTTCGGTCTACTTACCTTGGCGTACTGCCCATTGCTTTTGAGCCCTTCCTTTCTTTGCAGCATAGTTAGCATTGCGGTGCCTTCATAATCCTGTCAATTGCCCAACTGTGATTTGTTTACCTCGCTAGCACTTTTATCGTCTTTTGGGAGAGAGACATCACTAGTGAAAATCACGGGACCCCGGTCCATCTTCATATCACTGTTTACACCCTTATTACTTTCAGTCTTTACTTTCAGTTGCCACTATTATTATCTCTTGCGTTGATCCTTTGTAAACAGCAAGGCCGGAGGAATTGACAACTCCTCTGTACTCGTTGGGAGCAAAGTTATTTGTATCTGTGTGCAGGTCCAGGTGAAGCTAGCAACCTCAGCGCCATTGCTCACTTTACCACCTTCTTGTATCCTTCGGAGTCCTACGGGAGACAAACCTTGGTATCTTTGCCAAGGGAAAACTTACCGCTGCACTACATCTCACTCTGCACTTGGGGTAATCAACGAGGGCTTGAAGAGTATTAACACTCTCTTACCCTCAGAAAGTTTTCTGGCGCCGTTGCCGGGGACTCCAGTCTACAAGATAGGGGAGTTGCACACTATCTTTTACCTTTGCTTTTTAGTCTTGTTAGTTTACCTTTCAGTTTTTAATTTTGTGTCCTTAATCAAAAATACCAAAAATACCTGCTGCTACTATGGGTTCCAATGAAAACACTAAGTTGTGTGACTTCACTAGTCACAACAACAGTGACTTTATCTGCACTCCTATTGCTCCAGCTGCCACTTCAGCACCTTCTTATGAGATTAAACATGCTCTGCTTAACCTTGTCATGAAAGATCAATTCTCAAGAGCAGGAGAAGATGCTGCCTTGCACCTAAACAACTTTATCGAGCTCTGCCACATGCAGAAGTACAAGGAAGTGGATGGAGACATCGTCAAGCTGAAGCTTTTTCCTTTCTCTTTGAGAGGAAGAGCCAAGGAGTGGCTACAATTTTTGCCCAAGAACAGTATCGATTCTTGGAGCAAATGCAAAGATGATTTTATAGGGAAGTACTATCCCCCTGCTAAAATTATTCAATTACGGTGTAACATTATGAATTTCAGGCTATTGGATAATGAACACGTTGCCCAGGCTGGGGAACGTATGAAGACGCTTGTCAAGAACTGCCCCACACATGGACTGACTACCTGGATGGTTATCCAGACTTTTTATGCAGGCTTGAACTTCACCTCGCGGAACCTGTTAGATTCGGCCGCGGGTGGAACTTTTATGTCAACCATGCTTGGTGCTGCCACAAAGCTACTAGATGAGATGATGCTGAATTACTCGCAATGGCACACCGAGAGATCTCCAACCGGTAAGAAGGTAAACTCTGTCGAGGAGATCTCCTCTTTAAATGAAAAGGTTGACCTTATCATGTCTCTACTTACCAAGCAACCTTCTATTGATCCTCAAGATGTTCCTTTAAATTCTTTGGTTGCCCAGGAGCAAGTAGATGTCAATTTTGTCTCTAGAAACAACTTCAACAATAATGCTTATAGGAGTAACTTTGGTAGCAACAATCCTAAGCCTTTCCCATCCAACAACTATGGGAACAACACTTATCCTACCACCAGAAACTCCACTTCAGAACTAGAGACCTTGCTTAGAGACTTTATCACTACCCAAAAAGCCTTCAACAAGAATGTGGAAGAAAAACTAGCTAAATTAGATCATCTTTGTTTGAAGGTAGACAACTTAGCCCTTGATGTTGAGATGTTAAAAATTAGAACCTCTCCTCTTGAGGAGAGTAAGGTCACTCCTATTAATGCTATCCAGTTACAAATCAATGAAAATATTAGGATGATGGCTAAACTCAAAGAGAGATGGGCTAGAGAAAAGGAGGAAGAAGAGAGAATTAAGAACCTTCCTACCTACCACACAGTAGCTACTATCCAAGTAGTTGAGGATGTCCAAACTGTTAGCACCCATCACACCCCTAGTCCCACTGGACCTATCAATGGTGATGCTACCACCTCAACCTTAGATGAAGAAACCTCTATGAACATAGAGGCTTTCAAACAAGTGAACCTAAATGATATTACTACCTCCTTGATAGATAGTAGTGACCTAGACTTTGACAACTGCACTTTACCTGAAGTTATTGGTTTCCTACACAAGATGTCTAGAGACCCCCACACTAGCACACTCAATCTTGCCTTCACAGAGCATATCACCAATGCTCTAATCAAAGTTAGGGAGGATAATCTTAGACTAGAAGCCTCCATACCTAGGAAGCTAGAAGATGGTTGGGATCCTATGATAAAAATTAAATTGAATAACTTCTCTTGTTATGCTCTTTGTGATGTTGGAGCAAGTACCTCTGTTATGCCCAAAAGAATGTATGATATGCTTGAATTGAAACCTTGTGATTCTTGTTCTTTTGGTGTTCGTCTTGTTGATTCTTCCGTAAAGAAACCTTTGGGGAAGATCGACGATGTTCTTATCATTGTCAATGACAATTAAGTTCCCGTTGATTTTACTATTATGGACATTGAATGTGAACCTTCTTGTCCAATTATTTTGGGATGTCCTTTTCTTCGCACAGTTGGTGTTGTTATTGACATGAAAGAGGGGAATATCCAATTCCAATTCCCTCTCAAGAAAGGGATGGAACATTTACCTAGGAAAAAGATTAAGTTACCTTTTGAGTCCGTCACACGGGCTAGTTATTCTCTTGAAAATACTTGATCTTTTGCTTTAAGCCTAGCTAATGGCTCTAAAGAAGCGCTTTCGGGAGGCAGCCCGCAACGAATTTAGGTTATTCTTTTTTCTTTTGTTATGTTCTTAGTGATCTTGATGATTGTTACTACAGTAGAAACATCATTGTATCTTTACTTTTCAAGCTTTGTGCCAAATTTAGCCTCATACGGCAAGGGAAGTAAAAGTTGTGACATGCTGTCCAGAAAACAGATTCTGTCCTCGTGACTAGAAAAATCAGAGAAAAATCCCAGTTCATATTTTTGAGCTGAATACTTTACACACCGTGCTCTATACAATTACGAAACTTCCGTATGTTCTGAGTTTTTTGATTTGAGTTGCAGAAGTACCCCTAAAAAATTCGTTTCTATCTGCTGTTCTGTTTTTCACAGATTCTGCCACGTTTTGTCTCTCTTCACTTTTGCAAACCTTAAGCTTGCTTTTTCTTTGCAAAAACCTTTTGGCAATCTTGGGAAACAGTAGCTCTTCCTGGAAATCTTTATTTGCAATATAGGAAAATCATTTTATTAGGGTACTAACCTCTCTAATCAGCCTACAATGAGTTATGTATGAAGGGAGTTTTCAAGTGCGCGATGGAGGATGATGAAAGAAGATTCAGGAGAGTCAAACGCTCAAGCTTGGGGATTCCCATGTGCACCTCCAATAAATATTCAAGAAGACTCAAGCGTCTAAGTTTGGGGATGCCCCCGTGCATCCCCTTCTTCATCAACAATTATCAGTTCGTCTCTCGTTGCACTATATTTTTATCACTTCATGCGTTATGTGCTTTTCTTGGAGCGTCTCGCTCTTAGGTTTTGTTTTTAGTTTTCTTTTTCTTTGTTTGCTGTAGTAACAAGTTAGATCCCAGCTTACTTTCTTTTGTGTGGGAGAGATTCACGCTCCGCTTGAACTAGAACTCCTCATAGGATTTGCATGCTTATTCTTTTAGCTGTGAGTTGTTCTTTTTCTTTTCTTAGCTACCGTTCTGTTTAGTTGAAGTGCTTTAGTTTTTCTAGAGCTTTTGTTTTTTTGTCTTAGGTTGAACTTTCTATAGGTTGCATGTTTTATATTGTTAGAGAGTTTGCCTGTTGCACTGAGTTCTGTGTCTTGACTGAAAGTAGGTAGTTAAAGTTATTGTGCTCTTTGTAGTAGTAACTTGCAATAGTTTTGAGGTATTGACTAGAGTAATGTTTGAACTTATGGTGTCAAGAGCTCTTTCCTATTAGTGATAAATGTCGTATTTTGGGCAATACGTGTGTTTTTCGAAAACCAAAAACCAATGTTGAGAACTCTAGCTACTAGATGGATCACTAACCTCTGGAGGGTTCGAATATTAGAGTACACTCACGTACCATGAGTCGAGGATGCGCAAGGATAACCAAACCCCCATACACTCCTCCTCGGGGTACCTGTCTCTTTGTCAACCTCCTGATTAGATTGAGAGTTACCGATAATAAGTGCATGAGTTCTTCGGACTAATGTGAGTATTCGAAAGTTGACACTTCCACCCACCTATACTTTTTCTAGCCTCTTCGGTACCGTGCATTGCCCTTTCTCACCTCGAGAGTTGGCGCATACTTCGCCGGTGCATCCAAACCCTTGGCACGATACGCTCTGTCATCATAAGCCTCCTTATATCTTTCCTCAAAACAGCCACCATACCTACCTACAAGGCATTTCCATAGCCTTTCCGAGATACATTGCCATGCAACATCCACCTTCTCATGACTTGATCTTCATGTCATACATGCTACTTGCTTGATCGATGAGCCGCATGCTAGTTGGGCCTTGCCCTAATCATTGCTACATGACGCGCTAGTATCATTGCATATCCTGCTATCCTGGCAGAAGCATACATTTGCATCATGATAGTTACATTTTCTTTATGTGAGTACCTTTGTAAAGTGTGAAAGATCTCCTATATTCTTGTAAAATATAGAGTATTGCCCCTAAAGTGAGGAAAAGATCCCAAAGAGGACAAAATCAAAAGATCCCAAAGAGGAAAAATGAGAGTTAAATAGAAAGAGCCATTGAGGCCACCAAAAAATACAAAAAAAAGAGAAAAAAATAAAAAGAGAGAAGGGGGCATACTACTATTCCTTTTGAGATATCCACACTAGTACTTCATCTCCTATCCCTTGTACTCCATAGAGATCATCATCATGCATATAGCTATGTGGGGACCCTTCACACTATAGAACTTGGCTTGTATATTCCAATGATGAGCCTCCTCAAACGAGCTCTAGGTCTTCTTGAGCAAGCAAGTTAGATGCACCCCCACTAGTTCCCTTGGAGAGATTTTAGCTCACATGTGCATCCGTTGCATGGCAATCCCTACTCCTCACATCATATCTATCATATGGACTTCTCTCGCCTATGATTGTCCTCGTTGATGTGAGCCTTTCACACCTTTTTTGTCTTCCTCCTCCACCTTCTTTCTGTTTCGCCTTTTAGGTGTCAACTTTCTTGCTCACGCTCATCCATTGCATGAGTGCTCAAAATATCGAAAATGAGTGGATCAGTTTGACTTGTACCTGGCTAGTGGTCTAGGGACGAGTCAAGATAAGAATTCAAAGGAGACTAAGTGTGAAACTTTAGTAGATAGTTGTTCTCAAAAACCTTTTTCTCTCTTTTTCCCAGTCCCCTTCTTGCACGCAAACACCATCTGGAGATATTCGAGTCACGGACAGCAAGAGCTCTTTTACCTTTTGTTCTTTTGTTGCTTGTGTCAATGCTAATATAGACTCTTGCTTGTTAAGACTTGAATTAAATTGCATGCTTTCATTGCTTTACTTAAATGTCCTTTTATGGTTGTGTGGCATGTCACCACAGAAATTATGCTTGTTATCATTTACCTACTCGAGGACGAGCAGGAATTAAGCTTGGGGATGTTGATACGTCCCAAACGTATCTATAATTTCTGGTTGTTCCATGCATGTTTTGTGTGACTTTGCCATGTTTTGCTTGAACTTTCATACACTTTTGAACCTATTTGGACTAACCTACTAACTCAGTGCACCCAGTTGCCAGTTTCTGTTTTCTGCTGTTTTTGCATTTCAGGTTTTCCGGCCATTAAAAGTGCTCCAAAAAATCCGGGAAAAATATATAAAAAATCAGAGCAATAGAAGCTTCCGGAAACACCAAAGGAGCGGAGGAGGGCCACCACCAGGAGGCCAGGAGGGCCCCTGGCGCGGTCCCACCCTGGGCCGCGCCAGGAGGCCTCCTGGCTGCCTAGTGGGTCCCCTCGATGCCCCCCTTAGCCTATATTTACCCCTCGGGGTGGAAACCCCTAGGACGGACTCCTTTTTCGCGATCTCGCCTCTCTTCCTCCGCCGCCGCCGTTTCTAGATCGGGGCTGCCTGGAGAAGCTTCTCCGGCACCCTGCCGGGAGAAGCTACCCCCTCCGGGAGACCCTCCATAGCCATGGACGCCTCCCGTATGTACCGTGAGTAGTTTCCCTTGGACCATGGGTCCGTGACCAGTAGCTATGTGATCTATCTCTCCCCCTTTTGTGCTTCCACTTTCGAGTCCTCGTGATCTGCCTCACATGATCGAGGCATCTATATAATTTCTGTTGTTGCTATGCTGAGTTTGTTGGGATCTGATGGATTATGACACTATGTTCATATTGTGATGAGTAATATATTTGGTTCTTCTCTTTTATATTTTGTTCTTGAGTAAATTCTTGCATTTTCTCCGTTATGGTATTTGCTTTGACCAAGTATTTTATTTGCAACTCCAAGAGAGAGCGTTATGCTCGATTGTGGGTTCAGCCCCTCGATGTCTAGCTTGAGTGACAGAAACATGAGACTAGGGGATGTGCTGTTGCCACCAGGGATAAAACAACGGTGCTTGTACCTATGGGTGCAAGGATTGTTTACTTTACGCAAAGTTCTTTTAATGCAGTTGTCTGTTGCTTTGAGTTTACACTTTGGGTGGGATTCGCAACTTAATACCAGCGAGATGTTCTGGATAGATATCTCAAGGTGGATGATTCGTAGTAGATGCAGATGGATTTCGGTCTACTTACCTTGGTGTACTGCCCATTTCTTTTGAACCCTTCCTTTCTTTGCAGCATAGTTAGCATTGCGGTGCCTTCATAATCCTGCCAATTGCCCAACTGTGATTTGTTTACCTCGCTAGCACTTTTATCGTCTTTTGGGAGAGAGACGGCACTAGTGAAAATCAAGGGACCCCAGTCCATCTTCATATCACTGTTTACACCCTTATTACTTTCAGTCTTTACTTTCAGTTGCCACTATTATTATCTCTTGCGTTGATCCTTTGTAAACAGCAAGGCCGGAGGAATTGACAACTCCTCTGTACTCGTTGGGAGCAAAGTTATTTGTATCTGTGTGCAGGTCCAGGTGAAGCTAGCAACCTCGGCGCCATTGCTCACTTTACCCCCTTCTTGTATCCTTCGGAGTCCTACGGGATACAAACCTTGGTATCTTTGCCAAGGGAAAACTTGCCGCTGCACTATATCTCACTCTGCACTTGGGGTAATCAACGAGGGCTTGAAGAGTATTAACACTCTCTTGCCATCAGCATACTTTTGGGCCAACTAGCAACGGTGTTTTGCAAATTATTATATTACTGATGCATCTCAAACGTATTTGTTGTGTAGAGGTTGAAGATGTTTTCTCTGAAGCAACCCTGCAATTAAGAAACAAGAAGTATCTTGTGTCCCCAATACACCTAACACAACTAGGATTTGTATAGGTGCACTAGTTCGGCGAAGACATGGTAAAATATGGGTGATAGGTGTGGCAAAGCAAGGTAATATACATCTGAATAAAAAGTGCAGCAAGGTAGCAAGTGGTAAACGTGAGCACAAACGGTATTGCAATGGTGGAAACAATGCCTAGGCTTCATACTTTCACTAGTGGCAACTCCCAACAACATTAACATAGTCGAATCACATGATATTTCCCATACAACATGCAAAGGAGACGTACTCGGAGGTCATTCCTTTGTGGTCAAGAGAGGACGAGAATTGTGTAGGGCTACAAAAGCACACCCCAAAGTTCGTAGTTCTCAATCTATGGATTTCCCAATGTCACCGCGGCCATCCAAAGAGAGTACCACAATCACCAGAACATATCTAAAGGATAGTCAAAGACAAGCACCAAAAGACTCTCAATCTTCAATCCACACACAAAAGAGGAAATCACTCATGAAATTATTCTTCTAATTCCATGTGCAATAGACGAGCTTTCACCATGGTCTCGGAGATTATACTAGATAAGATCCATTGAGTACATCAATCCAATACATAGAAGAAGGGGAAACATAATGGGATCACCCTAGATTAACATTTCCTATGATCACAATCAAGATCACATCATGGGAGAGAGAGAAGACCACATAGCTACTTGTAGAAACCTCAGCCCCGAGGAGGAACTACTCCCGCTTCATGGAGGAAGGAAGCAACGTTGATGGAGATGAATCCGGGGGCACTTCCCCGTCCCGGAAGGGTGCCGGCACAGGAATTCTGGTCCCCCGAAGCTTGTCGGTGATGGCCGCGGAGATCGGAATTGCTTCTGGAGAAAAGGGGTCTGGAATCAGGGTTTCCTCCGTGGGGGTAAAAATAGGGGCCAAAGGGGGCACCGAGAGGGGCCATGAGGCAGTCAGAAGGGCACGTGGCGCGACCTAGGGCTGGGCCGCGCCAGGCACCCTCCTGGCTGCCTGGTGGTTGCCCTCCCTTCCTTCCTTGGTGATTCCGAAAGCTTTCGGGACGCTGATTTTTTATATAATTTTTCCGGAATTTTTGGAGCACTTTTAATGGCCGGAAAACCTGAAATACGAAAACAGCAGAAAACAGGAACTGGCAACTGGGTGCACTGAGTTAATAGGTTAGTCCAAATATGCTCAAAAGTGTATGAAAGTTCAAGCAAAACATGGCAAAGTCACACAAAACATGCATGGAGCAAGCAGAAATTATAGATACGTTTGGGACGTATCAACATCCCCAAGCTTAATTCCTGCTCGTCCTCGAGTAGGTAAATGATAACAAGCATAATTTATGTGGTGACATGCCACAAAATCATATATGGACTTTTAAGTAAAGCAATTAAAGCATGCAATTCAATCCAAGTCTTAACAAGCAAGAGTCTATATTAGCATTGAAACAAGTAACAAAAGAACAAAAGGTGCAAGAGCTCTTGCTGTCCGTGACTCGAATGTCTCCAAATGGTGTTTGCGTGCAAGAAGGGGGGTAGGGAATACGAGAGAAAAAGTATTTTTGTGTTGAGAACTCAATCTACTAAAGTTTCACACTTGGTCTTCTTTGGAATCTTATCTTGACTCGTCCCCAGACCACTAGCCAGGTACAAGTCAATTTGATCCACTCCCTTTCGATATTTTGAGCACTCATGCAATGGATGAGCGTAAGCAAGAAATTTGACACTTAAAAGGCGAAACAGAAAGAAGGTGGAGGAGGAAGACAAAAAAAGGTGTGAAAGGCTCACATCAATGAGGACAATCATAGTCGAGAGAAGGCCATATGATACATATGATGTGAGGAGTAGGGATTGCCATGCGACGGATGCACATGTGAGCTAAGATAAGCTCCAATGGAACTAGTGGGGGTGCATCCAAATTGCTTGCTCAAGAAGACCTAGAGCTCATTTCAGGAGGCTCATCATTGGAATATACAAGTGTAGCGACCCAATTCACACCGAATTGAAGTCTCTATGCTCAAGTGCCAGTCCCTGGATCGAACTCGCTGGCACACACATTATTATAGATGTATATCAAAGTACAAGTGCATCATTATTACAACGTATGATCCAGAGTAAAATAAATAACAAGGTGCATAGCTCAAGGCTAGCTTATTCAATATAAATATAGCGGAAGCAAAAGCAAATAACGTGGAGTCCATCAACAGCCACATGCGAACATGCTGAGTGTAGAACTCAGCATACGGTAAGTTGTCATCCCAACTCGAACCATAATCCAACGCACAAGCCCTCAACATATCCTCCAAGATCTGATTGACTCTCTCGGTCTGCCCATCTGTCTGAGGATGGAACGTTGTACTGAACTCCAGCCTAGTGCCCAAGGTCTCATGCAACTGACGCCAAAACTTCGAAGTAAACTGAGTACCTCTATCAGACACAACTTTGCTTGGAACTCCATGCAAACACACGATCCTGGACATATAAATCTTGGCTAGCCTGGCACTGTTATAAGTTGTCTTCACTGGAATGAAATGAGCAACCTTGGTCAAACGATCAACAATCACCCAAATAGAATCATATCCTGACCGAGTCTTGGGTAAACCAGTAATAAAATCCATACCTATCTTATCCCACTTCCAATCTGGTATAGGCAAAGGCTGCAACAATCATGCTGGCTTCTGATGCTCAGCCTTGACTCTCTGGCAAACATCACACAAAGCAATATAATGAGCTATCTCTCGCTTCAAGCTAGGCCACCAAAATCTCTCCCTCAAATCCAAATACATCTTGGTATTCCCGGGGTGAATAGAATAAGGTGAATCATGTGCCTCCTGAAGAATCAACTTCCTGATCTCTGCATCTTGCGGTACATAAATGCGCTTCTTAAACCAAATGGCTCCATGCTCATCCTCACGGAAACCCTCTGCTTTCCCTTTGGTCATATTCACTCTTATCTCATCAATTTCTGCATCACCCTTCTGGGATTCTCTGATCCTTTCCAACAGATTTGGCTTCACTTCTAATGTTGCCACATATCCCTTAGGGACTATCTCCAACCTGAGGTTCTTGAACTGCTCACATAACTCACGTGGAATATCCTCAACATTAGCAACATTGATATGACTCTTACGGCTCAATGCATCAGCAACCACATTCGCTTTACCAGGATGATACTGCACATTCAAATCATAATCCTTGATAAGCTCCAG
This sequence comes from Bromus sterilis, assembly GCA_950022295.1. NCBI lineage: Eukaryota > Viridiplantae > Streptophyta > Magnoliopsida > Poales > Poaceae > Bromus > Bromus sterilis. The sequence goes on along the minus strand of OX465599.1, from coordinate 281,118,225 downwards.
CCATCTACTCTGCCTGAGATTCAAATCCTTGTGAGTAAAGATATACTTCAAACTCTTATGATCAGTAAAAACATCACAATGATTACCAATAAGATATTGCCTCCAATTTTTCAATGCATGAACAACTGCAGCTAACTCCAAATCATGTGTAGGATAGTTCTTCTCATGGTTCTTAAGCTGACGAGAATCATAACCAACAACTCTACCTCCTTGCATCAAAACACAACCAAGTCCTCGACGAGATGCATCACAATATACTTGGAAATCCTTATGTATATCAGGCAAACATAAAACAGGTGCAGTTACTAACCGTTTCTTCAACTCCTGAAAGCTGGCTTCACATGCCTCAGTCCAAACAAACTTATTCTCTTTCTTCAACAGCTCAGTCATTGGTTTTGCAAGCTTGGATAAATTCTCAATGAACCTCCTATAATATCCTGCAAGACCCAAGAAACTGCGAATGTCTCCAACTGACGCGGGTGTCTCCCATTCTGTAACTGTTGAAACCTTGGATGGGTCCACAGCTACTCCTTCTCCTGACACAACATGTCCAAGGAATCCGACCTCCTTCAACCAAAACTCACACTTGCTGAACTTGGCATACAATTTGTGCTCCCTGAGCTTCTCCAACACCAAACGCAAATGTGCCTCATGCTTTTGCTCATTCTTGGAATACACCAATATATCATCAATGAATACCACAACGAACTTATCCAAGAACTCCATAAACACATTGTTCATCATATTCATGAAGTATGCAGGAGCATTAGTCAATTCAAATGACATAACAGTATACTCATACAACCCATACCTTGTAGTAAAAGCAGTCTTCGAAATATCCTTCTCCCGAATCTTCACTTGATGATAACCAGAACGAAGATCAATCTTAGAGAATACACAAGCTCCCTCCAACTAGTCAAATAGATCATTAATCACAGGTAAAGGATACTTGTTCTTGATAGTAACATCATTCAGAGAACGGTAATCAACACACATCCTCTGGGTTCCATCCTTCTTCTCAACAAACAATACTGGAGATCCCCAAGGTGACGAGCTTTGGCGAATGAACCCCTTTTCTTGCAACTCTCTGATCTGTTCCTTCAACTCTGCAAGTTCATTAGCGGGCATCCTATACGGTCTCTTAGCAATAGGCCAGTGCCTGGTATTAAATCAATAAGGAACTCAATCTCCCTATCCGGTGGCATACCTGGCAACTCCTCCGGAAACACATCCGGATACTCCCTCACAACACGCACATCATCCAGGCTACCCCCCTTAAGAGAATTCACCTGGGCGTGCTGATACTTATACTTGGACACATATCTGATCTTCTGTCCACTCGGTGTACTGAGAGTGATAGACCGACTGGCACAATCAATAGCACCTTGGTACTTGGCTAACCAATCCATGCCCAAAATAATATCCAAACCTTGTGACTTCAACACAATCAAATCTTTAGGAAACACATGCTTCCCTATGGCTAGGCTCAACTGATAGCATCCCAAGCTAGCTGACATCTCCGCTCCCGGTGAACTTATGAGCATAGATGACTTAATAACTACGGTAGGTAACTCATGCTTATCCAGAAATACCCTTGATATGAAAGAATGCGATGCACCAGAATCAAAAAGAACAAGTGCGGGTACTGAATTGATAAAGAACTTACCAATCACAGCATCAGGCTCATCATAGATCTCCTCCACATTGACATGGTTCACATGCCCCTTGTTGAAAGGATTGGGCTTGCTGACTCCAGAATTCCCATTGTTGTCCTTGTTCTCCGGGCACATGTTGGAGTAGTGTCCCATCTTCCTGCACTTGAAACACTGAACTCAACTAAGGTCCTTCTGAGCATTCACCACTTGACGGTTCTGGTTGTAGTTCTCTCCATTTCCATGTCCTTTCCCATTGCCATTGCCATTGCCATTCCTGTTACCATTGTGGTGGTTGTGGCCATTATGGTTGTGACCATTCCCACCATGATGGTTGTGTCCTCCACTATGAACATGGCCATTCCCACCATTGTGGTTATGTCCATGGTTATGTCCTCCATTGCCACCATAAGAATTGCGTGGCTTCTGCTGCGGTCCAGAGTTATACTTGCCACCATTGCTGTTGTTGTACTTCCTCTTGCGGTTCTCAATGGCTTGTTGCTTGCCTTCCAACACAATAGCTTTGTCTATGAGCGCCTGGCAGTTAGAAAAAGTAGCCACTGTCAGCTGAACTCCCAACTCATCATTCAGCTCCTCCAAGAACTTCTCCTGCCTTGCAGCATCATTCCTGACATCATCTGGAGCATATCTGGCAAGCTTGTTGAACACCTCAACATACTCGGCCACTGAACGGCCTCCCTGATGAAAACTGCAAAACTCCTTCTTCTTCAAGCTCATGGCGCCTAATGAAACATGTGCGGCGCGAAAAGCAGACTGGAACTACGCCCAAGTGATGGTGTCGATGGGGTAAGTCAGCAAGTAGTTGTCCCACCAAGCAGCGGCAGGACCCTCCAGCAAATGTGAGGCAAACCTCACTCTCTCTGCCTCAGTGCAGTCAACAGTCTCCATATTCCGACCAACTGAACGAAGCCAGTCATCCGCCACTATGGTCTCAGGAGTGCTAGAGAACCTCTGAGGATTCAACCTCAGAAACCTTGCAAGCGTGTCCACAGGTGGTGGTGGTGGCGCATTGTTGTTGTTGCCCATGTTCTGAGTGAGCAGCTGGATCAACTGAGCTTGTCCTTGAAGCAACTGCTGCATATAAGCTGGCACTCCATGGTTGTTGTTCTCATTCCCCGTGGGATCACGTCTCGGCGGCACCTGTTGGGTAAGAATAGGTAAGATTTAGACAGAAAGTAGCTAGGGAAAATATACTCCTACCCATATGCTTATGATGATCATGACAAGAATTATATATACAATACAATACATATATCACCAATCAACTTCACCAATCAATATCACCATAGCATCAAGCATATAACAATCATCAACCAATGCACTCATACGGAAAACCATCACATATCACACCATATAGTTTAAAATATCTTTTATCACTGATATAAGATCCTCATAACAACCACGAGTAATATAAGATCCTCAACACAATCACGAATAACATAAGAGTATATCAAGAAACCTAGTATTGCCACACCGAATAAGTCGACATGGTCAGATACGCTAACACGATAACGGTAGAGCACTAATTCTCGACGTAGTAATTCTTAATGCTGTCTTTGCTAAACAGCATGCGGTAATCGCGCCCGCTAATGCGGTTGCGCCTTTTGGGACTCGGCTCCCTTTCTTCTGCCGAGGTGTCTACTTCTGGCTCCTCAGCTGGTTCTTCAATTCCATTGGCCTTCATCTTCTCCTTCAGCCTTTTCATCTCTGCTTGCATCTCCAACTTCTCCTTCTTCAGCTTGTTGTTGTCCCTCTTGAGCCTGGTGTTCCTCTGCTGCAACTCAGTAATGGTGTAGAGGTCTGACTGACTGCACTTCTCCAGGCAATGAATGTGCTTCTCCAGGCTTTGGATGATGTAGCTGGTTGTACCTGGCCAAATGGCTCCAGGCACATACCTGAACCTCTTTTGTATTATGTTCCCCGATGGGAGAACCTTGGCCATCTCCGCGTACACCGTACCCTTTAGTCGGGTGGAATACGTCTCCACAATGCGTCCAAGAGCTATGTGAGCGGCCATGGGCACACACCACTCCTCCTGGGCATGCACCTCGAAGGACTCCGTAATCACCCGCTCTTCATTCTCCATGCTTCCAAGGATGAAAGTATCCACTTGCCAGTAGTCATCATCTCCCCTTGTCTCCACGATGTCCGGCTGAAAGACTGGCGCGTAGATGTTCAGGAAGTGGCAAATCCCCCTGAGCTCAGGTCCAAACGCCATAGCACGGTATGAAATAGTGGTCATCTATAATCAAAGAGAGGTAAGGCAAGATTAGAATAGGTATGAATACGAGATAGAGGAGGTAAGTAAGTACAAGACAGAGTGATATAAAGTAATATTTTGATTTCTATGGCTTTTCTACTCCATTTTCTAGGGTCACGTCCTACAGTCAACACACTGCTCTGATACCATCTGTAGCGACCCAATTCACACCGAATTGAAGTCTCTGTGCTCAAGTGACAGTCCCTGGATCGAACTCGCTGGCACACACATTATTATAGATGTATATCAAAGTACAAGTGCGTCATTATTACAACGTATGATCCAGAGTAAAATAAATAACAAGTTGCATAGCTCAAGGCTAGCTTATTCAATATAAATATAGCGGAAGCAAAAGCAAATAACATGGAGTCCATCAACAGCCACATGCGAACATGCTGAGTGTAGACTCGCAACCCCTAACGCACCTTACTGATCGTCTGAAAAACCTGCAACACCGAAGGTTACAGCCCGACAATGGGTCAGTACATCTGATTTGTACGGCAGGTGACACGGAAAATTTAATATAAAGGACCTACAACTACATGCAAGGTAAGTCAAAGGAAAGGCTTATGGTTTAGTTTTGCAGAAAGCCAATTTTCTCCTGAACTAAACTAGTCAAAGTTTTAAGTTGAAATCTACCTGAAACACACAGCAACCCATGCTACTCTTGTCCCAACCAAATTATTATTAAGTTTTCATCTGTCAAGATCATTCATCAACAGTACTAACTAGTTGCTCAAAGTTCGTCCGTAACCGTGGACACGGCTAATCATGATCAGTTTATACGCTCTGCAGAGGTTGTACACGTTCCCCACTGGACTCAACCCGAAGATTGAGACAAAGACTTTCTGAAGAGGTTGCCTCCACCCTTTGGTAGCCGGTACACCTAACCACACATCTACATCAGCTAGCTACCAGGGCCAGGTTCCCCACAACGTACTCGTGCTAAGCCAGAGCCCATATAGCCAGTGGCTGTACACGGAAGCTACTAGTAATATTGCATGTCTGATCTTTTTGAGCCTGGACGGCGCCCACTGCGTCAGAGGGTACTCGCCATGACGCACCCGGTTCACCACCAAAACAACCATTGGGTGCATTTAACCCCGGAACTGTCCTTAGACAAGGCACAACTACCGGGATGCAACCCGCCCGTCCAGAAGTGATTTCTATTTATTATAAAGTTGCTACACGGTTTATTAAATAGCTCACATGCACACCATGAATTCTCACAGCCCAACCTCGTCTACAAAGCATAGCAATAAATTAACAACACGGCTAGGTTGATCTACGGTAGACAAGTCAAAACATGTGGCTATCCTAACTGGTTTTGCAGCAACAGTAAAATAAACTACCTATCATGCAATAGAGTGATATTTCCTAACATAATGCATATAGAAAATATAGGTATGAGTATGGTCAAAGCATCACTTGCCTTCTTGCTGGTCCTGACGGTCACAATCCTCACAATACGAGGCGGCACACTCCGGACAATCTATACGAGCAAACATAGCACCAATCAATCATATATTCAATACAATTATGCTCAAACAATAATAAACATTAAAAGAACATTAGAAAAACTTGCCTAACAGTAGCTAACCTTAAAGTACTTGTCAAATAAAAACCAACGCAAAAATAAACGGCGCAAACGGGGGCACCGTTAAAAAGTTACGGCTGCCGGAAGTTCAAATTTGGATCAGATTGGGATCCAAATTTAAGTACTTCAAACTTCTATAACACTAGGTCTACTGGCTAGAAAATTTCTACACGGTCTCAATGCAACTGGAATCACTCGATTCCAAGCTACGGTTAAAAAGTAGTCGCGAAAACGGTATCGGGTGAAAAACGGGGGTACCGGGGGGTTCTACTGTAAAAAGGGCCCGTACGTAAATAAAAAATTTATGAAAAACGCGATCGGGTCCCCGGGCGGTTTGAATCCAGATCTGGAAAAAAAAATTAATCCGAGATAAATACCAAATCGGTCTGCGGAGAAAAAAAAACAAAGCAGGCACATTAGGCCCAAAACAATATTAGAAAAATCACGGAAATTTATTTTAAAATTTCGTCTTCGCAAATATTTTTAAAATAATAAAATTGAATTTTTGTCTTGACCAAAATAATAAAAAAAAATAAAAACTTTGCAACTTATTTTTAAATATTTTTAAATACTTTTCTCGCATTTTAAAAATACCGAAAACTCCGAAAATTGATTTAAAAACTTTTCTAGAGCATAAATAAATTCCAAAAATAATTTTAGAAAATATTTATAACTCCAAAGTAAAATTAAAAAGTCTCCCAAAAATATTTTAAACTATTTTCCAACAATTTAAAAAATGGGGATAAGTCCTTTTATATACTCTCCAGCGAACTGCCATGTGTTGAAAAATTTTTAAAAATATTTTAAAACTCCAGAAAAAGTCGGAAACAGCATGAGATGCATATGATGATCTATTAACATCCGAATTTAGAAAATTGGGATGTTACAACAAGCCAAGTTCTATAGTGTGAAGGTCCCCACATAGCTATATGCATGATGATGATCTCTATGGAGTACAAGATATAAGAGGAAGTACGAGTGTGGATCTCTCAAAAAGGAATAGTAATGTGCCCCTTCTCTCTTTTTATTTCTTTTTTCTCTTTTTCTATTTTTTTGTATTTTTTTGGTGGCCTCAATGGATCTTTCTATTTAACTCTCATTTGTCCTCTTTGGGATCTTTTGATTTGTCCACTTTGGGATCTTTTCCTCACTTTAGGGCCAACACTCTATATATTAAAAGAAGTACAGAAGATCTTTCACAATTTACAAAAGTATTCAACATAAAGAAAATGTAGCTATCATGATGTATGCAATGTATGTCGCTGCCAGTGTAGCAGGAACATGTAGGACATGAAGATCAAGTCATGAAGAGGTGGATGTTGCATGGCAATATATCTCGGAAAGGCCATGGAAATGCCTTGATAGGTAGGTATGGTGGCTGTTTTGAGGAAAGATATAAGGAGGTTTATGATGACAGAGCGTATCATGCCAAGGGTTTGAATGTACCGGCGAAGGTGGACGCCAACTCTCAGAATGAGAAGAAGGCAATGCACGGCACGGGAGAGGCTAGCAAATATGAGGAGGTGGAAGTGCCAACTTTCAATACTTACATTAGTCCGAAGAACTCATGCACTTATTATCGGTGACTCTCAATCTAATAAGGAGGTTCACAAAGAGACAAGTACACCGAGGATGCGTGTATGGGGGTTTGGTTATCCTTGCGCATCCTCGACTCATGGTACGTGAGTGTACTCTAATATTCGATCCCTCCAAAGATAATCGATCCATCTAGTAGCTAGAGTTCTCAACTAGTTTTGTAGGTGTTGAAAATAAACACGGATTTCCCAAAATACGACATCTATCACTAATAGGCTAAAGCTCTTGACACCAAAAGTCCAAACATTAGTCAAAGCAATGCCTCAAAACTATTGCAAGTTACTACTGAAATTAAATAGCAACCCCAATCACCTACTTCTCAAAACAAGACACAACTCAGTGCAACAACCAACTCTCTTAACAAGATAAACATGAAAACTAAAGAGAGTTCCAGCGACAAACTAAACAAAAGCCAAGGCTCTTGCTAAGACAAACTAAGACTAAAACTACACATGGCAGTAGCTACGAAAAAATAAAGAACACACAACAGCAAAAAGATAGGCATGAAGAATCCTATGATGTGTTCTAGATTTTGAAAGTGGAGCGTGTTTCTCTCCCACACAAAGTAAGACGGGATCTAACTTGTTATGAACAGCAAGCAAAGCTAAATAAAACTAAAAATAAAACCTAAGAGCGAGACGCTCCAAGCATAGCACATAACGCATGAAGTGATAAAAATATAGTGAGACGAAGGACGAACTGATGATTGTTGATGGAGAAGGGGATGCACGGGGGCATCCCCAAGCTTAGACGCTTGAGTCTCCTTGAATATTTTTTGGGGACGCATGGGGGCATCCCCAAGGTTGAGCGCTTGACACTCCCGAATCTTCTTTCATCATCTTCCATCGCACACTTGAAAACTCCCTTCATACATAACTCATCATAAGCTGATTAGAGAGGTTAGTACCCTTAATAAATAAAAAAATTCCACTGGATATAAAGATATTCTTGAAGAGCTACTGTTTCTCAAGATTGCCAAAAAGTTTTTACAAAGAAAAAGCAAGCTTAAGGTTTGCAAAAGTTAGGAGAGACAAAACGTGGCAGAATCTGTGAAAAACAGAACAGCAGGTAGAAAAGAATTTTTAAGGGGTACTTCTGCAACTCGAATCAAAAAACTCAGAACAGACGCTCGAAATTCAATTGTATGGAGCACGCTGTCAAAAAAATTCAGATCAAAAAGATGATCTGGTAATTTTAGGCTAATTTTTCCATCCAAGGACAGAATCTATTTCTGGACAGCATGTCACAACTTTTCAACTTTCTTGCAATCGGAGGCTAGACTTGACACAAAGATTGAAAATAAAGATACAATGATGTTGCTACAGTAGTAAAAATCATCAAGACCACTAAAAACTGAAAGTAAAAAACTCAAACTAAAGATAACAAGGGTTGTCCCCCTAGAGCTCTTTCTTTATAGCCATAAAGATAGGCTTAAGATTTTAATGATGCTCTCATAGGAATAAGAGTTGAAGCACAAAAGAGAGCATAAAGAAGCAAATACCAAACACATTTAAGTCTAACATGCTTCCGATGCAAAGGGATCTTCTAGAGAAATAACTCATTGAAGCATAAAGATATTAGCATAGGAAGGCAAAAAATGTGCAACTTCAAAACCTTCAACATAAAGAGAGGGAACTAGATATTATTGAAATATCTATAAGCATATGTTCCCCTCTCATAATAATTTCCAGTGGGATCATTAATAAACTCAACAATATAAGTATCACATAAAAAAATTCTTATCATGATCTACAAGCATAGAAAATTTGTTACTCTCCACATAAGCAAAATCCTTCTCATTAGTAATAGTGGGAGCAAACACAACAAAATAGCTATCACATGAATCATTCTTATCATGATACACTTGCAAAAATTTATTCTTTATAGCATAAGTGTCATCACAATAATCATCATAGATAAGAGGCAAAGTATCATCAAAATAAATTTCCTCATCAAAATTTGGGGGCTAAAAAGATCATCTTCATCAAACGTAGCATCCCTAAGCTTATAGCTTTGCATATCATTAGCATCAAAAGTATTCAAAGAAGTCATGCAAATAACATTACTACTATCATGAGTGTTGTGCAAATAATAAAGCTCCATAGGTTTTTTGATCTCCTCCTCAAACACTTCATGTCCTAACTCAAGATAGAGCTCATAAAGCTCTCTCATAAAAAAATTGTTGTTTTCCATAAAGCCTAACTAGTGAAAATAAAAACAAGAAACAAAAAGAATTAATTGCAAGATCTAAAGATATACCTTCAACGATTACCTCCCCGGCAACGGCGACAGAAATAGCTTGATGTCTACGCACGCTTCTATTCTTGTAGACTATGTTGGGCCTCCAAGCGCAGAGGTTTGTAGGACAGAAGCAATTTCCCTCAAGTGGATGACCTAAGGTTTATCGAACTCAGGGATGTAGAGGTTGAAGATGGTCTCTCTCAAGCAACCCTGCAATTAAGAAACAAGAAGTCTCTTGTGTCCCAACACACCTAATACAACTAGGAGTTGTATAGGTGCACTAGTTCGGCGAAGAGATTGTAAAATATGGGTGATAGGTGTGGAAAAGCAAGGTAACATAAATCTGAATAAAAAGTGCAGCAAGGTAGCAAGTGGTAAACGTGAGCACAAACAGTATTGCAATGGTGGAAACAAGGCCTAGGCTTCATACTTTCACTAGTGGCAACTCCCAACAACATTAACATAGTCGAATCATATGATATTTCCCATACAACATGCAATTGAGACGTACTCGGAGGTCATTGCTTTGTGGTCAAGAGAGGACGAGAATTGTGTAGGGCTACAAAATCACACCCCAAAGTTCGTAGTTCTCAATCTATGGATTTCCCAATGTCACCGCGGCCATCCAAAGAGAGTACCACAATCACCAGAACATATCTAAAGGATAGTCAAAGACAAGCACCAAAAGACTCTCAATCTTCAATCCACACACAAAAGAGGAAATCACTCATGAAATTATTCTTCTAATTCCATGTGCAATAGACCAGCTGTCACCATGGTCTCGGAGATTATACTAGATAAGATCAATTGAGTACATCAATCCAATACATAGAAGAAGGGGAAACATAATGGGATCACCCTAGATAAACATTGCCTATGATCATAATCAAGATCACATCATGGGAGAGAGAGAAGACCACATAGCTACTGGTAGAAACCTCAGCCCCGAGGAGGAACTACTCCCGCTTCATGGAGGAAGGAAGCAACGTTGATGGAGATGAATCCGGGGGCACTTTCCCGTTCCGGAAGGGTGCCGACACAGGAATTCTGATCCCCCGAATCTTGTCGGAAATGGCGGCGGAGATCGGAATTGCTTCTGGAGAAAAGGGGTCTGGAATCAAGGTTTCCTCCGTGGGGGTAAAAATAGGGGCCAAAGGGGCCACCGAGAGGGGCCACGAGGCAGTCAGAAGGGCAGGTGGTGCGGCCTAGGGCTGGGCCGCGCCAGGCACCCTCCTGGCTGCCTGGTGGTGGCCCTCCCTTCCTTCCTTGTGATTCCGGAAGCTTCCGGGACGCTGATTTTTTATATAATTTTTCCAGAATTTTTGGCGCACTTTTAATGGTCGGAAAACCTGAAATACAAAAACAGTAGAAAACAGGAACTGGCAACTGGGTGCACTGAGTTACTAGGTTAGTCCAAATATGCTCAAAAGTGTATGAAAGTTCAAGCAAAACATGGCAAAGTCACACAAAAGATGCATGGAGCAAGCAGAAATTATAGATACATTTGGGACGTATCATGGATCTGTTTGACTTGTACCTGGCTAGTGGTTTGGGGACGAGTCAAGATAAGAATCCAAAGGAGATCAAGTGTGAAACTTTAGTAGATAGTTGTTCTCAACAACTTTTTTCTCTCTTTTTCCGAGTCCCCTGCTTGCACGCAAACACCATCTGGAGACATTCGAGTCACGGACAGCGAGAGCTCTTGCACCTTTTGTTCTTTTCTTGCTTGTGTCAATGCTAATATAGACTCTTGCTTGTTAAGACTTGAATTGAATTGCATGCTTTGATTGCTTTAATTCAAAGTCCTTATATGGTTGTGTGGCATGTCACCACAGAAATTATGCTTGTTATCATTTACCTACTCAAGGACGAGCAGGAATTAAGCTTGGGGATGTTGATACATCCCAAACGTATCTATAATTTCTGCTTGCTCCATGCATGTTTTGTGTGACTTTGCCATGTTTTACATACACTTCCATACACTTTTGATCATATTTGGACTAACTTATTAACTGAGTGCACCCAGTTGCCAGTTCCTGTTTTCTACTGTTTTTGTATTTCAGGTTTTCCGACCATTAAAAGTGCTCCAAAAATTCCGGAAAAATTATATAAAAAATCAGCGTCCGGAAGGTTCCGAAATCACCAAGGAAGGAAGGGAGGGCCACTACCAGGCAGCCAGGAGGGTGACTGGCGCGGCCCAGCCCTAGGCCGCGCCACCTGCCCTTCTGACTGCCTCGTGGCCCCTCTCGGGGCCCCCTTTGGCCCCTATTTTTACCCCCGCGGAGGAAACCCTGATTCCAGACCCCTTTTCTCCAGAAGCAATTCCGATCTCCGCCGACAAGCTACGGGGGACCAGAATTCCTATGCCGGCACCCTGCCGGGACGGGGAAGTGCCCCCGGATTCATCTCCATCAACGTTGCTTCCTCCCTCCATGAAGCGGGAGTAGTTCTCCCTCGAGGCCAAATGTGAGTATTATCAAACAAAGATACATTGCCAGAAAATCGGAAATGCTTTGTTCCTTATGGTGTTATCAAACAAAAGTGGTGCAGGTAGACCGATCTCACGAGTAATGGTCTTTTCAAACCTCAAAATATAATCAAGGTTACCAAACTGGGAAGTCATGGTAACAAACTTATGCCGCTTCATAGCAGCAAGATCGAGACTTGCGTATGAAAAGGGAACATCATCAGGATGCGGGGTTCGCTCAAGAGACTCAAGGATAAGTGTGGCGCAAACGCCACCATATAAGTCACCCTTGTTACTGTTCGTAACAAGGCGCCAAGCAATTACGGCACCCACATTATAATCATTCCTATCAGAGAGGGCGTTCGCATAAATAGAAAAATCTGGTGCAGAACCACTGCTCGTGTTGTCACGAGCCAACACCCATCTAGCAATATAATACGCAAAATACCTGAGGTTGGGGAAAAAAAATGCTGGAAATCTTTGTGCGTTGCATGTCGGTCTCCTTCTGGTAACAAAGGGAGTTGAAGAGGGTCCTCAACTCGGAAGGCTGAGAGGTCATGGCTCATTACCAGCCGCATAACCCCATGGAGGGGTTTGTGCCCGACGAGGAGGAGCATGGTGAGTTCCCACCTTTCCAGGGAGAGACCTTCACCGAGCATGGCGAGGGGTCTTCTTCCGCTTGGATCACAGGACCTTCCTCATGGGAGGACCCGAGGACTTCGGTGTACGCACCGGAGGGCTCATACGACTCCTGGACTTACCACTACCCCGGAGTAGGAGGCTCCTGGGGGAAGTAGCTGCTACCAACTTAGGCCAAAATCCTAAGCTTGGGGGAGTACGTGCCCTTCTCACTTTTCTATTGTATTATTCGTTTTCTTTTATTTTTTATTTTGATCTTTTCGAAGATTTTCCCCGTTCTTCTTTGTTCTTTTATTTTGCAAAAACAACAAAAATATTTCTCTTTTCTTTTCCTTTCGTTAAACCTTTGAAAAAACCCAAAAATATTTCCTTTATCTCTTTAATTTGCTTTGTTTTCAGAGTTTAGCTCGAGTTCGTGATGGCATTTGATTATATATTTCCTACGTTCGGTCGTGCAATTGACAAGGCAGTAATGACGAAGATCGACGGAAGGGAAGCAACAAGGAAAACAGGTATGAGCTCTTTTTGTTTCTACTCTTATACATATGCCTGTGCTTATGATCTAGAGACCAGCTTGTAGCGACATAGTGCTATGTTTACAATGATTTCCCAGTGTTCATACTTTCTTTGTGGCTGATCTCAAATAGATAGGGTGCATAATATGTTGTTGGAATGATTTACATGCATTGCATTGCTCATGGTTTGGCAAATTGAAGTGGTATTTCCCTTCGGAGAATTCTTGGATTGACTTGGCACATCTTCACACATGTTTATGACTGATATGTCTATCATGCCTTGATGACCTTTTTATTTCAGAATAGTCATATCACTTTCATGCCTGATTCAATGTTACTTTGTCGCTCTGCATGATTATGACAATTATTGCTCTCTAGTTGGTCGCTTCCCAGTCTTTTGCTAGCCTTCACTCGCACCAAGCGGAATTCTGCTTGTGCATCCAAACTCCTTTTTCGCGATCTCGCCTCTGTTCCGCCACCGCCGCCGTTTCTAGATCAGGGCTGCCTGGAGAAGCTGCTCCGGCACCCTGCCGGGAGAAGCTACCCCCTCCGGGAGACCCTCCATAGCCATGGACGCCTCCCGTATGTACCGTGAGTAGTTTCCCTTGGACCATGGGTCCGTGACCAGTAGCTATGTGATCTATCTCTCCCCCTTTTGTGCTTCCACTTTCGAGTCCTCGTGACCTGCCTCACATGATCGAGGCATCTATGTAATTAATGTTGTTGCTATGCTGAGTTTGTTGGGATCTGATGGATTATGAGACTATGTTCAAATTGTGATGAGAAATATATTTTGTTCTTCTCTTTTATATTTTGTTCTTGAGTAAATTCTTGCATGTTCTCCGTTGCGGTATTTGCTTTGGCCAAGTATTTTATTTGCAACTCCAAGAGAGAGCGTTATGCTTGATTGTGGGTTCAGCCCCTCGATGTCTAGCTTGAGTGACAGAAACATGAGACTTGGGGATGTGTTGTTTCCACTAGGGATAAAACAATTGTGTTTGTACCTGCGTGTGCAAGGATTGTTTACTTTACGCGCATAGTTCTTTTAATGCAGTTGTCTGTTGCTTTCAGTTTACACTTTAGGTGGGATTCGCAACTTAATATTAGCGAGATGTTCTGGATAGATATCTCAAGGTGGATGATTCGTAGTAGATGCAGATGGATTTCGGTCTACTTACCTTGGCGTACTTCCCATTCCTTTTGAGCCCTTCCTTTCTTTGCAGCATAGTTAGCATTGCGGTGCCTTCATAATCCTGTCAATTGCCCAACTGTGATTTGTTTACCTCGCTAGCACTTTTATCGTCTTTTGGCAGAGAGACATCACTAGTGAAAATCACGGGACCCCGGTCCATCTTCATATCACTCTTTACACCCTTATTACTTTCAGTCTTTACTTTCAGTTGCCACTATTATTATCTCTTGTGTTGATCCTTTGTAAACAGCAAGGCCGGAGGAATTGACAACTCCTCTGTACTCGTTGGGAGCAAAGTTATTTGTATCTGTGTGAAGGTCCAGGTGAATCTAGAAACCTCGGCGCCATTGCTCACTTTACCACCTTCTTGTATCCTTCGGAGTCCTACGGGAGACAAACCTTGGTATCTTTGCCAAGGGAAAACTTGCCGCTGCACTATATCTCACTCTCCACTTGGGGTAATCAACGAGGGCTTGAAGAGTATTAACACTCTCTTGCCATCAGAAAGTTTTCTGGCGCCGTTTCCGGGGTCACCCGCGTGACAGGCGGGAATACTTACCACTATTACTTTGTTGTAGTATAGTGGTCAGTATTCCTGCCTGTCACGCGGGTGACCCGGGTTCGATCCCCGGCAATGGCGCCAGAAATAGCTTGATGTCTACGCACGCTTCTATTCTTGTAGACTATGTTGGGCCTCCAAGCGCAGAGGTTTGTAGGACAGCAGCAATTTCCCTCAAGTGGATGACCTAAGGTTTATCGAACTCAGGGAAGTAGATGTTGAAGATGGTCTCTCTCAAGCAACCCTGCAATTAAGATACAAGAAATCTCTTGTGTCCCCAACACACCTAATACACCTAGGAGTTGTATAGGTACACTAGTGCGGCAAAGAGATGGTAAAATATGGGTGATAGGTGTGGCAAAGCAAGGTAATATAAATCTGTAATAAAAAGTGCAGCAAAGAAACAAGTGGTAAACGTGAGCACAAACGGTATTGCAATGGTGGAAACAAGGCCTAGGCTTCATACTTTCACTAGTGGCAACTCCCAACAACATTAACATAATCTAATCACATGATATTTCCCATACCACATGCAATGGAGACGTACTCGGAGGTCATTCCTTGTGGTCAAGAGAGGACGAGAATTGTGTAGGGCTACAAAAGCACACCTCAAAGTTCGTAGTTCTCAATCTATGGATTTCCCAATGTCACCGTGGCCATCCAAAGAGAGTACCACAATCACCACAACATATCTAAAGGATAGTCAAAGACAAGCACCAAGAGACTCTCAATCTTCAATCAACACACAAAAGAGGAAATTACTCATGAATATATTCTTCTAACCCATGTCCAATAGACCGTTGTCACCATGGTCTCGGGGATTATACTAGATAAGATCAATTGAGTACATCAATCCAATACATAGAGGAAGGGTAAATATCATGGGATCACCCTAGATTAACATAGCCTATGATCACAACGAAGATCACATCATGGGAGAGAGAGAAGAACACGTAGCTACTGGTAGAAACCTCAGCCCCGAGGAGGAACTACTCCCGCTTCATAGAGGAAGGAAGCAATGGCGATGGAGATGAATCCAGGGTCACTTCCCCATCCCGGCAGGGTGCCGGGACAGGAATTCTGTCCCCCCGAAACTTTTTTTCGATGGCGGCGGAGATCGGAATTGCTTTTGGAGAAAAGGGGTCTGGAATCAGGGTTTCCTCCGCGGGGGTAAAAATAGGGGCCAAAGGGGGCACCGAGAGGGGCCAGGAGGCAGTCAGAAGGGTATTTGGCGCGGCCTAGGCCTGGGCCGCGCCAGGCACCCTCCTGGCTGCCTGGTGGTGGCCCTCCAGAACGCTGATTTTTTATATAATTTTTCCGGAATTTTTGGAGCACTTTTAATGGCCGGAAAACCTGAAATACAAAAAAGTCAGAAAACAGGAACTGGCAACTGGGTGCACTGAGTTAATACGTCAGTCTAAACATGATCAAAAGTGTATGGAAGTGTATGTAAAACATGGCAAAGTCACACAAAACATGCATGGAGGAAGAAGAAATTATAGATACGTTTGGAACGTATCAACATCCCCAAGCTTAAGTCCTGCTCGTCCTCGAGTAGGTAAATGATAACAAGCATAATTTCTGTGGTGACATGCTACCAACCATATAAGAACTTTGAAAAGTAAAGCAATCAAAGCATGCAATTCAATTCAAGTCTTAACAAGCAAGAGTCTATATTAGCATGGAAACAAGCAACATAAGAACATTAGGTGCAAGAGCTCTCGCTGTCCGTGACTCGAATATCTCCAAATGGTGTTTGCGTGCAAGAAAGGGGATAGGGATATACGAGAAAAAAGTATTTTGTGTTGAGAACTCAATCTACTAAAGTTTCACACTTGGTCTTCTTTGGAATCTTATCTTGACTCATCCCCAGACCACTAGCCAGGTACAAGTCAAAATGATCCACTCCTTTTCGACCTTTTGATCACTCATGCAATGGATGAGCGTAAGCAAGAAAGATGACACTTAGGATGGAAAAGAGAGAAAAATGATGGAGGAGGAAGACAAAAAAGGTGTGAAAGGCTCACATAAAGAAGGACAATCATAGGCGAGAGAAAGCCAAATGATAGATATGATGTGAGGAGTAGGGATTGCCATGCAACGGATGCACATATGAGCTAAGGTAAGTTCTCCAATGGAACTAGTGGGGGTGCATCTAACTTGCTTGCTCATGAAGACCTAGAGCTCATTTAAGGAGGCTCATAATTGGAATATACAAGCCAAGTTCTATAGTGTGAAGGTCCCCACATAGCTATATGCATGAATGATAATCTCTATGGAGTACAAGATATAAGATGGAGTACGAGTGTGGATCTCTCAAAAGGAATAGTAGTGTGCCCCTTCTCTCTTTTTTTTCTTTTTCTCTTTTTTCTATTTTTTTGTATTTTTTGGTGGCCTCAATGGCTCTTTCTATTTAACTCTCATTTTTCCTCTTTGGGAACTTTTGATTTTGTCCTCTTTGGGATCTTTTCCTCACTTTAGGGGCAACACTCTATATTTTACAAGAATATAGGAGATCCTTCACACTTTACAAAGGTACTCACATAAAGAAGATGTAACTATCATGATGCAAATGTATGCCTCTGCCAGGATAGCAGGATATGCAATGATACTAGCGCGTCATGTAGCAATGATTAGGGCAAGGCCCAAATAGCATGCGGCTCATAGATCAAGCAAGTAGCATGTATGACATGAAGATCAAGTCATGAGAAGGCGGATGTTGCATGGCAAATTATCTCGGAAAGGCTATGGAAATGCCTTGATAGGAAGGTATGGTGGCTGTTTTGAGGAAGGATATAATAAGGCTTATGATGACAGAGCGTATCGTGCCAAGGATTTGGATGTACCGGCGAAGGTGGACGCCAACTCTCGGAGTGAGAAGAAAGCAATGCACGGCACAGGAGAGGCTAGAAAAATATGGGAAGGTGGAAGTGTCAACTTTCGAATACTCACATTAGTCCGAAGAACTCATGCACTTATTATCGGTAACTCTCAATCTAATAATGAGGTTCACAAAGAGACAAGTACCCTGAGGAGGAGTGCATGGGGGTTTGGTTATCCTTGCGCATCCTCGACTCATGGTACGTGAGTGTACTCTAATATACGATCCCTCCAAAGATTAGTGATCCATCTAGTAGCTAGAGTTCTCAACTAGTTTTGTAGGTTTTTTAAAATAGACACGGATTGCCCAAAATACGACACCTATCACTAATAGGCTAGAGCTCTTGACACCAAAAGTTCAAACATTACTCACATCAATACCTCAAAACTATTGCAAGTTACTACTAAAATTAAATAGCAACCTCAATTATCTACTCTCAAGACAAGACATAACTCAGTGCAACAACCAACTCTATTAACAAGATAAACATGAAAACTAAAGAGATTTCCATCAACAAACTAAACAAAATCCAAGGCTCTTGCTAAAGGCAAACTATGACTAAAACTAGACATGGCAGTAGCTACGAAAAGATAAAGAACATACAACAGCAAAAGATAGGCATGAAACATCCTATGATGTGTTCTAGATTTTGAAAGTGGAGCGTGTTTCTCTCCCACACAAAGTTAGACGGGATCTAACTTGTTATGAACAGCAATCAAAGCTAAATAAACTAAAAATAAAACCTAAGAGTGAGACGCTCCAAGCATAGCACATAACGCATGAGGTGATATAAATATAGTGATACGAAGGACGAACTGATGATTGTTGATGGAGAAGGGGATGCATGGGGGCATCCCCAAGCTTAGACGCTTGAGTCTCCTTGAATATTTGTTGGGGATTCATGGGGGCATCCCCAAGCTTGAGCGCTTGACACTCCCGAATCTTCTTTCATCATCTTCCATCGCACACTTGAAAACTCCCTTCATACATAACTCATCATAAGCTGATTAGAGAGGTTAGTACCCTTAATAAATAAATAAAATTCCTCTGGATATAAAGATATTCTTGAAGAGCTACTGTTTCTCAAGATTTCCAAAAAGTTTTTGCAAAGAAAAAACAAGCTTAAGGTTTGCAAAAGTTAGGAGAGACAAAACGTGGCAGAATCTGTGAAAAACAGAACAGCAGGTAGTAAAGAATTTTTTAGGGGTACTTCTGCAACTCGAATCAAAAAACTCGTAACAGACGCTCGAAAGTCAATTGTATGGAGCACGCTTTCAAAAAAATTCAGATCAAAAAGATGATCTGGTGATTTTAGGCTAATTGTTCCGTCCAAGGACAGAATCTGTTTTCTGGACAGCATGTCACAACTTTTGAACTTTCTTGCAATCGGAGGCTAGACTTGGCACAAAGATTGAAAATAAAGATACAATGATGTTGCTAAAGTAGTAACAATCATCGAGACCACTAAAAAATGAAAGTCAAAAAACTCAAACTAAAGATAACAAGGGTTGTCTCCCTAGAGCTCTTTCTTTATAGCCATAAAGATAGGCTTAAGATTTTAATGATGCTCTCATAGGAATAAGGAATAAGAGTTGAAGAAAAAAAGAGAGCATCAAGAATCAAATAACAAACACATTTAAGTCTAACATGCTTCCTATGCAAAGAGATCTTGTAGAGAAATAACTCATGGAAGCATAAAGATATTAGCATAGGAAGCCAAAATAAGTGCAACTTCAAAACCTTCAACATAAAGAGAGGGAACTTGATATTATTGAAATATCTATAAGCATATGTTCCCCTCTCATAATAATTTCTAGTGGGATCATGAATAAACTCAACAATATAAGTATCACATAAAGCATTGTTACCATGATCCACATGTAAAAGGGTACTCTTACTCTCCACATAAGCATAATCTTTCTCATTGGTAATAGTGGGAGTAGGACTATCATAAACAACTTGAACACTATAGATTAATTGTGTATTAGGAAGATGGTGTTCAACAAGGGAGTAATTCCCTCCATGATTATGACAAGTTTCATAAGGATAATTTCTCCTTATGTCATAGGTACCTTTATAATCACTAAAGATAGGAGTTATAACATCATCATAGTAGATAAGAGCGTTATCATTGCTAGAAACTATATTTGTAAACATGTTGTCTTTATTCTTACTAGCAAAAGAATTATCAATTACCACATCACTAATGGGTAAAGGACTTGCAATCCTATCATCCCCAAGATTAGAGCTTTCCATATCATCACTCTCAGAGTTAGTACCAAAAAGATTTTTAAGATCATAAGTAGCATTATCATCATTTTCCCAATCACAAAAAGTAACATGCATATCATAATCAAAACCATCTTCAATAGTGCCTATGGACTTCACATCAGGATAATAATGGATGCAATCAAGCTCACCGTCCTCCAAAAATTTCTGTCTGTTAGGATAAAAATTGATGCGAGGAATATGCTCAGGCCAGGTTGATACCCATTCTTATTCCTTCTTGCTCCTCTTCCTCCTCCTCTTATTTTTCTTCTTATTTACCTTAGGAGGGAGTGGTTGGAGTTGAAGCTTCTCCACATATCCTGGTTTATCATTAGAAACAATAGGGGAAACTTGGGAGAAACTCTCCTTTTTATTAGTAGAGATATAAGAGACATTTGTATACTTTGGTAAAGTTCCCTCCTTTCTAATCTTACTTATGTAATCATTTTCATGGAAATTAACGACACAATAGAGATGGCAATTTTGCAAAGTGTTATTTATTCCCAAAGCATGAACATCTAGCCAAGAAGTCTTTTCTGATAACTCTTCACACATAAAAAATAACATAACCTCATCATAAAGATCAGGGGTGATCATGTCATCACACAACTGGCTAACAGTTATGTTTTGAAAGTACATGCACTGAAAATTGAAGTGACCCTTTATGCAGCAAAGTTCACAAGTAAAAGGATAAAGGTCACACAATTCTCTAGCAATTTCATTTAAATCTCTAACCCAAGTGATTGTTCTTTCATGCTTATGTTGCTTACAATACTTCTCTTCTTCAATCATAGGCCTTTCACAAGGTCTATCCACTCCACAAAAATTAACATGCTTATATAAAACTTCATTTTCAGTAATTGGATCATGCATGTTGCAATCATCATTAACAATTTCATGTTTTGCGACATCACCCCATTTTGATATTTTTTCCTAACGGGTGCATGTACTTTGGGCCCAACTATAGATAAGTGGAAAAAGTGAGTAGTCTACTAAACCAATAACTTCAGGTAGAAATCGTGTTGTAGTATAGTGGTAAGTATTCCCGCCTGTCACACGGGTGGCCCCGGCAACGGCGCCAGAAATAGCTTGATGTCTACGCACGCTTCTATTCTTGTAGACTATGTTGGGCCTCCAAGCGCAGAGGTTTGTAGGACAGCAGCAATTTCCCTCAAGTGGATGACCTAAGGTTTATCGAACTCAGGGAAGTAGAGGTTGAAGATGGTCTCTCTCAAGCAACCCTGCAATTAAGATACAAGAAGTCTCTTGTGTCCCCAACACACCTAATACAACTAGGAGTTGTATAGGTGCACTAGTTCGGCGAAGAGATTGTAAAATATGGGTGATAGGTGTGGCAAAACACAGTAATATAAATCTGTAATAAAAAGTGCAGCAAAGAAACAAGTGGTAAACGTGAGCACAAACGGTATTGCAATGGTGGAAACAAGGCCTAGGCTTCATACTTTCACTAGTGGCAACTCCCGACAACGTTAACATAGTCTAATCACATGATATTTCCCATAAAACATGCAATGGAGGCGCACTCGGAGGTCATTCCTTTGTGGTCAAGAGAGGATGAGAATTGTGTAGGGCTACAAAAGCACACCTCAAAGTTTGTAGTTCTCAATCTATGGATTTCCCAATGTCACCGCGGCCATCCAAAGAGAGTACCATAATCACCACAACATATCTAAAGGATAGTCAAAGACAAGCACCAAAAGACTCTCAATCTTCAATCCACACACAAAAGAGGAAATCACTCATGAAATTATTCTTCTAACCCATGTCCAATAGACCGCTGTCACCTTGGTCTCGGGGATTATACTAGATAAGATCAATTGAGTACATCAATCCAATACATAGGGGAAGGGGAAATATCATGGGATCACCCTAGATTAACATAGCCTATGATCACAATGAAGATCACATCATGGGCGAGAGATAAGACCACATAGCTACTGGTAGAAACCTCAGCCCCGAGGAGGAACTACTCCCGCTTCATGGAGGGAGGAAGCAACGGCGATGGAGATGAATCCGGGGGCACTTCCCCGTCCTGGCAGGGTGCCGGGACAGGAATTCTGTCCCCCCGAAACTTGTTTTCGATGGAGGCGGAGATCGGAATTGCTTCTGGAGAAAAGGGGTCTCTCCTAGGGGTTTCCACCCCGAGGGGTAAATATAGGCGAAGGGGGCGTCGAGGGGGCCCACCAGGCAGCCAGGAGGCCTCCTGGCGCGTCCTAGGGTGGGGCCGCGCCAGGGGCCCTCCTGGCCTCCTGGTGGTGGCCCTCCTCCGCTCCTTTGGTGTTTCCGGAAGCTTCTGTTGTGCTGATTTTTTATATATTTTTCCCGGATTTTTTGGAGCACTTTTAGTGGCCGGAAAACCTGAAATACAAAAACAGCAGAAACAGAAATTGGCAACTGAGTGCACCGAGTTAGTAGGTTAGTCCAAATAGGTTCAAAAGTGTATGAAAGTTCAAGCAAAACATGGCAAAGTCACACAAAACATGCATGGAACAAGCAGAAATTATAGATACATTTGGGACGTATCAACATCCCCAAGCTTAATTCCTTCTCGCCCTCGAGTAGGTAAATGATAACAAGCATAATTTCTGTGGTGACATGCCACACAACCATAAAAGGACTTTTAAGTAAAGCAATCAAAGCATGCAATTCAGTTCAAGTCTTAACAAGCAAGAGTCTATATTAGCATTGACACAAGCAACAAAAGAACAAAAGGTGCAAGAGCTCTTGCTGTCCGTGACTCGAATGTCTCCAGTGGATGTTTGCGTGCAAGCAAGGGATAGGGAAATACGAGAGAAAAAATAAGGTTGTTGAGAACAACTATCTACTAAAGTTTCACACTTGGTCTCCTTTGGATTCTTATCTCGACTCGTCCCCAGACCACTAGCCAGGTACAAGTCAAACTGATCCACTCCCTTTCGATATTTTGAGCACTCATGCAATGGATGAGAGGTGAGCAAGAAAGTTTATACCTAAAAGGCTAAATAGAAAGAAGGTGGAGGAGGAAGACAAAAAGGTGTGAAAGGCTCACATCAATGAGGACAATCATAGGCGAGAGAAGGCCATATGATAGATATGATGTGAGGAGTAGGGATTGCCATGCAACGGATGCACATGTGAGCTAAAAGCTCTCCAAGGGAACTAGTGGGGGTGCATCTAACTTGCTTGCTCAAGAAGACCTAGAGCTCGTTTGAGGAGGCTCATCATTGGAATATACAAGCGAAGTTCTATAGTGTGAAGGGTCCCCACATAGCTATATGCATGATGATGATCTCTATGGAGTACAAGGGATAGGAGATGAAGTACTAGTGTGGATATCTCAAAAGGAATAGTAGTATGCCCCCTTCTCTCTTTTTATTTTGTTCTCTTTTTTTTTATTTTTTTGGTGGCCTCAAAGGCTCTTTCTATTTAACTCTCATTTGTCCTCTTTGGGATCTTTTGATTTTTTCCTCTTTGGGATCTTTTCCTCACTTTAGGGGCAATGCTCTATATTTTACAAGAATATAGGAGATCTTTCACACTTTACAAAGGTACTCACATAAAGAAAATGTAACTATCATGATGCAAATGTATGCTTCTGCCAGGATAGCAGGATATGCAATGATACTAGCGCTTCATGTAGCAATGATTAGGGCAAGGCCCAACTAGCATGCGGCTCATCGATCAAGCAAGTAGCATGTATGACATGAAGATGAAGTCATGAGAAGGTGGATGTTGCATGGCAATGTTTTGAGGAAAGATATAAGGAGGCTTATGATGACAGAGCATATCGTGCCAAGGGTTTGGATGTACCGGCGAAGGTGGACGCTAAATCTCGGAGTGAGAAGAGAGCAATGCACGGCATAGGAGAGGCTAGAAAAAGTATAGGTGGGTGGAAGTGTCAACTTTCGAATACTCACATTAGTCCGAAGAACTCATGCACTTATTATCGGTAACTCTCAATCTAATCAGGAGGTTCACAAAGAGACAGGTACCCCGAGGAGGAGTGTATGGGGGTTTAGTTATCCTTGCGCATCCTCGACTCATGGTACGTGAGTGTACTCTAATATTCGAACCCTGCAGAGGTTAGTGATCCATCTAGTAGCTAGATTTCTCAACAGGGGTTTTTGGTTTCGAAAAACACACGGATTGCCCAAAATACGGCATCTATCACTAATAGGCAAGAGCTCTTGACACCATAAGTTCAAACATTACTCTAGTCAATACCTCAAAACTATTGCAAGTTACTTCTACAAAGAGAACAGCAACTTTAACTACCTACTTTCAGTCAAGACACAGAACTCAGTGCAACAGGCAAACTCTCTAACAAGATAAAACATGCAACCTATAGAAAGTTCAACCTAAGACAAAAAAATAAAAGCTCTAGAAAATCTAAAGCACTTCAACTAAACAGAACAGCAGCTAGGAAAAGAAAAAGAACAGCTCACAGCTAAAAGAATAAGCGTGAAAATCCTCTGAGGAGTTCTGGTTCAAGCGGAGAGTGAACCTCTCCCACACAAAAGAAAGTAAGCTGGGATCTAACTTGTTACTACAGCAAACAAAGCAAAATAAAACTAAAAAAAACTAAGAGCGAGACGCTCCAAGAAAAGCACATAACGCATGAAGTGATAAAAATATTGTGCAACGAGAGACGAACTGATAATTGTTGATGAAGAAGGGGATGCACGGGGGCATCCCCAAGCTTAGACGCTTGAGACTCCTTGAATATTTATTGGGGGTGCACATGGGCATCCCCAAGCTTGAGCGTTTGACTCTCCTGAATCTTCTTTCATCATCCTCCATCGCGCACTTGAAAACTCCCTTCATACATAACTCATTGTAGGCTGATTAGAGAGGTTAGTACCCTAATGAAATAATTTTCCTCTACTGCAAATAAAGATTTCCAGGAAGATCTACTGTTTCCCAAGATTTCCAAAAGGTTTTTGCAAAGAAAAAGCAAGCTTAAGGTTCGCAAAATTGAAGAGAGACAAAACGTGGTATAATCCGTGAAAAACAGAACAGCAGATAGAAACAAAATTTTTAGGGGTACTTCTGCAACTCAAATCAAAAAACTCAGAACATATAGAAGTTTCGTAATTGTATAGAGCACGCTGTGTAAACAATTCAGCTCAAAAAGATGAACTGGGATTTTTCTATGATTTTTCTAGTCACGAGGACAGAATCTATTTTCTGGACAGCATGTCACAACTTTTACTTCCCTTGCCGTATGAGGCTAAACTTGGCACAAAGCTTGAAAAGTAAAGATACAATGATGTTGCTACAGTAGTAACAATCATCAAGACCACTAAGAACAGAACAAAAGCTAAAAGAAAAACCTAAATTCGTTGCGGGCTGCCTCCCAAAAGTGCTTCTTTAGAGCCATTAGCTAGGCTTAAAGCAGAAGATCAAGTCTTTTCAAGAGAATAACTAGCCCGTGTGACGGACTCAAAAGGTAACTTAATCTTTTTCCTAGGGAAATGTTCCATCCCTTTCTTGAGAGGGAATTGGAATTTCATATTCCCCTCTTTCATGTCAATAACAGCACCAACTGTGCGAAGAAAAGGACGTCCCAAAATAACTGGACAAGAAGGTTCACATTCAATGTCCATAATAGTAAAATCAACGGGAACATAATTGTCATTTACAATGATAATAACATCGTCGATCTTCCCCAAAGGTTTCTTTATGGAAGAATCAACAAGACGAACACCAAAATAATAAGGATCAAAAGGTTTCAATTCAAGCATATCATACATTCTTTTGGGCATAACACAGGTACTTTCTCCAACATCACAAAGAGCATAACAAGAGAGGTTATTCAATTTAATTTTTATCATAGGATCCCAACCATCTTCTAGCTTCCTAGGTATGGAGGCTTATAGTCTAAGCTTCTCCTCCCTAACTTTGATTAGAGCATTGGTGATATGCTCTGTGAAGGCAAGATTGAGTGTGCTAGTGTGGGGGTCTCTAGACATCTTGTGTAGGAAACCAATAACTTCAGGTAAAGTGCAGTTGTCAAAGTCTAGGTCACTAATATCTATCAAGGAGGTAGTGATATCATTTAGGTTCACTTGTTTGAAAGCCTCTATGTTCATAGAGGTTTATTCATCTAAGGTTGAGGTGGTAGCATCACCATTGATAGGTCCAGTGGGACTAGGGGTGTGATGGGTGCTAATAGTTTGGACATCCTCAACTACTTTGATAGTAGCTACTGTGTGGTAGGTAGGTAGGCTCTTAATTCTCTCTTCTTCCTCCTTTTCTCTATCCCATCTCTCTTTGAGTTTAGCCATCATCCTAATATTTTCATTGATTTGTAACTGGATAGCATTAATAGGAGTGACCTTACTCTCCTCAAGAGAAGAGGTTCTAATTTTTAACATCTCAACATCAAGGGCTAAGTTTTCTACCTTCAAACAAAGATTATCTAATTTAGCTAGTTTTTCTTCCACATTCTTGTTGAAGGATTTTTGGGTAGTGATAAAGTCTCTAAGCAAGGTCTCTAGTTCTGAAGTGGAGTTTCTGGTGGTAGGATAAGTGTTGTTCCCATAGTTGTTGGATGGGAAAGGCCTAGGATTGTTGCTACCAAAGTTACTCCTATAAGCATTATTGTTGAAGTTGTTTCTAGAGACAAAATTGAAATCTACTTGCTCCTGAGCAACCAAATAATTTAAAGGAACATCTTGAGGATCAATAGAAGGTTGCTTGGTAAGTACAGACATGATAAGGTCAACCTTTTCATTTAAAGAGGAGATCTCCTCGACAGAGTTTACCTTCTTACCGGTTGGAGATCTCTCGGTGTGCCATTGCGAGTAATTCAGCATCATCTCATCTAGTAGCTTTGTGGCAGCATCAAGCGTGGTTGACATAAAAGTTCCTCCCGCGGCCGAATCTAACAGGTTCCGCGAGGTGAAGTTCAAGCCTGCATAAAAAGTCTGGATAACCATCCAAGTAGTCAGTCCATGTGTGGGGCAGTTCTTGACAAGCTTCTTCATACGTTCCCAAGCCTGGGCAACGTGTTCATTATCCAATTGCCTGAAATTCATAATGTTACTCCGTAATTGAATAATTTTAGCAGGGGGATAGTACTTCCCTATAAAAGCATCTTTGCATTTGCTCCAAGAATCGATACTGTTCTTGGGCAAAGATTGTAGCCACTCCTTGGCTCTTCCTCTCAAAGAGAAAGGAAAAAGCTTCAGCTTGACGATGTCTCCATCCACTTCCTTGTACTTCTGCATGTCGCAGAGCTCGATAAAGTTGTTTAGGTGTAAGGAAGCATCTTCTCCTGCTCCTGAGAATTTATCTTTCATGACAAGGTTAAGCAGATCAGGTTTAATCTCATAAGAAGGTGCTGAAGTGGCAGGTGGAGCAATAGGAGTGCAGATAAAGTCACTGTTGTTGTGACTAGTGAAGTCACACAACTTAGTGTTTTCATTGGAACCCATAGTAGCAGCAGGTATTTTTGGTATTTTTGATTAAGGACACAAAAGTAAAAACTGAAAGGTAAACTAACAAAACTAAAAAGCAAAGGTAAAATATAGTGTGCAACTCCCCTTTCTTGTAGACTGGAGTCCTCGGCAACGGCACCAGAAAACTTGTTGTCTACGCACGCTTCTATTCTTGTAGACTATGTTGGGCCTCCAAGCGCAGAGGTTTGTAGGACAGCAGCAATTTCCCTCAAGTGGATGACCTAAGGTTATCGAACTCAGGGAAGTAGAGGTTGAAGATGGTCTCTCTCAAGCAACCCTGCAATTAAGATACAAGAAGTCTCTTGTGTCCCCAACACACCTAATACAACTAGAAGTTGTATAGGTGCACTAGTTCGGCGAAGAGATGGTAAAATATGGGTGATAGGTGTGGCAAAACAAAGTAATATAAATCTGTAATAAAAAGTGCAGCAAAGAAACAAGTGGTAAACGTGAGCACAAACGGTATTGCAATGGTGGAAACAAGGCCTAGGCTTCATACTTTCACTAGTGGCAACTCCCAACAACATTAACATACTCTAATCACATGATATTTGACATAAAACATGCAATGGAGACGCACTCGGAGGTCATTCCTTTGTGGTCAAGAGAGGATGAGAATTGTGTAGGGCTACAAAAGCACACCTCAAAGTTTGTAGTTCTCAATCTATGGATTTCCCAATGTCACCGCGGCCATCCAAAGAGAGTACCACAATCACCACAACATATCTAAAGGATAGTCAAAGATAAGCACCAAAAGACTCTCAGTCTTCAATCCACACACAAAAGAGGAAATCACTCATGAAATTATTCTTCTAACCCATGTCCAATAGACCGCTTTCACCTTGGTCTCGAGGATTATACTAGATAAGATCAATTGAGTACATCAATCCAATACATAGAGGAAGGGGAAATATCATGGGATCACCCTAGATTAACATAGCCTATGATCACAACGAAGATCACATCATGGGAGAGAGATAAGACCACATAGCTATTGGTTTTCCCTGCTTACCCTTTTGCACGGGGTTTATCTTTATTTTGTGCTGAGTCAGTCCTTCCTACTTCCTTCCTTTCTTGAGAGAGAACAGACATTTGATGTTGATAAAGATGCTTGCATATGAAGTTGCATTGAAATCTAGCATGTTACATCTTTGTTGACATTATCTTTTGATAAGTGAGTTGTTTACAAAAGCTTATGCTTAGTAAACATCTTCCTTTGTGTTGATATGTGCACTTCTTGGCTAATAGCATGTTCTTTCAAAAGCTTCAACTGTTCCATTATAAGTGAAAGAACAAAAGTAAAAGTTATTAGTTGCTCCTTGACCAAGGCTATGTTTGTCATGATTTGATGAGTTTTCCAGGTCCTACTTTGTTATAATTGTTACTACTTTCTCATAAGGACCATATGAGTTGAGGTTGCTGTTGAGGATGTTTAAGTTTGGTGAGGAATCTTGATGCTTCTTGTTCGTATTCTTTTATCGACACTTCACTCTCTAAACTTGTGGACAGGTTTACCGAGTTCAGCAATCGCTTGGGGACAAGCGAGGTCTAAGCTTGGGGGAGTTGATACGTCCAAAAAGCATCACTATTTTATATTGTGATTTAACCCTATTCATTGATATATTCTACTTTAAAGTATTGTTCTTATGTTGTTTTGGCTTATTTTACACAGTTTACAATTTTCCTGTGCCGAAGCAGCAGAACCAGAATTCAGCGGTAAAAAGTGGATACCAAGTTGCTAAATCAGATCAAGTCCAAATGCGATGAAAATTTACGGGGAAAAGTTTTATGAAGATTGATTGGGGATCACCGAAGGAGGAGGTGAGGGGACCCACCAGGCAGCCAGAAGGTTGCCTGGCGCGGCCCCCCTCCTGGCCGCGCCAGGCACCCTCCTGGGTGCCTGGTGGCCCCCCTTGATGCCCCCTTTCGCCTATATAAACCCCCTGGGGTGGAAACCCCTAAACAAGAGTCGTTTCCGTGTTTCGCCGCCGCCACGGGGCGGAAACCTACAGAGGAGAAAAGCCATCTCCGGCGGGTAGATTCCGCCGGGGAGATCACCTCCCGGAAGGGGAGATCGTCGTCATCATCATCATCATCATCGTCACGGGCATCATCGAGATCATCATCAACATCATCCTCAACATCAGCACCATCTCCATCTCCATCCCATCGCATCTCATAATTGCAACTTGTGTTGTAATCCGTACTATCTATCCTCTCTACTCTGTTGGTGTTGATTACTACTTTGTGGTGAATGCTATTGAGTTTTGTTGGAGAAAATATCATTGTGTCCAGATTGTTTATCACCCATCTATCACCTCTGATCATGATCTCTTTTATGTCTTGTGAGTAGTTACTTTAGTTCTTGAGAACATGGGGGAAGTCTAGTTGTTAGTAGTCGTATGATGTTGAAGTATTATGTATTGTTTGATACTTTAGTTGTGTTGTTGTTTCTCTAGTGGTGTTATGTGAATCGAACACATAACACTTCACCTTTCATGGGCCTAGAGGAATACATTGTGCACAAAGGATGCTTATGGTGGGTTGCCGGAGTGACAGAAACCTGAACCCCAGTTCGCACACTTTTGCACAAGGGAATTATGGATCCTTGATCGTAATGCTGTGATTAGGCTTATGCCTTAATTACTACCTTGTATTTTGTAAGGCCCGATATGCGGTACTGTTCCAGATCTAGATGTTTCCATCCAGATCCGGGGACGAAGCACATATCGGTCCCACAGCGACATATGACAAAGCCATATGCCCCGGATTTCCAACAGGATATCACAACATTACAGATACAGGATACAACATCTCATACAATCGGCATACAACTGCCTTAATACAATATAACAGCGGAAGATATATGTCTGAGTACAGACTACAATCAAATGCCTACTGGCAAAGAGAAAAACATCGATCCCATAACCACACGGGTCCAGGCCCTCCGCCGGGATCCGCCTAACTAGTCGTCGTCGAGTCTCCACGTGAAACGTCGATCACCAAACCTGTTGTCGATCAAGAACCCTGAAAAGAGTTTGGGGGGTAGTATCATGAGTACAGAGGTACTCAGCATCCAACTGTAGTGGTCATCTGACCCAGCAAGGACTTCATCACTCGTCATTCTAGGACAACTAGTAGTTTACGGTAAGGATGGGGTAAGTGGTGAGGTTGCTGCCGCACTAGCATTTATGAAGTGGCTAACGATCTAGAGAGTAAGGTAAGAAGCCAAGCATTCGATGAGGAATCGCCTCCAACAAGTCTTGCTATCAACTACTGTCGCAATCATAACTCCTATCCTATCCTTGTCCTCCTCTTCGCATCCCGACGAAGAAGAAGCAGTCAAGGCACACACACACGTTGATCAAATTATATTAAGATTATCTCAGTTGTTGTTGTCTATGAACAAGGAGTAGGTCTCAAGTAGTCCATAACTGTGGACACGGCTTCTCGAGAATATTTAACCCTGCAGGGGTGTACCAACTGCCCATTACGAGGCGTCACATGCCCGCCCATCTCTCTCAGTTGCTACCCATTATAGGCAACCATTTTATGATTTAGTTCCAAGAGATCCAAAACGACAGGTCCCTCTAACTAACAACAAGCAAGTCCGGGTGGCCCCCGGGGAGTCGACACCCAATCCAAAAGCTGGCCACGCTCTCGGATCGGACTCTTCCGTATGGCCAAGGTCGGGTAATCACACCTGACATCAGGGGACCCCTAGCTCACCAAGTGTGGACCAACAGAGGAACTAAGTCTCCGCTGGCCCGAGTTGTTTGAAAACTACTGGCAGCTGACCAGCACACACACGGTTTCAAATGGTAAATCATCTTGGGCCACCTCTAGAAATGTTTGAAGCTAGGTAGGTAAGAAGAGGGGACCCCCTAAATCCCACAGGCGATTAGGCACGCTCAGTCTTAAAACTAATACCCGGAACTCGGATCCTAGGTGACTCGAATGGAACAAAGCGTCGGGGCGGGATAGCCTAGACCTTCCATCCTTCGTCGAATATAGTCAACATTATAATAATCATATCATCAACAACAATATAATAATGTGATATCCCAAACCCAGGAGTAACAGGGTAATATCGTAGCATCCTAAGCATGCATACTAAGCAGGGGCTGAGCAACGAGCAATAGTAACATAGCAGTACAAAGTTTGCTGGGAAGGGACATGGCTGTATCGGTTTGAAAGAGGCTGTAAACATGTGGTAGGATCAAACATCGAACCTATCCTATACTAGCATGCAAACCTCTGGTTGAAATAGAATGGATCATAAGTAATGTATAGTCCTTGCCTGTTGATAAGTCGGGTTCCGAAGGTGTAGTTGATCGCAAGCTCGCATCGTCTTCGAAGGTACCCGCGGAAGCGCACAAGACGATAAACACTGGAAAGCAATCAACGAGCAAGCACTATATTACTACGGGGCAACACAAGATAAAGAAGACATCACACGACACGGCAACGCGATACGGATCTATCGTCGAGAACGGTTACTAACAGTTTAAGTGGGGTATCGGTCACACACGACGAATACCGCACGTTTACGGTGGTTCAAGTTGCTTAGCTACAGGTGATCAACCAACGGTTATTAACATGGAAACTCAAGCAAGCATGGCATAGCACACAAACATTTCAAGAGGTGAAGCACAAAATAAACTATCTACGCTAGTCAATTTAAGTGAGGCACAACCTAAACATGGCATAACACTAAGTGTCGCACGACAATTAAAACATTTGGTACTGTTCTGTCCTAAACCATATTTTAGGTTGGTTAACAACAGCAAAAAATATCATAAACACAAAGTACACGAAAAACCAATCAAGTTACATATAAAGAACACCCCAAACGGAGTTACGGTTAAAAAGATACAGGCAAAACAAGTTACGGGCACAATCTGCCAACACCACGAAGCACACTTTAGAGCAATACATAAACAGGTTAATGAATACAAACATGCTCACAAATGATATGGAACTAAAGTAGACATGACAGGGAAGGCATGGCAAAAAGAATCATGCAAATATGCATCATAGATCAAAAGATATTAAGCAAACAACATGGCATCGGAACGTTACAGACTTAGAGAAAAACAGAGGTGGCTGTCAAAAACAGCAGCATAGCAACTTTGGAGCTAAATAACTATATGACCAGCAAGCATATCATGACAATTCAATACATGTAATGAAAGTAGACATGATTCTTAACAATATGCAATTGGAACCACTCAATTCCGATAAACGGTTGCGAAGCAATCGTCACCCGAAGTTGCAACAAAATAACATTTTTCAGCACAGCAGCACATTAACATCAGGGTCACCACTTTGGAGCAAGATTTAATATAGCTAGAGCACCCAAATATGACAAGTTAAAGCATGGAAATGAAGTACACATGATGCTTAACACATAGGAGAAAGAATCAATGCAATAGGCCTCATGGATGTTTCGCAATCATCATGCAAAGTTGCAATAAAATAATAACAGCAGCACTAAACAGGAAAAATTAGCAATTTAACGGCCTGATGCCCACTTCAACGCAGAATTAAACTATATAGACGGCCTCAAACGGAAAAACTTTCTACATACGAACGCTAGAGCACACAAAACTGAGCAACTTTCGTTTTGGGGGCACGTTCATCGGAGCTACGGATCAGCGGGAAATCGCATTACAAAACGGGATCAGCAGCAGTGTTTTTTCCAGACTTAGCAAAATTCGCAGGGGTCTCCACAGAAAAAAAAGACAGGGGGCTCACGTATGGGCCGGCCCATCTGGCCTGGATCCGGCCTGGCTGGGCCTTGGAGGCGTCTATGGGCTGCTCGGCCTTGGGCTGGCTACGGAGGGGCCCACCTGGCCTGGCTGGCTGCTGCAGCGGCTGGAGGAGGAGGCCGAGCGGCTGGTGGCCGGCGGCGTCCCAGCTCGTCGCCGGCGAGGGCTAGGGCGGCCGAGGCGTAGGGGCGTGGAGGTCGTCGGATCTGGCAACTTCGGCCAGATCCCGTCGGCTGCCGGCTCGGGAGGAGGCAGTGGGCGGCCGGCGAGCTTCATCCCGGCCATGGCGGCTCCGCGGGCGAGCTCCGGCTCGGGACCTGCGTGGGAAAGAGGAAGAGAGGGGTGAGGAGAGAATGGAGGAGGGAGGAGAGGAGAGCGCGGGAGGAGAGGGAGGCCTGGCGGCGGCCGGCTGCGGCCGGAGCTCGGCGGCGGTGCGGCATCTCTATGGGCTGGCGGCTGCGGTTGGTGAGGAAGAGAGAGAGAGGAGCAGGTGGGCTACGTGGCGCGATCCGGTTCGTCTGATCCAGATCCGACGGATCAGACTGGGAGACCAGATCTGGCAATTTCTCAAGGGGGTGGCTGCGAATTTTGGACTAGGGAAACCCTAGAAAGGGGTGGGAGTGTGGTGGTGTTTATATAGCCCCGGTGACTGGCAGTTTGCAAAAACATCCCCGGTTTTTCTCTCGCGCGCGCGGTGCTCACGTTTCTGACCGCCGGGGGTCCGCAGTACCTCCGATTCGGGTAAAACTTCGAACTGCGCGATCACCGCGTCGAGCCGGCGGCGTTCACCTCGCGCTGGAACCATTCTGAGAACACTTTCCGGCACGCTATAAAAATAACCCGTTTAATTATTAAATGGGGTTTTTCGTTCTGTTGGTTGCGGCTGGTCTCGTGCGGTTTTCGCGAGGGTGATCGGGTGAAACCCGGTGTCGCAATGTCGAGTGTCAGGGTGGCAAGGGTCGGTCTCCGTCCGGTACGAGATATGAGGGGGGAAATAATCGCCGATCGATAAATCGTGGATGCAAACACCGCAAACAAATCAGACAACCAAACAATTCACACCGAAAACAAAATTTTTAATTTTTGTGAAAACTGGGCTTTTACATATTTGCGGATGGTTGCAAGGTGTGTAATCATAAGAGTACACTTATCTTAGTCTAGAAGGTGTACTAGCATTGATCCACCCACCGACACTTATCAACACGATACATATTACTTGGCGGAGTATGGTGAAAGTGACTTGACTATCTCTCTCGTGTTTTCTCGAGAACGTTTTAGCTTTTATAAGTTCACTTCCTAGGCTTATCCTTGTTAAAGGATTGGGCTACTTGCTACTCCTCAGTTACCTTGTTTACTTTTCCTGTCTTTTACTTTTCTGTTTCTTAAACCAAAAACCCCTAAATATTTACCTTTGAGTGTTTGCAGCCATTTACTTATCCAGTGTCACTTATCAACACCTTCTTCTCCTCGTGGGATCGATACTATTATTTATCG
Organism: Bromus sterilis; assembly: GCA_950022295.1. NCBI lineage: Eukaryota > Viridiplantae > Streptophyta > Magnoliopsida > Poales > Poaceae > Bromus > Bromus sterilis. The sequence goes on along the minus strand of OX465599.1, from coordinate 281,083,609 downwards.
AAAATCTACAATTGATCCCCTAGACTTGTGGGTTATCAAGAATCGTTTATTGGCGCGGTTAACAGGGAAGGAAACCCAACTAAACCTATTAACTTCTCCGCCATCAACGAGCTTTTCTGGCACCGTTGCTAGTTCTTCCGCATGTTTTGTGAATGGCGTCGGAAGATCCATTCTTTTCACTATGTTTGTCATTATTTCTGATTATTTTGCCGTTAATGCTTTGTTCCGGTGCTCTTTGACAGGAGTACCTTAATCTCCCTAAGTTCCTTTTGGCCCCGTTTGTAGCGGGAGGGTAGGACAAAAGATGTTGTGCAAAGTTCTTATTGCAAGCACGTACAACTACCTTGGGATACATGCCTGATGTTTGATATTTGCCTAGATGATCCTTTGTTTTCTGTGAGCCTTGCCCAAGTTAGAATTTGTTACATGTTCGTTCTCATCCAAGCAGCGCCCAACCATCCATCTCCCTAGCCTACAGTGTTTTCTTTCCTGCTGGTTACTAGTTGTTTACCTTTGCTGTTCCATTATCACTTATCTAAAATTCCCTCCATCGCGCGGATCTCTCAGAAACTTGTAGAAATATAAAAGGCCACCAAAAGTTATATGCACACTCAGTTTGAACACAACAAGGCCTTTTCTAGACAATTAGATGAGCACTCCTCTATCCTGCAAAACATTAGCAAACAGCTTGAGAGCCTGAACGGTGATATTTCCAGTGTCCAAACTAGACTCACTGCCATCGAGACTTATGTTTCAAACATGTCTCATACCCAATCTACCTTCATAAACCAAATGGCAGCTAAAACCGAAGTTGTACCCAAGGGAGAAGAGAGAATTAATAGCCTTCCAACCTACCACACAGTAGCTACTATCCAAGTAGTTGAGGATGTCCAAACTGTTAGCACCCATCACACCCCTAGTCCCACTGAACCAATCAATGGTGATGCTACCACCTCAACCTTAGATGAAGAAACATCTATGAACATAGAGGCTTTCAAACAAGTGAACCTAAATGATATCACTACCTCCTTGATAGATAGTAGTGACCTAGACTTTGACAACTGCACTTTACCTGAAGTTATTGGTTTCCTACACAAGATGTCTAGAGATCCCCACACTAGGAAACTCAATCTTGCCTTCACAGAGCATATCACCAATGCTCTAATCAAAGTTAGGGAGGAGAAGCTTAGACTAGAAGCCTCCATACCTAGGAAGCTAGAAGATGGTTGGGACCAAGCCAGGAGGGCAGGTGGCGCGGCCAGGGGCTGGGCCGCGCCAGGCACCCTTCTGGATGCCCCCTGGCTGCCCTGTGGCCCCCCTTTGGCCTGGTGGAAGCTTCCGGAACGCTGATTTTTTATATATTTTTTGGGTTTTTTCCAGCGTACCTAAATATCCAGAAACCTGCACAAAAGAAAACAGCACTGGTAGCTCTGCTGAAAAAAGCGTCAGTCCAGGTTAGTTTCGTTCAAATCATGCAAGAATGAAGACAAAACAATAGCAAAAGTGTTTGGAAAAGTAGATAAGTTTAGGACGTATCAACTCCCCCAAGCTTAGCTATTGCTTGTCCTCAAGAAATTCAGTTCAACGAACTGGACGCGACAAAGAAAACTTTGACAAACTCTTTTGCTTCATTAGATGTATATAAGCATGTACTACGAAAAGAATTTAGCAAGTTTTGACACGATGCTACAAGGACAATGCACGAAGCAATCCTTCTTTCATGTAATCAGTCACAAACAAACAAAAAAGTAAACAATATGCTGCTGAGAATCAATCTAAGATCACAATGCACATAGCATGAACATATCAGAGTGGTATCTCGCTAGTCTCCATGAGTGAAGCAAAACATAAATGCAAAAACTCCTCTGGAGTTTTAAAGGAGACTAGAACTTAGAACTCAAAGTAAGAAACATCACAAGCATGCAGAAGACAATGTGGTACTTTGGGACAATGCATGTTACACTAAGAATAACAGTTATGCTCTCATAGTTGGTGCTTTGGAGAAAGGAAGGTGGAGACTCTCGAACCGTGGCTTTTGATGGCAAGGTTGAAAACCCGTGAAAGGAAGCAAAGACTAAACATGTGCCAGAGCTCTTGGTTTTGAAAACAAAGATAAAACTCTTTTGAGAGGTGAAAATTTCCAGTCAATGGTGAACGGTAAAGGTCTCTCAATATCTCCCATGCCAACCATATTAATGCCTCTTGCTTACACATGTTCCCTTATCCATAAATCCTTTGATGGTCTATGGAACCTTTTATTTTTCCTGAAGGATGGAAGGAGGGTATCGTTCCATCTATCATAAGCAGCATTAGGTCCATTTCACTCCATCATCAAGTATGGGGGGAGGTGTAACTCTCATATTTTTTTCCTTGACTAGTTAAAACTTCCGTCAAAATATTTTTGGCATGAAAGATACTGATTTTCCCTCACCGCACCATGAGCTTGTACGGTTACAAAGGGGAAGCTTTTGAAAAAAATTCGAGATGGCACAAGAAAGTCTAAGTTAGGAGTGGCCGGTAAATACCACATATAGGTAGGTATGGTGGACTCAAATGGAACAACTGGGTTTAAAAAGGAGTTTGGAAGCACAAGCAGAATTCCGCTTGGTGCTGGAGGAAGGCTAGAAAAAGACGGGGAAGCGACCAACTACAGAGCATAACAGTCATAATCATGCAGAGCGACAAAGCAACATTGAATCGGGCATGAAAGTGATATAACTCACCCTGAAGTAAAAAGATCATCAAGGAAGAACAGACTTTTTAGTCTTAACATGCGTGAACATGTGCCAAGTCAATCCAATAATCCCCCGGAGGGAAATACCACTTCAATATGCCACACCATGAACAATGCAATGCATGTCAATCATCTCAAGCAACACATTATAAACTTTAGCTATTTGAGACTAACCACAAAGAAAGCATGAACCACTGGGAAAGCATTGTAAACATAGCACTATGTCGCTACAAGCTGGTCTCTAATCATAAGTACAGGCATATGTAAAAAAGTAGAAACAAAAAGAGTTCATACCGGCTTTCCTTGTTGCATCCCTTTCGTCGATCTTCGTCATTACTGCCTTGTCGCTTGCACAATCGAACGTAGGAAATTATAATCATCACGGACTCGAGCTGAACTCTGAAAACAAAGCAAACTAAAGAGCAAAGGAAACATATTTTTGGGTTTTTTAAAGTTTAACGAAAGCAAAAGAAAGGAGAAATCTTTTTGGGTTTTTATGAACGAAAAGAACAAAGAAGAACAGGAAAAAACTTGCAAAAATATAAAAGCGAACCAACGGTAGATACAAAGGAAAGGGGAGGAGAGAACGTACTCCCCCAAGCTTAGGCTTTTGGCCTAAGTTGGGCTCTTCTACTGCGGTCCCGCGGAGCTTCCTGCTCCGGGGTAATGGTAATCCCACGGGTTGTATGAGCCCTCCGGTGCGTACACTGAAGTCCTCGGATCCTCCCACGTGGAAGAGGAAGGTCTTGCCCCCCATCCAGAGGAAGACCCTTCACCCCAGGGGGTGACGGTCTCCTCCTGAACTGGTGGATATACCACGTGCTCCTCCTCTTCTGGCTCGACCCCCTCCGTGGGGTCGTGAAACTAGTATCTCCTCGTGATCTCATCAAACTCGGCCACTGAAAAACGAAATCCGTTCCTGCGAGAAAAATCAAACACAAGTGGTGCAGGTAGACGGACAACGCATTCCACACCGTCTTTAAACCGCAAAATATAATCAAGTGCATAGCGGTCAGAGGCCTTAGTAACAAAGAAATGCCTCTTCATGGCAGCCAAGTCAAGGCTAACAAAAGGAAAGACAGTATCATCTGGGCGCGCTTCTCCTTGGAGAAACTACAAAAGAAGTGTGGCATAGACGCCACCAAAGAGGTCCCCCTTGCTACTATTAGTAGCAAGGCGTTTCGCCATAAGCGAACCCACATGATACTCGTGCTTCCCTGAGAGGGCATTCGCCATGATAGCAGTATTAGGCGTAGAAGTGCTGCTCGTGTTGTCTCGAGCCAACACTCCTCTAGCAATATAATAGGCGAAATACCTGAGGTGAGGGAACATAATGTTGGAAATCTTCTGACGGTTGGATGCCCTCACTTCAGTGTTACAGAACGAGTCGAGGACGGTGTTGAGTGCAACAGTTTGGACATTTCTCCTCTTCTTCTTCTCGACCAAGCCTGGCAAACCTAAAGCTTCACAAAATGTACTCATAGGCATGGTCAGCAACCTTTCATAAAGTCTAAACACCACAGTATCATTGTCAGGATAAAACCTGAAACTGTTAACAAAAATAGCAGTGAGTGTCTCGTACTGTGGTACACGGATCGTAACGAGCCGTGTCAAACCTTCATGGGCACACAGAGCATAGAACTCTTCTCGTATGCCGGCATCCTCCATGAAGTCTTCACATGGAAATGTCATAGCTCTTGCGGGTGACGCGTCCAACATCTCCATGGGTACGATATCTTCATTATAGCTCACCCTCGTGGCCGAAGGTGAAGCTGCTGAACGCGTAACACGGCTAGAGCGCTCGGGATTCTTCTTCCCAAGCCACTTTCCTAGCCTCTCCGTTTCTGAAATTTTTAACAATTTACAAAAACGAAGATTTAAGCAAAACTAGTTTGGGCAAAACATTCTACTTACTTTACCAAGGCTCAAACTAGCAACAAAACTTGAAAAATAAATTTCTACACAAACATTTAAGCTCAACTAAACAGCACCAAGAACCACTAAATACTCACTAATGAAGCCACCAACTAGAAAACTAATTGGACGGGTGAGGGAGTCACATACCAGAGAATATTTCTCCCAAATTTTAGCTCAAATGAGTGGTTGTAGAGGGAGATCGAAGTTCCGTGCTCAAGAATAGCAAGAACACGAAACCAGAGCAAGAACACGAGTTTTCGGGGTGAAAGAGAGAGAGTGGAAGAAGAGATGCCAGCAGGGGGTGCCTGTGGGCCCCAGGAGGGTGGGTGGCGCGGCCAGGAGCTGGGCCGCGCCACCTGGCCTTCTGGCCTGGTGGTGGCCCCCCTGGTCAGCCAAAGGTGCCCCCTGATGGATTTTTACCTGAAAACTTTGAATATAATTTTTTTGAAATTTTCTGGGCAACTTTACTGTAGAGAATTTTTCAAAGTTCAAAAAGCTGCAAAAACTTTCGTGAACTTGAGGCAAAAGTTAGAATAGGTGAAGCTTTAAACACAAAAACTTGGGTAGAGCCAGGAGAATAAAAGCTAAAGGAAATGAAAACATAACAAGCTCAACTTTTTACTTATATAAAACTTGCTAGTTAGCAAGGTTGATCAAGTCTTACCAACACACCGGTGATATATAGCGCAGAAAATCTCGCCTCTTATGAAGTGATCATTGCACTCTCACTTTAATGGACATGGTCCCCACCATAATTGTTTTGTATTTGTGGTATACATGTAGTGGACAATCCCATTCTCCAATCTTCACGGTCTCGATATTCTCAATGGAGTTAAGGCCATGCCTTTCGTCGATTTTCTTCGGAAAATACACTGTGTGTTCTTTGTCATTTACGTTGAAGGTAACCTTCCCTTTATTGCAATAAATAACGGCACCTGCGGTGTTAAGAAAAGGTCTACCAAGGATAACGGACATGCTCCCATCCTCGGGCATGTCAAGCACAACAAAATCAGTAAGTATTAAGCAATTGGCAACTTCAACAGGAACATCCTCACAAATACCGATCGGGACGGCCGTGGACTTGTCGGCCATCTGAAGAGAGATATCTGTAGGAATTAGTTTCTCTAAACAAAGCCTTTTGTAGAGAGAAAAGGGCATAACACTCACTCCTGCACCAAGATCACATAAGGTAGTTCTAACATAATTATTCTTTATGGAACAAGGAATGGTGGGTATACCTGGATCACCGAGCTTCTCAGGAATCTTGCCACTGAAAGAGTAGTTAGCAAGCATAGTAGATATTGCCTCATTAGGGACTTTTCTTTTATTAGTAACAATATCTTTCATATAATTTGAGTAAGGAGGTAATTTAATAGCATCAGTCAAAGGAATTTGAAGAAAAAGAGGTTTCATCCACTCACAAAACTTGTTGTAGTGCTCTTCTTCTTTGGATTTGACGGACTTGCTTGGGAAAGGCATGGGTTCTGTACCCATGGTTCTCGTTCCTTCCCGTGTCTCCTTGCAAGGAAGTCTTCTCTAGTATACTTCTTGCGCTTATCGGGTGCTTCTTCTTCACGAACCTCGGGTGGATCATTCTTTTCAGTATCTTTTTCAGGTTCAGCACCGTCTTCAGTCTCAGCATCGGACGTAGATATGCTGTTTGGATCCACAGCTTGTTCTTCTTCTTCTATAGGATCATTGGAATTGTCATCTTCCTTGTGTTTCTTTTTCTTCTTCTTCTTCTTTGGGGAGCTAACAATTTCTTCTTCCTGCACTTGCGAATCTTGCTCGATCCTCTTTGGATGCCCCTCTGGATAGAGAGGGTCCTGGGTGTGTGTGCCTCCCAGGGTCTTTATACCGTAAGCTTGTAAATTGTCCTGTTTGGCATTATTAGCAAGCAAATCTTTTTGCACATTAGAAATTTGTTCAAGCTGAGTTTGAACCATATGAAAATGCTTCACAACACATTTAACATCATTAACTATTCTACCTAGAACATCAAGCAAACTTTTGACAGCAAGAGTATTATCATGCAACTGACCTTGTATCTTCTTATTGAAGTGATTCTTCTTCATAATAAAATTATCAAGCTCATCTAAACATTGGTCAGGAGGTTTACCTTTAGGGATGTCACTTGCATTGAAATCTAAAAGAGAGTGTACTTCTACCATAGGTGGGTGAATGGTAGTCTCACACAGCTTCTCAATTGGAGGTAGATTCTTCACGTCATTAGCTTTAATACCTTTCTCTCTTATGGACTTCATTGCTTCTTGCATACCTTCCTGGCTTAGGACTAGCATGCCCCTCTTCTTTGGTGGTGGAGGTGGTTCAGGCACGGACCAATCTTCATGGTTTTTGGCAATTTTTCCCATCAATTCTTCCACATCGTCCGGTGTTCTTTGCCTGAAAACACAACCAGCACAACTATCTAGGTAGGATTTAGACCCATCGGTTAGACCAGCATAAAATATATCAAGTAACTCATTTTTATGGATTTCATGTCCTGGTCTAGCCTTTAGCAAACTACAAAATCTCCCCCAAGCTTTAGGGAGATGCTCATCCTGCAACTGTTTAAAGTTATAAATTCTTTGTAAAGCAGCATGTTGCATATGAGCAGGAAAATACTTATCAATGAAAGATATAGCCATATCTTGAGGACTCTGAATGGAACCACATGGTAGTGCATCGTACCATGCTCTAGCATCTCATTTCAAGTAAAAAGGAAGAAGCTTGGTCACATAAAGGTTCCGGATCCTTTCATCTGTGGTAAACAAGCCACCTAACTCAGTGAGTTTGGTCAGGTGCCCGATAGCATCATCATTTTCTCTGCCATAAAAGGGATCAGCTTCAACTGTGGATATAAGTGAAAGGTCAACAGAGAAATCATAATCAGGATCAGTGATGCATATAGGAGACTTATCAAAAGTAGGATCAGGAGTAAACTTGTTCTTCAGGGAGTGCTTTTCTAGCAACTTCTTTATAGTAGCAGGGTCGGAACCAGCACATTCATTAAGCTCCCTGCATAAGTCATCATCAATTATAACATAATCGTCCTCAAGGAGTTTCTCCTTAAGGCCAGCAAGGTCATGAATTTTTCCAATAGGTGTTTGGGTAACAGGAATTTCAACACCCGAGAATCAGGCAGCAGCAGCAGCAATATGTTCTTCTATAAAAGAACCAAGTGAACCTATAGTCTCAAAAGTAGTAGAATCATCATCAAAGTATCTGACATATTGCCAGACTCAGCAGAAGTAACATGTAATTGAGGTGAATCAAACTGACTCATAACCGAAGGTGAATCAAGTTTAGCACTAGTGCTAAGAGAAGTACCTCGTCTCGTACGGGATGGTAAGATCGGAACTTTAGGGTCTCCCTTCTTACCCATAGTGGATAACGTGCAGCAGGTAGGATACTTCGAGTAGACCTGTAAATAAAGCTATGGTCCCCGGCAACGGCGCCAGAAAACAGTACTTGATAACCCTCAACTGTAGGGGATCGATATAGTCTTCGCGGGAAAGATAACCCAATTTATTGATTCGACACTTGGGGACACAAAGAATACATACAGGCTTTGACAATTGAGTTGTCAATTCAACCGCACCTGAAATAAACACTTGCTTGCACAAAGGTATAACTTCTTAGCCATCAGCAAGTTGTTGAGAAAAACTAGTGTGGATCTTTGGGATCTTTTCCTCACTTTAGGGGCAATACTCTATATTTTACAAGAATATAGGAGATCTTTCACACTTTACAAAGGTACTCACATAAAGAAAATGTAACTATCATGATGCAAATGTATGCTTCTGCCAGGATAGCAGGATATGCAATGATACTAGCGCGTCATGTAGAAATGATTAGGGCAAGGCCCAACTAGCATGCGGCTCATCGATCAAGCAAGTAGCATGTATGACATGAAGATCAAGTCATCAGAAGGTGGATGTTGCATGGCAATGTATCTCGGAAAGGCTATGGAAATGCCTTGTAGGTAGGTATGGTGGCTGTTTTGAGGAAAGATATAAGGAGGCTTATGATGACAGAGCGTATCGTGCCAAGGGTTTGGATGCACCGGCGAAGTATGCGCCAACTCTCGAGGTGAGAAAGGGCAATGCACGGTACCGAAGAGGCTAGAAAAAGTATAGGTGGGTGGAAGTGTCAACTTTCGAATACTCACATTAGTCCGAAGAACTCATGCACTTATTATCGGTAACTCTCAATCTAATCAGGAGGTTCACAAAGAGACAGGTACCCCGAGGAGGAGTGTATGGGGGTTTGGTTATCCTTGCGCATCCTCGACTCATGGTACGTGAGTGTACTCTAATATTCTAACCCTCCAGAGGTTAGTGATCCATCTAGTAGCTAGAGTTCTCAACAGGGGTTTTTGGTTTTCAAAAAACACACGGATTGCCCAAAATACGACATCTATCACTAATAGGCAAGAGCTCTTGACACCATAAGTTCAAACACTACTCTAGTCAATACCTCAAAACTATTGCAAGTTACTACTACAAAGAGAACAGCAACTTTAACTACCTACTTTCAGTCAAGACACAGAACTCAGTGCAACAGGAAAACTCTCTAACAAGATAAAACATGCAACCTATAGAAAGTTCAACCTAAGACAAAAAAGAAATGCTCTAGAAAAACTAAAGCACTTCAACTAAACAGAACAGCAGCTAAGAAAAGAAAAAGAGCAGCTCACAGCTAAAAGAATAAGCATGCAAATCCTATGAGGAGTTCTAGTTCAAGCGGAGCGTGAATCTCTCCCACACAAAAGAAAGTAAGCTGGGATCTAACTTGTTACTAGAGCAAACAAAGAAAAAGAAAACTAAAAACAAAACCTAAGAGCAAGACGCTCCAAGAAAAGCACATAACACATGAAGTGATAAAAATATAGTGCAACGAGAGCCGAACTGATAATTGTTGATGAAGAAGGGGATGCATGGGGGCATCCCCAAGCTTAGACGCTTGATTCTCCTTGAATATTTATTGGGGGTGCACATGGGCATCCCCAAGCTTGAGCGTTTGACTCTCCTGAATCTTCTTTCATCATCCTCCATCGCACACTTGAAAACTCCCTTCATACATAACTCATTGTAGGCTGATTAGAGACGTTAGTACCCTAATAAAATAATTTTCCTCTACTGCAAATAAATATTTCCAGGAAGATCTACTCTTTCCCAAGATTTCCAAAAGGTTTTTGCAAAGAAATAGCAAGCTTAAGGTTTGCAAAAGTGAAGAGAGACAAAACGTGGCAGAATCTGTGAAAAACAGACCAGAAGATAGAAACGAATTTTTAGGGGTACTTCTGCAACTTAAATCAAAAAAACTCAGAATATATGGAAGTTTCGTAATTGTATAGAGCACGTTGTGTAACAAATTCAGCTCAAAAAGATGAACTGGGATTTTTCTCGGATTTTTCTAGTCACGAGTACAGAATCTGTTTTCTGGACAGGATATCACAACTTTTACTTCCCTTGCCGTATGAGGCTAAACTTGGCACAAAGCTTGAAAATTTAAGATACAATGATGTGTCTACAGTAGTAACAATCATCAAGACCACTAAGAATAGAACAAAAGCAAAAAGAAAAACCTAAATTCGTTGCGGGCTGCCTCCCGAAATCGCTTCTTTAGAGCCATTAGCTAGGCTTAAAGCAGAAGATCAATTCTTTTCAAGAGAATAACTAGCCCGTGTGACGGACTCAAAAGGTAACTTAATCTTTTTCCTAGGGAAATGTTCCATCCCTTTCTTGAGAGGGAATTGGAATTTGATATTCCCCTCTTTCATGTCAATAACAGAACCAACTGTGCGAAGACAAGGACGTCCCAAAATAATTGGACAAGAAGGTTCACATTCAATGTCCATAATAGTAAAATCAACGGGAACATAATTGTCATTGACGATGATAAAACATCGTCGATCTTCCCCAAAGGTTTCTTTCCGGAAGAATCAACAAGACGAACACCAAAAGAACAAGGATCAAAAGGTTTCAATTCAAGCATATCATACATTCTTTTGGGCATAACAGAGGTACTTTCTCCAACATCACAAAGAGCATAACAATAGAAGTTATTCAATTTAATTTTTATAATAGGATCCCAACCATCTTCTAGCTTCCTAGGTATGGAGGCTTCTAGTCTAAGCTTCTCCTCCCTAACTTTGATTAGAGCATTGGTGATATGCTCTGTGAAGGAAAGATCAAGTGTGCTAGTGTGGGGGTCTCTAGACATCTTGTGTAGGAAACCAATAACTTCAGGTAAATTGCAGTTGTCAAAGTCTAGGTCACTACTATCTATCAAGGAGGTAGTGATATCATTTAGGTTCACTTGTTTGAAAGCCTCTATGTTCATAGAGGTTTTTTCATCTAAGGTTGAGGTGGTAGCATCACCATTGATAGGTCCACTGGGACTAGGGGTGTGATGGGTGCTAACAGTTTGGACATCCTCAACTACTTGGATAGTAGCTACTGTGTGGTAGGTAGGAAGGCTCTTAATTCTCTCTTCTTCCTCCTTTTCTCTAGCACGTCTCTCTTTGAGTTTAGCCATCATCCTAATATTTTCATTGATTTGTAACTGGATAGCATTAATAGGAGTGACCTTACTCTCCTCAAGAGGAGAGGTTCTAATTTTTAACATCTCAACATCAAGGGCTAAGTTGTCTACCTTCAAACAAAGATTATCTAATTTAGCTAGTTTTTCTTCCACATTCTTGTGGAAGGCTTTTTGGGTAGTGATAAAGTCTCTAAGCAAGGTCTCTAGTTCTGAAGTGGAGTTTCTGGTGGTAGGATAAGTGGTTTTCCCATAGTTGTTGGATGGGAAAGGCCTAGGATTGTTGCTACCAAAGTTACTCCTATAAGAATTATTGTTGAAGTTGTTTCTAGAGACAAAATTGACATCTACTTGCTCCTGAGCAACCAAAGAATTTAAAGGAACATCTTGAGGATCAATAGAAATTTGCTTGGTAAGTAGAGACATGATAAGGTCAACCTTTTCATTTAAAGAGGAGATCTCCTCGACAGAGTTTACCTTCTTACCGGTTGGAGATCTCTCGGTGTGCCATTGCGAGTAATTCAGCATCATCTCATCTAGTAGCTTTGTGGCAGCACCAAGCGTGGTTGACATAAAAGTTCCTCCCGCGGCCGAATCTAACAGGTTTCGCGAGGTGAAGTTCAAGCCTGCATAAAAAGTCTGGATAACCATCCAGGTAGTCAGTCCATGTGTGGGGCAGATCTTGACAAGTGTCTTCATACGTTCCCAAGCCTGGGCAACGTGTTCATTATCCAATTTCCTCACTTTAGGGGCAATACTCTATATTTTACAAGAATATAGGAGATCTTTCACACTTTACAAAGGTACTCACATAAAGAAAATGTAACTATCATGATGCAAATGTATGCTTCTGCGAGGATAGCAGGATATGCAATGATACTAGCCCGTCATGTAGCAATGATTAGGGCAAGGTCCAACTAGCATGCGGCTCATCGATCAAGCAAGTAGCATGTATGACATGAAGATCAAGTCATCAGAAGGTGGATGTTGCATGGCAATGTCTCTCGGAAAGGCTATGGAAATGCCTTGATAGGTAGGTATGGTGGCTGTTTTGAGGAAAGATATAAGGAGGTTTATGATGACAGAGTGTATCATGCCAAGGGTTTGGATGTACCGGCGAAGGTGGATGCTAACTCTCGGAGTGAGAAGAGAGCAATGCACGGCACAGGAGAGGCTAGAAAAAGTATAGGTGGGTGGAAGTGTCAACTTTCGAATACTCACATTAGTCCGAAGAACTCATGCACTTATTATCGGTAACTCTTAATCTAATTAGGAGGTTCACAAAGAGACAGGTACCCCCGAGGAGGAGTGTATGGGGGTTTGGTTATCCTTGCGCATCCTCGACTCATGGTACGTGAGTGTGCTCTAATATTCGAACCCTCCAGAGGTTAGTGATCCATCTAGTAGCTAGAGTTCTCAACAAGGGTATTTGGTTTTCGAAAAACACACGGATTTCCCAAAATACGACATCTATCACTAATAGGCAAGAGCTCTTGACACCATAAGTTCAAACATTACTCTAGTCAATACCTCAAAACTATTGCAAGTTACTACTACAAAGAGAACAACAACTTTAACTACCTACTTTCAGTCAAGACACAGAACTCAGTGCAACAGGCAAACTCTCTAAAAAGATAAAACATGCAACCTATAGAAAGTTCAACCTAAGACAAAAAAGAAAAGCTCTAGAAAAACTAAAGCACTTCAACTAACCAAAACAGCGGCTAAGAAAAGAAAAAGAACAGCTCACAGCTAAAAGAATAAGCATGCAAATCCTATCAGGAGTTCTAGTTCAAGCGGAGCGTGAATCTCTCCCACACAAAAGAAAGTAAGCTGGGATCTAACTTCTTACTACAGCACACAAAGCAAAATAAAACTAAAAACAAAACCTAAGAGCGAGACGCTCCAAGAAAAGCACATAACGCATGAAGTGATAAAAATATAGTGCAACAAGAGACGAACTGATAATTGTTGATGAAGAAGGGGATGCACGGGGGAATCCCCAAGATTAGACGCTTGAGTCTCCTTGAATATTTATTGGGGGTGCACATGGGCATCCCCAAGCTTGAGCGTTTGACTCTCCTGAATCTTCTTTCATCATCCTCCATCGCGCACTTGAAAACTCCCTTCATACATAACTCATTGTAGGCTGATTAGAAAGGTTAGTACCCTAATAAAATAATTTTCCTCTACTACAAATAAACATTTCTAGGAAGAGCTATTGTTTCCCAAGATTTCCAAAAGGTTTTTGCAAATAAAAAGCAAGCTTAAGGTTTGCAAAAGTGAAGTGTGACAAAACGTGGCAAAATCTGTGAAAAACAGAACAGTAGATAGAAACGATTTTTTTAGGGGTACTTCTGCAGCTCAAATAAAAAAACTCAGAACATACGGAAGTTTCGTAATTGTATGGAGCACGCTGTGTCACGAGGAACTGGGATGAACTGGGATTTTTCTCTGATTTTTCTAGTCACGAGGACAGAATCTGTTTTCTGGACAGGATGTCACAACTTTTACTTCCCTTGTCGTATGAGGCTAAACTTGGCACAAAGCTTGAAAAGTAAAGATACAATGATGTTGCTACAGTAGTAACAATCATCAAGACCACTAAGAACAGAACAAAAGAAAAAAAGAAAAACCTAAATTCGTTGCGGGCTGCCTCCCGAAAGCGCTTCTTTAGAGCCATTAGCTAGGCTTAAAGCAGAAGATCAAGTCTTTTCAAGAGAATAACTAGCCCGTGTGACGGACTCAAAAGGTAACTTAATCTTTTTCCTAGGGAAATTTTCCATCCCTTTATTGAGAGGGAATTGGAATTTGATATTCCCCTCTTTCATGTCAATAACAGCACCAACTGTGTGAATAAAAGGAGGTCCCAAAATAATTGGACAAGAAGGTTCACATTCAATGTCCATAATACTAAAATCAACGGGAACATAATTGTCATTGACAATGATAAGAACATCGTCGATCTTCCCCAAATGTTTATTTACGGAAGAATCAACAAGACGAACACCAAAAGAACAAGGATCAAAAGGTTTCAATTCAAGCATATCATACATTCTTTTGGGCATAACAGAGGTACTTGATCCAACATCACAAAGAGCATAACAAGAGAAGTTATTCAATTTAATTTTTATCATAGGATCCCAACCATCTTCTAGATTCCTAGGTATGGAGGCTTCTAGTCTAAGCTTCTCCTCCCTAACTTTCATTAGAGCATTGGTGATATGCTCTGTGAAGGCAAGATTGAGTGTGCTAGTGTGGGGGTCTCTAGACATCTTGTGTAGGAAACCAATAACTTCAGGTAAAGTGCAGTTGTCAAAGTCTAGGTCACTACTATCTATCAAGGAGGTAGTGATGTCATTTATGTTCACTTGTTTGAAAGCCTCTATGTTCATAGAGGTTTCTTCATCTAAGGTTGAGGTGGTAGCATCACCATTGATAGGTCCAGTGGGACTAGGGGTGTGATGGGTGCTAACAGTTTGGACATCCTCAACTACTTGGATAGTAGCTACTGTGTGGTAGGTTGGAAGGCTCTTAATTCTCTCTTATCCCTTGGGTACAACTTCGGTTTTAGCTTCCATTTGGTTTATCAAGGTAGATTGGGTATGAGACATGTTTGAAACATAAGTCTCGATGGCAGTGAGTCTAGTTTGGAGACTGCAAATGTCGTCGTTCAGGCTCTCAAGCTGTTTGCTAATGTTTTGTAGGATAGAGGAGTGCTCATCTAATTGTCTAGAAAAGGCCTTGTTTTGTTCAAACTGAGTGTGCATATAGCTTTTGGTGGCCTTTTCTATTTCTACAAGTTTCTGAGAGATACGCGTGATGGAGGGAATTTTAGATAAGTGATAGTGGAACAGCAAAGGTAAACAACTAGTAACAAGAAGGAAAGAAAACACTGTAGGCTAGGGAGATGGATGGTTGGGCGCTGCTTGGATGAGAACGAACATGTAACAAATTCTAACTTGGGCAAGGCTCACAGAAAACAAAGGATCATCTAGGCAAATATCAAACATCACGCATGTATCCCAAGGTAGTTGTACGTGCTTGCAATAAGAACTTTGCACAACATCTTTTGTCCTACCCTCCCGCTACAAACGGGGCCAAAAGGAACTTAGGGAGATTAAGGTACTCCTGTCAAAGAGCACCGGAACAAAGCATTAACGGCAAAATAATCAGAAATAATGACAAACATAGTGAAAACAATGGATCTTCCAACGACATTCACAAAACATGCGGAAGAACTAGCAACGGTGCCAGAAAAGCTCGTTGATGGCGGAGAAGTTAATAGGTTTAGTTGGGTTGCCTTCCCTGTTAACCGCGCAATAAACGATTCTTGATAACCCACAAGTCTAGGGGAGCAATTGTAGATTTTCGATAAATAAGAGTATCAATCCCACGAGGAGCAGAAGGTGTTGATAAGTGACACTGCATAAGTAAAGGGCTGCAAACACTCAAAGGTAAATATTTAGGGGTTTTTGGTTTAAGCAACAGAAAAGTAAAAGACAGGCAAAGTAAACAGGGTAACTGAGGTGTAGCAAGTGGCCCAATCCTTTAACAAGGATAAGCCTAGGAAGTGAAGTTATAAAAGCTAAAACGTTCTCGAGAAAACACGGGAGAGATAGTCAAGACACTTTCACCATACTCCGCCAAGTAATATGTATCGTGTTGATAAGTGTCGGTGGGTGGATCAATGCTAGTACACCTTCTAGACTAAGATAAGTGTACTCTTATGATTACACACCTTGCAAGCATCCGCAAATACAAGGTAGTAATTAAGGCATAAGCCTAACCACAGCATTACGATCAAGGATCCATTATTCCCTTGTGCAAAAGTGTGCGGACTAGGGTTCAGGTTTCTGTCACTCCGGCAACCCACCATAAGCATCCTTTGTGCACAATGTATTCCTCTAGGCCCATGAAAGGTGAAGTGTTATGTGTTCGACTCGCATAACACCACTAGAGAAATAACAACACAACTTAAGTATCAAACAACACATAATACTTCAACTTCATATGACTACTAACAACTAGACTTCCCCCATGTTCTCAAGAACTAAAGTAACTACTCACAAGACATAAAAGAGATCATGATCAGAGGTGATAGATGGGTGATAAACAATCTGGACACAATGATATTTTCTCCAACAAAACTCAATAGCATTCACCACAAAGTAGTAATCAACACCAACAGAGTAGAGAGGATAGATAGTACGGATTACAACACAAGTTGCAATTATGAGATGAGATGGGATGGAGATGGAGATGGTGCTGATGTTGGGGATGATGTTCATGATGATCTCGATGATGCCCGTGACGATGATGATGATGATGGAGACGATCTCCCCTTCTGGGAGGTGATCTCCCCGGCGGAATCTGCCCGCCGGAGATGGCTTTTCTCCTCTGTAGGTTTCCGCCCCGTGGCGGCGGTGAAACAGGAAAACGACTCTTGTTTAGGGGTTTCCACCCTAGGGGGTTTATATAGGTGAAAGGGGGCACCGAGGGGGGCCACCAGGCATCCAGGAGGGTGCCTGGCGCGGCTAGGAGGGGGTTCCCCTCACCTCCTCCTTCGGTGATCCCCAGTCAATCTTCATAAAACTGTTCCCCGTAAATTTTCATCGCATTTGGACTTGATCTGATTCAGCAACTTGGTATCCACTTTTTACCGTTGAATTCTGGTTCTGCTGCTTCGGCACCCTGCCGGGAGGAGTAACCCCCTCCGGGAGACCATCCATAGCCATGGACGCCTCCTGTATTTACCGTGAGTAGTTCCCCTTGGACCATGGGTCCGTGACTAGTAGCTATGTGATGTTACTCTCCCCTCTTTGTGCTTCCACTTTTGAGACCTCGTGAGCTGCCTCACATGATCGAGGCACCTTTGTAATTTTCTTCCGTTGCTATGCTGAGTTTGTTGGGATCTGAAGGATTATGATACTATGTTCAAATTGTGATGAGTAATATATTTGGTTCTTCTCTTTTATATTTTTTTCTTGAGTAAATTTTTGCATGTTCTCCGTTGCCGTATCTTACTTTGGCCAAGTGATTTGTTGCAACTCCAAGAGGGAGCGTTATGCTTGATTGTGGGTTCAGCCCCTTGATGTCGAGCTTGAGTGACAGAAACATGAGACTAGGGGATGTGCTATTGCCACCAGGGATAAAACAACGGTGCTTGTATCCGCGGATGCAAGGATTGTTTACTTTACGCAAAGTTCTTTTAATGCAGTTGTCTGTTGCTTTGAGTTTACACTTTGGGTGGGATTCGCAACTTAATACCAGCGAGATGTTCTGGATAGATATCTCAAGGTGGATGATTCATAGTAGATGCAGATGGATTTCGGTCTACTTACCTTGGCGTACTGCCCATTTCTTTTGAGCCTCTTCCTTTCTTTTGTAGCATAGTTAGCATTGTGGTGCATTTATTATCATGTCAATTGCCCAGCTGTGATTTGTTTACCTCACTAGCACTTTTATCGTCTTTTGGGAGAGAGGCATCACTAGTGAACGTCATGGGACCCCGATCCATATTTCCACCATTGTTTACACCCTCAATTTACTTTCAGTCTTTACTTTTTGTTTCTACTATTATTATATCTTGCGTTGATCCTTTGTAAACAGCAAGGCCATAGGAATTCATCTTCTATCCCTTGTACTCCATAGAGATCATCATCATGCATATAGCTATGTGGGGACCCTTCACATTATAGAACTTGTCTTGTATATTCCAATGATGAGCCTTCTCAAACGAGCTCTAGGTCTTCTTGAGTAAGCAAGTTAGATGCACCCCCACTAGTTCCCTTGGAGAGCTTTTAGCTCACATGTGCATCCGTTGTATGGCAATCCCTACTCCTCACATCATATCTATCATATGGCCTTCTCTCGCCTATGATTGTCCTCATTAATGTGAGCCTTTCACACCTTTTTGTCTTCCTCCTCCACCTTCTTTCTGTTTCGTCATTTAGGTGTCAACTTTCTTGCTCACGCTCATCCATTGCATGAGTGCTCAAAATGTCGAAAGGGAGTGGATCAGTTTGACTTGTACCTGGCTAGTGGTCTGGGGACGAGTCCAGATAAGAATCCAAAGGAGACCAAGTGTGAAACTTTAGTAGATAGTTGTTCTCAACAACCTTTTTTCTCTTTCTTCCCAGTCCCTTGCTTGCACGCAAACACCATTTGGAGACATTCGAGTCACGGACATCGAGAGCTCTTGTACCCTTTGTCCTTTTGTTGCTTGTGTCAATGCTAATATAGACTCTTGCTTGTTATGACTTGAATTGAATTGCATGCTTTGATTGCTTTACTTAAAAGTCCTTATTTGGTTGTGTGGCATGTCACCATAGAAATTATGCTTGTTATCATTTACCTACTCGAGGACGAGCAGGAATTAAGCTTGGGGATGTTGATACGTCCCAAACGTATCTATAATTTCTGCTTGCTCCAGGCATGTTTTGTGTGACTTTGCCATGTTTTGCTTGAACTTTCATACACTTTTGAACCTATTTGGACTAACCTATTAACTCAATGCACCCAGTTGCCAGTTTCTGTTTTCTGTTGTTTTTGTATTTCAGGTTTTCCGGCCATTAAAAGTGCTCCAAAAAATCCGGGGAAAATATATAAAAAATCAGCGCAATAGAAGCTTTCGGAATCACCAAGAGAGGGAAGGGGGCCACCACCAGGCGGCCAGGAGGGCAGGTGGGGCGTCCCCACCCTGGGCCGCGCCAGGGACCCTCCTGAATGCCTCGTGGGTCCCCTCGATGCCCCCCTTCGCCTATATTTACCCCTCGGGGTGGAAACCCCTAATATCAATCTCTTTCTCGCGAACTCCCCTCTGTACCGCCACTGCCGCCGTTTCAAGATCGGGGCTGCCTGGATAAGCTGCCTCGGCACACTGCCGGACGGAGGAACCCCCTCCGGGAGACCATCCATAGCCATGGACGCCTCCCGGATGTGCCGTGAGTAGTCCCCCTTGGACCATGGGTCCGTGACCAATAGCTATGTGATGAATCTCTCCCCCTTTTGTGCTTCCACTTTCGAGTCCTCGTGAGCTGCCTCACATGATCGAGGCATCTATGTAATTTCTTCTGTTGCTATGCTGAGTTTGTTGGGATCTGATGGATTATGAGACTATGTTCAGATTGTGATGAGTAATATATTTGGTTCTTCTCTTTTATATTTTTTTATTCAGTAAATTCTTGCATGTTCTCCGTTGCGGTATTTGCTTTGGCCAAGTATTTTATTTGCAACTCCAAGAGAGAGCGTTATGCTCGATTGTGGGCCCCTTGATGTCTAGCTTGAGTGACAGAAACATGAGACTAGGGGATGTGTTGTTGCCACCAGGGATAAAACAACGGTGCTTGTACCTGCGGGTGCAAGGATTGTTTACTTTACGCAAACTTCTTTTAATGCAGTTGTCTGTTGCTTTGAGTTTACACTTTGGGTGGGATTCGCAACTTAATACCAGCGAGATGTTCTGGATAGATATCTCAAGGTGGATGATTCCTAGTAGATGCAGATGGATTTTGGTCTACTTACCTTGGCATACTGTCCATTGCTTTTGAGCCCTTCCTTTCTATGCAGCATAGTTAGCATTACGGTGCCTTCATAATCCTGTCAATTGCCCAACTGTAATTTGTTTACCTCGCTAGCACTTTTATCGTCTTTTGGGAGAGAGACATCACTAGTGAAAATCACGGGACCCCGGTCCATCTTTACCTTACTGTTTACACCTTAGCTTACTTTCAGTCTTTACTTTCAGTTCCACTTTTATCTCTTGTGTTGATCCTTTGTAAATAGCAAGGCCGGAGGAATTGACAACTCCTCTGTACTCGTTGGGAGCAAAGTTATTTGTATCTGTGTGCAGGTCCAGGTGAGGTTAGCAACCTCGGCTCCATTGTTCACTTTACCACCTTCTTGTATCCTTCGGAGTCCTACGGGAGACAAACCTTGGTATCTTTGCCAAGGGAAAACTTGTCGATGTACTATATCTCACTCTGCACTTGGGGGTAACCAACGAGGCTTGAAGAGTATTAACACTCTCTTGCCATCAGCAAGTTTTCTGGCGCCGTTGCCGGGGACTCCAGCCTACAAGATAGGGGAGTTTCACACTATCTTTTATCTTTTCTTTTTAGTCTTGTTAGTTTACCTTTCAGTTTTTACTTTTGTGTCCCTTATCAAAAATACCAAAAATACCTGCTGCTACTATGGGTTCCAATGAAAACACCAAGTTGTGTGACTTCACTAGTCACAACAACAGTGACTTTATCTGCACTCCTATTGCTACACCTGCTACTTCAGCACCTTCTTATGAGATTAAACCTTCTTTGCTGAACCTTGTTTTGAAATATCAATTCTCTGGTGCTAGAGATGATGGTTCTTTGCACTTAAATAATTTTATTGGGCTTTGTGATATACAAAAGTACAAAGAAGTAGATGGTGAAATTGTTAAGCTTAAGCTTTTTCCTTTATCTTTGAGGGATGAAGCTAAAATTTAGTTTCAATCCTCTCCTAAGAATAGCATAGATTCTTGGGATAAGTGCAAGGATGCTTTTATCGGGAAGTACTATCCCCCTGCTAAAATTATTCAATTGAGGAGTAACATTATGAATTTCAGGCAATTGGATAATGAACACGTTGCCCAGGCATGGGAACGTATGAAGATGCTTGTCAAGAATTGCCCCACACATGGACTGACTACCTGGATGGTTATCCAGACTTTTTATGCAGGCCTGAACGTTACCTCGCGGAACCTGTTAGATTCGGCCGTAGGAGGAACCTTTATGTCAACCACACTTGGTGCTGCCACAAAGCTACTTGATGAGATGATGCTGAACTACTCTCAGTGGAAGACCGAAAGATCTCCAACTGGTAAGAATGTAAATTCTATCGAGGAGATCTCCTCTCTAAATGAAAAGGTTGACCTTATCATGTCTTTACTTACCAAGCAAGCTCCTATTGATCCTCAAAATGTTCCTTTAAATTATTTGATTGCTCAGGATCAAGTAGATGTGAACTTTATCTCTAGAAACAACTTCAATAATAATGCTTATAGGAGCAACTTTGCTAGTAATCCTAGACCTTTTCTATCCACTTATGGGAACAACAACACCTGTCCTAGCAACAAGAACCCCACCTCTGAACTAGAGAGTATGCTTAGAGACTTTATCACTACCCAAAAATCCTTCAACAAGAATGTGGAAGAAAAACTAGCTAAATTAGATAATCTTTGTTTGAAGGTAGACAACTTAGCCCTTGATGTTGAGATGTTAAAAATTAGAACCTCTCCCCTTGAGGAGAGTAAGGTCACTCCTATTAATGCTATCCAGTTACAAATCAATGAAAATATTAGGATGATGGCTAAACTTAAAGAGAGATGGGATAGAGAAAAGAGGAAGAGGATAGAGTTAAGAGCCTTCTTACCTACCACACAGTAGCTACTATCCAAGTAGTTGAGGATGTTAAAACTATTAATGGTGATGCTACCACCCCTAGTGCCACTAGACCTATCAATGGTGATGCTACCACCTCAACTATAGAGAGGCTTTCAAACAAGTGAGCCTAAATGATATCACTACATCCCTGATAGATAGTAGTGATCTAGACTTTGACAACTGCACTTTATCTGAAGTTATTGGTTTCCTACACAAAATGTCTAGAGACCCCCACACTAGCACACTTAATCTTTCCTTCACAGAGCATATCACCAATGCTCTAATCAAAGTTAGGGAGGAGAAGCTTAGACTAGAAGCCTCCATACCTAGGAATCTAGAAGATGGTTGGGATCCTATGATAAAAATCAAATTGAATAACTTCTCTTGTTATGCTCTTTGTGATGTTGGAGCAAGTACCTCTGTTATGCCCAAAAGAATGTATGATATGCTTGAATTGAAACCTTTTGACCCTTGTTCTTCTGGTGTTCGTCTTGTTGATTCTTCTGTAAAGAAACCTTTGGGGAAGATCGATGATGTTCTTATCATTGTCAATGACAATTATGTTCCCGTTGATTTTACTATTATGGACATTGAATGTGAACCTTCTTGTCCAATTATTTTGGGACGTCCTTTTCTTCGCACAATTGGTGTTGTTATTGACATGAAAGAGGGGAATATCAAATTCCAATTCCTTCTCAAGAAAGGGATGGAACATTTCCCTAGAAAAAAGATTAAGTTACCTTTTGAGTCCGTTACACGGGCTAGTTATTTTCTTGAAAAAACTTGATCTTCTGCATTAAGCCTAGCTAATGGCTTTAAAGAAGCGCTTTCGAGAGGCAGCCCACAACGAATTTAGGTTTTTCTTTTTGCTTTTCTTCTGTTCTTAGTGGTCTTGATTATTGTTACTACTGTAGCAACATCATTGTATCTCTACTTTTCAAGCTTTGTGCCTTTTATAGCCTCATACGGCAAGGGAAGTGAAAGTTGTGACATCCTGTCCAGAAAATAGATTATGTCCTCGTGACTAGAAAAATTCAGGTTCATCTTTTTGAGCTGAAATTTTTACACAGCGTGCTCTATACAATTACGAAGCTTCCGTCTGTTCTGATTTTTTTTATTTGAGTTGCAGATGTATCCCTAAATAATTCTTTTCTACCTGATGTTCTGTTTTTCACAGATTCTGCCACGTTTTGTCTCTCTTGACTTTTGCAAACCTTAAGGTTGCTTTTTCTTTTCAAAAACTTTTTGGAAATATTGAGAAACATTAACTCTTCAAGATTATCTTTATTTCCAGTAAGGGAAAAATTATTTTAATAGGGTACTAACCTCTCTAATCAGTAAACAGTGAGTTATGTATGAAGGGGGTTTTCAAGTGCACGATGGAAGATGATGATAGAAGATCTTGGAGTGTCAAACGCTCAAGCTTGGGGATGCCCATGTGCACCCCCAATAAATATTCTAGGAGACTCAAGTGTCTAAGCTTGGGGATGCCCCCATGCATCCCCTTCTTCATCAACAATTATCATATCGTCTCTCGTTGCACTATATTTTTATCACTTCATGCGTTATGTGCTATGCTTGGAGCGTCTCTCTCTTTACTTTCTTAGGTTTGTTTTTCTTTGTTTGCTGTAGTAACAAGTTAGATCCCAGCTTACTCTTTTGTGTGGGAGAGTTACACGCTCCGCTTGAACTAGAACTCCTCATAGGATTTGCATGCTTATTCTTTTAGCTGTGAGTTGTTCTTTTTCTTTTCTTAGTTGCTGCTCTGCTTAGTTGTACTGCTTTAGTTTTTTCTAGAGCTTTTCTGTTGTTCTAGGTTGAACTTTCTATAGGTTGCATGTTTTATCTTGTTAGAGAGTTTTCCTGTTGCACTGAGTTTTGTGTCTTGACTAGAAGTAGGTAGTTGAAGTTGCTATTCTCTTTGTAGTAGTAACTTGCAATAGTTTTGAGGTATTGATTAGAGTAATGTTTGAACTTTTGGTGTCAAGAGCTCGAGCCTATTAGTGATAGATGTCGTATTTTGGGCAATCCGTGTGTTTTTCGAAAACCAAAAACCCTTGTTGAGAACTCTAGCTACTAGACGGATCACTAACCTCTGGAGGGTTCGAATATTAGAGTACACTCACGTACCATGAGTCGAGGATGCGCAAGGATAACCAAACCCCCATACACTCCTCCTCGGGGTACTTTTCTCTTTGTGAACCTCCTGATTAGATTGAGAGTTACCGATAATAAGTGCATGAGTTCTTCGGACTAATGTGAGTATTCGAAAGTTGACACTTCCACCCACCTATACTTTTTCTAGCCTCTTCGGTACCGTGCATTGCCCTTTCTCATCTTGAGAGTTGGCGCATACTTCGGCGGTGCATCCAAACCCTTGGCACGATACGCTCTGTCGTCATAAACCTCCTTATATCTTTCCTCAAAACAGCCACCATACGTACCTACAAGGCATTTCCATAGCCTTTCCGAGATACATTACCATGCAACATCCATCTTCTCATGACTTGATCCTCATGTCATACATTTGCATCATGATAGTTATATCTTCTTTATGTGAGTACCTTTGTAAAGTGCGAAAGATCTCTTTTATTCTTGTAAAATATAGAGTGTTGCCCCTAAAGTGAGGAAAAGATCCCAAAGAGGACAAAATCAAAAGATCCCAAAGAGGACAAATGAGAGAGAAATAGAAAGAGCCATTGAGGCCACAAAAAATACAAAAAAAAGAAAAAAGAGAAAAAGAAAAATAAAAAGAGAGAAGGGGGAACAGTACTATTCCTTTTGAGAGATCCACACTAGTACTTCATCCTCTATCCCTTGTACTCCATAGAGATCATCATCATGCATATAGCTATGTGCGGACCTTCACACTATAGAACTTGGCTTGTATATTCCAATGATGAGCCTCCTCAAAAGAGCTCTAGGTCTTCTTGAGCAAGCAAGTTGGATGCACCCCCACTTGTTCCATCGGAGAGCTTACCTTAGCTCACATGTGCATCTGTTGCATGGCAATCCCTACTCCTCACATCATTTATATCATATGGCCTTCTCTCGCCTATGATTGTCCTCATTGATGTGAGCCTTTCACACCTTTTTTGTCTTCCTCCTCCACCTTCTTTCTGTTTCACCTTTTAGGTGTCAACTGTCTTGCTCACGTTCATCCATTGCATGAGTGCTCAAAATATCGAAAGGGAGTGGATCAGTTTGACTTGTACCTGGCTAGTGGTCTGGGGACGAGTCAAGATAAGAATCCAAAGGAGACTAAGTGTGAAACTTTAGTAGATAGTTGTTCTCAACAAACCTTATTTTTTATCTCGTATTTCCCTATCCCCTTTCTTGCACGCAAACACCATGTGGAGACATTCGAGTCACGGACAGCAAGATCTCTTGCACCTTTTGTTCTTTTGTTACTTGTGTCAATGCTAATATAGACTCTTGCTTGTTAAGACTTGAATTGAATTTCATGCTTTGATTGCTTTACTTAAAAGTCCTTTTATGGTTGTGTGGCATGTCACCACAGAAATTATGCTTGTTATCATTTACCTACTCGAGGACGAGCAGGAATTAAGCTTGGGGATATTGATACGTCCCAAACGTATCTATAATTTCTGCTTGCTCCATGCATGTTTTGTGTGACTTTGTCATGTTTTGCTTGAACTTTCATACACTTTTGAGCACATTTGGACTAATCTATTAACACAATGCACCCAGCTGCCAGTTGCTGTTTTCTGTTGTTTTTGTATTTCAGGTTTTCCGGCCATTAAAAGTGCTCCAAAAAATCCGGAAAAATCAGATAAAAAATCAGCGACACGGAAGCTTCCGGAAACACCAAAGGAGGGAAGGGGGGCCACCACAGGGACTCCAAAAGGGTCCCTGGCGCGGCCCCACCCTAGGCCGCGCCAGGGGGCCTCCTGGCTACCCTGTGGCCCCTCTCGGTGCCCCCCTTCGCCTATATTTACCCCCCGTGACGGAAACCCCTAGGACGGATCTCTTTTCCACGATCTCGCTGATGTGCGAGTTGATGATAGTGATTTCTCGCCCTTCGTTGGTAACCCCAAGTGGAAGGTGTGATGTAGCACAGCAGCAAGATTTCCCTCAATAAAGATACCAAGGTTTGTCTCCAGTAGGACTCCAGAGATGATAAGTAGGTGTCAACGGCGCAACTGACGCGGACCTGCACACAGACACAAATAACTTTGTTCCCAACGAAGTTCAGAGAGGTTGTCAATCTCTCCGGTATTGTTGTTCACAAAGGATCAAACGCAAGGGATAATGATAGCAACTGAAAGTAAAAGCAGAAAAGTAAATGAGCGTGTAAACAGTGATGAGGATATGGACCGGGATACGTGATGTCTCACTCCCAAAAGACGATAAAACTGCTATGCGAGGTGAAAAAATTACAGAAGGGCAATTGACAGGATTATGAACGCACCGCAATGCTAACTATGCTACAAAAGAAAGGAAGAGGCTCAAAAGAATGGGCAGAACGACAAAATAAGTAGACCGAAATCCAACTGCATCTACTACTAATCATCCACCTTGAGATATCTATCAAGAACATCCCGCTGGTATTAAGTTGCGAGCCCCACCCAAAGTGTAAACCCAAAGCAACAGACAACTGCATTAAAAAGTACTTTGCGTAAAGTAAACAATCCTTGTAACCGCGGTTACAAGCACCGTTGTTTTCCCCCTTGTGGCAACAACACATCCCCTAGACTCATGTTTCTGTCACTCAAGCTAGTCATCAGGGGGCATGAACCCACAATCGAGCAAAATGTTCCCTCTTGGAGTTACTACCTACTACTTGGCCAAACCAATAAACAGCAACGGAGAACATGCAAGAATTACTTAAGAACAAAAATATAAGAGATAAGAACCAAATATATTACTCAATCACAATCCGAACATAATCTCATAATCCATCAGATCCCATCAAACTAAGCATAGCAACAGCAGAAAGATTACAAAAGTGCCTCGATCATGTAGGGCAGCTCACGAGGTCTAAACCATGAAGAACAAAGAGGGGAGGAGAACATCACATAGCTACTGATCACGGACCCATGGTCCAAAGGAAACTACTCACGAGACATCCGGGAAGCATCCATGGTGGAGAGGAGACTCCCGGAGGTCGTTCCTCCCTCCGGCAGGGTGCCGGGAAGAGGTCTTCTGTTGCTCCCGATCTCGGAAGCGCGGTGGCGGCGGAACAGAGGCGAGATCGCGAAAAAGGGTTCTGTCTTTGAGGGTTTCTCTTCACGGAGAATATATAGGCGAAGGGGGAAGCCAGGGGGGCCACCAGGGGTCCAGGCGCCCCCCCTGGTGCGGCTAGGCCCTAGGGCGCGCCACCAGGGCGCCTGGGCCCCTGGTGGTGGCCCTCTGGCCCCACCCAGGTTCTTCCGGAGGGTTCCTCTGCGCTGATTTTTTATCTGAATTTTCCCGAATTTTTGGAGCACTTTTTATATGGGGAAAACTAAAATAGAAAAACAGCAGAAAACAGGAACTGGCACTGTGGTGCACTGAGTTAATAGGTTAGTCCAAATATGATCAAAAGTGCATGAAAGTGTATCTAGATCATAGCAATATCACATAAAACATGCATGGAGAAAGCAGAAATTATAGATACATTTTGGACGTATCACTCGCCTCTGTACCGCCGCCGCCGTCGTTTCTAGATCTGGGCTGCGTGGAGAAGCTGCCCCGGCACCCTGCCGGGAGGAGGAACCCCCTTCGGGAGACCATCCATAGCCATGGACGCCTCTCGTATTTACCGTGAGTAGTTCCCCTTGGACCATGGGTCTGCGAACAGTTGCTATGTGATGTTCCTCTCCCAACTTTGTGCTTCCACTTTCGAGACCTCGTGAGCTGCCTCACATGATCGAGACACATTTTTAATTTTCTGTCGTTGCTATGTTGAGTTTGTTGGGATCTGATGGATTATGAGACTATGTTCAGATTGTGATGAGTAATATATTTGGTTCTTCTCTTTTATATTTTCTTCTTGAGTAAATTCTTGCATGTTCTCCGTTGCCGTATCTTACTTTGGCCAACTGATTTGTTGCAACTCCAAGAGGGAGCGTTATGCTTGATTGTGGGTTCAGCCCCTTGATGTCTAGCTTGAGTGACAGAAACATGAGACTAGGGGATGCGATGTTGCCACCAGGGATAAAACAACGGTGCTTGTATCCGCGGATGCAATTATTGTTTACTTTACGCAAAGTTCTTTTAATGCAGTTGTCTGTTGCTTTGAGTTTACACTTTGGGTGGGATTCGCAACTTAATACCAGCGAGATGTTCTGGATAGATATCTCAAGGTGGATGATTCGTAGTAGATGAAGATGGATTTCGGTCTACTTACCTTGGCTTACTCCCCATTGCTTTTGAGCCCTTCCTTTCTTTGCAGCATAGTTAGCATTGCGGTGCCTTCATAATCCTGTCAATTGCCCAACTGTGATTTGTTTACCTCGCTAGCACTTTTATCGTCTTTTGGGAGAGAGACATCACTAGTGAAAATCACGGGACCCCGGTCCATCTTCATATCACTGTTTACACCCTTATTACTTTCAGTCTTTACTTTCAGTTGCCACTATTATTATCTCTTGCGTTGATCCTTTGTAAACAGTAAGGCCGGAGGAATTGACAACTCCTCTGTACTCGTTGGGAGCAAAGTTATTTGTATCTGTGTGCAGGTCCAGGTGAGGTTAGCAACCTCGGCGCCATTGTTCACTTTACCACCTTCTTGTATCCTTTGGAGTCCTACGGGAGACAAACCCTTGTATCTTTGCCAAGGGAAAACTTGCCGTTGTACTATATCTCACTCTGCACTTGGGGTAACCAACGAGGCTTGAAGAGTATTAACACTCTCTTGCCATCAGAGGGCATTTTCCAGGATAGCAATATCCGGCGCAGAAATTTTGCTCGTGTTGTCACGAGCTAATACCCCTTTAGCAATATAATATGCAAAATACCTCAGATGGGGAAACAAGATGCTGGAAATTTTTGAACGTCGGATATCCCTCGTATCCTGACTGCAAAGAGAGTTTAAGAGCGTTCTCAGCTCGGTGGGCTGAGTGTTCATCTTCGCCGTCCGTCCAACGTTCGACACACCTATTATTTCACAAAATCTTTCCAAAGACATGGTCAAAGGATCATTGTAAATTTTAAACTCAATAAGACCAGCATCATGGTTATATCCAAAACTATTAATAAAACAGGAGGTGAGTTTACAGTATTGAGTAACACGGCATGTTGCAAGCTGTGTCAAACCTGCATTAGCACAAAGGTTATCAAACTCCTCCTTAATACATGTCGCTTCAAGAAAATCGTTGCACGGAAACGTCATTGCCCGTGGTGGACTTGTATCTTCCAGCAACTCCAGGGGTACAACATCTTCATTGTAACTCACCCTAGCAGCTGAAGATGAAGTTGCACCTCTAGTTACTCTACCAGTGTGCTCGGGCTTCTTATTCCCAAGCCATCCTTTTGCTTTTCCAAAGAAACTCATTTCTGAAAATTTTGACAATTCACAAAATCAAGAATTTAAGAAAAATGAGTTGGGGAAAACTACTCTACTCACTTCCCTAAGTCATAAACTTGCATCAAAACTTGGAAAATAAATTTCTACACATGCATGCAAGCTCATATAAACAGCATCAAGAGCTACTAAATACTCACTAATGAAGCCACCAATCAAATATCTAATTGGAGGGGTGGAGGAGTCACATACCAGGGAGTATTTGCTCAAAATCTCAGCTCGAATGATGGGCTGAAGAGAGAGATCGAAAATCGCCTCCAAGAACAGCAAGAACGCAAGAACAAGTGTAGAACTCCTGTTTTTGGAGAGAGAGAGAGAGAGGAAGAAGAAATACCTGCAGGTGGGGCCTATGGGCCCCAGGCGCCCTGTGGGCGTGGCCAGGAGGCAGGTCGCGCCAGTTGGCTGCCTGGGCCACTGGTTGCCCCCCTGGTCAGCCCTAGGTGCCTCTGGGTCACTCCCGGCATGGAAATTTTTATTTTTATTTTTCTGGAATTTTTCTGACATTCACTGTTAAAAAAATTTCGAGGTTCAAAAAGCTGCAAAACTTTCTAAAAACTTGCAATAGTGGTTAGCTACGTGAAGCTTCAAAAATATAAAACTTTGGACCAGCAAGAAAGATAAAGCTAAAAGAAATGCAAACATAACAACCTCTACTTTTTACTTATATAAAACTCATTTAATGGCAAGGTTGATCAAGTCCTACTACCAAACTAGCAATACATAGAGCAAAAAAGTTTCACTTACTATGAAGCATTCATGATACCTTTACTTTAACGGATATTGTCCCCACCATAATGGTTTTGTATTTGTGGTGCACATGTAGAGGACAATCCCAATCACCAATCTTCACGGTCTCGATATTCTCTATAGAGTTGAGGCCATGCCTTTTGTCCATCTTCTTCGGAAAATACACCGTGTGTTCTTTATCATTCAAATTAAAAGTAACCTTTCCAATATTGCAATCAATAATAGCACCTGCGGTGTTAAGAAAAGGTCTACCAAGAATAATATACATGCTCCCATCCTCGGGCATGTCAAGCACAAAAAAATCGGTAAGGATCAAACAATTAGCAACTTCAACGGGAACATCCTCACAAATACCAATGGGGACGGCTGTTGACTTGTCAACCATCTGAAGAGAGATATCTATAGGGATTACTTTCTCTAAACAAAGCCTCCTGTAAAGAGAAAAAGGCATAACACTCACTCCTGCTCCAAGATCACATAAAGCAGTCTTGACATAATTATTTTTTATGGAGCAAGGAATGGTGGGTATACCTGGATCACCAAGCTTCTCAGGAATCTTGCCACTAAAAGAGTGGTTAGCAAGCATAGTAGATATTGCTTCATTAGGAACTTTTCTTTTATTAGTAACAATATCTTTCATATATCTCGAATAGGGAGGTAACTTAATAGCATCAGTCAAAGGGATTTGAAGAAAAAGAGGTTTCATCCACTCACAAAACTTATTGTAATGCTCTTCTTCTTTAGTTTTGAGAGACTTACCTGGAAATGGCAAGGGTTTCTGTACCCATGGTTCTCTTTCCTTCCCATGTCTTCTCGCGATGAAGTCTTCTCTAGTATATTTCTTGCGTTTGTCGGGTGCTTCTTCTTCTCGAACTTCGGGTGGATCATTCTTTTCACCATCCTTTTCAGCACCGTCTTCAGTCTTAGCATCGGAGGTAGATATAATATTTCGATCAATAACAAGCTCTTCACTTGCAATTGGATCATTGGATTTATCAGCTTCTTTGTGTTTCTTCTTCGGAGAACTAACAATTTCTTCTTCCTGCATTTGAGAATCTTGCTCGATTCTCTTCGGATGCCCCTCCGGATAGAGAGGATCTTGAGTGCTAGTTCCTCCTCGGGTTTTAATCCCGAAGGCCTGTATATCCTGTTTGGCATTGTTAGCAAGCAAATCTTTTTTCACATTAGAAATTTGTTCTAGTTGAGTTTGAACCATATGAAAATGCTTCACAAGACATTTAACATCATTACTGTTCTACCTAGAACATCAAGCAAGCTTTTGATAGCAAGGGAATTATCATGCAACTGACTTTGTATCCTCTCATTAAAGTGACTTTGCTTCATAATAAAATTATCAAGCTCATTTAAACATTGATCATGAGGTTTACCATGAGGGATGTCACTTGCATTGAAATCTAAAAGAGAGTGTACCTCTACCATCGGAGGGTGAGTGGTAGGCTCACACAACTTCTCAATAGGGGGTAGATTCTTCACGTCTTCAGTTTTAATACCCTTCTCTTTAATAGACTTCTTTGCTTCTTGCATATCTTCGGGGGTTAGAACGAGCATGCCCCTCTTTTTTGGTGGTGGAAGTGGTTCAGGGACGGACCAATCTTCGTGGTTCTTGGCAATCTTGCCCATTAATTCTTCTGCATCGTCCAGTGTTCTTTTCCTGAAAACACAACCAACACAACTGTCCAAATAGGATCTGGATTCATCAGTTAGACCAACATAGAATATATCAATTAATTCATTCTTAGGGACTCCATGTCCCGGTCTAGCCTGGATCAGATTGCAATATCTCCCCCAAGCTTTAGGGAGGTTCTCGTCCTGCAAATGTTTAAAGTTATAAATTCTTTGTAAAGCAGCATGTTGCATATGAGCAGGAAAGTACTTATCAACAAAAGAGTGAGCTAAGTCTTGAGGACTCCTAATGGAACCACATGGTAGTGCATCATACCATGCTTTAGCACCTTCCTTCAAAGAGAAAGGAAGAAGCTTAGTAACATAAAAGTTTCGGATCTTTTCATCCGTAGTAAACAGGCCACCCAACTCAGTGAGTTTGGTCAGGTGTGCAATAGCATCATCATTTTCTGTGCCGTAAAAGGGGCCAGCTTCAACTATGGATATAAGTGAAAGGTCAACAGAGAAATCATAATCAGGATCATTGATGCATATAGGAGACGTATCAAAAGTAGGATCAGGAGTAAATTTGTTTTTCAAGGAGTGCTTTGCTAGCAGCTTCTTTATAGCAGCAGGGTCAGAATCAGCACATTCATTAAGCTCCCTGCATAAATCATCATCAAGTATAACATAATCGTCTTCAAGGAGTTTCTCCTTAAGGCTAGCAAAATCATGAGTTTTTCCAATAGGGGTTTTGGTAACAGGAATTTCAACTCCCGAGAATCGGGCAGCAACAGCAATTTGTTCTTCAATAAAAGAACTATGTGAACCAGTAGTTTCAAAGGTAGTAGAAGCATCATCAAAAGTATCAGACATAGTAACAGATTCAGTAGAAGCATCATGTGGTGGAGGTGAAGCAAACTTACTCATAACTGAAGGTGAATCAAGTGTAGCACTAGTGTTCAGAACAGTACCTTTTCTTGTACGGGATGGTAAGATCGGGACCTTGGGGTCTTCTTTCTTACCCATAGAGGATAAATTGCAGCAGGTAAAATACTTCAAGTAGACTTGTGAATAAAGCTATGCTCCCCGGCAACGGCGCCAGAAAACAGGCTTGATAACCCACAACTGCAGGGGATCGAGATAGTCTTCGCAGGTAAGAATAACCCAATTTATAGATTCGACTCAAGGGGAGCCAAAGAATATCCACAAGCTTTGACAGTGGAGTTGTCAATTCCACCGCACCTGAGATACACTTACTTGCAACAAGATATTAATAATAACTACGATATGGAAGTGATGGTAGCAACGAAAATAGTGGTAGTGAAACAGCGACAGTAAAATAGCGAAAGCAAACAACTAGTAACCAGCAGAATTAAAAACACTGTAGGCTAGGGAGATGGATGGTTGGGTGCTGCATGGATAATACACATCATGTATTTAACTCGGGGAAAGGCACACAGAAAAGCAATGATCACCTAGGCATAAATCAAACATTAGGCATGTACCCCACATGTAGTTGTACGTGCTTGCGATAAGAACTTGCACAACATCTTTTGTCCTACCATCCCGCTACGAACGGGGCCAAAAGGAACTTATGGAGATTAAGGTGCTCCTGTCAAAGAGCACCGGAACAAAGCATTAACAATCAATGGATACATGGAATCCTCAAACTATAGTCCATCCCCTTTGGTGTCCCAAGCTGTCACCTTTGGGATCGCCGGTTCCGGACTATAACAGGTGCATACAACTTGTAGATAGGATCAAGAACACAAATATATTCATGCAAACACATAGGGTTCAGATCTAAAAACATGGCACTCGGGCCCAAAGTGTCAAGCATTAAGAGCAACAAGTTGAAGCAAAGATGATAAACACCAATCTAGATGATAGGCAACATGAACCCAACAATCTGATAAACTATTACATGATATAACTCATCCAATCCCTACCATCCCCTTTGCCTACAACAGGGAATTACTCACACATGAAAGGAGAAGTCATGGAGGGAGGATGGAGTGGCGATGATGATGATGATGGCGATGATCTCCCCTCACCGGAGGCCAAAACAGCCTCCAGATTAACCCTCCCGGAGAAGAACAGAGGGTGGCGGCGGCTCCGCGACGAGAATTGGGAAAAAGAATTCTGTCCTAGGGTTTTCTCGCCACGACAATAAATAGGAGTCGAAGTAGGGCACCAGAGGGGTGTGGACCCTCCCAGGCGGCCTCCCAGCGCGGCCAGGGGTGGGGCCGCGCCAGCAGGGCGCCTGGGGCCCCCTGGCTGCCCTCTGGCCCCACTTCTGGCACAATGGTCCTTCGGGTGCGTGGATTTTTTGTGATTTTTCCTGGAATTTTCTGAGACGCCTAAAAATCCATTTTCCTGCACACAATAAAACCATACAGGCAGCTGTGCTGAAAACATCGTTAGTCCGGGTTAGTTTCGTCCAAAGCATGCAAGAATGAGGGAAAAACAATAGCAAAAGTGTTTGGAAAAGTAGATACGTTTGAGATGTATCAGCTAGCAATAGGGAGGTTTCCAACAAGATTTACAATAACATTAAGAGACTCCCAAATTGGGGCTTCTAGGAAATTCCCATTGATAGCAGTATCTAATATGAACCTATTCCAAGGAGTAATCCCAACATAAAAATTTCTAAGCAGGATAGTAGTGGATTGCTTCTTGGTGGCTTTTTTTTTGAGAATCATTAATTCTATACCAAGGATCTTTTAAACTTTCACCACCTTTTGTTTAAAGGTGAGAACCTCTGTCTCAACAAAGGCAAAAGGACCAGACATAATGACAACTACTAGCAAGATAAATAAAAAATTTGTGATTTTTGATATAAGACACAAAGATAAAAACATAAAGGTAAACTAACAAGACTAAAAAGTAAAGGTAAAAGATAGTGGGAAACTCCCCTATCTTATCACACGGAGTCCCCGGCAACGGCGCCAGTAATTTTCTTGATGGCGTGGAAGTGATAATGGCTTCTCGCCCTTCGTTGGTTACCCCAAGTGGAAGGTGAGATGTAGGATAGCAGCAAATTTCTCTCAGTGAAGATACCAAGGTTATCAATCCAGTACGACTCCGATAATGATAAGTAGGTGGTGAAGTGAGCAACGGCGCCGTTCAGGGTTGCTTACTTCACCTGGACCTGCACACGATACAATTAACTTTGCTCCCAACAAAGTTCAGAGAGGTTGTCAACCTCTCCGGTCTTGTTGTTTACAAAGGATCAAACACAAGGGATAATGATAATGATAGCAACTGAAAGTAAATGAGCTTGTAAACAGTGATGAGAATATGGACCGGGGTCCCGTGATGTTCACTAGTGATGTCTCTCTCCCAAAAGACGATAAAACTGCTATGCGAGGTAAAAAAATTACAGATGGGCGATTGACAGGATTATAAACGCACCGCAATGCTAACTATGCTACAAAAGAAAGGAAGAGGCTCATAAGCATGGGCAGTACGGCAAAATAAGTAGACCGAAATCCATCTGCATCTACTACTAATCATCCACCTTGAGATATCTATCCAGAACATCTCGCTGGTATTAAGTTGCGAGCCCCACCCAAAGTGTAAACCCAAAGCAACAGACAACTGCATTAAAAAGAACTTTGCGTAAAGTAAACAATCCTTGCAACCGCGGTTACAAGCACCGTTGTTTTCCCCGTTGTGGCCACAACACATCCCCTAGACTCATGTTTTTGTCACTCAAGCGTGTCATGAGGGGGCATGTACCCACAATCGAGCATAACGCTCCCTCTTGGAGTTACTACCTACCACTTGGCCAAAGCAATAAACAGCAACGGAGAACATGCAAGAATTACTTAGGAACAAAAATATAAGAGATAAAAACCAAATATATTACTCTATCACGATCTGAACATAATCTTATAGTCCATCAGATCCCATAAAACTCAGCATAGCAATAGCATAAGAATTACATATGTGCCTCGATCATGTAGGGAAGCTCACGAGGTCTAAACCATGAAGAACAAAGAGGGGAGGATAACATCACATAGCTACTGATCATGGACCCATGGTCCAAGGTAGACTACTCACAGCACATCCTGGAAGCGTCCATGGTGGAGGAGAAGATCCCGGAGGTCGATCCTCCCTCCGGCAGGGTGCCAGGAAGGAACCTGGCGATGCTCCCGATCTTGGAAGCGCGGCGGCGGCGAAAAAGAGGCGAGATTGCGAAATAGGGTTCTGTCTTCGGAAGTTTCCCGTGGCGGAGAATAAATAGGTGAAGGGGGAAGCCAGGGGGCCACCAGGGGTCCAGGCGCGGCCAGGCCCCTGGCCGCGCCAGGTGGCCGCCTGGGCTCCTGGTGGTGGCCCCTGGCCCTCCTTCAAGGTTCTGGAGGCTTCCGACATGCTGATTTTTATCTGATTTTTCCCGGATTTTTGGAGCACTTTTTATATGGGGAAAAACTGAAATAGAAAAACAGCAGAAAACACGAACTGACACTGGGGTGCACTGAGTTAGTAGGTTAGTCCAAATATGATCAAAAATGTATGAAAGTGTATCTAGATCATAGTAATATCACACAAAACATGCATAGAGCGAGCAGAAATTATCGATACGTTTGAGACGTATCAATATGGCATTGTCATATGTCGCGGTGGGACCGATATGTGCTTCATCCCTGGATCTGGATGGAAACATCTAGATCTGGAACAATACCGCATATCGGGCCTTACAACTTGGCATCAGAGCCTTACCGACCGTAGGATCCCTTTTTTGGTCGAAGTCGAGTCTAGACAAAAACTATTTTAATAACTACTAAGTTAGTTATCGAAGAGTAGGAATCTTTTTACTCCTTATTCTTGCTATGGTCAGGACAAGTGTCGTAAGTGTTTACTCTCGCTTTATCCCTTTCAAACTTTAGGATCTCAAGTAAATGGAGTTTCAGAACCGTTACAATGCCTTGCTTGTAGCGTATTGTCTCGATTCCGATATCTCGGTTGGGAAATCCTGTAGTACCTTTAGTTTCTATGACTCTGGATAACATCTTGGTCGTCCTTGACTTCATTCCTCTTGCATAGTATCCTCACGACCTTATTGAGAATGCTTCACTTGATAGTCATCTCCCATTTTCACTCTTCCTCTTGATCTCCTGATGGCTTCGTCTTTCGACGTTGTTGACTCTTTGCGGAAAGTTTCTCGACGGAAGGTCCTCGTTCGACGTGGAGCAGAGCCCCTTGTTGGTGGTGTTGAAGAACACCGTCTCTCTTTTCTCTCCCCCTTTTCCCCCGGATCGTCCAGGATCTCGGTACGAGATCCCTTGTTGGTGGTGTTGTATCGTAACAGCCCGGGATTTCACCCAAATTAAAAAAAAATTGTTTGTTGCTTTATTTTGTTGATTATTAGAATTGTTTGCAGTATTTGCTTCACCGATTTATTAATCGGTGATTATATTTAACCCTCCTTCTCGTACCGGCATGCTTGACCGACCCTTCCACCATGGCACACGACCTTTTGCGACACCGGGTTTCACCCGAGCACCGTCGGAAGTTTCGGCACAAGACCAGCCATCGCCATCGGAACGAAAACCCCGTATATTTAATAAATGGATTATTTATTGGGCGCCGTAAAATGTTCTCGGAACTATATCAAAGTGGGGTAGAATTGACCGGCTCACTGCACTGAGCGCGTCGCTCGAGATTTCGTTCCGAATCGGAGGTCGTATGGACTCCCGGCGGTCCGAAACGTAAAGATCAGACGCGATAGAGAGAAACCGGGGGCGTTTGCGTAAATGTGCCAGCCAGGCCAGTCTATAAATAGAACACCACTCTCTACTAGCCCTTCTAGGGTTTCCCTAGTGCCATTTTTGCAGCCACCCCCTCCAAATTGCCCATATCTTCCCATCTAGATCTCCAAATTTCGAAACCCTAGCCACCAAGCAATTCTGGTCGTTGATTTGTGAGATCAAGGGCTCAGATCTAGCCCCAACTCCACCACAGCCACCTCCATCCCGGTTCAAGACCCACAGGGCCGGATCTGGGCCCGCCTCACCACCGCCGCACCAACCGTCTCCAGCCAGCCGCCTCGTCGCCGTCGTGCCGGCCTCCTCTCCTCCACGCGCGCCCTCCCTCTCTCCCTTCTCTTCTTCCCCTCTCCTCCTTCCCTCCTCCTCTCACCCCGCCTCTCCTTTCTCTCCCGTCCACAGGGAACCGCCGGCGCCGCCGCTCACCATGTGAGGGTCGGGCGGAGCCACGCCGCAGCCTTGGTCCGCCGACGACCCCGTTAAGACTTGACGCCACCAGCTCCACCGCACCTCCTCGGCCTCCATGCGACGCCTCCCGGGCCCGCCTGCACCCTCGTCGGAGCCGCACCCTTTGCTGGCAACCGGCCACCGTCCCCGTCACCGCGATCGGGATAGGGAGGATCCCGATCCAGCGCCCTCTCGTCGATGTGCTCGTGGTGGGATGGCCTCACCTCCAACGGCCCAGTCCGCCACCCCTGCACCCCCAAGGCCCATCACAAGACCCCGGTTGCAGCTCTCCTCGCACCCAGGGCGAGCCGCGCTATCCAGCGCTCACCGGCCAGATGGGCCGAGGCCCATGGTGAGCCAGCCCGAGCCTCCTCTTTTTTCTGCTAAGTCCTTGAGATCTGTTATTCTGTACTGCTTTTGTGATGTAACTAGCGATCGATCCGTAGCCCGTATGACTTGGCACCCAACATGAAAATTGTTGCTTGTGATGTGCTCTAACTTTTTTGCTTTAGTGAGTTTAATTATTTGAGGTCATATAGTTGTTGCACATCCCTGCTAAAGTGTGCTCCAGAATGTTACTGCTTTTCACTGTTATTTTTAGCAAAGTTTGGTTGATGTTTGCGTGACATCCATGATGCCTATGCCATAGATTATTTCTTGTATGTGTTAAGCATCATGTGTACTTCAAGTAGATGCATTCATTTGCCATGATTACCCGCTGTAGCTATTTCATATCTTGCTCCAAAGTGGTGTACCTGATAATCTGTGCTGCAATTTGTATAAAGTTGCCTACTTGATTGCCTTATACTTATTGATCCATGCTTCATATGCTGTAGCTCCAATGTAATGAATTTCTCCTTGTCATGTATAATTGCATGCCATACATTTCTATGCCATGATATCTTTAGTTTTCATATAGTTATTGAGCTCCCAAAGTGGCTACTTGCTGTTGTCTGTCACCTACCTTGAAAACTGCTAAGTCGGCAATATGGTTTAGCTGTCTTGCATGCTTTATATCTTTTTACCCATGGGGTTTTTGACCATAAGTGCAATGTATGAACTCATGAGCATCATGTAGGCTTGCTGTAGATGCATTGCATGTTCATTTAGGAGCTTGTTTGATATTGTTTTACCTGCTGTTTAGAGAGCATGTTATTAACCTTTTGCCATGTTTTCCTGAATTTCTACTAAGTCCTAAACCATTAGTATAATTTAGCTTTTTGCTTGGGCTATAATTATTATTTCCTGATGCTCATATACACGAAACCTTGATGACATGTCATGCTTGTCATGTCAACTGTTTATCCAGATCATTTTGGTGCATGTTTGCATTCAGTAGCTTGTTGTTGCATTGCTCCCAAGTTTGCTACCTGATGTTGGCAAATTGTGCCCATAACTTTTGATGCTTGTATCTTTGTAATCGTAACTCCTTTTGGGGTGTTTTTTATATGTAACTTGACTAGAATTTCATGTAGATTGTGATTGTGCTATTGTTTTTTGTTGTTATAAAATATGGTTTAGGGCAGAACAGTACCAAATGCTTTAATTGTCGTAGGGTACCTAGTGATATGCCATGTTTAGGATTGTGCCTCATTTAAATTGACTAGCATAGAAAGTTTACGTTGTGCTTCACCTTTTGCCATGATTGTGTGATATGACATGCTTGAGTGAGATGTCATGTTAACAACCTTTGCTCATGTTGTGTAGCTAAACAACTTGAACCATTTTAAATGTGTGGTATCGTCGTGTGTGACCGATACTTCACTTCACCTGTTAGTAACCTCTCTCGACGATAAATGCGATATCGTAGTGTGTTGCCTCGTGTTGCCTTCTTGTTGTTTCTTGCTCGTGATTGCTTTGTAGTAATAGATGCTTGCTCGTCGATTGCCTTTCCAGTGTTTACTTCTTGTGTGCTCCCGCAGGTACTCTCGGAGACGTTGCGAGTTTGTGATCGACTACACCTTCGGCTTCATCTTCTCATCAGGTAAGGGGGGGCATATATCATGCTTATAACTTTCAGCTCACGTGCCTATGTATAGGATAGAACGATTGCTTGATCCTACCACTTCATATGTATGCCTCTCAAATAAACCCAAACAACCATGTCCCCCACATCCCAGCAAACCATTGTTTGGCCATATACCTTGCTTGCTTAACCACTACTTAGTATGCATGTTTAGGATGCTACAACTGTTATCCTGTTACTCCTTGGATTGGGATATCACATTATTATATTATTGTGGATGATATGATTATTATAATGTTGACTATATTCGACGAAGGATGGAAGGTCAGGCTATCCCGCCTTGGCGCTTTGTTCCATTCGAGTCACCTAGGATCCGAGTTCTGGGTATTGGTTCTAAGACTGAGCGTGCCTAATCGTGTGTGGAATTATATGGGGTCCCCTTGTCTTACCTATCTAGCTCCAAACGATTCTAGTGGTGGCCCAAGCTGATTTACCATTTGCAAACCATGCATATGTCTGTCGGGTCGCTCCTAGCAGACTTTTTTTTAAAACAACTCGGGTCAGCGGAGACATGGTTTCTCTAGGTTGTCCACCCTTGGGAGCTAGGGGCCTCCCCACATGGTTTGGGTAGCTAACCCAACCTCATCCAGATGGTAGAGGCCGATTCAAGAGCGCGAACGGCTTTTGATTTGGATGTCGACTCACCAGGGGCCACCCGAAATTGTGCGTTGTTAGTTAGACAGACTCTGGCGTTCCGGAGTTTCAGGCGTTCACACAGCCAAGCAGAAACCGGGCGTACATGCGACGCCTATTATGGGCAGTTGGTACACCCCTGCAGGGTTAAATCTTTTCGAGAATCCATGTCCACGGTTATGGATGACTTGGAACCTACGTCTTGTTCATAGATAACATCAACTGAACCATAACTATAACTTGATCTACGTGTGTGTGCCTTGATTGCCTCTTTTTCATTGGGTGATGAAGGGGAGGACAAGGATAGGATGGGTGTTATGTTTGCGTAAGTAACTGATAGCAAGACCTGTTGGAGGCGATTCCTCATTGGATGATTGGCTTCTCATCTTACTCTAAATAGAACGTTAGCTACTCATATATTGCTAGTGCGGCTGCAACCTCACCACTACCCTCATCTTACTGTGAGAAGTTAGTTACAAGACTTGTTGATATAGCTCACCCCTTCTTTTCTCTTTTACGCACGTTATGCAAACGATCTTGGAATTCAGAGGAGCTCGACGACCCATCTTCTGGACGCCTTCGTGGAGACTCGACGACGACTAGTTAGATGGATCCCGACGGAGAGCCTGGACCCGTATGGTTACAGGAATAGTGTGTTTTATCTTTGTCATTATGCATTTGATTGTAGTCTGTACTAAGACATATGTCTTCCGCTGATGTATTGTATTAAGGTAGTTGTGTGCCGATTGTATAAGATGGTGTATCCTTGTAGCTGTAATGTTGTGATATTATCTTGGAAATCCGGGGCTTATGGCATTGTCATATGTCGTGGTGGGATCGATATATGTTTCGTCCTCGGATCAGGATGAAAACATCTAGATCTAAAATAGTACCGCATATCGAGCCTTACACCACACAATGGCTATTTAATAATAGCCAGCCACACACACCAGTCTATTATATTGGCCTAGCCCACCTAGGACACCCTCACATAGCCCACATGGCAGACGAACGGTGCATTCTAACTAGTAATTTGAGGCATTCTATGGAACTCAGACACTTGCTCGTCAACACATTCTGGAACGTGGATGTGAACGGGATGCATCTATTTCTGACTTGTTTAGAAGCAACACGTTTTATTTTATGTCATGATGTTCGTGGAATACAAAGATGACCGGCGGATCAATAAGACTAACCATAATGGGAGTAACATCAGTGGTAACATCATACATATTTATGCAAAATAGTTGATGTGGCAAGTAGTTAACGAAGAAAGAGAGGGAGGTGGTAACTTAGGTAGTTACTTGCTTTTGGAGTAACATCACACATATCAAGACAATATGAGTCTATAACATAATAAATGAAGTTACTAGTTGATGTTACTCCTCACTATAGAGCTAGTAACATAGACAAGTAACATATTGATGTTACTAGTTGATGTTATCATAGTCTAAGACAATATGAGTCTATAACATAATAAATGAAGTTACTAGTTGATGTTACTCCTCACTATAGAGCTAGTAACATAGACAAGTAACATATTGATGTTACTAGTTGATGTTATCATAGTCTAAGCCATACATGTTGACCTGTTTTAAGAGTTGTATGTAGTAGAGTTAATTAGTAAGCCTCACTATTGCTAGCGCGTAGTTCGTGGATAATCTCACATTGCTGAATTTTATCCTTCGATATTTGATTTCTTCTAGAATCATGCAATATTCCCCTCGATACTCTGGGATGTCAAGATCCTTCATGACACTCAGACAGTTTGATGCGACAAGCATATTCATTCACCATCGCCGGCTCCGTTACACCCACCAAGATATATTATCACCAAGGCTCCCATAAACTAACAAGCAAGATTGATAGCGGTAGACTACTCCCACATTACAGAAGCGCCCCTCGCCTCAACACTCACTTGATGGGGGCGGGCCAACGGAAGGAGGGATTTTTTTTATTAATTTGTTTACATTCATGAATAGAAGGATAATATTACATTTAAATTTGGAAGAATGTTTATTGAGCGTTCAAAAAACATTCATAGTTCGTACAATGTTAAAAAATGGTCATATAACTTTTACAAAATATTGATAGCATTACAAACAATGTTTCATGACATTAAAAAAATGTTCAATCATTTTTAATATTTTTATACAATGTAAAAAATTGTTTATTTCAAAAAAAACTTTCTATTTTTGAAAAATGTATTCAACATAATTTGAAAAATACTTAAGACCTATTTAAAACGTTATCTAAACATGAATTTGAAAAAATATTAATGATATATTTAGTGAAGGTGTATAACTTTGTAGATGTATTTATAAATGTATAATATACATGAAAATATATATTTAAATATTAAATTTATATATAATAATCTTTCGTGTGTAGAAAGAAAAGTACACACGTGTATGAAAAAAATACACTTGTTTAAAAAAGATAATATAGTAAAATAAAATGAGAAAACCCATAAAACACATGAAAACTCAATAAAAACAAAGTAACCCACAGAAAACCGAAAAGGGATAAATATAACAAATAAAACCAAGGAAATAAAAAAGTGAAAACTATAATAAAGCAATAGAGGGAACGCCGAATGAGAGGAACGAAAGGAGAGCAACTAATTAAAGTGTACTCATTCGAAACCAGCTGTAAAGGTTATGTCGCGTCATATATCGCATGCTGAGCTCTTTCTCGAGATTTTATTTTATTTATGTACATATTTCTATCTTTAAATGAGTTTTTTGGATTTTTTGTTTTCAAACAATCTTTCTTGCATTTTGATGAAAATAAAATAAAAAATGCACAAAAATATGTTTTCTTTTAGTTTTACGAGAGGTATATGTTTGCTTCCACGAAAAGCATGCTTCGTACATATAAAAAGAAAAAGATCATACCTCTCATGGATGCATAGGTTTGCTTCCGCGAGAGGTATACTTTCCCGTTCTAGTGCTACCGCGGGTGTTTGTAATTGATCAGATCATGTAGATATCCCTTCAAAACACAACATAAGTCATCGAAAAGATCTTGGACGACTCACCAAAGCATGAAAGTTAGTTAGAAAATGGATTCCTATTTAAAGAGTGTCTAACCGCATGGATAAGCTCACATTAACCGTCAATTTTGGATCTAATTCGGGATTTTTCTTGAAAAGTTTAGGGAAGCAGTTGGAACAGAATAATATAGATTCATAGAAAGGAAAATGTTTTCTATTAATGCAAACGTTGTATCTATAAGATATGGATAGTACCGCTAAAAAAATATTTTTTCCAAGAGATACATTCGTGCTTTCCGTGAAAATACATGTTTGTTTTCATGAAAGGCACGTCTATGTTATCAAAAAAGTGATTTCGAAAGACACACTCTATACCTCTAAAAAGGGAGAAAAATATGTTTTTAAGATATGATCGTGCTTCTCGTGAAGTCAGATATTTATTTCCGCACAAGGTACACCCATACCTTTAAAAAAGGAGGAAAAAACTTCAGATTGCGATACATAACGTACATACAATATGCTAGTTGTCAATGAGGAAAGAGATAAGAATGTTTGCCATAACGAATAATTTTTAATTAATTAATTAATGATTTTGAAGAAATAAATGTCAATCACTAGTTAAAGGGTACCTTCTGTGAAGGTCACTCGCGCGTGCTCCGAGCACGCCAAGTGTCACGTTTTTGGTGC
Organism: Bromus sterilis; assembly: GCA_950022295.1. Taxonomy (NCBI): domain Eukaryota; kingdom Viridiplantae; phylum Streptophyta; class Magnoliopsida; order Poales; family Poaceae; genus Bromus; species Bromus sterilis. The sequence goes on along the minus strand of OX465599.1, from coordinate 281,039,531 downwards.
AATTCGGAGTTTTTTCTTAGCTCTTTCTTGTTTGACGCATGGCGCCTTTTGGACGCACAACCACAACCACGGCCACACGCGCAATCATAGTCCGAGTCACAGCCACAGTTTCAGCCACAACTCCTGTCACAGCCATAATTTTCAGGCACAGTCCGAGCCACGGCCACTGTTTTCAGCTACAGCCCATACCACAACCATAATTTTCAGCCACAGTCCGAGCCACAGTCACTTGGTTTTTCAGCCACAGCCCTGCCACATCAACAATTTTCAGCCACAGTTCGAGCCACAACCTCAGTCACAACCATAATTTTCAACCACAGTCCCTGCCACAGCCTGTGCCACAACTACAGTCCGAGCCACACTCGCGCGCACAGCCATAGTTTTAGCTTCACGCGAGACGCAGTTAAAACGTGACACGAGGCGGCTCCAAAACGCGCAAAAAATGACCTTCGCGGGACCGCGTGAAAGGGTGCCCGCTAACTAGTTGCTCTCGAAATAAAAATAGGTTTCGCCGATGCAACAGCCCGGCCTGATGATGAAACCAAGTTTATGGGCCATCTACCCAGGCCCATTGGGCTTTTCTACCTCACGCCCCATTCCCCCTCCAATAAATATCCACCGCGTGTCCATCTTGCAATTCGCTTGCTGAAAAATAAACGCGGAGAGGACGGCGCTGCAGCAGCCAGGCGGGCTCTCCGCCTCCGCCACCGGCGGGAAGGAGAGCGCAAGCGTCACCAGTAAATTTCAGGTGAGCCGAATCTTCCACCGATCTCGACCGAATGTTTCTTATTTCTAGGGTTTAAAGCGGCTGCTGCTGGTGATGGCGTGGGGCTTGTGGCGGTCGGTTACTGGGGGCGAGGGCGGGGGCGGGGGCGGGGGCGGGGGTTGGCGCAAGCATCACGCGTAACTCGATTCTCTTAACGATTTCGACTAACCCTTCGGTTTCTAGGGTTTGAAGGGGGCTGCTGGTGGCGGGGGTTGGGTTTGGAGCTGGGGGTTTATGCTGCAATCAAGTCGGGTCGATTATCTTTGGCCAATGTCATCACCCGTAATTCGAATCTCTTAACAATTTCGACTAACCCTTCAGTTTCTAGGGTTTGAAGCGGGCTGATGGTGGCGGGGGTGAGGTTGGGACTGGGGCGGGGTTGATGCTGCAGTAAGCAAGCCGGGTTGTTTATGGTTTAGCATTAGACCGATTATCTTATCGATTTTGACTAATGTTTCAATTTCAAGTGTTTAAAGTGGGCTGCTGCTAGTGTTAGAGCGGGATACTGGTTTGGGCGTGAGTTTATGCTGCATGGATAAGTCTGGTTACCTATGGTTTAGCACTAAATTCGTGTGTGCTGCCGGGATTAACCCGATTACTTATGGTTTAGCATTACAAGCGGGTAATTTTTCTGCAGATTATCAGAGTAGATTACTTATGGTTCAGTTAATAGTGTGATATGACAAATGAAATTAATTGCTTGAGTTTTATCCTAAAAGTTCTGTATCGTCTGCCCTCATCTTATCATACATTTGGCCGAATATTGCTGAACATTGTCTAAATTACCTCACATTTCCTTTTTCAATTTTTGAGTGGAGTACTCTTTATATAGTTTAATCTCCTATGTATGACCACTACACCTAGTTCTTTATTAATGTCATAATAGGCTCTAAATTCACAACGCGCTGAATATCTTATTCGGGATAATAATATATTTTTCTTGGAGTTGGGAGTGCAGGCACAGGTACAATACAATGTTCCGTTTCAAGTCATCCAGGTCCCTATTGCTGGCTTGCATGGACTATTTAAATGGGAGAAGTATGGCTGATAAAGAAGATTCGACTCCTGGGAAAGGATGCCGTGTTCGGCCAAGTGAAGACACATCTGGTCAAATCAAGTGGAGAAAGCTTCCAACACCTCCTTTCAGCGATGGTCATCCGTGTCAGCTTATCTTTAGTGAAATGTTTGCTGGGAGCAACCAAGATGCTCTTAAGAGAGGCAGTGATCCCCCCATTGAAGTGAAAAGAGATGCTCCAAAGCAATCTGCTGCTGATAAAGATGTGACTCCTAGGAAAGGATGCTGGGTTCGGCCAAGTGAAGACATCGGTGGTCAAATCAAGTGGAGAGAGCTTTCAACGCCTCCTTTCAGTGATGGTCATCCGTGTCAGCTTATCTTTAGTGAAATGTTTGCTGGGAGCAACCAAGATGCTCTTAAGAGAGGCAGTGATCCCCCCATTGAAGTGAAAAGAGATGCTCCAAAGCAATCTGCTGCAGTTCTCATAGGTGGTACCAAAAAAGATTCACCAAATCAATATGTAGCAGATCTAAGTGATGGCGGGCGCATCAAGAGGTTTGACTGGAGAGACCACGGAGCCATTACGCCTGTTAGAGATCAGAAGCAATGTGGCTGCTGCTACGCGATTGCAACGATTGGATCCATTGAAGCGCTTGGGAAAATAACAACAGGAGAGCTTGTACAACTTTCTGTGCAGCAGCTCATTGATTGTGATTTAAACAACAAAAATGATGGATGCTATCATGGGAAACCACAGCGTTCCTTTGAGTATGTAATGAAATTTGGTGTGACCACTGAAAATAATTATCCATTCAAGGCACACAAGTTCAGAATGAGAAGGAAGTACCAGCCCGTTTACAAGCGTTATAAGAGTTGCAAGAACATCAAGGCAGAGAGTGTTGCTTCTATTACTGGATTCACATATGTTCAGACGCTTGATGGTGATGCTCTTGAGGCAGCAGTGTTAATTAATCCTGTTGTAGTCACTATTTCAGTTAATGAAAAGTTCAGAAAGTATGAAGGTGGAATTATTACTAGCCATCACTGCCCTAGCCCGACAGATAGTGAATTGGATGACCCTAAATTTACTGTTCATAACGTGTTGCTGATAGGGTTTGATGAGGATGAAAGTTCTGGGTTAAGGTGGTGGGTGTTTCAAAATTCTTGGGGAGTGGGTTGGGGTGAAAATGGTTACTTCAAGGTTATGAGGGATGTGCATGACCCATGGGGCGTATTAGCAATGTACGCCGTACTTGGAATTTACCCCACAGGCTATTATCACCGCCATCCCATTCCACCAGCTCCTGCAACTCGAAGCTCTGGGAGTATCTTCGGCAACATTGCAATGAAAGTTAAAGGTAACCATGTATTCATCGTCATAGTGCATACTATCATTTTGTCTGTCAAAACCAGATGCTTTACATACCTTGGTGGTTTCATTTCATTGTGACTGGTCGTAAGACTGCAGCGTATATTTGTATGAAACCTAGTAGCCTTAAAACTGATTTCTTAATATCATTGGAAGTTGATTATTGATCATGGGATAGCAGATACTCCCACTTACCTTATCAGTTATTACATTGTGACTGGTCGTAAGACTGCAGCGTATATTTGTATGAAACCTAGTACCCTTAAAACTGGTTTCTTAATATCATTGGAAGTTGATTATTGATCATGGAATGGCAGATACTCCCACTTACCTTATCAGTTATTACATTAATCTGATATGTATATTCAGTTCTATAAATTTTGATGCCATTCTGAAGATCTGAATCAGATTGTTGGAGAAATATCTGCTCAACTCTGAGGAAACCTGTATAAGAATCAAAATTCTGCAGGGTGGGATCTGGGCACCTATTGCTAAACTTGGTTGTTAGTATTTACACCGATCGTGTGTATTCAAAATTGAAACATACGTACATACACCCAAAAAAAAACATACATAAATTTTGCTCCCATTCTTTGCAGTCAAGTTTTCCATAAGTTCTATTTTTGTTTGTCATCTTTATTTGTAAACACTTAGTAATAACTCAGTTTTGTTTATTACTCTACAGGACTTCTGTGTAATGACAGCAATTCTGATCAGAACATCTCCTCACGGACAGCTGCTAAGTCTGGTCTGGTAAGATACTTCACTTCCATGTGCCATTAACAAATTTAGGAAGATGCTATTTTCTTAATACCACTTTTATCATTGAGTTTTCCTAGCTTCTAAGAGATAAAGAACTAGGGATGAAAAGATAGTAGGTTGAAGCAATATGCAGTGTGGAAACCTTTAATGAGTGGGACACAGGTTTTAGTTTAGCTATTATTGTACATCTGAAGTTTATTGAGTCCAATTCGAATAAGTTTGACACTTCCACATATTGTACTGATAACATCTAAATTGGCTTAGAACCAGCATTTGTACCTACCAGTGTTTGGTGATATTTCAAACTTGTGATCATTTACTCTTGGTTCATTGTCAGCCTAATCTGGAACATTCTCATGGACAACTTCATCCTGCAAGTGGAGTAGAAACATTGTCTTTCGGCTCAGGAGCAGCAGCAGCGAGAGTTTTCTCAGTGTAAGTAATTAATGTTTATGTCATTAGGTATACAGTTTTTATGAGATGTGTTACTTATGTGCAATTTCGTTCACTGCATATTTGTTAAGCAACTTTCCTTTTGGCCCTGTAAGTAACACAGATTTGCTATACAGGGATGGTGCAGTGGAGACCAGGTACGGGTTTACCAGGCATGGTCTCAGGGTGGCTCTAGAGCCTTGAGAGGGAACTAATCGACACACAATCTGGCTCCAATTTCCTTTTCAAAGTTACTAGGGTGGAAGGCGAGGGCATTCCTGGGCCGATTGATATGATCTTAATTCTGTTTCACATCGTTGCTTCGAGCACGTTGCCACTCGTGTCGTGTGACGCATAACACATGTACTATAGTGTAGTGTAATCTAGATTTCACCATTGATACGTTTACCTCTTTGCACATTACCAGTTTAATCTCCATGTGCAATGTCTGATGTACGATGGAAGGGACGATGTGGAGTTGCCTGCCTATTCATTAGGCTCACATACACGAGTATAGAATCACTCCTATGACGCACACACGCACACTCTATCCTTATGAGCATCTTCGCAATATTGAGTCGGTACATCATCTTGAGATTAACGAAGCATTCCCCTCGTCTTCGACGGAAACGTCTCCTCCCACTGAAAGCGCATCACCGAAAGCCCTGAAATAAATCCAGGAAAATATGAACACCATCCATCTAACCAACTCAACCACAGGTTGATTCGCATATTTATGGTATTATTGGAAAACGTGTGATATTCAACATGTCTTCCGCAACAGCAGGATGACGCTATTTCTGATGTCAACCTGACCATCTTTAAACAAAATCACATTTAATATAAATTCAAATAATTTTTAATGTCAATTTGATAATTATTATGGGAAAACAACTGAAACTGTCTAAACGACACAATACTTACTACCTCTGTTCCATAATATAGTAGTATCATTTTTTGACCTAAACTAGCTTAAAAAATGTTACTACATTATGACGGTGTGACCATTGACGAATCAATCTATATGCAAAAAACTAAGCTTACAAATCGATAGCCTCGGGCAGTGTGCATGTGGGCGATGACGATGGCCTTCGATGGCCTTCGCAGTGTCAATAGCATCGCGCTGTGTATGCCACGCAATCCCTCCCACGAATTATTCGTGAATGTTGTTTCATCGTCATTGATTTGCATGAGCAACGTGCAGCCATGGCATCGGGCTTCAGCAAGAACGGTGAGAAGTCTATGCTGGATATATTAGCATATTTTTGGTCAGATTTGCTATGATACATCTAGATGTGCCTTAAGATAGAGCACATCTAAATTGAATCAAACTAGAAAAAAAAATACATTAAAAAAATCTAAACAAATCTTCATGTAAAATCAATAGTATAGAACTTAGATGTGCCCTATCTTAAAGCACATCTAGATGTGCCCTAGACAAACCCTTTTTGGTTATAATTTAATCTACGAGTAAATAATAAACATGATATTTACAATATGCATCTTATATTGAAAACTAAACATGCGAACACATATAAAACTTTGCACTAAAACATCTAAGTACAACACATATACGGCAAACATATGAATGAATATAAAGGGGGATGAATGCATCATACCCTGCGATTGGCCAAGTCAATGTGGCGGCTGCAACAACAGTCCGGGATTCGTCAGTCGCCTTCTTCAAGGCGGCGACAGTGGCAACGGTGTCGTCCTTCGCCATGTGTCGATGCAGAGGAAGTAGCCGAAGGAGCGGCCGGGGTCGAAGTAGAGGACGGGGACGGATCGGGAGCCGTCGCGCACGTTGGGTTGAAATCTATTCTTTGTTCTACTACGATGAGCTTTTCTCCATTCGGTAAGTTTACTTAGGGCACTCCCAACGCTTGTATCTTAGCACGTAATAATAGGCATTTTGCTTATGTGGCATACTATTTAATGAAGAAAAAGAGGGAGGTTGTATCTTAGCTAAGATACAACCCTTGCACGTGGTCATATGCAAAAAGCATGGTTAGATCAATCACATTTATGCATGCAGCTAAAATCATTAAATAAGATACATCCTCTAAGAAACAATGCATTGTAGGGCTTGTATCTTAAGTTTTAATTGCTCCTATGATATCGTGTTAAGAAACAATGCATTGGGAGAGCCCTTATATGCTTGCCTAGATTTGCTCTTGCCATAAATTTCTAATGTACGAGTAGCACAAGGATGGTACTGGTGCATTTAAAGTTCAAGTGCTTTGAGGTCAAGCATGGTTAAACTTCCTTTTTAGACCTCCCGCAATGGTAGTATCATAAGGTTAGTATCATGCACATGATACTAGTGTATGATACTACCTCCACAATGCATAGTATCATAGTTTAGTATCATAACTACTGTATTTATTGTCATGCAAGACACATAATAGCTTAGCATTTATTATGATACGGTATCATAATATGATACTCAACCTTCTCTTTCTTCATTTAATTATATGCCGCATCATCAATTTTGCTTAGGTAGCATGCATGATACTCCCTCCGTTCCAAATTAGATGACTTACATTTGCCCATATGTGTGGGCAAATGTAAGTCATCTAATTTGGAACGGAGGGAGTACTAGCTATGATACTCCCATTGCGGGAGGTCTTACTAATATTGTTGGATCATGTTTTTAATGTACTAATTACGATTGTAAAATATGAGAGAAGTGTAGAGACATTTGGTCTTTTACATGTTAATATACTAGAAGATTATCCCGCGCGTTGCAGCGGATATTTTCATAAGAACTGTACAATGGATGATGTGTATAATTTTTTAATAGCTAAAAATAAATTATGTGTATATCTTGTATGTAGATTGTAGACATCGACTATTATATGAATAAATGTTGGTAGAGATGATATGGACAATTGCTTGGTTGATAGATAAAGTGATGTTCATACACCCGCGTGTTGCGGCATAAATCTTTTTAAGGATTTTATTGTTAAACAAAATGAGTTAAAGATGTATGAAATATGAAGTTTTTGTTATAGACGCATGCAAGATTCAGTTGATCACAATAGTCTATATCTCTATAAGAACTTTGCAATGTAAATTAAAAAGCTATAAGATGCATGTAAATAAAATTGGATGACATGAAAAAATGATTGGCTAAAATAGTGGGTGATGTGAATAAATTGCATGTTAATATAGATAACATAAATTCATCTTAGTATGACATGGACAAATGATTGGCTATAGTAGTGAATGATGTGGATAACTTGCATGTTGAGATACACACTTTAAATGCATCTTAGTGGGGTTTTATCTTATAAGAGATATAGATGTGAAATTTTTACCATGTCCAAATGCATGGGAATATATATAGTTGAAAAGCTAAGAAAGTCTTCAATCCCATTGCGACTCTAAATCTATATTTAACCGATGCGGTTTCTATTACATTTTTTCTCAAGGAAGATACATTAGCTATATTTTGTTTGAACGTAAAAATAAACTTTATTGAATTAAAAATAATGTACAACATGGAGAACATAACCCGTAGGGTTTGAGGGGGAGAGAATTGCTAAGTTTGGACAAGAATTTAGCTATATATGTGGTCAAGTAGGAGGTGGATATGAGCAAGAGCCAACTGCTATTCGCATCGTGTAGTCAAGGATCAAAAGAACTAGCTAAAACAGTTTCAAGGACTATGCTTCAACTTGTATATTTTTTATTAGATTTACTTTCTCTGTATTTCTTCTTGCTCTTTTTTACCTCTATGTAACGTTCTCATTAATGAATGTAACAGTCACATAAACATTCTCGCGAAGAAAAAAAAATCACAAAAACAAAGATCTTCATACATTATGCAAATAAAATGTGGTCGACTAACAATTCACAAGCGCGGCGCGGGCTTAAGCTAGTTCGAAGCCCAAACCAAAAGCAAAGGAAAAGAAAGGGAAAATAATAGGAACAGTAGCGGCGTTCATGGTCATCACTTCCGCCTCCGCGGTGGCGGCCGGCGCCGTGCCGCCGTTTCCCTCGAAAACAAAAACCGGGACCCTAGCTACAGCACCACCTCTCACGGCCACAAGAAGGCACCTCCTCCTGGCTTCCGCCGCATCCGCGCTCCCCACGGCCACCGCGTCCGCCGCAGCCTCTCGATTCACCGAGATCCCTAGCTCCGGCGGCGTGAAGGCCCTAGAGCTCCGGGAGGGTTCCGGCGAGGTGCCGGTCGACGGAGACCAGGTAAAGGCGCCGCCTTTCAGCACAGTTTGTGCTTGTTGGCAGCACCCTCTCTGGTCCCTATTAACCAATCTTACACTTTCACACCCAAAAATTGCTCTAGTTTACTACTCCACTGCCCATAATTAGCCATGATACAAACGAGACAAGAGTTTTGTTATTATTATAGATCAAGGTATACAAACTAGTGCACGGATTTCTTACATGTAATGAAGTAAAAAAACTCTAGAATGATGTTAATGTTTAGTAGGTACAAAATATGTTCTTATGGTTTCCCTGTTTTTACAAAAGTGTTCTTATGGCTCAAGGTTGCAATTCACTACTATGGGAGGCTGGCTGCGAAGCAAGGATGGCGCTTTGACTCAACCTATGATCACAAGGATGCAACTGGTGATCCGATACCTTTTGTCTTTACCATCGGGTCTGGCAAGGTGAGACAAAGAATTTCGATAAAACTCGTTGCAGAAATAAGTGAGTGCATCTTATAGTGCTGATACTGCACTGTTGTTTGAGTTTTTTGGTGAAAGTTTGGGGCTACAACATACTAGAGTTTTCTACGGAGTATTTTAGTAGTTAATGAGCTTTTGTATCGAAAATGCCTTTGTGAGGACGAGCTCCATGACTCCTGTTATCTTGGTTCGTTCAGTTCACTGACATCAATATCCTGAACCGCATGCCCACAGCGTATATGTACGTACTTGTAATATCCTTAGACCGTATGATGTGCCCACCGCACAGAGTGGAGAATTCATTTTAATGTGCTACGCCAATATCGAACATGTGCGAACGTGTGTTACAAACAACAGATGGTGATTTAATGCTAGATCTGCCAGACAGACTCAGTGCCAGGAACAACTTTTTACTGTATAAATGCGCATAGGCTCTTAGTGATGCTTTTTACTAGTGCCGTCGCCGATGGTTGGATTTACTAATGCGCCAGATTTTTTATCCGCATAGGCTCTTAGTGACTTCCAGAGCTGATATTCTTTTCGCATCTCTTTCCCTGTCATTGCCATCGCCCCCAAGCCTTACCCTGCAACAACAAACATGCAGGTCCAGTGTTACGGTTATCAAAAAAATGTTAAAACCTACCAATATTGATTTTGCTGCATACGCTCAAGAGACAGAGTTTGAATTCTACAGATAAACGATCCGACGGGCAATACTATATCATTACTACCTGTTTCATGGGGTATCGCAAATGCATGGGCAGACGTAAATATACTACATCTACAACCACAAATCAAACTTATTGAACATCTCACCGTCTTGTCCATGTTCCTTGCTGTTTAGGAAGGTCACCAACACCTTCAGATACTCCATCTTCTTTGTCCACATCCAAAATCACTGGATCTTCCGAATCAGCAACCAATTCATTGTCTGGCGTCCCTGATTCTTTCGCATCTGAACCCACGCTCCCATCGGCTGAGCAAGAACCGTCAGGCAAGCCCAAACTCGCCCATCCGCCTGAATCTATGTCCCCTTTTGTCACACCGCCCTCGCTCATTGCTCCAGAAATGAGTGGGCTTTCTGGCAGAACTGTCCCGGCACACCGTCCAGGTAAAACTAAGCAAGGGTTCTCCTTTGGAATCAACCTTGCCACATGCAAAAGTCGAGCATCAGTACTAAATCACCCGCGCATCAAAACACAAGGAACAAAGATTACCGGTAAACATCGACACAAGCGGTGCAAAAACAAAAGTTGTAGAACTTACATGGATTCGTCCTCGTAGAAAAAAGAACTCGAGCCTATCCATGGCGATTTGGCCGCTGCTTTTTGCAGTGCCGCGGGAGGTAAGAGAAACACTGTAGATTCACAATTTACTCCTCGCGTGGGTACCGCCAGGACACACACACTCTCATTATTGATATAGCGTTGAGTCAGTCAACTCCATCCTCGTAACCCACCCACACACATTTATTTCGTCAAGTGACCTGCCAGTACAAAAAACGAACACGAATGAACCCCGCACCAGCTTTGACGTGCCGCCGTGTGCCAGCACGCGTACACGAAACGTATCATGTGCATAGCATAATTGTATTCCACGAACGGCACCTGTCAGTGCTTTCCGACGTGTTCGCTGTGACGAATCTTTCAGCACAATTGGACAGTGTGGATAAAGAGAGCCATGTAGCCCAGGCGTACGAAATCCTCACTCGCTTTGTATTTCCTTTTTTAAAACTCTAGTTCTTGCTTACAAGCATGCCTAAGTAATGGCGCAGAGTTCTGAGCTTTGTATTTCCTTTTTTTTTAACTCTAGTACTTGCTTACAAGCATGCTTAAGTCATGACGCAGAGTTCTGGTGGTTGAATAATAAGGATGAGAGTACAGTGTGCAATGCTGTTCACATCCTTGGTTTTATGATAGCAGCTATGCTTGCTATTTGGTGGCGTATAGTCATCTCAGACTAACTGAAAATTAGCTTCTGAATCGTCAAGTGTACCTTAAAATAAGTTTCTGTTGTTCTTATAGCTCTGGATGTTCCCTGTGAATAATTCATCATTATAATCTTGCCATAATGAGCTTCGCCATAATCTGTATGGATATCTTTCGTGTATCTGATGTTCCACTCAATACATGTCTTCAGAATTTAATTTGTAGATTCTTTTTCAGGTTGATAGTCTTGCCATAATTTAATGCATGAGCACTGCAGGTTATACCTGGTATTGAAGCAGCAGTGAAGTCCATGAGAGTCGGAGGTCTTCGCCGTGTGGTCATTCCGCCATCACAGGGATACCAAAACACATCACAGGAACCAATTCCTCCTAATGTAACTTCAGTGCTATCCAGATTCTAGAATTCTTCATCTATTATATTATTTTGTTCATGCTCATCTGGAGTTTCTCCTCCGACATAACTACATAAGCAACTCTAGTTTCCAGCTTGTTCCTTTATGTTGCACACTTCATGCATCCAGAGATGTGTCCTCTTAGACGGTAGTGATGTTTTAACAACTCATGCACATGGATGATTAGAATCAAGAAAATTCTCACTTGAGTCATTGAATGATGACATCACGGCGGTACTAAATTTGCCTTTTTTTTCATGAGCAGTTCTTTGATCGACAGAGATTATTTACCACGATATTCAACCCGACACGCCTCGCAAATGGGGAGGGTTCCACTCTTGGTACTGTCATCTTCGACATTGAGCTAATCAGCATAAGGCAGCATACATAACCGTCGTTTTTTGCCAAAGTTGCAGGATGACCACCACCCTAACTGAAATATTTTGGCACTGTACACTTTTGCATCAAAGAAACTCTGAGCTAGAACCTGCTCATGCTTCTGTTCAACCCCTCTGTAAATTGTAACATATGAAAATTGCATGGTGATTTTCTGCAGTTATTGAGCAACCTCAATTGCATAGGTACGGATTGTGTGGTATATACAGAAATGGAAATAAAAACAGTATTGTGTGGTGTTTTTTTTTTCAACTTCTGTTCTTAGCTCACATCAGAATCTCTATTTTTTTGTTTGTCAACAGACTGGTTGTTGCCTTTGAATATCAGAATACCATATCAGTAAGGTTTCTTCATCAGAAGCTCATAACACATGGTGTCTGATGACACACCCTTAGCTATAGATAATTAGCTAGCAGTGTCCTTTCGCCGAGAATCCGCGAGAACCATGATTAAGATTCCGTTTAGCGTATGCCATGTGATGCTTAGCAATATCTGTCTCCCTGATTATGATTCGCTTTGCCCCTATTTTTCTGAAGAGGAAAGGTGAATGATCCATTGCTTTGTCATAGTTTATATATGTTTCGTACATTACTCAATAATAGTAGTAGTAATAATAATAATTTACTTTACGAGGGCAGCCAACTCTAAAGCATGATTACCGCTTAAAATAAATAAATTTGAGGCTGTTGAGTGTGTGGAAAAGGAACTGTAGGGGCTTCACTGAGGGGTTTTTTCATTCTGAGTTGTTGTCCTCCCTTACAAGTGTACCACTATCTTTTTAGTTGTTGTAACTAGCTATTTTGACACCCTAAAAAAATACTATTAGCTATTTTGACTTTTTGGAGAAAATTGAGTAACTCCCATTGCAATAAGACCATTAGATCTACATCTGTGCTACTGGTACTTAGAAGTAGAGTACTGGTAGTAGTTCCAACATGATGTTGTCGATCACATGGACTGCCCATGAACGATGCGTACAAGTCTACAAGAGTACAACAAATGCGTACACGACCGTGTGGACGAAACTTGGAAGGATTGCAAGCGCCAAAGCGGCATATGGACCATGATACTTCACCAACGGTTTTCAACTGTTTTTACAAGCTATACACTAAAAATCCTGTTGAGAACCTTTATTTATTTTTGAAAGAAAAGCGGCACGGAAGGCTCCAGCTATTTTTACAAAAAGAATAAGAACCCAGTTTTTTTTGTTTGGGAAAAACAATAACCTGGTACCTTTGTATTTATCTTCCGTAATACGCCTATGCCATATATCTTCATACCAATTTTATACATATGTTAAAAGCAAAAGTCATAATAAAAATTGTACTCCCTCCGATGCATATTACTTGTCTTAAAATGAATGTATCTACATGCATTTTAGTGATAGATACATCAATTTTAGGACAAGTAATATGGAGCGGAGGAAGTAATTTTCTTTTAAACATACACTTAACTCTATAAATGTACATATTCACACATTATCCTTATAAACATATTCGAGATATTGGACCGATACAATATGTTAAGATGATGAAGTTATCACGAGCGTCTTGTAGTCGACGAAAACGTCTTGTCTTATTGAACGGATATCGCTAAAAAATCTAAAATAAAATTAGAAAAATGTGAGCACAAGTGTCGAGCTAAGACTTGAACAAGAAAAATCTAACCATATAAGCTAGACTGTAAATCTTATATTCATTTTTTTGGGTAATCTTATATTCGTTATGTTTCGACATGGTGAAAGCTTTTTTATTATTCTTAAAAAATTAAACAGTCTTGCGAGACTGTAGAATTGTCCCGACAAATGCTTTGCTTTGCTATTGACGACAAAAAAAAGGACAAAAATACCCCTTCCCTCCTCGAGCTCGAGCACTCGCTATTCTCTTCTCTTCTTTCTTGCTCCTCTTCCCCTCCCCGGCGGTTGGCTTCCCCGCTACTCTCAAATCCCCACGCCACCGCCATCCACCTCTCTCCGGCGGAACACGCCTCCGCGACCTCCCACACGCCACCTCCAAGGAATTTCTCCCCTCGCAGCCGTCGGCCGTCCTTCTGCTCCGCTCCATTGGGCTGGCGTCGCGCCGAGATCCACCCGGACCCGGGTCTGATTTCTGCTGTTGGTAACGAACCCTATCCTGCTTGGCTTGTTCCTATCTTGTTCTCCTGGCACGTCGCCACGAGAAATCTAAAACAACAATCTCTTCTTTCCTGGGACGGATGCTCCAATTCGTGCATTTTTGTGGCGAATTGGTTTGCTGCTTGGAGTTCATTTGCCAAGTAAATTTTGGGGGCTCAACTCAGCTCCCATGCACAAGCGTTAGGTCTGCCCCCTGTCAGTGCTGCTGCACGCCGAATGGGATTTAGTGAAGTGCTAGCGGCGGATTGTGTTGCGCGCACCTACTCTGTATCGGCTTATCAGTTTTGCCAGGATTTCCTGCTTTTGAAAATGTTGGCCGTGTGTTTCATATATCAGATCCCTGTTATTCATGGAATGCGCACCCATGTATGCTTCAATCTTGATATCTAGGTGGGTCATGTGTACTGCTAGAAAAGAAGCCATTAAAATGTTATTTATGCCTTACCATGGACGTCGTTTGCTGTTTGACACTAGTTTTTATTATTTGTTTTCTGATTGTGCTTGTTGTCCATGACCATTTCATTATATGCTGATGTAACTGCTAGAATCGTTTATCACTCTGTTTTCATTACTTTGCAGTCTACAGTGAACCCATACATTCTCAATGTTCTCTTTGAGATAGCATGTCTGAACAACAGGACCAAGTTAGTAAAAGCTCCTGCTCAAGCATTAGCACCAGTACTCAGGGGAGTGAGGATGACGGGACCGTCGGCGCACTTTTAACCGAAGCAAAGACCAATGGGCGCAGTCTTGGAAAGCGTCTGTCTCACTTAGATTCGCTCCCGGTACTAATTCTATCAGTTACTGAATGTGTGTCTGTCGTTGTTTTTGCTTCCTTTTGGTTCCCTTAAATATACCTTTTGAATCTGCTCTCCATTGACTTGTTTGGCATGAAATGAAACTTTATATGTACCATTCAGTTAAAATAAATGGTAGGAGTGCTCAGTTTAGTATAGAACAATGTTATCCACATTCATTAGTATATCTAATTATTATGCTCTGAGTTCCTTAAGTTTCTAGTACTTGCCTTCATATTAACTTACTGATGCTGTCGTTATTGGCAGCACACTCCTCGAGTTAATGGGAAAATTCCTGATTTTAATAATGCAACAATAGACCATGAATCATTATTGGAAAGGTAACGGTTGTATATTGTTATCACTCCCCCTCCTCTGTTTTATGTTAGGTTTGCTTACCTCAGACTTCCTTTTGACAGATTGGGCACTTATGGCTTAGCTGAATATCAGATAGAAGGAGATGGGAATTGCCAGGTTAGTCTGTTACATGCTTCACAGAATAAGTATATTGTTCTTACAAAGCCAAATGCTAATTTTCTGTGAATCAATCCTACATTTAGATATCGCTAATTTTCCATATCTTGTTCTCCATAAAAAGTTTACCGTGTTTTCAAACCTTTCCCAATTTTTCTTTCTTGTTTTCTCTGCAGTTTCGAGCTCTGGCAGACCAGATATTCCGCAATCCTGACTATCACAGACATGTGAGGAAGGCAGTAGTGAAACAGGTATCAACTTCCTCTCTTAATCTGATATATATCTCGCCTTAGCAGAATATGTGTACTATGTGAACAGAGTCTGCTATCTTAGTTACATCCATCACTATCTATTTCCATGATAACCGGTGATGCTGTAATAACATCTCTCTGCTTTAGCTAAAGGAATTCAGGAAACACTATGAAGGCTATGTACCATTGGACTACAAGGTTTACTTGAAGAAAATGAAAAGGTTCTTAATTCCAGTCCATAGCAGATTTGAGATGCTGATCATACTTAAAGTTCAGTTTGTTCATCTCCTTACACATAGCTATATTATTTATGATATTGTAGATCTGGGGAATGGGGAGATCATGTGACCTTACAAGCAGCTGCAGACCGGGTAACTACATCTCTGTGAATAAAACCTTTGAACTACATATCTTTTTTTGCATTATTTCTTGTGGCATTTAGTATCTGTAGATTGAGCCTGATGTTTTCGTGTTCCTAATTAAACTCCTCTAAAAAGTATGAAGCTATTAAAATATTGTTTACTCATTTCTGTACCTATAACTATTAACTCATTGCTCTAAAATAGTTTCTATTATTATGGGTGAGTTTGGTAAACCACCAAATGTCATTTTCATCCCTATGATATTCACGCATCTGAATTAGCAAGCAACATCATGTTTTTTATACTTAGTTGCTTAGTTTTTTTTTTCATGATGATCACGCATGCTCTTATTCATTCACCGATTCGTGTTTCTTATGCTTCATTTTGGAGTTACATGTTCTGTTAGTCAGCTGGCACTTCGGTATTCTTCCAAATAATATGCTCCGCCTTCTTATGTGAATATGGCAGAAGTCCAAGCTACCAGTACCCAGTTGTTTTGATATTAGGAGGCGTCATGCATCAGTTATAATTGTCTGATACCTTTTGGTTTGTTAAATCAGTTTGGTGCCAAAATCTGCCTGCTGACATCGTTCAGAGACACATGCCTGATCGAGATAGTCCCCAGGGATGCCGCTCCTACAAGAGGTTAGAGCTGAGACCTTGCTTTTCCCAAAACCGACTTATTCTCTTCCATGTCCCATTCATCTTGAACCACTTTAATTTGTGTCTCAATCCTTCCTTCGTTCAAATAATATTGTCCACTGATAGCAGCAGCTAAATGCTTGGTGCTTATCATTTCCTTGTTCCCTTATGCAGAGCTTTGGCTAAGTTTCTGGTGCGAGGTACACTACAATTCCTTGTATGCGACTGAAGGTGAGCATTATTTTGCTGGATGGTACCCGCCAGTTATAGCATCATATTGCACTTATATTTGAAAAGTACCGAATAGAGCACGCGTGTTGGTTCGCCTTGCTGTGCAGTCCTCTTATGACATGCTCTTTGCAGATCTCCCGACGCGCAAGACCAAAAAGAAGCACTGGCTGTTCTAGGTAGGGTTTGCTGGTTGCTTAATTCTTCTGTACTCGGTCCAGCAGCATCCGCATGTAACCTTATTTCATACTGCTGATGTTGTAAGCTGTAACATTCACCCTGGGGTGGAAAGGACTCTTGTAAGCTTTTATGTAAAGTGAAATGCTGAAAATTCTCTATTGCTCTTAGAGGAAGACGAGAGACATGGCTGCCGTACAGCTTGGCTTAGTTAATCAGAGCCTACAATACTTTTGAAGTTTTTCTTGAGAAGTGGAAGATCATTCCTTGATCTCTTCTGTTTGTGAGGGTTTACGTAAAGATGCTTTTGAGAAGGAAAAAAAATCGGTGGTGCTCTCAAGAGGATGTGGTGAGAAAAACAAAAACTATTTCATGAATGGTGAAAACTTTGGAAAACTTAATGGTTTTGGCATGTATAGTAGTTGCCAGGCAGTCTTATCTTAAATCTTCCAAGTAATCTAGAAATGAAAATAAATGATGGCAAACCTTCTCTTCCAATTTCTCTATCCTTCATCTCAACATTTATCATATGTGATACTCCTAAGAGCATCTCTAGCAGATCACGTAAACCAGCGTATGCATACCTGTTTTATAGGTGGCCCGAAAACGTTTATTCGGTATGGAGAGTGGTGGGGCAGAACAAATCCCACAAAAATGGTACTTGTCACTTTCCCTTGTTCATTTATATGAACTAAAATCAATTAATGCAATCAAATATCACATAATATTTCATATCTAAAAGTTCATATCATTGAAACAATAGTTCATATCCAAAAGCATATTGAAAATAAATTAAGTTTAACCAAAAGGATGCACAAACAAACATCTAAACATGACCAAATTAAACTACATTGTTGAGATGATCATCACCATGACCATCATCAACTCCAATGGCCGAAGCATCAACAACATTGGTCGAAGAATTAACATCACAACCACCACCATAGCTGAAACCACCACCGCCACCATGGTTGAAAGCCATAAGATTATGAACTTCTTGCCTTCTTCGAAACATAATGTCCATTCTTTTCAACTCCCATTTTTTTGCCAATGGCTCCATGGCACTTGGATCCATCATCATGAATCGGTCCTCCTCGGCGATCTTCTCATCCCTTAACTTTTGCTTTTCAAGTTTGATTTTGCGCTCCTCAAAAGCATATCTCCTCTCCCACTTTGCTTCTTTTTTGTTGTTCTTCTTTTCGTTCAAGGCCACCTTGGTTTCCAAATGCTTATCCATGAATGTTTCTTTTGACTTCACTATTACACTAATTTGGTCCTTCAAACTAATGGCTTCGGTGGTCCTCACCCCTCTATCTTTCTCCAACTTTCTTCCATCTAGCTTTCCCTTGTTTCGTCTTCCCTTTGGTGCGTCATCATCTTCTAAATTAACCAGTTCAAATTTCTTTGGTGGAGCTTCTTGATCCCTCAACCTCCATTTTTCACTGTGTTCAAGAAATTTCCAAACATGTTGGAGATCAAATGTTTTGCCTTTGGATGCCGGCATCTTGAAAAAGACGCACTTGTGAGCTAAATTTTTCCTCATAAGCAAACAAGATGACAAATAAAACTAATAGAATGGCAAGACGCTCACATAGTCATCAATTGTGACTCCACTTGGAGGTGCATTCCTCACTTGCTCCAAGCAACCACTCCAACGGCTACATTGCTTCTTGATTGCATCATATCGGCATTGGAGTGACTTCAAAGAACGACCGGATGGGATATGCATGAGCTTATGAAACTTGTCTTCAATTCGTTGCCAATAATTTTTACTGGATTGATCTTTGCCTGCAACTGCATCAAGTGACACTCTCTGCCATGCTCTCACCAAACAAAGGTCTCCCATCTCCGAATAATTGTCGCTTCGTTTACCAAATTTTGCTTGGCTAGAATCATATACCTCCGTGTCAACCTCTTAAATATCATCATTGTCGGCAAACCCATCTTCCTCCTCTGCTTCACCCTCGGCTTCATCCTCGGCCCTCATGGTGGAATTGATGTCAAGTGGTGCACTTTCGATGTTGACCCCATTTTCCTCCAACAGGGTGCTCATTGTAGCTACAAAATTCATTGGTTAAAACATGATCAAATGAATCAAATTCAGTAGGTCGGCACAAAGTGAAGAATTTATCTCTCCGGCATTTCCTCAAACACGCAGTGGTCGCCGGTTGGGTCGAAGATAAGGTGCATAGGCCACCAGAGTGATTGAAGGAGCCCCTCCTTGAGCCTGCGGAGCGACTAGAGGCTTGGTCTTCGCCGTAGGCTTTGGCTTCGCCGAACCCTTGGCATTGGTGCCAATCGAAGACGAGGCGGCGGAAGGGGGCCCTGCACCCGCAGTTGGATTCATCTCGGTGGCTCGGAGGACACGTTGGCCTTACCGCTTGCGCTTTAATATCAGCGGCATGGCCCCGAAGATTGGAGGTGGCGGAGGGTTGGGATAGCCCCCGGCGTGAGGTGGCGAAGGAGCGGGAGCTCATGGTGACACTATTTGATGTTACGGATGATGCGAGTGCTGCAGGAAGTCCATGGCGGGCGACGGGATGCGGAATTGCCGGTGGAATGCTAGTTGCTGGCGAGATTGGCGGTGGCGGAGAAGAGAGAAAGGTGAACTTTTCAATGCCCCAATTTTCCTTTCGGATAGGGGAACAGGAAAAAAGTGTCAAATGGATGGCACTTTATCGCAGCTCTGTTTGGGTCATTTTTCGGCCCGCGTCCGCTATGCCGATGTTTTTTTTGCGAGATGGAGATTTGCGAAATCTGCTAGAGATCTCTAAGATGGCACCATTGCACATGTCCTTACTCCTTAGTCAGTTTGTGTTTCACAAGGCAGTTTTTGTATTGTAGACATGTGAACAGTGACAACTCTTAGCTGTACAAATCTGTGACTTTTGATTTCTTTCTACATTTTTTCTTACAGTGATTAAGCATCAAAACGACTAGTTGATGTATTACATGACACATTCCTGAAACTTGTGACTGGATCCTTGAAGCAACTCAATGAGTAGAGCATGCAAGACAAACTGTGTTTGGACAAGCAATTGATCCTCCCACCAAACTCTTTTCAACTTAGTTGCGCCCCATTTTCTGGCTGCCTATTTGAAACTTCAGTAGCTGCTAAGAGAAATTTAAGACATTGAGGTAAAGAAAGTAGCAGAGATATCGTCTGCCCAACTCGTTTCCCCTTAAGAAATGTAATCCTCCTCACAACCACACAGAATTACAAAATCACTGAGATACAAATTACAGAACAATTAGAAAACTTGTGTAATCTTTGAACGTCATGGAGCTTATGACTGAATCTTTGTAGTACATCATTTTACTCCCTTTGGCACAGGCAAGGCATTAACATCCTAGATCGATTCACAAGCACGAATCAATGAAAACTGCATTTTGACTCTGGCCTCCACACTACTGCGCAAAAGCTATCCATGCAAAACAGACGAAAAAAATTCTATTCAGGCCAGAGACACTGATCTTCTTTGAATTAGCAGAAAAGTTTGCCACCTCTTCTAGAACTTGAAATCTTTCTTCTTCTTCGAGGACGATGAGGCACTGCCTTCCTTGTCGTGCTTCTTCCTCTTGCTCGAGTTCTGCATGTGCATCCTCATCTCATCAGTCAGACCATACAATGAAGAGAATAAACAAATGTGCATGGTGATGTGAGCAGTAGGGAATAGAAAGTACCTCCGCCACCATGTCACTGAAATCCTCCATTTGATGCCCGAGCTTCTCTTCCTCGCGTGCTTCCTCAAACCTGTCAATCAATCACAATGGTAAGAAAAATACATGTACTATACCTTCTAACATTCTACGACAAAAACAACCAGTGACTGATTTTGCGTTTTCATGAGGAACAGCAATGATGAGATTATCTTACTTGGTTGCCAGAACATCATCCATGACTTCAAAAGCTCCTCAGGGTGGATGGTGACGTCCACTTTCTCCGACCTCTGATTCTTAAGCAGATCGACCTGCACCAGCAGCACAGAGAAGTTAGAATATCACCATCTTAAGAGGTCACTGTCAGGCAAGGAACATGTTTAAATACCAAGCGAGAGAACTCCACTACTCACCCTTTTAGCGCCTGATGATGATGATGATTTATCTTGCGCATCCAGATACCTGTAAAGTGAGGACATACAGCATGTGAACTTATGGGTTGACAAACCAAACAGTAATCAAGGGAGGATTATGAAATAGGTTTAGTTAGGGAAACATACGTGTGGATCGACAGAAACAGCGTCCCAGTGGTAATCCTTTCTTCTTTCTGTTCAAGAACCTTCAGAGGGGAAGAAGCAGTAAATTGATGATTATCAGTAAAGACTAGCCAAGCCAAACAGTGCTATAAATGACTGTCACAGAGCATTTTGCTTTCTCAAACACAGGGAAAAGGTTGTGTACCTTGTGTGGCTCTTTTGCCTGCTTCTCAGGCTCCTTTCTCTGCGACTTCCGAAGGTCAATAACATCAGGTGTTTCAACACCAGCTGCATTACTATTACAGCAACAAAGGAAGAGTAAATACTGAGTGTCTACTGCACTATTTAATTGAAAAAAAACTGGTAACTGACAAGAAAAGAACCTAAGTATAGAGAATTACCTTGAGATGGTGTCAACAGATCGAATGCCTTCTTCTATATCCTCATCTTCCATTAGTTCCTCCTCCTCTTCTTCCTCTTCCTCCAGTTCTCCCCAGTGTTTGCTGCGACTAAGAGGTTCTTCCTAGATAACCGCAGTAAGAAAATGTTAGTTCTGCTCACGAGAAACCATAATATAACAAACTTAATTTACATCATAATTAGATTTGTCCTGCTGCAGAACTCAGAAACAGTTCCATACAGTGAGTGCCCATGCTGTTGGCAAGAAATATAGGGAATGGATAGATTGTGTAAAAAGCATTTTTAATAGATAAGATACCTCATCAATAGGAGGCTTTCCCCACTCCCCAGATCCGTCACCAAAGCTGTCTCCAGAAGAAATTGGGACATTTAAACCCGGGATCTTCAGATAAGGATAAGAGGGTGGAGGGCCATACAACTGAAAAATAAATATGAATTGGTGTGAATTGGCTAATGATGAAGGCATTGTTAGTAAGAAACCAGGCAAACAATAGGTTGAATGCATACCTGCATGCTTTTAAGCCATGGGGGGCAGGAACCATCGGGCATACCAAGAGCTTCTTTAAGCTCCCGGGACAGCATACCTGGTTTTGTTTCCCTAAGCTTCACCTGTCAATTGTGCAAGTGTTAGAAGTAGGCATTAGAACTATATATGATTACATGGATTTTGTCTGCCTTCTTTTTTGTATAAATTTTGAAGAACGCGTACCTCAAACTCTTTCCCTTCATAATATAGATCACCATGACTAGTCAAACTGGGTTTTGTTTGATATTTGAAGAATGCGTCATGCAAAACCTGTGGGAATAAAGCAAAGCCAACACATTAGTCTTGCATGATGACAACGGTGGTACAATTGCTACCTGGGAAAATACTTAACCCAGAAAAAGACAGATCTAGCATATTAAAGTTTCATCAAATATCAAATACACACGAACATTAGCATTATTATTACTTGTGTATGTTGCCTAAATATTAGAATGGCACTCAAGAGAGTTACTCTGATGGATCTGTGGAGGACTTGGGGTTTAAAAAAAAGAGGGCCTAATACATAAACACAGCAATGAATACATGTCCATATAAGCAAGAAAACTAGAGAAGGTATTACAAAATACGTAGCAATATATGTCTTCATGGTTGTATGGAAGAAAACAGAGGGACCAGAACCCACAAATTGCTTCATAATTTGCAGCTTTGGCAACATAACTAAACTACTATGATATGCAGGTGGAGATGTTTACCTGATAATCTATATCCATCTTGCCCATTTTGGGCTGCGTACGGTCGCGCTGTTTCTGTTTCAACTTCTTGCTGTTCTCCTTCTCAATGTATGCCTGCATAAACATTTAGAAATCAATTAGGTTTTTTTTTGTGTTCATGCAAGTTCTGAATATCAACTTGCTAAGGTCGATTTAGAAACAGAGGGAACAAAATCCAAAAGGCAAGTTACCTGTCTCATTTTTTCAATTCCAGTAGCAGCAATGAAGTCAGGAAGCTGGAAATGTCGTTTTTCAATACCTCTCTTCCCCTGAAACAACAACATATTGTGTGAATTCAAATTCTGAACAGAATAATAGGTGAATATGGCAATGTTGGATGCTATCTTGAGTTTAGAATGGTGTAGTCTTAAAGAAAAAGATAACAGTTCAAGAAGTATGATCATGGAATATCAAATATAAAAGCCATAGACTCTAGAATCTAGATGAACCTTATCTGTTCAGCAGAAGAAGCATCAAATGAATACACACAAGATTCAATCAACTATCCTATATACACTACAGAAACCATTCAAGCAGTACAACACCATTTCCAGCTTCCTCGATTGTTACATCAGTCCCTGCAAGAATTACACATCTGTATAAGAAGGGTGAAACATTTTGGACATTTGGGGCAAGTTTGGTATGTTGCCTAAATAGGCAAACAAATTTTTGGTAATGCATAATCAAGACGTCTCCCAAATGTCAGTAATCTTAAGATAATTGAATTGAAATTAATGGCATATTGGATTAACATTTTAGAAGATATCAATGACTGAAGCCTTTTACTCAAATAAATGACATGTTTAGTAAAGCCAACTATCTCTAGTCACGTCAGCAAAAAAGGCACCAGCAGCAGGCGTGCCAATGGTTGAGTTTTGCCACTATGCACCAACAAAAGCTTTGGTGCAACCAAATTTTGCAGGGTACGCTAAATTTTGGAATCAGGCAAAGTGACCAAAACCTTAGGGGCACTACAAGTTTTTGGGAGTACAGAACTGCGCGACTAAGCCTACCATCTTGTGCATATATATCAACTTACCTAGTAACTAATATCACAACACATGGTTATCATACTATAAAAGTAGATGGCTGAAAACTCACAAACCTGCAAGAACTTTCGTTTCTGGGACCAGTGCCTTGGAACAGGCACGGTATTCCTGTAGGACTTGAGATATACGAGCAACTTGGGATCCACGGCAGTAGCATCCCAGACCTAGCAAGGGAAACAAACAACAACACACATGTGAGATCAATACCATAGAATATAGATATGTTGACATAGACGGCGCAATAGCCTAACAGTTGGACAATTTTAGGCATTGCATCGTTACACGAGAGCAATTGAAGAGAGAATCACCTCAACAACATCAGGCTTGTTGCAAAACTGCTTCAGCTCTGCAATCTTCATCCTCTGCAGCTGCTTCCTCTGCTTATTTGAAAGGGCTACTTGATTATCCTTCTTTGGGGCATCCTGCTCATCATCATCATCAACATTTGACCCCTTCCTCTTTGCGGCATTAGTACCACCTTCCTTCTCGTTCTCCCCGCCCTGCGAGCATCCAACAACGAACAGCCCGTAAGTTCCAGTCCCAATTACAGTTAAGCCAGAGAACCGATTTATAACGTTACCAAACCCTCGCGGCTCAAACAACGAACCGAAACCCTACCATGAACCCCACATGGTAAAAAGGGAGGAGAAGAGTAAAAAGGGAGGAGAAGAGGGATCCAATACCTTGGCGGCGGCGGGGACCGTAAATCTGAATTTCTCGAAGATGGCCGTGAAGACGCCGAGGAGGGCCCCGTCGACGTCGAGGTCGGCCTTCTCCGGCACGTACTCCACCTCCACCTGCAAGACGCGCGTCAGAGACCCTGGATCTAGGCGCGTTTGACGGTTATTAAATTCGATTGCGGCGCGGCGGCAGGAACTCACCTGGGGGTGGGGGTCGGGACCGGCGCTCTCCCTGGTGTCCTCGCCGACCGCCGCATTGGCGCCGTCGGCCTTGTTCTTCTTGACCCTGCGGCGGCGGCGGTGGTGCCGCTCCGTGTCAAACCGCTTGGAGTTGGCAGCATCCACTACGGCGGCGGCGGCGGCGGCGACGGTGGCCATGATCGTCGGAGCAAGAAGGCGGCGAGAGAGGCGACCTTGTTGTAGTTGTGGTCGGGTTGGATGGATCTCTCGCGTGGGTTCGTTTACTTGGGCCCTAGTGAACTGCTTATATATTTAAAAAAATCAAACTACTTGGTCCGTAAGGGTGTGTTTGGTTGGGGGAACCAAATAGGACATAATGGAATGGTTCTCTTCTATATGAATGGGTCGGTTTCATTCATGTGTTTGGTATTATCAAAAAACAGAGTGGGTTGGTTTCGTTCCGGTGTTTGGTTGGAGAGATGGAATGGACAATAAAATGTCTTTTTCTTTTTTTGAAATTTCAACAACATTTCATTTGTATTTTGGAGACAAACAACACAACAACGTAAATATTGACAAGCCATCAAAATATGGCATTAAACATGATAAATAGTACAATATGTCCAGCCATCAAAATATGGCATTAAAATTGATGAAAACATCACACATAACAACGGAAACGCTCATGTATACGAGCATATACTTATTTTTTTAAATATACACACACTTTTTATTTTTATGATCATCTTTATAATATTGAGTCGCCATATTATTTTGAAATTGACGAAGTCACCATAGGTACCTTGTAGTCGACGAGAACATCTCCTCTCATTTAAAGCACATGGCCTAAAAGTTTAAAATAAATCCAGAAAAATGCGAGCACCAATGTTAAATCTGGAATTTAAACTCTGATGATAGGCCGGGATACCACTATCCTCCTAACCAACTCAACCACAAGTTGATTCGCGTCCCAAATTGGTATTAGGCTCAGATACATGTACCACACATGGTAATATTCAGTTTGTTTCTTTTTTTACTTAATAAACTTGTACCGAAATTACTACTCTTATGAATTTAATGTAGATCTTACTTCTATAAGCATCTTCGAGTGAAGGATTCTATAAGTCTTGGGGTTTAATGAAATCATCATAGATGCTTTCCTGCCAACGGAAACGTTTCCTCCTACTTTAATATTCGCTAGAATAAGACTTCAAAGCGTTTAAACCTAAGATTTAATCCCTGATGGGTTGGGGATATAAGTGCCCTCTTAACTATCCAAACACAGATTACTTCTCAAAATACTAGCTAAGGTGTACTTTTCTTTTACCATTTTCAACTTTTTTGTTCGTACTAATTAAGACTTTTACCCATGTGTTGCAATGAGGCATACATATTTTGATGGATCAATACAAATTGAATCTAAAATATACTCTTAAGATCCTCATGTACATCAAGTGTTCAACTGTTTTTAATCATTATAAAATAATTTTCTACTTCTTTTTGCCCCATGCACTATGCCTACCATACAAATTCAAGCTCGCCACATTTGTCGGTGGTGCCTTCAGCTTGCAATTTCCGCTCCTTTCTCCATCCACACATATATTGAATTTCAAATGCATAATATTGCAATTCTATCATATTTCACCTTCACAAAAACGTAGTATGAAAATTACCAAATGACAACCTCAGAAGCACCTTCGCTTCCTTGAACATCATGCCATGTATAGAAAGATCATATCAGAGCTCATTAGTTACAATATTGAGTAAAATAGTGGACAATCTACTTTTTTAGATAATGTTTTACCAAAACGAAAAGACCCAACTGAAAACTAAGCACCATAGATCTTTCAACAAAGTACATAAACATTAACTGATGACCTAATGAAAGAATCATTTGAGAAAAAATAACATGATTTTATTCATGGCGGAAATTGTATTCGACGGCAAATAAAACGCGAGCATGGTGTGAATAGGTATCGAGCAAAGCACTGAGATAACAAGAAACAGACACCCACTCTTCGGCATGGTTGCCGCCTTCCACATAGGTAGATAACTCGCTAGGTGCTCCACCAGGCCTCGGAGCTGGGCATCGGCAGGTTTCCGAAGGCATACGGGCATGCCTAGGTAGCGGTAGGGAAAAGCCCCCCCTCCCCCCCAAGGGGCACCCGAGTATATCTTGGATCCTCAACTTCTCGCTCTATGAGCAACAGATAGGAATGGCATTCGTCATTTGGATGTTGATTCTCATACTTGACGCCACACCGAACATTTGAAGAATCTCAGAACAGGTTGCAAGCTCTACCTCCACCGGTTTGAGGAAAACAATCTCATCATCGACGAAGATGGATAGCCAGTGTCTCATGCCCACCCTATCCAGAGGGGACAACAACCCAAAAGTATGAGGCAGTAGCGAACATGCGTTGCAAGGGCTCCATCACGAGGACAAAAATAAAGGGGGTAGGGGTTTGCTCTGGTGGAGCCCCTTGCAGTTGAGGATTGGAGTTCTAGGGACGCCATTAACCAAGATACTATTTGAGGAGGTAGCAAGCAGGATGCACACCCAAGTGATCCGCCTTGCACCAAAACCCATAGTGCACAAAACTTTGAGGAGGAAAGGCCATTGAACGGAATCAAACGCCTTCGAGATGTCAAGTTTCAGCATTACCGTCGGGTTCCTCAAGGCGTGTAGTCGTCTAGCGGTGCACTGAACGAGCATGAAGTTGCCATGAAGAGCACGACCACGGAAAAATATGCTCTGGTGCGCATGATACTCTATCCTCGTTGGTTACCCCAAGTGGAAGGTTAGATGTGGTGTAGCGGCAAATTTCCCCTATGTAGAGGATAGGGTTTGTCTCCCGTAGGACTCCGGCAATGATAAGTAGGTGAAAACGGCGCAATTGACGTGGACCTGCACACAATACAAATAACTTTTCTTCCCAACGAGTACAAAGAGGTTGTCAATCTCTCCGGCCTTGTTGTTCACAAAGGATCAAACACAGGGGATAATAATGATAGCAACTAGAAAGTAAAAGCAGGAAAATAAAAGAGCGTGTAAACAATGATGAGAATATGGACCGGGGTCCCGTGATGTTCACTAGTGATGTCTCTCTCCCAAAAGACGATAAAACTGCTATGCGAGGTAAACAAATTACAGCTGGGCAATTGACAAGATTAAAAACGCACCGCAATGCTAACTATGTTATAAAGAAAGGACGAGGCTCAAAAGCATGGGCGGTACGCCAAAATAAGTAGACCAAAATCCAACTTCATCTACTACTAATCATCCACCTTGAGATATCTATTCAGAACATCTCGCTGGTATTAAGTTGCGAGCCCTACCCAAAGTGTAAACCCAAAGTAACAGACAACTGCATTAAAAAGCACCTTGCGTAAAGTAAACAATCCTTGCAACCGCGGTTACAAGCACCGTTGTTTTCCCCCTTGTGGCAACAACACATCCCCTAGATACATGTTTCTGTCACTCAAGCGTGTCATCGGGGGGCATGAACCCACAATCGAGCATAACGTTTCCTCTTGGAGTCACTACCTACTACTTGGCCAAAGCAATAAAAATCAACAGAGAACATGCAAGAATTACTTAGGAACAAAAATATAAAAGATAAGAACCAAATATATTACTCAATCACAATCTGAATATAGTCTCATAATCCATCATATCCCAGCAAACTCAGCATAGCAACAGCAGAAAATTACATATGTGCCTCGATCATGTAGGGCAACTCACGAGGTCTAAACCATGAAGAACAAAGAGGGGAGGAGAACATCACATAGCTAATGATCACGGACCCATGGTCCAAGGGAGACTACTCAAAGCACATCCAGGAAGCGTCCATGGTGGAGGGGAAGCTCCCGGAGGTCAATCCTCCCTCCGGCAGGGTGCCGGGAAGAGGGCCGCTGGCGCTCCCGATCTTGGAAGCGCGGCGGCGGCGTAACAGAGGCGAGATGGCGAAAAAGGGTTATGTCTTCGGGGGTTTCGCGACACGGAGAATAAATAGGCGAAGGGGCAGCCAGGGGGCCACCAGGGGTCCAGACGCCCCCCTAGCGCGACCAAGCCCCAGGCCGCGCCAGGTGGCCACCTGGATCCCTGGTGGTGGCCCTCTGGCCCCACTTTGGTGATTCCGGAACGTTCCATTGCGCTAATTTTTTATCCGATTTTTTTCAATTTTTTGGAGCACTTTTAATATGGGGGTAACCTGAAATAGAAAAACAACAGAAAACAAGAACTGGCACTGTGGTGCACTGAGTTAATAAGTTAGTCCAAATATGATCAAAAGTGTATGAAAGTGTATCTAAATCATAGAAATATCACACAAAACATGCATGGAGCAAACAGAAATTATAGATACGTTTGGGACGTATCAACATCCCCAAGCTTAATTCCTGCTCATCCTCGAGTAGATAAATGATAACAAGCATAATTTCTATGGTGACATGCTAGCAACCATATAAGGACTTTGAAAGTAAAGCAATCAAGGTATGTGATTCAATTCAAGTCATAACAGGCAAGAGTCTATATTAGCATTGAAACAAGCAACGAAAGAACATTAGGTGCAAGAGTTCTCGCTGTCCGTGACTCGTATGTCTCCAAATGGTGTTTGCGTGCAAGAAAGGGGATATGGTAATACGAGAAAAAGTATATTTTTGTTGAGAACTCAATCTACTAAAGTTTCACACTTGGTCTTCTTTGGAATCTTATCTTGACTCGTCCCCAGACCACTAGTCAGGTACAAGTCAATTTGATCCACTCCTTTTCGATATTTTGAGCACTCATGCAATGGATGAGCGTAAGCACGAGAGTTGACACTTAGGATGGAAAAGAGAGAAATATGGTGGAGGAGGAAGACAAAAAGGGTGAGAAAGACCACATCAATGAGGAAAATCATAGGCGAGAAGGCCAAATGATAGATATGATGTGAGGAGTAGGGATTGCCATGCAACGGATGCACATATGAGCTAAGAAAAGCTCTCCAATGGAACTAGTGGGGGGTGCATCCAACTTGCTTGCTCATGAAGACCTAGAGCTCGTTTGAGGAGGCTCATCCTTGGAATATGCAAGCCAAGTTCTATAGTGTGAAGGTCCCCACATAGCTATATGCATAAATGATCATCTCTATGGAGTACAAGGATAAGAGGGAGTACGAGTGTGGATCTTTCAAAAGAATAGTAGTGTTGTCCCCTTCTCTCTTTTTATTTCTTTATTTTTTTTTCTTTTTTTGTATTTTTTGGTGGCCTCAATGGCTCTTACTATTTAGCTCTCATTTGTCCTCTTTGGGATCTTTTAATTTCTCCACTTTAGGATCTTTTCCTCACTTAAGGGCAACACTCTATTTTACAAGAAGGTATAGAAGATCTTTCACACTTTACAAGGTACTAAAACATAAATAAGATGTAGCTATCATGATGTATGCAAAGTATGCCTCTGCCAGTGTAGCAGGAACATGTATGACATGAAGATCAAGTCATGAAGAGGTGGATGTTGCATGGAAATATATCTCAAAAATGCTATGGAAATGCCTTGATAGGTAGGTATGGTGGCTGTTTTGAGGAAATATATAAGGAGGTTTATGATGACAGAGCGTATCATGCCAAGGGTTTGGATGCACCGGCGAGGTGGACGCCAACTCTCGGAGTGAGAAGATGGCAATGCACGGTACTGAAGAGGCTAGCAAATATGAGGAGGTGAAAGTGTCAACTTTCAATACTTACATTAGTCCGAAGAACTCATGCACTTATTATCGGTAACTCTCAATCTAATAAGGAGGTTCACAAAGAGACAAGTACCCCGAGGAGGAGTGTATGGAGGTTTGGTTATCCTTGCGCATCCTCGACTCATGGTACGTGAGTGTACTTTAATATCCGATCCCTCAAAAGATTAGTGATCCATCTAGTAGCTAGAGTTCTCAACTAGTTTTCGTAGGTTTTGAAAATAAACATGGATTTCCCAAAATACGACACCTATCACTAATAGGCAAGAGCTCTTGACACCAAAAGTTTAAAAATTACTCACAACAATACCTCAAAACTATTGCTTACTACTACAATTGAATAGCAACCTCAATTACCTACTTCAAGACAAGACACAACTCAGTGCAACAACCAACTCTCTTAACAAGATAAACATGAAAACTAAAGAGAGTTCCAACAACAAACTAAACAAAAACCAAGGCTCTTGCTAAAGGCAAAAACTAAAAATAAAACTAAACATGGCAGTAGCTACGAAAAGATAAAGAACACGCAACAACAGAAAGATAAGCATGAAAAATCCTATGGTGTGTTCTAGATTGGAGTGGAGCGTGTTTCTCTCCCACATAAAGTAAGCTGGGGTCTAACTTGTTATGAACATAAAGCA
Source organism: Bromus sterilis (assembly GCA_950022295.1). Classification (NCBI taxonomy): domain Eukaryota; kingdom Viridiplantae; phylum Streptophyta; class Magnoliopsida; order Poales; family Poaceae; genus Bromus; species Bromus sterilis. The sequence goes on along the minus strand of OX465599.1, from coordinate 281,008,579 downwards.
AATCTAAATAAAACAAACAAGTAAACCTAGGAGCGAGACGCTCCAAGCATAGCACATAACGCATGAAGTGATAAAAATATAGTGAGACGAAGGACGAGCTGATGATTGTTGATGGAGAAGGGGATGCACGGGGGCATCCCCAAGCTTAGACGCTTGAGTCTCCTTGAATATTTATTGGGGATGCATGGGGGCATCCCAAAGCTTGAGCGCTTGACACTCCCGGATCTTCTTTCATCATCTTCCCTCGCACACTTGAAAACTCCCTTCATACATAACTCATCATAAGCTGATTAGAGAGGTTAGTACCCTTAATAAAATAGTTTTCCCCACTGGAAATAAAGATATTCTTGAAGAGCTACTGTTTCTCAAGATTTCCAAAAGGTTTTTTCAAAGAAAAAGCAAGCTTAAGGTTTGCAAAAGTAAGGAAAGGCAAAACGTGGCAGAATCTGTGAAAAACAGAACAGAAGGTAGTACATAATTTTTTCGGGGCACTTCTGCAACTCAAATAAAAAAAACTCAGAGCATACGAAAGTTTCACAATTGTATAGAGCATTCTATGTAAAAAATTCAGCACAAAAAGATGAACTGGTGATTTGTTCCGATTTTTTCCGTCAAGCAGACAGAATCTGTTTTCTGTACAACATGTCACAACTTTTGCTTCCCTTATCATAAGAGGCTATAACGTGGCACAAAGCTTGAAAATAAAGATACAATGATGTTGCTACAGTAGTAACAATCATCAAGACCACTATAAACAGAAGTAAAAACATCTTGGGTTGCCTCCCAACAAGCGCTTTCTTTTACGCCTTTAAGCTAGGCATAAGGCAAAAGAAGAATCAAAGGTCTCCGAGATCATCAGTCATAAAAACCTTAAAATTGATTTTCAACAAGCTCATTCTTCTTCTTCCTAGGAAAGAGGTACTTACCTTTTGCCTTACCGCGTAAGCGTATGTGCCCGTTACCAATATCAATGAATCCTTTCATAGCTCGGAGGAAGTCCCTCCCAAGCACGATGTTGCTTTGGTTTGGCTCCATGATGAATAAATCCATCGATGCAACCCTATTAAGGAATGCAACTTGGACTTATTTTACCTTTCCTTTAACCTCTGAAATATCTCCATTAGCATGTTCATGATAAGATGACAATTTATCTATATCTAGTTTCAAAGAATCATAAACTATTTTTGGCATTGTAGAAACTATGGATCCAATATCACCTAAAGCAAGGAAGTCTTGGTTAGAGATGCTAATCCTAACAAAGGGCTCCCAATCATCATATATCTCCAACATTTCTTTCTTGGTGGACTTAATTTTCACTACCTTCCTCAAGTCTAGAGCATTCATCCTCTTTTCGATAGGGCAAGTCTATCTACAACAGTATCAATACTTCGATCATAAACAAAATAACTAGATAGACCATGCAAAATATCAAGAGCTCTAGCTTCATCACACTCTAAAAAGTCTCCTTCACCTATAATATCAAGAGAGTGTTTACACCACTTAAAAAGACCATGGTAAAAATTTCTAAGCACAATTTTTATAGGTATCCAAGGCATAATTCTTTTATGTGCTTCAGAATTTTTGTCCCATGCCTTCTTCATATTTTCTCCATCCCTTTGACGGAAATCTAGAACTATCGATTCCCTCAAAGCACCAAGTCCTAACATGTTCATCTAAACAAGGAGGACTACTAAAAGCAAGATGATTTTTTTTATTTTTGATATAAGACACAAAGATAAAAACTAAAAGGTAAACTAACAAGACTAAAAAGCAAAAGGTAAAATATAGTGTGCAACTCCCCTATCTTAGCACTCGGAGTCCCCGGCAACGGCGCCAGAAATTTGCTTGATACTCTATCCTCGTTGGTTACCCCAAGTGGAAGGTTAGATGTGATTGATGGCTTCTCGCCCCTCGTTGGTTACCCCAAGCGGAAGGTTTGAGATGCAGTGCAGCAGCAAGTTTCCCTCGGTGAAGATACCAAGGTTATCGAACCAGTAGGACTCAGAAGATACAAGTAGGTGGCAACGTCGCCAGAAATTGCTTCCTTACTAGGGTGTTGTCGTGGACCTGCACACAACAACAAATAACTTTGCTCCCAACGAGTACAGAGGAGTTGTCAATTCCTCCGGCCTTGTCGTTTACAAAGGATCAACGCAAGAGATAAAAGGTGCAAAGGAAAGTAAAATATGAAAGTAAATTGAGGGTGTGAACAATAATGTGAAGATGGACCAGGGTCCCGTGATTTTCACTAGTGATGTCTCTCTCCCAAAAGAAGATAAAAGTGCTAGCGAGGTAAACAAATCAGAGTTGGGCAATTGACAGGATTATGAAGGCACCGCAATGCTAACTATGCTGCAAAGAAAGGAAGGGCTCAAAAGCAATGGGCAGTACGCCAAGGTAAGTAGACCGAACCATCTGCATCTACTACGAATCATCCACCTTGAGATATCTATCCAGAACATCTCGCTGGTATTAAGTTGCGAATCCCACCCAAAGTGTAAACTCAAAGAAACAGACAACTGCATTAAAAGAACTTTGCGTAAAGTAAACAATCCTTGCACCCGCAGGTACAAGCACCGTTGTTTTATCCCTGGTGGCAACAACACATCCCCTAGTCTCATGTTTTTATCACTCAAGCTAGACATCAAGGGGCTGAACCCACAATCGAGCATAACGCTCTCTCTTGGAGTTGCAAATAAAATACTTGGCCAAAGCAAATACCGCAACGGAGAACATGCAAGAATTTACTCAAGAACAAAATATAAAAGAGAAGAACCAAATATATTACTCATCACAATCTGAACATAGTCTCATAATCCATCAGATCCCAACAAACTCAGCATAGCAACATCAGAAATTACATAGATGCCTCGATCATGTGAGGCAGCTCACGAGGACTCGAAATTGGAAGCACAAAAGGGGGAGAGATAGATCACATAGCTACTGGTCACGGACCCATGGTCCAAGGGAAACTACTCACGGTACATACGGGAGGCGTCCATTGCTATGGAGGGTCTCCCAGAAGGGGTAGCTTCTCCCAGCAGGGTGCCGGAGTAGCTTCTCCAGGCAGCCCCGATCTTGAAACGGCGGCGGCGGCGGAACAGAGGCGAGTTCGCGAAAGAGGAGTCCGTATTAGGGGTTTCCACCCCGAGGGGTAAATATAGGCGAAGGGGGGCGTCGAGGGGACCCACGAGGTAGTCAGGAGGGTCCCTGGCGCGGCCCAGGGTGGGGCCGCGCCACATGCCCTCCTAGCTGCCTGGTGGTGCCCCCCTTCTCTCTCTTGGTGATTCCGGAAGCTTCTGTTGCGCTGATTTTTTATATATTTTTCCCGGAATTTTTGGAGCACTTTTAATGGCCGGAAAACCTGAAATACAAAAACTGTAGAAAACAGAAACTGGCAACTGGGTGCACTGAGTTAATAGGTTAGTCCAAATAGGTTCAAAAGTGTATGAAAGTTCAAGCAAAACATGGCAAAGTCACACAAAACATGCATGGAGCAAGTAGAAATTATAGATACGTTTGGGACGTATTAGTGATGTAGCGGCAAATTTCCCCTATGTAGAGGATAGGGTTTGTCTCCCGTAGGACTCCGGCAATGATAAGTAGGTGCCAACGATGCAATTGACATGGACCTGCACACAATACAAATAACTTTGCTTCCCAACGAGTACAAAGAGGTTGTCAATCTCTCTGGCCTTGTTGTTCACAAAGGATCAAACGCAAGGATAATAATGATAATGGTGATAGAAACTAGAAAGTAAAAGCAGAAAAGTAAAAGAGCGTTTAAACAGTGATGAGAATATGGACCGGGATCCCTTGATGTTCACTAGTGATGTCTCTCTCCCAAAAGACGATAAAACTGCTATGCTAGGTAAACAAATTACAGCTGGGCAATTGACAGGATTAAAAACGCACCAGTGGTGCTAACTATGCTACAAAGAAAGGACGAGGCTCAAAAGCATGGGCGGTACGCCAAAATAAGTAGACCGAAATCCAAATTCATATACTACTAATCATCCACCTTGAGATATCTATCCAGAACATCTCGCTGGTATTAAGTTGCGAGACCCACCCAAAGTGTAAACCCAAAGCAACAAACAACTGCATTAAAAAGCACCTTGCGTAAAGTAAACAATCATTGCAACCGCGGTTACAAGCACCATTGTTTTCCCCCTTGTGGAAACAACACATCCCCTAGATACATGTTTCTGTCACTCAAGCGTGTCATCGGGGGGCATGAACCCACAATCGAGCATAACGTTCCCTTTTGGAGTCACTACCTACTATTTGGACAAAGCAATAAACAGCAACGGAGAACATGCAAGAATTACTTAGGAACAAAATATAAAAGATAAGAACCAAATATATTACTCAATCACAATCTGAACATAGTCTCATAATCCATCAGATCCCAGCAAACTCAGCATAGCAACAGCAGAAATTTACATATGTGCCTCGATCATGTAGGGAAGCTCACAAGGTGTAAACCATGAAGAACAAAGAGGGGAGGAGAACATCACATAGCTACTGATCACGGACCCATGGTCCAAGGGAGACTACCCACAGCTCATCTGGGAAGCATCCATGGTGGAGGGGAAGCTCCCGGAGGTCAATCCTCCCTCCTGCAGGGTGCCGGGAAGAGGGCTGCTGGCGCTCCCGACCTTGGAAGCATGGCGGCGGCGGAACAGAGGCGAGATGGAGAAAAAGGGTTCTGTCTTCGGGGGTTTCGCGACACAGAGAATAAATAGGAGAAGGGGGCAGCCAGGGGGGCACCAGGGGTCCAGGCGCCCCCTTGGCGCAGCCAAGACCTAGGCCGCGCCAGGTGGCCTCCTGGGTCCCTGGTGGTGGCCCTCTGGCCCCACTTTGGTGATTCCGGAAGGTTCCGTTGCGCTGATTTTTTATCCGATTTTCCCGAATTTTTGGAGCACTTTTAATATGGCGGAAACCTGAAATAGAAAAACAACATAAAACAAGATCTGGCACTGTGGTGCACTGAGTTAATAAGTTAGTCCAAATATGATCAAAAGTGTATTTAGATCATAGCAATATCACACAAAACATGCATGGAGCAAGAAGAAATTATAGATACGTTTGGGACCTATCAGCGCACCAACCAAAAATGGGAGCTCCTCCGTGAGTCAGCATGCTAGAATCTAGTCGAAAATCTTAATTGTGCTCTGAACCAAGCTCAGGGGCCTAAAATCTCGCAATTCCTATTCCTCATCCCTCTTAGGCAATAGTGTGACTAGGGCCTTGTTGATAGTGGACCACACATGTCACTAGCATACAATTGGTCCAACGCTATCAAAATCAGCCTATATGATATTTGATGTGCTAACAGGCCACGAAGAATCGCTCGATGAAACCATTGAGCTCGAGAGGGCATGGATTTGATAATTATGAGAACCTCCTCGCCCGAGAAGGTTGCCTCGAGATGTGACAAATATCGTCAAGGGAGGTCCCTCACCTCAAGATTCAGCGCGTGCTCACGCGCGCGCAAGGGGGTGTTGTGGGGTGGGGGTCAAATCCAAAGAGTTGTCTATAGTAACCATCAACGACCTTCGCGATCCTCTCTTGTACATTAAAAATCATGCCGCCTGCCTTAGGGAAAGCATAGCATTATTCTGTTGCCGATGATGTGCATGCTGGTGGAAAAAATAGTACTCACACCCCCCCTCCTTAAGATGCAACAACCGTGATTTTTGCCTCGCAACTTTCCTTTCTAGCGAGCATAAACCCATGAACTTCCTCTTAAGGATGGACCGGAGAGCAACTTCATCCGCCGCTAGAACCCTAGACTCAACAACCACATCCAACCTCTGAATGATTTCATTGGTGATCCTGATCTATAGCTGAATATTGCCTATCCACTTATCACTCCATCGCGGCAACCTTTTGGCTGTGGCCCTTATCTTGTTTTTTAACACATGAAAGGGATTCCCAGTGGTCAAGATGGATGACCACGCCTCTTGTACTTCCTCCAAGAACCCAGGAGCTCGTTTCCAGAAAGACTCAAACTTGAAGCGAATACCAAACTGGAAATCCGCATGTAGGTCCAATAATAGCGGGCAGTGGTTCGATACCACGATACCTAGCACCGTGAGAAGACGAGAGGGGTAGAGCTCATCCCAAGATGTAGACATGAAGACATGATATCTATCTTCTCCAACATAGCGCAAGCCCTCTCATTTGACCACATGTAGATCCTCCCATTAAGGTAAACCTCCTTCAACTCTAACCGATTCACATTAGAATGAAAACGCGAGATCATCCTCTGTTTATGGAATCATTTCTCTTATCCTCATGTGAGTAAATAGCAAAAAACTACCACATTACGGGATAGGACATATAAAAACTACATATTTTCTTAATTTCTCAAAAACCTACCAACTTTTGGTTCGCTATTCCAATAAAACAAGTCACCCCATCGGTTAAATTTTAAGCGCAATTATGATAGTGCTGGCCCACCCGTTAGGTCTGACGTGGCATAAAAGTCAACACGCACGTTGCATAAAAACCCCAACAAAAAAGAAATAAACAATTAGGTCTCTCCCTGCAAAAACAAAAGTTTTTATTTGCAAAAAAATCACATGGGCCCACATGTCAACCTCAATAAAAACATATTTTCTCCCAAAAATATATATTCCTAGGAAAAAGCATTTTCTTCGTAAGAATTTTTTTAAATAAATTATTATTTAGACAAAAAATCATTTTTGGGGAAAAATCCCTAATTTTTTATCCCCAACAAATAAGAAAACCGAAACAATTTTCTCGAGGAAAAATATTTTACTAAAATTGTTTAGTAAAAAAACTCATGTTTACCCAAATTGTTTTGAAATTTTTCAAAAAATCTCAAAAAATAAATATTTTTTTGCAAACCAATCATTTTCCACGAGAATTTTTTTTCTTGAAAAAATATATTTCCAAAGGTTTTTCCCTTTGGGATAAAAATACTTTTCTCGCGGAAAAAACCCGAAATGATTTTCCAGTATTTTTTGAAAAAAATTCAGTAGAAAATATGTTTTTAAGGGAAAAATAACATTTTTTGAAAATTTAGATTTTTTTGGAAATATTTGTTCGGGTAAAATTAAATATATATTTTTCTAAAAGTTTTTTTTGGGGAAATTAATATATTTCCCCCAAGATTTGTATATTTTTTGCGTGAGAAAATTGATTTTTTTCGAGGAAATGCTTTTTCCAGGATTTTTCTTTTTGAGAATTGATTTTTTTAGGTTTTCATGTGAGTTTGATGTGATTTTTTTAATTTTTTTTGTTTTTGCGGGGACGGACCTAATTATTTTTTTCTTTTTTAAGGGAGTTTTATGCAACGTGCGTGTTGACTTTATTTAGGCGTGATGGTGGATTAGCACTGTCATAATTTCGCTTCAAAATTAACTAGTGGGTGACTTGGTTTTTTTGGAACAATGAACCAAAAAGGTGGCAATTTTTTAAAGAATTAAGAAAACAAGTAGTTTTTTGTGCCCTAGCCCGTAATGTGGTAATATTTTTTGCCATTTTCTCTTCTTAGGGTTGAGCAGTGTATTAAAATCCCCCACAATGCACCACCGGACCGCGTGCAGGGTGCGAACATCTAACGATTCCTGCAGGATCGCGATGTTGTCCACATCATTGTTTGGGGCATAGACCCTGGTAACCCACCACATCGGAGCCCCCGCGGGTTGGACTAGGGCCGTGAGTGTATACTCGGTACGCTGGGGGTTAGATAGTGTGAACACCATAGTGTCCGAAGTAATGAGCACCCCTCCACGCGTCCCGATCGCCGGCAAATAATACAAGCACTAGAATTTATTTCCCCAACATTGTTTAACAGTCTCTAGTGTGACAACCTTCATCTTCATCTCTTGAAGGCATAACACAAATAATTAACTTGTAATGCGATAGGGAGGTTCAATTTTTTTATAGCCACACTTAAAAAAAAGTAGTACACAAAGAGGAGTGAGAAGAGCATACCACTTGTTAGAACAGAAGCGACAACTTAAATGTCATGGCAAATAGGATGACCGCAAACCAGAATTGAGCTAATTGTCTAATCAGTCAATTTTCTTGCTATTAGACGTCTCACCACAATGTAGGAAGCTTTTATAAGATCATCCAAAATTTAAGTAGTAGGCATGTAAAATCAAAATTGTGGAATTCTGGAGTCTAACCTTTCTCTTATTTATAGTATAAATCGATGGGATGGCCACAACGAACAGTGACCACCAAAAACCCATTGTCCTAATTGGAAACCAAAAGATGGATGAAGCAAAACTCCAAAAAATAGGTTCCACTCAGTTTGTTAAAGGAAACTTCAAAACAGGTAAAGAAGGATTGAAGTGGAGAGCTTCATCCAAATCAAAATAGCACGACACTTTCAACACTTTCATGTAATAAATACTCAAGTGAAAAGCATAGAACCACCATATTATAGACATCATTAGTAAACTACCACCATTTAACGTTTTACTAGCGTTTTGCATCGATGATACGTCCCAAACGTATCTATAATTTCTTCTTGCTCCATGCATGTTTTGTGTGACTTTGCCATGTTTTGCTTGAACTTTCTCACACATCTGAGCATATTTGGACTAATCTATTAACCCAGTGCACCCAGCTGCCAGTTGCTGTTTTCTGCTGTTTTTGTATTTCATGTTTTCCGGCCATTAAAAGTGCTCCAAAAAATCCGGAAAAATCAGATAAAAAATCAGCGACCCGGAAGCTTCCGGAATCACCAAGGCAGCGGAGGGGGGCCACCACAGGGGCTCCAGAAGGGTCCCTGGCGCGACCCCACCCTAGGCCGCGCCAGGGGGCTGATACGTCCAAAATGTATCTATAATTTCTGCTTGCTCCATGCATGTTTTGTGTGATATTGCTATGATCTAGATACACTTTCATACACTTTTCATCATATTTGGACTAACCTATTAACTCAGTGCACCACAGTGCCAGTTCCTGTTTTCTGTTGTTTTTCTATTTCAGTTTTTCCCCATATAAAAAGTGCTCCAAAAATTCAGGAAAAATCAGATAAAAAATCAGCGCAGAAGAACCTTCCGGAAAGACCTGAGTGGGGCCAGAGGGCCACCACCAGGGGCCCAGGCGCCCTGGAGGCGCGCCCCAGGGGTTGGCCGCGCCAGGGGGGGGCGCCTGGACCCCTGGTGGCCCCCCTGGTGCCCTACTTTGGCCCCTATTTATTCTCCCGTCGCGGAAACCCTGATTCCAGACCCCTTTTCTCCAGAAACAATTCCGATCTCCGCCGCCATCGCCATCAAGTTTCGGGGGGACAGAATTCCTGTGCCGGCACCCTGCCGAGACGGGGAAGTGCCCCCGGATTCATCTCCATCGACGTTGCTTCCTCCCTCCATGAAGCGGGAGTAGTTCTCCCTCGGGGCAGAGGTTTCTACCAGTAGCTATGTGTTCTTCTCTCTCTCCCATGATGTGATCTTCGTTGTGATCATAGGCTATGTTAATCTAGGGTGATCCCATGATATTTCCCCTTCCTCTATGTATTGGATTGATGTACTCAATTGATCTTATCTAGTATAATCCCCGAGACCAAGGTGACAGCGGTCTATTGGACATGGGTTAGAAGAATATTATCATGAGTGATTTCCTCTTTTGTGTGTTGATTGAAGATTGAGAGTCTCTTGGTGCTTGTCTTTGACTATCCTTGAGATATGTTGTGGTGATTGTGGTATTCTCTTGGGATGGCCGCGGTGACATTGGGAAATCCATAGATTGAGAACTACGAACTCTGAGGTGTGCTTTTGTAGCCCTACACAATTCTCGTCCTCTCTTGACCACAAAGGAATGACCTCCGAGTACGTCTCCATGGCATGTTTTATGGGAAATATCATGTGATTAGACTATGTTAATGTTGTTGGGAGTTGCCACTAGTGAAAGTATGAAGCCTAGGCCTTGTTTCCACCATTGCAATACCGTTTGTGCTCACATTGACCACTTGTTTGCTTGCTGCACTTTTTATTACAGATTTATATTACTTTGTTTTGCCACACCTATCACCCATATTTTACCATCTCTTCGCCGAACTAGTGTACCTATACAACTCCTAGTTGTATTAGGTGTGTTGGGGACACAAGAGACTTTTTTTGTATCTTAATTGCAGGGTTGCTTGAGAGAGACCATCTTCAACCTCTACTTCCCTGAGTTCGATAAACCTTAGGTCGTCCACTTGAGGGAAATTGCTGCTGTCCTACAAACCTCTGCGCTTGGAGGCCCAACATAGTCTACAAGAATAGAAGCGTGCGTAGACATCAAGCTATTTCTGGCGCCGTTGCCGGGGAGGTGAGTGCTTGAAGGTATATCTTTAGATCTTGCAATTAAATCTTTTCGTTTCTTGTTTTTATTTTCATTAGTTAGGCCTTATGGAAAACAACAAAAATATTATGAGAGAGCTTTATGAGCTCTACCTTGAGTTGGGACATGAAGTGTTTGAAGAGAAAATCAAAAAGCCTATGGAGCTTCATTATTTGCACAACACTCATGTTAGTAGCAATGTTACTAGTGTGTCTTCTTTGAATACCTTTGATGCTAATGATATGCAAAGCTATAAGCTTGGGGATGCTACGTTTTATGAAGATGATATTTTTAGCACCCCAAGTTTTGATGAGGAAATTTATTTTGATGATACTTTGTCTCCTATCTATGATGATTTTTGTGATGACACTTATGCTATAAAGAATACTATTTTTCAAGTGCATCATGATAAGAATGATTCATGTGATAGCTATTTTGTTGAGTTTGCTCCCACTATTACTAATGAGAAGGATTTTTCTTATGTGGGGAGTAACAAATTTTCTATGCTTGTGGATCATGATAAGAAAGTTTTATGTGATACTTATTTTGTTGAGTTTATTCATGATCCCACTGAAAATTATTATGAGAGGGGAACATATGCTCATAGATATTTCAATAATATCAAATTCCCTCTCGTTATGTTGAAAGTTTTGAAGTTGCACTTGTTTTGCCTTCCTATGCTAATATCTTTATGCTTCAATGAGTTATTCTTATATAAGATCCCTTTGCATAGGAAGCATGTTAGACTTAAATGTGTTTGATAGTTGCTTCTTTATGCTCTCTTTTGTTCTTCAACTCTTATTCCTACGAAAGCATCAATAAAATCTTAAGCCTAGCTAATGGCTTTAAAGAAGCGCTTTCGGGAGGCAGCCCGCAACGAATTTAGGATTTCCTTTTTGTTTTTCTTCTGTTTTTAGTGGTATTGATGATTTTTACTACTGTAGCAACATCATTGTATCTTTACTTTTCAAGCTTTCTTCCAATTATAGCCTCATATGACAAGGGAAGTGAAAGTTGTGACATGCTGTCCAGAAAACAGATTCTGTCCTCATGACGGGAAAAATCATAGAAAAATCCCAGTTCATCTTTTTGAGCTGAAAGTTTTACACAGTATGCTCTATAAAATCGCGGAACTTTCGTATGTTCTGAGTTTTTTGATTTGAGTTGCAGAAGTACCCCTAAAAAATTCTTTACTACCTGCTGTTCTGTTTTTCACAGATTCTGCCACGTTTTATCTCTCCTAAGTTTTGCAAACCTTAAGCTTGATTTTTCTGTGCAAAAACTTTTTGGACATCTTGAGAAACAGTAGCTCTTCAATAATATCCTTATTTCCAGTAGAGGAAAAATTATTTATTATGGGTACTAACCTCGCTAATCAGATTATGATGAGTTATGTATGAAGGGAGTTTTCAAGACTGCGATGGAAGATGATGAAAGAAGATTCAGAAGTATCAAGCGCTCAAGCTTGGGGATGCACCCATGCATCCCCCCAAAAAAATATTCAAGGATACTCAAGCGTCTAAGCTTGGAGATGCCCCCGTGCATCCCCTTCTCCATCAACAATCATCAGCTCGTCCTTCGTCTCACTATATTTTTATCACTTCATGCGTTATGTGCTATGCTTGGAGCGTCCGCTCTTAGGTTTTATTTTTAGTTTCTTTAGCTTTGCTTTCTGTTCATAACAAGTTAGATCCCGTCTTACTTTGTGTGGGAGAGAAAAACCCTCCACATTCAAAATCTAGAACACATCATAGAATTTTTCATGCCTATCTTTTTGCTGTTGTGTGTTCTTTATCTTTTCGTAGCTACTGCCATGTTTAGTTTTAGTCTTAGTTTATCTTTAGCAAGAGCCTTGGATTTTGTTTAGTTTATTGCTGGAACTCTCTTTAGTTTTCATGTTTATCTTGTTAAGAGAGTTGGTTGTTGCACTGAGTTATGTCTTGTCTTGAGAGTAGATAATTGAGGTTGCTATTTAATTTTAGTAGTAACTTGCAATGGTTTTGAGGTATTGATGTGAGTAATGTTTGAACTTTTGGTGTCAAGAGCTCTAGCCTATTAGTGATAGGTGTCGTATTTTGGGCAATCCGTGTCTATTTTCAAAAACCTACAAAACTAGTTGAGAACTCTAGATACTAGATGGATCACTAATCTTTGGAGGGATCGGATATTAGAGTACACTCACGTACCATGAGTCGAGGACGCGCAAGGATAACCAAACCCCCATACACTCCTCCTCGGGGTACTTGTCTCTTTGTGAACCTCCTTATTAGATTGAGAGTTACCGATAATAAGTGCATGAGTTCTTCGGACTAATGTGAGTATTCGAAAGTTGACACTTCCACCTTCCCATATTTTGTTAGCCTCTCCTGTGGCGTGCATTGCCTTCTTCTCACTCCGAGAGTTGGCGTCAACCTCGCCGGTGCATCCAAACCCTTGGCATGATACACTCTGTCATCATAAACCTCCTTATATCTTCCTCAAAACAGCCACCATACCTACCTATCAAGGCATTTCCATAGCCTTTCCGAGATACATTTCCATGCAACATCCACCTCTTCATGACTTGATCTTCATGTCATACATGTTCCTGCTACACTGGCGGCGACATACATTGCATACATCATGATAGCTACATCTTATTTATGATTTGAGTACCTTGTAAAGTGTGAAAGATCTTCTATACCTTCTTGTAAAATATAGAGTGTTGCCCCTAAAGTGAGGAAAAGATCCCAAAGAGGACAAAATCAAAAGATCCCAAAGAGGACAAATGAGGGAAATAGAAAGAGCCATTGAGGCCACCAAAAAATACAAAAAATTTGAAAAAAGAGAAAAATAAATAAAAAGAGAGAAAGGGGGCACACTACTATTCCTTTTGAGAGATCCACACTAGTACTTCATCCTCTATCCCTTATACTCCATAGAGATGATCATTATGCATATAGCTATGTGGGGACCTTCACACTATAGAACTTGGCTTGCATATTCCAAGGATGAGCCTCCTCAAACGAGCTCTAGGTCTTCATGAGCGAGCAAGTTAGATGCACCCCACTAGTTCAATTGGAGAGCTTCCTAGCTCATATGTGTATCCGTTGCATGGCAATCCCTACTCCTCACATCATATCTATCATTTGGCTTCTCTTGCCTATGATTGTCCTCATTGATGTGAGCCTTTCTCATTCTTTTTTGTCTTCCTCCTCCTCCGTGCTTCTCTCTTTGCCATCCTAAGTGTCAACTCTCGTGCTTACGCTCATCCATTGCATGAGTTCTCAAAATATTGAAAAAGGAGTGGATCAAATTGACTTGTACCTGGCTAGTGGTCTGGGGACGAGTCAAGATAAGATTCCAGAAAAAGACCAAGTGTGAAACTTTAGTAGATTGAGTTCTCAACAAATAAATATTTTTCTCGTATTCCCTATCCCCCTTCTTGCACGCAAACACCATTTGGAGACATTCGAGTCACGGACAAAGAGAGCTCTTGCACCTAATGTTCTTTTGTTACTTGTTTCAATGCTAATATAGACTCTTGCATGTTATGACTTGAATTGAATCTCTAATCTTGATTGCTTTACTTTTCAAAGTTCTTATATGGTTGCTAGCATGTCACCACAGAATTATGTTGTTATCATTTACCTACTCGAGGACGAGCAGGAATTAAGCTTGGGGATGTTGATACGTCCAAAATGTATCTATAATTTCTGCTTGCTCCATGCATGTTTTGTGTGATATTGCTATGATCTAGATACACTTTCATACACTTTTGATCATATTTGGACTAACCTATTAACTCAGTGCACCACAGTGCCAGTTCCTGTTTTCTGCTGTTTTTCTATTTCAGTTTTCCCCCATATAAAAAGTGCTCCAAAAATTCGGGAAAAATCAGATAAAAAATCAGCGCAGAAGAACCTTCCGGAAGGACCTGAGTGGGGCCAGAGGGCCACCACGAGGGGCCCAGGCGCCCTGGTGGCGCGCCCCAGGGGTTGGCCGCGCCAGGTGGGGCGCCTGGACCCCTCGTGCCCTACTTTGGCCCCTATTTATTCTCCCGTCGCGGAAACCCTGATTCCAGACCCCTTTTCTCCAGAAACAATTCTGATCTCCGCCGCCATCGCCATGAAGTTTCGGGGGGACAGAATTCCTGTGCCAGCACCCTGACGGGACGGGTAAGTGCCCCCGGATTCATCTCCATCGATGTTTCTTCCTCCCTCCATGAAGCGGGAGTAGTTCTCCCTCGGGGCCGAGGTTTCTACCAGTAGCTATGTGTTCTTCTCTCTCCCATGATGTGATCTTCGTTGTGATCATAGGCTATGTTAATCTAGGGTGATCCCATGATATTTCCCCTTCCTCTATGTATTGGATTGATGTACTCAATTGATCTTATCTAGGATAATCCCCGAGACCAAGGTGACAGCGGTCTATTGGACATGGGTTAGAAGAATATTATCATGAGTGATTTCCTCTTTTGTGTGTTGATTGAAGATTGAGAGTCTCTTGGTGCTTGTCTTTGACTATCCTTGAGATATGTTGTGGTGATTGTGATACTCTCTTTGGATGGCCGCGGTGACATTGGGAAATCCATAGATTGAGAACTACGAACTCTGAGGTGTGCTTTTGTAGCCCTACACAATTCTCGTCCTCTCTTGACCACAAAGGAATGACCTCCGAGTACGTCTCCATTGCATGTTTTATGGGAAATATCATGTGATTAGACTATGTTAATGTTGTTGGGAGTTGCCACTAGTGAAAGTATGAAGCCTAGGCCTTGTTTCCACCATTGCAATACCGTTTGTGCTCACGTTTACCACTTGTTTGCTTGCTGCACTTTTTATTACAGATTTATATTACTTTGTTTTTCTACACCTATCACCCATATTTTACCATCTCTTCGCCGAACTAGTGTACCTATACAACTCCTAGTTGTATTAGGTGTGTTGGGGACACAAGAGACTTTTTTTGTATCTTAATTGCAGGGTTGCTTGAGAGAGACCATCTTCAACCTCTACTTCCCTGAGTTCGATAAACCTTAGGTCATCCACTTGAGGGAAATTGCTGCTGTCCTACAAACCTCTGCGCTTGGAGGCCCAACATAGTCTACAAGAATAGAAGCATGCGTAGACATCAGGGTCCTCCTGGCTGCCCTGTGGGTCCCCTCGACGCCCCCTCCGCCTATATTTAGCCCTCGGGGTGGAAACCCCTAACATCGATCTCTTTTCCGCGAAATGGCCTCTGTACCGCCGCCGCCGCCGTTTCAAGATCGGGGCTGCCTGGAGAAGCTGCTTCGGCACCCTGCCGGGAGGAGGAACCCCCTCCGGGAGACCATCCATAGCCATGGACGCCTCCCGGATGTGCCGTGAGTAGTCCCTCTTGGACCATGGGTCCGTGACCAGTATCTGTGTGATGTACTTCTCTCCTCTTTTTGCTTCCACTTTCGAGACCTCGTGAGCTGCCTCACATGATCGAGGCACTTTTGTAATTTCTGTTGTTGCTATGCCGAGTTTGCTGGGATCTGATGGATTATGAGACTATGTTCAGATTGTGATGAGTAATATGTTTGGTTCTTCTCTTTTATATTTTGTTCTTGAGTAAATTCTTGCATGTTCTCCGTTGCAGTATTTTGCTTTGGCCAAGTAGTTTGCTTGCAACTCCAAGAGGGAGCGTTATGCTTGCTTGTGGGTTCAGCCCCCTGATGTCTAGCTTGAGTGACAGAAACATGAGACTAGGGGATGTGCTGTTGCCACCAGGGATAAAACAACGGTGCTTGTACCCGCGGGTGAAAGGATTGTTTACTTTACGCAAAGTTCTTTTAATGCAGTTGTCTGTTGCTTTGAGTTTACACTTTGGGTGGGATTCACAACTTAATACAAGCGAGAGGTTCTGGATAGATATCTCAAGGTGGATGATTCGTAGTAGATGCATTTGGATTTCGGTCTACTTACCTTGGCGTACTGCCCATTGATTTTTAGCCCTTCCTTTCTTTGCAGCATAGTTAGCATTGCGGTGCCTTCATAATTCTGTCAATTACCCAGCTGTGATTTGTTTACCTCGCTAGCACTTTTATCGTCTTTTGGGAGAGAGACATCACTAGTGAAAATCACGGGACCCCGGTCCATCTTCACATTATTGTTTACACCCTTAGTTTACTTTCAGTCTTTACTTTCAGTTGCCACTATTATTATCTCTTGCGTTGATCCTTTGTAAACAGCAAGGCCGGAGGAATTGACAACTCCTTTGTACTCGTTGGGAGAAAAGTTATTTGTTTTTGTGTGCAGGTCCTGTCAACTCCATAGCCAGAAGCCAATTTCTGGCGCTGTTGGCACCTTCTTGTATTTCCGCGAGTCCTACTGGAGATAAACATTGGTATCTTCACCGAGGGAAATTTGCTGCTACGCTACATCTCACCTTCCACTTGGGGTAACCAACAAGGAGTGAGAGAACTATCCTCACCGTATCTAGCTAATTGCTGGCGCCGTTACCGGGGACTCCAGTCTAGAAGATAGGGGAGTTGCACACTATCTTTTATCTTTGCTTTTTAGTCTTGTTAGTTTACCTTTCAGTTTTTACTTTTGTGTCCCTTATCAAAAATACCAAAAATACTTGTTACCTTGTCAGTAGTTACCACTATGGCTGGTCCTTTTGCCTTTGGTGAGGCAGAAGTACTTACCTTTACTCAAAGAGGTGGTGAAAGTTTGAAAGATGCTTGGTATATAATTAATGATTCTCAAAAAAGAGCCACCAAGAAGCAATCCACTACTATCTTGCTTAGAAATTTTTATGTTGGGATCACTTCTTGGAATAGATTTCTTTTAGACACTGCTATCAATGGGAACTTCATAGAGGCCCTAGTTTGGGAAGCCCTTAATGTTATTTAAAATCTTTTTGGAAGTCTCCCAGTGGTTAGTATTAAGGAGGACATTACTTTAGCTCACATTATGAGAAAACTTGAAAAAATAGAGCTAGAGATGCCAAGTATCGATAGGGTGAATGAGTTGGATCGTAAGATTCAAGGGAATTTGAATAGGCTAGATAACTCCATGCAGAAAATTGTCAAAACTTTGGAGACTATTAAATCCCTTGATGAGAAGTTCTCTAGGATAGAAAATATTGAGGAAGTTTATGAAACTCTAGGAACTACCTTTTCCTCAATCAAAACCAAAAAGGATGAAACTCCGGCAAAGAAGGAACCTAAGTTCGTTTACGTCCCCAAGGTTCCTCGAGCTAAAGCAAATACACCCATTGCCAAGAGAGTTGAAACGGTCAAAACTTTGGAGGAGACACCTATCTTTAACTTTAATGAAACTCCAATTGATTTCCCTCCTTTTGATTTTATTCCAAGAAGCATTTTCATTCGTCCTTTATTTGAGAAACCTATTAAGACTAGTTGTACTATTGAAGAGCTTTTTGATGATCGTGATGATGGTTCAATGGATACAACTTGATCTTCTGCTTTAAGCCTAGCTAATGGCTCTAAAGAAGCGCTTTCGGGAGGCAGCCCGCAACGAATTTAGGTTTTTCTTTTTTGTTCTTTTATTAGTGGTCTTGATGATTGTTACTACTGTAGCAACATCATTGTATCTTTATTTTTTAAGTTTTGTGCCTTTTATAGCCTCATACGACAAGGGAAGTGAAAGTTGTGACATGCTGTCCAGAAAACAGATTCTGTCCTCGTGACTAGAAAAATCATGGAAAATCCCAGTTCATCTTTTTGAGATGAATTTTTTACACAGCATGCTCTATACAATCACGAAACTTTCGTATGTTCTGACTTTTTTTATTTGAGTTGCAGAAGTACCCCTAAAAAATTCGTTTCTACCTGCTGGTCTGTTTTTCACAGATTCTGTCCTGTTTTGGCTTTTCTTCACTTTGCAAACCTTAAGCTTGATTTTTCTTTGCAAAAACTTTTTGGAAATCTTGAGAAACAGTAGATCTTCAAGAATATCTTTATTTCCAGTAGAGGAAAAATTATTTTAATAGGGCACTAACCTCTCTAATCAGTCTACAATGAGTTATGTATGAAGGGAGTTTTCAAGTGCGCGATGAAAGATGATGAAAGAAGATCTTGGAGTGTCAAACGCTCAGGCTTGGGGATGCCCATGTGCACCCCCAATAAATATTCAAGGAGACTCAAGCGTATAAGCTTGGGGATGCCCCCGTGCATCCCCTTCTTCATCAACAATTATCAGTTCGTCCCTCGTTGCACTATATTTTTATCACTTCATGCGTTATGTGCTATGCTTGGAGCGTCTCGCTCTTTACTTTTCTAGGTTTATTTTTGATTTGTTTGCTGTAGTAACAAGTTAGACCCCAGGTTACTCTTTTGTGTGGGAGAGATACACGCTCCGCTTGAACTAGAACTCCTCATAGGATTTGCATGCTTATTCTTTTAGTTGTGAGTTGTTCTTTTCTTTTCTTAGTTGCTGCTCTGTTTAGTTGTAGTGCTTTAGTTTTTCTAGAGCTTTTCTTTTGTTTTAGGTTGAACTTTCTATAGGTTGCATGTTTTATCTTGTTAGAGAGTTTGCCTGTTGCACTGAGTTTTGTGCCTTGACTAGAAGTAGGTAGTTGAAGTTTCTATTCTCTTTGTAGTAGTAATTTGCAATAGTTTTGAGGTATTGACTAGAGTAATGTTTGAACTTTTGGTGTGAAGAGCTCGAGCCTATTAGTGATAGATGTCGTATTTTGGGCAATCCGTGTGTTTTTCGAAAACCAAAAACCCCTGTTGAGAACTCTAGCTACTAGATGGATCACTAACCTCTGGAGGGTTCGAATATTAGAGAACACTCACGTACCATGAGTCGAGGATGCGCAAGGATAACCAAACCACATACACTCCTCCTCGGGGTAATTATCTCTTTGTGAACCTCCTGATTAGATTGAGAGTTACCGATAATAAGTGCATGAGTTCTTCGTACTAATGTGAGTATTCGAAAGTTGACACTTCCACCCACCTATACTTTTTCTAGCCTCTTCGGTACCGTGCATTGCCTTTTCTCACCTTGAGAGTTGGCGCATACTTTGCCGGTGCATCCAAACCCTTGGAACGATACGCTCTATCATCATAAGCCTCCTTATATCTTTCCTCAAAGCAGCCACCATACCTACCTACAAGGCATTTCCATAGCCTTTCCGAGATACATTGCCATGCAACATCCACCTTCTCATGACTTGATCCTCATGCCATACATGCTACTTGCTTGATAGATGAGCCACATGCTAGTTGGGCCTTGACCTAATCATTGCTACATGACGCGCTAGTATCATTGCATATCCTGCTATCCTGGCAGAGGCATACATTTGCATCATGATAGTTATATCTTCTTTATGTGAGTACCTTTGTAAAGTGTGAAAGATCTCCTATATTCTTGTAAAATATAGAGTGTTTCCCCTAAAGTGAGAAAAAGACCCCAAAGAGGAAAAAATCAAAAGATCCCAAAGAGGACAAATGAGAGTTAAATAGAAAGAGCCATTGAGGCCACCAAAAAAATACAAAAAAATAGAAAAAAGAGAAAAAGAAAAATAAAAATAAAAAGAGAGAAGGGGGCACACTACTATTCCTTTTGAGAGATCCACACTAGTACTTCATCATCTATCCCTTGTTCTCCATAGAGATCATCATCATGCATATAGCTATGTGGGGACCTTCACACTATAGAACTTGGCTTGTATATTCCAATGATGAGCCTCCTCAAACGAGCTCTAGGTCTTCTTGAGCATGCAAGTTAGATGCACCCCCACTAGTTTCCTTGGAGATCTTTTAGCTCACATGTGCATCCGTTGCATGGCAATCCCTACTCCTCACATCTTATCTATCATATGGCATTCTCTCGCCTATTATTGTCCTCATTGATGTGAGCCTTTCACACCTTTTTTTGTCTTCCTCCTCCACCTTCTTTCTGTTTCGCCTTTTAGGTGTCAACTTTCTTGCTCACGCTCATCCATTGCATGAGTGCTAAAAATATCGAAAGGGAGTGGATCAGTTTGACTTGTACCTGGCTAGTGGTCTGGGGACGAGTCAAGATAAGAATCCAAATGAGACTAAGTGTGAAACTTTAGTAGATAGTTGTTCTCAACAACCTTTTTTCTCTCTTTTTCCCAGTCCCCTGCTTGCACGCAAACACCATCTGGAGACATTCGAGTCACGGGCAGCGAGAGCTCTTGCGCCTTTTGTTCTTTTGTTGCTTGTGTCAATGCTAATATAGACTCTTGCTTGTTAAGACTTGAATTGAATTGCATGTTTTGATTGCTTTACTTAAAAGTCCTTATATGGTTGTGTGGCATGTCACCACAGAAATTATGCTTGTTATCATTTACCTACTCGAGGACGAGCAGGAATTAAGCTTGGGGATGTTGATACGTCCCAAACGTATCTATAATTTCTGCTTGCTCCATGCATGTTTTGTGTGACTTTGCCATGTTTTGCTTGAACTTTCATACACTTTTGAGCATATTTGGACTAATCTATTAACCCAGTGCACCCAACTGCCAGTTGCTGTTTTCTGCTGTTTTTGTATTTCAGGTTTTCCGTCCATTAAAAGTTCTCCAAAAAATCCGGAAAAATCAGATAAAAAATCAGCGACCCGGAAGCTTCCGGAATCACCAAGGCAGCAGAGGTGGGCCACCACAGGGACTCCATAAGGGTCCCTGGCGCGGCCCCACCCTAGGCCGCGCCAGGGAGCCTCCTGGCTGCCCTGTGGGTCCCCTCAACGCCCCCTCCGCCTATATTTAGCCCTCGGGGTGGAAACCCCTAATATCGATCTCTTTTCCGTGAACTCGCCTCTGTACCGCCGCCGCCGCCGTTTCAAGATCGGGGCTGCCTGGAGAAGCTGTCCCGGCACCCTGCCGGGAGGACGAACCCCCTCCGGGAGACCATCCATAGCCATGGACGCCTCCCGGATGTGACGTGAGTAGTCCCCCTTGGACCATGGGTCCGTGACCAGTAGCTAGGTGACGTACTTCTCTCCTCTTTGTGCTTCCACTTTCGAGACCTCGTGAGCTGCCTCACATGATCGAGACACTTTTGTAATTTCTGCTCTTGCTATGCTGAGTTTGCTGGGATCTGATGGATTATGAGACTATGTTCAGATTGTGATGAGTAATATATTTGGTTCTTCTCTTTTATATTTTGTTCTTGAGTAAATTCTTGCATGTTCTCCGTTGCAGTATTTTGCTTTGGCCAAGTAGTTTGCTTGCAACTCCAAGAGGGAGCGTTATGCTTGATTGTGAGTTCAGCCCCCTGATGTCTAGCTTAAGTGAAAGAAACATGAGACTAGGGGATGTGCTGATGTGCGAGGTGATGATAGTGATTTCTCACCCTTCGTTGGTAAACCCCAAGTGGAAGGTGTGATGTAGCACAACAACAAATTTCCCTCAGTAAAGATACCAAGGTTTGTCTCCCGTAGGACTGCGGAGATGATAAGTAGGTGTCAGTGGCGCAAATGACGCGGACCTGCACACAGACACAAATAACTTTGTTCCCAACGAAGTTCAGAGAGGTTGTCAATCTCTCCGGTCTTGTTGTTCACAAACGATCAAACACAAGGGATAATGATAGCAACTGAAAGTAAAAGCAGAAAAGTAAATGAGGGTGGAAACAGTGATGAGGATATGGACCGGGATACGTGATGTTCACTAGTGATGTCTCTCTCCCAAAAGACGATAAAAACTGCTATGCGAGGTGAACAAATTACAGAAGGGCAATTGACAGGATTATGAACGCACCGCAATGCTAACTATGCTACAAAAGAAAGGAAGAGGCTCAAAAGCATGGGCAGAACGCCAAAATAAGTAGACCGAAATCCAAGTGCATCTACTACTAATCATCCACCTTGAGATATCTATCCAGAACATCTCGCTGGTATTAAGTTGCGAGCCCCACCCAAAGTGTAAACCCAAAGCAACAGACAACTGCATTAAAAAGCACTTTGCGTAAAGTAAACAATCCTTGTAACCGCGGTTACAAGCACCGTTGTTATCCCCCTTGTGGCAACAGCACATCCCCTAGACTCATTTTTCTGTCACTCAAGCGTGTCATCAGGGGGCATGAACCCACAATCGAGCATAACGTTCCCTATTGGGGTTACTACCTACTACTTGACCAAAGCAATAAAAAGCAACGGAGAACATGCAAGAATTACTTAAGAACAAAAATATAAGAGATAAGAACCAAATATATTACTCAATCACAATCTGAACATAATCTCATAATCCATCAGATCCCATCAAACTCAGCATAGCAACAGCAGAAAGATTACAAAAGTGCCTCGATCATGTAGGGAAGCTCACGAGGTCTAAACCATGAAGAACAAAGAGGGGAGGAGAACATCACATAACTACTGATCACGGACCCATGGTCCAAAGGAAACTACTCACGACACATTCGGGAAGCATCCATGGTGGAGAGGAGACTCCCGGAGGTCGGCCCTCCCTCCGGCAGGGTGCCGAGAAGAAGTCTGCTGGTGCTCCCGATCTCGGAAGCGCGGCGGCGGCGGAATAGAGTCGAGATCGTGAAAAAGGGTTCTAGCCTCGAGGGTTTCTCGTCACGGAGAATATATAGGAGAAGGGGGGCAGCCAGGGGGGCCACCAGGGGTCCAGACGCCCCCCTGGCGCGGCCAGCCCCTGGGGCGCGCCACCAGGGCGCCTGGGCCCCTGGTGGTGGCCCTCTGGCCCCACTCAGGTCCTTCCGGAAGGTTCTTCTGCGCTGATTTTTTATCTGATTTTTCCCGAATTTTTGGAGCACTTTTTATATGGGGGAAAACTGAAATAGAAAAACAGCAGAAAACTGGAACTGACACCGTGGTGCACTGAGTTAATAGGTTAGTCCAAATATGATCAAAAATGTATGAAAGTGTATCTAGATCATAGCAATATCACACAAAACATGCATGGAGCAAGCAGAAATTATAGATACATTTTGGACGTATCATGTGTTGTTGCCACCAGGGATAAAACAATGGTGCTTGTACCCGCGGGTGCAAGGATTGTTTACTTTACGCAAAGTTCTTTTAATGCAGTTGTCTGTTGCTTTGAGTTTACACTTTGGGTGGGATTCGCAACTTAATACCAGCGAGATGTTCTGGATAGATATATCTCAAGGTGGATGATTCGTAGTAGATGCAGTTGGATTTCGGTCTACTTACCTTGGCGTACTGCCCATTGCTTTTGAGCCCTTCCTTTCTTTGCAGCATATTTAGCATTGCGGTGCCTTCATAATTCTATCAATTGCCCAGCTGTGATTTGTTTACCTCGCTAGCACTTTTATCGTCTTTTGGGAGAGAGACATCACTAGTGAAAATCACGGGACCCCGGTCCATCTTCACATTATTGTTTACACCCTTAGTTTACTTTCAGTCTTTACTTTCAGTTGCCACTATTGTTATCTCTTGCGTTGGTCCTTTGTAAACAGCAAGGCCTGAGGAATTGACAACTGATGGCGGAGAAGTTAATAGGTTTAGTTGGGTTGCCTTCCCTGTTAACCGCACCAATAAACGATTCTTGATAACTGATACGTCCAAAACGTATCTATAATTTATGCTCGTTCCATGAATGTTTTGTGTGATATTGCTATGATCTATATACACTTTCATACACTTTTGATCATATTTGGACTAACCTATTAACTCAGTGCACCCCAGTGCCAGTTCCTGTTTTATGCTGTTTTTATATTTCAGTTTTCCCCCATATAAAAAGTGCCAGAAAAATTCCGGGAAAATACAGGAAAAATCAGCGTACAGGAAGCTTCCAGAAGAGCCCGGGAGGGGCCAGAGGGGGGCCAGGGGGGCCCAGGCTGCCACCCAGCATGGCCCCACCCCTGGCCGCGCCAGGGGGGGCGCCTGGGGCCCCTGGCCCACCTCTAGCTGCCCCCCTTCGCCTATTTATCCCTCGTCATGGGAAAACTCCAGAACGAGAACCCTATTCCGCGAACTCGCCTCTGTTCCGCCGCCGCCGCGCTTCCAAGATCGGGAGCACCAGAAGACCTCTTCCCGGCACCCTACCGGAGGGAGGATTGACCTCCGGGAGTCTCCTCTCCACCATGGATGCTCCCCGGATGTCTCGTGAGTAGTTTTCCTTGGACCATGGGTCCGTGATCAGTAGCTATGTGATGTTCTCCTCCCCTCTTTGATCTTCATTGTTTAGACCTCGTGAGCCGCCCTACATGATCGAGGCACCTTTGTAATATTTCTGCTATTGCTATGTTGAGTTTGATTGGATCTAATGGATTATGAGATTATGTTCAGATTGTGATAGAGTAATATATTTGGTTTTTATCGCTTATATTTTTGTTCCTAAGTAATTCTTGCATGTTCTCCGTTGATGTTTATTGCTTTGGCCAAGTAGTAGGTAGTGACTCCAAGAGGGAGCGTTGTGCTTGATTGTGGGTTCATGCCTCCTCAATGACACGCTTGAGTGACAGAAACATGAGTCTAGGGGATGTGTTGTTGCCACAAGGGGGAAAACAACGGTGCTTGTAACCGCGGTTACAAGGATTGTTTACTTTACGCAGAGTACTTTTTAATACAGTTGTCTGTTGCTTTGGGTTTACACTTTGGGTGGGGCTCGCAACTTAATACCAGCGAGATGTTCTGGATAGATATCTCAAGGTGGATGATTAGTAGTAGATGCAGATGGATTTCGGTCTACTTATTTTGGCGTACTGCCCGTGCTTTTGAGCCTCTTCCTTTCTTTTGTAGCATAGTTAGCATTGCGGTGCGTTCATAATCCTGTCAATTGCCTTTCTGTAATTTGTTTACCTCGCATAGCAATTTTATCGTCTTTTGGGAGAGAGACATCACTAGTGAACATCACGTATCCCGGTCCATATCCTTATCACTGTTTCCACGCTACATTTATTTTACTGCTTTTATTTGCTATCATTATCCCTTGCGTTTTATCCTTTGTAAACAACAAGACCGGAGAGATTGACAACCTCTCTGAACTTCGTTGGGAAAAAAGTTATCTGTGTCTGTGTGCAGGTCCGCGTCAGTTGCGCCGCTGACACCTACTTATCATGTCTGGAGTCCTGCTGGAGACAAACCTTGGTATCTTCACCGAGGGAAAACTGCTGCTGCACTACATCTCAACCTTACACTTGGGGAAACCAACGAAGGGCGAGAAGCCATCAAGCAAGTTTTCTGGCGCCGTTGCCGGGGACTCCAAGTGCTAAGATAGGGGAGTTGCACACTACCCTTTACCTTTGTTTTTTTGTCTTGTTAGTTTATCTTTCAGTGTTTATCTTTGTGTATTTTATCAAAAACTACAAAAAAATCTGCCACACTTGCTGCTACTATGGGTTCCACTGAAAACACCAAGTTGTGTGACTTCACTAGTCACAACAACCAAGACTTTATCTGCACTCCCATTGCCACACCTGCCACTTCAGCTACCTCTTATGAAATTAAACCTGCTTTGCTAAACCTTGTTATGAGAGATCAATTCTCTGGTGCTGGAGATGATGCTGCTTTACACTTGAATAATTTTGTTGAATTATGTGATATGCAAAAGTATAAAGAAGTAGAAGGGGATGTTGTTAAGCTCAAGCTCTTTCCTTTCTCTTTAAGGGGAGATGCTAAAATCTGGTTTCAATCTTTGCCTATAAATAGCATAGATTCTTGGGATAAGTGCAAAGATGCTTTTATAGGGAAGTACTACCCTCCTGCTAAGATTATCCAATTGAGGAGTAATATTATGAATTTTAAGCAATTGGATAATGAACACGTTGCCCAAGCTTGGGAACGAATGAAATCTCTTGTTAAGAAATGTCCTACACATGGTTTGACTACTTGGATGGTTATCCAGACTTTTTATGCAGGCTTGAACTTTACCTTGCAGAACCTGTTAGATTCGGCCGCGGGAGGAACCTTTATGTCAACTACACTTGGTGCTGCCACGAAGCTTCTCGATGAAATGATGACCAATTATTCCCAATGGCACACCGAATGCGCTCCAACAGGTAGGAAGGTAAATTCTGTCGAGGAAATTACCTCCCTCAAAGAAAAAGTTGACTTAATTATGTCTCTACTTACCAAGCAACCCTCTATTGATCCTCATGATGTTCCTTTAAATTCTTTGGTTGCTCAAGAACAAGTAGATGTGAACTTTATTGCTAGAAACAACTTCAACAACAATGCTTATAGGGGAAATTTTGCTAGCAATCCTAGACCGTTTCCATCCAACTATGGGAACAATAACACTTACCCTAGCAACAAGAACCCCTCTTCTGAATTAGAAAGCATGCTTAGAGACTTTATCACTACCCAAAAAGCCTTCAACAAAAATGTAGAAGAGAAATTAGCTAAAATAGATAATCTCTCTTTGAAGGTAGAAAGCTTAGCCCTTGATATGGAGATGCTTAAAATTAGAACCTCCCCCCTTGAGGAGAATAAATCCACTCCTATTAATGCTATCCAGTTACAAATCAATAAAAACATTAGGATGGTGGCCAAACTCAAAGAAAGATGGTCTAGAGAAAAAGAGGAATATGATAGAATTAAGAGCCTTCCTACACACCACACAGTTGCCACTATCCAAATTGTTGAGGACACTCAAACTATTAGCACCCAATGCACTCCTAGTCCCGTTGGACCTATTAATGGTGATGCTAATACCTCAACCATAGATAAAGAAACTCCTATGAACATAGAGGGTTTCAAACAAGTGAGCCTAGATGACACTACTACCACCTTTGATAGTAGTGATATTGATTTTGATAGTTGTACCCTCTCAGAAGTTATTAGCTTGCTACACAAAATGTCTAGGGACCCCCCACACTAGCACACTTAATCTTGCCTTCACGGAGCATATCACAAATTCTCTCATCAAAGCTAGGGAGGAGAATCTTAGAGTAGAAGCCTCCATACCTAGGAAGCTAGATGATGGTTGGAACCCTATGATCAAAATTAAATTGAATAACTTCTCTTGCTATGCTCTATGTGATGTTGGAGCCAGTACCTCCGTTATGCCCAAAAGAATATTTGATATGTTTGAATTGAAACCTTTTGAGCCTTGTTCTTTTGGTGTTCGTCTTGTTGATTATTCCATAAAGAAACCTTTGGGGAAGATCGACGATCTTATTATCATTGTCAATGACAACTATGTTCCCATTGATTTTATTGTTATGGATATAGAGTGTGAACCTTTATGTCCAATTATTTTGGGACGTCCTTTTCTTCGCACCATTGGTGCGGTTATTGACATGAAAGAGGGGAATATAAAATTCCAATTCCCATTTAAAAAGGGGATGGAACGCTTACCTAGAAAGAAAATCAAGTTACCTTTTGAGTCCGTTACACGGGCTAGTTATTCTTTTTCTCTTGATAAAACTTGATTCTTCTTTTTGCATTATGCCTAGCTAATGGCTTTAAAGAAGCGCTTTCGGGAGGCAGCCCGCAACGAATTTAGGTGTTTCTTTTTGCTTTTGTTATGTCTTGATGTTTGTTACTACTGTAGCAACGTCATTGTATCTTTATTTTTCAGCTTTGTGCCAAGTTACAGCCTCTTACGGCAAGGGAAGTAAAAGTTGTGACAAGCTGTCCAGAAAACAGATTCTGTCCTCGTGACCAGAAAAATTCCAGAAAAATACCAGTTCATCTTTTTGAGCTGAAATTTTTACAAAGTATGCTCTATACAATTACGAAACTTCCGTATGTTCTGAGTTTTTTGATTTGAGTTGCAGAAGTGCCCCTAAAAAAATCTTTACTATCTGCTGTTCTGTTTTTCACAGATTCTGCCACGTTTTGTTTCTCCTAACTTTTGCAAACCTTAAGCTTGCTTTTTCTTTGAAAAAACTTTTTGGCACTCTTGAGAAACAGTATCTCTTCAAGAATATCTTTATATCCAGTGGATAATTTATTTATTTATTAAGGGTACTAACCTCTCTAATCAGCTTATGATGAGTTATGTATGAAGGGAGTTTTCAAGTGGGCGATGGAAGATGATGAAAGAAGATCCAGGAGTGTCAAGCGCTCAAGCTTGGGGATGCCCCCATGCATCCCCAACAAATATTCAAGGAGACTCAAGCGTCTAAGCTTGGGGATGCCCTCGTGCACCCCCTTCTCCATCAACAATCATCGGTTCGTCCTTCGTCTCACTATATTTTTATCACTTCATGTGTTATGTGCTACGATTGGAGCGTCTCGCTCTTAGGTTTTTTTGTTTTTTGTTTTCTTTAGCTTTGCTTGCTGTTCATAACAAGTTAGATCCCGTCTTACTTTGTGTGGGAGAGAAACACGCTCCACTTTCAAAATTTAGAACACATCATAGGATTTTTCCTGCTTATCTTTTTGCTGTTGTGTGTTCTTTATCTTTCCATAGCTACTGCCGTGTTTAGTTTTAGTCTTAGCTTGTCTTTAGCAAGAGCCTTGGCTTTTGTTTAGTTTGTTGCTGGAACTCTTTTTAGTTTTCATGTTTATCTTGTTAAATAGTGTTGGTTGTTGCACTGAGTTGTGTCTTGTTTTGAGAAGTAGGTGATTGAGGTTGCTATTTAATTCTAGTAGTAGCTTGCAATGGTTTTGAGGTATTGATGTGAGTAATGTTTGAACTTTTGGTGTCAAGAGATCTAGCCTATTAGTGATAGGTGTCGTATTTTGGGAAATTCGTGTTTATTTTCAAAACCTACAAAAACTAGTTGAGAACTCTAGCTACTAGATGGATCACTACTCTCCCGAGGGATCGAATATCAGAGAACACACACGTACCATGAGTCGAGGATGCGCAAGGATAACCAAACCCCCATACACTCCTCCTCGGGGTACTTGTCTCTTTGTGAACCTCCTTATTAGATTGAGAGTTACCGATAATAAGTGCAGGAGTTCTTCGGACTAATGTAAGTATTGAGCGTTGACACTTCCGCCTTCCCATATTTTGCTAGCCTCTCTCGTGTCGTGCATTGCCTTCTTCTCACTCCGAGAGTTGGTGTCCTCCTTCGCCGGTACATCCAAACCCTTGGCATGATACGCTCCGTCATCATAAGCCTCCTTATATCTTTCCTCAAAACAGCCACCATACCTACCTATCAAGGCATTTCCATAGCCTTTCCGAGTTACATTGCCATGCAACTTCCACCTCTTCATGACTTGATCTTCATGACATACATGTTCCTGCTACACTGACAGCGGCATACATTGCATACATCATGTTAGTTACATCTTCTTTATGTTTTGAGTACCTTGTAAAGTGTGAAAGATCTCCTTTACCCTCTTGTAAATTAGAGTGTTGCCCTTAAGTGAGGAAAAGATCCCAAAGTGGACACATTAAAAGATCCCAAAGAGGACAAATGAGAGTCAAATAGAAAGAGCCATTGAGGCCACAAAAAAATACAAAAAATAGAAAAAAGAGAAAAATAAATAAAAAGAGAGAAAGGGGAAACACTACTATCCTTTTGAGAGATCCACACTAGTACTTCCTTTATATCTTTGTACTCCATAGAGATGATCTTTATGCACATAGCTATTTGGAGAGCTTCCTAGCTCATATGTGCATCCGTTGCATGGCAATCCCTACTCCTCACATCATATCTATCATTTGGCATTTCTTGCCTATGATTGTCCTCATTGATGTGAGCCTTTCCCATCCTTTTTGTCTTCCTCCTCCACCATATTTCTCTCTTTGCCATCCTAAGTGCTAACTCTCGTGCTTACGCTCATCCATTGCATGAGTGCTCAAATATCGAAAAGGAGTGGATCAAATTGACTTGTACCTGGCTAGTGGTCTGGGGACGAGTCAAGATAAGATTCCAAAGAAGACCAAGTGTGAAACCTTAGTAGATTGAGTTCTCAACACAAAAATACTTTTTCTCGTATTCCCTATCCCCATTTCTTACACGCAAACACCATTTGGAGACATTCGAGTCACGGACAGTGAGAGCTCTTGCACCTATTGTTCTTTTGTTACTTATTTTAATGCTAATATAGACTCTTGCATGTTATGACTTGAATTGAATCTCTAACCTTGCTTGCTTTACTTTTCAAAGTTCTTTTATGGTCGCTAGCACGTCACCACGAAAATTATGTTGTTATCATTTACCTACTCGATGACGAGCAGGAATTAAGCTTGGGGATGTTGATATGTCCAAAACGTATCTATAATTTCTGCTCGTTCATGCATGTTTTGTGTGATATTGCTATGATCTATATACACTTTCATACACTTTTGATCATATTTGGACTAACCTATTAACTCAGTGCACCCCAGTGCCAGTTCCTGTTTTCTGCTGTTTTTCTATTTCAGTTTTCCCCCATATAAAAAGTGCCAGAAAAATTCCGGGAAAAATACAGGAAAAATCAGCGTACAGGAAGCTTCCAGAAGAGCCCGGGAGGGGCCAGAGGGGGGCCAGGGGGGCCCAGGCGGCCACCCGGCGCGGCCCCACCCCTGGCCGCGCCAGGGGGGCGCCTGGGGCCCCTGGCCCACCTCTGGCTTCCCCCCTTCGCCTATTTATCCCTCGTCACGGGAAAACTCCAGAACGAGAACCCTATTATGTGAACTCGCATCTGTTCCGCTGCCGCCGCGCTTCCAAGATCGGGAGCACCAGAAGACCTTTCCCGGCACCCTGCCGGAGGGAGGATTGACCTCCGGGAGTCTCCTCTCCACCATGGATGCTCCCCGGATGTCTCGTGAGTAGTTTTCCTTGGACCATGGGTCCGTGATCAGTAGCTATGTGATGTTCTCCTCCCCTCTTTGATCTTCATTGTTTAGACCTCGTGAGCTGCCCTACATGATCGAGGCACCTTTGTAATATTTCTGCTATTGCTATGTTGAGTTTGATTGGATCTGATGGATTATGAGATTATGTTCAGATTGTGATAGAGTAATATATTTGGTTTTTATCTCTTATATTTTTGTTCCTAAGTAATTCTTGCATGTTCTCCGTTGCTGTTTATTGCTTTGGCCAAGTAGTAGGTAGTGACTCCAAGAGGGAGCGTTGTGCTAGATTGTGGGTTCATGCCTCCTCGATGACATGCTTGAGTGACAGAAACATGAGTCTAGGGGATGTGCTGTTGCCACAAGGGGGAAAACAACGGTGCTTGTAACCGCGGTTACAAGGACTGTTTACTTTACGCAGAGTAATTTTTAATGCAGTTGTCTGTTGCTTTGGGTTTACACTTTGGGTGGGGCTCGCAACTTAATACCAGCGAGATGTTTTGGATAGATCTCTCAAGGTGGATGATTAGTAGTAGATGCAGATGGATTTCGGTCTACTTATTTTGGCGTACTGCCCGTGCTTTTGAGCCTCTTCCTTTCTTTTGTAGCATAGTTAGCATTGTGGTGCGTTCATAATCCTGTCAATTGCCTTTATGTAATTTGTTTACCTCGCATATCAATTTTACCGTCTTTTGAGAGAGAGACATCACTAGTGAACATCACGTATCCCGGTCCATATCCTTATCACTGTTGCCACGCTACATTTATTTTACTGCTTTTATTTGCTATCATTATCCCTTGCGTTTTATCCTTTGTAAACAACAAGACCGGAGAGATTGACAACCTCTCTGAACTTCGTTGGGAACAAAGTTATCTGTGTCTGTGTGCAGGTCTGCGTCAGTTGCGCCGCTGACACCTACTTATCATCTCTGGAGTCCTGCTGGAGACAAACCTTGGTATCTTCACCGAGGGAAAACTGCTGCTGCACTACATCTCAACCTTACACTTGGGGAAACCAACGAAGGGCGAGAAGCCATCAATAACCCACAAGTCTAGGGGATCAATTGTAGCTTTTCGATAAATAAGGATGTTGATCCCACGAGGAGCAGAAGGTGTTGATAAGTGACACTGGATAAGGAAAGGGCTGCACAGACTGAAATGTAAATATTTAGGGGTTTTTGGTTTAAGCAACAGAAAATATAAGACAAGCAAAGTAAAAAGGGTAACTGAGGAAAAGCAAGTGGCCCAATCCTTTCACAAGGATAAACCTAGGAACTAAACTTATAAAAGCTAAAGCGTTCTCGAGAACACATGGGAGAGATAGCCAAGTTACTTTCACCATACTCCGCTAAGGAATATGTATTGTGTTAATAAGTGTCAGTGGGTGGATCAATGCTAGTACACCTTCTAGACTAAGATAAGTGTACTCTTATGATTACACACCTTGCAAGCATCCGCAAATACAAGGTAGTAATTAAGGCATAAGCCTAACCAAATCATTACGATCAAGGATCCATAACTCCCTTGTGCAAAAGTGTGCGAACTGGGGTTCAGGTTTCTGTCACTCCGGCAACCCACCATAAGCATCCTTTATGCACAATGTATTCCTCTAGGCCTATGAAAGGTGAAGTGTTAAGTGTTCGACTCACATAACACCACTAGAGAAATAACAACACAACTTAAATAGCAAACAACACATAACACTTCAACATCATATGACTACTAACAACTAGACTTCTCCCGTGTTCTCAAGAACTAAAGTAACTACTCACAAGACATAAAAGAGATCATGATCAGAGGTGATAGATGGGTGACAAAAAATCTGGACACAATGATATTTCTCCAACAAAACTCAATAGCATTCACCACAAAGTAGTAATCAACACCAACAGAGTAGAGAGGATAGATAGTACGGATTACAACACAAGTTGCAATTGTGAGATGAGATGGGATGGAGATGGAGATGGTGTTGATGTTGGGGATGATGCTGATGATGATCTCGATGATGCCCGTGACGATGATGATGATGATGGCGATGATCTCCCCTTCCGGGAGGTGATCTCCCCAGCGGAATCTGCCCCCCGGAGATGGCTTTTCTCCTCTGTAGGTTTCCGCCCCGTGGCGGCGGCGAAACACGGAAACTCTTCTTTTCCTAGGGTTTTCACCCCAGGAGGGTCTTATAGGCGAGAGGGGGCACCGAGGGGGGCCACCAGGTATCCAGGAGGGTGCCTGGCGCGGCCAGGAGGGGGGCCGCGCCAGGCACACTTCTGGCTTCCTGGTGGGTCCCCTCACCTCTGTCTTCGGTGATCCCCATTCAATTCCCATAAAAATACTCCCCGTAAATTTTCATCGCATTTGGACTTGATCTGATTAAGCAACTTGGTGTCCACTTTTCACCGCCGAATTCTAGTTCTGCTGCTTCGGCACCGGAAAGTTGTAAACTGTGTAAAACAAGCCAAAACAACATAAGAACAATACTTTAAAGTGGAATATATCAATGAATAGGATGAAATTAAAATATAAAATAGTTATGCATTTTGGACGTATCAACTCCCCCAAGCTTAGACTTCGCTTGTCCCCAAGCGATTGCTGAGCTCGGTAAACTTGTCCACAAGTTTAGAGAGTGAAGCGTCGATAAAAGAATACGGACAAGAAGCATCAAGATTTCTCACCAAACTGAAG
Organism: Bromus sterilis; assembly: GCA_950022295.1. Classification (NCBI taxonomy): domain Eukaryota; kingdom Viridiplantae; phylum Streptophyta; class Magnoliopsida; order Poales; family Poaceae; genus Bromus; species Bromus sterilis. The sequence goes on along the minus strand of OX465599.1, from coordinate 280,974,964 downwards.
CATCCTCAACAGAAACCTCAACTCATAAGGTCCTTATGAGAAAGTAGTAACAATTATAACAAAGTAGGACCTGGAAAACTCATCAAATCATGGCAAACATATCCTTGGTCAAGGAACAACTAATAACTTTTACTTTTGGTCTTTCACTTATAATGGAACCAGTTGAAGCTTTGGAAAGAACATGTTATTAGTCAAGAAGTGCACATGTTAACACAAAGGAAGATGTTTACTACGCATAAGCTTTTGCAAACAACTCACTTATCAAAAGATAATGTCAACAAAGATGTAACATGCTAAATTTCAATGCAGCTTTGTATGCAAGAATCTTTATTAACATCAAGTGTCTGTTCTCTCTCAAGAAGGAAGGAAGTAGGAAGGACTGACTCAGCACAAAATAAAGGATAAACCCCGTGCAAAAGGGTAAGCAGGGAAAACTCATGTGCCATCTCTAGATCAAACAGAATAAAAACAGGCCTTTGGGAGGTGCATGATCCGTCAACGACTGCTGATAGATAACTCACTCACTTCATGATTTGGACAAGTTTGGAGGAACGGATCCCATGTGGGGACGATCACATCCCCTTAAATTCCTTTGTTTATCACTCATAAATGGGCGAAGGAACTTGTGCGTTAGTATTTATATTTTACGAGCTGGGCACTCATGCCAGTCCCTTCTCGTATTAGGGGTTTGAACATTAGACATGCAATCCCAAGATAAAACTTGTCCAAATTAAGAAGATCATAAGTTACCCACCACTTCCTCATGAGCTGGATCAGTGGCATAAAACAGAAGATTTTGAACATCTAGAGATAGCACATAAATTATATACTTTAGGAGTGGTAGTGGAATACCACAAATAGGAAGGTATGGTGGACTCAAGTGGAAGATGTTGGTTTCAAGGTATGGAAGTACAAGCAGAATTTCGCTTAGTACAGAGTTTTGGCTAGCAAGGCTTTGAGAGACCAGACAATTGATGACAACTTAGATGCAAGCAATACAAATCATAAACATTAAAACTAGCATGAAACATCAAGTTGTCTTCCTTGTCAACATAACACTTCAAGCATAATAACACAAAGGTTTTGGCTATGTCGCTACTTTGAAAAACATGCTTGTTGTTATGACCAAAGCTATACTTGCCAAGATTTAAATAAAGTTTTCGAAGCCATGCCTGATATAAGGTCAATACTCCCCATAAGAATCAGCTCATAATGTCGATTGTGTGAAGAGAATACCGAGTGCAACAAAGAAACCAATAGACTTCTCATTAATATTCCTACATAGACGACCCCACACTCACGGATACAAAGCTCTCCACCAAAAGGAGTGATAGACCTCAAAGCAACACCTATTTCATAAAGTAACTTCCCTAGACATGATACGACTCTACTTGACTCCTAAAGACAAAGATAAAGATAAAGATACCGGGCACTCCCCCAAGCTTGGAACAAGCTAAGGGTATGCCATTACCCGAGGAGATTTCACTCCTCATTCTTGTTGTGGTTGTTTCTTTAGATCCCTAATGACACGGCGAAGGGTTCGGTTCTCTGACTCCAAGACTTCCACTTGTACTTTTAGTACACGGAAATTTTCAAAGAGTTGGTTGGTGATGCGGTAGGCCTCGGAGATGGTGGAAAGCATGTGTTGATTTTCAAGTGAAGTAGAGGGCCCTGAAAGGTTAAGAGAAAGATCATATTGAGGTTGGACAGATCCCACCATGATGGGATTGCTTGGACATCCTTGTTGTTGGGCAGTGATAGTCTTGACTTCCTCTCTCAAGGAGCGCTCCATCTCCGCTTGTCTTGCGGCAATTTCTTCTTCGGTAGCCCAATCAACGTGCTTCCCTTGATTAAGATCCTTCTGGACTTGACGTAGACGCCATCCCAAGAAGTCCTCTCCGCTCGAGCCACAAGAAGACATCTCTAGCAACAAATTTTCACCCTGCCAGAAACAGAACGAGAAAGAAAACACACGAAATCGCAAGATACGGTGCCGGGACTATCCGGGCAAATATATAGCAAAAATTTCTGCAACAGAAGGAAGGTTTCAAGCCTAAGTGGAGTCGGAGTCGGAGTCCAGGGCACCCAGGAGGGTGCCTGGCGCGGCCAGGAGGGGGGCCGCGCCAGGAGGCCTCCTGGACCCCCTGGAGCTCTTCTCCAGCTCCACTCGGGCTTGGAATTTTCCTAATTTTGCAAAAACTTTGAAAAGTAAAATTTTATTGACGTTCGCGGTGTTTTCTTACCATAATTCATACCTTTTCTTATTCTTCTCCTGCCGGAGTCTGAAACTGGCTGCAACATGTTCTTCGTGACTCTTTGTATATATCATGTTTGCATCCACATTGATTGGATCACCTGCCATATAATGTTTGAGTCTTTGTCCATTCACAACTTGAGGTTTGGTGCCTTCGAAATTATTGATCTTGATTGCACCAGACCGATATACTTCTTCGATATGAAAAGGTCCTTCCCATCTGGAAAGTAGTTTACCTGGAGAAAACCTGAAACGAGATGTAAACAACAAAACTTTATCACCAACATTAAATTCACGTTTCAGAATTCTTTTATCGTGCCACTTCTTTACCTTTTCCTTGAACATTTTAGCGCTCTCGTAAGCTTCACTCCTCCACTTATCTAGAGAAGTCAAGTTCATGAGACGCTTTTCACCAGCTAACTTTGGGTCAGCATTTAGCTCTCTGACAGCCTAGAAAGCCTTGTGCTCTAACTCTAATGGTAAATGGCAAGCCTTGCATAGACCATTTTATACGGAGACATGCCCATGGGGTTTTTGTAAGCAGTTCTATACGCCCACAAAGCATCTCCTAACTTCTTTGACCATTCCTTTCTAGAACTGTTTACTGTCTTCTGTAAGATCAACTTGATCTCCCTATTGGTGAGCTCAACTTGCCCACTAGTTTGAGGGTGGTACGGTGATGCAATCATATGATTGACATCGTACTAGGCTAGAGCTTTCCTAAAATCTCCATGCGTGAAGTGTGACCCTCCATCTGTCATGAGGTACCTTGGTACTCCAAACCTAGGAAAAATTACATCCTTGAGCATTTTCAAAGATGTCTTGTGATCAATACTTTCAGTGGGGATTGCTTCAATCCACTTGGTTACATAATCAAAAGCAACTAAGATGTGTGTGTACTTGTGTGAAGGAGGAAAAGGACCCATAAAATCAAAACCCCAGCAATCGAAAGGTTCGATCACTAGTGAGTAATTCATATGCATCTCATTTCTCCTGCTAATGTTACCAACTCTCTGACACTTATCACAAGATAGAACGTACCTTCGGGCGTCCTTAAAAAGAGTAGGCCAATAAAAACCTGATTGTAAAACTTTATGTGCGGTGCTTTCATCGGTATGATGTCCTCCATAGGGACTATCGTGACATTGTCGAAGAATGTCCTGCTGCTCATGCTCCGGTATACACCTTCTTACGATCCCGTCCGCACCTTCTCTGTAAAGATGTGGATCATCCCAAAAGTAGTGCCTCAAATCCGTGAAGAATTCCTTCCTCTGCTGAAATGTAAAACCTGGAGGCAAAAACTTTGCAACGATAAAATTAGCATAATCTGCAAACCAAGGGTCGGAATGAGATTGTACTTTTACAATAGCAAGCTGTTCATCTAGGAAACTGTCGTTGACTGGAATAGGATCGTGCGGGATATCTTCCATCCTTGAAAGATTATCCGCCACCGGATTGTCTTCTCCTTTTCTATCGACAATCTGCAAATCAAATTCTTGAAGAAGGAGTACCCATCTAATAAGTCTTGGTTTGGCGTCCTTTTTCTGCATAAGATACTTAATGGCAGCATGGCCAGTATGAATAATAACTTTAGAATCAACAATATACGGTCTAAACTTATCACAAGCAAACACTACTGCCAAGAATTCCTTCTCAGTAGTAGCATAATTCTTTTGAGCACTATCAAGTGTCTTTCTGGCATAGTGCATGACATTATCTTCTTGTCAACCCTTTGTCCTAAAACAGCTCCAACAGAAAATCACTAGCATCACACATAATTTCAAAGGGCAAATTCCAGTCAGGTGGTTGTACTATAGGAGCGGTTATCAAGGCTTTCTTAAGAACTTCAAAAGCTTCCTTACAATCTTCATCAAATACAAAAGGATAATCCTTCTGGAGAAGATTGGTAAGGGGTCTCGAGGTATTAGAAAAGTCCTTGGTAAATCTTCTATAGAAACCAGCATGACCTAGAGAACTACGAATACCTTTGATGTCCCTTGGATAGGGAATCCTTTCAGTAGCTTCAATTTTTTCCTTGTCCACTTCAATTCCCCTTTCGTAAATCTTGTGTCCAAGAACTATCCCTTCGTTAACCATGAAATGGCACTTTTCCCAATTGAGCACCAAATTCGTTTCTTCACATCTCTACAAAACTTTATTAAGATTGTGGAGACAGTGGTCAAAGGAGTTTCCATAGACGGAAAAGTCGTCCATGAAAACTTCTACAATCTCCTCACAAAAACCATGAAATATTGCAGACATACACCTCTGAAAAGTAGCAGGTGCATTACACAAACCGAAAGGCATACACCTATAAGCATAAGTACCGTAAGGACACGTAGAGGTGGTCTTCTCTTGATCCGCGGTGTTAACGTGAATCTGGGAGAAGCCAGAATACCCATCAAGATAGCAGAAGTGGGTGTTTTTAGACAGCCGCTCGAGCATCTGATCAATAAAGGGCAGAGGATAGTGGTCCTTCCTGGTGGCCTTGTTCAACTTCATGAAATCAATACACATTCTATATACAATAATAGTCCTCTGAGGTATTAGTTCATTTTTATCATTAGGAACAACAGTCATACCTCCTTTCTTAAGAACATAATGAACGGGACTTACCCACTTACTATCAGCTATAGGATAGATGATACCTGCGGCTAGAAGTTTGAGAACCTCCGTCCTAACCACGTCCTTCATCTTTGGGTTCAACCGTCGTTGATGATCAACAACTGGTTTAGCATCGGGCTCAAGATTGATAGTATGTTGGCAAATGGATGGACTAATACCCTTGAGATCATCAAGAGTATAGCCAATAGCACATCGGTGTCTGCGGAGTGTCTCCAATAATCGCTCTTCTTCATACCCTGAAAGGTTAGAATTGATAATAACAGGATATACTTTCTTTTCATCTAAATAAGCATACTTGAGCGTATCGGGTAGTGGTTTTAGATCAAACACCGGGTCTTCTTTTGGTTGCGAGAGGATTCCTAAAGGTTCAACCGGGAGGTTGTGCTTCAGGACAGGAGTTTGTCTTAAAAATATGTCTTCTAGTTCATCCCTCTCCTGCATATGTATGTCATTCTCGTGGTCTTCCATAAATTGCTGCAAAGTATCATCAAGAGGAATAGCAATAGAAGCAATTTCTTCAATAATTTTGTCATTACTTGACAAGTCAGTACCACGAGGCTTCTTAGAAAACTTAGGAAAATTAAATTCATACGGCTCACCGTTGAATTCAATAGAAACTTTATCTTTCTTGCAATCTATTATAGCTCCACAAGTGCTGAGGAAGGGCCTACCAAAGATAATAGGGCAAAAACTATCTTGCACTGAACCAAGCACAAGAAAATTAGTAGGATATTTTACCTTCCCGCAGAGTACTTCAACATCTCTCACAATCCCAACTGGAGAGATCGTTTTTTTATTCGCAAGATGAATCGTGACATCAATGTCCTCGATCTCACACGGCTGAATCTCGTGCATGATCTCTTGATAAAGTGTGAAGGGAATAGCGCTGACACTAGATCCCAAATCACATAGCCCATAGTAATTATGATCTCCTATTTGACAGATACAATTGGTGTGCCCGAAATTGGGCCTTTGTTCTTGGTTGTGACAATGTTAGTGGAAACAACACAAAAACTAATAGTGGATTCTTCAATATCACTGGTTACCAGATCCTTGACAATTGCAACTTGAGGCTTGACCTTGATCATGTCCTCAGGTTCGTCAGTGGTCCTTCCGTTTTTGTTTAGAATACCTGTAAAAAAAGAGCGCTCCTTTATCCTTGAGGGAAAAGGAGGCTGTTCATACACAAATGCAGGTAAAACATGACCAGTAACATTAATCTCAATAGGTGACTCCTTGAAAGGTTTATGATGTTGACTCTCCTTCTTCTTAGAAGAATCAATATGAGAAGCAAAGTCCTTGCAAAATTTAACCATTAGCTGGGAATCAATACCAATTTTAGAGCAAAAGGTATTAAAGTAATCAGTCTTCACATAACTCTCAATATAGTCATGCTCATAGTTTATAGCGGGTTCAATACCTTTATCAATTTCCCAGTCTTCAGTGTTCTTCTGGATCCTTTCTATAAGATCCCATTTTTCTTCCATACTTCTGGTCTGGAATACCCCGCTAGAGGAGGCATCCAACATTTCCCTATCATGACGAGAAAGCCTGGCATAAAAATTTGTAAGTATAATTTCCTTGGGGAGCTCATGGTTTGGGCGTTTGAGCATCAGGGACTTCAGTCTCCCCCAAGCTTGAGCGATACTCTCTCCGTCGCGATACCAAAAGTTGTAGATGTAGTTCCTGTCTTGGTGAATTTCACGAAGAGGATAAAACTTTGCATAAAAGAGAGACATAAGCTCTGGCCATTCAAGCAGATCAGAGTTATCGAGTAGCTTATACCAATCTGAAGCTTTATCTTTGAGTGATACGGAGAATAGTTTCTTCATGACGAACTCCATTGTTACACCTGCAAGCTTAAATAAAGAACATAATTGTGATAAATATAGCAGGTGTTCTCCCGGATGTCCTTCTCCTGTATAACGATTAGCCAAGACATAATCAATAATACCATATGGTATTTTATAGGGCACAATTTCAGTAGGGGTAGGAGTGACCACCACAGTCGTGGGGCAGCTCCTTACCAGAAACGAACCAACAGTAGAAGAGTCCATAAGGACTGAAGGTAACAACAGAAAATGAAGGTTTCCTTACCGGCTTCACTTACCAGTAGCGCTACACTCCCCGGCAACGGCGCCAGAAAAGCTCATTGATGGCGGAGAAGTTAATAGGTTTAGTTGGGTTGCCTTCCCTGTTAACCGCGCCAATAAACTATTCTTGATAACCCACAAGTCTAGGGGATCAATTGTAGCTTTTCGATAAATAAGGATGTCGATCCCACGAGGAGCAGAAGGTGTTGATAAGTGACACTGGATAAGGAAAGGGTTGCACACACTGAAAGGTAAATATTTAATGGTTTTTGGTTTAAGCAACAGAAAAGTAAAAGACAAGCAAAGTAAACAGGGTAACTGAGGAGTAGCAAGTGGCCCAATCCTTTCACAAGGATAAGCCTAGGAACTAAACTTATAAAAGCTAAAGCGTTCTCGAGAACACATGGGAGAGATAGCCAAGTTACTTTCACCATACTCCGCCAAGTAATATGTATTGTGTTAATAAGTGTCGGTGGGTGGATCAATGCTAGTACACCTTCTAGACTAAGATAAGTGTACTCTTATGATTACACACCTTGCAAGCATCCGCAAATACAAGGTAGTAATTAAGGCATAAGCCTAACCACAGAATTACGATCAAGGATCCATAACTCCCTTGTGCAAAAGTGTGCGAACTGGGGTTCAGGTTTCTGTCACTCCGGCAACCCACCATAAGCATCCTTTATGCACAATGTATTCCTCTAGGCCCATGAAAGGTGAAGTGCTAAGTGTTCGACTCACATAACACCATTAGAGAAATAACAACACAACTTAAGTATCAAACAACACATAACACTTCAACATCATATGACTACTAACAACTAGACTTCTCCCGTGTTCTCAAGAACTAAAGTAACTACTCACAAGACATAAAAGAGATCATGATCAGAAGTGATAGATGGATGGCAAACAATCTGGACACAATGATATTTCTCCAACAAAACTCAATAGCATTCACCACAAAGTAGTAATCAACACCAACAGAGTAGAGAGGATAGATAGTACGGATTGCAACACAAGTTGCAATTGTGAGATGAGATGGGATGGAGATGGAGATGGTGTTGATGTTGGGGATGATGTTGATGATGATCTCGATGATGCCCGTGACGATGATGATGATGATGATGGCGACGATCTCCCCTTCTGGGAGGTGATCTCCCCGGCGGAATCTGCCCGCCGGAGATGGCTTTTCTCCTCTGTAGGTTTCCGCCCTGTGGCGGCGGCGAAACACGGAAACTCTTCTTTTCCTAGGATTTTCACCCCAGGGGGTCTTATAGGAGAGAGGGGGAACCGAGGGGGGCCACCAGGCATCCAGGAGGGTGCCTGGCGCGGCCAGGAGGGGGCCGCGCCAGGCACCCTTCTGGCTGCCTGGTGGGTCCCATCACCTCCGTCTTCGGTGATCCCCAGTCAATTCCCATTAAAATATTCCCCGTAAATTTTCATCGCATTTGGACTTGATCTGATTCAGCAACTTGTTGTCCACTTTTCACCGCTGAATTCTGATTCTGCTGCTTCGGCACCGGAAAGTTGTAAACTGTGTAAAATAAGCCAAAACAACATAAGAACAATACTTTAAAGTGGAATATATCAATGAATAGGATGAAATTACAATATAAAATAGTGATGCATTTTGGACGTATTAACAACTCCTCTGTACTCGTTGGGAGCAAAGTTATTTGTTTCTGTGTGCAGGTCCCGTCAACTCCCTAGCCAGAAGCCAATTTCTGGCGCTGTTGACACCTTCTTGTATTTCTGCGAGTCCTATTGGAGACAAACCTTGGTATCTTCACCGAGGGAAATTTGCTGCTACGCTACATCTCACCTTCCACTTGGGGTAACCAACGAGGAGTGAGAGAACTATCCTCACCGTATCAATCGACCGCAACACTAAAATCTAGTAAAGTGTTGATGTGGCAAAGGGATGATGGAGCAGTTTAAATTGCATTTCTTTGTTTTCTTAAGGGGTTGCTTGTAAATTTTGCACTTCTTGCCGAATCCAGCGAAGGAGGTCGCCTCTCCTCCACCCACAGTCGGTGACTAACGGAGCCGCCACAACGCCTCCACGAACTGCACCTGCTCCACCCACCCCGAGCCGCAGTCCACCCTGCAGGCACTTGTGCCAACGAACAGCGCCACCAACTCCGCGGGTAGAGACCGACGCCACCCTTTTGATCAAATAGGGAGGGAACGCCGGCACCAAACCCATACGCCCCATTGTCCACGATCGTCCACCGCGCGCAGTCATCGGGCACAATCTTCTACGACGCCAGGTAGTTGGCCTCCTCCGCCATAGGACGCCCTGCCCCGACTTCTCCTGCAATGGTGCACGACAGAAGGATGATGGGGTGGTGCAGGACGGGAGGTAGAGACGCGGTGCAGCTACTGCAGCCGATGGCTCGGACGCAGCAACCACCCTCGAGGAAGAAGGGTCGAACGTCAGTGACGCCATTGTCGGGGCGAAGGTTCACCTGTAGGCGCTCGAAAGGGATAGATGAGGCCTGAGACCGGGCAATGTCGTGGGGGGGGGGGTCGACGCCTAAGGCCGGTGGTGGTGGCGACATGAGAGGGAGGAAAGGAAGAATAAAGAGGGAGTACAAAAAGAAGGGAGAGGGATTGGATGACTTTTTAAAGGTATTTTTTATGTAAAGTCGTGCAATCAAATTTCATCATATCAGCCTTTTGCAACGTCAAATACGAGGTTAATATTATGTGCTTTCACTCTACAGTAGCAGTAAAAAAATTAGAAAAGAGAAAATTCAAAAGCTAGGCGCTTATAATGTACTACTAGATCATCGATGGCGCGCATTGCTCCGCCCGTCCATTTTTGCATTATGATAACATTAATTTTCATAAATATATGGAGAAACATCGGACAAATACCAACATGACAACAGAATGGCTGCAAGTCAATGTTATTCTATATGTATGGCCTCCGCCGAACCACTAACAAATAAAAATGATCAAAAATATATTGTGACAAGTATATTGCTCAAACATTAAGATATACTGTAATCCACTGAACAACTGACGTCCACCTCATAAGTCATCTACATAGCTAAAGTTCTTTGATGTTTATTTGCACACACATGTATATTAAGTCAATTAGGAAAGTGTACTTCCAAAATATGCATGAAACTTATAAGTAAATCAAGCCATCGTATATTTGGACTGCGCATACATGCAAGATAACGATGTAGAATGTGTGCTTCGCGGAGTGTCGACCTGACACATTAATGTACTTCCATTGGAACCAGCTAGCAGCAATTGTTTCTTTTTCTTTTAGAGAACACAATACAACACAGACGCTCACAAACATGTGTATACACTCACCCCTATGAACGCACACACGCACACCCTATCCGTATGAGCATCTTCATAATACTGAGCCGGCACATCATCTTGAAATTAACGAAGTCATCACCTCATCTTCGACGGGAACGTCTCCTCCCACTGAAAGCGCATCGCCGGAAGGCCCGAAATAAATCCAGGAAAATGCGACACCAATGTCAAATCTGGGACAAACTAAAATGCAGACTTGATGTTGTCTATAAGTTTACTACTAATATATAAATTGTTCATGCGGAGGACTGACAATATTTAAAACTTAGTAGCAACTAATGCATCTGAATGTAATATTGGAATTGCATAGAAAAGTGTCGTTCGTAAAACATGAGAAGTTCAGAATCAACGTAGAAATGTAAAACACACACAACCCTTTAGTTGCAAACTTGGAACATTCCATCGATACATACATGACATGCCTTACCTAGTATTTCTTCCTTAAACAAGCGACAAATAACATTGTTATATGTCACTATCTAGCAGGAACAAATAATTGTGTGCTGGAGTCTTGGTTGTCAGGTTTTATCACATTTTTTTGAGATCGCTTGGCATCACATCGACAAAATTAGATCCTGGTTCTTTACCCCCAATTAAAATGCAGGCACTCACAAATTTGAGAGTAAAAAATAATGATATGTAACTAATGTATTACCTTCATGTAGTGCTACACTATTCATATCTAAAATTGGTCCATGCGGTTCAGAAAAATATAATCTACATGATCAATAGTAGAAAATTTATGATGCTGATATATATTGCAACATACATTTAAGATGCCCATACATTCCAGTATATTGTACTTGATAGTTTACTGACCCCTGCATTTATAGCCATTGGTTTGCATTTAGTTTCTTAATGGATGCAGAGGGAAAACATGCATGAAAAGAGTATTTGGTTACTACTGAAAGTACATGGGAGATACTATTTAGGGGTCAAATAGAATATTGATGAAGTTTACATGATGTCAAGTAAATGTTCCGTCATCCTTCACTAAAGCAGGTGAGGGGGGATACATATTCAGAGTACATGATAGATTGTGTATGAATTGTTACTCACTGAAAACAAAAGAAAGGAAAAACAATGAGACAAATGCATGGTACTACGTTCATAAGGTTCAGAACTTTAGATGATTAGTTTAAACAATTTACTTTTGAATCCAAAAATACGATGTACGTGGATGAAATATCAAGCTATGCTAAAAGTAACCTAAAACATCAGACAGTGAGGTATACATGCTTTCATCTAAATAAATTGTTGGACCTCTTTATAGGCAAGTTTTACCTTTAAAATAAATAATATAGGGCGTGCATTCTACAACCTGCAAACATGAGTACTGAATGAAGATGGCAGCACACCAGTTAATTAACTCCCAGAGGGCCTTCACTTATTTGTTCCTACATGTCCACTAACTGGAGATTAGCATGTCCATCAATATAACTCTGAACATGTCAAAAGTATGAATATAAAAGTACAGAAAGAAATACTTTACCTCTTCATTAAAGAAAGAAAGCACCCTGCTGAGATGAAAACTGACATGTTTCCTAAACAGTTTCTCCTGATTGATACTTCCAAAGTGAATAAAATCCCTCACGGCTAGATTGAGTGCAACTCCCATCAGCATATGCAGGCCCGTCCTTAATATATTTCCCAGCATTCAAGTGATATAACATTAGTGTTTGGCCGCCGGTGCAAAACACAAGATGAGTGCATACGGGAATCTGGGAGATGATCTAATATAATTCAATTCAACATCAATGCCATCAACTGGAATGGAATTAAAATAAGCAAGGGAATTCCTAATTTCGTGTATGAAATAAGTTATGTGCCAAGCTGTTGTGAGCGTATGGCAGCCAACATGATTAGAGATGACAATGAAGAGTACGTACCAGACACGATTATTGCAGGCTGTCGTGTTGCCATCAAACGGTTTTTGCAGTGCTTTGCCACCGTCATGTGTTGAGTAACATTGCTAACAAACACAGTAGAGGACCCGACCTAGATACAGTGGGCATGAGCCAGCGCAGTAATCTCACTGTGTTTAGGGCTTCTCAAGTGTTAACCAGACCTTCAAATCAACTACAGTACTAAAAAATTAATTATATCTCAAATTGAAATCATCCGAAAAGAGCATGAGGGGAACAATGCGTGAGTGAGGAGCAGTGGTGGAATACCTTGGGTACCTCCGGGGACATGTCCACACGTACGGGGCATCGACACGGCCACTAGACAGGGGTTCAACCGAAGAAAACGGCAGCGGTGAAGCGCTCCTGAGTGGGGTCCTGGCCGGGGGGCGGGGGAGGGCCATCTCCTTCCTCCACGCTTCCTCCTCTTCTCTTCTCAGTCAACTCTGTCTAGCGCCTTGGGGTAGGATGGGGTGTCATTCGCCATCGTCGTCGCTGCCGCCAGAGCCAAACATCACGAACAGCCTCAGGAACCCCACCACGCCGTCCAGCCCCTCGGCGACCACCCTGGATGCCTACCGCGATAGCTCCGCACGCGCGCTTCAGCCCCCGATGCGAGAACCTGAACCAGCTGGGGCGAAGCAGAGGACACAGGAAACAAGCCCGGCTACGGTCTTGATGAGACACGAGGTTAAGCGTAAGCGGGGAGATGGAGAGGGTAAAGTTGAGGAACGGGAGGACATCGTCACGTCGCCGTGGGTGGCCGCGAGGCGGACGAGGTACGCAGAGGCATAGGCGGCGACGAACCTACGCCTATGGGAGGTGGACGGCGGCGGGGAGAGGAGGGGCTGCGTGAGACTGAGGAGGACGGGGAGGGGACTGCCCAGTTAACATGAACCTTCGATTTAGGTTATGGGAGCAAATGCCCTTTAGGACAGATATCTAACGGCTAGAGATGTTCAGATCAACTAAATGGACGGTCAAAAATTCAAATCGTTGTGAAGGCTCGGTTTAGGTTGGGTGATACTGTCGTAAATATCTACTATGTATTTCTGGTTGCCCTCTATTCACAAGTTACTGTGGCACCGGGATTGAATAGCCAGGATATGAACTCCATTGCAATCTCTTCCTTGTGCGGCGAAAGTTGAGCTGATAATGTCACCGAGAATTCCTCCAACGCTGCAGCCTTGGACAGTATGAACCGTGCAAGTGTCCTGTCGAAAGCATTCCCGCTGTACTTTTCAATGGTGATGCTCCTAAGGCTTGGACCCAAGCAAGGGATGTTCATCCGCCACAGGTTCCGGGTGTTGACGAGCAGGGCGGCGACGGACATGACGGCGTGATCGGCCGCCATGAAACCCTTGAGCACCAGCTGCCTGATTTCCGGCAGGCCGCCGGCGACGCCCATGAAGTTGTAGGGCATCGATGGGCGAAGCGCGAGGTGGAGATATCTCAGGTTCTTGCACCGGCTGACGAGCTCCGTGAGCGGAGCGACCTCCTTTGGCGACTCGCCGGTGAGGTCCTCGCATACGTCGATGGTCACAACGGCGACGTGCTCCAAGTCGTCGACGTGGAGGAAGGAGGCCCCCCCGGGGAGGCCGCCCTTGTACCGCAGCGAGCGCAGGCGTCGGGTGAGCAGCACGTCGCGGCGGGCGTTGTGGCAGCCAATGTAAAAAATAGCGTGCTATGACAAAATAATGTGACCCTAAAAATATACTATTAGAGTGCTATTTTGCGCTATAGCGTGCTATTATCGAGACATTGTATACAGATTCATTTAGCAAGGCATTGCCCAAAACGCTATAGCGTGCTATGCGCTATTTTTTTCATTGGTGGCAGCACGCCATGGCGAAGCTCCGGAGCCAGTTGCTGGGCACGGTGATGTCCCTGGCGCCCGGGCACTCCTCCAGCCGTCTGAGAGGCGCGGGCAGCCGGAGAGCAGCCGCTGGATCGCGCCGTTCGTGGCCATGAACCGTTTGAGGCAGAGCGTGTCGGGCAACGCCGCGACGCCGCCGAAGGCGGAGGGCAGCGCGAGCGTCCAGTTGACGAGGCGCAGGCGGCGCAGCGTGCCGCACCGGAAGAGCTGCCGCGGCGTCTCCGAGTACCGGTCCGCGTCTCCCGCGTCGAAGTCGGCCGAGCCGTTCTCGGAGCCGAAGACGAAGGGGCAGAGCGTGCGGCGGGAGGCGTGCGGGTACCGCAGCTCGACGTCGACCTCCTCGGCGCCGCAGGACGCGGCGGTGCCGATCCACTGACCGAGAAAGCTGGCCGGGGCGTCGAGCGCGAGGAGCCGGAGGGTGCGGATCGGCGTCGCCGGATCCTTGGAGAGGATCGCGTTTGTAACCAGCGACCTGAAGCACACGGGGGCGCCCTCCTCGCGGCGGTCTGTGCTGGCCGGGTCGACGAGGTCGACCACGGGCACGGCGGAGACGACGCGGGGCCATCGGCGAGACAGTGCGGAGGCGCGTGCCGCCTCGTCGGATGAGAGATGGGACAGGACAGGCACGAGCATTTTATCCGGGAGTGCGCTCAGCCGGTCGCCGCCGAGGCCGCCGTCGTGGTACTGCCCCTGCCGCCGCATCGCCATATCTTTCAGTGCAACGTGATATGCGTTATAGCACAGGTCTCCAAGTTTGTCACGAAATCCCACTTCCTCCTCAAGTTTCCTCGAGTTTGGTAGGAAACTTGAAGGGCTTTCACGTGAGACTCCTCCTCATGACCGCGACGACGGCTTTTTCTTTGGGGTTATAAACAAAACCAGATTATCATGATTCATACAGTACAAACTTGGGTTTCACGTTGAATGGGTCAAGTTGATTATGATCTGTGTTTCTTCGGTTGAATACAAAGCAAGATTCAATGACATGGAAACGGATGTGATTAAACCGTCGAGAGGTCTTAGGCAGGGTGACCCCCTGTCTGTCTCCGTATCTCTTTCTTCTATGCACCGAAGGACTTACTGCTCTATTATCACATGCCGAACAAACTGGACAAATTGAAGGAGTGAAGGTATGTAGGGATGCCCCACCTATATTCAATCTACTATTTGCTGATGACTCTCTTATTCTTATGAGAGCAAATTCGTCAAATGCCAATGAACTCAAATTGGCACTTGATCAGTACTGCGTGGCTTCGGGCCAACTAGTAAGCCTGGATAAATCGAGCATCTTCTTTAGCCCAAGTACAGATGTTGAAACAAGGGCTGATGTGTGCGATACCCTGAACATTGTGACGGAAGCTCTTAATGACAAGTATCTAGGTTTGCCTGCCACGCTGGGTCTGGAGAAAAGTGATAGTTTCCAGTACCTTATTGATCGTCTGTTAATGAAGCTAATGGGATGGAAGGAAAAATGCCTCTCCTCGGGAGGCAAAGAAGTTCTAATCAAGTCAGTTGCACAAGCTATACCAACGTATGCAATGTCCGTCTTTAAAATTCCTAAAAAAATGCAAAGGAATCTCTGACGCGATTGCGCAATACTGGTGGGGAGATGATGCGACAGGCAAAAAACTTCACTGGTTTGCGTGGTGGAAGATGTGTATCCCGAAGGCAAAAGGAGGAATGGGGTTTAGGGATATACACTATTTCAATATTGCACTCCTGTCGAAGCAAGCATGGAGGATCATTGATAATCCTGATTCGTTGTGTGCAACAATTCTGAAAGCAAAACACTTCCCAGACGGGGATTTGTTGAACGCTAATATGAAAAAAGGCTCTTCATACACCTGGCAAAGTATTATGGCAGGAGTTCAATGTCTGAAAAGAGGATATATATGGAGAATTGGAGACGGAGAGAAAGTGAATATTTGGTCTGACCCATGGATCCCCCAATCGGAGTCAAGGATGACCATCACTAGGCGCGGACACAATTTGATTTCTAAGGTGTAACAGCCCAGTTTTCACAAAAATTAAAAATTTTGTTTTCGGTGTGGATTGTTTGATTGTCTGATTTGTTTGCGGTGTTTGCATCCCCGATTTATCGATCGGCGATTATCCCCCCCCCTCTTATCTCGTATCGGACGGAGAACGACCCTTGCCACCCTGACACTCGACCTTTGCGACACCGGGTTTCACCCGATCATCGTCGCGAAACCCGCACGAGACCAGCCGCAGCCAACGGAACGAAAACCCCGTTTAATAATTTAACGGGTTATTTTTATAGCGCGCCGGAAAGTCTTCTCGGAACGGTTCCAGCGCGAGATGAACGCCTCCGGCTCGACGCGCTGATCGCGCAGTTCGAAGTTTTACCCGAATCGGAGGTACTGCGGACCTTCGGCGGTCAGAAACGTAAACACCGGACGCGCGAGAGCAAAACCGGAGATGTTTTTGCAAACTGCCAGCCACCTGGGCTATATAAAGACCACCACCCCACTTAGCGTTTCCCCTAAGCACCTAGGCAGCCACCAGCCCCAGATCTGGCACAAAAATACCCCAATTTTCGCAGTTTTGTCTCCATTTTCGCAAACCCTAGCTTCCAGGCGCTCTGGACCGTCAGATCTCGCGATCCGACGGCCCAGATCTGGCCACGTCATCTCCCTTCTCCTCTGATCTCCCTCCTTCTCCCCGTGCTGCCCGCGCCCGTGGAGGCCGTCGCTGCGCCGCCCGTCTCCGGTAGCCGCCGGCCGCCGCCAGGTCGCCCCTGCTGCGCGCCTCTCCTTCTCCTCCTTCCCTCCTCCTCCTCACCATTCTCTCTCTCTCGCGCAGGTCAACCACCGGCCGGCCGAGCATCGCGCCATGGAGCTCCGCCGAGCTCGGCTCGCGCCCAGGCCCGCGCCCGAGGCCGCCGCCGGCGCCCCTCCGGTCGGTTCCAAGCCGGCCGCCGCCCTCCTGCGACCCTCCTCCACCTCTGCACCGCCCGGCCCGCCACGAGCCGCCTCGCCGCCGGCGAGGTCAACGGCGCCGCCAGCCCGTGCCCGCTGCTAGTCCAGGAGGGACGCGCGAAATCACTAGTTTAAGAGCACTCGTTGCAACGAGTACCGCGTTTCCTCCGCGCGCGACACATGGCGCTTCGCGCGCGCGCCAAGTGGCGCGCTCTAGTGCTTTTCCGTTTTTCCTGTTTTTTAGAGGCACGAGTGCCTCAAAAAAGCAGGCACGAGCGCCTCAAAAAAGAGGCACGAGTGCCTCAAAAAAGGAGGCACGAGTGCCTCAAAAAAGGCATGATAGTGCCTTTTCACGTTTTTCTGTTTTTCCTGTTTTTAGAGGCACGAGTGCCTCAAAAAAGGAGGCACGAGGCACGACTCGTGCCACTTTTTTTTCGAATTTTTTTTTTGATTTTTTTTCACCAAAACATATAGAAAAAACGTGCGAAAACCGGAAAAGTCGAAAAAACCACGAAAAAACCAATTTTAAACATCAAAAACGCGTACACAAAAATAAAAAAAACGAAATCCTGAAGAATCGCTGTGAGCGTGACATGTGGCGCTGTTCGCTGGAGCGGGCTGCGAACGAGTACTCCCTAATTAGTTGCTCCCCTGCGCAGCCGCTCGCGAGCGTGGCTCCTCGCGTGGGCCGCCCAGCCGGCTTGGCTTCCAAGGCCCAGCAGCTGCCAGCCCGCCGACCTGGGCCTGGCCCAGCTAGGTGAGGCTGTCCCCTTTTTTTCTTTTTTTATTAGTTTTGTTTTTTTCTGTTGGGCCCAATAGCACTAGTTTCGGTCCGTTTAGTTTTTTTGCTAGGTTTTATTTATTAATTTTGGCAGATTTTATTATTTTTATTGTTTTGCGCGTATCTTTTCACCGGTAGCTCCGATGGAGACACTTTCTACATGAAAGTTGCTCCGTTTTGCGCGTAGATTATTAAAATGTTGCTTGTTGCCATGTTTGACCTTGTTTACAAGCTGTTTACCTGCTAATTATACTGCCTGCCACTGTAAACTATAATTGTAATAACTTTTTAACTGTTGCTCCGATTAAAATGTTTCTTATATGTAACTTGACTAGAATTGCATGTAGATTGTGTTTATGCTGTTTTTGCTTGCTAATAAAATAATAAAATATTGTTTAGGGCAAAATAGTACCAAATTCTATTTTTATCGTGGGGTCCGCAATAGTTTGCATGTCTAGGATTTCACCCCACTTAAATTGACTAGCTTAGGTAGTTTATTTGTGCTTCACCTCTTGTAATGTTTGTGTGCTATGCCATGCTTGAGTGAGATGTCATGTTAACAACCTTTGTTGATCACCTGTAGCTAAACAACTTGAACCACAGTAAATGTGCGGTATCATCGTGTGTGATGAGTACTCCACTTAATCTGTTAGTAACCGCTCTCGACGGTAGGTGCGATGTCTCGTGTTGCCTTCTTGTTGATGCTTGCTCGTGTTTGCCTCGTAGTAATAGAGTGCTTGCTCGTTGATTGCTTTCCAGTGTTTATCGTCTTGTGTGCTTCCGCGGGTACCTCTCGGAGACGATGCGAGCTTGCGATCGGCTACACCTTCGGAACCCGACTTCTCAATAGGCAAGGACTATACATTATTTATGATCCATTCTATTTCAACGAGCGGTTTGCACGCTAGTCTAGGTTAGGCTCGATGTTTAATCCTACCATATGTTTACAGCCTCTTTCAAACCGATACAGCCATGTCCCCTCCCAGCAAACCATGTACTGCTATGTTACTATTGCTCGTTGCTCAGCCCCTGCTTAGTATGCATGCTTAGGATGCTACGATGTTACCCTGTTACTCCTTGGTTTGGGATATCACATTATTATATTGTTGTTGATGATATGATTATTATAATGTTGACTATATTCGACGAAGGATGGAAGGTCTAGGCTATCCCGCCCCGACGCTTTGTTCCATTCGAGTCACCTAGGACCCGAGTTCCGGGTATTGGTTTTAAGACTGAGCGTGCCTAACCGTGTGTGGGATTTTATGGGGTCCCCTTTTCTTACCTACCTAGCTTCAAACATTTCTAGTGGTGGCCCAAGCTGATTTACCATTTGAAACCGTGTGTGTGCTGGTCGGCCGCCAGTTGTTTACAAACCAACCTGGACCAGTGAGGACTTAGTTCCCTTGCTGGCCCACCTTGTCTGGCTGAGGACCCGGTGTCCCATGTGTGATTAATCGGCTATCCAAACCTGCGAAAGACGGTTGAGACCAGATCGAGAGCGCGGCCGGCTCCTGAGATGGATGTCGACTCACCGGGGGCCACCCGGATTTGTTCGTTGTTAGCTAGAGGGACATGTCGTTTCGGATCTCTTGGAACTAAATCATAAAATGGTTGCCTATAATGGGTAGCAACTAAGAGAGATGGACGTGCGTGCGGAGCCTCGTAATGGGAAGTTGGTACACCCCTGCAGGGTTAAATATTTTCGAGAAGCCGTGTCCACGGTTATGGACGACTTGAGACATACTCCTTGTTCATAGACAACAACAACTGAGATAATCTTAAATAACTTGATCAACGTGTGTGTGTGCCTTGACTGCTTCTTCTTCGTCGGGATGTGAAGAGGAGGACAAGGATAGGATAGGTGTTATGTTTGCATAAGTAGTTGATAGCAAGACTTGTTGGAGGCGATTCCTCATCGAATGTTTGGCTTCTTATCTTACTCTCTAGATCGTTAGCCACTTCATAAATGCTAGTGCGGCAGCAACCTCACCACTTACCCCTTCCTTACCGTAAACTACTAGTTGTCCTAGAATGACGAGTGATGAAGTTCTTGCTGGGTCAGATGACCACTACAATTGGATGATGAGTACTTCTGTGCTCATGATACTACCCCCAAACTCTTTTCAGGGTTCTTGATCGACAACATGTATGGTGATTGACGTTTCACGTGGAGACTCGACGACGACTAGTTAGGCGGATCCCGACGGAGGGCCTGGCCCCGTGTGGTTATGGGATCGATGTTCTTTTCTCTTTGCCACTAGGCATTTGAATGTAGTCTGTATTCAGACATATATCTTCCGCTGTTGTATTGTATTGAGACAGTTGTATGCCGATTGTATGAGATGTTGTATCCTTGTATCTGTAATGTTGTGATATCATGTTGGAAATCCGGGGCATATGACTTCGTCATATTTCGCGGTGGGACCGATATGTGCTTCGTCCCCGGATCTGGATGAAAACATCTAGATCTGGAACAGTACCGCATATCGGGCCTTACAACTTGGTATCAGAGCCTTACCGACCGTAGGATCCCTTTTCTGGCCGAAGTCGAGTCCTGACAAAAACTATTTTGTAATTATTAAGTTAGTTATCAGAGAGTAGGAATCTTTTTACTCCTTACCCTTGCTCTGGTCAGGACAAGTGTCGTAAGTGTTTTATTCTCATCTTATCCCCCTTCAAAACTTTAGGATCTCGAGAGTGTGGAGTTTCAGAACCGTTACAATGCCTTGCTTGCAGCGTATTGTCTCGATTCCGATCTCAGGTTTGGGAATTCCTGTGGTACCTTTAGCTTCTCCGGTTTTGGATATCATCTGGGTCATCCATTGCCATCCATCCTTTTGTCGGTGTTTTCACGACTTGCGTCGAAAACACTATCCTTTGATCCGGTTATCGTTGTCGTTCCTCCTCATGACACCGACGGTTTCGTTTTTCCGACGATGGCGTCTCTCTGCGGAAAGTTTTCTCGACGGAAGTTCGACGTCGACATGGAGCAGAGTCCCTTGTTGGTGGGGTTGAAGACCGTCGTCTCTCTTCTTTCCCCCTTCCCCTCTCCCCCGGATCGTCCTGGAACTCGGGACGAGATCCCTTGTTGGTGGTGTTGTATTGTAACAGCCCAGTTTTCACAAAAATTAAAATTTTTGTTTTCGGTGTGGATTGTTTGATTGTCTGATTTGTTTGCGGTGTTTGCATCCCCGATTTATCGATCGACGATTATTTCCCCCCCTCTTATCTCGTATCGGACGGAGAACGACCCTTGCCACCCTGACACTCGACCTTTGCGACACCGGGTTTCACCCGATCATCGTCGCGAAACCCGCACGAGACCAGCCACAGCCAACGGAACGAAAACCCCGTTAAATAATTAAACGGGTTATTTTTATAGCGCGCCGGAAAGTCTTCTCGGAACGGTTCCAACGCGAGATGAACGCCTCCGGCTCGACGCGCTGATCGCGCAGTTCAAAGTTTTACCCGAATCGGAGGTACTGCGGACCCCCGGCGGTCAGAAACGTAAACACCGGACGCGCGAGAGCAAAACGGGAGATGTTTTTGCAAACTGCCAGCCACCTGCCCTATATAAAGACCACCACCCCACTTAGGGTTTCCCCTAAGCACCTAGGCAGCCACCAGCCCCAGATCTGGCACAAAAATACCCCAATTTTCGCAGATTTGTCCCCATTTTCGCAAACCCTAGCTTCCAGGCGCTCTGGACCGTCCGATCTCGCGATGCGACGGCCCAGATCTGGCCACGTCATCTCCCTTCTCCTCTGATCTCCCTCCTTCTCCCCGTGCTGCCTGCGCCCGTGGAGGCCGTCGCTGCGCCGCCCGTCTCCGGTAGCCGCCGGCCGCCGCCAGGTCGCCCCTGCTGCGTGCCTCTCCTTCTCCTCCTTCCCTCCTCCTCCTCACCATTCTCTCTCTCTCTCTCGCAGGTCAACCACCGGTCGACCGAGCATCGCGCCATGGAGCTCCGCCGAGCTCGGCTCGCGCCCAGGCCCGCGCCTGAGGCCGCCGCCGGCGCCCCTCCGGTCGGTTCCAAGCCGGCCGCCGCCCTCCTGCGACCCTCCTTCACCTCTGCACCGCCCAGCCCGCCACGAGCCGCCTTGCCGCCAGCCCGTGCCCGCTGCTCGTCCAGGAGGGACGCAACCTCCGTAGCCGCTCGCGAGCGTGGCTCCTCACGTGGGCCGCCCAGCCGGCCTGGCTTCCAAGGCCCAGCAGCTGCCAGCCCGCCGACCTGGGCCAGGCCCAGCTAGGTGAGGCTCCCCCCCTTTTTTATTTTTTTATTAGTTCTGTTTTTTTCTGTTGGGCCCAATAGCACTAGTTTCGGCCCGGTTAGTTTTTTTGCTAGGTTTTA
Organism: Bromus sterilis; assembly: GCA_950022295.1. Lineage (NCBI taxonomy): Eukaryota > Viridiplantae > Streptophyta > Magnoliopsida > Poales > Poaceae > Bromus > Bromus sterilis. Next base: position 280,952,802 of record OX465599.1, on the reverse strand, counting down.
TTTATTAATTTTGGCAGATTGTATTGTTTTTATTGTTTTGCGTGTATCTTTTCACCGGTAGCTCCGATGGAGACACTTTCTACATGAAAGTTTCTCTGTTTTGCGCGTAGATTATTAAAATGTTGCTTGTTGCCATGTTTGACCTTGTTTACATGCTGTTTACCTGCTAATTACACTGCCTGCCACTGTAAACTGTAATTGCAATAACTTTTTAACTGTTGCTCCGATTAAAATGTTTCTTATATGTAACTTGACTAGAATTGCATGTAGATTGTGTTTATGCTGTTCTTGCTTGATAATAAAATAATAAAATATTGTTTAGGGCAAAACAGTACCAAATTCAATTTTTATCGTGGGGTCCGCAATAGTTTGCATGTCTAAGATTTCACCCCACTTACATTGACTAGCTTAGGTAGTTTATTTATGCTTCACCTCTTGTAATGTTTGTGTGATATGCCATGCTTGAGTGAGATGCCATGTTAACAACCTTTGTTGATCACCTGTAGCTAAAAAACTTGAACCACCGTAGATGTGCGGTATCGTCGTGTGTGATGAGTACTCCACTTAATCTGTTAGTAACCTCTCTCGACGGTAGGTGCGATGTCTCATGTTTCCTTCTTGTTGATGCTTGCTCGTGTTTGCCTCGTAGTAATAGAGTGATTGCTCGTTCATTGCTTTCCAGTGTTTATCGTCTTGTGTGCTTCCGCGGGTACCTCTCGGAGACGATGCGAGCTTGCGATCGGCTACACCTTCGGAACCCGACTTCTCAACAGGCAAGGACTATACATTACTTATGATCCATTCTATTTCAACCAGCGGTTTGCATGCTAGTCTAGGTTAGGCTCGATGTTTGATCCTACCACATGTTTACAACCTCTTTCAAACCGATACAGCCATGTCCCCTCCCAGCAAACCATGTACTGCTATGTTACTATTGCTCGTTGCTCAGCCCCTGCTTAGTATGCATCTTAGGATGCTACGATGTTACCCTGTTACTCCTTGATTTGGGATATCACATTATTATATTGTTGTTGATGATATGATTATTATAATGTTGACTATATTCGACGAAGGATGGAAGGTCTAGGCTATCCCGCCCCGACGCTTTGTTCCATTCGAGTCACCTAGGACCCGAGTTCCGGGTATTGGTTTTAAGACTGAGCGTGCCTAACCGCGTGTGGGATTTTATGGGGTCCCCTTTTCTTACCTACCTAGCTTCAAACATTTCTAGTGGTGGCCCAAGCTGATTTACCATTTGAAACCGTGTGTGTGCTGGTCGACCGCCAGTTGTTTACAAACCAACCTGGACCAGTGAGGACTTAGTTCCCTTGCTGGCCCACCTTGTCCGGCTGAGGACCCGGTGTCCCATGTGTGATTAACCGGCTATCCAAACCTGCGACAGACGGTTGAGACCAGATCGAGAGCGCGGCCGGCTCCTGAGATGGATGTCGACTCACCGGGGGCCACCCGGATTTGTTCGTTGTTAGCTAGAGGGACATATCGTTTCGGATCTCTTGGAACTAAATCATAAAATGGTTGCCTATAATGGGTAGCAACTGAGAGAGATGGACGTGCGTGCGGAGCCTCGTAATGGGCAGTTGGTACACCCCTGCAGGGTTAAATCTTTTCGAGAAGTCGTGTCCACGGTTATGGACGACTTGAGACCTACTCCGTGTTCATAGACAACAACAACTGAGATAATCTTAAATAACTTGATCAACGTGTGTGTGTGCCTTGACTGCTTTTTCTTCGTCGGGATGCGAAGAGGAGGACAAGGATAGGATAGGTTTTATGTTTGCGTAAGTAGTTGATAGCAAGACTTGTTGGAGGCGATTCCTCATCGAATGTTTGGCTTCTTATCTTACTCTCTAGATCGTTAGCCATTTCATAAATTCTAGTGTGGCAGCAACCTCACCACTTACCCCTTCCTTACCGTAAACTACTAGTTGTCCTAGAATGACGAGTGATGAAGTCCTTGCTGGGTCAGATGACCACTACAGTTGGATGATGAGTACTTCTGTACTCATGATACTACCCCCAAACTCTTTTCAGGGTTCTTGATCGACAACAGGTATGGTGATTGACGTTTCACATGGAGACTCGACGACGACTAGTTAGGCGGATCCCGACGGAGGGCCTGGACCCGTGTGGTTATGGGATCGATGTTCTTTTCTCTTTGCCACTAGGCATTTGAATGTAGTCTGTACTCTGACATATATCTTCCGTTGTTGTATTGTATTGAGGCAGTTGTATGCCGATTGTATGAGATGTTGTATCCTTGTATCTGTAATGTTGTGATATCATGTTGGAAATCCGGGGACCGATATGTGCTTCGTCCCCGGATCTGGATGGAAACATCTAGATCTGGAACAGTACCGCATATCGGGCCTTACATAAGGTGTCTGACTTGATCAATCCAGCGGGAGACTGGGATGAGGATCTCTTCAATGAAACTTTTGTTCCGGTGGATGCTAGGAGGATACTCTCTATCCCGCTACCCATACATGAAATGACAGATTTTATCGCATGGAATCACACGAAATCGGGCTCTTTTTTGGTAAAATCTGCATATATCCTGGAGTGGGAACACCAGTTTGGCTAGAAACTCCAAGGGCCAGCTGAATCATCTTACAATTCAAGTGTTTGGAAGATGGTTTGGGGCCTGAAAAGCCCCCCGAAGGTGAAAATCTTCGTCTGGCGAGCCCTTCGTACAATGGTACCGTGTCGGGCTGTCCTGGCAGCTAAACACATAAAGATCGCATGCCATTGCCCGGTGTGTAACCAAGACGCTGATACCATCAAGCACATGGTCTTTGAATGCAAGTAGCGAAAGATGTGTGGGACTTGCTGGGGCTGAAGGAGGAAATCCAGCGAGCCTGTGCGACTGACCGAGCAGGTGAAGCTGTGTTGGAGTTCCTATTATGCCTGAATGGAATTCCCTATCCGGTGTTGGGTCAAGCAAACTTTAAAGAGATCATCGCAACAACTGCATGGTATCTCTGGTTCGAAAGGAGGAAGTTAACTCATGGTGAAAAGACGCAAACCCCAGCCCAAATCTGCCTGGCAATCAGGAGCATAGCGGCAAACGCTGAAGGGTCTCACAAAAAGAAGTCTAAACCAAGGAAGGATGTTTGGACCAAACCCAAAGAGATGATACATGAAACTTAACGTGGATGCGGGATTTGATCATGATATGATCCGTGGTACGGTAGGAGCTATCCTTCGTGATCACCATGGAAAATTTGTGGCCTGTGCAAATGAGAAGATTGACATTTGCTATGATAGCTTTACGACGGAAGCTATGGCAGTGAGATTTGGGCTCAACCTTGCCAAGACTGTGGGATGTTCCAAGATAGAAGTGGAATCGGATAACACAAAAGTAATTGAAGCGCTTACTGAAGGATCCTCGAAATCGGTGGCAAGTTCAATTTTTGATGACTGCTTTTTTATGTCTCTAGACTTCAATCATGTATCGTATACTCACTGTAAGAGGGATAATAATGTTGTAGCTGATGGACTAGCTAGACTAGCTAGGGTCCATCCTCCCCATGTTTGGTTAGATTTACCACCTGATGGTATTATCCAGCTGATTGTATCTGATGCTACAGTTATTGAGTAATGGAAGTTTTAAAGTTAAAAAAAATGATTCATATAGTACAAATTATAAAATAAAATAATTGTAAATAATGCCATAACAAGAATAAAAATGTAAAAGATTCATCATGAAAAATATGGATAGCTACACTACGCGTAAGAAAAAATAATAATTGTTTTATAAGGTTATTATGAGATTATATGAAACCGTACATAAACATTACAATTATGATGTGACCGAGGGAAAAGTACAATGTCAAATTTACCATGGCAATTTGTGTGAAAAAACGATTTTTGTGATTTTTTTCGTGCTGAAAAATGAAAATTTTCATGCTAAAAACTAAAAGTTACATGGTGCAAAATAAACATTCCATGCTATATAATAGTTTGTCATGGTTCAACAACTGAATTTGATATGGGCCATAAACTGAATTTTTCATGATCAAAAAATAATATTTCCATGAACTATAGATTTAAATCGCCATGGTGAAATAAAAATAAAAATGACATGATCCACAAGAATAAAGTTGCCATGTTTCAAAAAATAATAATAATGGTAAAATACGAAAACATAATTACTAAAATTTTCATGAAAAAATAAAAAAGGGACCGGAACTTTTTTCATGTATCTACAACTATTTTTACATGTTTTTCCGTATAGTAAAAAAATGGGAAAACATTTATTTATTATATATTTTCCATGTATTTATATATTATCTTGAGATTTCCTTTTTGCATTTTTTTACCTTTTGATAAAAAGAGAGAGAAAAAGAATAAATTGGGGTTCAAACCTAGGTATCTAAGGGCCAGTTCTTTTGCAGCTTATTTCCAGCGATGGAAATAAGTTGCCCCTCCCCCAGCTTATTCTAGAAGCCCAACATAAATTTTTATTTTAAAAGCTTACTAGTCAATCTTTAACTACTAGGCTTCTAAAATAAAATTTTAAGTTGGGCTTCTAGAATAAGCTAGGGGAGAGGCAACTTATTTCCACCACTGGAAATAAGCTGCAAAAGAACTGGCCCTAAGGGCCAGTTCTTTTCAGTTGTGGCTTATGGATAAGCTGCTGTGGAAATAAGCTTCAAATAAGCTGCTATCAAAATAAGCTCCAGATAATAAGCCAACCAGTTCTTTTCGATGCCTGTTTTTCCAGCTTACTTATGATATGATCAGTGAAAAGTCTGCAATGCCCTTGAACTATATTGTTGTTCTAAAAATGTTATCGTGTTGTTTTTTATCATGTATCAATCTTCAGATCAAAAAATTTCAGCTACATACATGTATCCGCATGTACACAAAACAAATCTGAATTTATTTTGCAAAGAAACAGAGGATCTGTCCTCCTGCTGGAATCTCAATGCCTTGTACTGGGAGGAAGGGGGGAATGTGGGTAGGCGGGAGTGGGGCGCTAGCCGTAGTGGGTCGTCGGTCTGGGGCGCCGTCCGCCGGAGTGCAGCCATGGCCATCCGCTGGAGTGGAGCTGGACCCGGGAGAGAGTCTCACCTTGTTCCTGCGGCTGAAGGCTGCCTTGGCCAAGGTCAAGCGCGGGGACTGGCCGGATCTGACTGGGGGTGGAGCGAGGAGTGACGCCGGACTTCCTGGCCGACCACGAGCGGGGGGAGGCGTCGGGGGTGCACGGACGGAAGAGGGAGGCGGGGGACCTCGACCTCGGCCGACCTCGACCCCGGGGAGGCGGAGGAGGGAGGCGGGGTCGTAGGCGTGGCTGGCGGCGGGGCAGAACCCTAGGGGCTGGCGGCGGTGGGGGGAAGTGGGGAGAGGAGGGGAGGACATGGGAGAGAGACGCGGCCAGGGGATGAGGTTGTGCTAGGGGGTGCGGGGGCATTTTCTTTGTAATTCCTAGCGATGATGGGGGCACTGCCCTATACCGGTTCGGTAACTTGCGGGAAGCTGGTGACCCCCAGCTTTTCTCTATCGCAAAGGATGCAGTTGTAGGAATAAGTTGGGCTCAGTTTACAAAATTCAGTTCTTTTTAGCTTCCAGCTTATTTTGGCAATAAGCTGCTAAAAGCTACAAAAGAATTGACCCTAAGGTGCAGGGTAGAGGGATAGTCAGTGCACTAGTAACATGCTTCACCTTGAAAGGCGTTGACAACTCTTTTCTATTAGAGTGAACAAAAAAACAAATGTATCGTCCCTTTTACTTTAAGACTAGCACAAATGCCCGTGCGTTGCAACGGAAAATAAATTAACGTTATTCAAACATAACACATTCTAATTTTTTTATTACAAAGCAACGCTAATTGTTTTATCCATCAAAATCCAGACGGTGTCACCCGGCCATAGGGAGGCGCACACCAAATTCTAGAAGAAATGCACATCGGTCTGATAGGATATGCGTCTGTCCCATATTATTAGACCGTTGGGTCAGCGGACAGTCCGAATTTTTTATACCGGTTGTAATCTCTCTTTGAACCTCGTGCATCATAACTTTTATACATTGTTTAAATAAAAATACATTAAATAAAAATAATTTTGTTATACGTGAAATTCAACTGTAACCACCTAAAACATTTTTATAACCATATTTTTAAAATCTTGGATACAATTATATATATTTTTAAACTAAAAGGTCTGTTTATAGAGAAAATAATATGACAACATGATCAATTTTCTAGTCGTCTATGATCAAACCTCGTTAGTTCGCATGGCCATGACTTCAGCTACGGCACCCCCTTGTCACACCCATTCGTTATTACCATCGTGCTCACATGAAGGTGCACACATTCTAGAAAAAAAGGACGCGACTACGGGGCGGCGCCGCACCTGCGACTTTAGGTGCGGCGGCTCATCCTTTTCTCTGTACTATTAGTAGCAAAGTAGAAAAAGGGTTAGCTTTTGTATTATCGAAATTTTAAAAAGTTTTTATCTTGTATACCGTTAAGTCAAAAGACGATCCATTTTCATCATTAGTTTTCTCGCGATTAGATCTTCAAAACTAGATCTTATGTCAATATATTTTGAAAAACTTTTCTTTTCATTAGTACTTGCCACATTATTGTTCTACTTACATGATAATTATTCATATTGTTGTCATATTATACCAACTTGGTTGTTAAACTTTTTTGTCACCAGTACTTGTCACAGTACTGTTCTACTTACCAAATAATTATTCATATAATTGCCAGATTATAGAAAATTGGTTTTTAAAACACTGTACACTAACACCATAAATGAAAATTTAGTTTTGTGTTATTCGTATATGTTTCTCTTTAGAATCACCTAAAAAAACATTCATACTTGTCATGTTATTTATACCTAAATGTAATAGTGACTTGTTGTGCTTAACGATTGGTTGGTGATTTATTTATGTTTGGTTATCGTATTTTTTACATCAATTTGACATGATGGTTTATTATTCTTATCAATTTTATCAGTTTGAGTTGCCATTTTTTTATCGTGTTGTATCTTAAACTTAGGTATACGGAACTATTCCGCCGACAAGTATGTAAAAACATTAGTGGCAACAATTCATTGTAAAAATGACAACTAAGGTGACCTAATTTGGCAACTGACGGTGACGAAAAACGTCATCAAATCATATCAATATGAGATCTTGTTTCGAAGTCTTCGTGAAAACAAACCCAACAGTGAATACGAAACGCAAATCAGATTAATAGTTTGTAAAATAAATTATTTTAAAAATTCAGAAAAATACATTTAATGCAATGATGTCAGCATAATGTAACAGGTCTTTGCATGCAATTTTTTGAATGCAAGACGCCGCACCATGCAAAGCTCTATGCGACAAAGCTATATAGCTTTCCCCATATTTCTATTATACATGATTTGGGTTGTGTAACCACCTAAAAATGCAAGCTACTTTTTAAGAACCTAAATAGCAAGCTATTTTATTTTTGTAGATTGTGTACGCAACGTCATCATTGCAACTAGAGCCTTAATTACAACCATATTAGAGCAACTCTAGCAGAGCCCTTATTCGTCATAGACCCTTAAGTTTTTATCTGATTTACTGTTCCACGAGCAAAAAAGGTCAGAATAGAACCCTTATAGACCGCGGACCCTTAAACATTTTTACAGTGCCCCGCAAATCGACTCTGTGGACCTCTATTTATTCGGTTTCTCGCCACAGATAAGGGCCGAACCCTTATCCTCTCTCCACCGCCAAGCGCGCAATCCCCATGCTGATTTCTCGCCACAGCCCACCGCGTCCACGCATTTCCTCGCAGCCATCGCGGAGCCCCGATGTGGCGCGGGATGTGGTCCTCCGATCATGGAGCGTCCGGCGGCGACGACTGATGCGTCCAAAATGCATCACTATTTTACATCATAATTTACCTTTATTCATTGATATATTTCATGTTATGATGATGTTTTTATAGTATTTTTTGGCTTGTTTTACACAGTTTATAACTTTCCGGTGTCGAAACAGGAGACACATGAATCAGCGGGGAAAAGGGCACATCAAGTGGCCATATCAGCACATCTCCAAATGGCCTAAAATTCACGGGGCGTAACTTTCTGAAGAATTGAAGAAGACCAGCCGAGGGACACCCGGAGGGGGCCACCAGGCTCCCATGCGCCTTGGTGGCGCGCCCCCCTCAGGCCGCGCCAGGTGGCTGCCTGGGAGGTGGACCCCACTCCCGGAGCCCCCCTTTGGCCTATATCTTCATCGTGACCTAAAAACCCAAAACAGAGAGAGTTTTCGGAGTTCCACCACCGCTCCGTGGCGGAAACCTACATAGAAGAAAATACCTTTTCTGTCGGGCAGATTCCGCCGGGGAGAACTCCTCTCGGAGGGGGAGATCGTCCCCATCGTCATCACCATCATCACGGGCATCATCGAGATCATCATCACCATCATCCTAACCATCAACACCATCTCCATCTTCATCCCATATCATCTCACCATTGCAATCCAAGTTGTAACTTGTACTATCCATCCCCTCTATTCTACCGGTGTTGATTACTCTTTTGTGGTGAATGCTATTGAGTTTTGTTGGAAAATTATTGTTATGACCAGATTATTTATCATATATTTATCCCCTCTAATCATGATCTCTTTTATGTCTTGTGAGCAGTTCCTTTAGTTTTTGAAGACATGGAAGAGGTATAGTTGTTAGTAGTCATATGATGTTGAAGTAATATGTGTTGTTTGATATTTAAGTTGTGGTGTTATTCTTCTAGTGTTGTTGTGTGAACGTCAACTATACAATACTTCACATTTTTAAGGACCTAGGTGAATACATTATGTATAAAGTATGCTTATGGTGGGTTGCCAGAGTGATAGAAACCTGAACTCCAGCTCGCACACTTTTGCACGAGGGATTGTTGGATTCTAAAGTTTATTGTTATGGTTAGGCTTTGCCTTAATTTCTCTCTTGTATTTGCGGATGCTTGCAAGAGTTTTCATCATAAGAGTGTACTTGTCTTAGTCTAGAAATTGCACTAGCATAGATTCACCCACACAACACTTATCAACACAAAACATAGTACTAAGACGGAATATGGCGAAAGCACATGACTATTTCTCCCGTGTGTCCTCAAGAACGTTTTAATCTTTATAAGTTTAATCCTTTGGCTTATCCTTCGCACCACTTTAGCATAATTTACTTTATTTGCTTTTATCTCCTTGTTGCTTATAACAGAAAACCCATACAAAGTTACCTTTCAGTACTTGCAGTTATTCCTTTTTCATGATCACTTGTCAATACCTTCTGCTCCTCGTTGGGTTCCACACTCTTACTTATCGAAAAGGATACGGTGAGCTCAATTTTGGCTAGTTTAGTTTTGGCGGCGAGATGAATTAGCTATGCTATGTACAATTTTATGATGATCTACTATGCTATGTAATCGAACTATGCAATCGCGTATTCTCTTCTTTGTTTCTCCCGCGAATCGTTGTTTTCAAATTTTACGGGTTCAGTTTAAGGGCTTTGTTCTGCTGCAGCCGATTCCGACCTTTATCGCGCGCTTTTCTCGATCCTTATCCCGGTTATAAAGGTCCGCGGGGATAAGAGATCTGCTAGAGTTGCTCTTATGGCTTGCCGCCGATGTATGGCCCGATGCTATTCCGTGGTTCCAGACCATGCAATGCTCTTTTTGAGAAACAACCATGCAATTTACTGTACTTACAATATTTATAATCTCCTCTCGCCCAGTTGGGCCACGTGAGAGACAATCTAGAGAAGAACAGAAAAGATCATCCAACCCTCCGTGTACCGGCCGACCCATTAACGCAAAGCGCAAGCCAGTGAGAGGAGTAGGTTTGTGGTAAAAATAAATAAATAATACATTTTTTATTAAATTACAAAAGTATTATACAATTTTGAAATTTTTAAAATATATTGTATAATCGATCTGGGCGAAACTGACCGTGCCCAGTCGGCCAGGACAGAGCCGACAAAGCTCAGTTGGCCTAGGCGAAGCCGACAGGTGTGGCTCGCCCATCATGTAGTCGCCCTGGCTATAGCCGACGGCCCAATGGGCGCAGTCGTGGCCAATAGCCCAACTGGGTGTATGCTTCGCTATTAATTATTTTTTCACACACCTTTTTCAACTTATTTTATTCAACTAAAATATTTTAACAAACACATAAACTTTATTAAAACATGAGAAATAATTTTAAAACTATAAATACATGTATGAACATATATGAACACATGGATTTAAAAATATATATTAATATTATAAATAAAAATGTATAAACATTTTACAAAATATTATTTTTACTACATATATATATGAACACTTTTTAAATCAATACAAATAAATTAAAATGCATAAGTATTAATAGAATTACATGAATATTTATTGTAATTACAATTATACAATTTATTTATTTAACAAAAATGAAAAGAAAATTGCAAATAACTAATATGTAAAAAATAGCCTAGTGTCCCCCTATACTAAAGAATTAAAATTTATGTGCCGCTCCAATATTATAGACCATAGAACGAATACTTTTTTAAATTATTTTAATTAGTTGAATGTTTAATACAAAATATTATTTTTAGAATTATTAAGATGATTTGAGATTTCATAAGCCCGTTTAATTCTGCGAGTGTTTTTTGATTTGATAATTTATGCATTCAAAGTAGACAATAAAGAAAGGTGGTTTAACTTGTTGGCATACTTGGTAGACAATAAAGTTTTTCTTTTCATTCAAGTGGTAGACAATAAAGAAAGGTGGTAGACTGTGATAATTTACGCATTCAAGTATTAGTTTTTCTTTTCATTTTTGTTAAAAATAAATTATGTAAATTACATAATTGTAATTTCAATAAATATTAATTTAATTCTATTAATACTTAAGCATTTTACGTTCTTTGTATTATTTTGAAAACTTTTCTATATATGTTATTAAAATAAATTTTCGTAATATATGTATATATATATATAACATTCATATAAGTATTTATATATATTATGTGTTAATATATGTACGCGTAGTAATTTTTAAATGCTTTTAGAAAATTTATTTCTCATTTTAAAATTGTTCATCATGTTTTAATAAAGTTTATGTGTTTGTTAAAATGTTTTTTAATTAGTAAAATTAAATTTTAAAACGTGTGTAAAAAAATAGTTAATTTTACCAAGCGTGCAACCCAGTTGGGCTGTCGGCCACGGATGGGCTGACTGGGCTCTCGGCCACAGCCTAGGCCGCCGACTGGGCTCTGTTAGGTCTGGTCGGGTCGACCGGGTCCGTTCAGTTTCGCCCAGACCGACTATACAATATATTTGAAAAAATAATTAAAAACTGTATTTTATTTCGCTAATTTAGCAAATAAAATATGTTATTTAAAAAAAATCGAAGTTTCTCAACGAATCGTTGTTCGCTGAAAAATCACTTAAAACTGGGCTGAGGGTTAATTCACCACAACTATAGAGGGTTTCCGCAAAAAAGGATGACAGATCAAGAAAATCCACCTCTTAGGGAGAGATATGTGCTTAGGAACGAACGAACAGAGAGCCAGGTCACGCGAGGAGGTCGGAATTGTCACGTTCATTCTCTTCTCGAACATTTGGTTTCATTGATAGATGTCTTCAACTTTGGTAAAAAGAATACTCCGTGTCACAAGGAATTTTGCGACTTGTGGACTTCTGGGTTTTGGAAGCACTCTGTTTCCGACTTTATTTTGTTGTAAATTGTAAACGATGTGAATGTTATTTTTCTTTTATTTATTCCTTGGATGATAATAAAAGCAAAATAAAAAAAGAACAGATCAACCTTGCGAGCGCCCATAAAAATAACACTGGCATTTCAGGGTTTTGGGAGCACTCTATTTCTGACTTTATTTTGTTGCAAATTGTAAACGATATGGCTGTTATTTAAGGAATAAAGTTTGTTTAGAAAAACTCTCACATCTGCAGTGAAATATTCATCGTTAAAATGCTGTGCACTTGCATAAAACCCTGCCTAATATGTTCTCACATACGAATAATTTGAAATGAGGTTACTGTACTTGGTACTATATATATGCACCATCACATTCATTTTGTTCTTTTTTAGAACCTTGGGATATTAACTCATTGTCTTGTCTTTATGAGTAGAGAGTTTGGAACTTCTTCCAATTTTACACGAATATCTTGCACTTACGCATTTTTCACCATAAACAAATTAGTTTATATATTTTTTTAGTATTATTTTTTATATTTAATTTTGATAGGGACACGGGGTGTAGATGACAGATGAGCCCATGCTCACAATTAAATATCCCGTTTGTGTCAATACATTTTTTGATAAAGTGCGCTTTATTATTTAAAATGTTTAAGCATTATATCCGATATCTGCATAAATAAGATGCACACAATCATTACAAAATCAAACATAAAGTAAGAAAAATATAAAAATGCAAAATTGAATCACTAGGAAGAGTTGTTGATCGCCTTCGATGGAGGTGGTCCAATACGTAGATTATGCTACCATTCACGTTGGAAAAAAATATCCCTCACGGTGCCCTCTAATCGTGTACATGTCTCCATAAAACAGGTAGTGATACTATACACGTTGTAGAGACGACCATAAATAAAGAATCAATACTGATACATCGATAAATAACCTGCAAAAAGGAAGTAGACTTATCTTTAATTTTATTTATCATTTTTAGATAGCCATATCGACCAAATAACGTCTAGCACTCCCACCTTGAGAATAGTTCAAATCATGTGGTGAATCTCACGCAACCAATTGCCGAATATATTAGAGACGCTGCATGGAGTATACATGCCAGAAGTTACTTGGATGATTGACCAAATATAACGAGCAAATTTAAATTGGAAGAATAAATGCTTAATTGTTTCTTCATGATAATTGAAAACACATTGTGGTTTTCAGTGGTATCTTCATACGCCAGATCTTATTATTATTATCGGCTGGTATCCCAGGTTGAAGTAAAGCTCTGTACATAGAATCTGCCGTGAATTTACCATTATGTTGTAGACTCCATCGAAATTCATCGGCCTTTGGTGACAACTGTATTGTGGATAGTTGTTGCATCAACGTATTCCACGATTCTAGTCTAGTGCCGATTAAATCTCTTCTGAACGTCACATTAGAAGAGAAGGTTTCCATAACTGTGGTGATAGTCTCACTCTTGTGACGTACAATGTTGTACAAAGCGAGAAATTATTCTTGGAGAGTGGCACTACCAGGCACTTATCCTCACAGAATCTAATATCTGATCCATCCTTGATAGCAAAAGAGCCAAAACGAAAGAAATGTTTCTTTGTGGGCATTAATCCAGCCCCAAAATGCGAATCCCCAAGCTTTCAAAGTATTTGGGATATTGCCTCCCATATATATATAGGGGTTTGTGTACATACATATATAGCCAAAATAATGCACAGGTTGGTTATCTTTCCTGTTTGAAATAACTTTTGCATGACAAGCATAATCCAATTCTATCGCAGTCTATTCAAGCATAATTAGTATCTTCATAGTTGAGACGCAACACACGTTAGGTCTTAAGCAGGACAAGAAAGTTGAGACGCAACGCAAGTTTGGTTTAAGTAGGTGCAAGGAGAAAAGAGAAAATTGGTTGAGAGATGCAACATATATAGTAATTCAACGGAACTTTGGTTTGTAACATTGCTTTGCTGAACTTCTATTTTTGACATATTAACTTCATGTTTTTTTTGTGATGACTTCATGTTTTCTTTACAACAATCAGCGTTTTTTTCTTTTGCGGGTGAACAATTAGCATTCTTAGCAATACAACGTGATGCATTATTAAAATGATGACCATGGCTGCGACTTCGATACAAATGCAGTATGAAAAATAAATAGTTAGTATCTTTTTTGACACAGCGTGGCAAAATGAATAGGTGATCAGGGTAAAGCATAATGATAGAGTTCATTGATCGATTCAGACATTCAATCTGCAAATGGAACTCGGTCTGAGTCATAACATAGGAGTAGTAATTCTCATGCACGCATGGCTAGATCATGCGTGAAGGCGGTGGTCGGCCGGTGGCGGCGCGGTCACCGTCTGCTGCTGGCGCCGAAGGGCGGCGAGCGGGTCGGAGTCGTCGTAGCAGCAGTAGCATCCCATGCCGTGGAGGAGGCTGCAACGGCCGTGGATGTAGCCGTGGTACTTGCAGCAGCGCATGCACTTGCCCGTCTTGTAGCACTTCTCGATGCACATCGGCGTGTAGATGTCGCACACCAGCTTCCCCTCCGCGGTCTCAACTAAATTAAACCCACCCGGAAACTTCATATGAGATTCACACGGAATTTTGAATAAAATTTCGACCAAATGCATACAAATGTTTGTAGGAAAATTCATTTTTTAAGATGCAGCAAATTAACTTCCTACACAGTCAGGGCCGATGATTTCGACCTACTGGAGGTGAGGAGGAGCATGGCCAGGATTAGCATTGGGGCAAGCTCCTTCTTCCTCTTGCACATCTCCATTGCCAGCTAGTAGGTACCTTGATTTGATGGGCAATTTGATTAGTGGTTTTGGGATGCATATGTTGCGTGGTATTTATACACCTAGTGTTAAGATTATCATATCCCATAGGATCCGCTGTAGTCAATGCTTGATCTCGTAGTTAATAGTCTCCATGTATAGATGATCGCTGGATGAGCTTAGTGATTGGCAGCGGTTGGTGGACATGCTCCCTACGCTTTCAGAGGGGGAGGATGTGGCCGTCTGGTCTCTTGCAAAGTCTGGGAAATTCTCTGTTAAATCGTTGTACGCAGTTCTCATTGGTGGCTCGCGATCCCCTTGCTTTGCTCCTGTCTGGAGGGCTAGGGTCCCGCCTAAGATTAGGATCTTTCTCTGGCAGGCCTTCCGTGGAAATCTGCCTGCGTCAGATGAAATTCTGAAATGTAATGGCGCGGCTTCGCCTGAATGCGGTCTGTGTTTAGAGCTGGAATCTACCGAGCACATTTTCTTTAGGTGTCATCTGGCTTCTTTCTTTTGGAGCTGTGCTAGGACTTGGTTGGGTAATTCGTGGCGTCCTAGTTCGTTTCAGGATGTCCGCATTCTGTCTAGATCTTTGAAGGGATCTTTGCTCCGTCTGTTTTGGGTGGTTTTTGCCGCTTCCTATTGGATTTTTTGGACCACGCGCAATAAATTCACAATTGAAAAGGCATTCCCTAGATGCCCTACCGATTGCTTATTTCGTTTGGCTACTTTGTTACAGAGCTGGACTCCTCTGATGAAGGATGATGACAAGGAGGATCTGAAGACCTGGATCACTCGCATCAAAGACATGGCCAAGTCCTTACTCCCAGTGACAGCGTTGGCTAATTAATCATCAAGTCTTCGGGTCTCCTCCCTTGCTTGTTTAGTGGTGTTTTTGGCTTCCTGCCCCCTATGACTTAACCTTGGTTTATTCAGCCCTGCGTGGCTTTCCGTGGCGTGTGTGCCATCATGGATGACCATGGCTGCGACTTCGATACAAATGCAGTATGGAAAATCTTTTTTGACACAACGTGGCAAAATGAATAGGTAATTAGGGTAAAGCATAATGATAGAGTTCATTGATCGATTCAGACATTCAGTCTGCAAATGGAACTCGGTCTGAGTCATAACATAGGAGTAGTAATTCTCATGCACGCATGGCTAGATCATGCGTGAAGGCGGTGGTCGGCCAGTGGCTGCGCGGTCACCGTCTGCTGCTGGCGCTGGAGGGCGGCGAGCGGGTCGGAGTCGTCGTAGCAGCAGTAGCATCCCATGCCGTGGAGGAGGCTGCAACGGCCGTGGATGTAGCCGTGGTACTTGCAGCAGCGCATGCACTTGCCCGTCTTGTAGCACTTCTCGATGCACATCGGCGTGTAGATGTCGCACACCAGCTTCCCCTCCGCGGTCTCAACTAAATTAAACCCACCCGAAAACTTCACATGAGATTCACACAAAATTTTGAATAAAATTTCGACCAAATGCATACAAATATTCGTAGGAAAATTCATTTTTTTAAGATGCAGCAAATTAACTTCCTACACAGTCAGGGCCGATGATTTCGACTTACTGGAGGCGAAGAGGAGCATGGCCAGGATCAGCATTGGGGCAAGCTCCTTCTTCCTCTTGCACATCTCCATTGCTAGCTAGTAGGTACCTTGATTTGATGGGCAATTTGATTAGTGGTTTTGGGATGCATATGTGGCGTGGTATTTATACACCTAGTGTTAAGATTATCATATCCCATAGGATCCTCTGTAGTCAATGCTTGATCTCGTAGTTAATAGTTTCCATATATAGATGACCCCCGGGTGAGCTTAGCGATTGGCAGCGGTTGGTGGAGATGCTCCCTACGCTTTCGGAGGGGGAGGATGTGGCCGTCTGGTCTCTTGCAAAGTCTGGGAAATTCTCTGTTAAATCGTTGTACGCGGTTCTCATTGGTGGCTCGCGCTCCCCTTGCTTTGCTCCTGTCTGGAGGGCTAGGGTCCCACCTAAGATTACTGGAGGTGAGGAGGAGCATGGCCAGGATCAGCATTGGGGCAAGCGCCTTCTTCCTCTTGCACATCTCCATTGCCAGCTAGTAGAGGTACCTTGATTTGATGAGCAATTTGATTAGTAGTTTTGGGATGCATAGGCTGAGTGGTATTTATACACCTAGGACTAGGAGTAGAAGGACATCATACATACGTATAGGATATGTGAGAGGAAGGGTAGATTGTTAATCCCATCTTGACGGTTGAAAATTCTTCAAAATTGGAATGCGGAAGATGGGATGAACATGTTGAGGTAGAATCTAGAGGTACCTACTTATAGCTTGTTGGTTTGTCACATAGCTAACCTCTCAGCCAAGTGATTGCATGTACTTGGCTATATATCTAAGGTAGGTGGCAAAAGATGGCAATGCCGCTCTCACAAGTCTGAACAATATAGATAATCACATGATAGTAGAAGTTTAGTGGAAGATTATTATAGATTGGGAAACAACCAAATGTTCTATCATTATCATACTCCAAGTGGGAATCCTTGTAAGTAAGAACATTTCGTACGTTATAGTTATCATTTATGATTGGCACCCAGACTATCTTAATTCATAAGGACAACCGGGTGCATGTAGCTCCCACTTGCGCTGGGTCCGTAGAAGGATCCGACCACTTTGGGTCTATTGTACGTAGCCTTTCCCTATATTTCTGCAAGAGCGCGCCTGTTTCTAGAACTTGAATCCGTGACCTCATGGTCACAAGGCAACAACTTTACTATTGTGCCAAGGCTCCCCTTCACTATCTTAGTGCATACATGTCTGAAAAATGATTTGTGGCACGCATGAAGCCATATGCTTGCGTCAATATTTGAAAAATGGTTTTGTGATTAGAATTTAATTACTTTCGACAGAGAGTGCATGTAGCTTTCGGTACAACCATGCAACTTTTGACAGAGGCATGTCTCATCCACCCCATGTCTCATGATTTTTCCTTTTTATTTGTGAAATTGTATCTATTATATCTTTTAAATCAAGAGTTTGATTTATATTTCATTTGCATATTCGTGTTCCGTGTGAAGATGGCTTTGAACTAAGTACAAATTTAAATATGTTTTCATAATTTTGCTTAGTTACATTTGCTAAAACCTAATAGAAATAGACAATAAATTCAGTAAGTTTCATAATAGAAACCTAAACAATAAATTCAGTAAGTTTCATAATACAACCGTACAACTTTTTATAGAGAGTGCATGTCTCATCCACCCCATCTCTCATATTTTTCCTTTTTATTTGTGAATTTGAATCTATTATATCTTTTAAATCAAAAGGATGATTTATATTTCGTTTGAATATTCATGTTCCTTGTGAAGATGGCTTTGAACTAAGTCCAAATCTAAATATGTTTTCATAATTTTTCTTAGTTACATTGGCAAAACCTAATAGAAATAAACAATAAATTCAGTAAGTTTCATAATAGAACCCTAAGACCATGTGCGGCTCCAAAGTTTTGACAAGTTGAAAAAACTTTCAGTAAATTTTAGAATCAGTAAGATTCTAAAAATCAAATGAAATCAACATTTTTATTTAAGTTGCATGCATGCACGTGTGCGGGTGCGACAATTCGGCAATATCAAAATACAAAATTATTGCTAGCTAGTTCGATTCAGTAATTAATATACATATATGAAATGCCAATAAATACTTAAATGCATCTAAAAACAATACTTATATCAAAATATTATAAATATTACTTCAAAGTTTTCTTTCAACATTCCTCGATGCAAAGTTAGTTATGATGGGGTTGATGTCAATCTCATGTAAAAATTTCTTCTCGATGCATAATGTTCTCAAACCTTTTAACCTTTTTCGTTGAACTTAATTAGTTTCTAAATAATTTGAACTTTAAAAGCTTATTTCAGCTACCTCGCTCAAAAAAACTTCTTTCAGCCGATGTGATAGTAATATGCACTAAATAAGATTCGATATGCTTCTATCAACTCATCCACACATCCTTTCCTTTTTCTTTTCTTATTGCGGGGTTCATACTGTCCAAACCACATGACATCCAACAATACAAAATTTAAATAAATGCACATTAGTTAAATAAATTAGTTGAGCTTAAGCCACTTAATTATTGGTACTTATAATGATACACAATTAGTGATTACTTGCGTACCTTAAACCGTTCTTAGCATGTGAAGCAACAAGCAGTGAACTGGCGATCAGCTAGTTGGAATTTGGATTGGCTGCATTCACATAGAAGCCCCGCAGGAATGCCGAGGCGGCGACAATTGCGACTGCCTAGTTGTCTCTTCAAAATACACATCATTGTCGTCGCCAGTTGCCTCTCTTGGTTTGCGTCGGTATGACATTACTACTTGCGAAGCTTTAGGGGGTTAACTTAGAGAATGAATCAGACTAGTCAAAGGAATAACTTAGATAAGTGTCATGTATATGATCCATTCTACGTTACTATTTTCGTAATATAAAGTAGCATAGAGAAAATATTATAAATGATTGCATTTATTAGCTTCGTGATTAAATTTTCCTTGAGAAATGCTATGTGAGAATAACATAAGATGTTATCATCACCATCATCTTTTTTATCATTTAATACTATGGTCTGCCATCAATATGTCTAGTTGGCATTGCATAAGGATGCATGTTACCACCTTTGTTACTTTTACTATGAATACTCTCAAAAGATTAAAAGAATCACAATTATATTTCCTTTTTTCAGACTTGAATCACAATTATGTTTTTCTATAGGTATAATAACAATTATGTGTGGAAAGGACTATTATTGCTGTGCGTGTTGGTGATTAGTTAGCTTTAGGACATAAGGCTTCAGAGAATTGTTCACGAATTTTAAAAACGTTCATGAAATTCAAGCAAAATCTTCACAAACATGATTTTTTTCTATAGATTTAAAAAAACATGCATTTCAAAATAAGTACAAACATTTGGAAAAACTTTATGATTTTAAACAAATATTAATTAGGAAAATTACATGAATTAAAAAAACTTGAAGTTGAAAATATATAAAATAATGAAATAAAAATAAAACCCAAAAACAAAAATAAAAACCGATAGGCATAATCCATAGAAAAAGATAAAGATATTTTTTGATACTAAACCAGAAGCATCTAGTAGCTTTCTAAAGCATGAGCTACCTAGCTGGTTATATGGGCCAGCCCAATACGTGAGGACGCGCCCTAAGCGCAATGAAGAAAGAAACAAGCGCCGCATATACGTAATGATTTTTTAAGAATGTGTATGACTAATTACGAACATTTCTAGCAGACCCCATAAAAACGCCTTCCATAAAACCAATTTACGGTCGGCATGGAGACATTTTTAGGATATCTAACGAGGTCGGACATATCAGATCTCGTAAAAACTGACTGTTTGTTATGGGGTTTGATGCCATCTATTTTTTTTACTGTACCTACTGTCTTCCTCAGACCTCAAGAGAGCTCCACCACCATTCATCGATTGATCAAGATGTAACAGGTGCCCCCTTGGGCCTTGTTTGGTCGCCCCCCCTCGGGGGGGGGGGGGGGTCCCCGTTAATACCGAGGGGGCAAAGCCCACAACGGGGCCACTACTAGGGAATAGCCTTTTAGTGGCGTCCTTTTTTGCGTTTAGTGGCGCATTTCAAATGCGCCACTAACGACAAGCCACTAATAAGGCCTTAATAGTGGCGCATTTCAAATGCGCCACCCCTAAGAATCTTAGGCGTGGCGCATTTCTGAAATGCGCCACGCCTAAGATTCTTAGGGGTGGCGCATTTTGAAGCTGCGCCACCATTAACTTTTTTTTGAATTTTGAATCTGGATTACGATTTTTTGCTCGTTTTTTTGCTCGTTTTTTGTTTGAATGATTTGTCCCGTTCATCCAGCCACTCTGCTTGGTCATTTTTATTCTCTGTCTCGTTCATCTAACTTTTTTTGCTCAGGATGTAGGGCGCCATGGAGGAAGAGACGAGGAGGAGGAGCCAAGAAAGGGGAGGAGGAACCATGAGGAGTAGGAGCCATGGAGGAGGGGAGGAGGAAGAAGAAAGGGGAGGAGGAACCTTGGAGGATTAGGAGCCATGGAGGAGAGGAGGAGGAAGAAGACCCGTGAAGGAGGGGGAAACTTGGAGGAGGAGGATGAGCCATGGAGGAGGGGAGGATGAGGAGGAGCAGCAGACTTGGGGCCATGGAGGAGGGGAGGAGGAGGAGGGCGCCATGGAGAAGTTGGAGAGGAGGAGGAGATGGTGGAGAGGAGGATAAGAATGAAGAGGTAAGGAGGAGAAGGAAGCCGGACGGGTTATATATACCCTTATTAGTGGCGCATATAGCAAAATGCGCCACCCATAAGAACCTTAGGGGTGGCGCACCTAGCAAAATGCGCCACTAATAAGTTTTGATTTTTTTTAATTTTTTTGGCCTTCAGATCTTCAAACGCCCGTAACTTTTTTTTCTGTTAGGTTTTTGAGGATTCTAAAAATGTTCAACGGGTTCCACCCAGTTGAATTTGGATATAACTTTTCGAGTAGATGATTTTTCATATAAAAAACTTTTTCATCGGAGGTCGTATGCAAAAGTTATGCCCATTTTACACAATTCTCGAGAGATTTTGCAAAAAAAGTCGAAATTCATATTTGTAAATTTTCCTAACAACTAGACCACATATCAAATGGGAAACTTATTTTATTTTATTTTTTTGACATTTCTATCATTTTCTTTTTTTTTTCAAACTGAAAAGGCGGTCCACGGGGAAGGGGGGGGGGTGTATTTGTGTGTTGGGAATTTTCTGATGCGTCACCCCTAAGCTCTTAGGGGTGGCGCATTTTGGAAATGCGCCACCTATAGGTTCTTAGGGGTGGCGCATTTGGTAGCTCATCCAGACTGGCCCACTCTTAGGGGTGGCGCACTGGAAAATAATGCGCCACCCCTAAGGTCTTATGGGTGGCACATTATTTTTCAGTGCGCCACCCCTAACAGGTGGTGACGCATGGCTTGTTATATGCGCCACTAATAAGCTTTTCATGTATAGCTATTTCCCTAGTAGTGGGCAGCCCATGAAAATTTGACTTAGCTGCAGATCTTTCTGTCCCGATCCTTCCATTTCCCCGAGAGATCCATCCACGCATCCAGCAACCGGAGAAAAATCCACGTCTTTCTTTCTTTGGCGCGATCAAGAGGGAATCAATTTCTATGAAGGAAGGGGATCATTTGCCCCATAAATTCCTTCGATTGGGGTTGCTACCCCGGTATTAATTCCCCTGGTTACCAAATTAGCCCTTCGTGATTTCACCTATCACGTGTCGTTTGCCTAAAAAAAAAACCTATCACCTGTCGCTTTGTCGCACGTAGGCGTCGTATTGGGTCTTTGTTATACATGTTGGGCCCATATTAGATTTTGGCCTGCTTTTTACTATAGCTGCATATGACGTAGAATTGAAAAAATGAACAATTTTTTGTGTACAAAAGCACATGAATAATCTCGTTCTCAGTCTCACTGTTTTCCCTTTTGGGGATCTTTTCTTTTACTTTTTGTTTTATTTTCTCTTTTCCATTCGATTTCCTTTTTTTCATTTATTTATTTAATTTTATGCACTCTTATAAAAATCTTTTTTGTGCGATTTGAATGTTGACCATCACATCAAAGGTTGCGTTTTTGTTTTTTTTAGTTGCAAGTTTATTTTTAACATGCAATTGGGGATCAATCCATTTTTAATAGTTACAAATTCAACTATATTTACGAATCAATCTATGGTTGAGTTGGTTAGAAAGATAGTGGTATCCCCAGTCCATCAGAGTTCAAATTTTAGATTTGATATTGGTGGTCGCAATTACCTGAATTAATTTTAGCTAGTTGTACTGAATTTTATTCAGAAACAAAATGTCTCATGCTTTGTAGACAAATTGGATGTGATGTGAATGAAAGCTTGTGCAATTTGTAGTATATATTGATGTGCAATTTGCAGTCAGTCAAGAATACAACATGTTAGCATGTCCATTTTGTGAGAATTGTGTGCCTAGCCTGAAACATATGAAACTAGATAATACCCCGCGCGTATATGTGAAATTGAGTACAACATAAAAATATTAGGAAAAAAACATTTGGTAGGTGCCTCTTGGATTGCGGGGGGGGGGGGGGGAAATAAATCACATGCATGGAAGTCTCAAAGACAAAGAAAATGACACTAAGCATCTAAATAAAAAAAGTGGGTAGAATACTTTTAAAATATGGCTCACTGTTAAATTTTGTCCTCGTCCCTACCACTCCATAAGAATAACCATCCTCGTTAATATGATTTTTGATTGTTACCTATAAAAGAATGAGAAATTAAAATTCCAAATGTTGAATCTATACAAATAATGACCAAAATTAATTTAAAATTGCATTAACCACAAAAATGATAATCTATAAGTTTGCAAATGTGGAACGGAATTAATAATAGTGTTCGCACACATGGAATTATTATAAGAAAACTACTGAGAACAATATTTTTACAGTATAATTAACTGAAGCATGTGATAGTTCTAAATGAGTAGTATCCTAATTTCTAAACGGTGGAATAGCTGCATTGAGTTTTAACACTAAAGAGCTTAGAGGCTTAGAGCTATAGTACGCGCTTTGTGTATGGTAAAAAAACACTAAATCACCCAGAGCATCTCCAATAGGTAGAAGAAAAGTCCCACCTTAGCTATAGGGCCTCACGAACAAATAATGAATGGGTAACCTTTTCCACATCAGACATAATCACTATCTCCATCAATGTTACTTGCATGTCGACTAATTTCGAAAAAATCTCTCTGTTGCATGGGTTCAAACTTATTATAAATTTAGTCTAAAATAAATGATGAAAATATTAGCATATTTTCGGTTAATCTAATCCAGAAGTAAGCAGTAAACATGGCATTTGCGGCATGCATCTCATACCGAAAACTAAACATGCTACCTTGCACTGAAACATCTATGTACGGCACATATACGGCAAGCATATAAAGGAGTATAACGGGGATGAACGAATCATACCCCGCGGTTGGCCAAGCCAACGCGGCGGGTGCAGCAGCAGCCTGGGACTCGTCGGTCACCTTCTTCAAGGCGGCAGCCTTGGAAGCATCGTCGTTCGCAATGGTGTTGATGTAGTCGAAGGAGAGGAAGAAGCGGCCGGAGTTGAAGAAGAGGACGGGGACGGATCGGGAGAAGTCGCGCCGAGACGCTCCCCAAAACCTTATCGGCCTTCTCCTGGGCAGGATCTCGAAGGTCGCGGTTTCGGAGGCACCTGCTCACCCGAACAACCGTGCACGCGGTCGACGGGTTGGGGTAGCCGGAGGCAACACAGAGCAAGAAATAGTAGGTGACGGCGGAGGCAGAGGGAGAGAGTGAGAAAGTGAGTGACTTCACAACCCTAGCGCCTGCTTATGTATGCCGTCGATGCAACGGGCCTGGGCTGTAGCCCACGACCGAGTCCACGAACAGCCCACCTCCAACGTCTTGGAGAGTGGCGCTTCAGTTAGCGATTCGCTATTTAATCCCAAATTAATTAGTCATTCGTGACCGGCAAAATAAGTGCATAGGTGTGAGCTCGGCTCGGCTCATTCCCTCAACCCGCGGCGCACGCGCGCGCGTCGTGACGAGGCGAGGCGTGGCGAGGCGGGCGACGGAGGAGGAGGAGCGCGCGTGTACAACTCCTCTTCCTAAGCTCCCAATAGCTAGTGGGGGAGCACCACTTATAAAGAGGTCTAACTCTCCCTCCACAAGCAGTATGGTACTAAACTTTAGAACCACCAGCCACCATACATGGGCCCTTAGAGATTAACTAGGGATTATGGGCTTATTTGGGCCAAATCCCAACCATAATCCAACAATCCCCCACCAGATCTCAAGGCCCATCAGGTTGTCAAATGTTCCAAACCATGTTTGATATACCGGAATTTTCAGTGGAGACTGTTAAGTTGAACATCCACCTAGATCAACTGGATTAGACTTCTTCACAGCTGAACAATGGACTATGCCTTGAATTGTCAACTTAGCGTGCAGAAGTTTCGCCAGTTGTCAACCGGTACAAGGCTGCCGAAGGCTAAACCCCACGGGTGGAGCGTATTAGTCATACTCCTGTCCTTTCATGAGCTTCCTAGAGATAAACCCCATCTCATAGACTGTGACCAGCAGTCGGGCTCATATAGGTGTGTTCCTCCAAAGTATGCTCTGTAGGCCAGCATCTTGCTTACAGAAGCTTTGGAACATATTAAGACATTTGTCAACCTGCCTTACAATTTTGAGAGTATAGTGCATCTCAATCGGAGTGGGTGAGTAAGGATACTCTCCTCGGTTGACCTCTGGATTGTTTTCCTAGATTTCTCTAGGTTACCCCCATGGCAACTCACGTGGGTTTCAACCCCATCCCCCTCGATGCATTTTCTATCACAACCCGTGATAGACCCTTGGTAAAGGGATCTGCCAGATTCTTAGCCGTCTGGATATAATCCAACGCTATAACTCCGGAGTTTCTTGAATGTATGACAGATTTTAATCTTCTTCTTATGTGCTTTGTGGATTGCATGTTGTCCTTGAACTTTTAGCCTTGACAATTACTGTCTAGTTATCACAGTTCATAAGGATAGCCGGGACCGGCTTATCAACCACGGGCAAATCCATCAAAAGCTCTCGAAGACATTTTGCTTCGACGCATGATGTATCTAATGCTGTGAGTTCCGCTTCCATAGTCGATCTAGTTAGGATCGTCTGCTTGCAAGACTTCCAGGAAACAGCACCAACACCAAGTGTGAACACATACCCACTTGTGGGTTTCATTTCATCAGCATCAGATATCCAGTTATAATCACTATACCCCTCAAGTACCGGCGGGTACCCAGTATAGTGAATTCCATAGTTCGCAGTACCTACCAAGTAGCGCATGACTCGCCCAACCGCATGCCAGTGCTCATCTCCCGGGTTGGAAACACACCGGCTCAATTTGCATACGACCTATGAGATGTCAGGCCGAGTAGCGCAAGCTAGGTACATGAGTGAACCAATCAATTGGGAATATCTCAACTGATCCACAGCTGTGCCGTCAAACTTTCGAATGCGCACGCTGGGATCATATGGCGTTGCAGAAGGTTTGCAGTCGGCATATCCAAAGCGACTCAAAATCTTCTCAACATAGTGTGATTGCACAAGTGTAATCCACCCTCATTGTCCCTCAGCAGCTTGATGTTTAGAATGACATCAGCCACACACAGGTCTTTCATCTCAAAATTTTGAGATAGAAATTCTTGACTTCCTCAATTACTTTGAGGTTGGTCCCAAAAATCAGTATGTCATCGACATACAGACACAATATTACTCCTTCGCCCCCACCCTGGCGATAGTATACACATTTGTCAGCTTCATTAACAACAAAGCCGACAGATGTTAAAGTTTTGTCAAACTTCTCATGCCATTGTTTAGGCGCTTGCTTTAGGCCATAAAGCGATTTCAACAACTTGCACACCTTTCTTTCCTGACCATTTACAACAAAGCCATCCGGCTGTTGCATGTAAATTTCCTCGTCTAGCTCTCTGTTAAGGAAAGCCGTCTTCACGTCCATCTGATGAACGAGAAGACCATGCAAGGCAGCCAACGAGAGTAATACTCGAATGGTTGTCAGTCTAGCCACAGGTGAGTAAGTGTCGAAGAAATCCTCTTCCTCCTTTTGGGTATAACCCTTGGCCACAAGCCTTGCCTTGTACTTTTCGACAGTACCGTCAGGCCTAAGTTTTCTTTTGAACACCCATTTGCATCCCAATGGTTTGCAACCATAGGGACGATCGGTGAGTTCCCATGTTCCGTTTGCTAAGATGGAATCCATCTCGCTACGGACTGCCTCTTTCCAGTAGTCAGCATCCGGGGATGCATAGGCTTCTGAAATGCAGCTGGGAGTGTCATCCACGAGGTACACGAGGAAGTCATCACCAAAAGATTTTGCAATCCTTGGTCTCTTGCTCCTAACAGGAGCTTCCTCATCATCCCCTATAGAGACCTCATCACTGTCGTGCTCATAATATTCCATCGGAATAGCAGGTTCAGGAGTCTCATCAGGTTCCAGTCTAGGGATGCTTTGCATATCTCTCAGGGGGAATATTTCCTCAAAGAATGTAGCATCTCTAGACTCCATGATCGTGCCGACCCTCATGTCGTGCACCTCAGATTTCACCACTAGAAATCTGTAACCAACACTATGCTTAGCATAGCCAAGAAAAACGCAGTCTACGGTCTTTGGCCCCAACTTGCGCCTCTTAATTATCGGCACGTTGACTTTCGCCAAACAGCCCCAAGTGCGCAAGTATGAGAGTGTATTACTTTTCTTCTCTCATAATTCATATGGAGTGATCTCATTATCCTTTGCGGGAACCTTATTCAGGACATGACATGCTGTCAATATAGCCTCCCCCACCATGCCTTGGATAAACCCGATGTATCTAACATGGCGTTAACCAAATCAGTTAGAGTACGGTTTTTCAGTTCGGTAACCCCATTTGACTGGGGTGAGTAGGGAGGCGTCCTCTCATGAATAATACCATGTTCCGCACAGAATAAATTAAACTCATTAGAAAAGTACTCCCCACCACGATCGGACCGAACTCGTTTTACTTTATTTTCAAGTTGGTTCTCAACTTCTTCTTTGTACATTTTAAAGTAATGTAAAGCTTCATCTTTAGTACTTAACAAATATACGTAACATAATCTAGTGGAGTCATCAATTAATGTCATGCAATACTTCATTCCACCTTTAGTCAACACGCCATTCATCTCACACAGATCTGAATGTACGAGCTCTAGTGGTGCCAAGTGTCTCTCCTTCGCATGCTTATGAGACTTGCGAGGTTGCTTTGAATGCACACACGAATGGCACTTCGAGCCTTTGGCTAAAGTGAAACTCGGGATTAGATTCATCTTAGCTAGCCGCGACATACAACCGAAATTTATGTGACAAAGACGTGAATGCCAAATCTAAGATTCATTTGGAATAGAACTAATTTGATTCACGACTTTATTACAGAAATCCGCTAGGGAAAGACGGAATAGACCGCCACACTCATATCCTTTGCCAATAAACAGTCCATACCGAGATACGACTACTTTATTAGACTCAAATACTAACTTTAAGCCTTCTTTACATAGAAGGGAGCCACTAACGAGATTCTTCTTGATAGCGGGGACATGCTGCACGTTCCTCAGCTGCACGATCTTTCCCGAAGTAAACTTCAGATCGACCGTACCAACACCATGAACAGGAGCATGCGACCCGTTCCCCATCAGGACGGAACCGTCGTGTGTGACCTGGTAAGAAGAGAAAAGAGACCCGTCAGCACACACATGAATATTTGCACCTGTGTCGAACCACCAATCTGTGGACTGACAAACAAAAAGTATGGTAAACATATTACCGTACCCAGATGCACCATCATTGTTGCTCATGGTCACATTGACAGACTTAGAGTCTTATCCCGGCTTCTTGTACTTGTTTGGGCACGCATTTTCCCAATGTTCCTCAGAACCACAAGTAAAGCAACCACCTTTTCCCCTTTCTTTCTTCTTACCCTTCTTCTTGAAGGTAGTATTCTGGACAGAGTTCTTTCCCTTGAACTTGTGAAAATTCTTCTGCACCACATTGGCGCTAGAAGAACCCTTTGCCCCTTTGACGTGTGAGTCCTTTGCTCTCGAGTTATTCTCAACACTTAGATGGCCGATGACATCCTCAAAAGAGAACTCACACCTCAAGTGCTTGAGAGAAGTAGCAAATTTCCTCCATCCAGGAGGGAGTTTTGCAACAATGCAACCCGCGACAAACTTGTCCGGTAACTCACACTTCAGGAGCTCCAGCTCCTTTGCAATGACCTGTATCTCATGGGTCTGATCCAATACAGGACGTGACGAGGGGGTGATCCCACGACTCCTCTACGAGAGGGTACCTGGTGCGTGTCATGGCTGGCGGCCCACCAGAGGCCCACACGTGAACACCGACATGATGGAATAAGACGTGAAGCCGAAGACTTGAGGCGCAAGACAAGGACTCCTACTTGTAGTCGACTAGGACTCTTGTAAAACCCTACCTGGCTATCTATATTAAGCGAGGTAGGGGCACCTCTCTAGACATCAGGTCTCAACCACAACAGAAGCTCTCAACCCCCACACATAGGACTAGACAGATCTCTCTCCACCAAAGCCCTCACGACACCTGTGTACACCATCATCAATACAACATCAGACAAGAAGCATGTAGGGTTTTCCCTCCGGGGGCCTGAAGCTGGGTAAATCGTGCCCCATGTGTCGCTTGTCCGCCGTTCGAGGAACCAATATCATCTGTAACCCTAGCCTTGAGCGCTCCAGCCTTGGCATCCACTGTAATCGCATCTCCCCCATCAATAATATCGAGCAGGAGCGTGCCTTCCTGTTTGCCGACGAGCTATCGTCCAACCTGTGCCTCTCATGACTAACCCAGGGTCCCTGACCATGGGATTTGACGGGGTTGATCCCCGTCAATTGGCGCCGTCTGTGGGAACTACACAGGTTGGAATCACGATCTCGACGACCCCTTCATCAGCAATCAGCAAGTCGACGACTCCATCAATACTCGACTTCTTCAACAACTACATCAAGATCTACATCAAGCTCACGGAGAAAACAAGAAATTTTTCGAGCGCGCCACTCGAAGATCGACATCAACAAAAGCGCTCACGCGCAGCCTACAGGACAGAAAAACGTTTGTGTTGCGGGCACTCGCGACGGCGACTCGGAGCTCATCTCGACGATCCCTTCGGTGAAAAGATGCAAAATCCAATTCTAAAAAATCTGTGAAACTTTCAGCAAATTCCAACGGAAGGATCTCCCTCGGCGACCCGCGCACTGAAGCACTCTCGGAATCTGACGGAACTCCGCGCGACTCCATAAAATAAATTCCTGACATTAGCTCGGACATCAAATTGAAGATCCCTTCGTTGAAAGCATGCGGATTCAATCCCTCATCATCACAAAAAATTTCAGAAAATTCCAACGGTTAGATCTCCGTCAGCGGCTCTCGCACTGCAACGCGTTTTTGGATCTACGGAAGATCGCGAATTTCGAAGCGCGATATCGGGTTCAATCTTGACCCACAAGGCTTCTACTCTGACTCGACATGCCATGGATGACTCACCAATGTTTCTACATCGACTCAAGCCGCTACAACAACAGCACACGACGAGCAATCGACAATTCGACGACTCGGCGACTACATCAACACTTATTCACTACGAAGATCCAGATCGAAGATAAAGAAAAAAAACGCAGTCGAAACCGTCGCCGCAACAGATTGTGGAATTAGGCTGCACACGTCTACGGGCGAGGCATCGACTCCGTCTTCTACATCAACCACAGACGAATCACGACGCGCACTCGATGCTCGGGGGCTCGCAGACTCGGGGGCTGAACGTCGCAGTTGCCGTCACATGGTCTCCGTTCTCGCATCGTCGACTGCTCATCGTTGACTGCTCGACTGATCATCTTCGACATCCTCTGCCGCGTCGATCCTACAGCTAAGTTTTCTTCACATTCTTATGCTATGACTCCAAAACCTTTATACATTCTCGATTAGTCGCCAAAGACGACTACACAGTCGCACACAAACATCTGAGGGCTAAAAAATCATTCTTTGGATCATGCTCAGTTTTATATGCTGTTTATTCGCGTTCGTCAAAGTAGTGAGTCTGGGTACCAAAGGTCGCTCTTGTCTCCGGGTTCAACAAGTCTGGCATCGCGTCCCTGTTACCCGGCAAGAGTATGCTGCCGGAGGGCCTACTCACAAAAAGACACGCATAAACCTTATATTTATGCTACATTATCCACTCGACAAAAGTGCAACATCTGAAAATCATGCACCTTACAATTCTTTTGTATATCGCGCAAGAACATCTTAATACAGTTGCACCTTTTTCTCCTTCTCAGCAGATGCTCGGGGGCTGGGCGCCCTCATGACGCGGCGAGGCCAACCTCCTCGTCCACGACTGGTATCTACAACAACTCACGCCTACGACGCAAGACCCGAGTCGAGCACTTCCTCAGATGAAAATTACTCGACGACGAAGAAGTCTTGAGTCTATGCTCGACTGCAAGCAGTCGAACATAGCCTCGGGGGCTACTCCCATCGGGAGCGCTGACGCGCACCCGATGAGCACTACTCGCGCAACTGACAAGAACGACGGGGTTAGCTTAAAAACAACTTGAGCCTATGCGCGACTCTATGAGTCGCACATAGCCTCGGGGGCTACTCCCATCGGGAGCGCTAACGCGCACGCGACGACCGCTTGACTGGGAAACTTCTCCCCACCCGACGATGAAACAAGAAGACGAACCAGATTGCAATTTCGATGCTTCATCCAAATACTCCCATCGGGAGCATACTCACGACATCTTCGACTACTCGTCAGCAAATGATCGACACGCACTACGGAGGCTACTACAGATTCGAGTCCCTGCGCGACTATTCGAGTCCCCCAGGCACTCGGGGGCTACTGACGAGGGGGTGATCCCACGACTCCTCTACGAGAGGATAACTGGTGCGTGTTATGGCTGGCGGCCCACCAGAGGACCACTCGTGGACACCGACATGATGGAATAAGACGTGAAGCCGAAGACTTGAGGCGCAAGAAAAGGACTCCTACTTGTAGTCGACTAGGACTCTTGTAAAACCCTACCTGGCTATCTATATAAAGCGAGGTAGGGGCACCTCTCTAGACATCAGGTCTCAACCACAACAGAAGCTCTCAACCCCCACGCATAGGACTAGACAGATCTCTCTCCACCAAAACCCTTACGGCACCTGTGTACACCATCATCAATACAACATCAGAAAAGCAGCATGTAGGGTTTTCTCTCCGGGGGCCTGAAGCTGGGTAAATCGTGCCCCATGTGTCGCTTGTCAGCTGTTCGAGGAACCAATATCATCTGTAACCCTAGCCTTGAGCGCTCCAGCCTTGGCATCCACTGTAATCGCATCTCCCCCATCAATAATATCGAGCAGGAGCGTGCCTTCCTGTTTGCCGACGAGCTATCGTCCAACCTGTGCCTCTCATGACTAACCCAGGGTCCCTGACCATGGGATTTGACGGGGTTGATCCCCGTCAATTGGCGCCGTCTGTGGGAACTACACAGGTTGGAATCACGATCTCGACGACCCCTTCATCAGCAATCAGCAAGTCGACGACTCCATCAATACTCGACTTCTTCAACAACTACATCAAGATCTACATCAAGCTCACGGAGAAAACAAGAAATTTTTCGAGCGCGCCACTCGAAGATCGACATCAACAAAAGCGCTCACGCGCAGCCTACAGGACAGAAAAACGTTTGTGTTGCGGGCACTCGCGACGGCGACTCGGAGCTCATCTCGACGATCCCTTCGGTGAAAAGATGCAAAATCCAATTCTAAAAAATCTGTGAAACTTTCAGCAAATTCCAACGGAAGGATCTCCCTCGGCGACCCGCGCACTGAAGCACTCTCGGAATCTGACGGAACTCCGCGCGACTCCATAAAATAAATTCCTGACATTAGCTCGGACATCAAATTGAAGATCCCTTCGTTGAAAGCATGCGGATTCAATCCCTCATCATCACAAAAAATTTCAGAAAATTCCAACGGTTAGATCTCCGTCAGCGGCTCTCGCACTGCAACGCGTTTTTGGATCTACGGAAGATCGCGAATTTCGAAGCGCGATATCGGGTTCAATCTTGACCCACAAGGCTTCTACTCTGACTCGACATGCCATGGATGACTCACCAATGTTTCTACATCGACTCAAGCCGCTACAACAACAGCACACGACGAGCAATCGACAATTCGACGACTCGGCGACTACATCAACACTTATTCACTACGAAGATCCAGATCGAAGATAAAGAAAAAAAACGCAGTCGAAACCGTCGCCGCAACAGATTGTGGAATTAGGCTGCACACGTCTACGGGCGAGGCATCGACTCCGTCTTCTACATCAACCACAGACGAATCACGACGCGCACTCGATGCTCGGGGGCTCGCAGACTCGGGGGCTGAACGTCGCAGTTGCCGTCACATGGTCTCCGTTCTCGCATCGTCGACTGCTCATCGTTGACTGCTCGACTGATCATCTTCGACATCCTCTGCCGCGTCGATCCTACAGCTAAGTTTTCTTCACATTCTTATGCTATGACTCCAAAACCTTTATACATTCTCGATTAGTCGCCAAAGACGACTACACAGTCGCACACAAACATCTGAGGGCTAAAAAATCATTCTTTGGATCATGCTCAGTTTTATATGCTGTTTATTCGCGTTCGTCAAAGTAGTGAGTCTGGGTACCAAAGGTCGCTCTTGTCTCCGGGTTCAACAAGTCTGGCATCGCGTCCCTGTTACCCGGCAAGAGTATGCTGCCGGAGGGCCTACTCACAAAAAGACACGCATAAACCTTATATTTATGCTACATTATCCACTCGACAAAAGTGCAACATCTGAAAATCATGCACCTTACAATTCTTTTGTATATCGCGCAAGAACATCTTAATACAGTTGCACCTTTTTCTCCTTCTCAGCAGATGCTCGGGGGCTGGGCGCCCTCATGACGCGGCGAGGCCAACCTCCTCGTCCACGACTGGTATCTACAACAACTCACGCCTACGACGCAAGACCCGAGTCGAGCACTTCCTCAGATGAAAATTACTCGACGACGAAGAAGTCTTGAGTCTATGCTCGACTGCAAGCAGTCGAACATAGCCTCGGGGGCTACTCCCATCGGGAGCGCTGACGCGCACCCGATGAGCACTACTCGCGCAACTGACAAGAACGACGGGGTTAGCTTAAAAACAACTTGAGCCTATGCGCGACTCTATGAGTCGCACATAGCCTCGGGGGCTACTCCCATCGGGAGCGCTAACGCGCCCGCGACGACCGCTCGACTGGGAAACTTCTCCCCACCCGACGATGAAACAAGAATACGAACCATATTGCAATTTCGATGCTTCATCCAAATACTCCCATCGGGAGCATACTCACGACATCTTCGACTACTCGTCAGCAAATGATCGACACGCACTACGGAGGCTACTACAGATTCGAGTCCCTGCGCGACTATTCGAGTCCCCCAGGCACTCGGGGGCTACTGACGAGGGGGTGATCCCACGACTCCTCTACGAGAGGATACCTGGTGCGTGTTATGGCTGGCGGCCCACCAAAGGACTACTCGTGGACACCGACATGATGGAATAAGACGTGAAACCGAAGACTTGAGGCGCAAGAAAAGGACTCCTACTTGTAGTCGACTAGGACTCTTGTAAAACCCTACCTGGCTATCTATATAAAGCGAGGTAGGGGCACCTCTCTAGACATCAGGTCTCAACCACAACAGAAGCTCTCAACCCCCACGCATAGGACTAGACAGATCTCTCTCCACCAAAACCCTTACGGCACCTGTGTACACCATCATCAATACAACATCAGACAAGCAGCATGTAGGGTTTTCTCTCCGGGGTCCTGAAGCTGGGTAAATCGTGCCCCATGTGTCGCTTGTCCGCTGTTCGAGGAACCAATATCATCTGTAACCCTAGCCTTGAGCGCTCCAGCCTTGGCATCCACTGTAATCGCATCTCCCCCATCAATAATATCGAGCAGGAGCGTGCCTTCCTGTTTGCCGACGAGCTATCGTCCAACCTGTGCCTCTCATGACTAACCCAGGGTCCCTGACCATGGGATTTGCCGGGGTTGATCCCCGTCAGGACGGTTATCAACCATCTTGTAGTCATGGAACCGCTCCATCGTGTACAATTCACTACCAGCATCGGTTGCCCCGAATTTAGATTCGAGCGCATCCCACAAGTTCTTGGCGACCCGCATATGGAGATATGCGTCTATCAGCTTGTCTCCAATCACACTGATGAGGGCTCCCACAAATATTGTGGTTGCCTACCTAAACACCTTCTCCTGTTCAGGAGAAATCGTTTCTGTGGGAGACACACCGCCAGCCCAGAACACATTCATCGCTGTGAGCCACAAGGTGGTCCTTGTCTGCCAACGCTTAAAATGCAACCCGGTAAATTTTTCCGGCTTCAGTGTAGCAGCGAAGCTTTGAACCTAAAAATGCCTATAATAAGGTTTTTGGATTGATGGAAATATTAGCATATTTTCGGTTAATCTAATCCATGAGTAAACAGTAAACATGGCATTTGCGGCATGCATCTCATACCGAAAACTAAACATGCTAGCACGTATAAAACCTTGGACTGAAACATCTATGTACAACACATATACGGCAAGCATATAAAGGAGTATAAAGGGGATGAACGAATCATACCCCGCGGTTGGCCACGCCAACGCGGCGGCTGCAGCAGCAGCCTGGGACTCGTCGGTCGCCTTCTTCAAGGCGGCAGCCTTGGAAGCATCGTCGTTCGCCATGGAGTTGATGTAGTCGAAGGAGTGGAAGAAGCGGCCGGAGTCAAAGCAGAGGACGGGGACGGATCGAGAGCACTCGCGCCGAGACGCTCCCCAAAACCTTATCGGCCTTCTCCCAGGCAGGATCTCGAAGGTCGCGGTTCCGGAGGCACCTGCTCACCTGAACAACCGTGCACGCGGTCGACGGGTTGGGGTAGCCGGAGGCAACACAGAGCAAGGAACAGTAGGTGACGGCGGAGGCAGAGGGAGAGAGTGAGAAAGTGAGTGACTCCACAACCTAGCGCCTGCTTATGTATGCCGTCGATGCAACGGTCCTGGGCCGTAGCCCACTGATTTCTACGCACGCTTCTATTCTTGTAGACTATGTTGGGCCTCCAAGCGCAGAGGTTTGTAGGACAGCAGCAATTTCCCTCAAGTGGATGACCTAAGGTTTATCGAAATCAGGGAAGTAGAGGTTGAAGATGGTCTCTCTCGAGCAACCCTGCAATTAAGCTACAAGAAGTCTCTTGTGTCCCCAACACACCTAATACAACTAGGAGTTGTATAGGTGCACTAGTTCGGCGAAGAGATGGTAAAATACGAGTGATAGGTGTGGCAAAGCAAGGTAATATAAATCTGTAATAAAAAGTGCAGCAAGCAAACATGTGACAAAAGTGAGCACAAACGGTGTAACAATGGTGGAAACAAGGCCTAGGCTTCATACTTTCACTAGTGGCAACTCTCAACAACATTAACATAGTCTAATCACATCATATTTCCCATAAAACATGCAATGGGGACGCACTCGGAGGTCATTCCTTTATGGTCAAGAGAGGATGAGAATTATGTAGGGCTACAAAAGCACACCTCAAAGTTCGTAGTTCTCAATCTATGGATTTCCAAATGTCACCGCGACCATCCAAAGAGAGTACCACAATCACCACAACATATCTCAAGGATAGTCAAAGACACGCACCAAGAGACTCTCAATCTTCAATCAACACACAAAAGAGGAAATCACTCATGATAATATTCTTCTAACCCATGTCCAATAGACCGCTGTCACCTTGGTCTCTGGGATTATACTAGATAAGATCAATTGAGTACATCAATCCAATACATAGAGGAAGGGGAAATATCATGGGATCACCCTAGATTAACATAGCCTATGATCACAACGAAGATCACATCATGGGATATCGAGAAGAACACATAGCTACTGGTAGAAACCTCAGCCCCGAGGGAGAACTACTCCCGTTTCATGGAGGGAGGAAGCAACGTCGACGGAGATGAATCCAGGGGCACTTCCCCGTCCCGGCAGGGTGCCGGCACAGGAATTCTAGTCCCCCAAAGCTTGTTGGCGATGGCGGCGGAGATCGGAATGGCTTCTGGAAAAAGTACTTCGATATTAGGGGTTTCCACCCGGAGGGCTAAATATAGGCGGAGGGGGGTGTCGAGGGGACCCACCAGGTAGTCAGGAGGCCTCCTGGCGCGGCCTAGGGTGGGGCCACGCCAGGGACCCTCCTGGTCTCCTGGTGGTGGCCCCCCTCCGCTACCTTGGTGATTCCGGAAGCTTCTGGGTCGCTGATTTTTTATCTGATTTTTCCGGATTTTTTGGAGCACTTTTAATGGCCGGAAAACCTGAAATACAAAAACAGCAGAAAACAACAACTGGCAGATGGGTGCATTGGGTTAATAGATTAGTCCAAATATGCTCAAAAGTGTATGAAAGTTCAAGCAAATCATGGCAAAGCCACACAAAACATGCATGGAACAAGAAGAAATTATAGATACGTTTGGGACGTATCAACATCCCCAAGTTTAATTCCTGCTCGTCCTCGAGTAGGTAAATGATAACAAGCATAATTTCTATGGTGACATGCCACACAACCATATAAGGACTTTTAAGTAAAGCAATCAAAGCACGCAATTCAATTCAAGTCTTAACAAGCAAGAGTCTATATTAGCATTGACACAAGCAACAAAAGAACAAAAGGTGCAAGATCTCTCGCTGTCCGTGACTCAAATGTCTCCAGATGGTGTTTGCGTGAAAGCAGGGGATTGAGAAAAAGAGAGAGAAAAGGTTGTTGAGAACAACTATCTACTAAAGTTTCACACTTGGTCTCCTTTGGATTCTTATCTCGACTCGTCCCCAGACCACTAGCCAGGTACAAGTCAAACTGATCCACTCCCTTTTTATATTTTGAGCACTCATGCAATGGATGAGCGCGAGCAAGAAAGTTGACACCTAAAAGGCGAAACAGAAAGAAGGCGGAGGAGGAATACAAAAAGGTGTGAAAGGCTCACATCAATGAGGACAATCATAGGCGAGAGAAGGCCATATGATAGATATGATGTGAGGAGTAGGGATTGCCATGCAATGGATGCACATGTGAGCTAAAAGCTCTCCAAGGGAACTAGTGGGGGTGCATCTAAATTGCTTGCTCAAGAAGACCTAGAGCTCGTTTGAGGAGGCTCATCATTGGAATATACAAGCCAAGTTCTATAGTGTGAAGGTCCCCACATAGCTATATGCATGATGATGATCTCTATGGAGTACAAGGGATAGAGGATGAAGTACTAGTGTGGATCTCTCAAAAGGAATAGTAGTGTGCCCCCTTCTCTTTTTTTATTTTTCTTTTTCTCTTTTTTCTATTTTTTTGGTGGCCTCAATGGCTCTTTCTATTTAACTCTCATTTGTCCTCTTTGGGATCTTTTGATTATGTCCTCTTTGGGATCTTTTCCTCACTTTAGGGGCAACACTCTATATTTTACAAGAATATAGGAGATCTTTCACACTTTACAAAAGTACTCACATAAAGAAGATATAACTATCATGATGCAAATGTATGCCTCTGCCAGGATAGCAGGATATGCAATGATACTAGCGCGTCATGTAGCAATGATTAGGGCAAGGCCCAACTAGCATGCGGCTCATCGATCAAGCAAGTTGCATGTATGACATGAAGATCAAATCATGAGAAGGTGGATGTTGCATGGCAATGTATCTCGGAAAGGCTATGGAAATGCCTTGTAGGTAGGTATGGTGGCTGTTTTGAGGAAAGATATAAGGAGGTTTATGATGACAGAGCGTATCGTGCCAAGGGTTTGGATGCACCGGCGAAGTATGCGCCAACTCTCAAGGTGAGAAAGGGCAATGCACGGTACCGAAGAGGCTAGAAAAGTATAGGTGGGTGGAAGTGTCAACTTTCGAATACTCACATTAGTCCGAAGAACTCATGCACTTATTATCGGTAACTCTCAATCTAATCAGGAGGTTCACAAAGAGACAAGTACCCCGAGGAGGAGTGTATGGGGGTTTGGTTATCCTTGTGCATCCTCGACTCATGGTACGTGAGTGTACTCTAATATTCGAACCCTCCAGAGGTTTGTGATCCATCTAGTAGCTAGAGTTCTCAACAGGGGTTTTGGTTTTAAAAAATCACACGGATTGCCCAAAATACGACATCTATCACTAATTGGCTCGAGCTCTTGACACCGAAAGTTCAAACATTACTCTAGTCAATACCTCAAAACTATTGCAAGTTACTACTATAAAGAGATTAGCAACTTCAACTACCTACTTTCTAGTCAAGACAAAAAACTCAGTGCAACAGGCAAACTCTCTAACAAGATAAAACATGCAACCTATAGAAAGTTCAACCTGAGACAAAAGAAAAGCTCTAGAAGAAAACTAAAGCATTACAACTAAACAGGGCAGCAGTTAAGAAAAGAAAAAAACAACTCACAGCTAAGGAAATAATCATGCAAATCCTATGAGGAGTTCTAGTTCAAACGGAGCGTGTTTCTCTCCCACACAAAGTAAGACGGGATCTAACTTGTTATGAACAGCAAGCAAAGCTAAAGAAAACTAAAAATAAAACCTAAGAGCGAGACGCTCCAAGCATAGCACATAACACATGAAGTAATAAAAATATAGTGAGACGAAGGACGAACTGATGATTGTTGATGGAGAAGGGGATGCACAGGGGCATCCCCAAGCTTAGACGCTTGAGTCTCCTTGAATATTTGTTGGGGATGCATGGGGGCATCCCCAAGCTTGAGCGCTTGACACTCCTGAATCTTCTTTCATCATCTTCCATCGCACACATGAAAACTCCCTTCATACATAACTCATCATAAGCTGATTAGAGAAGTTAGTACCCTTAATAAATAATTTTTCCCACTCGATATAAAGATATTCTTGAAGATATACTGTTTCTCAAGATTGCCAAATGGTTTTTGCAAAGAAAAAGCAAGCTTAAGGTTTGCAAACGTTAGGAGAGACAAAACGTGGCAGAATCTGTAAAAAACAGAACATCAGGTAGTAAAGAATTTTTTAGGGGTACTTCTGCAACTCGAATCAAAAAACTCAGAACAGACGCTCGAAAGTCAATTTTATGGAGCACGCTGTCAAAACAATTCAGATAAAAAAGATGATCTTGTGATTTTAGGCTAAAATTTTCGTCCAAGGTCAGAATCTGTTTTCTGGGCAGCATGTCACAACTTTTGAACTTTCTTGCAATCAGAGGCTAGACTTGGCACAAAGCTTGAAAATAAAGATACAATGATGTTTCTACAGTAGTAACAATCATCAAGACCACTAAAAACTGAAAGTAAAAAACTCAAACTAAAGATAACAAGGGTTGTCTCCGTAGAGCTCTTTCATTATAGCCATAAAGATAGGCTTAAGATTTTAATGATGCTCTCATAGAAATAATGAATAAGAGTTGAAGAACAAAAGAGAGCATCAATAAGCTAATAACAAACACATTTAAGTCTAACATGCTTCCTATGCAAAGGGATCTTGTAGAGAAATAACTCATGGAAGCATAAAGATATTAGCATAGGAAGCCAAAATAAGTGCAACTTCAAAACCTTCAACATAAAGAGAGGGAACTTGATATTATTGAAATATCTATAAGCATATGTTCCCCTCTCATAATAATTTTCAGTGGGATCATGAATAAACTCAACAATATAAGTATCACATAAAGCATTGTTACCTTGATCCACATGCAAAAGGGTACTCTTACTCTCCACATAAACATAATCTTTCTCATTGGTAATAGTGGGAGTAGGACTATCATAAACAACTTGCACACTATAGATTAATTGTGTATTAGGAAGATGGTGTTCAACAAGGGAGTAATTCCCTCCATGATTATGACAAGTTTCATAAGGATAATTTCTCCTTAAGTCATAGGTACCTTTATAATCACTAAAGATAGGAGTTATAACATCATCATAGTAGATAAGAGCATTATCATTGCTAGAAACTATATTTGTAAACATGTTGTCTTTATTCTTACTAGCAAAAGAATTATCAATTACCACATCACTAATGGGTAAAGGACTTGCAATCCTATCATCCCCAAGCTTAGAGCTTTCCATATCATCACTCTCAGAGTTAGTACCAAAAAGATTTTCAAGATCATAAGTAGCATTATCATCATTTTCCCAATCACAAAAAGTAACATGCATATCATAATCAAAATCATCTTCAATAGTGCCTACGGACTTAACATCAGGATAATAATGAATTCAATCAAGCTCACCGTCCTCCAAAAATTTATGTCCGTTAGGATAAAAATTGATGCGAGGAATATGCTCAGGCCAGGTTGATACCCATTCTTCTTCCTTCTTGCTCCTCTTCATCCTCCTCTTCTTTTTCTTCTTATTTACCTTAGGAGGGAGTGGTTGGAGATGAAGCTTTTCCACATATCCTGGTTTATCATTAGAAACAATAGGGGAAACTTGGGAGAAACTCTCCTTTTTATTAGTACAGATATAAGAGACATTTTTATACTTTGGTAAAGTTCCCTCCTTTCTAATCTTACTTATGTAATCATTTTCATGGAAATTAACAACACAATAGAGATGGCAATTTTGCAAAGTGTTGCTAATTCCTAAGGCATAACATCTAGCCAAGAAGTCTTTTTTGATAACTCTTCAAACATAAAAAATAACATAAGTTCATCATAAAGATCAGAAGTGATCATGTTATCACACAACTGATTAACAGTTATGCTTTGAAATTTCATGCATTGAAAATTAAAGTGACCCTCTATGCAGCAAAGTTCACAAGTAAAAGGATAAAGGCCACACAATTCTCTAGCAATTTCATTTAAATCTTTGACCCAAGTGATTGTTCTTTCATGCTTATGTTGCTTACAATACTTCTCTTCTTCAATCATAGGCCTTTCACAAGGTCTATCCACTCCACAAAAATTAACATGATTATATAAAACTTCATTTTCAGGAATTGGATCATGCATGTTGCAATCATCATGAACAGTCTCATTTTCTTTGAAAATCTCTTTAAAAGGATCATGATGCTTGATCCAATTCTCCTTAGGCATATTAAGATGTGAAGCAAAAGATTTGAGGAAATCAACAAGGAGTTGAGAATCAAGCCCAAACTTAGAACTAAACTTATTAAAACTTGCAGTTTCAACAAAGGACTTAATGCAATCATACTCATAATTTATACCTGACTCTTTACCTTTGTCGATCTCCCAATCTTCAGTATTGCGTTGAATTCTTTCAAGGAGTTCCCATTAGCATCAATCTTTTCGTTTGTGAAAGAACCCATAGAGGAGGCATTGAGCAAGTCTTTATCCTGTCGAGAGAGCCTCGCATAAAAATTAGTAATAATTATATCTTTGGGAAGCCCATGGTCAGGACATTTTAGCATTAAAGTTTTCAGTCTCTCCCAAGCTTGAGATAAGCTCTCTCCATCATGAGGATAGAAATAATAAACATAATTCCTATTCTCATGAACTTCATGAAGAGGATAAAACTTGGAGTAAAAGAGAGACTGGATCTCTTCCCAATCCCGTAGGTGAGAATCATCTAGTAGCCTATACCATTCCAATGCTTTCCCTTTCAGTAACAAGGACAATAATTTCTTCATGACTTCACCTCTTGTCAAACCTGAAATCTTAAATAACTCACAAAGTTCTGTAAGTTTCAACAAATGAATACTAGGATTGACTGTCCCATCATAACAATCATTAATAATTATTTCAACTATCCCAAGTGGTATTTTGAACGGGATACATTCAGTAGGTGGAGGAGACTTCTCTACCACGGGCGTGGTAAAGCGGCCTTCCCCAAACTCGCATTAAACAAGAAACGAAATGATTTAATTGCAAGATCTAAAGATATACCTTCAAACCTTACCTCCCCGGCAATGGCGCCAGAAATAGCTTGATGTCTACGCACGCTTCTATTCTTGTAGACTATGTTGGGCCTCCAAGCGCAGAGGTTTGTAGGACAGCAACAATTTCCCTCAAGTGGATGACCTAAGGTTTATCGAACTCAGGGAAGTAAAGGTTGAAGATGGTCTCTCTCAAGCAACCCTTCAATTAAGATACAAGAAGTCTCTTGTGTCCCCAACACACATAATACAACTAGGAGTTGTATAGGTGCACTAGTTCGGCGAAGAGATGGTAAAATATGGGTGATAGGTGTGGCAAAGCAAGGTAATATAAATCTGTAATAATAAGTGCAACAAGCAAACATGTGACAAAAGTGAGCACAAACGGTGTAACAATGGTGGAAACAAGGCCTAGGCTTCATACTTTCACTAGTGGCAACTCTCAACAACATTAACATAGTCTAATCACATGATATTTACCATAAAACATGCAATGGAGACGCACTTGGAGGTCATTCCTTTGTGGTCAAGAGAGGATGAGAATTATGTAGGGCTACAAAAGCACACCTCAAAGTTCGTAGTTCTCAATCTATGGATTTCCCAATGTCACCGCGGCCATCCAAAGAGAGTACCACAATCACCACAACATATCTCAAGGATAGTCAAAGACAAGTACCAAGAGACTCTCAATCTTCAATCAACACACAAAAGAGGAAATCACTCATGATAATATTCTTCTAACCCATGTCCAATAGACCGCTGTCACCTTGGTCTCGGGGATTATACTAGATAAGATCAATTGAGTACATCAATCCAATACATAGAGGAAGGGGAAATATCATGGGATCACCCTAGATTAACATAGCCTATGATCACAACGAAGATCACATCATGGGAGAGAGAGAAGAACACAAAGCTACTGGTAGAAACCTCAGCACCGAGGGAGAACTACTTCTGATTCATGGAGGGAGGAAGCAACGTCGATGGAGATGAATCCGGGGGCACTTCCCCGTCCCGGCAGGGTGCCGGCACAGGAATTCTGGTCCCCCGAAGCTTGTTGGCGATGGCGGCGGAGATCGGAATGGCTTCTGGAAAAAGTACTTCGATATTAGGGGTTTCCACCCCGAGGGCCAAATATAGGCGGAGGAGGGTGTCGAGGGGACCCACCAGGCAGTCAGGAGGCCTCCTGGCGCGTCCTAGGGTGGGGCCGCGCCAGGGACCCTCCTGGTCTCCTGGTGGTGGCCCCCCTCCGCTACCTTGGTGATTCCGGAAGCTTCCGGGTGCTGATTTTTATCTGATTTTTCCGGATTTTTTGGAGCACTTTTAATGGCCGGAAAACCTGAAATACAAAAACAGCATTAAACAACAACTAGCAGCTGGGTGCACTGGGTTAATAGATTAGTCCAAATATGCTCAAAAGTGTATGAACGTTCAAGCAAATCATGGGAAAGTCACACAAAACATGCATGGAGCAAGCATAAATTATAGATATGTTTGGGATGTATCACCCACGACCGAGTCCACGAACAACCCACCTCCAACGTCACTACTAGGGAATAGCCTTATGGTGGCGCACTTTTTTTGAGTTTAGTGGCGCATTAGGGATGCGCCACTAACTACAAGCCACTAATAAGGGCTTAGAGGTGGCGCATTCTGGATGCGCCACCCCTAAGGCCCTTAGGCGTGGCGCATCTCAGAATGCGCCACCTCTAAGCTCTTAGGGGTGGCGCATTCTGGTATGCGCCACGCCTAAGGGCCTTAGGGGTGGCGCATTCACAGTGCGCCACTAAATCCTGAAAATATGCGCCACTAAATAATTACAGAAAACAAAAAAAAAGAATTACATAAAAGAATAAAAGCATTACAGATATTTTTATTATATTACAGAAATGAAAAATACAATATAACAATGAGGCCAACAATTATTGATACAAAAGAATTGCAATATAATTTTTATTACAAAGGTTTAGAGGCCAACAAGATTCACAAGATTACATCCA
Source organism: Bromus sterilis (assembly GCA_950022295.1). Taxonomy (NCBI): domain Eukaryota; kingdom Viridiplantae; phylum Streptophyta; class Magnoliopsida; order Poales; family Poaceae; genus Bromus; species Bromus sterilis. The sequence continues at coordinate 280,908,768 of OX465599.1, read as the reverse complement.
TCACAAAATTACAATGAGTCCAACAATTATTGAAAACCGAAAGCTACTTTCGTCATCATATCTTGTTTGCTCTTCAACCTGCACAAAACAAAGCTTTAGAGGTCACATCCATATGAATCATACCAAAGGAGAAGAAAGCAATCTAGCATCTATTCTTATCAACAACTTAAAGCAAGTCGATGAATGGTGAAAAGCATGCACATATGCATAAAAATGCATATGAAGTGACCTTTATACACAAAGAGCACCAAGAGTATTTGACACTACCATCTACTACACAAAGAGTACATCCAAATTACATCCAAATTACACAAAGAGTACATTCAATTGTTCTGACTCGGCTCGGGGAATGGGTGGCATCCTTCTTTCGTTATGAAAGGCCTTGTGTCACGCAGGGCCTTTAGGCGGACTTCTATCTCCCCATTGGATGGTGCAATGTTCGAGTGGAAGATCGACCCCCTCATTTGTACTTCATGACGGATGATAGTCGCCATCTGCGCTTGGATGTGAAAGAACTCCTCCTTCAGATTTGCATCGGCGATTTCCGCCTTCCTTTCGGCCCACGCTCCGAGATGACTTGGCAGCGTAAGGTTGCGTTGTTCCTGTACAATCGCCCTCATGTGATGAAGGGCGTAGTACGCATCCCTCACACTGCCAGCCGGCTGCTTGACGCATGGGAACTGCGTTACATGGTTGAACACGTTCACGCCAGGCTGATTTTTCCTGAACTTGTGCTTCGTGATCTTGCCTCCGGCTTTTATGTAGCTGACGAGAGCATCATCCAAAACTCTCATGATATACTTGTAATCTTTCTTCTTCACACTCCCCGAGTCTAAATACACGACATGCGAGTGTTGAGGTGAAAAGCAGATGAGCACGCAACCTTGATCCTCACTGCATAATTAAAATAATCCAAAAGAATGTTGGAAGAGGACAATGGAAAGCTAAGAAAGCATATATGCTACGGAGGCGAGCGAATGACTTACTTGGGAGAGTATGTCATAAGAAATGAATCCTTGTCGGCGTTCTGTAGCATGAAGTCTGTGATGTACCCCGCCGCGAGAGCCGCGTCCCCGTCGTCCATCAAGATGCTTTCACGCATGTAGAAGGGGTCCAATATCGCGATGCTCGGGGTCTTATCTCTCCTGATACTCATAGAAAGGCTGAGCGAGAACAGACTGATAAGGCTATGGTCCAGCCGCTTGAGATGGTACAAATTGAAGATCTCCGAAAATCGCAGGATTATCATATCCGCGGGGATAGTGTTGATGAAGCCCATGTTGAGTGGCACTTTGGCCATGAAAACCGGGTATGAGGGATTCTCTTCTCGAAGAAGAATCTTCTCTAATGCCATAATACTATGATGCACACTCTACATATCCGAAGTTGCAAGGTCCAGCATGTCCTTAGGTAGCATCGCCCTACCAGCCACATGGATTTCAAACGAGAGATCCTTGGGTCTTGGTGGCCCGTCCTGAGCCCGGATCGGCATCGAAGGTTGGCCGTATGGGCCCTTTTCCACCACGCGCTTGCCAATTCGCGAGCGACTGCATCATATCTGGAAGGAGAGCGTTCATCGTCTTCGCCACTTCGTCCTGGACAAGCTGCGGAAGCATGTTCACCTTCTCCTCCAGTCCACGAACATAAGCGGCATCTTCTTCGGTCCTTCTCGCCTTGGGCCCGCTCGAACCGGACTGCTCCACCGATTTACCATAATATTCGGACCAATTTAGGTCCGCACCAAAGCCGACCACACGGCCGGCTGACGAGGGCTTCTCCGTCACGTCGTCAACCTTCTTGACCTTGTTCAACGCCCTGTTAAAGGCGTTGTCCCACGGGCCGGCCGTCTTAACCGACGACTCCTGCGATGAGGAGATTTGCATTTCCGCTTGCTGCAAAAAGAAGGTGAAACGTTAAGAAATTGTGAACTTCACTCGAGAATTCAATCGACAAGGTCGCGTGGTAAACTACTTACCACGGCAGTCGTAAACTCCTGAATCTTAGGATCGATAATTATTTTCGAGGTTGCTTTGTCCTTATAGCTCCGGGCCCTCACAAAGAATTCGGTCTGCGGATCATCTTTGTATTGCTGGAAGGGGTTAGGTATGCCCGCAGCGGCGTACTCAGCATCCTCCTTGTCCCATTTAGGCTTGGAACTTTTGTAACCACCGGCTCCGAGACGGTGGTTACCTATGACCTACGACCGCATGGCCTTGCCCTTTGCACTCGCGGCCTTGGCTTGCTCGGACTCACACCTAGCCTTGAAAAGGTTGTAGGTAGCTTCGTCGATCAACGGCTCTTTCTCCTTGAGCTCCTCCCAGGTTTTGTTCTTTTCAAAAATTGCCCTCTTCACCCGGGTTTTCCAACTGGACAAGGCCTTGCTCATCTTCCTGAGGGCCCATGTGTTTACTTTGTTCCCTCTGAGTTTGGTGTTATCGTACGGCTCCGGAAACTTGTATCGTCCGTGCAGCTTGTTGATAAGAAGCTGACAATAATGAATATTCTCACGACTCCTGAGGTCAATCGTGGTGATCGGCACGGTGTTGTGGAGGATCGCCGCGACTTGACGGCCGTACCCTTCCGAAAAACGTTCGGGCTCTTTAGGAATCCCGACGGCGGTCACAACAGTAAACTCTTGCCTGATGACGCCGACCTTGGTCGGTTTCCGATTCCTCTTCTTCGACTGGGTACCATCTGTGTTGGAGCCACCGGTCCCATCATCCTCGCCGATGTTCCTCTCGCCGTCTGTCGTACCGGCCTCCTCCTCCAAGTCATCATCCGATGAGTCGGACTCCGACTCTATCTCCTCCTCATACTCCTCCTCGCCCGGAGGTACTTCCTCTTCTCTCTGCTCCTCGACCTCCTCCTGGGAGTATTCCCAAAATTGCTTCCTTTTTTCTCCCGGCTGAGAAGAAGGACCGGCGTCGGCTCCGGTCGACATGTTTGCACTAGTACAATATTAAGAAATGCAACTACTTAATTAATTAGCACAATAAATAAATGAAAATACTCTCATGTTAAGAAAAATAGCAAAGGTCATGCACGAATTCACGGAAAAATTCGGCATGACCTTTGCTCTTTTTCTTAACATGAGAGTGCCCCATTCTCAACCGAAACGGAAGTTAATCAAAATTTCGGGAGAAAGGGGATAATGATTTGTACCTGCACAAGAAAATGCCTTGTATGTAGGCACAACCAGCATATTTATAGATTTTGAAACAGTATTCAAAAACATAATAGTCAATAAGAAATCTATTAACATCACATAACATAGGCAACCATCTTATCATGTCAAGTTCTGATGGCAGATTAATGCATTGCAAATTCTGTATACTTGCAAGTTGTACTTTGCAACACCTAAAAACAGAAAATTTGGACCTAGGGCATTGTCAAGAACTCAAAAAATTCAGACAAAGCACCATGGCACCTTTGCTAGTTGAAAATTCAGACAACTTGTTTTTTTCCAGCAGGGGAGGGGGAGCAGGGCACCATTGCTATTTTTCAACTACTACCTCTATTGCTAACACTACAAACCTAATACAGAGTACTACTAGAACTAATTTTTACTTTTGAAATTAGAAGAATAGGGAGCCTACACTTCATTTAAAGCAGATGCAGTCCATGACAAGGTGAAGTTTATATACTTATTATCATTCTAAAAGTAGCTTGTCCTAATACCTTTGTCTATCCAGTGTGGCTACATTACATGGTGATCAAATTACCTAGCTACAAGACACACACACACACACATCTAAGCCAAGTATCCAGTATAACATCTGTTCATCAGTTTATTTTTTTTTCATATCAAATTGGGCTATCAGATTTTATGTGCTGATCAATGGTTTGTAAACAGAACAAAGCACAACATTTTCATATCAATGATCATGTACCATAAGCAATAATTCCCAGTGACATTGATTTAAAGCTTGCAGCCACATGGAAACAGAGTGGAGACAAAACACACAAAAAATTCCTAGCAAACATTCTATGCCTACTAATCTAGCTAGTACTACAAATTCCCCTCTGCTCTCTAGAGTTTGAAGGGGTCGATGTAGAACTGAGTGCTGCGGGAGCAGGGGAGGGTAGGGGGGAGCAGGGGAGGGGGAGTACCTGGCTGGACGGCAGCAATGGCTCGAACGACGACGGCTGGGCGCGGGGCGGCTCCGGTGGCGCGGGTCTGCTCCAGTGGCGTGGGGCGGCTCCGGCGTCGAGGTGGATGGGGGCGTGGGGGCGGCTCCGGTGGCAGCTCCGGTGGCGGCGAGGGTGATGGACAGAGAGGAGGGCTCGAACGACGGGGGGCGGCTCTGATGGCGGTCGACGGCGAGGACAGTGTGCTGGCCGGGAGAGATGGTGGGGAATGGGTGTGGGCACGGGCAAGGGGAGGGGGTGATGGAGCAGTTAAGGCTTAGGGGTGGCGCATTTTGCCGAAATGCGCCACGCATAAGGTTTCTTATGCGTGGCGCATTTAGGCAAAATGCGCCACGCATAAGAAACCTGTTGGTGGCGCATTCTGGCAAAATGCGCCACCCCTAAGAGCACTTAGTGGCGCATTTCAACAATATGCGCCACCCCTAAGCTTTTTTTATTTTTTAATTAAAGTTTAAACTATTATTTATTTTTTAATTAAAGTGAAACCATTTAAAAATAATAATTATGTAGTACATTTTTCTATAAAAGTGGTCAAACTTTATTAAGATTGACTTTGACCAAATCTTATATGCGGAGTAAAAAGAAACGAAGGGAGTACTTGCTCTAACCGACCTTTTGAGAATGGTGCTTCGATTGTGTCGTCGCCGAACCAAGATCCACAAACACAAGGTGTAGTGGCATTTGGGAACATAAGATTGTGATCATCAATTACAAAGTGCATATTAAATCCATGCATACACAAAGTGATCATGAATTACAAAATATTTTTCTTAAATTTGGAGCTAGCTATCTAGCTATCGTTTCCTCACGATCTTCTTCTTGCCCTTCTTTTTCGTGGTTGAATAATTTAGGCCCGGGACGCCTTCACTTTTCCTCTTGAACGGGAGGAGACCTTTCTTCGGTAGGGTTGTGGTGTATGTATCATGAGCGGCGTAGTCATCCTCCATCTTCGGGTCACCGTACTTGTCAAAGTTTTGCTCGTTGGCGACTCCATACATTCCGATGATGTTTCTTTTGCCTCTCCTCACTACAACGCGGCTCGGCTTTGATGGGTCGGTAATGAAGAAGCATTGGTCCACTTGGATAGCCAGTACCCATGGCTCATTTTTCGCGGTGACGTTTGCGCCCGCAGACTTGGATTTGGCTTCGGGTATAACCATGGTGGTGAAGTACCGGTCTTCTTTTACGACGCTCTTGGCCCATCTCACACGGAACATCGTCACCTTCTCTCCACAGTAGTCGAGCTCCCATATGTCCTCGATCCTTCCATAGATCTTTCCTTGACGTCATCGGTGTAGAATATCCCCGTTACCCCTGAGTTCTGGTAATCGCAGTCATTGTCCTTTTACTCCGTGTAAAATGTGTAGCCGTTGATGTCATACGCTTGATAGGTCATCAGGTTGCGTGCGGCACCCTGTGACAAGGTGAATATCATCTTTTCGTCCTCGGAAGCGTTCCTTCGCGGGGGATTAGCACGAAGCTCGTCCCTGAACCAAGTCATGAAACCGGAGTTGTGCTCTTTGATTAGCCGTGGATCTCGGTCCGTTATCTGCAGGCCCTGGTCACTTTACTTCTTCCTGATTAAATCCTTGTGCTTTACTATCCAAGGATCGACCAGCTGGATGTGTTGTAGCGCAACTAGGCTTGCTCTTTGAAAGTCGATGTCTCAACCGTCAAAGTTGACATGCATTGCGCGGCTTCCCTCGTGGTGACCACACCCATCGGTCCTGCCAAAGTGCTTGTTGACAGCCAGACCAACAGGGTTCTCGGTGTTGAGATAATTCGTGCAAAAAGAGATGCACTCTTCGGTTAGAAAGCCCTTCGCTATGCTTGCATCTGGACGGGACCTATTACGGACGTATTTTTTGATGTGCCCATTCATCCTTTCGAACGGCATCATGCTGCGCAGACACGCAGGCCCGAGTTGGACGATATCCTCCACGACGTGGATCAGCAGATGCACCATAATGTCGAAGAACGCGGGCGGGAAATAGATCTCAAGCTCGCATAGTATGAGCACGATCTCCTCCTGTAGCCTTTTGAGTTGCGTAGCGCAAATCGACTTCCGGGAGATGACGTCAAAAAAGTTGCAAAGGCCAAACAACGTTTTACGGACGTGCTCGTCCATTATCCCTCGCATCGCAACCGGGAGAATCTGCGTCATCAGCACGAAACAGTCGTGAGATTTCATCCCACTGAAACGCTGCTTCGCCTCGTCTAGGTATCTGCTTATCTTCCCCACGTAGCCGTTCGGAAATTTTACTCCTATGAGGCAGTGGATAAACCGCTTGATCTCCTCCTCGCACAGAGTGAAGCATGCCGGGGGGAAGTGATCAATACTGGTCTTCTTCTTGGTCGTCCTTTTTCGTTTGCGAGAGTTTTGCGTTTCCGTATCCTCTTCCTCCTCCGGCTCATCATCGTCGTCACTAGGGGGGTGAAGTTCTCTCCTGATGCCCATAAATTTCAAGTCATTCCTTGCTTTTGGCCCGTCCTTGGTCTTCTTCGGCATGTTGAACAGCGTGCCAAACAAGCTCTCGCACACGTTCTTTGTGATATGCATTAGATCAAGGCTATGAGGACTGCGGACTAGACTCCAGTATTGCAACTCCCAGAAAACAGACCTCGCTTTCCATACCCTCATCAATGGCTGAGTCTTCTTTTTTATCTTTCCCGGCGCGGGGCACTCTTTCCAAGTTTTAAGCAAGTTGTCGATTTCTTTGCCGCTCGTTCGAGCTGGGGGTGCTCGGAGCTCCTCGCTTCCATCGAACAGATGTCCCTGTTTTCCCCACGCGTGTTTCTTGGGAAGCCATCTCCGAGACCCCTGGAACACGGTTTTTGAAGATCCGGGATCTTTTGGTAGCTGGCGGTACGTTGTATTATCCATGCACCTAACGCATGCACAGAATCCTTGGACTACCTGCCCTGAGAAATATCCGTATCCGAGATAGTCGTGCACCGTCGTGATCACCGCGGCTTTCATTGGGAAATATTATTTTGCCGCGGCGTCCCACGCATTGACTCCGTCTTTCTATAACGTTTCTAGCTCCTCTTTCAACAGCCGCAGATATAGATTGAGGTCCGTACCTGGTTGTTTCGGCCCTTGAACTAGCATACACATTTTTATGTACTTTTTCTTCATGCACTTCCAAGGGGAAGGTTGTATATGCATACAAAAACGGGCCAGGTACTGTGTGTGCTGCTCTGGCCGCCAAACGGATTGACTCCATCGGCGCTCACACCAATCCTGAGGTTCCTTGGTTCTTTCCCAAAATCTGGGTATTCGAGGTCCAACGCAGTCCATTGGCTACCATCTGAAGGGTGTCTCAGCATGTCCTCCTTTTCCGGATCCGGGTTCGGGTCATCCTCTTTTATCTTCTTTCTATCCGCGTGCCAGGTCATGAGCTTTTCTTCCTCGGGATCTATGAAATACCTCTGCAGACGAGGAGTGATCGGAAAGTACCATACCACTTTTCTAGGAACTTTCTTCCCTCTCTTGTATCGACTAACACCACACACCGAACATGTGGTTTTATCTTCGTGCTCACCCCGATAGATCATGCAATCATTTATGCAGACGTGGTATTTAACGTGCGGAAGATCGAGAGGGCAAAGGACTTTCTTGGCCTCAGCGATACTAGTTGGGCACGTGTTGCCCTTCGGAAGACGATCGTGCCAGAATGCCATGTTATCATCGAAGCTTTCGTCGGTCCATTTATGTTTTTCCTTCATCTCCATAGCCCCAAGTGTTACATTCAAGAGGGTATCCCCGTCGTTGCATCCTTCGTACAACTTCGTAATCGCGTCTTTCTCGAGTTGCACCATCTTGGCTTTCTCTCTAGCTGCACCTCTTGCGTTCAACGCCTCTTTGACAAGCAGCTCTTGAACATGAGGGTCCCGCACCCAGCTTGAATCATCATGTCCGACATCTTGATCTTCATGTCCGGCATCTTGATCTACATGATCCGCTTCGGCATCTTCTTCATGATCATGTACGGGATGCTCTTCGTCATCTCGCCCGCCGCTGTTTTCTGGTTGCCCTTCCTCATTTACTGGCGCCCCACCATTGCCGTCCTCCTCCTCACCAGCTTCATCACTTATCCATCGTGTGTAGCCATCCATCAAACCATTACGCTTCAGGTGTCTTTGCAATATTCCGGAATCAGGCTCGGTCACGCACTGCAGTTTGCATCTCCGACACAGACATCTTATATCCGACCTATTATTCCTTAGCATGTCGTTTGTCGCACAATGCATCCACCTAGCCACGGTGATATCGCTCAGCATCTCGCGGACCATGGTCGATCACCTGCGTGCACGGAGAGAGAAACACAATTATATATCACAGTAGTTGCCGGAAAAATTCGGCATGACCTTCCCTAATAATGCATGGGAGCATGCGGAGAGTGCGCTAGAAATTTGCCGAAACGGAAATGAATCGACATTTTGGCAAAACATTTGCCACTCAAGATACACATATACATCAAACCACCATAAGCTTCACATATACATCAAACCACCAAAAGCTTCACATATACATCAAACCCAAGCTTCACATATACAACAAACCCCAAGCTCATAAAGGGGTCATAAATGGAACAAAAGAGTTTGGGAGGAGGTCCACTTACTTCAATATGAAACAAAATAGATGTAATGCCAAGTATCGATGGATAAATGGAAGAAATGAGGTGGGGAGGAGGAGAAAACCGAATAGATCTAGGGTGAGAAGAGTGGATCTAGTTTGAGAATTGTGTGGAGTGAATGAGAGGTGGTAGGTGGGGTGGAGTAGATAAGGGTAGCTCTAGGCATTTAGTGGCGCATATATAAAGTCAGTGGTGGCGCACTGGATAAATGCGCCACCCCTAAGCTCTTATGGGTGGCGCATTAGGTAAATGCGCCACCCCTAAGGACCTTATGGGTGGCGCATTTACAATATGCGCCACCCCTAAGCTCTTAGGGGTGGCGCATTCTGTATATGCGCCACCTATAAGGTTCTTAGGGGTGGCGCATATTGCTAGATGCGCCACGTATAAGATCATCTAGGCTGGCCCACTCTTAGGGGTGGTGCACTGGAAAATAATGCGCCACCCATAAGGTCTTATGGGTGGCGCATTATTTTCCAGTGCGCCACCCCTAACAGATGGTGGCGCATGGCTTTCTATATGCGCCACAAATAAGCTTTCCATGTATAGCTATTTCCCTAGTAGTGCGTCTCGGAGAGTGGCGCTTCAGTTAGCGACTCGCAAATTAATCCCAGATTAATTAGCCGTTCGTGACCGGAAAAAATAAGAGCATAGGTGTGAGCTCGGCTCGGCTCATTCCCGCAACCCGCGGCGCTCTTTGACAATGCTGACAGCTTGGGATAGCAAAGGGGATGGACTATAATTTGAGGATTCTGTGCATCCATGAAGTGTTAATGCTTTTTTCCGGTGCTCTTCGACAGGAGTACCTTAATCTCCCTAAGTTCCTTTTGGCCCCGTTCGTAGCGGGAGGGTAGGACAAAAGATGTTGTGCAAAGTTCTTATTGCAAGCACGTACAACTACCTTGGGATACATGCCTGATGTTTGATATTTGCCTAGATGATCCTTTCTTTCTATGAGCCTTTCCCGTGTTAGAATCTATTACATGTTTGATCTCATCCAAGCAGCGCCCAACCATCCATCTCCCTAGCCTACAGTGTTTCAATTCTGTTGGTTACTAGTTGTTTACTTTTGCTGTTTTACTTTTTGCTGTTTCATCACCACTACCACTTCCATACTACCGTTGCTACTAATACCTTTGTGCAAGCAAGTGTTTATTTCAGGTGCGGTTGAATTGACAACTCAATTGTCAAAGCCTGTACGTATTCTTTGGATCCCGAAGTGTCGAATCAATAAATTGGGTTATCTTGCCCACGAAGACTATCTCGATCCCCTACAGTTGAGGGTTATCAAGTACTGTTTTCTGGCGCCGTTCCCGGGGAGCATAGCTTTATTTACAGGTCTATTTGAAGTATCCTACCTGCTGCACGTTATCCACTATGGGTAAGAAAGGAGACCCCAAGGTTCCAATCCTACCATCCCGTACAAGACGAGGTACCACTATTAGCAATAGTGCTAAACTTGATTCACCTTCAGTGATGAGTAAGTTTGATTCACCTCAGTTACATGCTACTTCTGCTGAGTCTGGCATTATGTCAGAAACTTTTGATGATGCTTGTACTACCTTTGAGACTACTGGTTCACTTGGTTCTTTTATTGAAGAACAGATTGCTGCTGCTGCCTGATACGTCCAAAACGTATCGATAATTTCTGCTTGCTCCATGCATGTTTTGTGTGATATTGCTATGATCTAGATACACTTTCATACATTTTTGATCATATTTGGACTAACCTATTAACTCAGTGCACCCCAGTGCCAGTTCCTGTTTTCTGCTGTTTTTCTATTTCAGTTTTCCCCCATATAAAAAGTGCCAGAAAAATTCGGGAAAATTCAGAGAAAAAATCAGCGTGACGGAAGCTTCGAGAAAAGCCCGGGAGGGGCCAGAGGGGGGCCAGGGGGGGCCCAGGCGGCCACCCGGCGCGGCCCCACCCCTGGCCGCGCCAGGGGGGCGCCTGGGGCCCCTGGTCCACCTCTGGCTGCCCCCCTTCGCCTATTTATCCCCCGTCACGGGAAAACTCCAGAAGCAGAACCCTATTCCGCGAACTCGCCTCAGTTCCGCCGCCGCCGCGCTTCCAAGATCGGGAGCACCAGAAGACCTCTTCCCGGCACCCTGCCGGAGGGAGGATTGACCTCTGGGAGTCTCCTCTCCACCATGGATGCTCCCCGGATGTCTCGTGAGTAGTTTTCCTTGGACCATGGGTCCGTGATCAGTAGCTATGTGATGTTCTCCTCCCCTCTTTGATCTTCATTGTTTAGACCTCGTGAGCTGCCCTACATGATCGAGGCACCTTTGTAATATTTCTGCTATTGCTATGTTGAGTTTGATCGGATCTGACGGATTATGAGATTATGTTCAGATTGTGATAGAGTAATATATTTGGTTTTTATCTTTTTTATTTTTGTTCCTAAGTAATTCTTGCATGCTCTCCGTTGCTGTTTATTGCTTTGGCCAAGTAGTAGGTAGTGACTCCAAGAGGGAGCGTTGTGCTAGATTGTGGGTTCATGCCTCCCCGATGACATGCTTGAGTGACAGAAACATGAGTCTAGGGGATGTGCTGTTGCCACAAGGGGGAAAACAACGGTGCTTGTAACCGCGGTTACAAGGATTGTTTACTTTACGCAAAGTTCTTTTTAATGCAGTTGTCTGTTTCTTTGGGTTTACACTTTGGGTGGGGCTCGCAACTTAATACCAGCGAGATGTTCTGGATAGATATCTTAAGGTGGATGATTAGTAGTAGATGCAGATGGATTTCGGTCTACTTATTTTGGCGTACTGCCCGTGCTTTTAAACCTCTTCCTTTCTTTTGTAGCATAGTTAGAATTGCGGTGCGTTCATAATCCTGTCAATTGCCTTTCTGTAATTTGTTTACCTCGCATAGCATTTTTATCGTCTTATGGGAGAGAGACATCACTAGCGAACATCACGTATCCCGGTCCATATCCCCATTACTGTTTCCAAGCTTTATTTACTTTTCTGCATTTACTTTCAAGTTTCTATCATTATCCCCTTGCGTTTTATCATTTGTGAACAACAAGACCGGAGAGATTGACAACCTCTCTGAACTTCGTTGGGAGCAAAGTTATCTGTGTCTGTGTGCAGGTCCGCGTCAGGTGCGCCGCTGACACCTACTTATCATCTATGGAGTCCTACTAGAGACAAACCTTGGTATCTTTACTGAGGGAAAACTCGCTGCTGTACCGCATCACGCCTTCCACTTGGGGCCTACCAACGAAGGGCGAGAAGCTGTCATCAAGGGTAATTTCTGGCGCCGTTGCCGGGGACTCCAAGTGTTAAGATAGGGGAGTTGCACACTACCCTTTACCTTTGTTTTTCAGTCTTGTTAGTTTACCTTTCAGTTTTTATCTTTGTGTCTTTTATCAAAAATACCTGCCACACTTGCTGCTGCTATGGGTTCCACTGAAAACACCAAGTTGTGTGACTTCACTAGTCACAACAACCAAGACTTTATCTGCACTCCCATTGCCACACCTGCCACTTCAACTACCTCTTATGAAATTAAACCTGCTTTGCTAAATCTTGTTATGAGAGATCAATTCTCTGGTGCTGGAGATGATGCTGCTTTACACTTGAATAATTTTGTTGAATTATGTGATATGCAAAAGTATAAAGAAGTAGAAGGTGATGTTGTTAATCTCAATCTCTTTCCTTTCTCTTTAAGGGGAGATGCTAAAATCTGGTTTCAATCTTTGCCTAGAAATAGCATAGATTCTTGGGATAAGTGCAAAGATGCTTTTATAGGGAAGTACTACCCTCCTGCTAATATTATCCAGTTGAGGAGTAATATTATGAGTTTTAAGCAATTGGATAATGAACACGTTGCCCAAGCTTGGGAACAAATGAAATCTCTTGTTAAGAAATGCCCTACACATGGTTTGACTACTTGGATGGTTATCCAGACTTTTTATGCATGCTTGAACTTTACCTCGCGGAACCTGTTAGATTTGGCCGCGGGAGGAACCTTTATGTCAACTACACTTGGTGCTGCCACGAAGCTTCATGATGAAATGATGACCAATTATTCCCAATGGCACACCGAGCGCGCTCCAACAGGTAGGAAGGTAAACTCTGTCGAGGAAATTACCTCCCTCAATGAAAAAGTTGACTTAATTATGTCTCTACTTACCAAGCAACCTTCTATTGATCCTCATGATGTTCCTTTAAATTCTTTGGTTGCTCCAGAACAAGTAGATGTGAACTTTATTGCTAGAAACAACTTCAACAACAGTGCTTATAGGGGAAATTTTGCTAGCAATCCTAGACCGTTCCCATCTAACTATGGGAACAACAACACTTACCCTAGCAACAAGAACCCCTCTTGTGAATTAGAAAGCATGCTTAGAGACTTTATCACTACCGAAAAAGCCTTCAACAAAAATGTAGAAGAGAAATTATCCAAAATAGATAATCTATCTTTGAAGGTAGAAAGCTTAGCCCTTGATATTGAGATGCTCAAAATTAGAACCTCTCCCCTTGAGGAGAATAAAGCCACTCCTATTAATGCTATCCAGTTGCAAATCAATGAAAACATTAGGATGATGGCTAAACTTAAAGAAAGGTGGGCTAGAGAAAAAGAGGAAGAGGATAGAATTAAGAGCCTTCCTGCACACCACACAGTTGCCACTATCCAAATTGTTGAGGACACTCAAACTATTAGCACCCAATGCACTCCTTTTCCCATTGGACCTATTAATGGTGATGCTAATACCTCAACCGTAGAAAAAGATAATCCTATGAACATAGAGGGTTTCAAACAAGTGAGCCTAGATGACACTACTACCACCTTTGATAGTAGTGATACTGATTTTGATAGTTTTACCCTCTCAGAAGTTATTAGCTTGTTACACAAAATGTCTAGAGACCCCCACACTAGCACACTTAATCTTTCCTTCACGGAGCATATCACAAATGCTCTTATCAAAGCTAGGGAGGAGAAGCTTAGAGTAGAAGCCTCCATACCTAGGAAGCTAGAGGATGGTTGGGATCCTATGATCAAAATTAAATTGAATAACTTCTCTTGCTGTGCTTTATGTGATGTTGGAGCTAGTACCTCTGTTATGCCCAAAAGAATATTTGATATGTTTGAATTGAAGCCTCTTGAGCCTTGTTCTTTTGGTGTTCGTCTTTTTGATTCTTCCATAAAGAAACCTTTGGGGAAGATCAACGATGTTCTTATCATTGTCAATGACAACTATGTTCCCGTTGATTTTATTGTTATGGATATAGAGTGTGAACCTTTATGTCCAATTATTTTGGGACGTCCTTTTCTTCGCACCGTTGGTGCGGTTATTGACATGAAAGAGGGGAATATAAAATTACAATTCCCATTCAAAAAGGGGATGGAACACTTCCCTAGAAAGAAAATCAAGTTACCTTTTGAGTCCGTTACACGGGCTAGTTATTCTCTTTCTCTTGATAAAACTTGATTCTTCTTTTTGCATCATGCCTAGCTAATGGCTTTAAAGAAGCGCTTTCGGGAGGCAACCCGCAACGAATTTAGGTGTTTTCTTTTTGCTTTTGTTGTGTCTTGATGATTGTTACTACTGTAGCAACATCATTGTATCTTTATTTTTCAGCTTTGTGCCAAGTTATAGCCTCTTACGGCAAGTGAAGTAAAAGTTGTGACATGCTGTCCAGAAAACATATTCTGTCCTCGTGACCAGAAAAATTCCAGAAAAATCCCAGTTCATCTTTTTGAGCTGAATTTTTTACACAGTATGATCTATACAATTACGAAACTTCCGTATGTTCTGAGTTTTTTGATTTGAGTTGCAGAATTGCCCCTAAAAAATCTTTACTATCTGCTGTTCCAAAACGTATCGATAATTTTTGCTTGCTCCATGCATGTTTTGTGTGATATTGCTATGATCTAGATACACTTTCATACATTTTTGATCATATTTGGACTAACCTATTAACTCAGTGCACCCAGTGCCAGTTCCTGTTTTCTGCTGTTTTTCTATTTCAGTTTTCCCCCATATAAAAAGTGCCAGAAAATTTCGGGAAAATTCAGATAAAAAATCAGCGTGACTGAAGCTTCGAGAAAATCCCGGGAGGGGCCAGAGGGGGTCCTAGGCGGCCACCTGGCGCGGCCCCACCCCTGGCCGCGCCAGGGGGGCGCCTGGGGCCCCTGGTCCACCTCTGGCTGCCCCCTTTGCCTATTTATCCCCCGTCACGGGAAAACTCCAGAAGCAAAACCCTACTCCGCGAACTCGCCTCTGTTCCGCCGCCGGCGCGCTTCCAAGATCGGGAGCACCAGAAGACCTCTTCCCGGCACCCTGCCGGACGGAGGATTGACCTCCGGGAGTCTCCTCTCCACCATGGATGCTCCCCGGATGTCTCGTGAGTAGTTTTCCTTGGACCATGGGTCCGTGATCAGTAGCTATGTGATGTTCTCCTCCCCTCTTTGATCTTCATTGTTTAGACCTCGTGAGCTTCCCTACATGATCGAGGCACCTTTGTAATATTTCTGCTATTGCAATGTTGAGTTTGATTGGATCTGATGGATTATGAGATTATGTTCAGATTGTGATAGAGTAATATATTTGGTTTTTATCTTTTGTATTTTTGTTCCTAAGTAATTCTTGCATGCTCTCCGTTGCTGTTTATTGCTTTGGCCAAGTAGTAGGTAGTGACTCCAAGAGGGAGCGTTGTGGTAGATTGTGGGTTCATGCCTCCCCGATGACATGCTTGAGTGACAGAAACATGAGTCTAGGGGATGTGTTGTTGCCACAAGGAGGAAAACAACGGTGCGTGTAACCGCGGTTACAAGGATTGTTTACTTTACGCAAAGTTCTTTTTAATGCAGTTGTCTGTTGCTTTGTGTTTACACTTTGGGTGGGGCTCGCAACTTAATACCAGCTAGATGTTCTGGATAGATATCTCAAGGTGGATGATTAGTAGTAGATGCAGATGGATTTCGGTCTACTTACTTTGGCGTACTGCCCTTGCTTTTAAATCTCTTCCTTTCTTTTGTAGCATAGTTAGCATTGCGGTGCGTTTATAATCCTATCAATTGCCTTTCTGTAATTTGTTTACGTCGCATAACATTTTGATCGTCTTTTGGGAGAGAGACATCACTAGCGAACATCACGTATCCCGGTCCATATCCTCATTATTGTTTCCAAGCTTTATTTACTTTTCTGCATTTACTTTCAAGTTGCTATCATTATCCCCTTGCGTTTTATCATTTGTGAACAACAAGACCGGAGAGATTGACAACCTCTCTGAACTTAGTTGGGAGCAAAGTCATCTGTGTCTATGTGCAGGTCCGCGTCAGGTGCGCCGCTGACACCTACTTATCATCTCTGGAGTTCTACTGGAGACAAACCTTGTTATCTTTACTGAGAGAAAACTTGCTGCTGTGCCGCATCACGCCTTCCACTTGGGGCCTACCAACGAAGGGCGAGAAGCTGTCATCACTGCCCGATTATCGGGAGTTGAAATTCCTGTTACCAAAACCCCTATTGGAAAAATTCATGATCTTACTGGCCTTAAGGAGAAACTCCTTGAGGACGATTATGTTATACTTGATGATGATTTTTGTAGGGAGCTTAATGAATGTGCTGATTCCGACCCTGCCGCTATAAAGAAGTTGCTCGCAAAGCACTCCTTGAAGAACAAGTTTACTCCTGATCCTACTTTTGCTACGTCTCCTATATGCATCACTGATCCTGATTATGATTTCTCTGTTGACCTTTCACTTATATCCACAGTTGAAGCTGATCCCTTTTATGGTAGAGAAAATGATGATGCTATCGAGCACCTGACCAAAATCACTGAGTTGGTGATGGCAGTGAGGTTAACAGGTTTAGTTGGATTGCCTCCCCTGTTAACCGCGCCAATAAACGATTCTTGATAACCCACAAGTCTAGGGGATCAATTGTAGCTTTTTGATAAATAAGAGTGTCGAACCCAACGAGGAGCAGAAGGTGCTGATAAGTGACACTGGATAAGGAAAGGCTGCACACACTCAAAGGTAAATATTTAGGGGTTTTTGTTATAAGCAACAGAAAAGTAAAAGACAAGCAAAGTAAACAGGGTCACTGAGGAGTAGCAAGTGGCCCAATCCTTTCACAAGGATAAGCCTAGGAACTAAACTTAGAAAAGCTAAAGCGTTCTCGAGAACACACGGCAGAGATAGCCAAGTTACTTTCACCATACTCCGCCAAGTAATAAGTATTGTGTTGATAAGTGTTGGTGGGTGGATCAATGCTAGTACACCTTCTAGACTAAGATAAGTGTACTCTTATGATTACACACCTTGCAAGCATCCGCAAATACAAGGTAGTAATTAAGGCATAAGCCTAACCACAACATTACGATCAAGGATCCATAACTCCCTTGTGCAAAAGTGTGCGAACTGGGGTTCAGGTTTCTGTCACTCCGACAACCCACCATAAGCATCCTTTGTGCATAATGTATTCCTCTAGGCCCATGAAAGGTGAAGTTTTAAGTGTTCGACTCACATAACACCACTAGAGAAATAACAACACAACTTAAGTATCAAACAACACATAACACTTCAACATCATATGACTACTAACAACTAGACTTCTCCCATGTTCTCAAGAACTAAAGTAACTACTCACAAGAAATAAAAGAGATCATGATCAGAGGTGATAGATGGGTGGCAAATAATCTGGACACAATGATATTTCTCCAACAAAACTCAATAGCATTCACCACAAAGTAGTAATCAACACCAACAGAGTAGAGAGGATAGATAGTACGGATTACAACACAAGTTGCAACTGTGAGATGAGATGGGATGGAGATGGAGATGGTGCTGATGTTGGGGATGATGTTGATGATGATCTCGATGATGCCCGTGACGATGATGATGATGATGGCGACGATCTCCCCATCCGGGAGGTGATCTCCCCGGCGGAATCTGCCCGCTGGAGATGGCTTTTCTCCTCTGTACGTTTCCGCCCCGTGGCGGCGGAGAAACACGAAAACTCCTCTTTCTTTAGGGTTTTCACCCCAGGGGGGTCTTATAGGCGAGAGGGGGCACCGAGGGGGGCCACCAGGCATCCAGGAGGGTGCCTGGCGCGGCCAGGAGGGGGGCCGCGCCAGGCACCCTTCTGTCTGCCTGGTGGGTCCCCTCACCTCCATCCTCGGTGATCCCCAGTCAAACTTTATAAAAACACTCCCCATAAATTTTCATCGCATTTGGACTTGATCTGATTCAGCAACTTGGTGTCCACTTTTCACCGCTGAATTCTGGTTCTGCTGCTTCGGCACCGGAAAGTTGTAAACTATGTAAAACAAGCCAAAACAACATAAGAACAATACTTTAAAGTGGAATATATCAATGAATAGGATGAAATTCCAATATAAAATAGTGATGCATTTTGGACGTATCAACTCCCCCAAGATTAGACCTTGCTTGTCCCCAAGCGATTGCTGAGCTCGGTAAACCTGTCCACAAGTTTAGAGAGTGAAGCGTCGATAAAATAATACGGACAAGAAGCATCAAGATTTCTCACCAAACTGAAGCATCCTCAACAGCAACCTCAACTCATAAGGTCCTTATGATAAAGTAGTAACAATTATAACAAAGTAGGACCTGGAAAGATCATCAAATCATGGCAAACATAGCCTTGGTCAAGGAACAATTAATAACTTTTACTTTTGCTCTTTCACTTATAATGGAACCAGATGAAGCTTTGGAAAGAACATGTTATCAGTCAAGAAGTGCACAAGTTAACACAAAGGAAGATGTTTACTCAGCATAAGCTTTTGCAAACAACTCACTTATCAAAAGATAATGTCAACAAAGATGTAACATGCTAACTTTCAATGCAGCTTTGTATGCAAGAATCTTTATTAACATCAAGTGTCTGTTCTCTCTCAAGAAGGAAGGAAGTAGGAAGGACTGACTCAACACAAAATAAAGGATAAACCCTGTGCAAAAGGGTAAGCAGGGAAAACTCATGTGCCATCTCTAGATCAAACATAATAAAAACAGACTTTTGGAAGGTGCATGATCCGTCAACGACTGCTGATAGATAACTCACTCACTTCATGATTTGGACAAGTTTCGAGGAACGGCTCCCATGTGGGGACGATCACATCCCCTTAAATTCCTTTGCTTATCACTCATAAATGGGCGAAGTAACTTGTGTGTTAGTATTTATCTTTTACGAGCTGGGTACTCATGCCAGTCCCTTCTCGTATTAGGGGTTTGCAGAATAGGCATGCATTCCCAAGATAAAACTTGTCCAAATTAAGAAGATCATGGGTTACCCACCACTTCCTCATGAGCTGAATCAGTGGCACAAAACAGAAGATTTTGAACATCTAGAGATAGCACATAAATTATATACTTTAGGAGTGGTAGTGGAATACCACAAATAGGAAGGTATGGTGGACTCAAGTGGAAGATGTTGGTTTCAGGGTATGGAAGTACACGCAGAATTCCGCTTAGTACAAAGTTTTGGCTAGCAAGGCTTTGAGATACCAGACAATTGATGACAACTTAGATGCAAGCAATACAAAGCATAAACATTAAAACTAGCATGAAACATCAAGTTGTCTTCCTTGTCAACATAACACTTCAAGCATAATAACACAAAGGTTTTGGCTATGTCGCTACTTTGAGAAAAACATGCTTGTTGTTGTGACCAAAGCTATACTTGCCAAGATTTAAATAAAGTTTTCGAAGCCATACCTGATATAAGGTCAATACTCCCGATAAGAATCAGCTCATAATGTCGATTGCGTGAAGAGAATACCGAGTGCAGCGAAGAAACCAATAGAATTATCATTAATATTCCTTCATAGACGCCCCAACGCTCACGGATACAAAGCTCTCCACAAAAGGAGTGATAGACCTCAAAGCAACACCTATTTCATAAAGTAACTTCCCTAGACATGATATGACTCTACTTGACTCCTAAAGACAAAGATAAAGATAAAGATACCCGGCACTCCCCAAGATTGGAACAAGCTAAGGGGATGCCATTACCCAAGGAGATTTCACTCCTCATCTTGTTGTGGTTGTTTCTTCAGATCCCTGATGACACGGCGAAGGGTTCGGTTCTCTGACTCCAAGACTTCCACTTGTACTTTTAGTACACGGAAATCTTCAAAGAGTTGGTTGGTGATGCGGTAGGCCTTGGAGATGGTGGAAAGCATGCGTTGATCTTCAAGTGAAGTGGAGGCCCCTGAAAGGTTAAGAGAAAGATCATATTGAGGTTGGACAGATCCCACCATGATGGGATTGCTTGGACCTCCTTGTTATTGGGCAGTGATAGTCTTGACTTCCTCTCTCATGGAATGCTCCATCTCCGCTTGTCTTGCGGCAATTTCTTCTTCGGTAGCCCAATCAACGTGCTTCCCTTGATTAAGATCCTTCTGGACTTGACGTAGACGCCATCCCAAGAAGTCCTCTCCACTCGAGCCACAAGAAGACATCTCTACTAATCAACTTTAGTCCTGGGAGAAACAGCTCGATAAGAAAACACGCGAAATCGAGAGATACGGTGCCGGGACTATCCGGGAAAATATATAGCAAAAATTTCTGCAACAGAAGGAATGTTTCAAGCCTAGGTGGAGTCGGAGTCGGAGTCCAGGGCTCCCAGGAGGGTGCCTGGCGCGGCCAGGAGGGGGCCGCGCCAGGAGGCCTCCTGGCCCCCCTGGAGCTCCTCTTCGGTTCCACTCGGGCTTGGAATGTTCCTAATTTTGCAAAAACTTTGAAAAGTAAACTTTTATTGACGTTCACGGTGTTTTCTTACCATAATTCATAACTTTTCTTATTCTGCTCCCGCCGGAGTCTGAAACTGGGCTACATCACGTTCTTCGTGAGTCCTTGTATATATCATGTTTGCATCCACATTGATTGGATCACCTGCCATATAATATTTGAGTCTTTGTCCGTTCACAACTTGAGGTTTGGTGCCTTCGAAATTATTGATCTTGATTGCACCAGACCGATATACTTCTTCGATATGAAAAAGTCCTTCCCATCTGGAAAGTAGTTTACCTGGAGAAAACCTGAAACGAGATCTAAACAATAAAAATTTATCACCAACATTAAATTCACGTTTCAGAATTCTTTTATCGTGCCACTTCTTTACCTTTTCCTGGAACATTTTAGCGCTCTCGTAAGCTTCACTCCTCCACTCATCTAGAGAAGTCAAGTTCATGAGACACTTTTCACCAGCTAACTTTGGGTCAACATTTAGCTCTCTGATAGCCCAGAAAGCCTTGTGCTCTAACTCTAATGGTAAATGACAAGCCTTGCCATAGACCATTTTATACGGAGACATGCCCATGGGGTTTTTGTAAGCAGTTCTATACGCCCACAAAGCATCTCCTAACTTCTTTGACCAGTCCTTTCTAGAACTGTTTACTGTCTTCTGTAAGATCAACTTGATCTCCCTATTGGTGAGCTCAACTTGCCCACTAGTTTGAGGGTGGTACGGTGATGCAATCCTATGATTGACATCGTACTTGGCTAGAGCTTTCCTAAAAGCTCCATGCGTGAAGTGTGACCCTCCATCTGTCATGAGGTACCTTGGTACTCCAAACCTAGGAAAAAATACATCCTTGAGCATTTTCAAAGATGTCTTGTGATCAACACTCTCAGTGGGGATTGCTTCAACCCACTTGGTTACATAATCAACATCAACTAAGATGTGTGTGTACTTGTGTGAAGGAGGAAAAGGACCCATAAAATCAAAACCCCAGCAATCGAAAGGTTCGATCACTAGTGAGTAATTCATAGGCATCTCATTTCTCCTGCTAATGTTACCAACTCTCTGACACTTATCACAAGATAGAACGTACCTCCGGGCGTCCTTAAAAAGAGTAGGCCAATAAAAACCTGATTGTAAAACTTTATGTGCGGTCCTTTCACCGGCATGATGTCCTCCATAGGGACTATCGTGACATTATCGAAGAATGTCCTGCTGCTCGTGCTCCGGTATACACCTTCTTACGATCTCGTCCGCACCTTCTTTGTAAAGATGTGTATCATCCCAAAAGTAGCGCCTCAAATCCGTGAAGAATTTCTTCCGCTGCTGAAATGTAAAACCCGGAGGCAAAAACTTTGCAACGATAAAATTAGCATAATCTGCAAACCAAGGGTCGGAATGAAATTGTACTTTTACAACAGCAAGCTGTTCATCTGGGAAACTGTCGTTGACTGGAATAGGATCGTGCGGGATATCTTCCATCCTTGAAAGATTATCCGCCACCGGATTGTCTTCTCCTTTTCTATCGACAATCTGCAAATCAAATTCTTGCAGAAGGAGTACCCATCTAATGAGTCTTGGTTTGGCGTCCTTTTTCTTCATAAGATACTTAATGGCAGCATGGTCAGTATGAATTAATAACTTTAGAATCAACAATATACTGCCTAAACTTATCACAAGCAAACACCACTGCCAAGAATTCCTTCTCGGTAGTAGCATAATTTTTTTGAGCACTATCAAGTCTCTTTCTGGCATAGTAGATGCCATTTAGCTTCTTGTCAACCCTTTGTCCTAAAACAGCTCCAACAGCAAAATCACTAGCATCACACATAATTTCAAAGGGCAAATTCCAGTCAGGTGGTTGTACTATAGGAGCGGTTATCAAGGCTGTCTTAAGAACTTCAAAATCTTCCTTACAATCTTCATCAAATACAAAAGGGGAATCCTTCTGGAGAAGATTGGTAAGGGGTCTCGAGGTCTTAGAAAAGTCCTTGATAAATCTTCTATAGAAACCAGCATGACCTAGAAAACTACGAATACCTTTGATGTCCCTTGGATAGGGCATCCTTTCAATAGCTTCAATCTTTGCCTTGTCCACTTCAATTCCCCTTTCGGAAATCTTGTGTCCAAGAACTATCCCTTCGTTAACCATGAAATGGCACTTCTCCCAATTGAGCACCAAACTCGTTTCTTCACATCTCTGCAAAACTTTATTAATATTGTGGAGACAGTGGTCAAAGGAGTTTCCATAGACGGAAAAGTCGTCCATGAAAACTTCTACAATCTCCTCACAGGAACCATGAAATATTGCAGACATACACCTCTGAAAAGTAGCAGGTGCATTACACAAACCAAAAGGCATACGCCTATAAGCATAAGTACCGTAAGGACACGTAAAGGTGGGCTTCTCTTGATCCGCGGTGTTAACGTGAATCTGGGAGAAGCCAGCATACCCATCAAGATAGCAGAAGTGGGTGTTTTTAGACAGCCGCTCGAGCATCTGATCAATAAAGGGCAGAGGATAGTGGTCCTTCCTGGTGGCCTTGTTCAACTTCCTGAAATCAATACACATTCTATATCCAATAATAGTCCTCTGAGGTATTAGTTCATTTTTATCATTAGGAACATACCTCCTTTCTTAGGAACACAATGAACGGGACTTACCCACTTACTATCAGCTATAGGATAGATGATACCTGTGGCTAGAAGTTTGAGAACCTCCGTCCTAACCACGTCCTTCATCTTTGGGTTCAACCGTCGTTGATGATCAACAACTGGTTTAGCATCGGGCTCGAGATTGATAGTATGTTGGCAAATGGATGGACTAATACCCTTGAGGTCATCAAGAGTATAGCCAATAGCACCTCGGTGTCTGCGGAGTGTCTCCAATAATCGCTCTTCTTCATACCCTGAAAGGTTAGAATTGATAATAACAGGATATACTTTCTTTTCATCTAAATAAGCATACTTGAGCGTATCAGGTAGTGGTTTTAGATCAAACACCGGGTCTTGTTTTGGTTACGAGAGGATTCCTATTGGTTCCACCGGGAGGTTGTGCTTCAGGATAGGAGTTTGTCTTAAAAATATGTCTTCTAGTTCATCCCTCTCCTGCATATGTATGTCATTCTCGTGGTCTTCCATAAATTGCTGCAAAGTATCATCAGGAGGAATAGCAATAGAAGCAATTTCTTCAATAATTTTTTCATTACTTGACAAGTCAGTACCACAAGGCTGCTTAGAAAACTTAGAAAAATTAAATTCATACGGCTCACCATTGAATTCAACAGAAACTTTACCTTTCTTGCAATCTATTATAGCTCCACAAGTGCTGAGGAAGGGCCTACCAAAGATAATAGGGAAAAAACTATCTTGCACTGAACCAAGTACAAGAAAGTCAGTAGGATATTTTACCTTCCCGCAGAGTGCTTCAACATCTCTCACAATCCCAACTGGAGAGACTTTTTTTATTTGCAAGATGAATCGTGACATCAATGTCCTCGATCTCACACGGCTGAATCTCGTGCATGATCTCTTGATAAAGTGTGAAGGGAATAGCGCTGACTCTAGATCCCAAATCACATAGCCCATAGTAATTATGATCTCCTATTTTGACAGATACAACTGGTGTACCTGAAATTGGGCCTTTGTTCTTGGCTGTGACAATGTTAGTGGAAACATCACAAAAACTAATAGTGGATTCTTCAATATCACTGGTTACCAGATCCTTGACCATTGCAACTTGAGGCTTGACCTTGATCATGTCCTCAGGTTCGTCAGTGGTCCTTCCGTTTTTGTTTAGAATACCTGTAACAAAAGAGTGCTCCTTTATCCTTGAGGGATGAGGAGGCTGTTCATACACAACTGCAGGTAAAACTTGATCAGTAACATTAACCTCAATAGGTGACTCCTTGAAAGGTTTATGATGTTGAATCTCCTTCTTCTTAGAAGAATCAATATGAGAAGCACAGTCCTTGCAAAAGTCAACCATTAGCTGGGAATCAAGACCAATTTTAGAGCTAAAGGTATTAAAGTAATCAGTCTTCACATAACTCTCAATGTAGTCATGCTCATAGTTTATAGCGGGTTCAATACCTTTATCAATTTCCCAGTCTTGAGTGTTCTTCTGGATCCTTTCTATAAGATCCCATTTTTCTTCCATACTTCTGGTCTGGAATACCCCGCTAGAGGAGGCATCCAAAATCTCCCTTTCCTGACGAGAAAGCCTGGCATAAATTTTTTTAAGTATAATTTCCTTGGGGAGCTCATGGTTTGGGCATTTGAGCATCAGGGACTTCAGTCTCCCCCAAGCTTGTGCGATGCTCTCTCCGTCGCGAGACCAAAAGTTGTAGATGTAGTTCCTGTCTTGGTGAATTTCACGAAGAGGATAAAACTTTGCATAAAAGAGAGACATAAGCTCTGGCCATTCAAGCAGATCAGAGTTATCGAGTAGCTTATACCAATCTTAAGCTTTATCTTTGAGTGATACGGAGAATAGTTTATTCATGGCGAACTCCATTGTTACACCTGCAAGATTAAATAAAGAACATAATTGTGATAAATATATCAGGAGTTATCCCGGATGTCCTTCTCCTGTATAACGATTAGCAAAGACATAATCAATAATACCAGATGGTATTTTATAGGGCACACTTTCAGTAGGGGTAGGAGTGACCACCACAGTCGTGGGGCGGCTCCTTACCAGCAACGAACCAACAGTAGAAGAGTCCATAAGGACTGAAGGTAACAACAGAAAATAAAGGTTTCCTTGCCGGCTTCACTTACCAATAGCGCTACACTCCCCGGCAACAGCGCCAGCAAACCTCATTGATGGTGGTGAAGTTAACAAGTTTAGTTGGATTGCCTCCCCTGTTAACCGCGCCAATAAATGATTCTTGATAACCCACAAGTCTAGGGGATCAATTGTAGCTTTTCGATAAATAAGAGTGTCGAACCCAACGAGGAGCAGAAGGTGCTGATAAGTGACACTGGATAAGGAAAGGCTACACACACTCAAAGGTAAATATTTAGGGGTTTTTGGTTTAAGCAATAGAAAAGTAAAAGACAAGCAAAGTAAACAGGGTAACTAAGGAGTAGCAAGTGGCCCAATCCTTTCACAAGGATAATCCTAGGAACTAAACTTATAAAAGCTAAAGTGTTCTCTAGAACACACGGGAGAGATAGCCAAGTTACTTTCACTATACTCCGCCAAGTAATATGTATTGTGTTGATAAATGTTGGTGGGTGGATCAATGCTAGTACACCTTATAGACTAAGATAAGTGTACTCTTATGATTGCACACCTTGCAAGAATCCTCAAATACAAGGTAGTAATTAAGGCATAAGCCTAACCACAACATTACGATCAAGGATCCATAACTCCCTTGTGCAAAAGTGTGCGAACTGGGGTTCAGGTTTCTGTCACTCCGGAAACCCACCATAAGGATCCTTTGTGCACAATGTATTCCTCTAGGCCCATGAAAGGTGAAGTGTTAAGTGTTCGACTCACATAAAACCACTAGAGAAATAACAACACAACTTAAGTATCAAACAACACATAACACTTCAACATCATATGACTACTAACAACTAGACTTCTCCCATGTTCTCAAGAACTAAAGTAACTACTCACAAGACATAAAAGAGATCATGATCAGAGGTGATAGATGTGTGTCAAACAATCTGGACACAATGGTATTTCTCCAACAAAACTCAATAGCATTCACCACAAAGTAGTAATCAACACCAACAGAGTAGAGAGGATAGATAGTACGGATTACAACACAAGTTGCAATTGTGAGATGAGATGGGATGGAGATGGAGATGGTGCTGATGTTGGGGATGATGTTTATGATGATCTCGATGATGCCCGTGACGATGATGATGATGATGGCAACGATCTCCCCTTCTGGGAGGTGATCTCCCCGGCGGAATCTGCCCACCGGAGATGGATTTTCTCCTGTGTAGGTTTCCGCCCTGTGGCGGCGGCGAAACACAGAAACTCCTCTTTCTTTAGGGTTTTCACCCCAGGGGGTCTTAGAGGCGAGAGGGGCACCGGGGGGGGGGGGGGGGGCACCAGGCATCCAGGAGGGTGCCTGGCGCGGCCAGTAGGGGGGCCGCGCCAGGCACCCTTCTGGCTGCCTGGTGAGTCCCCTCACCTCCATCCTCGATGGTCCCCAGTCAAACTTCATAAAAACACTCCCCATAAATTTTCATCGCATTTGGACTTGATATGATTCAGCAACTTGGTGTCCACTTTTCACCACTGAATTCTGGTTCTGCTGCTTCGGCACCGGAAAGTTGTAAACTGTGTAAAACAAGCCAAAACAACATAAGAACAATACTTTATAGTGGAATATATCAATGAATAGGATGAAATTCCAATAAAAAATAGTGATGCATTTTGGACGTATCAGTTGGGTAGCTTGTTTACCACTGATGAAAGGATCCGGAACTTCTATGTGACCAAGCTTCTCCATTTCTCTTTGAAAGGAGATGCTAGAGCATGGTATGATGCACTACCATGTGGTTCCATTCAAAGTCCTCAAGATATGGCTATATCTTTCGTTGATAAGTATTTTCCTGCTCATATGCAACATGCTGCTTTACAAAGAATTTATAACTTTAAATAGTTGCAGGATGAGCATCTCCCTAAAGCATGGGGGAAGTTTTGCAGTCTTCTCAAGGCTAGAGCGGGACATGAGATCCCTAAGAATGAATTACTTGATATATTTTATGCTAGTCTAACCAATGAATCTAGATCCTATCTAGATAGTTGTGCTGGTTGTGTTTTCAGGGAAAGAACTCCGGACGATGCGGAAGAATTGATGGGCAAGATTGCTAAGAACCACGAAGATTGGTCTGTCCCCGAACCACCCCCACCACTAAAGAAGAGGGGCATGCTTGTCCTAAGCCCCGAAGATGTGCAAGAAGCAAATAAGTCTATAAAAGAGAAAGGTATTAAAGCTAAAGACCTGAAGAATCTACCTCCAATTGAAAAGTTGTGTGAGCCTACCACTCACCCACCTATGGTAGAGGTACACTCTCTTTTAGATTTCAATGCAAGTGACATCCCTAAAGGTAAGCCTCCTGACCAATGTTTAGATGAGCTTGATAATTTTATTATGAAGCAAAGTCACTTCAATGATAAGATACAAGGTCAGTTGCATGATAATACTCTTGATATCAAAAGTTTGCTTGATGTATAGGAAGAACAGTTAATGATGTTAAATGTATTGTGAAGCATTTTCATATGGTTCAAACTCAGCTTGAAAAAAATTCTAATGTGCAAAAAGATTTTCTTGCTAACAATGCCAAAAAAGACAATTTACAGGCCTATGGTATAAAAACCCGGGGTGGAACACATACCCAGGACCCTCTCTATCCAGAGGGGCCTCCGAAGAGGATCGAGCAAGATTCTCAAGTACATGAATAAGATTGTTAGCTCTCCAAAGAAGAAGAAGAAGAAGAAAAAGAAACACAAGGAAGCTGATAATTCCAATGATCCTATAGAAGAAGAAGAACATGTGATAACCCTCAACTGTAGGGGATCGAGATAGTCTTCGCGGGCAAGATAACCCAATTTATTGATTCGACACTTGGGGACACAAAGAATACATACAGGCTTTGACAATTGAGTTGTCAATTCAACCGCACATGAAATAAACACTTGCTTGCACAAAGGTATTAGTAGAAACTGTGATACAGTGGTAGTAGTGGTGGTGATAATAGTGGTGATGGTGGTGGTGAAACAGCAAAAGTAAACAACTAGTAACCAGCAAGAAAGAAAACACTTTATGCTAGGGAGATGGATGGTTGGGCGCTGCTTGGATGAGAACGAACATGTAATAGATTCTAACACGGACAAGGCTCACAGAAAAGAAAGGATCATCTAGGCAAATATCAAACATCAGGCGTGTATCCCAGGGTAGTTGTACGTGCTTGCAATAAGAACTTTGCACAACATATTTTGTCCTACCCTCCCGCTACAAACGGGTCCAAAAGGAACTTAGGGAGATTAAGGTACTCCTATCAAAGAGCACCGGAACAAAGCATTAACACTTCATGGATACACGGAATCCTCAAATTATAGTCCATCCCCTTTGGTGTCCCAAGATGTCACCATTGGGATCGCCGGTTCCGGACTATAATAGGTGCATACAACTCATAGATAGGATCAAGAACACCAAAAACTCAAGAAACAAAAGGGTGACCAGATCTGAAATCATGGCACTCGGGCCCAAAGTGACAAGCATTAAGATCAACAAGTTGTAACAGAGATGATAAACACCAAGTAGATGATAGGCAACATGCCCCCAACAATCTGATTGAACTATTACATGATCTAACTCATCCAATCCTTACCATCCCCTTTGCCTACAGCAGGGAATTACTCACACATGAGAGAGGAAGTCATGGAGGGGTGATGGAGAGGCGATGACGATGACGATGGCGATGATTTCCCCTCACCGGAGGTCAAAGCATCCTCCAGATTATCTCTCCTAGAGAAGAACAGAGGGTTGCGACGGCTCCGCGATGTAGATTGGAAAAGCGACTTCTGTTCTGGGGTTTATGCGTCGGGAGAATAAATAGGGCCAAAGTAGGGCACCGGGGGACGTGGGACCAAGCCAGGAGGGCAGGTGGCGCGGCCAGGGGCTGGGCCGCACCAGGCACCCTCCTGGCTGCCGCATTGCTGCCCTGTGGCCCCCCTTTGGACTTGCGGAAGCTTCCGGAACGCTGATTTTTTATTTTTATTTTTGGGATTTTTCCAGCGTACATAAATATCCAGAAACATGTACAAAAGAAAACAGCACTGGTAGCTTTGCTGAAAACAACGTCAGTCCGGGTTAGTTTCGTTCAAATCATGCAAGAATGAAGCCAAAACAATATCAAAAGTGTTTGGAAAAGTAGATACATTTGAGACGTATCAAATCCCCCAAGCTTAGCTATTGCTTGTCCTCAAGAAATTCAGTTCAACGAACTGGACGCGACAAAGAAAATTTTGACAAACTCTTTTGCTTCATTAGATGTATATAAGCATGCACTACGAAAGAGTTTAGCAAGTTTTGACAGCATGCTACAAGGACAATGCACGAAGCAATCCTTCTTTCATGTAATCAGTCACAAACAAACAAAAAGTAAATAATATGCTGTTGAGAATCAATTTAAGATCACAATGCACATAGCATGAACATATCAAAGTGGTATCTCGCTAGCCTCCATGAGTGAAGCAAAACATAAATGCAGAAACTCCTCCGGAGTTTTAAAGGAGACTAGAACTTAGAACTCAAAGTAAGAAACATCACAAGCATGCAGAAGACAATGTGATACTTTGGGACAATGCATGTTACACTAAGAATGACACTTATGCTCTCATAGTTGGTGATTTGGAGAAAGGAAGGTGGAGACTCTCGAACCGTGGCTTTTGATGGCAAGGTTGAAAACCAGTGGTTGGCAGAAAATACTAAACATGTACCAGAGCTCTCAACTTTAAAACAGAGATAAATTTCTTTTTGAGAGTGCAACTTTCCAGTCAACGGTGAACGGTAAAGATCTCCCAATATCTTCCATGCCAACCATATATTTTTATATTTTTTTGCTTACACTTTTGTTCCTGACTCCATCTATCATAGACGGTTGTGCCGTCATCAAGTATGGGGGAAGTGCAACTTTTCTATTTTTCTCTTTCTCTTTTATTTTTATTTTTGACTAGTTAAAACTTCCGTCAAATATTTTTGGCATGAAAGATACTGATTTCCCCTCACCGCACCATGAGCTTGTACGGTTACAAAAAGGAAACTTTTGAATAAGGTTTTGAGATGGTACATGAAAGTCTTCGTTAGGGATGGCACGTAAATACCATATATAGGTAGGTATGGTGGACTCAAATGGAACAACTGGGTTTAGAAAGGTGATTGTGGAAGCACAAGAAGAATTCCGCTTGGTGCTGGAGGAAGGCTAGCAAAAGACTGGGAAGCGACCAACCAGAGAGCATAACAGTCATAATCATGCAGAGCTAGAAAGCAACATTGAATAGGCATGAAAGTGATATAACTCACTCTGAAGTATAAAGATCATCAAGGCAGAACATTCTTTTTAGTCTTAACATGCGTGAACATGTGCCAAGTCAACCCAAGAATTCCCCGGAGGGAAATACCACTTCAATATGCCACACCATGAACAATGCAATGCATGTCAATAATTTCAAGCAACACATTATAAACTCTAGCTATTTGAGACTAACCACAAAGAAAGCATGAACCACTGGGAAAGCATTGTAAACATAGCACTATGTCGCTACAAGCCGATCTCTAATCATAAGTACAGGAATATGTACAAAAGTAGAAACAAAAAGAGTTCATACCGGCTTTCCTTGTTGCATCCCTTCCGCCGATCTTCGTCATTACTGCCTTGTCACTTGCACGATCGAACATAGGAAATTATAATCATCACGGATTCGAGCTGAACTCTGAAACAAAGAAAACTAAAGAGCAAAGAAAACATATTTTTGGGTTTTTGTAAGGTTTAATGAAAGAAAAAGAAAGGAGAAATCCTTTTGGGTTTTTGCAAACTAAAGGAACAAAGAAGAACAGGCAAAAACTTGCAAAAAGATAAAAGCGAACCAACGGTAGATACAATGGAAAAGGGAGGAGAGCACCTACTCCCCCAAGCTTAGGCTTTTGGCCTAAGTTGGGGCTCGTCTACTGCGGTCTTGAGGAGCCTCCTGCTCCCGGGTAGTACTGGTATGCCCATGGGTCGTATGCGTCCTTCGATGCGTACACTGAAGTCCTGGGTTCCTCCCACGTGGAAGAGGAAGGTCCCGCCCCCCATCCAGAGGAAGACCCTTCACCCCAGGGGGTGGTGGTCTCCTCCCGAACTGGTGGATATACCACGTGATCCTCCTGAACGGGCGGATACACGACGCACTCCTCCTCGTCTGGCTCGACCTCCTCCGTGAGGTCGTGAAACTGGTATCTCCCCGTGATCTCATCAAACTCGGCCACTTAAAAACGAAATCCGTTCCTGCGAGAAAAATCAAACACAAGTGGTGCAGGTAGACGGACAGTGCGTGCCACACCGTCTTTAAACCGCCAAATATAATCAAGTGTGTAGCGGTCAGAGGTCTTAGTAACAAAGAAATTCCTCTTCATGGAAGCCAAGTCAAGGCTAACAAAAGGAAATATTGCATCATCTGGGCGCGGTTCTCCTTGGAGAAACTTCAAAAGAAGTGTGGCATAGACGCCACCAAAGAGGTCCCCCTTGTTACTATTAGTAGCAAGGCGTTTCGCAATAAGCGAACCCACATGATACTCGTGCTTCCCTGAGAGGGCATTCGCCATGATAGCAGTATCAGGCGTAGAAGTGCTGCTCGTGTTGTCTCGAGCCAACACTCCTCTAGCAATATAATAGGCGAAATACCTGAGGTGAGGGAACATAATATTGGAAATCTTCTGACGGTTGGATGGCCTCACTTCAGTGTTACAGAACGAGTCGAGGAGGGTGTTGAGTGCAACAGTTTGGAAATTTTTCCTCTTCTTCTTCTCGACCAAGCCTGGCAAACCTAAAGCTTCACAAAATATACCCATAGGCATGGTCAGCAATCTTTCATAAAGTCGAAACACCACAGTATCATTGTCAGAATAAAACCTGAAAATGTTAACAAAAATAGCTGTGAGTGTCTCGTACTGTGGTACACGGCTCGTAACAAGCCGTGTCAAACCTGCATTGGCACACAAAGCATAGAACTCTTCTTGTATGCCGGCATCCTCCATGAAATCTTCGCATGGAAATGACATGGCTTTCGCGGGTGACGCGTCCAACATCTCTTTGGGTACGATATCTTCATTGTAGCTCACCCTCATGGTCGAAGGTGAAGTTGCGGAACGCGTAACACGGCTAGAGCGCTCGGGTTTCTTCTTCCCAAGCCACTTTCCTAGCCTCTCCATTTCTGAAATTTTTAACAATTCACAAAAACAAAGATTTAAGCAAAACTAGTTTGGGAAAAACATTCTACTTACTTTACCAAGGCTCAAACTAGCAACAAAACTTGAAAAATAAATTTCTACACAAACATTTAAGCTCAACTAAACAGCACCAAGAACCACTAAATACTCACTAATGAAGACACCAACTAGAAAACTAATTGGAGGGGTGAGGGAGTCACATACTAGAGAGTATTTGTTCCAAATTTCAGCTCAAATGAGTGGTTGTAGAAGGAGATCGAGGTTCCGTGCTCAAGAACAACAAGAACAGCAGAACAAGAGCAAGAACACGAGTTTTTGGGAGGAAGGAGAGAGAGTGAGGGAAGAGAGGCCACCAGGGGGTGCCTGTGGGCCCCAGGAGGGTGGGTGGCGCGACCAGGAGCTGGGCCGCGCCACCTGGCCTCCTGGGCCAGGGGTGGACTCCCCTGGCCAGGCACAGGTGCCTCCTGATGGCTTTTTACCTGGAAATTTTGATTTTGATTTTTCTGGAATTTTCTGGGCAACTTGACTGTAGAGAATTTTTCAAAGTTCAAAAAGCTGCAAAAACTTTCGTGAACTTGGGACAAAAGTTAGAACAAGTGAAGCTTTAAACACAAAAACTTGGGTACAACAAGGAGAATAAAAGCTAAAGGAAATGAAAACGTAACAAGCTCAACTTTTTACCCATATAAAACATGCTAGTTAGAAAGGTTGATCAAGTCTTACCAACAAACCTGTGGTATATAGCGCAGAAAGTCTCGCCTCTTATGAAGTGATCATTGCACTCTCACTTTAACGGACATTGTCCCCACCATAATTGTCTTGTATTTATGGTATACATGTAGTGGACAATCCCATTCTCCAATCTTCACGGTCTCGATATTCTCAATGGAGTTAAGGCCATGCCTTTTGTTGATCTTCTTCGGAAAATACACCGTGTGTTCTTTGTCATTCACGTTGAAGGTAACCTTCCCTTTATTGCAATCAATAACAGCACCTGCGGTGTTAAGAAAAGGTCTACCAAGGATAATGGACATGCTCCCATCCTCGGGCATGTCAAGCACAACAAAATCAGTAAGTATTAAGAAATTGGCAACTTCAACAGGAACATCCTCACAAATACCGATCGGGACTGCCGTGGACTTGTCGTCCATCTGGAGAGAGATATCTGTAGGAATTAGTTTCTCTAAACAAAGTCTTTTGTAGAGAGAAAAGGGCATAACACTCACTCCTGCACCAAGATCACATAAAGCAGTTCTAACATAATTATTTTTTATGGAGCAAGGAATGGTGGGTATACCTGGGTCACCGAGCTTCTCAGGAATCTTGCCACTAAAAGAGTAGTTAGCAAGCATAGTAGATATTGCCTCATTAGGGACTTTTCTTTTATTAGTAACAATATCTTTCATATATTTAGAGTAAGGAGGTAACTTAATAGCATCAGTCAAAGGGATTTGAAGAAAAAGAGGTTTCATCCACTCACAAAACTTGTTGTAGTGCTCTTCTTCTTTGGTTTTGACGGACTTTCTTGGGAAAGGCACGGGTTTCTGTACCCATGGTTCTCGTTCCTTCCCATGTCTCCTTGCAAGAAAGTATTCTCTAGTATACTTCTTGCGCTTATCTGGTGCTTCTTCTTCTCGAACCTCAGGTGGATCATTCTTTTCAGCATCTTTTTCAGGTTCAGCACTGTCTTCAGTCTCAGCATCTGAGGTAGATATGCTGTTTGGATCAACAACTTGTTCTTCTTCTTCTATTGGATCATTGGAATTGTCAGCTTCCTTGTGTTTCTTTTTCTTCTTCTTCTCCTTCTTTGTAGAGCTAACAATTTCTTCCTCCTGCACTTGAGAATCTTGCTCGATACTCTTCGGATGCCCTTCTGGGTAGAGAGGGTCCTGGGTATGTGTTCCACCCCGGGTCTTTATACCATAAGCCTGTAAATTGTCCTGTTTGGCATTATTAGCAAGCAAATCTTTTTGCACATTAGAAATTTGTTCAAGCTGAGTTTGAACCATATGAAAATGCTTCACAAGACATTTAACATCATTAACTGTTCTTCCTAGAACATCAAGCAAACTTTTGATAGCAAGAGTATTATCATGCAAATGACCTTGTATCTTCTCATTGAAGTGACTCTGCTTCATAATAAAATTATCAAGCTCATCTAAACATTGGTCAGGAGGTTTACCTTTAGGGATGTCACTTGCATTGAAATCTAAAAGAGAGTGTACCTCTACCATAGGTGGGTGAGTGGTAGGCTCACACAACTTCTCAATTGGAGGTAGATTCTTCACGTCTTTAGCTTTAATACCTTTCTCTCTTATAGAATTCTTTGCTTATTTCATATCTTCGGGGCTTAAGACAAGCATGCCCCTCTTCGTTGGTGGTGGAGGTGGTTCAGGCACAGACCAATCTTCATGGTTTTTGGCAATCTTGCCCATCAATACTTCTGCATCGTCCAGTGTTCTTTGCCTGAAAACACAACCAACACAACTATCTAGATAGGATTTAGACCCATCGGTTAGACCAGCATAAAATATATCAAGTAATTAATTCTTAGGGATCTCATGTCCCGGTCTAGCCTTCAGAAAACTGCAAAAATCTCTCCCAAGCTTTTGGGAGATGCTCATCCTGAACTGTTTAAAGTTATAAATTCTTTGCAAAGCATCATGTTGCATATGAGCAGCAAAATACTTATCAACGAAAGATATAGCCATATCTTGAGGACTTTGAATGGAACCACATGGTAGTGCATCATACCATGCTCTAGCATCTCCTTTCAAGGAAAAAGTAAGAAGCTTGGTCACATAAAAGTTCCGGATCCTTTCATCAGTAGTAAACAAGCCACCAAACTCAGTGAGTCTGGTCAGGTGCCCGATAGCATCATCATTTTCTCTGTCATAAAAGGGATCAGCTTCAACTGTGGATATAAGTGAAAGGTCAACAGAGAAATCATAATCAGGATCAGTGATGCATATAGGAGACGTAGCAAAAGTAGGATCAGAAGTAAACTTGTTCTTCAGGGAATGCTTTGCTAGCAACTTCTTTATAGTAGCAGGGTCGGAAGAAGCACATTCATTAATCTCCCTGCAAAAATCATCATCAAGCGTAATATAATCATCCCCAAGGAGTTTCTCCTTAAGTCCAGCAAAGTTATGAGTTTTTCCAATAGGTTTTTGGGTAACAGGAATTTCAACACCCGAGAATCGGGCAGCAACAACAATCTGTTCTTCAATAAAAGAACCAAGTGAACTTGTAGTCTCAACGGTAGTAGAATCATCATCAAAAGTATCTGACATATTGCCAGACTCAGCAGAAGTAGCATGTAACTGAGGTGAATAAAACTGACTCATAACTGAAGGTGAATCAAGTTTAGCACTAGTGCTAAGAGCAATACCTATTCTCGTACGGGATGGTAAGATCGGAACCTTAGGGTCTCCTTTCTTACCCATAGTGGATAGCGTGCAATAGGTAGGATACTTCAAGTAGACCTGTAAATAAATCTATGGTCCCCGGCAACGGCGCCAGAAAACCGTACTCGATAACCCTCAACTGTAGGGGATGGAGATAGTCTTCGCGGGCAAGATAACCCAATTTATTGATTCGACACTTGGGGACACAAAGAATACGTACAGGCTTTGACAATTGAGTTGTCAATTCAACCGCACCTGAAATAAACACTTTCTTGCACAAAGGTATTAGTAGAAACTGTGATACGGTGGTAGTAGTGGTGGTGATAATAGTGGTGATGGTGGTGGTGAAACAACAAAAGTAAAACATCAAAAGTAAACAACTAGTAACCAGCAGGAAAGAAAACACTGTAGGCTAGGGCGATGGATGGTTGGGCGCTGCTTGGATGAGAACGCACATGTAATAGATTCTAACACGGGCAAGGATCACAGAAAAGAAAGGATCATCTAGGAAAATATCAAATATCAGGCGTGTATCCCAGGGTAGTTTTACGTGCTTGCAATAAGAACTTTGCACAACATCTTTTGTCCTACCCTCCCGCTACAAACGGGGCCAAAAGGAACTTAGGGAGATTAAGGTACTCCTGTCAAAGAGCACCGGAACAAAGCATTAACACTTCATGGATACACGGAATCCTCAAATTATAGTCCATCCCCTTTGGTGTCCCAAGCTGTCACCATTGGGATCGCCGGTTCCAGACTATAATAGGTGCATACAACTCATAGATAGGATCAAGAACACCACAAACTCAAGAAACAAAAGGGTGATCATATCTGAAATCATGGTACTCGGGCCCAACGTGACAAGAATTAAGAGCAACAAGTTGTAATAGAGATGATAAACACCAAGTAGATGATAGGCAACATGCCCCCAACAATCTGATTGAACTATTACATGATCTAACTCATCCAATCCCTACCATCCCCTTTGCCTACAGCAGGGAATTACTCACACATGAGAGAGGAAGTCATGGAGGGGTGATGGAGAGGCGATGATGATGATGATGGCGATGATTTCCCCTCACCGGAGGCCAAAGCATCCTCCAGATTAGCTCTCCTAGAGAAGAACAGAGGGTTGCGGCGGCTCCGCGATGTAGATTGGAAAAGTGACTTATGTTTTGGGGTTTCTGTGTTGGGAGAATAAATAGGGGAAAAGTAGGGCACCGGGGGACGTGGGACCAAGCACGAAGGGCAGGTGGCGCGGCCAGGGGCTGGGCCGCGCCAGGCACCTTCTGGCTGCCCCCTGGCTGCCCAGGCAAAGTAGGGCACCGGGGGACATGGGACTCGCGGAAGCTTCCGGAACGCTGATTTTTTATATATTTTTTTGGGATTTTTCCAGCGTACCTAAATATCTAGAAACCTGTACAAAAGAAAACAACACTGGTAGCTCTGCTGAAAACAGCGCCAGTCCGGGTTAGTTTCGTTCAAATCATGCAAGAATGAAGCCAAAACAATAGCAAAAGTGTTTGGAAAGTAGATACGTTTGAGACGTATCAACATGCTGTTGATCCAAACGGCATATCTACCTCCGATGCTGAGACTGAAGACGGTGCTGAACCTGAAAGAGATGCTGAAAAGAATGATCCACCTGAGGTTCGAGAAGAGGAAGCACCTGATAAGCGCAAGAAGTACACTAGAGAAGATTTCATCGCAAGAATACATGGGAAGGAACGAGAACCATGGGTACAAAAATCCATGCCCTTTCCACTTTCAAAACCAAAGAAGAAGAGCACTACAACAAGTTTTGTGAGTGGATGAAACCTCTTTTTCTTCAGATTCCTTTGACTGATGCTATTAAGTTACCTCCTTACTCTAAATATATGAAAGATATTGTTACTAATAAAAGAAAAGTTCCTAATGAGGCAATATCTACTATGCTTGCTAACTACTCTTTCAGTGGCAAGATTCCTGAGAATCTCGGTGATCCAGGTATACCCACCATTCCTTGCTCCATAAAGAATAATTATGTTAGAACTGCTTTATGTGATCTTGGTGCAGGAGTGAGTGTTATGCCATTTTGTCTCTACAAAGGGCTTTGTTTAGAGAAACTAATTCCTACAGATATCTCCCTTCATATGGCTGACAAGTCAACGGCCGTCCCAATCGGTATTTGTAAGGATGTTCCTGCTGAAGTTGCCAATTGCTTAATACTTACTGATTTTGTTGTGCTTGACATGCCCGAGGATGGGAGCATGTAAGGCCCGATATGCGGTACTGTTCCAGATCTAGATGTTTCCGTCCAGATCCAGGGACGAAGCACATATCGGTCCCACTTCGACATATGACGGAGTCATATGCCCCGGATTTCCAACATGATATCACAACGTTACAGATACAGGATACAACATCTCATACAATCGGCATACAACTGCCTTAAATAGAATACAACAGCGGAAGATACATGTCTGGGTACAGACTACAAGCTAATGCCTAGTGGAAAAAGAAAAACATCGATCCCATACCCACACGGGTCCAGGCCCTCCGACGGGATCCGCCTAACTAGTCGTCGTCGAGTCTCCACGTGAAACGTCGAGCACCATACCTATTGTCGATCGAGAACCCTGAAAAGAGTTTGGGGGTAGTATCATGAGTACAGCGGTACTCAGCATCCAACTGTAGTGATCATCTGACCCAACAAGGACTTCATCACTCGTCATTCTAGGACAACTAGTAGTTTACGGTAAGGATGGGGTAAGTGGTGAGGTTGCTGCCGCAATAGCATTTATGAAGTGGCTAACGATCTAGAGACTAAGATAAGAAGCCAAGCATTCGATGAGGAATCGCCTCCAACAAGTATGATATCCACCTACTTACGCAAGCATAACACCTATCCTATCCTTGTCCTCCTCTTCGCATCCCGACGAACAAGAAGCAGTCAAGGCACACACATGTTGATCAAGTTATATTAAGATTATCTCAGTTGTTGTTGTCTATGAACAAGGAGTAGGTCTCAAGTCGTCCATAACCGTGGACACAGCTTCTCGAAAAGATTTAACCCTGCAGGGGTGTACCAACTGCCCATTACAAGGCTCCGCACGCACGCCCATCACTCTCAGTTGCTACCCATGATAGGCAACCATTTTATGATTTAGTCCGAAGAGATCCGGAACGACAGGCCCCTCTAACTAACAACGCACAAATCCGGGTGGCCCCCGGTGAGTCGACATCCAACTCAAAAGCCGGCCGCGCTCTCGAATCGGCCTCTACCGTCTGGACGAGGTCGGGTTAGCTACCCAAACAGACGTGGGCAGCCACCTAGCTTCCAGGTGTGGACCAACAAAGAAACCATGTCTCCGTTGGCCCGAGTTGTTTTAGATAATATCTGCCAGGAGCTACCCGACAAACACACACACGGTTTTCAAATGGTAAAATCAGCTTGGGCCACCACTAGATATGTTTAAAGCTAGATAGGTAAGAAAAGGGGACCCCATAAAATCCCACACGCGGTTAGGCACGCTCAGTCTTAAAACAAATACCCGGAACTCGGATCCTAGGTGACTCGAATGGAACAAAGCGTCGGGGCGGGATAGCCTAGACCTTCCATCCTTCGTCGAATATAGTCAACATTATAATAACCATATCACCGACAACAATATAATAGTGTGATATCCCAAACCAAGGAGTAACAGGGTAACATCGTAGCATCCTAAGCATGCATACTAAGCAGGGGTTGAGCAACGAGCAATAGTAACATAGCAGTACAAGGTTGCTGGGAAGGGACATGGCTGTATCGGTTTGAAAAAGGTTGTAAACATGTGGTAGGATCAAACATCGAACCTAACCTAGACTAGCATGCAAACCGCTGGTTGAAATAGAATGGATCATAAGTAATGTATAGTCCTTGCCTGTTGATAAGTCGGGTTCCTAAGGTGTAGTTGATCGCAAGCTCGCAACGTCTCCGAGAGGTACCCGCGGAAGCACACAAGAGGGTAAACACTGGAAAGCAATCAACGAGCAACCATCTATTACTATGGGGAAACACAAGATCAAGAAGACAACACAAGCACGACAACGCGATACGGATCTATCGTCGAGAACGGTTACTAACAGTTTAAGTGGAGTATCGGTCACACACGACGAATACTGCACGTTTACGGTGGTTCAAGTTGCTTAGCTACAGGTGATCAACCAAGGTTGTTAACATGGAAGCTCAAGCAAGCATGTCATAGCACACAAACATGTCAAGAGGTGAAGCACAAAGTAAACTATCTATGCTAGTCAATTTAAGTGAGGCACAACCTAAACATGGCATATCACTAAGTGCCGCACGATGATTAAAAGATTTGGTACTGTTCTGCCCTAAACCATATTTTAGGTTGGTTAACAACAACAAACAATAGAATAAACACAAAGTACACGAAAAACTAATCAAGTTACATATAAAGAACACCCCAAACGGAGTTACGGTTCAAAAGATATAAGCAAAACAAGTTACGGGCACAATCTGCCAACATCACGAAGCACACTTCAGAGCAATGCATAAACAGGTTAATCAATGCAAACATGCTCACAAATGATATGGAAATAAAGTAGACATGATAGGGAAGGCATGGCTAAAATAATCATGCAAATAGGCATCATGGATGAGTCACAATCATCATGCAAAGTTGCAACAAAATATAAACATCAGCACTTAACAGGAAAAATTAGCAGTTTAACGACCTGATGCCCACTTTAGCACACAATTACACAATAAATACGACCTCAAACGGAAAAACTTTCTACATACGAAAGTTACAGCACGCAAAACTGAGCAACTTTTGTTTTGGGGGCACGTTCATACGGGCTACGGTTTTAGCGCAATACTAAGCGCAAAAACGAATCAGCAGCAGATATTTCAGCACTTAGAAAAATTTACAGAGCTAAAAGAAAAAAAAACAGACAGGATAAAAAAAAGTGCTGGGCTGGCTCACCCCACTGGGCTCGGCCCAATTGGCCTAGCTGGCTTGGGTTGGCGCCTTGGGCCTGGATCTGGCCGGCAGGCCTGTGGAGGCGGCCCCCAGGGGGAGGCGAGCGGGAGGCCGAGCCGGCTCCTCCCGAGCAGGCGGCGACGACGCCCGTGACCTCCGGCGAGGTGGCCCGCGCGACCGGCCAGGCGAGGTGGCGGCTCCAGGGGCGAGGGGGTGCCGGATCCAGGGCGGTTGGGGCGGCCGGCTTGAAGGCTTGAGGCGGGGCGCCGACTTGAAGGCTTGAGGCGGGCGGCCATGGCGGCTCT
Organism: Bromus sterilis; assembly: GCA_950022295.1. Lineage (NCBI taxonomy): Eukaryota > Viridiplantae > Streptophyta > Magnoliopsida > Poales > Poaceae > Bromus > Bromus sterilis. The sequence continues at coordinate 280,867,620 of OX465599.1, read as the reverse complement.
GGTCAGCGACCTGCAGCAGAGAGATGGGGGGGCGGGTTGAGAGCTAGAGGAGGAGAGGGAGGAACGGAGAGGAGAGGGAGAGAAGGGTGGCCGCGGCTGCTGCGGCTCGCCGGTGGCGGCCTCGGGCCCGGCGGCGCGCGGTGCCTCCACGGGAGGGGAGAGGAGGTGAGGAGAGAGATGGAGGTTGGTGAGGCCAGGGCGTGATCTGGGCCGTTGGATCGGCCGATCCGACGATCCAGATCCGCTGAGGGCCTAGGGTGCGAAAATGGAGCAATTTTGGAGCAAAACAGGGGGTGGCTGCAAATTGTGTCTAGGGAAACCCTAGAAATGGGTGGGAGTGTGGTGGTCTTTATATAGCCCCGGTGGCTGGAAGTTTGCAAAAACATCTCCGTTTCTTCTCTCGCGCGCGCGGTGCTCACGTTTCTGACCGCCGGGGGTCCGCAGTACCTCCGATTCGGGTAAAACTTCGAACTGCGCGATCAACGCGTCGAGCCGGAGGCATTCTCCTCGCGCTGGAACCGTTCCGAAAACACTTTCCGGCGCGCTATAAAAATATACCGTTTAATTATTAAACGGGGTTTTCATTCCGTTGGCTGCGGCTAGTCTCGTGCGGTTTTCGCGACGGTGATCGGGTGAAACCCGGTGTCGCAAAGGTCGAGTGTCAGGGTGGCAAGGGTCGGTCTCCGTACGATACGAGATAAGAGGGGGAAAAATAATCGCCGATCGGTAAATCGGGGATGCAAACACCGCAAACAAATCAGACAATCAAACAATTCACACCGAAAACAAATTTTTTAATTTTTGTGAAAACTGGGCTGTTACAGAGCATGTCCATTATTCTTGGTAGAACTTTTCTTAACACCACATGTGCAATTATTGATTGCAATAAAGGGAAGGTTACCTTCAACGTTAATGACAAAGAACACACGGTGTATTTTCCAAAGAAGATCGACAAAAGGCATGGCCTTAACTCCATTGAGAATATCGAGACCATGAAGATTGGAGAATGGGATTGTCCACTACATGTATACCACAAATAGAAAACAATTATGGTGGGGACAATGTCCATCAAAGTGAGAATTCAATGATCACTTCATAAGAGGCGAGACTTTCTACTCTATATATCACTGTTTTGTTGGTAAGACTTGATCAACCTTGCTAACTAGCATGTTTTATATAGGTAAAAAGCTGAGCTTGTTATGTTTTCATTCCCTTTAGCTTTTATTCTCGTTGCTGTACCTAAGTTTTTGTGTTTAAAGCTTCACTTGTTCTAACTTTTGCCCCAAGTTCACGAAAGTTTTTGCAGCTTTTTGAACTTTGAAAAATTCTCCACAGTGAAGTTGTCCGGAAAATTCCAGAAAATTCAAAATAAAAATTTCCAGGTAAAAAGCCATCGGGGGGCACCTGAGGCTGACCAGGGGGGTCCACCCCTGGCCCAGGAGGCCAGGTGGCGCGGCCCAGCCCCTGGCCGCGCCACACACCCTCCTGGGCCCCACAAGCACCCCCTGCTGGCATCTCTTCTTCCACTCTCTCTCTTTCTCCCCAAAAACTAGTGTTCTTGCTCTGTGACGAGGGGGTGACCCCACGACTCATATGGATGAGCCTACCCGGTGTACCAGAAGACAGAAGGCCCACAAAGATGCCGCCTGGGCCCAGCCTTGGCCCACTAGTGGAACCGACGAAGGAGTCCGCGAGTCATAAGGAAGGTGCAAACTTGCCGTACGGAACAAGATCATGGTTAGGAAACCTCATCTGTAATCATCTGTAATCCCCGTCAGACGTCGAGGGGGAGGAATACACAATCTGTAACCTAGCCTTGTGCGCACTAGCCTCGGCTTCCCTGTAATCGCCATCTCCAATCAATAATATCGAGCATGAACGTATCCTCCTGTTAGCCGACGAGCTTATCGTCCAAACTGTGCCTCTCATGACTAACCCAGGGTCCCTGACCATGGGATTTGCCGGGGTACATCCCCGACAATTGGCGCCGTCTGTGGGAACTACACAGGTTGGAATTACGATCTCGGCGATTCCGTCTTCAGCAAGCCGCAACTCAAGAGCAAGAACCAGATGCAATCCACCCGAGGAATTCAAGATCACGGTGAATATCTCCGCCGCCCCAGCAGGATCACTCGGCCTGCAGCCGTGCCAAGACCAATACTACGGAGGCAACTGAGCTCACCGCCAGCAAAGGAGAACTCGACGATCCAAAAGAAAGACGCGAGGGTTCTACACGGAGTTCCCGATCAACGAACTACAACATGAAGAAGAGGACCTGCCGGCCACTCGACGACCCACCGCCACCCAGGCACCCACCGCACAACAAGAAACTGACTCTAAGCTCGAGATCAGCGACTGTCAAGATCATCGCCAACAAGGAAGAAAACGACGACCCAGAAGACAGGCGCGAGGATTCTACGAAGCGAATCCACCCGACGAGTCGAACTATACAGTCGCACGATCGCCGACCGCTCGACGACCCGCTGCCGTGCGGACAGCCACCACCCTCCAGGGCAGCGACTCCGAAACTGGGACCGGCGAATACTACGACCCAGATCGAAGGCCAGACGAATTCTCCAATCTTATAAGGAACCAGAATCTAAGTGAAGGGATCGAAGTCGACTCGCGAGCTCACGAGCACCCGGCGGACCACGCGCTATTCTTCCGAATCTCAAGGAGGAAACGGCACGCCGGATGCAGCAACCTCACGGTCAGGGAGCAGCTAGAAGGACCCTGCACGATCCACTGCTTTGAAGACAACTGGGGAAACATCAGATCGAGCCACACTCTGGGAGACTTCCGCCTGTTCAATGAACTCGCCGACAACCTCAAGGAGGAAAAACAGCAAGAAGCCAAGCGCGCCCGACGAGCCGAGAAGTCGCACACTCAAGGACAGGTGTACACGATCCAAAAAGGTAAGGTATCGTGAGCCCAACAGGACGCCTAGACCCTGCAGGCCAGAGCAGCCGAGAACATAAACGAGTCGAAGTCTACCAGCTACATGACGCAGAAACCAACATCACGTTTACCCAGAGAGATCACCCGCCTGCAGTCCCAAGGCCGGGGCACGCGCCCCTGGTCCTCGACGATCAAATCGGACGGTACGACATGGACAGAATCTTCATGGACGGAGGCAGCAACATGAACATAATCTTCGTCAGCACCCTGCGCAAGATGCTGATCCCTCGATCAGTATGGTAGAAATCAAGCACCGTGTTATACGGAGTAGTCCCAGGAGAAGCAGCTACTTCCCTTGGACTAATCGAGCTCGAAGTCGTCTTCGGCAACAGACGCAATTTCGCAAAACACACCCTCGAGTTCGAAGTACTCGATTGGCAATCACAGTATCACGCCATATTGGGACGTCCAGCGTTCGCACAATTCATGGCGATTCCACACTACGCCTACCTTAAACTCAAGATGCCAGGATCCGCGGGCGTCATCACAGTCAACGGGAGCTTCGTCAAGTCAGACAAATGTGACCGTGATTTCCACAAAGTCTCTGACACCTTCGGAGCCGAGCAAGAACTCACAGAAATAGCCATGGCGACAGACAAGAGTATCTTTCCGCTAGCAAGCCGAAGCGAGTCAAAAGAGTATGGACGGGACTTCAAGATCGACAGCCACACGGTCACCCACCAGGTGCACCCGACAAACCCAGAAAAAACAGTCCGCGTGTACTCCCACCTCCCGGAAGATCAAGCGATGGCCCTCATCACTTTCCTCCGCGAAGAATGGGAAATCTTTGCATGGTGCCTAGCCGACATGCCAGGAGTACCGCGCGAGTTCGCGGAGCACGCGCTGCGCATCAAGCCAAACACCAATGTCGGGACCCGGGGTTAGCGTATGCAAGTCCCGCTACGACATAGTCATATGGAGAGCCGAGAACCGTACCCACTTGTCTAAGCAGACAAGGCCAATCACAGAACATTCTCGGAAAGCATCGTACGTGAGGGGCATCCCATCCTGGCCGAATGATCAACTGAGATGGGTCCTCATCGTCCGCACACAAGTTTAATGATATGGGTGATGAACTCCCATATTCAAAGACAAGTCGCCTCAACCATACTATCGACTATCTCATAACTCTTACATAGACTTACTCCAGCCCGATCACTTAGTCGGGGTCTAGGGCGGGCTCGATCATACCACAAAGTGTGCACGAGACAAAGTCTCGAACAATCGCATCGCGATGCCCCAAGCTGCGCATATCTAAGGGCCACTTGGTGTATGAAAGAGCGCCAGCCAGATCACAACTAAGGTCTCGAAAACCCATACAAAGACATGCATGTTATAAACATACACACAACACACATGCCTTGTATGAACAGCAGGTATCATTGCAATTCTCTACAAAGTATACATTTTATTGATAACTCACATAGAGTGCACACAGAGATCACAAGCATGTGATCCAACATTACAACAAACAAGCGGAAGCAAAGTAGGTCTGAGTACAGACAAGTTTAACAAAGGGCTTAAGAAGCCTTATTTAAACACAAGCCCTCCACGAGGGGACCAGTTGTCTGACTGGGACTATACTAGCTTGGTCTTCAGTCGTCGAGCTCGATGAAGAAGCCGCCTTCGGGGTCAGTGGGTTCATCTAAAACATAGAATATGCAAACGTGAGTACAAAGTCGTACTCGGCAAGACTTACATAGGAGCTATACTACTCATGCACATGTATCAAGGAAAAGGGAGGTGGGGTTCAATTGCAGAAGTGCCAGCTTTGACTTCGCTAGTCCTGAACTACGAGTACCAGACTTAAGGTAAGAAGCGTACAAGAGTCCACTACTTTCTCCAAACAATTACACCACTATGGTGCCTTCCTCGACTTCCCCACGAGAAAGCACGCCATAGCACTCACACTTATCTTGGTGTGTTTTAGAAGTATCCAGTTCAAGTTGTCTAATAATCAAGCTAAGCTTTCCAAGCAGTCCTTAACCGCGGACGCGGCTATTCGAATAGTTTTGTTAACCCTGCAGGGGTGTACCGCTACACACACATGATCATCAGTTACCGCCTTTGTACTCGACACCATTCAAGAAGTGTCGGCGAGGATGCTCACCACAACTGTTACCTCATAGCCGATCTAGTCCAAGAAAGCCGCCTACCTGGGTTGGCTACCACTATCGTGAACCCGGCCGGTTTACCGAAGTGGACCCAGATGATGTGTGCGTGGTGCATAAGCCGGTCTCGGATGAGCCGTTCTCTCACTTAGCATCCAGGCCACAAACCTACCAGAACTCCGAACTTTTGCGACATCTGGACATCGAAAGGGATGAGTTAATAGGTTGAGAGGGGTCAGTGAGCCCAATGTGTGGTTGTACTCTTCATCTTGGATCACCACACAAGAACTCGGACTTAGGGAGGTGTTCAACGAGACAACCCAGTGTGTACTCCTACACAGCCTCTCATCGTTCACCTTGTATTAGGGTAGATTCACCAACACATTTCCACCATCATCATGATTGCTACCATCCCGACTCACATAACAGTAACATCATTGTATCACTCTAAGCATGCAGTAAGCAGTAACAATTGCAGGGGCCACATGATATCAATCAACTCCTACATTTGCTAGGATTGTGGTTTGCTTACTACTGTGCCAAAAGATAGGTCATGCAAAGTAATGGGTTCATCTATGCGGTAGAAACGTAGCATCGTAATCATCCTATACAATGCATAAGCGAGACATGAGAGGGAAGTGGGATTTTATCGACATGATCAATGGGGGTTTTCTTGCCTTGCTGACGAGGTTCGGGTTCAGGGTCTTCAACGAAGGGGGCAGCCTCCTGTTCCGGTTCCACCTCTGCTCGAAAAACAACAAACAAGGTAGCAAAGTAAATACAATGCACAATCACATGGTTGAAAGTTGAAACTTGATGTATATGCTTTGATGTGTGAAGCAATTCCACTTAAATGGGGTATTTGCAATTGAATTTGCAAATTTGAACTCCACATATGATTTCCAATTTAGCCAAGTTGCATATGACATTGTTTGATCAAGTTAAACCATTTTGAAATGTGTATGATATGCTCTGAAGTTCAAGTATAATGTGGTATGTTGCTATGGTTCAAATTGCAAAAGCATTTGAAATGAATTTGATTTAATTCCATTTAAACCAAATAGCAAATGCTACTGGTCCCATTTTAAATTCAACTCAAACATGGTTGAAAGTTGGATATTTGGATAGATTTTTTTCTCCTGATCATTTTTCATATATTATATGTTGAATTTGGAGTTAATATGAATTTTCTATGAATTTCCAAAGTTTCAGCCTTTTTCTGGAATTTCTCTGATTTCTTTTTATTATGGAAAATTCAATTACTGCATCACTGTTGCGTCATGCTGACGTGGGGGGGGATCTGACTGGTGGGCCAGGGGTGTCAGTGAGAGGGGGTTTAATTAACCTCTGTTTAAAATTAACAAAGGGGGTTAAGGCCTGGGGCCCCCACCTGTCATTGACCTAGGGTCAACTAACAAGGGGGTTTAGCCCCTAATTAGGTGGTCTCGCCGGAGGCTAGCCTCCGGTGGCACCAGTACACGGTGGCACACACAGGGAAGGAGTTCCCGACCACCATTTGGTGCGCCACTTGTACCAAAATGAAGCCCGTGCACTCGCACGTCGCAGGGAAGGTCCAAGCGACCTCGGGGGCCACCGGAGTGACGCCGGCGACGAGCGAAGGCGGCGACAGTGGCACGGCCGTGAGGTGAAACTCGCTAGGAGGCGCGTCTGGGAGCGGGGCTGGATTGGTTCGACGCAGTGGAGCGCCGTGAGTGCAACGGACATGGTCTCGGGTTCGATTGCGTAGCGGCTGCTCACCGACGACGAACGTGGCGGCACTGCTCTCCGGCGACCATGGCGATTCGAGCTAGAGGAGGCGAGTGGTGCCGTGGCTTGAGGGGAAAAACGCAGAGGCTCACCACGGATGCGACGGGGTGGCTACCGGGCTCAGAGAAGCTTCGGTGGCGGCGAATCGAAGAGCTCGAGCTCCGGCGGCCGGCGATGATCCGATGAACCTGGCGTCGCTTCTATTCCAAATTGGAGCTCCTGCTTCTGCTAGTCGACGAAGAAGAGGACGGGGAGGAGGATGGACACACCAGCTTGAGCCCTAGGTGACGTTGGCTGCGAGTTCCATGGCCATGGCCTGCGGCTGCTCTCGGTGAAGCTTGCGGGAGATAGGGGATGGGTGGATAGGCACTGCACTGAGGGGGAAATGATGCACGGTGCAAAGGGGGTTCTCCAGGACACTGAGGGGAGGACACGAGGGCTCTGGAAGCTTGAAGGCGTCGAGGTGGCGTCCACGGCTGGCTCGATGGCTTTCCACCGAGCAGCTTGGGTGCACGGGACGGGGAAGAAGACCCTGCTGCCCCTGGTGGGCCGGCTGGGCTGGCTGGGCTGCTCTCGCCTGGGCGCCAGGTAAGTGTTCTCTTCCTTTTTCTTATTTTCTTTTCTGTTTTCTTCTGACATTTGTTTTGGCTAGCTAAAATAAATACCTAGCCATTTTCTAAAATGCTAGAACTTTTTATATGGCCTCATAATAATATAGACTAGCCATTTATAAAGTTTGGCACTTTTTAAAATTCAAATTATTTGAATCTTAACTCAAATAGGGGTTTTTGATTAATTCCAAGGCACTGTTTGAATATTTGAAAAATCCATGAGCATGGGGTGGGTCCCACATCACTTGATATGTGATCACACTCATTTATAAGATTTTTCAAAAATCTAACATGAATTTTTGGAGAAGATTTATTTCTGGCCTTTTGAATTAATTCATCTAGGGGGGGGGGTTCCTTCTCCCATTTTACTTTTGAATTTGATTTCAATGACTTCTTTTGAAATTTTTAACATGATGCTAGATGACTTTGATCCTAGCACATTACCTAACAAAGGGTTCTGACAACTCGCCCCCACTCAAAAGAATCTCGTCCCGAGATTCAGAAGTTTGCGGGAGGAAGGTGGGGTACTCGGCACTGAGACGGTCTTCTCTTTCCCACGTAGCTTCTCTCTTAGAGTGGTGTGACCATTGCAGTTTCAGAAACTTAATCTTCTGACGACGAGTGACACGCTCTGCGGAATCAAGAATACGAACGGGGTATTCTCGATAAGAAAGGGCATCTTGGAGATCAAGCATTTCATGGTCGACTTCGCGGATGGGGTCCTTGAAGCAACGCCTGAGTTGGGACACATGGAATACATCATGTACTCGGGAAAGGTGCGGGGGTAGTTCAATTTGGTAGGCAACTCCTCCACGTTTAGCAAGAATGCGGAAAGGTCCGATGTAACGTGGGGCCAACTTGCCTTTGATACCGAAACGTTGGGTTCCCTTCAGAGGAGTAACCCGAAGGTAAGCCTTCTCGTCCAGATTGTAGCTCTCTTGCCTATGAGGACGATCATATTAGCTTTTCTGACGAGACTGGGCTGCTTTCAATTGATCACGAACAATGCGAACTTGCTCTTCTGCTTCCTTGATCATATCCGGTCCAAAGAATTGTCTTTCACCGGTTTCTGACCAGTTTAGGGGTGTTCGACATCGTCGTCCATAAAGGAGTTCAAAAGGAGCCATGTTCAGACTAGATTGGAAGCTATTGGCATAAGCAAATTCGGCAAATGGAAGAGACTTCTCCAAATTCTTTCCGAATGAGATAACACAAGCTCTGAGCATGTCTTCAAGAATTTGGTTAACCCTTTCGACTTGACCGCTAGACTAAGGATGGAAAGCTGTACTAAAGGAGAGATGGGTTCCCATAGCATTCTGAAAGCTTCCCCAAAATCTAGAGGTGAAAAGGCTACCACGATCAGAATTGATTTCCAAAGGAACACTGTGAAGGGATACAATTCTAGAGACGTACAAGTCTGCTAACTGGCTAGCAGTTATAGACTCGCGATCTGGAAGGAAGTGAGCAACTTTGGAAAGCCTAACTATGACAACGAAGATGGCATCAATTCCTTTCAGGGTTTTTGGAAAGCCGGTGATGAAGTCCATACCGACTTTGTCCCATTTCCACTCCGGAATAGGAAAAGGTTGAAGTGTACCAGCAGGTCTTTGATTGTAAGGCCCGATATGCGGTACTGTTCCAGATCTAGGTGTTTCCACCCAGATCCGAGGACGAAGCACATATCGGTCCCACCGCGACATATGACAATGCCATATGCCCCGGATTTCCAACATGATATCACAACATTACAGATACAGGATAAAACATCTCATACAATCGGCATATAACTGCCTCAAATACAATACAACAGCGGAAGGTACATGTCTGAGTACAGACTACAAACAAATGCCTACTGGCAAAGAGAGAACATCGATCCCATAACCACACGGGTCCAGGCCCTCCGTCGGGATCCGCCTAACTAGTCATCATCGAGTCTCCACGTGAAACGTCGATCACCATACCTGTTGTCGATCAGAACCCTGAAAAGAGTTTGGGGGTAGTATCATGAGTACAGAAGTACTCAGCATCCAACTGTAGTGGTCATCTGACCCAGCAAGGACTTCATCACTCGTCATTCTAGGACAACTAGTAGTTTACAGTAAGGAAGGGGTAAGTGGTGAGGTTGCTGCCGCACTAGCATTTATGAAGTGGCTAACGATCTAGAGAGAAAGATAAGAAGCCAAGCATTCGATGAGGAATCGCCTCCAACAAGTCTGCTATCCACCTACTTCGCAAACATAACACCTATCCTATCCTTGTCCTCCTCTTCGCATCCCGACGAAGAAGAAGCAGTCAAGGCACACACACGTTGATCAAATTATATTAAGATTATCTCAGTTGTTGTTGTCTATGAACAAGGAGTAGGTCTCAAGTCGTCCATAACCGTGGACACGGCTTCTCGAAAAGATTTAACCCTGCAGGGGTGTACCAACTGCCCATTACAAGGCTCCGCACGCACGCCCATCACTCTCAGTTGCTACCCATGATAGGCAACCATTTTATGATTTAGTCCGAAGAGATCCGGAACGACAGGCCCCTCTAACTAACAACGCACAAATCCGGGTGGCCCCCGGTGAGTCGACATCCAACTCAAAAGCCGGTCGCGCTCTCGAATCGGCCTCTACCGTCTGGACGAGGTCGGGTTAGCTACCCAAACAGATGTGGGCAGCCCCCTAGCTTCCAGGTGTGGACCAACAAAGAAACCATGTCTCCGCTGGCCCGAGTTGTTTTAAATAATATCTGCCAGGAGCTACCCGACGGACACACACACGGTTTTCAAATGGTAAAATCAGCTTGGGCCACCACTAGAAATGTTTGAAGCTAGATAGGTAATAAAAGGGGACCCCATCAAATCCCACACGCGGTTAGGCATGCTCAGTCTTAAAACCAATACCCGAAACTCGGATCCTAGGTGACTCGAATGGAACAAAGCGTCGGGGCGGGATAGCCTAGACCTTCCATCCTTCGTCGAATATAGTCAACATTAATAATAATCATATCATCAACAACAATATAATAATAATGTGATATCCCAAACCCAGGAGTAACAGGGGGTAACATCGTAGCATCCTAAGCATGCATACTAAGCAGGGGCTGAGCAACGAGCAATAGTAACATAGCAGTACAAGGTTTGCTGGGAGGGGACATGGCTGTATCGGTTTGAAAGAGGCTGTAAACATGTGGTAGGATCAAACATCGAACCTATCCTATACTAGCATGCAAACCTCTGGTTGAAATAGAATGGATCATAAGTAATGTATAGTCCTTGCCTGTTGATAAGTCGGGTTCCGAAGGTGTAGCCGATCGCAAGCTCGCATCGTCTCCGAGAGGTACCCGCGGAAGCACACAAGACGGTAAACACTGGAAAGCAATCAACGGTGCACCACTATTACTACGGAGCAATACAAGATCAAGAAGACATCACACGACACAGCAACGCGATACGGATCTATCGTCGAGAACGGTTACTAACGATTTAAGTGGGGTATCGGTCACACACGACGAATACCGCACGTTTACGGTGGTTCAAGTTGTTTAGCTACAGGTGATCAACCAACGGTTATTAACATGGAAACTCAAGAAAGCATGTCATAGCACACAAACAGGTCAAGAGGTGAAGCACAAAGTAAACTATCTATGCTAGTCAATTTAAGTGAGGCACAACCTAAACATGGCATACACTAAGTGCCGCACGATGATTAAAAGATTTGGTACTGTTTTGTCCTAAACCATATTTTAGGTTGGTTAACAACAGAAAAAAATAGAATAAACACAAAGTACACGAAAAACTAATCAAGTTACATATAAAGAACACCCCAAACGGAGTTACGGATAAAAAGATATAAGCAAATCAAGTTATGCACACATGTTGTATAAACAGGGGTAAATCTATATGCAAAAGTGCAGCAACATGACATAGAAATACATGGGATGAAATTAGACATGATGCTTAACAATATTCAATTGGAATCACTCAAATCCGATAAACGGTCGCGACACACTCGTCGACCGAAGTTGCAACAAAATAACAGTTTTCAGCACAACAGCACATTAACATCAGGATAGCTACTTTGGAGCAAGATTTAATATAGCTAGAGCACCCAAATATGGCAAGTTAAAGCATGGAATTGAAGTACACATGATTCTTAACACAATGGAAAAAGAATCAATGCAATAGTCCTCATGGATTTGTTACAACCATCATGCAAAGTTGCAACAAAATAATAACAGCAGCTTCTAACAGGAAAAGTAGCAGTTTAACGGCCTGATGCCCTGTTCAGCACACAATTACACAATCAAGATGAGCTCAAATGCAAATGCTCACAAAATATGAAAGCTAGAGCACGCAATTCTAAACAATTCGTCTTTTGGGCGCGAAGTCATCCGGGCTACGGATCGCTTGCTATCGTCAACGCGGAATCGAATCAGCAGCAGTTGTTCCAACACTTAACAAAATTTCACAGGTGCACGGGAAAAAGAAAAAAAATAAAAATGGGCCTCACGTTTGGGCTTGGCCCAACTAGCCGCTGGGCTTGGAGGGGCGCTGGGCTGGCAGTGGCGCGCTGGACAGCTGGGCCACGGCCCACGCGGGCGTCCACAGCTGTGGAGCGCTCGGCTCGTTCCCGAGCGGAACTGGTGGCGGCGGCGGCTGGCTGCAGCCGGCCTCCGGCGAGGTGCCGAGGCGGCGCGGCGCTGCAGGAGGCGAGGGGCAGCCGGGAGGCGCGGCTCCGAGCGGGATCTCGCCAGATCCGACGATGGGGCGGCCGCGGCGACGTCTCTCGCAGAGGACGTCGGCCGGCGGCGCGAGCTTCCAGGCCATGGCAGCGGCGCGCTTCCTCCGGCGACCTGCGCGAGAAGAGGGAGGTGAGAGGGAGGTGGGCAGGAGGAGAGGGAGAGGAGGAGATGGGGGTGGCCAGGCTGCTCGCCGGCAGCCGGCGGCGCGCGTGCTGGCTCGGGCACGGGAGGAGAGAGGCGGTTGGAGACGGAGGTTGGTGGAGCTCCAGGGGTGACGTGGCGGCTTCCGGGGCCGTCGGATCTGTCGATCTGACGGTTCAAAATTGATTGGGCTGATCTCAGATCTGAAAATTTAGGGTTTTCTGCGAAAATTGGGGTTAAAATATCAGATCTGGGGGCTAGCTAGTGGCTTAGGGAAACCCTAAGTGGTGGGGTGGTCTATTTATAGCCCAGGTGGCTGGCGGTTTGCAAAAACATCACCGATTTTTCTCTCGCGCGCGCGGTGCTCACGTTTCTGACCGCCGGGGGTCCGCAGTACCTCTGATTCGGGTAAAACTTCGAACTGCGCGATCAGTGCGTCGAGCCAGCGGCGTTCACCTCGCGCTAGAACCGTTCCGAAAACACTTTCCGGCGCGCTATAAAAATAACCCGTTTAATTATTAAACGGGGTTTTTCGTTCCGTTGGCTGCGGCTGGTCTCGTGCGGTTTTCGCGACGGTGATCGGGTGAAACCCGGTGTCGCAAAGGTCGAGTGTCAGGGTGGCAAGGGTCGGTCTTCGTCCGATACGAGATTAGAGGGGGGAAAATAATCGCCGATCGATAAATCGGGGATGCAAACTCCGCAAACAAAACAGACAATCAAACAATTCACGCCGAAAACAATTTTTTTTAATTTTTGTGAAAACTGGGCTGTTAGATTGATGTTCTGCCTTAATGCGATGACAAACATCACATTCGGCAACAAATCGAGCAATGTCTCTCTTCATCCTAGTCCACCAAAATCTCTGGCGTAGATCTCGGTACATTTTTGTGCTACCGGGATGAATTGAGAGGGGTGTGTCATGGGCTTCCTTGAGGATGAGTTGCCTTAGTTCCCTATTCTTAGGTACTACCAAACGATTTCCAAAGAATACCGTTCCCTTGCTATCTGTGGAGAAACATTTAGCAACTCCGCTAGCAATGTTCTCCTTGATTCGGCGAACACCTCATGCACGCCTTTGGGCAACTATGATTTAATCCTCAAGAGTTGGTTTCGCCACCAAGGTAGAAAGATAGCCATAAGGAACAATCTCAAGATTGAGCTTGCAAAATTCCTCATGAAGAAGTGGTTGATACTGTTGTAACATGAGGTTGTTAAAATACGACTTACGACTTAGTGCATCAGCCATGACATTGGCTTTTCCTGGGGTGTAAGAAATTCCTACGTCGTAATGTTTTATCAACTCAATCCAGCGTCTTTGCCTGAGATTAAGATCTGGCTGGGTGAATATGTATTTTAGGCTTTGGTGGTCGGAATAGATCTCACAACGATTACCAAGGAGGTAATGTCGCCAAATTGTTAGGGCATGAACTACGGCAGCGAGTTCAAGGTCATGGGTAGGATAGTTCTCTTCATGTGGCCGCAACTGGCGTGAAGCATAAGCTACCACATGTCTATCTTGCAGAAGTATGCATCCTAACCCTTGCCGTGATGCGTCACAAAAGATCTCGAAATCCTTTTTGGTGTCTGGAGGCGCAAGTACGGGTGCAGAAGTCAATCTTCTTTTTAGCTCTTGAAAGCTTTCCTCGCACTTGGGAGTCCATAGGAATTTCTTATCTTTCTTGAGGAGTTCAGTTAGAGGCTTTGCAACTTTAGAAAAGTTCTCGACGAAGCGGCGGCAATAGCTGGCTAGGCCAAGAAAACTCCTAACTTGCTTAACCGATTCAGGTGGAGTCCAGTCAAGGACGGCCTGAACTCTCTCGGGATTCACAGCAATGCCTTTTGCAGAAATCACGTGGCCTAAGTAGGTCACTTCTGGTAGCCAAAATTCACACTTGGAGAATTTAGCATACAGGCGGTGCTCCCTAAGTTTCATCAATACCAGCCTTAGGTGTTCGGCATGTTCTTCTTCGTTCTTCGAGTAGATGAGAATATCACCGAGATAAACCACAACAAATTTATCTAGGTACTCCATAAAGATCGAATTCATCATGCGCGAGAAAGTGGGGGGGGCATTGGTTAAACCAAAGGACATGACGGTGTACTCGTAAAGACCATAACGAGTAGTAAAAGCCGTTTTGGGAATGTCCTCGTTTCGGATTTTGATTTGATGATAACCTAATCTCAAATCCATCTTGGAGAAGACAGAGGATCCTGCAAGTTGATCATAAAGATCATTGATCCTGGGCAATGGGTACTTGTTCTTTATCGTCGCTAAATTTAGCGGGCGATAGTCTACGCACATCCTTTCTGTTCCATCTTTCTTCGTTACGAACAAAACGGGGCAACCCCATGGCGATGAGCTAGGGCGGATGAAGCCTTTTTCCAGCAAAGCTTCCAGTTGGGTTTTAAGCTCAGCTAACTCACGTGGGGCCATTTTGTATGGGCGTCTAGAAATTGGTGCGGTTCCTGGCATAAGATCTACTATGAACTCTACACATCTGTCGGGTGGCATGGCCGGCAGCTCTTCAGGAAAGACATCCGGGAAGTCACGAACCACGGGAATATCTTCAAGTTCGGGAAGGGGAAGTACATTCAAAGAATGCACTTGGGTTCTTGTTCTGGGTGAGGTGTAGTTGACTGTCTTTCCTGAAGGGTGAGTGAGTTTCACTGATTTGATTTGCAATCAAGGTATGCATTCTGCTTTGATAGCCAATCCATGACAAGGATGACATCAATGTCTGAAGACTTGAGGGCTATGAGTGAAGCAAGGAATACTAAACCCTCAATTGCAATTTGATTACCATGGCTTACTCTATTAGTTTGCCATCTTGACCCTGGAGTTTGAATAATCATTGGGGTGGACAATTCAACAAAAGATAACTCATGACGAAGTGCATAACTTTCCGACATGAATGAATGAGATGCTCCTGGGTAAAAAAGAACGGAAGTAGGAACATAATTGACTGGGAGCGTACCAAGAATGACGTCAGTGGTGTCGTCAGTCTCTTCGGCGGCAATCTGATTCACACGTCCACGAGTGGCGGGAGGAGCGGGTTTGGTGGTGTAGACCTTCTGGGGTGGCTTGCCACGACCGTTGTTGTTGCCTCCGGCACGGGGTGGAGCATTCTGATTCTGGAGCTGGTTCTGGGGACACTCGCGGGAGTAGTGGCCTTCCTGACCACACTTGTAGCAGGCTCCAAAGACAGTGCGTGGAGCTGGGTTGTTCGGTGGAGAGGGGTGGAACGAAGCTGGTGGACGAGGCGCCACATAGGATGGCCTCGGTGGGTTGTTCTGGCGAAACATACTATTGGGGATCCAGATCTTGCGCTTCTGAGAGCCTGAGCTGGATGAACCATCATCCCTAGGGTGTTTGCGGAAGTCATTGGGGGTGTTCATGTCCTTTGCCTTGATGGCCTTGTTGATAAGGACCTAGAAGGTGGCAAAGTCATGCAGGTTGAGCTCACGACGGAGTCCGGAATTGAGTCCACGGCGGAACCTCTCTTGCTTCTTGGAGTCGGTGGAGACCTCTTCAGTAGCATAACGAGAAAGTCGGTTGAACTCACGACTAAACTCGTCAACAGTCCTTCTGCCTTGGGTGAGGTTGCAGAACTCCTCATGCTTGCGGTCCATAAGACCATTTGGAATGTGGTGCTCGCGGAAGGAAGTGCAGAACTCATCCCAAGATGCGGGCGATCCAACGGGACGCATGTTCAGGAAGTTCTCCCACCAAGAGCTAGCTGCACCCTCGAGGTGGTAAGTGGCATAGCTGACCTTGTCGCCATCTGCAACATGGCCTGCTTGGAGCTTCCTCTCGATGCTGAGAAGCCAGTCATCGGCGTCAAGGGGCTCGGTGGAGTAACTGAAAACCGGGGGATGAAGCCGGATGAAGTCGTTCAAAGACACCAACTCATTGCGCTGCTGAGTGGTGTTGCGGGCAATGACCTCCAGCAAATGGTGAGAGTCTCGGCGGTTCCTCTCAACCTCCATCAGAACCTGAGCCATCGTGGGTGGGGGTGGATGGTTGCCTTCCTCCGGTTCATTCCCACGACCTTGGGCACGACCAAGCTGGCCACGGGTTCCTTGAGACATCCTGAAGGTGAAAAACCAAAGTCAAACAGAGTTGATTGGAAGAGTCTAAACAAGGTATTGAAGTACTGTAAGGATTACAGAGCAAAGGAAGTAATCATCTTGACAACATGGTGATAAAAGCATACAAGCCATATATTCACAAGCTGTCAGATAAACCATACATCGTTTTAGTACAAGCACCAAGCTAATACAAACGTGATGAAGATGATACATCCTTCAGAGGCACTCTGACTTCCTATACATTATTTATCTAAGCCTCTGGAACTTAGAACACCTTGCGTACAATATACTAAGATACTACTACATCCTCACTAAGTAAGACCACAGGCGGTCTCACTCATCTCCATCTCCATAGTAGTCCTCGTAAAAGTTACCCGCGTAACCCGGTAGCTGAAGGTGACCATCGGAAAACACGGAGGCCTGTGGACCCTGATATCCATTTGGGCAAGGATGGGGCCTAGGTCCAGTGTAGGGTGGAAGCAGAGGACCACGGGGTGGAAGAATGCCTCCAATCTCGGGACAAGCACCTCGAGAAGGCATCTGTGTCCTGACTGGGTAGATAGCATCATACTCGACTGATCCAACACTCACGAAGGGTGCCAAGAGTGTCAGTGCTCGATACAGACGAACACGGGTGGCGTGAAGCTCAAAACGAAGGGCACGTGCATCTCGATCTCTATCACAAGCAAACCTAGCAGTCATCTGAAGTACTGGATCATCTGCAGAGTGATCTGTGTACAGTCCGGTGTAATACCCCTCTTCTCCTGGAAGTGCAGCAGGGATATAGCGGAACGAGGTCTCTCTCAGCATAGTGTGCTCCTCTCTCAGCAGTGTAATACATGAGTATGCAGCATCCTGCACAGCCATGTTCTCAGTCATGCCAATGCCATGTCCAAAGTGGATAGGCTGAGTGACTCCATTGTGGTGCGGGTAGATCCTGACAATGCAGTGAAACTGAGTCTGGTTGAAGTCAAGGAACTGCTCCTCAACTGTGTACTCAGGGTACCATCGGTATCCAATGAAGGACATCATCTCGATCAGCATGGCGGGGTGGCACGCACACCGAGGCACCTAGTCAAACGAACAATCTGACAGAGGTGAGCCTAGTCCTTACGGCTACAAGGAAGCAAACAACGACATGTTCTAATCAGACAGAGGTGAGCCTAGTCCTATCTTCCCGTAGAACAAGATGAGGGTGACTCAGAACTCAGAACGATGAGGGTAAGGACAAAAAAAAGCCTTATGTTGTTCCCTTATATACCAAGAGTAACTATATAACTATAGCAAGCTAGACTCGACTTCGGCCAAGGCTGCTAATCCTACAGTCAGTCCTGCTCTGATACCAAGTCTGTCGGGACCCGGGGTTAGCGTATGCAAGTCCCGCTACGACATAGTCATATGGAGAGCCGAGAACCGTACCCACTTGTCTAAGAAGACAAGGCGAAGTGTCGGGACCCGGGGTTAGCGTATGTAATTCCGGTCATAATGCAATCACATGGAGAGCCGAGAGCCGTACCCACTTGTCTAAGCAGACAAGGCCAAGCACAGATCACTCTCGGTAAGCATCGAACGTGAGGGGCATCCCATCCAGGCCGGATGATCAACTGAGATGGGTCCTCATCGTCCGCTCACAAGTCTAAATGCTTATGGGTGGTGAATCCCATACTCATAGACAAGTCGCCTCAACCATGTTATCGATTGAATCATAACCCTTACATAGACTTACTCCAGCCTGATCACTTAGTCGGGATCTCGGGCGGGCTCGATCATACAACAAAGTGTGCCACGTGACAGAGTCACGAGCAATCGCATCGCGATGCCCCAAGCTGCGCACATCTAAGGGCGACTTGGTGTATAAAAGACCGCCGGCAAGAACACAACTAAGCTATCGAACCCCACACTAAGACATGCATGTTATAATCATACACGCAACATACATGTCCAGTGTAAACAACAGGTAATCACAACATGAACTCTACAAACTCATAGTCTTTATAACTTCTGCCAGACATAGTAGTTGTATTACAAGCAGAGATCACATGTTTGTGATCCAACATTTCATCCAACATCAACGGAAGAAAATTATATCTTAGTAAAGACAAGTTTAACAAATGACTTATGAAGCCTGAAAGAAAATACAACGAGCCTCCAAAGGGCACAGGCTGCTGTCTGGGACTATACGACTTGGTCCACGTCGAGCTCGAGGTAGAGGCCACCATCAGGGTCAGTGGTCTCGTCTCTAAAACATAGAATAAGCAAACATGAGTACAAAGTCGTACTCAGCAAGACTTACATAGGAACTATACTACTCATGCACATGTATCAAGGCAAAGGGAGGTGGGGTTTCACTTGCAGAAATGCCAACTTTGACTTGGCTAGTCCTGTACTACGAATACCAGAAAGAGGTAAGAACATACACGAGTCCAAGTAACAGTCTCCAATCAATACTCCACTATGGTGCCTTCCTCGACTTCCCCACGAGAAAGCACGCCACATCACTCACACTTATCTTGGTGTGTTTTAGAAGTATCCAGTTCAAGTTATCTATGATCAAGTAAAGGTCTCCAAGTAGTCCATAACCGTGGACACGGCTATTCGAATAGTTCATTAACCCTGCAGGGGTGTACTGCTACACACACGCCTCATCAGTTACCGCCTGGGGATGGACTCTTCAAGTGAGTACCGGCGAGGATACTGCCACGACACTTCACTCACGGCACCATCTATAGTCCTAGGGAGTCGCCTATTTGAGTTGGGACCACGATCGGAATCCGGCCGATTTTTCCGATGCAGACTCAAACGTTGTGTGACCGCCATCAAGCTCAACTCGATCATGATCACTTGATTCAATGTGCCCACAACCTACGCCAACCACTTACCTTGGTTCCACCTGCTTGAGATCGTTAAAGGGCGAACTACTTGCGACTCCTGGACAGGTCCGGGGTGAGGTACTAGGCCGAGAGGGGTCAGTGAGCCCAATGTGTGGTCGTACTCTTAGTCTTGGATAACAACACAAGAACTCGGGCTTAAGGCAGTGTTCAACGAGACAACCCACTGTGTACTCCTACACAACCTCTCATCGTTCACCTTTGTTTAGGGTAGATTCACCAACACGTTGCCACCATCGTTCACATGATCACTACCATCCCGACTCACAACAAAGTAGCCTCAGGTAACAACTCTAAGCATGCAATAAGCTGTAACAGTTGCAGGGGCCACAAGATAACAACCAACTCCTACATCTTCTAGGATTGTGGTTTGCTTACTACTGTGACAAAATGATAGGTCATGCAAAGGAGTGGGTTCAACTAGCGGTAGAACGTATCATGGTGACATCCTAAACATGCATTTGCGAGAATGAGAGGGAACTGGGATTTTATCGACATGATAAAAGAGGGGGTGCTTGCCTTGCTGACGATCACGATGTAACACTCTTCTGACGTGAGGTTGAACTCGTCTCCGAGATCAACTCTACCGAGAAGAAGCAATCACCGAAGCACTGGAAGTAAAGCACAATCAAGATAATACAATGCACAATCAATATGTAATACCAAGTATGGCAATGTGATGATGTGACCTATGTTTAATTTGCCACATGTTAATTTAAGTTGATTTGAAAAGTAAATTCAAATTCAAACTCCAAATGTTATTCAAATTTGGTCAACTTGCATTTGCTAATGTTTGTTCATTGGAAACCAAGTGATCATATGTGTGAAATGCTTCTGAAGTACA
The DNA here is from genome assembly GCA_950022295.1 of Bromus sterilis. Lineage (NCBI taxonomy): Eukaryota > Viridiplantae > Streptophyta > Magnoliopsida > Poales > Poaceae > Bromus > Bromus sterilis. Next base: position 280,847,477 of record OX465599.1, on the reverse strand, counting down.
AGTGAAGTGTGGTGCATTTCAATGGTTGAATTTGGAATACCTTTTGAATTGAATTTGAAATAATTCCAATTAAATCAAATAGCAAAATCTACTGATCCCTTTTTACGATCAACTCCAACATATCTGAAAGTTGGAAAATTGGTAGAGGATTTTCTCCTGATCATTTTTCATATATTACACTTTGAATTTGGAGTTATAGTTTAAAAGATATTCAAATTCAAAGTTTTGCTTATTTTCTGTAATTTACTGAATTTCTTTAATTCTTTTAAAAGGTTTTTCTGTTTATTGCGTCATTAAGACGTCAGCATGACGCAAGGGGGGGCTGAGCAGTGGGTCCTGGCTGTCAGTGAGAGAGGGGTTAAAACCAGGTTTAAAATAAACCGAGTGGTTTAATTAGCCTCTAGGGCCCGCATGGTAGTGAGAGAGAGAGAGATTAGAGGTGGCTTAGGCCTAACAGGCCGGCGGCATGTCGCCGGTGGCTTGGGCCACGGCGGCGCTCGCCGGAGTGGCGATTCCGGCCACGGGGAAGGGAGCTGGAGGCACGGGCGCGTGCCCCGTACTCGTGCGCTTCTCCAGGAGCACGCCGGGGACCTCGAGGAGGCCCCTGGCCATGGCTACGACGAAGGGAAGCGGCGGCCGTGGACTCTTCTCATGGCGGACGACGACAGAGGGGTCGGGGAGGGAAGGTACGATGGGGAAAACAGGGAGAAGCTCACGTTGAAGTCGATGGTGCACTCGGGGAAGCCGGAGAGAAGCTGAGGGCGCCGGATTTCTCGCCGGGGTTCCTCGCGGCCGGAGGCGAACCCTTGAAGATGGCGTCTCCTCCAGTGGTCCTCTGCTCAAATTGAAGGCGCGGGTCTAGCTTGTGGTCGCCGGGCATGCCTCCAGACAAGGTGTGAAGGCTTGGGGAGCTCGGTGGCCGCGCTATTCGTCGTCGGCGCTCCGGCGGTTCTCGGCTAGGGCTACGGTTCGTGCGAGGGAGACGAAGGAGAGGACCAGAGGAGGGGGAAAGGGAGGCTGGGGCTTCCAGGCGTCCACGGGGCAAGGAGATGAGGACGGGGGCCTCTGTGCTGGCCGGAAGCAGGAGGTGGCGCGCATGCCGTGAGAGCACGGCGCGGTCGTCTCTCCTTCTGGCGAGGACGAAGACGACAGGGGAGGGCCGGGCTGGGCCAGGTGGGCCGGCGCCTAGGCGGGAGGTAAGCTCTCTTCTGTTTTTCTTTTTAATTCTTTCTGTTATTTGTTTTGCCCTTTAAATTAAATAGCTAGGGCATTTGTAAAAACTCCCAATTATTTTTATAAACCCTAGGTGACTCTATAGAAGTCAACCCCAAGTTTTGGGAATTTTTGAAATTCAATTTATTTGAATTTCAATTCAAATAGGCAATTGATTTAATTTCCAAGCCACTATTTGGATTTTTGTAAAATCTATGAGCATGGGATTAATCCCAAATCACTTTTAAAACGATCACACTCATTTTTAGGATTTTTCAACATATCCAAAAGAATTTTGGAAAAAGATTTATTTCTGGCCTTTTTTTATTTAATGCATTTAGGGATTTTCTTTTACCCTAATTCCATTTCCTTTTGGAATTTAATTCTCATGATGCAAAGGAATTTAAACTTGGCACGATTCAGAAGTCGTCGGGAGGAAGGTGGGGTACTCAGCTCGTAACGATCCTCTCGTTCCCAGGTAGCTTCTTTCTCTGAATGATGTGACCACTGCACTTTGAGGAATCTGATCTTCTGACGTCTGGTGCTACGCTCGGCTTCATCAAGAATAAGAACAGGGTACTCTCGATACGAAAGGTTATCTTGGAGATCAAGCGTTTCGTGGTCTACTTCGCGGATGGGGTCCTTGAAGCAACGCTTGAGTTGAGAGACGTGGAAGACATCATGAACCTGGGAGAGGTGAGGGGGTAGTTCCAATTGGTAGGCAACTTCTCCTCGTTTAGCAAGAATGTGAAAGGGACCGATATAACGTGGGGCCAACTTGCCTTTGATACCGAAGTGATGGGTACCCTTCAGAGGAGTAACCCGAAGGTAAGCCTTCTCATCCAGATTATAGCTTTCTTCCCTATGATGACGATCATGATAGCTTTTCTGACGAGACTGGGCTGTCTTCAATTTCTCGCGAACAATGCGAACCTGCTCTTCTGCATCCTGAATCATATCCGGTCCAAAGAATTGTCTTTCACCGGTTTTTGACCAGTTTAGGGGTGTTCGACATTTCCGTCCATAGAGAATTTCAAAAGGAGCCATGCCCAAACTAGATTGGAAGCTATTGTTATACGCAAATTCGGCAAAAGGAAGAGAATTCTCCCATTTCTTTCCGAAAGAGATAACACAAGCTCTGAGCATGTCTTCGAGAATTTGATTGACCCTTTCTACTTGAACACTGGACTGCGGGTGATAAGCGGTGCTAAAGGAGAGGTGGGTTCCCATAGCATTCTGGAAACTTTCCAAAAATCGAGAAGTGAAAAGACTACCACGGTCTGAATTGATTTCCAAAGGAACACCGTGAAGTGACACGATTCGGGAGACATACAAGTCCGCTAAATGGCTAGAAGTTATAGACTCTCGAACTGGAAGGAAGTGAGAAACTTTGGAAAGTCTATCTATGACAACGAAGATGGCATTATTTCCTTTCTGGGTTTTTGGAAAGCCGGTGATGAAGTCCATACTGACTTTATCCCATTTCCACTCGGGGATAGGCAAAGGTCTAAGAGTACCAGCAGGTCTTTGATGTTCTACCTTAATGCGACGACAAACATCACATTCAGCAATGAACTGAGCAATTTCTCTCTTCATCCTAGTCCACCAAAATCTCTGGCGTAGATCTCGATACATTTTTGTGCTACCGGGATGAATCGAGAGGGGTGTGCCATGGGCTTCTTTGAGGATGAGTTGCCTTATTTCCCTATTCTTAGGTACTACCAAACGATTTTCAAAGAATACCGTTCCCTTACTATCTGTGGAGAAACATTTAGCAACTCTGCTAGCAATGTTCTCCTTGATCCGGCGAACACCTCTTGCACGCCTTTGGGAAACTATGATTTTATCCTCAAGGGTTGGTTTCGCCACCAAGTTGAAAAGAGATCCACGAGGAACAATCTCGAGGTTGAGCTTTCGAAATTCCTCATGAAGAAGTGGTTGATACTGTTGTAACATGAGGTTGTTACAATACGACTTACGACTTAGTGCATCAGCCATGACGTTGGCTTTGCCTGGGGTGTAAGAAATTCCTAAGTCATAATCTTTTATCAACTCAATCCAGCGTCTTTGCCTGAGATTAAGATCTGGCTGGGTGAATATGTATTTGAGGCTTTGGTGGTCGGAATAGATCTCACAACGATTACCAAGGAGGTAATGTCGCCAAGTTGTCAGGGCATGAACTACGACAGCGAGTTCAAGATCATGGGTAGGATAGTTCTGTTCATGTGGCCGCAACTGGCGTGAAGCATAAGCTACCACATGTCGATCTTGCATAAGTATGCATCCTAACCCTTGCCGTGAGGCATCACAAAAGATTTTGAAATCCTTTTTGGTGTCTGGAGGCGCAAGTACGGGTGCAGAAGTCAATCTTCTTTTTAGCTCTTGAAAGCTTTCCTCGCACTTGGGGGTCCATTGGAATTTCTTATCTTTGTTGAGGAGTTTAGTTAGAGGCTTTTCAACTTAGAAAAGTTCTAGACGAAACGGCGACAATAGCTTGCTAAGCCAAGAAAACTCCTAACTTGCTTAACCGATTCAGGTGGAGTCTAGTCAAGGACGGCCTGAACTCTCTCGGGATTGACAGCAATGCCTTTGTCGCGACCCAATTCACACAGAATTGAAGTCTCTGTGCTCAAGTGCCAGTCCCTAATTCTCTTTTTTTTCTTTTTTTGTAAATCCGAGATAAATACAAAATCGGTCTGCGAAAAAAAAAACAAAGCAGGCCCGTTAGGCCCAAAACAATATTAGAAAAATCACAGAAAATTATTTTAAAATTCCGTCTTCGCCAATATTTTTAAAATAATAAAATTGAATTTTTGGCTTGACCAAAATAATAAAATAAAATAAAAACTTTGCAACTTATTTTCAAATATTTTTAAATACTTTTCTGGCATTTTAAAAATACCGAAAACTCTGAAAATTGATTTAAAAACTTTTCCAGAGCATAAATAAATTCCAAAAATAATTTTAGAAAATATTTATAACTCCAAAGTAAAATTAAAAAGTCTCCCATAAATATTTTAAACTATTTTCCAACAAATTAAAAATGGGGATAAGTCCTTTTATATCCTCTCCAGCGAACTGCCATGTGTTGAAAAATGTTTATAAATATTTTAAAACTCCAGAAAAATGCGGAGGCAGCATGAGATGCATATGATGATCTATTAACATCCGAATTTGGAAAATTGGGATGTTACAGCCTTTGGCAGAAATAACGTGGCCTAAATAGGTCACTTCTGGTAGCCAAAATTCACACTTGGAGAACTTAGCATACACGCGATGCTCTCTAAGTTTCATCAATACCAGCCTAAGATGTTCTGCGTGATCTTATTCGTTCTTCGAGTAGATGAGAATGTCATCAAGATAAACTACAACAAATTTATCTAGGTACTCCATGAAGATCGAGTTCATCAAGCGCGAGAATGTGGCGGGGGCATTGGTTAAACCGAAGGACATGACGCTGTACTCATAAAGACCATAACGAGTAGTAAAAGCCGTTTTGGGAATGTCCTCGTTTCTGATTTTGATTTGATGATAGCCTAATCTCAAATCCATCTTGGAGAAGACAGAGGATCCTGCAAGTTGATCATAAAGATCATTGATCCTGGGCAGTGGGTACTTGTTCTTTATCGTCGCTAGATTTTACCGGGCGATAGTCTACACACATCCTTTCTGTTCCATCTTTCTTCGTTACGAACAGAACGGGGCAACCCCATGGCGATGAGCTAGGGCGGATGAAGCCTTTTGCCAACGAAGCTTCAAGTTGGATTTTGAGCTCAGCTAACTCACGTGGGGCCATTCTATATGGGCGTCTGGATATTGGGGCGGTTCCTGGGATAAGATCTACCACAAACTCTACAGATCTGTCAGGTGGTATTCCTGGAAGCTCTTCTGGAAAGACATCCGGGAAGTCACGAACCACCGGAATATCTTCAAGGTCTGGAAGAGGAAGCACATTCAAAGAATGCACCTGGGTTTTAGATCTTGGTGAGGTGTACTTGATTGTATGGCCTGACGGATGGGTTAGTTTAACTGATTTGGCTTTACAATCAAGGACAACATTCTATCTTGATAACCAATCCATACCTAAGATCACATCAATGTCTGAAGACTTGAGGGCTATAAGTGAGGCAAGGAACACTAAACCCTCAATAGCAACTTCATTTTCATGACTCACCATGGTGGTGTGCCATCTAGATCCAGGGGCTTGCACAACTAAGGGGGTGGATAACATCGAAAAGGAGATGTCATGTGACAGTGCAAAATCCTGGGATATAAATGAGTGAGATGCTCCTGGGTCAAACAGAACCGAATCTGGGGTGGAATTGACCGGAAGGGTCCCGAGTACAACATCGGTTGACTTGTGGGAATCTAAAATGGATACATGATTCACATAACCATGTTCATAAACAGGAGGCTTGACATTGGAAGTCTTGGGTGGTGGCTTGCCACGACGAAAGGCTTGCTTTGGATTAGGTGTGGTGGCTACATGATTTTGGGGACACTCTCGAACATTGTGGCCTGATTGTCCACATTGGAAACAAACACCACGTGGAATGAAAGGAACTTGAGCACTTGATTGTCCAATAAAATTCCAAGGAGGAAGATTCGGTTGAGGTGGACGATATATGGTGGTTGGTGGTCTAGAAGCACTTACAGCATGACTGACGTCACTGAAGGGAATCCATACACATCGTTTCCGAGAAACCGGGCCAGAAGATTGTGCAAACTCACGATCACGCTTGCGAGACTCTTCATACAACTCATTTCCATACTCAGCCTTGAAGGATTTGTCGACCAAGTCCTTGAAGTTGACGAACTCGTGAAGATTCAGGTCATGACGTAGAACGGGGCTAAGTCCCTTGCGGAACCTTGATTGTTTCTTGGCATCGGTGGATACTTCTTCTTGGGCATAACGTGCTAGACGAGTGAACTCAGTCCGATACTCATGAACAGGCATCTTTCCTTGGGTCAGATTGCAAAATTCTTCTCTCTTGCGCTCCATCAGCTGATCCGGTATATGATATCCTCGGAAGTCATCACAGAACTCTTGCCAACTCACCACGTGACCAACTGGTTGCATTGCCACAAAGTTCTCCCACCACTGAAGAGCAGCACCTTCCAGAAAGTATGCCGCGAATAGCACACGATCACTTGGAGCAACATGGGCTGTCTCAAGCTTACGCTCGAGGGAACGAAGCCAATCATCGGCATCAAGGGGCTCGGAAGGACATCGGAAAACTGGCGGGTTGAGGAGAATGAAGTCCTGGATGGTGACAACACTATGATGCTGATGAGAAGTGTTCTTCTCAATGCGCTCGAGAAGATGTGTCTGATCACGACGATTTCTTTCAGCCTCCAACATGATTTCTGCCGTTGAAGTTGGTGGTGGAGGTTCTTCACCGTCTATGTTACCTGAACTGGTGTCAACACCTTGATTTGTACCTAACATTCTGTGTGATAAGAATCAACAATCAGAATAGGATTTAGGACACAAATATATGCTAAGATAGAAGACTATAATGCAATAGCATCAAGGCCACAAACGGACAGCATAACGGCTGTACCGGGATGGAAATTGAGACAACCTACAGAATAACAGACATCACTTCCACAGAAACATTATGGAATGATGGCTCAGAAAGACCACAACACTCCTACAGCTACAAAGTGGTCTCGTCTCTAAAACATAGAATAAGAAAACGTGAGTACAAAGTCATACTTACCAAGACTTACATAGGAACTATACTACTCATGCACATGTATCAAGGCAAAGGGAGGTGGGGTTTCACTTGCAGAAATGCCATCTTTGACTTGGCTAGTCCTGTACTACGAATACCAGAAAGAGGTAAGAACGTACACGAGTCCAAGTAACAGTCTCCAATCAATACTCCACTATGGTGCCTTCCTCGACTTCCCCACAAGAAAGCACGCCACAACACTCACACTTATCTTGGTGTGTTTTAGAAGTATCCAGTTCAAGTTATCTATGATCAAGTAAAGGTCTCCAAGTAGTCCATAACCGCGAACACGGCTATTCGAATAGTTCATTAACCCTGCAGGGGTGTACTGCTACACACACGCCTCATCAGTTACCGCCTGGGGATGGACCCTTCAAGTGAGTACCGGCGAGGATGCTGCCACGACACTTCACTCACGGCACCATCTCTAGTCCTAGGGAGTCGCCTATTTGAGTTGGGACCACGATCGGAATCCGGCCGATTTTTTCGATGCGGACTCAAACGTTGTGTGACTGCCATCAAGCTCAACTCGATCATGATCACTTGATTCAACGTGCCCACAACCTACGCCAACCACTTACCTTGGTTCCACCTGCTTGAGATCATTAAAGGGCGAACTACTTGCGACTCCTGGACAGGTCCGGGGTGAGGTACTAGGCCGAGAGGGGTCAGTGAGCCCAATGTGTGGTCATACTCTTAGTCTTGGATAACAACACAAGAACTCGGGCTTAAGGCAGTGTTCAACGAGACAACCCACTGTGTACTCCTACACAGCCTCTCATCGTTCACCTTTGTTTAGGGTAGATTCACCAACACGTTGCCACCATCGTTCACATGATCACTACCATCCGGACTCACAAAAAAGTAGCCTCAGGTAACAACTCTAAGCATGCAATAAGCTGTAACAGTTGCAGGGGCCACTAGATAACAACCAACTCCTACATCTGCTAGGATTGTGGTTTGCTTACTACTGTGACAAAATGATAGGTCATGCAAAGGAGTGGGTTCAACTAGCGGTAGAACGTATCATGGTGACATCCTAAACATGCATTTGCGAGAATGAGAGGGAACTGGGATTTTATCGACATGATCAAGGAGGGGGTGCTTGCCTTGCTGACGATCACGATGTAACACTCTTCTGACGTGAGGTTGAACTCGTCTCCGAGATCAACTCTACCGAGAAGAAGCAATCACCGAAGCACTGGAAGTAAAGCACAATCAAGATAATACAATGCACAATCAATATGTAATACCAAGTATGGCAATGTGATGATGTGACCTATGTTTAATTTGCCACATGTTAATTGAAGTTGATTTGAAAAGTAAATTCAAATTCAAAATCCAAATGTTATTCAAATTTTGTCAACTTGCATTTGCTAATGTTTGTTCATTGGAAACCAAGTGATCATATGTGTGAAATGCTTCTGAAGTACAAGTGAAGTGTGGTGAATTTCAATGGTTGAAGTTGGAATAGCTTTTGAATTGAATTTGAAATAATTCCAATTAAATCAAATAGAAAAAGCTACTGATCCCTTTTTAAGATCAACTCCAACATAGCTGAAAGTTGGAAAATTGGATAGAGGATTTTCTCCTGATCATTTTTCATATATTACACTTTAAATTTGGTGTTATAGTTTAAAAGATATTCAAATTCAAAGTTTTGCTTATTTTCTGGAATTTACTGAATTTCTTTAATTATTTTAAAAGGTTTTTCTGTTTATTGCGTCATTAAGATGTCAGCATGACGCAAGGGGGGGGGCTGACCAGTGGGTCCTGGCTGTCAGTGAGAGAGGGGTTAAAACCCGGTTTAAAATAAACCGAGTGGTTTAATTAGCCTCTAGGGCCCGCATGTCAGTGAGAGAGAGAGAGATTAGAGGGGGGCTTAGGCCTAACAGGCCGGCGGCATGTCGCCGGTGGCTTGGGCCACGGCGGCGCTCGCCGGAGTGGCGATTCCGGCCACGGGGAAGGGAGCTGGAGGAACGGGCGCGTGCCCCGTACTCGTGCGCTTCTCCGGGAGCACGTCGGGGACCTCGAGGAGGCCCCTGTCCATGGCTACGACGAAGGGAACAGCGGCCGTGGCCTCTGCTCATGGCGGACGACGACAAAGGGGTCGGGGAGGGAATCTAGGATGGGGAAAACGGGGAGAAGCTCACGTTGAAGTCGATGGTGCACTCGGGGAAGCTGGAGAGAAGTTGAGGGCGCCGGATTTCTCGCCGGGGTTCCTCGCGGCCGGCGGCGAACCCTTGAAGATGGCGTCTCCTCTAGTGGTCCTCTGCTCAAATTGAAGGCGCGGGTCGAGCTTTTGGTCGCCGAGGATGCCTCCAGACAAGGTGTGACGGCTTGGGGAGCTTGGTGGCCGCGCTATTCGTCATCGGCGCTCCGGCGGTTCTCGGCTAGGGCTACGGTTCGTGCGAGGGAGACGAAGGAGAGGGCCAGAGGAGGGGGAAAGGGAGGCTGGGGCTTCCAGGCGTCCACGGGGGCAAGGAGATGAGGACGGGGGCCTCTGCGCTGGCTGGAAGCAGGAGGTGGCGTGCATGCCGTGAGAGCACGGCGCGGCCGTCTCTCCTTCTGGCGAGGAGGAAGACAACAAGGGAGGGGCCGGGCTGGGCCAGGTGGGCCGGCGCCTAGGCGGGAGGTAAGCTCTCTTCTGTTTTTCTTTTTAATTCTTTCTGTTATTTGTTTTGCCCTTTAAATTAAATAGCTAGGGCATTTGTTAAAACTCCCAATTATTTTTATAAACCCTAGGTGACTCTATAGAAGTCAACCCTAAGTTTTGGAAATTTTTGAAATTCAATTTATTTGAATTTCAATTCAAATAGGCAATTGATTTAATTTCCAAGCCACTATTTGGATTTTTGAAAAATCTATGAGCGTGGGATTAATCCCAAATCACTTTTAGAATGATCACACTCATTTTTAGGATTTTTAAACATATCCAAAAGAATTTTGGAAAAAGATTTATTTCTGGCCTTTTTTTATTTAATGCATTTAGGGCTTTTATTTTACCCTAATTCCATTTCCTTTTGAAATTTAATTCTCATGATGCAAAGGAGTTTAAACTTGGCACAAACCTAGACAGAGGGTTGTGACACCAAGCACAGAACGTTCTCGGAAAGCATCGTACGCGAGGGGCATCCCATCCAGGCCGAATGATCAACTGAGATGGGTCCTCATCGTCCGCACACAAGTCTAATGATATGGGTGATGAACTCCCATATTCAAAGACAAGTCGCATCAACCATAATATCGACTATCTCATAACTCTTACGTAGACTTACTCCAGCCCGATCACTTAGTCGGGGTCTAGGGCGGGCTCGATCATACCACAAAGTGTGCACGAGACAAAGTCTCGAACAATCGCATCACGATGCCCCAAGCAGCGCACATCTAAGGGCCACTTGGTGTATGAAAGACCGCCAGCCAGATCACAACTAAGGTCTCGAAAACCCATACAAAGACATGCATGTTATAAACATACACGCAACACACATGCCTTGTATGAACAGCAGGTATCATTGCAATTCTCTACAAAGTATACATTTTATTGATAACTCACATAGAGTGCACACAGAGATCACAAGCATGTGATCCAACATTACAACAAACAAGCGGAAGCAAAGTAGGTCTGAGTACAGACAAGTTTAACAAAGGGCTTAAGAAGCCTTATTTAAACACAAGCCCTCCACGAGGGGACCAGTTGTCTGACTGGGACTATACTAGCTTGGTCTTCAGTCGTCGAGCTCGATGAAGAAGCCGCCTTCGGGGTCAGTGGGTTCATCTAAAACATAGAATATGCAAACGTGAGTACAAAGTCGTACTCGGCAAGACTTACATAGGAGCTATACTACTCATGCACATGTATCAAGGAAAAGGGAGGTGGGGTTCAATTGCAGAAGTGCCAGCTTTGACTTCGCTAGTCCTGAACTACGAGTACCAGACTTGAGGTAAGAAGCGTACAAGAGTCCACTACTTTCTCCAAACAATTACACCACTATGGTGCCTTCCTCGACTTCCCCACGAGAAAGCACGCCATAGCACTCACACTTATCTTGGTGTGTTTTAGAAGTATCCAGTTCAAGTTGTCTAATAATCAAGCTAAGCTTTCCAAGCAGTCCTTAACCGCGGACGCGGCTATTCAAATAGTTTTGTTAACCCTGCAGGGGTGTACCGCTACACACACATGATCATCAGTTACCGCCTTTGTACTCGACACCATTCAAGAAGTGTCGGCGAGGATGCTCACCACAACTGTTACCTCATAGCCGATCTAGTCCAAGAAAGCCGCCTACCTGGGTTGGCTACCACTATCGTGAACCCGGGCGGTTTACCGAAGTGGACCCAGATGATGTGTGCGTGGTGCATAAGCCGGTCTCGGATGAGCCGTTCTCTCACTTAGCAGCCAGGCCACAAACCTACCAGAACTCCGAACTATTGCGACATCGGGACATCGAAAGGGATGAGTTAATAGGTTGAGAGGGGTCAGTGAGCCCAATGTGTGGTTGTACTCTTCATCTTGGATCACCACACAAGAACTCGGACTTAGGGCGGTGTTCAACGAGACAACCCAGTGTGTACTCCTACACAGCCTCTCATCGTTCACCTTGTATTAGGGTAGATTCACCAACACATTTCCACCATCATCAGGATTGCTACCATCCCGACTCACATAACAGTAACATCATTGTATCACTCTAAGCATGAAGTAAGCAGTAACAATTGCAGGGGCCACATGATATCAATCGACTCCTACATTTGCTAGGATTTTGGTTTGCTTACTACTGTGCCAAAAGATAGGTCATGCAAAGGAATGGGTTCATCTATGCAGTAGAAACGTAGCATGGTAATCATCCTATACAATGCATAAGCGAGACATGAGAGGGAAGTGGGATTTTATCGACATGATCAATGGGGGTTTTCTTGCCTTGCTGACGAGGTTCGGGTTCAGGGTCTTCAACGAAGGGGGCAGCCTCCTGTTCCGGTTCCACCTCTGCTCGAAAAACAACAAACAAGGTAGCAAAGTAAATACAATGCACAATCACATGGTTGAAAGTTGAAACTTGATGTATATGCTTTGATGTGTGAAGCAATTCCACTTAAATGGGGTATTTGCAATTGAATTTGAAAATTTAAACTCCACATATGATTTCCAATTTAGCCAAGTTTCATATGACATTTTTTGATCAAGTTAAACCATTTTGAAATGTGTATGACATGCCTCTGAATTTCAAGTATAATGTGGTATGTTGCTATGGTTCAAATTGCAAAAGCATTTGAAATGAATTTGATTTAATTCCATTTAAACCAAATAGCAAATGCTACTCGTCCCATTTTAAATTCAACTCAAACATGGTTGAAAGTTGGATATTTGGATAGATTATTTTCTCCTGATCATTTTTCATATATTATATGTTGAATTTGGAGTTAATATGAATTTTCTATGAATTTCCAAAGTTTCAGCCTTTTTCTGGAATTTCTCTGATTTCTTTTTATTCTGGAAAATTCAATTACTGCATCACTGTTGCGTCATGCTGACGTGGGGGGGGATCTGAATGGTGGGCCAGGGGTGTCAGTGAGAGGGGGTTTAATTAACCTCTGTTTAAAATTAATAAAGGGGGTTAAGGCCTGGGGGGCCCACCTGTCATTGACCTGGGGTCAACTAACAAGGGGGTTTAGCCCCTAATTAGGTGGTCTCGCCGGCGGCTAGCCGCCGGTGGCACCAGTACACGGCGGCGCACACAGGGAAGGAGTTCCCGACCACCATTTGGTGCGCCACTTGTACCAAAATGAAGCACATGCACTCGCACGTCGCAGGGAAGATCCAGGCGACCTCGGGGGCCACCGGAGTGACGCCGGCGACGAGTGAAGGCGGTGACAGTGGCACGGCCGTGAGGTGAAACTCGCTAGGAGGCGCGTCTGGGAGCGGGGCTGGATTGGTTCGACGCAGTGGAGCACCGTGAGTGCAACGGACATGGTCTCGGGTTCGATTGGGTAGCGGCTGCTCACCGACGAAGAACGTGGCGGCACTGCTCTCCGGCGACCACGGCGATTCGAGCTAGAGGAGGCGAGCGGTTCCGTGGCTTGAGGGGAAAAACGCAGAGGCTCACCACGGATGCGACGGGGTGGCTACCGGGCTCAGAGAAGCTTCGGTGGCGGCGAATCGAAGAGCTCGAGCTCCGGCGGCCGGCGATGATCCGATGAACCTGGCGTCGCTTCTATTCCAAATTGGAGCTCCTGCTTCTGCTAGTCGACGAAGAAGAGGACGGGGAGGAGGATGGACACACCAGCTTGAGCCCTAGGTGACGTTGGCTGCGAGTTCCATGGCCATGGCCTGCGGCTGCTCTCGGTGGAGCTTGCGGGAGAGAAGGGGATGGGTGGATAGGCACTGCACTGAGGGGGAAACGATGCACGGTGCAAAGGGGGTTCTCCAGGACACTGAGGGGAGGACACGAGGGCTCTGGAAGCTTGAAGGCGTCGAGGTGGCGTCCACGGCTGGCTCGGTGGCTTTCCACCGAGCAGCTTGGGTGCACGGGACGGGGAAGAAGACCCTGCTGCCCCTGGTGGGCCGGCTGGGCTGGCTGGGCTGCTCTCGCCTGGGCGCCAGGTAAGTGTTCTCTTCCTTTTTCTTATTTTCTTTTATGTTTTCTTCTGACATTTGTTGTGGCTAGCTAAAATAAATACCTAGCCATTTTCTAAAATGCTATAACTTTTTATATGGCCTCATAATAATATAGACTAGCCATTTATAAAGTTTGGCACTTTTTAAAATTCAAATTATTTGAATCTTAACTCAAATAGGGGTTTTTGATTAATTCCAAGGCACTGTTTGAATATTTGAAAAATCCATGAGCATGGGGTGGGTCCCACATCACTTATGTGATCACACTCATTTATAAGATTTTTCAAAAATCTAACATGAATTTTTGGAGAAGATTTATTTCTGGCCTTTTGAATTAATTCATCTAGGGGGGTTCCTTCTCCCATTTTGCTTTTGAATTTGATTTCAATGACTTCTTTTGAAATTTTTAACATGATTCAAGATGACTTTGATCCTAGAATATTACCTAACAGAGGGTTCTGACAACCAAGCCAGTGAAGCAGGCGCTACGAAGATTCTCAGAACCCAAACGCAGAGCAATCGGGGAGGAAGTCAACCGACTACTCGACGCCTAATTCATCCGAGAGACGAAGAAAGCCACTTGGGTCGCCAACCCTGTGCTGGTCCCCAAGAAAGACACGGACATACTGCGAATGTGCGTCGACTACGGGCCAATCAACAAACACTGCCCAAAGGATCACTTTCCCCTGCCAAGAATCGATCAGATAATCGACTCGACAGCAGGATGCGATCTACTATCGTTCCTCGACGCCTACTCAGGATATAATCAGATCCGGATGAAGGAAGAAGACGAAGAGCATACATCACTCATCACCCCTTATGGCGTATTCTGCTACAGAACAATGCCTTTCGGACTCAAGAACGCAGGTGCTACATACCAGCGAATGATGCAAGCATGCTTAAAAGAGCAAATCGGAAGAAATGTACAGGTCTACGTGGATGACATCGTCATCAAAACCTATAGCGCAAACACGCTACTCGACGACCTGCGTGAGACCTTCGCAGCACTCAAAAAATACAGAATCAAGCTCAACCCGAAGCAGTGCGCGTTCGGCGTCCCAGCCGAGAAGCTGCTCGGGTACATGGTCTCTGCTCGAGGAATCGAAGCGAACTCCGAGAAAGTTCAAGCAATCGCCAGTCGTTTCATCAGCAGATTGGGAGAGTGCACGTTGCCATTCTACCAGTTGCTGAGAAAAGGAGAGAAATTCGAGTGGACTGAAAAATCCCGCAAAGCATTCGCGGACCTGGAGAAGACACTGTCGACCCCACCGACCCTGGCGGTACGCAAAGAAAAAGAACAACTATACCTCTACGTAGCAGCACGCAACAACGTGGTAAGCACATTACTCGTCGTCCAGCGCACAGAGGAAGGCAAGATACAGAGCATACAGAGGCCGATCTACTACCTTAGCATGCTCTTGACAAAATCCCAGCTGCGGTACCCGCACTACCAGAAGCTACTACTGGCCATCATCACGACCTCAAGAAAGGTGTCGCACTACTTCGACGAGCACCCCATCACAATCGTGAGCAGAGCACCACTCGCAGACATCCTCCACAACCCCGGAGCGACTGGGCGAGTCGCCGAGTGGAACATTGAGCTCAGTCCGCGGGACCTACAATTCAAGCACCCGACAGCAATCAAGGCCCAAGTACTCCCAGATTTCCTGGTCGAGTACCAGGCCCCCCGGACCTGTCGAAATCATGGACAATGTTCTTCGACGGGTCCAAAATACAGCAAGGAGCCGGAGAAGGAGTCGTTCTGGTCTCCCCCAAAGGAACCAAACTCAAGTACATCCTCCAGATCAACTTCAGCCACGCTTCCAACAACGAAGCCGAATACGAGGCACTGCTCCATGGCATGCGTATGGCCAAAACATGCGGTGCCACTCGCCTCGTAATCTACGGAGACTCCAACCTCGTCGTCCAGCAGACGATGAAAGACTGCAATGCAGTAGCCGACAACATGGCGGCCTATCAGAAGCTCTACAACGCACTCGAAGGAAGTTTCGACGGCTGCGAGCTCAATTATATCCCCAGAGCAAACAACACAGAAGCCGACGAACTCGTAAACATCGGCTCGACTCGAGGACCAGTACCACCCGGCGTCTTCCTCGAGAGCATCAGCCGACGATCCATCAAGGAGAAACCAGCAGCACCAGAGTCAGCTGTAGATGACGACACCACAAAGCCAACACAAGTGGCATCAGCAAGTCCATCTGAAGGCAACATCAGCCAAGAGGTCGAACCTACGGCTTCAACAGCACTCAAAGGACCAGCATGGACAAGACCGTTCCTCCGATTCCTAATCGAATACTGCGACCCAGTACACACCTTTCTTTATGGTGTACGGATCGGAGGCAGTGCTACCACATGACCTCAAATTCGGGGCTCCACGGATCTCAGGGTACGAAGAAGAAGAAGCAGAAGAAGCGCTCCAAGATGACAAGGACACATCAGACGAAGCAAGGGACACAGCCCTAGCAAAGTCAGAAGGGTACCAGGACAAACTACGCACTTACCAAAGCAGTCGCCTGCGCACCAGAACATTCAATAAGGGCGACCTCGTCCTACGACTCATACAAGAGAAAGTTCACGAGCTCGCCCCCCAATGGGAAGGACCGTTCATAATCACAGAAGTCATAGGAGGAGGCGCCTATCGAATGAAGAACCCGAAGACTGACGAGGACATGGGAAATCCATGGGACGTAGCGAACCTACGCCTGTTCTACCCATAGCCTCCACCAGTCAGGCTCATCTGGCAGCTCGTGTAAACCTTCGACGCAATAAAATGATATTACCCAAATACTACCATACCAAAGCACTTGGGGGCTCGAGCATAAACTCCCCCTGAGAGACGCCATCGTCGCAATCGCGATCTTTTATTAAAGCACTCAGGGGCTCGAGTACATACTCCCACCAAGAGACGCTATCATCGCAATCGCGATCTTTCATAAAAGCACTTGGGGGCTCGAGCACAAAGTTCCCCCCGAGAGACGCTATCGTCGCAATCGCGATCTTTTACCAAAGCACTCGGGGGCTCGAGCACAAAATTCCCCCCGACAGACGCTATCGTCGCAATCGCGATCTTTTACCAAAGCACTCGGGGGCTCGAGCATAAACTCCTCCCGAGAGACGCTATCGTCGCAATCACGACCTTTGCACCAAAACACTCGGGGGCTCGATTGCAAAATATCCTTCCGAGAGACATCATCATCGTTCTCGCAGCCCGAAAATCAAAAGGGTCCAAGAAAAAACCCATCGATAAGCACCACCCGTTGAACTCTGTCCGGAATCAAAAGGAAAACATGGCTACAACCAGATGGAACACCATGTACTCTGAAGAAATATGGATGCAGCGTAGAATGCAGAAAATTCTTTAAGTCTTCACCTGATCGCCAACGATCACCTAAAGACTCGGGGGCTACTCCCATCGGGAGCGCTGCCACGCACCCAATAAAAGACAGAAAATAATGGAAGAATGACAAAGGAAACAGATCTCAGCCTACGTTCGACTCTTCGACTCAATCGTAGCCTCGGGGGCTACTCCCATCGGGAGCGCTGTCGCGCACCCGATAGAACCCACAGGGCGAAGTTTCGATGGACTTGAAGGCAGATTTCGGTTGCAAAGGACTCGAAGACAGCTCCCGAACACCAAGGACTCAAAAACAGCTATCGGTTGCAGAGGGCTCAAAGACAAATTCCATTACAAAGGCTCAAGCACAAGTTCATATCACAAAGGATCACTTTCAGTACAAAAAAAAGATTCAAAGTACATTTGATAGATGGCAGCTCTGATTACTCGAAGGCAATCCTAATTACATGGAGAACTGACCTAGGTACAAAGGCACAAGCAGCTGATAAGCTTACAAGGAATTATAACTTCTACATGAGTGCCCATGCTGGGATGACTGGCACTAAGACAGCGAGCATCATCACAGACAAAGGAGGAGTCGAAGCAGCAGGCTCACGATTTCAATGACATAACAAAAGGTGAAGCTCGACTTATTTGCGGAGCAGTCGAAGACGATACTCCACCAGGTTCTTCTCCTGCCCCACTAGCTTCTTCTCCTGCTCCACCAGCTTCTTCTCCAGCTCCACTCGAGCTGCCGGCGAAGATGACGTCGTTTCCTCTAGTTCTACAAGGTCGCCCGACACGCCCGCTTTATTGGTGGCTTGACGTCAAGGTCCTCTTCAGAGCCGGAGGAGGAAGCAGTTGAAGACAGTTCAACACCAGCACCCGAAGAATCGCCGGAGGAGGAAGCTGTTGAAGACGCAAGCGAAGGACTCCTTGACGTGCCAGAACCATCGCTGCTTGTCTCTGGCCGGTACGGATCCATACGGTTGCCGCTCGGGTCAAAAGCGCGGATGACAAGAGTATCTTCGCCATCAAAATGGCAACAAAGGGTGTCACCATCACGCAAATTCAACCGAAGAGCAAAAGATTTCCAGCCAGAGCCAAGAAAAATCAAGCAAGAACTATCGATCTCCAACTTAACATAAGAAGGAGAATGAGCGCACCCCTGAAGACGAAGCAGCAAGCCATCAAGACCGCGCTCAGAAACAAGGGCAGAAAAAGCAGAAGGAAGCAGAATGCGAGCAGCGTTCCGGCCGCAGACGCGCAGGAGGAAATCATAGCGCCAAAAACCCTCCTCCAAAGAAGAGGAGGAAGGCGTCGATGGTGTACCACGACGGCCACCGCGAGAAGAACGCGGAGTACGACCACCGCGACCACGGCGAACCCGGCCGCGGCCAGTCATACCTGCACCTCGCTTTGGCCCCATGAGAAGATGAAGAAGAAGAGAAAGATGGGAAGAGGGTAAACACTACTGCGAGATGAACAAAAGGGGGCTATTTATAGCACAAGCCCAAGAGCACGCAGAAGCCCAGACAGCGGAAGCAATTAATTCAAAGACCAAAGCATGCTGGACGATTCGAATTCCGAGATAAAGTTGCCTTCACATGGGCGGCACAGTGCGCTGGACGCGTCAAATCTCGCGCGGTTACAATGCACGCATCGATAACTCAACAGATGGCTGCAGCATGCCACCAAAAGCCATCATTATGACCGGCCATGAAGACATGACGGTTAGCAGCCAGAGCATCTTTTGACGGTCCTCCAGCAAGGAGATAGTTATCTTCACCAAGCAAGAGGTAAATTAAAGAGGCAGTCAGCATAAGAGGCAGCTTGCAAGCACCGTTTTTTTTCATATTTTAAATACATTTTTCAAATATATCTAACTCCCATCGGGAGCGTATCCACCTGCGAGAGTTTCGGGTGCTCCCTCACCCAGAAGAAAAAATGTGCTCGAGTGATCACTCGCACCTACGAGAGTCTCAGGTGCTCCCTCACCTGGAAGCAAAAATGTGCTCGAGTGATTACTCGCACCCATGAGAGTTTCGGGTGCCCCCTCACCTCGACGCAAGATGAGCAGACTTGCACTCGCCAGATCGAGCGGTCCCGGAGTATCGGGTGCTCCCTCACCCCGAGAGAAAAAGTGATATTCGAGTGATTACTCGCAAAACTCTATATACTCAAGCACTTGACGACCTCCCGAGCAAATATCCCTCTACGCCCGAGCACTCGGAGAAGCTTCAACGAGTGACCACTAAAACCGCCCACTTGATTGTTTATTCCAAGTGGGTGCATTATCTACTAGGCTCCGTGCCTCAATAAAAATACATATTCCTGGAACACAATACACTGTGCCCAGATGCCACGCAAGCTTAGCGTGTAGATAAATCCCCGCTGCGAAGATCGGCCGGGCTGGGACTTGCCGAAGAGCGATTTCACTCCCAACCTTTTCCATGCGCATGCATGATAGAAAAAGCCAGGAGGACGCGCCTAGGCTACGAACTTTACTGGCGGCAATTGATCACTGCAAGACCTGCAGCGGCATGACTTTTGCTAGACACCAGTGTTCCAAGCTCATGTCGAGGGACATGGGTTTGATTGGGCTACTGCGGTTTTTGCCGCTAGTGCAATTCACCAAGGCTCGACCAGTCGACACCTTGGGCCCTTTCAGCTTAGCATCCCTCGAAACAGGTTTTGTCAAGGCCCCAGACTGCCAGCGACCCGCGGTTGAACCGTGCATACATCAAAACGACGCTAGAGTGGATTCGAGTCCCTGCGCGCCTCTTCGAGTCCCCCAGACACTCGGGGGCTACTGACGAGGGGGTGACCCCACGACTGCTATGGATGAGCCTACCCGGTGTACCAGAAGACAGAAGGCCCACAAAGATGCCGCCTAGGCCTAGCCTTGTCCCACTAGTGGCACCGACGTAGGAGTCTGCGAGTCAGAAGGAAGGTGCAAACTTGTCGTACGGAACAAGATCATGGTTAGGAAACCTCATCTATAATCAGAAGGCACTTCCCGAGACCTAGCCTAGTATATAAGGGCTGGGAGGGGAGACGTTGACAAGGGGGTGACCCCACGACTCCTACGGATAAGCCTACCTGGTGTCCATGAAGACAGAAGGCCCATGAATATATAGCCTCGGCCCAATATTTGGCACCGACGTAGGAGTCTGCGACTCACAAGGAAGGTGCGAAAACCTGCCGTTCGGAGCAAGCTAGGGTTAGGAAAGCTTACCTGTAAAGGAATATGAACTCCCCGAGACCTAGCCCAGTATATAAGGGCTAGGAGGGGCGATGCAAAAGACGACCAATATCACCTGTAACCCTAGCCTTGAGCGCTCCAGTCTTGGCATCCACTGTAATCGCATCTCCCCCATCAATAATATCGAGCAGGAGCGAGCCTTCCTGTTTGCCGACGAGCTATCGTCCAACCTGTGCCTCTCATGACTAACCCAGGGTCCCTTACCATGGGATTTTCCGGGGTTGATCCCCGTCAATTGGCGCCGTCTGTGGGAACCGCACAGGTTGGGAACGCGATCTCGGTGGCCTCATCATCATCAGCACTCATCAACTCGACGGCTCCGGCAAGATCCAATCTGTTCGAGTCCCTCGGATTCACGGCCCACCTCCCGGCCCTCCAGCCATTCTTCACCGATCTACACTCCGGCGTCAATCTGATCTTCGGAGCATATCATATCTACATCAACCATTGGGGGACTCTTCGCCTCACCGACGGCACCCGCGCACCCACGACAAAACCTGCAGCAGTGACCGGAGCGGACGCAGCCCGCACGGCCAGCCTATCTGGCAGCCGTAGCTACCCACCCAACTCAAGGATCTAGGCCACTCGCGACCGCCTGAGTGGAGCCCCAACATGGAGAAGCACCATCACACGTATCACCAAGGAGGCGGCAAGGACACCATCGCAGGTGTTCATGACAGAAGTTGGCGCACCAGCGTCAGGTAACAACGGAAGAGTCGATGACCCGGGCACTCGTCAAGACACCCCAACAGGGCGGCAGGTCCGGGCAACACCAGTCAGATGGTCGTACAGCTAGGAGAACTGGGGACCATACCAAGGAAAGTCTAGGGGGACCAAGGACCCAACAATCAAAAAAGCAGTCATCCGTCAAGCAGCAAGCACCCGATCAAGGCAGCCAGCCATCATGCAGCAGGCAGCAAACCCCGGTTGCAGCAGCAAACGAACCACCTAAAGAAAAAATATACTTGTCTAAGGAATCAATGGCAATGGTAAAGGAAGCAGTCGCCCGCGGCAGGTTACTACCATCAGATGCCTCAAGGGATGAGCTAAGGGCATACAACAAGCTAGCGGGCGACCTAACCCAGCAGACGAGACAGTGTCGCCTAGCCATGAAGAAGCAAGAAAAGGCGGAACTCGAAAAGAAAAGCAGTCGCAAACAAACTCCCAGAAGTGACTCACCAGGCCACGACTCCCCCACCCGCAACAGATCGAAACTCAACAACCTGCGGAAGACAGAAAGGGCGAGAGTGGTGCGGAAACTGGAGGACGACTTCAGATTAGAGGACGACGACGACGAATAAGAGCCCCTAACTACGGCAGAAGCACTCATAAGCGCCCAGGACTACCTGTCCCGTGCCCAGAAAAGCAGAAAGGGCAAGACTAGCGGCAGATAATGAACGACTAGCGGCAAGACTAGCGGCACTCATAACTCCGACAGACTACACTTCCATTGTTTTGCAGATAATGAAGGACGCCATCGATGCCTCGGTACCTAAGAAATCTAGCGCAAAACGGCAGACTCGCGAGTGAACACCGGACAGGGACCCCAGTTCACCAGACGACGACGATGACGACAGTAATGACGACAGGCGCAGGCGCCCCGACAGGTACAAGAAACATGACAGCGACGACAAAAACAGGCGCCACAGCACTCAGCGAGATGCGCGAGACGACATCACCCAGAACAGAGTCAACCGCAGCAGGCGAAGACGAGCACGCGAGGAGTACTCAGACGAAGAGGCTTCCGACGAGGAAATCGAGCCATGTGGAGCACTATGCTTCACACGTGCCATACGGGAGACGCGTATGCCAAACGGGTTCAAATTGAACTCCACGACACTAAAGTACAACTGACTCGAAGAGCCGGAGGCATGGCTCGACGACTACCTAACATCAGTCAAGTTTCAAAGAGGAACCAACGTCACGGCAATGCAGTACGTACAGCTCATGCTCGAGAGTTCCGCTCGACATTGGCTGAAGAATCTTCGGCGTGGATCCATCAGCTCCTGGAGCCAGTTCCGAGGAGCCTTCACAGAAAACTTCAAATCCACATACAAGCGACCAGCCTCACTCGAGGAACTGCGGGCATGCAAACAATGAACGAGGGAGGCCCTTCGAGCATACATCCAGCGATGGACGATACTCAAGAATTCAGCGGAAGACATCTCGGACGAAAGTGCGATCGACGCATTCAGGCGAGGCCTTCAGCGCGTTGAATTCAAGGAGCAGCTCAGACATATGAAAGTCGGAACACTCGCACAGCTGTTAGTACTAGCCAACAGCTGCGCGGACGGAGAAGACTCCATTCGTAATGAAACAGAAACCCACACTGCACGATCAGAGTACGACTACGACTATAACGGAGATAGAGGAGCCGACAGAAGAAGGAAGCGACCCAGACGGAACTTCTACGACAACAGAGGACCTGACATGGTCGCCGCCGGTTTCTTGGACGATCGGAACGGCAGGCACCGCGATGACAACAGACCACAGCGACGAGACAACCCAGAAGACAAGCCCCAGGCTTAGAGACGAGAATGGAGGACAAGGAAGCCACGCGACGGCACTCGCGCATTCCGCTCCGCCAAAGAACAACTCGATGGACCGTGCTCTATACACGAATTCAGAAACGAGTGAGGAAGATCAGATCATCCCACACCCTCAGGAATTGCAGAAGCTTCAACGAGTGGGCCGAGGAGAAAAGCCGCTCCGCAGCCACAACAGCACGACCACTCGCAAGCATAGCAGGTGGGCCAGTCGCCCACGATGCACCACTAGCCCCCCTATCTTCCAACAAGATAGGTGGCCGCCATCCAGGAACGGCAAAGGACACCAGAAGAAGAAAACCAGTACCCAGAAGCCCACGGGAGGATCTACATGATACAAGAAGGCAGACCTTCCAACATGCAGCATAAACAAGTCACCAGACAAGTCTTCCTGGCAACATCCCCACACCCGGCCGTCCCAGAGTACCTGCGCGGGTCGGAGACAGAAATATCCTTCTCCCGGGACAACCACCCGCCAGTCGTTCCCCAACCAGGGCACGCCGCGCTAGTACTCGAGTGTCGGGACCCGGGGTTAGTGTATGCAAGTACAGTTAAGACATAGTCATATGGAGAGCCGAGAACCGCACCCACTTGTCTAAGCAGACAAGGCCAAGCACTGAACATTCTCGGAAAGTATCGTACGTGAGGGGCATCCCATCCAGGCCGGATGATCAACTGAGATGGGTCCTCATCGTCCGCACACAAGTCTAATGATATGGGTGGTGAACTCCCATATTCAAAGACAAGTCGCCTCAACCATACTATCGACTATCTCATAACTCTTACATAGACTTACTCCAGCCCGATCACTTAGTCGGGGTCTAGGGCGGGCTCGATCATACCACAAAGTGTGCACGAGACGGAGTCTCGAACAATCGCATCGCGATGCCCCAAGCTGCACACATCTAAGGGCCACTTGGTGTAGAAAGACCGCCAGCCAGAACACAACTAAGGTCTCGAAAACCCATACGAAGACATGCATGTTATAAACATACACGCAGCACACATGCCTTGTATGAACAGCAGGTACCATTGCAATTCTCTACAAAGTGTACAATTTTATTGATAACTCTTATAGAGTGCAAACAGAGATCACAAACATGTGATCCAACATTACAACACAAATGGAAGCAAATTATGTCTGAGTACAGACAAGTTTAACAAATGGCTTAAGAAGCCTTATTTAAACACAAAGCCCTCCACGAGGGAACCAGTCGTCTGACTGGGACTAGACTACTTGTCTTCAGTCGTCCAGCTCGATGAAGAAGCCACCTTCGGGGTCAGTGACATCATCTAAAACATAGATTAAGCAAACGTGAGTACAAAGTCGTACTCATCAAGACTTACGTAGGAGCTATACTACTCATGCACATGTATCAAGGTAAAGGGAGGTGGGGTTCACTTGCAGAAGTGCCAGCTTTGAATTGGCTAATCCTGAACTACGAATACCAGACTTTGAGGTAAGAAGCGTACACGAATCCACTACTTTCTCCAACCAATTACACCACTATGGTGCCTTCCTCGACTGCCCCACGAGGAAGCACGCCATAGCACTCACACTTATCTTGGTGTGTTTTAGAAGTATCCGGTTCAAGTTATCTAATAATCAAGCTAAGCTTTCCAAGCAGTCCATAACCGCGGACGCGGCTATTCGAATAGTTTTGTTAACCTTGCAAGGGTGTACCGCTACACACACATGATCATCATTTACCGCCTTTGATCTCGACACCATTCAAGGGGTGCCAGCGAGGATGCTCACCACAATTGTTACCTCATAGCCGATCTAGTCCGAGAAAGCCGCCTACTTGGGTTGGCTACCACTATCGTGAACCCGGCCGGTTTACCGAAGTGGACCCAGATGATGTGTGCGTGGTGCATAAGCCGGTCTCGGATGAGCCGTTCTCTCACTTAGCAGCCAGGCCACAAACCTACCAGAACTCCGAACTATTGCGACATCGGTACACCCTTGCACATGTAGGAGCTATACTACTCATGCACATGTATCAAGGTAAAGGGAGGTGGGGTTCAATTGCAGAAGTACCATCTTTGACTTGGCTAGTCCTGAACTACGAGTACCTGACTTGAGGTAAGAAGCATACACGAGTCCACTACTTTCTCCAACCAATTACACCACTATGGTGCCTTCCTCGACTTCCCCACGAGAAAGCACGCCGTAGCACTCACACTTATCTTGGTGTGTTTTAGAAGTATCCAGTTCAAGTTGTCTAATAATCAAGCTAAGCTTTCCAAGAAGTCCTTAACCGCGGACGCGGCTATTCGAATAGTTTTGTTAACCCTGCAGGGGTGTACCTCTACACACACATGATCATCGGTTACCGCCTTTGTACTCGACACCATTCAAGAAGTGTCGGCGAGGATGCTCACCACAACTGTTACCTCATAGCCGATCTAGTCCAAGAAAGCCGCCTACCTGGGTTGGCTACCACTATCGTGAACCCGGCCGGTTTACCGAAGTGGACCCAGATGATGTGTGCGTGGTGCATAAGCCGGTCTCGGATGAGCCGTTCTCTCACTTAGCAGCCAGGCCACAAACCTACCAGAACTCCGAACTATTGCGACATCGGGACATCAAAAGGGATGAGTTAATAGGTTGAGAGGGGTCAGTGAGCCCAATGTGTGGTTGTACTCTTCATCTTGGATCACCACACAAGAACTCGGACTTAGGGCGGTGTTCAACGAGACAACCCAGTGTGTACTCCTACACAGCCTCTCATCGTTCACCTTGTATTAGGGTAGATTCACCAACACATTTCCACCATCATCAGGATTGCTACCATCCCGACTCACATAACAGTAACATCATTGTATCACTCTAAGCATGAAGTAAGCAGTAACAATTGCAGGGGCCACATGATATCAATCGACTCCTACATTTGCTAGGATTTTGGTTTGCTTACTACTGTGCCAAAAGATAGGTCATGCAAAGGAATGGGTTCATCTATGCAGTAGAAACGTAGCATGGTAATCATCCTATACAATGCATAAGAGAGACATGAGAGGGAAGTGGGATTTTATCGACATGATCAATGGGGGTTTGCTTGCCTTGCTGACGAGATTCGGTTTCGGGGTCTTCAGCGAAGGGGTTGACCTCGGTTTCCGGCTCCACTTCTATCAGCAACATGACAATCATAGGATCAACATAATGTAAAATGCACAAACACATGAATAATATTGAAATGGTGATGTTCATGGTACTGATGTGTTGAGCATTCCATTTAAATGGAGTATATTGCAATTTGAGTTGCAAATTCAAACTCCACATTTTGAATCAACTTCAATTGCATAAGATATGCCTCTGATGTGTGGTTGAATTATAGCATAATTCCATGGTCCAAGTTGCAAAAGCATTTGGTTTGAATTTGAATTAATTTCAAATAAAGCAAATGACATATGCTACTGGTCCCATTTTAAAATCAACTCCAACATAGTTGAAAGTTGCATATTTGGAAAGATAATTTTCTCCTGATCATTTTTCATATATTATTTTTCCAATTTGGAGTTAATATGAATTTTCTATGAATTTCCAAAGTTTGGAGTATTTTCTGGAATTTCTGGAATTTCATTTATTCAATTTGATTTTCTGGAAATTCATTATTGCGTCATCATTACATCAGCATGACATCAGGGGCTTGACTCTGGTCAAACTGATCTGTGGGGTCACCCTGTCAGCCTCTCTGGGATAAATCCCTGTTAATTAAATTAACAGAGAGATTAGAGGGGGCCCTGGGCCCACATGTAAGTGACTCTAGGGGTGGTTAATTAGTGCTAAACGCCCGTCCACGTCATCTCGCCGGCGGCTCAACGCCGGCGACCATCCAGGACGGCGGAGCTCCTCGGGACGGCGGTGCGGGGCATGATTCGCAGCGCCAGAGGCACTGGAGTGCAGCCCGTGCACTCGCGCTTCACGTGGAAGCCACGACACGGCCAGGGGGTGACGGAGGCGACGGCGGGGACCTCCTCGGCGGCAACTGGAGCACGGCGGCAACGCGGATGGCGTTACCGTGCAAGGTAGGGGGCAAGAGGTAGGGCGCTATGCTCCTGGTGGCTCCGGGAACTTAATGGACACCATCACGAGGACAAAGGTTCACAGGAGCGACCTCACCGTCGGCCATGGCGGTGACGGAGCTCGGCTCCCATGGTGGCGCAGGATACAGGGCGAGAGGGGGCTAGCTAGGTGAGGGGAAACGCTCACCGAGATGCGGGGAGTGCGGTGGTGCAAAGGTTGGAGGCGGGGAGGGCACAACGGCGATGGAATTCGGCGAGGATCTTCACGGTGGCCGGCGGCGACTTGGTGACGATGACGGAGTCTCCGGGGCTTCCTGGCTCGATTCACCGCACGGGAAGACGAAGACGACAGCTGTGGTTCCTCTGGACAGCTCGAGGCGTCGCGGGGAGCACGGTGGCCACGCGGGTGCAGCGGCCGCTCCGGCATAAGCTTCGGGTGGTCGTCGTCGGCGTCGAGAACAGGCGAGAGAGAGGGAGGAAGAACTGCGCTCGTGGGGGAGAAGGTGCAGGGGACGTCCAGAAGCCTCCAGGCGCGAAGAGGTAACGGAGGGAAGTTGCTGCGTGGCTGCTGCTCGTCGGCGGCGTCGGTGGAGTGCTGCATGCATTCCACCGAGCAGCTTCGGGGCGTGGGGAGGAAGACGCCAAGCGGGGAGGCTGGGCTATGCCGGCCAAATGGGCTGCGGGGAGCTAGTTGGGCTGCTTCCAGGTAAGGTATTTTTCCCTTTTCTCTTCTGTTTTCTTTTCTGCTATTTGTTTTGCTGTGCTAAAATAATTAGCTAGGCATTTTATTAAATGCTGAAAAAATTTATGTGGCCTCATAATAATATAGACTAGCCACTTATAAAGTTTCAACATTTTTAAAATTAAAAGATTTGAATTTTAAATCAAATAGGGGTATTTCTTTAAATCCAAGGCACTGTTTGAAAATTTGAAAAATCTATGAGCATGGAATGGGTCCCACATCACTTGATATGTGATCACACTCATTTATAAGACTTTTCAAAAATCTAACATGAATTTTTGGAGAAGATTTTTATCTGGCCTTTTGAATTAATTCATCTGGGGGGGGGTTTCCTTCTCCCATTTTGATTTTGAAGTTGATTTCAAAGATTCCTTTTGAAAATTTTTACATGATGCAAGGTTACTTTGATCCTAGCACATTACCTAACAGAGGGTTCTGACATCGAGGCCAGAATCGGAAATTACGAATGTCGCGCGTATTCATGGACGGCGGCAGTGGGATCAACATCATCTTCACCTGAACACTCGACGACATGCTCATCAAAAACAGCACACTCAAGTCCTCAGGCACAACCTTCCACGGGATCGCGCCAGGAAAAGCAGTCTACCCCCTCAGAAGGATAAGCCTGGAGGTAGTCTTTGGGAACGCGACAAACTTCCGCAAGGAAACGCTTGACTTTGAAGTAGTCGACTGGAAGTCACAATACCACGCAATTCTCGGGCGACCAGCTTTCGCTCGCTTCATGGCCGTACCCCATTACACCTACCTCAAGCTGAAGATGCCAGGCCCACACGGGGTCATCACAATCAGCGGCAGTTTCGTTAGATCTGACCGCAGCGACAAGGAATTCCACAAGATAGAAGAAGCATTCGTAACCCACCAAGGCAGAAGGACCACGGGACTCGTAGAAGAAGCGCTCCCGCAGAAGGAAAGGAACATCGCCCAAAGAAACCCGGCACTCGGAGACAAAGCTACCAGGCCCTTAAGGCCACTACATCATCACTCTAAGCAAAAGGGACCTGTCTCCAACAGAACCCTCCTACTCTTTGTAAGAGACAGCAGGAAAGGTATTACATAGATATTTTCCCCAAAATTTCTTGGCACTCGGGGGCTCGCCGAAGCAGCCACCCCCCGAGGCGTCCTCCGCAATCGCGGCACAATAACTTGGCACTCAGGGGCTCTCCGAAGCAGCCACCCCCCGAGGCGTCCTCCGCAATCGCGGCACATTAACTTGGCACTCGGGGGCTCGCCGAAGCAGCGACCCCCCGAGGAGTCCTCCGCAATCGCGGCACATTAACTTGGCACTCGGGGGCTCGCCGAAGAAACCACCCCCCGAGGCGTCCTCCGCAATCGCGGCACATTAACTTGGCACTCGGGGGCTCGCCGAAGCAGCCACCCCCCGAGGCGTCCTCCGCAATCGCGGCACATTAACTTGGCACTCGGGGGCTCGCCGAAGCAGCCACCCCCTGAGGCGTCCTCCGCAATCGCGGCACAATAACTTGGCACTCGGGGGCTCGCCAAAGCAGCCACCCCCCGAGGCGTCCTACGCAATCACGGCACATTAACTTGGCACTCGGAGGCTCGCCGAAGCAGCCACCCCTCGAGGCATCCACCGTAATCGCGGAATATTAACTTGGCACTCGGGGGATCGCCGAAGCAGCCACCCCCCGAGGCGCCCTCCGCAATCGCGGCAACCCTCTAGGAGCGTCCATCGCAACTAGAAACACAGAAGACCCTCCAAGACAGCATAGAATATATACAACCAAGAAGAAGCATATACAACGAAGGGAAGCACCTAATCTTTAGGCTCCAACTTCGACTTAATAAGTGCACCCAGATGGCGGTCGTTCTCTTCGCAAACTCGCCTCACAACCTGGTGCGCAGGCCTATCTATAGCCACGTAGTGCTCCTCATGTTGACCGTGCAACTCCGCCTCCTTGGAAGCCAAGGTAGCCTTGAGAACGGAAACCGTCCTTTCCGCCTTCTCGGCTTGCTTCTCGGCTACATGGCGATGATCTGCAAGGCAAGACAGCACTAAGAACAAAAGACGAAGCGCCCAAAGCTCACCAGCGCAAAAACAAAAAACCCACCATCCATAGCAGACAAGGCATCCTGGGCAGAATCATGGGCCCGTTGCCAACGCTCAGCATCAATCATCAAACGCTCACAGTGTTGGAAAACAGGCTGCAAAAACCAGGCAATCAGATGTTAAGGAAAGAGAAGACTACAAGCAACTGCAAACAGTTACTTCTAGCCTCGGGGGCTACTCCCATCAGGAGCATTTCCGTGCCCCCGATGATAAAGCCGCACAGACACGAACCAACTTACCAGCTTGGAGACATGGTCGAAAGCACGAGCCTTGTCTTCAATCGCCAGATAAAGCCGGCCAAAGTATGGAGGACCAAGTTTAGTTGGCTTGGGCTTAGGAGCAACAACACCAGGCGCCTCATAAGAAGGCACACCAGGAACTGCACCCGCAGTCGAAACGGCAGGAGTCGCCGTCGGCCCAGATTGACCAGCGGCGGCCGAGAGGTCCTCAAGATGCTTAGCTGCCGCCCCAGAACTCGTCGACTTCAGATCAGTAGTAGCAGCCGGAGCAGGCGCAACACTAAAAAATAAGCATTATCAGACGCAAGAACAAGGAAAAGGAAACGGGCACAAATCCAGCAGACTCTCACCAGCACGAGGGCGCCCCAGCCTCCCAAGCCTAGCCCTCTTGGGAGGAGCGGCCGGAGCAGCAGCCGAAGGGGAAGGCCCAGCTAAAGGAGCAGCAGGCGGGACAT
The DNA here is from genome assembly GCA_950022295.1 of Bromus sterilis. Taxonomy (NCBI): domain Eukaryota; kingdom Viridiplantae; phylum Streptophyta; class Magnoliopsida; order Poales; family Poaceae; genus Bromus; species Bromus sterilis. Next base: position 280,817,194 of record OX465599.1, on the reverse strand, counting down.
CATCATCCAATGCAGCATGATTTTCGGCGCCCAAGGGGCGCGACCGCTTCACAAGAAAGGACTCGAATCCTCACTATCTCCAGTCTCCACCAGCACAATCTCAGCATCAACAGCCGGCGCAGCATCATCAGCTGCGAAAGCACCAGGTTCTTCAAGAATATTGGCGTCCTCCGGTTGCGGAGGATTACACGGCACCGGAGAATGGCCCTGCGAGGCAAGCAATGTCAACAACAAAGAAAAACTAGGTACTCGTCCAAACAAATGAATGAACACGGGCACCAACCGGCGGCGGAGAGTGATTAGAAGCATATGGAAGGACAAGGCGCATTTCGGAAATACTCGAGCACTTGGTCACATGATGGATACGAGCCAGCAAGGCATCAGGTTCTAGCTCTTCAGGCGAGCATCTCGTCGAGTCACCGAGTCCCTCGTACTGCCACATAGGGCGAGCTCGATGCTGCAACGGTTGAACTCGCCTCCCCACAAAAACAGAGATAAGTTGACCACCAGTCAAGTTATCCTTCAACACAGAAATCCTCTCCAAAAGCGGAGTCAGCTCGGACAACTCCACCTCGGTCAAAGAATGAGACCACGAAGGCTGTCTGACCACCCACGTGCCGGATTGAAAGAAGCAAGACAAAATTGCTGACCAAAAACGAAGCGATCCTTCAGATAAAACCAGCCTCTTCGCCAACCACTAACGGAATCGATCTTCTCCAAGTCAAAATATGAATGTTTATCCCCAATGGAGATACCCACTCGACCCACGACGTACTCAGAGTTCGTCCTTTTTACATTAAAAAGGTGCCTCCAAAGTGCCCAATGGGGGTAAATCCCTAGGAAGGCCTCGCAAAGAGTGATGAAACACGCAATGTGCAAAATCCCGTTGGGAGTCACGTCATGCAACTGGAGCCGATAGGAATACAGCAAGCTCCGAACGAAAGGATGCAGCGGAAGAGCAAACCCACAGTGGAAGAAAGCCTGGAAGCATACCCGCTCGTCCGCTGCCGGCGCTGGAATCGACTCATCACCAGGAAGACGGACATCGCCCTCCACCACCATGCCATCAGCAACCAGCGCATCCAGATCTCCAGCCCCGAACGTGGACCGCTCCCACTTGCCGGACATCTTGGCCAACTCGACAGCAGCACGGGGGCGCTTGGACATAGATCTCGCAGCAGCACGAAGAGGAGAAAAGACGAAGGCTCAAGAACACGAAGGAAGAAGAGAAAGAGGAGGAAGGCAATGGCTGGGTAAAACCTACAATTTACCCGGCCGCATGGTATTTAACTCAAGATCCTAGCAAGAAGGGCCACCGTCCAACCTTTTCGCCCAGTAAAACGTGGCACGACCCCATACAGAGGCGAAAAGTATGGAAAATCCAACCGGCGCAATAACAACACCGCCCACTACGTGCGCAAAAAGAGGGCCATGATCGTGCGACACGAAAATTTCGACGGGAAAGCGCCAAGTCATTTCTCCCGGCAGGCATCAGCAGTCAAAAATTCCAGAAGACCACCCGAACGTCATATCACAGTAAGGCGTACTGAGTACGCCATCAAGGATCTGAGATTCTATCTTTCAGATCTTTTTCCCAATGAAGAAAAAACATCTTACTCCCATCGGGAGAGTACATCATAAGAGTCCCGGGTGCTCCCTCACCTAAAGGTCAGCAAAGTGCTCGAGTGGCACCCACGAAGAGTCTCGGGTGCTCCCTCAACCCGACACAAAGACAAACATGCATTCGCCAAGATCATACGGTGCTAAGAGTCTCGGGTGCTCCCTCACCTTAAGAACCGAAACGGCATTCGAGTGACTACTCGCGAAAAGCCCCCCCGTCTAACCACTCGAAACAAGCTGCACGGGTGAATGAATGAACAACTCGCTTGATGTTTTGTTCCAAGCGGGTTCAATGCTATAGGGCTCCACGCCTCAAAAACACACATTCCTGGAACATGATACACTGTGCCCAAATGCCACGCAAGATTAGCTTGTAGGTAAGACTCCGCTGCGAAGTACGGCCGGGCTGGGACTTGCCGAAGAGCGATTTCACTCCCAACCTTTTCCCAGCCTTAGGCTACGCACATTAATGGCGGCAAATGAACACCGTAAGGCCTGAAGCGGCAGGACTTTTGCTCGACACGAGTGTTCCAAGCTCACGTCGAGGGACGTGGGTTTGATTGGGCTACTGCGGTATTTGCCCTAGTGCAATTCACCAAGGCTCGACCAGTCGACTCCTTGGGCCCTTTCAGCTTAGCATCCCTCGAAACAGGTTTTGTCATGGCCACCAGACTGCCAGCGACCCGCGGATATACCGCGCATACCAATAACCGACGAATGAATGTACTCGAGTCCCTGCGCGACTCTTCGAGTACCCCAGGCACTCGGGGGCTACTGAAGAGGGAGTGACCCCACGACTCCTACGGATAAGCCTACCTGGTGTCCATGAAGACAGAAGGCCCATGAAGATATAGCCTCGGCCCAATATTTGGCACCGACGTAGGAGTCTGCGACTCACAAGGAAGGTGCGAAAACCTGCCGTACGAAGCAAGCCAGGGTTAGGAAAGCTTACCTATAAACGTAGATGAACTCCCCGAGACCTAGCCCAGTATATAAGGGCTAGGAGGGGCGACGCAAAAGACGACCCATATCACCTGTAACCCTAGCCTTGAGCGCTCCAGCCTTGGCATCCACTGTAATCGCATCTCCCCCATCAATAATATCGAGCAGGAGCGAGCCTTCCTGTTTGTCGACGAGCTATCGTCCAACCTGTGCCTCTCATGACTAACCCAGGGTCCCTGACCATGGGATTTGCCGGGGTTGATCCCCGTCAGACGTCGAGGGGGAGCAATACACAATTTGTAACCTAGCCTTGTGCGCACTAGCCTCGGCTTCCCTGTAATCGCCATCTCCAATCAATAATATCGAGCAGGAACATATCCTCCTGTTAGCCGACGAGCTTATCGTCCAACCTGTGCCTCTCATGACTAACCCAGGGTCCCTGACCATGGGATTTTCCGGGGTACATCCCCGACACTCTGGTTTCGTGTTTGCCGGGACCCGTAATATGCGTATGTAATTCCAGTCACGATACAATCATATGGAGAGCCGAGAGTCGTACCCACTTGTCTAAGCAAACAAGTCCAAGCACATAACACTCTCGGAAAGCATCGTACGTGAGGGGCATCCCATCCAGGCCGTATGATCAACTGAGATGGGTCCTCATCGCCCGCTCACAAGTCTAAATGATTATGGGTGGTGAAATCCCATACTCATAGACAAGTCGCCTCAACCATATTATCGATTGAATCATAACACTTACATAAACAGACTCCAGCCCGATCACCTAGTCGGGATCTCAGGCGGGCTCAATCATACAACAAAGTGTGCCACGTGACAGAGTCATGAGCAATCGCATCGCGATGCCCCAAGATGCGCACATCTAAGGGCCACTTGGTGTATAAAAGACCGCCGGCAAGAACACAACTAAGCTATCGAACCCCACACTAAGACATGCATGTTATAATCATACACGCAACATACATGTCCAGTGTAAACAGCAGGTACACATTGCATGAACTCTACAAAGTACTTCTTTATTGACTTACACATAGAGCATACAAAGATCATATAACTATGATCCATCATTACATCAAACAATGGAAGAAAATTAGGTCTGAGTACAGACAAGTTTAACAAATGGCTTAGAGAAGCCTTGTAAACATACATGCCCTTCCACGAGGGACCAGACTGCTGTCTGGGACTATACTAGCTTAGTCAACGTCGAGCATCAGGAAGGTGACTCCATCGGGGTCTGGGTTTCCATCTAAAACATAGAATAAGCAAACGTGAGTACAAAGTCGTACTCAGCAAGACTTACATCAGAACTATACTACTCATGCTCAAGTTTCAAGGTAAAGTAGGTGGGGTTTCAATGCAGAAGTGCCAGCTTTGACTTGGCTAGTCCTGTATTACGAGTACCAGACTTGAGGTAAGAAGCGTACACGAGTCCACTACCAAGTCTCCAACCAATACACCACTATGGTTACTTCCTCGACTTCCCCACGAGGAAGCACGCCATAGCACTCACGCTTATCTTGCGGGTTTTAGAGTATCCGTTCAAGTTGTCTAATAATCAGGTACAGGTTCCAAGTAGTCCATGACCGCGGACGCGGCTATTCAAATAGTTTTGTTAACCTTGCAAGGGTGTAAACTACACACACATGACCAGGGTTACCGCCTTTTGCTCGCCACTGTTCAAGAGGTGACAGCGAAGATGTTCACCACGACACTTCGCTCACAACCGGTCTATTCCAGGAGTCGACTATCTGAGTTTTTCACCGCTCGAGAGTCCGGCCGGATCAACGATACGGACCCAGACAATGTAGGCAACCGAGACGCCACCTCTGACAGATGGTTTCACTGTCTCACAGATCCACCCACATATCTATATGATGCAACCCTTCATCCATTCTTTTTCTACGCATATGCCAAATGGAAAGCCCGAACTAATGTGACTCCTGGACGTCAACACGGATCAAGGTACTAGGCCGAGAGGGGTCAGTGAGCCCAATGTGTGGTTGTACTCTTTGTCTTGGATTACCATACAAGAACTCGGTGCTTAAGGCGGTGTTCAACGAGACAACCCAATGTGTACTCCTACACATCCTCTCATCATTCACCTTGTATTAGGGTGGATTCACCAACACACACCTTCATCCACACCATGTTCACTATCATCCCGACTCACATCAAAAGTATCCTCATTGTAAACTCTAAGCATGCAATAAGCTTTAACAGTTGCAGGGGCCACATGATATCAATCAACTCCTATGTCAGCTAGGATTCTGGTTTGCTTACTACTGTGACAAGATGATAGGTCATGCATCGGATATGGGTTCAACTATGCGGTAGAATTGATAACAAGGTGATCATCCTAATCAATGCATAAGCGAGACTGAGAGGGAAATGGGATTTTATAGACATGATCAATGGGTTTTGCTTGCCTTGCTGACGATACATGGGTCTTAACGGTGGTCTTCTTCTTCAAGGGTGATCACCGTCTCGGAACGTCTGTCACCGGAGAAATCATCAACAAAGGGGGGAAACAACATTGAATTTAAATGCACAAGCACATGACCATGTTGTCCATGATGTGAATGCTACTGATTTGTGGCACATTTGATTTAAATGAAGTGTATAGCATTTGAAATGCAAATTCAAACTCCATATGTTGTTCAAATTAGCCAAGTTGCATTTGCTATTGTTTGTTCTTTGTAAACAATCTTGACATGTGTATGATATGCCTCTGATGTTCAAGTGAAATGGTTTGCATTGCAATGGTTCAAATTGGAATAGCATTTGAATTAAATTTGAATTAATCCCAATTAAACCAAATAGAAAAATCTACTGGTCCCATTTTAAATTCAACTCAAACATAGATGAAAGTTGTATATTTGGATAGATTATTTTCTGCTGATCATTTTTCATATATTATTTGTCCAATTTGGAGTTGATATGAATTTATGAAGTTTAAAGTATTTTAGGCTATTTTCTGAATTCTTTTAATTCCTAAATTGATTTACGGTGTCATGCTTGCGTCATGCTGACATGGGGGGGGGGGCTGACCAGCGGGGTCCACTGGTCAGTGACCCAGTGGTTAAATCCTCTGTTTAAAATAACCTGGTGATTAAATGAGCCCACGGGTCCCACGCGTCAGTGACTGAAGGCTGTGTTTATGGGGTGGATTAGTGGCTAACGACGCGGGCCCGCCGGAATTCGGCTGGAGACGACCAAAAGTGCGGCGACGCCTCGCCGGAGAGGGCCTCCCGGCCACGGCTGGCCACGCCAAGAGCACCAGGAGCTAGCCCTCGCTCGTGCGCGTCTTCGGGAGCAGGCGGGCGACCTCGGGAGGCACCGGAGCGAGGCCAACATTGAACTCCCGCGGCGGCCGTAGCGCTTCTCAACGGCCACGACGAATCGGGCCATGGGTGAGGCCGGAACTTGAGGGTAAACGACAGCGAGGCTCACCCAAGCACGATGGAGGGGACGGCGAAGTGGGGGAAGGCTTGGACGGAGCCAATTCCGGCGAGAAGCTCCTCGGCGGCCGGAGCAAAACGGAGACGACGATGTCGCTTGCAGGGCACCCGGGCTCACTATCCTTTCCTCCTTGCTGAAGAAGCCGACGGCGAACACCATGGATAGCTCTGCTTGGCTCGTCGGAGTTAATGGTCACGCCGACACAACACTGCGCTCCACGGCGGCGCTCGGACGTGTGCGAGATCTCGGAGGAGAGTGAGCCAGAGGAAGAAGAGATGGAGGAAAAGGGTTCGGGGGCCTCTGGGCGTCTCCTTGGCGCAGAGAGGAGGAAGGGGAGGGCCTAGGTGGCCCTGGCGTCGCAGGCATGCTCGCCACGGCGGTGAGCTGCCTGCTCTGGCGCCGGGGAGAAGACGACAAGGTGGGGGCTGGGCTGGGCCGCGGGATAGGTTAGTTGGGCCCAGGGGGAAAAGGGGTTGGGCTAGATAGTTTCTTTTCCTTTTTCTCTATTTTTGTTTTCTGTTTTTCTTTGCTTTGTTTTGCTCCAAACAAATAGCAGAGCATTTTTATTAAATGCCCAATTAATTTTATAAATCTTAGGTGTCCAGTAGCAAGCCACTTATGACTTTTGGGAATTTTTGAAATTCAATCAATTTGAATTTCAATTCAATTAGGGGTTATTTTAATTTCCAATGCCCTATTTGGAATTTTGTAAAATCCCATGTGCATGAAGTGGGTCCCACAACACATGGATCTTAGTCATGCACATTTTCAGAGATTTTACAAATAATCAAATAGAATTTTAGAGGAAATTTTTATTTGCCCATTTGAATTAAATTTCCAGCGCTTTCTTTTCCCCAATTTTGAATTTCTTTTGAATTTTTCACCATGATGCAAAGGGATCAAACAACCCTAGCACTTACCCTAGTTGGGGATCTGACAGTGTTCTTGCTGTTCTTGAGCACAGATCTTCGATCTCCCTCTACAGGCACTCGTTTGAGCTGAAATTTGGAACAAATACTTCTTGGTATGTGACTCCCTCACCCCTCAAATTAGTTTTCTTGTTGGTGGCTTCATTAGTGAGTATTTAGTAGTTCTTGGCGCTGTTTTGTTGAGCTTAAATGTATGTGTAGAAATTTATTTTCCATGTTTTGTTGCTAGTTTGAGCCTTGGTGAAGTAAGTAGAATGTTTTGCCCAAACTAGTTTTGCTTAAACCTCCGTTTTATGTGATTTGTCAAAAATTTCAGAAATGGATAGGATAGGAAGATGGCTTGGGAAGAAGAAACCCGAGCTCTCTAGCCGTGTTACGGGGTCCACAGCTTCACCTTCGGCTACGAGGGTGAACTACAACGAAGAAATCGTACCCTTGGAGCTGTTGGACACATCACCCGCAAAGGCCATGGCATTTCCATGCAGAGATTTCATAGCGGATGCCGGCATACAGGAGGAGTTCGACGCCCTGTGTGCCAGAGCAGGTTTGACACGGCTTGTGACGAGCCGTGTGCCACAGTATGAGATGCTCACTGCTATCTTTATTAACATTTTTAGATTCTATCCTGAAAGTGATGATGTTGTATTTCAGATTTATGAAAGGTTACTAACCATGCCTATGAGTACCTTTAGTGAAGCTTTAGGTTTGCCCGACAGAGGAGAGAAGAGAAGGAAAAATTCTCAAACTGCTGCACTCAAGACCCTTCTCGACTCGTTTTGCAACACTAAAGTGAGGAACACTAACCGTCAGAAGATCTCCAATATTTTGTTCCCTCATCTCAGGTATTTCGCGTATTATATTCCTAGAGGGGTGTTGGATCGAGACAACACGAGCAACACTTCGTCTCCTGATATTGCTATCATGGAGAACGCCCTCTCAGGGAATCACGAGTATCATGTGGGCACGCTGATTGCTAGACGCCTTGCTTCTAATAGCAACAAGGGGGATTTGTTTGGTGGCGTCTATGCCACACTTCTTTTGCAGTTTCTCCGAGGAGAACCGCGCCCAGACGATACATTTTTCCTTTTGTTAGTCTTGATTTGGTTGCCATGAAGAGGCATTTCTTTGTTACTAGGGCCTCTAACCGATATGCACTTGATTATATTTTACAATTTGAGGGTGATGTGGAACGCATCATCCGTCTACCTGCACCACTTGTGTTTGATTTTTCTCGCAGGAACAGATACCGCTTTTTCAGATACCCAGTTTGATGACATCATGGGAATATACCAGTTTCACGACCCCACGGAGGGGGTTGCGCCAGATGAGGAGGAGCGCGTGGTTTATCCACCCGTCCAGGAGGAGACCGCCGCCCCACGGGACGGAGGGTCTTCCTCTGGTTGGGACAAGGGACCTTCCTCATGGGAGGACCCGAGGACTTCGGTGTACGCACCGGAGGGCTCATACAACCCTTGGACTTACCATTACCCCGGAGCAGGAGGCTCTTCGGGACCACAGTAGACGAGCCCAACTTAGGCCAAAAGCCTAAGCTTGGGGGAGTACGTACTCTCATCCCTTCCATTGTATCTTCCGTTTTGTTTGCTTTGATATTTTTGAAGTCTTTGCTTGTTCTTCTTTGTTCTTTTATTTTGCAAAAACAACAAAAAAAATTCTCTTTTCTTTTTCTTTTATTTAGCCTTGAAAAACCCAGAAATATTTCCTTTGCTCTTTAGTTTGCTTTGTTTTCAGAGTTCAACTCGAGACCGTGATGGCATTTGATTATATACTTCCTACGTTCGGTCGTGCAAGTGACAAGGCAGTAATGACGAAGATCGACGGAAGGGATGCAACAAGGAAAGCCGGTATGAACACTTTTTGTTTCTACTTTTGTACATATGCCTGTACTTATGATTAGAGACCAGCTTGTAGCGACATAGTGCTATGTTTACAATGCTTTCCCAGTGGTTCATGCTTTCTTTGTGGTTAGTCTCAAATAGCTAGAGTTCATAATGTGTTGCTTGAAATGATTGACATGCATTGCATTGTTCATGGTTTGGCATATTGAAGTGGTATTTCCCTTTGGAGAATTCTTGGATCGACTTGGCACATGTTCACGCATGTTAAGACTAAAAAGTATGTTCTTCCTTGATGATCTTTTTAATTCAGAGTGGGTAATATCACTTCCATGCCCGATTCAATGTTGCTTTGTCGCTCTGCATGATTGATACGGTGAGGATGATAGTTCTCTCACTTCTCGTTGGTTACCCCAAGTGGAAGGTGAGATGTAGCGTAGCAGCAAATTTCCCCTAGCGAAGATGCTAAGGTTTGAGTATCGAACCAGTAGGACTCCAAGAGATACAAGAAGGTGGTAAAGTGAACAATGGCGCCGTTCACAACCGAGGTTGCTAACTTCACCTGGACCTGCACACACAACAAGTAACTTTTCTCCCAACGAGTACAGAGGAGTTATCAATTCCTCCGGCCTTGCCGTTTACAAAGGATCAATGCAAGAGAAAATAATAGTGGCAACTGAAAGTAAGAACTGAAAGTAAATTGAGGGTGTAAACAATGTTGGAAATATGGACCGGGATCCCATGACGTTCACTAGTGACGTCTCTCTCCCAAAAGACGATAAAAGTGCTAGCGAGGTAAACAAATCACAGCTGGGCAATTGACAGGATTATAAACGCACCGCAATGCTAACTGTGCTACAAAAGAAAGGAATAGGCTCAAAAGAAATGGGCAGTACGCCATGGTAAGTAGACTGAAATCCATCTTCATCTACTACGAATCATCCACCTTGAGATATATATCCATAATATCTCGCTGGCATTAAGTTGTGAATCCCACCCAAAGCGTAAACTCAAAGCAACATACAACTGCATTAAAAGAACTATGCGTAAAGTAAACAATCCTTGCAACCGCAAGTACAAGCACCGTTGTTTTATCCCTGGTGGCAACAGCACATCCCCTAGTCTCATGTTTCTGTCACTCAACCTAGACATCAAGGGGATGAACCCACAATCAAGCATAATGCTCCCTCTTGGAGTTGCAACAAATCACTTGGCCAAAGCAAAATATGGCAACGGAGAACATGCAAGAATTAACTAAAGAACACAAATATAAAAGAGAACCAAATATGTTACTCATCACAATCTGAACATAGTCTCATAATCCATCAGATCCCAGCAAACTCAACATAGCAACATAGAAAATTACAAAGGCGCCTCGATCATGTGAGGCAGCTCACGAGGTCTCGAAAGTAGAAGCACAAAAGAGGGGAGGAGAACATCACATAGATACTGGTCATGGACCCTGGTCCAAGAGAAACTACTCACAAGACATCCGGGACGCGTCCATGGTGATGGATGGTCTCCCAGAGGGGATTCCTCCTTCCGGCAGGGTGTCGGGGCAGCTTCTCCTGGAAGCCCTGATCTTGAAACGGCGGAGGAGGTACAGAGAGGAGAACGGGAATAGCAGATCGATATTAGGGGTTTCCGTCACGGGGGATAAATATAGGCCAAAGGGGGCACCGAGAGGGGCCACAAGGCAGCCAGGAGGCCTCCTGGCGCGGCCTAGGGTGGGGCCACGCCAGAGACCCTCCTGGGGCCCTGGTGGGTCCACTCCCTTCCATCCTTGGTTCTTCGGGAAGCTTCCGCGACGCTGATTTTTTATATAATTTTTTCAGGATTTATATGGCACTTTTAATGGCCGGAAAACCTGAAATACAAAAACAGTAGAAAATAGGAACTGGCAACTTGGTGCACTGAGTTAATAGGTTAGTCCAAATATGATAAAAAGTGTATGAAACTTCAAGAAAAACATGGCAAAGTCACACAAAGCATGCATGGAGCAAGCAGAAATTATAGATACGTTTGGGACGTATCAACATCCCCAAGCTTAATTCCTTCTCGTCCTCGAATAGGGAAATGATAACAAGCATAATTTCTGTGGCGACATGCCACACAACCATATAAGGCCTTTTAAGTAAAGCAATCAAATCATGCAATTCAATTCAAGTCTTAACAAGCAAGAGTCTATATTAGAATTGAAACAAGCAATAAAAGAACAAAAGGGTGCAAGAGCTCTCGCTGTCTGTGACTCGAATGTCTCAAGATGGTGTTTGCGTGCAAGCAGGGGACTGGGAAAAAGAGAGAGAAAAGGTTGTTGATAACTACTATCTACTAAAGTTTCACACTTAGTCTCCTTTGGATTCTTATCTTGACTCGTCCCCAGACCACTAGCCAGGTACAAGTCAAACTGATACACTCCCTTTCGATATTTTGAGCACTCATGCAATGGATGAGCGTGAGCAAGAAAGTTGACACCTAAAAGGCGAAACAGAAAGAAGGTGGAGGAGGAAGACAAAAGAGGTGTGAAAGTCTCACATCAATGAGGACAACCATAGGCGAGAGAAGGCCATATGATAGATATGATGTGAGGAGTAGGGATTGCCATGCAACGGATGCACATGTGAGCTAAAAGCACTCCAAGGGAACTAGTGGGGGTGCATCCAACTTGCTTGGTCAAGAAGACCTAGAGCTCGTTTGAGGAGGCTCATCATTGGAATATACAAGCCAAGTTCTCTAGTGTGAAGGGTCCCCACATAGCTATATGCATGTATGATTATCTCTATGTAGTACAAGGGATAGAGGATGAAGTACTAGTGTGGATCTGTCAAAAGGAATAGTAGTGTGCCCCCTTCTCATTTTTTCTTTTTCTCTTTTTTCTCTTTTTTGTATTTTTTGGTGGCCTCAATGGCTCTTTCTATTTCTCTCATTTGTCCTCTTTGGGATCTTTTGATTTTGTCCTCTTTGGGATCTTTTCCTCACTTTAGAGGCAATACTCTATATTTTACAAGAATATAGGAGATATTTCACACTTTTCAAGGGTACTCATATAAAGAAGATGTAACTATCATGATGTATGCAATGTATGCCGCTGCGAGTGTAGCAGAAACATGTATGACATCAAGATCAAGTCATGAAGAGGTGGATGTTGCATGGCAATATATCTCGGAAAGGCTATGGAAATGCCTTGTAGGTACGTATGGTGGTTGTTTTGAGGAAGGATATAAAGAGGTTTATGATGACAGAGCGTATCATGCCAAGGGTTTGGATGTACCGGCGAAGGTGGACGCCAACTCTCGGAGTGAGAAGGAGGCAATGCACGGCACAGAAGAGGCTAGCAAAATATGGGATGTGGAAGTGTCAACTTTCGAATACTCACATTAGTCCGAAGAACTCATGCACTTATTATCGGTAACTCTCAATCTAATCAGGAGGTTCACAAAGAGACAAGTACCCCGAGGAGGAGTGTATGGGGGTTTGGTTATCCTTGCGATCCTCGACTCATGGTACGTGAGTGTACTCTAATATTCGAACCCTCCAGAGGTTAGATATCCATCTAGTAGCTCGAGTTCTCAACAGGGGTTTTGGTTTTCGAAAATCACACGGATTTCTCAAAATACGACATCTATCACTAATAGGCTAAACCTCTTGGCACCATAAGTTCAAACATTACTCTAGTCAATACCTCAAAACTATTGCAAGTTACTACTACAAAGAGAATAGCAACTTCAATTACCTACTTTCTTGTCAAGACACAAAACTCAGTGCAACAGGCAAACTCTCTAAACAAGATAAAACATGCAACCTATAGAAAGTTCAACTGAGACAAAATAAAATCTCTAGAAGAAAACTAAAGCACTACAACTAAACACGGCAACAGCTAAGAAAAGAAAAAGAACAACTCACAACTAAGGACATAAGCATGAAAATCCTATGAGGAGTTCTAGTTCAAACGGAGCGTGTTTATCTCCCATACAAAAGAAAGCTGGGGTATAACTTGTTACTACATCAAACAAAGCAAAATCAAACCTAAGAAAAGTATAGAGCGAGACGCTCCAAGCATAGCACATAACACATGAAGTGATAAAAATATAGTGCAACGCGGGACGAACTGATAATTGTTGATGAAGAAGGGGATGCACGGGGGCAACCCCAAGCTTAGACGCTTGAGTCTCCTTGAATATTTATTGGGTGTGCACATGGGCATCCCCAATCTTGAGCATTTGACACTCCAGGATCTTCTTTCATCATCTTCCATCGCACACTTGAAAACTCCCTTCATACATAACTCATCGTAAACTGATTAGAGAGGTTAGTACCCTATTAAAATAATTTTCCTCTCCTGAAAATAAATATATTCTTGAAGAGCTACTGTTTCTCAAGATTGCCAAAAAGTTTTTGCAAAGAAAAGGCAAGCTTAAGGTTTGCAAAAGTTAGGAGAGAGAAAACGTGGCAGAATCTATGAAAAACAGAAGAGCAGGTAGTAAAGAATTTTTAGGGATACTTCTGCAACTCAAATAAAAAAACTCAGAACATACGAAAGTTCCGTGATTGTATAGAGCATGTTGTGTAAAAAATTCTGCTCAAAAAGATGAAATGGTAATTTTCTATGATTTTTCCCGTCACGAGGACATAATCTGTTTTCTGGACAGCATGTCACAACTTTCAATGCCCTTGTCATATGAGGCTATATTTGGCACAAAACTTGAAAAATAAAGATACAATGATGTTGCTACAATAGTAACAATCATCAAGACCACTTAAAACAGAAGTAAAAACAAATTGGGTTGCCTCCCAACAAGCGCTTTCTTTTACGCCTTTAAGCTAGGCACAAAGCAAAAGATCACAGTTCTCCAAAATCATCACAATCACCAAGAATTTCAAAAGGGTTTTCAATAAGCTCATCTTTGTTCTTCCTAGGGAAGAGGTACGTACCTTTCGCCTTAACACGCAAGCGTATTTGTCCTTTACCTATATCAATAAAGACTTTCATGGCTCGGAGGAAGTCCCTTCCAAGCACTATATTCCCTCGTTTGGTCTTCATGATGGCAAAGTCAATTTCTACGCTCCTTTTAAGAAAAATGACTTGGAAATATTTTAATCTTCCCTGGATCTCAGAAATATCACCATTAGAATGTTCATGGAAAGATGGAAATTTTTCCATGCTTGCAAGGTACAAAGAATCATAAATAAAGCTTGGCATTATATAAACTATAGATCCAATGTCACAAAAAGCAAGGAAGTTTTGGTTAGAGATGACAATCCTAACAAAAGGCTCCCAATCATTTTCTATTTTCAAAATCTCCTCTTTAGGAGGGTTTGGCTTTTCTACTCCTTTTAAGTCTAGAGCATCAAGTTTCTTCTCGATAGTAGCAATTCTGTCTACAACAGTATCAAGACCATCATAAATAAAATAACTAGATAAACCATGTATAATTTCAAGAGCTCTAGCTTCATCACACTCTAAAAAGTCTCCTTCAGCTATAAGATCAAGAGAGTGCTTACACCACTTAAAAAGGCCAAAGTAAAAAAATTCTAAGCACGATTCTTATTGGTAACCAAGGCATATTTGCCTTATGTGCTTCAGAAATTCTGTCCCATGCCTTCTTCATATTCTCCCCGTTCCTTTGATGGAAATCCAAGACCTCGGATTCCCACATAGTACCAACTCCTAACATACTTGACCACACGTGTGTGGGGACAGTATTTTTTATAAGGGACACAAAAGTAAAAACTCAAAGTTAAACTAACAAGACTAAAAAGCAAAGATAAAAGATAGTGTGCAACTCCCCTATCTTCTAGACTGGAGTCCCCGGCAACGGCGTCAGAAATTAGCTTGATACGGTGAGGATGATAGTTCTCTCACTTCTCGTTGGTTACCCCAAGTGGAAGGTGAGATGTAGCGTAGCAGCAAATTTCCCCTAGCGAATATGCTAAGGTTTGAGTATCGAACCAGTAGGACTCCAAGAGATACAAGAAGGTGGTAAAGTGAACAATGGCGCCGTTCACAACCGAGGTTGCCAACTTCACCGGGACCTGCACACACAACAAGTAGCTTTGCTCCCAACGAGTACGAAGGAGTTGTCAATTTCTCCGGCCATGCTGTTTACAAAGGATCAACGCAAGAGATAATAATAGTGGCAACTGAAAGTAAGAACTGAAAGTAAATTGAGGGTGTAAACAATGGTGGAAATATGGACCGGGATCCCATGACGTTCACTAGTGATGTATCTGTCCCAAAAGACGATGAAAGTGCTAGCGAGTTAAACAAATCACAGCTGGGAAATTGAAAGGATTATAAACGCACTGCAATGCTAACTATGCTACAAAAGAAAGGAAGAGGCTCAAAAGCAATGGGCAGTATGCCAAGGTAAGTAGACCAAAATCCATCTGCATCTACTACGAATCATCCACCTTGAGATATCTATCCAGAACATCTCGATGGTATTAAGTTGCGAATCCCACCCAAAGTGTAAACTCAAAGCAACAGACAACTGCATTAAATGAACTATGCGTAAAGTAAACAATCCTTGCACTCGCAAGTACAAGCACGTTTCTAGGAAGTATAACCAGATATGAATGCACAACAATTTAGGTGTATTAGTTGCAACGATTTAAATGGCTGCATCCATGCACTTCAACGTGATTGGCTGAATACCTGCTAGAAGTAATTAATTGCAAAGATTTTAGTGGTTGCAAGGATTTTTGGAAGTAGCAAAGCAAACATCCCGAGATTTTTTTTTTCGAATCAACAAGTTTCTAGAAAGAAAATGAAACTTGGTCTAACATAGTGAAACTTTAATAAGTTTCAGAACTGAAACTTCAACCTATGTGGGCCTCCAACGGTTTGACAAGTTGTAAAAACTATAGAAATTTCTAAAACGAGTAAGTTTCTAAAAGGAAAATGAAACTTGGTGAAACTTTAGTAAGTTTCGGAACTGAAACTTAAACCTATGTAGGGCTCCAACGGTTTGTCAAGTTGTAAAAACTTTAGGAAGTTCTAAAATGAGAAAGTTTCTAAGAGGTAAATAAAACTTGGTCAAACTTTATGAAACTTGATAAAACTTAATATTACGAAAGACTCTCTGATGCAAGCAAGAACATGTAGCGTGAAATAGGATCCCCTATCGAATACCACGTGATGGTTTGAATTTCTCAAGCTTCCGACCGTTGAACAGAACTAAAAAATATACTGATCTTACCATACCCATGACAATATAAACCATCTCTCTGCAAAGCCCAGTTTGAATATAGTAGCCCTCAACCTCAAGTAGCTCCCTTCAACTCCGTCGTAGACCTTCATATCTAGTTTAAGTGTGCAGGGCATGTATTTTTGAACTTCATTTATTTTCATAAAATGATGGCATTCATAGCGGCAATGATATTATCTATGATAATCCAGCCAGGAACAAAAATAGAATGTTCTTCAGAGATAATTCCAGGTAATATTAACTTGAACCTATTAGCCACTATGTTTGAAGTAATCTTATACAAGACATCGCCATCACAAAGACTTATTGCGTGAAATTGAGTTAGATCTGTGTTTTTTTTACATTAGGGATGAGGACAAGGATAGTGCTATTAATATCATCGGCAGTCTCAATTCCTTCAATAATCCGAAGGATAATTTTAAATAACTCTTGCCCACAAATTTACAATTGCTTCTCAAGAAACCGTGAAGGGAAGCAATCCGGATCCGACTCCTTGCATGGGGTCATCTATGATACAACCACCTTGATCTCTTGAACCGAATATGGAGCCATTAGATCGGCATTCATTTGCATGGTGACTTTGATTGGAGCCGACCGAGTACGTGAGCGCCCCGTATGTGCATGATGAAGAAAATGCCAGGCGCCGCATATGCGTAATTTTTTTGAGGAAAGATCATCATAGATGATATGGGGTGGCCCGATCTTCTCATTAAGCGAACGGTGAATATGAGGGCGATGATAGATAACTTGTATGTAGCCGATGAACTCTCCTCGCTAGATCCCTGTTGCCAATGCGACAGATCTCTACCCTTTGGATATTCACAACTACACACACTTGCGCAATGTAGCCGTCAACCACGAGACGGTAATTTGCAATCTACTAATTCCCAATGGAACAACAGATCACACAAAACTTGAAGTAGCAACACTTCAGATTGATACGAATTGAAGTATATGATTCAAGATGAAAGCTTGGAGCTATTCTCAAGAACTAGGGTTTATCTAAACGTGGTCTGACCCTAAAACTCCCAGGGGGTCTAATGAGGGGGTGACCCCACGACTCCTACGGATAAGCCTACCTGGTGTCCATGAAGACAGAAGGCCCATGAAGATATAGCCTCGGCCCAATATTTGGCACCGACGTAGGAGTCTGCGACTCACAAGGAAGGTGCGAAAACCTTCCGTACGGAGCAAGCTAGGGTTAGGAAAGCTTACCTGCAAACGTAGATGAACTCCCCGAGACCTAGCCCAGTATATAAGGGCTAGGAGGGGTGACGCAAAAGACAACCAATATCACCTGTAACCCTAGCCTTGAGCGCTCCAGCCTTGGCATCCACTGTAATCGCATCTCCCCCATCAATAATATCGAGCAGGATCGAGCCTTCCTGTTTGCCGACGAGCTATCGTCCAACCTGTGCCTCTCCTGACTAACCCAGGGTCCCTGACCATGGGATTTTTCGGGGTTGATCCCCGTCAATTGGCGCCGTCTGTGGGAACCGCGCAGGTTGGAAATGCGATCTCGGCGGCCTCATCATCATCAGCACTCATCGACTCGAAGGCTCCGGCAAGATCCAATCTGTTCGAGTCCCTCGGATTCACGGTCCACCTCCCGGCCCTCCAGCCAGTCTTCACCGATCTACACTCCGGCGTCAATCTGATATTCGGAGCATATCAGATCTACATCAACCATTGGGGGACTCTTTGCCTCACCGACGACAGCCGCGCACCCACAGCAACACCTGCAGCAGTGACCGGAGCGGACGCCGCCCGCACGGCCAGCCTATCTGGCAGCCGTAGCTACCCACCCAACTAAAGGCTCCACGCCACTCGTGACCGCCTGAGTGGAGCCCCAACATGGAGAAGCACCATCACACGTATCACCAAGGAGGCGGCGAGGACACCATCGCAGGTGTTCATGACAGAAGTTGGCGTACCAGCGTCAGGTAACAACGGACGAGTCGACGACCCGGGCACTCGTCAAGACACCCCAACCACCAACAGGGCGGCAGGTCCCGGCAACACCAGTCAGATGGTCGTACAGCTAGGAGAACCGGAGACCATACCAAGGAAAGTCCAGGTGTACCAAGGACCCAGCAATCAAAAAAGCAGTCAGCCGTCAAGCAGCAAGCAGCAAGCACCCGGTCAAGGCAGGCAGCCATCACGCAGCAGGCAGCAAACCCCGGTTGCAGCAGCAGACGAACCACCTAAAGAAAAAATATACTTGTCTAAGGAATCAATGGTATTGGTAAAGGAAGCAGTCGCCCGCGGCAGGTTACTACCATCAGATACCTCAAGGGATGAGCTAAGGGCATACAACAAGCTAGCGGGCGAGCTAACCCAGCAGAAGAGACAGTGGTGCCTAGCCATGGAGAAGAAATAAAAGGCGGAACTCGAAAAGAAAAGCAGTCGCAAACAAACTCCCAGAAGTGACTCGCCAGGCCACGACTCCCCCACCCTCAACAGATCGAAACTCAACAACCTGCGGAAGACAGAAAGGGTGAGAGTGGTGCGGAAACTGGAGGACAACTTCAGATTAGAGGACGACGACGACGAAGAAGAGCCCCTAACTCCGGCAGAAGCACTCATAAGCGCCCAGGACTACCTGTCCCGTGCCCAGAAAAGCAGAAAGGGCAAGACGGATCGCTACACTTCCATTGCTTTGCAGATAATGAAGGACGCCATCGATGCCTCAGGTACCTAAGAAATCTAGCGCAAAACGGCAGACTCGCGAGCGAACACCGGACAGGGACCCCAGTTCACCAGACGACGACGACGACAGTAATGACGACAGGCGCAGGCGCCCCGACAGGTACAAGAAACACGACAGCGACGACAACAACAGGCGCCGCAGCACTCGGCGAGATGCACGAGACGACATCACGCAGAACAGAGTCAACCGCAGCAGGCGAAGACGCGCAGCATGCGAGGAGTACTCGGACGAAGAGGCTTCCAATGAGGAAATCGATCCATGTGGAGCACTATGCTTCACACGTGCCACACGGGAGACGCGTATGCCAAACGGGTTCAAATTGAACTCCACGACACTAAAATACAACGGACTCGAAGATCCGGAGGCATGGCTCGACAACTACCTAACAGCAGTCAAGTTTCAAAGAGGAACCAACGTCACGGCAATGCAGTACGTACAACTCATGCTCGAGAGTTCCGCTCAACATTGGCTGAAGAATCTTCGGCGCGGATCCATCAGCTCCTGGAGCCAGTTCCGAGGAGCCTTCATAGAAAACTTAAAATCCACATACAAGCGACCAGCCTCACTCGAGGAACTGCGGGCATGCAAACAAGGAACGAGGGAGGCCCTGCGAGCATACATCCAGCGATGGACGATACTCAAGAATTCAGCGGAAGACATCTCGGACGAAAGTGCGATCGACGCATTCAGGCGAGGCCTTCAGCGCGTTGAATTCAAGGAGCAGCTCGGACAGATGAAAGTCCGAACACTCGCACGGCTGTTAGAACTAGCCAACAGCTGGGCGGACGGAGAAGACTTCATTCGTAATGAAATAGAAACCCACACTGCACGATCAGAGTACGACTACGACTACAACGGAGATAGAGCAGCCGACAGAAGAAGGAAGCGACCCAGACGGAACTTCTACGACGACAGAGGACCTGACATGGTCGCCGCCGGTTTCTCGGACGATCGGAACGGCAGGCACCGCGATGACAACAGACCACATCGACGAGACAACCCAGAAGATGAGCCCCAGGCTCAGAGAGTAGAATGGAGGACAAGGCAGCCACGCGACGGCACTCGCGCATTCCACTCCGCCGAAGAACAACTCGACGGACCGTGCTCTATACACGGATTCAGAAACGAGCGAGGAGAGCTCAGATCATCCCACACCCTCAGGAATTGCAGAAGCTTCGACGAGTTGGCCGAGGAGAAAAGTCGTTCCGCGGCCGCAACAGCACGACCACTCGCAAGCATGGCAGTTGGGCCAGTCGCCCACGATGCGCCACCAGCCCCCCCCCCTCTGCCAATAAGACATGTGGCCGCCATCCAGGAATGGCAAAGGACACCAGAAGAAGAAAACCAGTACCCAGAAGCCCACGGGAGGATCTACATGATACAAGAAGGCAGACCTTCCAACAGGCAGCGGAAACAAGTCACCAGACAAGTCTTCCTGGCAACCTCCGCACACCCGGCCGTCCCAGAGTACCTGCGCGGGTCGGAGACAGAAATCTCCTTCTCCCGGGACGACCACCCGCCAGTCGTTCCCCAACCAAGGCACGCCGCGCTAGTACTCGAGGCCAGAATCGGAAATTATGACATGTCGCGCGTATTCATAGACGGCGGCAGTGGGATCAACATCATCTTCACCCGAACACTCAACGACATTCTCATCCAAAACAGCGCACTCAAGTCCTCAGGCACAACCTTCCATGGGATCGTGCCAGGAAAAGCAGTCTACCCCCTTAGAAGGATAAGCCTGGAGGTAGTCTTTGGGAACGCGACAAACTTCCACAAGGAAACGCTTGACTTTGAAGTAGTCGACTGGAAGTCACAATACCACGCAATTCTCGGGCGACCAGCTTTCGCTCGCTTCATGGCCGTACCCCATTACGCCTACCTCAAGCTGAAGAAGCCAGGCCCACACGGGGTCATCACAATCAGCGGCAGTTTCTTCAGATCCGACCGCTGCGACAAGGAATTCCACAAGATAGCAGAAGCCTTCGTAGCCCACCAAGGCAGCAGGACCACGGGACTCGCAGAAGAAGCACTCCCGTAGAAGGAAAGGAACATCGCCCGAAGAAACCCGGCACTCGGAGACAAAGCTACCAGGCCCTTAAGGCCACTACATCATCACTCTAAGCAAAAGGGACCTGTCTTCAACAGAGCCCTCCTACTCTTTGTAAGAGACATCAGGAAAGGTATTACATAGATATTTTCCCCCAAAATTTCTTGGCACTCGGGGGCTCGCCGAAACAGCCACCTCCCGAGGCGTCCTCCGCAATCGCGGCACATTAACTTGGCACTCGGGGGCTCGCCGAAGCAGCCACCCCCCGAGGCGTCCTCCGCAATCGCGGCACATTAACTTGGCACTCGGGGGCTCGCCGAAGCAGCCACCCCCCGAGGCGTCCTCCGCAATCGAGGCACAATAACTTGGCACTCGGGGGCTCGCCGAAGCAGCCACCCCCCGAGGCGTCCTCCGTAATCGCGGCACATTAACTTGGCACTCGAGGGCTCGCCGAAGCAGCCACCCCCCAAGGTGTCCTCCGCAATCGCGGCACATTAACTTGGCACTCAGGGGCTCGCCGAAGCAGCCATTTGATATGTCCAAAACGTATCTATAATTTCTGCTTGCTCCATGCATGTTTTGTGTGATATTGCTATGATCTAGATACACTTTCATACATTTTTTATCATAATTGGACTAACCTATTAACTCAGTGCACCCCAGTGCCAGTTCCTGTTTTCTATTGTTTTTCTATTTCAGTTTCCCCCATATAAAAAGTGCCAGAAAAAGTTCCGGAAAATTCAGATAAAAAATCAGCGTGACGGAAGCTTCGAGAAGAGCCCGGGAGGGGCCAGAGGGGGGCCAAGGGGGGCCAGGCGGCCACCTGGCGCGGCCCCACCCCTGGCCGCGCCAGGGGGGGCGCCTGGGGCCCCTGGCCCACCTCTGGCTGCCCCCCTTCGCCTATTTATCCCCCGTCACGGGAAAACTCCAGAAGAAGAACCCTATTCCGTGAACTCGCCTCTGTTCCACCGCCGCCGCGCTTCCAAGACCGGGAGCACCAGAAGACCTCTTCCCGGCACCCTGCCGGAGGGAGGATTGACCTTCGGGAGTCTCATCTCCACCATGGATGCTCCCCGGATGTCTTGTGAGTAGTTTTCCTTGGACCATGGGTCCGTGATCAGTAGCTATGTGATGTTCTCCTCCCCTCTTTGATCTTCATTGTTTAGACCTCGTGAGCTGCCCTACATGATCGAGGCACCTTTGTAATATTTCTGCAATTGCTATGTTGAGTTTGATCGGATCTGATGGATTATGAGATTATGTTCAGATTATGATAGAGTAATATATTTTGTTTCTATCTTTTATATTTTTGTTCCTAAGTAATTCTTGCATGTTCTCTGTTGCTGTTTATTGCTTTGGCCAAGTAGTAGGTAGTGACTCCAAGAGGGCGCATTGTGCTAGATTGTGGGTTCATGCCTCCCTGATGACACGCTTGAGTGACAGAAACATGAGTCTAGGGGATGTGTTGTTGCCACAAGGGGTAAAACAACGGTGCTTGTGACCGCAGTCACAAGGATTGTTTACTTTACGCAAAGTTCTTTTATTGCAGTTGTCTGTTGCTTTCGGTTTACACTTTGGGTGGGACTCGCAACTTAATACCAGCGAGATGTTCTGGATAGATATCTCAAGGTGGATGATTAGTAGTAGATGCAGATGGATTTCGGTCTACTTATTTTGGCGTACTGCCCGTGCTTTTGAACCTCTTCCTTTCTTTTGTAGCATAGTTAGCATTGCGGTGCGTTCATAATCCTGTCAATTGCCTTTCTGTAATTTGTTTACCTCGCATAGCAGTTTTATCGTATTTTGGGAGAGAGACATCACTAGCTAACATCACGTATCCCGGTCCATGTCCTTATTACTGTTTCCAAGCTATCTTTACTTTTCTGCTTTTACTTGCTATCATTATCACTTGTGTTTTACCCTTTGTGAACAACAAGACCGGAGAGATTGACAACCTCTCTGAACTTCGTTGGGAACAAAGTTATCTGTGTCGGTATGCAGGTCCACGTCAGTCGCGCCGCTGACACCTACTTATCATATCCGGAGTCCTACGGGAGACAAACCTTGGTATCTTCACCGAGGGAAACTCACTGCTGCACTGCATCACGCCTTCCACTTGGGGCTCCCCAACGAAGGGCGGGAAGCCGCTAAGCAAGAGAATTTCTGGCGCCGTTGCCGGGGACTCCGAGTGCTAAGATAGGGGAGTTGCACACTACCCTTTACCTTTGTTTTTTTAGTCTTGTTAGTTTATCTTTCAGTTTTTATCTTTGTGTCTTTTATCAAAAATACCAAAAATATCTGCCACACTTGCTGCTACTATGGCTTCCACTGAAAACACCAAGTTGTGTGACTTCACTAGTCACAACAACCAAGACTTTATCTGCACTCCCATTGCCACATCTGCCACTTCAGCTACCTCTTATGAAATTAAACCTGCTTTGCTAAACCTTGTTATGAGAGATCAATTTTTTGGTGCTGGAGATGATGATGCTTTACACTTGAACAATGTTGTTGAGTTATGTGATATGCAAAAGTATAAAGAAGTAGAAGGTGATGTTGTTAAGCTCAAGCTCTTTCCTTTCTCTTTAAGGGCAGATTCTAAAATCTGGTTTCAATCTTTGCCTAGAAATAGCATAGATTCTTGGGATAAGTGCAAAGATGCTTTTATAGGGAAGTACTACCCTCCTGCTAAGATTATCCAATTGAGGAGAAATATTATGAATTTTAAGCAATTGGATAATGAACACGTTGCCCAAGCTTGGGAACGAATGAAATCTCTTGTTAAGAAATGCCCTACACATGGTTTGACTACTTGGATGGTTATCCAGACTTTTTATGCAGGCTTGAACTTTACCTCGCGGAACCTGTTAGATTTGGCCGCGGGAGGATACTTTATGTCAACTACACTTGGTGCTGCCACAAAGCTTCTCGATGAGATGATGACAAATTATTCCCAATGGCACACCGAGTGCGCTCCAACAGGTAGGAAGGTAAACTCTGTCGAGGAAATTACCTCCCTCAATGAAAAAGTTGACTTAATTATGTCTCTACTTACCAAGCAACCCTCTATTGATCCTCATGATGTTCCTTTAAATTCTTTGGTTGCTCAAGAACAAGTAGACATGAACTTTATTGCTAGAAACAACTTCAACAACAATGCTTATAGGGGAAATTTTGCTAGCAATCCTAGACCGTTTCCATCCAACTATGGGAACAACAACACCTACCCTAGCAACAACTCCTATAGTCCTGCTTATACGAAAAGAGACCTACCCAGTTAGGATAAATTAGTAGAAATAGAGAAGGCCACTAAGAACTATATGCACACCCAGTTTGAACAAAACAGAGCCTTCTCTAAACAAATAGGTGAGCATACTGCCATTCTGCAAAACATTAGTGAACAGCTGGGTAGCCTGAACAGTGAGATTTCTAATCTCCAGGCTAGACTTACCGCCACCGAAACCCATGTTTCGAATATTTCCCACACCCAATCTACCTTGATAAATCAGATGGCAGCCAAACCGGAAGTTATCCCTATGGAAGAAGATAGAATTAAGAGCCTTCCTACACACCACACAGTTGCCACTATCCAAATTGTTGAGGACACTCAAACTATTAGCACCCAATGCACTCCTAGTCCCGTTGGACCTATTAATGGTGATGCTAATACCTCAACCGTAGATAAAGAAACTCCTATGAACATAGAGGGTTTCAAACAAGTGAGCGTAGATGACACTACTACCACCTTTGATAGTAGTGATATTGATTTTGATAGTTGTACCCTCTCAGAAGTTATCAGTTTGCTACATAAAATGTCTAGAGACCCCCACACTAGCACACTTAATCTTGCCTTCACGGAGCATATCACAAATGCTCTTATCAAAGCTAGGGAGGATAGGCTTAGAGTATAAGCCTCAGTACCTAGGAAGCTAGATGATGGTTGGGATCCTATGATCAGAATTAAATTGAATAACTTCTCTTGCTATGCCTTATGTGATGTTGGAGCTAGTACCTCTGTTATGCCCAAAAGAATATTTGATATGTTTGAATTAAAACCTTTTGAGCCTTGTTCTTTTGGTGTTCGTCTTGTTGATTCTTCCATAAAGAAACCTTTGGGGAAGATCGACGATGTTCTTATCATTGTCAATGACAACTATGTTCCCGTTGATTTTATTGTTATGGATATAGAGTGTGAACCTTTATGTCCAATTATTTTGGGACGTCCTTTTCTTCGCACCGTTGGTGCGGTTATTGACATGAAAGAGGGGAATATAAAATTCCAATTCCCATTCAAAAGGGGATGGCACACTTCCCTAGAAAGAAAATCAAGTTACCTTTTGAGTCCGTTACACGGGCTAGTTATTCTCTTTCTCTTGATAAAACTTGATTCTTCTTTTTTGTATCATGCCTAGCTAATGGCTTTAAAGAAGCGCTTTCGGGAGGCAGCCCGCAACGAATTTAGGTTTTTCTTTTTTCTTTTGTTGTGTCTTGATGATTTTTACTACTGTAGCAACATCATTGTATCTTTATTTTTCAACTTTGTGCCAAGTTATAGCCTCTTACGGCAAGGGAAGTAAAAGTTGTGACATGCTGTCCATAAAACAGATTCTGTCCTCGTGACCAGAAAAATTCCAGAAAAATACCAGTTCATATTTTTTAGCTGAAATTTTTACACAGTATGCTCGATACAATTACGAAACTTCCGTATGTTCTGAGTTTTTTTATTTGAGTTGCAGAAGTGCCCCTAAAAAATCCTTTACTATCTGCTGTTCTGTTTTTCACAGATTCTGCCACGTTTTGTCTCTCCTAAGTTTTGCAAACCTTCAGCTCGCTTTTTCTTTGCAAAAACTTTTTGGCACTCTTGAGAAACAGTAGCTCTTCAAGAATATCTTTATATCCAGTGGATAAAAAATTATTTATTAAGGGTACTAACCTCTCTAATCAGCGTATGATGAGTTATGTATGAAGGGAGTTTTCAAGTGTGCGATGGAAGATGATGAAAGAAGATCCAGGAGTGTCAAGCGCTCAAGCTTGGGGATGCCCCCATGTATCCCCAAAAAATATTCAAGAATACTCAAGCGTCTAAGCTTGGGGATGCCCCCGTGCATCCCCTTCTCCATCAACAAATCATCAGTTCGTCCTTCGTCTCACTATATTTTTATCACTTCATGTGTTATGTGCTATGCTTGGAGCGTCTCGCTCTTAGGTTTTGTTTTTAGTTTTCTTTAGCTTTGCTTGCTGTTCATAACAAGTTAGATACCTTCTTACTTTGTGTGGGAGATAAACACGCTCCACTTTCAAAATTTCGAACACATCATAGGATTCTTCATCCCTATCTTTTTGCTATTGTGTGTTCTTTATCTTTTCATAGCTACTGCCATGTTTAGTTTTAGTCTTAGCCTGTCTTTAGCAAGAGCCTTGGCTTTTGTTTAGTTTGTTGCTGGAACTCTTTTTATTTTTCATGTTTATCTTGTTAAAGAGAGTTGGTTGTTGCACTGAGTTGTGTCTTGTCTTGAAAGTAGGTAATTGAGGTTGCTATTTAATTTTAGTAGTAGCTTGCAATAGTTTTGAGGTATTGCTATGAGTAATGTTTGGACTTTTGGTGTCAAGAGCTCTAGCCTATTAGTGATAGGTGTCGTATTTTGGGAAATCCGTGTTTATTTTCAAAACCTACAAAACTAGTTGAGAACTCTAGCTACTAGATGGATCACTACTCTTTTGAGGGGTCGAATATTAGAGTACACTCACGTACCATGAGTCGAGGATGCGCAAGGATAACCAAAACCCCATACACTCCTCCTCGGGGTACTTTTCTCTTTGTGAACCTCCTCATTAGATTGAGAGTTACCTATAATAAGTGCATGAGTTCTTCGGACTAATGTAAGTATTGAGAGTTGACACTTCCACCTTCCTATATTTTGCTAGCCTTTCCCGTGCCGTGCATTAACTTCTTCTCACTCCGAGAGTTGGTGTCCACCTTCGCCGGTACATCCAAACCCTTGGCATGATACGCTCTGTCATCATAAGCCTCCTTATATCTTTCCTCAAAACAGCCACCATACCTACCTATCAAGGCATTTCCATAGCCTTTCCGAGTTACATCGCCATGCAACTTCCACCTCTTCATGACTTGATCTTCATGTCATACATGTTCCTGCTACACTGGCAGCGACATACCCTGCATACTTCATGATAGTTATATCTTCTTTATGTTTTGAGTACCTTGTAAAGTGTGAAAGATCTCCTTTACCTTCTTGTAAAAGAGAGTGTTGCCCTTAAGTGAGGAAAAGATCCGAAGTGGACACATTAAAAGATCCCGAAGAGGACAAATGAGAGTTAAATAGAAAGAGCCATTGTGGCCACCAAAAAAATTCAAAAAAATAGAAAAAAAGAGAAAAAGAAATAAAAAGAGAGAAATGGGCAACACTACTATCCTTTCGAGAGATCCACACTAGCACTCCCTTTATATATTTGTACTCCATAGAGATGATCTTTATACATATAGTTTGGAGAGCTTCCTAGCTCGTATGTACACCCGTTGCATGGAAATCCCTACTCCTCACATCATATCTATCATTTGGCATCTCTTGCCTATGATTGTCCTCATTGATGTGAGCCTTCCTCATCCTTTTTGTCTTCCTCCTCCACCATATTTCTCTCTTTGTCATCCTAAGTGTCAACTTTCGTGCTTACGCTCATCCATTGCATGAGTGCTCAAAATATCGAAAAAGAGTGGATCAAATTGACTTGTACCTGGCTAGTGGTCTGGGGACGAGTCAAGATAAGATTCCAAAGAAGACCAAGTGTGAAAATTTAGTAGATTGAGTTCTCAACACAAAAATACTTTTTTTCTCGTATTCCCTATCCCTTTTCTTGCACGCAAACACCATTTGGAGACATTCGAGTCACGGACAGCGAGAGCTCTTGCACCTTTTGTTCTTTTGTTACTTGTTTCAATGCTAATATAGACTCTTGCATGTTATGACTTGAATTGAATCTCTAACCTTGATTGCTTTACTTTTCAAAGTTCTTTTATGGTTGCTAGCATGTCACCACAGAAATTATGCTTGTTATCATTTACCTACTCGAGGACGAGCAGGAATTAAGCTTGGGGATGTTGATACGTCCAAAACATATCTATAATTTGTGCTTGCTCCATGCATGTTTTGTGTGATATTGCTATGATCTAGATACACTTTCATACATTTTTTATCATAATTGGACTAACCTATTAACTCAGTGCACCCCAGTGCCAGTTCCTGTTTTCTGCTGTTTTTCTATTTCAGTTTTCCCCCATATAAAAAGTGCCAGAAAAAATCGGGAAAAATCAGATAAAAAATCAGCGTGACGGAAGCTTTGAGAAGAGCCCGGGAGGGGCCAGAGGGGGCCAAGGGGGGCCAGGCGCGGCCCCACCCCTGGCCGCGCCAGGGGGGCGCCTGGCGCCCCTGGCCCACCTCTGGCTGCCACCCCTTCGCCTATTTATCCCCCGTCACGGGAAAACTCCAGAAGAAGAACCCTATTCCGCGAACTCGCCTCTGTTCCGCCGCCGCCGCGCTTCCAAGATCGGGAGCACCAGAAGACCTCTTCCCGGCACCCTGCCGGAGGGAGGATTGACCTGGGAGTCTCCTCTCCACCATGGATGCTCCCCGGATGTCTTGTGAGTAGTTTTCCTTGGACCATGGGTCCGTGATCAGTAGCTATGTGATGTTATCCTCCCCTCTTTGATCTTCATTGTTTAGACCTCGTGATCTGCCCTACATGATCGAGGAAACTTTGTAATATTTCTGCAATTGCTATGTTGAGTTTGATCGGATATGATGGATTATGAGATTATGTTCAGATTGTGATAGAGTAATATATTTGGTTTCTATCTTTTATATTTTTGTTCCTAAGTAATTCTTGCATGTTCTACGTTGTTGTTTATTGCTTTGGCCAAGTAGTAGGTAGTGACTCCAAGAGGGAGCATTGTGCTAGATTGTGGGTTCATGCCTCCCTGATGACACGCTTGAGTGACAAAAACATGAGTCTAGGGGATGTGTTGTTGCCACAAGGGGGAAAACAATGGTGCTTGTGACCGCGGTCACAAGGATTGTTTACTTTACGCAAAGTTCTTTTATTGCAGTCGTCTGTTGCTTTGGGTTTACACTTTGGGTGGGACTCGCAACTTAATACCAGCGAGATGTTCTGGATAGATATCTCAAGGTGGATGATTAGTAGTAGATGCAGATGGATTTCGGTCTACTTATTTTGGCGTACTGCCGTGCTTTTGAACCTCTTCCTTTCTTTTGTAGCATAGTTAGCATTGCGGTGCGTTCATAATCCTGTCAATTGCCTTTCTGTAATTTGTTTACCTCGCATAGCAGTTTTATCGTATTTTGGGAGAGAGACATCACTAGCGAACATCACGTATCCCGGTCCATGTCCTTATTACTGTTTCCAAGCTATCTTTACTTTTCTGCTTTTACTTGCTATCATTATCACTTGTGTTTTACCCTTTGTGAACAACAAGACCGGAGAGATTGGCAACCTCTCTGAACTTCGTTGGGAACAAAGTTATCTGTGTCGGTATGCAGGTCCACGTCAGTCGCGCCGCTGACACCTACTTATCATATCCGGAGTCCTACGGGAGACAAACCTTGGTATCTTCACCGAGGGAAACTCATTGCTGCACTGCATCACGCCTTCCACTTGGGGCTCACCAACGAAGGGCGGGAATCCGCTAAGCACCACCCCCCGAGGCGTCCTCCGCAATCGCGGCACATTAACTTGGCACTCGGGGGCTCGCCGAAGCAGCCACCCCCGAGGCGTCCTCCGCAATCGCGGCACATTAACTTGGCACTCGGGGGCTCGCCGAAGCAGCCACCCCCCGAGGCGTCCTCCGCAATCGCGGCACATTAACTTGGCACTCGGGGGCTCGCCGAAGCATCCACCCCCCGAGGCGTCCTCCGCAATCGTGGCACAATAACTTGGCACTCGGGGGCTTGCCAAAGCATCCACCCCCCGAGGCGTCCTATGCAATCGTGGCACATTAACTTGGCACTCAGAGGCTCACCGAAGCAGCCACCCCCCGAGGCGTCCCCCGCAATCGCGGTAACTTGGCACTCGGGGGCTCGCCGAAGCAGCCACCCCCCGAGGCACCCTCCGCAATCGCGGCAACCCTCTAGGAGCGTCCACCGCAACTACAAACGCACACGACCCTCCAAGACAGCCTAGAATATATACAACCAAGAAGAAGCATATACAACGAAGGGAAGCACCTAATCTTTAGGCTCCAACTTCGCCTTAATAAGTGCACCCAGATGGTGGTCGTTCTCTTCGCAAACTCGCCTCACAACCTGGTGCGCAGGCCTATCTATAGCCACGTAGTGCTCATTCATCGGATGATCCCTACCGCCTGGAGGACCCGCCACCACCTGAGCATAATCCACCCCCGGCCAATGACTATGGACCAAACCCAAAGCAGCTCGGGCTCTAGCACGAATCTGATGATCCATCACTCGACGTAACTCGGCAGGCTGAGAAAATATGCGACAGAGCCTCTCAAGGGACGAAGGAACAACCTCCAACGGATAGAACTCAGCATGGATACCACCCAATACCCGCTGGCAGTATTTGAGAGCATCCGGTACCCGCTCAACTCCGAGACGAAGCAAAGAAAACGCTCGAGCACGAGCCCCATCCGCCCAAAAGGGATTGCTCGCCTGCACTCTGGGATCATCAAGCCGCGACATCTCCGACTGAATGGCCCTCTCTTCATCCCGAGTTCGCCCTGCCAGCACTTCGAAAGTCAAAAACTACGATCAAGACAGAGAAGGAAAAACATACTAAACGGAATCAAGCAACCAAGCAGAGGCAAGACTCACCCCGCAGGAGGTCGGACAACTTCACCACCCATGAAGCAAGGCCCTCAACCACGGCCTCGGCACGCTCGCGACGAGTACGCTGAACGGCTACGGATCCCTTCAGTCGAACAACCTCCCGCTCAGCGTCCTTCAGTCGCAAGCAAACGGACTCGTACGCACCCTCGCGAGCGTCATCCTTCAGCGAATTCCAAGGACGAAGAACGCCCGGAGTGGCCTACCGCAGGATGAACAAAACAAAGAAATCAAAAACAGCACGAGGAATGGCCAAGCAGTCACTCAGATAAAGGTAGCGAAAGATCAATCATCACAACGGAGTCACGAATTACAGACAAAGTTACAAAGCGACGCAACACTACTATGCCTCCCCTCACCTACGACAGGGGATCCCGAGCATCTACAACCTGTTGCAGACGACGAGCCAGCTTATCGGCCCGGTCGTCCTGCTCATCAGAATAGTCCGGGACGGTCTCAAC
The DNA here is from genome assembly GCA_950022295.1 of Bromus sterilis. Classification (NCBI taxonomy): domain Eukaryota; kingdom Viridiplantae; phylum Streptophyta; class Magnoliopsida; order Poales; family Poaceae; genus Bromus; species Bromus sterilis. The sequence continues at coordinate 280,786,069 of OX465599.1, read as the reverse complement.
CAAGGAATCATCAATGGACATCCCATGCCCCATAAGGACGACAAGGGTCGTGGAAGAACCACTCACCACGCTCTCCGCAACCAGCTCCACCATACGTTTCCCATCCGGGCCGAACGCAGCGACCCGAGCACCCAGGCCATCAGGCAGCTTTGAACCCTCCAGCATAAGGTGCTCATGCGCAAGACCCACAAGATTGGAAGCCCGGATGCAGACGTCCTCGACCACCAAAACAGCATCTGCAACAGCATTTACAGCACCTTAGAGAATTCCAGACCCTGACGCAGCAGCTTCCATCGGCTTCGCACCTACAGCAGCTGCACCAAGCAAAGAAACGTCGCCACGAGAAGACAGTAGGAACAACAAGACCAATGGTTGAATACCAAAACTTACACACAAGCGAGTCCGCCAAGGAGCGAAGACGTTTGCCCTCGACTGCTTCCACCCGCGCACGCGCGTCCTCAGCCCGGCGAAGGCAAACCAGCTCCTCATGTTGACCGTGCAACTCTGCCTCCTTGGAAGCCAAGGTAGCCTTGAGAACGGAAACCGTCCTTTCCGCCTTCTCGGCTTGCTTCTCGGCTACCTGGCGACGATCTGCAAGGCAAGACAGCACTCAAAAAAAAAGACGAAGCGCCCAAAGCTCAGCAGCACAAAAACAAAAAACTCACCATCCATAGCAGACAAGGCATCCTGGGCAGAATCATGGGCTCGTTGCCAACGCTCAGCATCAATCATCAAACGCTCACAGTGTTGGAAAACAGGCTGCAAAAACCAGCCAATCAAATGTTAAGGAAAGACAAGACTACAAGCAACTGCAAACAGTTACTTCTAGCCTCGGGGGCTACTCCCATCGGGAGCACTGTCGTGCCCCCGATAATAAAGCCACAAAGACACGAACCAACTTACCAGCTTGGAGACATGGTCGAAAGCACGAGCCTTGTCTTCAATCGCCAGATCAAGCCGGCCAAAGTACGGAGGACCAAGTTCAGTTGGCTTGGGCTTAGGAGCAACGACACCAGGCGCCTCATAAGAAGGCACACCAGGAACTGCACCCGCAGTCGAAACGGCAGGCATCAGCAGTCAAAAATTCCAGAAGACCACGCCAATGTCATATCACAGTAAGGCGTACTGAGTACGCCATCAAGGATCTGAGATTATATCTTTCAGATCTTTTTCCCGATGAAGAAAAAACATCTTACTCCACTCGGGAGAGTACATCATAAGAGTCCCGGGTGCTCCCTCACCTAAAGGTCAGCAAAGTGCTCGAGTGACCACTCGCACCCACGAAGAGTCTCGGGTGCTCCCTCAACCCGACGCAAAGACAAACATGCATTCGCGAAGATCATACGACGCTAAGAGTCTCGGGTGCTCCCTCACCTTAATAACCGAAACGGCATTCGAGTGACTACTCGCGAAAAGCCCCCCGTCTGAGCACTCGAAACAAGCTCCACGGGTGAATGAGTGAACAACTCGCTTGATGTTTTGTTCCAAGCGGGTGCAATGTTATAAGGCTCCGCGCCTCAAAAACACACATTCCTGGAACACGATACACTGTGCCCAGATGCCATGCAAGATTAGCGTGTAGGTAAGACCCCGCTGCGAAGTACGGCCGGGCAGGGACTTGCCGAAGAGCGATTTCACTCCCAACCTTTTCCATGCGCTGCGCATGATAGAAAAAGCCGGGCGGACGCGCCTTAGGCTACGCACATTACTAGCGGCAAATGAACACCGTAAGGCCTGAAGCGGCAGGACTTTTGCTCGACACCAGTGTTCCAAGCTCACGTCGAGGGACGTGGGTTTGATTAGGCTACTGCGGTATTTGCCCTAGTGCAATTCACCAAGGCTCGACCAGTCGACTCCTTGGGCCCTTTCATATTAGCATCCCTCGAAACAGGTTTTGTCATGGCCACCAGACTGCCAGCGACCCGCGGATATACCGCGCATACCGATAACCGACGAATGAATGTACTCTAGTCCCTGCGCGACTCTTCGAGTCCCCCAGGCACTCGGGGGCTACTGACGAGGGGGTGACCCCACGACTCCTACGTATAAGCCTACCTGGTGTCCATGAAGACAGAAGGCCCATGAAGATATAGCCTCGTCCCAATATTTGGCACGGTGCGAAAACCTGCCGTACGGAGCAAGCTAGGGTTAGGAAAGCTTACCTGTAAACGTAGATGAACTCCCCGAGACCTAGCCCAGTATATAAGGGCTAGGAGGGGTGACGCAAAAGACAACCAATATCACCTGTAACCCTAGCCTTGAGCGCTCCAGCCTTGGCATCCACTGTAATCGCATCTCCCCCATCAATAATATCGAGCAGGAGCGAGCCTCCCTGTTTGCCGACGAGCTATCGTCCAACCTGTGCCTCTCATGACTAACCCAGGGTCCCTGACCATGGGATTTTCCGGGGTTGATCCCCGTCAGGGTACGGTATTTATAAGCTATGGGGTGTCAAACTCGGATACAAGGCCGCAGCCCGTCAGATCTGCGCACAGGCAGTTCGTACGTCCGATGGGTTTCGGACGTCCGATGCGTCGGACGTCCGAATCGTGTAGGAAGTCCGGCTTTTTTGGCATCAGTACTGTACTCGGGGGCCGTCGTGAAGATCTTCATGTCGGACGTCCGTTCCATGTCAGAAGTCCGTCGTGTCGGATGTCCGAATCCCGTCGGTTGTCCGTCGAAAATAGCAACCCTTCTGTAACTTGATGTCATCGAGGCGTCGTACCTCCTGGCCTCCGATGTCGGACGTCCGAAATGCGTCGAACGTCCGAAAGTTGGAGCTTCTTTTATCTTCTCCTCCTTTTGGATCCTCGTCTTCGTCATGATACCTGATAATGCAAACATACAAAGATTTAGGCAGTATAAAGTTCTCAGTACATGACATATCAGAATATATTAAGAGAGAGTTCACTTGTTGTTCTATCAACTTTTCACGAGCTCTTGTAATAGGTCTAATTCTGATTTCATCATCCTTCTTCTTTGTTGAATCAACTTGGTCTTCATGACGAACTAGAGATGTGTTGGTAGTAGGGATGTCCTCATCATCTCCCCCCCTTCAAAAGCCGTCGACCTCAACGCTTCAAGGTCATCTCCCATGTATGGTGATAAATCACCAACGTTGAAACTGTTGCTAGCGCCACCAAACTCAGCAATGGGAATATCAATCGAGTAGGCATTGTCATTGATCTTGGCTAACACCTTGTAAGGACCAGCACCACGTGGCTTCAACTTGGAATCCCTCATCCCTGGAAATCTATCCTTGCGCAAATGCACCCAAACCATATCTCCAAGCTAAAATAGAACTTGCTTCCGTGACTGGTTCCTTGTAGCAGCAACATTCTTTCCTTGTTTCTCAATAGCCTCTCGGGTCTTCTCATGGATCTTCTTCACATAATCTGCTCGTTAGGATGCCTCCATATTAACTCGTTCCTGCAATGGAAGAGGCAGCAAATCAAGAGGGGTAATAGGCTTAAAACCATACACTACCTCAAAAGGAAAAAGCTGAGTAGTAGTGTGTACTGCCCTGTTATAAGCAAACTCCACATGTGGCAAACACTCCTCACATTCGCGCAGATTTTTCTTGATCATAGCTCGCAGCAATTGTGACAATGTTCTATTGACCACCTCCGTTTGACCATCAGTTTGGGGATGAAATGTAGTGTTGAACATCAACTTTGTCCCCAATTTTCCCCAAAGTGTCTTCCAGAAGTAGCTCACAAACTTCACATCCCTGCCAGAAACAATTGTCTTGGGCACTCCATGCAAGCGTACAATCTCCCTGAAAAACAGGTTAGCAACATGCGACGCATCGTCGCTCTTATGGCATGCAATAAAATGTGCCATCTTAGAAAATCTATCCACTACCACAAATATACTATCATGACCATATTTAGTGTGTGGCAATCCTAACACAAAGTCCATACTAATATCTTCCCAAGGTGTGGTAGGAGCCGATAGTGGAGTATACAAACCGTGAGGCTTCAGCTTGGACTTGAATGTGTTGCATACAATGCAGCGTCGAACAAACCTGTCCACATCACGCCTCATCCTGGGCTAATAAAATTTATCAGCAAGCATGAGTAATGTCTTCTCACGCCCAAAGTGACCCATCAATGCTCCTGCATGTGATTCCTGCAACAATAGCAAACGCACAGACGATTCTGGAACACAAAGTGTGTTAGCTCGAAACAAAAATCCATCATGGATGTGGAACCTGTCCCATGCATTCCGAAGCAAACACAAATGATATGGTTCAGAAAAATCATGATCAGTTGCATATAAATCACACAAACTCTCTAATCCAGGAATTTTAACATAAATATGTGTCAATAACATGTTCTTCCTAGAGAGAGCATCAGCAACAACATTATCTTTCCCTTTCTTATATTTGATGATGTAGGGAAAAGACTCAATGAACTCAACCCATTTAGCTAAGCGCCTATGCAAGTTAGATTGCGCCTTCTAGTATTTCAAAGCTTCATGATCAGAATGTATGATAAATTCTTTAGGCCACAAATAATGTTGCCAAACCTCAAGAACTCGAACAAGTGCATACAATTCTTTATCATAAACAGGGTAGTTCAATCTAGCACCAGAAAGATTCTCACTGAAATAAGCTATAGGTCTACCTTCTTGCATCAAGACACCACCAATGCCTATACCACTAGCATCACATTCAACTTCAAATTTCTTAGTAAAATCTGGTAATGCAAGTAATGGTGCAGAAGTAAGAAAACGTTTCAACTCATCAAATGCAAGGTCTTGGGCAACGCCCCAAACAATAGGCACACCTTTCTTAGTCAATTCATTCAACGGTGCAGCAATAGTACTAAAGTCTTTCACAAAACATCGATAAAAACCAGCAAGACCGTGAAAACTTCGTACTTGACTAACATTCATGGGAGTAGGCCAATCTTGAATGGCTGTAATTTTAGAAGAATATACTTCTACCCCATGCTTAGATACAACGTAGCCCAGAACTATGACCTTATCCTTTGCAAAAGTGCACTTCTCAAGATTAGCATATAATTTAGCATCATGTAACACTTGCAAAACTTGTCGAATATGTTCACAATGTGCAGTTTCATTGTGGCTGTAAATAAGTATATCATCAAAATAGACAACCACAAAACGACCAATAAACTCTCTCAAAATATGATTCATTAAATGCATGAAAGTACTAGGAGCATTAGTAAGACCAAAAGGCATAACTAACCACTCATATAACCCAAATTTTGTTTTGAAAGCAGTTTTCCATTCATCCCCTTCTTTCATCCTAATTTGATGGTATCCACTACGCAAATCAATTTTAGAGAAAATAAAAGCACCACACAATTCATCAAGCATATCATCTACAAGTGGAATAGGATGTCGATATCTAATAGTGTTGTTATTAATAGCTCTACAATCTATGCACATACGCCATGTACCATCTTTCTTAGGAACCAAAATAACAGGCACATCACAAGGGCTAAGGCTGACACGAATATACCCTTTATCCAGAAGTGCTTGTACTTGTTGCTGAATTTCCTTAGTCTCTTGGGGATTGGTCCTGTATGGTGCCCGGTTGGGAAGAGTAGCACCTGGAATAAGATCGATTTGGTTCTCAATACCACGCAAGGGTGGCAGTCCCGCTGGTACCTCCTCCGGAAACACATCATCATAATCCCGCAAAACATTAGACACACCAGGAGAAATAGGATGGTTATCATTAGAAACCAAAACCTCGCCTTTATACATGAGGACAAGAGGTATGGTTGTAGGATCCTCACTAAATTCTCTCATGTCTTTTTCGGTGGCTAATGTAAGCAAACTAGGCTCTCTCGCACTTTTCGTTATATTATCTCTCACAGCTATTACATTGTTCTCTCGTGTAGGTTCTAAATTCACCTCTACTTTCTGATGAGACTCATTCACAATTTGCTGAGGAGACATAGGATGGAGATTAACTTTTTTGCCCTTTAACTCCAAATGATATGTATTGGCTCGGCCATTGTGTTGCACATGACGATCATATAACCACAACCGACCCAATAAGAGATGGCAAACTGTCATAGTCACCACATCAAAATCGATGGAATCCTTGTATGGGCCTATCTCAAAATTTACGCGCACCATATGATTCACTTTCATCTAACCACTGTCAATCAACCATAAGACATAATACGGATTCGGGTGAGGTAAGTATTTCAGATTTAGCTTAGCACATAACTCCTTGCTTGCGAGGTTGCGGCAGCTACCTCCAACAATGATCACTTTGCATGCTTTGTTTGGGCCAACGAGCGCCTTGGTTTGGAACAGATTGCCGCGCTGAGAATCAGCATGTGGCTGCACCGTGAGAGAACGTTGTGACACCACAATGGTAGGAGCATGCGACGAAAAAGCATCCATGCCTTCTTCGGTGTTGTAACCTTCGTCATCAAACGCGGCTGGGTCTTCATCATCACCGGTTACATACTCGCCGGTGTCTTCATTAATGAACATGACCTTTCGGTTCGGGTAATCTCTCTTAAAGTGACCCGGATTACAGCAAGAGTGACAAGTCATCTCGCGATTGCGAGCTGTAGACATGTTGGAGCCTGCACTAGTGGCAGGAGCAGCAGGCTTCTTGTCCATAGAACCATTGGAGGCTGGCTTGGAAAGTGAAGAAGAAGCCCGAGTATTGGCACCATAGTTCTCCATAGGCGCGGCAGACGGTGTCCTTGGAGAAAATCTGCTAGATGATGTGTATTTGTCCTTCAGTTGTGCCTCTTATGCAAGCTGTGATTCAGCCTCCCTTGCAAGATGCAATAGATCATTCATATTATAGTATTGGTGATGCCGCACAATACTCTTGATGTTAAATTTCAGCCCATGGAGAAAACGTTGCATAGTCATCTCAACCTCTTCACGGACTCGTGCACGTTGCAGCAACATCTCCATCTCCATATAGTATGCATCAACGGACATAGTACCTGGCTTCAATTGTTGCGATTTATCAAAAACTGTCCGTAAGTAATTAGTGGGAACAAACCGAGCTTTCATGGTCGCCTTCATGTCACGCCATGTACGAATAGGCTGCCCATCGGTTTCTTGTATCTCGGTCAACACACTCTCCCACCAACGCAAGGCATAACCGTCAAACTCGGAAGAAGCAATCTTGATCTTCTTGTCCTCCGAATAATCATGCAAACGCCATAATTTTTCCATCTTAAGCTCCCATGTGAGGTACTCTTCCAAGTCCGTGGAACCTTCAAATTTAGGGATGTTAAACTTGGGCTTGCTCAAGACATCTTCTTCCTGAATGGGTAGATGGCGCGCACCAAAACCAAGTGGAGGTTGGCAACCGGCCCCTGAGCACCACGCCCACGGCCTTGATTGCCCCTCAAATCAGCATTGTCGCCATGGACACTACCATCATCTTCCTGAGCGTCAGGTTGGCGTTGTACAATAGCTGCTTGTATGCCAGTAACAGATGTTGTCATTTGTTGGAGGCTCTGCTGTATAGCAGCAAGTTGTTGTTGCATAGTGGTGACTGCAGATTCAGTCGCGTCCACTTTCAGTTGGACCGCTTGAACATTTGTATCAATCGCATCAGCGGATTTAGTAAACATCCCGGTCAAGTGATCATGGAGACCTTCATAGGCCTCCCATGTAACTGGCGCATCCTTGTCCTGTTTCTGCATCACATCAAAACCACTTTGAGACATGATTAGTAGGTTAGTGCACTAAATCAAAATCTTTTGGTGGACACTCACAACTCACTCAAAACTGACAAGAAAAGGTGAATCTTACCGTTCCAAAGTGAATAGTAATGCATACCTGTTCGGATGGAGGACTAGTGCACGGATGTGATGAAGTGAATACCCGAGTAAAAGAGTGAACACACGACAAAGCAGGATATATGTGGTGGAGCTATAGGTATGGCACCCTAACTACACCGATGTCAAGTCCTAGTGTTGATCGTGTGATACAAACCCGAGGAAAAACTCACACAGTGGAGACAAACGAAAGACAGGACTCTCAAAAGATCACCACTATGATATGTCCTTTCAAGCACTTGTATATCTCTTTGTACTCTTGGATAACTCTTTTTGATCACACTTCTTTCTCTTCTTTTTTTTTTGATTTTTCTGACACTATTCCAAACTTGACGAAAACTGCTACAGTAACTTTTCTCTTTAGGCCACAATATGTCGCACCGCGGAGAGATTTTCGGGAAGAACACAACGAAACAGAAAACTAGCACAATGACTCCGATGCAATCTAAGTTATGGAAAAACTAGAAACCCTAATATTTTTGTATGGCTTTTTCTGGATAGGACGAAAACAAAACGATCTAATAGATGGATTTGGTGGATGCTTACCGAGGAAACACTGGAAATCTGATACCAAGATGATATGGGGTGGCCCGATCTTCTCAGTAAGCGAACGGTGAATATGAGGGCGATGATAGATAACTTGTATGTAGCCGATGAACTCTCCTCGCTAGATCCCTGTTGCCAATGCGACAGCTCTCTACCCTTTGGATATTCACAACTTCACACACTTGTGCAACATAGCCGTCGACCACGAGAAGGTAATTTGCAATCTACTAATTCCCAGTGGAACAACAGATCACACAAAACTTGCAGTGGCAACACTTCAGATCGATACGAATTGAAGTATATGATTCAAGATGAAAGCTTGGAGCTATTCTCAAAAACTAGGGTTTATCTAAACGTGCTCTGACCCTAAAACTCGCAGGGGGTCTGGTATTTATAAGCTAGGGGGTGTCAAACTCGGATACAAGGCCGCATCCCGTCAGATCTGCGCGCAGGCAGTTCGGACGTCCGATGCGTCGGACGTCCGAATCGTGTCGGAAGTCTGGCTGTTTTGACATCGGTACTGTACTCGGGGGCCGTCGCGAAGATCTTCATGTCGGACGTCCGTTCCATGTCGAAAGTCCGTCGTGTCGGACGTCCGAATCCCGTCGGATGTCCGTCGAAAATAGCAACCCTTCTGTAACTTGATGTCATCGAGGCGTCGTAGCTCCTGGCCTCCGATGTCGGACGTCCGAAATGCGTCGGACGTCCGAAAGTTGGAGCTTCTTTTATCTTCTCCTCCTTTTGGATCCTCGTCTTCGTCATGATACCTGATAATGCAAACATACAAAGATTTAGGCAGTATAAAGTTCTCAGTACATGACATATCAGAATCTATTAAGAGCGAGTTCACCTGTTGTTCTATCAAATTTGCACGAGCTCTTGTAATAGGTCCAATTCTGATTTCATCATCCTTCTTCTTTGTTGAATCAACTTGGTCTTCATAACGAACTGGAGATGTGTTGGGTAGGGATGTCCTCATCAATAGATAGTCTATTAAATTTGAAATAATGTTACATCTTTCACGAGCCTATTGGCAACAAAATCAGAAGGTTCTTTCATCAATTAGAAGAAATCTTATTACAGTAACTGTGATTAACTAGCGCATGAGCCACATGATTAGCTTTTCAAAGACAATGCTTAAAACCGACACATTCTGAAAAACTGCGGAAGTCGTGTCTCACTATCTTGTATGTCCATAGCAATATTCAATAACTTGATTTGAATCAGATTCAAGTTCTACACGATTAAACCCAAATGAATTTACAAATTTCAGTCTGTCTTGCATACTCCCTCCGATTACATTAAAGGCTAAGTGCATTAAATTTCAGACATGCAGCCTATAGCTACTAGAGCAGAAGTTGCTTAATTAGTCAATCAATACCGATTACATTAAAGGCTAAGTGCATTGGAAGTGTAGATGTACATTTTTTGTGGGAAAAATTTCTAATGCTAGATGTACAATTTTTCACGGCCGGAGGGAGTAGTCATCATTGCTTCTCTTGTCAAAACATCCGCAACATAAGGTACCTTCTTTGTTCTAAAATAAACGTCGTAGATTCGTTTAGATATGAATGTTTTTAGATTTAGTTTTATATCAAAATACATACATATCTAGATAAATTTAGGCTAGTGATAGGCGCCGGTCCACCGGCGCTAGGAAGATGCCGGTCAGACCGCACCTGTCTGATCTCCGCGATTTAAAGGTACAGATTCGCGCGTACCCCTTCGGATACGACTGCAACATTTGCGATATTTTTGCAACTTTGTTGGTACTTGGTACATGATGCAATATTTTTTTATTTTTTGTGTTTTTGCAGCAAAAAAAAATTTGTGGTAACAAATTTTAATCGCTGGTGGTAGCATTTTTTATTATCGGTTGTGACAAAAAAATCATAATCCATCGTGGCTAATCACTTTATAACTTTTTCGTTGTAGCAAAAACTCTTAACGGTAGTAGCAAAAACACACAATGGTGGAAGCAAAAATTTAAATGATTGCAACATTGTGCATAACAAAAACATACAACGGTAGTAGCAAAAACATACAACGGTTGTAGTAGAAAAAGTAACCGTTGCAACAAAATTCATCGTCGTCGCCGTCGAGGTCGTAGCTCCGCAGTAGTGATGTAGCAAAAATCTTGACGGTAGTAGCAAAAACATAAAACTGTAGAAACAAAATGGTTCACTGGTTACAACATTACATACTTAAATAGTTAGATATTACCACTTTACATTATGCGTTGTAGCAATATGATATGATTGTAGAAAAAAAAATTGATGTCGTGCACGGAGCTGCTCATGGCCATGGCGGCCATGGCCGGCGACGTGGGGGCACGGGGAGGTGCGGACTCTCCGGAGGAGGACCGGGGCGGGCGCGGCTGATCGGGGAGGCGCTCGATCTGGGCAGAGGGAGGACGCCGACGAGGTCCGGAGCACCTCTATCTGGTTCTCGACGACTGGGACGACGGCTACACCATCCGCAAGATCGACGCCGACAGCCCTGACGACCTCGTCCTCAGCTCGGAACCCCCCGTGATCCGCCTACTCTCCCCGGGACACTCCCACGCCATGACCTTCGCCGCCATGGGCAGCAGCCACATCGTCGCATCGAGCAACCAGCACCCCGCGACCCTCGTCTACGACACGGCATCCGCCGGCCTCACCACCGGCCCTCCCGTCCCTGCCGCGCTCCAGGACGGATGCACCGTCTTCCTACCCGCCGGCGCCGCCGACGGCGACAAGCTGTACGCCTTCGCCTACTACTTCATGAGGCGGCCACAAGCCGTCGAGGTACTTTCCTCCGCCGCCGCCAAGGGTCTGCGCCCCTCGGTGCCGACCGTGGACTGGGCCTGGAGAAGCGTCGCGCCCTCGCCGTTCTCCCGGGACGAAAGGCTCTACTCCTGCGCCGCGCACCCCGACGGACGGACCGTCTTCGTGTCTGCCCTCACAGTCACCGGCATCAACGACCGGCGCTTCCGCACCTTGTCCTTCGACGCCGGCCGCGAGGAGTGGACGTTACATGGGGAGTGGGGGCTGCCGTTCATGGGCAAAGGCTGCTACGACGGTCACCTGGACGCTTGGGTCGGCCTTGACGAGGAAGGCTACGTTGGCGCCTGCCAAGTCGCGTCCCCTGCCGCCGATAGTAGCAGTAGTGCCATTGCCATGGAGATGCAGCCGCCGGAGTGGAAGGTGGCCGGGGACAAGCTCTGGAGCAAGGAGCGGCGGGCGGCTCAGCGGCCTACTCTCACTGGCATGGGCCGCGGCAGGTTCTGCCTTGTGGACTGCGTGGTGCGCGAGGGGATGAAGTCCAGTTACACTGACGGCTGCACGCTCAGCGTCACCACGTTTCGCCTCAGATACTCTCATAAGGGGGAGCTGCAAATCCATGATCTCATCATCAAGTCCTGTCAAGTGACCAAGAATCTCCGGTGGTTTTCTCCTGTAGCGTTCTGGATGTAATTCGCGTTCTGGATGGTACATCTGCCATAATATCTTATTAGTTTACAAACAATTGCTACTTTATGATGCACTGGACTGGAGCATAGAACTGGAAGAAATGTTTGGTGAAACAATCTAGTCCCTAACAGAACCAAATCAAAGAGCTCAGACATTTATATTTACCTGAAATAGTTACATTATTGCCATAATATCCACAAGATTGGTTTGTGGACTGATGGGAAAAAAAAACTATCCTTGCTCTTAACATTGTAGCAATATTATTTACGTTCGAGGTTGTTTGCTTGCTGTTTTTCAGATGGTAACCTTCTTTGCCTGTGGAGTTCTCATACATGGTTACTCTACGTATCACTTTACCTAAACTGTCTGAAGTCAAGGCAAAAAGGCTATTTGTAAGTTACTCTAGGCAAAGGAACAAAATGTGCATGAAACAAGAGTAGACTGTTACTAGATACATCCATTTCAGGACAATTAATATGGATCAGAGGGAATACAGAAGACTTGGGGCACAAGGAAAATAGACATAGCCTAATAAGGACTCGTAGACCTATAATAAATGAGAAGAAAGACTGAACCAAATCATTTATTTTGTCTCGGCGAAATAGAATGCAAATAGCCAAAATCAAATCCCCCAGCATCGACTGAGGCACTGCCAAGTGCTGCTGCCATAGTGATATACAATGTGTAGACTATTGTGGACCAGGAACCGTTGGGGGAGGCATGATCTAGTTAGACAACCAGAATTAACATAATCCGTGATGCCAATGAGCTGCTATGTAGACAAGTCAGGAACTTATCTTCTATATCTAAACGGATTTGCTAACTAGCATATTTCCCTCGACATGCAAACATGTCATCTCATCATTCAACATGCATAAGAAAAACCCACATCAATATGTCATTATGCAAAATAAAAATCCACATATGCAACATGCATTTATGAAATTATGATATCTATATTAAATCGTGCGGGGCCTCATCTAGTACCGCTAGATAGGTGGATCGCCTTCACTTCTGAAAAAACGCTACGTCGTGTGGTTCTGTCTACGCAGATAATCAAATTGTGGGATATCGGGACATACTTTGTAAAACAAAGTAGACCTTTCGATAAAATGTGGTACACGACAGGCACTTCAAGTTGCTGAGAGCCTGACAAAAGATACTAGACATAAAAAGACTCAGCTTACGACGCTTATCTTGAGTGCTATGTAATGGTACACAGTAGATAGCAAACCACGGGAGCTCAGGACACACTTTGTAAGACAAGTAGACCTTTCGATAAAATATGGTACACGACAGGGATTTGAAGTTGTTGAGAGCCTGATAAAAGATACTCGACGTAAAAAGACTAGTTTGGCAATGTAGCATTCTTAAAATCATAGTAATCAGAAACTTTAGTATTCATTTCCTTGGGCAGAGAATCCTTTAGTTTCTTAAAACCAGAGTTTTTCTTCTTAGGTTTAGATAAAACTAGATAAGACCTTTTCTTAAATACTTTTAAAAAATCATGGTACTGAGAATACTATGGTTTATAAAACTATGATATTTTTTGAAGGCAAAACCTCAAAGTTTTAGAAACAATAGTTTTTGAGAAAACCATAGTATTCTTCAAATACTTCATCAAAACTTAGACTGCCAAACACAACCTTAGCTTACGACACTTATGTTGATTGCTACATGATGGGCACCCGACAAAGAGAGGCCGTCGTGGCACGGTCGTCCGTAGTTGACGAATCTGTGAGGGCCATCCTTTTACCGAGAGCCCACGATTAGGAATTCGACAAACTGTTGTTTTATTTATAACATCGAGGCCGACCCTCGAATGAGCAAGCTAGTAGCTCGCTGTCACCTCAATTCTCCCCACCACATGTTGCCCAATGTTTGGTAGGCAACCGGATAAGAATAATTATTTTGAAAGATGATAGCTAAAACTATATATATGAAGGAATTTTAGTGAACATGGAGTAGCCTTCGATCATAAGTGATATCTGCTGAGGAAGCTGTCCGGAGTACCTGGATACATATACAAAGTTCTATTGCAACATAAAAGTCTTTTATATTATTTTTTTGGAAAAGGAGAATATATTAATATCGAAGAGATACCAATTACACCCAGCATCTGCAACTACAGAATGCCCAAAAGGCACCACGGATGCACTCAGCCAAACAAAAACAAAAAAGAGAAGAAAGAAAAAGAAAATCCCGCAATAGAGTTGTAGTCCTCGCAGTCGCAGCACAACCACCACCAAGGCAACACCTGATGTCCAATTCTTCAAAAACAACGCCTTCAAGAAGGTCAGTACGAGGTACAACCAATTAAGGCCAGACCTTAGGTTTTCACCCTGAAGATAGTCCCCGCTCTCAATACAATGTCTTCAACAAGACCATTGCCAAGCACAACCAATTAAAGCCAGACCTTGGGTTTTCATCCTGAAAGGTAGGACTTTGAACTTCACCTGTGTTGTCACCCCCGCTTACATACTGCTGAAAGGATAGAGATAGACCTAGAGGGGGGTGAATAGGTCTTATTACAAATTTTAACACTACTTAGCAATTTTAGGCAATAATGCGGAAGATAAAGGTGTGCCTAACAATTGCAAGGTTTACCTAGCTATGACAAGATAAACACTAAGCACAATATACTAAAGCAAGTGAGGGGCAAATAATATGGTAGTACAAGTAATAAGGGGAAAGAGTAGGGATAACCGAATGACGCGAAGACAACGATGTATCCCGATGTTCACTTCCTTGGAGGGAAGCTACTCACCGTTCGGAGAGAGTGGGTGAAACCACGAAGGCACACCAACGCCACGAAGGCTCACTCTATTCCCCTTGAGATATCACCACGAAGGCGATTCCCAACCACTACCGGTTGACCTTAAAGGTGGTCACCAAACCCTCACAAACTCAACGGGGGTAATCACAATGGTTGATTCCTCTCTGAAGAACTCCTACCCGCCTAGGAGTCTCCAACCTCCAAGAGTAACAAGATCAAAGGGGAAAATCTCAATGCTTGCTCAAATCACGATTTTCTTTGGTCGGAAGATGGGGAAGGGACGGATCTATCACGTGGTGAAAGATCCGACAAGAAATCTCACAAATCTCTCCGGGATCTTGGATTTAGTGTAGGAGAAAGGGGAGAGGGAGAACTTGGTGTTCTTGAGTGAAATGAATGAAGTGTTCAACCCTAACCCTAGGTGGGTATGGGGTGTATATAGGTGCTCAAGAAAACTAGCCGTTTTGAGCTGTCTGGTATGCTCCGGACGTCCGGGATTTAAGTCGGACGGTCCGGGCTGAGAACGGATGGTCCGACCTGAGATCCGGATGGTCCGGCAAGACAACACAGGCTCTACGTGTGTGTACATGTTCGTGATGCCGGACGGTCCGGGAAGAACAGTCGGGCGGTCCGGGCGGAGCCCAGACGGTCCGGCACCTGACCCGAATGGTCCGGAAGATTGTGCACCCTCTGGTCCTGGGAGCATAATTATTCGGACGGTCCGGGCTGAGCCCGGACGGTCCGGATGATTGTGCACCCTCTTGTCCTGGGAGCATAATTATTCGGACGGTCCGGGGTCCAGCTCGGACGGTCCGGGCTGAGCCCAGACGGTCTGACCTGACACCCGGACGGTCCGGAGAATAATGCACCTTCGGGTGCCTCGGTATGTAATTATTTGGACGACCGGGGCCCGTGGCCGGACGGTCCGGGATGTGGCCCGGACGATCCGGCATAGGCAGTGAGTGCTCAAATTGATGTGTTTTGAAACCCTACAAAACTATATTGGTTTTCCTTAGATGTAAGAGGGAGTGTTTTACACGTTGAAGTTTTACTGATTTGAGCAAGACTGAACTCAACCTTATGATCCCCTCTTAATAGTGCGGGGATCCCTATGACTCAAGATGTAATAGTAAAGAAGACTTAGCGTCATCTTCAGTCGTTGTGTCGAATTCTTGAGTGCGGTCGAGGCTTAGCATATGATCCCTAAATGATGATGTCAAGAGAACTAACCAACTTCCTGTGTGTCACTTAAAAAACATAGTTAGTCCCTATATGTATATTGTCATCAAACAACAAAATATGCTTAAGGGCATGATTGGACTTTCAATCTCCCCTTTTATGGTAGTTGATGACAATACACATATAGCTCTCAAAGGAATGACAATTACAATTTTGGAGAGCATTTTCATTTCAAAGAGGGAGACTCCCCCTCAACATGTGCATGTTGTTTTTTAGACATTTAAGCAAAACACATGTTAGGGAGGCTCCCCCATGATCATATAACCAATAAGATGTATATGAGAAGGCACGTTAGTTATAGGACACAATACCACATAAGAGAGAATCAATCGAAAGATAACACATAATTCGATACAAAATACATGTCTGCCACACAGCATACGATATAACTAATACGAGCAAACATGAGCGCAAATGAACTAGCTACTAGCACCCCTAGATAAAGTTCTCCCCCTTTGTCAACAAGTAACAAAAAGGGGCACACGGATCTACGCCTCATCATCCTGATCGGGCACCACGTCCGGGAATAAATCAGGAAAGTCCTCCGCGGATGAGAAGCCATAGTCCTGCGGCTGAGGGGATGATGGAAGCTGCTCATCATCACTGACTGGACTGCCAGGGAGAGTCCGAAGACGGGCCTTGAGAGTATTGGCCTTCGTGATGCGCCGGGTCTCAAGCTGATGGATGGCCTTGGTGTTTGACTTGCACAAATTAAAAATTGCTTTCTGAGATTTTCCCAAGAAGTGCACAATCGTCTTGAATGGCTCGACCATCGGTGGGCGCGGAGGAGGTGCCGTAGAGCTGGAGGCACCCGCAGCAGAGGGAGGCACATGCCCACAAGTGTCCAGATATGATCCCTTCTTCGGGATCCACTCTTGGTGAACGACGGCCTTCTGAATAGGAGTGGCAAAGTGTGCATCAATCACCCTCTGGATATAAGGAGTAAGAGGGAAGTGACCCTGCTTCTGAATAGAGAAAAGCCACACCTCATGCCACAGAAAGTTGGCCACATCAACCGCAGGGATCAATTGCTTGAACTCGAAGCGGTCCTATGTGAGAGATGCGCGGGCCATGAGATTGATAGGATAGGAGCGAACCATGGCCTTGTCGCCATGCTTGGTCACAATCGTCTGAAGGAGGCATAAGTACAGCTGACGATACCTCGGCAAAAAGATGGATGAGTTGTTGACATCTTGATTGGTCCCCGGAGTGATGTTCCGAGGAGCCATAAGACAACCCATGCAGTCCGTGATCGGTGCCGAGAGAAACTCGGTATGCTCACTGTGAATCATGAAGAGGTTCTCGGACCGAGTAGGCATCCCGAGCGTCGCACACCACTGGTCATACGTAATAGTGATCGTCTGGTGGTGAGTCATCCAGGTAAGAGTGGCATCATTTCCAGTGATGGCATCGCCAGCGAAGAAACAGGTAGCATAGAACTGGAGAATAGCTACATGGCTCCAGTCGCATCGAAGAGTCAATGCATGACGAAGTCCCATGGCATCCACAAGACGAATGAGGTCAGCAAATGTGTCAGGACGGCGCTCGAAATATTCTATGTTGATAAACTTCTGGGGTGTTATGCGATTGATGTGCAAACAAACAGTGGCATAGATATCCTGTTGCACCAGGGTGTGGAACCGAGGATCCATGGCCTTGTTGGCCAGGTCAAACTGATCCGTCCCACTGCGAGGCGCATGGTAGTGCTTGGACTCCATGGCAAAGTAGTCATAGGGAGCACTGTTGCGCCGGTTAGGGGGCGCTGCATAGATGGCCAAGCCCTGAAGCGGCTCCCGCCGCGCTGGAGCAAGGCGACGAGGAGCAGGGGAGGTCTCTGTCTGACAGTTTGGTAGTGTCTTCTTGCGAGTTCCAGGCTTGGGACGTGGAGAGACAAGTTCCTCATTTTCAAAGTCTTCCTCATAATCATCATCAAGACCTTAGAACTCCACATTGGTGCCGCCCGCCCGGTCACCGCCGCCGCGAAGGCGACGATGAGGACGACGATCATCCTGAGAGTCGTCAGAGCCCTGACGGCGAGAGTCTATGCAAAGGGGCAGCAAAGTGAGGTCACATGGGGTAGCACGGGCAAGAAGGCCCAACATGTATGGGAGACACATTGGACCGCACCCGGACAACCAGAAGCAAACCCGGAAGGCCGAAAACAGTGGATATGACAAATCCATGGGCAATCCACAATGAGTCAACCAAACAGGAGGGCACAAAAAAATGGAATGGAGACCACGGCAACTGAGTCCCACTAGAATGGGGAGAGAACTCACCACTACGGGACCCCTTCGGAGGCATGGCGGCCAGATCGGAGATGCAATCCCTCCTCCAAGAAGAATCCTGCCCCAAATCAAAAATGGGTTGGATCAAATCAGAGATCGGGAGGAGGAGAGGCGCCAGATCCAAAGGGAGACTCACAGGAGGGCAAAAACGGACGGGGAGCGCCCAAGGTAGGGCGGCGGCAGCGGCGCAGGGAGACAGCCGAACCCTAGGCGCGTGGGGGGGAAAGGAACTGCCAGGTCGTGGGGGCGCGGCCCGTGAGATTTTATAGGGTAGGCAGGCCGGACGACCGGGCCACAAGTCGGACGATCCGGGACGAGCTCGGACGGTCCGGACTGGAAGCCGGACGATCGACTTTGTGTTTTAGAGGAGCATCGGTACGTCTAAGGGTCGGACGACCGGACAAGCGGCCGGATCGTCCGAGGTGGACCCGGACCATCCGGGGCACATCCCGGACCGTCCGGCAGGTGGTCAGGGGTTTTCCTAATGGGTCTCCAGGGAAGAACGACTGGAATGTGTGTGTGATATAGCTGTATGGCAGATATATATTCATATATGAAAATATGTGTGCATGACAAGCGTGAGCATGAACACCAAAATGGCTAGATCACAGAAGAACCATTTGACAGAAGTAATCTATGACGGGGTAGGCGGTGGCGGTGGCCACCATGTATGAGTATAGGTGATGTTGAAACCACGAAGATGTACCTTGGGTCCAACAGTCACAACTCCATCTTTAACCGCTACACATGGTCTCACCGAAGTGAGCATGCGGATTGTTGATGTGTGGGTCACTTTATGCATCGTGTAGCGAGAAGAGAACTCATGAATTCAGTTTCTCCCCCTACATACATGCCTACATCTAGAAAAGTTATTTGCTATGTGCATGAATGAGAGCAAGATACCCCTAGTCTGAGAAGCTATAACGTTCCAAGATACCAAGTTCACCCCTTAGTTGGAAAAATCTTGCTTCATCCAATGGCTTGGTGAAGATATCGGCAAGTTTCTTGTCGGTTCCCACATGTGCAAGAACAATATCACCCTTTTGAATATGATCCCGTATGAAGTGATGAATAATGTCAATATGCTTGGTGCGAGGATGTTGACACGGGTTGTTGGCAATCTTGATAGCACTTTCATTGTCACATAAGATGGGTACCTTCTTATAGGTGAGGCCGTAATCCTTCAAGGTTTGCCTCATCCATAGAACTTGAGTGGCACAACTTGCGGCGGCCACATACTCGGCTTCGGCAGTGGAGAGGGAGACAAAATTTTGCTTCTTGGAGTGCCAACTTACCAATGAGCGCCCAAGAAATTGGCATGAACCGGATGTTGAATTCCGATCGACCTTGTCTCCGTCCCAATCCGCATCGTGTACCCCAAGAGATCAAACTTGGCTTCCTTGGGGTACCTAAGGCCCAACAAAGGAGTATGAACAAGTTATCTAAGAATGCGCTTAACCGCCAAATGATGACTCTCCATAGGAGAGGCTTGATATCTTGCACACATTCCTACGCTAAGCATAATATCCGGTCTAGATGCACAAAGGTAAAGCAATGACCAAATCATAGAATGATAAAGAGTAGCATCAAATGGAATAACGGAAAGGTCTTGATCTAGATATCCCTTGGTTGGCATGGGTGTCTTGCATGGCTTGGCATCCTTCATACCAAACTTCACGAGCATGTCTTGAATGTACTTTGTTTGGGAGATGAAGGTTCCTTCCGCAAATTGCTCGATTTGAAATCCAAGGAAGTACTTCAAGCTCCCCATCATGGACATCTCAAAGTTCTTGGTCATAGTTTCCGAGAACCACTTGCACAAAGATGGGTTAGGAGAACCAAATATTATGTCATCTACAAAGATTTGGCATATGAGCAATTCACCATTGGTTCTCTTGGTAAAAAGAGTGGCATCAATGACACCCCTCACAAATACTTCCTCGAGTAAAAACTTCCTAAGATGGTCATACCAAGCCCTAGGGGCTTGCTTAAGACCATATAGTGCCTTATGAAGTTTGTACACGTGGTCCTTATGATGAGGGTCACAAAAGCCGGGTGGTTGTTCTACATATACAACCTCTTGTAGTGGACCATTAAGAAAAGCACTTTGTACATCCATTTGAAATAATGGGAATCCATTGAATGCGGCATAAGCAAGAAACATGTGTATAGATTCAAGACGGGCAACGGGAGCAAAGGTCTCATCAAAATCCATGCCTTCAACTTGGGAGTACCCTTGAGCCACTAGCCTTGCCTTGTTTCGAATGATATTACCATATTCATCTTGCTTGTTTTTGAAGATCCACTTGGTTCCAATGATGTTATGATCTTGACCGGAAGGCCTCTCCATGAGAGACCAAACTTCATTCCGGGTGAAACTAGTGAGCTCATCTTGCATTGCAATAAGCCAATCCGCATCCTCAAGTGCTTGTTCAACCCTAAGTGGTTCAATGCAAGACACAAACGAGAAGTGAGCACAAAAGTTCATAAGTTGACGACGAGTAACTATACCTTGCCCCAATCCCGTGAGAATCTTGTCAACATCAACACATCTAGCCACAAATGACATGATGGAAGTTGGAGTTTCAATACGCTCCACCCATTCAGGCTCATGAACAACATTTGGTTCATCATCAAGGGCGGAGCCAGCTTCAATTTCATCATTTTCTCCAAAGAAAATGCGGTCAAGCCGATCTCGTGGATCAACCGCATCATCAACATGTGGTTGAGCAACCACATCGGATTGTGGAGGGTCTTGTTCTTGTTCTTGGATGATGGGCTCCTCATGAGCAATCGGATCTTGAGTGGTAGGAGGAGGTGCTTGTGGTGGTGGAACACTTGGCTCGTCACCCACCTCATCATCTCTAGGAACTTGAGCAATGGGCACAAGATCTCCAATGCTCATAGCCAAGATGTCTTGAGACGAATCTTCATTATTTCCTACATCACTTAGATCAACTTGCTCCCCATGGGAGCCATTAAATTCATCAAACTCCACGTCACAAGTCACATCCGGTGGATTTGTTGTAGACCCTATAGGCGTGAGAGTTTGACGCATACCCAACAAATATACCCTCAATTGTTTTAGATTGAAACTTAGCTAGCCGGTCTTTCTTATTGATAAAGAAACACTTACAACCGAATACTCGGAAGTATTTGACGTTTGGCTTGTGACCGTGACGGGGATCAACCCCGGAAAATCCCATGGTCAGGGACCCTGGGTTAGTCATGAGAGGCACAGGTTGGACGATAGCTCGTCGGCAAACAGGAAGGCACGCTCCTGCTCGATATTATTGATGGGGGAGATGCGATTACAGTGGATGCCAAGGCTGGAGCGCTCAAGGCTAGGGTTACAGATGATATTCGTCGTCTTTGGCGTCGCCCCTCCTAGCCCTTATATACTGGGCTAGGTCTCGGGGAGTTCATCTACGTTTAAAGGTAAGCTTTCCTAACCCTAGCATGCTCCGTACGGCAGGTTTTCGCACCTTCCTTGTGAGTCGCAGACTCCTATGTCGGTGCCAACTAGCGGGCCAAGGCGGGTCCAGGCGAGTCTTCATGGGCCTTCTATCTTCAGGGACACCGGGTAGGCCTATCTGTAGGATTCGTGGGGTCACCCCCTCGTCGGTAGCCCCCGAGTGACTGGGGGGTCTCGAAGAGTCGCGCAGGGACTTGAGTACATCCATTTGTCAGTTATTTGTATGCGCGGTACAACCGCGGGTCGCTGGCAGTCTGCTGGCCATGACAAAACCTGTTTCGAGGGATGCTAAGCTGAAAGGGCCCAAGGAGTCGACTGGTCGAGCCTTGGTGAATTGCACTACGGCAAATACCGCAGTAGCCCAATCAAACCCACGTCCCTCGACGTGAGCTTGGAACACTAGTGTCGAGCAAAAGTCCTGCCGCTTCAGGTCTTACGGTGTTCATTTGCCGCCAGTAATGTGCATAGCCTAAGGCGTGTCCGCCCGGCTTTTTCTATCATGCGCAGCGCATGGAAAAGGTTGGGAGTGAAATCGCTCTTCGGCAAGTCCCAGCCCGGCCGAACTTCGCAGCGGGGTCTTACCTACACGCTAATCTTGCGTGGCATCTGGGCACAGTGTATCGTGTTCCAGGAATGTGTGTTTTTGAGGCACGGAGCCTAATAGTATTGCACCCGCTTGGAACAAAACATCAAGCGAGCTGTTCACTCATTCACCCGTGGAGCTTGTGTCGAGTGCTCAGACGAGGAGTTCTTCGCGAGTGGTCAATCGAATGCCGTTTTGGTTTTTGAGGTGAGGGAGCACCTGGGACTCTTAGCGTCGTATGATCTTGGCGAATGCATGTTTGTCTTGTGTCGGGTTGAGGGAGCACCCGAGACTCTCGTGAGTGTGAGTGGTCACTCGAGCACATTGCTGACCTTTGGGTGAGGGAGCACCTGGGACTCTCATGATGTGCGCTCCCGATGGGAGTATGATGTTTTTCTTCATCGGGAAAAAGATCTGAAAGATGGAATCTCTGAGCCTTGATGTTTGTTTGTATTCTTCACTGCTTGTGAGGATAACGATGCCTCTGTTTGATGGCTATCAGGGATGCTCCGCCAGTGAACCGTCACTTCTTCATGACCGGTCATAATGATGACCGCTGTGGCGTGCGGCAGGCGTTGGTTGAGTTTCCGATACGCGCATTGGAAACGCGCGTGAATTGACGCGTCTCACGCACAGTGCGTCCCGTGGGAAAGCATCTTTGGTCTTGGAATCTGAGACGTCTGCGAAGTTTGGTCTTTTGAATTAATTGCTGTTGTCATCGTGGATTCTCTGTGTTGGGAGATTTTTGTTCTATAAATAAGCCTTTTGCTTCCACAGCGTTTCTCCTCTATCCAGCTTGCTGCTTTGCCTCTTCCTTCTTCTCTTCTTCCTCTCATGGTTCACAGGCGAGGTGCTGGCCGTGGCCGTGGTGGCCGTGCACCACGCTCATGCCGTGGTGGTCGCGATGGTACGGCGTCAGTGCCTTCCTCCTCTCCCTTGGAGGAGGGTTTCTGGCGCTATGATTTTCTTTTACGCGTTCGTGGCCAGAGCGCCAATCGCGTTCTTCTTCCCTCTGCTTTTTCCCCCATTGTCTCTGAACGTGGCTTAGATGGCTTGCTTCTGCATCTTCAAGGGAGCGGTCGATCTCCTTCTTATGTTGACTTCGAGGTTGATAGTTCCCGCTTGATTTTTCTTGGCTCTGGTTGGAGTTTGTTTGCTCGGCGGTTGAATCTGCGAGATGGCGATATGCTCAGCTGTCGTTTTGACGGTGAAAACACTGTCAATGTCCGCGCGTTTGATCCGAGCGGCAACAACATGGAACCGCACTGGCAGGAGTCGAACAGCGACAGCTCCACAAGGTCGAGGAGTCCTACGCCTGCATCTTATACATCTCCGTCTTCTGGCGACTCCTCAGGTGATGGTGCCGCCTCCATCAGCTCCAAAGAGGACATCAACGTCAAGCCATCGATCAAGCGGGCGCGCCAAGCGACCTTGTAGAACTGGAGACGGCCTCATCTTCGCTGGCAACTCAGGCGGAGCTGGAGAAGAAGCTAGTGGAGCAGGAGAAGAAGCTGGTGGAGCATCGTCTTCAACTGCTCCGCAAATAAGTCGAGCTTCACCTTTTGTTATGTCATTGACATCCTCTGCTAGCTTCCTTTTTTCCTTTGTCTGTGGTGACGCCTTTGTATCAGAGTCGATTACCCCTCATGGGCGCACATGTAGAAGTCTTAATTCCTTGGGTAATTCCCTCTTGTAACAGGAGATGCCTTCTATCCAAATGTAGTTGAGTCCTTTTTGTACTAAAAATGATCCTTATGATGTAAACTATGCTTGAGCATTTGCAATGGAATTTATCTTTGGGCCTTATGCAAACGAGAACTGTTCGAGTCCTTGGCGATCAGGAGTTGTCTTCGAGTTTTTTGCGACCAAGAGCTGTGTTCGAGTCCCTCCAAACTTTGCACTTTGGGTTCTACCGGGTGCGCGACAGCGCTCCCGATGGGAGTAGCCCCCGAGGCTACGCTTGAGTCGGAGGGTCGAGCGTAGGCTGAGGTTTGTTTCCCTTGTCGCTCTTCCGTTAATTTCTGTCTTTTATCGGGTGCGCGACAGCGCTCCCGATGGGAGTAGCCCCCGAGTCTTTAGGTGATCGTTGGCGATCGGATGAAGAATAAAGTAGTCCGTGTCCTGTGCTCCCTCTGAAATTTCTTCAGATTACTTGGTGTTCCATCTTATTGTGGCCATGTCTTTCGAGCCTTGCCCTCAGCAGGTAGAGCTGGCCGGGTATTTTTGTTTGGTCCTTTTAAGCTTCGGACTGCGCGAGCGGTTATCGGGGGGAGGTGGTTCTCGAGCCCCCGAGTGCTTACGATAGCGTCTCTCGGGGGGATTTTACGCTTAAGCCCCCGAGTGCTTTTGGTTAAGATCGCTTGAGTGGCGATAGCTTCTCTCGGAGGGATTTTATGCTTAAGCCCCCGAGTGCTTTGGTTAATATCGCGTAGGCGATAGCGTCTCTCGGGGGGATTTTCTGCTTAAGCCCCCGAGTGCTTTGGTTGAGATCGCGTAGGCGATAGCGTCTCTCGGGGGGATTTTATTCTTAAGCCCTCGAGTGCTTTTGGTTAAGATCGCTTAGGCGATAGCGTCTCTCGGGGGGAGTTTTTGTGCTCGAGCCCCCGAGTGCTTTGATTAAGATCGCGTGGGCGATAGCGACTCTCGGGGGGATTTTATTCTTAAGCCCCCGAGTGCTTTTGGTTAGGATCGCTTGACTGGCGATAGCGTCTCTCCGGGGGGGTTTTTGTGCTCGAGCCCCCGAGTGCTTTGATTAAGATCGCATGGGCGATAGCGACTCTCGGGGGGATTTTATTCTTAAGCCCCGGAGTGCTTTTGGTTAAGATCGCTTGAGTGGTGATAGCGTCTCTCGGGGGGATTTTATGCTTAAGCCCCCGAGTGCTTTGAGATGGCAGTATTTGGGCAACACTTATTTTATTTCGGTCGAGCGGCTACATGAGTTTCCAGTCATGTCTGACCGATGGGGACTATGGATAGAACAGTCGCAAGTTTTCTACGTTCCATGGGTTGCCCACGTCCTCGTCTGTGTTTGGGTTCTTCAGCCTGTAGGCGCCACCTCCGATGACTTCTGAGACTATGAATGGTCCTTCCCATTGGGGGGCAAGTTTATGGACCTTCTCTTGTATCAGCCGTAGGACTAGGTCACCTTTGTTGAAGGTTATAGTGCGCAAGCGACTGCTTTGGTAGGTGCGTAGCTTGTCTTGGTACCCCTCTGATTTTTCCAGGGCTGTATCTCTTGCTTCGTCAGCCGTATCTTTGTCATCTTGTAGTGCTTCTTCTTCTTCTTTCATCCTGATCTGGTTGTATCCTGAGTAGGCGTCAAGAAAGGAAAGTAGATCGCACCCTGCTGTCGAGTCGATTATCTGATCGATTCTAGGCAGGGGGAAGTGGTCCTTCTGGCAATGCTTGTTGACTAGTCCGTAGTCGACACACATGTGCAGCACGGTCGTGTCTTTGTTGGGCACCAGCACTGGGTTGGCTATCCAGGTGGCTTTCTTCGTTTCTCGGATGAACTGGGCGTCGAGTAACCGGTTGACTTCCTCTCCGATTGCTCTGCGCTTGGGCTCCGAGAATCGTCTCAGAGCTTGCTTCACCGGCTTCGTATTTTGTTTGATGCGTAGGGCGTGCTCCGCGAATTCGCGTGGTACTCCAGGCATGTCGGCTGGGCACCAGGCGAATATTTCCCACTCATCTCGAAGGAAAGCGATGAGGGCCGTCGCCTGCTCCTCTGGTAGGTGGGCGTACACGCGGACTGTTTTGTCCGGGTCCGTCGGGTGCACTTGGTGAGTTAATGTGTCGTTGTCGATGCTGAAGTCGCGTCCGTACTCCTTAGATTCGCTTCGGCTCACCAGTGGGAAGGTACTCTTGTCCGTCACCATGGCTATTTCTCTGAGTTCTTGCTCGGCTCCGAATGTGTCGGAGATTTTGTGAAAGTCACGATCACATTGATCTGATTTGATGAAGCTTCCGTTGATCATGAGGACTTCTGCTGATCCTGGCATCTTGAGCTTGAGGTAGGCGTAGTGTGGGACCGCCATGAACTGCGCGAATGCTGTCCGTCCCAATATGGCGTGGTACTGCGATTGCCAGTCGAGTACCTCGAACTCGAGGACGTGCTTTGCGAAGTTGCGTTGGTTGCCGAAGACAACTTCGAGTTCGATGACTCCGAGGGATGTGGCTGCTTCTCCCGGGACTACCCCGTGTAACTCGGTGCTCGATTTTCTCCATACTGGTCGTGGGATCAGCATATTTTGCAGGGTGCTGACGAAGATGATATTCATGCTGCTTCCTCCGTCCATGAAGACCCTATCCATGTCGTACCCTCCGATTTGTGCATCGAGCACCAGGGGCGCGTGCCCCGGTCTTGGGACTGCGGGTTGATGGTCGTCCTGTGAGAACGTGATGCTGGTCTACGTATCATGCAGCTGGTAGACTTCAACTATGTTTATGCTCTCGGCTGCTCTAGCTTGCAGGGTGTAAGCGTCGCGTTGTGCTTGCGACACCCTTCCCTCTTGGATCATGAGCACATGTTCTTGCGGCGGGCTGTGACGTCCTTCCAGGCTTGAAGGCGGCGAGTGTTCGGGTCGCCGGTCGTGCTTGTCTTCTTTCTGCTTCTCCTTCTTGAGGTCGTCGGCTAGCTCGTTGAACAGGCGGCAGTCTCTCAAGGTGTGACCTGACCTGACGCGTCCCCAGTCATCCTCGAAGCTGTGGATCTTGCAGGGTCCTACTAGTTGCTCTCTATCCGTGAGTTTGCTAGATCCGGCGTGCCTCTTCCTCCTTGAGATTCTGAAGATTTGCTCGTGATCCTTCGGGTGTTCGTGGAAGCGAGGGTCTGTTTCGATTCCTCGACTCATGTCTTGGTTCTTGATGAGGTTGGAGAATTTATCTGGCCTTCGATCTGGGTCATAGTACTCGCCCACCGGTGTCTCGGAGTCGCTGTCCTGGCTGGCGGCAGGTGTTCATGCGACGGCGTGTCGTCGAGTGGTCGTCGGTTGCGCGGCTGCGTGACGTGGCTCGTTCATTGGGGCCTCGCCGTAGATCTCCCATACGCGCCTTTTGGGTCGTCGATTCCTTCTTCCTTGGCGATGGTTCTGCTGATCGTTGGTTTCGATCTCGTAGTCATCGTCTTGGTGTGCGGCGGGTGCCCGGGCGGCGGTGGGTTGTCGAAAGATTTGCGAGTCCTCCGCCGCGTCGCGGTTCGTCGAGTGGAATTCCTTCGTAGAGGCCTCTCGCCGTTCTTCTGGGTCGTCGGTTCCTTCGCTGCTGACGCTGCACTTGGCCGTTACCGTAGTATCGGTCCTGGCACGGCTGTAACCTGAGCGGTCTTGATGGGGTGGCAGATATGTTCGTCGTGATCTTGAATCCTTCGAGTGGGCTAGATCTGGTCCTTGCCCTTGAGTTGTAGCTTGCTGAAGACGGGACCGCCGAGATCGTGATCCCAACCTGTGTAGTTCCCACAGACGGCACCAATTGGCGGGGATCAACCCCGGCAAATTCCATGGTCAGGGACCCTGGGTTAGTCATGAGAGGCACAGGTTGGACGATAGCTCGTCAGCAAACAGGAAGGCACGCTCCTGCTCGATATTATTGATGGGGGAGATGCGATTACAGTGGATGCCAAGGCTGGAGCGCTCAAGGCTGGGGTTAAAGATGATATTCGTCCTCTTTGGCGTCGCCCCTCCAAGCCCTTATATACTGAGCTAGGTCTCGGGGAGTTCATCTACGTTTACAGGTAAGCTTTCCTAACCCTAGCTTGCTCTGTACGGCAGGTTTTCGCACCTTCCTTGTGAGTCGCAGACTCCTATGTCGGTGCGAACTAGCGGGCCAAGGCGGGTCCAGGCGAGTCTTCATGGGTCTTCTATCTTTAGGGACACCGGGTAGGCCTATCTGTACGATTCGTGGGGCCACCCCCTCGTCAGACCGGTTAGAAGCTCATAGGGGGTATTCATCAAGATCTTGCGAAGGAAGAGCCAGTTTGATGCATGACAAGCGGTGTTGATGGCTTCGTTCCAAAAACTATATGGTGACTTGTACTCATCCAACATGGACTGGGCCATCTCCACAAGAGTGCGGTTCTTCCTCTCGGCTACACAATTTTGTTGAGGGGTGTAAGGTGCGGAATATTGACGTTCAATCCCCTCATCACTCAAGAATTCTTCTAAAGTGTAGTTCTTGAATTCGTAGCCATTGTCACTTCGTATTGCCAAGATAGCCATGTTGTATTTCCTTTGGGCTTGTTTGGCAAAATCAATGAAGGTGGCCTTCGTCTCGTCCTTGGACTTGAGAAAGAACACCCATGTATATCTTGAATAATCATCAACAATGACAAGACCATATTTCTTCCCACCAAGACTATCCCATGATGGAGGCCCAAAGAGATCCATATGAAGGAGCTCCAAAGGCCTTGACGTTGACACAATATTCTTGGGGGAATTCTTTGCTTGATGTTGCTTCCCGGCTATGCATGCACTACACACACGATCTTTCTCAAAAGACACGTTTGTTAGTCCAAGGATGTGTTCACCCTTTAGGAGATCTTTTAGATTTCTCATACCGACATGGGCTAGCCAGCGATGCCATAGCCACCCCTTGTCGGCCTTGGACATTAGACAAGTTGCATGGTAAGTACTCTCTTCCGCAAATCAACCGTGTAAAGGTTGTCATCCAACTCTCCAACAAAGGCCACTTCGAGAGTATCTCTCCTAATGACTTTCACACTTGTTAGACCAAATAGTGTATCATATCCAACAGAAGCTACTTGACGAACGGAAAGCAAATTGTATTGGGATTGGACAAGCATGACATTTGCAAGAGACATGTCATTAGTAATAGCCACCTTTCCCAACCCAAGTACCTTTCCCTTGGAACCACCACCAAAGACAATACTCATGTATGGTTGAATTGCATCCATGAAGTCCTTGAGCAAACGGCTTTCTCCGGTCATATGATTGGTGCATCCACTATCAATCACCCATTTGACTCCACCAGAGATAGCATCCTACACATAGATTTAAGCTTTGGTTAGAGGTGCCCATTTTGCAATGGGACCTCTAAGGTTAGTAACAAGGGTCTTTGGAACCCAAATGGTATAGAAACGGAAAGCATTACGGGGCCCAATGAATTTTGCAAACACCTCTCCATCCTTTGCCTTACGGAGCACATAGGATGGAGTCATTTTCTCCTTCTTGTTAGGAGTGGGCTTGCCCCTAGTGGCCTTCCCATTCCCAACGCTAACCTCATCAACAATTTTCTTACTTTTGTCCTTGTGCCCTTCACAAACAAAGATCACCTTTTGGGGAGTTGATTCCTTGCTAAGGGTGACATCCTTTGTCACACTCGTACTTGGATCAAACCCAAGTCCCTCCTTAGCAAAGGACTCCTTGTGATGACTTCATACATCATTTAGGTTTTTCTCGCCTTGGGCACAAGTCAAGAGGCCCTTCTTTAGTTGAGCATGAAGAGCTAAGTTCTCCTCAACGAGAGAGGCTTGATCAAGGGTAGAGTTAGTAGCACAAGCATCAATATGCACAATAGTGGGAGGAGACATCTTAGTAAGTGTTTTTATATGAGAAAGTTTGTGGGCCTCAAGATTTTTCTTAAGGGTGGCGAGTTCCTCATCTTTTGTCTTGAGGGACAAGGTGAGTACCTCAACATCCTTAGAAAGGGAGGTGTTTAGCTCCACAAGCTTGCTCATATTATTAGCAAGTTCCTTACATATTTCATTAGCCTTTTTCAAGGAGGCAACATGCTTGTCATTTAAGTCATTTGATGCGTGAACAACTTTGCACAAGTTGTCATTTCGAGCTTCCTCAAAGTCAACTTTTCGCTCAAGGAGAGTATAGTTCTCCTTTTCCTCGGTGAGGAGGATTTAAAGATCCTTAATGGTTGTGGAGTGCTTACCCACCACATCTATAAGTAATTGAAACATTTTGAGCTTGTTGCCTTTGAGAGAGCTCATCATTTTGTTCACTTTAGCAAACAAAAAATCTTCACAAATAGCATGTGCATCATCACTTTCCGCATCATGAAATTCATCATGAGGTTCGGAAGAGAACATGAAGGACTCATCAATAGGAGTTACCTTGATCTTAGCCGAGGAGGAGGGAGTGTCATCATCAACCAACTTGGCCATGAGACACTTGTGTGCATTGCCGGTGTAGTCACTCATGTAGTTGTAGTTTACAACTTCACCTTCCTTGTTGAGGAGCTTCGAGGTCTTTTGTGTATCTTGAGCAACTCCGGCCACACCACCAACATCCTCGGGATCGGACCCTTCAAGTGCCAACAATGCTTTCTTCTTGAACTTGTTGTTGAGAGGTTTTGGGAGCTTGTTGGCAACTTCCTTCCGAGGAAATCGAGGTTTGTCCTCTCTTTTCTCATATGGACAATCCTCCGCAAAGTGTCCCGGTCTCTCACAGTTGTAGAAGTTTCTCGTCTTCTTCTTTTTGAATCTTCCCTTGAAGTACCCTTTGGTGAACTTCTTCACAAAGAGAGCTATATCATCATATGAGGGAGTATCATCGGAGTTATCATCATCTTCATACTCATCTTCTTCCTCACCATCATCAAACTTCTCGAGCCTAGCCTTGAGTGCAAGGTTTGAGGACGGACCACCATATGTGGCAAGTAGTCTCTTGGACTCCTTTAGGTGCTCTTCATATTGCAAGAAGGTGGCAATCACATCATCCGGTGTCATCTTGAAGAAGTCGGGCATAAGCCTCAATTCCCACACCATTTGATGAGAATACACCATGAGAGCATTCAACATCTTGTCCAGAAGGTAACGGTTGGTGATTTGATATCCATCCAAAGATTTCTCACATGTGAAGGACTGGACATGAGCGGAGAGAACTTTGAGACGCATATGAAGTTGTTGGGGCGTCTCATCTTTCTTCATGTGAAGGTTGTGCAATGAATTCTTTGCGGTCTCATATCTTGTCATCTGAAGAGACCGGGTGCCGGACTTGGCAATGAGAAGAGTATCCCACATTTCCTTGGCATTGGTGATATGAAGAAATGGTGCATGTGTCAACTCATCCATTCCTCTTTTCAAGAACCCAATAGCCGCAAGGTTGAGATGTCGATCAAACACTTCACTTGGAATAAGGTTGTTTGGATCAACGGGATAATAGCCTTTCCCGGAGTCGATGAGGTTCCACATGGGTTCGCACACAAACCTAAGATAATCTGCCATAGGACTTTTCCAATCCAAAAAGTTAGTGTTCTCGGTTAGTACCGACGGATTGCCTTTAAATTTATACTTAGGTTCCACAAGCTTAGGAGCAGGATAGTCCCATTGGTACGTACCACCTCTTTGCAAGGGAGCCTCGGAACCGGGGTGCACAAAGGTCGCTTGTGGGGACCTAGGGGCCGCACCACTTGACGTTTGTGACTCCGATGCCGAAGCCTTCAATCTTGCAAAGGAGGCTTCCATTTGCTTCCTTTGATTGTCCAAAGCCTTTTGCAAGGCCTTTTCCATATCTCCGGAGGTGAATAACTTGGGATCCTCAATCTCATAACTAACATGCCCCGTGGAAGGAGGCTACGCAGCTTGTGCGGCGGAATTTTGTTCGGCAGCCAATCTCTCGGCTTCCGAACTAGCGGCATCCGCAGCAATTGCGACCTCCTTCACATTGGCACCTGAACTTTCCGGAATGTCATTCTTGGTCATCTCGCTCTAGGGCGGTTAAGCCACAAGGATAGAGATAGACCTACAGGGGGGTGAATGGGTCTTATTACAAATTTTAACACTACTTAGCAATTTTAGGCAATAATGCGAAAGATAAAGGCGTGTCTAACAATTGCAAGGTTTACCTAGCTATGACAAGATAAAAACTAAGCACAATATACTAAAGCAAGTGAGGGGCAAATAATACAGTAGTACAAGTAATAAGGGGAAAGAGTAGGGATAACCGAATGACGCGAAGACAACGATGTATCCCGATGTTCACTTCCTTGGAGGGAAGCTACTCACTGTTCGGAGAGAGTGGGTGAAACCACGAAGGCACACCAATGCCACGAAGGCTCACTCTATTCCACTTGAGATATCACCACGAAGCCGATTCCCAACCACTACCGGTTGACCTTAAAGGTGGTCACCAAACCCTCACTAACTCAACGGGGGTAATCACAATGGTCGATTCCTCTCCGAAGAACTCCTACCCGCCTAGGAGTCTCCAACCTCCAAGAGTAACAAGATCAAAGGGGAAAAGCTCAATGCTTGCTCAAATCACGATTTGCTTTGTTCGGAAGATGGGGAAGGGACAGATCTATCACGTGGTGAAAGATCCGACAAGAACTCTCACAAATCTCTCCGGGATCTTGGATTTAGTGTAGGAGAAAGGGGAGAGGGAGCACTTGATGTTCTTGAGTGAAATGAATGAAGTGTTCAACCCTAACCCTAGGTGGGTATGGGGTATATATAGGTGCTCAAGAAAACTAGCCGTTTTGAGTTGTCTAGTATTCTCCGGACGTCCGGGACTTAAGTCGGACGGTCCGCCCTGAGATCCGGATGGTCCGGCAAGGCAACACAGGCTCTACGTGTGTGTACACGTTCGTGATGCCGGACGGTCCGGGAAGAACAGTCGGATGGTCCGGGCGGAGCCCGGATGGTCCGAAAGATTGTGCACCCTCTTGTCCTGGGAGCATAATTATTCGGACGGTCCGGGCTAAGCCCGGACGGTCCGACCTGACATTCGGACGGTCCGGATGATTGTGCACCCTCTTGTCTTGGGAGCACAATTATTTGGACGGTCCGGGCTGGGCCCGGACGGTCCGACCTGACACCCGGACAGTCCGGAGAATTATGCACCTTCGGGTGCCTCGGTATGTAATTATTCAGACGACCGGGGGCCGTGGCCGGATGGTCCGGGCTGCGCCCGGACGGTCCGGAATGTGGCCCGTACGATCCAGCATAGGCAGTGAGTGCTCAAATTGACGTGTTTTGAAAACCCGACACAACTATATTGATTTTCCTTAGATGTAAGAGGGAGTGTTTTACACGTTGAAGTTTTACTGATTTGAGCAAGACTGAACTCATCCTTATAATCCCCTCTTAATAGTGCGGGCATCCCTATGACTCAAGATGTAATAGTAAAGAAGACTTAGCGTCATCTTCAGTCGTTGTGTCGAATTCTTGAGTGCGGTCGAGTCTTAGCATATGATCCCTACATGATGATGTCAATAGAACTAACCAACCTCCTGTGTGTCACTTAACAAACATAGTTAGTCTCCTATATGTATATTGTCATCAAACAACAAAATATGCTTAAGGTCATGATTGCACTTTCAACTGCTGCCATGGTTCCTGAAACTCCTAGCCAGTTCCTCATCAACGCAAAGGCTCCGAACACCATTGACAGTCCTCTGATCACAACTTCCATGACATTCTCCCTCTGACTTCACCATGGATTTGCCCATGATGGCATCAGAGTAGAGTTTCGCACCGATTTTTCCGGCACGATCGAATACCACCCGATCCAGCAATCTCTAGGCATGAACACCATTGGGAGATCGCCAGCGGAGCCTTTCGGAACCCGACACTCTGGCCAAATCAAAGAGAACAGGCGTACGATAGTTCTTCGTCTTGACATCAGAGAAACCTTAGGATCACCGCCAAGCCGTCCACCGTGGAGCTAGCCCGACGGCGCACGGGGGTGGTGCCGCTGGACTGCCCCCGCCGAAAGACGGACGCCCACATCTGGCGGACCATGCCACCACGCCCGAAGAAGGAGCAACCCGCCTCCCGGCCGGAGGAGCCGCACCTACCTCCACGCCCTGTGCGCAGCCGAGACGCCCCCGAATCTGGAAGACCTCTCCTAACCACCGCGCCGACCAGCTAGAGCGCCAGATCGGATCTGGGGGTCTGCGCACTCTGCACCGCGTCCACGCGCCTCGACGAGAACCTGCCGGAGCCGCGCACAACCTTGATGCCGACAGCCCGACATCGGTCGCCGTGCCTCCGCTTGGCCGAGCAGCCCCGCACCACCCGAGTGCTTCGCAATAGGGAGAGGACCCCGCCGCCGCTTATGCCACGCGGGCTTTCTTCGACGGCGGCGAGGGGGGAGGGGTGGGGTGGGAGGGTGGTTGCCGGCGGCGCAAGTTATCCTCCCGGGTCGCTCGCGGGGAGCGACACGGTTCCATTACAACATAAAAGTCTTATATATATAAAGTTCCATTGCAATAACAAAAAAAGACAAAATGATAAAGTGGAGATTATTTCGATAAAACGCATTTTTATTAGTTTATAATGTAGGATCAAGTCGATACAAAGCATAGAAGATGACGAGTTAAGATGTGCAATGCAACATTTTTTGGGGGGTCGGGGTTGTACAAACATTTTCTCCAAACATCTTAAGCTACACAAATAATTAAGTTTGTGGCCAAACTTCAATGCGCATCATTCAACATGTGTATGGTTTCTTAGATAATGATCACGACATGTGTAGAAACGTCTAAATATCAACGTAAAATTATTTTTTCCCTAAAACAATTACCTAAATCCACGTCCATGTAAATACACATGTATGATCTCCGCAAAAAATACACATGTATTACTTCCTACTTAAGTACACATGTTGAACTAAACAAAACCACCCAACTGAAGTACAACAACATTATTTAGAGATGGCTATTTTTTTTATTACAGCGAATGTACAACAATGTTGTAGTGCACTTTTCTTTAGACTTCAACAATCAACATATTAATGAAATTTAGTAGAACTTGTCATTGAAATTAAGTACCACTTGCCATTCAAATTCCAAAGCAATCATTCAAGTGGTGAAATTTTACTATTTCAATGATGGATGCTAAGTGTGGAGGTTATTTTGCTTTGGAGTTTGGAGTGCTGCTCGCCATTTGATGTGATTTGATGGGCAAATGGTCACCGCATGTGTGTGACTCGCCATGGACAAGTTACATGATATCAATGTAGTGGAACCGCACTTAGTACATATAATTTACTTTGCATGACCACTTTTGAGATTATCAGAGCTGCACATCTGATGTAAAGATTGTGAAAGGTAACTCACATATTTAGCTTCTTCTTTCATGATGCAAGCTAGCTAGATTTGGCTCTGCTTTTCTATTTAGCTTTTGTGATTGGATTATATGTCCTACTCGGGTATTTTTCTTTTTGCATGTTTTTGACACCCAAACTATTTTTGTTTTTGGTTTGCATATTAGCTTCCTTTTGACTATTTCCTTTCTGTACCTTCCCCCCACCCAAACAAAATCCTTCTCAATATTTTATTCATCTGTTTCGCAACATGAATAAAAAGGTCTAGATAGTGATATATTTTCCAATATATATGGTCAGACTTGACTTAGAATAAATAGTGTAACTAATATTACATAATGCGGCGGGGACGACCCTAGAAGTTAGTGCGGCGACAAAATAGGAAAATCCGCCACCCGATCGACACTTTGACCTAGCTTAAAATCAAAACTTAGACCATCTGGCCATTGCAACAAAATCCTATCACATGCAACAAAATCTCTACACACTTAAAATGTTACCGCAACATATTTTTCGCAGGTGTGCAAAAAATGTGAAGTAATTAAAAATTGTTGCATCACTTGAAACTCTACTCAATCGAGCCCCCTTGTTTCCTTGCGAGATTGTTGCTATGACAACAATGATGTCAACTCCAGGCTCTAGCATCGGTGGCCTTCTTTTCAGCTGACAGACTGCACATGAGTGTTTGTTGTCTCCCTCATCATCTTCTACATGCGACATATGTCTCGCATGGGCCTGCCCAACGCAAATAATGTGGATTTTTTTAGAGATTTTTGTTTCTTAGGTTTTTTCTGTAATATAGACGTTGTTTTGAAAGACAGTTTGCAACACAGATGATGTTACATCGTTTTCCAAGAAAACGTCAATTTGATGTCCGAGTGCATCTACACCTAGACATAAACAATAAATTTAAAATAAATAGTTAAAAAGTTCAAAAAATCCAAAGAGCTCATGGAAAAAAAACAAGTGTCTGAGAAGTTGTAAAAAACACTATTTGAAGTCTTTTTTTGAGAGAACACAATACAACGTAGACGCTCACATACACAGAAACGTCTCCTCCCACTGAAAGCACATCGGCGAAAGGTCTAAAATATATCCAGGAAAATTCGAGCATCAATCCCAAATCTGGGATTTGAACTCTGGTGGGCTGAGAATACCACTGTCCCTCTAACCAAATTAACCATATGTTGATTCGCCACACTATTCAAAGTCGATTTTGTCTTTTTGCTAAGTGCTCCTCGAATATCTAAACACCATCAAATTTACACGCACCTTGCACACATAAACATCTTGGATGCCAAAAAATTTCAGATTTTTTTAATTTTGTTTACTAATTTTTTTGAGATTACTATTCATCAAATGAATATGAGCTCGAACTCATCTTTGAATTTTCTTTTTTTTCCACAAATATAACATTGGACGGGCTTAAGACACGTGTTTCATAGAGAAGATGATGGACGCAAATGTGCGATCCTTCGACTGACGAGAAGCATTTTTCTAGATCTAACGACAAATCTTTGTAAAAAAATCATCGACAGAAAGCGTAGCATGTCCCATAAAAGTTTGCAATCAACCTGTGGTTGAGTTGGTTAATGGAACAGTGGTATCCTCAGTCCGTGAGAGTTCAAATCCTAGATTTGACGTTGGTGCTCGCATTTTCCTGAATTTATTCCAGCGCTTTCGGGGATGTGCTTTCAGTAGGAGGAGACGTTCCTGTCGACTACGAAGCGCCTATGATGACTTCGTCAATTTGGTACAATTTTGTATTTTATTCCATTATAATAGTCATAGCTTTTACACACTGCTTTGTGCACATATGATTATGCATATGTCAATTTCATGGAATTAACATATGTTATGTGCTTCAGATTTCTTGTTTGTGTATCACACTCTTAATAACGGGAAGCAAGTGAAAAATACCATACAACCTTTTGAGAAAAACCGTTCTTCACTGTTCTTTTGACCTAACAAGATGTTGTCAAGGAACATTTCCAAATCCAAGTTTCCACCACCACTTGCACAAATAAGCTAACATTGCTCAGTTGCATGTTTTTGACACCCAAACTATATATTTTTTGGTTTGCATATTAGCTTCCATTTGACTAAGTGATATTTCCTTTTTGTACCTTCCCCCCACCCAAACAAAATTCTTCTCAAGATTTTATTCATCTGCTTCGCAACATGAATAAAAAGGTCTAGATAATGATATATTTTCCAATATATATGGTCAGACATGACTTAGAATAAATAGTGTAACTAATATTACATAATGAGGCTAGGACGACCGTAGAAGTTAGTGCGGCGACAAAATAGGAAAATCCTCCACCCGATCAACACTTTGACCTAGCTTAAAATCAAAACTTAGACCATCTGACCATTGCAACAAAATCCTCTGGCGTGCAACAGAATCTCTACACACTTAAAATGTTAGTGCAACATATTTTTCGCAGGTGTGCAAAAAATGTGAAGTAAAAAGTGTTGCATCACTTGAAACTCTACTCAATCAAGTCCCCTTGTTTCCTTGCGAGATTGTTGTCACGGCGACAATAATGTCAACTTCAGGCTCTAGCATCGGTGGCGTCGTACCATGTTATAAAAGTTGAGAAACACTTCTTTTCAGCTGACAGATTGCACATGAGTGTCAGTTGTCTCCTTCATCGTCTTCTACATGCAACATATGTCTCGCATGGGCCCGCACAACACAAATAATGTTGATTTTTTTTATAGATTTTTGTTTCTTAGTTTTTATTTTTTGCAATATAGATGTTACAGAGTTTTCCAAGAAAACGTCAATTTGATGTTCGGGTGCATCTACACCTAGACATGAACAATAAATTTATAATAAATAGTAAAAAGTTCAAAAAAATATAAAAAAGTAGGCATTCAAGATGCTCATATGACATCCAAAGAGCTCATGGCAAAAAAGATAAATTTCGAGTGTCTGAGAAGTAGTGAAAACACACACTATTTGAAGTATTTTTTTGAGAGAGCATAATACAGCGCAGACGCTCATATACACGATCATACACTCACCCCTATGAACGTACACACGCACATCCTATTCATATGAGCATCTTCGCAATACTGAGCAAGCACATCATCTTGAAATTAACGAAATCATCACCTCATCTTCGACGGAACGTCTACTCCCACTGAAAGCACATTGGCACAAGGCCTGGAATAAATCCAGGAAAATTCGAGCACTAATGTCAAATTTGGGATTTGAACTCTCATAGGCTGAGAATAGCACTGTTCTTTTAACCAATTCAACCACAGATTGATTCACCACCCTATTTGAAGTCAATTTTGTCTTTTTGCTACGTGCTTCTCGAATATCTAAACACCATGAAATTCTGCACGCATCTTACACACATAAACATCTTGGATGCCTAAAAATTTCAGATTTTAATTTTGTTTACTATCTTTTCGAGTTTACTATTCAACAAAAGAATATGAGCTCAAACTCATCTTTGAATTTTCCTTTTTTCCACAAATATAAGTTGGATGGGCTTAAGACACGTGTTTGACGTAGTATCATCCGGAGTCATAGAACTTGCGCAAGATGTTCAGTTTGGTGCTAAAACTTTAAAAATATGAAATTGTAGTCACTCAATTTAACTCAAACGTGTTGATATGGTCACAAATATGTATAAACGTATCCATATGTGTAACCACACCCTTCAATGAGTGATGGTGTTCGGATGATGCTTTTTTTTACACAAAACACCCTCACAATTTTTTCTTTGTTAAAAAAGACAACCACCACCACAATTTTAAACCTTCTAAAAGAAATTATTTGCTAAAATAATAATCGTTATAGTGATATAGAAATAAGTCATAATGCGTCATGAAGATTACTCGAACACGCGATCTTGGGATCGCCGCACGGCCATGGCCAGTTGGCCTCGCGAAATTGGTTGTCAAGAACGGATTCCGCAACTTTATATCCTTCAACATGTTGGTTCATTTCGCACAATGAATTGCCGCATAGTGCAGCCCACTTTGCAATGTTAATATTATTTTCAATTTCCTGCTATAAGATAAATTATAATTCTATGTTAAAAATAATAAAAATATAAATATAAATTATTACATTGTAAAATGTTTAAGTTGATTCTTAAAAACATATAGTAAACTATTAAAATTTAAGTATAAATAAAATATCTTGTAATGAATTTTATATAAGTATTTTTAATTCATAATTTTATTATATTGATGTTTAGTTGATATAATAAACTATATATATATTATTTATGAAAGACTATTAAAATTTATCTAGCAACAGTAAATTAAAAAGAATTAACATTGTAAAATGGATCACACCGACAACACTCAGTTGTGCAAAATGGCGGCTATATAAGCTACGGAATTACTTTTGAACATCACACTTCCGTACACAAACTGACTAGGGTCGTTCCGCTGGAGAACGTATCTGGTGCATCCGGTCAATTGGTGCTACCGGTGCACCCGTCCTCCGTTATTCTAGTCAGATTTTTCTTTTTAGTTTCTCAAAATTTGTTAGGACTTTGGAGCTGAAATTTTGGGACAACATACATTGATGTTGTGTCAATACACCAAAAAAAATTCGAATTTTTTCGAACATTTTTGAATGTGCAACGGAAGACGGGTGCACCGGTAGCACTAATCGACCGGGTGCATCAAATACGTTCTCCGTTCGGCTGGAGCACTGGAGGTTGTGGGTTTGATTATCCCATTCAACGTAATTTTAATAATTTTCTTTGGGTAATGATAGGTAGGAGCCACTATTCATATATCGTTAAAAATAAATGGTAGTATTTAAATAGTACATCAGTCAATGTTTCTGTAAATAAAAAATATGAGGGGATTTTATATAAAAATACATCCTGGAGGTCTATTCTTTTTATATCATTTAATCACTACAGCTATTATTATCAAATAATAAAAGTATGAGGAGGTTTTATTAAAAATGTGTGGTGATGGTTGTCTTCTTTAACAAATAAAAAATTATGAGTGCGTTTTGTGTAAAAAATATATCATATGAACGCCCTCGCTCATTGACGGGTGGGGTTATACACATGGATATGTACGTATACACATTTGTGACCGTATGTGCACGCTTAAGTTAAGTTGGGTGACTACAATTTCGTAGTTTTAAAGTTCTAGCACTAAACTAAACATCGTGCGCAAGTTCTATGACTCCCAGTGATATTACCTCCACGTGTTTCATAAAAAAGATGGTGGACGCAAACGTGCGATCCTAGATCTAACGATTATCAAAGCGGCAAATCTTTATACTAAAAAAAATCATCGACAGACGCAACAGACGTGTAGCACGTCCCATAAAAGTTTCCAATCAATAGTGTGTTACTTAGAGGAACAGTGATATCTTCAGCCATTAGAATTTAAATTCTAGATTTAATATTGGTGCTCGTATTTTTTTAATTTATTTCAAGGCTTTCGAAGATGTGTTTTCACTAGAAGGAAATGTTTCTGTCGACTACGAGACGCCTATGGAGACTACGTCAATCTCAAAATGATGCGAAGATCTTCATAAGAATATAAGTGTGCATGTGAGCATTTATTAGGGTGTGTATGCTCGTGTATATGAGCATCTGTGTTGTACTATGTTCTAATTTTTTTCCAATGTAGACAAAATCTGAAACGAAGCAAATAATGCTTTTATACATTCTAAACCATATCAAGAAAATTAGTCCTTGTCGCCTTTGATCTGCATGCGGTACATCCGGGAATAGGCGCCATTGCTCGCGGAGATGAGCGCCTTATGGCTGCCCGTCTCGACCACCTTGCCCCCATCCATGCATCACGACGATCGCATCCGCGCCGGCCACCGTGGACAGCCTGTGTGCGATCGTCACGCTCGTGGTCGCCGCACCGTTGCTTCCCCACCCCTTGGCAGCGGCCAGGGATCTCATCACCACCCTCTCGGACTCGCCGTCCAGGGCGCTAGTCGCCTCGTCCTGGCAATGGCGATCCGCTGCTTCTGGCCATCGGAGAGCTGGTTCCCTTTGTCGCCGACCACGGTGCCGTACCCCGCCGACAGGCCGCTGATGAAGCCG
Organism: Bromus sterilis; assembly: GCA_950022295.1. NCBI lineage: Eukaryota > Viridiplantae > Streptophyta > Magnoliopsida > Poales > Poaceae > Bromus > Bromus sterilis. The sequence goes on along the minus strand of OX465599.1, from coordinate 280,744,833 downwards.
TGGATGTTGGCCTCTATCGCCGCCGCCACCACCGCCGCCTCCGTCGCGCCTTCGTTGCCGTAGCTGATGTTCTCCCTGATGGACAGGTTGAACAGGGTCGGCTCCTGCTGGGCAGGACCAGCCCTATCTGCCTCCTCAACCACTTGAGGTTGTACTCTCTGACGTCCTTGCTGTCCACCAGCACCATTCCCTGACCAGGCTCGTAGAACCTCAGCAGGAGCGCGAACACCGTCGACTTCCCGGCACCGCTTGGGCCGAACAAGGCCACCCTCTGACCAGCCTCAATGGCGAGACTGAACCCATCCAGTATCGTCACCTTCGCTCTGGACGGATAGTTGAAGCTGACGCCTTCAAAAGCGACGCGACCCATAATTCTGTCTTCATCAGCTTTTGGTTCATCTGGAAGCACAACGGTCTGCGCCGCCTCTCTGTCGAGGATGTCGAGCGCAGGGTCCAGCACCACGAGCGCATACATGACCATGGGGATCTACGACCAGAGCTCCGTTGTCGATTCTGTTGTTTTCTCTTTATCATCTTCAGCGAAAAATGGCTTGTTGTCTTTTTCTTTGTCTTGTTTAGTGATTCCGTTTAACCAATCAATATAAACTTGTGATTAAACTATACCCTTATTATGCACATGTACAGTGTGATGATGGATTTCATAAGGGGACATTATACAATGTACAAAGAAGTGTGCAATTGGTTACATTTACCTTTCTCCACTCTGGCTGGATTCCTTCTCTAGATTCTGCATGTTGCATACACTCGAGTAGAATGCACTTTTCTCCAGCAATTCTTTGTGAGTTCCAGAATGAGCCACTCGTCCATTCTCCACAACGACAATCTTGTCCGCGTTTATAATTCTTGATATTATGCGGGCAATCAAGATAACAATCCTCCCTTGCATAGCTTTTTCAAGAGCATCCTGAACTAGCTTCTCGGATTCTGAATCAAGTGCACTTGTGGCTTCATCAAGAAGGATAATTGGGGGACTTTTTTTACAGTTCAAAAAAGCGCTAGGCGTTATTTATACATTTGGCCACCTACTTTCCTTTTTCTAGCTTAGGCGTGATTAATCGTGATTATGCGCAATTATGTGTTTCGTACACAATTGTACTGATATGGGAAACAAAGAGCACTTTACCATAAAATATAATGCTAGAATGTAAATACAACCAGCATCTAGCAAACATTCAAACAACACAATCAGCAGGTTGCAACCTTGCACACATCAAGTAGCACTAGTAGCACTCTGGAGTGCATGGATCTGATTCTGTTGGGAAAGCTTGCACACCTTCTTGTGGCCAGGGAACCAGGGTTCTTTGCATCTGTAGCAGACACCCAGAAGTATGGCTTGTTGTATGATTGTAGCTGGTACAACATTGGTGGGTCTTGGAGGATCAAACTGCACTTGTCTTCTGGTTTGTTGAGGCAAGAAATTCTGTTGTTGTGGCTGAAAATTCTTCTGTTGTGGATGAAAATTCGACCTCATGGATCTGACAAGAGTTGCTTGTTCCATACTTCTGGCCAGCCACATAGTTGTTTGCATGTCTCCTGGCTTGTGGCATTGTATGTAATGTTGGATGCTAGCTAATAACCCAGAGATAAAGTTGTTGATGTAGTAATCATTGGGGATGGTTGGGTTGTCTCTTCTCATCAGATTCATAGATTCTTCAAATCTTTTGATATAATCAGAAACCGTAGATGTTTGTGTTATCAGGTGGAACTGTCTGACATTGTCACACTGAGAATTTTCAGAGAATCTATCAGTAAGGTGCCTGCAAAATCTGTGCCAAGGTAGAGTATTTCCAGAATATCTAGTGCCGCTCCACCATTATGTGGCATCCCCTTTCCAATAAGTTGTTGCTATTTCAGTTCTCTGCTCCAGTGGTGTCATGGCTGCCTCAAAGTACTGCTCAATATCCAGAATCCAAGAATCCGCATCAAATCCCTCAAATTCCTGGATGTTCATCTTTGCTGGTTTGACCGTTGTTGCTTGCCTATTCATTTCCATGGTTATAGGTCCTCTGCTTCTGTTCTGGCCTTGGAATTGTTGCCCTTGGTTATGATTACCTTCCTGTTCCCTGTTGTTCATCCATTGTTGTTGTTGTCCTTGCTGCACCAAAGGGTTTGGTTAACCAGTATTTGGGTACTTGTACAGGGAGGTCTGGTGCCATCCAAATTCAGCTCTTTTCCCTGGTGATCATGGAGTGTAGAAGAACCCACCACAGGTGTTTTGCCCAGTTCAGGCAGTTGGTGCACAAGTGGCAAAGATCCATTTCTGTGAGTGTCTTGATTAACACTACCTCCATCGTTTGCTGCACATGAAGGTGTTTGAGGTGGTGGCATTCTGCAGTCTTGCCTTTTGTAACGTCCATCATCGAGAAGAGTTTGGCAAAGTATGCCTGAATCGTCTCAAAATTTGCTTGAATGCTGATTAAACTGTTTGCCACGATCGCCGAGAATTCTGCAAACTCCTATTGGTCTTCTTGTCGATGATTGCGCATAGTTGCAACGTCAAGGCGAGGGATTTGAGCTCCAGGCTTGTTGTGTCCTCGCTTGAGTCACCCATGGTTACATGAAAGGAATTACAAGCAGCAGGGAGTTGTTATACCTTGCGCCGAGCTTATCTCCAGCGAAAGTGGAGGGATTTTACGGCAACAAAGCTGTAACCTTCCACTTCCGGGGTGATCCTGTCGCCGCCAACACCGCCGCCGCCCCGATCGCCACCAAAGCACACCGAACAGGGTTGGGATTTTACACTGAAGAAGTGTTCTTCAGAAGCCATATCCCGCTCATGCTTGTGCCCGAATTTCACCGACTCCCGGTCGCCGCCGCTGCAACCACCGCCACCGGAGTTTGGTTTGATTAGGGAGGATTTTACCGGAGATCCGAACTCCGCCAATCACCAAACCCTAACGCCGCCAAGGATCTGAGGCTCTGATTACCAACTGTTAGACCCAAACTACTAGAACTACTGAAAGTGATCGTCGGGCGTGGATTCAGAGTGAAAAACGCAGCAATTTGGGGTCGAGTGGGATGAGCCCAGATACGCCTTCATATCAGGCCAGCCAAAACATGACAGCTAGGGTTTAACCCAGGTACAAAATGGCTCTCTCGGCATTGGATCCGGTTGTGTATAGCCTCCACACACTGGTTAAAATAAAGAGGGAAAAATAAGCTAAAACAAATGAGCGACAATACGGGTGATTCAAACAGTTTCAGGTTCAGTCTTCAGGTTCCTGACATCGCCGCGGCCCGCCGCCAAGAGCGCGCATCCGGATCGCCTGCTCTCCCCGTCGCATTTCCGTCGCGATCTGCGTCTCCGGCCCGCAGTAGGTAAATATATCCGTCCTCCCGTGCGTTGGTTTGGTCCTCCCGTTCGTTGGTTTGGTCCTCCCGTCGTCCCTTGCCCCCATCCCCCTCACCGCCCCCTCTATCTTTGAAACCTAGGCAATGGCGCAAGTCCCGGACGTTGTTCTCGATCTGTACGAGGGAATCCCTAAGAACTGCTTCGTCTCTGGTCTTCCGCTTACCCTGCAAGGTTTGGAGGACAACGAGATAATTCCTTGTTTCAGCACGGTAACCGGCCCAGATGGGGTTGAAGCTAAGTGGGTCAGATTTTGCGATTTCCTGCCGTTCGTCGATTCTTTCCACTCATTTTGGATGGAGGGAGCAGATCACCCACTTTATGTGTATGTGATGCCTTATACCCCGCTGAGTGACAGCTATTACCTTCACGAGCTGATACAAAATGCAGATCCGCTTCCACACGATGCTTCAGTCAGTGATGAACTGGCTGTTCACGCAATGGAATTGGCCCAGGAGGATGCAGAAGTAGCACCCGACCAAATCAAGGAAGGAATCGTGGACGTTGCTGAGGGAGCCAGCTTAACTTTCTTTGTGGTCAACTACAGCCTCCTATGGTCTAAGGCGGAGAAATACTGCATCCTGTCTTATGTCAGAACTCCACTAGATGAATGCCTCCGCAGATTGGATCTCTGCGCCAAGCAGCTGCAAGCCAACGCACCAAGAGCGACAACTGAGCAGCTGGATTTGGCTGCAGATGTTGCGAAGCGCCGTCTCGCCCTTGTGCTGATGGAAAACTACGCTGAGGGTAATTTAGGTGAGCAAACAGCTTATCTTAGCATTTTTTTTCATTGTCTATCCCACCAGAAACTTATACTGTTCACTCGGCTATGAAGGCTTAGCTAAACCCGTTTGGCAGAATGCCGCAATTGCGAGCGTCGATTACCACGATCACAGCATTTTAATTTGAAGCATTTATTTTTGCAAGCGAAAGCGTTTTTGTTTGTTTGACGCATAATTTTTCCTCGTAAGCATGTTGCACTTCCTGCCAGTTTAGCCAACGTAAAATATTTATCACCCAACACGAACTTTGGCAGATTATAATACTAGTACTAATCAGGAAGTTTCTGTATCATTGAAGCACATATATTATATTTTCATCAGTTTTATCAAGTAACATACTTTATATTACTTGTTTGTAGCTGTAGATCCACATGATGGACTTTTAGCCATGTATCCTGAGATACATAATGAGGTTTACCAAGATAAATGCCGTTGCCACCCTGAGAATTATCCAATTGAGGCAGACCCTCCCACTGAAACCCTATCAAGGATTGGATTGGCCATGGGTGAACTTGGATATGAAGAGCAGGACATTGACGGCCAGTTATCCGTACGCCAGGCAGAATACAACCTGATGAATGCAGAAGGTGCTGTGGAGTTTTTCAACTTCGACACAAGTACTCGTGCAATGTTCTCGGAGTCCAGTAGGAAGATTGCCAGTGCTATTAGTCCTACTCTTGACCATGTTATAGATGCAACCACCAGCCACTGTCTTATGGGAGGTACGTTTCTCCTACTATCTATATTTTTTGTTTGTTGTCCCCAACTCCTAGCAGTGATTTAGTATCATACTTGACTCGACCTGTGATATAGAACAGAAGTCTCAGTCCTGTAATAATTTTTTTTGTTGCTCTACTAGTTCCGTCCAATGCTATATTTTCTGACCAATACTCAGACTGCAGTAGTAACCAATGATGCACATTTTGATGTAATATATTTTCTCTTCCGTGTCACACTTAGATAAGAACTGTGTGAGAATTGGAGTATCAGGTCAGATCATCAACATATTAATAAAACCGTGTGATAATTGGAGTAACATGTCACATCACCTACATAAGAATCGTGTCACACTTACATATTAAAACATGCCTAAATTAAGTAATATTTCAGTTTACTTTCTTTCCCTTTTCAAGTTCTCTAAGTGTGCCCTAGCACTTATTAACTCCCAAATTGCTCACTGCTTATGGAGTGATTTTGAGAGTAATAAGAAAATCCATTTATCTAACTGAAAATATGTTTGTTTGAGAAAAGTGTTTGGTGAATCTTGGAACCCTGTCTATGAAATACTACTGACCTCTGTATGTTAGTGTAGGCATTTGTTTTCTGCCTTCTCATACATGGAGGTTTAAACTGGGAATTTATTTCTGTTTTGAATAGTTGCCTAAACAAATGCATGCAAACCCAGCATATTCAAGCTGCTCGATTTGCGATATGATTTATTACTAAAAGTTCTAAAGTGGTGTGTTATTGGTTTGTTACTTGCTATAAGGTTCTTGATTCCATGTGAATAAATCTGGACCTTTTGTATATTTCCCGTACTCATTTGTTTCTCTTGAATTTCGGTGATTGCGCAGTATGACGATCGGAGCCCTGGCGAGGCTACTTGAGACTTGAAGATGCAAAATGAAAGAGAACAAGGAGCAATGGGGCAACTGCTGATTTTTTCTTGAGCCTGTTACCAACATCTACATCATTCCCAAGCCTGAGGAAAACTGAAAGTGAGCAACTAGCAAAACATGTACATATATCTGTTAACAGTATCTGATAGCATCATTCGTGGGTCGTGCTGCTACGACAACGTTTAGTAGTTTAAGTAGTTTTATGCTCTGTCTGCGTGTAGGGAATGTCCTGAGTTTTGACATCACGAGCTGTTAGCGTGCACATGAAGTAGTTACCTAGGGGAATGGATATAATACGTAGCATTCATGGGAACAATGTTAGAGCCCTTTTATGAATGGGTTCATGGATATTGCCTTTGCCACCGTTGGATCAAAGTTGAAGTGCAGGAACAGTACTGTTCACTCAACTATTCAAACGAACCTGTCTTGGAACTCAGTCGCGTGAGTTATCTGAGTGCTTTGATTAGCATGTTTTTGTATAGTTGTGCTTGCTTTTTCAAAAGTTGTGAACGTGAGTTGCATGGAAATGGAGAGACTGTTTTGAAACAAGAGGAAACGGAAACGGAAACGGAGAGTGTGTGCACTCTGATTTATACAGCCCAGTGCTCTTGTCTACGTTCAAAATACAGCAGTTTTTGAAGAACGCATGCCTACTTAGAGCATCTCCAGCGGTTCGCTTCCTAGGGTGTGTTTCGGTGCTATATTAGCGCCGCTTGGGGGCTGCCGGCGCTAAAATCGCCCTGGGGCAATCGACCACTCAACCGTGGCCCAGGGTCGCCCTGCACAATACGGCTAAAAAACGAATAAATTTGAAAACCTCTCATCCCGCTTCCAAAAAATTGCAAGGTTCGACGATCAACATGTCACAGGGCGGCAATCTACGTGCAAGGTTCGGTGATCGTCATGCCACAGCTCGGCGAGTGTACGCAGGAAAAAAAAGGTAGGGCGATCGGCCCCGCGCTCTCAAATGGCATGCTCCTCTTCTTGGCCGGCGGCAGACGCAGTGAGGTCGGCGGCTGGCGGATCTTCCATTGTAGGTGTGGTCGGCGTGCTCCGGGGCGTTGTCGCTGCGGTCGGCGGGTCCTCGGTCGGCATTGTTAACGCGGTCGGAGTGGTCTCGGGCGCCGTCATTTGGGTCAAGATCTTGTCACACTTGAACATGAACCACGCCTTGACCTGCGTGTCCATCGGCGCCATGTCCATCGTCGCCATTTGGGTCAGGAACGCCAAGTCGGTGTTTCTCTTCTTTGCGGCGACGTTCGTCCTGAGAAGGTCGAGCTTGACGTCCTACTTTGTCAATAGCTCTGACCACCTCGCCTCGGCCTTCTCCTCCCTGATGACGGCGTGACTTCTGGCGTCGGCCATGCACTTCTCGATCGTCGACTGCAGTCGTTCGGCAGCGGGCGCCGCGTCCTTCGCCGCCTTGGCCTTCTTGTTGCCCTCGGCTGGACGCCCTTCAGACGCCGCAGGAGCCGGCGCGTATGGGTTGTAGACGCCGTCCTTGGCCTTGGCGAGTGATACGTCCCAAATGTATCTATAATTTCTGCTTGTTCCATGCTCATTTTGGTAACATTGCTATGTGTTTTGCTACACTTTCATACATTTTTACACATATTTGGACTAACCTACTAACTCAGTGCATCCAGTGTCAGTTTCTGTCTGTTGATGTCTATGCATTGCAGGTATTTACCAATATTTCCAGTGTCAAAAAAATCCAAGAAAAATATATAAAAAATCAACGTAACAGAAGCCTCCAGAAGCCCGAAGGGCAGCCGGAGGGGGGGGGCTCCCAGGCGGCCACCTGGCGAGTCCAAGGGTGGGGTTGCGCCCACAGGCCGCCTGGGAGGAGGGCACCTCCCCCGGTGCCCTCTTTCGTCATATATTTACTTCCCGAGGAAAAAACCCTGAAAAAGAACCCTGCATCGTGATTTTCACCTTTGTTCTACCGCCACAACGATCCTGAGATCGGGGACCACCAGAAGACCTTGTCCCGGCACCCTGTCGGAGGGAGGATTGATCTCCGGGAGCTTCTCCACCACCATGAGCGCTTCCTGGATGTGTCGTGAGTAGTTCCCCTTGGACCATGGGTCCATGAATAGTAGCTATGTGATGTCTTCTCTCTAATCTTGTGCTTCAATTCTTAGCCCTTGTGAGCTACCCTACATGATCAATGCATCTATGTAATATTTCTGTTGTTGCTATGATGTGTTTGCCGGGATCCGATGGATTATGAGATTATGTTCAGATTGTGATGAGTTATATATTTGGTTCTCCTTTTATATTTTGTTCTTGAGTAATTCTTGCATGTTCTCCGTTGCTTTTTATTGTTTTGGCGAAGTAGTATATAGTAACTCCAAGAGGAAGCGTTATGCATGATTGTGGGTTCATGCCCTCCGATGTCTGGCTTGAATGACAGAAACTTAAGATTAGGGGATGTGATGTTGTCACCAGAGAGAAAACAACTGTGCTTGTAACCGCGGTTGCAAGGATTGTTTACCTTACCCAAAGTTTGTTAATGCAGTTGTCTGTTGCTTTGGGTTTACACTTTGGGTGGGCTCACAACTTAATACAAGCGAGATGTTCTGGATAGATATCTCAAGGTGGATGATTAGTGAGTAGATGCCGATGAATAAACAGTCTACTTGTCTTGGCATACTGCCCATACTTTCGAGCCTCTAACTTTCTTGTGGCATAGTTAGCATTGCGGTGCGTTTATAGTTCTGTCAATTGCCCAGCTATAATTTCTTCACCCAGCTTAGTTGTTTTATCGTCTTTTAGGAGAGAGACATCACTAGTGAACATCATGGGACCCCGGTCCATATTTCTACCATTGTTTACATTTCAACTTTTTACTGTTTTATTTCCTTTCAGTAGCAATCACCATCACTATTTCCATTGTGCGTTTGATCCTTTGTAAACGACAAGGCCAGAGAGATTGACAACCTCTCTGAACTCGTTGGGAACAACGTTATTTGTTTCTGTGTGCAGGTTCATGTCAACCTCATCTTCATTCGACAAGTTAATATTTGGCGCTGTTGACACCTACTTGAATCTCTTGGATACCTTTTGGCACGATAACATAGGTATCTTCACCGAGGGAAATTTGCTTCTATCTATATGTTAACCTTCCACTTGGGGTAACCAACGAGGTCTTATCTACATCCATCAGCGAGCACAAGCCGACACTCTGTCCACTTCTCGCACACCTCGAGCCTGGTGAAGACGTGCAGAAACTTCAACTCAACGTTGTTATTGTCCTGGCAGAACATGTTGAGCATGCGCACAAGCTGCACACAGTGAGGTCACGACGAGGTCAACATATCGGGAGGAGTTCACGCCGAGGACATACCTTCTGGTCGGCGTTCACGCGCTCTCCGGTCGAGCAAGAACCTCCTCTTGAATGTCGTGCCACTTTGTTGCAGGCCGCCTGGATGTTCGCCCAATGGTTGGCCATGGCTTTCGCGCCGCGCTCCATGTAGATGCCGCTGAAAGCCGGGTCGACCATCTTGTGCTCATCAAACGCCGCCTTGGCCCTTCTCCGATCCAGTAGGTGTCCCCGTTCTGGTTGGCGTCGGTGATTGGGTCCAAGCTCACAGTCTTCCATGCTTCGGCGAGACATTTGTCTTCCTTGGCCTTCCACTTGACGCGAGCCTCACCGGTCTTCCTCTTATTCTTTCCATTGGTTGCCTGCTGCTCCGGCGCTTCTTGCGTATCTTCCTCCTCCGGTTCCTCCTCGACCTCAGCATCTTCTGGGTCTCCGCCGTCCCCCTCTTGGGTGGTGATAACCCTCAACTGTAGGGTATCGAGATAGTCTTCACGGGATGGATAACCCAATTTATTGATTTGACACTTGGGGACACAAAGAATGTTGGGTCTCGCAGCAGAAAACAATAACTTTTTTAACTAGAGTCGCCCTTAACCCAAGATCTATCTAGCTGTAATGCCGTAACGGAAAGACTTGCGGAAACATACCTCGAGGTGTAGTCCGTTGCGCGGGAAACGTTCCCGCAAACGTGGTTGATGAAGCCGTAAACCTTTCACAGCCCCCTGGATGTGTTAGCACCCTGTTGGGTGGTAGTGCCGCACATGCAGCACCTCGTAGTACTCGCACATGTACGGACTCGATGACGACCTCCGTTCTCCGATCCAGCGAAGGTGGCGGAAGTAGACCTCCCGGAACCGGAGTTTCGGCAGCACAACGGCGTCCGCGTAGCAGAGAAGCCTCAATCCCAGCACAGGTTCCAGACAAGGGGACCCCGGCTTGAGAGAGACGAGAGAGGGGAGAAGACCGGTGAAAACCGATCTCAATTCGGAGTAATATTGAATTCTCTACGAATTTTTCTGTCTTCAAGAAGTGCACCCCCTGCCCATCTTTATATAGGCAGACGGAAGGAGTCAACCCCCCTTCCCTTGGCAATGTGGGACTAATCCCTTGCCAAGGGGGGAGGGTGCGGCTAGGAGGAGGGGGGGAGTGGGGCGCCACCCACATGGGCCCCAAGGCCCATGGCGCCCCCCTTTTTTTTCTTTTCCTTTTCCCTTTTATTTTCCTCCTTCCCCTAATGGGCTTCTTTCACAAATAAGTCCCATTGCACTTTTTAATCTGAAATAAATTATTATTAATTATTAATTCACTTAATTAATAAATAATACATATTATTTCATCTCCCGATGATCCGGAACTCCTTCCAGCTCACTCCGAACGTCCTTCGGACCAACACGGAACTTTTCCGGTACGTCTTTCTCTCTTCTCCGGTAACTCCGATAGTTCCAAAAAGGTCTCCGATATTCATCGAGCCCTTAAGTGTGTTACCCTACGGTCCAAGAACACTCCAGTCATGAACGAGACAAAGGCTACGACCAATGATCAATAGCGGGACCTGGATGCCCATAATGACCCCTGTGCATTCCGAAAGTAACCGATTGAACCGTACACGTTGTATACCATTCCCTTTGTCATGCGATACTAGATCAGTCCAAGATTCGATCAACTGCATCCAATGCATTAGTTCTATCTTGTTACCGACAAATCTTATTCACTCGTTCCGTGATATTCATCCTTGTGACCTAGTCACACGCTGCGCAGCTTTATGGATGCAATCTCACCGAGTTGGCCATGAAGTATCTTTCCATTATATGGATTGACAAATCCCGCTCTTGAATCAACACTCCTCAACATATCCCATCGAATAGCCCAAGATACACCTTTATGGTCACCATGTTTCAGTGTGACGGTTAATGCCCTCAAAGCATCCTCAGAAGATAGCAATTATGCGTGATCTCACAGTCAAAGGAACATGCTACTACGTTCTGTAATTACAACACTGAACTTTTACGATTTGATCATGTTGCAATGCTTGCATTGGGTAATGTTCATCACGTCATTCATTCAATGAGGTGACCTTACCGTCAATTGACTTGATTGTCCATGATCGTGAAACCACAATCATCAGTTGACGATAAACCAGTCATCATGAGAGGCTGACTAGGAACTCTGGTTGTTTCTATACCACACCTGTATCGTTGTTTCACTGATACAGTTCCAGCACAGTATGAAACTGGTCATGAAATTATTTAGATATATTGGAATAATCATATATTATTTGCCTCTAGAGCATATATCCAACAGTCTCCCACTTGCACTAGATAGCAGATAATCTAGCTGCATATTTTCTCGATCATAATCATCTTATCATATAAGTGTTTATTGATCATGCTTGCTCATGGAAGAGGTTTCGTCAATGATCTGTACCCGTTCAGATTCGTATGTTCCTTTTGCAACAGGTATTGGTCAACTTGCTTGATATACCTTTCATTATCTAATAATGCTTGAATTATAAGTTTGGCGGGAGAGTGAGACTTCTTATTTTACAGTATTCTCTAATGACAAAATGGTTTTAGTCCCTAGGACTCCCATAGTCATGTACACTGAAAAATACACTCAGCCAGAAGTCTAAACTTCTTACGCTAAACTTTATTCAACCTTCTACTTCCTTAAGTAGATATTTATATTTTGTAGAGTTTTGGTTCGTGAAATTATAGCTCACATTTCCTTTCTATTCCTTTTGGTGATATCTCTAATTCATATAGACCCATAATAAGGCTTGCAATCGTAATCCAGTATTACATTCAAGTATAATATCTTTTCTATCATTTAGAGTATTGTCCTTAGTTTCTCTTCAGATACTGAATGCTTGGACTTTGCTCAGGTTCTGTGTTTTGCCAACCAAGCACATCGGAACCTATTCTTCTTCTAAGAACTTTTGATTCATTCTGTTATTGGATTCATAACTTCCGTTTTATGGTAGAATCATATGTCAAAGGTCATATAGGATCACATGTCTTGAGACAAAGTGCATCCCTATTCTTCCATTAAAACATTATTTTGTGATATTAAGGTTTTACATCCTTTATATAATTCCTAGCCACAAGAACCTTTTCTTGTTTAGGATATCATTCCAATCCTTTTGATGTTCATTACACGTGTCCTAATCTATCCTTATAGATTTTAGTGTGTGACACATCTGTATTTCGTTCATATAAGATTCTCGTAATCCTTTCATCTTATTAGCCTTAATCTCCATGTATATCAACGTATATATATGAGATGTGTTCTCCCACTCAAATATATCCGACATATATCTGTAAGTAAGCTTTTATTAAGTTTCTATTCTAATTATGTCAGACATAATAATATTGCTCCCAAAGCTCCCACTCAGAAAATGCTCTCTGCATTCCAAGTTTTCAGGAAGTCTCCAAAGCTCCCACTCAGTTTCATGAAATTGCAGTCCATCTCAATATTTTGATTACTTCAAAATCACTTGATCAAATCAAGGTTGAGAGTTTCTGCCTTGAGGTACTATGGTCCATCTTATCGAAACATTCTTTCGTTATGCCATTTGCTACTTCTCTTCAAATTCCAAATTTGAATGTGATGCAATTTCGAGCTATGGTCCCTTCATAGTGTTCGTGAATGAAATAACCATATTGATTTAGCATTACTACGCTTCCGTAGTCAATCATTATTGAATTTAGCCATAACATCTTTTATGTGCCAAATCATGCATTTATGTGTTGCATCATTCTTAATAACTTCCTGGTTATTCGGAATGTGAAATAACTACTTTATTTCATAGGGTGTGAGCCATCCCATATGCAACTCAATATGATTTCATTTCTCCTCGTTTCCTAGGTAACCATCAATCCTTCGTAATTTATGAGCATTGTCCCTTTTGTTTCACTTAAGAAGACTCATGATTATTGTTCTGTACAGAACGTATTCATGACAATCTTCTTATTTTTAAACTAAGGCTTTAACTAATATACCATGATCATCATCAATAGCATATTTCCTCTTCTCATGGAGTCATTTCAGCGGAACGTTTTCCGTTGCGTTACTCTGTTATCTGGAGGCAGGGTCAATCACCCTGGTTAAAGAATTCACTTTTCTCCCATTGGTTTATTCCTTGAGAACCATCTTCTCATTCACCAATTCAAGCAATACAAGTTCTGCTATTTGGGAAGGTGTGTTTTACAATTGCTCACAACTCTAATACAAAGAAAGTTATATCATATAAAACTTCTAGAAACTTTCTAACACCATCATCATATGGAGTCATCAGCTTCATTAAATTCAGAATGGTTTCCTTATTTCATGAAGTGGTTGTTTTAACTCAATAAATTATAACTACTTTGTTCATTCAAAATAGCATTAGCGTAAGGGGAATGTATTTAGACCATACTACATTTTAGTATGACTACGAATGGTTCAGGTGCTTGAGCACTTTAAACTTCCATCGTAATTTGTGGCATTATTTCCATAAGTCTCCCATTTATGTCAACTATAATACTCATCACTTTGATCACATCATGGTGATTTGTATTCTTATATCCAACTTCACTGTGATTCCGTAATCTCAGATTTATGATCTTAATTGAATGCCTTGTTCAACTAATCATGCGAAGCATCTTTAATGATTATTCATGCGCTTGGTTAATACATCATTTATGTATAATGTTTGGCGCAAGTTCTACTTTGCTAGAACTCCGTCATTAGTCATCTTGGTTGATAATAAATTCATGAGTTAATAGATTGAGTATCTAATGACTTCATCATTTATGAATTCATCTCATGCATTTAGTATAGTTATGACTTTTGACCTTATTGTTATTCATCATAACTTAATCATTAAACATTGAATATCACTTGACAATTATGGTGTTTTATAAATGCTTCTATCATATTATAAACTCAATTGCAATCATAGTATAAGCACACTTTATTCATCAAATTGGAACAACTGACTTGTCTCAAAACATGAATAACTTTTTCTTGCGAGATGCAAGACATATCACTAAGTGTTCATACTTAATCGATTACAAAAGATTTATCTAATACTCTAAGTATAATTCTATGATATATGTCTTGGTGAAATCTTGGTGGCCATCAACTGTCTTGGTTGCCATCAATCCTGGATCGCACCTCTTCCCGTCCATGCAATAGCATACCCTGTTTTCATAAAACAAAACAAGTATCAAATACTTATTAAACTGCAAATGTTGTATAAGGGAACAAACATTTATAACGAGTATATCAAATATATACCTTCTCCATCAATAATTTCTCCTTCAATGGGTGCAACCTTTGCATCAAGAAGATTAGTCATGAAATCCTGGAGATGCATGTTATCTCCTCTCCCGACATAGCCATGGACATAATCTTGATAACTCGGTGGAAGCGAATGTAGCACCGTGTTTATCGCAAAGTCCTCTGTGGTAGATTCATTTGTTGTCCAATAGTCAAAGTCTTCCACAAGGCTCAGATACATCCTATGCATCTTGTCTAGGTGGGCTCTCAGGCAGGTGTGCTCTTCCATCTTTGTAGAAAGAAACTGTTTTTCTAACTCAAATCTGGCCACTCTGAACTGACGTATAAACAATGACTTTAGCGTGTCTATCATGTCATAAGTACTGGTTTCCCTAAACAGATTTCTCAACTCATTTGACATGGAGTGTTCCATAACATTCTTCACCACAAAGTATTTCTGTCGACGAACATAGTAATCCATCATTTCTTGTTCATCTCCATTGTTATCCGGAGGATCTCCCACATGGCTTTCTATTATGAACAAGATGTTTACTCTCTTGAGTGAAGTCCTAAGGCGTAGATACCAATCAACGAAGTTTGACCCATTTACTTTAAGGCTATCACCACCCATGAAAGAAAGCAATTCACGATGTTCATTTGGATTCATTTTCTACAAAATATTTGCAAGGAAAACAATTAAGACTAGTTCATAACAATGAGTTCATAATAATCATATTATAGACGAGCTCACACTAAAACAATCATCCCTAAGAAGTTTTAGTGATTACATGATCCAGATTCACTATCCGCCCTCGAATATCACAACGGCCGATGGATTAGTTTCAAAGGTAGACAACTAGTTTGTGCGATCACATCCTATATGTGACTCATGCTCGATCTTTTGATCTCTAGTATTCCGAGGCCATATCTGCATATGCTAGGCTCGCCAAATTGACCTTAGTGTTATATGCTGCTTAGCAAGGCCATATCGACATATGCTAGGCTTGCCAGGCCCAACCTCATGCAAACTCTAATGTATGTATGACACCCGATCATCACGGCCTGCCTATCATAAAGAGAACCTTCCAGGTGGTGCACACTTCGGTAGAATACTTATGTTTGGCATTTTATAAGGGATCATCTTATTTAATGCTACCGTCGTGTATCCTATACTAGCAAGTTTTAAGATGTATGATCATGGTGGCACTAAGTCTACAGTGTCTCCATTTAAGTTTGTTTCATCATGATGAACGTTTACTACTTTCTAGTAACACATAGCAAAGCTATCACTACATCAAGATTAAGCAAACAACAATAGCCCCCTCTGCAATATAAAGTTAGACGCCTTTATTTTTTATATTGCATGTAATACGTGGCTGCTAGGGCTTTTCATAGATCAACCGTTTCTACGAACATTGAACCACAATGCTGATTATAGATTGTCTCAATTACACCCCGTACGGGGCCCTCCGTTGCAAATGCCATATCCGCTAAAGAAAGAGAGACAGACACCCCCAGAGCCACTTTATACGGTACGAGCCGTATGTCAAGCGTGGAACCAGTCTCGCGTAAGCGTACACGTAAGGTCGGTCGGGGGCCACTTCATCAAACAATGCCACAGATATAACAAGTACACGTGAGAGGGTAACAATCGTAGAATCAACACCCACATCCCCGATGTGTTCTAACCGTACAGCAATACGAAGCATAGATCTAGCTAATGATACCGCTGTTGGGTCTCGCAGCAGAAAACAATAATTTTTCTAACTAGCGTCGCCCTTAACCCAAGATCTATCTAGCTGTAATGCTGTAACGGAAAGACTTGCGGAAACATACCTCGGGGTGTAGTCCATTGCGCGGGAAATGTTCCCGCAAATGTGGTTGATGAAGCCGTAAACCTTTCACACCCCCCTGGCTGTGTTAGCACCCTGTTGGGTGGTAGTGCCGCACGTGCAGCACCTCGTAGCACTCGCACACGTATGGACTCGATGACGACCTCTGTTCTCCGATCCAGCGAAGGTGGCGGAAGTAGACCTCCCGGAACCGGAGTTTCGGCAGCACGACGGCGTCCGCGTAGCAGAGAAGCCTCAATCCCAGCACAGGTTCCAGACAAGGGGCCCCCGGCTTGAGAGAGACGAGAGAGGGGAGAAGACCGGTGAAAACCGATCTCAATTCGGAGTAATATTGAATTCTATGCGAATTTTTCTGTTTTAAAGAAGTGCACCCCTGCCCATCTTTATATAGGCAGACGGAAGGAGTCAACCCCCCTTCCCTTGGCAATGTGGGACTAATCCCTTGCCAAGGGGGGAGGGTGCGGCTAGGAGGAGGGGGAAGTGGGGCGCCACCCACATGGGCCCAAGGCCCATGGCGCCCTCCTTTTTTTCTTTTCCTTTTCCCTTTTATTTTCCTCCTTCCCCTAATGGGCTTCTTTCACAAATAAGGCCCATTACACTTTTTAATCTGAAATAAATTATTATTAATTATTAATTCACTTAATTAATAAATAATACATATTATTTCATCTCCCGATGATCCGGAACTCCTTCCAGCTCACTCCGAACGCCCTTCGGACCAACACGGAACTTTTTCGGTACGTCTTTATCTCTTCTCCGGTAACTCCGATAGTTCCAAAAAGGTCTCCGATATTCATCGAGCCCTTAAGTGTGTTACCCTACGGTCCGAGAACACTCCAGTCATGACCGAGACAAAGGCTACGGCCAATGATCAATAGCGGGACCTGGATGCCCATAATGACCCCTGTGCATTCCGGAAGTAACCGATTGAACCGTACACGTTGTATACCATTCCCTTTGTCATGCGATACTAGATTAGTCCAAGATTCGATCAACTGCATCCAATGCATTAGTTCTATCTTGTTACCGACAAATCTTATTCACTCGTTCCGTGATATTCATCCTTGTGACCTAGTCACACGCTGCGCAGCTTTATGGATGCAATCTCACCGAGTTGGCCATGAAGTATCTTTCCATTATATGGATTGAAAAATCCCGCTCTTGAATCAACACTCCTCAACATATCCCATCGAATAGCCCAAGATACACCTTTATGGTCACCATGTTTCAGTGTGACGGTTAATGCACTCAAAGCATCCTCCGAAGATAGCAATTATGCGTGATCTCACGGTCAAAGGAACAGGCTACTACGTTCTGTAATTACAACACTAAACTTTTACGATTTGATCATGTTGCAATGCTTGCATTGGGTAATGTTCATCACGTCATTCATTCAATGAGGTGACCTTACCGTCAATTGACTTGATTGTCCATGATCGTGAAACCACAATCATCAGTTGACGATAAACCAGTCATCATGAGAGGCTGCTAGGAACTCTGGTTGTTTCTATACCACACATGTATCATTGTTTCACTGATACAGTTCCAGCACAGTATGAAACTGGTCATGAACTTATTTAGATATATTGGAATAATCATATATTATTTTCCTCTAGAGCATATATCCAACAAGGGTCACCCAGACGAAACAAATATTTCAAGACAAGGCTGGGGCCGATTGGGCTGCAGCTGGGCCGAGCTAGGCAGTCGCATGGCCGATTGCCCACAAGCAATCGACCATGCCGAATGCGAGCAGTCGGCCCAGGCGCAATCGGCTCACCCTTCAATCGTCTCAAGAGTTGAACTTTTTCAGGTCGGAGCTCCTGGTACAAGTTCATAAATGCATGATCCCGAGAGATCCGGGTGGCAGCAAGCCAAGTCACTTCGCCGATCTGTCAGAGGAGAGTTGTCATCCTTTCCGCTCAATCCGCGGAAAGGACGACAAGACCAGAGATCGTAGCTCCACTGTTCACTCATCATAACCTACAAGCTACAGTATGGGCAGCCGCTTGACAGGTCCGGATCATCCGGAGATTTGCAGTCGGTGGACCCCAGCCGACGAGAGGATGACAGCTGGGGCCATCCCCCGAATGAAATGACCGAAGTACCCCGGTTCATACTATAAGAGCCCGGGGTACCCCTCCTGCGAGAGGGACGACTCCATTGCATTAACTTCCCACCGTAGTTCATACAGAGAAGCATGAGAGAACCATGCCCACAGCAGGTCTCTTCTTCCTCTGAAACAGCTCTAGGAGCATTGATTGTAGTTCTTGAGATCATTTATATCAAGCAGACAAGCAGGAGTAGGGGTGTTATCTCTCCGGAGATCCCCGAACTTGGGTACATCGTTGTGTCCTTCACCGTGCTTGTGCCCAACCCGATTCTGGCACCATCGACATAGTTCTTCCTCGAGTCTTCCTCTCTCTTTAGCCATCCCCATGGCATCTGTTGTTACTATGCGACGACAATCATTCATGCATATAGCTATGTGGGGACCTTCACGCTATAGAACTTGGCTTGCATATTCCAAGGATGAGCCTCCTCAAAAGAGCTCTAGGTCTTCGTGATCGATCAAGTTCGATGCACCCCTTCCATAAAAAAAAAGTTAGATGCGCCCCCACTAGTTCCATTGGAGAGCTTTTCAGCTCATATGTGCATCTGTTGCATGGAAAACCCTACTCCTGATATCATATCTATCGTTTGGCCTTCTCGCCTATGATTGTCCTCATTGATGTGATCCTTTCTCACCCTTTTTGTCTTCCTCCTCCACCATATTTATCTCTTTGCCATCCTACAGTGTCAACTCTCGTGCTTACGCTCATCCATTGCATGAGTGCTCAAAATATCGAAAAGGAGTGGATCAAATTGAGTTGTACCTGGCTAGTGGTCTGGGGATGAGTAAAGATAAGATTCCAAAGAAGACCAAGTGTGAAACTTTAGTAGATTGAGTTCTCAACAAAAATACTTTTTTCTCGTATTCCCTATCCCCCTTCTTGCACGCAAACACCATTTGGAGACATTCGAGTCACGGACAGCGAGAGCCCTTGCACCTAATGTTCTTTTGTTACTTGTTTCAATGCTAATATAGACTCTTGCATGTTATGACTTGAATTGAATCAGATACCTTGATTCCTTTACTTTTCAAAGTCCTTATATGGTTGCTAGCATGTCACCACAAAAATTATGCTTGTTATCATTTACCTACTCGAGAACGAGCAGGAATTAAGCTTGGGGATGTTGATACGTCCCAAATGTATCGATAATTTCTGCTTGCTCCATGCATGTTTTGTGTGATATTGCTATGATCTAGATACACTTTCATACAGTTTTGATCATATTTGTACTAACCTATTAACTCAGTGCACCCCAATGCCAGTTTCTGTTTTTTGCTGTTTTTTTTGTTCCACGTTTCCCCCCATATTAAAAGTGCTCCAGAACCCCGAAGGAGAGCCCGGGGGCCACCACCAGGTGCCCAGGCGGCCACCTGGCGTGGCCTAGGGCTTGGCCTTGCCAGGGGGCGCCTGGACCCCTGGTGGCCCCCCTGGCTGCCCCCTTCGCCTATATATTCCCCGTGACGTGAAACTTCCGAGAAGAGAACCCCTTTTCACGATCTTGCCTATGTTCAGCCACCGCCGCGCTTCCAAGATCGGGAGCGCCAGTAGACTTCTTCTCGGCACCCTGCCGGAGGGAGGATCGACCTCCGGGAGCTTCCCCTTCACCATGGACGCTTCCCGGTTGTGTCGTGAGTAGTTTCCTTTGGACCATGGGTCCGTGATCAGTAGCTATGTGATGTTCTCCTCCCCTCTTTATTCTTCATGGTTTAGACCTCGTGAGCTGCCCTACATGATCGAGGCACATATGTAATCTTTCTGCTGTTGCTATACTGAGTTTGATGGGATCTGATGGATTATGATATTATGTTCAGATTGTGATAGAGTAATATATTTGGTTCTTATATTTTATATTTTTGTTCCGAAGTAATTCTTGCATGTTCCTCGTTGTTGTTTATTGCTTTTGCCAAGTAGTAGGTAGTAACTCCAAGAGGGAACGTTATGCTCGATTGTGGGTTCATGCCCCCTGATGACACGCTTGAGTGACAGAAACATGAGTCTAGGGGATGTGATGTTGCCACAAGGGGGAAAACAACGGTGCTTGTAACCGCGGTTGCAAGGATTATTTACTTTACGCAAAGTACTTTTTAATGCAGTTGTCTGTTGCTTTGGGTTTAAACTTTGGGTGGGGCTCGCAACTTAATACCAGCGAGATGTTCTAGATAGATATCTCAAGGTGGATGATTAGTAGTAGGTGCAGTTGGATTTTGGTCTACTTATTTTGGCGTACTGCCCATGCTTTTGAGCCTCTTCCTTTCTTTTGTAGCATAGTTAGCATTGCGGTGCGTTTATAATCCTGTCAATTGCCCATCTGTAAAATTTTTACCTCGCATAGAAATTTTATCGTCTTTTGGGAGAGAGACATCACTAGTGAACATCACGGGACCCTGGTCCATATTCTCATCATTGTTTACACGCTTATTTACTTTTCTGCTTTTTTACTTTCAGTTGCTATCATCATTATCATTATCCCTCGTGTTTTGATCCTTTGTAAACAACAAGACCGGAGAGATTGACAACCTCTCTGAGCTTTGTTGGGAGCAAAGTTATTTGTGTTGTGTGCAGGTCCACGTCAATTGCGCCGTTGACACCTACTTATCATTGCCTGAGTCCTACGGGAGACAAACCATGTCCTCTACATAGGGGAAATTTCCTGCTATCCTACATCTCACCTTCCACTTGGGGTAACCAACGAAGGGCGAGAAACTATTATCATCATCTCGCACATCAGCGGGCGGCAGCCGGAGCACGCATACATCAAGGAAGGCCAACCAAAGCACCAAAACGCCCGGGGCTAGGGGGAAACGACCGAGCTCTAACCGTGAGGTGGATGGGGAGCCTGGGGAGGCCAAAGGAACGATGACAATGTCGCAATCGACGGTGTGGTGTGTCACGGAGTTGGTCGAGGAAGGGTCTGATTCAGGCACGGTGGGGCTCTCCGGCTCAATTCGTGGAAGTAGTCGAACTGGAGGATCCCTGGGGGCCTCCTGGACACCGCGCGGCTGATGTCTACGCACGCTTCTATTCTTGTAGACTATGTTGGGCCTCCAAGCGCAGAGGTTTGTAGGACAACATCAATTTCCCTCAAGTGGATGACCTAAGGTTTATCGAACTCAGGGAAGTAGAGGTTGAAGATGGTCTCTCTCAAGCAACCCTGCAATTAAGATACAAAAAGTCTCTTGTGTCCCCAACACACCTAATACAACTAGGATTTGTATAGGTGCACTAGTTCGGCGAAGAGATGGTAAAATATGGGTGATAGGTGTGGCAAAACAAAGTAATATAAATCTGTAATAAAAAGTACAGCAAGCAAACAAGTGGTAAACGTGAGCACAAACGGTATTGCAATGGTGGAAACAAGGCCTAGGCTTCATACTTTCACTAGTGGCAACTCCCAACAACATTGACATAGTCTAATCACATGATATTTCCCATAAAACATGCAATGGAGACGTACTCGGAGGTCATTCCTTTGTGGTCAAGAGAGGATGAGAATTGTGTAGGGCTACAAAAGCACACCTCAAAGTTCGTAGTTCTCAATCTATGGATTTCCCAATGTCACAGCGGCCATCCAAAGAGAGTACCACAATCACCACAACATATCTAAAGGATAGTCAAAGACAAGCACCAAAAGACTCTCAATCTTCAATCCACACACAAAAGAGGAAATCACTCATGAAAATATTCTTCTAATTCCATATGCAATAGACCAGCTGTCACCATGGTCTTGGAGATTATACTAGATAAGATCAATTGAGTACATCAATCCAATACATAGAAGAATTGGAAACATCATGGGATCACCCTAGATTAACATAGCCAATGATCACAACAAAGATCACATCATGGGAGAGAGAGAAAACCACATAGCTACTGTAGAAGACCTTAGCCCCGAGGAGGAACTACTCCCGCTTCATGGAGAAGGGAAGCGACGTCGATGGAGATGAATCCGGAGGCACTTCCCCGTCCCGGCAGGGTGCCGGGGCAGCTTCTCCAGGCAGCCCCGATCTGAAAACGGCGGTGGCGGCGGAACAGAGAGGTTTCCGCCAAAAAGAGTTCTCGTTTATGGGTTTCTACCCCGAGGGGGTTATATAGGCGAAGGGGGGCGTCGAGGGGCCACCCAGGGCAGCCAGGAGGGTGCCTGGCGCGCCCTAGGGTTGGGGCCGCGCCAGGGACCCTTCTGGCTCCCTGGTGGTGGTCCCGGCTCTCTCCCTTGGTTATTCCGGAAGCTTCCTGCCCGCTGATTTTTAATATAATTTTTGCGGAATTTTTTGGGCACTTTAATCAGCCGAAAAACCAGAAGCTGGCAACTGGGTGCACTGAGTTAGTAGGTTAGTCCAAATTGGTTTAAAAGTGTAATAAAGTTCAACCAAAACATGGCAAAGTCACACAAAACATGCATGGAGCAAGCAGAAATTATAGATACGTTTGGGACGTATCAACATCCCCAAGCTTAATTCCTTCTCGTCCTCGAGTAGGTAAATGATAACAAGCATAATTTCTGTGGTGACATGCCACACAACCAAATAAGGACTGTTAAGTAAAGCAATCAAAGCATGCAATTCAATTCAAGTCTTAACAGGCAACCGTCTATATTGGCATTAACACAAGCAACAAAATAACAAAAGGTGCAAGAGCTCTTGCTGTCCGTGACTCGAATGTCTCCAGATGGTGTTTGCGTGCAAGCAAGGGACTGGGAAGAAAGAGAAAAAGGTTGTTGAGAACAACTATCTACTAGAGTTTCACACTTGGTCTCCTTTGGGTTCTTATCTGGACTCGTCCCCAGACCACTAGCCAGGTACAAGTCAAACTGATCCACTCCCTTTCGATATTTTGAGAACTCATGCAATGGATGAGCGTGAGCAAGAAAGTTGACACCTAAAAGGCGAAACAGAAAAAGGGTGGAGGAGGAAGACAAAAAGGTGTGTAAAAGGCTCACATCAATGAGGACAATCATAGGCGAGAGAAGGCCATATGATAGATATGATGTGAGGAGTAGGGATTGCCATACAACGGATGCACATGTGAGCTAAAAGCTCTCCAATGGAACTAGTGGGGGTGCATCTAACATGCTTGCTCAAGAAGACCTAGAGCTCGTTTGAGGAGGCTCATCATTGGAATATACAAGCCAAGTTCTATAGTGTAAAAGTTCCCCACATAGCTATATGCATGATGATAATCTCTATGGAGTACAACGGATAGAAGATGAACTACTAGTGTGGATCTCTCAAAAGGAATAGTAGTATGCCCCCTTCTCTCTTTTTATTTTTCTTTTTCTCTTTTTCTCTTTATTTTTATTTTTTTGGTGGCCTCAATGGCTCTTTCTATTTAACTCTCATTTGTCCTCTTTGGGATCTTTTCCTCACTTTAGGGGCAATACTATATATTTTACAAGAATATAGGAGATCTTTCACACTTTACAAAGGTATTCACAAAAAGAAAATGTAACTAATCATGATGCAAATGTATGCCTCTGCCAGGATAGCAGGATATGCAATGATACTAGCGCGTCATGTAGCAATGATTAGGGCAAGGCCCAACTAGCATGCGGCTCATCGATCAAGCAAGTGGCATGTATGACATGAGGATCAAGTCATGAGAGGGTGGATGTTGCATGGCAATGTATCTCGGAAAGGCTATGGAAATGCCTTGTAGGTAGGTATGGTGGCTGTTTTGAGGAAAGATATAATGAGGCTTATGATGACAGAGCGTATCATACCAAGGGTTTGGATGCACCGGCGAAGTATGCGCCAACTCTCGAGGTGAGAAAGGGCAATGCACGGTACCGAAGAGGCTAGAAAAAGTATGGGTAGGTGGAAGTGTCAACTTTCGAATACTCACAATAGTCCGAAGAACTCATGCACTTATTATCGGTAGCTCTCAATCTAATAGGAGGTTCACAAAGAGACAGGTACCCCGAGGAGGAGTGTATGGGGGTTTGGTTATCCTTGCGCATCCTCGACTCATGGTACGTGAGTGTACTCTAATATTCGAACCCTCCAGAGGTTAGTGATCCATCTAGTAGCTAGAGTTCTCAACAGGGGTTTTTGGTTTTCGAAAAACACACGGATTTCCCAAAATACGACATCTATAACTAATAGGCAAGAGCTCTTGACACCAAAAGTTCAAACATTACTCTAGTCAATACCTCAAAACTATTGCAAGTTACTACTTCAAAAAGAAAAGCAACTTTAACTGCCTACTTTCTAGTCAAGACACAGAACTCAGTGCAACAGGCAAACTCTAACAAGATAAAACATGCAACCTATAGAAAGTTCAACCTAAAAAGAAAAGCTCTAGAAAAACTAAAGCACTACAGCTAAACAGACCAGCAGCTAAGAAAAAAAAAAGAACAACTCACAGCTAAAAGAAATAAGCATGCAACTCCTATGAGGAGTTCTAGTTCAAGTGGAGCGTGTTTCTCTCCCACACAAAAGAGTAAGTTGGGGTCTAACTTGTTACTACAGCAAAGAAAGCAAAACAAACCTAGAAAAGTAAAGAGCGAGACGCTCCAAGCAAAGCACATAACGCATGAAGTGATAAAAATATAGTGCAACGAAAGACAGACCGATGATTGTTGATGAAGAAGGGGATGCCTCGGGGGCATCCCCAAGCTTAGACGCTTGAGTCTCCTTGAATATTTATTGGGGGTGCACTTGGGCATCCCCAAGCTTGAGCGCTTGACACTCCTGGATCTTCTTTCATCACCTTCCATCGCGCACTTGAAAACTCCCTTCATACATAACTCATTGTAGGCTGATTAGAGAGGTTAGTACCCTAATAAAATAATTTTCCTCTACTGCAAATAAAGATTTCCAGGAAGAGCTACTGTTTCTCTAGCCTGCCCCAAAAAAGTTTGCAAAGAAAAAGCAAGCTTAAGGATTGCAAAACTGCGAAACGAAAAACCGGGGCAGAAGCTGAGAAAAACAGAACAGCGGAGAAAGGGAATTTTTTTAGGGGCACTTATGCAACTCAAATCAAAAAAATCAGAACATACGAAAGTTCTGTGATTCTATAGAGCACGCTGTGTAAAAAAATCAGCTCAAAAATATGAACTGGGATTTTTCTATGATTTTTCCCGTCACGAGGACAGAATCTGTTTTCTGGACAGCATGTCACAACTTTCACTTCCCTTGTCATATGAGGCTATAACTTGGCACAAAGCTTGAAAATAAAGATACAATGATGTTGCTACAGTAGTAACAATCATCAATACCACTAAAAACAGAAGGAAAAACAAAAAGGAAATCCTAAATTTGTTGCGGGCTGCCTCCCGAAAGCGCTTCTTTAAAGCCATTAGCTAGGCTTAAGATTTTAGTGATGCTCTCATAGGGATAAGAGTTGAAGAACAAAATAGAGAATCAAGAAGAAAATACAAAAAACATTTAAGCCTAACATGCTTCCTATGCAAAGGGATCTTGTAGAGAAATAACTCATTGAAGCATAAAGATATTAGCATAGGAAGCCAAAATAAGTGCAACTTCAAAACCTTCAACATAAAGAGAGGGAACTTGATATTATTGAAATATCTATAAGCATATGTTCCCCTCTCATAATAATTTTCAGTGGGATCATGAATAAACTCAACAATATAAGTATCACATAAAAAATTCTTATCATGATCCACAAGCATAGAAATTTTTTTACTCTCCACATAAGAAAAATCCTTCTCATTAGTAATAGTGGGAGCAAACTCAAGAAAATAGCTATCACATGAATCATTCTTATCATGATACACTTCCAAACATTTATTATTTATAGCATAAGTGTCATCACAATAATCATCATAGATAGGAGGCAAAGTATCATCAAAATAAATTTCCTCATCAAAACTTGGGGGGCTAAAAAGATCATCTTCATAAACGTAGCATCCCCAAGCTTATAGCTTTGCATATCATTAGCATCAAGAGTATTCAAAGAAGACATGCAAATAACATTACTACTATCATGAGTGTTGTGCAAATAGTAAAGCTCCATAGGCTTTTTGATTTTCTCTTCAAACACTTCATGTCCCAACTCAAGGTAGAGCTCATAAAGCTCTCTCATAATATTTTTGTTTTTTCCATAAGGCCTAACTAGTGAAAATAAAGACAAGAAACGAAAAGATTTAATTGCAAGATATAAAGATATACCTTCAAGCACTCACCTCCCCGGCAACGGCGCCAGAAATATCTTGATGTCTACGCACGCTTCTATTCTTGTAGACTATGTTGGGCCTCCAAGCGTAGAGGTTTGTAGGACAGCAGCAATTTCCCTCAAGTGGATGACCTAAGGTTTATCGAACTCAGGGAAGTAGAGGTTGAAGATGGTCTCTCTCAAGCAACCCTGCAATTAAGATACAAAAAGTCTCTTGTGTCCCCAACACACCTAATACAACTAGGATTTGTATAGGTGCACTAGTTCGGCGAAGAGATGGTAAAATATGGGTGATAGGTGTGGCAAAACAAAGTAATATAAATCTGTAATAAAAAGTGCAACAAGCAAACAAGTGGTAAACGTGAGCACAAACGGTATTGCAATGGTGGAAACAAGGCCTAGGCTTCATACTTTCACTAGTGGCAACTCCCAACAACATTGACATAGTCTAATCACATGATATTTCCCATAAAACATGCAATGGAGACGTACTCGGAGGTCATTCCTTTGTGGTCAAGAGAGGATGAGAATTGTGTAGGGCTACAAAAGCACACCTCAAAGTTCGTAGTTCTCAATCTATGGATTTCCCAATGTCACCGCAGCCATCCAAAGAGAGTACCACAATCACCACAACATATCTAAAGGATAGTCAAAGACAAGCACCAAAAGACTCTCAATCTTCAATCCACACACAAAAGAGGAAATCACTCATGAAAATATTCTTCTAATTCCATATGCAATAGACCAGCTGTCACCATGGTCTTGGAGATTATACTAGATAAGATCAATTGAGTACATCAATCCAATACATAGAAAAAGGGGAAACATCATGGGATCACCCTAGATTAACATAGCCAATGATCACAACAAAGATCACATCATGGGAGAGAGAGAAAACCACATAGCTACTGTAGAAGACCTTAGCCCCGAGGAGGAACTACTCCCGCTTCATGGAGAAGGGAAGCGAAGTCGATGGAGATGAATCCGGGGGAATTTCCCCGTCCCGGCAGGGTGCCAGGGCAGCTTCTCCAGGCAGCCCCGATCTGAAAACGGCGGCGGCGGCGGAACAGAGAGGTTTCCGCCAAAAAGAGTTCTCGTTTAGGGGTTTCTACCCCGAGGGGGTTATATAGGCGAAGGGGGGCGTCGAGGGGCCACCCAGGGCAGCCAGGAGGGTGCCTGGCGCGCCCTAGGGTTGGGGCCGCGCCAGGGACCCTTCTGGCTCCCTGGTGGTGGTCCCGGCTGTCTCCCTTGGTTATTCCGGAAGCTTCCTGCCCGCTGATTTTTAATATAATTTTTGCGGAATTTTTTGGGCACTTTAATCAGCCGGAAAACCTGAAAAATAAAAACAACAGAAAACCAGAAGCTGGCAACTGGGTGCACTGAATTAGTAGGTTGGTCCAAATTGGTTTAAAAGTGTAATAAAGTTCAACCAAAACATGGCAAAGTCACACAAAACATGCATGGAGCAAGCAGAAATTATAGATACGTTTGGGACGTATCAGCGGCGTCGAGTGGTGGCCGGTGGCCGCGAGATCGACGGCGGCATGCCCACGACTGTGCACGGGTGAACTCGGGGGAAGAAGAAAACGAGCAAAGGAGGTGGTGGATGCGATCTAGGGTTCGTCCCCGGCTAGAGGGGATTCTTATCCACGTCGGGCGGTGCTGTAGCGGCAGGGGGCAAGCGGGTGCGGCTACGACGGCTGGCTCGGTTGGGTGCGCCATGACGACCAGAGTGTGAGCAGTGCGAGGGGAAGGGGAAAAGGATGGTGGGCTGGGCCAGGCGCAGAAGTTGCATGGGGCGTCAGATAGAGATCTCCCCCCATTTTGTTAATATTAGATTTAATATTTTTGTTGGCATTTATTTCCATGGCATTTGAGTTTTGCAAAAATATGGTGATACCCCCATAATTATTATTGTAATATTAGATGCTGCCATAAAAAGTTTGGGATTTTTATAAATTCATTTGATGTTTTATTTAAATAATAAATGATTAAAATGGGTTGTTTAAGCTACTGTTTGAATTGTTTGATTTAATTAATAGCTTAATACATTCCCAAATCCACATGGACACGATCCACTTAATATTTGACATTTTACAAAAATGGTTGCAAAGTTTTTGGTTGAACTTTTATTAGCCACGTTGTTTTTTAATATCAAACCGAGGGGAATTTTGACATGATCAATGCAAAGATGATCAGGTGAGTTTAGCAACAGTAATCTTCATTGACAAAAGTGATTACTGTTACATGACAGTGAGGGTGTTTGTAACACCCCGGGTTGTAGGAGATTGCGCGATAGATAAAAGAAAATTCTCTCACATGCGGAAGCAAGATCCAAGATCCAATCTAGAAGATGCTAGTAACGGGGAGAGTAGGTCATCATGTTGGGGTTCGGGGCAGAAAACACAAATATTTCATAACCTACGAGACCCATACCCAAGACCTATGCTATGGCGATGCAAGTAACGGACAGAAATAGATCACATACCAGTATGTAGTCCGTTAAGCGGGAAACGTTCCCGCATGAACGTGGTTGGTGTAGTCGTACCGGCAATCCCCGATGCCGCGCAGATCCACGATGACTCCTGAAGGCCACCCGGTCCTTGTAGACCGATGACGGGATTACGTCCCCGTCGGGACGTTGCTGATGAAGACCTCGCGATACGACCACGACGATGAAGTAGCACCACAAGTGTAGTGCCTCGCGGGATTATACACATACAGTATACCCGACGTCCCTCCGGGCTCCGAACCAGTAGAGCAGCGGAAAGAAGATGGATTCGGATCCCGATTCCAGCAGCACGACGGCGTGCGTATAGTGGAGAAATCCCCAACCAAGTGTAGACTCCAAACAAGGGGAGTCCACTCGAGGAAGGAGAAAGGAGGGAGAGAGAGATGAGAACTTATCTCAAAAATATGATGTATAAAAGGGCACCTCTACCCCTCCTTATATAGGCCAAGGAGGGGTGCCACCCCCCTCCACTTCCGGGGTGGGACTAATCCCCAGGGGAGGGGGTGCGCCATGAATAAAGGGGGTGAGCCCCTCTATAGCGACATGGCCCATGGGGGGGACTCCCTCTCCCCCTAATGGGCCCTATGAGGCCCATATGCCTTTTAATTCATTTTTAATTATATTTAAATATATTTTAATATTTAATTCAGATAATTAAATAATAAAACATATATTAAACATTATTAAATATATTTTGAACCTTTCAAAATACCCGGAACAACTTCCGGCCTTCATCGGAACAATTCCGGTCATCACCGGAACAATTCCGGTGTTCTCTCCAATTTCTCTGGTGATCCCGAATCAATCCTTACTGCGTCGAGTACCCTTAAGTGTAACACCCTACGGTCAGGGAAACAACAAAAATGATCAAGACAATTCTCATTGATCAATTACTAATCAATTGGACCTGGTTACAATCCTTGATAGCCCCTGCGCTTCCATCGAATGAACTTCAATCGCTGTTGGATCCGTTAACCGTGTGCCTGTTCCCTTTGTCCTATGGTACTTTGCTTGTCCGAGGTTTGATCATCGGTATCCAATATACCTAGTTCGTCCTCGTTCTCAACAAACAAGTTTACTCGTTCCTGTGATATTACAACTCCGTGACCTAGTCACACGTTTGCATACTTTATGATGTAACATCACCGAGTGGGCCCAGAGTACCTATCCGTCACACGGATGGACAAATCCCGCTTTGATCTATTTGCATACTCATTAACATATCTATTCGGAATACCTTAAGTACTCCTTTATGGCCAGCATATTTCAGTCAGGCGGTGGGTAGCAAATCAAGGCATCCTAATAGACATTAATTACGTATGATCATTACGGTCTAAGGATCTGGTCACTACGTTATAGTTATCGCAATGTCGAACTATGTGACTTGATCACATCGCAACACTTCTGGTGGGTGTATGTCCATCATATCATTGTCCAATGATACGACTCCATTGTCAACAGACGCCATTGTCTCATGATCAGGAAACCTTGATCATCAATCGCCCAATGGACTAGTATACTAGGGTTAACTAGGGACCTGGTTGTTTGTATACCACACCTGTATTAATGTTTCCGCTTAATACAGTTATAGCATAGTATCAAACGTATTATGAACTAATGGAATATGCTCGATAAAACATATTTTATTTGCCTCTAGGGCACATTCCCAACACATCATATCCTCGAAGAACACGCACGTTGAACGTTTATTTCAACGCAACTTGGTGAAGTTGTTGGTGAAGTTCGATCCGATCAGCACTGCAAACGAGCAGTACCTCTGGAGGCTTGCACACGTACAACTCGATGACGTCTCCTTCTTCTTGATCCAGCAAGCAAGAGGGAGAAATAGATGGGATCGATTCCAACAGCACAACGGCGTGGTGGTGGATATGGTGAAGAGTTCCCCGCGGGCAGAGCTTCGCCAGGCGATGCACGTGAGGGAGGAGGAGGTGTGGAAAGACTTGGGGATTCTTGGTGAGCCTCTCCCCTCTCTTGTATAGGCAAGGAGGTTGTAGCCACTTCAATTCCCAAGTGAAAACCCCTCTCTCATTTAAAAGATGGTAACACCTTTCTTTTAAGACTGGTAACCCTCCCATTGAAGGGCTTCCCATTTCTTGGCATAATTATCCAAGGAGGGCTGGTCACATGAACTAGTGGACCACCCTTGGTCGTACAAAACAGGTGGGGCCCATAGTGGGACCCTCTGGAACCTTCTAGAACATTCCGACACTGCCGAAAAAATCCTGAACTTTTTCGGAACCCTGAAATCAACTTGCCTTATATAAATCTTTACCTTCGGACTCTTCCGGAGCTCCTCGTGATGTCTAGGATCTCATCCGAGACTCCAGACAATATTCAAACACCATTAATAAAATTATCCCAGAGCTATTCTAGTGTTACCGAACATTAAGTGTGTGACCCTACGGGTTCGAGAATGTGCAGACATGATCGAGACATCTCTCTGATCAATAACCATTAGAGGGACCAGGA
The DNA here is from genome assembly GCA_950022295.1 of Bromus sterilis. Taxonomy (NCBI): domain Eukaryota; kingdom Viridiplantae; phylum Streptophyta; class Magnoliopsida; order Poales; family Poaceae; genus Bromus; species Bromus sterilis. The sequence continues at coordinate 280,713,376 of OX465599.1, read as the reverse complement.
TATCCATAATGACTCACACACATTCAACGAATATCTTTATCGATTGAACCACTATGTCGTGGATTACTATAATCCGTACACAATTTCCTTTGTCACATGATATTTTACTTACCCGAGATTCGATCGTCGGTATCGTTATACCTAGTTCAATCTCGTTACCGGTAAGTACTCTTTACTCGTTCTGTAATACACCATTCTCTATGACTAACTCATTAGTCACGTGCTTGCAAGCGTTACCGAATGTGCATTACCGAGTGGGCCCAGAGTATATCTCACCGTCACACGGAGGGACAAATCTCAGTCTTGATTCTTGTAATTCAACAAGTACTTTCAGAGATACCCGTAAGACATCTTTATATCACCCTGTCACGATGTGATGGTTGATGTCCCCAAAGTATTCTTCCGGTACCCGGGAATAACATAATCTCATGGTCTAAGAAACATGATACTTGACAATAAAATGCATGACATTATAAACTTAATGAAATGATCAATATTGTTATGCTTAGTTGGGTATGTCCATCACGTCATTCTTCTAATGACATGATCCCATTAATTAATAAACAACTCATGTTCATGGTTAGGAAAACATAACCATCATTAATTAACAAGCTAGTATAGTAGAGGCTTACTAGGGACGCGGTGTTGTTTATGCAACCACACATGCATTATGTTTCCGGTTAATACAATTATAGCATGGAAAATAAATATATATCATGAACACAGAAATATGATAATGACAATTTTATTATTGCCTCTAGGGCATATTTCCAACAGTCTCCCACTTGCACTAGAGTCAATAATCTAGTTTACATTGGCAGAAATCTAACACCCATGGCATTCTGGTGTTGATCATGTTTTGTTTGTGGAAGAACTTTAGTCAATGGATCCGTGATATTCTGATCCGTATGTACTTTGCTAATGGTAATATCTCCTTCAATGACATGCTCACGAATTTGATGAAACCGGCGTTTGATATGCTTGGAGCTCTTGTGACATCTTGGTTCCTTGGCTAGAGAAATGGCACCAGTGTTGTCACAAAAGATCTCCATGGGATCCAGTGCACTCGGAACAACGCCGAGTTCAGTGAAAAATTCCTTCAGCCATATTCCTTTTGTCGCTGCTTCAGAAGCGGCCATATACTCCACCTCTAATGTAGATCTTGCAATGACGCTCTGCTTGCAACTCCTCCAGCTAACCGCAGCTCCGTTCAAGATAAAGACATACCCTGTTTGAGATTTTGAATCATCTGGATCAGTATTGAAGCTAGCATTGACGTAACCTTTTACGAAGAGCTCTTCATCACCACCATAGACAAGAAACATGTCCTTAGTCCTCTTTAGGTACTTAAGGATATTTTTAACTGCTGTCTAGTGAGCCTCTCCAGGATCACTCTGGTACCTTCTTGTCAAACTAAGATCATGGGACACATCTGGTCTAGTACACAACATGGCATACATAACAGAACCTATGGCCGAGGCATAGGGGATTTTATTCATCCTTTCCCTTTCTGTTGCCGTAGTTGGACATTGAGTCTTACTCAATGGCTTACCTTGTAACATAGGCAAAGAACCTTTCTTTGCATCCTGCATATTGAATTTCTTCACTATCTTCTCAAGGTATGTACTTTGACTAAGTGCTATAAGCGTCTCGATCTATCTCTATAGATCTTAATGCCTAATATGTATGCAGTTTCACCAATATCTTTCATTGAAAAACTATTATTCAAATAATCTTTCACACTGTTAAGCAGCTCCACATCATTCCCAATTACTAATATGTCATCTACATATAAAATCAGAAATGCAACTGAGCTCCCACTCACTTTCTTGTAAACACAAGCTTCTTTATAATTTTGGACAAATCCAAAACCTTTGATAACCTCATGAAATCGAAGATTCCAACTCCGGGATGCTTGCTTTAGTCCATAGATGGAACGCTGAAGCTTGCACACTTTACCAGCATCCTTAGGATTGACAAAACCTTGGGGTTGTACCATGTACAAATCTTCTTCAATGTTTCCATTGAGGAATGCAGTTTTGACATCCATCTGCCAAATTTCATAATCGAAATAAGCAGCAATTGCTAGTTGATCCCTAACAGACTTAAGCATCGCTACGGCTGAGAAGGTCTCATTGTAGTCAACTCCTTGAATTTGTCGAAAACCTTTTGCGACAAGTCGAGCTTTATGTACAGTAACATTACCGTCAGCGTTTGTTTTCTTCTTGAAAATCCATTTACATTCAACAGCCTTGCAACTATCAAAAGGTCAACCAACGTCCACACTTGGTTTTCTTTCATGGATTCCATTTCAAAGTTAATGGCATCTTGCCATTTTCCAGAGTCTGGGCTCATCATCGCTTCCTCATAGTTCGTAGGTTCGTCATTGTCTAACAATAAAACATTCATGACAGGATTATCGTACCACTCAGGAGTAGTACGTAACCTAGTCGACCTACGAATGGGAACTTCGATCGAAGCTTCATGATCATTATCATCAGCTTCTTCCTCTCTAGCTGGTGAAGGCGGCACCAAAAGATCCAAATCTTCTTGCGCTGCGCTACTCTCCAATTCAGGAGAAGGTTCAATAACCTCGTCTAGTTCTATTTTCCTCCCACTCACTCGTTTCGAAAGAAACTCCTAATCAAGAAAGGGTATGTTCTTAGCAACAAAGACTTTGCCTTCGGATCTGTGATAGAAGGTATACGCAATAGTTTCCTTAGGGTATCATATGAAGACGCATTTTTCCGCTTTGGGTTCGAGCTTATCAGGTTGTAACCGTTTGACATAAGCCTCACACTCCCAAATTTTAAGAAACGATAATTTAGGCTTCTTACCAAACCACAACTCATATGGTGTCATCTCAACGGATTTAGATGGTTCCCTATTTAAAGTGAATGCAGTTTTCTCTAATGCATAGCCTCAAAATGACATTGGTAGATCGGATAGAGACATCATAGAGCGCACCATATCTAATAAAGTACGATTACGATGCTCAGACACACCATTACGTTGTGGTGTTCCAGGTGGCGTGAGTTGGGAAACAATTCCACGGTTTTTCAAGTGAATGCCAAACTCGTAACTCAGATATTCCCCTCCGCGATCAGATCGTAGAAATTTGATCTTCTTGTTACGATGATTTTCTACTTCACCCTGAAATTCTTTGAAATTTTCAAATGTTTCAGACTTGTGTTTCATTAAGTAAATATACCCATATCTTCTTAAATCATCAGTGAAAGTTAGGAAGTAACGATATCCACCACGTGTCGAAATGCTCATTGGTCCACACACATCAGTATGTATGATTTCCATCAAGTCACTCGCCCGTTCCATCGTACCAGAAAACAGGGTCTTAGTCATCTTACCCATGGGGCATGGTTCACATGTGTCAAATGATTCAAAGTCAAGTGACTGGAAAAGTCCATCAGAATGAAGTTTCTTCATGCGTTTTACACCAATATGACCTAAACGGCAGTGCCACAAGTATGTGGAATTATCATTATTCATTTTGCATCTTTTAGCATCAATTTTATGGATGTGGGAAGTACTACTATCGAGATCCAACAAGAATAAACCATCTACGTCGGGTGCATGACCATCAAATATATTACTCATAAAAATAGAACAATCTTTATTCTGTGATTTAAACGAGTAACCTTCTCGCAATAAACAAGATCCAGATATAATGTTCATGCTTAACGCAGGCACCAAATAACAATTATTAAGGTTTAAAACTAATCCCGAAGGTAGATGAAGAGGTAACATCCCAACCGCGATGACATCGACCTTCGATCCATTCCCGACGCGCATCATCATCTCATCCCTCGCCAGTCTCCGTTTATTCTGAAGCTCCTGTTTCGAATTCCAAATATGAGCAACCGAACCAGTATCAAATACCCAGACACTACTACGAGAACTAGTAAGGTACACATCAATAACATGTATATAAAATATACCTTTGACATTGCCAGCCTTCTTATCCTCCAAGTACTTAGGGCAGTTGCGCTTCCAATGACCTTCTCCCTTGCAGTAGAAACACACAGTGTCCGGCTTAGGACCAGCCTTGGGCTTCACAGGAGCGACAACAGGCTTTCCGCCGTGAGCGGCAGTTGACTTGCTACTCTTCTTGAAGTGTCCCTTTTTCTCTTTAGCCTTCTTGAAACTTGTGGTCTTATTGACCATCAACACTTGATGTTCTTTCTTGATGTCCACTTCCGCATATTTCAGCATCGCGAAAAGCTCATTAAGAGTCTTATTCATGCCTTGCATGTTATAGTTCAGCACAAAGCCTTTGTAGCTTGGAGGGAGCGACTGCAACACCCTGTCAGTGATTAACTCATCTGGGATCACACATCCCAGCTGAATTAGGCGATGGATATGGCTTCCCATTGTTACAACATGTTCACTGACAGAGCTGTGCTCCTCCATCTTACATTTATAGAACTTATTAGAGATCTCATATCTCTCAGCGCTGGTCTGAGTCTGAAACATGGTTTTCAGCTCTTCAACCATCTCATAGGCGCCGTGATGTTCAAAACGTTTTTGGAGATCAGTATCCAGAGATGTAAGGATGGCAAAAGAAACTATAATGTGGTCATCTTTGCGTGTCTCAAAGACATTATGTTCTTCTTCTGGAGCATCATCTGCAGGTGGGTCACCTAGCGTAGCATCGAGCACATATTGCTTCTTACACCCAGTAAGAATAATCCTCAGGTTGCGGTGCCAGTTAGTGAAGTTTGAACCAGATGATTAAAGTTTTTCTTTCTCAAGGAATGCGCTGAAGTTGAAATGAGTTATGCGGGCCATGATCTACAACATTTTAGCAAAATAAAATTTTAGACTGTGTTCATGATAATTTGTTTAGTTTAATCAAATTACTAACAAACTCCCACTTAAATCAACATCGCTCATAGTTTTCAAGTGGTACACGATCCAAATCCACTACACCAAGTCCGATCTTCACGAGAGAACATGTAGTTTCAATGGTGAACATCAAAATGTTGATCATATCATTCATATGACTCGTGTTTAACCTTTCGGTTCGTTGCGTTCCGAGTCCATGTCTGTACATGCTAGGCTCGTCAAGTTAACCAAAGTATTTTTGCATGTGTAAAACTGGCTTACACCCGTCGTATGTGAACATAGAGTTTACCACATCCAATCATCACGAGATGCTTCAAAACGACGAACTTTTGCGATGGTGCATACTTAGGGAGAACACGTTTATCTTGATATTTAGTGTGAGGGATCGTCTTATAATGCTACCGTTGTGCGCACGCAAAATAAGATGCATAAAAGGATAAACATCACATGCATAAAATATGTGGCATGGTATATCCCTTTTATTGCGCCTTGATCTCCATCTTGAATGCACCGACAAGATCTCCATTATGGCACCATGTTGGTCTCCACCTCATGGCATCTTGGTTGTCTACACCACGTTTCTTCTACAACTATTGCTAACTCAAAGTGATAAAGTAATGCAATTACATGGCGTTTGAAGTTGACACGCGGGCCATACAATAAATAATTAAGACAGCTATATGGCTCCTGCCAGTTGCCGTACTCATCGACATGCAAGTCGTGAAACATTACAAAACATGATCATCTCATACATCACAAATATATCATATGAATAGTTTGGGCTATACCACATCACAAGCACCCCTGCAAAAACAAGTTAGACGCCTCTCCCTTATTATTTTCAATTTTACGTGGCTTGTAGGGTTTTGCATAAGAACCGTTCTTACCTATAAAAAAAACCACAACGTCGATATAACAAATTGCTTCTTAATCTCATAAGAGCCCTCCTTTGTAAATGTGGTTAATACTATGGTAAGAGCGACTGGCACCCGCAGGCCGCATGTGCAATACAAGTTGCACGTCAAGTGCGGAACCGGTCTCATTCCGAAGTTGTAAAGTTGGTCCGGGCCGCTGCATCAAACCATACCGCAAAATAAAAATACACATGGAAGGGTAGCAACAAGAAGATCAACGCCCACAACTCATTGTGTTCTAACCGTACAAAGCATCTACGCATAGAACTAGCTCTGATACCACTGTAGGAGATTGCGCGATAGAAAACAAAAAAATTCTCTCACATGTGGAAGCAACATCCAAGATCCAATCTAGAAGATGCTAGTAACGGGGAGAGTAGGTCATCATACCCTCGAAGAACACGTGCGTTGAACGTTTATTTCAACGCAGCTTGGTGAAGTTGTTGGTGAAGTTCGATCCGATCAGCACTGCAAACGAGAAGTACCTCTGGAGGCTTGCACACGTACAGCTCGATGACGTCTCCTTCTTCTTGATCCAACAAGCAAGAGGGAGAAATAGATGGGATCTATTCCAACAGCACAACGGCGTGGTGGTGGATATGGTGAAGAGTTTCCCGTGGGCAGGGCTTCGCCAAGCGATGCACGTGAGGGAGGAGGAGGTGTGGAAGGACTTGGGGATTCTTGGTGAGCCTCTCCCCTCTCTTATATAGGCAAGGAGGTTGTAGCCACTTCAATTCCCAAGTGAAAACCCCTCTCTCATTTAAAAGATGGTAACACCTTTCTTTTAAGAGTGGTAACCCTCCCATTGAAGGGCTTCCCATTTATTGGCATAATTAACCAAGGAGGGCTGGTCACATGGACTAGTGGACCACCCTTGGTCGTCCAAAACAGGTCGGTCCCATAGTGGGACCCTCCGGAACCTTCTAGAACATTCCGACACTGCCAAAAAAATCCTGAACTTTTCCGGAACCCTGAAATCAACTTGCCTTATATAAATATTTACCTCGGGACTCTTCCGGAGCTCCTCGTGATGTCTAGGATCTCATCCGAGACTCCGAACAATATTCAAACACCATTATAAAATTATCCCAGAGCTATTCTAGCGTTACCGAACGTTAAGTGTGTGACCCTACGGGTTCGAGAATGTGCAGACATGATCAAGACATCTCTCTGATCAATAACCATTAGAGGGACCAGGATATCCATAATGACTCCCACACATTCAACGAAGATCTTTATCGATTGAACCACTATGTCGTGGACTACTATAATCCATACACAATTTCCTTTGTCACACGATATTTTACTTACCCGAGATTTGATCGTCGGTATCGTTATACCTAGTTCAATCTCGTTACCGGTAAGTACTCTTTACTCGTTCTGTAATACAACATTCTCTATGACTAACTCATTAGTCACGTGCTCGCAAGCGTTACCGAGTGGGCCCAGAGTATATCTCACCGTCACACGGAGGGACAAATCCCAGTCTTGATTCATGTAGTTCAACAAGTACTTTAAGAGATACCCGTAAGACATATTTATGATCACCCTGTCACGATGTGATGGTTGATGTCCCCAAAGTATTCTTCCGGTACCCGGGAATAACATAATCTCATGGTCTAAGAAACATGATACTTGACAATAAAATGCATGACAGTATAAACTTAATGAAACGATCAATATTGTTATGCTTAGTTGGGTTTGTCCATCACGTCATTCTTCTAATGACATGATCCCATTAATTAATAAACAACTCATGTTCATGGTTAGGAAAACATAACCATCCTTAATTAACGAGCTAGTATCGTAGAGGCTTACTAGGGATGCGGTGTTGTTTATGCAACCACACATGCATTATGTTTCCGGTTAATACAATTATAGCATGGAAAATAAATATATATCATGAACACGGAAATATGATAATAACAATTTTACTATTGCCTCTAGGGCATATTTCCAACACGGGTGTCACGCTACAGTAATCACCTGGTGCTAATGCCAAGTCACCTTGATTAACTTGTGATGATCACCTTGATCAAAGCTTGTTCAAATTCAAACCACACAAAAAATCCAGATACAAGTGGAAATAAAACTTCATCCAAAAATATTGCAATCACTTTTATTAAATGTCAAAAAATCAGTAGGTCACAATAAAATGGCAATGGTATTTTATTACATTGTTTAAATATTGCCAACAAAACAAACAGTGTCTAAAGAAGCCACTTTTAATCCTTTTTAAATAAAACAAAAACCCAAATGATTTTGTTATGCCACCAAATTTTTTGTGGCACTGTAATATCATGTAACACTTATATTTGAACTAGTTTCAATTGTCATAAAAATCAACAGCTAGCTAAAGTAAAATAAAATTGTATGCAAGTGAATAACAGAAAAAGAAAACAAGAAAAAAGGAAAATAGCTATCCTACACCTAGGGCAAACCCACCCGCTGGGTCGAGCCTTTTAGGTGTCAACTTTCGAGCGCCTTTCACACCTTTTTGTCTTCCTCCTCGACCTTCTTTCTGTTTCGCCTTTTAGGTGTCAACTTTCTTGCTCACGCTCATCCATTGCATGAGTGCTCAAAATGTCGAAAGGGAGTGGATCAGTTTTACTTGTACCTGGCTAGTGGTCTGGGGACGAGTCAAGATAAGAATCCAAAGGAGACCAAGTGTGAAACTTTAGTAGATAGTTGTTCTCAACAACCTTTTTTCTCTTTCTTCCCAGTCCCTTTCTTGCACGCAAACACCATTTGGAGACATTCGAGTCACGGACAGCAAGAGCTCTTGCACCCTTTTGTTCTTTTGTTGCTTGTGACAATGCTAATATAGACTCTTGCTTGTTAAGACTTGAATTGAATTGCATGCTTTGATTGCTTTACTTAAAAGTCCTTTTATGGTTATGTGGCATGTCACCACAGAAATTATGCTTGTTATCATTTACCTACTCGAGGACGAGCAGGAATTAAGCTTGGGGATGTTGATACGTCCCAAACGTATCTATAATTTTTTCTTGCTCCATGCATGTTTTGTGTGACTTTGCCATGTTTTGCTTGAACTTTCATACACTTTTGAACCTATTTGGACTAACCTATTAACTCAGTGCACCCAATTGCCAGTTTCTGTTTTCTGATGTTTTTGTATTTCAGGTTTTCCGGCCATTAAAAGTGCTCCAAAAATTCTGGGAAAATATATAAAAAATCAGCGCAACAGAAGCTTCCGGAATCACCAAGAGAGGGAAGGGGGGCCACCACCAGGCAGCCAGGAGGGCAGCTGGCGCGGCCCCACCCTGGGCCGCGCCAGGGACCCTCCTGACTGCCTCGTGGGTCCCCTCGATGCCCCCCTTCGCCTATATTTACCCCTCGGGGTGGAAACCCCTAATATCGATCTCTTTCTCGCGAACTCCCCTCTGTACCGCCGCCGCCGCAGTTTCAAAATCGGGGCTTCCTGGAGAAGTTGCCCCTGCACCCTGCCGGACGGAGGAACCCCCTCCGGGAGACCATCCATAACCATGGACGCCTCCCGGATATGCCGTGAGTAGTCCCCCTTGGACCATGGGTCCGTGACCAGTAGCTATGTGATGAATCTCTCCCCCTTTTGTGCTTCCACTTTTGAGTCCTCGTGAGCTGCCTCACATGATCGAGGCATCTATGTAATTTCTGTTGTTGCTATGCTGAGTTTGTTGGGATCTGATGGATTATGAGACTATGTTCAGATTGTGATGAGTAATATATTTGGTTCTTCTTTTTTATATTTTGTTCTTGAGTAAATTCTTGCATGTTCTCCGTTGCAGTATTTTGCTTTGGCCAGGTAGTTTGCTTGCAACTCCAAGAGGGAGCGTTATGCTTGATTGTGGGTTCAGCCCCCTGATGTCTAGCTTGAGTGACATAAACATGAGACTAGGGGATGTGTTGTTGCCACCAGGGATAAAACCACGGTGCTTGTACCCGCGGGTGCAAGGATTGTTTACTTTACGCAAAGTTCTTTTAATGTAGTTGTCTGTTGCTTTGAGTTTACACTTTGGGTGGGATTCGCAACTTAATACCAGCGAGATGTTCTGGATAGATATCTCAAGGTGGATTATTCGTAGTAGATGCAGATGGATTTCGGTCTACTTACCTTGGCATACTGCCCATTGCTTTTGAGCCCTTCCTTTCTTTGCAGCATAGTAAGCATTGCGGTGCCTTCATAATCATGTCAATTTCCCAACTGTGATTTGTTTACCTTGCTAGCACTTTTATCGTCTTTTGGGAGAGAGACATCACTAGTGAAAATCACGGGGCCCCGGTCCATCTTCACATTATTGTTCACACCCTCAATTTACTTTCAGCTTTTACTTTGCTTTGCATCTTTTATCTCTTGCGTTGATCCTTTGTAAACGACAAGGCCGGAGGAATTGACAACTCCTCTGTACTTGTTGGGAGCAAAGTTATTTGATTCTGTGTGCAGGTCCACGACAACACCCTAGTCAGGAAGTAATTTCTGGCGACGTTGCCACCTACTTGTATCTCCTGAGTCCTACTGGTTCGATAACCTTGGTATCTTCACCGAGGGAAACTTGCTGCTGCACTGCATCTCAAACCTTCCACTTGGGGTAACCAACGAGGGGCGAGAAGCAATCAAGCAAATTTCTGGCGCCGTTGCCGGGGATTCCGAAGCGCAGCAAAAGACTAGTCCCGGCAACCGCCAAATTTCTGGCACCGTTGCCGGGGACTCAAGTCTACAAGATAGGGGAGTTGCACACTATCTTTTACCTTTTCTTTTTAGTCTTGTTAGTTTACCTTTCAGTTTTTACTTTTGTGTCCCTTATCAAAAATACCAAAAATACCTACTAATGCTATCTTCACCATGGGTGTGGAACCACCCAAATATGGTAGGATGGACATGTTTCACTTGGCTCGTCTTCGATCAATTTGTGCTCGCACTAAAAACCCAACCGACTTGGTTGAGGGAAAATCATTGGATGAGCATGCTCATTACACGCGGCACCGCCTATCTCAGAAAAAGAAACACTTATGGGATCAAATACAAGTTTCTTATTGCTATGCTGAATCTTTATGCCACATTTATGATTTTACTTGCTGCTCTAATATAGAGCGTAAACACCTTCCTTTCCAATGTGAGTTTAATGAAAATGAGATCCTATATTCTTATGCCAAAGGTGTTTATGATTACTTTGATGTTGAAAATATTGAAGAGTTTGTTGCTTTTAAAGGTGCTTATGAGATTTCTTCTTTGATTGAAAAGTATTACGATACTATTCACAAGTCTGAAAACTTTGCTGTTCTTGCTTATTGCTTTGAGAATTATACTTCCAATGCTTATATTGATCATTTTAAAAATAGAATGCTTGCTGCCCGAGAAGAGGCTAATGATTGCTATGATGAGGAGTCCTATGATTCCGAGGACTCACTTGATACATCCCTTTCTGATGATTTTGATACTTGCTTTGTTGATGGCCATGATGCCACTATGGATGATGCTTACAAAGTTGAACTTGCTATAGTTCCTTATGATAAGCATGAAATTGTTGCTATTTCACCCACACTTGATTGCCCTATTATCCTTTTGAAATCTCCAACTCCGGAGAATTTTGCTATTATCAAGGCTCAATGTGATGGGTTGCATCTATCTTATCATCCTAAAACCGTGTTGAAAACAATACACGTGTGCTTGTAGGTCATGAACAACATGATTTATGTGATTATATTCTTGATGTTGTTCATGATGCTACTGAAAATTACTTTTAGAGAGAAAAGTTTGGTTGTATAAACTTCCATGTTACAAAAACACCTCTCTACATGTTGAATGTTTTGAAGTTGCTCTTGTTCCACCTTCCTATGCTTGTCACTTTGTGCTTTCGTGATTTATTTCTTTATAAGGTTCCTAGGCATATGAAGTGGGTTAGGATTAAATGTGTTTCACATTTGCTTCTTGATGCTCTCTTTTACTTCAAAATTCTTATTCTTATGAGAGCATCTTCTATAATCTTTAAGCCTAGCTAATGGCTTTAAAGAAGCGCTTTCGGGAGGCAGCCCGCAACGAATTTAGGTTTTTATTTTTTATTTTGTTCTGTTCTTAGTGGTCTTGATGATTGTAAATACTGTAGCAACATCATTGTATCTTTACTTTTCAAGATTTGTGCCAAGTTTAGCCTCAGATTGCAAGAAAGGTCAAAAGTTGGTGCATGCTGTCCAGAAACAGATTCTGTCTGCTTGACGGAAAAATTCGGGATAAATCACCAGATCATCTTTTTGATCTGAATTTTTTTGAGAGCATGCTCCATACAATTACCTTTAAGGCGTCTGTTCAAAGTTTTTTTATTTGAGTTGCAGAAGTACCCCTAAAAAATTCGTTTCTATCTGTTGTTCTGTTTTTCACAGATTCTGCCATGTTTTGTCTCTCCTTACTTTCGCAAACCTTAAGCTTGCTTTTTCTTCGCAAAAACTTTTTGGAAATCTTGAGAAACAGTAGCTCTTCAAGAATATCTTTATTTTCAGTAGAGGAAAATTATTTTATTAGGGTACTAACCTCTCTAATCAGCCTACAATGAGTTATGTATGAAGGGAGTTTTCAAGTGCGCGATGGAAGGTGATGAAAGAAGATTCAGGATTGTCAAACGCTCAAGCTTGGGGATGCCCATGTGCACCCCCAATAAATATTCAAGAAGACTCAAGCGTCTAAGCTTGGGGATGCCCCCGATGCATCCCCTTCTTCATCAACAATCATCAGTTTGTCCCTCGTTGCACTATATTTTTATCACTTCATGCGTTATGTGCTTTGCTTGGAGCGTCTCGCTCTTTACTTTTCTAGGTTTGTTTTGCTTTCTTTGCTGTATTAACAAGTTAGACCCCAAATTACTCTTTTGTGTGGGAGAGATTAACGCTCCACTTGAACTAGAACTCCTCATAGGATTTGCATGCTTATTCTTTTAGCTGTGAACTGTTCTTTTTCTTTTCTTAGCTGCTGTTCTGTTTAGTTGTAGTGCTTTAGTTTTTCTAGAGCTTTTCTTTTGTTTTAGGTTGAACTTTCTATAGGTTGCATGTTTTATCTTGTTAGAGAGTTTGCCTGTTGCACTGAGTTTTGTGTCTTGACTAGAAGTAGGTAGTTGAAGTTGCTTTTCTCTTTGTAGTAGTAACTTGCAATAGTTTTGAGGTATTGACTAGAGTAATGTTTGAACTTATGGTGTCAAGAGCTCTTGCCTATTAGTGATAGATGTCGTATTTTGGGCAATCCGTGTGTTTTTCGAAAACCAAAAAAAACTTGTTGAGAACTCTAGCTACTAGATGGATCACTAACCTCTGGAGGGTTCGAATATTAGAGTACACTCACGTACCATGAGTCGAGGATGCACAAGGATAACCAAACCCCCATACACTCCTCCTCGGGGTACCTGTCTCTTTGTGAACCTCCTGATTAGATTGAGAGTTACCGATAATAAGTGCATGAGTTCTTCGGACTAATGTGATTATTCGAAAGTTGACACTTCCACCCACCTATACTTTTTCTAGCCTCTCCGGTACCGTGCATTGCCCTTTCTCACCTCGAGAGTTGGCGCATACTTCGCCGGTGCATCCAAACCCTTGGCATGATACGCTCTGTCATCATAAGCCTTCTTATATCTTTCCTCAAAACAGCCACCATACCTACCTACAAGGCATTTCCATAGCCTTTCCGAGATACATTGTCATGCAACATCCACCTTCTCATGACTTGACCTTTATGTCATACATGCTACTTGCTTGATCGATGAGCCGCATGCTAGTTGGGCCTTGCCCTAATCATTGCTACATGATGCGCTAGTATCATTGCATATCCTGCTACCCTGGCAGAGGCATACATTTGCATCATGATAGTTACATTTTCTTTATGTGAGTACCTTTGTAAAGTGTGAAAGATCTCCTATATTCTTGTAAAATATAGAGTATTGCCCCTAAAGTGAGGAAAAGATCCCAAAGAGGACAAAATCAAAAGATCCCAAAGAGGAAAAATGAGAGTTAAATAGAAAGAGCCATTGAGGCCACCAAAAAAAAGAGAAAAAGAAAAAAAGAAAAAGAGAGAAGGGGGCATACTACTATTCCTTTTGAGAGATCCACACTAGCACTTCATCTTCTATCCCTTGTACTCCATAGAGATCATCATCATGCATATAGCTATGTGGGGACCCTTCACATTATAGAACTTGGCTTGTATATTCCAATGATGAGCCTCCTCAAACGAGCTCTAGGTCTTCTTGAGCAAGCAAGTTAGATGCACCCGCACTAGTTACCTTGGAGAGATTTTAGCTCACATGTGCATCCGTTGTATGGAAATCCCTACTCCTCACATCATATCTATCATATGGCCTTCTCTCGCCTATGATTGTCCTCATTGATGAGAGCCTTTCACACCTTTTTGTCTTCCTCCTCCACATTCTTTCTGTTTCGCCTTTTAGGTGTCAACTTTCTTGCTCACGCTCATCCATTGCCTGAGTACTCAAAATGTCGAAAGGGAGTGGATCAGTTTTACTTGTACCTGGCTAGTGGTCTGGGGACTAGTCAAGATAAGAATCCAAAGGAGACCAAGTGTGAAACTTTAGTAGATAGTTGTTCTCAACAACCTTTTTTTCTATTTCTTCCCAGTCCCTTGCTTGCACGCAAACACCATTTGGAGACATTCGAGTAACGGACAGCAAGAGCTCTTGCACCCTTTTGTTCTTTTGTTGCTTGTGCCAATGCTAATATAGACTCTTGCTTGTTAAGACTTGAATTGAATTGCATGCTTTGATTGCTTTACTTAAAAGTCCTTTTATGGTTGTGTGGCATGTCACCACAGAAATTATGCTTGTTATCATTTACCTACTCGAGGACGAGCAGGAATTAAGCTTGGGGATGTTCATACGTCCCAAACGTATCTATAATTTCTACTTGCTCCATGCATGTTTTGTGTGACTTTGCCATGTTTTGCTTGAACTTTCATACACTTTTGAACCTATTTGGACTAACCTATTAACTCAGTGCACCCAGTTGCCAGTTTCTTTTTTCTGCTGTTTTTGTATTTCAGGTTTTCCGGCCATTAAAAGTGCTCCAAAAATTCCGGGAAAATATATAAAAAAACAGCGCAACAGAAGCTTCCGGAATCACCAAGAGAGGGAAGGGGGGCCACCACCAGGCAGCCAGGAGGGCAGGTGGCGCGGCCCCACCCTGGGCCGCGCCAGGGACCCTCCTGACTGCCTCATGGGTCCCCTCGATACCCCCCTTCGCCTATATTTACCCCTCGGGGTGGAAACCCCTAATATCGATCTATTTCTCGCGAACTCCCCTCTGTACCGCCGCCGCCGCCGTTTCAAGATCGGGGCTGCCTGGAGAAGCTACCCCGGCACCCTTCCAGACGGAGGAACCCCCTCTAGGAGACCATCCATCGCCATGGACGCCTCCCGGATATGTCGTGAGTAGTCCCCCTTGGACCATGGGTCCGTGACCAGTAGCTATGTGATGAATCTCTCCCCCTTTTGTGCTTCCACTTTCGAGTCCTCGTGAGCTGCCTCACATGATCGAGGCATCTATGTAATTTCTGCTGTTGCTATGCTGAGTTTGTTGGGATATGATGGATTATGAGACTATGTTCAGATTGGGATGAGCAATATATTTGGTTCTTCTCTTTTATATTTTTTTCTTGAGTAAATTCTTGCATGTTCTCCGTTGCGGTATTTGCTTTGGCCAAGTATTTTATTTGCAACTCCAAGAGAGAGCGTTATGCTCGATTGTGGGTTCAGCCCCTTGATGTCTAGCTTGAGTGACAGAAACATGAGACTAGGGGATGTGTTGTTGCCACCAGGGATAAAACAACGGTGCTTGTACCTGCGGGTGCAAGGATTGTTTACTTTAAGCAAAGTTCTTTTAATGTAGTTGTCTGTTGTTTTGAGTTTACACTTTGGGTGGGATTCGCAACTTAATACCAGCGAGATGTTCTGGATAGATATCTCAAGGTGGATGATTCGTAGTAGATGCAGATGGATTTCGGTCTACTTACCTTGGCGTGCTGCCCATTGCTTTTGAGCCCTTCCTTTCTTTGCAGCATAGTTAGCATTGCGGTGCCTTCATAATCCCGTCAATTGCCCAACTGTGATTTTTTTACCTCGCTAGCACTTTTATCGTCTTTTGGGAGAGAGACATCACTAGTGAAAATCACGGGACCCCGGTCCATCTTCACATTATTGTTCACACCCTCAATTTACTTTCAGCTTTTACTTTCCTTTGCACCTTTTATCTCTTGCGTTGATCCTTTGTAAACGACAAGGCCGGAGGAATTTACAACTCCTCTGTACTCGTTGGGAGCAAAGTTATTTTTTGCTGTGTGCAGGTCCACGACAACACCCTAGTCAGGAAGTAATTTCTGGCGACGTTGCCACCTACTTGTATCTCCTGAGTCCTGCTGGTTCGATAACCTTGGTATCTTCACCGAGGGAAACTTGCTGCTGCACTGCATCTCAAACCTTCCACTTGGGGTAACCAACGAGGGGCGAGAAGCCATCACTCGCTGTTGTGCTTTCTCGCTGCCGGCAATCCCCTGTCCGCGCCTGTGTGCACCTCGCGTGGGCGCGCTCCCGCCATGACCTGCTCCCCCTACCGGCCGTCCATGCCTCGTCGTTGCACCCTTGCCTGGTCGCCTTCGTGCTCGCCGTGGTCGCGGGCACCACGGCCGTGGCCACCCCGTTGGCCGCTCCCACTATGTCCGTTGTGCTTAGCCCTGCGCGGCTGCACGCTGCGCCTGTGGCTGGCCACCCCCCCCCCCCTCCCTGGTCGCGATCACCTCGCTGTCGAGCCACGACTCATCGTCGGTGGGCGCGTTAACCGCCAGGGGGTTAAACTAACCCCATTTCTATCTAAACCCCCCCATGCTAAATAGTCTATGACCAGTGGGGCCATACCCCCCATAATTGTCTGATTAAATAAATGAAGGAAAGAAAACCCCCATGTGAGACTTACAGGTGGGCCCTATGGCTTAGTATAATCCAGTGTTAAGTTAACTGCTAATATAAATCCCTCCTTAGACTTACATGTGGAACCCCACTGGTTATTAGTTAAATAAAAGAGGTTTTAAAACAACAGAGTATGACACCTGGGCCCCAGCTGTAAGTTATTAAAAATAATGTTTTATTAAATCTGTGAGTGTATGACATGTGGGCCCAGTTCCTCTAATTAATCAGTGAATTAAAATAATTGGGGATTAACCCATGTGCCTATGACAGTCCTGGCCCACTGGTCAGGTTTGACCAGTCAAATGTCCCTGTGTGGATAATGTTGCTTTTAATATTAAAAGAAATTCAGAAAATGTGATAAAATGATTTAAATTGGTAAAATCAATATCTTTTAAACCGTAACTCCGATGAAAATACTTTATACATGAAAGTTGCTTAGAAAAATGTAACGAATACGGATACACTACCCATACCCCCACCACACCCCTCTAACATACCGCACCCGGGACATTCCCCCTCCGATTGCACTATCCGGTAGTTACCCGGTACCGGTAAAACTTTCCGGATGGAAATGTTCTGAACAAAAAAGTTGTTCGGAATGCATCAACAAGCACGGATACAATATCCTCATGTTTGTCAGATGTCCCTAACACTACAGGCATGGAACCTTCCCCTCCGGATCATCTGTTCGGTAATCAACCGATACCGATGAGTCAACCCCAGGTAAATTCTTGCTCCGAACAAAGCACCGAACACTGCGTTAGAGCGTCGTTGCTTTGTATCTGCTTAGTCTTGTAATTGTATTGCTATTATTGTTGTGTATTTATTGTTTCTCCCCCCTCTCTTATTGTCCGGTCGCCCCGACGATCGATGCTGATGCCCCTGTGATCGACTACGTCGTCGACGACCCTACCCCTACCGTCGAGCTTCCAGGCAAGCAGAGCCATTTTCCTTCCCAAGATATCACCTATCTTTCCGTACATTTCTTGCACTAGGCATGGTTACTTCTGCTGCTATGATGAACTTGCCTTTATCCTATGCTTCCTTATAAATATATATTATATTCAGCAGTGAGCCATGTGCATTGTTAGCTAGGATTAGATAGCGGATCGTGATCACTCAGGGGAGTGAACGCGGGTACAACTTATTATAACTGTGACAGGTACGGTACAATGCAGACACCGCCTAAGGCCCCCTAGCTCGGCTCTGCCGAGCCACATCAAGTGGAGCTATCGAGGAGTAATCCTCGTACTCCACTCGTTGCTGACTTTGTATAGACGCTCTAGGTACCTGAGCAACGATTGTCCTTAAAGGTAAGAGTCGGGCGACCCAACGGTGCCTTCGAGCGGTATTGCGTCGAGAGCGACAGGGAGGGAACGACCGACGTTACTGGCGTGCTTGGCCCCTGCTCGTATCTCGCGAGCGTTACCAAACCAGGAAAAGTCGAGCTCTACCAAGAGCACACGCGAGACAAGGTAAGGAGACGGTTCACCTTGTTGGTAACCGCGTGCTTTGACGGGATGACAGGGCAGGCCCCAACGTTACTGGTGGACCTTGCTGCTGTTCGTTTTCCGTTGTGTTGTTAGTCAGACAGCGATAACGGTTGTCTGCGAGATAATAATAAAATACTAAATGGGTGGATGACTTGAGAGGCCCGTTGGTCTATACGCACTACCTTCACGTGGGATAAGGAGTTATGGGCTCCCATGCGTCGTAGTTTGTCCGAAAGCTCTTCAGACGTCAGCAGTACCGCGGCCTGCACCGGGAAGTGGTTTCTTCTTCGTCCAGACGGTGTATTTGGATTTTCTTTTGCTGATCGCATAGGATATAGTCTGGCGGATGGCCTCTATTGAGCCTAGGATGGGTTGCGGCGTGTCGGATAGCTTTGGTGGGGCGTTCCCTAACAAGGTGCCCTCCACCCTGGATATCCGAGCATGCAGGCTGAACAGTAGTGCACCCCTGCAGAGAGTTTAATCTATTCGAATAGCCGTGTCCACGGTAACAGGACGCTTTATGCTGAATCTGGATCTTACCACTACAAACTACTACTATTAAACTGTATGGTTCCGGGTCTTCTTCCTCGCAGGGAAGTCGAGGAAGGGAACTCAAAGGCATTATTATTATTAATCATTACAAGTTAGTATTATACAATGTTGCAGCAACTTCTGTTGCATTGTTACTTATTGCTTTATATAAACTGTTGTCTGTTCTCTTCTTGTGCTGCAAGACTCGTCAGAAGATGCTAGTCTTCGATAGGCCTAGCTTCTTATCCTTATTCTGATTTCTACCTTGCAGTCCACTATATACAGCCTCCCCTATTCCATTGATACAAATCCATAAATGCTTAGTAGCGGACGTAAGACTCGCGGGTATGCTAGATACTCACCCTTGCTTTATTCCCCCTTTTTGTTTTGCCTGATCGGCCGCTGCAGTCGACGTTGGAGCCTTGGAGTCCAGGAGCAGGAGATCCCCGATGCCGACCACCACAACATGAAGATCCCCGATGCCTTCTACGACGTCGAGTTCTCGTTGACCAGGAGTAGTTTGGAGGTTCCCAGGCAGGAGGCCTCGCCTTTTCGATCTGTTGATATTTGTGCTAGCCTTCTTAAGGCAACCTTGTATTCTTGTGTCTGTACTCAGATGCTATTGCTTCCGCTAACTTTGTGCTCTCGAGCTGTTGTATTCAATCCCTCGTGGCCCCTGTCTTGTATTAAACAACTTGTATTATTTTATTTATAGAGTTGTGTTGTGATATCTCACCGTGAGTCCCTAATCTCAATCGTGTACCTTGCGTGTATCATTACTGTTGTAACAGCCCAGATTTCACAAAAAATATTTTTTTTTGTTTTCGGTGTGAATTGTTTGATTGTCTGGTTTGTTTGCGGTGTTTGCATCCCCGATTTATCGATCGACGATTATTTTCCCCCCTCTTATCTCGTATCGGATGGAGACCGACCCTTGCCACCCTGACACTCGACCTTGCGACACCGGGTTTCACCCGATCACCGTCGTGAAAACCGCACGAGACCAGCCGTAGCCAACGGAACGAAAAACCCCGTTTAATAAGTAAACGGGATATTTTTATAGCGGGCCGGAAAGTGTTTTCAGAACGGTTCCAGCGCGAGGTGAACGCCACCGGCTCGATGCGCTGATCGCGCAGCTCGAAGTTTTACCCGAATCGGAGGTACTGCGGACTCCCGGCGGTCAGAAACGTAGAGACCGCGCGCGAGAGAGAAAAGCCGGGGATGTTTTTGCAAATTGCCAGCCACCTGGGCTATATAAAGACCACCACACTCCCACCTCTTTCTAGGGTTTCCCTAGCCACAAAACTGCAGCCACCCCCTCGACTTTGCCCAGATCTGCTCCAATTTGCCCCAAAATCCCGAAAACCCTAATCCCAAGCGATTCTGGCCCTCAGATCGTGAGATCTGCGGCTCAGAGGCTGCCACGTCGCCTCCAGCCACCTCCCAGCCAATTCGGGCCCCGCAGGGCCTGCTCCACGCCGCCGCGGCCCGCTTCAGGCCCGTCCGAAACCGCCGCCCGACCTCTCCCGTCGGCAACCGCGCCTCGCCTCCACGCCGTCGTGCGCCTCCACCCCGGCCACCTCCGCCGGCGACCACGGCGAGGGCCGCCACCCGTGCAGGTTGTCCCTGGGCGTGCTGCCCTTCCTCCCCTTCCCTCTAGTCATCTCCCTCTCTCCTCTAATCTCTCGGCTCTCCCTGTGAACCCGCCGCCGCCATGGACATCCGCTCCTCAGAGCTCGTCGTCGCGCCGCCGAGATATGGCGCCACTAGCCAGATCCCGGCCGGATCCTCCACCTGCCGCCGCCCTAGCGCCTTGCACCGCCTCGCCCCCACCGCACGGTCGCCGGAGGCTGGCCGGAGAGCGACGCCGCCGCGCTGCTCCACGGTAACGAGCGCGTCGTCCCGATCCAGCCAACCGTCGCCGCGTCGGCCAGGCTGGGCCGGCCCCAGCACGGCCCACCTCCAGCGATCCCGGCCCGCTGCTCCCCTCCGCCCAGGGGCGAGCCACTGCTACGCCTCGCCCACCCTTGCTGCATGGGTCGCAACCCACTAGGTAAGCCTCCCATTTCTTTTTTTTCTTTTTTTTCCTGTTGTTGATCTTGTTGGGCTCAGCCCAGTTCTATATATTACGCCATGTGCGATCATTAGTTAAGCGGTGCCCCCCTTGAATAGGCCTAGTTCTTTGCTGTTTGGCCCGATAGTTTTTTTCTTAGGAGTTTATTATTATTGGCAGATTATAATAGCTTTTGGCGGGCCCCGTATCTTTCTAACGGTAGCTCGTATGGCGACGTGTTTAACATTAAAGTTTCTTAGAATTTTGTGTAGATTAATAAAATGTGCTCTTTTGCCATATTTGACTTTGTTTACATGTTGTTTACCTGCTAATTACATTCCATGCCACTGTAAACTGTAATTGCCATAACTTTTCAACCGTTGCTCCAATTAAAATGTTCTTTATATAAAACTTGACTAGAATTGCATGTAGATTGTGTTTATGCTGTTCTTGATTGCTAAATAAAATAATAAAATATTGTTTAGGGTAAAACAGTACCAAACATATTTATTTTGCGGGGTAAAAAGCGATATGCCATGTGTAGGAATTTTACCCGCTTAACTTGACTAGTATAGGTAGATTATTTATGCTTCACCTCTTGACATGTTTGTGTGCTATGCCATGATTGAGTGAGATACCATGTTAAAAACCTTTGCTCATCTTGTGTAGCTAAACAACTTGAACCTTTCCAAATGTGCGGTATCGTCGTGTGTGACGAGTACTCCACTTAACCTGTTAGTAACCGCTCTCGACGGTAGGTGTGATGTCTCGTGTTGACTTCTTGTTGATGCTTGCTCGTGATTGCTTCGTAGTAATAGGTGCTTGCTCGTTGACTGCTTTCCAGTGTTTACCGTCTTGAGTGCTCTCGGGGTTATCTCTCGGAGACGATGCGAGCTTGCGATCAACTACACCTTCGGAACCCGACTTATCAACAGGCAAGGACTATACATTACTTATGATCCATTCTATTTCAACCAGTGGTTTGCATGCTAGTCTAGGATAGGTTCAATGTTTGATCCTACCACATGTTTACAGCCTCTTTCAAACCGATACAGCCATGTCCCCTCCCAGCAAACTATGTACTGCTATGTTACTATTGCTCGTTGCTCAGCCCCTGCTTAGTATGCATGCTTAGGATGCTACGATGTTACCCTGTTACTCCTTGGTTTGGGATATCACATTATTATATTGTTGTGGATGATATGATGATTATTATAATGTTGAATATACTCGACGATGGATGGAAGGTCTAGGCTATCCCGCCCCGACGCTTTGTTCCATTCGAGTCACCTAGGACCCGAGTTCCGGGTATTGGTTTTAAGACTGAGCGTGCCTAACCGCGTGTGGGATTTTATGGGGTCCCCTTTTCTTACCTACCTAGCTTCAAACATTTCCAGTGGTGGCCCAAGCTGATTTACCATTTGAAACCGTGTGTGTGCTGGTCGGCCGCCAGTAGTTTTCAAACCAACCTAGACCAGTAAGGACATGGTTCCTTGCTGGCCCATCATGACCGGCTGAGGACCCGATTTCCCATGTGTGATTAACCGGAAATCCAAACCTGGAGTCATACGGTAGAGACCGATTCGAGAGCGCGGCCGACTTTTGAGTTGGGTGTCGACTCACCGGGGGCCACCCGGATTTGTTCATCGTTAGTTAGAGGGACCTGTCGTTTCGGATCTCTTGGAACTAAATCATAAAATGGTTGCCTGTGATGGGTAGCAACTGAGAAAGATGGGCGTGCGTGCGGATCCTTGTAATGGGCAGTTGGTACACCCCTGCAGGGTTAAATCTTTTCGAGAAGCCGTGTCCACGGTGATGGACGACTTGAGACCTACTCCTTGTTCATAGACAACAACAACTGAGATAATCTTAATATAACTTCATCAATATGTGTGTGTGCCTTGACTGCTTCTTCTTCGTCGGGATGCGAAGAGGAGGACAAGGATAGGATAGGTGTTATGATTGCGTAAGTAGTTGATAGCAAGACTTGTTGGAGGCGATTCCTCATCGAATGCTTGGCTTCTTATCTTACTCTCCAGATCGTTAGCCACTTCATAAATGCTAGTGCGGCAGCAACCTCACCACTTACCCCATCCTTACCGTAAACTACTAGTTGTCCTAGAATGACGAGTGATGAAGTCCTTGCTGGATCAGTTGACCACTACAGTTGGATGCTGAGTACCTCTGTACTCATGATACTACCCCCAAACTCTTTTCTGGGTTCTTGATCGACAACAGGTATGGTGATCGACGTTTCACGTGGAGGCTCGACGACGACTAGTTAGGTGGATCCCGGCGGAGGGCCTGGACCTGTGTGGTTATGGGAATCGATGTTTTTCTCTTTGCCAGTAGGAATTTTCTTGTAGTCTGTACTCAGACATATACCTTCCACTGATGTATTGTATTTGAGGCAGTTGTATGCCGATTGTATGAGATGTTGTATCCTTGTATCTGTAATGTTGTGATATCATGTTGGAAATCCGGGGCATATGGCTATGTCATATGTCGCGGTGGGACCGATATGTGCTTCGTCCCCGGATCTGGATGGAAACATCTAGATCTGGAACAGTACCGCATATCGGGCCTTACAACTGTACACGGTCTGATATTGGGGGCGTCATAGTGTTACACAACCTTAATTACCTACTCATGCAAGACACACAACTCAGTGCGACAAGCCAACTCTCTAAACAAGATAAACATGAAGAATCAAAGAGTTCCTATAACATCCTAAACAGAAACTCTTAAAAAGATATGCATGAAAACTAAGAGCTAAGCATGGCAGTAGCTATGAAAATATATAGAACATACACAAAAAAATATAAACATGCAAGCCTATGTTGTGTTCTACAGTGGAGTGGAGCGCGTTTCTCTCCCAAACAATGAAGGCTAGATCCAACTTGTTATGAATAGAAAACAAAACTAAAGCAAACTAAAAATTAGAGAGCGAGACGCTCCAAGTCTAGCACATAACATATGAAGCGATAAAAATATAACATCGAGAAGGACGAATTGATGATTGTTGATGGAGAAGGAAATGCATGGGGGCATCCTCAAGCTTAGATGCTTGAGTCTCCTTGGATATTTCTTGGGGTGCATGGGGGCATCCCCAAGCTTGAGCGCTTGACACTCCCGAATCTTCTTTCATCATCTTCCTTCGCATACTTGAAAATTCTCTTCATACGAAACTCATCATAAGATAATTAGAGTGGTTAGTACCCATGATAAAATAATTTTTCTCTACTGGAAATAAAGATATTATTGAAGAGCTACTGTTTCTCAAGGTTACGAAAAAGTTTTTGCAAAGAAAAAGAAAGCTTAAGGTTTGCAAAATGAAGAAAACGCAAAACGTGGCAGAATTTGTGAAAAATAGACCAGCAGATAGTAAATAATTTTTTCGTGTACTTCTGCAACTCAAATAAAAAACTGAGAACAAATGCATGAAAGCCAATTGTATGGAGCATGTTGTCAAAAAATTCAGATCAAAAGGATATGGTGATTTTAGCCGAATTTTTCCGTCAAGGGGACATAATCTATTTCTGGACAACATGTCACAACTTTTGAACTTTCTTGCAATCGGAGGTTAAAACTTGGCACAAAGCTTGAAAATAAAGATACAATGATGTTGCAACAGTATTAACAAGCATCAAGACCACTAAAACTGAAAATAAAAACATCTTGGATTGTCTCCCAACAAGCGCTTTCTTTTATGCCTTTTAGCTAGGCATGATACAAGAAAATCAAGTTTTATCAATATCAAAAGAATAGCTTGCCCGTGTAACGGACTCATAAGGTAGCTTGATTTTTTTCGAGGGAAGTGTTCCATTCCCTTTTTGAGGAGGAACTGAAATCTATTGGTCCTCTCTTTCATGTCAATGATAGCACCAACGGTGCGAAGAAAAGGACGTCCAAAAATAATTGGACATGAAGGATCACATTCAATGTCCATAACAAGAAAATCAACGGGAACATAATTATCATTGACAATAATGAGCACATCATCAATCCTTCCTAAAGGTTTCTTTACGGAAGAATCAACAAGAAGAACACCAAAAGAACAAGTATCAAAAGACTTTAAATTAAGCATATCATACATTCTTTTGGGCATAACGGAGGCACTAGCTCCAACATCACATAAAGCATAGCAAGATAAGTTATTTAATTTAATTTTGACTATAGGATCCCAACCATCTTCTAGCTTTCTAGGGATGGAAGTCTCAAGTTTGAGCTTATCCTCCCTAGCTTTGATAAGAGCATCAGTAATATGATCGATAAAGGCAATGTTAAGTGTGCTAGTGTGAGGGTCTTTAGCCATTCTTTGTAAAAAGGTGATAACTTCTGAGAGACTACAATTATCAAAATCAATTTCATCACTATTAAGCAAAATTGTAGTATCATCCTCTATGTTTGATTTGCTTTCTATTACAAGGGTTTGGACGTCTTCCCAAGTTTGGGGACGTGTGGGAGCAACTTCAAACAAAGGCTCATATTTCTTTCCTGGAAAACCATGCCATGGGCATAATTCTCCGTCATAACTAACATAATCACACAAGGTCTATTACTTTTATAGATTCCTACAGTGGTAATTGGAGTAATAGAAGAGCTAGTGTACTCTCCACACTTAGTGTTTTCAGTGGAACCCATAATGGTAGCAGGCAAGAACAAGATAAACAATTTTTTTATTTTTGATAAAGGACACTAAGATAAAACTGATAAGGTAAACTAACAAGACTAAAAAGCAAAGATAAAAGATAGTGTGCAACTCCCCTATCTTGAAGAGTGGAGTCCCCGACAACGACGGCGGAAATTGTCTTGATGGATTCTCGCCCCTCGTTGGTTACCCTAAGTGGAAGGTTCAGATGTAGCATATCAGTAAACTTCCCTTGGCAAAGATACCAAGGTTTAGGGTCAATCTAGTAGGACTCCAAGATCGACAAGTAGGTGGTTCGGCAAGTGTGGTGCCGTTTACTCAATATCACTTGCTTAGCCTGGACCTTCACACACAACAGATAGCTTTGCTCCCAACGAGTACAAAGGGGTTGTCAATCCCTCCGGCCTTGTTGTTTACAAAGGATTAAAGGCAAGGGGATAATGATAGTGGTAATGATATCAACTGAAAGTAAAAACAGGAAATAAAGCGAAGGTGTAAACAATGGTGAAAATATGGACCGGGGTTCCATGATGTTCACGAGTGATGTCTCTATCCCAAAAGACAATAAACAGCTAAGCTGGGTGAACAAATTACAGCTGGGCAATGGCGAGAATTATAAACGCACCGCAATGCTAATTATACTACTGGAAAGTAAGAGGCTCAAAAGTATGGGCAGCACGCCAAGACAAGTAGACCGAAATCCATCTACATCTACTACTAATTATCCACCTTGAGATATCTATCCAGAACATCTCGCTGGTATTAAGTTGCGAGCCCCACCCAAAGTGTAAACTCAAAGCAACAGACAATTGCATTAACAATCTATGCATAAGGTAAACAATCGTTGCAACCAAGGTTACAAGCATCGTTGTTTTCTCCCTGGTGGCAACATCACATCCCCTAGTCTCATGTTTCTGTCACTCAAGCTAGACATCGGGGGGCATGAACCCACAATCATGCATAACACTCCCTCTTGGAGTCACTATCTACTAGTTGGTCAAAGCAATAAAAAGTAACGGAGAACATGCAAGAATTACTCAAGAACAAAATATAAAAGGTAAACCAAAAATATGACTCATCACGATCTGAACATAATCTCATAATCCATCGGATCCCAGCAAACACAGCATAGCAACAATAGGAAAATTACATAGGTGCCTTGATCATGTAGGGAAGCTCACAAGGTCTAAACATTGAAGAAAAAGAGTGGAGAGAATACATCACATAGCTACTGGTCATGGACCCATGGTCCAAGGGAAACTACTCACGGCACATCCGAGAGGCGTCCATGGTGGTGGAGAAGCTCCCGGAGGTCAATCCTCCCTCCAGCAGGGTGTCGTGAAGGGGTATTCTAGCGCTCACGATCTTGGAAGCGCTGCAGTGGCGGAACAGAGAGGTAATTCGTGATGCGGGATTCTCCTCGAGGGTTTCTGCGACAGGGGTAAAAATAGGCCGAAGAGGGGAACCAAAGGTGGGACTCACCTCCCAGGCGCCTTGGTGGCGCGGCCAGGGTTGGGTCCGCGCCACCTGGCGGCCCGGGAGGGGGTGGCCCCCCTCTGGCTCTTCTTCGGTGGTTCCGAAAGCTTCCTTGACGCTGTTTTTTATTCTGATTTTTTTGAATTTTCTGGCATTTTATATTGGGGAAAATCACTGCAACTAAAGACATCAGCAGACATGAACTGCACTGCGTGCACTGAGTTAGTAGGTTAGTCCAAATATGTGTAAATAATATAAACGTGTAGCAAAACATGTAGCAAAGTCATATAAAATGCACGGAACAAACATAAATTATAGATACGTTTGGGACGTATCAATATTCCGTCACCAACAAAATATTTGAAACCTAACAAATCACAACTTTCAACAAAATGTGGCATCTCTCTATTTCTTTCTCTTAGAGCATCTCCAGCCGCACCCCCAAGAGGCCCCCAAGGCGGTGCTATTTGCGCCGGACGGACAAAATCCGCCCAGTCGCGCCCCCAAGGGCCCAAATAGCGTCGGATTGGGCAAAGTTGAGTCCGGCGATCCCAAGCCAACCCGGCGCGCTGGTGGTCGCTTGGGGGCGCGCCGGACGAAACAAAACAGCGCGAAAGAGGAAAAACTCGCGGGTCGTTTCACGCGCGCTGCGCGGCGGCCCTACATGTCAGCGTGTAGAGACAGGCGTCGTCCTCATCCTCCCGCCTCGACTTCCCCACGTCTGCCGCCGCCGCAGGGAATCAATGCGGCGCTGATGACAAGTCCAATCGTCGGC
Source organism: Bromus sterilis (assembly GCA_950022295.1). NCBI lineage: Eukaryota > Viridiplantae > Streptophyta > Magnoliopsida > Poales > Poaceae > Bromus > Bromus sterilis. The sequence continues at coordinate 280,685,665 of OX465599.1, read as the reverse complement.
CGCAGGGAATCAATGTGGCGCCTTGAGTAGCCCAACAGTCCGACAACCGCGCCGCCGCGTGTCCCGCCCCGGTGAGGCCTCCTCCCGCTATATAAAGTGGACTCGCCGAGAGACGCCGCACTCTCCTCCTCCCCTCGTCGCGTTCTTATCTCCTCCTCCTCTCGCTGTGTTCTTCTCCCCGTGGTCAACCGCCACACCCTCGCCGTCTATGAGGTCGTCCTCCTCGCTAGGGTGAACTACCCCTGCCCGTCGGACACGCGCCTGCCGCGCGGCTGGGTGCCCAGCGTCGGCGGTGTTCCGTAGCGCCTGTGCCTCGTGGGGCTCCCTTCGACCGGCGGGTCGAGGCCATCCGCGCCTCAATGACGGTGGCCGAACGCGCCGGGAAACATCGCCCGCTGGGCGACGCACTTCGAGGAGCGCCGCAACCAGGAGATGATCTCCACAAACGGCCTGGAACCGGTTTCGGGCCGGCAGAACATAAACGACCGGCGGCTGTGGTGGAGCAGAGAGGGACGCACTCTCCCCGTCGTTCTTCACTACATCGAGGGCGGCAACGAGCCGCGGCTTGAGTACCCGTGAAGACGACGGCGGCGACACGTCGACGGGGACCCGTGAAGGCGACAACGCGAGGGGGGGCGACGTAGTTTTTCATTTCAGCCTATGTAATAAAAATATTATGAAATTTGCCGAATCTCGCAAACATTTTACCTAACTTTTTGTAGAATTCGGCCGAACGTGGGACCGCCTTGAGGGCGCGGCTGGGGGGCCAGCCGCCCCAAGCGGGTTTTGCCGCCCGAACGCCTCCTAAGCGGCGCTAAAATAGCGCCGAAAATTGGCTTGGAAGGGGCCGAACGGCTGAAGATGATCTTAGATTTTTCTTCTTCAACATAACACCACGTAAAAAACTCCACCCGACGCACTTTTCTCTCTCTTTCCTAACAAACTCAATGCGCCAGATTATGTCCTCTCTTTTTTTGCTAAATCAAAACGTGGCAACTAGTATGGTCAACAAATCAGATATAACCCAACTCACGTGATCTTCTATCGATTCAAACTTCAAACTTTCTTGGAACAACAACTAGACAAACCTGGAAGGAAAAAGATGATTAATGTTTTGAGCGGCGTCATGCAGGGAACCACCAGCAGGACAGTTCCCTATGCACGAATCTCGATGTGTCAACGAACGATGACAATATGATCTATACCCGCTTACATTGGTACAAAATCCGTAATATATATGGTCAGACTTGACTTAGAATAAATAGTGTAACTAATATTACATAATGAGGCGAGGATGACCCCAGAAGTTAGTGCAGCGACAAAATAGAAAAATCCGCCACCCGATCAACACTTTGACCGAGCTTAAAATCAAAACTTAGACCATCTGGCCATTGCAACAAAATCCTCTCGCGTGCAACAAAATCTACACACTTAAAATATTAGCGCAACATATTTTTTGCAGGTGTGCAAAAAATGTGAAGTAAAAAGTGTTGCATCACTTGAAACTCTACTCAATGGAGCCCCCTTGTTTCCTTGCGAGATTGTTGCCATGACGACAATGATGTCAAATGCAGGCTCTAGCATCGGTGGCGTCGTACCATGTTATAAAACTTGAGAAAAGACTTCTCTTCAACTGACAGATTGCGCATGAGTGTTTGTTGTCTCCTTCATCGTCTCCCACATGCGACATATGTCTCGCATGGGCCCGCCCAACGCAAAATAATGCAGATTTTTGTATATATTTTTGTTTCTTACTTTTGTTTGCAATATAGGTGTTGTTGTGAAAGACAGTTTGCAACATAGATGATGTTATAGAGTTTTCTAAGAAAGCGTCAATTTGATGTTGGGGTGCATCTACACCTAGAAATGAACAATAAATTTAAAATAAACAGTAAAAAAGTTCAAAAAATATATGCATTCAAGATGCTCGTATGACACCGAAAGAGCTCATGGCAAAAAGGATAAATTTTGAGTGTCTGAGAAGTTGTGAAAAAAACACTATTTGATTATTATTTTTGAGAAAACACAGTCAATGTTGGGGATATCGCTTATCGGGAACTTATCGGTCGACCCAAGATAAGGGTTAAATCGGACGATTTATCGGTATATCGGGCCATTTATCGACCAATTTATCTTATCGGTGAGACACCGAGAAGAGATAAATCGAACGATTTATCGGTATATCGGAAGATATTTGGAACAGTGAACAAAGTACAACACAAATGCTCATATACACGGGAACGTCTCCTTCCACTGAAAGCACACCGGTGAAAGGTCTAAAATAAATCCAAAAAGTTCGAGCACCAATGTCAAATCTGGGATTTGAATTCTTGTGGACTGAGAATACCACTATTCCTCTAACCAACTCAACCACATGTTGATTCGCCACACTGTTTAAAGTCGATTTTGTTTTTTTGCTACGTGCTCCTCGAATATCTAAACACCATGAAATTTTACACGCACCTTGCATACATAAACATCTTGGATGTCTAAAAATTTCAGATTTTTCTAATTTTGTTTACTATTTTTTGAGTTTACTATTCATCAAAAGAATATGAGCTTAAACTCATCTTTGAATTTTTCTTTTTTCCTCAAATATAACATTGGATGGGCTTAAGACACGTGTTTTATAAAAAAGATGGTGGACGCACATGTGCGATCCTTTGACGGACCCGAAGCGTTTTTGTAGATCTAACGGTTGTCAAGGCGGCACATCTTTATAAAATAAATCATCGACAGACGCGTAGCACAATAAAAGTTTGCAATCAACCTGTCATTGAGTTAATTAGAGGAACAGTGGCATCTTTGGTCTATTAAAGTTCAAATTCTAAATTTAACATTGATGCTTACATTTTTTTTGGATTTATTTTAGGGTTTCTGGGGATGTGCTTTCAATGAGAGGAGACGTTCTCTTCGACTACGAAACGCCTATGATGACTTCGTCAATCTCAAAATGATATGCCGACTTAGTATTGTGAAGATGTTCATAAAGTAAGATGTGCGTGTATGCGTTCGTAGGGATGCATATGCTCATATATGTGGGCGATCTGCGTTGTATTGCGTTCTAATATTATTATTTTCCAATCGACAAAAATCTGAAACGAAGCAAATGATGCTTTTATACATTCTAAACCATGACAAGAAAATCAGTCCTTGGCGCCTTTGATCTGCATGCGGTACATCCGGGAGTAGGCGCCATTGCTCGCCGAGACGAGCGCCTCATGGCTGCCAGTCTCGACCACCTTGCCTCCGTCCATCACGACGATCGCATCCGCGCCGGCCACCGTGGACAGCCTGTGCGCGATCGTGACGCTCGTGGTCGCCGCACCGTTGCTTCCCCACCCCTTGGCAGCGGCCAGGGAGCTCATCACCACCCTCTCGGACTCGCCGTCCAGGGCGCTGGTCGCCTCGTCCAGCAGGAGTATGGCGGGCCTCTTCAGTATGGTCCTGGCAATGGCGATCCGCTGCTTCTGTCCACCGGAGAGCTGGCTCCCTTTGTCGCCGACCACGGTGTCGTACCCCGCTGACAGGCCGCTGATGAAGCCGTGGATGTTGGCCTCCGTCGCCGCCGCCACCACCTCCGCCTCCGTCATGCCTTCGTTGCCGTAGCTGATGTTCTCCCTGATGGACAGGTTGAACAGGATCGGCTCCTGCTGGACCAGCCCGATCTGCCTCCTCAGCCAGCTGAGGTTGTACTCCCTGATGTCCTTGCTGTCCACCAGCACCTTCCCTTGTCCAGGCTCGTAGAATCTCAGCAGGAGCGCGAACACCGTCGACTTCCCGGCGCCGCTCGGTCCGACCAAGGCCACCCTCTGCCCTGCCTCAATGGCGAGACTGAACCCATCCAGTATCGTCACCTTCGCTCTGGAGGGATAGCTGAAGCTGACGCCTTCAAACGCGATGCAACCCACAATTCTTCTATCTTCATCAGCTTTCGGTTCATCTGGCAGCACAGCGGCCTGCATCGTCTCTCTGTCAAGGATGTCGAGCGCAGGGTCCAGCACGGCGAGCGCCGACATGACCATGGGGATCAACGACCAGAGCTCCGTGATGGAAGGCACCGTCAGAGCAAACGTCTGGTACGACCTGACACAGTTCTCAAACGTTGCCAGCCCCCTGCCGACCAGGGCAATGGTGCAGCTCAGCTGGATGGCGTGCGTCATGTGCCACAGGCAGAGTGCAACACCCTGCACCGCCCCATACTTGACGCTCTCCATCCTGATCGTCCGCATCGGCTCCTGCAGCGCCATGTCCGCTTTCCTGAGAATCTCCTCCTCCTGGACGAAAGACGCTACGGTGCGGATGTTGCTGACGGCCTCCGAGGTGAGCGAGATGAGCTTCTGGTGGGAGGTGGAGATGTCCGTGGCAAAGCCCTTCGCCGACCTCACCTGCACGAGGCCCGCGATCAGGTGGCACGGCATCATGGCGTACACAGCCAAAGCCATCCTCCAGTTCACCACCGTGCTTAACACCGTCGCTATCAAGATCGATGAGATGCATTGCACGATGACCGACATCCGGTCTGATATAACCGTTTTGATCATGGCGGTGTCGCTGACGACACGCGAGGTCAGGAAGCCAACGCTGTTCCCGGGTTCTTCGAACCAACCTACTTCGCTCCGAAGAAGCACTGCATTTTAGCAAATATAGATGATGTTACATTTGAAACAACGACGGTCAGTAATACTTCCGAGCCAAATGCAACTTTTGAGATAGATAAAATTTTATGTTTGTGTCACTCATACCTGAAAAGAGGGCCTCCCTCAGGTTATTCATCGCCCTTTCGCCAACCAAGCCATAGATATAGTGCTGAAAGATGTTACTGAAGAATGTTAAGAACCCGACGAGGAACAAAAGTACCGAGTATTTGCCGACTGTTCTCTCCGCGTCTGTGTCCAGGTATGCCATGGCAACCGTTATGATGAAGAAAGCAAATATAGGCCTCGAGATCCCGGAGATTGCTGCTGCTGTAGAACCCAGCACAACTTTTCCGGGCACAAGTTTAAAAGTTCCAAGAAATACTCTGTAGAAAGCAGATGTCCGTTTTCTCATCCCTTGCTTCGTTTGCTTTGATGCCAATTCTGTTATTTTCTCTTTATCATCTTCTGCGAAGGATAGCTTGTTCTCTTGTTCTTCGTCTTGTTTGGTGATTCTGTTTAACCAATCAATATAAACTAATGAGTAAACTGTACCAAGTAACAAAATTGGGTACTTATCGTTGGTCCACAACAACAATAACAGCAAAGCCTTTCATTTGTGATTGCCCATGTAAAATGTGATGATGGATTTCATAAGGGGATATTATACAGTGTAAAAAGAAGCGTGCAATTGATAACATTTACCTTTCTCCACTCTGGCCGGATTCCTTCTCTAGATTCTGCATGTTGCATACACTCGAGTAGAATGCACTTTTCTCCAGCAATTCTTTGTGAGTTCCAGAATGAGCCACTCTTCCATTCTCCACAACAACAATTTTGTCCGCGTTTATAATTGTTGATATTCTGTGGGCAATCAAGATGACAGTCCTCCCTTGCATAGCTTTGTCAAGAGCATCCTGAACTAGCTTCTCGGATTCTGAATCAAGTGCACTTGTGGCTTCATCAAGAAGAAGAATTGGGGGATTTTTCAGAATAGCCCTTGCAATAGCTATTCTCTGTTTCTGGCCTCCTGATAGTTGCACACCTCTTTCTCCTACCTAAAGTAATCCATGAATAGGGGTAAGGGTAACGCTTACTATTATGTAGGTTTGGTGTCTTAACAAAAAAAATCCATAAAATTAGGTATCCATTACAAATTCTGCTTTCTGGACTATCTAGGGATAAGGGCAATGGAGTGCCCAACTTAATGCAGTCTGCATTTTGTAAGGCTATTAAACTCAATAATTTAGTTTGATTCACAAACATAGAATAAGAGAGAGATTTGTGAGGTTTTCACCGTCCATGCTTTGTAAATATGGTCTTACCTCAGTTGAGTACTGGTTTGGAAGTTTGGATATAAAAGTATGCAGATTAGCTGCTTTTGCTGCTTCAATTATCTCTTCATCAGTTGCATTCATTTTTCCGATCCTCAAATTATCAGAAATAGTACCAGAAAATAGTGATGGTTCTTGAGACACTGAACCTATATTTCTCCTCAGGGACTTCAGATCAAGTTCCTTAATGTTTTGACCGTCAATTAATATGGCACCTGCATCATTGTTACACCATATCACTAACAAAGTAAAATCTGAAAAAATCCATTCTAATTTCTATCCACCATTTGGATTTTCCTTTTTTTTAACAATCGGTTCTGTTTGACATGACAACATTTTATTTAACTTTTTGTGTAGGATATAATATGATTGTTTTCTTTTGCCAGTGCAAACTGCAACAACCTTTCGTCCTTTTCGCATTAAAAGAAAAATTACCTTCTCCTTATTTCCACTATTTAGGCATCCTATTGCGTTTGTGACACTCACATATGTTCAAAGGGAATTGACCCTTACAAAAATACGATATATTCTTTTGAAAAATACCAAGAAATAATATAAATTAAGAAAAGGTAAATTAAAAAACTAGAAATATGGGAAAGGATAGATCAATTTAGAACCAGTTAGAAAATTTAGAAATATTTTATAACATGACTTTCTTTAAAGATGTTGCCACAAAAAGGTTAAGTTTCTTCTAAATTTCTACACTAGAATTTCTCATCAAAATATCTACGCTAGGGAAACATAGCAATATTTCTAAGGTTTATGGGATAGCCTTAAAAGTTTCCCTTGTAAAAAATTAAACATTCTACATGATTTGGAAATGATCCAGTGGCCCATGATTGTTTTTAAAAAAAATTCTTGATTTATTTATGATTTTATAATGGTTTCTGGCATTTCTCACCGTCGTCTATTTTTCTTAGTGTCCAAACCCCTCCAACCACTTGAAAGTGGCAGAAACAAAATAGGGTATGCTACAATAGTGGCACAATGGAGATCAACGTTTTTATTGCAAAAGGGAGATTGCAAGAATTTCCAGTGACAGAAGAACTTTTTTTCAGCTTTATTATGTAAACAATGTGTGAAGTCGTAAAATCAAGGACTGCTGAATACAACCAAGCAAATTATATAAAGAATATACACACCTCACCAAAAGTTTATGCGGTGTTAGGGACATATCCTAGATGTGTACCTGACATAGCATCGTAGAACCTTTGAACCAAGGAAATCACAGTGCTCTTCCCACATCCACTACTCCCAACAAGAGCCACAATTTTGCCCGCCGGTACAGCCAGCGAGAAACCTCGGAGAATTGGATTGTCTTCACGGGATGGATATGTGAAATGCACCTCTCGTATTTCAATGTCTCCAATTACCTTCTCTAATATTCTTCCATTGGATTCATAGCTTATCAACGGGTTTCTTTTAATAACCTTAAATACTTCTTTACCAGCAGCTTTTGCTTGACTGAAGATCTGAAGGTCTGGCGCTGCATTTGAGAGATATCTGAAATCACAGATAAAAATATCAGCACTGATTTACTTCACAAGATATTTATTTTGGATGAATCATAATTTAGGATAACCATGCCAGTATGATAGATTGCCAGAAAGATAGTTCTCAGTATTACATTGCACCGGAGAGGATGTTAATAACGGCAGCAATTGTTTCACCCGCTTTCGCCGACCTTCTAGTTACTGCTACTGCTCCAACATAGATTGTCAGTGAGTAGGAACAGAAAGTTGTAATCTGTAGCATTCCCAAACCTAGTCCTTTTATGAATGCCTCTTTCTTGCTTAGTTTGTATTGCTTGTCCATGCATTTCAGGAAGGATTTCATCGCCGAGTTTTCGCCAACAAATGAGAAGACAGTCTTGATATGTGAAAGAGTCTGCACAAATGCATGTATTATAATACAAGATTAATATGGTACCCTTCTTAGTTCTAGCAAAACGGCCGTTTATGCGGGTACCTGTTCTACAACAGTGGTCGTTTCAGAGACGAAAGCTGTTCTTTTCATCGACATGCCAATCATCGTTTTCGCATATGTTGCTCCAACCACGAGAAGCATTGGAACAACTAACAGAGAGAGCATACCCACCTCCCAGCAGCACAGGAAAGCAACAATGACAGCAACTAGGAATGTGGAGAAATTGGAAATAAAGTGACCCATCTGAGGGAAAATAAGTAATCCCGTGTTCACAATTTGTTATCATATTTGCTTCTGTTTTGATTACAAACATAGAGTGAACATCATAGCATGCAAACTGTTACCTTCTCACCAATTGCATCTTTTATGACGCTCATGTGATTGGTTGCTCCAGCCATGATGTTTGCGGTGGTTAAGTCAGTGTCAAAAGCTCCAACATCTTGACTGAGTACTGATCCCAGATATGCCATCTGCATGCGCGTCATTTGTCTCTGACTTGTGTACATCCAACATCCAATTTCTACAGCACAGGGTCATCATGGCAAAAAGGTAAGACAGTTTATCAATATACTGATGCTATTCATATTGTTTCTGTTCCCATCACGTGATGTTCTCTTGTTTATGCACGAGTAGTTAACTAAGAGAAGTAGTTGAACAGAGAGCGTTGTTATTATGAAATGCTCCTCTTTTACTATCACAAGAATTGTTTTCTGTGCACATTTCTTTGGGTTGTGATGTGCTGCTGTTCTTCTGAACATTAAGAAATATATTTTTGCGAATGACTTTAAATAATATTTTCTGTCCAGCTATCTTGAGGTGGCTACTAGATAATATTAGGTTAAGCCATCAACACAAAAAAAATAAAGTTATAGCCAGCTTCAACGGCTTATGATTTCTCCTTTTAGATCAATTCTGGTAACCACTAAAATCACTGAAGTTTCCAATTCAACGAAACCACCTAATTTTTTGTTTAAGTTGACCAAATTTTGGCTTACATTTAAATTTTCCCAAAATCATCGTCACTGAATTTTTTTTTATGGAGGTGCAAATATTTCAGGGCCCGCTGAAATCAGCCAAAATTTCCATAATTCAGTGAAAATGGAACCAGCTTTTGGAATCCTCTCAATTCAGCACCTTGGTCTAATTTCAACCGAAAGTCGCCTGGTACCCGCTTTCTCAAACCCTAGGTTACATGTAGGCCTTACTCGCATGCAACTTTGCAAATAATGTCATGCAGAGGGTAATTGAGGTCCCACTGATTGACTGGAACCTGGATGTTATGCACATTCTGAATTTTAATAAACAACTTAGATTCCTGTACAGAAGTTATCACTGTAACTAGGATTCATGTTCTATTATTTCTTTTCTCTGGAATGTTCATTACCTTAATTTACAATAAGCATGCACTTATATTGTGCTACCATGTTGACTTGAGGTAATTCTACTGTTCTTCAGTACTCTCATAAGTGTCAAATAGTTAAGTTCAGTGTAATCTTTTGACTTCATTGATTCCTTAGGGCATATATAATATTTAATAACTTCCATTATTTTATTTAAACTCGGAAAACTAGCATGGTTAGAGGAGTGTACTCACCAATCATTCCAGCAGGAAGTGTAACAATTGCCAAGGACCACATATATGGAAGTAACTACAAATCAGAACAACAAGAAGATACACTGTCAATGACATAGCCAACTGTTCTTTTAACCTTAATAAAATCAAACAAAAAAACTTCATAAAACCAAATTGTGTCTTATATCACGGCTTTGAATATTTTGGATAGAAAGGTAACCTTAGTAAATTCACGAACAATTGCCTCCCGATTGCCTATGTTGTCCCCAAACATATCGACGGCTTTGCCAAGTATGTAATATGACATTGCAGGCGCCATGCCATGTACAAAGGACCCAATTGTCCCTGATACCATGAGCAGCCAATCTAGCGCATCGGCGTAGCAAAGCAGGCCGAAGAATGGGAACGGTTCATCAGCAACCGCTATTTCTGGCACCAAAGGTGGTGTGTTTTTCTTGTAATCCTCGGGTTTGAATGATTCGACGGGGCAGTCCGTCTCTTCCATGAGTGGCTATGTTCTTGTGAGTCTTGCACTGGTTTGCAGAAGAGAAGCAGAAACACTGAGTGATATATATAGTAACATATAATCTGGTTCCCAGGAAAAATCACATATGTAGGTACAAGATGGGACAAAACCCGCTGTTACTCTCAAGGTTTATATGTGGAGCTATTACAGCTTGAAATCAATTAAAAACTTAGCATAATGTCTTAGCGGTTGCCGTTCTCAGTTGGAAATACTTTTGCTGGCATCTGCATGACAACCATGCGCATTAAACTCTCACGAAATGGACTTTTTGTTTGGAGCGACGTGTGGTACTTGAATTTGCTGACTGTAGGTAGCGCCACTGTAAAATACCAAGCATTAATCTTTTGTTGCTGTAACCAACTTTGTTCTCATCAACGGATTTTGTAAGAGTCAAGAAAACAAAATTACTGCCTAGGATCTTACTTCAGAGATCCCTAACCCTGCCAATTAAGCACATCTTCGGCTTCTAGTATGATGGCTTATTGACATCAGGAATGATTTCAGTTGAATAAATAGGTTAAGGAGTGCTTACATAACCAAGATTAGCGACTGGGAATATCTGGTGTATAATTTGGGGACTAATAAGTTGTGCATATAGTTTACTGACACATTTGGTGTCCAAGAAGGAAAAAATTTAGCCATTCCATACATTCTCTGAACTTATGCTAACTTTTCATCAGAAAAGAACAAAAATAACACCTGCCCGTATTGCATTGCTTAGGTTGCTATAGCTGGGTGGTTTAGACAGATTTTCTGAACAAAAGCACAATCTTCTACAGCTAGCTCCTCCAGGTTCAGGCACTTGAAAGCTACAGAGAAAGATAATATTTTTTAAGAGGCACTGTTTTATTCATCTGGGCTCATCAAATGAGCTTCAGAGATGCAGGCAGATTACACCATTCTAAACATGCCATCATCCATGCCTTGACTGATCCATCAAGAATGAGTCACCATGTTTTTTTTCTTTAAAAAGGAAATATGCTGCTACTAGTTGTCTTAATTGAATTAACTATTGTGTTTCTTTATTATATTTAAAAAAAATCGAGTGTACTACCTGTAGCTATCTTGGATGAATTAGCTGTGAGCACAGAAATTGGCGTCACCTCTGATCCTTGTTAAGTTGTTGCCAATCCCAGGAGCTTGGAACTTCCTGACATCAAAAACTTCTTTTGTCCAGCAGGTGTTGACATATGGTGTATATGATTCCACTGACTGAGCATTTTCTTGAGAAAGAAACACATCCAAAGAAGAATCTTTCTCAAGGAAATTACAAAATGCTACAGAATCAAGATTTTTAACAGCGTAAACGAACAAATACACTTCATACAAATGTTTCAAGTGAAAGTGCCAGCATCATATTCTCAACAGTGTGAAGCATGCTCCTCCCAGCAAGCCACAGAACGCGAACAATGTAATCATACAACGTTTAGCTCTGCAAACTAAAAAACTGCTCAGCACAATGCTGCTCAGGAAACAACTTTTGTACACACTCACAGAGTACACAAACAACTCTTGGCCAAATGTATTTTCTAAGTGCAACATGCCAGTGCGACTGTCCAGAGCATGGAAAGTACCGTAGAGCTGCTGCACCTGCTCATTTCTAGACAAGATTCAGCCAGGAACTATCTTCCAGTCTGTGGTTGTGTTTCTGTCAGAAGCTACGTGGTTAAAGGTCAGTGGCACAAGATGTTATTCGTTCCGTAACTTATGCGCAGAAGGCTTGTGTCCAACATATCTGTCATCCATTTCTGTGGCCCACCATCATCCCCGATGACATTGTATGCATAGGACGACAGCCCAACATCCTCGCCACATGAGCTTGCCTTCCCCAACTTATATAGCCTTTCTGTTCTCGACAACACTACAAGGTTGGAAAATGTTGAGAAACTATTGCCAACAAATATATCAGCTCTTGCGCATACCTCAAAGTCGATGGCGGACTTTATAAGGTAAGGCTGCCTCTCGTATATGTCAGTAACTCCAAGTTTCTTCTTCTCATAAGCAATCATGCCAACCCTCCAACCACTGGTTACTGAATCATCTTCTAGAAGGCTGTCGGCCACAGCAAGATAAACTACAACCGGGCGACGTAGGTCAGTGATCTGTGAGACCTTATGAATGATCTCTCCTTTGCTGCTGCAGATTTCCTTTGAATTGGACCGCTGCTCCCACTTTTTGCAATGGATCATCCAATCTTTCTCTATTCTCATGTGAACAGCAATGTACTGCATCGGAAGATTTTTCGAACCATCTATCCTCTTCTTATTATGAGAAACGGCAGCATCATGTCTTGCCCTTTTCCCTGCATCTTTAATCTTGGATATGACCTTGACAACTTCAGTTTCTATCTCAGGGGCTACGGCAAGGCAATCAAAGATCCTGGCATAGTCTTTCACTGGCCAATGGTCAGGCCATAGAAATGGATGCTTCCCAGTGACATGAATCACTTCAAAGCCATCGGCCTCCCCCAATCCGGATTGCTGCAGTTGATCCAAGTCTCTCTCCACTGTCCACCTCCTACCACTTCCTTTTTGAAGTTTGAAAGGCTCGGTACGATTTGAAACTTCTGAATAGCGAGCTACCCTTACAAACCCATGACAACGTGCATTGAACTTGTTAAGGTCAAATACCTTGTCGAAAGAAATAGGCTGCAGCAAGTCAACCTCTTTGTAGAAAAGTGAAGCACTCAGACTTGGCATGAGCAGAGAACGGTTGAGGAATTTGGCAGTCAAGCATGCTCTGGCAAATGCAATCTTCTGATTGTTCAATCCCCATATAATCTGTGGGACCTCAACAAACTTTCCTTTCCTAACTCCAGGGAACAAATCAAGGGTTGGTGACTCGTAAAAACTCTTGTCAGACGAGCTAATGGCAAGAAAAGGGGAGATGATTGCTCTCAGTACAATAAGGCCAATCACTATGAGAAGGCATTTGCAAACGACAGGCCTTGTTGGCAAGCTAATGTGCTTGAGATGCTTAAGGTCTAGTAGCATGTTCACTGAGACAGTTCTTTAATTCCTTCTTCTCATTCTACCAGATCCTTTTTATCGCCCACCGGAAGTACAAACTGTGCTGCAATGTAATGGAACCAATAACCAAACATGCTTGGCCGGCTTCACCAGTTCTTCCTGGGCAATGAGTAAATCAGGTTTCAAGCTCGGGCGATGCAATTACTAATATAAGCATTGGTTCTTGAACCCTTCCGCTGACCGTTTAGTGTATATGTTCCACTGGAGAGCCTGCAAATGCAATGGGAAGTAAAACAAAGACACAATGCAAGGATATTATACCACCACACTTTATGCAATTTATAAGAAATCTACTAAGTAGCTATACAAAAAAAAACTGCATTCACTCATAGATGAACTTTCTTAACAGCAAGATTTTAACCAATTAGCCATACTTCAGTTCCTTTTAACGAATCACGTACACTAACATGTATATTAAGTTTACATAAGATGTCTTGGTGTGGATGCACCTAGTTACGAACGCATAAGAAAATGTCAGATATATGGCACCGTCTACCACTAGTAAAATAAGAATACACAGCAAAGTAGTAGTAATACAAACACATGCTCTCTATAACGAGTTAACAAACAACATTTCTATATCCAAGTTTCCATAAATCGGATTTCATCCTCTCGTATGGAAGTCACCAACAGACTGAAGCTTCACTAAAACGAATACTATGTTTTTAAACAAAATCATGCCCGCCGGTCACTACTCATCAGAAACATGAATCTTGGCAACAAAGCTGCACAACTGAGCGGCAGGGCACACCTTCTTACCTTGTCTTTCGAATCACTTGATTCGTGCAGCAGCAGAAGCCACGGCTGTCTCCCAAATCACTGCCCTGAGCCGGAACTCGCCTGAGGCAGACGCTCCGCCCCGAATCGTCTCTGCGGCCGGCAGGGAAACACGGCTCCGCCTCCAAGGCCCCAGGCTACTCCGGGAGGCCCAACAGAACGAGTGATTCGATCTGATGCGGGGGGATGGAGGAGGAGAGCGCCTCCCGGTCGTCGGAGGCAGATCGCCACCGGAGGGGAAGGAGGGGAGAAATTCGGGAAGGGGAAAAACAGGAAGCCGGTAGGTCAAGGGGGGAGGAGAGAGCGTGCACGTGCTCTGATTCTTGGGCCCAGCTTGTCCTCGCCCCACTCCGGGGAAGAAATTGGAAAATAAAAAAGGTAAACGGGCCGGTTCTTCCCTTCGAGCCGGGCTGGTCCCGAGGCCCGGCCCGTTTCTCCCTGGCTGGGCTGGCTGATCTCCCTCCGGGGAAGGAGTTGGCGGCTACCGACTTTGATTCTCAAAAAACAAAACAAAAAAGCCGACCTTGATTCTCAAAAAAAAAAACCTTGATTCTCAAAAGGAAAAAATCGAGAGTATATAGCACAAAACTACCACTTTCGGGGATAGGTCACAAAAAAACTATCGCTTTGCTGATGTTTCAAAAAACTATCACTTTTTTTGTGGGCTGTTCCAAAAACACTAGTCGCCCAGCGGTTAAGATTTAAGCGTAATTATGACAAAGCTGACCCATCCGTCAGAAATAGCGTCAATACATACTTTACATTTAAGTCCCTGCATAAAAATTTAAAAAGCAATTAGGTCCGTTCCATTAAAGTACTTTTTTGTTGCAGAATAAAAAAATTGGAGGAAAAAACGGCTGATTTTTCCATAAAAAAATTCGGCCCAAAAATGTTAATTTTCAACACAAAAAATTCGGTCCAAATATTATTTTTCCCAAAAAATATTCGGCCCAAAAACCCCTTAAAAATATTGTTTGGCCGAAAATAAATCAGGAAAAAATATATATTTGGGATAAGTTGGATATTTTTTGGACCATAATTAATTTTTTCGGGCAAAAATAATTTTTGGATAAAAATTTATTTTTTTGGGAAAATATTTTCGTCCCACAAAATCCTAAAATTTTCCCAAAAACTAATATTTTTATCCAAATATTTTCCCCTGTTGAAAATATTTTTCGACCAAAAAATTGTTTTTTCCCTCCAAAACAAATTACTTTTTTTGGTGCAAACTAAATTTTTTGAAGGAAAAAAACGGATTTTTTACTAGAAAATGATTTTACCCATAGGAAAAATAATTCTTTCGGCCCAAAAATGTTACTTTTTCAACAAGTCTTTTTTGGTCCTAATATCATTTTTTCCAAAAATAATTTCGGCCCAAAATGTTTTTTTACCCAAAAAACCTTAAAAATATTGTTTGGCCGAACATAAATCAGGCAAAAAAAAATTGTGAAAAAAGAATATTTGGAGAAAAAATATTTTCCACCAAAAAAATCGTTTTTTGCCTCCAAAAATAAAATATATATTTGGATCGTAATTAATTTTTTCTGGCAAAAAGAATATTTGGAAAAAAAATATTTTCCACAAAAATAAATGTTTTATTTGCCTCCAAAAAGAATTTTTTTTGCACAAAGAAATATATTTTTTTGGCGGTAAAAATTATTTATCTTTTGCAGAAAAAAAAATGGTTGAAAAATATATTTTTTAAAGGGAGGGACCTAATCGCTTTTTAAAATTTTTATTCAAGGACTTAAATGTAAAGTATGTGTTGACTATTTTTTACGGGTGGGCCAGCCTTGTCATAATTACGCTTAAAACTTAACCACCGGACGACTAGTGTTTTTTGGAACAGCCCACCAAAAAAATGGTAGTTTTTTGGAACATGAGCAAACGCGGTAGTTTTTTTTTTGTGACCTAGCCCCGAAAGTGGTAGTTTTATGCTATACTAGTAAACGTGCACGTGCAACGCACGTCTAAACAAATGCACATTGTATTAACATACCAAATTGTAACCAGATATATGATAACTATCTAAATAGTAAAATTCAAACAAAGTACATAATACCTAAGTTTGCGACAGGCAAATGATTACATAACTCGATAAAAGATAGCCTAATTTACACGCACATCAACCACTAAGGATAGCAATACTTACAATGAGTAGAGTTCAAATATAGTATCTGACAGATCGCCTTCAGGATCAAGCCATTCTAAGTCGCGCCCACTAACGCAACAGTTTCATCGGGAACACAATGATACACACAATAACACAACCCTTTTTCTTCCTGATAGATGATGCAAACATCAGAGAATGCTAGCCTGCAAAAAAAATTATATCAACATCAGTTTACTGTAATATACTGCTCCAGTGTGGCATATCAAACCCTAATTTGATCCACCTCATCAAAAGCTGATACATATTGACTCAATGCGTCAAAAAATCGCACAAATAATTTTTTGTGCCTCGATATAAATCGAGTAACAGCTGGGAGAACTTTCCTAATGGAACATCTTGCTAAGGGTCAGATTTTCCAAGTAAGGAAAACAAAGAAGAATACCTGTGTTTACATCAAATAAAGGGAAAGCCTCTTTGATGCAAGGAAAATCAAAGAAGAATGCCTGCGTTGGCTGGAGTTCAGAAGAGATGATTGGGATTCCTTTTATCAATATTTTGTAGGCAAACAATGTGAAGAAATGTGTGCTGCTACATCTGACGATGCATTTTATTGCAACATCTTCTTCTCTCTAGCATGCATATGCGGCCACTTATGTTTGTCCTTCTTACTTATACACCAGCAAACTTTACGGATTCTATTGAGCAATCATTGTATATTTCTGAAAGATATTGAATTAGCAAGCAAATAGAATCCAATTCATGTACAACACAATATGTAAATCTGCAATGACATTTGCATCTAATATTCTAATTGCACAATTCAGGTTTTGAAAAAAAACACATCCATAGTTCTGTTCTGTCACGTACAAATTGGAGAATTCAGATTGTCGATTCAGTTAGAGGAGTATCCAGATCAGGCGAAGCAGGCCCGCTGATTTCTCTCATGTGATGTACATTACATATCTGAAATATTTGATGAAGCGGGCAAGCTGCAGATGCACCCATCACCGCGAGCCGCAGCAGTTCTCCGACGCACCATGAGCTCGCGCTATTGCCGACGTTGACTTGGTGGGAGAGAGGATCTCGGCAAACCTCGCAGCGCTTGGCCACCACTGGCCACCTCCACAATCTCCATCTGAAAAAAGTGTAAGAGAGGAAGAACCCGAGGATCAAAGGACCGGAGATACCGGGTGGCAGCATGCCAATGGCTCCATTGTTCAGATTGATGCTTGTCACGGTGACCTTTAGGAAGTGTAGAAAACTTTATACGAGATAAACATACTTATACTGATCTAGGGGATCAAATGAAGCTATGCTTTGCTTCCTAGCACAAAGAGAAGGACATGATCAGCAATGGCAAAATCTCAGTTTACGGATTGCCTGATGCAACCAAAACAAACAATCTAAAACTTTGTCTGCAAATACAATCACATTTCCTTTGCCGATAGCAGTAAGTTTTCAATGTATTAATTTCATGGCAACAACAATCAATCAAAATTGCAAAAAGGTTGCAAGGAATTTCCAATTCTATTTTATTTAGGAGTTGCCCATTAACATCCGTAACCATCCAACAAGCCTTGAATCCTATACATGCATCCATAAATATGTGTTATCATCTATCCACAGGAAGAACATAAGAGTAGAGATATGAAGGAAAAAAAACCTGAAAAGAGGGGCTATCCTTGTTCTGCAGGTTGGCGTGCATATGGAAGACAACTGCTGTAGGATCTGCAGATTATGCAATAGATCGGTGGAGCATAGGGTAGGCTGGGCATCACCTTGCCAAAGGAGATGGGACGGGCAGAGCGGGGCCGGCGGACGAGCGCACGGTGCCACCAGCAGATGTGAAGGGCGAGGCGGGGGCGCCATGCCACAGCAGATTGGAAGGGCGGGGAGGGTCCGGACGGGACCGGGCAGGCGGCTGGAGACATGCGTGACAGGAGAGGCGGGCAGACGGGATGGAGGGATGGTCGACGCCATGGATCTGAGAAGCTACGCGCGGCGTCTGTGCGAGGCGTCTATCCACGACGGGTTGGGGAGGGCGGGGCGCGCGAGGTGCAAAGGGGTGCGGGACGGTGCTGGTGTAGATTGACGGCGAGGCACCCAACGAATAGTCATCTTCAGGTTCTGGGAACCCGTCGGTCGGCCATCATGGATCCATCGACTTCCTAGCATCCCGCGTCCATGGAGGCCACCAAGCAGAAGAGGACGGCAGTTTCGATACCGCGCCATCCTTGCTTTCGCTCGATCCGACGCCACCGTGCGCCACGGCCGCGAGCTTGGCTCGCCTCCTACCTTGTTGCTGGATCGGATGGGGCGATGCAGGAGGACAGGGCGAGGCATGCGGTGGAATCCGGCCAGATGGGAATCGTGCATGTCCGGTCCGGCGGGCAAGAGTTGGAGAAGGACTGGCGACGGGCGTTGGGGAAGGGTCGGCGGCAGAATTCATGCGCAGAGGGTGAGCAACGTAGTCGACGGCGGTGAAGGGGCGACGGGGATGGGCGGAGGCGGAGGGGTGGCGGTTATGGGCGGCGGCGGGGCAGTGGCGGAGAAGGGCGCGGCAGGGAAGGGGTGGCGGGGGAATGGTGGAGATGGGGCGGCGGGGGAGTCACGGCGGGGTTGGCGCCGGGGCGTTGTCAGGGGAAGTTTGGTCGAGGGGAGAAATTAGATTAGTACCAAACCGTTTTGTTTTGCGGGATAGTGGTATTTAAGGGTGTTGTGCCATACAACATGGGAGTAATCTGGTTCATTAAATGATTAGCATTGGACGTACGAGATCAAATGGTCCAGCTCCTCTGGTGTTTTTTATATTAGTAGTAGATACTCAAAAATCGACCTTGATCGATAGAACGGCTGGGCGTAGGGAGCGCCGGAGCGGCACCGCCCTTTTCGCCGGACCCTTTGCCGGCGACGAGCAACAACCGGCCAGGTGCGCCTCTTCACTTCCCTTCCCGCTGTGCAAAACCGAGCGAGCACCTCAAACCCTAGTTGAAGCTATTTGCATCCGTATATGACCCCGTTACATTCATATGTATCTATCATCCTCAATAACTTCGATTTTTATGCAAAAAATAATCATCTCCCTATCATCAGCCGGTTGATTCACAGATTTTCCCTAACAACATTGGGGCTAAGTTCATATAGGGTCGCTGAGATTGGCCTCATAAATTGCTTCACTGTTGATAACTCTACAGTGTGCCCCTTGCAGGAAAATAAACTGCTTCAGTCTTGGAAAATATGAGGAAAACTAAGGGCATGTACTATGGTGGCAGCACCTAGGTGCTGCCCCAACCCAGCCAACTAGGCACAGGAGGATGAGGCTACCAATTAAATTGCATCTGTCCAATGCTACACCTGAAGCTACCCTTTTAGTGAAACCACGATGCTGAGCTCACAAGAGTAGACGTGGTCATCTCTCAGCTTGCTTTCCCTCCTCTTTTCCTCTCTCTCTTCACTTTTTCTTGATTTCTCGCATGGAGCAGCCGGCTCCTCTGCAAGCCACACCAAGACCTGCAGAGCTACCTCTTTTTCTACAGCGTGGCATCCGAACCTAGGTGGACAATGGAGCAGCAGGTTTGGGGCAGTGCGTTGGCCATGCCCTAAGAGGGGTGGTGACGCTCGCACAAGAAGATCACATGAGAGTAGCCGAGCTCGCAATAGTAAAGGCCGGGCATCCGAGTCATTGGCCTCATGTATGTTGCCTCTTCCTCTTTTATTAGCATCCCTTTGAATTGATTGATCTGTACCAATTTTACAACATTGCTTTACTGTTAATGAATCCACATCGATCTTTCCCCTTATTTTTGTGAATAAAAATCCTGCTGCAGTCTTGGAAAGGGTACAGGAATCTAAGAGGGGAACTAAGAGACCGCGTTGGAAGAGTTGTGATCTTCCCCCAAAAAGATCACATAAGAGTAGAAGAGCTCGCGATGGTAAGGAAGAGGAAACCAAGTTATTGGCATGTATCACTTTTTAAAGTAGTACAGTAGTATATGTTAGTGGCCCAGTGCTAATCGCTTGACCTTGTTGCACCAGTATACACACATGCTCGCTGCAAGGAACGGTTTGGGGATCTAGACTCCATGGGTTACCCGGAGCCACCAATAACCATGGTAGATGGCGAGAGTCGGCCCTTCTAAAATCTAAATTCACCTACCCTTTTACAGCACTGTTGTACAACTAACAGCCACATGTATCTTTTCCATCAGATGGCATGCTTTTGGTTAATACCTTCGAGGAGACTTTTGGCGACACATACCCTGAAGGTGATTGGCATGAATTCAGTCAAAAGGCTTCTTCTAACATAGATCGCTATGTTGTCGCGCTTGCTTCGTTCAGTGGTGAGTTGCAGTAACACACCATTTACTGTGTCATGTTTGTATGTTTTTTCATCCCTTGTTAATTATTAAAATAACACACAGGAGAGAAAAGGCAGTTTGCATGCTCGGGGTTTTTTATCGAATGGAACGGATCCACGATTATTCTGACATCAGCGAGCTTGGTTAGAAGTTCAAGTGATGAAAACAAGATCGATGGAAACTTGAGGGTTGGTCCTTCCTCATCATTCTTTGAATTGATTGTTTGTTCTTTTAGATTACTGCTTGAATCTCACTGGATCATTTATAGATTGAAGTGTTGCTTCCCAAGAAACGGCGCATAAAGGGAACACTACAGCATTACAGTCTACATTACAATGTTGCTCTAGTCAGTGTCCAGGATTGCCGTGTGGTCCGTCCAACTACTATTCAGCGTGGTCGGTGTATATGTTCCAAAGTAGCCATCGCAGGGCGCTGTTTTGAATCAGGCGCGCTGATGGCCAGGATCGGGGATGCAGAATCCTGGACGGGCACGCTCGATTGCTTTTTCATTGCACGATTCACATGTAGAATCACCAAGGTGCGTATGATGTTGCTTTTACCTGCCTGGGTACTTTTATTTACATTGTGGAATTAAATAGCAGTATCTATTTGGATTAGAAATTACAGCATGTCTCCATGTCACCTCTGCCAGGCCGGTATCGGAGGACCCCTTGTGAATTTGGA
Organism: Bromus sterilis; assembly: GCA_950022295.1. Classification (NCBI taxonomy): domain Eukaryota; kingdom Viridiplantae; phylum Streptophyta; class Magnoliopsida; order Poales; family Poaceae; genus Bromus; species Bromus sterilis. Next base: position 280,664,708 of record OX465599.1, on the reverse strand, counting down.
CGGGGAAGTCGTGGGCATCGACTTGTACGACACGAGGATCGGAACCCCTTTCCTGGAGTGGAAAGTAGTTGAATGCATTCTGGAACACTTTCGTGAGAAAAGGTAGTATGCCTAGCTTTCCTTTCTGGGTTTTCAAGTGCTTGCCATATATGTATGTTACCAAGTTCTTAATGAGGTTTTAAGGGTGTTTACTTATTATACTTGGGCCGAATATTTGAAGAACCATGCTGAACTAAGCAGGTTCAGAAGCATCATGAATGAACTCTATTGCTAAATCTATGTATTTATCGGTATGTTTGACTGCAGTAAGGCTGGTGAAGTTGGGAGCGAGTGTGATGAGGCTTTCTGGAAAATTGACGGGGATCCCAGCGACAGGCTAAACAGGTACGTAGGCATTATCTGATACAAATAATTGTCAATGTTAAGCTGATTTCATTCAATCCTTGGATAAATGATGAATTTGTCACCACTGCGTTCAATGAACTATCATACGCACATATAGAGGTGGCCAGTGCCTGTGCCATGTTGGCGTAGTCGTGATGATGTGGACAAGGACAACAAATCCGAGGACGATGAGTTGGACCTCGAAGCCCCACCCCCCAGTGACGGCCATGCATTCGAGTGGGACTTCCCTTTTTTTGATGAGGAGTTGGGCTCTGAACCCCCATCGACCCAAAGAAACAAAATACGCCGTAACCCATACAGATACGGATACATCGATGGAGAGAAGGTTTTACACTTTCTTTGATACGTGTATGTGTGTCTGCATTTCGTTGCGTTCGTTGGCTTAGGTTTCACTCAAGAGGATCTCTTTGTTGCTGCTAGTCTTTTGTGAATGTTTCATGTGCTGCTGCGCGCGCTTGGTCTCTTGGAATTATCCTGTGAGACAGTGCACCCTTGTGTAATAGATTGATGGTGATGATTTGCATCTCTCCCTCCCGGCTATTGCTCAATTCTGCCTCCGATCTGCTACGCCCTGAGGAGGATGATCAATTCGCAAGGAAGCTCGGAACAAACGACAGACTAAAAAGCTTTATGTAACTGCTACAGAGGTCCCTTGAAATAGAGTGAATTGCAAAAAACCACGACATTGAGGGATATGATTGTCACTAACACATGTTTCGGTAATCCTTTCAGAAAACACACCTTTTTTTCTTAATCTTTGCAAAAACCACTGATTACCCGATTTGCTCCATTTAACTACGTTTATGACATGTGAGACCCATTTGTAAGGCTGGCATTTTGCAAAAAGACCCTTAAAAAATAAAAATAAAAGCAATCGGGTCCGCCCGCCCACGTACGTGCGCCGCCCGCGCCATGCCGCCCCGTCCGCCCGCGCATGCATGGTGGACAGGAGCTGGGTCGTGGATGGATTGGCCATGGTGGCCTGGACCTAGGTCGTGGATGGATTGGCCATGGCCAGCCGGCCGCTCGCCCGGCTGCTTCCTCGCCGGCCTGCAGCCTAGCCGCCCCGGCTTCTCCCGCCGCCGCCTGCGCGCTGCATCTCCGCCAGCCGGCCGGCCGCCCGGCTGCTCCCTCGCCCCGCCCTAGTGCACTAGCCGGTCGACACCGCGTCTGTGCTCCAGCGATTGCTGTGGGATGGACCCGATTGCTTTTTCAAGTTTGTTGTAGGGGTGTTTTTGCGAAACATCAGCATTACATGTAGGTCTCATCTGTCAGAAACGTAGTTAAAATGGACTAAACATGTGATTTGTGGTTTTTGCAAAGATTAAGAAAAAAAAAGTGTGTTTTCTGAAAGGATTACCAAAACATGTGTTAGTGACAATCCTATCCCCCAATGTCGTGGTTTTCTGCAATTCACTCCTTGAAATATGAGCATGCCACAGAGTTTAGAGACAGAAAACCATGCAAAAGAAATCAAGAGGGAAGAGAGCAAGGGTGTGAACAGACTTCTTCAATTTCTTCAGTTTTGGCCTTTCGCGGTCAGAAACATAATCAAGACACATTTCTTTTGCGGGTGAAAATGAATTTTAGTGCACCATCAACTGGACTGGACGTCGTCGATGCAGAGCTGCGGAACCCGGGAGGGTCCAGACTTAATGAACACAGTTGTTCGCGGTTCAGTTCGGCCATAAACGGCAAGAAAATGACTGACGTTGTGTTTGATCACGACTAATATGTGACACCAACTTTCTACCTTCACACATGAGTAGCTTCACCTCTTCAATCAAGCCTTCATGGCGTGACTTTATGTAACTGCAAAGGAGAAGCAAGGATATGTGAAATGAAATCCATAATTAACCTTTTCAAAAACAGAGCACAACAGAGACAAGAAATGGTACAGAAATTCAAAATGGCATTTTCATAGTTACTAATTTTGTTTACAGTAATTCAAAATGGCACATAGGACACGTGATCCTGGTTAAAAACAGAAACATTTGAACATGTACTTGTCCATGTCCTCTGTTAAAATAGAATTTTATTAAAGGAACAAGTTTTGTAGCTTGTGTTAAATCGAAAAAAGGATTTGGTGCTTCACAAAGGAAATTTTCTTTTTGGAGCACTTATCAACGGTATAATATATGTCTTCTCTGCATGAAACTTTGCACGCACATAGAAGACACGAACATTTCCACTGTCAGATAAATTCAGAACTTTTAACTATTCTAACAAATTTACTGTTGACCATGGGAACATATGCCCCTGGAGCAACAAACACCTCCTCCAATTATTCCTATTTGAACTAACTAAATAAAGAGCATGATTTTATCCTAAACAAATGTTTAGTCTCCACTGACATTCATCACAATTTTCAGATATGCAGTTTCCTTTTGTATTTCATCAGTATAAATGATACACACAACTTTGTCATTCCCCCCACAACTGTACTGTGTAACTAATACATTTATGCAATTGCAAACTCTCCAATTTCTTTCTAGGAGTTATTGCCAGGTATAGCTATATACTGTAAACTATGCTGGGAGAGCACAATTCCCAGAATGTACAACATGTTAACAATCGACATTCCAATTCCAGCAGGGGAATAAGAAAGGATATAATCTTTGGGTCATATATATCTATCTAATGATAACTGGGTACTTGTCTCCAAGCTATTGCTCCTTTCCAGAATTCTCCTTAATCTTCCCGACAATATGCCGCGTCTTCTCTTCCAATTTGCCGCTCATCTTCCTCCCCAAACCCATCACCGCAGCTCGCTTGCCGCCTTTCCTCTTCACGCCATACTCCGCGGGAGAAGCAGAGGATGATGATGACGACCACTGACCCCCTGCAGGTACCACAGCTAGTACCTGAAGAGAAGAGCCCACTGCTGCATTTTCAGAAGCATCTTCCTCAAATTCTCTGGTGCTCAGCAGCGGCGTCATCAACTGGTTGGAAGGTTCAGCTTCTGAAGGTAGGGAACGGGAGCTGCTTGATGCTTCTGTCGCAGGTTCTTGGTTAGGCCCACGGGTGGATGTCACTATCTTCAGCGGTTCATCGTCACTTCTGGTTGAAGGAGCAGGTGGACTTGATTTGCTAGCTTCGTTGTTGGCACTGACCTTTAGTGTGGCATCATCATCAGGCTGGAGCTTACTCATATCTGAGCTATGAGCCTCGCTGTGTTCACGGTTCAGCCATATAAAAGGTGCAGCTCTGCGAGGCACCCAATCATCCTTCTCTGATATCATCCATGAGATGGGAATACTTTCACAATTCGGCAGTACCAAGCTTTGATGAAGTGAAGCCTGTGGGATAAGGCATGTTCCAGAATTAAGCATACATGCTAGCAAAGATTCCCTCTGTTCATTAATAAGACATTTTTGCAGTTCAATTTGAACTGTCAAAACATCTTTCATTAGTGAACAGAGGTAGTTATTAATACCAAGTAAGTTGAAGGGACCTTGATTTTGTTTCTGATAAGCGAAGCGATGTGGCTGTTGGTGATCTTCATGTCCCCAACTGAAGACTCCATTTCCCACGCAATCTCTGGCATTGATGTAAATCCGTACCAGATTTGATCAGAGGGGGGAGGCTTTATATGCATGCGCATTGTCCCACGAATAGAAGTGACTTTAATTGCCAACGAAAACGGCACCTTTTGCAAGAAAAGATTACACGAGTCAAGACTTCCTGGTTATATTAGTAACATACATTTAATTTAAATTTGTATCTACAGATTTTTCATCTAAAGTTTGGTCTCTGGTTTTAAGTGTTTGAAGTTTGAACATGCCAGACATACTTTTTCGTTTTTTCCTAATAATGTACCCCACAGATACAATTGATGTGAATAGACAAAAAGGAAAGTATTGTGGTAAAAAACTAGGCAACATATGAATGGAGGGGGAGAGAATGGAATCAGGTAAACACGTAAGTTTGAATTACAGGAAAAAATCTTCATTAGAAATAGCCAGATTATATTTTCATGTGCAACGCTTAGTCCACTGATGACTACCAATTGGATGTGTAAGCGTAAGCAGTACAGTAGTAGTGCAGTCTGCATAACAAAGTAAAACAAGAACTAACCTGAGAGACATGGTCAGTTATTGAATGCAAGATACTTTTCCACCTTGAAGTCCTCCCAGTGTTCTTTGACCGCCTTAACACATCTAGTACAAAAGATAAACAATCATTACATCATTGATTATGCATCAACACGACTGCAAATTCACGAGTTGCACTCATCACAGTATGTTTCGAGTTATAAAGTACAGTACTAAATGAAGAAAATTGCTTTCCAAGGGTCAAAGGAAAGAACATAAGCAATATGCATTTATGATGAAATGAAGTCAAGAAGCACATGAACTTGGATGGAAATATATGACCATAACAATTCAAAAAGTAGTTTTGGGAGGAGTTTGATTACACCAAATCATTTACTATGCACTTAGTTATTTATATGAAAAAACTAAATGCTCATTCTAAGAAATAAAAAGGAATAGAAAGAAAATGTGTGGAAAATTCAACCAAACCTGCCGCATCTTCATCTTCCACTACAGAAGCCAAAAGTTGCGAAGCCGCAAATTGATTGCCATAATGACCAATACTCGCCACAAGTTCTGAATCGACGCCCCCATTAGAATCCTCTTTGAGAGTAGTTTTCATTATGTCTTTTTGCAACTGTGGTTCCTGAACCTCAAGCCTTGCTTCAACATTCAGTGTTATTTCACTACAATACTCAAAATCAACTTCGAAAGCCCACAGTTCATTTAGATCCCTTGGGACAACTCTCATCCTGTGGAAATATGGCGGAAGTTCTCCAAGACTGAAATCAATAAGTGTAATTTCACCAATGTAGGCGGCAGTTCTCATGTTTGACAATTTTCGCTGATGAACAAGAACTAAACATTAGCAAATATGGATGAGGATGAGTTTACTTGTTTTAAATATAAGCACAATCTAACCTGAACGCGTGCTTTAATGGCTTTACTTATCTCATCACTCATTTTAGCATCAAAAAACAACCGAGAGATTAGGAGGTTCCAACAAAGTGTGCCTTCATCAGTAACCTTTCCATCTACATTTGTATCAGGAGAATCCGAGAACCTGTTACTGTAACTGAAATCAGAACTAGCCATACTGGGTTGCTTTATGTCTACGGATGATGAACTACTGCTGGAACTTCCTTCTTGTGCATCAATCAGTGTGGCACCATGGTAGCTGCGTGTTTTTTGGAACGTCTTTCTTTCTGCTTGTGCTGCGGTTGAGCTTGTTCTAGCTACTTGGGGAGGTTTTGTAGATGCCTTCCTGGCCAACTTTTTAAGAAAAAGACGTACTTTTGACGGCCCATCAGACTTTACCGCCTTGTCCATGATTTCACGTTCCTTAGCGGAAAGTGCCGATGATTTCAGGAAACAAGGGTATCCAGCATTTAAAGAGGATACGTAACTTCTGAACTCTTCACTCAACCTGGTATGCAATTTCAGTTTCTCCTTGTCTGTAGAAGATGCAAGACGAAGTGCTTTGCACCATGATTCTTTCTCCCAAGAGGTGTCCACATAAAGATAGCATACCTTGGTCCGCTTCCAAATCTCAGGTCCCTTGCTTTCTAGTTTTATCGGGTACCTTTTAGACCTGAAAAAAAAAGAATTAATATAAATGATGGTTACACTGAAACTAGAGTGCATATGTGAAGTGTACTGTAGCATCCACACTAAAATAGGCAAAGCAATAAAACATAGTGCTTTGTAAGGTCATTTAACTTAAAAAATAAAGTGCTGGTATTAGTCTTCAGCTGAAATCAAAATATAGGCACCCTTAGCTAACCACATGTCTAGGCTATGATGTTGATAACACAAGTCATACATTGAACAAGATACACACTCAACAAAAATATGAGTTAATGCGACAGAGAAATGCTGAAGATCAATGTATTGGCAACAAATTTTATCTGCACAAACCATTTACGTGACGGTAGGTTAGAGGCAGAAACAGCAAGAACAGTGCAATCCAGAAGCTCAATGGTTATCTGAGAATCATCGGGACCTGTCAAGACAAGCGAGTGGCCTTTAATCTTAGCCCGCATCCTTGTCGGAAAAACCTCGACAATGTTCTTTTTATCCTTGGTGCCTTTCCGAACCCCATTTTGTGAGTGCTTGCCGTTGCTAACTTTTGGCATCTTTTCTGGCTCTAAAATCCAGAGAAAACCCTGCAACAAGTATGGCCATTAGGTGAAATGATCCAAATTGCAACCATGCCTGGCTCTGGCCGGTAGAAAAACATACATGTCATGCGAGAGTTTGTCTGATGGTCAGTACGGCTAGCTGATGGTCAAGTAGCAAAAATGAAACATAATTAAGGTTAATTATTGCTTTGCATTATATCCAACAGACAGAGCAGAGAGAAGGAACACATTCAGGAGAACAGATTGCTGCTCCAATCCAATCATCGCCAAGCGTTCGGCCACAGCAATTAGAGAAACGCGACAGAATTTGATCCCAAGAAATTCTACATAAAGAAACGAGCTTCCCGCAACTTATAGATGGGACCCTATATATGCTTGCCTTGCCTGCTAAATAGGATTGCGAATTTGCAATTGCGATTGCAAGACAACAGGAGAAGGGAATCGGCAGGCAGAGAGGAATTAGGCGGGATGAAGCGAAGCGTCCTGACCTGCTTCTCGGCGGAGAAAGGCCCGTCGCCGGAGAGCTCGGCTGCGGCGGCGGCCTCCGGAGGCGGAGGCGTTGGCCCGCGGCGGCGCAGGGCGCGGAGGGCCCAGAGAATCGCGGCCCCTTCGGCGAGGGCGAGCGCGAGGAGTCCGATGAGGAAGCCCGAGAGGAAGATCGCCACCGCCATGGGCGACGACGATGACGAGGAAGACCTTGCCAGGCGAAGCAGCTCTGCAGCGCACAAGAGAACATAAAGAAAAGCAGAGAGGTGGAGGACAGAGCTCCAGGTTGTTTGTCGAGGGGGGGCTGACGTGCAGGGCCCACCTGTCACGGAGCCCGTTAATTTGGTTCCAATGTTCTTGAAATGGTTTTTTTTTGAGGTAGAAATGGTTTGACCCTTGTCGTATCGGGTTTTGTTTCATTTTCTGTAACCGACCGAGCAAAAAAACATTCTTAGTTGATGACAGCAGCATATTCCCTTGAGCACTTGAGTTTCAAAAACCATAGTCTAGACCAAAGTTTTAAATAGCGGGCTATAGCCTGCCTATAGCCCCGCTATAGCTGTTTCAGGGTGCCGCTAAATGACGCTCGCCGCTATTCGTGTATAATTGTGTAAAAAAGATTTAAAATAGCGGGCTATAGCTGTTTTGAAGGGCCGCCGTTATTTGGCATAGCCCGCTATTTAAAACTATGGTCTAGACTAGGAGGAGTAGCGTGGACGATTTTGGAGCTACGAAAAGATCCTCTTTGTTACGGATCGAATCTCTTGGCTCCAATGTCCGAAAACAGTAACTAGTTATTCTCGATCACGGGTCGATCAAAATAGAATGAAAATCTTGTAAAATTAAAGTTAGAAATCTTGTCGCTTAATACAAACGGTTTTTTTTATCGTTTGATGTGATGTACACATCCAGTGGCTAGCTGTGTAGTTAGTTGACAACACAGTTTTTTAATAATATAGGCATAAATCAAGCAAAAAGTAATTAATTTTTTTTACAAATACAAGTATTTGACTACACAAATTTGCTTTGACTACATAAAGTTCATCTACTGGCTCCGCCATTGTACACATCTAGAAGCAAACAATTAGATTTTAAACTTACTCGCGCTAAAACAAAACTGACATGAACACTCTTCTATTCAGACAGGTTAGGGCCTCAAGCCTACAACCTGAAAACCGGGATTTAAATCCTAGTTTCTATCTTCTTTTTTATTTTACTAGGTGGAAAATTTTAGTTTTAGGTCTGCATGCCAAATTTTATTATTTATCAATTCGACCATGGTAATTTTATTAAAAAATGCACTTTATCATGGTAATTTTGTGTATTTGCATATATTTTTCATGGTAATTTTTTTAATCGTGATAACTTTATTTTCTGAATCTTGGAAAATTTCATAAAAAATATTTTAACACAAAATGCCATTTTAAAATTGCAATGATATAGTATACATGATTTTTTAATTTTTTATTCACTAGAGCATTGTAAATTTTGTTGTGTCTTCACATATCTGCCATGTGACATTTTACATGATAAAATTAGTTTCTTGTTGTTGTTTAGGATATTCTTTTTTTACTTTGCTTGAATGTGCGTGTAATAGTGTGTTTGTATGGATTTATAATTTTATATTGTTTCATAATATGAATACAAGCATAGTTTTCTTAAAGATTTTTTTTCATGTGTCACATGTTTTACTTGCTTGCATTGCATTTTATGTTTTCCTTTGTTATTTTCTTCGTGTGTAATCGAGCTACGAATACTAGTAAAAAGGTCAGCCTACGTTGATTCATCATGAGGTGGTTCTTGTAGCGAACGTTTTTCATTCACTTGATCGAACCCCTCCTATGAAACGGATCATTCGCATGCATGATCCCTCCATGGAATCGTTAGATGTACTGCAACCTAAATAAGAATGATATCATCTCAACTCTTACATCAAACACGAACATAAAAATTAAGCATTGATACAAAAAGCACACATCACACGACAAGCAACATACCATCATTCATTAAAAAGCATGGATATGCATGCACGCAAGCTTGATATTGTTATTACCCTTGGTAAACCATAGAGAGTGTTACCAGAACCACCAATGATGACAATGATGACCATCACACTTTCATTGAAATTGTGCTGGCCTTTGGAGGGATTCTGGATCCGACATCTGGTGATAGGCGGGTGAGCCGCCAGATTCAGAGCCGGATGCGGATGGCTAGCAGTTGGGGCATGCTATGCGAGCAACCAAGCTTCAAGGCATCGAAGCATATACACGCATGCTAGTTAATACAAGTTTTTTTCTATTTTATATTTCTCTAAGGACGATTTGGTTGGTAATGCGAATAAAATCGGGGTCTCTTTTGGGATATTCATGAGGTTGCTAGATCTAGAATGATTTGCTGGATCTTGAGGCAGACAAAGTGAAAGCTCAAGAATGATCAGAGGGGGAGGGGGTGAATGATCACTTCTAAAAATTCTAAGGAACTTAGGAGGAATTCATGCAAACTGCGAAGGACTACAGACATCTCGAGCGAATAGCAGAATCGAGAGACATGCATAAGTCGAAAGGATTGGAAGCGAAGGAAAACATCGAAGGCAAACAAGCAACGAGTAAATACTGAATGTAAATACAAGAAGGAAAACGAGCCTGACACGACGATGTTTGGTAAACCAGTTCACACTCTGCAAAGTTCTACGTCTGGTTGGAGGGACTAGTGATTGAACACTTGGAGCAAAACTCTCTCCGTCCTATTCTATACTGCAACAAACTCCTCGAGCTTGTCCAGTTTTCACTCGTGGTAAAGGATTCAGGACCTCTCCGAGACCTTTACAAACTTCCTTCAGCAGCGAAAATTTCTCTTCGACTGCTTGACAGGCGACGCCTAACCGTCTAGGAGACTTGCAGTTCTCCAAGGTAAAAAGATCGGCTAATCTCGACCTAAGTCTCTGTGAATTTCTCAACTCAGTTCAGACTTGGGTTTTGGTTTTCTCTCGACTTCTCTTGGGATGCTCACAGTACTTCTGTCTTAGAGTCTTCAGGGGAGCATCCAGCCCGAAATGGCGGGTAGGTGCAGGGTATTTATAGGTGGCGATCCCGATGGGTCAAATGACTGAAGTGACCCGACGCAACAGCTTGACGCGTGATAACCCTCAACTGTAGGGGATCGAGATAGTCTTCGCGGGCAAGATAACCCAATTTATTGATTCGACACTTGGGGAGCCAAAGAATAAGTACAAGCTTTGACAATTGAGTTATCAATTCAACCGCACCTGAAATAAACAATCGCTTGCACAAAGGTATTAATAGCAACGGTAGTATGGAAGTGGTAGTGGTGATGATAATAGTGGTGATGAAACAGCAAAAGTAAAACAGCAAAAGTAAACAACTAGTAACCAGCAGGATTGACACACTGTAGGCTAGGGAGATGGATGGTCGGGCGCTGCTTGGATGAGATCAAACATGTAATAGATTCTAACATGGGCAAGGCTCACAGAAAATAAATGATCATCTAGGCAAATATCAAACATCAGGAATGTATCCCAAGGTATTTGTACGTGCTTGCAATAAGAACTTTGCACAACATCTTTTGTCCTACCCTCCCGCTACAAACGGAGCCAAAAGGAACTTAGGAAGATTAAGGTACTCCTGTCAAAGAGCACCGGAACAAAGCATTAACACTTCATGGATACACGGAATCCTCAAATTATAGTCCATCCCCTTTGGTGTCTCAAGCTGTCACCATTGGGATTGCCGGTTCCGGACTATAATAGGTGCATACAACTCATAGACAGGATCAAGAACACCAACAAACTCAAGAAAACAAAGGGTGATCAGATCTGAAATCATGGCACTCGAGCCCAAAGTGGCAAGCATTAAGAGTAACAAGTTGTAACAGAGATGATAAACACCAAGTAGATGATAGGCAACATGCCCCCAACAATCTGATAAACTATTACATGATCTAACTCATCCAATCCCTACCATCCCCTTTGCCTACAGCAGGGAATTACTCACACATGAGAAGAGAAGTCATGGAGGGGTGATGGAGAGGTGATACAAAGTGGCAACTCTCCTCGTTGGTTACCCCAAGTGGAAGGTGAGATGCAGTGTAGCAGCAAGTTTCCCTTAGCAAAGATGCTAAGGTTGAGTATCGAACCAGTATGACTCCAAGAGATACAAGTAGGTGTCTCGGCGCTTGACGTGGACCTGCCAGAAATTCACTTGCTGGCGTGGAAGTTGACGGGAAAAGACTCCTGCTTGCTTCCCTGGCAACGGCGCCAGAAGCTCGCTTGACGTGGACCTGCACACAGATACAAATAACTTTGCTCCCAACGAGTACAAAGGAGTTGTCAATTCCTCCGGCCTTGCTGTTTACAAAGGATCAACACAAGAGATAAAAGTGGAACTGAAAGTAAAGACTGAAAGTAAACTAAGGGTGTAAACAATAATGTGAAGATGGACCAGGGTCCCATGATTTTCACAAGTGATGTCTCTCTCCCAAAAGACGATAAAAGTGCTAGCGAGGTAAACAAATCACAGCTGGGCAATTGACAGGATTATGAAGGCACCGCAATGCTAACTATGCTGCAAAGAAAGGAAGGGCTCAAAAGCAATGGGCAGTACGCCAAGGTAAGTAGACCGAAATCCAACTGCATCTACTACCAATCATCCACCTTGAGATATCTATCCAGAACATCTCGCTGGTATTAAGTTGCGAATCCCACCCAAAGTGTAAACTCAAAGCAACAGACAACTGCATTAAAAGAACTTTGCGTAAAGTAAACAATCCTTGCACCCGCGGGTACAAGCACCGTGGTTTTATCCCTGGTGGAAACAACACATCCCCTAGTCTCATGTTTATGTCACTCAAGCTAGACATCAGGGGGCTGAACCCACAATCAAGCATAACGCTCCCTCTTGGAGTTGCAAGCAAACTACCTGGCCAAAGCAAAATACTGCAACGGAGAACATGCAAGAATTTACTCAAGAACAAAATATAAAAAAGAAGAACCAAATATATTACTCATCACAATCTGAACATAGTCTCATAATTCATCAGATCCCAGCAAACTCAGCATAGTAACAACAGAAATTACAAAAGTGCCTCGATCATGTGAGGCAGCTCACGAGGTCTCGAAAGTGGAAGCACAAAGAGGGGAGAGGTACATCACATAGCTACTGGTCACGGACCCATGGTCCAAGGGGGACTACTCACGGCACATCCGGGAGGCGTCCATGGCTATGGATGGTCTCCCGGAGGAGGTTCCTCCTCCCGGCAGGGTGCCGGGGCAACTTCTCCAGGCAGCCCCAATCTTGAAACGGCGGCGGAGGTACAGAGGCGAGTTCGCGGAAAAGAGATCGATATTAGGGGTTTCCACCCCGAGGGCTAAATATAAGCGGAGGGGGGTGTCGAGGGGACCCACAGGGCAGCCAGGAGGCCCCCTGGCGCGGCCTAGGGTGGGGACGTGCCAGGGACCCTTCTGGAGTCCCTGTGGTGGCCCCCCTCCGCTGCCTTGGTGATTACGGAAGCTTCTGGCTCGCTGATTTTTTATCTGATTTTTCCGGATTTTTTGGAGCACTTTTAATGGCCGGAAAACCTGAAATACAAAAACAGCAGAAAACAGCAACTGGAAGCTGGGTGCACTGTGTTAATAGATTAGTCCAAATATGCTCAAAAGTGTATGAAAGTTCAAGCAAAACATGGCAAAGTCACACAAAACATGCATGGAGCAAGCAAAAATTATAGATACGTTTGGGATGTATCAAGAGGCGATGATGATGACGATGGAGATGATTTCCCCTCACCCGAGGCCAAAGCAGCCTCCAGATTAGCTCTCCCGGAGAAGAACAGAGGGTGGCGGCGGCTCCGCGACGTAGATCGGAAAAGCAACTTCTTTTCTGGAGTTTCCTCGTTGATGCTAGCAAGGAAGATACTTCTCTCGCTTCTCGTTGGTTACCCCAAGTGGAAGGTGAGATGTAGCGTAGCAGCAGAATTTCCCCTATGTAGAGGATAGGTTTTGTCTCCCTTAGGACTCGCAGAGATACAAGAAGGTGGTAAAGTGAACAATGGTGCCGAGGTTGCTAACTTCGCCTGGACCTGCACACACAGCAAATAACCTTGCTCCCAACGAGTACAGAGAAGTTGTCAATTCCTTTGGCCTTGCCGTTTACAAAGGATCAACGCAAGAGATAATAATAATGGCAACGGAAAGTAAGAACTGAAAGTAAATTGAAGGTGTAAAAAATGATGGAAATATGGACCGGGGTCCCATGACGTTCACTAGTGATGTCTCTCTCCCAAAAGACGATAAAAGTGCTAGCGAGGTAAACAAATCATAGCTGGACAATTGACAGGATTATAAACGCACCGCAATGCTAACTATGCTACAAAAGAAAAGAAGAGGATCAAAAGCAATGGGAAGTACGCCAAGGTAAGTAGACCGAAATCCATTTTCATCTACTACGAATCATCCACCTTGAGATATTTATCCTGAACATCTCGCTGGTATTAAGTTACGAATCCCACCCAAAGTGTAAACTCAAAGCAACAGACAACTGCATTAAAAGAACTATGCGTAAAGTAAACAATCCTTGCACCCGCAAGTACAAGCACCGTTGTTTTATCCCTGGTGGAAACAACACATCCCTAGTCTCATGTTTCTGTCACTCAAGCTAGACATCGGGGGGGCTGAACCCACAATCAAGCATAATGCTCCCGCTTGGAGTTGCAACAAATCACTTGGCCAAAGTAAAATACGGAAATGGAGAACATGCAAGAATTTACTAAAGAACACAAATATAAAAGAGAACCAAATATATTACTCATCACAATATGAACATAATCTCATAATCCATCAGATCCCAGCAAACTCAGCATAGCAACACAGAAATTACAAAGGTGCCTCGATCATGTGAGGCAGCTCACGAGGTCTCGAAAGTGGAAGCACAAAGAGGGGAGGAGAACATCACATAACTACTGGTCATGGACCCATGGTCCAAGGGGGACTACTCACAAGACATCCGGGAGGCGTCCATGGTGATGGATAGTCTCTTGGAGGGGATTCCTCCTTCCGGCAGGGTGCCGGGGCAGCTTCTCCTGGCAGCCCCGATCTTGAAACGGCGGCGGTGGCAGAACAGAGAGGAGAACAGGAATAGCAGATCGATATTAGGGGTTTCCGTCACGGGGGCTAAATATAGGCCAAAGGGGGCACCGAGAGGGGCCACAGGGCATCTAGGAGGCCTCCTGGTGCGGCCTAGGGTGGGGACGTGCCAGGGACCCTCCTGGGGCCCTGGTGGGTCCACCCCCTTCCAACTTTGGTTTTTCGGGAAGCTTTCAGGTCGCTGATTTTTTATATAATTTTTCCGGGATTTATTTGGCACTTTTAATGGTCGGAAAACCTGAAATACAAAAACAGCAGAAAACTGGAACTGGCAACTGGGTGCACTGAGTTAATAGGTTAGTCCAAACATGATAAAAACAGTGTATGAAAGTTCAAGCAAAACATGGTAAAGTCACACAAATCATGCATGGAGCAAGCAGAAATTATAGATACGTTTGGGACGTATCAACATCCCCAAGCTTAATTCCTGCTCGTCCTCGAGTAGGGAAATGATAACAAGCATAATTTCTATGGCTACATGCCACACAACCATAAAAGGACTTTTAAGTAAGGCAATCAAAGCATGCAATTCAATTCAAGTCTTAACAAGCAAGAGTCTATATTAGCATTGATACAAGTAATAAAAGAACAAAGGGTGCAAGAGCTCTCGCTGTCCGTGACTCGAATGTCTCTAGATGGTGTTTGCGTGCAAGAAGGGGGGTATGAGAATACGAGATAAAAAATAGTTGTTGAGAACTAGTATGTACTAAAGTTTCACACTTAGTATCCTTTGGATTCTTATCTTGACTCGTCCCCAGACCACTAGTCAGGTACAAGTCAAAATGATCCACTCCCTTTCGATATTTTGAGCACTCATGCAATGGATGAGCGTGAGCAAGAAAGTTGACACCTAAAAGGCGAAACAGAAAGAAGGTGGAGGAGGAAGACAAAAAATGTGTGAAAGGCTCACATCAATGAGGACAATCATAGGCGAGAGAAGGCCATATGATAGATATGATGTGAGGAGTAGGGATTGCCATGCAACGAATGAACATGCGAGCTAAAATCTCTCCAAGGGAACTAGTGGGGGTGCATCCAACTTTTCTTGCTCAAGAAGACCTAGAGCTCGTTTGTGTTGGAAATATGCCCTAGAGGCAATAATAAAATGTTATTATATATATTTCCACGTTCGTAATTAATGTTTATATTTCTATGCTATAATTGCAATGACCCTGACTATGAGATTCAGAAGAAAACTCATTTGCATGTGTGGAAATGTAAACACCAAGAGTTCCTGGTTTAGCCTCTAAGACCAGCTCATGTGCTAACTGATGATTACGTTTTCTTAATCATGGACATTGTTCTTGTAACAAGGATGTCAGTAGCAATGGGAACATATTGTTAGCAGAACAATGATGTTGAACCGACCCAGTATTGAATGGTATACTTAGAGATCACATCGTAACAACGTTATAAGTCATATCATGAAATGTTATCATATACGTAATCCTTAGACCATCAGAATATCAAGTTACTTCACTCAGGAAGGTATGCTTTGGTTCTTAGATGAAACCTCCCGTGAATGGGAAGTAGTAAAATAAGTTCTGGGTATATCAGATGGAGTGTCTAGTGACTGTGATAGTTCAAGATTGGGATTTGCTCCTTCACGATGAAGAAGATATTCACTTTGGGCCCACTTGGTATGACGGTATCCATTATAGTCTGGTGATACGTCCAAAACGTATTTATAATTTCTGCTTGCTCCATGCATGTTTTGTGTGATATTGCTATGATCTAGATACACTTTCATACATTTTTGATCATATTTGGACTAACCTATTAACTCAGTGCACCACAGTGCCAGTTCTTGTTTTCTGCTGTTTTTCTATTTCAGTTTTCCCCCATATAAAAAGTGCTCCAAAAATTCGGGAAAATCAGATAAAAAATCAGCGCAGAAGAACCTTCTAGATGAACCTAGGTGGGGCCAGAGGGCCACCACCAGGGGCCCTGGTGGCGCGCCCTAGGGGCTGGCCGCGCCAGGGGGCGCCTGGACCCCTGGTGGCCCCCCTGGCTGCCCCCCTTCGCCTATATATTCTCCGTGACGAGAAACCCTTGAGGAAAGAACCCTTTTTCGCGATCTCGCCTCTGTTTCGCCGCCGCCGCGCTTCCGAGATCGGGAGCACCAGCAGACCTCTTCCTGGCACCCTGCCGGAGGGAGGGCCGACCTCCGGGAGTCTCCTCTCCACCATGGATGCTTCCCGGATGTGCCGTGAATAGTTTCCTTTGGACCATGGGTCCGTGATCAGTAGCTATGTGATGTTCTCCTCCCCTCTTTGTTCTTCATGGTTTAGACCTCGTGAGCTGCCCTACATGATCGAGGCACTTTTGTAATCTTTCTGCTGTTGCTATGCTGAGTTTGATGGGATCTGATGGATTATGAGATTATGTTCAGATTGTGATTGAGTAATATATTTGGTTCTTATCTCTTATATTTTTGTTCTTAAGTAATTCTTGCATGTTCTCCGTTGCTGTTTATTGCTTTGGCCAAGTAGTGCGTAGTAACTCCAAGAGGGAACGTTATGCTCGATTGTGGGTTCATGCCCCCTGATGACACGCTTGAGTGACAGAAACATGAGTCTAGGGGATGTGCTGTTGCCACAAGGGGGAAAACAACGGTGCTTGTAACCGCGGTTGCAAGGATTGTTTACTTTACGAAAAGTGCTTTTTAATGCAGTTGTCTGTTGCTTTGGGTTTACACTTTGGGTGGGGCTCGCAACTTAATACCAGCGAGATGTTCTGTATAGATATCTCAAGGTGGATGATTAGTAGTAGATGCAGTTGGATTTCGGTCTACTTATTTTGGCGTTCTGCCCATGCTTTTGAGCCTCTTCCTTTCTTTTGTAGCATAGTTAGCATTGCGGTGCGTTCATAATCCTGTCAATTGCCCTTCTGTAATTTGTTCACCTCGCATAGCAGTTCTATCGTCTTTTGGGAGAGAGACATCACTAGTGAACATCACGTATCCCGGTCCATATCTTCATCACTGTTTCCACACTCATTTACTTTTCTGCTTTTACTTTCAGTTGCTATCATTATCCCTTGTGTTTGATCCTTTGTAAACAACAAGACCGGAGAGACTGACAACCTCTCTGAACTTCGTTGGGAACAAAGTTATTTGTGTTTGTGTGCAGGTCCACGTCAGTTGCGCCGCTGACACCTACTTATCATCTCCGGAGTCCTACTGGAGACAAACCTTGGTATCTTTACTGAGGGAAATTTGCTGCTGTGCTACATCACGCCTTCCACTTGGGGTTTACCAACGAAGGGCGAGAAATCACTATCATCACCTCGCACATCAAGCAAGATTTCTGGCGCCGTTGTCGGGGACTCCGAGTGCTAAGATAGGGGAGTTGCACACTACCCTTTACCTTTGTTTTTTTAGTCTTGTTAGTTTACCTTTCAGTTTTTATCTTTGTGTCTTGTATCAAAAATCAAAAAAAAATCTGCCACACTTGCTGCTGCTATGGGTTCCACTGAAAACACCAAGTTGTGTGACTTCACTAGTCACAACAACCAAGACTTTATCTGCACCCCCATTGCCACACCTGCCACTTCAGCTACCTCTTATGAAATTAAACCCGCCTTGCTAAATCTTGTTATGAGAGATCAATTCTCTGGTGCTGGATATGATGCTGCTTTACACTTGAACAATTTTGTTGAATTATGTGATATGCAAAAGTATAAATAAGTAGAAGGTGATATTTTTAAGCTCAAGCTCTTTCCTTTCTCTTTAAGGGGAGAAGCTAAAATCTGGTTTCAATCTTTGCCTAGGAATAGCATAGATTCTTGGGATAAGTGCAAAGATGCTTTTATAGGGAAGTACTACCCACCTGCTAAAATTATCGAATTAAGGAGTAACATTATGAATTTTAAGCAATTGGATAATGAACACGTTGCCCAATCTTGGGAACGAATAAAATATCTTGTTAAGAAATGCCCTACACATGGTTTGACTACCTGGATGGTTATCCAGACTTTTTATGCAGGCTTGAACTTTACCTCACGGTACCTGTTAGATTCGGCCGCGGGAGGAACCTTTATGTCAACTACACTTGGTGCTGCCACGAAGCTTCTCGATGAGATGATGACCAATTATTCCCAATGGCACACCGAACGCGCTCCAACAGGTAGGAAGGTAAACTCTGTCAAGGAAATTACCTCCCTCAATGAAAAAGTTGACTTAATTATGTCTCTACTTACCAAGCAACCCTCCATTGATCCTCGTGATGTCCCTTTAAATTCTTTGGTTTCCCAAGAACAAGTAGATGTGAACTTTATTGCTAGAAAAAACTTCAACAACAATGCTTATAGGGGTAATTTTGCTAACAATCCTAGACCGTTTCCATCCAACTATGGGAACAACAACACCTACCCTAGCAACAAGAACCCCTCCTCTGAATTAGAAAGCATGCTTAGAGACTTTATCACCACCCAAAAAGCCTTCAATAAAAATGTAGAGGAGAAATTAGCTAAATTAGATAATCTCTCTTTGAAGGTAGAAAGCTTAGCCCTTGATATTGAGATGCTTAAAATTAGAACCTCTCCCCTTGAGGAGAATAAGGCCACTCCTATTAATGCTATCCAATTTCAAATTAATGAAAATATTAGGATGATGGCTAAACTTAAAGAAAGGTGGGCTAGAGAAAAAGAGGAAGAGGATAGAATTAAGAGCCTTCCTACACACCACACAGTTGCCACTATCCAAATTGTTGAGGACTCCCAAACTATTAGCACCCAATGCACTCCTAGTCCCGTTGGACCTATTAATGGTGATGCTAATACCTCAACCGAAGATGAAGAAACTCCTATGAACATAGAGGGTTTCAAACAAGTAAGCCTAGATGACACTACTACAACCTTTGATAATAGTGATATTGATTTTGATAGTTGCACCCTCTCAGAATTTATTAGCTTGCTACACAAAATGTCTAGAGACCCCCACACAGCACACTTAATCTTGCCTTCACGGAGCATATCACAAATGCTCTCATCAAAGCTAGGGAGGAGAAGCTTAGAGTAGAAGCCTCCATACCTAGGAAGCTATATGATGGTTGGGACCCTATGATAAAAATTAAATTAAATAACTTCTCTTGCTATGATTTATGTGATGTTGGAGCTAGTACCTCCGTTATGCCCAAAAGAATATATGATATGTTTGAATTGAAGCCCTTTGAGCCTTGTTCTTTTAGTGTTCGTCTTGTTGATTCTTCCGTAAAGAAACCTTTGGGGAAGATCGACGATGTTCTTATCATTGTCAATGACAACTATGTTCCCATTGATTTTATTGTTATGGATATAGAGTGTGAACCTTTGTGTCCAATTATTTTGGGACGTCCTTTTCTTCGCACCGTTGGTGCGGCTATTGACATGAAAGAGGGGAATATAAAATTCCAATTCCCTCTCAAGAAAGGGATGTAACACTTCCCTAGAAATAAAATCAAGTTACCTTTTGAGTCCGTTACTCGGGCTAGTTATTCTCTTTCTCTTGATAAAACTTGATTCTTCTCTTGCATCATGCCTAGCTTAAAGGCATAAAAGAAAGCGCTTTTGGGAGGGAGCCCACAACGAATTAGGTTTATTTTTGCTTTTCTTGTGTCTTGATGATTGTTACTACTGTAGAAACATCATTGTATCTTTATTTTTCAGCTTTGTGCCAAGTTATAGCCTCTTATGATAAGGGAAGCAAAAGTTGTGACATGCTGTCCAGAAAACAGATTCTGTCCCTTGACAGAAAAATTCGAATAAAATCACCAGATCATCTTTTTGATCTGAATTTTTTTGACAGCATGCTCTATACAATTGTGAAACTTTCGTATGTTCTGAGTTTTTTGATTTGAGTTGCAGAAGTGCCCCGAAAAAATTCTCTACTACCTGCTGTTCTGTTTTTCACAGATTCTGCCACGTTTTTCCTCTCTTCACTTTTGCAAACCTTAAGCTTGCTTTTTCTTCGCAAAAACTTTTTGGCACTCTTGAGAAACAGTAGCTCTTCAAGAATATCTTTATATCCAATGGGGAAAAATTATTTTATTAAAGGGTACCAATCTCTCTAATTAGCTTATGATGAGTTATGTATGAAGGGAGTTTTCAAGTGTGCGATGGGAGATGATGAAAGAAGATCCAGGAGTGTCAAGCGCTCAAGCTTGGGGATGCCCCCATGCATCCCCAATAAATATTCAAGGAGACTCAAGCATCTAAGCTTGGGGATGCCCCCGTGCATCTCCTTCTCCATCAACAATCATCAGTTTGTCCTTCGTCTCACTATATTTTTATTACTTCATGCGTTATGTGCTATGCTTGGAGCGTCTCGCTCTTAGGTTTTATTTTTAGTTTTCTTTAGTTTTGCTTGCTGGTCATAACAAGTTAGACCCCATCTTGATTTGTGTGGGAGAGAAACACGCTCCACTCTAATCTAGAACACATCATAGGATTTTTCCTGCTTATCTTTTTGCTGTTGTGTGTTATTTATCTTTTCGTAGCTGCTGCCATGTTTAGTTTTAGTCTTAGTTTGTCTTTTGCAAGAGCCTTGGCTTTTGTTTAGTTTGTTGCTGGAACTCTCTTTAGTTTTCATGTTTATCTTGTTAAGAGAGTTGGTTGTTGCACTGAGTTGTGTTTTGTCTTGAAAGTAGGTAATTGAGGTTGCTATTTAATTCTAGTAGTAACTTGCAATAGTTTTGAGGTATTGATGTGAGTAATGTCTGAACTTTTGGTGTGAAGAGCTCTAGCCTATTAGTGATAGGTGTCGTATTTTGGGCAATCCGTGTGTATTTTCAAAACCTAAAAAAACTAGTTGAGAACTCTAAACTACTAGATGGATCACTAATCTTTGGAGGGATCGTATATTAGAGTACACTCACGTACCATGAGTCGAGGATGCGCAAGGATAACCAAACCCCCATACACTCCTCCTCGGGGTACTCGTGTCTTTGTGAACCTCCTTATTATATTGAGAGTTACCGATAATAAGTGCATGAGTTCTTCGGACTAATGTAAGTATTGAAAGTTGACACTTCCACCTTCCCATATTTTGCTAGCCTCTCCCGCGCCGTGCATTGCCTTCTTCTCACTCCGAGAGTTGGTGTCCACCTTTGCCGGTACATCCAAACCCTTGGCACGATACGCTCTGTCATCATAAGCCTCTTTATATCTTTCCTCAAAACAGCCACCATACCTACCTATCAAGGCATTTCCATAGCCTTTCCGAGGTATATTGCCATGCAACATTGATACGTCCAAAACGTATCTATAATTTCTTCTTGCTCCATGCATGTTTTGTGTGATATTGCTATGATCTAGATACACTTTCATACACTTTTGATCATATTTGGACTAACCTATTAACTCAGTGCACCACAGTGCAAGTTCCTATTTTCTGCTGTTTTTCTATTTCAGTTTTCCCCCATATAAAAAGTGCTCCAAAAATTCGGGAAAATCAGATAAAAAATGAGCGCAGAAGAACCTTCCAGATGAACCTAGGTGGGGCCAAAGGGCCACCACCAGGGGCCCAGGCGCCCTGGTGGCGCGCCCCAGGGTCTGGCCGCGCCAGGGGGGTGCCTGGACCCCTGGTGGCCCCCCTGGCAGCCCCCCTTCGCCTATATATTCTCCGTGACGAGAAACCCTCGAGGACAGAGCCCTTTTTCGCGATCTCGCCTCTGTTCCGCCGCCGCCACGCTTCCGAGATCGGGAGCACCAGCAGACCTCTTCCCGGCACCCTGCCGGAGGGAGGGCCGACCTCCGGGAGTCTCCTCTCCACCATGGCTGCTTCCCGGATGTCTCGTGAGTAGTTTCCTTTGGACAATGGGTCCGTGATCAGTAGCTATGTGATGTTCTCCTCCCCTCTTTGTTCTTCATGGTTTAGACCTCGTGAGCTGCCCTACATGATCGAGGCACTTTTGTAATCTTTCTGCTGTTGCTATGCTGAGTTTGATGGGATCTGATGGATTATGAGATTATGTTCAGATTGTGATTGAGTAATATATTTGGTTCTTATCTCTTATATTTTTGTTCTTAAGTAATTCTTGCATGTTCTCCGTTGCTGTTTATTGCTTTGGCCAAGTAGTAGGTACTAACCCCAAGAGGGAACGTTATGCTCGATTGTGGGTTCATGCCCCCTGATGACACGCTTGAGTGACAGAAACATGAGTCTAGGGGATGTGCTGTTGCCACAAGGGGGAAAACAACGGTGCTTGTAACCGCGGTTACAAGGATTGTTTACTTTACGCAAAGTGCTTTTTAATGCAGTTGTCTGTTGCTTTGGGTTTACACTTTGGGTGGGGCTCGCAACTTAATACCAGCGAGATGTTCTGGATAGATATCTCAAGGTGGATGATTAGTAGTAGATGCAGTTGGATTTCGGTCTACTTATTTTGGCGTTCTGCACATGCTTTTGAGCCTCTTCCTTTATTTTGTAGCATAGTTAGCATTGCGGTGCCTTCATAATCCTGTCAATTGCCGTTCTGTAATTTGTTCACCTCGCATAGCAGTTTTATCGTCTTTTGGGAGAGATACATCACTAGTGAACATCACGTATCCCGGTCCATATCCTCATTACTGTTTTCACGCTCATTTACTTTCCTTCTTTTACTTTCAGTTGCTATCATTATCCCTTGTGTTTGATCCTTTGTGAACAACAAGACCGGAGAGATTGACAACCTCTCTGAACTTCGTTGGGAACAAAGTTATTTGTGGTTGTGTGCAGGTCCGCGTCAGTTGCGCCGCTGGCACCTACTTATCATCTCTGGAGTCCTACTGGAGACAAACCTTGGTCTCTTTACTGAGGGAAATTTTCTTCTGTGCTACATCACACCTTCCACTTGGGGTTTACCAACGAAGGGCGAGAAATCACTATCATCACCTCGCACATCAAGTGAAATTTCTGGCGCCGTTGCCGGGGACTCCGAGTGCTAAGATAGGGGAGTTGCACACTAACCTTTACCTTTGTTTTTTAGTCTTGTTAGTTTACTTTTCAGTTTTTATCTTTGTGTCTTATATCAAAAATCACACAAAAATTGTTTATCTTGCTGTTAGTAGTCCTCCTTGTTTAGATGAACATGTTAGGGCTAGGTGCTTTGCGGGAATCGAAAGTTCTCGATTTCCGTCAAAGAGATGGAGAAAATATGAAGAAGGCATGGGACAGAATTTCTGAAGCACATAAAAGAATTATGCCTTGGATACCTATAAAAATTGTGCTTAGAAATTTTTACCATGGTATTTTTAAGTGGTGTAAACACTCTCTTGACATTATAGCTGAAGGAGATTTTCTAGAGTGTGATGAAGTTAGGGCTCTTGATATTTTGCATAGTCTATCTAGTTATTTTGTTTATGATCGTAGTATTGATACTGTCATAGATAGACTTGCCACTATTGAAAAAAGATTGGATGCTCTAGACTTGAGGAAAGTAGAGGAACTTAAGTCCAACAAGAAAAAAATGTTGGAGATAGATTATGATTGGGAGCCCTTTGTTAGGATTAGCATCTCTAACCAAGGCTTCCTTGCTCTTTGTGATATTGGATCCACAGTTCTACTATGCCAAAAATAGTTTATGATTCTTTGAAGCTAGATATGGATAAATTATCATCTTATCATGAACATTCTAATGGAGATATTTCAGATATTAAAGGAAAGGTAAAATAAGTCCAAGTTGCATTCCTTCATAGGACTGCACCAATGGATTTCTTCATCATGGAGCCAAACCAAAGTAACATTGTGCTCGGAAGAGACTTCCTCCGTGCTATGAAAGGCTTCATTGATATTGGTAACGGGCACATACGCTTACGCGGTATGGCGAAAGGTAAGTACCTCTTTCCTAGGAAGAAGAAGAATGAGCTTATTGAAAATCAATTTTAAGGTTTTTATGATTCTGATCTTGGAGACCCTTGATTCTTCTTTTGCATCATGCCTAGCTTAAAGGCATAAAATAAAGCGCTTTTGGGAGGCAGCCCACAACGAATTAGGTTTCTTTTTGCTTTTGTTGTATCTTGATGTTTGTTACTACTGTAGCAACATCATTGTATCTTTATTTTTCAGCTTTGTGCCAAGTTATAGCCTCTTATGATAAGGGAAGCAAAATTTGTGACATGCTGTCCAGAAAACAGATTCTGTCCCTGGACATAAAAATTCGAATAAAATCACCAGATCATCTTTTTGATCTGAATTTTTTTGACAGCATGATCTATACAATTGTGAAACTTTCGTATGTTCTGAGTTTTTTTATTTGAGTTGCAGAAGTGCCCCGAAAAAATTCTCTACTACCTGCTGTTCTGTTTTTCACAGATTCTGCCACGTTTTGCCTCTCTTCACTTTTGCAAACCTTAAGCTTGCTTTTTCTTTGCAAAAACTTTTTGGCACTCTTGAGAAACAGTAACTTTTCAAGAATATCCTTATATCCAGTGGGGAAAAATTATTTTATTAAGGGTACTAACCTCTCTAATCAGCTTAGGATGAGTTATGTATGAAGGGAGTTTTCAAGTGTGCGATGGAAGATGATGAAAGAAGATCCAGGAGTGTCAAGCGCTCAAGATTGGGGATGCCCCCATGCATCCCCAATAAATATTCAAGGAGACTCAAGCGTCTAAGCTTGGGGATGCCCCCGTGCATCCCCTTCTCCATCAACAATCATCAGTTCGTCCTTCGTCTCACTATATTTTTATCACTTCATGTGTTATGTGCTATGCTTGGAGCGTCTCGCTCTTAGGTTTTATTTTTAGTTTTCTTTAGTTTTGATTGCTGGTCATAACAAGTTAGACCCCATCTTGCTTTGTGTGGGAGAGAAACACGCTCCACTCCAATCTAGAACACATCATAGGATTTTTCCTGCCTATCTTTTTGCTGTTGTGTGTTCTTTATCTTTTCGTAGCTGCTGCCATGTTTAGTTTTAGTCTTAGTTTGTCTTTAGCAAGAGACTTGGCTTTTGTTTAGTCTATTGCTGGAACTCTTTTTAGTTTTCATCTTTATCTTGTTAAAGAGATTTGGTTGTTGCACTGAGTAGTGTCTTGTCTTGAAAGTAGGTAATTGAGGTTGCTATTTAATTCTAGTAGTAACTTGCAATAGTTTTGAGGTATTGATGTGAGTAATGTCTGAACTTTTGGTGTCAAGAGCTCTAGCCTATTAGTGATAGGTGTCGTATTTTGGGTAATCCGTGTGTATTTTCAAAATCTACAAAACTAGTTGAGAACTCTAGCTACTAGATGGATCACTAATCTTTGGAGGGATCGTATATTAGAGTACACTCACGTACCATGAGTCGAGGATGCGCAAGGATAACCAAACCCCCATACACTCCTCCTCGGGGTACTTGTCTCTTTGTGAACCTCCTTATTAGATTGAGAGTTACCGATAATAAGTGCATGAGTTCTTCGGACTAATGTAAGTATTGAAAGTTGACACTTCCACCTTCCCATATTTTGCTAGCCTCTCACGTGCCGTGCATTGCCTTCTTCTCACTCCGAGAGTTGGTGTCCACCTTCGCCGGTACATCCAAACCCTTGGCATGATACGCTCTGTCATCATAAACCTTCTTATATCTTTCCTCAAAACAGCCACCATACCTACCTATCAAGGAATTTACATAGCCTTTCCGAGATATATTGACATGCAACATCCACCTCTTCATGACTTGATCTTCATGTCATACATGTTCCTGCTACACTGGCAGCGACATACATTGCATACATCATGATAGTTACATCTTCTTTATGATTTTGAGTACCTTGTAAAGTGTGAAAGATCTCCTTTACCTTCTTATAAACAGAGTGTTGCCCTTAAGTGAGGAAAAGATCCCAAAGTGGACACAATAAAAGATCCCAAAGAGTACAAATGAGAGTTAAATAGAAAGAGCCATTGAGGCCACAAAAAATAGAAAAAAATAGAAAAAAAGAGAAAAAAGAAATAAAAAGAGAGAAGGGGCAACACTACTATCCTTTTGAGAGATCCACACTAGTACTCCCTTTATATCCTTGTACTCCATAGAGATGATCATTATGCATATAGCTATGTGGGGACCTTCACACTATAGAACTTGGCTTGCATATTCCAAGGATGAGCCTCCTCAAACGAGCTCTAGTTCTTCATGAGCGAGCAAGTTAGATGCACCCCCACTAGTTCCATTGGAGAGCTTCTTAGCTCGTATGTGCATACGTTTCATGGCAATCCCTACTCCTCACATCATATCTATCATTTGGCATCTCTTGCCTATGATTGTCCTCATTGATGTGAGCCTTTCTCTTTATTTTTTTCCTCCTCCTCCGTACTCCTCTCTTTGCCATCCTAAGTGTCAACTCTCGTGCTTACGCTCATCCATTGCATGAGTGCTCAAAATATTGAAAAAGGACTGGATCAAATTGACTTGTACCTGGCTAGTGGTCTGGGGACGAGTCAAGATAAGATTCCAGAAAAAGACCAATTGTGAAACTTTAGTAGATTGAGTTCTCAACAAATAAATGTTTTTCTCGTATTCCCTATCCCCCTTCTTGCACGCAAACACCATTTGGAGACATTCAAGTCACGGACAGCGAGAGCTCTTGCACCTAATGTTATTTTGTTACTTGTTTCAATGCTAACATAGACTCTTGCATGTTATGACTTGAATTGAATCTCTAACCTTGATTGCTTTACTTTTCAAAGTTCTTATATGGTTTCTAGCATGTCACCACAGAAATTATGCCGTTATCATTTACCTACTCGAGGACGAGCAGGAATTAAGCTTGGGGATGTTGATACGTCCAAACCGTATCTATAATTTCTGCTTGCTCCATGCATGTTTTGTGTCATATTGCTATGATCTAGATACACTTTCATACACTTTTGATCATATTTGGACTAACCTATTAACTCAGTGCACCACAGTGCCAGTTCCTATTTTCTGCTGTTTTTCTATTTCAATTTTCCCCCATATAAAAAGTGCTCAAAAATTCGGGAAAAATCAGATAAAAAATCAGCACAGAAGAACCTTCCCGAAGAACCTGACTGGGGCCAGAGGGCCACCACCAGGGGCCCAGGCGCCCTGGTGGCGCGCCCCAGGGTCTGGCCGCGCCAGGGGGGGGCGCCTGGACTCCTGGTGCCCCCCCTGGCTGCCCCCCTTCGCCTATATATTCTCCGTGACGAGAAACCCTCGAGGACAGAACCCTTTTTCGCGATCTCGCCTCTGTTCCGTCGCCGCCGCGCTTCCGAGATCGGGAGCACCAACAGACCTCTTCCCGGCACCCTGCCGGAGGGAGGGCCGACCTCCGGGAGTCTCCTCTCCATCATGGATGCTTCCCGGATGTCTCGTGAATAGTTTCCTTTGGACCATGGGTCCGTGATCAGTAGCTATGTGATGTTCTCCTCCCCTCTTTTTTCTTCTTGGTTTAGACCTCGTGAGCTGCCCTACATGATCGAGGCACTTTTGTAATCTTTCTGTTGTTGCTATGCTGAGTTTGATGGGATCTGATGGATTATGAGATTATGTTCAGATTGTGATTGAGTAATATATTTGGTTCTTATCTCTTATATTTTTGTTCTTAAGTAATTCTTGCATGTTCTCCGTTGTTGTTTATTGATTTGGCCAAGTAGTAGGTAGTAACCCCAAGAGGGAACGTTATGCTCGATTGTGGGTTCATGCCCCCTGATGACACGCTTGAGTGACAGAAACATGAGTCTAGGGGATGTGCTGTTGCCACAAGGGGGAAAACAACGGTGCTTGTAACCGCGGTTACAAGGATTGTTTACTTTACGCAAAGTGCTTTTTAATGCAGTTGTCTGTTGCTTTGGGTTTACACTTTGGGTGGGGCTCGCAACTTAATACCAGCGAGATGTTCTGGATAGATATCTCAAGGTGGATGATTAGTAGTAGATGCAGTTGGATTTCGTTCTACTTATTTTGGCGTTCTGCCCATGCTTTTGAGCCTCTTCCTTTCTTTTGTAGCATAGTTAGCATTGCGGTGCGTTCATAATCCTGTCAATTGCCCTTCTGTGATTTGTTCACCTCGCATAGCAGTTTTATCGTCTTTTGGGAGAGAGACATCACTAGTGAACATCACGTATCCCGGTCCATATCCTCATTACTGTTTTCACGCTCATTTACTTTTCTTCTTTTACTTCCAGTTGCTATCATTATCCCTTGTGTTTGATCCTTTCTGAACAACAAGACCAGAGAGATTGACAACCTCTCTGAACTTCGTTGGGAACAAAGTTATTTGTGTCTGTGTGCAGGTCCGCGTCAGTTGCGCCGCTGACACCTACTTATCATCTCTGGAGTCCTACTGGAGACAAACCTTGGTATCTTTACTGAGGGAAATTTGCTTCTGTGCTACATCACACCTTCCACTTGGGGTTTACCAACGAAGGGCGAGAAATCACTATCATCACCTCGCACATCAAACATCCACCTCTTCATGACTTGATCTTCATGTCATACATGTTCCTGCTACACTGGCAGCGACATACATTGCATACATCATGATAGCTACATCTTCTTTATGATTTCGAGTACCTTGTAAAGTGTGAAAGATCTCCTTTACCTTCTTGTAAAATAGAGTTTTGCCCTTAAGTGAGGAAAAGATCCCAAAGTGGACACGTAAAAGATCCCAAAGAGGACAAATGAGAGTTAAGTAGAAAGAGCCATTGAGGCCACAAAAAAAATACAAAAAATAGAAAAAAAGAGAGAAAGGGGCAACACTACTATCCTTTTGAGAGATCCACACTATGTAACACCCCGGGTGTCACGCTACAGTAATCACCTACAGTAATCAGGATTACTGTTGCTAATCACTTTTGATAATCTTTGTTGCTCAAACTGGCCTTAATCAAAATTTTGGTTTTTTTTAATCTTCATATCATGATGGGGGTATTGAATCCAATGTACCCATCATGCCCTGATCAAACTTTACAGTTGATCATGTTCTGTATCATAATGGTTGATATCAATAAACCATGTGCCAAGTGTGCCTTGATCATCATCTTCCAAATCAAAGTCCAATCCCCCTTCTTGATCTGGAACATAAAAATAAAGTGGCAAATAAACTTTGCCCAAAAATTATGAAACCACTTATATAAATTCACTAATATTCAGTGGACCATGTTACACCAACTTGGGTATTTCTTGTGAGCTATAGATTAATTCAAACCATTAAAACAGTAGCTTGATTTGCCTTTGAGGAATATTAAAAATAGGTGACAATCAAACCTTGTCCAAAAATTGTGCTTGTACTTTTATTAAATCACTAATATTCAGTGGAGCATGTCACACCAATTTGGGGATTTTATTAATCTCTAGATTAATTCAAATAAACCTAGACCGCAGCTAAAACCCCGAATTAACCATTTAATATTTAATGAAAATATTAAACAACTTTTAAAATTGCCCAAAACTATTGTGGCACTGGCTTTTGGTGGATACTCAATTATGGGACACTTGCCACATTTTAATAAAATTCCTAGGTGTATAAAATAAATACAAAAAGAAATAACAGAAAAAGAAAAAGGAAACAAAAAAAAACCTACCTATCGCCCATGGGCAGAAGCCCCTCCCCCTGGACAGGCGCAGCCCACCCCCTCTCCACTCGTCTCCTTCTTCCTCTGTTCGCCCTTCACAGCGTGGCGACGCCATGGCCGTCCATGGCGCCAAGGCGTCGTGGCAGCCATCCCCTGGTCGTCGTGGGAGTATAAGAGCTTATCTGCCCCCATGGAACCCTAGGCGCCTCACTCCTCTCCCACTCGCGCCCCCCTTTTTTCTCCCTGCTCCTCCCGCGTCGCCCGGGGGCGCTGCCGGCGCCGGCAGTGTAGCCGTGGCCACAAGCTACCTCGTCGGCGAGGAGCAAGCCCAGCAGGCCCGCCGTTCTTCTCCACGCGGCTTCCCCCCTTCGATTCGAGCAAAGATGCGTTGCTTCGCCGGATTTCAGCCGCCCAATTCTCCACGGCCGCCGCGCTACTCCGGCAAAATTCGTCGCCGGTCAAGCCCCCGGACCACCAAGACCTCTCTCCTACCCTCCCTGTGAGCGCCCGGACCGATTCCCCCACTCTTGTCGTCGATATTTAACAACAGATGCCATGGGATGGCTAAAGTGAAGGGGAAGACTCGAGGGAGAGAATGTCGATGGTGCCGGAATCGGGTTGGGAACAAGTACGGTGAAGACACCACGATGTACCCAGGTTCGGGGCTCTCCGGAGAGATAACACCCCTACTCCTGCCTGTCTCTTGTATATCAATGATCTGGCTACAATAACTTCTTCTCTATCTTCTCAGGGGAAGGTGAGCACCGCCGCCGTGGGCAAGGTTCTCACCTGCTTCCCTGAGGAGTAACTACGAGCAGTGAATGAACTGGGAGGAAATGAGTTATGGTACTACTAGTGCGGATCGTCCCTCACGCAGGAGGGGTACCCTGGCTCTTATAGTGTGAGCCCAGGGTACTTCGGTAACTTCCTTGCTGAATGGGCCCAGCTGTCATCCTCTAATCGGCCTGGGCCCACCGACTGCTCCTCTCCGGGTGATCCGGAACCTACGAGCGGCGGCCCATGCTGTAGACTTGTAGGGTGCAGGGATGAACAGTGGGGCTAGTGTAGGAGATATGCCCTAGAGGCAATAATAAATGTTATTATTTATCCCCATGTTCCTAATTATGTTTATATTCCATGCTATAACTGCTATGGTTCTCGAGTCTGCAATAACCACGAGGCTCGGAGGAAGACTCATATGCACGTGTGGAATAATAAACGGATAAAAAATATATATTCCTAGTCTCGCCTCTAAGACTAGCTCAAGTGTTGCATGATGGTTCTGTTTTCCTGATCATGGGCATGACTATGCCGGCAATTTTGAGGGCACAATGTTAGAAGAACATTTGTGTAGAATCGACCCGAATTGATGTTATGCTATGAGATACATTCGTCACAAGTTAATGGTTAATAACACAGAGAAAGTTGTGCGTTTGCATAATTCCTTAGACCATGAGAGTATCGAGTTCCTTCGTACTTGCTTCGTGAACTTTGGGGTTTTGTTAAACGTCATCTGTAAAAGGGTGGCTATTACGGCAGCTTGCGGGTTCACGGAAAAGTATGACAAGGAACTAGGTAGCTCGAGATTGGGATTTGCTCCTCCGTCGTTGGAGAGATATTCTTAGGGCCCTCTCGGTGTTACGGTATCCACCATCGTCTGGCCAGACACAGTGTGATTTGATCACAGGGATGCCGGAACGCGGGAACGAGAAAAGAGAACAATACCAGGAACGAGGTAACTGGCATAGTGGACAAGTTGTTGATTCACGGGGATGCCAATAAGTCTCACCTCGGGTATTTGTAATATATCGCGAAGCAACAGGAATAGCACACAGCAACTAAAGGTTCACTCGAATAATTCTTCGTATGGGTATAGGGATCAATATGGATGTCCTCGGTTCCGCTATTGATCATTGATCGGAAAGTGTTCCGGTCATGTCTATACTTCATCGAACCTACAGGGTCACACGCTTAAGGGTCATCTATCTGTTGAATACTAGACAGGGAGTCTGAGATAAAGTCACCGGAAAGGTTTCGGAGACGGCGGAAAAGTTCCGAGAGAGAAAACCGAAAAGTTGTTTCGGGGTAAACCACTAAGCCGAAAAGGTTTCGGAGAGCACCTAGTAATTTTGGAGAGTGCCAGAATTGTTCTGGTAACTTCTGGAATTTTTCTGGAGAAAATATTAAAATATTTTTTTCGGAAATATTTCGGAGCTGCCGGAAATGTTCCGGAGCTGCCGGAAATGCTTAGGTTGCTTTTCGCAGATGAAAATCACTAATCCGGAATTGTTTCGGAATGCGCCCAAAATCATTTTAGTGGGTGTTGGAATTATTCTAAGACCCACAGAAATATTTTCGGAATTTTCGGACGCGAAAAAGTGGTGTCATGAATAGTAAAAAGTACTACTTGAGATATTTTTGGAAAGCCTTCTAGAAGGACTTGGGAGCCAAGAAAGCCCCCTTGGGTTTCCTATAAATAGAGGTGTGAGGGCAGCCCCATATCCTTGATCCAAGCTCTCACTTGAGTTCTCAACACATGCCATGCAATTATCTGGCTTCTTCTCTCCCTCACACGAAATAGTTTCGTAGAGCCGAAAGGCTGTCTGGGTTCCGGCAGGAACTAGTTCTGGACGGCGAAGCCCTGCCGGATAGATGACACCGTATGTGTGCAACCCCGTAGAGAGGTCGTAGTTTCGATCTTTTGCCCGAGGGGCTGTTCGAGGGTCCTCCCGAAGGGCTGTCCAAATTATCGTTCGAGTTTCAAGGGTCCTCCCGAAGGGCTGTCCGAGTTACCGATCGAGTTTCGAGGGGCCTCCCGAAGGGCTGTCCGTGACATCGTCCGAGGGACTGTCCGACCGCCTCCCTGAGCGCTGTCCGAGGAGCAGACGAGGGAATACATTCTCGCGGTTGGGAGGTTGTAAATCCTAGCTGCGGGGATCTGCACCGACGATCTACATCGACTCTACTTCCGCTGCGCTTCGAGTCGGTAACGATCAGATCAAAAACCTTGTATGCAGTCTCCATAGTGGTCCTGGGCTGTTCGTAGTGCGGAATTTTTTTGTTTTCTGCCGCGTTCCCCTACAGTGGTATCAGAGCCGTGCTATGCGTAGATGCATGTTGCGATCTAGAATACATAGAGATGTATGGGTATTGCATAATATAATTTTGGAGTAGATCAGATCTATTGCTGAAAATTATTTATGCGGGTGGCAGATGAAATCTGTTACCCGATGTTCTTGTTGATTCCCTGGAATTTGTGTATTTCTGATCTCAATAACAGTATGGTGGAGTTTCAAAGTTCTGGCAATCTGCGATCCTGATTGATCAAAGAAGTGCTAACAGTTCGTTGAATTCCACCGTAGTTAGAGAAAGAAGAAATTCTGCAGACTAAAGGGCAATGCAGATATGATCTGCACGGGGATCACGCGTATGACGAAGTTCAGTATGGGGCTCGAGATTTTATTATCTCGTGTTTCATACACCCCGCAAAGTTAATCTAGCGACTTGAATAATCATGCTTGATGATAAACGTTGGTAGCTGCGGTTTAAGTCAAAACCTTAGAAGCCACGTAAAATAAAATTTTGCATAAACCGATTAGAGGCGTCTAACTTGGTTTTGCAGGATGTGCATGTGATGTGGTATAGCAAAGCTCATATTAATTTGATTATGTATGAGATGACTATATAATGTAAATTTATTAACATGACCTGCGTGTCATGATTCGGCATGATGGCTGGAGCCATATGATTGTCACTTTAATGACCTGCGAGTCAACCTTATGTAATGCACTTATTTTATTAGCTATAAAGATAGCAATATTATTTGGTGCATCGACAAGGTGGTGGCAAACTTCGCGAAGGTGAACTCCGACGCAAATGCCAAAGACGAAGAAATACTTGACTTCTCCGTCAGAAGGGGCTATACCATATCATGCAATTATGAATTACCTGAGATGTTTATCCCTTAAGTTGCACCCTTCTTGATTGCGCGGTAGTCGCTTTTTATTAGGGTGATCTCTCACTTAAAATATCAAGTAGTTAGTGTTCTCCCAAATGTAGCACCGTCACAGCATCTATCCTTTCGGGGTGCGCCATGGATGCATGGGTACGAACGATTGGAGAAATGTAAGGCGGGTGAGGTCAGACCTCGCAGCAAGATCACTTGGTTGTCTTGACGTTCATGGCAGGATCGTCCTGAGCTCGGAACACATGCATCGAAAGATGAACAAGAGTCACATAGAGATGTGATCGGCAAGTTGGCCTACCAAATCAAAATCCTCGTCATGAGATGATGATTCTATGGCGTTGTATTGATATTTGGATCTTGAATCACTCATAATCAATTTTGAGAGATATTGATTTGAGTGGGAGCGCATTTTAGAATTAACTTGTTTAATTCTGAGTGCAATTAATTATGAACACTGTCTAAGTATAATTTGCTAATAGTTGTAGAATAATGGCTCGCGTTTCCACCTTCCCTATTAAAATTGAATAAGCTGTTAAATATCTGGTTAAAACTTTACGGTTGGTAACGTAATGCGAGGATTGTCCTCAAGAGTGCCGAGAAGGATTTTGTCCTATCGCATGCTTTCGGTGTCCTCCCGCTAATGCTATGGATGATGTGACTCTCGTCCTTCGATCCAAAAGCTAGAATTCCATTGTGGTCAAGTGCAATACGTTTGCTTCCATAAGACCCGAACTTCACAAGTTTGGGATAGTTATGTAATATTCATGGAACTGAAAATTGTTTTCAGATACAGACAAAGGCTAAAAGATATGAGATATCCAAAGCAATATTTGTTTGCAAAGTATTAGTAAAGTGTTTACTGGGCATTTGACTGATAAGAGAGGGATCCAGAAGAACGCGTGTCATATGATGAAGGTGAATAAAACAAACAACTTAAAGAGAAAGGAAATGTCCAAAGGGTGTTAGTATGACTCACACGCCTAGGAAGTCCGGGGCTAACGCCACTCTTAAAGTTGGGTGCTTCTTCTGAGAGTAGGAGAAATATATTGAAAGTTAAACTGTTAAAAGTATAAGGGCAAAAAGAAAGAAGACTGGAATGTCCAGCTCATGTATAAAAGTCATGAAAGTTATTGATGTATGGAAGGCTGGTCAAAAATAAATAGTTCTTGGGAATTGTGATTAAATAGTTAGTCCATAATTCTTGGGTATTATGATTAAAAGTTGATCACAGGAATACCCGCTCGATTGCATTCTGTTGCAACTCGATGCAAGAACCACTACGGCCTAAAAGACTTGCCAGTAATGAGGTTTAGATACGCGCTGGGAACATAGTAAAAGTTACTATACCTTCCATCGGTGTATCACCATCTGTATTTATTTTCATAATTCGTTTTAGAGTTTTATACACTCTAGCCCATTGCATAAAGTATGTTGCAAGAAGGTTGTTCATAAAAGAACAATTGTTGTTCAGTATTATGAATAACATAAAGGGCCATGCTTCCATCGGGGATGGGATGTATGTTACGAATATTGATGGTAATATGATACATCCATAACAATGACGCTAAATGTCGAAAGACTAAAAGAATACCACATATGTGTGGCACTGCATTTGGTCACATTGGAGAAACCCGCATGGAGAAATTCCATAATGATGGATTTTGAAGTCATTTGATTATGAATCATCTCACACTTGCAACTTTCGTCCGAAAAGTTAAGTGACTGAAATACCGTTCACAGGCCATGAGGAACGAACAACAAACTTATTGGTGATCATACATTTGATGTGTGTAGTCCGTTAAATGTTGTTAGTAGTGGATTTATCTATCTTCAGAAAAGACTCAAGTAGATATATGGATATTTACTTGATGAGACGTAAGTCTGGATCTTTTGAAATCATTAGAAAGGTTTTCAAAAATGAAGTGAAAGTTATTGTGACAAGAAAATTATGTTTCTACAATTCGATTGCAGAAAGGAATTTTTGAGTTACAAGTTTAGCCAATGTCTGATGAGTTGTGAAAAGAGCTTTCATAACTTGCACCTCCCGGAACACCACTGCAAGTGGAATGTCCTTGAAGATGTAATCAAACCATTTATGACATGGTAAGATCAAAGATGACATAAATCAATTTGCCATTATCCCTTTTAATGTAATGCTTTAGAGACTACGGCTTTTACACTGAAAGGAGCGCCATCAGGTCTGTTGAAATGACGCCATGGTATGGTACGCCCAACCATGTTTTATCTTTTCTTAACATTTGGAATATGGGGATTGTGTAAACTGTTTACAAACCTATTCCAAATCAGACAAGTGCTACTTTGTAGGTTATCCCAAATTATTGGCAATTCCTCCACCACTATACCGAGGCAAAAGGTTTTGCCACAAAGAACGGTATGCTTTTAAAGAGAATGGTTCTTGAAAAAAGGTGAGTGGGAGGACAGTGCAACTCGACGAGATAACAGTATCTTCGTCATCAGATCAAAGGAAAGGAACCTTGGAAGTGATTCCAGAGTTTCCTACTGCAACTGATACGGAAGCCTCTACATGAGATGTATGGACTTCGGTCAAACTTGCAACTGAGCCACGTAGGCAAAACTCGTGCAAACCTCTCAGGTGCGCAAACGAGATATTGTTGTTAGACAACAGCATACCTACGATAATCAAGGAAGCGATGATGGGCCCTGACTCCGGAATTGGCTAAATGCCAATACAAATCCGAGATAGTTTCCATATACGTAATTCAAGATTGTATCTTGATGGACCATTCGGAAGACTTAGAGTCTAACGAATATTAATGGAACTATAAACTGATACGGATAAAAATGTTTTATCCATAAAGCTCGACTTGTTGCTTATAACAATTTCAAGGAATTAACTACGGCGAGATTGTCTCTCCGTAGCGATGCTTAAAGTCGGTTCGGGTTAAACTAGCAATTAATACGTATTTCATTCATGAGATAAGAAACATGGATGCCAAAAGGATTTCCATGAGATGGAAATACTGCCTTGGAGATACAGTCCAAGGTATTTTGTCAGTCCAGAGGATGCTAGTAAGTATGCAAACTTCAGAGTTCCTGCGATGGACAAAAGAGAGCATAATGGAGTTGGAATCTTCGTTTTTGATGAAATAGTCAAAAGAGTTTGATTTCATCAATGGATAACGAAGATGCTTGTGATTGCAAGAAAGTAAGTGGGAGCATAATAATATTTCTAAAAACCTTGTGTGTGCTTGACACATTGTTAATTGGAAATAATATAAATTTCTTGACATGAATTAGGACTTCATTAAAAATAGTTTTTTGATGAAGTGCTTGGGTTAAGTAGCCTTGATATTAGGCATAATTATCTAAGAGATAGAATTTCCTAATAGGGCTAAGCCAAAATACATACTGACAAGATGCCAAAACAATTTAGCATTAAAAACGACAAGGAGTGATTCTTGCCAAAGTCACATGGAAAGAGTTTTTGCAAGACTCAGTGTCCCAAAACACTGATGAGCAAATTACATGATGGAGATTCCACACACCTTCGTGTTGGGATTAATCATGTATTCCATGGTATGTAAAACAACCAGATATGTCCAATACTCCAAAGTTGTTGCGAGTATAGATACCAAAGTGATCAAAGAACTGATCGTGGGACAACAGTGAAAAATGTCATTGAGTACTAAAGTAGCACTGATGACATGTTTTCTCGCAAGAAGAGATTATGAAGAACTTGTTGTAAGTAATTACATCGATACGGTTTTCATCAATGCTCCATGCGATTTTCGATTTGAGTTAAAGTTTTTGTGTGTGTAATACACAATATGGTGGCACAGTAAGTTGGAATTGTTCATAACAGGTTACTGTGGCGAAATTCTATAACAAATGGCTATGTATGTTGCTGCTTTAGAAGCAACAAAGAAAATGTTGAATCATATAGTTCATTCATGAACTTAGTATGGTTCCAATATGGCTTTGGTCAATGGAACACTATTGAAGATAGTTGCTCCATAGCTCAGTCTGAGGAATCAAGGTTCGACCAGTGATTCGCATATATACAAAGCCAAGTCCACACAAAATATGAATTTTGTGAAAGCGTGAAAACGCGAGGATATGCAAAGATACACACGGAGTTGAAGTTGTCAGATCCGTTGGACATCAGGCTATACCACATGTGAAGCATATTTTACACCAGTATGCCGTAGGTGTAAAGTGCATTAGCATTGACTAGATTATTGACTCTAGTGCAAGTGGGAGTCTGTAGGAGATATGCCCTAGAGGCAATAATAAATGTTATTATTTATCCCCATGTTCCTAATTATGTTTATATTCCATGCTATAACTGCTATGGTTCTCGAGTCTGCAATAACCACGAGGCTCGGAGGAAGACTCATATGCACGTGTGGAATAATAAACGGATAAAAAATATATATTCCTAGTCTCGCCTCTAAGACTAGCTCAAGTGTTGCATGATGGTTCTGTTTTCCTGATCATGGGCATGACTATGCCGGCAATTTTGAGGGCACAATGTTAGAAGAACATTTGTGTAGAATCGACCCGAATTGATGTTATGCTATGAGATACATTCGTCACAAGTTAATGGTTAATAACACAGAGAAAGTTGTGCGTTTGCATAATTCCTTAGACCATGAGAGTATCGAGTTCCTTCGTACTTGCTTCGTGAACTTTGGGGTTTTGTTAAACGTCATCTGTAAAAGGGTGGCTATTACGGCAGCTTGCGGGTTCACGGAAAAGTATGACAAGGAACTAGGTAGCTCGAGATTGGGATTTGCTCCTCCGTCGTTGGAGAGATATTCTTAGGGCCCTCTCGGTGTTACGGTATCCACCATCGTCTGGCCAGACACAGTGTGATTTGATCACAGGGATGCCGGAACGCGGGAACGAGAAAAGAGAACAATACCAGGAACGAGGTAACTGGCATAGTGGACAAGTTGTTGATTCACGGGGATGCCAATAAGTCTCACCTCGGGTATTTGTAATATATCGCGAAGCAACAGGAATAGCACACAGCAACTAAAGGTTCACTCGAATAATTCTTCGTATGGGTATAGGGATCAATATGGATGTCCTCGGTTCCGCTATTGATCATTGATCGGAAAGTGTTCCGGTCATGTCTATACTTCATCGAACCTA
Source organism: Bromus sterilis (assembly GCA_950022295.1). Classification (NCBI taxonomy): domain Eukaryota; kingdom Viridiplantae; phylum Streptophyta; class Magnoliopsida; order Poales; family Poaceae; genus Bromus; species Bromus sterilis. The sequence continues at coordinate 280,625,914 of OX465599.1, read as the reverse complement.
CAGGGTCACACGCTTAAGGGTCATCTATCTGTTGAATACTAGACAGGGAGTCTGAGATAAAGTCACCGGAAAGGTTTCGGAGACGGCGGAAAAGTTCCGAGAGAGAAAACCGAAAAGTTGTTTCGGGGTAAACCACTAAGCCGAAAAGGTTTCGGAGAGCACCTAGTAATTTTGGAGAGTGCCAGAATTGTTCTGGTAACTTCTGGAATTTTTCTGGAGAAAATATTAAAATATTTTTTTCGGAAATATTTCGGAGCTGCCGGAAATGTTCCGGAGCTGCCGGAAATGCTTAGGTTGCTTTTCGCAGATGAAAATCACTAATCCGGAATTGTTTCGGAATGCGCCCAAAATCATTTTAGTGGGTGTTGGAATTATTCTAAGACCCACAGAAATATTTTCGGAATTTTCGGACGCGAAAAAGTGGTGTCATGAATAGTAAAAAGTACTACTTGAGATATTTTTGGAAAGCCTTCTAGAAGGACTTGGGAGCCAAGAAAGCCCCCTTGGGTTTCCTATAAATAGAGGTGTGAGGGCAGCCCCATATCCTTGATCCAAGCTCTCACTTGAGTTCTCAACACATGCCATGCAATTATCTGGCTTCTTCTCTCCCTCACACGAAATAGTTTCGTAGAGCCGAAAGGCTGTCTGGGTTCCGGCAGGAACTAGTTCTGGACGGCGAAGCCCTGCCGGATAGATGACACCGTATGTGTGCAACCCCGTAGAGAGGTCGTAGTTTCGATCTTTTGCCCGAGGGGCTGTTCGAGGGTCCTCCCGAAGGGCTGTCCAAATTATCGTTCGAGTTTCAAGGGTCCTCCCGAAGGGCTGTCCGAGTTACCGATCGAGTTTCGAGGGGCCTCCCGAAGGGCTGTCCGTGACATCGTCCGAGGGACTGTCCGACCGCCTCCCTGAGCGCTGTCCGAGGAGCAGACGAGGGAATACATTCTCGCGGTTGGGAGGTTGTAAATCCTAGCTGCGGGGATCTGCACCGACGATCTACATCGACTCTACTTCCGCTGCGCTTCGAGTCGGTAACGATCAGATCAAAAACCTTGTATGCAGTCTCCATAGTGGTCCTGGGCTGTTCGTAGTGCGGAATTTTTTTGTTTTCTGCCGCGTTCCCCTACAGCTAGGGGGTGCGGTCTTGTCGGCCTGTCCGCGGAATCGGCGGGGAGGTCGACACCGTATCTCCAGCAAATCCTCGACGTGACTTGGCCTTCCTGCCACCCAGATATCTCGGGATATGGTATTTATGACCTTGTAATCATACCCCCGACTGGGTGGTAGGTGGTTCCGATTGCGCCTGGTCCGACTGGTGGTTCCTGGCGAGGTCGATTGCTATGGGGCAATCGGCTTGCTAGGTATCAACCTCGGACCAGCTGCAGACCAATTGGATGATTGTCTTGGTGAAGGAAAGGGTGATCCGATTGCGCCTGGGCCGACTACTGGCATTGGATACGGCTGATTGCCTTGGAGCAATCGGTCGTACATCTGCCCAGCTCGGCCCAGCTGCGGCCCAATCGGTCCATCCTTGTCTTGAAAGGTTACTTCCGCTTGGGTTAGCCTACCCGGGTACCAGTCCCCCGACAGTAGCCCCTAAAGCTGTAAAGGTCCCACGGTCATTTGACCGCGGGGCCTTTGCAGTTTTTAAATCTCTCTCTTGATATCCTCCGATTGCTATGGCCTCTTCGAGTGCGTCGTTCCGAGTTCGTCGACCGACTCGGAGACCACACTCGGCTGACCAAACTTTCGTCCGATTGGATTTGGTTCGCTCCCACTTCGTGTCTTCGCTTTTGTGAAACGGGTATCTTTCGCCGATTTCCTTCCAAAGGTTACTTCCGGTTCTTCCGGGACGGGATCAATGAACTGGGACCCACGACCCACGCGCGATTCGACATAACTGCAGGGGCTGACCCCCACGTCGCACGCCTCGCCTTTTGCGCCAGGATCCTCTGCGCTGGCCTGCCGGTTGCCCTTCCTGTGCCCTAGGCCACACCGAGCCACACAGCCGCAGCCGCATCCCACTCCCCCCCGCCGCCCATATAAGCCACAGGGGGGAGCCTTCGCCTCTTCCTTCTTCTCAAACGTCGCCTTCAACCTCTAGCTTTCTCTCCTCCGCGCCATTGTTGTTCCACGCGAAACTCTCTGTCGCAGGCCTCTGCGCCTTGGACTCGCTCCGGCCACAAGCTTGTGCTCCTCACTGCCTCCGCCGCCTCCGCAGTGACTCTTCACCGCCACTCTCGCGCTCCACCTCCTTCTTTTTCTCTCCTCTCCTTCTCTTCTACGAAAACCATGGCGCCCCGGCGAGATGTGTCACAGGCGAGCCGCGGGTGCTGGAGGGGTTCTCAGGCCACCGCCGACGCCGTCCAGTCCCTCATCCGCGCCCGGAAGATGCCCGCGGAGGTCGAGTGGCGCATCCCTGGCAAAGCCGAGGTCGTGCCCAGCGCACGCGCTGGCGAGAGGGTCGTGTTCCTCGCTCACTTCGAGCGTGCATTCGTCCTTCCCGCCAGCTCGTTCTTCCGCGGATTCCTTGATTTCCACCGACTGCAACCCCATCATCTCGCGGCCAACTTCATCATGATCCTCTCGGGGTTCGTGACACTCTGCGAGGGGTACCTTGGCTGCCGTCCAAGCATCGCCCTCTGGAAACGCTTCTTCAACCTCCGAGCTCATAACGCCCGGACAGGAGCTGTGGTGCCCTCCACCATCGAAGGCGGCGAGCCCACGTATCCGACGGACATGACCGACTGCGGTAGTTGTCTCGTCGCAGCCGGCAAACCGAGGTATAAGAGTCCCGAGATCGTCCAGTCCTGCAAGAACTGGCAAACCTCGTTCTTCTACGTCAAGTCACCAGACCAAGGCCCCGATCTTCTCAACTTGCCCGAGTTCTCCCTCGCCCGGCCGATTGAGAAGCATCAGTGGTCGCTGAAGTACGGCGTCGGAGACCTCGATGTCGATGACCAGGTTGCTAGGGTCGCCCAGCTGGAGCAAGAAGGGATCCTCTCAACCGACCTGGTAGCCGCTTGGCTTCAAGCTCGGATTCTCCCACTGCAGCGCCGAGTGCACCGCCTCTGCGACATGTCGGGTCTCCGAGATCCCACTCGGCTCTGCACGTGGCGGGTGAAGACTGAAGATCTCTGCGCCCGAGTGAAGGCTATTACATCTAGCCCATTGCCAGACCCTTCCGCTTCAGGCTCGATTACCTCACCCGCCAGCAGAAGCCGCCTGTGGTATGCCCCGAATGCTTTTTCTTCTGATTGCTCTTTATCTCTGATCACTTCTATTTTCTTTCCAGCATTTTATTCAGTCCGACCTAATGGAGGACGGCCAGGAAGCTGGTGTGTAAGCCTCCGACCGCGCGGAGGAAGACCCCGCCGACTTCGAATATAACGGCGAGATACCCTCCGCCGATTCCGGTGACGATGATGAAGATGATGGCGAGTCTTCTGGAGAATCCTCCGACCCCATGGATGCTGACGGCGATGATGCTGAGACTGCCAACCCCCCCAAGGACCGACATCCGACTGCCAGCTCAAGGAGGTACGCCTGACCCTTCCCTCGAGCCATTTTTGGCCGAATGGAGTGATGATGAAAGTGTCTCAAAGGCTGATGATTCTGATGCAGCTCCTCGTGCCAAACCTCCAAAGGTGCCGGTAAAGCGCACCTCGACCACTAGCTCCTCCGCTGGTACGGGTCCCAGCAAAGTCGCCAAGGCCGCGCCGACAGCTGGCAAAGGCAAACAAACCCAGGAGGTGACCACTCGGAGGTCGGCCGCCCAGGCGCCGCTGAACGTCGCTCCGCTAAGATGCCGAATGCCCACTGGCGCGCCAAGAACAGTCGGGTATGCCTTTGTCTTCTTGCTTAGCATTTCACTGTCTTTGCTTATACTGACTCTTCTCCTCTTTCTTCTTTCAGGGAGCCGATTGGGCTTGATGACGTCGACACCGGCATTCCGGTTCGCGCCAGCACCGTCATCTCACCTGCTGCTTCTGCCGCCGCCGTCCACAAACGGCCGACTGCTGCTCATCGCTCCTCAAAGGATGCCGAGCGCGCTGCCAAGAAGGCCCGCCTCGTGACGACTCAGAAGACCTCTTCTTCCACCCTTGCCTCCAAGGCTTCCAAGCACGCAGCTGACCGGGTGGCACCTGGTGGCGGAGGAACGCAATCGGTCGATCCGATTGCTCCGTCTCCGCCACGCCGCTCGAACCCGGCCTCTCCTGCTGCAACTTCCCCTGCTTCAACTACTGCATCTGAGACGCCGATGGTGACGACCCCGTCGCCGATTGTGGTGTCGGCACCGCCGATTGTCACCACAATTCCATCGGTTGTACTATCCGCGCCACGGACTACGACGACCTTTCCACCAGTCGTTGTCATCACCTCTGCTCCAACTCTTCCGGTTGCGCCGCCGCCCCAACCAGGTGCCTCTGGCCCTCAGGTGACGCCGACGCCCCCGGCCCTTACTGCCACTGCTTCTACCGCTACTCAAACTGCAGCGCCAGCGCCGACCTCTTCTGCCTCGGAAATTCTTATGCGCTCGGTGGATCAGTTACGGGCCGAGTACTCTCGCGCCCGTCACGTCGGTACCGAGCCTGACGCCTCGCATCGTCCTCAAGACCCCGTGACGACTGCTCTGAGCCGGGTGAACAACTTTGCCGACGCCCTTGCCCGGGACCTCCAACAACTCACCTCTCATCACACGGTAACTCTTGACTTTCTCCTTATGTCTTTCTTTTTCTCATGAGGCTCTTCTTCCGGTGGGTGCGTGCAAGCGCACCCACTGGGTGTAGTCCCCGAGATTCGGGCCGATTGGTTACAATCGGTTCAGATCTTTAACTAATTTTGCTTTATCGCCTGCCTTCCTCAATCGGGAGACTTTTCTTCTGGTGGGTGCGCGCAAGCGCACCCACTGGGTGTAGTTCCCGAGATTCGGGCCGATTGGTTACAATCGGTTCGGATCTTTAGTACCTTTTGCTTTATCGCTTGCCTTCCTCAATCGGGAAACTCTTCTTCCGGTGGGTGCGCGCAAGTGCACCCACTGGGTGTAGTCCCTGAGATTCGGGCCGATTGGTTGCAATCGGTTCGGATCTTTAATATCTTTTGCTGACTGCCGTGTCCCTAACCCCATCTTGCTGTTCTTCTCAGGCTGTTATGGAAGAAAAACATGAGGTCTTCGAGAAGCTCCTTGATGCATACACTGCCAGCCTCCGAACTCTTGACCAGGCTCAGCTGCAGGTCAACAACCAGTCGGCTGAGATTACCAAACTGAAAGGTAACTTCTCTACTATTTCTGTCCTCTCTCCGATTAAACATTTGCTCTTGTTCTCATATCTTCATGCTCTCTTCTAGCTTCTATTCCCATGGTAGATGACCTTCAGGGCCGAATTGCTGAATTAACTGCAGAACTTGACCAATATGGTCCAGCACTTGCTAAAGCCAAGGAAGAAGCGACCCGACTGCAGGGGGTAGAAAACGATCTCAATCGGACTATCCAGGGTCTTCGCTCGGAAATGGCCGCCCTTGAGAGAAAACACTTGGCCGACATCGCTGCTGTGACGGTTGCCGGTGATGGTCTTATCGCTGAGAGGGATGCTGCCGTCGCCGCCCGAGAAGCCTTGCAAGCTGAAAGGGACGAAGCAGTCGCTGCTCGCGACTCCATTCGGCGAGACCGCGACGAACATGTTGCCAAGTTCGAAGAATTGGAAAAACGGAGCTATGAAGAGACCACCCGACTGCGCCGCCGAGCCAAAGGCTTTTGCGACACAATGACCGAGATGGATGTCCTTCTCAGCGGTGAGTGTTTCATGCACTCCAATGCGCTTTCCGATTGCTCTCCTTCTTTATCCGATTGCTCATACTTCCTCTTTGTGACACAGAAGCTTGGCCCGAGTCTGAAGCAGCTGCCTACGCAGCCGTTGCCAAATCCCGAGAAGAAACCATTTCTGCCGGAGGAACCTGCGAGCGTGAAGATAACGTCTGGACCCGGCATGAATATCTGATCGGCACCCAAGCCCTCATTCCTATTATCAAGGGAATTGCCCTATCATTCAAGCTCGGAATTCTGAAGATTGCTGAATCATTGTGGTCGCCGACTGAGCTTAAGGTCGGACTCCAGAAGATGAAGAATGCTACTGACTCCTCCGCCGAGATCCGCAAGGAAGACACACAAGATGAAGAGGATTCTGACAAGGGGGAAGCTCCGAATGCTACCACTGAGCAGACTCGGACTCTCCTGAGGGCCATCCCACGCCGAATCGACGTGCTGCTGAGCTCTGCCGGTCGGACTGGTGCGGAAACCGCCCTTCAGACCGTGCTGAGTTGGTACCCTCAGGTGAAGCTCTCCCAACTGTACAGCCTCCGAGATAATGCCTCTGATCTCCTTGAGAAGACCTACACCGAAGTCAATCGGCTAGCCAGCACTACGGTGAATTGGTTCTCTCCCTACGAGTATACTCCGTATCTCGACGAGGGAGGGAATCCACTCCCCGCATCTACAATCTCTGGCCTGGCCGAGGAGCTCTCCGATAGTGGTTCATCTCAAACATCTCCACGATCCAAGCAGACTGGTGCCACAGCTTCTGAAGCGCAATCGGATCCGACTGCTCCATCTTCTAGCCCAGTGCCTCCGACTTCCTGAGCCGTGCTATCAACTGTGTTACTTACTGTAGCTTGCCGATACTGGATCGGTTTTATCTTATTTTGTAAGACAATTTTAATTCTGTCGACACCCACTGGGTGTTACTTCGAATGTAATGCACTTATTCGGCCTTGGGCCTGCTATTTCTTATTCAATCCGATCGCTTGGCCTTTGCTTTTACTTGTGCGATCTACTTTGCATCTTTGTCGGTTTCCTTTATCGGCTGCGCTTGGGGATGTCTACCGCGTCGACTTTGCTGCCGTCATGCGGTCTGCAATCGGATCAACGGTAGACTACCAACCAAGGTTCGATAAGTTTTTTATTTTTTTACACGACAAGATTTTAACGCAAAGGATTCTGCAGTAGTAGGCGCCGATTGCTCGCTACCGGGCTCGATGTCCTGGTATGCAGCGCAATCGGTAACTTTGTCTTATCGAATGTGCCCTTGGTGGCATGTTTCGGATTGTTTCCCGAGGATTCGTACTGCCGACTGCCCCAATCGCAACCCTTCTCAATGCCACAAACCTTTTAGCGATTTGCGCTCGAGCTAGGTGTCCGATTGAGTGCCAGCCTGCAGTCCCCGTGCCTCGATGGCTTATTTTCTTGACCTCGTGGTCGGCCAGTCCCCGGGTGTGTTGTACACATCTCGGGTATGACTGAGCGTCGCCGGTTGAGGCTAGCTCTTCGAATGAAATTATACAACGGAAATCGAATGCTCATTTTCAGAGGCATGATAACTTTTACTGATCGTTTGCCAAATGGCTTACATAGATTTCTGCCGTTCAGCTATAGAACGGGCATAACAACTCGGCGTTCCACGGCCGCTCCGTCTCTACTCCTGACGTGTCCTTGTGCTGAGTGCCCTTGGTGCAGTCGATCAGATAATAGGAGTTGTTCTTGAGCGCTCTGCTGATCACAAATGGCCCTTCCGAAGGCGAGGACAGCTTGTGTTGCCCATCCGACTTCTGAATTCGGCGCAGCACCATGTCTCCCTCTCGGAAGGCGAGAGGGCGAATCTTCTTGCTGTGGTAGTGCCGCAACTTCTGCTGATAGACTGCTGACCTGGACAAGGCCAACAGACAAGCTTCTTCTTTGAGGTCGATGCCGTCTTCTCGTGCCAATCTGGCTTCTTCTTTGGTGTACATGGCATGCCGAGGTGAATCGAACTCGATGTCGGATGGGATGACTGCCTCTGAACCATACACTAAGAAAAAAGGAGTAAATCCAGTCGATCTGTTTGGTGTGGTCCTCAAGCTGAACAGCACTGCAGGAAGCTCTTCAATCCATGCTCCGGGTGCCCTCTCAAGTGGCTCTACCAATCTGGGCCTGATACCCGATAGGATTAGTCCATTTGCCCTTTCGACTTGACCGTTCGACTGCGGGTGCGCCACAGATGCCAGATCAAGCCGAATGCCCTGCTGAGATGCGTATCGGGCCAGTGCCCCCTTCGCAAAGTTTGTGCCGTTGTCAGTGATGATGCTGTTAGGCACACCATATCTGCACACAATATCGGCCACAAATCGAACTGCAGTCGGGCCGTCCAGCTTCTTGATCGGTCTAGCTTCAATCCATTTGGTGAACTTGTCCACTGCAACAAGAAGATGCGTCATGCTGCTCCGAGCTCTCTTGAATGGTCCAACCATGTCCAAACCCCATAATGCAAACGGCCATGCTATTGGGATTGTATTCAGTGCCGATGCTGGCTGATGACTTCTTGCCTTGAAACGCTGACAACCTTTGCAGTACTTTACCAGATTCTCAGCCGCTGCCAGGGCAGTCGACCAATAGAAACCATGTCGGAACGCTTTACTGGCAATGGCCTTTGCAGACGCATGATGACCGCATTCACCTTGATGAATATCTCTGAGCAGCTCCAAGCCTCTGTCTTCTTCCACACATCTCTGGAGGACACCAGTTGCACTCTTGCGCATCAGCTCATTGTTGATTATTGTGTATGCCCAAGATCGGCGGCTGATTTGCCTTGACTCTGCTAACTCTTCTGGAAGGACTCCGTCTGCTAAGAAATCTCTGATCGGCTGTGCCCATGACGGTGCACTGACCACTACCATTACTACCGCATGCTGAGGTGGGACTTCTTCTTGGACCTCAGTTTCTTGACCACTGACCTCCTGGATCTCGGCCTCTTGTACTTCTGCCATTTCTATCTCTGCTTCTGAACTGCCGACTGCGGCACCTAGCACGCATTCGGCAGCCCCTGGTGCCGACTTCTCGCCTGGAGCTGGAGCTTCATCATTGCAATCGGCAATTTCTGATGTCATTGGTTCTTCGGAGGTTGTGCCTTCTGGCGCAGCCTCTGCTCGCTTCCCTCTAGCCTTGCTCTTCTCTTGTTACTCTGCAGCCCCTGGCTCGCAATCGGCAGCCCCTGGTGCTGTTGCTGAGACACCCTGGGCGCCTGACTGCTTCTTCATGGTTGCAGGTTTGTCCGGTTGAACTTCTTTTGCCTTTCTCAATGCTTCAAGATCGGTCTCCGAGATGAAGATGGACTCGGACTCTGGGGATGGTGTGATGGATGGCTTCTTGATGTGCTCCAACGATACGCCTGGTGGGATTGCTTGTCTTGTGGAGCCGAGCTTGGACAACGCATCTGCTGCCTCGTTGTTTGCTCTTGGCACATGATGGAACTCGCAACCTTCAAAATATCCGCTGATCTGCTGCACCAGGAAGCGATAGCTTGCCATGTTTGCATCTTTTGCGTCCCAGGTGCCCGAGCACTGTTGTACGACCAGGTCGGAGTCACCAAAGCACTCAATGTTCCGAATACCGATCTCCTTGGCCAGCTTGATGCCATGCACAAGGGCTTCGTACTCGGCGATGTTGTTTGATGCCGCGAAGTGAATCTGGAGCACATATTGCAGTTGATCTCCTCTTGGTGAAGTGAGCACCACACCAGCCCCTAGGCCATTCTTCATCTTGGAGCCATCAAAATGCATTCGCCAGGAATCCGACACTGGGAGCTGTGGCATGTACGGAGTTTCAGCCCAGTTCACTAGGAAATCGGCCAATGCTTGTGACTTGATTGCCGTTCTCGGCTCATATTGGATGCCATGACTAGCGACTTCGATTGCCCACTTCGCCACTCTTCCAGTTGCATCTCTGCTTCCCATGATGTCGGCCAAAGGAGCCGAACTGACGACAGTGATCAAGTGAGCTTGAAAGTATGGCTTCAATCTCTTGGCTGCCATGTACACTCCATAGCACATCTTCTGATAATGAGGGTAGTTCTACTTGGATGCCGAGAGCACTTCGCTGATGTAGTACACTGGACGCTGAATTTGCTGTGCCTTGTCCTTCTCGGGCCTCTCCTCCACCATAACTGCGCTGATCACCCGATTGGTCGCCGCAATGTATAACATCATTGGCTCCTTCTCAATCGGGGCAGCCAGAATCGGTGCCGTGGAGAGCATGCGCTTGAGCTCTCGGAATGCTTCATTTGCTTGAGGGGTCCAGGTGAACTTCTCCGTCTTCTTCATCAACTGGTACAACGGGATTGCTTTTTCACCCAGCCGACTGAGGAATCGGCTGAGGGATGCGAGACAACCGGTGAACTTCTGCACTTGCTTCAGGGTTTTGGGCTGCTCCATGCGCTCTATTGCGGCTATCTTCCCAGGGTTGCATTCGATTCCTCTCTCGGAAACGAGAAACCCCAAGAGCTTGCCGGCTTGAACTCCAAATACGCACTTCTCCGGGTTGAGCTTGATCTGATAAGTTTTCAAGTTTGCAAATGTTTCCCTCAGGTCATCCAACAACGTGATTCCCTTTGCCGACTTCACCACTAAATCGTCCACGTAAACATGGAGATTTCTGCCGAGCTGAGAATGTGTGCATCTCTGAATCATGCGCTGATAAGTGGCACCTCCATTCGTCAGACCAAACGGCATGGTGATATAGCAATAGGCCCCGAAAGGGGTTATAAAGGCCGTTTTTATCTGATCTTCAACAGCCAATTTGATCTGGTGATATCCAGCAGTAGCATCCAGAAAGGACAACAGCTCGCAGCCGGCCGTAGAATCAATCACTTGATCAATACGGGGCAGAGCAAACGGATCTTTTGGGCATGCCTTGTTCAGGCAAGTGTAATCTATACACATGCGCCAAGTCTTGTTCTTCTTCATGACGAGGACTAGATTCGCCAGCCACTCGGGGTAAAATACTTCCATGATGAAACCTGCAGCCTGCAGCTTCGCAACCTCTTCGCCGATTGCCCTTCTCTTGTCCTCAGAAAAACGTCTCAAGGGTTGCTTGACCGGCTTCGAGCCTGGCCGAATGTGCTACTTGTGCTCGGCAAGTTCTCTCGGTACACCAGGCATGTCTTGTGGAGACCATGCAAAGATGTCCCGATTCTCACGGAGAAACTCGACGAGCGCGCTTTCCTATTTATCGCTGAGTCCAGCTCCGACTACAACAAACTTGGTTGAGTCGGAGGGATCTAGAGCGATCTTCTTGCTGTCCTTGGCCGACTGAAAAGCCGATTCCTCATCTACCCTCTTTGCCGGGACGACTGGGAGTGGATTCTTGTTCTGTGCTTGCGCCATTGCGATCACCTTGCTGAGCTGACGCTTCTCCGTCTCGACCACTAACGAGTCAGCCAAACTGCTGCCAGCGGATGTGCACTCGAGGGATTTCCTGAAGTCCCCGGTGACAGTGATGACACCGTTTGGCCCTGGGATCTTCATCTTGAGGTATGTCTGCTGTGCATTGATCATGAACTTGGCAAACGCCGGCAACCCTAACAGAGCATGGTAAGGACTGCTGAGGTCGGCGACCTCAAACCAAATCGTCTCCCTCCTGAAATTCTCCTCTGTGCCGAATATGACGTCCAGCCGAATGCGACCCATGGGGGTGCAGGACAATCCCGAGACAATCCCATGGAAGGTCGTCCGACTGCGCTCTAGATCTCTCTCTATGAGCCCTAGCTTGGTCATTGTATCTCTGTACAGAATGTTGATTGTGCTTCCTCCATCAACGAGCACTCGGGAGAATTTGCACGAAAACCTTGGTCCTGCGAACAGAGCGTCCAGTGCACTCAGATAGTTGCCCGGATTCGGCAAAATGGTGGGATGATCTGCTCTGTCCCAGGATATTGTACACTCGGACCAGTGCACAAACTGGGGATTCGGTGGCATAGTGGCATTAACTTCCGCTGCTCGGGCTCTCCGACTGCCCATGTCCGCGGACTCGCTGGTGAAAATAATGTATGCGGCATCCTGCTGCGGGAACTGGTTCTGCTGCTGAGGTGGTCCTCTGTTCTGTGGTGGTGGTGGGGGTGGAGGTGGTAAAGCTTCTCCTTTCGCAATTCTTCTCACAAAATCGCACTGCCGAGTGGTGTGCGCAGATGGCCTGTCAGGCGTGCTGTGCAACTTGCACGGTGCGTCCAGCATATCCTCGAAGGTGTACTTGGGTTTCATCTGTCCTGGGGGTCTCACATTTGGTCTCATCTTCCGACTGCCTCCTGCAACCGCTGGGTCTTCTTCATTCTGGACAGCGGCCACCTGCCGACTGCCATACTGAGTATCGGGCTGCTCGTCTTTGCGCTTGCCACTGTTCTGCTGGTTGTGGTTGTTGTTGTTGTTGTTGCGGTTGTTCTCTCTCCTTTCCTTCCGACTGAGGCCTTGGTTCCCTGTGTCCGACTGCGGAGCCCCTGGTGACTGGATCACACCTCCAACTCCGAGCTGGATAGGGCGCATCGCAGAATCGGACATAGCGAACGCATTTGCCACCTTGATGAGCTCGGCGAGCGATGTGAAGTCTTTCCGGAGCAGCTTGTGCTTTAACATTGAATCGGCCAGGCATCCATCAGTAAAGTACTGAATGGCCTGGATCTCATGGACTCCTTCGCATGAATTCTTCAGCTTGATCCACCGAGATAGGTAATCTCGGAGGGGTTCATCTTTGCCTTGCACACATAAAGCTAACTGCCTCGGGAGGTTGGGTCTCTCATATGTGCTTGTGAAGTTGTGGATGAATGCAGTCGTGAAATCCTCCCAGCAATTCACACTGTCCTTGGGCAAACTGTTCAACCACGTCCGAGCTGACCCCTGCAGCATCAAAGGTGCGTAGCGGACTGCTACACGCCGATTGCCCCCTGCAATGCGGACTGCTGTCAGGTAATCAGATAACCAGTCTTCAGGCTTCACAGACCCATTGTACTTGGGAGTGTCTCTCGGCAGCGTAAAGCCTTTGGGGAACTTTTCCGTCCGAATGCGATGACCGAAACATGGTGGGCCAGCTTCTCCTTCCTCATCCTCCTGAGCTTCCTTCTCCAGGAGCTCAATACGATGTCTTGCGTCATTCTGACCGATTTGGCGAGGGCCGAGTCGGGTGCTGATCGCTGGTCTTGGTGCCGATTGCTGCGGCATGTCGATGCGCCTGCTGTTGACCGCTGGTTCTTCCATTCTTCTCCTTGCTGCTGGGGGTGGCCGATTGCTTCTAACCTTGCTCTCGTGCCGAGATGGCGCGGGTTGGTGCCTGTTTTGGCGCGATGCATTTGGTCGCTGACTAGCTCCCGCATTCGGCCTCACAGTTCCTCTTGACGCCTCTGGTTCTGCATTTTGATTGCCCATTGCTACGAGCCTCTGCTCCTTTGCGGCTGCTATCAGCTCACGCATTCGGCGCGACTGCTCACGCCGTTCATCTCCTTCCAGGTCTTCTAGCTCAAGTGCTATTTGCTCGGCTTCTCTCAGGTTCTTGTCCGACGTGCTGTAGGTTGGCCTTTGGATGAATGCCGATTGCGCCGGTTGCTCCGGTTGCACCGGCCTTCTCGGACGCTCCGGCTGCTCGGCCCCCGACAGCTGCTGGTGTCAGCCCTGCCTCGGCTTCTCAGATCTTCCAGGACTGCGGGCTCAATCGGCCGACGCGGTCCTGCATGTGCTGCATTGTACTCCCTTGTGATGGATCCTAGCCTGCGCTCCTCTGCTAGCACTTGCTCAGCTCTGCGGGCCAGATCAAGCCGTGCTGTTTCCAGCTCCGTGTGCACCTGCTCCGGATCACCATTCCTGTTCACAGGTGTGTATAACACATCCCGCAACGCACTGGTGCCGATTCGCTCCGCTGCATCAGCTACCTCCTTGGCCTTTCTAGCCGCACTCACCGGGTCACGGTTAGTTGATGAAGATGCTCCCGCCATCATGACGGCAGCATGCACTCAGCCTTCCTCTCTGCCAGGCGCTGCACTGCAGCCCCTGGTCGAGAGCGGGTCCGTAGCACACGAAAAGATGCGGATATCTCTGGGATACGCCTCGGGGAAGCTGCCGATGAAGAGGCGGTGACTGCCAACTTGCAGCGACACACCGGGCGGCAGGGGTTCTCCAGCCCCATACCGCGCCGAGTAGTCCACCACATAGTCAATTAACCCACGCCTTAGAATCAGGCCAGAGGCGTGGCTTCCGCCTGATGCAGAGGAAAATCCCGTCCGGATCTTTACTCCAGTCGACGCCTCGGTCTGCCCCACGGTGGGCGCCAACTGTCGTTGATATTTAACAGCAGATGCCATGGGATGGCTAAAGTGAAGGGGAAGACTCAAGGGAGAGAATGTCGATGGTGCCGGAATCGGGTTGGGCACAAGTATGGTGAAGACACCACGATGTACCCAGATTCGGGGCTCTCCGGAGAGATAACACCCCTACTCCTGCCTGTCTCTTGTATATCAATGATCTGGCTACAATAACTGCTTCTCTATCTTCTCAGGGGAAGGTGAGCACCGCCGCCGTGGGCAAGGTTCTCACCTGCTTCCCTGAGGAGTAACTACGAGCAGTGAATGAACTGGGAGGAAATGAGTTATGGTACTACTAGTGCGGATCGTCCCTCACGCAGGAGGGGTACCCTGGCTCTTATAGTGTGAGCCCAGGGTACTTCGGTAACTTCCTTGCCGAATGGGCCCAGCTGTCATCCTCTAATCGGCCTGGGCCTACCGACTGCTCCTCTCCGGGTGATCCAGAACCTACGAGCGGCGGCCCATGCTGTAGACTTGTAGGGTGCAGGGATGAACAGTGGAGCTAGGGGGTGCGGTCTTGTCGGCCTGTCCGCTGAATCGGCGGGGAGGTCGACACCGTATCTCCAGCAAATCCTCGACGTGACTTGGCCTTCCTGCCACCCAGATATCTCGGGATATGGTATTTATGACCTCGTAATCATACCCCCGACTGGTGGTAGGTGGTTCCGATTGCGCCTGGTCCGACTGGTGGTTCCTGGCGAGGTCGATTGCTCTGGGGCAATCGACTTGCTAGGTATCAACCTCGGACCAGCTGCAGACCAATCGGATGATTGTCTTAGTGAAGGAAAGGGTGATCCGATTGCGCCTGGGCCGACTGCTGGCATTGGATACGGCTGATTGCCTTGGAGCAATCGATCGTACATCTGCCCAGCTCGGCCCAGCTGCGGCCCAATCGGTCCATCCTTGTCTTGAAAGGTTACTTCCGCTTGGGTTAGCCTACCCGGGTACCAGTCCCCCGACAAATCTCCCTCGCCGTTCCGCCACCGTAGGACCGAGACCCGCCCGGGGCTCCATTGGCGGGGTCGCGAGCTCGAGCCCCTGCTCGCGCCGCGTCGCTCTGCCCGCTGCGCTCTGCGGCCACGTTCATCCCCCCCCCGGCGCCGCGCTGCCCCTGGGACGCCGCGGCTCCCTCGCCGGCTGGCCTCGCCGGTGCTGGCCGCCGTGGATCGCCGCTGTCCGGCCATGGTCGTGGCCGGCGTGCTGTGTGTGGCCTGGGCCACTGACCGGTGGCCCCTACCCCCCCTTCTAATTACCCACTGTTAAGTTAAATGGAATACCCCTGTGACACTTACACATGGCCCCCACACCTTAATTGATATTTACAGGCAGAGATAATCCATGTTAAAGTGATGAGTGTATGACATGTGGGCCCTCTGTGTTATTTGTTTAAATAAAACTGAATTTAATGTTTCTATGTATGACATGTGGGACCCCACTGTTATTAAATTTAATCAGGTGTATTATTAATACTGTGAGGCTGACAGGTGGGTCCCCTCTGTCAGTTGACCAGTCAACAGAACTTGTGGATAATGTTGTTATTTAATTATTAAATTAAATTCAAAAAATCTTTTAAAATTATTAAAACTTAGAAATTCAATATCTTTTAAACCGTAACTCGGATCGAAAAACTTTATACATCAAAATTGATCAGAAAAATAAAACGAATACGGGTATGCTATCTATATACCCACCACACCCCTCTAACACAACGAACATCGACATCCCCCCTCCGGGCCGTCTGACCGATGATTTGTCCGGTACTGTTAAAGTATCCGGATGAATTTATTCTGAACACAAAAGTTGTTCAGAATAGTTCGACTAACACAGATACACCATCCACCCGTTTGTCGGATGTCCACGACACCTCCGGCATGATTCCCCCCCTCCGGACACCCTGTCCGATAATCACCCGGAGCTGGCAGTCCATCCCCAGATGATTTCCCGCTCCGAGCATATTGCATCGAACTACGATAGATCCTCATTAGCTTTTCATCTGTCATGTAATACCGTTGATTGTTATGTTTTCTTTTTATTTACTGTTTCTTCCCCCCTTATCTCCGGTAGACCCCGATGCTGCCGCCGACGACAGCGTTGCCGAGTACGACTACTTCGTCGACGACCGTACCGCTACTACCGAGCTTACAGGCAAGCAAAACCATTCTCTTCCCCAGATATCGCCTATCTTTCCGTACATTTCTTGCACTAGGCATTGTTACTACTGCTGCTACGTTACAATCCTATTCAATTGCATGGCCTGAGTTTTGTCGCCCCTTGATGTACCTTCCTTTAATCCTATGCTGCCTATTATTACTTATGCATTATTCAGAAGTAAACCCTGCGCATTGTTAGTTAGGTTTAGAATAGCGGGTCGTGATCACTCTGGGAGTGATCGCGGAAATGAAATATATAAAACTGTAACAAGTACGGATCAATGCAGACGCCCTAGGGAACCTACAACGGCGAGACTCTGCCGAGTCGCTTCGAGTTTGGCTTACGAGTGGAATGGACTCGTATTTCACTCTCGTCGGCTCAGTAGCGTAGCATCACCGGGATGATACGAGGTTTACCTCTTTAGTTCATTCCGCTGGTGTCTCGGCACCACCGGGGTGATATGAGAATATTCCTCTTTAGTTCATTCCGCTGATGTCTCTGTCGAACCTCATTAAGTGTACCATCGAGGGTGATACCTCCTGGTTTCACTTAAGGGTAGGCACTCGAATCAACTGGTGTCCTTAAAGGTAAGGAGTCGGGCGACCCAACGGTGCCCGCGAGTGGTATTGCGACGGGACGACAGGGAGGGTACGACCAGTGTATCGGTGTGCTTGGCCCCTGATCGTTGGCCGCGAGAGTTACCAAACCACGAAAGTCGAGCTCCGTCAGGAGCACACGCGAGACAAGGTAAGGAGACGGTTCACCTTGTTGGTAACCGCAGTGACTTGGTGGGACGACGGGGCAGGCACCGATGTACTGGTGGTCCTGGCTGCTGTCGTTGTCCGCAGGTCGGTTAAGTCGAGGCAACGATAACGGTTGTCACGCGGGTTAATTAAAATGCTAAATGGTTCAGTGAATGTCTTGAGTTGGCTATATGCCATGTACTCACTACCTACCCATGGGAATTACGAGTTTATAGGCTCCTCTGCTTCGTAGTGTCGCCCGAGGACTCTTCAGACGTCAGCAGTACCGCGGGCTGATTGCCGGGAAGTGCGGTGTATTCTTTGGCTCGATCTGTGTTCTTTTTGTTACGGCTTCCCGGCCACCCACGCACCGTGCAGGAGTACGTCAGGGTTGGGGTCCAAGGCCCTGAGTACTTAGGATTTAGACCGGCGGATGGCCTCTCTGTTGAGTTTGAAAGATGGGCTATGAAGTGTCGGATAGCCTCGGTGGAGCGTTCCCTAACAAGGTTCCCGCCACCCTAGAGATCCGTGCGTGTAGCGTAACACAAGTGCACCCCTGCAGGGAAGATTAATCTATTCGAATAGCCGTGTCCACGGTAACAGGATGCTTTATGCTGAAGCTGGATCTTACCACTAGAAACTATTATTATTAAACTGTATGGTTCCGGGTTTTCTTCCTCGCGGGGATGTCGAGGAGGTGAACTCGGAGGCATTGTTAATTATTACAACTTATTATTATACAATGCTGCAGCAACTTCTGCTGCATTGTTACTTTATGCTTTATATAAACTGTTGGCTGATTCTTACCTCATGCTGCAAGACATCGTCGGAAAATGCTAGTCTTCGTTAGGCCTACCTTCTTACCCTTATTCTGATTTCTGTCTTTCAGTCCACTATATACAGCCTCTTCTTTCCGTTGATACAATGCATAATGCTTAGTAGCGGACGTAAGACTCGCGGGTATGCTAGATACTCACCTGCTTTATTTTCCCCCTTTATTGTTTTGCCTGATCGGCCGCTGCAGTCGACGTTGGAGTCCAGGAGCAGGAGATCCCCGATGCCGACCACCACAACATGAAGATCCCCGATGCCTTCTACGACGTCGAGTTCCCCGTTGACCAGGAGTAGTTTGGAGTTTCCCAGGCAGGAGGCCTCGCCTTTTCGATCGAGTGTTGATTTTGTGCTAGCCTTCTTAAGGCAACCTTGTACCCTTGTGTCTGTACTCAGATACTACTGCTTCCGCTGACCTTGTGCTCTCGAGCTGTTGTGTTCGAGCCCTCGTGGCCCCAGGCTTGTATTAAACAGCTTGTATTATTTTTATTTGTAGAGTTGTGTTGTGATATCTCACCGTGAGTCCCTGATCTCGATCGTGTACCTTGCGTGTATGATTACTGTACACAGTCTGATTTTGGGGGTGTCACACACTAGTACTCCCTTTATATCCTTGTACTCCATAGAGATGATCATTATGCATATAGCTATGTGGGGACCTTCACACTATAGAACTTGGCTTGCATATTCCAAGGATGAGGCTCGTCAAACGAGCTCTAGGTCTTCATGAGCGAGCAAGTTAGATGCACCCCCAATAGTTCCATTGGAGAGCTTCTTAGCTCATATGTGCATCCGTTGCATGGAAATCCCTACTCCTCACATCATATCTATCATTTTGAATCTTTTGCCTATGATTGTCCTCATTGATGTGAGCCTTTCTCGTTCTTTTTTATCTTCCTCCTCCTCCTCCTCCGTACTTCTCTCTTTGCCATCCTAAGTGTCAACTCTCGTGCTTATGCTCATCCATTGCATGAGTGCTCAAAATATTTAAAAAGGAGTGGATCAAATTGGCTTGTACCTGGCTAGTGGTCTGGGGACGAGTCAAGATAAGATTCCAGAAAAAGACCAAGTGTGAAACTTTAGTAGATTGAGTTCTCAACAAATAAATATTTTTCTCGTATTCCCTAACCCCCTTCTTGCAAGCAAACACCATTTGGAGACATTCGAGTCACGGACAGCGAGAGCTCTTGCACCTAATGTTCTTTTGTTACTTGTTTCAATGCTAATATAGACTCTTGCATGTTATGACTTGAATTGAATCTCTAACCTTGATTGCTTTACTTTTCAAAGTTCTTATATGGTTGCTAGCATGTCACCACGGAAATTATGTTGTTATCATTTACCTACTCGAGGACGAGCAGGAATTAAGCTTGGGGATGTTGATACGTCCAAAACGTATCTATAATTTCTGCTTGCTCCATGCATGTTTTGTGTGATATTGCTATGATCTAGATACACTTTCATACACTTTTTATCATATTTGGACTAACCTATTAACTCAGTGCACCACAGTGCCAGTTCCTATTTTCTGCTGTTTTTCTATTTCAGTTTTCCCCCATATAAAAAGTGCTCCAAAAATTCGGGAAAATCAGATAAAAAATCAGCGCAGCAGAACCTTCCGGAAGAACCTGACTGGGGCCAGAGGGCCACCACAAGGGGCCCAGGCGCCCTGGTGGCGCGCCCCAGGGTCTGGCCGCGCCAGGGGGGCGCCTGGACCCCTGGTGGCCCCCCTGGCTGCCCCCCTTCGCCTATATATTCTCCGTGACGAGAAACCCTCGAGGACAGAACCCTTTTTCGCGATCTCGCCTCTGTTCCGTCGCCGCCGCGCTTCCGAGATCGGGAGCACCAACAGACCTCTTCCCGGCACCCTGCCGGAGGGAGGGCCGACCTCCGGGAGTCTCCTCTCCACCATGGATGCTTCCCGGATGTCTCGTGAGTAGTTTCCTTTGGACCATGGGTCCGTGATCAGTAGCTATGTGATGTTCTCCTCCCCTCTTTGTTCTTCATGGTTTAGACCTCGTGAGCTGCCCTACATGATCGAGGCACTTTTGTAATCTTTCTGCTGTTGCTATGCTGAGTTTGATGGGATCTGATGGATTATGAGATTATGTTGAGATTGTGATTGAGTAATATATTTGGTTCTTATCTCTTATATTTTTGTTCTTAAGTAATTCTTGCATGTTCTCCGTTGCTGTTTATTGCTTTGGCCAAGTAGTAGGTAGTAACCCCAAGAGGGAACGTTATGCTCGATTGTGGGTTCATGCCCCCTGATGACACGCTTGAGTGACAGAAACATGAGTCTAGGGGATGTGCTGTTGCCACAAGGGGGAAAACAACGGTGCTTGTAACCGCGGTTACAAGGATTGTTTACTTTACGCAAAGTGCTTTTTAATGCAGTTGTCTGTTGCTTTGGGTTTACACTTTGGGTGGGGCTCGCAACTTAATACCAGCGAGATGTTCTGGATAGATATCTCAAGGTGGATGATTAGTAGTAGATGCAGTTGGATTTCGGTCTACTTATTTTGGCGTTCTGCCCATGCTTTTGAGCCTCTTCCTTTCTTTTGTAGCATAGTTAGCATTGCGGTGCGTTCATAATCCTGTCAATTGCCCTTCTGTAATTTGTTCACCTCGCATAGCAGTTTTATCGTCTTTTGGGAGAGAGACATCACTAGTGAACATCACGTATCCCGGTCCATATCCTCATTACTGTTTTCACGCTCATTTACTTTTCTTCTTTTACTTTCAGTTGTTATCATTATCCCTTGTGTTTCATCCTTTGTGAACAACAAGACCGGAGAGATTGACAACCTCTCTGAACTTCGTTGGGAACAAAGTTATTTGTGTTTGTGTGCAGGTCCACGTCAGTTGCGCCGCCGACACCTACTTATCATCTCCGGAGTCCTACTGGAGACAAACCTTGGTATCTTTACTGAGGGAAATTTGCTGTTGTGCTACATCACGCCTTCCACTTGGGGTTTACCAACGAAGGGCGAGAAATCACTATCATCACCTCGCACATCATCTGGCCAGACGCATTGTGATTCATTCACGGGGATACCAGAATACGATAAGGAGGAAAAGGGACAAACGAGCAAAGAGGATAACGAGTGGCTTGTGTTCAAGAAGTTGTTACACATGGGTGCCAAACTTCTCTCCTCTGACTTTGTCATATATCGCGAAGCAAAGGGAATGGTACATGAATAAACATAAATGGTTCACTCGAAGTTTCTTCGTTTATGTGCGGGAGTCAACATGGGTGTCCATGGCTCCGCTGTTGATTATTGGCTATTGACAAAAGGCTGTTGACCTATGTCCGGAAGATGTTCTGAGTCATGTCCGAACCTATTGGGTCACACACTTAACGAGCAGTAGTTTGTTAGAATACTGGAATGGTAGAAGGTTTAGTGGAAGAAAAACGGAATAGTTCACACGGGCACCAGAAGTAGTTCCGGGTATTTATGGAATTGTTCATAAGGGCACCAGAAGAAGTTCTGGGTATTTAAGAATATGTATAAATCACTCTGGAGTAGTCCCAGGTGGTTCTGGAACATATGAGAATGGTATTGGGGAAGTCCTGGATCAACCGGAATAGTTTCCGGTTAATCGGTGGACGTCCCGAAAACGACTGACGAATCGACGCAGGGCATCGGGCAGGCTAGACCGTAACCCGGATCGTCCCGGAACCTATCGATAGTTCCGGAACGTCCGAAAACGCCCCTAGAAGGTCTTGGAAGTGTTCCAGAAGGTTCCGGAATGTCCCGAAATCATCCCGGAAGGTCCCGGAATGGCCGAGAATGGTCCCGACGGGTCCTGGAAGGTCCTAGAAGTTTATGGAAGCTTCTGGAAGCTTCTGGAAGGTTCCACAAGTTTCCGGACAGTACCATATGCACCCCACCACCCTTAGCCTTGGGGGGCAAGGCACCCCAAGGGGTCTGGCGGAAATTAGGTGGTGGGGGCACCCTACTTGGGGAGGAGTCCTCCTTGGACTCAGACTCCCCGGTGGGAAGGACTCCCTTTGGGAGTAGGAGTCCCAAGGGGACTCCACAACCCCTAGGTCGGCCAGGACAGCCCCCTGGCCACCTATATAATGTGGGGGAGGGGTGGGGGCGCAGCACACTTGATCCCCAAGGCCTATGCGCCACCCTCCCTCCCTCTAAACCCCGTTGCTCCACAATTAGACCCCGGTTTAGACGCTGTTCTAGATCGGAATCTGTTAGGGTTTTCTCCCTCTAGTTTTCTCGGTGGCGTTCTTCTCTGGATGGCGGAGCGCTGCTGGATTGCTGCTACGGGATGTGTGGATACCGGTAGATGGATCATAACTTTGATCCTTCTCCGAGGAGCTTCTTCTTCCTCGGAGATCTGTTTCGACGGACTTGCTCGAGGGACTTGTGCGTGGGACGGATCGAGGTCCTTCTTCTTCCTCGGTGATCTTGATCGAGGGACTGTTTATGGGACGATCCGCGGGATCTACTTCCACCCGCTTCATAGACTCTTTTTCCGCTGCAACCGTTGGTGAGCAATGGCCTAAACCTTGTATGCCATCTTTCTTGGATGATCTTGGGATCTTGATTCGTAGGCACAATTTTTTTTGTTTTCTACTACGTTTCCCAACAGCGGTATCATGAGCGATCCTTGATTAGATGCATGTTTAGGTCTAGATCATATGTGTGATATGAGGCATTTATTTTCTTGTTGCTTCCCTGTCATGTGATTTTTTCTATGCTTGATGGCAAGTTGAGGTTTTGCTACAAGGATTGAGTTTTCCATCGATCCCTCTATGCTGCTTTCAGTATGCTGGTTGCCTTGATCATGGTCTACATCAAACTCCTTGGATCTCATCTTAATCTCGCAATAGAAGATTTAACATGGAGGGGCTTGTGGATTTTATGAACTCAAATCCACACGGGGGTCACATGTCTAACGAAGTTTGGCTTGTGGCATTAGTTGTTGCACGCACCCCGAACGTTAAACTAGCAACAATGAAGTATCGTGTTTGGTTTGTATAGGGAACAACGTTTGCATGTAACCTGCTAATCAACCACGATAAAAGTTGCAACAACCCATGTAGATGGCGATCTAACTCGTTTTTGCAGAATGTGCATGTGATGTGGTATAGCCTTCAAGATTTGCAATGTGTTTGGATGAGATGCTATATGTTATGTAATATTTATTCGCGACCTGCGTGTCATGGTATGGCATGATGACTGGAGTCATATGATTGTCACTTAATTATGGCCTGCGTGCCAGAACTGTTTATTAGCTTGAGGTAAAGCAATAGATAGATGCAAGGTGATGATCTACGATGCGGAGGTGGACCCCGACGCACATGCCGGAAGCCGTGGTGATGTTCCCGGCGCCAAGGACAAAGTTGGTGGACACGGTGACTTCAACCACGACGACGTGAAGACAACAAAGAATTCACGAAGCAAAGGGCTATACTATATCACATAATTTTATGAACTATTTGTGATGTTTATCCCTTTGATGTACCCTTGTTTGATGCGCGGTAGTCGTATTTTATTAGGGTGATCTCTCGCAAAACAATATCAGGTTGATAGTGTTCTTCCAACTGTAGCATCGTCTATACTATATTTCACACCGGAGCAGGTCATGTCACATGGGTGCACACGGTGTGACGCATAAAAGGCGGGTGTGTTAAGAACACACTGCAATTACACTTGGTTGTCTTGACGGTTTGGATAAAAGTTTGCTACCGGAACACGCCCATCGAAAGATGAACAAGAATCACCTTTGGCGTGATTGGCTAGTTGGCCTACCAGTCCAGTCTAAGTCATCAGTGATGTCACATCAATGGCGGACGATTGGGTTGGATCTTGAATCCATCCAGCATCAATTACGAGAGATATTGATCTGAGTGGGAGCACACTTAGTAATTAAATTGATTAATCACAAGTGCAACTTAATTATGAACAAAGTCTTAGTATTTGCATTATCGTTGTAGCATAATAGCTCGCATTACCACCTTCCCAATTGTTTCTGATCAACTATATTATCTGGTAAAAACTTTATGATTGGTACCGTATTGTGAGGACTATCCTCAATAGTGTCGAGAAGGAGCTTGTCCTATCGCAAATTTTTGATGCTCTCCCGCTGATGCTATGGATGATGTGACTTACATCCATAATCCAAAATACTAGAATTCCACCACAGCTAAGTGCATTGTCTTCACCACCATGAAACCCGAATTTCGAAATGTTTGGGATAGTTATGTTATATTCATGGAACTGGAAAATTGTTTTCAGTAGTAAGACAATTAATGTTGGATATAAGATATCTAGTACAATGTATGATTGTAAGCATTAGTGAAAATGTTCACTGTGCTCTAAACAAAACTGATAAGTGTGGGATCCAGAAGAACACCGATCATATGATGATGAGAATTAAGGGAAAGGAAGTCCAAAGGATGTTAGTAAGACTCACACGCCGGAAAGTCCATGGCATGCGCCACCCTTGATTATATGTGATCTTCTGTGAGTAGGAGTGACATTGGAAATAGAACTATGATATGTATAAAGGCAAAGCGAAAGAAGACTGGAATATCCAGCTCAGAAATGAAAGTCATACGAAGTTATAGATGAATTCATTGCTGGTCAAAAGATGTAATTCTTGGGAATCATGATTAAGAGGTTAATCTTAATTCTTGTATATTGTGATTAAACTGTTGATCACTAGAATATCACTTCAATTGCATATCGTTGCAAGTCGATGCAAGAAATACTATGGCCTTTATGACTAGCTAAATGATGAGTTTTGACACACACGAGAACACGGTAAAAGGTTTACTATACTGTGTGTTGACTCTATGATTATCTTCATAATTCATTTTAGAGTTGAGTAAATTGTTACTACACTTTAGCCTTGTTGCAAAACATCATTTTTTGAATCATGTTTATTGCAAGAGAGTTGTTCAAAGCTATGAATAACATAAAGGCCATACTTCTATTGTGAATAGGTTGTGTGTTATGAATCTTGATAATAATGCTAAACATCCATAACACTGACGCTAAACGTCGCAAGACTAACAGAAATACCACAAGTGTGTGGCACTGCAGTTTGTCACAAGTGACATAACATGCATGAAGAATTTCCATAAGTGATGGAATTTTGAGTCATATGATTATGAATCACTTGACGCTTGCATACATTGTCTAAAATTAATGTGATTAAAAACACCGTTGATAGGCCATGCATTAACGTGCAACTAAATTATTGAAAATCATACATGATGATGTGTATAGTCCAATAAGTGTAGTTGTGTACAGTGGATTTTCTATCTTCACTCATGAACTGAAGTAAATATATGGATATCTGTTCAGTGGAGACATACGTCTGAAATCTTTGAAACGTTCAAGGAAAGAGTGAAATAGAAATGTATTGTAACAAGAAATAATGCTTCTGCAAATTAGATTGTAGAAAGTAATATTTGAGTTACAAGTTTAGCGAACGTCTGATGAGTTGTGAAAAGGTGTCATAACTTGTGCCTCGCGGAACTCAACTAATAGTAAAGTGTTCGAGAGACATAATCAAGCCATGTATGACACGGTAAGATCAAATATGACGTTTATCGATTTGCCATTATACTTATTAAAGTTATGCGTTAGAGACTACAACTTTTACACTGAAAAGAGCACCATCAAATCTGTTGAAATGACACCATATTAGATATGATATGGAAATGATAAAACCATATTGTCTTTTCTTAAAATTTGGGTGTATGAGACATATGTTTGACATACTCAAAACACCAAATCAGATAAGTGCTACTTTGTGAAGGTTATTCCAAAAGGTTTGGTATTCCTCTATCACTATACAAAAGCAAAACTGTTTGCTGTTAAGAACAATGTGTTTTGAAGGAAAATGATTTCTTGCAAAAGAGTGAGTGGGAGGACAGTGCAACTTGTTAAAGAATGTTGACTCTTCAAATAAGTGCGCAGCTGAACCACACATGTTAGACAAAACTCGTACAAACATTCATGATATGTAAAACGAGATATTGTTGTTCGACAATGATAAACCTGTGATATACAAAGAAGCGTTGATGGGCCCTGACTCCGGGATTTGGATAAATGCCAAATAAATCCGAGATAGTATCCATGGAAATAAGTCAAGTTTTGAACTTGGTAGACCCTCCGAAAGACTAAAAGTCTGAAGAATATATATATGGATCTATAATTGATTCAGATGAAATTGTTTTATCCATAAAGCTCAACTTGTTGGAAAATTATTTTCTAGCAAGTTCAAAGGTTGACTACGGCGAAATAGTTTTGACCGTAGAGATGCTTTAGTCAGTTCGGGTTATATTAGCAATTACTACATATCTCATTTATAGGATATGGTAGAATGAATGTCAAAACAAAGTTCCTACACGGAAATATAACAAAGGACGTATATGTGATACGACCGGAATGTTTTGTCGATTCAAAGGATGCTAAAATAGATGCAAGCCTTGGATATCCAGTGATGGACTGAAGCTAGCACAATGGAGTTGGAATTTTCGTTATGATGAAATTTCCAAAAGAGTTTGTTTTCATCGGGAATAAACGAAGATGCTTGAATGTTCAAGAAAGTAAGTGGGAGCTGAATGATATTTCTAAAACCTTATGTAGATGACATATTGTTGATTGGAAATGATATAAATTTCTTGACACGAATAAGGACTTCATTGGAAATAGTTTTTAGTTGAAGAACTTGGGCTAATATAGCATTAGTATTGAGCACAGTGATCTATGAATATAGTAAGTGCCTGATCATGCTAAAGCCAACACTACATATTGACATGATACTAAAGTAGTTTAGTATGAAACGCCAAGAAACATGTTCTTGCCGAAGTCATGGTGAAAAGTTGTTTGCAAAAATCGGTGTTTATGAACCCAGATAAGCAAAACACGTGAATTGAATTCCACTCAACTGTGTGTTTGGATTAATCTTGTACACCATAATATGTAAAACAACCAGATATGTCCAGTGCTCCAAAAGGTTGTGAGCAAGATACCAAAGTGATCAAGATGTTGATCATTGGACAAATAGTGAAAAGTTAAACTTATGAAAGAGAAGATATGTTTCTCGGAAAAATGGAGAGAATGAAGAGCTCGTTGTAATGAGTTACACCAGCTGAATTTTTGATGTAAATAGTTACACCAATTCAGTCTTCATACTTACTCCGACCGATTTTCGATATTAAATGGGATTATGTGTTTCACACGTAAGGGTGGCACGGTATGAAGGAACTGTGTTAAGTTAGATACTGTGGTGAATTCTATAATAGAGGCTAAGTATATTGTTGCTTAAAGAAGTAACAAGGGAGGGTATTTTGAATCATCAGTTCATTTATGAACGTGGTATGGTTTCCTAGATGTTTGAAAGCTCATGGAACATTGATGAATGATTTCATAACTTATTCTAAGGAACCAAGGTACTGCCAAATGATTCAAACATATACAAAGCTAAACTGATAAAATTAGTGAATTTTATGATAGCGTGAAAACGCGAAGATATGCAAGATACAAACGGGCCTGAAACGTCAGATCCGGTGATGAAGTCTATACCACAAATGAAGCATGTATTACACCGGTATGCCATAGGTGTAAAGTGCTCAAGGACTGATAATATTATTGACTCTAGTGCAAGTGGGAAAATGTTGGAAATATGCCCTAGAGGCAATAATAAAATGTTATTATATATATTTCCACGTTCGTAATTAATGTTTATATTTCTGTGCTATAATTGCAATGACCCTGACTATGAGATTCAGAAGAAAACTCATTTGCATGTGTGGAAATGTAAACACCAAGAGTTCCTGGTTTAGCCTCTAAGACCAGCTCATGTGCTAACTGATGATTACGTTTTCTTAATCATGGACATTTTTCTTGTAACAAGGATGTCAGCAGCAATGGGAACATATTGTTAGCAGAACAATGATGTTGAACCGACCCCAGTATTGAATGATATACTTAGAGATCACATCGTAACAACGTTATAAGTCATATCATGAAATGTTATCATATACGTAATTCCTTAGACCATGAGAATATCAAGTTACTTCACTCAGGAAGGTATGCTTTGGTTCTTAGATGAAACCTCCCGTAAATGGGAAGTAGTAAAATAAGTTCTGGGTATATCAGATGGAGTGTCTAGTGACTGTGATAGTTCAAGATTGGGATTTTCTCCTTCATGATGAAGAAGATATTCACTTTGGGCCCACTCGGTATGATGGTATCCATTATAGTCTGGCCAGACGCATTGTGATTCAGTCACGGGGATACCGGAATACGATAACGAGGAAAGGGACAAACGAGCAAAGAGGATAATGAGTGGCTTGTGTTCAAGAAGTTGTTACACATGGGTGCCAAACTTCTCTCCTCTGACTTTGTCATATATCGCGAAGCAAAGGGAATGGTACATGAATAAACATAAATGGTTCACTCGAAGTTTCTTCGTGTATGTGCGGGAGTCAACATGGGTGTCCATGGCTCCGCTGTTGATTATTGGCTATTGACAAAAGGCTGTTGACCTATGTCCGGAAGATGTTCTGAGTCATGTCCGCATTATACCGAACCTATTGGGTCACACACTTAACGAGCAGTAGTTTGTTAGAATACTGGAATGGTAGAAGGTTTAGTGGAAGCAAAACGGAATAGTTCATACGGGCACCGGAAGTAGTTCCGGGTATTTATGGAATTGTTCATAAGGGCACCAGAAGAAGTTCTGGGTATTTAAGGATATGTCTAAATCACTCTGGAGTAGTCCCAGGTGGTTCTGGAACATATGAAATTGGTACTGGGGAAGTCCTGGATCAACCGGAATAGTTTCCGGTTAATCGGTGGACGTCCCGAAAACGACCGACGAACCGACGCAGGGCATCGAGCAGGCTAGACCGTAACCCGGATCGTCCCGGAACCTATCCAGATAGTTCCGTAACGTCCGAAAACGGCCCCGAAAGGTCTTGGAGGTGTTCCAGAAGGTTCCGAAATGTCCCGAAACCATCCCGGAAGGTCCCGGAATGGCCGAGAATGGTCCCGGCGGGTCCTGGAAGGTTCTGGAAGGTTCTTGGAGGTTCCACAAGTTTTCGGACAATACCATATGCGCCCCACCACCCTTAGCCTTGGGGGGCAAGGCACACCAAGGGGGCTGGCCGAAATTAGGTGGTGGGGGCGCCCTACTTGGGGAGGAGTCCTCCTTGGACTCAGACTCCCCGGTGGGAAGGACTCCCTTTGGGAGTAGGAGTCCCAAGGGGACTCCACAACCCCTAGGTCGGCCAGGACAGCCCCCTGGACACCTATATAATGTGGGGGAGGGTTGGGGGCGCAGCACACTTGATCCCCAAGGCCTATGCGCCACCCTCCCTCCCTCTAAACCCCGTTGCTCCACAATTAGACCCCGGTTTAGACGTTGTTCTAGATCGGAATCCGTTAGGGTTTTCTCCCTCTAGTTTTCTCGGTGGTGTTCTTCTCTGGATGGCGGAGCGCTGCTGGATTGCTGCTACGGGATGTGTGGATACCGGTAGAGGGATCATAACTTTGATCCTTCTCCGAGGAGCTTCTTCTTCCTCGGAGATCTTGTTTGAGGGACTTGATCGAGGGACTTGTGCGTGGGACGGATCGAGGTGCTTCTTCTTCCTCGGTGATCTTGATCGAGGGACTGCTTGTGGGACGATCCGCGAGATCTACTTCCACCCGCTTCATCAACTCTTCTTCCGCTGCAACCGTTGGTGAGCAATGGCCTAAACCTTGTATGCCATCTTTCTTGGATGATCTTGGGATCTTGATTCGTAGGCACAATTTTTTTTGTTTTCTACTACGTTTCCCAACAATTTGAGGAGGCTCATCATTGGAATATACAAGCCAAGTTCTATGGTGTGAAGGGTCCCCACATAGCTATATGCATGTATGATAATCTCTATGGAGTACAAGGGATAGAGGATGAAGTACTAGTGTGGATCTCTCAAAAGTAATAGTAGTGTGCCCCCTTCTTTTTCTTTTCTTTTTTTTTCTATTTTTTTGGTGGCCTCAATGGCTCTTTCTATTTCTCTCATTTTTCCTCTTTGGGGTCTTTTGATTTTGTCCTCTTTGGGATCTTTTCCTCACTTTAGGGGCAACACCCTATATTTTACAAGAATATAGGAGATATTTAACATAAATAAAATGTAACTATCATGATGCAAATGTATGCCTCCGCCAGGATAGCAGGGTATGCAATGATACTAGCGCGTTATGTAGCAATGATTAGGGAAAGTCCTAACTAGCATGCGGCTCATCGATCAATCAAGTAGCATAAATGACATGAAGATCAAGTCATGAGAAGGTGGATGTTGCATGGCAATGTATCTCGGAAAGGCTATGAAAATGCCTTGATAGGTAGGTATGGTGGCTGTTTTGAGGAAAGATATAAGGAGGTTTATGATGACAGAGCGTATCATGCCAAGGATTTGGATGTACCGGCGAAGATGAATGCCAACTCTCGGAGTGAGAAGGAGGTAATGCACGGCACAGAAGAGGCTAGCACAATATGGGAAGGTGAAAGTGTCAACTTTCGAATACTCACATTAGTCCGAAGAACTCATGCACTTATTATCAGTAACTCTCAATCTAATCAGGAGGTTCTCAAAGAGACAAGTACCCCGATGAGGAGTGTATGGGGGTTTGGTTATCCTTGCGCATCCTCGACTCATGGTACGTGAGTGTACTCTAATATTCGAACCCTCCAGATGTTAGTGATCCATCTAGTAGCTAGAGTTCTCAACAGGGGTTTTGGTTTTCGAAAATAACATGGATTGCCCAAAATATGACATCTATCACTAATAGGCTAAAGCTCTTGACACCATAAGTTCAAACAGTACTCTAATCAATACCTCAAAACTATTGCAAGTTACTACTACAAAGAGAATAACAACTTCAACTACCTACTCTCTAGTCAAGACACTAAGCTCAGTGCAATAGGCAATCTCTCTAAACAAGATAAACATGCAACTCATAGAAAGTTCAACCTAAGACAAAAGAAAATCTCTAGAAGAAAACTAAAGCACTACAACTAAACAGGGTAGTAGCTAAGAAAAGAAAAAGAACAACTCACAGCTAAGAAAATAAGCATGCAAATCCTATGAGGAGTTCTAGTTTAAGCGGAGCGTGTTTCTCTCCCACACAAAAGAAAGCTGGGGTCTAACTTGTTACTACAGCAAACAAAGCAAAAACAAACCTAAGAAAAGTAAAGAGCGAGACACTCCAAGCATAGAACAAAACGCATGAAGTGATAAAAATATAGTGCAACGAGGGACGAACTAATAATTGTTGATAAAGAAGGGGATGCGTGGTGGCATCCCCAAGCTTAGACGCTTGAGTCTCCTTGAATATTTATTGGGGATGCATGGGGGCATCCCCGAGCTTGAGCGTTTGACACTCCAGGATCTTCTTTCCTCATCTTCCATCGCACACTTGAAAACTCCATTCATACATAACTCATCATAAGCTGATTAGGGAGGTTAGTACCCTATTAAAATAATTTTTCCCTACTGCAAATAAAGATATTCTTGAAGAGCTACTGTTTCTCAAGATTGCCAAAAAGTTTTTGCAAATAAAAAGAAATCTTAAGGTTTGCAAAAGTAAGGAGAGACAAAACGTGGCAGAATCTGTGAAAAACAGAACATCCGGTAGTAAAGAATTTTTTAGGGATACTTCTGAAACTCAAATAAAAAAACTCAGCACATACGAAAGTTCCATGATTGTATATAGCACGCTGTGTAGAAAATTCATCTCAAAAAGATGAACTGGTAATTTTCTATGATTTTTCCCGTCACGAGGACAAAATCTGTTTTCTGTACAGCATGTCACAACTTTCACTTCCCTTGTCATATGAGGAAATACTTGGCACAAAGCTTGAAAAATAAAGACACAATGATGTTGCTACAGTAGTAACAATCATCAAGACCACTAAAAACAGAAGTAAAAAAACAACTTGGGTTGCCTCCCAACAAGCGCTTTCTTTTACGCCTTTGAGCTAGGCACAAGGTTTATAGAAGATGCTCTCACAAGAGAATAAGAGTTGAAGCAAAGGAGAGCATCAAGAAGCAAATATGAAACACATTTAAGCCTAACCCACTTCCTATGCATAGGGATCTTGTAAGAAAATAAATCAAAGAGGCACAAAGTGACATGCATAGGAAGGTGGAACAAGAACAACTTCAAAAGTTTCAACTTGGAGAGAGGTGTTTTTGTAACATGGATGTTTCTATAACCAAACTTTCCTCTCTAAAAGTAATTTTCAGTAGTATCATGAACAACATCAAGAATATAACTATCACATAAATCATATTGTTCATAACCTACAAGCACACGTGTATTGTTTTCAACACGGTTTTTAGGATCATAAGATAAATGCAACCCATCACATTGAGCTTTGATAAGAGGAAAATTCTCCGGAGTTGGAGATTTCAAAAGGATAATAGGGACATAAAGTGTGGGTGCAATAGCAACAATTTCATGCTTGACGTAAGGAACTATAGCAAGTTCATCTTCACAAGCATAATCCATATTGGCATCAAGGCCATAAAAAAAGCAAGTATTAAGTTCATCAGAAAGGGAAGTATCAAGTGAGTCCTCGAAATCAAGGGATTCCTCATCAAAGCAATCATTAGCCTCTTCTAGGGCAGAAGACATTTTATTTTTTAAATCCTCAATATAAGAATTGGAAGTATAATTCTAGAAGCAATAAGCAAGAACTGCAAAGTTTTCATATTTGTAAATAGTATCGTGATACTTTTCAATCAAAGAAGCGATCTCATAAGCACCTTTAAAAGCAACAAACTCTTCAATCTTTTCAACATCAAAGTAATCTAGCATAAGAAGATAAGATCTCATTTTAATTAAACTCACATTGGAAAGGAAGGTGTTTATGATCTATATTAGAACAACAAGTAAAATCATAAATGTGGCACAAAAGTTTAGCATGGAAATAAGAAACATGTATTTGATCCCATAAGTGTTTCCCTTTATGAGATAGGCGGTGCAGCGTATAATGAGCATGCTCATCCAATGATTTTCCCTCAACCAAGTCGGTTGGGTTTTTAGCGCGAGCACAAATTGATCGAAGACGAACCAAGTGAAGCATGTCCATCCTACCATATTAGGGTGGTTTATCCCCCATGGTACAGATAGCATCAGTAGGCAGACAAAGACAAAGGCAAAAGATAACAACTATTTTTTTGGTTTTTCATATAAGACACAAAGATAAAAACTGAAAGGTAAACTAACAAGACTAAAAAGCAAAGATAAAAGATAGTGTGCAACTCCCCTATCTTGTAGACTCGAGTCCCCGGCAACGGCGCCAGAAATTGCTTGATGCTAGCAAGGAAGATACTTCTCTCGCTTCTCATTGGTTACCCCAAGTGGAAGGTGAGATGTAGCGTAGCAGCAGAATTTCCTTATGTAGAGGATAGGGTTTGTCTCCCGTAGGACTCGCAGAGATACAAGAAGGTGGTAAAGTGAACAATGGCGCCAAGGTTGCTAACTTTTCCTGGACCTGCACACACAGCAAAGAACTTTGCTCCCAACGAGTACAGAGGAGTTTTCAATTCCTCCGGCCTTGCCGTTTACAAAGGATCAACGCAAGAGATAATAATAGTGGCAACGGAAAGTATGAACTGAAAGTAAATTGAAGGTGTAAACAATGATGGAAATATGGACCGGGGTCCCATGACGTTCACTAGTGATGTCTCTCTCCCAAAAGGAGATAAAAGTGCTAGCGAGGTAAACAAATCACAGCTGGACAATTGACAAGATTATAAACGCACCGCAATGCTAACTATGCTACAAAAGAAAGGAAGAGGCTCAAAAGCAATGGGCAGTACGCCAAGGTAAGTAGACCGAAATCCATCTGCGTCTACTACGAATCATCCACCTTGAGATATCTATCCAGAACATCTCGCTGGTATTAAGTTGCGAATCACACCCAAAGTGTAAACTCAAAGCAACAGATGTAACACCCCGGGTGTCACGCTACAGTAATCACAATTACTGTTGGCTAATCACTGTTGCAAATCATGCCATGATCATCTTTGCTTGGATCACATTTAAAATGCCTTTTGGTGGTTATTAAAAATATGTGACAAATAAATCTTTTTCCAAAAATTGTGAAACCAATTTTGTTAAATCACTAATAATCATTGGACCAGGGAAAAGCAACTTGGAGAATTTATTAAGCCCTTGGAAAAATTCAAACAATTCTAACCAGTGGCATATCTGCACTGTTTTCAAATTGAATATTCAAAAGAATTATTAAAAGAGTTTATAAAAACCCCAAACATTTTGTGGCACCCTAGTTAGGTGCAGTACAAATTATGGACCAGATTGTGCATTTTACTAAAATTCCAAAGTCGCTAAAACAATTAAAAAAACAGAAAAGAAAGCAAAAAAAAAAAAAAAAAAAAACCTATTCTACACCCTGGGCGCTGGGCCCAGCCCCAGCCCCACCCCCACTTCCCCCTGTCTTAACACACCCCCCCCCGGGGTCAACGCCCCTCTCCCCACCCCGATGCCCACCCGATCCCGATCCCCCTCCCTCCTGACGCCGCCGTCCCCGTCCAACAGCGACGACTGCCCGGCCGATCCGGCAGTTGCCGGCCAGCTTGGCCGCC
Organism: Bromus sterilis; assembly: GCA_950022295.1. NCBI lineage: Eukaryota > Viridiplantae > Streptophyta > Magnoliopsida > Poales > Poaceae > Bromus > Bromus sterilis. The sequence goes on along the minus strand of OX465599.1, from coordinate 280,591,400 downwards.
GACCATCCCTGCCATGGCCCCTCGCAGTGGCGCCCCTCCTCCATTCCCTCCCCATGCCACTCCCTCTCTGGTTCCCCCTCCGCCTGGAGGCCGACGACGCCACGGCTCGAGGTGGTCGTGGCCTAGGACCTCGCCGCGCCACGTCCCCGCACCAGGCAGCTCCGCCGCGCTCTCCGCCCTGCTTCTCGACGGCGCCGCCGTTTAGCGCCTCCACCACGACCTCGAACGCCCCCCGGGCTCCTCCTCCGGGAAGCACGGCTGCGCCGCCGTGGCTCCGGTGGACGCCACTGGCCACCTCCGCCCCAGCCGCGACGCCCCCCTCACCATGAGCCTCCGCCGCCCTTGTTGTTGCACGGTTTTTGGCCGCCCGCACATGTTGCTGTCGCCGTGGTCATTTGCCGGAGCCCACGCCCTACTTGCGCCCCATCCATCTCCCTGGTCGCGCCCTCGCCAAGCTTGCTGCCACCCGCCCCCACCCTCGTCAAGCCTCGTCGGAGCGGCCTCTCCATCGGGCTGCTCTGCTCGCCGGCGAGCTCGAGTTAAGCCACGGGGATTAACCCCCCCCCCTCCAACTAACCCCCCCCCTCTTAGTTAAGTCACTAACTAAAACACCCCCTAACATAATGACATGTGGGGCCCAACTTAATTATCTGTTGAAATAAAACTGTTGGTTAAATATTAGACTGACTAGTGGGCCCTAGCCTGTGAAAATAAAATTAACTGGGGTATTAGCTTAGAGTGTATGACACATGCCCCCCCCCTTGAGATATTTGTTTTATTAAAATGAAATATTAATATGTCTATTACCTGTAGGCCCCACCCCCTTAACTAACTGTTGTTAAGTTTAACAGAGAAATAAAACCCCCCCCTATGCATATGACCTGTGGGGCCCCCACCCTAATTAAAATGGTTAGAATAAACTAATAGCTAGACCAAGTATGACATGTGGGTCCCTTCTGTCAGTTGACCTAGTCAAACCACTATTCCAAATAATGTTGTATTTAAATAATAAAATAAATTCAGAAAATGCTTTTAAATTTATTTAAACTTAAGAAATTAATATCTTTTAATCTGTAACTCCGATGGAAAAACTTTATACATCAAAGGTGATCAAAAAACTATAACAAATAAGAATACATCATTCGTATACCCACCACACCCCTCTAACATACCGCACACGAGACATTTCCCTTCCGATTGCACTGTCCGGTAATTGCCTGATACTGTAAAGCTCTCCGGATGAATTTATTTCGAACACGAAAGTTGTCCGGAATGGTTCAACTAACCCGGATACACCACCCACACATGTGTCGGATGTCCACGACACCTCCGACATGATATCTTCCCCCTCCGTACACCTTGTCCGGTAATCACACGGAGCCGGTATTTCATCCCCAGATGAATTCCCGCTCCGAGCATAACACATTGTACTGCGTTAGAACACCGACATCGATACATTTGCCATGTCATTCATATGTTTGCATTGCTTGCTTTGTATTTACTGTTTCTCCCCCCCTTTAATCTCCGGTAGACCCCGATGTTGCCACCGACGACAGCGTTGCCGAGTACGACTACTTCGTCGACGACCGTACCGCTACTACCGAGCTTACAGGCAAGCAGAGCCATTCTCTTCCCCGGATATCGCCTACCTTTCCGTACTTTCTTGCACTAGGCATTGTTACTGCTGCTGCTACGCTACAATCCTATTCAATTGCATAGCCTATTTTTGTTGCCCCTTGATGTACCTTCCTTTATCCTATGCTGCCTATTATTACTTATGCATTATTCAGCAGTAAACCCTGCGCATTATTATCTAGGTTTAGAATGGCGGGTCGTGATCACTCTGGGAGTGATCGCGGAAACTATATATTACAACTGCAACAGGTACGGATCAATGCAGACGCCCTAGGGAACCTACAACGGCGAGACTCTACCGAGTCGCTTCGAGTTTGACTTACGAGTGGAATGGACTCGTATTTCACTCTCGTCGGCTCAGTAGCGTAGCATCACCGGGATGATACGAGGTTTACCTCTTTAGTTCATTCCGCTGATCTCTCTGTCGAACCTCTTTAAGTGTGCCATTGAGGGTGATACCTCCTGGTTTCACTTAATGGTAGGCACTCGAACCAACTGGTGTCCTTAAAGGTAAGAGTCGGGCGACCCAACGGTGCCCGCGATCGGTGTATTGTCGGGAGCGACAGGGAGGGTACGACCGACGTTACTGGCGTGCTTGGCCCCTGCTCGTATCTCGCGAGAGTTACCAAACTACGAAAAGTCGAGCTCTACCAAGAGCACACGCGAGACAAGGTAAGGAGACGGTTCACCTTGTTGGTAACCGCAGTGACTTGGTGGGACGACAGGGCAGGCACCGATGTACTGGTGGTCCTGACTGCTGTCGTTGACCGCGGGTCGGTTAAGTTGAGGCAACGATAACGGTTGTCACGCAGGTTAATTAAAATTCTAAATGGTTCGGCGGATGTCTTGAGTAGCCTTTTGGCTTGTACGCACTACCTACACGTGGGATGAGGAGTGTGGGCTCCCCTGCATCGTAGTCTCGTTCGAGGGTCTTTAGACGTCAGCAGTACCGCGGGCTGATTGCCGGGAAGTGGTGTTGTCTTCTCTTGCTCGAGCGGTGTATTTGTATTTGCTTTGATTTTGCTTCACCGGCCAGTCACGCACCGTGCAGGAGTACGTTCGGGTTAGGGTCCAAAGCCCGACGTACATAGGATATAGTCCGGCGGATGACCTCTCTGTTGATTGCCGAAGGATGGGCTACTTTGTGTCGGATAGCTTTGGTGGAGCGTTCCCTAACAAGGTTCCCACCACCCTGGAGATCCGAGCGTCGTAGAGTCACGCCAGTGCACCCCTGCAGGGAAGATTAATCTATTCGAATAGCCGTGTCCATGGTAACAGGACGCTTTATGCTGAAGCTGGATCTTACCACTAGAAACTACTACTATTAAACTGTATGGTTCCGGGTCTTCTTCCTCGCAGGGAGTCGAGGAAGGGAACTCGGAGGCATTATTATTATTAATCATTACAACTTATATTATTCAATGTTGCAGCAACTTCTGCTTCATTGTTACTTTATGCTTTATATAAACTGTTGGCTGATTCTTACCTCATGCTGCAAGACATCGTCGGAAGATGCTAGTCTTCGATAGGCCTAGCTTCTTACCCTTATTCTGATTTCTATCTTGTAGTCCACTATATACAGCCTCTTCTTTCCATTGATACAATGCATAATGCTTAGTAGCGGACGTAAGACTCGCGGGTATACTAGATACTCACCTGCTTTATTTCCTTTACTGTTTTGCCTGATCGGCCGCTGCAGTCGACGTTGGAGCCCAGGAGCAGGAGTACCCGGAGGCGCCTACTACGACGTCGAGTCCCCCGTCGACCAGGAGTATTTCGGCGGATCCCAGGTAGGAGGCCTCGCCTTTTCGATCGTGTTGTTTTTGTGCTAGCCTTCTTAAGGCAATCTTGTATTCTGGTGTTTGTACTCAGATAATATTGCTTCCGCTAACTTTGTGCTCTCGAACTTTTGTATTCGAGCCCTCGTGGCCCCTGGCTTGTATTAAACAGCTTGTATTATTTTTATTTGTAGAGTTGTGTTGTGATATCTCACCGTGAGTCCCTGATCTCGATCGTGTATCTTGCGTGTATGATTACTGTGCACGGTCTGATTTTGGGGGCATCACAACAGACAACTGCATTAAAAGAACTATGCGTAAAGTAAACAATCCTTGCACCCGCAAGTACAAGCACCGTTGTGTTATCCCTAGTGGCAACAACACATCCCCTAGTCTCATGTTTCTGTCACTCAAGCTAGACATCAGGGGGCTGAACCCACAATCAAGCATAACACTCCCTCTTGGAGTTGCAACAAATCACTTGGCCAAAGTAAAATACGGCAACGGAGAACATGCAAGAATTTACTAAAGAACACAAATATAAAAGAGAATCAAATATATTACTCATCACAATCTGAACATAATCTCATAATCCATCAGATCCCAGCAAACTCGGCATAGCAACACAGAAATTACAAAGGTGCCTCGATCATGTGAGGCAGCTCACGAGGTCTCGAAAGTGGAAGCACAAAGAGGGGAGGAGAACATCACATAGCTACTGGTCATGGACCCATGGTCCAAGGGGGACTACTCACAAGACATCCGGGAGGCGTCCATGGTGATGGATGGTCTCCTGGAGGGGATTCCTCCTTCCGGCAGGGTGACGGGGCAGCTTCTCCTGGCAGCCCCGATCTTGAAACGGCGGCGGCTTCGGAATAGAGAGGAGAACGGGAATAGCAAATCGATATTAGGGGTTCCCGTCATGGGGGTTAAATATAGGCCAAAGGGGGCACCGAGAGGGGCCACAGGGCAGCCAGGAGGCCTCCTGGCGCGGCCTAGGGTGGGGTCGCGCCAGCGACCCTCCTGGGGCCCTGGTGGGTCCACCCCCTTCCAGCTTTGGTTCTTCGGGAAGCTTCCGGGTCGCTGATTTTTTATATAATTTTTCCAGGATTTATTTGGCACTTTTAATGGCCGGAAAACCTGAAATACAAAAACAGCAGAAAACAGGAACTGGCAACTGGGTGCACTGAGTTAATAGGTTAGTCCAAATATGATAGAAAAAGTGTATGACAGTTCAAGAAAAACATGGTAAAGTCACACAAATCATGCATGGAGCAAGCAGAAATTATAGATACGTTTGGGACGTATCACTCGCCGAGGGAATAAATAGGGCCAAGGTAGGGCACCAGGGGGTGTGGGACCCACCCAGGAGGGCAGGTGGCACGGCCAGGGGCTCGGCCGCGCCACACACCCTTCTGGGTGCCCCCTGGCTGCTCTGTGGCCCCCCTTTGGCATTGTCAAAGCTTCGGGAACGCTGATTTTTTATTTGATTTTTTTGGATTTTTCCAGCGTACCTAAATATCCAGAAACCTGCACAATATAAAACAACACTTGCAGCTCTGCTGAAAACAGCATCAGTCCGGGTTAGTTTCGTCCAAATCATGCAATAATGAAGCCAAAACAATGGCAAAAGAGTTTGGAAAAGTAGATATGTTTGAGACGTATCAACGCGTGTCCACAACGGTCGGATTTCAATCACTGCGCAACTTTACTTGAGGAACAAGTAAGCTGACTTACCAAATGAGTTCTCTCTCGAAGGCACGAAGTGCGATGACTTTGCCTTCGAGCTATTCACTCGACTCAGTAAGATTTATCTCAGTAGGCCTTTTGTGGGTTTAGGTTGAGCAGAGAAAATTCACTTCGACAAAGATCTCAACTAGAAAATCCCTCTTGATAGTACGGTTTTCCTACGACTCAAGAAAATAAAGAGAAACTAGTAAAAAGACTAAGTCTTCGACCAACTTCAGCTTTCTCCTCGTTGCGCTTTTACTCGAGAGTGTCTTCTTTCTCGACGACATTTTTGGGGGGTCGTCTTCCTTCAAAGGTTTGGTAGTTGACTGCAGCTTCGCTGCAGTGAGTTGTACTTCGACCTTCTACTTGAAAACTCCATTCTTTCGAAACCTAAGTATCTGTTTATACTCAAAAACAATATTAGTTTCACTACTGCTTTGTGCAACAATCTCCAAAACCTTCGGGGGCAAAACTTGCTCTTACACAAAGCTATGGATATGGTCAAAAACATTTTGGTTGTTAAGCCAACAAATGCAAGTGAAATGGACGTGATGGGTGTTCGGGCACTAGAGTATCTTTTTGAGGATATAGTGCTTGGTAGTGTCATAAATGGGGAAGATTTGGGTGTAGAGGGGCATGTGTCTCCCCTACAAACAACAGAATGTCGTAGTAGCTGTTAAACTTCATGCACTAGCTAATGCAACCAAAAGTCTGAACTGATGGAAAGACTAGGTGATGTCTACTACACACTTCTATTTTTGTAGACTATGTTGGGCCTCCAAGCGTAGAGGTTTCTATGACAACAACAATTTTTCCTTAAGTGGATGACCTAAGCTTTATAGAACTCAGGGAAGTAGAGGTTGAAGATAGTCTCTCTTAAGAAACCCTGCAATAAAATACAAAAAATCTCTTGTGTCCCAAACACACCTAATACATTGGTCAATTATATAGGTGCACTAGTTCGGCGAATTGTATAGGTGCACTAATTCGAGTGATATGGATGGCAAAGCAAGGTAATATAAATCTGTAATAAAAATTACAACAAGGTAGCAAATGACTAAAAATGGCAATGCAATGCTTGGAAACAAGGCGTAGGCTTCATACTTTCACTAGTGGGAACCCCCAACAACATTAACATAATTGAAACTCATGATATTTCCTCCAAAAGCATGCAAGGAAGGCGTTACACGGAGATCATTCTTCTCATGGATCAAAAGAGGATGACAATTGTGTAGGGCTACAAAAGTACACCTTAGAGTTTGTATTCCACATCTATGGATGTCTCAATGTCACCACGGCCATCCAAAGATAGTAGTAACAAACACCACAACATATCTCAAGAATAGTCTCTTTCTAATATGACAAAGCACACATCCTATCACCGAAGCACTATGAAAAATATACTCAACACAAGCATCAAGATACTCTCATGATCCCATAATTCAATCCACAAGAATAACAATCTCATGATCAATATCACCATAATAATGGAGTCCTACGCGTCACCGTGGACTCCAAAAATATCACCAAAGGAGCACATCATATCTAATACATAGAAGAAGGGGAAACATCATAAGATACAACTAGATTAACATAGCCTATGATCACAACAAAGATCACATCATGGGAGAGAGAGATAACCACATAGCTATGGTTACAAGCCTCAGCCCGGGAGAGTAACTACTCACACATGGACATGGTGAGAGAGAGAGTTGTTGATGGAGAAGTGCAGCCCGGAGGAGATGGAGGACGCGCCGGCCACGGCGGCGGTGGCGACAGACACGACCCTTGGGGGCAGCGTCCCTTGGCCCATTATTCTTGGATATGGTGCTGCTATGGAGATGAATCTCCCCCTCAAGACGGCTGCCTAGGGGGAGGAAATTTCGTGGTGCCCAATGACCTAGGTTTTCTCTCTTTATATAGATTCTCAGATTCCCGTCATCCAGATTACGTCTTTAGTAGAACGGACCCCAGAGTGCATACGAACTTGGATTGGTCCGCATAATATATCCAGAATGAAGCGCAGGAAATTTTCTACAACTTTGTAGTTTAAGTTTTTTCGTTTGAGGTCGTCTTCTGGCGTTTCCGACGCGATCTCTAAAACATGTCTGGTGGGGACAGATTTCGGGAAAGTTAGAGTCCAACTCCAACAAGGCTCCTTTTGTGTGTTTTTTCCTTTATCCAAGTAATTCCTACACATAAAGTGTAAAGCCAAGAACTTGTGCACCCTTGTAACCATTAATAGGTTAGTTCAATAAAATGCCTTAAACTGATATAAAAGTATGATAAAAGCATGTAGCAATGTCATGAAACAAGCATGAAACATACAATAATTATAGATACGTTTGAGACGTATCACTGGGCAATTCATATATACACTTCAACACCCTTCTCACATGTGACACGGAAAGTCAACACGTGGATAGACTTAGAGGTATGGCTCAAGAGGCAATTTTTAAGAAATTGCGAAAGTCGGGACTTGAACTCAAGACCTTAGGCATTGATACCATGTTAAGATTCATGCACTAGCCAATGAACCGAAAGTCAAAAATGGTGGAAAAGCTAGGCAATTCACATATACACTTCAATAGTAGCGACTACACCCATGCATACTTAGAGGTGGGGCTAGCGAAGCCCAAGAGTTCATGGATGAGAAAGATATACCCTCTTTCCGATGCATGCCAAAGTGCAAGAATTAAATTCAAACGAAAATTCCATGATGAAATATGGGAGGCATTTTCTGAAATAGCAGAGGTCTTGCGGACTTGGCTAGGATTAGGTTCCGACGGAATCATCTAGGGAGTATAAGCTCGACTTCATTGTGGTGCTTGAGACTGGTCGTGATAATTTCACTTTACAATTTCTGAATACGATCTCACCCACCACAGGGAAGATCTGGCAGGATCTTAGTTGGGGTTAAGTGAGAATCCATGGAAGTCATGAGTGTGATCATGTGGGACTTTGCCGTTAAATTTCAAAAGTTCATGGCTTTAGGTGGGCTTTGGTGGCTGTGTGTGGAGAGGAACAGCAAGACTTCAAACCAAAATTCCTAGCAGATTTTTTGAGTATTGGTGAGGATGAGAGGCTTCCTATATTGGTCGATGGGGATTCAAATATTATTAGGGGGAGAAGAGAAGAAAAATTATAGTTTTAATGGGCGATGGTATTTAATGTTTAATGCCACCATTAAGAATCTGGATCTAAGAGAGATTTTCTCGGGTAGGCAGTATACTTGGACGAACAATCTAGAGAATCCAACTTACAAGAAATTGGTGGACAGTGTGGCCAAGCAAGGTCTAGGTGAAGCTTCTTAGAGATGAAGAGATGAGATGGGCACTAAAAGAAAAGGTTTCACGGGCGGTTCAGGGGGGTAAATATACACAATTTCCCATATGATTGTGAATGGAAAACATAAGGAAAGGAAAAGTATTCAACTTGAACAAGATGAGGGTACAATTCTAGGGCACGATAACCTTAAATTATATATCTCATCTATAAAAGACTACTTGGACTATCGATGGATATTTCATTGCCCACAACGAGAGTATGGTGGGAGACATTCCTAAGTTGTGTACCGATGAGAATTAGGTGCCAACGAAGCCTTTCTCGAAGAAAAAGGTCTTTGAGGCAATTGCAGAAATGAAGAATAATAAGGCACCTCGCCCGGATGGCTTTCCGGTGGAATTTTATAAGTGTTGGGATATCATTAAAGGGGACCTATTGCCCATGTTCCATGGTATGTTTGATGGCCAACTTCACTTATTCAAACTGAACTTTGGGAAAATCACATTGTTCCCAAAGAAGGTGGAGGCGGTTTGCACTGAGTAGCTCAGACCGATATGTCTGCTTGATGTTAGCTTTAAGATTATTTTTTTACCAAAGCCCGTACTAATTGCCTCGCACAAATTGCGCATTCTATGGTGCTGTGAACTAAAACAACTTTCATGCCTAGACGACATATTCTAGAAGGAGTGGTCATACTATATGAAACCCTGCATGAGATCACTCAAAGAAACTTGATGGAGTTATCTGCAATGTGGATTTTGAGAAGGGTTATGGTCAAGTTAAGTGGCCTTTTCTACAACAAGATTTGCGAATGAAGGGTTTTGATGAGGCCTGGAAGAAGCAGATAACGTAGGGATTAAGATTAATAACGATATTGTTCATTACTTCCGAATTCAAAAGAGACCCAGACAGGGTCAATGTCGCCTATCATGTTCAATGTTATAGCTGGCGGATCTCCATTCTATAATATACTGACGATACTATTATTTTCATGGAACATGATATGACAAAAGCAAGAAATATGAAACTGGTGTTATGTATTTTTAAATAATTGCCAGATTTGAAAATTAACTTTCATAAAAATGGATTGTGTTGCTTTGGGCGCACCAAAGAAGACCACGATAATTATAGAAGTTGTTCGGTTGTGAGTTGGGATCCCTTCCGTTTAGTTAGTTAGGAATTTTGATACACCATCATAAACTGACAAACAGTGAATGGAAATGTATTGAAGATCGATTTGGAAAGAATGTAAGAAGTTGGAAAAGGAAAGCTTATGTCTTATGGGGGTCGTCTAATTCTTATTAACTAGATGATACCCCGCGCATTCCTGCGGGAAGTATTAACAAATACTTTGATGTTTTAAAACATGAGAAAAAAATATGAAACATATTATAATTTGATTATAGATTATTTTTCAAAAATATATATTATTTAGAGTACAAATGTAAGATAATTTGATGAAAATCCAAAAATTTATGTGATTTTTTGCTTTGTTAAATTATTACCTTGACAATATATCGATGGGATGATAAGAGACGAAAAGAAGTTGAGTAGAGAAAGTGGAAACGTCTCCACCCTTGACTAAACCTAAAACAATGATAGCAACTACAAATGTGCATTCATAGAAAATTTATCGCATAGAAAAATAACATGCATGCGAGGTAACTTATAATTGTATTTTCTATAAAAAAAATCATTTATAAATCGTGGAGCTAAGTACATAATTTTTTTAAATAATTTTTTGTGATGCATGGAGAATTAAATGAGAGCATGTGCATGAAGAGTTAGACAATGATAGCAACTACAAATGTACATTCATAGAAACTTTGACAAATGGAAAAATAACATGCGAGGTAACTTATAATTTGATTTACTATAAAGAAATCGTTTATAAATCATGGAGATAAGTGCATAATTTTTTTAAATATTTATTTGTGATGCATGGAGAATTAATGGGAGCATGTGCATGAAGAGTTGATGAAAATTAATTTTTGCATGATGGACCTACTTGATGATGTGGATAGCTTGCATGTCAAGATAGATAGGTTAGTGGGGATGAACTATTTAGGTATTATAGATTATAGATTTTGTGCTTACTAGCATGCCAATGTTCCTACTTTCTTTCCTTGAAGTACTAGTAAGTATATGGAAAAGGTTGGAGTTCTATCGATCACAATTCTTTTGGAAAAGTGATGGGACTAAGTCAAAATACAGACTGGCTAAGTGGGACATACTCTGTAGGCCGAAAGACTAGGGGAGTTTGGGAATTGAGAACCTTGAAGTTAAGAAGAGGTGTCTGCTTAGTAAGTGGTTCTATAGGTTGTCTGTTGAAGGGGAATTAGTGTGGATACAGTTATTGCGGAATATGTATTTACATTATAAGACCCCAGCTTGGGTTACGGTGCAGTCGAATGAATCTTCTTGTTGAATGATAATAATGCGATCAAAGATATTCTTCTTTAACAGGAATAAATTCATTGTTGGGAACGATAACACTACAAGATTCTGGGAAAATACTTGGCTGCGGAGACATCGTTAGCTTTACAGTATTCGACACTTTATAATATTGTACAACACAAAGATGCGTTGGTAAGTACAATATTTGGTTATGTTTCCTTAAATATCTAGTTTAAGCGCACATTAGTGGAACAAAGGTGAAATGATTAGTTACATATTGTACATGGGTTGACGGAGATCAACCTTTATAATTGGTCAGATATTCTAAAATGAAAACTTTCAATTTCGGGTGTGTTTTCAGTGAAATCAATGTGTGTAGATTTAATTAACATTGATTCAATCTCGGAGTCACCTCATATCGATCTAGAATGTCAATGTCCCTCTAAAGATCAAAAAAATTATGTGTTTTTTGCACAAAGGAGTGATTTTGACTAACGACACCTTGCAAAGCGTAGATCAGAGGGCGATGTTGGTTTTGTATCAAGACGATTAATCCAACATATTTTCTCAACTGCCCATTATTGTGGTGTACAGTACAAATGTCTTTTAATATATGTCCTCCTAACATCATCATTAGTTTATTTGATACATGGTTGGATGGGGTTGAGCCTAAGATAGCAGCCCATATTGGAGTTAAAGTGTGCGTATTGATGGAGTTAAATCCTAAACGGAAGACCACGATAATTATAGAAGTTGTTCGGTTGTGAGTTGGGATCCCTTCCGTTTAGTGTTAATTATGTCAGAACAACATGCAATAACAATGCCTAATTAACACTACAGACCGGATAAGTTAACCATAGCAAGGGCATCCCATGCCCCCTGCTATGCACCAGGGTGCTAACCTGGCCAAAATATACAACACAAGTTCACATCAAGTTCACCAGAAGTTCAACACAAGTTCGTCATAATTAGTACTAAGCATAAAGAGATAATAGATAAACTGGATCAGAGGGCTAAGCTGAAGTCGCCCAGGCACTTGTGCCTGCCGCAGCGCATCGTGTAAACGTTGGAGGTCTTGTTGTCGAAGATGTGCACTTTCAGGCTCAGCCCGTTGATCTGTAGGATGAGGATGTCACCGACGACGACCTGGTGGCGGCGGCAGAAGTACTCCCACCATCGGCCAAGGACTGAACATTGGCATGCGTAAAACAAGGTGCACAAATAAAAGCACCATTATCATGGCACAGATGAGTGGTAGTTGCCATCTAAACACACTACATCTAAATGACAACTGCCACTCATGGTCTACATGGCAACTACCACTGCCTCATGATCTACATAGCACTAAACACTGACATGTATAAAATAGGATGCACATGTATAGCATGCCACTAATGAACAAGCACAAACTTTAAGCATGAAGGCAAGAACCCTAAGCATGGACCCTAAGAAAGAACACAAACACTACACACGCATGTACACAGTTCACATCTACACAAGCAATCGATAAGAAAGGAAAGGGGTATCAGATTGAATCAGATCGTATCCAATCAAATCCGATCAATGTCAAGGGAGGGGAAATGAGGAAACGGACTTACTGGAGCTTCTGGAGCCGCTAGAGCCGCCATCGTTGCTGGAGCGAAGGCCGATAGGGGGGCAAACCCTGCGGGAAGGAGGGGATGTCTGATGATGAGCCAACATTGCCCACAACAATGTCGTCCCTGCTGCTCCCTGCCTCAGTGGAGTACAACGGTGTCTGTGGGCAAGCTTCGAAGTCACTGGCTCTGCTCCAAGCCCTCCATGGCTCGTAGGTGACCGGCGGTGGAGGAGAAAACCCTCAAATGGGGGTAAAAATACCCCCACCCGCATGCCCCTCTATTGGTGGCCCCTGCGATGTCGATCTGTGCGCCGAGGGCGCAACCGATTGCCCTTGTGTCGGCGCATTGGCTAGATGGGGCGGCCTGATGCAGATGGAGGAGGGACGAGGAGGAGAGCCCTCAGGTTCCCCCCCCCCCCGTGTTTGCGACGTCGACAACCCATTGGTCATGGATGGGTTGCCGCTGGCGATGGAGGTCAGGGGCGGCGCGGCGGCGGACGAGTCATTGCTCAGCCGGAGAGGAACGGGCGGTGAGGGAGTGAGGAGAGTGAGAGAGAGAGGGGCGGTGTGAATGGGGTAGTGTGTGGTGAGAGCAGCGGGAGAGGGAGTTATGAGCCGTCCCATCCGTCTCCCACGCTCCCCAAGGCGGGACATGAATCGCGAGGGGCGGCTCTCCCGGGCCTGGCTCACGAAAATGGTCAATTCCTGCGTCGATAGCGGCCCTGGCCCTGGAGTGCTTTATGTTGTGGATTTATTTATAAAGACGTGCATAAACCTTTTATCTATAGTGCTTTATGTTTCGTGCAAGTGCGGATGATGCAGCCCACGCAACCAAACAGGCTGATTTCATCCCGCACGGGCTTGATTGTGCCGTATGCAGCCTACCAAACGCATTCTAAGCGTTTGCTTGGTTCGTATATGGTCGTTACTTAGTCGTGCGAAAGCCAAAGAAACATTTAGATACTATGTGTAATCGCTGAGAGACGGTAGCACGCATGGGCAGAGCCAAGCCCCTGGGCACAACGAGTGCATGCATGCTTTACCGTAGCACATTGTACCAATTTTTGCACTGTAGCATACCGTCCCAAAGCGTGCAGTGAACGTGCCTCCGCCAATGGTAGCACGGGACATCTACAAATAATTTGGATCGTGGTCTATTAATAGGATATGATTTTAATCATCTTGTCCTATTTCATGATCTTTCTTTATCTCTGTGACATAGGTTGCTTGCGTTTTTATACCAATTGATTACTATCTTGTTATTTGGATTAATAAAATTGTTTTGTGTATTGATTGATGCAAAACACGGGGTAAACCTCTTTTTATTGAAACAACAGCACATTAGCCACATGTACCCTGGTAGTACTGTACATGCATGTTATTCTTAGCCTTTGATGGAGCGAGGCAAAGGTGCACGCCGCCGCAGCGCCCTACATCGGGCAACACATGCCGCAGCACGCCCAGTTGTATATGGGGCAAGTGCGGCAGTTGCAGTTTCTATAGCCGCATCGCAGGAGCCGGCGTGCCGTGCCGCCGTCGTCGTCCGCCGCCGCCGCCGCTATCTGCGTGACCATCAGCAGGACCATGAGGACCATCACGCAGGAGACAAGCATCTTGCTCTTCAGAAGTGCCGCCATGCCGACTGGCTACAATCAGGAGAGAATGAGAGGTACACGGTCACAGTGTGTCACTGATGGTATGAGTGAATAGCCGCTGCATAAACAACTCTTAGCTCTAATTCAAGGAAAGAACTACAAAGAATAAAGAGTTTCTCCTCTACAAAGTACTAACAGCAAGTGAAATCATTCAGCTCCCTGTCAGGATAGAGATTCTCTATTATCTTCAACTCACTCATCAAAACTTTAAGATCGTCAGTAGCACACTTACTACCTCTCCAGAGTCCAGATAGGACTGACTGATTAGTGATTACCCTCGAGAAATACTAGAAGGATTAGAACATCTTACGTGGTGAGAGAGACAAAGTGCTCCGCGTTGGCTGCTGGTGCTGTGAGGAGGAGTGGAGGGCTGGTATTTATAGGAGGTCCATCCCGAAGTGAGCTTCAGATTCGTTCTTGGTCAGGCTTGTTTGTTGTACCACAAACAAGCCGGACGCCATTGTTGAACTGAGCAGCGCACCACTACAACGGAATGCAACCAACAAGTGTGCAAGTGGTTCAGTCGCCGACAACCCTTTCGTGAATATATTCAACTCCGGCTGCTCATCCATGCAAAAGAGAACGGCAGCGAGTTCTTTCTTAAAACGTCGCTACTCTACAAGAGTTTGCAAACATGGTAAGGGCGTCTCTAGCCGATTTTCTAAAATCGGTTAGTGAAGTAAATTTTTGATCTTATTCTACCAATCGGTACCTAATCGTAGGGTCGGACTTGACATTTAAGGGCCCCGAGAACGATAAAATTGGATCCCCTTATACAATAAATATATACAGGTTTGTGAGGCGGGTTCTTTTTAGTAATCTGTAGGTACTGTTCACTTCAAAGATCCATAATGATAGCATTTGGGATAATTAATTTGATTAAATAATTTTCTAAGCTGGCCCCTCAAAGTTACGAGGGACCATGTGCAACCGCACATGCTCAAGTCCGGCCTTGCCTAATCGATCTCCAGAACTTTATAGCAGAGTAAAAACATTACCCCTTAGCCCTTTGGGCTTCTAAATATAGCCATTCTCGGCTGGGCCCAATAAAATTCATCTTTCACTTTCTCTCTTCACCTCGCTGCCCAAGCCCCACCGCCCAAATCCACCTCTGTCGCCCAAGTACCGCCTCGACGGCAATCGTTCGTCACCGCTGACGCTTCGAAGGATCCATCACGAGTCGTACCCACCTGGATTTGGCCCTCAAATCTGCGGCGCTGCATCGGCACCGGATTTGACTTCTTGTTGCCATTAATCCGATGTGACCACTACCCACGGTTGGTAGTGCGTCTACTTTGAGCCACGTCAAAACATTCTGATTGGGTGTTGTTCAAGTGCGAAAACCATAAGATGAGTGTTTGTTTGCTCTTTTGTTCTTTGAATTTGTCGCAACTTATTGTTTGCTCAAAAAAACACGTAGGATGGATGCAAGTTATTATATTGGTAAAAATAGTACATCGATCTATGGATAGCAATTTTTTACTATATGGTCATTGACGAGGATCGGCCTCGACAAATCCCATGGTAAGGTACGCCCTCGATCGGTGAAACCCCTACTTCCTGCTCTTTTGTATTATGATGGATGCGATTACAGTGGCGGTAAAGGCGAGATTGCTCAGAACCATAGGTGTTGCTATGAGATTGGATGCCCTAGACGTCCCCTCTCCTAGTATTTATATACTAGGCTGGGTCGGAAGGAGTCCTTCTAGGCTTACAGAAGCAGTTGTCTAATCTAGCTTTAGTCTTGGATGCCAAGTCGCGGTTTCCATAACACCAAGGACTCCTACGTCGGTGCTTCGAGTGGGACAGTCATGGGCTGGTCGAAGCTTCCAGTGGGCCTTCTGCCTTGACACGCACCAGGTACCCTCATCTGCAGGAGTCGTGGGGAAACCCCCTCGTCATTAGCCCCCGAGCGCCTGGGGGACTCGAAGAGTCGCGCAGGGACTCAAGCCTGTAATTGTTGTAGTTGTGTGTGTTGCTTTGTTGCGAGTCATCGGCTGTTAGCCATAAGAGATAGTTTTTTTAGGGATGCTAAGCTGAAAGGGCCCAAGGTACTCGACTGGTCAAGTCTTGGTGACGAGGATCGGCCTCGGGAAATCCTAGGGTTAGGTACCCTAGGTTTCGTATAGGAGGAAGGTGGCCGCGCGTTGGTAGGATTCAGACGGTGGACAAGCGACCCATGGGGCACGATTTACCCAGCTTCAGGCCCCCAAAGGGAAAACCCTACATGTTGCTTGTCTGATCTTGTATTGATGATGATGTACAGGGGTGCCGTGAGGGCTTTGGTGGAGAGAGATCTGTCTAGTTTTATGCGTGGAAATTGAGTTGACTAGAGAGGTGCCCCTACCTCGCTTTATGTAGATAGCCAGGTAGGGGTTTACATGAGTCCTAATCAACTACAAGTAGGAGTCCTTGTCTTGTGCCTCAAGTCTTATTCCATCATGTCGGTTTCCACGAGTGGGACTTCTGTCTTGACACGCACCAGGTACCCTCATCCGCAGGAGTCGTGGGGACACCCCCTCGTCAGTAGCCCCTGAGTGCCTAGGGGACTCGAAGAGTCGCGCAGGGACTCGAATCTTCAGTAGCCGCAGTAGTGCGTGTCGCTTTTTGAGAGTCGTTTGATCACTCACAAGTTTGTTGAGTGACCACTCAAACCTTTCGGGATCTTCTGTAGATAGTTTGTTGTCTTCGAGTGAGCACTCAAACCTTCGTCGTGTGAATGGTCTTGTACAGGTAACAGGATCAATTCTGCTGAGGATCCATACATCATTTGCTGATGAGCAGTCGAAGCTGTCGTGAGTATGCTCCCGATGGGAGTATTTGGATGAAGCATCGAAATTGCAGTCGAGTTCGTCTTCTTGTAGGATGTGCCCGCTCCCGTGGAGAGCCGCCGTCGCCCGAGTCGGCCTCTGCCTCCACGCCGGCGAGGTCCGCCGCCTAGCCGCCAGATTCGGCAGCCTCCGCCGCGCGCCTCCACGCGCCGCCCCAGAGCCCGCCGCTCTCCGGCATGCGCCGCCGTCGTCGGCCTCCCCCCGCCGGATCGGGAGTGGCCCGATGAGCCCGGCCCAGCAGCACGTGGCCAAGATCGCAGCGCCACCAGCCCACGGCCTCTTCCTCGCCCGTGAGAGAAAGGCCCTTATCCGACGCTCACCCCCGCGGCCCAGCTGGCCTCTTAGGCCCATGGTGAGTCAGCCAGCGCCCCTCTTTTATTTTCTAAGTATTTTTTCTTCTACTGCTTATTACTATTTTGCGACAAGGATTGCGTTAGATCTGTAGCCCATATGAGGTCGACCCTTCTTCTGAACACCTTCGTAGAGACTCGGCGACGACTAGTTAGGCGGATCCCGGTGGAGAGCCTGGACCCGTGTGGTTATGGACCGGTGTGTTTTACCTTTTCCACTAGGCATTTGATTGCAGTCTGTATTTGATGGCGTGGAAGTGATAATGGCTTCTCGCCCTTCGTTGGTTACCCCAAGTGGAAGGTGAGATGTAGGATAGGAGAAAATTTCCCTCAGTGAAGATACTGAGGTTTATGTCTCCAGTAGGACTCCGATAGTGATAAGTAGGTGGTGAAGAGAGCAGCACACCGTTTGAGATATTGCTCTCTTAACCTGGACTTGTACACGACATAAATAACTTTGCTCCCAGCTAAGTTTAGAGAGGTTGTCAATCTCTCCGGCCTTGTTGTTTACAAAGGATCAAACGCAAGGGATAATGATAATGGTGATAGCAGCTAGAAAGTAAAAACAGGAAATAAATTTAGCGTGTAAACAGTGATGAGGATATGGACCGGGGTCCCGTGATGTTCACTAGTGATGCCTCTCTCCCAAAATACGATAAAACTGCCATGCGAGGTAAACAAATCACAGCTGGTCAATTGACAGGATTAAAAACGCACCGCAATGCTAACTATGCTACAAAGAAAGGACAAGGTTCAAAAGCATGGGAGGTACGCAAAAATAAGTAGACCGAAATCCAACTGCATCTACTACTAATCATCCACCTTGAGATATCTATCCAGAACATCTCGTTGGTATTAAGTTGCGAGCCCCACCCAAAGTGTAAACCCAAAGCAACAGACAACTACATTAAAAGAACTTTGCGTAAAGTAAACAATCCTTGCAACCGTGGTTACAAGCACCATTGCTTTCCCCCTTGTGGCAACAACACATTCCCTAGACTCATGTTTCTGTCACTCAAGCATGTCATCAGGAGGCATGAACCCGCAATCGAGCATAACGTTCCCTCTTGGAGTCACTACCTACTACTTGGACAAAGCAATAAACAACAACGGAGAACATGCAATAATTACTCAAGAACATAAATATAAAAGATAAGAATCAAATATATTACTCAATCACAAACTGAACATAGTCTCATAATCCATCAGATCCAGCAAACTGAGCATAGCAATACATATGTGCCTCGATCATGTAGGGCAGCTCACGAGGTATAATCCATGAAGAACAAAGAGGGAGGAGAACATCACAGAGCTACTAATCACGGACCCATGGTCCAAGGTAGACTACTCACGGATCACCCGGGAAGCGTCCATGGTGGAGGGGAAGCTCCCGGAGGTCAATCCTCCCTCTGGCAGGGTGCCGGGAAGAGGTCTGCTGGCGCTCCCGATCTTGGAAGCGCGGCGGTGGTGGAACAGGGGCGAGATCGCGAAAAAGGGTTCTGTCTTCGGAAGAATCCCGTCATGGAGAATAAATAGGCGAAGGGGGCAGCCAAGGGGGCCACCAGGTGTCCAGGCGCCCCCCCTGGCGCGACCAAGCCCTAGGCCAAGCCATCAGGGCGCATGGACCCCTGATGGTGGCCCTTTGGCCCCACCCAGGTGATTCCGGAAGGTTCTTCTACGCAGATTTGTTATCTGATTTTTCCCGAATGTTCGGATCACTTTTAATATGGGGGAAACCTGAAATAGAAAAACAGCAGAAAACAAGAATTGACACTGTGGTGCACTGTGTTAATAAGTTAGTCCAAATATGATCAAAATTGTATGAAAGTGTATCTAGATCATAGCAATATCACACAAAACATGCATGGAGCAAGCAGAAATTATAGATAAGTTTGGGACGTATCCTGATGTTATTGTGCTGCTATTGCTGAAACTGTTATTTTGTTGCAACTTCGGATGACGATTGCTTCGCAACCGTTTATCGGAATTGAGTGATTCCAATTGCATTTTGTTAAGCATCATGTCTAATTTCATCCCATGTATTGCTATGTCATGTTGCTGCTCTTTTGCATATAGATTTACCCCTGTTTATACAGCTTGTGCCCGTAACTTGTTTTGCTTGTATCTTTTTAACCGTAACTCCGTTTGGGGTGTGCCTTATATGTAACTTGATTAGTTTTTCGTGTACTTTGTGTTTATGCTGTTGTTTGCTGTTGTTAACCAACCTAAAATATGGTTTAGGACAGAACAGTACCAAATCCTTAAATCATCGTGCAGCACTTAGTGTTATGCCATGTTTAGGTTGTGCCTCACTTAAATTGACTAGCATAGATAGTTTACTTTGTGCTACACCTCTTGACCTGTTTGTGTGCTATTCCATGCTTGCTTGAGTTGCCATGTTAATAACCGTTGTTTGGTCACCTGTAGCTAAACAACTTGAACCACCTTAAACGTGCGGTACCGTCGTGTGTGACGAGTACTCCACTTAAATCGTTAGTAACCGTTCTCGACGATAGATCCGTATCGCGTTGCCGTGCCTTGTGTTGTCTCTTTGATCTTGTGTTGCCTCATAGTAATAGATTCTTGCTCGTTGATTGCTTTCCAGTGTTTACTTCTTGTGTGCTCCCGCGGATACTCTCGGAGACGATGCGAGTGTGCGATCGACTACACCTTCGGAACCCGACTTATCAACAGGCAAGGACTTTGCATTACTTATGATCCATTCTATTTCAACCAGCGGTTTGCATGCTAGTCTAGGCTAGGTTCGATGTTTGATCCTACCACATGTTTACAGCCTCTTTCAAACCCATACAGCCATGTCCCTTCCCAGCAAACCTTGTACTACTATGTTACTATTGCTCGTTGCTCAGCCCCTGCTTAGTATGCATGCTTAGGATGCTACGATGTTACTCTGTTACTTCTGGGTTTGGGATATCACCTTATTATTATATTGTTGTTGATGATATGATTATTATTATAATGTTGACTATATTCGACGAAGGATGGAAGGTCTAGGCTATCCCGCCCCGACGCTTTGTTCCATTCGAGTCACCTAGGATCCGAGTTCCGGGTATTGGTTTTAAGACTGAGCGTGCCTAACCGCGTGTGGGATTTTATGGGGTCCCCTTTTCTTATCTTCCTAGCTTCAAACAGTTCTAGTGGTGGCCCAAGCTGATTTACCATTTGAAACTCATGCATATACGTCTGTCGGGTAGCTCCTTGCAGATGTCTTTTCAAAAAACCCCGGGCCAGCGAGGACATAGCTTCTCTGTTGGTCCAATCTGACCGGCTGAGGACCCGGTCTCATAAGAGAACTAACCGGTAATCCAAACCCGAGTTATACGGTAGAGTCCGATTCGAGAGGGACTTGTCGTTTCGGATCTCTTGGAACTAAATCATAAAATGGTTGCCTGTGATGGGTAGCAACTGAGAGAAATGGGCGTGTGTGCGGAGCCTTGTAATGGGCAGTTGGTACACCCCTGCAGGGTTAAATCTTTTCGAGAAGCCGTGTCCACGGTTATGGACGACTTGAGACCTACTCCTTGTTCATAGACAACAACAACTCAGATAATCTTAATATAACTTGATCAACGTGTGTGTGCCTTGACTGCTTCTTCTTTGTCGGGATGCGAAGAGGAGGACAAGGATAGGATAGGTGTTATGTTTGCGTATGTAGGTGGATAGCAGACTTGTTGGAGGCGATTCCTCATCGAATGCTTGGCTTCTTATCTTACTCTCTAGATCTTTAGCCACTTCATAAATGCTAGTGCGGCAGCAACCTCACCACTTACCCCTTCCTTGCCGTAAACTACTAGTTGTCCTAGAATGACGAGTGATGAAGTCCTTGCTGGGTCAGATGACCACTACAGTTGGATGCTGAGTACCTCTGTACTCATGATACTACCCCCAAACTCTTTTCAGGGTGTTGATCGACAACAGGTATGGTGATCGACGTTTCACGTGGAGACTCGACGACGACTAGTTAGGCGGATCCCGGCGGAGGGCCTGGACCCGTGTGGTTATGGGATCGATGTTTTTCTCTTTGCCAGTAGGCATTTGCTTGTAGTCTGTACTCGGACATGTACCTTCCGCTGTTGTATTGTATTTGAGGCAGTTGTATGCCAATTGTATGAGATGTTGTATCCTTGTATCTGTAATGTTGTGATATCATGTTGGAAATCCGGGGCATATGGCTTTGTCATATGTCGCGGTGGGACCGATATGTGCTTCGTCCCCGGATCTGAGTGGAAACACCTAGATCTGGAACAGTACCGCATATCGGGCCTTATAAGTCCGTTGCGCGGGAAACGTTCCCGCAAACGTGGTTGATGTAGCCGATCAAGTTTCACAGCCCCCTGGCTGTGTTGAGCACCCGGATGGGTGTAGTGCCACACGTGCAGCACCTCGTAGTACTCGCACACATACGAGACTCGATGACGACCTCCGTTCTCCGATTCAGCGGAGGTGGCGGAAGCAGACCTCCGGACGGAGCTTCGGCAGCACGACGGCCTCCGATTCTAGCAGAGAAGCCTCAATTCCACTATAGACTCACACTAGGTAGTCCACCGTGAAAGAGACAAGGGAGGGGAGAATACCGGAGAAAACCGATCTCAATTCGGAGTAATATTTATTTTCTCACGAATTTCTGTGTATTAAATATGTGCACCCTGGCTATCTATATATAGGCAGAGGGGAGGGAGTCAACCCCTCTCCCTTAGCAATGTGGAACTAAAGTCCCTTGCTAAGGGGAGGTGGCCGGCCAAGGGGGGGCGCACCCCTCATGGGCCCTAGGGCCCATGGCGCCTCCCCCCTCTTTTTATTTTTCTTTTTCCCTTTTAATTCCCCTAATGGGCTTTTTTCTCCACTAAGGCCCATAGCACATATTAATTAGAAATAAAATGATTTTAATTATTAATTCAATTAATTAATAACTAAAACATAATATTCCATCTCCCGGTGCTCCGGAACACCTTCCGGTTCACTCCGAACTTGTTTCGGTTCAACACGGTACTTCTCCGATATTGTTTCCTTTATTCTCGGGTTACTCCGATGGTTCCGAAAAGGTCTCCGATTTCATCGAGCCCTTAAGTGTGTTACCCTACGGTCCGAGAACACTCCAGTCATGACCGAGCAGAGGCTACAGTCAATGATCATCAGCGGGACCTGGATGCCCATAATGACCCCTGTGCATTCCGGATATCAAACACCGATTGGACCTTACGTCGTATAGCATTCCCTTTGTCAGCGATACTGGATTGTTCCGAGATTCGATCAATGACATCCTACGTCTGGTTCAACCTCGTTCTGAACAAATCCTTATTCACTCGTTCCCGTGATATTCATCCCCGTGACCTAGTCACATGCTGCAGCTTTATGGATGGAATCTCACCGAGTGGGCCCCGAGTATCTATCCATTACCGCTCTTGTAACAATACTCCTCAACATATCTCCACGGAATACCTAAGATACAACCGTTATGACCCGCATATTTCAGTCAGGTGGTGGGATGTAAGTCAAAGCATCCGGGAAGATAGTGATTATGCACGTACTCACGGTCAAAGGAACGGTCTACCACGTTCTGTAATTACAACACTGAACCTTCATAAGATTTGATCATGATGTAATGCTTACTTTGGGTAATGTTCATCACGTCACTTAACCAGTGAGGTGACCTCATAGTCTAGAGACTTAATTGTCCATGATCGCGAAACCACGATCATCATGTTGACCATGAACTAGTTATCGATGTAGAGGCTAACTAGGAACTCTGGGGGTTTCTATACCACACCTGCATCATTGTTTCACTTACACAGTTCTAGCACGGTATGAAACTGGTTATGAACTTGCTTAGATATATTGGAATAATCATATATTATTTGCCTCTAGAGCATATATCCAACAGTCTCCCACTTGCACTAGAGTGCTAATAATCTAGCCGCATTTTTCCGATCATAATCATCTTATCACATAAGTGTTTCATTGATCATGCATGCTCATGGAAGAGGGTTCGTCAACGAACTGCACCAATTCAGATTCGTATGTTTCCTTTGCAACTGGTATAGGTCAAAAACTCTTTTGACATACCACTCATTATCATATAATGGTTGGATATAAGTTTCGCGGGAGAGTGAGACTATTATTTCACAGTATCCTCCAATGATCTCTTGGTTCAGTCTTTAAAAGACTCATCCATAGTCATATATACTGGGAAATACACTCAGCCAGAAGTCCAATACTTCTAACGCTAAACTTTTATCCGTACGTCTACTTTCTTAAGTAGTATTATGTTTGTAGTGCCGTGAATTTTTCTCACATTTCTTTCATGTCTTTGGTGATGTCTCTAATTCCATATAGACCCATAATATGGCTTGCAATTGTAATCTTGCATTACATTCAAGTCTATTATCCTTTCTATATTTTAGAGAATAGTCCTCAGTATTCCTCATATACTGAATGCATGGACTTTATTCAGATTCTGTGTTTTACTCCTAAAGCACATCGGAATCTGTTCTTCTTCCAAGAACTTTTGAGTCATTCTGTTGTTGGATTCACAATGCATGTTATATGGTAGAATCATATGTCAAGAACATATAAGATCACATGTCCAGTACATGGTGCATCTCTATTCTTCCATCAAGACATTGCTTGTGATATTTGGATTTCATCCATTATATAATTTCTAGCCACAAGAACCTGTTTCTTGTCTTAGAAGATTATTCCAACCTTTCACTTCGTTTCATTATCCGTATTTTAATCTACTCATATAGATTTCAACGTGTAATGTGTTGGTATTTCACATAAAAGAAGATTCTTGCAATCTTGTATTTTATTTGCCTTATGCTCTATATATATCATAATGCACATATGTATATAAGACGGTTCTCTATATACACAATCAATGCATATCCATATATATACATATGAGATCATTCTTCACACATATCAATGCATATATGTTTGAGACAATGATCATGCTCCCACTCAAATATATCCATCATATACTCATATATTTCAGCTTTCATCAAGTCATTTTATTGTTCACTATGTCTCACATAATGACAAAGCTTCCAAAGCTCCCACTCAGAAAATGCCCTCTGCATTCCAAGTTTCCGGGAAGTCTTCAAAGCTCCCACTCAGTTTCATGAAACTGCAGGCCCACTCAATATTTTGGTCATCACAAAATCACTTGATCAAATCAAGGTTGAGGGTTCCTGTCTTGAGGTACTATAGTCCATCCTTTTAACGAAGTAACCTTCGTCATGCCCATTGCAATTCTCTTTCAAATCCCAAATTTGACTGAGATGCAATTTCAGGCTATGGTCCATCGTAGTGTAAATGAAATATTTTATTGATTAAAGCATTCCTACGTTTCCGTAGTCAATCACCATTGAACTTTGGTCATAACCAAATAATGCCTTTTGCCCATTACATTATTCTCAATAACTCTCCAGTTTGTCGAGAATATGAAATAACCGATTTATTTCACAGGACGTGAGCCATCCTTAATGTAACTAAATATTATTTCATTTCTCCTCGTGTTCTAGGCTACCATTATTCCTTTGTGTCTTCAAGCAATGTTATTAGTTATTGTTTTATTAAGAAGACTCATGATTATTGTTCTGTAAAGAACGTATTCATGATAACCTTCTAAATTCAACAATGGCTTCAACTCATATACCAAGATCAATCATCTTTGGCATATCCTTCCTTATATAGCGTCATTACAGCGGAACATGCTTCCGTTGCAACACTCTGATATTCTGAAGGCAAGGTCCAATACCCCGGTCAAAGTTTCCATTATCTCCCATTGGATCTGTGTCGAGAGACTTTTCTCGTATTACCAATTAAGCAACACAAATTTTGCTATTCGGGGAGAATATGTAATTTCAATTGCTCGTAGTTTTATTACAAAGAAAATCTTTCTTTTAAGAAACCTTATAACACCATCAGTTATGGAGCTATCATGTCTCGTTAGAATTAGGATGGTTTCCTATTCATGAAGTGGGTGTTTTAACTTAATGAATTAAACAACCTTATTCGACAATAACTATAGTGCTAGGGGAAAGAATGTTTAGACCATACTACGGTTTAGTATGACTACGAATGGTTTAAGTAGTCTAGCACTTTTAACTTCCATCGTAGTTTGTGGTACAACTTCCACAAGTCTCCCATTATGTCAATATCAATACTTATCACTTCAGATCGTAGCGTAGTGATATGTATCCTTGTATTCTCACTTCTCACTGTGATTCCCAAATCTCAGTTTTATGATCTCAATTGAATACAACTTTCAATTAATCATATGAAGTCTTTAATGATAACTCACATGCCCATTCTACATCATTTATGTATAATGATTGGCACAAGTTCTACTTGCTAGAACCTTGTCATGGTTATATTTATTGCAGAGGTTCATAGATCGTGTATCTAATCCATCTCATGCAATCAAGTTATGATTTTCATTCGATAATGAACTCACAAGTTAATAGATCATACATTTAATGAATTCATCAGTTATGAAGTCACCTCATGCAATCAAATCTTTGACTTGTTATAATCAAGACAACTTTATCATTAAACATTGAATATTTCTTGACAATAATAGTAGTATTATAAATGCTTTCTATCATATCATAAATCAAGACGTAATCAAAGTATAAGTACACTTTTATTCATAAAGATGGAACAACTGACTTGTCTCATTACATGAATAACTTTGTCTCGCGAGATGCAAGACACACAACTAAGTGTTCATACTATAATGATTACATAAGATTTATCTAATACTCTAAGTATCTCCTATGATAGATGTTTCGGTGGAATCCATGTTGGCCATCAACTAACTTGATATCCATCAATCCTTGATTTCACCTCTTCCCGTCCATGCAACGGCAGGTCCTGTTTTCATAAAACAGAATAAGTATCACATACTCATTTACTGCAGATGTTGTATAAGGGAGTAAAACATTTATAAAGTATATCAAGTATATACCTTCTCCATCGACAACTTCTCCTTCAATGGGTTCGACCTCCAGGTACTGAAGTCTATCCATGAAGTCAGAGAACTCGAGGCTTTCACCTCTGCCGACATAGCCATGGACATGGTTTGTATAGCTCGGTGGAAGCGAGTGTAACACCGTGTATATCGCAGACTCATGTGTGTTCTCATAGTCAAAGTCATCTACGAGGCTCAGATGTATCTCATGCATCTTGGCCAAGTGTGCCTTCAGGCAAGAGCCTTCTTCCATCTTTGTAGAGAGAAACTCACTTTCTAACTCAAATCTGGCAACTCTAAACTGATGCAAGTTTGATGACTTCAGCTCGTCGATCATATCATATGTATCCAAATCAGCATACTCCTCACGCAAAGGTTGCGGGATGCTGGTTTCTATGATACCCTTAGCTATGGCATATGTCCTTCGACGATACTGATAATCAATCGTCGCTTGTGCATCCATGTCGTTTGCTGGAGGGTTTCCCACATGCTTTTTAGTTAAGAATGAAAGGTTGATTCTTTTGAGCACGGCTCTAAGGCGTAAGTACCAACTAATGAAGTTTGACCCATTTTCTTTAAGTCTTTCACCATGTAAGAAGGAAACCATTTCAAGGTACTGGGTATTATCCATTTTCTACAAACATAATTGCAAGGAACACAATTAAGACTAGTTCACAACAATAAGTTCATATAATCACATTATAAATGAGCTCGCACTAAAACATTTCATCCCTAGGAAGTTTTAGTGATTACATGATCCAGATTCACTGCCCGACCTCGAATATCACACGGCCGACGGGTCAGTTTCAAAGGTAGACAACAACTTGTGCGATCACATTATCTTATATGTACTGTGACTCATGCTCGATCTTTCGATCTCTAGTATTCCGAGGCCATATCTGCATATGCTAGGCTCGCCAAATTAACCTCCATGTTATATGCTGCTCAGCAAGGCCATATCTGCAAATGCCAGGCTTGCCAAACCCAACCTCATGCGAACTCCATTGAATATGTAGGACAACTCCGGTATGTACGGAGCATCAAGCCATATGGGAGAACCTTCCAGGCGGTGCACACTTCGGTAGAATACTTGTGTTTGGCTTTGTTAAGGGATCATCTTATCACATGCTACCGTCGTGTATCCTATACTAGCAAGTTTTAAGATGTCTGAGCTATGGCAACACTAAGTCTACAGTGTCTCCATTTTAGTTTGTTTTATGATGACGATTACTACTTACTAGTAACACATAGCAAAGCTATCACTACATCACAAACAAAACAAACGATAGCCCCCACATAGCAATACAAGGTTTAGACGGTCTAGTTGTATATTGCAAGTTTTACGTGGCTGCTAGGGCTTTCATAGTTAAACAGGTTTTAACCTACGAGTCAACCACAACGTCAACCATATGATTGTCTCTATTACACCCCGCATGGGGCCCTCCGTTGCAAATGCCACATCCGCTAAAGTAGAGAGACAGACACCCCCCCAGCCACTTTATATGGTACAAGCCGCATGTCAAGCGTGGAACCAGTCTCGCGTAAGCGTACGCGTAAAGTCGATCGGGGGCCGCTTCATCAAACAATGCCCCAGATGTGAACAAGTACACGTGAGAGGGTAACAATCATACAATCAACGCCCACATCCCCGATGTGTTCTATCCGTACAGTAATACTAAGCATAGACCTAGCTCTGATACCACTGTTGGGGTTCGTAGCAGAAAACACAAATTTTTCTAACTAGCGTTCCCATAACCCAAGATCTAGCTAGCCGTATTACCGGAACGGAAAGGATTGCGGAAATAACATACCTCGGGGTGTAGTCCGTTGCGCGGGAAACGTTCCCGCAAACGTGGTTGATGTAGCCGATCAAGTTTCACAGCTCCCTGGCTGTGTTGAGCACTCGGATGGGTGTAGTGCCACACGTGCAGCACCTCGTAGTACTCGCACACATACGAGACTCGATGACGACCTCCGCTCTCCGATCCAGCGGAGGTGGCGGAAGCAGACCTCCGGACGGAGCTTCGGCAGCACGACGGCCTCCGATTCTAGCAGAGAAGCCTCAATTCCACTATAGACTCACACAAGGGAGTCCACCGTGAAAGAGACAAGGGAGGGGAGAAGACCGGAGAAAACCGATCTCAATTCGGAGTAATATTTATTTTCTCACGAATTTCTGTGTATTAAATATGTGCACCCTGGCTATCTATATATAGGCAGAGGGGAGGGAGTCAACCCCTCTCCCTTAGCAATGTGGAACTAAAGTCCTTACTAAGGGGAGGTGGCCGGCCAAGGGGGGGGCGCACCCCTCATGGGCCCTAGGGCCCATGGCGCCTCCCCCCTCTTTTTCTTTTTCTTTTTCCCTTTTAATTCCCCTAATGGGCTTTTTTCTCCACTAAGGCCCATAGCACATATTAATTAGAAATAAAATGATTTTAATTATTAATTCAATTAATTAATAACTAAAACATAATATTCCATCTCCCGGTGCTCCGGAACACCTTCCGGTTCACTCCGAACTTGTTTCGGTTCAACACGGTACTTCTCCGATATTGTTTCCTTTATTCTCGGGTTACTCCGATGGTTCCGAAAAGGTCTCCGATTTCATCGAGCCCTTAAGTGTGTTACCCTACGGTCCGAGAACACTCCAGTCATGACCGAGCAGAGGCTACAGTCAATGATCATCAGCGGGACCTGGATGCCCATAATGACCCCTGTGCATTCCGGATATCAAACACCGATTGGACCTTACGCCGTATAGCATTCCCTTTGTCAGCGATACTGGATTGT
The DNA here is from genome assembly GCA_950022295.1 of Bromus sterilis. Taxonomy (NCBI): domain Eukaryota; kingdom Viridiplantae; phylum Streptophyta; class Magnoliopsida; order Poales; family Poaceae; genus Bromus; species Bromus sterilis. The sequence goes on along the minus strand of OX465599.1, from coordinate 280,562,356 downwards.
TCCGAGATTCGATCAATGACATCCTATGTCTGGTTCAACCTCGTTCTGAACAAATCCTTATTCACTCGTTCCCGTGATATTCATCCCCGTGACCTAGTCACATGCTGCAGCTTTATGGATGGAATCTCACCGAGTGGGCCCCGAGTATCTATCCATTACCGCTCTTGTAACAATACTCCTCAACATATCTCCACGGAATACCTAAGATACAACCGTTATGACCCGCATATTTCAGTCAGGTGGTGGGATGTAAGTCAAAGCATCCGGGAAGATAGTGATTATGCACGTACTCACGGTCAAAGGAACAGTCTACCACGTTCTGTAATTACAACATTGAACCTTCATAAGATTTGATCATGCTGTAATGCTTACTTTGGGTAATGTTCATCACGTCACTTAACCAGTGAGGTGGCCTCATAGTCAAGAGACTTAATTGTCCATGATCGCGAAACCACGATCATCATGTTGACCATGAACTAGTTATCGATGTAGAGGATAACTAGGAACTCTGGGGGTTTCTATACCACACCTGCATCATTGTTTCACTGACACAGTTCTAGCAGGGTATGAAACTGGTTATGAACTTGCTTAGATATATTGGAATAATCATATATTATTTACCTCTAGAGCATATATCTAACATTCCGGAAGGTTCTTCTGCGCAGATTTTTTATCTGATTTTTCCCGAATTTTTGGAGCACTTTTAATATGGGGGAAACCTGACATAGAAAAACAGCAGAAAACAGGAACTGACACTGTGGTGCACTGAGTTAATAAGTTAGTCCAAATATGATCAAAATTGTATGAAAGTGTATCTAGATCATAACAATATATAACAAAACATGCATGGAGCAAGCAGAAATTATAGATACGGTTGGGACGTATCAGTACTCAGACATATATTTTTCGCTGATGTATTGTATTAAGGCAGTTGTATGCGGATTGATGAGGACATCCCTACTACCAACACATCTCCAGTTCGTCATGAAGAACAAGTTGATTCCACAAAGAATAAGGATGATGAAATCAGAATTGGACCTATTACAAGAGCTCGTGCAAAGTTGATAGAACAACATGTGAATTTGCTCTTAATAGATTCTAATACTTTATGTAATGAGAAATTTATACTGCCTAAATCTTTGTATGTTTGCATAATCAGATATCATGACAAAGAATAGGATCCAGAAGGAGGATAAGATGAAGGAAGCTCCAACTTTCGGACGTCCGACCCTTTTCGGACGTTCGACATGGAAGGCCAGGAGCTACGACGCCTCGATGACCTCGAGTTACAGAAGGGTTACGGACATCCGACGGGATTCGGACGTCCGACACGACGGATTTCCGACATGGAACGGACGTCCTACATGAAGATCTTCGCGACGACCCCCCGAGTACAGAACCGATGTCAAAATAGCCGGAAGTCCGACACGATTCGGACGTCCGACACATCAGACGTCCGAAACTGCCTGCGTGCAGATCAGAAGGGTTGCGGCCTTGTATCCGAGTTTGACACCCCCTAGCTTATAAATACCGGACCCCCTACGAGTTTTAGGGTTAGACCACGTTTAGATAAACCCTAGTTCTTGAGAATAGCTACAAGCTTTCATCGTGAATCATAAACTTCAATTCGTATCGATCTGAAGTTCTGCTGCTACAAGTTTTGTGTGATCTGTTGTTCCACTGTGAATTAGTAGATTGAAAATTACCGTCTCGTGGTCGACGGCTATGTTGCGCAAGTGTGTGAAGTTGTGAATATCCAAAGGGTAGAGAGTTGTCGCATTGGCAACAGGGATCTAGCGAGGAGAGTTCATCGGCTACATACAAGTTATCTTTCATCGCCCTCATATTCACCGTTCGCTTACTGAGAAGATCGGGCCACCCCTTATCATCTTGGTAACAGATTTCTAGTGTTTCCTCGGTAAACATCCACCAAATCCATCTATTAGATCGTTTTTGCTTTTGTCCTATCCAAAAAAAGCCATACAAAAATATTAGGGTTTCTAGTTTTTCCATAACTTAGATTGCATCGGAGTCATTGTTTTAGTTTGCTGTTTCGTTGTGTTCTTCCCGAAAATTTCTCTGCGGTGCGACATATTGTGGCCTAAAGAGAAAAGTTACTATAGCAATTTCGTCAAGTTTGGAATAGTGTCAGAAAAATCAAAAAAGAGAGAAAGATTCAAAAAAAAGAGAAAGAAGTGTGATCAAAAAGAGTTATCCAAGAGTGCAAAGAGATATACAAGTGCTAGAAAGGACATATCATCGTGGTGATCTTTTGAGAGGCCTGTCTTCTTTTGTCTCCACTGTGTGAGTTTTTCTTTGGGTTTGTATCACACGATCAGCACTAGGACTTGACTTCGGTGTAGTTAGGGTGCCATACCTATAGCTCCACCACATATATCATGCTTTGTCGTGTGTTCACTCTTTTACTCAGGTATTCACTTCATCACATCCGTACACTAGTCCTCCATCCGAACGGGTACGCATTACTATTCACTTTGGAACGGTAAGATTCACCTTTTCTTGTCAGTTTTGAGTGAGTTGTGAGTGTCCACCAAAAGATTTTGATTTAGTGCACTAACATACTAATCATGTCTCAAATTGGTTTTGATGTGATGCAGAAACAGGACAAGAATGCACCAGTTACATGTGAGGCATATGAAGGTCTCCGTGATCACTTGACTGGGATGATTACTAAATCCGTTGATGCGCTTGATACAAATGTTCAAGCGGTCCAACTGAAAGTGGACGCGACTGAAGCTGCAGTCACCACTATGCAACAGCAACTTTCTTCTATACAGCAGAGCCTACAACAAATGACAACATCTGTCACTGCATACAAGCAGCTATTGTACAACGCCAACCTGACGTTCAGGAAGATGATGGTAGTGTCCATGGCGACAATGTTGATTTGAGGGGCAATCAGGTCCGTGGGCGTGGTGCTCAAGGGCCGGTTCGCCAACCTCCACTTGGTTTTGGTGCGCGCCGTCTACCTATTCAGGAATAAGCAGGCCCAAGTTTAACATCCCCAAATTTGAAGGTTCCACGGATGTGGAAGAGTACCTCACTTGGGAGCTTAAGATGGAAAAATTATGGCGTTTGCATGATTATTCAAAGGACAAGAAGATCAAGATTGCTTCTTTCGAGTTTGACGCTTATGCCTTGCGTTGGTGGGAGAGTGTGTTGACCGAGATACAAGAAGTCGATGGGCAGCCTATTCGTACATGGCGTGACATGAAGGCGACCATGAAAGCTCGGCTTGTTCCCACTAATTACTTACGGACAGTTTTTGATAAATTGCAACAATTGAAGCAAGGTACTATGTCCGTTGATGCATACTATATGGAGATGTAGATGTTGCTGCAACGTGCACGAGTTCGTGAAGAGGTTGAGATGACTATGCAACGTTTTCTCCATGGGCTGAAATTTAACATCAAGAGTATTGTGCGGACGCTTTTTCATCGCATGCTCCTACCATTATTGTGTCATAGCGTGCTTTTACTGTGCAGCCCAAATCTGAGTCTCAGCGCTGCAATTTGTTCCAAACCAAAGTATTAGTTGGCCCCAACAAAGCTTTCAAAGTGATCATTGATGGAGGTAGCTGTCGCAACCTCGCAAGCAAGGAGTTATGTGCCAAGCTAAATGTAAAATACTTACCTCACCCGACTCCTTATTATGTCCAATGGTTGAGTGACGGTGGTGAGATGAAGGTGAATCACATGGTGCGCGAAAATTTTGAGATAGGCCCATACAAGGATTCCATCGATTTTGATGTGGTGCCTATGACAGTTTGCCATCTCTTATTGGGTCGGCCGTGGTTATATGATCGCCATGTGCAACACAATGGTCGAGCCAATACGTATCATTTGGAGTTCAAGGGCTAGAAAGTTAATCTCCATCCTATGTCCCCACAGCAAATTGTGAATGAGTCTCGTCAGAAGGTAGAGGTGAATTTAGAACCAACACGAGAGACCAATGTAATAGTTGTGAGTGATAATATAACGAAAAGTGCGAGAGAGACTAGTTTGCTTACATTAGCCACCAAACAAGACATGAGATAATTTCGTGAGGATCCTACAGCCATGCCACTTGTGCTTATGTACAAAGGCGAGGTATTGCTTTCTAATGATAATCATCCTCTTTCTTCTAGTGTGTCTACTGTTTTGCAGGATTATGATGATGTGTTTCCGGCGGAGGTTCCAGCGGGATTACCACCCTTGCGTGGTATTGAGCACCAAATTGATCTTATTCCGGGAGCTACACTTCCCAACCGGGCACCATACAGGACCAGTCCCCAAGAGACGAAAGAAATTCCGCAACAAGTACAAGCGCTTCTCGATAAAGGTTATATTCGTGTCAGTCTTAGCCCTTGTGATGTTCCTGTTATTTTGGTTCCTAAGAAAGATGGTGCATGGCGTATGTGCGTAGATTGTAGAGCTATTAATAACATCACTATTCGATATCACCATCCTATTCCACGTTTAGAGGATATGCTTGATGAATTGTGTGGTGCTACTATTTTCTCTAAAATTGATTTGCGTAGTGGATACCATCAAATTAGGATGAAAGAAGGGGATGAATGGAAAACTGCTTTCAAAACTAAGTTCGGTTTATATGAGTGGTTAGTTATGCCTTTTGGTCTTACTAATGCTCCTAGTACTTTCATGCGTTTAATGAACCATGTTTTGAGAGAGTTTATTGGTCGTTTTGTGGTTGTATATTTTGATGATATAGTTATTTACAACCACAATGAAACTGAACATTGTGACCATATTCGACAAGTTTTGCAAGTGTTGCGTGATGCTAAGTTATATGATAATCTTGAGAAGTGCACTTTTGCAAAAAATAAGATCATATTTCTGGGATATGTTGTATCTAAGCATGGGGTAGAAGTAGATTCTTCTAAAATTGAAGCAATTCAAAATTGGCCTACTCCCATGAATGTTAGTCAAGTACGAAGTTTTCACGGTCTTGCCGTTTTTTATAGACGTTTTGTGAAAGACTTTAGTACTATTGCTGCACCGTTGAATGAATTGACTAAGAAAGGTGTGCCTTTTGTTTGGGGCGTTTCCCAAGACCTTGCATTTGATGAGTTGAAACGTTTGCTTACTTCTGCACCATTACTTGTATTACCAAATTTTACTAAGCAATTTGAAGTTGAATGTGATGCTAGTGGTATAGGCATTGGTGGTGTCTTGATGCAAGAAGGTAGACCTATAGCTTATTTCAGTGAGAAGCTTTCTGGTGCTAGATTAAATTATCCTGATTATGATTAACAATTGTATGCACTTGTCAGAGTTCTGGAAGTTTGGCAACATTACTTGTTGCCAAAAGAATTTATCATACATTCTGATCATGAAGCTTTGAAATATCTGAAAGCTCAATATAATTTGCATAGACGCCTAGCTAAGTGGGTTGAGTTCATTGAGTCTTTTCCCTACATCATCAAATATAAGAAAGGGAAAGATAATGTTGTTGCTGATGCTCTCTCTGGTAAGAACATGTTATTGACACATCTTGATGTTAAAATTCTTGGATTAGAGAGTTTGTGTGATTTATATGCAACTGATCATGATTTTGCTGAGCCATATCGTTTGTGTTTGCTTCAAAATGCATGGGACAAGTTCCACATCCATGATGGTTTTTTGTTTCGAGCTAACAAACTTTGTGTTCCAGAATCGTCTGTGTGTTTGCTGTTGTTGCAGGAATCACATGCAGGAGGATTGATGGGTCACTTTGGGCGTGAGAAGACACTACTCATGCTTGCTGATAATTTTTATTGGCCCAGGATGAGGCGTGATGTGGACAGATTTGTTTGACGCTACATTGTATGCAACACATCCAAGTCCAAGTTGAAGCCTCACGGTTTGTATACTCCACTATCGGCTCCTACCACACCTTGGGAAGATATTAGTATGGACTTTGTGTTAGGATTGCCACGCACTAAATATGGTCTTGATAATATCTTTGTGGTAGTGGATAGATTTTCTAAGATGGCACATTTTATTGCATGCCATAAGAGCGACGATGCGTCGCATGTTGCTAACCTATTTTTCAGGGAGATTGTACGCTTGCATGGAGTTCCCAAGACAATTGTTTCTGATAGGGATGTGAAGTTTGTGAGTTACTTCTGGAAGACACTTTGGGGAAAGTTGGGGACAAAGTTGATGTTCATCACTACATGTCATCCCCAAATTGATGGTCAAACGGAGGTGGTCAATAGAACATTGTCACAATTGTTGCGAGCTATGATCAAGAAAAATCTGCGCGAATGGGAGGAGTGTTTGCCACATGTTGAATTTTCTTATAACAGGGCAGTACACACTACTACTCACCTTTGTCCTTTTGAAGTGGTATATGGTTTCAAGCCTATTACACCTCTTGATTTGTTGCCTCTTCCATTGCAGGAACGAGTTAATATGGAGGCATCCAAACGAGCAGATTATGTGAAGAAGATCCATGACAAGACCCGCGAGGCTATTGAGAAGCAAGGCAAGAATGTTGTTGCTGCAAGGAACCAGTCACGGAAGCAAGTTCTATTTCAGCCTGGAGATATGGTTTGGATGCATTTGCGCAAGGATAGATTTCCAGGGATGAGGGATTCCAAGTTGAAGCCACGTGGTGCTGGTCCTTACAAGGTGTTAGCCAAGATCAATGACAATGCCTACTCGATTGATATTTCCATTGCTGAGTTTGGTGGCGCTAGCAACAGTTTCAACGTTGCTGATTTATCACCATACATGGGAGATGACCTTGGAGCGTCGAGGTCGACGCCTTTTGAAGGGGGGGAGATGATGAGGACATCCCTACTACCAACACATCTCCAGTTCGTCATGAAGAACAAGTTGATTCCACAAAGAAGAAGGATGATGAAATCAGAATTGGACCTATTACAAGAGCTCGTGCAAAGTTGATAGAACAACAGGTGAATTTGCTCTTAATAGATTCTGATATGTTATGTAATGAGAACTTTATACTGCCTAAATCTTTGCATGTTTGCATAATCAGATATCATGACCAAGAAGAGGATCCAGAAGGAGGAGAAGATGAAGGAAGCTCCAACTTTCGGACGTCCGACCCTTTTCGGACGTCCGACATCGGAGGCCAGGAGCTACGACGCCTCGATGACCTCGAGTTACAGAAGGGTTACGGACATCCAACGGGATTCGGACGTCCGACACGACGGACTTCCGACATGGAACGGACGTCCGACATGAAGATCTTCGCGACGACCCCCCGAGTACAGAACCGATGTCAAAACAGCCGGTAGTCCGACATGATTCGGACGTCCGACACATCGGACGTCCGAAACCCATCGGACGTCCAAAACTGCTTGTCACAGATCTTAAGGGTTGCGGCCTTGTATCCGAGTTTGACATCCCCTAGCTTATAAATACCGGACCCCCCTGCGAGTTTTAGGGTTAGACCACGTTTAGATAAACCCTAGTTCTTGAGAATAGCTACAAACTTTCATCTTGAATCATAAACTTTAATTCGTATCGATCTGAAGTTCTGCTGCTACAAGTTTTGTGTGATCTGTTGTTCCACTGGGAATTAGTAGATTGCAAATTACCGTCTCGTGGTCAACGGCTACGTTGCGCAAGTGTGTGAAGTTGTGAATATCCAAAGGGTAGAGAGTTGTTGCATTGGCAACATGGATCTAGCGAGGAGAGTTCATCGGCTACATACAAGTTATCTTTCATCGCCCTCATATTCACCGTTCGCTTACTGAGAAGATCGGGCCACCCCTTATCACCGATTGTATGAGATGTTGTATCCTTGTAGTTGTAATGTTGTGATATCATATTGAAATCCGAGACATATGGCTTCGTCATATGTCGCGGTGGGTTCAATATGTGCCTCGTCCTTGGATATGGATGGAAACATTCAGATCTGAATCAGTACCGCATATCGGGTCTTACAGTGGACCACATGGTTGCTTTCCGGCACGCACCATGGTGGTAGTGGTGGTTCCTCCCGGTTGTGTGGGCAAAGGGTGACGGAGAGGCAGGTAGCTCGGACATTCCCCCTCTAGTAGGGGCGATGCCCTGATCCATATCCGGGGACTAGACCTCGTCACGCTCTCCCTAGCGGCATCGGAGGCACGGGTGAGTTGCCGAGTGAAAGCTCTGTGCCTTGGCATCGGCGATGGCGACACCCGTGGGTGCCGCTCTCTTCCCCTCGTGTCAAGGCTTCGGGTAAAGACCTTTGTCCAATTGGACTCGGCAGCGGCGACGTTTTGCGTCTTCTTCCCTCTTGAGCGTGTTGTTGTGTAGCCTAAGTGTGTTAGGATGTAGCGTGGGGTTGTGTGTAGTTCTTTCGATGTCTTCTATTGGTCGCGTAGGTGCACCGCTCATCTTAGAATCGGCTCTGTAAGAGGGTTATCTCATCACCTTATATCGTTCGACCGTCTACCTTAGGATGGGCATGGCCGCCATCGTCGGGACACCGCCGTCGCCGCCGAGGAGGTGCTCTCCGGCGAACTCCATGGGCGGCTGGACCAGGGCGCGGGGCTCGACGATTGAACCAGGGGCGTGAGGCTTGGCGGCGGCGGCTGGATCAGGGGCATGGGGCTCGGCGGCGGCGCCTGGATCCGGCGCCCGGGGCACGGCGGCGGCGGCGGCGCCTGGACTAGGGGCGGCTGGATCAGAGGCTCGACGTCGGCAGCGGCTGGACCAGGGCTCGGCAGCGGCGGATGGACCAGGGGCGGCGGCGGCGGCTGGATCAGGGGCTCGGCGGCGGGGGTGGCTGGATCAGGGACGGCGGGGCGGCAGGGAGATGCTGGCGCTAGAGAGAAAAGGAAGGAAACAAGCGATGCATGCGGTATACGCAAAGAACTTGCGTTTTTCTCAGCCTGGCTGAGAAGCCATCTTTTGCATCCGTCGGGCCAGGCTGAAAGGCTCATGCATCTTACCAAACAATTAATTTTTGCATGATGGGTGCGATGCAGGTGCGACCCACCCATCGAGGCTAGAAGAAGTAGAACATCTTACGTGGTGAGAGAGACCAAGTGCAGCGCGTTGGCTGCTGACGCTGTGAGGAGGAGTGGAGGGCTAGTATTTATAGGAACAGGGCCGGACCCATAGGTGTGCCAAGTGTGCAGCCCGCACAGGGCCCATAAATTTCAGGGGCCCTAAAAAATTTATACACGCTATAGTCTGCCTCTTTGGGATTGGGCCTCACTCAGCGCATCCTCCTTAATGGGCCTTTGCCCGCTGCGCTTGCAGCCTGCTTCTCGGTGGGATCGATCGCTCGATCAAATCAGAAGCGAAGCCAAGGGATCGATCAGAATTGGAATCGTCAGCCCCCTGGAAATCACGTCTGCTTCCTGCGTTCTTCCTTCTTGGCGCCGGCCGCCGGAACGGGAGTCACCCACACGTGCACACGCCCTGCGGCCTTGGACATGGCGGTTGCCGGCTAGCGCCTGAGCCGCTGAGCGCCTGCCTCCATCGGCTACATGGGCAGGGGCCTGCACAGTGCTCTGTCCATGGTAATAGATACAGGTAGTCATGTAGTCTGCCGCTACTAATAGGCTAATGGCGTGTCCTACGTATTCTAATCAACTTTGATCTCTGTTCTTAATTTTTAATTAATCTTTGTAGGTATCGCTATAGATCAATTCTTGCATCATCAGTTCAACCAATGAAACTAGATGAGTAGATGCTTTAGACGGTTGGTCTAATTGTGAAGCATTGATGCATAATGTCCAAGAAAATCTACTGCCATATCGTTTTAAGTTAATTTTACTTATTTTCGTATCTTGTGTTTCATAATGTAGATTTAACCGCAATAGCACTTGAGAGCGAAGTATCGAAGAAAATTGCTTATAAGGATATCATTGAAGATTTTATTTCAAAGAACACTGAAAGAATGATGTTGTTCAAATAAACATTATGTAACCGGGAGTTGAATAGGTATGCCTTTTTATATATCTGATTGATTTTTTGATATATCCGATTGTTATGTATGATATATTATATTATATGCATTATAATTGTTCGTTGGTTCATTTTTCTACCTAGATAGGGTCTCATTTAAGAATTTGGCACAGGGCCCCTCATTTTGCCGGCCCGGCCCTGTAGAGGAGGTCCATCCCGAAGTGAGCTTCAGATTTGTTTTTGGCCAGGCTTGTTTGTTGTACCGCAAACAAGCCGGACGCCATTGTTGAACTGAGCAGTGCACCACTACAACGGAATTGTAACCAACAAGTGTGCAAGTGGTTCAGTCGCCGACAACCCTTTCGTGAATATATTCAACTCCGGCTGCTCATCCATGCAAAAGAGAACGGCAGCGAGTCCATTCTTAAAATGTCGCTACTATACAAGAGTTTGCAAACATGGTAAGGGCATTTCTAGCCGATTTCTAAAGTAGGTTAGTGAAATTTTTTGATCTTACTCTACTAACCGGTACCTAATCGCAGGGTCGGGTGTGACATTTTAGGGGCCCGGTGCAAAACGATAAAATTGAAGTAAAAAACATTATAGCAAAGTAAAAAAACATTATCCCCTAGCCCTTTGGGCTCCTAAATATAGCCATTTTTTATCGGACCGAGTAAAATTCACATTTCCCTTTCTTTCGTCACCCTGCCACCCAAACCCGCCCCGCCGCCCAAATCCACTTCCGCCACCCAAATTCAACCTCGCTAGCGATCGTCTGTCGCCGCTGACGCTTCGAAGGATCCACCACAAGTCGTACCCACCTGGATTTGGCCCTCTGCCGTCGTCAATCGTCAAATCTGTGTCGATGCCATCGGCACTAGATTCGACGCATTCGGTCGCCGATACCATCGTGTGCGAGATGTATTCACCGGGAGCCGACTGGCGCAGCCACCACACCGATTCTGTGTCGCGTCTAGGTATGGCCTCCTCCCCTATGCGTTTGGATCTTAGTCATCGATTGGCCACCAGCACAACTACGAACGGCGACCCTCGTCCGGGCTCGGCACTAACCCATCAGCTCATCGGCTTCTCGCTGCCATTAATCCAATGTGACCACTATCCACGGTTGGTAGTGCGTCCATTTTGAGCCACGTCGAAACATTTCGACTAGGTGTTGTTCAAGGGCGAAAACCATAAGAGCATCTCCAGCCGTTGGAGCCCACCAAGAGCACTTCGTCGCTATTTTGGAGTAAAAAACACCTCACCGGCGCTATTTTGATGCTTGAAGAGGACAAGTTTCCAGTCATATACCCACCCAAGCAAAAGTTGTCTCACAAACTTTTGGTGCCGGCGCTATTTTGGAGGAAAGAAGATACATGTAAGCATATGATTGACTATAGTTTCATCCAGCGCCCCAAGAGGCCCCCAGAAACCTGGGGGCCTCTTGGGATCGTCGTCGCCCTTTCGGTGCTTGGGGGCCACTTGGGCGCGTGAGTGGAAGATTTTTTGCCGATTTGAACGTAAAAAATGGTCCCAGGGGCGCTTGGGAGGACGGCTGGAGATGCTCTAAGATGATGTTTGTTTGTTCTTTTGTTCTTTGAATTTGTCGCAACTTATTGTTTGCTGACAAATACGTGTAGGATGGATGCAAGTTTTGATATTGGTAAAAATAGTACATCGATCCATGGATAGCAAACAATTACTATATGGTCATGCACTCGTTGCTCAAATAGATGCGACAAAAGGCGATGCAATATCGAATTATGTGGAAGCAAAGAATAAAGAAGTGTGCAAAATCGAGAATTCAATTGAGAAAATGAACAATGTTTGAAATAAAAACATAGAAAATATATATTAATCCAACTTTTGGATGCAATTACAGAAGTTCAATTTATATTAAAATGTTCACTTGTGGTTTTTGTTTTCTTTGGTCATGCTCGCCACTGGGATAAGAAATCCCTTTCATATATTATGACTGCTTATGTAATTCTAAAAATTATGATCATTGAAGATGAGAGGGATTTAAACTTAAAAAAAACTCTATGACAATATTGGTAGGCGTGTAAAGCCTACTAAAAACCTTGTGAGATTGTTGGATTTCTTGAGATCTACAAACAGATGGAAGATCTTGACACCCATCGGCAGCTCTGTGAGATCTCATTGAGCACCAAGGATAGTTATACAGGAATAATTAAATTTCAATTATTTTAATTTTCCATATTTCCAATTAGAATACCATTTTTTCCGTGTGATTTGATTTTCGGTAAGATTTTCATTGTAATAATTTCGGTTCAATTGTTATCTGGATTTGAACATTCATTATACTAGATGATACCCCGCGCGTTGCTGCGGGAATCAGTTGCAATATATTTTGAATGATTGATTGCATGAAATATGAATAGTTGAATTAATAGTATAGAAACTAAAGTATAAAAATACATTTTATGTATTGTATTTTATTATTGTGTAGTTAAAAATATTTATGAAATAGAAGTAATGTAATATAAAAAAACCATGCATGTTGAGTGAGTTGGCATTTGTCATTATATTGATGTGTGCATGAGATTAACTAATAACGAAGAACTTGTTCTCATGCATATTGTGGTGAGTCTTTGATGATGTGACATGTATGCATGTTAAAAGTGATGTAATATAATAGAAAAAAAATCCATTCATGTTGAAGGGGGTTGCATGCGTCATTAAATGGATGTGTGCATGAAATCAACTAATAATGAAGAGCTTGTTCTCATGCATATTGTGGTGGGTCTTTGATAAGGTGACATGCTTGCATGTTGAGATAGATAAGATAATGAAGATGATTTATTATAGTATTATGGATTATTAAAGACAATTATTGTAATATATGTTGTGGCACGAATTATTCTACGTATTAATTTTCCTGCCTATGGTTTCAAGTTATACAGTTAAATCATGTTTTATAACACGGATTTACAGTATCGTGTAGAGTCTATCGAAACAGATGTCGTAAAATCCGTACCATATAATCTGTTTCATCAAAACCTGCAAGATAATGCAAATCCGTATGCGAACCACCCGCAAAACTTTTTTGTGGATCACTTTTTAATGAATCTGCTAGAGTTGCTCTCACGTGGCATTATGGCAAGCAATAGACCAGCACCAAAACTAGATAACGAATGAGCATCTCCGTTCATCCATTGAAGCATTCATTCAAGCACACACGCGAAGCTTGACAGTACATTGCGAAGAGGGTCGCCGATGCCGAGGCTGACCACGACGATGACCACGACGACTATCGGAACAACAGTAACGACGGCATGTAACTACGTACATGAATTTTATTCAAGTTTACGCCTCTGCAGGTGAGAAACTGCAGTGAGGTGCCGCGGCGCCCTGACCTTACGACGGCGGGCAACACAGGCCGCAGCACGCCCAGTGAAAAATGTAGCAAGTGCGGCAATTGCAGTTTCTGTATTGGCACGCATCGAGCAGGCGCCGGCTTCCTGCGCGGCCGTCGTCGCCCGCCGCCGCCGTCTGCGCGGCCATGAGCAGGACCACGAGGAGCATCACGCAGGAGACGAACATCTTGCTCTTCAGCATCGCCGCCACGCCGCCGCCGGAGGCCATCGCGCTTCAGCTGGCTAGCTACATACATACATGCATCCCCCAACAAAATCAATATAATCAGGAGATACAAATACAATGATGGTGCAAAGATAGGACATCTAGCAAGAGGCAGAACATCTTACGTGGTGACTGGTGAGTGAGTGAGATGCTGAGATGGAGGAGCGGTCGTCGGCGTTAGCTGCTGGTGTGCTTTAATGGAGGAGGCAAGGGGTGGTATTTATAGGAGGAGGTGGATAATGGATGGAGGGCAGCCATGGCGGGTAGTGGTAGAGATACAACAAACGAGCCACCATTGTTGAATCGAGTCACCATTCCAACGGAATGCATGTACATCAGATGCAGTGTGTTTGTACCTACCAAGTGTGCAAGTGGTTCAGCGGTCGACAACCTTTTCACGAGCATATCCAGCTCCAGCTGCCAACGGTACAGTACAGTAGTACAAATCTCCACATGCATTTTGCTGGGTTCTTGCCCGTGACATAGAGTGAAAAGTACACTTCCACGTCACACCACGTTTTTCCACAGCAAGTTGTGTTTTTCTCATGAAACCAGGAATGGACGATTTTTCGGAACCTCCTGCCCACTTACTTCATGACTAGGAGGTTCGTAGACACGAACAACCAAGCATTGCAGAACAACTCGTCCTCAATCATCGAGTATGTTACCATCATGATCTAAAAGGAACAATTGGATGGTAAAAAACTCAATAGCATTTGATTGAACACCTGATACGCATTCTATCCAGCATGGACGGAGATGGTAAGGAAGCGCATTGTACCTGGCTGCGGACGGATCCGAGGTGGGCGGTGACACAATAATAGGAGGTAGGCACACTTCTGGATGCTGCAGAGGTCCGGTAATGGTAGGTCGCGATCGAATTGCAGAGCAACGAGAGGGAGCAGGGATGGAGGGGGGGGACTAAGCCAGAGGGGCATTTGAGTGGGCCAGGGATTTCAGAGTCCTACATGTCTGGTATCCAGACTCCCACAAAGCCCCCTCGGTTTGGGTCAAATTTGCGGAAAAACAGACAGGCGAACCAGTCCGCGAACAGATACACAACCGCGTTGGATGGCAAAACTGGTTCGGACGGCTCAGTCCGAACGGATGCGGGAGGTTTGAGGGTCCATGTTGGAGATGCCTAAGGTCAGTTCCAATGGGCACGAACGCATTTGGTTCGTCCCTATTCGTTTTTTATTGTTTAGTGTACGTAAACAGATGAACATCCATAATTTTATCCGTCACGATCCATTTTTTATCTAAATTTGGGTTGGATTTGCGTCGATGCAGACACATGGGTTGGCCGGAGAAAGCCCGAAGCAGGAAAACAAATTGCCACCATTGTGCAATAGGATGTCGTCGTTGCGGGGAAGGAGGTCATAGTCGCAAAGGCCACACAATATGCCCTCCTCATGCTCGATTTTCGTCGCGGCGAGCCGGCCAATTTTTTCACCGCCGCCATGGTCGCCGTGAGCACGGGATCGTTGGTTGCTTGACCACCACAATTGAGGTCTACGCGCACCTCCACGATGTCGCAAACGTGCGGGTTACCTCCCCAAAATTCCTTGATTACATCCAGCTTCTCCACCTCGCCTCGGGACAACTCGCTAGAAGTGATGGCGCCAGCGACACCCATGGCATCCCTCGACCTCAACACCACACTTGTGGTTGACTAGTCCACCGGGTTGCAAAAGAAGTGGATGCAGGGGATTCCTACAGGACACTTTCCTAACATCCACAACCTATTCAACAGTGCAACAGTCGTGACATCGACTGCTGACCTAACCTACTACAATGAGTTCATGAAGCAGATCTTCTTTCATGGCACCGACCAAGACTAGGATGTCGATGAGACCCAAAGCCAAGACACGTGTGGGGATTCACGCAAGGGCAAGAAGACATCGATGACCACGACAACCAATGGCAAAACGAAACCGACGAAAAAGACAACCAAGAGGTAGAAGATGACGTGGACACTGAGGGGGAGCCATTGTTTACGGATGAGATCTCTCAACAAGCTAAAGCACAAAGGATGAGGACTCAAAGCATTCGGACGGGAGCATACACCAAGGATGAGGATAAGTTCATTTGTGAAGGTTGGAAGGAAATTGAACAAGATCCCAATATCGGCGTCGAGAAAAAAGGATCGGCATTTTGGACGAGAGTTCATATGTACACTTCCATGAATGTAAGAAGTTCCCGTCCTACAGGTTTAAGAGCACACGTGGCGACGTGTGACTCCAAAAGAGGTTGTGGTTCATCCAACAAGAATGCAACAAGTTTTGTGCCACCCTTGAGAACATCGAAAGCCGTCTCGTGAGTAGCCTAGACGTCAAAGACATGGTATACAATTCCTTCTCCTTGTTCATATGTGTGTATCTTGTTGATTGATGCTTTCATATCCATTGCATGTAAATGTACATTGTTGGCTTCATTTTCATTTGTAAGCATTCCAAGCTTTGGAAGCCTTCAAGGTCCAACATGGCAACAAGCCATTCACCCTCACACATTGTTGGATGCTAATTTGTGAATGCCCCAAATTCTCGTCCTACAGGTTTGAGAGCACACATGACGACGTGTCACTCCAAAAGAGGTTGTGGTTCATCCAACAAGAATGCAACAAGTTTTATGCCATCCTTGAGAACATCGAAAGCCGTCTCGTGAGTAGCCTAGACGTCAAAGACATGGAATACAATTCCTTCTCCTTATTCATATGTGTGTGTCTTGTTGATTGATGCTTTCATCTCCATTGCATGTAAATGTACATTGTTGGCTTCATTTTCATTTGTAAGCATTCCAAGCTTTGGAAGCCTTCAAGGACCAACATGAAAACAAGCCATTCACCCTCACACATTGTTGGACGATAATTTATGAATGCCCCAAATTCAAGGAGCAATATACCACCCAAAAGAAGAATGGAGGGCCGGTGGCAGTGGTTGAGCATGGTAAATACGAGACGCCGCCGAGGGGGAAGACCAACTCCAAAATGTATGAGAAGCATGATGCGGCAACAATCGCCTTGCAAGAAACTTTGCTAGGGTTCATGAGCCAAAAGGAAGTGAGGGAGGAGAAGAAACGCCAAGAAAATAAATAAAAGCCTACATCAAGATATAAAATAAGAAGCTCGAGATCAAGGAGACCATTGCAAATACAAAAGCAAAAGAGATAAAGCTCGCGCTAATGGTGAAGGAAGTGAAGATCATGACGATCGATTTGAGCAAGATTTCTTCAAGAAAAAGGATTTGATCTAAGAAGATGCAAAACACAATGCTCGAGGGAGATAAATGAACTATGCCCGAAGCGCAATCATGTTGATCATTTTGTATGTCGGCACGTGTGACCAAGGTGTTTTTTTGTGTGTGCTGACATGTATACTGGCCGCTGGCAAATGTATCGGCAATAGCTATGACTTTCTTTTAGACTAGCATATATACCGACCACTGCCCAATGTATCAGCATGAACTATTGCTTTTTGTAAGCTGGCATGTATGCAGACATGAATGAATTATGCCGGTTGACCATGAACTAGCTTTTTTTAATGGACAATGGATCGGTCAATTGGACGCACTAGCCAGATTTAGGTAAACAGACGCACGGCGCCTACGACCTAAACAGACCAAAAAAGGATCAAATCCGTATCCGTTTGGGTTAAAATGTTGGAATTGGCCTAAACTCATATTCCTTTCGTTCCAAAATAACTGTCTCAACTTTGTACTAGCTTTAATATAAAATTATACTAAAGTTAAAACAGTTATTTTGGAACAAAATGGGTAAAAAGGAGTAACAAAAATTCTTCCCAAGGAAAATAAGATCTGAGACTTTACAACCAACAAAAGAGATGTGTACAGCAACGGGCACAATTACAATTGTTCTGACCAATCACTTCCTTATTCTTCCATATTGCTATGAACTTCTTCATCACTGGCGGTAGGGTCGGTCTGTCTCTCATCTGCAGCAGGCAAAGAGGAGCTCCTTGGCAGTCCACGTCACCTCTGCCAGGTCACGCAGCGACTCCGTTGTGTCTCTCTTCAGTGGCAAAAGCTTCTCCAAGCATTCTGTCAGCAGGAAATATTGGCTTAAATGATCAAGAATTCGGACTCCGCGCAGAGTAGCGAAAGTGAAGTCATTCGGGGCACAGGAATGGAAGACAGTATCACTATTTTGACCAGATTAGGTAAAGCCTTACATATCATTAAAAAAACAAAATGCATTGCATGGATCATAGCAATTGCACATATTGTAAACCAAAACATAGCATAAGTTTCTACAGTAATCTTGAATATGGTTGTAACAGATATAAAGTTCTACTCATTACCAAATGTACCATCCCGGAAAGCAAGATTTCCTAGTAAAGTCTGAAAACTATACTAGGAGATAAGTTAACACCAACAAACACTAATGGCAATAATACGCTGAAGACAACAGAAGGGAATGTACCTGGATGCCTCACAAGGTTCAATAGCGATAGCGAGGCGAGCACCCTCTCTTCCATAACTCTGTCATAGCTTAGCCTATCTATTAGCTTAGCAGCGAGAGCGGAGCACGCCAAAGGCTGGAAAGTGATGCATCCATGCAATGGGGAGAGGGAGCTGCTCATCCACGCTACCGTTACCAGGCATGCTCGGACCAAAGTTGGGGTTCCATCAGATATACAGTTTGACAGCGCCATGAGGAACCGTTTATTCCCGGTTTTGACAAGCACAAGGGCAAGCTTCTTCAGCCGCTCCTCAACCAGCTTCTCTTCTTCCTGTGAATTAACACAACATCCAGGTAAGAAAAAAACTAAAGTTATGCAACTGAACCTTGTTCCCAAGCAAGGTTCTAAGGCAAATTATACAGCATAGATTTTACAGGATGACTCCATACCGCTCGTGCGCCCTTATTTTTGAATATCTCTGTTCTTCTGAAGGATTCCGACAGGGAGCCATCCACACCTGCCCTCTTTAGTAGCCATGCTTCTGCTATGGGTTCTCCCGAGGATGAAAACCGGCCTGCCAGGAGCAACAGAGCTCGAGCGCACTGTTCTTGCACCTTTACGCTGCGTGGACTATGCTCCAATGCAGCCATGATAGCATCGATCGCTTCCTCACGGTAAACACTGTACTGCAAAGGATCTCCCTGCAAGAAAACTGTGGTAAGGGGATTGTACAAAAGCAGAATAGCTTGAGTGGGCGAAGGAACAAAAGATCTGTTTTTCAAGATGTTACCAGGAGATCAAGCTGGAGTAGCATGACAGCTGCTAATGGATGTTGGGCAAGAGGAGCTTGCTGGAGATATACCAACAGAATTTGCATTGTATTTAAGCAGCCACCACTTTTCAGCTCCTTGAGGAACTCTACAATCTGGGTTGTTCTGGTTTGCATAAATAAAATTGAAGTTTAAACCAAAGGATATGCTTTACAGAACGCACACCCTTATCAACGATTAGAACAGTTTTACCTGTTAAGGCAGGTTAGTTCACTCATCAAGTTAAGCGCAGCAGCACTAGCCTTCTTCTGATTGCCTACAAGAAGTTGAACAAGAGGCTCCTTCTTCAGATTATCGGCCAAGTAGTATCTACAGCTGCCATCAGCTTGTATACATGAGGTCAAGAGAGAGATGCAGATTTTGCTTTCACGGGTATCACCAACTTCAAGTCTGCTCATTAGCAGGTCCAAACCACCTAGAGCAATCATCTGCTTTGCATTCTCAACATTTCTATCGACATCGAATCCCGTAAGGAGCTGATCTAGAAAGTAGAATGCAGCCATTTTTGGATGACACTTCATGGAAGACAGAAGCTGCACCTCATCCCCACACTCCAATATGTGCAATACTAGTGGCATCCAATCCATAGATAGCATCTGCTTAGCTCTTGGCTTCATCGAATAAAGCACAGCAGTTGCCTTCAGAAACAACCCGTTGCTTCTCAGAGCCAGAAGTCTCAGGAAAACCTCAAGTTGTGGATCTGAGTTAAGCACAATCTGCCTATTGACCTCATTCCTCAGAACCAACTCTCCCATTATCAAGATTGCTGACTCAAGTACTGCATCATCTTTGGAAGTGAATGTAACCTCGAGGAGCCCTTGAATAAAAGAGGGACATGACATCCAAGCTCCAAGATTAGGACTCCCTCCTAGATTTGAACATGCACTGGCGATCTCGTGCACAGCGTACTCGCACTGTGTAAGACTGTCTGAATTCGATACAATAGAAACTGCTCGTTCTAGAGTCACTGCTACCTCACTGAAATCTAGCACTTTCTCGACAGTGACATTGCCTCTCTTTGCTACCTTAGGGTGATTAATAACATTCCTGCTTACATCTCCACGGCATGAGAGTAATCGTAAGGAGTAGGACTTGCGTGGAGTTGGTGCTGTTTCTGGAATAGTGCCTTCTTTCTTCATGCCTGATTGCTTTTCTTGTAGCCCAATGTTTCTCTGTCTACTCAAAACAGCATAAGTTAAATAACTTCAAACATAGTATATATTGATGATGAAACAATTCAGCTAATTCTGTGAGAAACTAACAATACAATTTGGCATGCTTGATGCTTCAAACATCAATGCCAAAAGAAGGGTAAATAGACTATGCATCTATATCCTTCAAAGCCTTTCCAAATCTATCAAAATGGTTTTGATTTTTGTTAATATATGTTTGAAGTCTTGGTTCCATCATGTCAGTTTTCGGTCAGTCTTGACTGACGTTAACTACTATGAGGGTGGAAAGATACAAGTATTCTAGGAACTAAAGTTTCTCAACAATAACTAGCCCAGATAAAGCATTTCTTTTCACCTTCCATATCTTCTAACATTATTGGTCAGTTTGCCCCTTCTTTGTGGAGATAATCTAGATTGCGAGTGTATCTTGGATAACAATGGAACCATAGGGGCAGCTTTACGGAACTTCTCATTTGCAGGTAAGCAAAGTGCCAAAGTGCAACTTTACAGCAAAAGGAATAAAAACTTGAATCCTTGTTTGCCGGTTTAACTTTTGCAATACTAGGAGAACTCCAGCCTCAGGCAATACTCCTACTAGAAATGGTGTACTAGTAGAATTCAGCCATAGCAACATGAAAGTTACATGAATGGGGGAAATGTAAACTCATCAATTAAGAGTGATACAATAAGAAGAGCACGAAGATCTAGGAAAATTATTTACCAGATACCAATAACAGTAACAATATTTTGGAAGTATTATACAACAGTACAATGCACTCTGAATGATCTTTGCAGCGTCAATTTAGTAATTATCGTTATATCTATTTTTAGAAATAATATGTACTTGAAATCCTATTGCAATGTTCTTCTGATAACTGGACACTAAAAACTGGGTCCTGGTTCATCTTCAGCTTAGCACCTTAAATTGGTGGATACTGGATATGCAGCCAAAATTCTCTAGTCCCCACACCACAGAAACTAAATATGATTCTCTGGGACACACACAGCTGTCTATCTAAATTATCAGTGCTGCAATGAGTGATCATAAGTTGTCTCTAGTCCAAAGCATACTGGTAGCCATAATCTGAGACACGCACACGAACTTACACCGTGTCGAGTGTCGGACTATCAGTGTAATCACCATATATAATGGCAAGAAAGGAACTGTTGACTCACATGAGCAAGCTTCTCCATCTTCAGGCTACCTGGATTTTCCTCCAATTGGACATCCATATCCAGAATATATTCGGCCTCATCAGGCAGCTTTGCATCCTCCTGCTCAAACGCAGTGCCGAAAACCGCATTGTACCTGTAAAAATCTGATAATAAGTACGTGACACATTCTTATACTGATTTACTCAGGAAAAATATCTTCAATTCATCCATTGACAAGGTTCACGCACAGAGTTCTGTTGATGGAGCTCGTGCGCAGTGACGACGAGTGCTTCTCCCACTTGTCGAAACTCCAGGGCGTCGAAGGCAATGGCACTGAAGGGATGGCGGGCGGCACATCGCCGCCGCATTTGAGCCACTCCTTGTAGTACATTGCGAACTGAGCTGTGCCGCTGTCCATTTGGTCGTCGTACAGCCTCTGCAGGGTCTTCATCCTCCGGCCGTCGGCGTCGTCGCAGCTGGCGACGAGCTCGGACTCGTTGGTGAGCCAGACCTCGAGATGGAGCAGATGGGGAAGGAAGACGTGGGCCCAGAGGTCCGGGAGGAGAGTTTTGCGGGCGAGGTGGGGCGCGTCGACGAACACCTGGAGGAGGTGGCGCGCGGCGAGGCGGGGGTCGCGCTCCATCTTGTACACGACGGCGAGGTAGAGCTGCGCGCACGCGGCGAGGTGGGAGGTCGGCAGCCCGCGGGTTTCGTCCTCGCCGGAGGCGGCGGGGTGCGGCGGCGCGTGGAGCGCGGCGACGACGCCGAGGAGGCGGATGGAGTTGCGCAGCGAGCGGATCTTGGAGTCTCGCGGGGACGGGGCGGCATCGGCGTCGGCGAGGCGCTCGATGCTCTCGATGGCTAGCTCGAGGTCGGCCAGCAGCACGGCGCGCTCCCCCGCCGCCGCGGGAGAGAGGCACGCGGCGCACTTCTCCCGTAGCCCCCGCCGGAACTCCGGGTCCTTGGAGAACCGCCCTGCGTACCCGGACAGCATCGACACCACCGTGCCCACCGCGTCGTCGGCGCCGCGGGGCTGGGGAGGCGGCGGCGAGCCCGACGCGTGCCTGCTCGACGCCGTGCGGCACGGCGCGGCGGGCGAGGGGAGCTCGGAGCGCTCCCGCGCGAGCAGGTCGCGGAGGGAGGAAGAGGACGGCGGCGGCGGCATCCCGGTTCTTGGGGCGAGAGCAAGCTTCAAGCCGGCGTGTGCAGTACGGCACTTCTCCGGAGGAGCATTTAGGGGGAGGGAGGGTGGCACGGTTAAAAGCGCGGGGCCGCCGGTCGGTGAGGTCCCACGGGCGCGGCCATGCATCCTCCCATGCAGCGCTGGCGCTGGCGTGGACGACGACAACGACAAGCAGAGCGTGCCCGTCGGTATGCGGCAGCAAAGATTGAGAGCTGAATCACGTCAAAACCCGCCGCACACTCCAAATTCCTTGCTACAAAATTCGCTGAAATGTTGCCTTCACGAATTTTTCCTCATTTTTCTTGCATCAACTCAATATTGTACTTGTCCAATGTCCAGTAAAAAAACAATATTCTACTTCTAGTTGGAGGCATCCAAACACTCCATAAAATTAGACCACACTCAAAACGATATTGAAAACGGAGGTAACTGTTACATGAGACGTGACTTTGTTAATTCTCATCTATGTTTTTTTTGCGAATAAATTCTCAACTATGTGACTATGTGAGAATTAGCAAATATGTTCTTACCCAGTGGGGTAGTCATTTTTTTACATATATGTAGTGAGAACAGTTAATGTATATAGGGAAAGTCGTCTTTTCAATTTGAAGGTTGCATCGGGATCGTCGATTCGGTGCCTGGGTGCATCTGCATCCGGGGAGATAAAAAAATGAAAAAATGGAAATAAGAAAAAGCTTAAAAAAATTCAATTTTTTTATGATGAAAGATGCTTACGTCCGAGATGTTCGTGCAAATTTAAAAAAGTTCGGACATTTGAAAAGCTCATGGCAAAAAAGACAAATTTGTAGTTTCTTTAAACTGCATGAATGCACTTTTCCGAACTGAATTTTTTATTTTTTCCTGAGCTCCCTAGATGTCAAAAAAAGCTCAAATTTTACACAAACATCTAGCCCCTATACATCTTTTAACATAATATAATTTGAATTTTTTAAGCTTTTTTCATATGTCTTTTCAAAAATTTCTTGTGTAGGAACATATGAGCCTGGGCTCAGATTTGATTCTCCCGGTTGCACCTCTCTTTTTTGGACCTCCCTCCAGAAATTATGCAGAGGGGCTATGGTGAGTACTAGAATGGATTTTTTTTGCCCCTTTAGTTTCCATGTTGATTATAACCGACGGAGGGGGTATGGCGCATCTTGTAGAGTTGCTCTAAACTTTGCCTAGCTTGCATAATTTATCAGTTGTGTTGGAGCATTGTGTTTCAAAAATTCTCTGCTCCAGCATTTCCATCATTTTATGAGCTGACTTGCATGCCGGTAAATAGGTGATTTGAATGAGTTTCAATCTCATGGCTTAAAAATGGGTGACCCTAGGCATTGGTGGGCCTGATCAGTTGCCAGTCCCATTGTTCGGCCTTACTAAAGATTGTGTTTATGGCGTGTACGATCATTGCAGAAATATATCATCTTTGAAACATTTGATTTGTGCATTTGCAACATCATCACGATTTTCTTCTCGTGGTGTGTCAATATGTTGTCCAAGACAGTCCAACAAGTAAATAACACTTGTGCAATGGATGTTTTTTCATATGCAACAAATCCCACCTATCACAACAAATTCCCTAAATGGGGATCGTCACAACATATGCAACATGTAAACCGATATTTGCGCCACAACAAGAACGTGGCGTTTTGCAAAGGACCTCGAGAACCGTTGTAGGCATGTCACCCATGTGGTTGAGGTTGTAGTGTGTTCAAAGAATGTACACAACATTGAAAATCTAGAAAAATATGAACCTGGCACCATTAGGCATGGAGCACTAATCTTCCCTCATAGGCTCGCCGAGTGCGAATTTGGTTGGTCGGAGCTCCATTGAAGTTTGATCGAATGACCCCGAAAACATACACTCTCAACCCTTCTTCCTGTGAGATCGGCGACGTGGAGTGATCCTACCCCGGGCTCCAACCCGAGATCCCTCACACAAGTCCAAGGTACAGTTTGGTGCTTTAGTCGACATTGGGGAAGGTGATATTTTGGAGGGACGGGGATGTAGGATAAGGTTGCGCTGGATATGAGAATGGACTAGGAAGAGGGTGCGATGATGGCAGGGCATGTTAGTAGCACGCACATCAAGCAAATGAGTGCATGTTGCTGGCCGATCCAGTCCATGGATCGACTGAGTGATGGGAATCGTTTCCTTTTCAAAGTTACATATTCCCATGAAACTTTGGTTTGAAAATGTAGAAATCCTAGTAGTATACTTTTTGTAGTGCATGTATCACGTATGAAGTGAGGTGAAGATTAGGACAATGGAATGTCGATTCAAATATTAGTTCAAAGAGCAAGGTGAAGATCACAGCTATGGAATGTTAATTCAAAGACACAATTCAAGAATTCTAGACAACTTAGAATATGCCTTTGGCATTTTGAAAAACTGTTTTGTAGTTTTTTGTGTAACAGGTCTAGTTCTTTACTTTATGCTATGAGGTTTTCATCTTATAGTGTGTGTTTCGTTAGTGAGCACGTGTAGTTGGTTTTGTTAGTGCTACTTTAACTCGTTCTCTTCCTTCCCTATCTGCTATCTCACTTCTTTGGACATATTTTTTTTTTCATGTGAAAGTGATAAAAAAAGATAGCCTGGTTCAGAAAAAACTTAGAACATACTCCATCTTTGGAGAAGAATGTTTTCATTATGAATGTATGTGCATCTTTATTAAAACATGTGTTCACATGCATACCATAGAAAATATTAAATCTATTGTTCACATATTTCTATACTTAATTTAAATGCGCTAGCTAGATGCCAAGATAATTAGTCATACATTTTTGTCTTTTCTCAACAAGATTGCCCGAATCTTCAAACCTTGGATACATAAAACAAGGTCTCGTATAATTTTCAACTCCAACTTGAACGTCACGGCATACACATAGGGATCTCCACCAAGACATAGCTAGTTGCATGCATGTAGTACGTAGGCAGAATAACAATATGATTAAGATGTCGCTAATTGGTCCCTAGTAAACCTTTTGTTAAGTAAAAATAAAAAAACAATGGACCCCTTAGAACCCAACATTGATTAATGATGTACAAAATTTGACATTTTCTTTAATGATGTCAAAACACTAAGGTTGAACAAATTAGGTTACAAATAGGAAAACACAATAATATATGATCTTTAAAATATGGTCATTCTTCGATGGAACGGACCAACGATAAAAAAAATTATATTAATGAGGAAATTAAGAGTGTTCATAGCCGGGTGCCCAGGTACAATCATGGAAGGCCGAACAAATGGAATCCACCGTGAAGAATATATCATCACAAGAGACCTTTGAAAAGTAGACAACACATTTTGAGCCAACCAATAAACTTCTGATTAAGTGTTTTCTTCCTAGAGTGTGTATCATGAACGAGGCACCATTGTAACTTTTTTTTGGCAAGGGGCGCTTTTATTACTTATAGTGTTTAAGCATTACACTCGATCTCTGCATAACTAGGATGCACACAACAACTTTAAATTCAGACACAAAGTGAGACAAGTATAAAAAATTTGATGAAATACAAGCACTAGGAAGAGTTGTTGATCGTCGGCGACGGAGGAGGTTCGATCCTTAGAATATGCTGCCATCCACGTTGGATAAAAATAACCCTCATCGTGTCCTTCAATCGTGTACATGCATCCGTAAATAGGTCGCGATACTCCACACGTTGTAGAGACGACTATAAATGGATAATGCCGGTGTACACCAGTAAATAACCTGTAAAAAGGAAGTAGACTTAGCGTTAGAAATATCATTTCAAGATAGCCATATCAAACAAATAACGGCTAGTGCTCCCATCCTAGCAATAGTTTGAAACCTGTGATTAATCCCATGCAACCAGTTACTGAATGTATTTGCAACACTGCATGGAGGATACAGGACAAAAACTACTTGGATGACCGACCAAATAGAACATGCAAATTTACATTAGAAGAACAAATGTTTAATTGTTTCATCATGATGACAGAAAATGCATTATGGGCTACCATGCCAATTCCTTTTGATAAGATTATCTTTAGTAGAATCACTACCCTACGAAGATACCATGTAAATATTTTGGTTTTCAGTGGTATGTTCATACACCAGGTCTTCTTGTTATTATCGACTAGTATTTTAAGTTGGAGTAGAGCTCTATACATAGAATCAACCATGAATTTACCATTTTCTAGATTCCATCAAAATTCACCAGCCCCTGGTGACAACTGAATTGTGGATAGATGTTGTATCAACATGTTCCACGATTGTAATCTAGGGTCAATTAAATCTCTTCTGAACGCCACATTGGGAGGGAAGGTTTCCATGATAGTGGCGATAGTCTCTCCCTTGTGGCAGATAATGTTGTATATAGTGGGATATTTTTCTCGGAGAGGTGACATTACCCACCATTTGTCCTCCCATAATCTAACCTTCCATCCTTAATAGCGATAGAGCCAAAATGAAAGAAATGTTTCTTTGTAGCCATCCGTTCGGCCCAAAAATGTGAGTCCTCATGCTTCCAAAGTATTTGGGATACTGCCTTTAGTCCCACATATTTCCTCCTTAGGAGGGTTTGCCATACACCTTCCTCCGACAGAAGCTTAAATAGCCATTTTCCTAAGAGAGCTGGAATTTTTTGACCTCAAAATCATGGATTCCTAAGCCTCGTTGATCTTTGGGTCGGCAAACGACGCTCCATTTTGCCAGTCGATACTTCCTCCTCTCGTATCTTCTTGCCAAAAGAATCTAGATCAGAAATAGTCCAATCTGTGTAAGACTCCTTTTGAAAGTTGGAAGAATGATATCATACATAGTACCATATTACTGAGTATTGAATTTATGAGAACCAATCTTTCATCAAGAGATAAGAGTTTTTCTTTCCAGCTACTTAACCTCTTCTGCAATCTCTCCTCGGCGTGTTTTCATTCAGCATTGGTCAGTCTCCAATAATGAATCGGTATGCCCAAATACCTAATAGGAAATTGTTCTTGTCCGCAGCCAAATAATTATGCGTACAAGTGTGCGTCGCGTGGTGGGCCTCATCAAAACAATACAATTCAGTTTTATTGAAATTTAATTTCTGACCCGAAAGTTGCTCGAAAGCTGAATATATAAGTTCCAGATTTCTTGCTTTTTCTAAGTCATGTTCCATAAAAAAAATTGTATCGTCCTTGTAACTATTGTAACTATCATTATGACTTCCTTGGATCCAATCAGTGAAGATTTCATTTGCAACTTCAATGATGCTCCTTAATGCTCCTCCAAAGTCAACTCGGTTCGCGAA
The DNA here is from genome assembly GCA_950022295.1 of Bromus sterilis. NCBI lineage: Eukaryota > Viridiplantae > Streptophyta > Magnoliopsida > Poales > Poaceae > Bromus > Bromus sterilis. Next base: position 280,534,858 of record OX465599.1, on the reverse strand, counting down.
TCAGCCTGTGGTTGAGTTGGTTGGAGGGACAGTGGTATTCCCAGCCCACCAGAGTTCAAATCCCAGATTTGACATTGGTGCTCGCATTTTCCTAGATTTATTCCAGGCTTCCGGCGATATGCTTTCAGTGGGAGGAGACGTTCCCGTCGAAGACGAGGTGATGACTTCGTTAATTTCAAGATGATGTGCCGGGCTCAGTATTACGAAGATGCTCATAGGGGTAGGGTGTGCGTGTGTGCGTTCATAGGGGTGAGTATATACTCGTGTATGTGAGCGTTTGCGTTGTACTGTGTTCTCTCAAAAAAAAAGTCAACTCGGTTCCTTTGCCATCATCAACTTGTGGTCGTATGTGCCTTCTTTTACACTACCCATTGGGCAAATACCCCATATCTGATGGGGATGCTTTCGCCAGTGACACTCTTTCACGGTCATGTCAGTCCGCCATCGTTCATTCTCCCCACATTCCATATGCTACTTGTTGCGTGATAAAAAAAATGATGGTTGAATTTGTATTTGAAACTGTAACATTGTCCAAATTGATACAAGCTTTTTATAGGATTGAAGGGAGTAGATCGTAAATCATTAACATTTTTTTTGCACCATAACGCGTTGCTGGATACCACTATAATGTAGCGTATGCATTTGTCGGGGGCACATTTCGCATGTCGCGCAAGCTGAAACGCATGTTGCCATCTACTTGGGCGCAAATTACACACCTTGCAATCTTGGTTTGCCTTGCTTGGTCGTGCGTGCGGACGGACGGAGCCAGCGAGAGCAGGACACGCTCGCACGCGCATCCGATCGGTCCCAACAAGGCCTCTGAAGATGATCCATCAGTTTTCACCGAGACAAGATGCCTGGCGCAGCATGCTACGCGATCACGATCTACCGAAGTGAGGAACAGTAGATTGATTAGCTGATCACCATCGACCCATCGGATCGGCCGGCCACGTCCCACATGCACATGCTGCAAGCCGCCATGAAGACGACGCCGACGACGACGACCGGAGCAGTCCAGTCGCCGAGGAAACGACATGCGCTTCGGGTGGCGCGGTCGCCGGGGAATCTGCCGCCACAGTGAGCATCAGTGCAAGAGACAGGGCGGGGCTGGCCGGGGAGACAGACAGGACGCGCGTGGGCAAACAGTTATCTGTACCCGTGACCCCTGGCCCTGGGCCGCCACGCCATGCCGCGCCAATATCATATGACCATTTGAGACTAGACGACGACGATGGTAGATTTTCTTAATTATCTCTCTGGTCTTGGGCTGTAGATTTGGTTTTGTCTTGCCCATCTGATGAGCTAGTTGATCTGGTTCGTTTTGGACTTTGGAGGTGTGTTAGATTAGGTTGCCTGCTAGGGCCCTGCGTTTACAGTGCCCTGTGCTTCGGGGATTTGGCGCCCATGGTTTCATTCCCCTCCCCGGCTTGCACCGGCGCCACTGCCCGCCCGCTAGTGTCCATCCGAGAGGAATCCACCGCCTGGACCCGGCACATGCAACCGCAAATCAACTTCTGTAGCACCCTTGGCAAAAAAAGAGAAAAAAATTAACCATGTGGTACCGCTTGTAAGAACCTCTCACCTTCGAGGAATCAGTCGAGTTTTTTTCAATTTGTCTTTGTCGGAGAGAACTAGCCGAATCCTCAAGCCTTAATTTTCAACTCCAACTTGAAGGTCACGGGCATGCACGATAGCTAAGCTGCATCGTACAACCACGTAGGGCACAATGGCAGGGTGGTAAAGCAGAGTCGTTAGTGAATAGTAATAATAATAAACCGGAGGAAACCCTACAATCCTACAACGATTGATGACACACACACACACACACACACAACTTTCGTTTCCTTCATGATGCCAAAATACCGAGATTGAACATATAAGGTTACAAATCAAAAAAGCGGAAATGACATACTGAGATTGTTAAATATGGCCACCTTCCAAGGAACCAACCATAGAACAATTATATCAACAAGAAATTAAAACTTCAAACACGTATAACGTTTCAAGAGTCAGAGCCACGCCCAATCAGTGAAGGCCGGACAAAAGGCATTCACCCTAACAACTAGATCACCACAAGAGACCTTGGAAAACATTTTTTGGAAAAAGAGGAAACCCCCGGCCTCTGCATCAATCGATGCATGCAACCCTATATTATTAAAATAAAACGAGTAACAAAGTATCAAGGTCTAAATATTCTCATGGTCCGAGCTTAAATTTTAGAGGATAAGTACCACATTCGGCGATAAAAATTAGGATACGATACCTACGCACCTAGTCTATTATTAGCTCGTCATCCAAATCGGTTGTAGATAGCCCATGCTACCATCTCCCAACGGTTGCACCCAATAGCGAAAAGTTTTTTAAAGTCCGCATGAGTTAGTAACGACCACATACGAATCCAAGCTATAGCTTTGAAGATAACCTGCAAGAAATTTGTGAATTTTGTTCCATTAAAATCAGATCATTCCTAGTATTCCATATAGCCCAAAAATAAAGCACATATCCCTACCCAAATATGTTTGGTTGTGACTGTCTACTTCATTAAGCCACGCTCCAAATAATGTGTGGACGCTAGTAGGAGGATTTACATTGAAAGCAACATGTATTGATCGCCATAATAATTTCTCAAGAGGACACTCGAGAAAGAGGTGTTTAATCGATTCATTGTGATCACAAAAATATCATCTAGTATTACCAACCCAGCTTCTTTTGGCTAGATTATCTTTGATGAGAATAACTTCTTTGTGAACGAACCATATAAAGATTTTAATCCGAAGTGAAACGTTAATCTTCTAAAAGTGTAAAGACCTCGACAATGGCCCAGTGTCAATTAAGTCTAGATACATTATGATCATGGAGGGACTAATTGATAATTGGTTAAATGCCACTTCTTTTTTCTGTTTATAAAGCTCAAGCGTATTCGTAGATCGATAATTTCACAAAAGTTATCCCATTATAAAATACTTCCAACTCAGTTTTTTTGTCATTTTATGAACGTATTGTAAATAAAAATAATGATGGTTAAATTTGTGTTTTAGACCACAACATTGTCCAAAACGATAGCTGTTATAAAATAGCAGGGAGCAGATCACTAAATCAGACACCTAGCTATATAGGGACAGACAACAATTGATACGACAAGGCTGCAAACTTAACCAGCACTTTTGCAAATCAAATATGTGGCTGGACATGGTACTACTGCAGCGTTAATTTTTCAGAGCGCATTTGGCATCTTGCCGTAAGCAAACTCAAACGCATGTTGCCATCTATTTGGCTTCGAATTGCAATCTTGGTCTGCCTTGCTTGGTGTGAACGGATCCAGGACAGCGCGCGCTCGATCGGTCCCGACTCCCAAGTCTATGACCAACTAGCCATAGCCTTCGCGGCGCAGCGCCGCGGCTTATTAAGTAGCTGACGTTAAAATTAAAAGATATGTAGATATTGGTACAAACATCACAAGTGAGAAGATAAGCCTTTACATAGAAAGATAACCATCCATGCCATTGATTGCGAAAAATAGTACATTGATTGAACAAAGCAAGAAAATAAATAAACATAGCATAGATAGATGATAAATAGGAACAAACTATGGTAGCCTTAGAAAATGAAGAAGGCCTTTTAACAACTTAAAATAATAATACATTGGCTTTGGGATTACATCATCTTGGTGTATCCTCATGCATGATTGGTTCCGTGATGAAGTGATATAAGGCCTTTGTAAACTACTGCACGGGGCCCACAGGTGGTTTAACACCGGTATATGTGATAAACGGATCTTCAGTGTTAATACATTGAGGGAATATATGCAATGGTATTATGTTAGAAAATTTGTCACATATTTTTGCAAGAAAATTGGTTTACCTTGTAAGCTCATTTTTAAGCTATTATCTGTTGACAAACCATGTCGAACCGCCATTGCTTAGTGTGTTCTTTGTCTTGTGCTGAGAATATATTACTTTTTCTAGCTTGAAATTCTTCATAGTATTAGATGCTTTCAAGAGCGGCGTGTGCATCATTTTCTTTGGCTGCTTTTAGTGTATCAGCTAGCTAACCTGTAAATGTGTCTTCCTTTGTTTTGGAACCATCAGGTTGGATCAGGTCATTTACAATGACCAAATCCATCCTAATTTTCATGGTGTATGCCATTATTTGGTCATTTTGTATGTTAGAAACGTTGTAATTAGATTTCTATGTTAGTAGAAAAAATATGAAAGGCGTGAAAAGGGCTTGTAAATAAATAAAAGATAATTCTTATTGAACTGTCCATATTGTGCTTGGTACCAACATGACGACTGCACATCTTTGGTTCGGGCCCTTTGCTATTGTTTCTATGGTCTATGCCATTTGAACTTTCATTTCACTGGCGCGTGTAGCTCTTGGTTGTTGTTTTCAATGTGTATCTGAAGAGGAGCTCGAGTAATTGTGGTCTATGTGGTGTAGACTGTGAGTGTACATATAGAAGGTTTAAGAGTGGGCGAGTCAGCATTGTACCGATTTACATTCGATAAATGGCACTGAGGTGCACATAGGTAAGCTGTGATTATCATCTCGTAGTTTTGCCACAACTTACAGGCCAAACGGTGGCCAAGTTGAATAAGTAAAATCGAATACAGACATGCATAATATTATACGTAGTTTTTTAAAGATTTTTTTCGCAGCCTAAACAGATCAATAAGACGTTGACACATGTTGTTAGTGAGGGATATGACGGGGTATGGATGTTGACGCATCCAATTTTGCATGTCTCCACTGCGTATGGATGCGATCACGTTATCTAGGCTTAAACTGATTTTTTTTAGCTTCAAAATTTGATCCAGGGAAAGGGAAGCTTTCTACTCATCATGTTCAAGTATAGCAATAAAGAATAACACCTTATCGTGTTCAAGTATACCAATCTATGCTTGATAGATTTTTTAAGTTCTTCCTTCCTTGCCAACTTTTGTTTCACCTCTATAAAGTCCACTAATCATTTAATTACAACTGGGTAGTGAGAAAAGTAATGATTATCTTTTTAAAATAAAAAGGAGAAGATTGTAGACATTTCTTGTCAGTATGCGTCTTTGTTTAACTAAAATAGTAGTAAAAAAAGTCAGGCTTCATTGCAGAAGAGATGCTAGAAAAAGGAAGAATTGAATAAAATATTGTGAACTGTGTGTTAACCTTATAAGTAGCTATTGTCATCTAGAATTTGATTTTATTTTTATGAATATAAAGGATTTGACATAACTTTTCTTCTTGGAGGTAAAATAAAGGATGGGAGAGGAAAACTATATTTTCACTTATCCCCTTGCAAATAGCCTGGCGGAGTGCACACTTTTTTTTTGCATGGGCCAAGTGCAAACTGGCGTGACTACAACAACAACAAGAGGAATTTGGTATCAAAAATGACGTTAGATTGACCTAGTAAATAAATTTCTTTCATCAGAATTGAAGTTAAATGTACACTCATAGAAACTTTTTGATTTTCACCATTAAACTAAATCATTAAAGAGATAATATAGCAAGAGATGAATTTATAAGTATCTATATCACTAAGGCCCATGCAAGAACGTATGTAAATTCTCAAATCTTTGACCTACAAAAAGAAACTAAATTAAGAGTAGACATAGGGAAGTCTTACTTCTTTTGTGTGAAGCTATTCATTAAAATTGGTCAATATACAGATTGTTCAATATACTCTTAGCTACGAAAGAGAAGCTCACGAGAACATAAGCATCAGCAGCCACTACAGCGCCCAGCCTCGTCGATGTGCACAACCGGTGCCCACAACCGCCACACGGCCAGAGCGCAAAAGGCCATGCTCTACGACAAGAGCTACGTCGCCCACACAAGCACATACCACCTCATCTTCTCGTGGGATACGAATAGGAATCGAACATGGGCGACCACGATGGCGCGGCGCACACGCATCACGACCAACCATTGTAAACCACGAAAGGAATTGACCCACACATAAAAACAACAAATTGGGGGTCCCTATTTATAGATAGGGAAAACTTTGTTTTTGCTACTCTAGATTTTTCCAACTTTATTTATATCACTCTAAAATTTGATTTATCATTTTTGCTACTCTTAGCTTTTAACAATAGATCACAAATGCGTATTTAGGGGTTTAACACCCGATCGAGCCAAAAACGGAAACACAAAAGAATTTGGGCAACTTCCACAACCTTTGAGCAGACACCAGAAAACAAACGCGTTAGAAAAGAGATAACACGTAATACTCTCTTCGTTTCTTTTTACTCCGCATATAAGATTTGGTCAAAGTCTATCTTGATAAACTTTGACCATTTTTAAAGAAAAACCTATCAACATCCATAATATAAAACCAATATAATTAGAAGCATCATGATATTACTTTTCATATGATATAACTTTGATGTTGCAGATGTTGATACGTTTTTATATAAATTTAATCAAACTCTATCAAATTTGACTTTGATCAAATCTTATATGCGGAGTAAAAAAACCGAAGAAAGTAGTAAAGAAGATAAACACGCGGACGACCACATATGACCGTGAAGAAAAATCCAACGCTACCACAAAAGGTACACACAACCAATGAGAAGAACATGCAAACTAATCAAAGGGGCCCATAGGCATGCAACTAACAGCACCGCAGGAGCACAGTGCACAAAATAACAACTAAGCCTGGTCTATAAAATTGAAAATACTACCGTCTTAGAACCAGACGCAAATGGTAAAGCTAGTTTTGAACACATGTAGGGTCTAGAATGTGGTAAATAAGTCGCTGATTCAGGTCGACATGCATGCGCAATGCATTCTTTAATCACTGACCTATGTAGAGCCTACGTGCATTAGTTACTAACGGCTGTGTCACAATGTGAATCACTGACCTATTTGCATGCATTCTTTAATCTAATCAAACTTTTTTTTCCTTCATGGCATTTTTTCCCCATGAATATGTGTGTCATCGTGAACAGTGCACTGCACTTCATGATAATCTTTTATTAAGCTTTACTGTTTCTAGCTTTAAAAAAGTTACTCGTACTTGCATTGCAATATTTGTTTGAGCCCAATCTTCTTTTCAAGACATATATGAAGGCATTTTATAAAAATTTGGACACACAATAAATTGTTTGAAAGCTGTCAGAAGTTTCTATTTCATATGAAGACATCATTGTTTAGTTATGATCATTAAAGTAAAGATTTAAGAATCTGAAAGAAAATGCAACTTTATAAGTTAGCAGGTAGTACAATACATTTGTATAAATTTAAAATTGACAGTACTTACAACATGGTTGCATGATGCTTAATTCAAATGTGAAGCTGCTGGAATAAATAGAGGCTGATACAAATAAAAATAAACTGATGATGAATGAGCATGAGCAGTTGTCTTCACTCAGCTGCTCCATTTGGTCCTAGAACCATTGCGAACGCCAAGAATATTCCTTTTTGAGAATAAGGTCCAGAAAGACTGGATGCTTTATTTTTGTCAGAAAAAATATGTGTGTAACCAGTAAAATCATGCAACACAAACCTAAGTTGTATTTGGCTTGATGATACAGATATTTTTTCTAGAATGAGTACTGACTGAACTATACTTTGCAGTCTATTTGCTTCAGCAAGATTAATAAGCACATCCCTATGTTCTCCACAATCCCAACAGGAGATGCATCACAAATCTCGTGCACATTTTGTGAATGTTGTTTGCGGTCTGTTTAAACAATCTCCATGTTAAAAAAACCAAAGAGACGACCTTAATATGCAAGCAGTTATCACGGCCGCCGGCGACCACAGGAGGCAGGATACGTACCCGTCCATCCACCATTTCTCCGTGGTGACAGGCCAGAAGGACTTGCTTTGTTGGAGCCCGTATATTGTTGTTGCACGGCACGGCACTCACATGGCTGATTGAACCATGCGAATATGACGACCATGGTTGCGTCAGTACGGCGAGTTTAATTTCATTGACAGGGATGCATAATCAAGCCTACCACAGCACAACTCGGTCACTGGGAGAAAAGGTAGAACCACGAACGAAATGATCATTAGATAGGTACTGTGAGTATGCAGTGAGTATAGAAACATCCACACTATCGAATCTGCAAAGCCATCGCTGGTTTTTCTTTATCCTCCCGCGAACTGTTTCACGTGAGCAGCAGCCAGTACCAGTCCATGCTCCTGCAATATAAAGCATCACATCGCCCTAACTTACCAGTTCACCTCATCTAATCTAAACTCACCAGTGCTTCTTCTATTGCAGAAGAGCAGCAGAGTTCTTCCATCGGGGGTAGTCGCCTGATCCTTTTCGATGCTCTCGCTCCGCCGTTCGCAGTCAGCTTCGGTTGGCTTGGTCTAAGTGCTTGGAATCTCCCGTGCAGAAGACACCCAGTGAAGAAGGCAGGGAAGGCGTGCTTGTCCGCCGCCACATCTCGCATCTCGGATACATACCGTCTCTTCTCTTTGGACGCGGTCTCCACGGGCGCCTCCCTTAAACCGTCTCTCCAGCGCATGCGATTCCACCTCAACCAGCGGAGGGCGGTGGGAACCGGCGGCCGGAGCGGAGATGAAGAGCCTGGTGGCATGAGCTTCAGGTAGATCGGCTGTAGCCGAAGGAGATGCCGCGACTCAGCGTGAGATCGAGGTGAATTGATGACCCTCGACCGATAGGGAATCGGCAAGTCTGATGCTACCGTCGTCCGTCGTCTTCGAGGTAGGCGTATTGAGGCGGCGGCGCCTCTCGTGCTGGCTCAAGGTGGAAGCTATGGCTTCCATGCAGCCAGCCACCACGCTCAGGGTCCGTCCACCGAAGCCGAGGGTTACGGGGCTGGTTGCGAGTTGGACGAAGGAGCATAGGACCTCCCGGAGTCGAGGGCTACGGCGTTGAGCTAGCCTCGCGTGAGGCGGAGACGACGACGATTGACCGTCGCGCCTTTCAGCTGGAATTACCACGAACCATATCCATCCTAACAAAAACCTCAACGTGAAAGGTATGGAAATGCGAATGGGAGGAGGCCCATATTTATAGTACCCTTTACCGCCTTAAAGACCAGTCAAATCAATGAAAACATCCAGAATCATGTGGAACCATTGATACAAGTCCTATCTAGAACATACCATCAAGGCGGTATCTATTACGTGTCAAATTTTGAACGAAAATTTATCAATAATGTGACACGTAAGTACATGCAAATGGATGGATAGGAAGGAACCTGCAATCGCACATGCATCCAACCAATAAAAAATAATATCATCATGCAAGTTCATGCAGACCAATCAATACATGCAGTCCCAAATTCATCTACGTAATCATAGAAAAACACAACGGCCACACAACATGATTAGCGCAAAAGGCAAAGACCACACCACAAATGTACCCTCCCACAACCCCAGACTTACACGTGTCTATTGCTCATTAACCAGTAAGTAGCTTCAAAAAAAGTCCAAAAAATCTTGGTAAAAGAAGTCTACATTGTAATAGCATAGAGAGTATAGTTATCACCCCCACCGCAGCTTTTATACGTACATGGAAAGAGCAAGGGTTCAGGAAAGCTCTCTTCTGCTTTTGAAAGCATTTGCTTCCTTATGAACAGCAAAATAAAATCAAAACGCAAAAAAAAGACTGTTTTTTTATGTGATAAACATTGACAAATGCTTTAAAACTAAACAACATTTTGTGAAAGAAACCATTAGTCAAATATTCTTTAAAGCATTTGTTAATGTTTATCATACTTTTTTACTGTTTTCTTTGATTTTATTGTCCACGGAAGAACAAATGCTACAAAGAGTAGATAATCCACACTCAAAGGTTCGCCGTTATATTTTGAGAATGTGCTGCCACACTTAATCTTAATCATGCAATAATATTTTAGCTGCGATTAATTTATTATCATACTTGTAGTTTGCTACGTTTTTCTTGTTACATGGTTCCTATTTATTCTTTTACATGCGAACTCTCCACGTGGCACACTTGCTGCGGTAGTCATTGGATCCCCATTTTTGTGGTGGATCTACTGATCGCGGGAGATCCAATGCTTTATGTGGTGTTGATCGTGATCGTGGGGGATGCATCCACTCGCTCGAGTGAAGGAGGAGGTTGTCCCCTCGGCCCCGCTCGCCCGATCTTACCAATGAACGGTGTCGTCCCCGTCAAGGTCTAGCTTGATCATGCCAGAGCCCAAGGATCCAACCGACGTCGTGTTGTAGCTCTTTGCCTTTGAAGCTTGCCATGAGGAGTGCTAACTCCAAGAGTACGGGACGGGGTCGGGGAGGAGAGGGCTACACTCGAACAACGATATTGCTTATTTAAAAAAAATGATTAACATTTCAAATCGCTAACTATATGTAAAGCAAAGCATTTTGGGAGTTGAATATTGTTTACATTAAGCTCATGTGTTTATATATTTATTTGATTAGACAGATTTAAACTTAAATTGCCTCTATGATTTTTTTTTGACATTACCGAAGGCATCATTATGACAACACTGCATTGCATTCACACATATTGAAGACAACTTAGAGCAACTCTATTAGATCCAACAAAATTGGTCATACCTTAAAATTTACAATATAGATGTCGTAAAACGCATCAATAGATCCCCTAAAACGATCCGTAACATTTTTTGCAGCTTCCGTATATTTCTCCTTCCATACCTCAAATATGCAGCTTTTTGGTCGTTTTGCATGCTCTCATATAGTAAAACTGCAAACCGATCAACACCGAAGTAGGCGGTATGAAGCTCGGCAACGATCGTTGAAGCCTCGCCGGAGTAGGCGAAGGAGCTCGGCAGCGGTTGCCGAAGCCTCACCGAACTAGGCGGCCCGTCGGAGCGTTGCCGGAGCAAGCAAAGGACCTCGGCAACGGCCGCCGGAGCATCACTGGAGTAGGCGAACTGCTGGAATAGGTGCCGGAGCAAGCGGAGAAGCTTGGCAGCAACCGCCGGAATAGATGTCGGAGTATCGTAGGAGGAGCTTGGCAGCAACCGCTGAAATAGGTGCCGAAGCAAGCGGAAGAGCTCGTCAGCGGCCGCTGGAGCATCATCGAAGTAGGCGAACAACCGAAATGTTGTCGAGTATCGTAGGAGGAGCTTGGCAGCGGCCACCGAAATAAGCGAACGGTCGTAACATTGTTGATTTTTTTTAGAGTACAATATTGCGATATCTGTTCTGGCGAAATAAAAATCATGCTGCAAAACACGAAAAATATATTTTGCATACAATAAATGATAATGATAACAAAAGTTATACGATAAAGACCAAAAAGGTCAAAAGCCTTCCTTATATTTTAGAAAGGAGGGAGTATCAAACGTGCTTCATCTCCCTTATGGCGAAACGAGAATCTAGTTCGAATTGACCAAACGTCATAAATAAACGTCGCAAAAGGAGAAACATGCAGCAACAGTCTCTACACGAGAAAAGAGAAGATCACAGGATCATAATTTACCAAGGAGGTGAAACAGTACAGTGATTAGTTGATCACGATCGGTCCATCAGCCAGAACGAAGACGACGACGACGGCCGGAGCAGTCGACTCAAGTTACCGAGGAAACGACATGCGGTTCGGATGGCACGGTCGCCGGGGAATCTGCGGCCACAGTGAGCAGCAGTCCAAGAGCACCGATCAGGTCTGACCGGAGACAGACTTGTCGCGCGTGGGCGCCGTGCCGTGGCATACAGAAACAGTGGTTCTTACCGGCAAAATCCACACTTTTGACCTTTTTGCGAAAGAAATTCAAAATCTGAACTCACTTGCAAAACATTTCACAAATCTAACCATTTTGTCTAGCGCCCAACAGCCAGACACTAGACCTATACACATAGCGCCTGCCACAAAGGCGCTAAGCCCCTGCCAGCATGGCGAGGCTGGACCCACACCAGGCCCCACCCTGGTTATCTAGCGCCTTACAGAGAGGCGCTATACTTACTAGTCTAGCGCCTCGCGCTGAGGCGCTATACTGAAAATTCACTTAAAGGCCGAAGGCCACGCCCTAGGCCGCGCTGAGGCATTTCAGAGACCCCGTGAACCCGCAGCTTCAAGGTTTTAAGCTTCTGCAGATAAATAGAAACAACTTGGTCAAGCAAAGTCAAGGCAATACATAATTGAAAACAAGTAAGGTCAACAAAAATATTACCTTATTGTCCACCGCCATAGCATAAGATCGGTGCGCAACATCATAATGATTATGGAGAAGAGACCCCATCCTATATTTTTCAAACAAAAAGCATTCGATTATCACTTTGTTCCATAACAAAATAATATGCTTTAGCAAATGGTAGTGCTCAAGATCTAAATTCCACTATGTAAAACACATGGTACCAAATAAAAATATACATTCATGCCATCCATATTAATAATGTCATAACAACATATCAACATAAACACATAGTTCCATTGCATGTTATTGGTACACATAGTTTATAACAATTGCATGACATTGTGCCATTGGTATACATAGATTCATTCATATGTTGTAATTTCTCCATACAAAACTAATCCACAAAGTGTCATTATATTTTTAAACCAAATGTGATTTAGGGTTTCCCTAAATTTAGTCTCTGTAATATGTATCAATGCTTACTACATCTCAAACATATTGCTATAGAACCATCAAACATCTCATTCTACCATAACAATTTCAAAATCAAATGGGATTTAGGGTTCATACAAACTTGAACAAAGAGGACAAATGTGATGCATTTTTTGGATGAAAGAGAGGGGAATGGAGGGCAATACCTTAGGGGATGGATTGACAACAATCTCCACGGTTGAATCCTTTAGATCTGGGGAATTTGGGGGGAGGATTTGAGAGAGGGGGGAAGAACTGCCGCCGCCACCCTTGCTTCTGTTCGGGCGAAACACCCTCTGTGTTGTGGTGTCTGCCTTCGGGCGTGGGCTTCGGCCGTTTTGTTATTGCGAAGTATAGCGCCTCAGCGCGAGGCGTTAGACTAGTAAGTATAGCGCCTCTCTGTAAGGCGCTAGATAACCAGGGTGGGGCCCGGTGTGGGTCCAGCCTCGCCATGCTGGCAGGGGCTTAGCGCCTTTGTGCGGGCGCTATGTGTATAGGTCTAGCGTCTGGCTGTTGGGCGCTAGACAAAAGGGTTAGATTTGTGAAATATTTTGCAAGTGAGTTCAGATTTTGAATTTCTTTCGCAAAAAGGTCAAAAGCAGCAAGAGCATCGTTCTTACCCGTGAGCGACCATTTGAGACTAGACGACGATGTTAAATCTTTTCTGGTCTTGGCCTGTGGATTTGGTTTTGCCTTGCCCATTCGATGAGCTAGTTGATCTGGTTCGTTTTGGAGGTGTTATCCCTGCGTTTTACAGTGCCCTGTGCTTCACTCTTTCCAGATTGGGGATTGGCCCGGCCGCCCGATGGTTTAATTCCACTGCCCGCTAGCGTACATCCAAGAGGAATCCACCGTATGGATCCGGATCCATCATCTCACATGCACCCCAAACAACCTGCTTATCTGCCGCTTGTAACAACAAGTCAACAACAACCTCTCACCCTCGACGACCTTCAGTAACTTGGGTTACTGTGGGGTTGGGAGTTGGGACCATGGTCCATCGAAACGGATCCAAGCAGACATGTTGTGTGCAAAGACGTGAAAAACTTTCATCACCCGAATTTAAACCGCAACAACCCCAGGACCGCCGTTCGGCAGAGACCCAACGCCAATGGCATTACAGGACCAGCCAGGGCAGTAGGGCACAAAGGAAGAAGAATTCGAAGCACAGTTTATATTATTTTCTTATTGATGAGTATACCCGGCATCATCAATCAGCAGGTGATGTGCAAAGCTTACATGGAGGAGCAAAAATGTACTTCAGCTTTCAGACACCTATATAGTTCGCAAACGATCTCGGACAGCCTTGGGAGTTCAGACGCTGGAGGGAGCTCGTCTCGGGCTGGCCAACAATTGGTGGGCACTCTCGGATCGCTGCAGATCATGAGGAAGCGGTTGCACTTGCAGGGCTCCCTGTCATGTTGTCTTCCTCCTCCAGGTGGATAAGCTTCCCACTGATTTTCCTGGCACAGTTGCAAATCCTTCATGTTAATTCCGTGAAACATCCATCTGGTGAAACCGTCAGCAGAAAAACAACAATGCAGAGGAGTATGTAGTATTACCTCTGATGATGCGGGTTCTCATCCGACAAAACTTTCATCAGCCTCTCCTCAAACGGAGTGGCATGCCAATTCACTCTCTGGTCCTGCCAAACAACAGCAAAGCAAAGCACCCAACAAAGTAAGCTACAAAGATAGTAACCGCGAATGCTTGCGAGTTGATAAACGAAAACATTATCAGATGAAAATCCTCATTTATGCTATACCTCTTTGTACTTGGCTGTGGTGTTTGGAATCCCATTGCCGTCCCACGCCTTGGGCATCATCGGGGTAGGGTTCTCATTGTCGTCCCAGTCCAGTCCAGAAGCCACAAAGATCGGCAAGTCACTGAGATCAATCCCCTCCAAGCCCGGCAGCCTCCCCAAGTCGCCAGCAATACCACCACCTTGACCTTCACCATCCCCACTAGAAGAAGTCTTGAGCCAAGAAGACAGGCTAGCCACGCCATGCTTCCCATTCTCCGAGTTCTTATGCAGCAGCTCCCCGACGCCGCCACTGCCCAGAAACTGCGGCCGGTCACCGTTCTCATCCCTGGGATCCTCCGGCGACGCCACCTCTTCAGCCTGCTGCTCTATGTTGCCGGCATTGAAGGAAAAGGTTTGCTGCTGAGGAGTAGGCTTCTCGACAGAATCTGCTGCAGAGAGGTACCTCCTTTTAGGAGGATGAGAGGACACCACGGGAGAGGGGGACTCGTCTCTCAGTTCTGTCCACGGCAGCTTGTTCTCGATGGGCCTCAGGACAGGGTAGACGAACTGCTTGCTGGCCCTCCCACGCTTCCCAGGCTTGAAGCTCCCCTGCTGGTATGCTGCGGTGAATCCAGGGGTCTGGACGTCACCTCTGAGAACCAATGGGGTGGGAAACGGTGAATCGCTAAGATCAAGCTTCTGGTTTGTGATGCTCTGGCCTGAAGACCTTTCCTGCGACGACGATCTAGGCGCTGATTCTACCTCGGTGATGGTGTCGGCATCTTCTTCGTCGGTGTTCTGGTCATGGTTCAGAGTGCCCTGCCCGTCGTGGCTGAACCTGCATCTGAAGAGACATGGATCAGTTTCTGCGATCAGCTAACAGTAGCCATGAAACTAGTTTACTACAGGATCACAAGGTTCATGGAGATACGAGGGTGGTAGCTGTTTACCCTTCAGATAAGTTATCTTTGTTTTCAGACACCATTTCCCCTTCGATCTCCTGTGCATTGTTGGCCGTGTCATTGCACTGAGTGTCCAAAAAGGGATGTCAGACAGCGATTTATTTGGAAATAAGAGCACAAAAGCGTACACTCAATACCTCATTAAGATCTTCTGCTTTGATTTGGTTTGATGATTTCAACATTTCTGGAGGGGTTTCTGTTATCGCGCCACAGGATTTGAGATAATTTGCCTGGTATAGAGGAATGCCATGAAAAACTCATCTTAACGAAATTGAACAGCATGACAAATTTGTTACTAACATCTTAACGAAACGGACTAGCAAGACTAAAGTGTAACAATGACGATCAATATGCAGTGCAGAGATAAACCTAGAAATACCAAGCAAATGAGGATGACAGAACTGTTTCAAGGTCATTGGTTGGAGCTAACTATGCTGAAATCTCACAGACAAGAGAACTTTTATGAGGTTATGCATTGTATAGCATGGTTCTTGATATAACTTTGCAAAGTTAAAAAGTTCAAATGGGATTAAAAAAGGTCAAGATTTGATTTTGATAGTGCACGTTGACTTCAGCAAAGGCTTAGGCTCATGGGGTAAGCGGGCAATATATTTGAACAATGGTTGATAAACCTACTATTCTGAACTATAGAGACCACATATACGACAAAATCTTTACAAGGTAATGCATTGTACAGCATGATCTTTCAATATACTTTTGCAAAGTCTAAAAGTTGAGATGGGACACAAAAATTCAAGATTTAATCTTGACATTAGTGCCCAATGACTTGAGCAAATGTAATAACTAGCATCGGCTAGATTTACAGTGTACTTGATGTGGAATATTTGATGACACGTCCACTGAAAATGGTCTAAATAAACGGAAATGCCTTTTGGAGCTCGGGTTCACTAGCTCCCTTTAAATTTGAACTCGAAAATTCTTCAAAATTCATATTTTTACGTTTCAAAAAAAATTGAAAAAAAATACAGACATACATGAAGGTATAACTCACAAGTGTGTAAATTTTCAGGACGAAATACATTGAAATGAGGGCTGTGCAAAAATAACAAATCTGGAGGCTGTTAACACATGATACTATTCATCCTTCCAAGCCATGAATTTGTCTTTTTTACACAGGCCGCAATTCAAAGCATTTCATCATGAAATTTTACACACATTTACATTGCATCCTTAAATACTTGCATAATTTTTTTCAGATTTTTTTAACATCAGAAAATTTGAATTTCGCGTTTTTCAAAAAACCGCCCGGGAGCCAAAATGCCTCACTCATCTAGACACAGCTTGTAACAAGATACAGAGAGTGATGCAGCGCAGACGTCACTGTGTATCCATGAAAACCACATCGACAGTGCAGACGTGTTAAGCAGATGAGATGCGTTCAAATTCTAAGCAACAACAAAATTGGAATTTTCGCTGCTCCCCACCGGCAACACGGCCTGCATACCGTCCTAGTCGCGCACGCTACTACACAGCAAGAAACACAGGAACAGAAGAAGGGTTTGCAGTCTCGCGGATACCTCTCGCCTGAGGCCGTCGTCGTCGTCGACGCCTCCATCATTCCCGAGACCCTCCTTGGTGATTCCCCCCGCTTCAAGCTCTGAAAACAACACGCCACACAGAGGGTACACCAAGTCAATCGATCAGCAGCGCATAACTATCATCCACATATCGAATCGAATCCGATCCGTATCGACGCAAGGCAAGATTCGAAACCCCACTCGCTGCCTCGTCGCCGTGGCGGTGGTCGTCCAGGAAGGCGTCCCCGAGGCGGGTGTTGCGCACGAGCGGATCCTGGACCAGAGAAACGTAAACAGGTCGTCACCACGCGGATCGGAAACGAGGGGTTTAGGGAGTACGAAATCGCAGGGGGGGGGGGGGGGGGGGGGGGGCTGTGCGCTTACGCGGAGGCCGGCCGTCGGGTCGGGGCGGCCGCGGAAGCAGGAGAGGAAGCAGCCCATGGCGCCGAGAGAATCCTGCCGCGAGCGCGCTCAGTCGCCGCCGCCTGGTCTGGTGCGGGATCCCGGGGAGAAATTGTCGGAAATGGACAGATTGGATCAGGGGGAGGAGAAGTAGAAGCGGAGCTGATGGGGGCAGTGTGATTTGAAATGGAAATTTCGAAACGGAGGGACACACAGCGCTGACCACGCAGGGCACGGACGGACAGGAGGAGAAGGGACGGAAGGGTTTCTTCGCCTCGCGTGGTGTGCCTTTTTGTGCCGTTGAGTGGAAATGAGATGGGCTTTTCAGGAGGCGAAGATGGGCCGAAAGTAGAAGCGAAGACGTATAGAATGAAGCAGAGTTAAATGCGAAAATTCGAATCTGAGCTTGAGCTCATATGGACCCCAAATCTCAGCCGACGTTCCTCCTAGGGATCGCAGGGTACCCCGTATTACAGCCGTAGTATACTGCACGTATTTATTAACTGATTTGTTGCGGTGGTAGATGGGTCCCAATGACGGACACGATGGTACAGCCACCGACTAACGGGCGAGACGACGGCCACCTAACCCCCACCCGGAGAGATCTATTCCTCTCCAGCCCCCTCGCCCTCATCACTGTATCTTCTTGAAGCTGCCGCCGCTCAACCATCGCCATGTCACCATCTGGTTCACCTTTCTCTTCCGCATAACAGCAGGTGCTCTTGCCAATCATCCAGTATCCGTTCTGCAGCAAGAGCCCGGTCACCTCCATCACCCCAAAGAGGCAGCAGCCCGGATCCAAATATTACAAGCGCACGGATTATGATGTAAGTCCGCCATCTATAATCGATCCTCTCATCCTCTCTCTTTCATCAGTCGTTGATTCTGATTCCATCCCTACTGGCCTGTCCATTTGTTGGGCAGGATGGATCTGCCCCTTCTTAAAGAGTTTCAGGACAAGTACGCCCGGTCTGGCGCAGATTCAGCCGGCCATTCATCCATCCGTAGCCACGACGGCTGCACAAGGGGTCCAACGTCCCAGGTTCTGGCCGCCGCCAGCTTGCTGTTAAGGTGAGCCAACCTGATAGCCACCATGTTGGTACTCGTAGTACTGATCTTGATGTACGGTGGGATAAACACCACTTAGTCGTTAGCATGTAAATCAATGTGGTTATTGGATGTATTGGGAATTTGGGAGGCTAGAAGCGTAGTAGATGTAGCCCCCATCCTTGTAACTACCACCGGTTAATGATGGCCATCACCCATCAGCATATTGCTTTCAGTTTATTATGTTGTTGTACAATGGCCGATGATTGCAAAAGTTATGTTGTTGCACAGTGTGACGAAGCACTCACATGTTATTAGTTAAACTAGCTGGTCAGTGCATGGTAATAGCAGCTCTGTTTTGGTGTTTGTACTGGAAGGCTAATAGTCTTGGCCGGTGTAGGCTGTTCATGTAATCAGGCTACCAGTTGTCAATGAATGCTATTTATGTAAGCTTAAATGCAATGAGCATGTGATATTTTCTGTTAGCTCTGTTATTTTTTCAGTCCAGATCATTTTTTGAGCCATGGATCCCTTACATGCAAACATTCTGGACCGTCAAGGGTGTCCCTGTGTACCACTGTTCGTTCGTGTATTCCTCTTGTATTATCCATTTTTTAATGTGCACCACAGTTTTGATGGGACTACTTTCCCAGATCCCAACACATCTAACAACGATCAATATTTCAGGACCATCTAGTCCCATGATCAGGATAGCCACGTCCAGTTAAATGCATCATTCATCCATCAATTTATTCCCACTGTTGCGTCGAAGGTGATTGCAAATCGGTTGAAGATGGTCCTTCCGGATATTATCTCGAAGGAACAGTGGGCCTTTGTGCCTGGGAGATTAATTACTGATAACATCATTGCCTCTTATGAATGTCTACACTTTATGAAAAGAAACAGGGCGATGGTGCATAGACATGGCGCGTTGAAGTTGGATATGATGAAGGCATATGACCGAGTGGAGTGGGCGTATCTCGAAGAAATTATGCTGAAGCTGGGTTTCTCTCCGAGGTGGGTCTCAACCATCATGGGCATGGTGAGCTCGGTTTCATATAGTGTCCTTTTTAATGGTAAAAAGTTGGAAGAATTCAAGCCGTCTAGAGGGCTTCGACGGGGAGATCCTATTTCCCCATATTTGTTCCTTTTAGCAACAGAGGGCCTTTCGTGCCTCTTAAATTCTCAGTTTCGGTCTCCCAACCTTGGTGGTCTCAAGGTGGCTCCTTCGGCGCCAGCAATAAACCACATTTTGTTTGCGGATGACAACCTGTTGTTTTTTAAGGATACAAGTGAAGGGGCTCATGAGGTGTCACACCTGCTGGAGACATATTGCAATGCATCGGGACAACGTATTAACCCAGCTAAATCTTCCATCTTTTTCAGTAAAGGTTTCCCTGAGTCGGTTCGAGGAGAAATAAAGGAGATACTCAATGTTCCTAATGAAACTCTGAATTAGAAGTACTTGGGGATGCCTACTGATGTGGGATCTTCAAAGAATGGAGCGTTAGAAAATCTGAAGGAGAGGCTTTGGGGGAAGGTGAAAGGCTGGTTGGAAAATTTGTTTTCTTCTGCTGGTAAGGAGGTGCTGATAAAGTCTACAGCACATGCAGTGCCAGTATATTCAATGTCGTGTTTTAAACTCCCTAGAGGTCTCATAGAACAGTTAAACAAGCTCATAAGGCAGTTCTGGTGGGGTGCAAAAGAAGGGAAGAGGAAGCTAACGTGGGTTTCTTGGCATGAAATGACAAAACCGAAGTGTATGGGGGGATTGGGTTCAAGGATTTTGAGCTTTTCAATTTGTCCCTTTTAGCAAGACAGGCTTGGAGAATAATGCAGAGCCCGAAGTCCCTAGCTTCTCGGATGCTCAAGGCTGTTTACTATCCAGAGACTGACTTTCTTTCTGCGAGTGTTGGGAGCCATTCCTCCCAAGTCTGGAGAGCAATATTGGAGGGAATAGACACCCTACAGCTTGGTCTGATTAAAAGGATAGACAATGGCAGAACGACGGGGATCTGGGACACAAACTGGCTGCCGAGGGAGGCTAACATGAGACCTATCGCTTTTTTGGTGGATAACTCGCCCGCTCTGGTGCATGAAATCATAGACGGGGCGTCGGTGTCTTGGAATTTAGAGAAGCTGGAGCAACTGTTCTTGCTGGCGGATAGGCAACTCATCATGGGAATTCCTCTGAGCACAAGAAATATCAAAGATAGATGGGAGTGGGCACATGAAAAGAAGGGCATGTTCATGGTCAAATCTGCATATCAAATGTTAGTTCGAACTAAACTGCGAAGGGAAGACTGGCTTGAGCATAGAGCGCAATCAAATTCAGAGGCAGATGCGCAAGTTTGGAAGGATTTGTGGGGATGTTGTGTCCCTGGGAAGGTTTGGCATTTTATGTGGAGGTTGTAAAAGCATTCAATTCCGACAGAGGGCGTCCGAAAGAGGAGGAAAATGGCATCCACAGAAAACTGTCAGGTCTGCGGATGTTTAGACTCGTGGAGGCATTCACTCCTTGAATATAATATGGCAAGGGCGGCCTGGGCTATGGGATAGCGACTTGTTCGAGCGCTTGGGAGAGATTAGGGCGCCAAGTGCTAAGGTGTGGATTGCTGAGGTTTTGGGTACTGTGAGTAAGCAGGAGGCGGCTAGGGTCTTCATTACCATGTGGGCTATATGGCACGCTCGCAGAAAGTTGATCCATGAAGAGATCCATCAAAGTCCGATGTCAACACACATGTTTGTGCGCAGTTTCATCCGGGAACTCGAGCTCATTGCATCACCTACTACCGTTTTCACTGGGAGCCGAGGAGGTCTAGCTCGGCCTGGATGGAATCCGCCGGTCCAGGGAGTGATCCACGTAAGAGTTGATGGGGGCATCTCCAGGAACGGGGAAGTTGGAGTGGTGGCGGCGGTATGCCGTGACCATACATGCACATGCAGAGGTTCGTCAGCTGTGGTTTTCCCGGGGATCTCGGACCCATCTTGTCTTGAGAGAATGGCATGTAGAGAGGCTTAGGCTTTGTCCCAAGATCTAATGTTCTCCAAGATTATCATTTCTGTCGACTCCAAGGCCACGCTTAGTCAGATAGGGGAAGAAGCAGGTGGCCCCTATGGGATGATCACTTTGGAGATAGTAGCAAATAAGTCATTATTTAATCAGTGTTCTTTTGTTTGGGAAAGGAGAAACTATAATACCGATGGTCATCGCTTAGTTAAATTTGCCTCTAGTTTAAATCAGGGTAGACACTTATGGATTGAAGATCCACACGATCGAGCATGTATCCCGAGAGTGTTGGTTATGAATGAATAGAGAAAGTGTTTACCCCTAAAAAAACCTTATTCCCACTGCTCACTTTAATACGTCAATTCGCAAAACATATCAATTTGCTTTTAAAACTTGTCCTGCGCGCTCAGTTTGATACAAATGTAGGCGAACTATTTTTCAGCCAAAAATAGTTTTTTTTGTAAATCTGCTTTCCCCGGTAAAAATAGGTTTTTTGGACCAAATAATATATTATTACCAAAAAATATGTTGAATTGGCATGCGACGTGTCATCACCTCTCCTGCATTTGTATCAAACTGAGCGCAATAAACAACTTTAGGGAGCAAATTGATATGTTTTGTGAATTGATGTACTAAAGTGATCATTGGGGACAAGTTGATGTATGAATGATGCATTTAATTCGGATGAAGCATGATTATGTGAGCAACTAGTTAGAGGGTACCCTTTCGGAGCATATCTGTAGAGGTTACTTTCGGTGCATTCATAAGTCACCATATATCGCGTTTTGAGCGCACCCACGTGAAGCAAAAGTTATGGTTGTGCATGAACCGTGGCTGCGTTGTGGATGCACATGTGTCTACGTCAGTGGTTGTGTTTGCGTTAGTGCCTCAGTGGTTTCCTCGTGGTTGTGGCTACACCTGTGGCTGCGCTCGTGATAGGGAAATCAGAAACAGGAAAACTCCCTCCACTCGACACATGTCGAACACAGAGGCAATAAAAAAACCAAAACGCACCACAACACAACACTTGTCACGCTCGGAAGTGACCTTCGCGGAGGATACCCTCCAAATAGTGATTTCGTATGATTATTAGTCCCACACCTCTTGCTTTTTTGTGTGGTAATACGTGTCTCATTCATATTACTAAGGTCACATTATAAATCACGTATACATCGAACTGACAAAGTTGAAAAAACAAAAATTGATATCTTTGCACTAAAGATCATCTACCAATAATGAAAAATACAATCAAGGCCGGAGAAACCTCCGAGCTTGACACCAACGTCAATCACCTGTCTTCAGCATCACCACAACATTCACCCAAGAAAAAAAATGATGGATTACCTCATCACATGAGCTCGACGCGGCTCTGCTGGTGCCAAAGTTGACGGGGCAAAACTTGTGTAGAGCAGCCTTTCACACCTTTTTTTGTCTTCCTCCCCCATCATTTTTCTCTCTTTGCCATCCTAAGTGTCAACTTTCTTGCTTACGCTCATCCATTGCATGAGTGCTCAAAATATCGAAAGGGAGTGGATCATTTTGACTTGTACCTGGCTAGTGGTCTGGGGATGAGTCAAGATAAGATTCCAAAGAAGACCAAGTGTGAAACTTTAGTAGATTAGGTTCTCAACAATAAAAACTATGTTTTACTCTCTCGTATATCCCTATCCCTTTCTTGCACGCAAACACCATTTAGAGACATTCGAGTCTCGGACAGCGAGAGCTCTTGCACCTTTATGTTCTTATGTTGCTTGTTTCAATGCTAATATAGACTCTTGCATGTTATGACTTGAATTGAATTACATGCCTTGATTGCTTTAATTAAAAGTTCTTATATGGTTGGTAGCATGTCACCACAAAAATTATTCTTGTTATCATTTACCTACTCGAGGACGAGCAGGAATTAAGCTTGGGGATGTTGATACGTCCAAAACGTATCTATAATTTCTGCTTGCTCCATGCATCTTTTGTGTGATATTGCTATGATATTGATGCACTTCCATACACTTTTGATCATATTTGGACTAACCTATTAACTCAGTGCACCCCAGTGCCAGTTCCTGTTTTCTGCTGTTTTTGTATTTCAGGTTTTCCCATTACTTAAAGTGCCAGGAAAATTCCGGGAAAAATATAGGAAAAATCAGCGTACAAGAAACTTCGGGAAGAGCCCAAGTGGGTCCAGAGGGGAGCCAGGGGTGGCCCAGGCGGCCACCTGGCGCGGCCATCCCCTAGGCCACGCCAGGGGGGCGCCTGGGGCCCCTGGTCCACCTCTGGCTGCCCCCTTCGCCTATATATCTCTCTCGTCCCGAAACCCTCGAGGACAGAACCCTTTTTCGCGATCTCTCCTCTGTTCCGCCGCCGCAGCGCTTCCAAGATCGGGATCACCAGGAGCCCTCTTCCCGGCACCCTGCCAGAGGGAGGAACCACCTCTGGGAGCTTCTCCTCCACCATGGATGCTTCCCGGATGAACCGTGAGTAGTCCACCTTGGACCATGGGTCCATGATCAGTAGCTATGTGATATTCTCCTCCCCTATTTGTTCTTCATGGCTTAGACCTCGTGAGCTGACCTACATGATCGAGGCACATATGTAATCTTTCTGCTATTGCTATCCTGAGTTTGCTGGGATCTGATGGATTATGAAACTATGTTCAGATTGTGTTTGAGTAATATATTTGATTCTCCTCTTTTATATTTATGTTCTTGATTAATTCTTGCATGTTCTCCATTGTTGTTTATTGCTTTGGCCAAGTAGTAGGTAGTGACTCCAAGAGGGAGCGTTATGCATGATTGTGGGTTCATGCCCCCTGATGACTAGCTTGAGTGACAGAAACATGAGTCTAGGGGATGTGTTGTTGCCACAAGGAAGAAAACAATGGTGCTTGTACTTGCGGGTGCAAGGATTGTTTACTTTATGCAAAGTTCTTTAATCCAGTTGTCTGTTGCTTTGAGTTTACACTTTGGGTGGGATTCGCAACTTAATACCAGCGAGATGTTCTGGATAGATATCTCAAGGTGGATGATTAGTAGGTAGATGCAGATGGATTTCGGTCTACTTGTCTTGGCATACCGCCCAAGCTTTTGAGCCTCTTCCTTTCTTTGTAGCATAGTTAGCATTGGTTTGCGCACATAATCATGTCAATTGCCCAGCTGTAATTTGTTTACCTTGCATGGATATTTTATCGTCTTTTGGGAGAGAGACATCACTAGTGAATATCATGGGACCCCGGTCCATATTTCCACCACTGTTTACACCTGATATTTATTTTCTGCTTTATTTCCTTTTCTGTTGCTATCGCTATCATTATTATCCCGTGCGTTTGATTCTCTGTAAACAACAAGGACGGAGGGATTGATAACCTCTCTGTACTCGTTGGGAGCAAAGTTATCTGTTGTGTGTGCAGGTCCACGTCAACCGCCTAATTGTTGGCGTCGTTGTCACCTTCCTGTCGTTGCCGGAGTCCTACTGGAGACAAACCTTGGTATCTTCACCGAGGGAAATTTGTTGTTGTCTACATCTCAACCTTCCACTTTGGGTAACCAACGAGGGGCGAGAATCCATCACTCGCTCATGAAGACCTAGAGCTCTTTTGAGGAGGCTCATCCTTGGAATATGCAAGCCAAGTTCTATAGTGTGAAGGTCCCCACATAGCTATATGCATGATCATCTCTATGGAGTACAAGGATAAGAGCGAGTACTAGTGTGTGGATCTTTTAAAAGGATAGTAGTGTTGCCCCTTTCTCTCTTTTTATTTTATTTTTTATTTTTTTGTATTTTTTGGTGGCCTCAATGGCTCCTTCTATTTAACTCTCATTTGTTCTCTTTGGGATCTTTTATTTTGTCCACTTTGGGATATTTTCCTCACTTAAGGGCAACACTCTAATTTACAAGAGGGTATAGAAGATCTTTCACACTTTACAAGAAACTCAAATCATAAAGAAGATGTAGCTCTCATGATGTATGCAATGTATGCCGTTGCCAGTGTAGCAGGAACATGTATGCCATGAAGATCAAGTCATGAAGAGGTGGATGTTGCATGTCAATATATCTCGGAAAGGCTATGGAAATGCCTTGATAGGTAGGTATGGTGGCTGTTTTGAGGAAGGATATAAGGAGGTTTATGATGACAGAGCGTATCATGCCAAGGGTTTGGATGTACCGGCGAAGTTGGACGCCAACTATCGGAGTGAGAAGGAGGCAATGCACGGCACGGGAGAGGCTAGAAAATATGAGGAGGTGGAAGTGTCAACTTTCAATACTTACATTAGTCCGAAGAACTCATGCACTTATTATCGGTAACTCTCATTCTAATGAAGAGGTTCACAAAGAGACAAGTACCCCGAGGAGGAGTGTATGGGGGTTTGGTTATCCTTGCGCATCCTCGACTCATGGTACGTGAGTGTACTCTAATACCCGATCCCTCCAAAGATTAGCGATCCATCTAGTAGCTAGAGTTCTCAACTAGTTTTGTAGGTTTTGAAAATAAACACAGATTACCCAAAATACGACACCTATCACTAATAGGCTAGACACCAAAAGTTCAAACATTACTCACATCAATACCTCAAAACTATTGCAAGTTACTACTAAAATTAAATAGCAACCTCAATTACCTACTCTCAAGACAAGATACAACTCAGTGCAACAACCAACTCTCTTAACAAGATAAACATGAAAACCAAAGAGAGTTACAACAACAAACTAAACAAAATCCAAGGATCTTGCTAAAGACAAACTAAGACTAAACTAAACATGGCAATAGCTACGAAAAGATAAAGAACACACAACAGCAAAAAGATAGGCATGAAGAATCCTATGATGTGTTCTAGATTGGAGTGGAGCGTGTTTCTCTCCCTCACAAAGTAAGACGGGGTCTAACTTGTTATGACAGCAAGCAAAGCTAAAGAAAACTGAAAATAAAACCTAAGAGCGAGACGCTCCAAGCATAGCACATAACACATGAAGTGATAAAAATATAGTGAGACGAAGGACGAACTGATGATTGTTGATGAAGAAGGGGATGCACGGGGGCATACCCAAGCTTAGACGCTTGAGTCTCCTTGAATATTTATTGGGGATACATGGGGGAATCCCCAAGCTTGAGCGCTTGACACTCCTGGATCTTTTTTCATCATCTTCCATCGCACACTTGAAAACTCCCTTCATACATAACTCATCATAAGCTGATTAGAGAGGTTAGTACCCTTAATAAAACAATTTTTCCCACTGGATATAAAGATATTTTTTAAGAGCTACTGTTTCTCAAGATTGCCAAAAGGTTTTTGCAAAGAAAAAGCAAGCTTAAGGTTTGCAAAAGTTAGGAGAGACAAAACGTGGCAGAATCTGTGAAAAACAGAACATCAGGTAGTAAATAATTGTTTAGGGGTACTTCTGCAACTCAAATCAAAAAACTCAGAACATACGAAAGTTCCGCGATTTTATAGATCACAATGTG
The DNA here is from genome assembly GCA_950022295.1 of Bromus sterilis. NCBI lineage: Eukaryota > Viridiplantae > Streptophyta > Magnoliopsida > Poales > Poaceae > Bromus > Bromus sterilis. Next base: position 280,508,170 of record OX465599.1, on the reverse strand, counting down.
TAAAAAATTCAGCTCAAAAAGATGAACTGGTGATTTGATCTAATTTTTCCCGTCACGAAGACAGAATCTGTTTTCTGGACAGCATGTCACAACTTTCGCTTCCCTTGTCATATGAGGCTATAATTTGGCACAAAGCTTGAAAATAAAGATACAATGATGTTGATACAGTAGTAACAGTCATCAAGACCACTAAAAACAGAAGTAAAAACATCTTGGGTTGCCTCCAAACAAACGCTTTCTTTTACACCTTTAAGCTAGGCATAAGGCAAAAGAAGAATCAAGTTTTATCAACAGAAAGAGAATAGCTAGCCCGTGTAACGGACTCAAAATGTAACTTGATTTTATTTCTAGGAAAGTGTTCCATCTCCTTTTTGAGAGGGAATTGAAATTTTATATTCCCCTCTTTCATGTCAATGATAGCACCAACGGTGCGGAGAAAAGGACGTCCCAAAATAATTAGACATAAAAGTTCACACTCTATATCCATAATAATAAAATCAACGGGAACATAGTTGTCATTGACAATGATAAAAAAATCGTCGATCTTCCCCAAAGGTTTCTTTACGGAAGAGTTGTTGACACCCGTTTTTGGCACGGCAATGAACCTATATAAGATGACCTCAAATGAAGAAGTGTTCTACATGAAAAAGTTGGGTATTGTCGATATGAACAACTTTTTAGTTCGAGCCATGATCATCCGATTCCATCTCAAGGGCCGAAACTATGTTTGAAGCAATAACACCCTGGCATTCGGAGTACTATTCTGCCAATTAGGACATCAAGACATCCTCAAATGGGAAAATGTTCTACATAGGCTGGCTTCGTCTCGTCGAACCGGTCGATTTTGGTATTTGAAACGTCCAAATCTGAGTTCGTATGAAGAAGTTATTGCCAAAACAGTGCAGCACTGGAAAACCAGGTCGGACCGTCCGAGGTGGAAACCGGACCGTCCGAGCTAAGGTCGGACCGTACGACTTTGAAGTCGGACCGTCCGACTTGAGGACCCCGATTACAGAAAGATTTTGACCTCAACTCGGACCGTCCGACCTAGAAGCCGGACCGTCCGACCCTATGGTCCGGACCGTCCGGGTTAAAGTCCGGACGTCCGAACCCCCGATCCGGGTCCGAATTTGATCAGGTTTTTGGCAGTTTTGACGCGAATTTGAGCCCTTTTCTTGCACGGAAAGTCCAACCCCCTCATAAATAGATGAGGTAACGGCCGATTGAAACAACACACAATCTAACAAACATACCTACACTTCCAAACCCTAATTTTATCTCTCTCCCTTGTATCTTTGTTCTCGTTCTTCGTTCGTTCTTGTTCTTGCAGGACAACGATCCACGAGGCCCTAGGGGAGATCTGGTCGACCTAGGGCAGCCCATAGCCGCCGTGCTCCCTGACGGGGTCCCTCCCGGGAGTGTGGGGTTTCGGGTCTACAAAAGCGCCCGCCGGATTGCTTGCGTACCGCGCTTCCGGTCGGGTCTCCTTCGACGTGAGTTGCGGTATATCACCCCCGGCGTCGAGGGTACACGTGACGTGTTCGTGTGTCAACACACTTTTTGGCGACTCCGCTGGGGACGAAAGCTTTGAACGGTCTCCGACCCGTTCTTGCTACGAAAATATCGTCATCAAGGATTTGCTATCTACGAAGGTAATATGAATACTCAATCCCCTCATGTAGATGCAAATAGCTCATATGGTGTTACTAGATCGTTCAATGAGTATACTCTATCGGCCAACCCTAGTTTTGTCAATTATGCATCTAATTATGTTCAAGGTCCGATTCAAAGTAATTTACATGCTTCAACTTCTTATGATACTAGTAACATGCACCATATGTATTCCAATTCTCATGCATCGGCAACCCCAGAAATCCATATGCCGATGAACAACATGATGAGCTCGGTTGATAGAGTTGAAACAGCCCATGTAGGAACTTTTGATAACATACAACAAAGTGTTTCACCTTTTTATTCATCGGTACCTAACTTGCAATATGTTAATCCAAATATGCCGATGGATAGGGGAATTGGCCATGCTAGCACTAGTTATTCGGCCAATTACCATCAACCATCATATGCTACAACTCATGCTACTAATCTGTCAGTGCCATATGCAATTGTTGATACTCATAATTCGGCTCCACACCTTCATGGTTATAGCCAAATAAGTGACCAATCTAAAGGAGCATACTTACCTTCATCTAAAGTTGTTGCTGAGGTAGATGCATTAGAAAGGAAGAAATCCCAAAATGACAGGATTAGTGATATTTGTATGGAATTATATCTTAGTGGTTTGCCTCCTGACTATAATGCAATAAAAGCTAGAGTTTTGCAAGAAGATGAATCATTCCCAATTGATAGGTTATGCCAGGAAAAATATAGTTCCAGACCAATGCATATGTCTTCTCCTATTACTCCAACATACTATATACCCTCTATACAACTGCAAAGTTTCGGCTACACTCAAGTTCCAATGCCGAAAGAGTCTGAAAGTATTGGAGGGCAATCTTACCCGGAGTGGGCTGAGATTGAGAAAAGGCTTAAAGCTAGTGGCATTGGGGCGCAATCTTGTCCAGGGTGGGCTGAGCTTGAGAAGAAGCTTAAAGCTAAATCAGCTGCTCGCCGTTTGGAGCAAATAGAAAAAGAATTGGCTCAAAGAAAAGAAGTCTTGCCAATTGATGAAAAAAGTGATGGCTCGAAGATTGAAAGTTCTTCGGCTGGGAAAGCCAAATCAACTAGTGCGTGTTCCGAATCCATCAAATCCAAAGAGGCAAGCACCATTGAGAAAGGGCATGGCGAGCACATAACAACCGTGCTTGATTTTTCTGAAGCTAAGGAAACCTATTTCCTGCCCTTTGAGTTTCGTGCCACAGAAATTGATGAGCATCAAGAACAAAGTGATATAGCCGAACAAAGTTTGGTTAATGATGATCAAGAACACAAGCGTGCATCTGAGCAAAGTTCACCTGGCAATCATTCGAGTGATGAAGCACGGAACGAAGAAAAAGATGAGGACACGACGTTGGAGAGTCATCCAAAACTGGAACAAGCTATTATTCAATTCACGCAACCATCATGCTCTTCCAACGCGTATGAAAAGGTATGTTTAGCAAGTAATTTATCTATTTTCAGATTTGGTCATAAGTTTATTGTTGATGCAACTATTAGCAAAATTCTTATAAAACAAATCTTGAGAGACCAATGAAGAAGGATAATTTGCTTGTTAGCAATACAATTATAACAAAGCATATCGGTCAACACATTGTGTCATTTAGAGAGACCGATAGTGACTCATTATTGCAGCAAAAGCTTTTCCCATTGTTTCATTTAAAGTTTATGTATACATGGGTAATTTTTCTTATTTCATACTTGGCTTGCATTTGGTCTCGATTGAGGCATATATGCTATAACAGTTTTGATTTCAGAAATATAAAGCCAAGGTTTGAATTTTCCAAGAAAACCGATGGTAGTATAATTTCTTATTCAAAGTCATCGGAGATGGGGTGCGAAACACAATGCATAGCCGAATGAGGTGATGAATCTGAACCATTCGTTTGCTTACTTCGAAAGCCGTTCTCACACCAAGATCGGCTAGAAAACAAAGTGATTACCTTCGATTCAAATATGTGTGATCGGATCTTTGATTTATTGCTGAAGAATAATTATATTAGAATTCTTGATCACCATGTTATGCCATCAATCCAAGGACGAATGTATTGTAAGTTACATAATTCGTTCAAGCATAATTTTGAGGATTGCAATACGTTTCGTCAAATAGTTAAATCGGCCATTGATAGTGGACGATTGAAACTTGTTAAAACACCAAGGGATCATCATGCTATTCCTATTGGTCCTGATGGCAAAAAGTTTCTACATCGGTTGCTTCAAGCCGATTCATTTAAGGACAAGAAGGTAAAAACTGCAGGTGATGGGATCAAGCTTTCAAGGACACAAATTATTCCTGAGCGCAATAATGATATTCTTGAAGGCGAGAATTCTGTCAAAGTCACAATGAAGACGCCAAGCACTGAGGGGCAACAAGCAAATCCAAAGATCGATGCAAGGAAAACCAAAGAGAGCAAAGGCCGAGATAAGCACAAGGGTGAGAAATCAAAGGTCACTTTCGCGCAACTATTGGAAAAATATCATAAGATAAGTGAGGAGAAAAATGCTTATCGGCCGAGTAATTCAAAAGCATCAAGATCACCCCCTAGGCGCAAATCTGACCGGTATTGGCAAAGTGATAATTTCAATACATCATACTCATATCCTTATTTTGAGCCGCCAATACCAGCGTCATGGGCACCTCCCTATGCTTATATAAATCAATATCCATCACGGGACAGGTATAATTCTAGGGCACCTTATCCATCTTATTTTGAACCATCTCATCAAGATTATGCAGCTCCAAGAAGGTCCACATTCGATGAACAATTGCATAACAAAGACCGTTTCAATCGAAAGGAATCGGTCCGGAGCTCAAGGAAGAAGAAAGAGGTGGTCAAGCAAGTATATCGTGTCAAAAAGGATGGTCGGAAGTGTGCCACTTCAGATTTAGTTTCAAATAATGAAGAGCCAATTAAAGCATTGAAATTGGCTACTAAAGGCAAAGACGTGGAGCAAGCAAATGTTCAGATAAAAAATGAACAAAAGGAGCTGAGAGTGCACAAGATAAAAAATGAATTGCCACTGCTTGAAAAAGAATCACAATCGAGATGTTCACTCGGTTTATCATATTGGCAGAAGAAGAAATTGCAAAAACTTAGTGCACGAGAACTTGAAAGGAAGAATATGGCATGGGTCCCCAAGAAGAACAGTCAAACCAAAAATGATGTGCAAGCTTCTATTTTAGAGAATACAACCAAAGTGAAGAAGGAGAAATCATCTCATAAAAGATTAATCCGAAGGTTTCCATCATCCAACCGGAATCTTTGATTAGCACATCATTCATATTCTTCAAACATGTCATTGATGCCTTTATCATGGAATTCATCCTCAGGTATGATTGGTTACCCTCCATGGACTTATTTTGATCCATGGATGCAATACAATTTCTTACATCATGATAGGGGATTACCAAGTCACTATAAATTTGATTAGTTCCATTCTTGTTGCTAATTCAAGGGGCCAAAATATTTGATTTGTTATTTCATTTGTTTGTTTCGGCTATATGTGCTTTGGTGGATGAATTCTACATGTAGTTTATACTAATGGCCGATATTTCTTCTATCGTCCTAAGAATACATCTAAACATGGCCGGTGTGGTTTTCTAAACATCGTCCTTAGTTTTGTTGGAGATTGAGACAAGGTGTACATTCACTAAAAATATGTTGCATGAACCAATTCATAAGTTGCAAAATTGGTGAGTGGTATTATGCTTTGGCTAGGTATGATATAGCTAAAATCTATGAGAAGCCAAACCATTGTTGTTTTTAGCATAATATTGTCATGAACCTTGTCTCATTAGTGCCATGGAGATTATATTTTGATGGTTTAGTTTGTAGCAACGGCCAAGGTTTTGGTATTGCTTTTATATCTCCTCATGGTGTTGTTTTGAAGCCTCATGTCACTTAAATGTTGTTGCATGAACAATGAAAGCTGAATATGTTATTATTCGGTTTAGAACTTTTGCTTGATATAGGTGCTACACATATTGAGGCTTTTGGTGATTCGTTATTAGTAGTGCAGCATATATCTATGGATTTTGTGTGTTTTGACGAATCACTTAATATTTATCTTGATAAGTGTCTAGATATAATTTCTATATCTGATTGCTTTAGTATTATCATATATTTAGACATGACATTGAAGAGAAAATGAGTTGGCATAGCAAGCATCCGGCTATTATGTTAATCATGGTGTATTGCTCGAGAGCCGATGACGAGTTTGCCAACATAGGGGAGGCCGAACCTGAGATTACCGTTTTCGGCCACTAATGGAAATTTATATCCAGGCGAAGGCAAGATTGCGAGAAGTTCACTATTTTTTATTTCCAAGATTCTTGCAAGAGGGTGGACGATATGATTCAGTGGATATCTTTGAGATGGATCTAGATATATGGGAATTATTGACCAATTTCTTATGGTGTTATTCTCAAGTTCAGAAGGTTGCACCCAAGTCTGCATAAAAGGGATCAAACAAGCAATGGATGATACATGATTAATCGTGCTAACAAATAGCCGATATATGATTATCGTCTCAAGGATAAGCATGGCCGATATACAATTATCGCCCTTAGAAAACACATGGCCGATGGAGTGTTGACATCGTCCTTAGAACAAGCCTGGGCAAGATATTTTTCGGCACACAAGTTTTGCCGAAAAACAGGGGGGCATGTGTTGACACCCGTTTTTGGCACGGCAATGAACCTATATAAGATGACCTCAAATGAAGAAGTGATCTACATGAAAAAGTTGGGTATTGTCGATATGAACAACTTTGTAGTTCGAGCCATGATCATCCGATTCCATCTCAAGGGCCAAAACTATGTTTGAAGCAATAACACCCTGGCATTCGGAGTACTATTCTGCCAATTAGGACATCAAGACATCCTCAAATGGGAAATTTTTCTACATAGGCCGGCTTCGTCTCGTTGAACCGGTCGATTTTGATATTTGAAACGTCCAAATCCGAGTTCGTATGAAGAAGTTATTGCCAAAATAGTGCAGCACTGGAAAACCAGGTCGGACCGTCCGAGGTGGAAACCGGACCGTCCGACTTTGAAGTCGGACCGTCCGACTTGAGGACCCCGATTACAGAAAGATTTTGACCTCAGCTCGGACCGTCCGACCTAGAAGCCGGACCGTCCGACCCTATGGTCCGGACCGTCCGGGTTAAAGTCCGGACGTCCGAACCCCCGATCCGGGTCCGAATTTGATCAGGTTTTTGGCAGTTTTGACGCGAATCTGAGCCCTTTTCTTGCACGGAAAGTCCAACCCCCTCATAAATAGATGAGGTGACGGCTGATTGAAACAACACACAATCGAACAAACATACCTACACTTCCAAACCCTAATTTTATCTCTCTCCCTTGTATCTTTCTTCTCGTTCTTCGTTCGTTCTTGTTCTTGCAGGACAACGATCCACGAGGCCCTCGGGACGATCAGGTCGACCTAGGGCAGCCCATAGCCGCCGTGCTCCCTGACGAGGTCCCTCCCGGGAGTGTCGGGTTTCGGGTCTACAAAAGCGCCCGCCGGATTGCTTGCGTACCGCGCATCCGGTCGGGTCTCCTTCGACGTGAGTTGCGGTGTATCACCCCCGGCGTCGAGGGTACACGTGACGTGTTCGTGTGTCAACAAGAGTCAACAAGAGGAGCACCAAAAGAACAAGAATCAACAGGTTTCAATTCAAACATATCATACATTCTTTTGGGCATGACGGAGGTACTAGCCCCAATGTCACATAAAGCATAGCAAGAGAAGTTATTTAAGTTAATTTTGACCATAGGGTCCCAACCATCATCTAGCTTCCTAGGTATAGAGGCTTCTATCCTTAGCTTCTCCTCCCTAGATTTGATGAGAGCATTTGTGATATGATCTGTGAAGGCGAGATTAAGTGTGCTAGTGTGGGAGTCTCTAGACATTTTGCGTAGTAAGCTAATAACTTCAGAGAGGGTGCAACTATCAAAATCAATATCACTACTGATACGTCTCAAATGTATCGATAATTTCTGCTCGCTCCATGCATGTTTTGTGTGATATTGCTATGATCTAGATACACTTTCATACACTTTTGATCATATTTGGACTAACCTACTAACTCAGTGCACCCCAATGCCAGTTCCTGTTTTCTGCTGTTTTTATTATTTTAGTTTTACCCCATATAAAAAGTGCTCCAAAAATCCTAGGAAGATCAGATAAAAAAATCAGCGTGTCGGAAGACTCCAGAAGCCCGAAGGAGGGCTAGGGGCCCACCACCAGGCACCCAGGCGGCCACCTGGCATGGCCAGGGGGGCGCCTGGGACCCTGGTGGCCCCCTGGCTGGCCCCCTTCGCCTATTTATTCCCCGTCACGGGAAACTTACGAAGACAGAACCCTATTTCGCAAATTCTCCTCTGTTCCTCCGCCGCCTGATGGCTTCTCGCCCCTCGTTGGTTACCCCAAGTGGAAGGTTTGAGATGCAGTGCAGCAGCAAGTTTCCCTCGGTGAAGATACCAAGGTTATCGAACCAGTAGGACTCAGGAGATACAAGTAGGTGGCAACGTCGCCAGAAATTTCTTCCTGACTAGGGTGTTGTCGTGGACCTGCACACAGCAAAAAATAACTTTGCTCCCAACGAGTACAGTGGAGTTGTCAATTCCTCCGGCCTTGTCGTTTACAAAGTATCAACGCAAGAGATAAAAGGTGTAAAGGAAAGTAAAAGCTGAAAGTAAATTGAGGGTGTGAACAATAATGTGAAGATGGACCAGGGTCCCGTGATTTTCACTAGTGATGTCTCTCTCCCAAAAGACGATAAAAGTGCTAGCGAGGTAAACAAATCACAGTTGGGCAATTGACAGGATTATGAAGGCACCACAATGCTAACTATGCTGCAAAGAAAGGAAGGGTTCAAAAGCAATGGGCAGTACGCCAAGGTAAGTAGACCGAAATCCATCTGCATCTACTACGAATCATCCACCTTGAGATATCTATCCAGAACATGTCGCTGGTATTAAGTTGCGAATCCCACCCAAAGTGTAAACTCAAAGCAACAGACAACTGCATTAAAAGAACTTTGCGTAAAGTAAACAATCCTTGCACCCGCAGGTACAAGAAACGTTGTTTTATCCCTGGTGGCAACAACACATCCCCTAGTCTCATGTTTCTGTCACTCAAGATAGACATCAAGGGGCTGAACCCACAATCGAGCATAACGCTCTCTCTTGGAGTTGCAAATAAAATACTTGGCCAAAGAAAATACCGCAACGGAGAACATGCAAGAATTTACTCAAGAACAAAATATAAAAGAGAAGAACCAAATATATTAATCCTCACAATATGAACATAGTCTCATAATCCATCAGATCCCAACAAACTCAGCATAGCAACAACAGAAATTACATAGATGCCTCGATCATGTGAAGCAGCTCACGAGGACTCGAAAGTGGAAGCACAAAGAGGGAAGAGATTCATCACATAGCTACTGGTCACGGACCCATGGTCCAAGGGGGACTACTCACGGCACATCCGAGAGGCGTCCATGGCTATGGATGGTCTCCCGGAGGAAGTTCCTCCTTCCGGCAGGGTGCCGGGGCAGCTTCTCCAGGAAGCCCCGATCTTGAAATGGCGGCGGCGGCGGTACAGAGGGGAGTTCGCAAGAAAGAGATCGATATTAGGGGTTTCCACCCCGAGGGGTAAATATAGGCGAAGGGGGGCGTCGAGGGGACCCACGAGGCAGTCATGAGGGTCCCTAGCGCGGCCCAGGGTGGGGCCGCGCCACCTGCCCTCCTGGCTGCCTGGTGGTGTCCCCCCTTCCCTCTCTTGGTGATTTCGGAAGCTTCTGTTGCGCTGAATTTTTATATATTTTTCCCGGAATTTTTGGAGCATTTTTAATGGCCGGAAAACCTGAATACAAAAACAGCAGAAAACAGAAACTGGCAACTGGGTGCACTGAGTTAATAGGTTAGTACAAATAGGTTCAAAAGTGTATGAAAGTTCAAGCAAAACATGGCAAAGTCACACAAAACATGCATGGAGCAAGCAGAAATTATAGATACGTTTGGGACGTATCAACATCCCCAAGCTTAATTCCTGCTCGTCCTCGAGTAGGTAAATGATAACAAGCATAATTTATGTGGTGACATGCCACACAACCAAATAAGGACTTTTAAGTAAAGCAATCAAAGCATGCAATTCAATTCAAGTCTTAACAAGCAAGAGTCTATATTAGCATTGACACATGCAACAAAAGAACAAAGGTGCAAGAGCTCTCGCTGTCCGTGACTCGAATGTCTCCAAATGGTGTTTGCGTGCAAGCAAGGGACTGGGAAGAAAGAGAAAAAAGGTTGTTGAGAACAACTATCTACTAAAGTTTCACACTTGGTCTCCTTTGGATTCTTATCTGGACTTGTCCCCAGACCACTAGCCAGGTACAAGTCAAACTGATCCACTCCCTTTCGATATTTTGAGCACTCATGCAATGGATGAGCGTGAGCAAGAAAGTTGACACCTAAAAGTCGAAACAGAAAGAAGGTGGAGGAGGAAGACAAAAAGGTGTGAAAGGCTCACATCAATGAGGACAATCATAGGCGAGAGAAGGCCATATGATAGATATGATGTGAGGAGTAGGGATTTCCATACAACGGATGCACATGTGAGCTAAAAGCTCTCCAAGGGAACTAGTGGGGGTGCATCTAACTTGCTTTCTCAAGAAGACCTAGAGCTCGTTTGAGGAGGCTTTTCATTGGAATATACAAGCCAAGTTCAAAAGTGTGAAGGGTCCCCACATAGCTATATGCATGATGATGATCTCTATGGAGTACAAGGGATATAAGATGAAGTACTAGTGTGGATCTCTCAAAAGGAATAGTAGTATGCCCCCTTCTCTCTTTTTTTCTCCTTTTCTCTTTGTTATTTTATATTTTGGTGGCCTCAATGGCTCTTTCTATTTAACTCTCATTTTTCCTCTTTGGGATCTTTTGATTTTGTCCTCTTTGGGATCTTTTCCTCACTTTAGGGGCAATACTCTATATTTTACAAGAATATAGGAGATCTTCACACTTTACAAAGGTACTCACATAAAGAAAATGTAACTATCATGATGCAAATGTATGCCTCTGCCAGGGTAGCAGGATATGCAATGATACTAGCGCGTCATGTAGCAATGATTAGGGCAAGGCCCAACTAGCATGCGGCTCATCGATTAAGCAAGTAGCATGTATGACATGAAGATAAAGTCATGAGAAGGTGTATGTTGCATGGAAATGTATCTCGGAAAGGCTATGGAAATGCCTTGTAGGTAGGTATGGTGGTTGTTTTGAGGAAACATATAAGGAGGCTTATGATGAAAGAGCGTATCATGCCAAGGGTTTGGATGCACCGGCGAAGTATGCGCCAACTCTCGAGGTGAGAAATGGCAATGCACGGTACCGAAGAGGCTAGAAAAAGTATAGGTGGGTGGAAGTGTCAACTTTCGAATACTCACATTAGTCCGAAGAACTCATGCACTTATTATCGGTAACTCTTAATCTAATCAGGATGTTCAAAAAGAGACAGGTACCCCGAGGAGGAGTGTATGGGGGTTTGGTTATCCTTGCGCATCCTCGACTCATGGTACGTGAGTGTACTCTAATATTCGAACCCTCAAGAGGTTAGTGATCCATCTAGTAGCTAGAGTTCTCAACAGGGGTTTTTTGGTTTTCGAAAAACACACGGATTGCCCAAAATACGACATCTATCATGAATAGGCAAGAGCTCTTGACACCATAAGTTCAAACATTACTCTAGTCAATACCTCAAAACTATTGCAAGTTACTACTACAAAGAGAATAGCAACTTTAACTACCTACTTTCAGTCAAGACACAGAACTCAGTGCAACAGGCAAACTCTCTAACAAGATAAAACATGCAACCTATAGAAAGTTCAACCTAAGACAAAAGAAAATCTCTAGTAAAACTAAAGCACTACAACTAAACAGAATAGCAGCTAAGAAAAGAAAAAAGAACAACTCACAGCTAAAAGAATAAGCATGCAAATCCTATGAGGAGTTCTAGTTCAAGCGGAGCGTGAATCTCTCCCACACAAAAGAGTAAGTTGGGGTCTAACTTATTAATACAGCAAACGAAGCAAAACAAACCTAGAAAAGTAAAGAGCGAGACGCTCCAAGCAAAGCACATAACGCATGAAGTGATAAAAATATAGTGCAACGAGGGACAAACTGATGATTGTTGATGAAGAATGGGATGCATCGGGGGCATCCCCAAGCTTAGACGCTTGAGTCTTCTTGAATATTTATTGGTGGTGCACATGGGCATCCCCAAGCTTGAGTGTTTCACACTCCTGAATTTTCTTTCATCACCTTCCATCGCACACTTGAAAACTCCCTTCATACATAACTCATTGTAGGCTGATTAGAGAGGTTAGTACCCTAATAAAATAATTTTCCTCTACTGCAAATAAAGATTTCCAGGAATAGCTACTGTTTATCTTGCCTGCCCAAAAAAGTTTGCAAAGAAAAAGCAAGCTTAATGATTGCAAAACTGCGAAAAGAAAAACCGGGGCAGAAGCTGAGAAAAACAGGACAGCAGAGAAAGGAGAATTTTTTCGAGATACTTCTGCAACTCAAATCAAAAAACTTTGAACAGACGCCTGAAAGGTAATTGTATGGAGCATGCTGTCAAAAAAATTCAGATCAAAAATATGATCTGCTGATTTATTGAGAATTTTTCCGTCAAGCAGACAGAATCTGTTTCTGGACAGCAAGCACCAACTTTTGACCTTTCTTGCAATCTAAGGCTAAACTTGGCACAAAGCTTGAAAAGTAAAGATACAATGATGTTGCTACAGTATTAACAATCATCAAGACCACTAAGAACAGAACAAAAGCAAAAAGAAAAACCTAAATTCGTTGCGGGCTGCCTCCCGAAAGTGCTTCTTTAGAGCCATTAGCTAGGCTTAAAGCAGAAGATCAAGTCTTTTCAAGAGAATAACTAGCCCGTGTGACGGACTCAAAAGGTAACTTAATCTTTTTCCTAGGGAAATGTTCCATCCCTTTCTTGAGAGGGAATTGGAATTTGATAGTTCCCTCTTTCATGTCAATGATAGCACCAACTGTGCGAAGAAAAGGACGTCCCAAAATAATTGGACAAGAAGGCTCACACTCAATGTCCATAATAGCGAAATCAACGGGAACATAATTGTCATTGACAATGATAAGAACATAGTCGATCTTCCCCAAAGTTTTCTTTACAGAAGAATCAACAAGACGAACACCAAAAGAACAAGGATCAAAAGGTTTCAATTCAAGCATATCATACATTCTTTTGGGCATAACAGAGGTACTTGCTCCAACATCACAAAGAGCATAACAAGAGAAGTTATTCAATTTATTTTTTATCATAGGATCCCAACCATCTTCTAGCTTCCTAGGTATGGAGGCTTCTAGTCTAAGCTTATCCTCCCTAACTTTGATTAGATCATTGGTGATATGCTCTGTGAAGGCAAGATTGAGTGTGCTAGTGTGGGGGTCTCTAGACATCTTGTGTAGGAAACCAATAACTTCTGGTAAAGTGCAGTTGTCAAAGTCTAAGTCACTACTATCTACCAATGAAGTAGTGATATCATTTAAGCTCACTTGTTTGAAAGCCTCTATGTTCATAGAGGTTTCCTCTTCTAAGGTTGAGGTGGTAGCATCACCATTGATAGGTCCAGTGGGACTAGGGGTGTGATGGGTGTTAACAATTTGGACATCCTCAACTACTTGGATAATGGCTACTTTGTGGTAGGTAGGAAGGCTCTTAATTCTCTCTTATTCCTCCTTTTCTCTAGCCCATCTCTCTTTTAGTTTTCCCAACATCCTAATGTATTCATTAATTTGGACTTGGATAGCATTCATAGGAGTGGTCTTCATCTCGTCGGGGGAGAGGTTCTAATCTTCAGCATCTCTACATCATGGGCTATGTTGTCTACCTTCGAAGAGATGGTATCTAATTTATCTAATTTCTCTTCCACACTCTTGTTGAAGGCTTTCTGGGTAGTGATAAAGTCTTTGAGCAAGGTCTCTAGTTCTGAAGTGGAGTTTCTGGTGGTAGGATAAGTGTTATTCCCATAGTTGTTGGATGGGAAAGGCCTAGTATTGTTGCTACCAAAGTTACTCCTATAAGCATTATTGTTGAAGTTGTTTCTAGAGACAAAATTAACATCTACTTGCTCCTGAGCAACCAAAGAATTTAAAGGAACATCTTGAGGATCAATAGAAGGTTGCTTGGTAAGTAGAGACATGATAAGGTCAACCTTTTCATTTAAAGAGGAGTTCTCCTCGACAGAGTTTACCTTCTTACCGGTTGGAGATCTCTCGGTGTGCCATTGCGAGTAGTTCAGCATCATCTCATCTAGTAGCTTTGTGGCAGCACCAAGCGTGGTTGACATAAAAGTTCCTCCCGCGGCTGAATCTAACAGGTTCCGCGAGGTGAAGTTCAAGCCTGCATAAAAAGTCTGGATAACCATCCAGGTAGTCAGTCCATGTGTGGGGCAGTTCTTGACAAGCGTCTTCATACGTTCCCAAGCCTGGGCAACGTGTTCATTATCCAATTCCCTGAAATTCATAATGTTATTCCGCAATTGAATAATTTTAGCAGGGGGATAGTACTTCCCTATAAAAGCATCTTTGCATTTACTCCAAGAATCGATACTGTTCTTTGGCAAAGATTGTAGCCACTCCTTGGCTCTTCCTCTCAAAGAGAAAGGAAAAAGCTTCAGCTTGACGATGTCTCCATCCACTTCCTTGTACTTCTGCATGTCGCAGAGCTCGATAAAGTTGTTTAGGTGCAAGGCAGCATCTTCTCCTGCTCCTGAGAATTGATCTTTCATGACAAGGTTAAGCAGAGCAGGTTTAATCTCATAAGAAGGTTCTGAAGTGGCAAGTGGAGCAATAGGAGTGCAGATAAATTCACTGTTGTTGTGACTAGTAAAGTCACACAACTTAGTGTTTTCATTAGAACACATAGTAGCAGCAGGTATTTTTGGTATTTTTAATTAGGGACACAAAAGTAAAAACTGAAAGGTAAACTAACAAGACTAAAAAGCAAAGGTAAAAGATAGTGTGTGACGGGGATCAACCCCGGCAAATCCCATGGTCAGGGACCCTGGGTTAGTCATGAGAGGCACAGTTTGGACGATAGCTCGTCGGCAAACAGGAGGACACGTTCCTGCTCGATATTATTGATGAGGGAGATGCGATTACAGTGGATGCCGAGGCTAGAGCGCCCAAGGCTAGGGTTACAGATGATATTGGATGCCTGTGGTGTCGACCCTCCTAGCCCTTATATACTGGGCTAGGTCTCTGGGAGTTCATCTACGTTTACAGGTAAGCTTTCCTAACCCTAGCTTGCTCCGTACGGCAGGTCTTCGCACCTTCCTTGTGAGGCGCAGACTCCTACGTCGGTGCCAATTAGCGGGCCAAGGCTGTATCTTCGGGGGCCTTCTGTCTTCAAGGACACCAGGTAGGCTTATCCGTAGGAGTCGTGGGGTCACCCCCTCGTCAGTAGCCCCCGAGTGCCTAAGGGACTCGAAGAGTCGCGTAGGGACTCGTGTACATCAATTTGTCGGTCGTTTGTATGCGCGGTACAACCGCGGGTCGCTGGCAGTCTGGTGGCCATGAAAAAACCTGTTTCGAGGGATGCTAAGATGAAAGGGCCCAAGGAGTCGACTGGTCGAACCTTGGTGAATTGCGCTAGTGGCAAATACCGCAGTAGCCCAATAAAACCCACGTCCCTCGACGTGAGCTTGGAACACTGGTGTCGAGCAAAAGTCCTGCCGCTTCAGGTCTTACGGTGTTCATTTGCCGCCAGTAATGTGCATAGCCTAAGGCGCGTCCGCCCGGCTTTTTCTATCATGTGCAGCGCATGGAAAAGGTTGGGAGTGAAATTGCTCTTCGGCAAGTCCCAGCCCGGCCGAACTTCGTAGCGGGGTCTTACCTACACGCTAATCTTGCGTGGCATCTGGGCACAGTGTATCGTGTTCCAGGAATGTGTATTTTTTGAGGCATGGAGCCTAATAGTATTGCACCTGCTTGGAACAAAAAATCAAGCGAGTTGTTCACTCATTCACCCGCGGAGCTTGTTTCGAGTGCTCAGACGGGGGGTTCTTCGCGAGTAGTCACTCGAATGTCGTTTCGGCTCTTGAGGTGAGGGAGCACCTGAGACTCTAGCGCCGTATGATCTTGGCGAGTGAATGTTTGTCTTGCGTCGGGTTGAGGGAGCACCCGAGACTCTCGTGAGTGCGAGTGATCACTCGAGCACATTATTGACCTTTGGGTGAGGGAGCACCTGAGACTCTCATTATGTGCTCTCCCGATGGGAGTAAGATGTTTTTCTTCATCGGGAAAAAGGTCTGAAAGATAGAATCTCTGAGCCTTGATGGCGTACTCAGTACGCCTTGCTGTGATATGATGTTGGCGTGGTCTTCTGGTGTTTTTTACCACTGTAGCCTGCCGAAGGAAGTGACTTGGTGCTGTCCCGCCGAAATTTTCGCGTCGCGCGATCATGGTCCTCTTTTTGCACGTGTAGTGGGCGGCGTTGTTACTACGCCGGTTCGATTTTCCATACTTTTCGCCTGTTTATGGGGTCCTGCCACGTTTGCTGGGGGATAAGGTTGGACGGTGGCCCTTCTTGCTAGGCTCTTGGGTTAAATACCTTGCGGCTGGGTAAATTGTAGGTTTTACCCAGCCATTGCCTTCCTCCTCTTTCTCTGTTTCCTTCTTGTTCTTGAGCCTTCATCTTTTCTCCTCTGCGGGCTGCTGCGGGATCTATGACCAAGCGCCCCCGTACTGCTGTAGAGTCGGCCAAGATGTCCGGCAAGTGGGAGCGGTCCACGTTCGGGGCCGGAGATCTGTATGCGCTGGTTGCTGACGGCGTGGTGGTGGAGGGTGATGTGCGTCTCCCTGGTGATGAGTCGATTCCAGCGCTGGCGGCGGACGAGCGGGTATGCTTCCAGGCTTTCTTCCATCGCGGGTTTTCTCTTCCGTTGCATCCTTTCGTTCGTGGCTTGCTGTATTCCTATCGGCTCCAGTTGCATGACCTGACTCCCAACGGAATTTTGCACATTGCGTGTTTCATCACTCTTTGTGAGGCCTTCCTGGGGATTTATCCCCATTGGGGACTTTGGAGGCGCCTTTTTAGTATAAAAAGGAAGAACTCTGAATACGCCGTGGGTCGGGTGGGTATCTCCATTGGGGATAAAAATTCGTATTTTGACTTGGAGAAGACGATTCCGTTAGCGGCTGGCGAAAAGGCTGGTTTTATCTGAAGGATCGCTGCGTTGTTGGTCAACAATTTGGTCTTGCTTCTTTCAATCCGGGAGCGCGGGCGGTCAGACAGCCTTCGTGGTCTCATTCCTTGACCGAGGTGGAGTCGTCCGAGCTGAATCCGTTTTTGGAGAGGATTGTTGTGTTGAAGGATAACTTGACTGGTGGTCAGCTCATCTCTGTTTTTGTGGGGAGGCGAATTCAACCGTTGCAGCATCGAACTCGTCCTATGTGGCAGTACGAGGGACTCGGTGACTCGACGAGATGCTCGCCTCAAGAGCTTGAACCTGACGCCCTGCTGACTCGCATCCAACATGTGACCAAGTGCTCGAGTATTTCGGAAATGCGCCTTGCCCATCCGTATGCTTCTGATCACTCTCCGCCGCAGGTTGGTGTCCGTGTTCATTCGTTTGTTTGGAAAAGTACCTAGTTTTGCTCTCTTGTTGACATTGCTTGCCTTGCAGGTCCATGCTCCGGCGCTGTGTAATCCTCCGCAGCCGGAGGACGCCGATATTCTTGAAGAACCTGGTGCTTCCGCAGCTAATGATGCTGCTCCAACTGTTGATGTTGAGGCTGTGCTGGTGGAAACTGGAGATAGTGAAGATTCGATTCCCTTTCGCGTGAAGCGGTCGCGCCCCTTGAGCGCTGAAGATCATGATGCATTAAGTGATGTTGTCCCACCGGCTGCTCCGTTTGCTGGGCCTTCCCCTTTGGCTGCTACTCCGGCCGCTGGGGCGCCCTCGTGCTGCGCGTGTCAGGTAAGAATCTGCTGGATTTTGGCCCGTTCCCTTTTCCTTGTTCCCGCGTCTGATAGTGCTTATCTTGTAGTGCTGCGACTGCTCCGGCTGCTTCGTGCACCAGCGCAGCTACTACTGACTTGAAGTCGACGGACTCTGGGGCGACAACCAAGCGTCTTGAGGACCCCTCGGCTGCTGCTGGTCAATCTGGGCCGTCGGCGACTCCTGCTGTTCCGACTGCGGGTGTAGTTCCTGGTGCGCCCTCTTCTGAGGCGCCTGGTGCTGTTGCTCCTGAGTCCAAGCGTACTGAACTTGGTCCCCCGTACTTTGGACGGCTTGATCTGGCGATTGAAGACAAGGCTCGTGTTTTCGACCACGTCTCTAAGCTGGTAAGTTGATTCGTGCCTGTGCGACTTTATCATTGGGGGCACGACAGTGCTCCCGATGGGAGTAGCCCCCGAGGCTACAAGTAACTGCTTGCAGTTGCTTGTAGTCTTGTCTTTCCTTATCATCTGATTGTCTGGATTTTGCAGCCTGTTTTCCAACACTGTGAGCGTTTGGTAATTGATGCTGAGCGTTGGCAACGGGCCCATGATTCCGCCCAGGATGCTTTGTCTGCTATGAGTGCTGAGTTTTCATTCTTGCGCTGCTGAGTTTTGGCCGCTGCGTCTTTTGTTCTGAGTATTTTCTTGCGTCGCAGACCGTCGCCAGGCTGCCGAGAAGCAAGCTGATAAGGCGGGGAGGACGGTTTCCATTCTTAAGGCTACCTTGGCTTCCAAGGAGGCGGAGTTGCATGGTCAACACGAGGAGCTGGTTCGCCTTCGTCAGGCCGAGGACGCGCGTGCGCGGGTGGAAGCAGTCGAGGGCAAACGTCTTCGCGCCTTGGCGGACTCGCTTGTGTGTAAGTTTGGCATTCATTCATTGGTCTTGTTGTTCCTACTGTCTTTTCGTGATGACGTTTCTCTGCTTGATGCAGCTGCTATAGGTGTGAAACCGATGGAGGCTGCTGCGTCAGGGTCTGGAGTTCTTCAAGGTGATGTAGATGCTGTTGCAGGTGCTATTGCAGTCTTGCGCACGAACACCTTATGCCGGAGGGTTCAAAGGTGCCTCATGGCTTGGGCGCTCGGGTGGCTGCATTCGGCCCGGATGGGAAGCGTATGGTGGAGCTAGTTGCGGAGAGCGTGGTGAGTGGTTCTTCCACGGCCCTTGTCGTCCTTATGGGGCATGGGATTTCCATTGATGATTCCTTGGTGGAGACCATCCCGGATTATTCTGATGAGCAGATCGACCGAGCCGATAAACTGGCTCGTCTCCTGCAACAGGTTGCAGATGCTCAGGATCCCCCTGTCGTAGGTGAGGGGGAGGCACAGTAGTGTTGCGTAGCTTTGAAACTTTGTCTGTAATTCGTGACTCCGTTGTGATGGTTGATCTTTTGCTACCTTTATCTGAGTGACTGCTTGGCTGTTCCTCTTGCTGCTTTTTGATTTCTTTGTTTTGTTCATCTGCGGTAGGCCACTCCGGGAGTTCTTCGTCCTTGGAATTCGCTGAAGGATGACGCTCGCGAGGGTGCCTACGAGGCCGTTTGCTTGCGACTGAAGAACGCTGAGCGGGAGATTGTTTGACTGAAGGGATCCATAGCCGTTCAGCGTACTCGGCGCGAGCGTGCCGAGGCCGTGATTGAGAACCTTGCTTCGTGGGTGGTGAAGTTGTCCGACCTCCTGCGGGGTGAGTTTCGCCTCTGCTTGGTTGCTCGATTCCGTTTAGTAGGTTTTGCTGTCTTTGTCTTGATCGTGGTTTTTGACTTTCGAAGTGCTGGTGCGATCTCAGGATGAAGAGAGGGCCGTCCAGCCGGAGATGTCACGGCTTGATGATCCCAGAGTGCAAGCGAGCAATCCCTTTTGGGCGGATGGGGCTCGTGCTCGAGTGTTTGCTTTGCTTCGTCTCCGAGTTGAGCGGGTGCCGGATGCTCTCAAATACTGCCAGCGGGTATTGGGTGGTATCCATGCTGAGTTCTATCCGCTGGAGGTGGTTCCTTCGTCCTTTGAGAGGCTCTGTCGCGTATTTTCTCAGCCTGCCGAGCTACGTCGAGTGATGGATCATCAGATTCGTGCTGGAGCCCGAGCTGCTTTGGGTTTGGTCCATAGTCATTGGCCGGGGGTGGATTTTGCTCAAGTGGTGGCGGGTCCTCCAGGCGGTAGGGATCATCCGATGAATGAGCACTACATGGCTGTAGATAAACCTGCGCGCCAGGTTGTGAGGCGAGTTTGCGAAGAGAACGACCGCCATCTGGGTGCACTTATTAAAGCGAAGTTGGAGCCTAAAGATTAGGTGCTTCCCTTCGTTGTATATGCTTCTTCTTGGTGGTATATATTCCATGTTGTCTTGGTTTTGTCGCGGGGGGTCGTCTGCATTGTAGTTGCGGGGGACGTTCCAGAGGGTTGCCGCGACAAGCCCCCGAGTGTAAAGTTTTTATGTGTCGCTGTTGCGAAGAGCGCCTCGGGGGGTGGCTGCTTCGGCGAGTCCCCAAGTGCCAAGTTAATGTGCCGCGATTGCGGAGGACGCCTCGGGGGGTGGCTGCTTCGGCGAGCCCCCGAGTGCCAAGTTAATGTGCCGCGATCGCGGAGGACGCCTCGGGGGGTGGCTGCTTCAGCGAGCCCCCGGGTGCCAAGTTAATGTGCCGCGATTGCGGAGGACGCCTCGGGGGGTGGCTGCTTCGGCGAGCCCCCGAGTGCCAAGTTAATGTGCCGCGATTGCGGAGGACGCCTCGGGGGGTGGCTGCTTCGGCGAGCTCCCGAGTGCCAAGTTAATGTGCCGCGATTGCGGAGGACGCCTCGGGGGGTGGCTGCTTCGGCGAGCCCCCGAGTGTCAAGTTACTGTGCCGCGATTGCGGAGGACGCCTCGGGGGGTGGCTGCTTCGGCGAGCCCCCGGGTGCCAAGTTAATGTGCCGCGATTGCGAAGGACGCCTCGGGAGGTGGCTGCTTCGGCGAGCCCCCGAGTGCTAACAGATTTTGGGGAAAAATATTTATGTAATACTTTTCCTGCTGTCTCTTACAAAGAGTAAGGGGGTTCTGTTGAAGACAGATCCCTTTTGCTTAGAACGATGATGTAGTGGCCTTAAGGGCCTGGTAGCTTTGTCTCCGAGTGCCTGGGTTCTTCGGACGATGTTCCTTTCCTTCTACGGGAGAGCTTCTTCTGCGAGTCTCGCGGTCCTGCTGCCTTGGTGGGCTACGAAGGCTTCTGCTATCTTGTGGAATTCCTTGTCGCGGCGGTCGGATCTGATGAAACTGTCGCTGATTGTGATGACCCCGTGTGGGCTTGGCATCTTTAGCTTGAGGTAGGCGTAATGGGGTACGACCATGAAGCGAGCGAAAGCTGGTCGCCCGAGGATTGCGTGGTATTGCGACTTCCAGTCGACCACTTCAAAGTCCAGCGTTTCCTTGCGGAAGTTTGTCGCGTTCGAAGACTACCTCCAGGCTTATCCTTCCGAGGGGGTAGACCGCTTTTCCTGGTACGATCCCGTGGAAGGTTGTGCCTGAGGATTTGAGTGCGTTGCTTTGGATGAGCATGTCGTCGAGTGTTCGGGTGAAGATGATGTTGATCCCACTGCCGCCGTCCATGAATACTCGCGACATGTCGTAATTTCCGATTCTGGCTTCGAGTACTAGCGTGGCGTGCCCTGGTCGAGGGACGACTGGCGGGTGGTCGTCCTGGGAGAAAGTGATTTCTGTCTCCGACCCGCGCAGGTACTCTGGGACGGCCGGGTGTGCGGAGGTTGCCAGGAAGACTTGTCTGGTGACTTGTTTCTGCTGCCTGTTGGAAGGCCTGCCTTCTTGTATCATGTAGATCCTCCCGTGGGCTTCTGGGTACTGGTCTTCTTCTTCTGGTGTCCTTTGCCGTTCCTGGATGGCGTCCACCTGTCTTGTTGGCAGAGGAGGGGTTGGTGGCGCGTTGTGGGCAACTGGCCCGACTGCTATGCTTGCGAGTGGTTGTACTGTTGCGGCCGCGGAGCGGTTTTTCTCCTCAGCCAACTCGTTGAAGCTTTTGCAATTCCTGAGGGTGTGGGATGATCTGAGCTCTCCTCGCTCGTTTCTGAATCCGTGTATAGAACACGGTCCGTCGAGTTGTTCTTTGGTGGAGCGGAATGCGCGAGTGCCGTCGCGCGGCTTCCTTGTCCTCCATTCTCGTTTCTGAGCCTGGGGCTCGTCTTCTGGGTTGTCTCTTCGTTGTGGTCTGTTGTCATCGCGGTGCCTGTCATTCCGGTCGTCCAAGAAACCGGCAGCGACCAAGTCAGGTCCTCTGTCGTCGTAGAAGTTCCGTCTGGGTCGCTTCCTTCTTCTGTCGGCTCCTCTATCTCCGTTGTAGTCGTAGTCGTACTCTGATCGTGCAATGTGGGTTTCTGTTTCATTATGAACAGAATCTTCTCCGTCCACCCAGCTGTTGGCTAGTTCTAACAGCCGTGTGAGTGTTCGGACTTTCATCTGTCCGAGCTACTCCTTGAATTCAACGCGCTGTAGGCCTGGCCTGAACGCGTCGATCGCACTTTCGTCCGAGATGTCTTCCGCTGAATTCTTGAGTATAGTCCATCGCTGGATGTATGCTCGCAGGGTCTCCCTCGTTCCTTGTTTGCATGCCCGCAGTTCCTCGAATGAGGCTGGTCGCTTGTATGTGTATTTGAAGTTTTCTATGAAGGCTCCTTGGAACTGGCTCCAGGAGCTGATGGATCCGCGCCGAAGATTCTTCAGCCAATGTCGAGCGGAGCTCTCGAGCATGAGCTGCACGTACTGCATTGTCGTGACGTTGGTTCCTCTCTGAAACTTGACTGCTGTTAAGCAGTCGTCGATCCATGCCTCCGGATCCTCGAGTCTGTTGTACTTTAGTGTCGTGGAGTTCAGTTTGAACCCGTTTGGCATTCGCGTCTCACGTATGGCACGTGTGAAGCATAGTGCTCCACATGGCTCGATTTCCTCGTCAGAAGCCTCTTCATCCGAGTACTCCTCGCGCGCTGCGCGTCTTCGCCTGCTGCGGTTGACTCTGTTCTGAGTGATGTCATCTTGCACATCTCGTCGAGTGCTGCGGCGCCTGTTGTTGTCGTCGCTGTCGTGCTTCTTGTTCCTCTCGGAGCGTCTGCGTCTGTCGTCGTTACTGTCGTCGTCTGGTGAACTTGGGTCCCTGTCCGGTGTCCGCTCGCGAGTCTGCCGTTTTGTGCTGGATTTCTTAGGCACCGAGGCATCGATGGCGTCCTTCATTATCTGCAAAGCAATGGAAGTGTAGCGATCTGACTTTCCCTTTCTGCTTTTCTGGGCACGGTACAGGTAGTCATGGGCGCTTATGAGTGATTCTGCCGGAGTGAGGGGCTCTTCTTCGTCATCGTCTTCCTCTAATCTGAAGTCGTCTTCGAGTTTCCGCACCACTCTCGCCCTTTCTGTCTTCCGCAGATTGTTGAGTTTTGATCTGTTGCGGGTG
Organism: Bromus sterilis; assembly: GCA_950022295.1. Taxonomy (NCBI): domain Eukaryota; kingdom Viridiplantae; phylum Streptophyta; class Magnoliopsida; order Poales; family Poaceae; genus Bromus; species Bromus sterilis. Next base: position 280,485,027 of record OX465599.1, on the reverse strand, counting down.
GGGGACTCGCGGCCTGGTGAGTCACTTCTGGGAGGTTGTCTGCGACTGCTTTTGTTTTCGAGTTCCGCCTTCTCTTGCTTCTCCATGGCTAGGCGCCATTGTTTTGTCTGCTGGGTTAGCTCGCCTGCTAGCTTGTTGTATATCCTTAGCTCGTCCCTTGAGGCATCTGGTGGTAGTAGCCTTCCGAGGGCGACTGCTTCCTTTACCATTGCCATTGATTCCTTGGACAAGTATATTTTTTCTCTGGGTGGTTTGTCTGCCGCTGCAACCGGGGTTTGCTGCCTGCTGCGTGATGGCTGGCCGCCTTGGCCGGGTGCTTGCTGCTTGCTGTTTGGCGGCTGGCTGCTTTTTTGATTGCTGGGTCCTTGTCCCGCCGGGACTTTCATTAGTATGGACCCCGGTTCTCCTAGCTTTACGACCATCTGACTGGTGTTGCCGGGACCTGCCGCCCTTCTGGTGGTTGGGGTGTCTTGACGAGTGCCCGGGTCGTCGACTCGTCCGTTGTTACCTGACGCTGGTGCGCCAAATTCTGCCATGAACACCTGCGATGGTGTCCTTGCCGCCTCCTTGCTGGTACGTGTGATGGTGCTTCTCCATGTTGGGGCTCCACTCGAGCGGTCGCGAGTGGCGTGGAGCCTTGAGTTGGGTGGGTAGCTACGGCTTCCAGATAGGTTGGCCGTGCGGGCGGCGTCCGCTCCGGTCACTGCTGCAGGTGTTGCCGTGGGTGCGCGGGTGCCGCCGGTGAGGCGAAGAGTCCCCCAATGGTTGATGTAGATCTGATACGCTCCGAAGATCAGATTGACACCGGAGTGTAGATCGGTAAAGACTGGCTGGAGGGCCGGGAGGTGGGCCGTGAATCCGAGGGACTCAAACATATTAGATCTTGCCGGAGCCGCCGAGTCGAGGAGTGCCGATGATGATGAGGCAGCCGAGATCGCATTCCCAACCTGTGCGGTTCCCACAGACGGCGCCAATTGACGGGGATCAACCCCGGCAAATCCCATGGTCAGGGACCCTGGGTTAGTCATGAGAGGCACAGGTTGGACGATAGCTCGTCGACAAACAGGAGGACACGTTCCTGCTCGATATTATTGATGAGGGAGATGCGATTACAGTGGATGCCGAGGCTGGAGCGCCCAAGGCTAGGGTTACAAATGATATTGGATGCCTTTGGTGTCGACCCTCCTAGCTGAAATGGCAAGCGCCCTTATGTTTGGTTTTGGTAATTGATGACAATCTTTATGGACTAATGATTTCCTTGAGTTATACTTTAAGGTTTGTCCATAGGCAACGCTTGAAGATCATATGGTGGCTTCAAGGTTGTAAGATGAAGATTACGTGTTGACCAAGGTGTTCTTCATGGAGCTACCCAAAGATTGGTCAAGTAGATGTGTGCAAGGTCAAGAGGAGCATCACGAAGATATCGTATGCTTGGAGCTTGCCGACCATTTGGTGATAATGGTCGTGTGAAGATGAGCCTAAAAGAGGCTCACCCATAATGGAGTATGGGGGAGCTATCTACAAGTCTTCATCGAGCCGGAGGAATCAAGGAAGATGTTCCAACTTGAGGCGGGCATGATAGTCATCATCAAGCTCAAGTGGATTATGCGCAAGACAAAGGTTTGACTAGATAGGTGTCTAGTTTACCGGTCTCTTGGTAGTAGTTAGGAGACCGTGTTATAGGCTAGGCCGAATTATTCGTGGAGAGCTCAAACCTTTTGCATCCTTGGCATCATATTTATTGGTTCTTGGTTGGCTTTTCTCCGTGCGAGTTTTGGAGCTTGTGGTCTTCTTCATGACAAGCTCTTGTTCATCGAAAACGGATTTCATATGCGTCTTATCGTATGTTTTTCAATGTGGGAGATTTGCCGGGTCGTCTCTGTTAGAGGTTTCACACCTCTATGTGTTTGGCATTTCTCCCTTGCCACTTTGAAATATTTCCATCAAGCTTGAGTTTGCCTTAATCGGAGTTTCATTTGCAGAAGTTGATTAGGCAGCTCTGTTAGAGGTTTCACTGTTATAGGTTTCACACCTGATTAGGCAGCTCTGTTCGTTAGCTTTCCATCAAGCTTGAGTTTGCCTTCATCAGAGTTCATTTGCAGAAGTTGTGTCAGTTCAGGGTTTGCCTGTTTATTTGGAGTTCATCTGTTGTGTGGCCTGGGCTCCCTGGTTTTGCCAGGGCGGTAGTACCGCTCTTGGAGCGGTAGTACCGCGCCACGGTAGTACCGTGGGCGAGTACCGCACTCACTACCGCAAGTCCACTGGACTTTGCGGTAGTGGGAATGGTACTGGCCCCCGGTAGTACCGTGGGGCGGTAGTACCGCTTCCAGTGCGGTAGTACCGTGCCACGGTAGTACCGCGGGCAAGTACCGCACTCACTACCGTAAGTCCACTAGACTTTGCGGTAGTAGGCACGGCACTGGGCTTCGGTAGGGTAGTACCGCTCTCGGTGCGGTAGTACCGCACCACGGTAGTACCGCTCTCCGAGCGGTAGTACCGTGGTTGGTGGGCTGCCAACGGTTCCCAACGGCTGGATTCGTGGGAGGCTATAAAAGGGGGTCTTCTTCCTCCTTTGTCTCCACTGGTTTTGTGCAAGTTCTTCCCCCCATTGTTGACCTCTTTGATCTTGCTTACTCTCTTCCCCTCCTATGATTCTTGCTCCTTTTTGAGGGAAAAGAGAGAGGAGGTCTAGATCCACATTCTCCACCAAGCCATCTCTCCTCTAAGTGAGGGGAACCTTGTGGATCTAGATCTTGGAGTTCTTGGTGTTCTCCTTGTTCTTCCTCTCATATTCCTCCATAGCTTTTGTTGCTTTGGTGGGATTTGAGAGTTGGGGACTTGAGCACTTCGTGTGCTCTTGCCATTGCATTTGGTGCATCGGTTTGAGTTCTCTCCAAGGATTCGGTGTAGAAGTGAAGTTGAGAAGATAGCTACTCTTGAGTGCATTGACACTCTAGATCTTGTACCTCGTGGGTGCGTTGGCACCTAGAGGCTTGTTGTTGCGGAGCTCAATCATTGTGGTGGAAAGCTTCGGGACGCTATGGGAGCCTCCAATTCGGTTGTGGAGATTGCCCCGAGCATTTGTACGGGTTCGGTGACCGCCCCCAAGGGTTGCCACTTTTACGGGTTCGGTGACCTCCCTCAAGTGTCCTAATAGTGGAATCACGGCATCTTGCATTGGTAAGAGCGTGAGGAGAAATAGGGTGGCCCTCGTTGGCTTCGTGTGAGCATTGTGCTCCTCACCCTCTCCAAACGGAGACGTACTTCTCGAAAGAGAAGGAACTTCGGTAACAAATCCTTGTCTCCATCGGCTCCACTTGCGGTTATCTCTACCTTTACTTTGAGCAAGCTTATTACATTGTTTATCTTGTGCTTGCTCATATTATTGTACTTTGCTTGTCCCATAGGTTGTTCATCTAGTCAACCTATTTACTTGTGCACCTACTTTGTGATAGCCTTAGTGCTCTTGTCATATATCTTGCTATCACATAGTTGTTTATCTTGCTTAGTATAAGTTGTTGGTGCACATAGTTGAGCCTAGCTTATTTAGGTTTCTTGCTTGGTAAATTAAACGTTAAGTTTTATTCCGCATTTGTTCAAGCCGAAACCGTAATTATTTTAAACGCCTATTCACCCCCCCCTCTAGGCGACATCCACGTCCTTTCACTAGCCCTTATATACTGGGCTAGGTCTCGGGGATTTCATCTACGTTTACAGGTAAGCTTTCCTAACCCTAGCTTTCTCCGTACGGCAGGTCTTCGCACCTTCCTTGTGAGTCGCAGACTCCTACGTTGGTGCCAATTAGCGGGCCAAGGTTGTATCTTCGTGGGCCTTCTGTCTTCAAGGACACCAGGTAGGCTTATCCGTAGGAGTTGTGGGGTCACCCCCTCGTCAGTGTGCAACTCCCCTATCTTGTAGACTTGAGTCCCCGGCAACGGCGCCCGAAATTTGCTTGATGGCTTCTCGCCCCTCGTTGGTTACCCCAAGTGGAAGGTTTGAGATGCAGTGCAGCAACAAGTTTCCCTCCGTGAAGATACCAAGGTTATCGAACCAGTAGGACTCAGGAGATACAAGTAGGTGGCAACGTCGCCAAAAATTGCTTCCTGACTAGGGTGTTGTCGTGGACCTGCACACAACAACAAATAACTTTGCTCCCAACGAGTACAGAGGAGTTGTCAATTCCTCCGGCCTTGTCGTTTACAAAGGATCAACGCAAGAGATAAAAGGTGCAAAGGAAAGTAAAAGCTGAAAGTAAATTGAGGGTGTGAACAATAATGTGAAGATGGACCGGGTCCCGTGATTTTCACTAGTGATGTCTCTCTCCCAAAAGACGATAAAAGTGCTAGCGAGGTAAACAAATCACAGTTGGCCAATTGACATGATTATGAAGGCACCGCAATGCTAACTATGCTGCAAAGAAAGGAAGGGCTCAAAAGCAATGGGCAGTACGCCAAGGTAAGTAGACCGAAATCCATCTTCATCTACTACGAATCATCCACCTTGAGATATCTATCCAGAACATCTCGCTGGTATTAAGTTGTGAATCCCACCCAAAGTGTAAACTCAAAGCAACAGACAACTGCATTAAAAGAACTTTGCATAAAGTAAACAATCCTTGCACCCGCAGGTACAAGCACCGTTGTTTTATCTCTGGTGGCAACAACACATCCCCTAGTCTCATGTTTCTGTCACTCAAACTAGACATCAAGGGGCTGAACCCACAATCGAGCATAACGCTCTCTCTTGGAGTTGCAAATAAAATACTTGGCCAAAGCAAATACCGAAACGGAGAACATGCAAGAATTTACTCAAGAACAAAATATAAAAGAGAAGAACCAAATATATTACTCATCACAATCTTAACATAGTCTCATAATCCATCAGATCCCAACAAACTCAGCATATCAACAACAGAAATTACATAGATGCCTCGATCATGTGAAGCAGCTCACGAGGACTTGAAATTGGAAGCACAAAGAGGGAAGAGATTCATCACATAGCTACTGGTCACGGACCCATGGTCCAAGTGGGACTACTCACGGCACATCCGGGAGGCTTCCATGGCTATGGATGGTCTCCCGAAGGGGGTTCCTCCTTCCGGCAGGGTGCCGGGGCAGCTTCTCCAGGCATCCCCGATCTTGAAACGGCGGCGGCGGCAATACAGAGGGGAGTTTGCGAGAAAGAGATCGATATTAGGGGTTTCCACCCCGAGGGGTAAATATAGGCGAAGGGGGGCGTCGAGGGGACCCACGAGGCTGTCAGGAGGGTCCCTGGCACGACCCCACCCTGGGCGGCGCCACCTGCCCTCCTGGCTGCCTGGTGGTGGGCCCCCTCCCCTCTCTAGGTGATTCCGGAAGCTTCTGTTGCGCTGATTTTTTATATATTTTTACCGGAATTTTTGGAGCACTTTTAATGGCCGGAAAACCTGAAATACAAAAACAGCAAAAAACAGAAACTGGCAACTGGGTGCACTGAGTTAATAGGTTAGTCCAAATAGGTTCAAAAGTGTATGAAAGTTCAAGCAAAACATGGCAAAGTCACACAAAACATGCATGGAGCAAGCAAAAATTATAGATACGTTTGGGACGTATCATCGCCGCGCTTCCAAGATCTGGAGCACCGTCAGGACCCTTCCTGGCACCCTACCGGAGGGAGGATCGACCTCCGGGAGCTTCTCCTCCACCATGGACGCTTCTCGGATGTGCCGTGAGTAGTCTACCTTGGACCATGGGTCCGTGATCAGTAGCTATGTGATGTTCTCCTCCCCTCTTTATTCTTCATGGTTTAGACCTCGTGAGCTTCCCTACATGATCGAGGCACTTATGTAATTCTTTTGTTGTTGCTATGCTGAGTTTGATGGGATCTAATGGATTATGAGATTATGTTAAGATCGTGATAGAGTAATATATTTGGTTTTGATCTCTTATATTTTCGTTCCTAAGTAATTCTTGCATGTTCTCCGTTGCTGTTTATTGCTTTGGACAAGTGGTAGGTAGTAACTCCAAGAGGGAACATTATGCTCGATTGTGGGTACATGCCCCCTGATGACACGCTTGAGTGACAGAAACATGAGTCTAGGGGATGTGTTGTGGCCACAAGGGGAAAAAACAACGGTGCTTGTAACCGCGGTTGCAAGGATTGTTTACTTTACACAAAGTTCTTTTTAATGCAGTTGCCTGTTTCTTTGGGTTTACACTTTGGGTGGGGCTCGCAACTTAATACCAGCGAGATGTTCTGGATAGATATCTCAAGGTGGATGATTAGTAGTAGATGCAGATGGATTTTGGTCTACTTATTTTGGCGTACTGCCCATGCTTATGAGTCTCTTCCTTTCTTTTGTAGCATAGTTAGCATTGCGGTGCGTTTATAATCCTGTCAATTGCCCATCTGTAATTTGTTTACCTCGCATAGCAGTTGTATCGTCTTTTGAGAGAGAGACATCCTAGTGAACATCACGGGACCCCGATTCATATTATCATCACTGTTTACAAGCTCATTTATTTTCTCGCATTTACTTTCAGTTGCTACCATTATCATTATCATTATCATTATCCCTTGTGTGTTTGACCCTTTGTAAACAACAAGACCGGAGAGATTAACAACCTCTTTGAACTTCGTTGGGAGCAAAGTTAATTGTATCGTGTGCAGGTCCGCGTCAGGTGCGCCGCTGACACCTACTTATCATTGTCGGAGTCCTACGAGAGACAAACCCTATCCTCTACATAGGGGAAATTTGTTGCTATCCTACATCTCACCTTCCACTTGGGGTAACCAACGAAGGGCGAGAAGCCATTACCACTACCACGCCATCAACTACTATCAAAGGTGGTAGTAGTGTCATCTAGGCTCACTTGTTTGAAACCCTCCATGTTCATAGGATTTTCTTCTTCTACGGTTGAGGTATTAGCATCACCATTAATAGGTCCAATGGGACCAGGAGTGCATTGGGTGCTAATAGTTTGAGTGTCCTCAACAATTTGGATAGTGGAAACTGTGTGGTGTGTAGGAAGGCTCTTAATTCTATCCTCTTCCTCATTTTCTCTAGCCCATCTTTCTTTAAGTTTAGCCATCATCCTAATATTTTCATTAATTTGTAACTGGATAGCATTAATAGGGGTGGCCTTGCTCTCCTCAAGGGGAGAGGTTATAATTTTTAACATCTCAACATCAAGGGCTAAGCTATCTACCTTCAAACAAAGATTATCTAATTTAGCTAATTTTCTTCTACGTTCTTGTTGAAGGCTTTTTGGGTAGTGATAAAGTATCTAAGCATGCTTTCTAATTCAGAAGTGCGGTTCTTGTTGCTAGGGTAGGTGTTTTTGTTCCCATAAGTGGATGGAAACGGTCTAGGATTACTAGCAAAGTTGCCCCTATAAGCATTATTATTAAAGTTGTTTCTAGCAATGAAGTTCATATCTACTTGTTCCTGAGCAACCAAAGAATTTAAAGGAACATCATGAGGATCAATAGAGGGTTGCTTGGTAAGTAGAGACATAATTAAATCAACTTTATCATTTAGGGAGGTAATTTCCTCGACAGAATTTACCTTCGTACCTGTTGGAGCGACTTCGGTGTGCCATTGGGAATAGTTGGTCATCATCTCATCGAGGAGTTTTGTGGCAGCACCAAGTGTAGTTGACATAAAGGTTCCTCCCGCGGCCGAATCTAACAGGTTCCGCGAGGTAAAGTTCAAGCCTGCATAAAAAGTCTGGATAACCATCCAGGTAGTCAAACCATGCGTAGGGCATTTCTTAACAAGAGATTTCATACGTTCCCAAGCTTGGGAAACGTGTTCATTATCCAATTGCCTAAAATTCATAATGTTACTACCCAATTGGATAATTTTAGCAGGTGGGTAGTACTTCCCAATAAAAGCATCTTTGCACTTATCCCAAGAATCTATGATATTCCTAGGCAAAGATTGAAACTAGATTTTAGCTTCGTCCCTCAAAGAGAAAGGAAAATGCGTGAGCTTAACAACATCACCTTCTAATTATTTATACTTTAGCATATCACATAATTCAAGTGTAAAGCAGCATCATCTCCAGCACCAGAGAATTGATCTCTCATAACAAGGTTTAACAAAGCAGGTTTAATTTCATAAGAGGTAGCCTAAGTGGCAGGTGTGGCAATAGGAGTGCAGATAAAGTCTTTGTTGTTGTGACTGGTGAAGTCACATAACTTGTTGTTTTCAGAGGAACCCATAGTAGCAGCAAGTGTGGCAGTTTTTTTTGTAGTATTTGATATAAGACACAAAGATAAAAACAGAAAAGGTAAACTAACAAAGCTAAAAAGTAAAGGTAAAAGGGTAGTGGGCAACTCCCCTATCTTATCACTCGGAGTCCCCGGCAACGGCGCCAGAAATTTGCTTGCTGGTGCCAAATTTGATGGGGCAAAACTTGTGTAGAGCTTCGCTCCCCGGCAACGGCGCCAGAAATTTGCTTGATACGCGAGATATGATAATTTCTTATCGCCCTTCGTTGGTTACCCGAAGTGGAAGGTGAGATGTAGGATAGCAGAAAATTTCCCCTATGTAGAGGATAGGGTTTGTCTCCCGTAGGACTCCGTCAATGATAAGTAGGTGGTGCAGCGAACAATGGCGCCGTTCACAACCAAGGTTGCTTACTTCACCTGGACCTGTACACAACACAAATAACTTTGCTCCCAACGAAGTTCAGAGAGGTTGTCAATCTCTCCGGTCTTGTTGTTTACAAAGGATAAAAAACACAAGGGATAATGATATTGATAGCAACTAAAAGTAAATACTAAAAAGGAAATAAGCTTGCAAACAGTGATGAGAATATGGACCGGGGTCCCGTGATGTTCACTAGTGATGTCTCTCTCCCAAAAGACGATAAAACTGCTATGCGAGGTAAACAAATTACAGACGGGCAATGACAGGATTATAAACGCACCGCAATGCTAACTATGCTACAAAAGAAAGGAAGAGACTCATAAGCATGGGCGATACGCCAAAATAAGTAGACCAAAATCCATCTGCATCTACTACTAATCATCCACCTTGGGATATCTATCCAGAACATCTCGCTGGTATTAAGTTGCGATCCCCACCCAAAGTGTAAACCCAAAGCAACAGACAACTGCATTAAAAAGAACTTTGCGTAAAGTAAACAATCATTGCAACCGCGGTTACAAGCACCGTTGTTTTCCCCCTTGTGGCCACAGCACATCCCGTAGACTCATGTTTCTGTCACTCAAGCATGTCATCAGGGGGCATGTACCCACAATCGAGCATAACTTTCCCTCTTGGAGTCACTACCTACCACTTGGCCAAAGCAATAAATAGTAACGGAGAACATGCAAGAATTACTTAGGAACAAAAATATAAGAGATAAAAACCAAATATATTACTCTATCACAATCTGAACATAATCTCATAATCCATCAGATCCCATCAAACTCAGCGTAGCAACATCAGAAGAATTACATATGTGCCTCGATCATGTAGGGCAGCTCACGAGGTCTAAACCATGAAGAACAAAGAGGGGAGGAGAACATCACATAGCTACTGATCCCGGACCCATGGTCCAAGGTAGACTACTCACGACACATCCGGGAAGCATCCATGGTGGAGGAGAACTTCCCGGAGGTCGATCCTCCCTCCAGCAGGGTGCCGGAAAGGGTCCTGACGGTGCTCCCGATCTTGGAAGCGCGGCGGCGGCGGAAACGAGTCGAGTTTGCGAAATAGGGTTCTGTCTTCAGAGGTTTCCCGTGACGGAGATTAAATAGGCGAAGGGGGCAGCCAGGGGGCCACCAGGAGTCCAGGCGCCCCCTGGCGCGGCCAGGCCTCTGGCCGCACCAGGTGGTTGCCTGGGCACCTAGTGGTGGCCCCCTGGCCCTCCTTCGGGGCTCGGGAAGCTTCCGGCGCTGATTTTTTATCTGATTTTTCCCGGATTTTTGGAGCACTTTTTATATGGGGAAAAACTGAAATAGAAAAATAGCAGAAAACAGGAACTGGCACCTGGGTGCACTGAGTTAGTAGGTTAGTCCAAATATGATCAAAAGTGTATGAAAGTGTATCTAGATCATACCAATATCACACAAAACATGCATGAAACGAGCAGGAATTATCGATACGTTTGAGACGTATCAGGCTCCATCACTGATATACAACTTTGCACACCTCCAAGGTAGCTCACCAAAGGTGGAGCCATTGCCTTGGAAAGAATCAGACCGGTGCAACACCCCGGACACACCATCGAATTCCTATAATGCTTAGTATCACACCTCTTGCCTTGTGGAGTTGAGCTGCGGTGATGTATTGCAGCACATAAAGATGTAGTATGATTCAAAACTCTCTGGCCATTGGTGATGTATTGCAGCTACTGATGTTTGTAGCCTTTGTGGTGTCAATGATAATTGGAGACACATTTTTCTCAATTGTAGTATGGCTAGAAGTGTATGGGCTCTATATATGAGATGAACTCATGGTGAAACATATGTGCGCCAACCAGGATCCAAATGCAAAGCATTGTTTGTTCACAATGCATGATTCTCTTAATCAGGATGAGTTCACTATGATGACAATAACTCTTTGGGCCATGTGGGATGCTTTGAGAAAGGCGATACACAAGGACATTTTTCAGTGTCCATTTTCAACACACAACTTCATAACACCTTTTATTTTCGAAGATGAAGATGGTCCATATGCCTATGAATAGACCAGTTGTACCAAGAGTGCCTCGCACAAATCACTAGATTCCACCAAGTACTGGTCATGTGAAGATCAATATTGATGCTGCCATAGACAGACATGGCCAGCTTGGTAAACATTTAGAGGTCACAATAGAGCTTTGCTAAATTGTGAAAAAAGGTCCCACACCTATTGTCATGCGAAGCCCCAAGAGTTGCATTTTATTCATGTAAACATTGAGATGATGCAATAAAGCTTTGCTAAATTGTAAAAAAAAGGTCCCACGCCTGTTCCCTTGTGGAGTTGAGCTCAATCTGGTATTTGCTTATAAGGTGCCAGCTGCAACATTTAAAGGTCAAGCAGCCGCGTGGAGAGCACAAAGCAAAATATTCTTCCGCCTGTAACTAAAGTCACATCAAGTAGCACACATCTATTTTTTTAAGGGATCCGTTCCTCTTTATAAGGGGGAGTCCCAAAATTAAGTCTAACAAAATTTAAAGGTCCCACAGGTTAGATTGAGAAATTTTGTTAGATATGTAACAATGTCATTTAAGTTGTTGAAAATATTAAAACAATTTTTTGTAACAGTAAATTTCATGTGTTTCAAAAAATGTATCTAACATTATACGTAATATTAATCATGTCTTAAAAAAAGGCGGCTGCTAGGCGTCACCCGACTGATCTTAAAAAAAGATCAGCCGCCTAGCCAGCCGTTGATTTGCATCCAAGAAACTGATTAGAGCATCTTGAATGCCTGATCCACTGGACCACAACAGGAGGATAACACCATCGATTACTTGCAGCCCCTTGTCTTCTGCAGCGATTCAGGCCACTGAGGATGCTTGCGCCAGCTTGCAGCCTTGCACTAGCCATTAGGGAATGCAGCAGCACCCACATTGCTTGTCAACTCAAGGCAAATGTCGGCGAGCTCTCCATGCACGGGCCATGGATGCAACGTCGGCGTGCTCAGGGTTGCAGCATCGATGCTGCTCCGACTACGAGCACCCCCATGAAGTATCGATGACACTTCCGGCGACCAGACAAATCTCCATCGTAGCACCGGCGATGCTCCATGATGCTCTGGCGGCCTGACGATGCTCGGCGATGCTCCATTGCAGCGTCGATGATGCTCCAACGGCCCAGCGATGCTTCATCACAACATCGATGATGCTCCGCGATGCTCCATTGCATTGCAAGGCCGATGATGCTCCGGCGGCCCAGCGATGCTTCATCACAGCAGCGACGATACTCCGCGATGCTCCATTGCAGCGCCGATGATGCTCCGGCGGCCCGGCGATGCTTCATCGCAGCATCGACGATGCTAAGTGATGCTCCATTGCAGCACCTGGAGTTTACAACACCTCAATGCCGCCTCCAGCACGAGGTCGCAGCTTTGTGGCCGCAATCCTCACCGCCATGTAGGGCGTCGCAGCAAACCCGGTCGCCGCCCCTTGCAGCAGTAGCATGGCGCCATGTCCTCTTCAAGCAACGAGCGTTGCATTGCACCATAGGCACAACGTCGCCGACCTGCAGTCGCGTAACACCACTGATGCTCTCCCCTCAAAGCGCAGTAACCGAACCGGCTAGAAGCACCCACACGTTTAGCAGCTTATAGCACGACATTGCCGACCTTGTAGCTGCATAACAGGCTGCCCTTTTCGCCCAGCGTCGTGTAGTCGTGGACTCATAGTGGTTGTGGCCTTCGAAACAACGACCGTCGCGTCTCACGGCAGCGGCGTGGTGTGTTCCGTCATACGGAGAGAGATGGGGAGGGGTAGCGAAGCTGAAGGAATCGCTCGATCGAAGAAAACGATACAGAGGGCAACTTGGATGGGCGAAGCGTTTCGTGACGAGGATGAGTCAAACAAGGGTGCGAGGTTGACGATGGAAGAAGATGGAAGGACGCGTGTGATTAGTCCCACGATCTCGATCGATCTGACGGCTTACGAGGAGGTTTGCGCTAGACAGAAAATCAGTCGGTTGAATAAAAGGATTTCCCTTAAAAAAAATGTTAGATATGTATGTTTTTCTTGATGTACACGATAAATATAGAATTTCAGCGTAAATAGACATTAAAAATAAATTAGCAAAATGATATTACTGATGTATATGAAAAATGGAAAATGTACATGGAAAAGGAATACACCAATATATATTTAAAATAATAATAATAATTTATTTTGAAAATATTGTATATGTATAATAACGATATCCATCATATATACAAAATATATACATTGTGCATGAAAAATTAGAAGCCTACTAAAAATGAAAAGGAAAATTAGAAAGAAAATGGACAAAGACAAGGAAAAGAAAGAAAGAAATGAATGAATAGCATGAAAAAAAACATTGAACCATGCTATAACTGTGAAAACTTGGAAAAAGTAGAAAAAACTAGCACGACGGTGTTTGGCCAGCCTAATACCACATGCACTGATTTTTATTGTATTTGACCACCCTACTAATGAATTTTTATTTGTTTTTTTTAATAAATTCAAATAATATATGCCTTGTTTAATTGTTTTTGCAAAACTATTACCCCATCGAACTTCCTTAGGCCGAAGAGGACCTTTTCGGTCAAACGTAGGCCAAAGAGGCCTTTTCGGTCTACCCTTAGGCTGAAAACCTAGTGCCCAAGGCTGAAGAGTATTATTTGGCTTCGCTTAGGTCGAAGAGTACTCTTTTGTTTCGCTTCGGTTGAAGAGTATTGTTTGACTTCGATTAGGTCAAAGAGTTTTTTTTAACTGGTTTCTCTGTCTAGTACATTGTTTTCCTGGCTAAACCATTTACATTTCGTCTTATTTTACCACCACTCACATTCATGATCTATCTAATGTCTTATTTTGTTATTGTAATATGTCGCAATTCATATGTTTTTGCAATTTCTTTACGAGATATCACGTCGACTAGAAAACTTGATAGCAACATGGAAAACCAGTCATAATGTTCATCATGTACTCCCTCCGTCCCATAATATAGTAACTTTTTGAAAACTATTCAAAACGTTACTATATTAATATTACAAGCCATATAAGTTTTAATAAATGTTCATCATGTATTTAGATAATGATAAAAACACATATAAAACATGTTTTGACCTATAGAAAAATACAATCTGTATGGAAAAGTTATACTACCTCCGATCCATATTAATGGGCACACACTTAGTATAATTTTGTACTAGAGTTGTACTAAGTGTATGCCCATTCATATGGGTCGGAGGGAGTACATAAAAGTATATATTTAAAAAATATTAATCATGTATTTAGAAAATGTTAAACATGTATATTAAAAAACTATTTTTATATATACAATAATGCACAATGTTTATAGAAAAATTATAAATCAAAAAATATATTACAAAAAATGTTAATCATGCACTTAGAAAAATATTTTTGTAGTTTAGAAAATTATTAGATTAAAAATCTCATGAAAATATTGCAAAACAATTGAAATAGTTATATACTACAACAATAAATTAAGATACTCGACAGAAAACTAATGCGAGTGACGATAAAATAAAACGGGAACTTAGATGGTTAGATGGGAAAATAATGTACTGAACAGAAACAAGGAAAAAAAGAATTTCCGACGGAAGCGAATTCAAAGAGTACTCTTCGATCTAACCAAAGCCAAAAAGAAAGATAAACGATGCAGTGAGCTGGGTTAATAATCCCGAAAATAATCCTCGTAAACATATATATTTTCAGGTTTATTAGCCCAGCACTATGATCCAAGGGAACAAGAAGGCCAACCGAACTAAATAAAGGGAGCTGGGCCAAACTTCCAAAAGTGCACAAAATGGGCTGGGCTTAGAACTGGACGTGTTATACGTACAGCTACGGAAATATTAAGCAGAAGCATTAGTCCCACACCGCTTGCCTTGTGGTGTTGAGCTCACCTTGATCTCTACTTATAGGGTGTCAGCTGCAGCGTTGGAGATCAGGCAGCTGCGTGGTGAACGCAGAGCGAACTATTCTTTCGCCTTTTACTAAAGAATACCGTGTGCACGCCACATTAAGCAGCATACACCTATTTTTGAAGGGAATCATCTTTTTAATGAGGAGGGTCCCACAGTTCAGTCTAACAAAAAATTTGATGCTTCACAATTCATACTTAGAGAAAAATTGTGTACGCATAGTGCAGTACCATTTGTAAGAGAGAATCCAGCAACATTAAAGTTTTGCGCTCATGTGTTTGTTTGCTTACTTTGTAGTAGCAGTTAGGATGTTCAGGTGGCCTGATCAAGGAGAACGTAGTGATATTTGATGTAAAATAAAAAAAGGTTTCCCTATGTCTTTCTTTTATGAAGATGTTTGGTCCTGAGCAACATACGGCATAAGTCACATGGACTTCTATCATGTTATTAGGAACATAGTTAATTACACTATTCATATATAAACTTGCAGCGTGGATGCAAAATGACTCAACTGGCCCCCTAAACTTGCTTTGCGGGAACAAATTGATATAAAGTAGCCCAAAATCTGTCACGTCGGATGAGATACACGCCCCCCCTCCCCTCAAGTATAGTAATAAGCCAACCCCCAGTCTCCAGAGGGAGCTGGGAGTAGATAATTTATAAACGATCCCTGAGGTAAAGCAAAAATATTTTATTTATACCACATACCCATCACTAACCTCTTCACCTTTTCGTCTTTCTATATCTCGGTGCCCCCTTTACCTTTATGTTTCTCATCGACACATAAGGCGACACTTTATGGTTGGTCGCCACCGATGAGATTAACGCCGAGTCCTCACGGCAGTGGTGAGGTGATTCCCGAAAAGAAGTTTCACGTGGGTGGGTGCACAACCAAGCTATCCACGTCGCCGCATTTTTTTAGGCCGTGTGACCTTCATCCCCATTCTTTCAGGCTGTTAAATCTCTTAGGTACATCAGATGCTTGGTGTTCAATAAATGCTCTATGTATGATGATCATCTTCACATTTTTTCAAGTTGTGTTGTTCATCTATAATTATCCAGTAAGTGATGTATGTTAGTTACTGATGTTCATGCAGAATTTTCCTAATTATCAGTGTTGCATTACATTTATAATTGTTGCTCAGGTTAATTTAAGCAAAAGTTGGTAGCCTAGGAGTCAAACAACAATTTTTTGAATACTGACGCTGCTATTTCACTTAGTTTCAATAAAAATACGTAGCAAATGCTTGATTGTCATATAATTTCAAAAATAAAAATGTTTGTTTCAGTCTAAAAGTATGTTGGGGGTCTCCTGAGAATTATCTTGGACGTGGACCAACTGCCTACGCCAATGTGTCATCCAACTTGACAAGTTTCAGACTAATTTATATCAATTTGTTTCCGCAAAGTAAATTTAAGAACCAGTTGTGTCATTTAGCAAATTTTTGTATGAAATTATACTCTCACGGTAAATTTATGTATGAATAGTATAATTAACTGTTAAGGACGCACCTATCATATGTACGGGGTAGTAGACAGAACGAATTTGTCATCTGCACGCCACGAAATACCGTGGCAAAGCAAAAGCGCTGCAAGCAACCGGACATTATTTCCAGCAGCTGGATGGTGATCCGAAGTTGCGTGTACAGTACAGACTGTGCATGCATGAGTTTAGCTGGACCAGAACAGGGACACACAAAACTGTACTACGTGAACAGAGAGGAAAAATAGAAATAAATAAACGAGTCAAACAACAAATTTAGTTGAATTTCGCATGCATG
Organism: Bromus sterilis; assembly: GCA_950022295.1. NCBI lineage: Eukaryota > Viridiplantae > Streptophyta > Magnoliopsida > Poales > Poaceae > Bromus > Bromus sterilis. The sequence goes on along the minus strand of OX465599.1, from coordinate 280,468,673 downwards.
CATGCACATCTTCCGGACCGTTCCATTGCTTATCGATCCAACACATTACTGACTGTGATCGGATCGGACCCTCGAAGGAGAAATCGAAGACGCTACTGCTAGTTCTTGAGAAGAGAAGAGAAGAGAAGAGAAGAGAAGCAGTGCTGCACGTTCAGATCTCCTTCGTATGGTGCACGGGTATTTTTGTGATTTTTAGTTTTCTTTTTTCATTTTTATGAAAATGCAGCAGCTTGCTCGGCGCCACGTGAAGTGTATCGTCGTGCACATGCCTATCAGTTTTAAAATTACGTCTCCTAGATTCTCAAGAATGCAACCTAAAATTGCACCTCTTAGATTCTCTGAAAATTACACATCCCCAATCCAGTGGGCTGGGATGTAGAAAGTAAAATCAATTAAAAAAATCAAAACGGAAAATCAATTGAAATTACATCTCTTAGATTCTCAAGAATTTCAAAACGCAAAAAATAGAAAGAAACACAAACATGAATGGAGTGTCATGTCATCTTGAATATTGGATGATCTAAAATAACCATTCTTTACATAAGGTTGGAATAAATGAAACTTCTTCCATGAAATTTATAAATTGAATCTTAATGAAAAATTGTGATGTATCGAAATACTTCCTCTGTCAATTATGAAGATGTTTTAGATGTTATCTAAAACATTTTATATTAGTTTACATAGGGAGTACTATAATTCAGAAAAGTCATTAGAAAAACTCCCAATAATTAGATATATTTTTAAATCACTTGGATGAAGACATTGTAGAAAAAAACACACTATAAAATATGAGCCTGGCAATATTTGTAGCTGTACCCTAGGCCAGTCAACAAACCCATCAGCTAGCTCGAGCCCCCACACCACCAAACGCCAAAAGACAAATCTCACCCGCCACCACTAAACCCCATTTCCACGTGGCGCCATCTCCGCCCTTTATTACCCCCCACTTCTCCCATAACTGATAACCCCGCTCCGAGCCACTACCACACGCTGCCAAGAAGCGAACCCACGCCACCACCATGCCGCCCGCCCCCACCACCCCCGCAGCTCCCGGCGCCGCCGCCGCCGTGGCCACGCCGCCGCGCCGTATCGTCCGCGTCAACCCGCGCAGCGACCGCTTCGACGTGCTCGCCTTCCACCACGTCGAGTTCTGGTGCGCCGACGCGTCCTCCGCCGCTGGCCGCTTCGCCTTCGCGCTCGGCGCGCCGCTCGCCGCCAGGTCCGACCTCTCCACGGGCAACTCCGCGCACGCATCCCTCCTGCTCCGCTCCGGCTCCCTCGCCTTCCTCTTCACCGCTCCCTACGCGCACGGCTGCGCCGCCGACACCGCCTCCCTGCCCTCCTTCTCCGCCGACGCCGCGCGCCGCTTCTCCGCCGACCACGGCCTCGCGGTGCGCTCCGTCGCTATCCGCGTCGCCGACGCCGCCGAGGCCTTCCGCGCCAGCGTCGACGGCGGCGCGCGCCCGGCCTTCGCCCCCGCGGACCTCGGCGGCGGCTTCGGCCTCGCCGAGGTCGAGCTCTACGGCGATGTCGTGCTCCGCTTCGTCAGCTACCCGGACGACGGCGCGACGGACGTGCCCTTCCTGCCGGGGTTCGAGAGCGTGAGCAACCCGGACGCCGTGGACTACGGGCTGACGCGGTTCGACCACGTCGTCGGCAACGTCCCGGAGCTGGCCCCGGCGGCCGCCTACGTCGCCGGCTTCACGGGGTTCCACGAGTTCGCCGAGTTCACGGCGGAGGACGTGGGCACGACCGAGAGCGGGCTCAACTCGGTGGTGCTCGCCAGCAACTCGGAGGGCGTGCTGCTGCCGCTCAACGAGCCGGTGCACGGCACCAAGCGCCGGAGCCAGATACAGACGTTCCTGGAGCACCACGGCGGCCCCGGCGTGCAGCACATCGCGCTGGCCAGCAGCGACGTCCTCAGGACGCTGAGGGAGATGCGGGCGCGCTCCGCCATGGGCGGCTTCGATTTCCTGCCGCCCCCGCTGCCCAAGTACTACGAAGGCGTGCGGCGCCTCGCCGGGGACGTGCTCTCGGAGGAGCAGATCAAGGAGTGCCAGGAGCTCGGGGTGCTCGTCGACAGGGATGACCAAGGGGTGTTGCTCCAAATCTTCACCAAGCCAGTGGGTGACAGGTAAAAAAACACAATCTTTCCACTTTGATTCTGGGTTCTACATGACATGATGCAATTGGAAGTCTTTTAGTGCATGTGAATCCATGCAAGATGCGCCTTTATGACGATTGCCACAACTAAAAGGGGAATAAAGCTCCCTATGCATACTGAAAAACCAACGTATATTCCCAATTCAGGACATAGACTAGCATATGCGGCTATCTGCACAAATTTAGGTTCAGGGGGTGGTACTATTTATGCCATAATTTAGTAATTTGATGTTCAGTGCTCTGATAGATTCTGGCTTCATCTGTATGTTCAGGCCAACGTTGTTCCTGGAGATGATCCAAAGGATCGGGTGCATGGAGAAGGACGAGAGAGGGCAAGAGTACCAGAAGGGCGGCTGCGGCGGTTTCGGCAAAGGCAACTTCTCCGAGCTGTTCAAGTCCATTGAGGATTATGAGAAGTCCCTTGAAGCCAAGCAGTCTACTGCTGTTCAGGAATCATAGGATAGAAGCTGGAGCTGGAGAAGCTGATCCAGGACTTTGTATCATGGTCTTCTGGAGCAAAAGAAAACAAAATGTTCTTTCTAATATGCGACGAGCACTTATGTCTGATGTTATAATTGGTGAAGCTGAAGACAGATGTATCCTATGTATGATGAGTGTTATACTAGATGGTAGAGGGGACACACACATGAACAAACTGTACTCTTGGCATTGTTGTACAATCTTGCTTGCAAGTAAAATAAAGAAGAACCGATTTAGAGTTCTACATCACATGGTGCATGTGTATCCAACTGAAACTCTTTTTAGTGCATCCATGCATGATGCTTCTTTATGAAGACTGGCAATTTTAAATGGGAATAATGCTCCTTGTATCCAACTTTGCAATTCGTGGTATGATGTATACTACAGACATTTGAAATGGTTTTGCTTCAACATATAGTACTAGTATTTATGCCATGATTCAGTAACTTGAGCTTCAGTGCCATACGGACTTCAGATTGCATCTCCCCGCAAAAATGAAAATGAAAAAGGTTTTCAGACTGCATCTTTCCTATCTTTAAGTGCTATCTACGATTCCAAATCTAACTGCATCAGCTACTATGTTCAGGCCAACCTTATTCTTGGAGATGATCTGAAGGGTTGGTTCCACAAAGAAGACGAGATCAAGCAAGAGTACCAGAAGGTGACCGGCGTGTTTGGCAGGGGCAACTTCTCTGAGCTGTTCAGATCTATTGAGGAGTATGAGAAATCACTTAAAGCCAAGTAATCTGCTGTTGCATCCTAGGATAGAATCTGGAGCTGGAGCAACAGATCCATATGATGGAGCAAAAGAAAACAATGTTCTTTGTAATATGGGACACAAAATTATATCAATGTTGTCATTGGTGAAGCTGAAGACAGATGTATCCTATGTATGGTGAGTGTAATACATGAACATAATGTACTATCGGCATTTTTGTACAATCTTGCTTGCAAGAGAAATAAAGAAGCATACTGGGAATCTGTCCTCGGGATGCTTGCAATCTTCTGGTGCCATTTTTCTTTAGGAAAAGCCAGTGGTCCTGTACTACACCAAATTGCATCCAGCAACCTGAATGAAGCAGACCAAACAGAATAAGGTAATCTACATATATAACTGGGTGTATCATGCATCGTGTTCACAAAATGGACCTGCGAAATCTCTGGTCTATTCTAACATGTCCTTGTTATTACAGGATAACTGAATAAACTGAACAATTGCACATCATATCCTTGTTAGGAGACATCACTCATGTGAATGTTCAACTGCATTGCACAAAGTCATCGATCAACGATATGATGTTATACAAGATCTTTACACAGAGTAGCATAAATCTCTCTATGAACTGGTTAACTGTTTTTTTTTTCAGGAAATAAGAAAATGCACTTCAATGGCATCTTACATCAGAATAATACGAAAGCATGAATGGTACAGCAAGAGAGACAGAAAGATATATGGAAGCGAACCTCATCGTCAGGAGCAAAACAGCCTAGAGAACATGTAAGAATGACAGCCCTGCAACTCAAGCAGCGGCGCAGTCTGTGATGCTTCAGAGACATCACGGTCCCTCCACTTCTGTAACATCTTCTCGGCATCTGGCGCGACCTGGTGCTGCAGCACCGAAGCAGCAAGCGGTCCGATCAAATTGAGCCTCGTCGCTGCGGAGATCACGTCCCTCATCATCACAAACATGTAGACGCGACCTCGTCGGTCAGCGTGGCGTCCAGCAGCTGATCTATCTTGACCCATGCCGCAGCGTCAGGAGACCGACTGGCGCAGTACACAAATGGGAGTAGCAGGCTTCCAATGTTCTCCAAGGCCTGGATGAGAAACAGCCTCAAGTCTTCTGGGTTGTTCACTACGCGCGATTGCATAGCGGCTTCCAGGCCGTAGGAGTGTGCGAAACTCCCTGTGGGGAGAATGGAGTCCAGTAGCTGCCGATGGACTGATCTTCAGTGCTGAAAAGTGAGAAGAGCAAACCCTGGTGAACCACAGAGCACAACACAAGATCCCCAAAACGCAGGAAAGTAGTAACTAACAGTAGCATATATCATCCCGATTTCAATTCTTTGCATCTCACATCTCAAATGTCCAAACAAAGATGAAGCTCCCGGCTTTGGCATTCTGCCGAAAACCCTGAGGGCCTAGTAGAACGCTGGCTGGCCGTTTCGCCTGAAGACCTGGAGAGAGTGGGGAGAAGTTAGGGATATACCTTTCTGCGTCAATAATCCAGGGGACGAATTTTACGGTGTATCTCCTGCGCGAGAAGAGGCGAATAGCTTTATGCTTGGCACTCGGCGGCGATCGCTTGGGCTCCCGGTGGATGAGAGGTAGTTTGTTGAGAAAAGGAGATATCATCAGAGGTCAACGAGAGGTACATGGGCTTTCAGTTTCGTTTATATTCGGTCCATATGCATTTTGGCCCGCTGTTTCGTAATTAAGTCATGTTCGTTAGATTTTAATTTTTGCATTTTTTCCATGAATTTAAAATCTTAAATTAGCAAAGCATGCTTTAAACTTAGGGCTTGGTTGTCATGTTTGGTTAAATCAGTTTGGGTCACTCGATTTCATGCATATAACTTTGCGTGGCGTGGTTATATAACGCTTTATGAGGTTGCCTAAAAATGTGAGAGCAACTATTTAGCGGATATCTCTATGAAAAAAGCAAAAGTCATTTAATTTTTCTTTTCACATGCACCAAATGTCACGCTAAGAGAGCCCAGCGATTTTTTGGTTTTTATTTTTGGTTTTCCTTTTCGGTTTTTGGTTTTTGGAATCTCACAATTAGCCCTTACCACTTTTTCGGTTTTACTTTTTTTTTTGCGTACAAATGGTTTCCTTTTTCACGTATGAGCTGTTTTATTGTTTCCTTTCCACACTTAAAAATAAATAATAATTGGTACGTAGTTTAATACTCCCTCTGTTCCTTGAAGTAAGGTGTATAGTTTTCTCGCACGAATATTAACGCAGGGGTTTGAAGAGCATATTTGGCTGTGGTTGGACTAAAATGCCCCTAGAGAGGAAAAAAGGAAGGTGAGAAAACCCCTCTTTCCAAATCAGTTATTGAGCCTAATTAATCTCCCTAAAAAAAACTTGCCAATTTCTCACGGTTTTCATCCATAGCCAGGCAATCGAATCCCAAATTATCTCTACTCTCCCCCGATCCTGGTTTCTCCCCAAATCAATTCCTCTCTCTCCCGCGAATCCTCCCGCGCGTAGCTATTCTCATGCATCTCTCTCCTGCGTTGCACTCTCTCTCTCTCTCTCTCTCTCTCGCATGAAAACATGGCCAAAAATCTCTTATTCCAACGCAAGTGCATGCATCCCTCCAAGTCATGTGAATACAAGGCAATAAATCTGCGTGATTAAAGCTGATCATTTATTTCCTTTTCTTCAGCTCACGCTTTGGCAACTAATTAAAAGAAAAAAACATATGGTGGAGGGGTACTATTGGAAACAAACTCCCTCACACCCTATATTATGAAAGTTATTTAAAAAAACTATACACCTTACATCAAGGAATGGAGGGAGTATTTTTTTACTTTAAGGTTTTCTATTTTGTTTCTGAGACGGAGAGTTTTAGGGCGTGAAAAGGAAGAGGATGTTCGACTATATCAAAAATTTCATATACATCTTAAATAAGGGAAATTGATCATAGTGCGTGTAGGTCATAGCACGTGTTCGTCGTACCTGCGTGTTTTCAGCTTCGCCATACACTGCGGTTACGACGTGATTCTTACTCGTCTTCGGCTCGTTAAACTTTTATATAAATCTTGAAGGGGGGGGGGGGGACATTGGACGTAGCCACGTGTTGATCATATCCACGTGTTTCCAGCATCGTCGGTACACGACGTGTACGGTGCGATTCCTACTCGCCTCCGACTCATTAAATTTTTATATAAATCTTGAAGGGGGACATTGATCGTAGCTTATGTTAGTTGTACGTGCTTGTTTCCATCTTTGTCGGTACATGATGCCTATGACATAATTGTTGCTCGCCTTTGGCTCGGGATATTGGTTGTAGTGTGGGTTGGTTGTACACGTGTGTTTCCGGTCATCGGTACACATCGTCTATGGGGCGTGATTCCTCCTCGTCATCGGCTCGTTCTCTAGTTCAGCCATAGTTCTTTTCTGTATCCGCCACACTTTGTTTTATGGTGCGCCACACTTTGTTCTTTGGTTCGAACACATTTTGTTCTCTAATTCAATCACACTTCGTTCTCTAATTCATACACATTTTGTTCTCTAGTTTAGCCACATTTCATTATCTCGTTCACACAGTTTGTTTTGGGTTCAACTACATTATGTTTTAAGACAGAAGCACTCGGTTGTGGATACACAGTTTCTTCTCTTGTTCAGCCGTAATTCTTTTCTGTTTCATGCACTGTTTCAGATATCTTCCGATATTCCGATAAATCATCCAATTTATCCCTTCTCGGTGTCTCACCGACAAGGTAAATTGGCCGATAAATGATCTGATATACCGATTAATGTCCCGATATACTGACATATCGTCAGATTTACCCTTTATCTTGGGTCGACCGATAAGTTCCCGATAAGCGTCCCCAACATTGGTTTCATGTACACATTGTTAAATAATTCAACCACAATTTTTTCTCTAGTTCAGCTGCACTTTTTTCTTGGGTTCAACCACAATTTGTTTTGGGTTCAGCCACAATTTGTTTAAAACATAAGCATAGTTTTTATTTTCTCTCGTGTTCGTATTTGTCAATAGCCATAGTTTCTTCTATGGTTCGGCCACATTTTGTTCTCTGTTTTAGCCATAGTTTGTTCTCTGGTTCAGCCATATTTCTTGTATGATTTGACCAAATTTTGTTCTCTGTTTTAACCCCAGTTTGTTCTCTGGTTCATCCACTACTTGTTCCTGGGTTCGGCCCAGGTTTCTTTTGAGACATAAACACTGTTTTTCATTCTCGCTAGGGTGGTTATTACTCGAAATCCACATTTTCTTCTCTGGTTCGACCATATATTATTATTTTACCGACTTTCTTTTAGAAGGTGAAGTAGAAAAATGAATACTCATATTATTCACATTTTCAAGCCACAACAAACCTCCATTGCATGTATCATGATTTTGGAAAAAATCCTATGAACTAGAAAACAATGTTCCAACAAACAACGATCGAAGAAAGTGCTCTAGAGCCTTGATCAAGCGACATATGTGGGCTGCTATTAAGTTATTTTTGCACGATGCTATCTTTTACATACCTTTCGCACTCTCAATTGATGTTTTCATTGCAGTAAGAATAATATCTTCAAACGTGTTCCCGACAAGTTAGTGTTGACTAGAAGAAATAAAATAAATGTCTAGTTGATTATTTCTTCTAACTTGTGGAGAAACATTGTTTTAACTATCTAGACTAATGAAGCATGCATAATAACCATGTCACTGCTACAATTATAAGAAGTGGAGGGCTACAATCTCGTCAAGCGGAATTGGCATGGGAGTACAAATTGTGTGTTTTGTCCACTACATGAGACAATAAAACACATATTCTTCGAATGCAGTTTTGTGTGTTTTATTTGGTAGATAGCGTCTAACTTATATCCATCGACATCAGTGGAAAATATATTTGGCAACTGGTTACATGGGATAGATAATAAGTTAATATCGATTATTAGGGTGAGAGCGATAGCTGTTATATGGTCGCTTTGGCTAAGTAGAAATGACAAGGTATTTAATGGTAAAGATTCTACTCGATTGCATGTACTCTACCGGTGCACAAGTATTCTCCATTCGTGGTCCATATTACAACGGATGGAGCATTGAGACCTCTTTACGGAGGCATGTGCACGTATGGAAGAGGCGGCGATGGATATTTTTATCCGACATGAATGGTCACTTGATCGCCGCATTGGTCCTCCATAGGCTTTAACGTTCGTCATGGACTTTGGCGTTTTACTTTTACATCTTTGTATCTCGCCTTTGTCTACCTTTTTAGTCTTTGGTTCGATTCGGATTGTGGTTGCGTGCATTTTTATGCAGGGGCCGGATATAATGCTTAAAACTCTTTAAGTAATAAAGTCTTTTATAAAAAAACAGAATTGCGTCTGCATATATTTTTATGCAGAGGCCGGATATAATGCTTACAACTCTTTAAGTAATAAAGTCTTTTATAAAAAAGAGAATAAAAAAAGCTTTCGCACATCCGTGACGGAGTGCGGTGTGACATGCCGTGCCGGGTGCCAGGGCGAGACAAGCATCGCTTGCTGGTCTTAGGAAAGAAGAACCACGGCTGGCCTAGGAGAGTCACATGCTCCAGATCGATAATAGGTGTTAAACTGCTGTTGCCACGCTTGCCGCGTGGTGAAAGGAGTGGCCTGAATCCGGCTTATAAACTGCTGCGAGGCGTCGTTGACAGGCGATGTGGTACTAATTGAGCGGCCAATACAATACGCATACGGGAATATTGATGTTTTTTTGTTTTTGCGGGAATATTGATGTTGACCCTCGCCCCAATGCTTCAACGCGCGTACGCAGTGCACCAATGCTACATATACGTACGTGCTTTCTCGCCGGAACTTATACGTTCCTGGAGCACCATGGCGGCCCCGGTGTGCAGCACATTGCGCTGGCCAGCAGCGACGTGCTGACTGCTGAGGACGCTGAGGGAGATGCGGGCGCGCTCCGCCATGGGCGGCTTCGATTTCCTGCCGCCCCCGCTGCCCAAGTACTACGAAGGCGTGCGGCGCCTCGCCGGGGACGTGCTCTCGGAGGAGCAGATCAAGGAGTGCCAGGAGCTCGGGGTGCTCGTCGACAGGGATGACCAAGGGGTGTTGCTCCAAATCTTTACCAAGCCAGTGGGTGACGGGTAAAAATCACAATCTTTCCACTTTGATTCTGGGTTCTACATGACATGATGCATATGTAATGCTGCACAAAAGTATATCAAACGTTGGGGTTAGGATATTGAGTGCCATGATGCAATTGGAAGTCTTTTAGTGCATGTGAATCCATACAAGATGCGCCTTTATGAAGATTGCCAGAAAAGGGGAATAAAACTCCCTGTGCATACTGAAAAGCCAACGTATATTCCCAATTCAGGCCATAGACTAGCATATGCGGCTATCTGCACAAATTTAGGTTCAGGAGGTGGTAGTACTATTTATGACATAATTCAGTAATTTGAGGTTCAGTTCTCTGATAGATTCTGGCTTCATCTTGATGTTCAGGCCAACGTTGTTCCTGGAGGTGATCCAAAGGATCGGATGCATGGAGAAGGATGAGAGAGGGCAAGAGTACCAGAAGGGCGGCTGCGGCGGTTTCGGCAAAGGCAACTTCTCCGAGCTGTTCAAGTCCATTGAGGATTATGAGAAGTCCCTTGAAGCCAAGCAATCTGCTGCTGTTCAGGAATCATAAGATCGAAGCTGGAGCTGGAGAAGCTGATCCAGGACTTTGTATCATGGTCTTCTGGAGCAAAAGAAAGCAATGTTCTTTCTAATATGCGACGAGCAGTTATGTCTGATGTTATAATTGGTGAAGCTGAAGACAGATGTATCCTATGTATGATGAGTGTTATACTAGATGTTAGAAGGGGATCACACATGAACAAAATGTACTCTTGGCATTGTTGTACAATCTTGCTTGCAAGTAAAATAAAGGAGAACCGCATTTTGAGTTCTAAATCACCTGGTGCATGTGTATCCAACTGAAACTCTTTTTAGTGCATCCATGCACGATGCATCTTTATGAAGACAGTGACAACTTTAAAGTGGAAATAATGCTCCTTGTATCCAATTTCACAATTCATGGCATGATGTACTACATATATTAGAATTTTTTTTGCTTCAGCAGGTAGCACTACTGTAGTATTTACGCCATGATTCAGTAACTTGAGGTCGGAAAATGCTAATGTAGCTTGGGCTAAATGTAGCCCTTTATTTTGATTTTTTTTATAAAAAATAATTAAATGCTTCAAAAAAATTCGAAAAAATTCTGGGGAAACCTATATGCATCCTGCATGAACATGCAAATTTTCGTTCGAAAATGTTGTAATATGCAGGCTGCACAAAAAAATAAAAGTTTGGTCCAAAAAAAAAATTGGCCCATTTCAAAATCATTTTTTTGTGCAGTATGCATATTGCAATATTTTCAAAAAAATATTTACACGTTCATGCAGAATACATATATGTTTCCACGGAATTGCTTTCGAATATTTTGGAAACATTTAAGTATTTTTTATGATTTTCTCAAAATAAAGGGCTACATGTAGCCCGAGCTGGCTCGGGCTACAAATCATAAAAAATAATTAAATGCTTCAAAAAAATTCGAAAAAAATTCAGTGCCCTACTGACTTCAGACTGCATCTCCCGGCAAAAAGGAAAATGAAAAGGACTTCATACTGCATCTTTGCTATCTTTATCTACTCTCTGTGATTCCAAATCTAACTGTATCAGCTACTATGATCAGGCCAACCTTTGTTTTGGAGATGGATCCAAAGGATTCCGTGTGACAGTTTTTTCTCTCTTTTTCTTATGTAAATAATTCTTACACCTTTTATTTTTCCCTATCTTAATAAAATGGACGGAGTGCCTGCCTTTCCCGTATATAAAAATGTTCCAAAGGATCGAATGCATGGGGAAGGATGAGATTGGGCAAGAGTACCAGAATGGTGGCTGCGGCGGGTTTGACAAAGGGCAACTTCCCAGGGTTATTCAGATCCATCGAGGAGTATGAGAAATTCCTTGTAAGCCAAGTATTCTGCTGTGGCATCCTAGGATAGAATCTGGACCTGGAGCAACAAATCCAGCACTTTGTATCATGGAGCAAAAGAAAACTATGTTCTTTGTAGTATGGGACACACAATTATATCAATGTTGTCATTTGTGAAGCTTCAGACAGATGTATACTATGTATGATGAGTATAATGCATGAAAATAATGTACCGTTGGCATTTTTGTACAGTCTTGCTTGCAAGTAAAATAAAGAATCATACTGGGCATCTATCCTCAGGATGCTTGCAATCTTCTGGTGCCATTTTTTCTTTGGGAAAATCCAGCGGTCATGTACTTCTTCGAGATAAACTGTGAGCGGAACTACACCGAACTGTATCGAGCAGCCTGAAAGATGCAGAGGAAAAACAGAATAAGGTCATCTAGACGTATATAACTGGGTGTATCATGCATCATGTTCACAAAATGGACCTGTACAATCTCTGGTGTCTGGTCTATTCTAACATCTCCTTATTATTACAGGATAACTGAATAAACTGCACAATTGCTTATCATGTCCTTGTTAGGAGACATCACTCATGTGAATGTTCAATTGCATTGCACAAAGTCATCGATCAACCATATGCCATGTTATACAAGATGCTTTATACAGAGTAACATACATCTCTCTATGAACTGGTTAACTGTTTTTTGTTTTCAGGAAATAGGAAGACATGCTTCAAAGGCATCTTACATCAGAATAATATGAAAACATGAATCGTACATGTATCATGAAGTTGAGTCCTCTGTTGTGTATGATTGAAGACATTTTGCAGCAAGAGAGAAGGAAAGATATGAAAGCAAACCTCATTGTCAGGAGCAAAACAGCCTAGAGAACATGTAAGAATGGCAGCCTTGCAACGCGTCAAGCAGTGGCGCAGTCTGGGATGCTTCAGAGACATCACGGTCCCTCCACTTCTGCAGCATCTTCTCCGCATCTGGCGCGACCTGGTGCTGCAGCACCGAAGCAGCAAGCGGTCCGATCAAATTGAGCCTCGTCGCCGCGGAGATCACGTCCCTCATCGTCACAAACATATAGGCGCGCTGCGTCGTCTCACTGTCAAATCCAACCAGCCCACATATCAACCCGAACACCGGCGCATGGTGAAATGACACGCTCGTGGAACCGAGAAATGTCCTTCGGAGATCCTGAAGGGACTGGATCTCAGTGAAGACGGTCGTGGCCACCCTCAACAGAGCCAAGCCCTGTGACGTCGATGCCTTCCTGCCGACCTCGTTCGTCAGCGTGGCGTCCAGCAGCTGATCTAGCTTGACCCATGCAGCGGCGTCGGGACAACTGCTGGCACAGTACACAAATGGGAGTAGCAGGCTTCCAATGTTCTCCAAGGCCTGGATGAGAAATAGCCTCAGGTCTTCCGGGTTGTTCACAATTCGCGATTGCATGGCGGCTTCCAGGCCGTAGGAGTGCGCGAAACCCCCTGTGGGAAGGATGGAGTCCAGCAGCTGCCACTGGCTCCAGAACAATTGCTGACCCATACCGGATTGAGTGGCGGGCACTTGACTGATCACAGAATCCTCTGCATTGTCCAGTCTCATTTTCTTCAGAGCAGAGTGATTACGTTCCATTGGTATCACGAGGACTGATCTTCAGTGCTGAAAAGTGAGAAGAGCAAACCCTGGTGAACCACAGAGCACAACACAAGATCCACAAACCGCAAGAAAGTAGTACTAAGTAACACTAGCATATATCAACCCGATTTCAATTCTTTGCATCTCACATGCAATAAATTCATCACACTGGTTGCTCAAAGGTCCAAACAAAGATGAAGCTCCCGGCTTGGCATTCTGCCGAAAACCCTGAGGGCCTAGTAGAACGCTGGCTGTTTCGCCTGAAGAACTGGCGAGAGTGGGGAGAAGTTAGGGATATACTTTTGGGCGTCGATAATCGAGGGGACGAATTTTACGGTGTATCTCCTGCGCGAGGAGAGGTGAGACGCCGCTCCGCACAGGCACTCGGCGGCGATCGCTTCGGCTGCCGGTGGATGAGGGGATCAGAGGTCAACGACAAGAGAGAGATGTTTTTTTTTTGAGAATCTCAAGAGAGAGAGAGAGGTGGTGACATGGAGTGGAAATAGCATGGGCTTTCTCTTTCGTTCATATTCAGTCCATGTGCATATTTGGCCCGCTGCTTCTGAACTTCTCCAGCCAAGTGAGGGCAACTATTTAGCGATTTTATCTAAAGATTTTTTTGGCGGGTATCTCTACGAAAAAATCATTTATTTTTCTTTCACTTGTAACAAATGTCATGCTAAGAGAGCTCCGGCCATTTTTTTATTTTTATTTTTGGTTTTTATTTTCCTTTTCGGTTTTTGGTTTTGGGAATTTTACTACGAATCCCTCCCACTCTCCCGGGTTCTATTTTTTTGCGCACAAGCTGTGTCATTGTTTTCGTTTCCACACTTAAAAATAAATATAAATTAATATTTTTACTTTAAAGTTTCCTACTCTCTATGTTTAAAAATAGTTGACGTGATTTAGTTCAAATTTGAATTTAAAATCATGTCACCTATTTTCGAACGGAGAGGGAGGAGTATTTTATTTCTAAGACAAGGAATTTTAGGGGGGATGAAAAGGTCAATTTTATGGGTGCTTTTTAAAATAAAAAATACATTCATTTTTACAAAGAGCAAGTCAAGGCTGAAAAAGAATTTCCTGACAACAGACACAAAGAAAGATGAAAGCATTGCGCTGGCCAATTGCAAGCCTGGCTGCTGCGATAAGGCTCTTATAACTCATGAGCTTGTTGAGAGATGTACATAGGTATAGGTAATAATGGGAATGGGGCTACAGATGCATAGGCAACTGGAGGGCGTGATTGAGGACGAGAATGTTTCCCGTCTTCCCATTTCTGTTCTTCGTCCCACGACCCAGCTATATCGCTAGTCTGATGGATGTTATGCTCCTTCTGTTTGTTAGGCAACCGATGTAATATAAGTCCAGCCATTAAAGCATAAAGATACAAAAGACTACCATGGAACATTCTTCTTGCACTATTTTGAGTAGGATTCAGTACAAATGACAAGGCTCCAATAGTAAGGCCCATTGTTAGAAGCGATGCTTCAAAATTGAATCATTCCGATGTTAGACCCCTGCAAAGCATTAGTTCGATGAATAAGATCTCAAGTTTGACCAGATTTATTGCAAGTAGAAGAAAATGGAAACTAGAGAACCTATATGATCAGTACTTACAGCATTGCCTCCTTGGACACATGAACATCCAGATTTATTGCAAATGGAAACTAGAGAACCTATATCAAGTTTGACCAGATTTATTGCAAGTATCAGGCGTAGACTTCGTAGGCATTGCCTCCTTGGACACATGAACATCCATCGCCCTCCGTGTTGTTATTGTCGTTGTCCGAACTATCACAATCTATAAATTGGTGGAAAGGGATGGCTTCACGAGTGCGGGGGCGATGAGTAACCAAGGTAGCATAACATCCTTCTTGGTGAACATCGTCTGGTGTGCCGCTTCCGGCACTCTGCCTCGGCTAAGCATTTGTTGTCCATCTAGGAGGAAGCCATCGCCACGGAGGTAGTAGTCGAGTCATGGTTGCGGTTTTGAGGATGGCTAGAAGGAAAATTCCTCCTTCTTCATGATGATCGGGGCCATTGACGTCTCGACTAGCGATGCAATAGTGATCGTGGTGTATGCTCCTTGCAGCAACGTTCGATCTAACGCCATGGCTGCATGGTGAAGATGGAAGCTCCTCTTTCACACAACATCTAATTTTAATGACACCATAGCGCGACATGAGACGGCGGTGTCAACTATGATCGATGAGCGACCGCCAACATCATCTTCGTCTACTGCAAGAAAAACTCCTTGTCTGCCGCGGCAGCCTCGGCGAGGAGGATGGTTGCTACTCCTCATCATCTGAGGAGATCGGTTTCGTCTTGATGTCCAAGGGAGTTGTGGACGTCAAGGCCGTCGAAAACTCTAGGTGGTGGAACCAAGATCCGGAGGATTGTGCCGGGAACCACTTGGAGGCGTAAGATTTCTGCATCACGACGATCGATAGTTGAGGTGTGCGAAATAGAGGGAGGAGAGAAAAGGAGGCAATGTAGTTTGTAGGGTTTGCGTTCGCAGTGTGCCGACTTAAATAGAAAGGCCAGGCAAACATGTGATGCTTCGGGCAACGACCAAATTAGAATTTCAGTCCATGTGTTGACCAGTTGGCATGAATATCGCGTCGATATATCAACATATGCGGGTAAGCAGATGATTCTATAGCAATGAAAAGAGAAGGGTTTTGGATCTCCTGTGGTGTCTAAATCTAACATGACAGTAATCATACTTCCGCAAATTCGATCCGACTTCATTTTTTCGCACCCCCTCCCATCCTAAATTGATGTTAATTTGCAAGATTCGGTTGTTCATACCTACCAAAACAAATTTATGATAGGTGCTGGACAGTTAAATATGTTTGGACCGTTCAGTTCTAACATTTGCGGCGATTTGATGATCTTGCCTTCGAGTTACCCTTCTTGTTGACCGTTAGCTCTCACACTCGGCGGTAAAAGATGAAGGGCCATGCTACACGTCATTCGGTGGATGTTTTGTGAAAATGGACCGGGTCTACAATCGTTTGATTTGTCCATATAGCCTGTTAGATCATTCGTAAGACATATCATGTTGAGGTCGATTCCCGTGAGATGAACCATGTTGCGATCATCTTTGATTTGCATGACCATGATTTTAGTCTTCCATTACAACATGTATCGTGTTGCAGCGATACGGATCTTTGATCACGCCTTGTAACACGGATCATGTTATGGTTACTCATTGCAACATGAACCATGTTGTGATCTAAAAAACAATGGATTGTGATTCAATATACACGTGTCACTCAAGCGAGCCAACGTATGCTTGCGTGCGTGAAAACAATTATTTCCCAAAGATGAAACCCCATACGGGATACTTCAACAACATAAATACATGGAATTAAAGGATCGATCCTGTAGAAGACAATTACCGGCTATGTCTTGGACTTGCATGTATATTAGCCAACAGAAAAACAAAATGAATTCGTCCAAAGAATTTCTTTCTAGCCGGTCTGATAACGATGTCGAAGAGCCAGTGTAGTCTCGGTCAGAAAGGAATACTGAATACGCGTGAAATTAGTCTTTCACAGTAGATTGACGGGCCTTTCACTCTTGAAATGAAATCAAGTAGTTCTCTTAAGGCGAGCCGAGGCCATGTCTTGGGCGGGGCTTTCTCTCGCTCGCAGCGAGATATACCGGAGAATCTGGGGAAAGAATGTCGGACTAGTCGACGTGAGTTCGACTCCCAATCGCGCTAGTGAGAGAAAAATGACACTCTCTTTTTGCTGGGTGAGGCTGATAGATGGGTCCCACTTGTCGATTGATACGTCTCAAACCTATTTATATTTTTTAATTATTTCATGCTTATTTGGGTGACATCTATAATACTATAATAGATCATCCCCACTATCTTTTCTATCTCAACATGCAAGCATGCCACATCACCACACAATTATGATTGAGATGGTCCACCTCAACATGCAATCATGCTTGAGACAAGACCCACCACCACATGCAACCATGCATGCATGGAAAACATATTTTTCATTCCCTTACTATACTTATATTCAAAAAATAATTTATAGATATACACAATTAAATATAGTAAGTTGTATGTGTTTTTAAATTTTTGATCCATTTGTTATTAATCTAAATATTTAAAATTCACGTAATTAAATTTTGTTGAAATAGTAGACGACCAATTCCCGTGAACCCCATTAACTTATTTATCTCAACATACAAGCATGCCACATCACCACACAATTACGGATAGGATAAGGACCACCCCAACATACGACCATGCATGGAAAAATATTTTTCACTCTGTTATTATACTTATATTAAAAAAAACTAAACATAATCAAATATAATAAATTGTATGCTTTTAATTTTTTTGGTTCGTTTGTTATTAATCTAAATATTTAAAATTTACGTAATTAAATTTTGTTGAAATATAGAGCAACCAATTCCCGCAGCAAGGCGTGGGGTATCATCTAGTTGCTATGTATTTTTCTACACTTTCATATCTTTTTATACATATTTGGACTGACCTACTAACTCAGTGCACCCAGTGCCAGTTTCTATCTGCTGATGTCTGTGCATTGTAGGTATTACCAATATTTCCAGTGCCAGAAAATTCTAAGAAAAATATATAAAAAATCTGCGTTCCAAAAGAATCCGAAGAACCAAAGGGCAGCCGAAGGGGGGCCATCCCCTCCCAGGCGGCCTCCTAGCGTGGCCTAGGGTGGGGTCGCGCCCTATGCCCCCCTGGGAGGAGGGCACCTCCCCTGGTGCCCCCCTTGGCCTATATTTACCCCTCGGGACAGAAACCCCAAAAAAGACCATGCATAACGACATTCTCCTCTATTTCGTCGCCGCCGCGATCCTGAGATCGGGATCGCCAGGAGGGAGGATTGATCTCCGGGAGGTTCTCCACCATCATGAGCGCTTCCTGGATGTGCCGTGAGTAGTCCCCCTTGGACCATGGGTCCATGAACAGTAGCTATGTGAAGTCTTCTCTACAATCATGTGCTTCAATTCTTAGTCCTTGTGAGCTGCTCTACATGATCAAGGCATGACGAGGGGGTGACCCCACGACTCCTGCATGTAAGGCTACCTGGTGCGTATGAAGACAAAAGGCCCACTGGAAAGGTACGACAAGCCCACGATTGGCCCAACCAGGCACCGACGTAGGAGTCCGCGACTAGTATGGAATGCACAACTTGGCATACAAGGCAAGACTAGAACTAGGAAACTATCTTTGTAACCTAGTACGGACTCCCCGAGACCTAGCCTAGTATATAAAGGCTGGGAGGGGAGACGTCCAGATCAATCCAATATGCATCTACTCATCTAGCCTTGCGAGAACTCGCCTTGGCCTCCACTGTAATCGCCTGCTTACGCAATAATATCGAGCAGGAAGTGCTTCTCCTGTTAGCCGACGAGTATCGTCCAACCTGTGCCTTCTCTATGACTAACCTAGGGTCCCTGACCATGGGATTTGCCGGGGCTGATCCCCGTCAATTGGCGCCGTCTGTGGGAACTACACAGGTTGGAATCACGATCTCGGCGGTCCCGCCGTCAGCAGATCAAGACTCGAGGACTGGAACCAGATCTAGCCCACCCGAGGAATTCAAGATCACCACAAGCATCTCCATCATCTCGTTAAGATTACCTAGCCTGCAGCCGAATCAAGTCCAACACCTCGACGACCATCAGATCCATCGCCGACGGAAGAGAACCCAACGACTCAGAAGGCAAGCGCGAGGACTCTACTCGGGGACACCACTCGAAGAGTCGCGGCGCGTAACAGAAGACTCGCCTACCAGTCGACGACCCGCCGCCGCCCGGACTCCCACCACATGCCAAGACAGCGATTCCGCAACCCAGACCGGAGAATACTACGACCCAGATCGAAGGCCAGATGAATTCTCCAACTTTATCCGGAGCCAATCACTCAGCGACGGGATAGAACTTGACCCAAGATTCCACAGCCGAGCAGAAGACCAATCGCAGATCTTCCAAATCTCAAGGAGAAGAAGGCACGCCGGCTCCAGTAAACTCACAGCTAAAGAGCAACTGGAAGGACCTTGCGCGATCCACTGTTTTGAAGACAGTCGGTGACATCTCAGAGCAAGCCACACCCTAGGAGATTGTCGCCTATTCACCGAACTCTCCAACAACCTCAAGGAGGAGAAGCAGCGTGAAGCCAAGCGCACTCGAAGAAACGCACAGTCACCAGTACCAAGTACAGAAGGGCAATACCCCACGTCCCATGGACGAATCTGCATGATCCAAGAAGGAAGACCCTCGAAAGCAAAGCAAGATGCCTACACCTTGCAGGCCGAAGCAACCGAAGGCCTAAAGATAACTGAAACCTACCAACTGAGCGGCGCTGAGACCAGCATCACCTTCTCACAGAGCGACCACCCGCCCGCAGTCCCAAGGCCTGGGCATGCACCCCTGGTCCTCGAAGCCCAGATCGGAGGATACGACATGGACAGAGGCAGCAGTCTAAACATAATCTTCGCCAGCACCCTATGCAATATGTTAATCCCACGATCAGTCTGGAAGAAGTCAGGCACAACAATACATGGTGTAGTTCCGGGTGAAGCAGCCGCCTCCATCGGAACAATCGAGCTTGATGTAATCTTCGGCAGCAAGCGCAACTTCGCGAAGCAAGTCCTCGAGTTCGAAGTGCTCGACTCGCAGTCGCAGTACCACGCCATACTCGGGCGACCAGCGTTCGCACAATTCATGGCGGTCCCACACTATGCATATCTCAAGCTAAAGATGCGGGGACCTGCAGGAATCATCACAGTCAAGGGAAGATTCAGCAAATCATACCAGCGCGACCGCGACTTCCAAAAAGTCTCTGACACATTTGGAGCCCAACAACAGCTCAAAGAAATAATCATGGCAACGGACAAAAGCATATTTCCGCTGGCAAGCCGAAGCGAGACAAAAGAATTTGGCCGCGATTTCAGCATCGACAACGACACATTCACACACCAAGTCCACCCAACAGACCCAGAGAAGACGGTTTGCGTATATGCCCACCTTCCAGAAGAGCAAGCAGCCGCCCTCATAACTTTCCTTCGCGAAGAGTGGAAAATTTTCGCGTGGTGCCCAGCCGACATGCCCGGGATACCTCGAGAATTTGCAGAACACGCGCTCCACATCAAACCAAACACCAAACCAGTAAAGCAGGCACTGCGACGATTCTCAGAACCCAAGCGCAGAGCAATAAGAGAAGAAGTCAACCAACTACTCGACGCACAGTTCATCCGAGAGACGAAGAAAGCAGCCTGGATAGCAAACCCAGTCCTAGTCCCTAAAAAGGACACCGAGGTACCGAGGATGTGCGTCGACTATGGGCCTATCAACAAGCACTGCCCAAAAGACCACTTCCCCCTGCCAAGAATCGATCAAATAATCGACTCCACAGCAGGATGCGACCTCCTCTCCTTCCTCGACACATACTCAGGATACAATCAGATCAGGATGAAGGAAGAAGACGAAGAGCACACCTCGTTCATCACCCCCTACGGAGTATTCTGCTACCAAACAATGCCCTTCGGCCTAAAAAATGCGGGAGCCACGTACCAGAGGATGATGCAAGCATGCTTGAGAGACCAGATTGACAGGAACGTCCAGGTCTATGCAGACAACATTGTCATCAAAACCTACAACGCAAACACACTACTCGACGACCTCTGCGAGACATTCGCGGCCCTCAACAAGTACAAGATCAAGCTCAACCCCAAAAAATACGTGTTCGGCGTCCCAGCCGGAAAATTACTCGGGTACATGGTCTCTTCCCGAGGACATTGCAGAAGCCCGACGCATCAGTCGACGATCTAAAGCATTCACATTAATCAACAGAAAGCTCTACAAGCGCAACATTTCTCAGGTCCTCCAAAAGTTTATAGACGAAGAAGACGGCAAAGCCCTACTACTCGAGATTCACGAAGGCACCTGCGGGCATCATGCCAGCAGTCGAGCACTCGTGGCAAAATCCTTTCGGGCAGGATTCTACTGGCCGACCGCCATGAGTAATGCAAAGGATATCATACGGCGTTGCATCGCCTGCCAAAAATTCGCCAGCAGGCCACATGCCCTGGCATCGGAACTCAAAACCATACCATTATCATGGCCATTCGCCACATGGGGACTCGACATGGTAGGCCCACTTAAGAAATACTCAAAAGGAGGAAGAACACACCTACTGGTCGCAGTCGACAAGTTCACCAAATGGATCGAAGCAGTACCAATCACCAGCTCAACAGCCCTCACGGCAGTCAACTTCATCAAATCAATCATCTTCAGATTCGGAGTACCACCCAACATCATCACAGATAATGGCACAAACTTCACAGCAGCAGAATTCCAAAACTTCTGCCACGAGCTGGGCATCAAAATCAACAACGCATCAGTCGTACACCCGCAGTCCAACGGCCAAGTGGAGAAAGCCAACGGTCTAGTATGCAGAGGAATAAAAAAGGGACTCCTAGCACCACTAGAACAAGCCGCATGAAACTGGATAGAGAAACTTCCCGCAGTACTATGGAGCCTGCGCACCACCCCAAACAGCTCAACCCAGTATACACCCTTTTTCTTGGTATATGGGGCAGAAGCAGTACTGCCGCATGACTTAAAATTCGGAGCACCCAGAATCTCAGGGTATGAAGAAGAAGAGGCAGAAGAAGCGCCGCAGAACGGCAAAGACATAGAAGACGAAGCACAGGACACAGCTATCATAAGATCTGAAGGATACCAGGACAAATTACGCACGTATCAAAGCAGTCATCTGCGAACCAGAACGTTCAACAAAGGAGACCTCGTGTTACGGTTGATACAGGAAAAAGTGAACAAGCTTGCCCCACAATGGGAGGGGCCGTTCATCATCTCGTAAGTCATAGGAGGAGGAGCATACAGATTGAAGAACCCGAAGACCAACAAGGACGTGGGAAATCCATGGAACATAGCGAACTTACGCCTGTTCTACCCATAGTCCTTTAGGAATTATCAAGACATCGTGTCGGGACCCGGAATATGCGTATGTAATTCCAGTCACGATGCAATCACATGGAGAGCCGAGAGCCGTACCCACTTGTCTAAGAAGACAAGGCCAAGCACAGAACACTCTCGGAAAGCATCGAACGTGAGGGCATCCCATCCAGGCCGGATGATCAACTGAGATGGGTCCTCATCGTCCGCTCACAAGTCTAAATGCTTATGGGTGGTGAATCCCATACTCATAGACAAGTCGCCTCAACCATGTTATCGATTGAATCCTAACTCTTACATAGACTTACTCCAGCCCGATCACTTAGTCGGGGTCTAGGGCGGGCTCGATCATACAACAAAGTGTGCACGTGACAGAGTCACGAGCAATCGCATCGCGATGCCCCAGGCTACGCACATCTAAGGGCCACTTGTTGTATAAAAGACCGCCAGCCAGATCACAACTAAGGTCTCGATAACCCATACTAAGACATGCATGTTATAAACATACACGCAACACACATTCCTAGTATGAACAACAGGTATCATCACATAACTCTACAAAATGTATCTTTATTGACTTACACATAGAGCATACAAAGATCACATGTCTGTGATCAGCATTACATCATACAACGGAAGAAAATTAGGTCTGAGTACAGACAAGTTTAACAAATTGCTTAGAGAAGCCTTGTTCAACATACATGCCCTTCCACAAGGGACCAGACTGTTGTCTGGGACTATACTACAATGGTCAACGTCGAGCTTCACGAAGGTGACTCCATCGGGGGCTGGGTTGCCATCTAAAACATAGAATAAACAAACGTGAGTACAAAGTCGTACTCAGCAAGACTTACATCACAACTACACTACTCATGCTCAAGTTTCAAGGTAAAGGAGGTGGGGTTCAACATGCAGAAGTGCCAGCTTTGACTTGGCTAGTCCTGTACTACGAGTACCAGACTTGAGGTAAGAAGCGTACATGAGTCCACTACCAAGTCTCCAACCAATACACCACTATGGATACTTCCTCGACTTCCCCACGAGGAAGCACGCCATAGCACTCACGCTTATCTTGCGAGTTTTAGAGTATCCATTCAAGTTGTCTATGATCAAGTAAAGGTCTCCAAGTAGTCCATAACCGCGGACACGGCTATTCGAATAATTTGTTAACCCTGCAGGGGTGTACTTCTTCACACACGTGTCATCACTTACCGCCCGTGACTCGTCATCCTTCAAGCGGATGTCGGGCGAGGATAAACACCAAGGAACTTACCTCACGGCTCCAACTCTAGTCCAGGGGATCGCCTATCTGAGTATGTACCCCAATCGGGAATCCGGCCGGGGTTACCGTTCAGGACCCAGACGATGTATGGACGGTCCGACAAGCCCACCTCGACGGATGGAATTGCGCTTGCCTAAAACCGTGCTACAATATGAAATCAAATCGAAGAAACAATAACCCATGCGAATCCTGGACCATAGTTGGGGTGAGTTAATAGGCCAAACGGGGTCCATAGCCCTGCATGTGGAAGTACTCTTGTCTTGGATCAAAACACGAGAACTCGGGGCCTAGGGTAGTTTAAATGAGACAACCCACTGTGTACTCCTACACAGCCTCTCATTGTTCACCTTTGTTAGGGTGACTTCACCAACACATTACCATTACATTGCATTGTTATCTACCATCCCGATACATCACCCAGATGGACCAACATCAAAGTAATCACTCTAGCATGGCATAAGCTTAACATGGATGAAGGGCCACATGATGAACACAAACATTATGGTATCTGCTAGGTTGTGTTTTGCTTAATACTGTGGCAACAATGATAGGTCATGCAAAGGATGGGTTCAACTAGCGGTAGAACGGTAACATGTGATCACCTATTCATGCATAAGAGAACAAGAGGGAAACTGGGTTTTTATAGATATGATCAAAGGGAGTTTGCTTGCCTTGTTGTCGAGACTCGGGGGTGCCACTCTTCGGAGAAAATAGGAACTACGTCCGGCGATGGATCTATCGAGAAGAAACAAACACCGAGACAACAACAATGTAAACATCACATTGCAATGCCCATTCAAGAAATGAATCATGGCATGGTACTGATGTGACCTATGTTCAATTTGCAACAAGTTAATTGAAGTTAATTTGAAAAAAGAATTCAAATTCAAACCCCAAATGTTGTTCAAATTATCCCAAGTTGCATTTGCTAATGTTTGGATATGGTAAACCATGTTGTCATGTGTATGATATGCCTCTGATGTGCAAGTAATAAGGTTGGCATTACAAAGGTTTAAATTGAAATGATTTAAACATTTATTTTGAATTATTGCAAATAACCCAAATAGCTAAATGCTACTGTCCATCATCATAGATGTGTTTTTAATCTATGAAAATATTATATTTGGAATCCTTGCATTTTTCTGATGATTTTTCATATGTTATTTGTTTAATTTGGAGTTGTGGTTTAAAAGTTATTGAATTTACAAGATTGAATAGTTTTCTGGAATTTCTTTTAAATAAAGAAATTGATTTATTGCGCAAGGATGACGTCATCATGACGCAGGGGGGGCTGACCAGTGAACCTGACACGCGGGGCGCATCTGTCATTGTCTCTGGGGTTAATCCCGTTTTAATTAAACTAACAGTGGGTTATTAGGGGGACTGGCCCCACCTATCATTGACCCTAGGGTTAATTAGGAGGGGGGGTTAGGCCTAAGTGGCCGGCGGCTATGACAATGAAGAAGGTGGCGTTCTCGGGGGTCCCTGGCTCGATTAGCGGTGCAGGGCGACGAGGACGTGGGCGGTGGTGACGTTGGACATCACGACGAAGCTAGGGGAGGCCGTTGCCCGCGACAGTGCTTGACGGCGGCGACGTCGGCCTCTCTGGTGCGGCGGGAGAAGGCAGGTGGCCGCGTGGAGGCTCGACGGCGAACTGCGCGGCGCTCGGTTCCTTGCGGGATCTCGACGGGGAGAGAGGGGAAGAGGTCCAGGGGAGGGGAAAATGGAAGGGGAGATGCACGGGGGCCTCCACGGCGCGGATATGGACGAAGGGGGCAGCCAGGCAGCTGCCTGGCGGCCATGCCGGGCTCGCCGACGACCTGGCTGCCTGCCAGTCCAGATGGAGAAGACGGCTATGCCCCTTTGGGCTGGGCCGCCTCTTCTGGGACAGGTGGGCCAGGTAAGTGGCCTTTGGCCTTTTTAATCTTTTTCTTTTTTTGTTTCTGTTTATTTGTTTTGCCTTGAAAAATAATATCTAGGCATTTTATAAAATCCTCAAATATTTATCTTGGACATAGGTGACATAGTACTAGCCACTCCCAAGTTTTGAAGATTTTTGAAATTCAAAACATTTGAATTTCAATTCAAATAGCATTTAAATTTAATTTCCAAGCCTCTGTTTGAATTTTTGAAAATTCCTTGAGCATGTGGTTGGACCCACAACACTTGAAATGTGATCATGCCCACTTATAGGGATTTTCAAAATCATCAGAAGATTTTTGGAAAAAGATTTTTCTCTGGCCTTTTATTTAAATTATTTTTGAGCCTTTTCCAAATCCCCAATTCTTAAACCAAAGAATTTAAACATGATGCCACTTATTTCTAGAATAAGAAGCACATACCAAAACTAGGGTTGTGACAACTCGCTCCTTACCCTCATCGATCTGAGTTCTGAGTCACCCTCATCTTTTCTACGGGAAGATAGGACTAGGCTCATCTATGTCTTACTAGAACATCTCGTTGATTGGTTCTTTGTAGTCGTAGGATTGTTGTGGTCGTCCAGAGTCTCCGTGTTTTGAGTTCCTTGAAAAAGTTATGTCCAATTTCTTCGAGGTTGTTTCATTTTCCATCCCGGTACAGCCGTTATGCTGTCCGAGTCATTCCAGGTTTCTTCATAATCTGTTGCAGTTGAAAAATCCTTCCCTCCATTTCGGTTGTCTTTCCATAAGAATTATTAGGTGGCATGCCCGACAGTTCTCTAGAGTTTGTTGTAGGTTTTGTTCTGGAAACCTATAGTGATTCATTTGTAGTTCTTCCTCCCACTTTAGATGTCTTCTAGCCAGAAAAACCACACTAACCATTGTGTTGGGGGTACGTTGCTACTCTGACATATCTGTTGTTACCCCTAGTAAGCCATGGTCATCCTCTAGGAAAACCAATCAGTAACCCAACTCCTTAAACCTAGTCACCCGACAGATGTGTAGAATTCATAGTTGATCTTATACCAGGCACAACCCCGGGTCCTGACACATCGGCAGCAGCACCGATCGGCAACCCATGTAAAATTCGAAGGAATAAAAAAATATTGCCCAAAGCACCTTTACTCAAAAGCACTTGGGGGCTCGAGTATAAACTCCCCCCAAGAGACGCTATCCTCGCTCACGCGACCTTTACTCAAAAGCACTTGGGGGGCTCGAGTCTAAACTCCCCCCGAGAGACGCTATCTTCGCTCACGCGACCTTTACTCAAAAGCACTCGGGGGCTCGAGTCTAAACTCCCCCCGAGAGACGCTATCTTTGCTCACGCGACCTTTACTTAAAAGCACTCGGGGGCTCGAGTCTAAACTCCCCCCGAGAGACGCTATCTTCGCTCACGCGACCTTTACTTAAAAGCACTCGGGGGCTCGAGTCTCAACTCCCCCCGAGAGGCGCTATCCTGTAACAGCCCAGTTTTCACAAAAATTAAAAATTTTGTTTTCGGCGTGAATTGTTTGATTGTCTAATTTGTTTGCGGTGTTTGCATCCCCGATTTATCGATCGACGATTATTTCCCCCCTCCTATCTCGTATCGGACGGAGACCGACCCTTGCCACCCTGACACTCGACCTTTGCAACACCGGGTTTTGCCCGATCACCGTCGCGAAAACCGCACGAGACCAGCCGCAGCCAACGGAACGAAAACCCCGTTTAATAATTAAACGGGATATTTTTATAGCGCGTCGGAAAGTGTTTTCGGAACGGTTCCAGCGCGAGGTGAACGCCTCCGGCTCGACTCGCTGATCGCGCGGTTCGAAGTTTTACCCGAATCGGAGGTACTGCGGACCCCCGGCGGTCAGAAACGTGAGCACCGCGCGCGCGAGATAAAAACCGGGGATGTTTTTGCAAACTGCCAGCCACCGGGGCTATATAAAGACCACCACACTCCCACCCATTTTTAGGGTTTCCCTAGCCACAATTTTGCAGCCACCCCCCTCACAAAAGCCCCAATTTTCGCAATTTGCCCATTTTGCCAAAAAAATCCAGCTCCCTGCGATCTGGACCGTCGGATCGGGCGATCCAACGGCCTAGACGCGCCCACAGCCCCACCTAGCCTCTCCTCTCTCTCACCTCCATCCGTGGACGCCCGTGGAGGCACCGAGCCGCGCCGCCTCCGGCCAGCACTCCGGCCGCCGGAGCAGCCCGCCCGGGCCACCCTCCTCTCCTTCCCTCTCTCCCTCTCCTCTCTTCCTACCGCTCTCTAACCTCCTCCCTTCCCCTGCACCAGGACGCGCCGGCCGCCATTGGAGCCCGAGGGAGCTCGAGCTCGCCCGAAGCCGCGCCGTGCGCCGCCCCCCTGGATCCGCGCCGGATCCGGCCGGCCACGCCCTCCGGTGGCCTCCTCCTCGTCCCAGCCCGGCATCGCCGCCCTCCTCGCCGCCGGTGGCCGGCGTGCCACCGGGTAACCGCAGCCGCCGCCGTGCCCGCTCGGGAGGAGCCCGAGCGCGTCTCCTCCAAGCCAGCCGGCCAGGTGGGCCCGGCCTGCCAGCAGCCCAAGGCGCCAGACCCAGCCCGAGCCAGCAAGCCACTTGGGCCGAGCCCATGTGGGGTGAGGCCCCCTTTTCTTTTTTTATGTATTTGCTCAGTTGCTGTTTTTTTGCTAAGTCCCAGGAGATTGCTTGCTGTATTCAATTTTGCGCCGTTAATAACCGTTAATCTGTAGCTCCGATGAACGTGCCCCCAAAACGAAAGTTGCTCAGAATTGCGTGTACTTTAATTCATCTTTTGTGAGCTTTTGCATTTGAGCTCATCTTGATTATGTAATTGTGTGCTGAACAGGGCATCAGGCCGTTAAACTGCTACTTTTTCCTGTTATGTGCTGCTGTTATTATTTTGTTGCAACTTTGCATGATGATTGTGAGTAATCCATGAGGCCTATTGCATTGATTCCTTTTGCGTTGCGTTAAGCAATGTTTCTACTTCAGTTTCATGCATTCACATGCCATATTTGATTGTTGCATCATGTTTATATCTTGCTCCAAAGTAGCTATCCTGATGTTATTGTGCTGCTATTGCTGAAACTGTTATTTTGTTGCAACTTCGGTCGACGAGTGTGTCGCGACCGTTTATCGGAATTGAGTGATTCCAATTGCATATTGTTAAGAATCATGTCTACTTCCATCCCATGTATTGCTATGTCATGTTGCTGCACTTTTGCATATAGATTTACCCCTGTTTATACAGCATATGTGCATAAATTGTTTTGCTTGTATCTTTTTAACCGTAACTCCGTTTGGGGTGTTCTTTATATGTAACTTGATTAGTTTTTCGTGTTCTTTGTGTTTATGCTATTTCTTTCTGTTGTTAACCAACCTAAAATATGGTTTAGGGCAGAACAGTACCAAATCCTTTAATCATCGTGCGGCACTTAGTGTTATGCCATGTTTAGGTTGTGCCTCACTTAAATTGACTAGCATAGATAGTTTATTTTGTGCTTCACCTCTTGACCTGTTTGTGTGCTATGCCATGCTTGCTTGAGTTTGCCATGTTAATAACCGTTGTTTGGTCACCTGTAGCTAAACAACTTGAACCACCGTAAACGTGCGGTATCATCGTGTGTGACGAGTACTCCACTTAAACCGTTAGTAACCGCTCTCGACGGTAGGTGCGATGTCTCGTGTTGCTTCCTGTTGATGCTTGCTCTTGTATTGCTCCGTAGTAATAGTGGTGCATCGTTGATCGCTTTCCAGTGTTTACCTCTTGTGTGCTTCCGCGGGTACATCTCGGAGACGATGCGAGCTTGCGATCGGCTACACCTTCGGAACCCGACTTATCAACAGGCAAGGACTATGCATTACTTATGATCCATTCTATTTCAACCAGCGGTTTGCATGCTAGAATAGGTTAGGCGATGTTTGATCCTACCACATGTTTACAGCCTCTTTCAAACCGATACAACCATGTCCCTTCCCAGCAAACCTTGTACTGCTATGTTACTATTGCTCGTTGCTCAGCCCCTGCTTAGTATGCATGCTTAGGATGCTATGATGTTACCTGTTACCCCTGGGTTTGGGATATCACATTATTATAGTGTTGTGGATGATATGATTATTATAAATGTTGATTATATTCGACGAAGGATGGAAGGTCTAGGCTATCCCGCCTCGACGCTTTGTTCCATTCGAGTCACCTAGGACCCGAGTTCCGGGTATTGGTTTTGAGACTGAGCGTGCCTAACCGCGTGTGGGATTTTATGGGGTCCCCTTATCTTACCTATCTAGCTTCAAACATTTCTAGTGGTGGCCCAAGCTGATTTACCATTTGAAAACCGTGTGTGTGTCTATTGGGTCGCTCCTGGCAGATATTATTTTAAAACAACTTGGGCCAGCGGAGACATGGTTTCTTTGTTGGTCCACCCCAGGGAGCTAGGGGGTTGTCCACATATGTTTGGGCAACCTATCCGACCTCATCCAGACGGTAGAGGCCGATTCGAGAGCGCGACCGGCTTTTGAGTTGGATGTCGACTCACCGGGGGCCACCTGTTGGGAAACGTAGTAGAATTCAAAAAATTCGTGCCTACGTAACAAGCACCCAAGATCATCCAAGATAGATTGCATACAAGGTTTAAGGTCATGGCTCACCAACCGATGTAGCGGAAGTAGAGTTGGTGAAGCTCGTGGACGTAGTGGAATTAGATCTCGCAAGTTCTCCCACGAACAGTCCCTCGATCAATCCCACGAACAAATCCCGCGATCTAGTCCCACGGACAAGTCCCATGAACAAGCTCCTCGAAGAAGGGTCGAAGGTACGACCCCTCCATTAGTATCCACACATCCCGTAGCAGCAATCCAGCAGCGCTCCGCCGTCCAGAGATGAACGCCACCAAGAAAACTAGAGGGAGAAAACCCTAACGGATTCCGATCTAGAACAGCGTCTAAACCGGGGTCTAAAAGTGGAGCAACGGGGTTTAGAGGAGGGAGGGTGGCGCATAGACCTTGGGGACAAGTTGTGTTGAGCCCCCCACCACTCCCCCACATTATATAGGTGGCCAAGAGGCCCTTGGGGCGCAATAAGGGGCGTGGGGAGTCCAACTCGGACTCCCAAACCTCCCAAACCTTCCCACCGGAAACCTGCCATATTGGAGAGTTGGACTTTCCACCTGGAGGGGGATTCCTTCCCCTTGGTGCGCCCCCCACCCCTTGGCCGGCCAGGGCAGCCTAGGTGGCTTGCCCCCCAAGGCTAGGGGCGCAGGGGAGTGGGTGGTACTGCCCGGAACCTTCCGGAACCTTCCATGACCTTCTAGAAGCTTCCAGGACCTTCCGGGACATACCGGGACCGTTTTGGGACATTCCGGACACTTCTGGAGCACTTCCAGGACCTTCCGAGACCGTTCTCGGACGTTCCGGAGCCATCCGGATAGTTGCCAAGACCATCCGAGTTACAGTTTAAGCCACCCGATGACCGCGAAGGTTGTCGGGACGCCCAGCGATTATCCGGAAACTATTCCGGTTGATCCAGGACTTCCCCAGTACCATTCTCATATGTTCCGGAACCACCTGGGACTACTCCAGAGTGATCCGGACATAACCTTAAATACCCAGAACTACTTCTGGTGCTCTTATGAACAATTCCATAAATCTCCGGAACTACTTCCGGTACCCGTATGAACTATTCTGCTTTGCTTCCACTAAACCTTCTACCATACTAGTATTCTAACAGACTACTGCTCGTTAAGTGTGTGACCCAATAGGTTCGGTATAATGCGGACATGACTCAGAACATCTTCCGGACATAGGTCAACAGCCTTTTGTCAATAGCCAATAATCAACAGCGGAGCCATGAACACCCATGTTGACTCCCGCACATACACGAAGAAACTTCGAGTGAACCATTATGTTTAGTCATGTACCATTCCCTTTGCTTCGCGATATATGACAAAGTTAGAGGAGAGAAGTTTGGAACCCATGTGTAACAACTTTTGAACACAAGCCACTCGTTATCCTCTTTGCTCGTTTGTCCCTTTTCTCGTTATCGTATTCCGGTATCCCCGTGACTGAATCACAATGCGTCTGGCCAGACTATAATGGATACCGTCATACCGAGTGGGCCCGAAGTGAATATCTTCTTCATCGTGAAGGAGCAAATCCCATTCTTGAACTATCACAGTCACTAGCCACACCATCTGACATACCCAGAACTTATTTTACTACTTCCCATTTACGGGAGGATTCATCTAAGAACCAAAGCATGTCTTCCTGTGTGAAGCAACTCGATACTCTCATGGTCTAAGGAATTACGTATATGATAACATTTCATGATATGACTTATAACGTAGTTACGATGTGATCTCTAAGTATATCATTCAATACTGGGGTCGGTTCAACATCATTGTTCTGCTAACAATATGTTCCCATTGCTACTGACATCCTTGTTACAAGAACAATGTCCATGATTAAGAAAACGTAATCATCAGTTAGCACATGAGCTGGTCTTAGAGGCTAAACCAGGAACTCTTGGTGTTTACATTTCCACACATGCAAATGAGTTTTCTTCTGAATCTCACAGTCAGGGTCATTGCAATTATAGCACAGAAATATAAACATTAATTACGAACGTGGAAATATATATATAATAACATTTTATTATTGCCTCTAGGGCATATTTCCAACAGTCTCCCACTTGCACTAGAGTCAATAATATTGTCAGTGCTTGAGCACTTTACACCTATGGCATACCGGTGTAATAAATGCCTCATTTGTGGTATAGACCTCATCTTTGGATCTGACGTTTCAGGCCCGTTTGTATCTTGCATATCTTCGCGTTTTCACGCTATCATAAAATTCACTAATTTTATTAGTTTAGCTTTGTATATGTTTGAATCATTTGGTAGGACCTTGGTTCCTTAGAATAAGTCATGAAATCATTCATCAATGTTCCATGAGCTTCAAGCATCTAGGAAACCATACCATGTTCATAAATGAACTGATGATTCAAAATACCCTCCCTTGTTACTTCTTTAAGCTCAATAACAAGGAGGGTATTTTGAATCATAAATTCATTTATGAACATGGTATGGTTTCCTAGATGCTTGAAGCTCATGGAACATTGACGAATGATTTCATGACTTATTCTAAAGGAACCAAGGTCCTGCCAAATGATTCAAACATATACAAAGCTAAACTGATAAAATTAGTGAATTTTATGATAGCGTGAAAACGCGAAGATATGCAAGATACAAACGGGCCTGAAACATCAGATCCGATGATGAAGTCTATACCACAAATGAAGAATGTATTACACCGGTATGCCATAGGTGTAAAATGCTCAAGCACTGATAATATTATTGACTCTAGTGCAAGTGGGAGACTGTTGGAAATATGCCCTAGAGGCAATAATAAAATGTTATTATATATATTTCCACGTTCGTAATTAATGTTTATATTTCTGTGCTATAATTGCAATGACCCTGACTATGAGATTCAGAAGAAAACTCACTTGCATGTGTGGAAATGTAAACACCAAGAGTTCCTGGTTTAGCCTCTAAGACCAGCTCATGTGCTAACTGATGATTACGTTTTCTTAATCATGGACATTGTTCTTGTAACAAGGATGTCAGTAGCAATGGGAACATATTGTTAGCAGAACAATGATGTTGAACCGACCCCAGTATTGAATGATATACTTAGAGATCACATCGTAACAACGTTATAAGTCATATCATGAAATGTTAGCATATACGTAATTCCTTAGACCATGAGAGTATCGAGTTGCTTCACACAGGAAGACATGCTTTGGTTCTTAGATGAATCCTCCCGTAAATGGGAAGTAGTAAAATAAGTTCTGGGTATGTCAGATGGTGTGGCTAGTGACTGTGATAGTTCAAGAATGGGATTTGCTCCTTCACGATGAAGAGATATTGACTTTGGGCCCACTCGGTATGACGGTATCCATTATAGTCTGGCCAGACGCATTGTGATTCAGTCACGGGGATACCGGAATACGATAACGAGAAAATGGACAAACGAGCAAAGAGGATAACGAGTGGCTTGTGTTCAAGAAGTTGTTACACATGGGTGCCAAACATCTCTCCTCTAACTTTGTCATATATCACGAAGCAAAGGGAATGGTACATGAATAAACATAATGGTTCACTCGAAGTTTCTTCGTGTATGTGTGGGAGTCAACATGGGTGTCCATGGCTCCGCTGTTGATTATTGGCTATTGACAAAAGGTTGTTGACCTATGTCCGGAAGATGTTCTGAGTCATGTCCGCATTATACCGAACCTATTGGGTCACACACTTAACGAGCAGTAGTCTGTTAGAATACTAGGATGGTAGAAGGTTTAGTGGAAGCAAAGCAGAATAGTTCATACGGGTACCGGAAGTAGTTCCGGGGATTTATGAAATAGTTCATAAGGGCACCAAAAGTAGTTTTGGGTATTTAAGGATATGTCCGGATCACTCTGGAGTAGTCCCAGGTGGTTCCGGAACATATGAAAATGGTAATGGGAAAGTTTACGATCAACCGGAATAGTTTCGGTGATCGGGGGACAGCTTAAACAATATGTTGTGTTCACCGGACATAATAACCTTTGCCCGGATGGCTCCGAAACCCATTTAGATGGCTCCGGAACATTTGTTAGAGGTTCCGTAAGGTATTGGAAGTGCTCCAAAAGTGTCTGGAATGTCCCGAAACAGTCCCGGTAGGTCCCGGAAGGTCCTGGAAGCTTCTAGAAGGTTCCGGAAGGTTCCGGGCAGTACCACCCACTGCCCTGCGCCCCTGGCCTTGGGGAGCAAGCCACCTAGGCTGCCCTGGCCGGCCAGGTGGTGGGGGCGCACCAAAAAGGGGTGGGAGATCCTCCAGGTGGGATTTCCAAATACCATTATGGAAGGTTTCCGGTGGGAAGGTATGTGTAGGTTTGGAAGGCTTGGGAGTCCAAGTTGGACTCCCAAACCTCCTTGAGCTGCGCCCTAGGCCCCTTGGCCACCTATATAAGGTGAGCCAAGGGTGGGGGAAGACATACACAATCAATCCCCAAGGCCTATGCGCCACCCTCCCTCCTCTAAACCCCCTTGCTCCACAATTAGACCCCGGTTTAGACGCTGTTCTAGATCGGAATCCGTTAGGGTTTTCTCCCTCTAGTTTTCTCGGTGGCGTTCATCTCTGGACGGCGGAGCGCTGCTGGATTGCTGCTACGGGATGTGTGGATACTAATGGAGGGGTCGTACCTTCGACCCTTCTTCGAGGAGCTTGTTCATGGGACTTGTCCGTGGGACTAGATCGCGGGATTTGTTCGCGGGCTCGAGTCTCAACTCCCCCCGAGAGACACTATCTTCGATCACGCGGCTTTTACTTAAAAGCACTCGGGGGCTCGAGCATAAACTTCCCCCGAGAGACGTTATCCTCGCTAAAAAACGCGACCATCTACAACCATAGGGAGGCCAAAACGCCAGAACGCAAGACTCCTGCCCAAAAACAAAAGCTCAGGCAAAGAAAGTTGCATCGAAAAGCGCACGGTTCTTTAGTCTTCACCCGATCGTAAGCGATCACTTAAACACTCGGGGGATAGTCCCATCGGGAGCGCTGACGCGCATTCGATCCAAACTTGGAAAAATTTAAAAACAACTACAAACCAGTGAGGCAAAAATTCATAAAGCCTACGCTTGATTCTGCAAATCAAACGCAGCCTCGGGGGGTACTCCCATCGGGAGCGCTGGCGCGCACCTGAGAAGACAAATTCATTACAAGGGAGTCGAAAAAAATTTCATTACAAAGGAGTCGAAGACAAATTCATTACAAGGGAGTCGAAGACATTTTCATTACAAAGGAGTCGAAGACATTTTCATTACAAAGGAGTCGAAGACAATTTCATTACAAGGGAGTCGAAGACATGTTCATTACAAAGGAGTCGAAGACAGTCATTACAAAGGAGTCGAAGACAGTCATTTCATTACAAAGAAGTCGAAACGACAGTTGCCGCTACAGAAGGACCCGTGGAACTGCAAGATGGGCTACATTCAACTTCTACATGTGTGCTCATGTTGATATAATTGGCACTTTCGTGCCACAAGCTGACGGACATCACCACAGACAAAGTAGCAACCCAGCCCGTGAAGAAGAAGGTCGCCGTCCTCTAGTTCTACAAGGTGCCTCGCCTACTGACGCAGCCGCTTGACGACCGGCATGACTGTAACACCCTCAGTGTTAGGCATCTGTAAAACTTTTGTTAATATAATTCTCTGTGATTAGCAAGTCTCTAATCACCTTTGACCATGCCTTGTTCATCTCTGAATTCAAACAAACCCAAAATGCCTTTGGTGGAATATTAAAACCAATGTGCAAAATAAACATTGTCCAATAATTGTGGAACCACTTTTATAAAATCACTAATAATCAGTGGACCATGCCAATATGGTTTTGGGTATTTATCATGCCACTGAAAAATTCAAACAATTCAAACAGTAGCCAAACCAGTGGCATTTAATACCTTTTAAATAAAACAAAAATACAATTGATTTTATTTTGACACAAAACTTTTTGTGGCACTGTTCTATAGTGCTACACTAATTATGGGCTAGGTTAGACATTTTAAAAAAATGCCTAGATGAATAAAATAGTTGCAAGCAAAAATAACAGAAAAGAAAAACAAGAGAAAAACATATAAAAGGGCAAAGCCCGAAACCCCCTCTCCCACTGGGCCTACCGGCCCAGCAAACCCCCACCTCACCCCGAATCTAGCCCAGCTAGCCCACCATCTCTCCCCTCCCCTGTTCACCTTGCGGTGTCGCACATCCATGGCGCCACGGCAGAGGTCGTCGCCGTGGCGGCCATCGCAGCTCCCCGGCGGCCTACTTGTTACCCCGAGGCACCACTGGCCCATGCCCTAACCCTAGAATCGCCCCCCCAGGTCTCGCTCACAGACGCTTCCTCCGTCGTTCTCACCTCTGCCCGAGCCCGCCATGGACACCACGGCGAACCACCGCGACGACTCGCCGTTCTAGCCTCCTCCAGCATGTCCAATCGCCGCCCCGTGCTCGTCTTTGACACCCCATGGAGCGAATTGAGCCACCGTCGCCTGCCGGGAGCTCCTCGTCGCCGTTCCCCTCTCTGTGGCCGCCTTCGTCGCCGTTCAAATTCCGGCTGCACCCGGCCTCCTCCGAGCCCACTGCCAGCCCCGACACGCTCCTGGTGAGCATGCCCGCCGCCGCCATTGTTTCGCGCTCTCCCGATTAGCCCATAGACGTTTCCCCCTGTCCCGCCGTTCTGACCGTCGTCGCGCTCGTCACCGGCGAGGCTCCGATGACCAAATGGTCACTGGCTTGGCCCCGTTGCACTCGCCGCGTTGAGTATCATCTTCTGGACCCCTTGAATCGTCGCGGGCGCCCTCGTAACTTCAACTCCGTCGCCGCCGTGGTTCTGACTTCCGCCAAGTTCGTCGCCGGCGTGGATTCCGGTCGTCTCCGACGAAGCCCCCACCACCATTCGACGCGCCATGATTCCCCCGTCCAAACGCGCCCCTCCCCGCTCCAAGCCATGGCCGGAGTCGAGCGCGGGCTCGACCTCGTCGGCGTACTGTCGCCGGCGAGTCGCCTATGAGGCCCCTGTGAGACTGCTAGATGGGCCTGCCGCGTCAGGGGATTAGTTTAGCACTAATAACCCCACTGACAATGGGGCCCGCTCTATGAGTTAGTGTTAACCCCCCCTTTTAAAAGAATTAAGTTTAATCCCCCCCTTTGTTACACTGACAGGTGGGCCCTGGCTATCAGATAAATAAAATTGTTTAATTAAAATGCAATTAATAAAATCAGTGTATGACATGTGGGCCCTGGCTCCAATTAATTCTAATAAAATGAATTATTATCACTAAGAGGCTGACATGTGAGACCCCATGTCAGGTTTGACCAGTCAACCTTGTTGTGGATAATGTTACTGTTTTAATCATAAAATAATTCCAGAAAATCTTTTAAAATGATTTAAACTTTGAATTTGAATATCTTTTAAACCGTAAGTCAGATTCAAAAACTTTATACATGAAAATTGACCAGAAAAATACAACGAATACGAATACGCTATCCGTATACCAATCACACCCCTCTAACATATCGCACACGAGATATTCCCCTTCCGATTGCATTGTCCGGTAATCCCCCGGTGCCGGTAAAACTTTCTAGATGGAATTGTTTCGAACACGAAAGTTGTTCGGATTGTTTCAACTAGCACGGTTACACCATCCACACGTTTGTCGGATGTCGACGACACCTCCGGCATGATACCTTCCCCCTTCGGACACCCTGTTCGGTAATCACCCGGTACTGACGAATCATCACCAAATGAATTCCCACTCCGAGCAACGTGCATTGCACTGCGTTAGAACACCGTTAACATTGCATCTGTCATGTCATGCATCTGTTTGTATATGTTTGCGTTGTATTCACTGTTTCTCCCCCCTTTATTCTCCGGTAGACCCCGTTGCTGCCACCGACAACACCGCCGCTGAGTACGACTACTTCATCGATGACCGTACCCCTACCGTCGAGCTTCCAGGCAAGCAGAGCCATTCTCTTCCCCAGATATCGCCTACCTTTCCGTACTTTCTTGCACTAGGCATTGTTACTGCTGCTGCTACGTTACAATCCTATTCAATTGCATAGCCTGATTTTGTCGCCCCTTGATGTACCTCCTTTATCCTATGCTGCCTATTATATTTATGCATTATTCAGTAGTGAGCCCTGCGCATTGTTAGCTAGGATTAGATAGCGGGCCGTGACCACTCAAGGGAGTGACGCGGATACAACTTATTACAACTGCACAGGTACGGTACAATGCTGACACCGCCTAAGGCCCCCTAGCTCGGCTCTGCCGAGCCACCTTGAAGTGTGAGCTATCAAGGAGTAATCCTTGTACTCCACTCGTTGATGACTCTGTATAGCCGCTCTAGGTACATGAGCACGGTTGTCCTTAAGGTAAGAAGTCGGGCGACCCAACGGTGGCCGCGAGCGGTATTGCGTCGGGAACGACAGGGAAGGTACGACCGACGTTACTGGCGTGCTTGGCCCCTGCTCGTATCTCGCGAGAGTTACCAAACCACGAAAAAGTCGACCTCTACCAAGAGCACACGCGAGACAACGTTGTCGGTAACCGCGCGCTTTGACGGGACGACAGGGCAGGCCCCGACGTTACCGGTGGGCCTTGTTGCTGTTCGTTGTCCGTTGTGTTGTTAGTCAGACAGCGATAACGGTTGTCTGCGAGATAATATTAAAATTCTAAATGGTTCGGCGGATGACTTGACAGACCCGTTGGTCTGTACGCACTACCTACACGTGAGATTACGGTGTGGGTCCTCCGCGTCGTAGTTTGTCCGAAAGCTCTTCTGACGTCAGCAGTACCACGGGCTGATAGCCGGGAAGCGGTCTTGTCTTATTTGCTGCAGCAGGTGTGTTTTGGATTTGCTTTTTCTTCACCGGCCAGTCTCGTACCGTGCAGGAGCGTGCAAGGGTGAGGGACCTAGACCCCTTGGCGCATATGATATAGTCCGGCGGATGGCCTCTCTGCTGAGCCTAGGATGGGTTGCGATGTGTCGGATAGCCTCGGTGGGGCGTTCCCTAACAAGGTTCACGCCACCCTGGAGATCCGAGCATGCAGGCTGAACAGTAGTGCACCCTGAGGGAGTTTAATCTATTCGAATAGCCGTGTCCACGGTAACAGGACGCTTTATGCTGAAGCTGGATCTTATCACTACAAACTACTACTATTAAACTATATGGTTCCGGGTTTTCTTCCTCGCAGGGAAGTTGAGGAGGGGAACTCGGAGGCATTATTATTATTAATCATTACAACTTATATTATTCAATGTTGCAGCAACTTCTGCTTCATTGTTACTTTATTGCTTTATATGAACTGTTGGCTGTTTCTCTTCTCATGCTGCAAGACATCGTCGGAAGATGCTAGTCTTCGATAGGCCTAGCTTCTTACCCTTATTCTGATTTCTACCTTGCAGTCCACTATATACAGCCTCCCCTTTCCATTTGATACAAATGCATAAATGCTTAGTAGCGAACGTAAGACTCGCGGGTATGCTAGATACTCACCTGCTTTATTTTCCCCCTTTTTGTTTTGCCTGATCGGCCGCTGAGTCGACGTTGGAGCCTTGGAGCCCGGGAGCAGGAGATCCCCGATGCCGACCACCGCAACATGAAGATCCCCGATGCCTTCTACGACGTCGAGTTCCCCTTTGACCAGGAGTAGTTTGGAGGTTCCCAGGCTGGAGGCCTCGCCTTTTCGATCGAGTGTTGTTTTTGTGCTAGCCTTCTTAAGGCAACCTTGTATTCTCGTGTTTGTACTCAGATACCATTGCTTCCGCTGACTTTGTGCTCTCGAGCTGTTGTATTCGAGCCCTCGTGGCCCCTGGCTTGTATTAAACAGCTTGTATTATTTTATTTGTAGAGTTGTGTTGTGATATCTCACCGTGAGTCCCTAATCTCGATCGTGTACCTTGCGTGTATGATTACTGTACACGGTCTGATTTTGAGGGCGTCACAAGTTGGTATCAGAGCCGACTGCCTGTAGGAAGCCACCCAACCACTACCTGGTCGAAGTTGAGTCTAGACTTTTTAAAACTATTTTGCCAACTTAATGTTTGGCTTACGGGCCCACATCGATGTCACTATGTGTGATATCTATGGTATTAGGATCCTTTTCTCCTTACCTATGCTCTGGGAATCTGCTCTCTTATCCTTGCTGGTAAGTTTTACAAACTCTGACATTAGGATCACGTTCTCTTGATTCCACCCGGCGTTTTGGTGCTTCCCCATTGATTGAGTCGTGTCGCAGGAGTTCTACCCCAGGTCCCGGACCGCGGAACCCATTCTCATTCTGGGCAGGCCGCGCGTCCTCTGGCATTAACTCCTGTGGCCAACAGTGTTCTTGCGGCGTGATTGACATAGTGGAATCTATGCCGCGTCGTGTAATCCTTACCGCGGTCGGCGCGCCGCCTAGTGTGTCCTTTTTCCTTAATTTCTACGACGTTACGCTGCCCGATTTTCGATTGATTCTATGTGTGGATGTGTATGTCTTATATGACTACTGCTATATATCCGCGCCTCCTCTTTGATGTCGCTTTACCAATTACTCGTTTCCGACATCTCGTTAAAATTCTCATCGCTGAAATACCCATGTTAAATTCTAGCAGGATGGCTGGTCGTGGTGGTCGTGGTCGTGGTGCCAACGATCCACCTCCGCCGCCGGACTACATGGCCGCGATGATGCAGCAGTTTCAGATGAACCAGGTGTTTATGCAAGGAGTCATAGATCAGCTCCAGAACCAGAATCAGAACCAGAACTAGCACCAGAACCAACCGCCTGTGGTTACTCTACGGGATTTCATGCGTCTCAATCCCCCTCTCTTCCACGAACCGGAACAGCCGCTGGATGCCGATGATTGGCTCCGTGACATCAACCGTCAGTTGGAGTTCGCTAATGTGAGCGCTGCTGGTTACGTCAACTTCGGATCCTATTTCCTGCGTGGCCCCGCTGCTTAGTGGTGGGACACTTACAAGGGCTCGCTAGCTGAAGGGACCGTCGTCACCTGGAATGACTTCAAGACTGCCTTCCGTGCTCGTTATGTCCCCCAGGCGATTATGAACCGTATGAAGGCCGAGTTCCGCAACCTTGTTCAGGGCAACAAAACTGTCGAGGCATACCAGAGGGAATTCCTCCGCCTCTCCCGATATGCTGCAAGTGACCTCCCCAATGATGCAAGTAGGCAAGAGAAGTTCCGTGATGGACTCAACCCAGATCTCCAGCTTGCACTGGCTTCGCACATCTTCCCCGACTTCGCTACCATGGTGAACCAGACTATCACTCTTGAGACCGCTCAGCTTAAGTTCGGTGGTTCGCCGAAGCGCCCCCGTGATGCTGGCTCATCTTCGGGCACAACACAGAAGCAACGCGTTTGGCTTCCTCATAGTGTGTTTCGTCCAAATGCCCCTGCACCCAGGCCGTCGTATGTTGCACCCCGTCTGCCTCCGCCCCCGCCGAGACAGCCGAAGACTGAGACCGCACCCCTCCGTCCTCAAGATGGCCTGTGTTTCAAGTGCCGTCAGCCAGGCCATATTTCCAGAGACTGCCCTCAGCGAGAGAATCAACTGGTACTTCACCCTACTGGCCGCGGAAATGGCCGTGGCAACAATGGGACTCTCAACTATAATACTGGGTCAAATCCTCATGCTCGTGGTCATGCTTACAACATTGACGTTGAAGAAGCTCAGGAATAGCCCGCTACTGTGATGGGTAATCTCCTCGTTAACTCAATACCTGCTACTGTTTTATTCGATACAGGAGCATCGCATTCATTTATGTCTGGAGCATTTGCATCTAAGCATGGCATATATCACGAAAAGATGCGTACCCCCTTGGCCGTTAAAACACCCGGCAGCATGTGTCACGTTGACATGCTAGCACCTAACATCACCGTCGAGATCGAAAGGATTGAGTTCCTTGTCTCCCCACATATTCTGAAAACATCCACTATTGACCTTATCTTGGGTATGGATTGGCTGAAAGCCCACGATGCCGCACTTTATTGTGGCACCAAGGTCATCCAACTCTTTCATCCTTCTGCCGCGATTGTGAGTCACACTGCCATTGTGTCGATGAATGCCGAAGCTCATATATATGCTCTGAATGCCTTGAATGTCGCACCTCTCGAAGGGATAGATAAAGTTCCCATCGTTTGTGATTTTACCGACGTATTCCCAGAAGAACTGCCGGGGATACCCCCGATCAGAGAAGTTGAATTCGTCATCGACTTGAAGCCCGACACCGTCCCTATTGCCTACGCCCATATAAGATGCCACCTCACCACCTCCTTGAATTGAAGAAGGAGATCGACACGGCCCTCGACAAAGGATTCATCCATCCAAGTTCCTCCTCTTGGGGAGCACCTTCGCTCTTTGTCAAGAAGAGTGATGGCACGAACCGTTTGGTCCAAGATTACCGACCTATCAACCAGGCCACGATACAGAACAAGTACCCCCTCCCTCAGATCAATGGACTTTATGATCAATTTGATGGATCTACGGTGTTTTCAAAACCCGACTTAAGGTTGGGTTACCATCAGATCCGGGTCCTTGATGAGGACATCCCGAAGACCGCATTCATTACTCGCTATGGTTCATACGAGTACACTGTCATGTCCTTTGGCTTGACGAATGCCCCAGCCACTTTCTCCATATTGATGAACTATATATTCATGTAATATCTCGACAAGTTTGTCGTGGTTTATCTGGATGATATATTGATTTACTCCAAGACCGATGCAGAACATGCTGAACATCTTCGTCTCATATGGAAAAGCTTCGAGAACACAAACTCTATGCTAAGTATTCAAAGTGTGAATTCTGGCTTCCCGAAGTTACCTACCTTGGTCATGTGATTTCCAAGGATGGCGTTGCCGTTAACCCCGAACGTATCCAGGCTATACTTGACTGGACTCCTCCCAGGACTGTCAAGCAAGTCCGAAGTTTCCTCGGCCTCGCCAGCTATTGCCGCCGTTTTGTTGAGAATTTCTCCAAGATTTCCAAGCCTCTGACTAATCTGCTTTCACAAAGGCGTCAAGTTTGAGTGGACTGATAAATGTCAAGAAAGTTTTC
The DNA here is from genome assembly GCA_950022295.1 of Bromus sterilis. NCBI lineage: Eukaryota > Viridiplantae > Streptophyta > Magnoliopsida > Poales > Poaceae > Bromus > Bromus sterilis. The sequence continues at coordinate 280,425,876 of OX465599.1, read as the reverse complement.
AAGCTCTGAAGGACAAGCTCACTTCAACCCCAGTGCTTGCTCCGCCTGATACTCAGAAGGACTTCGTGATTTATTGCGACGCGTCTCGTCAAGGATTAGGCTGTGTCCTAATATAAGAGCGCAAAGTGATTGCTTATGGCTCTCGTCAGTTGCGTGCTCACGAAGAAAACTATCCAACTCATGATCTCGAATTGGCAGCGGTAATTTATGCATTGAAGCTGTGGCGACATTACCTCGTTGGTAACCGTTGCGAGATCTACACTGACCACCAAAGCCTGAAGTACCTGTTTACTCAGCCCGACCTGAATCTCCGCCAACAGAGATGGCTCGAGACAATAGCCGACTACAACATGGGAATTTCTTACACCCCTAGCAAAGCTAATGTGGTGGCCGATGCCTTAAGCCGCAAAGCCTATTGTAGTGAACTGGAAGTTCAAGTAGAGCAGCCACGTCTGTATGAAGAGCTCCACAAGCTGAACATCGAAATTGTTCCGCAGGGATATGTGAACTCCCTGGTGGTCAAACCAGACCTCGACATCCGCATCAAGACGGTACAGCATTATGACTCTGACATTTGGAAGATTAAGCGTCGTGTCGCCAGCGGAGAGCCCTCATTCTTCACTATTGATGCAAATGATGATAATGCGGTGTACTTCAAGGGTCGTTTAGTGGTTCCGGTAGCCAAGGCCAACCTGAATTACGCCTCTGATGTCATGAAAGAAGCTCATGATACACCTTTGTCGATTCACCCTGGTAGTACCAAGATGTACCAAGACATTCGTCAGCGGTACTGGTGGTCCAACATGAAACAAGACATTGCTCGTTATGTTGATGAGTGTAACGTTTGCCGTCGCGTGAAAGACGAACATCAAAGACCTGCTGGTACTCTGCAACCACTCTCTATTCCTGAATGGAAATGGGACAAGATTGAAATGGACTTCGTCACCGGATTTCCCCGATCACAGAAAGGTCATGATGCAATCTTTGTCGTCATCGACCGATTCTCCAAGGTTGCTCATTTTCTGCCTGTCAAGGAGACGATCTCTGCTATTCAGTTGGCATACTTGTATGTTTCCAGAATCGTGTTGCTCCACGGTATTCCGTTGGAGATCAGTTCCGACCGAGGCAACATTTTCACCTCGAAGTTCTGGGATAGTTTCCAAGAAGCTATGGGAACTCACCTAAATTTCAGCACCGCTTATCACCCCCAGTCGCAAGGCCAAGTCGAACGAGTCAACCAAGTGCTCGAAGATATGCTTCGAGCTTGTGTCATTTCATTCGGTAAGAAATGGGAGGAATCTCTTACATTTGCTGAATTCTCGTACAACAATAGCTATCAGGCTAGTCTGAAGATGGCCCCCTTTGAAGTTCTCTATGGACGTAAGTGTCGAACCCCTCTGAATTGGTCAGAAACTGGAGAACGAACCCTCATTGGTCCGGACATTATTCAGCAAGCCGAAGATCAGGTTCGCGTTATTCATGAACACTTGAAAGCTGCTCAGTCTCGTCAAAAGAGCAACTATGACCGCAAGCACAAGGAAATGATCTATCAACCTGGCAAATATGCTTACCTCCGTGTCACCCCGATGCGAGGCACTCATCATTTCGGGATCAAAGGCAAGTTAGCTCCTCGCTACATTGGCCCATTCCGTATCCTTTCTAGAAGTGGACCGGTGGCATACCGTTTGAAATTGCCGGCAAACCTCTCTCAAGTCCACGATGTATTTCACGTGTTGCAACTCCGACGCTGCTTCAAGGACCCTATTCGAGAAGTGGAGCATGATATGATCGAGCTGCAGCAAGACTTGACTTATCAAGAACATCCGAGCCGCATTCTTGATCAGTCTAAACGCAAAACCCGCAACAAGACAACCAAGTTCCTCAAAGTTCAGTGGTCGAATCATTCTGAAGATGAAGCCACTTGGGAACGCGAAGAACGTCTTCGTGAGGAATACCCCGATCTTTCCCCTCTACCGCTTAGATTCTCGGGACGATAATTCTTGTAGTGGGGAAGATTTGTAACACCCTCAGTGTCAGGCATCTGTAAAACTTTTGTTAATATAATTATCTGTGATTAGCAAGTCTCTAATCACCTTTGACCATGCCTTGTTCATCTCTGAATTCAAACAAACCCAAAATGCCTTTGGTGGAATATTAAAACCAATGTGCAAAATAAACATTGTCCAATAATTGTGGAACCACTTTTGTAAAATCACTAATAATCAGTGGACCATGCCAATATGGTTTTGGGTATTTATCATGCCACTGAAAAATTCAAACAATTCAAACAGTAGCCAAACCAGTGGCATTTAATACCTTTTAAATAAAACAAAAATACAATTGATTTTATTTTGACACAAAACTTTTTGTGGCACTGTTCTATAGTGCTACACTAATTATGGGCTAGGTTACACATTTTACAAAAATGCCTAGATGAATAAGATAAATGCAAGCAAAAATAAGAGAAAAGAAAAACAAGAGAAAAACAAATAAAAGGGCAAAGCCCGAAACCCCCTCTCCCACTGGGCCTACTGGCTCAGCAAACCCCCACCTCACCCCGAATCTAGCCCAGCTAGCCCACCATCTCTCCCCTCCCCTGTTCACCTCGCGGTGTCGCGCATCCATTGCGCCACGGCAGAGGCCGTCTCCGTGGCGGCCATCGCAGCTCCCCGGCGGCCTACTTGTTACCCCGAGGCACCACTGGCCCATGCCCTAACCATAGAATCACCCGCCCCCCTAGGTCTCGCTCAGAGCCGCTTCCCCCGTCGTTCTCACCTCTGCCCGAGCCCGCCATGGACACCACGGCGAACCACCGCGGCGACTCGCCGTTCTAGCCTCCTCCAGCGTGTCCAATCGGCGCCCCGTGCTCGTCTTCGACATCCCACGGAGCGAATTGAGCCAACGTCGCCTGCCGGGAGCTCCTCGTCGCTGTTCCCCTCTCTGTGGCCGCCTCCGTCGTCGTTGAAATTCCGGCTGCACCCGACCTCCTCCGAGCCCACTGCCAGCCCCGACACGCTCCTGGTGAGCATGCCCGCCGCTGCCATTGTTTCGCGCTCGCCCGATTAGCCCATAGGTGTTTCCCCCCGTCCCGCCGTTCTGACCGCCGTCGCGCTCGTCGCCGGCGAGGCTCCGATGACCAAATGGTCACTGGCTTGGCCCCGTTGCACTCGCCGCGTTGAGTAGCATCTCCCGGACCCCTTGAATCGTCGCGGGCGCCCTCGTAACTTCAACTCCGTCGCCGCCGTGGTTCTGCCTTCCGCCAAGTTCATCGCCGGCGTGGATTCCGGTCGTCTCCGGCGAAGCCCCCACCACCATTCGACGCGCCATGATTCCCCCGTCCGAACGCGCCCCTCCCCGCTCCAAGCCATGGCCGGAGTCGAGCGCGGGCTCGACCTCGTCGGCGTACTGTCGCCGGCGAGTCGTCGGTGAGGCCCCTGTGAGACTGCTAGATGGGCCCGCCGCGTCAGGGGATTAGTTTAGCACTAATAACCCCACTGACAATGGGGCCCGCCCTATGAGTTAGTGTTAACCCCCCTGTTAAAAGAATTAAGTTTAATCCCCCCTTTGTTACACTGACAGGTGGGCCCTGGCTATCAGATAAATAAAATTGTTTAATTAAAATGCAATTAATAAAATCAGTGTATGACATGTGGGCCCTGGCTCCAATTAATTCTAATAAAATGAATTATTATTACTAAGAGGCTGACATGTGGGACCCCATGTCAGGTTTGACCAGTCAACCCTGTTGTGGATAATGTTACTGTTTTAATCATAAAATAATTCCAGAAAATCTTTTAAAATGATTTAAACTTTGAATTTGAATATCTTTTAAACCGTAAGTCAGATTCAAAAACTTTATACATGAAAATTGATGAAAAAATACAACGAATAAAAATACGCTATCCGTATCCCAATCACACCCCTCTAACATACCGCACACGAGACATTCCCCTTCCGATTGCATTGTCCGGTAATCCCCCGGTGCGGGTAAAACTTTCCGGATGGAATTGTTTCGAACACGAAAGTTGTTCGGATTGTTTCAACTAGCACGGTTACACCATCCACACGTTTGTCGGATGTCCACGACACCTCTGGCATGATCCCTTCTCCCTTCGGACACCCTGTTCGGTAATCACCCGGTACTGACGAATCATCACCAGATGAATTCCCACTCCGAGCAACGTGCATTGCACTGCGTTAGAACACCGTTAACATTGCATCTATCATGTCATGCATCTGTTTGTATATGTTTTCTTTGTATTCACTGTTTCTCCCCCCTTTATTCTCCGGTAGACCCCGTTGCTGCCACCGACAACACCGCCGCTGAGTACGACTACTTCATCGACGACCGTACCCCTACCGTCGAGCTTCCAGGAAAGCAGAGCCATTCTCTTCCCCAGATATCGCCTACCTTTCCGTACTTTCTTGCACTAGGCATTGTTATTGCTGCTTCTACGTTACAATCCTATTCAATTGCATAGCCTGATTTTGCCGCCCCTTGATGTACCTCCTTTATCCTATGCTGCCTATTATATTTATGCATTATTCAGCAGTGAGCCCTGCACATTGTTAGCTAGGATTAGATAGCGGGCCGTGACCACTCAAGGGAGTGACGCGGATACAACTTATTACAACTGCACAGGTACGGTACAATGCTGACACCGCCTAAGGCCCCCTAGCTCGGCTCTGCCGAGCCACCTTGAAGTGTGAGCTATCAAGGAGTAATCCTTGTACTCCACTCGTTGATGACTCTGTATAGTCGCTCTAGGTACCTGAGCACGGTTGTCCTTAAGGTAAGAAGTCGGGCGACCCAATGGTGCCCGCGAGCGGTATTGCCACGGGAGCGACAGCGAGGGTACGACCGACGTTACTGGCATGCTTGGCCCCTGCTCGTATCTCGCGAGAGTTACCAAACCACGAAAAAGTCGAGCTCTACCAAGAGCACAAGCAAGACAAGGTAAGGAGACGGTTCATCTTGTCGGTAACCGCGCGCTTTGACGGGACGACAGGGCATGCCACGACGTTACCGCCTTGTTGCTGTTCGTTGTCCGTTGTGTTGTTAGTCAGACAGCGATAACGGTTGTCTGCGAGATAATATTAAAATGCTAAATGGTTCGGCGGATGACTTGAGAGACCCGTTGGTTTGTACGCACTACCTACACGTGGGATTACGGTGTGGGGCCTCCGCGTCGTAGTTTGTCCGAAAGCTCTTCAGACGTCAGAAGTACCACGGGCTGATAGCCGGGAAGCGGTCTTGTCTTATTTGCTGCAGCAGGTGTGTTTTGGATTTGCTTTTGCTTCACCGGCCAGTCTCGTACCGTGCAGGAGCGTGCAAGGGTGAGGGACCTAGACGCCTTGGCGCATAGGATATAGTCCGACGGATGGCCTCTCTACTGAGCCTAGGATGGGTTGCGATGTGTCGGATAGCCTCGGTGGGGCGTTCCCTAACAAGGTTCACGCCACCCTGGAGATCCGAGCGTGCATGCTGAACAGTAGTGCACCCCTGCAGGGAGTTTAATCTATTCGAATAGCCGTGTCCACGGTAACAGGCCGCTTTATGCTGAAGCTGGATCTTATCACTACAAACTACTACTATTAAACTGTATGGTTCCGGGTTTTCTTCCTCGCAGGGAAGTTGAGGAGGGGAACTCGGAGGCATTATTATTATTAATCATTACAACTTATATTATTCAATGTTGCAGCAACTTCTGCTTCATTGTTACTTTATTTCTTTATATGAACTGTTGGCTGTTTCTCTTCTCATGCTGCAAGACATCGTCAGAAGATGCTAGTCTTCGATAGGCCTAGCTTCTTACCCTTATTCAGATTTCTACCTTGCAGTCCACTATATACAACCTCCCCTTTCCATTTGATACAAATGCATAAATGCTTAGTAGCGGACGTAAGACTCGCGGGTATGCTAGATACTCACCTGCTTTATTTCCCCCCTTTTTGTTTTTCCTGATCGGCCGCTGCAGTCGACGTTGGAGCCTTGGAGCCCAGGAGCAGGAGATCCCCGATGCCGACCACCGCAACATGAAGATCCCCGATGCCTTCTACGACGTCGAGTTCCCCTTTGACCAGGAGTAGTTTGGAGGTTCCCAGGCAGGAGGCCTGGCCTTTTCGATCGAGTGTTGTTTTTGTGCTAGCCTTCTTAAGGCAACCTTGTATTCTCGTGTCTGTACTCAGATACTATTGCTTCCGCTGACTTTGTGCTCTCGAGCTGTTGTATTCGAGCCCTCGTGGCCCCTGGCTTGTATTAAACAGCTTGTATTATTTTATTTGTAGAGTTGTGTTGTGATATCTCACAGTGAGTCCCTAATCTCGATCGTGTACCTTGCGTGTATGATTACTGTACACGATCTGATTTTGGGGGCGTCACAATGACGTCCAGTTCATCCTTAGAACTAGAAGAGCAAACTCCATCGGCCAAAGAATCAGCCGAAGACGAAGACACGGGAGAAGCAGGCGAACCACCACTCGAGCCATCGGAATCACCACTGCTTGTTTCCTCCCAGTATGGATCCAGACGATTGCCACCGACATCAAATGCACGGATAATAATAGTATCTTCACCGTCAAAATGACAGCAAAGTCTATCTCTGTCGCGTAGATTCAACCGACTTGAAAACGCCCTCCAGCCAGATCCAAGGAAAATCAAGGATGAATTATCAACTTCCAGCTCCACCCAAGAAGAAGAACGAGCGCATCGGTGAAGATGGAGCCAGAAGCCCCTCAAGTTACGCTCAGAAGAAATGGAGGCAAATGAGAAGGGAAGAGGAATCCGGGCAGCATTCCGGCTAAGAACACGTAAAAGAAAATCATAGCGCGAAAAACCCTCTTACATGGAGGAAGAAGAAGAAGGCACCGACGTGGTACCATGACGTCCACCGCATGAAGAACGAGGCGTGCGGCCACCAAGACCACGGCGGCCACGGCCTCGCCCAGTCACACCACCACCATGCTTGGGCGCCATATGAAAGAAGAAGCAGAAGAGAAAGATGCGAAGAATGTATGCCAAGGACAGGCAACCACAGGAAGTATTTATAGCACAATCCAAGGGCAAACCAGGAAAAACACGTAGAAGCCCAGGCGGCGCCATCATTGCATCGAAGACCAAACGGGCCGGGCGTTACGAATTCCAAGGCAAGATGACTTCACACGGTCAGCACTATTTACAAGACACGTCAAATATCGCCTGTTTCCCATCAAGCCTTGGAAACCCAACAAGCAACAGGCAGCATGACGTTCAAACCATCATTATGACGGTCCAGAAGAAGCGACGGATCAAAAAATCAAGCATCATCATAGGTCATCAAACAGCAGGACAATGCATATCAACATGACATCTCAAGAGGGACGGATCAAGATAAAAGCAGTTGGGAAAAAACCAAAAGATTCCAAAAGCCAGCTATTTTTTGATGTCAAAATTTTCTAATTCTAAAAAATCTCTTACTCCCATCGGGAGTACCTTTATTCGAGTTCGGATGTTCCCTCACCCAGGAAGCAAAGACGTGCTCGAGTGATCACTCGCACCAGCAGAAAGGACGTACTCTCAGAGTCCGGGTGCTCCCTCACCCTAAAGTCAGTAAAGCATTTGAGTGACTACTCGCAAAAGACTCAGCAATTCAACAAATACGATCTACTCGCGCACTCGACGACATTCCGAGTGTGTGCTTTCTTATTTTCCTCGCCTGAGATCATTACAAGCTCCGCGAGTGAATGCTAAAACAGCTCACTTGATTGTTTATTCCAAGTGGGTGCATCGCTAACCAGGCTCCGTGCCTCTACAAAAACAATTATGTCTGGGCTACGACACACTGTACCCAGATGCCATGCAAGCTTAGCGTGTAGGTAAGACCCCGCTGCGCAGAATGGCCGGGCCGGGACTTGCCGCAGAGAGATTTTACTCCCGACCTTTTCCATGCGCTCAGGCTGTGTGCTTAGACTGGCAGCAATTGATCCTATAAGACCTGCAGCGGCATGACTTTGCTTGACACCGGTCGTTCCAAGTTGATGTCGAGGGACGTGAGGTTGAGTGGGCTACTGCAGTATTTTCCACTAGCGCAATTCACCAAGGCTCGACCAGTCGACTCCTTGGGCCCTTTGAGCTTAGCAATCCCTCGAAACAGATATTGTCATGGCTCAAAACTGCCAGTGACCCGTGGCGATGCCGCGCCTACAAACGATAAAGTATGGATGAATTCGAGTCCCTGCGCGACTCTTCGAGTCCCCCAGACACTCGGGGGCTACTGATGAGGGGGTGACCCCACGACTCCTGCATGTAAGGCTACCTGGTGCGTATGAAGACAGAAGGCCCGCTGGGAAGCTACGACAAGCCCACGATTGGCCCAACCAGGCACCGACGTAGGAGTCCGCGACTAGTATGGAAGACACAACTTGGCGTACAAGGCAAGACTAGAACTAGGAAACTATCTTTGTAACCTAGTACGGACTCCCCGAGACCTAGCCTAGTATATAAAGGCTGGGAGGGGAGACGTCCAGATCAATCCAATACGCATCTACTCATCTAGCCTTGCGAGAACTCGCCTTGGCCTCCACTGTAATCGCCCCCTTACGCAATAATATCGAGCAGGAAGTGCTTCTCCTATTAGCTGACGAGTATCGTCCAACCTGTGCCTTCTCTATGACTGACCCAGGGTCCCTGACCATGGGATTTTCCGGGGCTGATCCCCATCAAGGAACTTATGTAATCTTTCTGTTGTTGCTATGTTGTGTTTGCTGGGATCCGAAGGATTATGAGATTATGTTCAGATCGTGATGATTTATATATTTGGTTCTCTTTTATATTTTGTTCTTGTGTAATTATTGCATGTTATCCGTTGCTTTTTATTGCTTTGGCCAAGTAGTGGATAGTAACCCCAAGAGGGAGCGTTATGCTTGATTGTGGGCCCATGCCCCTGATGTCTAGCTTGAGTGACAGAAACATGAGACTAGGGAATGTGATGTTGCCACCAGGGAGAAAACAACGGTGCTTGTAACCGCAGTTGCAAGGATTATTTACCTTACGCAAAGTTTGTTGATGCACTTGTCTGTTTCTTTGGGTTTACACTTTGGGTGGGCCTCGCAACTTAATACCAACGAGACGTTCTAGATAGATATATCAAGGTGGATGATTAGTGAGTACATGCTGATGAATAAACGGTCTACTTGTTTTGGCGTACTTCGCATACTTTTGAGCCTCTAACTTTCTTGTGGTATAATTAACATTGCGGTGCGTTTATAATTCTGTCAATTGCCCAGTTGTAATTTGTTCACCCAGCTTAGCTGTTTTATCGTATTTTGGAAGAGAGACATCACTAGTGAACATCATTGGACCCCGGTTCATATTTCGATCATTGTTTACACCTCAACTCTTTACTGCTTTTATTTCCTTTTCGTTGCAATTACCATTACTATTTATCGCTTGTGTTTGATCCTTTGTAAACGACAAGGCCAGAGAGATTGACAACCTCTCTGTACTCGTTGGGAGCAAAGTTATTTGTTGTTGTGTGCAGATCCACGTCAACCTTGTCTCCATCCGACAACTTCTGGCACCGTTGACACCTACTTGAATCTCTTGGAGTCCGCCGGAGACAAACCTTGGTATCTTCACCGAGGGAAATTCACTGTTGTTTACTTCTCAACCTTCCACTTGGGGTAGCCAATGAGGAGCACTATTTCCGTGCCATCAAGCATAATTTCTGGTTCCGTTGCTAGAGACAACCTCTCTTAACTCATTGGAAGCAAAGGTATTTGCTTTTGTGTGCAGGTCCAAGTTAAGCAAGTGATTTCTATTCAGACGGTGCGTCACTTACTTCACTACATTCTTGTTAATCCTTGGAGTCCTCCTGGTTCGATAAACCTTATAGTCCTCGTGTAAGGGAAATTTGCTGCTACTACTTCCTTACCTTCCACTTTGGGTAACCAATGAGGGGCAAGAAGTTATTCCCGTCATCATCGATGACTCACCAAGCTAAGTTTGGTTGTCTTGCGGGGTCCAGCGTTTCCGTGTCCCTTCCGTCATGCTCTGTTTCTTCAGTTCTATTAGGTTCAGCTATGTTCTCTCTCTCTGCTTCACCTTGCTTGGCCATTTTTCACTCAAATCTTGGATGTGACAACTCCTTGTATCAATACACACATCGCTCGCATCATGGCTCTCTACGCGGCCGCTCGAATTAGTGCTGTCAGGCGGATTTAGCCAATTGGAGGCTGATTCAAAATTATTAAAAATGCACAAACACTAAAAATGTAATCTAAATTAATAAATAAATCTTCATAAATCATGTAAATGTGATTATATGATATAAATAATAATTCTAAGATACATATATTCAATCATAAACAACTATATAAAAAATATAACATGATGAAATTCAAGGGAGGGGGACCAATGCCCCCTACATATTATATTTTATAAAGTATTTGTTGCCGTGGCATAGGGTCGATTTGTTTGCCCTGTCCATCAACCGGGAAAGAGAGGCGTGGCGAAGCAAACACCTATTTTGAGCAAATTACAACGTCTGAGCGCAGCGCTAACGGTGAGTGTGGCGATGTGTGTCGTTCGATTGGCGGAGGTTCAACGGCTATTTAAGCGCGACAACAGGCTCAATCAGAATCCATCGAAATCCTTACATCTCCATCATCTCCTTCCATCCACACTCCACAGTTATGGATATCTTCCGCTTTTGCTTTGATCCATCATGTTCATCGCCTTCGTTGCAGGCCCGGCAAGCGGTGTCACCTTCACCATCACCAACCGGTGCAACTTCACCATCCATGTTGGAGTACCTAGCCACAGCGGGCGGCGGCCTGGAGTTGCCCCTTGGCAGCCCATGCACCTACAAGCGCCCACCGGCACTAGCGGTCGGATTTAGCCCCACACGGGCTGCTCCTTCGACACGAATGGCTGTGGAGCCTACGCCACATGCAGTTGTGCTGGCCATCTCGTCTGTGAGGTGTCCAGGAAGCCACCGGTGACGCTTGCCAAGTTCACACTCGATAGTGGCGACTCCACAGACAACTATGATATATCCATCATCGGCGGCTTCAGTATTCCAATATTATTCTCCTGCGACACCGCGAGCGTCGGCCTACTCTGCCCTAGTGTGAACCGGGTACATTCAACTTATCAACTATAACATTAATATTTAGCTATATATATCATCGTATCATGAAAAAATATTTAAAAATAACAAACACCAACAATGTAATCTAAATTAACAAATAAAATCTTAATATATTAGGTATATGTGATTATATGATATAAATAATAATTATAAGATATATATATATATATTCAATCATAAGTAACTATTTAATAAATATAACATGATGGAATTTAGTGGAGGGGACCAATGCCCCCCTACACATTAAATTGTAATGTATTTAGATATGAAATTTACTAGAATAAAATGGTGTGCTTTGTTGCGCCGTTTTTAATAACTTGTGGTAGCCGTTCGAGAAACAATATGTACAACACATACATAAGCACATATAGGAGCAAAGAAAAAACACATACCTTCAACCCACTAGATGGTTAAGCACGGATGGAAACAACCTGCAAAACAGAAAAATTGGTTATCTTCCTTGTAAATCAATGTTTGGATAGATGGGATTAGGGTTAGGATTCAACTGGGGGCTAGGGGAAGGCAGACATGGAACACCCTAGTGGTAGAGAAAGAGGTTGGGGAACATGGAGCCAGCGGTTGACGCACGCCGTCGGTACAGGAGGTCCGGCGGGAAGGGGGTGGGAGGAGCGGCAGGGAGGAGGTTGGGGAGAGAGGCGGTCACGGGCGCGGGGGCAAGGCTGGCCGACGTGGATAGGGAGGAGGGGGGTGCGCGGCAGGAGACAGGAGAAGAAGGCGGGAGGGCGGACAAAGATGGGGAAGACCAACCTGCGTCGCCGTTTGATACGTCTCAAACGTATCTATAATTTCTGTTTGCTCCATCCATGTTTTTGGTGATATTGCTATACTTTTGATACACTTTCATACACTTTTTATCATATTTGGACTAACCTATTCACTCAGTGCACCACAGTGCCAGTTTCTGTTTTCTGTTGTTTTTTTATTCACTCAGTCCAGACGCCCGAAGGGGGGCCCACCAGGCGTCCAGGCGCCCTGGGGGCGCGGCCTAGGGTGAGGCCGCCGGGAGGCCGCCTGAACTCCCTAGGCCCTGGATGCCCCCTTATCCTATATTTACCTCTCTTCCTAAAACCCCCGAGGTCGGAACCCTTTTTTGCGATCTCCCCTCTGTTCCGCCACCGCCGCGCTTCCAAGATCGGGGCTGCCAGGAGACCCTGTCCCGGCACCCTGCCGGAGGGAGGATTGACCTCCGGGAGCTTCTCCGCCACCATGGACGCTTCCCAGATGAACCGTGAGTAGTCCACCTTGGACCATGGGTCCATGATGAGTAGCTATGTGATGTCCTCTCCCCTCTTTGTTCTTCATTGATTAGACCTTGTGAGCTGCCCTACATGATCAAGGAACATATTTAATTCTTTCTACATGTAGGGCAGCTGACAAGGTCTAATCCATGAAGAACAAAGAGGGGGAGAGGACATCATATAGGTACTGATCATGGACCCATAGTCCAAGGTGGAGTACTCACAGCTCATCCGAGAAGCGTCCATGGTGGTGGAGAAGCTCCCGGAGGTCAATCCTCCCTTCGACAGGGTGCCAGGAAGAGGTCTTCTGGTGCTCCCAATCTTGGAAGCGCGGCGTCGGCGAAACAGAGGCGAGATCGCAAAAAAAAGGTTCTTTTTTGGGGGGGGGGTTCGGAATCAGAGGTAAATATAGGCGAAGGGGGCAGCTAGGGGGCCACCAGGAGTCCAGGCGGCCTCCCGGCGCGGCCCCACCCTAGATTGCGCCTCCTGGCCGCCTGTGCACCAGGTGGGGCCCCTCTGCCCCCCCTTAGGGACTCTGGAATCTTCCGGTACGCTTATTTTTTATATATTTTTCCTGGAATTTTTCTGGCATTTTAAGTAATGGGAAAACCTAAAATAAAAAGACAGCAGAAAATAGAAACTGGCACTGGGGTGTACTAAGTTAATAGGTTAGTCAAAATATGATCAAAAGTGTATGAATGTGTATCAAAAGCATAGCAATATCACACAAAACATGCATGGAGCAAGCAAAAATTATAGATACGTTTGGGACGTATCAGGGATGCACGGGGGCATCCCAAAGCTTAGATGCTTGAGTCTCCTTGGATATTTCTTGTGGGTGCATGGGGGCATCCCCAAGCTTGAGCGTTTGACACTCCTGGATCTTCTTTCATCATCTTCATTCGCACACTTGAAAACTCCCTTCATACATAACTCATCATAAGCTGATTAGAGAGGTTAGTACCTGATACGTCCTAAACGTATCTACTTTTCCAAACACTTTTGCTATTGTTTTGCCTTCATTCTTGCATGATTTGAACGAAACTAACCCGGACTGACGCTGTTTTCAGCAGAGCTACCAGTGCTGTTTTCTTTTGTGCAGGTTTCTGGATATTTAGGTACGCTGGAAAAATCCCAAAAATATATATATATAATATCAGCGTTTCGGAAGCTTCCACCAGGCCAAAGGGGGGCCACAGGGCAGCCAGGGGGCAGCCAGGAGGGTGCCGACACGGCCCAGCCCCTGGCCGCGCCACCTGCCCTCCTGGCTGGATCCCACACCCCCCTGGTGACCTACCTTGGCCCCTATTTATTCTCCCGACGCAGAAACCCCGAAACAAGAGTCGCTTTTCCAATCTACGTCGCGGAGCCGCCGCAACCCTCTGTTCTTCCTCGGAGAGCTAATCTGGAGGCTGAATTGGCCTCCGGTGAGGGGAAAATCATCTCCATCGTCATCATCATCGCCTCTCCATCACCCCTCCATGACTTCTCCTCTCATGTGTGAGCAATTCCCTACTGTAGGCAAAGGGGATGGTAGGGATTGGATGAGTTAGATCCTGTAATAGTTCAATCATATTGTTGGGGGCATGTTGCCTATCATCTACTTGGTGTTTATCATCTCTGTTACAACTTGTTGCTCTTAATGCTTGTCACTTTGGGCCCGAGTGCCATGATTTCATATCTGATCACCCTTTTGTTTCTTGAGTTTGTGGTGTTCTTGATCCTATCTATGAGTTGTATGCACCTATTATAGTCCGGAACCGACGATCCCAATGGTGACTGCTTGGGACACCAAAGGGGATGGACTATGATTTGAGGATTTCGTGTATCCATGAATTGTTAATGCTTTGTTCCGGTGATCTTTGACATGAGTACCTTAATCTCCCTAAGTTCCTTTTGGCCCCGTTTGTAGCGGGAGGGTAGGACAAAAGATGTTGTGCAAAGTTCTTATTGCAAGCACATACAACTACCTTGGGATACATGCCTGATGTTTGATATTTGCCTAGATGATCCTTTCTTTTCTGTGAGCCTTGCCCAAGTTAGAATTTGTACATGTTCGTTCTCATCCAAGCATCGCCCAACCATCCATCTCCCTAGCCTACAGTGTTTTCCTTCTGCTGGTTCCTAGTTGTTTACCTTTTCTGTTCCACTATCACTATCACCAATATTATCATTACCACCACTACCATATCACAGTTGCTACTAATACCTTTGTGCAAGCAAGTGTTTATTTCAGGTGCGGTTGAATTGATAACTCAATTGTCAAAGCCTGTACATATTCTTTGTGTCCCCAAGTGTCGAATCAATAAATTGGGTTATCTAGCCCGCGAAGACTATCTCGATCCCCTACACTTGAGGGTTATCAAGTACTGTTTTCTGGCGCCGTTGCCAGGGACCATAGCTTTATTTACAGGTCTACTCGAAGTATCCTACATGCTGCATGTTATCCACTATGGGTAAGAAGGGAGACCCTAAATTTCCGATCTTACCATCCCGTACGAGACGAGGTACTGCTCTTAGCACTAGTGCTAAACTTGATTCACCTTCGGTTATGAGTCAGTTTGATTTACCTCAGTTACATGCTACTTCTGCTGAGTCTGGAAAAATATGCCAGATACTTTTGATGATGCTTCTACTACTTTTGAGACTACAGGTTCACTTGGTTCTTTTATAGAAGAACAGATTGCTGCTGCTGCCCGATTCTCGGGTGTTGAAATTCCTGTTACCCAAACACCTATTGGAAAAATTCATGACCTTGCTGGCCTTAAGGAGAAACTCCTTGAGGACGATTATGTTATACTTGATGATGATTTATGCAGGGAGCTTAATGAATGTGCTGGTTCCGACCCTGCTACTATAAAGAAGTTGCTAGCAAAACACTCCCTGAAGAACAAGTTTACTCCTGATCCTACTTTTGCTACGTCTCCTGTACGCATCCCTGATCCTGATTATGATTTCTCTGTTGACCTTTCACTTATATCCACAGTTGAAGCTGATCCCTTTTATGGTAGAGAAAATGATGATGCTATCAGGCACCTGACCAAACTCACTGAGTTAGGCGGCTTGTTTACCACAGATGAAAGGATCCGGAACTTTTATGTGACCAAGCTTCTTCCTTTTTTCTTGAAAGGAGATGCTAGAGCATGGTACGATGCACTACCATGTGGTTCCATTCAGAGTCCTCAAGATATGGCTATATCTTTCGTTGATAAGTATTTTCCTGCTCATATGCAACATGCTGCTTTACAAAGAATTTATAACTTTAAACAGTTGCAGGATGAGCATCTCCCTAAAGCTTGGGGGAGATTTTGCAGTTTGCTAAAAGCTAGACTGGGACATGAAATCCCTAAAAATGAATTACTTGATATATTTTATGCTGGTCTAACCGATGGGTCTAAATCCTACCTAGATAATTGTGCTGGTTGTGTTTTCAGGCAAAGAACACCGGACGATGCGGAAGAATTGATGGGAAAAATTGCAAAAAACCATGAAGATTGGTCCGTGCCTGAACCACCTCCACCACCAAAGAAGAGGGGCATGCTAGTCCTAAGCCCGGAAGATATGCAAGAAGCAAAGAAGTCCATAAGAGAGAAAGGTATTAAAGCTAACGACGTGAAGAATCTACCTCCAATTGAGAAGCTGTGTGAGCCTACCACTCACCCACCTATGGTAGAAGTACACTCTCTTTTAGATTTCAATGCAAGTGACATCCCTAAAGGTAAACCTCCTGACCAATGTTTAGATGAGCTTGATAATTTTATTATGAAGAAGAATCACTTCAATAAGAAGATACAAGGTCAGTTGCATGATAATACTCTTGCAATCAAAAGTTTGCTTGATGTTCTAGGTAGAACAGTTAATGATGTTAAATGTCTTGTGAAGCATTTTCATATGGTTCAAACTCAGCTTGAACAAATTTCTAATGTGCAAAAATATTTGCTTGCTAATAATGCCAAACAGGACAATTTACAAGCTTACGGTATAAATACCCGGGGTGGCACACACACCCAGGACCCTCTCTATCCAGAGGGGCATCCAAAGAGGATCGAGCAAGATTCTCAAGTGCAGGAAGAAGAAATTGTTAGCTCCCCAAAGAAGAAGAAGAAGAAAAAGAAACACAAGGAAGCTGACAATTCCAATGATCCTATAGAAGAAGAAGAACAAGCTGTGGATCCAAACAACATATCTACATCCGATGCTGAGACTGAAGACGGTGCTGAACCTGAAAAAGATACTGAAAAGAATGATCCACCCGAGGTTCGTGAAGAAGAAGCACCCGATAAGCGCAAGAAGTATACTAGAGAAGAATTCCTTGCAAGGAGACACGGGAAGGAACGAGAACCATGGGTACAGAAACCCATGCCTTTCCCAAGCAAGTCCGTCAAATCCAAAGAAGAAGAGCACTATAACAAGTTTTGTGAGTGGATGAAACCTCTTTTTCTTCAAATTCCTTTGACTGATGCTATTAAATTACCTCCTTAATTACTCAAAATATATGAAAGATATTGTTACTAATAAAAGAAAATTCCCTAATGAGGCAATATCTACTATGCTTGCTAACTACTCTTTCAGTGGCAAGATTCCTGAGAAGCTCGGTGATCCAGGTATACCCACCATTCCTTGCTCCATAAAGAATAATATGATAGAACTGCCTTATGTGATCTTGGTGCAGGAGTGAGTGTTATGCCCTTCTCTCTCTACAAGAGGCTTTGTTTAGAGAAACTAATTCCTACAGATATCTCTCTTCAGATGGCCGACAAGTCCACGGCCGTCCCGATCGGTATTTGTAAGGATGTTCCTGTTGAAATTTCCAATTGCTTAATACTACTGGTTTTGTTGTGCTTGACATGCCCGAGGATGGGAGCATGTCCATTATCCTTGGTAGACCTTTTCTTAACACCGCAGGTGCCGTTATTGATTGCAATAAAGGGAAGGTTACCTTCAACGTAAATGACAAAGAACACACGGTGTATTTTCCGAAGAAAATCGACAAAAGGCATGGCCTTAAGTCCATTGAGAATATCGATACCGTGAAGATTGGAGAATGGGATTGTCCACTACATGTATACCACAAATACAAAACAATTATGGTGGGGACCATGTCCATTAAATTGAGAGTGCAATGATCACTTCATAAGAGGCGAGACTTTCGGCGCTATATATCACCGGTGTGTTGGTAAGACTTGATCAACCTTGCTAACTAGCAAGTTTTATATAAGTAAAAAGTTGAGCTTGTTATGTTTTCATTTCCTTTAGCTTTTATTCTCCTTGCTCTACCCAAGTTTTTGTTTAAAACTTCACTTGTTCTAACTTTTGTCTCAAGTTCATGAAAGATTTTTGCAGCTTTTTGAACCTTGAAAAATTCTCTATAGTGAAGTTGCCCAGAAAATTCCAGAAAATTCAAAATAAAATTTTCCAGGGAAAAAGCCATCGGGGAGTACCTATGGCTGACTAGGGGGTCCACCCCTGGCCCAGCTCCTGGCCGCGCCACCCACCCTCCTGGGGCCCACAAGCACCCCCTGCTGGCATCTCTTCTTCCACTCTCTCTCTTTCACCCCGAAAACTCGTGTTCTTGCTCTGGTTTCGTGTTCTTGCTATTCTTGAGCACGGAACTTCGATCTCCCTCTACAACCACTCATTTGAGCTGAAATTTGGGACAAATATTCTCTGGTATGTGACTCCCTCACCCCTCCAATTAGTTTTCTAGTTGGTGGCTTCATTAGTGAGTATTTAGTGGTTCTTGGTGCTATTTGGTTGAGCTTAAATGTTTGTGTAGAAATTTATTTTTCAAGTTTTGTTGCTAGTTTGAGCCTTGGTAAAGTAAGTAGAATGTTTTACCCAAACTAGTTTTTCTTAAATCTTCGTTTTTGTGAATTGTTAAAAATTTCAGAAATGGAGAGGCTAGGAAAGTGGCTTGGGAAGAAGGAGCCCGAGCGCTCTAGCCGTGTTACGCGTTCCGCAGCTTCACCTTCGGCCACAGATGGTGAGCTATAATGAAGATATCGTACCCATGGAGATGTTGGACGCGTCACTCGCAAGAGCTATGGAATTTCCATGCGAAGACTTCATGGAGGATGCCGGCATACGAGAAGAGTTCTATGCTCTGTGTGCCCATGCAGGTTTGACACGGCTCGTTACGAGCCGTGTACCACAGTACGAGACACTCACCGCTATCTTTGTTAACAGTTTCAGGTTTTATCCTGACAATGATACTGTAGTGTTTAGACTTTATGAAAGGTTGCTGACCATGCCTATGAGTACATTTTGTGAAGCTTTAGGTTTTCCAGGCTTGGTCGAGAAGAAGAAGAGGAAAAATGTCCAAACTGTTGCACTCAACACCCTCCTCGACTCGTTCTGTAACACTGAAGTGAGGGCATCCAACCGTCAGAAGATTTCCAACATTATGTTCCCTCACCTCAGGTATTTCGCCTATTATATTGCTAGAGGAGTGTTGGCTCGAGACAACACGAGCAACACTTCTACGCCTGATACTGCTATCATGGCGAATGCCCTCTCAGGGAATCACGAGTATCATGTGGGTTCTCTTATCGTGAAACGCCTTGCTACTAATAGTAACAAGGGGGGCCTCTTTGGTGGCGTCTATGCCACACTTCTTTTGCAGTTTCTCCAAGGAGAACCGCGCCCAGATGATACAGTCTTTCCTTTTGTTAGCCTTGACTTGGCTGCCATGAAGAGGCCTTTCTTTGTTACTAAGGCCTCTGACCGCTATGCACTTGATTATGTTTTGCGGTTTAAAGACGGTGTGGAACGCGCTGTCCGTCTACCTGCACCACTTGTGTTTGATTTTTCTCGCAGGAACGGATTTCGTTTTTCAGTGGCCAAGTTTGATGAGATCACGGGGAGATACCAGTTTCACGACCCCACCGAGGGGGTCGAGCCAGACGAGGAGGAGCACATGGTATATCCACCAGTTCAGGAGGAGACCGTCACCCCCTGGGGTGAAGGGTCTTCCTCTGGATGGGGGGCTGGACCTTCCTCTTCCACGTGGGAGGATCCGAGGACTTCAGCGTATGCACCGGAGGGCTCATACAACCCGTGGGATTACCATTACCCCGGAGCAGGAAGCTCCGCGGGACCGCTGTAGAAGAGCCCAACTTAGGCCAAAAGCCTAAGCTTGGGTGAGTACGTGCTCTCCTCCCCTTTCTTTTGTATCTACCGTTGGTTCGCTTTTATCTTTTTGCAAGTTTTTGCCTGTTCTTCTTTTACGCCTTTAAGCTAGGCACGAGTAAAAAAGATCGAGTTTTATCAAGTGTAAGAGAATAGCTAGCCCGTGTAACGGACTCAAAAGGTAACTTAATCTTCTTTCTAGGGAAGTGTTCCATGCCCTTCTTGAGAGGGAATTGGAATTTTATATTCTCTTCTTTCATATCAATGACAGCATCAACGGTGCGAAGAAAAGGACGTCATAAAATAATTGGACATGAGGGTTCACACTCATTTTCCATAATAGTAAAATCAATGGGAACATAATTATCATTGACAATAATAATAACATCGACAATCTTCCCCAAAGGTTTCATTAAGGAAGAATCAACAAGACAAACACCAAAAGAACAAGGATCAAAAGGTTTCAATTCAAACATATCATACTTTCTTTTGGGCATTGATACGTCCCAAACGTATCTATAATTTCTACTTGCTCCATGCATGTTTTGCTTGAACTTTCATACACTTTTGAGCATATTTGGACTAACCTATTAACTCAGTGCACCCAGTTGCCAGTTCCTGTTTTTTGCTGTTTTTGTATTTCAGGTTTTCCGGCCACTAAAAGCGCTCCAAAAATTCCGGAAAATTTATATAAAAAATCAGCGTCTCGGAAGCCTCCAGAATCACCAAGGAAGGAAAGGAGGGCCATCACAGGGACTCCAGAAGGGTCCCTGGCGCGGCCCCACCCTAGGCCGCGCCGGGTACCCTCCTGGCTTCCTTGTGACGGAAACCCCTAAGATCGATCTGCCATTCCCGTTCTCCTCTCTGTACCGCCGCCGCCGTTTCAAGATTGGGGCTGCCAGGAGAAGCTGCCCCGTCACCCTGCGGGAAGGAGGAATCCCCTCCGGGAGACCATCCATCGCCATGGACACCTCCCGGATGTGCCGTGAGTAGTCCCCCTTGGACCATGGGTCCGTGACCAGTAGCTATGTGATGTACTCCTCCCCTCTTTGTGCTTTCACTTTCGAGACCTCGTGAGCTGCCTCACATGATCGAGGCACTTTTGTAATTTTATGTGTTGCTATGCTGAGTTTGCTGGGATCTGATGGATTATGAGATTATGTTCAGATTGTGATGAGTAATATATTTGGTTCTCTTTTATATTTGTGTTCTTTAGTAAATTCTTGCATGTTCTCCGTTGCCATATTTTACTTTGGCCAAGTGATTTGTTGCAACTCCAAGAGGGAGCGTTATGCTTGATTGTGGGTTCAGCCCCTTGATGTCTAGCTTGAGTGACAGAAACATGAGACTAGGGGATGTGCTGTTGCCACCAGGGATAAAACAACGGTGCTTGTACCTGCGGGGGCAAGGGTTGTTTACTTTACGCAAAGTTCTTTTAATGTAGTTGTCTGTTGCTTTGAGTTTACACTTTGGGTGGGATTCGCAACTTAATACCAGCGTGATGTTCTGGATAGATATCTCAAGGTGGATGATTCGTAGTAGATGCAGATGGATTTCGGTCTACTTACCTTGGCGTACTGCCCATTGCTTTTGAGCCTCTTCCTTTCTTTTGTAGCATAGTTAGCATTACGGTGCGTTTATAATCATGTCAATTGACCAGCTGTGATTTGTTTACCTCGCTAGCACTTTTATCGTCTTTTGGGAGAGAGACATCACTAGTGAACATCACGGGACCCCGGTCCATATTCACACCATTATTTACACCCTCAATTTACTTTCAGTTCTTACTTTCAGTTGCACTATTATCTCTTGCGTTGATCCTTTGTAAACAGCAAGGCCGGAGGAATTGACAACTCCTCTGTACTCGTTGGGAGCAAAGTTATTTGTTTCTGTTTGCAGGTCACGTCAACCGCCCAATTTCTGGCGCCGTTAACCCGAAGTAATTTCTGGCGCCGTTGTCACCTTCTTGTATTTCTGCGAGTCCTACTGGAGACAAACCTTGGTATCTTCACCGAGGGAAATTTTCTACTACGCTACATCTCACCTTCCACTTGGGGTAACCAACGAGGAGTGATAGAACTATCCTCACCGTATCAAGCGAATTTCTGGCGCCGTTGCCGGGGACTCCAGTCTACAAGATAGGGGAGTTGCACACTATCTTTTATCTTTGCTTTTTAGTCTTGTTAGTTTACCTTTCCAGTTTTTGTTTTTGCTTTTGTGTCTTTATGAAAAACAAAAAATTAGTTGCTACCTTTTGCCTTTGTCTTGCTTTGCCTAGTGATGCTATCCTCACCATGGGTGCTGAACCACCCAAATATGGTAGAATGGACATATTTGACATGTTTCACTTAGATCGTCTTCGATCAATTTGTGCTCGCGCTAAAAACCCAACCGACTTGATTGTGGGAAAATCATTGGATGAGCATGCTCATTATACGCGGCACCGCCTATCTCAGAAAGGGAAACACTTACGGGTTCAAATACATGTTTCTTATTACCATGGTAAACTTTTGTGCCACAGTTATGATTTACTTGCTGTTCTAATATAGATCATAAACACCTTCCTTTCCAATGTGAGTTTAATGAAAATGAGATCTTATCTTCTTATGCTAAAGGTGTTTATGATTACTTTGATGTTGAAAAGATTGAAGAGTTTGTTGCTTTTAAAGGTGCTTATGAGATTGCTTCTTTGATTGAAAAGTACCACGATACTATTTACAAGTCCGAAAACTTTGTGGTTCTTGCTTATTGCTTCGAGAATTATACTTCCAATTATTATATTGAGGATTTTAAAAACAAAATGTTTGCTGCCCTAAAAGAGGCCAATGATTGCTTTGAGGAGGAATCCCATGATTCCGAGGACTCACTTGAAATATCCCTTTCTGAAGATCTTGCTACTTGCTTTGTAGATGGCCATTGAAAGTTCAAGTATGTGATCAGAGGGGGAGGGGGTGAATGATCACTTCAAAATTTTCGACTGAAACTTTTGAAGTGAAGCATAAGTAGTGCGGAAAAGTGAAGTAAGACTAGAAGCGAAGCTAAATGCAACGAATCAAAACACATTGAAGCATAACAGTGAAGCAAATGCAATACTGAAGGTAAATGCTTGAAGTAAAACGAACTGGGACTCGACGATGTTTGTTCGACCAGTTCACGCTCTGCAAAGCACTACGTCTGGTTGGAGGGACTGGTGATTGAACACCTGGAGCAAAACTCTCTCCATCCGTTGCTCCACTGCAACAAACTCCTTGAGCTTGGTCAGTTCTTCACTCGTGGTTGATTATTGAGGAAATCACCGAAACCTTTGACAAACTGGACTTCGAGGCGACAATTACTCTTCGCTCTCTGAAGAACAACTCTCTAACCGTCTAGGAGAATTGCAGTTCTCCAAGATAAAAAGGCTAGCAAGCTTTCACCTAAGTCATCTCAAATCTACTCAGATCAATGGGACTTAGGTTTCAGTATCTGGATTTTGGGTTTTGCTTTGGTGGCGTTTTGGGGTTCTCTCTGCAATCTCTCTCAGGAATAAACTTGGAGCAGCCACCCGCAAATGGAGGAGGGGGCGGCGTATTTATAGTTGGCGATCCCGAGGTGCGGAATGACCAAATTGACCCGAGGTGACAGCTTGACACGTGTCCACAACGGTCGGATTTGTCATCAATGCGCAACTTTACTTGAGGAACAAGTAAAGCTGACTCACGGACTTAGTTCTGCTTCAGTAGCCCAAGAACGAAGTCTTTGCTACCGAAACTTAACTTAGTACACATGAGATTTATTCACTCAGGCTTCTCACTCGGTTTGGATTTGATCTGAGCATTTCTCAATGACTTTGGTGTCCACAAACTAAATACCCCTCTTGATAGTACGGTTGGTCCTATGACTCAAAGAACCAAAAAAGAACTACACAAAAACATCTAAGTCTTGCGCCGTCCTCTTCATTTCCTTCAATGAGTATAGCTTCAGGACACCTTCATTTTTGGGGGTCTCCTTCGTGATTAAGCTTCGCTCCGTGGGTAATGCTTCGATAACTTGAAGATCTTCCCTGAAGCTTTATCACCTAGTTTGTCCTTCAGGAACCTATACAACTGTTTACACTAGAAAACATTGTTAGTTCCTCTACTGTCTTGTCCAACAATATCCAAAACACACGGGGGTGAAACTTTGCTCTTACAATCTCCCCCTTTTTGGACTATTGTTGACAAAACAGGCATCGATAAAAGATATTGAAGTTTTTGTGAAGTGATGGGACAAACTCTAAGATATGAAGTTTTTGGCTCCCCCTGAATGCAAGCATCGAAGATTTATATAATTGAAGTTAATGCTTGAGAAGATTTTCTTCGGTGGAGAGAAAAACAAAATATCTTAGCGAATACAATTGCATTTAAAGATATATATCCAGGAATGATTGCAATTGCTTCCAATAGCCTGAGACTTAGAAAATAATAACCACCTGCAAGATAGAAGATACGAAGCAATACTTGCAAGCAAAGGGGTTATTAAAACTTAAGCGTAGCACAGGAGTAGCATGACCGAAGTAAAACTTAAGTTACAACCCAATCGAATAGAATGGAATGTTTGTTGTAACTTAACCAAACGAAGCAAATATCAAACCCTTTCCCCGATGCAAAACTAACTCATCGATGCCCTCATTCTCCCCCTTTTTGTCAATGATTGGACAAAAGGTTGAGAAGAGGTTCGAGAGATCTACTGCGCGACATCAGCACCCTGAGGACCCGACGAAGCCGAGCTTGACGATGACTCATCCGACGAAGACTGATCGCCCGAGGATTCTTCTTCGGAAGAAGACGTGGGAATAGCTTCGTGACGAGTCTGAGTGATGAGGTTGATGTCGAGGTCGCTGTCGTCGAGGCCGTCGTCGTCCTTTGAGGTGATGGAGTCATTCTCTGAGACGGTGTCTGGCCGGATGGGTTCAGGTTCGTTGACGAAGAATACTTCATCAATCTTGTGCAGGGGAGGGATCTTCTGATTCTGGCGGTCCACTGTGTCATCGCGTGAAAAGTTTCGCCGGAGGTGCTCATATTCTTTGTAGATGCGTTCTTTACGAAGGCTTTTGACTGAGTTGAATTTTCGGAGCCCCTTCCAGGAGTGACGTTTCAGAACACGCAGATACTTATTGTTGTTCATGGCAATGTTGCCAACACGATTTATCTCATCAGCAAGCCATTGCATCTGGCGTTGATTTGCATCAATGTAATTCTCTAACATTTGCTGCGAGCGAAGATTAACTTCAAAATGATGGCAGTCTTTCTGGAACTTCTTTGATAAGTTTCGCTCATTGACTTCATGGCGCACGCCCACATAAGTGGCAAAAGGATCATTGGGCTTTCTCAGCAAATCCAAAGAGTCATGCACTGGGGGCGTGAAAAGCTTCGGGTGATGGCGAGCCACAAAGTCTTCGTTCCTTCCATAATCACAAACAACTTGCAGCCAGGGAGCATAAGGTTTTAGTGTGAATGGTAGCTCTGCTGCATGAACCAAATTCCTGATGAAGCAGTCTTCAAAGTCAAAGAGAAGACCATGAGTGAGCTTCATAATAGCATGCCTTGTTTCAGGATAAAGATTTGATTCATCCGAAGCAGTACTCAAAGGAATCAATGAGTTGGACAAGATGTAGACCCAAGTCCTGGAAATGAAATTCAAATGCTTCGGGCGAATGTTTTGAGGAATATGGCCTTCAGTGGCTTCTGGATCCAACAGAGTAGCAAATTCTTCTTCATTCAGATCAGGCAGTATATGAATCTTTTCATGAACACCAGAATGCCTTGGAATATTAACAATTTCCATGAATTCATCCGAGGACATTCTGAAGACTTTGCCTTGAATCATCCATTCCAGCGTCCATGTGCTGGGTTCATCGGCTTCACCAGATACATATAGAGTTGCGTAGAATTGCTTGATGAGCTCTGAGTTGAATAGAGTGCTCAACGCAAACAACCGAGTCAAATTATGGTTTTCAATGGTTTCGAGGACATTCTGAAAGCAAGAGGCAGTGGAAAGACTTCGCATGTCCAGAAACTTATGCCTAAACAGAACTCCTTGCTGACAGAAGACCTTGGTGTATAAGATTTGTTGTTCAGCAGTCCAAAAACGCAGATCATCAGCAGTTCGATCAGAAGCATAGGGACTGACACCAAAGAATCGATGGTTCTTCCTATGCTGTTCTAGGTTGAATTTCGGGCCATGCCTTGAAGAATAACCAGCACCCTTGAAAATGGGAAAGGTTTCACGAGGGTAATTGGAGTCAAGATGGGTATCTTGGCATGGACGCGAACGCTCGCGAATCCTTTGCAGAGGAGCAATTTGATTGGCTCTTGAAGGGCCAGCAGATTGAGCAATAACTAGCGCTTGCTCTTGCGATGGATTCAGAATTTGCACTTGTTCATCTTCGTCATCATGTGCTTTGGTATTGGGAACATGTGCTTCAGACTCTTGAACAGTTCTGGCGGGGGAAAAGTCTCGAGTAACATGGGTTATGGAGTGGGTTGGGGATGGTGCATTGGCTTCATGAGGAGGGGATGGAGGTGGTGCGGGAGCAACTGGTGGAGTGGGAATCCTTTGTGGTTCGGGGGTTGGAACACGAGGTGGAATGGGTGTGGGAACACGAGGTGGTATGGGAGTGGTTGTTCGAGCAGGCGTTGGAGTGGGGGTTCGAGCTCTTTGAGGTGGAGTTTGCTTGGGGGTGGTTCTGGTAGGAGGAGGTGTGGGAGTCTTGCTGGGTGGAGCTGAAGGCTTTGGTGCGGGCTTGGATGGCTTTGGCTTTGGCTTCGGCGCAGGGGTGGGAACTGCTTCAGGAGATTCCTGTAACAGTTCATCACTAGTATCCATGTCTGTGGCTGCGGCCAAAGTAACCTTGCGCCTCTTGGTGGTTTTCTTCTTTGGAGAGGGTCCTGAAGCCTTAGTTGCAGCAGGCTTAGGTGATGGTGCCACAACACGTTCAGCTTCGGGCGAAGCCTTGCGTTTCCTGGACTCTCTTTCCATAATGGAAGCATTATGGGTCTTCACCATGTCATCTACAGCGGCCTTGACTTTGCCTTTGAAGATTTTGATATTATCCTTGGTGGTGGAATTGACATTTGTCACTTGTTGAAGCAACATCAGGGCGTGTTGTTTGAATTCTTCATCAGGTTCTGATTCAGCTCGCTTCTGATAGTTGTGAATCTTTTTCATTTAAGCCCTATCCCTTGAGTGCAGATCCTTCAGCTGACTGATCATGGTGGTGATCATTGCTTCGATGGATCTGGAAATGTATACTTCTCCAAGATCAACAACATCTGGATCTTCAGCTGCACACTTCTCCCAAAGGGCTTCAGTGATGCCCAACTGATCCCAGAGTTCGCCTTCACGTGGGTCAGATAATTGTTGATCACTCTGAGGATCAGCTTCAGCTTGAGCTTCAGGCAAGGATATGCCTTTCTGCTTCGATGGAACAGCTGAGGGAGTCATATCTACTACGGGCTTCTTCTGGCTTGCCCTAGCAGCTTTCTCTGCTTTCTTTGTCCTGAGGCTTTCTAAAGAAGCCTTGCGTTTAGCTTCATGATCTGCTAGCAGTTTAGCTTCAGCTGCTGCCTTCTCTTCGTTCTTTGCGGCTTCGACGAGCTTGCGCTTCGTCTCAGCCTTCTCAGCAGCAATCTTGGCAGTGTCTAACTCCTTTTTCTGCCTAGCAGCATCCTCATCTGCCTTCTCCTTGTCAGCTGCGCTTCTGGCAGCAATGTTGCGCTCAAGTGCCTCTTCGAGGTCTTTCTGTCTCAATTCTTCTTCAGTGAGCTTGTGCTTCGCTGAAGAGATATTTGCAGCAGACTGCTTGGGCTTCGTTGGTGTTGAAGCCTTTGCAGGTAGTCTCTTGGTGGAGTCGTGCTTCTGTTTTGATCGCCTCTCTGTGTCGGGGGCGTCAGCCGGTGGCTTGGAGGTCAAGGGCTTCGTGACCACCAAATTGGAGAGGTCAATGGTGGGGCGAGCAGAAGGCTTGACCTTAGCGTCAGGCTTCTCTCCAGACTTCTTCTTCAGTGGGATCTGAAGTTTTTGCTTCTTGGGGGGAGCAGGATCATCCGATTCTTCATCTGCTTCTTGTTCAGATTCGTCGTCAGCAGCATTGGATTCATCCATGATGGAATCTTCCAGAGAAGATTGCTCTAATCTGGCATGTTCTTCATCTTCTGTGGTAGCATGCGGTGGAGAAGCAGATTTCTTCTTCAGCTTCTTCTTCTTCTTCTTCTTCATGCTTGGCCCTTATCCAAGGGCTTCAGCTTCAGCCAATTTGGCTGCCTTCTTTTCCTCTTTCAGCCTCTTGGCTTCAGCTGCAATTTTCAACCGTTCTTGTTCGTCAGGGTAGTCATCTGGGGTCTTGAGGGTGTTGGGTTGAGGAAGCTTCGGTGGAACTGGGTAGTACAGGTGACGATTTTCTTCAGTGTACTGACTGCACATGGTTGAAGTGTACCGATAGGGTGGACTGAAGGCGAACTGCATGGTCCACTTCCAGGTAGGAATGCTCTTGTACTTGTACCATCGTACAGCCCAGTACCGGCGAATGTTTTGAAGGCGATTCTTGCGCTGCTCCTTGGTCTCACCAGGAGGTGTGTCATATCCCAGAGCAAGCCGAATTGATTCGGGGATGCCTCTGGCATTGTTCGTTTCCTTTGTTCTTCCTCCTTTCTTCTTCGGAGCAGTCTGTTCTGCTTCGTTGATATGATCAAGGTTTGGTGACTCATTGCCGAATTCTAACTCTGCAGACATCCTGTGAAAAGCACAAAGGTAGCGAGGGAAAAAGGCGAGTATGGAATGAGCACCAGCAAAAGTTTCGATCAAAAACAATTTTGACAAGAGATTCACTGAAGAATTTGGGTAGAATTTTGGTCTGTTCTGAGTTAGACTTAATCTCACACAAGTTGAGCTGAAACCCTAACACAGAACAGATGAATTCTATTCCTAATTTCTAACCTGAATCGAGATGGAAACCTTGACTAGCAGAAACAGATTTCCCAACGGGGCAACGATCCAACGGATCTAAGAAACCTAAAGAAATCATCCAAAAATGAACAGACTAAGAACTCGAATCCAATCTGGAGTCAGAAGAACATAAGAGATGAGATTGGATCGAGGCTTGGCGTACCCTAACTCGGTGGCGTCAAGCTTCTATGGCGGCGAAGAGCGGAGAGGATGTGCTCGTCGACGGCGTGAAGTCCATGGCGGCGCTCTTCCGGCAGCAAAGCGGCGAGAACGGCGACGGGGACGAGGAGCTCAGCGGCGCTCGAGAGAGAGGGTTCCGGGGAGATGTGAATGAGGTGGGATGGCTTCGCTGGGGTGGGATGCCTTATATAGGCCGGTCTGACATGAGTTGTCAGATCAGATCGAACGACCCCCAGCGCCTGTCTCTCTGGATTCTACGGCGAGGATTTCGTGGCGAATCGCGAGAGAATCTCAACGACCCGGATTTGACGGGATCTCAACGATCGAAGAATAAGTCCTCGACATGAGTAAAAACTTCGATGAAAACTGGAAGCATTTGCTTCGGAACTCAATGACGTTCGAAGAAAAATACTTTCCGTGTCAATTGTGCTCAACCATTTTGGACGGATAGAGTAAGAAAGAAAAAGAATAGAAGGAGTAGGGTCCGAAACTTATCACCTCGAAGTAAAATTAAATGAAGCAAAAGGTGATAAGCATAGAGGACTAAATCCAAACGAAACAAAATAAAGAAACCGAAGCAAAAACAAACAACGAAACTAAATAAGTAAGCAACGAAGTAAATTAATATATACAGATGTAAAAAGGTTCGGTCTTACAGTACATGTCGTGAGTCCAATATATTGAGCTCACACCTTACTGTACAAAACCTTTTCTCATCCAATGGTTTCGTGAAAATGTCTGCCAGTTGATCTTCTGTTCTGACATGACAAATAACAATATCTTCACGCTGAACATGATCACGAAGAAAATGATGGCGAATGTCAATATGCTTCGTGCGAGAGTGCTGTACAGGATTGTGAGCAATTTTGATTGCACTCTTATTATCACATAGGAGTGGAATTTTCTTCACATGAATACCATAATCCTTCAGCGTTTGCTTCAGCCAAAGAATCTGAGTACAGCATGACCCAGCAGCAATGTATTCGGCTTCAGCAGTAGATATTGAAACACAGTTTTGCTTCTTTGAAGCCCAACACACAAGTGATCTTGCAAGGAAATGACAAGTACCTGAAGTTGATTTCCTATCCACACGATCACCAGCCCAGTCTGAGTCAGAATAGCCAATAAGATCAAACTGTGCACCCTTGGGATACCACAACCCCAAGGTAGGTGTGTGAGCAAGATAACGAAGAATTCTCTTTTTAGCAGTATGATGTGATTCCTTTGGATTTGCCTGAAAACGAGCACAAATACATACTGAAAGCATAATGTCAGGTCTAGATGCACAAAGATATAAAAGGGATCCAATCATAGACCGATATTTCTTCTGGTCGAAGGCTTTGCCCTTCTCATCTGCATCTAAGAAGCCATTGGTAAGCATAGGCGTCTTGACAGTTTTGCATTCAGTAAGACCAAACTTCTTCAGGCAATCCTTGAGATATTTTTCTTGTGAAATAAAGGTGCTATTCTTCTGTTGACGGACTTGAAGTCCAAGGAAGAACTTCAATTCACCCAGCATAGACATCTCATATTTGTTCGACATCATCGTGGCAAATTCTTCGCTGATTTCAGTGTTAGTGCTTCCAAAAATGATATCATCTACATATATTTGACATACAAACAAATCACCATTATAAGATCGAGTGAAAAGTGTTGGATCAGTGGTTCCTGGTTTGAAGCCTTTCTTCAGAAGGAAATCCTTCAATGTGTCGTACCAAGCACGAGGTGCTTGCTTCAACCCATAAAGGGCCTTGTGTAACCTGTACACCATGTCGGGTTTCTTCGGGTCTTCAAAACCTGGAGGCTGCATAACATACACTTCTTCCTCGATTTCTCCGTTAAGAAAAGCACTCTTCACATCCATTTGATAAAGTAGAAGGCCATTGAAATTTGCAAAAGCAAGCATAACACGAATGGATTCGAGACGAGGAACTGGAGCATAGGTTTCATCGAAGTCGATACCTTCAATCTAGGTGTAACCTTGTGCTACCAGTCATGCTTTGTTTCTTACCACTATACCATCTTCATCTTGCTTGTTGCAAAAAATCCACTTTGTACCAATGATGTTGTGCTTCGTGGGATCAGGCCTATCAACTAAGGACCAGACTTTGTTTCGCTCGAATTGGTTAAGTTCTTCGAGCATGGCAGTTAACCAATCTGGATCCTTCATGGCTTCATGAAACTTTGATGGTTCTAACATGGAGACAAAAGAGAAATTTCCACAGAAGTTAGCCAAACGAGTACGAGAACGAGTTGTAGGGCGACCTGGTTGATGAATTTCTTCAAGAATCGAGTCAACATCAACTCTTCTTCGGACTCATGATAAGGTTGAATCATTTGCTTCAGGCTCAGCTTCTGCTTCTGGATCTGCATTAGCTTCAGGATCTGCTTCAGCTTCAGCATCAGCATCAGCTTCAGCTTCAGCATCAGCATTTCCTTCAGGATTTGCATTTCCTTCGTCCTGTTCATCATTAGCTTCAGGATGTTGATCTCCAGCGCCCCGGGCTATGTGTGGGAACATTGGACCATCATCATCCCTATTAGCTTGACGAGCATTGGCTTCAACAGAGTGAATCTCTCCAATAGCCATGGACCGGATCACTTCATCAAGAGGAGGTTCATCTAGATCATGAGGCAAATGCTCTTTTTGGGAGCCATTAGTTTCATCAAATCTCACATTCACTGTTTCCATAACTTTCCCAAAGTGAGAGTTATAGACCCTATAAGTGTGAGAGTTTGAGCCATAACCTAGAAGAAAACCTTCATGTGCCTTAGGGGCAAATTTGGATCTATGATTCATATCTCTAATAAAGCATGGAGCACCAAACACCCTAAGGTACGAAACATTAGGTTTGTTACCAGTGATAAGCTCATGTGAAGTTTTCTTCAAAAACTTGTGAAGGTAAACCTTGTTGATGATGTGACAAGCTGTGTTAATTGCTTCGGCCCAGAACCTAATAGGAGTCTTGTATTCAGCAAGCATAGTTCTGGCCATCTCAATAAGAGTTCTATTCTTCCTTTCAACTACACCATTCTGTTGAGGTGTATAAGCAGCAGAGAACTCATGAGTAAAACCATGATCATCAAGAAAATCTTCAATATGAGTATTTTTGAATTCAGTTCCATTATCACTTCGGATATGCTTCAGAGATAATTCATATTCTGTTTGAGCTCTCTTGGCGAATGACTTGAAGATTTCAACCACTTTGCTCTTGTCATCCAAAAATAAAACCCAAGAATACCGAGAGATATCATCAACAATGACTAGACCATATTTATTTCCTCCCAGACTTGCATAATTTTGAGGACCAAAAAGATCCATATGAAGCAAATCAAGAGGACGAGTGGTAGTCATGATAGTCTTCGCTGAATGATTTTTCTTCGTAATTTTACCAGCTTCACAAGCACTGCAGAGACGATCCTTATCGAATTTTACTTCGCTAAGACCAATAACATGATTCTTCTTCACTAAGTTATGAAGATTTCTCATCCCTGCATGACCAAGTCTTCGATGCCATAACCACCCAGATGAAGCTTTTGCCATTAAGCAAGTGGAAACAGCAGGGCCCGAAGAAAAATCAACAATGTATAAATCTCCTTTTCGGTAACCCTCGAAGACAAACGTATAGTCATCCTTTGAAAAGACAACACAACGCGAAGCAGAAAATAGAACAAGCATATCCATATCACATAACTTAGAAATAGACATTAGATTATATCCAAGTGATTGGACTAGCATAACCTTGTCAATGTGCTTATCCTTCGATATGGCAACCTTACCCAAACCTAAAACTTTACCCTTGTTGTTATCACCGAAGGTAATGTACTTGTAAGAAGAGTGAGATAGTTTTTCTTCGGTGAACAACTCCTTGTCTCCGGTCATATGATTTGTGCAGCCACTATCCATGACCCATTCGGATCCACCGGAGACATAGCCCTGCAGAAGAATTAGTTCTTCTTAACCACCCACAAACGAGCAGGTGACTGAGAAGACGTTGAAGCACTGGTTGAAGCAATATTAAAGCGAACAGGAGTATATTGCTTCGGTGTACCATCAAGCACACCATAGATGTAAATCCTCTGCGAATGGTTAGCATAAGTATGAGCATATGCAATCTTTGTATGATTATTATGAGGACGATAAGTATGACGACCAATACGATAGTATTGCTTCTGCGGAACATTTGATTCGGTCACCAATGGATCATTTCTCGTTTCAAGAGAATAGAAATGATTCGGTGGTACCGAAGACTTTCCCTGCATGGTATGGTTAGCAGGCAGTTTTTCCACAAGTGCTTTCTGCACCCATATTTGCCTCTTATAGTAGCCATTCTTAGGAGGAGTACCAACATACTCAGCTGTAACCTTTCCCTGTTCATCTTTGATGAGCTTGTAGTCAGAATCAAGTGATTCGTCTACAATAGCTTTGTTCATCTTACAATCAAAACCTGAAAGGTTAGCTATATCAATGGGCTTCCCTTTCGCAAGGACCCAAACAGTCTTGGGATACTGCTCAGGTTCCCAATAGGTGTCATCAGGGTTTATCTTTCTCTCAAAACCAACACCTTCATTCCTGGGATTCCTTTGAAGGAGAGCCTTCCTCAGGATATCACAGAGATACTGGTGACCTTGCACACTTTTGAACATCCCTGTTACAAATAAGTTTTTCAACCTGAGGAGTTCCTCGGTAATAGCAGGATTTTCCTCATCAGAGGCATTAGTATCATCAATAACAATAGGAGCTTTGCCTTTGGAATCAATTTTGCTTCGTTCCAAACAATCCAAACAAGGTGATTCAGTTTTATGATTTGCTTCAGAACCTTGTTGAGCCTTGAGAGAGAGATTGACATTTTCCAACTCTTCATGAGCCTCTTTCAGTCTTTCGAGAGCCATTTTCCTCTGAAGAAATTCATAGGTAAGCTTCTCATAATCAACTGAAAGAAGATCATGCCGAGAGGATAACTCTTCAAACTTTTCTTTTAGAGCTTCATGCTCATTAGTTAAAGTTTGACCTTTCTCTATCTCATCGATCAACAGTGTCTCTGATTTCTTAATGGTTTTGCTTAGTGAATCAAGTTCATCTTGTTGGATTGAAGCAATTTTAGCAAGTTTAGCATAGCTTATCTTTGAATCACTGTCATATGAGGAACAATCAGAAGTATCATAGTTAGATTTTGATGAGGATACCTTCGCCTTGGCCATGAAGCAATATGCTGGAGATTCATCTTCACTACTGTTGTTGGTGAAGAATGAGCTCGAAGCT
The DNA here is from genome assembly GCA_950022295.1 of Bromus sterilis. NCBI lineage: Eukaryota > Viridiplantae > Streptophyta > Magnoliopsida > Poales > Poaceae > Bromus > Bromus sterilis. The sequence goes on along the minus strand of OX465599.1, from coordinate 280,391,953 downwards.
TTTGCCGAAGCATCTGCTGAAGCGAATGCCAAACCAGCAACACCATCTGATTCGGACCCAGACCCAGACCTTGAGTCTGAATGAGCTTCGGACCCAGACGCTTCGTCTTCGGAGTTCATCTCCTTTCCCAGATAGGCCTTGGCTCGGTGAGAGCTGCTTCGACGAGACGAGTGAGTCTTCGATGAAGAACCCTCACGCTTCTTGTGATACTTTTTCTTCTTGTCATCATCAGAATCTTTCTTCTTATCTCTTCTCGAACTGGAATCATGTCTCTTGGATTCATAGCTTCTTGAAGATCTGTGGGACTTGGATGAGGAGTCTCTGAGCGAATGCTTTGCTTTGTTCTCAGCTTCCCACAGAGGACAATCAACAATGAAGTGACCTGGTTTCTTGCATTTGTAGCAATAGTTATCTTTTGATGGAGAGCTTCTTGAGGATGAACGGTGAGAAGAGTGACTGGAGCTTCTTGAAGGATAACTCTTCTTCGGTGAAGAAAAACCTTTTCTTTGGAAGCGGTTGAAGCGTCTGATGATCAATGCCAAATCCTTCCCAATACTTGCAGGATCATCTGATTCGACACCTGAAGCAGAACTGACTTCGGGTGAAGAATGACGTGAAGCTTTTGCTTTCAAAGCATGAGTTTTTCTTCGTGAACCATTAATGTCACGTTTCTCATCTTCTTCCATTTCAAAGGTAGTGAGTCTCTCAAGAATATCAGCGGCAACAAGATGTCTGAAATCAGTCCTTTCCTTGATCATCAGCACAATGTGATCAAACGAGTCATCTAATGAGCGAAGCAAAGTTCTGACAACTGAGTGAGGAGTAATGTCATCAGCACCGAGGGAAATCAACTCATTTGCAAGAGCTGTGAGTCTGCTGTAAATGGAGCTGACTTTTTCACCCTCGTTTCTTTTGAAGCGATAGAATTTGCTTCGGAGTGTGTCAATTCTGGCATCTTTCTAGGTAGAAACACCTTCACCAATCTTCTCAAGATAGTCCCAGACACCTTTGGCAGTTGGAATATTCTTCACTTCATGATACTTTTTTGCTGTCAAGTGATTGGTGATGAAAACCCAAACTTCAGAATCAAGATCAATCAGTTTAGCTTCTTCAGGAGTGATGGCATTCTTGTCTGCAATTGTAACACCATATAAGACAACTTTCCAGGCAGTGGAATTGATAGCCATGATATTTCTCTTCATCTTGTCCTTCTAGTACGAGTGTTCCTTCCCATTGAAAACAGGAATAGGTTCGCCGGAGCGAATAGCTGCGAAAGACATACTTGAAAACACTCCAGGAGGTTAATCCAAAACACACAGAGTGTAGGGAGTGACTAGCTCTGATACCAATTGAAAGTCCAAGTATGTGATGAGAGGGGGAGGGGGTGAATGATCACTTCAAAATTTTCGACTGAAACTTTTGAAGTGAAGCATAAGTAGTGCGGAAAAGTGAAGTAAGACTGGAAGCGAAGCTAAATGCAACGAATCAAAACACATTGAAGCATAACAGTGAAGCAAATGCAATACTGAAGGTAAATGCTTGAAGTAAAACTAACTGGGACTCGACGATGTTTGTTCGACCAGTTCACGCTCTGCAAAGCACTACGTCTGGTTGGAGGGACTGGTGATTGAACACCTGGAGCAAAACTCTCTCCATCCGTTGCTCCACTGCACCAAACTCCTTGAGCTTGGTCAGTTCTTCACTCGTGGTTGATTATTGAGGAAATCACCGAAACCTTTGACAAACTGGACTTCGAGGCGACAATTACTCTTCGCTCTCTGAAGAACAACTCTCTAACCGTCTAGGAGAATTGCAGTTCTCCAAGATAAAAAGGCTAGCAAGCTTTCACCTAAGTCATCTCAAATCTACTCAGATCAATGGGACTTAGGTTTCAGTATCTGGATTTTGGGTTTTGCTTTGGTGGCGTTTTGGGGTGCTCTCTGCAATCTCTCTCAGGAATAAACTTGGAGCAGCCACCCGCAAATGGAGGAGGGGGCGGCGTATTTATAGTTGGCGATACCGAGGTGCGGAATGACCAAATTGACCCGAGGTGACAGCTTGACACGTGTCCACAACGGTCGGATTTGTCATCAATGCGCAACTTTACTTGAGGAACAAGTAAAGCTGACTCACGGACTTAGTTCTGCTTCAGTAGCCCAAGAACGAAGTCTTTGCTACCGAAACTTAACTTAGTACACATGAGATTTCTTCACTCAGGCTTCTCACTCGGTTTGGATTTGATCTGAGCATTTCTCAATGACTTCGGTGTCCACAAACTAAATACCCCTCTTGATAGTACGGTTGGTCCTATGACTCAAACAACCGAAAAAGAACTACACAAAAACATCTAAGTCTTGCGCCGTCCTCTTCATTTCCTTCAATGAGTATAGCTTCAGGACACCTTCATTTTTGGGGGTCATCCTTCGTGATTAAGCTTCGCTCCGTGGGTAATGCTTCGATAACTTGAAGATCTTCCCTGAAGCTTTATCATCTAGTTTGTCCTTCAGGAACCTATACAACTATTTACACTAGAAAACATTGTTAGTTCCTCTACTGTCTTGTCCAACAATATCCAAAACACACGGGGGTGAAACTTTGCTCTTACAGCCATGATGCCACTTTGGATGATGCTTACGAAGATGAACTTTCTATAGTTCCTTACGTCAAGCATGAAATTTTTGCTATTGCACCCACACTTGATTTCCCTATTATCCTTTTGAAATCTCCAACTCCGGAGAATTTTCCTCTTATCAAAGCTCAATGTGATGGGTTGCATTTATCTTATGATCCTAAAAACCGTGTTGAAAACAATACACGTGTGCTTGTAGGTCATGAACAATATGATTTATGTGATAGTTATATTCTTGATGTTGTTCATTATACTACTGAAAATTATTTTGAGAGAGGAAAGTTTGGTTATAGAAACTCCCATATTACAAAAACTCCTCTCTTTATGTTGAAAGTTTTGAAATTGTTCTTGTTCCACCTTCCTATGCATGTCACTTTGTGCTTCTTTGATTTATTTTCTTACAAGATTCCTATGCATAGGAAGTGGGTTAGGCTTAAATGTGTTTCATATTTGCTTCTAGATGCTCTCTTTTGCTTCAAAATTCTTATTTTTGTGAGAGCATCTTCTATAATCTTTATGCATAGCTTAAAGGCGTAAAAGAAAGCGCTTGTTGGGAGGCAACCCAAGATGTTTTTACTTCTGTTTTTAGTGGCCTTGATGATTGTTACTACTTTAGCAACATCATTGTATGTTTATTTTTCAAGCTTTGTGCCAAGTATTGCCTCATATGACAAGGGAAGTGAAAGTTGTGACATGCTGTCCAGAAAACAGATTCTGTCCTCGTGACGGGAAAAATCATAGAAAATTAGCAGTTCATCTTTTTGAGCTGAATTGTTTACACAGCGTGCTCTATACAATCACGGAACTTTCGTATGTTCTGATTTTTTGATTTGAGTTGAAGAAGTACCCTTAAAAAATTCTTTACTACCTGCTGTTCTATTTTTCACAGATTCTGCCACGTTTTGTCTCTCCTAATTTTTGGCAAACCTTAAGCTTACTTTTTCTTTGCAAAAACTTTTTTGGCTATCTTGAGAAACAATAGCTCTTCAAGAATATATTTATTTGCAGTAGAGGAAAATTATTTTAATAGGGTACTAACTTCTCTAATCAGTTTACAATGAGTTATGTATGAACGGAGTTTTGAAGTGTGCGATGGAAGATGATGAAAGAAGATCCTGGAGTGTCAAACGCTCAAGCTTGGGGATGCCTGTAACAGCCCAGTTTTCACAAAAATTAAAATTTTTGTTTTTGATGTGAATTGTTTGATTGTCTGAGTTATTTGAAGTGTTTGCTTCACCGAAATAATAATCGGTGAATATTTCTCCCCCTTATTCTCGTATCGGACGGAGACCGACCCTTGCCATCCTGACACTCGACCTTTGCGACACCGGGTTTCACCCGATCACCTTCGCGAAAACCGCACGAGACCAGCCGCAACCAACAGAACGAAAACCCCGTTTAATAATTAAACGGGATATTTTTATAGCGCGCTGGAAAGTGTTTTTGGAACGGTTCCAGCGCGAGGTGAACGCCTCCGGCTCGACGCGCCGATCGCGCAGTTCGAAGTTTTACCCGAATCGGAGGTACTACGGACCCCCGGCGGTCAGAAACGTGAGCACCGTGCGCGCGAGGTAAAAACCGGGGATGTTTTTGCAAACTGCCAGCCACCCATGCTATATAAAGACCACCACACTCCCACCCATTTTTAGGGTTTCCCCTAGCCAATTTTGCAGCCACCCCCTCCACTTTGCTCCAAAAATCTGCCCAATACCCCGTTTTTTTCGTCCAACCCTAGCCTCCCCAGATCTGAGCCGCCAGATCTGAGATCCAACGGCTCAGATCGGGCCTCAGCCTCCCAACCGCACCTCCTCTCTCCTCAACCCCCACGCGCAGCCGCCCACGCCCGTGGAACCGCCGCCGGCCACCGGAGCCGCACAGCCGGGTCGCCACCTCCCTCTCCTCCCTCCTCTCTGTTCCCTGCGCCTCCCTTCCCTCTCTCCTCACCGTGCCCTCCCCTCTCTCTTCCAGGACGCCACCGGAGGCCGCCGCTGCTCGCCATGGAGGCCGGGCCAAGCTCCGTCGCGCTGCCATCCTCTGCCTTGAGCCGAGCCACCCCTGGACCACCTCGACGCCGACGGGAGTCCGGCCTGCCGCGCCCCACCTCTTCTCGTCCGTAGAACGCCGCCGCGACGCCACGCCCGAGGCCGGCCGGCCATGGAGCTCGAGCCTCCGCGCCTCTGCTCCGACCTGGACCGCGACCCAGCGCCGGATCCCCCTCCTCCGCCTCCGTTCCGGCCCGTTCCCGGCGCCCGTCGGCCTCCACGTCCAGCCTGCTGCGCCCAAGCCTCGCCGGAGCTCCGGTCATCCCAGCCGTCGCCGCTGCCTGGAACCGACGGGGACAAGCCGAACCCCTGCTGCCTCGCTCGCCCGCTCGTTCTGTTGCCTGGGCCGGCCTCCCCCAGCGGCCCAGCCGCCCCTCCAGGCCCATGGCCTCTCCAGCCAGTTGGGCTTGGCCCATGGGGTGAGCAGCCCCCTTTTCCTTTTTTTTATTTTTTTTTCTGTTGCGGTAGTGGGCTTGGCCCATCTCTGTTTAGCGCCCAGTAGCTTTCGGCCCACTGGCACGTTTACTGTTTTTTTTTCTTTTTATTATTGCAGATTGTATTGTTTTATTGCGGTGCCCGTATCTTTTTGCTCGTAGCTCGGATCGCAACGCTTTTAATATGAAACTTGCTTAGAATTGTGTCTAGTTTAATAATTTGTTGCTTGTTGCCATGTTTGACTTTGTTTACCTGTTGTTTGCCTGCTAATTACACTGCTTGCCACTGTAACTGTAACTGCTATAACTTTTTATCCGTTGCTCGGATTAAAATGTTCTTTATATGTAACTTGACTAGAATTGCATGTAGGTTGTGTTTTTGCTGTTCTTGCTTGCTAATAAAAATAATAAAATATTTTTTAGGTAAAAACAGTACCAAATGCAATATTTATCGTGGGGTCCGTAATAGTTTGCATGTCTAGGATTTCACCCCACTTAAATTGACTAGTTTAGGCAGTTTAATTGTGCTTCACCTCTTGCCATGTTTGTGTGCTATTCCATGCTTGCTTGAGTTGCCATGTTAACAACCTTTGTTGATCACCTGTAGCTAAACAACTTGAACCACCGTAAACGTGCGGTATCGTCGTGTGTGACGAGTACTCCACTTAAATCGTTAGTAACCGCTCTCGACGGTAGGTGCGATGTCTCGTGTTACTTCTTGTTGATGCTTTCTCGTGTTTGCTCCGTAGTAATAGTGGTGCACCGTTGATTTCTTTCCAGTGTTTACTTCTTGTGTGCTCCCGCGGGTACCTCTCGGAGACGATGCGAGCGTGCGATCGACTACACCTTCGGAACCCGACTTATCAACAGGCAAGGACTATACATTACTTATGATCCATTCTATTTCAACCAGCGGTTTGCATGCTAGTATAGGTTAGGTTTGATGTTTGATCCTACCACATGTTTACAGCCTCTTTTAAACCGATACAGCCATGTCCCCTCCCAGCAAACCTTGTACTGCTATGTTACTATTGCTCGTTGCTCAACCCTTGCTTAGTATGCATGCTTAGGATTCTACGATGTTACCCTGTTACTCTTTGGGTCGGGATATCACCTGATTACTATATTATTGTTGATGATATGATTATTATAATGTTGACTATATTCGACGAAGGATGGAAGCTCTAGGCTATCCCGCCCCGATGCTTTGTTCCATTCGAGTCACCTAGGATCCGAGTTCCGGGTATTGGTTTTAAGACTGAGCGTGCCTAACCGCGTGTGGGATTTTATGGGGTCCCCTTTTCTTACCTATCTAGCTTCAAACATTTCTAGAGGTGGCCCAAGCTGATTTACCATTTGAAAACATGCATATATATCTTGTCGGGTCGCTCCTAGCAGATATCTTTTAAAACAACCCGGACTAGTGAGGACTTTGTTTCCCTATTGGTCCACCTTTGACCGGCGAGGGCCCGAGACCTCACGTGAGGCATCTCGGTAACCCAAACCCTGTTGAGATGGAAGAGTCCGATCCGAGAGCGTGGCCAGCTTTTGGATTGGGTGTCGACTCCCCGGGGGCCACCCGGATTTGTTCGTTGTTAGTTAGAGGGACCTGTCGTTTCGGATCTCTTGGAACTAAATCATAAAATGGTTTCCTGTGATGGGTAGCAACTGAGAGTGATGGACGTGCGTGCGGAGCCTTGTAATGGGCAGTTGGTACACCCCTGCAGGGTTAAATCTTTTCGAGAAGCCGTGTCCACGGTTATGGAAGACTTGAGACCTACGTCCTGTTCATAGACAACAACAACTGAGATAATCTTAATATAACTTGATCAACGTGTGTGTGTGCCTTGACTGCTTCTTCTTCGTCGGGATGCGAAGAGGAGGACAAGGATAGGATAGGTGTTATGTTTGCGTAAGTAGTTGATAGCTAGACTTGTTGGAGGCGATTCCTCATCGAATGCTTGGCTTCTTATCTTACTCTCTAGATCGTTAGCCACTTCATAAATGCTAGTGCGGCAGCAACCTCACCACTTACCCCTTCCTTACCGTAAACTACTAGTTGTCCTAGAATGACGAGTGATGAAGTCCTTGTTGGGTCAGATGACCACTACAGTTGGATGCTGAGTACCTCTGTACTCATGATACTACCCCCAAACTCTTTTCAGGGTTCTTGATCGACAACAGGTATGGTGAACGACGTTTCACGTGGAGACTCGACGACGACTAGTTAGGCGGATCCCGGCGGAGGGCCTGGACCCGTGTGGTTATGGGATCGATGTTTTCTCTTTGCCAGTAGGCATTTGCTTGTAGTCTGTACTCAGACATGTATCTTCCGCTGTTGTATTATATTTGAGGCAGTTGTATGCCGATTGTATGAGATGTTGTATCCTTGTATCTGTAATGTTGTGATATCATGTTGGAAATCCGGGGCATATGACTTCGTCATATGTCGCGGTGGGACCGATATGTGCTTCGTCCCCAGATCTGGATGGAAACATCTAGATCTGGAACAGTACCGCATATCGGGCCTTACAATGCCCATGTGCACCCCCAATAAATATTCAAGGAGAGTCAAGCTTCTAAGCTTGGGAATGCCCCCGTGCATCCCCTTCTTCATCAACAATTATCAGTTCGTCCCTCGTTTCACTATATTTTTTTATCACTTCATGCGTTATGTGCTATGCTTGGAGCGTCTCGCTCTTTACTTTTCTTAGGTTTGGTTTTGCTTTGTTTTCTGTAGTAACAAGTTAGATCCCAACTTTTTTTTGTGTGGGAGAGAAACACGCTCCGCTTGAACTAGAACTCCTCATAGGATTTGCATGCTTATTCTCTTAGCTGTAAGTTGTTCTTTTTTCTTTTCTTAGCTGCTGCCCTGTTTAGTTGTTGTGCTTTAGTTTTCTTCTAGAGATTTTGTTTTGTCTTAGGTTGAACTTTCTATAGGTTGCATGTTTTATCTTGTTAGAAAGTTTGCCTGTTGCACTGAGTTTTGTGTCTTGACTAGAAAGTAGGTAGTTGAAGTTGTTATTCTCTTTGTAGTAGTAACTTGCAATAGTTTTGAGGTATTGACTAGAGTAATGTTTGAACTTTTGGTGTCAAGATCTCGAGCCTATTAGTGATAGATTTCATATTTTGGAAAATCCGTGTGATTTTCGAAAACCAAAAAACCCCTGTTGAGAACTCTAGCTACTAGATGGATCACTAACCTCTGGAGGGTTCGAATATTAGAGTACACTCACGTACCATGAGTCGAGGATGCGCAAGGATAACCAAACCCCCATACACTCCTCCTTGGGGTACTTGTCTCTTTGTGAACCTCCTGATTAGATTGAGAGTTACCGATAATAAGTGCATGCGTTCTTCGGACTAATGTGAGTATTCGAAAGTTGACACTTCCACCCACCTATACTTTTTCTAGCCTCTTCGGTACCGTGCATTGCCCTTTATCATCTCGAGAGTTGGCGCATACCTCGCCGGTGCATCCAAACCCTTGGCACGATACGCTCTGTCATCATAAGCCTCCCTATATCTTTCCTCAAAACAGCCACCATACCTACCTATCAAGGCATTTCCATAGCCTTTCCGAGATACATTGCATGCAACATCCACCTTCTCATGACTTGATCTTCATGTCATACATGCTACTTGCTTGATCGATGAGCCGGATGCTAGTTGGGCCTTGCCCTAATAATTGCTACATGACGCGCTAGTATCATTGCATATCCTGCTACCCTGGCCGAGGCCTACATTTGCATCATGATAGTTACATCTTCTTTATGTGAGTACCTTTGTAAAGTGTGAAAGATCTCTTATATTCTTGTAAAATATAGAGTGTTGCCCCTAAAGTGAGGAAAAGATCCCAAAGAGGGCAAAATCAAAAGATCCCAAAGAGGACAAATGAGAGTTAAATAGAAAGAGCCATTGAGGCCACCAAAAAAATAAAAAAAATAGAAAAAAGAGAAAAAGAAAATAAAAATAAAAAGAGAGAAGGGGGCACACTACTATTCCTTTTGAGAGATCCGCACTAGTACTTCATCCTCTATCCCTTCTCCTCCATGGAGATCATCATACATGCATATAGCTATGCGGGGACCCTTCACACTATAGAACTTGGCTTGCATATTCCAATGATGAGCCTCCTCAAAAGAGCTTTAGGTCTTCATGAGAAAGCAAGTTAGATGCACCCCCACTAGTTCCCTTGGAGAGCTTTTAGCTCACATGTGCATCCGTTGCATGGCAATCCCTACTCCTCACATCATATCTATCATATGGCCTTCTCTCGCCTATGATTGTCCTCTTTGATGTGAGCCTTTCACACCTTTTTTTGTCTTCCTCCTCCACCTTCTTTCTGTTTCGCCTTTTATGTGTCAACTTTCTTGCTCACGCTCATCCATTGCATGAGTGCTCAAAATATCGAAAGGGAGTGGATCAGTTTGACTTGTACCTGACTAGTGGTCTGGGGACGAGTCAAGATAATAATATAAAGGAGACTAAGTGTGAAACTTTAGTAGATAGAAGTTCTCAACAACTATTTTGTATCTCGTATTCCCTATCCCCTTCTTGCACGCAAACACCATTTGGAGACAATCGAGTCACGGTCAGTGAGAGATCTTGCACCCTTTGTTCTTTTGTTACTTGTGTCAATGCTAATACAGACTCTTGCTTGTTAAGACTTGAATTGAATTGCATGCTTTGATTGCTTTACTACTCGAGGACGAGCAGAAATTATGCTTGTTATCATTTCCCTACTCGAGGACGAGCAGAAATTAAGCTTAGGGATATTGATACGTCCCAAACGTATCTATAATTTCTGCTTGCTCCATGCATGTTTTGTGTGACTTTGCCATGTTTTGCTTGAACTTTCATACACTTTTGAGCATATTTGGACTAACCTATTAACTCAGTGCACCCTGTTACAAGTTCCTGTTTTCTGCTGTTTTTGTATTTCAGGTTTTCCGGCCATTAAAAGTGCTCCAAAAATTCCGGAAAAATTATATAAAAAATTAGCGTCCCGGAAGCCTCCGGAATCACCAAGGAAGGAAGGGAGGGCCGCACCGGGCACCCTCCTGGCTGCCCTTTGGCCCCTCTCGGTGCCCCCTTTGGCCTACATTTACCCCCCGTGACAAAAACCCCTAAGATCCATCTGCTATTCCCATTCTCCTCTCTGTACCGCCGCCGCCGCCGTTTCAAGATCGGGGCTGCCAGGAGAAGCTGCCCCGTCACCCTGCCGGAAGGAGGAATCCCCTCCGGGAGACCATCCATCGCCATGGACGCCTCCCGGATGTGCCGTGAGTAGTCCCCCTTGGACCATGGGTCCGTGACCAGTAGCTATGTGATGTACTCCTCCCCTCTTTGTGATTTCACTTTCGAGACCTCGTGAGCTGCTGATGGCTTCTCGCCCCTTGTTGGTTACCCAAAGTGGAAGGTTGAGATGTAGATAGAAGCAACTTTCCCTCGGTGAAGATACCAACGTTTGTATCCAGTAGGACTCCGACAACGACAGGAAGGTGACAACGGCGCCAACAATTAGGCGCTTGACGTGTACCTGCACACACAACAGATAACTTAGCTCCCAACGAGTTCAGAGAGGTTGTCAATCTATCCGGCCTTGTTGTTTACAAATGATCAAATGTATAGGATAATAATGATATTGATAGCAACGGAAAGGTAAATAAAGCAGAAAATAAATAGTGGGTGTAAACGGTATTGGAAATATGGACCGGGATCCCGTGATGTTCACTAGTGATGTCTCTCTCCCAAAAGACGATAAAATAGCCATGCGAGGTAAACAAATTACAGATGGGCAATTGACAGGATTATGTGCACAAACCAATGCTAACTATGCTATAAATAAAGGAAGAGGCTCAAAATCTTGGGCGGTACGCCAAGACAAGTAGACCGAAATCCATCCGCATCTACCTACTAATCATCCACCTTGAGATATCTATCCAGAACATCTCGTTGGTATTAAGTCGAGAATCCCACCCAAAGTGTAAACTCAAAGCAACAGACAACTGCATTAAAGAACTTTGCGTAAAGTAAACAATCCTTGAACCCGCAAGTACAAGCACCGTTGTTTTCTCCCTTGTGGCAACAACACATCCCCTATACTCATGTTTCTGTCACTCAAGCTAGTCATCAGGGGGCATGAACCCACAATCATGCATAACGCTCCCTCTTGGAGTCACTACCTACTACTTGGCCAAAGCAATAAACATCAACGGAGAAAATGCAAGAATTACTCAAGAACATAAATATAAAAGAGGAGAATCAAATATATTAATCAAACACAATCTGAACATAGTCTCATAATTAATCGGATCCCAGCAAACTCAACATAGCAACAGCAGAAAGATTACATATGTGCCTCGATCATGTAGGACAGCTCACGAGGTCTAAACCATGAAGAACAAAGAGGGAGGAGAACATCACATAGCTACTGATCATAGACCCATGGTCCAAGGTGGACTACTCACGGTTCATCCGGGAAGCATCCATGGTGGCGGAGAAGCTCCCGGAGGTGGTTCCTCCCTCCGGCAGGGTGCCGGGAAGAGGGCTCCTGGTGCTCCCGATCTTGGAAGCGCGGCGGCGGCGGAACAGAGGAGAGATCGCGAAAAATGGTTCTGTCCCCGAGGGTTTCTCATCACGGGGAATAAATTGGCGAAAGGGGGCAGCCAGAGGTGGACCAGGCGCCCCCCTGGCGTGGCCTAGGGTATGGCCACGCCAGGTGGCCGCCTGGGCCACCCCTGGCCCCCTCTGGCCCCACTTTGGTTCTTCGCGAAGCTTCCTGTACGCTGATTTTTCCTATATTTTTCCCGGAATTTTTCTGGCACTTTAAATAATGGGAAAACCTGAAATACAAAAACAACAGAAAACAAGAACTGGCACTGGGGTGCACTGAGTTAATAGGTTAGTCCAAATATGATCAAAAGTGTATGGAAGTGCATCAATATCATAGCAATATCACACAAAAGAAGCATGGAGCAAGCAGAAGTTATAGATACGTTTTGGACGTATCAACATCCCCAAGCTTAATTCCTTCTCGTCCTCGAGTAGGTAAATGATAACAAGCATAATTTCTGTGGTGACATGCTACCAACCATATAAGAACTTTTAAGTAAAGCAATCAAGGCATGTAATTCAATTCAAGTCATAACAGGCAAGAGTCTATATTTAGCATTGAAACAAGCAACATAAGAACATAAAGGTGCAAGATATCTCGCTATCCGTGACTCGAATGTCTCCAAATGGTTTTTGCATGCAAGAAAGGGGATAGGGATTACGAGAAAAAGTATTTTTATGTTGAGAACTCAATCTACTAAAGTTTCACACTTGGTCTTCTTTGGAATCTTATATTGACTCATCCCCAGACCACTAGCCAGGTACAAATCAAAATGATCCACTCCTTTTCGATATTTTGAGCACTCATGCAATGGATGAGCGTAAGCAAGAAAGTTGACACTTAGGATGGCAAAGAGATAATATGGTGGAGGAGGAAGACAAAAAGGTGAGAAAGGCTCACATCAATGAGGAAAATCATAGGCGAGAGAAAGACAAATGATAGATATGATGTGAGGAGTAGGGATTGCCATGCAAAGAATGCACATATGAGCTAAGGTAAGCTCTCCAATGGAAATAGTGGGGGTGAATCCAACTTGCTTGCTCAAGAAGACCTAGAGCTCATTTGAGGAGGCTCATCATTGGAATATACAAGCCAAGTTCTATAGTGTGAAGGTCCCCACATAGCTATATGCATGAATGATAATCTCTATGGAGTAAAAGATATAAGAGGGAGTTCGAGTGTGGATCTCTCAAAAGGAATAGTAGTGTGCCCCCTTCTCTACTTTTATTTCTGTTTCTCTTTTTTCTATTTTTTGGTGGCCTCAATGGATCTTTCTATTTCTCTCATTTGTCCTCTTTGGGATCTTTTGATTTTGTCCTCTTTGGGATCTTTTCCTCACATTAGGGGCAACACTCTATATATTACAAGAAGTATAGAAGATCTTTCACACTTTACAAGGTACTCAAATCATAAAGAAGATGTAGCTATCATGATGTATTCAAATGTATGCCTCTGCCAGTGTAGCAGGATATGCAATGATACTAGCGCGTCATGTAGCAATGATTAGGGCAAGGCCCAACTAGGATGCGGCTCATCGATCAAGCAAAATCATGTATGACATGAAGATCAAGTCATGAGAAGGTGGATGTTGCATGGCAATGTATCTCGGAAAGACTATGGAAATGCCTTGATAGGTAGGTATGGTGGCTGTTTTGAGGAAGGATATAATGAGGTTTATGATGACAGAGCGTATCGTGCCAAGGATTTTGATGTACCGGCGAAGGTGGACGCCAACTCTCGGAGTGAGAAGGAGGCAATGCACGACACATGAGAGGCTAGAAAAATATGGGAAGGTGGAATTGTCAACTTTCGAATACTCACATTAGTCCGAAGAACTCATGCACTTATTATCGGTAACTCTCAATCTAATAAGGAGGTTCAGAAAGAGACAAGTACCCCGAGGAGGAGTGTATGGGGGTTTGGTTATCCTTGCGCATCCTCGAGTCATGGTATGTGAGTGTACTCTAATATTCGATCCCTCCAAAGAGTAGTGATCCATCTAGTAGCTAAAGTTCTCAACTAATTTTGTAAGTTTTGAAAATAAACACGGATTGCCCAAAATACGACATATATCACTAATAGGCTAAAGCTCTTGACACCAAAACTCCAAACATTACTCATAGCAATACCTCAAAACTATTGCAAGTTACTACTACAATTGAATAGCAACCTCAATTACCTACTTCAAGTCAAGACACAAAACTCAGTGCAACAGGCAAACTTTCTAAACAAGATAAACATGAAAACTCAAGAGAGTTCCAGCAACAAACTAAACAAAATCTCTTGAAAAGATAAGCATGAAAATTAAGAGCTAAAACATGACATCAGCTACGAAAAAGATAAACAACACACACAACAAAGATAAGCATGAAGAATCCTATGATGTGTTCTACGTATTGAAAGTGCAGCGTGTTTCTCTCCCACACAAAGAAAGCTGGGTTCTAACTTGTTATGAACAGAAAGAAAAGCTAAATAAAACTAAAATGGAAATAAAGAGCAAGACGCTCCAAGCCTAGCACATAACGCATGAAGTGATAAACATATAGTGGAATGAAAGACGAACTGATAATAGTCGATGGAGAAGGGGATGCATGGGGGCATCCCCAAGCTTAGACGCTTGAGTCTCCTTGATTATTTCTTGGGAATCAACGGGGGCATCCCCAAGCTTGAGCGTTTGACACTCCTGAATCTTCTTTCATCATCTTCCCTCGCACACTTGAAAACTCCCTTCATACATAACTCATCATAATCTGATTAGCGAGGTTAGTACCCATAATAAAATAATTTTTATCTACTGCAAATAAGGATATTCTTGAAGAGCTACTGTTTCTCAAGATTGCCAAAAAGTTTTTGCAAAGAAAAAGCAAGCTTAAGGTGTGCAAAATGAAGAAAAGGCAAAACAGGACAGAATCTGTGAAAAACAAACCAGCAGGTAGTAAAGAATTTTTTAGGGATACTTCTGCAACTCAAATCAAAAAACTCAGAACATACAAAAGTTCCGTGATTGTATAGAGAACGCTGTGTAAAAAAATCATCTCAAAAAGATGAACTGGGATTTTTCTATGACTTTCCCCGTCACGAGGATAGAATCTTTTTTCTGGACAGCATGTCACAACTATCACTTCCCTTGTCATATGAGTCTATAAATTGCACAAAGCTTGAAAAGTAAAGATACAATGATGTTGATATATTAGTAACAATCATCAAGACCATTAAAAACATAAGGAAAACAAAAAGGAAAACCTAAATTCGTTGCGGGCTGCCTCCCGAAAGCGCTTCTTTAAAGCCATTAGCTAGGCTTGATGCAAAGATCAAGTTGTATCAATTGAACCATCATCAAGATCATCAAAAAGCTCTTCAATAGTACAACCACTCTTAGGAGGACTTTCTAATAAAGGCCTAATAAAGATACTTCTAGGGATAAAAGAAAATGGCGGAAGATCAATTGGAGTTTCATTTATTCTATTAAAGAGAGGTATCTCTTCCAAAGTCTTCACAGTCTCAACCCCTTTGGCAATAGATGGGTTATTTTTGAAACGAGGAGGCTTTGGAACATATACGAACCTAGGTTCCTTCTTTGCCGGAGTTTCTACCTTTTTGGTTTTGATTGAGGAGAAGTTAGTTCCTAGAGTGTCAATGATTTCCTCAATCTTATCAATCCTAGAAGGGTCCAAGTCATGGGATTTGATGGTCTCCAAGGTTTTGAAAATTTTATGCATGGAGCTATTGAGTCTATTCAAATTCCCTTGAATCTTACGATCCAACTCACTTATCTTATTAATGCTTAGCATCTCTAGCTATATCTTTTCAAGTTTTTTCATAATGTGAGCTAGGGTAATGTCCTCTTGAATGCTAGCAACAGGGGGGTTTCCAACAAGATTTTTCATAATACTAAGAGCTTCCCAAACTGGGACTTCTAGGAAATTCCCATTGATAGCAGTATCTAGAATAAACCTATTCCAAGAAGTAATTCCAACATAAAAGTTTCTAAGCAGGATAGTAGTGGATT
Source organism: Bromus sterilis (assembly GCA_950022295.1). NCBI lineage: Eukaryota > Viridiplantae > Streptophyta > Magnoliopsida > Poales > Poaceae > Bromus > Bromus sterilis. The sequence continues at coordinate 280,376,220 of OX465599.1, read as the reverse complement.
GCTTCTTGGTGGCCCTTTTTTGAGAATCATTAATTCTATACCAGGTATCTTTCCGACTTTCACCACCTCTTTGTTTAAAGGTGAGAACTTCTGCTTCACCAAAGGCAAAAGGACCAGAAATAATGACAACTACTAGCAAGGTGACTATTTTTTTGATTTTTGATAAAGGACACTAAAGCAAAAGCTGAAAGCTAAACTAACAGGACTAAAAAGAAAAGATAAAAGATAGCGTGCAACTCCCATATCTTGAAGAGCGGAGTCCCAGGAAACGGCGCCAGAAATTAGCTTTGATGGCTTCTCGCCCCTCGTTGGTTACCCAAAGTGGAAGGTTGAGATGTAGACAACAGCAAATTTCCCTCGGTGAAGATACCAAGGTTTGTCTCCAGTAGGACTCCAACAACGACAGGAAGGTGACAACGGCGCCAGCAATTAGGCGATTGACATGGACCTGCACACACATCAGATAACTTTGCTCCCAACGAGTTCAGAGAGGTTGTCAATCTCTTCGGCCTTGTTGTTTACAAATGATCAAACACACGGGATAATAATGGTAGTGATAGCAATGGAAAGGTTAATAAAGAAGAAAATAAATAGTGGGTGTAAACAGTATTGGAAATATGGACCGGGATCCCATGATGTTCACTAGTGATGTCTCTCTCCCAAAAGACGATAAAATAGCCATGCGAGGTAAACAAATTACAGCTAGGCAATTGACATTATTATGTGTGCAAACCAATGCTAGATATGCTATAAAGAAAGGAAGAAGCTCAAAAGCTTGGGCGGTACGCCAAGACAAGTAGACCGAAATCCATCTGCATCTACCTACTAATCATCCACCTTGAGATATCTATCCAGAACATCTCGCTGGTATTAAGTTGCGAATCCCACCCAAAGTGTAAACTCAAAGCAACAGACAACTGCATTAAATAACTTTGCGTAAAGTAAACAATCCTTGCACCCGCAAGTACAAGCACCGTTGTTTTCTCCCTTGTGGAAACAACACATCCCCTAACCTCATGTTTCTGTCACTCAAGCTAGTCATCAGGGGGCATGAACCCACAATCATGCATAACACTCCCTCTTGGAGTCACTACCTACTACTTGGACAAAGCAATAAACAACAACGAAGAACATGCAAGAATTACTCAAGAACATAAATATAAAAGAGGAGAATCAAATATATTACTCAAACACAATCTAAACATAGTCTCATAATCCATCGGATCCCAAAAAACTCAACATAGCAACAGCAGAAAGATTACATATGTGCCTCGATCATGTAGGGAAGCTCACAAGGTCTAAACCATGAAGAACAAAGAGGGGAGGATAACATCACATAGCTACTGATCATAGACCCATGGTCCAAGGTGGACTACTCACGGTTCATCCGGGAAGCATCCATGGTGGTGGAGAAGCTCCCGGAGGTGGTTCCTCCCTTCGGCAGGGTGCCGGGAAGAGGGCTCCTGGTGCTCCCGATCTTGGAAGCGCGGCGGCGGAACAGAGGAGATATCACGAAAAAGGGTTCTGTCCCCGAGGGTTTATCGTCACGGGGAATAAATAGGCGAAGGGGGGCAGCCAGAGGTGGACCAGGGGCCCTAGGCGCCCCCCTGGCGCGGCCTAGGGGGTGGCCGCACCAGGTGGCCGCCTGGGCCACCCCTGGCCCCCCTCTGGCCCCACTTTGGTTCTTCGCGAAGCTTCCTGTATGCTGATTTTTCCTATATTTTTCTCGGAATTTTTCTGGCACTTTAAATAATGGGAAAACCTGAAATAAAAAAACAACAGAAAACAGGAACTGGCACTTGGGTGCACTGAGTTAATAGGTTAGTCCAAATATGATCAAAAGTGTATGGAAGTGCATCAATATCATAGCAATATCACACAAAAGAAGCATGGATCAATCAGAAATTATAGATACGTTTTGGACGTATCAGCTGCCTCACATGATCGAGGCACTTTTGTAATTTTTTGTGTTGCTGTGCTGAGTTTGCTGGGATCTGATGGATTATGAGATTATGTTCAGATTGTGATGAGTAATATCTTTGGTTCTCTTTTATATTTGTGTTCTTTAGTAAATTCTTGCATGTTCTCCGTTGCCGTATTTTACTTGGGCCAAGTGATTTGTTGCAACTCCAAGAGGGAGCGTTATGCTTGATTGTGGGTTCAGCCCCTTGATATCTAGCTTGAGTGACAGAAACATGAGACTAGGGGATGTGTTGTTTCCACCAGGGATAAAACAACGGTACTTGTACCTGCGGGTGCAAGGATTGTTTAGTTTAAGAAAAGTTCTTTTAATGAAGTTGTCTGTTGCTTTGAGTTTACACTTTGGGTGGGATTCTCAACTTAATACCAGCGAGATGTTCTGGATAGATATCTCAAGGTGGATGATTCGTAGTAGATGCATATGGATTTCGGTCTACTTACCTTGGCGTACTTCCCATTGCTTTTGAGCCTCTTCCTTTCTTTTGTAGCATAGTTAGCATTGTGGTGCGTTTATAATCCTGTCAATTTCCCAGCTGTGATTTGTTTACCTCGCTAGCACTTTTATCGTCTTTTGGGAGAGAGACATCACTAGTGAACATCACGAGACCCCGGTCCATATTCACACCATTGTTTACACCCTCAATTTACTTTCAGTTGCACTATTATCTCTTGCGTTGATCCTTTGTAAACAACAAGGCCGGAGGAATTGACAACTCCTCTGTACTCGTTGGGAGCAAAGTTATTTGTTTCTATGTGCAGGTCACGACAACCGCCCAATTTCTGGCGCCGTTAGCCCGAAGTAATTTCTGGCACCATTGTCACCTTCTTGTATTTCTGCGAGTCCTACTGGAGACAAACCTTGGTATCTTCACCGAGGGAAATTTGCTGCTACGCTACATCTCACCTTCCACTTGGGGTAACCAACGAGGAGTGAGAGAACTATCCTCACCGTATCAAGCATAACAGAGGTACTAGCTCCAACATCACATAAAGCATAGCAAGAGAAGTTATTCAATTTAATTTTCATCATATGATCCCAACCATCTTCTAGCTTTCTAGATATGGAGGCTTCTAACATAAGGTTATCCTCCCTAGCTTTAATGAGAGCATTGGTGATATGCTCCGTGAAGGCAAGATTTAGTGTGCTAGTGTGGGGGTCTCTAGACATTTTGTGTAGTAAACTAATAACTTTGGAAAGGGTACAACTATCAAAATCAAGGTCACTACTATCAAGTAAGGTGGTAGTGATATCATTTAGGCTTACTTGTTTGAAAGCCTCTATGTTCATAGGATTTTCTTCTTCTACGGTTGAGGTAATAGCATCACCATTAATAGGTCCAATGGGACTAGGGGTGTGTTGGGTGCTAAAAGTTTGGATATCCTCAACAACTTGGATAGTAGAAATGGTATGGTCTGTGGGAAGGCTCTTAATTCTATCTTCTTCCTCCTTTTCTCTAGCCCATCTATCTTTAAATTTAGCCATCATCCTAATGTTTTCTTTAATTTGCACTTGAATGGAATTCATATGAGTGGTCTTTGTAACACCACAGATCCAGTAACAGTAATCACTACAGTGATCCCCTTGGTAATGATCATCACTGTTGTTAATCAAGCCATGGTTACCTTTGATCATAGCTTTGTCAATTCCAACCCTCATAAAATTTCCAAATTGGGTGGATTATAAATCTTGCTCCAAGAATTTTGGGAGATTATTAGTCACCTTGAAAATAAATAGAACAAGTCATACCTACACTTTAGAATAATCCCAAGTCAATGATAATTATGCAACTACTAGTGGTGGGTTATTAAATTGTCCCTAAGAAATTAAAATAAAAGTGGAACATAAAGTTAAACTAAAAATTGTTAAAACAATTTTATTAAATGCCTAGTAAACATTAGGCCATATTAAAACAATAGTGGGAAATTATTACAAGGTTTAAATATTGTAAACAAATCAAACAATAACAAAACAGTAGCGTTTGATCCCTTTTAAATAAAACAAAATTGCAAATGAATTTAATTAATCCCCAAACTTTTTGTAGCACTCCTATACTATGTAGCACTAATATAGGATCTAGTTACAACTTTGTATAAAATCAAATGTTGGCTAATTAAAATATAGAAAGAAAAGCAAAATAGAAAAGAAAAACAAATAAAAAGAAACATATTCTATGCCTAGGGCAAAGGCCCACCCCAGCCCGTTTTCTTCTTCCCCCACCTCCTTCCCTGTTCCTTCGACCCACGCGCCATGGACGCCCCGACCCTGCTGCGCCACACCCGCTCGCCCCTTGCGTCGCTACAGTGTCGATGAGGTGGGGATAAGGAGGCCCCCCCGCCCCCCCTTGGAGAGAACCCTAGATCGAGGCCGCCCCACCATTTTCCCCATCACCTCCCTCCCTCTCTGCGGCTCCTTTCTTGCCATGGTTGCGCCATGAATTCATCGCGCGCGAAGCCTGGAGCTCCCTCCGCCTAGACACTGCTTCCCCAAGGCCCCCCCTCTGCTTTGTCGTCCTCAACCTCGGGATTGAGCAGAGAAGCCCCCGGCCCCCTTCTTCTTCCTCGCCGACAACAACCGGCATTCCCCGCCACGATTCACGCCGCTCCATCCTCCCCCGAGCCGCTGCCCCCTCTGCTTGTTCACGGTGAGCCCCCCCTCGCGAATCCCCTCCCCCCTTGTTTCCCATTTTGATCTGCCTCGATGCTGTCGTCCATGGCTCGCCATGGTCGCCATTTGCGCCCGACGGAGCTCGCCGTGCCCCCCCATGCTAGGCAGTGACCTCGGCGCCCGCTCACCGGAGGCTGCCGCTAGGGCCTCGCTGCCGGCGCCCTCCTGTACCGGCGTGCACGCCAGTTTAGCCAGGGGAACAACCCCCATTAGCGAGAGGATTAACCCCCCCTTAATCAGATGTCGGAGATAACCCCCCCCCCTTGTTATGTGTATGGCTGGTGGGTCCAGTACCCCTTCCCTCATTAATTAGCCTGCTAATTAAAACTGGTGGTTAAACTAAATCCATTTGGTTTAACTACTGTCTATGACAGGTGGGCCCTAGGCCTTTTAAAATTAATTAAATTGTTAATAATAGTATGTGACACTTACATGTGGGGCCAACCCCCTAAATTAACTCTCTAGTTTAATTAATCTGTTAATTAAACAGATGTGTCAATGACACGTGCGCCCCACTGCATTTTATTAATAAAAACAATTTTTGAATTAATCAGACTATGACATGTGGGTCTAGGGTAATTTAAATTAAAAAAAATATTTTTTTTTGAGTGTGAGGCTGACATGTGGGTCCCATATGTCATTTTGACCAGTCATTTGCTTGTGGATAAGGTTAGAATTTTATTAATAAAAGAAAATCCAGAAATTGATTTAAAATGATTTAAACTTTGAATTTGTATATCTTTGAAACTGTAAGTCAGATTCAAAAACTTTATATACGAAAATTGATCAGAAAAATATGTCGGTTAAGTATACGCTATCCGTATGTCTACCACACCCCCTAACGCACCGAACATCGAACCTCCCCCCTCCGGACCGCTTGTCCGATGATTTGTCCGGTTCTGTAAAGTACCCGGATGAATTTATTTCGAACACGAAAGTTGTTTGGAATAGATCTACTAACCCGGTTACACCACCCACACGTGTGTCGGATGTCCACGACACCTCTGGCATGATCCCCCCCTCCGGACCCTTGTCCGGTAATCACCCCGGAGCCGATAGTTCATCCCCGAATGGATTCCCGCTCCGTGCAACGTGCATTGCACTGCGTTAGAACACTGTTAACTTTGTGTTTGCCATGTCTTGAATTTGTATTGCTATTATTGTTGTGTATTTATTGTTTCTTCCCCCCTCTCTTATTGTTCGGTAGTCCCGACGACCGATGCCGATGCCCTTGTGATCAACTACGTCGTTGACGACCGTGCACCCCTACCGTCGAGCTTCCAGGCAAGCAGAGCCATTCTCTTCCCCAGATATCGCCTATCTTTCCGTACATTTCTTGCACTAGGCATTGTTACTGCTGCTGCTACGATTACAATCCTATTCAATTGCATAGCCTGATTTTGACGCCCCTTGATGTACCTTCCTTATCCTATGCTGCATTTTATTATTATGCATATATTCAGCAGTGAGCCCTGCGCATGGTTAGCTAGGATTAGATAGCAGGACGTGATCGCTCTGGGAGTGAACACGGATACGATATATTAACTGTAACAGGTACGGTATAATGTAGACACCGCCTAAGGTCCCCTAGATCGGCTCTGCCGAGCCACCATCAAGTGTGAGCTATCGAGGAGTAATCCTCGTACCTCCACTCGTTGCTGGCTCTGTATAGACGCTCTAGGCACCTGAGCCCCGGTTGTCCTGAAGGTAAGAAGTCGGGCGACCCAACGGTGCCCGCGAGCGGTATTGCGTCGGGAACGACAAGGAGGGTACGACCGACGTTACTGGCGTGCTTGGCCCCTACTCGTATCTCGCGAGAGTTACCAAACTACGAAAAGTCGAGTTGTACCAAGAGCACACGCGAGACAAGGTAAGGAGACGGTTCACCTTGTTGGTAACCGTAGAGACTTGGTTGGACGACAGGGCAGGCACCGATGTATTGGTGGTCCTGACTGCTGTCGTTGACCGCGGGTCGGTTAAGTCGAGGCAACGATAACGGTTGTCACGCAGGTTAATTAAAATGCTAAATAGTTCGGCGGATGTCTTGAGTAGCCTTTTGGCTTGTACGCACTACCTACACGTGGGATGAGGAGTGTGGGCTCTCCTGCATCGTAGTCTCGTTCGAGGGTCTTCAGACGTCAGCAGTATCGCGGGCTGATTGCCGAGAAGTGGTGTTTTCTTCTCTTGCTCGAGCGGTATATTTGTATTTGCTTTGATTTTGCTTCACCGGCCAGTCACGCACCATGCAGGAGTACGTTCGGGTTAGGGTCCAAAGCTCGGCGTACATAGGATATAGTCCGGCGGATGACCTCTCTGTTGATTGCCGAAGGATGGGCTACTTTGTGTCGGATAGCTTTGGTGGAGCGTTCCCTAACAAGGTTCCCGCCACCCTGGAGATCCGAGCGTCGTAGAGTCACGCCAGTGCACCCCTGCAGGGAAGATTAATCTATTCGAATAGCCGTGTCCACGATAACATGACGCTTTATGCTGAAGCTGGATCTTACCACTACGAGCTATTACTATTAAACTGTATGGTTCCGGGTCTTCTTCCTCGCGGGGAGTCGAGGAAGAAAACTCGGAGGCATTATTATTATTAATTATTACAACTTACTATTATACAATGTTGCAGCAACTTCTGCTGCATTGTTATTACATTTCTGCTATTGAACTGTTGGTTGTTTCTCTTCTCATGCTGCAAGACTCGTCAGAAGATGCTAGTCTTTGATAGGCCTAGCTTCTTACCCTTATTCTGATTTCTATCTTGCAGTCCACTATATATACATCCTCCCCTTTCCATTGATACAAATGCATAAATGCTTAGTAGCGGACGTAAGACTCGCGGGTATGCTAGATACTCACCTTTGCTTTATTTCCCCTTTTTGTTTTGCCTGATCGGCCGCTGCAGTCGACGTTGGAGCCCAGGAGCAGGAGATCCCCGATGTTGACCACCGCAACGTGAAGATCCACGATGCCTTCTACGACATCGAGTTCCCCTTTGACCAGGAGTAGTTTGGAGGTTCCCAGGAAGGAGGCCTTGCCTTTTCGATCGTTGTTGATATTTGTGCTAGCCTTCTTAAGGCAACCTTGTATCCTTGTGTCTGTACTCAGATACTATTTGCTTCCGCTAACTTTGTTCTCTCGAGCTATTGTATTCGAGCCCTCGTGGCCCCTGGCTTGTATTAAATAGCTTGTATTATTTTTATTTGTAGAGTTGTGTTGTGATATCTCACCGTGAGTCCCTAACCTCGATCGTGTACCTTGCGTGTATGATTACTGTACACGATTTGATTTTGGGGGCGTCACAAGTTGGTATCAGAGCCGACTGCCTGTAGGACACCCCTTCCCACTCCTTGGTCGAAGTCCAGTCTAGTCTTTGCAAAACTACTTTACTAACAGTGTTGTGTGGCCTATCGGCCCACGTCGCAAAACTGGGTGGAGTTAGGATCTTTTTATCCGCATCTTTACTCTAGGACTCTGATCTCTCTTCTCTTTTGGGTTAAAGATTTTGCTAACTCTGACATTAGGTTCTCGTGAGTACTTCCTCCCGGAGAGCCCTTCAAAATAGATGATCGCTTGCTTCACGAGAAGATGCCGAAGATTGCTCCCCGATGAATTCTTGAGACCATATGTGTCGATCACCTTTACAATTCACTTCCACCGATAAGTCCGTATGTATAACCACATACACCTTTCGTTCATCCATTCAATCCCAGTTGCTCTTGTGTTCACAAGATGCATCGAAATAATTTCCGTTGTTTCGAGAATCCTTTGAGCCTACTGCCTTGCAACTTCTTTTCACCCTGCGGATAATTCCTCCCATTTAACGAGGATCCGTTCATCCTAAGTGGTTCAGGTGATTCCCAAAATACTTTGAAATACTATTCGGTCTCGCGACAATCCTCGGCAGCCTACTGTATTGGAGATTCTTCTTACCTGCTTGCACTATGATTAATCACGTTTGTCTTGTAGTCTTTGATGACCTCCCTTGACATTGCCATTCTGGTCTGTTGAATCATCCTGTGTGCTAGTGCACGCAATCATCAGTTGATCCCTATGAATCCATTCTTCCGGCTCATACGTCATTTTTGGACATGAGCTGGATCTTGGTAAGTCAAACCTTCCTTGATTGTCCGTCTTTTGGACATCGTAATTCCTTTGTACTCCAGTGTTGAATTATCCAGATGCTTTTATCATCCGATGCCTTTCCGTCCGGTCTTCTTATGGTTGAGTACCCATACTCACACCAGACTCTCTGTACCCCCGCCTGACCTTTTTGGTGGGTTACTTATTGTTGTACCCTTGTGTCCTAAATCATTGACGAGCTTCCCCTGATATAAAATGCCCTTGGAAAATGGTATCATCTGTTCCTTGTCGTCAGCCTTCTTCTTTCGAACTTGTATCCTTTACTCCTGTTGTTGGTTGTAAAGATTCGTAAAATGTCCCTATGGGTTGTACCTATGTTTCAACCATCTATGTGTACCCCGGAAAACCTCTACGGGTCATACTCTACTGGTGTTATGCCAGATAATTTTTTTTAATTTAAACGCTACAAATTCATCGACAGCGAGAAGTGAATGAAAAGCTATGCATTAAAGAAGTGGGAGTCAACGCTGAACCTTGTGTTCATGCCCATGGATACGATGTAGAACTTATCATGGAAGCTTCTCGTAAGATAAGTATCCCCCTTGGTATAAATTCTTCTAGACCTATGATCCACCATTCTACCTTCGAGTGTTACCCCTGGTATCTCGAGGATATCATGCCTTTGCACGACATCTTATGAATTGTGATAAAACAATGCCTATCCCTGTCATAGCGATTTCATGGTTCTGGGTTGTCGTCAACCGAGAACACCGCTTACCTTTGGCTCCACCACCCCTTTTGCTTGGTGATGTTTCTATTCGATGGCATTCTCTTGAAGTCTCTTGACATAAAGTGTCATGGTCATCATCGAAATTTTTGCTTCTCCCATGTGTCTATTGAATTCATGGTGAGAAATACCATCCTTGCCCCTCGATGATTTGTGTTATCATCGACAACATCCTTTGACGCCAATACAAACTTGGTCATGTATGTCTTACTCTGCCTTTCCTTGGGAAAGAATTACGCCTGATACTTGTGTATCATCACAATTTCCTTTCCATTGGTCTGTTTAACCTTTCTTTTCATATAAATTATCTAAGCAGTGATAATTCCCTGCTTATGTAAACACTTCGGTGTACTACTTTGTTCGTACAATCTGTTACTATTGTTGATGACTTTTCGGTGACCACCGATGGACAAGAACTTTGCCAATTGGTCTGCCTCGTCTTAACGAGCAGGAAAATGGTTGTCTTCGTCCCTCGCCCTTGGCATTGATGTTGTTGCCGACATAGCTAATATGTTGTTCTCTGACTTACCTTGCAACTTGATCGCATTGTTTGCCACCACCATTCTTATTCACTATGGGCCCATAACCCATAGTTCCACATGATCGAAACCTGACTCTCTTGTACCTTTTTGTTCTCGAGGTTATTCCTCTTGATTGACCTCGTATGCAACTCACGAGTCCCCTACCTTGTGATATTCGGTTCGATGTCAGAGTCAGTGCTTATGCCTGATGCTCTGGCCCCTTTTTCATCCCCCGTTATCCTCGTCGAATGCTTGCATATCCGCTTGGAAACTTCTCATGCCTTCTTTGGTTTCTCTCGATGTATTCCACTGAGTTAAACTCGGAAGATACTTTGTACACCGTTCCCTCGGACAACCTCAGTTGATTAACCAGGTACCCATCCGACCCCCTTGAATTTTTACTCCTAGCCTATTCGTAAGTGCGATCAAGACCCTGATGGAAGGATGACAACTCGTCGAGAGGAACTGATGCAGAGAAAGGAAGACGTCAACGAGAAGGATTAACTTCTTCGAGAAGGACAACAAGCACTAGAAGAATCGTTAGAATACGAAACCAAAGCTTTACCCCTTCCACTACCTTTTAATTCTCGGGACGAGAATTCTTGTAGTGGGGGAGATTTGTAACACCCCAGAGCCAGTAACAGTAATCACTACAGTGATCCCCTTGGTAATGATCATCACTGTTGTTAATCAAGCCATGGTCACCTTTGATCATAGCTCTGTCAATTCCAACCCTGATAAAATTTCCAAATTGGGTGGATTATAGATCTTGCTCCAAGAATTTTGGGAGATTATTAGTAACCTTGCAAATAAATAGAACAAGTCATACCTAGCCTTTAGAATAATCCCAAGTCAATGATAATTATGCAACTACTAGTGGTGGGTTATTAAATTGTCCCTAAGAAATTAAAATAAAAGTGGAACATAAAGTTAAACTAAAAATTGTTAAAACAATTTTATTAAATGCCTAATAATCTTTAGGCCATATTAAAACAATAGTGGGAAATTATTACAAGGTTTAAATATTGTAAACAAATCAAAACAATAACAAAACAGTAGCGTTTGATCCCTTTTAAATAAAACAAAATTGCAAATGAATTTAATTAATCCCCAAACTTTTTGTAGCACTGCTATACTATGTAGCACTAATATAGGATCTAGTTACAACTTTGTATAAAATCAAATGTTGGCTAATTAAAATATAGAAAGAAAAGCAAAACAGAAAAGAAAAACAAATAAAAAGAAACCTATTCTACGCCTAGGGAAAGGCCCACCCCAGCCCGTTTTCTTCTTCCCCCACCTCCTTCCCCGTTCCTTCGACCCACGCGCCATGGACGCCCCGACCCTGCTGCGCCACAATCGCTCGCCCCCTGCGTCGCTACAGTGTCGACGAGGTGGGGATAAGGAGGCCCCCTCACCCCCCTTGGAGAGAACCCTAGATCAAGGCCGCCCCACCATTTTCCCCATCGCCTCCCTCCCTCTTTGCGGCTCCTTTCTCGCCATGGTTGCGCCATGAACTCATCGCGCGCGAAGCCTGGAGCTCCCTCCGCCCAGACACTGCTTCCCCAAGGCCCCCCTCTGCTTTGTCGTCCTCAACCTCGGAATCGAGCAGAGAAGCCCCCGGCCCCCTTCTTCTTCCTCGCCGACGACAACCGGCATTCCCCGCCGCGATTCACGCCGCTCCATCCTCCCCCGAGCCGCTGCCCCCTCTGCTTGTTCACGGTGAGCCCCCCCTCGCCAATCCCCTCCCCCCCTTGTTTCACCTTTTGCTCTGACTCGATGCTGTCGTCCATGGCTCGCCATGGTCGCCATTTGCGCCCGGCGGAGCTCGCCGTGCCCCCCCCCCCGCGCTAGGCAGTGACCTCGGCGCCGCTCGCCGCGCGCGACTCCCCACCCTCCTACCGCGCCTTCCCCCTCTCACCGGAGGCTGCCGCTAGGGCCTCTCTACCGGCGCCCTCCTGTACCGGCGTGCACGCCAGTTTAGCCAGGGGATCAACCCTCATTAGTGAGAGGATTAACCCCCCCCCCCTTAATCAGATGTTGAAGATAACCCTCCCCCCTTGTTATGTGTATGGATGGTGGGTCCAGTACCCCCTCCCTCTTTAATTAGCCTGCTAATTAAAACTGGTGGTTAAACTAAATCCATTTGGTTTAACTACTGTCTATGACAGGTGGGCCCTAGGCCTTTTAAAATTAATTAAATTGTTAATAATAGTATGTGACACTTACATGTGGGGCCAACCCCCCTTAATTAACTCTCTAGTTTAATTAATCTGTTAATTAAACAGATGTGTCACTGACACCTGGGCCCCACTGCATTTTATTAATAAAAACAATTTTTGAATTAATCAGACTATGACATGTGGGTCCAGGGTAATTTAAATTAATAAAAATGTTTTATTTGACTGTGAGGCCGACATGTGGGTCCCATATGTCAGTTCGACCAGTCAACTGCTTGTGGATAAGGTTAGAATTTTATTAATAAAAGAAAATCCAGAAATTGATTTAAAATGATTTAAACTTTGAATTTGTATATCTTTTAAACCGTAAGTCAGATTCAAAAACTTTATATATGAAAATTGATCAGAAAAATATGCCGGTTAAGAATACGCTATCCGTATGTCTACCAAACCCCCCTAACACATCGAACATCGAACCTCCCCCCTCCGGACCGCTTGACCGATGATTTGTCCGGTACTGTTAAAGTACCCCGGATGAATTTATTTCGAACACGAAAGTTGTTCGGAATAGATCAACTAACCCGGATACACCACCCACACGTGTGTCGGATGTCCACGACACCTCTGGCATGATCCCCCCCTCCGGACCCCTGTTCGGTAATCACCCCGGAGCTGGTAGTTCATCCCCGGATGGATTCCCGCTCCGTGCAACGTGCATTGCACTGCGTTTAGAACACTGTTAACTTTGTGTTTGCTATGTCTTGAATTTGTATTGCTATTATTTTTGTGTATTTATTGTTTCTTCCCCCCTCTCTTATTGTTCGGTAGTCCCGACGACCGATGCCGATGCCCCTGTGATCAACTATGTAGTCGACGACCGTGCACCCCTACCGTCGAGCTTCCAGGCAAGCAGTGCCATTCTCTTCCCCAGATATCGCCTATCTTTCCGTACATTTCTTGCACTAGGCATTGTTACTGCTGCTGCTACGATTACAATCCTATTCAATTGCATAGCCTGATTTTGTCGCCCCTTGATGTACCTTCCTTGTCCTATACTGCCTATTATTATTATGCATATATTCAGAAGTGAGCCCTGCGCATTGTTAGCTAGGATTAGATAGCGGGTCGTGATCGCTCTGGGAGTGAACATGGATACGATATATTAACTGTAACAGGTACGGTACAATGCAGACACCGCCTAAGGTCCCCTAGCTCGGCTCTGCCGAGCCACCATAGGATATAGTCCGGCGGATGACCTCTCTGTTGATTGCCGAAGGATGGGATACTTTGTGTCGGATAGCTTTGGTGGAGCGTTCCCTAACAAGGTTCACGCCACCCTGGAGATCCGAGCGCCGTTGAGTTGCGCCAGTGCACCCCTGCAGGGAAGATTAATCTATTCGAATAGCCGTGTCCACGGTAACAGGACGCTTTATGCTGAAGCTGGATCTTACCACTACGAACTATTACTATTAAACTGTATGGTTCCGGGTCTTCTTCCTCTCGGGGAGTCGAGGAAGGGAACTCGGAGGCATTATTATTATTAATTATTAGAACATACTATTATACAATGTTGCAGCAACTTCTGCTGCATTGTTATTACATTTCTGCTATTGAACTGTTGGTTGTTTCTCTTCTCAAGCTGCAAGACTCATCAGAAGATGCTAGTCTTCGATAGGCCTAGCTTCTTACGCTTATTATGATTTCTATCTTGCAGTTCACTATATATACAGCCTCCCCTTTCCATTGATACAAATGCATAAATGCTTAGTAGCGGACGTAAGACTCGCGGGTATGCTAGATACTCACCTTTGCTTTATTTCCCCTTTTTGTTTTGCCTGATCGGCCGCTGCAGTCGACGTTGGAGCCCAGGAGCAGGAGATCCCCGATGCCTTCTACGACGTCGAGTTCCCCTTTGACTAGGAGTAGTTTGGAGGTTCCTAGGAAGGAGGCCTTGCCTTTTCGATTGTTGTTGATATTTGTGCTAGCCTTCTTAAGGCAACCTTGTATCCTTGTGTCTGTACTCAGATACTATTTGCTTCCGCTAACTTTGTGCTCTCGAGCTATTGTATTCGAGCCCTCGTGGACCCTGGCTTGTATTAAATAGCTTGTATTATTTTTATTTGTAGAGTTGTGTTGTGACATCTCACTGTGAGTCCCTAATCTCGTTCGTGTACCTTGCGTGTATGATTACTGTACACGATTTGATTTTGGGGGCGTCACAGTCTTCCTCTCCTCGAGGGGAGAAGTCCTAATTTTAAGCATATCAACATCAAGGGCTATGTTGTCTACCTTCTATCTAATTTGTCTAATTTCTCTTCTACACTCTTGTTGAAGGCTTTTTGGGTAGTGATAAAGTATTTAAGCATGCTCTCTAATTCAGAAGTGGAGTTCTTGGTGCTAGGATAAGTGTTGTTTTTCCCATAGTTGTTGGATGGGAACGGTCTAGGATTGCTACCAAAGTTACTCCTATAAGAATTGTTGTTGAAGTTGTTTCTAGAGATAAAGTTCACATCTAGTTTTTCTTGAGCAACCAAGGAATTTAAAGGAACATCATGAGGATCAATAGGAGCTTGCTTGGTAAGTAAAGACATGATCAAGTCAACATTTTCATTTAGGGAGGAGATTGTAAGGCCCGTTATGTGGTACTGTTCCATATCTAGATGTTTCCATTCAGATCCGGGGACGAAGCACATATCAGTCCCACCGCGACATATGACAATGCTATATGCCCCGAATTTCCAACATGATATCTAGACATTACAGCTACAAGGATACAACATCTCATACAATGGGCATACAAGTGACTTAATACATTACATCAGCGAAAGATATATGTCCGGGTATAGACTAAAATAAAATGCCTAGTGGCAAATGTAAAACACACCATTCCCACGTCCACACGGGTCCAGGCTCTCCGCCGGGATCCACCTAAATAGTCGTTGTCGAGTCTCCCCGAAGGTGTCCAGAAGAAGGGTCGTCGAGCTCCTCTGTAGTCCAAGATCATTTGCATAACGTGCATAAAAGAGAGAAGAAAGGGGTGAGCTATATCAACAAGTCTTGTAACTAACTTCTCACGATAAGATGGGGGTAGTGGTTGAGGTTGCAACCGCACTAGCATTATATAAGTGGCTAACGATCTATTTAGAGTAAGATGAGAACCAAGCATTCGATGAGGAATCGCCTCCAACAAGTCTTTCTATCAGCTACTTACGCAAACATAACACCTATCCTATCCTTGTCCTCCCCTTCGCATCCCGACGAAGAGAAAGCAGTCAAGGCACACATGATGTCTACGCACGCTTCTATTCTTGTAGACTATGTTGGGCCTCCAAGCGCAGAGGTTTGTTGGACAGCAGCAATTTCCCTCAAGTGGATGACCTAAGGTTTATCAAACTCAGGGAAGTAGAGGTTGAAGATGGTCTCTCTCAAGCAACCCTGCAATTAAGATACAAGAAGTCTCTTGTGTCCCCAACACACCTAATACAACTAGGAGTTGTATAGGTGCACTAGTTCGACGAAGATATGGAAAAATATGGGTGATAGGTGTGGCAAAACAAAGCAATATAAATCTGTAATAAAAATTACAGCAAGAAAACAAGTGGTAAACGTGAGCACAAACGGTATTGCAATGGTGGAAACAAGGCCTAGGCTTCATACTTTCACTAGTGGTAACTCCCAACAACATTAACATAGTCTAATCACATAATATTTCCCATAAAACATGCAATGGAGACGTACTTAGAGGTCATTCCTTTGTGGTCAAGAGAGGACGAGAATTGTGTAGGGCTACAAAAGCACACCTCAAGTTCGTAGTTCTCATCTATGGATTTCCCAATGTGCAAGAGCTCTTGCTGTCCGTGACTCGAATGTCTCCAGATGGTGTTTTCCTGCAAGAAGTGGGAGATGGGAATATGAGAGAAAATATATTTGTTGAGAACTCAATCTACTAAAGTTTCACACTTAGTCTTCTTTGGAATCTTATCTTGACTCATCCCCAGACCACTAGCCAGGTAAAAGTCAATTTGATCCACTCCCTTTCGATATTTTGAGCACTCATGCAATGGATGAGCGTAAGCACGAGAGTTGACACTTAGGATGGCAGAGAGAGAGATATGGTGAAGGAGGAAGACAAAAAGGGTGTGAAAGGCTCACATCAATGAGGACAATCATAGGCGAGAAAGCCAAATGATAGATATGATGTGAGGAGTAGGGATTGCCATGCAACGGATGCACATATGAGCTAAGAAAAGCTCTCCAATGGAACTAGTGGGGGTGCATCCAACTTGATCGCTCAAGAAGACCTAGAGCTCGTTTGAGGAGGCTCATCATTGGAATATACAAGACAAGTTTTATCGTGTGAAGGTCCCCACATAGTTATATGCATATACGATCATATCTATGGAGTACAAGATATAGAGGGAGTACAAGTGTGGATCTTTCAAAAGGAATAGTAGTGTTGCCCCCTTCTCTCTTTTTATTTTCTTTTTCTCTTTTTTTCTCTTTTTTTTGTATTTTTGGTGGCCTCAATGGCTCTTTCTATTAAACTCTCATTTGTCCTCTATGGGATCTTTTAAATTTGTCCTCTTTGTGATCTTTTAAATTTGTCCTCTTTGGGATCTTTTCCTCACATAAGGGCAACACTCTATTTTACAAGAAGTATAGAAGATCTTCAAACTTTACAAGGTACTCAACATAAAGAAGATGTAGATATCATGATGTATGCAAATGTATGCCTCTTCTAGTGTAGCGGGAACATGTATGACATGAAGATCAAGTCATGAGAGGTGGATGTTGCATGGAAATATATCTCAGAAAGGCTATGGAAATGCCTTGATAGGTAGGTATGGTGGATGTTTTGAGGAAAGATATAAGGAGGTTTATGATGACAGAGCGTATCATGCCAAGGGTTTGGATGCACCGACGAGGAGGACGCAAACTCTCAGAGTGAGAAGAGGGCAATGCACGGTACCGAAGAGGCTAGAAAATATGAAGAGGTGGAAGTGTCAACTTTCAATACTTGCATTAGTCCAAAGAACTCATGCACTTATTATCGGTAACTCTCAATATAATCAGGAGATTCACAAAGAGACAAGTACCCCGAGGAGGAGTGTATGGGGGTTTGGTTAACCTTGCGCATCCTCGACTCATGGTACGTGAGTGTACTCTAATATCTGATCCCTCCAAAGATTAGTGATCCATCTAGTAGCTAGAGTTCTCAACTAGTTTTTGTAGTTTTTTGAAAGTAAACACGGATTGCCCAAAATACGACAGCTATCACTAATAGTCTACAGCTCTTGTCACCAAAAGTTCAAACATTACTCACAACAATACCTCAAAACTATTGCAAGTTACTACTACAATTGGATAACGACCTCAATTACCTACTTCAAGACAAGACACAACTCAGTGCAACAACCAACTCTCTTAACAAGATAAACATTAAAACCAAAGAGAGTTCCAGCAACAAACTAAACAAAAGCTCTTGAAAAATATAAGCATGAAACTAAGAGCTAAACATAACAGCAGCTACGAAAAGAAATAGAACACACAACAAAAGAAAGATAAGCATGAAAATCCTATGATGTGTTCTAGTTTGAAGTGGAGCGTGTTTCTCTCCCACACAAACAAAGTTGGGTTATAACTTGGTATGAACAACAATCAGATAAAAAAAAAGGAAAGTAAAGAACGAGACGCGTCAAGCATAGCACATAAGGCATGAAGTGATAAAAATATGGTGAGACGAAGGACGAACCGATGATTATCGACGGAGAAGAGGATGCACGGGGGCATCCCCAAGCTTAGACGCTTGAGTCACCTTGAATATTATTGGCGATGCATGGGGGTATCCCCAAGCTTGAGCGTTTGACACTCCCGGATCTTCTTTCATCATCTTCCCTCGCACACTTGAAAAATCCCTTCATACATAACTCATCATAAGCTGATTAGAGAGGTTAGTACCCTTAATAAAATAATTTGCCTGTACTGGAAATAAATATTTTCTTGAAGGGCTACTATTTCTCAAGATTTCCAAAAAGTTTTTGCAAAGAAAAAGCTAGCGCAAGACTTGCAAAAGTGAGGAAAGGCAAAACGTGGCAGAATCTGTGAAAAACAGACCAATAGGTAGTAAATAATTTTTTTGGGGTATTCTGCAACTCAAATCAAAAAACTTAGAACAGACGCTCGAAAGATAATTGTATAGAGCACTCTGCCAAAAGAATTCAGATCAAAATATGACCTCGTGATTTATCATGAATTTTTCCGTCCAAGGACAAAATCTGTTTTCCGGACAGCATGTCACAACTTTTGAACTTTCTTGCAATCAGAGGCTAAACTTGGCACAAAGCTTGAAAATAAAGATACAATGATGTTGCTATAGTAGTAACAATCATCAAGACCACTAAAAATGAAAGTAAAAAACTCAAAGTAAAGATAACAAGGGTTGTCTCCCTAGAGCTCTTTCTTTATAGCCATAAAGATAGGCTTAAGATTTTAATGATGCTCTCGTAGGAATAAGAGTTGAAGAACAAAAGAGAGCATCAAGAAGCAAATACCAAACACATTTAAGTCTAACATGCTTCCTGTGCATAGGAATATTGCACTAGAATAATTCATTGAAGCACAAAGCGATAAGCATAGGAAGGCAAAACAAGTGCAACTTCAAAACCTTCAACATAAAGAGAGGGAACTTAATATTATTGAAATATCTATAAGCATATGTTCCCTTCTCATAAAAATTATTAGTGGGATCATGAATAAACTCAACAATATAATTATCACATAAAAAGTTCTTATCATGATCCACAAGCATAGAAAATTTATTACTCCCCACATAAGCAAAATCCTTCTCATTAGTAATAGTGGGAGAAAACTCAACAAAATAGCTATCACATGAATCATTCTTATCATGATCCACTTGCAAAATTTATTCATTATAGCATAAGTGTCATCACAATAATAATCATAGATAGGAGGTAAAGTATCATCAAAATAAATTTCCTCATCAAAACTTGGGGGGCTAAAAAGATCATCTTCATAAAACATAGTATCCCCAAGCTTATAGCTTTGCATATCATTAGCATCAAAAGTATTCAAATAAGACATGCTAATAAGATTACTACTATCTGTTGGATATATTCTCTAGAGGCAAATAATATATGATTATTCCAATATATCTAAGCAAGTTCATAACCAGTTTCATACTGTGCTAGAACCATATCAGTGAAACAAGGATATAGGTGTGGTATAGAAACCCCCAGTGTTCCTAGTTAGCCTCTATTTCAATAACTAGTTCATGGTCAACATGATGGTCGTGGTTTCGTGATCATGGACAATTAAGTCTCTTGACTATGAGGTCACCTCACTGGATGAGTGACGTGATGAACATTACCCAAAGTAAGCATTACATCATGATCAAACTTATGAAGGTTCAGTGTTGTAATTACAGAACGTAGTAGACCGTTCCTGTGACCGTGAGTACGTGCATAATTTCTATCTTCCCGGATGCTTTGACTTACATCCCACCACCTGACTGAAATATGCGGGTCATAACGGTTGTATCTTGGGTATTCCGTGGATATATGTTGAGGAGTATCGTTACAAGAGCGGGATTTTCAATCCATGTGATGGATAGATACTCAGGGCCCACTCGGTGAGATTTCATCCATAAAGCTGTGGAGCATGTGACTAGGTCACGGGGATGAATATCACGGGAACGAGTGAATAAGGATTTTTCATAACGAGGTTGAACCAGACATAGGATGTCATTGATCAAATCTCGGAAACAATCCAGTATCGCTGACAAAGGGAATGCTATACGACGTAAGGTCCAATCGGTATTGATATCCGGAATGCACAGGGGTCATTATGGTCATCCAGGTCCCGCTGATGATCATTGACCGTAGCCTCATCTCGGTCATGACTGGAGTGTTCTCGGACCGTAGGGTAACACACTTAAGGGATCGATGAAATCATAGACCTTTTCGGAACTATCGGAATTACCGGAGAATAAAGGAAGCAACATCGGAAAAGTTCCGTGTTGACCCGAAGGAGTTTCGGAGTAAGCCAGAAGCTGTTCCGGAGAACCGAGAGAAGGAATAATATGTTTTAGTTATTAATTAATTGAATTAATAATTAAAACATTTTATTTATAATTAAAAAGTGCTATGGGCCTTATTTATGAAAGAGGCCCATTAGGGGAAATAAAGGGAAAAAGAAAAGGAGAGAGAGAGAGAGGGAGGCGCCATGGGCCCTAGTTCCCATGAGGGGTGCGCCCCCCTCCTCCCTTGGCCGGCCACCTCCCCCTAGCAAGGGACTTTAGTCCCACCTTGCTAGGGGAGAGGGGTTGACTCCCTCCCCTCTGCCTATATATAGATGGACAGGGTGCACATATTTAATACACAGAAATTCGTGAGAAAATAAATATTAATCCGAATTGAGATCAGTTTTCTCCGGTCTTCTCCCCTTCCTTGCCTCTTCCACAATGCCCCCCCCTTGTTTGGGGCATATAGTGGGATTGAGGCACCTCTGCTACACCGAGGTCGTCGTGCTGCAGAAACTCTGGTTCCGAAGTTCTACTTCCGCCACCTTCGCTGGATCGGAGATCGGAGGTCGTCATCGAGTCTCGTACGTGTGCGAGTACTACGAGGTGCTACACGTGTGGCACTACACCCATCCGGGTGCTAACACAACCAGGGGCTGTGAACCTTGATCGACTACATCAACCACGTTTGCGGGAACGTTTCCCGCGCAACAGACTACACCCCGAGGTATGTTATTCCACACTCCTTTCCGTTACGGTAATACGGCTAGCTAGATCTTGGGTTATGGGAAACGCTAGTTAGGAAAAAATTGTGTTTTCCGCTGCACACCCCAATAGTGGTATCATGAGCTAGGTCTATGCTTAGTATTACTGTACGGATAGAACACATCGGGGATGTGGGCGTTGATTGTATGATTGTTACCCTCCCACGTGTACTTGTTCACATCTGCGGCATCGTTTGATGAAGCGGCCCCCGACCGACCTTACGCGTACGCTTACGCGAGACAGGTTCCACGCTTGACATACGGCTTGTACCGTATAAAGTGGATATGGGGGGTGTCTGTCTCTCTACTTTAGCGGATGTGGAATTTGCAACGGAGGGCCCCGTGCGGGGTGTAATAGAGAAAATTGTATGGTTGACGTTCTGGTTGACTCGTAGGTTAAAACCTGTTTAACTATGAAAGCCCTAGCAGCCACGTAAAACTTGCAATATACAACTAGATCGTCTAAACTTTGTATTCCTAAGTGGGGGGCTATCGTTTTTTTGATTGTGATGTAGTGATAGCTTTGCTATATGTTACTAGTAAGTAGTAAACGTCATCATTACAAAACAAACTCAAATGGAGACACTATAGACTTAGTGTTGCCATAGCTTAGACATCTTAAAACCTGCTAGTATAGGATACACGACGATAGCATGTGATAAGATGATCCCTCAACAAAGCCAAACACAAGTATTCTACCAAAGTGTGCACCACCTGGAAGGATCTCCCAAATGGCCGACATTCCGTACATATCGGTTGTCACACATATTAAACGGTGTTCACATGAGGTTGGGTTCGGCAAGCCTAGCATATGCAGATATGGCCTTGCTGAGCAGCATATAACATGCAGATATGGCCTCGGAATACTAGAGATCGAAAGATCGAGCATGAGTCACAAAATACAGATAATGTGATCGCACAAGTTGTTGTCTTCCTTTGAAACTGACCCGTTGGCCGTGTGATATTCGAGGGCGGGTAGTGAATCTGGATCATGTAATCACTAAAACTTCTTAGGGATGATTATTTTAGTGCGAGCTCATTTATAATATGATTATATGAACTCATTGTTGTGAACTAGTCTTAATTGTGTTCCTTGCAATTATGTTTGTAGAAAATGGATACGCCCCAGTATCTTGAATTGGTCTCTTTCTTACGTGGTGAAAGACTTAAAGAAAATGGGTCAAATTTCATTAGTTGGTACTTATACCTTAGAGCTGTGCTCAAGAGAGCCAACCTTTCGTTCTTAACAAAAGAGCATGTGGGAAATCCTCCAGCAAACGACATGGATGCACGAGCAGTGATTGATTATCAGAATCGTCGGAGGACATATTCCATATATAAAGGTGTCATAGAAACCAGCATTCCGCAATCCTTGCGTGAGGAATATGCTGAGTTGGATACATATGACATGATAGATGAGCTGAAGTCATTATACATGCATCAGTTTAGAGTGGCCAGATTTGAGTTAGAAAATGAGTTTCTCTCTACAAAGATGGAAGAAGGCTCTTGTCTGAAAGCACACCTAGCCAAGATGCATGAGATACATCTGAGCCTCATAGATGACTTCGACTATTGGACCACAGATGAGTCTGTGATATACACGGTGTTACACTCACTTCCACCGAGTTATACAGACCATGTCCATGGCTATGTCGGCAGAGGTGAAAGCCTCGAGTTCTCTGACTTCATGGACAGACTTCAGTATCTAGAAGTTGAACCCATTGAAGAAGAAGTTGTCGATGTAGAAGGTATATACTTGATATACTTTATAATTTTTTTCCCTTATACAACACTCGCAGTTAATGAGTATCTGATACTTATTCTGTTTTATGAAAACAGGACCTGCCGTTGCATGGACAGGAAGAGGTGAAATCAAGGATTGATGGAAACCAAGTCAGTTGATGGCCAGCATGGATTCCGCCGAGACATCTATCATAGGAGATAATTAGAGTATTAGATAAATCTTATGTAATCATTATAGTATGAACACTTAGTTGTGTGTCTTGCATCTCGCGAGACAAACTTATTCATGTAATGAGACAAGTCAGTTGTTCCATCTTTATGAATAAAAGTGACCTTATACTTTGATTACGTCCTGATTTATGTTATGATAGAAAGCATTTATAATATTGCTATTATTGTCAAGTAATATTCAATCTTTAATGATAAAGTTGTCTTGATTATAACAAGTCAAAGATTTGATTGCATAAGGTGATTTCATAACTGATGAATTCATTAAATGTATGATCTATTAACTTGTCAGTTCATTATCAAATAAAAGTCATAACTTGATTGCATGAGATGGATTAGATACACGATCTATGAACCTCTGCAATAAATATGACCAAGACAAGGTTCTAGCAAGTAGAACTTGTGCCAATCATTATACATAAATGATGTACTAAATGGGCACATGAGTTATCATTAAATACTTCATATGATTAATTGAAAGCTTGTATTCAATTGAGATCATAAAACTGAGATTCAGGAATCACAGTGTGAAGTAAGAATATAAGGATACAAATCAATAAGCTATGATCTGAGTGATAAGTATTAAAGTTGACATAATGGGAGACTTGTGGAAGTTGTACCACAAATTACGATGGAAGTTGAAAGTGCTAGACTACTTAAACCATTCGTAGTCATACTAAACTGTAGTATGGTCTAAACGTTCTTTCCCCTTGCACTAAAATTATTAACGAACAAGGTTTTTTAATTCATTAAGATTAAAACACCCACTTCATGAATTAGGAAACCATCCCAAATCTAATGAGACAAGATAGCTCCATAAATGATGGTGTTAGAAAGTTTCTAAAGAAATAATTTCTTTGTACCAAAATAGCAAGCAATTGAAATTACATATTCTCCCCGAATAGCAAAACTTGTATTGCTTAATTGGCAGTGTGAGAAGTAGTTTCTCTACACGGATCCAATGGGAGATAATGGAAACTTTGACCGAGGTACTAGACCTTGCCTTCAGAATATCAGAGCATTGCAACGGAAGCGTGTTCCGCTGTAACAACACTGTATAAGGAAGGATATTCCATAGATGATTGATATTGGTATATGAGTTGAAGCCATTGTTAAATTTAGAAGGTTGTCATGAATACGTTCCGTACAGAACAATAATCATGAGTCTTTCTTAATGAAACAAAAGGAATAAAACTGCTTGAAATACAAAGGAATGATGGTAGCCTAGAACACGAGGAGAAATGAAATAATATTGAGTTGCATATAGGATGGCTCACGTCCTATGAAATAAATCGGTTATTTCATATTCTTGATAAACTGGATAGTTATTGAGAATAATGCAACATGCATAAGGCATTATTTGGCTCATAAAACTGTTATGACCAAAGTTCAATATTGATTGACTACAGAAACGTAGGAATGCTTTAATCAATAAAATATTTCATTTACACTACAGAGGACCATAGCCTGGAATTGCGTCTCATTCAAATTGAGGTTTGAAAGTGAATTGCAATAGGCATGTCGAAATTTTATTTCGTTAAAGGATGGACTATAGTACCTCAAGACAGGAAACCTTCAACCTTGATTTGATCAAGTGATTTTGTAATGACAAAAATATTGAGTGGGTGTGCAGTTTCATGAAACTGAGTGGGAGCTTCGAAGACTTCCAAGAAACTTGGAATGCAGAGGGCATTTTCTGAGTGTGAGCTTTGAGATAATTATTGTTATGTAAGACATAAGAATAAATATGTTAACTTGATGAAAGCTAAACCACAAATATATGAGTATATGATGGATATATTTGAGTGGGAGCATGATCACTGTCTCAAACATATATGCATTGGTAGGTGTGAAGAATGATCTCGTATATATATATATATATAGGGATAGACTATTCGTCACCCTGGGTAAGGAATAGTTATTCTCCACCCCCCCCCTGATTTGACATTAATACACCGTAATTTTACATTTCTTAAATTTGATCTTATTTCATACATAAAAAGAAAACGTAAAAAAATATAATCATCATAAAATATATTTTATGTTACGTAAAATTACATAATGGGGTAAAATATACATAAAATGTAATTTTTTTGATCTTATGAACTATATTTTTGTTTTATTATGTCAAAATTTATGTAGTGAATCCATATTAATGTAATTATTTGTATTACAAATATAAAAGAATTATGAAAGGTTCGTAAAATTACCTCGGGTGAAGAATAAATTATTTTGTACCCTGGGTGATGAATAGCTTCACTATATATATATATATATATATATATATATATATATATATATATATATATGGATATGCACTGATTGTGTATATAGAGAATGGTCTTATATACACATATGCATTATGTTATATATAGGGCATAAGGCAAATAAAACACAAGATTACAAGAATCTTCTTTTATGTGAAGTACTAACACGTTACACGTTGAAATCTATAAGAATAGATTAAGAAACATCTAATGAAACAACGTGAAAGTTGGAATAATCTTCTAGACAAGAAGCAGCTTCTTGTGGCTAGAAATTATATAACGGATGAAAATCCAAATATCACAAGCAATGTCTTGATGGCAGAATAGAGATGCACTGTAGCGACCAGATCCGAAGGGACCAAGTCTCTGTGCTTAACGTGCTAGTCCCTGGATCAGTTTGCTAGCACACACAGTACTCGATGACATAACAGAAGTAAAACATGTCTTTATTACATCGAATGAAGTAAATATTACAATAATAATATGGCTTAAGGCCATCTAATCAAATACTTGCGGAAGCTATAACGGTAGTAGTAGCGAGTCCATCCGACTCCACGACAAAAGTTGAGTATAAGGCAGCGACCTATTCGCACCTTACTCCTCGTCAGAACAATTTGCAACATGAATAAGTTACAGCCCCAAAAGGGGTCAGTACTTTGATCGTACGGCAAGCCATATCACAGAAAGAAGTAAAAGCCCTGTAATACATGCAATTTGGCTGGTGGAGCTTCTACATTTATTTTTTCAAAAAGCTAATTTTCCCTATAGAATAATAATAGCTAAGTTCTACAATAGCATACGATTGAGATGGGAACCCCCACTCAATCTATCCCAAAGTGGTTAACCCAATAAATTAATTAAAGATGATGAGACAAATCAATATTTCCACAACTAGTTGCTCAAATTGTCCATAACCGGGGACACGGCTAATCGATTAGTTTTACACTCTGCAGAGGTTTGTGCACTTTTCCCCACAAGTCTCGATCGCCTCCTTTGTAGTTCGTCACACTGCATGATGTATGAAAACTGGAAGATCGAGACATGGTCTTTCAGAAGAGTTTCCCTTACTCCGGTAGCACCCATCCCACCTACTCACATCTACTTTCGTAGCGCTACCTAGTAAGAGTCCCTACAACGGATCAACCAAGCCAGAGCCCATAGTAGCTTGTGGCTGCACACGTAAGCTTCTAGGTATGTCAATACAAACAGTCCCTTTGAGCCTGGGTGGCTTTCCGCAGTCATCACTGGCCACCCCCAGGATGCTCGCAACCATCCCACCCAGGTAGTTCATTAACTTTATCTTGGTCCTAATTACTACTTTATCACTCATACCTCATAATGATTCACTTCCCAATCCACGTCTACTCTGCATAGCAATATCCTATTATACGATGGTGACAAAGATGTAAGGATCAGACCTACCTCAATGAACTACTGGGTGTAATAGCATAGTATAACCTATCATGCAATCTAAAGAAGAAGAACTAATGCATAAAAAGAACATAGGTAATAGGGAATATGATCAAAGATATGACTTGCCTTGCTGTTGATTGCAGAACACTAAAGATTGTTGGTACTCTGCTTCGCACTCCGGACAATCTATCGTGAGCAAACAAAGATACACACAATCAATACACAACCAAAAGCAAAACAATGTTCAAGAACTCCAAAATAAAATCCGAATAAAATATTTTGCAAAACAGATCAAGATTAATTTCAAAAATTGGGTTGCAAAGTGTCTAGAATATAGGGTTTAGCTAGGGTTTTAGTTTGCAAAAAAAAATCAATCAAATCCGAGTTGTAAAAAAAAGTTACGATCAACTAAAGTTGAAAATAAAATCTGATCAGATCTGAATATTTTCGAAAATACCAAAACAAACTTTATGGTTGAACTGAAAAGAGGGCTTCGAAAGAAAACCTTGGGCTTTGGAATCACGCAAAACGGATCTACGAGTAAAAAGATATTACTAGAACGGTTTTGCATAGGATTAAAGGAATTTTTTTTGCAAACGGAAAAATAATTTTCTCAAAACTTGGATCTACAGTACACAATATTTAGAGAGTTTCAAAACAACGATTTGGCCGCTGGTTTCGTCTAAAACGGAGCAACGGATAAAAATTTACGGCGCTTTTACTAACCGCGACGTGTAGATTAGACGCGACGAAGACGACAACTCCGGCGATCTTCGGCGTCAACGAGGACGTCTAGGATGTAGGGCTTGATTAGAAGATCACAACGGTGGTGGTGATGATCTCCAGCGTCGTCCATACGGGCGTGGCAACGCGGTGAACCGAGCGCGCTCCGATGAACTCCCGCGGTACGCGTACAATTTGGGGATCAATCTTGCGCAAGAAAAGAAGAGGGAAAAGATGTCAATTAGATGCACAACAAAGAGAGGAGTCGGCCTGCAGAATTTGGGGTCAAGGGGAGGCTCACCGGTGACGAAATTCGTCCAACAATAGAGCTCCATTGGACCTAGATCTACCCCGAAATTAGCTTGATTTGGAACGATTTGCTGCGAAATTTTGTGGGGAATCGGTGGCGGGGGTCATGGGGTATTTATGGGACAAGATTTCGTGGGTAGGGGGCAATCGAATCGGAGTCCATTGGTAGCACGAGCGCCGGCGTTTCGCTCGAGTCCGTTCTGGACTCCGAGCTCGTGTTCGAGCTGGACACGAACGAAAACGAAGAGGAGACGCACGTGCGGTGCCTAGCTGGCCGCTCGGCCTGGCCTTTCAGCCGCTGGCTGGCGCGCGCCTGGGCTGCTTCGGCCGCTCGCTGGCGGGCTGGCTGGCCGGCTGGGCCGGCCTCGGCCCGTCCAGGTTTTTTTTTCGCGATTTCTTTAAAAAAAAGTAATCAAGTATTTTTAACATAATAAAATAGCCCCGAAAAAAATAACATCTTATTTTTTTTAAATAAAAAAATACGTAAAACGTAATTACATTTATAAAAATATATACGTACTTTTCTTAAACTACAAAGAGTTTTATAACATAAAATATAAGTCAGAAAAATACGAAATAAATTTCTAAAATCTTAGAAAAACATAAATAATATTTTCAATGAGTTATTTATACAAAATAAAATACTAAAGAAAAACTTTATTCAAAAAATTCAAATAAAATCTCAAATAAGATCCAAAATGCACACACAAAAAAATGATATGCATATGCTCTCTAGTAACTCATCCAAAATAGTAAATTTGGGATGTTACAAAACCTACCCCCCTTAAGGTGAATCTCGCCCTCGAGATTCGGGTTGGTCAGCAAAAATGTGTGGGTGATCCTGCTTGAGATCCTCTTCTCGCTCCCAAGTAGCTTCTTCCTCGGTGTGGTGACTCCAGTGAACTTTGCAAAATTTAATTACCTTGGTACGAGTGACTCTGTCTGCCGTATCGAGAATCTTCACCTGGGACACATGAAACACATCGTGAACTCCAGACAAACCTTTGGGAAATTTTAACTTGTAAGCAACCTCTCCTTTGCGTTCCAAGACTTTATATGGCCCCACAAATCGTGGTTCTAACTTTCCTTTAACTCCAAATCTCTTAATGCCACGAAGCGGAGACACTCGAAGGTATGCTCTATCTCCCACTTCATACGTTACTTCCTTTCGTTTAGCATCGGCATAACTTTTCTGTCTAGACTGAGCTATCTTCAGCCTATCATGGATCAACTTGACCTTCTCTTCCGAATCCTTGATCAAATCTGGTCTGAATAGCTTGCGGTCTCCAACTTCATCCCACATTAACGGTGTTCTACACCTTCTTCCATACAACGCTTCAAACGGGGCCATCTTTAAGCTGGCTTGATAACTGTTGTTGTACGAGACCTCTGCATAAGGCAAATTATCGTCCCAACTGGATCCATAATCCAATGCACAAGCTCTCAACATGTCCTCCAGAATTTGATTCACTCTCTCAGTCTGACCATCTGTCTGTGGATGAAAAGCTGTGCTAAACTCCAGCCTAGTTCCCAAGGTTTCCTGTAACTGATGCCAAAACTTGGAGGTAAACTGCGTGCCTCTATCTGATACAATCTTCTTCGGAACTCCATGCAGACATACGATCCTGGTCATGTATATCTTAGCCAACTTAGCACTAGTATAGGTGGTTTTCACTGGGATGAAGTGAGCCACTTTGGTCAAACGGTGAACCACTACCCAAATAGAGTCATAGCCTGATCGTGTCCTGGGTAATCCTGTGATAAAATCCATACCAAGTTTGTCCCATTTCCAATCAGGTATCGGCAAAGGTTGAAGTAATCCGGCCGGTTTCTGATGCTCCTCCTTCACTCTCTGACATACATCACATATAGCCACATACTCAGCAATATCCTTTTTCAACCCGGTCCACCAAAAACTTTCCTTCAAGTCCAAATACATCTTGGTGTTTCCCGGGTGTATTGAGTAAGGCGAATCATGAGCTTCTTGGAGAATCAACTTCCTGATCTCCGGGTCATTGGGCACGTAAATACGCTTCTCAAACCATAATGTTCCGTACTCATCTTCATGAAATCCTTCTACTTTTCCTTTCTCCATTCTCTCCTTGATCTCTGCAATACCCTTGTCCAACTTCTGAGCTTATCGGATCTTTCCCAATAACGTGGACTGAATTTCTAGTGTGGCGACATTTCCTCGTGGAACAATCTCCATGCGAAGATCTCTGAGATCGTCACACAACTCCTGGGGTAAACCTCCTGCTATAAGGGTATTGACATAACTTTTCCGACTCAGGGCATCTACCACTACATTGGCCTTTCCTGGGTGGTAATGCAATCTCATATCATAATCCTTGATAAGCTCCATCCACCTCCTCTGCCTGAGGTTCAACTCCTTTTGCGTAAAAATATACTTTAAACTCTTATGATCCGTGTATACGTCACACTTGTTCCCAATAAGAAAATGCCTCCAAGTCTTGAGTGCGTGTACTACGGCTGCTAACTCCAAATCATGTGTGGCATAGTTCAACTCATGAGGTCGAAGCTGACGCGAAGTGTAACATACAACCTTTCCATCTTTCATGAGAACGCCTCCGAGTCCTTGCCGCGAGGCATCACAATACACTTGAAAATCCTTGCCCACATCGGGCAAAATCAGCACTAGGGCTGTAACCAAACGCTTCTTCAATTCCTGAAAACTGGCTTCACATTCCTCCATCCAGATGAACTTGGTGTCCTTCTTCAACAATTCCGTCATAGGTTTGGAAATCTTAGAGAAACTCTCGATAAATCTCCTGTAATAACCCGCAAGTCCAAGAAAACTACGGATTTCACCAACGGATGTGGGCGCCTGCCATTCTGTGACTGCTTCAACCTTGGAGGGGTCCACTGCGATTCCTTCGCCTGACACAACATGTCCAAGAAATCCCACTTCCTTCAACCAAAACTCACACTTACTAAACTTGGCATAAAGTTGATGTTCCCTAAGTTTCTCCAAGACTAAGCGTAGGTGTTCTTCATGCTCCTCTTCATTCTTGGAATAATTCAAAATATCATCAATGAACACCACAACAAATTTGTCCAAAAACTCCATGAAGACCTTGTTCATCATGTTCATAAAATATGCAGGCGCATTGGTTAGACCAAAAGACATGACTGTGTACTCATAGAGTCCATATATCGTGGTGAAAGCGGTCTTGGGTATATTCTTCTCACGGATCTTCAACTGGTGATATCCTGATCGGAGATCGATCTTAGAAAACACACTATCTCCTTCCAACTGGTCAAGCAAATCATTGATCATCGGTAGTGGATACTTGTTCTTGATAGTCACCTCGTTCAACGAGCGACAATCCACGTTAATCCTTAGAGATCCATCCTTCTTCTCCACTAAAAGCACTGGGGCTCCCCAAGGTGATGAACTCGGGCGTATATACCCTTTCTCCAATAACTCTTTAATTTGCTTCTTAATTTCCTCTAAGTCATTTGCGGGCATTCTATACGGACTTTTGGATATAGGTCCGGTTCCTGGCAATAACTCGATCAAAAACTCAATATCCCGGTCCGGTGGCATTCCGGGCAACTCCTCCGGGAATACGCCAGGGTACTCCTTGACTATCGGCACTTCCTCCAGGCTAACCCCCTTAAGAGAATATACCTGGATCCTTCTAAACTTGTGCTTGGTCACATACTTGATCCTCTTCCCCTCGGGTGTGGTGAGAGAGATTGATCTTCCCTCACAGTCAATGTTGCCTTTATACTTCGGCATCCAATCCATACCTAGGATTACATCCAAACCTTGGGACTTCAAAATTATCAGGTCTATGGGGAAATCATGATTGCCAAGGGTGAGGCTCAACTGGGGACAACCTAAACCTTCCATCATCTCGGCTCCCGGGGAACTTACTAAAATTGGCACACTAAGGGTCTTGGTAGAAAATCCATACTTATCCAACACTACCCTTGATATGAATGAATGTGATGCACCAGTGTCAAAAAGAACTAGTACTGGTTGAGAGTTTAGCAAAAACTTACCAAACACTGCATCGAGTTGTTCATAGGCTTCCTCCACGTTGACATGGTTCACTTGTCCCTTAGCAAAAGGGTTAGGCTTCTTATTTCCAGAACTCCCATTGCCATTCTTCAGCTCAGGACATTCATTGGAGTAATGCCCTTTGTTGTTGCATTTGAAGCAGGTGATGTGACTTAGGTCCTTCTTCATGGGCGTAGATGGGTTGGACCGCTGCTGATTCCCATTTCTCCATTTCCATTCCTCTGGTTTCCATGGTTGTGTCCATTGCCTCCCTGTTGAGAATGACCTCCATGATTATGATGGTTGTGCCCTCCAAATTTGTTGGGTCCTGTTCCACCATATCCTGAGAATGGTGCGGAACGGGGCTTCTGTTGAGTGCCAGATTGATACTTGCCCTGTCCGTACTTCCTCTTGCGATTCTCCATTATCTGATGCTTGCCTTCAAGAATGATAGCCTTATCCACCATATCCTGGTAGTTAGCAAAGGTTGACACCGTCAACTGAACTCCAAGCTCATCATTTAGTCCCTCCAGAAATTTCTCCTGCTTGGCAGCATCTGTGGCCACATCTCCTGGAGCATAACGGGACAGCTTGTTGAATTCCTCCACATACTCTACCACTGAACGGCCTCCCTGGCGTAAGTTGCGAAACTCCCTCTTCTTGAGACTCATAGCTCCAGCTGAAACATGAGCAGTGCGGAACGCCTTCTAGAACTGGTCCCAAGTCACATTCGCCATGGGGTATGTGGTGGTGTAATTATCCCACCATGTGGCTGCAGGTCCATCTAGCTTGTGCGAGGCAAATCTCACTTTCTCCTCATCCGTGCATCCAGCGGTTGCTAGATTCCTTCCCATATTGCGGACCAAGTCATCTGCAACAATCGGCTCCGGGCTGCTAGAGAACAAAGGTGGGTTCAACCTTAGAAAACGGGTGAGGCTGTCTCCCAAAGGTGGTGGTGGTGGTGGGCATTGTTGTTGTTGTTGTTGTTGTTCATGTTCTGCATCAAAAGCTGCATCATCTAATTCTGGGTCTGAAGCAACTGCTCTAAGCCGGGTGGAATTCCATTCCCTGATCCACTAGCAGAAGGGGCACGTCTTGGCGGCATCTGTCGGGTTAGAATAGATGAGGTTATAGAGAGAAAATAGGCCTAAGGGGGATAACACTACCCATATGCAACATGATAGCAAGAAATTTCAATCAATCACTCATTCAAATCAAGGTTCACACAATTAACTAAGATAGGCCATGTCACAAGATTCGACATGGTAACTCTAAGAAAACTCACAGATCGAAACTCTAAATGTTTAACTAAAAGAAAAGAAGAAAAATCTTTAATGGTGGTCTATGACAAGTTTGAGTCGGAAGAAGAATCGATCATCAAGACATCATTTGCATTTTCCTCTTCCTCTGACTGGTAATCCTCATCTTGGCTGACGAGGCATCCATCGGAGTCATCCTCCTAAATTTTTTCTCCTTGGTCAAGTTGTTCTTCTGCTTCCTCCAGCATGAGCTTCAACTCTTCATTCCTTTCTTGTAGTGCGTCGATTTGCTCCTCATACTCTTCACGGACTCTCTTAGCTTCCTCCTGCAAACCCTCAATAACGTCCATGCAATGAAGCATTTCTTCCTCAACACGTTGAACATGTTCCCCCAAGTCTTGAATGTGGGATGCCATTGATGTATCCTCAACAGTGCGTACTAATTCTCCAGTATGATCTCGGCGTCCATACATCTCGAAGCGGGTTCCTTGAAGATCTGCGTGGTACTCCTGTCGAATACGTCCTAAGGTCATCATTGCGGCGCGACTCATTCCCACACTCCAGTTTGGTGCTTTCATCGAGAAGTTAATTGGCTTGATTTTCCTTCCAAATCTGCGTCCTGGAATGTGAACTTGGACCTTCCAGCACTTTTCTCCTGGTCCTGTAGTCATGAGTGTCCCGGTGAAACTAGGCAAGGCGATCTTCAAAAACTTCACGATCTCCATTAGGCTTTGTCCAAAAGGTTTGGTCTCATCAGGTTGAGCGAACTTGGTGATCGACATCTATATTTGTAAGGAGAGAAGAGATTAGAAGTGAATAGGAAAGAGTATGAGAATCATTAGAACTTGTAGAGGGTTTTTAAAATAAAGTTTTCATCCTATGGCTTTTCCATTCCTAAGGTCACGTCCTACAGTCAACATGTGCTCTGATACCAGATCTGAAGGGACCAAGTCTCTGTGCCTAACGTGCTAGTCCCTGGATCAGTTTGCTAGCACACACAGTACTCGATGAAATAACAGAAGTAAAACATGTCTTTATTACATCGAATGAAGTAAATATTACAATAATAATATGGCTTAAGGCCATCTAATCAAATACTTGCGGAAGCTATAACAGTAGTAGTAGCGAGTCCATCCGACTCCACGGAAAAAGTTGAGTATAAGACAGCGACTTATTCGCACCTTACTCCTCGTCAGAACAATCTGCAACATGAATAAGTTACAACCCCAAAAGGGGTCAGTACTTTGATCGTACGGCAAGCCATATCACAGAAAGAAGTAAAAGCCCTGTAATACATGCAATTTGGCTGGTGGAGCTTCTACATTTATTTTTGCAAAAAGCTAATTTTCCCTATAGAATAATAATAGCTAAGTTCTACAATAGCATACGATTGAGATGGGAACCCCAACTCAATCTATCCCAAAGTGGTTAACCCAATAAATTAATTAAAGATGATGAGACAAATCAATATTTCCACAACTAGTTGCTCAAATTGTCCATAACCGGGGACACGACTAATCGATTAGTTTTACACTCTGCAGAGGTTTGTGCACTTTTCCCCACAAGACTCGATCGCCTCCTTTGTAGTTCGTCACACTGCATGATGTATGACAACTGGAAGATCGAGACATGGTCTTTCAGAAGAGTTTCCCTTACTCCGGTAGCACCCATCCCACCTACTCACATCTACTTTCGTAGCGCTACCTAGTAAGAGTCCCTACAACTGATCAACCAAGCGAGAGCCCATAGTAGCTTGTGGCTGCACACGTAAGCTTCTAGGTATGTCAATACAAACAGTCCCTTTGAGCCTGGGTGGCTTTCCGCAGTCATCACTGGCCACCCCCAGGATGCATAAAAAAACATAGGTAATAGGGAATATGATCAAAGATATGACTTTCCTTGCTGTTGATTGCAGAACATTAAAGATTGTTGGTACTCTGCTTCGCACTCCGGACAATCTATCGTGAGCAAACAAACATACACACAATCAATACACAACCAAAAGCAAAACAATGTTCAAGAACTCCAAAATAAAATCCGAATAAAAGATTTTGCAAAACAGATCAAGATTGATTTCAAAAAGTGGGTTGCAAAGTGTCTAGAATATAGGGTTTAGCTAGGGTTTTAGTAAGCAAAAAAAAATCAATCAAATCCGACTTGTAAAAAAAAGTTACGATCAACTAAAATTGAAAATAAAATCTGATCAGATCTGAATATTTTCGAAAATACAAAAACAAACTTTATGGTTGAACTGAAAAGAGGGCTTCGAAAGAAAACCGTGGGCTTTGGAATCACGCAAAACGGATCTACGAGTAAAAAGATATTACTAGAACGGTTTTGCATAGGATTTAGGAAATTTTTTTGCAAACGGAAAACTAATTTTCTCAAAACTTGGATCTACAGTACACAATATTTAGAGGGTTTCAAAACAACGATTTGGCCGCTGGTTTCGTCTAAAACGGAGCAACGGATAAAATTTTACGGCGCTTTTACTAACCGCGACGTGTAGATTAGACGCGACGAAGACGACAACTCCGGCGATCTTCGGCGTCAACGAGGACGTCTAGGATGTAGGGCTTGATTAGAAGATCACAACGGTGGTGGTGATGATCTCCAGCGTCGTCCGTACGGGCGTGGCAACGCGGTGAACCGAGCGCACTCCGATGAACTCCCGCGGTACGCGTACAATTTGGGGATCAATCTTGCGCAAGAAAAGAAGAGGGAAAATATGTCAATTAGATGCACAACAAAGAGAGGAGTCGGCCTGCAGAATTTGGGGTCAAGGGGAGGCTCACCGGTGATGAAATTCGTCCAACAATAGAGATCCGTTGGACCTAGATCTACCCCGAAATTAGCTCGATTTGGAACGATTCGCTGCGAAATTTTGTGGGGAATCAATGGAGGGGGTCATGGGGTATTTATGGGACAAGATTTCGTGGGTAGGGGGCAATCGAATCGGAGTCCATAGGTAGCACCAACGCCGGCGTTTTGCTCGAGTCCGTTCTGGACTCCGATCTCGTGTTCGAGCTGGACACGAACGAAGACGAAGAGGAGACGCACGTGCGGTGCCTAGCTGGCCGATCGGCCTGGCCTTTCCGCCGCTGGCTGGCGGCCTGGCTGGGCCGGCCTCGGCCTGTCCAGGGTTTTTTTTCGCGAATTTTTTTCTTAAAAGTAAAGAGGTATTTTTAATATAATAAAATAGCCCCGAAAAAAATAACATCTTAAATAAAAAAAATACGTAAAACATAATTATATTTATAAAAATATATACGTACTTTTCTTAAACTACAAAGAGTTTATAACATAAAATATAAGTCAGAAAAATACGAAATAAATTTCTAAAATCTTAGAAAAACATAAATAATATTTTCAATGAGTTATTTATACAAAATAAAATACTAAAGAAAAACTTTATTCAATAAATTCAAATAAACTCTCAAATAAGATCCAAAATGCACAAAAAAAATGATATGCATATGCTCTCTAGTAACTCATCCAAAATAGTAAATTTAGGATGTTACATGCACCATGTACTAGGACATGTGATCTCATATGTATTTTGACATATGATTCTACCATATAACATGCATTGTGAATCCAACAAAAGAATGACTCAAAAGTTCTTGGAAAAAGAACAGATTTCGATTTGCTTTAGGAGTAAAACACAGAATCTGAATAAAGTCCATGAATTCAGTATATGAGGAATACTGAGGACTATGCTCTAAAATATAGAAAGGATAATAGACTTGAATGTAATGCAATATTACCATTGCAAGCCATATTATGGGCCTATATGGAATTAGAGACATCACCAAAGACATGAAAGAAATGTGAGCAAGATTCACGGCACTACAAACATAATACTAATTAAGAAAGTAAACGTATATATAAAATTTTAGCGTAAGAAGTTTGGACTTCTGGCTGAGTGTATTTCCCAATATATGTGACGCTGGATAAGTCTTCCGAAAACTGAACCAAAAGATCACTAAAGGATACTGTGAAATAATAGTCTCACTCTCCCGCGAAACTTATATCCAACCATTATATGATAATGAGTGGCTGATACGTCCAAAACGTATCTATAATTTCTGCTTGCTCCATGCTTATTTTGTGTGATATTGCTATGATCTAGATACACTTTCATACATTTTTTATCATATTTGGACTAACCTATTAACTCAGTGCACCCAGTGCCAGTTCCTGTTTTCTGCTGTTTTTCTATTTCAGATTTTCCCCATATAAAAAGTGCCTTAAAAATTCGGGAAAATTCAGATAAAAAATCAGCGTGTCGGAAGCTTCGCGAAGAGCCCGAGAGGGGCCAGAGGGGAGCCAGGGGGCCCAGGCGGCCACCCGGCGCGGCCCCACCCCTGGCCGCGCCAGGGGGCGCCTGGGGCCCCTGGTCCACCTCTGGTTCCCCCCTTCGCCTATTTATTCTCCGTCACGGGAAAACTCCAGAAGAAGAACCCTATTCCGCAAACTCGCCTCTGTTCCACCGCCGCCGCGCTTCCGAGATCGGGAGCACCAGAAGACCTCTTCCCGGCACCCTGCAGGAGGGAGGATTGACCTCCGGGAGTCTCCTCTCCACCATGGATGCTCCCCGGATGTCTCGTGAGTATTTTTCCTTGGACCATGGGTTCGTGATCAGTAGCTATGTGATGTTCTCCTCCCCTCTTTGATCTTCATTGTTTAGACCTCGTGAGCTGCCCTACATGATCGAGGAACCTTTGTAATATTTCTGCTGTTACTATGCTGAGTTTGGAGGGATCTGATGGATTATGAGATTATGTTCAGATTGTGATAGAGTAATATATTTGGTTTCTATCTTTTATATATTTGTTCCTAAATAATTCTTGCATGTTCTCCGTTTTTGTTTATTGCTTTGGCCAAGTAGTAGGTAGTGACTCCAAGAGGGAACGTTGTGCTAGATTGTGGGTTCATGCCCCCCGATGACATGCTTGAGTGACAGAAACAAGAGTCTAGGGGATGTGTTGTTGCCACAAGGGGTAAAACAACAGTGCTTGTAACCGCGGTTACAAGGATTGTTTACTTTACGCAGAGTTCTTTTTAATGCAGTTGTCTGTTGCTTTGGGTTTACACTTGTGGTGGGGCTCGCAACTTAATACCAGCGAGATGTTCTGGATAGATATCTCAAGGTGGATGATTAGTAGTAGATGCAGATGGATTTCGGTCTACTTATTTTGGCGTACTGCCCGTGCTTTTGAGCCTCTTCCTTTATTTTGTAGCATAGTTAGCATTGCGGTGCATTTATAATCCTGTCAATTGCCCTTCTGTAATTTGTTTACCTCGCATAGCAGTTTTATCGTCTTTTGGGAGAGAGACATCACTAGTGAACATCACGTATCCTAGTCCATATCCACGTTACTGTTTCCAAGCTATATTTACTTTAGTACTTTTACTTGCTATCATTATCCCTTGCGTTTTATCCTTTGTGAACAACAAGACCGGAGAGATTGACAACATCTCTGAACTTCGTTGGGAACAAAGTTATATGTGTCTGTGTGCATGTCCGCGTCAGTTGCACCGCTGACACCTACTTATCATATCTGGAATCCTACTGGAGACAAACCTTGGTATCTTCACCGAGGGAAAACTGTTGCTGCACTACATCTCAAACCTTCCACTTGGGGTAACCAACAAAGGGTGAGAAGCCATCAAGCAAATTTTCTGGCGCCGTCGCCGGGGACTCCGAGTGCTAAGATAGGGGAGTTGCACACTACCCTTTACCTTTGTTTTTTTTTGTCTTGTTAGTTTATCTTTCATTTTTTATCTTTGTGTCTTTTATCAAAATTTACAAAAAAATCTGCCACAGTTGCTGCTACTATGGGTTCCACTGAAAACACCAAGTTGTGTGACTTCACTAGTCACAACAACCAAGACTTTATCTGCACTCCCATTGCCACACCTGCCACTTCAGCTACCTCTTATGAAATTGAACCTGCTTTGCTAAACCTTGTTATGAGAGATCAATTCTCTGGTGCTGGAGATGATGCTGCTTTACACTTGAATAATTTTTTTGAATTATGTGATATGCAAAAGTATAAAGAAGTAGAAGGTGATGTTGTTAAGCTCAAGCTCTTTCCTTTCTCTTTAAGGGGAGATGCTAAAATCTGGTTTCAATCTTTGCCTAGAAATAGCATAGATTCTTGGGATAAGTGCAAAGATGCTTTTATAGGGAAGTACTACCCTCCTGCTAAAATTATCCAATTGAGGAGTAATATTATGAATTTTAAGCAATTGGATAATGAACACGTTGCCCAAGCTTGGGAACGAATGAAATCTCTTGTTAAGAAATGCCCTACACATGGTTTGACTACCTGGATGGTTATCCATACTTTTTATGCAGGCTTGAACTTTACCTCGCGGAACCTGTTAGACTCGGCCGCGGGAGGAACCTTTATGTCAACTACACTTGGTGTTGCCACGAAGCTTCTCGATGAAATGATGACGAATTATTCCCAATGGCACACCGAACGCGCTCCAACAGGTAGGAAGGTAAATTATGTCGAGGAAATTACCTCCCTCATTGAAAAAGTTGACTTAATTATGTCTCTACTTACCAAGCAACCCTCTATTGATCCTCATGATGTTCCTTTAAATTCTTTGGTTGCTCAAGAACAAGTAGATGTGAACTTTATTGCTAGAAATAACTTGAAGAACAATGCTTATAGGGGAAATTTTTCTAGCAATCCTAGACCGTTTCCATCCAACTATGGGAACAACAATACCTACCCTAGCAACAAGAACCCCTCTTCTGAATTAGAAAGCATGCTTAGAGACTTTATCACTAACCAAAAAGCCTTCAACAAAAATGTAGAGGAGAAATTAGCTAAAATAGATAATCTCTCTTTGAAGGTAGAAAGCTTAGCCCTTGATATTGAGATGCTTAAAAGTAGAACCTCCCCCCTTGAGGAGAATAAGGCCACTCCTATTAATGCCATCCAGTTACAAATCAATGAAAATATTAGGATGATGGCTAAACTTAAAGAAAGATGGGCTAGAGAAAAAGAGGAAGAGGATAGAATTAATAGCCTTCCTACACACCACATAGTTGCCACTATCCAAATTGTTGAGGACACTCAAACTATTAGCACCCAATGCACTCCTAGTCCCATCGGACCTATTAATGGTGATGCTAATACCTCAACCATAGAAAAAGAAAATCCTATGAACATAGAGGGTTTCAAACAAGTGATCCTAGATGACACTACTACCACCTTTGATAGTAGTGATATTGATTTTGATAGTTGCACCCTCTCAGAAGTTATTAGCTTGCTACACAAAATGTCTAGAGACCCCCACAGTAGCACACTTAATCTTGCTTTCACGGAGCATATCACAAATGCTCTTATCAAAGCTAGGGAGGAGAAGCTTAGAGTAGAAGCCTCCATACCTAGGAAGCTAGATGATGGTTGGGATCCTATGATCAAAATTAAATTAAATAACTTCACTTGCTATGCTTTAAGTGATGTTGGAGCTAGTACCTCCGTTATGCCCAAAAGAATATTTGATATATTTGAATTGAAGCCTTTTGAGCCTTGTTCAATTGGTGTTCGTCTTGTCGATTCTTCCATAAAGAAACCTTTGGGGAAGATCGACGATGTTCTTATCATTGTCAATGACAACTATGTTCCCGTTGATTTTATTGTTATGGATATAGAGTGTGAACCTTTATGTCCAATTATTTTGGGACGTCCTTTTCTTCGCACCGTCGGTGCGGTTATTGACATGAAAGAGGGGAATATAAAATTCCAATTCCCATTAAAAAATGGGATGGAACACTTCCCTAGAAAGAAAATCAAGTTACCTTTTGAGTCCGTTACACGGGCTAGTTATTCTCTTTCTCTTGATAAAACTTGATTCTTCTTTTTGCATTATGCCTAGCTAATGGCTTTAAAGAAGCGCTTTCGGGAGGCAGCCCACAACGAATTTAGGTGTTTTATTTTTGCTTTTGTTGTGTCTTGATGATTGTTACTACTGTAACAACATCATTGTATCTTTATTTTTCAGCTTTGTGCCAAGTTATAGCCTCTTACGGCAAGGGAAGTAAAAGTTGTGACATGCTGTCCAGAAAAAAGATTCTGTCCTCGTGACCATAAAAATTCCATAAAAATACCAGTTCATCTTTTTGAGCTGAAATTGTTACACAGTATGCTCTATACAATTATGAAACTTCCGTATGTTCTGAGTTTTTTAATTTGAGTTGTATAAGTGCCCCTAAAAAATTCTTTACTATCTGTTGTTCTGTTTTTCACAGATTCTGCCACGTTTTGTCTCTCCTAACTTTTGCAAACCTTAAGCTTTCTTTTTCTTTGCAAAAACTTTTTTGCACTCTTGATAAACAGTAGCTCTTCAAGAATATCTTTATATCCAGTGGGGGAAAATTTATTTATTAAGGATATTAACCTCTCTAATCAGCTTATGATGAGTTATGTATGAAGAGAGTTTTCAAGTGTGCGATGGAAGATGATGAAAGAAGATCCAGGAGTGTCAAGCGCTCAAGCTTGGGGATGCACCCATGCATCCCCAACAAAAGTTCAAGGAGACTCAAGCGTCTAAGCTTGGGGATGCCCCCGTGCATCCCCTTCTCCATCAACAATCATCGGTTTGTCCTTCGTCTCACTATATTTTTATCACTTCATGTGTTATGTGCTATGCTTGGAGCGTCTTGCTCTTAGGTTTTGTTTTTAGTTTTCTTTAGCTTTGCTTGATGTTCATAACAAGTTAGATTCCTTCTTACTTTGTGTGGGAGAGAAACACGCTCCACTTTCAAAATTTAGAACACATCATAGGATTTCTCCTGCTTATATTTTTGCTGTTGTGTGTTCTTTATCTTTTCATAGCTACTGCCATGTTTAGTTTTAGTCTTAGTTTGTCTTTAGAAAGAGCCTTGGCTTTTGTTTAGTTTGTTGCTGGAACTCTTTTTAGTTTTCATGTTTATCTTGTTAAAGAGAGTTGGTTGTTGCACTGAGTTCTGTCTTGTCTTGAAAGTAGGTAATTGAGGTTGCTATTTAATTCTAGTAGTAGCTTGCAATAGTTTTCAGGTATTGTGTTGAGTAATGTTTGAACTTTTGGTGTCAAGAGCTCTAGCTTATTAGTGATAGGTGTCGTATTTTGGGCAACCCGTGTGTATTTTCAAAACCTACAAAACTAGTTGAGAACTCTAGATACTAGATGGATCACTACTCTTTGGAGGAGTCGAATATCAGAGAACACTCACGTACCATGAGTCGAGGATGCGCAAGGATAACCAAACCCCCATACACTCCTCCTCGGGGTACTTGTCTCTTTGTGAACCTCCTTATTAGATTGAGAGTTACCGATAATAAGTGCATGAGTTCTTCGGACTAATGTAAGTATTGAAAGTTGACACTTCCACCTTCCCATATTTTGCTAGCCTTTCCCGTGCTGTGCATTGCCTTCTTCTCACTCCGAGAGTTGGTGTCCACCTTCGCCGGTACTTCCAAACCCTTAGCATGATACGCTCTGTCATCATAAACCTCCTTATATCTTTCCTCAAAACAGCAACCATACCTACCTATCAAGGTATTTCCATAGCCTTTCCGAGTTATATTGCCATGCAACTTCCACCTCTTCATGACTTGATCTTCATGTCATACATGTTCCTACTACACTGGCAGCGACATACATTGCATACTTCATATTAGTTACATCTTCTTTATGATTTGAGTACCTTGTAAAGTGTGAAAGATCTCCTTTATCTTCTTGTAAAATAGAGTGTTGCCCTTAAGTGAGGAAAAGATCCCAAAGTGGACACATTAAAAGATCCCAAAGAGGACAAATGAGAGTTAAATAGAAAGAGCCATTGAGGCCACAAAAAATAGTAAAAAGAGAAAAAGAAATAAAAGAGAGAAAGGGGCAACACTACTATCCTTTTGAGAGATCCACACTAGTACTCCCTTTATATCCTTGTACTCCATAGAGATGATCATTATGCATATAGAGAGCTTCTTAGCTCGTATGTGCACCCGTTGCATGGCAATCCCTACTCCTCACATCATATCTATCATTTGGCATCTCTTGCCTATGGTTGTCCTCATTGATGTGAGCCTTTCTCATCCTTTTTGTCTTCCTCCTCCGCACTTCTCTCTTTGCCATCCTAAGTGTCAACTCTCGTGCTTACGCTCATCCATTGCATGAATGCTCAAAATATCGAAAAGGAGTGGATCAAATTGACTTGTACCTGGCTAGTGGTCTGGGGACGAGTCAAGATAAGATTCCAAAGAAGACAAAGTGTGAAACTTTAGTAGATTGAGTTCTCAACACAA
Source organism: Bromus sterilis (assembly GCA_950022295.1). NCBI lineage: Eukaryota > Viridiplantae > Streptophyta > Magnoliopsida > Poales > Poaceae > Bromus > Bromus sterilis. The sequence goes on along the minus strand of OX465599.1, from coordinate 280,332,926 downwards.
AAATACTTTTTCTCGTATTCCCTATCCCCCTTCTTGCACGCAAACACCATTTGGAGACATTCGAGTCACAGACAGCGAGAGCTCTTGCACCTATTGTTCTTTTGTTACTTGTTTCAATGCTAATATAGACTCTTGCATGTTATGACTTGATTTGAATCTCTAACCTTGATTGCTTTACTTTTCAAAGTTCTTTTATGGTTGCTAGCATGTCACCACAGAAATTATGTTGTTATCATTTACCTACTCGAGGACGAGCAGGAATTAAGCTTGGGGATGTTGATACGTCCAAAACGTATCTATAATTTCTGCTTGCTCCATACATGTTTTGTGTGATATTGCTATGATCTAGATAAACTTTCATACATTTTTGATCATATTTGGACTAACCTATTAACTCAGTGCACCCCAGTGACAGTTCCTGTTTTCTGCTGTTTTTCTATTTCAGTTTTCCCCCATATAAAAAGTGCCAGAAAAATTCGGGAAAATTCAGATAAAAAATCAGCGTGACGGAAGCTTCACGAAGAGCCCGAGAGGGGCCACACGGGAGCCAGGGGGCCCAGGCGACCACCCGGCGCGGCCCCACAGCTGGCCGTGCCAGGGGGGGCGCCTGGGGCCCCTGGTCCACCTCTGGCTGCCCCCTTCGCCTATTTATTCTCCGTCACGGGAAAACTCCAGAAGAAGAACCCTATTCCGCAAACTCGCCTCTGTTCCGCCGCCGCCGCGCTTCCGAGATCGGGAGCACCAGAAGACCTCTTCCCGGCACCCTGCCGGAGGGAGGATTGACCTCCGGGAGTCTCCTCTCCACCATGGATGCTCCCCGGATGTCTCGTGAGTAGTTTTCCTTGGACCATGGGTCCGTGATCAGTAGCTATGTGATGTTCTCCTCCCGTCTTTGATCTTCATTGTTTAGACCTCGTGAGCTTCCCTACATGATCGAGGCACCTTTGTAATATTTATGCTGTTGCTATGCTGAGTTTGGAGGGATCTGATGGATTATGAGATTATGTTCAGATTGTGATAGAGTAATATATTTGGTTTCTATCTTTTATATTTTTGTTCCTAAGTAATTCTTGCATGTTCTCCGTTGTTGTTTATTGCTTTGGCCAAGTAGTAGGTAGTGACTCCAAGAGGGAACGTTGTGCTAGATTGTGGGTTCATGCCCCTCGATGACATGCTTGAGTGACAGAAACATGAGTCTAGGGGCTGTGCTGTTGCCACAAGGGGGAAAACAACGGTGCTTGTAACCGCGGTTACAAGGATTGTTTACTTTACGCAGAGTTCTTTTTAATGCAATTGTCTATTGCTTTGGGTTTACACTTTGGGTGGGGCTCGCAACTTAATACCAGCGAGATGTTCTGGATAGATATCTCAAGGTGGATGATTAGTAGTAGATGCAGATGGATTTCGGTCTACTTATTTTGGCGTACTGCCCGTGCTTTTGAGCCTCTTCCTTTCTTTTGTAGCATAGTTAGCATTGCGGTGCATTTATAATCCTGTCAATTGCCCTTCTGTAATTTGTTTACCTCGCATAGAAGTTTTATCGTATTTTGGGAGAGAGACATCACTAGTGAACATCACGTATCCTAGTCCATATCCACGTTACTGTTTCCAAGCTATATTTACTTTACTAGTTTTACTTTCTATCATTATCCCTTGCCTTTTATCCTTTGTGAACAACAAGACCGGAGAGATTGACAACCTCTATGAACTTCGTTGGGAACAAAGTTATCTGTGTCTGTGTGCAGGTCCGCGTCAGTTGCGCCGCTGACACCTACTTATCATCTCTGGAGTCATACTGGAGACAAACCTTGGTATCTTCACCGAGGGAAAACTGCTGCTGCACTACATCTCAAACCTTCCACTTGGGGTAACCAACGAAGGGCGAGAAGCCATCAGTGGCATGTCAAACTAGTTGACCTATACAAGTTGCAACGGAAACATACGAATCTGAATTGGTGCAGTTCGTTGATGAACCCTCTTCCATGAGCAAGCATGATCAATGAACACTTATGCGATAAGCTGATTATGATCGGGAAAATGCGGCTAGATTATTAGCACTCTAGTGCAAGTGGGAGACTGTTGGATATATGCTCTAGAGGCAAATAATATATGATTATTCCAATATATCTAAGCAAGTTCATAACCACTTTCATACCGTGCTAGAACTGTATCAGTGAAACAATGATACAGGTGTGGTATAGAAATCCCCAGTGTTACTAGTTAGCCTCTATTTCAATAACTAGTTCATGGTCAACATGATGGTCATGGTTTCGCGATCATGGACAATTAAGTCTCTTGACTATGAGGTCAACCTCACTGGATGAGTGACGTGATGAACATTACCCAAAGTAAGCATTACATCATGATCAAACTTATGAAGGTTCAGTGTTGTAATTACAGAACGTAGTAGATTGTTCCTTTGACCGTAAGTACGTGCATAATTGCTATCTTCTCGGATGCTTTGACTTACATCCCACCACCTGACTGAAATATGCGGGTCATAACGGTTGTATCTTGGGTATTCCGTGGAGATATTTTGATGAGTATTGTTACAAGAGCAGGATTTGTCAATCCATGTGATGGATAGATACTCAGGGCCCACTCCGTGAGATTCCATCCATAAAGTTGCGTAGCGTGTGACTAGGTCACGGGGATGAATATCACGGGAACGAGTGAATAAGGATTTGTCATAACGAGGTTGAACCAGACAATCTCGTAAACAATCCAGTATCGCTGACAAAGGGAATGCTATACGACGTAAGGTCCAATCGGTATTGATATTCGGAATGCACACGGGTCATTATGGGCACCCAGGTCCCACTGATGATCATTGACTGTAGCCTCATCTCGGTCATGACTAGAGTGTTCTCGGACCGTAGGGTAACACACTTAAGGGCTCGATGAAATCGGAGACCTTTTCGGAACTATCGGAGTTACCGGAGAATAAAGGAAGCAGCATCGGAAAAGTTCCGTGTTGACCCGAAGGAGTTTTGGAGTGAGCCGGAAGGTGTTCCGGAGCACCGGGAGAAGGAATAATATGTTTTAGTTATTAATTAATTGAATTAGTAATTAAAAACATTTTATTTATAATTAAAAAGTGATATGGGCCTTATTTATGAAAGAGGCCCATTAGGGGAAATAAAGCGCAAAAGAAAAAGAGAGAGAGAAAGAGGGAGGCGCCTGATACGTCCAAAACGTATCTATAATTTCTGCTTGCTCCATGCTTCTTTTGTGTGATATTGCTATGATATTGATGCACTTCCATACACTTTTGATCATATTTGCACTAACCTATTAACTCAGTGCACCCCATGTGCCATTTCCTGTTTTCTTCTGTTTTTGTATTTCAGGTTTTCCCATTATTTAAAGTGCCAGAAAAATTCTGGGAAAAATATAGGAAAAATCAACGTACAGGAAGCTTCGCGAAGAACCAAAGTGGGGCCAGAGGGGGCCAGGGGTGGCCCAGGCGGCGACCTGGCGCGACCACCCCCTAGGCCGCGCCAGGGGACGCCCGGGGCCCCTGGTCCACCTCTGGCTGCCCCCCTTCGCCTATTTATTCCCCGTGACGAGAAACCCTCGGGTACATAACCCTTTTTCGCGATCTCTCCTCTGTTCCTCCGCCGCCGCGCTTCCAAGATCGGGAGCACCAAGAGCCCTCTTCCCGGCACCCTGCCGGAGGGAGGAACCACCTTCGGGAGCTTCTCCACCACCATGGATGCTTCCCGGATGAAACGTGAGTATTCCACCGTGGACCATGGGTCCATGATCAGTAGCTATGTTATGTTCTCCTCCCCTCTTTGTTCTTCATGGCTTAGACCTCGTGAGCTGCCCTACATGATCGAGGCACATATGTAATCTTTCTGTTGTTGCTATGTTGAGTTTGCTAGGATCCGATGGATTCTGAGACTATGTTCAGATTGTGTTTGAGTAATATATTTTATTCTCCTCTTTTATATTTATGTTCTTGAGTAATTCTTGCATGTTCTCGGTTGCTGTTTATTGCTTTGTCCAAGTAGTAGGTTGTGATTCCAAGAGGGAGTGTTATGCATGATTTTGGGTTCATGCCCCCTGATGACTAGCTTGAGTGACAGAAACATGAGTCTAGGGGATGTGTTGTTGCCACAAGGGAGAAAAAAACGGTGTTGTACTTGCGGGTGCAAGGATTGTTTACTTTACGCAAAGTTCTTTAATGCAGTTGTCTGTTGCTTTGAGTTTACACTTTGGGTGGGATTCGCAACTTAATACCAGCGAGATGTTCTGGATAGATATCTCAAGGTGGATCATTAGTAGGTAGATGCAGATGGATTTCGGTCTACTTGTCTTGGCGTACTGCCCAAGCTTTTGAGCCTCTTCCTTTCTTTATAGCATAGTTAGCATTGGTTTGCGCACATAATCCTGTCAATTGCCCAGCTGTAATTTTTTTACCTCGCATGGCTATTTTATCGTCCTTTGGGAGAGAGACATCACTAGTGAACATCATGGGATCCCGTTCCATATTTCCAATACTGTTTACACCCACTATTTATTTTCTGCTTTATTTACCTTTCCGTTTCTATCACTACCATTATTATCCCGTAAGTTTGATCCTTTGTAAACAACAAGGCCGGAGAGATTGACAACCTCTCTGAACTCGTTGGGAGCAAAGTTATCTGTTGTGTGTGCAGGTCCACGTCAACCGCCTAATTGCTGGCGTCGTTGTCACCTTCCTGACGTTGTTGGAGTCCTACTAGAGACAAACCTTGGTATCTTCACCGAGGGAAATTTGTTGTTGTCTACATCTCAACCTTCCACTTTGGGTAACCAACGAGGGGCGAGAAGCCATCAAAGCTAATTTCTGGCGCCGTTGCCGGGGACTCCTCTCTTCAAGATAGGGGAGTTGCACGCTATCTTTTATCTTTTCTTTTGAGTCTTGTTAGTTTACCTTTCTGTTTTTGCTTTAGTGTCCTTTACCAAAAATCAAAAAAATAGTAACCTTGCTAGTATTTGTCATTATGTCTGGTCCTTTTGCCTTTGGTGAAGCAGAAGTGCTCACCTTTAAACAAAGAGGTGGTGAAAGTCTGAAAGATTCCTGGTATAGAATTAATGATTCTCAAAAAAGGGCCACCAAGAAGCAATCCACTACTATCCTGCTTGGAAACTTTTATGTTGGAATTAATTCTTGGAATAGGTTTATTCTAGATACTGCTATCAATGGGAATTTCCTAGAAGTCCCAGTTTGGGAAGCTCTTAGTATTATGGAAAATCTTGTTGGAAACCCCCCTGTTGCTAGCATTCTAGAGGACATTACCCTAGCTCACATTATGAAAAAACTTGAAAAGATAGAGCTAGATATGCCAATCATTAATAAGATAAGTGAGTTGGATCGTAAGATTCAAGGGAATTTGAATAGACTCCATAGCTCCATGCATAAAATTTTCAAAACCTTGGAGACCATCAAATCCCATGACTTGGACCCTTCTAGGATTGATAAGATTGAGGAAATCATTGACACTCTAGGAACTACTTTCTCCTCAATCAAAACCAAAAAGGTAGAAACTCCGGAAAAGAAGGAACCTAGGTTCTTTTACGTTCCAAAGGCTCCTCGTTTCAAAAATAACCCATCTATTGCCAAAGGGGTTGAGACTGTGAAGACTTTGGAAGAGATACCTCTCTTTAATAGAATAAATGAAACTCCAATTGATCTTCTGCCATTTGCTTTTATCCCTAGAAGTATCTTTATTATTCCTTTATTTTAAAGTCCTCTTAAGAGTGGTTGTACTATTGAAGAGCTTTTTGATGATCTTGGTGATGGTTCAATTGATACAACTTGATTTTTGCATCAAGCCTAGCTAATGGCTTTAAAGAAGCTCTTTTGGGAGGCAGCCCGCAACAAATTTAGGTTTTCCTTTTTGTTTTCCTTCTGTTTTTAGTGGTCTTGATGATTTTTAATACTGTAGCAACATCATTGTATCTTTACTTTTCAAGCTTTGTGCCATTGATAGCCTCATATGGCAAGGGAAGTGAAAGTTGTGACATGCTGTCCAGAAAACAGATTCTGTCCTCGTGACGGAAAAAAATCATAGAAAAATCCTAGTTAATATTTTTCAGATGAATTTTTTACACAACGTGCTCTATACAATCACGGAACTTTCGTATGTTATGAGTTTCTTGATCTGAGTTGCAGAAGTATCCCTAAAAAATTCTTTACTACCTGCTGGTCTGTTTTTCACAAATTCTGTCCTGTTTTGCCTTTTCTTCATTTTGCAAACCTTAAGCTTGCTTTTTCTTTGCAAAAACTTTTTGGCAATCTTGAGAAACAGTAGCTCTTCAAGTATATATCCTTATTTCCAGTAGAGAAAAGTAATTTTATTATGGGTACTAACCTCGCTAATCAGATTATGATGAGTTATGTATGAATGGAGTTTTCAAGTGTGCGAGGGAAGATGATGAAAGAAAATGCAGGAGTGTCAAACGCTCAAGCTTGGGGATGCCCCCATGCATCCCCAAGAAATAATGAAGGAGACTCAAGCGTCTAAGCTTGGGGATGCCCCCATGCATCCCCTTCTCCATCGACAATTATCAGTTTGCCTTTCGTTCCACTATATTTTTATCACTTCATGCGTTATGTGCTATGCTTGGAGCGTCTTGCTCTTTATTTCCTTTTTATTTTTCTTTAGCTTTGCTTGCTGTTCATAACGAGTTAGAACCCAGCTTTCTTTGTGTGGGAGAGAAACACGCTCCACTTTCAAAACCTAGAACACATCATAGGATTCTTCATGCTTATCTTTATTGTGTGTGTTCTTTATCTTTTTCGTAGCTGTTGTCATGTTTAGCTCTTAGTTTTCATGCTTATCTTTTTAAAGAGATTTTGTTTAGTTTTTTTCTGGAACTCTCTTGAGTTTTCATGTTTATCTTTTTTAGAGAGTTTGCATGTTGCACTCAGTTTTGTGTCTTGAGTTGAAGTAGGTAATTGATGTTGCTATTCAATTGTAATAGTAACTTGCAATAGTTTTGAGGTATTTCTATGAGTAATGTTTGGACTTTTGGTGTCAAGCGCTTTAGCATATTAGTGATAGATGTCATATTTTGGGCAATCCGTGTTTATTTTCAAAACTTACAAAATTAGTTGAGAACTTTAGCTACCAGATGGATCACTACTCTTTGGAGGGATCGAATATTAGAGTACACTCACATACCATGAGTCGAGGATGCGCAAGGATAACCAAACCCCCATACACTCCTCCTCAGGGTACTTTTATCTTCGTGAACCTCCTTATTAGATTGAGAGTTACCAATAATAAGTGCATGAGTTCTTCGGACTAATGTGAGTATTCAAAAGTTGACACTTCCACCTTCCCATATTTTTCTATCCTCTCATGTGTCGTGCATTGCCTCCTTCTCACTCCGAGAGTTGGCGTCCACCTTCGCCGGTACATCCAAATACTTGGCACGATACGCTCTGTCATCATAAACCTCATTATATCCTTCCTCAAAACATCCACCATACCTACCTATCAAGGCATTTCCATAGCCTTTCTGAGATACATTGCCATGCAACATCCACTTTCTCATGACTTGATCTTCATGTCATGCACTCTTTTGCTTGATCGATGAGCCACATGCTAGTTGGGCCTTGCCCTAATCATTGCTACATGACGTGCTATTATGATTGCATATCCTGCTACACTGGTAGAAGTATACATTTGAATACATCATGATAGCTACATCTTCTTTATGATTTGAGTACCTTGTAAAGTGTGAAATATCTTCTATACTTCTTGTAAAATATATAGACTGTTGCCCCTAAAGTGAGGAAAAGATCCCAAAGAGGGAAAAATCAAAAGATCCCAAAGAGGACAAATGAGAGAAATAGAAAGAGCCATTGAGGCCACCAGAAAATACAAAAAAATAGAAAAAAGAGAAAAATAAATAAAAAGAGAGAAGGGGGCACACTACTATTCTTTTTGAGAGGAACCATCTCCGGGAGCTTCTCCACCACCATGGATGTTTCCCGGATGAACCGTGAGTAGTCCACCTTGGACGATGGTTCCATGATCAGTAGCTATGTGATGTTCTCCTCCCCTCTTTTTACTTCATCGTTTAGACCTCGTGAGCTTCCCTACATGATCGAGGCACATATGTAATCTTTCTTCTATTGCTATGTTGAGTTTGCTGGGATCCGATGGATTATGAGACTATGTTCAGATTGTGTTTGAGTAATATATTGGATTCTCCTCTTTTATATTTATGTTCTTGAGTAATTCTTGCATGTTCTCAGTTGCTATTTATTGCTTTGGACAAGTAGTAGGTAGTGACTCCAAGAGGGAGCATTATGCATGATTGTGGGTTCATGCCCCCTGATGACTAGCTTGAGTGACAGAAACATGAGTCTAGGGGATGTGTTGTTGCCACAAGGGAGAAAACAACGGTGCTTGTACTTGCGGGTGCAAGGATTGTTTACTTTACGCAAAGTTCTTTAATGCAGTTGTATGTTTCTTTGAGTTTACACTTTGGGTGGGATTCGCAACTTAATACCAGCGAGATGTTCTTGATAGATATCTCAAGGTGGATGATTAGTAGGTAGATGCAAATGGATTTCGATCTAATTGTCTTGGCGTATCGCCCACGCTTTTGAGCCTCTTCCTTTCTTTATAGCATAGTTAGCATTGGTTTGCGCACATAATCCTGTCAATTTCCCAGCTGTAATTTGTTTACCTTGCATGGCTATTTTATCGTCTTTTGGGAGAGAGACATACTAGTGAATATCATGGGATCCCGGACCATATTTCCAATACTGTTTACACCCACTATTTATTTTCTGCTTTATTTACCTTTCCGTTGCTATCACTATCATTATTATCCCGTACGTTTGATCCTTTGTAAACAACAGGGCCGGAGAGATTGAAAACCTCTCTGAACTCGTTGGGAGCAAAGTTATCTGTTGTGTGTGCAGGTCCACGTCAACCGCCTAATTGCTGGCACCGTTTTCACCTTCCTGTCGTTGTTGGAGTCCTACTGGAGACAAACCTTGGTATCTTCACCGAGGGAAATTTGCTGTTGTCTGCATCTCAACCTTCCACTTTGGGTAACCAACGAGGGGCGAGAAGCCATCAGTGCCGTGGGCCCTAGGGCCCTTGAGGGGTGCACACCCCTCCTCCCTTGGTCGGCCACCTCCCCCTAGCAAGGGAATTTAGTCCCACCTTGCTAGGGGAGAGGGGTTGACTCCCTCCCCTCTGCCTATATATAGATGGGAAGGGTGCACATATTTAATACACATAAATTCATGAGAAAATAAATATTACTCCAAATAAATATTATCCCTCAGTAAAGATACCAAGGTTTGCCTCAAGTAGAACTCCAGAGATGATAAGTAGGTGTCAGCGGCGCACCTGACGTGGACCTGCACACAGACACAAATAACTTTGTTCCCAACGAAGTTCAGAGAGGTTGTCAATCTCTCCGGTCTTGTTGTTCACAAATGATAAAACGCAAGGGGGATAATGATAGCAACTTGAAAGTAAATGCAGAAAAGTAAATATAGCTTGGAAACAATAATGAGGATATGGACCGGGATACGTGATGTTCACTAGTTATGTCTCTCTCCCAAAAGACGATAAAGATGCTATGCGAGGTAAACAAATTACAGAAAGGCAATTGACAGGATTATAAACGCACCACAATGCTAACTATGCTACAAAAGAAAGGAAGAGGTTCAAAAGCACGGGCAGTACGCCAAAGTAAGTAGACCGAAATCCATCTGCATCTACTACTAATCATCCACCTTGAGATATCTATCCAGAGCATCTCGCTGGTATTATGTTGCGAGCCCCACCTAAAGTGTAAACCCAAAGCAACAGACAACTGCATTAAAAAGAACTTTGCGTAAAGTAAACAATCCTTGTAACCGCAAGTACAAGCACCGTTGTTTTCTCCCTTGTGGCAACAACACATCCCCTAGACTCATGTTTCTGTCACTCAAGCTAGTCATCAGGGGGCATGAACCCACAATCATGCATAATGCTCCCTCTTGGAGTCACTACCTACTACTTGTCCAAAGCAATAAACAGCAACTGAGAACATGCAAGAATTACTCAAGAACATAAATATAAAAGAGGAGAATCCAATATATTACTCAAACACAATCTGAACATAGTCTCATAATCCATCGGATCCCAGCAAACTCAACATAGCAATAGAAGAAAGATTACATATGTGCCTCGATCATGTAGGGAAGCTCACGAGGTCTAAACGATGAAGTAAAAAGAGGGGAGGAGAACATCACATAGCTACTGATCACGGACCCATGGTCCAAGGAAAACTACTCACGAGACATCCTGGGAGCATCCATGGTGGAGAGGAGACTCCCGGAGGTCAATCCTCCCTCCGGCAGGGTGCCGGGAAGAGGTCTTCTGGTGCTCCCGATCTCGGAAGCGCGGCGGCGGCGGAACAGAGGCGAGTTCGCGGAACAGGGTTCTGCCTCTGGAGTTTTCCCGTGAAGGGGGATAAATAGGCGAAGGGGGGCAGCCAGAGGTGGGCCAGGGACCCCAGGCGCCCCCCTGGCGCGGCCAGGGGTGGGGCCGCGCCGGGTGGCCGCCTGGGCCCCCCCTGGCACCCCTCTGGCCCCTCCCGGGTTCTTCTCGAAGCTTCCGTCACGCTGATTTTTTATCTGAATTTTCCCAAATTTTTCTGGCACATTTTATATGGGGGAAAACTGAAATAGAAAAACAGCAGAAAACAGGAACTGGCACTGGGGTGCACTGAGTTAATAGGTTAGTCCAAATATGATCAAAAATGTATGAAAGTGTATCTAGATCATAGCAATATCACACAAAATATGCATGGAGAAAGCAGAAATTATCGATACGTTTTGGATGTATCAACATCCGCAAGCTTAATTCCTGCTCGTCCTCGAGTAGGTAAATGATAACAAGCATAATTTCTGTGGTGACATGCTAGCAACCATAAAAGAACTTTGAAAAGTAAAGCAATCAAGGTCAGAGATTCAATTCAAGTCATAACAGGCAAGAGTCTATATTAGCATTGAAACAAGTAACAAAAGAACAAAAGGTGCAAGAGCTCTTGCTGTCCGTGACTCAAATGTCTCCAAATGGTGTTTGCGTGCAAGAAAGGAGGGTAGGGAATACGAGAGAAAAAAGTAATTTTGTTGAGAACTCAATCTACTAAAGTTTCACACTTGGTCCTCTTTGGAATCTTATCTTGACTCGTCCCTAGACCACTAGCCAGGTACAAGTCAATTTGATCCACTCCTTTTCGATATTTTGAGCACTGATGCAATGGATGAGCGTAAGCAGGAGAGTTGACACTTAGGATGGCAAAGAGAGAAATATGGTGGAGGAGGAAGACAAAAAGGATGAGAAAGGCTCACATCAATGAGGACAATCAGAGGCAAGAGATGCCAAATGATAGATATGATGTGAGGAGTAGGGATTGCCATGCAACGGGTGCACATACGAGCTAGGAAGCTCTCCAAACTATATGCAAAAAGATCATCTCTATGGAGTACAAGGATATAAATGGAGTACTAATGTGGATCTCTCAAAAGGATAGTAGTGTTGCCCCTTTCTCTCTTTTTATTTCTTTTTTCTCTTTTTTCTATTTTTTTGTATTTTTTGTGGCCTCAATGGCTCTTTCTATTTAACTCTCATTTGTCCTCTTTGGGATCTTTTAATGTGTCCACTTGGGATCTTTTCCTCACTTAAGGGCAACACTCTATTTTACAAGAAGGTAAAGGAGATCTTTCACACTTTACAAGGTACTCAAAATCATAAAGAAGATGTAACTAACATGATGTATGCAAGGTATGTCGCTGCCAGTGTAGCAGAAACATGTATGACATGAAGATCAAGTCATGAAGAGGTGGAAGTTGCATGGAAATGTAACTCAGAAAGGCTATGGAAATGCCTTGATAGGTAGGTATGGTGGCTGTTTTGAGGAAGGATAAAGGGAGGCTTATGATGACAGAGCGTATCATGCCAAGGGTTTGGATGTACCGGCGAAGGTGGACACCAACTCTCGGAGTGAGAAGAAGGCAATGCACGACACGGGAAAGGCTAGCAAAACATGGGAAGGTGGAAGTGTCAACTCTCAATACTTACATTAGTCCGAAGAACTCATGCACTTATTATCGGTAACTCTCAATCTAATGAGGAGGTTCACAAAGAGACAAGTACCCCGAGGAGGAGTGTATGGGGGTTTGGTTATCATTGCGCATCCTCGACTCATGGTACGTGAGTGTACCCTAATATTCGACTCCTCAGAAGAGTAGTGATCTATCTAGTAGCTAGACATCTCAACTAGTTTTGTAGGTTTTGAAAATAAACATGGATTGCCCAAAATATGACACCTATCACTAATAGGCAAGAGCTCTTGACACCAAAAGTCCAAACATTACTCACAACTATGCCTCAAAACTATTGCAAGCTACTACTAAAATTAAATAGCAACCTCAATTACCTACTATGAAGATAAAACACAACTCAGTGCAACAACCAACTCTCTTAACAAGATAAACATGAAAACTAAAAAGATTTGCAGCAACAAACTAAACAAAAGCAAAAGATCTTGCTAAATACAAACTAAGACTAAAACTAAACATGGCAGTAGCTATGGAAAGATAAAGAACACACAACAGCAAAAAGATAGGCAGGAAAAATCCTATGATGTGTTCTAGATTTTGAAAGTGGAGCGTGTTTCTCTCCCACACAAAGTAAGAAAGGATCTAACTTGTTATGAACAGCAAGCAAAGCTAAAGAAAACTAAAAACAAAACCTAAGAGCGAGACGCTCCAAGCATAGCACATAACACATGAAGTGATAAAAATATAGTGAGACGAAGGACGAACTGATGATTTGTTGATGGAGAAGGGGATGCACGGGGGAATCCCCAAGCTTAGACGCTTGATTCTCCTTGAATATTTATTGGGGATGCATGGGGGCATCCTTAAGCTTGAGCGCTTGACACTCCTGGATCTTCTTTCATCATCTTCCATCGCACACTTGAAACCTCCTTCATACATAACTCATCATAAGCTGATTAGAGAGGTTAGTACCCTTAATAAATAATTTTTCTCCACTGGATATAAAGATAATCTTGAAGAGCTACTGTTTCTCAAGAGTGCCAAAAAGTTTTTGCAAAGAAAAAGAAAGCTTAAGGTTTGCAAAAGTAAGGAGAGAAAAAACGTGGCAGAATCTGTGAAAAACAGAACAGCAGATAGTACAGAATCTTTTAGGGGCACTTATGCAACTCAAATCAAAAAACTCAGAACATACGGAAGTTTTTTAATTGTATATAGCATACTGTGTAAAAATTTCAGCTCAAAAAGATGAACTGGGATTTTTCTGGAATTTTTCTGGTCACGAGGACAAAATCTGTTTTCTGGACAGCATGTCACAACTTTTACTTCCCTTGCCGTAAGAGGCTATAACTTGGCACAAAGTTGAAAAATAAAGATACAATGATGTTGCTACAGAAGTAACAAACATAAAGACACAACAAAAGCAAAAAGAAAAACCTAAATTCGTTGCGGGCTGCCTCCCGAAAGCGCTTCTTTAAAGCCATTAGCTAGGCATGATGCAAAAAGAAGAATCAAGTTTTATCAAGAGAAAAGAGAATAACTAGCCCGTGTAACGGACTCAAAAGGTAACTTGATTTTATTTCTAGGGAAGTGTTCCATACCCTTTTTGAATGGGAATTGGAATTTTATATTCCCCTCTTTCATGTCAATAACCACGAAGAATTGGACGTCCCAAAATAATTGGACATAAAGGTTCACACTCTATATCCATAACAATAAAATCAACGGGAACATAGTTGTCATTGACAATGATAAGAACATCGTTGATCTTCCCCAAAGGTTTCTTTATGGAAGAATCAACAAGACGAACACCAAAAGAACAAGGCTCAAGAGGCTTCAATTCAAAAATATCAAATATTCTTTTGGGCATAACAGAGGTACTAGCTCCAACATCACATAAAGCATAGCAAGAGAAGTTATTCAGTTTAATTTTGATCATAGGATCCCAACCATCATCTAGCTTCCTAGGTATGGAGGCTTCTACTCTAAGCTTCTCCTCCCTAGCTTTGATAAGAGCATTTGTGATATGCTCCGTGAAGGCAAGATTAAGTGTGCTAGTGTGGGGGTCTCTAGACATTTTGTGTAACAAGCTAATAACTTCTGAGAGGGTACAACTATCAAAATCAATATCACTACTATCAAAGGTGGTAGTAGTGTCATCTAGGCTCACTTGTTTGAAACCCTCTATGTTCATAGGAGTTTCTTTTTCTACGGTTGAGGTATTAGCGTCACCATTAATAGGTCCAACGGGACTAGGAGTGCATTGGGTGCTAATAGTTTGAGTGTCCTCAACAATTTGGATAGTGGCAACTGTGTGGTGTGTAGGAAGGCTCTTAATTCTATCCTCTTCCTCTTTTTCTCTAGCCCATATTTCTTTAAGTTTAGCCATCATCCTAATATTTTCATTGATTTGCAACTGGATAGCATTAATAGGAGTGGATTTATTCTCCTCAAGGGGGAGGTCCTAATTTTAAGCATCTCAATATCAAGGGCTAAGCTTTCTACCTTCAAAGAGAGATTATCTATTTTAGATAATTTCTCTTCTACATTTTTGTTGAAGGCTTTTTGGGTAGTGATAAAGTCTCTAAGCATGCTTTCTAATTCAGAAGGGGGGTTCTTGTTGCTAGGGTAAGTGTTGTTGTTCCCATAGTTGGATGGGAACGGTCTAGGATTGCTAGCAAAATTACCCCTATAAGCATTGTTGTTGAAGTTGTTTCTAGCAATAAAGTTCACATCTACTTGTTCTTGAGCAACCACAGAATTTAAAGGAACATCATGAGGATCAATAGAGGGTTGCTTGGTAAGTAGAGACATAATTAAGTCAACTTTTTCATTGAGGGAGATAATTTCCTCGACATAGTTTACCTTCCTACCTGTTGGGGCGCGTTCGGTGTGCCATTGGGAATAATGGGTCATCATTTCATCGAGAAGCTTCGTGGCAGCACCAAGTGTAGTTGACATAAAGGTTCCTCCCGCGGCCGAATCTAACAGGTTCCGCGAGGTAAAGTTCAAGCCTGCATAAAAAGTCTGGATAACCATCCAAGTAGCCAAACCATGTGTAGGGCATTTCTTAACAAGAGATTTCATTCGTTCCCAAGCTTGGGAAACGTGTTCATTATCCAATTGCTTAAAATTCATAATATTACTCCTCAATTGGATAATCTTAGCAGGAGGGTAGTACTTCCCTATAAAAGCATCTTTGCACTTATCCCAAGAATCTATGCTATTTCTAGGCAAAGATTGAAACCAGATTTTAGCGTCTCCCCTTAAAGAGAAAGGAAAGAGCTTAAGCTTAACAACATCACCTTATACTTCTTTATACTTTTGCATATCACATAATTCAACAAAATTATTCAAGTGTAAAGCAGCAGCATATCCAGCACCAGAGAATTGTTCTCTCATAACAAGGTTTAGCAAAGAAGGTTTAATTTCATAAGAGGTAGCTGAAGTGGCAGGTGTAGCAATGGGAGTGCAGATAAAGTCTTGGTTGTTGTGACTAGTGAAGTCACACAACTTCGTGTTTTCAGTGGAACCCATAGTAGCAGCAAGTGTGTCATGTATTTTTGGTATTTTTGATAAAAGACACAAAGATAAAAACTGAAAGATAAACTAACAAGACTAGAAAACAAAGGTAAAGGGTAGTGTGCAACTCCCCTATCTTAACACTTGGAGTCCCCGGCAACGGCGCCAGAAATTACTCTTGATGATAACTTCTCGCCCTTCGTTGGAAGACCCCAAGTGGAAGGCGTGATGCGGTACAGCAGCGAGTTTTCCCTCAGTAAAGATACCAAGGTTTGTCTCCAGTAGGACACCAGAGATGATAAATAGGTGTCAGCGGCGCACCTGACGTGGACCTGCACACAGACACAGATAAATTTGTTCCCAACGAAGTTCAGAGAGGTTGTCAATCTCTCCGGTCTTGTTGTTCACAAATGATAAAACGCAAGGGGATAATGATAGAAACTTGAAAGTAAATGCAGAAAAGTAAATATAGCTTGGAAAAAATAATGAGGATATGGACCGGGATACGTGATGTTCGCTAGTGATGTCTCTCTCCCAAAAGACGATAAAGATGCTATGCGAGGTAAACAAATTACAGAAAGGCAATTGACAGGATTATGAACGCACCGCAATGCTAAATATGCTACAAAAGAAAGGAACAGGTTCAGAAGCACGGGCAGTACGCCAAAGTAAGTAGACCGAAATCCATCTGCATCTACTACTAATCATCCACCTTGAGATATCTATCCAGAACAGAGGCGCGGTGCTCCCGATCTTGGAAGCGCGGCGGCAGCGGAACAGAGGCGAGTTCGCGGAATAGGTTTCTGCCTATGGAGTTTTCCCGTGACGGGGGATAAATAGGCGAAGGGGGGCAGCCAGAGGTGGGCCAGGGGCCCCAGGCGCCCCCCTGGCGCGGCCATGGGTGGGGCCGCGCCGGGTGGCCGCCTGGGCCCCCCTGGCACCCCTCTATCCCCTCCCGGGCTCTTCTCGAAGCTTCCGTCACGCTGATTTTTTATCTGAATTTTCCCGAATTTTTCTGGCACTTTTTATATGGGGGAAAACTGAAATATAAAAACAGCAGAAAACAGGAACTGGCACTGGGGTGCACTGAGTTAATAGGTTAGTCCAAATATGATAAAAATGTATGAAAGTGTATCTAGATCATAGCAATATCACACAAAATATGCATGGAGCAAGCAGAAATTATCGATACGTTTTGGACGTATCAGCAGCGACATACATTGCATACATCATGATAGTTACATCTTCTTTATGATTTTGAGTACCTTGTAAAGTGTGAAAGATCTCCTTTACCTTCTTGTAAAATAGAGTGTTGCCCTTAAGTGAGGAAAAGATCCCAACGTGGACACAATAAAAGATCCCAAAGAGGACAAATGAGATTTAAATAGAAAGAGCCATTGAGGCCACAAAAAATACAAAAAAATAGAAAAAAGAGAAAAGGAAATAAAAAGAGAGAAAGGGAAACACTACTATCCTTTTGAGAGATCCACACTAGTACTCCCTTTATATCCTTGTACTCCATAGAGATGATCATTATGCATATAGCTATGTGGGGACCTTCACACTATAGAACTTGGCTTGCATATTCCAAAGATGAGCCTCCTCAAACGAGCTCTAGGTCTTCATGAGCGAGCAAGTTAGATGCACCCCCACTAGTTCCATTGGAGAGCTTCCTAGCTCGCATGTGCATCCGTTGCATGGCAATCCCTACTCCTCACATCATATCCATCATTTTGCATCTCTTGCCAATGATTGTCCTCATTGATGTGAGCCTTTCTCATCCTTTTTGTCTTCCTCCTCCGTACTTCTCTCTTTGCCATCCTAAGTGTCAACTCTCGTGCTTACGCTCGTCCATTGCATGAGTGCTCGAAATATCGAAAAGGAGTGGATGTCGCTAAGATTCCAGAAGAAGACCAAGTGTGAAACTTTAGTAGATTGAGTTCTCAACACAAAAATACTTTTTTCTCGTATTCCCTATCCCCCTTCTTGCACGCAAACACCATTTGGAGACATTCGAGTCACGGACAGCGAATGCTCTTGCACCTTTTGTTCTTTTGTTGCTTGTTTCAATGCTAATATAGACTCTTGCATGTTATGACTTGAATTGAATCTCTAACCTTGATTGCTTTACTTTTCAAAGTTCTTTTATGGTTGCTAGCATGTCACCACAGAAATTATGCTGTTATCATTTACCTACTCGAGGACGAGCAAGAATTAAGCTTGGGGATGTTGATACGTACAAAACGTATCTATAATTTCTGCTTGCTCCATGCATGTTTTGTGTGATATTGCTAGGTTCTAGATACACTTTCATACACTTTTGATCATATTTGGACTAACCTATTAACTCAGTGCACCCCAGTGCCAGTTCCTGTTTTCTGCTGTTTTTCTATTTCAGTTTTCCCCCACATAAAAATTACCAGAAAAATTCTGGGAAAAATACTGGAAAAATCAGCGTACAGGAATCTTCGCGAAGAGCCCGAGTGGGACCATAGGGGAGCCAGGGGGCCCAGGCGGCCACCCGGCGCGGCCCCACCCCTGGCCGCGCCAGGGGGCGCCTGGGGCCCCTGGTCCACCTCTGGCTGCCCCCCTTCGCCTATTTATTCTCCGTCACGGGGAAACTCCGAAGACAGAACCCTATTTCGCAAACTCGCCTCTGTTCCGCCTCCGCCGCGCTTCCGAGATCGGGAGCACCAGAAGACCTCCTCCCGGCACCCTCCCGGAGGAAGGGCCGACCTCCGGGAGTCTCCTCTCCACCATGGATGCTCCTCGGATGTCTTGTGAGTAGTTTTCCTTGGACCATGGGTCCGTGATCAATAGCTATGTGATGTTCTCCTCCCCTCTTTGTTCTTCATGGTTTAGACCTCGTGAGCTGCCCTACATGATCGAGGCACTTTTGTAATATTTCTGCTATTGCTATGCTGAGTTTGATGGGATCTGATGGATTGTGAGATTATGTTCAGATTGTGATAGAGTAATATATTTGGTTTTTATCTCTTATATTTTTGTTCCTAAGTAATTATTGCATGTTCTCCATTGCTGTTTATTGCTTTGGCCAAGTAGTAGGTAGTTACTCCAAGAGGGAACGTGATGCTCGATTGTGGGTTCATGCCCCCCGATGACACGCTTGAGTGACAGAAACATGAGTCTAGGGGATGTGTTGTTGCCACAAGGGGGAAAACAACGGTGCTTATAACCGCGGTTGCAAGGATTTTTTACTTTACGCAAATTTATTTTTAATGAAGTTGTCTGTTGCTTTGGTTTTACACTTTGGGTGGGGCTCGCAACTTAATACCAGCGAGATGTTCTGGATAGTTATCTCAAGGTGGATGATTAGTAGTAGATGCAGTTGGGTTACGGTCTACTTATTTTGGCGTACTGCCCGTGCTTTTGAGCCTCTTCCTTTCTTTTGTAGCATAGTTAGCATTGCCGTGCGTTCATAATCCTGTCAATTGCCCTTCTGTAATTTGTTTACCTTGCATAGCAGTTTTATCATCTTTTGGGAGAGAGAACTCACTAGTGAACATCACGTATCCCGGTCCATATCCTTATTACTATTTCTACTCTATATTTACTTTCCTGTTTTTACTTTCAGTTGCTATCATTATCCTTTGTGTTTTACCCTTTGTGAACAACAAGACTGGAGGGATTGACAACCTCTCTGAACTTCGTTGGGAACAAAGTTATCTGTGTCTGTGTGCAGGTCCACGTCAGTTTCGCCGCTGACACCTACTTATCATCTCTGGAGTCCTACTAGAGAAAAACCTTGGTATCTTCACCGAGGGAAACTTGTTGCTGCGCTACATCTCTACCTTCCACTTGGGGTAACCAACGAAGGGGCGAGAAGCCATCAATCACCACAACATATCTAAAGGATAGTCAAAGACAAGCACCAAGAGACTCTCAATGTTCAATCAACACACAAAAGGGGAAATCACTAATGAAAATATTCTTCTAACCCATGTCCAATAGACCGCTGTCACCATTGTCTCGGGGATTATACTAGATAAGATCAACTGAGTACATCAATCCAATACATAGAGGAAGGGGAAATATCTTGGGATCACCCTAGATTAACATAGCCTATGATCACAATGAAGATCACATCATGGGAGAGAGAGAAGACCACATAGCTACTGGTAGAAACCTCATTCCCGAGGAGGAACTACTCCCGCATCATGGAGGAAGGAAGCAACATCAATGGAGAAGAATCCGGGGGCACTTCCCCGTCTCGGCAGGGTGCCGACACAGGAATTCTGGTCCCACAAAGTTTGTTGGCGATGGCGGAGGAGATCGGAATTGCTTCTGGAGAAAAGGGGTCTGGAATCAGAGTTTTCGCGACACGAGTAAAAATAAGGGCCAAGGGGGGCCACCAGGGGAGGTCCCTGTCGTCGTTTAGTAACAACAGATGCCATAGGGATGGCTAAAGAGAGGGGAAGACTCGAGGGAGAACGATGTAGATGGTGCCGGAAACGGGTTGGGCACAAGCACGATTAAGCACACCATGATGTACCCAGGTTCGGGGCTCTCCGGAGAGATAACACCCCTACTCCTGCTTGTCTGCTTGCTATAAATGAACTCACGAACTACAATCAATGCTCGTGGAGCTGCTCAGAGGAAGAAGAGACCTGCCGTGGGCATGGCTCTCCTCTGCTTCTCTACGAGTTCTACTGTGTGAAGTAAATGTGAATGGGGGAGTCCCTCTCACAGGAGGGGTACCCCGGGCTCTTATAGTGTGAGCTCGGGGTACTACGGTAATTTTAGTCGGGGCTGGCCCCAGCTGTCATCCTCTCGTCAGCTGGGGTCCACCGACTGCAAATCTCCGGTTGATCCGGACTTGTCAAGCGGCTGCCCATGTTGTAGCTTCTAGGAAATGATGATGAACAGTGGAGCTACGTCCTCTGATCTCGTCGTCCTATCTCCGGATTCAGAGGAAAAGGGTGACAACACTCCTCTGAAAGATCGGCGAAGTGACTTGGCTTACTGCCATCCGGATCTCTCGGGATCCCGCATTTATGACCTTGTACCAGAGACAACCGATCTGGATAAGGTCAACTCTTGAGCCGATTGAGGAGTGTGCCGATTGCGCCTGGGCCGACTGCTCGCATTCGGCATGGCCGATTGCTTTGGAGCAATCGGCCATGCGACTGCCTAGCTCGGCCCAGCAGCAGCCCAATCGGCCTCCTCCTTGTCTTGAAAGAATACTTTCGTCTGGGTGACCCTACCCGGGTATCATTCCCCCAACACTAGCCCCTAAAGCTGTAAGGGTCCCACGGTTACTTGACTGCGGGGCTCTTGCAGTTTTTCTTTTCTTATCCTTGCGCTTTGATTGCTTTGGCCTCATCGGACATCTCGATCTGATCTGAACGCTCAGATCGAAGATTCCGCCCGGCTGACCAGTCCAATAATGGTTCGATACAACTTCTCCGACCTCGGCTGCCAGCTCGCCGATTGCTCTTGTGCTTCTCTGATAAACGACCGTTGCCAAACCTTGGCCGAGCTGAGATCTGGCTCACCCGATTGCTTCTCCAACGGTTACTTTTGACCACTTCTGACCAACCCACGTCGCACGTCGCTTCCGATTCCCCGGGGCAGTTAATGCTCCAGGTCCCACGACCCACGCGCGACGGGACGTTACTGCACACGCCTCGCATTCTGCGTCATGATCCTCTGCGCCGATCCAGTCCAACCTCCTCTTGATACACGCGGCCACACCGGGCCACACGTGCCGCACCTGCGATCCCACTCGCCCCTGCCGCCCATATAAGCCAATGGGGGAAGGGACTCCTCGGGCTCAACCGCACCTCTTCTTCCTCGCTCTCCTTCTTCTCTTCGCGCCACCGCAGTGCTTCTGCTTCGGCGACCTTGGTCTGGTGTGCTTGTGGCGCCGCCGCACCGCACCCTCTCTCTGCAATTGCTTGCGCCCTTCGCCGCCGCCGCGCCTCCATTCGCCAGCATCCGCTGCCGGATCCCTCTCGCCCTTCTCTAAGGATTCAAACTTCATCGCCTTGGAAAACGCCATGGCCACCGCAGATGAGAAATCCGCCACAAGCCGCGGCCGGTGGAAGGGTTCCACCGTCAACGACGACGAGATCCGCCGGCTCCTCCACGCGCGCAAGATGCCGGCTGGCATCCAGTGGCGTGCCCCCGGCGAGGAGATCGATCCGTAACCGCGCGCCGGCGAGCGCGTGGTTTTTGCGGCGCACTTCGAGGGCGGCTTCGGGCTGCCGGTGAGCACCTTCTTTCAAGAGTTCTTGGACTTCCACCGACTCCAGCCGCACCATCTTGCCGCCAACTTCATTATGACGATGTCGGGATTCGTCACCCTTTGCGAAGGCTATCTCGGCATCCGGCCGAGCATCGGGTTGTGGAAGCGCCTCTACCACCTCCGAGGTCACATGGCTCGGACCGGGAGGCTTCTGCCGAATCGGGACGGAGACGAGCCGATTCACGAGACCGCCATGACCGACTGCGGCGGTTGCATCCTCTATTCAAGCAAACAAGGCTATGAGTCCCCTGCTATCATTCAGTCGGTCAAGGATTGACAGACCACTTTTTTCTACGTCCGATCTCCTGACAAGGGACCCGACCTCATCAACCTGCCCGAATTTCAGCTCGCCCCTCCCACGGATAAGTACCATTGGTCGACCAAGCTTGGGGTCGGCGACTACGACATTGACGCTCAAGTAGCTCGGATTGCGCAGCTTGAGAAAGATGGCCTTAAGGCATACGACCTCGTGGACACCTGGCTCCAGGTCCGAGTGCTCCCACTTCAGCACCGAGTGCACCGCATCTGCGACATGGCAACCTGGAGGGATCCCACTCGGATCTGCACCAAGAAGCTGAGCATCCAAGCGCTGCGCCTCCGAGTGAGATCACTCACCACCACTCCCTTGCCAAAACCATTTCGATTCGGCCTGAAGTGCCTTCACCGTGTAATCACTCCTCCTGAGGTATGCTTCGATTGCTTTCTCTATTCGCCCGATTGCTCGATTTCTCACTTGCTCTTCTGATGCTCTGCTCATTCTTCAGTACTTTATCGCGACTGCTTTGATGCAAGACGGCCAAGTCGCTGGCGAATTCTCCCTTGACCGCGAGGAGGAGGATCCAGCCGTCCTCGAATACGACGACTCCCCAGCCTCAGACTCCGACGCCGAGGACAACCCCGCCAACGCCGGTGCAGCCGACCAAGGGGGTATGCATGATTCCTCCTTCGAACGATTTCTGGATGAATGGAGTGACGATGACAGCGCCTCAAAGGTTGGAGGTTCCGGTGCAGATGCGCATCCCGACCTCAAGAAGGCGCCGCTCAAACGCTCCCGAGCTGACGGCCCGTCAACCGGTGCTGCGCCGAGCAAGCATGCGAAGACAACGGTGGTCGCCCCGAGAGGGAAGGCCACACAGACTAGGCGCACTCGAGCCCAGCCGACAGGGAAGGTTCCTGGTACCAAGCCCAAGGTCGGCCCCGTTCTGTAGGAGGTTCCTTTGGATATCCCGCCTCTGCGCTTCCGGATGCCCCGAGGAGCACCGATGACTGTGGGGTAATTATTTATCCTTCCTTCTCTTCCTTTACATTCTCCTTTCCTTTGTTGCTTATCTCTCTTTTCCGCTCAGGGCTGCCATTGATTTGGACGACATTGACCGGGACGTCCCTGCCGTCACCGGCTCAGCTCCCTCTGCCACTTCCGCTCACACTGATGCCGCCAGAAAACGGTCGCCGATTTTTCCTCTCTCGGCCAAGGATGCCGAGCGCAAGGCCAAGAAGCTTCGCGTCGACCTCGCCAAGCCTCCGAGCCAGCCTCCGAGAAAGCCTCTGCCTAAAGCCTCCGTGGCTCCAAAGGACATCGTCGACCGGGAGTCCACCGACGCCGAGGGATTGAAATCGGAACATCCGATTGCTCCTTCCCCGCCGCAGTCCTCTGGTCAAATCCTAATTGCCATCACAACGACCACCCTGCCGATAGTGACGGTATCTCCTCCTTCAACGACCGCTCCGACGCCGAGCGCCACTGCTCCACCAGCCACCTCGACGCCTCCCTCAACTACTGCTGCTTCCAAGTCTATAATCCTTCAGCCGACGACGACCTCGACGACCTCCTCTGCTGCGCCCGAATCGCAGATACACTCGGTGGAGCATTTCTGAATGGCTTACTCTCACACCAGTCCTGCCGACTCCGATCCTGACGCCTCGCGCCGCTTTCCCTTGGCTTCCCATGGCACCATGGCTTCGGCTTATGACCGAGTAAAGGCGCTCTCCACCGGCGTGCTTTAGGAGCTCGAGCTCGTCGACGGCAATCATACTGTAAGTCTTATTTTCCAAGTGGGGGCGCGCAAGCGCACCCACTTGGTGTAGTCCCCGAGATTCGGGCCGATTGCGTGCAATCAGCTCGGATCTTCTTCTTAGTTTTGCCTTCTTCTGCCGTCCTCAGATCGGTGGATCTGCCCTCGAGTGGGTGTAGTCCCCGAGATTCGGGCCGATTGCGTGCAATCAGCTCGGATCTTCTTCTCACTTTTGCCTTCTTATGACGTCCTCAGATCGGTGGATCTGCCCTCAAGTGGGTGCGCGCAAGCGCACCCACTGGGTGTAGTCCCCGAGATTCAGGCCGATTGCATGCACTCTGCTCGGATCTTCTCTCGAATTTTGATCTCGTCAGTTTTCGTACTGATTCTTCTTTCAATGCACAGGCTGCTGCTGAGGAGAAACGTAAAGTTTTCGAGACCTTTCTCGAGTCTTATGCCGCCAGCTTGCGACTCCTCGCCTGTGCTCAGCTTCAGTTGAACCAACAGACCGCCAAGGTCGCTGAGCTGACAGGTAATTCTGCTGATTCCCGCCTGATTGACTTCATTTTCCGATTCTAATTTCTTCCTCCGATCTGCTTTGCTGCTGTTGCAGCATCCCTGCCCACCATTACTGTTCTTCAGGGTCGTGTGGCCGAGCTGGTGGAGCAGCTCGGCCGACAAGGCCCTGAGCTTGCCGCTGCTCAGCAGGAACTTGAGCGCCTTCGAGCTGTCGAGGCTGATTTATCTCGCACTGTCGAGCGGCAGCGAAGTGAAATGGCTGCGCTCAGAACCAGTCACCAAACGGAACTGGGGACGGTGATTTCGACCCAGGCCAAGACTGCTGACATCCTGCGCTCGGAGCGTGATGCCGCAGTGTTAGCTCGGCAAGCCGTGCAAGCTGAACGGGACGACGCAGTAGCCAAGCTGGATGCCATGACACTGCGCCATAATGATGAGCTAACCAAAACCCGACGCGAGGCCCGGACTAATCTCGAGGGGCTTCGTGAGATGGACTCTCTTCTTTCTGGTGAGCTATCTCTCTTGTCTTGGTTCCCCTATTGACTTCTTCTCTTTTGCATCTTCTTATATTTATCTTCTTGATACAGAACATTGGCCTGCCTCCGAATCCTCCGCTCAACGCGCAGTCTCCGAGGAGAGGCGCATCCGAGCCGAAGAAGGCTGGCCTGTGAGACCTGAGGCTGAAGGATGGAGTCCTCGGGAGTTCATCATTGCCACCGAAGCTCGTATCCCACTCATCCTTGGCAGCGTCTTCGCATTCAAATTGGGCGTCCAGAAACTTGCCGAGCTGCTTTGGGGACCTGCCGAACTGAAGCAAGCACTCAGGCGTGTGCGCCATGATGAAGGATCCTCAGCGGGTCCTCATGACTCCGATGACGAGGGTTCGGAGAAAGGTGATGCCCCGACTGCCACTCATGATCAAGTGTTGACGCTGCTGAAAGCTGCTCCTCGCCGAGTCGAGGCTTTGCTGCATTCAGCTTCCCGGACTGGCGCCGAGATGGCGCTTCAGACTATGCTGAGCTGGTATCCCAAGCTGAGTCTAGCTCGGCTTTACACTATGCGGGACGGGGCAGCCGACCTCCTTGAGACGGCCTATACTCAGGTAAACCGTCTTGCCACAGCCATGGCCGGGTGGTTCCCTCATACTGAATACACCCCTGTTCTCGACAACGCCGGGATGCCGATTGCGGCACTTCCTATCACTGCTCTGGATGATGACAGCCCTTCTGCTGGTGGTCGTGCCCGAGAAGGTCAAGGCAGCCAACCAGCGCGCTCTTCAAGCTCTTATCTCTATCATGATGACTTGTCCGACAGCGGCTCGTCCCGTACTTTACCTAAGGCCACCTCAAAACGGACAAGTACCAAGCCAACTGATGTCGGGCCCTCCAAGGCGCGGGAAGACTCGACGGGGCCTAAGCAATCGGAGGTGACTGCTGTGCCAGAGGGTCCGACTGCGCCGGAGCAAGCAGTTCCAACCGTTACACCGGTGCCAACCACTGCTCCGACTGCTTCGACTGTGCCGCCGACCTCCATCGTTCCCGACACCTAGCTAGTGAATATTATGTCTTTTAGTGCAACTTTTGCAAGACTTTGCTAAACTTTAAGGACACCCACTAGGGATGTTGTGATGTAATGAACTCATTCGGCCTTAAGCCTCTTATCTTTGCTTATTTCATCATTTTCTTATGTGATCGACTTCCTGCTTTTCGCTTTATCGTTTTTGCTCTTTGCCATTTTCCCTTGGGGGTATAAATCCATGTTTACCAACAGCCGACGTGTGGTCTGGTGTCGGCTCACAAGATCATACACCGCTGGGATTTGGTCATTGAGGCTGAACTGTTCTAGCGTTAGCGCGGAAGGATTCTGCATAGACTTAGTTAGCCGATTGCTCCATGCCGACTGCTTGGCGCATCGATCGGGGACGCAATCGGCGGATGGCGCCGTCGGCCATGACCCTCTTTCGGAGTGTTTTTACGTGTGAGACGTGGTACTACAGGTCCGACCGGCTACTGCTTCATCGATGCCACAACCAATTTGTGATATGTGCTCGTGTCGCATGCTAGCTTGGCTTCGACACTGTAGTTCTCACATTTTTCGTTCTTTTATACTTGCGACCGCGCGGTCGGTCAGTCCCCGAGTGAGGTTGTTCACCTACCTCGGGAATGACAAGGCTTTGCCCCCTGAGGTTTGCTCAGAGATGAGAAGCTCATATAAAGACAACCGAATGCCATCTCTCAGATGCATGACAACTTTACTGATTGAATGCTTGATAGCATGACTACACTCACACGAATCAACTGTAAAACGGGCATAATAGCTCGGCGTTCCAGGGACGCTGTGTCTCCACTCCTGAAGTATCTTTATGCCGAGTGCCTTTCGTACAATCGATGAGGTAATATGCATTGTTCTTGAGTGCTCTTCTGACGATGAAAGGACCCTCCCAGGGTGATGATAACTTGTGCTGACCATCCGACTTCTGGATTCGGCGGAGCACCAAATCGCCTTCGCGGAAAGCGAGGGGGCGGATCTTCTTGCTGTGGTAGTGCCTCAGCCTCTGCTGATAAATCGCCGACCTGGACAGATCCAACAAACAAGCTTCTTCCTTCAGATCAACACCGTCTTCTCGCGCTTCCTTGGCCTCTGCTTCCGTGTATAGGGCACACCGAGGTGAATCAAATTCTATGTTGGCTGGGATGACTGCTTCTGACCCATACACCAGGAAGTATGGGGTGAATCCGGTTGATCTGTTGGGCGTGGTTCTCAAACTCCACAAGACTGTTGGGAGCTCATCAATCCAGGCCCCAGGTGCTCTTTCGAGTGGCTCGATCAATCTGGGCTTGATGCCTGCAAGGATGAGACCATTGGCCCTTTCTGCTTGTCCGTTTGACTGAGGGTGCGCTAGTGATGCCACATCGAGCCGGATGCCGTACTCGGATGCATACCGAGCTAATGCCCCCTTTGCAAAGTTCGTGCCGTTGTCGGTGATGATGTTGTTTGGCATTCCATATCTACTTGCGACATCAGCGATGAAACGAACTGCTGTCGGACCATCCAGCTTCTTGATTGGACGTGCCTCGATCCACTTGGTGAACTTGTCGACTGCGACCAGTAGGTGGGTTAGACCACCCCTTGCCCTCTTGAACGGACCAACCATGTCCAGCCTCCAAACGGAAAACGGCCATGTTATTGGAATTGTTTTGAGCGCCGATGACGGGAGATGACTCTTGGCCTTGAACCGCTGACAACCATTGCAGTGCTTAACCAGATGCTCTGCCGCGGCTCCCGCTGTCTGCCAATAGAAACCATGGCGAAATGCCTTGGCTACTATTGCAGCTGTTGATGCGTGATGACCGCACTCGCCTTGATGAATATCTCGGAGCAGCTCGAACCCCCTGTTTTCCTCTACACACCGCTGGAGAACTCCGGTTACACTTCTGTGCATCAGTTCATTGTTGATGATGGTGTATGCACTAGATCGGCGTTGTATCTTCCTGGCTTCAACTTCATCTGGGGGGAGAGTTCCATCGACCAGGAAATTTCTGATCGGCTGTGCCCAGGTCGGAGCGGTGACAACTGCCATGACCATTGCATGTTGTGGTGCGATTGCTTCTTCTTGCTCGTCTTCGTGTACTTCTGTCATCTCGGAGTCAATCTCCGAGCTGATGATCTCAACCTCTGGCTTGTCGTCGGCAGCCCCTGGTACTGCTTGCTCTGCGGAGATCGAGGCCTGAGGATCTACTAGCTCTTCCCTTGAAACGGGTATCTTTAGCTCGGAATCGGCAGCCCCTGATGTCGATGGCTCGGATGAGTTCCCGACACCTGGTGCTGCTGCAGATTTTTATTTTGACTTCTCCGATCCCGCCACTTCTTGGGCGCTTGACTGCCGCTTCAGCGTCGGAATCTTCATTGGTTGAACCAACTTTGCCTGCCTCAATGCCTCCAGGTCAGTTTCTGATATGAAAATGGACTCAGACTCTGGTGACGGCGTGATAGATGGCTTCTTGATGTGCTCCAATGATACCCCTGGTGGAATGCTTTTCCTGGTGGACCGAGCTTGGATAGGGCGTCTGCTGCTTCATTGTTTGCTCTGGGAACATGGTGAAATTCACAGCCTTCAAAATATCCACTTAGCTGCTGCACCAAGAAACGGTAGCTTGCCATATTTGCATCTTTGGCATCCCAATTGCATGTACAATGCTGGACCACCAGGTCGGAATCGCCAAAACACTCTATGTTCCGAATGTCGATCTCCTTGGCTAGCTTGATGCCATGCACAAGGGCCTCGTATTCGGCAACATTGTTTGACGCTGCGAAATGGATTTTCAATACATAATGCAGCCAATCTCCTTTTGGTGATGTGAGAACAATGCCAGCCCCTAGCCATTCTTCATCTTGGACCCATCAAAATGCATTCTCCAGAAGTCCGATCCTGGGATGGGGGCATACATTGAGTTTCAGCCCAGTCCACCAGGAAGTCGTCCAACGCTTGAGATTTGATTGCTATTCTTGGCTCATACTGGATGCCATGGTTGGCGATCTCAATTGCCCATTTGGCCACTCTGCCGGTTGCATCTCTACTGCCAATGATGTCGGCTAACGGGGCCGAGCTGACCACCACAATCGGATGAGCTTGAAAATAGGGCTTTAATCTCTTGGCCGACATGTAGAATCCGTAGCACATCTTCTGGTAGTGGGGATAATTTTTCTTAGACGTTGAGAGTACCTCGCTGATGTAATATACTGGCCGCTGAATCGGCTGCGCTTATTCCTACTGAGGACGCTCTACCACCATCACTGCACTGATCACCCGATTGGTTGCCGCAATATACAACATCATCGGCTCCTTCTCAATCGGTGCGGCCGGAATTGGTGCGGTGGAGAGCATATGCTTCAGCTCTTTGAATGCCTCATCTTCTTCATGAGTTGATACAATGGGATTGCCTTCTCTCCCAGCCGACTAAGAAATCGGCTGAGTGAAGCCAAGAAACCGGTGAACTTCTATACTTGCTTCAAATTCCTGGGTCAATCCATCCGTTCGATTGCGGCTATCTTCTCGGGGTTGCATTCGATTCCTCTTTCAGAAACGAGAAACCCCAAGAGCTTGTCGGCTGGAACACCGAACACACATTTCTCTGGATTCAGCTTGATCTGGTAGACTCGCAAATTGGCGAATGTTTCCTTGAGATCGTCCAGGAGTGTGACCCCTTTGACTGTCTTCACCACCAAATCATCTACATATACATGCAAGTTTCTGCCGAGCTGAGAATGAGTACAGCGTTGGATGGTGCGCGGATAAGTAGCACCTCCATTCTTCAGACCAAAAGGCATGGTGATATAGCAATAAGCCCCAAAGGGGGTTATAAAGGCAGTTTTTATTTGATCTTCCACAGCAAGTTTGATCTGGTGATAGCCAGCAGTGGCATCCAGAAATGACAACAACTCGCAGCCGGCCGTAGAATCAAGGACTTGATCTATACGGGGCAGAGCAAACGGATATTTGGGGCATGCCTTGTTCAGGCAGGTGTAATCGATACACATGCGCCAAGTCTTGTTCTTCTTCATCACGAGGACTGGGTTTGCCAGCCACTCGGGGTAGAACACCTCCATGATGAAACATGCAGCCTTGAGCTTGGCGACCTCCTCGCCGATTGCTCTTCTCTTCTCTTCGGAAAAACGCCGAAGAGGTTGCTTGACCGGTTTAGAACCTGGCCGAATGTGGAGCTTGTGCTCGGCGAGTTCCCTCGGGAATCCAGGCATGTCTTGTGGAGACCATGCAAAGATGTCCCGGTTCTCACGGAGAAACTCGACGAGCTCGCCTTCCTATTTGTTGCTAAGTCCTGCTCCGACCACAACAAACTTGGTTGGGTCAAAGGGATCTAGAGAAACTTTCTTGATGTCCTTGGATGCCTGGAAGGCTGTCTCCTCATCTTCTCGCTTGGCTGGGCCGACTGGGAGAGGATCCTTGCTTTGAGCTTGGGACATTGCCACCACCTTGTCGAGCTGGCGCTTCTCTTCGACCACCACCAAGGAATCGGCCAGGTTTGCACCGGCGGACGAGCATTCGAGAGACTTCCTGAAGTCTCCGGCGACCGTGATGATGCCATTCGGACCTGGCAGCTTCATCTTCAGGTAAGGCATATATGCATCAAGCATGAACTTGGCGATTGCGGGCAATCCCAATAGGACATGGTATGGGCTGCTGAGGTCGGCGACCTCGAACCAGATCGTCTCTCTTCTGAAGTTATCCTCTGTCCCAAAGATCACATCCAGCCGAATGCGACCCATGGGAGTGCATGACAGGCCCGGGACAATCCCATGGAAAGTCGTCCGACTGCGCTCCAGGTCCTTCTCCGTGAGTCCCAACTTGACCAATGTGTCCCTATACAGAATGTTGATTGTACTCCCTGAATCAATGAGCACTCGGGAAAACAGACATGAAAAGTTTGGTGCCGCAAACAGGGCATCCACCATGAGCGGATAGGTGCCTAGATTCGGCATGATGCTTGGGTGATCTTCCCTGCCCCAGGTAATCTTGCAATCAGACCAGTGCATATATTGGGGAATCGGGGGCATTGTGGCGTTGACCTCCTCTCGGGCCCTCCGACTGCACTTGTCACTTGACTCGCTGGTAAAAATCATATATGCGGCATCTTGCCGCGGGAACTGGTTCTGCGCCTGAGGTGGTGCTCTGTTCTGAGGTGGTGGTGGGGGTGGAGGTGGTAATTCTTCTCCCTTTGCTATGCGCTTGACAAAATCACATTGCCGAGTGGTATGCGCCGCTGGCTTGCCTGGACTGCTGTGCATCTTGCATGGCTGATCTAGCATGTCCTCGAATGTGTACTTGGGCTTCATCGTCCATTGCGGCTTCGCATTCGGCTTCATCTTCCGACTGCCACTTGCAGCCCCTTGTTCATCTTGATCCTAGAACGCGGCCACCTGCCGACTGCCATACTGAGCATCTGGCTGGTCATCTTTCCTCTTTCCACTGTTTTGCTGGTTGTTGTTGTTGTTCCGATTGATATCTCTGCGCTCTCGCCGACTGAGCACATGGTTCCCTGTCTCTGCCGCTTGCGCAGCCCCTTGTGTCTGAACCACGGCGCCGACGACGAGATGAATAGGCTCGCGCATCGCGGAGTCGGAGACGGACAATGCGTTGGATACCTTCATGACCTTGGCCAGTGATGAAAAATCTTTGCGGAGCAGTTTGTGCTTCAGCATTGATCCCGCCAGACACCCATCAGTGAAATACTGGATGGCCTGGATCTCATGGACTCCTTCACATGAATTCTTCAGCTTGATCCACCGAGCCAAGTACTCTCGGAGCGGCTCGTCCTTGCCTTGCACGCATAAAGCGAGCTGCCGAGAAAGATGCGGCCGATCATACGTGCCGGTGAAGTTGCGAATGAAAGATTCCGAAAAATCCTCCCAGCAGTTGATGTTGTTGCCGGGCAGACTGTTCAGCCATGTCCGAGCTGACCCTTGTAGCATCAGAGGAGCGTAGCGTACAACTACACGCCGACTTCCGCCGGCAATGCCGACTGCGTTCATGTAATCTGTCAGCCAGTCCTCTGGCTGAACCGAGCCGTTGTACTTGGGGGTGTCTCTGGGCAGGGTGAATCCCTTGGGAAACTTCTCGGTCCGAATGCGATGCCCGAAACATGCTGGGTCGGCTGCCCCCTCCTCTTCTTGCTGCGCATCTCTTTCCAACAGCTCAATGCGATGCCATGCATCATTCTGGCCGATCTGACGAGCCCCCAGCTGATTGCTGATTGCTGGCCTTGCTTCTGGCTGACGAGGTGGGTCATTGCGCCTGCTGCTCACGGCTGTCTCTTCGGCTCTATGGTTCATGACTGGGGGACCCCGGTTGCTTCTGACCCTGCTCTCACGTCGGGACTGGCCTGGCTGCCTGTTTTTCCGTGACGCATTCGGCCGCTGGATGACCTCTGGAGCTGGCCTCGCAGTCCTTCTCGATGCTTCAGGGCCTGCCCCTGGATTGTCCAATGCCGCCTGCTGCTGCTGCTTGGCTGATGCCAGCATCTCGCGCATTCGGCGAGTCTGCTGACGCCGCTCTTGTTGGGAAACGTAGTAGAAAACAAAAAAATTCGGCCTACGAATCAAGAACCCAAGATCATCCAAGAAGATTGCATACAAGGTTTTAGGTCATGGATCACCAACCGATGTAGCGGAAGTAGAGTTGGTGTAGCTCGTTGAAGTAGATCTCGTGGATTGTCCCACAAACAGTCCCTTGATCAAGATCACCGAGGAAGAAGAAGCACCTCGATCCGTCCCACGCACAAGTCCCTCGAGCAAGATCTCCGAGGAAGAAGAAGCTCCTCGGAGAAGGACCAAAGATATGATCCCTCTAATAGTATCCACACGTTCCGTAGAAGCAATCCAGTAGCGCTCCGCCGTCCAGAGATGAACGCCACCGAGAAAACTAGAGGTAGAAAACCCTAACGGATTCCGATCTAGAACAGCGTCTAAACCGGGGTCTAATTGTGGAACAACGGGGTTTAGAGGAGGGAGGGTGGCGCATAGGCCTTGGGGACAAGTTGTGCTGCGCCCCTCACCCCTCCCCCACATTATATAGGTGGCCAAGAGGCCCTTAGGGCGCAATAAGGGGGGTGGGGAGTCCAACTTGGACTCCCAAACCTCCCAAACCTTCCCACACCTTCCCACCGGAAACCTGCCATATTTGGGTTTTGGTATTCCCACCTGGAGGAGGATTCCCTCCCCTTGGTGCGCCCCCACCTCCTTGGCCGTCCAGGGCAGCCTAGGTGGCTTGCCCCCCAAGGCTAGGGGCGTGCGGTAGTGGGTGGTACTTCCCGGAAACTTCTGGAACCTTCCAGAAGCTTAAGCTTCCAGGACCTTCCGGGATCGTTTCGGGACATTCCGGAACCTTCTGGAGCACTTCCAGGACCTTCCAGGACCGTTCTCGGATGTTCCGGAGCCATCCGGATAGTTTCCAAGACCATCCGAGTTACATTTTAAGCCACCCGATGATCGCGAAGGTTGTCGGGACGCCCAGCGATTATCCGGAAACTATTCTGGTTGATCCCGGACTTCCCCAGTACCATTCTCATATGTTCCGGAACCACCTGGGAATACTCCAGAGTGATCCGTACATATCCTTAAATACCCAAAACTACTTCTGGTACCCTTATGAACTATTTCATAAATCCCCGGAACTACTTCCGGTACCCGTATGAACTATTCTGCTTTTCTTCCACTAAACCTTCTACCATTCCAGCATTCTAACAAACTACTGCTCGTTAAGTGTGTGACCCAATAGGTTCGGTATAATACGGACATGACTCAGAACATCTTCTGCACATAGGTCAACAGCCTTTTGTCAATAGTCAATAATCAACAGCGGAGCCATGGACACCCATGTTGACTCCCGCACATACACGAAGAAACTTCGAGTGAACCATTATGTTTATTCATGTACCATTCCCTTTGCTTCGTGATATATGACAAAGTTAGAGGAGAGATGTTTGGCACCCATGTGTAACAACTTCTTGAACACAAGCCACTCGTTATCCTCTTTGCTCGTTTGTCTCTATTTCTCGTTATTGTATTCCGGTATCCCCGTGATTAAATCACAATGCGTCTGGCCAGACTAGAATGGATACCGTCATACCGAGTGGGCCCAAAGTCAATATCTCTTCATCGGGAAGGAGAAAATACCATTCTTGAACTATCACAGTCACTAGCCACACCATCTGACATACCCAGAACTTATTTTACTACTTCCCATTTACGGGAGGATTCATCTAAGAACCAAAGCATGTCTTCCTGTGTGAAGCAACTCGATACTCTCATGGTCTAAGGAATTACGTATATGATAACATTTCATGATATGACTTATAACGTAGTTACGATGTGATCTCTAAGTATATCATTCAATACTGGGGTCGGTTCGACATCATTGTTCTTCTAACAATATGTTCCCATTGCTACTGACATCCTTGTTACAAGAACAATGTCCATGATTAAGAAAACGTAATCATCAGTTAGCACATGATCTGGTCTTAGAGGCTAATCCAGGAACTCTTGGTGTTTACATTTCGACACATGCAAGTGATTTTTCTTCTGAATCTCATAGTCAGGGTCATTGCAATTATAGCACAGAAATATAAACATTAATTACGAACGTGGAAATATATATAATAACATTTTATTATTGCCTCTAGGGCATATTTCCAACAGTCTCCCACTTGAACTAGAGTCAATAATATTATCAGTGCTTGAGCTCTTTACACCTATGGCATACCGGTATAATACATGCTTCATTTGTGGTATAGACTTCATCATCGGATCTGACGTTTCATGCCCGTTTGTATCTTGCATATCTTCGCGTTTTCACGCTATCATAAAGTTCACTAATTTTATCAGTTTACCTTTGTATATGTTTGAATCATTTGGCAGGACCTTGGTTCCTTAGAATAAGTCATGAAATCATTTCATCAATTTTCCATGAGCTTCAAGCATCTAGGAATACATACCATGTTCATAAATGTACTGGTGATTCAAAATACCCTCCCTTGTTACTTCTTTAAGCAACAATATACTTAGCCTCTGTTATAGAATTCGCCACAGTATCTAACTTAACACAATTCCTTCATACTGTGCCACCCTTACGTGTGAAACACATAATCCCAATTAAAATCGAAAATCGGTCGGAGTAGGTATGAAGACTGAATTGGTGTAACTCATTTACATCAAAAATTCAGTTGGTGGAACTCATTACAACGAGCTCTTCATTATCTCCATTTTTCGAGAAACATATCTATCTTTCATAAGCTTCATTTTCACTGTTTGTCCAATGGTCAACAACTTAATCACTTTGGTATCTTGCTCACAACCTTTTGAAGCACTGGACATATCTGGTTGTTTTACATATTCTGGTGTACATGATTAATCCAAACACACGGCTGAGTGGAATTCAATTCACGTGTTTTTGCTTATCTGTGTTCATCAACACCGATTTCTGCAAACATCTTTTCACCACGACTTCGGCAAGAACATGTTTCTTGGCATTTCATACTAAACTACTTTAGTATCATGTCAATATGTAGTGTTGGCTTTAGCATGATCAGGCACTTACTATCTTCATAGATCACTGTGCTCAATACTAATGCTATATCAGCCCAAGTTCTTCAACTGAAAACTATTTCCAATGAAGTCCTTATTTGTGTCAAGAAATTTACATCATTTCTAATCAACAATATGTCATCTACATAAGGTTTTTTAGAAATATCATTCAGCTCCCACTTACTTTCTTGAACATTCAAGCATCTTCGTTATTCCCGATCACTACTAGGGAATGCCCTTTTAGTGGCGTCCTTTTTTTGTGTTTAGTGGCGCATTATGGATGTGCCACTAACTGCAAGCCACTAATAAGGGCTTATAGGTGGCGCATTCTGGATGCGCCACTATTAATTTTTTTAAATTTTGAATTTTGAATCTGGATCTGGAAAAAAAAAATATTTTTTATTAATCTCAGGTTAGTATGCTTAATGCCCGGTCACTATGCTTAATCTCAGGTCAAACTAACCTCTGTGGTCAAACTTCCCCGAGGGTCACCCATCCTAGCACTACTCCAGCCCCAGCACGCTTAACTTCTCGATTCTATTCAACTCTCACTCCAGCTCACCTAGCAAGCACTTGTTGATATATCTAACATATAAATCCTATTAAACCCTGTTGATGTCTAGGACCTTGTTAATGTTCATGGGTGTGCTAAAATTTTCAACATTTTTTTGAAACTTTCTCGATGGGATCATTAGCATATTTTGAACTTTTTTAAAAAAAATTGATTTTTTTTTAAATAAATTTAATTTTTTTAAAATTTTTTAATGTTACTATCTAATTTTTTCAAGTTTTTTTAACTTCCCGATTTTTCCTCTAGCCTATTTTGAATTTTAAAAAAAAAATCTGTTACTAGTGGCGCATTTAATACAAAATGCGCCACTACTAAGTTCAAAAAAAATTCAATTTTTCCTCTTTTTTTGGGCCTCCAGATCTTCAAACGCCCGTAACTTTTTTTCTGTTAGGTTTTTGAGGATTCTAAAAATGTTTAACGAGTTACACCCGGTTGAATTTGGATATAACTTTTCAAGTAGATGATTTTTCATATAAAAACTTTTTCATCAGTGGTCGTATGCAAAAGTTAAACCCATTTTACGTAACTCTCGGGAGATTTTGCAAAAAAAAGTCGAAATTCATATTTGTAAATTTTCCTAACAACTACACCACATATCATTTGGAAAACTTATTTTCTTTTATTTTTTTGACATTTCTATCATTTTCTTTTATTTTTTTCAAATTGAAAAGGCGGTCCACGGGGGGGGGGGGGGGTGTATTTTGGGAATTTTCCCGCCCAGTTTTTTCTTATTAGTGGCGCATATGGGAAATGCGCCACCCCTAAGAGCTTATGGGTGGCGCATTCTGGATGCGCCACTAATAATTCCTTAGGGGTGGCGCATTTCTAGAATGCGCCACCCCTAAGCTCTTAGGGGTGGCGCATTTCCAACATGCGGCACCTATAAGGTTCTTAGGGGTGGCGCATTTCTCCAAATGCGCCACGTATAAGGGGATCCAGGGCTGGCCCACTCTTAGGGGTGGCGCATTTTTTTAAATGCGCCACCTATAAGGGCTTATAGGTGGCGCATTTTTTACCAGTGCGCCACCCCTTACAACATAGTGGCGCATTACATATAAAATGCGCCACTAATAAGCTTTTCATGTATAGCCATTTTCCTAGTAGTGGATGAAAACAAACTCTTTTGGCAATTTCATCACAACGAAAATTCCAACTCCATTATGCCAGCTTCAGTCCATTACTGGATATCCAAGGCTTGCATCTATTTTAGCATCCTTTGAATCGACAAAAAATTTCGGTCGTATCACATATACGTCCTTTGTTATATTTCCGTGTAGGACCTTTGTTTTGACGTTCATTCTACCATATCCTATAATTGAGATATGTAGTAATTGATAATATAACCCGAACTGACTAAAGCGTCTCTACGGTCGAAACTATTTCGCCGTAGTCAACCTTTGAACTAGCTAGAAAACAATTTTCCAACGAGTTGAGCTTTATGGATAAAACAATTTTATCCGAATCAATTATAGATCCATATATATATTCTTCAGACTTTTAGTCTTTCAGAGGGTCTACCAAGTTCAAAACTTGACTTACTTCCATGGATACTATCTCGAATTATTTGGCATTTAGCCAAATCCCGGAGTCAGGGCCCATCAATGCTTCTTTGTATATCACAGGTTTATCGTTGTCGAACAACAATATCTCGTTTACATAAAAATGTTTGTACGAGTTTTGTCTAACCTGTGTGGTTCAGCTGCGCACTTCTCTGAAGATTCAACAATCTTTGACAAGTTGCACTTTCCTCCCACTCACTCTTTTGTAAGAAACTATTTTTCTTCAAAACACAACGTTCTTAACAACAAACAGTTTTGCTTTTGTGTAGTGATAGAGGAATACCAAAACTTTTGGCATAACCTTAACAAAGTAGCACTTATCTGATTTGGGGTTTTGATTATGTCAAACATATGCCTCATATACCCAAATTTTAAGAAAAGAAAACATGGTTTTAACAGTTCATATCACATCTAATATGGTGTCATTTCAACAGATTTGATGGTGCTCTTTTCAGTGTAAAAGCCGTAGTCACTAACGCATAACTTTAATAAGTATAATGGCAAATTGATAAACGTCATATTTGATCTTACCGTGTCATGCATGGCTTGATTACATCTCTCGAACACTTTACTCATAGTGGTGTTCCGGGAGACGCAAGTTATGACACGTCTTCACAACTCATCAGACGTTCGCTAAACTTGTAACTCAAATATTACTTTCTACAATCTAATTTGCAGAAGCTTTATTTTCTCGTTTCAATGAATTTCTATTTCACTCTAAAATTCCTTGAACATTTCAAAGATTTCAGACGTATGTCTCTATTGAACAGATATCCACATATCTACTTTCACTCATGAGTGAAGATAGGGAATCCACTGCACACAACTACACTTATTGGACTGCACACATCATCATGTATGATTACCAATGGTTTAGTTGCCCGTTCATGTATGGCCTATCAACGGTGTTTTAGTCAAATTACTTCGAGACAAAGATCGCAAGCGTCAAGTGATTCATAATCATATGACTCGAAAAGTCCATCACTTCTGGAAATTCTTCATGCATGGTATGTCACTTGTGATAAACGGCAGTGCCACATCTATGTGGTATTTCTGTCAGTCTTGCGACGTCTAGCGTCAGTGTTATGGATGTTTAGTATTATTATCAAGATTCATAACATACAACCTATTCATAATGGAAGTATGGCATTTACGTGATTCATAGCTTTGAAAAACTCTCTTCCAACAAACATGATTCAAAATGATGTTTTGCAACAAGGCTAAAGTGTAGTAACAATTTACTCAACTCTAAAATGAATTATGAAGATAATCATAGAGTCAACACACGGTATAGTAAACCTTTTACCGTGTTCCCGAGCGTGTGAAAACTCATCATTAGCTAGTCATAAAGGCCATAGTATTTCTTGTATCGAGTTGCAACAATATGCAATCGATGTGATATTCCGGTGATCAACAGTTTAATCACAATATACAGAATACACAATTAACTGCTTAATCATGATTCCCAAGAATTACATCTCTTGACCAGCAATGAATTCATCTATAACTCCGTATGACTTTCATTTCTGAGATGGTTATTCCAGTCGTCTTTCGTTTTGCCTTTATACGTATCATAGTTCTGTGTCCAATGTCACTCTAATACGTCCAAAACGTATCGATAATTTTTGCTTGCTCCATGCATGTTTTGTGTGATATTGCTATGATCTAGATACACTCTCATACATTTTTGATCATATTTGGACTAACCTATTAACTCAGTGCACCCCAATGCCAGTTCCTGTTTTCTGCTGTTTTTCTATTTCAGTTTTCCCCCATATAAAAAGTGCCAGAAAAATTCGGGAAAATTCAGATAAAAAATCAGCGTGACGGAAGCTTCGAGAAGAGCCCGGGAGGGGCCAGAGGGGAGCCAGGGGGCCCAGGAAGCCACCCGGCGCGGCCCCACCCCTGGCCGCGCCAGGGGGGCGCCTAGGGCCCCTGGCCCACCTCTGGCTGCCCCCTTCGCCTATTTATCCCCCGTCACGGGAGAACTCCAGAGAGGAACCCTATTCCGCGAACTCGCCTCTGTTCCACCGCCGCCGCGCTTCCAAGATCGGGATCACCAGAAGACCTCTTCCCGGCACCCTGCCGGAGGGAGGATTGACCTCCGGGAGTCTCCTCTCCACCATGGATGCTCCCCGGATGTCTCGTGAGTAGTTTTCCTTGGACCATGGGTCCGTGATCAGTAGCTATGTGATGTTCTCCTCCCTTCTTTGATCTTCATTGTTTAGACCTCGTGAGCTTCCCTACATGATCGAGGCACCTTTGTAATATTTCTTCTATTGTTATGTTGAGTTTGATCGGATCTTATGGATTATGAGATTAT
The DNA here is from genome assembly GCA_950022295.1 of Bromus sterilis. Lineage (NCBI taxonomy): Eukaryota > Viridiplantae > Streptophyta > Magnoliopsida > Poales > Poaceae > Bromus > Bromus sterilis. Next base: position 280,292,982 of record OX465599.1, on the reverse strand, counting down.
GTTCAGATTGTGATAGAGTAATATAATTGGTTCTTATCTCTTGTATTTTTGTTCCTAAGTAATTCTTACATGTTCTCCGTTGCTGTTTATTGCTTTGGCCAAGTAGTAGGTAGTGACTCCAAGAGGGAGCGTTGTGCTAGATTGTGGGTTCATGCCTCCCCGATGACATGCTTGAGTGACAGAAACATGAGTCTAGGGGATGAGATGTTGCCACAAGGGGGAAAACAACGGTGCTTGTAACCGCGGTTGCAAGGATTGTTTACTTTACGCAAAGTTCTTTTTAATGCAGTTGTCTGTTGCTTTGGGTTTACACTTTGGGTGGGGCTCGCAACTTAATACCAGCGAGATGTTCTGGATAGATATCTCAAGGTGGATGATTAGTAGTAGATGCAGATGGATTTCGGTCTACTTACTTTGGCGTACTGCCCGTGCTTTTTGTACCTCTTCCTTTCTTTTGTAGCATAGTTAGCATTGCGGTGCGTTCATAATCCTGTCAATTGACTTTCTGTAATTTGTTTACCTCGTATAGCATTTTTATCGTCTTTTGGGAGAGAGACATCACTAGCGAACATCACGTATCCCGGTCCATATCCTCATTATTGTTTCCAAGCTATATTTACTTTTCTGCATTTACTTTCAAGTTGCTACCATTATCCCCTTGCGTTTTATCATTTGTGAACAACAAGACCAGAGAGATTGACAACCACTCTGAACTTCGTTGGGAACAAAGTTATCTGTGTCTGTGTGCAGGTCCGCGTCAGTTGCGCCGCTGACACCTACTTATCATCTCTGGAGTCCTACTGGAGACAAACCTTGGTATCTTTACTGAGGGAAAACTCGCTGCTGTACCGCATCACGCCTTCCACTTGGGGCCTACCAACGAAGGGCGAGAAGCCAATTAGCAAGAGTAATTTTTGGCGCCGTTGCCGGGGACTCCAAGTGCTAAGATAGGGGAGTTGCACACTACCCTTTACCTTTGTTTTTCAGTCTTGTTAGTTTATCTTTCAGTTTTTATCTTTGTGTCTTTTATCAAAAACTACAAAAAAAATTATCTTGCTGGTTGTTATTATGTCTGGCCCTTCTGCCTTTGTTGAGACAGAGGTTCTCACCTTTAAACAAAAAGGTGGAGAATTTTTAAAAGATGCTTGGTATAGAATTAATGATTCTCAAATAAGAGCCGCCAAGAAGAAATCTACTACTATCCTTCTTAGAAATTTTTATGTTGGGATTACTCCTTGGAATAGGTTTATATTAGATACTGCTATCAATGGGAATTTTCTAGAAGCCTCGACTTGGGAGTCTCTTAATGTTATGGAAAATCTTGTTGGAAATCTCCCTATTGCTAGCATACAAGAAGATATAACTTTATCTCACATCATGAAGAAACTTGAAAAGATAGAGTTAGAAATAACAAGTATAACTAGGATGAATGAGTTGGATCGCAAGATTCAAGGGAATTTGAATAGGCTTGATAGCTCCATGCTTAAAATTATCAAAACTTTGGAGGTCATCAAATCCCGTGATACGGATCTTTCTAGGATAGATAAGATTGAGGAAATCATTAATACTCTTGGAACTACTTTCTCCTCAATCAAACCAAAAAAGGTAGAGACTTCGGCAAGAAGGGAACCTAAGTTCAATTATGTCCCTAAGGTTCCCCGGCCTAAAAAGGAACCACCTATTGCCAAAGAAGTTGAAACCGGGAAAACTTTGGAAGAAATACCTCTCTTTGATAATTTTATAAATGAATCTTCCATTGATTTTCCGCCTTTTGGTTTTCTCCCTAGAAGTATCTTCATTAGGCCATTATTTGAAAGACCCCTTAAGACTAGTTGTACAATTAAAGAGCTTTTTGATGATCTTGATAATGATTCGATTGATACAACTTGATCTTTTTGCATCATGCCTAGCTAATGGCTTTAAAGAAGCGCTTTCGGGAGGCAGCCCGCAGCGAATTTAGGTGTTTTATTTTTGCTTTTGTTGTGTCTTGATGATTTTTACTACTGTAGCAACATCATTGTATCTTTATTTTTCAGCTTTGTGCCAAGTTATAGCCTCTTACGGCAAGGGAAGTAAAAGTTGTGACATGCTGTCCAGAAAACAGATTCTGTCCTCGTGACCAGAAAAATTCCAGGAAAATCCCAGTTCATCTTTTTGAGCTGAATTTTTTACACAGTATGATCTATACAATTATGAAACTTCCGTATGTTCTGAGTTTTCTAATTTGAGTTGCAGAAGTGCCCCTAAAGAATTCTTTACTATCTGCTGTTCTGTTTTTCACAGATTCTGCCACGTTTTGTCTCTCCTAACTTTTGCAAACCTTAAGCTTGCTTTTTCTTTGAAAAATCTTTTTGGCACTCTTGAGAAACATTAGCTCTTCAAGATTATATTTATATCCAGTGGAGAAAAATTATTTATTAAGGGTACTAACCTCTCTAATCAGCTTATGATGAGTTATGTATGAAGGAAGTTTTCAAGTGTGCGTTGGAAGATGATGAAAGAAGATCCAGGAGTGTCAAGCGCTCAAGCTTGGGGATGCCCCCATGCATCCCCAATAAATATTCAAGGAAACTCAAGCGTCTAAGCTTGGGGATGCCCCCGTGCATCCCCTTCTCCATCAACAATCATCAGTTCGTCCTTTGTCTCACTATATTTTTATCACTTAATGCGTTATGTGCTATGCTTGGAGCGTCTCGCTCTTAGGTTTTGTTTTTAGTTTTCTTTAGCTTTGCTTGCTGTCATCACAAGTTAGATCCTTTCTTACTTTGTGTGGGAGAGAAACACGCTCCACTTTCAAAATCTAGAGCACATCATAGGATTTTTCCAGCCTATCTTTTTGTTGTTGTGTGTTCTTTATCTTTTCATAGCTACTGCCATGTTTAGTTTTAGTCTTAGTTTGTCTTTAGCAAGAGCCTTGGCTTTTGTTTAGTTTGTTGCTGCAACTCTTTTTAGTTTTCATGTTTATCTTGTTAAGAGAGTTGGTTGTTGCACTGAGTTGTGTTTTGTCTTGAAACTAGGTAATTGAGGTTGCTATTTAATTTTAGTAGTAGCTTGCAATAGTTTTGAGGTATTATTGTGAGTAATGTTTGGACTTTTGGTGTCAAGAGCTCTTGCCTATTAGTGATAGGTGTCGTATTTTGGGCAATCCGTGTTTATTTTTAAAACCTACAAAACTAGTTGAGAACTCTAGCTACTAGATAGATCACTACTCTTCTGAGGAGTCGAATATTAGAGTACACTCACGTACCATGAGTCGAGGATGCGCAAGGATAACCAAACCCCCATACCCTCCTCCTCGGGGTACTTGTCTCTTTGTGAACCTCCTCATTAGATTGAGAGTTACTGATAATAAGTGCATGAGTTCTTCGGACTAATGTAAGTATTGAGAGTTGACACTTCCACCTTCCCATATTTTGCTAGCCTTTCCCGTGCCGTGCATTGCCTTCTTCTCACTCCGAGAGTTAGTGTCCACCTTCGCTGGTACATCCAAACCCTTGGCATGATACGCTCTGTCATCATAAGACTCGCTTTTTCCTTCCTCAAAACAGCCACCATACCTACCTATCAAGGCATTTCCATAGCCTTTCCGAGTTACATTGCCATGCAACTTCCACCTCTTCATGACTTGATCTTCATGTCATACATGTTCCTGCTACACTGGCAGCGACATACATTGCATACATCATGATAGTTACATCTTCTTTATGTTTTGAGTACCTTGTAAAGTGTGAAAGATCTCCTTTACCTTCTTGTAAAATAGAGTGTTGCCCTTAAGTGAGGAAAAGATCCCAAAGTGGACACATTAAAAGATCCCAAAGAGGACAAATGAGAGTTAAATAGAAAGAGCCATTGAGGCCACACAAAAAATAGAAAAAAATAGAAAAAAGAGAAAAAGAAATAAAAAGAGAGAAAGGGGCAACACTACTATCCTTTTTGAGAGATCCACACTAGTACTCCCTTTATATCCATGTACTCCATAGAGATGATCTTTATGCATATAGTTTGGAGAGCTTCCTAGCTCGTATGTACATCCGTTGCATGGAAATCCCTAATCCTCACATCATATCTATCATTTGGCATCTCTTGCCTATGATTGTCCTCATTGATGTGAGCCTTTCTCATCCTTTTTATCTTCCTCCTCCACCATATTTCTCTCTTTGCCATCCTAAGTGTCAACTCTCGTGCTTACGCTCATCCATTGCATGAGTGCTCGAAATATCGAAAAGGAGTGGATCAAATTGACTTGTACCTGGCTAGTGGTCTGGGGACGAGTCAAGATAAGATTCCAAAGAGGACCAAGTGCGAAACTTTAGTAGATTGAGTTCTCAACAAAAATACTTTTTTTCTCTCGTATTCCCTACCCTCCTTTCTTGCACGCAAACACCATTTGGAGACATTCGAGTCACGGACAGCAAGAGCTCTTGCACCTTTTGTTCTTTTGTTACTTGTTTCAATGCTAATATAGACTCTTGCCTGTTATGACTTGAATTGAATCTCTGACCTTGATTTCTTTACTTTTCAAAGTTCTTTTATGGTTGCTAGCATGTCACCACAGAAATTATGCTTGTTATCAGCTACCTACTCGAGGACGAGCAGGAATTAAGCTTGGGGATGTTGATACGTCCAAAACGTATCGATAATTTTTTCTTGCTCCATGCATGTTTTGTGTGATATTGCTATGATCTAGATACACTCTCATACATTTTTTTATCATATTTGGACTAACCTATTAACTCAGTGCACCCCAGTGCCAGTTCCTATTTTCTGCTGTCTTTCAATTTCCGTTTCCCCCATATAAAAAGTACCAGAAAAATTCGGGAAAATTCAGATAAAAAATCAGCGTGACGGAAGCTCAGAGAAGAGCCCGGGAGGGGCCAGAGGGGAGCCAGGGGGCCCAGCGGCCACCCGGCGCGGCCCCACGCCTGGCCGCGCCAGGGGGCTCCTGGGGCCCCAGGCCCACCTCTGTCTGCCCCCTTCGCCTATTTATCCCCCGTCACGGGAAAACTCCAGAGAGGAACCCTATTCCACGAACTCGCCTCTGTTCCGCCTCCGCCGCGCTTCCAAGATCGGGAGCACCAGAAGACCTCTTCCTAGCACCCTGCCGGAGGGAGGATTGACCTCCGGGAGTCTCCTCTCCACCATGGATGCTCCCCGGATGTCTCGTGAGTAGTTTTCCTTGGACCATGGGTCCGTGATCAGTAGCTATGTGATGTTCTCCTCCCTTCTTTGATCTTCATTGTTTAGACCTCGTGAGCTACCCTACATGATCGAGGCACCTTTGTAATATTTCTGCTATTGCTATGCTGAGTTTGATCGGATCTGATGGATTATGAGATTATGTTTAGATTTTGATAGAGTAATATATTTGGTTGTTATCTCTTGTATTTTTGTTCCTAAGTAATTCTTGCATGTTCTCCGTTGCTGTTTATTGCTTTGGCCAAGTAGTAGGTAGTGACTCCAAGAGGGAGCGTTGTGCTAGATTGTGGGTTCATGCCTCCCCGATGACATGTTTGAGTGACAGAAACATGAGTCTAGGGGATGTGCTGTTGCCACAAGGGGGAAAACAACGGTGCTCGTAACCGCGGTTGCAAGGATTGTTTACTTTACGCAAAGTTCTTTTTAATGCAGTTGTTTTTTGCTTTGGGTTTACACTTTGGGTGGGGCTCGCAACTTAATACCAGCGAGATGTTCTGGATAGATATCTCAAGGTGGATGATTAGTAGTAGATGCAGATGGATTTCGGTCTACTTACTTTGGCGTACTGCTCGTGCTTTTGAACCTCTTCCTTTCTTTTGTAGCATAGTTAGCATTGCGGTGCGTTCATAATCCTGTCAATTGCCTTTATGTAATTTGTTTACCTCGCATAGCATTTTTATCGTCTTTTGGGAGAGAGACATCACTAGCGAACATCACGTATCCCGATCCATATCCTCATTATTGTTTCCAAGCTATATTTACTTTTCTGCATTTACTTTCAAGTTGCTATCATTATCCCCTTGTGTTTTATCATTTGTGAACAACAAGACCGGAGAGATTGACAACCTCTCTGAACTTTGTTGGGAACAAAGTTATCTGTGTCTGTGTGCAGGTCTGCGTCAGTTGCGCCGCTGACACGTACTTATCATCTCTGGAGTCCTACTGGAGACAAACCTTGGTGTCTTTACTGAGGGAAAACTCGCTGTTGTACCGCATCACGCCTTCCACTTGGGGCCTACCAACGAAGGGCGAGAAGCCAGGTAGCACACTCCTACTCACAAAAGCTCACACATGATCAAGGATGGCGCAGGCCATGGAATTTCCGGCGTGTAAGTCTGACTAACATCCTTTGGACTTCCTTTCCCTCAATTCTAATCATCATATGATCGGTGTTCTTCTGGATCCCACACTTATCAGTTATTTTTAGAGCACAGTAGTGAACATTTTCACTAATGCTTACAATCATACATTGTACTAGATATCTTATATCCAACATTAATTGTCTTACTACTGAAAACAATTTTTCAGTTCCACGAATATAACATAACTATCCCAAATGTTTCGAAGTTCGGGTTTCATGGTGGTGAAGACAATGCACTTAGCTGTGGTGGAATTCTAGCATTTTGGATTATGGACGTAAGTCTCATCATCCATAGTTTCAGCGGGAGAGCATCAAAAATTTGCGGTAGGACAAGCTCCTTCTCGTCACTATTGAGAATAGTCCTCACAATACGGTACCAATCGTAAAGTTTTTACCAGATAATACAGTAGATCAAAATCAATTGGGAAGGTTGTAACGGAGCCATTATTCTACAACGATAATGCAAATACTTAGACTTTGTTCATAATTAAGTTGCACTTGTGATTAATCAATTTAATTACTTAGTGCGCTCCCACTCAGATCAATATCTCTCATAATTGATGCTAGAGTGATTCAAGATCCGACCCAATCGTCTGCCATTGATGTGACATCACTGATGACTTAGACTGGACCGGTAGGCCAAATTGCCAATCACGCCAAAGGTAATTCTTGTTCATCTTTCGATGGGCGTGTTCCGGTAGCAAACTTTTATCCAAACCGTCAAGACAACCAAGTGTAATTGCAGTGTGTTCTTAACACACCCGCCTTTTATGCGTCACACCGTGTGCACCCATGTGACATGACCTGCTCCGATGTGAAACATAGTATAGACGGTGCTACAGTTGGAAGAACACTATCAACTTGATATTGTTTTGCGAGAGATCACCCTAATAAAATACGACTACCGCGCATCAAACAAGGGTGCATCAAAGGGATAAACATCACAGGCAGTTCATAAAATTATGTGATATAGTATAGCCCTTTGCTTCGTGAAGTCTTCATTGTCTTCACGTCGTCGTGGTTGAATTCACCGTGTCCACCAACTTTGTCCTTGGCACCGGGAACATCACCACGGCTTCCGGCATGTGCGTCAGGGTCCACCTCCGCATCGTAGATCATCAGCTTGTATCTATCTATTGCTTTACCTCGAGCTAATAAACAGTTCTGGCACGCAGGCCATAATTAAGTGACAATCATATGACTCCAGTCATCATCCGTACCACGAAACGCAGGTCGCGAATAAATATTACATAACATATAGCATCTCATAAAAACACATTGCAAATCTTGAAGGCTATACCACATCACATGCACATTCTGCAAAAACGAGTTAGATCGCCATCTACACGGGTTGTTGCAACTTTTATCGTGGTTGATTAGTAGGTTACATGCAAACGTTGTTCCCGATACAAACCAAACACGATACTTCATTGTTGCTAGTTTAACGTTCGGGATGCGTGCAACAACTAATGCCACAAGCCAGACTTCGTTCAACGCGTGACCCCCGTGTGGATTTGAGTTCATAAAATCCACAAGCCCCTCCATGTTAAATATTCTATTGAGAGATTAAGATGAGATCCAAGGAGTTTGATGTAGACCATGATCAAGGCAACCAGCATACTGAAAGCAGCATAGAGGGATCGATGGAAAACTCAATCATTGTAGCAAAACCTCAACTTGCCATCAAGCATAGAAAAAATCACATGACAGGGAAGCAACAAGAAAATCAATGCCTCATATCACACATATGATCTAGACCTAAACATGCATCTAATCAACGATCGCTCATGATACCGTTGTTGGGATACGTAGTAGAAAACAAAAAAAATCGGCCTACGAATCAAGAACCCAAGATCATCCAAGAAGATTGCATACAAGGTTTTAGGTCATGGATCACCAACCGATGTAGCGGAAGTAGAGTTGGTGTAGCTCGTTGAAGTAGATCTCGTGGATTGTCCCACAAACAGTCCCTCGATCAAGATCACCGAGGAAGAAGAAGCACCTCGATCCGTCCCACGCACAAGTCCCTCGAGCAAGATCTCCGAGGAAGAAGAAGCTCCTCGGAGAAGGACCAAAGATATGATCCCTCTATTAGTATCCACACATTCCGTAACAGCAATCCAGTAGCGCTCCGCCATCCAGAGATGAACGCCAGCGAGAAAACTAGAGGGAGAAAATCCTAACGGATTCGGATCTAGAACAGCGTCTAAACCGGGGTCTAATTGTGGAGCAACGGGGTTTAGAGGAGGGAGGGTCGCGCATAGGCCTTGGGGACAAGTTGTGCTGCGCCCCCCACCCCTCCCCCACATTATATAGGTGGCCAAGAGGCCCTTAGGGCGCAATAAGGGGGGTGGGGAGTCCAACTTGGACTCCCAAACCTCCCAAACCTTCCCACACCTTCCCACCGGAAACCTGCCATATTTGGGTTTTGGTATTCCCACCTGGAGGAGGATTCCCTCCCCTTGGTGCGCCCCCACCTCCTTGGCCGGCCAGGGCATCCTAGGTGGCTTGTCCCCCAAGGCTAGGGGCGTGGGGTAGTGGGTGGTACTTCCCGGAAACTTCTGGAACCTTCCAGAAGCTTAAGCTTCCAGGACCTTCCGGGATCGTTTCGGGACATTCCGGAACCTTCTGGAGCACTTCCAGGACCTTCCAGGACCGTTCTCGGATGTTTCGGAGCCATCCGGATAGTTTCCAAAACCATCCGAGTTACATTTTAAGCCACCCGATGATCGCGAAGGTTGTCGGGACGCCCAGTGATTATCCGGAAACTATTCTGGTTGATCCCGGACTTCCCCAGTACCATTCTCATATGTTCCGGAACCACCTGGGAATACTCCAGAGTGATCCGGACATATCCTTAAATACCCAAAACTACTTCTGGTACCCTTATGAACTATTTCATAAATCCCCGGAACTACTTCCGGTACCCGTATGAACTATTCTGCTTTTCTTCCACTAAACCTTCTACCATTCCAGCATTCTAACAGACTATTGCTCGTTAAGTGTGTGAGCCAATAGGTTCGGTATAATACGGACATGACTCAGAACATCTTCTGGACATAGGTCAACAGCCTTTTGTCAATAATCAACAGCGGAGCCATGGACACCCATGTTGACTCCCGCACATACACGAAGAAACTTCGAGTGAACCATTATGTTTATTCATGTACCATTCCCTTTGCTTCGTGATATATGACAAAGTTAGAGGAGAGATGTTTGGCACCCATGTGTAACAACTTCTTGAACACAAGCCACTCGTTATCCTCTTTGCTCGTTTGTCTCTATTTCTCGTTATTGTATTCCGGTATCCCCGTGATTAAATCACAATGCGTCTGGCCAGACTAGAAAGGATACCGTCATACCGAGTGGGCCCAAAGTCAATATCTCTTCATCGCGAAGGAGAAAATCCCATTCTTGAACTATCACAGTCACTAGTCACACCATCTGACATACCCAGAACTTATTTTACTACTTCCCATTTACGGGAGGATTCATCTAAGAACCAAAGCATGTCTTCCTGTGTGAAGCAACTCGATACTCTCATGGTCTAAGGAATTACGTATATGATAACATTTCATGATATGACTTATAACGTAGTTACGATGTGATCTCTAAGTATATCATTCAATACTGGGGTCGGTTCAACATCATTGTCCTGCTAACAATATGTTCCCATTGCTACTGACATCCTTGTTACAAGAACAATGTCCATGATTAAGAAAACATAATCATCAGTTAGCACATGAGCTGGTCTTAGAGGCTAATCCAGGAACTCTTGGTGTTTACATTTCCACACATGCAAGTGAGTTTTCTTCTGAATCTCATAGTCAGGGTCATTGCAATTATAACACAGAAATATAAACATTAATTACGAACGTGGAAATATATATAATAACATTTTATTATTGCATCTAGGGCATATTTCCAACAGCTCTTCGCCTTCCAGATCTTCCAGCTCGTTTGCAATCTGCTCCGCAGCTCGCAAGTTCTTCTCGGGGGTGTTGTATGCTGGTCGCTAGAGAAATGCCCACGCCTCCGGCTGCTAGGCTCTTGACAGCTCTCTGCCGACAGCGCGGCCTCTGCTCCTGAGATCTTCCAGGACTGTCGGCGCAATCGGCCGCCGCTGGTTGGCATGCGCTGCATTGTACTCTTTAGTGATACATCCCAGCCTGCGCTCTTCTGCCAGCACGTGCTCGGCTCTGCGAGCGAGTGCGAGCAGTGCTGTCTCCAGATTGGTGTGAACTTGACCGGGATCACCATTCCTGTTCATGGGTGTGTACAACACATCCCGCAACGCACTGGTGCCGACTCTTTCCGCGGCGTCCGCCGCCTCCTTGGCCTTCCTAGCCGCACTCGTTGCGCCTTGATCGCTTGACGCAGTCGTTCCTGCCATCATCACAGCCGCATGCACACGCAACTCCTCTCCGTCGGGAGCTGTTGTGCAGCCCCTGGTCAGGGGCGGATCCGTGGCACTGGAGAAGACGCACCTCCTTGGGATACGCCTCGGGGAAGCAGCTGATGAAGAGACGATGGCTACCGATCTGCAGCGATACTCCGGGCGGCAGGGGTGCACTGACCCCGAACCGCGCAACATAATCCACCACAAAGTCCAGTGCCCCATGCCTAAAGATCAGGCCGGAGGCGTGGCTCATGCTCGATGACGAGGAAGATCCCGTCTGGATCAGAACTCCAGTCGACGCCTCGGTCTGCCCCATGGTGGGCGCAAACTGTCATCGTTTAGTAACAACAGATGCCATAGGGATGGCTAAAGGGAGGGGAAGACTCGAGGGAGAACGATGTCGATGGTGCCGGAGACGGGTTGGGAACAAGCACGGTGAAGGACACCACGATGTACCCAGGTTCGGGGCTCTCCGGAGAGATAACACCCCTACTCCTGCTTGTCTGCTTGCTATAAATGAACTCACGAACTACAATCAATGCTCGTGGAGCTGCTCAGAGGAAGAAGAGACCTGCCGTGGGAATGGCTCTCCTCTGCTTCTCTACGATTTCTACTGTGTGAAGTAAATGCGAATGGGGGAGTCCCTCTCACAGGAGGGGTACCCCGGGCTCTTATAGCGTGAGCTCGGGGTACTACGGTAATTTCAATCGGGGGCTGGCCCCAGCTGTCATCCTCTCGTCGCCTGGGGTCCACCGACTACAAATCTCCGGTTGATCCGGACTTGTCAAGCGGCTGCCCATGCTGTAGCTTCTAGGTAATGGTGATGAACAGTGGAGCTACGTCCTATGATCTTGTCGTCCTGTCTCTAGATTCAGAGGAAAAGGGTGACAACACTCCTCTGACAGATCGGCGAAGTGACTTGGCTTACTGCCATCCGGATCTCTCGGGATCCCGGATTTATGACCTTGTACCAAAGACATCTGATCTGGATAAGGTCAACTCTTGAGCCGATTGAGGAGTGTGCCGATTGCGCCTGGGACGACTGCTCGCATTCGGCATGGTCGATTGCTTTGGAGCAATCGGCCATGCGACTGCCTAGCTCGGCCCAGCAGCAGCCCAATCGGCCTCCTCCTTGTCTTGAAAGAATGCTTTAGTCTGGGTGACCCTACCCGGGTATCATTCCTCCGACAGTCCCGGTCGCCCAGGTGGCCTCCCGACACGGCCCCACCCTAGGTCGCGCTAGGTGGCCGCCTCGGTGACAGGTGGCCCCCCTCTAACTCTCCTTCGGTGATTTCGGAAGGTTCCTTCATGCTGATTTTTTATATATTTTTCCCGGAATTTATTGGGCACTTTAAGTAATGGGAAAACCTGAAATACAAAAACAGCAGAAAATAGAAACTTGCACTGCGGTGCACTGAGTTAATAGGCCAGTCCAAATATGATTAAAAGTGTATCAAAAGCATAGCAATATCACACAAAACATGCATGGAGCAAGAAGAAATTATAGATACGTTTGGGACGTATCAACACACACGTTGATCAAGTTATTAAGATTACCTTAGTTGTTGTTGTCTATGAACAAGGAGTAGGTCTCAAGTCGTCCATCCATGCCGCAGCCGCTCAAGCTCATCGCGATGCGCCTGCAAGTCCTTCTCCTTTGCCTCCAAGGCATCTCGAAGCGAATCAAGTGTTTTCTCTGCGGCAGCAGCACGCTTTTCAGCAGCATTTTTACGACCTACAGAAAAAGGGTCACTCAAGCACCAAGAAAGCAAGGACACCACAATGATCAGGGAAGGAAAGTCTCTCACGGCGCATGGTAGTCAGGCTATTCTGGGCCGCATCATGAGCACCCCGGGCACGATCAGCATCAGTCAGCACTTGCTCACACATATGGAACAACGGCTGAAAAAGAAAGGAGCGCAGAAATCAGAACCAAGCAAGGGACAATCAAGTTTCAGACCTAAGGTTTATCGAACTCAGGGAAGTAGAGGTTGAAGATGGTCTCTCTCAAGCAACCCCGCAATTAAGATACAAGAAGTCTCTTGTGTCCCCAACACACCTAATACAACTAGGAGTTGTATAGGTGCACTAGTTCGGCGAAGAGATGGTAAAATATGGGTGATAGATGTGGCAAAGCAAGGTAATACAAATCTGTAATAAAAAGTGCAGCAAGCAAACATGTAACAAAAGGGAGTGCAAGCGGTTTAACAATGATGGAAACAAGGCCTAGGCTTCATACTTTCACTAGTGGCAACTCTCAACAACATTAACATAGTCTAATCACATGATATTTCCCATAAAACATGCAATGGAGACGCACTCGGAGGTCATTCCTTTGTGGTCAAGAGAGGATGAGAATTATGTAGGGCTACAAAAGCACACCTCAAAGTTCGTAGTTCTCAATCTATGGATTTCCCAATGTCACCGCAGCCATCCAAAGAGAGTACCACAATCACCACAACATATCTCAAGGATAGTCAAAGACAAGCACCCAGAGACTCTCAATCTTCAATCAACACACAAAAGAGGAAATCACTCATGATAATATTCTTCTAACCCATGTCCAATAGACCGCTGTCACCTTGGTCTCGGGGATTATACTAGATAAGATCAATTGAGTACATCAATCCAATACATAGAGGAAGGGGAAATATCATGGGATCACCCTAGATTAACATAGCCTATGATCACAACGAAGATCATATCATGGGAGAGAGAGAAGAACACATAGCTACTGGTAGAAACCTCAGCCCCGAGGAAGAACTACTCCCGCTTCATGGAGGGAGGAAGCAACGTCGATGGAGATGAATCCGGGGCACTTCCCCGTCCCGGCAGGGTGCCAGCACAGGAATTATGTCCCCCCGAAATTTGATGGTGATGGCGGCGGAGATCGGAATTGCTTCTGGAGAAAAGGGGTCTGGAATCAGGGTTTCCGCCCCATGCCATGATTTTAAAACGGGAGAATAAATAGGGGCGAAAGTAGGGCACCAGGGGGTGTGGGACCCACCCAGGAGGGCAGGTGGCGCGGCCAGGAGCTGGGCCGCGCCAGGCACCCTCCTGGCTGCCCCCTGGCTGCCCTGTGGCCCCCCTTTGGCCTGGTGGAAGCTTCCGGAACGCTGATTTTTTATATAATTTTTCCGGGATTTATTGGGCATTTTAATTATTGGAAAAACCTGAAATACAAAAACATGTTGGATATATGCTCTAGAGGCAAATAATATATGATTATTCCAATATATCTAAGAAAGTTCATAACCAGTTTCATAACGTGCTAGAACTGCATCAGTGAAACAATGATGCAGGTGTGGTATAGAAACCCCAGAGTTCCTAGTTAGCCTCTACTTCGATAACTAGTTCATGGTCAACATGATGGTCGTGGTTTCGCGATCATGGACAATTAAGTCTCTTGACTATGAGGTCACCTCACTGGTTAAGTGACGTGATGAACGTTACCCAAAGAAAGCATTACAGCATGATCAAATCTTATGAAGGTTAAGTGTTGTAATTACAGAACGTGGTAGACCGTTCCTTTGACGGTGAGTACGTGCATAATCACTATCTTCCCGGATGCTTTGACTTACATCCCACCACCTGACTGAAATATGCGGGTCATAACGGTTGTATCTTAGGTTTTCCGTGGAGATACGTTGAGGAGTATTGTTTACAAGAGCGGGATTTGTCAATCCATATAATGGATAGATACTCAGGGCCCACTCGGTGAGATTCCATCCATAAAGCTGCGCAGCGTGTGACTAGGTCACGGGGATGAATATCACGGAAACGAGTGAATGAGGATTAGTTCGGAACGAGGTTGAACCAGACATAGGATGTCATTGATCAAATCTCGGAACAATCCAGTATCGCTGACAAAGGGAATGCTATACGGCGTAAGGTCCAATCGGTATTGATATCCGGAATGCACAGGGGTCATTATGGGCATCCAGGTCCCGCTGATGATCATTGACTGTTGCCTCTTCTCGGTCATGACTGGAGTGTTCTCGGACCGTAGGGTAACACACTTAAGGGCTCGATGAAATCGGAGACCTTTTCGGAACCATCGGAGCAACCAGAGAATTAAGGAAACAATATCGGAGGAGTACCGTATTGAACCGAAACAAGTTCGGAGTGAGCCGGAAGTGTTTCCGGAGCACCGGGAGATGGAATAATATGTTTTAGTTATTAATTAATTGAATTAATAATTAAAATCATTTTATTTCTAATTAATATGTGCTATGGGCCTTAGTGGAGAAAAAGGCCCATTAAGGAATTAAAGGGAAAAGAAAAAAGAAAAGAAAAAGGGGGGAGGCGCCATGGGCCCTAGGGCCCATGAGGGGTGCGCCCCCTCTCCCCCCTTGGCCGGCCAACTCCCCCCTAGCAAAGGGTTTAGTCCCAAATTGCTAGGGGAGGTGGGTTGACTCCCTTCCCCAGCCTATATAAAGACAGGCAGGGTGCACATAATTAATACACAGAAATTCATGAGAAAATAAATATAACTCCGAATTGAGATCGGTTTTCTCCGGTCTCCTCCCCTCTCTGGTCTCTTCCACGGTGTGATCCCTAGTGTGAGCCTGTAGTGGAATTGAGACCTCTCTGCTAGAATCGGAGGCCGTCGTGCTGCCGAAGCTCCGTCCGGAGGTCTGCTTCCGCCCCCTCCGCTGGATCAGAGAACGGAGGTCGTCATCGAGTCTCGTACGTGTGCGAGTACTACGAGGTGTTGCACGTGTGGCACTACACCCATCCGGGTGCTCAACACAGCCAGGGGGCTGTGAAACTTGATCGGCTACATCAACCACGTTTGCGGGAACGTTTCCCGCGCAACGGACTACACCCCGAGGTATGTTATTTCCGCACTACTATCCGTTACGGTAATACGGCTAGCTAGATCTTGGGTTAAGGGAACGCTAGTTAGAAAAATTTGTGTTTTCTGCTGCGAACCCCAACAGTGGTATCATGAGCTAGGTCTATGCTTAGTATTACTGTACGGATATAACACATCGGGGATGTGGGCGTTGATTGTATGATTGTTAGCCTCTCACGTGTACTTGTTCACATCTGCGGCATTGTTTGATGAAGCGGCCCCCGACCGACTTTACGCGTACTCTTACGCGAGACTGGTTCCACGCTTGACATACGGCTTGTACCGTATAAAGTGGCTAGGGGGGTGTCTGTCTCTCTACTTTAGCGGATGTGGCATTTGCAACGGAGGGCCCCGTGCGGGGTGTAATAGAGACAATCGTATGGTTGACGTTGTGGTTGACTCGTAGGTTAAAACCTGTTTAACTATGAAAGCCCTAGCAGCCACGTAGAACTTGCAATATACAACTAGACCGTCTAAACCTTGTATTGCAAAGTGGGGGCTATCGTTTGTTTGTTTGTGATGTAGTGATAGCTTTGCTATGTGTTACTAATAAGTAGTAATCGTCATCATAAAACAAACTAAAATGGAGACACTGTAGACTTAGTGTTGCCATAGCCCAGACATCTTAAAACTTGCTAGTATAGGATACACGACGGTAGCATGTGATAAGATGATCCCTTAACAAAGCCAAACATAAGTATTCTACCGAAGTGTGCACCACCTGGAAGGTTCTCCCATATGGCCTGATGCTCCGTACATACCGGAGTTTTCCTACATATTCAATGGAGTTCGCATGAGGTTGGGTTCGGCAAGCCTGGCATATGAAAATATGGCCTTGCTGAGCAGCATATAACATGGAGGTTAATTTGGCGAGCCTAGCATATGCAGATATGGCCTCGGAATACTAGAGATCGAAAGATCGAGCATGAGTCACAGTATATATAAGATAATGTGATCGCACAAGTTGTTGTCTACCTTTGAAACTGACCCGTCGGCCGTGTGATATTCGAGGTCGGGCAGTGAATCTGGATCATGTAATCACTAAAACTTCTTAGGGATGAAATGTTTTAGTGCGATCTCATATGATTATATGAACTCATTGTTGTGAACTAGTCTTAATTGTGTTCCTTGCAATTATGTTTGTAGAAAAATGGATAATACCCAGTACCTTGAAATGGTTTCCTTCTTACATGGTGAAAGACTTAAAGAAAATGGGTCAAACTTCATTAGTTGGTACTTACGCCTTAGAGCCGTGCTCAAAAGAATCAACCTTTCATTCTTAACTAAAAGGCATGTGGGAAACCCTCCAAAAACGACATGGATGCACAAGCGGCGATTGATTATCATTATCGTCGTAGGACATATGCCATAGCTAAGGGTATCATAGAAACCAGCATTCCGCAACCTTTGCGTGAGGAGTATGCTGATTTGGATACATACGATATGATCGATGAGCTGAAGTCATCAAACTTGCATCAGTTTAGAGTTGCCAGATTTGAGTTAGAAAGTGAGTTTCTCTCTACAAAGCTGGAAGAAGGCTCTTGCCTGAAAGCACACTTGGCCAAGATGCATGAGATACATCTGAGCCTCGTAGATGATTTTGACTATGATACCACACATGAGTCTGCGATATACACGGTGTTACACTCGCTTCCACCGAGCTATACAGACCATGTCTATGGCTATGTCGGAAGAGGTGAAAGCCTCGAGTTCTCTGACTTCATGGATAGACTTCAGTACCTGGAGGTCGAACCCATTGAAGGAGAAGTTGTCGATGGAGAAGGTATGTACTTGATATATATTATAAATGTTCATTCCCTTATACAACAGGTGCAGTAAATGAGTATTTGATACTTATTCTGTTTTATGAAAACAGGACCTGCCGTTGCATGGACGGGAAGAGGTGAAATCAAGGATTGATGGACATCAAGTCAGTTGATGGCCAGCATGGATTCCACCAAGACATCTATCATAGGAGATACATAGAGTATTAGATAAATCTTATGTAATCATTATAGTATGAACACTTAGTTGTATGTCTTGCATCTCGCGAGACAAAGTTATTCATGTAATGAGACAAGTCAGTTGTTCCATCTTTATGAATAAAAGTGTGCTTATACTTTGATTACGTCTTGATTTATGATATGATAGAAAGCATTTATAAAACTACTATTATTGTCAAGAAATATTCGATGTTTAATGATAAAGTTGTCTTGATTATAACAAGTCAAAGATCTGATTGCATGAGGTGACTTCATAACTGATGAATTCATTAAATGTATGATCCATTAACTTGTGAGTTCATTATCGAATGAAAATCATAACTTGATTGCATGCGATGGATTAGATACACGATCTATGAACCTCTGCAATAAATATAATCATGACAAGGTTCTAGCAAGTAGAACTTTTGCCAATCATTATACATAAATGATGTAGAATGGGCATGTGAGTTATCATTAAAGACTTCATATGATTAATTGAAAGTTGTATTCAATTGAGATCATAAAACTGAGATCCGGGAATCACAGTGAGAAGTGTGAATACAAGGATACATATGACTACGCTACGATCCGAAGTGATAAGTATTGATATTGACATAATGGGAGACTTGTGGAAGTTGTACCACAAACTACGATGGAAGTTGAAAGTGCTAGACTACTTAAACCATTCGTAGTCATACTAAACCGTAGTATGGTCTAAATGTTCTTTCCCCTAGCACTATAGTTATTGTCGAATAAGTTGTTTAATTCATTAAGTTAAAACACCCACTTCATGAATAGGAAACCATCCTGATTCTAACGAGACATGATAGCTCCATAACTGATGGTGTTATAAGGTTTCTTAAAAGGAAAGAATTTCTTTGTAATAAAACTACGATCAATTGAAATTACATATTCTCCCCGAATAGCAAAATTTGTGTTGCTTAATTGGTAATACGAGAAAAGTCTCTCGACACGGATCCAATGGGAGATAATGGAAACTTTGACCAGGGTATTGGACCTTGCCTTCAGAATATCAGAGTATTGCAACGGAAGCATGTTCCGCTGTAATGACACTGTGTAAGGAAGGATATGCCAAAGATGATTGATCTTGGTATATGAGTTGAAGCCATTGTTGAATTTAGAAGGTTATCATGAATACGTTCTGTACAGAACAATAATCATGAGTCTTCTTAATAAAACAATAGGGAATAATATTGCTTGAAGACACAAAGGAATGATGGTAGACTAGAACACGAGGAGAAATGAAATAATATTGAGTTACATTAAGGATGGCTCACGTCCTGTGAAATAAATTGGTTATTTCATATTCTCGACAAACTGGAAAGTTATTGAGAATAATGTAATGGACATAAGGCATTATTTGGTTATGACCAAAGTTCAATGGTGATTGACTACGGAAACGTAGGAATGCTTTAATCAATAAAAAATTTCATTTACACTACGATAGACCATAGCCTGAAATTGCATCTCAGTCAAATTTGGATTTGAAAGAGAATTGCAATGGGCATGACGAAGGTTACTTCGTTAAAAGGATGGACTATAGTACCTCAAGACAGGAACCCTCAACCTTGATTTGATCAAGTGATTTTGTGATGACCAAAATATTGAGTGGGCCTGCAGTTTCATGAAACTGAGTGGGAGCTTTGAAAACTTCCCGGAAACTTGGAATGCAGAGGGAATTTTCTGAGTGGGAGCTTTGGAAGCATTGTCATTATGTAAGACATAATAAACAATAAAATGACTTGATGAAAGCTGAACCACAAATATATGAGTATATGATGGATATATTTGAGTGGGAGCATGATCATTGTCTCAAACATATATGCACTGATATGTGTGAAGAATGATCTCATATGTATATATATGGATATGCATTGATTGTGTATATAGAGAATCGTCTTATATACATATGTGCATTATGATATATATATAGAGAGCATAAGGCAAATAAAATACAAGATTGCAAGAATCTTCTTTTATATGAAATACCAACACATTACACGTTGAAATCTATATGAGTAGATTAAGATACGGATAATGAAACGAAGTGAAGGTTGGAATAATCTTCTAGACAAGAAACAGGTTCTTGTGGCTAGAAATTATATAATGGATGAAATCCAAATATCACAAGCAATGTCTTGATGGAAGAATAGAGATGCACCATGTACTGGACATGTGATCTCATATGTTCTTGACATATGATTCTACCATATAACATGCATTGTGAATCCAACAACAAAATGACTCAAAAGTTCTTGGAAGAAGAACAGATTCCGATGTGCTTTAGGAGTAAAACACAGAATCTGAATAAAGTCCATGCATTCAGTATAGAGAGGAATACTGAGGACTACTCTCTAAAATATAGAAAGGATAATAGACTTGAATGTAATGCAAGATTACAATTGCAAGCCATGTTATGGGTCTATATGGAATTAGAGACATCACCAAAGACATGAAAGAAATGTGAGCTAAATTCACGGTACTACAAACATAATACTACTTAAGAAAGTAGACGTATGGATAAAAGTTTAGCGTTAGAAGTATTGGACTTCTGGCTGAGTGTATTTCCCAGTATATATGACTATGGATGAGTCTTCTAAAGACTGAACCAAGAGATCATTGGAGGATACTGTGAAATAATAGTCTCACTCTCCCGCGAAACTTATATCCAACCATTATATGATAATGAGTGGTATGTCAAAAGAGCTTTTGACCTGTACCAGTTGCAAAGGAAACATACAAATCTGAATTGGTGCAGTTCGTTGACGAACCCTCTTCCATGAGCATGCATGATCAATGAAACACTTATGTGATAAGATGATTATGATCGGGAAAATGCGGCTAGATTATTAGCACTCTAGTGCAAGTGGGAGACTATTGGATATATGCTCTAGAGGCAAATAATATATGATTATTCCAATATATCTAAGCAAGTTCATAACCAGTTTCATACCGTGCTAGAACTGCATCAGTGAAACAATGATGCAGGTGTGGTATAGAAACCCCAGAGTTCCTAGTTAGCCTCTACTTCGATAACTAGTTCATGGTCAACATGATGGTCGTGGTTTCGCGATCATGGACAATTAAGTCTCTTGACTATGAGGTCACCTCACTGGTTAAGTGACGTGATGAACATTACCCAAAGAAAGCATTACAGCATGATCAAATCTTATGAAGGTTAAGTGTTGTAATTACAGAACGTGGTAGACCGTTCCTTTGACCGTGAGTACGTGCATAATCACTATCTTCCCGGATGCTTTGACTTACATCCCACCACCTGACTGAAATATGCGGGTCATAACGGTTGTATCTTAGGTATTCCGTGGAGATACGTTGAGGAGTATTGTTTACAAGAGCGGGATTTGTCAATCCATATAATGGATAGATACTCAGGGCCCACTCGGTGAGATTCCATCCATAAAGCTGCGCAGCGTGTGACTAGGTCACGGGGATGAATATCACGGAAACGAGTGAATGAGGATTAGTTCGGAACGAGGTTGAACCAGACATAGGATGTCATTGATCGAATCTCGGAACAATCCAGTATCGCTGACAAAGGGAATGCTATACGGCGTAAGGTCCAATCGGTATTGATATCCGGAATGCACAGGGGTCATTATGGGCATCCAGGTCCCGCTGATGATCATTGACTGTTGCCTCTTCTCGGTCATGACTGGAGTGTTCTCGGACCGTAGGGTAACACACTTAAGGGCTCGATGAAATCGGAGACCTTTTCGGAACCATCGGAGCAACCAGAGAATTAAGGAAACAATATCGGAGGAGTACCGTATTGAACCGAAACAAGTTCGGAGTGAGCCGGAAGTGTTTCCGGAGCACCGGGAGATGGAATAATATGTTTTAGTTATTAATTAATTGAATTAATAATTAAAATCATTTTATTTCTAATTAATATGTGCTATGGGCCTTAGTGGAGAAAAAGGCCCATTAAGGAATTAAAGGGAAAAGAAAAAAGAAAAGAAAAAGGGGGGAGGCGCCATGGGCCCTAGGGCCCATGAGGGGTGCGCCCCCTCTCCCCCCTTGGCCGGCCAACTCCCCCCTAGCAAAGGGTTTAGTCCCACATTGCTAGGGGAGGTGGGTTGACTCCCTTCCCCAGCCTATATAAAGACAGGCAGGGTGCACATAATTAATACACAGAAATTCGTGAGAAAATAAATATAACTCCGAATTGAGATCGGTTTTCTCCGGTCTCCTTCCCTCTCTGGTCTCTTCCCCGGTGGGCTCCCTAGTGTGAGCCTGTAGTGGAATTGAGACCTCTCTGCTAGAATCGGAGGCCGTCGTGCTGCCGAAGCTCCGTCCGGAGGTCTGCTTCCGCCCCCTCCGCTGGATCGGAGAACGGAGGTCGTCATCGAGTCTCGTACGTGTGCGAGTACTACGAGGTGCTGCACGTGTGGCACTACACCCATCCGGGTGCTCAACACAGCCAGGGGGTTGTGAAACTTGATCGGCTACATCAACCACGTTTGCGGGAACGTTTCCCGCGCAACGGACTACACCCCAAGGTATGTTATTTCCGCACTACTATCCGTTACGGTAATACGGCTAGCTAGATCTTGGGTTAAGGGAACGCTAGTTAGAAAAATTTGTGTTTTCTGCTGCGAACCCCAACAAAACAGCAGAAAACAGGAACTGGCAACTGGGTGCACTGAGTTAATAGGTTAGTCCAAATATGATCAAAAGTGTATGTAAAACATGGCAAAGTCACACAAAACATGCATGGAGCAAGCAGAAATTATAGATACGTTTGGGACGTATCAGCTGGCCCGAGTTGTTTTAAATCCACTGGCTGTAGACTAGTTATGCATGCGGGTTTCAAATGGTAAATCATCTTGGGCCACCACTAGAAATATTTGAAGCTAGGTAGGTAAGAAGAGGGGACCCCATACTATCCCACACGCGGTTAGGCACGCTCAGTCTTAAAACCAATACCCGGAACTCGGGTCCTAGGTGACTCGAATGGAACAAAGCGTCGGGGCGGGATAGCCTAGACCTTCCATCCTTCGTCGAATATAGTCAACATTATAATAATCCTATCATCAACAACAATAATAATAATGTGATAGCCCAAACCAAGGAGTAACAGGAGGTAACATCGTAGCATCCTAAGCATGCACACTAAGCAGGGGCTGAGCAACGAGCAATAGTAACATAGCAGTACAAGATTTGCTGGGAGGGGACATGGCTGTATCGGTTTGAAAGAGGTTGTAAACATGTGGTAGGATCAAGCATCGAACCTATCCTAGACTAGCATGCAAACCTCTGGTTGAAATAGAATGGATCATAAGTAATATATAGTCCTTGCCTGTTGATAAGTCGGGTTCCGAATGTGTAGTTGATCGCAAGCTCGCATCGTCTCCGAAGGTACCCGCGGAAGCACACAAGACGGTAAACACTGGAAGCAATCAACGAGCAAGCATCTATTACTACGAAGAAAACACGAGCAAGCAACAACAAGAAGGCAACACGAGACATCGCACCTACCGTCCAGAGCGGTTACTAACAGGTTAACTGGAGTACTCGTCACACACGACGATACCACACATTTAGAAAGGTTCAAGTTGTTTAGCTACACAAGGTGAGAAAAGGTTATTAACATGGCATCTCACTCAAGCATGGCATAGCACACAAACATGTCAAGAGGTGAAGCACAAAGTAAACTATCTATGCTAGTCAATTTAAGTGGGGGGTAAAACCTATACATGGCAACTATTACGGACCCCATGATATTTATTGCATTTGGTACTGTTTTGCCCCTAAACATATTTTATTATTTTTATTATCAAGCAAGAGCAGCATAAACACAATCTACACAAAATTCTAGTCAAGTTACATGTAAGGAACATTTTAAACAGAGCAACGCTTAAAAAGTTATTAAATAAACAATTTACAGTGGCATGCAGTGTAATTAGCAGGCAAACATCATGTAAACAAAGTCAAACATGGCCAAGGAGCACATTTTATTAAACTACACAAAATTCTAAGAAAGTTTCATGTTTAAAGCGTCGCGATCCGAGCTATCGTTAAAAAGATACGGGCATCGCAAGAAAATAATACAATCTGCCAAATTAAACTGCTCAGGGAAAAAAACAGGGCAACGGGCCGAATCTTCTATAAACGGGTCTAACACAGGGGTGGCGCTGGTTAGCTCAGGTGCGCACAGTGCGCAAAATAGCACATGGGTCGGCCCAACATCACAACAGAAGAAAAAAAAGAAAAAAAGAAAAGGGGCGGGCGCCTCACCACAGCGGGCCAAGGCCCATGAGGCAGGTGGGCGGAGCATAGCTAGAAGCCGCCCGAGGCGGAGGAAGGCCATGGGCCATGCGGGAGATGGGCCGTGGGCGACTGGCTCCGGTGCGGCCCACGTGGCGGCAGTTGCCTCGTCCCGATCCAGATCGGATCGGTGGCGAGGCCAGCGAGTGGCGGCGCTCGCTCCGGTCGGGACGAAGGCGGCGCAGGTGATGGGGCAGGCCGGGAGCGGTCCTTGGGATGCGGATCCGGTTGCCGACGGGGACCAGGGGACGGCGACGAGGTGGTGAGGCCGCGGCGGTGACCAGTGCTGCTCGGGCGAGCGCCCGGAGCTCCGGTGAGCTGCTGCACCTGCGAGGGACGGAGAGCGCGAGGCGGATAGGGAAGAGGGAGGGGAGGAGAAGGGGCGTGCGGGTCTCACCGGCGCGGCGGCGCGGCCTCCGGCGACATGAGTGGAGGCGGCGGCGGCTGCGGGATCCACGGGAGGCGGCGGCGCAGCCCGAGCTTGAGGAGAGAGGAGGATGGGTTGGGGGCGACGTGGCGCGCCCGTAGCCCTCCGATCGCCCGATCGGACGGCCGGGAGCAGCTTGGGCTAGGGTTGGACGAAAATGGGGATATTTTGGAGCAGATTGGGGCAAAATGGAGGGGTGGCTGCAATTTTGGCTTAGGGAAACCCTAGAAAGGGGTGGGAGAGTGGTGGTCTTTACATAGCCCAGGTGGCTGGCAGTTTGCAAAAACATCCCCGGTTTTTCTCTCACGCACGCGGTGTTTACGTTTCTGACCGCCGGGGGTCCGCAGGACCTCCGATTCGGGTAAAACCTCGAACTGCGCGATCAGTGCGTCGAGCCGGCGGCGTTCACCTCGCGTTGAAACCGTTCTGAGAACAATTTCTGGCGCGCTATGAAAATTAAACGGGGTTTTCGTTCCGTTGGCTGCGGCTGGTCTCGTGCTGTTTTCGCGACGGTGATCGGGTGAAACCCGGTGTCGCAAAGGTCGAGTGTCAGGGTGGCAAGGGTCGGTCTCCGTCCGGTACGAGGTAAGAGAGGGAAAATAATCGTCGATCGATAAATCGGGGATGCAAACACCGCAGACAAATCAGACAATCAAACAATTCACACCGAAAACAATTTTTTTAATTTTTGTGAAATCTGGGATGTTACAGTGCAACTGGAGGAGGGCAGGGCGCAACAACTGGAGCAACGGGTGGCAGTCCATCACCACCACCATCCTCCCCAGCCCGTCCACTAGTAGTCGAGGAGCGGCTGCATTTGAAGAGCAGCGGCTCTGAATCCTCATCACCTTCAGAAGCCGCCGGATGGCCGCCATGACTCGCATCCGCGGACTCGCCAGCATGGGAAGCACCACCACCAGCCGCGGGTGCGAGATCCACATCAGGCTCATCAAGTATCTCGGCATCCTCAGGTTGCGGTGGGTTGTTCAGCAAAGGAACATGGTTCTAGGAGCAATAGCACTATCAGCAAAGCGCAAGGCATTAAGCAAGTAACTGGACATCATAAGGACTCGAGCACATACCTCAGGCAAAGGGACATCCTCGGCATATGAAAGTACAGAACTATCAACTCCAGTACTCGTGCACTTAGTGAAAAGCTGGATCCGAAACAGAAGATCGCTACCAGAGATATCATCAGGGGAGCACCTAGACGGGTCATCGAGCCCGGTGTACCGCCACATGGGGCGTTCCCGATGCTGAAGCGGTTGGATGTGTCTCCTCATAAACACGACAATGTGTTGGGCGCCAGATATTGCTTTCTTCAGGACAATAAGTTTTTGCACCAGAGGCTCAACAACAGCAATCTCCTCAGCACACAGAGCGTGCCCCCAAGATGACCGCTTGACCACTCGTGCAACTGGATTAAAAGGGGCAAGACCAAACTGCTGGCCCTCATCATGCCTATCCTTCAAATAAAACCAGCTCTTCCGCCAGGTGTAAACGGGGTCTAGTTTCTCCAGATCAAAGTAGGCATTCTTCTCCTTAATGTAGATGCCAACACCCCGAATGGCATACTCAGAATTTGTCATCTTCACATTGAAGAGACGCTTCCAGAGCCCCCAATGGGGATATATCCCTAGAAATTCCTCATAGAGCATGATAAAACACGCAATGTGCAGTATCCCAATTGGGCACAAATCATGCAATTGAAGCTGATATGCAAAGAGAAGCCCTCGGACAAACGGATGAACGGGAAGCGAAAATCCATGAAGGAAGAAGATCTGAAAGCATACCCGCTCGTCGTCGCGAGGCGCATGCACCTCTTCGTCCCCAGGGATCCGAGCAGCACCCTCCACAACAAGACCATCCGCCACCAGCACCTCTAGATCTGCAGCCTCAAAGGATGAGCGCTCCCATCTCCCAGTCATTGTCGCTAATTCTTGTGCTGCACTCCTGGGGCGCCTGGACATGGATCTTGCTGCACAGTTGCGCAGGATAGTAAGGAGGAAGGCGAGGAGAAGCAGAGGAATAAGAAACAGAAGAAGACGAGCGCTGGGTAAAGCCGAAATCTACCCAGACATTCGGTATTTAACCCACAACCGGGGTCCATTCCTTCACCATCGATCTCGGTGCCCCACTGATGATCCTCAACTGTGGGGGATAGCATTTTCGATAAATAAGAGCGTCGAACCCAACGAGGAGCAGAAGGTTTTGGTAAGTGACTTTGGCAAAGAAATAACTGCAGGCACTGAAAGATGACGTTTTAGGGGTTTTCTGTATAAGCAACACGAGGATAAAAGCAAGCAAAGTAAAATGAACTGAGGAGTAACAAGTGTCCCAATCCTTTTGAGCAAAGGATAGGCCTAGCAACTGAACTTATAAAGACTAGAGTGTTATTGAGGACACACGGGAGAGATAGTCACGTGCTTTCGCCATAATCCGTATCGATACTATGTTTTGTGTTGAGTGGGTGGATCTATGCTAGTGCACCTTTCAAGCATCCGCAAATACAAGGTAGTAATTAAGGAAAAAGCCTAACCATAGCAATACGATCAATGATCCATTGTTCCCTTGTGCAAAAGTGTGCAAACTGGGGTTCAAGTTTCTGTCACTCCGGCAACCCACCGTAAGCATTCTTTATACACAATGCATTCCCCTAGGTCCTTAATAAGGCAAAGTGTTGAGTGTTCGACTCACACAACACCACTAGGAAAATAACAACACAACTTAAATATCAAACAACACATATTACTTCAACATCATATGACTACTAACAACTAGACTTCTCCCATGTCCTCAAGAACTAAAGTAACTACTCACAAGACATAAAAGAGATCATGATCAATGGTGATAAATAGATAATAAACAATCTGTACACAATGATATTTATCCAACAAAACTCAATAGCATTCACCACAAAGTAGTAATCAACACCGGTAGAGTAGAGATGATAGATAGTACAGATTAAAACACAAGTTACACTTGTGAGGTGAGATGGGATGAAGGTGGAGATGGTGCTGATGTTGGGGATGATGTTGATGATGATCTCGATGATGCCCGTGACAATGGTGATGACGATGGTGATGATCTCCCCTTCCGGGAGGTGTTCTCACCGGAGAAATCTGCCCGCTGAGATGTCTTTTCTTCTCTGTAGGTTTCCGCCATGGAGCGGTAGCGGAACTCGCGAAACTCCTCTCCTTTTAGGGTTTTCGAAAGACGATTGATAAATAGGCCAGAGGGGGGAGCCTGGGGTGGCCCCAGGGGTCCAGGAGGCCACCCGCCAGGGGGGCGCTTGGGCTCCTGGTGGCCCCCCTCTGGTCTCCGTTTTGCGTGTCCCCGTCATTCTTCTGGAAAATGGTATCTATCAATTTTCAGGTAATTTGGAGGTCTTCTGATTCAGCAACTCTGCATCCACTTTTTACCGCTGAATCCTGCGTCTGCTGCTTCAGCGTCGGAAAGTTGCAAACTGTGTAAAATAGGCCAAAACAACATAAGAATAGCATCATAACATGAAATATATCAATTAACAGGGGTGAATTACGATATAAAATAGCGATGCACTTTGGACGTATCACCCACCAAACGCGGCACAATCTTGCAACGCCCGCGCGACATGGGAAACCCAAACGGCACAGTAACCACACCTCCCACTCCGCGCGAAAAACGAGGGCCATCATCACACAGAGCGAAATTACTGTGGATCATCTCGTCACGACACGCGTGGCCACCCACCTTGTCAGGAAAACTCGCAACGTCGCATCTCAAGCGAGGCGTACCGAGTACGCATTGTGCGCTACCAATCAAAGGTCCATCCCTATAAAACTTTTGAACTTCTTTCAAAAATCTTACTCCCATCGGGAGGGCCCTGTCTTAGCAGAAATAGAGCAAGGATCATGCCCTGAGGACGCGAGTGGTTACTCCCCTCCACCAAGGATTAAGACATCTATAGATTTCAGGTGATACCTCACCCCGTAGGCCGCAACGTACTCGAGTGTTCACTCGCCCTACCAAGGATTAATACATTTATAGAGTTTGGGTCCTCCCTCACCCGGAAGATGATGAAGTGCTCGAGTGATTACTCGCACTTGAAGGAAAAACACGGTCAAAAATTCAAGGCACCTATTCGCCCGAACACTCTTAAGTGTTGTACGGGTGCATACATGATCATCCCACTTGACGACCATCAGAGTGGGTGTGGCTTTTATCAACTCCTCGCATGGGTTCATATTTACTCTGCGAGTGACTACTACTCGTCCACTTTATTTGTTTTCCAAGTGGGTGCATATCTAAATTTAGCCTCCGTGCCTCAGAAAAATGATGCTTAGGCGGTGATACACTGCACCCCAGATGTCTCGCAAGCTTAGCGCGTAGGTAAGACCCCGCTGCGCAGTCGGCCAGGCCGGAACTTTCCACAACTGCGACTTCACTCCCGATGTTTTCCATGTGCCGAGCATGAGAGGTTGACCCAATGTCAAACGCGTCAGGGCTGTTTTTCTGAGACCGGCGCCACTGATCCTATAGGACCTGCAGAAGCATGGACTTGCTAGGCACCGGTTGTTTTCCAAGTTTGTGTCGAGGGACAGATACGTCCAAAACGTATCTATAATTTCTGCTTGCTCCATGCTTCTTTTGTGTGATATTGCTATGATATTGATGCACTTCCATACACTTTTGATCATATTTTGACTAACCTATTAACTCAGTGCACCCCAGTGCCAGTTCCTGTTTTCTGCAGTTTTTGTATTTCAGGTTTTCCCATTACTTAAAGTGCCATAAAAATTCCGGGAAAAATATAGGAAAAATCAGCGTACAGGAAGCTTCGGGAAGAGCCCAAGTGGGGACAGAGGGGAGCAAGGGGTGGCCCAGGCGGCCACCTGGCGCGGCCACCCCCTAGGCCGCGCCAGGGGGCGCCTGGGGCCCCTGGTCCACCTCTGGTTGCCCCCCTTCGCCTATATATCCCTCTCGTCCCGAAACCCTCAAGGACAGAAACATTTTTCACGATCTCTCCTCTGTTCCACCGCCGCCGCGCTTCCAAGATCGGGAGCACCAGGAGCCCTCTTCTCAGCACCCTGCCGGAGGGAGGAACCACCTCCGGGAGCTTCTCCACCACCATGGATGCTTCCCGGAGGAACCGTGAGTATACCACCTTGGACCATGGGTCCATGATCAGTAGCTATGTGATGTTCTCCTCCCATCTTTGTTCTTCATGGTTTAGACCTCGTGAGCTACCCTACATGATCGAGGCACATATGTAATCTTTCTGCTGTTGCTATGTTGAGTTTGTTGGGATCTGATGGATTATGAGACTATGTTCATATTGTTTTGAGTAATATATTTGATTCTCCTCTTTTATATTTATGTTCTTGAGTAATTATTGCATGTTCTCCGTTGCTGTTTATTGCTTTGTCCAAGTAGTAGGTAGTGACTCCAAGAGGGAGCGTTATGCATGATTGTGGGTTCATGCCCCCTATTGACTAGCTTGAGTGACAGAAACATGAGTCTAGGGGATGTGTTGTTTCCACAAGGGAGAAAAAAATGGTGCTTGTACTTGCGGGTGCAAGGATTGTTTACTTTACGCAAAGTTCTTTAATGCAGTTGTCTGTTGCTTTGAGTTTACACTTTGGGTGGGATTCACAACTTAATACTAGCGAGATGTTTTGGATAGATATCTCAAGGTGGATGATTAGTAGGTAGATGCATATGGATTTCGGTCTACTTGTCTTGGCGTACCGCCCATGCTTTTGAGCCTCTTCCTTTCTTTATAGCATAGTTAGCATTGGTGTGCGCACATAATCCTGTCAATTGCCCAGCTGTAATTTGTTTACCTCGCATGGCTATTTTATCGTCTTTTGGGAGAGAGACATCACCAGTGAACATCATGGGACCCCGGTCCATATTTCCAATACTATTTACACCCGCTATTTATTTTCTGCTTTATTTCCTTTTCAGTTGCTATCACTATCTGTTGGGACCCGGGGTTAGCATATGCAAGACTCACTACAACACAATCATATGGAGAGCCGAGAATCGTACCCACTTGTCTAAGCAGACAAGGCCAAGCACAGAACGTTCTCGGAAAGCATCGAACGTGAGGGGCATCCCATCCAGGCCGGATGATCCGCTGCAATGGGTCCTCATCGTCCGCACACAAGTCTAAATGATATGGGTGGTGAACTCACATACTCATAGACAAGTCGCATCAACCATACTATCGATTGTATTATAATCCTTACATCGACTTACTCCAGCCCGATCACTTAGTCTGGGTCTAGGGCGGGCTCGATCATACATCAAAGTGTGCACGTGACAGAGTCACAAGCAATTGCATCGCGATGCCCCAAGCTGCGCACATCTAAGGGCCACTTGGTGTATAAAAGAGCGCCATCCAGATCACAACTAAGGTCTCGAAAACCCATACTAAGACATGCATGTTATAATCATACACGCAGCACACATGTCTAGTATGAACAGCAGGTATCATTGCAATTCTCTACAAAGTATACAACTTTATTGATAACTCTTACAGAGTGCACACAGAGATCACGAGACCGTGATCCAACATTACAACAAGCATGCGGAAGCAAATTATGTCTGGGTACAGACAAGTTAAACAAATGTCTTAAGAAGCCTTATGTAAACACAAGCCCTCCACGAGGGAACCAGTCTGCTGACTGGGACTACACTAGCTTGGTCTTCAGTCGTCGAGCTCGAGGAAGAATCCACCTTCGGGGTCAGTGGGTTCATCTAAAACATAGAATAAGCAAACGTGAGTACAAAGACGTACTCAGCAAGACTTACGTAGGAGCTATACTACTCATGCACATGTATCAAGGCAAAGGGAGGTGGGGTTCATAAGTAGAAGTGCCAGCTTTGACTTAGCTAGTCCTGAACTAGTAGTACCAGACTTGAGGTAAGAAGCGTACACGAGTCCACTACATGTCTCCAACCAATTACACCACTATGGTGCCTTCCCCGACTTCCCCACGAGAAAGCACGCCATAGCACTCACGCTTATCTTGGCAAGTTTTATAAGTATCCAGTTCAAGTTGTCTAATAATCAAGCTAAGCTTTCCAAGCAGTCCCTTACCGCGGACGCGGCTATTCGAATAGTTTTGTTAACCCTGCAGGGTGTACCGCTACACACACATGACCATCAGTTACCGCCTTTGTACTTGACACCGTTCAAGAGGTGTCGGCGAGGATGTTCACCACAACTGTTACCTCATAGCCGATCTAGTCCAAGAAAGCCGCCTACCTGGGTTGGCTACCACTATCGTGAACCCGGCCGGTTTACCGAAGTGGACCCATATGATGTGTGCGTGGTGCATAAGCCGGTCTCGGCTGAGCCGTTCTCTCAGTTAGCAGCCAGGCCACAAACCTACCAGAACTCCGAACTACTGCGACATCTGGACATCGAAAGGGATGAGTTAGTAGGCTGAGAGGGGTCAGTGAGCCCAATGTGTGGTTGTACTCTTCATCTTGGATCACCACACAAGAACTCGGACTTAGGGCGGTGTTCAACGAGACAACCCACTGTGTACTCCTACACAGCCTCTCATCGTTCACCTTGTATTAGGGTAGATTCATCAACACATTCCACCATCATCATCATGATTGCTACCATCCCGACTCACATTATACTATCAACATTGTATCACTCTAAGCATGCAATAAGCAGTAACAATTGCAGGGGCCACATGATATCAATCAACTCCTACATTTGCTAGGATTGTGGTTTGCTTACTACTGTGAGAAATGATAGGTCATGCAAAGGAATGGGTTCATCTATGCGGTAGAAACGTAGCATGGTAATCATCCTAAACAATGCATAAGCGAGATTGAGAGGGAAGTGGGATTTTATCGACATGATCAATGGGGGTTTGCTTGCCTTGCTGACGAGGTTCGGTATCGGGGTCTTCAACGAAGGGGGCAGCCTCCTGTTCCGGTTCCACTTCAACTCGACAAACAACAAACAAGGAAGCAATATAAATACAATGCACAATCACATGGTTGAAGTTTGAAACTTGATGTATATGCTTCTGATGTGTGAGGGTTTCCATTTAAATGAAGTGTATTGCAAAGGTTTTGCAAATTCAAACTCCATTTTGAATTTAAAAGGAATCCATATGCATTGTTCTCTCTGTTACCCCCATTTTAAAATGGTCAAACATGAAAACAAAGTGCATATTCAGAATCCTTGCATTTTTCTGATAATTTTACATATATTATATGTTTAATTTGGAGTTAAAATGAATTAGTTATGAATTTCCAAAGTTTAATTCATTTTCTGGAATTTCTGGAATAATTTTAAATTGGAAAAGGCTTTACTGCGTCACTGTGAGGTCATGTTGGCGTCAGGGGGCCACTGACAAGGGGGACCCACATGTCATTCTCTCACTGTGTTAGTTAAAACGTTTTGTTTAGAATTAGATTAACCCAGAGGTTAATTAAGGCCTAGGGCCCACATGTAAGTGTCTCTGCAGGGTGGGGCCAGGTGATTAAGCACAGGGGTTAGAGCTCTAATGGAGGGGGGTCGTCACCGGAGCCAATGTAGTCACCGGAATCTCGCCGGGATTTTGATTTAGGGCACGGGAGCAAGATTGGAGGCCACCGGCGTGTGCAGCGTCGTCGTCCGCGTCGAAAGGACCAAGTTGGAGCTTCAGGGGGCCACCGGAGCGTCGCCGGCGTCGAAGACGGCGGAGGCAGTGGCTCGGGCTTTGTCGAACTCGCGCTCCAGAGCGCGCTTTTGACCGTGGCCTAGTGCAAAACGTTGCTGGGGACACCAGGAGGGTGATAGACCAGGTGGGTGAGACGTTAGCGCACGGGAGCTAGCACTTCACCGGCCATGGCGGCGGCGAGCTTCTGCTCCCATAGCAAATCGGCGTAGAGGAAGAGCTGGGGCTTGCGGGGTTAGGGGAAAAGCTCACCAGGCTTTGGTGAACACGCTGGTGTAGTCTACGGAGGCGGGGAGGCTCTGGAGCTGCCGGATTTTAAGGTGGATCCGCGGCGGCCGGAGACGAAGACGATGAAGCTAGTGCACTCGTGGGGGCGCCTGGCTTCGATTCCTTCTGCACGGTGGGGTTGTAGACGACGGCGGAGCTGATGGACTTGGCGGTGCGTCCTCTCGTCGACGGTGGCCACGTGAAGA
Organism: Bromus sterilis; assembly: GCA_950022295.1. NCBI lineage: Eukaryota > Viridiplantae > Streptophyta > Magnoliopsida > Poales > Poaceae > Bromus > Bromus sterilis. The sequence continues at coordinate 280,259,519 of OX465599.1, read as the reverse complement.
CGGCGGCGTGCTCGACGGCTGCTCTCGGATGGCGATGGGATCGAGCGGGAGAGAAAGGGGAGACGGATCCCAGGGGGGAATGGACACGGCGTCTGCAGGGCATCGTCGTGGCGTGGTTAGAGGGCTCGGGAGGGCGCCAGGCAGGCTAGCAGCTGCCGCCGACGTCGGCATGCCCTCAATCGAGGTGCTTGCCGCGCTGGGGGAAGACGACAAGGTGGGTAGGCGGGCCTGGGCCGAGGGGGCGATGAGTTGGGCCGAAATGGCCAGGTGAGCCCCTTTCCCTTTTTCCTTTTCTTTTTCTTATAATTTCTTTTCTGTCATTTGTTTTGCCTAAGCAAAATAAATATCTAGACACTTTTAGAAATGCCCCAAACTTTTATTCTGGCCATTTGAATTAAATTCATTTGGGGGGTGTTCCTTCTCCCATTTGAGTTTGAATTTGAATTCCATTTGATTTTCTTTGATGAATGCAAGGTGACTTTGATCCTAGCACATTACCTAACAGAGGGTTCTGACAACTCGCCCCCACTCAACAGAATCTCGTCCCGAGATTCAGAAGTCTGCGGGAGGAAGGAGGGGTACTCGGCACGGATACGGACTTCTCTTTCCCACGTGGCTTCTCTCTCAGAGTGGTGTGACCATTGCACTTTCAGAAACTTAATCTTCTGACGACGAGTGACACGCTCTGCTGAATCAAGAATACGAACGGGGTATTCTCGATAAGAAAGGTCATCTTGGAGATCAAGCGTTTCATGGTCAACTTCGCGGATGGGGTCCTTGAAGCAACGCCTGAGTTGTGACACATGGAATACACCATGTACTCAGGAAAGGTGCGGGGGTAGTTCAAGTTGGTAGGCAACTTCTCCATGTTTAGCAAGAATGCGGAAAGGTCCAATGTAACATGGGGCCAACTTGCCTTTGATACCGAATCGTTGGGTTCCCTTCAGAGGAGTAACCCGAAGGTAAGCCTTCTCATCCAGATTTTAGCTTTCTTGCCTATGATGACGATCATAGTAGCTTTTCTGATGAGACTGAGCGGCTTTCAATTGATCACGAACAATGCGAACTTTCTCTTCTGCTTCCTTGATCATATCCGGTCCAAAGAATTTTCTTTCACCGATTTCTGACCAGTTTAGGGGTGTTCGACATCTTCGTCCATAGAGGAGTTCAAAAGGAGCCATGTTCAGACTAGATTGGAAACTATTGTTATAAGCAAATTCGGCGAATGGAAGATACTTCGCCCAATTCTTTCCGAATGAGATAACACACGCTCTGAGCATGTCTTCAAGAATTTTGTTAACCCTTTCGACTTGACCACTAGACTGAGGATGGAAAGCTGTACTAAAGGAGAGATGAGTTCCCATAGCATTCTGAAAGCTTCCCTAGAATCTAGAGGTGAAAAGGCTACCACGATCAGAATTGATTTCCAAAGGAACACCATGAAGAGACACAATTCTAGAGACATACAAGTCTGCTAACTGGCTAGCAGTTATAGACTCGCGAGCTGGAAGGAAGTGAGAAACTTTGGAAAGTCGGTCAATGACAACGAAGATGGCATCATTTCCTTTCTGGGTTCTTGAAAAGCCAGTGATGAAATCCATACTAACTTTGTGCCATTTCCACTCTGGAATAGGCAAAGGTTGAAGAGTACCATCAGGTCTTTGATGTTCTGCCTTAATGCGATGACAAACATCACATTCGGCAACAAATCGAGCAATGTCTCTCTTCATCCTAGTCCACCAAAATCTCTGGCGTAGATCTCGGTACAATTTTGTGCTACCGGGATGAATTGAGAGGGGGTATCTTGGGCTTATTTGAGGATGAGTTGCCTTAGTTCCCTATTCTTAGGTACTACCAAACGATTTACAAAGAATACCGTTCCTTTGCTATCTGTGGAGAAACATTTAGCAACTCCGCTAGCAATGTTCTCCTTGATCCGGCGAACACATCGTGCACGCCTTTGGGCAACTATGATTTGATCCTCAAGAGTTGGTTTCTCCACCAAGGTAGAAAGATAACCATGAGGAACAATCTCAAGATTGAGCTTGCAAAATTCCTCATGGAGAAGTGGTTGACACTGTTGTAACATGAGGTTGTTACAATACGACTTACAACTTAGTGCATCGTCCATGACATTGGCTTTGCCTGGGGTGTAAGAAATTCCTACGTCGTAATCTTTTATCAACTCAATCCAGCAGCTTTGCCTAAGATTAAGATCTGGCTGGGTGAATATATATTTGAGGCTTTGGTGATCAGAATAGATCTCACAACGATTACCAAGGAGGTAATGTCGCCATGTTGTCAGGGCATGAACTACGGCAGCGAGTTCAAGATCATGGGTAGGATAGTTCTCTTCATGTGGACGCAACTGGCGTGAAGCATAAGCTACCACATGTCTATCTTGCATAAGTATGCATCCTAACCCTTGCCGTGAGGCGTCACAAAAGATCTCGAAATCATTTTTGGTGTCTGGAGGCGCAAGTACGAGTGCAGAAGTCAATCTTATTTTTAGCTCTTGAAAGCTTTCCTCGCACTTGGGAGTCCATAGGAATTTCTTATCTTTCTTGAGGAGTTCAGTTAGAGGCTTTGCAACTTTGGAGAAGTTCTCAACGAAGCGGCGACAATAGCTGGTTAGGCCAAGAAAACTCCTAACTTGCTTAACCGATTCAGGTGGAGTCCAGTCAAGGACGGCCTGAACTCTCTTGGGATTCACAGCAATGCCTTTTGCAGAAATCACGTGGCCTAAGTAGGTCACTTCTGGTAGCCAAAATTCACACTTGGAAAACTTAGCATACAGGCGGTGCTCTCTAAGTTTCATCAATACCAGCCTAAGATGTTCGGCATGTTCTTCTTCGTTCTTCGAGTAGATGAGAATGTCATCAAGATAAACTACAACAAATTTATCTAGGTACTCCATGAAGATCGAATTCATCATGCGCGAGAAAGTGGCGGGGGCATTGGTTAAACCGAAGGACATGACGGTGTACTCGTAAAGACCATAACGAGTAGTGAAAGCCGTTTTGGGAATGTCCTCGTTTCGGATTTTGATTTGATGATAACCTAATCTCAAATCCATCTTGGAGAAGACAGAGGATCCAGCAAGTTGATCATAAAGATCATTGATCATGGGTAGTGGGTACTTGTTCTTTATCGTCGCTAGATTTAGCGGGCGATAGTCTACGCACATCCTTTCTGTTCCATCTTTCTTCGTTACGAACAGAACGGGGCAACCCCATGGCGATGATCTAGGGCGGATGAAGCCTTTTGCCAACAAAGCTTCAAGTTGGATTTTAAGCTCAGCTAACTCACGTGGGGCCATTTTGTATGGGCGTCTGTAAATTGGTGCGGTTCCTGGCATAAGATCCACTATGAACTCTACACATATGTCGGGTGGCATGGTTTAAGGAGTTGGGTTACTGGATGGTTTTCTAGAGGATGAGCATGGCTTACTAGGGGAAACAACAGATATGTCAGAGTAGCAAAGTACCCCAACACGATGGTCAGTGTGGTTATTCATGCTAGGAAACATCTAAAGTGGGAGGAAGAATTGCAAATGAATCACTACAGGTTTCTAGAAGAAAACCTACAACAAAGTCTATGGAACTATCGGGAATGCCACCTAACAATTCCTCTAGAAGGACAACCGAATTAGAGGGAAAGATTTTGCAAACGCAACAGATTATGAAGAAACCTGGAATGACTCGGACAGCATAACGGTTTTAATTGTAAGAAATGTCAATTTCTTACAACATGAAAACAACACTTACATACGATGTAAGAAATCAGGAAGCACAACAACGCTAGTAAACAAAACACAACTTTCCTACGGCTACAAGGAAGCAAACAACGAGATGTTCTAGTAAGACATAGATGATCCTAGTCCTATCTTCCCGTAGAACAAGATGAGGGTGACTCGGAACTCAGAACGATGAAGGTAAGGAGAAAAAAGAAGCCTTACGTTGTTCCCTTATATACCCAGAGTAACTATATAACTATAGCAAGCTAGACTCGACTTCGGCCAAGGCTGATAATTCTACACTCAGTCCTGCTCTGATACCAAGTCTGTCGGGACCCGGGGTTAGCGTATGCAAGACTCTCTACAACACAATCATATGGAGAGCCGAGAACCGTACCCACTTGTCTAAGCAGACAAGGCCAAGCACAAAACGTTCTCGGAAAGCATCAAACATGAGGGACATCCCATCCAGGCCAGATGATCAACTGAAATGGGTCCTCATCGTCCGCACACAAGTCTAAATGATATGGGTGGTGAACTCCCATACTCATAGACAAGTCGCCTCAACCATACTATTATAACCCTTACATAGACTTACTCCAGCCCGATCACTTAGTGTTGGTCTAGGGCGGGCTCGATCATACATCAAAGTGTGCACGTGACAGAGTCACGAGCAATCGCATCGCGATGCCCCAAGCTGCGCACATCTAAGGTCCACTTGGTGAATAAAAGACCGCCAGCCAGATCACAACTATGGTCTCGAAAACCCATACTAAGACATGCATGTTATAATCATACACGCAGCACACATGTCTAGTATGAACAGCACGTATCATTGCAATTCTCTACAAAGTATACAACTTTATTGATAACTCTTACAGAGTGCACACAGAGATCACGAGACCGTGATCCAACATTACAACAAGCATGCGGAAGCAAATTATGTCTGGGTACAAACAAGTTTAACAAATGGCTTAAGAAGCCGTATTTAAACACAAGCCCTCCACGAGGGAACCAGTCTGCTGACTGGGACTACACTCGCTTGGTCTTCAGTTGTCGAGCTCGAGTAAGAATCCACCTTCGGGGTCAGTGGGTTCATCTAAAACATAGAATAAGCAAACGTGAGTACAAAGACGTACTCAGCAAGACTTACGTAGGAGCTATACTACCCATGCACATGTATCAAGGCAAAGGGAAGTGGGGTTCATAAGCAGAAGTGCCAGCTTTGACTTAGCTAGTCCTGAACTAAGAGTACCAGACTTGAGGTAAGAAGCGTACACGAGTCCACTGCATGTTACCAACCAATTACACCACTATGGTTCCTTCCCCGACTTCCCCACGAGAAAGCACGCCATAGCACTCACGTTTATCTTGGCAAGTTTTATAAGTATCCAGTCCAATAATCAAGCTAAGCTTTCCAAGAAGTCCCTTACCGCGGACGCGGCTATTTGAATAGTTTTGTTAACCCTGCAGGGTGTACCTCTACACACACATGACCATCAGTTATCGCCTTTGTACTTGACATCGTTCAAGAGGTGTCGGCAAGGATGTTCACCACAACTGTTACCTCATAGCCGATCTAGTCCAAGAAATCCGCCTACCTGGGTTGGCTACCACTATCGTGAACCCAGCCGGTTTACCGAAGTGGACCCAGATGATGTGTGCGTGGTGCATAAGCCGGTCTCAGCTGAGTCGTTCTCTCAGTTAGCAGCCAGGCCAAAAACCTACCAGAACTCCGAACTGCTGCGACATCTGGACATCGAAAGGGATGAGTTAGTAGGCTGAGAGGGGTCAGTGAGCCCAATGTGTGGTTGTACTCTTCATCTTGGATCACCACACAAGAACTCGGACTTAGGGCGGTGTTCAACGAGACAACCCACTGTGTACTCCTACATAGCCTCTCATCGTTCACCTTGTATTAGGGTAGATTCACCAACACATTCCACCATCATCATCATGATTGCTACCATCCCGACTCACATAACAGTATCAACATTGTATCACTCTAAGCATGCAATAAGCAGTAACAATTGCAGGGGCCACATGATATCAATCAACTCCTACATTTGTTAGGATTGTGGTTTTCTTACTACTGTGACAAATGATAGGTCATGCAAAGGAATGGGTTCATCTATGCGGTAGAAACGTAGCATGGTAATCATCCTAAACAATGCATAAGCGAGATTGAGAGGGAAGTGGGATTTTATCGACATGATCAATGGGGGTTTGCTTGCCTTGCTGATGAGGTTCGGTATCGGGGTCTTCAACGAAGGGGGCAGCCTCCTGTTCCGGTTCCACTTCTACTCGACAAAAAAAAAGGAGGCAATATAAATACAATGCACAATCACATGGTTGCAGGTTGAAACTTGATGTATATACTTCTGATGTGTGAGGGTTTCCATTTAAATGAAGTGTATTACAAAGGTTTTGCAAATTCAAACTCCATTTTGAATTTAAAAGGAATCCATATGCATTGTTCTCTCTGTTACCCCCATTTTAAAATGGTCAAACATGAAAACAAAGTGCATATCCAGAATCCTTGCATTTTTTGATAATTTTACATATATTATATGTTTAATTTGGAGTTAAAATTAATTAGTTATGAATTTCCAAAGTTTAATTCATTTTCTGGAATTTCTAGAATAACTTTAAATTGGAAAAGGCTTTACTGCGTCACTGTGAGGTCATGTTGGCGTCAGGGGGCCACTGACAAGGGGGACCCACATGTCATTCTCTCACTGTGTTTATTAAAACGTTTAGTTTAGAATTAGATTAACCCCGAGGTTAATTAGGGCCTAGGGTCCACATGTAAGTGTCTCTGCAGGGTGGGCCAGGTGATTAAGCATGGGGGTTAGGGCTCTAATGGAGGGGGGTCGTCACCAGAGCCAATGTAGTCGGCGGAATCTCGCCGGGATTTTGATTTAGGGCACGGGAGCAAGATTGGAGGCCACCGGCGTGTGCAGCGTCGTCGTCCGCGTCGAAAGGACCAAGTTGGAGCTTCAGGGGGTCACCGGAGCGTCGCCGGCGTCGAAGACGGCGGAGGCAGTGGCTCGGGCTTCGTCGAACTCGCGCTCCAGAGCGCGCTTTTGACCGTGGCCCAGTGCAAAACGTTGTTGGGGACACCAGGAGGGTGATAGACCAGGAGGGCGAGACGTTAGTGCACGGGAGCTAGCACTTCACCGGCCATGGCGGCGGCGAGCTTCTGCTCCGATGGCAGATCGGCGTAGAGGAAGAGCTTGGGCTTGCGGGGTTAGGGGAAAAGCTCAGTAGGCTTTGGTGAACACGCTGGTGTAGTCTACGGAGGCGGGGAGGCTCTGGAGCTGCCGGATTTTGAGGTGGATCCACGGCGGCCGAAGACGAAGACGATGAAGCTAGCGAGCTCGTGGGGGCGCCTGGCTTCGATTCCTTCTGCACGGTGGGGTTGTAGACGACGGCGGAGCTGATGAACTTGGCGGTGCATCCTCTCGTCGACGGTGGCCGCGTGAAGACGGCGGCGTGCTCCACGGCTGCTCTCGGATGGCGATGGGATCGAGCGGGAGAGAAAGGGGAGACGGCTCCCAGGGGGGAATGGACACGGCGTCTCCAGGGCGTCGTCGTGGCGTGGTAAGAGGGCTCGGAAGGGTGCCAGGCAGGCTAGCAGCTGCCGCCGGCGTCGGCATGCCCTCCAGCGGCTGCGCTGGGGGAAGACGACAAGGTGGGTAGGCGGGCCTGGGCCGAGGGGGCGATGAGTTGGGCCGAAATGGCCACGTGAGCCCCTTTCCCTTTTTCCTTTTCTTTTTCTTCTGTTTTCTTTTCTATCATTTGTTTTGCCTAAGCAAAATAAATATCTAGACATTTTTAGTAATGCCCCAAATTTTTATATGGCCTCACAATAAATATAGCTAGCCACTTATAAACTTTGGGCACTTTTAAAATTCAAATCATTTGAATCTTAAATCAAATAGGTGTTTTTGATTAATTCCAAGGCCCCGTTTGAAAATTTGAAAAATTCATGAGCATGGGATTGCTACCACATCACTTTATATGTGATCACACTCATTTATGAGACTTTTCAAAAATGCAAAAGGAATTTTTTGAGCAACTTTTATTCTGGCCATTTGAATTAAATTCATTTGGGGGTGTTCCTTCTCCCATTTGAGTTTGAATTTGAATTCCATTTGATTTTCTTTGATGAATGCAAGGTGACTTTGATCCTAGCACATTATCTAACAGAGGGTTATGACACTATCATTATTATCCAGTACGTTAGATCCTTTGTGAACAACAAGGCCGGAGGATTGACAACCTCTCTGTAGTCGTTGGGAGCAAAGTTATCTGTTGTGTGTGCAGGTCCACGTCAACCACCTAATTGCAGGCGTCGTTGTCACCTTCCTGTCGTTGTCGGAGTCCTACTAGAGACAAACCTTGGTATCTTCACCGAGAGAAATTTGTTGTTGTATACATCTCAACCTTCCACTTTGGGTAACCAACGAGGGGCGAGAAGCCATTAGGGACGCGGCTTGATTTTGGGCTTTTGAGGTGTTTGCACCAATTCACCAAGGCTCGACCAGTCGACTACCTTGGGCCTCTTTAGCTTATCATCCCTCGAATAAACTGTCTTTGTGGCCAACAGCCAACGACTTGCAGCTGCGCTGCACACATGGAGACGGACGATTAAAGTTTCGAGTCCCCCAAACACTCGGGGGCTACTGACGAGGGGGTGACCCCACGACTCTTACAGATGAGGGTACCTGGTGCGTATCAAGCTAGAGCGCCGCTGAGAGCCTCGACCGGCTCACACATGGCCCACTCGAGGCAACCGTCATAAGGAGTCCTCGACGATCATGGAAACCGCAACTTGACGTCCAAGACTAAAGTTAGATTAGGAAACCCTCTCTGTAAACCTAGACGGACTTCTTGCGACCCAGACTAGTATATAAAGACAGGGAGAGGGGACGTCTAGGGCATCGAATATTCAAGCAACACCTCCGGTTTCGAGCGATCCCGCCTTGACCTCCATTGTAATCGCCTCCATTATAATACAATCGAGCAGGAAGTGTTTTCTCCTGTTAGCCGACGAGTATCGCCAACCTGCACATCTTCTCCAGGATCTAACCCAGGGTTCCTAACCATGGGATTGGCCAAGGTCAATCCTCGTCATAACAATGAAAAATAGATCCTCTCTGAAAACATGAGCGCTTTAAACATCTTTACTAACCTGACAAAATTAATGAGCTCTATTTGTAGCTTTGAATATATAAGCACTCTTTGAGCGTCTTATTAATCCAAACGTATAAGCAACGCCGTTTTATTGAACATGTTTATAAATATAGCATATAAAACATAAAACAACGGAGTTTTTTGCATGGTACTCCCTCCGTTCCAAAATAACTGTCTCAAGTTTGTACTAGCTTTAGTACAAAGTTGTATTAAGGTTAAGACAATTATTTTGAAACGGAGGGAATAGCTCATTAAACATCGATCATGTACCTTTTCTTGATTCAGTTGCCATTTGGTACATGAACTCATTCAAAGAAATGAACCCCCTACAATATTCACATGGAGCGTCCCATAGCTGGGTAGTTTTGGCCCCTTCGGTATTGAGGCATAAATAGAAATGATATGGTCTATTTCACTTTTATTTTGAAAAATAACACACCCCAATATTGACGATTTGCCTACAGTAGAGTGTAGAAAAAGCACCCAGTTTGCTCATCAAAATACGCTGGAGGAAAACATCATCCCATCGTGAAGGATTTGACTTAATCAGAAAAAAAACTGCCTATGATCGAATTCGCAATCTGCTCACTCGAATCATCTAGATATGACGAGCCCGGAATCACCTCTCTATCAGTGCAAGATTGGGTAACACACACTTACCAGAGGTTGTCTTGCCGGCGGCTGTCTCAGTCATTGACGAAGCCCTTTCCCCATCTTCTTCTCCCTTTCCCATCGACTGAGATAATAGGCTTTCGTCCCTCTTTATATATAAAAGAAACGACCAAGGTACACGGCAGAACGATTCAATCAAGCACCACATCACACGGCTGTCGACTTATGCTTCCTCTCGGACAACCACGGCGGCGACACCACCCCAGCTCACCTACGTCCTCTCCACTCCATTTCACAAGACCTCACCGGTGAAAGATCCAGCAGAGGATAAGGATTTCTCCATCGTGTATAAGGGAGAGAGAGAGAAAGAGAGAGAGATATGGGGAACTGGATCGGTGCCGCCCTCGAATTTTAAACAGACAATGACCAAATGTTGCGGCCACCGACCAAACGAGAACAACGTGTGGACAGTGGCGGAGCTTGAACCAAGTATTAGGGGGGCAAATAAGTGTATGACATAGAAAAAGGCTAAGGTGATTAGGGGCGCGGAGGATTAAACAAGCGATTAGCAAAAATGCAAGCCTATTTGGCAAAAAAATCATCAAGGAAGTGGGGCCACGGCCCGGAATTGTCACAACGAGGCTCCCCCTCTGCGCGTGGCCAACGTGACGTGAGCCCTCCTATGGCCACTCGCCAAGACGCACAACAAAATCCTAAATCATGTCGCCACGATGCCTAGTGAAATCCCAACCAACGACCCACACGATAGAATGAATGGACCAGATCAAAATCAAAATTTAGGGACCTCAACTGAAGCTGGTGCTCTTAAGGGCCTGTTCGGTAATGCTCCCTGGCTGGTAACTCCTCAACTCCGTCGCTCATCGCTGGCTGCCAGCTTCTCTCATTTTGCCAGGAGCGAGTCATCTGTTCGGTTCATCAGCTTCTCTCTCGAGCGTAATACACAGGCTAAAAGCCCACAACCAGCTCTTTTGGCCCATAAAAAGACAACTGACAGCCCGAGGGGAACGAAGGGATGCGGGAACGAGTCTGTGGGAAGAAATGACGGAAGCGAAGCGGTACGCTACCTCACTTCGCGGTGGCAGGCGCAGGTAATATTTTCCAACTCTCGCTTTTCAGTTTTTTGGGAGCTCGACGAGCCCAGCTTTTCAACTCCTGGTATTTTACACTACAAAAATCGCCAGCTTCTCTCAGCCAACTCCAGGATTTGAAACGTTCGTTTCAGCTCTCATCTTGGAGTTGAAGAAGTTGGAAGCCAGAGCACTACCGAACACGCCCTAAACTTAGAAAGCACTAGCAAACATGCTCGTGCGTTGCAACGGGAAAAAAATTAGATATAAAGCTTATTTTAAACCCTAAATTTGGAGTGGTTTGGCGATTTATATCTGAAAATCAAAATCCCTATCGGTTGCATCCTGAAATAATGAATCTTGATCTAAATTAAATATGTATCGGGATGGTTGGGTGGATATTAGAACACATTGAGCCGGTTCATTAGCGCAGTAGCTCACGCTCAATCTAATCTATTTTTTATTTTTCCTTTTTCTTTTTCTTTCTTTCATTTTTTCGCATGAAAAATAAATGTTTTGTACATTAACTTTTTAAAATAGTTCATAATCTCATAAAATAAACACTATTTGCACTCAAATTTTGTAAAATTTAAAAAGATGCTCGCACTTAAAAATATTTGTTGTCCACGGAATATTTTCATTTCGTTTTATTTAAATTTTGTACTCCCTCCGTAAATTAATATAAGATATTTTAGATTATTAGTTTAGTTATTAAAAACATCTTATATTAGTTTATAAAGGGAGTATCACTTTTATAAGATGTTCGCACTAAAATAATAATATTTTAAGAGTATTATTATGTAAAAAAGTGTAAAAAAACATGAACGTATTTATCAAATAGTTCACACTTTAAAAATGCGTTAAAATGTTGTCGCGCTTAAATGTGTTAAAATTTTCACACATTAATTTTTATAGTCTGAATTTTTATCAAATAATATTATTATCTAAGTGCAAACTATTTTTCAAAGTGTGAAATGTATTTTCTATATTTTTACCTTTTTGTTTTGTTTTTATTCCCTTTTGTTTCTTTAATTATTTGCATTAAAATAAATGTTTTATAAGTCAACTTTTGAAAAAGTTCATATTCAAAAAAATTAAAAAGTATTCACACTCAAAAAATATATAATTTATAAAAATGGTCGTACTTCAAAATATTTGCTCTCCTCGGAACATTTTATTTTTCTTTTTCATTACTTTTATAAGATGTTTGCACTAAAAATAACATTTTTAAATTGCTTCATATATAAAAGAAAGTTCTTTTTTTGCACCACTTTTATTAGATGTTTGCACTAAAATAATATTTTATAATATTCATATAAAAATGTATAAAATCATGAACGTATTTATTAAATAGTTCAACCTTTAAAAATGCGTTAAAATGTTGGTGCATTTAAATGTGTTAAGTTTTTCACACATAAATATTTTATAGTGTGAATTTTTATTAAATAATAAATTTTGGTAACGACACTGGCCCTGTAATTAGGGAAAAGGCCGAGGCGCAAATATGGCAGAAAAGTGTTTTTATTATCCTGCTTCAGTATGGCGCTAACCTCACATGGGCCGTATTTCCTTGAAAGTGAAGTGACTGACGGCTCAAGTGAAGTAGACAAACTTTTTTTAGTTATTATTGAAGTGCAGGTTAATTCACAAAAATTGCAAGGTCTTTTGTAAAATATGCTTGACGGATATAAAAAAGGGAAGAAACACACCTCCTTAAAGATAAAGATTTAAAGAATTCAAATCCCGTATCAATTCAGGATCGTACGTGGTTGATCAGCAGATCTGCGCTTGCGCTAGCTTCACCGTGCCATTCTGTTTTTCTCTCATCAAAAGCTTGTATCTTCTTTTCCCTCAGTCTTGTGATGCGATGTCTCGCGTCGAGCAGAGCGGGTGGATGTGCTTCCATGTGTTTGAAGACCTCCTCTGGCCAGCCACGCATCACACTGGATGGCGGAGTGAAACTCCTCGCCACCAAAAAAGCAATGGACGCGGACAAGGAGGGAGCAACCGAGCGCCTTGCGATGGCTGAGGATGAGCTGGAGCTGGCCTTTGACTACTACCTTTACCGCCTGACAAAGAAATAAGGCAGCGACCTCCCGGCAACTCCTAGTGACCTTCAGTGATTAGATTAAGTAGTTTTTTCGTCTTTTGTAAACTTCGGCATTGTTTTTACAGGGTTTGTATCACAGAAAGCTTCATTTTCGAATATTTAAATATGTCGTGTGAATTAGCACATCCATTTTATCCCGCGGGATTTTGTCGTGTATTTTACGGTTGCGGCAAACCGCAAATTGAATTTGACGTTTCAATTACGTCTTGCATTTTTCCTTTGAGGGGAGAGCTGTAGAATTTCTAGCCGGTCTTATAACGATGTAGATGAACCATAGTTCAGGTCAGAAAGGAATGGAATGCTGAATACGCGTGAAATTAGTCTTCCACGACAAATTGACGTGTCTTTCACTCTTGGAATAAAATCAAAGCCCGTATCTACTCTGCTGGATCGTCCGTGATTGACCTGCAGATCTGCACTTGCGCTGGATTCACGGTGCCACTCTCCTTTTCTTGAGGCCGGGTTGGGTTGTTGTTCCATCCATCCGTCCTCGGCACACCGGCTACTCCAGGAGCCGCGAAAGTCGCGCGTAGCTCTCGAGGTTGAACTGCGAATTTCCCTCCGGTACATGCCGTGGTACGAAAGGGACGCGCCAAAGAAAGAATAAAGGTGCTTCCACTTTGATCATAAAGCACAAGAGTAGCAGCAGCTTTGAGATGGCTTAAACGAACATGATAACCTTGTTTAGTGGATCCTCTTTTGGCAAAGAATAAAGGGAGGCAGCTGGAGTCAAAAGTGGGAGCGGTGTCTCATTCTAGTTGGATTCATAACGAGCCAGTAGCCAGTCGTGCGAAACACAAGACGCAAAGGCGACGTCCATCCGGTCGTGACGAAAGGCCGGAGGAATTTGAGCGGCGCCAAGAGAAGAGACGGGACGTGGCGCTGCATGAGTAGGTGCATTACATGCATGGGCCACCATGCGGGAGGGAGCTTTGCTACATGCACGGACGGAATACGGGGCTTTATGGACGTCATGGTAATTAGCTGGATTTGATTGGACTAATGAAGGGGATGGGCCCCACCCCAGGTTAAAATCAGGGGGAGATTATGTTAGTTAATGGAATATTCCCGTAATACCCTGTGATTTGTCCGTGTGTTTAGCTTTTTTGTGCGGGAGATGCAACAACCATAACGCATCGTCGCATTCACTCACGTACGTGCGTACGGACGGACGGACAGTCGATTTGAAGTCATTAATCGATCCATGGCCCCCTTGCCTGCTTGCCTTGTAATTACATATGTATATAAATAAAAGGCAAGGGGCCATGGAGTAATTTATAATGCAGGAATTAGTACTTCTTCCGATCCATATTAATGGACACACACTTAATATAATTTTTAATGGGCACACACTTAGTACAACTTTAATATAAAGTTGTATTAAGTATGTGTCCATTAATATGGATCGGAGGTAGTAGATGAATTGATCGATCGACATTCTACGACTTGTCAGGTCTCGTTGAGCTTGATTAATTAGCTATTGGGAGTGAGGCGACGTTTGAACGGTTGTTGGCAATTGGCACTGACTAATCGTCTAATCCATGTTGTTTCGAGAAAAATATGCCGAGCAGTATCACCCGCAGTCCTCTAGATGTAAACCATGAGATAGACAGGAAATTTTTGGAATTCAGGCATGCACAGATCCGTCCCTGCGAAATGCAAAGCTTTCATTCACGGCTGATCAAGGATGTAGGGTTCACGCGCCTGCCGATCATCTATCTGTCTAGTACTCCCTCCGTTCCAAATTAGTTGACTCACATTTGTATACCTATGTATACAAATGTGAGTCAACTAATTTGGAACGGAGGGAGTACTATTCTGTAGCTACCCTTTGCTCGGCGACTCGGTCCTCCTCCTTGTGGCTCTCGCTCCGTACGTACGCGCCGGACTAGGGACACCGCACGGCCAGCCCGCACCGGCAGCGGCCCACCTCACCTGCGACGCGTTGATCGCATCGGCGGTGGAGTCAGTCAGGCTGTAAAAGGGGCCGGCGGGCACCATGGGAGTCCGCCGGTCTCGCGTACCTGCTCGGTACACAGGTCGTACCTCACTACAGACTCCGCTCGAGCACAGTGCTCCGCCGTTCTCTGCTAAGCTCACACATCAAGCTGCGTCGCTTGCTGCCCGGCTCCTCCTGCTCGTTTCTGAGAGTTGTTCCGGCGCTAGCTAGCTAGCCGCCGCCGCTGCTGCTCCAAGTTTCAGGGTAAACAAAACAAGATACTTCAACGGAGAAGCTAGCCGAGTGAGGAATAGCAAGTTAATTACAGTTAGTTACCAGCACATACGGACACATATGTGTTGCCATCGCTCTCCATCTGACCGTGAAAAATCACCCGTGTCCTCGACCCATCTTGTCGAAACCAATGTACACCTCGCTTTCACTAGAAAGGAGTACAGTATGGGTCGAGTATTATCTTAGCCACGTAGAAACGATATGTTTGGGAACTGCTCGACACCATAATACGGGTGTGGCTATCTCATATATATAGAGATATCAAGAGGTACAATACAAGGCATATACAGACTCTACGTATATACAGTCTAACACCCTCCCTCAATCTTAACTGTGATCTGAAGTACAAAGCAAGTTAAGATTGTGCCTACAACAAATTTGCCCCGGGGGGTGTGGCCGTGCCCGCGTTCCGTCTGAGCTTGGTTGGCAGGTGGTGCGGCGGCCGGAAAGCCCCGCCTCCGTCCCCGTTGCCCAGTCTCCTTGGTTGCCCTGTGCTGCTTGGTGATGAGCTGGTCTCCCCCTGGTCCCGTCCTCGCCAGCGTGCCCCTCGGCGCCGGAGGCGGCGCGGGCGGAAACCCTAGCCCTTGCGCTGGTGGCGGAGGCGGGTGGACCTGTGGTTGGGCCTGGTGGGCGTGTTGGGCCACCGGGTGGTGGTATTTGTCCTGCTCCTTTTTCTTTTTTTGCTTTTGATTTCCCTCCTCTGGTCCCTCATGGGCCTCGTCCTTTTGGGCCTGTGGCTCGGCCTATCTCTTGCCCGCCTCCCATCCTGGCCTGCCCGAGGCCTGTCCCGAGGGGATATATCTGGATCCCGCGCGGTTGCGCCGACCCCTCGCTAGGGTTCCCCGCTGCCTCTCGTGACCTGCGGCGCTCCCTTTTCTTTCCCCACCCCCCTCGCCGCATCGTGCTTTCCCCTCCCCCCCCACCTTGACCATCCCTTTCGCCTCGGTGGTGGCCTTGTATCGTGCGTGCTCTGCTGATCCGCCGCCGGCTGGATCTCGATCCCGCCCGTCGGATGAGGACGGGGCTCAGGTCGAGGTGGCGCTCCGCTCGCGCCTGGAGATGGAGAAGGCGGCCCGGGAGGGTGCCTCCAATGGGGTGGCCGCATGGGATGTGCCGCCTCCGTAGTTTGTGGATGAGAAGCGCCGCAAGGAGGCGGCCAAGACAGTTGACCCTTGGGATGCGGCGGCGGAGGCTGCGCGTTCCAGAGCCCCTGCTTCCACGGGCGGATCTGGTGGGCCGGCTGGATCTGGATCTAAGCCCCTCCCTCCTCCTCCTCCGCCTCCGCATTCGTCTCATCCCCCCCGGGGTGGGACTGGTGCAGGTATGCGCCGTGGCCCTCCCCCGTTTGGTTCTGGACCTGGCTTCGGCCGTAACTTTGGGGGCCGTGGTGGATCTGGATTTGCGTACAACAACAAGAGGAAGTTTGGAGAACGGGACTCGAGCGGTGGTTCCTTTTCTGGTGCTGGTATTCTTCCTCCTCCCTCTTCTGCTGGTGGATCTGGATCAGGTACAGCCAAGGGCCAGTCTGGACCTCTCACTTGCTTCGCGTGCCACAAGCCGAACCATTTCCAATCACAGTGTCAGTCCCCTCCGTTCTGCTTGATCTGTCGTAAGGATGGTCACCTCACGGCCGAGTGCACATCCCGGTACCCTCCTCCTGTCATCAAGCATTACGGGCGTGGGCTACCTGGCTGCGGCTTCTTTGGCATGGAGGGAGGTGGTGAAGCGGTTGTGGCCGTCCCAAGGATCCTCAATGTTGCGGTCATCTCGATTATTGATGGGGAGGCGTCCTTGGCGGGGCTTGCTGAGGAGCTCCGTGAGTGGGGCGCTGAGGACTGGGATTGGCAGCTGGAGCATATCTCAGAGAAGGAGTTTGGTGCAGTCTTCCCCTCCAAGGAAAGCTTGCGCATGGTGTCCAAAAGCGCCTCCTTTACGCTGCCAATCCACCACCTGGTCATTTCGGTGAAGGAAGCCACTGATGTTGATCGATCCTTTGGTTCTCTGGTGGAGGCGTCTGTGCTGTTGGAAGATGTTCCCCCTGAGATGCGGTTTGTTTCTGGTATCTTGGCTTTCTCTGAGTTGGTGGGCAAGCCGGTAGCCGTGGACGAGGGGTCCCTCTGCCGCCAGGGCCCGATCCGCGTCTCTGTCTGGGTTCGGAACCCTTCTCTGGTTCATGGCTTTATCGAGTTTATCCCCGGGATCAAGGCGTTTCGGATCAAAGTTCGCGTTGAAGGTGCTCCGGCCAGAACCTCATCTCCTCCCCCTCCCCCGCCTCCCCCGCCTGCCCCTCGGGATGATGATCCGTTTGATGGGAGCCAAGAGGGTAGTGGCCCAAGCGGCCCTCCTTTCACTGTTCAGGAGTGGGATGCGCTGGGCTCCAGGATCCAGCGGCTGTACCCCAATCGTGCGCCGAATCGGGACAGTGCTCACAAGCACTCCTTCAAGGACGCCATGGAGTCCATTCTGGAAGAGGATCCCTCCAATGTCTCCGTGGCTCAGGTTGTGGACCATGTTGCTGCTTCCCCTGTCTCTGATGTTTGCTCGAACAAGCCCACCCGCCCTGGGTCTCCGTCGCTCTCTGGCATTGTTGATTCCCCTCCGCCTAAGGGTGAGCCTCTCGTTGGTGGCCCTCCGTCCCGCAAGAGCAAGACGATCCGCAAAACCTCGGCCAAGGCCAAGGCGAAGGCGGCGGAGGAGGCGGCGGCTCTGTCTAAATCTTCCCGTGCGGGCTTCTGCCGCAACCTCGAGAAGGATCTGGGTGAGGCCGATGCGGAACCACTTGCCTCCCCATCGGGCCCCTCCTGTGATGTCAAGACGTCGATTTCTACCGCCCGCAAGAGCAGACGTGTACAGGGAGCTGGCCTGTCCGTGCTCCAGAAGGCTGAGCGTCGTGCGGCGGCCCGGGACGCCCTCGTGATTGGTACACCGACCTCCCTCCCCTCTTCTCCTTTGCCGACCTCGCCTGTTCGTACTCTCCTGTCTTCCAAACCAGATTCGCATTTTCTTGTTGTGTCCTCTGACTCGGGAATTTCTTTGGGTGATTTGGGTGTCTCCCCTCGTGCGGCTTTGTCGGTGTTGCGTGCCAATGAATTGGCTCAAGCAGCGATTGCTAAGGCTAGCGCGACCGCGGCGGCATCCAACCAGGGTGGCGTGGCTGGTGCTGGAACGGGATCCAGCCCTATTCGATAGTTGGGGTAGTGGCCCAACTCGTGTGATTGCCCAGAAGCGTGGCATTTCTTGCTCGGCGCCGCGCCGATCAAGCCTTCACATTAAGAACCTTTCCAAATGAATGCCATCTTCTGGAATATTCGTGGGCTCGGTGCTAGGGGGCGCCGTGACCAATTGCGTGATTACCTCCAGGCTAACTCTATTAATCTAGTTTGTCTGCTTGAAACCAAGAGAGACTCCTTATCGGTGCCGGATCTTGATGCCATTGGTGGCGCGGGCCGTTTTGCGTGGAACTGGCTCCCTGCTATTGGATCTGCAGGAGGGATCCTAGTTGGAGCTTCCTGTGAAGACTTTGACGTCGGTTTGGTTCATATTGGTACTTTTTCATCAGTTTGGTCCTTACCTGTGTCTCGTCGCGTGTCTCGTGGGAATTGTTTGGTGTTTACGGGCCAGCTGACCACTCCCGTTCTTCCGATTTCCTTGCGGAGCTGTCCGCTAAGCTCGAGTCTTCTATGCTTCCTCTCGTTATTGGTGGTGACTTTAATTTTCTTAGGCACCCTGCCGAAAAGAGCTCCCTTAATTTCTGTTGGAATAGGGCCAATATGTTTAATGATCTTATCGCGAGTGAGGCTCTCCGGGAAATCCCGCGTGTGGGAGCTCGGTTTACCTGGTCTAATCACCAAGTTAACCCTATCAGGTCTGTTCTCGATCGCGTTCTTGTTTCCTCTGAATGGGATGGCTTGTTCCCTTTGGCCTCTCTGTGTGCGCTGCCCCACGTGGGCTCTGATCACACTCCTTTGCTGCTCTCCTCTGTGTCGAATGCAATTTCGAGCATTAAGAGTTTCCGGTTTGATTCGTGATACGTCCAAAACGTATCTATAATTTCTGCTTGCTCCATGCATGTGTTTGTGTGATATTGCTATGATCTAGATACACTTTCATACACTTTTGATCATATTTGGACTACCCTATTAACTCAGTGCACCCCAGTGCCAGTTCTTGTTTTCTGCTGTTTTTCTATTTCAGTTTTCCCCCATATAAAAAGTGCCAGAAAAATTCGGGAAAATTCAGATAAAAAATCAGCGTGACAGAAGCTTCGAGAAGAGCCCGGGAGGGGCCAGAGGGGAGCCAGGGGGCCCAGGCGGCCACCCGGCGCGGCCCCACCCCTGGCCGCGCCAGGGGGGCGCCTGGGGACCCTGGCCCACCTCTGGATGCCCCCTTTCGCCTATTTATTGTTGGGAATGTGCCCTAGAGGCAAATAAAATATGTTTTATCGAGCATATTCCATTAGTTCATAATACGTTTGATACTATGCTATAAATGTATTAAGCGGAAACATTAATACAGGTGTGGTATACAAACAACCAGGTCCCTAGTTAACCCTAGTATACTAGTCCATTGGGCAATTGATGATCAAGATTTCCTGATCATAAGACAATGGCGTCTGTTGACAATGGAGTCGTATCATTGGATAATGATATGATGGACGTACACCCACCAGAAGTGTTGCGATGTGATCAAGTCACATAGTTCGACATTGCGATAACTATAATGTAGTGACCAGATCCTTTGACCGTAATGATCATACGTAATTGTCATTTATAAGGAGACTTTGATTTGTATCCCACCGCCTGACTGAAATATGCTGGCCATAACGGTGCACTTTGGGTATTCTGAAATAGATGGTTGATGAGTATGCAAATAGATCAAAGCGGGATTTGTCCATCCGTGTGACGGATAGGTACTCTGGGCCCACTCGGTGATATTGCATCATAAAGTTTGCAAACGTGTGACTAGGTCACGGAGTTGTAATATCACGGGAACGAGTAAACTTGTTTGTTGAGAACGAGGACGAACTAGGTATATTGGATACCGATGATCAAACCTCGGACAAGCAAAGTACCATGGGACAAAGGGAACAGGCACACGGTTAACGGATCCAACAGCGATTGAAGTTCATTCGATGGAAGCGCAGGGGCTATCAAGGATTGTAACCAGGTCCAATTGATTAGTCATTGATCAATGAGAATTGTCTCGATCATGTCTGCTGTTTCCCGGACCGTAGGGTGTTACACTTAAGGGTACTCGACGCAGTAAGGATTGATTCGGGATCACCGGAGAAATTGGAGAGAACACCGGAATTGTTCCGGTGATGACCGGAATTGTTCCGATGAAGGCCGGAAGTTGTTCTGGGTATTTTGAAAGGTTCAAAATATATTTAATAATGTTTAATTAATGTTTTATTATTTAATTATCTGAATTAAATATTAAAATATAATTAAATATAATTAAAAATGAATTAAAAGGCATATGGGCCTCATAGGGCCCATTAGGGGGAGAGGGAGTCCTCCCCCATGGGCCATGGCGCCATGAGGGGCCCCACCCCCCTTATTGGTGCGCCACCCCCCTCCCTTGGGATTAGTCCCACCCCGGAAGTGGAGGGGGGTGACACCCCTCCTTGGCCTATATAAGGAGGGGTAGAGGTGCCCTTTTATTCATCATATTTTTTTGAGAAAAGTCTCTCATCTCTCTCCCTCCTTTCTCCTTCCTCGAGTGGACTCCCCTTGTTTGGAGTCTACACTTGGTTGGGGATTTCTCCACTATACGTACGCCGTCGTGCTGCTGGAATCGGGATCCGAATCCATCTTCTTTCCGCTGCTCTACTGGTTCGGAGCCCGGAGGGACGTCGGGTATACTGTATGTGTATAATCCCGCGAGGCACTACACTTGTGGTGCTACTTCGTCGTCGTGATCGTATCGTGAGGTCTTCATCAGCAAAGTTCCGACGGGGACGTAATCCCGTCATCGGTCCACAAGGATCGGGTGGCTACAGGAGTCATCGTGGATCTGCGCAGCATCAGGGATTGCCGGTACGACTACACCAACCACGTTCATGCGGGAACGTTTCCCGCTTAACGGACTACATACTGGTATGTGATCTATTTCTGTCTGTTACTTGCATCAGCATAGCATAGGTCTTGGGATTGGGTCTCGTAGGTTATGAAAAATTTGTGTTTTCTGCCCCGAACCCCAACAGTGGTATCATGAGCAAGGCTATGCGTAGATGTATTTTACGGATAGAACACATCTAGTATGTGGGCATCAATTCTCCAATTGTTACCCTCTCACGTGTACTCATTTAGCGTTGCGGCAATGTTTGATGAAGCGGCCCCCGACCGACCTTACGCGTTTACGCGAGACTGGTTCCACGCTTGACATATGGCTTGTACCATATAAAGTGGTTGGGGGGTGTCTGTCTCTCTGCATTAGCGATGCGAAGATGTTTGCAACGGAGGGCCCCGACAGGGGTGTAATAGAGACAATTGTGGATTGGTGTTGTGGCTTGTTTTCATAGGATAGAAACGGTTCTTTTCTCGAAACCCCTAGCAGACACGTAAAACTTGCAAAAGATAGAGTAGAAAGGCGTTTTCAACTTTAATTTGCATGTAAGGGGGAATCATAGCATGTATGATTTATGTTGCATCCTGTTTTGCTAATATGTTATATATACGACGGTAGCATAATAGGATGATCCCTCACTAAAACCAACATAGTGTCCTTACCCTAGTGAGAACCACCTGGAAAGTTCTACATTATGGAGGCACCACGTGTCACACGTGTGTCAAACATTTTTTCGTTCACATGAGGTGGGTGTAGCAAGCCTGGCATATGTATATGATATGGCCTTGCATGACACAGCAACAAATCACATAGGGTGTGGTGGCGAGCCTGGCATATGTATATAATATGGCCTCGGGACACAAGAGACCGAAAGGTCGAGCATGAGTCGCATGGATGATGTGATTGGCATGATGGCCTACCTTGAACAACATACTGATGGCCGTGACGATCGGGGGAGGTATGGTGTTCAAGGATCGTGTAATCACTTAGAACAAACTATGAGGGATGTTTGTCTGAGTGGGAGTTCCAGAATTGTTTTTGAAACATGAACTCCATATTATGAACTTAATCTTCATGTCTTAGCAAATATCATTGTAGATAACGTCATACCAATGTTTAGAACTATTGTTTTTTTAGTATGATAGAACTTAAGGTAAATGGGTCTTACTTCATTGATTTGTACCAACACCATTAGAGACATACTCATTACTAATGACTTGCTAAACATAATACGAAGAACTGCTAGGAGATACACCTGACAACTCCGTAATCAAGGAAGATGATGATGAGTATCGCACTCACCGTCACTTATGGATGACTGTCCAATACACCATAATTCATTCTATGGAATCTGAATTGTGAATGCATGTTACCAACACGTATGACGTGCTGGGTGAACTTGAAAGCACTTGGTCACAAATCAGAGTAATGGAATATGAGTATATGGACGGGGTTTCTTTCAACCATGGTGGAAGGAACAACCTGTTGAGAAAGTCACTTGGAAAATGTATAAGATACATGGAACACCTTGTGTATAACTTGGACTACTGAATGACTGGTTACTTTGTGATAACTAGGGAGTTGCATCCGCTTCCTCCCAGTTACAAAGACCATGTCTGGACTATGTCATGAAGGAGAATCGTTCACCTGTCATGAGGTCATGGTTAAAGTTAAGAACTTTAAGAGTAGAACCAATGCAGGAATGGTCATTGACGGAGAAGGTATATTTGATATACGAGTTATAAATGTCTTTCCCACGAAACACTAATTGCGGTTGATTAAGTATTCGATGCTTGAACTTACTGCTTGAGAGTGGCTTGGAAGGGATGAGGTGACAATGTGTGCTCACGGCAATCAAGATAGTTGATGGTCGACAACACTCTCCCTCTACATCTATCAATTGATTAATATATGAATAAATTTTATGATCGTTTGAATGAGGACTTTATTAGTGTGTCTTGCATCTCGCGAAGACAATTATTCATATTAGTGAGAAACAAGTCAGTTGTTCTCCTTTTATGAATGATATCTCTTATGGTCACATTACGATTATGAATGAGTTATTCTTATATTGATGATAGTTGTTTGATCATTTATAAGAAATATTGTAATGCCAAGAAATATCCAGGCTTAATAATGACACTACAGTTTAAGTCATGAATGGTATGATGATGTCTTAAGATACTTGATCCCTTGACACATACAAACCATGCCTTTGAGGTGAGATGACTAAAACCTCGCATTCTGGTAAAACAGATTGTGTTACTGATTGTTGAATATCATACATTGTGATGTATTGTATATCAGCATGTAGTGAATTTCATTATTTTGTGAACTTCATATGTGGACTTAAATGAATATATGTATTCACTAATGAAACATGAGTCTGAAATAGTTTGATATGATCAAAAGGGATTTCAGAGTAAAGATGGTGTCGGGGGATTGGTACCCGGGTAGGCTGACCCAAGGGGAAGCAAGCTTTCAAGACAAGGATGGACCAATTGGGATGCAGCTGGGCCGAGCGGGGCAGAGGTACGGCCGATTGCTCCAAGGCAATCGACCATACCAAATGCCAGCAGTCGGCCCAGGCGCAATCGGCCCACCCTTCCTTCACCAAAGACGATCATCCGATTGGTCCGCAGCTGGACCGAGGCCGATTCCTAGAAGGCCGATTGCCCAGAGCAATCGACCCTACCAGGAACCACCTGTCGGTCCAGGCGCAATCGGAGCAACCTACCACCCAGTCGGGGATATGATTACGAGGTCATAAATACCATATCCCGAGATATCCGGGTGGCAGGAAGGCCAGGTCACGTTGAGGATTTGCTGGAGATACGGTGTCGACCTCCCCGCCGATTCCGCGGACAGGCCGACAAGACCGCACCCCCTAGCTCCACTGTTCACTCCTAGGTTCTATGAGGTAGCAGCATGGGACGCCGCTCGTATGCTCCGGGTCACCCGGAGAGGAGCAGTCGGTGGGCCCAGTCCGATTAGAGGATGACGGCTGGGCCCATTCGGCAATGAAGTTACCATAGTACCCTGGACTCACACTATAAGAGCCAGGGTACCCCCTCCTGCGCGAGGGACGCTACACCTTAGATCTCATTAACTCACTTCCCCCTCAGTTCATTTACGTCTTGTAGTCACTCCTCAGGGAAGCAGGAGAGGACCTTGCCCATGGCGGCGGTGTTCTCCTTCCCCTGAGAAGATAGAAGAGCAGTTATTGTAGCCCCTTCATTGATATACAAGAGACAAGTAGGAGTAGGGGTGTTATCTCTCCGGAGAGCCCTGAACCTGGGTACATCATGGTGTCTTCACCGTGCTTGTGCCCAACCCGATTCCGGCACCATCGACATTCTCTCCCTCGTGTCTTCCCCTCACTTTAGCCATCCCCATGGCATCTGCCATCACATATCGACGACAGTTGGCGCCCACCGTGGGGCAGACCGAGGCGTCGACTGGAGTCAAGATCTGGACGGGATTTTCCTCTGCATCAGGCGGCAGCCACGCCTCCGGCCTGATTCTAAGGCGTGGGGCAATCGATTATGTAGTGGACTACTCGGCGCGGTACAGGGCTGGAGCACCCTTGCCACCCGGAGTGTCGCTGCAGGTGGGAAGTCATCGCCTCTTCATTGGTAGCTTCCCTGAGGCGTATCCCAGAGACATCCGCATCTTCTCGCGTGCTACAGACCCGCTCTCGACCAGGGGCTGCGTCGCAGCGCCTGGCCAAGAGGAGGGCCGACTGCACGCCGTTGTCATGATGGCGGGAGCATCCTCATCGACCAACCGTGATCCGGAAAGCGCAGCAAGGAAGGCCAAGGAAGTAGCTGATGCGGCAGAGCGAATCGGCACCAGTGCGTTGCGGGATGTGTTATACACACCCGTGAACAGGAATGGTGATCCGGAGCAGGTGCATACCGAGCTGGAAACAGCACGGCTCGCTCTGGCTCGCAGGGCTGAGCAAGTGTTGGCAGAAGAGCGTCGGCTGGGTCCATCACAAGGGAGTACAATGCAGCACATGCAGGACCGCGCCGGCCGATTGAGCCCGCAGTCCTGGAAGACTTGAGAAGCCGAGGAAGAGCAGTCAACCAGCATCTATCAGGGGCTGAGCAGCCGGAGCGTCCGAGAAGGCCGGTGCAACCGGAGCAACCAGCGCAGTCGGCATTCATCCAGAGGCCAGCATATAGCACACCGGACAAGAACTTGAGAGCGGCCGAGCAGATAGCACTCGAGCTGGAAGAGTTGGAAGGAGATGAGCGGCGCGAACAGTCGCGCCGAATGCGTGAGCTGATAGCGGCCGCAAAAGATCAGAGGCTTGTAGCAATGGGCAATCAAGATGCTGAACCAGAGGCATCAAGAGGAACTGTGAGGCCGAATGCGGGAGCTAGCCAGCGACCGAATGCATCGCGCCAGAACAGGCATCAACCTGCACCATCTCGGCACGACAGCAAGGTCAGAAGCAATCGGCCACCTCCAACAGCAAGCAGAAGAATGGAAGACCCGGCTGTTAACAGCAGGCGCCATGACATGCCGCAGCAATCGGTGCCAAGACCATCAATCAGCACCGACTTGGCCCTCGCCAAATCGGCCAGAACGACGCAAGGCATCGCATTGAGCTCCTGGAGAAGGAGGCTCAGGAAGATGAAGAAGGATAAGCTAGCCCATCCTGTTTCGTTCATCGCATTCGGACGGAGAGATTCCCCAAAGGCTTCACGTTGCCGAGAGACACTCCCAAGTACAATGGCTCGGTGAAACCGGAAGATTGGCTGTCCGATTACCTGACGGCAGTCCGCATTGCAGGAGGCAATCGGCGTGTAGCAGTCCGCTATGCACCTCTCATGCTGCAGGGCTCAGCGCGGACGTGGTTGAACAGTTTGCCCAAGGACAGTGTGAATTGCTGGGAGGATTTCACGACCGCATTCATCCACAACTTCACAAGCACGTATGAGAGGCCCAACCTCCCGCGGTAGTTAGCTTTGTGTGTGCAAGGCAAGGACGAGCCCCTCTGAGATTACTTATCTCGGTGGATCAAGCTGAAGAATTCATGCGAAGGAGTCCATGAGATCCAGGCCATTCAGTATTTTACTGATGGATGCCTGGCTGATTCAATGTTGAAGCACAAGTTGCTCCGCAAAGACTTCACGTCGCTCGCCGAGCTCATGAAGGTGGAAAATGCGTTCGCTATGTCCGATTCTGCGATGCGTCCTATCCAACTCGGAGTTGGAGGTGTGATCCAGTCACCAGGGGCTCCGCAATCGGACACAGGGAACCAAGGCCTCAGTCGAAAGGAGAGAAGAGAGAACAATCGCAACAACAACAACAACAACCAGCAGAACAATGGCAACCGCAAGGACGAACAGCCTGATACTCAGTATGGCAGTCGGCAGGTGGCCGCTGTTCAGAATGAGGAAGATCCAGCGGCTGCAGGAGGCAGTCGGAAGATGAGACCAAATGTGAGACCCCCAGGGCAGATGAAGCCCAAGTACACGTTCGAGGATATGTTGGACGCACCATGCAAGTTGCACAGCACGCCTGAGAGGCCGTCTGCGCACACCACTCGGCAGTGTGACTTCGTGAGAAGGATTGCAAAGGGAGAAGCTTTACCACCACCACCACCACCACCACCACCCCAGAACAGAGGACCACCTCAGCAGCAGAACCAGTACCCGCAGCAGGATGCGGCTTACATGATTTTTACCAGCGAGTCCACAGACAAGGGCAGTCGGAGAGCCCGAGCCCAAGAAGTTAATGCCACTATGCCGCCGATTCCCCAATTCATGCACTGGTCCGAGTGTCCGATATCCTAGGACAGAGCAGATCATCCCACCATTTTGCCGAATACAGGCAACTATCCGCTGGTGGTGGACGCTCTGGTCGCAGGACCAAGATTTTCATGCAAGTTTTCTAGAGTGCTAGTTGATGGAGGAAGCACAATCAACATTCTGTACAGAGATACAATGCTCAAGCTAGGGCTCACAGAGCGGGACCTGGAGCGCAGTCGGACGACATTCCATGGGATTGTTCCTGGGCTGTCTTGCACCCCCATGGGTCGCATTCGGCTGGATGTCATATTTGGCACGGGGACTGCAGGCTGGCCTTCAATCGAATACTAAGCTCGAGCGCAAATCACTAAAAGGTTTGTGGCATTGAGAAGGGTGGCGATTGAGACAGTCGGTAGTACAAATCCCCGGGAAACAATTTGAAAGAGGCCACCAAGGGCACAGTCGACAGGACAAAGTCACCGATTGCGCCGCAAATCAGGACATCGGACCCTGTAGCGAGCAATCGGCGCCTGCTATTGCAGAATCCTTTGTGGTAAAAATCTTGTCGTGTAAAAAATGAAAACTTATCGAACCTTGGTTGGATGGCTACTGTTGATCCGATTGCAGACCGCATGACGGCAGCAAGGTCGACACAGCAGACATCCCCAAGTGTAGCCGATAAAAGAAACCGACAAAGACGCAAAGTTGATCGTACATGCAAAAGTAAAAAAACAAGCAATCGGATTGCATCAAAAGTAACAGGCCCAAGGCCGAATAAGGTCATTACATCCAAGTCACACCCAGTAGGTGTCGACAGAATTAAAAATATGTCTTACAAGCGGACAGTCGGAATACAAATTAAAGATAACATAGCTTAAGCAGTCGGGGGCACTGAGCTAGAAGGTGGAGCAGCCGGGTCCGATTGAGCTTCAGAAGTTGCAGCACCAGTCTGTTTAGACTTCGGAGACGTCTGAGATGAGCCGCTATCGGAGAGCTCCTCGGCCAGGCCAGAGATGGTAGAGGCAGGGAGCGGATTCCCTCCCTGGTCGAGATACGGAGTATACTCGTAGGGAGAAAACCAATTCACCATAGTGCTGGCTAGCCGATTGACTTTGACGTAGGTCTTCTCAAGAAGGTCAGAGGCATTGTCTCGAAGGCTGTACAATTGGGAGAGCTTCACTTGAGGGTACCAAGTCAGCACAGTCTGAAGAGCGGTCTCCGCACCAGTCCGACCGGCAGAATTCAGCAGAACATCGATCCGACGTGGGATAGCCTTAAGGAGAGTCCGAGTCTGCTCAGTGGTGGCATTCGGAGTGTACCCTTGGTCAGAATCCTCTTCATCCTGAGTGTCTTCCTTACGGACCTCGGCGGAGGAGTCGGCAGCATTCTTCATCTTCTGGAGTCCGTCCTTGAGCTCAGTCGGCGACCACAGTGCTTCAGAAATCTTTAGAATTCCGAGCTTGAAGGATAGGGAAACTCCCTGGATAATAGGAATGCGGGCTTGGGTGCCGATCAGATATTCATGCCGGGTCCAGACGTTATCCGCACGGTCACAGGTCCCTCCAGCGGCGATGGTATCCTCTCGGGACTTGGTGACAGCTGCGCAGGCAGCCGCTTCAGATTCGGGCCAAACTTCTGCGTCAAGAAGGAAGAGCATGAGTAATAAGATAAGAGAAGAAAGCAACCGGAAAGTGCACTCGGCAACAAGGAAGACTCACGGCCAAGGAGGACGTCCATTTCGGTCAGTGTATCACAGAAGCCCTTGGCTCGGCGGCGCATTCGGGTGGTCTCCTCATAGCCGCGCTTCTCCAGTTCTTCGAACTTGGCGACGAGCTCATCACGATCTTAACGAATGGAGTCTCGGGCAGCGATTGCTTCATCCCTCTCAGCTTGCAGAGCACCTCGGGCGGCGACGGCAGCATCCCGTTCAGCAAGAAGTCCATCACCAGTAGCCGTCACTGCGGCTATGTCGGCAAGATGTTTCTTCTCAAGAGAAGCCATTTCAGATTGGAGGCCTTGAATAGTCCGATTCAAATCTTTCTCTATCCCCTGCAGCCAAGTTACTTCTCCGGTGGCTTTGTCAAGAGCTGGACCTTGTTGGCTAAGCTCTGCAGTCAATTCAGCAATTCGGCCTTGAAGATCATCTACCATAGGAATAGAAGCTAGAAGAGAGCGCGAAGATTTGAGTACCAGAGCAGTTGTCAAATGAAGAAAAGACAGCGATGACATAGAGGATACCTCTTAGTTTAGTGATTTCAGCCGATTGGTTATTGACCTGCAGCTGGGCCTGGGCGAGGGTTCGAAGGCTAGAAGTATAAGCTTCCAGGAGTTTTTCGAAGACATCTCGTTTCTCTCCCATGACAGCCTGAGAAGAACAGCAAGACGGAGTCAGACATAAAGCAACAGTGAAAAAGATCCGAACCGATTGTAACCAATCGGCCCGAATCTCGGGGACTACACCCACTGGGTGCGCTTGCGCGCACCCACCGGAAGAAAGTCTACCGATTGAGGAAGGCAAGTGATAAAGAAAAAAATGCTAAAGATCCGAACCGATTGTAACCAATCCGCCCGAATCTCGGGGACTACACCCAGTGGGTGCGCTTGCGCGCACCCACCGGAAGAAAAATTGCTGAAGTAAAAGAGAGGTACAGAAGGAAAAGTTAAGGAGTTTACCGTATGGTGAGAGGTCAGCTGTTGAAGGTCCCGAGAAAGGGCATCGACGAATTCGTTCACCCGGCTCAGAGCGCTCGTCACGGGGTCCCGAGGACGATGCGGAGCATCAGGCTCAGCGCCGACATGACGGGCGCGAGAGTACTCGGCTCGGAATTGATCCACCGAGCGCATAAGAATCTCTGAGGGAGAAGAAATCGGCAGTGGCACTGAAGTGGGAACGATGGTGAAAGCTGCAGTGGTGAGGACTGGTGGCACGGATGTTGGTGAAGGGCCGGAGGCACCCGATTGCGGCGGCGGCGCAACCGGGCGAGTCGGAGCAGAGGTGGTAGCGATGACTGGCGGCGAGATCGTCGTAGTCGGTGGGTCAGATAGTACAGCCGGTGGAACTATGGAGGCAACCGGTGGTGCCGACACCAAAATCGGCGATGGGGTCGTCACCATCAGCGTATCAGATGCGGTCATTGCAGCAGGGGAAGTTGCGGCAGGTGAAGCCGGGTTAGAGCGGCGCGGTGGAGACGGGGCAATCGGGTCAACCGGTTGCGTTCCTCCACCAGGAGCCACCCGGTCCGCTGCGCCCTTGAGAGTTTGGGAGGCAAGGGTGGAAGAAGAGGTCTTCGAAGTCTCCGTAAGACGGGCCTTCTTGGCAGCGCGCTCGGCGTCCTTGGAGGAGCGATGAGCGGGTACCGGCCGCTTGTGGACGGCAGCAGCAGAAGCAGCGGGCGAGATGACGGGGCTGGCATGGACGGGAATGTCGGTGTCAACGTCATCAAGCCCAATAGGCTCCCTGAAGGAAGAAAGGGAGAAGAATCAGTAGAAGCAAAGATAGTGAAGTAGGAGGCATAAAGATAAAAGCATACCCGATTGTCCTGGGTGCGCCAGTGGGCATTCGGCAGCGAAGCGGAGCGACGTTCAGCGGCGCCTGGACGGTCGGCCTCCGAGTTGTTGTCTCTTGGACTTGTTTGCCCTTGCTGGCAGTCGGCTCGGCCTTGGCAACCTGACTGGGAGCCACACCAGAGGAGGAGCCGGCGGCCGAGGTGCGCTTGGCTGGCACCTTTGGAGGCTTGGCTCGAGGAGCTGCATCGGAACCATCACCCTTTGAGACACTATCATCATCACTCCATTCAGCCAAAAATTGCTCAAGGGAAGGGTCAGGCGTACCCCCTTGAGCTGGCGGCCGAGTGTTGGTCTTCGGAGGGGTGGCGCGCTCGGCGTCATCATCATCGGCATCCATGGGGTCGGAGGATTCTCCGGAAGACTCGTCATCGTCTTCATCATCCCCACTGGACTCGGCGGAAGGAGTCTCGCCGTTATACTCGAGGTCGGTGGGGTCCTCTTCCGTGCGATCAGGGGCATACACGCCAGCTTCCTGGCCGTCTTCCATGAGGTTGGACTGAATAAAGTGCTGAGAAGGAGGTATAAGCAATCAGAGCAATCGGAAGAGCATGCAATCGGAAGAAAAAGTAATCGGAGCATACCACAGGCGGCTTTCGCTGGCGAATGAGATAATCAAGCCCGAAGCGGAAGGGGTCAGGCAATGCGCTAGATGTGATGGCCTTCACTCGGGCGCAAAGATCTTCTGTCTTCACCCGCCACGTGCAGAGCCGAGTGGGATCTCGAGGTCCCGACACGTCGCAGAGGCGGTGCACTCGGCGCTGCAGGGGAAGAATCCGAGCGTGAAGCCAAGCAGCTACCAAGTCGGTTGGGAGGAGTCCCTCCTGCTCCAGCTGGGTGACCCTGGCATCCTGGGCATCAACATCGCAATCTCCGACGCCGTGCTTCAGCGACCATTGATGCTTCTCAACCGGCCGGGCGAGAGAGAACTCGGGCAGGTTGAGGAGATCGGGGCCGTTGTCAGGTGATTTGACGTAGAAGAACGAGGTCTGCTAATTCTTGCAGGATTGGACGATCTCGGGGCTCGTGTATTTTGACTTGCCGGCTGCGACAAGGCAACTGCCGCAGTCGGTCATGTCAGTCGGATACGTTGGCTTGCCGCCTTCGATGGTGGCGGCCACCACAGCACCCGTCCGAGCATTGTGAGCTCAGAGGTTGAAGAAGCGCTTCCAAAGGGCGACGCTTGGACGGCAGCCGAGGTACCCTTCACAGAGCGTCACGAACCCGGAAAGGATCATGATGAAATTAGCTGCGAGATGGTGGGGTTGCAGTCGGTGGAAGTCAAGAAATCCGCGGAAGAAGGCGCTAGCGGGAAGGCCGAATCCACGTTCGAAGTGAGCGAGGAACACGACCCTCTCGCCAGCGCGTGCGCTGGGCACGACGTCGGCCCTGCCAGGGATGCGCCACTCGATTTCCGCAGGCATTTTTCGGGCGCGGATCAGAGACTCGACGGCGGCGGCGGTGGCCTGAGAGCCCTTCCAGCACCCGCGGCTCGCCTGCGACACATCTCGTCGCGGCGCCATGGTCTTCGCAGGCGAGGAGCAGAGAAGAGAAAAGAGGGAGGCGGAGCACGAGAGCAGAGGCGCAGAGTTGCCGCGGCGGCGGCGGAAGCAGCGGAGAGCACGAGCCCGTGGCCGGAGCAAGCGCAAGATGCAGAGGCCGACGGCAGAAAGATTCGCGTGGAGTGGCGATGGCGCAGAGGAGAGAAGGCTGGAGGTCGAAGGAGGCGTTTGGGAGAAGGAAGAGGCGAAGGCCCCCCCCCGGTGGCTTATATGGGCGGCGGGGGAGGGGAGTGGGATGATCCTGCGACTGTGTGGCCCGGTGTAGCCTAGAGCACAGGGAGGCCAACCGGCAGACCAGCGCAAAGGACCCCGGCGCAAAAGGCGAGGCGTGCGACGTGGGGGTCAGGCCCTGCAGTTATGTCACGTCGCGCGTGGGTCGTGGGTCCTAGTTCAGTGATCACGTCGCGGGCGAATCGGAGGTAACCGTTGGAGGGAAATCGGCGAAAGATATCTTTCTCAAAAAGTGAAGACATAAATCGAGGGAGAACCAAGTCCAACCGGATGGAAGATCGGTCAGCCGAGTGTGATCTCCGAGTCGGCCGATGAACTCGGAATGACGCACTCGAAGAGGCCACAGCAGTCGGAGAACGTCAAGGCAGAGATTGAAAAACTGCAAAGGCCCCGCGGTCAAGTGACCGTGGGACCTTTACAGCTTTAGGGGCTACTGTCGGGGGATTGGTACCCGGGTAGGCTGACCCAAGGGGAAGCAAGCTTTCAAGACAAGGATGGACCAATTGGGCTGCAGCTGGGCCGAGCGGGGCAGAGGTACGGCCGATTGCTCCAAGGCAATCGACCATACCAAATGCCAGCAGTTGGCCCAGGCGCAATCGGCCCACCCTTCCTTCACCAAAGACGATCATCCGATTGGTCCGCAGCTGGACCGAGGCCGATTCCTAGAAGGCCGATTGCCCAGAGCAATCGACCCTACCAGGAACCACCTGTCGGTCCAGGCGCAATCGGAGCAACCTACCACCCAGTCGGGGATATGATTACGAGGTCATAAATACCATATCCCGAGATATCCGGGTGGCAGGAAGGCCAGGTCACGTCGAGGATTTGCTGGAGATACGATGTCGACCTCCCCGCCGATTCCGCGGACAGGCCGACAAGACCGCACCCCCTAGCTCCACTGTTCACTCCTAGGTTCTACGAGGTAGCAGCATGGGACGCCGCTCGTAGGCTCCGGGTCACCCGGAGAGGAGCAGTCGGTGGGCCCAATCCGATTAGAGGATGACGGCTGGGCCCATTCGGCAATGAAGTTACCATAGTACCCTGGACTCACACTATAAGAGCCAGGGTACCCCCTCCTGCGCGAGGGACGCTACACCTTAGATCTCATTAACTCACTTCCCCCTCAGTTCATTTACTGCTTGTAGTCACTCCTCAGGGAAGCAGGAGAGGACCTTGCCCATGGCGGCGGTGTTCTCCTTCCCCTGAGAAGATAGAAGAGCAGTTATTGTAGCCCCTTCATTGATATACAAGAGACAAGCAGGAGTAGGGGTGTTATCTCTCCGGAGAGCCCTGAACCTGGGTACATCATGGTGTCTTCACCGTGCTTGTGCCCAACCCGATTCCGGCACCATCGACATTCTCTCCCTCGTGTCTTCCCCTCACTTTAGCCATCCCCATGGCATCTGCCGTCACATATCGACGACAGATGGATATATAAATTAACAAGAAAGACAAGGCTCTATGATTTGATCAAAGTGACAAATGTTTTGAGTTAGTCTTGGGCATAAAGACTTGTGTGAAAGTTGTTCCACAAATTGCAATGTCTTGATACACTTAAATATGATTGACGTGCTTGAACATTGTGATCATATTCTATCGAAAAGTGTATGGTCTAAGTTATCTCTTACCAAGTTACGTTATTATTGTTTAGAGTTATTAATTTAATATGCAAACACTCACTTCAGCATAGGGAACCATCTGAGTTCGTGGAAACCAACACTATATATGTCATGGTGTGTTGTGGTTTCTAGGAAGCTTGATTTATGTAAGATAAATTATCTTTGTAGTGTATCCTTAGACAACTATGGATGCATCTTCCACAACTAGAACCAAAAGGAGCAAAACTTGTATTGCTATGTTTGGTGTTTGTCAAGAATTGTTCTTGATAAATGTGGTAACGGAAGAAAAGTGAAAGTTCAACCAAGGTAATTGACCTTGCCTCCAAATGTCAGAGTAGTGCAACGGAATATGTTCTGAAAGCAAAGCTCTACAATAAGAGGAGAAACTAATGATAATGATCATGATCTTCTGATGGGAGCTTTTTCTGAGAAAGGTAGGATTCAAGAATATATATTTGCCCCTGGTGCAAAATGATATTCATGATTCACTTGTCATGTTAATGGAACAAGACATTCCTACAAACTACAAAGAAGCGATGGTGGACCTAAGTACGAGATATGACTATGAGTCATGAAATCCTATGTTGAGTTACATTTAAGATTGCTTGAATCTTATCAAGTAAGGAGGTTACTTGATATTCACAATAACTTTAGAGTTATGAGGAATAAATATGAACATCAAAGGGACGTCAAGATTGGTTTGTCACAAAGATTTTTTCTGACAAATTCAATGGGTTGACTACAATGTGTAGCAATGCTTGAGTCAAAGGGATATTCACTACGATTGATCCAGGATTGTTATCAATACCGTGACTTCCTCAAATCATGTATTTGAAGAAGTGTTGTAAAATGTACAACAAGAAGGTTCTGGAAAAACATATTGATACTAGTGTCTCGTAAACTGAATTCTCATTTTGATGGATGATCAAAGGATTTTTGGACTTATCCAAAATATCGAGGAAACATGCATTTGCATGAAACTGAGTGGGAGCTGAGTAGTTTCCTGAAAATTAATATGTAGATGACATATTTTGAGTGGGATCTATGGGAGTATTATCCTAGACTTATATGTAAATGACATATTTGAGTAGGAGCCATGTGGTTAGTATCCTGAACTTAATATGTGTCTGACATATCTAAGTGGGAGCCATGTGGATGTTATCCTTGTCTTATATGTGGCCGACATATTTGAGTGGGAGCAATATGAGTGTTATCCTATAACTTAATATGTGCATGACATATTTGAGTGGGAGCATGATAACATTCTCATATATGGATAACATATTATGAATGGTGCAGTTGGTGTTAATGATTATTTGAATCTTTCATAAATGAAGATGAATAAGTATTAAGCATTGAAGATCTATTAAGATAGATATGTGTTTAATAACATTGAGTCGTAATACTTTCCTGGATAAGATTCTGAAGGAGTTCAGAATGGGACAAGTCAAGAAGTGGTCCTTACCTGTATATCCAAGAGAAGTGTTGAGTTAATCTCAGTACAAGAACAATGGTTAATGGTTAATGAAAGAAATGGATGTGTTGGATCCTCTATGCCTTTGTCATAGGTTCTTTCATATAAAACCAGAGTTATGTACTCGACGTAATGTGACCCAAGTTCTTAGTAGTAAGAACATGTTGTGATATGATTTATGAGTAAATCATTGAACAAAGAGTTAAGTTTATCCTTCAGTGTCTGAAGAGAACTGAGCATACATCTCAAATTTGTGAAGGATAGTGGACTTGACCATAAATGTTATGCTGGTTCAAGTTTTGACACTAACCTAGAAAATTGAGATATCATACTAATGAATGCCTAAGTTGAAAGAAACATGGTTAGACATCAAAGTTGCATACAATGCACTAAGGATTGAATCTACATTGATGTGGCTGCTTTAGAAGTAGCAAGAGTTATATTATGGCTTAAGAAGTTCGACTTCTGATTGAGTGAGTTTCAAGTGTGGATGACTATGGGAAAGTCTGCGTGACCCACCGGATGTCATTGCTATGACACAGCAAACGAAGTCTCACTTCACCGCCAAATATATATACCTCATCATTATAGTGGATAATGAAGGAATGTCAAATTAGGTGACATTATGATTTGCAAAAGGACATACGGTTCTGAATGGTACCCAGACCGTTGATACAACCTCTTCCACGGGCAAGCATGATCAATAAGGAGTTATGATCCAGAGAAAATGCAACTAGATTATTTGTACTCTAGTGCAAGTGGGAGATTGTTGGGAATGTGCCCTAGAGGCAAATAAAATATGTTTTATCGAGCATATTCCATTAGTTCATAATACGTTTGATACTATGCTATAACTGTATTAAGGAGAAACATTAATATAGGTGTGGTATACAAACAACCAGGTCCCTAGTTAACCCTAGTATACTAGTCCATTGGGCAATTGATGATCAAGGTTTCCTGATCATGAGACAATGGCGTCTGTTGACAATTGAGTCGTATCATTTGATATTGATATGATGGACGTACACCCACCAGAAGTGTTGCGATGTGATCAAGTCACATAGTTCGACATTGCGATAACTATAACGTAGTGACCAGATCCTTTGACCGTAATGATCATACGTAATTGTCATCTATAAGGAGACTTTGATTTGTATCCCACCGCCTGACTGAAATATGCTGGCCATAACGGTGCACTTTGGGTATTCCGAAATAGATGGTTGATGAGTATGCAAATAGATCAAAGCGGTATTTGTCCATCCGTGTGACGGATAGGTACTCTGGGCCCACTCGGTGATATTGCATCATAAAGTTTGCAAACGTGTGACTAGGTCACGGAGTTGTAACATCACGGGAACGAGTAAACATGTTTGTTGAGAACGAGGACGAACTAGGTATATTGGATACCGATGATCAAACCTCGGACAAGCAAAGTACCATGGGACAAAGGGAACAGGCACACGGTTAACGGATCCAACAGCGATTGAAGTTCATTCGATGGAAGCGCAGGGGCTATCAAGGATTGTAACCAGGTCCAATTGATTAGTCATTGATCAATGAGAATTGTCTCGATCATGTCTGCTGTTTCCCGGACCGTAGGGTGTTACACTTAAGGGTACTCGACGCAGTAAGGATTGATTCGGGATCACCGGAGAAATTGGAGAGAACACCGGAATTGTTCCGGTGATGACCGGAATTGTTCCGATGAAGGCCGGAAGTTGTTCTGGGTATTTTGAAAGGTTCAAAATATATTTAATAATGTTTAATTAATGTTTTATTATTTAATTATCTGAATTAAATATTAAAATATAATTAAATATAATTAAAATGAATTAAAAGGCATATGGGCCTCATAGGGCCCATTAGGGGGAGAGGGAGTCCTCCACCATGGGCCATGGCGCCATGAGGGGGCCCACCCCCCTTATTGGTGCGCCACCCCCCTCCCTTGGGATTAGTCCCACCCTGGAAGTGGAGGGGGAGTGACACCCCTCCTTGGCCTATATAAGGAGGGGTAGAGGTGCCCTTTTATTCATCATATTTTTTGAGAAAAGTCTCTCATCTCTCTCCCTCCTTTCTCCTTCCTCGAGTGGACTCCCCTTGTTTGGAGTCTACACTTGGTTGGGGATTTCTCCACTATACGCACGCCGTCGTGCTGCTGGAATCGGGATCCGAATCCATCTTCTTTCCGCTGCTCTACTGGTTCGGAGCCCAGAGGGACGTCGGGTATACTGTATGTGTATAATCCCGCGAGGCACTACACTTGTGGTGCTACTTCGTCGTCGTGATCGTATCGCGAGGTCTTCATCAGCAAAGTTCCGACGGGGACGTAATCCTGTCATCGGTCCACAAGGATCGGGTGGCTACAGGAGTCATCGTGGATCTGCGCGGCATCAGGGATTGCCGGTACGACTACACCAACCACGTTCATGCGGGAACGTTTCCCGCTTAACGGACTACATACTGGTATGTGATCTATTTCTGTCTATTACTTGCATCAGCATAGCATAGGTCTTGGGATTGGGTCTCGTAGGTTATGAAAAATTTGTGTTTTCTGCCCCGAACCCCAACATTTATCCCCCGTCACAGGAAAACTCCAGAAGAAGAACCATATTCCGCAAACTCGCCTCTGTGCCGACGCCGCTGGGCTTCCGAAGATCGGGAGCACCAGAAGACCTCTTCCCGGCACCCTGCCGGAGGGAGGATTGACCTCCGAGAGTCTCCTCTCCACCATGGATGCTCCCCGGATGTCTTGTGAGTAGTTTTCCTTGGACCATGGGTCCGTGATCAGTAGCTATGTGATGTTCTCCTCCCCTCTTTGATCTTCATTGTTTAGACCTCGTGAGCTGCCCTACATGATCGAGGCACCTTTGTAATATTTTTGCTGTTGCTA
This sequence comes from Bromus sterilis, assembly GCA_950022295.1. Taxonomy (NCBI): domain Eukaryota; kingdom Viridiplantae; phylum Streptophyta; class Magnoliopsida; order Poales; family Poaceae; genus Bromus; species Bromus sterilis. Next base: position 280,221,370 of record OX465599.1, on the reverse strand, counting down.
TGTTGAGTTTGATCGGATCTGATGGATTATGAGATTATGTTCAGATTGTGATAGAGTAATATATTTGGTTCTTATCTCTTATATTGTTGTTCCTAAGTAATTCTTGCATGTCCTCCGTTGTTGTTTATTGCTTTGGCCAAGTAGTAGGTAGTGACTCCAAGAGGGAGCGTTGTGCTAGATTGTGGGTTCATGCCTCCCCGATGACACGCTTGAGTGACAGAAACATGAGTCTAGGGGGTGTGCTGTTGCCACAAGGGGGAAAACAACGGTGCTTGTAACCGCGGTTGCAAGGATTGTTTACTTTACGCAAAGTAATTTTTAATGCAGTTGTCTGTTGCTTTGGGTTTACACTTTGGGTGGGGCTCGCAACTTAATACCAGCGAGATGTTCTGGATAGATATCTCAAGGTGGATGATTAGTAGTAGATGCAGATGGATTTCGGTCTACTTATTTTGGCGTACTGCCCGTGCTTTTGAACCTCTTCCTTTCTTTTGTAGCATAGTTAGCATTGCGGTGCGTTCATAATCCTGTCAATTGCCCTTCTGTAATTTGTTTACCTCGCATAGCAGTTTTATCGTCTTTTGGGAGAGAGACATCACTAGCGAACATCACGTATCCCGGTCCATATCCTCATTACTGTTTCCAAGCTATCTTTACTTTTCTGTTTTTACTTGCTATCATTATCCCTTATGTTTTACCCTTTGTGAACAACAAGACCGGAGAGATTGACAACCTCTCTGAACTTCGTTGGGAACAAAGTTATCTGTGTCTATGTGCAGGTCCACGTCAGTCGCGCCGCTGACACCTACTTATCATATCCGGAGTCCTACAGGAGACAAACCTTGGTATCTTCACCGAGGGAAACTCGCTGCTGCACTGCATCACGCCTTCCACTTGGGGCTCACCAACGAAGGGCGAGAAGCCGCTAAGCAAGAGAATTTCTGGCGCCGTTGCCGGGGACTCCGAGTGCTAAGATAGGGGAGTTGCACACTACCCTTTACATTTGTTTTTTAGTCTTGTTAGTTTACCTTTCAGTTTTTGCTTTATTGTCTTTTATCAAAAATCCAAAAAAAAATTATAGTATGTCTAGTTCCTTACTTACCAATCAATGTCTGACTTCTTTGAAACTAGATCTTATTGGCATGGAGGATTCACTGAGGATCAACAAAAGTGGTACAAGGAACACCGCTTGTCTCAAAAGGGGATACACTTATGGAAACAAATACATCAGTTGTACGAGTATGCTAGAAACTTGTGCTCAATATATAATATATCTTTCTGCAGGGATGAATCTTGTTGCTTTATGAGGCATAGACACCTTGCTTTCCAATGTGAGTACAATGATGATGAAACCTTAGCTTCTTATGCTAAGAGAAACTATGATTTTTATGATGCAGAGCCAATAGAAGAATTTGTTGCTTATAAGGGTGCCTATGAAATTACTTCTCTTCTTAAAAATATTGATGATGCCCCTTAAAAATCTGAGAGTCTTGATATTCTTAACTGTTGTTTAGAAAATTACGATGCAAATTATTATATTACTGATCATCTTGAGAGAATCTCTCCCCCAAAGGAAGAGACTAATGTTTTGCAGGACTCTATGAAAGAAGAAATTGATGAAACCGAAAGCTCCTTGGATGAACAAAAGGATGAAGAATGGATCCATCCATGTCTACCTTCTAATGAGAGTAACTCTTTGAATCTTACCTTATATGAGTGTTATGATCCTATGGATTCTTTTGAAATATCCCTTTTTGATGAAGTTGATGCCTTCTATGCTTATGGCCATGATGCCACTATGGATGATGCTTACGGAGATGAACTTTCTATAGTTCCTCACGTTAAGCATGAAATTGTTGATGTTGCACCCACACTTGATTTTCCTATTATCCTCTTGAAATCTCCAACTCCGGAGAATTTTGCTCTTATCAAGGCTCAATGTGATGAGTTGCATTTATCTTATAATCCTAAAGACCATGTTGAAAACTATACACGTGTGCTTATAGGTCATGAAAAACATAATTTATGTGATAGTTATATTCTTGATGTTGTTCATGATACTACTGAAAATTATTTTGAGAGAGGGAAGTTTGGTTGTAGAAACTTCCATGTTACTAAAACTCCTCTCTTTATGCTAAAAGTTTTTAAGTTGTTCTTGTTCCACCTTCCTATGCATGTCACTTTGTGCTTCTTCGATTTATTTTCTTATGAGATGCCTATGCATAGGAAGTGGGTTAGGCTTAAATGTGTTTCATATTTTCTTCTTGATGCTCTCTTTTGCTTCAAAATTCTTATTCTTGTGAGAGCATCTTCTATAATCTTTCAGCCTAGCTAATGGCTCTAAAGAAGCGCTTTCGGGAGGCAGCCCGCAACGAATTTAGGTGTTTATTTTTGCTTTTGTTGTGTCTTGATGATTGTTACTACTGTAGCAACATAATTGTATCTTTATTTTTCAAATTTGTGCCAAGTTATAGCCTGTTACGGCAAGGGAAGTAAAAGTTGTGGCATGCTGTCCAGAAAACAGATTCTGTCCTCGTGACCAGAAAAATTCCAGAAAAATCCCATTTCATCTTTTTGAGCTGCAATTTTTACACAGTATGCTCTATACAATTACGAAACTTCCGTATGTTCTGAGTTTTTTTATTTGAGTTGCAGAAGTGCCTCTAAATAATTCTTTACTACCTGTTGTTCTGTTTTTCACAGATTCTGCCACGTTTTGTCTCTCCTTACTTTTGCAAACCTTAAGCTTGCTTTTTCTTTGCAAAAACCTTTTGGCACTCTTGAGAAACAGTAGCTCTTCAAGAATATCTTTATATCTAGTGGGGAAAAATTATTTATTAAGGGTACTAACCTCTCTAATCAGCTTATGATGAGTTATGTATGAAGGGAGTTTTCAAGTGTGCGATGGAAGATGATGAAAGAAAATCCAGGAGTGTCAAGCGCTCAAGCTTGGGGATGCCCCCATGCATCCCCAATAAATATTCAAGGAGACTCAAGCGTCTAAGCTTGGGGATGCCCCCGTACATCCCCTTCTCCATCAACAATCATCAGTCCGCCCTTCGTTTCACTATATTTTTATCACTTCATGCGCTATGTGCTATGCCTGGAGCGTCTCGCTCTTAGGTTTTATTTTTAGTTTTCTTTAGCTTTGCTTGCTGTTCATAACAAGTTAGATGCCGTCTTACTTACTTTGTGTGGGAGAGAAACACGCTCCACTTTCAAAATTTAGAACACATCATAGGATTCTTCATGCCTATCTTTTTGCTGTTGTGTGTTCTTTATCTTTTCATAGCTACTGCCATGTTCAGTTTTAGTCTTAGTTTGTCTTTAGCAAGAGCCTTGGCTTTTGTTTAGTTTGTTGCTGGAACTCTTTTTAGTTTTCATGTTTATCTTGTTAAAGAGAGTTGGTTGTTGCACTGAGTTGTGTCTTGTTTTGAGAAGTAGGTAATTGAGGTTGCTATTTAATTTTAGTAGTAACTTGCAATAGTTTTGAGGTATTGATGTGAGTAATGTTTGAACTTTTGGTGTCAAGAGCTCTAGCCTATTAGTGATAGGTGTCATATTTTGGGCAATCCGTGTGTATTTTCAAAACCTATAAACTAGTTGAGAACTCTAGCTAGTAGATGGATCGCTAATCTTTGGAGGGATCGAATATTAGAGAACAGTCACGTACCATGAGTCGAGGATGCGCAAGGATAACTAAACCCCCATACACTCCTCCTCGGGGTCCTTGTCTCTTTGTGAACCTCCTTATTAGATTGAGAGTTACCGATAATAAGTGCATGAGTTCTTCGGACTAATGTAAGTATTGAGAGTTGACACTTCCACCTTCCCATATTTTGCTAGCCTTTCCCGTGCCGTGCATTACCTTCTTCTCACTCCGAGAGTTGGTGCACACCTTCGCCGGTACATCCAAACCCTTGGCATGATATGCTCTGTCATCATAAGCCTCCCTTTATCTTTCCTCAAAACAGCCACCATACCTACCTATCAAGGCATTTCCATAGCCTTTCCGAGTTATATTGCCATACAACATCCACCTCTTCATGAATTGATCTTCATGTCATACATGTTCCTGCTACACCGGCAGCGACATACATTGCATACATCATGATAGTTACATCTTCTTTATGATTTTGAGTACCTTGTAAAGTGTGAAAGATCTCCTTTACCTTCTTGTAAAATAGAGTGTTTCCCTATCCCAAAGAGGACAAATGAGAGTTAAATATAAAGAGCCATTGAGGCCACAAAAAAATACAAAAAATATATAAAAAAGAGAAAAAGAAATAAAAAGAGAGAAAGGGGCAACACTACTATCCTTTTGAGAGATCCACACTAGTACTCCCTTTATATCCTTTTACTCCATAGAGATGATCTTTTTGCATATAATTTGGAGAGCTTCCTAGCTCGTATGTGCACATGTTGCATGGCAATCCCTACTCCTCACATCATATCTATCATTTGGCATCTCTTGCCTATGATTTTCCTCGTTGATGTGAGCCTTTCTCATCCTTTTTGTCTTCCTCCTCCACCATATTTCTCTCTTTGTCATCCTAAGTGTCAACTTTTGTGCTTACGCTCATCCATTGCATGAGTGCTCAAAATATCGAAAAGGAGTGGATCAAATTGACTTGTACCTGGCTAGTGGTCAGGGGACGAGTCAAGATGAGATTCCAAAGAAGACCAAGTGTGAAACTTTAGTAGATTGAGTTCTCAACAAAAATACTTTTTTTCTCGTATTCCCTATCCCCTTTCTTGCACACAAACACCATTTGGAGACATTCGAGTCACGCACAGCGAGAGCTCTTGCACCTTTTGTTCTTTTGTTACTTGTTTCAATGCAAATATAGACTCTTGCATGTTATGACTTGAATTGAATCTCTAACCTTGATTGCTTTACTTTTCAAAGTTCTTTTATGGTTGCTAGCATGTCACCACAGAAATTATGCTTGTTATCATTTACCTACTCGAGGACGAGCAGGAATTAAGCTTGGGGATGTTGATACATCCAAAACGTATCTATAATTTCTGCTTGCTCCATGCATGTTTTGTGTGATATTGCTATGATCTAGGTACACTTTCATATACTTTTGATCATATTTGGACTAACCTATTAACTCAGTGCACCCCAGTGCCAGTTCCTGTTTTCTGCTGTTTTTCTATTTCAGTTTTCCCCCATATAAAAAGTGCCAGAAAAATTCGGGAAAATTCAGATAAAAAATCAGCGTGACGGAAGCTTCGAGAAGAGCCCGGGAGGGGCCAGAGGGGAGCCAGGGGGCCCAGGCGGCCACCCGGCGCGGCCCCACCCCTGGCCGCGCCAGGGGGCGCCTGGGGGCCCTGGCCCACCTCTGGCTGCCCCCTTTCGCCTATTTATCCCCCGTCACGGGAAAACTCCAGAAGAAGAACCCTATTCCGCAAACTCGCCTCTGTTCCGCCGCCGCCGCGCTTCCGAAGATCGGGAGCACCAGAAGACCTCTTCCCGGGACCCTGCCGGAGGGAGGATTGACCTCCGGGAGTCTCCTCTCCACCATGGATGCTCCCCGGATGTCTTGTGAGTAGTTTTCCTTGGACCATGGGTCCGTGATCAGTAGCTATGTGATGTTCTCCTCCCATCTTTGATCTTCATTGTTTAGACCTCGTGAGCTGTCCTACATGATCGAGGCACCTTTGTAATATTTCTGCTGTTGCTATGTTGAGTTTGATCGGATCTGATGGATTATGAGATTATGTTCAGATTGTGATAGAGTAATATATTTGGTTCTTATCTCTTATATTGTTGTTCCTAAGTAATTCTTGCATGTTCTCCATTGTTGTTTATTGCTTTGGCCAAGTAGTAGGTAGTGACTCCAAGAGGGAGCGTTGTGCTAGATTGTGGGTTCATGCCTCCCCGATGACACGCTTGACTGACAGAAACATGAGTCTAGGGGGTGTGTTGTTGCCACAAGGGGGAAAACAACGGTGCTTGTGACCGCGGTCACAAGGATTGTTTACTTTACGCAAAGTTCTTTTATTGCAGTTGTCTGTTGCTTTGGGTTTACACTTTGGGTGGGGCTCGCAACTTAATACCAGCGAGATGTTCTGGATAGATATCTCAAGGTGGATGATTAGTAGTAGATGCAGATGGATTTCGGTCTACTTATTTTGGCGTACTGCCCGTGCTTTTGAACCTCTTCCTTTCTTTTGTAGCATAGTTAGCATTTCGGTGCGTTCATAATCCTGTCGATTGCCCTTCTGTAATTTGTTTACCTCGCATAGCAGTTTTATCGTCTTTTGGGAGAGAGACATCACTAGCGAACATCACGTATCCCGGTCCATATCCTCATTACTGTTTCCAAGCTATCTTTACTTTTCTGTTTTTACTTGCTATCATTATCCCTTGTGTTTTACCCTTTGTGAACAACAAGACCGGAGATATTGACAACCTCTCTGAACTTCGTTGGGAACAAATTTATCTGTGTCTGTGTGCAGGTCCACGTCAGTCGCGCCGCTGACACCTACTTATCATATCCGGAGTCCTACGGGAGACAAACCTTGGTATCTTCACCGAGGGAAACTCGCTGCTGCACTGCATCACGCCTTCCACTTGGGGCTCACCAACGAAGGGCGAGAAGCCGCTAAGCAATTCGTCGTGGCTCCTGGTCGATGGCTTCGTTCCTCTCCTTTCGTCAAAAATTTTGGCCTTCTTTTCTGTTAACCACCGGTCGTTTGGTCCCATGGATGATTGACGACATTGCTCCAGGCTGGTGCGCCAGTTTCTGCGTGGCTGGGCGGCTAACCGCGCTGCGACTGAGCTCCGGTCCAAGAATGATCTCTTGGCTAAGATTGCTGCCCTTGACGCTGTGGCAGACTCGTCGGGGCTGGATGCTACTGGTTGGGAGCAAAGATATGCTCTCGAAGAGGACCTTTTGAATATTCATAAGATGGAAGAGGAATTTTGGCGACAACGTGGTCGCATCTCATGGTTGTTCAAGGGTGATCGCCTAACGAGTTATTTTATTGCGATTGCCAATGGGCGACGTAGAAGGAGCCGTATCTGTCATCTTGTTATTGATGGCGTGACCGTGCAGGATCCGGCCATCATCAAGGCACACATCTTTTCTTTCTTCTCGTCCCTGTTGGGCGCCAAGCCGGCCACCTCTGTCTCCCTTTCTCCTAGCTTCTGGGATGGGTCTTCCCTGGTTACCGATGCGGAAAACTCCTCCCTTTTAGCTACCCTGTCTACTGAAGAGATTGATGCGGCAGTTTTTGCGTCCAATTCCAACTCGGCCCCGGGACCTGATGGTTTTTCCAATGTGTTTTTCCAGAAATTCTGGCATGTGCTCAAGTATCTGGTCTATGCGATTATCCAAGGTTTTTGCCTTGGTACGATTGATATTTCTCGGCTCAACTATGCGGTCCTTACTCTTATTCCCAAAGTGAAGGGTGCGGATTCCATTCGACAGTTTAGGCCCATTGCGTTGATCAATAACATTGCCAAATTTCCGGCCAAAGCGTTTGTCACTAGACTTTCCCCTATCGCCCACAGATTAATTGCCCCTTCCAAGTCTGCCTTCATCAAAGGTCGCTTCATCCTGGATGGTATCCTTGTTCTCCATGAGTTGATCCATGATCTTAAACGGTGCAAGGTCAATGCGGTTATCCTCAAGCTCGATTTCGAGAAAGCCTATGATTCGGTTAATTGGGATTTTCTGCAGTCGGTTCTGTTATCTAGGGGATTCGATGGTGCCTATGTGCACAGAGTTATGCAGCTTGTTGGTGGGGGCCACACAGCTATCTCCTTTAATAGAGCCCAGACTCCTTTCTTCCCAAACGGTCGCGGCCTCAGGCAGGGGGACCCGATCTCCCCCCTCCTCTTTAACTTTGTGGCCGATGCTCTTGCCGGGATCCTGAATCGTGCGCCTTCGCATAACCACATCTCTCCCGTGGCCTCTCATCTGATCCCGGGTGGGATCTCTCATCTCTAGTACGCAGATGATACGATTATTCTTATTGAAAACACGGAGTTGGGCCTTACTAACCTTAAGTTCATCCTTTTGTGCTTTGAGGCAATGTCTGGCCTGAAGATTAACTTTGCTAAGAGCGAGCTCCTTGCTCTTGGTTGCTCAAATAGTGAAGCGCATCGGGTCGCGCCCCTCATGAATTGCCAGTTGGGGTCTTTCCCCTTTAGGTATCTTGGCATCCCCTTATCCCCGTCCTCCATCTCTTCCAAGGACCTGGCCCCGGTTGTGCTCAAGGTGGGGAACCGAGTCATGCCTTGGAGAGGACGGCATCACTCCCAGGCGGCCAAAGTGTGTCCCATTAATGCCTGTCTCTCCTCCCTACCTATGTATACGATGGGCTTCTATCATATGCCTGTCGTTTTCCATTCTGCTATTGACAAGCACCGCAGTAATTTCTATTGGAATGCTGCTGACAATAAGAGGAAGTACCGCATGGTGCGGTGGAACCTGATCTGTCGACCTAAGAAGGTTGGTGGCCTTGGCATCATTAATACGGTTGTTATGAATGAATGTCTCATGATCAAGTGATGGTGGAAGATTGCCTCCACCTTGAGTGACCCAGCTCCGAAACCTCTGTGGTTTCTTTGCCTTAAGGGCAAATATTTTCCGACGTCGTCCCCTTTGTTGGCGCCGGCGTCGGGTGGCTCCCAGTTCTGGAAGGCGATTTGCAAGGTTAGGGAGCGATTTCGCTCCCATGTTAAGTTTTCGGTCCGCAATCGTACATCTGTCTGGTTTTGGTTAGATCTCTGGCACCCTTCTGGAAGGCTATCGACGGTGTTCCCTACCCTGTTCTCGTACTGTTCCTCCCCCAATATTTCGATTGCGAATTTGGCAGCTCAAAACTGGGACCTGGAGTTTCGTCGTACTCTCTCTCATGCTGATTTGGCTGACTGGCAACAGCTTGTTGGCATGTTCCCTTTGCTCTCGGATGGAGAGGATGTGATCTCTTGGACCCTTTCTGCTTCTGGCAAATTCACAGTTAAGTCTTTATACACGACACTGGTGGGTGGTCATAGGACGAGTCGCTTCTCGCCTGTTTGGAAGTCTAAAGTTCCACCTAAATTCAGGATTTTTCTTTGGCAAGCGTTTCGGGGAAAGTTACCGGCCTCAGATCAGATCCTCAAAAGGAAGGGTATTGACTCCGCCGCTTGTTGCCTGTGTGGGGCTCATGAGTCTACTATTCACATTTTTTTCCAGTGTCATTTAGCTTTATTTATGTGGAGTTGTGTGAGATCCTGGCTTGGGGTGTCGTGGCACCCCGCCTCTTTTGGGGAGGTTAGGTCGCTGGTTAAATCCCTGGCAAATCCCTCTCGTAGAGTTTTTTGGGTGGCTTTTACAGCTTTATGTTGGGTTCTCTGGACTACCCGTAATAAGTTTACTATTGAAAAGGCATTCCCCAGATGCCCTGCTGATTGTTTATTTCGTACGGCTGCTTTAATACAGAGCTGGATCCCGCTGAGTAAGCTTGGGGACGAGGATAACCTGAAGGACATCGTCAACCGCATCAGAGAAGTGGCCAGGCCCCTCCTTCCTCAGCAAGCTCCTCCTCCTGCAGCGAGCCCGTAGGCGTCGTCTTCCGCTGTATGTTTGGTCTTTTGCTCCTGTTTCTTTCTAGTTTGCTGGCTACAGCTGTGTCTGTGTAGCGGTTGTTTAAAACTTTTATTCGGCTCTGTCGGTTGGGGCCTTCGTGCCGTGTGGTGGGTTTTGTAACTTGGAACTGGATTGTGTACCGTTCGCCTTATGGCTTTATTTATAAAGTCGGGCCTAGCCTTTTATCTAAAGAAAGATTGTGCCTATAACTTACAAACTGCGGCTGTGGAAGAGGCTTCGTGAAGATGTCAGCAAGTTGATCTTTGGAGGAGATGAACTTGATACAAAGTAGCTTATGTGCGACACGTTCCCTGACAAAGTGATAATCAACTTCAATGTGTTTCGTTCGGGCATGGAATACCGGATTAGAAGAGAGATATGTAGCACCGATGTTGTCACACCAAAGGACTGGAGGCTGATCTTGAGAGACTCCCAACTCTCTCAATAACGACAGTACCCATATAAGCTCAGTTGTAACATTAGCAACTGCCTTGTACTCAGCTTCAATACTGCTGCGAGATATTGTAGCTTGTTTGCGAGCATTCCAGGCGATCAAGTTAGGACCAAAGAACACTGCATAGCCCCCCGTGGATCGCCTGTCATCAGGACTGCCAGCCCAATCCGCATCTGAGAAGGCTGAAAGAGCACAAGATGGTGCAGGCTGGAGAAGCAAACCATACGAGGCAGTGAGACAGATATAGCGCAGAATACGCTTCACAGCTGACCAATGAGACGTCCTGGGCGCGTGAAGATACTGACATACACGGTTGACTGCATACGAGACATCTGGTCTGGTGATAGTGAGGTATTGCAGACCACCAACGAGGCTGCGATACTCGGTGGCACCATCAAGAGCGGACAACCGATCAGTAGCAGACATAGGAGTGGTAGCATGTTTGCACTTCAGCATACCGGCACGACGCAGCAAATCCAGAGAGTACTTGTGCTGAGTGAGAGTCAACCCAGCCGAAGACCTTGAGACCTCCAGACAAAGAAAGTAATGCAGAGCACCCAAATCCTTGACAGCAAAATCACCACTCAGCGAAGACACGAGCCGATCAACAACAGCATCAGAGGAGCCGATGAGAATGATATCATCAACATAAACGAGCAGATACATCGTGACATCAGGACGCTGAAGAAGGAATAGGGATGTATCAGTTGTGGATGGAACGAACCCATGAGCCCGAAGGACAGAGCCAAGACGTGCATGCCACGCACGAGGAGCCTGCTTGAGTCCATATAGAGCCTTGACAAGGCGGCAGAGATGTTGAGGACGTGCAGGATCAACAAAACCTGGGGGCTGACGCATATAAACCTCCTCCTCCAGAGCTCCATGCAGAAAAGCATTCTGCACATCAACCTGACGAAGAGACCACCCTCGAGTAACGGCAGAGAGAGCAGCAAACGAATAGTAGTAGGCTTGACAACTGGGCTAAATGTGCCCTCATAATCAAGACCATACCTCTGCTTGAAGCCTTTAGCAACTAACTGTGCCCTGTAGCGTTCAATAGAGCCATCAGCATGCTTCTTAACCTTGAAAATCCACTTGAAATCAATAATATTGACACCAGAAATAGGAGGAACAAGTTGCCAAGTATCATTCTTCAGGAGTGCCTGAAATTCCTGCTCCATCGCATCACGCCAGTGAGGAATACCAAGAGCAGCCTGAAAATGGCGAGGCTCGGCTGTGGGATCAGCAACAGCATGGGCCACGCAAGCAGCAATCCACGCAACGGTCCCATCTGTGCGCTCCTTTGGACGAAAAATCCCAGCCTGACTGCGTGTGCGAGGGAGCAGGAATTTCAGACACTCCTGAAGAATGATACTTGGCAACTTGTTCCTCCTGTTTTTAATACGAGTGTGACTATCTTATATATATATAGAGGTACAATACAAGGTATATACAGTCTAACAAGTCATTGGGTCGACGTGGGTTTCACTTGGGAGGAAAGGAATACGCGAAAAAAAAGAAAAAAGGAATACGCGCACTTGACTCTTCAGCTCTCCTTTTCTACGTCCAAAGGCCGGATTGGACTATCATGTCACTCGCCGATCGCGACGGAACGACCAACACGGTGCACATAGCCTAGGGGGGCTTCGGCCGAAGGCCGCCGCTGATCGAGACCGTCGCTTTCCAATCGACAACGAGGACCGCGCACCGTGGTACGGAAAAGAAGACCCACCAGCGATCTTTTTCTCTCAAGGAGGAAGCTCCGTACCGACATGATGTTCCTCTAGTTATCTGCAACCTGTACAAACTATGATAGTAGCCTTTAAGACAGGTGATATGATAAGCTTGCGTTCAGTTTAATCCTTTATAACTTATAAGCAACTTTGGCAAGCAGGTCAGAAAGCAAAGCGTCAAAAGGAGGAGCACTACACAACACAACAAGCTGCGAATCGGGAAAGACAAGACCAAACATAAACATGAAAAAGCCACACGAAATAATCCGCACGATCTCCCACTGCTACTTAGACAAAATTGTGGGGGAAAGCGATGGCTGAGAACAAAGTGCTCCCGCACGATCGACCCCGTGACCTGATTCCGGACTGTACGGTGCGTGTCCCTTCGAACGAAGTTGGAACGATGGTGGAGTCCAAACCAAGTACGGAGTACTACTAGTTTGGACTACTTCGTGTAGCTAGCGGCAGGCCGTAAAGCACAGAGTAGTTTGTTTAAACAATGGACTAAGCGGTGCAGTACGGCACTTGACACTCCTCATTTCCATCTCCTCGCCCGTGATCGATCCTACTGGAACATTATGCTGGAATCGTCGGCGGGGCGCATGCAAGCGCTCATGTCGTCTCATGGGCCGACCTACGCATCGCGCGCTGGGCACGCCGTCGCCGATCCGGTGACTCTTCCATGATCAAGTTTTTCACAACGAACGTCCAGAATAAAATGCTGAGTAGAAAGGTCCCGGTCCGTTGCTGAATCTCACAAAGATAGCTACCGGTTCGGGACAGACGTCACAGACATGGAGCTCGCTCGAACGCATGGATGCCCGATCAAATAAGAGTTGTTCCACAATTTTTGCCGGCGAGTCCGGTTCAAGGAATGTGGAGCGATAACGTAATTGAAGTAGCCGTACACGCGGCACAATCACATATGCGAAAAGTAAAGGGACAAAAATAATAGCAGGACTTGATCTTTATTAATCTTCATACAATACATGGATATATATAGATGGAGAAGGGTAGGTGGAGAAGACCAAAACCCTAGAGTAAAAAAAATCCACCCAAAAAAATGGGGCTCGTACGGTCCTGTACATTGGTTTCCCAACACTTTCCCTTGGTCCGTCATCCCGTATTGTCTACGTCTCAAAAATTCTGAAAACCCCAGTGGAAAAAATATGGAGAAAAAGCACATAGAATACGTCTTCTCATGTTACATGAATTGCCTCATCAAAAACCTCAATGTGAGAAATATTAGAAAAACTCACATAAAAGAAAAAGAGTACAATCCACTCAACATCTCGTTGAGTACTCTATCATCCGGATTGAGATTTACAAATGGGGTGTGAAGAATCTCCCCCCGAATTTGGCATTTCTCTAAGTCTTATCATTCCGTTTCCACGAACACACCTCTCAAAAGATGATGCCGGTAATGATTTAGTGAACAAATCAGCGAGATTGTCACACGACTTAGTATGCAAGATCCTCACCTCGTTCATCTTCTGCAGCACATGAGCATAGAAGAACTTGGGGTTGATATGTTTTGTGAGATTACTCTTCACATACCCAGACTAAACTTGTGTAACACAAGCTGCATTATCTTCGTAGATAATGGTGGGGGTTTGTATGTTGTTCAGCCCACACGTCTGCTGAATATGGCGAATCATCCGTCGAAGCCACACACACTCTCGTGTTGCTTCATACAGTGCTATGATTTTTGAGTGGTTCGTCGATGTTAATACTAGACTTTGCTTAGACGATTTTCAGGAAATTGCAGTTCCACCACAACGGAAAACATATCCAGTTTGTGACTTGGAATTATGCGGGTTCAAAAGGTACCCAACATCAGCATAGCCTACCAATGATAGGTCTTGATTCCTCCTATAAAACAACCCAAGATTTTTGGTCCCCTGCAGGTATCGAAAGACGTCCTTGATGCCTTTCCAATGTCTATTGGCAGGCTCAAAACTATACTTGGCAAGAAAATTGACAGCGAACAAGATGTCCAACCGTCTACAATTTGCGAGGTACATGAGTGCTCCAACGGCACTCAAGAAGGAGAATTCTGGTCCCAGAATTTCCTTCCCTTTTTTCTTAGGCCTGAATGGGTCCTTATCTTGCTGCAAAGACCTTTCAATCATTGGGTCTTAGAAGGATATGCCTTATCAAATCCAATGCCTTATCAAATCCAAATCTTTCGACCATCTCCTCATCTAATCTGTTCGAGTCCCTCGGATTCATGGCCCACCTCCCGGCCCTCAAGCCAGTCTTCACCAATCTACACTCCGGCGTCAATCTGATCTTCGGAGCGTATCAGATCTACATCAACCATTGGGGTACCCTTCGCCTCATCGACGGCACCCGTGCGCCCACGGCAACACCTGCAGCAATGACCGTAGCAGACGCCGCCCGCACGGCCAACCTATTTGGCGGTCGTAGCTACCCACCCAACTCACGGCTCCACGCCACTCACGACCGCTCGAGTGAAGCCCCAGCATGGAGAAGCACGATCGCATGTACCAACAAGGAGACGGCAAGGACACCATCGCATGTGTTCATGGCAGAAGTTGGCGCATCAGCGTCAGGTAACAACGGGCGAATCGACGACCCGGGCACTCGTCAAGACACCCCAACCACCAACAGGGCGACAGGCCCCGGCAACACCAGTCAGATGGTCGTACAGCTAGGAGAACCGGGGACCATACCAAAGAAAGTCCCGGTGGAACAAGGACCCAGCAATCAAAAAAGCAGTCAGCCGCTAAGCAGCAAACAGCAAGCACCCGGCCAAGGCAGCCAGCCATCACACAGCAGGCAGCAAACCCCGGTTACAGCGGCGGGCGAACCATCCAAAGAAAAAATATACTTGTCCAAGGAATCAATGGCAATGGTAAAGGAAGCAGTCGCCGCGGCAGGTTACTACCATCAGATGCCTCAAGAGACGAGCTAAGGGCATACAACAAGTTAGCGGGTGAGTTAACCCAGCAGACGAGACAATGGCGCCTAGCCATGGAGAAGCAAGCAAAAGCGGAACCCGAAAGGAAAAGCAGTCGCAGACAATCTCTCATAAGTGACTCGCCAGGCCACGACTCCCCCACCCGCAACAGATCGAAACTCAACAACCTGCGGAAGACAGAAAGGGCGAGAGTAGTGCGGAAACTGGAAGACGACTTCAGATCAGAGGAGGACGACGACGAAGAAGAGCCCCTCACTCCGGCAGAAGCACTCATAAGCGCCCAGGACTACATGTCCCGTGACCAGAAAAGCAGAAAGGGCAAGACGGATCGCTACACTTCCATAGCTTTGCAGATAATGAAGGACGCTATCGATGCCTTGGTACCTAAGAAATCCAGCGCAAAACGGCAGACTCGCGAGCGGACACCGGACAGGGACCCCAGTTCACCAGACGACGACGACGACAGTAATGACGACAGGCGCAGGCGCCCCGACAAGTACAAGAAACACGACAGCAACGACAACAACAGGCGTCGCAGCACTCGGCGAGATGCGCGAGACGACATCACGCAGAACAGAGTCAACCGCAGCAGGCGAAGACGTGCAGCACGCGAGGAGTACTCGGATGAAGAGGCTTCCGACGAGGAAATCGAGCCATGTGGAGCACTCTGCTTCACACGTGCCATACGTGAGACGCGTATGCCAAACGGGTTCAAACTGAACTCCAGGACACTAAAATACAACGGACTCGAGGAGCCGGAGGCATGGCTCGACGACTACCTAACAGCAGTCAAGTTTCAAAGAGGAACCAACGTCACGGCAATGCAGTACGTGCAGCTCATGCTCGAGAGCTCCGCTCGACATTGGCTGAAAAATCTTCGTCGCGGATCCATCAGCTCCTAGAGTCAGTTCCGAGGAGCCTTCATAGAAAACTTCAAATCCACATACAAGCGACCAGCCTCACTCGAGGAGCTGCGGGCATGCAAACAAGGAACGAGGGAGGCCCTGCGAGCATACATCCAGCGATGGACGATACTCAAGAATTCAGCGGAAGACATCTCGGACGAAAGTGCGATCGACGCATTCAGGCGAGGTCTTCAGCGCCTTGAATTCAAGGAGCAGCTCGGACAGATGAAAGTCCGAACACTCGCGCGGCTGTTAGAACTAGCCAACAGCTGGGCGGACGGAGAAGACTCCGTTCGTAATGAAATAGAAACTCACACTGCACGATCAGAGTACGACTACGACTACAACGGAGATAGAGGAGACGACAGAAGAAGGAAGCGACCCAGACGGAACTTCTACAACGACAGAGGACCTGACATGGTCGCCGCCGGTTTCTCGGACGATCGGAACGGCAGGCACCGTGATGATAACAGACCACAACGACGAGACAACCCAGAAGACGAGCCCCAGGCTCAGAGACGAGAATGGAGGACAAGGCAGCCACGCGACGGCACTCGCGCATTCCGCTCCGCCAAAGAACAACTCGACGGACCGTCCTCTATACACGGATTCAGAAACGAGCAAGGAGAGCTCAGATCATCCCACACCCTCAGGAATTGCAGAAGCTTCAACGAGTTGGCCGAGGAGAAAAGCCGCTCCGTGGCCGCAACAGCACGACCACTCGCAAGCATAGCAGTTGGGCCAGTCGCCCACGATGCGCCACCATCCCCCCCTCTGCCAACAAGACAGGTGGCCGCCATCCAGGAACGGCAAAGGACACCAGAAGAAGAAAACCAATACCCAGAAGCCCACGGGAGGATCTACATGATACAAGAAGGCAGACCTTCCAACAGGCAGCAGAAACAAGTCACCAGACAAGTCTTCTTGGCAACCTCCGCACACCCGGCCGTCCTAGAGTACCTGCGCGGGTCGGAGACAGAAATCTCCTTCTCCCGGGATGACCACCCGCCAGTCGTTCCCCAACCAGGGCATGCCGCGTTAGTACTCGAGGCCAGAATCGGAAATTACGACATGTCGCGAGTATTCATGGACGGCGGCAGCGGGATCAACATCATATTCACCCGAACACTCGACGACATGCTCATCCAAAACAACGCACTCAAGTCCTCAGGCACAACCTTCCACGGGATCGTACCAGGAAAAGCAGTCTACCCCCTCGGAAGGATAAGCCTGGAGGTAGTCTTTGGGAACGCGGCAAACTTCCGCAAGGAAACGCTTGACTTTGAAGTGGTCGACTGGAAGTCGCAATACCACGCAATCCTCGGGCGACCAGCTTTCGCTCGCTTCATGGCCGTACCCCACTACGCCTACCTCAAGCTGAAGATGCCAAGCCCACACAGGGTCATCAGCGGCAGTTTCGTCAGATCCGACCGCTGCGACAAAGAATTCCACAAGATAGCAGAAGCATTCGTAGCCCACCAAGGCAGCAGGACCACGGGACTCGCAGGAGAAGTGTTCCCGTAGAAGGAAAGGAACATCGCCCGAAGAAACCCGGCACTGGGAGACAAAGCTACCAGGCCCTTAAGGCCACTACATCATCGCTCTAAGCAAAAGGGACCTATCCTCAACAGAGCCCTCCTACTCTTTGTAAGAGACAGCTGGAAATATATTACATCGATATTTTTCCCAAAACTTCTTGGCACTCGGGGGCTCGCCAAAGCAGCCACCCCCCGAGGCATCCTCCGCAATCGCGGCACATTAACTTGGCACTCGGGGGCTCGCCGAAGCAGTCACCCCCCGAGGCGTCCTCCGCAATCGCGGCACATTAACTTGGCACTCGGGGGCTCGCCTAAGCAGCCACCCCCCGAGGCGTCCTCCGCAATCGCGGCACATTAACTTGGCACTCGGGGGCTCGCCGAAGCAGCCACCCCCGAGGCGTCCTCCGCAATCGCGGCACATTAACTTGGCACTCGGGGGCTCGCCGAAGCAGCCACCCCCCGAGACGTCCTCCGCAATCGCGACACATTAACCTGGCACTCGGGGGCTCGCCGAAGCAGCCACCCCCCGAGATGTCCTCCGCAATCGCGGCACATTAACCTGGCACTCGGGGGCTCGCCGAAGCAACCACCCCCCGAGGCGTCCTCCGCAATCGCGGCACATTAACTTGGCACTCGGGGGCTCGCCGAAGCAGCCACCCCCCGAGGCGTCCTCCGCAATCGCGGCACATTAACTTGGCACTTGGGGGCTCGCCGAAGAAGCCACCCTCCGAGGCGTCCTCCGCAACCGCCGCACATTAACTTGGAACTCGGGGGCTCGCCGAAGCAGCCACCCCCCGAGGCGCCCCCCGCAACTACAAACGCAGACGACCCTCCAAGACAGCATAGAATATATACAACCAAGAAGAAGCATATACAGCGAAGGGAAGCACCTAATCTTTAGGCTCCAACTTCGCCTTAATAAGTGCACCCAGATGGCGGTCGTTCTCTTCGCAAACTCGCCTCACAACCTGGTGCGCATGCCTATCTACAACCACGCAGTGCTCATTCATCGGATGATCCCTACAGCCTGGACGGCCCGCCACCACCTGAGCAAAATCCACCCCCGGCCAATGACTATGGACCAAACCCAAAGCAGCTCGGGCTCCAGCATGAATCTGATGATCCATCATTCGACGTAACTCGGCAGGCTGAGAAAATATGCGACAGAGCTTCTCAAGGGACGAAGGAACCACCTCCAACGGATAGAACTCAGCATGGATACCACCCAATACCCGCTGGCAGTATTTGAGAGCATCCGGTACCCGCTCAACTCGGAGACGAAGCAAAGCAAACGCTCGAGCACGAGCCCCATCTGCCCAAAAGGGATTGCTCGCCTGCACACTAGGATCATCAAGCCACGACATCTCCAACTGAACAGCCCTCTCTTCATCCTGAGTTCGCCCTTCCAGCACTTCGAAAGTCAAAAACTACGATCAGGACAGAGACGGCAAAAACCCACTAAGCGGAATCAAGAAACCAAGCAGAGGCAAGACTCACCCTGCAGGAGGTTGGACAACTTCACCATCCACGAAGCAAGGCCCTCAACCACGGACTCGGCGCGCTCGCGCCGAGTACGCTGAACGGCCACGGATCCCTTCAGTCGGACAATCTCCCGCTCAGCGTCTTTCAGCCGCAAGCAAACGGACTCGTACGCACCCTCGCGAGCGTCATCCTTCAGAGAACTCCACGGACGAAGAACGCCCGAAGTGGCCTACCGCAGGATGACCAAAACAAATCAAAAACAGCAAGAGGAACAGCCAAGCAGTCACTCAGATAAAAGTAGCAAAAGATCAACCATCACAACGGTGTCACGAATTACAGACAAAGTTTCAAAGCGGCGCAACACTACTGTGCCTCCCCCTCACCTATGACAGGGGGACCCTGAGCATCTACAACTTGCTGCAGGCGACGAGCCAGCCTATCGGCTCGGTCGTCCTGCTCATCAGAATAGCCCGGGATGGTCTCAACCAAGGAATCATCAAAGGAAACCCCATGCCCTATAAGGACGACAAGGGCCGTGGAAGAACCACTCACCACGCTCTCCGCCACCAGTTCCACCATACGTTTCCCATCCGGGCCGGACGCAGCAACCCGAGCACCCAGGCCATCAGGCACCTTCGTACCCTCCGTGACGAGGGGGTGACCCCACGACTCCTACTAATGGGCCTACCCGGTGTCATTGAAGGCCCACGGAGCTACCGCCGGACTCGCCTTGGCCCGTTAGATGGCACCGACATTGGGAGTCCTCGACTGACAAGGAAGGTGCAGGGACTTGCCGTACAAGCTAGGGTTAGATTACCTGTAATTGGAGATTGATTCCTCGAGACCTGGCCTACTATATAAAGGCCAGGAGGGGTAACGCATAGAACATCGAATAAGACATCGCCTGTAACCCTAGCCTAGAGCGCATCTGCTTTGGCATCCCCTGTAATTTCTCCACAATCAATATATCGAGCAGGAAGTGTGTCCTCCTGTTTGCCGACGAGCTTATCGTCCAACCTGTGTCCTCTCCAACTAACCCAGGGTCCCTGACCATGGGACTTGCCGGGGCCGATCCTCGACAATTGGCGCCGTCTGTGGGAACCACACATGTTGGAATTACGATCTCGGCGGTCCCATCTTCAGCAAATCGCAACTCAAGGGCAAGAGCCGGACCCAACTCACTCGAAGGATTCAATATCACGGCAAACATCTTCGCCGCCCCAGCAGTCTCGATCGAGTCGCAACCGTATCAGACCAGGTACAGTGGAGGCAACCAAACACGGCGTCAGCAACGAAGGAACCGGCGATCCAGAAGAGTCGCAAGGAACCCCTACGCAAGAGTCCCGCTCGAGGAGGCGCGACGCGCAGCAGGAGGCCCGCAGGTCTTTCGACGGCCCACCACCACCCGGGCACCCGCCGAGCATCACAACGATGGCTACGAGCCCGACGCCAGCAACCAAGAATATCGCCGCCAAGGAAGGAATCGACGACCCGGGAGGCACACCAGGGAGATCTGCAGCGAGGACAAACCCTGCAAGCCGCACGACGCAGCCGAGGAGCCAAGGGCCGTCCGACGCACCGCCACGCGGGCACTCAACGACAGCCAAGATAGCGACTCGGAGACACCGGTCGGCGAATACTACGACCCGGAGCGAAGGCCGGATGAATTCGCCAACCTCATCAAGCATCAGGACACAATTCGAGGAATCGAAACAGATCCTCGATTCTACGAACACCCGGAGGACCACGAGCACGTCTTCACAATCTCAAGGAGGAAGAGACACAGCGGGTCAAGCAAACTTACGGTCAGAGAACAGCTTGCAGGACCCTGCACAATTCACAACTTTGAAGACGAATGGGGCGCATCAGATCCAACCACACCCTGGGAGAATGCCGCCTGTTCAGCGAGCTAGCCGATGACCTCAGGAACGAAAAACGCAAAGAAGCCAAGCGCGCTCGAGAGCTCGAGCAATCGCCGCCACCAAGCCCCGAAGGACGCTGCAGCCCGCCGCATGGGCAGGTGCTCATGATACAGGAAAGCAGGGTGCCACAAGCGCGGCGCGACGCCTACACCCTGCAGGCTGCAGCAACCGAGAACATGAAACCAGGGGAAACCTACCAACTGCACGACGCGGAGACCATCATCACGTTCTCGCAGGATGACCACCCGCCATCCATACCAAGACCAGGACACGCGCCCCTCGTGCTCGACGCACAAATCGGAGGATATGACATGGATAGGGTTTTCATGGACGGAGGCAGCAGCATGAACATCATCTTCGCAAGCACCCTACATAAAATGTTGACCCCTCGGTCGGTATGGAAGAAGTCAAGCACCGTACTAAACGGCGTAGTACCTGGAGAAGCAGCAACATCACTCGGATCAATCGAGCTTGAGGTCGTCTTTGGAAACCGACGCAACTTCGCCAAGCACATCCTCGAGTTCGAGGTGCTCGACTGGCCATCTCAATACCACGCAATATTGGGACGACCAGCGTTTGTGCAGTTCATGGCAGTCCCACACTACGCGTATCTCAAGCTCAAGATGCCAGGCTCAACAGGAGTCCTCACAATCAACGGAAGCTTCGTCAAGTCAGACCAATGCGACCGCGATTTCCACCAAATCTCCGACACACTCGGAGCGGACCAAGAACTGAGAAAAATATTCATGGTCGTCGACAAGAAAATCTTCCCATTGGCAAGCCGCAGCGAGTCAAAAGAGTATGGTCCTATCTTCAGCATCGACAGCGACACGGTCACGCACCAAGTACACCCGACGGACCCAGAGAAAACAGTCCGCGTGTACGCCCACCTGCCAGAAGAACAAGCGACTGCTCTAGTGGCCCTCCTTCGAGACGAGTGGAAGATATTCGCCTGGTGCCCAGCCGACATGCCTGGCATACCACGCGAATTCGCAGAACACGCTCTAAACATCAAACCAAACGCGAAACCAGTGAAGCAAGCTCTGAGAGATTCTCGGAGCCCAAGCGTAGGGCAATCGGAGAAGAAGTCAACCGATTGCTCGACGCCCAGTTCATCCGAGAAACCAAGAAGGCCACTTGGATAGAAAACCCAATGCTCGTGCCCAAGAAAGACACGGACGTACTGCGCATGTGCGTCGACTACGGGCCAGTGAACAAGCACTGCCCGAAAGACCACTTCCCCCTGCCAAGGATCGACCAAATAATCGATTCGACTGCGGGATGCAATCTTCTTTCCTTTCTGGACGCATATTCAGGATACAACCAGATCAGGATGAAAGAAGAAGACGAAGAGCACACCTCATTCATCACACCCTACGGCGTATTCTGTTACAAGACCATGCCCTTCGGGCTGAAGAACGCAGGTGCCACATACCAGCGGATGATGCAAGCCTGCCTAAAGGAGCAAATCGGAAGGAACGTACAGGTGTACGTAGATGATATCGTCATCAAGACCTACAAAGCAGACACGCTACTCGACGACCTGCGCGAAACCTTCGCAGCACTCAACAAATACAGGATCAAGCTGAATCCAAAGAAGTGCGCTTTCGGCGTACCGGCCGGGAAACTGCTCGGCTACATGGTCTCCGCCCGAGGAATCGAAGCAAACCCAGAGAAGGTCCAAGCCATTGCCAAGATGCAAGAGCCGACTGACATAAAAGGAGTACAGCAGCTAACCGGAAGACTCGCAGCACTAAGACGTTTCATCAGCCGGCTAGGGGAACGCACGCTGCCCTTCTACCAACTGCTAAGGAAAGGAGAAAAATTCGAGTGGACAGAGGAAGCCCGCCAAGCATTCACGGACCTCAAAAAGACGCTCTCAACTCCACCAGTTCTGGCGGTACCCAGGGACAAAGAGAAACTCTACCTCTACATAGCAGCGCGCAGCAGCGTCGTAAGCATGGCACTCGTCGTCGAACGCATGGAAGAAGGCAAGGCCAAAGCATACAGAGGCCAATCTATTACCTCAGCATGCTACTAAACAAGTCCCAGCAGCGATATCCACACTACCAGAAGTTACTGCTGGCCGTCATCATGACTTCACGGAAGGTATCACACTACTTCGACGAGCACCCGATCACCATAGTGAGCAGCGCACCACTCGCGGACATCCTCAACAACCCAGGAGCGACTGGGCGAGTCGCCGAGTGGAACATAGAGCTCAGCCCGCGAGATCTACAGTTCAAGCACCCAACAGCAATCAAAGCCCAAGTACTCCCAACCTTCCTGGTCGAGTGGGCAGAGGTCCAAACACCAGGACCTCCGGATCTGTCGAACTCATGGTCAATGTTCTTCGACGGATCGAAAAGACAAAAAGGAGCAGGAGCAGGAGTCGTCCTAATCTCCCCCAAAGGAACGAAGCTGAAGTACATCCTCCAGATAAACTTCAGCCACGCATCCAACAACGAAGCAGAGTACGAGGCACTCCTCCAAGGCATGCGCATGGCCAAAACATGCGGAGCCACCCGCCTCATCATCTACGGGGACTCCAATCTCGTCGTCCAGCAGGCGATGAGAAATTGCAACGCCCTAGCCGACAACATGGCAGCCTATCAGAAACTCTACAACGAACTCGAAGGAATCTTCGACGGCTGCGAGCTCAACTACATCACTAGGGCCAACAATACGGAGGCGGACGAGCTCGCAAACATCGGATCGACCCGAGGACCAATACCACTCGGAGTTTTCCTGGAAAGCATCGGCCAAAGGTCCATCAAAACACCGGCGGTGGCACTCGAGACAGCCGAGGACGAAGAGGACGCAACAGACCCAGCGCAAGTGGCATCAGCAAGCCCGTCAGAAGGCACCAGTACCAGCACACCCGACGGCACAGCAGCAGACGAGCTCGACGGACCAGCCTGGGCAAAACCATTCCTTCGGTTCATAATCGAGGGAACGCTACCGCAAGACGTAGACGAAGCACGGCGCATCAGCAGACGCTCCAAAGCGTTCACGGTGATCAACAGACAGTTGTACAAACGCAGCATTGCGCAAATACTTTAAAAGTGCATCGACGAGGAAGACGGCAAAGCCATACTCCTCGAAATCCACGAAGGCACATGCGGGCACCACGCAAGCAGTCGAGTACTCGTGTCCAAGGCATTCCGAGTGGGATTCTATTGGCCCACAGCTATGAAAAACGCAGAGGACATAGTGCGGCGCTGCGTCGCTTGCCAAAAATTCGCTAACAGAACGCATGCACCGGCCTCAGAGCTCAAGACCATACCATTATCCTGGCCATTCGCCACCTGGGGACTCGACATGGTCGGCCCACTAAAGAAATCATCAAAAGGAGGAAGGACACATCTACTGGTCGCAGTCGACAAGTTCACCAAGTGGATCGAAGCAGTGCCAATCATCAGTTCCACCGCCCTCACGGCGGTGAACTTCATCAAATCAATAATCTTCAGACTCAGAGTGCCACACAACATCATCGCGGACAATGGAACAAATTTCACAGCTGCCGAATTCCATAACTTCTGCGAAGAGCTAGGCATTAAAATAAACTACGCGTCAGTCGCGCACCCGCAATCCAACGGCCAGGTGGAGAAAGCAAACGGACTCGTATGCGGAGGACTCAAGAAGCGGCTCCTCGCACCACTCGAGCAGGCCGCCGGAAACTGGGTAGAAGAGCTCCCCGCAGTACTCTGGAGCCTACGGACCACGCCAAATACTGCGACCCAATTCACGCCGTTCTTTATGGTTTAGGGGGCCGAAGCAGTACTACCACATGACCTCAAGTTCGGAGCCCCTCGGGTCACGGGGTACGAAGAAGAGGAAGCAGAAGAAGCACTCCAAGACGACAAAGACACAGTCGACGAGGCAAGAGACGTGGCCCTATCAAAGTCAGAAGGATACCAGGACAAGCTGCGCACTTACCAAAGCGGTCGCCTTAGAACTAGAACCTTCAACAAAGGAGACCTAGTACTACGACTGATACAAGAGAAGGTCCACAAATTAGCCCCCCAATGGGAAGGCCCATTCATAATATCAGAAGTCATCGGAGGCGGCGCCTACAGGCTGAAGAACCCAAAGACGGACGAAGACGTGGGCAATCCATGGAATGTCGCAAACCTGCGACTGTTCTACCCTTAGCATCAATCGGTTGGACATGACAGGCAGTCCATGTAACCACTCGACCGCAATAAAGCATATGTTGCCCAAACACTACCAGCTCTCAAAGCACTCAGGGGCTTAAGAAAAATCCCCCCGAGCCCTGCTATCGCCTACGCGATCTTACATCAAAAGCACTCGGGGGCTTAAGAAAAATCCCCCCGAGCCCTGCTATCGCCTACGCGATCTTACATCAAAAGCACTCGGGGGCTTAAGAAAAATCCCCCCGAGCCCTGCTATCGCCTACGCGATCTTACATCAAAAGCACTCGGGGGCTTAAGAAAAATCCCCCCGAGCCCTGCTATCGCCTACGCAATCTTACATCAAAAGCACTCGGGGGCTTAAGAAAAATCCCCCCGAGCCCTGCTATCGCCTACGCGATCTTACATCGAAAAGCACTCGGGGGCTTAAGAAAAATCCCCCCGAGCCCTGCTATCGCCTACGCGATCTTACATCAAAAAGCACTCGGGGGCTTAGGAAAAATCCCCCCGAGCCCTGCTATCGGCTACGCGATCTTACATCAAGTACCCTCGAAAAACATGGCAACAATCAGATGGAGCACCAAGTACTCTGAGGAAAACTTTGGAGGAAGCACAGGACACAAGCTCATTTAGTCTTCACCCAATCGCCAACGATCACCCAAAGACTCGGGGGCTACTCCCATCGGGAGCGCTGTCGCGCACCCGATAGAACCCACATTGCAAAGTTCGGGCGGACTCGAACACAGCTCTCGATCAGGACTCGAACACAGCTCTCGATCAAGACTCGAACACAGCTCTCGGCCGAGCAAAAGCCCAAAGATAAAATACTGTTGCAAAAGACTCAAGCACAGTTTACATCACAAGAGTCATTTTCAGTACAAAAGGACTCAACTACATTTGGATAGAAGGCAGCTCCTGTTACAAGGGGGAATCACCCAAGGAATTATGACTTCTACATGTGTGCCCATGAGGGGTAACCGACTCTAGTACAAGAACATCATTACAGACAAAGGAGGAGTCGAATCAGCAGGCTCACGATGTCAATGACATAACAAAAGGTGAAACTCGACTTATTTGCGGAGCCATTGAAGGTGATGCTCCACCAGCTTCTTCTCCTGCTCCTCTAGCTTCTTCTCCAGCTCCGCCCAAGCTGCCGGCGAAGATGACGCCGCTGCCTCCAGTTCTACAAGGTCGCCTGCCGCGCTCGTTTAACCGGTGGCTTGACATCGAGGTCTTCCTCAGAGCCAGAGGAGGAAGCAGTTGAAGACGGCTCACCACCACCACCAGAAGAGTCCCTGGAGGAAGAAGCAGTCGAAGACACAGGCGAAGGACCCCCCGACCTTGCGGAAACGTCGCTGCTGGACTCCTGAGCCTGCGGGTCCATGCTGTTGCCACTCGGATCAAAAGCACGGACGGCAACAGTGCTCTCACCATCAAATCGACAGCAAAGAACATCACCATCACGCAGACCCAAGCGGCGAGAAAACGAACTCCAACCAGAGCCAAGGAAGACCAAGCGGGAACGGTCAAACTCCAAATCGACATAGGAGGGAGCTCGATCGCTCCCCTGAAGATGCAGAAGCAAGCCATCCAAACCAAGATCGGCCACAATGGCAGAAAAAGAAGGAGGAATAAGAACGCGAGTGGCATTAAGGCCACGAACGCGCAATAAGAAGTCATGCCGCCAAAATCCCTCCGCAGCAGACGAAGAAGGTGGTAGCGGAGTGCCATGTCGACCACCGCGTCCAGAACGAGGAGCACGTCCTCCTCTACTACGACGGATGCGACCACGGCCGGAGCCTCGCTTTGGAGCCATGAAAATCTAGTAAAAGGGAAGTAGAAGAGGAGACAGATGGAGGAAAGCAAGCCAGGGCGAAGCCAATTTATAGCGCAAGGAAGCCCCGACGCGGAAAGGCCAAGCGGTGCCCACACTTAATCGAAAAATTAAAACTACACCGACGCTTCAAAATTCGAGGCCAAAGATGCTCGCCCACGGGGCGCGCTGTTCATACCACCATCAAATCACGCGTGTTGGAAACGCGCGTCTCGGGAACTTAACTGGCGCTGCTTGCACGCCACTGAGCTCATCATTATGACCGGTCAAGATGAAAAGATGGTTCACTGCCAAGCATCTATGACAATAACCACACAGTGACGTGGTTATCCTGACAGGAGAAAAAAGCAGAAGACCAACCAACGTCTTGTCACAGGCAAATCGTATCAGGTACGCTACCAACACGTAGAGATTTTATCAGATCTTTTCCAACAAAAGAAAACATCTCACTCCCATCGGGAGCAGCCCAACTCGAGAGTCCCAGGTGCTCACTCATCTGAAGATTAGCAAGGTGCTCGAGTGATCACTCGCGCGCACTAGAGTTGCAGGTGCTCCCTCACCTATGAACCCACAAGGTGCTCGAGTGACCACTCGCATCCTTAAGAGTTTCGGGTGCTCCCTCACCTCTGAAAGAAACTCAAACAGCTTTCGAGTAATTACTCGCAGAAGGATTCCTCGCCTGAGCACTCGAAACAAAGCTCCGCGAGTGGGATGAGTGAACAGCTCGCTTGATGATTTGTTCCAAGTGGGTGAAATGCTATAAGGCTCCGCGCCTCAAAAACACACCTATTCCTGGAACCACGACACACTGTGCCCAGATGCCACGCAAGACTAGCGTGTAGGTAAGACCCCGCTGCGAAGTTCGGCCGGGCTGGGACTTGTCGAAGAGCGATTTCGCTCTCAACATTTTCCATGCGCTGCGCATGAAGTATAAAGCCGGGCGGACGCGCCTTAGGCTACGAAACCAACTGGCGGCAAATGAACACCGTAAGACCTGAAGCGGCCGGACTTTTGCTATGCTCCAGTATTCCAAGCTCATGTCGAGGGACATGGGTTTGATTGGGCGATCGCGGTATTTGCCACTAGCGCAATTCACCAAGGCTCGATCCGTCGAATCCTTGGGCCCTTTCTGCTTAGCATCCCTCGAAACAGGTTTTGTCATGGCCACCATGCTGCCAGCGACCGCAGGTGCACCGCGCATACAAGACACGGACATATGAAGATGAACTCGAGTCCCTGCGCGACTCTTCGAGTCCCCCAGGCACTCGGGAGCTACTGACGAGGGGGTGACCCCACGACTCCTACTAATGGGCCTACCCGGTGTCATTGAAGGCCCACGGAGCTACCGCCGGACTCGCCTTGGCCCGTTAGATGGCACCGACATTGGGAGTCCTCGACTGACAAGGAAGGTGCAGGGACTTGCCGTACAAGCTAGGGTTAGATTACCTGTAATTGGAGATTGATTCCCCGAGACCTGGCCTACTATATAAAGGCCAGGAGGGGTAACGCATAGAACATCGAATAAGACATCGCCTGTAACCCTAGCCTAGAGCGCATCTGCTTTGGCATCCCCTGTAATTTCTCCACAATCAATATATCGAGCAGGAAGTGTGTCCTCCTGTTTGCCGACGAGCTTATCGTCCAACCTGTGTCCTCTCCAACTAACCCAGGGTCCCTGACCATGGGACTTGCCGGGGCCGATCCTCGACACTCCGGCATAAGGTGCTCGTGCGCAAGACCCACAAGATTGGAAGCCCGGGCGCAGATGTCCTCGACCACTGCAACAGCATCTGCAACTACATCGACAGCACCTTGGAGAATCCCAGACCCCGACGCAGCAGCCTACATCGGCTTCGCACCTACAGCAGCTGCACCAAGCAAATAAACGTCATCACGGGAAGACAGCAGAAACAGTAATGGTTGAACGCCAAAACTTACACACGAGCGAGTCCGCCAAAGAGCGAAGACGTTTGCCCTCGACTGCTTCCACCCGCGCACGCGCATCCTCAGCCTGGAGTAGGCGAACCAGCTCCTCATGTTGACCGTGCAACTCCGCCTCCTTGGAAGCCAAGGCAGCCTTGAGAACGGAAACCGTCTTTTCCGCCTTCTCGGCTTGCTTCTCGGCTACCCGGCGACGATCTACAAGGCAAGAAAGCACTCAGAACAGAAGACGAAGCACCCAAAACTCAGCAGCGCAAAAACCAAAAACTCACCATCCATAGCAGACAAGGCATCCTGGGCAGAATCATGGGCCCGTTGCCAACGCTCAGCATCAATCATCAAACGCTCACAGTGTTGGAAAACAGGCTACAAATACCAGGCAATCAGGTGTCAGGGAAAGACAAGACTACAAGCAACTGCAAACAGTTACTTCTAGCCTCGGGGGCTACTCCCATCGGGAGCACTGCCGTGCCCCCGATGATAAATTAACACAGACACGAATCATCTTACCAGCTTGGAGACATGGTCGAAAACACGGGCCTTGTCTTCAATCGCCAGATCAAGGCGGCCAAAGTATGGAGACCCAAGTTCAATCGGCTTGGGCTCAGGAGCAACAACACCAGGCGCCTCAGAAGAAGGCACACCAGGAACTACACCCGCAGCCGAAACGGCAGGAGTCGCCGTCGGCCCAAATTGACCAGCGGCAACCGAGAGGTCCTCGAGATGTTTAGCTGCCGCCCCAGAACTCATCGACTTCAGATCAGTAGCAGCTGCGCTGGTGCACGAAGCAGCCGGAGCAGGCGCAGCACTACAAAATAAGCATTGTCAGGCGCAAGAACAAGGAAAAAGGAACGGGCACAAATCCAGCAGACTCTTACCCGACACGCGCAGCTCAAAGACGCCCCAGCCTCCCAAGCCTGACCCTCTTGGGAGGAGGGGCCGGAGCAACAGCCGAAGGGGAAGGCCCAGCAAGAGGAGCAGCAGGTGGGACATCATCACCCAACGTAGCATGATCTTCAGCATCCAAGGGGCGCGACCGCTTCACACGAAAGGGACTCGAGTCCTCACTATCTCCAGTCTCCACTAGCACAATCTCAGCATCAACAGCCGGCGCAGCATTATCAGCTTCGGAAGGATCAGGCTCTTCACGAATATCGGCGTCCTCCGGCTGCGGAGGATTACACGGCACCGGAGCATGGCCCTGCAAGGCAAGCAATGTTAACAACAAAACAAAACTAGGAACTCGTCCAGACAAATGAATGAACATGGGCACCAACCGGCGGCGGAGAATGATCAGAAGCATATGGAAGGACAAAGCGCATCTCGGAAATACTCGAGCACTTGGTCACATGCTGGATACGAGCCAACAAGGCATCAGGTTCTAGCTCTTCAGGCGAGCATCTCGTCGAGTCACCGAGTCCCTCGTACTACCACATAGGGCGAGCTCGATGCTGCAACGATTGAACTCGCCTCCCCACAAAAACAGAGATAAGTTGACCACCAGTCAAGTTATCCTTCAACACAGAAATCATTTCCAAAAACGGAGTCAGCTCGGACGACTCCACCTCGGTCAAAGAATGGTACCACGAAGGCTGTCTGACCACCCGCGTGCCCGGATTGAAAGAAGCAAGACCAAATTGCTGACCAACAACGAAGCGATCCTTCAGATAAAACCAGCCTCTTCGCCAGCCACTAACGGGATCGATCTTCTCCAAGTCAAAATATGCATGTTTATCCCCAATGGAGATACCCACTCGACCCACGGCGTACTCAGAGTTCGTCCTTTTTACATTAAAAAGGCGCCTCCAAAGTCCCCAATGGGGGTAAATCCCCAGGAAGGCCTCGCAAAGAGTGATGAAACACGCAATGTGAAAAATCCCATTGGGAGTCAGGTCATGCAACTAGAGCCGATAGGAATACAGCAAGCCCCGAACGAATGGATGCAGCGGAAGAGCAAACCCACGGTGGAAGAAAGCCTGGATGCATACCCGCTCGTCCGCCGCCGGCGCTGGAATCGACTCATCACCAGGAAGACGGACATCGCCCGCCACCACCATACCATCAGCAGCCAGCGCATCCAGATCTCCAGCCCCGAACGTGGACCGCTCCCACTTGCCGGACATCTTGGCCGACTCGACATCAGCACGGAGGCGCTTGGACATAGATCTCACAGCAGCACGCAGAAGAGAAAAGACGAAGGCTCAGAAACGCGAAGGAAGCAGAGAAAAAGGAGGAAGGCAATGGCTGGGTAAAACACACAATTTACCCAGCCGCATGGTATTTAACTCAAAGAGCCTAGCAAGAAGGGCCACCATGCAACCTTTTTGCCCAGTAAAACGTGGCACGACCTGATACAGAGGCGAAAAGTATGGAAATCCAACCGGCGCAATAACAACACCGTCCACTACGCACGCAAAAAGAGGACCATGATCGCGCGACGCGAAAATTTTGGCGGGACAGCGCCAAGTCATTTCCCACGACAGACCGCAACGGTCAAAAAATTGCAGAAGACCACGCCAACGTCATATCACAGCAAGGCGTACTGAGTACGCCATCAAGGACCTGAGATTCTATCTTTCAGATCTTTTTCCCGATGGAGAAAAAACATCTTACTCCCATCGGGAGAGTACATCATAAGAGTCCCGGGTGCTCCCTCACCTAAAAGTCAGCAAAGTGCTCGAGTGACCAGTCGCACCCACGAAGAGTCTCGGGTGCTCCCTCAAACCCGACGTAAAGACAAACATGCATTCACCAAGACCATAAGGCGCTAAGAGTCTCAGGTGCTCCCTCACCTCAAGAGCCGAAACGGTATTCGGGTGATTACTCGCGAAAAAAACCCCGACTAAGCACTCGAAACAAGCTCCTCGGGTGAATGAGTGAACAACTCGCTTGATGTTTTGTTCCAAGCGGGTGCAATGCTATAAGGCTCCGCGCCTCAAAAACACACATTCCTGGAACACGATACACTGTGCCCAGATGCCACGCAAGATTAGCGTGTAGGTAAGACCCCGCTGCGAAGTACGGCCGGGCTGGGACTTGCCGAAGAGCGATTTCACTCCCAACCTTTCCCATGCACTGCGCATGATAGAAAATCCGGGCGGACGCGCCTTAGGCTATGCACATTACTGGCGGCAAATGAACACCGTAAGACCTGAAGCGGCCGGACTTTTGCTCGACCCCAGTGTTCCAAGCTCACGTCGAGGGACGTGGGTTTGATTGGGCTACTGTGGTATTTTCCCTAGTGCAATTCACCAAGGCTCGACCCGTCGACTCCTTGGGCCCTTTCAGCTTAGCATTCCTCGAAACAGGTTTTGTCATGGCCACCAGACTGCCAGCGACCCGCGGATGAACCGCGCATACCAATAACCAACAAATGAATGTACTCGAGTCCCTGCGCGACTCTTCGAGTCCCCCAGGCACTCGGGGGCTACTGACGAGGGGTGACCCCACGACTCCTACGGATAAGCCTACCTGCTGTCCATGAAGACAGAAGGCCCGTGAAGACACAGCCTCGGCCCGCTAGTTGGCACCGACGTAGGAGTCCACGACTCACAAGGAAGGTGCGAAGACCTGTCGTACAGAGCAAGCTAGGGTTAGGAAAGCTTACTTGTACACGTAGATGAACTCCCCGAGACCTAGCCCGGTATATAAGGGCTAGGAGGGGCGACGCCAAAGACATCTAATATCACCTGTAACCCTAGCCTTGAGCGCTCCAGCCTTGGCCTCCACTGTAATCGCATCTCCCCCATCAATAATATCGAGCAGGAGCGAGCCTTCCTGTTTGCCGACGAGCTATCGTCCAACCTGTACATCTCATGACTAACCCAGGGTCCCTGACCATGGGATTTTCCGGGGTTGATCCCCGTCAGCGGCCATCCTAGCTTTGGTCTCGTCCAGATCGACGACGGTTTGAGGGCCACCCTCAAATATGAGATGGTTCATGAGCATCGCGACGTAGCTACTGATTGCAGCGTCGTCCTCGGGCGCTGGAATTACGTCAAGAAACTTGCGGGGAGGCAGCAAACTGTCAATGGAGAACTCCCTTGGGCCCTTCCTCCCCGCCTTGGAGCCACTTCTCTCGTCACCAACGGGCTCGACGTTGAGGTCGACATTGATGGCGCACATTGGAGGGTGTATCATCGTCTCCTGCGCCTTCATCATCACCTCCGGCGAGGTGTCATACGGCATGGTCGACAAGCTCGACGCCACGGGTGTGGTCGCCGATGTCCGCGGGCGCTGGGACGAGCCCGTGTCACTCCTGGTCGCCATGGCTGCAGCGGTCATGACCATGATTGCGGGGTCGCGGACGTATCCCGCCATGTATAGAGCTCGTGCCGCCGCTTTTTGCGTGATGACGTCCTTCTCGTGCTCCATGGCGTCGAGCTTGGCTTTCGCGGCGATGGCTATGGCGGCAGCCTCGACGTCTCTCGCGGCCGTATTTTTGCGACGATCGGCTCTTTTGGCCGACACCAAGGTCCTGTTCCGTGCCACCTACGCCGGCGTCACCTCCTTCTTGGGTTTTTTGGGCGCTTCAGACCGACTGGGGCGGTCGTGGCGGGGACGGTGGGCTTAGAGGGGGCTGAGATTTTGCTCGGTCTCCATACTAAAGTGCGGGAAGCTTTGGGGAGAATGGAGGAAAATGTGGCGATGTGCGTGGCTGACGTGTATACCCATGGAGGACAAGGGCGGACGCTCGAGCGCGTCCGCCCCGACGCAAACCAGGCTCAAATTTGGGTCGAGAATGGGTCAGGATGGACAAGAAAACAGACATGTGTCCATTTACGCTGGCGCGTTGGGCCGCGATTTCTATACGCGCCGACGCAAATGGACGAAATCGGACAAAAACGGACAAATGTGTCGGCATGTTGGAGTTGCCCTTATGCTTCCCCTCGGACAACCACGGCGGCAGGACCACCTCAGCTCGCATGTGTCCTCTCCACTCCTTTTCACGAGACCTCATCGGTGAAAGATCCAGCAGAGGATGAGGATTTCTCCGCCATGTATGAGGGAGAGAGACACAGATGTGGGAAACTGGATCAACGCCGCTTTCGAGATTGAAACAGACAATGACAAAATGTTGTGGCCACCAACCAAACGAGAACAACGCGACGCGAGCCCTCTTGTCGCCACTCGCCACGCCGAGCGAAATCCCAATCGAAAAATCATGTCACCACGATGCCTAGCGAAATCCCAACCAACGTCCCACATTACATAATAAATGGACCAGATCAAAATCAAAATCCAAAGACCTCAACTGAATCTGATGCTCTCAAACTTAGGAAGCATAAAGATTTAAAGGATTCAAAGCCCGTATCTACTTAGTATCGTATGTGGTTGATCTACAGATATACGCTTGTCCTAGCTTCACTGTGCCACTCTCCTGTTCTCTCAAAAAAAGCATGTATCTCCTTTTTCTTTTGTCCTACAACGTGTTGTCCAACGTCGAACAAAGCGGGTGGGCGAGCTTCCATGCGCTTTAAGACCTCTAGTCATCCACGCATCGACACCGCATGGCGGAATGGAAAGTCCTCACCAACAAAAAGGCAGTGGACGTCGGCAAGGACGGAGCAGCCGAGCGCCTTGTGGCGGCTGAGGTCTTGAAGACCTCCGCCTTTGACCACTACCTCTACCTCACAGCGAAGAAATAAGCCAACGACCTATCGGTGATCTCCGGTGATTAGATTTTTTTTTGTTTTTTATAAACTCTGATGATGTTCCGGCAGGGTTTGTATCGTGGAAAACTTTCAGTTTTGAATATGTGAATATGCCATGTGAATTTAGCGCATATGTTCTGCCCCGTGGAATTTCATGTTGCATTTTACGTTTGCGGAGATCTGCAAACTGAATTTGACGTTTCAATTTATGGCGTATTCCGTATCTGCTAAAGTTGCTCTAAGGATACTCCAACAACATACTTGCATATATAACCAACCAGAAACAAATGAGTTGAGCCAATGTTTTCTTTTTAGGGGAGAGCCTAAGAATTTTTAGCCGGTGTGATAACGATGCTGATGAACCTCAGTCCCGATCAGAAGGGAATGGAATACTGAATACGCGTGAAATCAGGGCCGGCCCTGAACAGGTGCGGCCGGTGCGGTCGCACAGGGCCCTCACCTGCCGGGGCCCCCCACCTAGGTAGCGCATAGGAAGGGCCAGGCTGCGGAGCGCCTCGAGCAACCATCAGGCAGACCGGGGACCAAAAAAAGAAAAAAAGCAAGGCAGTTACGCAACCAGCGCCTCGAGGCCTCCATCGCCTCCTCGTTCTCCTCCGCCCTCCCCGCCTCCTCGTTCTCCTCTCTCTGACTCTGCGGCGCCCTGCCCTTTCCAATTACGCCGGCGATAATGGAGCGAAATAAATGGAGGAGAACCGGAGGAGATCCCGATCTGCAACGGTTAGTTCTTTCTATTCCCCTTCTATAAATCTCCCCAGGTCTTTGTTCTTCTTTCGATTTTCGATCTATCCCTGACTGGCCTGGCCCTGATTCGATTCGCCACTTACAGACTTACCCTCTGCCATAGAAGAAAGGGAGGAGGGGATCAAGGGAATAGGCGGCCGCCGGCCGGTACAGTACTGCTGCCCTGCCTGGCTGCCCCCTGACTGTTGTTGGACCTGAACGGCTGAACCACCACGGTGCTGCAAGAGGTCGCGGCGACAGAAAGGGGGTTGAGGGGAGGGGAGACCCGAGACCAGCAGGCTGCAGCAAGAAAGGGCAACCAGAACCGGATCCAGGTGCTTTTGTTCCAACATTCAATCTCATGGCATAATTTTTGTAGTCATTGTTTGTTGTGTACTTGTGTCATGAGATGTCATTTAGAAAGTGCAAATCTGGTCATCAGAAGAGGTTAAAGAGAAAGAAAGAGGACGAATTTATAGCAACCCAAAAAGGAGCCCTCGACCCATTTTGTAAGCCAAATAAAAAATCTGCTTGTACTAATCAGGAACTAGCTCTGGTGATTTATGAACCCCCCCAATGGAAATTTAGATGAGAGCGATAACAATTCTAATGATCATGAAAATTTAGGTGATGTTGTTGGTGATGCGAGTGGACATGAAAATTTAGATGGTAATGATAATGAACCAGAACAACAATCTTTTACTGCGAACATTTATGATCTAGCAAACTGGGGGCCTTTAGATGATAAAACAAGAGATATTTTAGTGGAAAAGGGTCCTATAAGAGAAGACAATCTTGATTTTCCTTTGGATGATGATTCTAGGCATTTTGCATATTGTCATTATTCCAAAACATTACGGAATGGGGAAGTCCATGATCGAGAATGGTTGGTATATTCTAAGCACGTTGACAAGGTGTTTTGCTTTTGTTGTAAGCTTTTCAAGTCTAATAAATACAAAAGTGCATTAGCAACCGATGGATTTAGAGATTGGAGACACCTTAGTGTGAGGATAAATGAGCATGAAAATAGTGCTGAGCATATTAGTAATATGAGCACTTGGAATGAGTTGAGAATACGACTAGGAAAGGGCCAAACCATTGACCAAGATTTGCAACAGCAAATCATGAAAGAAAAAGAACGCTTGAAACAAGTTTTGCGAAGAATAATTGCTGTTGTAAAATATCTAGGAAAACGTAATTTAGCATTTCGGGGATCTAGTGAGAAGCTTTATGATGCTAACAATGGTAATTTCTTAGCGACTAATGAGATGATTGGAGAATTTGACTTGGTAATGCAAGATCATCTTAGGCGCATTGAAAATAATAAAATTCACTATCATTACCTTAGCCATAAAATCCAGAACGAGTTGATCTTTCTTTTAGCATCTAGTGTTACAAGTTCTATCATAAACATTGTTAAAGAGGCCAAGTATTTCTCCGTTATTCTTGATTGCACTCCAGATGTGAGTCACGAGGAGCAAATGACTCTACTTGTTCGATGTGTTAATCTATCAAGTAAAAAATTTCAAGTTGAAGAGTTCTTTCTAGCATTCCTTAAGGTTCATGATACATCCGGTTTGGGTCTTTATAAGGAATTGCTTGATGCATTGACGTCTTTTGGTCTTAATATTGATGACGTGAGGGGACAAGGTTATGATAATGGTTCAAACATGAAAGGTAAATATCAAGGAGTACAAACACGATTACGAAATATAAATCCAAGAGCGTTATATATGCCATGTGCTTGTCATAGTCTTAATTTAACACTTTGTGACATGGCGAATTCATGCAATAAAGCTATTACGTTTTTTGGTGTTGTTCAACGAATATATGTGTTGTTTTCAAGTTCAACTAAAAGATGGAAAGTTCTCCTTGACCATGTTCCAAGTTTCACTCTTAAATCTTTGTCTAATACCCGTTGGGAAAGTAGGATTAAAAGTATCAAGGCTATTAGATATCAATCTCCTGAACTAAGGGAAGCTTTGTTTGAATTATCTAAATCTGGTGATGATGCCAAGGCGAGAAGCGATGCGAAAAATTTATATGATGTGATTGGTACTTTTGAGTTTTTACTTAGTATGGTAATTTGGCATGATATTTTATTTTCCGTAAATATGGTGAGCAAAACGTTGCAATCTCCTTCCATGTGCATTGACTCAGCTTTGAAACAAATTGAGGGCATAATGAAATATTTTGATAAGTACAGAAGTGAAGGTTTTTTAGCTAGTTTGGCTATTGCCAAAAAACTTGCAACTGATATGAGCATCCGAGCATCATTTCCAATAAAACAACGTATTACTAGGAAGAAATATTTTGATGAAAATGATGATGATGATAATAATGAAGAAATTCTAGCCGCGGAGAAAGATTTTGAGGTTAACTTCTTTTTTGTTATGGTGGACAAGGCAAATACTTCGCTGAAAAATAGATTTGAGGAACTAAGTGCCTTCAAAGAAATATTTGGGTTTTTGCTTAGCTCATCAAATTTAAAGTCACTTGATGACATTGAGCTAAGAAAGTGTTGCACAAAGTTTGCTAAAACCTTCACTCATGATCGTTCATGTGATGTTGAGTTGGATGATTTCTTTTCTGAATTAAGAATGTTGCAAATGACCTTACCAGATGAGCCAATGTGTGCTATTAAGATGTTTGAATTTATTAGAAATATAAACTGTTTTCCAAACATCTCTATTGCTTATAGGATTTTATTTACTGTACCTGTGACGGTAGCTTCAGCTGAAAGAAGTTTTTCAAAGTTAAAATTACTAAAAAATTACTTGAGATCAACAATGTCACAAGAAAGATTGAACGGACTAGCTACTATATGCATCGAGAAGGATTTGCTAGACAAGGTTAATGTTGATACAATTATCGAGGACTTTGCCTCAAAAAATGTTAGAAGAAAATGCTTTACATAACTAGTGCGTTTGTCTGTTTTGCCAGATTCATAAGGATTGGAGCACAGAGTTGGAGAGTGCGAGCTGGAGTGAAGAGGAGGACCTTGTTATGCTATCTTGCACAAATGTAGTTGCTTTTTCAATTAAACATTGTTAGCCTATCACCAATAAAATAACACGTCTATTGAAAATATAGAGAGAATTATTGACAAGGCGACTCGACCATAATCAACATATAAGTTAATATCGAAATATCAGAATGAGCTATATATTTTTTGTGTATAGGGGCCCTTTTTTTTGTCTTGCACCGGGGCCCGTATTTCTCAGGGCCGGCCCTGCGTGAAATTAGTCTATCACTGTAGATTGACGTGCCTTTCACTCTTGGAATAAAATCAAAGCCCGTATCTACTTTGTTGTATTGTCCGTGGTTGATCTACAGGTCTGCACTTGCGCTAGATTCACCGTGCCACTCTCCTTTTCTCTCAAAAAAGAGGCCGGGCTGGACTGTGCTGGACCGCGAGACTGCGAATTTCCGTTGGTACATGCCGTGGTACGGAAGGCACGTGCCAAAGAAAGAATAAAGGTGCTTCCACTCGGGCCATAAAGCACAAGAGTGAAATTATACTGCAAATGTAGCAGCTTTGAGATGGCATAAACGAACATGATAACCTTATTTAGTGGCTCCTCTTTCTTTTGGCGAAGAATAAAAAGGCAGGCAGCTGGAGTTAAAAGTAGGAGCGGTTTCTCACTCTAGGTGGATTGATGACGAGCAAGAGGGGTGTCGTGCGAGAGCAATGACGCGCGGACATATTTTTACTGGAATGCATTACACGGTGACGTGGAGGGCAGTTGGATTATTGGTCGTGCGAAACGCAAGACGCAAAGCCGACGTCCGGCC
This sequence comes from Bromus sterilis, assembly GCA_950022295.1. Classification (NCBI taxonomy): domain Eukaryota; kingdom Viridiplantae; phylum Streptophyta; class Magnoliopsida; order Poales; family Poaceae; genus Bromus; species Bromus sterilis. The sequence continues at coordinate 280,182,683 of OX465599.1, read as the reverse complement.
GGCCGTGACGAAAGGCCGGAGGAATTCGAGCGGCGCCAAGAGAAGAGACGGGACATGCCGCTGCATGAGCAGTGCATTGCATGCATGGGCCACCACGTCGGGGATACAACATCGACAACGCATAGTCGCAGTCATGCACGTACGTACGGACGGACGGACGCTCGATCTGAAGTCATTAAAATTGATCCATGGCCGCCTGCCTGATACAGTACTCGTCAGGTCTCGTTGAGCTTGATTAATCAGCTGCTGAAAGTGAGGCAAACTCTGAAACACGGACGTTTGAACTGTTGTTGGTACTGACTAATCCATGTGCTTTCGAGAAAATTATGCCGAGCAGTATCACCCTCAGTCCTCTCCATGTAAACCATGAGACAGACAGGAAAATTTTGGAATTCGCGCATGCACGGACCCCGGTTGATCAAGGATGCAGGGTTCCCATCACCTGTCTAGTGCTACTATTCTGTAGCTAGCCTTTGCTCGGTGACTCGGTCCTCCTCTCCTTGTGGCTGTCGCTCCGTACGCCGTACGCGCCGGACTACGGAGAACACACGGCCAGCCGGCGTCGGGGTCGACACCGGCAGCGGCCCACCTCGCCTGCGACGCGTTGATCACACCAGTGGAGTCGGACCATGGGCTCCATCGCACCGGCGTTTTGCCTCGACTCAATCTACTACTCGAGCACTCGAGTCCGACCTTCTCAGCTAAGCTCAGAGCAACTCTAAAGGTACCCTTATAAATGGTCAAACTCGTATAATTTTTGGGTTTTAAGGTTTCGATCTAAAAAAGTGTTCAGAATAACACCCGTATAAGTGGTCAAACCCGTCCAGAACTTGTATATTTGAAGGTTCAAAGGCCAAACCAAGGATGCCCCGTATACTGGTCAAACCTCGTCGAAGCAAACTCACAACCACAAAATTTGCCGGAATCCATCAAAAACTCGTCGGAATTCATCACTGCACACCGAAATCGACCGCTGAAGGCCGGAACCGACCGCCGCCTGTTCGAATTGGCCTGCCGTGACCTCAGCCTGGCCGCCGGAAACCTCTCGGAACTGCCCGCAAGGCTGAGCGTGGCCGACGGGGCTGGGAGCGTCCTACGATGGCGGGTGGGTGGGACATTCGAAGGGATATTCTTTTTTTTTGAATAAAAGGGGTCACCCCCAGGTTCCATCTTTATTGATGCAACCAACGTTCACATGAGTTAACGCATCGCCCAACATCCACACATAGTCTCACACGTTTACATGCTTTTTCCAACCTAAACAGAAAGCAGAATCTCAGGCATATCACAACACGAATCACTACTCCACCAGGAACCCCTTGAAGATCAGGAATCCGCGCTTGTCTGCCTCAGTCGCGCCAGGGGGGAGGAGTCGGTCCAGGCAATTCGCAACAACTCTCCACGACGCCGATCCGGGAGGAGAAGACACCGTAGCAGGAGCGCCGCCTGAGTGGGACCGCAGAGAATCTTCTATTGGCGCAAGTTCACCAGCATCACATCCAGAATGCATCGCAAACTTCTCCAACTTCGCCCCTGAAAACAGAATTCGTTTCTCAATACCCAAATGCTCCATAAAAAGGCAGATCCTACTAAGTTTAGAACTTTCAACGATTTAATATTCCAAGATTGTATCAGATCCTCTACAGAAGCCATGATTTTCGAGTCAAAAGCTTCAGAGACACGTGACCAGACAAACTTAGCAACAATGCAATCAAAAAATAAATGTTGGACAGATTCAAGCTCAGAACAGAAAACGCAAGTAAGGTCATCGACATGTCGTCGTTTGGCAAGATTATACCTGGTAAGAACTTTGTTAAACACAACTAACCAGAGGAAGACATGAATTTTTGGGGGAACTATAATTTCCCAAAGAGAATCATTAACTCGGCTGACCACACCACCAAAGTTAATTATGTCATAGAATGATTTGACAGAATATAAACCAGAAGGTTCAAGGGTCCACACAAGGAAATCAGCCCTATCAAACAACACGGTATTGCTAATCACAGAGCATAGATCTAACCAACGCTCATAAAGAACCTGATCAACGCATCTACGAAAAGAAAGCTTAAGTTGGGATCCATCCCACACTTTTGCCACACAAACCTTTTGCTGAAAACAAATCTCATATAAGTCCCAAAACTGGGTTTTAAGGGTACAATGCCCCACCCACCAATCATGCCAAAAATCAATTTTTTCACCATTGCCAATTTTCCACTTGTAAAAACAGCGGGCAGCAGAAAGAGCCCAAGTTATATCTTTCCAAAAAGGAGAGCCTACACCAATTTTAGACCACAAAATGTTAGGTTTAGAAGTGTGATATCTATAGTCAATCAAGGTCTTCCAGTGTTTTAAACTAGATTAGCTCAAAAAAGTTACTACATTATGAGACGGAGGAAGTACATCAAAGGCCGGATTGGACTATCATGTCACTCGCCGATCGCGACGGAACGACCAACACGGTGCACATAGCCTAGGGGGGCTTCGGCCGAAGGCCGCCGCTGATCGAGACCGTCGCTTTCCAATCGACAACGAGGACCGCGCACCGTGGTACGGAAAAGAAGACCCGGCGATCTTTTGGAGGAGAAAACTTCCGACTCCAGCTCCGTACCGACATGATGTTCCTTGGGTACGGAATTTGATAGCCTTTAAGACAAGTTATGTGATAAGCTTGCGTTCAGTTTAATTCTTTATAAGCGACTTTGGCAAGCAGGCAGGTAAGCAAGGAAGTAGTCAAAAGGAGTACTCCCACTACACAACACAACTCGCGAATAAGTAAAGGCCAAACATAATAAACATGAAAAGCCAGCCGAAATCATCTGCACGATCTCGTACGGCCACTTAGATAAAATGGTGGGAGAAAGCGAGGCTGAGAACAAAGTGCTCATGCACGATCGAGACCGTGACCGTGATTCCGGACTGTACCGTGCGTGTCCCTTCGAAGTTCGAACGATGGTGGAGTGCTCATCACCAATCACCATGTTTGGACTACTCCGTGCAGCTAGCGGCAGGCCGTACAGCACAGAACGATTTGTTTAAGCAATGGCTTATGCGGTGCAGTACGGCAGTTGGCACTCCTGATTCCCATCTCCTCGCCCAGTCGCCCGTGATCGATCGACCGATTACACTCGAAAGTTGTGCTGGCTGGAATCGCCGGTGAGATGCATGCACGCATGTCGTTTCACGGGCCGACCTGCGCATCGCGCGTTGGGCACGCCGTCGCCGTTCCGGCCACTCTCCCGGACTTCCATGACCGGTGACGCGCTCGAGCAAACTGCGATGCCAAGCGGAAAAAGGAAAAGCATTTGCTTGGGTAGACAACTAGAGATGTCCTTGTCCGTTGATGCACTCGAAGAATGCACGGCCAGAAATGCCAACTTATAGTCCACACGTAAGAAACAGGACACGCGCCACGGTAGGAAACCGGTCGAGCGTGGAAGATCATCAAGATGTGGAAAAGGCAAAAAAATTAGAGATAAGCTTTGCTTGTCTCGACAGATTCAGACTTTTGGAAATGAAGAGTTGAGATGAGTGCTGAAACTATCACGTATCTTGACGCTGTTAGAGAATCGACACGCAAATAACAACGAAGTAGAACGAAAAGCAATACAGGGGACACGCAGATTTAACGTGAAAAACCCTTCTGCGAAGAAAAAAAAATCACGAGTGTCAACCAGTAAACTATTTGGAGGTGTTACAAACGCCGAGGAATTTACAACTTGAGAAACTATCCCGTGCGACGGCTTATAAGGTATATTTTTAGGCGGTAGAAGAGACCTAGGCCAACACTGATCCGTATCGACGACGGGGCGACGGACCTCCACTCCGCTTCGTCAAAAGTTTTCTCCTAATTTCATGAGTGAATTTAGATTAACTTTCAACTGACGCCACTGATGTACGCGACAGGAACAGAAAAGTTAGCATCGACGGAGCTAGATCCGCATTGATATCCCCGGTCTCCATGCTTAATCCCAGACAAATAGCTTGTTTAGGACTGCTCCGCTCCCTAAAATTTAGCTCCGCTCCAAGAAACACAAGCCAAACGGGGTAATTCCATGATATGTTGCTCCGCAAATAAACTAGAATCTGGGATACAACTTCCTGTTTTTCGTGAAGCTTCTCAAGGGGTGCTCCAATAAAATCTAGAAGCTGAAGTTGAAGGGAAATTACCCACCAACCAGTAAGTGGATACCCCTTCATCAACCAATCAGATACATATTTTCCACCAAATTTTTATTCTTAAAGCTGGAGTTAGTTGCAAGCCAAACATGATAAATTTTTTTTTGAGAAATCTACAACTTCTACATAAAGCTGCTCTAAAATGAATTTAGTGGAGTAGAGCTAATTTTTGTGGAGCGAAGTAGTCCCAAACATGCTCAAAGTAATCAAATCTCTGAGCAGATCCACTCGAGGGCAACTCCCGTTTTCCTTTTCTACAAAAGAGTGAGATTAAAAACAGTTCTAACAACGGCCCTAATTTTAATAAAGCGGTCAGTTTTTCAATTTTGAGAAGATAAAACACCTTTTCAATAGCTGCCAAAAGCTTCAACTAGCCTAAAATTATTTTTGGACAGCCCAAATAAAGGCACATCCTCGTGGATATATGCGACACTAACACAGCTTCTCAAAAAAAATCAGCTATACCCCAACACCCTAACCGTCCTTTTCCATTCTCGCGCGACACCGTTGCCCCCCCCCCCCTCCCATCGCACACCATGCTGCGGATTCGACATCTTACGTGATCTAATCCTAAGCGTTGATCTACAAATGAACTACTAAGACGAAGCTATGTAGGAAAAGGGATGACTCATCCGGATCATGTCGAAATCTATTCAAAAATTGTGTGGTCGTGGGATGTGGTCGTTGCCGATGTCGTTGTGGTCGTCGCCTAACTCGAGGGACTAGTGCACAATGTTTGTCTCATCGTCGTGTGCCATCCGATGGGGCCGATGGATTCGTGGAGTGGTCGTCGCATCATCAGGAGATCATCGGAGTTGCTACAGACTTCCGTTATCGTCATCGAGCTCTCGGGGAGTAGATTTTGTGCCTCCTAGTGACAGAGGGATAACAGGGAAGTAAGCACGGGCATGTGTGCCCCGAACAAAGGCGGAGAGGGGCACATGAGCTCACCATCAGCAACATAATCACTCGTTGGAGAAGCTTTGGGCGGCGGCGACGAAGCTTTAAATTTCGGCAGTCAAGGGCCGAGTTTTGAGCTGGATGTGTGGGAAATGGTAGAGGAGGGGTATGTATGCAAGTTCTAGGGCCACAGGGGTAGCCAAGGCAATATGCACGGGTGGGACGGTTGCCGACATTGAGGGAGGTTGTTGGTGAGGGGAGGGGATGATAGGTGGGCCCCACGCATCATTGAGAGAAACATGGCACTAGGTAGCTAGGTCGGCTTGTTCATTTTTCGTTTATCCTATTGTTTGCTTTTTTATTTGACTTTTAATTTTGAATTTATTTTGAATTTGAAAAAATGTTCAACATGAAAGTTGCTCCAAATATTCCCATGCACAAGGGAAGATGCTTTTTCTGATTTTTGGACTTAAATAATTTATATCTTGCCAAATGATTTCCCTTTTATTTATTACCTTTTTTAAATTTAAACGTAGATTTGAATTTGATTTAAAATTAAATTATTATCCGAGTATTTGAACTCAACAAAAACAAATAAAATATTGAACTATTTATTCATAGAATTATATATATATATATATATCTGTTTTTATCGTTGACCGCAAAATAAATGTGAAACGAATCGATATACAGAACCTGTTTAAACTATGAGTAGAGTTGCTCTTACGGCCACTACGAGTAGTCTTGCCATTAAAATCCATCCGTAGCCTGTTTGTCCCAACCACCAACGGCCAACAAATCCATGGACCATTTTCAAAGTCGAACATATCGATCAACTTCATCGAACGAAAACACACCCAAGTCTGACTGGGAAGCAGAACCCTGCATTTTAAAACAGAAAAGTTCAAACGCTGCGTGCAGCTCAGAAAAAATAAAGTACTCCGTACTAGCAGTTCTTTATTAGAGTACTCGCTAGCTGCTGACTCGTAGCCATGGCTAAACAGTATAGTTGGTTTGGTCGACGTGCCTTTCACTCGGAAAGAAGCCGTGCACTAGCTACTACGAGTAGTAGGCTTAAGATAACGGCCCTGTTTGAATTCATGGGTTAGAGTTAGAGTTGGTTAGATTGTAGCAAACTAACCCCAAAACATCCAAACAGGAGGGTTAGAGTTGGTTAAATGCATCTAACCCATCCAAAAAATCTAACTCACCCAAGAGGTGCTTATTTGGGTTAGAGTTGGGTGGGGCCCAGAAAAAATTACTTTTCCCACTATCTTCATCATACAAAATTCTGAATAAAGTAGTCAAATGATTGGAATGGTACATTTATTGTCAATCTAACCCCACCATCCAAACACCTCTTTGGTTAGAGTTAGATTCCTAACCGAGTTAGAGTATCCAAACGGGGCCAACGAACAAGATATGATGATAGCCTAACTTGAACGAGCAAAGGCATGAAAAAGCCCAAGAAAAACTAAAGGCTTCCGCCTGCTGCGAAAAGAAAGAAAATTGGTGGGAGAAAGCGAAGGCTTTGAGAGGAGTGGCCGTACTGATGCACTATGATGGAGCGGAGCGGAGTGGAGCCCGTGACCATGATTCCGGGCAGTACGGCATGGGTCCTACGTGGACTTGCATCCGCCATGGAACGACGGTATCGCATGTCCGGTCTCCGCCGCAGCCGGCGGCAGGCACAAGGAAGATTTGTTTAAGCGATGCCTAGGCGGTGCCCGTGATCGATAGCACGCCTGGCTTGAACGTTGTGCTTTTGGAATCGGCGGTGAGATGCATCATGCGTGTCGCTGAGTCTCCATGGCCGACCTGCTCACCGCAAGTTGGCCGGGATTGCGGAGAAGGGGTCGCCGATCCGCCGTCGACTCTTCCCGCCCCGGATATGGCCATGATCCGGCGACTTTGACAGTGAAGGCGAAAATACTCTTCGGAACCTTCGGACAAGACGATCGGCCGAGAGTTTTCTTGTCAGACACGCGTCACGGCTGCCCGCCGATCGGCCGTGGGTATGTAGCTACGCTAAAAGATCTGCAAAAGGAGAGGAAATCAAACAAGCTAGCATTGCGTGTGTCAACAATTCCGGGCCGGCGGAAAGTAGAGACGAGGCTGATGTGTACCTACGTACGTGCCATTGACGCCGCCAGGATCGCCGAAGATTCGAAATACAGTACGTAGAAAATTCCACGGAGGTAGACACGTACTACTGCGTGTATTCCCGTCACTCTCGTTCGACCGTGAAAACTACTCCGAGACAGAGGACCAGTGTAGCAGCGGGCCGTACAACAAACCTCGAACGAATCCAAGTGCACAAATTTGACTGTCGTGAAAAAGAAGACCATTATAAAAGTACAGCTACATCGATTCGATTACATTTGACGCCCTGGTAGGCCAACGTGCCTTTCACTCGATCGAAATATGCGTGCGTCCGTATCTCTTCATATCGTCTCTGAAGATCTTCACTTGATACTGTTGTGTTGTGTCAAAAGAAAAATCTGCGCTTGACCGTTCATTCTACGTCCTCTCCTTTTCTGTGAAAAGGCCACACCAATTCTGTTCCATCCTACTGCTCGTATTTCTTGGTGATGATGATGACTGTGAGCCACGCGCCACGAACGTGCCGGAGAGCTTCGGAAGTCGCGCGTCGCTTTCCATGGCGGAGGACTCGAGACGTTTCGTCGGGTAGAGTACACTCCGTGCCGTGGTACGGAAAGAGAAAGCACGGAAGATCTACTACAGTACTACCAGTGGTGCTAACCAGCATAGGAACCAACATGATAAGCTTCTCCAGTTTGCTTATTGAGCTAGCTTTAGCTAGTCCGGCAGGCGTCGAAAGTATGCTCTCCTTCGACGGCAAGTCGTCGCCGGACGGCGGGAGCGGAGACCCAACGGTACTCGTACGGACGACGACGGATGAAAGGCCGGGAGGGGTTGAGCGGCGCCGAAGAGACGAGAGAGACGAGATGCTCCTTAAACAATTGGAACCGCGTTGGAGAAGAAAGCGGCGGTGCACCACCGTACACACACTGCCGTGGACCCGCCTTGCCGGGCTGTACGGCACGGCCCAAGTGCACCATCTCACGTCTCTCTTTTTTTTATCGCCTCAATCGAAAGAGAAAAAGGGAAAGAGAAACGAGCATTGGTGCTGTACACGTCATAAGTGCGGCGTGACAGAGATGGAACCTTTTTACTGTTTTGATCATTTTTCTAATTTTTAACACGATTTAACCCCGATTTAAATTTTTAACACGTGGCGTGTCTACCCAAGAAACGCCATAGGGTCAGGCGTGTATGTTTTTGCAGGAAACACCCTGTCTTTATATTTAAAGACCGCATATACCCCTCTCTAAAAATAAAACGCAGTCGGAACTCGAAACCAAGACTTCCGGCTAATACCAAGGTGCCTTGAACCAATGCGCTACGACACATTTGATGTCCATGTAGTCTCACCGCCCTATATGTACTTTCAAAGATAACGGGCTGCAAGCCATTTATACATTTATTTTTTTAAACGCACATATATATATATATGTATAAATGTTAATAATTAAAAAATGTTTGTATTTATAAAAAAATTATATAAATATAAACACAATTTATAAACAAGAACATTTTATAATTATATTAATATAAACATGATTTACAAACACGTACATTTTATTATTATATAAATATAAACATGATTTACAAACACATGTAATATTTACTCTTTATAAATGTTAATAATTTATGCTTTATATTTCTAAGCATAAATATTATATATATAGGAACATGTATATTATATTTATAAGCGTAAATATTTTTTAGTACATGTATATTATATTTATAAGCGTGTAAGGTAATATTTTTTATAAATATTTATAAGGTAATATTTTTTATATTTACGCTCATAAATATAATATGCATGTACTTAAAAATATTTGCGCTTATAAATATAATATTCATGTACTTAAAAATTAAATATTTAAGCTTATAAATATAATATACATGTAAGTATAAATATTTACGCTTATAAATATAATATTCACGTACTTAAAAATTTAATATTTACGGTTATGCAAATTTATGTTTTTTAAAATATTCATACAATTATAAATTATAAACATGATTTACAAACATGAACAATTTATAATTATATATTATATACGTGTTTGTAAATTGTTTTTATATTAATATAATTATAAAATGTTCTTGTTTATAAATTGTGTTTATATTTATATAATTTTTTATAAATACAAACATTTTTTAATTATTAACATTTATACATATATATATATATATGTGCGTTTAAAAAAATAAATGTATAAATGGCTTGCAGCCCGTTATCTTTGAAAGTACATATAGGGCGGTGAGACTACATGGACATCAAATGTGTCGTAGCGCATTGGTTTAAGGCATGCTTCGAGTCGCAACTGCGTTTTATTTTTAGAGAGTGGTATATGCGGTCTTTAAATATAAAGACAGGGTGTTTCCTGCAAAAACATACACGCCTGGTCCTATGGCGTGTCTAAAAGGGATTTTTAGAGAGGGGTATATGCGGTCTTTAAATATAAAGACAGGGTGTTTCCTGCAAAAACATATACGTCTGGTCCTATGGCGTTTCTATGATTAGCGTGTCTAAAAGGGATTAGATCGTGTTAAAAATTTGAAACGGGATTAAATCGTGTTAAAAATTAGAAAAGGGGTCAAAACAGTAAAAAGGTCCACAGAGATGCAGGTCGACACGCTCATGTGCCGGAGTAGCATACCATGATGATGCTACGCTGGATGCTCCAGCTAGATATGGATCCATCGGTCGGTCCATGGAGAAAGAAAGAAAGAAAGCGGATGCACTTAACGTACCACGGCCGTACGGAACGGTTGGGAGGGAGGCCGTACTCCTCGTAGTCTCCTGCTGCTTGATATAGCTAGGTCTATAGCGCGGGCACGGATACAGGACCGCCTTCAATTCCTGGCCGAGCAGTGGATGCATGCATGGGCCACCGTGTCGAGGAGGATAGATAGAGTAGATCGCCGGACGGACGGACCGTGTGCCGCAGCAGTATCCGATCGGAGCCATTCAATTCGCGAAGAAATAATGATGATGATGGTAGCGCCGGTACTACTACTACACTGACGTCAGTTAATAATCCGGCGAGACCGACAGGCCAGTACTCAACACGACCTGTCAGGTCCCATACTTAGTGCGATCCATCGCCTTTCACTGATTAATCAGGGACCGAGGAGTGGGACGTTTCAACGATGATGTTTACTAAGCAATTGACGTTCCTTGCGTGACGTGATCCATCGAATGGCCGCGGCGTGCACTTGCCATTCCGTGGAGCTCGCTCGATCATCACGTGTTTGGGTGCAGGGATTGAATGCCTAGCTAACCGACCAACGGACCAATCTTGCTCGTGATTCATCATCTTGCCTAAAACCTCCCATGCAGCCCACGAAGCCGCATGCACGTAAGCGCGAGCATCTTTGCCAAAGCAAAGCGAAACAAGCGCAAGCATCTTGCCAAAGCAAGGCAAAATAAGTGCAAGCTGAGCCTCCTCCCTCTCCGGTTGGCAAGCCGGTCGCGTTTGATTTACCCGGCTGCGCGCCCGGAAATAGCCATGCCACATGCCGGTCCGGAACAAGCTCTAGTACGTGCTGTACGTCCACAGATTAATCAACAAACCGAGAGGATAGGAGAGGCGACCGGCCGGGTCACGGCAGCCAGCACCGTCCGTCGACCGACCGGGCGTAGGAAATCATTATCAGCGGGGAAATACGTACGCGCAAATTTGAAAAAATGGGGCATGCGTTTGATTTCCAGGCCATATATATATATAACAAGAAGAAAATGAAACAGCGCGTGGTCAGGGAGTATGGCCCACCTGGATGTCACTCGTCCTGGGTGTCGCGGTCGGTGGCGGACCAACGGTTCCGTACGAGCCGGACTACGGAAGGGGCGAGGGAGGCACGCGCCCGCGCGCGGAGGGAGGGGAGAGGTGACGGCGGCGGCCCACCTCACACCTCCTGCGAGGGCCGGGATCGCACCGGTCGGTCGGGGTCGGGTTCGGGTTCTGCGAGACCAACTAACCGCCTCGGGTGGGTGCGAGGAGTTAAAGGGGTGGGCACGGCGTTGGGGGGGTCCGCCGCACCGGCTTTTTGTCTCCCGTACCCGCCGGGTACACAGATCGGTACCTGCGCGTACCTCAGGCTCACCCCCCGCTCCACTAGCGTGCGTGCTCATGGCTCACGCATATGCTTTGCTCGGATCCCTCACTTTCTTTCTCTCCGCTCCAGATAGTAACACCAAGTTTGAGGCTTTCTTTGGTTCAAAAGGATAGGAATATTACAGGAAAACCATAGGAAGTGAGATGACATGCTCCTCAATTCCTACAAGGAAAAAGATGGCATTTGATACAAAGGATAGGAATTTTTTCATTGAGTCTAGGCTAATGTTTTTTTCCTTTGAAATGTGAAGTATTCATTCCTATCCTACATAGGAATAGGAATTCATTCCTACAAACCAAAGGGCTTCATAGGAATTTTTCCTTTGAAAATCCTATCCTACGAAATTCCTACAAACCAAAGGAGGCCTGAAATTCAAAATTAGTCGCAAGGAATTAGTCTCAACGTAACAACCAATTCGACGAGACATCACAAACTACTTTTCACTAATAATAAACAAAATTGTGAGACATCGTCTATAGTAAAAAGATATATTCAAATGGATGTATCTAGATACATTTTAGTGGAAAATACGTTCATTTTTTGTGATAGTTGTTATAAAATGGAGTAAGTACTCATTTAGGATGGATAATTTATTGTACCATCCGTGCACCGATGTAACAGCCATAATCCAAAAAATAAAATGAAAACGCATCGCCAAGAATTCATACACCAAACACCCCATCAATATCCATTGACAATATATAGTCGGGATGACATGATCCCATCAACTGAAGTGGGTGGGCGTTTTTTCACAAAATGAAGCCTCTTATGCTAAAAATACCGTGCATCGATATTAAACAACGTCGACGCAACTATTGAGTACGTCAGGCTAGCCCTAGGCGATAGCGGCAACTTCATGTTGTAGATCAACGACAACATCCGTTGCTCTGAACCCAAGCCCTTCTCACCTTTTCTAAACGAAGCCACCTATGATGGGTGACAAAAAAATCGAATATGCTTGCGCCTCAACGACGACGAACAAAAATGTGCTATCGACAAGAGGAAGAAGCACAGAAACTGGATCCTTCGTAGAGATCGTGGAAGCCGATGCGATCAAAACGAATAAATCATAGCTCGATATATTTCGATTGCCTAGCCATCATAAATACCGAAGATGTAGTGAAAAAATAGGAAATAGAGAAAAAAAATCTTAATAGACTTAACATATGCATAAAGCTCACAACATCTTGATAATTATAACCGAGACCCATCTAAAGAGTGGAACTTAGGCATGGCAAACCTGGAGTACTGCCCCAGCTTATGAAGTTTTTACCAAATAGCCTTTAGTACATGACCTATATTGTAGTAAAATTCAAGTTCAAATCGTGTTTTGTTTTGCCCTTTTTGATCATTGCACTCAACCCTTACAATAAAGAGAAATATTTTTTCCCAAGGTCCACCACTATATTCAGGGTAAGGCCCAAGTTAAATTAAGCATCCAATCGAAATAAAAAAAAACTTAATTTAATGAGAAGTCTTCGATATGTACGTCGGAACTGATATAGAATATCGATTACAAGGCAATCAATAAAAACTTTTAAGTTGAAATTCATAGGAATGGACAAGGGGTATTATCTGATGTTAGCTAGATGTGGTGTTCTAGGTAATAGTCGAAAAATCTATTATTCCGAGAGTGACAAGGACATGATAAAACTCAAATTTTATTCTAGGAACATATGACCATGTTTTTTATGTCATATGATCAAATCCCCATCAAGCTCTTATATGCTTACGGAACCAAACCATGTATGCTCATCTCACTTAGAAAAGCATAAGTTGTTTCATTTGATCCCAATCTTAGGTAATCCGCGTGACTCTAGTTGTATAAGTTCAAGCTAAGATTGAACTATTTTTCTTCACTTTGAGCTTTGTCATCTGTCTTAAATATAACATCCACACATACTTTCAAGTAATTCGAACGCATCGAATTTAAAATGGATAATCAATAAGAATTTTTAAGATCTGAATTCAATGGAAGGCACAAGGATATTACTAGAAGTTGTTAGCTAAATGTGGAGTTTTGGGTGATCACAAAATCTCATATTTCCTAGAGCGAAAGGGGCATGATAAAGCTCAAAATTTATGCTAAGAGTCTAAGATAGCATGACCATGTTTTTGAGGTTGTATGATGAAATCCTCATCAAAATCTTACATGCTTACGAAACCATGTATGATCACCTATTTCCTAGCAACAATGAGCATGTGTTGTTTCATATGATCTTAATCTATAATACCTAAATAGTTCATCCCCACCAACATATTTATCTTGACATGCAAGTTATCCACATCATCAAGTAGGTCCATCATGTAAAAATTATTTTCCACTAACTCTTCATGTACATGCTTTCATCAATTTTGCATGCACATGCAACCTAAATAAATAATATTTTTATGCAGTTAGCATCATGATTTATAGGAGACTTTTTTTTATACAAAAATCAAATTATGAGTTATCTTATTTTTTATTTTTCTATGCACATCTATAATTGCTATCATTATTTTAGGTTTAGCCAAAGGTGAAGATGTTTCCACTGTCTCTACTCAACGTTTTTTTCGTCTCTTATCGTCTCATCGACATATTGTCAAAGAAATTTTTTTACAAAAAAAACTCATTTTTGGATTTTTCATTAAATTTTCTTAGAATTTTTACTCTAAACAATCTTTCTTTCGAAAAGCAATTTGTAACCAAATTATAATATGTTTAATAAATTTCTCATATTTTCAAACATCAAATTATTTCTTAATAATTTTCGCAGCAACGCGCGGGATATCATCTAGTAATCTATAATACCTAAATAGTTCATCTCCACTAACCTATTTATCTTGATATGCAAGCTATCCACATCATCAAGTAGGTCCATCGTGTAAAAATTATTTTCCACCAACTCTTCATGCACATGCTTTCATTAATTTTGTTTGCGCATGCAACCTAAATAAATAATATTTTTATGCACTTAGCATCATGATTTATAAGAGACTTTTTATTAAAAAAATCAAATTATGAGTTATCTCATTTTATTTTATTTTTCTATGTACATCTATAATTGCTATCATTGTTTTAGATTTAGCCAAGGGTGGAGATGTTTGCACTGTCTCTACTCAACGTTCTTTTCTTCTCTTATTGTCTCATCGATATATTGTCAAGGAAATAAATTAACAAAAAAATCATTTTTGGATTTTCCAGCATTTTTCCTTAGATTTTTACTCTAAACAATCTTTCTTTCAAAAAAGAATTTGTAATAAAATTATAATATGTTTAATAAATTTCTCATGTTTTCGAACATCAAATTATTTCTTAACAATTTCCGCAGCAACGCGCTGAGAATCATCTAGTTTTAGTTAAACCGTATGACTCCGGTCATACAAGTTCAGTCTAAGCTTCACTTTTTTTTCCACTCCGAGATTTGTCCTTTAGTTTAAATATGACATCAACACGTAATTTCAAGTAGTTCTAACTGAAAATGCAATCATACCTTTAATCATGTTTTATTGTTTATGATAGTATATATATAAAGGACTAGTTGTGTTTGCTAAGTGTATACACATGATATTAGTCTTCTTTCATTTAGAGATTAATTGACCAGTTATATCCTTGTGCCATCCAGACCTCCACACATGCTCTCTCGACACCCCGTGATGACAATGTTTGACAAGGGGAAGGCCCTGTGGCGCCCTCTTGGTCGAATTTCATGTTTTCTGGGCAAATCCCAGAAGGCCATCATGGACATGTGCACCTTCGACGCCATGAACATGGCTACCTTGGAGGCTCATCACATTGCGAGGGGAAATTACCTCAAGTCTCGTGTGCTCTCTTGTCACGGGAGCCCAATCAGTGATGATGAGATGGTCCCTTCCGCAGCTAAAATTCCTGATTCTAGCTTCCCCTCAGAGGTGAACTACGACGATTTCTTTTCAGAGGATTTTTGCACAGAAAAATATGAGACTTCCTTGACCTTCCTTCTGTGTCTTTTTTGGTACTTGATGCCAAAGGGGAAGAATTATCTATCTTAGGAGTTACTAAGGGTGATTTGGTTTCATTTGCATATGAACTAACATATGGTTCTTATACTTTGTTTAAAATTATGTTGGTCGTGCATTTGAATTATTATAAAACTATTATTTTGAACCTTGTTATATGTGCATTAGGTGCCTTATACTTATGATTGTCTATATGCACATATGTTTTAGAAGTATTTTCCCCTCATACTGTATTGGTTCAACCTCACACAACCATATACATTTGATGCGCATGTCTGGAACTACTTCAAACTTTGATCAAATGTATGCATCATCATATGATTTAGGGTGAGTATCCTTTTAATGTACCCTTGCTTCACAATGAGATCGTTATGCACATATTGAGAGGGACCTTGCCTAAGTTATACGAATCTTGGGCTCTCCTAAGCTTACAACAAATTATTTTTGTGAGAGCTATATGCGTACCATCAACTACAAATAAGGGAGAGATTGAAAGTACAATCATACCTTTAGTCATCTTTTAGTGCTGAGGAAAATAAACATATATGATACTGTACTAAATATGTTTTCTAAATGTATACACATGATATTAGCCTCTTTGACATCACCATGTAGGGATTATGGACTCATCAACTTACATATAGCTCAAGCATGATATATATGAGAAAAGGCATAGTTTTTTAAGTTATTACCGAGTTTTAGGGATCCTGCACTATTAAGAGGGGATCAAAGGCTTTTGTTGTTGAATTGCTCAAGTCCTCATTACTCAAGGTAATTTTTACATGTGCAAGTTTTGCAAAAGAAGACACAAACAAAATGCATAGCAAAAAGAAATCACATGTGCACACTTGAACTGTTCGAACTCCAACGCAGACTGTTTGGGCATTGCTCAGATGATTCGTCTTGGGTCACAGATATTCGAGTTCCCAGGCGCAACTCACATAACGTTTTTCGGTTCTGCCAAATTGTTCGAAGTTCAATCCGGATGGTTCGGCCATTGCCCGTATCGTCCGGCTAAGGCCTCAGACGTTACGAGTTCCCTAGACCTCATCATAGAGCCATTTTGGTGATGCTCAGATGGCAACCGGATGCTCGTACAAAGATATTTTTCATCCGAGCGCAGCCAGATCATCCAGATCCCACCAGGATTGTCCGGACAATGCCCAGGTTGTCCGGTTCGGTATCCGGACATCCGGATTGGTCGAGTCCCATAATCAATAGACATTATTGTTCGGATTGTTCGGGCTCCTATCCGAAAATCGGAGCCCCGATGTGTTGGTCTATGGTTGACCTAATCGGATAACCTGATAACTATCTGGACATCTAGGGATTTTATCAAAATGCATATGAAAACAATTTCAACCAATAATTCTACAGTTTTATCTCCCTTACAACAATATGATAATAGTATATTAGAATATGTCTAGCCCTATGGGCTCCAACGAAAATTAGAACACACGTGAAATTAACATCAACGACTTAGAACATAGATAAGTCTTAGTAAAATAACACACGATGTCATGAGAGCAAGATAGATATAAATAATCCTCATTAATTTCCTAGTAAAGGCATATGAAGGTCGAATTTATTTTAGTTTTGCTAGGATATTGTTGTCAATGAAATATATTGCATGTGACTCTTCACTTGTTTATACAGATACCGTACTATAATTAAGGATGCTCCAATTTATTTGCGAATATATGATCCTTGAATAGAAATCCTCAAATTAATGTACCAGGATAAGTATTCAGATTGTTTGTACATATCAATATGGGAGGAATTTCAAATTAAGAACACTCTAGGAACATATGTAAACCCATCAAAATGCATGGACAATAATATTAACCAGACACTATAGGATTATTTTCTCGCAGCAACACGAGAACACTTGGTTAGAGTGTATATTATTGTGCACTCAAGCAAAATTATATATTCGCATGGTTTTAAAGTAACGTATTTGAATTATTCTTACGAATAATGTATGATGAATTGCATTTTATAGTAATGGATTTGAATGATTCATATGAATAAAGTTTATGATAATTGTTTTAATGACACACAAATGGTACAAAGAGTGTAACAGATAGACCCAAACCATATTTATTTTTCAATAAAGGAAAATATTGGTTTAATGCATATTAGTTTTCCTCGTATATTCCTTAAGATCTCTTCATTTATTTATATTTATAGTGATATGCTAGCACTTTAATTAATGATACTCCATGAAATCCCCAAAATCATACCCTTACGGGATTGAAATTCAGCCGGTGTGCCCATAGCAATTTGTGTAGAATATAGTTTTTGCACCAAGGAATGAAAAATAAATGTAAAAGAATGAAAAGTAAAATGAACCAGAAAAGTGGCAACGAGCACTAGCGGACTAGCCCCCCTACCCTATAAAGCAGGACCCCCAGCCAGTACCGGTCCGTCCACTGCAAACAAACGCCCGCCTTGACCCTTGCGCTCTCCCTCCCTCCACCTAGCGCCAAGAGCCCACCTTTTCTCCTCCGCCGCCGCCGCTTCCGTCGCCGCCATGAAGCGCCTCTTCAGACG
Organism: Bromus sterilis; assembly: GCA_950022295.1. Lineage (NCBI taxonomy): Eukaryota > Viridiplantae > Streptophyta > Magnoliopsida > Poales > Poaceae > Bromus > Bromus sterilis. Next base: position 280,164,860 of record OX465599.1, on the reverse strand, counting down.
CCTCTCCCGCGTCGCCGCGGCGGACTCCTCCTCCGCCGCCGCCGCCACGGCGTACCGGCAGCTGCGGGCGCCGAAGCAGTCGTCGTCGGCCGCCGGCGGAGGCGGCGGCGCCCGGGTGCCGCAGGGGCACGTGCCGGTGTGCGTGGGCGAGGAGGGCGGGCCCGTGGAGCGGTTCGCCGTGCGCGCGGACCTGCTGGGCAGGCCGGCCTTCGCGGCGCTGCTCCTGCGCGCCGCCCAGGAGTACGGGTACGGCCACCCTGGCGCGCTCCGCATCCCCTGCCCCGTCGCCGACTTCCGCCTCCTCCTCGTCAGCCTCTCCGACGACCCCTACGCCGCCGACTGCTAGGCGCCCACCTTCTCGGCCTGCCGCTGGAGACTCTGCCCTTGATTCGCCCCCCTTCTGACGGATTTACCCCTGGGCAACGGGCAGACTTGCAATGTACATACAGTGGCAGGCCGGAGAAGAAGAGCCGCTGGAGCGAGGGTTAGGGTAGGGATTACCTAGCTTCGTAGTAACTTTTTTTATTACTGCCGAGCATGAGCTGAATGGGTAGAACTGTGGGTGTTCCTTTTTCACCCCCTCTAGTTCTAGGAATTTCAGTGTGTGTGTGTGTGCGTGTGTGAGGGAGAGAGGTAGCGTGCGTTTGTGCTAGGGATTTTGAGGTATTCAGTGTTAACCATACATGAGATCCTGAGGCTTTCATGCCATATTTTTACTGAGCTAGTATTATCTTTTAGCAGCACACTGTTGCCATCTGTGTTCATCCCTCTTCTACATGTTTTGGTTGATTTCAGAGATCCGGGATCTTTTTAGAACGCAGGAATTCCTCCAATGTTTTAAGGACATTGTAGAGAAGATAGCCTGGTTATTTGAAATCGACACGGCCTTCCAAACATTATCCTTTTTTTTTACTTGCTGAATTGCGTAGCAGCATTTTGGGAGGGCATGGGTTTAAACTGGTGTAAGCTGTGATGGGCAAGCGATGCTATGTTGGTGTTGGTGGTCCGGCGAAGATAGCAAGGACAGCGATTTAAAGCAGGATATGCCGAATAAATGAAAGGATGCTGTGGATTTGAACTTTTATTAACATCAAGACAAGCACTCAAACTGTACATTTACAACTGATTCCGGTGCACATGAGAAAGAAAATCTTCAGTCAAACCAAAAATTCAGAACATATCGCAGCCTTGGTATGAATCGCAGTCTCAGTGGTATGTCACAAGATGCTCAGCAAAATTTGGTTTGCATCTTCAAACAGTGTTCTTATCCACTACTACATTGCAAGTGTAGAACATTGAGTGAGGGTTACGGTTTGGTTTCCAATTGATGTCCGTGTATGTGATGCGGCACTTTCGAGTGAACTTTGCGGGCATTTTACTGAAGATGGTTCAGATCCGTGTCAATCAAAACCGAGTTCCCGCGTGGGAACATTATGTATTGCATTGCATTATGTATTGCACAGGAGCAAGCATGTAGTAACTGCAAGCGATATGTTGGTGGTCCGGGCAAAGATAGCAAACGGATACCGATTAAAGCAGAATCTGCCAAATAAAGTTACACCGGGCTCTCTAATCAACTGTAGAAACGCATTCTTCTTAACACCAAGACAGGCTACAATTTGGCGCATCTGTACAGATGATGATCTGGTCTAGTAGTACAGTAAGAATATCTTCAGACACACTAAAAATTCAGAAACATTGCATTCTGAATCTGTACTGCAGTCTCCATTTGTCTGGCTGCATGTAACATATTGTTCATCAAGTTTTTGTTCTGGTCTTCGACAATGCTCCCATGAGGCAACATTACGCCTGTATACAGAGAGGTTGTTCATTTAGGTAATTCGCTGAGCATTTTGTCTTTCTTTCTTCCTTTTCTTTATCGAAACAACTCAAGACAAGGGTTGCAGTGGATTAACATCTAGAGTTATATATGGGTACGAGAGGGACAGGGAAAGAAGGAAGCAACGTGCAGCATTGCAGTCTTGGTTTGGAACAACACTTGACTGATCGTCAGGCTGTCATGAGATGGACGGTTTGGTTTGGCACAAGCTGAAAATAGGAGGAGATGAGTGTGACGCAGCAATGGTTGGTTACTTGAGCACTCATGTTCCCGGTTCCCTCGTCTGGCTATGCAACATCAGCGTCAAGATTCAACTGAAGCAAAGGCGATTGATCGCCGGGAAAAAGGAAAGAAACGAAGCATGAACTTTGCAACCAAGTGGTCAGAAATTTCGTGATGTGTTGCACTAAGATTACTAAGATTACATAATCTATTTGTTGTGATTTTATTATGTAATGTTGTTGTGCTTGAACATGATGACTAAGGAATAATTTGTTCCTAGTTTCAGTAGGCAGGGCAGGTTTCCCTGAAATTTCAGATGTATTGCACCGCCATTGGAAGACGTTAATATAAAATGTGATGGCTTGAGAGATGTGGACTAAGCATGGATTATTTACAATTAAACAAGCAGACCCATGTGCAGAGATTTTTTCCATTTTGCGTTTTTAAAATCCATGTGCAGAGATATTGACCGGTACAGTTGAGTTGACACCTTCAGCAGGAAGAGAGGGAGGAAGATTCAGAAGGAGTGTCCCAACTTCCATCCTGTACCTGTTCTTTAACGAACTATTCGTTAATCATTACTTCACTATTATAAAAAAGATCAAGATCATGACTTGGTCATCCCATTCCCAATGATTGTGTGAGAACCAATGTCGAATTGCGTCTGAATCTCGTTCCCGTACAAACTATAGTAGTACTCTCACAAGCAGGTGCTCATTCATTTTTTCCAGGTCTGGACAGGCTAGGAGGAAATTGCAGTTGCAGACATATAATCAATGCCATGCTCATGTATATATGTATATGTGTATATAATTAATATATGGCACGATGCAAGGACAGAGGCGATTCATTTTTCTTTTCACCCAACTTGACAATGTTGAGAAAAAGTGTGCAGGGGTCACATGGCGAGCATTGCAGAGCAGAGCAGGATGTCTTCTTTTCCCTCCCGGCCATCACAAGCTCCATCCCCCAACTGCAAGATCGCAAATGCAACTGCCGGGAAATAGAAAATGTTACCTGCAAATGCAACGGTGCCTGCCTGAGCTGAGAGGGACGAGACAGTTAATACAAAAACTGAAGTAGCTTTTCCGCTTGCGATCAGGGTCAGAGCGACCATGTGTGTGCAGTGCGGTGTGGTGGTGGTGGTGGCCGCATTGAAGGGTGGTGGTGTGGTGCCCATGCAGTCAAAGTGCCAAACAGAGGCAGACCACATGACGGTCTCAGGCAGGCAGGCAGGCTGCTGCCTGTGCCTCTATCATTTCCAACGTACCGGGCAAGGAGCAGTGCACCACATGGCGTGATGGTCTGGTGGATGCGGTTCGGGGAGGACACGTAGTACGCCGGGAGGTGGGTGGCTCCTTGCGTGGTGCGGCGGCCGGGCGTTCCGCTGCTGGAGGGAGATGGTACAAATCTTGTTTGCACTTTGTTTGATGGTGAACATAGTCAAGGATCGCGATTAGCATTTTTTTTAAGGTTTCGCACCTCGTCGGGAGTGTCGAGTGCCTCCCCAGCAACAATGATGAGGTCGACCGTTAACCATTATGCTCATGCCCGATCAATGATGTGTTCATGGTCGCTCAGTTATACCGATACTCAAACGGTTCATTGTCATCCGTGGTACTCCGACGAGCATTTTGCTTAGTGCCATCATCATAGCCTTGTGAGCCGAGGGTTAGCAACTAGGTGAAGGAGATTAACTGAGTGTTGAAAAGATATAATATATATGCATTTGTATAGTTTAATAAAGATGTATAGATTTACTTATCTATAATCATCGAAATAGAAAACATGCAACACGAAAATCTCGTGAAACAACAAGATGAAAGTATCGGTTAAAAGAAATTTCAAACGCTCAATCGCGTGCAAGAAATTTTAAAAAATTCATCACAAACAAGAAATTGAATTCATAGTTAGTAAAACTATGAATTAATCGTACATATGGATTGAACCATAAAATCGATGTGTATATTTTTTTCGTGTAAAACTTAACTTGAAGCAACACATCATTGTACTTCCTCCGTTCCTTGATATAAGGTACCTAAGCTTTTTGCACGAATATTAGCACGTATGTATAATGCTATAATTAGACTGATCTGTCTCTAGAAAAAATCGGGAGAAAACAGTTCGAATCAGACAATAATAAGAAATAAACCCTTTGTTCTATCTCTTTCCGTAGGTATATTTGCCTAGACAGGTGGTATAATACTAATATGCCATGTATTTTAGATTTTTCTCAAAACATAGGTACCTTACATCAAGGAACGGAGGGAGTATTGATTAGAAAAGGTTAGATGAAAGAGATTAAGGGAGTGGTTATATTATTACATCGGAACATGTACAAACTCATGTGAACCTTTCCCCACAAATTCACTACTAAATTTTCAAAAATAAATGTGATTTTTCTTGTATACAGGTTAAAGATTTTTGTAAATATATATTAGCATTTTTTAATTACACATTGAACATTTGTTAAATGCATAGAACATTATTTGAATACACAATGAATACTTTTCAGCATGCATTGAACATTTTCGTAAATACATCAATTTATTTAAAGCGTAAAAAACATTAGTTAAGTGTTGGAACATTTTTTAAATGGCACCTAACAATTTTTGGAATGGTATGGTTTTTTTAAATTACCTGACATTTTTTTAATATTGTACAAAACACTTTTATTGAATGGTATTAAACATTTTCTAAAATTACACGAACATTTATATTAAACAGTACTGTATAAAAGTTTCGCAAATATATATTTGAAACGCAAGAACCAGTTGTCAAATGTCACGAAACTTTCTGAATGGTAAAAACAAATTATGTGCAAATTATGCAGACACTTTTTTACATTAAATAAACTTATGTTCAAAATTTTACGAACATATTTTCAAAATTGTTGATTTATTTTAATTGTCTCAAAAATATACAGAAGGTCACAACTTTTATGAATTTAGAGAAGTTTTTTACTAGTATTACAAACATATTTTCGAAATGAATGGACATTTTTAAGATGGCACATTTTTTTTAAAATACAAGAACATTTTAAGAAAATTGTACAAATTCATTTTAGACTATATAAACACTTTCTAATGCATTGTGAATTATTATAAAATAACTAATTTATTCTAAATATATATTTACTAAATATAAATAATATTATAATAGAACAAAAGAGTAAAAAGAATTAATGGGAGACGGAAAAACACTTTTTTATGAGAGACGCAATAAAGATAGTTTTTCTTCGACGAGTGCCTCTCTAAAAGGAAATAAATCACGTTGTTTTATGCGAGACAATTATGTGCCTCTCGTGGAGACATAGATTTGCTTGCTCGAGAGGCACAACCGTGGAAAAATATCTTTGTTGTTGAAACCTATTAAAATGGGATATCATTTTGCAAATCTCGACGCGAGAAAACTAACAATAAAAATGGTTCGGGATTTAGACGCTTAATTCATGAGGTAAAAAAATTGATTTTTTATTTATTTTTGTTTAAACAATAATTTGTAGGAAATTTTTTGGGATTTTTTTGAATTTTTATTTTGCTTGCACTTGCATCAAACGGAACGCATGTGAAAAGTTTAGGGAGCAAATTAGTACATTCTGCGAGTAGTTGATGTAGTAAAGTGAGCATTGGGGGATAGGTTGATGTATAAACGGTGCATTTAACTCGTGACGCAGTGCTCATTGCAATAGTGAAATGCACCATTCATACATCATTTTTTCCCAATGGTCACTTTTGTACATCAACTCACAAAAGGTATGTACCCCGGCAAATCCCATGGTCAGGGACCCTGGGTTAGTCATGAGAGGCACAGGTTGGACAATAGCTCGTCGGCTAAGAGGAGGATACGTTCCTGCTCGATGTTATTGATTGGAGATGGCGATTACAAGGGAGCCAAGGCTAGTGCACACAAGGCTAGGGTTACAGATTGTGTATTGCTTGATCTCGACGTCTCCCCTCCTAGCCTTTATATACTAGGCTAGGTCTCGGGGAGTCCGTCCTGTATTACATATGAGGTTTCCTAACCATGATCTTGTTTCGTACGGCAAGTTTGCACCTTCCTTGTGACTCGCGGACTCATACGTCGGTGCCATTAGTGGGCCAAGGCTGGGCCCAGGCGGCATCTTTGTGGGCCTTCTATCTTAGGGTACACCGGATAGGCTCATCCATAGGAGTCGTGGGGTCACCCCCTCGTCAGTAGCCCCCGAGAGCCCAGGGGACTCGAAGAGGCGCGCAGGGACTCGAGTCCATTCTTGCGTCGTTTTTTGATGTATGCACGGTTTAACCGCGGGTCGCTGGCAGTCTAGGGCCATGACAAAACCTGTTTCGAGGGATGCTAAGCTGAAAGGGCCCAAGGAGTCGACGGGTCGAGCCTTGGTGAATTGCACTAGTGGCAAAAACCGCAGTAGCCCAATCAAACCCATGTCCCTCGACATGAGCTTGGAACACTGGTGTCTAGCAAAAGTCATGCCGCTGCAGGTATTACAGTGATCAATTGCCGCCAGTACAGTTTGTAGCCTAGGCGCGTCCGCCCGACTTTTTCTATCATGCATGCGCATGGGAAAGGTTGGGAGTGAAATCGCTCTTCGGCAAGTCCCAGCCCGGCCGATCTTCGCAGCGAGGTCTTACCTACATGCTAAGCTTGCGTGGCATCTGGGCACAGTGTATCGTGTTCCAGGAATATGTATTTTTATGAAGCGCGGAGCCTAGTAGATAATGCACCCACTTGGAATAAACAATCAAGTGAGCTGTTTTAGCGGTCACTCGCGGAGCTTCATCGAGTGCTCGGGCGAGGAGTAACGTAGAGGGATATTTGCTCGGGAGGTCGTCGAGTGCTTGGGTATATAGAGTTTTGCGAGTAATCACTCGAATATCACATTTGCTCTCAGGGTGAGGGAGCACCCGGTACTCCGGGACCGCTCGATCTGGCGAGCGCAGGTCTGCTCATCTTGCGTCGTGGTGAGGGAGCACCCGAAACTCCCATGGGTGCGAGTACTCACTCGAGCACATCTTTTCTTCTAGGTGAGGGAGCACCTGAGACTCTCGTAGGCGCGAGTGATCACTCGAGCACATTATTTTATTCTGGGTGAGGGAGCACCCAAAAAACTCTCATGGGTGGATACGCTCCCGATGGGAGTTAGATATATTTGAAAAAATGTATTTAAAAAACGGTCCTTGCGAGCTGCCTCTTCTGCTCACTGCCCCTTTGATTTTACCTCTTGTTTTGTGAAGATAACTATCTCCTTGCTGGAAGACCTTCAAAGATGCTCTGGCGGCTAACCGTCATGTCTTCATGACCGGTCATAATGATGGCTTTTGGTGGCATCCTGCAACCGCCTGTTGAGTTATCGATGCACGCATTGAAAACGCGCGAGATTTGACGCGTCCAGCGCACTGTGCCTCCCGTGTGAAGGCATATTTGTCTTGGACTTCGAATCGCCCGGCGTTCTTGGTCTTTGAATTAATGGCTCCCGTCGTCTGGGCTTCTACATGCTTCTTGGGTTTGTGCTATAAATAGACCCCTCTTCTTCATCTAACAGCGGTATTCGACATCTGCTCAGATTGCTCCTCTTTCTCTTCCTCTTCTCATGGCGCCCAAGCGCGGAGCTGGTATGACTGGTCGCGGTCGTGCTCGCCGCGGCCGTGGTGGTCGTACTCTGCGCTCTTCTTGCGGTGGTCGTCATGGTGCAGCGTTGGTGCCTTCCTCTTCTTCCTCGGAGGAGGGTGTTTGGTGTTATGACTTTCTCCTGCACGTCCGTGGCCGGGGCGCTGCTCGCATTCTTCTCCCTTCTGCATTTGCTGCCATTGTTTCTGAGCGTGGCCTTGATGGCTTGCTACTTCGTCTTCAAGGGTGCGCTCGATCTCCTTCTTATGTTAAGCTGGAGATCGATAGTTACCGCTTGATTTTTCTTGGCTTTGGCTGGAAATCCTTTGCTCGTCGGTTGAACTTGTCTGATGGTGACACTCTTGGTTGCCGTTTTGATAGAGAAGACGCTCTTGTCATCCGCGCCTTTGACCCGAACGGCAACCGCATGGATCCGCACTGGCCGGAGACGAGCAGTGATGGTTCTGACAGGTCGAGGAGTCCTTTGCCTGCATCGTCAACTGCTTCCTCCTCTGGTGACTCTTCGGGTGCTGGTGCTGAGCCGTCTTCAACTGCTTCCCCCTCCTGTTCTGAAGAGGATCTCGACGTCAAACCACCGGTCAAGCGGGTGCGCCAGGCGACCTTGTAGAACTAGAGGCGGAAGCGTCATCTTCACCGGCAGCTCGGGTGGAACTGAAGAAGAAGCTGGTGGAGCAGGAGAAGAAGCTGGTGGAGCATCGTCTTGAACTGCTCCAAAAATAAGTCGAGCTTCACCTTTTGTTATGTCATTGACATCATGAGCCTGCTGCTTCGACTCCTCCTTTGTCTGTGATGATGCTCGCTGTCTTGGTGCCAATCATCCCAGCATGGGCACTCATGTAGAATTCATAATTCCTTGCTGTAGGCTTATCGTCTGCTTGTGCCTCTTGTAACTAGATTAGTTCTCCATGTAATGAGGATTGCCTTCGAGTAATCAGAGCTACCTTCTATCCAATGTACTTTGAATCTTTTTGTACTGAAAATGACCCTTGTGATGTGAACTGTGCTTGAGTCTTTGCAGCAAAAATTGTCTTTGATCCCTTTACAACCGATTGCTGTGTTCGAGTCCTGGCGATCGAGAGCTGTCTTCGAGTCCATCAAAAACTTCGCACTGCGGGTTCTATCGGGTGCGCGACAGCGCTCCCGATGAGAGTAGCCCCCGAGGCTACGTTTGAGTCGGAGAGTTGAACGTAGGCTGAGATTTGTTTCCTTTGTCGTCCTTTCATTATTTTCGTTCTTTTATCAGGTGCGCGGCAACGCTCCCGATGGGAGTAGCCCCCGAGTCTTTAGGTGATCGCTGGCGATCAGGTGAAGACTTAAAGAATTGTCTGCGTCCTGCGCTCCGTCCATATCTCTTCAGAGTACATGGTGTTCCATCTGGTTGTAGCCGTATTTTTCCTTTTGATTCCGGTCAGAGTTCAAAGGGTGGCGCTTGTCGATGGGTTTTTGCTTGGAACCTTTTGAGTTTCGGGCTGCGTGAGTGATGAGGACGTCTCTCGGGGAGAGATTTTGTAATCGAGCCCCCGAGTGTTTTGGTGAAAAGGTCGCGATTGCGACGATAGCGTCTCTCGGGGGGAGTTTTGTACTCGGGCCCCCGAGTGCTTTGGTAAAAGATCGCGATTGCGACGATAGCGTCCCTCGGGGGGAGTTTTGTACTCGAGCCCCCGAGTGCTTTGGTAAAAGATCGCGATTGCAACGATAGCGTCCCTCGGGGGGAGTTTTGTACTCGAGCCCCCGAATGCTTTGGTAAAAGATCGCGATTGCGACGATAGCGTCTCTCGGGGGGAGTTTTATACTCGAGCCCCCAAGTGCTTTGGTAAAAGATCGCGATTGCGACGATAGCGTCTCTCGGGGGGAGTTTCGTACTCGAGCCCCCGAGTGCTTTGGTGAAAGATCGCGATTGCGATGATAGTGTCTCTCAGAGGGAGTTTTGTACTCGAGCCCCCGAGTGCTTTGGTATGGTAGTATTTGGGCAACATCATTTTATTGCGTTTGAAGGTTTACATGACCTGCCAGATGAGCATGACTGGCGGGGACTATGGGTAGAACAGGCGTAGGTTTGCTACGTTCCATGGATTTCCCACGTCCTCGGCAGTCTTCGGGTTCTTCAGTCTATAGGTGCCTCCTCCTATGACTTCTGTGATTATGAACGGTCCTTCCCATTGGGGGGCAAGCTTGTGAACTTTCTCTTGTATGAGTCGTAGGACAAGGTCGCCCTTATTGAAGGTTCTGGTGCGTAGGCGACTGCTTTGGTAAGTGCGCAGTTTGTCCTGGTATCCCTCTGCCTTTGCTAGGGCCGTGTCCCTTGCTTCGTCTCATGTGTCCTTGTCATCTTGCAGCGCTTCTTCTGCTTCTTCTTCTTCTTCGTACCCTGAGATCCGGGGTGCCCCGAATTTGAGGTCATGTGGTAGCACTGCCTCCGCCCCGTATACCATGAGGAAAGGTGTGTACCGAGTTGCGGTATTTGGGGTAGTGCGCAGGCTCCATAATACTGCGGGGAGTTCTTCTACCCAGTTGCCTGCGGCCTGCTCGAGTGGTGCGAGGAGCCGTTTTTTGATTCCCCCGCATACTAGGCCATTTTCTTTCTCCACCTGGCCGTTGGACTGCGGGTGCGCGACTGATGCATAGTTGATTTTGATACCCAGCTCTTCGCAGAAGTTTTGGATTTCTGCCGCTGTGAAGTTCGTACCATTGTCCGTGATGATGTTGTGTGGTACTCCAAACCTGAAGATTATTGATTTGATGAAATTCAGTGCTGTGAGGGTTGTGGAGCTGGTGATGGGCACTGCTTCGATCCATTTGGTGAATTTGTTGACTGCTACTAGTAGGTGAGTTCTTCCTCCCTTTGATGATTTTTTGAGCGGGCCCACCATGTCGAGTCCCCAAGTGGCGAACGGCCACGATAGTGGTATGGTTTTGAGTTCTGAGGCCGACGCGTGCGGTCTGCTGGCAAATTTTTTGGCAAGTAATGCAACGCCGCACGATGTCTTCTGCGTTTTTCATCGCAGTGGGCCAATAAAACCCTGCTCGGAATGCTTTGGATACGAGTACTCGGCTGCTCGCGTGGTGCCCGCAGGTGCCCTCGTGGATTTCAAGCAGTAGGGATTTGCCGTCTTCTTCGTCGATGCAATTCTGAAGTATCTGGGTGATGCTTCCCTTTTATAACTGTCTGTTGATGACTGTGAATGTCTTGGATCGGCGGCTGATGCGCCGAGCTTCTGAGACGTCTTGCGGTAGTGTGCCGTCGATTATGAATCGGAGGAACGGTCTTGTCCATGCTGGTCCTTCGAGTGTTGTTGGATCTATAGGTTCGGCCTCTTGGCTGTTGTTGCCTTCAGATGGACTTGCTGATGCCATTTGTGCTGGCTCTGTGGTGTCGTCATCTACAATTGCCTCTGGTGCTGTTGGTTTCTCCTTGATGGATTGCTGACTGATGCTTTCAAGGAAGACGCCGGGTAGTACTGGTCCTCGAGTCGAGCCGATGTTTGCGAGTTCGTCAGCTTCTGTGTTGTTTGCTCTGGGGATATAATTGAGCTCGCAGCGGGCGAAACTTCCTTCGAGTGCGTTGTAGAGCTTCTGATAGGCCGCCATGTTGTTGGCTACTGCATTGCAGTCTTTCATCGCCTGCTGGACGACGAGGTTGGAGTCTCCGTAGATTACGAGGCGAGTGTGATGCCCCACAGGCGTAAGGGATCGAGATAGTCTTCGCGGGTAAGTTAAACCAATTTATTGATTCGACACACGGGGAGCCAAAGAGTATTTATAAGCTTTGACAGTTGAGTTGTCAATTCAACCGCACCTGAAATATACTTGCTTGCAACAATAGATAAGTGGTAACGGTGATATGATAGTGATGATAGCAACATCAAAAGTAAATAGCAAAAAGTAACAATTAATAACCAACAGGATTGAAAACACTGTAGGCTAGGGAGATGGATGGTCGGGCGCTGCATGGATGAGAGTAAACATATAATAGATTCTAACACGGGGCAAGGCACACAGAAAAGCAATGATCATCTAGGCAAATATCAAACATTAGGCATGTATCCCGTAGGTAGTTGTGCGTGCTTGCAATAAGAACTTGCACAACATCTTTTGTCCTACCATCCCGCTACGAACGGGGCCAAAAGGAACTTATGGAGATTAAGATACTCCTGTCAAAGAGCACCGGAACAAAGAAATAAACGCAATGGATACATGGAATCCTCAAATCATGGACCATCCCCTTTGGTGTCCCAAGCTATCACCTTTGGGATCGCCGGTTCCGGACCATAATAGGTGCATACAACTCATAGATAGGATCTAGAACACAAATATATTCATGGAAACACATAGGGTTCAGATCTGAAAACATAGCACTCGGGCCCAAAGTGACAAGCATTAAGAACAACAAGTTGTAGCAAAGAAGATAAACACCAATCTAGATGATAGGCAACATGCCCCCAACAATCTGACGAACTATTACATGATTAAACTCATCTAGTCCCTACCATCCCCTTTGCCTACAGCAGGGAATTACTCACACATGTGAAGAGAAGTCATGGAGGATGGATGGAGTGGTGATGGTGATGACAATGTCGATGATATCCCCTCTCCGGAGGCCAAATCAGCCTCCAGATTAGCCCTCCCTAAGAAGAACAGAGGGTGGCGGCGGCTCCGCGACGGAAACTGGGAAAACGACTTCTGTTCTGGGGTTTTCTTGTCACGTGGATAAATAGGAGCATCGGTAGGGCACCAGAGGAGGGGGGAGAAGCCCAGGCGGCCTGAGGGCGCGGCCCCACTCCTGGCCGCGCCAGGGGGCGCCTAGGGCCCCCAGGGCTCCCCTCTGGTCCCACTTCTGGCTCCTGGCTCCATCGGGTGCGTGAATTTTCTGGTATTTTTCTGGGAATTTTCCGGGATGTCTAAAAATCCATTTTCCTGCACACAATAAAACCATACAGGCAGCTCTGCTGAAAACAGCGTTAGTCCGGGTTAGTTTCGTCCAAATCATGCAAGAATGAGGGCAAAACAATAGCAAAAGTGTTTGGAAAAGTAGATACGTTTGAGACGTATCAACTCCCCCAAGCTTAGCATATTGCTTGTCCTCAAGCAATTCAGTTCAATGAACTGGACGAGACAAAGAAAACTTTGACAAACTCTTTTGCTTCATTAGATGTATATAAGCATGTACTACAAAAAGAGTTTAGCAAGTAATGAAACAATGCTATAAGGACAATGCACGAAGCAATTCTTCTTTCATGTGATCAGTCACAAACAACTAAAAGTAAATAATAAGCTACCGAAAATCAAGACAAGATCGCAATGCACATAGCTTGAACATACTTGAGTGGCATTTCGCTAGCCTCCATGAGTGAAGCAAAACATAAATGCAGAAACTCCTCCGGAGTTTTAAAGGTGACTAGAACTCAGTATTTCAGACTAGCAATAACACAAGCATGCAGAAGACAATGTAATACTTTGGGACAATGCATGTTACACTAAGAATGACAATTATGCTCTCATAGTTGGTGCTTTGAAGAAGGAAGGGGAGACTCTCGAACCGTGGCTTTTGATGGCAAGGTTGAAAACCCGTGAAAGGAAGCAAAGACTAAACATGTGCCAGAGCTCTTGGTTTTGAAAACAGAGATAAAACAATTTTGAGAAGTGCAACTTTCCAGTCAACGGTGAACGGTAAAGGTCTCTCAATATCTCCCATGCCAACCATATATAATGCGTTTTTCTTACACATATTCCCTTATCCATAAATCTTCGATGGTCTATGGAACCTTTTATTTTGCCTCAAGGATGGAAGGAGGGGATCGTTCCACCTATCATAAGCAGCATTTGGTCCATTTCACTCCATCATCAAGTATGGGGGAGGTGTAACTCTCATATTTTTTTCTTTTTCTGTTTTGACTAGTTAAAACTTCCGTCAAAATATTTTTGGCATGAAAGATACTGATTTCCCTTCACCGCACCATGAGCTTGTACGGTTAGAAAAGGGAAACTTTTGAATAAATTTCGAGATGGCACAAGAAAGTCTAAGTTAGGAGTGGCCGGTAAATACCACATATAGGTAGGTATGGTGGACTCAAATGGAACAACTGGGTTTGAAAAAGGAGTTTGGAAGCACAAGCAGAAATCCGCTTGGTGCGGGCGAAGGCTAGCAAAAGACTGGGAAGCGACCAACTAGAGAGCAATAACTGTCATAATCATGCAGAGCGACAAAGCAACATTGAATCGGGCATGAAAGTGATATAACTATTCTGAAACAAAAAGATCATCAAGGCAAAAGTAGACTTTTTAGTCATAAGCATGTGTGAACATGTGCCAAGTCAATCAAAAAATTCTCCGAAGGGAAAGACCACTTCAGTATGCCAAACCATGAACAATGCAATGCATGTAAATCATTTCAACAACACATTATGTACTCTAGCTGTTTGAGACTAGCCACAAGGAAAGCATGAACACTGGGAAAGCATTGTAATCATAGAACTATGTCGCTACAAACTGGTCTCTAGATCATAAGTACAGGCATATGTACAGAAGTAGAAACAAGAAGAGTTCATACCGGTTTTCCTTGTTGCTTCCCTTCCGTCGATCTTCGTCATTACTGCCTGGTCACTTGCACGATCGAACGTAGGAAATATAATCAAATGCCATCACGGACTCGAGCTGATCTCTGAAAACAAAGCAAACTAAAGAGAGAAAGGAAATCTTTTTGGGTTTTTCAAAGGTTAAAAGAAAGCAAAAGAAAAGAGGAAATATTTTTGTTGTTTTTTGCAAAGAAAGAAGGAAAGAAAAAAATGGGCAAAAGCTTCGAAAAGATCAAAGCGAATAAAATGGATAATACAATGGAAAAGTGAGAAGGGCACGTACTCCCCCAAGCTTAGGCTTTTGGCCTAAGTTGGCAGTAGCTAATGTCCCCAGGAGCCTCCTGCTCCAGGGTAGTACGGATGAGTCCAAGGGTCGTATGAGGCTTCCGGTGCGTACACCGAAGTCCTCAGCTCCTCCCACGAAGAAGGATCCGCGCTCCAAGCAGAGGAAGACCCTTCACCAAACTGGGCGACGGTCTCTCCCTGGAAAGGTGGGAACTCACCATGCTCCTCCTCGTCGGGCACAACCCCCTCCATGGGGTTATGAAACTGATGCTGGACCACGAACTCATCGAACTGGATAATATCAAAGGACCATCCGTTCCTGCGAGAAAAATCAAACAAAAGAGGTGCAGGTAGACGGATCTTGCGTTCCGTGGTAGCTCCGAAACGCAAGATATAATCAAGGTTACCAAAATCGGAAGTCATGGTAACAAACTTATGCCTTTTCATAGCAGCAAGATCAAAACTTAAATAAGTAAAAGGCTTATCATCGGGGTGTGGGGTGCCATTAAGAGACTCTAGGATAAGTGTGGCGTAAACTCCACCAAATAAGTCTCCCTTTTTACCGTTCATAGCAAGGCGTCGAGCAATTAAGGCACCCACATTATAATCAAACCTCCCTGAGAGGGCGGTTTCCAGGATAGCAATATCCGGCGCAGATATGTTGCTCGTGTTGTCACGAGCTAACACCCCTCTAGCAATAAAATACGCAAAATACCTGAGGTGTGGGAATAAGATGCTGGAGATCTTTGACCGATGAATATCCCTCGTATCCATGCTACAGAGCGAGTTCAAGACGGTTCTCAGCTCGGAGGGCTGAGAGCTCATCTTCGCCGTCTGTCCCACGTTCGGCACACCTATTATTTCACAAAACCTTTCCAAAGGCATGGTCAAAAGATCATTGTAAATTTTAAACTCAACAGAACCATCATCAAGGTTATATCTAAAACTATTAATGAAACAGGAGGTGAGTTTTTGATACTGGGTAACACGGCACGTTGCGAGCCGCGTCAAACCGGCATTAGCACAAAGATTATAGAACTCCTCCCTAATTCCTGCAGCTTCAAGGAATACATCGCACGGGAAAGTCATTGCACGTGCTTGATTTGTGTTCTCCAACAACTCCAAGGGCACATGATCTTTGTTGTAGCTCACCATAGCAGTCGAGGGTGAAGCTAAAGCTCTTGTAACTCTATCGGAGCGCTCGGGCCTCTTCTTCCCAAGCCACCCCTTTGCTCTTCCTAGCAAACTCATTTCTGAAATTTTTAACAAATTACAAAAACAAGGATTTAAACAAAGTGAGTTAAGGCAAACTACTCAACTCACTTACCTAAGGCATAAACTTGCATCAAAACTTGAAAAATAAAATTCTACATATGCATGCAAGCTCATATAAACAGCACCAAGAGCTACTAAATACTCACAAATGAGGCCACCAATCAATCTAATTGGAGGGGGTGAAGGAGTTACATACCAGGGAGTATTTTCTCAAAATTTTAGCTAGAATGGTGGGCTGTAGAGAGAGATCGAAAATCGCCTCCAAGAACATCAAGAACGCAAGAACCAAATGCAGAACTCGTGTTTTTGGAGAGAGAGGAAGGAGGAGGAATAAGAGATACCTGGAAGTGGGGCCTGTGGCCCCCAGGCGCCCTGTGGGCGCGGCCAGGGGGCAGGCCGCGCTAGCTGGCCGCCTGGGCCACTGGAGGCCCCCCTTGGTCAGCCCCAGGTGCCTCTGGGTCACTCCCGGCATGGAAATTTTTATTTTTATTTTTCTGAAAACTTCACTGTTGAAAATTTCTCGGAGTTCAAAAAGCTGCAAAACTTTCTGAAAACTTAAAGTGGTGATTAGTATTGTGAAGCTTCAAAAACACAAAAACTTGGTACAACAAAAAGAATGAAAGCTAAAGAAAATGAAAACATAACAAGCTTAACTTTTTACCTATATAAAACCAGCTCACTAGTAAGGTTGATCAAGTCTTACCAACAAACCGGCGATATATAGAACAAGAAGTCTCCCCTCTTATGAAGTGATCATTGCACCTTCACTTTGATGGACATTGTCCCCACCATAATGGTTTTGTATTTGTGGTGTACATGTAGTGGACAGTCCCATTCTCCAATCTTCACGGTCTCGATATTCTCTATAGAGTTAAGGCCATGCCTCTTGTCGATCTTCTTTGGAAAATACACCGTGTGTTATTTATCATCAACGTTGAAGGTGACCTTTCCTTTATTGCAATCAATAATAGCACCTGCGGTGTTAAGAAAAGGTCTACCAAGAATAATGGACATGCTCCCATCCTCGGGCATGTCAAGCACAACGAAATATGTAAGGATCAAACAATTAGCAACTTCAACGGGGACATCCTCACAAATACCTGTCGGGACAGCTGTTGACTTGTCAGCCATCTGCAGAGAGATATCTATAGGGATTAGTTTCTCTAAACAAAGCCTTTTGTAAAGAGAGAAAGGCATAACACTCACTCCCGCACCAAGATCACATAAAGCAGTTCTGACGTAATTATTCTTTATGGAGCAAGGAATGGTGGGTATACCTGGGTCACCGAGCTTCTTAGGAATCTTGCCACTGAATGAGTAGAGCAAGCATAGTAGATATAGCCTCATTAGGAACTTTTCTTTTATTAGTGACAATATCTTTCATATATTTCGAATAAGGAGGTAACTTAATAGCATCAGTCAAAGGAATTTGAAGAAAAAGAGGCTTCATCCATTCACAAAATTTATTATAATGCTCTTCTTCTTTAGATTTGAGGGACTTACCTGGAAAGGGCATGGGTTTCTGTATCCATGGTTCTCTTTCCTTCCCATGTCTTCTTGCGATGAAGTCTTCTTTAGAATACCTCTTGCGTTTATCGGGTGCTTCTTCTTCTCTTACCTTGGGTGGATCATCCTTCTCGGCGTCTTTTTCTTCAGGCTCGGCATGGTCTTCTGTTTCAGCATCAGAGGTAGATATGCTGTTAGGATCAACAGTTGGCTTTTCACTTGTAATAGGATCATCGGGATTGTGAGCCTCCTTGTTTTTCTTCTTCTTCTTCTTTTTCTTCTTTGGAGATCTAACAGCCTCGTCTTCTTCTTGTACTTGAGAATCTTGCTCGATCCTCTTTGGGTGCCCCTCAGGATAGAGTGGGTCCTGGGTGTGTGTTCCACCCCTTGTTTTAATTCCATAAGCTTGTATGTCCTGTTTGGAATTATTAGGAAGCAAATCTTTTTGCACATTAGAAATTTGTTCAAGCTGAGTTTGAACCATATGAAAATGCTTAACAAGACATTTAACATCATTAACTGTTCTCTCTAGAACATCACATAAACTTTTGATAGCAAGAGAATTATCATGCAACTGACTTTGTAACTTCCTATTAAAATGGTCTTGCTTAACAATAAAATTATCAAGCTCATCTAAACATTGGTCGGGAGGCTTACCTTTAGGTATGCCACTTTCAGTAAAGTCTAATAGAGAGTGTACCTCTACCAAGGGAGGGTGAGTAGTAGGCTCACACAACTTCTCAATAGGCGGTAAATTCTTCACGTCTTCGACTTTAATACCTTTCTCATTTATAGACTTCTTTGCTTCTTGCATATCTTCGGGGTTCAAAACTAGCATGCCCCTCTTTTTCGGTGGTAGAAGTGGTTCAGGGACGGACCAATCTTCATAGTTCTTGGCAATTTTGCACATTAGTTCTTCTGCATCGTCCGGTGTTCTTTCCCTGAAAACACAACTAGCACAACTATCCAGATAGGTTCTGGATTCATCGGTTAAACCGGCGTAAAATATATCAAGCAGTTCATTCTTGGGGATCCCATGTCCCGGCATAACCTTAAGTAAATCACAAAACTTCCCCAAGCTTTAGGGAGGTGCTCATCCTGCAGTTGTTTAAAGTTATAGATTCTTTGTAAAGCAGCATGTTGCAGATGAGCTGGGAAATATTTATCAACAAAGAATTTGACTAAGTCCTGAGGACTTTTAATGGAACCATAGGGTAGTGCATCGTACCATGATTTAGCGTCCTCCTTCAAAGAGAAAGGAAAAAGCTTGGCCACATAGAAGTTTCGTATCTTCTCATCAGTAGTGAATAGGTTGCTTAACTCAGCGAGTTTGGTCAAGTGCGCTATAGCATCATCATTTTCTCTACCATAAAAGGGGCCAGCCTCGATTGTAGATATAAGTGAAAGATCAACAGAGAAATCATAATCAGGATCAGTGATGCATATAGGAGATGTGGCAAATTGAGGATCAGGAATAACTTTGTTCTTCATGGCGTGCCTTTTGAGCAACTCTTTAACAACACCAGGGTCAGAGTCGACACACTCTCTGAGTTCTCTGCAAAAATCATCATCAAGAGTAACATAGTCATCATCAAGGATTCTCTCCCTGAGTTCATCTAAGCTCGGGTAACCAAAGGTTTTGCAGGTAGGAATATAGGTAGTAGGGGTCTCGGTCTTTGATTTTGCTGCAGCCTTAGCAGTCTGAGTTTCAATATGGCGACCAAGAAAAGAAGCATCATAAAGACTAGTGGAAGCATCATCAAAAGTATCGGACATAGTAACAGACTCAATAGAAGCATCATGTAGTGGTGGTGAATTAAACTTACTCATAACAGAAGGTGAATCAAGTGTAGCACTTGTGTTCAGAACAGTACCTTTTCTTGTACGGGATGGTAAGATCGGAACCTTGGGGTCTCCTTTCTTACCCATAGAGGATGATATGCAGCAGGCAGGATACTTCAAGTAGACTTGTAAATATTGCTATGCTCCCCGGCAACGGCGCCAGAAAACGTTGCTTGATGCCCCACAGGCGTAAGGGATCGAGATAGTCTTCGCGGGTAAGTTAACCCAATTTATTGATTCGACACACGGGGAGCCAAAGAGTATTTATAAGCTTTGATAGTTGAGTTGTCAATTCAACCACACCTGAAATATACTTGCTTGCAATAATAGATAAGTGGTAACGGTGATATGATAGTGTAAGTCCAAGTATGTGATCAGTGTTGGGGTTCGGGGCAGAAAACACAAATTTTTCATAACCTACGAGACCCATACCCAAGACCTATGCTATGGCGATGCAAGTAACGGACAGAAATAGATCACATACCAGTATGTAGTCCGTTAAGCGGGAAATGTTCCCGCATGAACGTGGTTGGTGTAGTCGTACCGGCAATCCCCGATGCCACGCAGATCCACGATGACTCCTGTAGCCACCCGATCCTTGTAGACCGATGACGGGATTACGTCCCCGTAGAAACGTTGCTGATGAAGACCTCGTGATACGACCACGACGATGAAGTAGCACCACAAGTGTAGTGCCTCGCGGGATTATACACATACAGTATACCCGACGTACCTCCGGGCTCCGAACCAGTAGAGCAGCGGAAAGAAGATGGATTCGGATCCCGATTCCAGCAGCACGACGGCGTGCGTATAGTGGAGAAATCCCCAACCAAGTGTAGACTCCAAACAAGGGGAGTCCACTCGAGGAAGGAGAAAGGAGGGAGAGAGAGATGAGAGAAACTTGTCTCAAATCAATTTGTATGAAGAAAAAAGGGCACCCTACCCCTCCTTATATAGGCCAAGGAGGGGTGCCACCCTCCCCTCCACTTCCGGAGTGGGACTAATCCCAAGGGGAGGGCAAATGGCGCAGCCCTAAGGGGGTGGGCCCCCTTCATGGCGCCATGGCCCATGGGGGAGGACTCCCTCTCCCCCTAATGGGCCCTATGAGGCCCATATGCCTTTTCTTCCATTTTTAATTATATTTAAATATATTTTAATATTTAATTCAGATAATTAAATAATAAAACATATATTAAACATTATTAAATATATTTTGAACCTTTCAAAATACCCGGAACAACTTCCGGCCTTCATCGAAACAATTCCGGTGTTCTCTCCAATTTCTCCGGTGATCTCGAATCAATCCTTATTGCGTCGAGTACCCTTAAGTGTAACACCCTACGGTCCGGGAAACAGCAGACATGATTGAGACAATTCTCATTGATCAATGACTAATCAATTGTACCTGGTTGCAATCCTTGATAGCCCCTGCGCTTCCATCGAATGAACTTCAATCGTTGTTGGATCCGTTAACCGTGTGCCTGTTCCCTTTGTCCCGGGGTACTTTGCTTGTTCGAGGTTTGATCATCGGTATCCACTATACCTAGTTCGTCCTCATTCTCAACAAACAAGTTTACTCGTTCCCGTGATATTACAACTCCGTGACCTAGTCACACGTTTGCAAACTTTATGATGTAACATCACTGAGTGGGCCCAGAGTACCTATCCGTCACACGGATGGATAAATCCCGCTTTGATCTATTTGCATACTCATTAACATATCTATTCGGAATACTTGAAGTACTCCTTTATGGCCAGCATATTTCAGTCAGGCGGTGGGTAGCAAATCAAGGCATCCTAATAGACAGTAATTACGTATGATCATTACGGTCTAAGGATCTGGTCACTACGTTATAGTTATCGCAATGTCGAACTATGTGACTTGATCACATCGCAACACTTCTGGTGGGTGTATGTCCATCATATCATTATCCAATGATACGACTCCATTGTCAACAGACGCCATTGTCTCATGATCAGGAAACCTTGATCATCAATCGCCCAATGGACTAGTATACTAGGGTTAACTAGGGACCTGGTTGTTTGTATACCACACCTGTATTAATGTTTCCGCTTAATACAGTTATAGCATAGTATCAAACGTATTATGAACTAATGGAATATGCTCGATAAAACATATTTTATTTGCCTCTAGGGCACATTCCCAACAGTCTCCCACTTGCACTAGAGTACAAATAATCTAGTTGCATTTTTCTCTGGATCATAACTCCTTATTGATCATGCTTGCCCGTAGAAGAGGTTGTATCAACGGTCTGGGTACCATTCAGAACCATATGTCCTTTTGCAAATCATAATGTCACCTAATTTGACATTCCTTCATTATCCACTATAATGATGAGGTATATATATTTGGCGGTGAAGTGAGACTTCGTTTGCTGTGTCATAGCAATGACATCCGGTGGGTCACGCGGATTTTCCCATAGTCATGCACACTTGAAACTCACTCAATCAGAAGTCGAACTTCTTAAGCCATAATATAACTCCTGCTACTTCTAAAGCAGCCACATCAATGTAGCTTCAATCCTTAGTGCATTGTATGCAACTTTGATGTCTAACCATGTTTCTTTCAACTTAGGCATTCATTAGTATGATATCTCAATTTTCTAGGTTAGTGTCAAGACTTGAACCAGCATAACATTTATGGTCAAGTCCACTATCCTTTACAATTTTGAGATGTATCCTCAGTTCTCTTCAGACACTGAAGGATAAACTTAACTCTTTGTTCAATGGTTTACTCATAAATCATATCACAACATGTTCTTACTACTAAGAACTTGGGTCACATTACGTCGAGTACATAACTCTGGTTTTATATGAAAGAACCTATGACAAAGGCATAGAGGATCCAACACATCTATTTCTTTCATTAACCACTAACCATTGTTCTTTTACTGAGATTAACTCAACACTTCTCTTGGATATACAAGTAAGAACCACTTCTTGACTTGTCCCATTCTGAACTCCTTCGGAATCTTATCCAGGAAAGTATTACGACTCAATGTTATTAAACACATATCTATCTTAATAGATCTTCAATGCTTAATACTTATTCATCTTCATTTATGAAAGATTCAAATAATCATTAACACCAACTGCACCATTCATAATATGTTATCCATATATGAGAATGTTATCATGTTCCCACTCAAATATGTCGGCCACATATAAGACAAGGATAACATCCACATGGCTCCCACTTAGATATGTCAGACAGATATTAAATTCAGGATACTAACCACATGGCTCCTACTCAAATATGTCATTTACATATAAGTCTAGGATAATACTCCCATAGCTCCCACTCAAAATATGTCGTCTACATATTAAGTTTCAGGAAACTATTCAACTCCCACTCAGTTTCATGAAAATGCATGTTTCCTCGATATTTTGGTTAAGTCCAAAATCCTTTGATCATCCATCAAAATGAGAATTCAGTTTACGAGACACTAGTATCCATATGTTTTTCCAAAACCTTCGTGTTGTACCAATTACAATACTTCTTCAAATACAGGATTTGAGGAAGTCGCGGTATTGATAACCATTTGGATCATTCGTAGTGAATATCCCATTGACTCAAGCAATATAGGATTTCATGACTCATAGTCATATCTCGTACTTAGGTCCACCATCGCTTCTTTGTAGTTCGTAGGAATGTCTTGTTCCATTAACATGACAAGTTAATCATGAATATCATTTTGCACCAGTGGCAAATATATATTCTTGAATCCTACCTTTCTGAGTAAAAGCTCCCATCAGAAGATCATGATCATTATCATTAGTTTCTCCTCATATTGTAGAGCTTTGCTTCCAGAACATATTCCGTTGCACTAATCTGACATTTGGAGGCAAGGTCAATTACCTTGGTTGAACTTTCACTTTTCTTCCATTACCACATTTATCAAGAAAAATTCTTGACAAACACCAAACATAGCAATACAAGTTTTGCTCCTTTTGGTTCTAGTTGTGGAAGATGCATCCATAGTTTTCTAAGGATACACTACAAAGATAATTTATCTTACATAAATCAAGCTTCCTAGAAACCACAACACACCATGACATATATAGTGTTGGTTTCCACGAACTCAGATGGTTCCCTATGTTGAAGTGAGTGTGTGCATATTAAATTAATAACTCTAAACAATAATAACGTAACTTGGTAAGAGATAACTTAGACCATACACTTTTCGATAGAATATGATCACAATGTTCAGGCACGTCAATCATATTGAAGTGTCTCAAGACATTGCAATTTGTGGAACAACTTTCACACAAGTCTTTATGCCCAAGACTAACTCAAAACATTTGTCACTTTGATCAAATCTTAGAGACTTGTCTTTCTTGTTAATTTAATATCCATCTTTACTCTGAAATCCCTTTTGATCATATCAAATTATTTCAGACTCATGTTTCATTAGTGAATACAAATATTCATCTAAGTTCACATACGAAGTTCACGAAATAATGAAATTCACCACATGCTGACATACGATACATCACAATGTATGATACTCAACAATCAGTACACATTCCGTTTACCAGAATGCGAGGTTTTAGTCATCTCACCTAAAAGGCATGGTTTGTATCTGTCAAGAGATCAAGTTTCTTAAGACATCATCATACCATTCATGACTTAAACTGTAGTGTCATTATTAAGCCTGTATATTTCTTGGCATTACAATATTTCTTATAAATGATCAAACAACTATCATCAATATAAGAATAACTCATTCATAATCGTAATGTGACCATAAGAGATATCATTCATAAATGGAGAACAACTGACTTGTTTCTCACTAAAATGAATAATTGTCTTCGCGAGATGCAAGACACACTAATAAAGTCGTCATTCAAACGATCATAAAATTTATTAATATATTAATCAATTGATAGATGTAGAGGGAGAGTGTTGTCGACCATCAACTATCTTGATTGCCGTTAGCACACATTGTCACCTCATCCCTTCCAAGCCACTCTCAAGCAGTAAGTTCAAGCATCGAATACTTAATCAACCGCAATTAGTGTTTCGTGGGAAAGACATTTATTACTCGTATATCAAATATACCTTCTCCGTCAATGACCATTCCTGCATTGGTTCTACTCTTAAAGTTCTTGACTTTAACCATGACCTCATGACAGGTGAACGATTCTCCTTCATGACATAGTCCAAACATGGTCTTTGTAACTAGAAGGAAGCGGATGCAACTCCCCAGTTATCGCAAAGTAACCAGTCATTCAGTAGTCCAAGTTATACACAAGGTGTTCCATGTATCTTATACATTTTCCAAGTGACTTTCTCAGCAGGTTGTTCCTTCCACCATAGTTGAAAGAAACCCCGTCCATATACTCATATTCCATTACTCTGATTTGTGACCTAGTGCTTTCAAGTTCACCTAGCACGTCATACGTGTTGGTTAACATGCATTCACAATTCAGATTCCATAGAATGAATTATGGTGTATTGGACAGTCATTCATAAGTGACGGTGAGTGCGATACTCATCATCATCTTCCTTGATTACGGAGTTGTCAGGTGTATCTCCTAGCAGTTCTTCGTATTATGTTTAGCAAGTCATTACTAATGAGTATGTCTCTAATGGTGTTGGTACACATCAATGAAGTAAGACCCATTTACCTTAAGTTCTATCATACTAAAAGAGCCATAGTTCTAAACATTGGTATGACGTTATCTACAATGATATTTGCTAAGACATGAAGATTAAGTTCATAATATGGAGTTCATGTTTCAAAAACAATTCTGGAACTCCCACTCAGACAAACATCCCTCATAGTTTATTCTAAGTGATTACACGATCCTTGAACACCATACCTCCCCCGATCGTCACGGCCATCAGTATGTTGTTCAAGGTAGGCCATCATGCCAATCACATCATCCATGTGACTCATGCTCGACCTTTCGGTGTCTTGTGTCCCGAGGCCATATCATATACATATGCCAGGCTCGCCACCACACCCTATGTGATTTGTTGCTGTGTCATGCAAGGCCATATCATATACATATGCCAAGCTTGCTACACCCACCTCATGTGAACGAAAAAATGTTTGACACACGTGTGACACGTGGTGCCTCCATAATGTAGAACTTTCCAGGTGGTGCTCACTAGGGTAAGGACACTATGTTGGTTTTAGTGAGGGATCATCCTATTATTCTACCGTCGTATATCTAACATATTAGCAAAAAACAGGATGCAACATAAATCATACATGCTATGATTCCCCCTTACATGCAAATTAAAGTTAAAAACGCCTTTCTACTTTATCTTTTGCAAGTTTTACGTGGCTGCTAGGGGTTTCGAGAAAAGAATCGTTTCTATCCTACGAAAACAAGCCACAACACCAATCCCGCAATTGTCTCTATTACACCCCTGTCGGGACCCTCCGTTGCAAACATCTTCGCATCGCTAATGCAGAGAGACAGACACCCCCCAGCCACTTTATATGGTACAAGCCATATGTCAAGCGTGGAACCAGTCTCGCGTAAACGCGTAAGGTCGGTCGGGGGCCGCTTCATCAAACATTGCCGCAACGCTAAATGAGTACACGTGAGAGGGTAACAATTGGACAATTGATGCCCACATACTAGATGTGTTCTATCCGTACAATACATCTACGCATAGCCTTGCTCATGATACCACTGTTGGGGTCCGGGGCAGAAAACACAAATTTTTCATAACCTACGAGACCCATACCCAAGACCTATGCTATGGCGATGCAACTAACAGACAGAAATAGATCACATACCAGTATGTAGTCCGTTAAGCGGGAAACGTTCCCGCATGAACGTGGTTGGTGTAGTCGTACCAGCAATCCCCGATGCCGCGCAGATCCACGATGACTCCTGTAGCCACCCGATCCTTGTAGACCGATGACGGGATTACGTCCCCGTCGGAACGTTGCTGATGAAGACCTCGCGATACGACCACAACGATGAAGTAGCACCACAAGTGTAGTGCCTCGCGGGATTATACACATACAGTATACCCGACGTCCCTCCGGGCTCCGAACCAGTAGAGCAACGAAAAGAAGATGGATTCGGATCCCGATTCCAGCAGCATGACGGCGTGCGTATAGTGGAGAAATCCCCAACCAAGTGTAGACTCCAAACAAGGGGAGTCCACTCGAGGAAGGAGAAAGGAGGGAGAGAGAGATGAGAGAAACTTGTCTCAAATCAATTTGTATGAAGAAAAAAGGGCACCCTACCCCTCCTTATATAGGCCAAGGAGGGGTGCCACCCTCCCCTCCACTTCCGGGGTGGGACTAATCCCAAGGGGAGGGAAAATGGCGCAGCCCTAAGGGGGTGGGCCCCCTTCATGGCGCCATGGCCCATGGGGGAGGACTCCCTCCCCCCCTAATGGGCCCTATGAGGCCCATATGCCTTTTCTTCCATTTTTAATTATATTTAAATATATTTTAATATTTAATTCAGATAATTAAATAATAAAACATATATTAAACATTATTAAATATATTTTGAACCTTTCAAAATACCCGGAACAACTTCCGGCCTTCATCGGAACAATTCCGGTGTTCTCTCCAATTTCTCCGGTGATCCCGAATCAATCCTTACTGCGTCGAGTACCCTTAAGTGTAACACCCTACGGTCCGGGAAACAGCAGACATGATCGAGACAATTCTCATTGATCAATGACTAATCAATTGGACCTGGTTACAATCCTTGATAGCCCCTGCGCTTCCATCGAATGAACTTCAATCACTGTTGGATCCGTTAACCGTGTGCCTGTTCCCTTTGTCCTGGGGTACTTTGCTTGTCCGAGGTTTGATCATCGGTATCCACTATACCTAGTTCGTCCTTGTTCTCAACAAACAAGTTTACTCGTTCCCGTGATATTACAACTCCGTGACCGAGTCACACGTTTGAAAACTTTATGATGTAACATCACAGAGTGGGCCTAGAGTACCTATCCGTCACACGGATGGACAAATACCGCTTTGATCTATTTGCATACTCATTAACATATCTATTCGGAATACCTGAAGTACTCATTTATGGCCAGCATATTTCAGTCAGGCGGTGGGTAGCAAATCAAGGCATCCTAATAGACAGTAATTACGTATGATCATTACGGTCTAAGGATCTGGTCACTACGTTATAGCTATCGCAATGTCGAACTATGTGACTTGATCACATCGCAACACTTCTGGTGGGTGTATGTACATCATATCATTATCCAATGATACGACTCCATTGTCAACAGTCGCCATTGTCTCATGATCAGGAAACCTTGATCATCAATCGCCCAATGGACTAGTATACTAGGGTTAACTAGGGACCTGGTTGTTTGTATACCACACCTGTATTAATGTTTCCACTTAATACAATTATAGCATAGTATCAAACGTATTATGAACTAATGGAATATGCTCGATAAAACATATTTTATTTGCCTCTAGGGCACATTCCCAACAATCAGAGGGGGAGGGGGTGAATGATCACTTCAAATTTTTGCATGAAACTATGAAGTGAAGCATAACTTAGCAGCTGAAGAATTTCAACAGAAAGGTAAACATTGAAACAGAACTGGATTGAAGCATAACATAGCGAATCAAAAGCATCGAATCAATTGCATTGAAGCAAATCACTGAAGCAATTGATAAGCTGAATGTAAGTGCGGAAAGTAAAACAAACTCTTGACTCGGCGATGTTTGTTCGACCAGTTCACACTCTGCAAAGTGCTACGTCTGGTTGGAGGGACTTGTGATTGAACACAGGAGCTAACCTCTCTCCGTACGTTTCTCCACTGCACCAATCTCCTTGAGCTTGGTCAGTTCTTCACTCGTGGTTGATTATTGAGGAAATCACCGAAACCTTTGACAAACTGAACTTCGAGGCGACAATAACTCTTCGCTCTCTGAAGAACAACACTCTAACCGTCTAGGAGAATTGCAGTTCTCCAAGATAAAAAGGCTAGCAAACTTCTTCCTAAGTCATAATGAATCAACTCAGATCAATAGGACTTATACTTCGGTGGATGGGATTTTTGGTTTGCTTCGGTGGGGTTGCTCTTTCTCTTCACTGTTAGGAAATATTCTTGGAGCAGCCACAGGCCAATGAGGGCGGGGGTGGCGTATTTATAGGTGGCAATCCGTAGGTGCGAAATGACTTAAATGACCCGATGCGACAGCTTGACACCTGTCTGCAACGGTCATATTTCCAATCAAAGCGCAACTTTACTTGCGGTCCAAGTAAAGCTGACTCACGGACTTGGTTCTGCTTCAGGAGCCGAAAGAACTAAGTCTTCGCTGGTGAAGCATTACCTAGTGCACATGAGATTTCTCAACTCTGGCTTCTCACTGGTTTGGATTCGATCTGAGTCTTTTCACCAAAACCTTCGGAGTACATTTACTAAACCCCTCTTGATAGTACGGTTTTTCCTACGACTCAAAGAAGTGAGAAAGAACTACGCAAAAACTACTAAGTCTTGCGCCATCTTGGTCATCTCCTTCGATGAGACGTGCTTCAGGATTCCTTATCTTTTTAGGGGTCGACATCCGTGATGAGCTTCACTCTAGAGGATATGCTTCGGTAAGTATGTAAATCTTCGTTGAAGCTTTATCACCGACCTATAACTTCAGGAACCTAACCATCTGTTTTACACTAGAAAACTTGTTAGTTCCTTTACTATTTTTCCCAACAATATCCAAAACTCATGGGGGTATAACTTTGCTCTTACAATCTCCCCCTTTTTGGACTATTGTTGACAAAACAGGCATCGATAGAAGATATGAAATTTTGAGTTGAGTTGAGAGCAAACTCTAAGATATGAAGCTTTTGACTCCCCCTGAATATAAGCATCGAAGATTTATATAATCGAGGTGAATGCTTGATGAAGAATATCTTTGATGGGAAGCCTATCACATATCTTAGTGAATCAATTGCATATAGAGGATATTTGTCTTGAAGAATATGCAATCATCCAATGACCTGTGAACTTATAGGTAACAACCACCTGCAAGATAAAAGATACGAGAGCAACTTGCAAGCACGGGGGTTATTAACACATAACATGTAGCAGTTCACAACCGAAGTAAAACTTAAGTTACAACCCAATCGAAGTGAATGGAAGGTTCGTTGTAACTTAACACACAAAAGATCGAATCAAATCCCTAAACCCCGCAGCGAATCTAAACTCAATCGATGCTACTTTCTCCCCCTTTTTGTCAATAATTGGACAAAAGGATGAGAGGTAGACCAAGAGTATTTATGCGTTTGCTGCAACCCGGGGACCCTGCTGATTGTCTGCGCCCGAAGAAGATGCATCTCCTGAAGTGTCTCCTTCGGTTGAAGCAGGCGACTCCAGCTCGTCAATGTCCATCGGAGCTTGAAGCAAATCAAGATCGCTATCCTTGAGAGGATCATCTTCTTGCTTCGAGGTGTGGGAGTCTTCATCAGATAGGGTATCTGGGAGAATCTGTTCAGCTGGATTAACAAATAAAACTTCATCAATCTTTTCCAGCGGCGGGATCTTTGGGTTGGGGCGATCGATCGAATCATTTCTGTAGAAGTGGCATTGAAGATGTGGATACTCCTTGAAAATCCGGTCAGCTTCAAGCTTCTTCACAGAGTTGAACTTCCTTAATCCTTTCCAAGAGTGGCGCTTTAAAACCTTCAAGTACTGGTTGTTGTTTAAAGCAATGTTGCCAACTCTATTGATCTCATCTGAAAGATGTTGAATTTGGCGCTGATTTCCTTCAATGAAATTTTCAAGCATCTGTTGGGTGCGAATGCCAACTTCAAAGTGATAAACTTCTTTCTGGAATGACTTCGACATGTTGTGTTCATTGACATGCTATCTGACTCCGACATATGTGGCAAATGGATCATTTGGCCTTCTGAAGATATTCATGGTATCACGCACAGGAGGACAGGACAGCTTCGGGTGATGCTTCGCAACGAAGTCTTCACGACGCCCATGGTTGCAAATGGCTTGGAGCCAGGGAGCATATGGCTTCAATTGATGTACAAGTTCAGCAGCTTGGACCATATAGCGAAGAAAACAATCCTCAAAGTCAAATACATGTCCATAAGTAAGCTTCAGCAAAGCATGACGTGTATGATAATGAATGTTGGACTCTTCATTTGGAGTGCTGAGAGGCATCAGTGAGTTAGACAAGATGTAAAACCAAGTATTCAAAATGAATACCAGATGCTTCGGGCGAATATTCTCAGGCATGTGATCTCCAGTGACTTCAGGATCCATTAGTGAAGCAAATTCAGCTTCAGTGGGGTCAGGCAACAAATGAACCTTTGCCAGTTCTCCAGTGTGCCTTGGGATGTTTACAATATCCATGAATTCATCAGAATGCATTCTAAATACCTTTCCTTGAATCATCCACTCAAGAATCCATGAGCTCGAATCATCAGGATTTCCAGAGACATAGAGAGTGGCATAGAATTGCTTCACTAGCTCGGAATTGAAAGGTGTCTCCATGGCAAACAGGCTGGTAAGATTTTGTGCTTCGATGGTTTCCATGATGTTCTGGAAGCACGTTGCAGAAGTTAGACTTCGCATATCCAAGTACTTGTGCCTGAAAAGAACACCCTTCTGGCAGTATAGCTTAGTGTATAGAATTTGTTGCTCAGCTGTCCAGAAGCGAAGGTGATCTGCAGTCCGGGGTGAATCATATGGACTTGTGTCAAAGAAGCAAAGATTCTGGCGATGAACTTCGAGATTGAACTCAGGACCATGTCTTGAAGAAGAAGAACCATCTGCCAAGAAAATAGGAAAAGTTTCTCGAGGGTAGATGGAGTCCAATTGAGTATCCTGGGCAGGTATGCAATGCGGAGTTTGCCTTCGAGCAATTATGGCTCGCTCTTGCGGTTGAGTCATAATGGCCAATTCATTGGCTTCGGCTTCGACATCGGCATCGGCTTCAGACTTTTCTGGAGCAGCTTGTTTTCTGGCTTCGCCTTCTTATTCTTCGGACTCCTTAGCAGAGTGAGCCGAAGAATAGTCCTTTGAAGGAATTGGTATGTCTTGAGCAGGAGGAGAAGACTCAGGCTCAAAGTTATCGTGGGCGGACTGTTGAGGAGCGGGTTGAGGAGGAGGTGGAGTTGGAGCACAGGGTGGAACGACTTCGGGAGCGGTTGGCTTCGCAGATGGTTTGGTTAGAGTGATAATCTTGCATCGAGGGGGCGATGCTTGCCTTGGGGCCTTCTTGGCCGGATGAGAGCTCACCTCATCAGCTTCGTCTGCATCTGTGATAAGATGGCGTTTTCTTTGTTGTAGCTGGGGAAGGGGTGAAGCTAATTGCTTGAGCATGGCTTCGCGCTTCTTGGAGTCAAGAGCCATGACCGAAGCATTGTGCGTCTTGCAACATTCTTCAATGGCAGACTTGATCTTGCCTTGAAACACTTGAATATTTTGCTTCGTCTTTTCATTCACATCAGCAATTTTCTTCGAAGCAGCTTTGGCTTCGATCTTGAAGTCTTCATCTGATTCAGCATCTGCTTTCTTCTTAAACTTCAGAATTTTAGCAGATTCAGATCTGTCTCTTGCATGCAAATCCCTCAGCTGATTGTACAAAGTTTCAATCATGGCAGAGAGAGTTGGTGAAATGTAAACATTTCCAACATCCACAGCTTTGGGATCCACAGCTTCTGCAAGCTGTCAGAATGCCTGATTCAGGCTTAAACAGTCCCAAAGTTCTTCTTCTCTTGTATCTGGGAAGTTATGTTGACTCTGCTCAGCTTCTTCATGAGCTTCGGGGGCAGGAGCTGCGACTGGCTTCGGCTTCACTAAGCTTCCTTCTGAGCGTCTCTAGCAGCTTTCTCTGCTTTCTTTGTGCGGATAATATCAAGTTGAGCCTTGCGCTTGGCTTCAGCTTCACTAAGCTGTTTGGCTTCGGCAGCAGCCTTAGCTTCTTGAGCTTTTGCTTCAGCGAGCTTGCGCTTCGCTTCAGCTTTCTGATTAGATTCAGCAAGATCTTTCCTTTGCTTTTCCAACTGAGCAGCATCTCTATTTGCTTTTTTCCTTCGCTTTAGCTTCTTTATCAGCCTTAGCTTGGGCTTGTGTTTCAGGATGAAGGCGTTCAGCTTCAGCACGGTCTCGTTTGCGCATGTCTGCTTCAGAAAGATTCTTGGTGCCGACCTGGGCATAAGACTGGCCAGGCTTGGCAACAGAGGCTTTTTCTTTCGAAGCTTTGGCTGGCTCAGGAGCTTTAGCTTCGGGCTTAGCAGCCGGCTTTGCCTTCGGGTCATGCCTCTCCTTCGTTCTCTGTTCAGCAGGAACAAGGCGGCGAGGTGGCTTTGAGGCCAGAGGTGCCTCAACCACCAAGTTTGTCAAATCAATGTTTCGTTTAGGAACAGGAGGATCAGTTGGATCTTGAATCCTAATGCATTTTGGAGCAGACGGTTTCTCTCCAGCCTTCTTCTTCAGTGGCTTCCGAAGCCGAAGTCTCTTGGGACTAGGGGGAATGGGGTTGTGCTCAAACTCATCATCTGCTTCTTCAGCATGATCTTCTTCAATTGAGTCTTCAAGCTGTGCAGCAGCATCAGCTTCGTCATCAGCTTCATTATCACCCTCTTCTTCAGAGATAGCAGAAGGGGGTGAAGCACTCAGTTTCCTAAGCCTTCGCTTCTTAGGCTTCGAAGCACCAACTTCGGCATGGCCTGCAGCAGCAAGTGCTTTGACCTTCTTCTCTTCTCGGATTCTCTTCTTCTCAGCCAAAATAGCAAGTCTCTCTTGCTCATCTGGATAGTCATATGGTTTCTTGAGAGTATTTGGGTGAGGTACAGCAGGAGGCTTCGGGTAGTACTTTTTCTTGTTTGCAGCATTATATTGGGCACACATGGCAGTAGTGTACCGATAAGGAGGGCTGAAAGAAAACTGCATAGCCCATTTCCAGTCTGAGATGCTCTTGTACTTGTACCACCTTATGGCCCAGTAGCGTCGAATCTTTTGCAATCGAATCTTTCTGTCATGATCAGATTCTTCAGGCGGTGTGTCATAGCCCATCTTGAGACGAATGGCTTCGGGTATGCCTCGGGCATTTTTTACTTCCTTCGTCTTGCCACCTTTGCCTTTCTGCTTCGGTGGCTCAGGATAGTTTTCAAGTCCTTCAACGATGGGTGACTCATTCCCCATGGCTGCCTCTTCGTCAGACATCCTGTGACCAGAAAGATAGAAAAGAGGGAATAGGAAAGGGAATGAATAAGCACTGGCAAAAGTTTCGACCAAAACCAAATTTTGACAAGAACCCAGAGCAATCTAAGATCAGATGCTAACCTGTCAATGGATTGGGATAGAACTAGTTCAAGAACAAGACCTAACTCAGTCCAAAATCACAGAATAGATCGAATCTCAAAACTGACCTGAGAAGATGGGATTACTTTGATGCTAATAACAGTTTTCCCAACGAGCAATGATTAGTATGGATCAAAACAGTCCTATAAACAGTAAACAAAGACCTAACAAAACTTAGATCCAAGCCCTAGATGAAGGAACCCGCAGAGAAGATTGGATCCAATAAACTTGCGTACCCTAACTTGGTGACGCGAAGCGGCTACGGCGACGGAGTGCGGAGATGTGCTCTTCGTCGACGGGGAACGTCCACGGCGGCGGCGGTCTGGCAGTGAAGCGGCGCAGTCGTCGTCGGGGAAGGAGAGCTCAGCGGCGTGCTCGAGGAGGGAGACGGGGAAATCTGGAGAGAATGAACGTGGGGAAACGGTTCGCTGGAGGGATCGCCTTATATAGGCCCGATCTGAAACGGTTGCCAGATCGTATCGGACGGCTGCCAGCGAGTGTCTCTTCTGATTCAACGGCTCAGATGAAATGGCGGTTCGTGAGCGAATCTCAACGACCCGAGAAAGACGGGGACTCAACGGCCGAAGAATAAGTCTTGACCGAGAGCTAAAACTTCGATAAAGTTGGGAGCATTTGATTCAGAACTCAAAGACGTTCGAAGCAATATGCTTTCCGTTTCAATTATGCTTAATCATTCAAGACAGAATAGATTGGGAGCAAATCAGAATGGAGGGGTAGGGTCCGAAACTTATCACTTCGAAGAACAACACCAGTGAAGCTAAAAGTGATAAGTATAGGGGACAAACAAAACAAATAAATAAAAACAACACAGAACTGAAACCAAATGGCAAGCGTAGCTAAACACTCAAACTTGAACGAAGGAAAACTCAAACGAAACTAAATGAACAAACACACAACGAAGGTGAATATATACAATGGAAAAGTTTCGATCTTACTGAACATTGTGTGAGTCTAGGATGTTCAGCTCACATCTCAATGCACAAAACCTTTTCTCGTCCAATGGCTTCGTGAATATATCAGCCAATTGATCTTCAGTTCTAACATGGCTGATCTCAATGTCTTCGCGCTGAACATGATCTCGAAGAAAATGGTGACGAATATCGATATGCTTCGTTCGAGAGTGTTGCACAGGATTGTGTGCAATTTTGATAGCACTATCATTATCACAAAGCAGAGGGATTTTCTTCACATAAATACCATAATCTTTCAGCGTCTGCTTAAGCCAAAGTATTTGAGTGCAGCATGAGCCAGCAACAATGTATTCAGCTTCAGCAGTAGATATTGAGACACAGTTCTGTTTCTTTGAAGCCCAACACACAAGAGATCTACCAAGAAAATGACATGTGCCTAAGGTAGATTTCCTGTCAACTCTATCACCAGCCCAGTCTGAATCAGAATATCCAATCAAATCAAACTGAGTTCCTTTGGGATACCAAAGTCCCAAAGAAGGAGTATGTGCTAGATATCGAAGAATTCGCTTCACAGCAGTATGATGCGATTCCTTCGGATTGTCCTGAAAACGAGCACAAATACAAACTGATAGCATAATATCAGGTCTAGATGCACATAAGTATAAGAGTGAACCTATCATAGACCGATACTTCTTCTGATCGAAGGGTTTCCTTTTCTCATCAGCATCAAGAAAACCATTTGTAGGCATGGGAGTTCTGATGGTCTTGCATTCAGCAAGATCAAATTTCTTCAGGAAATCCTTCAAGTATTTCTCCTGTGAAATAAAGGTACCATTCTTCTGTTGGCGAATCTGAAGTCCAAGGAAAAACTTCAACTCACCCATCATAGACATCTCATATTTCTTCGACATCATCCTTGCAAATTCTTCGCTGATCTCAGAGTTAGTGCAGCCAAAAATAATATCATCTACGTATATCTGACACACAAATAGATCATTGTTATATGATCGAGTGAAAAGAGTGGGGTCAGTGGTTCGTGGTTTGAAGCCTTTCTTCAGGAGGAAATCCTTCAATGTTTCATACCAAGCACGAGGTGCTTGCTTCAGTCCATACAAAGCTTTGTGAAGCCTGTACACCATATCAGGATTCTTCGAGTCTTCAAAACCTGGTGGCTGCATAACATACACTTCTTCTTCTATCTCACCATTAAGAAAAGCACTTTTGACATCCATTTGATATAGCAATATATTCTTGTGGTTAGCAAAAGCAAGCATGACACGAATGGATTCGAGACGGGCTACTGGAGCATAGGTTTCACCAAAATCAATGCCTTCGATTTGGGTGTAACCTTGTGCTACCAATCTAGCCTTATTTCTTACCACAATACCATCTTCATCTTGCTTGTTGCGAAATATCCACTTTGTGCCAATAACATTGTGCTTCGTGGGATCAGGCCTGTCAACAAGTGACCGGACTTTGTTTCTTTAAAACTGGTGAAGTTCTTCCATCATGGCCAATAACCAATCAGGGTCCTTCATGGCTTCATCATATTTTGAAGGCTCTAGCATGGAGACAAATGAAAAACTTCCACAGAAGTTAGCCAAACGAGTACGTGATCGAGTAGTGGGACGACCTGGTTGATGAATATCTTCGAGGATCGAATCAACATCAACTCTTCTTCGAACTCGTGATAACGTAGAGTCATTTGCTTCAGGCTCAACTTCTGCTTCAGGATCTGCTTCAGCTACGGGATCAGCTTCACCTTCAGCTTCGGCATTTCCTTCATTCCCTTGTCCTTCTTCGTCCTATGCACCATTAGCTTCAGGGTGTTGATCTCCAGCGCCCCTGGCTATGTGTGGGAACATTGGACCATCATCATCCCTAACAGCTTGACGAGGATTGGCTTCAACAGGGCGAATATCTCCAATAGCCATGGACCTGATCACTTCATCAAGTGGAGGTTCATCTAGATCGTGAGGCAAATACTCTTTTTGAGAGCCATTAGTTTCATCAAACCTCACATTCACGGTTTCCATAACTTTCCCAAAGTGAGAGTTATACACTCTGTAAGTGTGAGAGTTTGAGCCATAACCTAAAATAAAACCTTCATGTGCCTTAGGGGCAAATTTGGAGCTATAATTCATATCTCTAATAAAACATGGAGCACCAAATACCCTAAGATATGAAACATTTGGTTTGTTACCAGTGATAAGCTCATGTGAAGTTTTCTTCAGGAATTTGTGAAGGTAAACCTTGTTGATGATGTGACATGCAGTGTTAATTGCTTCGGCCCAGAACCTAATAGGAGTCTTGTATTCAGCAAGCATAGTTCTGGCCATTTCAATGAGAGTTCTATTCTTCCTTTCAACTACACCATTCTGTTGAGGTGTATATGCAGCAGAGAACTCATGAGTAAAACCATGATCATCAAGAAAATCTTCAATATGAGTATTCTTGAATTCGGTTCCATTATCACTTCGGATATGCTTCAGAGATAATTCATATTCAGTTTGAGCTCTCTTAGGCTTCCAAAAATAAAACCCAAGTGTAACGAGAGAAATCATCAACAATAACAAGACCATATTTGTTTCCTCCCAGGCTTGCATAGTTTTGAGGACCAAACAGATCAATATGAAGCAATTCAAGAGGACGAGTGGTAGTCATGATAGTCTTCGCTGAATGATGTTTCTTCGTGATCTTACCAGCTTCGCAAGCACTGCAGAGACGATCCTTATCGAATTTTACTTCGCTAAGGCCAATAACATGCTTCTTCTTCACTAGATTATGAAGATTTCTCATCCCTGCATGACCAAGTTTTCGATGCCATAACCAACCAGATGAAGCTTTTGCGATTAAGCATGTGGATACAGCAGGGCCCGAAGAAAAATCAACAATGTATAAATCTCCCTTTCGGTAACCCTCGAAGACAAATGTATAGTCATCCTGTGAAAAGACAACACAGCGCGAAGCAGAAAATAGAACAAGCATACCCATATCGCATAACTTAGAAATAGACATAAGATTATATCCAAGAGATTGGACTAGCATAACCTTGTCAATGTGCTTATCTTTCGATATGGAAACCTTGCCCAAACCTAACACTTTAACTTTGTTGTTATCACTGAAGGTAATGTACTTCTGAGAAGATTGAGATAGTTTTTCTTCGGTGAACAACTCCTTGTCTCCGGTCATATGATTTGTACACCCACTATCCATGACCCATTCGGATCCACCGGAGACATAGCCCTGCAGAAGAATTAGTTCTTCTTAACCACCCACAAATGAGCAGGTGACTGAGAAGATGTTGAAGCACTGGTTGAAGCAATATTAAAGCGAACAGGAGTGTATTGCTTCGGTGTACCATCAAGCACACCATAAATGTAAGTCCTCTGCGAATGGTTAGCATAAGAATGAGCATATGCAATCTTAGTATGATTATTATGAGGACGATACGTATGACGACCAGTACGATAGTATTGCTTCTGCGGAACATTTGATTCGGGCACCAGTGGATCATTTCTTGTCTCAAGAGAGTAGAAATGATTCGGTGGTACCGAAGGCTTTCCCTGCATAGTATGGTTAGCAGGCAGTTTTTCCACAAGTTCTTTCTGCACCCATATCTGCCTCTTATAGAAGCCATTCTTTGGAGGAGTGCCTACATACTCAGCTGTAACTTTTCCCTGTTCATCCTTAATGAGTTTGTAGTCTGAATCAAGTGATTCATCCACAATGGCTTTGTTCATTTTGCACTCGAAACCTGAAAGGTTAGCTATATCAATGGGTTTCTCCTTCGCTAGAACCCAAACAGTCTTAGGATACTGCTCAGGTTCCCAATAGGTGCCATCAGGGTTTATCTTTCTCTCGAAGCCAACACCTTCATTTCTGGGATTCCTGTGAAGGAGAGCATTCCTCAGGATATCACAGAGATATTGGTGTCCTTTCACACTTTTGAACATGCCTGTTTCAAATAAGTTTTTCAACCGGAGGAGTTCCTCGGTAACAGCAGGATTTTCCTCATCAGAGGCATTAGTATCATCGATAAAAATTGGAGCTTTCCCTTTGGAATCAGTTTTGCTTCGTTCCAAGCAAGTTAAACAAGGTGATTCAGTTTTATGATTTGCTTCAGAACCTTGTTAAGCCATGAGAGAGAGATTGACATTTTCCAATTATTCATGAGCCTCTTTCAGTTTTTCAAGAGCCATTTTCCTCTGAAGAAATTCATAGGTGAGCTTCTCATAATCAACTGAAAGAAGATCATGCCGAGAGGATAATTCTTCAAACTTCTCCTTCAGAGCAGCATGCTCATTAGTTAAAGTTTGACCTTTCTCTATCTCATCGATCAACAGAGTTTCTGATTTCTTAATGGTTTTGCTTAGAGAATCAAGTTCATCTTGTTGGATTGAAGCAATTTTAGCAAGTTTAGCATAGCTTATCTTTGAATCACTATCATATGAGGAACAATCAGAAGTATCATAGTTTGATTTGTATGAAGATACCTTTGCCTTGGCCATGAAGCAATATGCAGGAGTTTCATCTTCACTACTGTTGTTGGTGAAGAATGAGCTCGAAGCAATAGTTGAAGCATCTGCCGAAGCGAAAGCCAAACCAGCAACACCATCTGATTCGGACCCAGACACAGACCTTGAGCCTGATTCAGCTTCGAAACCAGAGGCTTCGTCTTCAGAGTTCATCTCCTTTCCCAGATAGGCCTTGGCACGGTGAGAGCTGCTTCGACAAGACGAGTGAGTCTTCGATGAAGAACCCTCACGATTCTTATGATACTTCTTCCTCTTATCATCATCAGAATCTTTCTTCTTTTCTCTTCTCGAACTAGAATCCTGTCTCTTTGACTCATAGCTTCTGGAGGATTTGTGGGACTTTGATGAGGAGTCTCTGAGCGAATGCTTCGATTTATTCTCAGCTTCCCACAGTGGGCAATCAGCAATGTAGTGACCTGGTTTCTTGCACTTGTAGCAGTAGTTGTCCTTCGATGGAGAGCTTCTTGAGGATGAACGGTGAGAAGAATGACTTGAGCTTCTTGAAGGATAACTCTTCTTGGGTGAAGAAAAACCTTTTCTCTGAAAGCGACTGAAGCGTCTCATGATAAGTGCTAGATATTTCCAATGCTTGCAGGATCATATTATTCGACACCTGAAGCAGAACTGACTTCGGGTGAAGAATGACGCGAAGCTTTTGCTCTCAAGGCATGAGATCTCCTTCGAGAACCATTTATGTCACGTTTCTCATCTTCTTCCATCTCAAAGGTATTGAGCCTCTCAAGAATATCAGCGGCGACAAGACGTCTGAAATCAGTCCTTTCCTTGATCATCAACACAATGTGATCAAACGAATCATCCAATGAGCGAAGCAGAGTTCTAACAACTAAGTGAGGAGTAATGTCATCAGCACCAAGTGAAATCAACTCATTTGCAAGAGCAGTGAGTCTGCTGTAAATGGAGCTGACTTTTTCACCCTCGTTTCTCTTGAATCGATAGAATTTGCTTCGAAGTGTTTCAATTCTGGCATCCTTCTGGGTAGAAACACCTTCACCAATCTTCTCAAGATAGTCCCAGACACCTTTGGCCGAAGGAATATTCTTCACTTCATGATACTTCTCTGGTGTCAGATGATTGGTGATGAAAACCCAGACTTCGGAATCAAGATCGATCAGCTTCGCTTCTTCAGAAGTGATGGCGTTCTAGTCAGCAACTGTAACTCCATACAAGACAACTTGCCAGACAGTTGAGTTGATAGCCATGATATTTCTCTTCATTTTGTCCTTCCAGTATGGATAGTCCTTTCCATTGAACACGGGTATGGGTTCGCCGGAGCGAATGGCTGCGAAAGACATACTTGCAAAACACTCTAGGAGGTTAATCCAAACAAAGAGTGACTAGCTCTGATACCAATTGTAAGTCCAAGTATGTGATCAGAGGGGGAGGGGGTGAATGATCACTTCAAATTTTTGCATGAAACTATGAAGTGAAGCATAACTTAGCAGCTGAAGAATTTCAACAGAAAGGTAAACATTGAAACAGAACTGGATTGAAGCATAACATAGCGAATCAAAAGCATCGAATCAATTGCATTGAAGCAGATCACTGAAGCAATTGATAAGATAAATGTAAGTGCGGAAAGTAAAACGAACTCTTGACTCGGCGATGTTTGTTCGACCAGTTCACACTCTGCAAAGTGCTACGTCTGGTTGGAGGGACTTGTGATTGAACACAGGAACTAACCTCTCTCCGTCCGTATCTCCACTGCACCAATCTCCTTGAGCTTGGTCAGTTCTTCACTCGTGGTTGATTATTGAGGAAATCACCGAAACCTTTGACAAACTGAACTTCGAGGCGACAATAACTCTTCGCTCTCTGAAGAACAACACTCTAACCGTCTAGGAGAATTGCAGTTCTCCAAGATAAAAAGGCTAGCAAACTTCTTCCTAAGTCATAATGAAGCAACTCAGATCAATAGTACTTATACTTCGGTGGATGGGATTTTTGGTTTGCTTCGGTGGGGTTGCTCTTTCTCTTCACCGTCAGGAAATATTCTTGGAGCAGCCACATGCCAATGAGGGCGGGGGTGGCGTATTTATAGGTGGCAATCCCTAGGTGCGAAATGACTTAAATGACCCGATGCGACAGCTTGACACCTGTCCGCAACGGTCATATTTCCAATCAAAGCGCAACTTTACTTGCGGTCCAAGTAAAGCTGACCCACGGACTTGGTTCTGCTTCAGGAGCCGAAAGAACTAAGTCTTCGCTGGTGAAGCATTACCTAGTGCACATGAGATTTCTCAACTCTGGCTTCTCACTGGTTTGGATTCGATCTGAGTCTTTTCACCAAAACCTTCAGAGTACATTTACTAAACCCCTCTTGATAGTACTGTTTTTCCTACGACTCAAAGAAGTGAGAAAGAACTACGCAAAAACTACTAAGTCTTGCGCCATCTTGGTCATCTCCTTCGATGAGACGTGCTTCAGGATTCCTTATCTTTTTAGGGGTCGACATCCGTCATGAGCTTCACTCCAGAGGATATGCTTCGGTAAGTATGTAAATCTTCGTTGAAGCTTTATCACCGACCTATAACTTCAGGAACCTAACCATCTGTTTTACACTAGAAAACTTGTTAGTTCCTTTACAGTTTTGCCCAACAATATCCAAAACTCATGGGGGTATAACTTTGCTCTTACAGATAGTGATGATAGCAACAGAAAAAGTAAATAGCAAAAAGTAACAATTAATAACCAGCAGGATTGAAAACACTGTAGGCTAGGGAGATGGATGGTCGGGCGCTACATGGATGAGAGTAAACATATAATAGATTCTAACACGGGGCAAGGCACACATAAAAGCAATGATCATCTAGGCAAATATCAAACATTAGGCATGTATCCCGTAGGTAGTTGTGCGTGCTTGCAATAAGAACTTACACAACATCTTTTGTCCTACCATCCCGCTACGAACGGGGCCAAAAGGAACTTATGGAGATTAAGGTACTCCTGTCAAAGAGCACCGGAACAAAGCAATAAACTCAATGTATACATGGAATCCTCAAATCATGGACCATCCCCTTTGGTGTCCCAAGTTGTCACCTTTGGGATCGCCGGTTCCGGACCATAATAGGTGCATACAACTCATAGATAGGATCTAGAACACAAATATATTCATGGAAACACATAGGGTTCAGATCTAAAAACATGGCACTCGGGCCCAAAGTGACAAGCATTAAGAACAACAAGTTGTAGCAAAGAAGATAAACACCAATCTAGATGATAGGCAACATGCCCCCAACAATCTGACGAACTATTACATGATTAAACTCATCCAATCCCTACCATCCCCTTTGCCTACAGCAGGGAATTACTCACACATGTGAAGAGAAGTCATGGAGGATGGATGGAGTAGTGATGGTGATGACGATGGCGATGATCTCCCCTCTCCGGAGGCCAAATCAGCCTCCAGATTAGCCCTCCCGAAGAAGAACAGAGGGTGGCGACGGCTCCGCGACGGAAACTGGGAAAACGACTTCTGTTCTGGGGTTTTCTCGTCACGGGGATAAATAGGAGCCTCGGTAGGGCACCAGAGGAGGGGGGAGCAGCCCAGGCGGCCTGAGGGCGCGGCCCCACCCCTGGCCGCGCCAGGGGGGCGCCTGGGGCCCCCAGGGCTCCCCTCTGGTCCCACTTCTGGCTCCTGGCTCCATCGGATGCGTGGATTTTCTGGTATTTTTCTGGGAATTTTCCGGGATGTCTAAAAATCCATTTTCCTACAGACAATAAAACCATACAGGCAGCTCTGCTGAAAACAGCGTTAGTCCGAGTTAGTTTCGTCCAAATCCTGCAAGAATAGGGAAAAACAATAGCAAAAGTGTTTGGAAAAATAGATACGTTTGAGACGTATCAGAGTGACACCGCATGTTTTGGCCATACGCATGCCATAGAGCAGTGCCTCGTATTCGGCTTCGTTGTTGGAGGCATGGCTTTAGTTTATCTGGAGGACATATTTGAGCTTGGTTCCTTTGGGGGAGACCAGAACGACTCCTGCTCCGGCTCCTTGCTGTCTTTTGGACCCATCGAAGAACATTGTCCATGAGTTCGATAGGTCCGGGGGGCCTGGTGTCTGGACTTCCGTCCACTCGACCAAAAAATCTGGGAGTACTTGGGCCTTGATTGTTGTTGGGTGCTTGAATTGCAGGTCCCGCGGACTGAGCTCAATGTTTCACTCGGCGACTCGCCCAGTCGCTCCGGGGTTGTTGACAATGTCTGCGAGCGGTGCGCTGCTCACGATTGTGATAGGGTGTTCGTCGAAGTAGTGCGACACCTTTCTTGAGGCCGTGATGATGGCCAGTAGTAACTTCTGGTAGTGCGGGTACCGCTGCTGGGATTTTGTCAAGAGCATGCTGAGGTAGTAGATCGGCCTCTGTAAGCGATGGATCTTGCCTTCTTCTGTACGCTCGACGACGAGTACTGTGCTTACCACGCTGTTGCGTGCTGCCACGTAGAGGTACAACTTTTCTTTTTCTTTGGGTACCGCCAGGGTCGGTGGGTTTGATAGTGTCTTCTTCAGGTCCGCGAATGCTTTGCGGGCTTCTTCGGTCCACTCGGAATTTCTCTCCTTTTCTCAGCAACTGGTAGAATGGCAATGTGCGCTCTCCCAATCTGCTGATGAAACGACTCAGGGCTGCGAGTCTTCCGGTGAGCTGTTGCATGCCTGTGATGTTGGTTGGTTCTTGCATCCTGGCGATTGCTTGGACTTTCTCGGGGTTCACTTCGATTCCTCGAGCAGAGACCATGTACCCGAGCAGCTTCCCGGCTGGGACGCCGAATGCGCACTTCTTCGGGTTGAGCTTGATTATGTACTTGTTGAGTGCTGCAAAGGTCTCGCGCAGGTCGTCGAGTAGCGTGTTTGCACTGTAGGTTTTGATGACTATGTCGTCCACGTAGACCTGCATGTTTCTTCCGATTTGCTCTTTTAAGCAGGCTTGCATCATCCGTTGGTATGTGGCGCCGGCGTTCTTGAGTCCGAAGGGCATTGTTCTGTAGCAAAATACGCCGTAAGGGGTGATGAATGATGTATGCTCTTCGTCTTCTTCCTTCATCCTGATCTGATTGTATCCTGAGTAAGCGTCAAGGAACGATAGTAGATCGCATCCTGCTGTCGAGTCGATTATCTGATCGATTCTCGGCAGGGGAAAGTGGTCCTTTGGGCAGTGTTTGTTGACTGGCCCGTAGTCGACGCACATTCGTAGTACGTCCGTGTCTTTCTTGGGGACTAGCACAGGGTTGGCGACCCAAGTTGCTTTCTTCGTCTCTCGAATGAATTGGGCGTCAAGTAGTCGGTTGACTTCCTCCCCGATTGCTCTGCGTTTGGGTTCTAAGAATCTTCGTAGCGCCTGCTTCACTGGTTTGGTGTTTGGCTTGATGCGCAGCGCTTGCTCACGTGAACTCGCGCGGTACTCCTAGCATGTCGGCTGGGCACCAGGCAAAGATTTCCCATTCTTCGCGGTGGAAAGTGATGAGGGCTGTCGCTTGCTCTTTCGGGAGGTGGGCGTACACGCAGACTGTTTTTTCTGGGTCTGTCGGGTGCACCTGGTGGGTGACCGTGTTGCGGTCGATCTTGAAGTCCCGTCCATACTCTTTTGACTCGCTTCGACTTGCTAGCGGAAAGATACTTTTGTCTGTCGCCATGGCTATTTCTGCGAGTTCTTGCTCGGCTCCAAAGGTGTCAGAGACTTTGTGGAAATCGCGATCGCATTTATCTGACTTGATGAAGCTCCCGTTGACTGTAATGACGCCTGCGGATCCTGGCATCTTGAGTTTGATGTAGGCGTAGTGCGGAATCGCCATGAATTGAGCGAACCCTGGACGTCCCAATA
This sequence comes from Bromus sterilis, assembly GCA_950022295.1. Lineage (NCBI taxonomy): Eukaryota > Viridiplantae > Streptophyta > Magnoliopsida > Poales > Poaceae > Bromus > Bromus sterilis. The sequence goes on along the minus strand of OX465599.1, from coordinate 280,120,084 downwards.
TGGCGTGATACTGTGATTGCCAATCGAGTACTTCGAACTCGAGGGTGCGTCTTGCGAAATTGCGTCTGTTGCCGTAGACGACTTCGAGCTTGATTAGTCCAAGGTAAGTAGCTGCTTCTCCTGGGACTACTCCGTATAACACGGTGCTTGATTTCTTCCATACTGATCGAGGGATCAGCATCTTGCGCAGGGTGCTGACGAGTATTATGTTCATGCTGCTGCCTCCGTCCATGAAGATTCTGTCCATGTCGTACCCTCCGATTTGGGCGTCGAGTACCAAGGGCGCGTGCCCCGGGCTTGTGACTGCAGTAGGGTGATCGCTCTGGGAGAACGTGATGCTGGTTTCTGCGTCGTGTAGCTGGTAGACTTCGACTGCGTTTAGGTTCTCGGATACTCTGGCCTGCAGGGTGTAGGCGTCCTGTTGGGCTTGCGATACCTTTCCTTCTTGGATCGTGTACACCTGTACGTGAGTGGGCGACTGCTCGGTTCGTTGGGCGCGCTTGGCTTCTTGCTATTTTTCCTCCTTGAGGATGTCGGCGAGTTCGTTGAACAGGCGGCAGTCTCCCAGAGTGTGGCTCGATCTGATGTTTCCCCAGTTGTCTTCGAAGCAGTGGATCGTGCAGGGTCCATCTAGCTGTTCCCTGACCGTGAGCTTTCTGGATCCGGCGTGCCGCTTCCTCCTTGAGATTCGGAAGAACAGCGCGTGGTCCGCTGGGTGCTCGTGAGCTCGCGGGTCGACTTCGATCCCTTCACTTAGATTCTGGTTCCTTATTAGATTGGCGAATTCGTCTGGCCTTTGATCTGGGTCGTAGTATTCGTCGGTCCGAGTCTCAGAGTCGCTGTCTTGGCAGGCGGCGGGTCGTCGAGTGGTCGGCGATCGCGTGGCTGTATAATTCGACTCGTCGGGTGAGGTCTCTTCGTAGAATTCTCGTGCCTGCCTTCTGTGCCGTCGATTTCTTCCTCGTTGGCGATGGTCTTGGCGGTCGCTGATCTCGAGGTCGGAGTCAGTGTCTTGTTGAGCGGCGGGTGCCTGGGTGGCGGTGGGTCGTCGAGTGGCCGGCAGGTCCTCTTCTTCATGTTGTAGTTCGTCGATCGGGAACTCCGTGTAGAACCCTCACGCCTTTCTTTTGGGTCGTCGATTTATCATTCGCTGGCGGTGGTCTCGGTTGCCTCCGTAGTATTGGTCTTGGCACAGTTGCAGGCTGAGCGATCTTGCTGGGGCGGCGAAGATATTCTCCGTGATCTTGAATTCCTCAGGTGGATTGCATCTGGTTCTTGCTCTTGAGTTGCGGCTTGCTGAAGACAGAACCGCCGAGATCGTAATTCCAACCTGTGTAGTTCCCACAGACGACGCCAATTGACGGGGATGTACCCCGGCAAATCCCATGGTCAGGGACCCTGGGTTAGTCATGAGAGGCACAGGTTGGACGATAGCTCGTCAGCTAACAGGAGGATACGTTCCTGCTCGATGTTATTGATTGGAGATGGCGATTACAAGGGAGCCAAGGCTTGTGCGCACAAGGCTAGGGTTACAGATTGTGTATTGCTTGATCTCGACGTCTCCCCTCCTAGCCTTTATATACTAGGCTAGGTCTCGGGGAGTCCGTCCTGTATTACAGATGAGGTTTCCTAACCATGATCTTGTTCCGTACGGCAAGTTTGCACCTTCCTTGTGACTCGCGGACTCATACGTCGGTGCCACTAGTGGGCCAAGGCTGGGCCCAGGCGGCATCTTTGTGGGCCTTCTATCTTCGGGTACACCGGGTAGGCTCATCCATAGGAGTCGTGGGGTCACCCCCTCGTCAGTCACTTTCGTACATCAACTCACAAAAGGTATCAATTTGCTCCCTAAACTTGTCTTACACGCTCAGCTCGATATAAATGCAAGCCAAAAAAAACTTTTATTCATAAAACTAAAAATTTCTTGAAAGAATTATTTTCCTCTCACAAAAAATGATTTTTACGAAGAAAAAATATTTTTCAACTGCAAAAACCATTTTCCTCCAAAAATAATTTTTAAAACCAAGAAAATATTTTCGCCCCAACAATTTTTTGTACATGGAATCAATTCTTGAGAAAAAAGCAGTTTTCCCCTGAAATATTTGTTTTATCAGAAAATAATTACTTCCCTTTACAATAAAATAGCCCAAAACAACTATTTTTCCTGTATTTGTTTTCTGGTATAAATAAATTATTTTTGGCTAAAACATATTATATTTATAGAAATTGCTTTTTGGCCCTAGTAAAAAACAATTATTTCTAGGGGGTGGGTAATTATTTTTGGGTAAAAAATATTTTTTAGGGAAAAAATAGGGATTTTTTCTGAATTTTAATTTTTTAATTCATATTATTTTAATACATATATTTAATATTTTGTAATATAAATAAACTTTTTCTTGGAACATCTTCTACTTTCTTAAAATATAAATTTAAGTTTTTATATATATTATGAAAATTGAAGTACACAATTCTTTTTTTAGAACATGTTTTTTAAATGCATCTTAAATTATTGAGTGCGGATTTTGTACATGTACAAGCGGGTACATGTGATATCCTATCCGTAAGTTGTTGTTTGAGATTTGTGCCAGAAATTTCTACATTTTTTGCACTATGCGATTTATTTTTTATTATAGCTTTTCATAAGATGCAGTTATTCGAATACAGACCATAACTTTCTACCAACATATATGAAATGGAACTAAAAATTGCTTCCATGTTCGTAGGATTCTATAAACATAGGAGCAGGAAAAAGTTAGGACTGAGATCCTATTACGTATAGGTTTCTACATGACTTGAAAACGTATGATTTAATTCACTAAAAAAAGGAAGAAATTTCTTTAAGGATTAGGTACATTGCATTGTTCTTGTATAAAAAAGGCAATGTTCCTAGCACACTCTTTTACGGATCTCAAAGAAAATCTTTAGCATTGTGCGGACATGATATCACATGTACCCGCTTGTACATGTACATATGCATTTTTGTAAATTATTTTAATATATATATTGAGCAATTTTCTGATGTTCAATAAACTATTTTATTATACATTGAATCTGTTATTTTATATCGTGAAAATGTTTTTAATAAGCAGCAAATATACTTTTTCAAAATATAATGAAGTTTTAACTTATACATTGAACGTTTTTATCTTTTATACAATGAATTTTTTATTACACGATGAAAAAACTGAAAAATCTAGAAAGAAAAATGCAGTGATCGTATATGGGTCGGCCCTATCTTGGGTGTCTTCTGCGAATGGTTGTCATATTGACGTTCAGGAGTGTCTGAAATCAGAAATTATGGAGTACTCAATGTACACCCTCAAATCTTCCGCTGTTGACAAGTACGCGGGCCACTTGTCACGGTCCGGTGGTTCCTCTCCCCCTTTTTTAAAAGAAAATATGTATCTTCATGCGATGCACAATCGTGCCCTTTCAGAGATACGGGGCGTGCCTCTTTTTTTAGAGGCATATGATTTGCCTATTTTGGAGGCACGGTCATACCTCTTTTTGGAAGGCACGAGACATGCATCTTATTTCAGAGTCCCGGCCGTACGTTTTATTGAGGCACAGCCGTGCCTCTTGCGGAAGCATACCGTACCTCCTTTTTCTGATTTTTCTACCAAATGCAAAGAAATCTAGCGAAAACCAAAAAGCTAACATTTAAAAAAATCTCATCTAAACACCAAAAATGAGTACATAAAAAAAACAAATCCCGAGAAAAGTGCTTAGAGCGAGATACGTAGCGCGCTCTTCCTAAGGAGCGCTCGCTAGCTAGTTGCTCTCACGAGTGTCCTATAGAAGCACTCAAGAGAGACATAGGGGAACCCGGTGAGGGCACCACCTATTCGAGGCTTGTTGCGTTCTAGACTTCCACATAGAGGAGCTTAATGGTGGGAGCTCATATAATATGTTGCTATTTTTATATAGTTTTTTCAATTTTCTTGATTTATTTATTTATTTATTCTTGCTTGATCCATTTCGATTTTATTTAAACATCTTTCTTAAAATCTCCATAATAATTTTTGTCAGCTATATTTTTTAATGAAAATTTAAAAATGCTTGTGAATTATAAAAGGACACCAATAACTAACGAACGTTGCTTGTCAGTGGTGGAAACAACGAATTATTTTTATGACAATGTTTGTTACCTATGGCTGGCAATTTCTCTTTAGAAAGGATGGTAAATCCATCCATTTCTTTTTTTGCTCAGTATTTCCGGTGGTTACTAAAGTATATTTCCATATTTGCGATAATATCAATTATCATAAAATTGTCTATTTTTTCATGTCTTCCGAGGAAATGTCTATGAATGATAAAATACTTATTGTATGAAAATAAATCCAATATTTAAAATTTTCTTGAATTAAAGATGTTTTCCTATATTGTAATGAAAATATAATGTTCATATATTTCTGAAATGTTTATAATTTGTATGAAATGTTAGTACATTTCAATGAAATGCATGTCTTTTAAAAATTACATGAATATTAGAATGGTCATTTATTTTAAAGGTAAAAGGAAAAAACATAAAAAAGGGCAAAATTTTTAGGAAAAAGGATTTTAGGAAGGAAATAATAAATAAAATTTAAAAACAAAAAATGCAAAGAAAAAGAAAGTGAGAGGAAAAGAAGTCTAGAAAACAAAAGCCTAAACTGAAGAACAAAAAATATGAGCAGTTGTCCAATTCATAAAGTATAAAATGCTGAGCTTGTTCATTTGTATGACCCTATGTATTTTGGTGGGATTTAACACATTGAGCATCAAATAGGTAATTCTAGTGGCCGAACAAACAATTGAGCTAGCCAGATGGCATTTCTTGAGCGCGACAGCTATATCTTGCTTACAGCGGGATAGAAGCCTATATTGGCGTCTTTGTATCGCTCGCTGTAGTTACCTGCTATTGGTACACTTGATTGACGTTTTAATATTTTGTATTTTATTAAATGTGTTTGCGCCTTTTTAATACATATAAAGTTCATTTTACGTACATCATAGGTATTTAATCATAATATTAAAATTTTCTTCTGATATTTTAAGTAATTTTTATTTTTATTAAAAAATATTTTTCCAAAGGTGAGGAAAAAAAATGTTCACATGATTTTAATTTTTTGTGTCATTCATTCCAAAATCCTACAAGTACCTAACTAAAAATAAATGTACCCATAAAAAGTACACACGAAAAGTGTTCACACATATTAATTTTTTATTTATTTTAAATACGTTTGCGCCTTTTGGAAATACACTCCCTTCGTGCCATAATTTTTGTCATGGTTTTAGTTTAAAATTTTGTCATGGTTTTAATTCGAACTTGAACTAAAATCATGAAAAGAATTATGGAACGAAGGAATTATAAAGTTAATTTTACATACATCACATGTATTTTATCATAAGATTAGAATTTTCTCCCCTTGCAACGCACGGGCATTGTCCTAGTGTATTAAAAAGGCGCAAACACATTTAAAATAATACAAAATATTAAAATGTGTGAACACTTTTTATGAGTTTTTTTGTGGGAACACTTTTTCGTGAGTTAGATACATCTAGGCTTTTCGAATGAATGACACACAAAATTAAATTGTGAACATTTTTTTGAGATAATTAGAGAAATATTTTTTAATAAAAATAAACATTATTTGAAACAACGGGATAGTTTTTTAATCTTATGATAAAATAACTATGGTATACGTAAAATTAACTTTATATATTTTAAAAATACGCAAACACATTTAAAATAATACAAAAAAAAAATCGGTTCGAATACGGGCGCTGTTTTATTTTTTTCCGGCTCCACATGGCCTATGTACATGGAGAGTTGATGGCTTAGTTTGGCCCATATACATATGTCCTTTTTTTCTTTTCTTCTGGGCTGAGGGTGGAGAGGTGATGGCTTATTTTCGCCCACATACATATGTCGTTTTTTCTTTTTTGTTCTGGGCTGACAATGGGCTACGAGTTGATTTGCCAAAATATCAGGGGGGTTTCTACAAATATACAAAAACGAACTAAGAATGTCACCTTACTTTATTATTATGTATAGATTTATGTTTTTTAGGTTTTGTTTGATTATTTATTGTTTTTAATGTTTTAATATATTTTCTTTGTACTTTTATTTTTATTTTTTTGATTCTCATAGTGTTTTAAAAAATTTCCTTTTAATTTTTTGTTCTTTCTCGGTTTTCTTTTATTTTTAATGTGTTCAATGGTTTTTTCGGTTTCATTTATAAGCAAAAGAATTCAAACTCAGTGTACATTTTTTGTATGCATCAAAAAAAATGTAAGTTTTTATTTTCTTTCTTTTTTTCCTTTATTGCTTTATCTTTGTTTTCATTGATTTTTAGCTTTTCCTTATTTCTTGCTTTCTTCTTATTTTTCGCTTCTTGATTTTATTTGGTTCGTTTGTTTAATTTGTGGTTTTCACTGATTTTAATTCTTGCATTTGTTTTGTTTGTTTTGTTTTGTGGTTTTTGTTTTGCATTTGTTTGTTTTGTTTCCTTTTGTTTTGCATTTGTTCAGGTTTCATAGGTCTTTTTCTTAACATATTTCCTTCATAAGCACTGCTTTTGAATCCTTTTCAACTGCTTTATAATCCTAGTAGGTATACATAGAGAGCAGAGGAGATAAACTAGCATAGAAGAGATCACATAATTTAACAATTGTAATCTGCCACCTTGATTAAGAACGCAAGAGCTAGAAGTAGCTCTGCTCTCTATGTAGTCCACCAAGAGAAGAAAATCGTCAAACTTTTACCCTGTAGTTCCTTCTTAAGGCTCGGTGACTATGAGCGTCAAGCTGCTAGGGTGTACATCGAAGAATTTATCGAAGACTTCAGAACAAGGAAAGGGTTCTCCTGCCTTATCATCCACTGCAAGTCATTGCCGCTTTACCCTTTAGTACATTTCAATCATTCCCTCTCTCATACGGAGGCTAATTTTAGGTGCATTTATTTTGTGCAGCGAGGGGCACGCCGTCCTTATCGTTTTTTTCCGTGAGTCTCCCATGCCGTGTATTTCAACTCATCCAAAAACTTCCAAAATAAGGACTACACCCACATAATGAATATTATGGATTCCGCTCTCCAAGCCTTCAGGCTGAGGTGTGGCCACGTTGATATCACGAAACAAAGGAAGGGCACACCGGGTTTCTAGCATAAAACCAACTTCTGCAATGTCCATCAAACGATAGGAAGTACGAGCGATGAATTCTACATCGTCCATCTCATGATGGAATTCAGAAAGGATCACCAACGTCTTCGCATGACAAGCACAAATGATGTTCATATCCGCAAATGGGCAGAATCCTTAGGAGCCGAACCTGATTATAAACTCAGTGATGACTTCTTTTGCATCCTAGAGGACATTGCAACAGTCATCATAAAAGAAGTCTTCCAAGAGAACGGGATGTTCCACCACGACCCTATATCGCGAGCTAACGTCCAAACTCGCGTAGGCATGCAATGTTTGGACATGATTTCATTCAACAAGCTAGGGTATATCCTCCCGGATATGGATGGAGGGAACTTCTAGTGATTGACGATGTTGATGATGATGTCTCGGTTGAATTTCTACTTTATGAAGCGATGAAACTTTGTGGTGTAAACGGACGTGCTGAACTTTCGTAACACTAACTAGTGAATTAGTTTGGGTATAATAAACCTGCGTAAATTATGTATTATGTATGTTACTATATGTTGAATCTATTAGCTAACTCTTTCTCTTCATGTTTCTCAAGTATATTATGTTGGGTATTATTGTTGAATTTGCTTGATGAAGATGCATCTCTATCAGGTACATAGATCATCGATGGCGAAGAAATGCAATGTCGTGTACATAGTGAGGGTTCCAGGAGTGCACGACGAGTGTCGAGAGTGTCAGGCCCAAGGGTACCGGTTCCCGGGCGGCAGCCAAAGATGGTTCGATACCAGAGGGGAATCGGAAGCTAGTTAATTGAGGTTCAAGCTAGCGCGAGAGAGGGATCAGATGTGGCGCCTCCTGAGCTACTACATAATTATGCTCTGCCTTATAATGATTGCTCTTCTCTTCTTTATCATAGTTTAGATGGAGCGGATGATGAAACATGTGCATGTGATGACCTTGTAGTTGCATGTATTCAATAAATGTGACAACTTCTATCGCTATTTTGAGATGATACGAGAAACATCATTTGTGTTGGATGAGATCATGATGATCAGACTATTGTATATGTAGGATGATGAGATTTGTATGTCAATAATATGATAAGAGTATTGCTTGTATGATATGATACATACTATTGTATAAAAATTATACAAATACGAAGAAAATATGCAGGGGGAAAATAACAAAAACTGGAAAAATAATAGCAATAGTGCGGGTATGCATAGCAGCAGTGCGCGATAAAAACGGGCGCTGCAACTTTTATCAGCAGTGCTGGTAGGACAGGCGCTACTGCTACCTTTGAGTATCAGTAGCACGTGATGGACCCGCGCTGCGGCTAAAAGTTAGTTGCAACGTCGTATCAGTAGTGCGGGCACCCGCACTATTGATAGACGTTTTATCCGCGCTAATGCTAGGCTTTCTCCTAGTAGTGCTATGACGTGGAGGAGGCCCTCGGAAGGGCCCTCGAGTCCACCGAGCAGGAGGAGCACCGTAAGTGGCCATGGCTCGTCGACATGCTGGACGCGATGTCGGTCGAGCCCGACGTCGTTGGATCCCTCGCCCCGCTGTCTCCATCGAGGTCTTGGTACGAGGCACTACCTCCGCCCTCGTCCCCTCCGCCGCCCGCCGGTGACTGTGACGCCCCCAAAATCAATCTGTGTACAGTAATCATACACGCAGGGTACACGGCTGAGATTAGGGTGCCACGGTGATAATATCACAGCACAACACTAAACACAAAAGGATAAACAAATATGTTACAATAGAGGGGGTCACGCGGACCCGAATACATAAGTCATACAAACCATAATATCTGAGTACAGACATAGTTAGTCAAGTTTTGCCTTAAGAAGGCTAGCACAAATCACATCAGAGATACAGATCGAAAAGGCGAGGCCTCCTGCCTGGGATCCACCGAACTACTCCTGGTCAACAGGGAACTCGACGTCGTAGTAGTCGCCTCCGGGGTACTCCTGCTCCTGGGCTCCAACGTCGACTGAAGTGGCCGATCAGGCGAAACAGTAAAGGAAATAAAGCAAGTGAGTATCTAGTATACCCGCGAGTCTTACGTCCGCTACTAAGCATTATGCATTGTATCAACGGAAAGAAGAGGCTGTATATAGTGGACTGAAAGACAGAAATCCAGAGCAAGGGTAAGAAGTTAGGCCTAACGAAGACTAGCATCTTCCGACGATGTCTTGCAGCATGAGGTAAGAATCAGCCAACAGTTTATATAAAGCATAAAGTAACAATACAGCAGAAGTTGCTGCAGCATTGTATAATAATAAGTTGTACTCCCTCTGATCCATAAAAAGTGTCACCCACTTAGTACAAAGTTTGTACTAACTTAGTACAAAATGTGCGACACTTTTTATGGATCGGAGGGAGTAATAATTAACAATGCCTCTGAGTTCGCCTCCTCGACATCCCCGCGAGGAAGAAAACCCGGAACCATACAATTTAATAATAGTTTCCAGTGGTAAGATCCAGCTTCAGCATAAAGCGTCCTGTTACCGTGGACACGGCTATCCGAATAGATTAATCTTCCCTGCAGGGGTGCACTTGTGTTACGCTACACGCACGGATCTCCAGGGTGGCGGGAACCTTGTTAGGGAACGCTCCACCGAGGCTATCCGACACTTCATAGCCCATCTTTCAAACTCAACAGAGAGGCCATCCGCCGGTCTACATCCTAAGTACTCAGGGCCTTGGACCCCAACCCTGACGTACTCCTGCACGGTGCGTGGGTGGCCGGGAAGCCGTAACAAAAACAACACAGCTCGAGCCACGAAGACAGCGCACTTCCCGGCAATCAGCCCGCGGTACTGCTGACGTCTGAAGAGTCCTCGGACGACACTACGAAGCAGAGGAGCCCATAAACTCGTAATTCCCACGGGTAGGTAGTGCGTACATGGCATATAGCCAACTCAAGACATTCACTGAACCATTTAGCATTTTAATTAACCTGCGTGACAACCGTTATCGTTGTCTCGACTTAACTGACCCGCGGACAACGACAGCAGCCAGGACCACCAGTACATCGGTGCCTGCCCCGTCGTCCCACCAAGTCACAGCGGTTACCAACAAGGTGAACCGTCTCCTTACCTTGTCTCGCGTGTGCTCCTGGAGGAGCTCGACTTTCGTGGTTTGGTAACTCTCGCGGCCAACGATCAGGGGCCAAGCACACCGGTACACTGGTCGTACCCTCCCTGTCGTCCCGTCGCAATACCTCTCGCGGGCACCGTTGGGTCGCCTGACTTCTCACCTGAAGGACAATCGCTGTTTAGGACCCTATGGCGGTAAGACAAAAGTCAGCCTCGAGTGGAGTACTAGGATTACTCCTTGATAGCTCACACTTGAGGTGACTAGGCATAACCCAGATAGGGGCCTTAGACGGTGTCAGCATGTACCGTACCTGTGCAGTTTATAATTATCGTATCCGCGTTCACTCCCCTGAGTGATCGCGGCCGTCTATCTAATCCTAGCTAACAATGCGCAGGGCTCACTGCTGAATAATGCATAATAATAATAATAGGCAGCATAGGATAAAGGAAGGTACATCAAGGGGCAACAAAAAATAGGCTATGCAATTGAATAGGATTTTAACGTAGCAGCAGCAGTAACAATGCCTAGTGCAAGAAATGTACGGAAAGATAGGCGATATCTGGGGAAGAGAATGGCTCTGCTTGCCTGGAAGCTCGACGATAGGGGTACGGTCGTCGACGACGTAGTCGTACTCAGCAGCGGTGTAGTCGATGGCAGCAGCGGGGTCTACCGGAGATTAAGGGGGGAAGAAAACAGTAAATACACAACAATAATATACAAACAATAGCATGACATGACAGATGAAAATGTTAACGGTGTTCTAACGCAGTGCAATGCACATTGCTCGGAACGGAAATTCATCTGAGGATGAACTACCGGCTCCGGGTGATTACCGGACAGAGTGTCCGGAGGGGGAAGGATCAAGACGGAGGTGTCGTGGACATCCGACAAACGTATGGGTGGTGTATCCGTCTTAGTTGATCTATTCCGAACAACTTTCGTGTTCGAAATAAATTTATCCGGGTACTTTAACAGTACCGGACAATTTATCCGACAGACGGTCCGGAGGGGGACGGTTCGATGTTCGTTGTGTTAGAGGGGTGTGGTAGACATACGGATAGCGTATTCGTATTCGTTATATTTTTCTGATCAATTTTCATGTATAAAGTTTTTGAATCCGAGTTACGGTTTAAAAGTTATTGAATTTCAAAGTTTTAAATCAATTTAAATGATTTTCTGAATTTATTTTATTTATTAAATAAACATTATCCACAAGAGGTTGACCAGTCAAACCTGACCAGTGGGTCCCACTGGTCAGTGACACCTATTAATAATCAGTTTAATTTATTTAACCAATCAGTGGGGGACCCACATGTCATACACTGGATTTGATACTAATTCATTTTAATTAACAAATCTGACAGTGGGACCCACGTGTAAGTGACACAGTGCTAATCTAATCAATTTAATTAAATTAAAAGGGCCAAGGGCCCACATGTCAATGGCCCCAGGGGGTTTTATTTCTCTAACAGTTTTTCATTAGGGGGGGGCAGGGCCCCACTGGCAGAGACAGATGGGATGGGGGGGGTTCTCCACGGCGCCACGCCATTGCCACGGCGAGGCCAGGGGAATGCCAGCGAGGTCCTCGCGAGCAGCCCGTGCGGCCAACTACATGGGAGGGGGGGATCGAACGGTGAGGGCTCCCCGCACCCACTGGTGCCCAAGGCGGGGGCCAGTAGCTACCATATCGGCGGCGCCGCGAAGCCAGGCGACGGCCGGAGCTGTGCGTAGTGGGGGCGGCGTAACGGCGCACGAATTCGCAACGGGGGAGTTAGGGGAGGTAGCGCAGCTCACAGTGAACTTGCAGGGGAGCAAGGCGGGCTCGGGGGCGAGGCGGGGTGGCCGGAATCGACGCGAATCAACGGCGGCCGAGGCGGAGCTTCAGGCGAGGGGCGGCGGCTGTGGAGCTTCTCCTCTCAATTCTGCTCGCAGGGGGATGTAGCCGAAGGCGAGCGAGCTCTAGGACACGGTGGGGCGTCCAGTCCTTGCCGCTGGCCACGTTGGCGCCGAAGCCGTGGCCGCGGGCGCGCGTTTCTCCATGGCTGCAGGGAGAGAGCGAGGCTCAGGGGGGGTGCGATGCGAGGAGGAAGAAGGGGGGCGGCTAGGGTTCGCGCGCAGGAGGGGGCTTGGCCCTCTTGTAGCCGCCGGCCAGCCGCCGGATGCCGGACACGGCGACGGCTTGCAGCGGTGGCGCCCTGGATGCTGTCCACGGGGGTGGAAGGAACAGGGGAGGTGGGGAACGGTTGGGGGTGGGCTGGGCTGGTGGCCCAGGGGGATGGGAATGGGGATGGGCTTCGCCCATGGGGGGGGGGGCTAGCTAGGTTTTTATTTTCATTTTCTTTTTCTTTTCTGATATTTCTGTTGGCATTTATTTTGATCACTATGGCATTTTTGTAAAATGTTTAATGGGGTCCATAATTAATGTTGCAACTTAGGTCAGTGCCACAAAAAGTTTTGGGCACCTTTAAAAGTCATTTAGTATTTCTATTAAATATTAAATGATTTAATTAGGGTTTTTATCCACTGTGTTGATTTGTTTAGAAATATTTATTGATTAATAAAATCTCCAACTAGGTGGGACATGACCTACTGAATATTTAGGATTTAATAAAAGTAGTTTCACAATTTTTGGAGTAAGTTGATTTTGCACTTTGGTTTTTAATAATCTACCAAAGGCATTTGAAGATTTAAATGGATTTCAATTCAAAGGTCATTTGAATTGAGCTAGGTATTGGTTTGATTCATCATGACCAAGGTCCATGATCACAATGCATTCAAGAATAACAAAGTGGAAATTGAATTTGAACGGATCCAAGTTGATCAAATAAAAGTTCTGAACAGTAGAGATGAACAGTAACCCTGATTACTGTTCACTAACAGTGAGGGTGTTACAGTGACCACAAGGCCTAGCTGCGTCAGGTCATCCGCGACCTCGTCGGGACGAGCTGGACCTTCCAATCCGACCCCTCCGCGGGGCTACTTGTTGGATATGTGCCCTAGAGACAAATTAATAAAGATACTTGTCACATATCCGTTTTGTTCATAATACATTTTATACTGTGCTATAACTGTATTACTTGGAAATACTAATACAGGCGTAGTATAAAACATGGTCCGTAGTTTAACTCGGGTAAACTATCTCATTCGGCAATTGATTGATCAAGCTTTCCTGATCATGGCGACACTTAAGTCCATTGACAATGAGGTCATATCATTAAGGGGAATGATGTGATGGACGTACACCCACCTAAAGTATTGCAATGTGATCGAGTCACATAGTTCCGCGTTGCTATGACTTTGTAACGTATGGCTTAGTCCTTAGACCGTAACGATCATACGTAATTGTCATCTATGAGGAGACTTTGATTTGTATCCCACCGCCTGACTGAAATATGCTGGCTATAACGGTGCACTTTGGGTATTCCGAAATAGATGGTTGATGAGTATGTTAATAGATCAGAGCGGGATTTGTCAGTCCTTGTGACAGGACAGGTACTCTGGGCCCACTCGGTGATATTGCATCAACACCTTGCAAGGACGTGACTAGGTCACAAGAGATGCAATGATCATGGATGAGAGAAGTTGTTTGTTGTGAACAAGATGTGAACACGGTATGTAGGATACCGACGATCAAACCTCGGACAAACAAAGTACCGCAGCACAAAGGGATTACGTCGTATCGTTAACGGTTTCCAAAAGCGATCGAAGTTCATTCGATGGAAGCGCAGGGGCTGTCAAGGATTGTAACCAGATCCAACTGACTAGTCATTGGTCAATGAGAAGAGTCTCGACCATGTCTGTTGTTTCCCGGACCGTTAGGGTGTTACACTTAAGGGCAATCGATGCATAGGACAGTTACGGGATCAATCGATGAAATAGGAGGAATCACCGGAATAGTTCCGGAGGAGGACGGAATGGTTTCCGGACATTTTGAATAGTTCAAAATAAAGTTTAATTGTTTTAATAATGTTTTATTATTTAATTATCTGAATTAAATATTTAAAACATATTAAATAAATTTAAAAAATGGAAAAAGGCTAAATGGGCCCATGGGGCCCATTAAGGGAGGAGAGGGTCTCCCTCCTTGGGCTTGGCGCCAAGGGTGGGGCCCACCACCCCCCTTTGCCCGCGCACTCCCCCCCCCCTTGGGAGTTTAGTCCCACATGGGGGAGGGGAGGAGGATGGCACCCCCCTTGGCCTATATAAGGAGGGGTAGACCCCCCTTTTTCCAACACACCAATATCTCCTTCTTCCTCCTTCTCCTTCCCGGAAGTGGACTCCCCTTGTTTGGAGTCTGCACCTGGATTGGAGTTCTCCACCATAAGGCAGGCCGTCGTTCTGCTGGAGTCGGGATCCGTAGCCGTCTTTCTTCCGCTGCTCGCCTGGTTCGGGGCCCGGGAGGAACATCGATTGTACCGTACGTGTATAATCTCTTCGAGGCACTACACCTGTGGTGCTACTTCGTCGCTGGAGGTTTACCGGGAGTCATCCTCGCCGGCGGTGGTCTTCTACACGACAGGGAGGTCGTAGTTCCGAGTCTACGCCAGCCACGTTCGCAAGAACGTTTCCCTCTTTCGGTCTTCAAAGGTATGAACACCGATTCCCTCCGTTGCTTTACATCGCCATAGCATAGATCTTGGGTTCGGGTACCGTAGGTATGAAAAATTTGTGTTTTCTGCCCCGTATCCCAACAGTGGTATCAGAGCTAGCTATGCGTAGATGTATTGTAAGGGTAGAACACATCTAGGTTGTGGGCATCGAATCTTCATTCGTTACCCTCCCACGTGTACTCATTTAGCGTTGCAGCAATGTTTGATGAAGCGGCCCCCGACCGACCTTACGCGTTTACGCGAGACTGGTTCCACGCTTGACATATGGCTTGTACCATATAAAGTGGCTGGGGGGTGTCTGTCTCTCTGCATTAGCGATGCAAAGATGTTTGCAACGGAGGGCCCCGACAGGGGTGTAATAGAGACGGATGGGAGACGGTGTTGTGGCATGTTTTTCGCAGGATAGAAACGGTTCTCTCTCTCGAAACCCCTAGCAGCCACGTAAAACTTGCACAAGCTAAAGTAGAAAAGCGTTTAACTTTGCTTTGCATGAAGGGGGGTCATAGGTTGTATGATTTACAGTTTTACTTCCTGTTTTATGCTAGTATGCCAGCTATATCGACGGTAGCACGTGTGACGCCCCCAAAATCAATCCGTGTACAGTAATCATACACGCAGGGTACACGGCTGAGATTAGGGTGCCATGGTGAGAATATCACAGCACAACACTAAACTCAAAAGGATAAACCAGTATGTTACAATAAAGGGGGTCACGCGGACCCGAATACATAAGTTATACAAACCATAATATCTGAGTACAGACATAGTTAGTCAAGTATTGCCTTAAGAAGGCTAGCACAAATAACATCAGAGATACAGATCGAAAAGGCAAGGCCTCCTGCCTGGGAGCCTCCGAAACTACTCCTGGTCCTGGTCAGCGGGGGTCTCGACGTAGTAGTATCCGCCTCCGGGGTACTCCTGCTCCTGGGCTCCAACGTCGACTGCAGCGGCCGATCAGGCAAAACATAAAAGGGGAAATAAAGAAAAGGTGAGTATCTAGCATACCCGCGAGTCTTACGTCCGCTACTAAGCATTATGCATTTGTATCAACGGAAAGGGGAGGCTGTATATAGTGGACTGAAAGACAGAAATCCAGAACAAGGGTAAGAAGCTAGGCCTATCGAAGACTAGCATCTTCCGACGATGTCTTGCAGCATGAGGTAAGAATCAGCCAACAGTTCATATAAAGCATAAAGTAACAACAAAGCAGAAGTTGCTGCAACATTGTATAATATAAGTTGTAATGATTAATAATAGCAATGCCTCCGAGTTCACCTCCTCGACATCCCTGCGAGGAAGAAAACCCGGAACCATACAGTTTAATAATAATAGTTTCTAGTGGTAAGATCCAGCTTCAGCATAAAGCGTCCTGTTACCGTGGACACGGCTATTCGAATAGATTAAACTACCTGCAGGGGTGCACTACTGTTCAGCCTGCACGCTCGGATCTCCAGGGTGGCGGGAACCTTGTGAGGGAACGCCCCACCGAGGCTATCCGACACGACGCAGCCCATCCTAGGCTCAACAGAGAGGACATCCGCCGGACTATATCCTATGCGCCAAGGGGTCTAGGACCCTCACCCTTGCACGCTCCTGCACGGTGCGTGGCTGGCCGGTGAAGCAAAAGCAAATCCAAATACACACCGTCCGGACGAAGAAGACACCACTTCCCGGCGCAGGCCGCGGTACTGCTGACGTGTGAAGAGCTTTCGGACAAACTACGACGCAGGGGAGCCCATAACTCCTTATCCCACGTGAAGGTAGTGCGTACAGACCAACGGGCCTCTCAAGTCATCCGCCGAACCATTTAGCATTTTAATTAACCTGCGTGACAACCGTTATCGTTGCCTCGACTTAACCGACCCGCGGTCAACGACAGCAGTCAGGACCACCACTACATCGGTGCCTGCCCTGTCGTCCCACCAAGTCACTGCGGTTACCAACAAGGTGAACCGTCTCCTTACCTTGTCTCGCGTGTGCTCTTGGTAGAGCTTGACTTTCGTGGTTTGGTAACTCTCGCGAGATACGAGCAGGGGCCAAGCACGCTAGTAACGTCGGTCGTACCCTCCCTGTCGTTCCCGACGATATACCTCTCGCGGGCACCGTTGGGTCGCCCGACTTTCTTACCTTTAAGGACAACCGCTGTTCAGGACCCTATGGCGGCAAGACAAAGTCAGCCTCGAGTGGAGTACAAGTATTACTCCTTGATAGCTCACACTTGAGGTGACTAGGCATAACCCAGATAGGGGCCTTTGGCGGTGTCTGCTTTGTACCGTACCTGTGCAGTTGTATATATTGTATCCGTGTTCACCCCCCTGAGTGATCACGACCCGCTATCTAATCCTAGCTAACAATGCGCAGGGCTCACTGCTGAATAATGCATAAGTAATAATAAGCATCATAGGATAAAGGAAAAGTACATCAAGGGGCGACAAAATCAGGCTATGCAATTGAATAGGAGTATAACGTAGCAGCAGCAGTAACAATGCCTAGTGCAAGAAAGTACGGAAAGGTAGGCGATATCTGGGGAAGAGAATGGCTCTGCTTGCCTGGAAGCTCGACGGTGTAGGGTCGTCGACGAAGTAGTCGTACCCGGCAGCAGTGTAGTCGGCGGTAGCAGCGGGGTCTACCGGAGAATAAAAAGGGGGGAGAAACAGTAATTACAAAGCAAGCAATGCAAACATATTAATGACATGACAATTTGTAAAGTTAACGGTGTTCTAACGCAGTGCAAAGTACGTTGCTCGGAGCGGGAATTCATCCGGGGATGAACTGCGAGCTCCGGGTGATTACCGGACAAGGTGACCGGAGGGGGAAGGATCAAGCCGGAGGTGTCGTGGACATCCGACAAACATAAGGGGGTGTATCCGTGTTAGTTGAACTATTCCGAACAACTTTCGTGTTCGGAATAAATTCATCCGGGTACTTTTTATCGGTACCGGGAATTATCGACAGACAGCCCGGAGGGGGGAAAATGTCGATGATCGGTGTGTTAGGGGTGTGTGGTGAGGGTATGGATAGTGTATTCTTATTCGTTGTATTTTTCTGATCAACTTTCATGTATAAAGTTTTTCGATCCGAGTTACGGTTTAAAAGATATTGAATTTCTAATATTTAAATGATTTTTGGAATTTCTGGAATTTCTTTTATTATTAAAATCAACATTATCCAGAACAGTGCAGTTTGACTGGTCAAACCTGACCAGTGGGACCCACTGGTCAGCCTCACATGCAATTAAACATTAAATTTATTTATATGACAGTGGGGTCCCACATGTCAACCTAACAGTTTTAATTAATCATTTTATTAATTTAAATTACCCTGGACCCACATGTCATACACTAGCAGTTTAATTTAAATTTAACTAACTTAACAGGGCCTAGGACCCACATGTCAGTGAGTCATTAGGGGTAGTTAAGCCACTGACCGGGCGGGCCCACCTGTCGGCGACACGGCCATCGCCGGCGACGGCAGAATTCGCCGGAGTTGAGCGTGCGCTCGATTCCGTCGACCATTTTGAGCGGGGTTTGCTCCTACGTGTTCCTGGGGGAGTGCTGCGTCGAATGGTGGCGTTGGCCTCGCCGAGGAGTCGCCGGAACTAAGCCGACGACGACGGAGGCGGCGGCCCGTGTTCGGACCTTGAAGGAATCGGGGCTAGAGGGGGTTTGAGCGCGCGCTGAGTGTTCTAACGGGACCTACGGCTCGTGGGGATCTCGATGGGGACGCGCGCGGGAACAAATGGTTCCCGTGGTTAAGCCGACGACGAGCGCGCGCGGCGGCGGGCTCGGTTTGAGAAGGGCGCCATCTACGGGCACGGGGAGAGATAAAGGAACACATCGTTCCGTGCGGGAGGCTCACCGGGGCGTGTAGCCGTTAGAGCGGGCTCGGGGAGGGGCGGGCGTGGCCGGAATTGCGACGGCGAGCGACGGGGCAGAGGAGGAGAACGGCGGCGTAGCGCGCGTTGTAGTCGTCCTCGCGGCGATTCCCTGCTCGAGGTGGTGAAGACGAGGCCGGCGCAGCACTGGGACACGTCGGCGTGGACTCCGGAGGACGATGGTCGCGTGGGTTCACGGAGGTGCTCCCATGGCGGCGGCGGGCGTGGACGAGCAGAGCGGGAGGGAGGCGATGGGGGTGTGTTTTGCGAGGGGGGGCTAGGGTTTGGGGGCTGCTAGGGTTTGGGGCGCAGCCAGAGGAGAGGGAGGGGGACTTATCCCGCCGGGGCCTCGCCGGATGGCCGCCACGGCGACGGCCATGGCCGTGGCACCATGGATGGCAGCCACGCACGGGGGAACAGGGGAGGGAGCTAGGTGGGCTGACTTCGGGGGAAATTTGGCTGGGAGAGTGGGCTGGCTTGGCCCACAGGGAGACAGGGGGTGGGCTCCATTTCTTTTATTGTTTCTTTTCTTTTCTTTGCTGTATTTGTTTTCTGTTTTAATTTCTTTTAACTATTCTACAATTTATTACATTATGGTATAGGCACCATAATTTTTGTTATACTAGATACCAGTGCCACAAAAGTTTTGGAGACAAAAGAAATTCACTTGATATTTCTTTTAAATATTAAATGCCCAAAGTAAGGGTTTTAACCTACTGTTTGAATTGTTTGGAATTTTCTATAACTCAATAAATACCAATCCACACATGGAAGTGATCCACCGAATATTTGTGAATTTATAAAAGTAGTTTCACAATTTTTGGAGAAAGTTTATATTCCACTTTATTTTTAATATTTCATCAAAGGCATTTTGAGCATTTGATTTGATTTCAAATGTTTATGGGTTGGGCTTTGTTTTCATCCATGATGATCAATGCCCAAGGTTCACTTTGCTTGCAACAATATCAAAGGAAAATTGAATTTGAACTGAACCATTTGATCAAACAAAAGTTTTGAACGGTACAGATGAACAGTAACAGTGATTACTGTTCACTGACAGTGAGAGTGTTACAGCACGAAACAGGACCATCTCTCACAATACCAACATTGTGTTCTCCCTTGGTGGGCGGTAATTTGGAGGTCTTCCGTTTCAGCAACTCAGCGTTCACTTTTTACCGCTGAATCCTGTGTCTGCTGCTTCGGTGTCGGAAATTTGCAAACTGTGTAAAATAAGCCAAAACAACATAAGAATAACATCATAACATGAATTATATCAATGAATAGGAAAGAATTATATCAATAAATAGTGATGCATTTTGGACGTATCAGTGGCATGGCCCCGCGAAGATGGGAGTGAGACCCATGGTTGACTTCCACCCGACGTGGATCCCGGCGTCTGGAGTTCTCCAGCGCCTCTTCTTGTAAGTAAGCAAGGGAGACGACAATATCCAAGTCTTTGGGATTATGGACAAGAACTACAACACGAATTTCATCACGGAGTCCATGTACATATCTAGATGGAAACAACATTGGGTCCCAAGTAGTACTATTATCTAACAAGGAATGCATTGTTTCATGGAATTTCGTGGTGTAATCAGACACTGAATCAGTCTACCTCAAATGAAACAGGCGGTGCAAGATACCCGTAAATTCATTGCCTTCAAACTGCTCACACACAATTGAACATAATTTATCCCATCCCATATGACTGGGATCCAACTCATTGTTCTCTAACCACACCATGGCGGCACCAGTAAAGTGCATCGCTGCCGTGTCCACCCACAACTCCGGCTCCAAGTGAAACACGTAGAAGTACAATTCGCAGTTATGTTTCTGACTGCGCGTCCGACCCCCCTCCCCCCAAATGCAGGGAATCCATGCGGGGGCGTGGAACCATGTATGACCGGCGCGGTGCAGGACTCCCCGAACGAGATGGATGAGGGCTGTCGAAACGCGACGGCGAACGCAAAACAAAAGGGAGCGCACCATCGGGCGTGAGCGACCCTCGACTGGATGATGCGAAATCGACTAACGGGGGTTGGGAGTGTGGAACATACCCAAATCGGGGGTGGAGCAAGGGTGGTCACCACCCCATTTCCAGTCCCTCGGTGCGTCGATTCCACGCGGTGGCACTCCGACCCGACGGTGGTGATGTGGCCGGTGGCGAACGAAGATGGTCACGTGGGCCGAGTAGAAGAGGAGGTAGATCCGCCGGCTTGACGATGAGGATCGGGTTTCGGCTGATGAGGTTGAGCTCCTTCCGCACACCACACATATCCAGGCGAAGATCTGCGACGGATTGCTCCAAGACCGGACACCACTATGCGAGCTCAATGATCGAGGGTGGACCTCCGTGAAGAGAGCCGTGGACACCTTCACTGCCTTCATGATGGACGGATTTTGTTCCTGGATTGACTTGAGCGTCGCCGCCAAATCCTCAATGTGCTGCTGCATCTCGGGCGAGTGGCGCTGCTGGCGAGTGGTGTAGGTGGATTTGTGAAGGTAGTGTGACATCTGATATGATATGTCACACATCCCTCATAGTTCACTCCATTTGTCACAACGTACAAAGATCAGAGTAGGATTTGAGGGAGGAGAATTAGGGATCTCGGGGAAGAGAGTTGTGGGAGGACGAGGACGGGGAAGGAGGGGATTAATTCTTTATGCATGTTGAGTGAGGTGGCATGTGTCATGAAATGAATATGTGCATAAAATCAACTAATAATAAAGAGTTTGTTCTCATGCATATTATGATGAGTCTTTAATAATATAGCATATGTGCATGTTAAAAAAATAAAAATAGTGGGATCAAATAGGATGCTATCGAACGGTAGTCCCAGCTGCAGGCCCGATCACACTAGAGCCGGATACGCCAACACCACACAGGGGACGTGTCCACACCACCAGGGTCTTCTCATGGTCAAATTCGTCAAACAAAAACGCAAGCGTCCACACCGCCGCGCAACGCAAACATTTATTCTCTCGATATAAAAAGCAACATTTATTCCTGATCCACCGCCACCTCCAGGTCGAGAGCACCGCCAAACATGGTATACCCCAAAGAACCATCTCATTAATTGCACTGACATCTAATCGCCCAATAATAACCCATCATCCATCTAATCTTTCTTTAATCCAATCTCCTGGTAATGATGCTTGACGCACACCGCGGCACGGCGCTCTCCCCTTCTTATCCCCACCGCGCCGCTCCGTTCCACTCCACTCCAGTACACCACCGCCCCACCTCGCAGTCACACCCCCCTCACATGCTCATGGCGCCGGCGCCTCCGCCTCTGCTCCGCCTCTCCGCGCTCCTCCTGCTCCTCGCCGCCGCCGCCTGCAATGCCTCCGCCAAGCCCGTCCAGACCCAGTCTCTCCTCGCCACCCCTCTCTCGCCCGACCGTTTCTCCGCCTCGTCGGAGCTAGCCCAATGGGACGACGACAACCTTGCCGCTGCCGACGACGCCGCCGCTTCGACGGTTCTCTTCAGCGTCGTCCACCGGGACGACTTCGCCGAGAACGCCACCGCGGCCGAGCTGCTTGCGCACCGGCTGGAGCGTGATGGGAAGAGGGCGGCGCGGCTCTCGGCTGCCGCTGGCTCGGCCAACGGGACGCGCGGCGGCGGCGGCGGCGGAGGGGTCGTGGCACCGGTGGTGTCCGGGCTGGCCCAGGGGAGCGGGGAGTACTTCACCAAGATCGGGGTCGGGACGCCCGCCACGCCGGCGCTCATGGTGCTCGACACCGGCAGCGACGTCGTCTGGCTGCAGTGCGCGCCCTGCAGGCGCTGCTACGAGCAGTCCGGCCAGGTGTTCGACCCGCGCCGCTCGCGTTCCTACGGCGCCGTCGGCTGTGCCGCGCCGCTCTGCCGCAGGCTCGACTCCGGCGGCTGCGACCTGCGCCGCAGCGCGTGCCTCTACCAGGTCGCCTACGGAGACGGCTCCGTCACCGCCGGTGATTTCGCGACAGAGACCCTCACCTTCGCCGGCGGCGCCCGCGTGGCGCGCGTCGCCCTGGGGTGCGGCCACGACAACGAGGGCCTTTTCGTCGCGGCGGCGGGCCTCCTCGGGCTCGGCCGAGGCAGCCTGTCCTTCCCGACCCAGATCTCCCGCCGTTACGGGCGGAGCTTCTCGTACTGCCTCGTGGACCGCACCTCGTCGGCCACCACCGCCTCCAGGTCCTCCACCGTGACCTTCGGCTCCGGCGCCGTCGGCTCCACCCTCGCCTCGTCCTTCACCCCGATGGTGAAGAACCCACGGATGGAGACGTTCTACTACGTGCAGCTCGTCGGCATTAGCGTGGGCGGCGCGCGCGTGCCGGGCGTAGCCAACTCGGACCTCCGCCTGGACCCGTCGTCGGGGCGCGGAGGCGTCATCGTGGACTCCGGCACGTCGGTGACCCGGCTCGCCCGCCCGGCCTACTCCGCTCTCCGCGACGCGTTCCGGGGTGCCGCGGCGGGGCTCCGGCTGTCCCCGGGCGGGTTCTCGCTGTTCGACACGTGCTACGACCTGAGCGGGCGCAAGGTGGTGAAGGTGCCGACGGTGTCGATGCACTTCGCGGGGGGCGCGGAGGCGTCCCTGCCGCCGGAGAACTACCTGATCCCGGTGGACTCGAAGGGGACCTTCTGCTTCGCGTTCGCGGGCACCGACGGCGGCGTGTCCATCATCGGCAACATCCAGCAGCAGGGCTTCCGCGTCGTGTTCGACGGCGACGCCCAGCGCGTCGCCTTCGTGCCCAAGGGCTGTTAGGATACTATGATGTGATGTAACGTGGCTTAATTAGCGGATGAAAGTACGGGTTTGTCACTTGTGAGTCATAATTTAATCATGAGAGGGGTTTTAGTTGAGGTGATGGGGTGAGCTTTGGATGCTGTGAAACCGGCCCTGGCGGTCCGCAGAGTTGTCGTGAGCAGGAAGAGGCGGTTTGTTTGCAAGTTCTCTCTCCCTCGTCATTTGAAACTTCTTTATAACGGTACTGTACCAAGAAGGGGAAGAAAGACGTCGCCAGTGGCAGCGGGTAATGGGTTACTCTTTCTCTGACATGTGGTCCGCTCCATTGTGTCGACATGCCGTGAGAGATGGGACCAAGGAGGGTGAAACCGTGAAAGAGGCCGCTAGCGAGAGTGAGATTTGGTTTTTGTTCGCTGTGAGGAGGAGCGGAGAAGAACGTTGGTGCTTTACTGCTTTCGCTTTCCTTTACCGTTTTTCCGTAGGGTTGTCTGCATCGGGCAGTGTGCGCTTTTTGGCCGTGTTCGTCGCTGTTGTGGGGCCCTTTTCACCAACCCCATGCATGCAGCCGGAACTTCTTTAAGCAGTGGGACTGCGACGCGCGTCAGTTACTGCTGCTGATGGCAACGCTGGTCCTGGCCCACGCCACGCGCAGTGTAAACAGTGAGAAAGAGAGAGAGAGAGGAGGTGATAGTGGTGGCCGACCGGTTTTGCTAGCGGCGTAAAGATGGCACATGGGTCATGGGAGGCCTCAGACGACACGGGAAGCCAGCAAGGCGTTTCACTTTCACAAGGCTGCGAGCCGCGACTCTCGAGTGCACTAATCACTGTGACTTTGTGAGCCGAGTGCCGTAGCGTATGATGCAGGTTGCAGGGGCAGACATGAATTATGATGAAACTCTGCGCGTCGTCGTGATGATTAATGCATGGAAACACGCGTTTTCCTTTTCGACTTGTACGTACGAAACCGGGAC
Source organism: Bromus sterilis (assembly GCA_950022295.1). Classification (NCBI taxonomy): domain Eukaryota; kingdom Viridiplantae; phylum Streptophyta; class Magnoliopsida; order Poales; family Poaceae; genus Bromus; species Bromus sterilis. The sequence goes on along the minus strand of OX465599.1, from coordinate 280,095,664 downwards.
GTTGCACAACAGCACAGGCTGTGGAATGCTGCCGCATCTTGCAAACTGGAACTGCGATCGCGCGGCACATAGGTGCGTGCCGTGCTCCGGGCGTCCTCCCACGAATCCTGCCTGCGTTCGCCTTGGGCGTGTTTGGTTTCCAGGATGCATGCATGAACGAGCTTGGGTGGGGCTTGCCTGGTTAAGATGATGCAAAAATGAGCAGAGATGCTGTTTGGTAGGATGTGAGATGCCAAACAATATAAATGAAGAGTGCACAGGATCATAAATAATTACAGAGCACATAAATAATTTATGATAGAAAATAATTCGCGTTGTGAAATGACACATAAATAATTTATGGTAGAAAATAGCTAAAAACTGCACATGATCATCAAGAGTGCACATAAATGAAGTATCCAGTACATCTAAAGAGATCACATATTATAGAGGCACAAATCCACATGAATCATAGCAATACATTACATCTTAGAGTTGCACAAATCTATATTGTCCATATTAGAATCGATTACAGTCCAACAAAGAAACATAACTTAATTAAGGTCCGAGTTAGATTCCATTGCATCATACCCCATATATATAGGGGCATGGTTTTTCTGACCAAATACAATAAAATATGGTCAGCTTTCATAGGTTAATTAGCACAACTTTGCTCACACTCCACCGCTGGGCACATCCTTGGACACTCCACCGTTGAGCTTGGAGAGGTGATGAATGACCCAACGAGTGCGACGAGGCTCCGTCATCTGCACGAATGAGTGGCTCCTAGCTGGCTGGAGTTTCTGTGTGCGTGCGAGTTCGGTTGAGATGCAACCGTGACCAAAATCCAAAACCACACATGCATGGCACATAGCAAGGGCTTCACCGGGGGGCTTCTGCTTGCACCGACGAACAAATCTGGCGGCCATCTTCGAGCAAATCGAGATCCAAAACAAGGACACACAGGAGGGAGACCAGATCCAGGGAATGGAGGGTGAGGGAAGAGAGAAGCAGAGGTAAGTCACCAGTGAGAAGGTGCAGCGGCAAATTCGCTGGGCCGGTCGACGAGCACATCGTTGGGGAGGCCGGCGAGATCCATTGCGTTGCGTCAGGAGCGTACGTTGCGTCAGGAGCGAGGCGTCCTCGAGCGAGACTGGTGTGAGGCTGGAACCGATCAGGGGGAGGAAAAGGCTGCAGGTGCGGGTGCAGGCTCACGAAAACGTACAGGATTTGTGTGGGAGCTCGGCCTAGTTGGGAGGTTTTTTTTTTGCATCGCTCGGGCCTGGTTGAAACACATGTGCAGATTACCAATCGGAATATTGCATGGCGGGCACGATATTGATGCGAGACAAGAATCCAAACACGCCCCTTGTGATTCCAGCTCAGTGGTGAGAGATATTCAGCAAAATGTGGGTGATATCAACGAACCTATAGTCAAAGATCAGTTTTAGCTTTTTGCAAGTTTGTGTATGAGTCGAGGCTGTCTAAGGGGGTTGCCCATAGTTTAGCAAAAAAAATTACTAGGCTTGATTAGGATCGCCACCTGTGGTTTACCTTCTCCCATGATCCAAATTGTATTGCTATTTCTGCGAACTTTGATCAATAAAGAAAGTAATACTACCCCTAACAAAAATAAAAGATGCATGGCGTGCTCAGTCCTGCCGTCCGTCCACAAATCCTGCCTGCATTCGCTCCTCCTGTACCCGTCCGCCGCTGCGCGGCTTTATTACGACAAAAATAGCACCGGCGGTGCGTGATCCGCCGTATGATGTGTACACACTGCACATAGCAAACCATCCAGAAGTGGCCGGACCACCACCCGCCGTATGTACTGTACTGCTCTACAGAAATGAACCCTGCGCCTTTCATTCGTCACGGAAGGATGCGCATGATGTGGCGCGCCGATCCAACGCCAGAGCACGGACATGATTAGGCCCAGTAGTGGTGTCGGCCGGGTGTAACAAAGCATCTACCGAAATTCGGCGGAAGACATTTCGTACTAGGAGTTGATAAAAGAGGTACTCCCTCCATTCCGAAACGTAGTGCGCCCGCACTTTACGAGGTCGAATTTTAACCATAAATTTAACCAACGAGACCGATTACGGCGGAAGAAAATTTTATATGGTTGAAAACTTCTTTCGAACATGAATTTGTTGGTATAATTTTTACTCCCGCCGTAATTGGTTTCGTTGGTTAAATTTATAGTCAAAGTTGAAGCACGGAAACCGAGGACGCACTACATTTTGGAATGGAGGGAGTATATGCTCTCTAATGATCACCAAATTTTTCGTGTTGTTTAATGAGAAAAAGCTTCAGAGTTTCAAACCTTCCCGGGTAATAAGGCAGGGAGATCCTATCTGCCCCTATCTATTTTTGTTGGCGGCAGAGGGCCTTTCTGGCCTCTTAAAATCTCATGACCAGTCGTCCGATGTTGGTGGTCTGCAGGTGGCTAATTCAGCTCCCCTAGTAAATCACTTACTTTTCGCGGATGATAGCCCGTTGTTCTTCAAAGCTAGTAACATGAGAGCTTCGGAGGTATCAAACCTGTTGAATTCATATTGTCAAGCGTCTGGCCAAAGAATCAATAGCAACAAATCTTCTATCTTCTTTAGTAAAGGATGCCGAGAGGTGGTGAAGCAAGAGGTCAAAGGTATTCTCAATGTCAACACTGAGACTCTCAACGAGAGATATTTGGGTATGCCTTCCGATGTTGGTGCTTATAAATCGGGGGCTTTCAAATATTTGAAGGATAGACTGTGGAACAAGGTGAAAGGGTGGATAGAAAAAAGTATCTCCGCAGCTGGGAAAGATGTTCTGATAAAGGCGGTTGCTCAGGCAGTGCCGGTTTACTCTATGTCTTGCTTTAAGCTGCCCCGGGGTCTCTGTGAGAATCTAAATAAATTGATAAGGCGGTTTTATTGGGGTAGTAAGGAAGGAAAACGTAAACCTCATTGGGTTTCATGGCAGGCTATGACACAGCCACGGAGTGATGGAGGACTCGGTTTTCGCGACATGGAGCTTTTTAATGTGGCCTTGCTAGCGAAGCAAGCATGGAGAATTCTAATCAACCCCGAGGCTCTAGTTAGCAGATTACTATCGGCTGTTTGCTTCCCTACTGGAGACTTGCTTGAGGCGCAACTTGGGCCTCATCCTTCACAGATATGGCGCGCATTACATGAAGGCAAGGAAGCACTAAAGATCGGCCTTGTCCGGAGGATTGGTGACGGTTGTACTACCAAAGTACGGGAGACCAATTGGATTCCGAGGGATTACAATCTAAGGCCGATTTATTGCCATACTGATACTCCAACGATGGTGGGGGATCTAATCAATAGGAGCACATGTACCTGGGACCTTGAAAAACTTGCGAGGTTTTTCCTTCCAGTTGATCAACAAATTATCTCTAATATCCCTATCTCGACTATGCCCATGGAGGATCATTGGGGCTGGCAGTATGAAAGGAAAGGTACATTCTCTGTGCGGTCCGCATACCGCATGCTAGTGCGCTGCAAGAAACAAAACAATGCCCTGTTGGACGGACAAGCTACAAGCTCGGACAATGTGGTGGAAGCAAAGGCATGGACTTCGTTATGGAATATGCAGGTGCCTGGAAAACTTAAGAATTTCCTGTGGAGACTCGCTAGACATTCATTGGCAATAGAGGACGTTCGGAACCATCGCAACATGTCCAATACAGATCAATGCCCCCTCTGCGGTAATACAGATTCTTGGGTCCACTCGTTGATGGAGTGTTCTCTCTCCCGATGTGTATGGGCTCTCACCGATGAAAGAATAGTCGAGGTGATGTCGTCTATTCAACAACCTAACGCAAAGCTTTGGCTGTTTCAGCTCCAGGAGGAGTGCTCGCATACGGAATTCTCAACGGCAATGGTGACCTTGTGGTCAATCTGGAAGGCTAGAAGAAAGCTAATTCATGAGGGAATCTACCAGAGCCCGATTGGTACGCACATGGTAGTTCAGAATTTCATCAGAGAGCTGGAAGTGTTCAAGCAATCACCGAGCAAGGGTAGAAGGAACTAGCAGATGCAGCGCCAAGGTGGGGCGTCCATATCGCATGCTCCCATATCGCATGTGAGCAGAGATTGGGTCCTTCCACCGGTGGGAACGGTCAAGATTAAGGTTGATGCTGCAGTTTCCACCATTGGCAGGAAGGGTGCGGTAGCAGCCGTGTGCCGTGATCATACGGGCCTCTACCTGGGCTCTTCAGCTATTGTTTTTGATGGAGTTTCTGACCCAAAGATGTTGGAATCCTTAGCGATTTGAGAAGGGCAAAGTCTAGCAGCTGATCTATACAAACAAGATGTTATCTTTTCAAGTGATTGCAAGCAGGTGGTGACTGAAATTGACAAGGCCCAAGGTGGACAAAACTCTTCAGTTATCAAGGAGATTTTAGCTCGTAGTATTAGTTTTCCTAAATGTGTTTTTACCTTCGAAAGTAGAATTTCTAATTATCATGCTCATAACCTTGCCAAACATGCTCTGGGTCTAGTTGGAGGACGCCACATGTGGCTTATAAATCCTCATGATCATCATTGTATCAGTATGCATATGATTGGTGATCAATAAAGTGGTTGGCAAGGCCCTAAAAAAACATTTTTTTCGGGATGTTCAGTTTAATACCATTTGTCAATGATACATAAAAAATCCATGCCTAGGCGGACGGGGAAGCACCTCACCACTTGGACTACAAGACTTGCTGGGGTTTTTTTTTGTGAGACTCGACTTTATTGATAAAAAGAGATTCAACATAGTTTTATCCCTCACACCATTCCTCTACTCATTTTGATACGCCCCACTGTCCAGCCCGACTCATTTTTAATTGTTATTTTTCTCTTTTAACTTACTGTTGCTAGATAAAATATATGATTCTTGTAATTACTTTTTATAATAAGAAAATAAAACTAAAGTTATAATATTATAACATTGTTTTATGAATAATATTCATGGTAATTCTAAGAATAGTTTACTATTTGATAAAATATGTTATTTTTTACTTATAAATTTTATTTTTATTTTCACTTTGTAATTTGTTTATATTGAAGTTCTAAAAATAATACTTCAGTAGATTGTAATACAATGCATTATATTTATATATTTTTATAAGCAAACAATTATAATTTATCTAGGAAAAGTGAATTAAAAAAAACTAAATGAGCCACATTAGGCTGCGACCCGTAGAAAGATGGACGGAGGCGCTTGAAGGGTAAGAAAACGAGTAAATATTGTGTCTAGCATTGACAACAAAGATTTGTAGCTGAATTGGTTCGGCGCGTACATGTATTGTAATTGTGACTGTATTTACACGTTCGTACAAGTTTACTGACCATTTTAACGTATTTTACAACTTTTTGCATCAAACTAAACATCACGTGCGAGTTTAGTGATCAGTGAGGCATATACATTTTTATAAAACAAACGGACGACATCATGAGAGCACCCTCCTTCTGAGATCGCCGTCACCACCTCCTACGACACCCGATCTGGCAGTTCTCGGTCGAGAGCACGGGACGCGCGTTGCGACCCTCGTTCGACGGATGTGTCTGATACCTTGGGGCGTAGGCGTCGATCGATGCACCAATCCACCATGGCGCGGATATTCGATAATTGGGAGTTAGACCACCATGGAGGAAGGGGATCTATGGTTGCGTTGCCATCGAAATGTTTATGTAGTCGTTCCTCATTCTTTCCCTCTCCGCCTCTCATTCTAGATCTAGAGGAGAGCTTGCTCCATCTTCGGATGGCTTTCGAAGAACACATGTGCTAGGGTTCCTCTGTCGTATCACTGGGGGAAGGGAAGGTTAGAGGTGATCCCCGTTCGTTTCCGCAGGTGCTGGCCTCACCTCACCCCTTGCAGAGAACTATGGGTGATCATGGCAGAGGAAATCGAGGAATAAGGAGGGAAGGGCTTAGATCTAGTCGTTACGGGTGTGGAGCAGGACGTCTAGAAGCGCTCAAAGGATACAGGGAACTGATCTTCCAATCTAGCATCTGGATAGGAGAACTCCATCAATAATCATTGGAAAGAAGCAGCTGGAGTTTGTCGGAGCGAGGTGTTGGGACCAGAGTGTTGGCGGAGACAATCCTTCAGTCCTCGGATGTTGAGGACGACAAGAACACCCGCCGGCAACCTAGGAAGTTGTCGCTGCTGCCTACGGGGCGTAATTTTCCTCTCCTTAGTGGTACCTAATTATACTAAGGTTTATCAGATCTGTAACTCTTTAGAACATTCTATGGCTTGCCGTCCTCTTGCATTTCGTGAGAGATGCAAGAAGGGATATTTATCTGTTATCTATGTTGAGTTTTTAGAGGTGGTGAATCCACCAGATTTTGGGAAGACACATGGCTAGGGGAGACGCCTCTCGCCATGCAATATCCAAATCTGTATAATATTGTGCAAAGAAAACAAAATTTCGTCAGCTCGGTTATGGGTACTATTCCGCTAAATATTCAGTTTAGACAGTCTCTTGTGGGAGAACGTTGAACTAGTTGGCTTCATCTGGTGCGTAGATTGATGGAGGTCAATCTTACAGATCGGCCTGATAGAGTGATCTGGAAACTCACATCTTCTGGGGGTTTTTCTGTTAAATCTATGTATATGGATTTGATCAACACCGGAACGATCCCCAAGTCACTTAATATTTTGAAAGTGAAAGTACCCTTAAAAATAAAGGTGTTCATGTGGTTTGTCCACAAAGGGGTTATTTTGACCAAAGAGAACTTGGCAAAACGTCGATGGGCTGGTAGCAAAAGGTGTTGTTTTTGCGATGAAGAGGAGACAATATAACATTTGTTTATCAAGTGCCAGTTAGCTCGGTTACTTTGGCGTTCTTTGCATGTGACCTTCAACGTTAGTCCTCCTCACAACGTAGATCATCTTTCTGGAGATTGGTTGAGTGGGGTAGAGTCCAATATAGCGGCACAAATTCGAGTTGGCGTGTGTGCATTAATTTGGGATCTATGGTTATGTCGTAATGATGTTATATTTAACAGGTTAAATATCAAAAATTTCTTGCAGGTTATCTTCAGAGCATCGGGGTTGATCCGTATGTGGTCATTACTCAGCACTGCGGGAGCCAAGGAGCTTTTGGATATTGGGTGCAGCCGCTAGAAGATGGTAGCACGGGTTAATTACAACCGGTTTGGATGGCGGTCCAATAATAGGATAGACGCATAGGTTTCGAGTCCTATTTTTGCCGGTTGTGACCATGTTTTTTCTTGAGACTTAAGGTGTATCGAACATATTCACTTCGTTTAATAAGATGGTTGCATGCATCATTTTGATGCAGAGGCCGGGGGTAAAACCTCCTTTTCCGAAAAAAAATGTTGAGTTTTTATCGTGGGAATGCATGCCTGCTATGTGTGACTTTCAATCTAGGGGGGTATTTTTGCTACAGTCATGATTATAGCAGTGCTAAACATATCAAATACTAGATCAAGGATGTTGTTCTCTTCATTACGGAGGAAGTTGTCACTTTTAGGATGATTGAGCAAGAGTTTAGCAATTATTTGGGCTCTGGTTAGCGTTGTACTAAAAATTTGATTATTGTGATCAGTATGTCATGGGGTTTCCTAATGTTAGGGAGGTTGAAAACACACTTTAAATATTGAAACGTATGATGCTTACAAACCATGGTGCTAAAGTGAAATTTATCCCCTGGTCTGATAATGTGGGTGTGGACGGAGTTTTATAGGTGGCATGGGTTAAAATTAGTAAGATGTCGATGGATAAACGTTGTGATGTGAATGTGGCCTATGTGAGTGGGTTTATTGGTGTTACGCTAGAAAAAAAAATGCCTACTTTGCACAAACCATCCTTTATTCGTGCCAAAATTAGTTGTAGAGACGTGGATGATATTCCTGCTACAACTGAAGGGGTGTTGGGTAGTCATTTTCATAAGTTTGGATTTGAATACAAGAAATGCAGGTGACTGTGAAATCTCATGTCATGAATTAATCTTATTTGAGGTTGTATCTAATAAGTCTATGAGTTTGGAGATGGAGGGTGAAATTGATTCATCTTTACAGGTTTCTAGTAACTTTGTGGTACAATGTCCCCCCCTCTCTTATTGTACTGAAGAAATTATTCCAATACCTCCTATGGCATCTAAAGTTAAACTGAGGTTTAGTCAACGCAACTTTCAGGCTCTGTACGGGAATGTGGAAGTAAGAGCTGTTGATCGGGCTAAAAAAGAAATACTGAATGTACACCCTCTCGTGATGATAATAACTCGTTTGTTGCATTATCAAATGAGGATCTGATGTGTAGAGATTCAAATATGGGGGTTCGGATTCCTGATGATGAGTTTTCCCGTGTTAACATTATTAGAGAGTTAGACAATGTCAGGGGTATCTTGCGGAAAAATACTTGGCATACGTATGCCTCATAGACCATGTCAACCTTGAGCGGGAGCATGAGTTCTTCAAAAGAGTCTGACGCGTCAACCTTGTCTTTGGGTACATGCTCTGAATTTTATCCATCATAGGGATGGCAATGGTGACAATCCCCTATGGGGATACCTAGAACGTCCCCATCTATTCCCTGTTATCCCGTCTTCATCCCATTTACATGACTGTGGATGAAATTTTCCCATACCCATGCGATGAACCACAAGTGTAGGGGATCTATCGTAGCCTTTTCGATAAGTAAGAGTGTCGAACCCAATGAGGAGCAGAAGGTATTGACAAGTGATCTTGTGAAAGGAATAACTGCAAGTACTAAAATGTAACTTTTTATGGGCTTTCTGGTATAAGCAATAAGGAGATAAATGCAGGGAAAGTAAATTGGGCTAAGGTGCAGCAAGTGGCCCGATCCCTTTTAACAAAGTATAAGTCGAAGGATCAAACTTATAAAAGCTAAAACGTTCTTGAGGACACACGGGAGAGGTAGTCATGTGCTTTCGCCATATTCTGTCTAGTACTATGTTTTGTATTGATAAGTGTTGTGTGTGTGGACCTATGCTAGTGCACCTTCTAGACTAAGATAAGTACACTCTTATGATTAAACCTCTTGCAAGCATCCGCAAATACAAGAGAGAAATTAAGGCAAAACCTAACCATAGCAATAAAATTTAGGATCCAACACTCCCCCGTGCAAAAGTGTGCGAACTGGGGTTCAGGTTTCTGTCACTCCGGCAACCCACCATAATCATATTTTATACAAATTGTATTCTCCTAGGTCCTTAAAAAGGCGAAGTGTTATGTAGTCGACGTTCACATAACACCACTAGAAGAATAACACCACAACTTAAATATCAAACAACACATATTACTTCAACATCATATGACTACTAACAACTAGACTTCTCCCATGTCCTCAAGAACTAAAGGAACTACTCACCAGACATAAAAGAGATCATGATCAGAGGTGATAAATGTATGATAAACAATCTAGTCATAACAATAATTCTCCAATGAAACTCAAGAGTAATCAACACCGGTAGAGTAGAGGGGATGAATATTGCAAGTTACAACTTGGATTGCAATGGTGAAGTGAGATGTGATGAAGATGGAGATGGTGCTAGTGATGAGGATGATGGTGATGATGATCTCGATGATGCCCGTGAAGATGGTGATGACGATGAGGACGATCTCCCCCTCCGGGAGGAGTTCTCCCCAGCGGAATTTGCCCGCCGGGAAGGTCTATTCTTCTCTGTAGGTTTCCGCCACGGAGCGGCGACGGAACTCCGGAAAACCTTCCCTCCTCGGGATTTTTAGGTCACAAGGGTCATATAGGCCAAAGGGGGCACTGGAGGTGGGGCCCACCCCCAGGCGGCCACCTGGCGCGGCCTGAGGGGGGGCGCCTGGAGCCCTGGTGGCCCCCCTCCGGCTGCCCTTCGGGCATTGTTTGTTATATCTTCAGAAAGTTCCTCCCCATGAATTTCAGGTCATTTGGAGATGTGTTGATATGGCCACTCTACGTGCACTTTTCCACGCTGATTCCTGCGTCTGTTGTTTCGGCACCGGAAAGTTGTAAACTGTGTAAAGCAAGCCAAAACACTATAAGAACGTCATCATAATATGAAATATATCAATGAATAGAGGTAAATTATGATGTAAAATAGTGATGAATTTTGTACATATCAACTCCCCCAAGATTAGACCTCGCTTGTCCCCATGCGAATACTGAGCTCGGTAAACCTGTCCACAAGTTTTAGAGAGTGAAGTGTCTATAATAAGAATACGGACAAGAAGCGTCATAATTTCTTCTACTAAACTCAATCATCCTCAACAGCAACCTCAACCATATGGGCCTTATGAAAGAGTAATATCCATTACAATCAAAAGTAGGGCTAAAAAACTCATTAAACCATGGCAAACATGTCCTTGGTCAAAGAACAACTAATAACTTTTAACTTTTTATCTTTCCTTTATATTTTGATGAGAACATTTGAAGCTTTTGAAAGAACAATTTATTAGTCAAGAAGTGAAAATGCTAACACAAAGGAAGATGTTTGATGTAGCACGGCTCAACAAACAACTTGCTTATCTTAATGATAATGTCAACAAAGATGTAATATGGCAATTCTCAATGAGTCAATATAAATGCATGCATCTTTGTCAACATAAGGTGTCCGCTCTTTTGTGGGATGGAAGGAAGTAGGTTGACTGACTCAACATAAAAGTAAAGGCTTAGCCCTTCGAGAGGGAAGTACGGAAAACTCATGTGCTAGAGCTTTTAGTGGTTTTGAAATCAATAAGAATATAAAATAGGCTTTTGGGAGGTGCATAATTCATCAATGCATGCTAGTAGATAGCCTAATACTTCTCATGCTGGACAAGTTCGAGGAACGGCTCCCAAGGTGGGGACGATCACATCCCCCTAGTCTCCTTTGTTTATCACTGCCAAAGTTTTCTGATGTCTGATGAACAAAGCGTGGAGGAGGGTTTATTTGTTTCTATTATCTTTAGTGAGCTGGGCGCACTCATGCCAGTCCCTCCTCGTGTTAGGGTTTGCAGATTAGACATGCAATCCCAAGATAAAGCTTGTCCGACATAAGAAGATCATGAATTATTTACTACTTTCTCATGAGCTAAAACAGAGGCACAAAACAAGGGGTGTACTATTTTGAAGGTTTAAAGATAGCACATGAATAATATACTTTAGGAGTGGCGGTGAAATACCACAAATAGGAAAGGTGTGGTGGACTCTTTGGAAGGTTGAGATCTCAAGGTATGGGTGCACAAGAAGTATTCCCGCTTAGTACAAGTTTGGCTAGCAAAGGCTTTTGAGAGTAGACAAATGATGTTTACTTGGATGCAAAACAATTTAAAGTCTAGCATTAAGAATTGGCATGAAACATCAAGTTGTCTTCCTTGTCAGCATAACACTTCAAGCATAAGAACATAAAGGTTTTGGATATGTTGCTACTAGAAAAATTCATGCTTGTTGTTATGACCAAAGCTATGTTTGCTAAGATTAAATAAAGTTTTCAAAGCCATACCTGATATATAAGATCAATACTCCCATAAGAATCAGTATATAAGGTCGATTGCGTGAAGAGAATACCAAGTGCAGCGAAGAAACCAATAGACTTCTCATTAATATTCCATCATAGACACTGCACACTCAAGGATACAAGACTCTCCACAAAGAAGTAACAGACCTCAATGCAAACACCTATTTTATAAGATAACTTCCCTAGACATGATACGACACTAAGCTCGACCACAAAAGATAAAGATAGCGGCACTCCCCCAAGCTTAGAACAAGCTAAGGGGATGCCATTACCCATGAAGATTTCACTCTTCATCTTTGTTCTTGTTTATCAGGTAAGTCTTGGTGAAACGCTTCCATGGCAAAGGTCCTCCCTCCACACATGATTCTTCAGTCTCTAGGATCCTGCATTCGGCAGCCAAGCCCATGCGCAGAAACTTTAGTTCATACTCACAATTCTGGTTCCGGAGGTCATAGATGTGTCCTTGAATCTCGAACACTTTGATCTCCAGTGTGGATATGCTTTCCCGCACTTCCTTCATCTCCTCTTCATGTTGTTTCCTCAACTCGGTGATGATGTCGATGTTGGCCTCGACACCACACTCGATCATCAACTTGTACTTGAAGACTTCTTGATCCACTTCTTCCAGCCTGGCCTTGGTGCTCCCCTCCTTGATTGGTCCCTTCAGATCTTCTTGGTGGGGGACACCATCCTCCACCCAGAGTGTTTTAGGGTGCCTCTTCACCTCCTCGAGGTAAGGGTTGATAACGTTGACGAAGAACTAGGAAATAATATGTGATGCAACAAAGAATCACAATGGATTTATTCTCAAACAAGAAATCATTTCATTTGATTTCTAGCATAAAGGAGCTATGCAACAATAAATACAAAAATATATAAACACTTATATTAGACATAGCATGATTTAAACAAAACAGTAAGGCAAACATGCAACATGTATAAAAATGAATATGAAACCCGACATCAACATGTTAATCTACTAAAATAATCAAGACATGAAGTATTTCACAATTTAATAAATAAAACAAAGCCTAAGATAATCCTATGAAATTATAAGCATGGCGAACATTCATAAAAAAATGTACGCATGAAACGAAAGAACAACATGATTTTTAAACAAGATAACCACATAATACAATATACAAAACTATAATTAACAAATCAAATAATCCTTATAACAATCTAGTCAATCACGTCCAACTCCTAGAATTATTGAATAATTAGAAGCGAATCCTAGATATGTCATGAACATATACAAAATATCATACTAACAATACAAAAAAATCACCGAACAACTACTACACACGATAAAAATCATAAAAACTAATATGAATACATATCACACTACTACATGATCTACAAAATTATCTACAAGAAATGATACAAAACTATATTAAAATATATTGTTCTAATCAACAAGAACGACTAAATAAAATATACATTAAATCTCTATTGACCAAACAAGTAATCTAAATTTACCGGTAAGTTTCTAAGATCAAAGGAAGCATTTGATATATTGGATACGAAGACATCCGACAAAAGAAAACTATAACATGTTCATGCCATCGGATGGCATCCGCTCATGCAACTGCGCGAACAACGATAGAGATAGGTCGAATCATGATGTCTAGGAGATAGAATGAATGATGGTGAGAAGGTGTGCAAAAGGAATTTGACATAGGCTCACCGAGTTTGATAAATCGATGTGATGAACTCGACGGACAGTGTACGCGTACATGTAAAATTGACCGCGTGTGTTCAATAGAATGAACTTCTTCTTCTCTGAATGGATTCACGCCATGGATCAGAACCATCTGCCGCAAAGATTTCGATGGGGATGCCTTCTGTCATCGGGATCGAGCATTGGTGTCCATGGAACTTCAAAGGTTCATGGAAGGATATTGAACAGAGGAGGAACGAAACAGGAAGGAGAAGTGACAGGACTGGGCGAGGAGGTGGAGACACATCTATATCTTACAATCTTAAGAAGTTGATCTCCACTAATACCTATTCTCTCAACATGCACACACTCTATCTAAGCATGCATGCCACATTAGCTTTTAATTCCACCATCACTAAATATCTCACCATGCATTCCACATCACCAAATGTCTTTCAATCCCACCACCACTAAATATCTCACCACGCATTCCACATCACCAAATGTGCCATATGCTAGAAAAAATCAATTATAATCACTATCATGTACGAGAAACTCTTCTTTTTCATACCAAAGGATTCCTCTACAGCACCATGATGGATAGATAAGCCGATATATATTTGCATGTCGTTAAATTTATTTCATGAGAGAAAGCACTATTATTAATCATTGTTTATCTCATCTGCATCGAATGAAGTTGCTTCCATTTCGTTTTTCTCTGATATATATACTTGCAGGTAGGTTCTTTGATTGTAATCTGATGCTTCGACTAGCATGCATTTTTACATATATTGGAATATATCTACTAAGCATGCATTTTTGTATATATCCACGCCTACAGAATTCAAAAACTGCTCAACTATGCAACTTGTTGTTACTTATTTTCTATGAATGATTTATACTTTTACCCCTGCATGTGCATTAATTTCAATTAAATCTCTTCAATTTTTTGTTTAATATTTTTTAAGAAATAATCAGAACATAATGTGGTAATTGTATTTTGTGAGTTCACAACGTGCTAGGTGTCTAATTTGAATTATGACATTTAATTATTGAAAGTTTAACTTCATTATTGAACGTGATTGTTTAAGTTTTATTGAGCAATGACTTGATTGGTGTCATGACATAAAACAATGAACATTCATTGCCTCCTTTATTTGTTATACATACAACTCTAAAAAACTGAGCAAAATATATCGCAGCAACGCATGGGTTATTATCTAATATCTTCAGTTTTGGGAATAAATAGAGATTAAGGGAGTTAGTGAAGGGTTGTTTCTCTCCTGCACGTTTCTTCTTCTGTGTGTTAATGGTGAATGTACGAGAAGAAAGGAAGAAGAAGAGGCGCTCGCTCGAGTTCCTCGCTGCAGAGCTGGCCTAGTTCGGCCAGGCCCATTGAATGAAAAAAATGGGCTTTGTCCATTTATTTCTGGAAGTTGCAAAATGAAAAAAAAAAACAAATGGTGGGCTTCAAATAGGAAAGAAAAAGAAGATATATTGTGCTAGAAAAAATTTCCTAGAGTTTGAGAGAGAAAAATAATTAGATTTTTCATTTTTAAAAAATCTAAAAAATAGAAGATAAAAAATCCAAATAGGTTTCAAAATACAAATACCCATAATTTAATATGCCAATGACAAGAGAAAAAAATATTCGGCACAAAGAGAACAAAACAAAAAAAAACTCAAAATTTAATTTAAGTTTGCATTAGTTCAAATTAAATCCTCTGAGTTATAAAATTTAAGTTAAGCTTTTATTAAACAAATAAAACAAATGAAAATTTATGTCTCTACTTTTTAGAAACATTTTTCTTAAACATTCTGAGCATCGGGATGTTACAAATCGACCTTAATCAGGTCCTCATGCTCATCGGTCTTTCTCTCACTTTTATTTAATATGTCTGTCACAAAAGAATGTTTCCTCATCCTTGCGGGAAAAAAGGGGCTTTTCGTATATCACTGCGGGCAAAATAGGGTTAGCAACATAATATCAACTGGTAATTTTTTAAAGGGCTTATGATGTTGATCCTCCTTCCTTTTAGAAGAATCAATATGAGAGGAAAAGTCTTTGCAAAAATCAATTAGAAGTTGAGAATTAAGACCAATCTTAGCAGAAAAGGTATTGAAGTAATCAGTTTTCACATAAATCTCAATTTAATCATGCTCGTAATTTATAACTGGTTCAATACCTTTATCAATCTCCCACTCTTCATTATTCTTCTGGATCCTTTTGATAAGATCCCAACTTTCTTCAATGCTTCTGGTTCAGAATACCCCACTGGAGGAGGTATCAAGCATCTCTCTATCCTGACGAGAAAGTCCTTCATAAAAATTTGTAAGAATAATTTCCTTGGAGAGCTCATGATTGGGGCATTTGAGCATTAGGGACTTCAATCTTCCCCAAGCTTGGGCGATGCTTTCTCCGTCACAAGACCAAAAGTTATATATATATATAGGGTGGGTCTATTCTAACAACACCCCTTAAGACCTTATTCTAACATCAAATTTCTTATTCTAACAACACCCCTAACCCAGGTTTCTAGCGCGGAGCGCCCCGTGGACATCCCACCCACCGGAATAAAACACACGCCCACCCCTCCTGACACCCCACGTTCTTCCCGAACGCACCCACCCAGCCCCCATTCCCCAGTAACCTATCTGCCTCCTCCCATGGCGCCCCGCCCCCTCTCTCCACATACCTCCGGCGCCGCCTCCCTCCCTTGGCGCCCCGCCCCCACCCTTCACCCACCTTCGACACCGCCTCCTCCCACCGCGCCCCGCCCCCTCCATACACCCATCTCCGGCCGCCCTCTCCTACAACTCGCGCTGGCCCCCGGATCCACCTCGCCCGCCCCCGTCTGCCACGCGTCGTCAGCCATGGCCACCACTCGTGCTGGCCGCCATGGAAACTACTTGCGCCGGCCGCAGATCCACCTCGACCGCCCTCGGATCCGCCGCACACCGGCCAGCCCACCACCAACCACGCGTCGGCCGCCTCGGCCCCCTCTGCGGATCTCCGCCGCCCCGGCCTGCCTGGCGCACCCACCCTCCTCTCCTCCGTTGTCAGCCACCGCGCCTGGCTTCGAGCGACCTCACATCGTGCCCCTGCCGTGTTCTTGCCCGTTGTTCTGCTAATGACATGCAGTGCGGGAGTCAGTTCATTGGTGCACTGCATGCAATGCTTTTGCATGACTGATGTAATTTTGAATGAATTCTACCAGTTGCTTCGACAAAACAGTCTATTAACTGTTTGTTTGTTTTTGTGATTTTTGTGATTCGCAGATTGCCGGGGGCTCTGGTCCTCTCCATTGCCCATCAATGTCGACAGCGGCGGCTTTTGATTTTGCGAGTGCTTTTCGTGTGTTCGAGTGAACCACATTGTATAAAACTTTAGTGGTTCTAAGCAAAAAAAAAATTCAGGCTATGAACTAAAAGATATGATCCGGTTCATTTTGTGGTTGTTGATGGTTCAGAAAAATGTAATTTTCATGCAGTTCATTTGC
Source organism: Bromus sterilis (assembly GCA_950022295.1). NCBI lineage: Eukaryota > Viridiplantae > Streptophyta > Magnoliopsida > Poales > Poaceae > Bromus > Bromus sterilis. The sequence goes on along the minus strand of OX465599.1, from coordinate 280,079,048 downwards.
CGTGTGTAAAAAAATAGAAGAACATAATTGGACGAACAAAATAAATGCAGTTCGCTCGCCTCGTCCTTGCGGTGCACGCTCGTCGACAAAAAATAACGTTAAAAGTTAATAAAACAAATGCAGTTATCTCTGTCAATAAATGCAACCTGTATCGGTCGAATGCAGTTCACTACGTCTATTCCAGGTCCGTCAAAAAAATACGCGTATTACTCTTTGCCATGTGAAAAAAAATGTGCAGTTCTTTCTGTTGACAAATGCAATCGGGTGCCCCGCAGATGCAGTTCACTCGCCGATTTTTTGTTCCGCGAAAAACACGCGCAATTTTGTTTGGCGCTAATGCAGTGCGCTTGACTGTCGGATGCGGTGCGGTTTCCGGCGAATGCAGTTCACTTCGTCGATTCCGGGTCCGCGAAGAACGGAGTTTCGCGATTTACTAAAATCGACACAACTTTTAAACCGTAAGGAATTAGAGGATGTGTTTTACATACAAATGGAGCACCTCGATGATAGCTATCCAATGGTGTATCAATTGCATCAATCGGACGAACGAACCAAACGAATTTACGCGAAAACTCCCACTGTCCAAAAGATGGCAGCAACACCATTTTTTAAATTACTGCAAAACCGTGTGGAATATGGAAAAGTGTTCAACATATGGATTAATCTACTACTCGAGATGAATCCAACGGTGCATCATACGCATCGATCGGACAAGCGGTGAAAAATTTGGGTGCCCAGGCACCTCGCCTACATACCGTTGGATCATACCTTGATTTCGAGGATAAAGTAAGTATGCATTAATACCATTTTAATTAAGGTATGTATTGATACCTAGAATTAATGTACCTTTTTAAGTAAGGTATGTATTTATATCTGGAATTAATGTAAAATTAGGAAACAAAGCTAACATACCTTATACTAATCAAGGTGCCCAAGTACCTAGGAGTCTCAAATAATTACCTATATATATATATGTATATATATATATATTTCCTGTCTCAATGCATTTCATGAAGAGGATACAACTTTGCATAAAAGAGAGGCATAAGCTCTTGCCAATTTAGTAAATGAGAGCTATCGAGAAGCCGATACCAATCCAAAGCCTTATCTTTCAGTGATAAAAAGAATATTTTTCTTATAACAAAGTCCATCGATATACCTATAAGCTCAAATAAGGAGCATAGTTGTGAAAGATATAGCAAGTGTTCGCCTGGATGTCTATCTCCTGCATATCGATTAGCCAAGCCATAATCAACAATATCAGTCGGTATTTTGAAAGGCACAATTTCAGTAGGTGGGGGAGCCTTCTCCACCATAGTAACGGTGGGGCGGTTCACCGCAAGCAAACAACCAAGAGCCGAGTGGTCCATAGGGACAAAAAGTAACAACGAAAAAATAGAAACAACACGTACAGTGTAAAGGTTTCCTTACCAATTTTACTTACCAATAGCGCTTCACTCCCCGACAACGGCGCCAGAAAATGGTATTGGTGATACACAAGTGTAGGGGATCTATCGTATCCTTTTCGATAAGTAAAAGTGTCGAACCCAACAAGGAGCAGAAGGTACTGACAAGTGATCTTGTGAAAGGAATGACTGCAAGTACTGAAAGGTAACTTTTTATGGGTTTTCTGGTATAAGCAATAAGAAGATAAATGCAAGGAAAGTAAATTGTGCTAAGGTGCAGCAAGTATCCCGATCCCTTTTAACAAAGGATAAGCCGAAAGATCAATCTTATAAAATCTAAAACTTTCTTGAGGACACACGGGAGAGGTAGTCATGTGCTTTCCCATATTCCGTCTAGTACTATGTTTTGTGTTGATAAGTGTTGTGTGGGTGGACCTATGCTAGTGCATCTTCTAGACTAAGATAAGTACACTCTTATGATTAAACCTCTTGCATGCATCCGCAATACAAGAGAGAAATTAACGCAAAGCCTAACCATAGCAATAAACTTTAGGATCCAACACTCCCTCGTGCAAAAGTGTGTGAACTGGGGTTCAGGTTTCTGTCACTCCGGGAACTCGCCATAAGCTTATTTTTTACACAGTGTATTCCCTAAGTCCTTAAAAAGGCAAAGTGTTATGTAGTCGATGTTCACATAACACCACTAGAAGAATAACACCACAACTTAAATATCAAACAACACATATTACTTCAACATCATATGACTACTAACAACTAGACTTCTCCCATGTCCTCAAGAACTAAATGAACTACTCACAAGACATAAAAGATATCATGATCAGAGGTGATAAATATATGATAAACAATCTGGTCATAAAAATAATTCTCCAACAAAACTCAAGAGTATTCACCACAAAAGAGTAATCAACACCGGTAGAGTAGAGGGGATGAATAGTGCAAGTTACAACTTGGATTGCAATGGTGAAGTGAGATGGGATGAAGATGAAGATAGTGATGGTGATGAGGATGATGGTGATGATGATCTCGATGATTCCCGTCACGATGGTGATGACGATGAGGACGATCTCCGCCTCCGCGAGGAGTTCTCCTCGACAGAATCTGCCCGCAGGGAATGTCTTTTTTTCTCTGTAGGTTTTTGCCATGGAGCAGCGGCGGAACTCCGGAAAACCTTTCCTCCTCGGGATTTTTAGGTCACGAGGGTCATATAGGCCAAAGGGGGGCGCGCCACCAGGGCGCCTGGAGCCCTGGTGGCCCCCCTCCGACTGCCCTTCGACCATTCTTTGTTATATCTTCAGAAAGTTCCTCCCCGTCAATTTCAGGTCATTTGGAGATGTGCTGATATGGCCACTCTACATGCACTTTTCCCTGCTGATTCATGCGTCTGCTGTTTCGGCATCAGAAAGTTGTAAACTGTGTAAAAGAACCCAAAAAACTATAAGAACGCCATCATAATATGAAATATATCAATGAATAGAGGTAAATTATGATGTAAAATAGTGATGCATTTTGGACATATCACCATGACCCACTGGGGAACGGTTCCTCACTAGGGTCCCTAACCTCATAAATAAATAATCATATAAATAATATGATAGGCTATAATCAACATCCAGTATCTTATCGTCGTCCTGCTGATGTCGATCTTGGTCGTATTGACTTCTTGGTTATGGTGGCAGCTTAGGTGAGGATGTAGGGTAGGTTTAAGGCTCTCTTCGGGCCTTTTTTTGTTTTAGCTTGTTTGTTTGTGAATATTTTAAGGTTGACCGCATGGGTATTGGGTTTAGGGAATAGAATATCGTCCACATCCCCATTGTACTCTATGGGGCATAATTGTTTTTGGTAAATATCCACGTGTGAAAGTTCCTTGCCCATCCCCACCACCTAATAGATGAAATCTCCTTGGGTTTGGTGGGTATGAGGCCCCCATTATCATCCCTAGTTCTTAGTGGATCGAGTGACATGCTTGGTAAGATCCGCATCTCGCCGGGCTCCACAATGATAGGGTCAACATCTTCACTGCAGAAAAGGGCCACTCTTGTGCACGACAACACGGTATGCACGAGTGCCATGCATTGTTGCAGAGCACGCACCGAGGCCTTCAACGAAGTAAACAATGATGTGATCACATCGTCAAGGGATACATCTATGGAGTCAGATGATGCGTCCATGACGTGAATGTTGTCGTGGCACTTAATATTAATATTTACTTCCTCCGTACCAGAATATAGGTAGTTGGAGTACACTACAACTAGTATACTCCAACTACCTATATTTTGGTGTGTAGGGAGAGTATAAGATTAGTGTTAGTCGATTGATTCGTGTGTTTGATCGATCGCTTGGTTTCTTGTCGGATGGAGCGGGATTCAAATCGCATGTCATTTGTCTTGTACGCACTTATGTGCAACTCAATGTCCTTGGTCTTCACTAAATTAACACCTCGCCGTCGGTAGAGACATGGCCACTTGGGGCGACGAGGCTGCCATTGCCGAAGCTCTGGCCATCGACTAGAAGCTAAAACTACCTCCCTAAAGGCATGAAGCTGGGAGGAATAGCGATGGTCGCCTTTCAACCAGAAAGATAATGGAGTCGGAGAACGAGGCCGCCCTTCAAACGCCAAAGGTGTGCGACGTAACTTCGATGGGAAGACCATCCATCTACAGCCTCCGTGCGAGCAGCGTAGCTCCTCCATGAAGATCCGCGATGCTATACGGAAGAAACCGTCCGTCCACCTCGCTATGCCCACCACCACGACAGCTATCACCGAGATGAACATAATGAGGCCCGATTTGTAGCTCCAAGAGACCTAAAAGGGGAGCTTATTCACTAAGCCAACTCCAGATCCAACTTGATTTGGTACTATCCATCATGAACAACATGCAAAGAAGACGAGTAAATAACATAAAATTACCAGAATCCGCTGATAACCATCATGTCAGAGGTGTCTTTGCAATTTCTAATCACGATTATGACAAATAGGACCCACTTGTCAGATTCAATATTGCAAAAAAGTCTATGGAAAAAAAGAAAAACTACGACTAGATCCTCTCCATACAAAAGGCAAAGTGGCCAGTCAACAGCCACTCGAGATGGCCGACCGGCGAGACCTCCTGCGCTGGCTGCCGTGCACGCGTCCTCTGCGCCGGCGGCAGCCGGCCGCCGCGCTCCCGACTGCGCCCCGACCGAGCCGCCCCGGCGCCCCGCTGCGCTCCAGCACGAGCCTCGTGAGCGACCAGCTCCTACTAGAAATTTCTCTAATAGGCTCAGACGCGTCAGGCCATAGTATTTTCGCAACACAGACTGAGTTCTTCTTTTCTGCGCTCAAATCTTCCTTGTTTGTTCACTGTCACTGCGCTACTGCCAACATGGAGCAAGACAGTTTTTTCAAGAAAAAGCGAGCAATGTGAAGGTAAAATTATTCACTCCGTCAAAACCATACTGCAAAAAATATGACAGAGCGGTTCCATAGGAATCAATTAGGACAATGCCGTGCGTTGCAACGGGAGAAAATTCAAATGTTATGATAAAATACCTATGAGGTAGTACATAATATTAACTTTATATTTCCTCCATCCAGTAATTTTTGTCATAATTTTAGGTCAAATTTGAACTAAAACCGTAACAAAAAAGTATGGGACTAAGGGGGTATATTTTCAAAAGGCGCAAACAGATTTAAAATAATACAAAAATTTAATTCGTGTGAACACTTTTCGTGTTTTTTTCGGTATACTTTTTCTTGAGTTAAGTACATGTAGGATTTTGGAATGAATGACACAAAAAATTAAAATCACGTGAACATTTTTTTCTAATATTTAGAGCAATATTTATTAATAAAAATAAAGATTGACTAAAACAACGGGAGAAAAAATTAATCTGATGATAAAATACCTATGATGTACGTAAAATTAACTTTATATGTTTTAAAAAGGCATAAACACATTCAAAATAATACAAAATATTAAAATGTGGGAACACTTTTCGTGCGTTTTTTTGCAGGTACACTTTTTCGTGAGTTAGATACATTTCGAATTTTGGAATGAATAACACAGAAAATTATAATCGTGTGAACATTTTTGTTGTTATATTTGGAGCAATATGTTTTAATAAAAATAAAGATTGTTTGAAACAACGGGAGAAAATTTGAATCTTATGATAAAATGCCTATGATGTACGTAAAATCAACTTTATATGTTTTCAAAAGGCACAAAAGCATTTAAAATAATACAAAATATTAAAAAGTGTGAACACTTTCCGTGCGTTTTTTTTGCGGGTAAACTTTTTCATGAGTTAGGTACATCTAGAATTTTGAAATGAATGACACAAGAAAGTAAAATCATGTGAATTTTTTTTTGTTATATTTGGAGCAATATTTTTTAATAAAATAAAGATTGTTTGAAACAACGGGATAAAGTTTTAATCTTATGATAAAATACCTATGATGTACGTAAATTTAAGTTTATATATTTTAAAAAGGCACAAAAAATAAATATTAAAATGTAATAATCTTATACCTATGATGTACATATAATTAACTTTATATATTTTAAAAAGGCGCAAACGCATTTAAAATAATATACAAAATTAAATCCGGTTTGAATCCTGGCGCTTTTTAAAAAAAATCGACTCCACAGGGCCCATGTACAGAGAAAGATGCCTTAGTTCGGCCCACATACATATTTCGTTTATTTTTCTGGGCTGAAGGTGGACTGCGTGTTGATTTTCTAAAATACCAGGGGGGTTTCTGCAAATTCGCAAAAACGGACTAAGAAATTCACCTCCTTTATTATTACTAGGGCAATGCTCGTGCGTTGCAACGGATTTTTTTAATCTTATGATAAAACATCTACAATGTATGTAAAATTAACTTTATATATTTTAAAAGGGCAAAAATGCATTTAAAATAATACAAAATTTTAAGACGTTTGAACACTTTTTGTGAGTTTTTTATATGTAAAACTAAGTGTAAACACATTCAATTGTAGAGAAATCTACTACATTTATTTTAGAATGAAAAAAAGGATATATATTATGAAACGGAAGGAGTAATTAATATTTTGTGTTAAAATGTGAGAAAACATAGCAAACCCATCCTCTATTTTAATTATATTCATGATGCAACGTGCTCTATTCTAAGCATGCATGGCAGCCTCATTATCCCCCCCCCCCCTTTAACCATAGTTCCTATAATCCTTCCCATTAATATGGATTTCAAATCCATAATGCAACATGCTCTTTTCTAAGCATGCATGGCAGCCTCATTATCCCCCCCCCCCCCTTAACCATAGTTCATATAATCCTTCCTTTTAATATGGATTTCAAATCCATAATGCAACATGCTCCTTTCTAAGCATGCATGGCAGCCTCATTATCCTTCCCTTAACCATAGTGCAAGGTGCTTTTCTTAAGCATGCATGCCAATCCTTTGTTTTGTGCCACCTCGGTTCTTATTCACAAGCCCCTGTTTAATTATGCATGCCAATCCTTTAATCCTCCTTTGATCATAGTTCATAAACCCCTCTGCGTGTCGACTCTGAAGCCAACTCGCTGATTTTTCAGGTTACTCACGACCTATATAAATCGGTAAGGTTTGCTGATAAGAATCGAGGTGGTACTAATCATCTTCTGTAGCACGTACTCCCTCCGTTCCAATTTAGTTGACTCACATTTGTATACAACGGAGGGAGTACTACATAGGCTAGTTTAGCCAGTTTTTTGTTTTGTTTTGAGGGGTGCTAGTTTAGCCAGTTGTTTAGTTTGCCATAGATACGTCAGGAAGCAGGCCAATGACCCAGCGTGGGATATTGCCAATGGCCCAGCGCGGGATATTTGGCCCATTGGCCTACGACATGTACGGGAAGGCGACGTACATATAGAACGACGGACGAAGAAACTCTACGAACAGACGAAAACGTACGAAAAATTAGAGGAAGAAACGTTTTTCCTTTTATTATTAGACTAAGACAATGCCCGTGTGTTGCAACGGGAGAAAATTTAAATGTTATGATAAAATACCTATGAGGTACATAATATTAACTTATATTTCCTTCGTCCAGTAATTCTTGTCATGATTTTAGTTCAAATTAATGTTTTTTTGCCTTTTTAAAAAATTATGACAAAAATTATGGGACTAAGGGAGTATATTTTAAAAATGGTGCAAACACATTTAAAATAATACAAAAATATAATACGTGTGAACACTTTTTGTGTATTTTTTTGGTACACTTTTTCTTGAGTTAGTTACATTTGGGATTTCGGAATGAATGACACAAAAAATTAAAATCACGTGAACATTTCTTTCTAATATTTAGAGCAATATTTATTAATAAAAATAAAGATTGTCTAAAACAACGGGAGATAAAATTAATCTGATGATAAAATACCTATGATGTACATAAAATTAATTTTATATGTTTTAAAAAGGCATAAACAAATTTAAAATAATACAAAATATTAAAATGTGTGAACACTTTTTGTGCGTTTTTTTTGCGGGTACACTTTTTGTGAGTTAGATACATTTAGAATTTTGTAATGAATGACACAAAAAATTACAATCGTGTGAATATTTTTGTTGTTATATTTTGAGAAATATTTTTTAATAAAAATAAAGATTGTTTGAAACAAAGGGATAAAGTTTTAATCTTATGATAAAATACCTATGATGTACGTAAAATTAAGTTTATATATTTTAAAAAGGCACAAAAAATAAAATATTTAAAAATAATAATCTTATACCTATGATGTACGTATAATTAACTTTATATTTTTTTAAAGGCGCAAACGCATTTAAAATAATATAAAAAAATAAATCCGGTTTGAATCCTGGCGCTTTTTAAAAAAAATCGACTCCACAGGGCCTATGTATAGAGAAAGATGCCTTAGTTCGGCCCATACATATTTTGCTTTTTTTCTTTTTTTCTGGGCTGAAGGTGGACTGCGGGTTGATTTTCCGAAACACCAGGGGTTTTTCTGTAAATTCGCAAAAACGGACTAAAAAATCTACCTCCCTTTATTATTAGGTATAGATTAGAAGAAGATTAGGTATAGAAGATGAGAGATTACCCGTGCCCGCCGGCTTGTAAATATGTTAGGAACAGCATGTACATACGGCTCTCGTCACGTTCGTTCTCCAGCTTATGGACTCCCGAGTGTGGAGCTCGTTACGCTATAAAAGGGTGAGGCCTAAGCTTTGTCTTCACCACCTAAGCAGAGCTTGACGAGTGACGAGACGAGCACATATCCGCTTACACATATCCTTCGTGTCGCTAGCGCGCGTCTGCAATGGCCAACCACGGACTCGCCGCTCTCCTGATCACGTCCCTGCTCATGGCGGTCTGCGTTACCGGAGGTACATCCATGGCATGGCACCAACCAGCTAGCTGACTAAATGTGCTGGACTCTGACCCTCTAGACGTGCGTGTATCTGTGCCTTTCGCGGGTTATGCGGCGCTGACGTGCAACAAGGTGAACACCGTGCAGCAAGACGAGACTTGCTTCTCCGTCGCGGAGGGCGACGGCCTGACCCTGGCGAAGTTCCTCGGCTTCAACCCCAACATCAACTGCGTTGAGATGTTCGTTGGCGGGTCTGCCTGGACGCCTCCTCTGCCTAACACACAGCTGCATGTGCTATCTACTACGCCGCAACGACATTTTTTTTTGAACATATAAAGATTTATTCCTTAAAGCACACAGTACATCTTACAACAGATCCCTAGAAAAACAACGAAATACAAACAAGTCCCTGGGACTTTGCAAGAACGACCCTGAACAAGATTGAAGAACGCGATCGGGTCCATGTCTTTCACGCCGGAGTCACCTCGCCGTCGCCGGGGAGCTAGCCACTTGGGGCGACGAGGGCGCCATGGATCGCATCCATGGCTGCCAGCAAGGAAAGAAACTGCCTCCCATACGGCTTCGAAGCCACGAGGAATTAAATACGGCTGCCTTTCAGCCAGAGAGTGCAGAGGCCTAGCGATGTTCGTCGTCTTCCAGGAACTAGAGGAACCGGCGCCAACATTGCCACCGCGAAGACTGCCGATGTGAGCTCGAACCCAACAAATAAAATAGATCCAACGATGGAAAAAACCCACCTCAGTGGATTCCTTCCTCGTTGACATGAAGCCCTCCTTGCAGCAGATCAGGAACCAGGCTGGCTCCGCGTCAGATCTCCACCCTGCAGCCTCCACCACCGAGGTGGCCACGAACAGGGAGAGAAATAGCAAGATCCAGCTCGAGCTTATTGGGGAGGCCGAAGCAGATCTTCTCCACAGCCATCGGCACCGCGCCGCCGCCACAAGGAAAAAGATCACCTCTGGTGACCACCGAACACTGCTCGAACGCGCCGGCGACCAACTCCTCCAAGCAACTACCGGCATAGAGCCAAACAATAAAGACAACACGCACCAAGAACTATCCCCATCACTTTCCCGACCGGCGTCGGCGGCTGCAAAGGTCCGGGAGAGGTCTGGGCAGCGAGATCTGAGACGGTGGACTCTAAGGTGGAGAAGGGGAAAGGAGAGAGGAGTGAGTGGTGGAGTAGCTTTACTTCCGCAACGACGTTAGTTGCTGCTACTTACGAATAAAGGAGTAAACCTTCACTATTCACAAAAATTCAAATTTGATCCTGAGCTCAGATGCACCTGAAATCACATTCATCCATAGTCTTTGGGATTCGAGAGTATTGTTGTATTCTAGCTTTTCCTTCAGTGCGTATAGGAGCTGTATTAGCAACGAACTGACAAATTGTCAGGTGGCCTCTTCCACAGACGTTGCGGTACAGACGAGCACCAAACGGAATAGCTAGCACCGACGAGGTGGAATACATGGCACAACAGCTTTCATCTGCTTTGCTGTCTGCAACCTCCTCTTCCCGGTCTAGACTGACATGAGCTCCACGTTCAGGTAGTGCGTAACATGAACGCTCGCCGCCGCCGGCGAGGGCTGCGTCGAAGACTACTTCTCTGACTCCTCCACCGTCAACGTTGCCACCGTACAGAAACATGTGAGTGTTGGATATATGCTCTAGAGGCAAATAAAAGACGTACCGAAAAAGTTTCGTGCTGGTCCGAAGGACGTTCGGAGTGAGCTGGAAGGAGTTCCGGATCATCGGGAGATGAAATAATATGTATTATTTATTAATTAAGTGAATTAATAATTAATAATAATGTATTTCAGATTAAAAAGTGCAATTGGCCTTATTTGTGAAAGAAGCCCATTAGGAGAAGGAGGGAAAAGGAAAAAAAGGGGGGGCGCCATGGGCCTTGGGGCCCATGTGGGTGGCGCCCCACTTCCCCCCTCCTCCTAGCCGCACCCTCCCCCCTTGGCAAGGGATTAGTCCCACATTGCCAAGGGAAGGGGGGTTGACTCCTTCCGTCTGCCTATATAAAGATGGGCAGGGGTGCACTTCTTTAATACTGAAAAATTCGCAGAGAATTCAATATTACTCTGAATTGAGATCGGTTTTCACCGGTCTTCTCCCCTCTCTCGTCTCTTTCAAGTCGGGGTCCACTTGTCTGGAACCTGTGCTGGGATTGAGGCTTCTCTGCTACGCGGACGCCGTCGTGCTGCCGAAACTCCGGTTCCGGGAGGTCTACTTCCGCCACCTTCGTTGGATCGGAGAACGGAGGTCGTCATCGAGTCCGTACGTGTGCGAGTATTACGAGGTGCTACATGTGTGGCACTACCACCCAACAGGGTGCTAACACAGCCAGGGGGCTGTGAAAGGTTTACGGCTTCATCAACCACGTTTGCGGGAACGTTTCCCGCGCAACGGACTACACCCCGAGGTATGTTTCCGCAAGTCTTTCCGTTACGGCATTACAGCTAGATAGATCTTGAGTTAAGGGCGACGCTGGTTAGAAAAATTATTATTTTCTGCTGCGAGACCCAACAATGAGGCGGGCATTATTCGATAAATCACAGGGCCAGCGCAAGCTCCTGCTGAACGCCAAGGCATTCGAGGACCGGCTGGCCAACCTAGCCAAATGGGATTCGGGTTATCATAACTTTAGTTCCGACACCCGTAGTTCCATACGACCAGTACCAGAAGGTAGGCGTCGCCATTCGCTGATGTTCCTACTACTTCGACGCCCTCGCCGCGTGCGTCATGTCGTCGGCTCCGGTGCCCAGACTCCCGCGCACCTCAAGAAACAGCTCGTTGGCACCTACCTCGCTCCGAGTCAACACTTGGCCACCATGCTCCGCGAGGCGTCAGGCTTTCCTGTCCCTGTTTTAGCCGGGATGAAATTTTCTGAGCCACGGGTCAGCTACCACTACGTACTTGAGTTTCGTATTTGCACTTCCTTCGCAAACAGGGAAGGAAGGATCTTGGTCGTGATCCGTCGTCAGTCTATCTTTGCACCAGCTCTATAAGTTGGCTTATTATCATACTCCCTCCGATCCATATTACTTGTCTTGAAATGGATGTATCTAAATGCATTTTAGTGATAGATACATCAATTCTAGGACAAGTAATATGGATCGGAGAAAGTAAAATGGTTCACTCGGTTGTGATTGATCGGGTGTTTGATTCTGGCGAATTTCGCCCGTTATATGATTCCGATGTAATCTGAAAACGTTACATTTGTGTGCTAATACCACGTCGTAACCCACTCCCACCATACACGAGTACGGTGATGCTTACCCCTCGATACCACCCGTCCCCCACCGATATCAATTCCCCCGCAACCTTCTCCCCTTCCCCTCCGCCTCATCCAAAAGCTGGCCGGCGGCATACCCCCCCCCCCCCCGCCTCATCCAAGGCCGACATGCGGCCTACCACCCGCGCGCTTCATCCAAAGCCCTCCGGCGGCCTACACGCCCACTCGTGGAAGACTCCATGATCTTCTCTTATTGTGCTCTGTACATGAAGTTGTCCAAATTGTTAGTAATGTATAAGATTACAGTGTTGGGGCCAAATAAAACAATGAAAGTGTTGTTACTCTTTTGGTTACAGTGTCATCTGTTTCTCTTTCCATTTATGTTACCGCTTTGTCAACCAAACACCTTTTTTATCTGATTATGTCATTTACCGCAATTCTATATGTATTTATTCACGGACCGGACTATGTGTGTATTCTTTCATAAATTGGAGGCGGATCAAGGGAAATTTACGAGAGTTCGAACCGTTGTCACGTAGAACTTCGACACCCTGAGCCATTCAAATCTCCCTTTCAGATCAAATTTTATCTATTTCGCCCATGTTCTTTCATTGCTCAGCATCTGCATCCTTCTCGTTCGATCGTCGTTGTACTTTTCGGTCGCCACCAACGAATTGTTGGACGTCTATAGCCTCCGTCAGTGCGTCGTCCCTAGACTACGCCGCCGTCCACCTCGGATCCGACCACAGCCATGTACCCTCCGCCCCCTTGTTGTCGCCGTTCATGATGGATATCACGCCTGACCACTGTTCGATCAATTACCATTGATATTTTTTTATCTTCTTGTTATTCCTATAGATCACGATCACAATGTATTCGATGGTGGAGGATGAGTTATTGTGCGATGTATCTGCGGATTTTGTAGGCGTGAACCAAGAGGGCTCGACCTTTTGGCAAAACATGCATTCTTTGTTTCTTGAGCAAAAGCACAATGAGCACTACAACCTACACATGGTTCATGACTATCATGTGAAATCGTTAGTTCATTGGTGGCACGACATCTCTAGTGTGACGCCCCCAAAATCAATCCGTGTACAGTAATCATACACGCAGGGTACACGGCTGAGATTAGGGTGCCACGGTGAGAATATCACAGCACAACACTAAACACAAAAGGATAAACCAATATGTTACAATAAAGGGGGGGGTCACTCGGACCCGAATACATAAGTCATACAAACCATAATATCTGAGTACAGACATAGTTAGTCAAGTTTTTCCTTAAGAAGGCTAGCACAAATAACATCAGAGATACAGATCGAAAAGGCAAGGCCTCCTGCCTGGAGCTTCCGAAACTACTCCTGGTCCTGGTCAGCGGGGGTCTCGACGTAGTAGTATCCGCCTCCGGGGTACAACTGCTCCTGGGCTCCAACGTCGACTGCAGCGGCCGATCAGGCAAAGCGAAAAAGGGGAAATAAAGCAAAGGTGAGTATCTAGTATACCCGCGAGTCTTACGTCCGCTACTAAGCATTATGCATTGTATCAACGGAAAGAAGAGGTTGTATATAGTGGACTGCAAGATAGAAATCAGAATAAGGGTAAGAAGCTAGGCCTATCGAAGACTAGCATCTTCCGACGATGTCTTGCAGCAAGAGGTAAGGATCAGCCAACAGTTCATATAAAGCATAAAGTAACAACGAAGCAGAAGTTGCTGCAACATTGTATAATATAAGTTGTAATGATTAACAATAATAATAATGCCTCCGAGTTCACCTCCTCGACATCCCCGCGAGGAAGAAAACTCAGAACCATACAGTTTAATAATAATAGTTTCTAGTGGTAAGATCCAGCTTCAGCATAAAGCGTCATGTTACCGTGGACACGGCTATTCGAATAGATTAAACTCCCTGCAGGGGTGCACTACTGTTCAGCCTGCACGCTCGGATCTCCAGGGTGGCGTGAACCTTGTTAGGGAACGCCCCACCGAGGCTATCCGACACGACGCAGCCCATCCTAGGCTCAACAGAGAGGCCATCCGCCGGACTATATCCTATGCGCCAAGGGGTCTAGGTCCCTCACCCTTGCACGCTCCTGCACGGTGCGAGTCTGGCCGGTGAAGCAAAAGCAAATCCAAACACACCTGCTGCAGCAAATAAGACAAGACCACTTCCCGGCGATCAGGCCGCAGTACTGCTGACGTCTGAAGAGCTTTCGAACGAACTACGACGCGGAGGGCCCACACCGTAATCCCACGTGTAGGTAGTGCGAACAGACCAACCGGTCTCTTAAGTCATCCGCCGAACCATTTAGCATTTTAATTAACCTGCGTGATAACCGTTATCGTTGCCTCGACTTAACCGACCCGCGGTCAACGACAACAGTCAGGACCACCAGTACATCGGTGCCTGCCCTGTCGTCCCACCAAGTCACTGCGGTTACCAACAAGGTGAACCGTCTCCTTACCTTGTCTCGCGTGTTCTCTTAGTAGACCTCGACTTTCGTGGTTTGGTAACTCTCGCGAGATACGAGCAGGGGCCAAGCACGCCAGTAACGTCGGTCGTACCCTCCCTGTCGTTCCCGACAATATACCTCTCGCGGGCACCGTTGGGTCGCCCTACTTCTTACCTTAAGGACAACCGATGCTCAGGACCCTATGGCGGCAAGACAAAGTCAGCCTCGAGTGGAGTACAAGGATTACTCCCGGATAGCTCACACTTGAGGTGACTAGGCATAACCCAGATAGGGGCCTTTGGCGGTGTCTGCTTTGTTCCGTACCTGTGCAGTTGTATATATAGTATCCGTGCTCACTCCCCTGAGTGATCACGACCCTCTAACTAATCCTAGCTAACAATGCGCAGGGTTCACTGCTGAATATATGCATAATTATAACAGGCAACATAGGATAAAGGAGGGTACGTCAAGGGGCGACAAAATCAGGCTATGCAATTGAATAGGATTGTAATCGTAGCAGCAGCAGTAACAATACCTAGTGCAAGAAAGTACGGAAAGGTAGGCGATATCTGGGGAAGAGAATGGCTCTGCTTGCCTGGAAGCTCGACGGTAGGGGTCGGGTCGTCGACGAAGTAGTCGTACCCGGCAGCGGTGTAGTCGGCGGTAGCAGCGGGGTCTACCGGAGATTAAGGGGGGAGGAAAACAGTAAATACACAGCAATAATATACAAACATATGCATGACATGACAGATGAAATGTTAACGGTGTTCTAACGCAGTGCAATGCACGTTGCTCGGAGCGGGAATTCATCCGGGGATGAACTACCGGCTCCGGGTGATTACCGGACAGGGTGACCGGAGGGGGAAGGATCAAGCCGGAGGTGTCGTGGGTACCGGAAAAACATAAGGGGGGTGTATCCGTGCTAGTTGATCTATTCCGAACAACTTTCGTGTTCGGAATAAATTCATCCGGGTACTTTTTATCGGTACCGGAAATTATCGACAGACAGCCCGGAGGGGGGGGGAATGTCGGTGTTCGTTGTGTTAGGGGGGTGGGATAGACATACGGATAGCGTATACGTATCCGTTATATTTTTCTGATCAACTTTCATGTATAAAGTTTTTCGATCTGAAATACGGTTTAAAAGATATTGAATTTCAAAGTTTTAAATATTTTAAATCATTTAAAAATCCTTTTTTTAATAATTTCTTTTATTATTTTTAATAACATTATCCAGAACAGTGCTGACATGTGGGACCCACATGTCAGCCCCTGTTTATTAATAAATCAATTTGTTTAATTTTAAATAACCTGGACCCACATGTCATACTCAGTAACTAATAATAATTCTTTAAATAATTAAACTGACATGTGGGACCCAGCAGTCAGTGGGTTAATTAACTAAATCAATTTTTATTAACCTAATCAACTAGGTGGGGCCTAGCTGTCAGTGGTTAGGGGGGGCTATTAACACTAATGGGGGGGGGGGGGGGGGGTTAGCCCCGTGCCCAACCCACACGGGCTCGCCGGCGGGAAGCCGTGGCACGGCAGGGGCGTGGCGGCCGGACCGGCGCGGCATGAACACGGCCAGGGGGCGGCGGCCGGACCGGCGCGGCGAGACCGCAGCCAAGGGGCGGCCGGCCAGGCGCTGGGTCCCAGGCAGACCGAGCAGGGAGGGCGCGCGGGAGAGGCGCCACCGGCCATGGCAGAGCCAAACTAGGGGGAAAAGGAGAGGGGGATTTGAGG
Organism: Bromus sterilis; assembly: GCA_950022295.1. NCBI lineage: Eukaryota > Viridiplantae > Streptophyta > Magnoliopsida > Poales > Poaceae > Bromus > Bromus sterilis. The sequence goes on along the minus strand of OX465599.1, from coordinate 280,062,832 downwards.
GATGTGCTCACGGGGATCTATTGCGCGTGCTCGGGGAGGCCAGGGGAGCTCGAGGTGAAGCTCCTCGGCATCAATGGTGTGACAGCCGGAGGAGGAAGAAGACCACGGCGCGGGAGCTCCAGGAAGGGGAAGGCGGCGCGAGGGGGAGGAATGGGGGCGGGGCGAACTAGGGTTCTGCGAGGGGGCTCGGGGCGGCCTTATTCCTGCCGGCCTCCGCCGGATTTTCGCCACGGCGGCCATGGCCGCGCCCTGGCCATGGGATGGACGCCACGCCCCCCCTGTACGGAGGTAGGAGATGAGTGGGGGCGTGGTGGGCCGGGCCCAGGAGGGAAAAGAGAGGGGTGGGTGGGCTGCGCCCAGTGCGGTAGATAGGTTTTTTTTTATTCTTTTCTTTTCTGTTATTTCTTTTAGCAATTATTTTATGCACATGGGCATTAATATAAAATGTTGCAAGTGACCCATAATTATTGTTATACCCTAGACTAGTGCCACAAAAGGTTTGGTCACTTAGAAAATTTATTTAATATTTTATTATAATATTAAATGATTAAATTGGGGTTTTTAGCTACTGTTTTGATTTGTTTGGAATTTTCTATAACTCAATAAATACCCAAACCCATATGGATTTGGTCCACTGAATATTTGTGATTTTATAAAAGTAGTTTCATAATTTTTGGAAAAGATTTATTGTCACCCTATTTTTGTAATATTCATCAAAGGCATTTTAGGGTTTGTTTGCATTTCAATTCAAATTGCTTGTACTTGTTTTGATTCCAAATGATCAAGGTCCATGATCACCAGGCATTCAAGAACATCAAAGTGGAATTTGAAATTTTGCACTGTTCCAAGGTGATCAACAAAAGTTTTGAACAGTACAGATGAACAGTAACAGTGATTACTGTTCACTGACAGTGAGGGTGTTACAAATCTCCCCCACTACAAGAATTCTCGTCTCGAGAATTTAAGTGGTAGCGGGAAAAAGATCGGGGTATTCTTCACGAAGACGATCTTCGCGTTCCCAAGTGGCTTCATCTTCAAAATGATTCGACCACTGAACTTTGAGAAACTTCGTCGTCTTGTTGCGGGTCTTGCGTTCAGACTGATCGAGAATGCGGCTCGGATGTTCTTGATAAGTCAAGTCCTGTTGCAGCTCGATCATATCATGTTCCACTTCACGGATAGGGTCTTTGAAGCAGCGTCGGAGTTGCGACACGTGGAATACATCGTGGACTTGAGAGAGGTTCGGCGGCAATTCCAAACGGTATGCCACTGGTCCACTTCTGGAAAGAATACGGAACGGGCCAATGTAGCGAGGAGCTAACTTGCCTTTGATCCCGAAGCAATGAGTTCCCCTCATGGGAGTGACACGAAGGTACGCGTATTCACCAGGTTGATAGACCATTTCTTTGTGTTTGCGGTCATAGTTGCTCTTCTGACGGGACTGAGCAGCTTTCAAGTGTTCACGAATAACGCGAACCTGATCTTCGGCATGCTGAATAATGTCCGGACCAATGAGGGTTCGTTCCCCAGTTTCTGACCAATTCAGAGGGGTTCGACACTTACGTCCATAGAGAACTTCAAAGGGGGCCATCTTCAGACTAGCTTGATAGCTATTGTTATACGAGAATTCAGCAAATGGAAGAGATTCCTCCCATTTCTTACCGAATGAAATGACACAAGCTCGAAGCATGTCTTCAAGCACTTGGTTGACTCGTTCGACTTGTCCTTGCGACTGGGGGTGATAAGCAGTACTGAAGCTTAGATGAGTGCCCATAGCTTCTTGGAAACTATCCCAGAACTTTGAGGTGAAAATGCTACCTCGGTCGGAACTGATCTCCAACGGAATACCATGGAGGGAAACAATTCTGGAAACATACAAGTCTGCCAACTGACTAGCAGAGATCGTCTCCTTGACAGGCAGAAAATGAGCAACCTTGGAGAATCGGTCGATGACGACAAAGATGGCATCATGACCTTTCTGTGATCGTGGAAATCCGGTGACGAAGTCCATTTCAATCTTGTCCCATTTCCATTCAGGAATAGAGAGTGGTTGCAGAGTTCCAGCAGGTCTTTGATGTTCGGCTTTCACGCGACGACAAACTTCACACTCATCAACATAACGAGCAATGTCTTGTTTCATGTTGGACCACCAGTACCGCTGACGAATGTCTTGGTACATCTTGGTACTACCAGGGTGAATCGACAAGGGTGTATCATGAGCTTCTTTCATGACATCAGAGGCGTAATTCAGGTTGGCCTTGGCTACCGGAACCACTAAACGACCCTTGAAGTACACCGCATTATCATCATTTGCATCAATAGTGAAGAATGAGGGCTCTCCGCGCGCGACACGATGCTTAATCTTCCAAATGTCAGAGTCATAATGTTGTACCGTCTTGATGCGGGTGTCGAGGTCTGGTTGGACCACCAGGGAGTTCACATATCCCTGCGGAACAATTTCGATGTTCAGCTTGCGGAGTTCTGCATACAGACGTGGTTGTTGCACCTGAACTTCAAGTTCACTACAATAGGCTTTGCGGCTTAAGGCATCGGCCACCACATTAGCTTTTCCAGGGGTGTAAGAAATTCCCATGTCGTAGTCCGCTATTGTCTCGAGCCATCTCTGTTGGCGGAGATTCAGGTCGGGTTGCGTAAACAGGTACTTCAGGCTTTGGTGGTCGGTGAAAATCTCGCAACGATTACCGACGAGGTAATGTCGCCACAGCTTCAATGCATAAATTACTGCTGCCAATTCGAGATCATGAGTTGTATAGTTTTCCTCGTGAGCACGCAACTGACGAGAGCCATAAGCAATCACTTTGCGTTCTTGCATTAGGACACAGCCTAATCCTTGACGAGATGTGTCGCAATATATCACAAAGTCCTTCTGAGTATCAGGCGGAGCAAGCACTGGGGGAGAAGTGAGCTTGTCCTTGAGGGCCTGAAAACTTTCCTGACATTTACCAGTCCACTCAAACTTGACGCCTTTGTGAAGCAGGTTAGTCAGAGGCCTGGCAATCTTGGAGAAATTCTCAACAAAACGGCGGCAATAGCTGGCGAGGCCGAGGAAACTTCTGACTTGCTTGACAGTCCTGGGCGGAGTCCAGTCAAGAATAGCCTGGATACGTTCAGGGTTGACGGCAACGCCATCCTTGGAAATCACATGACCAAGGTAGGTTACTTTGGGAAGCCAGAACTCACACTTTGAGTACTTAGCATACAGTTTGTGTTCTCGAAGCTTTTCCAGTATAAGGCGAAGATGTTCAGCATGTTCTGCATCGGTCTTGGAGTAAACCAATATATCATCCAGATAAACCACGACGAACTTGTCGAGATATTCCATGAATATATAGTTCATCAATCTGGAGAAGGTGACTGGGGCATTCGTCAAGCCAAAGGACATGACAGTGTACTCATATGAACCATAGCGAGTAATGAATGCAGTCTTCGGGATGTCCTCATCACGGACCCGGATATGATGGTAACCCAACCTTAAGTCGAGTTTTGAAAACACCGTGGATCCAGCAAGTTGATCATAAAGATCATTGATCCGAGGGAGGGGGTACTTGTTCTGTATCGTGGCTTGGTTGATAGGTCGGTAACTTGGACCAAACGGTTTGTGCCATTACTCTTCTTGACAAAGAGCGAAGGTGCTCCCCAAGCAGAGGAACTAGGACGGATGAAGCCTTTCTCGAGGGCCGTGTCGATCTCCTTCTTTAATTCAAGGAGGTGGTGAGGTGGCATCTTATACGGGCGCTTGGCAATAGGGACGGTACCAGGCTTCAAGTCGCTGACAAATTCAACTTCTCTGATCGGGGGTATCCCCGGCAGTTCTTCTGGGAATACGTCGGTAAAATCACAAACGATTGGGACTTTCTCAATCCCTTCGAGAGGTGCGACATTCAAGGCATTCAGAGCATATATACGAGCTTCGGCATTCATCGACACAATGGCAGTGTGACTTAAAATCGCGCCAGAAGGATGAAAAAGTTGGATGACCTTGGTGCCACAATAAAGTGCGGCATTGTGGGTTTTTATCCAATCCATGCCAAGGATAAGGTCGATGGTGGAGGTTTTCAGAATGTGTGGAGAAACCATGAACTCAAATCTTTCGATCTCGACCGTGAGGTTAGGTGCAACCATGTCAACACGACACTGGGTACCGGGAGTCCGGACTATTAAGGGGGTATGCATCTTTTCGTGGTAAATGCCATGCTTAGAAGCAAATGCTCCAGACATAAATGAATGCGATGCTCCTGTATCAAATAAAACAGAAGAAGGTATTGAGTTAACGAGGAGTGTACCCATCACAGTAGCGGGCTGTTCCTGAGCTGCTTCAACATCAATGTTGTAAGCATGACCACGAGCATGAGGATTTGACCCAGTATTATAGTTGAGGGTCCCATTGTTGCCACGACCATTTCCGCGGCCAGCAGGGTGAACTACCAGTTGATTCTGTCGCTGAGGGCAGTCTCGGGAAATATGGCCTGGCTGACGGCACTTGAAACACAGGCCATCTTGCGGACGGAGAGGTGCAGTCTCAGTCTTCGGCTGTCTCGGCGGGGGCGGAGGCAGACAGGGTGCAACATACGACGGCCTTGCTGCAGGGGCAGTTGGACGCATAAGACTGTGTGGAAGCCAAACGCGTTGCTTCTGTGATGTGCCCAAAGATGAGCCAGCATCACGGGGGCGCTTCGGCGAACCACCGAACTTAAGCTGAGCGGTCTCCAGAGTGATAGTCTGGTTCACCATGGTGGCGAAGTCGGGGAAGACGTGCAAAGCCAGTGCAAGCTGGAGATCTGGGTTGAGCCCATCACGGAACTTCTCTTGCCTACTTGCATCATTGGGGAGGTCACTTGCAGCATAGCGGGAGAGGCGGAGGAATTCCCTCTGGTATGCCTCGACAGTTTTGTTGCCCTGAACGAGGTTGCGGAACTCGGCCTTCATACGGTTCATAATCGCCTGGGGGACATAACGAGCACGGAAGGCAGTCTTGAAGTCATTCCAGGTGACGACAGTCCCTTCAGCTAGCGAGCCCTTGTAAGTGTCCCACCACTGAGCAGCGGGACCACGCAGGAAATAGGACGCGAAGTTGACATAATCAGCAGCGCTCACATTAGCGAACTCCAGCTGACGAGTGATGTCACGAAGCCAATCATCAGCATCCAGCGGCTGTTCCGGTTGGTGGAAGAGAGGGGGATTGAGACGCATGAAATCCCGCAGAGTAACCACAGGCGGGTGGTTCTGGTGCTGGTTCTGGTTCTGGTTCTGGTTCTGATTCTGGAGCTGATCTATGACTCCTTGCATAAACACTTGGTTCATCTGAAACTGATGCATCATTGCGGCCATGTAGTCCGGCGGCGGGGGTGGATCGTTGGCACCACGACCACGACCACGACCACCACGACCAGCCATCCTGCTAGAATTTAACAGGGGTATTTCAGCGATGAACAACTTAACGAAATACCGGAAACGAGTAAGAGGTAAAGCGACAACAAAGAGGAGGCGCGGATATATAGGGGTAGTCATATAAGACATACACATCCACACATAGAATCAATCGAAAATCGGGCAGCGTAACGTCGTAGAAATTAAGGAAAAAGGACACACTAGGCGGCGCGCAGACCGCGGTAAGGATTACACGACGCGACATAGATTCCACTATGTCAATCACGCCGCAAGAAAACTGTTGGCCACAGGAGTTAATGCCAGAGGACGCGCGGCCTGCCCAGAATGAGAATGGGATCCGCGGTCCGGGACCTGGGGTAGAACTCCTGCAACACGACTCAATCAATGGGAACGCACCAAAAACGCCGGGTGGAATCAAGAGAACGTGATCCTAATGTCAGAGTTTGTAAAACTTACCAGCAAGGATAAGAGAGCAGAGTCCCAGAGCATAGGTAAGGAGAAAAGGATCCTAATACCATAGATATCACACGTAGTGACATCGATGTGGGCCCGTAAGCCAAATATTAAGTTAGCAAAATAGTTTCTCAAAGTCTAGACTCAACTTCGACCAGGTAGTGGTTGGGTGGCTTCCTACAGGCAGTCGGCTCTGATACCAACTTGTGACGCCCCCAAAATCAATCCGTGTATAGTAATCATACACGCAGGGTACACGGCTGAGATTAGGGTGCCACGGTGAGAATATCACAGCACAACACTAAACACAAAAGGATAAACCAATATGTTACAATAAAGGGGGGGTCACTCGGACCCGAATACATAAGTCATACAAACCATAATATCTGAGTACAGACATAGTTAGTCAAGTTTTGCCTTAAGAAGGCTAGCACAAATAACATCAGAGATACAGATCGAAAAGGCAAGGCCTCCTGCCTGGGAGCCTCCGAAACTACTCCTGGTCCTGGTCAGCGGGGGTCTCGACGTAGTAGTATCCGCCTCCGGGGTACTCCTGCTCCTGGGCTCCAACGTCGACTGCAGCGGCCGATCAGGCAAAGCGAAAAAGGGGAAATAAAGCAAAGGTGAGTATATAGTATACCCGCGAGTCTTACGTCCGCTACTAAGCATTATGCATTGTATCAACGGAAAGAAGAGGCTGTATATAGTGGACTGCAAGATAGAAATCAGAATAAGGGTAAGAAGCTAGGCCTATCGAAGACTAGCATCTTCCGACGATGTCTTGCAGCAAGAGGTAAGGATCAGCCAACAGTTCATATAAAGCATAAAGTAACAACGAAGCAGAAGTTGCTGCAACATTGTATAATATAAGTTGTAATGATTAACAATAATAATAATGCCTCCGAGTTCACCTCCTCGACATCCCCGCGAGGAAGAAAACCCGGAACCATACAGTTTAATAATAATAGTTTCTAGTGGTAAGATCCAACTTCAGCATAAAGCGTCCTGTTACCGTGGACACGGCTATTCGAATAGATTAAACTCCCTGCAGGGGTGCACTACTGTTCAGCCTGCACGCTCGGATCTCCAGGGTGGCGTGAACCTTGTTAGGGAACGCCCCACCGAGGCTATCCGACACGACGCAGCCCATCCTAGGCTCAACAGAGAGGCCATCCGCCGGACTATATCCTATGCGCCAAGGGGTCTAGGTCCCTCACCCTTGCACGCTCCTGCACAGTGCGAGTCTGGCCGGTGAAGCAAAAGCAAATCCAAACACACCTGCTGCAGCAAATAAGACAAGACCACTTCCCGGCGATCAGGCCGCAGTACTGCTGACGTCTGAAGAGCTTTCGGACGAAATACGACGCGGAGGGCCCACACCGTAATCCCACGTATAGGTAGTGCGAACAGACCAACCGGTCTCTCAAGTCATCCGCCGAACCATTTAGCATTTTAATTAACCTGCGTGACAACCGTTATCGTTGCCTCGACTTAACCGAGCCGCGGTCAACGACAGCAGTCAGGACCACCAGTACATCGGTGCCTGCCCTGTCGTCCCACCAAGTCACTGCGGTTACCAACAAGGTGAACTGTCTCCTTACCTTGTCTCGCGTGTGCTCTTAGTAGAGCTCGACTTTCGTGGTTTGGTAACTCTCGCGAGATACGAGCAGGGGCCAAGCACGCCAGTAACGTCGGTCGTACCCTCCCTGTCGTTCCCGACAATATACCTCTCGCGGGCACCGTTGGGTCGCCCGACTTCTTACCTTAAGGACAACCGATGCTCAGGACCCTATGGCGGCAAGACAAAGTCAGCCTCGAGTGGAGTACAAGGATTACTCCCGGATAGCTCACACTTGAGGTGACTAGGCATAACCCAGATAGGGGCCTTTGGCGGTGTCTGCTTTGTTCCGTACCTGTGCAGTTGTATATATAGTATCCGTGCTCACTCCCCTGAGTGATCACGACCCTCTAACTAATCCTAGCTAACAATGCGCAGGGTTCACTGCTGAATATATGCATAATTATAACAGGCAACATAGGATAAAGGAGGGTACGTCAAGGGGCGACAAAATCAGGCTATGCAATTGAATAGGATTGTAATCGTAGCAGCAGCAGTAACAATGCCTAGTGCAAGAAAGTACGGAAAGGTAGGCGATATCTGGGGAAGAGAATGGCTCTGCTTGCCTGGAAGCTCGACGGTAGGGGTCGGGTCGTCGACGAAGTAGTCGTACCCGGCAGCGGTGTAGTCGGCGGTAGCAGCGGGGTCTACCGGAGATTAAGGGGGAGGAAAACAGTAAATACACAGCAATAATATACAAACATATGCATGACATGACAGATGAAATGTTAACGGTGTTCTAACGCAGTGCAATGCACGTTGCTCGGAGCGGGAATTCATCCGGGGATGAACTACCGGCTCCGGGTGATTATCGGACAGGGTGACCGGAGGGGGAAGGATCAAGCCGGAGGTGTCGTGGGTACCGGAAAAACATAAGGGGGGTGTATCCGTGCTAGTTGATCTATTCCGAACAACTTTCGTGTTCGGAATAAATTCATCCGGGTACTTTTTATCGGTACCGGAAATTATCAACAGACAGCCCGGAGGGGGGGGGGAATGTCAGCCCCTGTTTATTAATAAATCAATTTGTTTAATTTTAAATAACCTGGACCCACATTTCATACTCAGTAACTAATAATAATTCTGTAAATAATTAAACTGACATGTGGGACCCAGCAGTCAGTGGGTTAATTAACTAAATCAATTTTTATTAACCTAATCAACTAGGTGGGGCCTAGCTGTCAGTGGTTAGGGGGGCTATTAACACTAATGGGGGGGTTAGCCCCGTGCCCAACCCACACGGGCTCGCCGGCGGGAAGCCGTGGCACGGCAGGGGCGTGGCGGCCGGACCGGCGCGGCATGAACACGGCCAGGGGGCGGCGGCCGGACCGGCGCGGCGAGACCGCAGCCAAGGGGCGGCCGGCCAGGCGCTGGGTCCCAGGCAGACCGAGCAGGGAGGGCGCGCGGGAGAGGCGCCACCGGCCATGGCAGAGCCAAACTAGGGGGAAAAGGAGAGGGGGATTTGAGGGATGTGCTCACGGGGATCTATTGCGCGTGCTCGGGGAGGCCAGGGGAGCTCGGGGTGAAGCTCCTCGGCATCAATGGTGTGACAGCCGGAGGAGGAAGAAGACCACGGCGCGGGAGCTCCAGGAAGGGGAAGGCGGCGCGAGGGGGAGGAATGGGGGCGGGGCGAACTAGGGTTCTGCGAGGGGGCTCGGGGCGGCCTTATTCCTGCCGGCCTCCGCCGGATTTCCGCCACGGCGGCCATGGCCGCGCCCTGGCCATGGGATGGACGCCACGCCCCCCCTGTACGGAGGTAGGAGATGAGTGGGGGCGTGGTGGGCCGGGCCCAGGAGGGAAAAGAGAGGGGTGGGTGGGCTGCGCCCAGTGCGGTAGATAGGTTTTTTTTTTATTCTTTTCTTTTCTGTTATTTCTTTTAGCAATTATTTTATGCACATGGGCATTAATATAAAATGTGGCAAGTGACCCATAATTATTGTTATACCCTAGACTAGTGCCACAAAAGGTTTGGTCACTTAGAAAATTTATTTAATATTTTATTATAATATTAAATGATTAAATTGGGGTTTTTAGCTACTGTTTTGATTTGTTTGGAATTTTCTATAACTCAATAAATACCCAAACCCATATGGATTTGGTCCACTGAATATTTGTGATTTTATAAAAGTAGTTTCATAATTTTTGGAAAAGATTTATTGTCACCCTATTTTTTTAATATTCATCAAAGGCATTGTAGGGTTTGTTTGCATTTCAATTCAAATGGCTTGTACTTGTTTTGATTCCAAATGATCAAGGTCCATGATCACCAGGCATTCAAGAACATCAAAGTGGAATTTGAAATTTTGCACTGTTCCAAGGTGATCAACAAAAGTTTTGAACAGTACAGATGAACAGTAACAGTGATTACTGTTCACTGACAGTGAGGGTGTTACATCTAGCCCCATCAATAAATATTGTTGTGTGAAAACAAGTGACGAAAATGTTGCAACTGGATACGCCAACTATTTAAAAAGTGAAGGGACTAAGATTTTCTCGGGCAGTCGAGGTGGATTCGATTGTCTGAGCTGTCGTTATTGTGTTCTCATCCAATGTATCGATGCATCGTACATGTGTTAAGTGTTCTGGTTGTTGTGTGTTACGAGCGTTAGACAGTTGTTTGAGTAGTCCACTTTTGGCTTATTTGTATTGTTTTCTGCCAATTCTCTACAAATTAACTAGGCAACTCCCTTTTTAATTAATCAATGAGGCAATTATTTTGCATCCTTTAAAAAAACATATTCAGTAGTCCTTCTTGAAGGGAGAACACATAACTTCATCGAAATCTTAACCAAATCGGCTGAAAAATTCTTCGGTTGAACTAAGAGCTAGTTGAGCAGCTTTGTCATCCCGCCGTCGGCCCGTATATATATGGGTTTTTTAGCGAACGAACGTTTTTCCGGATCATAGCAGAAACACTAAATCGCCCTTGACCCGTACAAATTTTGCGGTCGGCCCACAAACAAGTTTCGGTCGTTATATTTATGTCGTGAAGGGTTTTTAGCCCTCCTCCCCTATCCCGCCACGGTCGCAAACTATTTTCTTCGATGCTTCTCCCCTCCAACTTCAATGAGCAATTTCATGGTGTCTGGTGCGAGCGAAGGTCGCAGTCGTGGTGAAAACGCCGGCTGTCATGGAGGAAGGATCGGTTTGGTTTTCTATTTAGTCGTTGGCTACCTATTCAATCAAGTCCAAAACATAGCCCATAAACTGTCTCCGCTGGAGTGTCCGTGACGGGTTTCACTTTCCATGGTCGAGGGCCATGGGGAGAGATTGAGTTTTCTCTTCTTTCGTTTCTTTTGGGTGCTTCAACGAAGAGGTTCCCAGCCTTCTTTCGTACAGCACAATGTTCAAAGCACGCCGCTCACTGCCCCGCATACGACGTTAACAAGGAGTGGTGCATCGACTTCTGTAAACAAGCCCTTTCGGCCAGAGGGCACTCTCAATGCTTGTATCTTAGCACGTAATCATAGGCATATTGCTTATGTGGCATGGTATTTAATGAAGAAAGAGAGTGAGGTTGTATCTTAGCTAAGATACAACTCTTGCACGTGATCATATGCAAAAAGCATGGTTAGACCAATCATATTCATGCATGGAGCTAAAATCATTAAATAAGATACAACATTTAAGAAACAATGCATTGTGGGGGTTGTATCTTAAAATTTTATTGCTCCTATGATATTGTGCTGGGAAAGCCCTGACACGAGCAGAGAGTACCGTTAAGAGCATGGTTAATAGTATAGCCGGCTGTTGACTATAAAGAGATGTCATGTCATCTATAGCCAACTTTATAGCCAACTAGTACAATGGTTAGATATAAATATGTACTACACTATTGATACATGACCCACATGTCTATCTCACAAAGTGCCTAGGAGCACGTGCTGCAGCTGGCTACTAATCTGTAGCTCGCTTCTCTTCTCTCTCCTCTTCTCTTTCCTCCACGTCACCTAAAATATACTATTTTAATGTTTACAGCCTGCTGACTGTACCTTATTGTACTTGCTCTAATCCATTTAGCGGCAGCAAACGTTCACGTGGGGAGTCCGTACCGTACAGTCGGAAATCTGGGCCACGGCCTACCACCCGCGCGCTTCGGCCGGGAGTACAGTAGTACTATTTCTTTTGCGCGTAAATTTATACACGCTCTTCTGACCAAACCATGGTCCATGGGTGAAGATGATCGAGTGAACATATATTTAAGGTCTATTCGAATTTCCATCGCTTGGCTCGGCTCCCGAACAAATACGAAGTCCAACTGTTGCCGCGCCCTAAAATTGCATACCGAATCGCCCGCTCCGCTCGCTCCACTTCGGGAGTGGAGGTTAACTGAACAGAGCAGACCCTTAGTGAAGCTTGAATCTTCTGTTTTTGCAGATCATACGGAATTTTTTATTGTTCCACGTGGTTCTGCATACGTTCGTGGCTTGATCTAACTATCTGTTTTCCACGTTAAAAAAGTGCTATCTGTTTTTCCGTAAATTTGATCCAAACCGAAAGTACATTATATGAATTCAAACATCCGAAACGTCCTCATCCGACAATCTGCTTCGACCCAAAATCCCCCACGCCAAAAAATCCTCCCCGCGTGCGAACTTAATCGAGCAACAGCAGACACCCTCTGAGTCCGCTCTCTGCGATCGCGTCAGCTACAGCGCGGCCCTCGCGGAAGCAGACGAGAAGGCATCCTAGACGATCGCGGACAGCGAAGTAGGCATCTCGACCTCCTGACCGCCGTCCGGCATCACCAATGAAGCCATGTCCATATAGATCGTGGACCTTACTTCCATCGACGACGGCCAGACGACGGACACCGACTCGAAGGAAGAGTAGAACACTGTGGGCCTGCTTCGTGCCCGATCGCAGTGTTTGAGTGTTCATTCCGAGAGTAGAGCTGAAGCAGCTTCAATTACTGAAGTTCCCGGCCGACATGCATGTCGCCAGATGTGCTCTTTACTTCTTTTTCATACAACTTATCAATACTTTTGTTTTTTATGTGTACCGATCGATTGATTTGGTAGAGCATTTTTTATCGGAATAAGCTAATCTGATTCATGTATATTCGCGGAGAGACTGATCATGTTCATGGGCAACACCGATTCGCCCTCCAATGTTGATGTATGTGATCATAATTTTCATTTTCTAATCGTTAAAACCATGCAAATGCATATATATATATATATCGATCATCATATAGAAAAAAATCAATATTGAATAAAAGTATAAACAATTCATACATAAATTACATATTCAAAGATCAAATTTATCTATAATGCATAATTTAATCATAAATGATACTCCCTCCGATCCTAAAAAAGTGTCGCACATTTTGTACTAAGCTAGTACAAACTTTGTACTAGATGGGCGACACTTATTATGGATCGGAGGGAGTAGAACTTAATTATTTTTAATGTGTGTCCACATGTGCTTCACTAGATCATTGAGAAGTTGCATAACATTTTTACTTTCTTCTATATATTTTTATTAAAAAGAGCATGGCATTTAATAATTAGAAACATGGTATTTTATTATTACTATTATTATTTGAGAATTATATTTTTATGAAGAAGAGCATGGCAATTAATAATTAGAAACATGGTATTTTATTATTAACGGGTGGCATTTTTATTAACCTGATGGTAGTTTTATTATTAACATGATGAAAATTTTATTATTGAGGACATGGCATGTTTAGAAAAATTAACATGATAGTTTTATTATTATTTGAGAGCATGACATTTTATTATTAATGATGTGGCGATTTAATTTTCTTTGAGCGATATGGAATTTTTTATGAATTTTTGCACATTGAACTAAATAAAGCAAAAATTTATAGCATAGCATTTTTGTTTTTCTTCCTTCGAAATAAAATAATGGAAAAATATTCTCCAACGTATAGACATTTTTGCACAATTCATAGCTTTTTTCGATCACATGACCATTTTTTCGCATTCCATTCGTAAATTACATACTATGAACTTTCTATCACAAATAACGACATTTGTATGTTTTACATCACATTAATTTTTTATTCTTATAAGAGGTAATTTTGCTAGTAATGCTATTTTTGCCTACATCATAACAAATAAATACTTTTCAAAAAAATCATAATAAAAACAACCATTCGAACAAACGTTCTAACATAGGCCCGTCTGTCAACAATAAAAAATATTCACATGAGTGCGTTGAAAAAAAAAATCTTTGTTTTTATTAGAAATTTCATAGTCCATGGTTTTCATTTTTGTTTCTATTTGATAATATGACCTCATGACAAGTTGGATGGTAACAAGTTGGTTTGTTGTTTATCAAATCTCATGTTTAACTGCCTACTCGGTGCGTTCCAAAAACAAAAATATGCAGCAATAGTGAAAAAATAGAAATACACAACAAAAGTTTTTTGATTGCTTGTGCCACGAGAAAAAACTAGAATGTGCAATAAACTTTTCCAAACATTGCCAAATACATTTATTTTTGCGATAGTTAATATGGAGAGAAGTTTACCCGCGGTCACTGAAGTTGATATCTAAATTCACTTTGGTCCACGTACATATAAATACCCAAAATACGGTCATTAAAGTTGTATCAGCAAACACCAACGGTCACCGTCATATGCATTGACTACGCACTTTGCCTACGTGGCATATTTTTTACCAATTGACCGTTCAGTTACGTGCTAGCAGGGCTAAAATTCATCAAAAGTCAGTGGAATTGTCTTGAAAAATTACTTAGATCACTGGTTTAAAATTCAAAACACATCACTTTATTCGTTGTTTAATCTTTTTCTTTCTTGTTTTTTTATGTATTTAAAATATATGTATTGCATAAAATAATGTATTTAAAGTGTAAAAAAATCATAACACATGCCAAAAAAAGTTCATGTAGCGACAAGCTATTTTTCAAAAAAATTGCTAGCTTTCAAAAAATACTAGTGACATTAGTAAAGAATTCACGTTTAAAAAAAACAAAGAATGTGGTTTATGGTAATACTTTAATCTAGTTTTTTTTTCATCTTTGTTGGAGGGACTATGCGCATAAATAATAGTATTGTGATACTTTAGGAACAATAGGCTTATCGCGTGTGAAAACTATTCCATGCTATAGTGCATTCTTTCTTAGAGCATCTCCAGCCGTTCGCCCCCCCCAGGACGTTTTGCGGCGCTATTTTTAGCGCCGCTTAGGGGCGCTGGACGCGGCGATAGGTCCTGGGGGGGCCGGCTACCCGGCCGCGCCCCCAAGGCGCCCCCCAAGACTGACGGGCCGACCCAGGAGCGGCCCAAATTCGACCCAAAAACGGCGCCGATTTGATTTTTTTTGCACAGTTTCAGCACAAAACACGCGAATTTCGTCTCAATTCGGCGCAATTTCGTGTCGGTTCGGCGCAATTTCGTCATACAACATGATACTACAAACATATAGTTCGGCACAAATACAAAAAACTGATCAAACTAGGCATTGCCTTTGCGCATCCTTAGATGATCCACTAGATCTTCTTGCAGTTGACGATGCACATGCGGGTCTCAGATCTCCTGGCGCATGTTGAGATATGCTGTCCAATCTGATGGTATCTGGTGATCAACAACTGCAAGAGACCCCTGGTTGATATATGGTTCACAGTCATACACTGGATCCACTTTCTCGCTCTCGATGATCATGTTGTGTAGGATGACACAACAATTCATCACCTCCCACATTTGATCTTTCGACCAAGTCTGAGCGGGGTATCGGACAACAACAAATCGAGACTGTAGCACCCCAAATGCCCGCTCGACATCCTTCCTGCAAGCCTCCTGGCACTTGGCAAAGTGGGCGTGCTTCCCTCCTTGCACAGGGTTTGAGATAGTCTTCACAGATACCGGCCACCTTGGATAGATGCCATCTGCTAGGTAGTATCCCTTGTTGTACTGGTGCCCATTGACCTCAAAGTTCACCGGAGGAGCATGACCTTCGACAAGTCTGGCAAAGACATTTGAGCACTGCAGGACGTTGATGTCATTGTGTGTTCCTGGCATGCCAAAGAAAGAGTGCCAAATCCAGAGATCATGTGTAGCAATCGCCTCAAGTACCACACTGCAGTGACCCTTTGCACCCTTGGACATCCCCTGCCAAGAAAATGGACAGTTCTTCCATTCCCAATGCATGCAGTCGATGCTTCCAAGCATCCCAGTAAATTCTCTTGCTTCATTCTCTGCTAGGATTCGAGCAGTGTCTTCTGCATTGGGTGCTCGCAGGTACTGCTTTCCAAAGCAGCCAACTATTGCTCTGCAAAATCTGTATAAACAATCAAGGGCGGTGGACTCGGCCATGCGTGCATAGTCTTCCTGTTCATCACCAGGAGTTCCATATGCAAGCATCCTCATGGCCGTTGTGCACTTCTGAAGCGAGGAGAACCCAACTATGCCGGTGCAATCTTTCTTGCAAACGAAGTAGTTGTCGTACTCTCAGAGTGAATTGACAATGCGAAGAAAGAGCTTTCGGTTCATGCGATACCGGCGCCGGAATACCTTGTCGCCGTGCAGGGGAACATCGGCAAAGTAGTCGGAGTAGAGAAAACAGTAGCCCTCTGAACGGCCCCTCTCCTTTCCCTTCCGGCGACCCATCTTGGAACCTCCTCGCTGCGGCGCCTTGTTGGCGCCGAAGAGGTCGGCCAAGTCGGCGAGCATCATGAGATGCTCGTCGTCCTGGGCGCCGGCGATCGCCTCTTCCTCCAGCAATGCGGCGAAGAGTTCCTCATCGTCGGAGTCCATCTCGGGGGAGGCAATTCGCCGAACAGGTGCGGCGCGAGGTGGGCGCGGCTTTGCACCGGTGGGCTCGGCTTGGCGGACCACGGCGGCCAAGCGCCGGTGAACTAGGCGGGGGTAGTCTGCGTTGGAAGAGGGACCGACAGAAAGAAGCTTTTGGGTGGCGGAAACAGCTATCTAGCGGCGGCGCGGCAGCCGGCGGCGGCAAGGGTGGTGGGGGAGAGGTGATGGAGAGGTGTTCTTTTTGGGTCGGTTTGGCCTGACAGTGGGCCACGCACGCGTTTTAGTTTCGTCCGGTGCCCCCCAGCGCGCTGGGTTCGGGTTGGGTTCGCCGGACTCAAAATCGGCCCGATCCGGCGCTAATTGGGGTCTTGGGGCGCGGCTGGGCGAAATACGTCCGTTCTACGCTATTTTCGCCGTCTTAGGGGTCTCTTGGGGGCGCGGCTGGAGATGCTCTTAAGGGCAACAGGTTTTTTGGAAGGTATACGTGTTCCCATATATGTCTAACATTAGACATGTATATCGGTTCAAATATATGTTTAAATTTACAATATATATATTATATATTGTTTTTGCATACTCTAATATTCGATACATGTTGATCATTTTTGTAATATAGGATGCTCATTTTATAAAAATAAGTGTGTTTGAACATTCAAATGAAATAAAAATGTTAAATATTTTAAAATATATGATGAACTTTTTTCTTATGGTAATAAATATGAAATATTCAAATCTGAGCTCAGGCTCATATGCTCCTAGACCATTTTTTTCTCGAAAAGACAAATGAAGAAAGCTCAAAAAATTCCAAATTTTATTATGGTAAAAAATGCTAAAGGGTTATATGTTCATGTAAATTTAAGCTTTTTTGGACATCTAGGAAACTCCTGACAAAAAAAAACAAATTCAGACCAAAATAGTGCATGAATAATGCTGCTTAAAGAAACTGCTAATTTGTTTTTCTTTTTGCCATGAGCTCTCCAGATTTCCGAACTTCTTCAAAATTAAAGAAACTGCTAATTTGTTTTTCTTTTTGCCATGAGCTCTCCAAATGTCCGAACTTCTTCAAAATTTGCACAAACATCTTGAACGTAAGCATCTTCCATCACAAAATAGAAAATTTTGATTTTTTCATTTTTTTGTCTCCCCAAATGTAGATGCACCCAGGCATCGACGCTCCCAATAAATATTTTTTATATTATGTGAACATTAAAAACTGGCCAGGGAAAATAAATAATTTCATTAATAAACACAGGGAGGACGAATAGCAATCGCCTGTTAACCACAATGAATTGAACATGACAGATAAGCAAGAATAATGGATGTGCAAATTTAGGTGGTTTTGACGCTACTTGTAAAACAGAATTCCAGAATTTACTTCCACAGTTACGCTAATATCACAATTCGCAACGAAGCACCATCAACATACAAAAAAAAGTTCAAAAAATTGATTCACTGAAGCACCAAAAGCATCTATAAGCGTTATCAACCACCTAAAGATCTATCCGCACCACAAGCACCAAATCGACAGCAATAGTAAACACAACCAGGTCTACCAGGCAGCAGGATGACTGAACAAGGTGAGGTGGCCTAGGCAGCAACCTCCTCTTCCTCCTCATCGTCATACTCTTCCTCCTCATCGGCTGTGGCATCCTGGTACTGCTGGTACTCAGCGACCAGATCGTTCATGTTGCTCTCTGCCTCAGTGAACTCCATCTCATCCATGCCCTCCCCGGTGTACCAGTGCAAGAAAGCCTTCCTCCTGAACATAGCTGTGAACTGCTCACTCACACGGCGGAACATCTCCTGGATCGAAGTCGAGTTGCCAACAAAGGTTGATGACATCGAGAGGCCTGTGGGAGGGATGTCACACACGCTTGACTTCACATTGTTGGGTATCCATTCAACAAAGTAGGAGGAGTTCTTGTTCTGGACATTCAGCATCTGCTCGTCCACCTCCTTTGTGCTCATCTTCCCACGGAACATGGCAGAGGCTGTGAGGTAGCGACCATGTCGCGGGTCAGCAGCGCACATCATGTTCTTGGAGTCCCACATCTGCTGGGTCAGCTCAGGAACGGTGAGGGCACGGTACTGCTGAGACCCCCTTGAGGTCAGTGGGGCAAAGCCAACCATGAAGAAATGGAGGCGAGGGAAGGGGATCAAGTTGACTGCAAGTTTACGGAGGTCAGAGTTCAACTGGCCAGGGAAGCGGAGGCAGCAAGTGACACCACTCATTGTTGCAGAAATAAGATGGTTCAGATCACCAACTGAAAAATGAAATGAAAAACAGGAGTGAGAAGAATGCATGTACAAATAACGCCAGATAGAAATGAGAGAAACAACATATACTATAACAAAGAATGTCAATATTCATTTCAGTCTTTTAGATCACAAGATAATACAGATACAAGCACTACCAAGTAAAATGTGAAATAGATATTCATAGAAGTATCAAAGCTATAGCAGAATACATGTGTCAGCCACATCAGCAATAAGGAAACAAGAACAAAGTTATATAGAGATGACTGTAGATTAGTATCATGGAAACTGGTGGGTAAGAAGTGTAGGACATGGCAACTTGATATAATGTCGTTTCTGCAGAAAGATTATGGAAACTTACAGGTGGGTGTAGCAAGCTTCAGAGTGCGGAAGCAGATGTCATAGAGAGCCTCATTGTCAAGGACCATGCATTCGTCAGCATTCTCCACGAGTTGATGAACAGAGAGTGTAGCATTGTAAGGCTCAACCACAGTGTCAGACACCTTTGGCGATGGGAAGACAGAGAATGTCAACATCATCCTGTCTGGGTACTCCTCCCTGATCTTAGAGATGAGCAGGGTACCCATACCAGAACCAGTTCCTCCTCCCAGAGAGTGGCAGACTTGAAATCCTGTAGCAATTGAGAAACATAGGTTATTTTGGATCCTATTTTCACCTGATACTTTCACAAATAGGCAACCCCATAACTAAAGCAGAGTTATGTTTTGAAATGTTCAGCAGCAATAAACACACATAGCAAGCAGGAAAGCAGTGAAAAATATGAAGCAGAATCATAAGCACTGGTGCTTGAGAAATCAATAGGAGAAAAGGAGCTATAGGGATGCTTTGATCCTCTTTGAGAATCTACTCTCCATTGCTCAGTAGAGCAGCAACGAGTGAACATATGGCTTTTTTGCAACCAAAAGAATATGCACTGTGTCTATCATACACGCGAAAAACAAAAGGCAGTAGATCTATCAGACGCAGACAACAAATGAAGTGCAGTTGATCTAACATACACGAGGAAACAACAAAGCAATAGACAGGCATCACATCCATTCAACTATATGACACGGATCTCAGCAGTTAGAACCGCATAAACCATCCGAAATGTTTCCCCGCGTCAAGTTCACAAGCAGAATGAGCAACGCATCCTAATCGCATAAGTATTTGAAGCCAGATCTACAGGATCGGAGCAGGCAAACAAATTCCCATGGAAAACGGGTAACGGCCAGATCTACGAGCCGAGAACCCAAACACCGCAGCGTTAACAATCGTTTTAATACAGAAGGTGCGCTAGATCTACACGCCCCCAAAATCATACGAGATCTCATGACCATTTCCCGGAGAAAAAACTACAGATCCAGGCGGGGGGTATACCTTGCAGGCAGTCGCAGTTCTCGGCCTCCTTGCGGACGACGTCAAGGACGGAGTCGATGAGCTCGGCGCCCTCGGTGTAGTGGCCCTTGGCCCAGTTGTTGCCGGCGCCGGACTGGCCGAAGACGAAGTTGTCGGGGCGGAAGATCTGGCCGTAGGGGCCCGAGCGGAGGGAGTCCATGGTGCCCGGCTCGAGATCCATGAGGACGGCGCGGGGCACGAAGCGGCCGCCGCTGGCCTCGTTGTAGTAGACGTTGATGCGCTCGAGCTGCAGGTCGGAGTCGCCGGCGTACTTGCCGGTCTGGTCGATGCCGTGCTCGTCGCAGATCACCTCCCAGAACTTGGCCCCGATCTGGTTGCCGCACTGGCCTCCCTGGATGTGGAGGATTTCCCTCATGGCGGCGGCGGAGGAGAGGGTAGGGTTCCGGCGAGGTTTTGGAGGGGAGGGGAGGGGAGGGGGACGCGAAAGGGGGAAGTGGAGGCGCGGAATTGTGGGGAGTGGGGAGCGTGGGTGAGCGGAGTTTTATTTGGAAATCGTGGGTGAGGAGGGGAACGTGCGGGTACCCGGTTACCGGGTTCGAAATTTGAAATTCGTTTTGAGGGGTGCTGGTGATATTTTGGGGCGGTTTGCTCTACGGTTGACCGGGTGACCGGGGTGGATGTACAGTGTGTAGTAGCCTGGCACGTCGTTTGCGAAAAAGAAAAATCATGGAAATGCCTATTTTATTAAAATCATAAATGATTTACTGATTTAGTATGAATCACGTAAACACCGACGAAATAACAAAAAAATTGCGATTTGACTTAATAGAAAAATTTAAAAGACTTTTTAACAAAAGGAGTGTTTTTGCACAAAAGACAACAAGTTGAAAATCTTTAATATTAAAGAGAAGTTGGTATGTTCGCATCACTTTCAGGGTTTCTCTCCCACCTTTGATTCCGCCCTTTCCACTTATTTATTTTCATTTTCATTTTTTGACATCACATCTTCTTCCTTCAATAAGCAATAATATAGAAACTATTTTGCTTCCTTTTGTAAGTCGGAAATGTTGAATTATTTTCAATTTCGTTTGCCCAACATCACATCTCACATCAATCCACACCCTTTCCATAGATTTATTTCCAAACTTGTTTTAATCCTTTTCAAACTGGAATAGTACTTGCATTGGTTTATTTCTAATAGTACTAGTCAAAAGTTTGTGTGGGTGTCTATGGAAAGGGATGCCACATAAAATAAAATGTTTAAGACATCTTTCGATATTTCGATAATTCGTCACTTACCGGTAGACCTGGCCATGGGCAGCTCGGCCCGGACGGCCCGATGCAACCCGACCCGAAAATCTCAAGTCGGGTTGGGCCGGGTTTGCACATCGGGCCGAGCTCGGGCTTAAGTAATATGTAAATTCACCAAGGATCGGGTCGGGCTCGGGCCCGATTTTTGTGGCCCGACGGTCGGGGTCGGGCTCGGACAAGAATTTTTCTGTATCAGGCTTTCTTAGGTCCATGAAGGCCCGAGAAATGCCCAAATCTACTTATCGATATCTGGCCGATAAGAAAAATTGGTTGATGTACCGATAAATCAGCCGATTTACCTTTTATCTTGGGTCAACAAATAAATTTCCGATAAGCGATATTCCAACATTAATAAAATTTAACGTAAATATATTAATTTGGAACAATAAAAACTAAATTCGTACTATTTAAAAAGGATGTTATGCATTTTTTTTAGTTTTAAAGGGACAGTGAGTTTAACCCATTGACTTTGAATTAATAAATGCGGAGGTTACATGAAGAAAGTTACAATGTGAGAGCTATATATAGGGGGAGGAGAGGAAAGGGGGTAGAAGGGGTAAAAGGTAAAGACTAAAGCAAAGAAAACAATCAGAGAGAGTTCACAAGCTGAGAGATGAAAGGTTATGTATCCTCCCTAGCTTTATGATTAAGCAAGCCAAAAATAGTTTTGAATCTAAGAGTCCAGGAATCAACCAAAGGAGGGATCCCTCTGAAGTGCTTATTATTTATTTCTTTTCATAAGCTTCAAGCACCAACAATGAACACTTTCATAAACATGGGATCAACCCACAATCTTTTTCTTGCATGGACCAATTGCAACTTACTTCAATTCGCAGGCCAAGAAATATTCAGCTTGTCCCAGCAGCATTCACTGGAAGGACATGACAAGAAAAGGTGTTCTACGGTCTCTTCTGGGGGATTTGAACATAGGAGACAACTATAATCATTGTTTTGCGGGACATAATTTCTCCTCTTCAGCATGTTCTCGGTATTAAGTCTGACAGCTAAGAGCAACCAAGCAAACACTTTCTATTTATTAGTGCAACACTTTTTCCAAATCCAGCAAAAGGATTCATCCATCATAACCTCCCTGAAACAATGATGTCATGCGTTCACTCTATCAAATCAAACAATCATACCTAAATTTGGACTGAAACAAAAAATTATTTGTCTTTCTTTGTCCATATATAAATCAAATCTTACCGAGACATCACCTCCTTCCTCGGGTTTTTTCGTTCTCACGCCTCCCCCTTCCTTTGGTTTTTTGTTGATTTTTCTAATAGTTTCATACGATGCCATATAAAATAAAAAATAACATAAATTGAATAACCTGGAACAATCTAAATGATTTTTTTTCAAAGGCGACATTCTACATTAACTCTATCAAATCCAATTATATAAAAATCTCAACTGAATCCAAAAAATCCTCCCTTCCTCTATTCATACCCAAATCAAAACAAATATTACCAACCTCAACAAAACAAAGACAATATTTGCCTTCTCTTAGACAGATTCAAATCAAATTAAATCTTAGCAAAATCCAAAATATGACGGGTGTAAGGCATAAGTGGGCGTGAGGGATTTTGCGGTAAACTATTAAAAGTGAGTTGGTAGTCCGATGTTCACGGTTTATCTTCGTCTTTATGGTTTATTTTTGCCTCTACCTCCCACCATACCCTCTATGCTGGGGGGTTTTCTCCCTTGCACGTTTTCATTGATTTTAATACCAATTTTCATACCCTTTTTCATACCAATGTTTGACCTTCCCCCTAAACAAAATAAATTCTAAAAAATGGGATGGATCAGAACTTTCCTTACTTTAATGGATGGATTTCATTAATGGCCTTGCCATTCCATACGGGCGCATACGATTTCCTTTATGTATCGAATTATGTTGATGAACTTTCTTTAACAAATGGATTTATTTGATCGCATTGTCTTTTCATGTGGACGTACATGTACTTCTTCATATAGCATTTCGATCGTGTGTTTTCTTGCCTCTTGTGTCTACCTTGCTCATCGCTTTGTCTTCGACTCACGTCTATCTCCTCCTGAACAAAAATATGATTGGTCATCTCCTCACCCGAGCTCAACGTGTCTCCATAGCTCATATGCAACTTTTATGGACCTTCAAGGTGGTTCGCCAAAGGCAAATCCATTATCATTGAAATAATGAGACTAGGGCAACACCTCAGACACGCGATCAAACTTCAAATCAGACACATTCGCTCGATGAAGACATCAAAGGAGGAATACGTAACTAAAAGTCGCCAATTGCAGTCCAAACACATGATTCCCTGTCTTTGAGATGCTACCAACATAGACAACTATCTGCATTCACTCTTGGACTACCTCCCAAGCTCCACACCGGTGCTTAAAGCAAACATCATCACAATGATAGAGCCCAAGGGCACATGTCCACCACAGGGATATCGTCGATGTCACAACATCCTTGCTTGAACTGATAGCTATCAAGAATCATCACTTACATTATGAAAAGATCTAGAGTACTTTTATTCATCATCGTCGTCGATCTCGTCGAAGCTAGAACGTTGAATAACTAAGACCCTAAACTATAGGGTCCCTAACCCTCTAGCTACAGGGAAGCACAGCGTGCGAGACCCAGTGATCCCACTCACCACCGACGACTAAAAGGTCCTTGACGGAGAGGATTCGTCGAAGAATGCCGCTGACAGGTTGATCACCCTTAGCGGCGGATGCGGTCACTTTTCTTTCTTCAAGGGAAAAAAAGGAAACACAAACCAATATCACTCTCAATGGCATTTTACCTGTGCAAGATAGCCACGTGGTAGAGATCAATGCTTATATCATGTACTCTTTCCAATCAAATATATAAGGCCTAATATTTTCTCCGATGTTATATTTGACGATGGGGTAGAACAATAACATATGACATGCATCTTACACAAAACATACCATAAAATTTGTATGTGAAATAAATTTAGAATGATATAAATTTTTATGTCATGCATATCATATGTTATTAAATTTATCAATGATCAAAGTCAATCATGAAAAACATATTAGGCCTTATATATTTAAATGAAGTGAGTACCAAGTTTGGATCATTACTTGTGTTGTTGTGCCTGGCTTTATAACTCGATGGCCTAGATTTGTTATAGGTGCCATGAAAAATGGTTTTGGGTCCTAAGAAAATTTATGTTTTTTAATACAACCCTAAAATTGGTGCCTTAAAATTTGAAACAAATAGATATCACATAAACTCATTATATATTTTGATCTCTATGATGTTGCACATTAAATATAAAAATGACATAAACTTAAACACCACTATGATCATAATTCATAGTTTCGTACTAGTACATTACGATAGACCTACTCCTAATCATAACGCCGATCTTTACGTTGATAGTAGCCGTCAAAGTCCTCGTTAGAGGAGATCTCCATCACCTCGTAGCCGCATGGTCCGACCTCATGGTCATCGGCAGCACACCTACTTCATGTCTTCACCTCCTCATCGTTCTTGTTGAATAGCTTGACCTTTAACTGGTCGAACATCTCATCGATCTCAGCGTTCTTCTTTCCCTCCTCCTTGGGCTCCAGCAATTTCTTGCGCTTCTCCGCTAGGCCCGAGGGGTGAAGAAGGGTGGCCGACGATGTCAACCTTGCCCTCATTTCTCCCTCCTACACACTCTTGTCGATAGACGTCATCTGAACAGGAAATGCATAACCATTCAGGCTTATAAATATAGTTATATTGTTTTCCATTGATTTTATTTCAGTAACCCGTACTAGTATTATTTCAGTAAATGTGCTACAATTGGAAAGTTCTATCTGTAGTAGTTGGAACTACTTCCAAATATGTATCTAATATTATGCCTTTTGTGATATGAAACTTAAATTTTGTTAGTTAAATTAGCTACCAAAGTTTGACAAAAAATACGATGATATTTACAACCCGGAAACGAGGGAGTAATGCACAAAGTACCTCAAAATCACTGTGTCGTCTGGTTCCTACGTCCCAAATGCGACCTAAACGATATTTACAAAAAAAAAACACCCAATAATGCAATACAACTATTATATCCATGCGTTCATTACCAAATCAATACCCTTATAGTAGCACACATTAGTTGAAGTCACAGCTTAGAAATCTTTTCAACCACATGTCGATCTAGCTGGCAACGGCCCCTCCCCATCCGCCATTACAGCTGAAACTTGGCCAACGAGAAGACAGGAGGAGAGATATATTACGGGTAGATGGCACCTCGCTTTCGACGGCTTCGCCCCACCAACCGCATCTCGGTGGTTGCAGTCGGCTCGAACTAATGACGCCGGAGCAGAAGCTTCCGTTCCAATCCATTACCCAGAAATCCACCATCATATTTTCGAAAGAGGAAATCCATCATCATGGAGTACAATGGATTCGTACTACTCCACAATAAAACGACTGATTTAAAGCGTGATAGGAACAACGATTCGCAATATACTATCGTCAGCATTACTTGGAGTCTTGGTATTAAACTTTGGTCATCCACCAGCTTCGTCTTTTCTTGCACTAATAATAGCGTAACCTCCACGCTAACCACCCATAATTGGCGAAACAGGCTGTCACGCCATTACAGTACAGTACAGTACACACTGTGGACACATACTGCCATCTACCTGATACTGCTGCTGTAGATGCTGATTATACATACACTTTCTTTGCACCGCGGGGACTGAATCTCGATCACGACGGATATGGGCAGATCTGCTCCGCTCTCCTTTTCCTTGGCGGTTGGGTTGGCGCTGCCCTGCCCGGGGTTCTGTTCTGTTTAGTTAACGTGTCACATGTGCACACCGCTGTCACATCACGTGCCCGGCCGGCCAGCCTCACGGAAAGCGCAAAGCGCAGCGCACTGGGGTGCGTGTATGCGACCCGATCCGTGAGCTGTCTGTCTGCCTACCGAGTAATTCATTTGATCGGCCGATCGATCTAACATCGTTGGCCATTAGCAGCTACCGGGTGGCGCATACTTTCGATTATAGTTGCGCGGTGCCGTTCTGGATCTGACGCCAACGTCTCTGCTGCCGAAACACTGTTTTGTTGTACCGTGAGATGCGGTGGTGCCGGCCACGGCGTCCATCCCATCCATGGGAGGGGGTCAAACCTGCTGTGGTGCTGTGTTCCTGAAGCTTGGAGGTTGATGGGATTTCTTAAGATAAAAGACCCACCCGAATCCGAGGGGGATGCCCGCCTAGTTCGATTTTAAATTTACAAGTTACAAACCCGTTAATCGGTCATGATACAACTTCAATACCAACAGAAAATACAAACAAGTGAAAGCGAAAAAATATAGAGGCTTCAGAAAACAGCTAACAAAGCCTCACATGCTTCACGCAAGAAAGTTCTAACAAGGAACACAAAACTGAAGGGCCTCCAACGCGACTGTATATGAACGAAGATAATGCCAGCTATGAAGAGGAAATGAAATGCACTTACAAGGTAAGTCATCATCAGACACTAAGGACATCGACAAGACACAACATCTAGCTTTGTCTTCGAAGGAGGCCACAACCTCTTCACCTGGATCACAAGGCGCCGCACCATCGAAGATCAAAAAGTCCCCCTGAACAAGGATGGAGTCGCCGAGGATCCTAAGGACCGGATCAGAACACATCACATATGTCGATGAGGTTCTTTCAAAGCAAAGCACGTCGCACAGTCCACGACCAGACCACGCCAGAGACGTCAGACTTGGATGAAGAGGCACCCAATCGATCGCAGACAGAGATCCCAAACAACATCTGACGGTTTGCTTGTAGTGTGTTTCATGCACACTTGTTGAAAACCTCAAGAGGAAGGTATGCTGCAGCAAGTGGCAGTTTTTTATCAGTGAAGACACCAAGGTTATAAATCCAATATAACTTCAAAGGTCTTGAAATAGGTGTTCAACGGTGCCAGAAATTCCTTGACTGAAGATGCCAGAAAACACGAACCTACACTGAAGAACACAAACACTTTCATCCCCAACTAGCCAGGAAGGTTGTCAAGCTTCTCGTCTTGCTTTTTGCGAAGGAATTAAACGTATGTTGTGGTGGGAGCAATTAAGAGTAGAAAAATGCAGCAAGCAAAAGAAGAAGAAAAGTAAATGCAAACGATTGTAAACAATGGTAAATGATGGTGTGGGGCCCATAGCTTCAATAATGGTGTTTCTCCAAAAAATGATAAACATGATGGGTAAACAAATTACAACTGGGCAATTGACAGAATTATAAACGCATCACAATGATAATTATGACAATAGAAAGCTCAAAGTCCTAATCATGCATACATTACGTCAAACATATATATAACGATATCTAGCAGCATCTATAACTAAGAGTCCACCTTGAGACCATTATCCAGTGTATCTCACTGCTATTAAATTATAGAAGCAACAGACAAATGCTATGAGCATGGTGTAAGCAACATCTAGGAGCAATAAGTAGCCACAAACATAGTTGTTTTACCCTTAGTGGAAACAACACATCCACCGCCTTAGACGTTTGTATCACGCGTGCCCAGACGCAAGAAGACATGAACCCACTATCGAGCACTACGCTCCTTCTTGGAGTTATAAGCCACTAATTGGCCAAAGTAATAACATATAATGGAGAGCATGCAAGAACATATTAAAGGATATCATACGTACAACATGAACAATCTGATCGTAATTTCATAACCCATCGGATCCCAGCAAACACAACATAACAATTAGAACAAAAGCAAATTGATCATGATAGGCAGCTCACAAGGACCAATTACTGAACCACAAAGGTGGAGAGACAATAATATAGCTACTTCCATGGACCCATGGTCCAAGTGTGTACTACTCACACATCATCTAGGAGGCAAGCATGACTAGGAAGAGGCCTCCGGGGATGATCTCTCCCTCCGAAAGGGTGATAAGACAAGGCTCTGATAACCAACAAGTGTAGGGGATCGCAACAGTCTTCGCGGGTAGGTGACGGGGATCAACCCCGGAAAATCCCATGGTCAGGGACCCTGGGTTAGTCATGAGATGCACAGGTTGAGACGATGGCTCGTCAGCAAACAGGAAGGCTCGCTCCTGCTCGATATTATTGATTGAGGAGATGCGATTACAGTGGAGGCCCAGGCTGGAGCGCTCAAGGCTAGGGTTATAGGTGAGAGATTAGATATCTTTTGCGTCACCCCTCCTAGCCCTTATATACCGGGCTAGGTCTCGGGGAGTTCAGCTACGTTTACAGGTAAGCTTTCCTAACCCTAGCTTGCTCCGTACGGCAGGTCTTCACACCTTCCTTGTGAGTCGCGGACTCCTATGTCGGTGCCAACTAGCGGGCCGAGGCCTGTATCTTCATGGGCCTTCCGCCTTCATGGACACCAGGTAGGCTCATCTGTAGGAGTCGTGGAGTCACCCCCTCGTCAGTAGCCCCCGAGTGCCTGGGGGACTCGGAGAGTCGAGCAGGGACTCGAGTACATTCATTCGTCAGTTATTGGTATGCGCGGTTCATCCGCGGGTCGCTAGCAGTCTGGTGGCCATGACAAAACCTGTTTCGAGGGATGCTAAGCTGAAAGGGCCCAAGGAGTCGACGGGTCGAGCCTTGGTGAATTGCACTAGGGCAAATACCACGGTAGCCCAATCAAACCTACGTCCCTCGACGTGAGCTTGGAACACTGGTGTCGAGCAAAAGTCCGGCCGCTTCAGGTCTTACGGTGTTCATTTGCCGCCAGTAATGTGTGTAGCCTAAGGCGCGTCCGCCCGACTTATCTATCATGCGCAGCGCATGGGAAAGGTTGGGAGTGAAATCGCTCTTCGGCAATTCCCAGCCCGGCTGTACTTCGCAGCGGGGTCTTACCTACACGCTAATCTTGCGTGGCATCTGAGCACAGTGTATCGTGTTCCAGGAATGTGTATTTTTGAGGCGCGGAGCCTTATAGCATTGCACCCGCTTGGAACAAAACATCAAGCGAGCTGTTCACTCAATCACCCGAGGAGCTTTGTTTCGAGTGCTCAGTCGGGGGTTTTTTCGCGAGTAATCACTCGAATGTCGTTTTCGGCTCTTGAGGTGAGGGAGCACCTGAGACTCTTAGCGCCGTATGGTCTTGGCGAATGCATGTTTGTCTTACGTCGGGTTGAGGGAGCACCCGAGACTCTCATAAGTGCGAGTGGTCACTCGAGCACATGGCCGACCTTTAGGTGAAGGAGCACCTGAGGCTCTGATGATGTACTCTCCCGATGGGAGTAAGATGTTTTTCTTCCTTGGAAAAAATATGAGAGATGGAATCTCAGGGCCTTGATGTATTTTTTGGTTTTCTTCGCCGCTTGTCAGGGATGGCGATGCCTCTGTTTGATGGCTGTCAGGGATGCTCTGCCAGTGAACCGTCAAGTCTTCAGGACCGATCATAATAATGGCCGCTGTGGCGTGCGACAGGCGTCGGTTAAGTTTCCTATGCGCGCGTTGGAAACGCGCGCAAATTGATGCGTCTTGCGTACAGTGCGTCCCGTGGGAAAGCATCTTCGTCTTGGGGCCCGAGACGGCTGGGACGTTAGGTCTTTGAATTAATTGCTGCTGTCGTCTTGGCTTCTCTGTGCTTTGAGGATAGTTGTTCTATAAATGGGACTTTCTCTTCCACGCCTCTATCCAACTCGCTGCTTTGCCTCTTCCTTCATCTCTTCTTCCGCTCATGGTTCCCAAGCGAGGTGTTGGCCGTGGCCGTGTTCGTCGTGGCCGTGATGGCCGCACACCACGCTCATGCCGTGGTGGTCGCCATGGTACGGCGCCAGTGCCTTCCTCCTCTCCCTTGGAGGAGGGTTTCTGGCGCTATGATTTTATTTTACGTGTTCGTGGCCAGAGTGCCAATCGCGTTCTTCTTCCCTCTGTTTTTTCTGCCATTGTCTCTGAACGTGGCTTGGATGGCTTGCTTCTGCATCTTCAAGGGAGCTGTCGATCTCCTTCTTATGTTGACTTGGAGGTCGATAGCTCTCGCTTGATTTTTCTTGGTTCTGGTTGGCGTTTGTTTGCTCGGCGGTTGAATTTGAGAGATGGCGATATGCTCAACTGTCGTTTTGACGGCGAAAGCACTGTCACCGTCCGCGCATTCGACCCGAGCGGCAATAGCATGGACCCGCATGGGCAAGAGTCGAGCAGTGACAACTCCACAAAGTCGAGGAGTCCTTCGCCTGCGTCTTCGACTGCTTCTTCCTCAAGGGACTCTTTTGGTGCTGGTGGCGAGCCGTCTTCAACTGCTTGCTCCTCTGGCTCTGAAGAAGACCTCGATGTCAAGCCTCCGGTTAAACGAGCGCGGCAGGCGACCTTGTAGAACTGGAGGCAGCGGCGTCATCTTCGCCGGCAGCTTGGGCAGAGCTGGAGAAGAAGCTAGAGGAGCAGGAGAAGAAGCTGGTGGAGCATCGTCTCCAATGTCTCTGCAAATAAGTCGAGCTTCACCTTTTGTTATGTCATTGACATCATGAGCTTGCTGCTTCGACTCCTACTTTGTCTGTGATGATGCTCTTGTACTAGAGTCGATTACCCCTCCTGGGCACACATGTAGAAGTCATAATTCCTTGGGTGATTCCCTCTTGTAACAGGAGCTTCCTTCTATCCAAATGTAGTTTGAGTCCTCTGTGTTCTGAAGATGATACTTATGATGTAAACTGTGCTTGATCCTTTGCAATGGAATATATATGTCAGCTTTATGCAACCAAAAACTGTGTTCGAGTCCTTGACGATCAGGAGCTGTCTTCGAGCCCGTCCAATACTTTGTACTTGTTGGTTCTATCGGGTGCGCGACAGCGCTCCCGATGGGAGTAGCCCCCGAGGCTACGCTTGAGTCGAAGGGTCAAGCGTAGGCTAGAATTTCCTTTGTCGTTAGTTTCTGTCTTTGATCGCAGCGCTCCCGATGGGAGTAGCCCCCGAGTCTTTAGGTGATCGTTGGCGATCGGGTGAAGACTAAATAAGCTTGTGCTTTGTGCTTCCTCCAAAGTTTCTTCAGAGTACTTGGTGCTTCATCCGATTGGGGCCATGTTATCCGAGCCTTGTTTTCAGTAGGTGGGACTGGCCGGGTGTTTTTTGCTTGAGCATTTTTTAAGCTTCAGACTGCGCGAACTGTCTTCGGGAGGCGATGATCCTCGAGCTCCCGAGTGCTTGGATCCTTTGAATCTTTGGTAGCGTCCTCGGGTGGGGGCTGTACTCGAGGCCCTGAGTGCTTTTGATGAAGATCGCGTAGGCGATAGCGTTGCTCGGGGGGATTTTTGCGCTTAAGCCCCCGAGTGCTTTGGTTGAGATCGCGTAGGCGATAGCGTTGCTCGGGGGGATTTTACTCTTAAGCCCCCAAGTGCTTTGGTTGAGATCGCGTAGGCGATAGCGTTGCTCGGGGGGATTTTACTCTTAAGCCCCCGAGTGCTTTGGTTGAGATCGCATAGGCGATAGCGTTGCTCGGGGGGATTTTACTCTTAAGCCCCCGAGTGCTTTGGTTGAGATCGCGTAGGCGATAGCGTTGCTCGGGGGGATTTTTCTTAAGCCCCCGAGTGCTTTGAGATGGCAGTATCTGGGCAACATTTATTTTATTGCGGTCAAGCTGTTTACATGAGTTTCCAGTCATGTCCGACCGATAGGGGCTATGGATAGAACAGTCGCAAGTTTGCTATGTTCCATGGGTTGCCCACATCCTCGTCTGTCTTCGGGTTCTTCAGCCTGTAGGCGCCACCTCCGATGACTTCTGAGACTATGAATGGTCCTTCCATTGGGGGGCAAGTTTATGGACCTTTTCTTGTATTAGTCGTAGGACTAGGTCACCTTTGTTGAAGGTTCTAGTGCGCAATCGACTGCTTTGGTAGGTACGTAATTTATCTTGGTACCCCTCTGATTTTGCCAGGGTTGCGTCTCTTGCTTCATCGACCGTATCTTTGTCGTCTTGCAGTGCTTCTTCTGCTTCTTCTTCTTCGTATCCGGTGACCCGGGGTGCTCCGAACTTGAGGTCGTGTGGTAGGACTGCCTCTGCCCCGTACACCATGAAGAAGGGTGTGTATTGGGTCGCAGTGTTTGGTGTGGTTCGTAGGATCCATAGAACTGCGTGTAGTTCTTCTACCCAGTTGCCGGCGGCTTGCTCGAGTGGTGCGAGGAGCCATCTCTTGATTCCCCCGCAGACAAGGCAGTTTGCTTTGTCCACCTGGCCGTTGGACTGCGGGTGCGCGACTGATGCGTAATTGATTTTGATGCCCAGTTCTTCGCAGAAGTTCTGAAATTCTGCGGCTGTGAAGTTCGTGCCGTTGTCCGTGATGATGTCGTGTGGCACTCTGAATCTGAAGATGATCGACTTGATGAAGTTGACAGCCGTGAGGGCTGTAGAGCTGGTGATGGGCACTGCTTCAATCCATTTGGTGAATTTGTCGACTGCGACAAGCAGGTGTGTCCTTCCGCCCTTTGATGATTTCTTGAGTGGGCCCACCATGTCGAGTCCCCAGGTGGCGAACGGCCAGGATAATGGTATGGTTTTGAGCTCTGATGCGGGGGCGTGTGGCCTGTTGGCGAATTTCTGGCAAGCGACACAACGTCGCACGATTTCCTCTGCGTTTTTCATGGCTGTGGCCCAGTAGAACCCAGCTCGGAATGCTTTGGACACGAGTGCTCTACTGCTCGCGTGGTGCCCGCAGGTGCCTTCATGGATTTCGAGCAGTAGGGCTTTGCCGTCCTCTTCGTCGATGCACCTTTGGAGCATCTGGGTGATGCTGCGCTTGTATAGTTGTCTGTTGATCACCGTGAACGCCTTGGATCGTTGGCTGATGCGTCGTGCTTCGGCCACATCTTGTGGTAGCGTGCCTTCGATTAGGAATCGGAGGAAAGGTTTTGTCCAGACGGGTCCTTTGAGCTATGTCGGAGCTGTGCTATCGGATGTGCTGGTGCTCGCGCCTTCTGATGGGGTTGCTGCTGCCACATGCGCCATTTCTGTTGCGTCTTCGCCGTCCACGACTGCTTCAGGTGTTGCTGCCTGGACCTTGATGGATCTCCGGCTGATGCTTTCGAGAAAAACGCCGGGTGGTATAGGTCCCCGGGTCGAACCGATGTTCGCGAGCTCGCCAGCTTCTGTTGTCCCTGGTGATGTAGTTGAGCTCGCAACCATCGAAACTTCCTTCGAGTTCGTTGTAGAGCTTTTGGTAGGCCGCCATGTTGTCGGCTATTGCATTGCAGTTTCTCATCGTCTGCTGGACGACGAGATTTGAGTCCCCGTAAATTATGAGGCGAGTGGCTCCGCATGTTTTGGCCATGCGCATGCCATGGAGGAGTGCCTCGTATTCTGCTTCGTTGTTGGAGGCGTGACTGAAGTTGATCTGGAGGACATATTTCAGCTTTGTTCCTTTAGGGGAGATGAGCACGACTCCTGCCCCAGCTCCTTGTTGTCTCTTGGACCCATCAAAGAACATTGACCATGAGCTTGATAGGTCTGGAGGGCCTGGCGTCTGGACCTCCGTCCACTCGACCAGAAAATCTGGGAGTACTTGGGCTTTGATGGCTGTTGGGTGCTTGAACTGCAGGTCCCGTGGGCTGAGCTCGATGTTCCACTCGGCGACTCGCCCGGTTGCTCCAGGGTTGTTGAGTATGTCTGCGAGTGGTGCGCTACTCACGATTGTGATAGGGTGCTCGTCGAAGTAGTGGGACACCTTCCTTGAGGTCATGACGATGGCCAGTAGTAGCTTATGATAGTGCGGGTACCGCTGCTGGGATTTGGTCAGGAGCATGCTGAGGTAGTAGATTGGTCTCTGGATGCTCTGGACCTTGCCTTCTTCTGCGCGTTCGACAATGAGCGCTGTGCTTACTACACTGCTACGTGCTGCCACGTAGAGGTATAGCTTCTCTCGTTCCTTGGGTACCGCCAGTATTGGTTTAGTCGAGAGTGTCTTTTTCAGGTCCGCGAATGCTTGGCGGGCTTCCTCCGTCCACTCGAATTTCTCACCTTTCCTGAGCAGCTGATAGAAAGGCAGCGTGCGTTCTCCCAGCCTGCTGATGAAGCGGCTTAGGGCTGCAAGTTTTCCAGTGAGCTGTTGTACTCCTTTGACGTCGGTTGGTTCTTGCATGCGGGTGATGGCTTGGACTTTCTCAGGATTTACTTCGATTCCTCGGGCAGAGACCATGTAGCCAAGCAGCTTTCCCGCCGGTACGCCGAATGCACACTTCTTTGGGTTGAGTTTGATTCTGTATTTGTTGAGCGCCGCGAAGGTTTCGCGCAGGTCGTCGAGTAGTGTGGCTGCTTTGTAGGTCTTGATCACGATGTCGTCCATGTAGACTTGCACGTTTCTTCCGATTTGCTCCTTCAGGCAGGCCTGCATCATTCGTTGGTAAGTGGCGCCTGCATTTTTAAGCCCGAAGGGCATGGTTTTGTAGAAGAATACGCCATACGGGGTGATGAACGATGTGTGCTCTTCGTCTTCTTCCTTCATCCTGATCTGGTTGTATCCTGAGTAGGCGTCGAGAAAGGAAAGTAGATCGCACCCTGCTATTGAGTCGATTATCTGATCGATTCTAGGAAGGGGCAAGTGATCCTTCGGGCAATGCTTGTTGACTGGTCCGTAGTCGACACACATGCGCAGCACGGTCGTGTCTTTCTTGGGCACCAGCACTGGGTTGGCTATCCAGGTGGCTTTCTTCGTTTCTCGGATGAACTAAGCGTCAAGTAACCGGTTGACTTCCTCTCCGATTGCTATGCGCTTGGGCTCCGAGAATCGTCTCAGCGCTTGCTTCATCGGCTTCGTGTTTGGCTTGATGCGTAGGGCGTGTTCCGCGAATTCGCGTGGTATCCCAGGCATGTCGGCTGGGCACCAGGCGAATATTTCCCACTCGTCTCGAAGGAAAGCGACGAGAGCCGTCGCCTACTCTTCTGGTAGGTGGGCTTACACGCGGACTGTTTTGTCCGGGTCCGTCGGGTGCACTTGGTGAGTGACTGTGTCGCTGTCGATGCTGAAGTCGCGTCCGTACTCCCTGGATTTGCTTCGACTCACCAGTGGGAAGGTGATCTTGTCCGTCATCATGGCTATTTCTCTGAGTTCTTGTTCGGCTCCGAATGTGTCGGAGATTCTGTGGAAGTCACGATCACATTGATCTGATTTGATGAAGCTTCCGCTGATCGTGAGGACTCCTGATGATCCCGGCATCTTGAGCTTGAGGTAGGCGTAGTGTGGGACCGCATGAACTGCGCGAATGCTGGTCGTCCCAAGATGGCGTGATACTGCGATTGCCAGTCGAGTACCTCGAACTCGAGGACGTGCTTTGCGAAGTTGCGTCGGTTGCCGAAGACAACTTCGAGTTCGATGACTCCGAGGGATGTGGCTGCTTCTCCTGGGACTACCCCGTGTAACTCGGTGCTTGATTTTCTCCATACTGATCGTGGGATCAACATCTTTTGCAGGGTGCTGGCGAAGATGATGTTCATGCTGCTGCCTCCGTCCATGAAGACCCGATCCATGTCGTATCCTCCGATTTGTGCGTCGAGTACTAGGGGCGCATGCCCAGGTATTGGGACTGCGGGTGGATGGTCGTCCTGTGAGAACGTGATGTTGGTCTCCGTGTCATGTAGTTGGTAGACTTCGACTATGTTTATGCTCTCAGATGCTCTGGCCTGCAGGGTTTGGGCGTCGCGTTGTGCTTGCGGTACCCTTCCTTCTTGGATCATGAGCACCTGTGCTTGCAGCGGGCTGTGATGTCCTTCCGGGTTTGAGATCGGCGATTGCTCGGGTCGTCGGTTGCGCCTGTCTTCCTTCTGCTTCTCCTTCTTGAGGTCGTCGGCTAGCTCGTTGAACAGGCGACAGTCTCTTAAAGTGTGACCTGACCTGACGCGTCCCCAGTCGTATTCGAAGCTGTGGATCGTGCAGGGTCCTGCTAGCTGCTCTCTAGCCGTGAGTTTGCTAGATCCTGCGTGTCTCTTCCTTCTTGAGATTATGAAGATCTGCTCGTGATCCTCCGGGTGTTCGTGGAAGCGAGGATCGGTTTCGATTCCTCGACTGATGTCTTGGTTCTTGATGAGGTTGGCGAATTCATCCGGCCTTCGATCTGGGTCGTAGTACTCGCCGACAGGTGTCTCGGAGTCGCTGTCTTGGTTGGCGCCAGATGCTCGCGCGACGGCGTGTCGTCGAGTGGTCGTCGGCTGCGCGGCTGCGTGATGTGGCTCGTTCATTGGGGCCTCGACGTAGTTTTCCCATGCGCGCCTTTTGGGTCGTCGATTCCTTCTTCCTTGGCGGTGGTTCTGCTGATTGCTTGATTCGATCTCGTAGTCATCGTCTTGATGTGCGGCGGGTGCCCGGGCGGTGGTGGGTTGTCGAAAGATTTGCGAGTCCTCCTCTACGCGTCGCAGTTCGTCGAGTGGAATTCCTTCATAGAGGCCCCTCGTCGTTCTTCTGGGTCGTCGTCTCCTTCGGCGTTGGCGCTGCACTTGGCCGTTACCGTAGTATCGGTCCTGGCACAACTGTAGCTCGAGTGGTTTTGATGGGGTGGCGGAGATGTCCGCCGTGAGCTTGAGTCCTTCGAGTGCGCTAGATCTGGTTCTTGCCCTTGAGTTGTAGCTTGTTGAAGACGGGACCGCCGAGATCGTGATCCCAACCTGTGTAGTTCCCACAGACGGCGCCAATTGACGGGGATCAACCCTGGAAAATCCCATGGTCAGGGACCCTGGGTTAGTCATGAGATGCACAGGTTGAGACGATGGCTCGTCGGCAAACAGGAAGGCTCGCTCCTGCTCGATATTATTGATTGGGGAGATGCGATTACAGTGGAGGCCAAGGCTGGAGCGCTCAAGGCTAGGGTTACAGGTGAGAGATTAGATATCTTTTGCGTCACCCCTCCTAGCCCTTATATACCAGGATAGGTCTCGGGGAGTTCAGCTACGTTTACAGGTAAGCTTTCCTAACCCTAGCTTGCTCCGTACGGCAGGTCTTCGCACCTTCCTTGTGAGTCGCGGACTCCTATGTCGGTGCCAACTAGCGGGCCGAGGCCTGTATCTTCATGGGCCTTCCGCCTTCATGGACACCAGGTAGGCTCATCTGTAGGAGTCGTGGGATCACCCCCTCGTCAGTAGGTATAACCCTAATTTATTGATTCGACACAAGGAGATCCAAAGAATACTTATAAGCCTTAGCAGTTGAGTTGTCAATTCAACCACACCTGAAAAAGCACTAGACAATATTTTTAGTAGCAACAGTGTGTTGATGGGTGTATCCTTAGAGACTTCCCCAATCACCAACACCACAAAGTAGTAACAAAGTAGTAGCAGCAGTAATGAGAGCAATAGTAACAATGAAGGCAATGAAGATGAAAGATGGACCGGGGTTCAAGGTTTCACTAGTGGTAACTCTCCAAGCAAAAAACAGGTGTTGGGTGAACAAATTACAGTTGGAAAATTGACAAAATTGCACAAACTCTAGCCAAAGAACAAACTAGATAAATCCTAGTCTAAGAACCAAACGTAGGCATGTGTTCCGTATGTAGTTGTACGTGCTTGCAATAAAAACTTGCACAACATCTATTGTCCTACCGTTGTCGTGGATATAATCCTGACAATAGAGAGAGAACCGTCGTGGATATAATCATGACAATAGAGAGAGGGGTATGAAAGGAGCTAAATGAATATGTACGTAGAGTGGTTGACGCAGGGGAAATTATACAAGTTAGGCCTCTCCTTAGAGATAAAAACCTTAATCCTGTCCCAGCCTAACCGGGGTGTTCTTTCTCAAGAGTTGAGGAAAATAGTGTTGCGCGTGCCCGTACTGGATGAGGGGGGAGGCTTATATAGAGTGCGCCTCTGCCTCTTCAATGCCTCAGCTTAATGGGTCTCTAATTACAGGGTTAAATGCGTACTAAATACAAGAAACGGTCAATCATTACTTCTAATAAAGGAGGAGGAACGCCCGCGGTCTTGAATGCTTCCCGTCCGTTGCGTTCCTATCTTTCGAGTAACGAATAGCTCGCCGATCATCTCCTCCGAGTACTGAACTACTCGGATCCTGTTTGCCCTCCGAGTGACTAACTACTCGGAGGTGGTTTCTGTCTTCCGAGTAACGTGTTACTCGGAGACACTGGGAATTGAGCTTCTGAGATTGATAAAGCTCTATATTCTTTACTGATCTTATTTATTTTGTTGGGTGTGTTGGAAACCCAAGGGATTGAGGGTACCCCTTGGTTTCCCTTGCCTAGGGGTATGCTTTTGGTATGACCAGGACAGTAGCCCCCAAGCGCTTTCGGGTGCTCGTGATTGAGATAGCTGACATTTGTCAGATTTCATGAGGTATGTGAAGATTAAACTCAATAAGAGGCTCGGAAGGGATTTATTGATATTTGAACTTTTCCCTCGAGCGTGGGTTGGGCAGGTTAAAGGAAAAATCTGGCGAGACTCAAACGTCTCTCGGAAGAGGTGGACTGAGGCCTCGGAAGGCGTGTCTTGGAGTAAAAGGCCTTAAACTCCATATAAACCAGATTTCTAAAGTTCAATATCCTAAGGCATCGTAACAAGCCTTAGGTCATACCACATGGGATATTGATTCTTTACCCCCTGCGCCGGGTCATACTAGTGGCCTGGCATTCTTCGTCAGAGACGGGCCACTAGCGAATCAACTACTCGGAGTTTACTTGAGCAGTTGGTGAGTGCAAGATTTTCCGTTTGCGGTGAGCTTCAGGGATGTAGTTACTTCGTGATTAGCTTACTTAGCTTCGAGTGGTTCCCCTTATTGTTGTTCCGAGTGACAGATTACTCGGTCGCCTTGGGAGCTCAATAATTTCTTCCGAGTGATTACTTACTCTGAGAGTTTAGCCAATTGATGCGGTGTTCTGTGCCTTCCGAGTAGTTGGAACGGTCTCGGGCTTTGAATCGAAATCTGAATCGGTTTTTGTCGGGACCCGGGGTATGCGTATGTAATTCCAGTCACGATGCAATCACATGGAGAGCCGAGAGCCGTACCCACTTGTCTAAGCAGACAAGGCCAAGCACAGAACACTCTCGGAAAGCATCGAACGTGAGGGGCATCCCATCAAGACCGGATGATCAACTGAGATGGGTCCTCATCGTCCGCTCACAACTCTAAATGCTTATGGGTGGTGAATCCCATACTCATAGACAAGTCGCCTCAACCATGTTATCGATTGAATCCTAACTCTTACATAGACTTACTCCAGCCCGATCACTTAGTTGGGGTCTAGGGCGGGCTCGATCATACAACAAAGTGTGCACGTGACAGAGTCACGAGCAATCGCATCGCGATGCTCCAAGCTGCGCACATCTAAGGGCCACTTGGTGTATAAAAGACCGCCAGCCAGATCACAACTAAGGTCTCGAAAACCCATACTAAGACATGCATGTTATAAACATACACGCAACACACATGTCTAGTATGAACAACAGGTATCATCACATAACTCTACAAAGTAATCTTTATTGACTTACACATCGAGCATACAAAGATCACATGTCTGTGATCAACATTACATCATACAACGGAAGCAAATTAGGTCTGAGTACAGACAAGTTTAACAAATGGCTTAGAGAAGCCTTGTACAACAAACATGCCCTTCCACGAGGGACCAGATTGCTGTCTGGGACTATGCTAACTTAGTCAACGTCGAGCTTCACGAAGGTGACTCCATCGGGGTCCGGGTTCTCATCTAAAACATAGAATAAGCAAACGTGAGTACAAAGTCGTACTCAGCAAGACTTACATCAGAACTACACTACTCATGCTCAAGTATCAAGGTAAAGGAGGTGGGGTTTCATCATGCAGAAATGCCAACTTTGACTTGGCTAGTCCTGTACTACGAGTAACAGACTTGAGGTAAGAAGCGTACATGAGTCCACTACCAAGTCTCCAACCAATACACCACGATGGTTACTTCCTCGACTTACCCACGAGGAAGCACACCATAGCACTCACGCTTATCTTGCGAGTTTTAGAAGTATCCATTCAAGTTGTCTAATAATCGAGCACAACTTTCCAAGTAGTCCATGACCGCGGACGCGGCTATTCGAATAGTTTTGTTAACCTTGCAAGGGTGTAAACTACACACACATGACCATCGGTTACCGCCAAGTCTCGCCACCGTTCAAGAGGTGACAGCGAGGATGTTCACCACAACACTTCACCCACACCTCCGTTCTAGTCGAAGGAGTCAACTGTCTGAGTTCCAAACCTAACTGGAGTTCCGGCCGAGCTTCCAGCCAGGACTCAAACCATGTAGGCACGACTGACAAGCCCACCTCGACGGATGGTTCTCCGCTTGACAAGCCATGTCCCACAAGCCCTACCATGAATGCCACATTTCATTTCCTTTATCTTTCTATGCATATGCCGAATGGAAATCCCGAACTAGGTGTGACTCCTGGACTTGGATCGGGGTGAGTTACTAGGTCGAGAGGGGTCAGTGAGCCCAATGTGTGGTTGTACTCTTTATCTCGGATTACCATACAAGAACTCGGGCTTAAGGCGGTGTTCAACGAGACAACCCACTGTGTACTCCTACACAGCCTCTCATCGTTCACCTTGTATTAGGGTGGATTCACCGACACAGTTTCACTTTCATCAACAACATGTTCACCATCATCCCGACTCACATCAAAAGCAACCTCATTGTACCACTAAGCATGCAATAAGCAGTAACAATTGCAGGGGCCACATGATATCAATCAACTCCTATGTCAGCTAGGATTGTGGTTTGCTTACTACTGTGTCTAATAATCGAGCACAACTTTCCAAGTAGTCCATGACCGCGGACGCGGCTATTCGAATAGTTTCGTTAACCTTGCAAGGGTGTAAACTACACACACATGACCATCGGTTACCGCCAAGTCTCGCCACCGTTCAAGAGGTGACAGCGAGGATGTTCACCACAACACTTCACCCACACCTCCGTTCTAGTCCAAGGAGTCAACTGTCTGAGTTCCAAACCTAACTGGAGTTCCGGCCGAGCTTCCAGCCAGGACTCAAACCATGTAGGCACGACTGACAAGCCCACCTCGACGGATGGTTCTCCGCTTGACAAGCCATGTCCCACAAGCCCTACCATGAATGCCACATTTCATTTCCTTTATCTTTCTATGCATATGCCGAATGGAAATCCCGAACTAGGTGTGACTCCTGGACTTGGATCGGGGTGAGTTACTAGGTCGAGAGGGGTCAGTGAGCCCAATGTGTGGTTGTACTCTTTATCTCGGATTACCATACAAGAACTCGGGCTTAAGGCGGTGTTCAACGAGACAACCCACTGTGTACTCCTACACAGCCTCTCATCGTTCACCTTGTATTAGGGTGGATTCACCGACACAGTTTCACTTTCATCAACAACATGTTCACCATCATCCCGACTCACATCAAAAGCAACCTCATTGTACCACTAAGCATGCAATAAGCAGTAACAATTGCAGGGGCCACATGATATCAATCAACTCCTATGTCAGCTAGGATTGTGGTTTGCTTACTACTGTGTCTAATAATCGAGCACAACTTTCCAAGTAGTCCATG
This sequence comes from Bromus sterilis, assembly GCA_950022295.1. NCBI lineage: Eukaryota > Viridiplantae > Streptophyta > Magnoliopsida > Poales > Poaceae > Bromus > Bromus sterilis. Next base: position 280,021,208 of record OX465599.1, on the reverse strand, counting down.
ACCGCGGACGCGGCTATTCGAATAGTTTCGTTAACCTTGCAAGGGTGTAAACTACACACACATGACCATCGGTTACCGCCAAGTCTCGCCACCGTTCAAGAGGTGACAGCGAGGATGTTCACCACAACACTTCACCCACACCTCCGTTCTAGTCCAAGGAGTCAACTGTCTGAGTTCCAAACCTAACTGGAGTTCCGGCCGAGCTTCCAGCCAGGACTCAAACCATGTAGGCACGACTGACAAGCCCACCTCGACGGATGGTTCTCCGCTTGACAAGCCATGTCCCACAAGCCCTACCATGAATGCCACATTTCATTTCCTTTATCTTTCTATGCATATGCCGAATGGAAATCCCGAACTAGGTGTGACTCCTGGACTTGGATCGGGGTGAGTTACTAGGTCGAGAGGGGTCAGTGAGCCCAATGTGTGGTTGTACTCTTTATCTCGGATTACCATACAAGAACTCGGGCTTAAGGCGGTGTTCAACGAGACAACCCACTGTGTACTCCTACACAGCCTCTCATCGTTCACCTTGTATTAGGGTGGATTCACCGACACAGTTTCACTTTCATCAACAACATGTTCACCATCATCCCGACTCACATCAAAAGCAACCTCATTGTACCACTAAGCATGCAATAAGCAGTAACAATTGCAGGGGCCACATGATATCAATCAACTCCTATGTCAGCTAGGATTGTGGTTTGCTTACTACTGTGTCTAATAATCGAGCACAACTTTCCAAGTAGTCCATGACCGCGGACGCGGCTATTCGAATAGTTTCGTTAACCTTGCAAGGGTGTAAACTACACACACATGACCATCGGTTACCGCCAAGTCTCGCCACCGTTCAAGAGGTGACAGCGAGGATGTTCACCACAACACTTCACCCACACCTCCGTTCTAGTCCAAGGAGTCAACTGTCTGAGTTCCAAACCTAACTGGAGTTCCGGCCGAGCTTCCAGCCAGGACTCAAACCATGTAGGCACGACTGACAAGCCCACCTCGACGGATGGTTCTCCGCTTGACAAGCCATGTCCCACAAGCCCTACCATGAATGCCACATTTCATTTCCTTTATCTTTCTATGCATATGCCGAATGGAAATCCCGAACTAGGTGTGACTCCTGGACTTGGATCGGGGTGAGTTACTAGGTCGAGAGGGGTCAGTGAGCCCAATGTGTGGTTGTACTCTTTATCTCGGATTACCATACAAGAACTCGGGCTTAAGGCGGTGTTCAACGAGACAACCCACTGTGTACTCCTACACAGCCTCTCATCGTTCACCTTGTATTAGGGTGGATTCACCGACACAGTTTCACTTTCATCAACAACATGTTCACCATCATCCCGACTCACATCAAAAGAAACCTCATTGTACCACTAAGCATGCAATAAGCAGTAACAATTGCAGGGGCCACATGATATCAATCAACTCCTATGTCAGCTAGGATTGTGGTTTGCTTACTACTGTGACAAGATGATAGGTCATGCATCGGATATGGTTCAACTATGCGGTAGAATCGATACAAGGTGATCTCCTAAACATGCATAAGCGAGACTGAGAGGGAATTGGGATTTTATAGACATGATCAATGGGGTTTTGCTTGCCTTGCTGACGAAACACGGGTCTTAACGGTGGTCTTCTCCTTCGTGGGTGATCACCGTCTCGGAACGTCTGTCATCAGAGTCAATCATCAACAAGGGGGGACAACTCCGGAAGTAAATGCACAAGCACATGATAAGGTTGTCCATGATGTATATGGTACTGGTTTGTTAACAATTCAATTTAATTGAAGTGTATTGCAAAGGAATTGCAAATTCAAACATCAAATTCAACTTCAAATTATTCCATATAAATGTTTGCTACTGTTCACCCATTTTAAAATGGTCAAACATGAAAACAATTTTCATATTCATAATCCTTGCATTTTTTTGATAATTTTTCATATATTATTTGTCCAATTTGGAGTTAATATGAATTTTCTATGATTTATTGAAGTTTGGCTATTTTTCTGGATTTTCTGTAATTATTTTAATTCTTTTAAAAAGAAAACCCTTTTATTGCGTCATGCTGACCTCAGCATGACGTGGGGGCTTCTGGCCAGTGGGGTCGGCCTGTCAGTCTCAGTGGGGTTAATCCCCTGTTTATAATTAACCCGAGGGGTTAATTAGGGTAGGGCCCCACCTGTCAGTGACTGCTTAGGGCTGGATTAGCTTAATCGCGTGCCACGCCAGTGCTTGCCGGCGTCATTTCGCCGGTGACATCCGACGCGGCGGCGCTCTCCTTGACGGCGGTGCGGTGCACCAAACGGGATGCCGCGACCGCCAAACGAAAGCCCATAGCCGCGCGCATCTCTCTAAGCATCGCAACGTCACCGGGGAGGCCGGAGTCGTCGACGGCGACCACCCACGGCGGTGGCCGGAGCTCGGTTGCGGGCGGCGTTACGCTACGGGGCACGAGGAGGCATTCTAGGAGAGGGGAACGGATGAGGGGCTCACCCTGGTGCAAATGGAGAGGACGGTGAGGCCAGAGGGACACCAGAGGCGGCGAATTCGACGACGAGCTTCACGGCGGCCGACGGCGTCTCGGTGAAGATGGCGACGTCCTCGGGGCCTCTGGGCTCGATTGGAGGAGGTCTTCAACGGAGAGGACGGCGCTGCACGCGTTGGACAAGGTGGCGGGGGCTTTGGAGCTCACCGGCCGCGAGTTTCCACGGCTGCACTCCACGGCGGTCCTCGGGTGCGCGTGGGAGGGCGACGCAGAGAGGTGGAGGGCGAGCAGGAAGAGAGGGGAAGGGTGCGGGGTGACTGGGGCATCATCGTGGCGCCAGGAGGGGGGGGCAGGGGAGGCCTAGAAGGCGCGTGTGTCGCCGTGGCATCGTCGCCGCGCTCCCAGCTCCAGCGAGCTGCTTGGAGCCGCGGGGGAGGAAGACGACAGAAGCGTCTCGATTGGGCTGGGCCGACCTAGTTTAAGTTGGGCCAGAAGCAGGTAAGGCCCTTTTTTTCTGTGTTTTTGTTTTTGTTTTCCTTTTCTGTTATTTGTTTTGCCCCAAATAAAATAGCAAGGCATTTTATAAAATCTTGAAAACTTTTATGTGGGCTTATAATATAAATAGCTAGCCACTCACAAGTTTTGGAGATTTTTGAAATTCAAATAATTTGAATTTCAAATCAAACAGGGGTATTATTTAATTTCCAAGCCCTGTTTGGAATATTTGAAAAATCTTGGTGCATGCAGTGGGACCCACTTCACTTTATATGTGATCATGCATATTTATAATACTTTTCAAAAATACCAGAGGAATTTTTGGAAGCAATTTTTGTCTGGCCATTTAATTAAATTCTTTAGGGCTTTTCTTTTCCCCATTTTTGAATTTCTTTTGAAATTTTCACATGATGCAAAGGGCACAAGCAACCCTAGCACTTACCCTAGTTGGGGTTCTGACAACTCGCCCCCACTCAAAAGAATCTCGTCCCGAGATTCCGAAGTCGTCGGGAGGAAGGAGGGGTACTCGACACAGAGGCGGTCTTCTCTTTCCCATGTTGATTCTTTCTCGGAGTGATGCGACCACTGCACTTTCAGAAACCTCATCTGCTGACGACGAGTGACATGCTCTGCGGAATCAAGAATACGAACAGGGTACTCTCGATAAGAAAGGTCATCTTGGAGATCAAGCGTTTCATGGTCGACTTCGCGGATGGGGTCCTTGAAGCAACGCCTGAGTTGTGACACATGGAATACATCATGTACTCGGGAAAGGTGCGGGGGTAGTTCAAGTTGGTAGGCAACTTCTCCACGTTTAGCAAGAATGCGGAAAGGTCCGATGTAACATGGGGCCAACTTGCCTTTGATACCGAATCGTTGGGTTCCGTTCAGAGGAGTAACCCGGAGGTAAGCCTTCTCATCCAGATTGTAGCTTTCTTGCCTATGATGACGATCATAGTAGCTTTTCTGACGATACTGTGCGGCTTTCAATCGATCACGAACAATGCGAACTTGATCTTCTGCTTCCTTGATCATATCCGGTCCAAAGAATTGTCTTTCACCGGTTTCTGACCAGTTCAAGGGTGTTCGACATCGTCGTCCATAGAGGAGTTCAAAAGGAGCCATGTTCAGACTAGATTGGAAACTGTTGTTATAAGCAAATTCGGCAAATGGAAGAGATTTCTCCCAATTCTTTCCGAATGAGATAACACAAGCTCTGAGCATGTCTTCCAAGATTTGATTAACCCTTTCAACTTGACCGCTAGACTGAGGATGGAAAGCTGTACTAAAGGATAGATGAGTTCCCATAGCATTCTGAAAGCTTCCCCAGAATCTAGAGGTGAAAAGGCTACCACGATCAGAATTGATTACCAAAGGAACACCGTGAAGAGACACAATTCTAGAGACGTACAAGTCTGCCAACTAACTAGCAGTTATAGACTCGCGAACGGGAAGGAAGTGAGCAACTTTGGAAAGCCTATCTATGACAACGAAGATGGCATCATTTCCTTTCTGGGTTTTTGGAAAGCCGGTGATGAAGGCCATACCGACTTTGTCCCATTTCCACTCGGGAATAGGCAAAGGTTGAAGTGTGCCATCAGGTCTTTGGTGTTCGGCCTTAATGCGACGACAAACATCACATTCCGCAACAAATCGAGCAATGTCTCTCTTCATCCTAGTCCAGCAAAATCTCTGGCGTAGATCTCGATACATTTTTGTGCTACCGGGATGAATTGAGAGGGGTGTGTCATGGGCTTCTTTGAGGATGAGTTGCCTTAGATCCCTATTCTTAGGTACTACCAAACGATTTTCAAAGAATACCGTTCCTTTACTATCTGTGGAGAAACATTTAGCAACTCCGCTAGCAATGTTCTCCTTGATCCGGCGAACACCTCGTGCACGTCTTTGGGCAACTATGATTTGATCCTCAAGGGTTGGTTTCGCCACCAAGTTGAAAAGAGATCCACGAGGAACAATCTTGAGATTGAGCTTTCGAAATTCCTCATGAAGAAGTGGTTGATACCGTTGTAACATGAGGTTGTTACAATACTACTTACCACTTAGTGCATCAGCCATGACATTGGCCTTGCCTGGGGTGTAAGAAATTCCTAAGTCATGATCTTTTATCAACTCAATCCAACGTCTTTGCCAGAGATTAAGATCTAGCTGGGTGAAAATGTATTTGAGGATTTGGTGGTCGGAATAGATCTCACAACGATTACCAAGGAGGTAATGTCGCCAAGTCTTCAGGGCATGAACTACGGCAGCGAGTTCAAGATCATGGGTAGGATAGTTCTCTTCATGTGTCCGCAACTGGTGTGAAGCATAAGCTACCACATGTCTATCTTGCATAAGTATGCATCCTAACCCTTGCCGTGAAGCATCACAATAGATCTCGAAATCCCTTTTGGTGTCTGGAGGTGCAAGTACGGGTGCATAAGTCAATCTTCTTTTTAGCTCTTGAAAGCTTTCCTCGCACTTGGGGGTCCATTCGAATTTCTTATCTTTCTTGAGGAGTTCAGTCAGGGGCTTTGCAACTTTAGAAAAGTTCTCGACGAAGCGGCGGAAATAGCTTGCTAAGCCAAGAAAACTCCTAACTTGCTTAACCAATTCAGGTGGAGTCCAGTCAAGGACGGCCTGAACTCTCTCGGGATTGACAGCAATGCCTTTTGCAGAAATCACGTGGCCTAAGTAGGTCACTTCTGGTAGCCAAAATTCACACTTGGAGAATTTAGCATACAGGCGATGCTCTCTAAGTTTCATCAATACCAGCCTAAGATGCTCAGCATGTTCTTCTTCGTTCTTCGATTATATAAGGATGTCATCGAGGTAAACCACGACGAACTTGTCCAAATACTCCATGAAGATTGAGTTCATCATGCGTGAAAAAGTGGCGGGGGCATTGGTTAGACCGAAGGACATGTCGGTGAGCTCGTAAAGACCATAACGAGTAGTGAAAGCCTTCTTGGGAATGTCCTCGTTTCGGATCTTGATTTGATGATAGCCTAATCTCAAATCCATCTTGGAGAAGACAGAGGATCCTGCAAGTTGATCATAAAGATCATTGATCCTGGGCAGTGGGTACTTGTTCTTTATCGTCGCTAGATTTAGCGGGCGATAGTCTACGCACATCCTTTCTGTTCCATCTTTCTTCGTTACGAACAGAACGGGGCAACCCCATGGCGATGAGCTAGGGTGGATGAAGCCTTTTGCCAACGAAGCATCAAGTTGGGTTTTAAGCTCAGCTAACTCACGTGGGGCCATTCTATATGGGCGTCTGGAAATTGGGGCTGTGCCTGGTATAAGATCCACTATGAATTATACACACCTGTCGGGTGGCATTCCCGGCAGCTCTTCAGGAAAGACATCCGGGAAGTCACTGTAACAGCCCAGTTTTCACAAAAATTAAAAAATTTGTTTTCTGTGTGAAATTTTTGATTGTCTGATTTGTTTGCGGTGTTTGCCTCCCCGATTTATCGATCGGCGATTATTTTTCTCCCTCTTATCTCGTACCGGACGGAGACCGACCCTTTCCACCCTGACACTCGACCTTTGCGACACCGGGTTTCACCCGATCATCGTCGCGAAAACCGCACGAGACCAGCCGCAACCAACGAAACGAAAACCCCGTTTAATAATTAAACGGGATATTTTTATAGCGCGCCGGAAAGTGTTCTCGGAACGGTTCCAACGCGAGGTGAACGCCGCCGGCTCGACGCGCTGATCGCGCAGTTCGAAGTTTTACCCGAATCGGAGGTACTGCGGACCCCCGGCGGTCAGAAACGTGAGCATCGCGCGCGCGAGAGAAAAACCGAGGATATTTTTGCAAACTGCCAGCCACCGGAGCTATATAAAGACCACCACACTCCCACCCCATTTCTAGGGTTTCCCTAGCAAAAAATTGCAGCCACCCCCCTCACAATGTCCAGATCTGCCCCATTTTTGCCCCAAACCCCGAAACCCTAGATTTGGACGCGTTGCAGCCGTTAGATCCGAAGACGGACGCACGAGATCGCGCCATGTCGCCCGGAATGGATCCCGTGGAGCTCCTCCCATGGAGGCTTCTCCCTGCCCGAGAAATCCATGGCCGTGCTGCCGCCGGCTCCCCTCCTCCTGGCTAGCCTCTCTCCTCTCTCCCTCTCTTTCCCTCTCCTCTCTCCCTATCCCTCACCTCCTCCTCTGTCCAGGACGAAGTGCCGCAGCCCCATGGCGCCGTGGCCGAGCTCGGGCCGGAGCTAGCACCAGTCGGCCGCTGTCGCCCTGGAGGTCCTCGCGCCCCGGGCCTCCTCCACGCGACGAAGGCCGCCGCCGTGCCCCCCTGGAGCAGCGCCCCCGCCGCGGCCGCCCTAGCCCTCGCCGGCGACGAGCTGGGACGCCGCCGGCCACCAGCCGCTCGGCCTCCTCCTCCAGCTGGTGCCCGATCCAACCGCCAGAGCCAGGCGGGCCGGCCTGCTCCACGGCCCAGCACCCAGCCAGGCCTCCAGCCCAGCAGCGGCCAGATCCATATCCAGCCCAGGCCAGTGGGCCGAGGCCCACTAGGGGTGAGGCCCCGTTTTTTTTTCCGTCTGCGGTTATTTTTCTTTTTCTGCTAAGTCTGTTAAATTTTGCTGCTGATTCGATTTTGCACCGTTAATAACGCTTAAACCGTAGCTCCGATGAACGTGCCCCCAAAACGAAAGTTGCTCAGAATTGCGTGTACTTTAATTCATATTTTGTGAGCATTTGCATTTGAGCTCATATTGATTGCGTAATTGTGTGCTAAAGTGGGCATCAGGCCGTTAAACTGCTACAAATTGCTGTTAAGTGCTGCTGTTATTATTTTATTGCAACTTCGGGTGACGATTGCTTCGCAACCGTTCATCGGAATTGATTGATTCCTTTTGCGTTGCGTTAAGCATTGTTTCTACTTCAGTTTCATGCATTCACATGCCATAATTGCTTGCTGCATCATGATTGTATCTTGCTCCAAAGTAGCTATCCTGCTGTTAGTGTGCTGCTGTTTATATTTTGTTGCAACTTCGGTCGACGAGTGTGTCGCGACCGTTTATCGGAATTGAGTGATTCCAATTGCATATTGTTAAGAATCATGTCTACTTTCATCCCATGTATTGCATTGTCATGATATGCTTTCTGGTGATATAGTTATTCAGCTCCAAAGTTGCTATGCTGCTGTTTTTAATAGCCACCTCTGTTTTTCACTAAGTCTGTTACTTTGCGATGCCATGTTGTTTGCTTAATATCTTTTGATCTATGATGCCTATTTGCATGATTCTTTTTGACATGCTTTCCTTGTCATGTCTAGTTTAATTTAATATCATTTGTGAGCATGTTTGCATTGATTATCCTGTTTATGCATTGCTCTAAAGTGTGCTTCGTGATGTTGGCAGATTGTGCCCGTAACTTGTTTTGCTTATATCTTTTTAACCGTAACTCCGTTTGGGGTGTTCTTTATATGTAACTTGATTAGTTTTTCGTGTTCTTTGTGTTTGTGCTATTGTTTGCTGTTGTTAACCAACCTAAAATATTGTTTAGGGCAGAACAGTACCAAATCTTTTAATCATCGTGCGACACTTAGTGATATGCCATGTTTAGGGTGTGCCTCACTTAAATTGACTAGCATAGATAGTTTACTTTGTGCTTCACCTCTTGACATGTTTGTGTGATATGCCATGCTTTCTTGAGTTGCCATGATAATAACCGTTGGTTGATCACCTGTAGCTAAGCAACTTGAACCACTGTAAACGTGCGGTATTCGTCGTGTGTGACCGATACCCCACTTAAACTGTTAGTAACCGTTCTCGACGATAGACCCGTATCGCGTTGCCGTGCCTTGTGTTGTCTTCTTGATCTTGTATTGCTCCGTAGTAATAGTGGTGCACCGTTGATTGCCTTCCAGTGTTTCCTTCTTGTGTGCTACCGCGGGTACCTCTCGGAGACGATGCGAGCTTGCGATCGACTACACCTTCGGAACCCGACTTATCAACAGGCAAGGACTATGCATTACTTATGATCCATTCTATTTCAACCAGAGGTTTGCATGCTAGTCTAGGTTAGGTTCGATGTTTGATCCTACCACATGTTTACATCCTCTTTCAAACCGATACAACCATGTCCCTTCCCAGCAAACCTTGTACTGCTATGTTACTATTGCTCGTTGCTCAGCCCCTGCTTAGTATGCATGCTTAGGATGCTACGATGTTACCCTGTTACTCCTTGGTTTGGGATATCACCTTATTATATTGTTGTTGATGATATGATTGTTAAAAATGTTGACTATACTCGACGAAGGATGGAAGGTCTAGGCTATCCCGCCCCGACGCTTTGTTCCGTTCGAGTCACCTAGGAACCGAGTTCCGGGTATTTGTTTTAAGACTGAGCGTGCCTAACCGCGTGTGGGGTCCCCTTTTCTTACCTACCTAGCTTCAAGCATTTCTAGTGGTGGCCCAAGCTGGTTTTACCTTTTGCAACGTGTGTGTGTTGGTTGGCGCCCCAGCTGTTTTCGAAATAACTCGGGCCAGCGGAGACTTAGTTCCTCTGTTGGTCCACCCGATCAGCTAGGACCCGGTTTCCCATGTGTGATTAACCGGCAATCCGACCTGCGTCATACGGAAGAGTCCGATCCGAGAGCGTGGCCGGCTTTCGGATTGGGTGTCGACTCCCCCGGGGCCACCCGGATTTGTTTGTTGTTAGCTAGAGGGACCTGTCGTTTCGGATCTCTTAGAACTAAATCATAAAATGGTTGCCTGTGATGGGTAGCAACTGAGAGAGATGGGCGTGAGTGCGGAGCCTTGTAATGGGCAGTTGGTACACCCCTGCAGGGTTAAATCTTTTCGAGAAGCCGTGTCCACGGTTATGGACGACTTGAGACCTACTCCTTGTTCATAGACAACAACAACTGAGATAATCTTAATATAATTTGATCAACGTGTGTGTGTGTTCCTTGACTGCTTCTTCTTCGTCGGGATGCGAAGAGGAGGACAAGGATAGGATAGGTGTTATGTTTGCGTAAGTAGTTGATAGCAAGACTTGTTGGAGGCGATTCCTCATCGAATGCTTGGCTTCTTATCTTACTCTCTAGATCGTTAGCCACTTCATAAATGCTAGTGCGGCAGCAACCTCACCACTTACCCCATCCTTACCGTAAACTACTAGTTGTCCTAGAATGACGAGTGATGAAGTCCTTGCTGGGTCAGATGACCACTACAGTTGGATGCTGAGTACCTCTGTACTCATGATACTACCCCCAAACTCTTTTCAGGGTTCTAATCGACAACATGTATGGTGACCGACGTTTCCCGTGGAGACTCGACGATGACTAGTTAGGCGGATCCCGGCGGAGGGCCTGGACCCGTGTGGTTATGGGAATCGATGTTTTTCTCTTTGCCAGTAGGCATTTGATTGTAGTCTGTACTCAGACATGTATCTTCCGCTGTTGTATTGTATTTGAGGCAGTTGTATGCCGATTGTATGAGATGTTGTATCCTTGTATCTGTAATGTTGTGGTATCATGTTGGAAATCCGGGGCATATGGCTTTGTCATATGTCGCGGTGGGACCGATATGTGCTTCGTCCCCGGATCTGGGTGGAAACACCTAGATCTGGAACAGTACCGCATATCGGGCCTTGCAGTCACGAACCACCGGAATATCTTCAAGGTCTGGAAGGGGAAGCACATTCAAATTATGCATCTGGATTCTAGAACTGGGTGAGGTGTAGTCAATGGCCTGGCCTGAAGGATGGGTGAGTTTAACTGATTTGGCTTTACAATCAAGGAAAGCATTCTGCCTTGATAACCAATCCATTCCTAGGATGACATCAATGTCCGAAGACTTGAGGGCTATAAGAGAAGCAAGGAATACTAAACCCTCAATTGCAATTTGATTGCCATGGCTTACCCTATTAGTTTGCCACTTGGAACCAGGAGTTTGAATGATCATTGGAGAAAACATTTCTTCAAAGGCGAACTCATGACGAAGTGCATAACTCTCCGACATGAATGAACGAGAAGCTCCTGGATCAAAAAGAACGGAGGCGGGAACATGATTGACTGGGAGTGTGCCAAGGATGACGTCAGAAGTATCAATAGCTTCCTCAACTGAGATTTGGTTCACACAACCACCAACAATGGCTAAGGACTTTGCTTGCAAGGAGGTGGAGGTGGATTTCTGTGAAGACTTAGCTTTGGAAGGCTTGGGTGGGGTGGCATCATGTCTTGGACGAGGATCAACTTTCACCGACAATGAACATTTCCGTGCGATGTGGCCAGGATGACCACACTTGTAGCAAACTCTGGTGTCAGGGGGTGGAGCAAGGATGGCAGGCTCACTACCATAGCTATTGGGATTCGTGTTTGGTGGAGGAGGTTGAGGCACCATATAGGATGGCCTTGCAAAAAGGTGTGAAGGAATGGCACTAGTTGGAATCCATATCCGGCGTTTCTGAGGGGCCGAACTAGAAGATGGAGCAAACTCACGAGCATGCTTGCGAGACTCTTCGAACACCTCATTTCCATACTCAGCTCTGAAGGATCTATTGACTAAATCCTCAAAGTTGACAAACTCGTGAAGATTGAGATCATGACGAATAACAGGGCTAAGTCCCTTGCGGAACCTTGCTTGCTTCCTGGCATCAGTGGATATCTCCTCTCGGGCATAACGAGCAAGATGGTTGAACTCGGTCATATACTTGTGGATGGACCTATCTCCCTGAGTAAGATTGCAAAACTCTTCCTTCTTTCTTTCCATCATCTCATCCAGAATGTGGTACCCTCGGAAGGCATCACGGAATTGCTGCCAAGTCACTACGTGACCATCAGGTTGCATTGCAACATAGTTCTCCCACCATTCACCAGCAGCACCTTCCAAGAAGTATACCGCAAACATCACACGATCATTGGGAGCAACATGCGCCGTCTCAAGCTTACGCTCGATGGAACGGAGCCAATCATCAGCTTCAAGGGGCTCGGAGGAACATCGAAAAATCGGTGGCTTGAGGAGGATGAAATCCTGAATGCTGACAACCACATTGCGCTGACGAGCGGTATTCTGCTTGATGAGCTCTAGAAGGCGTGTTTGATCATATCGATTCCGCTCGGCTTCCATCATGATTTCCGCCGCAGAAGGCGGTGGTGGAGGTTCATCATCATTTCGATTCTGATCACGGTCTCGATTCCGAAGAACAACACTACGAGTTCCACCTGACATCCTGTGTGATAAAATCAACAATCAGAACAGGTTTTACGATGGAAACAAAGATAAGAGGACATGACTAGGAGGAAAAGATTGTAATGCAAAGGCAATGATTCATAGAAACACGGGATAAATCGGGCAGCATAACGGCTACACCGGGATGGAAAACAAGAAAACCTCGAGAAGATGGGACATAACTTCTTCAAGGAATTCTAAGACACGAAGACTCTGGACAACCACAACTGTCCTACGGCTACAAGGAAGCACTCAACGAGATGTTCTAGTAAGACATAGATGAGCCTAGTCCTACCATCCCGTAGAAAAGATAAGGTGACTCAGAACTCAGATCGATGAGGATAAGGAGAAAAAGAAGCCTTACGTTGTTCCCTTATACCCAGAGTAACTATATAACTATAGAGTGCTAGACTCGACTTTGACCAAGGGTTGAATAATCCTACAGACAGTCCTGCCCTGATACCAAGTCTGTCGGGACCCGGGGTATGCGTATGTAATTCCAGTCACGATGCAATCACATGGAGAGCCGAGAGCCGTACCCACTTGTCTAAGCAGACAAGGACAAGCACAAAACACTCTCGGAAAGCATCGAACGTGAGGGGCATCCCATCCAGACCGGATGATCAACTGAGATGGGTCCTCATCGTCCGCTCACAAGTCTAAATGCTTATGGGTGGTGAATCCCATACTCATAGACAAGTCGCCTCAACCATGTTATCGATTGAATCCTAACTCTTACATAGACTTACTCCAACCCGATCACTTAGTTGGGGTCTAGGGCGGGCTCGATCATACAACAAAGTGTGCACGTGACAGAGTCACGAGCAATCGCATCGCGATGCCCCAAGCTGCGCACATCTAAGGGCCACTTGGTGTATAAAAGACCGCCAGCTAGATCACAACTAAGGTCTCGAAAACCCATACTAAGACATGCATGTTATAAACATACACGCAACACACATGTCTAGTATGAACAACATGTATCATCACATAACTCTAAAAAGTAATCTTTATTGACTTACACATAGAGCATACAAAGATCACATGTCTGTGATCAACATTACATCATACAACGGAAGCAAATTAGGTCTGAGTACAGACAAGTTTAACAAATGGCTTAGAGAAGCCTTGTACAACAAACATGCCCTTCCACGAGGGACCAGATTGCTGTCTGGGACTATGCTAACTTAGTCAACGTCGAGCTTCACGAAGGTGACTCCATCGGGGTCCGGGTTCTCATCTAAAACATAGAATAAGCAAACGTGAGTACAAAGTCGTACTCAGCAAGACTTACATCAGAACTACACTACTCATGCTCAAGTATCAAGGTAAAGGAGGTGGGGTTTCATCATGCAGAAATGCCATCTTTGACTTGGCTAGTCCTGTACTACGAGTACGAGACTTGAGGTAAGAAGCGTACACGAGTCCACTACCAAGTCTCCAACCAATACACCACTATGTTTACTTCCTCGACTTCCCCACGAGGAAGCACACCATAGCACTCACGCTTATCTTGCGAGTTTTAGAAGTATCCATTCAAGTTGTCTAATAATCGAGCACAGCTTTCCAAGTAGTCCATGACCGCGGACGCGGCTATTCGAATAGTTTTGTTAACCTTGCAAGGGTGTAAACTACACACACATGACCATCGGTTACCGCCAAGTCTCTCCACCGTTCAAGAGGTGACAGCGAGGATGTTCACCACAACACTTCGCCCACAGCTCCGTTCTAGTCCAAGGAGTCAACTGTCTGAGTTCCAAACCTAACTGGAGTTCCGGCCGAGCTTCCAGCCAGGACTCAAACCATGTAGGCACGACTGACAATCCCACCTCGACGGATGGTTCTTCGCTTGACAATCCATGTTCCACAAGCCCTACCATGAATGCCACATTTCATTTCCTTTATCTTTCTATGCATATGCCGAATGGAAATCCCGAACTAGGTGTGACTCCTGGACTTGGATCGGGGTGAGTTACTAGGTCGAGAGGGGTCAGTGAGCCCAATGTGTGGTTGTACTCTTTATCTCGGATTACCATACAAGAACTTGGGCTTAAGGCGGTGTTCAACGAGACAACCCACTGTGTACTCCTACACAGCCTCTCATCGTTCACCTTGTATTAGGGTGGATTCACCGACACAGTTTCACTTTCATCAACACCATGTTCACCATCATCCCGACTCACATCAAAAGCAACCTCATTGTACCACTAAGCATGCAATAAGCAGTAACAGTTGCAGGGGCCACATGATATCAATCAACTCCTATGTCAGCTAGATTGTGGTTTGTTTACTACTGTGACAAGATGATAGGTCATGCATCAGATATGGTTCAATTTTGCGGTAGAATCGATACAAGGTGATCTCCTAAACATGCATAAGCGAGGCTGAGAGGGAATTGGGATTTTAGAGACATGATCAATGGGGTTTGCTTGCCTTGCTGACGAAACACGGGTCTTAATGGTGGTCTTCTCCTTTGGGGGTGATCACCGTCTCGGAACGCCTGTCATCGAAGGCAATCATCAACAAGGGGGGACAACTTCGGAAGTAAATGCACAAGCACATGATAAGGTTGTCCATGATGTATATGGTACTGGTTTGTTAACAATTCAATTTAATTGAAGTGTATTGCAAAGGAATTGCAAATTCAAACTTCAAATTCAAATTATTCCATATGCATGTTTGGTACTGTTCACCCATTTTAAAATGGTCAAACATGAAAACAATTTGCATATTCATAATCCTTGCATTTTTCTGATAATTTTTCATATATTATTTGTCCAATTTGGAGTTAATATGAATTTTCTATGATTTATTGAAGTTTGGTTATTTTTCTGGATTTTCTGTAATTCTTTTAAAAAGAAAACCCTTTTATTGCGTCATGCTGACCTCAGCATGACGTGGGGGCTTCTGGCCAGTGGGGTCGGCCTGTCAGTCTCAGTGGGGTTAATCCCCTGTTTATAATTAACCCGAGGGGTTAATTAGGGCAGGCCCCCACCTGTCAGTGACTGCTTAGGGCTGGATTAGCTTAATCGCCGTGCCACTTCAGTGCTTGCCGACGTCATGTCGCCGGTGACATCCGACGCGGCGGCACTCTCCTGGACGGCGGCGCAGTGCACCAAACGGGATGCCGCGACCGCCAAACGAAAGCCCATAGCCGCGCGCATCTCTCTGAGCATCGCAACGTCACCGGGGAGGCCGGAGTCGTCGACGGCGACCACCCACGGCAGCGGCCGGAGCTCGGTTGCGGGCGGATGAGGGGCACGAGGAGGCATTCTAGGAGAGGGGAACGGATGAGGGGCTCACCCTGGTGCAAATGGAGAGGACGGGGAGGCCAGAGGGACACCGGAGGTGGCGAATTCGACGACGAGCTTCACGGCGGCCGGCGGCGTCTCGGTGAAGATGGCGAAGTCCTCGGGGCCTCTGGGCTCGATTGGAGGAGGTCTTCGACGGAGAGGACGGCGCTGCACGCGTTGGACAAGGTGGCGGGGGCTCTGGAGCTCACGGGCCGCGAGTTTCCACGGCTGCGCTCCACGGTGGTCCTCGGGTGCGCGTGGGAGGGCGACGCAGAGAGGTGGAGAGAGAGCATGAAGAGAGGGGAAGGGTGCGGGGTGACTGGGGCGTCGTCGTGGCGCCAGGAGGGGGGCAGGGGAGGCCTAGAAGGCGCGGGTGTCGCCGTGGCGTCATCGCCGCGCTCCCAGCTCCAGTGAGCTGCTTGCAGCCGCGGGGGAGGAAGACGACAGAAGCGTCTCGGTTGGGCTGGGCCGGCCTAGTTTAAGTTGGGCCAAAAGCAGGTAAGGCCCTTTTTATTTTTTTTCTGTGTTTTTGTTTCTGTTTTCCTTTTCTGTTATTTGTTTTGCCCCAAATAAAATAGCAAGGCATTTTATAAAATCTTGAAAACTTTTATGTGGGCTTATAACATAAATAGCTAGCCACTCACATGTTTTGGAGATTTTTGAAATTCAAATAATTTGAATTTCAAATCAAATAGGGGTATTATTTAATTTCCAAGCCCTGTTTGGAATATTTGAAAAATCTTGGTGCATGCAGTGGGACCCACTTCACTTTATATGTGATCATGCATATTTATAAGACTTTTCAAAAATATCAGAGGAATTTTTGGAAGCAATTTTTGTCTGGCCATTTAATTAAATTCTTTAGGGCTTTTCGTTTCCCCATTTTTGAATTTCTTTTGAAATTTTCACATGATGCAAAGGGCACAAGCAACCCTAGCACTTACCCTAGTTGGGGTTCTGACAGTTTTAAATGAAGAGGATTTTGTCTTGTCAGAGAATCTTCTCGTCAAGGCAAGTAGACGCGTTGTCAGGCATGTCTCCGCGATTCCCGCGGCGGTCTTATAGGATAATCATTAACTGCCCTATGGGGAAGTGGAGCGGTTTATGGGGAAGGCAACCGACACGCCCGTAATGGGGCGCGGATCTGACGCGTGGCGGTTGCTATCCTAAGCTATAAAAGCTCCCCCCACAGCTTGAAACAGATCTGCGTCTTCTTCCCCTCGCGCCTCTACTCTCATCCTTTCTCTCTCTCTCTCCCGTATTCTTGCTTCCGCCGCCGGGGAGTTCTCGAGGGTCGTTCGTGCTTCATCCTGGGAGGCCGTCATTCGCGCTGCCCCTCCGCCGCCGCCGAGACCATGTCTGCGGGGGAATGTCTCCCATCGATGGTGACGGAGGACATGCTACTGGGGTACCAGGACGCAGGCCTGGTTCCTCGCGAGGGATGTCGTCTTCCCGCTCCTGGAGAAGACGAGCCTCTTCCGCGGGACGGTGAGCGAGTCATTCTCCTCTCGCATGTAGATCGGGGTTTTCTCTTCCTCCGCATCCATTCTTCTTGGATTTCTTGGCTTTTACAGGCTCTTAACTTCATCACATTGTGCCCAACGCCATTACTCTCCTCTCTAGCTTCTTCACCCTCTGCGAGGGCTATTTGGGCATAGAGCCCCATTGGCATCTTTTTCGTACTATATACGCCATTAATCCTCAGAAGGTAAAGAAATACGGAGAGGGCGGTGGTATGGAATTCAATCATCTGTGCGGTGGTTTGTTTTTGGCTCGGAAGCAAGGGGTTCAATATTTCTCTTCCAGCCTGCCAGATTCTGTAAAGAATTGGCAGAATAGTTGGTTTTACTGTAAGGTGGCCGATGAGCCGGGGGTACGCACACTGCCCCCTTACTCGGACGTGAGGCTTACCTCTTCCGAGGGTTGGAACCCTCGGCTTACCAACGCCGAGAAGGAGCAAGTGCTCCCCTTGCAGCGCGAGATCATTAGGTTGAAGAAGAACGGGTTGGACGCCATGGATCTGATCGCCACGTTCGTTATTCGGAAGATCCAGCCTCTCCAAGCTAGGGCTCGAGGGATGTGGACGTATTCCGGGCTTCAGGATGATACTCGGTATAGCAGAACCAAGATGCCCCTGGATGAGTTTGAGCTCCAGATGAAGATAATCACCAGCGTGACCCAAGGTCTGCAGCCGACGGGCCGAGTAAAACCTTTCAACAGCGACAATCCTCCAACCTTGGTATGTTGTGTTGTTTCTTATGTGCCTTGGGATGCATTTTGCTTTCTTGTTTCTAACTCGGACCTTTTGGGTTTCTGACGGGGATGTACCCCGGCAAATCCCATGGTCAGGGACCCTGGGTTAGTCATGAGAGGCACAGGTTGGACGATAGCTCGTCGGCTAACAGGAGGATACGTTCCTGCTCGATGTTATTGATTGGAGATGGCGATTACAGGGAAGCCAAGGCTAGTGCGCACAAGGCTAGGGTTACAAATTGTGTATTAGATGATCTCGAGGTCTCCCCTCCTAGCCTTTATATACTAGGCTAGGTCTCGGGGAGTCCGTCTGGGATTACAGATGAGGTTTCCTAATCCTGATCTTGTTCCGTACGGCAAGTTTGCACCTTCCTTATGAGTCGCGGACTCCTACGTCGGTGCCACTAGTGGGCAAAGGCTGGGCCCAGGCGGCATCTTTGTGGGCCTCCTGTCTTCGGGTACACCGGGTAGGCTCATCCATAGGAGTCGTGGGGTCACCCCCTCGTCAGTAGCCCACGAGTGCCTGGGGAACTCGAAGAGGCGCGCAGGAACTCGAGTCCATTCTTGCGTCGTTTTTGATGTATGCATGGTTCAACCGCGGGTCGCTGGCAGTCTGGGGCCATGAAAAAACCTGTTTCGAGGGATGCTAAGCTGAAAGGGCCCAAGGAGTCGACTGGTCGATCCTTGGTGAATTGCACTAGTGGCAAAAACCGCAGTAGCCCAATCAAACCCATGTCCCTCGACATGAGCTTAGAAAACTGGTGTCGAGCAAAAGTCATGCTGCTGCAGGTCTTATAGTGATCAATTGTCGCCAGTAAATTTCGTAGCCTAGGCGCGTCCGCCCGCCTTTTTCTATCATGCAAGCGCATGGAAAAGGTTGGGAGTGAAATCGCTCTGCAGCAAGTCCTAGCCCGGCCGATTTGCGCAGCAGGGTCTTACCTACCCGCTAAGCTTGCGTGGCATCTGGGAACAGTGTATCGTGTTCCAGGAATATGTATTTTTATTGAGGCACAGAGCTTAGTAGATAATGCACCCACTTGGAATAAACAATCAAGTGAGCTGTTTTTAGTAGTCACTCGCAGAGCTTTGCCGGGTGCTCACGCGAGGAGTAACGTAGAGGGTACTTGCTCGGAAGGTCGTCGAGTGCTCGGATTCTCAGAGTTTTGCGAGTAATCACTCGAGTATTGCCTTTGCTCTCGGGGTGAGGGAGCACCCGATACTCTGGGATCGCTCGATCTGGCGAGTGCAGGTCTGCTTATCTTCTGTCGTGGTGAGGGAGCACCCGAAACTCTTCGTGTGTGCGAGTAGTCACTCGAGCACGTCTTTTCTTTTATGTGAGGGAGCACCCGAAACTCTAATGGGTGCGAGTAATCACTCGAGCACATATTTACTCTTTAGGCGAGGGAGCACCCGAAACTCTAGTGGAATGCTCCCGATGGGAGTTAAATATATTTGAAAAATGTATTTGAGTTAGTAAAGACGGTGCTTGCAGGCTATTTTTTTGCGCTGCCATTTTAATTTACCTCTTCTTGGTAAGGATAATGATCTCTTTGCTCGAGGACCGTCAAAGATGCTCTATCTGCGAATCGTCATGTCTTCATGACCGGTCATAATGATGGCAGTTGATGGCGTGCTGCAGCCGCCTGTTGAGTTATCGATGCGCGTATTGAAAACGCGCGAGATTTGACGCGCCCAGCGCACAGTGCCGCCCGTGTGAAGGCATCTTTGTCTCGGAATTCGAATCGCCCGACATGCTTGGTCTTTGAATTTATTGCTGCTGTCGCCTGGGCTTCTGCGTGCCCTTGGGGTTCTGCTATAAATAAGCCCCTTTTCTTCATCTGGCAGTAGTGTTCGTCTTCTACCTCTCTAGCTCCTCTTCTTCATCTTCTCATGGGACCAAAACGTGGTGCGGGTATGACTAGCCGCGGCCGGGTTCGCCGTGGTCGCGGTGGTCGTACTCCGTGCTCTTCTCACGGTGGCCGTCGTGGTACACCGTCGACGCCTTCCTCCTCTTCCTCGGAGGAAGGCTTTTGGCGCTATGATTTCCCCCCGCGCGTCTGTGGCCGGAACGCCGCTCGTATTCTGCTTCCTTCTGCATTTTCTGCCCTTGTTTCTGAGCGCAGTCTTGATGGCTTGCTGCTTCGTCTTCAGGGGTGCGCTCGATCTCCTTCTTATGTTAAGTTGGATATCGATAGTTCCTGCTTGATTTTCCTTGGCTTTGGATGAAGATCGTTTGCTTGATGCTTGAACTTGCGTGATGGTGACACTCTATGTTGCCGTTTTGATGGCGAAGACACTCTTACCATCCGCGCCTTTGACCCGAGCGGCAACCGCATGGATCCGTATTTGCCGGAGACAAGCATCGATGGTTCTGGCAGGTCGAGGAGTCCTTCGCCTGCGTCTTCAACTGCTTCCTCCTCCGGCGACTCTTTGGGTGCTGATGCTGAGCCGTCTTCAACTGCTTCCTCCTCTGGTTCTGAAGATGACCCCGACGTCAAGCCACCGATCAAGCGGACGCGCCAGGCGACCTTGTAGAACTGGAGGCAGCGGCGTCATCTTCGCCGGCAGCTCGGGTAGAGCTGGAGAAGAAGCTGGTGGAGCAAGAGAAGAAGCTAGTGGAGCATCGTCCTCGGTGCTCCGCAAATAAGTCGACCTTCACCTTTTGTTATGTCATTGACATCATGAACTGGATGCTTCGACTCCTCCTTTGTCTGTGATGATGCTCGTTGTCTTAGTGCCAATTATCTCAGCATGGGCATACATGTAGAAGTCATAATTCCTTGGGTGATTGGTGCTGTAGACTTATTGGCTGCTTGTGTCCTTTTTAACTAGGTTGGTTCTCCATGTAATGATCATTGCCTTTGGGTAATCAGAGCTTCCTTCTATCCAATGTACTTCGAATTTTTGTACTGGGAATGATGCGAGCTGTGCTTGAGCCTTTGCAATGGAATTTGTCTTCGAATCCTTTGCAACCGAAAACTGTGTTCGAGTCCTTTGCGCTCGAGGGCTGTCTTCGAGTCCATCAAAACTTTGCACTGTGGGTTCTATCGGGTGCGCGACAGCGCTCCCAATGGGAGTAGCCCCCGAGGCTACGTTTGGGTCGGAGAGTCGAACATAGGCTGAGATCTGTTTCCTTTCTAGTTCTTCCATTATTTTCTGTCTTTTATCGGGTGCGCGGTAGCGCTCCCGATGGGAGTAGCCCCCGAGTCTTCGGGTGATCGTTGGCGATCAGGTGAAGACTAAAGAATTGTCTGCGTCCTGCGTTCCGTCTATATTTCTTCAGAGTGCTTTGTGTTCCATCTAATTGTGGCCATGTCTTCCGAACCGTTTTTCAGTAGGTGGGGCCGGTCGTTTTTTTTGCTTGGCCCCCTTAAGTTTTGGACTTCGTGAGCGTTTCTCGGGGGGAGGTGGTGCTCGAGCCCCCGAGTGCCTTGATGTAAAGATCGCGTGAGCGATGATAGCGTCTCTCGGGGGGAGTTTGTACTCGAGCCCCCGAGTGCTTTGATGTAAATATCGCGTGAGCGACGATAGCGTCTCTCGGGGGGAGTTTGTGCTTGAGCCCCCGGGTGCTTTGATGTAAAGATCGCGTGAGCGAAGATATCGTCTCTCGGGGGGAGTTTGTACTCGATCCCCCGAGTGCTTTGGGTATAGATCGCGTGAGCGATGATAGCGTTTCTCGGGGGGAGTTTGTACTCGAGCCCCCGAGTGCTTTGGGTATAGATCGCGTGAGCGACGATAGCGTCTCTCGGGGGGAGTTTGTACTCGATCCCCCGAGTGCTTTGGGTAAAGATCGCGTGAGCGACGATAGCGTCTCTCGAGGGGAGTTTTCTACTCGAGCCCCCGAGTGCTTTGATGTAAAGATCGCGTGAGCGACGACAGCGTCTCTCGGGGGGAGTTTTTCTGCTCGAGCCCCCGAGTGCTTTGAGGTTGTAGTATTTGGGCAACATCATTTTATTGCGTCGAAGGGTTACATTAGCTGCCAGTTGAGCCTGATTGGTGGATGCTATGGGTAGAACAGGCGTAGGTTCGCCACGTTCCATGGATTTCCCACATCCTCGTCAGTCTTCGGGTTCTTCAGTCTATAGGCGCCTCCTCCTATGACTTCCGAGATTATGAACGGTCCTTCCCATTGGGGGGCAAGCTTGTGGACTTTCTCTTGTTTGAGCCGTAGGACAAGGTCGCCTTTGTTGAAGGTTCTGGTGCGCAGGCGGATGCTTTGGTAAGTGCGCAACTTGTCCTGGTACCCCTCTGACCTTGCTAGGATGTCTCTTGCTTCGTCTGCTGTGTCCTTGTCATTTTGCAGTGCTTCTTCTGCTTCCTCTTCCTCGTACCCCGAGATCCGGGGCGCCCGAATTTGAGGTCATGTGGTAGCACTGCCTCCGACCCGTACACCATGAAGAAAGGTGTGTACTGGGTTGCGGTATTTGGGGTGGTACGC
Source organism: Bromus sterilis (assembly GCA_950022295.1). Lineage (NCBI taxonomy): Eukaryota > Viridiplantae > Streptophyta > Magnoliopsida > Poales > Poaceae > Bromus > Bromus sterilis. The sequence continues at coordinate 279,999,033 of OX465599.1, read as the reverse complement.
ATGCTCCAAAGTACTGCAGGGAGTTCTTCTATCCAGTTTCCTGCGGCTTGCTCGAGTGGTGCAAGGAGCCGCTTTTTGAGTCCTCCGCATACTAGGCCATTTGCTTTTTCCACCTGGCCGTTAGACTGCGGGTGCGCGACTGATGTGTAGTTGATTTTGATGCCCAGTTCTTCGCAGAAGTTCTGAAATTCAGCCACCGTGAAGTTCGTGCCGTTGTCCGTGATAATGTTGTGTGGAACCCCGAACCTGAAGATGATTGATTTGATAAAGTTCACTGCCGTGAGGGCTGTGGAACTGGTGATGGGCACTGCTTCGATCCACTTGGTGAACTTGTCGACTGCTACTTTTAGGTGTGTTCTTCCTCCTTTTGATGACTTCTTGAGTGGGCCTACCATGTCGAGTCCCTAGGTGGCGAACGACCATGATAGTGGTATGGTATTGAGTTCTGAGGCTGGAGCGTGTGGTCTGCTGGCGAATTTTTGACAGGCAATGCAACGCCGCACGATGTCCTCTGCGTTTTTCATTGCAGTGGGCCAATAAAACCCTGCTTGGAACACTTTGGACAAGAGCACTCGACTTCTCGCGTGGTGCCCGCAGGTGCCCTCGTGGATTTTGAGCAGTAGGGCTTTTCCATCTTCTTCGTCGATGCACTTCTGGAGTATCTGGGTGATGCTTCGCTTGTATAGCTGTCTGTTGATCACTGTGAATGCCTTGGATCGACGACTGATGCGCCGAGCTTCTGAGACGTCTTGCGGTAGCGTGCCTTCGATTAGGAATCGGAGGAACGGTTTTGTCCATGCTGGTCCTTCGAGTGTTGTTGGATCTGTAGGTTCCGCCGCTTGACTGCTGTTGCCTTCAGATGGACTTGTTGATGCCACTTGTGCTGGTTCTGTGCTGTCGTCATCTACAGCTGCCTCTGGTGCTGCTGTTTTTTCCTTGATGGATCTCTGGCTGATGGTTTCGAGGAAGACGCCTGGTGGTACTGGTCCTCGAGTCGAGCCAATGTTTGTGAGTTCGTCGGCTTCTGTGTTGTTTGTTCTCGGGATATAGTTGAGTTCGCATCCATTGAAACTTCCTTCGAGCGTGTTGTAGAGCTTCTGGTAGGCCGCCATGTTGTCGGCTGCTGCATTGCAGTCTTTCATCGCCTGCTGGACGAAGAGGTTGGAGTCTCCGTAGATTACGAGGCGAGTGGCACTGCATGTTTTGGCCATGCGCATGCCGTAGAGCAGTGCCTCTTATTCGGCTTCGTTGTTGGAGGCGTGGCTGAAGTTGATCTGGAGGACGTATTTGAGCTTGGTTCTTTGGGGGAGACCAGAACGACTCTTGCTCCGGCTCCTTTCTTGTAACATCCCAAATTTTTCAAAATTTTGGAATGTTAATAAATAATATAATATTGATTGACTTGTTTGAATTTTAGAGTAAACGAAAACTTTTCTTTTGAGTTTTTGTTTAAAACCTTTACAAATCATTTAATAAAATTAGATAATCATTTATCCAATAATGAAAATTTTGGTTGTGAACTTTATTCAAAATTTCAAAGAATGATTTTCTTTCTTTTGTCCTTTTGAAATTTGGTACGAACCACAATTAAATATTTCCGAGTGAGAATAAAATGACTTTCTTAAATTTATTGTGGTCCCATACTCATTCTCGAATTCTTATTTTGGAGTTTATTGGATATTGACGTTTAAGAGATATTTAAATATTTCCAATAATTTAATAAATAAAATGAGAGGAGATAATATGACTTCTCCAAAAACAGTATTGGAAAAATTTAATAATGTCGTTAATGAGTTTTTTTTCATAAAAATATATTTCTAAAATTTATTCTGAGAGGGAAATATAGTTTTCCTAGACTCTCTATGTTTTATTTGGCCTATACAATTTTATTTGAGAGTGTTTAACCCAAATAATAAAAATAGGATTCCTAAGTCAATTGGACTGAGGTCATCTATCTAATTTTTCCCCTATCTCTCTTTCCTTTTTCTTTATCTTGGGCCAAATTTCCACTAAGGCCCATAGCCCGAGCGAGTTGTCTTCTTCCTCTCGTTCGTTCATGTGTACGTGAACACAGAAGCAAATGGCCATGGCAACTGAAGCTCTTCCTCCTTTCCTCCCATATACTCTTTTGACTGATTCACTTCAGAACCTACATAAAAATTGTGGACAAGTTCATGAGGAATCCATTCATGGAAACAAACACGCGTTTTAATGCTTTTAATTGTCCATAATTTTCTCCATGAATGCCATTAAATTCATTTCCAAAACCTCGCTTTTAATGCCCATTATTTCTCCATAAATGCCATTAAATCTATTTCCAAAACCTCGCTTTTAATGTTCATTATTTCACCATGAATGCCATTAACTCCATTCCAAAACCTCACCCACTCTCCTTCTATGGACCTCCCATGACCCTATAAATACCGCCCCTAGGACCCCTTTGAACCACACATCCCCACGCATAAAGTCCCTCTCCAAAGCCCTCTCCTTCGTGCGCAATTTCTCGTCGGAGTAAAGATGCATCCACACTTCCGGTGAAGATTTTTGTCGCCATGAAAGGTACCTAGTCCATATTTCTTCCTCTAGTTTCTTCCCCTTGCCGATGCGCACCGTTGTGACATATTTTTCCTCTCGATTACAAGGTCGGAGCACGCCGTCCGTGTCATTGTGCTCTTCATGCGTTCTTCTCTACTCCGGCGGAACTTCTCGGCTATCTGAAGGCGAACATGGAGCTATAACCTTGTCCATCGAGTAGCCCAAATCATCCTCTATCCCGTTCGGCTGTTTATTGACGCCCGCGACCTTTTTCCAAAATTCCGGCGAGATCTCCGGTGAGCCTTTCTCCCCTCTTTGTTCATCATTTTATTTTGTAAAAATCGAATGGGTACAGACCTATCAGAACTCGCCATTTTGCATCCTTTTTATTAATCCCGTAATTCATTTTAGCAAAAATAGCCAAACTTCAGAAATTCATATCTTCTATCCCGTAAGTCGGATTTCGACAAATTCCATATCCCCGGATTCCTTGGAAAATGTAGTTTATTATTTTCCAACAATATTCCACTTTTGATAATTCGAAATTTAACTCAAATTTATTTTATTAATTTGAGTATATTTGATATACATCTTATTCTATAATTTATTTGGAATTTTTTCTTCATCAAATTTGATCCTTAAAATCAAATCTTTCTGTTTGGACAATTGTCACATTCTTTCCATCATATAAATACACTATTTTGACCTCAAACCTTTGTCTTAGCTTCCCTTTAGTTATATCTCTTTTTGGCTACAAAAATTCAATCTTCTCAACAAGATCATCACGATTTCTATCGGATCTTTTTGAATCCAATCCAAGAATCGATTTCCTATTCAAATATGCATATGGAAAAACCAACTGAGTTTGACATACTCTCCATCCAATTGATTTTATAATCAACCTCGAACATATCCAATTGATTTTACAATCCTCGGATATATGATTGCCATCATATTTCCATCCAATCCAACTTGATCCTATCTCAACCTATCCATGCCATAGTAATTAGTTTATTAATAGTAATAACTAAATATTTATGTTGTAATTGTATCTTATTTGGATCTTCACTTTGGGTTGAGTTGTGTGTTGAAGTGTTTCTCTTTTACCGTTAGATATATTGTAACGAGATGGAGAGATGATTACGAGTAGAATATTTCATCGTCAGGATCCAGGCAAGTTACTCTTTTGATCATGCTCCAGTATTACCTATATTTTTTATATGCATTGTAGTCCAACTTAAATATTATGCATTGATAGGATTATATATTACTATGCTATTACACCCAGTAGTTCATTGAGGTAGGTCTGAACCTTATATCATTGTCGCCACCGTGTAGAATTATACGGCTTTGCTAAGTAGACGTGGATTGGGAAGTGGTCCATTATGAGGTATGAGTGACTAAGTAGTAAACAGGACCAAGATAATCTTAATGAACCACCTGGGTGGAATGGTTGGGGCACCCTGGAGGAACCAGTGGATTTGCCTGACTGACCTGGAGATGGCCAGTAATCACTGCGGAATGCCACCCAGGCTTAAAGGGATCAATCATATTTTTCATAACTAGAAGCTTACGTGTGCAGCCACAAGCTATTATGGGCTCTGGCTTGGTTGATTAGTTGTAGTGACTCTTACTAGGTGGTGCTACGAACGTAGTTATGAGTAGGTGGGATGGGCACCGCCAGAGTGAGGGAAACTCTTCTAAAAGACCATGTCTCGACCTTCCGGTTCTCATACAACATGTAGTGTGACGAACTAAAAAGGAGGTGGTCGAGTCTTGTGGGGAAAAGTGCACAAACCTCTGCAGAGTGTACAAACTGATCATGATTAGCCGTGTCCCCGGTTACGGACAACTTTGAGCATCTAGAAGTGGGAATGTTGTCGGATCTCATCATATTTAATTAATCAATCGGGTTTAATGAACTTTGGGAATAGATTGACTTGGAGAAACCAATTCAATCATATTATGAGCTTTGTAGTACTGTTATGATACTCTTTGAGTAGGACAAAATCAGCTTTATGCAAACTGAAACTCTTAGAGCTTTTCCACCAGCCAAAATTGCATGTAGAAGATAGGTCTGTTATTTTTTTTTTTGAGTAACTTGCCGTACATTCAAAGTACTGACCCATTTTGGGCTGTAACCTTCGGTGTTGCAGGATTGTATATGACGAGTAAGTGATGCGATGTAGGGTTACGATGTCTACACTCAACTTTGCCGTTGGTGTTGATGGGACTCCACTTATGTATTGTTTGTTTCCGCGGTGTATTCTAGCCCAAAGGCTATAAGGTAATAAATACCATGTACTTACATTACTTTTTGACATGTGATTTATGGTATTTCATCGAGTACTGTGTGTGCTAGCATACTGATCCAGGGATAGCACAGAAGCACAGTAGACTTGGTTCCCTTCGGGACCGGGTCGTTACATTGCTGTCTTTTTGACCCATCGAAGAACATTGTCCATGAGTTCGATAGGTCCGGGGGGCCTGGTGTTTGGACCTCCGTCCACTCGACCAGAAAGTCTGAGAGTACCTGGGCTTTGATTGCTGTTGGGTGCTTGAATTGCAGGTCCCGCGGGCTGAGCTCAATGTTCCACTCGGCGACTCGCCCCGTCGCTCCGGGGTTGTTGAGGATGTCCGCTAGTGGTGCGCTGCTCACGATTGTGATAGGGTGTTCGTCGAAGTAGTGCGACACTTTTCTTGAGGTCGTGATGATGGCCAGTAGTAGCTTCTGGTAGTGCGCGTACCGCTGTTGGGACTTTGTCAAGAGCATGCTGAGGTAGTAGATCGGCCTTTGTATGCTCTGGACCTTGCCTTCATCTGTGTGCTCGACGACGAGTGCTGTGCTTACCACGCTGTTGCGTGCTGCCAAGAGGTACAATTTTTCTTTTTCTTTGGGGACCGCCAAGATCGGTGGGGTCGAGAGTGTCTTCTTCAGGTCCGCGAATGCTTTGCGGGGTTCTTCGGTCCACTCGAAGTTCTCTCCTTTTCTTAGCAACTGGTAGAATGACAATGTGCGTTCTCCCAATCTGCTGATGAAACGACTCAGGGTTGCAAGTCTTCCGATGAGCTGCTGTACGCCTATGATGTCAGCTGGTTCCTTCATCCTGGCGATTGCTTGAACTTTCTCGGGGTTCGCTTCGATTCCTCGAGCGGAGACCATGTAACCGAGCAGCTTCCCGGCGTGGACGCCGAATGCGCACTTCTTCGGGTTGAGCTTGATTTTGTATTTGTTGAGTGCTGCGAAGGTCTCGCGCATGTCATCGAGTAGCGTGTTTGCACCGTAGGTTTTGATGACGATGTCGTCCATGTAGACCTGCACGTTTCTTCCTATTTGATCTTTTAAGCAGGCTTGCATCATCCACTGGTATGTGGCTCCGGCGTTCTTGAGTCCGAAATGCATTGTTCTGTAGCAAAATACGCCGTAAGGGGTGATGAATGATGTATGCTCTTCGTCTTCTTCTTTCATCCTGATCTGGTTGTATCCTGAGTAGGCGTCGAGGAACGATAGGAGGTCGCATCCTGCTGTCGAGTCGATTATCTGATCGATCCTTGGCAGGGGAAAGTGGTCCTTTGGGCAGTGTTTGTTGACTGGCCCTTAGTCGACGCACATTCGCAGTACGTCCGTGTCTTTCTCGGGGACCAGCACGGGGTTGGCGACCCAAGTGGCTTTCTTCGTCTCTCTGATAAATTGGGCGTCGAGTAATCGGTTGACTTCCTCCCCTATTGCTCTGCGCTTGGGTTCTGAGAATCTTCGTAGCGCCTGCTTCACTGGCTTTGTGTTTGGCTTGATGCGCAGCGCGTGTTCCGCGAGCTCGCGCAGTACTCCTGGCATGTAGGCTGGGCACCAGGCAAAGATTTCCCATTCCTCGCGGAGGAAAGCGATGAGGGCAATCGCTTGCTCTTCTGGGAGGTGGGCGTACACGCGGACTTTTTTTTTGGGTCCGTCGGGTGCACCTGGTGGGTGACCGTGTCGCTGTCGATCCTGAAGTCCCTCCTGTACTCTTTTGTCTCGCTTATGCTTGCCAGCGGAAAGATTCTTTTGTCTGTCACCATGACTATTTCTGTGAGTTCTTGCTCGGCTCCGAAGGTGTCGTAGACTTTGTGGAAATCGCGATCGCACTTGTCTGATTTGGTGAAGCTCCCGTTCACTGTAATGACGCCCGCGGATCCTAGCATCTTGAGTTTGAGTTAGGCGTAATGCGGAATCGCCATGAACTGCGCGAATGCTGGACGTCCCAATATGGCATGGTATTGCGACAGCCAATCGAGTACTTCGAACTCGAGGGTGTCTCTTGAGAAATTGCGTCTGCTGCCAAAGACAACTTCGAGCTCGATTACTCCAAGGGAAGTGGCCGCCTCTCCTGGTACTACTCCGTATAGCACGGTGCTTGATTTCTTCCATACTGATCGTGGGATCAGCATCTTGCGTAGGGTCCTGACGAAGATTATGTTCATGCTGCTGCCTCCGTCCATGAAGATTCTGTCCATGTCGTATCCTCCAATTTGAGCATCGAGTACCAGGGGCGCGTGTCCCGTCCTTGGGACTACGGGCGGGTGATCGCTCTGGGAGAACGTGATGCTGGTTTTTGCGTTGTGTAGCTGGTAGACTTCGACTGCGTTTAGGTTCTCGGCTGCTCTGGCTTGCAGGGTGTAGGCGTCCTGTTGGGCTTGCGATACCCTGCCCTCTTGGATCGTGTACACCTGTCCTTGAGTCGGCGACTGCTCGGTTCGTCGGGTGCGCTTGGCTTCTCGCTATTTTTCTTCCTTGAGGCTGTCGACGAGTTCGTTGAACAGGCGGCAGTCTCCCAGGGTGTGGCTCGATCTGATGTTTCCCCAGTTGTCTTCAAAGCAGTGGATCGTACGGGGTCCTTCTAGCCGTTCCCTGACCGTGAGCTTGCTGGATCTGGCATGCCGTTTCCTCCTTGAGATTCGAAAGAACAGCGCGTGGTCCGCTGGGTGTTTGTGAACTCGCGGGTCGATTTCGACCCCCTCGCTTAGATTCTGGTTCCTTATGAGATTGGCGAATTCGTCTGGCCTTCGATCTGGGTCGTAGTATTCGCTGGTCTGAGTCTCAGAGTTGCTGTCCTGGCGGGCGGCGACTGTCTGTACGGCGGCGGGTCGTCGAGTGGTCGGCGATCGTGTGGCTGTATAGTTTGACTCGTCGAGTGGAGTCGCTTTGTAGAATCCTCGCGTCTTTCTTCTGGGTCGTCGACTTCTTCCTCGTTGGTGATGGTCTTGGCGATCGCTGATCTCGAGCTCGGAGTTGATGTCTTTTTGTGCGGCGGGTGCCTGGGTGGCGGTGGGTCGTCGAGTGATCGGCGAGCCCTCTGCTTCATGCTGTAGCTCGTCGATCGGGATCTCCATGTGGAACCCTCGCGCCTTTCTTTTGGGTCGTCGAGTTCTCTTTCGCTGGTGGTGGGCTCGATTTCCGCCGGTCTTGCACGGCTGCAGGCAGAGCGATCTCGCTGGGACGGTAGAGATGCTTGCCACGATCTTGAATTCTTCGGGTGGATTGCATCTGGTTCTAGCTCTTGAGTTGTGGCTTGCTGGAGACGGAACCGCCGAGATCGTAATTCCAACCTGTCTAGTTCCCACAGACGGCGCCAATTGACGGGGATGTACCCCGGCAAATCCCATGGTCAGGGACCCTGGGTTAGTCATGAGAGGCACAGGTTGGACGATAGCTCGTCGGCTAACAGGAGGATACGTTCCTGCTCAATGTTATTGATTGGAGATGGCGATTACAGGGAAGCCAAGGCTAGTGCGCACAAGGCTAGGGTTATAGATTGTGTATTAGATGATCTCGACGTCTCCCCTGCTAGCCTTTATATACTAGGCTAGGTCTCGGGGAGTCCGTCTGGGATTACAGATGAGGTTTCCTAATCCTGATCTTGTTTCGTACGGAAAGTTTGCACCTTCCTTATGAGTCGCGGACTCCTACGTCGGTGCCACTAGTGGGCCAAGGTTGGGCCCAGGCGGCATCTTTTTGAGCCTCCTATCTTCAGGTACACCGGGTAGACTCATCCATAGGAGTCGTGGGGTCACCCCCTCGTCAGTTTCTTTGTTAGGATTCTTCCCAGTTCCATTCTCCCATTCCTCTGGCCCTGCAACATCCCGCCGAGGAAGATGAGGATAGTACTGTTGGCGCAGGGATCAGAGTCGAAGTTGGGGAGGAGCTGGAGTCCGAGGTGGCTCGTTTTAGGTGACATCCGAGCAACGCTCGAAGAGTAACCAGGACCGCGAGTCGGCACGGGAAGGCCTTACTCGGACTCATAAGAGGGCATATACTCCGAGTGGTGAAGAGGGCAGCGGAAAGCTTCCGTCCTTAGGCTTCAGCTCTAGGAAAGTTGCACCAATGAAGAATAAGAAGCTTGTCACACTTGGTGGCAGGGAGGTTAACCCCTCGGGGGATGCTGCTGTCGAGAAGGCCAAGGGGGCTGGAGCTGGTCCGGCCAAAGTTGCTCCCCCGAGGCGTGCCTTGAAGACCGCTCACAAGTAATGCCGCTAGTTCTCTTTGACTCGGTGCTTCATTTATTTCTCAGTCTTTTTTGACTATTCCGTGTTGCAGTGTTGGTCCGAGTGGTTCTGAGTCACTGCATGGGGTTGAGGATCCGGGTGCCGAAGTTTTCGAGGATGTCAGCACCTGCGGAGTGACTGACTTTCCTGTCATGGACACCATTCTAGAAGGTGCCGCGGCTGTTGGTGAGAATTCTTGATTACATCTGTTGGTGCTTTTGCTACTGCGACCTTCTGTTTTTGACCGTCTGTTGTGTCTACCACATATATGGATATTGACTCCTCTGTAGGTCCGACTGAGATTGTGACTGAACCGGCCGTCGCTGGGGTCGCTCCTCCTGAGGTGATTATCCTTGGGGGAGCGGTATCGTCTGGGTCTGGTCGCCCTGCTGCCAGTAGCCTGCCTGCCCCTTCTGTTACACCTGAGGTTCTTGCTGAGGAGTTTGTTAAGGAAAATTCTGCCGTCCCAGCTACTTCTCAGGGGGATGAGACCGCTGCTTCAGCGTCGGTTTCCAGTCGATGCCCCGGTTGAGAGTGCCATCATTGGTGGCCTAAAGGAATCCTTGGTGAAGCCATCTCAGTTCGAACTCCGTCTGCGCGAGCTAGCTTCCGAGGCCGAGCTGGTGAAGTCCAACATCCACGTAAGTACTCCCTCCGTTTCAAAATAACTGTCTCAACTTTGTACTAGCTCCAGTATAAGGTTGTACTAAGGCTAAGATAGTTATTTTGGAACGGAGGGAGTACTTATGTAAGTTTTCTACCCAGTGGGTGTCCGAGTAACTTTGTAGCAGAATTATTGTTACTCTAAGAGTTTGAAACTTCTGCCGGGGACACTTTTTAGTGTACCCAGTGGGTGTAGCCCCCAAGGCTCTGAATAACTGGTTGAAGTTATTCAGAGTCTTTTAATAGGGGTTAGTATTTTGATAAACTTCCAGTGGGGGCACTTCTTAGTGCACCCACTGGGTGTAGCCCCCAAGGCTCCGAGTAGCTGCTTGTATTTATTCAGAGTCTTTGATAGGAGTTTGCTGTTTTTAACATGGTGTTTCTTCCCCTTCGTAGGAGGCTTGCAAGCTTGGTTCGGCCTTTGTGAATTTACAAGAGGAGAACACAGTTGCGAAGAAGGCATACGAAGTGCTGCTTGAAGAGCACAATAAGCTGAAAAGCAGCACGCTGAGGACAATAGTGAGTAATCCCGAGATAGACTTCATTCGTGCTCTGGCTTTGGTGTCTTTCTTCATCCTGCTGATCCGCTTAATATGTTCTGTTTTGGTACGCTGCTGTAGAAGCGGACAAAAAAGCTTTTGATGCAAAGGTCAAATAGAGCGATGATTTCGTTGCAAAGATGAAGAAAGAGATAGACCAGGTCGAGAAGCGTGCCAAGGAAAAGAATTTTCTGGAGTCCAACTTGCATTACTACAAGAAAGCAGTGAAGAGAACGAGGCGAGCATCACGAAGCTTGAGTCTGATTTGGAGAAGTTGTCCGAGCTGCGCACCAAGGAAGAAGAAAAGCATAAGGCCGACCTAGAGACAACTCGGAAGGCGATGAGAGCAGCTGAGGAATATTGCGCTGGGCGGTTTGCTGTCTTCATCGAGATTTTGTCTGGTGAGTTGTGTGACAGGTTTGTGAAGAATGATTGGTATCATGCCCCTCTATCATATACTTATCTTTTGTTGGTGCAGCGTATGGGACCGACCCGGAAGCCGAGCAAGCCCGAATGGCCGAGTTTGCTGAGATGATGAAGAAGGATAATTACACGCCAGTGACCATGGAGTTTTCTTTGGATCGGGGGCTGCTGACCATGAGGTGCGCCAAGGCAAAGAGATTTGCCGAAGAGGTCATGGGTGATACCCTAGCTCTGAAGAGCAGGCTATCTCCTCACGAGGGAAGCAGAGTGAAGCTGGATACTGTCATGCCCATCCTGCAAGAAGCTCCTCAGCAGTTGACGCGCTGGAAACGGTCTGTGGCGCAGAATGGTGCGAACTATGCGCTGGCCCTGACCAAAGCCCATTTTCCAGAGCGAGTCCATAATCTTGAGAGGGTTGGAGGTGGTGATCCTAAAGAGGGTGAAGGCTACACCTCCTTCCTTTCTCGATATGCGGAGACCGCCAGTCGGATTGCGCTGATGCCTGACCTGGACTTCTTCGTGTAGTCAACTGGCGTAGCGAGTGAGTCGGACGAAGCTGGCGAGGAATGAGTGAGCTCGATTAGTGTGGAGCTTCGCAAAAACTTATTAATATTTTCCTCGGGATGCCGAGTGGATCTATAATGAATTTCTCCATGGATGTTGTGCCCTGGGCACTAGACATGCTTTTGCTTAGGCTTATCTATGCGTACTTCTGAAATTGTTGTCTTAGGAACTCATCATCAGCTTCCTGATGTAAAGCAGGTTTATCCGTCCAACACCGGGTATTATCAAGGGTTTCATCAACCTAGTTCCTTATTTTAACAAGCTGGTTGATGTAATTCTCACGGTTATCGGCATCATCATCCTCAACGTAGTGGTTCCTCTTCTTCTTTAGGCCGCCAAGCGGTGCCTTTAGCCTGAATGGCCAGAGGAAGTGTAAGTGCATCTAGTGCCCCCTTTGAGGTTTTGGAGTATTTGATGACAAAACGGTTAAGGGACTGATGTGTTCGTGAGTATACACAGGAAAACAGCCCCTGAGGATGAGGTTAACCACCGTTGTCGACCCCCAAAATGTTGAGGAACATGGAAGAAATCGGTGTTTTTCCTGAAGACTGAAGTTGTGCGAAATCCTGAGGAATCAGGATCCTAAAGCGTTCGGCTGAAGCTGAAGCTATACAAGATCCTGAAGACGTTCGCGCTGAAGACGAAGTTGAAGCGTAGTCTTCGCTAAGACTTTTTATACTTCTTGAGTCGTAGGAAAACATCGCACTGTTGGAGGGGTTGAGGAAAATGAGTTCTGTATTTCTGAGGAAGTGATCAATTAGAAATCCTGAAGAAAACCCAGAGAAATCTCCTGCAGTAGAAGTTCAATTCCTCGAGTGTCTGAGACGATGTTCTTCAGGACACTGAGGAATCTGTCTTTGGTTGAGGAGTCAGGAAACTGCCAGTGCAGTTCGCCTGAAGAGAGAGTGAGAGTGAGTGTTCTGACCGTGCCACGTGTCACGTGGAGAGTGCTGGTACTGATCCAGCCAACGGTCCGAAGGGTGGGCATGGAAGTAATTTCATGCATGGGCATTTATGTACTTTCACCTGGGGTTGCTCCCCGGCTATAAATAGCCGCCCCCAGCCCCATTTGTGGGTCGGCTGCTCCGAGAGAAAAACAGACACTTGTCATCTGAGAGCAACCCACCCCTTGAAGAAAATGAAGAACCTAAGTGAGGAAAACCACCAGCCTGAGTAGTTGAGCATTTCTGAGGAAGTCGGTTCGAGTGATCCGAAGCTTTTTACTCTTGAAGACTGTGATCTTCCAGCCGGTGTAGAAGTCATCAGTCTGAGGAAGTCAAGATGAAATTGTGACTTCCCTGAGTGAACTGAGTGTGTGAAGGTTTCGGAAGTCTACCTTGAAGACTCACCTGAGTTATTGGACGGAGTCTGAGGACTTTAGTTCAAGGAGAATAAGGTGAAGACTATGTCTTCTGAGTTCAATCTCAGCCTCTCCAACCAGACGTAGAGTTTTCATAGCAACTCGAACTGGTTCATCAAGTCTATGTCTTCAGTGCCCTGGTGCTATTTGTTCAACCTCAGCTTTTATGTTTATGCACTGATGACTTATCCTGATACCTCTCTTTCTGAGTTTACACTATGCTGATTCCTCAGTTCTTGCATCGGTCTTACTTTAGCTATGCAATAGGTTGATTTACCTTCATGCCTACGTTTTAGTATCGCAGCTGTTCTTCCTCGAGTTTAGTTTCCTCAATTTTGTACTGCCTCAGTCCTGAGGAAATCGAAATTCCTCAAGATAATTGAAAATCTCCCATTCACCCCTCTGGTCGATATACTGCACTTTCAATTGGTATCAGAGCAAGGTACTCCCTTGTTCTGTGTGATTCGATTTAACCACCTGGAGTTTTAGTTATGTCGACCTCAGGTACAATGAGCGTTGCCTCAAACTGCCCCATCTTCGACGGGACATACTACCTATACTGGAAGAACAAGATGAGGATGCATCTTGAAGCCATTGACAAGGACCTGTGGGATATTGTTGATCAAGGCATTCCTGAAGCTACTATGATGACTGCTCCTGAAGTTGTCAAGAAGAACTGGTAGCTTGATGCAAAAGCTCGAAGCATTATTGGCGGCCACCTCAATAAGACCCAGTTCAACCGTATCAGTGGTCTGGATACTGAAAAGAAGATATGGACAAGACTGTCAAAAGTTAATGAAGGAGTCTTTGCTCAACGAGACTCTCGAGTTGATACACTTCGCAGTCTCTTCAACAGGTTCAAGAGGCTTGACAACGAGCATGTGCAGCAAACCTTTGACAGACTCACTGACATATCCAATGAACTTCAAGAACTGGGTGCCGCTGATATCACAGATCATGAGGTGGTGAAGAAACTACTGAGGTCTCTGGATGACTCGTTTGATCTCCTAACGCTAATGATTCAAGAAAGGCCTGACTTCAAGACTCTGGATCCTGCTGACATTCTCGAGCGCCTCAATGCTCATGAACCGAAGCTCTCTGAAAAACGAGACTTGTACAACTCCACGCCAAAAGTCCGCGCGCTAAAAGCTAAGGCACCAAAAGTGTTCCCTGATGAAGAGTCTGAGGCTGATTCTGATGATCCTGAAACCCTCAGCCGGGAACTTGCTCTCCTCACCAGAAAGTTCCAAAGATTCACGAAGAAGAATCGCTTCGGAAATTCCTCAATATCCTCCTCAAGAAAAAGCAAAGATGATGACTCTGTTGAGACAAGAAAGAGAGTCTGCCACAAATGCAAGAAACCTGGGAATTACGTCGCTGAGTGTCCTCTTTGGGAAAAGGAAGCTAAACTGAAGAAGAAGAAGAAAGGGAAAGATGACAGTTCTGATGAAAAGACAAAGAAGAAATCCTCAAGATCCTCAAAGTCTGCTGGATACAGGAACAACAACTCCCGTAAGGCTCGCGCATATCTCTGCAAAGAATTGGACTCTGAAGAATCTGGTTCCGATCCTGATGCTGAGGAAGATGAATCTGAAGAATCTGAGGGTGTGGCTGGTCTGGCTCTTGCCACGTTGCTTGTCTCGAAGTCAATCTTCAACACCGAGGAATATGATCCATCACATGTTGATGATGAAGCTGAAGACACCACCCCTGCCTTCTGCTTCATGGCTAAGTCCTCCAAGGAAAAGACTGAATGGGTGATGGACAGTGGTCAGTGGATGCACAAATCACATGAATGGTGACAGAAGCCTTCTCATGGAATCATCTCTGGGATATTCATCAAGGCGAGTGCGGTCACCACGCATCAACAACTGCAATAGTAGCCAAGGCATTTCGCCATGGTTTCTATTGGCAGACAGCGCGAGCTGCGGCAGAGCATCTGGTGAAGCACTGCAATGGTTGTCAGCGGTTCAAGGCCAAGAATCATCTCCCGGCGTCGGCACTCAAAATAATCCCAATAACATGGCCATTTGCAGTATGGGGGCTGGACATGGTTGGGCCGTTCAAGCGATCAAGGGGTGGTTTAACCCACCTACTAGTTGTAGTCGACAAACTCACAAAGTGGATTGAGGCACGTCCGATCAAGAAGCTGGATGGTCCGACAGGAGTCAGGTTCATCGCCGACGTCGCAAGCAGATTTGGAATTCCAAATAGCATCATCACCGACAACGACACGAATTTTGCAAAGGGAGCATTGTCTCGGCATGCATCCGAGTACCGCATCCAGCTCGATGTGGCATCCGTGGCACACCCTCAGTCAAATGGCCAGGCGAAAAGAGCAAACGACCTCATTCTGGCAGGCATCAAGCCCAGACTGATTGAGCCACTTGAAAGAGCACCTGGAGCATGGATTGATGATCTTCCGACAATTTTGTGGAGCTTGAGAACCACACCCAACCGATCAACCAGATTCACCCCATACTTCCTGGTGTATGGCTCAGAAGCAGTCATCCCAGCCGACATTGAGTTTGATTCACCTCGGTGCGCCCTATATACTGAAGCAGAAGCCAAGGAAGCACGGGAAGATGGTGTCGATCTGAAGGAAGAGGCCTGCCTGCTGGCTCTGTCCAGGTCGGCAATTTACCAGCAGAGGCTGCAGCACTACCACAGCAAGAAGATCCGCCCGTCGCTTTCCGTGAGGGCGACTTGGTGCTTCGCCGAATCCAGAAGTCAGATGGTCAGCACAAGTTATCCTCACCTTGGGAGGGTCCTTTCATCGTCAGCCGAGCACTCAAGAACAATGCATATTATCTTATCGACTGCATGCAAGGCACTCGGCACAAGGACACTTCAGGAGTTGAGACGCAACGTCCCTGGAACACCGAGCTGTTATGCCCGTTTTACAGTTGAGTCATGCGAATGTATTCATGCTATCAAGCATTCAGTCAATAAAGTTGTCATGCATCTAAGAGATATCATTCGATTGTCTTTATATGATTATTTCGTTTTTGGGCAAGCCTCAGTTGGCAAAGCCTTGTCATTCTCGAGATGTGCGAAAAATCTCACTCGGGGACTGGCCGACCATGTGGTCACAAAGTATAAGGTGAAAAACCATAAGAACGGCAGGTTCAGAACCAAGCTAGCATGCGACACGAGCGCATATCACAAGATGACTGTGGCATCGATGAAGCAATGGCTGGTCGGACCCGCGGTATCGCATCTCGAACTTAAAAACACTCTAGAAAGAGGACCATGGCCGACGACGCCATTCGCCGATTGCGTCCCCGATCGATGCACCGAGCAATCGGCAAGGAGAAATCGGCTAACTAATTCTATGTAGAATCCTTCCGCGCTAACGCAAGAACAGTTCAGCCTCAATGACCAAATCCGAGTGGCGCATGATCCCGTGAGCCGACACCAGACCGCATGTCGGTTGTCAGTGAACGTGAAATCATGTCCCCAAAGGAAAATGGCAAAGAGCAAGAGCGAAAAAGCGAAAAGCAGGAAGTCGACCACATAAGAAAGTTGTGCAATAAGCAAAGATAAGAGGCTTAAGGGCGAATAGGTTCATTACATAAAACCACCCCCAGTGGGTGTCCTCGGAATCTGGCAAAGTCTTGCGAAAGTTGCGGTAAAAGACATAAAATTAATTCGCTATGTGTCGGGAACGGTAGAGTTCGCCGGCGCAGTCGAAGCAGTCGGAGCAGTGGATGGCTCCTGTGTAACAGCCGGAACTGTTTGCTCCGGCACATTCGGACCCTCTGGCACAGTAGCCTCCTCCGATTGCTTCAGCCCCGTCAAATCTTCCTTCGCCTTGGAGGGCTTGGCATCAGCTAGCTTGGCACTTGTCCATCCTGAGGTGGCTTTGGGTGAAGTATGAGACGATCTGCTATCGGATAAGTCATTATGATACATATGGGAGCTTGAAGAGCGCGCTGGTTGACTGCCTTGACCTCCTCGGGCAGGCCCGCCAGCAGAAGGGCTGTCGTCGGCCAGGGCAACGATTGAAAGTGGAGCAACCGGCATCCCAGCATCGTCAAGAACGGGAGTGTATTCAGTATGAGGGAACCACCCGGCCATGGTCGTGGCAAGGCAGTTTACCTGGGTATAAGCAATCTCAAGGAGGTCGGCCGCCCCGTCTCGCATGGTGTAAAGCCGAGCCAGGATCAGCTTGGGATACCAGCTTAGCACGGTCTGAAGTGCCATCTCGGCGCCAGTCCGGGCAGCTGAGTCAAGCAAAGCCTCGACTCGACGGGGAGCGGCCTTCAGCATCATCTACACTTGGTCGTGGGTGGCGTTAGGGGCATCTCCTTGCTCCGAGTCCTCTTCGTCGGATTCATTGGTGCCGGCTGAGGATCCTTCTGCATGGCGCAGGCACACGAGTGCTTGCTTCAGTTCGGCAGGACCCCAAAGCAGCTCGGCGAGCTTCTAGACGCCCATTTTGAATGCGAAGACGTTGCCAAGAATCACAGGGATGCGAGCCTCGGTGGCAATGATGAATTCCCGGGGACTCCATCCTTCAGCTTCAGCCCTCACCGGCCAGCCCTCCTCGGCTCGGATTCACTTTTCCTCAGCAACAACATGTTGAGCGGCATGCTCGAAGGCAGGCCAATGCTCTGTGTCAAAAGGTTAAGATTGAGAAGATACAAAAGAAAGGAAATCGGTAGAAAAGCCGAGACTAGAAGGACGACTGATGTGCGAGGTAATGATAGTGATTTCTCGCCCTTCGTTGGTAAACCCCAAGTGGAAGGCGTGATGTAGCACAGCAGAAATTTTCCGTCAGTAAAGATACCAAGGTTTTTCTCCAGTAGGACTCCAGAGATGATAAGTAGGTGTCAGCGGCGCAACTGATGCGGACCTGCACACAGACACAAATAACTTTGTTCCCAACGAAGTTCAGAGAGGTTGTCAATCTCTCCGGTCTTGTTGTTCACAAAGGATCAAACACAAGGGGACAATGATAGCAACTGAAAGTAAAAGCAGAAAAGTAAAATGAGCGTGGAAACAGTAATGAGGATATGGACCGGGATACGTGATGTTCACTAGTGATTTCTCTCTCCCAAAATACGATAAAACTGCTATGCAAGGTGAACAAATTACAGAAGGGCAATTGACAGGATTAAGAACGCACCGCAATGCTAACTATGCTACAAAAGAAAGGAAGAGGCTCAAAAGCATGGGCAGTACGCCAAAATAAGTAGACCGAAATCCAACTGCATCTACTACTAATCATCCACCTTGAGATATCTATCCAGAACATCTCGCTGGTATTAAGTTGCGAGCCCCACCCAAAGTGTAATCCCAAAGCAACAGACAACTGCATTAAAAAGCACTTTGCGTAAAGTAAACAATCCTTGCAACCACGGTTACAAGCACCATTGTTTTCCCCCTTGTGGCAACAACACATCCCCTAGACTCATGTTTCTATCACTCAAGCGTGTCATCGGGGGGCATGAACCCACAATCGAGCAAAACGTTCCCTCTTGGGGTTACTACCTACTACTTGGCCAAAGCAATAAACAGCAACGGAGAACATGCAAGAATTACTTAGGAACAAAAATATAAGAGATAAGAACCAAATATATTACTCAATCACAATCTGAACATAATCTCATAATCCATCAGATCCCACCAAACTCAGAATAGCAACAGCAGAAAGATTACAAAAGTGCCTCGATCATGTAGGGCAGCTCACGAGGTCTAAACCATGAAGAACAAAGAGGGGAGGAGAACATCACATAGCTACTGATCACGGACCCATGGTCCAAAGAAAACTACTCACGAGACATCCGGGAAGCATCCATGGTGGAGAGGAGACTCCCGGAGGTCGGCCCTCCCTTCGGCAGGGTGCCGGGAAGAGGTCTTCTGGTGCTCCCGATCTCGGAAGCGCGGTTGCGGCGGAACAGTCGCGAGATCGCGAAAAAGGGTTCTGTCCTTGAGGGTTTCCCGAGACGGAGAATATATAGGCGAAGGGGGCAGCCAGGGGGGCCACCAGGGGTCCAGGCGCCCCCCTGGCGCGGCCAGGCCCTAGGGCGCGCCACCAGGGCGTCTGGGCCCCTGGTGGTGGCCCTCTGGCCCCACCCAGGTTCTTCCGGAAGGTTCCTTCACGCTGATTTTTTATCTGATTTTTCTCGAATTTTTGGAGCACTTTTTATATGGGGGAAAACTGAAATAGAAAAACAGCAGAAAACAGGAACTGGCACTGTGGTGCACTGAGTTAATAGGTTAGTCCAAATATGATCAAAAGTGTATGAAAGTGTATCTAGATCATAAAAATATCACACAAAACATGCATGGAGCAAGCAGAAATATAGATACGTTTTGGACGTATCAACATCCCCAAGCTTAATTCCTGCTCGTCCTCGAGTAGGTAAATGATAACGGCATAATTTCTGTGGTGACATGCTAGCAACCATATAAGAACTTTGAAAAGTAAAGCAATCAAGGTTAGGGATTCAATTCAAGTCATAACATGCAAGAGTCTATATTAGCATTGAAACAAGTAACAAAAGAACATTAGGTGCAAGATCTCTCGCTGTCCGTGACTCGAATGTCTCCAAATGGTGTTTGAATGCAAGAAGGGGGATAGGGAATACGAGAAAAATATTTATTTGTTGAGAACTCAATCTACTAAAGTTTCACACTTGGTCTTTTTTCTGGAATCTTATCTTGACTCGTCCCCAGACCACTAGCCAGGTACAAGTCAATTTGATCCACTCCCTTTTCAATATTTTGAGCACTCATGCAATGGATGAGCGTAAGCACGAGAGTTGAAACTTAGGATGGCAAATAGAGGAGTACGGAGGAGGAAGACAAAAAAAGATGAGAAATGCTCACATCAATGAGGACAATCATAGGCAAGAGATGCCAAATGATAGATATGATGTGAGGAGTAGGGATTGCCATGCAACGGATGCACATACGAGCTAGGAAGCTCTCCAATGGAACTAGTGGGGGTGCATCTAACTTGCTCGCTCATGAAGACCTAGAGCTCTTTTGAGGAGGCTCATCCTTGGAATATGCAAGCCAAGTTCTATAGTGTGAAGGTCCCCATATCGCTATATGCATAATGATCATCTCTATGGAGTACAAGGATATAAAGGGAGTACTAGTGTGGATCTCTCAAAAGGATAGTAGTGTTGCCCCTTTCTCTCTTTTTATTTCTTTTTCTCTTTTTTATATTTTTCATATTTTTTTGGTAGCCTCAATGGCTCTTTCTATTTAACTCTCATTTTTCCTCTTTGGGATCTTTTATTGTGTCCACTTTGGGATCTTTTCCTCACTTTAAGGGCAACACTCTATTTTACAAGAAGGTAAAGGAGATCTTTCACACTTTACAAGGTACTCAAAATCATAAAGAAGATGTAACTATCATGATGTATGCAATGTATGTCGCTGCCAGTGTAGCAGGAATATGTATGACATGAAGACCAAGTCTTGAAGAGGTGGATGTTGCATGGCAATATATCTCGGAAAGGCTATGGAAATGCCTTGATAGGTAGGTATGGTGGTTATTTTGAGGAAAGATATAAGGAGGTTTATGATGACAGAGCGTATCATGCCAAGGGTTTGGATGTACTGGAGAAGGTGGACACCAACTCTCGGAGTGAGAAGAAGGCAATGCACGGCACGGGAGAGGCTAGCAAAATATGGGAAGGTGGAAGTGTCAACTTTGAATACTTACATTAGTCCGAAGAACTCATGCACTTATTATCGGTAACTCTCAATCTAATAAGGAGGTTCACAAAGAGACAAGTACCCCGAGGAGGAGTGTATGGGGGTTTGGTTATCCTTGCGCATCCTCGACTCATGGTACATGAGTGTACTCTAATATTCGATCCCTCCCAAGATTAGTGATCATCTAGTAGCTAGAGTTCTCAACTAGTTTTCTAGGTTTTGAAAATACACACGGATTTCCCAAAATACGACATCTATCACTAATAGGATATAGCTCTTGACACCAAAAGTTCAAACATTACTCACATCAATACCTCAATACTATTTCAAGTTACTACTAGAATAAAATAGCAACCTCAATTACCTACTTTCAAGACAAGACACTACTCAGTGCAACAACCAACTCTCTTTAACAAGATAAACATGAAAACTAAAAAGAGTTCCAGCAACAAACTAAACAAAAGCCAAGGCTCTTGCTAAAGACAAACTAAGACTAAAACTAAACATGGCAGCAGCTACGAAAAGATAAAGAACACACAACAGCAAAAAGATAAGCAGGAAAAATCCTATGATGTGTTCTAGATTTTGAAAGTGGAGCGTGTTTCTCTCCCACACAAAGTAAGAAGGGGTCTAACTTGTTATGACCAGCAAGCAAAACTAAAGAAAACTAAAAATAAAACCTAAGAGCGAGACGCTCCAAGCATAGCACATAACGCATGAAGTGATAAAAATATAGTGAGACGAAGGACGAACTGATGATTGTTGATGGAGAAGGGGATGCACGGGGGCATCCCCAAGCTTAGACGCTTGAGTCTCCTTGAATATTTATTGGGGATGCATGGGGGCATCCCCAAGCTTGAGCGCTTGACACTCCTGAATCTTCTTTCATCATCTTCCATCGCACACTTGAAAACTCCCTTCATACATAACTCATCATAAGCTGATTAGAGAGGTTAGTACCCTTAATAAAACAATTTTTCCCCACTGGATATAAATATATTCTTGAATAGATACTGTTTCTCAGGAGTGCCAAAAAGTTTTTGCAAAGAAAAAGCAAGCTTAAGGTTCGCAAAAGTTAGGAGAGATAAAACGTGGCAGAATCTGTGAAAAACAGACCAGCAGGTAGTAAAGAATTTTTTAGGGACACTTCTGCAACTCAAATAAAAAACTCAGAACATACGAAAGTTTCACAATTGTATAGAGCACGCTGTCAAAAAAATTCAGATCAAAAAGATGATCTGGTGATTTGATTCAAATTTTTCTGTCAAGGGACAGAATCTGTTTTCTGGACAGCACGTCACAACTTTTGCTTCCCTTATCGTAAGAGGCTATAACTTGGCACAAAGCTGAAAAATAAAGATACAATGATGTTGCTACAGTAGTAACAAACATCAAGACACAACAAAAGCAAAAATAAACCTAATTCGTTGTGGGCTGCCTGCCGAAAGCGCTTCTTTAAAGCCATTAGCTAGGCATAAAGATTATAAAAGATGCTCTCACAAGAATAAGAATTTTGAAGCAAAAGAGAGCATCAAGAAGCAAATATGAAACACATTTAAGCCTGACCCACTTCCTATGCATAGGCATCTTGCAAGAAAATAAATCAAAGAAGCACAAAGTGACATGCATAGGAAGGTGGAACAAGAACAACTTCGAAAGTTTCAGTTTAGAGAGAGGTGTTTTTGTCACATGGAAGTTTCTATAACCAAACTTTCCTCTCTCAAAGTAATTTTCAGTAGTATCATGAATAACATCAAGAATATAACTATCATATAAATCATATTGTTCATGACCTACAAGCACACGTGTATTCTTTTCAAAACGGTTTTTAAGATCATAAGATAAATGCAACCCATCACATTGAGCTTTTATAAGTGGAAAATTCTCCGGAGTTGGAGATTTTAAAAGGATAATAGGACACTCAAGTGTGGTTGCGATAGCAAAAATTTCATGCTTAACATGAGGAACTATAGCAAGTTCATCTCCGTAAGCATCATCCATAGTGGCATCACGGCCATAAGCATAGAAGGCATCAACTTCATCAAAAAGGGATATTTCAAAAGAATCCATAGGATCATAACACTCATATAAGGTAAGATTCAAAGAGTTACTCTCATTAGAAGGTATACATGGATGGATCCATTCTTCCTCCTTTTGTTCGTCACTCTCCTCCTGTTTTTCATCCAAGGAGCTTTCAGTTTCAGCAATTTCTTCTTCCATAGAGTCCTGCAAAACATTAGTCTCTTCCTTTGGAGGAGAGATTCTCTCAAGATGATCAGTAATATAGTAATTTGCATCGTAATTTTCCAAACAATAGTTAAGTATAGCAAGACTCTCAGATTTGTAAGGGGCATCATCAATATTTTTAAGAAGAGAAGTAATTTCATAGGCACCCTTATAAGCAACAAATTCTTCTATTTCCTCTCCATCATAAAAATCATAGTTTCTCTTAGCGTAAGAAGCTAAGGTTTCATCATCATTGTACTCACATTGGAAAGCAAGGTGTTTGTGCCTCATAAAGCAACAAGATTCATCCCTCCAGAAAGATATATTATATATTGAGCACAAGTTTCTAGCATAGTCATACAACCGGTGTATTTGTTTCCATAAGTGTATCCCCTTTTGAGACAAGCGGTGTTCCTTGTACCACTTTTGTTGATCCTCAGTGAATCCTCCATGCCAATAAGATCTAGTTTCAAAGAATTTAGACATTGATTGGAAAGTAAGGAACTAGACATACTATATATTTTTTAGATTTTTGGTAAAGGACACGAAGATAAAAACTGAAAGGTAAACTAACAAGACTAAAAAGCAAAGGTAAAAGATAGTGTGTGACTCCCCTATCTTAGCACTCGGAGTCCCCGAAAACAGCGCCAGAAATTTGGCTTGATGTGCGAGGTAATGATAGTGATTTCTCGACCTTCGTTGGTAAACCCCAAGTGGAAGGCGTGATGTAGCACAACAGCAAATTTCCCTCAGTAAAGATACCAAGGTTTGTCTCCAGTAGGACTCCAGAGATGATAAGTAGGTGTCAGCGGCGCAACTGACGCGGACCTGCACACAGACACAAATAACTTTGTTCCCAACGAAGTCCAGAGAGGTTGTCAATCTCTCCGGTCTTGTTGTTCACAAAGGATCAAACACAAGGGGACAATGATAGCAACTGAAAGTAAAAGCAGAAAAGTAAAATGAGCGTGGAAATAGTAATGAGGATATGGACTGGGATACGTGATGTTCACTAGTGATGTCTCTCTCCCAAAAGACGATAAAACTGCTATGCGAGGTGAACAAATTACAGAAGGGAAATTGACAGGATTAAGAACGCACCGCAATGCTAACTATGCTACAAAAGAAAGGAAGAGGCTCAAAAGCATGGGCAGTACGCCAAAATAAGTAGACCGAAATCCAACTGCATCTACTACTAATCATCCACCTTGAGATATCTATCCAGAACATCTCGCTGGTATTAAGTTGCGAGCCCCACCCAAAGTGTAAACCCAAAGCAACATACAACTGTATTAAAAAGCACTTTGCGTAAAGTAAACAATCCTTGCAACCGCTGTTACAAGCACCGTTGTTTTCCCCCTTGTGGCAACAACACCTCCCCTAGACTCATGTTTCTGTCACTCAAGCGTGTCATCGGGGGGCATGAACCCACAATCGAGCAAAACGTTCCCTCTTGGGGTTACTATCTACTACTTGGCCAAAGCAATAAACAACAACGGAGAACATGCAAGAATTACTTAGGAAAAAAATATAAGAGATAAGAACCAAATATATTAATCAAAATCTGAACATAATCTCATAATCCATCAGATCCCATCAAACTCAGCATAGCAACAGCAGAAAGATTACAAAAGTGCCTCGATCATGTAGGGCAGCTCACGAGGTCTAAACCATTAAGAACAAAGAGGGGAGGAGAACATCACATAGCTACTGATCACGGACCCATGGTCCAAAGAAAACTACTCACAAGACATCCGGGAAGCATCCATGGTGGAGAGGAGACTCCCGGAGGTCGGCCCTCCCTCCGGCAGGGTGCCGGGAAGAGGTCTTCTGGTGCTCCCAATCTCGGAAGCGCGGCTGCGGCGGAACAGAGGCGAGATCGCGAAAAAGGGTTCTGTCCTCAAGGGTTTCCCGAGACGGAGAATATATAGGCGAAGGGGGGCAGCCAGGGGGGCCACCAGGGGTCCAGGCGCCCCCCTGGCGCGACCAGGCCCTAGGGCGCGCCACCAGGGCGCCTGGGACCCTAGTGGTGGCCCTCTGGCCCCACCCAGGTTCTTCCGGAAGGTTCCTTCACGCTGATTTTTTATCTGATTTTTCCCGAATTTTTGGAACACTTTTTATATGGGGGAAAACTGAAATAGAAAAACAGCAGAAAACAGGAACTGGCACTGTGGTGCACTGATTAATAGGTTAGTCCAAATATGATCAAAAGTGTATGAAAGTGTATTTAGATCATAGCAATATCACACAAAACATGCATGGAGCAAGCAGAAATTATAGATACGTTTTGGATGTATCAACAACTTACCAGAAAGAAGGGAATCCATCTCGCGTAGTCCCTCAAGATTAGCTCGGGCCTCGCGTTGGGCCTTGGTTTGCTCGTCGTTATGGCGCAATGTCATGGCCTCCAGCTTGGCCACCGCGTCATCTCGTTCAGCTTGCATAGAAGTCCGAGCTATCATTGCGGCATCGCGCTCCGAGCGCAGGACCTCAGCAGTCGTGGCGTGGGCCGAGATCACCGCCTCCAGTTCGGCTTTGTAGATGGTCCTAAGCGCAGCCATTTCACCCCACAGCCGATCGGCAGTGCGAGACAAGTCGGTTTCGGCGGCTCGAAGGCGCTCAAGCTCCTGCTGAGCAGCGGCAAGCTCGGGGCCTTGACGGCCGAGCTGCTCCACCAGCTCGGCTACCCGACCCTGAAGAGCAGTAATAGTAGGCAAGGATGCGGCAGCAGCTGCAATGTGGTTGAGAAGAAAAAGTCAGAATCAGAGAATGAAATCAATCGGTTGGGAATCAGTAGAATTACCTGTCAGCTCGGCGACCTTGGCGGTCTGTTGGTTCACTTGAAGCTGAGCGGAGGTAAGGAGTCGCAAGCTGGCAGAGTAGGACTCGAGCAGAGTCTCAAAGACTTTGCGTTTCTCCTTGGAGGCAGCCTGTGCATTGAAAGAGAGTCAGTAAAAAAAGATGAAAAGTCGAGGGAAGATCCGAGCTGATTACAAAGCAATCGGCCCGAATCTTGGGGACTACACCCAGTGGGTGCGCTTGCGCGCACCCACTCGAGGGCAGATCCACCGATCTGAGAACGGCGTGAGAAAACAAGTCAGAGGAAGATCTGAGCTGATTGCAAGCAACCGGCCCGAATCTCAGGGACTACACCCAGTGGGTGCGCTTGCGCGCCCCCACTTAGAGAAGAGAGCTTACAGTATAGTTGCGGTCGACGAGCTCGAGCTCCTGGAGCACGCCGGTGGAGAGTGCCTTCACTCGGTCATAGTCCGAAGCCATAGTTCCATGAGAGGCCAAAGGAAAGCGGCGCGAGGCGTCGGGCTCGGAGTCAGCAGGACTGGTGCGGGAGTAGGCCATGCGGAAGTTCTCCACCGAATGCATCTGCGATTCAGGAGCGGCAGAGGAGGTCTTCGTCGACGTCGACTGAAGGATCAAAGCCTTGGAACCAGCAGCAGTTGAGGGTGGCGCCGAGGTGGCTGGCGGGGCAGCATCACTTGGCGTCGGTGTGGTAATTGGAGGAAGAGACGCCGTAACAATGGGCGGAGTGGTCGTGACGATGGTAGTGGGGACCCGATCGGAGGATCGCGGCGGGGAAGGAGCAATCGGAGGATCTAACTGCAATCCCTCGGTCTCGGCGGCCTCCAGGTCGACAACGTCCTTGGGGGCCACAGAGGCCTTGGGCAGAGGCTTGCTCGGAGGCTTGCTTGGAGGTTTGGTGAGGTCGGCACGGGATTTCTTGGCTTTGCGCTCGGCGTCCTTCGTCGAGAGAGGAGCAATCGGTGGCCATTTTCTGGTGTTGTCGACATGGATGGAGGTCGCAGAAGGAGCTGGGCCTGTGAAGGCAGGAATTTCACGATCGATGTCGTCCAGGTCAATAGAAGCCCTGAGTAAAAAAGAGAGATAAGCAACAGAGAAAAGAAAAGTGTCAAGGAAGAGCAGGAAGGATAGATAATTACCCAGCAGACATCGGCGCTCCTTGGGGCATCCGGAAGCGCATGGGCGGGATATCAAGAGGAGCATCCTGCAGAACGGGGCCGACCTTGGGCTTGGCACCTGGAGCTCTCCCAGTCTGCTGAGCCAGAGTGCGCCCAGTCTGAGGAGCTTTCCCTTTCGGAACAGCAGCCGCGGCCTTCGCACCCTTGCTCGGTGCAGCGCCAGATGACGAGCCATCAGCTCAGAGTCATTTGAGCGGCGCCTTGTTGGGGTCGGGATGCGAATCTGCACCGAAACCCCTAAATTTTGAGGCGCTGTCATCATCACTCCATTCATCCAGAAAGCGTTCGAAGGAGGAGTCGTGCATACCCTCTTGGTCTGCCGCATCGGCGTCGGCAGGTTCGTCCTTGGCATCGGAGTCGGAAGCGGGGGAGTCATCGTAATCGAGGTCGGGTGGGTCCTCCTCCTCGCGATCAGGAGCGATGGAGCCGAAAACCTGGCCGTCTTGCATCAATGCAGTCGCGATGAAGTACTACAAGATGAACAAGGTAGCAGAAAGGCAAATGAGTAATTGAGCAATCAGGCAAAACGAGAAAGCAGACGTAGCATACCTCTGGAGGATGAACCCCACGATGAAGACACTTCAGGCCGAATCGGAATGGTTTCGGCGTCGGCGTGGTGGTGAGTGCTTTTACTCGGAGGCGCAGTGCTCTATTGCTCAGCTTCTTGGTGAAAATATGAGTGGGATCCCTCCAAGTTTCCATGTCGCAGATGCGGTGCACTCGGCGCTGAAGTGGGAGCACTCGGTCATGAAGCCAAGTGGCCACGAGGTTGTACGCCTGCAGGCCATCTTTTTCTAGCTGAGCAATCCGAGCTACCTGTGAATCGATGTCGCAGTCGCCGACTCCGAGCTTGGTCGACCAATGGTATCTCTCAACCGGTGGAGCAAGCTGGAATTCAGGCAGATTGGTGAGGTCGGGGCCCTTGTCGGAAGATCGGACGTAGAAGAAGGTGGTCTGCCAGTCCTTGACCGATTGGATGTTGGCAGTGGACTCATAGCCCGGTTTTCTGGAGTAGAGGATGCTGCCGTTGTAGTCGGTCATGGCGGTCTCATGAATCGGCGGCTTGTCTTCTCCGTTTGGGTTCGGCAGCAGGTTCCCGGTCCGAGCCATGTGACCTCGGAGGTGGAAGAGGCGCTTCCACAGCCCGATGCTCGGCCGGATGCCGAGATAGCCCTCGCAGAGGGTGACGAATCCCGACATCGTCATAATGAAATTGGCGGCGAGGTGGTGCGGTTGCAATCGGTGGAAATCAAGGAATTCCCCAAAAAAAAGTGCTCACCGGCAGCCCGAACCCGCGCTCGAAGTGCGCAACAAAGACCACGCGCTCGCCGGCGCGCGGCTCTGGCACGATCTCCTCGCCGGGGGCACGCCATTGGATGCCGACCGGCATCTTGCGCGCGTGGAGCAGTTGGCGGATCTCGCCGTCGTTGACGGTGGAGCCTTTCCATCGGCCATGGCTGGCGGCGGATTTCTCGTCCGCGGCGGCCATGGCGTCCTCCAGAGCAGCGGAGAATGAATCCGGAGAGAAGGACGAGAAGAGGCATGCAGCAAACACTAGTAGGCGGAGGCGCGGCGGCGGCGGAGTGCGCGAGCGGGACGCAGATAGACCGGTGCGGTGGCGCCACGAGCACGCGAGACCAAGGTCGCCGTAGCAAAAATACTATGGCGGCGCGAGGAGGAGAGTGAGAATGAGTAAGAAGAAGTGGGGGAGATGAGCCCGAGGAGCCCCCCCTGTGGCTTATATGGGCGGCGGGGGCGAGTTGGATCGCGGGTGCGGCTCGTGTAGCCCGGTGTGGCCGCATGTATCGAGAGACAAGTGGGAGGTTTCGACACAGAGGATCATGACGCGGAAGGCGAGGCGTGCGTAGTAACGTCCCGTCACGCGTGGGTCGTGGGCCCCGAAGCATTAACTGCCCCGGGGAATCGGAAACGACGTGCGACGTGGGTTGGTCAGATGTTTGTCAAATGTAACCGTTGGAGAAGCAGTCGGTTGAGCCAGATCTTTACTCGGCCAAAGTGTTGCAAGATTTTTTTTTTAGAGAAGCACGAGAGCAGTCGGCAAAGCTGTGCTCGAGGTCGGAGAGAGGACGTTGAACCAATACTGATCTGGTTGGCCGGGCATGATCTCCGAGCTGAGCGATCAGTTCGGATTGAGGAACCCGATGAGGCCAGAGCAGTTAAAGCGCGAAGAGAAGAAAAGAAAAAACTGCAAAGGCCCCGCAGTCAAGCAACCGTGGGACCTTTACAGCTTTAGGGGCTAGTGTCGGGGGAATGATACCCAGGTAGAGTCACCCAGACAAAAGCAATATTTCAAGACAAGGATGGGGCCGATTGGGCTGCTGCTGGGCCGAGCTAGGCAGTCGGCCCAGGCGCAATCGGCCCATCCTTCAATCGGCTCAAGAGTTGACCTTGTCAAGATCGGATGTCCCTGGTACAAGGTCATAAATGCATGATCCCGAGAGATCCGGGTGGCAGTAAGCTAAGTCACTTCGCCGATCTGTCAGAGGAGTGTTGTCACCCTTTTCCTCTGAATCCGGAGACAGGACGACAAGACCAGAGATCATAGCTCCATTGTTCACCATCATTACCTAGAGGCTACAACATGGGCAGCCGCTTGACAAGTCCGGATCAACCGGAGAGTTGCAGTCGGTGGACCCCAGCCGACGAGAGGATGACAGCTGGGGCCAGCACCCGACTGAAATGACCGTAGTACCTCGAGCTCACACTATAAGAGCCCGGGGTACCACTCTTGTGAGAGGGACGCTGACGAGGGGGTGACCCCACGACTCCTACATGTGAGACTACCTGGTGCGTGTGAAGACAGAAGGCCCGCTGGGAAGCTACGACAGGCCCGCGATTGGCCCAACCAAGCACCGACGTAGGAGTCCGCGACTAACATGGAAGGTGCAACTTGGTGTACAAGGCAGGACTAGAATTAGAAAACTACCTATGTAAGCTAGCACGGACTCCCCGAGACTTAGCCTACTATATAAAGGCTTGGAGGGGAGACGTCCAGATCAACTCAATACACATCTAGCCTTGCGAGAACTCGCCTCGGCCTCCACTGTAATCACCCCCTCACGTGATAATATCGAGGAAGTGCTTCTCCTATTAGCCGACGAGTATCGTCCAACCTGTGCCTATATCTATGACTAACCCAGGGTCCCTGACCATGGGATTTGCCGAGGTTGATCCCCGCCAATTGGCGCCGTCTGTGGGAACTACACAGGTTGGAATCACGATCTCGGCGGTCCCGCCCTCAGCAGACCAAAACTCGAGGACTAGAACCATATCTAGCCCGCTCGAGGAATTCAAGATCACCACAAGCCTCTCCATCATCTCATCAAGATCATCTAGCCTGTGGCCGATCCAATTCCAGCACCTCGACGACTGTCAGATCCATCAACGACGGAAGAGAACCCGACGACTCAGAAGGAAAACGTGAGGACCCTACTCGGGTACACCACTCGAAGAGCCGGGGCGCGCGGCCGAAGACTCGCCCATTAGTCGATGACCCGCCGCCGCCCGGACTCCCACCACATGCCAAGACAACGACTCCGAAACCCAGTCCGGAGAGTACTACGGACCCGATCGAAGGCCAGACGAATTCGCCAACTTCATCCGAAGCCAATCACTCAGTGACGGGATAGAACTTGACCCAAGAGTCCACAGCCGAGAAGAAGACCAATCGCATACCTTCCAAGTATCAAGGAGAAGAAGGCACGCCGGCTCCAGCAAGCTCACAGCTAAAGAGCAACTGGACGGACCCTGCGCGATCCACTGTTTTGAAGACAGCCGAGGACATCTCAGAGCAAGCCACACCCTGGGAGATTGCCGCCTATTTTCCGAACTCTGCAACAGCCTCAAGGAGGAGAAGCAGCGTGAAGCCAAACGCACTCGAAGAAGCACGCAGTCAACCGCACCAAGCGCAGAGGAGCAATACCCCGTGTCCCAGGGACGAATCTGCATGATCCAAGAAGGAAGACCCTCGAAAGCAAAGAAGATGCCTACACCCTGCAAGCCGAAGCAGCCAAAGGCCTGAAGATAACTGAAACCTACCAACTGAGCGGCACTGAGACCAGCATCACCTTCTCACAGAGCAACCATCCACCTGCATTCCCGAGACCCGGGAATGCACCCCTGGTCCTCGAGGCTCAGATCGGAGGATACGACATGGACATAATTTTCATGGACGGAGGTAGCAGTCTCAACATAATCTTCGCCAGCACCCTACGCAAGATGTTAATCCCATGATCAGTTTGGAAGAACTCAGGCACCACAATACACGACGTAGTCCCGGGCGATGCAGCCACCTACATCGGAACAATATAGCTTGATGTGATCTTTGGCAGCCAGTGCAACTTCGCAAAACAAGCGCTCGAGTTCGAAGTGCTCGACTGGCAGTCGCAGTATCACGCCATACTCGGGCGACCGGCGTTCGCACAGTTTATGGCGGTTCCACACTGTGCATACCTCAAGCTCAAGATGCCAGGACATGCAGGAATCATCACAGTCAAGGGAAGCTTCATCAAATCGGACCAGTGCGACCGCGACTTCCACAAAGTCTCTGACACATTCGGAGCCCAACAACAGCACAAAGAAATAGCCATGGTGATGGACAAAATCATATTTCCACTAGCAAACAGAAGCGAGACAAAGGAATTCGGTCGCGACTTCAGCGTCGACAGCGACACGATCACACACCAAGTACACCCAACAGATCCAGTGAAGACAGTCCGCGTATATGCCCACCTTCCAGAAGAGCAAGCAACCGCCCTCATAACCTTCCTTCGTGTGCAACTCCCCTATCTTGTAGACTGGAGTCCCCGGCAACGGTGCCAGAAATTGGCTTGATACGGTGAGGATAGTTATCTCACTCCTCGTTGGTTACCCCAAGTGGAAGGTGAGATGTAGCGTAGCAGAAAATTTCCCTCGGTGAAGATACCAAGGTTATCAAACCAGTAGGACTCCAAGAGATACAATAAGGTGACAACTACGCCAGAAATTAGCTTCGGGCTAGATAGTTGACGTGGACCTGCACACAACAACAAATAACTTTGCTCCCAACGAGTACAGAGGAGTTGTCAATTCCTCCGGCCTTGCTGTTTACAAAGGATTAACGCAAGAGATAATGATAGTGGCAACTGAAAGGAAATACGGAAAGTAAACAATGATATGAAGATGGACCAAGGTCACGTGATTTTCACTAGTGATGTCTCTCTCCCAAAAGACGATAAAAGTGCTAGCGAGGTAAACAAATCACAGTTGGGAAATTGACAGGATTATGAAGGCACCACAATGCTAACTATGCTGCAAAGAAAGGAAGGGCTCAAAAGCAATGGGAAGTACGCCAAGGTAAGTAGACCGAAATCCATCTGCATCTACTACGAATCATCCACCTTGAGATATCTATCCAGAACATCTCGCTGGTATTAAGTTGCGAATCCCACCCCAAGTGTAAACTTAAAGCAACAGACAACTGCATTAAAAGAACTTTGCGTAAAGTAAACAATCCTTGCACCCGCGGATACAAGCACCGTTGTTTTATCCCTGGTGGCAACAGCACACCCCCTAGTCTCATGTTTCTGTCACTCAAGCTAGACATCAAGGGGCTGAACCCACAATCAAGCATAACGCTCCCTCTTGGAGTTGCAATAAATCACTTGGCCAAAGTAAAATACGGCAACGGAGAACATGCAAGAATTTACTCAAGAAAAAAATATAAAAGAGAAGAACCAAATATATTACTCATCACAATCTGAACATAGTCTCATAATCCATCAGATCCCAACAAACTCAGCATAGCAACAACAGAAAATTACAAAGGTGCCTCGATCATGTGAGGCAGCTCACGAGGACTCGAAAGTGGAAGCACAAAGAAGGGAGAGATAGATCACATAGCTACTGGTCACGGACCCATGGTCCAAGGGAAACTACTCACGGTACATACGGGAGGCGTCCATGGCTATGGATGGTCTCCCGGAGGGGGTAGCTTCTCCCGGCAGGGTGCCGGAGCAGCTTCTCCAGGCAGCCTCGATCTTGAAACGGCGGCGGCGGCGGTACAGAGGCGAGATCGCAAAAGAGGGATTGATATTAGGGGTTTTCGTCATGGGGGGTAAATATATGCGAAGGGGGGCACCGAGAGGGGCCACAGGGCAGTCAGGAGGGTGCCTGGCGCGGCCCAGGGTGGGGCCGCGCCACCTGCCCTCCTGGCTTCCTGGTGGTGGCCCTCCTTCCCTCCTTTGGTGATTCCGGAAGCTTCTGTTGCGCTGATTTTTTATCTGATTTTCCCGGATTTTTTAAGCACTTTTAATGGCCGGAAACCTGAAATACAAAAACAACAGAAAACAACAAATGGCAGCTGGGAGCACTGGGTTAATAGATTAGTCTAAATATGCTCAAAAGTGTATGAAAGTTCAAGCAAAACATGGCAAAGTCACACAAAACATGCATGGAGCAAGCAGAAATTATTGATACGTTTTGGACGTATCACTTCCCCCTGCCAAGAATCGATCAAATAATCGACTCCACAGCAGGATGCAACCTCCTAGCTTTCCTCGACGCATACTCAGGATACAATCAGATCAGGATGAAGGAAGAAGACAAAGAGCACACCTCGTTCATCACCCCCTACGGAGTATTCTGTTACCAAACTATGCCCTTTGGACTAAAAAATGCCGGAGCCACGTACCAACCGATGATGCAAGCATGTCTGAGAGACCAGATCGGCAGGAACGTCCAGGTCTATGTAGACGACATTGTCATCAAAACCTACAGCGCAAACACACTACTCGACGACCTCCGCGAGACGTTCGCAGCCCTCAAGAAGTACAGGATCAAGTTGAACCCCAAAAAATGCGTGTTCGGCGTCCCAGCCGGAAAACTACTCGGGTACATGGTCTCTGCCCGAGGAATCGAAGCAAACCCGGAAAAGGTTCAAGCAATCGCAAAAATGCAAAGGCCAACCAACATTAGAGGAATACAACAGCTCACAGGAAAACTCGCAGCATTGAGCCGCTTCATCAGCAGGCTAGGCGAAAGGACCCTACCTTTCTACAAACTACTGAGAAAAGGAGAAAAATTCGAGTGGACCAATGAAGCCAGCAATGCATTCGCAGACCTGAAGAAAACCCTCTCTACCCCACCAATCTTGGCGGTGCCTAAAGAAAGGGAAAAGTTATATCTCTACATAGCAGCACGCAGCAGCGTCGTGAGCACAGTGCTTGTCGTCGAGCGTGCAGAAGAAGGCAAAATACAACGCATCCAAAGACCAATTTATTACCTGAGCACGCTACTCACGAAATCAAAGCAGCGGTACCCACATTACCAGAATCTCTTGCTCGCCATCATCATGACCTCCAGGAAAGTATCGCACTACTTCGACGAACACTCCATCACAATCGTGAGCAGTGCACCACTCGCGGACATCCTCAACAATCCCGGCGCGACCGGTCGAGTCGCCAAGTGGAACATGGAGCTTAGCCCGCGAGACCTACAGTTCAAACACCCAACAACAATCAAAGCCCAAGTACTCCCAGACTTCCTGGTCGAGTGGGAAGAAGTCCAAACAGCAGGCCCCCCCAGACTTGTCCAACTCATGGACGATGTACTTCGACGGATCCAAAAGACAGCAAGGAGCTGGAGCAGGCGTCGTCCTAGTCTCCCCCAAAGTAATGAAGCTCAAATACATCCTCCAGATCAACTTCAGCAACGCCTCCAACAATGAAGCAGAGTACGAGGCGCTAATTCACGGCATGCGCATGGCAAAAACTTGCGGTGCCACTCGCCTATCGATCTATGGTGACTCCAACCTCGTCATCCAGCAGGCGATGAGAGACTGCAACGCAGTCACAGACAACATGGAAGCTTACTAGAAGCTCTACAATGCGCTAGAGGGAGGATTCGATGGGTGTGAACTCATGTATATCCCCAGAGCAAACAATACAGAAGCCGACGAACTCGCGAACATCGGTTCGACTCGAGGACCAATACCACGAGGCGTTTTCCTCGAAAGCATCAATCAGAGATCAATAAAAGCAAATCCAGCGGAGCCCAAAGAGGTCGCAGAAGAAGACGACACAAATGATCCAGCACAGGTGGCGGCAACGAGCGCAGCTGACGCTACAAACAACCAAGAAATCAAAGTTGAAGCACCAGCATCACTCGAAAACCTGGCCTGGGCAAGGCCTTTTCTTCGATTCCTAGTAAAAGGCACCCTACCACAAGACGTTGCAGAAGCCCAACGCATCAGTCGACGATCCAAATCATTCACAGTAATCAACAGACAGCTCTACAAGCGCAACATTTCCCAGGTCCTACAAAAGTGCATAGACGAGGAAGACGGCTAAGCCCTACTACTGGAGATTCACGAAGGCACCTGCGGGCACCATGCCAGCAGTCGAGCACTCGTGGAAAAAGCCTTTCGAGCAGGATTCTATTGGCCAACCGCCATGAGAAATGCAGATGATATTGTACGGCGTTGCATCAGGTGCCAAAAATTCGCCAGCAGGCCGCACGCCCGAGCATCAGAACTCAAAACCATACCATTATCATGGCCATGCGCCACATGGGGACTCGACATGGTAGGCCCACTCAAGAAATCATCAAAAGGAGGAAGAACACACCTACTGGTCGCAGTCGACAAATTCACCAAATGGATCGAGGCAGTACCAATCACCAGCTCAACAGCCCTCACGGCAGTCAACTTCATCAAATCAATTATCTTCAGATTCAGAGTGTCACACAACATCAGCACAGACAACGGTACCAACTTCACAGCGGCAGAGTTCCAAAACTTCTGTCAAGAATTGGGCATCAAAATTAACTACGCATCAGTCGCACACCCTCAATCTAATGGCCAAGTGGAGAAAGCAAACAGTTTAGTATGTGGAGGAATAAAGAACCGACTCCTGGCACCACTCGAGCAAGTCGCAGGCAACTGGATAGAAGATCTCCCCGCAGTCCTATGGAGCCTACGCACCACCCCAAATAGCTCGACCCAGCATACACCCTTCTTCCTGGTATACGGGGCAGAAGCAGTACTACCGCACGACCTAAAATTCGGAGAACCCAGAATCTCAGGGTACGAAGAAGAAGAGGCAGAAGAAGCGCTGGAGAACGGCAAGGACACAACAGACGAAGCACGAGACACAGCCATCACAAGATCCGAAGGACACCAGGACAAGTTGCGCACATATCAAAGAAGTTGCCTGCGGACCAGATCGTTCAACAAAGGAGACCTTGTGCTACGGCTAATACATGAGAAAGTGCACAAACTTGCCCCACAATGCGAGGGGCCGTTTATCATCTCAGAAGTCATAGGAGGAGGAGCATATAGATTGGCGAATCCGAAGACCAATGAGGACGTGGGAAATCCATGGAACGTAGCGAACCTACGCTTGTTCTACCCATAATCCCCTAGGCATTATCAAGACATCGGCAGCAGTACCGATCGGCAACTCATGTAAAAATTCGAAGGAATAAAGCAATGTTGCCCAAAACACCTTACAAGCGCTCGGGGGCTCGAGCCTAGGACCCCCCCCGAGAGACGCTATCTTCGCAAACGCGACTTTTTACTTACAAGCACTTGGAGGCTCGAGCCTAGAACTCCCTCCGAGAGACGCTATCTTCGCAAACGCGACTTTTAGTTAAAAGCACTCGGGGGCTCGAGCCTAGAACTCCCCCCGAGAGACGCTATCTTCGCAAACGCGACCTTTACTTAAAAGCACTCGGGGGCTCGAGCCTAGAACTCCCCCCGAGAGACTCTATCTTCGCAAACGCGACTTTTACTTAAAAGCACTCGGGGGCTCGAGCCTAGAACTCCCCCCGAGAGACGCTATCTTCGCAAACGCGACTTTTACTTAAAAGCACTCGGGGGCTCAAGCCTAGAAATCCCCCGAGAGACGCTATCTTCGCAAACGCGACTGTTACTTAAGACCCGGGGGCTCAACCATAAAACTCCCCTGAAAGAAGTTATCCTCGACAAAGACGCGACTCTCGCCAAAAGACAAAGCCCAGGCAAAAGAAAGTTGCAAAAGCGCACGGTTCTTTAGTCTTCACCCGATCACAAGCGATCGCCTAAAGACTCGGGGGGCTACTCCCATCGGGAGCGCTGACGCACACCCGATCTAGACTTGAAAAAAAAATCAAAGACAACTACAAACCGGTGAGACAAAAAATTCATACAACCTGCGCTTGATTCTGCAAATCAAACGCAGCCTCAGGGGCTACTCCCATCGGGAGCGCTGGTGCGCACCCGAGAAGACAACTCTCATTACAAAGGAGTCGAAGGCATTTTCATTACAAAGGAGTTGAAGACAATTCTCATTACAAAGGAGTCGAAGGCATTTCATTACAACGAAGTCGAAACGGCAGTTTGCCGTTACAGAAGGACCTGCGGAACTACAAGCTGGGCTACATTCAAACTTCTACATGTGTGCTCATGCTGAGATAATTGGCACTTTCGTGCTACAGCCCGACGGGCATCATCACAGACAAAGTAGCAGCCCAACCAAAGAAGAAGAAGCTCGCTGTCCTCCAGTTCTGCAAGGTGCCTCGCCTACTGCCGCTGCCGCTTGATGACAGGCTTGACGTCCAGTTCTTCCTTAGAACTAGAAGAGCAAACACCATCGCCCGAGGGATCAGCCGAAGACGAAGAAACAGGAGAAGCAGGCGAACCACCACTCGAGACATTAGAATCGCCGCTGCTCGCCTCCTCACACCAGAACCAAGAAAGATCAAGGACGAACTATCAAATTCCAGCTCCACCCAAGAAGAAGAACGAGAGCATCCATGAAGACAGAGCCAGAAGCCCTTCAAGCCACGCTCAGAAGCAATGGAGGCAAACGAGGCAGGAAGAGGAATCCGGGCAGCATTCCTCCCAAGAACATGCAAAAGAAAATCATGGCGCCAAAATCCCTCCTCCATGGAGGAAGAAGAAGAAAGCGCCAACGCAGTACCATGACGCCCACCACGTGGGGAGCGAGGGGTGCGGCCACCACGACCACGGCGGCCACGACCTCGCCCTACAACACCACGACCTCGCCCAGCTAATCCGCTACAGTGTAGGTGCTGGAGAACAGTTCCACAAGGTTGTTCTCGTTCGCAAAAAACCCGGACATCTTGGTACAGGGGATGCTGACGGCTGAGACTTTACGGGCTAATTTCGATCTGCCGCTCTCTAAGCCGGCTAGACAAGAATTGGGGCTGCTACAGGGGCGAGCTCCGGATGTCAATCTGACTTTGAGTCATGACGATGTCTGGACCTGCGTCTGGGGTGATAGATTCAGTTCATGCAAGTTCTACACCCACTGCTTCAGGGATGTTCATGTTGGTGCAACTTTTCAGTGGGTCTGGGCCACGAAATGCACTAACAAATGGAAGGCTTTTGCGTGGCTTCTCCTTGCTGATCACCTTAACACCCGAAATATGCTGCATCGTAGGCAATGCGTCCTGCAGGATGATGATTACACTTGCATGCTCTGCGATGTCCGTGATGAGGAAACAGTGGAGCACCTGTTTTTTCAGTGCCCTTTCAGCAGGGTTTGTTGGGCTGAGCTAGGGATTGCCTGGATGAGCACTGGGGGACGACTTGAGTGGATACACGCTGCTAAAGCCGTTTGGTCCAAGGGCTTATTCATGGAAGTGTTCATCGTGACCTCCTGGAGTCTCTGGAAGGTGAGAAATGATACTTATTTTAGAGGCCTTCTGCCCTCGGTTGACTCCTGGAAACAAAGATTTGTGAAGGATTTCGACATGCTTAGACATAGATCTGGGGAGGGGGCTAGGCCCCTTATATCTGCCATACTAAACCCTCTTTTGTAACTCCCCCTCCCCTCTCACTCTCCCCCTCCCCCCTCCCACTTGTACATAACTTTCTCTCCCCCTCCCCCTGTAAATCTAACTCCCCCTATCCATCTCTCCCCCTCATGTAAAAGCCCTGGTGCTGTGGTTTGACCTACTAATATAAAAGGGAGTGGGGGGTTCTCCTCACTGTCATAAACGATTAAAAAAAAGCTACACCGCTACCACGTTTGGGCGCCATCCGAAGAGGAAGAAACAAAAGGGAAAGATGCGAAGAATGGATGCCAAGGACGGGCAACCAAAGGAAGTACTTATAACACAATCCAAGGGAAAACCAGGAAAAACACACAGAAGCCCAGGCGACGACATCATTACACCAAAGACCAAACGGACCAAGCGTTACGAACTCCAAGACGAAGATGCCTTCACACGGTCAGCATTATTTACAGGACGCGTCAAATCTCGCTTGTTTCCCATACAAGCCTCGGAAACCCAACAGGTAACAAACATCGAGACGTCCAAATCATCATTATGATGGTCAGAAGACTTGACGGATCAAGAAAATCAAGCATAGTCATACGTCATCAAACAGAACGGCAATGCATCCCAAAGGTAAAGAATAGAGGTAAAAACAATTGGAAAGATCCAAACGATTCTACCAGCCAGTCATACGTCTAAATTTTCTGACTATAAAAAATTCTTACTCCCATCGGGAGTACCCTTTTGAGTCCGGGTGCTCCCTCACCCAGAAGGCAAAGATGTTCTCGCGTGATCACTCGCACCAGCAGAAACAACATACTCTCAGAGTTCGGGTGCTCCCCCACCCCAAGAGCAAAAAAGCATTCGAGTGACCACTCGCCCAAAAAAGATTCAGCCATTCAGCAAACATGACTTACTCGCACACTCGATGACATTCCGAGTGGGTGCTATCTTATTTTCCTCGCCTGAGTTCGCTACAAACTCCGCGAGTGACGACTAAAACAACTCACTTAATTGTTTATTCCAAGTGGGTGCATTGCTAAATCAGGCTCCATGCCTCAACAAAAACGATTATGCCTGGGCTACGACACACTGTAGCCAGATGCCATGCAAGCTTAGCGTGTAGGTAAGACCCCGCTGCGTAGAACGGCCGGGCCGGGACTTGCCGCAGAGCGATTTCACTCCCGACCTTTTCCATGCGCTTGCATGATAGAAAGAGCCGAGCGGACGCGCTCAGGCTATGTGCTTAGACTGGCGGCAATTGATCCTATAAGACCTGCAGCGGCATGACTTTGCTTGACACCAGTGTTCCAAGTTCATGTCGAGGGACATGAGCTTGATCGGGCTACTGTGGTATTTTTCACTAGAACAATTCACCAAGGCTCGACCAGTCGACTCCTTGGGCCCTTTCATCTAAGCAATCCCTCGAAATAGATATTGTCATGGCTCAAAACTGCCAGCGACCCATGGCGATACCACGCTTACAAACAATAAGGCGCAGATGAATTCGAGTCCCTGCGTGACTCTTCGAGTCCCCTAGGTACTCGGGGGCTACTGACGAGGGGGTGAACCCACGACTCCTACATGTGAGACTACCTGGTGCGTGTGAAGACAGAAGTCCCGTTGGGAATCTACGACAGGCCCGCGATTGGCCCAACCAAGCACCGACGTAGGAGTCCGCGACTAACATGGAAGGTGCAACTTGGCGTACAAGGCAGGACTAGAATTAGGAAACTACCTATGTAACCTAGCACGGACGCCCCGAGACTTAGCCTAGTATATAAAGGCTAGGAGGGGAGACGTCCAGATCAACTCAATACGCATCTAGCCTTGCGAGAACTCGCCTCGGCCTCCACTGTAATCACCCCTCACGTGATAATATCGAGCAAGAAGTGCTTCTCCTGTTAGCCGACGAGTATCGTCCAACTTGTGCCTATCTCTATGACTAACCCAGGGTCCCTGACCATGGGATTTTCCGGGGTTGATCCCCGTCAGACGCCCCATTCGCATTTACTTCCCACAGTAGTTCCCGTAGAGAAGCAGAGGAGAGCCATGCCCACAGCAGGTCTCTTCTTCCTCTGAGCAGCTCCATGAGCATTGATTGTAGTTCGTGAGATCATTTATAGCAAGCAGACAAGCAGGAGTAGGGGTGTTATCTCTCCGGAGAGCCCCGAACCTGGGTACATCGTGCTGTCCTTTACCCTGCTTGTGCCCAACCCGTTTCCGGCACCATCGACATAGTTCTCCCTCGAGTCTTACCCTCTCTTTAGCCATCCCTATGACATCTGTTCTTACTAAACGACGACACTCTTCGAAGAAAACTATCACCTTTGCTGATAAAGGTAAAAGTAAGGTACTGAGCCTCGGCAGAGTTGCTATCTTGCGAGACTAACACATTGACAAAGTCATGCTTGTTGAATCCCTCGGGTACAACCTGATGTCTGTCTCTATGCTATGTGATCTTGACCTCGTTGTGCTCTTCGGAAAATATGGTTGTGTAGTTTATATGGTTAGCGATAACTCCATTGTCTTCAGTGGAGTTAGGAAAGGTGATCTATATATTGTAGATTTTTCTGAAGGTCCTTAGGTTGCTACGTGCCTCATGGCTCGAGCCTCAGAGTGCTGGCTATGGCATCGAAGACTCGGCCACGCCGGAATGAGGAACCTCCAAAAACTGGTTCTGAAGAAACATGTCCTCGGGATTGAGGAAATCAGATTCTCAAAGGACCGGCTATGTGGCGCGTGTGAAGCTGGAAACATGACCAAGGCCAAGCATCCAGCAAAGACCATCATGACGACTACAAGACCTCTGGAATTGCTTCACATGGATCTATTCGGTCCTCCAAAGTATTCAAGCTTTGGAGGTAGTATGTATGGTCTTGTTATTGTTGATGACTTCTCACGATACACTTGGGTGCATTTTCTTCTCTATAAGTCAGAAACCCCGGCTATCTTCAAGCGCTTCGCCCAGCGAGTCATGAACAACTACAACCTGAATATCAAGAACATTCGAAGCGACAACGGCACTGAGTTCAATAACATCGGTGTGGAAGAATTCGTCGACGACTTGGGAATCACTCATGAGTTCTCAGCACCTTACACTCCTCAGCAAAATGGAGTTGTTGAGAGGAAGAACCGAACCCTCATCGAGATGGCTCGAACGATGCTGGCTGAGTACAAAACCCCACTCATGTGGTGGGATGAAGCAATCAACACTGCATGTCACATCGTCAATCGAGTGTATCTTCACAAGTTCTTCAAGAAGACATCATATGAGCTAATGGTCGGTAAGAAACCCAATGTGAGTTACTTCAAAGTATTCGGTGCACCATGCTGGATTCGTGATCCTCATCACCATTCCGAGTTTGCACCCAAAGCATGTGAGGGCTTCATGCTTGGTTATGGTATCAACTCGCACACCTACAGAGTGTACAATATTAGTCA
This sequence comes from Bromus sterilis, assembly GCA_950022295.1. NCBI lineage: Eukaryota > Viridiplantae > Streptophyta > Magnoliopsida > Poales > Poaceae > Bromus > Bromus sterilis. Next base: position 279,957,307 of record OX465599.1, on the reverse strand, counting down.
TCATAAAATTGTTGAGACTGTAGATGTGCGGTTTGATGAATGTGACGGCTCGCAAAGAGAGCACCTGCCACCTGATCTAGATGAAGCCCCACCCGAAGAACAGATCAAGAAGATGGGTGCTGGTGATATCATTCCAGTGGATCATCCTGAAGAAACGCACATACCTCCTGCTCCTGAAGAACATCCAAATCCTGATGCAAATGATCCTGATGACGATCCTGATCCTGAGGCTCCTAAGACCCCTGAAGCTCCTGAATCACCTGAAGCAGATGCTAATGAATCTGATAACAGTGACGACGATGCGCCTCAAGATCATCTACCTCGTCTTCCTCGCATGGCGAATGAAGTTCAAGTGGACAGAATCCTCGCCGACGTCAATCTACCAGGTCCTCTCACTCGTGCAAGAGCTAATCGTATAGCTAACTTTTGTGGGAATTTCTCGTTTGTATCAATTTTAGAGCCCACCAAAGTCACTGCGGCATTCCAAGAAGCGGAATGGATTCAGGCGATGCAAGACGAACTTCTTCAGTTCAAACTGAATGATGTTTGGGAACTAGTCAAACGACCTGATCCTCGAGTTCACAATGTCATCGGCACAAAGTGGATCTACTGCAACAAACTCGATGAAGATGGAAAAGTCATCAGAAACAAAGCTCGTATCGTAGCACAAGGATACACACAAGTCGAGGGGATCGACTTCGGTGAAACCTTCGCTCCTGTTGCTAGACTTGAGTCCATTCATATTATGCTTGCATTTGCTAACCATCATAATATCAAGTTATATCAAATGGATGTGAAAAGTGCATTCCTCAATGGTAATATCGAGGAAGAAGTATATGTTGCTCAACCCCTAGGTTTTGAAGACTCGAAAAAACCTGATATGGTGTACAGATTGAAGAAAGTCCTATATGGACTGAAGCAAGCCCCTCGGGGTCGGTATGACACACTAAGGGATGATAACCCACAAGTGTAGGGGATCGCAACAGTCTTCGCTAGTAAGAGTAACCCAATTTATTGATTCGACACAAGGGGAGCCAAAGAATCCTTATAAGCCTTAGCAGTTGAGTAGTCAATTCAACCACACCTGAAAAAGCACTAGACAAGATATAAGTAGCAACGGTGTGTTGACGGGTGTAGCCTTTACGACTTCCCCAATCAACAACACCACAAATTTGTAACAAAGTAGTAGGAGCAGCAAAGAAAGTAAAAGTAACAACGAAGGCAATGAAGGTGAAAGATGGACCGGGGTTCAAGGTTTCACTAGTGGTACCTCTCAAGCAAAAGAACAAGGTGCTGGGTGAACAAATTACAGTTGGGCAATTGACAGAACTGCACCAACTCTAGCCAAAGAACAAACTAGAGCATCCTAGTCTAAGAACCAAACGTAGGCATGTGTTCCGTATGTAGTTGTACGTGCTTGCAATAAGAACTTTGCACAACATCTTTTGTCCTACCATCCCGCTAGTTTTCAATGGCGGCGGAGATTGGAATCGCTTTTGGAAAAAGTACTTCGATATTAGGGGTTTCCTCCTCGGGGGTAAAAAGAGGGGCCAAAGGGGGCACCGAGAGGGGCCACCAGGCAGCCAGGAGGGTGCCTGGCGCGGCCTAGGGCTGGGCCGCGCCATGGACCCTTCTGGAGTCCTGGTGGTGGCCCTCCCTTCCTTCCTTGGTGTTTCCGGAGGCTTCCGGGACGCTGATTTTTTATATAATTTTTCTAGAATTTTTGGAGCACTTTTAATGGCCGGAAAACGTGAAATACAAAAAACAGCAGAAAATAGGAACTGGCAACTGGGTGCACTGAGTTAATAGGTTAGTCCAAATATGCTCAAAAGTGTATGAAAGTTCAAGAAAAACATGGCAAAGTCACACAAAACATGCATGGCACAAGCAGAAATTATAGATACGTTTGGGACGTATCAACATCCCCAAGCTTGATTCCTGCTCGTCCTCGAGTAGGTAAATGATAACAAGCATAATTTCTGTGGTGACATGCCACACAACCATATAAGTACTTTTAAGTAAAGCAATCAAAGCATGCAATTCAATTCAAGTCTTAACAAGCAAGAGTCTATATTAGCATTGACACAAGCAATAAAAGAACATAAGGTGCAAGAGCTCTCGCTGTCCGTGACTCGAATGTCTCCAAATGGTGTTTGCGTGCAAGAAGGGGGATTTGGGAATACGAGAGAGAAAACTTTTATTGCTGAGAACTAAATCTACTAAAGTTTCACACTTGGTCTCCTTTGAAGTCTTATCTGGACTCGTCCCCATACCACTAGCCAGGTACAAGTCAAACTGATCCACTCCCTTTCGATATTTTGAGCACTCATGCAATGGATGAGCGTGAGCAAGAAAGTTGACACCTAAACGGCGAAATAGAAAGATGGTGGAGGAAGAAGACAAAAAGGTGTGAAAGGCTCATATCAATGAGGACAATCATAGGCGAGAGAAAGCCATATGATAGATATGATATGAGGAGTAGGGATTGCCATGCAACATGCGGATGCACATAGAGCTATAAGTGTATGAAAGCCCTCCAATGGAACTAGTGGGGGTGCATCCAACTTGCTTGTCATGAAGACCTAGAGCTCTTTTGAGGAGGCTCATCCTTGGAATATGCAAGCCAAGTTCTATAGCGTAAGGATCCCCACTTAGTTAAGCAAGTACAACATGAAAACTCTCTACAAACTGAAGTACAGGTGCTACTTTGAAGCACAAGTGTGGAATAAAGGATAGTAGTGTTGCCCCCTCTCTCTTTTTTTTTTCTTTCTTTTTCACCTTTTTTTTGTATTTTTTTGATTTTGGGTGGCCTCCATGGCTCTTTATTTCTCTCTTTTTTTTCTTTCGTCCTCTTAGGGATCCTTTTTTTTGTATTTTGTCCACTTTGGGATCTTTTATTCCTTTCCTCACTGTAGGGGCAACACTCTAGAATCATCAACACACTTTTATCTACTTACAACTCTGAATCAAAAAGTAATGGCTCTATATGAATGCCTTTGCCAGTGTAGCAGTATGTGCAATGATCAAGCGCAACATGCAGCAAAAATATGAATAGCGGGCAAAGCCCAACTACATGAAGGTATGAGATCATGCAAGGCAATATGATAATGAAGGATAAGTCATATGAACATGAAGAACAATGGATGTTGCATGGCAATGTATCTCGGAAAGGCTATGGAAATGCCTTGTAGGTAGGTATGGAGGCTGTTTTGAGGAAAGATATAAGGAGGCTTATGATGACACAACGTATCATGCCAAGGGTTTGGATGCACCGGCGAAGTATGCGCCAACTCTCGAGGTGAGAAAGGGCAATGCACGGTACCGAAGAGGCTAGAAAAATATGGATGGTGGAAGTGTCAACTTCTGAATACTCACATTAGTCCGAAGAACTCATGCACTTATTATCGGTAACTCTCAATCTAATCAGGAGGTTCACAAAGAGACAAGTACCCAGAGGAGGAGTGTATGGGTGTTTGGTTATCCTTGTGCATCCTCGACTCATGGTACGTGAGTGTACTCTAATATTCGACCCCTCCAGAGATTAGTGATCCATCTAATAGCTAGAGTTCTCAACAGGGTTTAGGTTTTCGAAAATCACACGGATTGCCCAAAATTCGACATCTATCACTAATAGGATAAAGCTCCTGACACCATAATTTAAAACATTACTTAAGTCAACACCTCAAAACTATTGCAAGTTACTACTACAAAGAGAATAGCAACTTCAACTACCTACTTTCTAGTCAAGACACAAAACTCACTGCAACAGGCAAACTCTCCAAACAAGATAAGCATGCAAACTATAGAAAGTTCAAGCCTGAACCAATTAAAATCTCTAGAAGAAAACTCTAAAGAACATGAACTAAACAGGACAGCAGCTAAGAAAAGATAAAGAACAACTCACAGCAAAGAATAAGCGTGAAAATCCTATGAGGTGTTCTAGTTTAGGCGGAGCGTGGATCTCTCCCAATCAAGCATGTTAGGTTCCGACATTGTAATGACCAACAAACAAAACAAAAGAACAAACAAAAGTAAAAAGCAAGACGCTCCAAGCATAGCACATAACGCATGAAGTGATAAAAATATAGTGGAACGAGGGACGAACTAATGATTGTTGATGAAGAAGGGGATGCATGGGGGCATCCCCAAGCTTAGACGCTTGAGTCTCCTTGAATATTTCTTGGGGGTTCCGGGCGCATCCCCAAGCTTGACCTTTTGACACTCCAAGATCTTCTTTCATAATCTTCCATCGCACACTTGAAAACTCCATTCATACATAACTCATCATAATCTGATTAGAGAGGTTAGTACCCTATTAAAAATAATTTTCCTCTACTGAAAATAAAGATTTCCAGGAAGGGATACTGTTTCTCTTGCCTGCCCAAAAGTTTTTGCAACGAAAAAGCAAGCTTAAGGTTTGCAAAACTGCCAAAAGAAAAACAGGGACAGAAGCTGAGAAAAACAGAACAGCAGAGAGAAAATAATTTTTTCTAGGCACTTCTGCAACTCAAATAAAAAAACTCAGAACATACGGAAGTTTCGTAATTGTATATAGCACGCTGTGTAAAAAAATCAGCTCAAAAAGATGAACTTGGATTTTTCTCTGATTTTTCTAGTCACGAGGACAGAATCAGTTTTCTGGACAGCATGACACAACTTTCACTCCCCTTATCGTATGAGCCTATAAAAGGCACAAAGCTTGAAAAGTAAAGATACAATGATGTTGCTACAGTAGTAACAATAATCAAGACCACTAAGAACAGAAGAAAAACAAAAAGAAAAACCTAAATTCGTTGCGGGCTGCCTCCCGAAAGCGCTTCTTTAAATCCATTAGCTAGGCATGAGTGTAACGATGCTCACAAGAAAATAAGAGTTGAAGCGCAAAAGAGAGCATCAAAGGAGCAAAGACGAACCACATTTAAGTCTAACATGCTTCCTATGCATGGGAAACTTGAAACAAAATAAATAAATGAAGCACAAAGCAACAAGCATAGGAAGGTAAAACATGAGCACCTTCAAGATTTTCAACATGGAGAGGGCTGTTTTCCTAACATGAAAATTTCTATAACCATATTTCCCTCTCTCATAATAATTTTCAGTAGCATCATGAACAAACTCAACAATGTAATTATCACACAAAGCATGCTTTTCATGATCTACTAGCACATAATCATGTACACTTTGTAAGCAAACCTCATCATCATTAAGAACATACATAGTAGGCAAAAATAGAGGTTTATCATAAGATTCATTAAGATAGCAAGGGTTATCATAAATAACAGTAGCAAAATCATCCTTTCAAGTATCATTCATAGGGGCATCGTGGCCACAAGCATCAATTTCATCAAAAAGGGATATTTCAAAAGAATCCATAGGATCATAGCAATCAATATAGCATTCATCCTCCTTTGGTAAGCATGGAGGGAAATCATATAAAGTAAGAGTCAAAGAGTTACTCTCATTAGTAGGTAGAGATGGGTAGCTACTCCATTCTTCCTCCTTTTGTTCGTCACTCTCCTCCTCTTTTTCATCCAAGGAGCATTCAGTTTCAGCAATTTCTTCTTCCGTAGAGTCCTGCAAAGCATTAGTCTCTTCCTCTTGTGGAGAGAACCTTTTGAGATGGTAAATAATATAATAATTGTCATTAAAATCCTCAAAGCAATAATTAAGTATTTCAAGACTCTCGGATTTGTAAGGGGCATCATCAATATTTTCAACAAAGGAAGCAATTTCATAGGCACCCTTAAAGATAACAACTTCTTCTATATGTTCTGCATCATTAAAATCATAGTTTCCCTTAGCATAAGAAGCTAAGGTTTCATCATCATTGTACTCACATTGGAAAGCAAGGTGTTTGTGCCTCATAAAGCAACAAGATTCATCCCTGCAGAAAGATATATTATATATTGAGCACAAGTTTCTAGCATAGTCATACAACTCTTGTATTAGTCCCCATGAGTGTATCCCTTTTTGAGACAAGCGGTATTCATTGTAATATTTTTGTTGATCCTACGTGAATCCACCTTGCCAATAAGATCTAGTCTCAAAGAAAGTAGTCATTAGTAGCAAACAGAGTAATAAGCAAAAGTGTACTTATCAAGTGAACTTATAAGTAAAGCTATGCTCCCCGGCAATGGCGCCAGAAAATAGTCTTGATAACCCACAAGTGTAGGGGATCGCAATAGTCTTCGCGGGTAAGAGTAACCCAATTTATTGATTCGACACAAGGGGATCCAAAGAATACTTATAAGCCTTAGCAGTTGAGTTGTCAATTCAACCACACCTGAAAAAGCACTAGACAAGATATAAGTAGCAACGGTGTGTTGACGGGTGTAGCCTTTGAGACTTCCCCAATCACCAACACCACAAAGTTGTAACAAAGTAGTAGGAGCATCAAATAAAGTAAAAGTAACAACGAAGGCAATGAAGGTGAAAGATGGACAGGGGTTCAAGGTTTCACTAGTGGTACCTCTCAAGCAAAAGAACAAGGTGCTGGGTGAACAAATTACAGTTGGGCAATTGACAGAATTGCACCAACTCTAGCCAAGGAACAAACTAGAGCATCCTAGTCTAAGAACCAAACGTAAGCATGTGTTCCGTATGTAGTTGTACGTGCTTGCAATAAGAACTTTGCACAACATCTTTTGTCCTACCATCCCTCTACAAACGGGGCCACTTAAGAAACTTATGGAGATTAAGGTGCTCCTGCGGCGGAGCACCGGAACAAAGCATTAACACTCCATGAACACATGTGATCCTCAAATTATAGCCCATCCCCTTTGGTGTCCCAAGTTGTCACCATTGGGATCGCCGGTTCCGGACTATAATAGGTGCATACAACCGTAGATAAGATCTAGAACAACAATTATAATCATGCAACCATAACGTGCTCAGATCTGATATCATGCTACTCGTGCACTAGTAACAAGCATTAAGAACAACAAATTGCAGCAACAATAATTCATAAACCTCTTAGGACTGAACAAGGTAACAATTCATCGGATCCCAACAAACACAACACCAATTACATCATATGGATCTCAATCATGTAGGGCAGCTCATGAGAAAATTGTATTGAGGATCTAGGGGGAGAGAATACCACATAGCTACTGCCAAGAACCCGTAGTCCAAGGAGGAACTACTTAAGAAGCATCATGGGGGAAGAAGAGTCGATGAAGATGGCCCCGGGGGCCAAGGCCCTCCCCGGCAGGGTGCCGGAGCAGGATCCTGGTGAACCCCGAAGCTAGTTTTCGATGGCGGCGGAGATCGGAATCGCTTCTGGAAAAAGTACTTCGATATTAGGGGTTTCCTCCTCGGGGGTAAAAATAGGGGCAAAAGGGGGCACCGAGAGGGGCCACCAGGCAGCCAGGAGGGTGCCTGGCGCGGCCTAGGGCTGGGCCGCGCCATGGACCCTTCTGGAGTCATGGTGGTGGCCCTCCCTTCTTTCCTTGGTGTTTCCGGAGGCTTCCGGGACGCTGATTTTTTATATAATTTTTCCGGAATTTTTGGAGCACTTTTAATGGCCGGAAAACCTGAAATACAAAAAACAGCAGAAAATAGGAACTGGCAACTGGGTGCACTGAGTTAATAGGTTAGTCCAAATATGCTCAAAAGTGTATGAAAGTTCAAGCAAAACATGGCAAAGTCACACAAAACATGCATGGCACAAGCATAAATTATAGATATGTTTGGGACGTATCAAGGGACTTCCTCATCAACAAGGGCTTCAAATCTGGTTCCCTCGATCCAACTCTTTTCACAAAACGATATGATGATGCATTATTCATATGTCAAATCTATGTTGATGACATTATATTTGGATGCATTAACAAGAAATACAGTGAAGAATTTGCATTCTTGATGAGGGAACAGTATCATATGTCCATGATGGGCGAACTGAAATTCTTCTTAGGGCTTCAAATTCGTCAACAACACAATGACATCTTCATCTCTCAGGAGAAGTACCTCAAGGAGTGCCTGAAGAAATTCGGGATGCAAGACTGCAAGGGTATCAAGACACCGATGCCTACAAATGGGCAACTCGGCCCTGATGAAAATGGCAAGGACTACGATCAAAAGGTATATCGTTCCATGATAGGTTCTCTGCTATATCTATGTGCATCTAGGCCTGATATAATGTTGAGCGTTTTCATGTGTGCCCGATTCCAAGCGGCACCTAAGGAATCGTATCACCAAGCGGTGAAACGAATTCTTTGATATTTGGCTCACACCCCGTCGCTAGGCTTATGGTATCCAAAAGGCACACAACTGGATCTCGTTGGGTACTCAGAATCAGATTATGCTGGAGATCGAGTGGATCGGAAGTCTACCTCAGGAACATGTCATTTCCTCGGACGCTCTTTGGTGTGCTGGTCATCGAAGAAGCAGAACTGCATCTCCCTCTCCACTGCTGAAGCTGAATACATCGCTGCCGGTGCAAGCTGCTCACAGCTTCTTTGGATGAAGCAAACTCTGAAGGACTACAACATCAACCTGAATAAAGTACCACTACTATGTGACAATGAGAGCGCCATCAAGATCTGTCAGAATCCAGTACAACACTCGAGGACGAAGCACATTGAGATTCGGTATCACTTTCTTCGGGATCATGTATTGAAGGAAGACATCGTCATCAACCACGTGAAGACTGTAGACCAACTTGCTGATATATTCACTAAGCCTTTGGATGAGAAGCGTTTTAGCACTTTGAGGTGTGAGCTAAATATCTTAGATTCCTCAAACGTCCAGTGAATGGACACACATCCTAACGCTTAAACAATATTGAAGAATCCTGATGTACAACACACGATGCGTTGTACTCCTCAATTCATGAGGAACTACCTTGCTAAGTGTGAAGAAATTAACGTGGAATTGACTCAAGATCCATATGAAAATTGTATGGCATCAAGTGTCTCATTCCCTATAAGGTGGGTAACGCCACCGCCCAAATTCCTCAGGATTTGTTGATCCTCAGTTTCCTCATTTGAAGTCTTCATCCTGATGATTACCGTGTTTGTCCTCAACAACGTTCACCTATAGTTCTTGTTCCTCAGCATTTGCTTCTTCATCTAGGTGAACGTGATCGAACCCGTCCCTCTGTGCTCACTTTTCCATTCTTTCTATCTCATATGCGTTCATTTGGAACTCGTGTATTCCTCAGTCTGAGACCTTTGTCTTCATCCTCAACATTTTTAATGTCCTCAGTTTCCCAGAATTGAGGATTATCCGTTGCGATATTTTTCACTTAATGGTTGCGATTTTACCGCATGCCGTGCTTATCCATCATTATGATAACCACTGAGAATCTGAACCGTCAGGGGCAATCGTGTCCACAAAAATCTCGACCCCTGATATGTCCCAAACGTATCTATAATTTCTGCTTGCTCCATGCATGTTTTGTGTGACTTTGCCATGATTTGCTTGAACTTTCATACACTTTTGAGCATATTTGGACTAATCTATTAACCCAGTGCACCCAGCTGCCAGTTGCTGTTTTCTGCTGTTTTTGTATTTCAGGTTTTCCGGCCATTAAAAGTGCTCCAAAAAATCCGGAAAAATCATATAAAAAATCAGCGACACGGAAGCTTCCAGAAACACCAAAGGAGGGAAGGGGGGCCACCACAGGACTCCAGAAGGGTCCCTGGCGCGACCCCACCCTAGGCCGCGCAAGGAGCCTCCTGGCTGCCCTGTGGCCCCTCTCGGTGCCCCCCTTCGCCTATATTTACCCCCCGTGACGGAAACCCTCGGGAGGGACTCCTTTTTCGCGATCTCGCCTCTGTACTGCCGCCACCGCCGTTTCTAGATCGGGGCTGCCTGGAGAAGCTGCTCTGGCACCCTGCCGGGAGAAGCTACCCCCTCCGGGAGACCATCCATAGCCATGGACGCCTCCCGTATGTACCGTGAGTAGTTTTCCTTGGACCATGGGTCCGTGATCAGTAGCTATGTGATCTATCTCTCCCCTCTTTGTGCCTCCACTTTCTAGACCTCGTGAGCTGCCTCACATGATCGAGGCACCTTTGTAATTTTCTGCCGTTGCTATGCTGAGTTTGTTGGGATCTGATGGATTTGAGACTATGTTCAGATTGTGATGAGTAATATATTTGGTTCTTCTCTTTTATATTTTGTTCTTGATTAAATTCTTGCATGTTCTCCGTTGCCGTATTTTACTTCGGCCAAGTGATTTGTTGCAACTCTAAGAGGGAGCGTTATGCTTGATTGTGGGTTCAGCCCCTTGATGTCTAGCTTGAGTGACAGAAACATGAGACTAGGGGGTGTGCTGTTGCCACCAGGGATAAAACAACGGTGCTTGTATCGGCGGATGCAAGGATTGTTTACTTTACACAAAGTTCTTTTAATGCAGTTGTCTGTTGCTTTGGATTTTCACTTTGGGTGGGATTCGCAACTTAATACCAGCGAGATGTTCTGGATAGATATCTCAAGGTGGATGAGTCGTAGTAGATGCAGATGGATTTCGGTCTACTTACCTTTGCGTACTGCCCATTGCTTTTGAGCCCTTCCTTTCTTTGCAACATAGTTAGCATTGCGGTGCCTTCGTAATCCTGTCAATTTCCCAACTGTGATTTGTTTACCTCGCTAGCACTTTTATCGTCTTTTGGGAGAGAGAGAGATCACTAGTGAAAATCACGGGACCCCGGTCCATCTTCATATCATTGTTTACATCCTTAGTTTACTTTTCAGTTGCTATCAGTATCATTATCCCGTGCGTTTTATCCTTTGTAAACAACAAGGCCAGAGGAATTGACAACTCCTCTGTACTCGTTGGGAGCAAAGTTATCTGTATCTGTGTGCAGGTCCAGGTGAAGTTAGCAACCTCGGCGCCATTGTTCACTTCACCACCTTCTTGTATCTCTGCGAGTCCTACGGGAGACAAACCCTATCGTCTGTATAGGGGAAATTTGCTGCTACGCTACATCTCACCTTCCACTTGGGGTAACCAACGAGGAGTGAGAGATCCTCACCGTATCAACCCCTCAGCTTTCACCCCTCTATAAATAGCCACCCACCGCACGGTCATTTTCCCCCACATCTCCTCTGCCTCTCGCGCCGCCGCCCTTGAGCTCCTCAAGCTCTCGTGCTATCATCGCCAGAGTTCACTGTCGCCGGGGAAGACTGACTCGTGGTTCCTCAGCATTCTCCTCAGTCCTGGTACGCTTATGTCTCAGTTGCTTGTTCCTCAGTACTATTGTGTCTTCAAGAATCTTCCCGTTTCTTCATGCCACTACATTCCTCAACTGTATTGCTAGCTTTCTGAGACCTATACCTATGCCTCATTACTTTGATTTCCTCAGCCTATTCCTCATGAACGCATATAACCGTACCCCACTTCCCTCACAACTAATTATGTCACAGGTACATGTCTGCTGAGGAATCGAATGGTTCTCATAGTCTCACTTCATTTGCAGCTCAGCTCGAACGAACCATTCCTCAGTCTCCACCGCTGAAGAAAATGGCTCCTCGTCACAAGCACACTGATACCGCCAAAGATTTGCCTCCAGAGCTCTATGCCAAACTGAAGACTCCCGAGCGTGAAAACGCGAGTGAACGTAAGCTTCGGGTCCAGAAGATCACGAGGGAATGGGCCAAGCGATGGGCTGCATATCAATGGCTTAATCCTCAGCATGAGGAAATGTTTGTTGTCAATCCTCCTATGAAGACTTTGGGTATCAAGGATCAACCTCCTCCTGAACCAGGGGTCACTCCTGATCCCACTACTTTGAAGACACCTAATGACTTTCCTGAAGCTCATCAGCAATACCTCAAGAGCATTGCCAGTCGTGCAAAGAGTCTGGCCTATCACTTGGCTGCCTCCGTACAACTTCCACCTCAGGTTGATGCTCCGCCTCCGCCACAACCTCAGTCTCGGTAACCTCGCAGAAAAGCTCCTGGTATCAAACCATCCAAGAAGTCCTCAGCAAAACTTGATGCTCCAGGCTCCTCTTGCCGACGCACAGCCGGTGCTGCTCCTGCTTCAAGAATTCGAACTGATGAATCTGGCAGTGCCCTGAGGCTTCAACCACAGTGCCTCAGCCTCAGCTGAAGACCAAAACTGTCCTTCAACGTGGCCCATGGCCCTCACAAAAGAAGACAACCATGCTTGGTGCCATTCGTCAAACCACGGTAGATTCTGATGATGAAGATGAGTTTGAAGACTTGGCCGGTTTTGTCGCCACTGAAGAACAAAAGATTGAGTATGTGCGTGCTGCAGCCAGACGCAAAGCTGAGGCCACAGGTTCTTAAATCCCACTTCTCCTTGATCCCAAGAAGGTCTTGGAATATATTGACATCTGGTCAGTGAAGCCTGATACACCTCTTGATGATTTGTACATACCTAAAGACATCAAGTTCTACATTCAACAGTTCCTCATCAATGAGATTCATCAACGTGATCTTTAGAAACAATTAAAGGCTCAACTGAAGAAAGTCCACAGTGACTTTAAAAAGAAACCTTTCACGGATGTTACTTCTCAGGACTTCATTGAGTATCAATGTGAGGTTCATCGCCTCAACACTGAATATGCCGCCAAATGTGCTTACATAAGCAAATCAAAGGAACGGATTTCTCGGCAGATGCAAAATTTTATGAAGCTTCGGCAGCCCGCCTCTTCAGTACCTCCTGCTGCCTCAGCTCACGCTGATGCAGAGCCTGATGATACCACCCAAGGCCTCAAGCGCATGCCCGATGCCCCACCCTCAACTCCACCAGCTACGAAGAAGCCCACACTGGAACCCACAGTTGAGGAGCTGATACGTCCAAATTGCATCACTATTTTATATCGTAATTCATCCTTATTCATTGATATATTTCACATTACGATGATGCTATTATGTTGTTTTGGCTTATTTTACACAGTTTGCAACTTTCCGGTGCCGAAGCAGCAGACGCAAGATCCAGCGGTAAAAAGTGGACGCTGAGTTGCTGAAGAAGAATACCTCCAAATTACCTGAAAATCTATGGGGGTATTTTCCAGAAGATTAATGAAGACTCGCCGAAGAGGGGCCAGAGGGGGGCCCTAGGCGGCCACCTGGCGCGGCCCCACCCCTGGCCGCGCCGGGAGGGCGCATTGAGCCTTGGGGCCACTCCCGGCTCCCCCCTCTGGCCTATATACTCCTCGTTACACGAAAACCCTAAAAAGAGAAGCTTTCACGGAGTTCCGCCGCCGCTCCGCGGCGGAAACCTACAGAGAAGAAAAGGGGTCTCCGGCGGGCAGATTCCACCGAGGAGATCACCTCCCGGAAGGGGAGATCATCGCCATCGTCATCACCATCGTCACGGGCGTCATCGAGATCATCATCAACATCATGCCCAACATCAGCACCATCTCCACAACCATCCAATCTCACCTCACAAGTTTATCTTGTGTTGTAATCCGTACTATTTATCCTCTCTACTCTACCGGTGTTGATTACTACTTTGTGGTGAATGCCATTGAGTTTTGTTGGAGAAATATCATTATGTCCAGATTGTTTATCATATATTTATCACCTGTGATCATGATCTCTTTTATGTCTTGTGAGTAGTTACTTTAGTTCTTGAGGACATGGGAGAAGTCTAGTTGTTAGTAGTCATATGATGTTGAAGTAATTTGTGTTGTTTGATATTTAAGTTGTGCTGTTATTTTCCTAGTGGTGTTGTGTGAGTCGAACACTCAACACTTCGCCTTCTTAAGGACCTAGGGGAATACATTGTGTATTAATAATTCTTACGGTGGGTTGCCGGAGTGACAGAAACCTGAACCCCAGTTTGCACACTTTTGCACAAGGGAATACTGGATCCTTGATCTTATTGCTGTGGTTAGGCTTTGCCTTAATTTCTATCTTGTATTTGCGGATGCTTGCAAGATGTTTAATCATAAGAGTGCACTTATCTTAGTCTAAAAGGTGTGCTAGCATAGATTCACCCACTCAACACTTATCAGCACAACACTTGTTATCGATACGAAGTATGGCGAAAGCACACGACTACCTCTCCATGTGTCCTCAAGAATGCTTTAGTCTTTATAAGTTCAGTTGTCAGGCTTATCGTTTTCTCAAAAGGATTGGGCCACTTGCTGCTCCTCAGTGCTATTTACTTTTCTTCCTTTTATCTTATTGATGCTTATATCGAAAACCCCTAAAAATTTATCTTTCAGTGCTTTTAGTTATTCCTTGTCCAAAATCACCTATCAATACCTTTCGCTCCTCGTTGGGTTCGACACTCTTACTTATCGAAAACGCTGCAATAGATCCCTTTACATTGAGGGTCATCAAGTAACGTTTTCTGGCGCCGTTGCCGGGGAGCATAGTGCTATTGGTAAGTGAAGCTGGTAAGGAATTTTTATCTTGTTATTTTTATTTTGCTATTGCTGTTCTTTGTCCTTATGAACAACCTAGCTATTGGATCGTTGCTTATGGGGAAACACCCCATATCTGTGGTGGTTGTACCTCCCCCTACTGAAATTGTGCCTTATAAAATACCAGCTGGTATTATCGATTGTGTTTTGGCTAATCGTTATGCAGGAGACAGACATCCCAGTGAACACTTGCTATATTTATCACAACTATGTTCACTATTTAAGCTTGCAGGTGTATCAAAGGAGTTTGTCATGAAGAAATTGTTCTCCGTATAGCTTATAGATAAAGCTTCAGCTTGGTATAAGCTTCTCGATAACTCTCATTTGCTTGATTGGCATGAGCTTATGTCTCTCTTTTATACCAAGTTTTATCCTCTTCATGAAATTCATCGAGACAGGAATTATATCTATAACCTTAGGTCTCGTGACGGAGAAAGCATCGCTCAAGCTTGGGGGAGATTGAAATCTCTAATGCTCAAATGTCCTATTCATGAGCTCCCCAAGAAAACTATACTTACAAATTTTTATGCTAGACTTTCTCGTCAGGATAAGGGGATGTTGGATGCCTCCTCTAGTAGGGTATTTCAGACAAAAAGCGTTGAAGAAAGATGGGATCTCCTTGAAAGGATCTAGAAGAATACCGAAGATTGGGAAATAGATAAAGGTATTGAACCCACTATAAATTATGAGCATGATTATATAGAGAGCTATGTGAAAACTGATTCCTTTAATGCCTTTTGCTCTAAGATTGGTCTTGATTCCCATCTAATGATTGATTTTTGTTGTCAGAACCCCAACTAGGGTAAGTGCTAGGTTTGTTTGTGCCCTTTGCATCATGCAAAAATTCAAATGAAATTCAAAAATGGGGAAAAGAAAAGCCCTGAGAAATTAATTCAACTGGCCAGACAAAAATTTCTTCCAAAAATTCCTCTGGTATTTCTGAAAAGTCTTATAAATATGCATGATCACATATAAAGTAAAGTGGGTCCCACTGCATGCACCAAGATTTTTCAAATATTCCAAACAGGGCTTGGAAATTAAATTAAACTCCAATTTGAATTTAAATTCAAATTGCCTGAATTTCAAAAGTCACCAAAACTTATGAGTGGCTAGCTATATATGTTATAAGTCCACATAAAAGTTTTCATGATTTTATAAAATGCCTAGCTAATTGTTTTAGCACAGCAAAACAAACAACAGAAAAGAAAAGAAGAAGAAATAGAAAATAGAAGAACCCCTGGCTTCGGCCCAACTCACCTTTTTCCAGCCCAGCCCACCAGCCCCCCGGTGTCGTCTTCCTCCACGGCGCCCGAAGCAGCTCGGTGGCGCGCTCACCGCCGCGCAGGCCACCGAGGAGCTTCCAGGCCCTCCTCTTCTCCCCCAGGACGCCACGCAACGCCCTGGACGCTCCCATTCCTTTCCCCCCTCCTCCAGCTCCATTTCCCCGTCTCTGCTTCGCGATTTTGGCCGCCGCAGAGAGCACGCCGGAGCGGCCCCGAGCTAACCACGCGGCCACCGGCCTCCTTCCTCTTCGCCGTGATGTCCAGAAGATCGAGGAACGCCGTCTTCGTCGGATCCCCCGGCTAATCGAGCCCGAACAGCTCCACCCGCGACGCCAGGGTCATCGTCTTCCCGCCGGCCGCCGTGGAGTTCGTCTTCAAATACTCCGTCAGCCGACCTCCCCAGCCTCCCTAGCCAACGTCTTCGAGCTCCTTGTGAGCTTCCACTTCTCCCCAGCCCCTCCGAGCTCCTTTCCTTGCCCCCAATCACCATGGACGACGTGCTGCTGCTTCGATCGCCGCGGACCTTGACGCCGGCGAGGCCTCAGGCCTCCCTTGAGTGCCCTGAAGGCTCTAGGAGACGCGGTCGAGCGAGGGCTTCCGTTTGGAACCCCCCAGCTCCCGCTCTCGTGCCCTCTGTGCGGGCGTCGCCGTGCGCTGGGGTCGCCGCCGGCTAAACACCGGTGGGCAGTGTGATTAGTCCCGCTAATCACCCCCCGTACCCGCTGACAGATGGGCCCCCTGGCCCCTAACCCTCTGTTAAGTTAACAGAGAGGGGATTAACCCCCTCTTCCGCTGACAAGGTGGACCCACATGTCAGCCCCCCCCTGTGACATCACCCCCACATCAGCATGACGCAATAAAGAATTTTCCAAAAATTAAATGATTTAAATAAATTACAGAAATTGCAGAAAATAATTCAAACTTTGAAAAATCATAGAAAATTCATATGAACTCCAAATTGGACAAATAATATATGAAAAATGATCAGCATAAAATTCTCTATCCAAATATGCAACTTTCAACCATGTTTGAGTTGATTTTAAAATGGGACCAGTAGCTTTTTCTATTTGGCTTAATTGGAATTAATTCAAATTTAATTCAAATGCAATTCAAATTTTAACGATTACAATGCAAACATGATCACTTGAACTTCAGAAGCATATCACACACATGATCACATGGTTTCAAATGATCAAACAATTTCAACTACAATTTGGTTAAATTGAAATTCATATGTGGAGTTTGAATTTGCATATCAAATGCAATACACTTCATTTAAATCAAATGTACCACAAACCAGCACCATTCACCTCATGGACAACAATATCATGTGCTTGTGCAATTTACTTCCGAAGTTGTCCCCCCTTGTTGATGATTGTTTCCGGTACCAGCTTTTCCGAGACGTTGATCACCCCCGAAGAAGAAGACCACCGTTAAGACCCGTGTGTCGTCAGCAAGGCAAGCAAACCCCATTGATCATGTCTATAAAATCCCAATTCCCTCTCAGTCTCGCTTATGCATGTTTAGGAGATCACTTTGTATCGATTCTACCGCATAGTTGAACCCATATCCGATGCATGACCTATCATCTTGTCACAGTAGTAAGCAAACCACAATCCTAGCTGACATAGGAGTTGTTTGATATCATGTGGCCACTGCAACTGTTACTGCTTATTGCATGCTTAGTGGTACAATGAGGTTGCTTTTGATGTGAGTCGGGATGATAGTAAACATGGTGTTGATGAAAGTGAAACTGTGTTGGTGAATCCACCCTAATACAAGGTGAACGATGAGAGGCTGTGTAGGAGTACACAATGGGTTGTCTCGTTGAACACCGCCTTAAGCACCGAGTTCTTGTATGGTAATCCAAGACAAAGAGTACAACCACACATTGGGCTCACTGACCCCTCTCGGCCTAGTACCTTGATCCGTGTCGACGTCCAGGAGTCACATTAGTTCGGGCTTTCCATTTGACATCTGCATAGAAAAAGAATGAAGGAATGGTTGCATCATATAGATATGTGGGTGCACCTGTGAGGCAGGAAAACCATCTGCCAGAGGTGGCGTCTCGGTCACCTGCATTGTTTGAGTCCGTTTCGTTGATCCGGCCGGGCTCTCGAGCGGAGGCAAACTCAGATAGTCGACTCCTGGAATAGACCGGTTGTGAGCGAAGTGTCGTGGTGAACATCCTCGCTGTCACCTCTTGAACGGTGGCGAGACCTGGCGGTAACCGATGGTCATGTGTGTGTAGCTTACACCCTTGCAAGGTTAACAAAACTATTCGAATAGCCGCGTCCGCGGTTATGGACTACTTGGAACCTGGACCTGATTATTAGACAACTTGAACTGGATACTTCTAAAATACACCAAGATAAGTGTGAGTACTATGGTGTGCTTCCTCGTGGGGAAGTCGAGGAAGTAACCATAGTGGTGTATTGGTTGGAGATGTAGTGGACTCGTGTACGCTTCTTACCTCAAGTCTGGTATTCGTAGTTCAGGACTAGCCAAGTCAAAGTTGGCATTTCTGCAAGTGAAACCCCACCTCCTTTACCTTGATACTTGAGAATGAGTAGTATAGATCTGATGTAAGTCTTGCTGAGTACGACTTTGTACTCACGTTTGCTTATTCTATGTTTTAGATGAGAACCTGGACCCCGATGGAGTCACCGACCTGAAGCTCGACGTTGACTAAGTTAGCATAGTCCCAGACAGCAGTCTGGTCCCTCGTGGAAGGGCATGTTTGTTTACAAGGCTTCTCTAAGCCATTTGTTAAACTTTTCTGTACTCAGACCTAATTTGCTTCCGTTGTATGATGTAATGTTGATCACAGACATGTGATCTTTGTATGCTCTATGTGTAAGTAAATAAAGAAGTACTTTGTAGAGTTATGTGATGATACCTGCTGTTCATACTAGGCATGTGTGCTGCGTGTATGTTTATAACATGCATGTCTTAGTATGGGTTTTCGAGACCTTAGTTGTGATCTGGCTGGCGGTCTTTTATACACCAAGTGGCCCTTAGATGTGTGCATCTTGGGGCATCGCGATGCGATTGCTCGTGGCTCTGCCACGTGCACACTTTGTTGTATGATCGAGCCCGCCCTAGACCCCGACTAAGTGATAGGGCTGGAGTAAGTCTATGTAAGAGTTAGGATCCAATCGATAACATGGTTGAGGCGACTTGTCTATGAGTATGGGATTCGCCACCCATAAGCATTTAGACTTGTGAGCAGACGTTGAGGACCCATCTCAGTTGATCATCCGGCCTGGATGGGATGCCCCTCACGTTTGATGCTTTCCGAGAGCGTTCTGTGCTTGGCCTTGTAAGCTTAGAAAAGTGGGTACGGCTCTCGGCTCTCCATGTGATTGTATCGTGACTGGAATTACATACGCTAACCCCGGGTCCCGACATTTGTAAGGACTTTGCCTCTCATATTGACTCTTCTAAGAAGGAGAAGAATCAGCATCATAAACCCTTCAAAGAATTACCTATTGATATTCATGTTGCTGACCCTATTGTGCCTGAAGTTATATATGAAAAGCACCCTTTTCCCGTAAGGATAAGGGAGCACTCTTTTGTGACAGGCATAATTAATAAGAGTGAGAGAAGAATTGATGAGCCTGAGGACCAGATCAAGGTCGATCCTCGAGTTGCATTGGTTAAGGATCTTATTACTAATGATGCTTTAGATTCCAATATAAATTTTTGTGCTATTTCCACTAACCTTGTCACAACCAAGAATAAGGGACCAATTTCAGGTACACCAATATTATTTGTCAAAATAGGATATCACAATTATTATGGGCTATGTGATTTGGGACCGAGTGCTAGTGCTATCCCGTATTCACTTTATCAAGAGATCATGGGTGAAATTTCACCTTGTGAAATAGAAGAAGTTGATGTTACTATTCATCTTGCAAACAGAGCAACTATCTCTCCTATCGGAATTGTGAGGGACGTTGAAGTTTTATGCGGAAAGGTAAAATATCCTACCGAATTTCTAGTACTTGGTTCAGTAAGGGATAATTTTTGTCCTATTATTTTCGGTAGACCTTTTCTCAGAACCCGTGGAGGTATAATAGATTGCAAGAAAGGTAAAGTTTTTGTTGAATTCAATGGTGAGACCTATGAATTTAATTTTTCTAAGTTCTCTAAGATGCCTCATGTTACTGATTTGCCTAGTAACGATAAGATTACTGAAGATATTGCTTCCATTGCTATTCCTCCGAACGATCCTTTGCAGAAATATATGGAGGACCACGAGAATGATTTGCATATGCAGGAGAGGAATTAGCTGGACGAAATATTCTTAAGGCAACCTGCTATCCTAAAGCACAACCTTCCAGTTGAGCCTTTGGGTATTTTATCGCAACCAAAAGAAGATCCAGTGTTTGATCTTAAACATCTTCCCGATTCGCTCAAATATGCTTATTTAGATGAAAAGAAAGTATATCCTATTATTATTATTATCAATTCCAACCTTTCATGGTATGAAGAAGAGCGTCTATTGGAAGTACTTCGCATACATCGATGTGCAATTGGCTATACCCTTGATGACCTTAAGGGGATTAGTCCATCTATTTGTCAACATACCATCAACCTTGAACCTGATGCTAAACCAGTTGTTGATCATCAACGACGGTTGAATCCGAAAATGATGGATGTTGTAAGGACTGAGATTCTCAAGCTTCTAGCCGCAAGTATTATCTACCCTATAGCTGATAGTAAGTGGGTAAGCCCGGTTCATTGTGTTCCAAAGAAAGGAGGAACGACTATGGTTCCTAATGATCAGAATGAACTAATACCTCAGAGAATTATTATTGGATATAGAATGTGTATTGATTACAGGAAGCTGAACAAGGCAACCAGGAAGGACCACTACCCGTTTCCGTTCATCGACCAAATGCTTGAAAGGTTATCTAAAAATACTCACTTTTGTTATCTTGATGGTTATTTTGGCTTATCTCAAATTCATGTTAACACTGCTGATCAAGAGAAGACCACTTTTACTTGTCCCTATGGTACTTATGCTTACAAATGTATGCCTTTTGATTTATGTAATGCCCCTGCTACTTTTCAAAGGTGTATGTCTGCTATCTTTCATGGTTTTTGCGAAGAAATTGTGGAGGTATTCATGGACGATTTCTCCGTCTATTGAACCTCTTTTGACCTTTGTCTCCACAACCTTAATAAAGTTTTGCAGAGATGTGAGGAGACAAATCTGGTGCTTAACTGGGAGAAGTGCCACTTTATGGTCAATGAGGGTATTGTTCTTGGCCACAAGATTTCCGAGAGGGGAATTGAGGTGGATAGGGCCAAGATCGAAGCAATTGAAAGGATGCCCTATCCAAGGGACATCAAAGGTATTCATAGTTTTCTCAGTCATGCTGGTTTCTATAGAAGATTTATTAAAGACTTTTCTAAGACTTCGAGACCCCTCACTACTCTTCTCCAGAAGGACGTTCCTTTTGTTTTCGATGAAGATTATAAGGAAGCCTTCGAAGTTCTTAAGAAAGCTTTAATAACTGCTCCTATAGTACAACCACCTGATTGGAATTTAGCTTTTGAAATTATGTGTGATGCCAGTGATTTTGCTGTTGGAGCTGTTTTAGGGCAAAGGGTTGACAAGAAGTTGAATGTTATATATTATGCTAGCAAAACCCTTGATAGTGCTCAAGAGAATTATGCTACTACTGAGAAGGAATTCTTAGCAGTAGTGTTTGCTTGTGATAAGTTTAGGCAGTATATTGTTGATTCTATGATTATTGTTCATACTGACCATGCTGCCATTAAGTATCTTATGGAGAAGAAGGATGCCAAACCAAGGCTCATCCGATGGGTACTCCTTCTTCAAGAATTTGATTTGCAGATCGTTGATAGGAAAGGAGCAGACAATCCGGTGGCGGATAAAATTTCAAGGATGGAAGATATACCGCATGATCCCATTCCAGTCAACGACAATTTTCCAGACGAACAGCTAGCTGTTGTTAAAGTACAATCTCTCTCCGATCCTTGGTTTGCATATTATGCTAACTTTATCGTTGCAAAGTTTTTGCCTCCAGGTTTAACATTTCAACAAAGGAAGAAGTTCTTTCATGATTTGAGGCATTACTTTTGGGATGACCCACATCTTTTCAAAGAAGGTCCAGATGGGATCGTGAGAAGATGCATACCGGAACACGAGCAGAAGGACATTCTCAAACAATGTCACGACAGTCCATATGGAGGACATAATGCTGGTGAGAGGACCGCACATAAGGTTCTTCAATCAGGTTTTTATTGGCCTACTCTCTTTAAGGATGCTAGAAATTATGTTTTATCCTGTGATAAGTGTCAAAGAGTTGGTAATATTAGTAGAAGGAATGAGATGCCTATGAATTACTCTCTAGTGATTGATGATACGTCCTAAACGTATCTATAATTTCTGCTTGCTCCATGCCTCTTTTGTGTGATATTGCTATGATATTGATGAACTTCCATACACTTTTGATCATATTTGGACTAACCTATTAACTCAGTGCACCCCAGTGCCAGTTCCTGTTTTCTGCTGTTTTTCTATTTTAGGTTTCCCCCTTATTTAAAGTACCAGAAAAATTCCGGAAAAATATAGGAAAAATCAGCGTTTGGGAACCTTACAGAAGAGCCAAAGTGGGGGCCAAGGGGGGCCAGGGGGCCCCTAGGCGGCCTGAGGGCGCGGCCCCACCCCTGGCCGCGCCAGGGGGGCGCCTGGATCCCCTGGCCCACCTCTGGCTGCCCCTTCGCCTATTTATTCCCCGTGACGTGAAACCCCTGAGACGGGAACCCTTTTTCGCGATCTCTCCTCTGTTCCGCCGCCGCAGGGCTTCCAAGATCGGGAACACCAGAAGACCTCTTCCCGGCACCCTGCCGGAGGGAGGAACCACCTCTGGGAGCTTCTCCACCACCATGGACGCTTCCCGGATGAACCGTGAGTAGTCCACCTTGGACCATGGGTCTATGATCAGTAGCTATGTGATGTTCTCCTCCCCTCTTTGTTCTTCATGGATTAGACCTCGTGAGCTTCCCTACATGATCGAGGCACATATGTAATATTTCTGATGTCGCTATGCTGAGTTTCCTGGGATCCGATGGATTCTGAGATTATGTTCAGATTGTGTTTGAGTTATATATTTCATTCTCCTCTTTTATATTTATGTTCTTGAGTAATTCTTGCATGTTCTCCGTTGCTGTTTATTGCTTTGGACAAGTAGTAGGCAGCGACTCCAAGAGGAAGCGTAATGCATGATGGTGGGTTCATGCCCCCCGATGACTAGCTTGAGTGATAGAAACATGAGTCTAGGGGATGTGCTGTTGCCACAAGGGGGAAAACAACGGTGCTTGTACTTGCGGGTGCAAGGATTGTTTACTTTACGCAAAAAAATTTAATGCAGTTGTTCGTTGGTTTGAGTTTACACTTTGGGTGGGATTCACAACTTAATACCAGCGAGATGTTCTGGATAGATATCTCAAGGTGGAGGATTAGTAGGTAGATGCAAATGGATTTCGGTCTACTTGTCTTGGCGTAGCACCCATGCTTTTGAGCCTCTTCCTTTCTTTATAGCATAATTAGCATTGGTTTGCGCACATAATCCTGTCAATTTCCCACCTGTATTTTGTTTACCTCGCATGGATATTTTATCATCTTTTGGGAGAGAGACATCACTAGTGAACATCATAGGACCCCGATCCATATTTCCAATATTGTTTACACTCTCTATCAATTTACGGCTTCATTTACTTTTTCGTTGCTATCACTATCACTATTATCCCATTCGTTTTATCCTTTGTAAACAACAAGGCCAGAGGGATTGACAACCTCTCTGTACTCGTTGGGAGCAAAGCTATCTGTTGTGTGTGCTGGTCCAGGTCAAGGAAGCAACTTTTGTCTAAAACGGTGCCATTGTTTCCTTGCCACCTACTTGTCGATCTTGGAGTCCTACTGGAGAAAATCTAATCCTTAGCATCTTCGCTAAGGGAAATTTGCCACTACGCTACATCTCACCTTCCACTTGGGGTAACCAACGAGGGGCGAGAAGTTATCTCGTGTATCAAGCAAATTTCTGGCGCCGTTGCCTGGGACTCCACTCTTCAAGATACGGGAGTTGCACACTATCTTTTATCTTTGCTTTTTAGTCTTGTTAGTTTACCTTTCAGTTTTTGCTTTAGTGTCCTTTATCAAAAATAAACAAATAGTTATCTTGCCTGCTGCTACTATAGGTTCCTCTGAGAACACCAAGTTGTGTGACTTCACTAGTCACAACAACAGTGACTTTATCTGCACTCCTATTGCTACAACTGCTACTTCAGCACCTTCTTATGAGATTAAACCTGCTTTGCTGAACCTTGTTATGAAAGATCAATTCTCTGGTGCTAGAGATGCTTCTGCTTTGCACTTAAATAATTTTACCGAGCTTTGTGATATGAAAAAGTACAAAGAAGTAGATGGTGATATTGTTAATCTTAAGCTTTTTCCTTTCTCCTTGAGGGATGAAGCTAAAATTTGGTTTCAATCCTTGCCTAAGAATAGCATAGATTCTTGGGATAAGTGCAAGGATGCTATTATTGGGAAGTACTATCTGATGGTGCGAGAGTTGACGGGTGTAGTCTTCTCGCCCTTCGTTGGAGAGCCCCAAGTGGAAGGCGTGATGCAGCACATCAGCAAATTTCCCTCAGTAAAGATACCAAGGTTTGTCTCCAGTAGGACTCCAGAGATGATAAGTAGGTATCAGCGGCGCAACTGACGCAGACCTTCAAACAGACACAAATAACTTTGTTCCCAACAAAGTTCAGAGAGGTTGTCAACCTCTCCGGTCTTGTTGTTCACAAAGGATCAAACACAAGGGATAATGATAGCAACTGAAAGTAAAAGCAGAAAAGTAAATGAGCGTGGAAACAGTAATGAGGATATGGACCGGGATACGTGATGTTCACTAGTGATGTCTCTCTCCCAAAAGACAATAAAACTGCTATGCGAGGTAAACAAATTACAGAAGGGCAATTGACAGGATTATGAACACACCGCAATGCTAACTATGCTACAAAAGAAGGGAAGAGGCTCAAAAGCACGGGCAGTACGCCAAAATAAGTAGACCGAAATCCAAGTGCATCTACTACTAATCATCCACCTTGAGATATCTATCCAGAACATCTCGCTGGTATTAAGTTGCGAGCCCCACCAAAGTGTAAACCCAAAGCAACAGAAAACTGCATTAAAAAGCACTTTGCGTAAAGTAAACAATCCTTGCAACCGCGGTTACAAGTAATGTTGTTTTCCCCCTTGTGGCAACAGCACATCCCCTAGACTCATGTTTCTGTCACTCAAGCGTGTCATCGGGGGGCATGAACCCCCAATCGAGCATAACGTTCCCTCTTGGGGTTGCTACCTACTACTTGGCCAAAGCAATAAACAGCAACGGAGAACATGCAAGAATTACTTAGGAACAAAAATATAAGAGATAAAAACCAAATATATTACTAAATCACAATCTGAACATAATCTCATAATCCATCAGATCCCATCAAACTCAGCATAGCAACAGCAGAAAGATTACAAAATTGCCTCGATCATGTAGGGCGGCTCACGAGGTCTAAACCATGAAGAACAAAGAGGGGAGGAGAACATCACATAGCTACTGATCACAGACCCATGGTCTAAGGAAAACTACTCACGAGACATCCGGGGAGCATCCATGGTGGAGCGGAGATTCTCGAAGGTCGGTCCTCCCTCCGTCAGGGTGCCGGGAAGAGGTCTTCTGGTGCTCCCGATCTCGGAAGCGCGGCTAGCGCGGCTCCGGGAAGAGGAGAGATCGTGAAAAAGGGTTCTCCCTTCGGAAGTTTCCCGTGACAGAGAATATATAGGCGAAGGGGGGCAGCCAGAGGTGGACCAGGGGCCCCAGGCGCCCCCCTGGCGCGGCTAGGGTGGGGCCGCGCCGGGTGGCCGCCTGGGCCACCCCTGGCTCCCCTCTGGCCCCATTCGGGCTCTTCGCGAAGCTTCCTGTACGCTGATTTTTCCTATATTTTTCCCGGAATTTTTCTGGCACTTTTTATATGGGGGAAAACTGAAATAGAAAAACAGAGAAAAACAGGAACTGGCACTGTGGTGCACTGAGTTAATAGGTTAGTCCAAATATGATCAAAAGTGTATGAAAGTGTATCTAGATCATAGCAATATCACACAAAACATGCATGGAGCAAGCAGAAATTATAGATACGTTTTGGACGTATCAACATCCCCAAGCTTAATTCCTGCTCGTCCTCTAGTAGATAAATGATAACGGCATAATTTCTGTGGTAACATGCTAGCAACCATATAAGAACTTTGAAAAGTAAAGCAGTCAAGGTTAGAAACTCAATTCAAGTCATAACAAGCAAGAGTTTATATTAGCATTGAAACAAGTAATAAAAGAACATTAGGTGCAAGAGCTCTCGCTGTCCGTGACTCGAATGTCTCCAAATGGTGTTTGTGTGCAAGAAGGGGGATAGGGAATACGAGAAAAACAATTAATTTGTTGAGAAATCAATCTACTAAAGTTTCACACTCGGTCTTTTTCTGGAATCTTATCTTGACTCGTCCCCAGACCACTAGTCAGGTACAAGTCAATTTGATCCACTCCTTTTTCAATATTTTGAGCACTCATGCAATGGATGAGCGTAAGCACGAGAGTTGAAACTTAGGATGGCAAAGAGAGAAGTGCAGAGGAGGAAGACAAAAAGGATGAGAAAGGCTCACATCAATGAGGACAATCATAGGCAAGAGATGTCAAATGATAGATATGATGTGAGGAGTAGGGATTGCCATGCAACGGATGCACATACGAGCTAGGAAGCTCTCCAATGAAACTAGTGGGGGTGCATCTAACTTGCTCGCTCATGAAGACCTAGAGCTCGTTTGAGGAGGCTCATCCTTGGAATATGTAAGCCAAGTTCTATAGTGTGAAGGTCCCCACATAGCTAAATGCATAATGATCATCTCTATGGAGTACAAGGATATAAAGGGAGTACTAGTGTGGATCTCTCAAAAGGATAGTAGTGTTTCCCCTTTCTCTCTTTTTATTTATTTTTCTCTTTTTTCTATTTTTTTGTATTTTCTTTGTGGCCTCAATGGATCTTTCTATTTAACTCTCATTTGTCCTCTTTGGGATCTTTTATTGTGTCCACTTTGGGATCTTTTCCTCACTTAAGGGCAACACTCTATTTTACAAGAAGGTAAAGGATATCTTTCACACTTTACAAGGTACTCAAAATCATAAAGAAGATTCAACTATCATGATGTATGCAATGTATGTCGCTGCCAGTGTAGCAGGAACATGTATGACATGAAGATCAAGTCATGAAGTGGTGGATGTTGCATGGCAATATATCTCGGAAAGGCTATGGAAATGCCTTGATAGGTAGGTATGGCGGCTGTTTTGAGGAAAAATATAAGGAGGTTTATGATGACAGAGCATATCATGCTAAGGGTTTTGATGTACCGGCGAAGGTGGACACCAACTCTCGGATTGAGAAGAAGGCAATGCACGGCACGGGAGAGGCTAGCAAAATATGAGAAGGTGGAAGTGTCAACTTTCAATACTTACATTATTCCGAAGAACTCATGCACTTATTATCGGTAACTCTCAATCCAAAAAGGAGGTTCACAAAGAGACAAGTACCCCGAGGAGGAGTGTATGGGGGTTTGGTTATCCTTGCGCATCCTCGACTCATGGTACGTGAGTGTTCTCTAATATTCGATCCCTCCAAAGATTAGTGATCCATCTAGTAGCTAGAGTTCTCAACTAGTTTTGTAGGTTTTCAAAATACACACGGATTTCCCAAAATACGACACCTATCACTAATAGGCTAGAGCTGTTGACACCAAAATTTCAAACATTACTCACAACAATACCTCAAAACTATTGCAAGTTACTACTAGAATTAAATAACAACCTCAATTACCTACTTTCAAGACAAGACACAACTCAGTGCAACAACCAACTCTCTTTAACAAGATAAACATGAAAACTAAAAAGAGTTCCGGCAACAAACTAAACAAAAGCCAAGGCTCTTGCTAAAGACAAACTAAGACTAAAACTAAACATGGCAGCAGCTACGAAAAGATAAAGAACACACAACAGCAAAAAGATAAGCAGGAAAAATCCTATGATGTGTTCTAGAATTTGAAAGTGGAGCGTGTTTCTCTCCCACACAAAGTAAGACGGGATCTAACTTGTTATGAACAACAAGCAAAGCTAAAGAAAACTAAAAATAAAACCTAAGAGCGAGACGCTCCAAGCATAGCACATAACGCATGAAGTGATAAAAATATAGTGAGACGAAGGACGAACTGATGATTGTTGATGGAGAAGGGGATGCACGGGGGCATCCCAAAGCTTATACGCCTGAGTCTCCTTGAATATTTATTGGGGATGCATGGGGGCATCCCCAAGCTTGAGCGCTTGACACTCCTGGATCTTCTTTCATCATCTTCCATCGCACACTTGAAAACTCCTTTCATACATAACTCATCATAAGCTGATTAGAGAGGTTAGTACCCTTAATAAAATAATTTTTCCCCACTGGATATAAATATAATCTTGAATATCTACTGTTTCTCAAGAGTGCCAAAAAGTTTTTGCAAAGAAAAAGCAAGCTTAAGGTTTGCAAAAGTTAGGAGAGACAAAAGTGGCAGAATCTGTGAAAAACAGAACAGAAGGTAGTAAAGAATTTTTTAGGGGCACTTCTGCAACTAAAATAAAAAAACTCAGAACATACAGAAGTTTCACAATTGTATAGAGCACGCTGTAAAAAAAATTCAGATCAAAAAGATGATCTGGTGATTTGATTCGAATTTTTCTGTCAAGGGACAGAATCTGTTTTCTGGACAGCATGTCACAACTTTTGCTTCCCTTATCATAAGAGGCTATAACTTGGCACAAAGCTGAAAAATAAAGATACAATGATGTTGCTACAGTAGTAACAAACATCAATACACAAAAAAAGCAAAAAGAAAAAACCTAAATTCGTTGCGGGCTGCCTCCCGAAAGCGCTTCTTTAGAGCCATTAGCTAGGCTTAAAGATTATAGAAGATGCTCTCACAAGAATAAGAATTTTGAAGCAAAAGAGAGCATCAAGAAGCAAGTATGAAACACATTTAAGCCTAACCCACTTCCTATGCATAGGCATCTTGTAAGAAAATAAATCAAATAAGCACAAAGTGACATGCATAGGAAGGTGTAAAAAGAACAACTTCAAAACTTTCAACATGAAGAGAGGTGTTTTTGTCACATGGAAGTTTCTATAACCAAACTTTCCTCTCTCAAAGTAGTTTTCAGTAGCATCATGAACAATATCAAGAATATAACTATCACATAAATCATGTTGTTCATGACCTACAAGCACACGTGTTTTGTTTTCAACACGGTTTTAAGGATGATAAGATGGATGCAACCCATCACATTGAGCCTTGATAAGAGAAAAATTCTCCGGAATAGTTGGAGATTTCAAAAGGATAATAGGGCAATCAAGTGTGGGTGCAACAACAATAATTTCATGCTTAACATAAGGAACTATAGAAAGTTCATCTTCGTAGGCATCATCCATAGTGGCATCATGTCCATCAACAAAGCAAGTATAAAAATCATCAGAAAGGGAAGTATCAAGTGAGTTCTCGGAATCATAAGATTCCTCTTCATAGAAATCATTAGCCTCTTCTAGGGCAGCAAGCATTCTATTTTTAAAATCCTCAATATAAGCATTGGAAGTATAATTCTCAAAGAAATAAGCAAGAACAGCAAAGTTTTCAGACTTGTGAATAGTATCGTAATACTTTTCAATCAAAGAAGAAATCTCATAAGCACCTTTAAAAGCAACAAACTCTTCAATCTTTTCAACATCAAAGTAATCATAAACACCTTTGGCATAAGAAGTTAGGATCTCATTTTCATTAAACTCACATTGGAAAGGAAGGTGTTTACGCTCTATATTAGAGCAGCAAGTAAAATCATAAATGTGGCATAAACACTCAGCATAGCAATAAGAAACTTGTATTTGATCCCATAAGTGTTTCAATTTCTAAGATAGGCGGTGCCGCGTATAATGAGCATGCTCATCCAATGATTTTCCCTCAACCAAGTCGGTTGGGTTTTTAGAGCGAGCACAAATTGATCGAAGACGAGCCAAGTGAAACATGTCCATCCTACCATATTTGGGTGGTTCCACACCCATGGTGAAGATAGCATTAGTAGGTATTTTTGGTATTTTTGATTAGGGAAACAAAGATAAAAACTGAAAGGTAAACTAACAAGACTAAAAAACAAAGGTAAAGGGTAGTGTGCAACTCCCCTATCTTAGCACTTGGAGTCCCCGGCAACGGCGCCAGAAATTTGCTTGATGGCGCGAGAGTTGACGGGTGTAGTCTTCTCGCCCTTCGTTGGTGAGCCCCAAGTGGAAGGCGTGATGCAGCACAACAGCAAATTTCCCTCAGTAAAGATACCAAGGTTTGTCTCCAGTAGGACTCCTGAGATGATAAGTAGGTGTCAGCGGCGCAACTGACGCGGACCTGCACACAGACACAAATAACTTTGTTCCAAACGAAGTTCAGAGAGGTTGTCAATATCTCCGGTCTTGTTGTTCACAAAAGATCAAACACAGGGGATAATGATAGCAACTGAAAGTAAAAGCATAAAAGTAAATGAGCATGGAAACAGTAATGAGGATATGGAACGGGATACGTGATGTTCACTAGTGATGTCTCTCTCCGAAAAGACGATAAAACTGCTATGCGAGGTAAACAAATTACAGAAGGGCAATTGACAGGATTATGAACGCACTGCAATGCTAACTATGCTACAAAATAAGGGAAGAGGTCAAAAGCACGTGCAGTACGCCAAAATAAGTAGACCGAAATCCAACTGCATCTACTACTAATCATCCACCTTGAGATATCTATCCAGAACATCTCGTTGGTATTAAGTTGCGAGCCCCACCCAAAGTGTAAACCCAAAGCAACAGACAACTGCATTAAAAAGCACTTTGCGTAAAGTAAACAATCCTTGCAACCGCGGTTACAAGTACCGTTGTTTTCCCCCTTGTGGCAACAGCACATCCCCTAGACTCATGTTTCTGTCACTCAAGCATGTCATCGGGGGGCATGAACCCACAATCGAGCATAACGTTCCCTCTTGGGGTTGCTACCTACTACTTGGCCAAAGCAATAAACAGCAACGGAGAACATGCAAGAATTACTTAGGAACAAAAATATAAGAGATAAAAACCAAATATATTACTCAATCACAATCTGAACATAATCTCATAATCCACCAGATCCCATCAAACTCAGCATAGCAACAGCAGAAAGATTACAAAAGTGCCTCGATCATGTAGGGCAGCTCACGAGGTCTAAACCATGAAGAAAAAAGAGGGGAGGAGAACATCACATAGCTACTGATCACGGACCCATGGTCCAAGGAAAACTACTCACGAGACATCCGGGGAGCATCCATGGTGGAGCGGAGACTCCCGGAGGTCGGTCCTCCCTCCGGCAGGGTGCCGGGAAGAGGTCTTCTGGTGCTCCCGATCTCGGAAGCGCGGCGGCGGCGGAACAGAGGAGAGATCGCGAAAAAGGGTTCTCCCTTCGAAAGTTTCCCGTGACGGAGAATATATAGGCGAAGGGGGGCAGCCAAAGGTGGACCAGGGGCCCCAGGTGCCCCCTGGCGCGGCTAGGGGTGGGGCCGCGCCGGGTGGCCGCCTGGGCCACCCCTGGCTCCCCCTGGCCCCACTCGGGCTCTTCGCGAAGCTTCCTGTACGCTGATTTTTCCTATATTTTTCCCGAAATGTTTCTGGCATTTTTATATGGGGGAAAACTGAAATAGAAAAACAACAAAAAACAGGAATTGGCACTGTGGTGCACTGAGTTAATAGGTTAGTCCAAATATGATCAAAAGTGTATGAAAGTGTATCTAGATCATAGCAATATCACACAAAATATGCATGGAGCAAGCAGAAATTATAGATACATTTTGTACGTATCACTATCCCCCTACTAAGATTATCCAGTTGAGGAGCTTTATTATGAATTTTAAACAATTGGATAATGAACACGTTGCCCAAGCTTGGGAACGCATGAAATCTCTTGTTAAGAATTTCCCTACGCATGGTTTGACTACTTGGATGGTTATCCAAACTTTTTATGCAAGCTTGAACTTTACCTCGCAGAACTTGCTAGATTCAGCCGAGGGAGGAACCTTTATGTCAACTACACTTGGTGCTGCCACAAAACTTCTCGATGAGATGATGACCAACTATATCCAATGGCACATCGAAAGAGCTCCAACAGGTAGGAAGGTAAACTCTGTCGAGGAGATCTCCTCCCTAAATGAAAAAGTTGACTTGATTATGTCTCTACTTACCAAGCAATCTCCTATTGATGCTCATGATGTTCCTTTAAATTCTTTGATTGCTGAAGATCAAGTAGATGTGAACTTTATCTCTAGAAACAACTTCAACAACAATGCTTATAGGAGTAATTTTGGTAGCAATCCTAGACCGTTCCCCTCCAACAACTATGGTAACAACAACACTTATCCTAGCACCAAAAAATCCACTTCTGAATTAGAGAGTATGCATAAAGACTTTATCACTACCCAAAAAGCCTTCAACAAGAGTGTAGAGGAAAAACTAGACAAACTAGATAACCTCTCTTCGAAGGTAGACAACTTAGCCCACGAAGTAGAATTGCTTAAAATTAGAACTTCTCCCCTTGAGGAGAGGAAGGTCACTCCTATGAATGCTATCCAATTGCAAATTAATGAAAATATTAGGATGACGGCTAAACTCAAAGAGAGATGGGCTAGAGAAAAAGAGGAAGAAGATAGAATTAAGAGCCTTCCTACACAACATACTATTGCTACTATCCAAGTGGTTGAGGATATCCAAACTCTTAGCACCCAATGCACCCCTAGTCCCATAGGACCTATTAATGGTGATGCTATGACCTAAACCGTAGAAGAAGAAATTCCTATGACTATAGAAGCTACCAAACAAGTGAGCCCGAAGGACACCACTACTGCTCTACATGATAGTAGTGACCTTGATTTTGATAATTGCACTCTTTCTGAAGCTATTCGTTTCCTTCACAAGATGTCTAGAGACCCCCACACTAGCACACTTAATCTTGCCTTCACGGAGCATATCACTAATGCTCTCACGAAAGCTAGGGAGGAGAAGCTTAGGGTAGAAGCCTCCATACCTATAAATCTAGAAGATGGTTGGGATCATATGATTAAAATTAAGTTGAATAACTTTTCTTGCTATGCTTTATGTGATGTTGGAGCTAGTACTTCTGTTATGCCCAAAAGAATGTATGATATATTTGAATTGAAACCTTTTGATCCTTAGTATTTTGGTGTTCGTCTCGTCGATTCTTCCATAAAGAAACCTTTAGGGAAGATAGATGATGTTCTTATCATTGTCAATGACAATTATGTTCCCGTTGATTTTACTATTATGGACATTGAATGTGAGCCTTCTTGTCCAATTATTTTTGGACGTCCTTTTCTTCGCACCATGGGTGCTGTTATTGATATGAAAGAAGGGATTATAAAATTCCAGTTCCCTCTAAGAAAGGGATGGAACACTTCCCTAGGAAAAAGATTAAGTTGCCTTTTGAGTCCGTCACACGGGCTAGCTATTTTCTTGAAAAGACTTGATCTATTTGCATTAAGCCTAGCTAATGGCTTTAAAGAAGCGCTTTCGGGAGGCAACCCACAACGAATTTAGGATTTCCTTTTTGTTTTTATTCTGTTTTTAGTGGTCTTGATGATTGTTACTATTGTAGAAACATCATTGTATCTTTACTTTTCAAGCTTTGTGCCTTTTATAGCCTCTTACGACAAGGGAAGTGAAAGTTGTGACATGCTCTCCAGAAAACAGATTCTGTCCTCGTGACTAGAAAAATAACAGAAAAACCCCAATTCATCTTTTGAGCTAAATTTTTTACACAGCATGCTCTATACAATTACGAAACTTTCGTATGTTCTGATTTTTTTGATTTCAGTTGCAGAAGTATCCCTAAAAAATTCTTTACTACCTGCTGGTCTGTTTTTCACAGATTCTGTCCTGTTTTGCCTTTCCTTCATTTTGCGAAACTAAATCTTTCTTTTTCTTTGCAAAAACTTTTTGGCAATCTTGAGAAACAGTAGCTCTTCAATATTATCTTTATTACTAGCAGATAAAAATTATTTTATTATGGGTACTAACCTCGCTAATCAGATTATGATGAGTTATGTATGAAGGGAGTTTTCAAGTGTGCGAGGGAAGATGATGAAAGAAGATTCAGGAGTGTCAAGCGTTCAAGCTTGGGGATTCCCCCATGCATCCCCAAGAAATATTCAAGGAGACTCAAGCGTCTAAGCTTGGGTATGCCCCCGTGCATCCTCTTCTCCATCGACAATTATCAGTTCGTCTCTCGTTTCACTATATTTTTATCACTTCATGCATTATGTGCTATGCTTGGAGCGTCTCGCTCTTAGGTTTTGTTTTTAGTTTTCTTTAACTTTGCTTGCTGTTCATAACAAGTTAGAACCCAACTTTCTTTGTGTGGGAGATAAACACGCTCCACTTCCAAAATTTAGAACACAACATAGGACTTTTCATGCTTATCTTTGTTGTGTGTGTTCTTTACATTTTCGTCGCTACTGTCATGTTTTTCTCTTAGCTTTCATGCTTATCTTTTCAAAGAGATTTTGTTTAGTTTGTTGCTGGAACTCTCTTGAGTTTTCATATTTATCTTGTTTAGAGAGTTTGCCTATTGCACTGAGTTTTGTGTCTTGACTTGAAGTAGGTAATTGAGGTTGCTATTCTTTTGTAGTAGTAACTTGCAATAGTTTTGAGGTATTGTTTTGAGTAATGTTTGGACTTTTGGTGTCAAGAGCTTTATCCTCTTAGTGATAGATGTCGTATTTTGGGCAATCCGTGTTTATTTTCAAAATCTACAAAATTAGTTGAGAACTCTAGCTACTAGATGGATCACTACTCTTTTGAGGGGTCGAATATTAGAGTACACTCACGTACCATGAGTCGAGGATGCGCAAGGATAACCAAACCCCCATACACTCCTCGTCGTGGTACTTGTCTCTTTGTGAACCTCCTTATTAGATTGAGAGTTACCGATAATAAGTGCATGAGTTCTTCGGACTAATGTGAGTATTCGAAAGTTGACACTTCCACCTTCCCATATTTTGCTAGCCTTTTCTGTGCCGTGCATTGCTTTCTTCTCACTCCGAGAGTTGGCGTCCACCTTCGCCGGTACATCCAAACCGTTGGCACGATACGCTGTCATCATAAACCTCCTTATATTCTTCCTCAAAACAGCCACCATACCTACCTATCAAGGCATTTCCATAGCCTGTCTGAGATACATTGCCATGCAACATCCATCTTCTCATGACTTGATCTTCAAGTCATACATGCTACTTGCTTGATCGATGAGCCGCATGCTAGTTGGGCCTTGCCCTAATCATTGCTACATGACGCGCTAGTATCATTGCATATCCTTCTACACTGGCAGAGGCATACATTTGCATACATCATGATAGTTACATTTTCTTTATGATTTGAGTAATTTGTAAAGTGTGAAAGATCTTCTATACTTCATGTAATATATAGAGTGTTGCCCCTAAAGTAAGGAAAAGATCCCAAAGTGGACAAAATTAAAAGATCCCAAAGAGGACAAATTAAAAGATCCCAAAGAGGACAAATGAGAATAATAGAAAGATCCATTGAGGCCACAAAAAAATACAAAAAAATAGAAAAAAGAGAAAAAGAAATAAAAAGAGAGAAGGGGGCACACTATTGTTCCTTTTGAGAGATCCACACTCGTAATCCCTCCTATATCTTTTACTCCATGGAGATTATCATTCATGCATATAGCTATGTGGGGACCTTCACACTATAGAACTTGGCTTGTATATTCCAATGATGAGCCTCCTCAAATGAGCTCTAGGTCTTCTTGAGAAAGCAAGTTGGATGCACCCCCACTAGTTCCATTGGAGAGCTTACCTTAGCCCATATGTGCATCCGTTGCATGGCAATCCCTACTCCTCACATCATATCTATCATTTGGCTTTGTCTCGCCTATGATTGTCCTTATTGATGTGAGCCTTTCACACCCTTTTTGTCTTCCTCCTCTACCATATTCTCTCTTTGCCATCCTAAGTGTCAACTTTCTTGCTTACGCTCATCCATTGCATGAGTGCTCAAAATGTTGAAAAGGAGTGGATCATTTTGACTTGTACCTGGCTAGTGGTCTGGGGATGAGTCAAGATAAGATTCCAAAGAAGACCAAGTGTGACACTTTAGTAGATTGAGTTCTCAACACAAAAATACTTTTTCTCGTATATCCCTATCCCATTTCTTTCATGCAAACACCATTTGGAGACATTCGAGTCACGGACAGCGAGAGCTCTTGCACCTTTATGTTCTTATGTTGCTTGTTTCAATACTAGATATAGACTCTTGCCTGTTATGACTTGAATTTAATTACATGCCTTGATTGCTTTACTTACAAAGTTCCTATATGGTTGTTAGCATGTCACCACATAAATTATGCTTTTATCATTTACATTCTCGAGGACGAGCATGAATTAATCTTGGGGATGTTGACACGTCCAAAACGTATCTATAATTTCTTCTTGCTCCATGCCTCTTTTGTGTGATATTGCTATGATATTGATGAACTTCCATACACTTTCGATCATATTTGGACTAACCTATTAACTCAGTGCACCCCAGTGCAAGTTCCTGTTTTCTGCTGTTTTTTTATTTCAGGTTTCCCCCTTATTTAAAGTACCAGAAAAATTCCGGGAAAAATATAGGAAAAATCAGCGTACGGGAACCTTCCAGAAGAGCCAAAGTGGGGGCCGAGGGGGGCCAGGGGGCGGCCCAGGCGGCCAGAGGGCGCGCCCCACCTGGTCGCGCCAGGGGGGCCTGGAGCCCCTGGCCCACCTCAGCTGCCCCCCTTCGCCTATTTATTCCCTGTGACGTGAAACCCTCGAGACGAGAACCCTTTTTTGCGATCTCTCCTCTGTTCCGCCGCTTCCGCGCTTCCAAGATCCCGAGCACCAGAAGACCTCTTCCCGGCACCCTGCCGGAGGGAGGAACTACCTCTGGGAGCTTCTCCACCACCATGGACGCTTCCCGGATGAACCGTGAGTAGTCCACCTTGGATCATGGGTCTATGATCAGTAGCTATGTGATGTTCTCCTCCCCTCTTTGTTCTTCATGGATTAGACCTCGTGAGCTGCCCTACATGATCGAGGCACATATGTAATCTTTCTGATGTTGCTATGCTGAGTTTGCTGGGATCCGATGGGTTATGAGATTATGTTCATATTGTGTTTGAGTTATATATTCGATTCTCCTCTTTTATATTTATGTTATTGAGTAATTCTTGCATGTTCTCCATTGCTGTTTATTGCTTTGGCCAAGTAGTAGGAAGTGACTCCAAGAGGGAGCGTTATGCATGATTGTGGGTTCATGCCCCCGATGACTAGCTTTAGTGACATAAACATGAGTCTAGGGGACGTGTTGTTTCCAAAAGGGGGAAAACAACGGTGCTTGTACTTGCGGGTGCAAGGATTATTTACTTTACGCAAAGTTATTTAATGCAGTTGTCCGTTGCTTTGAGTTTACACTTTGGGTGGGATTCGCAACTTAATACCAGCGAGATGTTCTGGATAGATATCTCGAGGTGGATGATTAGTAGGTCGATGCAGATGGATTTCGGTCTACTTTTCTTGGCGTAGCGCCTATGCTTTTGAGCCTCTTCCTTTCTTTATAACATAATTAGTTTTGGTTTGCGAACATAATCCTGTCAATTTCCCGGCTATATTTTGTTTACCTCGCATGGCTATTTTATCGTCTTTTGGGAAAGAGACATCACTAGTGAACATCATAGGACCCCAGTCCATATTTCCAATATTGTTTACACTCGCTATCAATTTACTGCTTTATTTACTTTTCCGTTGTTATCACTATCACTATTATCCCGTGCGTTTTATCCTTTGTAAACAACAAGGTCGGAGGGATTGACAACCTCTCTGTACTCGTTGGGAGCAAAGCTATCTGTTGTGTGTGCAGGTCCAGATCAAGGAAGCAACTTTTGTCTAAAATGATGCCATTGTTTCCTTGCCACCTACTTGTCGATCTTGGAGTCCTACTGGAGAAAATCTAAACCTTAGCATCTTCGCTAAGGGAAATTTGCCACTACGCTACATCTCACCTTCCACTTGGGGTAACCAACGAGGGGCGAGAATTATCTCGTGTATCAATTGAGCCTTTTTATTGCTGGGGTTTTGATTTTATGGGACCTTTTCCTTCCACGCACAAGTACACTCACATTTTAGTTGATGTTGATTATGTAACCAAGTGGGTAGAAGCAATCCCCACTGAAAGTGCTGATCACAAGACATCTTTGAAAATGCTCAAGGATGTAATCTTTCCTATGTTTGGAGTACCCAGGTATCTCATGACTGATGGGGGTTCGCACTTCACACATGGAGCTTTTAGAAAAGCTTTAGCCAAGTATGATGTCAATCATAGAATTGCTTCAACGTACCACCCTCAAACTAGTGGGCAAGTTGAGCTCACCAATAGAGAGATCAAGTTGATCTTACAGATGACAGTCAATAGAAATAGAAAAGATTGGTGAAATAAGTTAGGAGATGCTTTGTGGGCGTATAGAACTGCTTACAAAAACCCCATGGGCATGTCTCCCTATAAGATGGTCTATGGCAAGGCTAGCCATCTGCCATTAGAATTAGAACACAAAGATTTCTGGGCTATTAGAGAGCTTAATGCTGACCCGAAATTAGCTGGTGAAAAGCGTCTCATGATCTTGACTTCTCTAGATGAGTGGAGAAGTGAAGCTTACGAGAGCACTAAAATGTTCAAGGAAAAGGTAAAGAAGTGGCACGATAGGAGGATTCTGACACGTGAATTTAATGTTGGTGATAAAGTTTGGTTGTTTAGATCCCGTTTCAGGTTTTCTCCAGGTAAACAACCTTCCAGGTGGGAAGGGCCATTTCATATTGTGGAAGTCTACCGCTCGGGTGCAATCAAGATTAACAATTTCGAAGGCACCAAACCTCAAGTGGTGAATGGGCAAAGACTTAAGGATTACATAGCATGAGATCCTGTCGATGTTGATGTGGATTTGGTATACACAACAACTCATGAAGAACATGTTGCAACCCTGTTCCAGACACCAGCAGGAGCAGAATAAGGAAAGGTATGTATTACGGTAAGGAAACATCGCGAAACCGCCATAAAAGTTCCAGATTACGAGTTTTTGCGAAATATAGAAAATTTGAGGCCAAAGTGGAGCCGGAGACCAGCTCCAGGGGGCCCAGGCGCCCCCTGGCGCGGCCCCACCCCTGGCCGCGTCGGGAGGCCGCCTGGGCACCCCGGATTCCGTCTCCGACCCCGCTTTGGCTCGTTACCTTCCTTTCTATGCAGAAATTTTTGCTATATATTTGCCCGGATCATTCCGGCAACGTATGTCGCGATTTCGTGTGTTTTCTTTTCGAGTTGTTTCTGCCGGGAAAGTTTTCATCTAGACCTAGGTGCCATGGCTTCCCCAAGTTCCCCGAAGGACAAGTTCGTCGTCAACGTCATCAACCCTTACCTTGCTGAGGTGAAGAGGCACCCCCAGATCCTTCGTGTGGAGGATGGTGACCTCCACAAGGAGGATCTGAAGGGACTAGTCAAGGAGGGGAGCACCGAGGAGCGGCTGAAGGAGGTGGAACATGAGGTCTTCAAGTTCAAGAAGATGGTGGAGCGTGGTGTTTAAGCTAACTTCGACATCATGAACGAGATAGAGGCTTCCCACAAGAAGGAGATGAAGGAGATGTGGTCAAGTTTGGCCGCACTAGAAGAAAAAGTTTATGGGCTCCAAGCACAGATCTATGATCTGCAGAACCGGAACTGTGAGTATGAACTAAAGTTTCTGCGCATGGGTTTGGGTGCTGAGTGCAAGATCCTGGAGACGGGAATGTCCTTTGAGACTGGAGAACAACTGCCATGAAGCGCTTCGCCAAGGAGTACATGACCGACAAGAACAAGAATGAGGAGTAAATCTCCTTGGGTAATGGCATCCCCTTAGCTTGTTCCAAGCTTGGGGGAGTGCCCGGTATTTTTATCTTTATCTATGTCTTTTAGAGTCAAGTATAGTCGTATCATGTCTAGGGAAGTTATTTTATAAAATAGGTGTTTGCTTTGAGGTCTATCACTCATTTTTGGAGAGTTATGTATCCGTGAGTGCGGAGTCGTCTATGATGGAATATTAATGAGAAGTCTATTGATCCCTTCACTGCACTCGGTATTCTCTTCATGCAATCGACCTCGTGATAATTCTTATGGGGAGTATTGACCTTATATCAGGTATGGCTTTGAAAACTTTATTTAATCTTGGAAAACATAGCTTTGGTCATAACAACAAGCATGTTATTTTTCTCAAAGTAGCGACATAGCCAAACCCTCTTTGTTATTATGCTTGTAGTGCTATGTTGACAAGGAAGACAACTTGATGTGCTATGCTTGTTTTAATGTTTATGCTTTATATTGCTTTGCATCCAAGTCATCATCAATTGTCTGTTCTCTCAAAGCCTTTGCTAGCCAAACCTCTGTACTAAGCGGAATTCTGCTTGTACATCCATACCCTGAAACCAGTATCTTCCACATGAGTCCACCATACCTTCCTATTCGTGGTATTCCACTACCACTCGTAAAGCATAGAATTTTTGTGTTATCCTTAGATGTTCAAAATCTTCTATTTTGTGCCCCTGTTTTAGCTCATGAAGAAGTAGTAGTTAACTCATGATCTTCTTAAGTTGGACAAGTTTTACCCCAGGAATGCATGTCTAATCTGCAAACCCCTAATACGAGGAGGAACTAGCATGAGTGCGCCCAGCTCACAAAAGATAATACAACAAACAAACCCTCCTTCACGCTTTGTTCATGAGAAATCAGAAAACTTTGGCAGTGATAACAAAGGAGATTGCGGGGATGTGATCGTCCCCGTTTGGGAGCCGTTCCTCGAAACTTGCCCAATCTGAGAAGAAATTGAGTTATCTATTAGCATTCGTTGACAAATCATGCACCTCTCAAAACTTATTTTCATTTTGTTTGATTTAAGGATATCACTTGAGTTTTCCCTGCTTGCCTTTAACAAGGTTGTTTTCCTTTACTTTTATGTTGAGTCAGTTTTCCCTACTTCCTCCTTTCCCAAAGAGAACAAACACTTGATGCAAATGAAGATTCATCAATATAATGCTGCATTACGTTTTGCCATGCCATATCATTGTTGACATTATCTTTTGATAAGTAAGTTGTTTGCAGAAGCATTTGCCAAGAAAACATCTTCCTTTGTGTTAGCATTTGCACTTCATGACTAATAGCTTGTTCTTTCAAAAAGTTCCAAATTATCTCTTAAATATAAAGAGAAAGGGCAAAGGTAAAAGCTTTTAGTTGTCCCTTGACCAAAGGACTTGTTTGCCATGATTTGATGAGTTTCCTTAGCCCTACTTTTGATTATAATTTGTATTACTCTTTCATAAGGGCCTTATGAGTTGGAGATTGCTGTTTAGGATGTTTGAGTTTGGTGAAAAGATCATCATGCTTCTTGTCCGTATTTTATTTATCGAGACTTCACTCTCTAAACTTGTGGACAGGTTTACCGAGCTCAGTTTTCGCTTGGGGACAAGCGAGGTATAAGCTTGGGGGAGTTGATACGACCAAATTGCATCACTATTTTATATCGTAATTCAACCTTATTCATTGATATATTTCACATTACGATGATGTTCTTATGTTTTTTGGCTTATTTTACACAGTTTGCAACTTTCCGGTGCCGAAGCAGCACACGCAGGATTCAGCGATAAAAAGTGGATGCTGAGTTGCTGAAGAAGAATACCTCCAAA
The DNA here is from genome assembly GCA_950022295.1 of Bromus sterilis. Lineage (NCBI taxonomy): Eukaryota > Viridiplantae > Streptophyta > Magnoliopsida > Poales > Poaceae > Bromus > Bromus sterilis. The sequence continues at coordinate 279,915,703 of OX465599.1, read as the reverse complement.
TTACCTGAAAATCGACGAGGGGTATTTTCCAAAAGATAAACGAATACTCGCCGAAGAGGGGCCAGAGGGGGGCCACAGGAGCCCCAGGCGGCCACCTGGAGCGGCCCCACCACTGGCCGCGCCAGGAGGGCTCCTGGAGCCCTGGGGCCACTCTCGGCTCCCCCCTCTGGCCTATATACTCCTCGTTACGCGAAAACCCTAAAAAGAGAACCTTTCACGGAGTTCCACCGCCGCTCCGTGGCGGAAACCTATAGAGAAGAAAAGGGATCTCCGGCGGGCAGATTCCGCCGAGGAGATCACCTCCCGGAAGGGGAGATCATCGCCATCGTCATCACCATCGTCACGGGCATCATCGAGATCATCATCAACATCATCTCCAACATCAGCACCATCTCCACCACCATCTAATCTCACCTCACAAGTTTATCTTGTGTTGTAATCCGTACTATCTATCCTCTCTACTCTACCGGTGTTGATTACTACTTTGTGGTGAATGCTATTGAGTTTTTTTGGAGAAATATCATTATGTCCAGATTGTTTATCATATATTTATCACCTCTGATCATGATCTCTTTTATGTCTTGTGAGTAGTTACTTTAGTTCTTGAGGACATGGGAGAATTCTAGTTGTTAGTAGTCATATGATGTTGAAGTAATTTGTGTTGTTTGATATTTAAGTTGTGTTGTTATTTTCCTAGTGGTGTTGTGTGAGTCGAACACTCAACACTTCGCCTTATTAAGGACCTAGGGGAATACATTGTCTATTAAGAATGCTTACGGTGGGTTGTCGGAGTGACAGAAACCTGAACCCCGGTTTGCACACTTTTCCACAAGGGAATACTGGATCCTTGATCTTATTGCTGTGGTTAGGCTTTGCCTTAATTTCTATCTTGTATTTTCGGATGATTGCAAGATGTTTAATCATAAGAGTGCACTTATCTTAGTCTAGAAGGTGTGCTAGCATAGATCCACCTAATACGTCCAAAACGTATCTATAATTTCTGCTTGCTCCATTCCTCTTTTGTGTGATATTGCTATGATATTGATGAACTTCCATAAACTTTTGATCATATTTGGACTAACCTATTAACTCAGTGCACCCCAGTGCTAGTTCCTGTTTTCTGTTGTTTTTCTATTTCAGCTTTCCCCCTTATTAAAAGTACCAGAAATATTCCGGAAAAATATAGGAAAAATCAGCGTACCAGAAGCTTCGCGAAGAGCCCAGGAGGGGCCAGAGGGGAGCCAGGGGGGCCCCTGGCCCACCTCTGGCTGCCCCCTTTCGCCTATTTATTCCCCGTGACGAGAAACCTCGGGGACAGAACCCTTTTTCGCGATCTCTTCTCTGTTCCTCCGCCACCGCACTTCCAAGATCGGGAGCACCAGATGACCTCTTCCAGGCACCTTGCCGGAGGGAGGAATCACCTCCGGGAGCTTCTCCACCACCATGGATGCTTCCCGGATAAACCGTGAATAGTCCACCTTGGACCATGGGTCCATGATCAGTAGCTATGTCATGTTCTCCTCCCATCTTTGTTCTTCATGGATTAGACCTCGTGAGCTGCCCTACATGATCGAGGCACATATGTAATCTTTCTGTTGTTGCTATGCTGAGTTTGCTGGGATCCGATGGATTATGAGATCATGTTCAGATTGTGACTGAGTTATATATATTTGATTCTCTTCTTTTATATTTATGTTCTTGAGTAACTCTTGCATGTTCTCCGTTGCTGTTTATTGCTTTGGCCAAGTAGTAGGTAGTGACTCCAAGAGGGAGTGTTATGCATGATTTGGGTTCAAGCCCCCCGATGACTAGCTTGAGTGACATAAACATGAGTCTAGGGGATGTGCTGTTTCCACAAGGGGGAAAACAACGGTGCTTGTATTTGCGGGTGCAAGGATTGTTAATTTACGCAAAGTTCTTTAATGCAGTTGTCCGTTGCTTTGAGTTTACACTTTGGGTGGGATTCACAACTTAATACCAGCGAGTTGTTCTGGATAGATATCTCAAGGTGGATGATTAGTGGGTAGATACATATGGATTTCGGTCTACTTGTCTTGGCGTACCGCCCGTGCTTTTGAGCCTCTTCCTTTCTGTTTTGCATAATTAGCATTGGATTGCGCACATAATCCTGTCAATTGCCCAGCTATAATTTGTTTACCTCGCATGGCTATTTTATCATCTTTTGGGAGAGAGACATCACTAGTGAACATCATGAGATCCAGGTCCGTACTTCTACCACTGTTTACACTATCAATTTACTTTCAGTATTTACTTTTCCTTTGCTATCACTATCATTACTATCCCGTGCGTTTTATCCTTTGTAAACAACAAGGCCGGAGGAATTGACAACTCCTCTGAACTCGTTGGGAGCAAAGCTATCTCTGTGTGTGTGTGTAGGTCCAGGGGAAGCAAGTGATTATCTTCAAAGGACGCCTCACTTGCCGAACTACCTACTTGTGGACCTTGGAGTCCTACTGGAGACAATCTAAACCTTAGCATCTTCGCTAAGGGAAATTTGCCGCTATCTACATCTCACCTTCCACTTGGGGTAACCAACGGGGGCGAGAAGTTATCTCGTGTATCAAGCAAATTTCTGGCGCCGTTGTCGGGGACTCCACTCTTCAAGATAGGGGAGTTGCACACTATCTTTTATATTTTCATTTTAATCTTGTTAGTTTACCTTTCAGTTTTTGCTTTAGTGTCTTTTATCAAAAATAAAAAAAAATAGTTACCTTGCTAGTAGTTATCAGTATGTTTGGCTCTTTTTCCTTTGGTGAGTCAGAAGTGCTCACCTTTAAACAAAGGGGTGGTCAAAGTCTAAAAGATGCCTGGTATAGGATTAATGATTCTCAAAAAAGAGCCACCAAGAAGCAAACCACTACTATCCTGCTTAGAAACTTTTATGTTGGAATTACTTCATGGAATAGGTTTATTCTAGATACTGCTACCAATGAGAATTTCATAGAAGCCCTAGTTTGGTAAGATCTTAGTGTTATGGAAAATCTTGTTGGAAATCTCCCTGTTGATAGTCTTCAAGAGAATATTACCCTAGTTCATATTATGACAAAACTTGAAAATATGGAGCTAGAAATGCCAAGTATTAATAAGATAAGTGAGTTGGATCATAAGGTTCAAGGGAATTTGAATAGATTAGATAGCTCCATGCATAAAATTCTTAAAACCTTGGAGACCATCAAATCCCATGACTTGGACCCTTCTAGGATTGATAAGATTGAGGAAATCATTGACACTCTAGGAACTAATTTCTCCTTAATCAAAACCAAAAGGGTGGAAACTCCGGCAAAGAAGGAACCTAGCTACGTTTACATTCCAAAGGCTCATCGTTCCAGAAATAATTTATCTATTGTCAAAGGGGTTGAAACTGTGAAAACTTTGGAAGAAATACCTCTCCTCAATGAGAATGAGACTCCAATTGATTTTCCGCCTTTTGCTTTTATCCCTAGAAGTATCTTTCTTAGGCCTTTATTTGAAAGAGCTCTTAAGAGTGGTTGTATTATTGAAGAGCTTTTTGATGATCTTGATGATGGTTCAATTGATACAACTTGATCTATTTGCATAAAGCTTAGCTAATGGCTTTAAAGAAGCGCTTTCGGGAGGCAGCCCACAACGAATTTAGGTTCTCCTTTTTGGTTTTCTTCTGTTTTTAGTGGTCTTGATGATTGTTACTACTGTAGCAACATCATTGTATCTTTACTTTTCAAGCTTTGTGCCTTTTATAGCCTCATACGACAAGGGAAGTGAAAGTTGTGACATGCTGTCCAGAAAACAGATTCTGTCCTCGTGACTAGAAAAATCAGAGAAAAATATCAGTTCATATTTTGAGCTGAATTTTTTACACAGCGTGCTCTATACAATTAATAAACTTTCGTATGTTCTGAGTTTTTTGATTTGAGTTGCAGAAGTACCCCTAAAAAAATTCATTTTTACCTGCTGGTCTGTTTTTCACAGATTCTGTCCTGTTTTGCCTTTTCTTCGTTTTGCAAACCTTAAGCTTGCTTTTTCTTTGCAAAAACTTTTTTGCACTCTTGAGAAACAGTAGCTCTTCAAGGTTATCTTTATTTCAATTAGAGATTTATTTTATTTTATTATGGGTACTAACCTCGCTAATCAGATTATGATGAGTTATGTATGAAGGGAGTTTTCAAGTGTGCGAGGGAAGATGATGAAAGAAGATTAAGAAGTGTCAAGCGTTCAAGCTTGGGGATGCCCCCATGCATCCCCAAGAAATATCCAAGTAGACTCAAGCGTCTAAGCTTGGGGATGCCCCCGTGCATCCCCTTCTCCATCAACAATTATCAGTTCGTCTCTCGTTTCACTATATTTTTATCACTTCATGCGTTATGTGCTATTTTTGGAGCGTCTCGCTCTTAGGTTTTGTTTTTTTAGTTTTCTTTATCTTTGCTTGCTGTTCATAACAAGTTAGAACCCAGATTTGTTTGTGTGGGAGAGAAGCACTCTCCACTTCCAAATTTTAGAACACAACATAGGACTTTTTCCTGCTTATCTTTGCTGTGTTTGTTCTTTATCTTTTCGTAGCTGCTGTCATGCTTTGCTCTTAGCTTTCATGTTTATCATTTCAAAGAGCTTTTGTTTAGCTTGTTGCTGGAACTCTCTTGAGTTTTCATGTTTATCTTGTTTAGAGAGTTTGCCCGTTGCACTGAGTTTTGTGTCTTGACTTGAAGTAGGTAATTGAGGTTGCTATTCTTTTTGAAGTAGTAACTAGCAATAGTTTTCAAGAGCTTTAGCCTATTAGTGATAGGTGTCGTATTTTGGGCAATCCGTGTTTATTTTCAAAAACCTACAAAATTATTTGAGAACTTTAGCTACTAGATGGATCACTACTCTTCTGAGGGGTCGAATATTAGAGTACACTCACGTACCATGAGTCGAGGATGCGCAAGGATAACCAAACCCCCATACACTCCTCCTCGGGGTACTTGTATCTTTGTGAAACCTCCTTATGAGATTGAGAGTTACCGATAATAAGTGCATGAGTTCTTTGGACTAATGTGAGTATTCGAAAGTTGACACTTCCACCTTGCCATATTTTGCTAGCCTATCCTGTGTCGTGCATTGCTTTCTTCTCACTCCGAGAGTTGGCGCCCACCTTCGCCGGTACATGCAAATCCTTGGCACGATACGCTCTGTCATCATAAGACTCCTTATATCCTTCCTCAAAACATCCGCCATACCTACCTATCAAGGCATTTCCATAGCCTTTCCGAGATACATTGCCATGCAACATCCATCTTCTCATGACATGATCTTCATGTCATACATGCTACTTGCTTGATCGATGAGCCGCATGCTAGTTGGGCCTTGCCCTAATCATTGCTACATGACGCACTAGTATCATTGCATATCCTGCTACACTGGCAGAGGCATACATTTGCATACATCATGATAGTTACATTTTCTTTATGATTCGAGTACTTTGTAAAGTGTGAAAGATCTTCTATACTTCTTGTAATAAATAGAGTGTTGCCCCTAAAGTAAGGAAAAGATCCCAAAGAGGACAAATTAAAAGATCCCAAAGTGGAAAAATTAAAAGATCCCAAAGAGGACAAATGAGAGTTAAATAGAAAGAGCCATTGAGGCCACCAAAAAAATACAAAAAAGTAAAAAATAGAAATAGAAAAAAAAGAGAAAGAGAAAAAATAAAAAGAGAGAAGGGGGCACACTACTATTCTTTTTTTAGAAGATCCACACTCGTACTCCATCTTATATCTTGTACTCCATAGAGATTATAATTCATGCATATAGCTACGTGGGGACCTTCACACTATAGAACTTGGCTTGTATATTACAATGATGAGCCTCCTCAAATGAGCTCTAGGTCTTATTGAGCAAGCGAGTTGGATGCACCCCCACTAGTTCCATCGGAGAGCTTTTAGCTCATATGTGCATCCGCTGTATGGCAATCCCTACTCCTCACATCATATCTATCATTTGGCTTTCTCTCGCCTATGATTGCCCTGATTGATGTGAGCCTTTCACACCTTTTTGTCTTCCTTCTCCACCATATTCTCTCTTTGCCATCCTAAGTGTCAACTTTATTTCTTACGCTCATCCATTGCATGAGTGCTCAAAATGTCGAAAAGGAGTGGATCATTTTAACTTGTACCTGGCTAGTGGTCTGGGGATGAGTCAACATAAGATTCCAAAGAAGACCAAGTGTGACACCTTAGTAGATTGAGTTCTCAACAATAAAAATACTTTTTCTTGTATATCCCTATCCCCTTTCTTGCACGCAAGCAACATTTTGAGACATTCGAGTCACGGACAGCGAGAGCTCTTGCACCTTTATGTTCTTATGTTGCTTATTTCAATACTAGATATAGACTCTTGCATGTTATGAATTGAATTGAATTGAATTGCATGCTTTGATTGCTTTACTTACAAAGTTCCTATATGGTTGTTGGCATGTCACCACAAAAATTATGCTTGTTATCATTTACCTACTCGAGGACGAGCGGGAATTAAGCTTGGGGATGTTGATACGTCCAAAACGTATCTATAATTTCTGCTTGCTCCATGCCTCTTTTGTATGGCCCACCTCTGGCTGCCCCCTTTCGCCTATTTATTCCCCGTGACGAGAAACCCTCGGGGACATAACCCTTTTTCGAGATCTCTCCTCTGTTCCACCGCCACCGCGCTTCCAAGATCGGGAGCACCAGAAGAGCTCTTCCAGGCACCCTGCCGGAGGGAGGAATCACCTCCGGGAGCTTCTCCACCACCATGGATGCTTCCCGGATGAACCGTGAGTAGTGCACCTTGGACCATGGGTCCATGATCAGTAGCTATGTGATGTTCTCATCCCCTCTTTGTTCTTCATGGATTAGACCTCGTGAGCTGCCTTACATGATCGAGGCACATATGTAATCTTTCTGCTGTTGCTATGCTGAGTTTGCTGGGATCCGATGGATTATGAGATTTTGTTCAGATTGTGATTGAGTTATATAGTTGATTCTCTTATTTTATATTTATGTTCTTGAGTAACTCTTGCATGTTCTCTGTTGCTGTTTATTGCTTTGGCCAAGTAGTAGGTAGTGACTCCAAGAGGGAGCATTATGCATGATTGTGGGTTCATGCCCCCCGATGACTAGCTTGAGTGACAGAAACATGAGTCTAGGGGATGTGCTATTGCCACAAGGGGGAAAACAATGGTGCTTGTACTTGAGGGTGCAAGGATTGTTTACTTTACGCAAAGTTCTTTAATGCAGTTGTCCGTTGCTTTGAGTTTACACTTTGGGTGGGATTCACAACTTAATACCAGCGAGATGTTCTGGATAGATATCTCAAGGTGGCTGATTAGTGGGTAGATACAGATGGATTTCGGTCTACTTGTCTTGGCGTACCGACCGTGCTTTTGAGCCTCTTCCTTTCTGTTTTGCATAATTAGCATTGGTTTGCGCACATAATCCCGTCAATTGCCCAGCTGTAATTTGTTTACCTCGCATGGCTATTTTATCGTCTTTTGGAAGAGAGACATCACTAATGAACATCATGAGATCTAGTTCCATACTTCTACCACTGTTTACACTATCAATTTACTTTCAGTATTTACTTTTCCGTTGCTATCACTATCATTACTATCCCGTGCGTTTTATCCTTTGTAAACAACTAGGCCGGAGGAATTGACAACTCCTCTGAACTCGTTGGGAGCAAAGCTATCTGTGTGTGTGTGCAGGTCCAGTGGAAGCAAGTGATTATCTTCAAACGACGCCTCACTTGCCAAACTACCTAATTGTCGACCTTGGAGTCCTATTGGAGACAATCTAAACCTTAGCATCTTCGCTAAGTGAAATTTTCCGCTATCTACATCTCACCTTCCACTTGGGGTAACCAACGGGGGCGACAAGTTATCTCGTGTATCACCACCCACTCAACACTTATCAGCACAACACTTGTTATCGATACGAAGTATGGCGAAAGCACGTGACTACCTCTCCATGTGTCCTCAAGAACGCTTTAGTCTTTATAAGTTCAGTTTTCAGGCTTATCCTTTGCTCAAAAGGATTGGGCCACTTGCTGCTTCTCAGTGCTATTTACTTTGCTTGCTTTTATCTTATTGTTGCTTATATCGAAAACCCCTAAAAAGTTATCTTTCAGTGCTTGCAGTTATTCCTTGTCCAAAATCACCTATCAATACCTTTCGCTCCTCGTTGGGTTCGACACTCTTACTTATTGAAAACGCTGCAATAGATCCCTTTACGTTGAGGGTCATCAGGAGCCAATTGATGCTACACCACTCTCCTCGGCTCCTCCGGCATCAAGGGCTGCTGATACCACAATTCACTCCACTGCTGCTTCCACTCCACCTGCAAATACTCAGCGCAACATCATCGTCTTCACCCCACCGTCAAAGGAACTTGTCTCAGCCGCTGCTACACCCATTGTTCCAACACCTCAGTGTCCACCTCCACCGATCATTACTGATATTGAAGACATGGATGTTGATATTGATGATCATGGTACTCCTCGTGTTATAGATGAGGAATACGACCTGGCATACTCCCCCCTCATACTATCTTTTCACTCGAGACTCACTCCCCCACTGTGACCGAGGTGCTTCCTGATACCTCACAGCACTCTGAAGACTCTGTTGGTGCATCGTCCTCAGATTATGATGCTGATGAACCTGAAGCCACCAGTGCGCCTCCAAATGCTACTGATGACACTGATACTGCCGCAACTCCCAATGCTGACCCTGAGACTACTCCCCCCGCAGCTGAGACTGAAGCCGAGCACAACATTAATGCTGACACTGACGCTGCACCGGAAAACACTGCAGATCCTCAAGTTACATCTCCGTCAGTTCCACCTACATCACCAAAACATGGCCCTGATACTACGGCTGAAGCCCATGCTCCTCAAGCACCGCCTACCTCTGCTTCAGCCTCACCGTCTCGTCAGGAGACTGCCTCAGCTCTTTCTCTATGTCCGAAGCAGAAGAAGCCATTCTATCGCAATCTTGAAGCTGATGCTCGTCCCAACTTCAACACTGATGCATTCTTTAATGCCATGAGCTTCTTTCAGGCTGGGATCCAGAATCCTTACCATTCTCCTCCGCCCAGCAAGCTCTTGAGGTTCTGGACGGCTACTCAAAAGAACTACTATGCCTCAGTTCTGTACATGGCACAAAAGGTTTTTCCTCATAAACACATTCCTCATCTGGATATGGAAGACATCCCTTTCTTCAACAACGTGCTGCAGGACTTGTATCATGCCAAGCTGCTTCAGCTCTGCTCTGAGTGTATTCATTGGAATGAAGAACTCGTTCTCCAGTTTTATGCAATGCTCTATGTGTCAAGGGACCCCAAAGACATCAACACTTGGGTGCTCGACTGGATGACTCAGCATCAACACTACACTTCCTCTGTACCTGAAATCATTAGAATTATTTAGCTACCTCCCTTTGAAGCTTCAGTCCCCAGCACATACGGTGCTCCACTTCTCAGGGATGATCTGATGAATATGTTGATGAAGCCGCAAGCCCCTGAAGCTCCACGCCAGACCAAGATCCTAGTCTCAGAGCTTCAGTATCTGCCCAACAAAATGTACCGAATATTGGCCAAGTATTTCTGCCCCATCAAGGGATATGAATCAACTGCTGAGGAAGTTGTGGGCATCATGAAGCACATTCTTTACAGCCTCTGCATGTCTGCTCCCATTAATGTCTCACACTTCTTCTTCAGGACTTTGGTGGATGCTACTCAGAATCCTCATATTCTGAAGCCATACGCTCCATGGATCATGAAGCTCATCTGCACCAAGACTGGCATCAACTTGAAGCCTGATCAGGCTAATCATCGCCCTTATGTTCCTCCAGTTGAAGTGCGTCAACACACACTTGACTCTAATGCCAAGGGCAAAGCGCCCTTCTATGAAGAAGTACTTCCTCAGGATTCACTTGGTGGAAATATTCGCCAGCCTCAGTCTCGCACCACCCATGAGGAACGCACACATGCCTCCACTGAGGAAACTACTCAGGCTCGCCTCATGACTGACCGCGAGCTCCTCATCAGCTTACATTAGAAAGCGGATCGCAATCATGACTGGACGAAGCAACATATTGGAGACATTCTCAGCTATATGGCGCAGATGCATACTACTCAGAAGAAAGTTCATCATTATGCTCATCATGCATATCAGCGACTTGATGCTCTTTTGACTGAAGTCATTACTCGTGAAGATCTCGCCAAGCTTGGCCTCAGACAACCCCCACTACCTGAGATTCGGCCTCCTCGTCACTTCACCAAGAGCAAGACCCCAGCTCTCGCGATGGACTCCTTTTCTTCATCTCAATAATTCTCCCCTGAAGAAGTTGAAGACACTGCGGCTTGTCCTCACACTTCCACGACATGCCTTCGACCTGATCCTGCTCAGCCCTGAGGCACTACTTTTGGGACGTTAACTATAGTCTCTCCTTTTTGTTCATTTAATGACAAAGGGGGAAAATTTTGGTAGTCTTCAAACGGGTTTTCATGGGGTTCCTCAGTTACAACTCTTGTTCTTCAGATCATTTTTGTAATGAGTTGTATACTGATATTTTGTGTGGTTTCTGATACTTTTAAGTTACCTCATGATATTCCTCAAGTTTATCTATTACTCATGATATTCCTCAGCAATCACTTTACTCAGTGCTATTATTGACTTCTCAGTTATTTCATATGATGCACTGTTTCAAATAATCCAGGATATAGGGGGAGCTCCTCATATTTTCAAAAATAATCTACCAAGTCTTCAAAACATGCATATCCTCAGGGGGAGCATCTCTATATCCGGAATCGATGAATAGTTTTCTTCAATGTTTTTTAATTCCTCAAAATTACTTATTCTATCCCGTTGAAGCCTTAACCTGATTGTCATCAAATCACCAAAAAGGGGGAGATTGTAAGTGCATCTAATACCCCCTTTGAGGTTTTGGAGTATTTGATGACAAAACGGTTAAGGGACTGATGTGTTCGTGAGTATACACAGGAAAACATTCCCTGAGGATGAGGTTAACCACCGTTGTCGACCCCCAAAAATGTTGAGGAACATGGAAGAAATCGGTGTGTTTCCTGAAGACTGAAGTTGTGCGAAATCCTGAGGAATCAGGATCCTGAAGCGTTCGGCTGAAGCTGAAGCTGTACAAGATCCTGAAGACGTTCACGCTGAAGACGAAGTTGAAGAGTAGTCTTCGCTAAGACTTTTTATACTTCTTGAGTCGTATGAAAACATCGCACTATTGGAGGGGTTGAGGAAAATGAGTTCTGTATTTCTGAGGAAGTGCTCAACTAGAAATCCTGAAGAAAACCCAGAGAAATCTCCTGCAGTAGAAGTTCAATTCCTCGAGTGTCTGAGACGATGTTCTTCAGGACACTGAGGAATCTGTCTTCGGTTGAGGAGTCAGGAAACTGCCAGTGCAGTTCGCCTGAAGAGAGAGTTAGAGTGAGTGTTTCGAACGTGCCACGTGTCACGTGGAGAGTGCTGGTACCGATCCAGCCAACGGTCCGAAGGGTGGGCATGGAAGTAATTTCATGCATGGGCATTTATGTCCTTTCACCTGGGGTTGCTCCCCGGCTATAAATAGCCGCCCCCAGCCCCATTTGTGGGTCGGTTGCTCCGAGAGAAAAACAAACACTTGTCATCTGAGAGCAACCCACCCCTTGAAGAAACTGAAGAACCTAAGTGAGGAAAACCACCAGCCTGAGTAGTTGAGCATTTCTGAGGAAGTCGGTTCGAGTGATCCGAAGCTTTTTACTCTTGAAGACTGTGATCTTCCAGCCGGTGTAGAAGTCATCGGCCTGAGGAAGTCAAGATGAAATTGTGACTTCCCTGAGTGAACCGGGTCTGTGAAGGTTTCGGGAGTCTACCTTGAAGACTCACCTGAGTTATTGGACGGAGTCTGAGGACTTTAGTTCAAGGAGAATAAGGTGAAGACTATGTCTTATGAGTTCAATCTCAGCCTCTCCAACCAGACGTAGAGTTGTCACAGCAACTCGAACTGGTTCATCAAGTCTATGTCTTCAGTGCCCTGGTGCTATTTCTTCAACCTCAGCTTTTATGTTTATGCACATATGACTTATCCTGATGACTCTCTTTCTGAGTTTACACTGCGCTGATTCCTCAGTTCTTGCATCGGTCTTACTTTAGCTATGCAATAGGTTGATTTACCTTCATGCCTACGTTTTAGTATCGCATCTGTTCTTCCTGGAGTTTAGTTTCCTCAATTTCATATTGCCTCAGTCCTGAGGAAATCTAAATTCCTCAAGATAATTGAAAATCTCCCATTCACCCACTCTGGTCAATATACTGCACTTTCAGGAAGTTGTTTGCCTCCTTGAAGTGTAGTCCACCTTTCAGGATCTCGTGAACAAGGTCCTTAATGCAGATGATGTTGTGCTCCCCTAAACCTCTTGAGATTTGGTGAATACTTAGGAAAATTTTCTAAGTTCTCATCCGAGCTGCGCACAACTCAGATGAAAACCTGATTTTAGAACATTAGGAAGCCCCCAAGTCTCCTGAGGCTTGGTGAGTGCTTAGGAAAATTTTCAAAGTTCTCGTTCGAGCTGCGCACAGCTCGGATGAAAAACCTGATTTTAGAACATTAAGCAGCCCCCAAGTCTCCTCAGGCTTGGTGAGTGCTTAGGAAAATTTTCTAAGTTCTCGTCCGAGCTGCGCACAACTCGGATGAAAACCTGATTTTAGAACATTAAGCATCCCCCAAGTATCCTGAGGCTTGGTGAGTGCTTAGGAAGATTTTCTAAGTTCTCGTCCGAGCTGCGCACAGCTCGGATGAAAACCTGATTTTAAAACATTAAGCAACCCCCAAATCTCCTGAGACTTCGTGAGTGCTTAGGAAAAAATTCTAAGTTCTCGTCCGAGCTGCGCACAGCTCGGATGAAAACCTGATTTTAGAACATTAAGCAACCCCCAAGTCTCCTAAGGCTTGGTGAGTGCTTAAGAAAATTTTCGAAGTTCTCGTCCAAGCTGCGCACAGCTCGGATGAAAACTTGATTTTAGAACATTAAGCAGCCCCCAAGTCTCCTGAGACTTGGTGAGTGCTTAGGAAAATTTTCTAAGTTCTCGTCCGAGCTGCGCACAACTCGGATGAAAACCTGATTTTAGAACATTAAGCATCCCCCAAGTCTCCTAAGACTTGGTGAGTACTTAGGAAAATTTTCTAAGTTCTCGTCCGAGCTGCACACAGCTCGGATGAAAACCTGATTTTAGAACATGAAGCAGCCCCCAAGTCTCCTGAGACTTGGTGAGTGCTTAGGAACATTTTCTAAGTTCTCGTCCGAGCTGCGCACAGCTCGCATGAAAACCTGATTTTAGAACATTAAGCAGCCCCCAAGTCTCCTGAGACTTGGTGAGTACTTAGGAAAATTTTCTAAGTTTCTCGTCCGAGCTGAGCACAACTCGGATGAGAAGCTGATTGGAAAAAAATGCAATCATACAAAGATTGGACAAGACACGCTGTTTGTGCTAAACAATATTTTATTCAAGTCTTACAACCATGCTCATGCATAGAAATGTCGCAACAACTGGGCGTTCCATGCATGAGGCTCCTCTATATTATTAGTTACATCGTACAACCGATAAGCCCCATTGCGCAGTACCCTGGAGATGACATAGGGTCCTTCCCATGGGGGAGCTAATTTGTGATCTGAAGATTGCTTGATTTGCAGTACCATGTCACCTTCTTGGAATGAGCGAGCTTGGACGTGCCAGTCGTGATATCGTCATAGGTCTTGCTGATAAAATGCTGAGCAAGTGAGAGCTAAGTTCCGCTCTTCTTCCCAGAGATCAACACCATCTTGTCGTGCATCTTCGGCATCAGCTTCGGTGTACTTCCTTACACGGGGGCCGTTGTGCTTGTGATCACTCGGGAGAACCGCTTCTGACCCATAAACGAGGAAGAAATGGATTGACCGAGTGGAGCGATTGGGAGTTGTCCTCAATCCCCATAGGACCGAAGGAAGCTCGTCAACCCAAGCACCTGCTGCTTCCTTCAGTTCCTTTAGGAGACGGGGCTTTATTCCTTTGAGTATTAACCCATTTGCTCGCTCAACTTGGCCATTGGACTTTGGGTGTGCTACTGAGGCGAAATTGACCTGGATGCCCTTGCTCCAACATAATTTCTTGAATTCGTCCGAGTTGAAATTTGACCCATTGTTTGTGATGATGTCGTGTGGCACGCCGAAACGGTGTATAATGCCTTGTATAAAGCTGACTGTTGTGGATGAGTCGAGTGCTTTGATGGGTTTTGCCTCTATCCATTTGGTGAACTTGTCCACTGCGACTAAGATGTGGGTGAAAACATATTTTCCTGTTCTCAGTGGTCCAATCATATCCAGTCCCCATACTATGGCCAGGCTAGGGGGATTGTCTTCAACTCGGAAGCCGGCTTGTGTTGTTGATTGGCATAAAATTGGCATCCTTCGCAATGATCCACAATATACCGAGCATCGCTGAGGGCCTGGGGCTAGAAGAAACCGTCTTGGAATGATTTTTCCACCAGTGTCCGACTTGAGGCGTGGTGGCCACAATCGCCCGCATGGATGTCTTGCAGGATACATCGACCTTCGTCCTCGGACATGCATCGCTGGGGAATCCGAGTGATGCTATTTCTGTACAACTCTCCATTGATCACCGAGTAGGATTTCGATTTACGGACAATCTTCTTAGCCTCTTTCTCGTCATCTGGCAATTCTTGCTTTTGAAAATAAGCTAAGATTGGGAGTGTCCATTTGGGGGGAATGACCTCCACATCAAAAACCATGTCAACTACTGCAGGTATATCCTCCTTGTTGGGTATGTTTTTGTCAGGCATCATATCTGGATCTGCCTCCAGGAAAGGATCTTCCTTGACTGTTGGAGAATGCAGGTGCTCCAAATAAATTCCAGATGGGATCTGACTCCGAGTAGAGACCAGATTGGCTAGGTCGTCTGCTGCCTAATTCTGAATCCTTGGGATATGATGGAGCTCTAGCCCATCAATTTTTTTCTCCAATTTTCTCACTGATACGCAGTAAGTTGTCATATCTGGACTCTGAATGTCCCATTCTTTCATTACTTGGTTTATCACCAAGTCTGAGTCTCCGAATACCATCAGCCTCCTGATTCCGAGTGAAATAGCCATTCTCAGGCCATACAAAAGGGCTTCATACTCGGCCTCGTTATTTGTTCCTGGGAAATGTATTTGGAGGACATATCTCATCTTTTCTTGGTGAAACTAATACCACCCCTGCTCCTGCTCCATTCAGCATCTTGGATCCATCAAAAAACACTGTCCAATGCTCTGGTGTTGGCTGTGGACGGTTTTGGACCTCAATCCACTCGGCCAAGAAGTCCACTAATGCTTGCGACTTCATGGTTTTTCGTGTTGGTAATGGAGGTCATAGGGCAGTAGATCCAAACTCTATTTTGCAATTCGGTCCGTTGAATATCTGTTGTTCATGATCTCTCCTAGAGGAGCTTCGGATACCACTGTGATGAAATGGTCTTGGAAATAGTGTGCAAGTGATGGTACGAATTAAAGCCCCCTCATTGGTTACCCAAAGTGGAAGGTTGAGATGTAGCCAGCAACAAATTTCCCTCGGTGAAGAAAACAAGGTTTGTCTCCAGTAGGACTCCGACAACGACAGGAAGGTGACAACGGCGCCAGAGATTAGCGGTTGGCGTGGACCTGCACACACAACAAATAACTTTTCTCCCAACGAGTACAAGAAGGTTGTCAATCCCTCCGGCCTTGTTGTTTACAAAGGATAAAATGCACGGGATTATCATGATAGTGATAGCAACGGAAAAGTAAATAAAGCAGTAAATTGATAGTGGGTGTATACATTATTGGAAATATGGACCGCGGTCCCATGATGTTCACTAGTGATGTCTCTCTCCCAAAAGACGATAAAATAGCCATGCGAGGTAAACAAACTACAGCTGGGCAATTGACAGGATTATGTGCGCAAACCAATGCTAATTATGCTATAAAGAAAGGAAGAGGCTCAAAAGCATGGGCGGTACGCCAAGACAAGTAGACCGAAATCCATCTGCACCTACCTACTAATCATCCACCTTGAGATATCTATCCAGAACATCTCGCTGGTATTAAGTTGCGAATCCCACCCAAAGTGTAAACTCAAAGCAACAGACAACTGCATTAAAGAACTTTGCGTAAAGTAAACAATCCTTGCACCCGCAAGTACAAGCACCATTGTTTCCCCCTTGTGGCAACAACACATCCCCTAGACTCATGTTTCTGTCACTCAAGCTAGTCATCGGGGGGCATGAACCCACAATCATGCATAACACTCCCTCTTGGATTCACTACCTACTACTTGGCCAAAGCAATAAACAACAACAGAGAACATGCAAGAATTACTTTAGAACACAAATATAAAAGAGGAAAATCAAATATATTAATCAAACACAATCTGAACATAATCTCATAACGGATCCCATCAAACTCAGCATAGCAACAGCAGAAATATTATATATGTGCCTCGATCATGTAGGGCAGCTTACGAGATCTAACCCATGAAGAACAAAGAGGGGAGGAGAACATCACATAGCTACTGATCATAGACCCATGGTCCAAGGTGGACTACTCACGGTTCATCCGGGAAGCATCCATGGTGGTGGAGAGGCTCCCGGAGGTGGTTCCTCCCTCAGGCAGGGTGCCGGGAAGAGGTCTTCTGGTGCTCCCGATTTTGGAAGCGCGGAGGCGGCAGAATAGAGGGGAGATCGCGAAAAAGGGTTCCCGTCACGGGGGTTTCTCGTCACGAGGAATAAATAGGCGAAGGGGGAAGCCAGGGGTCCAGGTGCCGCCATGGCGCGACCCCACCCTAGGCCGCGCCGGGAGGGCGCCTGGGGCCCTGGTGGGTCCCCTCTGCCCCCCCCCCCCCTCGGTGATTCCAGAATCTTCTTATACGCTGATTTTTTATTAGATTTTTCCTGAATTTTTGGAGCACTTTTAATATGGGGGAAACCTGAAATAGAAATACAACAGAAAACAGGAACTAGCACTGGGGTGCACTGAGTTAATAGGTTAGTCCAAATATGATTAAAAGTGTATGGAAGTTTATCAATATAATAGCAATATCACACAAAAGAGGCATGGAGCAAGCAGAAATTATAGATATGTTTTGGACGTATCAACATCCCCAAGCTTAATTCCTGCTTGTCCTCGAGTAGGTAAATGATAAAAGCATAATTTCTATGGTTTCATGCTAACAACCATATAAGAACTTTTAAGTGAAGCAATCAAAGCATGTAATTTAATTCAAGTCATAACAGGCAAGAGTCTATATTTAGTATTGAAACAAGCAACATAAGAACATAAAGGTGCAAGAGCTCTCGCTGTCCGTGACTCGAATGTCTCCAACTGGTGTTTGCGTGCAAGAAAGGGGATAGGGATATACGAGAAAAAGTATTTTTGTGTGGAGAACTCAATCTACTAAAGTTTCACACTTGGTCTTCTTTGCAATCTTATCTTGACTCATCCCTAGACCACTAGCCAGGTACAAGTCAAAATGATCCACTACTTTTCGAAATTTTGAGCACTCATGCAATGGATGAGCGTAAGCAAGAAATTTGACACTTAGGATGGCAAAGAGAGAATATGGTGGAGGAGGAAGACAAAAAGGGTGTGAAAGGCTCACATCAACGAGGACAATCATAGGCGAGAGAAAGCCAAATGATAGATATGATGTGAGGAGCAGGGATTGCCATGCAACGGATCCACATATGAGCTAAGGTAAGCTCTCCAATGGAACTAGTGGGGTTAATCCAACTTGCTTGCTCAAGAAGACCTAGAGCTCATTTGAGGAGGCTCATCATTGGAATATACAAGCCAAGTTCTGTAGTGTGAAGGTCCCCACATAGCTATATGCATAAATGATAATCTCTATGGATTACAAGATATAAGAGGGAGTACGAGTGTGGATCTCTCGAAAGGAATAGTAGTGTGCCCCCTTCTCTCTTTTTATTTCTTTTTCTCTTTTTTCTATTTTTTTGTATTTTTTTGGTGGCCTCAATAGCTCTTTGTATTTCTCTTATTCGTCTTCTTTGGTATCTTTTAATTTGTCCTCTTTGGGATCTTTTAATTTGTCCACTTTGGGATCTTTTCCTCACTTTAGGGGCAACACTCTATATATTACAAGGAGTATAGAATATCTTTCACACTTTACAAAGTACTCAAATCATAAAGAAGATGTAACTATCATAATGTATGCAAATGTATGCCTCTGCCAGTGTAGCAGGATATCCAATGATACTAGCGCGTCATGTAGCAATGATTAGGGAAAATCCCAACTAGCATCCGGCTCATCGATCAAGCAAGTAGCATGTATGACATGAAGATCAAGTCATGAGAAGGTGGATGTTGCATGGCAATATATCTCGGAAAGGCGATGGAAGTGCCTTGATAGGTAGGTATGGTGGATGTTTTGAGGAAGGATATAACGAGGTTTATGATGACAGAGCGTATCATGCAAAGGGTTTGGATGTACCGGCGAAGGTGTACGGAAACTCTCTAAGGGAGAAGAAAGCAATGCACGGCACAAGAGAGGCTAGAAAAATATGGGAAGATGGAAGTGTCAAGTTTAGAATACTCACATTAGTCCGAAGAACTCATGCTCTTATTATCGGTAACTCTCAATATAATAAGGAGGTTCACAAAGAGACAAGTACCCCGAGGAGGAGTGTATGGGGGTTTGGTTATCCTTGTGCATCCTCGACTCATGGTACGTGAGTGTACTCTAATATTCGACCCCTCAGAAGAGTAGTGATCCATGTAGTAGCTAAAGTTTTCAACTAGTTTTGTAAGTTTTTAAAATAAACACGGATTTCCCAAAATACGACATATATCACTAATAGGCTAAAGCTCTTGACACCAAAAGTCCAAACATTACTCAAGACAATACCTCAAAACTATTGCAAGTTACTACTACAAAAGAATAGCAACCTTAATTACCTACTTCAAGTCAAGACACAAAACTCAGTGCAACAGGCAAACTCTCTAAACAAGATAAACATGAAAACTCAAGAGAGTTATAGCAACAAACTAAACAAAAGCTCTTAAAAATATAAGCATGAAAAATAAGAGCTAAACATGACAGTAGCTATGAAAAAGATAAAGAACACACACAACAAAGATAAGCATGAAAAGTCCTATGTTGTGTTCTAGATTTTGGAAGTGGAGCGTGTTTCTCTCCCACACAAAGAAAGCTGGGTTCTAACTTGTTATGAACAGCAAGCAAAGATAAAGAAAACTAAAAATAAAACCTACGAGCGAGACGCTCCAAGCATAGCACATAATGCATGAAGTGATAAAAATATAGTGAAACGAGAGACGAACTGATAATTGTTGATGGAGAAGGGGATGCACGGGGGCATCCCCAAGCTTAGACGCTTGAGTATCCTTGAATATTTCTTGGGGATTCATGGGGGCATCCCCAAGCTTGAGCGCTTGAAACTCCTGAATCTTCTTTCATCATCTTCCCTCGCACACTTGAAAACTCCTTTCATACATAACTCATCATAATCTGATTAGCGAGGTTAGTATCTATAATAAAATAATATTTCTCTACTGGAAATAAGGATATTCTTGAAGAGCTACTGTTTCTCAAGATTTCCAAAAAGTTTTTTCAAAGAAAAAGAGCAAGCTTAAGGTTTGCAAAACGAAGGAGAAGCAAAACAGGACAAAATCAGTGAAAAACAGACCAGCAGGTAGTAAAGAATTTTTTAGGGATACTTCTGCCACTCAAATAAAAAAACTCAGAACATACGAAAGTTCCGTAATTGTATAGAGCATGCTGTGTAAAATTTTCAGCTCAAAAAGATGAACTGGTATTTTTGTGTGATTTTTCTAGTCACGAGGACAGAATCTGTTTTCTGGACAGCATGTCACAACTTTCACTTCCCTTGTCATATGAGGCTATAATTGGCACAAAGCTTGAAAAGTAAAGATACAATGATGTTGCTACATTAGTAACAATCATCAAGAACACTAAAAACATAAGAAAAACAAAAAGGAAAACCTAAATTCGTTGCGAGCTGCCTCCCGAAAGCGCTTCTTTAAAGCCATTAGCTAGGCTCAAAGATTATAGAAGATGCTCTCACAAGAATAAGAATTCTGAAGCAAAAGAGAGCATCAAGAAGAAAATATGAAACACATTTAAGCATAACCCACTTCCTATGCATAGGCATCTTGTAATAAAATAAATCAAAGAAGCACAAAGTGACATGCATAGGAAGGTCAAAAAAGAACAACTTCAAAACATTCAACATGAAGAGAGGTGTTTTAGTAATATGGAAGTTTCTACAACCAAAATTCCCTCTCTCGAAATAATTTTCAGTAGTATCATGAACAACATCAAGAATATATCTATAACATAAATCATGTTGTTCATGACCTACAAGCACACGTGTATAGTTTTCAACAGGGTCTTTAGGATTATAAGATAAATGCAACCCATCACATTGAGCCTTGATAAGAGCACAATTCTCCGGAATATGAGCTGGAGATTTCAAAAAGATAATAGGACAATCAAGTGTGGGTGCCATAGCAAAAAATTCATGCTTAACATGAGGAACTATAGAAAGTTCATCTCCGTAAGCATCATCCATAGTGGCATCACGACCATAAGCATAGAAGGCATCAACTTCATCAAAAAGGGATATTTCAAAAGAATCCATGGGATCATAACACTCATATAAGGTAAGATTCAAAGAGTTACTCTCATTAGAAGGTAGAATTGGATTGCTCCATTCTTCCTCCTTTTGTTCGTCACTCTCCTCCTCCTTTTCATCCAAGGAGCTTTCAGGTTCAACAATTTCTTCTTCCATAGAGTCCTGCAAATCATTAGTCTCTTCCTTTGGGGGAGAGATTCTCTCAAGATGATCAGTAATATAATAATTTGCATCGTAATTTTCCAAACCATAGTTAAGTATAGCAAGACTCTCAGATTTGTAAGGGGCATCATCAATATATTTAAGAAGAGAAGTAATTTCATAGGCACCCTTATAAGCAACAAATTCTTATATTTCCTCTGCATCATAAAAATCATAGTTTCTCTTAGCATAAGAAGCTAAGGTTTCATCATAATTGTACTCACATTGGAAAGCAAGGTGTTTGTGCCTCATAAAGCAACAAGGTTCATCCCTGCAGAAACATATATTATATATTGAGCACAAGTTTCTAGCATACTCATACAACTGGTGTATTTGTTTCCATAAGTGTATCCCCTTTTGAGACAAGCGGTGTTCCTTGTACCACTTTTGTTGATCCTCGGTGAATCCTCCATGCCAATAAGATCTGGTTTCACAGAAGTCAGACATTGATTGGCAAGGAACTAGACATACTATTTTTTTGGATTTTTGATATAAGACACAAAGATAAAAACATAAAGGTAAACTAACAAGACTAAAAAGCAAAGATAAAAGATAGTGTGCAACTCCCCTATCTGGAAGAGTGGAGTCCCAGGCAACGGCGCCAGAAATTGCTTTTGATGGCACGAATTAACGCCCCCTCGTTGGTTACCCAAAGTGGAAGGTTGAGATGTAGACAGCAACAAATTTCCCTCGGTGAAGATACCAAGGTTTGTCTCCAGTAGGACTCCGACAACGACAGGAAGGTGACAACGGCGCCAGAGATTAGCGGTTGGCGTGGACCTGCACACACAACAGATAACTTTGCTCCCACCGAGTGCAGAGAGGTTGTCAATCCCTTCGGCCTTGTTGTTTACAAAGGATAAAACGCACGGGATAATAATGATAGTGATAGCAACGGAAAAGTAAATAAAGCAGTAAATTGATAGTGGGTGTAAACAGTATTGGAAATATGTACCGGGTCCCATGATGTTCACTAGTGATGTCTCTCTCCCAAAAGACGATAAAATATCCATGCAAGGTAAACAAATTACAGCTGGGCAATTGACAGGATTATGTGCGCAAACCAATGCTAATTATGCTATAAAGAAAGGAAGAGGCTCAAAAGCATGGGAGGTACGCCAAGACAAGTAGACCGAAATCCATCTGCATCTACCTAAAAATCATCCACCTTGAGATATCTATCCAGAACATCTCGCTGGTATTAAGTTGTGAATCCCACCCAAAGTGTAAACTCAAAGCAACAGACAACTTCACTAAAGAACTTTGCGTAAAGTAAACAATCCTTGCACCCGCAAGTACAAGCACCGTTGTTTCCCCCTTGTGGCAACAACACATCCCGTAGACTCATGTTTCTGTTACTCAAGCTAGTCATCGGGTGGCATGAACCCACAATCATGCAAACGCTCCCTCTTGGAGTCACTACCTACTACTTGATCAAAGCAATAAACAGCAACGGAGAACATGCAAGAATTAATTTAGAACACAAATATAAAAGATGAGAATCAAATATATTACTCAAACACAATCTGAACATAATGTCATAATCCATCGGATCCCAGCAAACTCAGAATAGCAACAGCAGAAATATTACATATGTGCCTCAATCATGTAGTGCAGCTCAGGAGGTCTAATCCATGAAGAACAAAGAGGGGAGGAAAACATCACATAGCTACTGATCATAGACCCATGGTCCAAGGTGGATTACTCACGGTTCATCCGGGAAGCATCCATGGTGGTGGAGAAGATCCCGGAGGTGGTTCCTCCCTCCGGCAGGGTGCCGGGAAGAGGTCTTCTGGTGCTTCCGATCTTGGAAGCACGGCGGCGGCGGAACAGAGGAGAGATCGTGAAAAATGGTTCCCGTCACGGGGGTTTCTCGTCATGAGGAATAAATAGGCGAAGGGGGGCAGCCAGGGGGCCACCAGGGGTCCAGGTGGCCCCTTGGCGCGGCCCCACCCTAGGGCGCGCCGGGAGGGCGCCTGGGGCCCTGGTGGGTCCCCTCTGGCCCCCCTCGGTGATTCCCGAAGCTTCTTATACGTTGATTTTTTATTGGATTATTCCCCAATTATTGGAGCACTTTTAATATGGGGGAAACCTGAAATAGAAAAACAGCAGAAAACAGGAACTGGCACTGGGGTGCACTGGGTTAATAGGTTAGTCCAAATATGATAAAAAATGTATGGACGTTCATCAATATCGTAGCAATATCACACAAAAGAGGCATGGAGCAAGCAGAAATTATAGATACGTTTTGGACGTATCAGCAAACTTCTGTGATGCCAAGTAGATTCCAATTGCCTACTTCTGATAGTGAGGATATCTCTGCTTGGATGGTGTGAGGACCTCGGAGATGAAGTACACAGGTATTTGTACCTTCTGTGCCTTGCCTTCCTCTTCTCTTTCTACCACTATAGCTACGCTGACAACTTGGCTTGTGGATGCAATGTACAGTAAGAGTGGTTCTTTTTCTTGAGGTGCTGCAAGGAATGGTCGAGTTGAAAGTTGCTTCTTCAGCTCTTCAAAGGCCATTTGAGCTTCTTCAGTCCAAATGAAATTTGGCGATTTTTTCATCAGCTGGTAGAGAGGTAGGGATTTCTCTCCCAGTCTGGAAATGAATCGGCTGAGTGCTGCAAGACAGACTGTCAGCTTCTGGACATCTCAGAGCTGCTTGGGTGGCTTCATGTTCTGGATTGCTTCAATTTTTCCGGGTTAGCTTCTATCCCACGCTCGGAGACCATGAATCCGAGTAACTTCCCGGCTGGGACACCGAAGACACACTTCTCAGGGTTAAGCTTGATACTGTAGGCTCGGAGGCTCTGAAAAGTTTTAGCTAGGTCGGCTAGCAAACTGCTTCCTTTTGCTGACTTGATCACGATATCATCCACATAGACCTCGACATTTCTGCCGATTTGCCAAATCAAGCAGTTCTGCATCATACGTTGGTATGTAGCTCCTGCATTTTTAAGCCCGAATGGCATCGCAATGTAACAGAAACATCCAAATGGGGTTATGAATGCTGTTTTAAGCTCATCTCGTTCATATAATTGGATTTCATGGTAACCCGAGTACGCATCGAGGAAACATAATATCTCGCAACCCGATGTGGAATCCACAATCTGGTCAATGCGAGGAAGAGGGAAATGGTCTCTTGGACAAACTTTATTGATGTGACGGAAATCAACACAAGTTCTCCAAGTTTTATCTTTCTTTGGAACCATTACATGATTTGCTATCCACTCGGAGTGGAAGATTTCCCTAATGAATCCGGGCGCTAATAGTCTGGCTATTTCTTGTCCAATGGCCTTCCTTTTCTTGGAAGAAAAGCGCCTAAGGGACTCCTTCACCGGTCTTGCTTTTGGATCAATGTGTAATTTGTGCTAAGCCAACCCCCTTGGGACTCCAGGCATATCAGCAGGCTTCTATGCAATGATATCCCAATTCTCACGGAGGAAGTTGATGAGGTCGAGTTCCTATTTGGGATCCAAGTCGGTCGCAATATTGGTGTACTTGTCTTTTATCGGTGGGATGTATTTGCACCCTTTTGTTTTCTCCGGCTGACTCAAACGAAGATGTTTTCTTTGGTTGCAGCAGCTCGGACGAATCAGCGGCTTTCTTGTACTCGGCTAGCTCAACCTCAGCCATTTGCTGGTCAGCTATCAAGGATCCCTTCTTGAACAGTTCTTTAGCTTGCTTGTAATCTCCCGAGATGGTGATCACGTCGTGTGGGCCAGGAATCTTCAGTTTTAGATAGATGTAACATGGAATGACCATAAACTTTGCATAGGCTGGTCTTCCAAGTAGGGCATGATAAGCACTCGGAAAATCCACTACCTCAAAGGTGATCTTTTCTTTTCGGAAGTTACTCGGAGTACCACAAAACCACATTGAGGGAGATCATTCCGAGTGAGTGTGCCTTTTTTCCCGGGATGATTCCATGAAATTCCAGATAGCTTTTGCGGAGCTTGGACATTGGGATGTTCATACTCTTCAAAGTGCTGGCATATATAATGTTAATCCCTCTACCTCCATCCATCAGAACATTCCTGAGCCTGAAGTTTCCATTCCCTGTTTCTACCAAAGGATCAACAATCAGAGCATGCCTTCCTGGGTGAGGGATGTGGGGAGGGTGATCCGACTGGTCAAAGGTGATCGGAGTGTCGGCCCATTTCATGTAACTCGGAGTTGATGGAGTTGCCGAGTTAACTTCTATGAACCTTATCTTTTCCACTCTCTTCGACTCCCAACCTGCAAAGATGACCAACACTCTGTCTTCTCTTGGGAAGCCTTCGCTGTCCAGATCTGGGCTTGCCGCCTTCTTTTTGCCAGTATCCTTGTCTTGCTGAGGTCCCGTCTTCGCATTCTCTGCTGCTCTTCAGATCAGACGACACTGCCGAGCTGTATGTTTTGGAAGAACCAACTTTCCCTCAGCATCTCGGGTAGTGTGAAGAGGACAGGGCTGGTCCAGAACCTCATCCTCGTTTGAAGGTTTTTTCTGGCATGGCTGCCACTCCTTTCGCGCCTGACCTTTGCCATGAATCCCTGATGCATTTGCTGCTGCAACCAACTCTGCATCCGTTGGGGCATCTTCCGCCTTTCGCTTGTTGTTGCCTCCAGTCTTCTGCTTCTGGTTAGGTGCCGAGCTATTGCCTCCTCTGTGCTGCTGGGTCTTCTGGCGAATCTCCTCTTCGCCATTGGCGTACTTATTTGCTATCTCCATCAACCTTCCGAGTGAGGTAACATGGGGTGATCTCGCCAACTTGAGACTCAGCTCTCTGTACTTGACTCCTTGCTTGAAAGTATGGATGTCTTGGAACTCGGAAACTCCCTCTACGGAGTTGTGAAGTGTGATCCTTCTATGGATATAATCCCGAGTGGATTCAGTGTTTCCTTGCACACATAGCTGCAACTTGGTTAGCCCTCCAGGCCTCTTGTAGGTCCCTTCAAAGTTCTTGAAATAAACCCTCTCGAGGTCTTCCCAAATCCAAATACTACTAGGGGGAGCTGATTTAACCATGTCTGAGTTGAGCCTTCTAGCATCAGGGGAAGAAGCATCATAGATACCTCATCCCCTCCCCCTCTGATTTTCACGGCTATTCTGTAATCATATAACTGTAGGAGATTGCGCGATAGAAAACAATTTTTTCTCTCACATGCGGAAGCAACATCCAAGATCCAATCTAGAAGATTCTAGTAACGGGGAGAGTAGATCATCATACCCTCGAAGAACACGCGCGTTGAACGTTTCTTTCAACGCAACTTGGTGAAGTTGTTGGTGAAGTTCGATCCAATCAGCACTGCAAACGAGCAGTACCTCCGGAGGCTTGCACACGTACAGCTCGATGACTTCTCCTTCTTCTTGATCCAGCAAGCAAGAGGGAGAAATAGATGGGATCGATTCCAGCAGCACAACGGCGTCGTGGTGTATATGGTGAAGAGTTTCCCGCGGGCAGGGCTTCTCCCAGCGATGCACGTGAGGGAGGAGGAGGTGTGGAAGGACTTGGGTATCCTTGGTGAGCCTCTCCCCTCTCTTATATAGGCAAGGAGGTTGTATACACTTCAATTCCCAAGTGAAAACCCCTCTCTCATTTAAAAGATGGTAACACCTTTCTTTTAAGAGTGGTAACCCTCCCATTGAAGGGCTTCCCATTTATTGGCATAATTAACCAAGGAGGGCTGGTCACATGGACTAGTGGACCACCCTTGGTCGTCCAAAACAGGTGGGGCCCACAGTGGGACCCTCCGGAACCTTCTAGAACATTCCAACACTGCCGAAAAAATCCTGAACTTTTCCGGAACCCTGAAATCAACTTGCCTTATATAAATCTTTACCTCTGGACTCTTCCGGAGCTCCTCGTGATGTCTAGGATCTCATCCGAGACTCCGAACAATATTCAAACACCATTAATAAAATTAACCCAGAGCTATTCTAGCGTTATCGAACGTTAAGTGTGTGACCCTACAGGTTCAAGAATGTGCAGACATGATCGAGACATCTCTCTGATCAATAACCATTAGAGGGACCAGGATATCCATAATGACTCCCACACATTCAACGAAGATCTTTATCGATTGAACCACTATGTCGTGGACTACTATAATCCATACACAATTTCCTTTGTCACACGATATTTTACTTACCCGAGATTCGATCGTCGGTATCGTTATACCTAGTTCAATCTCGTTACCAGTAAGTACTCTTTACTCGTTCTGTAATACAACATTCACTGTGACTAACTCATTAGTCACGTGCTTGCAAGCGTTACCGAATGTGCATTACCGAGTGGGCCCAGAGTATATCTCACCGTCACACGGAGGGACAAATCCCAGTCTTGATTCATGTAATTCAACAAGTACTTTCAGAGATACCCGTAAGACATATTTATGATCACCCTATCATGATGTGATGGTTGATGTCCCCAAAGTATTCTTCCGGTACCCAGGAATAACATAATCTCATGGTCTAAGAAACATGATACTTGACAATAAAAGGAATGACAGTATAAACTTAATGAAATGATCAATATTGTTATACTTAGTTGGGTCTGTCCATCACGTCATTCTTCTAATGACATGATCCCATTAATTAATAAACAACTCATGTTCATGGTTAGGAAACCATAACCATCATTAATTAACGAGCTAGTATACTAGAGGCTTACTAGGGACGCGGTGTTGTTTATTCAACCACACATGCATTATGTTTCCGGTTAATACAATTATAGCATGGAAAAAAACATATATCATGAACACGGAAATATGATAATAACAATTTTATTATTGCCTCTAGGGCATATTTCCAACACTAACCATGTCTGGGGTTTGGCATCGCCTCGGTACTTATCTACTCCTTGAGCTATCCTGAAGTGAGGAGGAATAGGGGTATACCGAATTCTCTCGCTGAAGCATAACGGCCCTGTAGCCATTGAGGGACGAGCCTGATCCTGCCGATGGGACCTAGCACGATCAACGTGGCCTGCACCATATGGCTCCGGGCGTCGTCTTCAACATCTGCATAACGGTCGCCTCGGTGCTGATGGAACTCTTCTCTCCGAGGAGCGGCTCGCCCAGACCTGTGAGCCTCATAGTTATCTGGTCTTCGGTATTCTTCGTAACGGTACTTGAAAGTCCAAGTATGTGATTGGAGGGGGAGGGGGTGAATGATCACTTCAAAATTTTCGATTGAAACTTTTGAAGTGAAGCATAATTAGTGCGGAATAACGATGTAAAACTGGAAGCAAAACTAAATGCAGAGAATCAAAACACATTGAAGCATAACTGCGAAGCAAATGCAATACTGAAGGTAAATGCTTGAAGTAAAATGAACTGGGACTCGGCGATGTTTGTTCGACCAGTTCACGCTCTGCAAAGCGCTACGTCTGGTTGGAGGGACTGGTGATTGAACACCTGGAGCAAATCTCTCTCCTTCCGTTGCTCCACTGCATCAAACTCCTTGAGCTTGATCAGTTCTTCACTCGTGGTTGGTTATTAAGGAAATCACCGAAACCTTTGACAAACTGGACTTCGAGGCAACAATTACTCTTCGCTCTCTGAAGAACAACACTCTAACCGTCTAGGAGAATTGCAGTTCTCCAAGATAAAAAGGCTAGTAAGCTTTCACCTAAGTCATCTCAAATCTACTCAGATCAATGGGACTTAGGCTTCAGTATTCTGGATTTTGGGTTTTGCTTCGGTGGCGTTTTTGGGGTTGCTCTCTTCATTCTCTCTTGGAATGATCTCAGAGCAGCCTCCCGCAAATGGAGGAGGGGGCGGCGTATTTATAGTTGGCAATCCCGAGGTGCGGAATGACCAAACTGACCCGAGGTGACAGCTTGACACGTGTCCACAACGGTCGGATTGTCATCAATGCGCAACTTTACTTGAGGAACAAGTAAAGCTGACTCACGGACTTAGTTCTGCTTCAGTTGCCAAAGAACGAAGTCTTTGCTACCGAAACTTAACTTAGTGCACATGAGATTTCTTCACTCAGGCTTCTCACTAGGTTTGGATTTGATCTGAGCATTTCTCAATGACTTCGGTATCCACAAACTAATTACCCCTCTTGATAGTACGGTTTGTCCTATGACTCAAGGAACCGAAAAAGAACTACACAAAAACATCTAAGTCTTGCGCCGTCTTCTTCATTTCCTTCAATGAGTAGAGCTTCAGGACACCTTCATTTTTTGGGGGTCAACCTTCGTGATTAAGCTTCGCTCCGTAGGTTAATGCTTCGATAACTTGAAGACCTTCCCTGAAGCTTTATCACATAGCTTGTCCTTCAGGAAACTATGCAACTGTTTACACTAGAAAACATTGTTAGTTCCTCTACTGTCTTGTCCAACAATATCCAAAACACACGGGGGCAAAACTTTGCTCTTACAATCTCCCCCTTTTTGGACTATTGTTGACAAAACAGGCATCGATAAAAGATATTGAAGTTTTTGTGAAGGATGGGACAAACTATAAGATATGAAGTTTTGGCTCCCCCTGAATACAAGCATCGAAGATTTATATAATCAAAGTTAATGCTTGAGATAAATTTTCTTCGGTGGAGAGCAAAAGAAAATATCTTAGCGAATACAATTGCATTGAAGATTTATATCCATGAAGTATGCAATTGCTTCCAATGACCTGTGACTTAGAAAATAATAACCGCCTGCAAGATAGAAGATACGAAGCAATACTTGCAAGCAAAGGGGTTATTAAAACTTAATTGTAGCACAGGAGTAGCATGACCGAAGTAAAACTTAAGTTACAACCCAATCAAAAGGAATGGAATGTTTGTCGTAACTTAACCAAACGAAGCAAAAACAGATAGCAAGAACCCTTTCCCCGATGCAAAACTAACTCATCGATGCCCTCATTCTCCCCCTTTTTGTCAATGATTGGACAAAAGGTTGAGAAGAGATTCGAGAGATCTATTACGCGGCATCAGCACCCTGAGAACCCGACGAAGCAGTGCTTGACGAAGACTCAGCCGACGAAGACTGATCGCCTGAGGATTCTTCTTCGGAAAAAGACGTAGGTAAAGCTTCGTGGCGTGTCTGAGTGATGAGGTTGATGTCGAGGTCGCTGTCGTCGAGGCCGCCGTCGTCCTTTGAAGTGATGGAGTCATTCTCGGAGACGGTATCTGGCCGTATGGGTTCAGGTTCGTTGACGAAGAATACTTCATCAATCTTGTGCAGGGGAGGGATCTTCTGATTCGGGCGGTCCACTGAGTCATCCCGAGAAAAGATTCGCTGGAGGTGCGGATACTCTTTGTAGATGCGATCTTTACGAAGACCTTTCACAGAGTTGAATTTATGGAGTCCCTTCCAGGAATGACGCTTGAGCACACGCAAATACTGATTGTTGTTAAGTGCAATGTTGCCAACTCGGTTGATCTCATCAGCAAGAAACTGCATCTGACGCTGATTTGCTTCAATGTAATTTTCAAGCATTTGCTGCGATTGAAGGTTAACTTCAAAGTGATGGCAGTCTTTCTGGAACTTCTTTGATAAGTTTCGCTCATTGACTTCATGGCGTACACCAACATATGTGGAAAATGGATCATTGGGTTTCCTCAGCAATCCCAAAGAGTCACGCACTGGTGGAGAGAAAAGCTTCGGGTGATGGCAAGCCACAAAGTCTTCGTTCCTGCCATAGTCACAAATAACTTGCAGCCAGGGAGCATAGGGTTTCGGTGTGAAAGGTAGCTCCGCTGCATGAACCAAATTCCTAATGAAGCAGTCTTCAAAGTCAAAGAGAAGACCATGAGTGAGCTTCATAATAGCATGCCTTGTCTCAGGATAAAGATTCGATTCTTCCGAAGCTGTACTCAAAGGAATCAATGAGTTGGACAAGATGTAGAACCAAGTCCTTGAGATGAAATTCAAATGCTTCGGGCGAATGTTTTGAGGAATATAGTTTGCAGTGACTTCAGGATCCAATAGAGTAGCAAATTCTTCTTCAGTCAGATCTGGCTCAATATGAATCTTTTCATGGACTCCAGAATGCCTTGGAATGTTGACAATTTCCATGAATTCACCAGAGGACATCCTGAAGACTTTTCCTTGTATCATCCATTCCAGCGTCCATGAGCTGGGTTCATTGGCTTCACCAGAAACGTAAAGAGTTGCATAGAATTTCTTGATGAGCTCAGAGTTGAAAGGAGTGCTCAATGCAAACAACCGAGTCAAATTCTGATTTTCAATAGTATCATGGACATTCTGAAAGCAGGAGGCAGTGGAAAGACTTCGCATGTCCAGAAACCTATGTCTAAACAGAACTCCTTGCTGACAGAAGACTTTGGTGTATAAGATTTGTTGTTCAGCAGTCCAAAAACGTAGATCATCAGCTGTGCGGTCTGAAGCATACGGACTAACACCAAAGAATCGATGGCGCTTTCGATGTTGTTCCAGGTTGAATTCCGGGCCATGCCTTGAAGAATAACCAGCACCCTTGAATATAGGAAAATTTTCACGAGGGTAATTGGAGTCAAGCTGGGTATCTTGGCAGGGGCGCGAACGCTCACGAATCCTTTGCAGAGGAGCAATTTGATTGGCTCTTGAAGGGCCAGCAGATTGAGCGACTATGAGCACTTGCTCTTGCGACAGATTCAGAATTTGTACTTGTTCGTCTTCGTCGTCATGTGCTTCGGTATCGGGCACATGTGTTTCAGAATCTTGAACTGTTCTGGCGGGGGTAAAGTCTCGGGATACATGGGTTCTGGAGTGGGTTGGTGATGGAGCATTAGCTTGACGGGGAGGTGATGGAGGTGGTGCGGGAGCAACTGGTGGAGTGGGAATCCTTTGTGGTTCGGGGGTTGGAGCACGGATGGGTGTGGGAACACGAGGTGGTATGGGTGTGGGGGTTCGTGCAGGCGTTGGAGTGGGGTTGGGAGCTCTTTGTGGTGGAGTTTGCTTGGGGGTGGTTCTGGTAGGAGGAGGTGTGGGAGTTTTGGTGGGTGGAGCTGAAGGCTTTGATGTGGGCTGGGATGTCTTTGGCTTCGGTGCAGGAGTGGGATCTTCTTCAGGAGTTTCCTGTGGCTGTTCATCACTTGTATCCATGTCTGCGGCTGAGGCCAAAGTAACCTTGCGCTTCTTTGTGGTTCTCTACTTGGGTGAGGGTCCAGTTGCCTTTGATGCAGGCTTGGGAGATGGTGGTGCAACGACACGTTCAGCTTCGGGAGAAGCCTTGCGTTTCCTCGAATCTCTTTCCATAATGGAAGAATTATGGGTCTTCACCATATCATCCACAACATCCTTGATTTTGCCTTTGAAGATTTTGATGTTGTCCTTGGTGGTGGAATTGACATCTGTCACTTGTTGAAGCAACTTCAGGGCGTGCTGTTTGAATACTTCATCAGGTTCTGATTCAGCTCGCCTCTGATAGTTGTGAATCTTTTTGTTTTCTGCCCTATCTCTTGAGTGCAAATCCTTCAGCTGACTTATCATAGTGGAGATCATAGCTTCGATAGACCTGGAGATGTAAACTTCTCCAATGTCAACAGCATCAGGATCTTCAGCAGCACACTTCTCCCAAAGGGCTTCAGTGATGCCCAACTGATCCCAGAGTTCGCCTTCACGTGAGTCAGGGAGTGGATGGTCACTCTGACGATCAGCTTCAGCTTGATCTTCAGGCAAAGATATGCCTTTCTGCTTCGATGGAATAGCTGAGGGAGTCATATCAACTACGGGCTTCTTCTGACTTGCCCTAGCAGCTTTTTCAGCTTTCTTCGTCCTGAGACCTTCTAAAGAGGCCTTGC
This sequence comes from Bromus sterilis, assembly GCA_950022295.1. Classification (NCBI taxonomy): domain Eukaryota; kingdom Viridiplantae; phylum Streptophyta; class Magnoliopsida; order Poales; family Poaceae; genus Bromus; species Bromus sterilis. Next base: position 279,883,056 of record OX465599.1, on the reverse strand, counting down.
GTTTAGCTTCATGTTCAGCAAGCTGTTTAGCTTCAGCAGCAGCTTTTTCTTTGTTCTTTGCGGCTTCGGCGAGCTTGCGCTTCGTCTCAGCCTTCTCTGCAGCCATCTTTGCAGAGTCCAACTCCTTTTTCTGTCTGGAAGCATCCTCATCTGCCTTCTTCTGATCAGCTGAGCTTCTGGCAAGGATGTTGCGCTCAAGTGCCTCTTCGAGGTCTTTCTGTCTCAATTCTTCTTCAGTGAGCGTGTGCTTCGCTGAAGGGTTTGTTGCAGCAGACTTCTTGGGCTTCGTTGATGCTGAAGCCTTTGCAGGTTGTTTCTTGGCGGGGTCGTGCTTCTGCTTCGAACGCCTCTCAGTGTTGAGGGCATCATCCGGTGGCTTGGAGGCCAAGGGCTTCGCAACCACCAAGTTGGAGAGATCAATGGTGGGGCGAGCAGAAGGCTTGATCTTGGGGTCTTGAGTCTTAATCCCCTTAGCATCAGGTTTCTCTCCTGGCTTCTTCTTCAGAGGGATCTGAAGTCTTTGCTTCTTGGGGCGAGCAGGATCATCAGATTCATCATCTGCTTCAAATTCTGATTCGTCGTCAGCAGCATTTGATTCGTCCATGATTGAATCTTCCAGAGCATCTTGCTCTAGCCTGACTTGATCTTCATCTTCTTTGGTAGCATGGGGAGGAGAAGCATATTTCTTCTTCAGCTTCTTCTTCTTCTTCTTCTTCGAGCTTGGCCCAGCACCTTGGGCTTCTGCTTCAGCCAACTTGGCTGCCTTCTTCTCTTCTTTTAGCCTCTTGGCTTCAGCAGCGATTCTCAATCGTTCTTGTTCTTCTGGGTAATCATCTGGTGTCTTGAGGTGTTGGGGTGAGGAAGCTTCGGTGGAACTGGGTAGTACAGGTGGCGATTCTCTTCGGTGTACTGACTGCACATGGCCGAAGTATACTGATAGGGTGGACTGAAGGCAAACTGCATAGTCCACTTCCCGGTAGGGATGCTCTTGTACTTGTACCATCGAACGGCCCAGTACCGGCGAATATTTTGCAAGCGATTATTGCGCTGATCCTTGGTTTCTTCAGGGGGCGTGTCATAACCCAGAGCAATACGAATGGATTCAGGAATGCCTCTGGCGTTGTTGGTTTCCTTCGTTCTGCCTCCTTTCTTCTTCGGAGCAGACCGTTCTGCTTCGTTGATGTGATCAAGGTTTGGTGACTCATTACCGAAGCCTAACTCAGCAGACATCCTGTGAAAAGCATAGAAGTTGCGAGGGAAAAAAGGCAAGTATGGAATGAGCACCAGCAAAAGTTTCGGTCCAAAAACAAGAGTTTTGACAAGATATTCAGTGAAGAATTTGGGTAGAGATTCTGGTCTGTTCTGAGCTAGACTTAGTCTCACACAAGTTGAGCTGAAACCCTAACACAGAATAGATGGATTCCAACCCTAATTTCTAACCTGAATCGAGATGGAAACCTTTGACTAGCAGAAACAGATTTCCCAACAGAGCAATGATCCAACGGATCAAAGAAACCTAAGGAATTCATCCAAAATCAAACAAACTTAGAACTCGGATCCAATCGGGAAACTGACGAACAGAGGGATCGAGATTGGATCAAGGCTCGGCGTACCCTAACTCGGTGGCGTCGAGCTTCTACGGCGGCGATTAGCGGAGAAGATGTGCTCGTCGACGGCGTGAAGTCCACGGCGACGCTCTTCCGGCAGTGAAGCGGCGAGAACGGCGACGGGGACGAGGAGCTCGGCGGCGCTCGTGAGAGAGAGATTTCCGGGGAGATGTGAATGAGGTGGGATGAATTCGCTGGGATGAAGTGCCTTATATAGGCCGGTCTGACAGGAGCTGTCAGATCAGATCGAACGGCCCCCAGCGACTGTCTCTCCAGATTCTACAGCGAGGATTTCGTGGCGAATCACGAGAAAATCTCAACGACCCAGATATGACGGGATCTCAACAACCAAAGAATAAGTCCTCGACTTGAGTAAAACTTCGATGAGAATTGGAAGCATGTGATTCGGAACTCAATGATGTTCGAAGCAAATGTTTTTCGTTTCAATTGTGCTCAACCATATTGGACAGACAGAATAAGAAAGAAAAAGAATAGAAAGGGTAGGGTCCGAAACTTATCACCTCGAAGAAAACGAAACAAAGCAAAAGGTGATAAGCATAGAGGAAAAAAAACAAGCGAAATAAAAATAAACTAAACGAAGCAAAAACAAACAACGAAACTAAATAGGTAAGCAACGAAATAAATGAATATATACACAAGCAAAAAAGGTTCGGTCTTACAGTACATGTCGTGAGTCCAATATATTGAGCTCACACCTTAACGTACAGAACCTTTTCTCATCCAATGGTTTCGTGAAAATGTCTGCCAGTTGATCTTCAGTTCTGACATGATTAATAACAATATCTTCACGCTGAACATGATCACGAAGAAAATGATGGCGGATGTCAATATGCTTCGTGCGAGAGTGCTGTACAGGATTGTGAGCAATTTTGATTGCACTCTCATTACCACATAGGAGTGGAATTTTCTTCACATGAATACCATAATCCTTTAGCGTTTGCTTCAGCCATAGAATCTGAGTTCAGCATGACCCAGCAGCAATGTATTCGGCTTCAGCAGTAGATATTGAAACACAGTTTTGCTTCTTTGAAGCCCAACACACAAGTGATCTTCCAAGGAAATGACAAGTCCCTGAAGTTGATTTCCTATCCACACGATCACCAGCCCAGTCTGAATCAGAATAGCCAATAAGATCAAACTGTGCTCCCTTGGGATACCACAAGCCCAATGTAGGTGTGTGAGCAAGATAACGAAGAATTCGCTTTACAGCAGTATGATGTGATTCCTTTGGATTTGCCTAAAAGCGAGCACAAATACATACTGAAAACATAATGTCAGGTCTAGATGCACAAAGATATAAAAGGGATCCAATCATAGACCGGTATTTCTTCTGGTCGAAGGCTTTGCCTTTCTCATCTTCATCTAAGAAGCCATTGGTAGGCATAGGCGTCTTAATAGTTTTGCATTCAGTAAGACCGAATTTCTTCAGGCAATCCTTGAGATATTTTTCTTGAGAAATAAAGGTGCCATTCTTCTGTTGACGGATTTGAAGTCCAAGGAAGAACTTCAATTCACTCATCATAGACATCTCATATTTCTTCGACATCATCTTGGCAAATTCTTCGCTGATTTCAGTGTTAGTGCATCCAAAAATGATATCATCTACATATATTTGACATAAAAACAAGTCACCATTATAAGATCGAGTGAAAAGCGTTAGGTCAGTTGTTCCTGGTTTGAAGCCTTTCTTCAGAAGGAAATCCTTCAATGTGTCGTACCAAGCACGAGGTGCTTGCTTCAACCCATAGAGGGCCTTGTGTAACCTGTACACCATGTCGGGTTTCTTCGGGTCTTCAAAACCTGGAGGCTGCATAACATACACTTCTTCCTCGATTTCTCCGTTAAGAAAACCACTTTTCACATCCATTTGATAAAGCAGAATACCATTGAAATTTGCAAAAGCAAGCATAACACGAATAGATTCGAGACGAGCAACTGGTGTATAAGTTTCGCCGAAATCGATACCTTCGATTTGGGTGTAACCTTGTGCTACCAGACGTGCTTTGTTCCTCACCACTATACCGTCTTCGTCTTGCTTATTGCGAAAAATCCACTTTGTACCAATGAAGTTGTGCTTCGTGGGATCAGGTCTATCAACTAAGGACCAGACTTTGTTTTGCTCGAACTGGTTAAGTTCTTCGAGCATGGCAGTTAACCAATCTGGATCCTTCATGGCTTCATCAAACTTTGAAGGTTCTAGCATGGAGACAAACGAAAAGTTTCCACATAAGTTAGCCAAACGAGTACGAGAGCGAGTTGTAGGATGACCTGGTTGATGAATTTCTTCAAGGATCGAATCAACATCAACTCTTCTTCGGACTCGTGATAAGGTCGAATCATTAGCTTCAGGCTCAGCTTCTGCTTCAGGATCTGCTTCAGCTTCAGGATCTGCTTCACCTTCAGCTTCAGCATTTCCTTCGGGATTAGCATTTCCTTCGTTCCTTTGTTCTTCTTCGTCTTGTACATCATTAGCTTCAGGATGTTGATCTCCAGTGCCCCGGGCTATGTGTGGGAACATTGGACCATCATCATCCCTATTAGCTTGACGAGCATTGGCATCAACAGGGCGAATCTCTCCAATAGCCATGGACCTGATTACTTCATCAAGAGGAGGTTCATCTAGATCATGAGGCAAATGCTCTTTTTGAGAGCCATTAGTTTCATCAAACCTCACATTCACAGTTTCCATAACTTTCCCAAAGTGAGAGTTATAGACTCTGTAGGTGTGAGAGTTTGAGCCATAACCTAAAAGAAAACCTTCATGTGCCTTAGGGGAAAATTTGGAGCTATGATTCATATCTCTAATAAAGCATGGAGCACCAAATACCCTAAGGTACGAAACATTTGGTTTGTTACCAGTGATAAGCTCATGTGAAGTCTTCTTCAGAAATTTGTGAAGGTAAACCTTGTTGATGATATGACAAGTTGTGTTAATTGCTTCGGCCCAGAACCTAATAGGAGTCTTGTATTCAGCAAGCATGGTTCTGGCCATCTCAATGAGAGTTCTATTCTTCCTTTCAACAACACCATTCTGTTGAGGTGTATAAGCAGCAGAGAACTCATGAGTAAAACCATGATCATGAAGAAAACCTTCAATATGAGTATTTTTGAATTCAGTTCCATTATCACTTCGGATATGCTTCAGAGATAATTCATATTCTGTTTGAGCTCTCTTGGCGAATGACTTGAAGATTTCAAAAACTTTGCTCTTGTCATCCAAAAAGAAAACCCAAGTAGAACGAGAGAAGTCATCAACAATAACTAGACCATATTTGTTTACTCCCAGGCTTGCATAATTTTGAGGACCAAAAAGATCCATATGAAGCAATTCAAGAGGACGAGTGGTAGTCATGATAGTCTTCGCTGAATGATGTTTCTTCGTAATTTTACCAGCTTCACAAGCACTGCAGAGACGACCCTTGTCGAATTTAACTTCGCTAAGTCCAATAACATGATTCTTCTTCACTAAGTTATGAAGATTTCTCATCCCTGCATGACAAAGTCTTCGATGCCATAACCACCCAGATGAAGCTTTTGCCATTAAGCATGTGGATACAGCAGGGCCCGAAGAAAAATCAACAATGTATAAGTCTCCTTTTCGGTAACCCTCGAAGACAAACGCATAGTCATCCTGTGAAAAGACAACACAACGCGAAGCAGAAAATAGAACAAGCATACCCATATCGCATAGCTTCGAAATAGACATAAGATTATATCCAAGTGATTGGACTAGCATAACCTTGTCAATGTGCTTATCTTTCGATATGGCAACCTTACCCAAACCTAAAACTTTACCCTTGTTGTTATCACCGAAGGTAATGTACTTCTGAGAAGAGTGAGATAATTTTTCTTCGGTGAATAACTCCTTGTCTCCGGTCATATGATTTGTGCAACCACTATCCATGACCCATTCGGATCCACCGGAGACATAGCCCTGCAGAAGAATTAGTTCTTCTTAACCACCCACAAACGAGCAGGTGACTGAGAAGATGTTGAAGCACTGGTTGAAGCAATATTAAATCGAACAGGAGTATATTGCTTCGGTGTACCATCAAGCACACCATAAATGTAAGTCCTCTGCGAATGGTTAGCATAAGAATGAGCATATGCAATCTTAGTATGATTATTATGAGGACGATAAGTATGACGACCAGTGCGATAGTATTGCTTCTGCGGAACATTTGATTCGGTCACCAGAGGATCATTTCTTGTTTCAAGAGGATAGAAATGATTCGGTGGTACCGAAGACTTTCCCTGCATGGTATGGTTAGCAGGCAGTTTTTCCACAAGTGCTTTCTGCACCCATATTTGCCTCTTATAGAAGTCATTCTTAGGAGGAGTACCAACATACTCAGCTGTAACCTTTCCCTGTTCATCTTTGATGAGCTTGTAGTCAGAATCAAGTGATTTGTCTACAATAGCTTTGTTCATCTTGCAATCAAAACCTGAAAGGTTAGCTATGTCAATGGGGTTCCCCTTCGCAAGGACCCAAACAGTCTTAGGATACTGCTCAGGTTCCCAATAGGTGCCATCAGGGTTTATCTTTCTTTCGAAACCAACACCTTCATTCTTGGGATTCCTGTGAAGGAGAGCCTTCCTCAGGATATCACAGAGATACTGGTGACCTTGTACACTTTTGAACATGCCTGTTTCAAATAAGTTTTTCAACCTGAGGAGTTCCTTGGTAACAGCAGGGTTTTCCTCATCAGAGGCATTAGTATCATCAATAATAATAGGAGCTTTGCCTTTGGAATCAATTTTTCTTCGTTCCAAACAATCCAAACAAGGTGATTCAGTTTTATGATTTGCTTCAGAACCTTGTTGAGCCATGAGAGAGAGATTGACATTTTCCAACTCTTCATGAGCCTCTTTCAGTTTTTCGAGAGCCATTTTCCTCTGAAGAAATTCATAGGTGAGCTTCTCATAATCAACTGAAAGAAGATCATGCCGAGAGGATAATTCTTCAAACTATTCTTTCAGAGCTTCATGCTCATTAGTTAAAGTTTGACCTTTCTCTATCTCATCGATCAACAGAGTTTCTGATTTCTTAATGGTTTTGCTTAGTGAATCAAGTTCATCTTGTTGGATTGAAGCAATTTTAGCAAGTTTAGCATAGCTTATCTTTGAATCACTGTCATATGAAGAACAATCAGAGGTATCATAGTTAGATTTCGATGAAGATACCTTCTCTTTGGCCATGAAGCAATATGAAGGAGATTCATCTTTACTACTGTTGTTTGTGAAGAATGAGCTCGAAGCTTTTGCCGAAGCATCTGCTGAAGTGAATGCCAAACCAGCAACACCATCTGATTCGGACCCAGACCCAGACCTTGAGCCTGATTGAGCTTCGGACCCAGAGGCTTCGTCTTCAGAGTTCATCTCCTTTCCCAGATAAGCCTTGGCACGGTGAGAGCTGCTTCAACGAGACGAGTAAGTCTTTGATGAAGAACCCTCACGCTTCTTGTGATACTTCTTTCTCTTGTCATCATCAGAATCTTTCTTCTTATCTCTTCTAGAACTGGAATCATGTCTCTTGGATTCATAGCTTATGGAAGATCTGTGGGACTTGGTTGAGGAGTCTCTAAGCGAATGCTTTGCTTTGTTCTCAGCTTCCCACAGAGGGCAATCAGCAATGTAGTGACCTGGCTTCTTGCACTTGTAGCAACAGTTGTCCTTTGAAGGAGAGCTTCTTGAGGATGAGCGGTGAGATGAGTGAGTTGAGCTTCTTGAAGAATAACTCTTCCTTGGTGATGAAAAACCTTTTCTCTGGAAGCGGTTGAAGCGTCTCATGATCAGTGCTAAATCTTTTCCAATGCTTGCAGGATCATCTGATTCGACACCTGAAGCAGAACTGACTTCGGGTGAAGAATGACACGAAGCTTTTGATTTCAAGGCATGAGATTTTCTTCAAGAGCCATTTATGTCACGCTTCTCATCTTCTTCCATTTCAAAGGTGTTGAGTCTCTCAAGAATATCAGCGGCAACAAGACATCTGAAATCAGTCCTTTCCTTGATCATCAGCACAATATGATAAAATGAGTCATCCAATGAGCGAAGCAAAGTTCTCACAACAGAGTGAGGAGTAATGTCATCAGCACCGAGGGAAATCAACTCATTAGCAAGAGCTGTGAGTCTGCTGTAAATGGAGCTGACTTTTTCACCCTCGTTTCTCTTGAAGCGATAGAATTTGCTTCGGAGTGTGTCAATTCTGGCATCTTTCTGGCTAGAAACACCTTCACCAATCTTTTCAAGATGGTCCCAGACACCTTTGGCAGATGGAATGTTCTTCACTTCATGATACTTTTCTGGTGTCAAGTGATTGGTGATGAAAACCCAAACTTCAAAATCAAGATCAATCAGTTTTGCTTCTTCAGGGGTGATGGCCTTCTCATCGGCAACAGTGACTCCATACAAGACAACTTGCCAGGCAGTCGAGTTGATAGCCATAATGTTTCTTTTCATCTTGTCCTTCCAGTAAGGGTAGTCCTTCCCATTGAAAACTGGAATAGGTTCGCCGGAGCGAATAGCTATGAAAGACATACTTGAAGACACTCCAAGAGGTTAATCCAAAACACACAGAGTGTAGGGAGTGACTAGCTCTGATACCAATTGAAAGTCCAAGTATGTGATCAGAGGGGGAGGGGGTGAATGATCACTTAAAAAATTTCGATTGAAACTTTTGAAGTGAAGCATAATTAGTGCGGAATAACAAAGTAAAACTGGAAGCAAAACTAAATGCAGCGAATCAAAACACATTGAAGCATAACTGCGAAGCAAAAGCAATACTGAAGGTAAATGCTTGAAGTAAAACGAACTGGGACTCGGTGATGTTTGTTCGACCAGTTCACGCTCTGCAAAGCGCTACGTCTGGTTGGAGGGACTGGTGATTGAACACCTGGAGCAAATCTCTCTTCGTCCGTTGCTCCACTGCATCAAACTCCTTGAGCTTGATCAGTTCTTCACTCGTGGTTGATTATTAAGGAAATCACCGAAACCTTTGACAAACTGGAGTTCGAGGCGACAATTACTCTTCGCTCTCTGAAGAACAACACTCTAACCGTCTAGGAGAATTCCAGTTCTCCAAGATAAAAAGGCTAGTAAGCTTTCACCTAAGTCATCTCAAATCTACTCAGATCAATGGGACTTAGGCTTCAGTATTCTGGATTTTGGGTTTTGCTTCGGTGGCGTTTTTGGGGTTGCTCTCTTCAGTCTCTCTTGGAATGATCTCAGAGCAGCCTCCCGCAAATGGAGGAGGGGGCGGCGTATTTATAGTTGGCGATCCCGAGGTGCGGAATGACCAAACTGACCCGAAGTGACAGCTTGACACGTGTCCACAATGGTCGGATTGTCATCAATGCACAACTTTACTTGAGGAACAAGTAAAGCTGACTCACGGACTTAGTTCTGCTTCAGTTGCCAAAGAACGAAGTCTTTGCTACCGAAACTTAACTTAGTGCGCATGAGATTTCTTCACTCAGGCTTCTCACTAGGTTTGGATTTGATCTGAGCATTTCTCAATGACTTCGGTATCCACAAACTAATTACCCCTCTTGATAGTACGGTTTGTCCTATGACTCAAGGAACCGAAAAAGAACTACACAAAAACATCTAAGTCTTGCGCCGTCTTCTTCATTTCCTTCAATGAGTAGAGCTTCAGGACACCTTCATTTTTTGGGGGTCAACCTTCGTGATTAAGCTTCGCTCCGTAGGTTAATGCTTCGATAACTTGAAGACCTTCCCTGAAGCTTTATCACATAGCTTGTCCTTCAGGAACCTATGCAACTGTTTACACTAGAAAACATTGTTAGTTCCTCTACTGTCTTGTCCAACAATATCCAAAACACACGGGGGCAAAACTTTGCTAACCTATGTGTTGTTTATTCAACCACACATGCATTATGTTTCCGGTTAATACAATTATAGCATGGAAAAAAACATATATCATGAACACGGAAATATGATCATAACAATTTTATTATTGCCTCTAGGGCATATTTCCAACACTAACCATGTCTGGGGTTTGGCATCGCCTCGGTACTTATCTACTCCTTGAGCTATCCTGAAGTGAGGAGGAATAGGGGTATACCGAATTCTCTCGCTGAAGCAAAACGGCCCTGTAGCCATTGAGGGACGAGCCTGATCCTGCCGATGGGACCTAGCACGATCAACGCGGCCTGCACCAGATGGCTCTGGGCGTCGTCTTCAACATCTGCATAACGGTCGCCTCGGTGCTGAAGGAACTCTTCTCTCCGAGGAGCGGCTCGCCCAGACCTGTGAGCCTCATAGTTATCTGTTCTTCGGTATTCTTCGTAACGGTACTGATCTTGCGGTGATCTCCTCGGGGGTCATTTCTGTGCCGAGGGGAATTGTTCCTATTTCTCTGCGCTTCACCGTAAGGACTATGCACCGACTGCGACGTTCTTGCGGGATGAACTTGGGAATGGATCCGCTGCTGTGATTGACTGACTGCAACGTTTTGATCTACCGCGGCTTGCAACAAGAAAGCCAAATGCTGAATTCCCTCTACTGCCGATCCACTGGGCTGCAGAGAGTTTGCAATCCGAGTTGCGGCTATGAGATTTTCCAATGGAGTTCCCATAGCTCGAAAAGGTTCTCGTCCTTGCCCTCGCAGCTGCCGACTTGTTCTGCTTTGCTTGAGCCGAGCGACCTCTCGGGCCTGACGTTCCAGGGTGCTCTCCAGCTCAGCTAGGCGCTCCCGCTCAGCCAGGTTGGTTAACCTAGCTGCCTCCAGATCTCGGCCTTCCAGAGTACTTGTGTTGATAGGGTTGTTTAACAGTCGCTCGGTTGCTTCTGCTTCTGCTTGTTCTTCTTGAGTAAGGGGTCGGGGCTACCGACTTGATTCTCTGAGTTCTAACCTTCGAAAAGCGGACACGCGCCGAGTTGGCTCTCGACCATCAGCCCCGGACGGGCTGTTAACTTCATCTCGGGCACGACCATCCCGAGCTTGTGAGAGTTGAGGAGGTGGAGTTTCCTCCATGCACACTTCTGCGACTGCGACTGGAGTGCCGCTGCTGCCCTCCTGTTCTTCATCTAGCTCGGGGTCTGATATTGCCATGCCCTCCTCTTCAGCCGAGTTGAACAGATGCAAAACAGATGCTTGATACGTCCAAAACGTATCTATAATTTCTGCTTGATCCATGCCTCTTTTGTGTGATATTGCTATGATATTGATGAACTTCCACACACTTTTGATCATAATTGGACTAACCTATTAACTCAGTGCACCCCAGTGCCAGCTCCTGTTTTCTGTTGTTCTTCTATTTCAGGTTTCCCCCTTATTAAAAGTACCAGAAAAATTCTGGCAAAAATATAGGAAAAATCAGTGTACCGGAAGCTTCGAGAAAAGCCTGAGAGGGGCCAGAGGGGAGCCAGGGGGCCGAGGCGGCCAGTGGGGGCGGCCCCACCCCTGGCCGCGCCAGGGGGGCGCCTGGAGCCCCTGGCCCACCTCTGGTTGCCCCCTTTCGCCTATTTATTCCCGTGACGAGAAACCCTCGGGGACTGAACCCTTTTTTCACGATCTCTCCTCTGTTCCGCCGCCGCCTCGCTTCCAAGATCGGGAGCACCAGAAGACCTCTTCCCGGCACCCTGCCGGAGGGAGGAATCACCTCGGGGAGCTTCTCCACCACCATGGATGCTTCCCGGATGAACCGTGAGTAGTCCACCTTGGACCATGGGTCCATGATCAGTAGCTATGTGATGTTCTCCTCCCCTCTTTGTTCTTCATGGATTAGACCTCGTGAGCTTCCCTACATGATCGAGGCACATATGTAATTTTTCTGCTATTGCTATGCTGAGTTTGCTGGGATCCGATGGATTATGAGATTATGTTCAGATTGTGATTGAGTTATATATTTGATTCTCTTCTTTTATATTTATGTTCTTGAGTAACTTTTGCATGTTCTCCGTTGCTGTTTATTGCTTTGGCCAAGTAGTAGGTAGTGACTCCAAGAGGGAGCGTTATGCATGATTGTGGGTTCATGCCCCCCGATGACTAGCTTGAGTGACAGAAACATGAGTCTAGGGGATGTGTTGTTGCCACAAGGGGTAAAACAACGGTGCTTGTACTTGCGGGTGCAAGGATTGTTTACTTTACGCAAAGTTCTTTAATGCAGTTGTCCGTTGCTTTGAGTTTACACTTTGGGTGGGATTCGCAACTTAATACCAGCGAGATGTTCTGGATAGATATCCCAAGGTGGATGATTAGTGGGTAGATGCAGATGGATTTCGGTCTACTTGTCTTGGCGTACTTCCCGTGCTTTTGAGCCTCTTCCTTTCTGTTTTGCATAATTAGCATTGGTTTGCGCACTTAATCCTTGTTTACCTCACATGGCTATTTTATCGTCTTTTGGGAGAGAGACATCACTAGTGAACATCATGGGATCCAGGTCCATACTTCCATCACTGTTTACACAATCAATTTACTTTATGTATTTACTTCTCAGGTGCTATCACTATCTATCATTATTATCCCTTGCGTTTTATCCTTTGTAAACAACAAGACCGGAGGAATTGACAACTCCTCTGTACTCGTTGGGAGCAAAGCTATCTGTGTGTGTGCAGGTCCAGGTGAATTAGCAATCCTTAGATTGTCAACGGCGCCAGCTGTTCACTTCACCACCTACTTGTTGACCCAGGAGTCCTACGGGTTCGATACTTTAAACCTTAGCATCTTTGATAAGGGAAACTTGCTGCTATCTGCATCTCACCTTCCACTTGGGGTAACCAACGAGGGACGAGAAGCTATCTCGTGTATCAAGCAAATTTCTGGCGCCGTTGCCGGGGACTCCACTCTTCAAGATAGGGGAGTTGCACACTATCTTTTATCTTTGGTTTTTAGTCTTGTTAGTTTACCTTTCAGTTTTTGCTTTAGTGTTTTTTATCAAAAATAAAAAAATAGTTATCTTGCTTGCTGCTGCTATGGGTTCCTCTGAGAACACCAAGTTGTGTGACTTCACTAGTCACAACTACAGTGACTTTATCTGCACTCCTATTGCTACACCTGCTACTTCAGCACCTTCTTATGAGATTAAACCTGCTTTGCTGAACCTTGTTATGAAATATCAATTCTCTGGTGCTAGAGATGATGCTGTTTTGCATTTAAATAATTTTATTGAGCTTTGTGATATGCAAAAGTACAAAGAAGTAGATGGTGATATTGTTAAGCTTAAGCTTTTTCCTTTCTCCTTGAGGGATGAACCTAAAATATGGTTTCAATCCTTGTCTAAGAATAGCATAGATTCTTGGGATAAGTGCAAGGTTGCTTTTATCAGGAAGTACTACCCCCTGCTAAGATTAACCAGTTGAGGAGCTTTATTATGAATTTTAAACAATTTGATAATGAACACGTTGCCCAAGCTTGGGAACGCATGAAATCTCTTGTTAATAATTTCCCACACATGTTTTGACTACTTGGATGGTTATCCAGACTTTTTATGCAGGCTTGAACTTTACCTCGCGGAACCTGCTAGATTCGATCGCGGGAGGAACCTTTATGTCAACTACACTTGGTGCTGCCACAAAACTTCTCGATGAGATGATGACCAATTATTCCCAATGGCACACCGAAAAAGCTCCAACAGGTAGGAAGGTAAACTATGTCGAGGAGATCTCCTCCCTAAATGAAAAAGTTGACTTGATCATGTCTTTACTTACCAAGCAATCTCCTATTGATCCTCAAAATGTTCCTTTAAATTCTTTGATTGCTCAGGATCAAGTAGATGTGAACTTTATCTCTAGAAACAACTTCAACAACAATGCTTATAGGAGTAACTTTGGTAGCAATCCTAGACCGTTCCCCTCCAACAACTATGGAAACAACAACACTTATCCTAACACCAAAAACTCCACTTCTGAATTAGAGAGTATGCTTAAAGACTTTATCACTACCCAAAAAGCCTTCAACAAGAGTGTAGAGGAAAAACTAGACAAACTAGATACCCTCTCGTCGAAGGTAAACAATTTAGCCCATGAAGTAGAATTTCTTAAAATTAGAAACTCTCCTCTTGAGGAGAGGAAGGTCACTCCTATGAATGCTATCCAATTGCAAATTAATGAAAACATTAGGATGATGGCTAAACTCAAAGAGAGATGGGCTAGAGAAAAGGAGGAAGAAGATAGAATTAAGAGCCTTCCTACACACCATACTTTTGCTACTATCCAAGTGGTTGAGGATATCCAAACTCTTAGCACCCAATGCACCCCTAGTCCCATAGGACCTATTAATGGTGATTCTATGACCTCAACCGTAGAAGAAGAAATTCCTATGACTATAGAAGCTACCAAACAAGTGTACCTAAAGGACACCACTACCACTTTACTTGATAGTAGTGACCTTGATTTTGATAATTGCACTCTTTATGAAGTTATTCGTTTCCTTTACAAGATGTCTAGAGACCCCCACACTAGCACACTTAATCTTGCCTTCACGGAGCATATCACTAATGCTCTCATCAAAGCTAGGGATGAGAAGCTTAGGGTAGAAGCCTCCATACCTAGAAAGCTAGAAGATGGTTGGGATCCTATGATTAAAATTAAGTTGAATAACTTTTCTTGCTTTGCTTTATGTGATCTTGGAGCTAGTACCTCTGTTATGCCCAAAAGAACGTATGATATATTTGAATTGAAACCTTTTGATGCTTGTTCCTTTGGTGTTCGTCTCGTCGATTCTTCCGTAAAGAAACCTTTGGGGAAGATATATGATGTTCTTATCGTTGTCAATGACAACTATGTTCCCGTTGATTTTACTATTATGGACATTGAATGTGAACCTTCTTGTCCAATTATTTTGCGACGTCCTTTTCTTCGCACTGTGGGTGCTATTATTGATATGAAAGAAGGGATTATAAAATTCCAATTCCCTCTCAAGAAAGGGATGGAACACTTCCCTAGAAGTATCTTTCTTAGGCCTTTATTTGAAAGACCTCTTAAGAGTGGTTGTCTTATTGAAGAGCTTTTTGATGATCTTGATGATGGTTCAATTGATACAACTTGATCTATTTGCATTAAGCCTAGCTAATGGCTTTAAAGAAGCGCTTTCGGGAGGCAGCCCGCAACGAATTTAGGATTTCCTTTTTGTTTTTCTTATATTTTTAGTGGTCTTGATGATAGTTACTTCTGTAGAAACATCATTGTATCTTTACTTTTTAAGCTTTGTGCCTTTTATAGCCTCATACGGCAAGGGAAGTGAAAGTTGTGACAAGTTGTCCAGAAAACAGATTCTGTCCTCGTGACTAGAAAAATCAGAGAAAAATTCCAGTTCATCTTTTTGAGCTGTATTTTTTACACAGCGTGCTCTATACAATTACAAAACTTTTGTATGTTCTTAATTTTTTTATTTGAGTTGTAGAAGTACCCCTAAAAAATTCTTTACTACCTGCTGGTCTATTTTTCACAGATTCTGTCCTGTTTTGCCTTTTCTTCGATTTGCAAACCTTAAGCTTGTTTTTCTTTGCAAAAACCTTTTGGCACTCTTGAGAAACAGTAGCTCTTCAGGATTATCTTTATTTCCAGTAGAGAAAAAATTATTTTATTATGGGTACTAACCTCGCTAATCAGATTATGATGAGTTATGTATGAAGGGAGTTTTCAAGTGTGTGAGGGAAGATGATGAAAGAAGATTAAAAAGTGTCAAGCGTTCAAGATTTGGGATGCCCCATGCATCCCCAATAAATATTCAAGGAGACTCAAGCGTCTAAGCTTTCGGATGCCCCCGTGCATCCCCTTCTCCATCGACAATTATCAGTTCGTCTCTCGTTTCACTATATTTTTATCACTTCATGCGTTATGTGCTATTCTTGGAGCGTCTCGCTCTTAGGTTTTGTTTTTAGTGTTCTTTAGCTTTGCTTTCTGTTCATAACAAGTTAGAGCCCAGCTTTCTTTGTGTGGGAGAGAAACACGCTCCACTTCCAAAATTTAGAACACAACATAGGACTTTTTCCTTCTTATCTTTGTTGTGTTTGTTCTTTATCTTTTCGTAGCTGCTGTCATGCTTTGCTCTTAGCTTTCATGCTTATCTTTTCAAAGAGATTTTGTTTATTTTGTTGCTGGAACTCTCTTGAGTTATTATTTTTATCTTGTTTAGAGAGTTTTCCTGTTGCACTGAGTTCTGTGTCTTGACTTAAAGTAGGTAATTGAGGTTGCTATTCTTTTTGTAGTAGTAACTTGCAAAAGTTTTGAGGTGTTGTCTTGAGTAATGTTTGGACTTTTGGTGTCAAGAGCTTTAGCCTATTAGTGATAGATGTCGTATTTTGGGAAATCCGTGTTTATTTTCAAAAACCTACAAATTAGTTGAGAACTTTAGCTACTAGTTGGATCACTACTCTTCTGAGGGGTCGAATATTAGAGTACACTCACGTACCATGAGTCGAGGATGCGCAAGGATAACCAAACCCCCATACACTCCTCCTCGGGGTACTTGTCTCTTTTTGAACCTCCTTATTAGATTGAGAGTTACCGATAATAAGTGCATGAGTTCTTCGGACTAATGTGAGTATTCGAAAGTTGACACTTCCACCTTCCCATATTTTGCTAGCCTCTCTTGTGCCGTGCATTGCTTTCTTCGCACTCCGAGAGTTAGCGTCCACCTTCGCCGGCACATCCAAACCCTTGGCACGATACGCTCTGTCATCATAAGCCTCCTTATATCCTTCCTCAAAACAGCCACCATACCTACCTATCAAGGCATTTCCATAGCCTTTCCGAGGTATATTTCCATGCAGCATCCATCTTCTCATGACTTGATCTTCATGTCATACATGCTACTTGCTTGATAGATGAGCCGCATGCTAGTTGGGCCTTGCATTAATCATTGCTACATGACGCGCTAGTATCATTGCATATCCTAATACACTGGCAGAGGCATACATTTGCATACATCATGATAGTTACATTTTCTTTATGATTCGAGTACTTTGTAAAGTGTGAAAGATCTTATATACTTTTTGTAATGTATAGAGTGTTGCCCCTAAAGTGAGGAAAAGATCCCAAAGTGGAAAAAATTAAAAGATCCCAAAGTGGACAAATTAAAAGATCCCAAAGAGGACAAATGAGAGTTAAATAGAAAGAGCCATTGAGGCCACTAAAAAATACAAAAAATGATAAAAAAGAAAAAAAAGGAAGAAGAAGAAGAAGAAATAAAAACAGAGAAGGGGGCACACTACTATTCTTTTTGAGAAATCCACACTTGTACTCCATCTTGTATCTTGTACTCCATAGAGATTATCATTCATGCATATAACTATGTGGGGACCTTCACACTATAGAACTTGGCTTGTATATTCCAATGATGAGCCTCCTCAAATGAGCTCTAGGTCTTCTTGAGCAAGAAAGTTGGATCCACCCCCACTAGTTCCATTGGAGAGCTTACCTTAGCTCATATGTGCATCCATTGCATGGCAATCCCTACTCCTCACATCATATCTATCATTTGGCTTTCTCTCGCCTATGGTTGTCCTCATTGATGTGAGCCTTTCACACCTTTTTATCTTCCTCCTCCACCATATTCTCTCTTTTCCATCCTAAGTGTCAACTTTGTGGATTACGCTCATCCATTGCATGAGTGCTCAAAATATCGAAAAGGAGTGGATCATTTTGACTTGTACCTGGCTAGTGGTCTGGGGATGAGTCAAGATAAGATTCCAAAGAAGACCAAGTGTGACACTTTAGTAGATTGAGTTCTCAACAATAAAAATACTTTTTCTCGTATATCCCTATCCCCTTTCTAGCACGGAAACACCATTTGGAGACATTCGAGTCACGGACAACGAGAGCTCTTGCACCTTTATGTTCTTATGTTGCTTATTTCAATGCTAAATATAGACTCTTGCCTATTATGACTTGAATTGAATTACATGCCTTGATTGCTTTACTTACAAAGTTATTATATGGTTGTTAGCATGTCACCGCAGAAATTATGCTTGTTATCATTTACCTACTCGAGGACGAGCAGGAATTAAGCTTGGGGATATTGATACGTCCAAAACGTATCTATAATTTCTGCTTGCTCCATGCCTCTTTTGTGTGATATTGCTATGATATTGATGAACATCCATACACTTTTGATCATATTTGGACTAACCTATTAACTCAGTGCCCCCTAGTGCTAGTTCCTGTTTTCTGCTGTTTTTCTATTTCAGGTTTCCCCGTTATTAAAAGTACCAGAAAAATTTCGGGAAAAATATAGGAAAAATCAGAGTACCGGAAGCTTCGAGAAAAGCCCGAGAGGGGCCAAAGGGGAGCCAGGGGGCCCCAGGCGGCCAGTGGGCGCGGCCCCACCCCTGGCCACGCCAGGGGGGCGCCTGGAGCCCCTGGCCCACCTCTGGCTACCCCCTTTCGCCTATTTATTCCCCGTGATGATAAATCCTCGGGGACGAAACCCTTTTTTCGCGATCTCTCCTCTGTTCTGCCGTCGCCGCGCTTCCAAGATCGGGAGAACCAGAAGACCTCTTCCCGGCACCCTGCCGGAGGTAGGAATCACCTTTGGGAGCTTCTCCACCACCATGGATGCTTCCCTGATGAACCGTGAGTAGTCCACCTTGGACCATGGGTCCATGATCAGTAGCTATGTGATGCTCTCCACCCCTATTTGTTCTTCATGGATTAGACCTCGTGAGCTGCCCTACATGATCGAGGCACATACGTAATTTTTCTGTTGTTGCTAAGTTGAGTTTGCTGGGATCCGATGGATTATGAGATTATGTTCAGATTGTGATTGAGTTATATATTTGATTCTCTTCATTTATATTTATGTTCTTGAGTAATTTTGCATGTTATCCTTTGTTGTTTATTGCTTTGGCCAAGTAGTAGGTAGTGACTCCAAGAGGGAGCGTTATTCATGATTGTGGGTTCATGCCCCCTGATGACTAGCTTGAGTGACAGAAACATGAGTCTAGGGGATGTGTTGTTACCACAAGGGGGAAAACAACGGTGCTTGTACTTGTGGATGCAAGGATTGTTTACTTTACGCAAAGTTCTTTAATGCAGTTGTCCGTTGCTTTGAGTTTACACTTTGATTGGGATTCGCAACTTAATACCAGCGAGATTTTCTGGATAGATATCTCAAGGTGGATGATTAGTGGGTAGATGCAGATGGATTTCGGTCTACTTGTCTTGGCGTACTGCCCGTGCTTTGAGCCTCTTCCTTTCTGTTTTGCATAATTAGGATTGGTCTGCGCACATAATCCTGTGAATTGCCCAGCTGTAATTTGTTTCCCTCGCATGGCTATTTTATCGTCTTTTGGGAGAGAGACATCACTAGTGAACATCATGGGATCCCGGTCCGTACTTCCATCACTGTTTACACTATCAATTTACTTTTTGTATTTACTTCTCAGTTGCTATCACTATCTATCATTATTATCCCGTGCGTTTTATCCTTTGTAAACAACAAGGTCGGAGGAATTGAAAACTCCTCTGTACTCGTTGGGAGCAAAGCTATCTGTGTGTAACACCCCGGGTGTCACACTACAGTAATCAGGATTACTGTTGCTAATCACTGTTAATAATCTCTGTTGCTCAAACTGGCCTTGATCAAAAATTTGGTTTTTATTAATCTTCAGATCATGAAGGAGGTATTGTATCCAATGTACCCATCATGCCCTGATCAAACTTTGCAGTTGATCATGTTCTGTATCATAATGGTGGATAACAATAAACCATGTGCCAAGGGTGCCTTGATCATCATCATACAAATCAAAATCCAAACCCCCCTTCTTGCTCTGGATCATAAAAACAAGTGGCAAATAAACTTTGCCCAAAAATTGTCCAACTACTTTTATAAATTCACAAATATTCAATGGATCACTTCCATGTTTGTATTGGGACTTATTGTGGCATCAAATAATTGGAACAAATAAAAACAGTAGCAAAATAGTGACATATATTACCTTTTTAAATAAAACAAAATAGAAATGAATTTATAAATTCCCCAAACTTTTTGTAGCACTGATATGGAGCATAACACTAATTATGGAGCCTATTACATATTTTACAAAAATACAAAAGTATATAAAATAAATAAAACAGTAAAGAAAGAAAACAGAAATAAAAAGAAAATAGGAAATCCTAACCTACACCCAGGGCGAAGCCCACCACCACCCCCGGCCCACTCCGCTTCCCTCCCCCTCACTGTGCCAAGCCCAGCCCAACCCACATCCCCTCCCTCCTACCTCTGTTCACGGGGCATCGTGGCGGGCATCGCACGGTGCCACGGCCATGGTCGTCGCCGTGGACGCCATCGGCCGGCTTGCCGCCGGGGTCAAGTACCCACCCTCCCCGGCGCCCACAACCCTAAACCTAACTCACTCCCTCACAGATCTCGCCCCCCCCCATCGCCTCCCTCCCTCTGTGCCTCGCACTGCCGAGCCGCCATGGGAGCACCTCGGTGAGCTTGCGAGGCCACCGTTCTTCACATCGCGCAATAGAGCCCGGACGCCCTCCAGGCCACGCCATCTTCATCGTCCTCCTCCCAAACCGCAGCTCGTCGGCGACGAATTCCCCGCCTCCGATGCTGCCCTGAGCAGCCTGCCTGCCCCGACACGCTCCTGGTGAGCATGCCCGCGGCCGCATTCTACTCACGCTTGCCCGTTTTGCGTGTAGACGTCACCCCCTTTTAGTGCCCCGGCCGCCGCCGTGGCTGCGCGCGCTCGCCGCGCATTTACCCCTTGCCCGCGCTCCCGTGTGCTGGTCACGCCCCGGCCACGCTCTGCGCGTGACCGCACGCCCGCATCACCCGTGTACGCTAGCTGCAGCGGCTGCTCTGCCAAAGCCGCCGCCCTCTCACTGCACGTCGTCGCGCTCGTCGTTGTCTTGGCTACGGCGAGTCCTCGGCCACACCAAGCCCACCGAACGACGTGGCTCGGTCCCCCCGTTCGAACACACCCCTCGCCGCCTCAAGCCGTCGCCGGAGTCGGCCGGAACGGCGACCACGACTCATCTGTCCTCGCCGGCGTCGAGCAGGGTCACCGCCAGGTGGGCCCTCCCAGTTAGGGAGGTTAATTAGAGACTAACCCCCTCCCTCTTTGTATGACATGTGGGCCTTGCCCCACTTAACCCCTCCTAATTAAAACAAAGAGTTATTTGTCTCTATTACACTGATTGGTGGACCCAGCCACTTAACTAACCCCCCAAATTAAATAAACTGTTTTATAAAAAAATGTGTCAATGACACCTGGCCCCACCTGTAAGTATTTAAATAAAATGGATTTATAATAAAAGAAGTGTATGACATGTGGGCCCTGTGGCTATTTTTGATTTATTAAAATGTTTTGTTGAACTGTGAGGCTGACTAGTGGGACCCACTCGACAGGTTTGACCAGTCAAAGTTCCTGTTGTGGATAATGTTTATTAAAGAATTAAAAGAAATCCAGTAAATATTTTTAATTGATTAAAACTTTGAAAATCAATATCTTTTAAACCGTAAGATGGATTGAAAAACTTTATACATCAAAATTGATCAGAAAATTATACCGAATACGGTTACGCTATCTGTTTGTCTACCACACCCCTCTAACATACCAAACCCGAGAATTTCCCCCCTCCGGACCGTTTGTCCGATGATTGCCCGATACCGATAAACTATCCGGATGAATTTATTCTGAACACGAAAGTTGTTCGGAATGTTTCAACTAGCACGGTTACACCATCCACACGTTTGTTGGATGTCCACGACACCTCCGGCATGAACCCTTCCCCCTCCGGACACCCTGTCCGGTAATCACCCGGAGCCGGTATTTCATCCCCGGATGAATTCCCGCTCCGAGCATAATACATTGCCCCGCGATAGAACACCGTTACCTTTGCCTATGTCATGCCATGCATATTTTTTTTTATGATTGTTGTGTATTTACTATTTCTCCCCCCCCTTTATTCTCTGGTAGACCTCGCTGCTACCGCCGACTACACCGCTGACGGGTACGACTACTTCGTCGACAACCGTACCCCTACCCGCGAGCTTCCAGGCAAGCAGAGCCATTCTCTTCCCCAGATATCGCCTATCTTTCCGTACATTTCTTGCACTAGGCATGGTTACTGCTGCTGCTACTACAATTACAATCCTATTCAATTGCATAGCTTGTTTTTGTCGCCCCTTGATGTACCTTCCTTTATCCTATGTTGTCTATGATATTTATGCATTATATTCAGAAGTGAGCGCTGCGCATTGTTAGCTAGGATTAGATAGCGGGCTGTGACCACTCAGGGGAGTGAACGTGGATACGTACATATATACAACTGCACAGGTACGGTACAATGCAGACACCGCCTAAGGCCCCCTAGCTCGGCTCTGCCGAGCCACATCAAGTGGAGTTACCAAGGAGTAATCCTCGTACTTCACTCGTTGCTGACTCTGTATAGCCGCCCTAGGGACCTGAGCCCCGGTTGTCCTTAAGGTAAGTGTAAGGCCCGATATGCGGTACTGTTCCAAATATGGATGTTTCCATCCAGATCCGGGGACGAAGCACATATCGGTCCCACCGCGACATATGACATAGCCATATGCCCCGGATTTCCAACATGATATCACAACATTACAGATACAGGATACAACATCTCATACAATCGGCATACAACTGCCTCAAATACAATACAACAGCGGAAGATATATGTCTGAGTACAGACTACAATCAAATGCCTAGTGGCAAAGAGAAAAACATCGATCCCATAACCACACGGGTCCAGGCCCTCCGCCGGGATCCGCCTAACTAGTCGTCGTCGAGTCTCCACGTGAAACGTCGATCACCATACCTGTTGTCGATCAGAACCCTGAAAAGAGTTTGGGGGTAGTATCATGAGTACAGAGGTACTCAGCATCCAACTGTAGTGGTCATCTGACCCAGCAAGGACTTCATCACTCGTCATTCTAGGACAACTAGTAGTTTACGGTAAGGAAGGGGTAAGTGGTGAGGTTGCTGCCGCACTAGCATTTATAAAGTGGCTAACGATCTAGAGAGTAAGATAAGAAGCCAAGCATTCGATGAGGAATCGCCTCCAACAAGTCTCGCTATCAACTACTTACGCAATTATAACACCTATCCTATCCTTGTCCTCCTCTTCGCATCCCGACGAAGAAGAAGCTATCAAGGCACACACACACGTTGATCAAGTTATATTAAGATTATCTCAGTTGTTGTTGTCTACGAACAAGGAGTAGGTCTCAAGTCGTCCATAACCGTGGACACGGCTTCTCGAAAGTATTTAACCCTGCAAGGGTGTACCAACTGCCCATTACGAGGCTCCGCACGCACGTCCATCACTCTCAGTTGCTACCCATCACAGGCAACCATTTTATGATTTAGTTCCAAGAGATCCGAAACGACAGGTCCCTCTAGCTAACAACAAACAAATCCGGGTGGCCCCTGGTGAGTCGACGTCCATCTCAGGAGCCGGCCGCTCTCTCGATCTGGTCTCTACCGTCTGTCTCGGGTTTGTATAGCCGGTTAATCACACGTGGGAAACCGGGTCCTCAGCCGAACAAGGTGGGCCAGCAAGGGAACTAAGTCCTCATTGGTCCGGGTTGGTTTGAAAACAACTGGCAGCTGACCAGCACACACACGGTTTCAAATGGTAAATCAGCTTGGGCCACCACTAGAAATGTTTGAAGCTAGGTAGGTAAGAAGAGGGGACCCCATATAATCCCACACGCGGTTAGGCACGCTCAGTCTTAAAACCAATACCCGGAACTCGGATCTTAGGTGACTCGAATGGAACAAAGCGTCGGGGCGGGATAGCCTAGACCTTCCATCCTTCGTCGAATATAGTCAACATTATAATAATCATATAATCAACAACAATATAATAAGGTGATATCCCAACCCAAAGAGTAACAGGGTAACATCGTAGCATCCTAAGCATGCATACTAAGCAGGGGCTGAGCAACGAGCAATAGTAACATAGCAGTTCAAGGTTTGCTGGGAAGGGACATGGCTGTATCGGTTTGAAAGAGGCTGTAAACATGTGGTAGGATCAAACATCGAACCTAACCTAGACTAGCATGCAAACCGCTGGTTGAAATAGAATGGATCACAAGTAATGTATAGTCCTTGCCTGTTGATAAGTCGGGTTCCGAAGGTGTAGTTGATCGCAAGCTCGCATCGTCTCCGAGAGGTACCCGCGGAAGCACACAAGAAGTAAACACTGGAAAGCAATCAACGAGAAAGCACTCTATTACTACGAAGCAAACACGAGCAAGCAACAACAAGAAGGCAAACACGAGACATCGCACCTACCGTCGAGAGCGGTTACTAACAGGTTAAGTGGAGTACTCGTCACACACGACGATACCGCACATTTACGGTGGTTCAAGTTGTTTAGCTACAGGTGATCAACAAAGGTTGTTAACATGGCAAAGCACAGAAGCATGGCATAGCACTCAAACATGGCAAGAGGTGAAGCATAAATAAACTATCTATACTAGGTCAATTTAAGTGGGGTGAAATCCTAGATATGCAAACTATTGCGGACCCCACGATATTTATTGCATTTGGTACTGTTCTGCCCTAAACAATATTTTATTATTTTTATTATCAACCAAGAGCAGCATAAACACAATCTACATGCAATTCTAGTCAAGTTACATATAAAGAACATTTTAAACAGAGCAACAGTTAAAAAGTTATAGCAATTACAGTTTACAGTGGAAGGCAGTGTAATTAGCAGGTAAACAAGAAGTAAACAAGCTCAAACATGGAAACAAACAACATTTTAATAATCTACGCGCAAAATGGAGCAACTTTCATGTAGAAAGCGTCTCCATCGGAGCTACCGGTGAAAAGTTACGGGCACCGCAACAATTAACAGATAAATAAAAAGCCTAGAAAAAGAAAAAAAACATGCACTGGGCCGAATCTAGTCCTATTGGGCCCAACAGAGAAAAAAAAGAACTAAATAAAAAAAGAAAAAAGGGGGGGCAGCCTCACCTTGGGCCTGGCCCAAGTGGCCTGGGAGGGGGGCTGCGGCCTGGCTGGAGGGGGCGGCTGGGCCGTTGGAGGCTTGGCCGGCCCACTCGGGCGACAGGGGGGCACGGGAGCTCCCTCCCGATCCAATCGGCAGCGGGGGCGGCGCCGGCCACCGGCGGCGACCTGGTGCAGCGGCGAGGTTGAGGTGGCCGGGACCTGGCGGAGGGTGGCGCGTACAGGCGGAGGGAGGCGCATCCACCGGATCCGGCCGGAGCTGCTCGCCGGCAGGGTCCTCGGGCGGGCGCTGAGCTCGGGCGGAGCTCCATTCATGGCGCCATGGTGGCTCCTGCGGGAGAGAGAGGGAGGAGATGAGAGAGAGCAAGAGGGAAGGAGGAGGCGCGGGAGAGGGAGAGGAGAGCGGCCTCGGCGTGGCTGCTGCCGGCGGCGACCTCGGGCAGAGGCGGGGGCGGCCTCGGGCGTCCAGGGGCTGGAGGCGGCTCGGAGGAGAGAGACAGTGAGGGAGAGAGAAGGTTGGGTGCTCCCTGGGCCGTCGGATCGCCAGATCTGACGGTCCAGGATGATTCTGGCTGAGATTTCGGAAATTGGGGGTATTTGGGGCAGATCTGAGATAAAACAGGGGTGTGGCTGCAATTTTTGGCTAGGGAAACCCTAGATAGGGGTGGGGGTGTGGTGGTCTTTATATAGCCCCGGTGGCTGGCAGTTTGAGAAAACATCTCCGGTTTTTCTCTCGCGCGCGCGGTGCTCACGTTTCTGACCGCCGGGGGTCCGCAGTACCTCCGATTCGGGTAAAACTTCGAACTGCGCGATCAACGCGTCGAGCCAGAGGCGTTCACCTCGCGCTGGAACCGTTCCGAAAACACTTTCCGGCGTGCTATAAAAATATCCCGTTTAATTATTAAACGGGGTTTTTCGTTCCGTTGGCTGCGGCTGGTCTCGTGCGGTTTTCGCGACGGTGATCGGGCGAAACCCGGTGTCGCAAAGGTCGAGTGTCAGAGTGGAAAGGGGCGGTCTCTGTCCGATACGAGATAAGAGGGGGGAAATAATGGCCTATCGATAAATCGGGGATGCAAACACCGCAAATAAACCAGACAATCAAAGAATTCACACCGAAAACAAATTTTTTGATTTTTGTGAAAACTGGGCTGTTACAGTAAGAAATCGGGCGACCCAACAGTGCCCGCGAGTGGTATTGCGTCGGGAACGACAGGGAGGGTACGACCGACGTTACTGGCATGCTTGGCCCCTGCTCGTATCTCGCGAGAGTTACCAAACCACGAAAGTCGATCTTTACCAAGAGCACACGTGAGACAAGGTAAGGAGACGGTTCACCTTGTTGGTAACCGCAGAGACTTGGTGGGACGACAGGGCAGGCACCAATGTACTGGTGGTCCCGACTGCTGCCGTTGACCGCGGGTCAGTTAAGTCGAGGCAACGATAACGGTTGTCACGCAGGTTAATTAAAATGCTAAATGGTTCGGCGGATGACTTGAGAGACCCGTTGGTCTATACGCACTACCTTCACGTGGGATAAGGAGTTATGGGCTCCCCTGCGTCGTAGTTTGTCCGAAAGCTCTTCAGACGTCAGCAGTACTGCGGCCTGATCGCCGGGAAGCCGTGTTGTCTTATTTGCTGCAGCAGGTGTGTTTGGATTTGCTTTTGCTTCACCGGACAGACTCACACCGTGCAGGAGCGTGCAAGGGTGAGGGACCTAGACCCCTTGGCACATAGGATATAGTCCGGCGGATGGCCTCTCTGCTGAGCCTAGGATGAGCTGCGATGTGTCGGATAGCCTCGGTGGGGCATTCCCTAACAAGGTGTACGCCACCCTGGAGATCCGAGCGTGCAGGCTGAACAGTAGTGCACCCCTGCAGGGAGTTTAATCTATTCGAATAGCCGTGTCCATGGTAATAGGACGCTTTATGCTGAAGTTGGATCTTACCACTACAAACTATTACTATTAAACTGTATGGTTTCGGGTTTTCTTCCTCGCAGGGAAGTCGAGGAGGGGAACTCAGAGGCATTATTATTAATAATCATTACAACTTATATTATTCAATGTTGCAGCAACTTCTGCTTCATTGTTACTTTATTGCTTTATATAAACTGTTGGCTGATGCTCTCCTTGTGCTGCAAGACACGTTAGAAGATGCTAGTCTTCGATAGGCCTAGCTTCTTACCCTTATTCTGATTTCTACCTTTCAGTCCACTATATACAGCCTCCCCTTTCCTTTGATACAAATACATAATGCTTAGTAGCGGATGTAAGACCCGCGGGTATGCTAGATACTCACCTTTGCTTTATTTCCCCCTTTTTGTTTTGCATGATCGGCCGCTGCAGTCGATGTTGGAGCCTTGGATTCCAGGAGCAGGAGATCCCCGATGCCGACCACCGCAACATGAAGATCCCCGCTTCCTTCTACGACGTCGAGTCCCCCGTTGACCAGGAGTAGTTTGGAGGTTCCCAGGCAGGAGGCCTCGCCTTTTCGATATGTTGTTATTTGTGCTAGCCTTCTTAAGGCAACCTTGTATTCTTGTGTATGTACTCAGACACTATTGCTTCCGCTAACTTTGTGCTTTCGAGCTGTTGTATTCGAGCCCTCGTGGCCCCTGGCTTGTATTAAACAGCTTGTATTATTTTATTTGTAGAGTTGTGTTGTGATATCTTACCGTGAGTCCCTGATCTCGATCGTGTACCTTGCGTGTATGATTACTGTGCACGGTCTGATTTTCGGGGCGTCACAAGTTGGTATCAGAGCCGACTGCCTGTAGGACACCCCCTTCCAACTCCTTGATCGAAGTCGAGCCTAGTCGTTGCAAAACTACTTTACTAACAGTGTCGTGTGGCTTATCGGCCCACGTCGCAAACTGGGTGGTATTAGGATCTTTTTCTCCGCACCTTTACTCTGGGACACTACTCTCTCATCCTTTCGGGGGAAAGAATTTTCTAACTCTAACATTAGGTTCTCGTGACTACTTCCTCACGGAGAGCCCCTCATTACAAATGATCGCTTGCTTCACAAGAAGATTCCGGAGATTACTCTCCGATAAAATTCCCGAGACCATATGTGTCGATCACCTTTAAAATTCCCTGCCACCGAAAAGGCCGTATGTATAACCACATACACCTTTCGTTCATCCATTGAATCCCAGTTGCTCTTGTGTTCACAAGATACATCGAAATACTTTCCGTTTTTTCGGAAATCCTTTGAGCCTACTGCCTTGCAGCTTATTTTCACCCTGCGGATAATTCCTCACATTTATCAAGGATCCGTTCATCCTAAGTTGTGTGTGATTCCCAAAATACGTGGAAATACTATTCAATCTCGCAACAATCCTCAGCAGCCTACTGCTTTGGAGATTCTTCTTGCCTGCTTGCATTATGGTTAATTCCATATGTTTAGTAGTCTTCGTTGACGACCCTTGTTGTTGACATTTTGATTCTAATAAATCGATGTGTGCGAATGCACGCAATCATCCGTCAACCCTGTGAATTCATTCTTTCGGCTCAGACATCATTCCGGACATGAGCTAGATCTCGGTAAGTCAGACCTTCCTTGATTGTCCGTCTTTTGGACATCGTAGTTCCTTTGTACTCCAGCGTCGAACTATTCAGATTCTTCTATCTCCGATGTCTTTGCATTCTTTCTTCTTATGGTTGGGTACCGATACTCATACCCGACTCTCTGTACCCCCACCTTACCTTTTTGGTGGATTACTACCTACCATCCCCTTGTGTCCTAAATCATTGACGAGCTTCCCCTGATACGAAATGCCCTTGGCGAATGGTATCATCTGGTCCGTGTCATCGGCCTTCTGCTTTCAAACTTGTATCTCTTGTTCCTGTTGATTGTCGTATAGATTCGTAAAATGTCCCTTTGGGTTGTATCTATGCTTCATCCATCTGTGTGAACCCATGAAACTTCTACGGGTCATACCCTACTGGTTTTATGCCAGATAAATTTTTGAACGCTACAAATTCATCGACAACGAGAAGTGAATGAAAGGCTATGCATTGAAGAAGTGGGAGTCAACCCTGAACCTTTGTGTTCATGCCCATGGATACTATGTAGAACTTATCATGAAAGCTTCTCGTAAGATAATTATCCCCTTGGTGGAAATTCTGTTGCACCTATGATCCTCCGTTCTACCTTCGAGTATTACCCCTGGTATCTCGAGGATATCATGCCGTTGCACTACATCTTATGAATTGTGATGAAACAATGTCTATCCTTGCCATCACCATTTCATGGTTCTGGGTTGTCGTCGACCGAGAACACCGCTTACCTTTTGCTCCACCACCACTTTTGTTTGGTGATGTTTCTATTCGATTGCATTCTCTTGAAATCTCTCGACATAAAGTGTCGTGGTCATCATCAGAATTTTTGCCTCTTCCAAGTGTTAATTGGACTCATCGTGTGAAATACCATCCTTTCCCCTCGACGATTTGTGTTGTCATCGACGACATCCTTTGACTCCCTGCCAATACAAACTTGATCATGTATTTCTTATTCTGCTTTCCCTTGGGAAAGATATACACCCGATACTTGTGTATCATCACATTTTCCTTTCCATTGGTCTGTTTGACCTTTCTTTTAATATAAATTATCTAAGCAGTGATAATCCATGCTTATGTAAACACTTCGGTGTACTACTTTGATCGTACCCCCTCTTACAATTTTTGATACCTTTTCGGTGACCATCGATGGACAATAACTTTGCCAATTGGTCCGCCTCGTCTTAACGAGCAGTAAAATGGTTCTCTGCGTCCCTCGCCCTTGGTAACGACCTTGTTACCGACAAGGCTGACAAATTGTTCCCTGACAAACATTGCATCATGATCGCATGGAATGTCAACACCCTCCTTATTCAATGTGGGCTCATAACCCACAGTTCCACAGGACCGAAACGTGACTTTTCTTTACGTTCCTGTTCCCGAGGTTATTCCCCTTGATTAACCTCGTATACACTTCACGAGCCCCTACCTTGTGATGTTCAGTCCGATATCAGACTCAGTGCTTATGCCTGTTTCTATGAATCCCTCTTTCGTCATCCGTCATCGGCATCGTATGCATGCCTATCCGCTTGAAACACCTCATACTTTCTTTTGTTTTTCTCGATGTACTTCCCTGAGCTTAAACTCGGAAGATACTCTGTACCCTTTAATCTCGGACAACCTCGGCTGATTAACCAGGTATCCATCCGACCCCCCTTTAATTTTCCTCCTAGCTTAACGTAAGTATGATGAAGACCCCGAAGAAAGGATAACAACTCGTCGAGATGCACCGACGCGGAGAAATGAAGACTTCATAGGGAAGGATTAACTTCATCGAGCAGGGAAACAACAACCAAAAGACTCGTTAGAATACGAAACCGAAACCTTACCCCTTGCCGTACTTTTAATTCTCGGGACGAGAATTCTTTGTAGTGGTGGAGATTTGTAACACCCCGGGTGTCACACTACAGTAATCAGGATTACTGTTGCTAATCACTGGTAATAATCTTTGTTGCTCAAACTCTCCTTGATCAAAATTTTGGTTTTTGTTAATCTTCAGATCATGAAGGAGGTATTGTATCCAATGTACCCATCATGCCCTGATCAAACTTTGAAGTTGATCATGTTTTGTATCATAATGATGGATAACAATAAACCATGTGCCAAGGGTTCCTTGATCATCATCATAGAAATCAAAGTCCAAACCCCCCTTCTTGCTCTGGATCATAAAAACAAGTGGCAAATAAACTTTGCCCAAAAATTGTCCAACTACTTTTATAAATTCACAAATATTCAATGGATCACTTCCATGTTTGTATTGGGACTTATTGTGCCATAAAATAATTGGAACAAATAAAAACAGTAGCAAAACAGTGACATATATTTCCTTTTGAAATAAAACAAAATACAAATGATATGGAGCATAACACTAATTATGGAACCTATTACATATTTTACAAAAATACAAAAGTATATAAAATAAATAAAACAGTAAAGAAAGAAAACAGAAATAAAAAGAAAATAGGAAATCCTAACCTACACCCAGGGCGAAGCCCACCACCACCCGGACCCACTCCGCTTCCCTCCCCCTCAATGTGCCAAGCCCAGCCCAACCCACATCCCCTCCCTCCTACCTCTGTTCACGGGGCATCGTGGCGGGCATCGCACGGTTCCACGGCCATGGTCGTCACCGTGGACGCCATCGGGCGGCTTGCCGGCTGTAACAGCCCAGATTTCACAAAATTTAAAAAAATTGTTTTCTGCGTGAATTGTTTGATTTTCTGAATTGTTTGCGGTGTTTTCATCCCCAATTTATCGATCGTTCCCCCCCCCTTATCTCGTATCGGACGGAGACCGACCCTTGCCACCCTGACACTCGACCTTTGCGACACCGGGTTTCACCCGATCACGTCGTGAAAACCGCCGAGACCAGCCGCAACCAACGGAACGAAAAACCCCGTTTAATAATTAAACGGGATATTTTTATAGCGCGCCGGAAAGTGTTCTCGGAACGGTTCCAGCGCGAGGTGAACGCCGCCGGCTCGACGCACTGATCACGCAGTTTGAATTTTTACCCGAATAGGAGGTACTGCGGACCCCCGGTGGTCAGAAACGTGAGCACCGCGCACGCGAGAGAAAACCCGGAGATGTTTTTGCAAACTGCCAGCCACCCGGGCTATAAATAGACCACCCACCACTTACGGTTTTCCCTATGCAGCCCCAGATCTAAAAATAGCCCCATTTTCGTCCATTTTTCTGCCCAATGAGTTCTGGACCGTCAGATCCGGAGATCAGACGGCCCAGATCGGATCTAGCCTCCCCGTCTCTCTCCTCCAACTCCTCTCCACCGCGCGTGCTGCCCGTGGAACCGCCGGCCTCTCTCCGGCTAGCCGCCGGCCAGCCACCCTCACGCCAACCTCCCTCTCTCCTCCTCTCTCTTCTCCTCGCTCTCCTCCCTGGCCTCACCTCCCTTCCCCTCCTCGCAGGCACCTCGCGCCCTGGCCGGAGAGCCGACGCGCCATGGATCGGAACGAGCTCGGAGCCGCCGCCGCCAGGAGCTCCCGTCGCCGCCCTGCCTCCCAAGCCACTGGATCCCGGCCGGATCCGGTCCGCTGCCGCGCCACCCCCCCTCGACCCGCTACGCCGCCTTCCAGCACCGGCCGGTGCGCCGCTCGCTGCCGCCGGCGAGATCCCATCGGGATCGAGCTCGGGGACGAGGGCGGTCGCCTCCCTCCAGCCTGGGCCGGCCTGCTCTACGTGGCCCAGCCCCAGGCCCGCCAGCCTCCGAGGCCCAGCCGGCCAGATCTGGCCCGGGCTGGCCAGCCTCCTCTCCATGCCAGTGGGCCGAGGCCCAGGGTGAGGGCCCGTGCCCTGTTTTTTTTCCCTCTGCCCTCTGTATTTTATTTTTTCTAAGTCCTTTAAATATTGCTGTTGATCTCGTTTTGTACTGCGTTTTCCCGTTCATCCGTAGCTCCGATGAACGTTCCCCCAAAACGAATTTTGCTCAGTTTTGCGTGCTCTAGCGTTCGCATGTAAAAAGTTTTTCTGTTTGAGGCCGTCTAGATAGTTTAATTCTGCGTTGAAGTGGGCATCAGGCCGTTAATTGCTAGTATTTCCAGGGTGAGGGCTTCCCACATCTGTTTGGGTAGCTAACCCGACCTCATCCAGACGGTAGAGGCCAATTCGAGAGCGCGGTCGGCTTTTGAGGTGAAGGTCGACTCACCGGGGGCCACCCTGATTTGTTCGTTGTTAGCTAGAGGGACCTGTCGTTTCGGATCTCTTGGGACTAAATCATAAAATGGTTGCCTATCATGGGTAGCAACTAAGAGAGATGGGCGTGCGTGCGGAGCCTTGTAATGGGCAGTTGGTACACCCCTGCTGGGTTAAATCTTTTCGAGAAGCCGTGTCCACGGTTATGGACGACTTGAGACCTACTCCTTGTTCATAGACAACAACAACTGATATAATTTTAATATATTTGATCAACGTGTGTGTGTGCCTTGACTGCTTCTTCTTCGTTGGGATGCGAAGAGGAGGACAAGGATAGGATAGGTGTTATGTTTGCGTAAGTAGTTGATAGCAATACTTGTTGGAGGCGATTCCTCATCGAATGCTTGGCTTCTTATCTTACTCTCTAGATCGTTAGCCACTTCATCAATGCTAGTGCGGCAGCAACCTCACCACTTACCCCTTCCTTACCGTAAACTACTAGTTGTCCTAGAATGACGACTGATGAAGTCCTTGCTGGGTCAGATGACCACTACAGTTGGATGCTGAGTACCTCTGTACTCATAATACTACCCCCCAACTCTTTTCAGGGTTCTTGATCGACAACAGGTATGGTGATCAACGTTTCACGTGGAGACTCGACGACTTGTTAGGCGGATCCCGGTGGAGGGCCTGGACCCGTGTGGTTATGGGGATCGATGTTTTTCTCTTTGCCACTAGGCATTTGCTTGTAGTCTGTACCCAGACATGTATCTTCCGTTGTTGTATTGTATTTAAGGCAGTTGTATGCCGATTGTATGAGATGTTGTATCCTTGTATCTGTAATGTTGTGATATCATGTTAGTAATCCGAGGCATATGACTTCGTCATATGTCGCGGTGGGACCGATATGTGCTTCGTCCCCGGATCTGGATGGAAACATCTAGATCTGGAACAGTACCGCATATCGGGCCTTACACCGGCGGGCTCAAGTACCCACCCTCCCCGGCGCCCACAACCCTAAACCTAACTCACTCCCTCATAGATCTCGGCCCCCCATCGCCTCCCTCCCTCTCTTCCTCGCACTGCCGAGCCGCCATGGGAGCACCTCGGTAAGCTTGCGCGGCCACCGTGCTTCTCAGGCGAGACCAAGCTGTCTGTCGTCTTTGTTGTCATCGACTACTTCGACCACATCGCGCAATCGAGCCCGGACGCCCTCCAGGCCACGCCATCTTCGTCGTCCTCCTCCCGAACCGCAGCTCGCCGGCGACGAATTCCCCGCCTCCGGTGCTCCCCCGAGCAGCTTGCCTGCCCCGACACGCTCCTGGTGAGCATGCCCGCCGCCGCATTCTACTCACGCTTGCCCGTTTGGCTTGTAGACGTCGCCCCCTTTTAGTGCCCCAGCCGCCGCCGTGGCTGCGCGTGCTCGCTGCGCATTTACCCCTTGCACGCGCTCCCGTGTGCTGGTCGCGCCCCGGCCACGCTCTGCGCGTGCCCGCACGCCCGCATCACCTGTGGCCGCTACCTGCAGCAGCTGCTCTGCCAAAGCCACCGCCCTCTCACTGCACGCC
This sequence comes from Bromus sterilis, assembly GCA_950022295.1. Lineage (NCBI taxonomy): Eukaryota > Viridiplantae > Streptophyta > Magnoliopsida > Poales > Poaceae > Bromus > Bromus sterilis. Next base: position 279,849,227 of record OX465599.1, on the reverse strand, counting down.
GTCGCGCTCGTCTTTGTCGTGGCTCCGGCGAGTCCTCGGCCACCCCGAGCCCACTAAACGACGCGGCTCGGTCCCCCCATTCGAACACACCCCTCGCCGCCTCAAGCCGTCACCGGAGTCGGCCGGAACGGCGACCTCGCCGCATCTGTCCTCGCCGGCGTCGAGCAGGGTCACCGCCAGGTGGGCCCTCCCTGTTAGGGAGGTTAATTAGAGACTAACCCCCTCCCTCTCTGTATGACATGTGGGCCTTTCCCCACTTAACCCCTCCTAATTAAAACAAAGAGTTATTTGTCTCTATTACACTGACTGGTGGACCCAGCCACTTAACTAACCCCCCAATTTAAATAAACTATTTTATAAAAAATGTGTCAATGACACCTGGCCCCACCTGTAAGTATTTAAATAAAATGGATTTATAATAAAAGAAGTGTATGACATGTGGGCCCCGTGGCTATTTTTGATTTATTAAAATGCTTTGTTGAACTGTGAGGCTGACCAATGGGACCCACTGGTTAGGTTTGACCAGTCAAAGTTCCTGTTGTGGATAATGTTTATTAAAGAATTAAAAGAAATCCAGTAAATGTTTTTAATTGATTAAAACTTTGAAAATCAATATCTTTTAAACCGTAAGTCGGATTGAAAAACTTTATACATCAAAATTGATCAGAAAAATATATCGAATACGATTACGATTTCTGTTTGTCTACCAGACCCCTCTAAGATACCGAACCCGAGACTTTCCCCCCTCCGGACCGTTTGTCCGATGATTGCCCGATACCGATAAACTATCCGGATGAATTTATTCTGAACACAGAAGTTGTTCGGAATATTTCAACTAGCACGGTTACACCATCCACACGTTTGTTGGATGTCCACGACACCTCCGGCATGAACCCTTCCCCCTCCGGACACCCTGTCCGGTAATCACCCGGAGCCGGTATTTCATCCCCGGATGAATTCCCGCTTCGAGCATAATACATTGCCCCGCGATAGAACACCGTTACCATTGCTTATGTCATTCCATGCATATGTTTGTTTATGATTGTTGTGTATTTACTGTTTCTCTCCCCCCCCTTTATTCTCCGGTAGACCCCGCTGCTACCGCCGACTACACCGCTGCTGGGTACGACTACTTCGTCGACGACCGTACCCCTACCCGCGAGCTTCCAAGCAAGCAGAGCCATTCTCTTCCCCAGATATCGCCTATCTTTCCATACATTTCTTGCACTAGGCATGGTTACTGCTGCTGCTACGATTACAATCCTATTCAATTGCATAGCTTGTTTTTTTCCCCCCTTGATGTACCTTCCTTTATCCTATACTGCCTATGATATTTATGCATTATATTCAGCAGTGAGCCCTGTGCATTGTTAGCTAGGATTAGATAGCGGGTCGTGACCACTCAGGGGAGTGAACGCGGATACGAATATATATACAACTGCACAGGTACGGTACAATGCAGACGCCGCCCAAGGCCGCCTAGCTCGGCTCTGCCGAGCCACATCAAGTGGAGTTACCAAGGAGTAATCCTCGTACTTCACTCGTTGCTGACTCTGTATAGCCGCCCTAGGGACCTGAGCCCCGGTTGTCCTTAAGGTAAGAAGTCGGGCGACCCAACGGTGCCCGCGAGCGGTATTGCGTCGGGAACGACAGGGAGGGTACGACCGACGTTACTGGCGTGCTTGGCCCCTGCTCGTATCTCGCGAGAGTTACCTAACCACGAAAGTCGAGCTCTACCAAGAGCACACGCAAGACAAGGTAAGGAGACGGTTCACCTTGTTGGTAACCGCAGAGACTTGGTGGGACGACAGGGCAGGCACCGATGTACTGGTGGTCCTGACTACTGTCGTTGACCGTGGGTCAGTTAAGTCGAGGCAACGATAACGGTTGTCACGCAGGTTAATTAAAATGCTAAATGGTTTGGCGGATGACTTGAGAGACCCGTTGGTCTGTACGCACTACCTTCACGTGGGATAAGGAGTTATGGGCTCCCCTGCGTCGTAGTTTGTCTGAAAGCTCTTCAGACGTCAGCAGTACTGCTGCCTGATTGCCGGGAAGCCGTGTTGTCTTATTTGCTGCAGCAGGTGTGTTTGGATTTGCTTTTGCTTCACCGGCCAGACTCGCACCGTGCAGGAGTGTGCAAGGGTGAAGGACCTAGACCCCTTGGCGCATATGATATAGTCCGGCGGATGGCCTCTCTGCTGAGCCTAGGATGAACTGCGATGTGTCGGATAGCCTCGGTGGGGCATTCCCTAACAAGGTGTACGCCACCCTGGAGATCCGAGCGTGCAGGCTGAACAGTAGTGCACCCCTGCAGGGAGTTTAATCTATTCGAATAGCCGTGTCCACGGTAACACGACCTTTATGCTGAAGCTAGATCTTACCACTACAAACTATTACTATTAAACTATATGGTTCCGGGTTTTCTTCCTCGCAGGGAAGTCGAGGAGGGGAACTCGGAGGCATTATTATTATTAATCATTACAACTTATATTATTCAATGTTGCAGGAACTTCTGCTTCATTGTTATTTATTGCTTTATATAAACTGTTGGCTGATTTTCTCCTTGTGCTGCAAGACACGTTAGAAGATGCTAGTCTTCGATAGGCCTAGCTTCTTACCCTTATTCTGATTTCTACCTTGCAGTCCACTATATACAGCCTCCCCTTTCCTTTGATACAAATACATAATGCTTAGTAGGGGACGTAAGACTCGCGGGTATGCTAGATACTCACCTTTGCTTTATTTCCCCCTTTTTGTTTTGCCTGATCGGCCGCTGCAGTCGACGTTGGAGCCTTGGAGTCCAGGAGCAGGAGATCCCCGATGCCGACCACCGCAACATGAAGATCCCCGTTGCCTTCTACGACGTCGAGTCCCCCGTTGACCAGGAGTAGTTTTGAGGTTCCCAGGCAGGAGGCCTCGCCTTTTAGATCTATTGTTATTTGTGCTAGCCTTCTTAAGGCAACCTTTGTATTCTTGTGTTTGTACTCAGATACTATTGCTTCCGCTAACTTTGTGCTTTCGAGCTGTTGTATTCGAGCCCTCGTGGCCCCTGGCTTGTATTAAACAGCTTGTATTATTTTATTTGTAGAGTTTCGTTGTGATATCTTACCGTGAGTCCCTGATCTCGATCGTGTACCTTGCGTGTATGATTACTGTACATGGTCTGATTTTGGGGACGTCACCCTGTGTGTGTGCAGGTCCAGGTGAAGTTAGCAATCCTTAGATTGTCAACGGCGCCAGTTGTTCACTTCACCACCTACTTGTTGACCCAGGAGTCCTACGGATTCGATACTTTAAACCTTAGCATCTTTGCTAAGGGAAACTTGCTGCTATCTGCATCTCACCTTCCACTTGGGGTAACCAACGAGGGACGAGAAGCTATCTCGTGTATCAATGATGCTGAGCCTTCTCTTGCGATCAATTCATCCAGGGCCTTCTGGGTTGACTCCACCGAGTCGATGACTTCCACCTGCTGCACCTTGACTTGTTTGCCGCGATGATGGGCGCGTGGACGGCCCAAGCGCTTCTTCTTACGGTGAACTGATAAGGGAGCTGGTGCTTGACGACGAGCCAAAAGTTGGAGGCGCAGAGCCCCCGATTCGTCAGCTTGGAAGTGGACGCCGCCTCCCGAAGGTAGCAGCTGCGCCTGGAACGGCGAACCCGCCAACCAAGAAGAGTCATCAGCCACGAAGGCCAATGACCCGAAACAAAACACCTCTGCGACGATGATCTCGGAGCCGCGAATCGACAAGGAGGATGAAGAAAACGCCATCTCTACGATTGCTGATCAACTCAGCCCCACGGTGGGCGCCAACTGTCATGGATATAATCCTGACAATAGAGAGAGGGGTATGAAAGGAGCTAAATGAATCTGTACGTAGATTGGTTGACGCAGGGGAAATTATACAGGTTAGGCCTCTCCTTGGAGATAAAAACCTTAATCCTGTCCCAGACTAACTGGGGTGTTCTTGCTCAAGAGTTGAGTAAAATAGTGTTGTGCGTGCCTGTACTGGATGAGGGGGGAGGCTTATATAGAGTGCTTCTCTGCCCCTTCAATGCCTCAGCTTAATGGGTCTCTAATTACATGGTTAAATGCATACTAAATACAAGAAATGTTCTACTCGTTACTGCTAATAAAGGAGGAGGAACGCCCGCGGTCTTGAATGCTTCCCGTCGGTTGCGTTCCTATCTTCCGAGTAACGGGCATCATCGCCATCGTCATCGTCATCACCATCGTCACGGGCATCATCGAGATCATCATCAACATCATTCCCAACATCAGCACCATCTCCACCACCATCCAATCTCACCTCACAAGTTTAACTTGTGTTGTAATCCGTACTATCTATCCTCTCTACTCTACCGGTGTTGATTACTACATTGTGGTGAATGCTATTGAGTTTTGTTGGAGAAATACCATTATGTCCAAATTGTTTATCATATATTTATCACCTCTGATCATGATCTCTTTTATGTCTTATGAGTAGTTACTTTAGTTCTTGAGGACATGGGAGAAGTCTAGTTGCTAGTAGTCATATGATGTTGAAGTAATTTGTGTTATTTGATATTTAAGTTGTGTTGTTATTTTCCTAGTGGTGTTGTGTGAGTCGAACAATCAACACTTCGCCTTCTTAAGGACCTAGGGGAATACATTGTGTATTAAGAATGCTTAAGGTGGGTTGCCGGAGTGAAAGAAACCTGAACCCCAGTTTGCACACTTTTGCACAAGGGACTATTGGATCCTTGATCTTATTGTTGTGGTTAGGCTTTGCCTTAATTTCTATCTTGTATTTGCGGATGCTTGCAAGATGTTTAATCATAAGAGTGCACTTATCTTAGTCCAAAAGGTTTGCTAGCATAGATCCACCCACTCAACACTTATCAGCTCAACACTTGTTATCGATACGAAGTATGGCGAAAGCACGTGACTACCTCTCCATGTGTCCTCAAGAACGCTTTAGTCTTTATAATTTCACTTGTCAGGCTTATCCTTTGCTCAAAAGGATTGGGACACTTGCTGCTCCTCAGTGCTATTTACTTTTCTCGTTTTTTTCTTATTGTTGCTTATATCGAAAACCCCTAAAAAGTTATCTTTTAGTGCTTGCAGTTATTCCTTGTCCAAAATCACCTATCAATACCTTTCGCTCCTCGTTGGGTTTGACACTCTTACTTATCGAAAACACTACATTTGATCCCTTTACGTTGAGGGTCATCAAGTAACGTTTTCTGGCGCCGTTGCCGGGGACACTACTAGAGAAATAGCTATACATGGAAACCTTATTAGTGGCGCAATTTATATGTAATACGCCACTATGTTGTAAGGGGTGGCGCACTGGTAAAATATGCGCCACCCATAAGCTCTTATAGGTGGCGCATTTTCCAAAATGCGCCACTCGTAAGAGTGGGCCATCCCTGGATCCCCTTATACGTGGCGCATTTGGAGAAATGCGCCACCCATAAGAACCTTATAGGTGACGCATTCTGGAAATGCGCCACCCCTAAGAGCTTATGGGTGGCGCATTCTGGAAATGCGCCACCACTAAGGAATTATTAGTGACGCATCCAGAATGCGCCACCCATAAGCTCTTAGGGGTGGCGCATCTTGTATATGCGCTACTACTAAGAAAAAACTGTGCGGGAAAATTCCCAAATACAGCCCCCCCCCCCCCCGTGGACCGCCTTTTCAATTTGAAAGAAGATAAAAGAAAATGATAGAAATGTCAAAAAAATAAAATAAAATAAGTTTCCCATATGATATGTGGTCTAGTTGTTAGGAAAATTTACAAATATGAATTTCGACTTTTTATGCAAAATCTCTCGAGAATTTTGTAAAATGGGCTTAACTTTTGCATACGACCTCCGATGAAAAAGTTTTTTATATGAAAAATCATCTGCTCGAAAAGTTATAGCCCGTTGAACATTTTTAGAATCCTAAAAACCTAACAGAAAAAAAGTTACGGGCGTTTGAAGATCTGGAGGCCAAAAAATGAAGAAAAAAATTTAACTTAGTAGTGGCTAGTAACAGAAAAAAATTGAAATTTTTTTAAAATATTTTTTTATTAAATTCAAAATAGGCTAGAGGACCAATTGGGAAGTTAAAAAAATTGAAAATTTTAGATAGTAACATTAAAAAAATAAAAAAAATAAAATTTTTAAAAAAAATATTCATTTTTTTAAAAAAAAAGTTCAAAATATGCTAATGGTCCCATCGAGAAAGTTTCAAAAAAATGTTGAAAATTTTAGCACACCCATGAACATTAACAAGGTCCTAGACATCAACATGGTTTAATAGGATTTATATGTTAGATATATCAACAAGTGTCTGCTAGGTGAGCTGGAGTGAGAGTTGAATAGAACCGAGAAGTTAAGCGTGCTGGGGCTGGAGTAGTGCTAGGATGGGTGACCCTTGGGGAAGTTTGACCACGGAGGTTAGTTTGACCTGAGATTAAGCATAGTGACCGGGCATTAAGCATACTAACCTAAGATTGAGAAAAAATTTAAAAAAAATAAAAAAAATTGTTTTCCACATCCAGATTCAAAATTAAAAATTTAAAAAAATTAATATTGGCGCATTTTCAGAATGCGCCACCCCTAAGAGCTTATAGGTGGCGCATTCTGAGATGCGCCACGCCTAAGGGCCTTAGGGGTGGCGCATCCATAATGCGCCACCTATAAGCCCTTATTAGTGGCTTGTAGTTAGTGGCGCATCCATAATGCGCCACTAAACAGAAAAAAAGGACGCCACTAAAAGGGCATTCCCTAGTAGTGGGAGCATAGCGCTATTGGTAAGTGAAGCTGGTAAGGAAATTTTTATATTGTTGTTTTTATTTTGTTGTTGTTGTTCTTTGTCCGTATGGACAACCTAGCTATTGGATCGTTGCTTATGGGGAAACACCCCCACATCTGTGGTGGTTGTACCTCCCCCTACTGAAATTGTGCCTTATAGAATACCAGCTGGTATTATCGATTGTGTCTTGGCTAATCGTTATGCAGGAGACAAACATCCCAGTGAACACTTGCTATATTTATCACAACTATGTTCACTATTTAAGCTTATAGGTGTATCAAAGGATTTTGTCATGAAGAAATTGTTCTCCGTATCACTTATAGATAAAGCTTCAGATTGGTATAAGCTTCTCGATAACTCTCATTTGCTTGATTGGCATGAGCTTATGTCTCTCTTTTATACCAAGTTTTATCCTCTTCATGAAATTCATCGAGACATGAAATATATCTATAACTTTAGGTCTCGTGAAGGAGAAAGCATCGCTCAAGCTTGGGGGAGATTAAAATCTCTAATGCTCAAATGTCATATTCATGAGCTCCCCAAGAAAACTATACTTACAAATTTTTATGCTAGACTTTCTCGTCAGGATAAGGAGATGTTGGATGCCTCCTCTAGTGGGGTATTTCAGACGAAAAGCGTTGAAGAAAGATGGGATCTCCTTGAAAGGATCCAGAAGAATACCGAAGTTGGGAAATAGATAAAGGTATTGAACCCACTATAAATTATGAGCATGATTATATAGAAAGCTATGTGAAAAATGATTCCTTTAATGCCTTTTGCTCTAAGATTGGTCTTGATTCCCATCTGATGATTGATTTTTGTAAGGACTTTGCCTCTCATATTGACTCTTCTAAGAAGAAGAAGAGTCAACATCATAAACCCTTCAAAGAATCACCTATTGATATTCATGTTGCTGACCCTATTGTGCATGCAGCTATATATGAAAAGCCCCCTTTTCCCGTAAGAATAAGGGAGCACTCTTTTGTGACAGGCATAATGAATAAGAGTGAGAGAAGGATTGATGAGCCTGAGGACCAGATCAAGGTCGATCCTCGAGTTGCATTGGTTAAGGATCTTATTACTAATGATGCTTTAGATTCCAATATAAATTTTTGTGACGTTTCTACTAACCTTGTCACAGCCAAGAATAAGGGCCCAATTTCAGGTACGCCAGTAGTATCTGTCAAAATAGGATATCACAATTATTATGGGTTATGCGATTTGGGATCGAGTGCTAGTGCTATCCCGTATTCACTTTATCAAGAGATCATAGGTGAGATTTCACCTTGTGAACTTGAAGAAGTTGATGTTACTATTCATCTTGCAAACAGAGCAACTATCTCTCCTATCGAAATTGTGAGAGACGTTGAAGTTTTATGCGGAAAGGTAAAATATCCTACCGACTTTCTAGTACTTGGTTCAGTAAGGGATAATTTTTGTCCAATTATTTTCGGTAGACCTTTTCTCAGAACCTGTGGAGCTATAATAGATTGCAAGAAGGGTAAAGTTTCTGTTGAATTCAATGGTGAGCCCTATGAATTTAATTTCTCTAAGTTCTCTAAGAAGCCTCGTGGTACTGATTTTCCTAGTAATGATAAGATTATTGAAGATATTGCTTCCATTTCTATCCCTCCTAATGATCCTTTGCAGCAATATATGGAGGACCACGAGAAAGATTTGCATATGCAGGAAAGGAATGAGTTGGACGAAATATTCTTAAGACAACCTGCTATCCTAAAGCACAACCTTCCAGTTGAGCCTTTGGGAATTTTGTCGCAACCAAAAAAAGATCCAGTGTTTGATCTTAAACCTCTTCCTGATTCGCTCAAATATGCTTATTTAGATGAAAAGAAAGTATATCCTGTTATTGTCAATTCTAACCTTTTAGGGTATGAAGAAGAGCGTCTATTGGAAGTACTTCGCAAACATCGAGGTGCAATTGACTATACCCTTGATGACCTTAAGGGGATTAGTCTGTCTATTTGTCAACATACCATCAACCTTGAACCTGATGCTAAACCAGTTGTTGATCATCAACGACGGTTGAATCCGAAAATGATGGATGTTGTAAGAACTGAGATTCTCAAGCTTCTAGCCGCAGGTATTATCTACCCTATAGCTGATATTAAGTGGGTAAGCCCGGTTTATTGTGTTCCAAAGAAAGGAGGAACAACTGTGGTTCCTAAAGATAAGAATGAACTAATACCTCAGAGAATTATTACTGGATATAGAATGTGTATTGATTACAGGAAGCTGAACAAGGCAACTAGGAAGGACCACTACCCGTTTTCGTTCATCGACCAAATGCTTGAAAGGTTATCCAAAAATACTCACTTTTGTTATCTTGATGGTTATTCTGGCTTCTCTCAAATTCATGTTAACACTGCTGATCAAGAGAAGACCACTTTTACTTGTCCCTATGGTACTTATGCTTACAGACGTATGCCTCTTTTGGTTTATGTAATGCCCCTGCTACTTTTCAAAGGTGTATGTCTGCTATCTTTCATGGTTTTTGTGAAGAAATTGTGGAGGTATTATGGACGATTTCTCCGTCTATGGAACCTCTTTTCACCATTGTCTCCACAACCTTAATAAAGTTTTGCAGAGATGTGAGGAGACAAATCTGGTGCTTAACTGGGAGAAGTGCCACTTTATGGTCAACGAGGGAATTGTTCTTTTCCACAAGATTTCCGAGATGGGAATTGAAGTGGACAAGGCCAAGATCGAAGCAATTGAAACGATGCCCTATCCAAGGGACATCAAAGGTATTCGTAGTTTTCTCGGTCATGCTGGTTTCTATAGAAGATTTATTAAAGACTTTTCTAAGACTTCGAGACCCCTCACTAATCTTCTCCAGAAGGACGTTCCTTTTGTTTTTTATGAAGATTGTAAGGAAGCCTTCGAATTTCTTAAGAAAGCTTTAATAACTGCTCCTATAGTACAACCACCTGATTGGAATTTACCTTTTGAAATTATGTGTGATGCTAGTGATTTTGCCGTTGGAGTTGTTTTAGGGAAAAGGGTTGATAAGAAGTTGAATGTTATATATTACGCTAGCAAAACCCTTGATAGTGCTCAAAAGAATTATGCTACTACTGAGAAGGAATTCTTAGCAGTAGTGTTTGCTTGTGATAAGTTTAGGCAGTATATTGTTGATTCTAAGATTATTGTTCATAATGACCATGCTGCCATTAAGTATCTTATGGAGAAGAAGGATGCAAAACCAAGGCTCATCCGATGGGTACTCCTTCTTCAAGAATTTGATTTACAGATTGTCGATAGGAAAGGAGCAGACAATCCGGTGGCGGATAATCTTTCAAGGATGGAAGATATACCGCATGATCCCATTCCAGTCAACGACAGTTTTCCAGACGAACAACTAGTTGTTGTTAAAATACAATCTCTCTCCGATCCTTGGTTTGCAGATTATGCTAACTTTATCGTTGCAAAGTTTTTGCCTCCAGGTTTAACATTTAAGCAAAGGAAGAAGTTCTTTCATGATTTGAGGCATTACTTTTGGGATGACCCACATCTTTTCAAAGAAGGCCCAGATGGGATCGTGAGAAGATGCATACCGGAACACGAGCAGAAGGACATTCTCAAACAATGTCACGACAGTCCATATGGAGGACATCATGTTGGTGAGAGGACCGCACATAAGGTTCTTCAATCAGGTTTTTATTGGCCTACTCTCTTTAAGGATGGTAGAAATTATGTTTTATCCTGTGATAAGTGTTAGAGAGTTGGTAATATTAGTAGAAGGAATGAGATGCCTATGAATTACTCTCTAGTGATTGAGCCTTTAGATTGTTGGGGTTTTGATTTTATGGGTCCTTTTCCTTCCTCACACAAGTACACTCACATTTTAGTTGCTGTTGATTATGTAACCAAGTGGGTAGAAGCAATCCCCACTGAAAGTGCTGATCACAAGACATCTTTGAAAATGCTCAAGGATGTAATTTTTCCTAGGTTTGGAGTACACAGGTACCTCATGACTGATGGGGGTTCGAACTTTACACATGGAGCTTTTACAAAGGCTTTAGCCAAGTACGATGTCAATCATAGAATTGCTTCACCGTACCACCCTCAAACTAGTGGGCAAGTTGAGCTCACCAATAGAGAGATCAAGTTGATCTTACAGAAGACAGTCAATAGAAATAGAAAGGATTGGTCAGATAAGTTAGGAGATGCTTTGTGGGCGTGTAGAACTGCTTACAAAAACCCCATGGGCATGTCTCCCTATAAGATGGTCTATGGCAAGGCTTGCCATCTGCCATTAGAATTAGAACACAAAGATTTCTGGGCTATTAGAGAGCTTAATGCTGACCCGAAATTAGCTGGTGAAAAGCGTCTCATGATCTTGACTTCTCTAGATGAGTGGAGAAGTGAAGCTTACGAAAGCGCTAAAATGTTCAAGGAAAAGGTAAAGAAGTGGCACGATAGGAGGATTATGAAACGTGAATTTAATGTTGGTGATAAAGTTTGGTTGTTTAGATCCCGTTTCAGGTTTTCTCCAGGTAAACTACTTTCCAGGTGGGAAGGGCCATTTCATATTGTGGAAGTCTACCGCTCGGGTGCAATCAAGATTAACAATTTCGAAGGCACCAAACCTCAAGTGGTGAATGGGCAAAGACTTAAGGATTACATAGCAGGAGATCCTATCGATGTTGATGTGGATTTGGTATACACAACAACTCATGAAGAACATGTTGCAACCCTGTTCCAGACACCAGTAGGAGCAGAATAAGGAAAGGTATGTATTATGGTAAGGAAACATCGCGAAACCGCCATAAAAGTTCCAGATTACGAATTTTTGCGAAATATAGAAAATTTGAGGCCGAAGTGGAGCCGGAGACCAGCTCCAGGGGACCCAGGCCGAAATATAGTAGGTGTGATTTTGAGCTAACCCTACGAATCTCGAGGACGAGATTCTTTTAAGGGGGGAAGGTTTGTAACACCCCAAAAATCGGGTTATCGATTTTTGTGCTGTTATTCCTTCCTAGCTTTTTCTCCCGATCTTTTTCCCCTGGAGTCTGTTTTATGACCAGAAGAATCCAGATAATCCTTGACCTTGAAACCCTTTTATCTGCCCCTTTTTGCAAGTCAAGATCCCTCCCGAGACCCTTGAGCCGGGATATGCAAGGATATTTCCGAGTCAGGTGCAATGTTCTTCATATCAGCTTAATTCCATTTGTGCCAATCGATGGAATTAAATCCCGGAAAATACCTGAACATCTCTAAATGTTGTGTAAACTTGTGTAGATGATCTTGGTTATCCTCTTGACCCCTCCCAAAGATATTGGCTATGATTGAATAAAGGAAATTGTGATTTTCTTTATAAAGCCAATAATCCCCTTTTAGCCCATTTGCAAAGGAGCTACCATTTCGGTTGCCCCATTTGTTCTCAAATGAATTGTGGAGCTCCCAGTATCCAACCCATGGCCATTTATATCAAAACATGGGGTTCCATAGTTCAAAGTTTGAGCATAGCTTCCATTTCCAAATTCAGGGCAGAATGGCACTTTCTAAAGGAAGTGTTATTTATCTTTGCCCATTGCCTCCCAAACTTTTTGTGCCATTTCCCCTTCCCATGTCATGGTGTTGTACCAAATTTGAGTCCTAATGGCCAAGCCAGTAATGCACAATAAATTCTCAAAGTTTCTGTCCAGCAGGCAACTTTGTGAAGGAAGTGCAAGATAGACTTGTCCATTTGAGCTGAAAATTTGTGTACATACTTATCCTAGTGTATGATGAAGCTATGCCAAATTTCAAGCCAAGTGGACCAGTGTGCTAGCCACACCACAGCACAAACACCTCATGCTTAGTGGGTGCATTTGTAAAGGAAGTGCTATTTACAGTGATCCATTTGTGCTAAAACTTGGCAGAGGTAATCACCTATGGATAAGATTGTTGTGACACAAGTTTCATCCGATTTCACCAGGTGTCCCTCCCCCAGTCCAATACAAACACTTTGCTGGTCCAACACATGTCATGTCACTTTCAGCCACTCCATGCCATGTATGCCCTTCCAAGTGAGTGATGACACTTCCTGAGGAGCCGCCTCACACAGTGGACATGGTCCCAATCCAAAAGCATGCTCTAGACACATGGGTGCCTGGGTAACCATGCACATGGCGTGCTCTGCAAGGTGTTTGCACTATGCCCTGCTTTCCCGCGTCCGTTTCCCCTCGTTTGGTCATGTCTTTCGTGATGCCCAAGCTGGTCCTGACCACCGCGTGCAAGATCGGCTTGTTTTGTTGCTGTTGGATGCCGGTGCCGACATGAGGTTCTCCACGGCCTGGCCGCCGCGTGGCAATGGCCTGGAATCCTCTACCTCTTGCTCAAGCTCCCTCCCGTGGCTATTTAAGTCGTATCCCGAGCACCCCAGCAGCACGCCACCGCAGCCCCCGCCCCTCGAGCGCCCGGTCACCTCTCCCTGCCCGTGGCCAAGCCGCCTCACCCATGGTCGCAGCCTTGCCGCCGCGACCTCCCCGTCTCACCACTTCCCCCTAGCCCCCTGCTCCCCGGGCTTGCGGCCCTTGCGCCTCGCGAGGTCGAGCTCCCTCCCCGCCACGCTCAGTCCGGCCGAGAGACCACAGCCGCCGCCACCCCGGCGTGTCCAAGCTGCCCACGGCCAACGCGCCATGGCCTGTGGGGTGGCACAGCCGGCGTCCCCGCGCAGCCCCGCGGCCACCGGCGGATGCAGGACGGCGAGCCGCGCCTGACGCGCGTACCGGCGAGCCCCCGCGGCCTCCCTCATTGGCAGCTGGGCCGGCACCGGCCTCCCCTGCCCCGGTCCGCACGAGAGAACCAGAGGAGACAAGAAGCAGAGCAAGGAGAGAGGAGCCGCTGGCGCGTGGGGCCCGCGCGTCAGCATGATAGCCCTAGGCCCGCGAGATCCAACGGTGGCGCACCTCAAAATACGCCTTCCCGTTCGGGAAGCGTATTTCGTCCGCTTCGAGCATAGAATACGCTTTCCATTATGGAAAGCGTATTTTCTGACAACTCCGGCTGGTAATACGCATTCTTCTAAGGGAAACGTGTTTTTGCAGAAGGCACTTTCTCTCTCCGGTTCCGAAGGGTTATTTTGTGGACGTTCGCCCGATAGCGCCATTTTCACGTCTATCGAACGAACGGCCGTATCTCCGCGACCGTGACTCCGATCGAGGTGATTCAAAAGCCCAGGTTCTCAGTTTTCCGAGCCCGTTCCGTTGGTGCAAGTTTCATGCTGTGTTTTCATTGTTAGATTTACCCTTTTTCCCCCGGTTCTCGTTAGGCTTCGCCGGAGAACTGTCGGTCCCGTCAGAACTTTTCGGAGGGCGACCGCACGTCCGTCCGGTGGATTGTTCGACCCCCCCCCCAGGCAAGCAAGCCATCTAATATATGCTCTAAGCATTGTGCCGTGATGTTCTTGTGTGCTTAAAATATGATTACATTGTGTTGCGTAACCGATGAACTAAACACCGATCTGTTAATTTAACTTGACATGCTTACGCCATGCTTGTGTTCTATGTTGATGTTAATCATGCTATGTTCACTCGTAAGTATCATACTTGTGCTGTTTATACATGTCTACTTGATATGATAATGCTAAAAATGATTCTGCCATGTTTACTGGTTAGTATCATGCCCATATTGTTCATGTTAAATATATAATGTCGGTCGTTTTACATGTGTTGACCGTATTCATGCTTTAAGATCCATTCTTACTAGATTCATACCATGCCATGCTAGTGGTTGCACGTGTTTGGTGGTAGTGTTATGTTCATGCCATGTTGCATTGTTTAATTCATGCTGCAAGAGGTAATGCTAAAACTTGATGAACATAATAATCGTTGACCCAGTGCCACCGAACTGAGCTTATCCGTGCAGCCACATTTGCTTGTATGGGCGGGCCTTAACTCGTGCTATTGTAGTGCCTTCTACGGATATCACAAAAGAGGGGGGATTATGCACGCACGCTACCCTGGCCCGGTAGGTGGTGATAATCTCGAAATCCATAGTTGTTTACCCGGGAGTCCCCGTTGGGACAGTTTCCCACAAGGTGGCCGAGTGGTTATGGTGGTAACGTGGACACCTAACCACAGGGATACCCAAGACCGTGTGTCGGTGAGTCCGTAGGGAGGTAACGCGGTAGTCGGGTTTCGTTGGAGATGTCCTAGTCCGCTCCTGCGGTGCGAGTTCCAAGAATCCTGTGGGACAAGTACCGGGGTGCTGGATGGAGGAAGAACTCCATAATGTGGGTAACGTGCACAAACTCTGCAGAGTCAAAATCTATTCGAATAGCCGCGTCCTCGGTCATGGGACATAGTTCGTACTAGGTCACACTATGGTCAACACAAACTGGTATAATAATGATGGTAGTAAGTGGATGGTCATGCGATTGGTTGGGTGGTAACGAAGGACACCTAACCCGTTGAATGGTCATGCGATGAATGGAATGATTGGGTGGTAACATAAGGACACCTAATCCGTTGAGTGCTCATGATTGGGTGGTAACATAAGGACACCTAATCCGTTGAGTGGTCATGCGATGACCCGTCACTTGAAGGTGGAGTCGGTGATGACTCCGAGGTAAGCTGCATGGTCATGCGATGATCATGAGTGTTCCATGTGTTGTTTGCACTAGTCTTAATCATGGTAGAATGCTCATTTCATTATGATGATATTGATCATTCCATGTGTTGATTGTTATCGCACTAATTTTATTCATGACAATATGCTAGATTCGTCATGTTACTATTGTTCAGATTCATCATGTTAATATTGTTCAGATTCATCATGATAATATTGCTCATGCCATGATTATTAATATTGTTTAAACTGCTATGCCATGATAACTAATGTCACTCTAATAACTTAAGGCATGCTTGAATACCATGGATTGCTTTGCTTGTTGTATATGTTACTTGGTTTGCTTGTTTGCGAGTACATTCAAACGTACCCACATGGCTTTCATCCCTGGCTATTCGCGTAGCCAGATTTTCAAGTTTATCTAAGGATCCGCTATCCTAGGAGAAGTCGAGCGTTTGTGAGCTAGGAAGAGTAACCCAGTCAGATCCCTGTGGATTGGAGCCGCTCCAAGTACGTGCTGCCGTAGACAGTTATTATTCCGCTGCCCCCATCTCTGTAATAAACCATCTATGGTGGTAATGTATTGATTCAAGCCACTTTGGCTTATGAATCCTTTTTCAGTTGTGCCTATGTTCTTGGTACGTGTTGTAAGCGCGCACACCAGAGTGATTCCTGGGCTGGTGTGTGGGCGGCACTCGTCTGTGTACAGTGGTATTCAGGCGGGGTGTCACAGACATGGTATCAGAGCAGCCAGGCTGACTGTAGGTTACCCCTAGCTGGAGTCATTGTCTCTTGGTCGGTAGAAAGCACAGAAGGATTTCAGCCATCTTTGCCAAATCGGCACGACTACTATTGATCAAAAGACAATGTCATAGGATTTCCCTCTCATCTATGCCCCGACTCTCATGGCATTCGTCTCCGGTGTGGAACTATCACACTAGGCAATGACCGTGAGCCTTTAAAACCCCTAGGCAAGCCAGATATCCTCACCCTTCTTGCTAATCGTCGTATATCTCTCCTTATGTCTAGTTTCCTTTGGGAAACGCCAGTTCCATCTTTCCTCAAACAACCATAGACTAGTTGACTAAGCCACCTTGGCTATGGTCATGCGGTGAGTTTGATGTTCTCCCTGAGGAAGTAGTACAAGCTTTACGCCAATTGCTACCAGGAGCATTGTGTGCTTTTGCTTCTAAATCCTTAGAGAGGCTTCGAGTGCGCTAAGTTAGTGTAGTTAGTGGATCTGCATCCATGTGTGGATAGCCCGTAGATTTCGAGCTATGTTTGCTTCTTGGTGCCTTTTTTTTGTTGTTTGCTCCGTCTTTGTCGGTTTTGTTGTTTGGCCCTGAGTCGTTCCATCGGTAGGGAGACCGATAGTGAGCCCCATAGTGTTGCCCTATCCCGTGGAATCCGGCATGGCCACTGTATATTAACAGTTGACGTAGTCGGATTTGACGCCTGCCTAACCAGTGGACCGACCACCTAGCTACCCTTGGATTGGACCCCAGCCAACCCTAGTTGTCTGCAGTGCCAGGCGTATCCTTTTCTTTGTCTGAGGAGATTTCCGTCGTGCCTGTGTGCCCCAGCCTTGCTTCCTATAAAACCCCGTCCTCCTTGCTGCAGCATTCCTCGCTCAGTAAGCCAGACCACCAGAGAACCCCAGCCAGTTTCCCCCTGGAAACCATGTCCGGCTTTTTCAAAGCCCCCACCTTTCACAGCAAGACCTCGGCGGTCAACCATGTTGGTTTTCCCCGCCTCCTTTGGGAAATGCTTTCCCAAGCCCTTGGTTGTGTTGTTAACCCCGATTACCAGGTGTTCCAATCCGAGCATGTCCCTCGCCTTTGCCTATATTGTGCAAAGGTGCTCATACACCTTGGTCCCGACAAGATTGGAGAGCCCGTAGTCTTTGTGGGCAAGCCCATGCCCACTGCAGCGTTGGCCATCCAGACGGCTGCCGCAGAAGCTGTCTGTCGCCTCCGATTCAAGTTTCCGCAGATCGGGAGATGCGGGAGTTCCGCTACTTCCCGAATGTGTCAAGCTTTGGCTGCGAGCTTGCCGACACCACCAAGGAAGCCGACCGGCAATAGTTCGTCTGGTTCAGTTCAGCACCGCCCAGGGACTACTGCTCGGCGGCATTCTTGGGGAGTTCAAAGTCATGGATAATGGCATAACGCAAGCTGTTGGAGCCGCGTACCGCGCATGACGCCAAGGTTCCTCTCAAGCTGTCGATCCCCTGCTGCCAAGCCCAGTGCTATCCTCTCAGGTCGTGCCACCCTCTCAAGTGGTGCTACCCTCCCAGCCCGTGGACGAGTGCAACCTAGGCACTGTCTACGCCGACCCTACCAACCAAACAATTCTTCAGCTGTATCGGCAAGGTCTTCTCCGGCAATATCCAACCGCCGCCCCAGGAGTTGAGTCCCGACTAGCCGAGTTACTCGACTTCGGGAAGCTTCTCAGCCTACGTCCTCCAGGAGAGCCCGAGATAGACTAGTTCTTTAGATGTTTCCCAGCTGGTCTTCCGTCCTCGTCAGAGGATAGGAACCGTAGTCCCGAGTGAGTGGTTGTCGTGATGTGTGTAGTCAGGTCGCGCTTGTTTCTGTTGCTTGTGTTGCATGTGATGCTTGTATCGTCTGTTGTTGTAATGCTTTATGTATGCCATGTTTGTTTGCATGTCTGTTGCATCTGTCCCCTGTTAAGCAGAAATGTTTAACAGAGCCGACGGTGGTTTCACAAGATGTTTATAATCAGTAGAGCACTTACACCCTTAATATTGGACTCATTCTGAGTCCCTAATAAATGCGAGCTGGTTTAGGTATATGTAAGCTCAGAGTACATATACCCAATAGCATTAAAACATCTTAGGGTGGTTTGATCTGATGTGTTTTCTTGCATTTGCATGTATGCTGGTTTGAGTTTGTTGTTGGCACGTTGCACGCTCGCGCCCGCGCGAGATTCATTCCTCATGGGTACGATCACCCCAGTACCCGGATGGAATGCAAGGACACATCTCCTGCCCTTCTGCGCCTGCCCCGTTTTGCCAGACCTTTGACCCGGATCCAGAGGCGATTTTCCCAGCCCCTGATCCCAGTCCCAAAGCCAGTCGCAATCTTGGATAGACTCTGAGAATTTTATTGTGGCAGAAGCCTTGCAACCCTTCCAGTACAGTTGCAGACCCGGATCCTACCACGATTCCCGTCCAGCCTGGTTGTCACTCGATGAGTAGCAACCAGAGGCGAGACCCTCGCGTTGCCAGAACCCCTCCAAGCCTCCGAGACAGTGGCGCCGCCGTCACCACTTTGCGTGACATCCGGCAGCCCGCTCCCTCGCCTCGCCACAGCCCTGCTTATTCCGCCGGTCCGAAGCGACGGTGGAACAAGCCTAGAGGACCAAAAGTCGCCGCGCCATCGCCGTCCCGCTCCCGAGCTGCCGCATCCCTGCCCTCCTTCTTGCGAGCTCGCTCCTGCCGAGTGACCACCCACAACAAGAGCGAAGAGCCAACCAGTGCAACTAGCAGCCCAGCGATCAGGCACCGTAGCAACTCCAGGAACACGGCCTCGCCAGGAGACCGTGGCTCCAGCTCCTCCAAGCCGAAGAGATAGTAGAGCGGCATGGCGTGAGCCACCAGTAGCTGCGTCGTCGTCTTTTATAGCCCGAGCCCGGTGTACGGTGAACGAGGTCCAGGAGCCTCGTCGCTCGACCACCGCAGTCCCCGAATCGAATCCGTGAGCAGTGCCGCCATTCGTGCTGGCCCGCGATGCGAGAGCAGTCGCCGCGTCGACCTGTGCACGCCGCGCACTACCGTTGTAGGGTCCCGAGTGCCCTATGGGCTAGATGCGCGTAGCCCCAGCTCCGCTCGGAGCAGCACCACCGCAGGAGAAGCGGAGGTAGCCGGAAGAAGAAGAAGAGGCTGCCAGTGGGCCCTGGTCCCACATGTCAGCAGGAGATCCACTGTTCATCGGGGTGATGTTAGCATTTTTCGAACAGTGAATTTATAGCTTTTCTAAAAATGGTGACCCCTAACAGTGTAGGTGATCCCGCGATATCCGCATCTCGATCGTGATGCACCCGTGCATCGTTTTTCCCCAGCCCGGAAGTTTTCGAGGAGTAGGTGTGATTTTGAGCTAACCCTACGAATCTCGAGGACGAGATTCTCTTAAGGGGGGAAGGTTTGTAACACCCCAAAAATCGGGTTATCGATTTTTGTGTTGTTATTCCTTCCTAGCTTTTTCTCCCGATCTTTTTCCCCTGGAGTCTGGTTTATGACCAGAAGAATCCAGATAATCCTTGACTTTGCAAATCTTTTCTTTGCCCCTTTTTGCAAGGCAAGATCCCTCCCGAGACCCTCGAGCCGGGATATGCAAGGATATTGCCGAGTCAGGTGCAATGTTCTTCATATCAGCTTAATTCCATTTGTGCCAATCGATGGAATTAAATCCCGGAAAATACCTGAACATCTCTAAAGGTTGTGTAAACTTGTGGAGATGATCTTGGTTATCCTCTTGACCCCTCCCAAAGATATTGGCTATGATTGAATAAAGGAAATTGTGATTTTCTTTATAAAGCCAATAATCCCCTTTTAGCCCATTTGCAAAGGAGCTACCATTTCGGTTGCCCCATTTGTTCTCAAATGAATTGTGGAGCTCCTAGTATCCAACCCATGGCCATTTATATCAAAACGTGGGGTTCCATAGTTCAAAGTTTGAGCATAGCTTCCATTTCCAAATTCAGGGCAGAATGGCACTTTCTAAAGGAAGTGTTATTTATCTTTGCCCATTGCCTCCCAAAATTTTTGTGCCATTTCCCCTTCCCATGTCATGGTGTTGTACCAAATTTGAGCCCTAATGGCCAAGCCAGTAATGCACAATAAATTCTCAAAGTTTTTGTCCAGCAGGCAACTTTGTAAAGGAAATGCAAGATAGACTTGTCCATTTGAGCTGAAAATTTGTGTACATACTTACCCTAGTGTATGATGAAGCTCTGCCAAATTTCAAGCCAAGTGGACCAGTGTGATAGCCACACCACCGCACAAACACCTCATGCTTAGTGGGTGCATTTGTAAAGGAAGTGCTATTTACAGTGATCCATTTGTGCTAAAACTTGGCAGAGGTAATCACCTATGGATAAGATTGTTGTGACACAAGTTTCATCCCATTTCACCAGGTGTGCCTCCCCCAGTCCAGTACAAACACTTTGCTGGTCCAACACATGTCATGTCACTTTCAGCCACTCCATGCCATGTATGCCCTTCCAAGTGAGTGATGACACTTCCTGAGGAGTCGCCTCACACAGTGGACATGGTCCCAATCCAAAAGCATGCTCTGGACACATGGTTGCCTGGGTGACCATGCACATGGCGTGCTCTGCAAGGTGTTTGCACTATGCTCTGCTTTCCCTCGTCAATTTCCCCTCGTTTGGTCATGTCTTTCGTGATGCCCAAGCTGGTCCTGACCACCGCGTGCAAGATCGGCTTGTTTTGTTGTTGTTGCATCCCGGTGCCGACATGAGGTTCTCCACGGCCTGGCCGCCGCGTGGCCATGGCCGAGAATCCTCTAGATCTTGCTCGAGCTCCCTCCCGTGGCTATTTAAGTCATATCCCGAGCACCCCAGCAGCCCCCGCCCCTCGAGCGCCCGGTCACCTCTCCCTTCCCGTGGCCGAGCCGCCTCGCCCATGGCCGTAGCCTTGCCGCCGCGACCTCCCCGTCTCACCACTTCCCCCTAGCCCCCTGCTCCCCGGGCTTGCGGCCCCTACGCCTCGCGAGGTCGAGCTCCCTCCCCGTCGCGCTCAGTCCGGCCGAGAGACCACAGTCGCCGCCACCCCAGCGTGGCCAAGATGCCCGCGGCCACCGCGCCATGGCCTGTGGGGGTGGCACAGCCGGCGTCCCCGCGCAGCCCCGCGGCCACGGGCGGATGCAGGACGGTGAGCCGCGCCCGAGGCGCGTACCGGCGAGCCCCCGGGGCCTCCCTCGTTGGCAGATGGGCCGACGCCGGCCTCCCCTGCCCCGGTCCGCACGAGAGAACCAGAGGAGACAAGAAGCAGAGCAAGGAGAGAGGAGCCGCTGGCGCGTGGGGCCCGCGCGTCAGCGTGATAGCCCTGGGCCCGCGAGATCCAACGGTGGCGCATCCATCAAAATACGCCTTCCCATTCGGGAAGCGTATTTCGTCCGCTTCGAGCATAGAATACGTTTTCCATTATGGAAAGCGTATTTTCTGACAACTCCGGCTGGTAATACGCTTTCTTCTAAGGGAAACGTGTTTCTGCAGAAGGCACTTTCTCTCTCCGGTTCCGAAGGGTTATTTTATGGACGTTCGCCCGATAGAGTCGTTTTCCCGTCTATCGAACGAACGGCCGTATCTCCGCGACCGTGACTCAGATCGAGGTGATTCAAAAGCCCGGGTTCTCAGTTTTTCGATCCCGTTCCGTTGGTGCAAGTTTCATGCTGTGTTTTCATTGTTAGATTTACCCTTTTGCCCCCGGTTGTCGTTAGGCTTCGCCGGAGAACTGTCGGTCCCGTCAAATCTTTTCGGAGGGCGACCGCACATCCGTCCGGTGGATTGTTCGACCCCACCCCCCAGGAAAGCAAGCCATCTAATATATGCTCTAAGCATTGTGCCGTGATGTTCTTGTGTGTTTAAAATATGATTACATTGTGTTGCGTAACCAATGAACTAAACACCGATATGTTAATTTAACTTGACATGCTTACGCCATGCTTGTGTTCTATGTTGATGTTAATCATGCTATGTTCACTCGTAAGTATCATACTTGTGTTGTTTATACATGTCTACTTGATATGATAATGCTAAAAATGATTCTGCCATGTTTACTGGTTAGTATCATGCCCATATTGTTCATGTTAAATATATAATGCCGGTCGTTTTACATGTGTTGACCATATTCATGCTTTAAGATCCATGCTTACTAGATTCATACCATGCCATGCTAGTGGTTGCACGTGTTTGGTGGAAGTGTTTTTTCATGCCATATTGCATTGTTTAATTCATGCTGCAAGAGGTAATGCTAAAACTTGATGAACATAATAACCGTTGACCCAGTGCCACCGAACCGAGCTTATCCGTGCAGCCACATTTGCTTGTATGGGCGGGCCTTAACTCGTGCTATCGTAGTGCCTTCTACGGATATCACCAAAGAGGGGGGATTATGCATGCACGCTACCCTGGCCCGGTAGGTGGTGATAATCTCGAAATCCATAGTTGTTTACCCGGGAGTCCCCGTTGGGACAGTTTTCCACAAGGTGGCCGAGTGGTTATGGTGGTAACGTGGACACCTAACCACAGGGATACCCAAGACCGTGTGTCGGTGAGTCCGTAGGGAGGTAACGCGGTAGTCGGGTTTCGTTGGAGATGTCCTAGTCCGCTCCTGTGGTGCGAGTTCCAAGGATCCTGTGGGACAAGTACCGGGGTGCTGGATGGAGGAAGAACTCCATAATGTGGGTAACGTGCACAAACTCTGCAGAGTCAAAATCTATTAGAATAGTCGCGTCCTCGGCCATGGGACACAGTTCGTACTAGGTCACACTATGGTCACCACAAACTGGTATAATAATGATGGTAGTAAGTGGGTGGTCATGCGATTGGTTGGGTGGTAACGAAGGACACCTAACCCGTTGAATGGTCATGCGATGAATGGAATGATTGGGTGGTAACATAAGGACACCTAATCCGTTGAGTGCTCATGATTGGGTGGTAACATAAGGACACCTAATCCGTTGAGTGGTCATGCGATGACCCGTCACTTGAAGGTGGAGTCGGTGATGACTCCGAGGTAAGCTGCATGGTCATGCGATGATCATGAGTGTTCCATGTGTTGTTTGCACTAGTCTTAATCATGGTAGAATGCTCATTTCATTATGATGATATTGATCATTCCATGTGTTGATTGTTATCGCACTAATTTTATTCATGATAATATGCTAGATTCTTCATGTTAATATTGTTCAGATTCATCATGTTAATATTGTTCAGATTCATCATGATAATATTGCTCATGCCATGATTATTAATATTGTTTAAACTGTTATGCCATGACAACTAATGTCACTCTAATAACTTAAGGCATGCTTGAATATCATGGATTGCTTTGCTTGTTGTATATGTTACTTGGTTTGCTTGTTTGCGAGTACATTCAAACGTACTCACATGGGTTTCATCCCTGGCTATTCGCGTAGCCAGATTTTCAGGTTTATCTAAGGATCCGCTATCCTAGGAGAAGTCGAGCGTTTGTGAGCTAGGAAGAGTAACCCAGTAAGATCCCTGTGGATTGGAGCCGCTCCAAGTCCGTGCTGCCATAGACAGTTATTATTCCGTTGCCCCCATCTCTGTAATAAACCATCTATGGTGGTAATGTATTGATTCAAGCCACTTTGGCTTATGAATCCTTTTGCAGTTGTGCCTATATTTTTGGTACGTGTTGTAAGCGCGCACACCAGAGTGATTCCTGGGCTGGTGTGTGGGCGGCACTCGTCTGTGTACAGTGGTATTCAGGCGGGGTGTGACATTTTGGGAGAGTTATGTATCTGTGAGTGTGGAGTCGTCTATGATGGAATATTAACGAGAAGTCTATTGATCCCTTTGTTGCACTCGGTATTCTCTTCACGCAATCGACCTCATGATGATTCTTATGGAGAGTATTGACCTTATATCAGGTATGGCTTTGTAAACTTTATTTAATCTTGGCAAACATAGCTTTGGTCATAAAAGCAAGCATGTTATTTTTCTCAAAGTAGCGACATAGCCAAACCCTCTTTGTTATTATGCTTGTAGTGTTATGTTGACAAGGAAGACAACTTGATATGCTATGCTTATTTTAATGTTTATGATTTGTATTGCTTTGCATCCAAGTCATCTTCAATTGTCTGTTCTCTCAAATCCTTTGCTAGCCAAACCTCTGTACTAAGCGGACTTCTACTTGTACATCCATACCCTGAAACCAGTATCTTTCATATGAGTCCAACATACCTTCTTATTCGTGGTATTCCACTACCACTCCTAAAGCATAGAATTTTTGTGTTATCCTTAGATGTTCAAAATCTTCTATTTTGTGCCCCTGTTTTAGCTCATGAGGAAGTAGTAGTTAACTCATGATCTTCTTAAGTTGGACAAGTTTTATCCCGGGATTGCATGCCTAATCTGCAAACCCCTAACACGAGGAGGAACTGGCATGAGTGCGCCCAGCTCACAAAAGATAATACAACAAACAAACCCTCCTTCACGCTTTGTTCATGAGAAATCGGAAAACTTTGGCAGTGATAAACAAAGGAGATTACGGGGATGTGATCGTCCCCGTTTGGGAGTCGTTCCTCGAAACTTGTCCAATCTGAGAAGCAATTGAATTATCTATTAGCATTCGTTGACAAATCATGCACCTCTCAAAACTTGTTTTCATTCTGTTTGGTTTAAGGATAGCACTTGAGTTTTCCCTGCTTGCCTTTAACAAGGCTTTTTCCTTTACTTTTATGTTGAGTCAGTTTTCCCTACTTCCTCCTTTCCCAAAGAGAACAGACACTTGATGCTGATGAAGATTCATCCATATAATGCTGCATTAAAGTTTTGCCATGCCATATCATTGTTGACATTATCTCATGATAAGTAAGTTGTTTGCAAAAGCATTTTCCAAGCAAACATCTTCCTTTGTGTTAACATTTGCACTTCATGACTAATAGCTTGTTCTTTCAAAAAGTTACAAATTGTTTCTTCAAAATATAAAGAGAAAGAGCAAAGGTAAAAGCTTTTAGTTGTCCCTTGACCAAAGGACTTGTTTGCCATGATTTGATGAGTTTCCTTAGCCCTACTTTTGATTATAATATGTATTACTCTTTCATAAGGGCCTTATGAGTTGGAGATTGTGGTTTAGGATTTTTGAGTTTGGTGAAAATATCATGATGCTTCTTGTCCGTATTTTATTTATCGACACTTAACTCTCTAAACTTGTGGACAGGTTTACTGAGCTCAGTTTTCGCTTGGGGACAAGCGAGGTCTAAGCTTGGGGGAGTTGATACGTCCAAATTGCATCACTATTTTATATCGTAATTCATCCTTATTCATTGATATATTTCACATTACGATGATGTTCTTATGTTGTTTTGGCTTATTTTACACAGTTTGCTTTCCGGTGCCGAAGCAGCAGACGCAGGATTCAGCGGTAAAAAGTGGGCGCTGAGTTGCTGAAGAAGTATACCTCCAAATTACCTGAAAATCGATGGGGGGTATTTTCCAGAAGATTAACGAAGACTCGCCGAAGAGGGGCCAGAGGGGGGGCACAGGAGCCCCAGGCCGCCACCTGGCGCGGCCCCACCCCTGGCCGCGCCGGGAGGGCGCCTGGAGCCCTGGGGCCACTCCCGGCTCCCCCCTCTGGCCTATATACTCCTCGTTACGCGAAAACCTAAAAAAGAGAAGCTTTCACGGAGTTTCGTCGCCACTCCGTGGTGGAAATGTACAGAGAACAAAATGGCTCTCCAGCGGGCAGATTCCGTCGCGGAGATCACCTCCCGGAAGGGGAGATCATCGCCATCGTCATCACCATCGTCACAGGCATCATCGAGATCATCATCAACATCTGCACCATCTCCACCACCATCCAATCTCACTGTAAGGCCCGATATGCGGTACTGTTCCAAATCTAGATGTTTCCATCTAGATCCGGGGACGAAGCACATATCGGTCCCACCGCGACATATGACGAAGTCATATGCCCCGGATTTCCAACATGATATCACAACATTACAGATACAATGATACAACATCTCATACAATCGGCATGCAACTGCCTTAAATACAATACATCAGCGGAAGGTACATGTCTGAGTACAGACTACAATCAAATGCCTACTGGCAAAGAGAAAAACATCGATTCCCATAACCACACGGGTCCAGGCCCTCCGCCGGGATCCGCCTAACTAGTCGTCGTCGAGTCTCCACGTGAAACGTCGATCACCATACCTGTTGTCGATCAAGAACCCTGAAAAGAGTTTGGGGTAGTATCATGAGTACAGAGGTACTCAGCATCCAACTGTAGTGGTCATCTGACCCAGCAAGGACTTCATCACTCGTCATTCTAGGATAACTAGTAGTTTACGGTAAGGAAGGGGTAAGTGGTGAGGTTGCTGCCGCACTAGCATTGATGAAGTGGCTAACGATCTAGAGAGTAAGATAAGAAGCCAAGCATTCGATGAGGAATGTTTGAAGCTAGCTAGGTAAAACAAGGGGACCCCATAAAATCCCACACGCGGTCAGGCACGCTCAGTCTTAAAACCAATACCCGGAACTCGGATCCTAGGTGACTCGAATGGAACAAAGCGTCGGGGCGGGATAGCCTAGACCTTCCATCCTTCGTCGAATATAATCAACATTTACAATAATCATATCATCAACAGTAATAATAATGTGATATCCCAACCCAAGGAGTAACAGGGTAACATCGTAGCATCCTAAGCATGCATACTAAGCAGGGGCTGAGCAATGAGAAATAGTAACATAGCCGTACATGGTTTGCTGGGAGGGGACATGGCTGTATCGGTTTGAAAGAGGATGTAAACATGTGGTAGGATCAAACATCGAACCTAACCTAGACTAGCATGCAAACCGCTGGTTGAAATAGAATGGATCATAAGTAATGTATAGTCCTTGCCTGTTGATAAGTCGGGTTCCGAAGGTGTAGTTCATCGCAAGCTCGCATCGTCTCCGAGAGGTACCCGTGGAAGCACACAAGACGATAAACACTGGAAAGCAGTCAACGAGCAAACACTCTATTACTACGGGGCAACACAAGATCAAGAAGACATCACACGACACGGAAACGCGATACGGATCTATCGTCGAGAACGATTACTAACAGTTTAAGTGGGGTATCGGTCACACACGACGAATACCGCACGTTTACGGTGGTTCAAGTTGCTTAGCTACAGGTTATCAACAAAGTTTGTTAACATGGCAACTCAAGCAAGCATGGCATAGCACACAAGGATGGCAAGAGGTGAAGCATAAACAAACTACCTAAGCTAGCAAATTTAAGTGGGGGGTAAAACCTATACATGCCGACTATTACGGACCCCACGATATTTATTGCATTTGGTACTGTTTTGCACCTAAACAATATTTTATTATTTTTACTAGCAAGCAAGAGCAGCATAAACACAATCTACATGCAATTATAGTCAAGTTACATATAAGAAACATTTTAAACCGAGCAACGGTAAAAAAGTTATAGCAATTACAAGTTACAGTGGCAAGCAGTGTAATTAACAGTCAAACAGCATGTAAACAAAGCCAAACATGGCAAAGGAGCACATTTTATTAAACTACACACAAAACTAAGCAAGTTTCATATTAAAAGCATTGCGATCCGAGCTACGGTTGAAAAGGTACGAGCACCGCAAAAATATAACACAATCTGCCAATTTTTATTAATAAAACAGAAAAAAAGAGAGTGTTGGGCCGAATTCGGAGCTACTGGGCCGGCCCAATAGTGCACAGCAGGAAAAAAATAAAAAAAAATAAAAAAGGGGGGCCTCACCTCTGGGCCGTGGCCCAAGTGGCTAGCGGCTCGGCTCGGCTGGCTGGCCCAACCAGGCCGCGAGGGAGCTGGGCCTCAGAGGTGCGCCAGCCCACGTGGGCGGGCGGTTGGTGGTGGCTGGGAGGTCGGGTGCTCGCCTCGATCCCGATCCAGCGGGATGGCTGGCGGCCGCGTACTGCAGGGGCTCGCCGGCCACCACTCCGGCGAGATGGCAGCGGCGCGGGCGATGGGGAAGCCGGGTCCGGCGGCGGTCCGGTCAGAGGAGGGCTCCGGCTTTGCCCCGGGGCTATGCGGCGACGAGCTCTCGGAGCTCCCTCCATGGCGGACTGTTCTTCTACGGGGGAAGAGGGAGGAGGACGTGAGAGAGGAAGGAGGAGGGAAGGAAAAGAGGAGAGGGGTGCGGAGGGGACGACTTGCTGGTGGCGCGACGGCGCCGGCAACTGCTTGTCGGGGGAGCGCTGGCTGCGGCGGCTCGGGCACTCGGGCGGAGGACGCCCACGGAGAGGAGGAGCTTGGGCTGGGGGGAATCTCCATCTGGTGACGTGGCCTCATGAGGATCGTCCGATCCGCATCCGACGGATCACAGCGCTGCAGCCCGATCTGGCATGGGGGTGTGGCTGGCTCCAAGTGGCGGCGGGGGAGAGGGTAGGCACAGAATTGGAGGGAGGTTGTCTAGGGTTTGTCCAGATTTGGTAGGTAGCATTGCTATAAATAGCAAGTGGGTGTTTGGGGGTGTTTTCGGGCCACGAAATGGCCCGATTGGGTCCAGTTTTTCGGGTGGGCTAGAATCCGAAGATAAGCCGGGAATCCAGGAGGCCATCTAACAACGCACGTGGCATTTTGAAAATACGCCCCTGGAGATATACCGGCTACTATGCACGGCACCTCCGAACGCTCACCTACCCGACGAAGTCGGAATCGCACAAAATTTGAAACACAGCATCGCCACACTGTACTGACGTCGTCTACAACGTTTAATGCCAAAATAGAACGTCGAACACCCCCTCGATAAAATAACCCATTTAAATATAAATGGGGTTTTTTTCGCACCGATGGTGAAGGCTGGTCTTCTGCCGAAAATTACGACGGTGATCGGGTGACTTTCCCGATGCCGCACAGGTCGTGTGCCGTGGTGGGAAGGGGTCGGTCTCCGTCCGATACGAGATAAGAGGGGGGAAAAATAATCACCGATCGATAAATCGGGGATGCAAACACCGCAAACAAATCAGACAATCAAACAATTCCCACCGAAAACAAAAATTTTAATTTTTGTGAAAACTGGGATGTTACACTCACCTCACAAGTTTAACTTGTGTTGTAATCCGTACTATCTATCCTCTCTACTCTACCGGTGTTGATTACTACTTTGTGGTGAATGCTATTGAGTGTTGTTGGAGAAATACCATTATGTCCAGATTGTTTATCATATATTTATCACCTCTGATCATGATCTCTTTTATGTCTTGTGAGTAGTTACTGTAGTTCTTGAGGACATGGGAGAAGTCTAGTTGCTAGTAGTCATATGATGTTGAAGTAATTTGTGTTGTTTGATATTTAAGTTGTGTTGTTATTTTCCTAGTGGTGTTGTGTGAGTCGAACACTCAACACTTCGCCTTCTTAATGACCTAGGGGAATACATTGTGTATTAAGAATGCTTAAGGTGGATTGCCGGAGTGACAGAAACCTGAACCCAAGTTTGCACACTTTTGCACAAGGGACTATTGGATCCTTGATCTCATTGCTATGGTTAGGCTTTGCCTTAATTTCTATCTTGTAATTGCGGATGCTTGCAAGATGTTTAATCATAAGTGTGCACTTATCTTAGTCTAGAAGGTGTGCTAGCATAGATCCACCCACTCAACACTTATCAGCTCAACACTTGTTATCGATACGGAGTATGGCAAAAGCACGTGACTACCTCTCCATGTGTCCTCAAGAACGCTTTAGTCTTTATAAGTTCAGTTGTCAGACTTATCCTTTGCTCAAAAGGATTGGGCCACTTGCTGCTCCTCAGTGCTATTTACTTTGCTTGCTTTTATCTTATTGTTGCTTATATCGAAAACCCCTAAAAAGTTATCTTTCAGTGCTTGCAGTTATTCCTTGTCCAAAATCACCTATCAATACCTTTCGTTCCTTGTTGGATTCGACACTCTTACTTATCAAAAACACTACATTAGATACCTTTACGTTGAGGGTCATCATGTCCCAAGCTGTCACCTTTGGGATTGCCGGTTCCGGACTATAATAGGTGCATACAACCGTAGATAAGATCTAGAACAACAATTATAATCATGCAACCATAACATGATCAGATCTAAAATCATGTTACTCGTGCACTAATAGCAAGAATTAAGAACAACAAAAGTGCAGCAACAATAATTTATAAACCTCTTAGGACTGAACAAGGTAACAATTCATCGTATCCCAACAAACACAACACCAATTACATCATATGGATCTCAATCATGTAGGGCAGCTCATGAGAACTTTGTATTGAAGATCAAGGGGGAGAAGATACCACATAGCTACTGCCATGAACCCGTAGTCCAAGGAGGAACTACTCACGATCCATCATGGGGTGAAGAAGAGTTGATCAAGATGGCCCCGGGGGCCAAGGCCCTCTCCGGCAGGGTGCCGGAGCAGGATCCTGGTGACCCCTGAAGCTAGGTTTCGATGGCGGCGGAGATCGGGATCACTTCTAGAAAAGACGTCTGGATATCTCAGGTTTTTGCGTCATGGGGAATTTATAGGCCAAGGGGGAGTCCGAGGCGGTGCCCAGGTCACCCAGGCGGCCACCCCGCGCGGGTGGTGTAACAGCCCAGGATCTCAATAGGAATGATAGACTACTCATATCAACAAGGTGCACCTTCTTTTCCGGAAGCCCAGCTCCAAGGAACTCCCAAGTTAAGCATGCTTGGCTTGGAGTAGTCTTGGGATGGGTGACCGATTGGGAAGTTGATCCCGGGTGCGCACGAGTGAGGACAAAGTATGCAGAAAAGACTAGTGTTGGTGTGTGAGGACAGTCTAGATCCCAGGCGCACCGACCATGGAATCAGTGGTTAACCGGTTGGGAGTGGTCGGGGCGTTACAGGTGGGGCCTGTCCGCGCCGGGAGGGCGCATGGGGGCCTGGGGCCACCTCTTGACTCCGTCCTCCGGCTGGAGGACTCTTCCGATGTAAATATTTTTTGGGAATTTTTTGGGAATTTTCTGAGCAACTTCATTTTTGGACTTTTTTCTGCATTGCAAAGAAAAAACAGACAAAAACTGGCACTAGGCTCTATATTAGTAGGTTAATCCAATAAATGATTCAAAATCATGGAAAAAAGATGTAGCAATGACACAAAAAGGGCATGGAACAAGCAAAAATTATAGATACGTTTGAGACATATCATGCTCCAACTGTCATAGATCAATCTTTCATGGTGGAGGCGGGACGGCGTC
The DNA here is from genome assembly GCA_950022295.1 of Bromus sterilis. Lineage (NCBI taxonomy): Eukaryota > Viridiplantae > Streptophyta > Magnoliopsida > Poales > Poaceae > Bromus > Bromus sterilis. The sequence continues at coordinate 279,817,895 of OX465599.1, read as the reverse complement.
GATTTCTGGTAAATTTCTTCCTCTCTTGTAACTTTTATTTGGGCAAAGGGGAGGGGGTGGTGGTGGCCCAGGGCACCAAGGTGACATGGGTGCACGACCAGGAGCCTAATTGTTCCCTCTAGCCGCCTGGACCGTGTACCGTGTTTGATCCAGCCCTTCACTGCGCACATTGTTTTGTTCCCGTTCAACATGGCGTGTTGTGCATCGAAGAGCACAACGTTCGCCTGAACAACCCGTATAAATCCATCACACATCCACACAACAACTAGTGGTACCGTAGATGGGAGATGTCCGGATGTACCTGGCAGTCAAAGTGGTCGAGGGCTTGGTTGTCGAAGGGGTGATCGTTGCGATGCCTTGTTGTATTCACAGAGGCGGCATATCCCGGGTGCATGAGAAGAAAAGGTGAGCAACTAACCATAAGCTAAAACACTCCTGGGCAAGGTCCCATGGTTAGTTACAAAAGGATGAGGTGAGCAAGGAGACTTGTGAGGTAGGCTGGCGACCACGGAGTGCATCCACCCCCTTGGAAAGCATCCTCTTGAGAAGGCTAAAACATGGTGGCACACGCTCAGGAGGATGGTGACACATTGCGTTGGATGTCGCCGCTTGAGGTTACTTACGATGTGCAATGGTGGCTATTTCACCATGACATGTCATGAAGGGTAGGGGGGTCATGGTATGTGTAAAGAGCAGTTTTTCCTCAAGCGCAGCGATGAGCGCTATGAAGAGATCTACTAGCAAGAAGTAGGATGGATGCGGTGCTACGAGGCCCAATCAACTAAGTTTTAAATTTTCTTCTGGAGCAGTAATCTTTGAAGACAGCTGGGCTAGGAAATTTAATGAGTGCATCTAGAACGTTCCAATCATGAAAACAAAATGTTTAGAAATGAAGAGTGCTTGGTAAAGATAGGATTAAGCTTGGTTTTATTGTTCGATGATTAGTGCGTAGCATTGAAATGGATAAAGCTTAGTGTTCTTAAAAATGTTATCTTTTCTCTTGCTTGAAATGAATGCTCTAAGACACCTTTTTTTTTCTCCCCGTACAAAAAAGACACCTTTTTTTTTCAGACGACAACGAATGTGCATCCCCACTCAAAAAAATAAAATATGACGAGGAGTGTGCAGTGTGTCAAGCCCAAGCCAAAACCGAACTGAGGGGAAAAGCCTGAACTTCCCCACAACGAGTTGATGGGCTCTGTCGGTCGTACACTATAAAAACTATTGCCACTACTAAGAAGCTCCCGCGCTGATGGCGAACCCGGCGGCCCAGCTCGCGGCCGTGCTGCAAGCCTGCATCAAGCGGAGCCCCAAACCCAGCCGCGCCCACGCCAAGGCCGCCCACGCGCGCGTCCTCGCCGGCGGCCTCGCCGCCGACACCTTCCTCCTCAACCGCCTCGTCGAGCTCTACTCCCTCTCCGGCCTCCCGCACGACGCCCTCCGCGCCTTCCGCACCCTGCCCCACCCCAACGCTTACTCCTACAATGCGGCTCTCTCGGCGGCCAGCCGCGCGGGCGACCTCGACGCGGCCCGGACACTGCTCGACGAAATGCCCGAGCCGAACGTCGTCTCCTGGAACACCGTTATCGCCGCGCTCGCGCGGTCCGAGCGCGCGGGCGAGGCGCTGGGCCTCTACGAAGGGATGCTGCGGGAGGGCCTCGTCCCGACGCACTTCACGCTCGCCAGCGTGCTCAGTGCGTGCGGCGCCGTGGCCGCGCTCGGGGACGGGAGGCGCTGCCACGGGCTCGTCGTCAAGCTCGGGCTTGAAGAGAACCTGTTCGTAGAGAACGCGCTCGTTGGCATGTACACCAAGTGCGGCGGCGTCGGGGATTCTGTGCGCCTGTTCGATAGGATGGCTTGCCCAAACGAGGTGTCCTTCACGGCGATGATGGGAGGGCTGGCGCAGACCGGGTCCGTCGAGGACGCGCTCAGGCTGTTTGCGAGGATGTGCAGGAGCGGGGTTCGTGTTGATCCCGTGGCCGTGTCCAGTGTTCTCGGCACGTGCGCACAAGCCGGTGCCAGCGAGTTCAATGTTGTTCGCGCATACCGGCTTGGACAGTGCATTCACGCCTTGATCGTCAGAAAAGGCTTTGGGGCAGACCAGCATGTGGGGAACTCCTTGATCGATATGTACACCAAGTGCATGCAAATGGATGAGGCTGTCAAGGTGTTCGACTCGTTGCCCAGCATCAGTATCGTTTCTTGGAACATCCTTATAACCGGATTTGGCCAGGCGGGCAGTTATGAGAAGGCTTTGGAAGTGATGAACCTGATGGTAGAGTCGGGCTCTGAGCCCAATGAGGTCACTTACAGTAACATGCTCGCGTCCTGTATTAAGGCGAGGGATGTTCCATCTGCTCGTGCACTGTTCGACAACATATCGAAGCCGACTTTGACTACGTGGAACACACTCTTGTCTGGTTACTGCCAGGAGGAACTGCATCAAGAAACCATCGAGCTATTTAGGAAAATGCAGCATCAAAATGTGCAGCCTGACCGGACAACTCTGGCCGTGATCCTCAGTTCATGCTCAAGATTGGGGAATTTGGACCTCGGAGCACAAGTCCATTCTGCTTCAGTAAGACTCCTGTTGCATAATGACATGTTCGTCGCTAGTGGTTTGGTGGATATGTATTCAAAATGTGGGCAGATTAGTATTGCCAGGAGCATTTTCAACAGGATGACAGAGAGAGATGTGGTGTGTTGGAATTCCATGATCTCAGGCTTGGCTATCCATTCTTTGAATAGAGAGGCCTTCGATTTCTTCAAGCAGATGCGACAAAATGGAATGATGCCCACAGAATCCTCCTACGCTACTATGATTAATTCATGTGCAAGAGTTTCTTCAGTGCCTCAAGGTAGGCAGATACATGCACAAGTTGCAAAAGATGGTTATGATCAGAATGTCTATGTGGGTAGTGCCCTGATCGATATGTATGCTAAATGTGGCAACATGGACGATGCACGCCTTTCCTTTGACTGCATGGTGAGTAAGAATATAGTTGCATGGAATGAGATGATACATGGATATGCTCAGAATGGTTTTGGAGAGAAAGCCGTTGAACTGTTTGAGTATATGTTAACTACAGAACAGCGGCCAGATAGTGTCACTTTCATTGCTGTCTTAACAGGATGTAGTCACTCCGGGCTCATAGACGAAGCTATTGCATTATTTAACTCCATGGAGAGTATTTACAGAATTACACCACTGGCTGAGCATTACACTTGCCTCATAGATGGATTGGGGCGAGCGGGGCGGCTTGTTGAAGTGGAGGCGCTAATAGACAAAATGCCATGCAAAGATGATCCTATAGTGTGGGAAGTTCTACTTGCTGCTTGTGCTGTACATCACAATGCTGAATTGGGGGAATGTGCCGCGCAGCACCTGTTCCACCTCGATCCAAAGAACCCATCACCTTATGTGCTCTTGTCAAACATATATGCTTCCTTAGGCCGACATGGGGATGCATCAGGTATTAGGGCATTGATGATTAGCCGTGGAGTTGTCAAAGGTCGTGGATACAGCTGGATAGATCACAAGGATGATGTTCGTGCCTTTATGGTTGCTGATGATCTTGAGACGGTCAGTGGAGAATCTACAATGTTCAGCAATCAAGAGAGCACTGCTGGGGTTACAGAAGTACACCAGAAAGAGACATGTGCTGGTTGATTTGGGTTTTTTGATATCAAATGCACTACTAAATCTGGTTTAGTGATAGCTGAATTCAGTAGTGCCACTTTTGTGCAATTTTCTTGAGAGCCTCAAGTTTTACTGTTGTATGCAGCTTTATGTGGCTGGAAAATGGAAAACAGTCTGAAGGTTTGGTAGAAAGAATATGCAAGTCAGAAATGGACATTGCAGATTAGGTGCTAATGAGATTACATGCTCTGTGCAGTCATTCCGTGGTGCAGAGGTTCATCTTGATGAGCATATATTACTGTAAGTTGTGCTTGTGAAAGCGCAAAAGCAACTGTTGCCCGGTTATACGAGGGTAAGTTAAATCTTTGGGTAAACACAATAACTTGCCATTTACTTTTCAGTTAGTATCCGTAAGTGTGTTGAATAGATCAACTGTGACATGACTTTGATTACCACTCCACAAGCACTGGAGGGCAGAGTGGTGATCTTTTCTGTACGTAAGAAATTTGCATAAGATGAATTTATGACCAGTTGCTCTGCACTTGCTGCGCACAACTCATTTCGTTGCACTGTTGCAGAACATGGGAGGCTGTGCAAGCATCACAATCAACACAATCACAACTCTGAAACAAAATCTATTAATATTAAATGTTGTTTTCGTTTAAGAATTCTTAAATAGTAATAGTAATACAATGCAAAATATTGAATTTAATGTTGCCGTCTCAGAAATTTGACATACAATTTTTTTCATTATTAACCTATAGCCATTGACAATAGTATAATAGGTATTTTCTTTCGTACTCCCTCCGATCCAAATTAATTGACACACACTTAGTGCAACTTTGTATTGACTTAGGTGGTGCAAACTGCAAAGCTTGCCACAGAGAAATACCATTTTGCTGACAATCTGGGCTATATGCTGCAGGATGCAATAACTGCATTCAGCGCTTCAGAATGGTTGAATTTAGAACCAGTGGAGATAAATTTTGGATAATCACTGCCTGAATTCGCTTCCCCGTCCAAGACCCGTCGTAAACTGGAACGCCAGCCTCATTAAGCCGATGTCTCAATGATAATATCCAAGAAGAGCATGCAGAGATTTCCAGACCAGAGCAAAGTATGCGGGCACTTGCACTAGATCCGTATTTGACGACAATCGGGTGGTCAAGGGAATGAAGGGGAATCAAACTGGGTGCTATTAGTGATATTGCTTGGTGAAACTTATGTACTTGATGTATATAATAGACATAAGCAAATTTTGCTTCTTAGGAGAAGATATAGATAGTTAAGTTAGGGATCAATGTAACTCTGCTTTCACTATACTATGCACTGCAATTTTAATTACTTCCTTGCGTAGCAAAGGCCGAGTAGAAATTAAGTTTGGGGATGTTGATACGTCTATAGCGTATCTATAATATTTGCTTGTTTCATGTTTATTTGATTGACATTGCTATATGTTTTTGATGCACTTTCATACTTTTTACCACATTTTTAAAAACTAACATATTAACTCAGTGCACAGTGCCAGTTTCTATTTGTTATCGTCTGCATTGCGGAAAAAAAGGTGAAAAATCAATATACTCAAAAAAATTCTAAAATTCTAAAGTATATGATCCGTAAGGAAATCTTCATGCTTGCCTCCCGGATGATCCGTAAGGAAATCTTCAGACGGAAAACACAAGTTGTGATAAATTTAGTGGGATATATCGGTCGAGAGAAATTTGGAAGGAAACTTTTGGGCGCAAGAAATTGGGCTTGGAACATGCAGTGAGAGAAATTGGGCGGAAACATATATCACAAGAAATTGAGCGAGAGGCTTGTGGGTACGAGAAACCGGGAGGCGAATGCATGCTCGGGAAACTTCGAGCGGGATAAATAGGATGGACAACAAGCGGCGGGAAACTTCATGTGACAAATAGGTGCAAGAAGACGAGGCGATGAGGTGCTCGCGGGGATGATGAATGATGGAATACAGGAGTAGTAATATGATGGTAGTGAGCGAAAATCCAAGCCTGCTCCCAGGTCAGCTGTTGTTCAGAAAAAAAATCAAAAACATCCAAAAAAAATTGTATGGTAGATATTTTGTTGCGTGAGGTCCACTCCAAATTTAAACTAATTTGGACATCTAAGCAGCTCTTGGCAAAAAAGACAAATCGTCGCTCCGTGAGAAGTTTTCTTTAACGTTCATACATGAATTTGTATTAACTTCAACAACCAAGGCCACCGTCGCGGTCGTCATCCTGGCCATGCTCTTCATGCCGGCCGCCATGGCCGCTCCAGCCGCCAGCTTCGACGCCACCCGGAGCCAACACTTGCCGCTGCCGCATGGATTCGTCCGCGGCCCAGAGAGGGTCGCCTTCGACGCCAAGGGAGAGGGCCCGTACAGCGGTGTCTCCGACGAATGCATTCTCAAGTGAAATGGCGACAAGTTGGTATGAACTACCTACGCCTATGGCCCCGACTACGACATTGAATCATGCACCGCGTCTAAGCTTCGACCCGAGACTACCACCGAGAGACGTTGTGTCCGCCCTCTCGGTTTGCGCTTCAACCACAAATCATGTGATCTATACATAGCTGATGCCTACAAGGGTCTCATGCGCGTCAGCCCAGGCGACGAGGAGGCCACCGTGCTCGTCAACAGCGTTGATGGTATTCCTCTCTGCTTCACCAACGACGTCGACATCGATCAAGTCACCGGCCGAGTTTACTTCACCGACAGTTCCATGAACTACCAAAGGGCGCAACACGAGATGGTCACCAAGACTGGGGACTCGACGGGCCGCCTCATCATGTATGACCCACACACATCCGATGCCACCATGCTTCAAATGGGCATCACGTACCCAAATGGCGTCTCTCTCAGCACCGATCAGACACACCTCATCATCGCGTCTACCGGCCCATGCAAACTTTTAAGGAACTGGATCAAAGGGGTCAATGCCGGCACATCCGAGCCTTTTGCCGACCTGCCAGGCTACCCTGTTAATGTCATGCCAGACACCAAAGGAGGTTATTGGGTGGCCTTGCACCGTGAGAAGTATGAGTTGCCTTTTGGTCGCGATAGCCATCTTCTCGCCGTGAGGGTCGGTGCTAACGGAAAGATTGTCGAGAAGATGACTGGGCCAAAAAGCGTGAGGCCCACCGAGATTATGGAGAGAAACAATGGCAAACTCTACGTGGGCTCGGTGGAGCTTCCTTTTGTCGGCGTAGTCAAGCGCAACTAGAGATATAGGATGCACTTTTTCTTATTCTTACTAATAACTATAATTTTCATATTTTATTTTTTTTCTATTCGGATCATCTACTGTAATCCACAGATGAAATCATATGTTTTTTCAATAGTCACTTTAACGGGCATAAATGCTAGTTCCTACTACGCTCTTGAAACTTGTTACTGTGTCATCCACATTGAGATGAATTTTTTGGATGCAAAGCAAAAAAATTGCCGACATGTCCGTCTATCCAGATAACGCGAGGACCAACATGAAAGGAGGTTATTGAGTGACGTTGCACCGTGAAAAATATAAGTTGCCATTTGGTCGCGATGGCCATATTCTCGCTGTGAGAGTCGGTGCTAACATGGAGATAGTCAAGGAGATGAGACAGCCAAAGAGCGTGAGGCCAATGGAGAGAGATAATGGCAATCTATTCTTGGGTTCAGTGGAGCTTCCTTTCGCGGAAGTAATGAAGCGCAAATACCTAGAAAACATTGAGATATAGTGTTTCTTATTCGTGCATATATTTTTTTCTTTAAACGACCTATTGTAAATTTTTAATCCACGTTTTTATCAAAAAATCATATGTTCTCTCAATAGTCTTTTTTACGTGCATAAACTCTAATTTTTAGCACGCTCTTGTAACTTTCTACCCTTTCATTCTCATTGGGATGAATCTTCTAGATGCATAGCAAACCTTGCTTGTTGTTCTGGTTTTTATCTTGCTGTTGTGGTTGTTGTAGCTGAGCAAAAAAAAACTATGACAATCAACAAACAAATAACTGCATTTATGACCCACAAAATACAAACTAACAACAAACTCAAGATCTATTACTTTAAATGGCTAACATGAACGTGAGAGAAATTATGTTAAATAAGCACACTCAAGGTCTATTATTACGACAACCTGCCGGGCTACCTTGATAACGCGAGGTCCGACATAAAAGGAGGTTATTTGATGGCATTGCATCGCGAGAAGAATCATTTGACTTTTTATCGGTGAGGATCGGTGCTAACTACAAAATTACCGAGGAGATGAGAGGGCAAAAAACCACGAATTCGACAAAGATAAAGACAGAAAGAATGCCAAGCTCTACTATGGTTCAGTTCAACTTCATTTCATCGGGGTAGTTAAGCGTGCGTAGCTAGAGAACAGTAAACATATAGGTGGATTGTTTTCTAACAATTAAATATATTTTATTATTGTTCTTTTTAACTCGAACAACCTATTCTAATCCACATTTTTCGTTAGAAAAACGTATGCTCTTTAAGTATTCATTTTAACGTGCGTAAAAACTTGTAATTTTTATCACCTTTTTGTAACTTGTTACTATGTCATCCACAATGGGAAGAATCTTTCAGATGCAAAACAAAAATTTCTTTTATGATGGTTTTGTTCTTGCTGTTGTGGTTGTTGTAGCGTTAAAGGAAGCAACGAATGAACGACTCGTCAAAGGAATAAAGGTCCTTCTTTCTTTTGGAAACTTGCTGGTGGTATCCCCTTTTTCTGGGAATATTCCAAACATATGGTTGCCTCTATCCCTCTTTGCCTCAGATCCAAACAGGTGGTAACCAGTTTAAAAGAGGGCTATCCCTGTCCCTGAGAGGATAGCCCTCGAACCAAACACATCCTTAGAATGGCCACTACGGCGAGTTCGCAAGGAAGCGGTGAGGCGCGCGAGATCTGATCCTCGCTAATAAGAAAACGTGTGATGACGCAATCCTAAATAATAGAAGGTCAAATTTAGATCAGTGAGGTAGTACGTGATCAAATAGATAATGCACTTTTTGCAAGAAAAAACAGATAATCCAATTGAAGTTTGACCAATACAAAACAACTCTTAAGATAGGAACATGCTTGTGCAGATTATGATCACTCCTAAGGAACATGGAATTAACAATATAGTACCCGATAATGCTTGCAAAAAATGATTTGAGATGTGAGTTTACTGTTTCTCAATGAAGGTTACTCCTGAAAATGAACGATCATAGTGCTTGAAAGGCTCCTGACCCGTGGCGTCGCTCCACTCGAGTGACTCGAGGGACGTCTTGCATGCAACGGGCAGACCTCTTGACGCGAGTGGACCACGGGAAATCCCATGATTAGGTACCCTGAGTTTCATGAAGGGAGAGGGGTGTGTCGTTGGTGATCTCATCGGCTAACAGGACATGGGATTTTATCCAGGTTCGGGGCCCTCGTACGGTAAAACTCCTGCTCCTGCTCGATTGATTATATGGTGGAGGTATTACAATGGTGGTTCCGGAGAGATTGCTCAAGCCAGAGGTGTTGCGAGATGAGATTGGATTATCCCGGGACGTCGCCCCTCCTAGCCTTACTAGGCTAGGTCTCGGGGAGTCCACCTCGGGTTACAAGAGGATTCCTATTCTAGATTGTCTTGTACGCCAAGCCTTGAACAACAGGTCGGTGCAGCCGATGATGCCTCGGGTGGGCCCAGCGAGATGAAGTTGGGCCATGTAACACCCCGGATGTCAAGCTACAGTAATCCTCATGATTAAGATAAGTCATTTTGAATTACAGCGCTTGATCACATTGGATCTTATCTCAATTCAAATTCAACCCAATTAAAATTTCCAAAACCAAGTGGAAATTAATGTTCAACCAAAAAATGTGCAATTTTTTTTATAAAATGCCTAAAAGTTAGTAGATCACTATACAATGTTATGGATATTTATTGCAACATTTAAATATTTTATACAATTCAAAACAGAGCCAAACAACCTCATTTATTCCATTTAAAAGATGAAACAAAGTTCAAATGAATTTCGTTGGGTTCCAACTTTTTATATTAGTGTGTTATTATGTAACATGAATATTAGGTCCAGTGGCACATTTTATAAAAACCAAATTGCAGACAAATAAAATATAAAACAAAAGAAACAGAAAAAATTACAAAACAAAGAGAAAATTTAAGAAACCCCTAACCCACGCCCAGGGCAAAGGCCTTCCCGGCCCAGCCCAATCCCACCCCAATCCCTCTACCTCCTGTTCACGGGGAGGGGCATGGCACCCATCCACGCAGGCCATGGCCGCGGCCACTCCGTGGCGGCCATCCACCGGCTGGCCGACGGGGATAAGTAACCCTCCCATATCTCTCGCGAACCCTAACGCCCTTTGCTCCTCCTTACTCACGCCGCTGTCCTCCCTCCCTCTCTGCTGCCCCTCCCCGACAACGCCAGACGCGCCCGTCGCCGCCCGTCGCGCATGGCCGTGGCCACGGGCCACCTCGTTGGCCGTGAGCATGTCCAAGGTCCCCGTGGGCCTCGACTTCGTCACCTGCGTACACTGCCTCGAGTCGCTAGCCTGTGCATCGCCGGAATCGTCCACACCCTTTGCCGCCGGCCGCCGCACCACGTCCCCAAATCCGCCGATGTCGCTGCATCCCCAGCCCCCTTGAGATTCTACTCGGCACCGTTGTGAGATCTGCGTCGATTCCCCTCCTTCCCCTCGCCGAATCGCCACCGTATCACCTCCCCCGTCGACACCGCGAGCATCGGGCTCATCGTGGCAGCCATGGCCGTAGCCCGCACCCCTGTACCTCTGGTAGTCCCGGGATCCCTGGTGCGCGCCCCGTACACACGCTGGCCACACTCCCACCATGCCCTCGCCACGTCGTTCGCCCCCCACTGCTGCTGCCGGCCCTGGTCGCCGTCACCGGCCGTTGCTGCAACCGTCGTGCTGCTGCGCCCCGGCGTGCACGTGCACGTGCGCGTGACCCTCTTCACGGCCCCCTCGTCGGAGCGCCTCCTGGCCATGGCCGTCGTGCCCCTGGCCGCCGACGTGGGCGCGCGGGGCTTAAACCATTGGGGATGACCCACTCGCATGTGGGGCCCGCCCATGCTTAATTAGCCTAAGTACCTCATTAAGAGTAACCCCCCACTGAGACTTACAGATGGGCCCCCCAATTTGTTTAGAACTTAATCAGTAGAAAACTTTTGAATTAACATATCTCTATGACACATGGCCCCCAGTCATTTAGTTAATAAAAATGAATTTAGTTAAAAATATCTCAGAATGACAGCTGGGCCCCACTTCTAATTTAGAATAAATAAACTGATTTATAAATGTACAGTGTATAACATGTGGGATCCCACCGTTAGTTTGACTGGTCAAATATACTGTTTTGGATAATGTTTATTAAACAATTAAATAAATTCCAGAAATATTTTAAAATGAATAAAACTTTGAAATTCAATATCTTTTAAACCGTAAGTCAGATGAAAATACTTTATACATCAAAGTTGATCAGAAAAATCCAACGAATCCAAATACGCTACCCGTATACCCACCTCACCCCTCTAACCTACCGAACATGGAACATTTTCCCTCCGGTTCATTTGCCTGTCAAACGACCGGAGCCAGTAAACTTTCCGGATGAAAATGATTTGTATACGAAAGTTATTCAGAATGGATCTGCGAGCACGGATACACTATCCACATGTCTATCAGATGTCTCTAACACTGCAGACATGGAACCTTCCCCCTCCGATTCATCTGTCCGGTAATCAACCGGTACTAATGAGTCATCCCCGGATAAATTTCTGCTACGGGAAAATCACCGAACACTGCGTTATAGCCCCGTTGCTTTGTATCTTCTATGCCATACATTTTTATTGCTATTATTATTGTGTATTTACTGTTTCTCTCCCCCCTTATTCTCCGGTAGACCCCGTTGCTGCCGCCGATGACACCACCGAGTACGACTACTTCGTCGACTACCGTACCCCTACTGTCGAGCTTTCAGGCATGCAGAGCCATTCTCTTTCCCCAGATATCTCCTATATTTTTCGTACATTTCTTGCACTAGGTATTGTTACTGCTGCTGCTATCTTGCTTACCTATTCAATTGCATAGTCTGTCATTGTCGCCCCTTGATGTACATTTCCTTGTCCTATCCTGCCTTATAAATATATATAATATCCAGCAGTTAGCCATGCGCCATGTTAGTCAACTAGGATTAGATAGCGGGTCGTGATCGCTCTGGGGAGTGATCGCGGGTATAAATTATTATAACTGCAACAGGTACGGTACAAAGTAGACGTCCAAGGGAACCTACAATGGCGAGACTCTCCGAGTCGCTTCAAGTTTGACTTAAGAGTGGATGGACTCGTATTTCACTCTCGTCGTCGGCTCGGTAGTGTAGCATCACCGGGATGATACGAGGATACTCCTCTTTAGTTCATTTCGTTGATGTCTAGGTTGAACCTCTTCAAGTGTACCATCGATGGTGATTCCTCCTGGTTTCACTTGATGGTAGGCACCCGAATCAACTGGTGTCCTTAAAGGTAAGTAGTCGGGTGACCCAACGGTGCCCGCGAGAGGTATTGTATCGGGATGGCAGGACAGGCGGATACCATTGTGGGCCTGGTCCTTGCTCGTTGGCCATGAGATACCAAACCACGAAAGTCGAGCTCCTCCAGGAGCACACGCGAGACAAGGTAAGAAGACGGTTCACCTTGTTGGTAACCGCGTGCTTTGACGGGGCGACAGGGCAGGCACCGATGTACTGGTGGTCATCGCTGTTGTTCGTTGTCCGTTGTGTGAACTAGTCGGGCAACGATAAAGGTTGTCCGCGAGATAATAAAATGACTAAGGGTTCGGTGGATGACTTGAGAGGCCGCAAAGGCCTGTATGAACTACCTTCACGTGGGATAAGGAGTTATGGGCTCCCCTGCGTTGTAGTTCATTCGAAATCTCTTCAAACGTCAGCAGTACCGCGGTTTGGTTGCCGGGAAGCGGTGTGTATTCTTTGCTCGAACTGTGGTATTTGCTTTTGCTTCACCATCCAGCCTCGCACCGTGTAGGAGCGTGAAGGGTCAGGGTCCTAGACTGATGATCGCATAGGATTTAGTCCGGCGGATGGCCTATCTGCTGAGCCTAGGATGGGCTGCGGCATGTCGGATAGCCTCTGTGGGGCATTCTATAACAAGGTGTACGCCACCCTGGAGATCCGAGCGTGCATGCCTAACAGTAGTGCACCCCTGCAGGGAGTTTGATCTATTCGAATAGCCGTGTTCACGGTAACAGGACGCTTTATGTTGAAGCCAGATCCTACTACTACAAACTACTACTATTAAACTGTTGGTTTCGGGTTTTCTTCCTCGCAGGGAAGCCGAGGAAGGGATCTCGGAGGCATTGATAATTATTACAACTTACTATTATACAATGTTGCAACAACTTCTGCTGCATTGTTACTTTATGCTTTATATAAACTGTTGGCTATTCTCTCCTCATGCTTCAAGAGTCGTCGAAAGATGCTAGTCTTCGGTAGGCCTAGCTTCTCATCCTTATTCTGACTTTCTACCTTGCAGTCCAATATATATAGCCTCCCCTTTCCATTTGATACAAATGCATATTTGCTTAGTAGCGGACGTAAGACTCGCGGGTATGCTAGATACTCACCTTTGCTTTATTTTCCCCCTTTGTTTTATATACCCGACCGGTTGATTCCATCAGACGTTGGAGCCTTGGAGTACAGGAGCAGAAGATCCCCGGTGTTTGCTTCATCGTGGAGTTTCCCCCTCGACCAGGAGTAGTTTGGAGGTTCCCAGGCAGGAGGCCTCGCCTTTTCGATCTGTTGTTATTTGTGCTAGCCTTCTTAAGGCAGATCATGTGTACCTCGTGTCTGTATTCAGTTACTATTCTTCCGCTAACTTTGTGCTTTCGAGTTGTTGTATTCGATCCCTCGTGGCCCCTGGCTTGTATTAAATATCTTGTATTATTTTATTTATAGAGTTGTGTTGTGATATCTTACCGTGAGTCCCTGATCTCGATCGTGTACCTTGCGTGTATGATTACTGTACACGACTTAATTTTGGGGGCGTCACAAGTTGGTATCAGAGTTGACTGCCTGTAGGAAACCCCCTTCCAACTCCTTGGTCGAAGTCGAGTCTAGACAAACAAAAACTATCTTGCTAACATAATGTTTGGCTTACGGGCCCACATGTATACCACCCAGTTGTGATATCTATGGTATTAGGATCTTTTACTTTGTACCTTTACTCTGGACTCTACTCTCTCATCCTTTCGAGTTAAAGGTTTTGCTAACTCTAACTCTAGGTTCTCGTGACTACTTCCTCCTGGAGAGCCCCTCATTGCAGATGATGACCTGATTCACCAGAAGATGCCGAAGATACTCTCCGATGAATTGCTGAGACCCTAGGCGCCCATCGCCCTTGCAATCCCCTGCCATCGATAATTCTGTGTGGATAATGGCATCCACCTCCCGATCTGAAAGTCATAATTCCCTTATACTTAAGCATCAAATTATTTCGATGCTTCTATCACCCGATGCCTTTGCATTCTTTCTCCTTCTGGTTGATTGCCGATACTCACCTCAGATTCTTTGCGAAGCACCCGAACTTTGGTGGATTGTTATCCGACTAATCTTACATGGCTTCTTCCATGTGTCCATTCGGTTCATCGTGTGAAATACCATCCCTGCCCCTCGATGATTTGTGTTATCATCGACAACCTCCTTTGACTCCCTGACAATACGAACTTGGTCATGTATATCTTGCTCTGCTTTCCCTTGGGAAAGATATACAACTGATACTTGTGTATCATCACATTTTCCCTTCCATTGGTTTGTTTGATCTGATGATCACATTTTCCTTTCCATTGGTCTGTTTAATCTTTCTTCTGATGTAACTTATCTGAGCAGTGATAATTCCCTTCTTATGTAAACACCTCGGTGTACCGCTCCGTCAGTATAACCTGTTACTAATGTTGATGACTTTTCGGTAACCACCGATGGATGAGAACTTTGCCAATTGGTCTGCCTCGTCTTAACGAGCAGTAAGATGGTTCTTATTGTCCCTCACCCTTGGTACCGACCTTGTTACCGACAAAGCTGACAAACTGTTCCCTGACAAACCTTGCATCGTGATCGCATGGAATGTCACCACCCTTCTTATACAAGGTGGGCCCATAACCCACAGTTCCACAGGATCGAAACATGACTCTCTTTTACCTTTCTGTTCTCAAAGTTATTCCTCGTGCCTGACCTCGTATGCAATTCACGAGTCACATACCTTGTGATATTCAGTACAATATCAGACTCAGTGCTTATGCCTGATGCTCTGGACCCATTTTCATCATCCTTCAACGATATCGAATGCATGCTTATCTGCTTTAAACTTCCCATACCCTCTTTTGTTTCTCTCGATGTATTTCTCCTGAGATTAACCTCGAGAGGTACTTTGTACCCCATTCCCTTGGACAGCCTCGGTTGATTAACAATTTACCGATCCGACCCCATTATGTTTTCCCTCCTAGCCTATTCGTAAGTACGATGAAGACCCCGAAGGAAGGATAACAACTCATAGAGATGCACCGATGCAGAGAAGCAAGACATCAACGAGAAGGATTAACTTATTTGAGAAGGACAACAAGACCCAGAAGATTCGTTAGGATACAAAACCAGAACTCTATCCCTAGCACTACCTTGTAATTCTCGGGACGAGAATTCTTGTTAGTGGGAGATAATTGTAACACCCCGGGTGTCAAGCTACAGTAATCCTCATGATTAAGATAAATCATTTTGAATTACATCGCTTGATCACATTGGATCCTATCTCAATTCAAATTCAACCCAATTAAAATTTCCAAAACCAAGTGGCAATTAATGTTCAACAAAAAATTGTGCAAACAATTTTATAAAATGCCTAAAAGTTAGTAGATCACTATACAATGTTATGGATATTTATTACAACATTTAAATATTTTAAACAATTCAAAACAGAGCCAAACAACCCCATTTATTCCATTTAAATAATGAAACAAAGTTCAAATGAATTTAGTTGGGGTCCCAACTTTTTATATTAGTGTGTTATTATGTAACATGAATATTAGGTCCAGTGGCACATTTTATAAAAACCAAATTGCAGACAACTAAAATATAAAACAAAAGAAACAGAAAATAATTAAAAAACTAAGAGAAAATTTGAGAAACCCCTACCCACGCCCAGGGCAAAGGCCTTCCCGGCCAGCCCAACCCCACCCCAATCCCTCTATCTCCTGTTCATGGGGAGGGGCGTGGCACCCATCCACGCCGGCCATAGCCGCGACCACGCCGTGGCGGCCATCCACCGGCTGGCCGGCGGGGATAAGTAACCCCCCCCATCTCTCCCGCGAACCCTAACGCCCTCTACTCCTCCTTACTCGCACCGCTGTCCTCCCTCCCTGTAAGAGCAAGTTTTTACCCCGAAGGTTTTGAAGATTGTTGGACAAAGCAGAAGTGGAACTAATATTGTTTTCGAGTATAAACAGATACTTAGGTTCCGAAAGAATGGAGTTTGCAAGGAGAAGGTCGAAGGACAACTCACTGCAGCAAAGCTGCAGTCAACTACCGAAACCTTTGAAGGAAGACGACCCCTAAAAATGTCGTTGAAGAAGAAGACTCTCTCGAGTAAAAGCGCAACGAGGAGAAAGCTGAAGCTGGTCGAAGACTTAGTCTTTTTACTAGTTTCTCTTCATTTTCTTGAGTTGTAGGAAAAAACGTACTATCAAGAGGGGTTTGCTAGTTGAGATCTTTGTCGAAGTGAATTGCTCAGCTCAACCTAAACCAACGAAAGCCTACCGAGAGAAATCTTACTGAGTCGAGTGAATAGCTCGAAGGCAAAGTCATCGCACTTCGTGCCTTCGAGAGAGAACTCGTTCGGTAAGTCAGCTTACTTGTTCCTCAAGTAAAGTTGCATAGTGATTGGAATCCGACCGTTGTGGACACGCGTCAAGCGGTTGCATCGGGTCACTTCAGTCATTTTACCCATTGGGATCGCCAACTATAAATACCCCGCACCTACCCGCCATATCGGGTCGGCTGCTCCACTGAAGATTCTAAGGCAGAAGTACTGTGATCATCCCAAGAGAGATCCATCGAGAGAAAACCAAAACCCAAGTCCGAACCGAGTTGAGCAATTCATAGAGACTTAGGTCGAGATTAGCCGATCTTTTTATCTTGGAGAACTGCAAGTCTCCTAGACGGTTAGGTGTCGCGTGTCAAGCAGTCGAAGAGAAATTATTGCTGCTGAAGGAAGTTTGTAAAGGTCTCGGAGATGTCCTGAATCATCTACCACGAGTGAAAACTGGACAAGCTCGAGGAGTTTGTTGCAGTGGAGAATAGGACAGAGAGAGTTTTGCTCCAGGTGTTCAATCACCAGTCCCTCCAACCAGACGTAGCACTTTGCAGAGTGTGAACTGGTTTACCAAACATCGTCGTGTCAATACTGTATTTCCTTCGAGATGTCTTTAGTCCTTCGCTGTTTGCATGAGTTCCTTCTAAGTTCCTTAGAATTTTTAGAAGTTATCATTCACCCCCTCCCCCTCTGATCATTCTTGAGCTTTCACTCCCTCTCTGCTGCCCCTCCCCGAGCAAGCCAGGCGCGGCCGTCGCCGCCCGTCGCGCATGGCCGTGGCCACGGGCCATCTCGTCGGCCGTGAGCATGTCCAATGTCCCCGTGGGCCTCGACTTCGCACCTGCGTACACTGCCTCGATCCGCTAGCCTATGCATCGCCAGAATCGGCCGCACCCTTCGCCGCCGGCCGCCGCACCACGTCCGCCAATCCGCCATTGTCGCTGCGTCCCCAGCCCCCTCGAGCTTCTCCTCGGAACCGCTGTGAGCTCCACGTCGATTCCCCTCCTTCCCCTCGCTGAATCACCATCGTATCATCTCCACCGTCGACGTCGCAAGCATCGGGCTCGTCGTGACCGCCATGGTCGTAGCCCGCACCCCTATACCTCTGGTCGCCCTGGGATCCCTGGTGCGCGCCCTGTACACACGCTGGCCACACCCCCACCACGCCCTCGCGACGCCGTTCGCCCCCCCCCCACTGCTGCTGCCGGCCCTGGTCGCCGTCACCTGTCCCGTGACCGGTCGCTGCTGCTACCGCCGTGCTGCTGCGCCCCGGCGTGCGCGTGCACGTGCACGTGCGCGTGACCACCCCCGCGCCTCGACACACCCCCTTCATGGCCCCCTCGCCGGAGCACCTCCCGGCCATGGCCGTCGTGCCCCTGGTCGCCGACGTGGGCGCGCACGACTTAAGACTTAAACCAGTGGGGATGACCCACTGGCATGTGGGGCCCTCCCATGCTTAATTAGCCTAAGTACCTGATTAAGAGTAACCCCCCCCACTGAGACTAATAGATGCCCCCCCAATTTATTTATAACTTAGTCAGTAGAAAACTGTTGAATTAAAATATCTCTATGACACATGGGCCCCAGCCATTTAGTTAATAAAAATGAATTTAGTTAAAAATATCTGGGAATGACAGCTAGGTCCCACTTCTAATTTAGAATAAATAAACTGATTTATAAATGTCCAGTGTATGACATGTGGGACCCCACTATCAGTTTGACTGGTCAAATATACTACTTTGGATAATGTTTATTAAACAATTAAATAAATTCAAAAAATATTTTAAATTGAATAAAACTTTGAAATTCAATATCTTTTAAACCGTAAGTCACATGAAAATACTTTATATATCAAAGTTGATCAGAAAAATCCAACGAATCCGAATACGCTACCCGTATACCCACATCACCCCTCTAACCTACCCAACATGGAACATTTCCCCTTCGGTTCATTTGTCTATCAGACGACCGGAGCCAGTAAACTTTCCGGATGGAAATGATTTGTATACGAAAGTTATTCGGAATGGATCTGCGAGCACGGATACACTATCCACATGTCTTTCAGATGTCTCTAACACTTCAGACATGTGATATGTCCAAAATGCATCACTATTTTATATAGTAATTATTTCCTATTCATTGATATATTTCATAATATGATGTTATTCCTATGTTGTTTTGGCTTGTTTTACATAGTTTGCAACTTTCCGATGCCGAAGCAGCACACACATGATTCAACGGTAAAAAGTGGACGCTGAGTTGCTGAAGCAGAAGACCTCCAAATTACCTGAAAAATCGACGGAGGCTATTTTCCAGAAGGATGAGGAGGACACGCAAAAGAGGGGCCATAGGGGGGCCACAGGGTGCCCAGGCGGCAACCTAGCGCGACCGTCACCTGGGGTGCGCCGGGAGGGTTCCTGGACACCTGGGGCCACTCCCGCCCCCCCCCTCTGTTCTATATATCACTCGTTATCCAAAAACTCTAAAAATGAGGAGTTTCGCGAGTTCCGCTGCCGCTCCGTGGCGGAAACCAATAGAGGAGAAAAGACATCTCCGGCGGGCAGATTCCACCGAGGAGAACACCTCCCGGAAGAGGAGATCATTGCCATCGTCATCACCATCGTCACGGGCATCATCGAGATCATCATCAACATCATCCCCAACATCAGCACCATCTCCATCTTCATCCCATCTCACCTCACAAGTTTAACTTGTGTTGTAATCCGTACTATCTATCCTCTCTACTCTATTGGTGTTGATTACTACCGTGTGATGAATGCTATTGAGTTTTGTTTGAGAAATATCATTGTGTCCATATTGTTTATCATCTATTTATCCCCTCTGATCATGATCTCTTTTATGTCTTGTGAGTAGTTACTTTAGTTCTTGAGGACATGGGAGAAGTCTAGTTGCTAGTAGTCATATGATGTTGAAGTAATATGTGTTGTTTGATATTTAAATTGTGTTTTTATTTTCCTAGTGGTGTTGTGTGAGTCGAACACTCAACACTTCGCCTTATTAAGGACCTAGGGGAATGCATTGTGTATAAATAATGCTTACGGTGGGTTGCCGAAGTGACAGAACCTTGAACCCCGGTTTGCACGCTTTTGCACAAGGGAACAATGGATCATCGATCGTATTGCTATGGTTAGGCTTTTGCCTTAATTACTATCTTATATTTTCGGATGGTTGCAAGATGTTTAATCATAAGAGTTCCCTTATCTTAGTCTATAAGGTGTGCTAGCATAGATCCACCCACTCAACACTT
Organism: Bromus sterilis; assembly: GCA_950022295.1. Taxonomy (NCBI): domain Eukaryota; kingdom Viridiplantae; phylum Streptophyta; class Magnoliopsida; order Poales; family Poaceae; genus Bromus; species Bromus sterilis. The sequence goes on along the minus strand of OX465599.1, from coordinate 279,798,115 downwards.
ATCAACACATCACATATCACCGATACGGATTATAGCGAAAGCACGTGACTATTTCTCCCGTGTGTCCTCAAGAACACTTTTAGCCTTATTAAGTTCAGTTGCCAGGATTATCCTTTGCTCAAAAGGATCGAATCACTTTTTACTCCTCGGTGCCTTTTACTTTGTTCGCTTTTACCTTCTTGTTGCTTATACCGAAAACCCCTAAAAAGTTATCTTTCGGTTCCTGCAGTTATTTCTTTGCCAAAGTCACTTACCAATACCTTCTGCTCCTCGTTGGGTTCGACACTCTTATTTATCAAAAACGCTACAAAAGATCCCCTACAGTTGAGGGTCATCAACATGGAACCTTCCCCCTACGGATCATCTTTCCCGTAATCAACCGGTACCGATGAGTCATCCCCGGATAAATTCCTGCTCCGGGAAAATCACTGAACATTGCGTTAGAGCCCCGTTGCTTTGTATCTTCTATGTCATACATTTTTATTGATATTATTTATGTGTATTTACTGTTTCTCCTCCCTTATTCTCTGGTAGACCCCATTGATGCCGCCGATGGCACCACCGAGTACGACTACTTCGTCGACGACCGTACCCCTACTGTCGAGCTTCCAGGCAAGCAGAGCCATTCTCTTTCCCCAGATATCGCCTATCTTTTCCGTACATTTCTTGCACTAGGCATTGTTACTGATGCTGCTACGTTTCTTACCTATTTAATTGCATAGCCGGTCATTGTCGCCCCTTGATGTACCTTTCCTTGTCCTATGTTGCCGTATAAATATATATAATATCCAGCAGTTAGCCCTACGCCATGTTAGTCAACTAGGATTAGATAGAGGGCAGTGATCGCTCTGGGGAGTGATCGCGTGTATAAATTATTATAACTGCAACAGGTACGGTACAAATCAGACGCCCAAGGGAACCTACAACGGTGAGACTCTCTGAGTCTCTTAAAGTTTGACTTACGAGTGGATGGACTCGTATTTCACTCTCGTTGTCGGCTCGGTAGTGTAGCATCAACGGGATGATACGAGGATACTCCTCTTTAGTTCATCCCGCAGATGTCTCGATTGAACCTCTTCAAGTGTACCATCGAGGGTGATTCCTCCTGGTTTCACTTGATGGTAGGCACTGATACGCGAGAGATGATTGCTTCTCACCCTTCGTTGGTTACCCCAAGTGGAAGGTAAGATGCAACGTAGCAGCAAGTTTCCCTCGGTGAATATACCGAGGTTGAGTATCGACCAGTAGGACTCCGACGATGATAAGTAGGTGTCAGCTGCGCACCTGACGCGGACCTGCACACAACACCATTAACTTTGCTCCCAACGAAGTTCAGAGAGGTTGTCAATCTCTCCGGTCTTGTTGTTTACAAAGGATCAAAGACACAGGATAATGATAATGATAGCAACTGAAAGTAAAAAGCAAGAAAGTAAATGAGCGTGTAAATAGTGATGAGAACATGGACCGGGGTCCCGTGATGTTCACTAGTGATGTCTCTCTCCCAAAAGAGGAGAATATTGCTATGCGAGGTAAAAAATTACAGAAGGGCAATTTACAGGATTAAAAATGCACCATAATGCTAACTATGCTACAAAATAAAGGAAGAGGCTCAAAAGCATGGGCAGTACGCCAAGATAAGTAGACCGAAATCCATCTGCATCTACTACTAATCATCCACCTTGAGATATCTATCCAGAACATCTCGCTGGTATTAAGTTGCGAGCCCCACCCAAAGTGTAAACCCAAAACAACAGACAACTGCATTAAGAAGAACTTTGCGTAAAGTAAACAATCCTTGTAACCGCGGTTACAAGCACCGTTGTTTTCCCCCTTGTGGCCAAAACACATCCCCTAGACTCATGTTTCTGTCGCTCAAGTGTGTCATCAGGGGGCATGTACCACCAATCGAGCATAACGTTCCCTCTTGGAGTTACTACCTACCACTTGGCCAAAGCAATAAATAGCAACGGAGAACATGCAAGAATTACTTCAGAACAAAAATACAAAAGATAAGAACCAATTATATTACTCTATCACAATCTGAACATAATCTCATAATCCATCAGATCCCTTCAAACTCAACATAGCAAAAGCAGAAAGAATTACATATGTGCCTCGATCATGTAGGGCAGCTCACGAGGTCTAAACCATGAAGAACAAAGAGGGGAGGAGAACATCACATAGCTACTGATCACGGACCCATGGTCCAAGGTAGACTACTCACGGCACATCCGGGAAGCGTCCATGGTGGAGGATAAGCTTCCGGAGGTCGATCCTCCCTCCGGCAAGGTGCCAGGAAGGGTCCTGACGGTTCTCCCGATATTGGAAGCGCGGCGGCGGTGGAACAGAGGAGAATTTGTGAAATAGGGTTCTGTCCTCGGAGTTTTCCCGTGACGGAGAATAAATAGGCGAAGGGGGGCAGCCAGGGGGGCCACCAGGGGCCCAGGCGCCCCCTGCCACGGCCAGGCCCCTAGCCGTGTCAGGTGGCCTCCTGGGTGCCTGGTGGTGGCCCCATGGCCCTCATTCGGGATTCTGGAGTCTTCCGACACGCTAATTTTTTATCTGATTTTTCCAGGATTTTTGGAGCATTTTTGTATGGGAAAAACTGAAATAGAAAAACAGCAGAAAACAGGAACTGGCACTACGGTGCACTGAGTTAGTAGGTTAGTCCAAATATGATCAAAAGTGTATGAAATTGTATCTAGATCATAGCAATATCACACAAAACATGCATGGAGCGAGCAGAAATTATCGATAAGTTTGAGACGTATCAACATCCCCAAGCTTAATTCCTGCTTGTCCTCAAGTAGGTAAATGATAATAGGCATAATTTCTGTGGTGACATGCTAGCGACCATATAAAGACTTTCAAAAGTAAGTAATCAAGGTATGTAATTCAATTCAAGTCATAACATGCAAGAGTCTATATTAGCATTAAAACAAGCAACGAAAGAACATTAGGTGCAAGAGCTCTCGCTGTCCGTGACTCGAATGTCTCCAAACGGTGTTTGCGTGCAAGAAGGGGGATAGGGAATACGAGAAAAAAAGTATTTTTAGTTGAGAACTCAATCTACTAAAGTTTCACACTTTTTTTTGAATCGTTTATGACAGTGAGGAGAACCCCCCACTGCCTTCTATATTAGAATGTCAAAACACCCAGGATTTACATGAGGGGGGAGGGGAGGGTCAGATTTACACGGGGGGAGGAGGGGAAGAGAAGTCAGATGTATAGTGGGGGGAGAGGGGAGGAGTGAAGAATAAAAAGGAAACGGTCACAAAAGAGAGTTTAGTATGGCGGATATCAGGGGCCCCGCCCCCTCCTTAGATCTATGTCTAAGCATGTCGAAATCCTTCTCAAATCTTTGTTTCCAGGATCTAACCAAGGGCCGCAGGCCTCTAAAGTAAGTTTCATTCCTCACCTTCCAAAGACTCCAGGAGGACACGATGAACACCTCCATGAAAAGGCCCTGGACCAAAGGGCTTTTGCAGCATGCAACCACTCCAGTCGACCACCAGTGGTCATCCAGGAAACCCCCAGCTCAGTCCAACAATCCCTACTAAAAGGGCATTGAAAAAACAGGTGCTCCATAGTTTCCTCCTCGCTGGTATCACAGAGCATGCAAGTGTGGTCTTCTTTGGAATCTTATCTTGACTCGTCCCCCAGACCACTAGCCAGGTACAAGTCAATTTGATCCACTCCTTTTCGATATTTTGAGCACTCATGCCATGGATGAGCGTAAGCACGAGAGTTGACACTTAGGATGGCAAAGAGAGAATATGGTGGAGGAGGAAGTCAAAAAGGTGAGAAAGGCTCACATCAATGAGGACAATCATATGCGAGAATGCCAAATGATAGATATGATGTGAGGAGTAGGGATTGCCATGCAACGGATGCACATATGAGCTGAAAAGCTCTCCAATGGAACTAGTGGGGGTGCATCTAACTTGCTCGCTCATGAAGACCTAGTGATCTTTTGAGGAGGCTCATCCTTGGAATATGCAAGCCAAGTTCTATAGTGTGAAGGTCCCCACATAGCTATATGCATGATCATCTATATGGAGTACAAGGATAAGAGGGAGTACTAGTGTGGATCTTTCAAAATGATAGTAGCGTTGCCCCTTTCTCTCTTTTTATTTATTTTTCTCCCTTTTCTATTTTTTTTGTATTTTTTGTGACCTCAATGTCTCTTTCTATTTAACTCTCATTTTTCCTCTTTGGGATCTTTTATTTTGTCCACTTTGGGATCTTTTCCTCACTTAAGGGAAACACTCTAATTTACAAGAGGGTATAGAAGATCTTTCACACTTTACAAGGTACTCAAATGTAAGGCCCCTGATGCGGTACTAACTCTAACTAGTCGCTTTCGCGTCCGGTCGGAGTTAGAAGCGCATCAAACGCCACCGGCGCACGACACTCGCACTCGTGTCGCTGCCGGATTCTCGACAACAGGTATAAAAACACAGCTCTACAAGAAAAGGGGAAATACATATATAGAGATAATAGGGCAGGGCATACAACGCCACTGTCCAAAATACATCACATTCTCATGAATATATAACATCAATACATCAAGCGGAAGCAAGTCGGACCGAGTACTGTCAAGATACAAATTGCCCTAGAGAGGGCTACACATAAATCCACCCACGGGAACGTCTGAGCCCAACTAAGGATCCTACTGGTCGGAGTAGTCGTACTCGTCGTCATCCTCTGGGGGCACCTCCACGAAGTATCGTCCAGTGCTGGGGTCGAGGTAGTAGTCCACTGCAGCGGCCGATCAGGCAAAGCGGTAAAAGCGGAAAAGTAAACGGGGGTGAGAACATATCATTACGGAATAACTAACGCTACAGGTAAGGTAAAGGAATAGACAGTTTGCAGCCGCACTAGCATATATGGTGGCTACACGATCTATCAGAATAAAGATGAGATCCAAGGATTCACGGAGACAACGTGTCGTAAGTCAGCTATCCACCTACTTACGCAAACATAACACAACCTCGTTTCCCTCTCGGTCCCCCTGGACGAAGAAAGACAACCAAGGTACGCACACGGTTTGTCAAATTTTATAGCATGAATTTCATTGATGTTATTCTATGAACAAGGAGTAGGTCTCAAGTAGTCCATAACCGCAGACACGGCTTTTCGAAAAGATTTACCCTGCAGGGATGTACCAACTGTCCATTATAGACGTCGCATGTACGTCCGGTTTCCACTTGGCTAGGTAAGCGCCTGGAACTCCGGAACGTCAGAGTCCCTCTAACTAACAACGCACAAATCCGGGTGGCCCCCGGTGAGTCGACACCCAACTCAAAAGCTGGCCACGCTCTCGAATCGGTCTCTACCGTCTGTCGCAGGTTTGGATAACCGGTTAGTTCTCTTATGAGACCGGGTCCTCAGCCGGACAAAGTGGGCCAGCCAAGAAACTATGTCCTCCTGGCCCTGGTTTGGTTTGGAAACAACTGGGGATCCAACCAGCACACACACATTGCAAATGTAAAACAGCTCGGGCCACCACTAGAATGTACGAAGCTAGGTAGGTAAGACAAGGGGGGCCCATAAAACCCCACACACGATTAGGCACGCTCGTCAAGAAACACAATACCCGGAACTCGGGTCTTAGGTGACTCAAATGGAACAAGGCACCAGACGGGAATAGTCCAGCCTTCCATCTTTCGTCGAATATAAATTAACATCATTTAACAATAATAAATATCAACCAACTTCTTTTATAACATGATATCCCAACCATAAACATTTAAGGTAAGCAGCAAGTTTTCTATCCATACTAAGCAATGGCTGAGCAGCGGTAACTTAGCAGAATAAGGGTTTGCTGGGATGTGGGGATCATGGCTGTATGGGTTTAAACATGGCATATAATGTAGGTAGGATCAAGCAATAACGTTCTAGATCTACAGTTAGGCATGAGCAGAAAGTTATAAAGTAATGACACAGATCTCCCCCTTGCCTGGTAAGGTAGTCGAAGCAGCACCCCCGGTACCCTCGGGCTCGGTGTCGGACAGCTCCACGTAAGTCTCCTCGGCGGTCTCAGGTGCTAACGTAAGGTACCGGCAAGGAAAGGCACACAAGTAAGCAACTGATGCAACTCAAGCAAGGATGGCATGATCAGGATTTATTTACATGGTATGACCCTGTCTAGTCAAGTTTAAATGAAGGTGATGATGACAAGTCATCACTTTCATATGCAATTTATTTACATTGTAATGGCTTTGGTCTGAGCCTTGACTTAGGTGTAGGTAGCATGATAGCATGACATGAACAACAAAGCATTACAGGAATTTAAATAACATGAAGGTAAAAACAATGATTCCGGAGACGGAGTAGTGTCGGTGAAATTGACACTTAAGAAGGTGCAACAACTGTTGAAGGTCAGACACATAGCATACGACAATATGTTAAGGCTGACCTGAAGAAAAAGATGGCATGGGACTGCCTTGACAAGATCAGATGAACAACATCTCAGATGCACTGAAGCTGAGATGTTGTAGACAGACAGACCTGAGCTTCTGGACCAGGTGATCACACCTTGTCTAAAAGAAAATGCTCAACACGACAAGAAAACATCACTACTGAAATCCTTGCAGAAAAGTTCCCCAAAAACATATATAATATGCCTCCATTTGATTTTGCACAAGCAGTTGCAAATTCAACTGAAGTTCAGGGGGCTGAGTGCAAAATTGCACCTCATGAATTTTGGAAAGGTTCAGTTGATGAAAAGTTTACCACCATGCAACTCCTTGTGCAAAACTACCCAAAAATCATATATGATATGGGCAATTTGCAAGTTGAACCAATTTCCAAAATTGAATAAAAGCAACAGGGGGGGTTTATTTGAAAAATGACCAAACTTCAAACTAGAAGGGGTCAAATGCAAAAACTAGCATCACCACTGTGTTCAGTAGCTCAAGATACCCCAAAAACACATATAATATGTCTCTGTTTGAATACTTGGGCAAAATCGGATTTGAATTTGAAAATTCAAATCCAAATTGATTTAAAACAGAAAAGAAAAGACTAAAAAAAAAAAAAGAAAAAAAAAAGAAAAAGGGTCCAGCCCACTTGGGCTGAATCCAGTCCGCAGCCCACTGCTGCTGCTCACCCTTGCGTGCTAAGGCATTGGGCCGAGCCCAGTTGTTCGCGCGGTCACTCCAAAAAGCAGAAAAAAGGGGGGTTTTCAATCGCCGAAGGGGATTCGAACCCGCGACCTGCTGCTCGTCTCCACGCTCGCTACCACTGCGCTGGTGATTCGATTCTGAACAGATACCGCACGCGGTCTAGGTGATGTGTTCCTCCACTGTCACCTGAACTGAAGCAAAGGCAGTGCCTCTCTGAACCCGACGCGCGTACCAATTCCGGCGAGGCTACCGTGTCGCTCCGGCCATCTCTGCACGAGCAAAGAGGAGCAGCCTTGAGGTGGGACATCCCTCCGCGGCTGCGCGCACGACGGCGACCTGCAACCTCCTCTGCTTGCCGGACTCTTCAACGAAACAGCACGGCGGCGAACTCTGAAACTGCTTCAGTTAGTCAGACGCACGCGCCCGTCTTCCGGCGAACCTAGCGTCGGCTACGCGGCGACCCCGGCCAAGGTCTGGTGACCAACCGGGACCTGGCACCTCCCTCTACACCTTGGCACAGCGCAGCTGCCCACGGGACCAACTGCGGCGACGCCACGGTCGACTGAAGTGGACGGCGGCGCCACTGCATCTGCATTGCTTCAGTCACGGGTGCGATTTCGCGGGCAAAACACGAAAGATCACTCTTTTGCGGTAAAAGACGTGCTCTGGACGGGCACGGGACGCGCACACGTTCTCCTCGGCACCACCCGGGCCACGGTGATCACCGGACTAACCGGGGTCCGTGACACGGCGGCCGGCAGCGCACCGCTACGGCTATCTACGGCTACGCGAACACGACGAGGAGGAGGGACACTCGGGATTCACCTAGGGATGCTTGACGGTGAGCTCGCGTGCATAGAAGAAAGGCGACGCGACGCCGTCGTCGAGGAAGAAGATCCGCTGCGGAGCTCCCCGATGCACGACCCGAATCCAGTACCCCACGGTCCGAAACCTGCAAGGACGGATACAGGAGGGCTTAGAGGTCGTACTATCCGACGGGGGCTAAACACTGAGGCAGGACGGCGGTGAATTGATCGGGACCTCGCCGGAGCAGAGCGGGAACAGGACGGAGAGGGAAACCTCTCCCGGTGGCGGCGAGGGGGAAACTCCGGAGGAAACGGAACCCTAGGGGGTTCATGTGGCTCCAGGGGCTGCTTATAAGGGGGGGGCGGCCTCCCGCCACGCTGGCAGGGCGTCGACGTCGACGAAGCTCGCCGGTGTGAGAGAGGAGAGGGGAGGGGACCTCTCCACGGTGGAAAGGCGACCTGTCCCCTCCCTCGGATCTGGATCGGGCGGTCGGGGTGCCTCCCGCTTACCCCTTCGCTGGAAAGGCCCCCAGCTGGGTTGCGGCCTGTGAGAGAAATGGGCTGGGCTTCGGCTGGAAAAAGAAAAGGGAAAGGGAAAACTGCTGGAGAAAAACAAAATTGGGCAGCAGCCCAAAAGAAAAAGAAAAGAAAAGATAGGGGAGAAGCAAAAATATTTCAAATATTCTATAAATCCCCTAAAAAGATGGTTGATCATCCAAAATTGGTTTGACCATCTTTGCATGCAGTGAAAAATGTCCACAAGCAAAACAGTACCATTTTCTATTTAAAAATAAATAGAAAAGGACTTTGAGGAGTTTTTGAGAGAAAAATAAAAGGTTCAAAATTCCATGAGTTTGAAACTCCTAATCCTTGCATTTTTCTGGATTTTACAAAAGTGGTTTGACCAATTTTGGCAACAACAAAAATGTGGCCCTGTTTTTGAATTCAAAACACTTTGAACTAGGGTTACTGTTTTTGTTGGTGGCAAAAATGCCTTGAGAGTTTTAAAACTCTTGCCATATGAAATGAAATGGCTAGGCCAAGTTTGGTGTCAAGTGAGGTTAGCATGTGGCAAGGAAAAATCCAACAGCACCCTTCTTGAAACGCTTTGCATTCAAAAGAAACCAATCCAAACTGACTCCACTCTCAATGGCAATTTAAATCATCACATGAAAAGATGTAAACTTCCACCATGCCAAGTTACAAGTCCAACAGAGAAAAAAAATAAATACATGGTGATTGCACTTATTACATGTGGGCTGTTACAGCTCTCCCCCACCAACACAGGATCTCGTCCCGAGATCTAGGCAAGAAAAAGCTCGGGATACTCGGAACGGAGATGATCTTCACGTTCCCACGTTGCTTCCTTCTCTGAGTGATGGGCCCACTGCCCCTTGAGGAACTTGACGGTCTTGTTGCGAGTCTTGCGCTCTGACGAGTCAAGAACACGGACTGGACGCTCTGAGTAAGAAAGATCCGCACTGAGCTGGATCTCGCCCAAGTCCACTGCCTGCCCTGGCTGCTTGAAACACTTCTTCAACTGAGACAGGTGAAACACATCATGCACCATAGCCAAACTGTCTGGAAGCTCTAGGCGGAACGCAAGAGGTCCCCGAGTCTCAAGAATGCGGAACGGACCAACGAACCTGGGAGCCAACTTGCCTTTGATCCCAAAGCGGTGAGTGCCTCGAAGTGGAGACACTTTGAGGTATGCGAAGTCACCAACTTTGAGGTCAACACCACGGTGCTTCTTGTCATAATAGGCCTTCTGCCTAGACTGTGCTGCCTTTAGGTTCTCTCGGACAATCTTCACTGTGTCCTCTGCCTCTTGGATCACATCTGGACCGAACAATTGCCTCTCGCCTGTCTCGGACCAGTTCAAAGGTGTCCTGCATTTGCGACCATACAACACTTCAAACGGCGCTGCCTGCAGACTTGCTTGATAGCTGTTGTTGTAAGAGAACTCAGCATACGGCAAGCATTCCTCCCACTTCATGCCAAACGAGATGACACATGCCCTCAACATGTCCTCAAGAATTTGATTCACCCGCTCCACCTGCCCACTGGTCTGAGGGTGATAGGCGGTACTGAACAACACTGTCGTACCAATTGCCTTTTGAAAATCCTGCCAGAACTTGGAGGTGAAAAGACTGCCTCGATCAGAACTGATCTTCTTGGGGATGCCATGCAAAGATACAACTCGTGCGGTGTACAAATCCGCCAACTGAGCTGCTGAAATGGAGTATTTTACTGGAAAGAAGTGGGCAACTTTGGAGAGATTGTCAATGACAACAAAGATGGCATTGTTCCTCTTCTGCGACAAAGGAAAACCTGTGATGAAATCCATCTCAATGTGGTCCCATTTCCACTCTGGAATTTCAATTGGCTGAAGTAGCCCTGCAGGCTTCTGATGTTGTGCCTTCACTCTCCTGCACACATCACACTGGGAGACAAAACGGGCAACATCCCGCTTCATACGAGTCCACCAAAAGCTCTGCTTGAGGTCCTGATACATCTTGGTGCTACCCGGGTGGATAGACAGCTTTGAGTCATGGGCTTCTCTCAATATGACCTCTCTGAGACCTCCTTCCTTGGGAACAACAACTCTCTCCTCGATAACACGGTGCCGTCATTATGCACTGAAAAGCAACCGTACTTCGGAACTGAGGCGGCAACACCCTTCTTGACTTTCTGAATCATCAAGCTACCAGACTGAGCCTCACGAATCTTTTCACGGATAGTGGGCTCTACCACAAGGTTGGCTAGATAGCCTGCTGGAACTAGCTCAAGATTGAGACTTCAAAAGGCCTCACACAAATCGGGGTGTATCTTCTGCACCTGAATACTGTTGCAATCACCCTTGCGGCTCAACGCATCAGCTATGACATTCGCCTTGCCAGGTGTATATTGAATATCCACGGAGTACTCAGTAATAGTCTCGAGCCACCTCCTTTGCCTCAAGTTCAGGTTAGGCTGCGTGAACAAGTACTTTAAGCTTTTGTGATCAGTGAACACATCAACCTTCCTCCCTAGGAGGAGGTGTCGCCAAGTAACCAACGCATGAATCACTGCAGCCAGCTCAAGATCGTGGTTCGGATAGTTCCTCTCAGCCTGCTTCAACTTTCTGGAGGTGTACGCCACAATACTCTTTCCCTGCATCAATACTCCGCCAAGGCCATTCAACGAGGCATCACAGAACACCTGGAATGGCTGTGACTCATCTGGCGGCGTAAGGATCGGAGCTGTGGTCAGCCTTATCTTCAACTCATCAAAAGCTGCCTGGCAAGCCTGTGACCAAACGTACTTCTTGCCCTTGCACAACAACTCAGTCATCGGCTTTGCTATCTTGGAGAAATTCTCGACAAACTTCCTGCAATAGCTGGCAAGTCCGAGAAAGCTCCTCAACTGTTTTACATTCCTCGGCGGAGTCCAATCTTGAATCGTCCGGACTCTGTCTGGGTCAACAGCAATGCCCTCTGAGGAAATGACATGGCCAAGAAAGTTGACCTTGTTCATCCAGAATTCACACTTGGAGAACTTGGCATAAAACTGGTGATCTCTCAACTTCTGCAACACCAATCTGAGATGCTCCTCATGCTCAGCCTCTGACTTGGAAAAGACAAGGATGTCGTCGAGGTAGAGGAGTACGAAGACGTCTAGCCACTCTTGGAAGAGATAGTTCATGGCCCTCATGAACGTTGGAGGAGCGTTTGAAAAGCCAAACGTCATGACCGTAAACTCGTACAGGCCATATCGAGTGTGGAAGGCTGTCTTAGGAATGTCCTCCTCACGGACACGAATCTGGTGGTACCCCATCTTTAGATCAAGCTTTGAGAACACCTTTGCTCCATGCAACTGTTCAAACAAGTCATTGATGTTGGGCAAAGGGTATTTGTTTTTGATCGTCTTCTTGTTGATACCACGGTAGTCTTGAACCAACCGACTAGTACCATCTTTCTTCTTCACAAAAAGACACGGGGCACCCCAAGGGGAAGTGCTCGGACGAATGAGCCCATCCTTCTCAAGCTTCACCAACTGCTCTTTCAACTCAATCAGCTCCTCCGGACACATCTTGTAAGGCTGCCGAGATATCGGCTGTGTACCAGGTTCTAGCTCGATCACGAACTCAATAGCACGCACGGGTGGAATACCTGGCAACTCCTCTGGAAAGACATCTGGGAACTCTCGAACAACTCTGACCTCCTCAATCAATGGAGCAACTCCAGCGTTCAGAGCGTACAACTGTGCTGATCCTGCTGTCGAGCCACAAGTGTACCAAATCTCTGCGCCTGAATCGTGCGTCAGCAACACGGTCTTGGACGGACAATCAATCTTGGCCTTGTACTTGACAAGCCAATCCATGCCCAAGATGACATCAATGTCTGAACGGGGCAAGACAATCAGGGAGGCCGAAAAGATAGCACCCTGAATAGTGATCTCAACATCTGGAACAGCTCTGGAAGACTCCATTCTAGAGCCCGGAGAACAAACTGAGAGTGGTCTAGGCAACTGCTCTCTCGGAAGGTCAAGTGACATAGCAAAAGCGTTGGATATGAAGGAATGGGAAGCTCCGGAATCAAACAACACTGAAGCTGGAACTGAACACACAAGCAACCTACCAAGCACAATCTCGGACGACTGCTGAGCCTCTGCCACAGTCACGTTGTTCACCCTGAGCGCTCGTGGCTGGGCCCGCGCCATCGCGTTGCTCGGTGTAGAGCGAGGTGGGGGCGGAGGCAGCCTGGCGTAACGAGGGTCGGTGCACTGCGGAGACTTGTGACCCGGCTTGCCACACTTGAAGCACGTGATCTCTGGCCTGGGCTGGCCCTGTGGAGCAGGCGGCCTCGCGTGTGGTGGAGTAGAGCGAGGTCCGTGCTGCACTGGGACGGGAGGGCGGGCAAAAGTGCGGACAACTGCCCCCCTCTGCTGGAACTGCTGGCGCTGCGGCTAAGGCTGGGGCTCCGCAGCCCAGGACTTGGCCTTCTTGTGGATCATCACTGCTGAACTGTGCTCTCTCTGCTTCCTCTTCTCTGCGGAACGCTCTGCCTCAGCTGACTCCTGTCTGATAGCCTGGTCGACGAACTCTGAGAACAGGCTCGGCGTGGACAAGGTGAGCGCATACTTGATGTCCGGGGCAAGACCACCGCGGAACCTGGCAATGCGCTTGGTCTCAGACGAGACCTCCTCTGGTGAAGGGAATATGCCCGAGAGGCAATAATAAAGTGGTTATTATCTTATTCCATGTTTATGATAAATGTTTATTTTCATGCTATAATTGTGTTAACCGGAAACGTTAATACATGTGTGTTTAATAAACAGAGAAAGGGTTCCTAGTAATGCCTCTCTTTATACTAGCTTGTTGATTAACGGATGATCAAGGTTTCCTGGTCATGAACATTGGATGTTGTTAATAACAAGGTCATGTCATTGGAGAATGATGTGATGAACATACACCCACAGTAGTTATAGCAATACGATCATGTCATCAAGTTTCTATTGCTGTATCAAACTTTCACGAAGTAACTCTAATCCTTAGACCATGAGATCACGTCAATCACTGACACCGGAAGAGTACTTTGATTCCATCAAACGTCACACCGTAACAGGGTGATTATAAAGGTGTCGTTGGGTACTTGGAAAGTGTTAGTTGAGGCTCGTGGATCAAGAGTGGGATTTGTCCATCCAGATGACGGAGAGATATACTCTGGGCCCTCTCGGTGATATCACATTGACATCGCTTGCAAGCACGTGACTGGCTCACGAGGATGTTATATCACGGAACGAGTAAAGAGTACTTGTCGGTAACGAGATCGAACTAGGTATGGATGATACCAAATGATCGGATCTCGGACAAGTAAAATATCGCGAGACAAAAGGAATTGGTTACGGAGTAATGGTTCACACGATCACTAGTTCATCGTTGAGTAAGTGGGAGTCATCATGGATCTCCAGATCCCTCTGATGATTATTGATCGGAGAAGAGTCTCTTTCATGTCCATTTTATTCACGAACCGTAGGGTGACACACTTAAGGATTCGTTGACGCGTTTGAGTGGATACGGAACGCCGGAGAATATACTGGACAACACATGGACTGTTTTGATAAAACTGCTGGAATAGTTTCGGTATATCAAAATAGTGCAAGGGGATAATTGTTAATGTGTTCATTGAATGAAGTGTTCATCAATGAAGTACTCATTGAATGAAGTGTTCATTAATTTGAGTGACATTAAACAAGATAATTAAAAGTGTTTTAATGTGATAAAACTCTTGGAATTTTGAGTGGAGATTTATGGAAATTATGGGAATAATGTGTGACCCTTTGTTTTTGTGAGTGGAGAGTCCACCCACATGATGAGGGGAGAGGTGGGGGCACCTCTTGGGGCGTGCTACCCCTTGGGGGCTGCCTCCCCCTCCTCCTATATATAGATGGGTGGAGGTCCTCACACATCCAACTCATTCCTCCATCTCTCATATGCCCTTTGGTTGGCATCTTCCTCCCCTTGCTAGCTGATCCAGTTTCACGAGTACGGTGCTTAGGCGAAGCCCTGCTCAAGATCTTATCTACCACCACCACCACTATGTTGTAGTGCTGCTGGAGTTCCCGAGGATCCACTACTTCCGCTGCCCAACTGGAGCAAGGGGCGGAGGTCGTCGCTGATCCGTACGTGTGACCGATTACGGAGGCGCTGCCCGTTTGTGGCGCCCATCTTCATCACGACCTTGAGGTCAGCAAGTGATCGACTACATCACCCACGAGAATCGTTCTCGTTAAAGCTTTTGGTCTTCGAGGGTGAGTCCTTCTCAAACCGTTACAAGTGATCTTCTAGATGTGATCTTGGCTGTTACAACCGTAGGAAATTTTTTGTTTTCTATGCAACGACCCCTTCAGTGGTATCAGAGCCTCGTCTATGCGTAGATGCTTTGTACGGTTAAAACACATAGAGATGTGGGCGTTGATCCTCTAGTTGTTACCCTCTTTTGTGCACTTGTTCATATTGCGGCAATGTTGGATTGAAGCGGCCCTAAGCGCAGATTGCGTGTCACGCTTGACATACGGCTTGTACCGTATAAAGTGGCTTTGGGGGTGTCAGTTTCTCTAACATTAGTGATATGGCATTTGCAACGGAGGGCCCTGCAAAGGACGAAAAGAAACAACTAGCGAATCAACGTTGTGGTTCTTGTCCGTAGGTAAGATCGGTTCTTTCCTAGGAAGCCCAAAACCACGTAAAATTTGCAAAGATAGTTTAGAAGCGTCTAACTTGTTTTTGCAGGGCATGTGATGTGATATGGTCATTGTTACAAAATTGTTGTATGAAATGAGATTTATTGTAAACAACCGGCAGGAGCCATATGGTTGTGTTTTTCCTTTTTAAGGCCTGCGTGCTGTAGATATATCCATGAGATATATTGTAATGGAGAAGGACGACCATGGTGGTGGCGCCATGGACCTTGGTGCCGCGCCGGTGGCATGATGGAGATCATACCAAGACGCACAAGATGGAGATCTAATGCGAGAAGGACCATATCATATCACATTATCCATGCATGTGATGTTTATCCTTTTATGCATCTTATTTTGCTTAGTTACGATCATGATCGCTGCGGTAGCATTATAAGATGATCCCTCTCACTTAATATCAAGATAATTATATGTTCTTCCTTAGTATGCACCGTTAAGAAAGTCCGTCGTTTCGAGACACCACGTGATGATCGGGTGTGATAGACTCTACGTTCGCATACAACGGGTGTTTTCAAGCCTAGCATGTACAGACATGGCCTTGAAACACATGCAAATACTAAGGTTCTACTTGGCGAGCCTAGCATGTACAGACATGGCCTCGGAACATGGACCGAAAGGTTAAGCACGAGTCATATGGATGATATGATGAACCATATTGAGATGCTCGCCATTGCAGCTACACTGCCTCACGTGATGATCGGTCGTGGTGTAGTGAATTTGGTTCGTGTAATCACCAAAGACGACTCGAGGGATGTTGTTTTTGAGTGGGAGTTAGATGAACTCATTTTATCATGAACTAAATCAAAGTGAATTTGCATAGTTCGTTGTAGTCATTGGCATTTGTTTACTACCTTTGCGCTTAGCTATAATTGAGATAATAGAACTATAGAATTCTGGATATTTAACTTTACGGACTGGTACCGTATTGTTTGAGTGTCAATCTAAAGTTTAAAGTCTTATTGCAAACTTTAGCAAACCTTGCTTACTCAATGAAGTTTAATAATGTGTATTAAATCGAGAGTAACAATTCCAGTGTTAGTGTCTAAGTATCACACTTGCCTCCATGATCCTTGATATTCAAATGTTGTTTGTTATTATCAAGGTTATCTAGGAGCTGAAAGGATTGTTTCAGAAACTATCATGTGTGGAAGATATAGCAATATCTGAAACAATGTTTAGTTGCAATGTGATAGAGTAAAATTTAGTGAGAAACATGTTCTCATATTGTATGAGAATTTGTGAAGGTTGGAGACACTATGTGTCCTAATCTCTCAAAAAGGTTTTGGGAACTAATATTGTACTCACAGTTTGTCCCTATGAGCTATGGTAGTTTTGTCATGAAAGTTGTCATGATAGGATGAATGGAAGATGTAGGTAAAATGTTTACTACACTATAAGATTACTAAAGAATGGAATTTGGAAGAACACCAAACATTTGATGACGGTGATTTACATCAAAGTGAGAATCAAAGGGTGTTAGTATTTGACTAACACACTTTGGATTATGTGTCATATGAATGGTGCCACAAGTGATGTTGATAAATTCTTCTAAAAAGGAAAGGAATTGCTGAAAGAGGATCTAAAAAATATTTTGGCAAAAAGAAAAAGGAAAAGACTGGAAATGTCCAGCTCGGGTATATAGATGATATACATGTTATGGGTATATTCATTGCTTGTTAAACAATGTGATTCTTGAGTATTGGATACTGATTGGTTGGTATGAAGTATCATACGGAACAACGCAATACAAGAGTTGCAATGGCCTGAGTAACTAGCAAATGAATATGGGATGATTCTCATCAAGAACAAAATAAAGTGTTATTGTGTTTATCTTTGGAATTAAACCTAGCCTTCAAGATTTATTTGAATAATTGTTATTCTGTTCTGGTGTTATACGAACAATAGTTGTTCAAATTATCACCATATTCATAGAAGATGGATGAACTCTATAAATCTTGTTGGAGAAATCACATCCATAATAACTGATGCTAAACATGTCGCAAGACAAATGATTAGAAGATCACTTATGAAGTGACACCACCGTTTAAATCATATTGGAAAGAAAACATGAAGAAACTCCATGTTTGATGGAATTTTTGAGTCTTTTGATTTTGAATCAATAGACGCTTGTATGAATTTCCTGGAAATGATTGAAACTCCGTTCATAGGCAAAGAAGGACGGACGACTAACTTATTGGACATTATACATGTTGATGTGTATAGTTCATTATGTGTAGCCGTGTGTGGTGGGTCTTATAACTTCATATACTTTAACCGAGGATTTGAGTGGATATATGTGTATATTTACTTGATAAGGAAGAAGTATGAAATGTTTGAAAATGTTCAAATAAATTTCAAGATGAAGTGAAAATCATTGTAACGAGAAAATAAGAGTTTATGATTGGATCATAAAAGAAGATTTTTGAGTTAAAAGTTTAGAAAATGCCTGAGAGTTTAGGAATCGTTCCAAAACTTGCATTTCCCGAAACACCATAGGAGTATGGAGTGTTCGAGAGATGTAATCAAACCTTGTTTGACATGGTAAGGATCAAAGGTGTTATTTATAAAATTGCCATTATATTTTAAGGATTAAGCTTTAGAGACTACCGCTTTTCACTGAAAAGAGCGCCATCGAGATCCGTTGAAATGACACCATATGAGTTGTGGAATGGGATAAAACCCAATTTGTCTTTTCTTAAATTTTGGTATGCAAGGCATATGTAAAATGTTTACAACCAAAGTCGGATAAAGTACGTCTTTGTAGGTTATCCCAAAGTAACCGTTGGGTATTCCTCCATAACACTAAAGACAAAAGTTTTTTGTGGCTAAGAGCATCAAGTTTCTTGAGAAGGAATTTTTTGCGAAAAGTTAAGTGGGAGGACAGTAGAACTTCGATTAGGTTGTTGAACCTAAGCTTTATGTGCTAAGTGGCGCAGCGCCGGAAAGTGTCCCGGAAGCGGCCGCAATGCTCTTGGCTCCCGTGTCCCAAAGGTTGTGGTCACGGCGATCTAAGTTCCTATTGAACTGCGTAGTTCGGGTAATCGGTCAAATAGTAAGATTTGAGATTGAATCATTGTTATTTGATAATAATGGACCGACTACATGCAAAGAAGCGATGATGGGCCCTGACTCCGTCAAAATGGCTAGAAGCTATAAAATCCGTGATAGTTCCATACACAAGAAACCAAGTTTCTGAACTTGGAAGACCCTCTAGATACCGTGTTTGGATCTATAAAGAAACAGACGTGGATGTTCTCACATCTATGAAATATTCGACATATCGTTAAAATGGTTTACGATTATGTTCAAAGAGTTGGCTATGACAAGATTTGATCTTTCATAACGATATTTAGTCTGGACGGATTATTGTAGCAACCACTACATATGCTAGTTTTGGTATATGGTAGTTGAACAAACGGAACAACGTTCTTCTAATAGAATGGTTACCTAGGACGTGTACAGGACACGGTCCAAAGGGTTCTGTTAATTCAAAGGATGCTAAAATAGCATGCAAATTTCAATGGTTGAAATAAGCATTCGCGGAGTTGGAATCTTCATCATGATGAAATTGTTAAAACGTTTATTTCATCAGAGACGGTGAAGATGCTTGCTTTTGCAAGAAATTAAGTGGGAGCGCTGAGACATATTTCTAATACATTATGTAGAAGACATATTGTTGATTGGAAATGATGTATCTTTTATTGACACGGGTGAAGTTTCATTGAAAATTTGATTTTAATGGAAGATTTGGGAAAAACCAGTATATTGGGCTAATATGGTCTATATAGATAGATTGAGGTGCTAATATGGTTGGGCCGAAGTACATATATGAAATATTGAATAAGTTCAATATGGAAACGACGAGAAAGGTTCTTGCCGCATGGAAAAGGTTGAAGCGAGATTCAAGTGTTTTGACACTTGGTGAGTAAAACCACATGAATGATTTGATCAATCATGTACACCATGATATGTACAATTCCAGAATGTCCTATGCTCTAAATGTTATGAGCATATACCAGAATGATTCATAAGATGATCATTGGACAATAGTAAAGATATCCTTACGTTCTTTGGAAGGACTAAGAATATATTATGTATGTTGGACAATAGTTCATTGTAAAGTGTTACATTGATACTAGTTTTGTCGCAAGATACAATCTAAATTTATCTCAATTTTGGAAGTGTGTTAAGGTGGCAAAATGTAATGGAAGAAAGTTCCATGATAGATTTGGAATAGTTCCAAATGGATTTGGATGAGTTCCAAAGTTAAGACATTGTGACGAATACTACAACGAAAGGCTAAGTATATGACTGCTCTAGCAGCAGCAAAGGAGGGCATTTGTGTCAAGAAGTTTGTTTGACAAACTAGGTGTAGTTCCAAGCGAGCTAATACTATGAAGATCTATTGTACGACAATAGATTCAACATGTTTTGAGCTCAAGGGACTAAGGTCTCACCGGAGGACCAAATTTATGCAATGCCATCTCATTGGTGAATGAGTGATGCGTAGAGACGCAAAGAAATGCAAATACACACGGACCTGAAGTGTCAGATCTGGATATTAGGTTTACCACTAGCAATGCATATGGATAACACCTGAATGCCATAGGTGTTGGATGCGCAAGTACCAAACTAGATTATTGACTCTAGTGCAAGTGGGAGACTGAAGGGAATATGCCCGAGAGGCAATAATAAAGTGGTTATTATCTTATTCCATGTTTATGATAAATGTTTATTTTCATGCTATAATTGTGTTAACCGGAAACGTTAATACATGTGTGTTTAATAAACAGAGAAAGGGTTCCTAGTAATGCCTCTCTTTATACTAGCTTGTTGATTAACGGATGATCAAGGTTTCCTGGTCATGAACATTGGATGTTGTTAATAACAAGGTCATGTCATTGGAGAATGATGTGATGAACATACACCCACAGTAGTTATAGCAATACGATCATGTCATCAAGTTTCTATTGCTGTATCAAACTTTCACGAAGTAACTCTAATCCTTAGACCATGAGATCACGTCAATCACTGACACCGGAAGAGTACTTTGATTCCATCAAACGTCACACCGTAACAGGGTGATTATAAAGGTGTCGTTGGGTACTTGGAAAGTGTTAGTTGAGGCTCGTGGATCAAGAGTGGGATTTGTCCATCCAGATGACGGAGAGATATACTCTGGGCCCTCTCGGTGATATCACATTGACATCGCTTGCAAGCACGTGACTGGCTCACGAGGATGTTATATCACGGAACGAGTAAAGAGTACTTGTCGGTAACGAGATCGAACTAGGTATGGATGATACCAAATGATCGGATCTCGGACAAGTAAAATATCGCGAGACAAAAGGAATTGGTTACGGAGTAATGGTTCACACGATCACTAGTTCATCGTTGAGTAAGTGAGAGTCATCATGGATCTCCAGATCCCTCTGATGATTATTGATCGGAGAAGAGTCTCTGTCATGTCCATTTTATTCACGAACCGTAGGGTGACACACTTAAGGATTCGTTGACGCGTTTGAGTGGATACGGAACGCCGGAGAATATACTGGACAACACATGGACTGTTTTGATAAAACTGCTGGAATAGTTTCGGTATATCAAAATAGTGCAAGGGGATAATTGTTAATGTGTTCATTGAATGAAGTGTTCATCAATGAAGTACTCATTGAATGAAGTGTTCATTAATTTGAGTGACATTAAACAAGATAATTAAAAGTGTTTTAATGTGATAAAACTCTTGGAATTTTGAGTGGAGATTTATGAACCCAATGTTGGATTGAAGCGGCCCTAAGCGCAGATTGCGTGTCACGCTTGACATACGGCTTGTACCGTATAAAGTGGCTTTGGGGGTGTCAGTTTCTCTAACATTAGTGATATGGCATTTGCAACGGAGGGCCCTGCAAAGGACGAAAAGAAACAACTAGCGAATCAACGTTGTGGTTCTTGTCCGTAGGTAAGATCGGTTCTTTCCTAGGAAGCCCAAAACCACGTAAAATTTGCAAAGATAGTTTAGAAGCGTCTAACTTGTTTTTGCAGGGCATGTGATGTGATATGGTCATTGTTACAAAATTGTTGTATGAAATGAGATTTATTGTAAACAACCGGCAGGAGCCATATGGTTGTGTTTTTCCTTTTTAAGGCCTGCGTGCTGTAGATATATCCATGAGATATATTGTAATGGAGAAGGACGACCATGGTGGTGGCGCCATGGACCTTGGTGCCGCGCCGGTGGCATGATGGAGATCATACCAAGACGCACAAGATGGAGATCTAATGCGAGAAGGACCATATCATATCACATTATCCATGCATGTGATGTTTATCCTTTTATGCATCTTATTTTGCTTAGTTACGATCATGATCGCTGCGGTAGCATTATAAGATGATCCCTCTCACTTAATATCAAGATAATTATATGTTCTTCCTTAGTATGCACCGTTAAGAAAGTCCGTCGTTTCGAGACACCACGTGATGATCGGGTGTGATAGACTCTACGTTCGCATACAACGTGTGTTTTCAAGCCTAGCATGTACAGACATGGCCTTGAAACACATGCAAATACTAAGGTTCTACTTGGCGAGCCTAGCATGTACAGACATGGCCTCGGAACATGGACCGAAAGGTTAAGCACGAGTCATATGGATGATATGATGAACCATATTGAGATGCTCGCCATTGCAGCTACACTGCCTCACGTGATGATCGGTCGTGGTGTAGTGAATTTGGTTCGTGTAATCACCAAAGACGACTCGAGGGATGTTGTTTTTGAGTGGGAGTTAGATGAACTCATTTTATCATGAACTAAATCAAAGTGAATTTGCATAGTTCGTTGTAGTCATTGGCATTTGTTTACTACCTTTGCGCTTAGCTATAATTGAGATAATAGAACTATAGAATTCTGGATATTTAACTTTACGGACTGGTACCGTATTGTTTGAGTGTCAATCTAAAGTTTAAAGTCTTATTGCAAACTTTAGCAAACCTTGCTTACTCAATGAAGTTTAATAATGTGTATTAAATCGAGAGTAACAATTCCAGTGTTAGTGTCTAAGTATCACACTTGCCTCCATGATCCGTTGACGCGTTTGAGTGGATACGGAACGCCGGAGAATATACTGGACAACACATGGACTGTTTTGATAAAACTGCTGGAATAGTTTCGGTATATCAAAATAGTGCAAGGGGATAATTGTTAATGTGTTCATTGAATGAAGTGTTCATCAATGAAGTACTCATTGAATGAAGTGTTCATTAATTTGAGTGACATTAAACAAGATAATTAAAAGTGTTTTAATGTGATAAAACTCTTGGAATTTTGAGTGGAGATTTATGGAAATTATGGGAATAATGTGTGACCCTTTGTTTTTGTGAGTGGAGAGTCCACCCACATGATGAGGGGAGAGGTGGGGGCACCTCTTGGGGCGTGCTACCCCTTGGGGGCTGCCTCCCCCTCCTCCTATATATAGATGGGTGGAGGTCCTCACACATCCAACTCATTCCTCCATCTCTCATATGCCCTTTGGTTGGCATCTTCCTCCCCTTGCTAGCTGATCCAGTTTCACGAGTACGGTGCTTAGGCGAAGCCCTGCTCAAGATCTTATCTACCACCACCACCACTATGTTGTAGTGCTGCTGGAGTTCCCGAGGATCCACTACTTCCGCTGCCCAACTGGAGCAAGGGGCGGAGGTCGTCGCTGATCCGTACGTGTGACCGATTACGGAGGCGCTGCCCGTTTGTGGCGCCCATCTTCATCACGACCTTGAGGTCAGCAAGTGATCGACTACATCACCCACGAGAATTGTTCTCGTTAAAGCTTTTGGTCTTCGAGGGTGAGTCCTTCTCAAACCGTTACAAGTGATCTTCTAGATGTGATCTTGGCTGTTACAACCGTAGGAAAATTTTTGTTTTCTATGCAACGACCCCTTCATCTGGAGCGTACCTGGCAAGCCTGACGAAGGCCAGGTTATACTCCTGCACAAACCTGTCCCCCTGCCTCAGAGCTAAGAACTCCTCGCGCTTCCTCTCGATCAGTCCACTGGGAATATGAGCAGCTCTGAAGTCCCTGACGAAGTCATCCCACGTGATCTCTGCATCACCCTTGTTTTCCTTGTACGTCGAGAACCAACTGCCTGCGGCACCCTGGAGCTGGAAGGAGGCGAAGGTGACGTAGTCGACGGGTCTGACGGTGTTGGCCTTCAAGTGCTTCTTGATCTCTGCAATCCAGTCATCCGCCTCCAGCGGGTCTCGAGCCTCGGAGAACCTGGGGGGGCTGATTGCAAGAAACTGCTGCAGTGTGGTGTACTGTGGACGATCATTCCTCTGAGCACCCTGGTTCTGCAGCATCTGAAGGATCGCAGCTGTGCCCTGAGCCACTGCAGCTACAGCCTCCCCAAGGATAGGGTTCTCTGGCGGCGGCATGTTCGCTCTTGGCATCCTGTATACAGGTACACTTATGAGAACATGAACGAATCATTGAAGTAACCAGAGTTAAAGCAAAATTGACAACAAAACTTCCTCATGAGGTATGAGAAAGCCGAAGGCTGAAATTCCACCAAGGTTAACCCGGAAAGTCGATAACTAGGTGCTACTGGAATTCCCAACCCAAGAACATCCGAATCCAATATAACAATGTGCTAGCGAGCACACAACAATATATACGAGCGGTTGGAAACCTGCACAATGAGACATCTGCCCTGAGCGGCCCGCCATCACGGTCGTCCATAGGGGAAAGACACCACATCCATATTACCATAGGATGCCCGCCAATCCTGTATGGACGGTTCACCTGGGGTACGCCGTAAGCGAGGTAGAGCAGTCAACCCCAAGTGGCGGCTCAGTGGTCTCAAAGACGCCAACACATCTCGTCGCTAGCAAAACATTATAGAAGAATCGGAGTCTCATGTAAACGAGAACCTAGATTGTTTTGAAAAGGGGATAAGTTGCAGAGACAAAACATCGTTTCACTTCCTCACGGAAAAAGGGGTGGGAGGGTGGGATAAGGAGAAAACAGAAAGAGGTCCTACTCTCCGAAAAAAAAATTATATAACTACCAAAATAGTTTCTAGACTCAACTTCGGCCAGTAAAGGGTCCTACAGTCAGTCCTGCTCTGATACCAAGTTGTAAGGCCCCTGATGCGGTACTAACTCTAACTAGTCGCTTTCGCGTCCGGTCGGAGTTAGAAGCGCATCAAACGCCACCAGCGCACGACACTCGCACTCGTGTCGCTGCCGGATTCTCGACAACAGGTATAAAAACACAGCTCTACAAGAAAAGGGGAAATACATATATAGAGATAATAGGGCAGGGCATACAACGCCACTGTCCAAAATACATCACATTCTCATGAATATATAACATCAATACATCAAGCGGAAGCAAGTCGGACCGAGTACGGTCAAGATACAAATTGCCCTAGAGAGGGCTACACATAAATCCACCCACGGGAACGTCTGAGCCCAACTAAGGATCCTACTGGTCGGAGTAGTCGTACTCGTCGTCATCCTCCGGGGGCACCTCCACGAAGTATCGTCCAGTGCTGGGGTCGAGGTAGTAGTCCACTGCAGCGGCCGATCAGGCAAAGCGGTAAAAGCGGAAAAGTAAACGGGGGTGAGAACATATCATTACGGAATAACTAACGCTACAGGTAAGGTAAAGGAATAGACAGTTTGCAGCCGCACTAGCATATATGGTGGCTACACGATCTATCAGAATAAAGATGAGATCCAAGGATTCACGGAGACAACGTGTCGTAAGTCAGCTATCCACCTACTTACGCAAACATAACACAACCTCGTTTCCCTCTCGGTCCCCCTGGACGAAGAAAGACAACCAAGGTACGCACACGGTTTGTCAAATTTTATAGCATGAATTTCATTGATGTTATTCTATGAACAAGGAGTAGGTCTCAAGTAGTCCATAACCGCGGACACGGCTTTTCGAAAAGATTTACCCTGCAGGGATGTACCAACTGTCCATTATAGACGTCGCATGTACGTCCGGTTTCCACTTGGCTAGGTAAGCGCCTGGAACTCCGGAACGTCAGAGTCCCTCTAACTAACAACGCACAAATCCGGGTGGCCCCCGGTGAGTCGACACCCAACTCAAAAGCTGGCCACGCTCTCGAATCGGTCTCTACCGTCTGTCGCAGGTTTGGATAACCGGTTAGTTCTCTTATGAGACCGGGTCCTCAGCCGGACAAAGTGGGCCAGCCAAGAAACTATGTCCTCCTGGCCCTGGTTTGGTTTGGAAACAACTGGGGATCCAACCAGCACACACACATTGCAAATGTAAAACAGCTCGGGCCACCACTAGAATGTACGAAGCTAGGTAGGTAAGACAAGGGGGGCCCATAAAACCCCACACACGATTAGGCACGCTCGTCAAGAAACACAATACCCGGAACTCGGGTCTTAGGTGACTCAAATGGAACAAGGCACCAGACGGGAATAGTCCAGCCTTCCATCTTTCGTCGAATATAAATTAACATCATTTAACAATAATAAATATCAACCAACTTCTTTTATAACATGATACCCCAACCATAAACATTTAAGGTAAGCAGCAAGTTTTCTATCCATACTAAGCAATGGCTGAGCAGCGGTAACTTAGCAGAATAAGGGTTTGCTGGGATGTGGGGATCATGGCTGTATGGGTTTAAACATGGCATATAATGTAGGTAGGATCAAGCAATAACGTTCTAGATCTACAGTTAGGCATGAGCAGAAAGTTATAAAGTAATGACACAGATCTCCCCCTTGCCTGGTAAGGTAGTCGAAGCAGCACCCCCGGTACCCTCGGGCTCGGTGTCGGACAGCTCCACGTAAGTCTCCTCGGCGGTCTCAGGTGCTAACGTAAGGTACCGGCAAGGAAAGGCACACAAGTAAGCAACTGATGCAACTCAAGCAAGGATGGCATGATCAGGATTTATTTACATGGTATGACCCTGTCTAGTCAAGTTTAAATGAAGGTGATGATGACAAGTCATCACTTTCATATGCAATTTATTTACATTGTAATGGCTTTGGTCTGAGCCTTGACTTAGGTGTAGGTAGCATGATAGCATGACATGAACAACAAAGCATTACAGGAATTTAAATAACATGAAGGTAAAAACAATGATTCCGGAGACGGAGTAGTGTCGGTGAAATTGACACTTAAGAAGGTGCAACAACTGTTGAAGGTCAGACACATAGCATACGACAATATGTTAAGGCTGACCTGAAGAAAAAGATGGCATGGGACTGCCTTGACAAGATCAGATGAACAACATCTCAGATGCACTGAAGCTGAGATGTTGTAGACAGACAGACCTGAGCTTCTGGACCAGGTGATCACACCTTGTCTAAAAGAAAATGCTCAACACGACAAGAAAACATCACTACTGAAATCCTTGCAGAAAAGTGCCCCAAAAACATATATAATATGCCTCCATTTGATTTTGCACAAGCAGTTGCAAATTCAACTGAAGTTCAGGGGGCTGAGTGCAAAATTGCACCTCATGAATTTTGGAAAGGTTCAGTTGATGAAAAGTTTACCACCATGCAACTCCTTGTGCAAAACTACCCAAAAATCATATA
Organism: Bromus sterilis; assembly: GCA_950022295.1. Classification (NCBI taxonomy): domain Eukaryota; kingdom Viridiplantae; phylum Streptophyta; class Magnoliopsida; order Poales; family Poaceae; genus Bromus; species Bromus sterilis. The sequence continues at coordinate 279,771,353 of OX465599.1, read as the reverse complement.
TGATATGGGCAATTTGCAAGTTGAACCAATTTCCAAAATTGAATAAAAGCAACAGGGGGGGTTTATTTGAAAAATGACCAAACTTCAAACTAGAAGGGGTCAAATGCAAAAACTAGCATCACCACTGTGTTCAGTAGCTCAAGATACCCCAAAAACACATATAATATGTCTTTGTTTGAATACTTGGGCAAAATCGGATTTGAATTTGAAAATTCAAATCCAAATTGATTTAAAACAGAAAAGAAAAGACTAAAATAAAAAAAAGAAAAAAAAAAGAAAAAGGGTCCAGCCCACTTGGGCTGAATCCAGTCCGCAGCCCACTGCTGCTGCTCACCCTTGCGTGCTAAGGCATTGGGCCGAGCCCAGTTGTTCGCGCGGTCACTCCAAAAAGCAGAAAAAGGGGGGTTTTCAATCGCCGAAGGGGATTCGAACCCGCGACCTGCTGCTCGTCTCCACGCTCGCTACCACTGCGCTGGTGATTCGATTCTGAACAGATACCGCACGCGGTCTAGGTGATGTGTTCCTCCACTGTCACCTGAACTGAAGCAAAGGCAGTGCCTCTCTGAACCCGACGCGCGTACCAATTCCGGCGAGGCTACCGTGTCGCTCCGGCCATCTCTGCACGAGCAAAGAGGAGCAGCCTTGAGGTGGGACATCCCTCCGCGGCTGCGCGCACGACGGCGACCTGCAACCTCCTCTGCTTGCCGGACTCTTCAACGAAACAGCACGGCGGCGAACTCTGAAACTGCTTCAGTTAGTCAGAAGCACGCGCCCGTCTTCCGGCGAACCTAGCGTCGGCTACGCGGCGACCCCGGCCAAGGTCTGGTGACCAACCGGGACCTGGCACCTCCCTCTACACCTTGGCACAGCGCAGCTGCCCACGGGACCAACTGCGGCGACGCCACGGTCGACTGAAGTGGACGGCGGCGCCACTGCATCTGCATTGCTTCAGTCACGGGTGCGATTTCGCGGGCAAAACACGAAAGATCACTCTTTTGCGGTAAAAGACGTGCTCTGGACGGGCACGGGACGCGCACACGTTCTCCTCGGCACCACCCGGGCCACGGTGATCACCGGACTAACCGGGGTCCGTGACACGGCGGCCGGCAGCGCACCGCTACGGCTATCTACGGCTACGCGAACACGACGAGGAGGAGGGACACTCGGGATTCACCTAGGGATGCTTGACGGTGAGCTCGCGTGCATAGAAGAAAGGCGACGCGACGCCGTCGTCGAGGAAGAAGATCCGCTGCGGAGCTCCCCGATGCACGACCCGAATCCAGTACCCCACGGTCCGAAACCTGCAAGGACGGATACAGGAGGGCTTAGAGGTCGTACTATCCGACGGGGGCTAAACACTGAGGCAGGACGGCGGTGAATTGATCGGGACCTCGCCGGAGCAGAGCGGGAACAGGACGGAGAGGGAAACCTCTCCCGGTGGCGGCGAGGGGGAAACTCCGGAGGAAACGGAACCCTAGGGGGTTCATGTGGCTCCAGGGGCTGCTTATAAGGGGGGGGCGGCCTCCCGCCACGCTGGCAGGGCGTCGACGTCGACGAAGCTCGCCGGTGTGAGAGAGGAGAGGGGAGGGGACCTCTCCACGGTGGAAAGGCGACCTGTCCCCTCCCTCGGATCTGGATCGGGCGGTCGGGGTGCCTCCCGCTTACCCCTTCGCTGGAAAGGCCCCCAGCTGGGTTGCGGCCTGTGAGAGAAATGGGCTGGGCTTCGGCTGGAAAAAGAAAAGGGAAAGGGAAAACTGCTGAAGAAAAAGAAATTGGGCAGCAGCCCAAAAGAAAAAGAAAAGAAAAGATAGGGGAGAAGCAAAAATATTTCAAATATTCTATAAATCCCCTAAAAAGATGGTTGATCATCCAAAATTGGTTTGACCATCTTTGCATGCAGTGAAAAATGTCCACAAGCAAAACAGTACCATTTTCTATTTAAAAATAAATAGAAAAGGACTTTGAGGAGTTTTTGAGAGAAAAATAAAAGGTTCAAAATTCCATGAGTTTGAAACTCCTAATCCTTGCATTTTTCTGGATTTTACAAAAGTGGTTTGACCAATTTTGGCAACAACAAAAATGTGGCCCTGTTTTTGAATTCAAAACACTTTGAACTAGGGTTACTGTTTTTGTTGGTGGCAAAAATGCCTTGAGAGTTTTAAAACTCTTGCCATATGAAATGAAATGGCTAGGCCAAGTTTGGTGTCAAGTGAGGTTAGCATGTGGCAAGGAAAAATCCAACAGCACCCTTCTTGAAACGCTTTGCATTCAAAAGAAACCAATCCAAACTGACTCCACTCTCAATGGCAATTTAAATCATCACATGAAAAGATGTAAACTTCCACCATGCCAAGTTACAAGTCCAACAGAGAAAAAAAATAAATACATGGTGATTGCACTTATTACATGTGGGCTGTTACAGCTCTCCCCCACCAACACAGGATCTCGTCCCGAGATCTAGGCAAGAAAAAGCTCGGGATACTCGGAACGGAGATGATCTTCACGTTCCCACGTTGCTTCCTTCTCTGAGTGATGGGCCCACTGCCCCTTGAGGAACTTGACGGTCTTGTTGCGAGTCTTGCGCTCTGACGAGTCAAGAACACGGACTGGACGCTCTGAGTAAGAAAGATCCGCACTGAGCTGGATCTCGCCCAAGTCCACTGCCTGCTCTGGCTGCTTGAAACACTTCTTCAACTGAGACAGGTGAAACACATCATGCACCATAGCCAAACTGTCTGGAAGCTCTAGGCGGAACGCAAGAGGTCCCCGAGTCTCAAGAATGCGGAACGGACCAATGAACCTGGGAGCCAACTTGCCTTTGATCCCAAAGCGGTGAGTGCCTCGAAGTGGAGACACTTTGAGGTATGCGAAGTCACCAACTTTGAGGTCAACACCACGGTGCTTCTTGTCATAATAGGCCTTCTGCCTAGACTGTGCTGCCTTTAGGTTCTCTCGGACAATCTTCACTGTGTCCTCTGCCTCTTGGATCACATCTGGACCGAACAATTGCCTCTCGCCTGTCTCGGACCAGTTCAAAGGTGTCCTGCATTTGCGACCATACAACACTTCAAACGGCGCTGCCTGCAGACTTGCTTGATAGCTGTTGTTGTAAGAGAACTCAGCATACGGCAAGCATTCCTCCCACTTCATGCCAAACGAGATGACACATGCCCTCAACATGTCCTCAAGAATTTGATTCACCCGCTCCACCTGCCCACTGGTCTGAGGGTGATAGGCGGTACTGAACAACACTGTCGTACCAATTGCCTTTTGAAAATCCTGCCAGAACTTGGAGGTGAAAAGACTGCCTCGATCAGAACTGATCTTCTTGGGGATGCCATGCAAAGATACAACTCGTGCGGTGTACAAATCCGCCAACTGAGCTGCTGAAATGGAGTCTTTTACTGGAAAGAAGTGGGCAACTTTGGAGAGATTGTCAATGACAACAAAGATGGCATTGTTCCTCTTCTGCGACAAAGGAAAACCTGTGATGAAATCCATCTCAATGTGGTCCCATTTCCACTCTGGAATTTCAATTGGCTGAAGTAGCCCTGCAGGCTTCTGATGTTGTGCCTTCACTCTCCTGCACACATCACACTGGGAGACAAAACGGGCAACATCCCGCTTCATACGAGTCCACCAAAAGCTCTGCTTGAGGTCCTGATACATCTTGGTGCTACCCGGGTGGATAGACAGCTTTGAGTCATGGGCTTCTCTCAATATGACCTCTCTGAGACCTCCTTCCTTGGGAACAACAACTCTCTCCTCGATAACACGGTGCCGTCATTATGCACTGAAAAGCAACCGTACTTCGGAACTGAGGCGGCAACACCCTGCTTGACTTTCTGAATCATCAAGCTACCAGACTGAGCCTCACGAATCTTTTCACGGATAGTGGGCTCTACCACAAGGTTGGCTAGATAGCCTGCTGGAACTAGCTCAAGATTGAGACTTCGAAAGGCCTCACACAAATCGGGGTGTATCTTCTGCACCTGAATACTGTTGCAATCACCCTTGCGGCTCAACGCATCAGCTATGACATTTGCCTTGCCAGGCGTATATTGAATATCCACGGAGTACTCAGTAATAGTCTCGAGCCACCTCCTTTGCCTCAAGTTCAGGTTAGGCTGCGTGAACAAGTACTTTAAGCTTTTGTGATCAGTGAACACATCAACCTTCCTCCCTAGGAGGAGGTGTCGCCAAGTAACCAACGCATGAATCACTGCAGCCAGCTCAAGATCGTGGTTCGGATAGTTCCTCTCAGCTTGCTTCAACTTTCTGGAGGTGTACGCCACAATACTCTTTCCCTGCATCAATACTCCGCCAAGGCCATTCAACGAGGCATCACAGAACACCTGGAATGGCTGTGACTCATCTGGCGGCGTAAGGATCGGAGCTGTGGTCAGCCTTATCTTCAACTCATCAAAAGCTGCCTGGCAAGCCTGTGACCAAACGTACTTCTTGCCCTTGCACAACAGCTCAGTCATCGGCTTTGCTATCTTGGAGAAATTCTCGACAAACTTCCTGCAATAGCTGGCAAGTCCGAGAAAGCTCCTCAACTGTTTTACATTCCTCGGCGGAGTCCAATCTTGAATCGTCCGGACTCTGTCTGGGTCAACAGCAATGCCCTCTGAGGAAATGACATGGCCAAGAAAGTTGACCTTGTTCATCCAGAATTCACACTTGGAGAACTTGGCATAAAACTGGTGATCTCTCAACTTCTGCAACACCAATCTGAGATGCTCCTCATGCTCAGCCTCTGACTTGGAAAAGACAAGGATGCCGTCGAGGTAGAGGAGTACGAAGACGTCTAGCCACTCTTGGAAGAGATAGTTCATGGCCCTCATGAACGTTGGAGGAGCGTTTGAAAAGCCAAACGTCATGACCGTAAACTCGTACAGGCCATATCGAGTGTGGAAGGCTGTCTTAGGAATGTCCTCCTCACGGACACGAATCTGGTGGTACCCCATCTTTAGATCAAGCTTTGAGAACACCTTTGCTCCATGCAACTGTTCAAACAAGTCATTGATGTTGGGCAAAGGGTATTTGTTTTTGATCGTCTTCTTGTTGATACCACGGTAGTCTTGAACCAACCGACTAGTACCATCTTTCTTCTTCACAAAAAGACACGGGGCACCCCAAGGGGAAGTGCTCGGACGAATGAGCCCATCCTTCTCAAGCTTCACCAACTGCTCTTTCAACTCCATCAGCTCCTCCGGACACATCTTGTAAGGCTGCCGAGATATCGGCTGTGTACCAGGTTCTAGCTCGATCACGAACTCAATAGCACGCACGGGTGGAATACCTGGCAACTCCTCTGGAAAGACATCTGGGAACTCTCGAACAACTCTGACCTCCTCAATCAATGGAGCAACTCCAGCGTTCAGAGCGTACAACTGTGCTGATCCTGCTGTCGAGCCACAAGTGTACCAAATCTCTGCGCCTGAATCGTGCGTCAGCAACACGGTCTTGGACGGACAATCAATCTTGGCCTTGTACTTGACAAGCCAATCCATGCCCAAGATGACATCAATGTCTGAACGGGGCAAGACAATCAGGGAGGCCGAAAAGATAGCACCCTGAATAGTGATCTCAACATCTGGAACAGCTCTGGAAGACTCCATTCTAGAGCCCGGAGAACAAACTGAGAGTGGTCTAGGCAACTGCTCTCTCGGAAGGTCAAGTGAAAAGCAAAAGCGTTGGATATGAAGGAATGGGAAGCTCCGGAATCAAACAACACTGAAGTTGGAACTGAACACACAAGCAACCTACCAAGCACAATCTCGGACGACTGCTGAGCCTCTGCCACAGTCACGTTGTTCACCCTGAGCGCTCGTGGCTGGGCCCGCGCCATCGCGTTGCTCGGTGTAGAGCGAGGTGGGGGCGGAGGCAGCCTGGCGTAACGAGGGTCGGTGCACTGCGGAGACTTGTGACCCGGCTTGCCACACTTGAAGCACGTGATCTCTGGCCTGGGCTGGCCCTGTGGAGCAGGCGGCCTCGCGTGTGGTGGAGTAGAGCGAGGTCCGTGCTGCACTGGGACGGGAGGGCGGGCAAAAGTGCGGACAACTGCCCCCCTCTGCTGGAACTGCTGGCGCTGCGGCTAAGGCTGTGGCTCCGCAGCCCAGGACTTGGCCTTCTTGTGGATCATCACTGCTGAACTGTGCTCTCTCTTCTTCCTCTTCTCTGCGGAACGCTCTGCCTCAGCTGACTCCTATCTGATAGCCTGGTCGACGAACTCTGAGAACAGGCTCGGCGTGGACAAGGTGAGCGCATACTTGATGTCCGGGGCAAGACCACCGCGGAACCTGGCAATGCGCTTGGTCTCAGACGAGACCTCCTCTGGTGAAGGGAATATGCCCGAGAGGCAATAATAAAGTGGTTATTATCTTATTCCATGTTTATGATAAATGTTTATTTTCATGCTATAATTGTGTTAACCGGAAACGTTAATACATGTGTGTTTAATAAACAGAGAAAGGGTTCCTAGTAATGCCTCTCTTTATACTAGCTTGTTGATTAACGGATGATCAAGGTTTCCTGGTCATGAACATTGGATGTTGTTAATAACAAGGTCATGTCATTGGAGAATGATGTGATGAACATACACCCACAGTAGTTATAGCAATACGATCATGTCATCAAGTTTCTATTGCTGTATCAAACTTTCACGAAGTAACTCTAATCCTTAGACCATGAGATCACGTCAATCACTGACACCGGAAGAGTACTTTGATTCCATCAAACGTCACACCGTAACAGGGTGATTATAAAGGTGTCGTTGGGTACTTGGAAAGTGTTAGTTGAGGCTCGTGGATCAAGAGTGGGATTTGTCCATCCAGATGACGGAGAGATATACTCTGGGCCCTCTCGGTGATATCACATTGACATCGCTTGCAAGCACGTGACTGGCTCACGAGGATGTTATATCACGGAACGAGTAAAGAGTACTTGTCGGTAACGAGATCGAACTAGGTATGGATGATACCAAATGATCGGATCTCGGACAAGTAAAATATCGCGAGACAAAAGGAATTGGTTACGGAGTAATGGTTCACACGATCACTAGTTCATCGTTGAGTAAGTGGGAGTCATCATGGATCTCCAGATCCCTCTGATGATTATTGATCGGAGAAGAGTCTCTGTCATGTCCATTTTATTCACGAACCGTAGGGTGACACACTTAAGGATTCGTTGACGCGTTTGAGTGGATACGGAACGCCGGAGAATATACTGGACAACACATGGACTGTTTTGATAAAACTGCTGGAATAGTTTCGGTATATCAAAATAGTGCAAGGGGATAATTGTTAATGTGTTCATTGAATGAAGTGTTCATCAATGAAGTACTCATTGAATGAAGTGTTCATTAATTTGAGTGACATTAAACAAGATAATTAAAAGTGTTTTAATGTGATAAAACTCTTGGAATTTTGAGTGGAGATTTATGGAAATTATGGGAATAATGTGTGACCCTTTGTTTTTGTGAGTGGAGAGTCCACCCACATGATGAGGGGAGAGGTGGGGGCACCTCTTGGGGCGTGCTACCCCTTGGGGGCTGCCTCCCCCTCCTCCTATATATAGATGGGTGGAGGTCCTCACACATCCAACTCATTCCTCCATCTCTCATATGCCCTTTGGTTGGCATCTTCCTCCCCTTGCTAGCTGATCCAGTTTCACGAGTACGGTGCTTAGGCGAAGCCCTGCTCAAGATCTTATCTACCACCACCACCACTATGTTGTAGTGCTGCTGGAGTTCCCGAGGATCCACTACTTCCGCTGCCCAACTGGAGCAAGGGGCGGAGGTCGTCGCTGATCCGTACGTGTGACCGATTACGGAGGCGCTGCCCGTTTGTGGCGCCCATCTTCATCACGACCTTGAGGTCAGCAAGTGATCGACTACATCACCCACGAGAATCGTTCTCGTTAAAGCTTTTGGTCTTCGAGGGTGAGTCCTTCTCAAACCGTTACAAGTGATCTTCTAGATGTGATCTTGGCTGTTACAACCGTAGGAAATTTTTTGTTTTCTATGCAACGACCCCTTCAGTGGTATCAGAGCCTCGTCTATGCGTAGATGCTTTGTACGGTTAAAACACATAGAGATGTGGGCGTTGATCCTCTAGTTGTTACCCTCTTTTGTGCACTTGTTCATATTGCGGCAATGTTGGATTGAAGCGGCCCTAAGCGCAGATTGCGTGTCACGCTTGACATACGGCTTGTACCGTATAAAGTGGCTTTGGGGGTGTCAGTTTCTCTAACATTAGTGATATGGCATTTGCAACGGAGGGCCCTGCAAAGGACGAAAAGAAACAACTAGCGAATCAACGTTGTGGTTCTTGTCCGTAGGTAAGATCGGTTCTTTCCTAGGAAGCCCAAAACCACGTAAAATTTGCAAAGATAGTTTAGAAGCGTCTAACTTGTTTTTGCAGGGCATGTGATGTGATATGGTCATTGTTACAAAATTGTTGTATGAAATGAGATTTATTGTAAACAACCGGCAGGAGCCATATGGTTGTGTTTTTCCTTTTTAAGGCCTGCGTGCTGTAGATATATCCATGAGATATATTGTAATGGAGAAGGACGACCATGGTGGTGGCGCCATGGACCTTGGTGCCGCGCCGGTGGCATGATGGAGATCATACCAAGACGCACAAGATGGAGATCTAATGCGAGAAGGACCATATCATATCACATTATCCATGCATGTGATGTTTATCCTTTTATGCATCTTATTTTGCTTAGTTACGATCATGATCGCTGCGGTAGCATTATAAGATGATCCCTCTCACTTAATATCAAGATAATTATATGTTCTTCCTTAGTATGCACCGTTAAGAAAGTCCGTCGTTTCGAGACACCACGTGATGATCGGGTGTGATAGACTCTACGTTCGCATACAACGGGTGTTTTCAAGCCTAGCATGTACAGACATGGCCTTGAAACACATGCAAATACTAAGGTTCTACTTGGCGAGCCTAGCATGTACAGACATGGCCTCGGAACATGGACCGAAAGGTTAAGCACGAGTCATATGGATGATATGATGAACCATATTGAGATGCTCGCCATTGCAGCTACACTGCCTCACGTGATGATCGGTCGTGGTGTAGTGAATTTGGTTCGTGTAATCACCAAAGACGACTCGAGGGATGTTGTTTTTGAGTGGGAGTTAGATGAACTCATTTTATCATGAACTAAATCAAAGTGAATTTGCATAGTTCGTTGTAGTCATTGGCATTTGTTTACTACCTTTGCGCTTAGCTATAATTGAGATAATAGAACTATAGAATTCTGGATATTTAACTTTACGGACTGGTACCGTATTGTTTGAGTGTCAATCTAAAGTTTAAAGTCTTATTGCAAACTTTAGCAAACCTTGCTTACTCAATGAAGTTTAATAATGTGTATTAAATCGAGAGTAACAATTCCAGTGTTAGTGTCTAAGTATCACACTTGCCTCCATGATCCTTGATATTCAAATGTTGTTTGTTATTATCAAGGTTATCTAGGAGCTGAAAGGATTGTTTCAGAAACTATCATGTGTGGAAGATATAGCAATATCTGAAACAATGTTTAGTTGCAATGTGATAGAGTAAAATTTAGTGAGAAACATGTTCTCATATTGTATGAGAATTTGTGAAGGTTGGAGACACTATGTGTCCTAATCTCTCAAAAAGGTTTTGGGAACTAATATTGTACTCACAGTTTGTCCCTATGAGCTATGGTAGTTTTGTCATGAAAGTTGTCATGATAGGATGAATGGAAGATGTAGGTAAAATGTTTACTACACTATAAGATTACTAAAGAATGGAATTTGGAAGAACACCAAACATTTGATGACGGTGATTTACATCAAAGTGAGAATCAAAGGGTGTTAGTATTTGACTAACACACTTTGGATTATGTGTCATATGAATGGTGCCACAAGTGATGTTGATAAATTCTTCTAAAAAGGAAAGGAATTGCTGAAAGAGGATCTAAAAAATATTTTGGCAAAAAGAAAAAGGAAAAGACTGGAAATGTCCAGCTCGGGTATATAGATGATATACATGTTATGGGTATATTCATTGCTTGTTAAACAATGTGATTCTTGAGTATTGGATACTGATTGGTTGGTATGAAGTATCATACGGAACAACGCAATACAAGAGTTGCAATGGCCTGAGTAACTAGCAAATGAATATGGGATGATTCTCATCAAGAAAAAAATAAAGTGTTATTGTGTTTATCTTTGGAATTAAACCTAGCCTTCAAGATTTATTTGAATAATTGTTATTCTGTTCTGGTGTTATACGAACAATAGTTGTTCAAATTATCACCATATTCATAGAAGATGGATGAACTCTATAAATCTTGTTGGAGAAATCACATCCATAATAACTGATGCTAAACATGTCGCAAGACAAATGATTAGAAGATCACTTATGAAGTGACACCACCGTTTAAATCATATTGGAAAGAAAACATGAAGAAACTCCATGTTTGATGGAATTTTTGAGTCTTTTGATTTTGAATCAATAGACGCTTGTATGAATTTCCTGGAAATGATTGAAACTCCGTTCATAGGCAAAGAAGGACGGACGACTAACTTATTGGACATTATACATGTTGATGTGTATAGTTCATTATGTGTAGCCGTGTGTGGTGGGTCTTATAACTTCATATACTTTAACCGAGGATTTGAGTGGATATATGTGTATATTTACTTGATAAGGAAGAAGTATGAAATGTTTGAAAATGTTCAAATAAATTTCAAGATGAAGTGAAAATCATTGTAACGAGAAAATAAGAGTTTATGATTGGATCATAAAAGAAGATTTTTGAGTTAAAAGTTTAGAAAATGCCTGAGAGTTTAGGAATCGTTCCAAAACTTGCATTTCCCGAAACACCATAGGAGTATGGAGTGTTCGAGAGATGTAATCAAACCTTGTTTGACATGGTAAGGATCAAAGGTGTTATTTATAAAATTGCCATTATATTTTAAGGATTAAGCTTTAGAGACTACCGCTTTTCACTGAAAAGAGCGCCATCGAGATCCGTTGAAATGACACCATATGAGTTGTGGAATGGGATAAAACCCAATTTGTCTTTTCTTAAATTTTGGTATGCAAGGCATATGTAAAATGTTTACAACCAAAGTCGGATAAAGTACGTCTTTGTAGGTTATCCCAAAGTAACCGTTGGGTATTCCTCCATAACACTAAAGACAAAAGTTTTTTGTGGCTAAGAGCATCAAGTTTCTTGAGAAGGAATTTTTTGCGAAAAGTTAAGTGGGAGGATAGTAGAACTTCGATTAGGTTGTTGAACCTAAGCTTTATGTGCTAAGTGGCGCAGCGCCGGAAAGTGTCCCGGAAGCGGCCGCAATGCTCTTGGCTCCCGTGTCCCAAAGGTTGTGGTCACGGCGATCTAAGTTCCTATTGAACTGCGTAGTTCGGGTAATCGGTCAAATAGTAAGATTTGAGATTGAATCATTGTTATTTGATAATAATGGACCGACTACATGCAAAGAAGCGATGATGGGCCCTGACTCCGTCAAAATGGCTAGAAGCTATAAAATCCGTGATAGTTCCATACACAAGAAACCAAGTTTCTGAACTTGGAAGACCCTCTAGATACCGTGTTTGGATCTATAAAGAAACAGACGTGGATGTTCTCACATCTATGAAATATTCGACATATCGTTAAAATGGTTTACGATTATGTTCAAAGAGTTGGCTATGACAAGATTTGATCTTTCATAACGATATTTAGTCTGGACGGATTATTGTAGCAACCACTACATATGCTAGTTTTGGTATATGGTAGTTGAACAAACGGAACAACGTTCTTCTAATAGAATGGTTACCTAGGACGTGTACAGGACACGGTCCAAAGGGTTCTGTTAATTCAAAGGATGCTAAAATAGCATGCAAATTTCAATGGTTGAAATAAGCATTCGCGGAGTTGGAATCTTCATCATGATGAAATTGTTAAAACGTTTATTTCATCAGAGACGGTGAAGATGCTTGCTTTTGCAAGAAATTAAGTGGGAGCGCTGAGACATATTTCTAATACATTATGTAGAAGACATATTGTTGATTGGAAATGATGTATCTTTTATTGACACGGGTGAAGTTTCATTGAAAATTTGATTTTAATGGAAGATTTGGGAAAAACCAGTATATTGGGCTAATATGGTCTATATAGATAGATTGAGGTGCTAATATGGTTGGGCCGAAGTACATATATGAAATATTGAATAAGTTCAATATGGAAACGACGAGAAAGGTTCTTGCCGCATGGAAAAGGTTGAAGCGAGATTCAAGTGTTTTGACACTTGGTGAGTAAAACCACATGAATGATTTGATCAATCATGTACACCATGATATGTACAATTCCAGAATGTCCTATGCTCTAAATGTTATGAGCATATACCAGAATGATTCATAAGATGATCATTGGACAATAGTAAAGATATCCTTACGTTCTTTGGAAGGACTAAGAATATATTATGTATGTTGGACAATAGTTCATTGTAAAGTGTTACATTGATACTAGTTTTGTCGCAAGATACAATCTAAATTTATCTCAATTTTGGAAGTGTGTTAAGGTGGCAAAATGTAATGGAAGAAAGTTCCATGATAGATTTGGAATAGTTCCAAATGGATTTGGATGAGTTCCAAAGTTAAGACATTGTGACGAATACTACAACGAAAGGCTAAGTATATGACTGCTCTAGCAGCAGCAAAGGAGGGCATTTGTGTCAAGAAGTTTGTTTGACAAACTAGGTGTAGTTCCAAGCGAGCTAATACTATGAAGATCTATTGTACGACAATAGATTCAACATGTTTTGAGCTCAAGGGACTAAGGTCTCACCGGAGGACCAAATTTATGCAATGCCATCTCATTGGTGAATGAGTGATGCGTAGAGACGCAAAGAAATGCAAATACACACGGACCTGAAGTGTCAGATCTGGATATTAGGTTTACCACTAGCAATGCATATGGATAACACCTGAATGCCATAGGTGTTGGATGCGCAAGTACCAAACTAGATTATTGACTCTAGTGCAAGTGGGAGACTGAAGGGAATATGCCCGAGAGGCAATAATAAAGTGGTTATTATCTTATTCCATGTTTATGATAAATGTTTATTTTCATGCTATAATTGTGTTAACCGGAAACGTTAATACATGTGTGTTTAATAAACAGAGAAAGGGTTCCTAGTAATGCCTCTCTTTATACTAGCTTGTTGATTAACGGATGATCAAGGTTTCCTGGTCATGAACATTGGATGTTGTTAATAACAAGGTCATGTCATTGGAGAATGATGTGATGAACATACACCCACAGTAGTTATAGCAATACGATCATGTCATCAAGTTTCTATTGCTGTATCAAACTTTCACGAAGTAACTCTAATCCTTAGACCATGAGATCACGTCAATCACTGACACCGGAAGAGTACTTTGATTCCATCAAACGTCACACCGTAACAGGGTGATTATAAAGGTGTCGTTGGGTACTTGGAAAGTGTTAGTTGAGGCTCGTGGATCAAGAGTGGGATTTGTCCATCCAGATGACGGAGAGATATACTCTGGGCCCTCTCGGTGATATCACATTGACATCGCTTGCAAGCACGTGACTGGCTCACGAGGATGTTATATCACGGAACGAGTAAAGAGTACTTGTCGGTAACGAGATCGAACTAGGTATGGATGATACCAAATGATCGGATCTCGGACAAGTAAAATATCGCGAGACAAAAGGAATTGGTTACGGAGTAATGGTTCACACGATCACTAGTTCATCGTTGAGTAAGTGAGAGTCATCATGGATCTCCAGATCCCTCTGATGATTATTGATCGGAGAAGAGTCTCTGTCATGTCCATTTTATTCACGAACCGTAGGGTGACACACTTAAGGATTCGTTGACGCGTTTGAGTGGATACGGAACGCCGGAGAATATACTGGACAACACATGGACTGTTTTGATAAAACTGCTGGAATAGTTTCGGTATATCAAAATAGTGCAAGGGGATAATTGTTAATGTGTTCATTGAATGAAGTGTTCATCAATGAAGTACTCATTGAATGAAGTGTTCATTAATTTGAGTGACATTAAACAAGATAATTAAAAGTGTTTTAATGTGATAAAACTCTTGGAATTTTGAGTGGAGATTTATGGAAATTATGGGAATAATGTGTGACCCTTTGTTTTTGTGAGTGGAGAGTCCACCCACATGATGAGGGGAGAGGTGGGGGCACCTCTTGGGGCGTGCTACCCCTTGGGGGCTGCCTCCCCCTCCTCCTATATATAGATGGGTGGAGGTCCTCACACATCCAACTCATTCCTCCATCTCTCATATGCCCTTTGGTTGGCATCTTCCTCCCCTTGCTAGCTGATCCAGTTTCACGAGTACGGTGCTTAGGCGAAGCCCTGCTCAAGATCTTATCTACCACCACCACCACTATGTTGTAGTGCTGCTGGAGTTCCCGAGGATCCACTACTTCCGCTGCCCAACTGGAGCAAGGGGCGGAGGTCGTCGCTGATCCGTACGTGTGACCGATTACGGAGGCGCTGCCCGTTTGTGGCGCCCATCTTCATCACGACCTTGAGGTCAGCAAGTGATCGACTACATCACCCACGAGAATTGTTCTCGTTAAAGCTTTTGGTCTTCGAGGGTGAGTCCTTCTCAAACCGTTACAAGTGATCTTCTAGATGTGATCTTGGCTGTTACAACCGTAGGAAATTTTTTGTTTTCTATGCAACGACCCCTTCATCTGGAGCGTACCTGGCAAGCCTGACGAAGGCCAGGTTATACTCCTGCACAAACCTGTCCCCCTGCCTCAGAGCTAAGAACTCCTCGCGCTTCCTCTCGATCAGTCCACTGGGAATATGAGCAGCTCTGAAGTCCCTGACGAAGTCATCCCACGTGATCTCTGCATCACCCTTGTTTTCCTTGTACGTCGAGAACCAACTGCCTGCGGCACCCTGGAGCTGGAAGGAGGCGAAGGTGACGTAGTCGACGGGTCTGACGGTGTTGGCCTTCAAGTGCTTCTTGATCTCTGCAATCCAGTCATCCGCCTCCAGCGGGTCTCGAGCCTCGGAGAACCTGGGGGGGCTGATTGCAAGAAACTGCTGCAGTGTGGTGTACTGTGGACGATCATTCCTCTGAGCACCCTGGTTCTGCAGCATCTGAAGGATCGCAGCTGTGCCCTGAGCCACTGCAGCTACAGCCTCCCCAAGGATAGGGTTCTCTGGCGGCGGCATGTTCGCTCTTGGCATCCTGTATACAGGTACACTTATGAGAACATGAACGAATCATTGAAGTAACCAGAGTTAAAGCAAAATTGACAACAAAACTTCCTCATGAGGTATGAGAAAGCCGAAGGCTGAAATTCCACCAAGGTTAACCCGGAAAGTCGATAACTAGGTGCTACTGGAATTCCCAACCCAAGAACATCCGAATCCAATATAACAATGTGCTAGCGAGCACACAACAATATATACGAGCGGTTGGAAACCTGCACAATGAGACATCTGCCCTGAGCGGCCCGCCATCACGGTCGTCCATAGGGGAAAGACACCACATCCATATTACCATAGGATGCCCGCCAATCCTGTATGGACGGTTCACCTGGGGTACGCCGTAAGCGAGGTAGAGCAGTCAACCCCAAGTGGCGGCTCAGTGGTCTCAAAGACGCCAACACATCTCGTCGCTAGCAAAACATTATAGAAGAATCGGAGTCTCATGTAAACGAGAACCTAGATTGTTTTGAAAAGGGGATAAGTTGCAGAGACAAAACATCGTTTCACTTCCTCACGGAAAAAGGGGTGGGAGGGTGGGATAAGGAGAAAACAGAAAGAGGTCCTACTCTCCGAAAAAAAAATTATATAACTACCAAAATAGTTTCTAGACTCAACTTCGGCCAGTAAAGGGTCCTACAGTCAGTCCTGCTCTGATACCAAGTTGTAAGGCCCCTGATGCGGTACTAACTCTAACTAGTCGCTTTCGCGTCCGGTCGGAGTTAGAAGCGCATCAAACGCCACCGGCGCACGACACTCGCACTCGTGTCGCTGCCGGATTCTCGACAACAGGTATAAAAACACAGCTCTACAAGAAAAGGGGAAATACATATATAGAGATAATAGGGCAGGGCATACAACGCCACTGTCCAAAATACATCACATTCTCATGAATATATAACATCAATACATCAAGCGGAAGCAAGTCGGACCGAGTACGGTCAAGATACAAATTGCCCTAGAGAGGGCTACACATAAATCCACCCACGGGAACGTCTGAGCCCAACTAAGGATCCTACTGGTCGGAGTAGTCGTACTCGTCGTCATCCTCCGGGGGCACCTCCACGAAGTATCGTCCAGTGCTGGGGTCGAGGTAGTAGTCCACTGCAGCGGCCGATCAGGCAAAGCGGTAAAAGCGGAAAAGTAAACGGGGGTGAGAACATATCATTACGGAATAACTAACGCTACAGGTAAGGTAAAGGAATAGACAGTTTGCAGCCGCACTAGCATATATGGTGGCTACACGATCTATCAGAATAAAGATGAGATCCAAGGATTCACGGAGACAACGTGTCGTAAGTCAGCTATCCACCTACTTACGCAAACATAACACAACCTCGTTTCCCTCTCGGTCCCCCTGGACGAAGAAAGACAACCAAGGTACGCACACGGTTTGTCAAATTTTATAGCATGAATTTCATTGATGTTATTCTATGAACAAGGAGTAGGTCTCAAGTAGTCCATAACCGCGGACACGGCTTTTCGAAAAGATTTACCCTGCAGGGATGTACCAACTGTCCATTATAGACGTCGCATGTACGTCCGGTTTCCACTTGGCTAGGTAAGCGCCTGGAACTCCGGAACGTCAGAGTCCCTCTAACTAACAACGCACAAATCCGGGTGGCCCCCGGTGAGTCGACACCCAACTCAAAAGCTGGCCACGCTCTCGAATCGGTCTCTACCGTCTGTCGCAGGTTTGGATAACCGGTTAGTTCTCTTATGAGACCGGGTCCTCAGCCGGACAAAGTGGGCCAGCCAAGAAACTATGTCCTCCTGGCCCTGGTTTGGTTTGGAAACAACTGGGGATCCAACCAGCACACACACATTGCAAATGTAAAACAGCTCGGGCCACCTCTAGAATGTACGAAGCTAGGTAGGTAAGACAAGGGGGGCCCATAAAACCCCACACACGATTAGGCACGCTCGTCAAGAAACACAATACCCGGAACTCGGGTCTTAGGTGACTCAAATGGAACAAGGCACCAGACGGGAATAGTCCAGCCTTCCATCTTTCGTCGAATATAAATTAACATCATTTAACAATAATAAATATCAACCAACTTCTTTTATAACATGATATCCCAACCATAAACATTTAAGGTAAGCAGCAAGTTTTCTATCCATACTAAGCAATGGCTGAGCAGCGGTAACTTAGCAGAATAAGGGTTTGCTGGGATGTGGGGATCATGGCTGTATGGGTTTAAACATGGCATATAATGTAGGTAGGATCAAGCAATAACGTTCTAGATCTACAGTTAGGCATGAGCAGAAAGTTATAAAGTAATGACACAGATCTCCCCCTTGCCTGGTAAGGTAGTCGAAGCAGCACCCCCGGTACCCTCGGGCTCGGTGTCGGACAGCTCCACGTAAGTCTCCTCGGCGGTCTCAGGTGCTAACGTAAGGTACCGGCAAGGAAAGGCACACAAGTAAGCAACTGATGCAACTCAAGCAAGGATGGCATGATCAGGATTTATTTACATGGTATGACCCTGTCTAGTCAAGTTTAAATGAAGGTGATGATGACAAGTCATCACTTTCATATGCAATTTATTTACATTGTAATGGCTTTGGTCTGAGCCTTGACTTAGGTGTAGGTAGCATGATAGCATGACATGAACAACAAAGCATTACAGGAATTTAAATAACATGAAGGTAAAAACAATGATTCCGGAGACGGAGTAGTGTTGGTGAAATTGACACTTAAGAAGGTGCAACAACTGTTGAAGGTCAGACACATAGCATACGACAATATGTTAAGGCTGACCTGAAGAAAAAGATGGCATGGGACTGCCTTGACAAGATCAGATGAACAACATCTCAGATGCACTGAAGCTGAGATGTTGTAGACAGACAGACCTGAGCTTCTGGACCAGGTGATCACACCTTGTCTAAAAGAAAATGCTCAACACGACAAGAAAACATCACTACTGAAATCCTTGCAGAAAAGTGCCCCAAAAACATATATAATATGCCTCCATTTGATTTTGCACAAGCAGTTGCAAATTCAACTGAAGTTCAGGGGGCTGAGTGCAAAATTGCACCTCATGAATTTTGGAAAGGTTCAGTTGATGAAAAGTTTACCACCATGCAACTCCTTGTGCAAAACTACCCAAAAATCATATATGATATGGGCAATTTGCAAGTTGAACCCATTTCCAAAATTGAATAAAAGCAACAGGGGGGGTTTATTTGAAAAATGACCAAACTTCAAACTAGAAGGGGTCAAATGCAAAAACTAGCATCACCACTGTGTTCAGTAGCTCAAGATACCCCAAAAACACATATAATATGTCTCTGTTTGAATACTTGGGCAAAATCGGATTTGAATTTGAAAATTCAAATCCAAATTGATTTAAAACAGAAAAGAAAAGACTAAAATAAAAAAATAAAAAAAGAAAAAGAAAAAGGGTCCAGCCCACTTGGGCTGAATCCAGTCCGCAGCCCACTGCTGCTGCTCACCCTTGCGTGCTAAGGCATTGGGCCGAGCCCAGTTGTTCGCGCGGTCACTCCAAAAAGCAGAAAAAAGGGGGGTTTTCAATCGCCGAAGGGGATTCGAACCCGCGAGCTGCTGCTCGTCTCCACGCTCGCTACCACTGCGCTGGTGATTCGATTCTGAACAGATACCGCACGCGGTCTAGGTGATGTGTTCCTCCACTGTCACCTGAACTGAAGCAAAGGCAGTGCCTCTCTGAACCCGACGAGCGTACCAATTCCGGCGAGGCTACCGTGTCGCTCCGGCCATCTCTGCACGAGCAAAGAGGAGCAGCCTTGAGGTGGGACATCCCTCCGCGGCTGCGCGCACGACGGCGACCTGCAACCTCCTTTGCTTGCCGGACTCTTCAACGAAACAGCACGGCGGCGAACTCTGAAACTGCTTCAGTTAGTCAGACGCACGCGCCCGTCTTCCGGCGAACCTAGCGTCGGCTACGCGGCGACCCCGGCCAAGGTCTGGTGACCAACCGGGACCTGGCACCTCCCTCTACACCTTGGCACAGCGCAGCTGCCCACGGGACCAACTGCGGCGACGCCACGGTCGACTGAAGTGGACGGCGGCGCCACTGCATCTGCATTGCTTCAGTCACGGGTGCGATTTCGCGGGCAAAACACGAAAGATCACTCTTTTGCGGTAAAAGACGTGCTCTGGACGGGCACGGGACGCGCACACGTTCTCCTCGGCACCACCCGGGCCACGGTGATCACCGGACTAACCGGGGTCCGTGACACGGCGGCCGGCAGCGCACCGCTACGGCTATCTACGGCTACGCGAACACGACGAGGAGGAGGGACACTCGGGATTCACCTAGGGATGCTTGACGGTGAGCTCGCGTGCACAGAAGAAAGGCGACGCGACGCCGTCGTCGAGGAAGAAGATCCGCTGCGGAGCTCCCCGATGCACGACCCGAATCCAGTACCCCACGGTCCGAAACCTGCAAGGACGGATACAGGAGGGCTTAGAGGTCGTACTATCCGACGGGGGCTAAACACTGAGGCAGGACGGCGGTGAATTGATCGGGACCTCGCCGGAGCAGAGCGGGAACAGGACGGAGAGGGAAACCTCTCCCGGCGGCGGCGAGGGGGAAACTCCGGAGGAAACGGAACCCTAGGGGGTTCATGTGGCTCCAGGGGCTGCTTATAAGGGGGAGCGGCCTCCCGCCACGCTGGCAGGGCGTCGACGTCGACGAAGCTCGCCGGTGTGAGAGAGGAGAGGGGAGGGGACCTCTCCATGGTGGAAAGGCGACCTGTCCCCTCCCTCGGATCTGGATCGGGCGGTCGGGGTGCCTCCCGCTTACCCCTTCGCTGGAAAGGCCCCCAGCTGGGTTGCGGCCTGTGAGAGAAATGGGCTGGGCTTCGGCTGGAAAAAGAAAAGGGAAAGGGAAAACTGCTGGAGAAAAAGAAATTGGGCAGCAGCCCAAAAGAAAAAGAAAAGAAAAGATAGGGGAGAAGCAAAAATATTTCAAATATTCTATAAATCCCCTAAAAAGATGGTTGATCATCCAAAATTGGTTTGACCATCTTTGCATGCAGTGAAAAATGTCCACAAGCAAAACAGTACCATTTTCTATTTAAAAATAAATAGAAAAGGACTTTGAGGAGTTTTTGAGAGAAAAATAAAAGGTTCAAAATTCCATGAGTTTGAAACTCCTAATCCTTGCATTTTTCTGGATTTTACAAAAGTGGTTTGACCAATTTTGGCAACAACAAAAATGTGGCCCTGTTTTTGAATTCAAAACACTTTGAACTAGGGTTACTGTTTTTGTTGGTGGCAAAAATGCCTTGAGAGTTTTAAAACTCTTGCCATATGAAATGAAATGGCTAGGCCAAGTTGGTGTCAAGTGAGGTTTGCATGTGGCAAGGAAAAATCCAACAGCACCCTTCTTGAACCACTTTGCATTCAAAAGAAACCAATCCAAACTGACTCCACTCTCAATGGCAATTTAAATCATCACATGAAAAGATGTAAACTTCCACCATGCCAAGTTACAAGTCCAACAGAGAAAAAAAATAAATACATGGTGATTGCACTTATTACATGTGGGCTGTTACATCAAATCATAAGGGATATGTAGCTATCATGATGTATGCAATGTATGCCGCTGCCAGTGTAGCAGTAACATGTATGACATGAAGATCAAGTCATGAAGAGGTGGATGTTGCATGGCAATATATCTCGGAAAGGCTATGGAAATGCCTTGATAGGTAGGTATGGTGGTTGTTTTGAGGAAAGATATAAGGATGTTTATGATGATAGAGCGTATCATGCCAAGGGTTTGGATGTACCGGCGAAGGTGGACGCCAACTCTCGGAGTGAGAAGGAGGAAATGCACGGCACAAGAGAGGCTAGCAAATATGAGGAGGTGGAAGTGTCAACTTGCAATACTTACATTAGTCCGAAGAACTCATGCACTTATTATCGGTAACTCTCGATCTAATAAGGAGGTTCACAGAGAGACAAGTACCCTGAGGTGCGGAGAAAAGGACGTCCCAAAATAATTGGACATAGAGGTTCACACTCTATATCCATGATAATAAAATCAACGGGAACATAGTTGTCATTGACAATGATAAGAACATCGTCGGTCTTCCCCAAATGTTTCTTTACGGAAGAGTCGACAAGACGAACACCAAAAGAACAAGAATCAAAAGGTTTCAATTCAAACATATCATACATTCTTTTGGGCATGACGGAGGTACTTGCTCCAACGTCACATAAATCATAGCAAGAGAAGTTATTTAATTTAATTTTTATCATGGGGTACCGACCATCATCTAGCTTCCTAGGTATGGAGGCTTCTATCCTAAGCTTCTCCTCCCTATCTTTGATAAGAGCATTTGTGATATGCTCCGTGAAGGCAAGATTAAGTGTGCTAGTGTGGGAGTCTCTAGACATTTTGTGTAATAAGCTGATAATTTCTGAGAGGGTGCAACTGTCAACATCAATAACACTACTATCAAAGATGGTAGTGTCATCTAAGTTCACTTTTTTGAAACCCTCTATGTTCATAGGAGTTTCTTCTTCTACGGTTGAGGTATTAGCATCACCATTAATAGGTCCGATGGGACCAGGGGTGCATTGGGTGCTAATAGTTTCAGTGTCCTCAACAATTTTGATAGTGACAACTGTGTGGTGTGTAGGAAGGCTCTTAATTCTATCCTCTTCCTCTTTTTCTCTAGCCCATCTTTCTTTAAGTTTAGCCATCATCCTAATATTTTCATTAATTTGTAACTGGATAGCATTAATAGGAGTGGCCTTGCTCTCCTCAAGGGGAGAGGTTCTAATTGTTAACATCTCAACATCAAGGGCTAAGTTGTCTACCTTCAAACAAAGATTATCTAATTTAGATAGCTTTTCTTCCACATTCTTGTTGAAGGCTTTTTGGGTGGTGATAAAGTCTCTAAGCATGTTTTCTAATTCAGAAGTGGGGTTCTTGTTGCTAGGGTAGGTGTTATTATTCCCATAAGTGGATGGAAACAGTCTAGGATTACTAGCAAAGTTGCCCCTACAAGAATTATTATTAAAGTTGTTTCTAGCAATGAAGTTCACATCTACTTGCTCCTGAGCAACCAAAGAATTTAAAGGAACATCATGAGGATCAATAGAGGGTTGCTTGGTAAGTAGAGACATAATTAAATCAACTTTATCATTGAGAGAGGTAATTTCCTCGACAAAATTTACCTTCCTACCTGTTGGAGCGCGTTCGGTGTGCCATTGGGAATAATTGGTCATCATCTCATCGAGAAGTTTTGTGGCAGCACCAAGTGTAGTTGACATAAAGGTTCCTCCCGCGACCGAATCTAACAGGTTCCGCGAGGTAAAGTTCAAGCCTGCATAAAAAGTCTGGATAACCATCCAGGTAGTCAAACCATGTGTAGGGCATTTCTTAACAAGAGATTTCATACGTTCCCAAGCTTGGGCAACATGTTCATTATCCAATTGCCTAAAATTCATAATGTTACTCCTCAATTGGATAATTTTAGCAGGTGGGTAGTACTTCCCAATAAAAGCATCTTTGCACTTATCCCAAGAATCTATGCTATTCCTAGGCAAAGATTGAAACCAGATTTTAGCTCCGTCCCCAAAGAGAAAGGAAAAAGCTTGAGCTTAACAACATCACCTTGTACTTCTTTATACTTTTGCATATCACATAATTCAACAAAATTATTCAAGTGTAAAGCAGCATCATCTCCAGCACCCGAGAATTGATCTCTCATAACAAGGTTTAGCAAAGCAGGTTTAATTTCATAAGAGGTAGCTGAAGTGGCAGGTGTGGCAATAGGAGTGCAGATAAAGTCTTTGTTGTTGTGACTGGTGAAGTCACACAACTTTGTGTTTTCAGAGGAACCCATAGTAGCAGCAGGTGTGGGAGATTTTTTTTGTAATTTTTGATACAAGACACAAAGATAAAGACAGAAAGGTAAACTAACAAGACTAAAAAGTAAATGTAAAAGGTAGTGGGAAACTCCCCTATCTTATCACTCGGAGTACCCGTCAAAGGCGCCAGAAATTCGCTTGATACGCGAGAGAGGATTGCTTCTTGTCCTTCGTTGGCTACCCCAAGTGGAAGGTAAGATGCAGCGTAGCAGAAAGTTTCCCTCGGTGAAGATACCGAGATTGAGTATCGACCAGTAGGACTCCGGCGATGATAAGTAGGTGTCAGCAGCGCACCTGACGCGGACCTGCACACAACACAATTAACTTTGCTCCCAACGATGTTCAGAGAGGTTGTCAATTCTCTTTGTTTACAAAGGATCAAAGACACATGATAATGATAATGATAGCAAATGAAAGTAAAAAGCAAGAAAGTAAATGAGCGTGTAAACAGTGATGAGAATATGGACCGGGGTCTCGTGATGTTCACTAGGGATGTCTCTCTCCCAAAAGACGATAAGATTGATATGCGAGGTAAACAAATTACAAAAGGGCAATTGATAGGATTATAAACGCACCGCAATGCTAACTATGCTACAAAAGAAAGGAAGAGGCTCAAAAGCATGGGCAGTACGCCAAGATAAGTAAACCGAAATCCATCTGCATCTACTACTAATCATCCACCTTGAGATGTCTATACAGAACATCTCGCTGGTATTAAGTTGCGAGCCCCACCCAAAGTGTAAACCCAAAGCGACAGGCAACTGCATTAAAAAGAACTTTGCGTAAAGTAAACAATCCTTGTAACTGCGGTTACAAGCACCGTTGTTTTCCCCCTTGTGTCCACAACACATCCCCTAGACTCATGTTACTGTGACTCAAGCGTGTCATCAGGGGGCATGTACCCACAATCAAGCATAAAGTTCCCTCTTGGAGTTACTACCTACCACTTGGCCAAAGCAATAAATAGCAACGGAGAACATGCAAGAATTACTTCAGAACAAAAATAC
Source organism: Bromus sterilis (assembly GCA_950022295.1). Taxonomy (NCBI): domain Eukaryota; kingdom Viridiplantae; phylum Streptophyta; class Magnoliopsida; order Poales; family Poaceae; genus Bromus; species Bromus sterilis. The sequence goes on along the minus strand of OX465599.1, from coordinate 279,747,190 downwards.
AAAAGATAAGAACCAATTATATTACTCCATCACAATCTGAACATAATCTCATAATCCATCAGATCCCTTCAAACTCAGCATAGCAAAAGCAGAAAGAATTGCATATGTGTCTCGATCATGTAGGGCAGCTCACGAGGTCTAAAGCATGAAGAACAAAGAGGGGAGGAGAACATCACATAGCTACTGATCACGGACCCATGGTCCAAGGTAGACTACTCACGGCACATCCGGTAAGCGTCCATGGTGGAGGAGAAGCTCCCGGAGGTCGATCCTCCCTCCGGCAGGGTGCCGGAAAGGGTCCTAACGGTGCTCTCGATCTTGGAAGCGCGGCGGAGGCGGAACAAAGGAGAATTTGTGAAATAGGGTTCTTTCCTCGGAGTTTCCCTGTGACCGAAAATAAATAGGCGAATGTCGCCGCCTGGGTGCCTAGTGGTGGCACCCTGGCCCTCCTTCGGGCTTCTGGAGTCTTCCGACACGCTGATTTTTTATCCGATTTTTTCCGGAATTTTTGGAGCATTTTTATATGGGGAAAATCTGAAATAGAAAAATAGCAGAAAATAGGAACTGGCACTGGGGTGCACTGAGTTAGTAGGTTAGTCCAAATATGATAAAAAAAGTGTATGAAAGTGTATCTAGATCATAGCAATATCACACAAAACATGCATGGAGCGAGCATAAATTATCGATATGTTTGAGACCTATCAGGCACCCGAATCAACTGGTGTCCTTAAAGGTAATTGGTCGGGTGACCCAACAGTGCCCGCGAGAGGTATTGTATCGGGACGGCAGGACAGGCGGATACCATCGTGGGCCTGGTCCTTGCTCGTTGGCCGTGAGATACCAAACCACGAAAGTCGAGCTCCTCCAGGAGCACACGCGAGACAAGGGTAAGGAGACGGTTCACCTTGTTGGTAACCGCATGCTTTGACGGGATGACATGGCAGGCACCGATGTACTAGTGGTCCTCGCTGTTGTTCGTTGTCCGTTGTGTGAATTAGTCGAGCAACGATAACGGTTGTCTACGAGATAATAAAATAACTAAGGGTTCGGTGGATGATTTGAGAGGCCGCAAAGGCCTGTACGCACTACCTTCACATGGGATAAGGAGTTATGGGATCCCCTGCGTCGTAGTTCATTCGAAAGCTCTTCAGACGTCAGTAGTACCGCGGTCTGATTGCTGGGAAGCGGTGTGTCTTCTTTGCTCGAGCTGTGGTATTTGCTTTTGCTTCACCGGCCAGCCTCGAACCGTGCAGGAGCGTGAAGGGTGAGGGTCCTAGACCCCTGATCGCATAGGATTTAATCCGGCGGATGGCCTCTCTGCTGAGCCTAGGATGGGCTGCGGCCCGTCGGATAGCCTCGGTGGGGCATTCCCTAACAAGGTGTACGCCACCCTGGAGATCCGAGCGGGCAGGCTTAACAGTAGTGCACCCCTGCAGGGAGTTTGATCTATTCGAATAGTCGTGTCCATGGTAACAGGACGCTTTATGTTGAAGCCATATCCTACTACTACAAACTACTACTATTAAACTATTGGTTCCGGGTTTTCTTCCTCGCGGGGAAGCCGAGGAAGGGATCTCCGAGGCATTGATAATTATTACAACTTACTATTATACAATGCTGCAACAACTTCTGCTGCATTGTTACTTTATGCTTTATATAAACTGTTGGCTATTCTCTCCTCATGCTTCAAGACTCATCGGAAGATGATAGTCTTTGATAGGCCTAGCTTCTCATCCTTCTTCTGACTTTCTACCTTGCATTCCACTATATATAGCCTCCCCTTTCCATTTGATACAAATGCACATTTGCTTAGTAGCGGACGTAAGACTCGCGGGTATGCTAGATACTCACCTTTGCTTTATTTTCCCCCTTTGTTTTATATACCCGACCATTGATGCCATCAGACGTTGGAGCCTTGGAGTCTAGGAGCAGAAGATCTCCGGTGCTTGCTTCATCGTGGAGTTACCCCCTCGACCAGGAATAGTTTGGAGGTTCCCAGGCAGGAGGCCTCGCCTTTTCGGTCTATTGTTATTTGTGCTAGCCTTCTTAAGGAAGATCATGTGTACCCTGTGTCTGTACTCATATTCTATTGCTTCCGCTAACTTTGTGCTTTCGAGCTGTTGTGTTTGAGCCCTCGTGGGCCCTGGCTTGTATTAAACAACTTGTATTATTTTATTTATAGAGTTGTGTTGTGATATCTTACCGTCAGTCCCTGATCTCGATCGTGTACCTTGCGTGTATGATTACTGTACACGACTTGATTTTGGGGGCGTCACAGCCTGTTGAGGCTTCTAGTGGGACACCGGTCTTAACACGCACCAGCTGCCCTCACGGTAGGGACCCGTGGGGGCATTCCCTCGTCACCCCTCCTCCAACGTCTATCCCCCGTCGTTGCCGCTTGCTCACCTCCGTGGAGGCGGACCCTGCCTTCGAAGGCAGCTAGGGAAGTGCTCGTGGTGGACGTGGAAGTGGACGGCTGGTTGTGGTCGTCTGGGTGGCAGTTGACTTCGGGCTCGAATTTTTGTTCTTCTACATATCCCAATAGTGTGGAAAGAAGCATCATAGGCGGTCTCTCTCATCTTGTATTTGTCCTTGAGCTCCTTCACATGCTTGATTCGGCCTTCTTATAGTGGATATAGTTGGAAATCCCATGACCATGGTCAAGGTCTTGTGTAGGAAGTCCTTGAAGCTGTTTTGGAAGTGGATACACCCCTTGCTTGTGAGAGGGCAGATGAACTTATCAAGGCGATACTCGGTGTCATAGGCCAGCTCCCTCAATAGCGACATCAAAACCTTCACATGAGTATCATGATCCTCTAGCATTGCATAATTCTTGAGCGTGACATGCATCATAATGCCTCGAACTAGAGGGAAAATATGTTGATGCGGACGCCCCGCATCCACTAATACTTGTCGGTGAGCAAGTCATCAAGTTTCTCCAGCTTCATCCCCACCAAGCAGCACACTCATGGCATCCACCCTGCTAGGGAGGTCTAGCCTCCCGAGGTACGGGTTCATGGGGATGACGTCCTCCGAACCCTGAGTGTCCTGCACAAGTGTGTCCACATGCATTAGCATTACAATGATCAGTGGCAGTTTCAAAAGAAACAGTGCCATATTAAGATCATATCACTTCATTCTTTGCAACTGCCACTTATGATCTAAATATGAAGTGCAAATAATGACATGTTTGAAAACTACCACTAATGAGTGGCGGTTGGCAAACATGGCAGTGTTATGATCTTAAGATAGCACTGCATGTTTAGCAATTGGGTAGTTTGCAAACATGGCAGTGCCATGTTATTAACATAGCACGAATGTAGCATTGCATGTTTAGAAACTGCCACTCATAAGTGGCAGTTTCCAAACACGTCATTCTTTGCAACAAGCACGCAGACCAACATGTCCAAAACAGGGAGCATGAAAATTGAAGGTGTCTAAACAGGGAGCATGGGCCAGTCATGATCAAGCACATGAACACAAGCACTAGAAGCAATGCCTAGTTGAAAAACAGGGAGCATGGAAGTCACTTATCAATTGCTAAACACAAGTACCACGAGCAACACCTAGTTGCTAAACAGGGAGCATGGAAGGCACTAATCAAGCACAAGCACACATGGACATGAACACAAGCACTACAAGCAATACCTACTATGTTCCAATCTGAGCGAACCGGATCAAATCGGATCCAATCCGAGAAATTCCTATTCAGGAAATCCTAGATGGAGCAAAAAAATTGGCCAAGAGACTGTCGCTAGAGCATTGGCCGACAGAGGACCAAACCCCTGCGGGGAGGAGGGGAACTAGAGGACCGAGCCTTCGCCTAACGATGATGAGCCGACATTGCCCATGACAATACCGGTGTTGCTGCTCCCTGGCACAATGAAGGAGGAAGGTGATGGAGTTCGCAGTAGAAAAAAAATCACACTAGCAAAAATAAAAATTATAGCAAAGTTAGAATAGTCTTTCCATATGTGAGGCCAGACTTTGGTGAAACGCATACCCCTGAGAGGTATAATACTGCCCAAGTATGGCTATGTCATATGGGAAGGCTTCTCTAAATCTATTATAAGTCAATCATCCCATATTTCCCCCCTTATAAACACCTGCGGGAGCCCTTCGGTTGGTCAGGTGAGACTAAAAAAGGGTGTGGGATAATGGTCGGCGAGGTGGTAGAAACCTACACAATGAAAATAAAAATAGTAGTTAAGTTAGTTTAGACCGTTCATGTATAAGTTGCATTTTATGATATACATGTTATAACATGAAATTGATTGTATATGTTAATACATGTATAGCACCAGAATACAACTCGCGCGATCACGACCTCTTCTAGCTTTACTACTAGACAATTCTTCTATGTTGCCCCCCTTATAAACACCCGCGGGAGTCCCTCGGTCGATGAGGTGGAACTAAACATTGGGGGAGCAAGAAATATACAAAATAAAAATATATATACTGAATACAATATTGTGAACCTCAAGAGTCAACCAGCGTTGCGGTGGTATATATATCACCGCAGTGCTGGTCCTCCCGTGAGGATATATTGTTGTATTTTCTATATTAAAATGTGGGTATAAAGTTCCCCCCTTATAAATACATGCGGGAGTCCCTCGACCGACGAGGTGGGACTAAAAATTGGGGAACTAGGGCGCGGGGAGCGCTTGGGACGCAGACACGCGTCCCACTCTTCCCTCCCTACAATTTATAATTCTTCTCCCACGCTCTCACCATGGTTGACGCGCATCCCATCACAGCCGCCCCAGATGAGCCCCGCCCCCATTTCATCGCGACCGGGGCCGGCAAGCCGAAGGAGGAGCGCACCCCCCAAGAGCTGGCCGCCCTGGCGGAGGAGACGTCCAAGCAGAACAGGCGGAGAAAGATCGCCAGGGCGAGGAAGGTCAAGGAGAACAAGAAGCAGGCGAATGAGGTCGCCGCTACGGCAGCCGCCGCTACAAAGACCGCCGTCGTCGTTCATGGCCCCATGGACGTCATCAATGCCCTCGTCGTGGTGTCAGCAACGCAGGCCTTGGCCGTTGTCCTTGCGGCGACTGGCGACGGTGCCGACGTTGTCAGCTCAGCAGCCTCGCACTCTCACATGCCACCGAGACCGATTATTTCGCATTCCATCTACGGGCAGCCAGGTAGCGACCCACTGACTCCTCGTTTCCCCGTTTCTCCCTGCGAAAACTCGCTGGAGGTCAGCACCTCGACGTCGTCAGTTCCCAGGGAGTGACCGGTCGACCTCAACGATTTCCCCATGGTGGTCACGTCACCGGACATGGACCGGAGGGGCGGCAGGACATCGTTCGGGGATGAAGCACCAGGTGACCGCCAACTGTTCGGCCAAATGCCCACGCCAACGCTGACGCACAAAGAGGCCGCCTAATAATCCTACCCCACCGATATCATGAAGACAATGATCGTTGGTGGTTCCACTTACGTCCATGTTGAGGACGATGGCCAAGAAAGCCCCGCTGATGTCCATGACTGCGATGCCGAAGGCTATGATGTTTATCTAAGCCCTCCTTGTCCCGAGGATGATGCCCAAAACACGCAGGGGTCGCAAGTGGATCCCCCAATGGACATCGCCGGCGAGCCATTGTTCGAAGATGAGCTCATTGAACAAGCAAGCAAACTAAGAGGGTAATCCGAAGGACCGCATCATTCACACTGCTTGAGGACACGATGATTGTCAGGGCTTGGATCACATGTAGCATTGATGCCATCACGGGAGCCAAGCAAAGCGGCAAAATCTTCTACAAGAGGGTGCATGTTTTGTTGGGTCTCGCAGCAGAAAACAATAATTTTTCTAACTAGTGTCGCCCTTAACCCAAGATCTATCTAGTTGTAATGCTGTAACGGAAAGACTTGCGGAAACATACCTCGGGGTCCATTGCGCGGGAAACGTTCCCGCAAACGTGGTTGACGTAGCCGATCAAGGTTCACAGCCCCCTGGCTGTGTTGAGCACCCGGATGGGTGTAGTGCCACACGTGTAGCACCTCGTAGTACTCGCACACATACGAGACTCGATGACGACCTCTGTTCTCCGATCCAGCGAAGGTGGCGGAAGCAGACCTCCGGAACCAGAGTTGCAGCAGCACGATGTCGTGTGTATAGTGGAGAAGCCTCAATCCCAGTACAGGTTCCAGACAAGGGGAACCCAACGTGGAAGAGACGAGAGAGAGGAGAAGACCGGTGAAAACCGATCTCAATTCGGAGTAATATTGAATTCTCTGTGAATTAATTTGTATTAAAGAAGTGCACCCCTGCCCATCTATATATAGGCACACGGAAGGAGTCAACCCCCCTCCCTTAGCAATATGGTACTAAACCCTTTTCCAAGGGGGTGGCCGACCAGGATGGGGGAGTGGGGCGTCACCCTCATGGGCCCCAAGGCCCATGGCGCCCCCCCCCCCTTTTTTCTTTTTCTTTTTAACCTTTTTCCTTTTTCCTTTTTCCTTTCCACTAATGGGCTTCTTTCCCAAAGCTGGCCCATTGCACTTTTTAATTATAAATAAAATGTTATTAAATATTAATTCACTTAATTAATAAATAAAACATATTATTTCATCTCCTAATGATCCAGAACTCCTTCCAGCTCACTCCGAACAACCATTGGACCAACACGGAACTTTTCCGGTATGTCTTTCTCTCTTCTCCAGTAACTCCGATAGTTCCGAAAAGGTCTCCGATATTCATCGAGCCCTTAAGTGTGTTACCCTACGGTCCGAGAACACTCCAGTCATGACCGAGACAAAGGCTACGGCCAATGATCAATAGCGGGACCTGGATGCCCATAATGACCCCTGTGCATTCCGGAAGTAACCGATTGAACCGTACACGTTGTATACCATTCCCTTTGTCATGCGATACTAGATTAGTCCAAGATTCGATCAACTTCATCCAATGCATTAGTTCTATCTTGTTACCGACAAATCTTATTCACTCGTTCCGTGATATTCATCCTTGTGACCTAGTCACACGCTGCGCAGCTTTATGGATGCAATCTCACCGAGTTGGCCATGAAGTATCTTTCCATTATATGGATTGACAAATCCCGCTCTTGAATCAACACTCCTCAACATATCCCATCGGATAGCCCAAGATACACCTTTATGGTCACCATGTTTCAGTGTGATGGTTAATGCACTCAAAGCATCCTCAGAAGATAGCAATTATGCGTGATCTCACGGTCAAAGGAACAGGCTACTACGTTCTGTAATTACAACACTGAACTTTTACGATTTGATCATGTTGCAATGCTTGCATTGGGTAATGTTCATCACGTCATTCATTCAATGAGGTGACCTTACCGTCAATTGACTTGATTGTCCATGATCGTGAAACCACAATCATCAGTTGACGATAAACCAGTCATCATGAGAGGCTGACTAGGAACTCTGGTTGTTTCTATACCACACTTGTATCATTGTTTCACTAATACAGTTCCAGCACAGTATGAAACTGGTCATGAACTTATTTAGATATATTGGAATAATCATATATTATTTGCCTCTAGAGCATATATCCAACAGTCTCCCACTTGCACTAGATAGCAAATAATCTAGCTGCATATTTTCTCGGTCATAATCATCTTATCATATAAGTGTTTATTGATCATGCTTGCTCATGGAACAGGTTTCGTCAACGATCTGTACCCGTTCAGATTCGTATGTTCCTTTGCAACAGGTATTGGTCAACTTGCTTGATATACCCTTCATTATCTAATAATGCTTGAATTATAAGTTTTGCGGGAGAGTGAGACTTCTTATTTTACAGTATTCTCTAATGACAAAATGGTTTTAGTCCCTAGGACTCCCATAGTCATGTATACTGAAAAATACACTCAGCCAGAAGTCTAAACTTCTTACGCTAAACTTTATTCAACCTTCTACTTCCTTAAGTAGATATTTATATTTTTAGAGTTTTGGTTCGTGAAATTATAGCTCACATTTCCTTTCTATTCCTTTTGGTGATATCTCTAATTCATATAGACCCATAATAAGGCTTGCAATCGTAATCCAGTATTACATTCAAGTATATTATCTTTTCTATCATTTAGAGTATTGTCCTCAGTTTCTCTTTAGATACTGAATGCTTGGACTTTGCTCAGGTTCTGTGTTTTGCCAACCAAGCACATCGGAACCTGTTCTTCTTCTAAGAACTTTTGAGTCATTCTGTTATTGGATTCACAACTTCCGTTTTATGGTAGAATCATATGTCAAAGGTCATATAGGATCACATGTCTTGAGACAAAGTGCATCCCTATTCTTCCATTAAAACATTATTTTGTGATATTAAGGTTTTACATCCTTTATATAATTCCTAGCCACAAGAACCTTTTCTTGTTTAGGATATCATTCCAATCCTTTTGATGTTCATTACACGTGTCCTAATCTATCCTTATAGATTTTAGTGTGTGACACATCTGTATTTCGTTCATATAAGATTCTCGTAATCCTTTCATCTTATTAGCCTTAATCTCCATGTATATCAATGTATATATATGAGATTGTCTTAACATATATCATCGTATATATATGAGATTGACATTGTGCTCCCATTCAAATATATCCGACATATATCTGTAAGTAAGCTTTTATTAAGTTTCTATTCTAATTATGTCAGACATAATAACATTGCTCCCAAAGCTCCCACTCAGAAAATGCTCTCTGCATTCCAAGTTTTCAGGAAGTCTTCAAAGCTCCCACTCAATTTCATGAAATTGCAGTCCGTCTCAATATTTTGATTACTTCAAAATCACTTGATCAATTCAAGGTTGAGAGTTCTTGCCTTGAGGTACTATGGTCCATCTTATCGAAACATTCTTTCGTTATGCCATTTGCTACTTCTCTTCAAATTCCAAATTTGAATGTGATGCAATTTTCTTCAGGCTATGGCCCCAGTATAGTGTTTGTGAATGAAATGCCCATATTGATTTAGCATTGCTACGCTTCCGTAGTCAATCATTATTGAATTTAGCCATAACATCTTTTATGTGCCAAATCAATCTTTATGTGTTGCATCATTCTTAATAACTACCTTGTTATTCGTAATGTGAAATAACTACTTTATTTCATAGGATGTGAGCCATCCCATGTGCAACTCAATATGATTTAATTTCTCCTCGTTTCCTAGGTAACCATCAATCATTCGTAATTTATGAGCAGTGTCCCTTTTGTTTCACTTAAGAAGACTCATGATTATTGTTCTGTACAGAATGTATTCATGACAATCTTCTTATTTTTAAACTAAGGCCTTAACTTATATACCATGATCATCATCAATAGCATATTTCCTCTTTTCATGAAGTCATTGCAGCGAAACATTTTTCGTTGCGTTACTCTGTTATCTGGAGGCAGAGTCAATCACCCTGGTCAAAGAATTCACTTTTCTCCCATTGGTTTAGTCCTTGAGAACCATCTTCTCATTCACCAATTCAAGCAATACAAGTTTTTCTACTTCGGAAGGTGTGTTTTACAATTGCTCACAACTCTAATACAAAGAAAGTTATATCATATAAAACTTCTAGAAAATTTCTAACACCATCATCATATGGAGTCACCAGCTTCATTAAATTCAGAATGGTTTCCTTATTTCATGAAGTGGGTGTTTTAACTTAATAAATTATAACAACTTTGTTCATTCAATAGAATTAGCGTAAGGGGAATGTATTTAGACCACACTACATTTTAGCATGAGTACGAATGGTTTTAGGTGCTTGAGCACTTTAAACTTCCATCGTAATTTGTGGCATTATTTCCACAAGTCTCCCATTTATGTCTAACTATAATACTCATCACTTTGATCACATCATGGTGATTTGTATTCTTATATTCAAGTTCAATGTGATTCCGTAATCTCAGATTTATGATCTCAATTGAATTCCTTGTTCAATTAATCATGCCAAGCATCTTTAATGATTATTCATGCGCTTGGTTAATACATCATTTATGTACAATGTTTGGCGCAAGTTCTACTTTGCTAGAACTCCGTCATTAGTCATCTTGGTTGATAATAAATTCATGAGTTAATAGATCAGGTATCTAATGACTTCATCATTTATGAATTCATCTCATGCATTTAATATAGTTATGACTTTTGACTTTATTGTTATTCAAAATAACTTAATCATTAAACATTGAATATCACTTGACAATTATGGTGTTTTATAATTGCTTCTATCATAATATAAACTCAATTTCAATCATAGTATAAGCACACTTTATTCATCAAACTGGAACAACTGACTTGTCTCAAAACATGAATAACTTTGTCTTGCGAGATGCAAGACATATCACTAAGTGTTCATACTTGATCGATTACAAAAGATTTATCTAATACTCTAAGTATAATCCTATGATAGATGTCTTGGTGAAATCTTGGTGGCCATCAACTGTCTTGGTTGCCATCAATCCTGGATCGCACCTCTTCCCGTCCATGCAACGGTAGGCCCTGTTTTCATAAAACAGAACAAGTATCAAATACTTATCAAACTGCAAGTGTTGTATAAGGGAACAAACATTTATAACAAGTATACCAAATATATACCTTCTCCATCAACAATTTCTCCTTCAATGGGTTCAACCTCTAAATCTCGGAGGTTGACCATGAACTCAAAGAATTGAAGGCTTTCACCTCTTCCGACATAGGTATGGACAAAGTCTGTGTAACTCGGTGGAAGCGAGTGTAGCACCGTGTTTATAGCATACTCCTCTGTGGTCCAATAGTCAAAGTCCTCCACGAGTTTCAGATGTATCCCATGCATCTTGGCTACGTGAGTTTTCAGACAAGTGTTCTCTTCCATCTTTGTAGTAAGAAACTCATTTTCTAACTCAAATCTGGCCACTCTGAACTGATGTATAAACAATGACTCCATCATGTCGATTGTGTCAAACGTGTCCATATCCGCATATTGTTCACGTAAATCTTGCGGAAAGTTAGTTTCTATGACACTTTTAACCATGGTGTAAGTCCTTCGACGATTATGGTAATCAAGCATTACTTTTTCATCCATGTTGTCTACTGGAGAGTCTCCCATACGCTCTTGTATCACGAACAAGAGGTAAGCTCTCTTGAACACAGTCCTAAGGTATAAGTACCAATCAACGAAATTTGACCCATCATCTTTAAGTCTATCACCACCCATGAAAGAAAGCAATTCACGATGTTCATTTGGATTCATTTTCTACAAAATATTTGCAAGGAAAACAATTAAGACTAGTTCATAACAATGAGTTCATAATAATCATATTATAGATGAGCTCACACTAAAACAATCATCCCTAAGAAGTTTTAGTGATTACATGATCCAGATTCACTATTCGTCCTCGAATATCACAACGGCCGACGGATTAGTTTCAAAGGTAGACAACTAGTTTGTGCGATCACATCCTATATGTGACTCATGCTCGATCTTTCGATCTCTAGTATTCCGAGGCCATATCTACATATGCTAGGCTCGCCAAATTGACCTTAGTGTTATATGCTGCTTAGCAAGGCCATATCGACATATGCTAGGCTTGCCAGGCCCAACCTCATGCGAACTCTAATGTATGTATGACACCCGATCGTCACGGCCTGCCTATCATAAAGAGAACCTTCCAGGTGGTGCACACTTCGGTAGAATACTTATGTTTGGCATTTTATAAGGGATCATCTTATTTAATGCTACCGGCGTGTATCCTATACTAGCAAGTTTTAAGATGTATGATCATGGTGGCACTAAGTCTAAAGTGTCTCCATTTAAGTTTGTTTCATCATGATGATCGTTTACTACTTTCTAGTAACACATAGCAAAGCTATCACTACATCAAGATTAAGCAAACAACAATAGCCCCCTCTGCAATATAAAGTTAGACGCCTCTATATTTGTATATTGCATGTTTTACGTGGCTGCTAGGGCTTTTCATAGATCAACCGTTTCTACGAACATTGAACTACAACGCTGATTATAGATTGTCTCTATTACACACCGTACGGGCCCTCCGTTGCAAATGCCATATCCGCTAAAGTAAGAGAGACAAACACCCCCCAGAGCCACTTTATACGGTACAAGCCGTATGTCAAGCGTGGAACCAGTCTCGCGTAAGCGTACGCGTAAGGTCGGTCGAGGGCTGCTTCATCAAACAATGCCACAGATATAACAAGTACACGTGAGAGGGTAACAATCGTAGAATCAACGCCCACATCCCCGATGTGTTCTAACCGTACAACAATACGAAGCATAGATCTAGCTCATGATACCACTGTTGGGTCTCGCAGCAGAAAACAATAATTTTTCTAACTAGCGTCGCCCTTAACCCAAGATCTATCTAGCTGTAATGTTGTAACGGAAAGACTTGCGGAAACATACCTCGGGGTGTAGTCTGTTGCGCGGAAACGTTCCCGCGAACGTGGTTGATGTAGCCGATCAAGGTTCACAGCCCCCTGGCTGTGTTGAGCACCCGGATGGGTGTAGTGCCACACGTGTAGCACCTCGTAGTACTCGCACACATACGAGACTCGATGACGACCTCAGTTCTCCGATCCAGCGAAGGTGGCGGAAGCGGACCTCCGAAACTAGAGTTGCAGCAGCACGACGGCGTGCGTATAGTGGAGAAGCCTCAATCCCAGTACAGGTTCCAGACAAGGGGAACCCACCGTGGAAGAGACGAGAGAGAGGAGAAGACCGGTGAAAACCGATCTCAATTCGGAGTAATATTGAATTCTCTGCGAATTAATTTGTATTAAAGAAGTGCACCCCTGCCCATCTATATATAGGTAGACGGAAGGAGTCAACCCCCCTCCCTTAGCAATATGGGACTAAACCCTTTGCCAAGGGGGGGGTGGCCGGCCAGGAGGGGGGAGTGGGGCGCCACCCTCATGGGCCCCAAGGCCCATGGCTCCCCCCTTTTTTTTCTTTTTCTTTTTCCCTTTTTCCTTTTTCCTTTCCACTAATGGGCTTCTTTCCCAAAGCTGTCCCATTGCACTTATTAATTATAAATAAAATTTTATTAAATATTAATTCACTTAATTAATAAATAAAACATATTATTTCATCTCCTAATGATCCGGAACTCCTTCCAGCTCACTCCGAACAACCTTCGGACCAACATGGAACTTTTCATGTATGTCTTTTTCATTTCTCTGGTAACTCCGATAGTTTCGAAAAGGTCTCTGATATTCATCGATCCCTTAAGTGTGTTACCCTATGGTCCGAGAACACTCCAGTCATGACCGAGACAAAGGCTACGGCCAATGATCAATGGCGGGACCTGGATGCCCATAATGACCCCTGTGCATTCCGGAAGTAACCGATTGAACCGTACACGTTGTATACCATTCCATTTGTCATGCGATACTAGATTAGTCCAAGATTCGATCAACTTCATCCAATGCATTAGTTCTATCTTGTTACCGACAAATCTTATTCACTTGTTCCGTGATATTCATCCTAGTGACCTAGTCACACGCTTGATAGAGGCGAAGGTGTCCCGATGTTTCGATGAGATGGTGGAGATCGATTATGGTGGAGACGACTTTCACGATCCGACTACGAACGTGCGAAGACGTTGCGCCTTAGCGATCGCTAAACCAACTCCGAGAGGTTATTGATCCCGCGGATGCACGATCAACCTGACCACGAAGGTCTAATTCCTGCAAGCAATCGAAGAACAAGCAAGAACTAAGAATTGCAATCTGGATATTGCGAATATAAGATGAATGATTACGAAAGTTGGGGTTCCAATGAGGTCTTGGCCTGGTCGGATGACACAAACGAAGAGCTCGAAGTTGCGGCTATGGCTAACTTAAATCTAATTAAAACCCAAGTCTAAACGACGCCCTAAGGGCTGTATATATGGGGGAACAGAGGGGAATTTCGTGGCCCCTTGGAGGTGGGGTCCGAAAACAACCCTAACTCGGTTTCCCCACACATACGGACTCTAAAAACAGCCTATAATGTGGTATTTCGAAATTACATGGGCCCAGCCCAATATTAAGGTGACGCAGCACCTATAATTGCCCTTGGACGAAAATAATGAAGTGACATCTCGCGTATTTCGTCCAAGACTTCATGCGCGCCTTATGGTGGCTTCAAAGTGTGATAATCACCACTGGAAGCTCCACTGTACTTTCCCGCGCGCGCACCTTCTTCTCCATGCTTGATCCCGCTCCAATGACCATCCTTCTTGTCCATGCTAGGTCCTTCATTCATAAGCAAAACAAAAGTATCTAATTTAGGCAGCATCATATGTTCATGAACAATAGAAGGATTCACAAGAAATGAAAGTACCTGATAATTTAGTTGACGTGCACGTGCTCTAGTAACTGGTCCAGTATGTGTAGTTGGTGAGGATATGGGTGTAACATTAGTAGGGATGTCCTCATCATCCTCCCCTTCTTGAATTGAAGTCGTCCTCGACGGAAGCTCATCATCTTCTCCCAAATAAGGTTTCAAATCTGCAATGTTAAATGTGGGACTAACCCCAAAATCTGCAGGTAGCTCAAGTTTATATGCATTATCATTAATTTTCTGTAAAACCTTAAAGGGACCATCAGCTCGTGGCATTAACTTAGACTTGCGCAAATCAGGAAACCTATCTTTACGTAGATGTAACCAAACAAGATCTCCTGGTTCAAACACAACATGCTTTCTACCCTTATCACCAGCAAGCTTGTATCTAGCATTCATTTTCTCAATGTTTTCTTTAGTTAACTCATGCATTTTTAATATCAATTCAGCACGTTGCTTAGCATCAAAATTAACCTTCTCCGAATATGGAAGAGGCAGCAAATCAATAGGCGCACGAGGTAGAAAACCATAAACAATCTCAAAAGGGCACATTTTAGTGGTAGAATGAAATGAACGATTATAAGCAAATTCAATATGAGGTAAACATTCTTCCCACATTTTCAAGTTACTCTTTAAAACAGCCCTAAGCATAGTAGACAAAGTCCTATTGACTACTTCAGTTTGTCCATCAGTTTGGGGATGACAGGTAGTACTAAAAAGTAGTTTAGTCCCCAACTTAGCCCATAAGCATCTCCAAAAATGGCTAAGAAACTTAGTATCACGATCCGAGACAATAGTATTGGGCACACCATGTAAGCGAATAATCTCATGAAAGAATAAATCAGCAACATTAGCAGCATCATCGCTTTTATGACATGGTATAAAATGTGCCATCTTAGAAAATCTATCCACGACAACAAATATGCTATCCCTCCCCTTCTTTGTTCGAGGCAAGCCTAAAACAAAGTCCATGGATATGTCCTCCCACGGAACACTAGGTACAGGTAAAGGCATGTATAAACCATGAGGATTGAGTCGTGACTTAGCTTTTTGACATGTAGTGCAGCGAGCAACAAAACGCTCAACATCCCGTCTCATCTTTGGCCAAAAGAAGTGTGTAGCAAGTACGTCCTCCGTCTTCTTCACGCCAAAGTGTCCCATTAATCCTCCTCCATGCGCCTCCTGCAACAACAAAAGACGAATAGAGCTAGCTGGAATGCATAGCTTGTTAGAACGGAACACAAACCCATCATTAAGGACAAACTTGTTCCATGTTCTACCCTCTCTACAATTCTGCAATACATCTTTAAATTCTGCATCATTTACATATTGATCTTTGATTGTCTCTAAACCGAATATCTTGAAGTCAAGTTGTGAAAGCATAGTATAACGACGAGACAAAGCATCAGCAATAATATTATCTTTCCCCTTCTTATGTTTAATGACATAAGGGAAAGTCTCAATAAATTCAACCCACTTAGCATGTCTACGATTAAGTTTTGCTTGACTTCTTATGTGTTTCAAAGATTCATGATCAGAATGTATAACAAATTCTTTGGGCCATAAATAATGTTGCCAAGTTTCTAATGTCCGAACAAGAGCATATAATTCCTTATCATAAGTAGAATAGTTCAGACTAGGCCCACTCAATTTTTCAGAAAAGTATGCAACAGGTTTAGCATCTTGTAATAACACACCTCCCAAACCAATCCCACTAGCATCGCATTCAAGCTCAAAAGTCTTATTAAAATCAGGAAGTTGGAGCAAAGGAGCATGTGTTAACTTATCTTTCAATACCGCGAAGGCTTCTTCCTGTGCGGTACCCCAAGTAAAAGGCACATCCTTGCGTGTAAGCTCATTGAGAGGTGCAGCAATGGTGCTAAAATCTCTCACAAAACGCCTATAGAATCCAACGAGTCCAAGAAAACTCCTCACTTGTGTGGCCGTTTTGGGCTGCGGCCAACTCTCAATCGCCTCGATCTTGGCTTTATCAACTTCAATTCCCTGTGGAGTAACAACATAGCCAAGAAACGATACTCGGTCGGTGCAAAAGGTGCACTTCCCAAGGTTACCAAACAAACATGCATTACGTAGAGCAATAAAAACAGCACGTAAATGATCCAAATGTTCCTCCAAAGATTTGCTATAAATCAGTATATCATCAAAATAGACTACCACAAATCGTCCAATGAAAGCACGTAAAACCTCGTTCATTAATCTCATGAAAGTGCTAGGTGCATTAGTTAACCCAAAAGGCATGACTAACCACTCATATAATCCAAACTTAGTTTTAAATGCCGTTTTCCATTCATCTCCTAATTTCATGCGAATTTGATGGTATCCACTACGCAAATCAACTTTGGAAAACATGGTAGAGCCACTTAATTCATCAAGCATATCATCTAACCTAGGAATAGGATGACGATAACGAATAGTAATATTATTAATGGCTCGACAATCAACACACATACGCCATGTTCCATCCTTTTTAGGCACTAATATAACAGGAACAGCACAAGGACTAAGGGATTCACGTATGTAACCTTTGTCGAGTAGCTCTTGTACTTGACGCTGAATCTCCTTCGTCTCCTCCGGATTGGTACGGTATGGCGCATGGTTGGGCAACGAAGCACCGGGAATTAAGTCAATCTGATGCTCAATCCCTCGAATAGGTGGTAATCCCGGTGGTACGTCTTGTGGAAAGACGTCAATAAACTCCTGCAAAAGGTCAGTGACAACAGGAGGCAAAGACGGAGGCAATTCCTCAAATGAAAACAAAGCTTCTTTGCACACAAAAGCATAGCACACATATTGACTAACATCCAAATCTGAAATATCAACTTTAGTAGCAAGCAAAGTTGGACTAGTCAATTTAATTTCATTAGAAACAGTAGAAGAAGATTTGCTATTAGTCTTATGTTGTTGCTCAAATTATTTGGCTGCTATCTCATTTTCACTCTTATTTTTCTCCTGTTTAGCTTTACTAGCTCTAGCAAGATCATCTTTCACAATTTGTTCAGGAGACATAGGAAGTAAAGCAATATTTTTATCCTGATGAACCAGAGTAAACTGATTTGTCCTACCATTGTGTACAACATTCCTATCAAATTGCCATGGTCTACCAAGTAAAAGAGAGCATGCTTGCATGGGTACCACATCACAATCAACATAATCAGCATATGAAGCAATGCTAAAGTGCACACGAACAGAACGCGTTACCTTAATCTTACCACTATTGTTAAACCACTGAATATAGTACGGATGGGGGTGTGGTCTTGTGGTGAGAGATAGCTTCTCCACCAACTCCATGCTAGCCAAGTTGTTGCAACTCCCTCCGTCAATGATGATGCGAACCGAACGTTCTTTCACCACTCCCTTTGTGTGGAACAAATTATGCCTCTGGTTTTGCTCAGCCTTCGTTACCTGCACACTTAACACACGTTGAGCAACCAAACTAGCATATTTATCTGCATCATCAGGAGCCATATACTCTATATCATGAGCATCATCATGGGCACCCTGTTCCTCATGAGCAATGAGAACTAAAGTCTCCTCATCATAGTCACTCGCTGACTCATACCCACCATCCGCCGTAATAATCATCACACGCTTGGAGGGACAGTCTTTTGCGAAGTGACCTCCACCTTGGCACCTGCGACATTTAATATCACGATCTCGTGTTTTCCCTGTGGAAGCCATGGATGAAGAAGAACTCGCCGCTGGACCACTCTGTGCACCCTTGAATGGTGGCGCTGACTGTTTTGGTGGCTCCCTGTAAGAATGAGCGGCTGAAGTAGATGGTGGTGCAGCAAGACGTGTGGATGTAGAAGGTCCACGCGATGTCCATGATGTATTTCGTCCTGCAGAAAAGTTAGGTCTCGTAGCGGCCTGTCGATCCTGCACTTCACGTTCAGCTTTACAAGCAAGATGAAACAAACGAGTAATAGTAGCAAAGTCCTTGTATTCTAGAATAGTTTGTATCTCCCTGTTTAAACCACCCATAAAACGTGCAAGCATAGCTTCATTATCCTCTACTAGGCCACATCTAATCAATCCAGTTTGTAATTCTTGATAATATTCCTCTACAGAATTTTTGCCTTGTCTCAAACGCTGTAATTTTTGTAGCAATTCACGTTGATAATAAGGAGGAACCCAGCGAGTACGCATAGCATCTTTTAAAGCAGCCCAAGTAGTTGGAATATTATTAGCATGCAATCTACAATGTTCAGACCACCAAATAGATGCAAACCCCGTGAATTCACAAACAGCAGCAGTAACACGTCTATTCTCAGGATATTGTAAACATGTAAAGCGTTGTTCAGTTTCTAACTCCCAAGTAAGATAAGCATCAGGAATATATCTACCCTCAAACGGCTTAAGATTCAATTTAAGTTTAGGCACATGTTCATCATCGCGTACCTGAGGGGGTGGTTGGTGTCGACCGTGGCGAATGTTGGGACGTGGACGTCCAGCTGGCTGCTCATAGGCCGCTTCCTGTTCCACCTCCTCTTCGTAATCACCCTCGTAGTTGTCGTCCTGGCCGACGTCAGAAGCAGCAGCAGTAGCAGCAACTGCAGCAGCCGCAGGAGCACCAGCAGCTTGTCTGCCCGGAAACAGAATACGTCGTGCACGTCGTGGCGGCGGTGGCTGTGCTGGCGCGGCCGCAGGCTGTGCAGGTAGGCGTGCGAGCAACTCAGTAAACTTGGCGTCGAGCTTGGTGTCGATCATCTTCTCCACACCGTCAATTGCCTCTGTAAATCTGTTCTCGATGTCATTCACCTGTTCAGACATCATTTGTGCAAATTTATCATGTAACGCTTTGTTTGTCATATTCTTCCAATCGGGTGCATCCCGCGCCACTTCATCATGGGATCCTGGCATGGTTAGCAGAAATAGAAAACACACAGAAATATGATCCTACTTCTACTAATGGGATGTGGGGTGGTGGAAAGCACAAATCCGTCAAGCTTTTCTTTCGTTCTTACCGATTCTTACCTAGCAGCAGGTGGTGATGTACAACCAACGGGTCAAAACTCTCAGAGATGTGGTAGAGCGATGGCCAGGAGGTGTCAACCGCACGAAGTAGAATATATGTGGAGCTGTAGGTAGGCTTGACAAATATGGTAGCAAAAAGCTCAACAGTAATCAAAACAGAGATGCAAAGTTGAATAAACACTCAACGTCGGTACTGTGCTGATCCTAGGCTAGACCGTACTAGAGACGCGAGCCTAAAACACCAACGAAAGCACGGCGCGGCACGTAAACAACTGAGAAGCACACTCTGAATTTTTTTTTCTCTCTTTTTTTTTGCTCTTTTTTTTTGCGATGCGGGACTGCGGTGGCTGAAAAAGTGCGAAAAAATCACTATGGTGGCGAACGTCTCAAAATGAGTTTCTGGACCTAAGGAACGTATGGGCACGAAATTTTTTTACCCCTGAAAATATTAATTCACTTAATTAATAAATAAAACATATTATTTCATCTCCTAATGATCCGGAACTCCTTCCAGCTCACTCCGAACAACCTTCGGACCAACACGGAACTTTTCATGTATGTCTTTCTCTTTTCTCTGGTAACTCCGATAGTTTCGAAAAGGTCTCCGATATTCATCGAGCCCTTAAGTGTGTTACCCTATGGTCCGAGAACACTCCAGTCATGACCGAGACAAAGGCTAAGGCCAATGATCAATAGCGGGACCTGGATGCCCATAATGACCCCTGTGCATTCCAGAAGTAACCGATTGAACCGTACACGTTGTATACCATTCCCTTTGTCATGCGATACTAGATTAGTCCAAGATTCGATCAACTTCATCCAATGCATTAGTTCTATCTTGTTACCGACAAATCTTATTCACTCGTTCCGTGATATTCATCCTTGTGACCTAGTCACACGCTTGATAGAGGCGAAGGTGTCCCGATGTTGCGATGAGATGGTGGAGATCGATTATGGTGGAGACGACTTTCACGATCCGACTACGAACGTGCAAAGACGTTGCGCCTTAGCGATCGCTAAACCAACTCCGAGAGGTTATTGATCCCGCGGATGCACGATCAACCTGACCACGAAGGTCTAATTCCTGCAAGCAATCGAAGAACAAGCAAGAACTAAGAATTGCAATCTGGATATTGCGAATATAAGATGAATGATTACGAAAGTTGGGGTTCCAATGAGGTCTTGGCCTGGTCGGATGACACAAACGAAGAGCTCGAAGTTGCGGCTATGGCTAACTTAAATCTAATTAAAACCCAAGTCTAAACGACGCCCTAAGGGCTGTATATATGGGGGAACAGAGGGGAATTTCGTGGCCCCTTGGAGGTGGGGTCCGAAAACAACCCTAACTCGGTTTCCCCACACATACGGACTCTAAAAACAGCCTATAATGTGGTATTTTGAAATTACATGGGCCCAGCCCAATATTAAGGTGACGCAGCACCTATAATTGCCCTTGGACGAAAATAATGAAGTGACATCTCGCGTATTTCGTCCAAGACTTCATGCGCGCCTTATGGTGGCTTCAAAGTGTGATAATCACCACTGGAAGCTCCACTGTACTTTCCCGCGCGCGCACCTTCTTCTCCATGCTTGATCCCGCTCCAATGACCATCCTTCTTGTCCATGATAGGTCCTTCATTCATAAGCAAAACAAAAGTATCTAATTTAGGCAGCATCATATGTTCATGAACAATAGAAGGATTCACAAGAAACGAAAGTACCTGATAATTTAGTTGACGTGCACGTGCTCTAGTAACTGGTCCAGTATGTGTAGTTGGTGAGGATATGGGTGTAACATTAGTAGGGATGTCCTCATCAACGCTGCGCGGCTTTATGGATGCAATCTCACCGAGTTGGCCATGAAGTATCTTTCCATTATATGGATTGACAAATCCCGCTCTTAAATCAACACCCCTCAACATATCCCATCGGATAGCCCAAGATACACCTTTATGGTCACCATGTTTCAGTGTGACGGTTAATGCACTCAAATCATCCTCAGAAGATAGCAATTATGCGTGATCTCACGGTCAAAGGAACAGGCTACTATGTTCTGTAATTACAACACTGAACTTTTACGATTTGATCATGTTGCAATGCTTGCATTGGGTAATGTTCATCACGTCATTCATTCAATGAGGTGGCCTTACCGTCAATTGACTTGATTGTCCATGATCGTGAAACCACAATCATCAGTTGACGATAAACCAGTCATCATGAGAGGCTAACTAGGAACTCTGGTTATTTCTATACCACACTTGTATCATTGTTTCACTAATACAGTTCCAGCACAGTATGAAACTGGTCATGAACTTATTTAGATATATTAGAATAATCATATATTATTTGCCTCTAGAGCATATATCCAACATGTTTGGTATCATGTGCATCGCAAATATGGCAAGAGTTTTGAAAGTGACTAAAGCGCAACTTCTTTAGAGAAGAGATGGTGAACAATTCAAACGGAATGTAACAAATTTTGTGGCGCACTTGCTGAAGTCAAAAGACATAGTACATTTCCTACGCATGCCCTTCATGAATATGTTCATTCTTTTTCACTGTAATGCCCTATGTTTGATGAATCTTGTAGGTATCCCTTGATTTGGAAACTTTTAAAGCAGCCAATGATGACAAGCCCTTCACCTTGTCCCATTATTGGGCCAAACTCAAGGATGAACAAAAATGGAAAGACTATGTTGCATCACAAAGGAAAGATGATACAAAGGATGATCTGGACATAAGTGAGAGGCCAAGGGGGCACAAAAACACGAAGAAAGAAGTAAGAGTTGATGCATCGACACTTGCCATACAAGAGACTTTGAATGGTTTGATTACTCAAAAGGAGGCCATCTCAAGCAAGAAAGAATAGAGGGAAGAAATGAAGAGGCAAAAGAAAGAAGAGGTCAAGGAGACCTTCTTTGAGTTGACCAAGAAAAAGCTTGACATTGAAGAGCTCAATGTTTAAGCTCGACCCAGGAAGGCCACAACAATGAAAGCGCGGTCGAGAACAAAAAGAAGAAGGTGCATATGAAGATCATGACAATGGACATGAGCACTTTAACACAGAAGACGAAGAAGTGGTTCGAGAGTAAGAAGGCGAAGTTGCTCGACGGGTGATGGTCTACAAAGCCGAGAGCCCCTTTTTGGCACAAACTGTGCGGCCTGGGCGCGTCCCGACCTTCATTTTGCTGTGAACTGTGAACTGTGTGGCCTGGCGCGTCCTCGCCTCTGTTTTTTTAGCGTGAACCGTGCGACATGGGGTGTGTCCTGGTTACTGTTATCGCGTCATATTAATAACATGGGTGTGTCCCGACCTATAATTGTATGCCCTGAGTGTGTTTCGGTCACTATTTGACGACAATTGTGCGGCCTAGGGGTGTGTCCCGACCATTGAACCGCTTTAAACTAGGTTGGCATACCATGACATCAAGTTGATATGAACTATGACATGATATTTGTACCTGGCCAAATACGTCATGCCTCACCGTTGAACGAAGAGATCTGAAAAGACGGATATGAGGCAGACGATGATCTTTTTGTCGATTCAAACGAATAAAAAATGGATAAAATCATGGTCCATTTAGTTGTGTCGTTGAAGTTGCCCTAGTACACCGCTCGGCTTCGGTGGTAGCAGCAAATTGCAACGGAATGCGATCAGAACCTGACGACGGACCGGCCGGAGTAGCCCATACTGGGCACACCTCACGCCCGCGGCGCATGCCAAGTGCCCAACTCGTAGAGCCCCGGATGGACGGACGGTCACCGATGCCCGAACGCTTTCCGCAGGCTTTGGCTGACTCCTCTCCTCCGCGCTGCCACACATGCAAACCCACACGTACCCATCAGTCCGTTCAGCGCAGCGCACACAGTCGCCGTGGCTTCCAGCAAACACGCTAGCTTTCTGCCGCCCCCATCGAGATCTGCTCCCCGGCCCACGCCACGCCATTCCGAGCACCCGATCCCCCCACTAGGAGCAGAAAACAGACGAAACACCGGAGTCCAGTGACCTGTAGCTTCGGGGTGCGAGATAACTATGCGAGAGTAGCTAGCTCCCCTCCCTGGTCTCTCTCACTGTCCACCTCCGATCCCCTCCCCTCCTCCGCCCATTCCCCTTGTTCTTGTGATCGCCTCCGACTTCGAGGCTCGGGGAGAGGGACGGACAGCGCAGGTGATCCATCCATGCTTCTTACCCTCCTTGCTGTTCTGCATAAAAAGCGACGCGGCGATACATGCGTGCCTGCGGCTAGGTGCTAACTATTTATCTCTGCTTCGCTTTGCCGGTCGCCGGCGTTCAGCTGCCTTGCAGGTTCTTGCTGCCGAGCTCGCGGCCGCCTCCGGATCGGAAGAGAAGCTCGCCGGCGGCGTCGTGAGGACCGAGGAGCCATCTTCTGCGTCCGTGCGCTGGGGGTGGAGCCGGGAGACAAGCGGGGTGCTTCGCCGCTGTTGCCTGTAGGTGGCGGTAGCCTCTGGAACACTCTCACTGGAACAGGTTAGAAGAAGCATTTGTTATTCTCTTCTCCTTTATCTTTTTCGCTTACGTACCTGGCTGTGTCCGTGATGTCGATATCTCTGAATGCTAGTGCGTATTAGTCTTTTTGAGGTACCATTTCCCTTTCTAAGTAACAATCTAGAAGGAAATGGGGATGTGGATGCCGTCATCAGTACACGAATTCGACCGTCAAAAATTACTGTCTTCCCCAGAGAAACTAGTGCTAAAACAAACTAACCCAATTTAACACTAGTAAAAATATTGAAGTGGGGTGTCCGAATACTTAATATATTGGGTTAGTTTGTTTTAGCACTTGTGCCTAGCGGTGGGGATAGACATTTTGGCACACGTCGTTTTCGCCTCCTACACCAACTGATGAATGGAGGAGATGCACCCACGGGCATGGTTTACATTGACCTGTCGCTCTCGCCAACTCGCAAAGCTCATATCCAGATCGTTAGGGTGGGCTTTACATCGTCCTAGAAGAGGAAAATGGTTGTTGGGAGTCCATGTGCATGTGGTTCTTATAAACTCCCCCATCACTCTGTCCACGAGACAAGCGTTGTGCTCATCGATGCAGCTGGACCGCCAGTTTTTTTATTATTATTTTGGAACAAGAACACGGCCCTAGGGACATTTTTATTATATTTGAGAACCTTTATAAAAGGATCTCCTTTTTTGTGGGGATTATAGAAGGATCTCCAACGGGATCTAGCTAATTTGGGCCACTATACGTCTGTGGAGAACGCCGGCCCACTCCTCATTTCTACGTGTATCCTCAGCCGCCGTATCCAAACCCCCAGATCTGTACAATTTCATGCAAAGTATATCAGCACAACATAGATAAATTTTAACACATAGCATACAATCGGACAAAGCAAGTTCATCATTATAACCGGACATATCAAGTTCACAAAAATATATATACTTTGACTAATGATAGCATTGATAGGATCTACGACTAGATAGATATTCATCACTTCCTCGTGGGGCCCTTCGCATTGGCGTCTCCGGAGCTGCAGTAGTAGGCATCGAAGTCGTCGCCTTAGGGAGGGCTGTCATCGTCAAAGTCATTGCTAGAGGGTCGTGTGCATCGCTGTCCTTGGTACTTTCTAATTTGTCAACTTAATTAGTTAAATTCAAGGCTTTATATTTATTATTTATCTGAATTTGTATGCCTTCCTTTTTTAAAGGCAGGGCCAGCAGTTTATTTGGAGGCGTGGTCAGCATCTAGTTATATTGGGTAGCATTCTTCCCTAACACTGCTGTGGGAAAGCAGGAGATGAATTCCTTGTGCAGCAATTATGCACATATATTTGACATGTCATCAGAGAATATCTCTCCCATAATGGGGCACCTGCCTGTCTTCTTAAAACGTTCTGTCGTCCTTACTGGAAGCGCAATTTTGACCATTGCCATCCGCTACAGAGCTCTACTGGACAGATGGATACTGCAAAAATGTGCTATCTCCCAGGTTAGTAGTTCAATATTGACCAAGAGCTTCTTAATTCACATCCATCAAGACTTTAGTGTTCTATTACCCCCTCACCACTGCACATTTGTTTTGTTTCCTTAAAAAATAAATCCTTTTTCGTAAAGGGGGAAAGATCCCCGGGCTCTTCATAGATTGATGCATGCAGACTTCTATTATCGCAAAGTTTCAAGATCCGAGCAATTTTTTTCCTTTCCTTCAAATGAACATTACATGTATATTTTCTTCATCCTACCTAAATCAGATTTGTGACTCCTCAATGTGACAGGGTGCACATGTTCACTCCGCTGTGATGTTGCGATCCTGTTGGCAGCGAAGATCCTTGCCTTTGTTTGTTGGCATTGGTGTTATAATGGCAAGGCTCTATAGCTACATTACCATTCCCAGCCATAACTATAATCGGCAAGTCATCCGCGGTATTGAAGCTAACATTCAGCGTGATTCGATCATTGAGAGCAATGAATTGTGCAATCAGCAATCCGGCCTTCCAAGTTTACTTGCTAGCAAGCACGATTATGTCCGTTTGTTGCTTCATTTTATTTGTAGCACTGCCATTTTTAAGTTGCATACAGCGCCAAAGGTGATCAGCTTCAGTGAGAGGTGTATACAAAAAAGTTATGATATCAGTTCACTTCGGAGTATTGTGGCAAGAAATGGACAATATCTGACATATATTGGAGCGATGGTGACTCTGCATATATTTCTA
This sequence comes from Bromus sterilis, assembly GCA_950022295.1. NCBI lineage: Eukaryota > Viridiplantae > Streptophyta > Magnoliopsida > Poales > Poaceae > Bromus > Bromus sterilis. The sequence continues at coordinate 279,721,229 of OX465599.1, read as the reverse complement.
CAGATAAATAGAGTGAACACTACCACTTCGCTGCTGCCAATGCTGTTGCAAACAACAAGTTCCAGGAGCAAAGCTGCAGTTTTCAGTAATATGGTGATAATTTTGGGGAACTCATGTGGCATTCTTGGATCTTCTTTCACAACAAAACAACACGGTCGTGCGGCGACGTTAACTGTCAGCTTTGTTCTGATGGTATTTTGCCAGGTAACTATAAGGTCCAATTTTTGCTGGTCCAGTTAATATGACTGCCTTGCAAACTGCTGACATGAATCATTACTGTAAATTTTTGTTGCAAGATGGCGATTCCATTGATCGTCGAATTCCGCTTCGGACTAGGTGGTGGAAGCCGAATGCCCAGAGGGTACACTACTGCGATGTTCTTGCTCACCTGCGTCGTCTCCTGCGGCCTCAGTTGGTCATGGGGTTCTATGTTCTGGATCTTCCCTTGTAAGAAGGTGCACTCAGCTGGTCAGCTTTTGGGCATGGCTCTGAATTTCGCCCTCTGCTTCGCCCAGATGCAGTACTTCCTGATGATGCTGTGGCGGCTGAAGAATGCCACCCTTGCGTACTATGCCATGTGGATTTGGTCATGATTAAATTGAGTTCACCTCAGAAACCATGACGTGGAGTAGTTGAGACACTTCAGTGGATATAAATTAGATGCTATCCTCTTTTTTTGGACATATTTTCTGTATAGTTTTTTTTTTGCTTTGAACAAACCATTCCGAATGTATCTGTAGTAGTAGGTCGCACCGTATATATGTGTATGGGAAGTCAGGACGTGTTTGATTACATGTAACCCTTCTTCTTTTTTTAACGTTGATTACATGTAACATTCGAAAAACAGGACAGTTTTGGCTCGTTTGTTTGCTCACGCGGCACTACCGAAAGTCTGGAAGTCTACTTTGGAAAGTCTAATGATGTGTTTGGTTACATGTAACCTTTGCAACAGGACCAGTGAATGCAAAAAGATCATGGTATTTAGAGATCATGGATCATCGTCCAGAACTGACAAAAGGAATAAGCTCGAGGCACCGATGCGGGACCTTGATCTCAACGAGGAGGATTTTGATGATGTGGTTTTCGAGGAGGAACATATGTTCCGGCTGAAAGAGATATTCGTTGGATGATCATCGTTAGGGTTTATATGGAGAAGAATTCAGTAATTTTTGGTTCTTTAAGAATATGAAAACTGCTTGGGATCTGGTGCAACCATTGAAGATCGGCACTTTGAACCCTAATATCTTTGTGATGTATAACCGGACCTAAAGCGAGGCTTCTCACCTCATGTACGTTCCTAGCCGTTGGATTTTGTGATCTGATCATCTCTAGCCGCTGGATCATATAGCATCTCAAATGTATCTGCAAACTGGGCCAACTGTCCTATAGGGCCTCTACTCCCGTGGCCAAATTGGTGGCCTCTGGTTTGTAATAACTCTAAGTATTTGTGCTGTTGAGGCAACGTTGTGAACTCGATGCCAGTTATGGCTTTATCTATAAAGTAGGGCAGTTGTAACAGCCCAGATTTTATAAAAATTAAAAATTTTGTTTTCGGTGTGAATTGTTTGATTGTCTGATTTGTTTGCGGTGTTTGCATCCCCGATATATCGATCGGCGATTATTTTTCCCCCTCTTATCTCGTACCGGACGGAGACCGACCCTTGCCACTCTGACACTCGACCTTTGCGACACCGGGTTTCACCCGATCACCGTCGCGAAAACCGCACGAGACTAGCCGCAGCCAACGGAATTAAAACTCCGTTTAATAAGTAAACGGGATATTTTTATAGCGCGCCAGAAAGTGTTCTCGGAACGGTTCCAGTGCGAGGTGAACGCCGCCGGCTCGACGCGCTGTTCGCGCAGTTCGAAGTTTTACTCGAATCGGAGGTCCTGCGGACCCCCGGCGGTCAGAAACGTAAGCACCGCGCGCGAGAGAGAGAAACCGGGAATGTTTTTGCAAACTGCCAGCCACCTGGGCTATATAAAGACCACCACTCTCCCACCCCTCTTCTAGGGTTTCCCCTAAGCCAAATTTCAGCCACACCCCCAGATTTTCTCTAATTTTCACCCAAAAACCCCTTCAATCCCGAAACCCTAGCCCCTGGGCAGCCCAGAGCCGTCGGATCGCAGATCGGAGGACTCCCGAGCTGCCACGTCGCCAGCCAGCCTCTCCACCGTGCCTCGGGCCGCGCGGGCCCGCATCGCCGCCTCCTCCCGTGGAGACGCCGCGCGCCACCCGTGGAGTCCGGCCGCCGTGCCGGCAGCAGCACCGGCGAGCAGGTGCCCCGCCAGGTCGCCGCCCTCCAGCCGCGCCTCCCTCTCTTCTCCTCTTCCTCCCTCACCTCCCTCTCGTTCTTCCGCAGGAAGAAGCCGCCATGGAATCCTCGGCCCGAGCTCGCCGCCCCGCCCCTTCACAACTCCGGCGACCCCTTCGGCCCCGGATCCGGCCGCCACACCTCCCCTTCGTCGTTCCCCGTCACCACGCCGCCCTGCCACGTTGGACTGCCGCCGGAGCGCCACCCTCATCGAGCCGCCCCTGGCCAGCATCGTCGTCGCGATCCCGATCGGGATCGAACGAGCAGGTGGCTCGTGGCCACGTGGGCCGGCCTGCCGAGCGCCTCCAGGCCTGTTGGGCCCAAGGCCCATGGTGAGCAGCCATTTTTTTTCCTTTTTTATTTATTATTTTTCCTGCGAGTTGGGCCGGCCCATGAGACGTATAGTTTTTTTTGTTTAAATATAGGGCAGATTTATTTATTTTTGCGTTGCCCGTATCTTTTTAACGGTAGCTCGGATCGCGACGCTTTAAACATGAAACTTGCTTAGAATTTTGTGTAGATTAATAAAATGTGCTCTTTTTCCATGTTTGAGCTTGTTAACATGCTGTTTACTTGCTAATTACATCGCTTGCCACTGTAAATTGTTTATTTAATAACTTTTTAACCGTACCTCTGATTAAAATGTTCTTTATATGTAACTTGACTAGAATTGCGTGTAGATTGTGTTTAAGATGTTCTTGCTTGCTAATAAAATAATAAAATATTGTTTAGGGGCAGAACGGTACCAATTGAAATAATTATCGTGGGGTCCGTAATAGTTGCCATGCATAGGTTTTACCCCCCACTTAAAGTGACTAGAGTAGATAGTTTATTTATGCTTCACCTCTTGCCATGTTTGTGTGCTATGCCATGCTTGAGTGAGATGCCATGTTAACAACTTTGTTGATCACCTGTAGCTAAACAACTTGAACCATCGTAAACGTGCGGTATCGTCGTGTGTGACGAGTACTCCACTTAACCTGTTAGTAACCGCTCTCGACGGTAGGTGCGATGTCTCGTGTTGCCTTCTTGTTGATGCTTGCTCGTGTTTTCTTCGTAGTAATAGATGCTTGCTCGTTGATTTCTTTCCAGTGTTTACCGTCTTGTGTGCTTCCGCGGGTACCTTTCGGAGACGATGCGAGCTTGCGATTAACTACACCTTCGGAACCCGACTTATCAACAGGCAAGGACTATACATTACTTATGATCCATTCTATTTCAACCAGCGGTTTGCATGCTAGTCTAGGTTAGGTTCGATGTTCGATCCTACCACATGTTTACAGCCTCTTTCAAACCGATACAGCCATGTCCCCTCCCAGCAAACCATGTACTGCTATGTTACTATTTGCTCGTTGCTTAGCCCCTGCTTAGTATGCATGCTTAGGATGCTACGATGTTACCCTGTTACTCCTTGGTTTGGGCTATCACATTATTATATTGTTGTTGATGATATGATTATTATAATGTTGACTATACTCGACGAAGGATGGAAGGTCTAGGCTATCCCGCCCCGACGCTTTGTTCCATTAGAGTCACCTAGGACCCGAGTTCCGGGTATTGGTTTTAAGACTGAGCGTGCCTAACCGCGTGTGGGATTTTATGGGGTCCCCTTTTCTTACCTACCTAGCTTCAAACATTTCTAGTGGTGGCCCAAGCTGATTTACCATTTGAAAATCGTGTGTGTGTCTGTTGGGTCGCTCCTGGCAGATATTCTTTAAAATAACTTGGGCCAGACGAGACATGGTTCTCTTGTTGGTCCACCCCAGGGAGCTAGGGGGCTTCCCACATCTGTTTGGGTAGCTAACCCGACCTCATCCAGACGGTAGAGGCCAATTCGAGAGCGCGGCCGGCTTTTGAGTTGGATGTCGACTCACCGGGGGCCACCCGGATTTGTGCGTTGTTAGTTAGAGGGACCTGTCATTCCGGATCTCTTGGGGCTAAATCATAAAATGGTCGCCTATCATGGGTAGCAACTGAGAGAGATGGGCGTGCGTGCGGAGCCTTATAATGGGCAGTTGGTACACCCCTGCAGGGTTAAATATTTTCGAGAAGCCGTGACCATGGTTATGGACGACTTGAGACCTACTCCTTGTTCATAGACAACAACAACTGAGATAATCTTAATATAACTTGATCAACGTGTGTGTGCCTTGACTGCTTCTTCTTCGTCGGGATGCGAAGAGGAGGACAAGGATAGGATAGGTGTTATGTTTGCGTAAGTAGCTGATAGCAAGACTTGTTGGAGGCGATTCCTCATCGAATGCTTGGCTTCTTATCTTACTCTCTAGATCGTTAGCCACTTCATGAATGCTAGTGCGGCAACAACCTCACCACTTACCCCATCCTTACCGTAAACTACTAGTTGTCCTAGAATGACGAGTGATGAAGTCCTTGTTGGGTCAGTTGACCACTACAGTTGGATGCTGAGTACTTCTGTACTCATGATACTACCCCCAAACTCTTTTCAGGGTTCTTGATCGACAACAGGTACGGTGATCGACGTTTCACGTGGAGACTCGACGACGACTTGTTAGGCGGATCCCGGCGGAGGGCCTGGACCCGTGTGGTTATGGGGATCGATGTTTTTCTCTTTGCCAGTAGGCATTTGATTGTAGTCTGTACTCAGACATATACCTTCCGATGTTGTATTGTATTTAAGGCAGTTGTATGCCGATTGTATGAGTATCCTTGTATCTGTAATGTTGTGATATCATGTTGGAAATTCGGGGCATATGGCTATGTCATATGTCGCGGTGGGGCCGACATGTGCTTCGTCCTCGGATCTGGATGGAAACATCTAGATCTGGAACAGTACCGCATATCCGGCCTTACAGCAGTAACCCTTAATCTAAAAACAAGATGACGCCGAGTCACCAGAAAAGCCCGCGGGCGACCTTATTATATATCTTAGGTACGGGGGTGTTGGTTCACCGAAAATTTTGCTCACGGTCATGGATAAAGGGATGGCCAAGCACGGCGGTGGGTGCTGGTTGAGGGGGGGGGGACGGTGAGACTGGCACGGGAGCGCTGCCAGTGGGAGTGGGGGCAGCAAACGGCCCGATCCGTGGCACACCGGGCATATCGGGGTAGTAGTAAATCTCTACGGAGTTGGTATGTCGTTCGTTGAACCAAACTCCCCCCTCCCCCCCCTCGATCGAGCGAAGCCCATCTCGTATGGCAGGTCAAGTCAATCCAATCAAACCTGGGATTTGCTTCCGTAGATATTGATCCTCTCGTATCATGCGTAGCGCTGCTCCTACCGATTTAACGTGTCTCCTCTCTCCTCCTACCGAAACCTAGCAACACCATCCCCTCTACCCTCGTTCCAACCCCTCCTCTTCAATCGGCGTCTCTACCGGGAGAGATGCAACGACGTCTCTTAACAAAGTGATTACTGTTACATGACACTTAGGGTGTTACAGGAGGAGAACATCACATAGCTACTGATAATGGACCCATGGTCCAAGGTGGACTACTCACGGATCATCCGGGAAGCGTCCATGGTGGTGGAGAAGCTTCCGGAGGTCAACCCTCCCTCCGGCAGGGTGCCGGGAAGAGGTCTTCTGACGCTCCCTATCTTGGAAGCGCGGAGGCGGCGGAACAGAGGCGAGATCACGAAAAGGAATCTGTCTTCGGAGGTTTAGGGGCGAAGGAAATATATAGGCGAAGGGGGAAGCCAGGGGGCCACCAGGGGTCCAGGCGCCCCCCTGACGCGGCCTAGGGTGGGGCCGCGTCCCCTGACCGCCTAGGCACCATGGTGGCCCCCTTGGCTCTCCTTCGGGGCTCTGGAAAGTTCATGTACGCTGATTTTTTATTGGATTTTTCCAGAATTTTTGGAGCACTTTTAATAAGGGGAAGCCTAAAATAAAAAGACAACAGAAAACAGGAACTGGCACTGGGGTGCACTGAGTTAATAAGTTAGTCCAAATATGATCAAAAGTGTATGAAAGTATATAAAAACATAGCAATATCACACAAAACATGCATGGAGCAAGCATAAATTATAGATACGTTTGGGACGTATCACTTATGCCACTCTAGAATTTAACATTTCACTTTTGCTACTCTTAGCTTTTGACAATACATCATAAATATTATTCTGCGGCAAAGACAATATTTTTAAAGCGATAATTGTGATACTTGTCAAAAGCTAAAAATGGCAAAAGTAAAATAAAAATTTATTGCTTTTGCCACGAAATGACATTTGTTATGTATTGTCAAAAGCTAAGAGAATGACAAAAGTGATATGTCGAATTCTAGAGTGGCATAAGCAAAGTTGTCAAAAGTTAGAGTAGCAAAAACAAAGTTTTAATTTTATTAATTTAAAGTCGGACACACCTAGAATAGTGTCTATCACTATATATCACTATATAACTATAAAAGAGCCATAAGGCAGATCCAAAACAACTTTAATTAGCGTTAGATTTTGATCTAATGGCTAAAGTAATCCAGCAACGATGTTGAGCGCCGCTCGTCCACCCACGATCTACTCCTTTCTTCCCTCGCGAACAGTTGAGCCTTCCCACATTTTCCTCTCCTCCGACCCCCCTCGCCTCCTCGCCTTTCCTCCTCTCCTCCGTCCCCCACCCCTCCATCGCCGCCCACTGAACCCCCCCAGCACCACCTCCCAGGTGCGCCCCCACCATCCACCGCGATGCGCACGGGTAGGAACCTCCTTGGCGCCCCGCTCCCAAATCGGGAGAGGGAAAGTACGTCCATGATCGTGGGTGTTGGATATATGCTCTAGAGGCAAATAATATATGATTATTCCAATATATCTAAGCAAGTTCATAAACAGTTTCATTCTAGAACTTTATCAGTGAAACAATGATATAGGTGTGGTATAGAAACCCCCAGTGTTCCTAGTTAGCCTCTATTTCAATAACTAGTTCATGGTCAACATGATGGTCTTGGTTTCGCGATCATGGACAATTAAGTCTCTTGACTGTGAGGACACCTCACTAGATGAGTGACGTGATGAACATTACCCAAAGTAAGCATTACAGCATGATCAAACTTATGAAGGTTCAGTGTTGTAATTACAGAACGTAGTAGACCGTTCCTTTGACCGTGAGTACGTGCATAATTGCTATCTTCCCGGATGCTTTGACTTACATCCCACCACCTGACTGAAATATGTGGGTCAACACATTTGTATCTTGGGTATTCCGTGGAGATATGTTGAGGAGTATTGTTACAAGAGCGGGATTTTTCAATCCATGTGATGGATAGATACTCAGGGCCCACTCGATGAAATTCCATCCATAAAGCTGGAGCGTGTGACTAAGTCACGGGGATGAATATCACGGGAACGAGTGAATAAGGATTTGTTCAGAACGAGGTTGAACCAGACATAGGATGTCATTGATCGAATCTCGGAAACATTGACCGTAGCCTCATCTCGGTCATGACTGGAGTGTTCTCGGACCGTAGGGTAACACACTTCAGGGCTCGATGAAATCGGAGACCTTTTTGGAACTATCGGAGTTACCGGATAATAATGGAAGCAGCACCGGAAAAGTTCCGTGTTGACCCGAAGGAGTTTCGGAGTGAGCCGGAAGGTGTTCCGGAGCACCGGGAGAAGGAATAATATGTTTTAGTTATTAATTAATTGAATTAATAATTAAATACATTTTATTTAATATTAAAAAGTGCTATGGGCCTTATTTATGAAAGAGGCCCATTAGGGGAATAAAGGGAAAAATAAAAAGAAAAAAAGGAAAGGAAGGGGGAGGCGTCATGGGCCCTAGGGCCCATGAGGGGTGCGCTCCCCTCCCCCTTGGCTGGCCACCTCCCCTTAGCAAAGGGACTTTAGTCCCACATTTCTAAGGGAGAGGGGTTGACTCCCTCCCCTCCCCCTATATAAAGGCATGTAGGGTGGACTTTTTAAAGACACCGAAATTCGTGAGAAAATAAATATTTCTCCGAATTGAGATCGGTTTTCTCCGGTCTTCTCCCCTTCCTCGTCTCTTCCACGATGCCCCCCTTGTTTGGGGCCTATAGTGCGATTGAGGCATCTCTGCTACACGGAAGCTGTCGTGCTGCCGAAACTTTGGTTCCGGAGGTCTGCTTTCGCCACCTTCGCTGGATCAGAGATCGGAGATCGTCATCGAGTCTCGTACGTGTGCGAGTACTACGAGGTGCTACACGTGTGGCACTACACCCATCCGGGTGCTAACATAGCCAGGGGGTTGTGAACCTTGATCAACTACATCAACCACGTTTGCGGGAACGTTTCCCGCGCAACGGACTACACCCCGAGGTATGTTATTCCGCACTCCTTTCCGTTACGGTAATACGGCTAGATAGATCTTGGGTTATGGGAAACGCTAGTTAGGAAAAAATTGTGTTTTCCGCTGCGCACCCCAATAGTGGGGCCGAAAACCATGAGGAGAAGGCGGCTGGCGGAGGGACAGAGTGGAGGGAGGAGCCCGTGAGAAGAGAAGGCGGTTGGCGGCGACGACGATTTTGATCTACCTTGATGTAGCAGACGTTACGCGCGATCCGGATGCCCTTCCCTACACCGACGTGATTGGACCGTGTGGCTCGACGTCGGCTTCCTCACATCAACGACGTCCTCCTGGGTGCGGAGCGCGGTGTTCTACTATCCCGCGGTTGTGCGCCCTCTGGTCCTCGCCGTGCCGGTCACTGCCGAGCACTGTCATTCTAGGTCCATGGTCTTCAGCTTCCTCCTTCCCGTGAGCCTCCCTATATCCTTTCTTCTTCTTTTTCTAAACATCTTTCATGTGTTGGATTCATCAGGTCTACGACATACAGTTTGCCAGAGTCATCACCACTTTGCCCCGAGGATCCATGGTCGCACTCGGGTACCACCACTCCCGCTTGAGTTAACTTCTTGAAAACAATGCTACTTTGGATTATTTAGAGTTCTCTGCTTAATCTTCTTGTCAATTTTGAAGTTTCATTTGATTCAGTTACCAACTGCAAGAAAACGCATTATGAGCGCCCAATCTGTAATAGTTTGCTTATGAATTTATCATCTTCCAACAACAACATTTGCAATGCAAACGCTATAGCACATCCAACATCAGGATGAAGTAAACACAAGGGCACACGCAAATAACTAAATGGCATATTCGTTGAAAATGAAATATCCAAAATACACTTGATTAAGTCACTTTGTTTTCTCTTGAATTGTTTCTTATGTATGCATCGCCCGTCCGCCTGCACCGACGGGTACGCCGGCTTTGCCCCCATCGGCTGCAATGCCCCACATGCCGGTGGGGTGACCTTCAGGCGCCTCACGTGCACGCATCCCGACTCCAGTGTCTGCCACATAGTTGCCCGTCCCATATCCTCTGCTGCAGGTTAGTTCAATGTTCATAGTTAGTTCAAAGTTCATCTACATGATCACACGCTCGTTTACTCTATATACTTGATCACATTGCTATCTCCTGCTGGTTCATCAAGACTTCTTCAGGGTTTGGTTCGGATCTGCTCTGTTGGAGGGGGCCTAAACAAACAATCTAACGGGTAAATTGACCTATGTTTAGTATTTATGCATCATTGCATAAGGAGGTTATGCAAGTGACCACATACCAAGCATGTGCATCAGTACATGTTAGTCCTCAACGTGCTTGTGGATTTTCATGAAAAATGATTTTTTTGTGCCGTAGGCAAAATAAGAAAATTTCAGTACTCTAAAATTAAAAAAATTACAAGTACGCACATGTAGGTGAAAGAAAAACTACTTCAAGAAAGCAAGATACAAAGGCCCTCGTCCTCGGAGATGCATCGCTGAGGTTGTCGTGGGAAAGTCACGGCAGATGTCCGTAGAGTCGGACTTGATTATGGCGCCTTTGCTACGAGTGTACGAGGAAGAAGAAACATCACAGAGAAAGAGAAACGCGATTTTATACAGCTTTAGGACCCGGGAAACATCGTCCGGTAAAGACCCTACATGTTGTTTGTGGCCAGGTCTTATTCCTTTGCTCACGGAGAGTCGCCGATATGTCGCCAACTCTCTTACAGTTGTATTCAGGCGAAAGCCTACTTTCATGGTGAAAGCCTACTCTGGTGGCGAAAGCCTACTCTCATATCGAGAGCCTACTCTCATATCGAGAGCCTACTTTGGCGGAAGCCTACTCTCATATCGAGAGCCTACTCTCATATCGAGAGCCTACTTTGGTGGAAGCCTACTCTCATATCGAGAGCCTACTTTGGCGGAAGCCTACTCTGGCGGAACTTGGCCTCTATGGGCGCCCTACCCCTCCTTATATAGGTGGAAGGGGGAGGCTTACATGTAGAGTCCTATTCTGATACAAACTAGTCTCATCTTGTATTACAAGTCGGATATCAATCCGAGTCCTACTCTAAGTCTTGTAGCTTTTCGTATCTTCCAAGTGTTGGGGATCGGCGCAGAAAACAAAAATTTTCCTGCCTACGAGTCCCGAACCCAAGATCTATGCTATGCTGATGTATGTAACGGAAGGAATCGATGTTCATACCTTTGAAGACCGAAAGAGGGAAACGTTCCTTGAACGTGGTTGGCGTAGACTCTTAACCTACGACCTCCCTGTCGTGTTGAAGAACCTCCGACGATGAAGTAGCACCACACGTGTAGTGCCTCGCGGGATTACACACGTACGGTGCAACCGACGTCCCTTCGGGCTCCGAACCAGAAGAGCAGCGGAAAGAAGAATTATCCGGATCCCGATTCCGGCAGCGCGACGGCGTCCGGATGATGGTGAAACCCCCAACCAGGTGCAAACTCCAAACCAGGGGAGTCCGCTCTAGGTCGAAGAAAGAGAGAGAGAGAGAAATTCAATGTTGTGTTGAAAAAGGCACCCCCACCCCTCCTTATATAGGCCAAGGAGGGGCTCCACCCCTTCCCCTTCCCCCATGTGGGACTAAACCCCCAAGGGGGGGGGAGTGGTGCGGCTAGGAGGGGGGATGGGCCCCTCCCTTGGCGCCAAGCCCAATGGGGGAGGCTCCCCCTTCCCCTCATGGGCCTTTTAAGGCCCAAATACCTTTTCACCTTTTTAATTAATTATTTAAATCATTTTTAATATTTAATTCTGTCAATTAAATAATAAAACATATTTAAACATTAATATATATTATTTTGAACCTTTCAAAATATCCGGAACAGCTTCCGGCACCTCCCGGTACATTTCCGGTGTTTTCTCTCTTTTCACCGATGATGCCGAATCAATCCTTAATGCATCAATTACCCTTAAGTGTGACACCCTACGGTCCGGGAAATAGTAGACATGATCGAGACACTCTCTGACCAATGACCATCATGTGGGATCTGGTTACAATCCTTGATGTGCCCCTACGCTTCCATCGAATAAACTTCATCGCTGTTGAACCGTTAACAATATGGCTTGATCCCTTTGTGCTTCGGTACTATGTTTGTCCGAGGTATGATCGTCGGTATCCAATACCTAGTTCTTCCTCGTCTACGACATAACATGTTTACTCGTCTGTGAATATTACATATCTTGTGACCTAATCACTTGCTTGCAAGCTATTGATGCAACACCACCGAGTGGGCCCAGAGTACCCATCCGTCACTCGGATTGACAAATCCCGCTCTGATATATTTCATACTCCTCAACATATATACTTCGGAATACCCAAGATACACCTTTTCAGTTACCATGTTTCAGTGTAACGGTTAATTCACTCAAAGCATCCTAATAGATAGCAATTATGTATGATCATCACGGTCTAAGGATTCAGTCACTATGTTATTAAGTCATCGCAATGCTGAACTTATGTGACTTGATCACACTGCAATGCTTAAGGTGGGTGTGTGTCCATCACATCATTCTCCTAATGATATGACCTCATTGTCAATAGACTATTATGTTCTCATGATCAGGAAACCTTGATCATCAATTGCCCAATGAGCTAGTATGCCTGAGTTTAACTAGGGACCAGGTTGTTATATATCACACGTGTATTAACGTTTCCGCTTAATACAGTTCTAGCACAATATATAACGTATTATGAACAAACAGATATGTGACAAATATCTTTATTAATTTGCCTCTAGGGCACATATCCAACACCAAGTTAGGTGGACTCCATATTGATTCCTTCGTCCGGCTGACTCTTGTGGAGGAGAGTCCCCTATCTGGCCGGCTCCTGTAGAGGAGAGTCCCCTGTCTGGCCGACTCCTGTAGAGGAGAGTCCCCTTTCTGACCGACTCCTGTAGAGGAGAGTCCCCATTAGGCCGACTCATGGAGGTGACTAATGTCAGCCAACTCATGGAGGTGACTCATGTCAGCCGACTCATGGAGGTGACTCATGTCAGCCGACTCTAGTCTTCAAGACGTGTCTTCTGGCTGAGTCTTGATTTTGGGTGCTATCTTTTGGCCGGGTCTTAGCTGTGAGTAATCCCCCCGACAATAGCCCCCAAGTTTAGCTTGGACACAATATTGGCGTCGGCTTCATTTTTCCTCTGCCTTTTCATGGAAATGAGATTGTCGTAGAAGAGAACGTTGGGTTCTTCGTAACCTGTTACGGTGAGCTCTTCTTCACATCCTCCATAGACAAGAACCAGATCCTTAGTTCTTCGTAAGTACTTAAGGACGTTCTTCACTGCAATCCAATGATCCATTCCAGGATTACTTTGGAAACGATTAGTCAGACTAACCGCCAGGGCCACATCTGGTCGAGTACACAGCATAGCATACATGATAGAACCTATGGCTGAGGCATAGGGCTTTGAGGACATTTCCTCCCTTTCTTTTGCTGTTGCTGGGCATTGAGTCACACTCAATTTACTTCCTTTCATAACGGGAAAGAGGCCTCTCTTGGCGTTATCCATATTGAACCTCTTCAATATCTTCTCAAGGTAAGTTCTCTGACTCGGTCCTAATAGGCGTCTTGATCTATCTCTATAGATTTTAATGCCTAATATGTATGCAACTTCACCTAGGTCCTTCATGGAAAATTGTCCATTCAAATATTCCTTTACTCCCTCTAGAAATTTCACATCATTCCCAATCAATAATATGTCATCCACATATAGTACTAGGAATGCCACAGAGCTCCCACTCGCTTTCTTATAAACACGGAATTCTTATTCATTTTGGACAAATCCAAAAGCTTTGATCACCTCATCAAAACGAAGATTCCAGCTCTGAGATTAATGCTTCAACCCATAAATGGACCGTCGAAGTTTGCATACCTTACCAGCGTCCTTAGGATCAATAAAACCTTCCGGTTGTACCATATACAACTCTTCCTCAATGTTGCCATTTAGGAACGCGGTTTTCACATCCATCTGCCATATTTCATAATCGTGATAGGCAGCAATTGCTAGCAATATCCGGATAGACTTTAGCATCGCTACGGGAGAGAAAGTCTCTTCGTAGTCAACTCCTTGAATTTGTCGAAAACCTTTTGCGACAAGTCGAGCTTTATAGACAGATACGTTTCCGTCTGCGTCAGTCTTTTTCTTGAATATCCACTTATTCTCGACGGCCTTTCGGTCCTCGGGAATATCCACCAAAGTCCATACTTTGTTGGCATACATGGAGTCTATCTCGGATTTCATGGCTTCCAGCCATTTCTCAGACTCGGGTCCCTCCATTGCTTCTTTGTATTTCGCAGGTTCGTCAGGTTCATTTAACATGACTGCATTGACAAGTTGCCCATAAAACTGAGTTTTTACTCGGGCTCTTGATGACCTGCGGGGTACAATAGGATCCTCTTCATCTTGATCATGATCATCATGTATGTCACGATCGTTATGAATATCATGATGACCGTTCTCTTTAGCTCCCACTACGGAAGATGGTTCCGGAAAAACTTCCATTGCCATTTCTTCCACTTGGAGTGATTGGTCAATCATATCGTTGAGGTCTATTTTCCTCCCACTCAATTCTTTCGAAAGAAACTCTTTCTCAAGAAAGCATCCAGTCTTGGCGACAAATGTTTTGCCCTCAGACTGGTTGTAGAAGGTGTATCCAACGGTTTCCCTTGGATATCCCACAAAGATGCATTTATCCGCTTTTGATTCGAGTTTGTCAGGCTGAATTTTCCTAACATAAGCCTCACAACCCCAAATCTTTAAGTGAGACAACTTTGGTTTCTTGCCATGCCATTCCTCAAATGGTGTTGTCTTTACGGATTTGGACGGTGCCCTAATAAGAATGTAAGCGGCAGTTTTCTAATGCATACCCCCAGAATGACACAGGTAAGTCGGTATGAGACATCATTGATCGTACGCTATCCAATAGAGTTCGATTACATCGCTCAGAAACACCGTTACGCTGAGGTATTCCTGCCGGCGTAAGTTGTGGTACGATGCCACAAGTCTTAAGATGATCGCCAAACTCGTGACTTAAATACTTGCCTCCTCGATCGGATCGAAGGTGCTTGATTTTCTTCCCGAGTTGATTCTCGACCTCACTCTGAAATTCCTTGAACCTTTCAAAGGTTTCAGACTTATGTTTCATTAAGTAGATATACCCATATCTGCTTAAGTCATCTGTGAAGGTCACGAAGTAACAAAGACTATTGCGTGTGGGGACGTTCATAGGTCCACATACATCTGAATGTATGATCCCTAACAAGTCTTCCGCACGCTCCATTGTTCCATTGAATGGAGTCCTTGTCATCTTGCCCATAAGGCATGGTTCACATGTGTCAAGTGATCCAAAATCCAATGACTCCAGAAGTCCTTCATCATGAAGCTTCTTCATGCGCTTTTCACCAATATGACCAAGTCGACAATGCCACATCTTCATGTGTTCTTCGCCACTAGGTTTTAATCTTTTGGCCTCTACGTTATCAATATGAAGTATATCACAATCAAGATTAAGAATGAATAAGCCATTTTTCTCCGGCGCGTGAACATAAAACACATCATCCATATAAATCGCACAACCAATTGTATTCGACTTAAAAGAATAGTGGTCTCGCTTCAAGCAAGAACCACTAACGATGTTCACACTCAATGCGGGTACATAGTAGCACTTATTCAAAATCAAAACTAATCCCGAAGGGAGAGTAAGATGCTTCGTGCCGACCGCCACCACTTCAATCCGGCAGCCGTTTCCCACGCGCATCGTCACTTCATCTTTCATCAAGCGTCGCCTATTCCGTAGCCCCTGAGAGGAGTTAGAAATATGAGCAACAAATCCTGTATCAAATATCCAGGATTTGTTCCCAGTGCTTGTTAAGAAAAGATCAATAACGTGTATATCAAATATACCTTTGTCTCTTCTGACAATCTTGCCAGCCTTCTTATCCTCTAGGTACTTGGGGCAGTTGCGTTTCCAGTGACCATCACCCTTGCAGTAGAAGCACTCAACGCCGGGCTTGGGTCCAGGTTTGGGTGCCTTACGAGGAGTGACAACTGGCTTGTCACCCTTCTTCGGGCTTCCCTTCTTTCCCTTCTCCTTCTTGCCAGACTTCTTGACTTCAACGGTCTTGTTGACCATGAATACATCATGCTCCTTCTTGATCTCAACCTCAGCAGTTTTCAGCATGACGAACAACTCATAAGGGGTCTTAGTCATCCCCTGCATGTTGTAGTTCAACACAAAGCCTTTGTAGCTAGGGGGCAGCGACTGCAGCACCCTATCAACAGCAAGTTCGTCTGGAATCTGACATTCCAGAGCATTCAAGCGTTGAACGTAGCCAGACATCTTGACCACGTGCTCACTAACACTGCTATGCTCATCCATATTTGCTGAGAAGAAAGCTTCAGAAGCCTCATAACGTTCAGCCCTGGCTTTGGGTGCAAAGACGGCCTTGAGGTCGGTGATTATCTCATATGCACCCATACTCTCAAAGCGTTTCTGCAGCTCAGCCTCCATGGAGTAAAGCATTCCACTCTGGACAAGGTTGTAATCATCCGTCTTGGAGAGGTAGACATTCTTCTCGTCCTGACTAGCGTCTGTTGGTGGTTCGTCACCTAACGCGGCCTCTAGTACGTATGCCATCTTGAGGGGAACGAGGAGAATCCTCAGAGTGCGGAACCAGTTGGTGAAGTTTGACCCATCGGTTTTCAGTTTGTCTTTGTCTAGGAATGACCCTAAGTTGAATGAGGGGCGAGGTGCAGCCATCTACAATGGTTATTTGCAAAACACATATTTAGATTTTGTTCATAATTGGAGTTCAATTTTAATTAATACTAAAACTCCCACTTAGTTAAACATCTCTCCAAATTTACTAAGTGATTAACATAATCCTAGTTTGAATGATCGTCCTCGAATATCACACGGCCGACGACACATCTCCCTAGGTAGGACATCATGCCAATCATATTCGTTATATGACTCATGCTTAACCTTTCGGTCATCCGTATCCCAAGCTCATATCTACATATGTCAAGCCTGTCAGTCGAACCTTAGTGTATGGCTGTTCAGCAATGCCATATCTGCATATGCTAGGCTTGCCAAACCCAACCTCATGCGATCGCTAATGTATGTATGACACCCGATCGTCACGGCCTGCCTATCATAAAGAGATCCTTCTAGGCGGTGCCCACTAAGGGAGAATACAATCATGGTATTGAGAGAGATTATCCTATCATGCTACCGTCGCATATCTAGCATATTAGCAAGACAGGAAGTAAAACTGTAAATCATACAAGCTATGATCCCCCTTTACATGCAAATTAAAGTTAAAACGCCTTCTAATTTATCTTTTGCAAGTTTTACGTGGCTGCTAAGGGGTTTCGAGAGAGAACCGCTTTCTATCCTGCGAAAACAAGCCACAACACCAATCCTGCAATCCTCTCTACTACACCCCTGTCGGGGCCCTCCGTTGCAAACGTCTTCGCGCCGCTAATGTTAGAGAGACAGACACCCCCCAGCCACTTATATGGTACAAGCCATATGTCAAGCGTGGAACCAGTCTCGTGTAAACGTGTAAGGTCGGTCGGGGCCGCTTCATCAGGACATTGCCGCAACGCTAAACGAGTACACGTGGGAGGGTAACTGACGAGGGGGTGTCCATGAAGGCAGAAGGCCCATGAATATATAGCCTCGGCCCACTAGTTGGCACCGACGTAGGAGTCCGCGACTCACAAGGAAGGTGCGAAGACCTGCCGTACGGAGCAAGCTAGGGTTAGGAAAGCTTACCTGTAAACGTAGATAAACTCCCCGAGACCTAGCCCGATATATAAGGGCTAGGAGGGGCGACGCCAAAGACATCTAATATCACCTGTAACCCTAGCCTTGAGCGCTCCAGCCTTGGCCTCCACTGTAATCGCATCTCCCCCATCAATAATATCGAGCAGGAGCGAGCCTTCCTGTTTGTCGACGAGCTATCGTCCAACCTGTGCATCTCATGACTAACCCAGAGTCCCTGACCATGGGATTTTCCGGGGTTGATCCCCGTCAATTGGCGCCGTCTGTGGGAACTACACAGGTTGGGATCACGATCTCGGCGGTCCCGTCTTCAGCAAGCTACAACTCAAGGGCAAGAACCAGATCTAGCCCACTCGAAGGATTCAAGATCACGGCGGACATCTCCGCCACCCCCATCAAGACCACTCGAGCTACAGTTGTGCCAGCACCGATACTACGGTAACGGCCAAGTGCAGGGCCAGCGCCGAAGGAGTCGACGACCCAGAAGAACGGCGAGGGGCCTCTAAGAAGGAATTCCACTCGACGAACTGCGACGCGCAACGGAGGACTCGCAAATCTTTCGACAACCCACCACCGCCTAGGCACCCGCCGCACATCAAGACGATGACTACGAGATCGAATCCAGCGATCAGCAGAACAACCGCCAAGGAAGAAGGAATCGACGACCCAAAAGGCGCGCATGGGAGATCTACGGCGAGGCCCTAATGAACAAGCCACATCACGCAGCCGCACAGCCGACGACCACCCGACAACACGCTGTCTTGCGAGCTCCTGCCGCCAACCAAGACAGCGACTCTGAGACACTTGTAGGCGAGTACTACGACCCAGATCGAAGACCGGATGAATTCTCCAACCTCATCAAGAACCAAGACATGAGTCGAGGAATCAAAACCGACCCTCGTTTCCACGAACACCCGGAGGATCACGAGCAGATCTTCAGAATCTCAAGAAGGAAGAGGCACGCCGGATCTAGCAAACTCACGGCTAGAGAACAGCTAGCAGGACCCTGCATGATCCACATCTTCGAGGATGACTGGGGACGCGTCAGGTCAGGTCACACCTTGAGAGACTGCCGCCTGTTCAACGAGCTAGCCGACGACCTCAAGAAAGAGAAGCAGAAAGAAGACAGATGCAATCGGCGACCCGAGCAATCTCCGACCTCAAGCCCGGAAGTACGTCACAGCCCGCCGCAAGAACAAGTGCTCATGATCCAGGAAGGAAGGGTACCGCAAGCACAACGTGACGCCCACACCCTGCAGGCTAGAGCAGCTGAGAGCATAAACATAATCGAAGTTTACCAGCTACATGACACGGAAACCAGCATCACGTTCTCACAAGACGACCATCCACCAGCAGTCCCAAGACCGGGGCATGTGCCCCTAGTACTCGATGCACAAATTGGAGGGTACGACATGGATAGGGTCTTCATGGACGGAGGCAGCAGCATGAACATCATCTTCGCCAGCACCCTGCAAAAGATGCTGATCCCACGATCAGTATGGAGAAAATCAAGCACCGAGTTACACGGGGCAGTCCCAGGAGAAGCAGCCACATCCCTTGGAGTCATCGAACTCGAAGTTGTCTTCGGCAGCTGACGCAACTTCGCCAAGCACGTCCTCGAGTTCGAGGTACTCAATTGGCAATCGCAGTATCACGCCATATTGAGGCAGCCAGCATTCGCGCAATTCATGGTGGTCCCACACTACGCCTACCTCAAGCTCAAGATGCTAGGATCATGAGGAGTCCTCACGATCAACGGAAGCTTCATAAAATCACATCAATGTGATCGCGACTTCCACAGAATCTCTGACATATTCGGAGCCAAACAAGAACTCAGAGAAATAGCCATGGTGAAGGAAAAGAGTACCTTCCCACTGGTGAACCGAAGCGAATCCAGGGAGTACGTACGCGACTTTAGCATCGACAGCGACACAGTCACTCACCAAGTGCACCCGACGGACCCGGACAAAACAGTCCGCGTGTACGCCCACCTACCAGAGGAGCAGGCGACGACTCTCGTCGCTTTCCTTCGAGACGGGTGGGAAATATTCGCCTGGTGCCCAGCCGACATGCCTGGGATACCACGCGAATTCGCGGAACACGCCCTACGCATCAAGCAAAACACGAAGCCGGTGAAGCAAGCGCTGAGACGATTCTCGGAGCCCAAGCGCAGAGCAATCGGAGAGGAAGTCAACCGGTTACTCGACGTTCAGTTCATCCGAGAAACGAAGAATGCCACCTGGATAGCCAACCCAGTGCTGGTGCCCAAGAAAGACACGACCGTGCTGCGCATGTGTGTCGACTACGGACCAGTCAACAAGCATTGCCCGAAGGATCACTTCCCCCTTCCTAGAATCGATCAGATAATCGACTCAACAGTAGGGTGCGATCTACTTTCCTTTCTCGACGCCTACTCTGGATAAAACCAGATCAGGATGAATGAAGAATACGAAGATCACACATCATTCATCACCCCCTATGGCGTATTCTGCTACAAAACCATGCCCTTCGGGCTCAAAAACGCAGGCGCCACTTACCAACGAATGATGCAGGCCTGCCTGAAGGAGCAAATAGGAAGAAACGTGCAAGTCTACGTGGACGACATCGTCATCAAGACCTACAAAGCAGCCACACTACTCGACGACCTGCGTGAAACCTTCGCGGCACTTAACAAATACAGAATCAAACTCAACCCAAAGAAGTGCGCATTCGGCGTACCGGCGGGAAAGCTGCTTGGCTATATGGCCTCTGCCCGAGGAATCGAGGCAAACCCTGAGAAAGTCCAAGCCATCACCCGCATGCAAGAACCAACCAACGTCAAAGGAGTACAGCAGCTCACCAGAAAACTCGCAGCCCTAAGCCGCTTCATCAGCAGGCTGGAAGAACGCACGCTGCCTTTCTATCAGTTGCTCAGGAAAGGAGAGAAATTCAAGTGGACGGAGGAAGCCCGCCAAGCATTCGCGGACCTGAAAAAGACATTCTCGACCCCACCAATCCTGGCGGTACCCAAGGAACGAGAGAAGCTATACCTCTACGTGGCAGCACGTAGCAGTGTAGTAAGTACAACGCTCGTCGTCAAACGCGCAGAAGAAGGCAAGGTCCAGAGCATCCAGAGACCAATCTACTACCTCAGCGTGCTCCTGACCAAATCCCAGCAGCGGTACCCGCACTATCAGAAGCTACTACTGGCCATCGTCATGACCTCAAGAAAGGTGTCCCACTACTTCGACGAGCACCCCATCACAACCGTGAGCAGCGCACCACTCGCCGACACACTCAACAACCCTGGAGCAACCGGGCGAGTCGCCGAGTGGAACATTGAGCTCATCCCACGGGACCTGCAGTTCAAGCACCCAACAGCCATCAAAGCCCAAGTACTCCCAGATTTCCTGGTCGAGTGGACGGAGGTTCAGACGCCAGGCCCTCCAGACCTATCAAGCTCATGGTAAATGTTCTTCGATGGGTCCAAGAGACAACAAGGAGTTGGGGCAGGAGTCGTGCTCATCTCCCCTAAAGGAACAAAACTGAAATATGTCCTCCAGATCAATTTCAGTCACGCCTCCAACAACGAAGCAGAATACGAGGCACTCCTCCATGGCATGCGCATGGCCAAAACATGCGAAGCCACTCGCCTCATAATTTACGGGGACTCCAATCTCGTCGTCCATCAGACGATGAGAAACTGCAATGCAATAGCCGACAACATGGCGGCCTACCAAAAGATCTACAACGAACTCTAAGGAAGTTTCGACGGTTGCGAGCTCAACTACATCACCAGGGACAACAACGCAGAAGCTGACGAGCTCGCAAACATCGGTTCGACCCGGGGGCCTGTACCACCCGGCGTTTTTCTCGAAAGCATCAGTCGGAGATCCATCAAGGTACAGGCAGCAACACCTAAAGAAGTCGTGGACGGCGAAGACGCAACATAAATGGCGCAGGTGGCAGCAGCAACCCCATCAGAAGGCACAAGCACCAGCACATCCAACAGCACAGCTCCGACGGAGCTCGAAGGACCCGTCTGGACAAAACCGTTCCTCCGATTCCTAATCGAAGGCACGCTACCACAAGACGTGGCCGAAGCACGACGCATCAGCCGACGATCCAAGGCATTCATGGTGATCAACAGACAACTATACAAGCGCAGCATCACCCAGATACTCCAAAGGTGCGTCGACGAAGAGGACGGCAAAGCCCTATTGCTCGAAATCCACGAAGGCACCTGCGGGCACCACGCGAGCAGTCGAGTGCTCGTGTGCAAAGAATTCCGAGATGGGTTCTACTGGCCCACAACCATGAAAAAGCAGAGGAAATCGTGAGACGTTGTGTCGCTTGCCAGAAATTCGCCAACAGGCCACACGCTCCTGCATCAGATCTCAAGACCATACCACTATCCTGGCCGTTCGCCACTTGGGGACTTGACATGGTGGACCCACTCAAGAAATCATCAAAGGGCGGAAGGACACACCTGCTCGTCGCAGTCGACAAGTTCACTAAATGGATCAAAGCAGTGCCCATCACCAGGTCCACAGCCCTCACGGCTGTCAACTTCATCAAGTCGATCATCTTCAGATTCGGAGTACCACACAACATCATCACGGACAACGACACGAACTTCACAGCCGCAGAGTTCCAGAACTTCTGCGAAGAATTGGGCATCAAAATTAATTATGCATCAGTCGCGCACCCGCAGTCCAACGGCCAGGTGGAAAAGGCAAATGGTCTTGTATGCGGAGGAATCAAGAAACGACTCCTCGCACCACTCGAGCAAGCCGCCGGCAACTGGGTAGAAGAACTCCCCACGGTCCTATGGAGCCTACGTACTACACCAAACACCGCGAACCAGTACACACCCTTCTTCATGGTGTACGGGGCAGAGGCATTCCTACCACATGATCTCAAGTTCGGAGCACCTAGGGTCACCGGATTGAAGAAGAAGAAGAAGAAGAAGAAGAAGCACTACAAGATGACAAAGATACGGCCGACGAAGCAAGAGACGCAGCCCTGGAAAAATCAGAGGGGTACCAGGACAAACTACTTACCTACCAAAGCAGTCGATTGCGCATTAGAACCTTCAACAAAGGTGACCTAGTCCTACGACTAATACAAGAGAAGGTCCATAAACTTGCCCCCCAATGGGAAGGACCATTCATAATTTCAGAAGTCATCGGAGGTGGCGCCTACAGGCTGAGGAATCCGAAGACAGACGAGGACGTGGGCAACCCATGGAACGTAGCTAACCTGCGACTGTTCTATCCATAGCCCCTATCGGTCGGACATGACTGACAACTCATGTAACCGCTTGACCGCAATAAAATAAATGTTGCCCAAATACTGCCATCTCAAAGCACTCGGGGGCTTAAGAGTAAAATCCCCCCGAGAGACGCTATCGCCTACGCGATCTTAACCAAAGCACTCGGGGTCTTAAGAGTAAAATCCCCCCGAGAGACGCTATTGCCTACGCGATCTTAACCAAAGCACTCAGGGGCTTAAGAGTAAAATCCCCCTGAGAGACGCTATCGCCTACGCGATCTTAACCAAAGCACTCGGGGGCTTAAGAGTAAAATCCCCCCGAGAGACGCTATAGCCTACGTGATCTTAACCAAAGCACTCGGGGGCTTAAGAATAAAATCCCCCGAGCAACGCTATCGCCTACGCGATCTTAACCAAAGCACTCGGGGGCTTAAGAGCAAAATCCCCCCGAGCAACGCTATCGCCTACGCGATCTTAACCAAAGCACTCGGGGGATTAAGAGCAAAATCCCCCCGAGCAACGTTATCGCCTACGCGATCTTAACCAAAGCACTCGGGGGCTTAAGAGAAAAATCCCCCCGAGCAACGCGATCTTCATCAAAAGCACTCGGGGTCTCGAGTACAACTCCCACCGAAGGACGCTATCGCCACCCACGCGACCACTGCATTCAAGCACTCGGGATCTCGAGGACCATCGCCTCCCGAAGACCGTTCGCGCAGTCAAAACGCTCAAAGCAAACAATACCCGGCTATCCCCAACTGCTGAAAACAAGGCTTGAAAAACATGGCCACAATCAGATGGAACACCCAAGTACTCTGAAGAAACTCTGGAAGAAGCACAGAACACAGGCTCATTTATTCTTCACCCGATCGCCAATGATCGCCTAAAGACTCGGGGGCTACTCCCATCGGGAGCGCTGCCGCGCACCCGATAAAAGACAGAAACTAACAACAAACGAAAAAAATTCAGCCTACGCTCGACCCTTCGACTCAAGCGTAGCCTCAGGGGCTACTCCCATCGGGAGCGCTATCGCACACCCGATAGAACCCATAGTGCAAAGACGGACTCGAAGACAGCTCTCGGCCGCAAAGGACTCGAACACAACTCTCAGTGTCAAAGAAAACATAAAGTTCCATTGCAAAGGGTCAAGCACAGTTGACATCATCAGGATCGTCTTCAGTACAAAAAGGACTCAACTACATTTGGATAGAAGGCAACTCCTGTTACAAGAGGGAATCACCCAAGGAATTATGACTTCTACATGTGTGCCCAGGAGGGGTAATCGGCTCTAGTACAAGAGCATCATCACAGACAAAGGAGGAGTTGAAGCAGCAGGCTCATGATGTCAATGACATAACAAAAGGTGAAGCTCGACTTATTTGCGGAGACATTGGAGACGATGCTCCACCAGCTTCTTCTCCAGCTCCGCCCAAGCTGCCGGCGAAGATGACGCCGCTGCCTCCAGTTCTACAAGGTCGCCTGCCGCGCTCGTTTTACCGGTGGCTTGACATCGAGGTCTTCTTCAGAGCCAGAGGGGGAAGCAGTTGAAGACGGCTCACCACCAGCACCAGACGAGTCCCTGGAGGAAGAAGTAGTCGAAGACGCTGGCGAAGGCCTCCTCGACTTTGTGGAGCTGTCGCTGCTCGACTCCTGCCCATGCGGATCCATGCTATTGCCACTCGGATCGAATGCACGGACAGTGACAGTGCTTTCGCCGTCAAAGCGATAGCTGAGCATATCGTCATCTCGCAAATTCAACTGCCGAGCAAACAAACTCCAACCAGAGCCAAGAAAAATCAAGCGAGAGCTATCGACCTCCAAGTCAACATAAGAAGGAGATCGACAGCTCCCTTGAAGATGCAGAAGCAAGCCATCCAAGCCACGCTCAGAGACAATGACGAAAAAACAGAGGGAAGAAGGATGCGATTGGCACTTTGGCCACGAACACGTAAAAGAAAATCAGAGCGCCAGAATCCCTCCTCCAAAGGAGAGGAGGAAGGCACTGGCGACGTACCATGGCGACCACCCATGCATGAGCGTGGTGTGCGGCCACCACGGCCACGACGAACACGGCCACGGCCAACACCTCGCCTGGGAACCATGAGCGGAAGAAGAGATGAAGGAAGACGGAAAGCAGCGAGTTGGATAGAGGCGTGGAAGAGAAAGGCTTATTTATAGAACAATAATCCTCAAAGCACAAAGAAGCCAAGACGACAGCAGCAATTAATTCAAAGACCAAACGTCCCAGCCATCTCGGACTCCAAGACAAAGATGCTTTCCCACGGGACGCACTGTATGCAAGACGCGTCAATTCGCGCGCGTTTCCAACGCGCGTATGGGAAACTCAACCGGCGCCTGCCGCAGGCCACAGCGGCCATTATTATGACCGCTCCTGAAGACGTGACGGTTCACTGGCAGAGCATCCCTGACAGCCATCAAACAGAGGCATCGCTATCCCTGACAAGCGGCGAAGAAAACCAAACGGACATCAAGGCCTTCAGATTCCATCTCTCAGATCTTTTTTCCGATGAAGAAAAAATATCTTACTCCCATCGGGAGAGTACATCATATGAGTCCCAGGTGCTCCCTCACCTAAAGGTCAGCCATGTGCTCGAGTGACCACTCGCACTTATGAGAGTCTCGGGTGCTCCCTCAACCCGACGTAAAGACAAACATGCATTCGCCAAGACCATGCGGCGCTAAGAGTCTCAGGTGCTCCCTCACCTCAAGAGCCGAAACGGCATTCGAGTGATTACTCGCGAAAAACCCCCCGACTGAGCACTCGAAACAAAACTCCTTGGGTGAATGAGTGAACAGCTTGCTTGATGTTTTGTTCCAAGCGGGTGCAATACTATAAGGCTCCGCGCCTCAAAACACACATTCCTGGAACACGATACACTGTGCCCAGATGCCACGCAAGATTAGCGTGTAGGTAAGACCCCGCTGCGAAGTACGGCCGGGCTGGGACTTGCCGAAGAGCGATTTCACTCCCAACCTTTCCCATGCGCTGCGCATGATAGAAAAGCCGGGCGGACGCGCCTTAGACTGTACACATTACTGGCGGCAAATGGACACCGTAAGACCT
Organism: Bromus sterilis; assembly: GCA_950022295.1. Lineage (NCBI taxonomy): Eukaryota > Viridiplantae > Streptophyta > Magnoliopsida > Poales > Poaceae > Bromus > Bromus sterilis. The sequence goes on along the minus strand of OX465599.1, from coordinate 279,695,496 downwards.
GAAGCGGCCGGACTTTTTCTCGACACCAGTGTTCCAAGCTCACGTCGAGGGACGTGGGTTTGATTGGGCTACTGTGGTATTTGCCCTAGTACAATTCACCAAGGCTCGACCCGTCGACTCCTTGGGCCCTTTCAGCTTAGCATCCCTCGAAACAGGTTTTGTCATGGCCACCAGACTGCCAGCAACCCGCGGATGAACCGCGCATACCAATAACCGACGAATGAATGTACTCGAGTCCCTGCGCGACTCTCCGAGTCCCCCAGGCACTCAGGGGCTACACAGACGAGGGGGTGACCCCACGACTCCTATGGATGAGCCTACCTGGTGTCCATGAAGGCAGAAGGCCCATGAAGATATAGCCTCGTCCCACTAGTTGGCACCGACGTAGGAGTCCGCGACTCACAAGGAAGGTGCAAAGACCTGCCGTACGGAGCAAGCTAGGGTTATGAAAGCTTACCTGTAAACATAGATAAACTCCTCGAGACCTAGCCTGATATATAAGGGCTAGGAGGGGCGACGCCAAAGACATCTAATATCACCTGTAACCCTATCCTTGAGCGCTCCAGCCTTGGCCTCCACTGTAATCGCATCTCCCCCATCAATAATATCGAGCAGGAGCGAGCCTTCTTGTTTGCCGACGAGCTATCGTCCAACCTGTGCATCTCATGACTAACCCAGGGTCCCTGACCATGGGATTTGCCGGGGTTGATCCCCGTCAGTAACAATTGGAGAATTGATGCCCACATCCTAGATGTGTTCTACCCGTACAATACATCTACGCATAGCCTTGCTCATGATACCACTGTTGGGGATCGGCGCAGAAAAAAAATCCTACCTACGAGTCCCGAACCCAAGATCTATGCTATGCTGATGTATGTAACGGAAGGAATCGGTGTTCATACCTTTGAAGACCGAAAGAGGGAAACGTTCCTCGAACGTGGTTGGCGTAGACTCTGAACCTACGACCTCCCTGTCGTGTTGAAGAACCTCCGACGATGAAGTAGCACCACACGTGTAGTGCCTCGCGGAATTACACACGTACGGTGCAACCGACGTCCCTCCGGGCTCCGAACCAGAAGAGCAGCGGAAAGAAGATTGATCCGGGTCCCGATTCCGGCAGCGCGACGGCGTCCGGATGATGGTGAAAGCCCCAACCAGGTGCAAACTCCAAACTAGGGGAGTCCGCTCTAGGTCAGAGAAAGAGAGAGAGAGAAACTCAATGTTGTGTTGAAAAAGGCACCCCCACCCCTCCTTCTATAGGCCAAGGAGGAGCTCCACCCCCTCCCCTTCCCCCATGTGGGACTAAACCCCCAAGGGGGGGAGTGGTGCGGCTAGGAGGGGGGATGGGCCCCTCCCTTGGCGCCAAGCCCAAGGGGGGAGGCTCCCCCTTCCCCTCATGGGCCTTTTAAGGCCCAACTACCTTTTCACCTTCTTAATTAATTATTTAAATCATTTTTAATATTTAATTCTGTCAATTAAATAATAAAATATATTTATACATTAATATATATTATTTTGAACCTTTCAAAATATCCGGAACAGCTTCCGGCACCTCCCGGTACATTTCCGGTGTTTTCTCTCTTTTCACTGATGATCCCGAATCAATCCATAATACATCGATTGCCCTTAAGTGTGACACCCTACGGTCCGGGAATAAACTTCATCGTTGTTGAACCGTTAACAATATGACTTGATCCCTTTGTGCTTCGGTACTATGTTTGTCCGAGGTATGATCGTCGGTATCCAATACCTAGTTCTTCCTTATCTACGACATAACATGTTTACTCGTCTGTGAATATTACATCTCTTGTGACCTAGTCACTTGCTTGCCAGCTATTGATGCAACACCCCCGAGTGGGCCCAGAGTACCTATCCGTCACTGATGGCTTCTCGCCCCTCGTTGGTTACCCCAAGTGGAAGGTTTGAGATGTAGCGCAACAGCAAGTTTCCCTCGGTGAATATACCAAGGTTTGTCTCCAGTAGGACTCCAGAGATGATAAGTAGGTGTCAGCGGCGCAACTGACGTGGACCTGCACACAGACACATATAACTTTGTTCCCAACGAAGTTCAGAGAGGTTGTCAATCTCTCCGGTCTTGTTGTTCACAAAGGGTAAAACACAAGGGATAATGATAGCAATTGAAAGTAAAAGGCATAAAAGTAAATAAGCATGGAAACAGTAATAAGGATATGGACTGGGATACGTGATGTTCACTAGTGATGTCTCTCTCCCAAAAGATGATAAAACTGCTATGCGAGGTAAACAAATTACAGAAGGGCAATTGACAGGATTATGAACGCACCGCAATGCTAACTATGCTACAAAAGAAAGGAAGAGGCTCAAAAGCACGGGCAGTACGCCAAAATAAGTAGACCGTAATCCAACTGCATCTACTACTGATCACCCACCTTGAGATATCTATCCAGAACATCTCGCTGGTATTAAGTTGCGAGCCCCACCCAAAGTGTAAACCCAAAGCAACAGACAACTGCATTAAAAAGAACTTTGCGTAAAGTAAACAATCCTTGCAACCGCGGTTACAAGCACCGTTGTTTTCCCCCTTGTGGCAACAGCACATCCCCTAGACTCATGTTTCTATCACTCAAGCGTGTCATCGGGGGGCATGAACCCACAATCGAGCACAACGTTCCCTCTTGGAGTCACTACCTACTACTTGGCCAAAGCAATAAACAGCAACGGAGAACATGCAAGATTTACTTAGGAACAAAAATATAAGAGATAAAAACCAAATATATTACTCTATCACAATCTGAACATAATCTCATAATCCATCAGATCCCATCAAACTCAGCATAGCAAAAGCAGAAATATTACAAAAGTGCCTCGATCATGTAGGGCAGCTCACGAGGTCTAAACCATGAAGATCAAAGAGGGGAGGAGAACATCACATAGCTACTGATCACGGACCCATGGTCCAAGGAAAACTACTCACGAGACATCCGGGGAGCATCCATGGTGGAGAGGAGACTCCCGGAGGTCGGCCCTCCCCCCGGCAGGGTGCCGGGAAGAGGTCTTCTAGTGCTCCCGATCTCGGAAGCGCGGCGGCGGCGGAACAGAGGCGAGATTGCGAAATAGGGTTCTGTCCTCGGAGTTTCCCCGTGACGGAGAATAAATAGGCGAAGGGGGCAGCCAGAGGTGGACCAGGGCCCCCAGGCGCCCCCCTGGCGCGGCCAGGGGTGGGGCCGCGCCGGGTGGACGCCTGGGGGCCCCTGGCTCCCCTTTGGCCCCACTCAGGCTCTTCACGAAGCTTCCTATACGCTGATTTTTCCGGTATTTTTCCCGGAATTTTTCTGGCACTTTTTATATGGGGGAAAACTGAAATAGAAAAACAGCAGAAAACAGGAACTAGCACTGGGGTGCACTGAGTTAATAGGTTAGTACAAATATGATCAAAAGTGTATGAAAGTGTATCTAGATCATAGCAATATCACACTAAACATGCATGGAGCAAGCAGAAATTATAGATACGTTTTGGACGTATCAACATCCCCAAGCTTAATTCCTGCTCGTCCTCGAGTAGGTAAATGATAATGGCATAATTTCTGTGGTGACATGCTAGCAACCATAAAAGAACTTTGAAAAGTAAAGCAATCAAGGTTAGAGATTCAATTCAAGTCATAACATGCAAGAGTCTATATTAGCATTGAAACAAGTAACAAAAGAACATTAGGTGCAAGAGCTCTCGCTGTCCGTGACTCGAATGTCTCCAAATGGTGTTTGCGTGCAAGAAGGGGGATAGGGAGTATAAGAAAAAAATATTTTTGTGTTGAGAACTCAATCTACTAAAGTTTCACACTTGGTCCTCTTTGGAATCTTATCTTGACTCGTCCCCAGACCACTAGCCAGGTACAAGTAAATTTGATCCACTCCTTTTCGATATTTTGAGCACTCATGCAATGGATGAGCGTAAGCACGAGAGTTGACACTTAGGATGGCAAAGAGAGAAGTACGGAGGAGGAAGACAAAAAGAATGAGAAAGGTTCACATCAATGAGCACAATCATAGGCAAGAGATGCCAAATGATAGATATGATGTGAGGAGTAGGGATTGCCATGCAACGGATGCACATACGAGCTAGGAAGCTCTCCAATGGAACTAGTGGGGGTGCATCTAACTTGCTCGCTCATGAAGACCTAGATCTCGTTTGAGGAGGCTCATCCTTGGAATATGCAAGCCAAGTTCTATAGTGTGAAGGTCCCCACATAGCTATATGCATAATGATCATCTCTATGGAGTACAAGGATATAAATGGAGTACTAGTGTGGATCTCTCAAAAGGATAGTAGTGTTGCCCCTTTCTCTCTTTTTTATTTATTTTTCTCTTTTTTTCTATTTTTTTGTAATTTTTGGGGCCTCAATGGCTCTTTCTATTTAACTCTCATTTGTCCTCTTTGGGATCTTTTATTGTGTCCACTTTGGGATCTTTTCCTCACTTAAGGGCAACACTCTATTTTACAAGAAGGTAAAGGAGATCTTTCACACTTTACAAGGTAATCAAAATCATAAAGAAGATGTAACTATCGTGATGTATGCAATGTATGTCGCTGCCAGTGTAGCAGGAACATGTATGACATGAAGATCAAGTCATGAAGAGGTGGAAGTTGCATGGCAATGTAACTCGGAAAGGCTATGGAAATGCCTTGATAGGTAGGTATGATGGCTGTTTTTAGGAAAGATATAAGGAGTTTTATGATGACAGAGCGTATCATGCCAAGGATTTGGATGTACCGGCGAAGGTAGACACCAACTCTCGGAGTGAGAAGAAGGCAATGCACGGCATAGGAGAGGCTAGCAAAATATGGGAAGGTGGAAGTGTCAACTTTCAATACTTACATTAGTCCGAAGAACTCATGCACTTATTTTCGGTAACTCTCAATCTAATAAGGAGGTTCACAAAGAGACAAGTACCCCGAGGAGGAGTGTATGGGGGTTTGGTTATCCTTGCGCATCCTCGACTCATGGTACGTGAGTGTTCTCTGATATTCGACCCCTCAGAAGAGTAGTGATCCATCTAGTAGGTAGAGTTCTCAACTAGTTTTTGTAGGTTTTGAAAATACACACGGATTGCCCAAAATACGACACCTATCAATAATAGGCTAGATCTCTTGACACCAAAAGTTCAAACATTACTCACACCAATACCTCAAAACTATTGCAAGTTACTACTAAAATTAAATAGCAACCTCAATTACCTACTTTCAAGACAAGACACAGCTCAGTGCATCAACCAACTCTCTTTAACAAGATAAACATGAAAACTAAAAAGAGTTCCAGCAACAAACTAAACAAAAGCCAAGGCTCTTTCTAAAGACAAACTAAGACTAAAACTAAACATGACAGTAGCTATGAAAAGATAAAGAACACACAACAGAAAAAAGATAAGCAGGAAAAATCCTATGATGTGTTCTAAATTTGAAAGTGGAGCTTTTTTCTCTCCCACACAAATTAAGACGGGATCTAACTTGTGATGAACAGAAAGAAAAGCTAAATAAAAACAAAAAATAAAACCTAAGAGCGAGACGCTCCAAGCATAGCACATAACGCATGAAGTGATAAAAATATAGTGAGACGAAGGACGAACTGATGATTGTTGATGGAGAAGGGGATGCACGGGGGCATCCCCAAGCTTAGATGCTTGAGTCTCCTTGAATATTTATTGGGGATGCATGGGGGCATCCCCAAGCTTGAGCGCTTGACACTCCTGAATCTTCTTTCATCATCTTCCATCGCACACTTGAAAACTCCCTTCATACATAACTCATCATAAGCTGATTAGAGAGGTTAGTACCCTTAATAAATAATTTTTCACTACTGGATATAAAGATATTCTTGAATAGCTACTGTTCCTCAAGAGTGCCAAAAAAAAATTTCAAAGAAAAAGCAAGCTTAAGGTTTGCAAAAGTTAGGAGAGACAAAACATGGCAGAATCTGTGAAAAACAGAACAACAGGTAGTAAAGAATTTTTTAGGGATACTTCTGCAACTCAAATAAAAAAACTCAGAACATACGGAAGTTTCGTAATTGTATAGAGCATGCTGTGTAATAATTTCAGCTCAAAAAGATGAACTGGGATTTTTCTGGAATTTTTCTGGCCACGAGGACAGAATCTGTTTTCTGGACAGCACGTCACAACTTTTACTTCCCTTGCCGTAAGAGGCTATAACTTGGCACAAAGTTGAAAAATAAAGATACAATGATGTTGATACAGTAGTAACAATCATCAATACACAAGAAAATCAAAAATAAAAACCTAAATTCGTTGCGGGCTGCCTCCTGAAAGCGCTTTCTTTTATGCCTTTAAGCTAGGCATGAAGCAAAAGATCAAGTTGTAGCAATCGAATCATTATCAAGATCATCAAAAAGTTCTTCAATTGTACAAATAGTCTTAAGAGGTCTTTCAAATAAAGGCCTAATGAAGATACTTCTAGGGAGAAAACCAAAAGGCGGAAAATCAATGGAAGAATCATTTATAAAATTATCAAAGAGAGGTATTTCTTCCAAAGTTTTCACGGTTTCAACTTCTTTAGCAATAGGTGGTTTATTTTTAGGTCGGGGAACCCTAGGGACATAATTGAACTTAGGTTCCCTTCTTGCTGAAGTCTCAACTTTTTTTGGTTTGATTGAGGAAAAAGTAGTTCCTAGAGTATTAATGATTTCCTCAATTTTATCAATCCTAGAAAGATCTGTATCACGGGATTTGATGACCTCCAAAGTTTTAATAATTTTAAGCATGGAGCTATCAAGCCTATTCAAATTCCCTTGAATCTTGCGATCCAACTCATTTATCCTAGTTATACTTGGTATTTCTAACTCTATCTTTTCAAGTTTCTTCATAATGTGAGCTAGAGTTATATCTTCTTGTATGCTAGCAATAGGGAGATTTCCAACAAGATTTTCAATAACATTAAGAGACTCCCAAGTCGGGGCTTCTAGAAAATTCCCATTGATAGCAGTATCTAATATGAACCTATTCCAAGGAGTAATCCCGACATAAAAATTTCTAAGCAAGATAGTAGTGGATTGCTTCTTGGTGGCTCTTTTTTGAGAATCATTAATTCCATACCAAGCATCTTTTAAACTTTCACCACCTTTTTGTTTAAAGGTGAGAACCTCTGTCTCAACAAAGGCAAAAGGGCCAGACATAATGACGACTACTAGCAAGATAAATAATTTTTTTTGTAATTTTTGATAAAAGACACAAGGATAAAAAATGAAAGGTAAACTAACAAGACTAAAAAACAAAGGTAAAGGGTAGTGTGCAACTCCCCTATCTTAGCACTCGGAGTCCCAAACAACGGCGCCAGAAATTCGCTTGATGGCTTCTCGCCCCTCGTTGGTTACCCCAAGTGGAAGGTTTGAGATGTAGCGCAGCAGCAAGTTTCCCTCGGTGAAGATACCAAGGTTTGTCTCCAGTAGGACTCCAGAGATGATAAGTAGGTGTCAGCGGCGCAACTGACGTGGACCTGCACACAGACACAGATAACTTTGTTCCCAACGAAGTTCAGAGAGGTTGTCAATCTCTCCGGTCTTGTTGTTCACAAAGGGTAAAACACAAGGGATAATGATAGCAATTGAAAGTAAAAAGCATAAAAGTAAATAAGCGTGGAAACAGTAATAAGGATAAGGACCGGGATACGTGATGTTCACTAGTGATGTCTCTCTCCCAAAAGATGATAAAACTGCTATGCGAGGTAAACAAATTACAGAAGGGCAATTGATAGGATTATGAACGCACCGCAATGCTAACTATGCTATAAAATAAAGGAAGAGGCTCAAAAGCACGGGCAGTACACCAAAATAAGTAGATCTTAATCCAACTGCATCTACTACTAATCATCCACCATGAGATATCTATCCAGAACATCTCGCTGGTATTAAGTTGCGAGCCCCACCCAAAGTGTAAACCCAAAGCAACAGACAACTGCATTAAAAAGAACTTTGCGTAAAGTAAACAATCCTTGCAACCGCGGTTACAAGCACCGTTGTTTTCCCCCTTGTGGCAACAGCACATCCCCTAGACTCATGTTTCTGTCACTCAAGCGTGTCATCGGGGGGCATGAACCCACAATCGAGCACAACGTTCCCTCTTGGAGTCACTACCTACTACTTGGCCAAAGCAATAAACAACAACGGAGAACATGCAAGAATTACTTAGGAACAAAAATATAAGAGATAAAAACCAAATATATTACTCTATCACAATCTGAACATAATCTCATAATCCATCAGATCCCATCAAACTCAGCATAGAAAAAGCAGAAATATTACAAAAGTGCCTCGATCATGTAGGGCAGATCAAGAGGTCTAAACCATGAAGATCAAAGAGGGGAGGAGAACATCACATAGCTACTGATCACGGACCCATGGTCCAAGGAAAACTACTCACGAGACATTCGGGGAGCATCCATGGTGGAGAGGAGACTCCCGGAGGTCGGCCCTCCCCCCGGCAGGGTGCCGGGAAGAGGTCTTCTGGTGCTCCTGATCTCGGAAGCGCGGCGGCGGCGGAACAAAGGCGAGATTGCGAAATAGGGTTCTGTCCTCGGAGTTTCCTCGTGACGGAGAATAAATAGGCGAAGGGGGCAGCCAGAGGTGGACCAGGGGCCCCAGGCGCCCCCCTGGCGCGGCCAGGGGTGGGTCCGCGCCGGGTGGCCGCCTGGCCCCCTCTGGCTCCCCTCTGGCCCCACTCGGGCTCTTCGCGAATCTTCCTGTACGCTGATTTTTCCTCTATTTTTCCCGGAATTTTTCTGGCACTTTTTATATGGGGGAAAACTGAAATAGAAAAACAGCAGAAAACAGGAACTGGCACTGGGGTGCACTGAGTTAATAGGTTAGTCCAAATATGATCAAAAGTGTATGAAAGTGTATCTAGATCATAGCAATATCACACAAAACATGCATGGAGCAAGCAAAAATTATAGATACATTTTGGACGTATCAGTCACTCGGATTGACAAATCCCGCTCTGATCTATTTCATACTCCTCAACATATTTACTTCGGAATACCCAAGATACACCTTTTCAGTTACCATGTTTCAGTGTAACGGTTAATGCACTCAAAGCATCCTAATAGATAGCAATTATGTATGATCATCACGGTCTAAGGATTCAGTCACTATGTTATTAAGTCATCGCAATGCTGAACTTATGTGACTTGATCACACTGCAATGCTTAAGGTGGGTGTGTGTCCATCACATCATGCTCCTAATGATATGACCTCATTGTCAATAGACTATTATGTTCTCATGATCAGGAAACCTTGATCATCAATTGCCCAATGAGCTAGTATGCCTGAGTTTAACTAGGGACCAGGTTGTTATATATCACACGTGTATTAATGTTTCCGCTTAATACAGTTCTAGCACAATATATAATGTATTATGAACAAACAGATATGTGACAAATATCTTTATTAATTTTCCTCTAGGGCACATATCCAACACCAAGTTAGGTGGACTCCATATTGATTCCTTCGTCCGGCTGACTCCTGTGGAGGAGAGTCCCCTGTCTGGCCAACTCCTATAGAGGAGAGTCCCTTGTCTGGCCGACTCCTGTAGAGGAGAGTCCCCTGTCTGACCGACTCATGTAGAGGAGAGTCCCCATCAGGCCGACTCATGGAGGTGACTAATGTCAGCCAACTCATGGAGGTGACTCATGTCAGCCGACTTATGGAGGTGACTCATGTCAGCCGACTCTAGTCTTCAAGACCTGTCTTCTGGCTGAGTCTTTCTTTTGGGTGCTATCTTCTGGTCGGGTCTTAGCTGTGAGTAATCCCCCCGACAGTAGCCCCCAAGTTTAGCTTGGACGCAATATTGGCGTCGGCTTCATTTTTCCTCTGCCTTTTCATGGCAATGAGATTGTCGTAGAAGAGAACGCTGGGTGCGTGTCCATGGTAAACTTCCAGTAAAATGAATAGTTAGGATAAAGACCGGGTCTGGAGGCCAAACCATTAAGCCGGCTTGCTCCACTGATTCATGTCAATGAACCCGATATGATTCAATTTTGAACTCTTCCATGTTTGGGTTCAATGTTGCTTTTTGCTCTTCCGTGTCTTGTCAAAAGGACTCAGGAAAAAAATTACAGGCAATTTTATGTCCATATCACCTGTAGCCCCCAAGCTCGGAGTTTATCATGTCGTGATGACTTGGAGATTTGTATATAAAATAGCCTTACTGGTGTAGCCCCAAGTGTCGGGTTGCCTTGCCTGCAGCAACCTGGGATTTGTACTTGTGAATTTTGCTTCGAGGTAGTGTAGCCCCCAAGTGTCGGGTTGTCTTGCCTGCAGCAACCTGTGACTTACAATTTCTTGCTTGTTCTCTAAAGTCGGCAAGTATTATACCGGCAATGTTCGTTGAAGCCGGCAAATATTTGCTTGCTGATAAAAACCGATGAATGCGAATTTGCTGAAATCGATAGATATGATATGATGGGTTGTGTTCCCAGCTTCTAAATAGAGTGGCCCTTCGAGTGCTGGAATATGTTTGTTTCGGCAACCCGGAATAATGTGTGCCAACTCTTAAGTCGGCATGAGCATCTGAATGTGGCGAGAGCCGGTGCGACGAAAGTCAACTTATATATTTTATATGGCGAGAGCCAGTGCGACCGAGGTCGACTTTATATATGGCGAGAGCCGTTGCGACCGAGGTCGACTTTATATATGGCGAGAGCCGTTGCGACCGAGGTCGACTTTATATATGGTGAGAGCCGTTGCGACCGAGGTCAACTTTGTAATGCAGAAGATGCAATGCAAAAGGTATAGTCCTCATGAGTCGGTATGAGTATCTTTGTGTCATACCGGGTTATAGAAAAGATTTTCGAGCTTCTAGCCCCTATGAGTCGGCATGCGTGTCTTGACACAGTACCGAGTCGCATAGGAACTTGCGTTGAGTTGTGGTCCCTATGAGTTGACATGTGTGCATTGACACATTACCGAGTCACATAGGTTTTAACTCTGTATCCTGCAAGGATTTTTTTTATATGCCAAGAAAAAATATGCCTATGATTATGTATGCAAAAAGGGTTAATTACAAATTGCTCATATAGAAGTCGGGTCTGGATTCATCTTTTCCTTATTTTCTCATTTTTTGAGAAAAGTTTTGGGTTATCCAGGAGTCGGAACTTCTCTGTATGCCGTCTCACATTGATCAGCGTTTTTCCGTTTTTTGCTTTTAAAACTCTCTTGAGAGTATTTAGCCGGGTTTCGCGTTTTTAGATCGTATGAGCATCAAACATACATGCAGTTATAAGGCGTGGAGTGCCACATGTATATGCCGAGTTTTCTTAGTTAAGACTCGATGAGTATAGTCGAGCCCCCAAGATTTCCCTGAAATAAGCTATATACACGTAATTACACATATGTGCCGGATTTTCTCAGTTAAAGGTTGATGAGTGTCATCAAGCCCCCTGAATTTTCCCTGAAATAAACACATAAGTGCCCAGATAATAGTTGAGAGATGATCAAGCCCCTAATTTTCCGAGATAATAATAATGCAAAGTATGATATGTATCATGCAAAGAACAGTAAGTAAATGTATGTAATGCATACGATGTTTTGATTTTGAAGGGGTTTGTTGCGACCAAAGTCGGCCTTTTGGTTGTGTGGCGTTTTAGCCGGTTGCGACGAAAAGTCGACTTTTAATGGCGGAAACCGGTTGCGATCGATGATCGACTTTATGGTGGAAGACGGTTGCGATCGAGGATCGACTTTATGGCGGAAGCCGGTTGCGATCGATGATCGACTTTATGGCGGAAGCCGGTTGCGATCGAGGATCGACTTTATGGCGGAAGCCGGTTGCGATCGAGGATCGACTTTATGGCGGAAGCCGGTTGCGATCGAGGATCGTCTTTATGGCGGAAGCCGGTTGCGATCGAGGATCGTCTTTATGGCGGAAGCCGGTTGCGATCGAGGATCGTCTTTATGGCGGAAGCCGGTTGCGATCGAGGATCGTCTTTATGGCGGAAGCCGGTGTTTTGTAATGATCCTGGACCCATAAAGGAGCCAGATTTTCCGATGATCCGGAACTCATCGAGGAGCCGGAAATTTGTAGACTCTTCTCTTCGGAGAGTCGGAATTTTTCCAACGAACCGGAATCTGAGCCGGAATTTTACCGTCGAAATCAATGGACCAAACTTGTGATGGTCAATTTATGATCCGTCGTTGAAATATAATATATCTCAATCTCTGGTGGATCCTGTAGGAGGTCTATCCCCCGAGTCTTGAGTCGACTCGAGGAGTCGGCTGGGGACTCCATGTATCTGGCTTGATAAATAAACAAGCATTGATCTGATGATGCAGAGAAAACCCGGAAAACCATGGAACGCAACCGTGGTGAGGTTGTGGCTGAGCTTCGTAGGAGTCAGCGATTGATAGTTCGGCCAATATGTCAAGTCGGCAATAGCGAGAGCCAAGCGGTTGTAAGCCGACGCATATGTGTCTATTAAGCACGATGTTGTAAGACGACGTGTATGTGTCTATTAAGCACGATGTTGTAAGACGACGTGTATGTTGACGTCGACTGTGGCGTTGTGAGCCGGCATGAAACGAGGCAAGCCGGTGTGGCCACAGAAAATAATATATGTCCTGAACCTGATGACTTTCTCAAGAGATAGTTGTCCAATGTCCGAAGTGCGGACCGGTCTTAAGTTGAGCCGAATTCGCGATTTGGAATTCGCGATCTCGCGTAGATCAGAAAACGCGTTGTAGTGCGGGAGTCGGCCACGGAGATCTTACCGTTGGAATTTTATGAATTTTTTTGTGGTAGTAAAGAATATATCCCTCAGCTTTCCACCGGAGGGATCTTCGACTTGATGTACGAGTCGACCTCGGGAATATTTTTTTCTGAAGTCGTGCGGAGTTCCGCCAGATTTTGATAGTGCTTCAGTGTAGGAGTCGGCCAGGGAGATCTAACCGTTGGAATTGGCTGAAATTTTAACAGATTCTAACCAAAAGAATTTCCAATCTTTTCACCAAAGGGATCTTCAATATGAGTTCCGAGTCGCCTCCTGGAGAGTCCGCAATGCAGATGTTGTTTCTGTTCTGCGAGCTACATGCGAGGGTCAATGCTGAACTCTAGTTTTGAGTTGCGCGCTCGAATTTTTTCTTATTTTCTTCATGAGCTTGATGTAGATCTTGATGTAGACGTTGAGAAAACCGAGGTTGCAATGCACCCGGGTCGCATCAAGTCCTGCCAGAGTCGGCAGATCATTGACTTGTTGATGTAGATTTGTTTGTGTCGGTTCTTCTTCGTCCGAACGATCATTAGTTTCTCGATCCATGTGAGGATTTATTCCAAGATGACAACACCCTTGTGCGTAGGCCCCACGGTGAGCGCCAACTGTCGTGGGAAAGTCACGGGAGATGTCCGTAGAGTCAGACTTGATTATGGGGCCTTTGCTACGAGTATACGAGGAAGAAGAAGCATCACAGAGAAAGAGAAACGCGATTTTATACAGCTTCAGGCCCCGGGAAACATCGTCCGGTAAAGACCCTACATGCTATTTGTGTCCAGGTCTTATTCCTTTGCTCACAGGGAGTCGCCGGCATGTCGCCGACTCTCTTACAGTTGTATTCAGGCGAAAGCCTACTTTCATGGCGAAAGCCTACTCTCATATCGAGAGCCTACTTTGGCGGAAGCCTACTCTCATATCGAGAGCCTACTCTCATATCGAGAGCCTACTTTGGCGGAAGCCTACTCTCATATCGAGAGCCTACTCTCATATCGAGAGCCTACTTTGGCGGAAGCCTACTCTCATATCGAGAGCCTACTCTCATATCGAGAGCCTACTTTGCCGGAAGCCTACTCTCATATCGAGAGCCTACTCTCATATCGAGAGCCTACTTTGGCGGAAGCCTACTCTCATATCGAGAGCCTACTTTGGCGGAAGCCTACTCTCATATCGAGAGCCTACTCCCATATCGAGAGGCTACTTTGGCAGAAGCCTACTCTAGCGGAACTTGGCCTCTATGGGCGCCCTACCCCTCCTTATATAGGTGGAAGGGGGAGGCTTACATGTAGAGTCCTATTTTGATACAAACTAGTCTCATCTTGTATTACAAGTCGGATATCAATCCGAGTCCTACTCTAAGTCTTGTAGCTTTTCGTATCTTCCAAGTTAGGTGGACTCCATATTGATTCCTTCGTCCGGCTGACTCCTGTGGAGGAGAGTCCCCTGTCTGGCCGACTCCTGTAGAGGAGAGTCCCCTGTCTAGCCGACTCTTGTAGAGGAGAGTCCCCTGTCTGGCCAACTCCTGTAGAGGAGAGTCCCCATCAGGCCGACTCATGGAGGTGACTGGTGACTCATGTCAGCCGACTTATGGAGGTGACTCATGTCAGCCGACTCTAGTCTTCAAGACCTGTCTTCTCGCTGAGTCTTCCATTTGGGTGCTATCTTCTGGCCGGGTCTTGGCTGTGAGTAATCCCCCCGACAGAGGTAGCTGAGTGATGCTGTTTCTGTATAACTCTCCCTTGATTACCGAGTAGGATTTAGATTTGCGAACAATCTGCTTGGCCTCTATCTCATCTTCTGGCAACTCTTGCCTTTGCAAATAAGCCAATATTGGCATTGTCCACTCGGGATGAATAACTTCTACGTCAAAAATCATGTCAACTATTGCAGGTATATCCTCCTTGTTGGGTATGTTTTTGTCAGGCATCATTTCTGGATCTGCCTCTAGGAAAGGATCTTCTGTAACTGTTGGAGAGTGCAAGTGTTCCAAATAAATTCCAGATGGGATCTGACGGGGATCATCCCCAGCAAATCCCATGGTCTGGGACCCTGGGTTAGTCATAGAGAAGGCACAGGTCAGACGATACTCGTCGGCTAACAGGAGAAGCACTTCCTGCTCGATACTACTGCGTAAGGGAGCGATTACAATGTAGGCCAAGGCGAGTTCTCGCAAGACTAGGTGAGTAGATGTGTCTTGGATGTCTCGGACGGCGGACAAGCGACACATGGGGCACGATTTACCCAGCTTCAGGCCCCCAGAGGGAAAACCCTACATGCTGCTTGTCTGATCTTGCATTGATGATGATGTACAGAGGTGCCGCGAGAGCTTTTGTGGAGAGATCTGTCTAGTTCTATGCGTGGGGGGATCTAGATTAGATGTGAGCTGACTAGAGAGGTGCCCCTGTCTCACTTTATATAGATAGCCAAGTAGGGGTTTACATGAGTCCTAGTCGACTACGAATATGAGTCCTTGTCTTGCGCCTCAAGTCTTGGTCTTCACGTCTTACTCCGTCATGTTGGTATCCACGAGTGGGCCCCTGGTGGGCCGCCAGCCATGACACGCACCAGGTACCCTCACGTAGAGGAGTCGTGGGGTCACCCCCTCGTCGGTAGCCCCCGAGTGCCTGGGGGACTCGAAGAGTCGCGCAGGGACTCGAATCTGCAGCAGCCGCCGTAGTGCGTGTCGATCATTTGCTGATGAACAGTCGAAGATATCGTGAGTACGCTCCCGAGGAGAGTATTTGGATGAAACATCAAAATTGCAGTCCGGTTCGTCTTCGTATTTCGTCGTCGGGTGGAGAGAAGTTTCCCAGTCGAGCGGTCGTTGGGTGCGCGTCAGCGCTCCCGATGGGAGTAGCCCCCGAGGCTATGTTCGATTGCTTGCAGTCGAGCATAGACTCAAGACTTCTTCGTCGTCGAGTAATTGTCATCCGAGGAAGTGCTCGACTCGGGTCTTGCATCGTAGGCGTGAGTTGTTGTAGGGATCAGTCGTGGACGAGGAGGTTGACGTCGCCGCTTCATGAGGGCGCCCAGCCCCCGAGAACCTGCTGAGAAGAAGAAAAAGGTGTAACTCTATTAAGGTGTACTTGCGCGATATGCAAAACAATTGTAAGGTACGTGATTTGTAGACATTGCACTTTTGCCGAGTGGATGATGTAGCAGCATATAAGGTTTAAGCGTGTCTTTTCATGAGTAGGCCCTCCGGCATCATACTCTTGTCGGGCAACAGGGACGCGATGCCAGACTTGTTGAACCCGGAGACAAGGGCGGCCTTTGGTACCCAGCCTCACTACTTTGACGAATGCAATTAAACGTCATATAAAACTGAGCATGATCCAAAGAATGATTTTTTAGCCCTCAGAAGTCTGTGCGCGAATGCGTAGCCGGCATGATAATTTTGTAGCCCTCAGATGTTTCTGCACGACTGCGTAGCCGACATGATGATTTTGTAGCCCTCAGATGTTTCTGCCCGACTGCGTAGCCGGCAGGATGATTTTGTAGCCCTCAGATATTTGTGTGTGACTGCGCAGTCGTCTTTGGCGACTGATCAAGAATGCATATAGGTTTTGGAATCATAGCATATAAGAGTGTAAAGGAACTTAGCTGTAGGATTGACGTGGCGGAGGATGCCGAAGATGAGCAGTCGGCGTGGCAAAACAGAGTCGATGTGATGGCGATTGCGACGTTCAGCCCTCGAGTCCGCGAGCCCCCGAGTGTTGAGGCGGCGGAGTTTCCCGGCGAAGTCGTCGTGATTAATTTATCCGGCGAGTGACGAGAGGACTCGACGCGACGATTCCTGCGCGATGGAGCTCGGTACGGGAGAACCCATACAAAGGAGCTCGGCGCAGGATGATTTCTGTGCTTGGAGTCGACGGTGCAGCAAGTGACCAAGAAGGACTCGACGCGTCGGGCGGGATCATTCGATTGCTCGTTGTGTAATGTCGTTGTAGCGGCGCGAGTCGATGTAGAAGCTTTTGCGAGTCATCCATTGCATGTCGAGTTGGAGTAGAAGCCTTGTGGGTCAAGATTGAACCCGAATTCGCGATTAAAAATTCGCGATATCGCGTAGATCCAAAAACGCGTTGTAGTGCGAGAGTTGCTAACGGAGATCTAACCGTTGGAATTTTCTGAAATGTTTTGTGCTGATGGGGGATGGAAACCCGCATGCTTTCACCGGAGGGATCTTCAAGTTGACGTCCGAGCCAATGTCAGGAATTTTTGTGCTGGAGTCACGCGGAGTTCCATCAGATTCCGAGAGTGCTTCAGTGCGGCAGTCGCTGACGTAGATCCAGCCGTTGGAATTGGCTGAAATTTTCACAGATGTTCGAAAATTGGATGTCGCATCTTTACATCGAAGGGATCGTCGAGATGATCTCCGAGTCGCCGTCGCAAGTGCCCGCAACACATACGTTTTTTTGTCCTGTAGGCTGCGCGTGAGCGCTTTTGTTCATGTCGATCTTCGAGTGACGCGCTCGAAAATTTTCTTGTTTTCTCCGTGAGCTTGATGTACATCTTGATGTAGTTGTTGAAGAAGCCCTTGAGTTGTGACTTGCTAGAGACGGGACCGCCGAGATCGTGATTCCAACCTGTGTAGTTCCCACAGACGGCGCCAATTGACGGGGATCAGCCCCCGCAAATACCATGGTCTGGGACCCTAGGTTAGTCATAGAGAAGGCACATGTCGGACGATACTCATCAGCTAACAGGAGAAGCACTTCTTGCTCGATATTACTGCGTAAGGGAGCGATTACAATGGAGGCCAAGGCGAGTTCTCGCAATACCATGTGAGTAGATGTGTCTTGGATGTCTCGGACGGCGGACAAGCGACACATGGGGCAGGATTTACCCAGTTTCAGGCCCCCAGAGGGAAAACCCTAAATGATGCTTGTCTGATCTTGTATTGATGATGATGTATAGAGGTGCTGCGAGAGCTTTGGTGGAGAGATATGTCTAGTTCTATGCGTGGGGGGATCTATATTAGATGTGAGCTGACTAGAGAGGTGCCCCTGCCTCGCTTTATATAGATAGCCAGGTAGGGGTTTACATGAGTCCTAGTCGACTACGAATATGAGTCCTTGTCTTGCGCCTCAAGTCTTGGTCTTCACGTCTTACTCCATCATGTCGGTGTCCACGAGTGGGCCCCTGGTGGGTCGCCAGCCATGACACGCACCAGGTACCCTCACGCAGAGGAGTCGTGGGGTCACCCCCTCATCAGGATCTGACTCCGAGTAGAGCCCAACTTGGCCAAGTCGTCTGCTGCCTGATTCTTAATCCTTGGAATGATTTGGATCTCTAGCCCATCAAAAAATTTCTCCAATTTTCTCACTCCTACACAATAGGTTGTCATGGCTGGACTCCGAATGTCCCATTCCTTCATTACTTGATTTATCACCAAGTCTGAATCTCCGAATACCATCAGCCTCCTGATTCCGAGTGAAATAGCCATTCTAAGACCATACAAAAGGGCTTCATACTCGGCTTCGTTATTTGTTGCTGGGAAATGTATTTGGAGAACATATCTCATCTCATCTTTCCTTGGTGAAACTAGTACCACTCCTGCTTCTGCTCCATTCAACATCTTGGATCCATAAAAAAACATTGTCCAATGCTCTGGTGTTGGCTGTGGAGGGTTTTGGACTTCAATCCACTCGGCCAAGAAATCGACCAATGCTTGCGACTTGATTGCTTTTTTGGGCTGGTAATGGAGGTCATAGGGTAGCAAATCCAAACTCCATTTTATGATTCTTCCCGTTGAATATCTATTGTTCATGATCTCGGCAAGAGGAGCTTCTGATACTATTGTGATGGAATGGTCTTGAAAATAGTGTGCAAGTTTCTGTGATGCTAAGTAGATTCCCATTTCCAACTTCTGGTAGTGAGGATATCTTTGCTTGGATGGTATGAGGACCTCGGAGATGAAGTACACATGTCTTTGTACCTTTTGTGCCTTCCCTTCTTCTTCTTCTTCTTCTTCTTCTTCTCTTTCCACCACTATAGCTACGCTGACAACTCGGCTTGTGGCTGCAATGTACAATAAGAGTGGTTCTTTTTCTTGAGGTGCTGCAAGGACTGGCCGAGTTGATGGTTGCTTCTTGAGCTCTTCAAAGGCCACTTGAGCCTCTTCAGTCCAAACGAAATTTGGCGATTTTTCCCTCAGCTGGTAGAGAGGTAGAACTTTCTCTCCAAGTATGGAAATGAATCGGTTGAGTGCTTCAAGGTAGCCTGTTAGCTTCTGGACATCTCGGAGCTATTGCGGTGGCTTCATGTTCTGGATTGCTGCGATTTTTTCCGGGTTAGCTTCTATCCCACGCTCAGAGACCATGAATCCAATAACTTCCCGGCTGGTACACCGAAGACGCACTTCTCAGGGTTAAGCTTGATACTGTAGGCTCGGAGGCTCTGAAAAGTTTCAGCTAGGTCGGCTAGCAAACTACTTCCTTTAGCCGACTTGATCACAATATCATCCACATAGACCTCAACATTTCTGCCAATTTTCCAAATCAAGCAGTTTTGCATCATACGTTGGTATGTGGCTCCTGCATTTTTAAGCCCGAATGGCATCGTGGTGTAACAGAAACATCCAAATGGGGTTATGAATGTTGTTTTAAGCTCGTCTCGTTCATATAATCGGATTTGATGATAACCCGAGTACGCGTCGAGGAAACATAATCTCTCGCAACCCGATGCGGAATCCACAATCTGGTCAATGCGAGGAAGGGGGAAATGGTCTTTTGGACAAACTTTATTGATGTGACGGAAATCAACACAAGTTCTCCAAGTTTTATCTTTCTTCGGAACCATTACAGGATTTGCTAACCACTCGGAGTGGATGATTTCCCTAATGAATCCGGTTGCTAATAGTCTGGCTATTTCTTGTCCGATGGCCTTCCTTTTCTCGGAAGAAAAACGCCTAAGGGACTCTTTCACCGGTCTTTCCTTTGGATCAACGTGTAATTTGTGCTCAGCCAACCCCCTTGGGATTCTAGGCATATCAGCAGGCTTCCATGCAAAGATATCACAATTCTCATGGAGGAAGTTGATGAGCTCGAGTTCCTATTTGGGATCCAAGTCGGTTACAATATTGGTGTACTTGTCTTTATCTGTGGGATGTATCTGCACCCTCTTGGTTTCTTCGGCTGACTCAAACGAAGATGTTTTCTTTGGTTGCAGCAGCTCGGATGAATCAACAGCTTTCTTGTACTCGACCAGTTCAACCTCAGCCATTTGCTGGTCGGCTATCAAGGATCCCTTCTGCAACAGTTCTTCAGCTTGCTTGTAATCTCCCGAGATGGTGATCACGCCGTGTGGGACGGCATCTTCAGTTTCAGATAGATGTAGCATGGAATGGCCATGAACTTTGCATAGGCCGGTCTTCCGAGTAGGGCATGATAAGCACTCGGAAAATCCACTACCTCAAAGGTGATCTTTTCTTTCCGTAAATTACTCGGAGTACCAAAAACCACATTGAGGGAGATCATTCCGAGTGAATGTGCCTTTTTTCCCGGGATGATTCCATGAAATTCCAGATAGCTTTTGCGAAGCTTGGACATTGGAACATTCATACTATTCAGAGTGCTGGCATATAGAATGTTTATTCCACTGCCTCCATCCATCAGGACATTTCTGAGCCTAAAGTTTCCATTCTCTGTTTCTACCAGAGGATCAACCATCAGAGCATGCCTTCTAGGGCGAGGGATATTTGGGGGGGGGGGGGTGATCCGACTGGTCAAAGGTGATCAGGGTGTCGGCCCACTTCATGTAACTCGGAGTTGATGGGGCTGCCGAGTTGACTTCTCTGAACCTTATCTTTTCAACTCTCTTCGACTCCCGACCTGCGAAGATGACTAGCACTCCATCTTCTCTTGGGAAACCTTCGCTGTCCAGATCTGAGCTTGCTGCCTTCTTTTTTCCAGTGTCCTTGTCTTTCTGAGGTCCAGTCTTCGCATTCTGGGTTGCTCTCCTGATCAGACGACACTGCCAAGTTGTATGCTTTGGAAGAACCAACTTTCCTTCAACATCTCGGGTGGTGTGAAGAGGACAGGTCTGATACAGAACCTCATCGTCATTTGACGGTTTTTTCTGACGTGGCTGCCACTCCTTTCGCACCTGACCTTTGCCATGAATTCCTGAGGCATTTGCTGCTGCGACCAACTCTGCATCCATTGGGGCATCTTCTACTTTTCGTTTGTTGTTGCCTCCAGTCTTCTGCTTCTGGTTAGGTGCCGAGTTGTTTCCTCCTCGGTGTTGCTGGGTTTTCTGGCGAATCTCCTCTTCACCATTGGCATACTTATTTGCTATCTCCATCAATCTTCCGAGTGAGGTAACATGGGGTGATCTTGCCAACTTAAGACTCAGCTCTCTGTACTTGACTCCTTGCTTGAAAGCATGTATGGCTTGGAACTCGGAGACCCCCTCTACCGAGTTGTGAAGCGTGATCCATCTCTGAATATAATCCCGAGTGGATTCAGTATTTCCTTGCACACACAGTTGTAGCTTGGTCAACCCTCCAGGCCTATTGCAAGTCCCTTCAAAGTTCTTGACAAAAAACCTCTCGAGGTCTTCCCAAATCCAAATGCTACTGGGGGGGGAGATGATTTAACCATGTCCGGGATGAGCCTCTAGCATCAAGGGCAGATGCATCATGGCTACCTCGTCTCCTCCCCCTCCGATTTGCACGGCTATTCTGTAATCATCTAACCATGTCTGGGGTTTGGCATCGCCTTTGTATTTATCTACTCCTTGAGCTATCCTGAAGTGCGGAGGAATGGGAGTAGACCAAATTCTCTCGCTGAAGCAAACTGGCCCTATAGCCATTGAGGGACGAGCCTGATCCTGCTGATGGGACCTAACACGATCAACTCGGCTCTGCACCAGATGGCTTCGGGCATCATCTTCAACATCAACATATCGGTTGCCTTGATAACCAGCTCGGTGCTGATGGACATCTTCTCTCCGAGGAGCACCTCGATCGGACCTGTGAGCCTCATAGTTATCTGGTCTTCTGTATTCTGCGTGCCGATACTGATCTTGGCGGTAATCTCCTCGGGGGTCATTTCTGCGCCGAGGGGAGTTGTTCCTATTCCTCCGCGCTTCACCATAAGGCGTATGCACTAACTGCGATGTTCCTGTGGGAGGAACCTGAGAATGAACCCGCTACTGTGATTGACTGACTGCAGCGTTTTGATCCACCGCGGCTTGCAACAAGAACGCTAAGTGTTGAATTCCCTCCGTTGTCGTTCCACTGGGCCGCAGAGAGTTTGCAATCCGAGTTGCGGCTATGAGATTTTCCATTGGAGTTCCCATAGCTCGGAAGGGTTCTCGTCCTTTCCCTCGCAGCTGCCGACTTGTTCTGCTTTGCTTGAGCCAGGAGACTTCGCGAGCCTAACGCTCTAAGGTGTTCTCCAATTCGGCCAAACGCTCCCGCTCGGCCAGGTTGGTTAACCTAGCCGCCTCCAGACCTCGTCCTTCCGGAGTAATTGTATCAATGGGAGTGTTCAACAGACGCTCTGTCGCCTCTGCCTCCTCCCGTTCCTCCTGAGTAAGAGGCCGAGGATGCCGGCTCGACTCTCCGAGTTCTAACCTTCGGAAGGCAGACACGCGCCGAGTTGGCTCTTGACCACCAGCCCCGTACGGGCTGTTAGCTTCATCTCGGGCCTGACCATCTCGAGCTGGTGACGGTTGAGGAGGCAGAGTTTCCGCCATGCACACTTCTGCAACTGCGACTGGAACGCCGCTGCTGCCCTCCTGTTCCTCATCAGGCTCAGGGTCTGATATTTCCATGCATTCTTCTTCAGCCGAGTTGAACAGATGCAAAAGAGATGCCGGCGAGACTTCTGTTGCAATCAATTCATCCAGGGCCCTCTGGGCTGACTCCACCGAGTCGATGACTGCCACCTGCTGCACCTTGACTTGTTTATTGCGATGATGAGCGCGTGGACGACCCGAGCGCTTCTTCTTGTGGTGGACTGATAAGGGAGCTGGTGCTTGACGATGAGCCGATAGTTGGAGGCGCAAAGCCCTCGATTCATCAGCTTGGAAGTGAACGCTGCCCCTCGAAGGTAGCAGCTGCGCCTGGAGCGGTGAGTCCGCTAACCAAGCGGAATCATCAACAACAAAGGCTAAATCCAAAACAAAACACCTCGCCGACGATGAGCTCGGAGCCGCGAATCGACGAGGAGGATGAAGAAAACGCCATCTCTACGATTGCTGATCAACTCAGCCCCACGGTGGGCGCCAACTGTCGGGGATAGAATCCCGACAATAGATGTAGGGGTGTAATAAGAGCTAAATGAATCTATACGTAGAGTGGTTGACGTAGGGGAGATTATACAGGTTAGGCCTCTCCTTGGAGATAACAACCTTAATCCTGTCCCAGGCTTACTGGGGTGTTCTTGCTCTCAATCTGAGGAAAGTGTTCTGCGTGCCCGTACTGGATGCGCGGGGGGGGGGGGGGAGGCTTATATAGAGTGCGCCTCTGCCCCTTCAATGCCTCAGTTTAATGGGTCTTAATTACAGGGTTAAACACATATACTAAATATAGGAAACAATCTCTTCATTACTGCTAATAAAGGAGGAGAAACGTCCGCGGTCTTGAATGCTTCACGTCCGTTGCGTTCCTATCTTCCGAGTAACGAACAACTCGTCAGTCCTCTTCTCCGAGTGGCTAACTACTCGGATCATGTTTGCTTTCCGAGTAACTAACTACTCGGAGGTGGTCTCTTCTTTCGAGTAACGTGTTACTCGGAGACACTGTGAACAGAGCTTTTGAGATTGATAAAGCTCTGTATTCTTTAACGATCTTATTTATTTTATTGGGTGTGTTTGAGACCAAAGGGTTTGAGGGTACCCCTTGGTTTCCACTGCCTAAGGGTATACCCTTAGTGTGACCACGACAAGCAGGTTCGCTTCGATAGCATCCACGAGCCTGACCTTCAGCCGAATTGCTTCTCACGAACATTGAGTAGTTTGTTCATTCTGGCAACGTTGTCGTCGCTTCAACAACCAACTACACACGGACGGTACATCCTGGAGGGAGACCCCTGTGTTGCCTAGGATTATTTAGGTAATTTAAATTTTCTTTCAACCCCACATGTATGACAGTAATAAGTAACATATGTGCAGTGGTAAACTGGTAATGGGCACTTGAAATGTTCAATTTTTTGTGGTAATGGAACATTTCAAGTTTTCAACCTACATAAATGGATTCTGAAATAACATGTTACCAACAGCACCAAGGAACCAAGACATTAAGTGATTTCTTCGTTATTGTTTGTTTATTCTGAAGTGTTAGAAACATAATTTTGTTCGCAATGCATTCTGGAGTGCATTACCATTTTCATTGAATTTTGTTCAGCATTTGGTGCATTTGCATTTTCCTACATAATTTTTCATGTACTTGCAGACAAAAATCCAATTAGTTCTATTGGCCATGCTCAGTTACAAATCTAATGAACACAGGAGTTAATAAGCGCGCCATCCCTGTCAGAAACAAAAAGTGGTCAAGGATGGTATGCAAGAATGCTTGACGATAAGAAGGTCGGGTATCTACAAAGGCACCATTTAGTCCGTCAACAAAAGAAGGTTGCATCACTTACTACTTTTAATAGTGTCCAATTGCCCCAATCATCTGTGACTCCGTTGCCAGGTTTACATCATCCATCGTTGAGCAATATCATCGTCGAGGTTGGCGTACAGGATTGGTGATGATACATATATTCTGTGCGTACAAATATATAATGTTTTCATCAATTTTTTTTGCTTCACATACAATTGAACATGGATTCAATAAAGATTTATATTCATATTCAAAGAGCATCATGCATGGTGGCTGCCAACATTGATTGTAATTCTTCCATAAACAATATTTAAATGTGTGGGTTTTCAAGTTGCCTCTTGGGTGATGTTGATGCCCTGATCTCCCCACATAGCAAGGCACTATGTTCACAGTACCACCTCTTATGAAGGCCATAGGTTATGGCCTCATCTATCTTTTTGGCTTTGTGGTATGGGTACATTCACAATGACAGTCAAGTATTGTATTTTGTTGTTTGCGAGGTCTTATATGTCTCAACATTACTATTTCTTTCCAATGAAGATGAACATTTTTCTACGCGCTTTCAGTTGTGATCTCCGGGTTCGTTATTGGACTAATGATGACATGTTGAATTGACAAAGATTGCATGATGCTCTTTGAATCTGTATACTATGCATGTTATTTTAGTGTCCCCGTGGCATCCTTTTATCGATTCTTCTATATGACAATAATGAGAAATAAAGAAGCATTTTAGTGTATCGGATATTACCATACATTTAGATATTTTTGGTAGATATGTTTATATTTCTTAAAAATATATTTGGATGTGCGAAGTTCTGATTTGGATGTTCATTCATTTCCTTGGGAAGACTTATGATACAAACCATGAATACATTATATTTGTGAATTTATTCATGAAGCTAGGCTAGAAGCCAAAAGACATCCATAAATCAATTTCTTGATGGAACAACATCGTAGAAACATGCGGATAATATGATACGAGAAATAGCTAATACATGATATATGGATACATATTACATATGTTATATAAATTCATCGATCTTTTATCTCCCTCTCCCACCCAATAAACACTATTATTGGTAATAAAATGTGTAGATGAAAAACTATGCACATTCTAAATTATTGTTTGTAATTAAGACGTGCGTTGCACGTGTAAGTTTACTAGTGTTCTAAAAAAACTCCTATTGTATTTCCAACTTTGATTTAAATATGAGCGCAATTAGATATTCCTTCCGTTCCAAATTAAATTGTTTCCATTTGTCCACAAATACAGTATATATGTGAATAAATAAAAATCATCTAATTTATAACTGAAAAGAAAGTGATAATGCAGTTGCGGGGATTGTACTTCCTTTTCGCTTGGGGGACGAATCGTGAGTTGATGATGTGGGATGAAATTTTCCTAAAAAACAAACCAAACAAAAAAACCGATGTGGGATGGAATTATCCAGTCCAGCGGCCGGAGACCCGGTTCCTTCCAAAGGACGCTCGGCCAGCCACGCGACGCGAACCACCAGCGGAAACTCCGATTTTCAAAATTCAAAATTTCCAATGGCCAGGTTCCTTTTCCACCCCTCTTTTCACGCCAGCCTCCTCCCCTTCCGCCGCCGACACCTCCCCCAGCCCCGCAAACCCCTGTTCCTTCCAAGCAGAACCCTCCGCCTCCGCCTCCTCCTATCCCCCAAACCGACCATGGCCTCGCCCCCGCCGTCCCCTTCCACCTCCAGGGCCCCGCCGCCGGGACGGCCGAATCGGAGCCCGCCGCCCGAGTGGGCCTGCGCCCGCTGCACGCTCCGCAACCCCCGGAGCGCCGCCGCCTGCGGCGCGTGCGACGCCGCGCGCCCCGTGGATGTCCACGGCTCCGGCGACGCGTCGCTGGGCCTCTCCACCGTCGCCTCTTCGTTGTTTCGCCGGTTCCCGCCGAATCAGTGGTCATGCGCCTCTTGCACGCTCCTCAACCCCGGGAGCTCCGCCACCTGCGCCGCGTGCCGCGCCGCGCGTCCCGTGGAGGTTGACGACGGCGACGACCTGGACTTCTCCGCCGTCGCCGGCGCCTCGTTTCTCCCGCTCCGTGGGGGATTGAGGAACACAGGTCGCGCGGCAGGCATCGGCCACGAGGGCTCGAGGAACATAGGTCGCGCGGCGTCGCCGGTCATTGTCCACGAGGCCGGCGGCTCGAACGAAAGGGATACGACCGCCGCCGAAAAAGGTTTATCTAGGGTTAAAGTAAAATGTTTTTGTCTTGTTTTTTTGCATGACTTTTCGCACCAGCGTTGTTGATTGTGCAGAAATTGTTTATATGACGACATTTCTCCTGATTGATGTTGGCCTTTCATCTGAATTTTGTCAAATGCTATTTTGCAACATTCGGCTTTTCCCCCTCTTTCATTGATGTGTGGATAAAAGCTTGGGATGCTATACAACTTTCAACCCCACACATCTTAAAACACAGCAAGTTATCTATAGCTAGTGACATGAAAGAAGAGTATTTCTCCCGATTGCAATCAAATTGTTTGATATTGAACTTGAGCAAACTACTATACAATCAACATGACAGTAATTTGGAACGAGTAATAATGTGCAAATATCAGCGTTAAAGTATTTTTTTCGATTTTGTATGCTTTTAAAAATTTATCAAGTACTGGAGTTTTTTGCATCAGCGTTGTTGAATGTGCAAAGATCGCTTCTCTAGTACATGTCTCCCAATTCTTTTCATCTGAATCATTTCAAATGCTATTTTGCAACTTGGACTTATCCACCTCTTTTCTTGATTTCTCGATAAAATATTGGATGCTTTTTCAAGGTTAAGTATTGGAGTTTTGTTGTTGAATGTGCAAGAATTGATTTTCTGTTACATTTCTCCTTATCGATGGCGTCCTTTCATTTTAATATTTTCTTGATATTTGGATGAAAGGTTGGGATGCTATTCAACTTTCAGTCTGATACATCTTAAATCATGACAAGTTTTCTATAATTATGATATAAAAGAACACTGATGCTCCCGATTGCCTCCAAATTGTTTGTTAATGGACTTGGATAAACTATGGTAAAATCAACCTAAGAGTAATTAGGAACGCGCAATAACATTGATGACATCTGATGATTGGCTGAATTCCCATGTTAGGTGATACAGACTTTGACAACATGGTGAACTACCTAAGAAAATTAATGTACAGTGCTGATCGATATATTACATATGTATTCGAGTTATGCTCTAACTTACATTATATTTAATGTTCAAAAACAAAACTTACATTATCTTCAATTGTGTTTCAGGCTTTAGCATGGTTGCTAATTAGTACAGCATAGAGTTTGCGGTTTCTGCCTAACCGTATTTTACTTTTTTATGAGAAATAATCTTCACAGGTTTCTTCTACAATATGACCTTTTCTATGCAATAATTCCTTTGGTTTATCTAGGGTGCTCAAGGAAGATAAGTCGCGAGCCCTTGCCAGAAATCATGCACGAGGCCGATGACTCGGATGAAAGGGTCAACACAACTGCCGCAGAAGGTTTATCTAAGATTGAACTAAAAAAGGGTTATTTTGATTTTGTGTGCTTTTAAAAATAATTATTGGAGTTTTTATAGGCATTGAATGTGCAAGAAGCGCATCCCTGTTCCATTTCTCCTCATTTATGCTGTCTTTTCATCTGAATCCTTTCAAATGTTATTTTGTAGTATTGGATCTTTTCTTAATTTTTGGATGAATTGTTAGGATACTATATAACTTTCAGTATGTCACATAATAAATCACGACAAGTTATCTGTAGTTAGTGAGGTAAAAGAGACTAATGTTCCTTATTACACTTGTTTGTTAACAGACTTGAATACTATGGTAAAATCAACCTAAGTAATTAGGAATGAGTAATAACATTAATAACATATGTAAATGGGCTTAAAATCCCATGTGGGATCATTACATATGGAATTTCATAACATGGTAAACTGCATAAGAAAATTGATCTAGAATGACTGGAGATATATCTGTATTCATTTGTAGCTCTAGTTTTTGCTATCTTCATTGTGATTGAGGATTTAACATGGTTAATAAGTAGTACTCCCTCCATCCCAAAATAAGTGCCGCAAATTTGTCTAGATATAGATGTATGTAGGTGTAAAACTAAGTCTAGGTACATCCATATTTAGACAAATCTATGACACTTATTTTAGGACGGAGGGAGTACAACATCGAACTTGCAGTTTCTACCTAAATGCATTACTTTTTCATGCAAAATAATCTTCACTTCCTTGTGACAAATTTCTTCTACAATATGACCTTGTCCATGCAATAATATTTCCTTCGGTTTATCTAGGGTGCTCGAAGAAGAGAGGTCGCGCAACATCACCAGATGCTGCCCACGAGGGCAACGGCTCAAACGAAACGGATGAGACGACCGCTGAAAAAGGTTTTTCTCGGGTTAAAGTAAAAGAGATAATTTTGATTTTGTATTATTTTTCGTAAATTAAGTACTGCAGTTTTTCTAGTTGTTGAATGTGCAAGAATCTCTTATCTATCACATCTCTCCTGATTGATGGTATCTTTTTGTATGAATGTTATATTGCAACATTGTATTCATTTTCTCCTTTCTTGATTTTTTGGTTAAAATGGTGGGATACTATACAACTTTTCATCCGACACGTCAAGTTATCTATAATTAGTGAGATGAAAGAAGAGTAAAATGCTCGCGATTGCCCTCATCTTGTTTGATAATGGACTTGAGTAAACTATGGTAAATCAAGTTGAGTAATTGTGAACAAGTAATAATGTTAATGGCATCTGGGAAGGGGCTTAAATTCCCATGTCAGATGGCCAAACATGGAATTTTACAACATAGTAAACTACCTAAGAAAATTGATGTACAATGACCAGGGGTATATTTATATTAGACTTTTTGCTCTAATGTGTGTTGTCTTCAATTGTATTTGAGTCTTTACCATGGTTACTAATCAGTTCAACATAGTGTTTGTAGTTTCTGCCTATGCATTACGTATACAAAATAATCTTGATTTTGGTCTGTCAATTTATTCTGCAGCATTTCTCTATTACGTCTCTCCTGGTTGATGTTGCCTTTTCATCTGAATCTGTTCAAATGCTAGATTGCAACATCGGATTTTCTTCTCTTTTCCTGATTTTGGATAAAATGTTGGGATGTTATACAACTTTCACTGTGATTCATCTTATTCGTGACAAGTTATCTAGAATGAATGAGATAAAGGAAAAATAGCAGTCCCAATTGGCCTCAAATTATCTGTTAGTGGACTTGGATAAACCAATTTAAATCAACATGAGAGTAACTGAGTAAGAATGGGTAATATTTTTTTGTAAGATAGCCACATACAAAATTTCACACTATGGTGAACTACCTGAGAAAATTGATGTACAATGAAAAGAGATATATTTGTATTCTTCTTTTCTCTAATTTTTGTCATCCTCATCTTTAGCATGGTTGCTAAGTAGCACAACATAGAGCTTGCAGTTTTAACCAAAATGTATTACAAAATTTCCTTTGATTTATCTAGGGTTCTTGATGAAGAGAGGTCGTGCAGCGTCGCCAGACATTGTCCACGTGGGTGAAGGCTCAAAAGACAGGGATGAGACGATTGCCAAAAAAGGTTTATCTAGGGTTAAAGTTTAAAAGGATCATTTAGATTTTGTATGCTTTAAAACATTATTGAGTACATGATTTATTTTAGTTGTTGAATCTTGAATGTGTAAGAATCACTTCTCTATTACATCTCCACTGATTAATTCTGCCCTTTCATCTGAATCTGTTCAGATTGCCTGCAGATGGCACTGAGTAGTTCTATATACTATAGCTTGTTTCCTGTGATGCTGAATATAACTTAGCATGAATGCATTATCCTTATAAAAGTCACTAACAGACTCGGCATGCACTTATCTTGGAACCAGTAAAACCTCCTCTGTTGTTTGTCTAAACTGATCAACAAAACAAATATTGCTAGCTACTGTATGCAGGTTAGAAGCTAAATGTTTGTAATGCCTTTCCACAGTGAATTCAGGGACTCATTTGGATAAGAAGATCATCAAAGTCATGACATACAACGTATGGTTTCGGGAGGATTTGGAACTGACAAAAAGGATGTATGCCCTTGCAGATCTTATTCAGCACCACAACCCAGATCTTATATGCTTGCAGGTCCGGAATTTGTCAGTTTGAACTTTGTGTTATTTATTTCCCCCTTCTCAATTGCCCTGTGTAAGTGCAGGAGGTTACACCAAACATATATCGGCTTCTCCAAAAATCTGGCTGGTGGCAAGAATACGAATGCTCGGTGCCAGCTAGTATGGCCATGCAGACACAATATTACTGCATGCAGGTATTCTTGTGTTTCTCTCAAACTTCATATATGGAATGATGGCAAAGCATGTGTGAAATTTGATTTACATGCAACTGTTAATTTGTAATCTCTATTGAATATATCGGGTCTTTTGTTTTTATTGCCACCAAGATGCACACATGACCAATCTGTTTATATAATGCCATGTAAAGTGCTATTGCTCTTAAACATTCTGTTGCTTCCCCTTGCAGCTTTAGAGCAGCTATTCTCTTTTTATGTATTCATTCATGTATTTTAGTAAAAATGTCATTCACTCGATTGCAATAAGTGCAGATGAGCAAACTTCCCGTGAATTCGTTCGACCGTCTTCCGTTTGCGAACTCGGTAATGGAAAGGGAGCTGTTCATGGCAGACATCAACATTGGAGGCGCAATCAAGTTAGTGTTGGCCACAAGCCACCTGGAGAGTCCCTGTGGGTGGAATCAGATGTACAGCAAGGAACGAGTAGCTCAGGCGAATGCATCCATGAGGATCTTGGACAAGTTCCAAAACGTGATATTCTGCGGAGACATGAACTGGGACGACAAAGGAGACGGTCCATTCCCTCTGCCAGACGGCTGGATTGATGCCTGGGCTGAGCTGAAGCCGGGCGAGGAGGGCTGGACGTACGACACGAGGGCCAACGGTATGCTGTTAGGCAACCGCAAGCTGCAGAAGAGACTGGATCGGTTTGTGTGCAAGTTGCCGGATTTCGAGATCAACACCATCGAGATGATCGGGAAGGATGCTATACCTGGGATATCACACTTCAAGGAGAAGACGGTCCGCA
The DNA here is from genome assembly GCA_950022295.1 of Bromus sterilis. Taxonomy (NCBI): domain Eukaryota; kingdom Viridiplantae; phylum Streptophyta; class Magnoliopsida; order Poales; family Poaceae; genus Bromus; species Bromus sterilis. The sequence goes on along the minus strand of OX465599.1, from coordinate 279,664,067 downwards.
AGGTAGTCCAGAACATTAAATATCCTGTGTTACCTAGTGACCACTTCGGGCTTGTTCTGAGCATCTCCTACGCATCATCAGGTTGAAAAGTATGGTGTAAAAACATTCCCTAGTAGCAGCAGTAGTGAATTTTGTAGCTCGTTGGAAAGTATCAGGTATCTCTACCCCTGGTTGAGAAGAAATAACCTGGAGAACGCTTCTGCCCCCTGCTGTTTACCTTATTGGGTAATTGTTTTCTTTTGCCGTCCCCAGTTTTCGTTTTGAATGACTGCCCTAACAAGCAACTGGCTCTGTCAACCTGGGCTTCCACTTCGTCTCCTTGACCCTTCCACGGCACGACCTCGTCACGGGTATGAAACCCTAGTTCATCAATGTGCTTCGTTCGGTTTACTGTGACAACGATTAAAGTTTGTAACTGCAATCATAATTCTGCCTTCTGGTTTATTTGGCCAGTCTTATGATATATTGCTCTGATTTCCTCATTTGTTTGTTCCATTGATGTATTTGTGATGCTTGGAGAAAACCTAAGAAAATTTGTAGAGACCCGAGACAAGGTTACTGCCAAGATAGTGGTTGATTAGGTGGGAATTTTGTGTTATATAGTTTATACTAGATAATTGTTGGTGCATTGCAATTAGTATAAATATCTTGCATTCTTAAAAGCTGCCTCCAATTTTCTCAACATGCAAAGTGTCCACCTCAACATTCCCACTAAGTCATGCATTCAAGTTTTCTCTTCCACTAATAAACCATGCAATTGCCAAATAAGCGAGCTCTCATTAACTCTGCATGTTCATGCAACCTAAATCAAAAATAAATATTTACTTTTTTATGCACCAATTATAAGCGTTTTATATAGATAATCAAATTATGGGTTACCCCAATTTTATTTTTCTATGCGACAGTTTTTTTATGAATGCACTTATGTAGTTGCTATAATTGTTTAAAGTTTAGTCACGGATTATGTCTCTATTGTCTCTACTTAACGTTATTTTCGACAAAACTCGAGGCGAGACTTTTATCGGTTTTGTTCTTTTTTTATTTTCGTATTCCGATATCCCCATGATTACACCATCTGTGTATGCCCAAACGATGATGTATGCCGAGTGAGTCCCGAGACATAGCTTTCCGATATGTACTCGCAGATTGCCGTTATAATCACCCACTTATGGGTAACGTTTAACGAAACCCAAAGTTCAACATCCAGTATGAAGGTACTTCATATTCTCATGGTTTGAGGAAGTAACCATACATTAACACTAACATGATTATATCAACAACAAAGTGATTATGTGATCTCGCAGCTGATGTGCCAGAGATGATAATGACTTCTCGCCCTTCGTTGGTTACCCGAAGCGGAAGGCGAGATGTAGGATAGCAGCAAATTTCCCCTATGTAGAGGATAGGATTTGTCTCCCGTAGGACTCCGAAAGCGACAAGTAGGTGACAACGGTGCTAGAAATTTAGCGGTTGACGTGGACCTGCACACACAACAAATAACTTTGCTCCCAACGAAGTTCAGAGAGGTTATCAATCTCTCCGGCCTTGTTGTTTACAAAGGATCAAACGTAAGGGATAATAATAATGGTAATTGTAACTGGAAAGTAAAAGTAGGAAATAAATTAAGTATGTAAACAGTGATGAGAATATGGACTGGGGTCCCGTGATGTTCACTAGTGATGTCTCTCTCCCAAAAGACGATAAAACTGCTATGCGAGGTAAACAAATCACAACTGGGCAATTGACAAGATTAAAAACGCACCGCAATGCTAACTATGCTACAAAGAAAGGAAGAGGCTCAAAAGCATGGGCAATACGCCAAAATAAGTAGACCGAAATCCAACCGCATCTACTACTAATCATCCATCTTGAGATATCTATCCAGAACATCTCGCTGGTATTAAGTTCCGAGCCCCACCCAAAGTGTAAACCAAAAACAACAGACAACTGCATTAAAACAACTTTGCGTAAAGTAAACAATCCTTGCAACCGCGGTTACAAGCACCGTTGTTTTCCCCCTTGTGGCAACATCATATCCCCTAGACTCATGATTCTGTCACTCAAGCTAGTCATTAGGGGGCATGAACACACAATCATGCATAACACTCCCTCTTGGAGTCACTACCTACTACTTGGCCAAAGCAATAAACAACAACGGAGAACATGCAAGATTTACTCAAGAACATAAATATAAAAGATAAGAACCAAATATATTACTCAATCACAAACTGAACATAGTCTCATAATCCATCAGATCCCAACAAACTCAGCATAGCAACAACAGAAAGAATTACATATGTGCCTTGATCATGGAGGGAAGCTCACAAGGTCTAATCCATAAAGAACAAAGAGGGGAGGATAACATCACATAGCTACTGATCACGGACCCATGGTCCAAGGTAGACTACTCACTGATCATCCGGGAAGCGTCCATGGTGGAGGAGAGGCTCCCGGAGGTCAATCCTCCCTCCGGCAGGGTGCCAGGAAGAGTCCTGCTGGCGCTCCCGATCTTGGAAGCGCGGCGGCGGAACAGAGGCGAGATCGTGAAAAAGGGTTCTGTCTTCGAAAGAATTCCGTCACGGAGAATATATAGGCGAAAGGGGGGAGCCAGGGGGCCCACCAGGTGTCCAGGCGCCCCCCTGGCGCGGCTCCACCCTAGGGCGCGTCGGGAGGTGATACGTCCCAAACATATCTATAATTTCTGCTTGCTCCATGCATGTTTTGTGTGACTTTGCCATGTTTTGCTTGAACTTTCATACACTTTTGAGCATATTTGGACTAATCTATTAACCCAGTGTACCCAGCTGCCAGTTGCTGTTTTCTGCTGTTTTTGTATTTCAGGTTTTCCGGCCATTAAAAGTGCTCCAAAAAATCCGGAAAAATCAGATAAAAAATCAGCGACCCGGAAGCTTCCGGAATCACCAAGGTAGTGGAAGGGGGCCACCACCAGGAGACCAAGAGGGTCCCTGGCGAGGCCTCCTGGCTTCTTGGTGGGTCCCCTCGACACCCCCTCTGCCTATATTTAGCCCTCGGGGTGGAAACCCTTAATATCGATCTCTTTTCCGCGAACTCGCCTCTGTACCGCCGCCGCCGTTTCAAGATCGAGGCTGCCTAGAGAAGCTGCCCCGGCACCCTGCCGGGAGGAGGAACCCCCTCCGGGAGACCATCCATAGCCATGGACGCCTCCCGGATGTACCGTGAATAGTCCCCTTTGGACCATGGGTCCGTGACCAGTAGCTATGTGATGTACCTCTCCCTTCTTTGTGCTTCCACTTTTGAGACCTCGTGAGCTCCCTCACATGATCGAGGCACTTTTGTAATTTCTGTTGTTGCTATGCTGAGTTTGCTGGGATCTGATGGATTATGAGACTATGTTCAGATTGTGATGAGCAATATATTTGGTTCTTCTCTTTTATATTTTGTTCTTGAGTAAATTCTTGCATGTTCTCCGTTGCAGTATTTTACTTTGGCCAAGTAGTTTGTTGCAAATCCAAGAGGGAGCGTTATGCTTGATTGTGGGTTCAGCCTTTGATGTCTAGCTTGAGTGACAGAAACATGAGACTAGGGGATGTTGTTTCCACCAGGGATAAAACAACGGTGCTTGTATCCACGGGTGCAAGGATTGTTTACTTTACGCAAAGTTCTTTTAATGCAGTTGTCTGTTGCTTTGAGTTTACACTTTGGGTGGGATTCGCAATTTAATACCAGCGAGATGTTCTTGATAGATATCTCAAGGTGGATGATTCGTAGTAAATGCAGTTGGATTTCGGTCTACTTACCTTGGCGTACTGCCCATTGCTTTTGAGCCCTTCCTTTCTTTGCAGCATAGTTAGCATTGCGGTGCCTTCATAATTCTGTCAATTGCCCAGCTGTGATTTGTTTACCTCGCTAGCACTTTTATCGTCTTTTGGGAGAGAGACATCACTAGTGAAAATCACGGGACCCCGGTCCATCTTCACATCACTGTTTACACCCTTAGTTTACTTTCAGTTGCCACTATTATTATCTCTTGCGTTGATCCTTTGTAAACAACAAGGCCGGAGGAATTGACAACTCCTCTGTACTCGTTGGGAGCAAAGTTATTTGTATCTGTGAGCAGATCCAGGTGAAGCTAGCAACCTCGGCGCCATTGTTCACTTTACCACCTTCTTGTATTTCTGCGAGTCCTACTGGAGAGAAACCTTGGTATCTTCACCGAGGGAAATTTGCTGCTACGCTACATCTCACCTTCCACTTGGGGTAACCAACGAGGAGTGAGAGAACTATCCTCACCGTATCAAGCTAATTTCTGGCGCCGTTGCCGGGGACTCCAGTCTACAAGATAGGGGAGTTGCACACTATCTTTTATCTTTGCTTTTTAGTCTTGTTAGTTTACCTTTCAGTTTTTACTTTTGTATCCCTTATAAAAAATACCAAAAATACCTGCTGCTACTATGGGTTCCAATGAAAACACCAAGTTGTGTGACTTCACTAGTCACAACAACAGTGACTTTATCTGCACTCCTATTGCTCCACCTGCCACTTCAGCACCTTCTTTTGAAATTAAACCTGCTCTGCTTAATCTTGTTATGAAAGATCAATACTCAGGTGCTTGAGAGGACGCTGCCTTGCACTTAAACAATTTTATCGAGCTCTGTGATATGCAAAAGTACAAGGAAGTGGATGGAGACATCGTCAAGCTGAAGCTTTTTTCCTTTCTCTTTGAGAGGAAGAGCCAAGGAGTGGCTGCAATCCTTACCCAAGAACAATATCGATTCTTGGAGTAAATGCAAAGATGCTTTTATAGGGAAGTACTATCCCCCTGCTAAAATTATTCAATTGAGGAGTAACATTATGAATTTCAGGCAATTGGATAATGAACACGTTGCCCAGGCATGTGAACGTATGAAGACGCTTGTCAAGAACTGCCCCACACATGGACTGACTACCTGGATGGTTATCCAGACTTTTTATGCAGGCTGGAACTTTACCTCGCGGAACCTGTTAGATTCGGCCGCGGGAGGAACTTTTATGTCAACCACACTTGGTGCTGCCACAAAGCTACTTGATGAGATGATGCTGAACTACTCTCAGTGGCACACCGAAAGATCTCCAACTGGTAAGAAGGTAAATTCTGTCGAGGAGATCTCCTCTCTAAATGAAAAGGTTGACCTTATCATGTCTATACTTACCAAGCAAGCTCCTATTGATCCTCAGGATGTTCCTTTAAATTCCTTGGTTGCTCAAGAACAAGTAGATGTGAACTTTGTCTCTAGAAACAACTTCAACAATAATGCTTATAGGAGTAATTTTGGTAGCAACAATCCTAGGCCTTTCCCATCCAACAACTATGGGATCAACAACACTTATCCTAGCACCAAAAACTCCACCTTTGAACTAGAGACCTTGCTCAAAGACTTTATCACTACCCAAAAAGCCTTCAACAAGAACGTGGAATAAAAACTAGCTAAATTAGATAATCTTTGTTTGAAGGTAGAAAACTTAGCCCTTGATGTTGAGATGTTAAAAATTAGAACCTCTCCCCTTGAGGAGAGTAAGGTCACTCCTATTAATGCTATCCAGTTACAAATCAATGAAAATATTAGGATGATGGCTAATCTCAAAGAAAGATGGGCTAGAGAAAAAGAGGAAGAGGATAGGATTAAGAGCCTTCGTACCTACCACACAGTAGCCACTATCCAAGTAGTTGAGGATGTCCAAACATTTAGCACCCATCACACCCCTAGTCCCACTGGACCTACCAATGGTGATGCTACCACCTCAACCATAGATGAAGAAACCTCTATGAACATAGAGGCTTTCAAACAAGTGAGCCTAAATGATATCACTACCTCCTTGATAGATAGTAGTGACCTAGACTTTGACAACTGCACTTTACCTGAAGTTATTGGTTTCCTACACAAGATGTCTAGAGACCCCCACACTAGCACACTTAATCTTGCCTTCACAGAGCATATCACCAATGCTCTAATCAAAGTTAGGGAGGAGAAGCTTAGAATAGAAGCCTCCATACCTAGGAAGCTAGAAGATGGTTGGGATCCTATGATAAAAATCAAGTTTAATAACTTCTCTTGTTATGCTCTTTGTGATGTTGGAGCAAGTACCTCTGTTATGTCCAAAAGAATGTATGATATGCTTGAATTGAAACCTTTTGATCCCTGTTCTTTTGGTGTTCGTCTTGTTGATTCTTCCGTAAAGACTCCTTTGGGGAAGATCGACGATGTTCTTATCATTGTCAATGACAATTATGTTCCCGTTGATTTCACTATTATGGACATTGAGTGTGAGCCCTCTTGTCCAATTATTTTGGGACGTCCTTTTCTTCGCACAGTTGGTGCTGTTATTGACATGAAAGAGGGGAATATCAAATTCCAATTCCCTCTCAAGAAAGGGATGGAACATTTCCCTAGGAAAAATATTAAGTTACCTTTTGAGTCCGTCACACGGGCTAGTTATTCTCTTGAAAAGACTTGATCTTCTGCATTAAGCCTAGCTAATGACTTTAAATAAGCGCTTTCGGGAGGCAGCCCGCAACGAATTTAGGTTTTTCTTTTTGCTTTTATTATGTTCTTAGTGGTCTTGATGATTGTTACTACTGTAGCAACATCACTGTATCTTTATTTTTCAAGATTTGTGCCTTTTATAGCCTCATACGATAAGGGAAGTGAAAATTGTGACATGCTGTCCAGAAAACAGATTCTGTCCTCGTGACTAGAAAAATCACAGAAAAATCCCAGTTCATCTTTTTGAGCTGAAAGTTTTACACAACGTTCTCTATACAGTTACGAAACTTTCGTATGTTCTGAGTTTTTTGATTTGAGTTTCAGAAGTACCCCTAAAAAATTCGTTTCTACCTGCTGGTCTGTTTTTCACAAATTCTGTCCTGTTTTGCCTTTTCTTCACTTTGCAAACCTTAAGCTTGCTTTTTCTTTGCAAAAACTTTTTGGAAATCTTGAGAAACATTATCTATTCAAGAATATCTTTGTTTCCAGTAGAGGAAAAATTATTTTATTATGGGTACTAACCTCTCTAATCAGTCTACAATGAGTTATGTATGAAGGGAGTTTTCAAGTGCGCGATGGAAGATGATGAAAGAAGATCTTGGAGTGTCAAACGCTCAAGCTTGGGGATGCTCATGTGCACCCCCAATAAATATTCAAGGAGACTCATGCGTCTAAGCTTGGGGATGCCCCCGTGCATCCCCTTCTTCATCAACAATTATCAGTTCGTCTCTCGTTGCACTATATTTTTATCACTTCATGCGTTATGTGCTATGCTTGGAGCGTCTCGCTCTTTACTTTTCTTAGGTTTGTTTTTGCTTTGTATGTTGTAGTAACAAGTTAGACCCCAACTTACTCTTTTGTGTGGGAGAGATACACACTCCGCTTGAACTAGAACTCATCATAGGATTAGCATGCTTATTCTTTTAGCTGTGAGTTGTTCTTTTTCTTTTCTTAGCTGCTGCTCTGTTTAGTTGTAGTGCTTTAGTTTTTCTAGAGCTTTTATTTTGTTTTAGGTTGAACTTTCTATAGGTTGCATGTTTTATCTTGTTAGAGAGTTTGCCTGTTGCACTGAGTTTTGTGTCTTGAGTAGAAGTAGGTAGTTAAAGTTTCTATTCTCTTTGTAGTAGTAACTTGCAATAGTTTTGAGGTATTGACTAGAGTAATGTTTGAACTTTTGGTGTCAAGATCTCAAGCCTATTAGTGATAGATGTCGTATTTTGGGCAATCCGTGTGTTTTTCGAAAACCAAAAACCCCTGTTGAGAACTCTAGCTACTAGATGGATCACTAACCTCTGGAGGGTTCGAATATTAGAGTACACTCACGTACCATGAGTCGAGGATGCGCAAGGATAACCAAACCCCCATACACTCCTCCTCGGGGTACTTGTCTCTTTGTGAACCTCCTGATTAGATTGAGAGTTACCGATAATAAGTGCATGAGTTCTTTGGACTAATGTGAGTATTCGAAAGTTGACACTTCCACCCACCTATACTTTTTCTAGCCTCTTCGGTACCGTGCATTACCCTTTCTCACCTTGAGAGTTGGCGCATACTTCGCCGGTGCATCCAAACCCTTGGCACGATACGCTCTTTCATCATAAGCCTCCTTATATCTTTCCTCAAAACATCCACCATACGTACCTACAAGGCATTTCCATAGCCTTTCCGAGATACATTGCCATGCAACATCCACCTTCTCATGACTTGATCTTCATGTCATACATGCTACTTGCTTGATCGATGAGCCGCATGCTAGTTGGGCCTTGCCCTAATCATTGCTACATGACGCGCTAGTATCATTGCATATCCTGCTATCCTGGCAGAGGCATACATTTGCATCATGATAGTTATATCTTCTTTATGTGAGTACCTTTGTAAAGTGTGAAAGATCTCCTATATTCTTGTAAAATATAGAGTGTTGCCCCTAAAGTGAGGAAAAGATCCCAAAGAGGACAAAATCAAAAGATCCCAAAGAGGACAAATGAGAGTTAAATAGAAAGAGCCATTGAGGCCACCAAAAAAATAGAAAAAAGAGAAAAAGAAAAATAAAAAGAGAGAAGGGGGCTGACAGGGATGTACGCCGGCAAATCCCATGGTCAGGGACCCTGGGTTAGTCATGAGAGGCACAGGTTGGACGATAGCTCGTCGGCTAACAGGAGGATACGTTCCTGCTCGATGTTATTGATTGGAGATGGCGATTACAGGGAGGCCAACGCTAGTGCGCACAAGGCTAGGGTTACATATTTTGTATTGCTTGATCTCGACGTCTCCCCTCCTAGCCCTTATATACCAGGCTAGGTCTCAGGGAGTCCGTCCTAGATTACAGATGAGGTTTCCTAACCCTGATCTTGTTTCGTACGGCAGGTTTGCACCTTCCTTATGAGTCGCGGCCTCCTACGTCGGTGCCACTATTGGGCCAAGGCTGGGCCCAGGCGACATCTCTGTGGGCCTTCTGTCTTCGGGTACACCGGGTAGGCCCATCCATAGGAGTCGTGGGGTCACCCCCTCTTCAGTAGCCCCCGAGTGCCTGGGGGGCTCGAAGAGTCGCACAGGGACTCAAGTCCATACTTGCGTTGTTTTTATGTATGCACGTCGCTGGCAGTCTGGGGCCATGACAAAACCTGTTTCGAGGGATGCTAAGCTGAAAGGGTCCAAGGAGTCGACTGGTCGAGCCTTGGTGAATTGCACTAGTGGCAAAAACCGCAGTAGCCCAATCAAACCCTGGTGTCGAGCAAAAGTCATGCCGCTGCAGGTCTTACAATGATCAATTTCCGCCAGTAAAGTTCGTAGCCTAGGCGCGTCCGCCCGGATTTTTCTATCATGCAAGCGCATGGAAAAGGTTGGGAGTGAAATCGCTCCGCGGCAAGTCCCAGCCCGGCCGATCTGCGCAGCGGGGTCTTACCTACACGCTAAGCTTGCGTGGCATCTGGGCACAGTGTATCATGTTCCAGGAATATGTATTTTTATTGAGGCGCGGAGCCTAGTAGATAATGCACCCACTTGGAATAAACAATCAAGTGAGCTGTTTTAGCGGTCACTCGCAGAGCTTTGCCGGGCGCTCGGGCGAGGAGTAATGTAGAGGAGTACTTGCTCGGGAGGTCTTCGAGTGTTCGGGTACTTAGAGTTATGCGAGTAATCACTCGAGTATCGCCTTCGCTCTCGGGGTGAGGGAGCACCCGATACTCTGGGACCGTTCGATCTGGCGACTGCAAGTCTGCTTATCTTTTGTCGTGGTGAGGGAGCACCCGATACTCTCATGGGTGCGAGTAATCACTCGAGCACGTTTTTTCTTCTAGGTGAGGGAGCACCCGAGACTCTCATGGGTGCAAGTATTCACTCGAGCACGGTATTTTCTTTAGGTGAGGGAGCACCCGAGACTCTCATGGGTGGATAGGCTCCCGATGGGAGTGAAATATATTTGAAAAATTGTATTTGAGTCAGTAAAGACAATGCTTGCAGGCTGTATTTTTGCGCTGCCATTTTAATTTACCTCTTCTTGGTAAGGATAACGATCTCTTTGCTGGAGGACCGTCAAAGATGCTTTGTCTGCGAACCGTCATGTCTTCATGGCCGGTCATAATGATGGCTGTTGGTGGTGTGCTGCAGCCGCCTGTTGAGTTATCGGTGCGCGCATTGAAAACGCACGAGATTTGACTCGTCCAGCGCATAGTGCCGCCCGTGTGAAGGCATCTTTGTCTCGGAATTCGAATCGCCTGGCATGCTTGGTCTTTGAATTAATTCCTGCCGTCGTCTGGGCTTCTACGTGCCCTTGGGGTTGTGCTATAAATAGACCCCTTTTCTTCATCTGGCAGTAGTGTTTGTCCTCTGCTCCTCTTGCTCCTCTTCTTCATCTCCTCATGGGGCCAAAACGAGGTATAGGTGTGACTAACGTCGGCCGGTTTCGGCGTGGTCGTGGTGGTTGTACTCCGCGCTCTTCTCGCGGTGGCTGTCGTGGTGCACCGTCGACGCCTTCCTCCTCTTCCTCGGAGGAGGGTTTCTGGCGCTATGATTTCCTCCTGCGCGTCCGTGGCAGGGACGCCACTCGCATTCTTCTTCCGTCTGCATTTTCTGCCCTTGTTTCTGAGCGCAGTCTTGATGGCTTGCTGATTCGTCTTCAGGGGTGCGCTCGATCTCCTTCTTATGTTAAGTTGGAGATCGATAGTTCCCGCTTGATTTTTCTTGGCTTTGGCTGGAAATCGTTTGCTCGACGCTTGAACTTGCGTGATGGTGACACTCTTTTTTGCCGTTTTGATGGTGAAGACACTCTTATCATCCGCGCCTTTGACCCGAGCGGCAACAACATGGATCCGTACTTGCCGGAGACAAGCAGCGATGGTTCTGACAGGTCGAGGAGTCCTTCGCCTGCGTCTTCAACTGCTTCCTCCTCCGGCAACTCTTCGGGTGCTGATGCTGAGCCGTCTTCAACTGCTTCCTCCTCCGGCTCTGAAGAGGACCCCGACGTCAAGCCACCGATCAAGCGGGCGCGCCAGGCGACCTTGTAGAACTGGAGGCAACGGCGTCATCTTCGCCGGCAGCTCGGGTGGAGCTGGAGAAGAAGCTGGTGGAGCAGGAGAAGAAGCTAGTGGAGCATCATCTTCGGTGCTCCGCAAATAAGTCGAGCTTCACCTTTTGTTATGTCATTGACATAATGAGCTGGCAGCTTCTACTCCTCCTTTGTCTGTGATGATGCTCGTTGTCTTGGTGCCAATCATCCCAGCATGGGCACACATGTAGAAGTCATAATTTCTTGGGTGATTGATGCTGTAGGCTTATCGGCTGCTTGTGTATTTTGTAACTAGGTTAGTTCTCCATGTAATGAGGATTGCCTTCGAGGAATCAGAGCTGCCTTCTATCCAATGTACTTCGAGTCTTTTTGTACTGAGAATGATCTTCGAGTCCTTGTAATGTGAACTGTGCTTGAGTCTTTGTAATGGAATCTGTCTTCGGGTTCTTTGCAACTGAGAGCTGTCATCGAGTCCTTTGCAAACGAGAGCTGTCTTTGAGTCCATCAAATCTTTGCACTGTGGGTTCTATCGGGTGTGCGACAGCGCTCCCGATGGGAGTAGCCCCCCAGGCTACGTTTGAGTCGAAGAGTCGAATGTAGGCTGAGATTTTTTCCCTTTGTCGTTCTTCCATTAATTTCTGTCTTTTATCGGGTGCGTGGCAGCGCTCCCGATGGGAGTAGCCCCGGAGTCTTTAGGTGATCGTTGGCGATCAGGTGAAGACTAAAAGATTGTCTGCGTCCTACGCTCCATCCATATTTCCTCCAGAGTACTTTGTGTTCCATCTGGTTGTAGCTGTGTCTTCCTTTTGATTCCGGACAGTTTTCAGCGGGTGACGCCTTTCCGGGGTTTTTGCTTGGACCCTTTAGGTTTCGGGATGCGGCGTCGCTCGGGGGGAGATGGTGCTCGAGCCCCCGAGTGCTTTGAGTGAAGATCGCGTGAGCGATGATAGCGTCTCTCGGGGGGAGTTTTGCACTCGAGCCCCTGAGTGCTTTAAGTAAAGATCGCGTGAGCGACGATAGCGTCTCTCGGGGGGAGTTTTGCACTCGAGCCCCCGAGTGCTTTGGGTAAAGATTGCGTGAGCGACGATAGCGTCTCTCGGGGGGAGTTTTGTGCTCGAGCCCCCTAGTGCTTTGGGTAAAGATCGCGTGAGCGACGATAGCGTCTCTCGGGGGGAGTTTTGTACTCGAGCCCCCGAGTGCTTTGAGGTGGTAGTATTTGGGCAACATCATTTTATTGTGTCGAAGGTTTACATGAGCTGCCAGATGAACATGACTGGTGGAGACTATGGGTAGAACAGGCGTAGGTTCGTTACGTTCCATGGATTTCCCACGTCCTCGTCAGTCTTCGAGTTCTTCAGTCTATAGGCGCCTCCTCCTATGACTTCTGTGATTATGAACGGTCCTTCCCATTGGGGGGCAAGCTTGTGGACTTTCTCTTGTATGAGCCGTAGGACATGGTCGCCTTTGTTGAAGGTTCTGGTGCGCAGGAGGCTGCTTTGGTAAGTGCGCAGCTTGTCCTGCTACCCCTCTGTCCTTGCTAGGGCTATGTCCCTTGCTTCGTATGCTGTATCCTTGTCGTCTTGCAGTGCTTATTCTGCTTCTTCTTCTTCGTACCCCGAGATCCGGGGTGCCCCGAATTTGAGGTCATGTGGTAACACTGCCTTCGACCCGTACACCATGAAGAAAGGTGTGTACTGGGTTGCGGTATTTGGGGTGGTACGCAGGCTCCAAAGTACTGCAGGGAGTTCTTCTATCCAGTTGCCCGCGGCTTGCTCGAGTGGTGCAAGGAGCCGCTTTTTGAGTCCTCCGCATACAAGGCCATTTGCTTTTTCCACCTGGCCGTTAGACTGCGGGTGCGCGACTGATGCGTAGTTGATTTTGATGCCCAGTTCTTCGCAGAAACTCTGAAATTCTGCCGCTGTGAAGTTCGTGCCGTTGTCCGTGATGATGTTGTGTGGCACCCCGAACCTGAAGATGATTGATTTGATAAAGTTCACTGCCGTGAGGGCTGTGGAGATGGTGATGGGCACTGCTTCGATCCACTTGGTGAACTTGTCGACTGCTACCAGAAGGTGTGTTCTTCCTCCTTTTGATGACTTCTTGAGTGGTCCTACCATGTCGAGAACCCAGGTGGCGAACGACCATGATAGTGGTATGGTCTTGAGTTCTGAGGCTGGAGCGTGTGGTCTGCTGGCGAGGTTTTGACAGGCGATGCAGCGCCGCATGATGTCTTCTGCGTTTCTCATGGCTGTTGGTCAGTGGAGTCCTGATCGAAAGGCTTTTGCCACGAGTGCTCGGCTGCTGGCATGGTGCCCGCAGGTGCTTTCGTGGATCTCCAGTAGTAGGGTTTTGCCATCTTCCTCGTCTGTGCATTTTTGTAGGACCTGGGAAATGCTGCGCTTGTAGAGTTTCCCATTGATTACTGCGAAAGCTTTGGATCGCCGACTGACATGTCTGGCTTCTACGACGTCCTGCGGTAGGGTGCCGTCGATTAGGAATCTGAGGAGCGGCTCTCTCCAAGATGGGTCTTCAGGTGCGGCTGGCTCTGGCTCCTCGACTGCATTGTTGGCTTCTTCATTAACGATTGGGTTTGTGGCTGCCACTTGCACTGGTTCACCTGTGTTATCATCCTCTGTATCTTCTTCTGGTCCGAGTTCTTTGATTGTGGTGATGATCTCGTCTATGTGGGCCTGGGTGTTTCCACCAGTCTGGTTTCTCATGAAAGCTTGCATCATTCGCTGGTATGTTGTTCCTGTGTTGTTTAGACCGAAGGGCATTTTGGGGCGGCAGGGTGTGCCGCGAGGGGTGGTGGCCAAGGCGTGCTCTTCGTCTTTTTTCTCCATTCTGGCCTGATTAAGTCCTGAGTAGGCGTCGAAGAACGATAGTAGATCGCATCCCGCCGTCGAGTCGATTATTTGATTGATTCTTGGCAGGGTAAAGTGATCCTTGGGGCAGTATTTGTTGACTGGACCATAGTCGACGTGCAACCGCGACACGTCTGTGTGTTTCTTGGGGACCAACACAGGGTTGGCGATCCAAGTGGCTTCCTTCATCTCTCAGATGAATTGGCCGTCGAGTAATCGGTTGGCCTCCTCTCCGATTGCTCTGCGCTTGGGTTCTGAGAATCTTCGTAGTGCTTGCTGTAAGTGCATCTAGTGCCCCCTTTGTGGTTTTGGAGTATTTGATGACAAAACAATTAAGGGACTGTTGTGTTTGTGAGTATACACAGGAAACAATCCCTGATGATGAGGTTAACCACCGTTGTCGACCCCCCAAAATGTTGAGGAACAAAGGAGAAATCGGTGTGTTTCCTGAAGACTGAAGTTGTGCGAAATCCTGAGGAATCAGGATCCTGAAGCATTCTGCTGAAGCTGAAGCAGTACCAGATCCTGAAGCGTTCGGCTGAAGCTGAAGCTGAAGCTGTACCATATCCTGAGGACGTTCGCGCTGAAGACGAAGTAGAAGCATAGTCTTCGCTAAGACTTTTTATACTTCTTGAGTCGTAGGAAAACATCGCACTGTTGGAGGGGTTGAGTAAAATGAGTTCTGTATTTCTGAGGAAGTGCTCAATTAGAAATCCTTAAGAAAACCCTGAAGAAATCTCTTGCAGTAGAAGTTCAGTCCTCGGGTGTGTGAGACGTTGTTCTTCAGGACACTGAGGTAACTAACTTCGGTTGAGGAGTCTGGAGATCGCCAGTGCGATTCTTCTAAAGATTGTGAGGAGAGAGAATAGTTTGACCGTGCCACGTGTTGCGTGGTGAGAGGCTAGAACTTGTCTAGCAACGGTCATATCCGAGGGCACGAGAGTAATTGCGTGCATGGGCATTTATGTCCTTTCACCTGGGGTTGCTCCGCGGCTATAAATAGCCACCCCAGCCCCATTTGTGGGTTGGCTGCTCCGAGAGAAAAACTGACACTTGTCATCTGAGAGCAACCCACCTCATTGAAGACACTGAATAACCTAAGTGAGGAAAACCACCAGCCTGAGTAGTTGAGCATTTTTGAGGAAGTCGGTTCGAGTGATCCAAAGCTTTTTACTCTTGAAGACTGTGATCTTCCAACTAGTGTAGAAGTCTTCAGTCTGAGGAAGTCAAGATGCAATTGTGACTTCCCGGAGTGACTAAGTCTGTGAAGGTTTCGGGAGTCTACCTTGAAGACTCACCTGAGTTATTGGACGGAGTCTGAGGACTTTAGTTCAAGGAGAATAAGGTGAAGACTATGTCTTCTGAGTTCAATCTCAGCCTCTCCAACCAGACGTAGAGTTGTCACAGCAACTCGAACTGGTTCATCAAGTCTTCGTCTTCAGTGCCCTAGTGCTATTTCTTCAACCTCAGTTATTACGTTTGTGCACTGATGACTTATCCTGATGCTTTACTTTCTGAGTTCACTCTGCACTGATTCCTCAGTTCGTGCTTCAATCTTACCTTAGCTGTGCAATAGGTTGTTTTCCATTCACGTCATTGCTTTTGTACTTCATTTGTTCTTCCTCGGGTTTCAACTTCCTCAATTTTGTATTGCCTCAGTCCTGAGGAAATTTAAATTCCTCGAGATATTTGAAAATCTCCCATTCACCCCCCTTCTGGTCGATATATTGCACTTTCAATTGGTATCAGAGCAAGGTACTCCCTTGTTCTGTGTGATTCGGTTTAACCACCTGGAGTTTTAGTTATGTCGACCTCAGGTACAATGAGCGTTGCCTCAAACTGCCCCATCTTCGACGGGACAAACTACCCATACTGGAAGAACAAGATTAGGATGCATCTTGAAGCCATTGAAAATGATCTGTGGGATATTGTTGATCAAGGCATTCCTGAAGTAACTCTGATGACTGCTCCTGAAGTTGTCAAGAAGAACTGGCAGCTTGATGCAAAAGCTCGAAGCATTATTGGTGGTCATCTCAACAAGGCCTAGTTCAACCGTATCAGTGGTCTGGATACTGCAAAGAAGATATGGACAAGACTGTCAAAAGTCAATGAAGTAGTTTCTGCTCAACGAGACTCACGAGTTGATACACTCCGCAGTCTCTTCAACAGGTTCAAAAGGCTGGAAAACGAGCACGTGAAGCAAACCTTTGACAGACTCACTGACATATCCAATGAACTTCAATCACTGGGTGCCGCTGATATCATAGATCATGAGGTGGTGAAGAAACTAACGAGGTCACTGGATGACTCATTTGAGTTCCTATCGCTGATGATTCAAGAAAGGCCTGACTTCAAGACTCTGGATCCAGCTGACATTCTCGAGCGCCTCAATGCTCATGAACTAAAGCTCTCTGAAAAAACGAGACTTGTACAGCTCCATGCCTAAAGTCCGCGCGCTAAAAGCTAGAGCACAAAGAGTGTCCTCTGATGAAGAGTCTGAGGCTGATACTGATGATCCTGAAACCCTCAGCCGGGAACTTGCTCTCCTCACCAGAAAGTTCCAAAGATTCACAAAGAAGAATCGCTTCAGAAATTCTTCAAGATCTTCCTCAAGAAAAAGCAAAGATGATGACTCTGTCGAAACAAGAAAGAGAGTGTGCCACAAGTGCAAGAAACCTGGGCATTACATCACTGAGTGTCCTCTATGGGAAAAGGAAGCTAGACTGAAGAAGAAGAAAGGGAAAGATGACAGTTCTGATGAAAAGACAAAGAAGAAATCCTCAAGATCCTCAAAGCCTACTGGATACAGGAATAGCAACTCCCGTAAGGCTCGCGCATATCTCGGCAAAGAATTGGATTCTGAAGAATCTGGTTCCGACCCTGATGCTGAGGAAGAAGAATCTGAAGAATCTGAGGGTATGGCTAGTCTGGCTCTTGCCACGTCGCTTGTCTCCAAGTCAATCTTCAACACTGAGGAATCTGATCCATCACATGTTGATGATGAAGCTGAAGACACGACCCCTGCATTCTGCTTCATGGACAAGTCCTCCAAGGTATCTACTTACTCATCATCGGATGATCCCTCTGATGAAGAACCTGATGAAAACTATGCTAAACTTGCTAAACTTGCATCTAAGCAACAACGTGCACTTGAAAAGATCCAGATCTCACTAAACAAGAGTGATGATATGTTGGTTGAGGAAATGACGAAGACTCAAAAATTGACCGATGAATCAAAAATTCTTCAATCAAAGTTTGATGACTTGTTCAGTCGTCATGAGGCACTCCTCACCGATCATGAGAAGCTGGCTCATGAGTTCCTCATGAGGAAGCAAGAACTTGAACGCGTGAGGATGGCTCATGACGATCTGAGGAAAGAAAATGATTCACTCCTCTCCCAACAGATCATCATGCCACAAGAAGGATTTAATCCACCCCGTTTAAAATGCATTGAACATGACCGTATTACCTCGGTGCCTAGTTCTTAAATGTCTTCAGACTCTGTTATTTCCATTGCTTCTGTGGTATCTAACCCCTCATCTGAGGATACCATAGACATTATTGAAGAAAATGCTAGGTTGAAGAGTTTACTGGAAACCGACATGTTCAAGAGTCTGAAAGGACATCAGATACTTTGTGACATCCTCAAGAAACAGATCCTCAACAGGAACCCGAGGAAAGAAGGTGCCACATTCACTCGGAAACTCAACCCTGATGGGTCTTACTGGAAACCTGAACAATATCCAGAGACCACTTGGGTTCGGGAAAAGATGCCTCCTCCTGATCCCTATACTTTATCTGGTTATGATGCTGTTTCCTCAGATGTGGTGATTGAGTCTTTTGACTCAAACTATAAACTATTTAAGGATGTTAATGGTGAGGTATTCGCCAGATACATCAGAACTAACTGCAGGAATGGTCCTCCAGTCAAGCAGATCTGGGTTCAAAAGGACCTCATCACTAACCTTCCTGTGAATGCAGATGCAAATGAGCTGAGGGTATCATCTGAGGACGATACCTCAAATGGAAATGGTTATCATCATGTATCTGCTAACCATTTTGTTCACAGGGAAGCCCCTCATAAGAATGCTTATTCATTTGTTTATCCTGATACCACCATCTCACGTCCCATTAGGTATCATCTCCCTCATCAGTCCTCATATACCTCAAAACCACCCATTAAGATGTGGGTGGTAAAGAAGAACTGATCATCTTTGCAGGGACATGTCCTGAGGCAATCATAACTTTTGCAGATCATATGCCCAGGACAACATCATTTGAGTCAGTTGAAGGATATTTTTATTGTTTGGTTTCATAGAATCAATCCTGAGGAACGTCCTGAGGAATTAATTCTGAGGAACCATAAAATCCTCAAACTGAGACTGGCTCATAACTTGCTGTATGAGATACTAATTTCGTTGCAGGGAAAGACTGAATGGGTGATGGACAGTGGATGCACAAATCACATGACTGATGACATAAGCCTTCTTATGGAATCATCTCCGAGTCCTTCTTCAAAGAAAACCATCACCTTCACCGATAAAGGTAAAAGTAAGGTATTGGGTCTCGGCAGAGTTGCTATCTCTCGAGACCAACACATTGATAAAGTCATGCTTGTTTAATCCCCTGGATACAACTTGATGTCTGTATCTATGCTATGTGATCTTGATCTCGTTGTTCTCTTCGGAAAATATGGTTGTGCTATCTATATGGTTAGCGATAACTCCATTGTCTTCAGTGGAGTTAGGAAAGGTGATCTGTATATTGTAGATTTCTCTGAAGGTCCTCAGGTCGCTACATGCCTCATGGCTCGAGCCTCAGAGTGCTGGCTATGGCATCAAAGACTCGGCCACGCTGGAATGGGGAATCTCCAGACTCTGGTGCTGAAGAAACATGTCCTCGGGATTGAGGAAATCAGATTCTCAAAGGACCGGCTATGTGGTGCTTGCGAAGCTAGAAAGATGACCAAGGCCAAGCATCCTGCCAAGACCATCATGACTACTACTCGTCCTCTTGAGATTCTTCATATGGACCTCTTCGGTCCTCCTAAGTACTCAAGCTTCGGAGGAAATTGCTATGGTCTTGTTATTGTTGATGATTTCTCAGGTTACACTTGGGTGCATTTCCTCACTTTTAAGTCAGAAACCCAAGCTGTCTTCAAACGCTTCGCCAAGCACGTCATGAACAACTACAGCCTAAAGATCAAGCACATTCGAAGCGACAACGACACCGAATTCAAGAACACTGGTGTACAGGAATTCCTCGATGAGATGGGCATCACTCATGAGTTCTCGGCTCCATACACTCCTCAGCAAAATGGAGTCGTTGAAAGGTATCACAACCCTAGTTTTGGTATGTTCTTTTATTACTAGAAATAATTGCATCATGTTTACATTCTTTGGTTTAAGAATTGGGGATTTGGAAAAGCCTCAAAAAGAATTTAAATAAAAGGCCAGATAAAAAGTTTTTCCAAAAATCCTCCCAACATTTTTGAAAAGTCCTATAAATGAGTGTGATCATTTAAAAAATGATTTGGAGTCAAACCCATGCTCATGGCTTTTTCAAATATTCAAACAGAGGCTTAGAAATTAAATTAAATTCTATTTGAATTAAAATTCAAATGTTTTGAATTTCAAAAATCTTCAAATCTTGGAAGTGACTAGTAATATGTCACATAAGTCCAAATAAAATATTTGGGGATTTTATAAAAATGCTTTGGTATTTTTTTTCAGAGAAAAACAAATAAAAACAAAAGAAAATAAAAGAAAAAGAAAGAAAAGGGGCAAGCCCCACTTACCTGGCCCAAGTGGGCAAAAGCCGGCCTAGCCCGCCAGGGGCACCCCTGTCTTCTTCCCTAGCCAGGTAGGCAGGCACCTCGCCGGCGTCCACGGCATGGCCGCCAGGCAGCTGCCTGGCTGCCTCCTCGACCTTATCCGCGCCTTGGAGACGCACTGGGCTTCTCCCCTTCCTTTTCCCCCTCGCGTGGAACCCTCCTCTCCTCTCTCTCCGCCGAACCGCAAGGATCCCGAGCGCCCCGAGCTCGCCGGCTCGTGCCACCACGGCCATTAGCCTTCACCCGCCGCACCAAGCTGTCCAAGACATTCGCGGCCTTCGTCCTCGTCGCCGTGCGCGCTCAATTCGAGCCTAGGAGCAGCTCCGGCGACGCCAGCTCCAACTTCCTCCGTCGCGGCCTTCGAACTTGGACGAGCGATTGCTCCCTCTCCGCCGCTCCTCCGGCTTCCCCGACCACCTAGTCGCGCTTAGGGTGAGCTCCCCCTTGTTTTCCCCCTAACCCCACCCCCTCCCGTGGCCTGTTTCGCCATGGCCGTCGAGCTCAAGCTCCGGCCGTCGCGCCCCTTCGTCGCCGACGTGGCTCCAAGCCGCCCCGTGGTGCATGGATTGCACCAGTGGGTGCGCAAGGCGACGGGGAGCACTTTGGTGCCTCCCCCGTGCCAAGCCGGAGCCCGGATCCGCCGTTCCCAGTGGACGCCGCCGCCTCTAGTGGTCGTCGGCGGCTTACCTCCGGCCGCGCCAATGTGGCCCTGTGATTAGGGGCCTAATCCCCCTAATCACCCACTGACAGTGGGGCCCAGAACCCCCCTAATCCCGTGCTTAATTAAAATAAAAAAAGGGATTAACCCCAGAGACAATGACAGGTGGGCCCCAGTCGTCAGGTTGACTGGTCAGCCCCCCTGCGTCGTGATGATGTCAGCCTGGCGCAACAAATCTATTTCTTATTTAACAGAATTTCCAGAAATTGTCTAAATCTTTGAAATTCAATAACTTTTAAACCCTAACTCCAAATCAAAAGTGTTATATATGAAAAATCATCAGAAAAATACAAGGATTCCAAATATCATATTCATAGATGAAAAACACATCTATGATGATGGACCAGTAGCATTTAGCTATTTGGGTTATTTGGAATAATTCAAAATAAATATTTAAATCATTTCAATTTAAATCTTTGCAATGCCAACCTTAATACTTTCACATCAGAGGCATATCATACACATGACAACATGGTTTACCATATCCAAACATTAGCAAATGCAACTTGGGATAATTTGAACAACATTTGGAGTTTGAATTTGAATTTCTTATTCAAATCAACTTCAATTAACATGTGACAAATTGAACCTAGATCACATCAGTACCATGCCATGTTTCATTTCTTGAATGTGCATTGCAATGTAATGTTCATACTTGTGTCTCGGTGTTTGCCTCTTCTCGATAGATCCATCGCCGGACGTAGTTCCTGTTTTCTCCGAAGAGTGGCACCCCCCGAGTCCCGACAATAAGGCAAGCAAACCCCCTTTGATCATATCTATATAAACCCATTTTCCCTCTTGTTCTCTTATGCATGATTAGGTGATTCACATGTTACCGTTCTACCGCTAGATGAACCCATCCTTTGCATGACCTATCATTGCTGCCACAGTATTAAGAAAACCTCATCCTAGCAGATACAAGATTGTTTGTGTTCATCATGTGGCCCTTCATCCATGTTATGCTATGCCATGCTATAGTTGTGTGCAATGAAGATGATCCATCTGGGTGATGTATCGGGATGGTAGTGAACACATGCAACAAGGTGGTAACGTGTTGATGAAGTCACCCTAATATAAGTGAACAATGAGAGGCTATGTAGGAGTACACAGTGGGTTGACTCATTTACACTGCCCTAGGCCCCGAGTTCTTGTGTTGTGATCCAAGACACAGATTACTACCACATGTTGGGCTCATTGACCCCTCTCGACCTATTAACTCACCCCGACTATGGTCCAGGATTCGCATGGGTTAATTGTTCTTCTATTTGATTTCATAACGTAGCACGATTTTAGGAAAGCGCAACACCATCCGTCAAGGTGGGCTTGTCGGACCGTCCATACATCGTCTGGGTCCTGAACGGAAACCCCGACCGGATTCCCGATTGGGGTACATACTCAGATAGGCGATCCCCTAGACTAGAGTTGGAGCCGTGAGGTAAGTGTCGTGGTACTATCCTCGCCGACACCGCTTGAAGGTGACGAGTTCTAGGCGGTTAGTGGTAGCTACGTATGTGAAGAAGTACACCCCTGCAGGGTTAATGAACTATTCGAATAGCCGTGTCCGCAGTTATGGACTACTTGGAGATCTTTACTTGATTATTTAGACAACTCAAATGGATACTCTAAAAATCTCAAGATAAGTGTGAGTGCTTTGGGTTGCTTCTTCGTGGGGAAGTCGAGGAAGGATCCGTGGTTGTGTATTGATGTGGTGGTCAAGATTAGATGGACTCGTGTGCGCCTCTCATCTCAACTCTATGTAGTCGTAGTACAGGATAGCCAAGTCAAAGCTTTCTACATTACAACCCCACTTGCCTTTACCTTGATACCGTAGCATGAGTAGTATAGTTCTGACGTAAGTCTTGCTGAGTACGACTTTGTACTCACGTTTGCTTATTCTATGTTTTAGAGACGAGACCACTGACCTTGATGGTGGCCTCCCCCTCAAGCTCGACGCCGACGAAGTAATGTGTCCCAGACAGCAGCCTGGTCCCTCTGGAGGGTCGTTGCGTTTTCTTGAAGGCTTCTTAAGCTATTTGTTAACCTTGTCTTTACGAAGACATAATTTGCTTCCGTTGTTGTATGATGTAATGTTGGGTCACAGTTATGTGATATCTGCTTGTAACACTACTATATCTGCTCTGTATAGTAGATGCAATAAAACTATGAGTTTGTAGAGTTCGTGTTGTGTTACCTGCTGTTTACACTAGACATGCATGTTGCGTGTATGATTATAACGTGCATGTCTTAGTGTGGGATTCGATAGCTTAGTTGAGTTCTTGCCGACGATCTTTTATACACCAAGTGGCCCTTAGTTGTGCGCAGCTTGGGGCATCGTGATGCGATTGCTCGTGACTCTGTCACGTGGCACACTTTGTTGTATGATTGAGCCCGCCCGAGACCCCGACTAAGAGATCGGCTGGAGTCTGTTTATGTAAGTGTTATAATTCAATCGATAATGTGGTTGAGGCGACTTGTCTATGAGTATGGGATTTCACCACCCATAATCATTTAGACTTGTGAGCGGACGATGAGGACCCATCTCAGTTGATCATCCGGCCTGAATGGGATGCCCCTCGCGTTCGATGCTTTCTGAGAGTGTTCTGTGCTTGGCCTTGTCTGCTTAGACAAGTGGGTACGACACTCGGCTCTCCATATGATTGAGTTTTGACTGGAATTACATATGCAAACCCCGGGTCCCGACAAAAGGAAGAATCGAACCCTCATCGAGATGGCTCGAACGATGCTTGCTGAATACAACACGCCTCTCATATGGTGGGCTGAAGCAATCAACACTGCCTGCCACATCGTCAATTGGGTGTATCTTCATAAGTTCCTCAAGAAAACTTCATACGAGCTAATGGTTGGTAAGAAACCCAATGTGAGTTACTTCAAGGTCTTCGGCGCACCTTGTTGGATCCGTGAGCCTCATCATCAATATAAATTTGAGCCTAAAGCTTATGAAGGCTTCATGATTGGCTATGGCCTCGAATCGCACACCTACAGTCTTCAACAAAAATCATCATGAAATTGTTGAAACTGTAGACGTGCGGTTTGATGAATCTGACGGCTCGCAAAGAGAGCACCTGCCACATGATTTAGATGAAGCTCCACTTGAAGAACAAATCAAGAAGATGGGTGCTGGTGATATCATTCCTGTGGATCATCCTGAAGAAACACACATACCTCCTGCTCCTGAAGAACATCCAAATCCTGATGCAAATAATCCTGATGACGATCCTGATCCTCAGGCTCCTGATTCCCCTGAAGCTCCTGAAGAACATGAAGCAGATGCAAATGAATCTGATAGCAGTGACGAAGATGCGCCTCAAGATCATCTTCCTCGTCTTCCTCGCGTGGCAAATGAAGTTCAAGTGGAAAGAATCCTCGCCGACGTCAATCTACCAGCTCCTCTCACTCGTGCAAGAGCTAATCATATAGCTAACTTTTGTGGGCATTTCTCGTTTTTATCAATTTCAGAGCCCACCAAATTCAACGAGGCATTCCGAGAAGCGGAATGGATTCAGGCAATGCAAGACGAACTTCTTCAATTCAAACTGAATGATGTTTGGGAATTAGTCAAACGCCCTGATCCTCGAGTTCACAATGTCATCGACACGAAGTGGATCTACCGCAACAAACTCGATGAAGATGGACAAGTCATCAGAAACAAAGCTCGTCTCGTAGCACAAGGATATACACAAGTCGAGGGGATCGACTTCGGTGAAACCTTCGCTCCTGTTGCTAGACTTGAGTCCATTCGTATTATGCTTGCATTCGTTAACCATCATAATATCAAGTTATATCAAATGGATGTGAAAAGTGCTTTCCTCAATGGTAATATCGAGGAAGAAGTATATGTTGCTCAACCCCCAGGATTTGAAGACGCAAAGAAACCTGATATGGTGTACAGATTGAAGAAAGCCCTCTATGGACTGAAGCAAGCCCCTCGGGCTTGGTATGACACACTAAGGGACATCCTCATCAGCAAGGGCTTCAAATCTGGTTCCCTCGATCCAACTCTTTTCACAAAACGATATGATGATGCATTATTCATATGTAAAATCTATGCTGATGACATCATATTTGGATGCACTAACAAGAAATACAGTGAAGAATTTGCATTCTTGATGAGTGAAAAGTACCAGATGTCCATGATGGGTGAACTGAAGTTCTTCTTAGGGCTTCAAATTCGTCAACAACACAACGACATCTTCATCTCTCAGGAGAAGTACCTCAAGGAGTGCCTGAAGAAATTCGGGATGCAAGACTGTAAGGGTATCAAGACACCGATGCCTACAAATGGGCAACTAGGCCCTGATGAAAATGGAAAGGACTACGATCAAAAGGTATACCGCTCCATGATAGGTTCTCTGGTATATCTATGTGCATCTAGGCCTGATATAATGTTGAGCGTTTGCATGTGTGCTCGATTCCAAGCAGCACCTAAGGAATCGCATCACCAAGCGGTGAAACGAATTCTTCGATATTTGGCTCACACCCCGTCGCTAGGCTTATGGTATCCAAATGGCACACATCTGGATCTCGTTGGGTACTCAGACTCAGATTATGCTGGAGATCGAGTGGATCGGAAGTCTACCTCAGGAACATGTCATTTCCTCGGACGTTCTCTGGTGTGCTGGTCATCAAAGAAGAAGAACTGCGTCTCCCTCTCCACTGCTGAAGCTGAATACATTGTTGCCGGTGTTAGCTGCTCACAGCTCTTTGGATGAAGCAAACTCTGAAGGACTACGACATCAACCTGAAGAAAGTACCACTACTATGTGACAATGAGAGCACCATCAAGATCTCTCAGAACCCAATACAACACTCGAGGACGAAGCACATTGAGATTCGGTATCACTTTCTTCGGGATCATGTATTGAAGGAAGACATTGTCATCAGCCACGTGAAAACTGAAGACCAACTTCCTGATATATTCACTAAGCCTTTGGATGAGAAGCGATTTAGCACTCTGAGGTGTGAGCTAAATATCTTAGATTCCTCAAACGTCCAGTGAATGGACACACATCCTAATGCTTCAACAATATTGAAGGATCCTGATGTACAACACACAATGCGTCGTACTCCTCAAATCATGAGGAACTACCTTGATAAGTGTGAAGAAATTAACGTGGAATTGACTCAAGATCCATACGACAAGTGTATGGAATCAAGTGTCTCATTCCCTATAAGGTGGGTAGCGCCACCGCCCAAATTCCTCAGGATCTGTTGTTCCTCAGCTTCCTCAGTTGAATTCTTCATCGCTGATGACTAACGTGTTTGTCCTCTATAGCGTTCACCTATAGTTATTGTTCTTCAACATTTGCTTCTTCATCTAGGTGAACGTGATCGGACCCGTCCCTCTGTGCTCACTTATCCATTCTTTCTATCTCATATGCGTTCATCTGGAAATCATGTATTCCTCAGCCTAAGACCATTAGTCTTCATCCTCAGCCTGAGACCATTTGTCTTAATCCTCAGCCTTTGTCCTCATGTTCCCAAAATTGAGGATTATCAGTTACGATTTTCTTCAATTTGTTGCGATTTTACCGCACGTCGTGCTTATCCACCATTATGGTAACCACTGAGGATCCCAACCATCAGGGGCAATCTTGTCCACAAATTTCGCAACCCCTCAGCTTTCACCCCTCTATAAATAGCCCTCTACCCCATGGTCATTTTCCCCCACCTCTTCTCTCCCTCTCGCGCCGCCGCCCTTGAGCTCCTCAAGCTCTCGTGCTAACGTCGCCGGAGTTCGCCGTCGCCGGAGAAGACTGACTTGTGGTTACTCAGCATTTGCCTCAGTCCTGGTATGCTTATTCCTCAGTGGCTTATTCCTCAGTACTGTTGTGTCCTCAAGAATCGTCCAATCCTCAACAGTATTGCTAGCTTTCTGAGACCTATACCTATGCCTCATTATTTTCCTCAGCCTATTCCTCATGAACGCATATAACCGTACCCCACTTCCCTTGCAACTTAATTCTGTCACAGGTACATGGCTGCTGAGGAATCGTATGGTTCTCATAGTCTCACTTCATTTGCAGCTCAGCTCAAACGTACCATTCCTCAGTCTCCACCGCTGAAGAAAATGGCTCCTCGGCGTAAGCTCACTGATACCGCTAAAGAATTGCCTCCTGAGCTCTATGAGAAGCTGAAGACTCCCGAACATGAAACTGCGAATGACCGAAAGAAAAGGGTTCAGAAAATCACGCGGGAATGGGTTAAACGATGGGCTGCATATGAATGGATCAATCCTGAGCATGAGGAATCATTCGCTGTCAATCCACCACTTAAGACCTTGAGTATCAAGGCTCGTCCTCCTCCTCCACCGGGTATCATTCCTGATCCTACAACCCTGAGGACCCGTGATGATTTCCCTGAGGCTTATCAGCGTTATCTCAAGCGAACGACACATCTCGCCCGTGATCTGGCCCGAGACCTGGCTGCCTCAGCCTCAGCCGAAGCCACAACCTCATGCACATCATCGCAAAAAGTCTCCTGGCATCAAGCCTTCAAAGAAGTCCTCAACTCAAGCTCCATGTTCCTCATGTCAACGCACGGCCGGTGCTGCCCCCGCTTCTAGGATTCAAACTGATGAATCTGGCAGTGCTCCTGAGGCCTCAACCACAATGCCTCAGCCTTAGCTGAAGACCAAAACTATTCTTCAACGCGGATCCCGACCCTCACCAAAGAAAACCGCTATGCGAGGCACCATTCATCATACTCCTCAGGGATCTAATGATGAAGATGAATTTGAAGATTTGGCCGGCTTCGTCTCCACTGAAGAAGACAAGATCGAATATGTGCGTGCTGCAGCCAGACGCAAAGCTGAAGCAACTGGTTTTGAAATCCCACTTCTCCTCGATCCCAAGAAGGTCCTGGAGTACATCGAAATTTGGTCAGTCAAGCCTGATACTCCTCTTGATGACTTGGACATACCTAAGGACATCAAGTTCTACGTTCAACAGTTCCTCATCAATGAGATCCATCAACGTGATCTTCAGAAACAATTGAAGGCTCAACTGAAGAAAGTCCTCAGTGACTTCAAAAATAAACCTATCACTGATGTTACTCCTCAGGAGTTCATAGAGCATCAATGTGAAGTTCAACGCCTCAACACTGAGTTTGCCGTCAACCGTGCCTACATCGGCAAATACAAGGAACGGATGTCTCAACATATGGAAAGATTGATGAAGCTTCGACAGCCTGCTGCCTCAATACCCCCTGCTGCCTCAGCCAAAGGCCTCAAGCGCCTGCCCGAGGCCCAACCCTCAACTCCACCTGCCGCGAAGAAGCCCACTGTTGAGGACCCAATTGATGCCACACCACTCTCCTCAGCTCCTCCGGCATCTAGGGCCGCTGATATCACTGTTCTCATTGCTGCTGCCTCAACTCCACGTCCAAATCCTCAGCGCAGCATAATCGTATTCACTCCACCCACTGCTGCAACACCCATTGTTCCAACACCTCAGTGCCCACCTCCACCGATTATCACTGATATTGAAGACATGGACGTGGACATTATGGATCATGGTACTCCTCGCGTCCATGATGAGGAATATGGGCTGACAAACTCTCCCACTCATACTATCTTTTCCCCAGAGCCTCACTCCCCCACCGTGACCGAGGTGCTTCCTGATACTTCTCGGCAGTCTGAAGAATCAGTTGGTGCATCTTCCTCAGCGTCTGATGCTGATGAACCGGAAGCCACAAGTGCACCCACCACTTCTGGTGCTGATACTGATGCTGCGGCGACAACAAATGCTGATCCTAAGACGGATCCCCCCGCTGCTGAAGCTGAGGCCGAGCACAACAACAATGCTGATACTGAGGTTGCACCTGATCGCACTGAGGATCGCCAAGTCACCTCTCCCTCAGCAACTGCCACTTCACCAAAGGCTGTACCCAAGTCACATGCTGAAGACCATGCTTCTCCACCTCAGCCACACTCTGCCTCAGCATCACCAGCTCATCAAGAGTCTGCCTCAGCCATCTCTCTTTGTCCGAAGCAGAAGAAGCCATTCTATAGAAATCTTGTAGCTGATGCTCGTCCCAACTTCAACACGGATGCATTCTTCAATGCCATGAGCTTCTTTCAGGCTGGGATTCAAAATCCATATCACTCACCTCCACCCAGCAAGCTCCTGAGGTTCTGGACGGCTACTCAGAAAAACTACTATGCCTCAGTCCTCTACATGGCCCAAAAGGTTTTTCCTCATAAACATATTCCTCATCTGGATATGGAGGCCATC
Organism: Bromus sterilis; assembly: GCA_950022295.1. Classification (NCBI taxonomy): domain Eukaryota; kingdom Viridiplantae; phylum Streptophyta; class Magnoliopsida; order Poales; family Poaceae; genus Bromus; species Bromus sterilis. The sequence goes on along the minus strand of OX465599.1, from coordinate 279,635,393 downwards.
CCTTTCTTCAACAATGTGCTGCAGGACCTGCATCATGCCAAGCTGCTTCAGTTTTGCTCCGAGTGCATCCATTGGAATGAAGAACTTGTGCTTCAGTTCTATGCCACACTATATGTCCCAGGGGACCCCAAAGACATCAATACATGGGTCCTTGAGTGGATGACTCAGCATCAACACTACACTGCCTCAGTACCTGAGATTGTGGACATTCTTCAGCTTCCTCCTTCTGAAGCCTCAGTTCCAAGCACATATGGTGCTCCACTTCTTCGGGATGACCTGATGAATATGCTGATGAAGCCGCAAGCCCCTGAAGCTCCCCCTCGAACACAGTTCCTCGTTTCTGAGCTTCAGTATCTGCCCAACACCTTGTACAGAATTTTGGCCAAGTCCTTATGCCCCATCAAGGGATATGAATCATCTGCTGAGGAAGTCGTGGGCATCATGAATAACATTCTATATAGCCTCTGTATGTCGGCTCCGATTAATGTCTCAGACTTCTTCTTCAGGACGTTGGTGGATGCTGCTCAGAATCCTCATATTCTGAAGCCATACGCTCCATGGATTATGAAGCTTATCTGCACTAAGACTGGCCTCAACTTCAAGGCTGACCGGGCTAATCATCGCCCGTACGTTCCTCCGGTTGAAATGCTTCAACACACTCTTGACGCTAATGCCAAGGGCAAAGCGCCTTTTTATGAAGCCGTACTTCCTCAGGACTCGCTCGGTGGCAATATTCGTCAGCCTCAGTCTTGCACAACTCATGAGGAGCGAACCCATGCGTCGACTGAGGAAACAACTCAAGCTCGTCTGATGACTGATCGCGACCTCCTCATCAGTCTGCATCAGAAGGTGGATCGGAATCATGACTGGACGAAGCGTCAGATTGGTGACATCCTCAGCTATATGGTGCAGATGCATACCACTCAGAAGAAGGTTCATCAGTATGCTCATCATACGTATCAGAGCCTTGATGCTCTTTTGACTAAGGTGATCACTCCTGAAGACCTCGCCAAGCTTAGCCTCAGACAGCCTCCACTTCCTGAGATTCGACCTCCTCGTCAGTTCACCAAAAGCAAGAGTCCACCTCTGGCGATGGACTCCTTCTCTTCAGCGCAAGAATTCTCGCCTGATGAAGTTGAAGACACTGCCGCTTGTCCTCACACTGCCACGGCATGCCTCCGTCCTGATGATCAACCTTGAGGCACTTCTTTGGGACGTTAGCAGTAGTCCCTCCTTTTTGTTCATTTAATGACAAAGGGGGAGAAATAGTTATCTTCAAGCGGGTTCCTATGGGTTCCTCAGTTACAACTCTCGTTCTTCTGATCATTTTTGTAATGAGTTGTACACTGATATTTTGTGTGGTTTCTGATACTCTTAAGTTACCTCATGCTATTCTTCATGCTTATCTATTACTCATGTTATTCCTCAGCAACCACATTACTCAGTGCTATTCCTCAAAATTATTCCATATGATGCACTGTTTCAAACAATCCGGGATATAGGGGGAGCTCCTCATGTTTTTCAAAAATTATATCAAAGTCCTCGAAACATGCATATCCTCAGGGGGAGCATCTCCATATCCGGAAACAATGAATTGTTTACTTCAAGTCTTTCCTCAAAACTATTTATTTTGTCCCGTTGAAGCTTTAACCTGATTGTCATCAAATCACCAAAAAGGGGGAGATTGTAAGTGCATCTAGTGTCCCCTTTGAGGTTTTGGAGTATTTGATGACAAAACGGTGAAGGGACTGATGTGTTGTGAGTATACACAGGAAACAGTCCCTGAGGATGAGGTTAACCACCGTTGTCGACCCCCCAAAATGTTGAGGAACAAAGGAGAAATTGGTGTGTTTCCTGAAGACTAAAGTTGTGTGAAATCCTAAGGAATCAGGATCCTGAAGCATTCTGCTGAAGCTGAAGCAGTACCAGATCCTAAAGCGTTCGGCTGAAGCTGAAGCTGTACCATATCCTGAGGACGTTCGCGCTGAAGACGAAGTAGAAGCATAGTCTTCGGTAAGACTTTTTATACTTCTTGAGTCGTAGGAAAAAATCGCACTATTGGAGGGGTTGAGGAAAATGAGTTCTGTATTTCTGAGGAAGTGCTCAATTAGAAATCCTGAAGAAAATCCGGAAGAAATCTCTTGTAGTAGAAGTTCAGTCCTCGGGTGTCTGAGACGTTGTTCTTCAGGACACTGAGGTAACTAACTTCGGTTGAGGAGTCTGGAGATCGCCAGTGCGATTATTTTGAAGATTGTGAGGAGAGAGAATAGTTTGACCATGCCACGTGTTGCGTAGTGAGAGGCTAGAACTTGTCTAGCAACGGTCATATCCGAGGGCACGAGAGTAATTGCATGCATGGGCATTTATGTCCTTTCACTTGGGGTTGCTCCGCGGCTATAAATAGCCACCCCAGCCCCATTTGTGGGTTGGCTGCTCCGAGAGAAAAACTGACACTTGTCATCTGAGAGCAACCCACCTCATTGAAGACACTGAAGAACCTAAGTGAGGAAAACTACCAGCCTGAGTAGTTGAGCATTTATGAGGAAGTCGGTTTGAGTGCTCCGAAGCTTTTTACTCTTGAAGACTGTGATCTTCCAGCTGGTGTAGAAGTCTTCAGTATGAGGAAGTCAAGATGCAATTGTGACTTCCCGGAGTGACTGAGTCTGTGAAGGTTTCGGGAGTCTACCTTGAAGACTCACCTGAGTTATTGGACGGAGTCTGAGGACTTTAGTTCAAGGAGAATAAGGTGAAGACTATGTCTTCTGAGTTCAATCTCAGCCTCTCCAACCAGACGTAGAGGTTTCACAGCAACTCGAACTGGTTCATCAAGTCTTCGTCTTCAATGCCCTGGTGCTATTTCTTCAACCTCAGTTATTACGTTTGTGCACTGATGACTTATCCTGATGCTTTACTTTCTGAGTTCACTCTGCACTGATTCCTCAGTTCGTGCTTCAATCTTACCTTAGCTGTGCAATAGGTTCTTTTCCATTCACGTCATTGCTTTTGTACTTCATTTGTTCTTCCTCGGGTTTCAACTTCCTCAATTTCGTATTGCCTCAGTCCTGAGGAAATAGAAATTCCTCGAGATATTTGAAAATCTCCCATTCACCCCCCTCTAGTTGATATATTGCACTTTCACTTGCTTCACTGGCTTGATGTTTGGCTTGATGCGCAGTGCGTGTTCCGCGAACTCGCGCGGTACTCCTGGCATGTCGGCTGGGCACCAGGCAAAGATTTCCCATTCTTCACGGAGGAAGGCGATGAGGGCCGTTGCTTGCTCTTTTGGGAGGTGGGCGTACATGCGAACTTTTTTTTCTGGGTCCGTCGGGTGCACCTGGTGGGTGACCGTGTCGCCGTCGATCCTGAAGTCTCGTCCATACTCTTTTGACTCGCTTCGGCTTGCTAGCGGAAAGATACTTTTGTCTGTCGCCATGGCTATCTCTGTGAGTTCTTTCTCAGCTCCAAAGGTGTCGGAGACTTTGTGGAAATCGCGATCGCATTGGTTTGATTTGGTGAAGCTCCCGTTGATTGTGATGACGCCCGCGGATCCTGGCATCTTGAGTTTGAGGTAGGCGTAGTGCGGAATCGCCAGGAATTGCGCGAATGCTGGACGCCCCAGTATGACGTGGTACTGTGACTGCCAATCGAGTACTTCAAACTCGAGGGTGTGTCTTGCGAAATTGCGTTTGCTGCCAAAGACAACTTCGAGCTCGGTTACTCCAAGGGAAGTAGCCGCTTCTCCTGGGACTACTCCGTATAACACGGTGCTTGATTTCTTCCATACTGATCGTGGGATCAGAATCTTGCGTAGGGTGCTGACGAAGATTATGTTCATGCTGCTGCCTCTGTCCATGTCGTACCCTCCGATTTGGGCGTAAAATATGGAACTTGGTCCATAATTGGTATTGCACCATATTGAGATGCCACAAAAAGTTTGGTGACAAAATAAAATTATTTATCATTTCTTTTTAATATTCAACTGAGAATTGTTGCTGTTTAGCCACTGGTCTGAATTGTTTGAATTTTTCAGTGGCATGATAAATACCCAAAACCATATTGGCATGGTCCACTGATTATTAGTGATTTTACAAAATTGCTTTCACAATTTTTGGACCAAGTTTTATTTCTACTTATTTTTAATAATCTTCCAAAATCATTTCAAGCTTTGCCTTAGTTGCAATTGGTTATGGGATTGGACTTGTGTTGAATTTTCATGATCAAGGCCCATGGTTCACATTGCTTAACAACATCAAAAGGGGAAATTGAATTTGAACTGAACCAAGTTGCTCAAAGATTTTTTTTGGAACAGTAGTGATCAACAATTATGGTGATTACTGTTCTCTAACAGTTAGAGTGTTACACGATGTTACTTTGGTTTGGCTCCATGACGAAGAAATCCATCGTTGCAACCCTATTAAGGAATGCAACTTGGACTTCTTTTACCTTTTCTTTAACCTCTGAAATATCTCCAGTAGCATGTTCATGATAAGATGACAATTTATCCCTGTCTAGTTTCAAAGAATCGTAAACTATTTCTGGCATTGTAGAAACCATGGATCCAATATCACAAAAAGCAAGGAAGTCTTGGTTAGAGATGCTAATCCTAACAAAAGGCTCCCAATCATCATCTATCTCCAACATTTCTTTCTTGTTGGACTTAAGTTCCTCTACCTTTCTCAAGTCTAGAGCATGCATCCTCTTTTCAATAGTGGCAAGTCTATCTACAACAGTGTCAATGCTACGATCATAAACAAAATAACTAGATAGACCATGAAAAATATAAAGAGCTCTAGCTTCATCACACTCTAAAAAGTCTCATTCAGCTATAATATCAAGAGAGTGTTTACACCACTTAAAAAGACCATGGTAAAAATTTCTAAGCACAATTTTTCTAGGTATCCAAGGCATAATTATTTTATGTGCTTCAGAAATTCTGTCCCATGCCTTCTTCATATTCTCTCCATCCCTTTGATGAAAATCTAGAACTTCCGATTCCCTCAAAGCACCAAGTCCTAACATGTTCAACTAAACAAGAAGGACTACTAAAAGCAAGGTAATTTTTTTTGTAATTTTGGATAGAGGACACTAATATAAAAACTGAAAAGTAAACTAACGAGACTAAAAAGCAAAGGTAAAAGATAGTGTGCAACTCCCCTATCTTCTAGGACGAAGTCCCCGGCAACGGCGCCAGAAATTTTCTTGATGTGCGAGAGATGATAATGGCTTCTCGCCCTTTGTTGGTTACCCCAAGTGGAAGGTGAGATGTAGGATAGCAGCAAATTTCCCCCTATGTAGAGGATAGGGTTTGTCTCCCGTAGGACTCCGAAAGAGACAAGTAGGTAACAACGGCGCTAGAAATTTAGCGATTGACGTGGACCTGCACACACAACAAATAACTTTGCTCCCAACGAAGTTCAGAGAGGTTGTCAATCTGTCCGGCCTTGTTGTTTACAAAGGATCAAACACAAGGGCTAATGATAATGGTAATTGAAACTGGAAAGTAAAAGCAGGAAATAAATTGAGCGTGTAAACAGTGATGAGAATATGGACCGGGGTCCCGTGATGTTTACTAGTGATGTCTCTCTCCCAAAAGACGATAAAACTGCTATGTGAGGTAAACAAATCACAGCTGGGCAATTGACATGATTAAAAATGCACCGCAATGCTAACTATGCTACAAAGAAAGGACGAGGATCAAAATCATGGGAGGTACACCAAAGTAAGTAGATCGAAATCCAACTGCATCTACTACTAATCATCCACCTTGAGATATCTATCCAGAATATCTCGCTAGTATTAAGTTGCGAGGCCCACCCAAAGTGTAAACCCAAAGCAACAGACAACTGCATTAAAAGAACTTTGCGTAAAGTAAACAATTCTTGCAACCGCGGTTACAAGCACCGTTGTTTCCCCCCTTATGGCAACATCACATCCCCTAGACTCATGTTTCTATCACTCAAGCTAGTCATAAGGGGGCACGAACCCACAATCATGCATAATGCTCCCTCTTGGAGTCACTACCTACTACTTGGCCAAAGCAATAAACATCAACGGAGAACATGCAATAATTACTCAAGAACATAAATATAAAAGATAAGAACCAAATATATTACTCAATCACAAACTGAACATAGTCTCATAATCAATTAGATCCCAGCATACTCAGCATAGCAACAACAGAAAGAGTTACATATGTGCCTTGATCATGTAGGGAAGGTCACAAGGTCTAATCCACGAAGAACAAAGAGGGGAGGAGAACATCACATAGATACTGATCACGGACCCATGGTCCAAGGTAGACTACTCACGGATCATCCGGGAAGCGTCCATGGCGGAGGAGAGGCTCCCGAAGGTCAATCCTCCCTCCGGAAGTGTGTCGGGAAGAGGTTTGCTGGCGTTCCCGATCTTGGAAGCGCGGCGGCGGCAGAACAGAGGCGAGATCGCAAAAAAAGGTTCTGTCTTTGGAGGTTTGGCGTCACGGAGAATATATAGGTGAAAGGGGGGGGAGCCAGGGGGCCCACCAGATGTCCAGGCGCCCCCTGGTGCCCCCCTGGCGCGACCCCACACTAGGGCGCGCCGGGAGGGCGCCTGGGCACCTGGTGGTGGCTCTTTGGCCCCTCTCAGGCTCTTCCGGAAGCTTCCGGTACGCTAATTTTTTATCTGATTTTCCTGAATTTTTGGAGCACTTTTAATATGGGGGAAACCTGAAATAGAAAAACAACAGAAAACAGGAACTGGCATTGGGGTGCACTGAGTTAATAGGTTAGTCCAAATATGATCAAAAGTGTATCTAGATCATAGCAATATCACACAAAACATGCATGGAGCAAGAAGAAATTATAGGTATGTTTGGGACGTATCAGCAACATATCACTGGTTGGGTCTGTCCAACACCATTGTGCTGCCAACAATGTGATTTCGGTGTTGCTGATATCCATGTTTTTAAAACGCCTTATGATCAGGAAAATGGGATCATCTTGCAAAATATGAAATGGTCTTAGAGACGAGGCTAGGGAACTACTTGGTGTTTATCTTTTGGCACATGCAATTAAGTTTTCCTCTTAATCTTATATTCAATAACCATTGCAGTTATAGCACAAAAATATGAAGGTTAATTATGGACATGGAAATAACTAATAACATATATATTATTTCTTCATAATTTAAACAGTTTCCCACTTATATTAGAGCCAGTTTTAAAATATGATTTGCTTGTGATATATTATCCATGTTCCAGCTAACGAACTTTACGCCTATGAAATATTAGTGTAAAAGATGATTTTCTTGTGATATAAACTTCGTCAATGGATCTAACACATTAAGGTCCGTGTGCATCTCGCATATCTTTGCGTCTCCATGATTTCCACAAAATTCACAAATTTATGTGGTGTCGGTTTTGCATATGTTTGAACCACTGGCAGACCTTGGTTCCTGAACTGGGCTATGGAGCCACTATCCTCAATAGTGTTCCATTGGCTTCAACCATCTTGAAATCATACCATGTTCAAAAATGAACTTTTCATCAAACGCCCTCCCTTGACGCTTTCGAAGTGACAATATACTTAGACTCTGCTATAGAATCCTCCATAATATCTTGCTTGGAAGAATTCGAACTTACTTTGTCACCGTTATGTGTGCTACAAAAAACACCAATTAAAATAAAAAAAACCTGCTCAGATCAATGATAAAGGTTGCATCAATGTAACTACTTACAACGAGCCCGCATCGATGTATCTCTTTACAAGAAGATCTTCAGTATCTCAGTATATGAGAAATATGTCCTTAATCTTACATAAGGATATTTTCACTAGTGTATTATGATCAACATCTTGATCATTTTGATATCTTGCTCACAACTCTTCAGAGCATCAGACATATCCGGTTGTTTACATACCATGGCTCACATGATTAATCTAAAAACATATCATGTGTTTTAGGACACCAAGTCTTGCTAAGACCTTTTTCATGTCACCTCAACAAAAACTTCCTCTTCTTGGCGTTTTCATACTTAAGTATTTTCGTATCTCGTCAATATGTATTTTGACTCACCCCGATTAGGCACTTCTATCTCCATGGCCAGACAACCGAGATATTTGGCTAAAGTGTGCTTCCAATAGTATGTCAAGGAGATATTTTTGAGTTTTATCTTTCGCGTGTTTGGTATGGATAAGTATGCTAGCCATCCATTGACTTCAACCTCCTCGGGTCTACGGTATACGAGGAGTGCTTCGAAGTCCAAAACTTAGCCGCATAAGCGGAAACTTAAGTGGCAAATAAAGAAGCGAGGTACTTGAATATGCTGGCCAAAAAATAGACCGAAGATAAGATCAAAGACAAAAGAAAAATAACGACAAAGGAAGAATCATAAACGGTTCATCTAGCATCTAACGTTATGATAAGAGTCGTTTATAGCCCCAAATCTAGGTTGGGGAACCAAATTAAATTCCCATGACAAACTAGACTCATGTAAAAATATTAGAGCAATAAAAATGAATAAGAAAAATCTCTATTTAACGCATAAATAATGTACGATCTGACATGAAGTAGCACGTCAGTGTAGCGAGGCGAGGAGGTTAGCTCGACGAAGTGATCAAGCGGAGCTGTTGACGTCAGCTGGCAGAAGTGATGACATGGAGGTATCAAAGAACCCAAGATGTTCAATAAGACAATGCGAGGAGTTCATATTTTTGAGGTGATGATGGTTGTTAAAGACCAAAATAACAAGGCTGAAGCCACCGAGCCAGCCGACGTGAAAAAATTGGTTTGTGTGTTGATGCAAGCGCTCGAAGCAAGTCGGCTTGGTGAGACGGAGTCATTGTACCTCTCAACATGATGAAATAGGTCGGTGTACCGAGGTGATGTACGACACAGTCGACATCTGCTCTATGGAGCGACATCGCGAAGTTGTTGGTGCAGGCTGGAATTCATGAAGCAGGTCGATGAGGTAAGCTCAAAACCGATGAAGCAATGAGGTCATCCTGACTGATAATGGGGCGACAACGAATAGTACCTCAAAATACGTTCAAGATTTCCAAGCATGTGTTTGAAATCATAGCACCATACCCCCAAAAAATCTTCTCAGACCATGGTTGTTTGAGTGTTTGTTCATGAAAAATATGAAATCAGGTTGGATTTATTTTCGCTCAAAAAAATGATTCGGAAATTTTCTCATTTCTCAGACTTTTCTTAGAGTTTGAACTGTCAGATCGGCCTTAAATTTTGAGGATTGTAGCCACGACAATTCCACACAATCTGGACGGTTGGATCTTCCAAAGGATGTCAAAGTTTACCGTTGAGATTCTTCTTCCAAAGCTAAATGGATTTCCATCCAAATTCGACACCGCACCAGTATTTTGGAGATTACCGAGATTTGACCATTGGATAACGAAGGAATTTCACATGGTTGTTGGAGAAAAAATTCCACATAATTCTAGTGAAGGGATCATCTAAATGATGACCGAGGAGGTGATACGTCTCAAACGTATCTACTTTTCCAAACACTTTTGCTATTGTTTTACCCATCCTTGCATGATTTGAACTAAACTAACCCGGACTGACGTTGTTTTCAGCAGAGCTGCCTGTAAGATTTTATTGTGTGCAGGAAAATGGATTTTTGGACATCCTAGAAAATTCCCAGAAAAATCACAAAAAATCCACGCACCCGAAGGAGCCCGAAGCCAGAAGTGGGGCCAGAGGGCAGCCAGGCCGCCTGGGCGACTCCCACCGCCTCTGGTGCCCTACCTCGACTCCTATTTATTCCCATGACGGGAAAACTTGGAAACAGAAGTCTCTTTTCCAGAACACGTCGCGGAGCCGCCGCCACCCTCTGTTCTTCCTCGGGAGGGCTAATCTGGAGGCTGATTTGGCCTCCGGAGAGGGGAGATCATCGCCATCGTCATTGATACGTCCAAAATGCATCACTATTTTATATAGTAATTCTTTCTTATTCATTGATATATTTCATGACATGATGCTATTCTTATGTTGTTTTGGATTAATTTACACAGTTTTCAACTTTCCAATGCCGAAGCAGCAGACGTAGGATTCAACGGTAAAAAGTGGACGCTGAGTTGTTGAAGGAGAATACCTCCAAATTACCTGAAAATCGACGGAGGGTATTTTCCAGAAAGATGACGAAGACACGCAAAAGAGAAATCAGAGGGGGGACACAGGGTGCCCAGGAGGCTACCTGACGCATCCCCCACCTTGGCCGCGTCGGGAGGGCGCCTGGACCCCTGGGGCCACTCCCGGCTCCCCCCTTTGGCCTATATATCACAAATCATCCAAAAAACCTAAAAGAAGAGAGTTTTCGCGAGTTCCACCACCGCTCCGTGGCGGAAACCAACAGAGGAGAAAAGACATCTCCGGCGGGCAGATTCCGCCGAGGAGAACACCTCCCGGAAGGGGAGATCGTCGCCATCATCATCACCATCGCCACGGGCATCATCTAGATCATCATCAACATCATCCCCAACATCAGCACCTTCTTCATCTTCATCCAATCTCACCTCACAAGTACAACTTGTGTTGTAATCCATACTATCTATCCTCTCTACTCTACCGGTGTTGATTACTACCATGTGATGAACGCTATTGAGTTTTGTTGGAGAAATATCATTGTGTCCAGATTTTTTATCATATATTTATCCCCACTAATCATGATCTCTTTTATGTCTTATGAGTAGTTACTTTAGTTCTTGAGGACATGGGAGAAGTCTAGTTGCTAGTAGTCATATGATGTTGAAGTAATATGTGTTGTTTGATATTTAAGTTGTGTTGTTATTTTCCAAGTGGTGTTGTGTGAGTCGAACACTCAACACTTCGCCTTATCAAGGACCTAGGGGAATGCATTGTGTATAAAGAATGCTTACGGTGGGTTGCCGGAGTGACAGAAACCTCAACCCCAGTTCGCATGCTTTTGCACAAGGGAACAATGGATCATCGATCGTATTGCTATGGTTAGGCTTCTGACTTAATTACTATCTTGTATTTGCGGATGCTTGCAAGGTGTTTAATCATAAGAGTGCACTTATCTTATTCTAGAGGGTGTACTATCATAGATCCACCCACTCAAGACTTATCAACACATCACATAGGACCGATACGGAGTATGGAGAAAGCATGTGACTATTTCTCCCGTGTGTCCTCAAGAATGCTTTAGCCTTTATAAGTTCAGTTGCTAGGCCTGTCCTTTGCTCAAAAGGATTGGGCCACTTGTTACTCCTCAGTTCCTTTCACTTTACTCGCTTTTATCTTCTCGTTGGTTATACCGAAAAAACCCCTAAAAATTTATCTTTCAGTGCATGTAGTTATTTCTTTACCAAAGTCACTTAGCAATACCTTCTGCTCCTCGTTGGGTTCGACACTCTTATTTATCGAAAACGCTACAAACGATCCCCTATAGTTGAGGGTCATCAAGTACTGTTTTCTGGCGCCATTGCCGGGGAGCGTAGCGCTATTAGTAAGTGAAGCTGGTAAGGAAGTTTTTATATTTATGTTGCTGCTCTTTGTCCTTATGGACACCTTTACTCTTGGATCGTTGTTTATGGGGAAACGCCCGACAACTATGGTGGTCACTCCCACCACTACTGAAATTGTGCCTTACAAAATACCATCTGACATTATCAATTATGTCTTAGCTAATCGTTATGCAGGAGATAGACATCCAGGTGAACACTTGCTATATTTATCACAACTATGTTCATTATTTAAGCTTGCAGGTGGGTCACTGGAGTTCATCATGAAGAAATTATTCTCCCTATCACTTATAGACAAAGCTTCATATTGATATAAGCTCCTCGAAGGACAAGCTAGGTGATAAAGCTTCAGGGAAGGTTTTCAAGCTATCGAAGCATTACACCTTTTAGCGAAGCTTAATCAGAAGGATGACCCCCAAAAATGAAGGTGTCCTGAAGCTCAACTCATTGAAGGAAATGAAGAAGACGGAGCAAGACTTAGATGTTTTTGTGTAGTTCTTTTTTCTGTTCTTTGAGTCATAGGACAAACCGTACTATCAAGAGGGGTCTTTAGTTTATGGACACCGAAGTTATTGAGAAAATGCTCAGATCAAATCCACACCAAGTGAGAAGCAAGAGCGAAGAAATCTCATGTGCACTAAGTTAAGCTTCGGTAGCAAAGACTTCGTTCTTTGGCTTCTGAAGAAGAACTAAGTCCGTGAGTCAGCTTTACTTGTTCCGCAAGTAAAGTTGCGTAGTAATGAAAAATCCGACCATTGTGGACACGTGTCAAGCGGTCACTTCGGGTCAATTTGGTCATTTCGCACCTCGGGATCGCCAACTATAAATACGCCGCCCCGTCCTCCATTTGCGGGGGGCTGCCCTGAGAACATTCCTAAGAGAGACTGAAGAGAGCACCCCAAGAACACCACCGAAGTAAAACCCAAAACCCAGATTACTGAAGCCTAAGTCCCATTGATCTGAGTAGATTCTAGATGACTTAGGTGAAAGCTTACTAGCCTTTTTTTATCTTGGATAACTGCAATTCTCCTAGACGGTTAGAGTGTCGAATTCAGAGAGCAAAGAGTAATTGTTGCCTCGAAGATCAAGTTTGTCAAAGGTTTCGGTGATTTCCTCAATAATCAACCACGAGTGAAGAACCGACCAAGCTTAAGGAGTTTGGTGCAGTGGAGCAACGGACGGAGAGAGATTTGCTCCAGGTGTTCAATCACCAGTCCCTCCAACCAGACGTAGCGCTTTGCAGAGCGTGAACTGGTCGAACAAACATCGCCAAGTCACAGTTCGTATTACTTGAAGCATTACATTCTGTATTGCATTTGCTTCGCAGTTATGCTTCAATGTGTTTTGATTCACTGCATTTAGTTTCTCTTCCAGTTTTACTTCGTCCGCTTTACTTATGCTTCACTTCCTAGTTTCAGTCGAAAATATTGAAGTGATCATTCACCCCCTCCCCCTCTGATCACATACTTGGACTTTTAATTGGTATCAGAGCTAGTCATTCCCTACACTCTGTGTGTTTTGGATTAACCTCCTAGAGTGCTTTCAAGTATGTCTTTTGCAGCTATTCGCTCCGGCGAACCTATTCCTGTTTTCAATGGGAAGGACTACCCGTACTGGAAGGACAAAATGAAGAGAAATATCATGGCTATCAATTCTGTTGCCTGGCAAGTTTTCTTATATGGAGTCACAGTCGCCGATGAGAATGCCATCACTCCTGAAGAAGCAAAATTGATTGACCTTGATTCTGAAGTTTGGGTATTCATCACCAATCATCTGACACCAGAGAAGTATCATGAAGTAAAGAATATCCCAACTGCCAAAGGTGTCTGGGACTATCTAGAAAAGATTGGTGAAGGTGTTTCTACCCAGAAGGATGCCAGAATTGACACACTCCGAAGCAAATTCTATCGATTCAAGAGAAACGAGGGTGAAAAAGTCAGCTCCATTTAAAGCAGACTCACTGCTCTTGCGAATGAGTTGATTTCCCTCGGTGCTGATGACATTACTCCTCACTCAGTTGTAAGAACTTTGCTTCGCTCATTGGATGATTCATTTGATCACATTGTGTTGATGATCAAGGAAAGAACTGATTTCAGACGTCTTGTTGCCGCTGATATTCTTGAGAGACTCAATATTTTTGAAATGGAAGAAGATGAGAAACGTGACGTTAATGGATCACGAAAGAATATCACATGCTTTGAAAGCAAAAGCTTTGCGTTATTCTTCACCCGAAGTCAGTTATGCTTCAGGTGTCGAATCTGATGATCCAGCAAGCATTGAGAAGGATTTATCAATGATCATGAGACGCTTCAACTGCTTCCAAAGAAAAGGTTTTTCTTCACCCAAGAAGATTTACTCTTCAAGGAAATCAAGTCACTCATCTCACCGTTCATCCTCAAGAAGTTCTCCATCGAAGGACAACTGCCGCTGCAAGTCCAAGAAACCAGGTCACTACATTGCTGATTGCCCTCTGTGGGAAGCTGAGAACAAAACAAAGCATTCGCTCAGAGACTCCTCAACCAAGTCCCACAGATCCTCCAGAAGCTATGAGTCCAAGAGACATGACTCCAGTTCGAGAAGAGAAAAGAAGAAAGATTCTGATGATGACAAGAGGAAGAAGTATCATAAGAAGCGTGAGGGTTCTTCATCGAAGACTCACTCGTCTCGTCGAAGAAGCTCTCACCGTTACAAGGCCTATCTGGGAAAGGAAATGAACTCTGAAGATGAAGCATCTGGGTCCGAAGCTGAATCAGGCTCAAGGTCTGGGTCTGGGTCCAAATCAGATGGTGTTGCTGGTTTGGCATTCGCTTCAGCAGATGCTTCAACCAAAGCTTCGAGCTCATTCTTCACCAACAACAGTAGTGAAGATGAAACTCCTGCATATTTCTTCATGGCCAAAGCGAAGGTATCTTCATCCAAAATTACCTATGATACTTCTGATTGTTCGTCATATGACAATGATTCAAAAATAAGCTATGCTAAACTTGCTAAAATTGCTTCAATTCAACAAGATGAACTTGATTCTTTAAGCAAAACCATTAAGAAATCAGAAATTCTGTTGATCGATGAGATAGAGAAAAGTCAAACTTTAACCAATGAGCATGCTGCTCTGAAGGAAAAGTTTGAAGAATTATCCTCTAGGAATGATCTTCTTTTAGTTGATTATGATAAGCTCACCTATGAATTTATTCAGAGGAAAATGTCTCTCGAAAGACTGAAAGAGGCTCATGAAGAGCTGGAAAATGTCAATCTCTCTCATGGGTCAACAAGGTTCTGAAGCAAATCATAAAACTGATTCACCTTGCTTAACTTGTCTGGAACGAAGCATAACTTATTCCAAAGGCAAAGCTCCTATTGTTATTGATGATACTAATGCCTCAGATGAGGAAAACTCTGCTGTTACCGAAGAACTCCTCAGGTTGAAAAACTTATTTGAAACAGGCATGTTCAAAAGTGTGCAAGGTCACCAGTACTTGTGTGACATCCTGAGGAAGGCTCTCTTTCACAGGAATCCCAGGAATTGGGGTGTTGGTTTCGAGAGAAAGATAAACCCTGATGGCACCTATTGGTAACCTGAGCAGTATCCTAAGATTGTTTGGGTCCTGGCGAAGGAGAAACCCATTGATATTGCTAACCTTTCAAGTTTTGACTGCAAAATGAATAAGGCTATAGTGGATGAATCACTTGATTCAGACTACAAGCTCATTAAAGATGAATAGGGAAAGGTTACAGCTGAGTATGTTGGTACTCCTCCTAAGAATGGCTTCTACAAGAGGCAGATATGGGTGCAGAAAGCACTTGTGGAAAAACTGCGTGCTAATCATACTATGCAAGGAAAGTCTTCGGTACCACCGAATCACTTCTATTCTCTGGAAGAGAGAAATGATTCACTGGTGCCCGAATCAAATGTCCCTCAGAAGCAATACTATCGCATTGGTCGTTATACTTATCGTCCTCATGATAACCATAATAAGATTGCTTATGCTCATTCTTATCCTAACCATTCGCAGAGGACTTACATTTATGGTGTACTTGATGGTCCCCCTAGGCAATATAATCCTGTTCATTTTAATATTGCTTCAACCAGTGCTTCAACCTCTTCTCAGCCACCTGCTCGTTTGTGGGTGGTTAAGAAGAACTAATTATTCTGCAGGGCTATGTCTCCGGTGGATCCGAATGGGTCATGGATAGTGGTTGCACAAATCATATGACCGGAGACAAGGAGTTATTCACCAAAGAAAAACTATCTCAATATTCTCAGAAGTACATTACCTTCGGTGATAACAACAAGGGTAAAGTTTTAGGTTTGGGTAAGGTTTCCATATCGAAAGATAAGCACATTGACAAGGTTATGCTAGTCCAAGCACTTGGTTATAATCTCATGTCTATTTCAAAATTATGAGATATGGGTATGCTTGTTCTATTTTCTGCTTCGCGCTGTGTTGTCTTTTCACAGGATGATTATACGTTTGTCTTCGAGGGTTACCTAAAAGGAGATTTATACATTGTTGATTTTTCTTCGGGCTCTGCCGTATCCACATGCTTAATGGCAAAAGCTTCATATGGTTGGTTATGGCATCGAAGACTTGGTCATGCAGGGATGAGAAATCTTCATAATCTAGTGAAGAAGAAGCATGTTATTGGCCTTAACAAAGTAAAATTCGATATGGCCCGTCTCTGCAGTGCTTGTGAAGCTGGTAAAATTACGAAGAAACATCATTCAGAGAAGACTATCATGACTACTACTCGTCCTCTTGAATTGCTTCATATGGATCTTTTCGGTCCTCAAAATTATGCAAGTCTGGAAGGAAACAAATATGGTCTTGTTATTGTTGATGATTTTTCTCGTTATACTTGGATTTTCTTTCTGGATGACAAGAGAAAAGTTGTTGAAATCTTCAAGTCATTCGCTAAGAGATCTCAAACAGAATATGAATTATCTTTGAAGCATATCCTAAGTGATAATGGAACTGAATTAAAAAATACTCATATTGAAGAATTTCTTGATGATCATGGCTTTACACATGAGTTCTCTGCTGCATATGCACCTCAACAGATTGGTGTAGTTGAAAGGAAGAATAGAATTCTTATTGAAATGGCCAGAACCATGCTTGCTGAATACAAGACACCTATCAGGTTCTGGGCCGAGGCAATTAACACTTCATGTCATATCATCAACAAGGTTTACCTTCAGAAATTTCTGAAGAAAACTTCACATGAGCTTATCACTGGTAACAAGCCAAATGTTTCGTATCTTAGGGTATTCGGTGCTCCTTGCTTTATTAGAGATATGAATCATAGCTCCAAATTTGCCCCTAAGGCACATGAAGGTTTTCTACTAGGTTATGGCTCAAATTACCACACTTACAGAGTGTATAACTCCCACTTTGGGAAGGTTATGGAAACTGTAAATGTGAGGTTTGATGAAACTAATGGCTCTCAAAAAGAGCATTTGCCTCATGATCTAGATGAACCTCTACTTGATGAAGTGATCAGGTCCATGGCTATTGGAGATATTCGCCCTGTTGAAGCTAATCCTCGTCAAGCTAATAGGGATGATGAAGATCCAATGTTCCCACACCTAGCCCGGGGCACTGGAGATCAACATCCTGAAGCTAATGATGAACAGGACGAAGAAGAGCAAGGGAACGAAGTAAATGCTAATCCTGAAGGAAATGCTGAAGCTGAAGGTGAAGAAGATCCTGAAGCTGAAGCAGATCCTGAAGCAGAAGCTGAGCCTGAAGCAAATGATTCAACTTTATCACGGGTTAGAAGAAGAGTTGATGTTGATTCGATTCTTGAAGAAATTCATCAACCAGGTCGTCCCACAACTCGTTCTCGTACTCGTTTGGCTAACTTCTGTGGAAACTTTTCGTTTTTCTCCATGCTAGAACCTTCAAAGTTTGATGAAGCCATGAAGGATCCAGATTGGTTAACCACGATGCTCGAAGAACTTAACCAGTTCGAGCGAAACAAAGTCTGGTCCTTATTTGATAGACCTAATCCCACGAAGCACAACATCATTGGTACAAAGTGGATTTTTTGCAACAAGCAAGATGAAAATGGTATAGTGGTAAGAAACAAAGCACGACTGGTAGCACAGGGTTACACCCAAATCGAAGGTATCGATTTCGGCGAAACTTATGCTGCAGTTGCTCGTCTCGAATCCATTCGTGTTATGCTTGCTTTTGCAAATTTCAATGGTATTCTACTTTACCAAATGGATGTGAAACTGCTTTTCTTAACGGTGAAATCGAAGAAGAAGTGTATGTTATGCAACCTCCAGGTTTTGAAGACCCAAAGAAACCTGACATGGTGTACAGGTTGCACTAGGCTCTCTATGGGTTGAAGCAAGCACCTCGTGCTTGGTACAACACATTGAAGGACTTCCTTATGAAGAAAGGCTTCAAACCAGGAACAACTGACCCAACTCTTTTCACTCGATCTTATAATGGTGATTTGTTTGTATTTCAAATATATGTAGATGATATTACTTTTGGCTGCACTAACACTGAAATCAGCGAAGAATTTGCCAAAATGATGTCGAAGAAATATGAGATGTCAATGATGGGTGAGTTGAAGTTTTTCCTTGGA
Organism: Bromus sterilis; assembly: GCA_950022295.1. Taxonomy (NCBI): domain Eukaryota; kingdom Viridiplantae; phylum Streptophyta; class Magnoliopsida; order Poales; family Poaceae; genus Bromus; species Bromus sterilis. Next base: position 279,617,322 of record OX465599.1, on the reverse strand, counting down.
CTTCAAATCCGTCAACAGAAGAATGGCACCTTTATTTCTCAAGAAAAATATCTCAAGGATTGCCTGAAGAAGTTTGGTCTCACTGGTTGCAAAACTATTAAGACTCCAATGCCTCCCAATGGCTTCCTAGATGAAGATGAGAAGGGAAAAGCCTTCGATCAGAAGAAATATCGGTCCATGATTGGATCTCTTTTATATCTCTGTGCATCTAGACCTGACATTATGCTTTCAGTATGTATTTGTGCTCGTTTTCAGGCTAATCAAAAGGAATCACATCATACTTCTGTAAAGCGAATTCTTCGGTATCTTGCTCACACACCAACCTTGGGATTATGGTATACCAAGGGAGCGCAGTTTGATCTCATTGGCTATTCTGATTCAGACTGGGCTGGTGATTGTGTGGACAGAAAATGAACTTCAGGGACTTGTCATTTTCTTGGAAGATCACTTGTGTGTTGGGCTTCCAAGAAGCAAAACTGTGTCTCAATATCTACAGCTGAAGCCGAATACATTGCTGCTGGGTCATGCTGTACTCAGATTCTTTGGCTGAAGCAAACGCTGAAGGATTATGGTATTCATGTGAAGAAAATTCCACTTCTATGTGATAATGAGAGTGCAATCAAAATTGCTCACAATCCTGTGTAACACTCTCGCACGAAGCATATTGACATTCGCCATCATTTTCTTCGTGATCATGTTCAACGTGAAGATATTGTGATAAGTCATGTCAGAACTGAAGATCAATTGGTTGACATATTCACGAAACCACTGGATGAGAAAAGGTTCTGTGCGTTAAGGTGTGAGCTCAATATATTGGACTCACGCAATGTACTGTAAGACCGAACCTTTACCTCCTGTATATATTCATTTACTTCGTTGTTTGTCTTTAGTTTCGTTATTTTGATTTTCGCTTAAATTCCTCCTTTTATTTTTATGTTGCTTGTATTTAGTCCTCAATGCTTGTCACCTTTTGCTTCGTTTGGTTTTTCTTCAAGGTGATAAGTTTCGGACCCTACCCCTTCTGTTCTTCTTCTTTCTTATTCTATCTGTCCAAAATGGTTGAGCACAATTGAAACGGAAAGTATTTTTCTTCGAACATTGTGTTCCGAATCAAATGCATCCCACTTTCATCGAAGTTTTACTCAAAGACGAAGACTTATTCTTCGGCCGTTGAGATCCCGTCTAATCCGGGTCATTGAGATTTCCTTGCGAACCGCCACGAAATCCTCGCCGTAGAATCCGGAGAGACGGACGCTGGGAGCTGTCCGATCTGATCTGACAACTCCTATCAGACCAGCCTATATAAGGCATCCACCTCAGCGAATCCATCTCCTCACTTCATTCCCCACCTCTCCGGAACCTTATCCCTCCCCTGCACAAGATTGGTGAAGTTTTCTTCGGCAACGAGCCAAAACCCATCAGGCCTGACACCATCTCTGAAAACGACTCCATCACATCAAAAGATGACGAAGACCTCTACGACAGCGACCTCGACATCAACCTCATCACTCAGACGTGACACGAAGCAATTCCCTCGTCTTCCTCCGAAGAAGAATCCTCTGGCGATCAATCTTCGTCGGATGAGTCTTCGTCAAGCTCTGCTTCGTCGGGCTCCAAGGGTGCTGATGTCGCGCAATAGTTCTCTCGAACCTCTTCCCAACCTTTTGTCTAATCATTGACAAAAAGGGGGAGAATGAGGGCATCGATGAGTTAGATTTGCATCGGGGAAAGGGCTTTTTCTATTTGCTTTTCGCTTCACTTGGTTAAGTTACAACAAACATTCCATTCTCTTCGATTGGGTTGTAACTTAAGTTTACTTTTGGTCATGATACTCCTGTGCTCCACTTAAGTTGTAATAACCCCTTTGCTTGCAAGTATTGCTTCGTATCCTCTATCTTGCAGGTGGTTATTATTTTCTAAGTCACAGGTCACTGGAAGCAATTGCATACATTCCTGGATATATATCTTCAAATGCAATTGCATTCACTAAGATATTTGTTTTGCTCTCCTCCGAAGAAATTTCTCTCAAGCATTAACTTCGATTATATAAATCTTTGATGCTTGCATTAAGGGGGAACCAAAATTTCATATGTTAGAGTTTGTCCCATCACTTCACAAAAACTTCAATATCTTTTATCGATGCATGTTTTGTCAACAATAGTTCAAAAAGGGGGAGATTGTAAGAGCAAAGTTTTGCCCCTGTGTGTTTTGGATATTGTTGGACAAGACAGTAGAGGAACTAACAATGTCTTCTAGTATAAACAGTTGAATAGGTTCCTGAAGGACAAGCTAGGTGATAAAGCTTCAGGGAAGGTTTTCAAGCTATCGAAACATTACCCCTTTTAGTGAAGCTTAATCACGAAGGATGACCCCCAAAATTGAAGGTGTCCCGAAGCTCAACTCATTGAAGGAAATGAAGAAGACGGCGCAAGACTTAGATGTTTTTGTGTAGTTCTTTTTTCTGTTCTTTGAGTCATAGGACAAACCGTACTATCAAGAGGGGTCTTTAGTTTGTGGACACCGAAGTTATTGAGAAAATGCTTAGATCAAATCCACACCAAGTGAGAAGCCAGAGCGAAGAAATCTCATGTGCACTAAGTTAAGCTTCGGTAGCAAAGACTTCGTTCTTTGGCTTCTGAAGCAGAACTAAGTCCGTGAGTCAGCTTTACTTGTTCCGCAAGTAAAGTTGCGTAGTAATGACAAATCCGACCGTTGTGGACACGTGTCAAGCTGTCACTTCGGGTCAATTTGGTCATTTCGCACCTCGGGATCACCAACTATAAATACGCCGCCCCGTCCTCCATTTGCGGGGGGGGGGGGGGCTGCTCTGAGAACATTCCTAAGAGAGAACAAAGAGAGGACCCCAAGAACACCACCGAAATAAAACCCAAAACCCAGATTACTGAAGCCTAAGTCCCATTTATCTGAGTAGATTCGAGATGACTTAGGTGAAAGCTTACTAGCCTTTTTATCTTGGAGAACTGCAATTCTCCTAGACGGTTAGAGTGTCGACTTTAGAGAGCGAAGAGTAATTGTTGCCTCGAAGATCAAGTTTGTCAAAGGTTTCGGTGATTTCCTCAATGATCAACCACGAGTGAAGAACTGACCAAGCTCAAGGAGTTTGGTGCAGTGGAGCAACGGAAGGAGAGAGATTTGCTCCAGTTGTTCAATCACCAGTCCCTCCAACTAGACGTAGCACTTGGCAGAGCGTGAACTGGTCAAACAAACATCGTCGAGTCACAATTTGTTTTACTTCAAGCATTACATTATGTATTGCATTTTCTTCGCAGTTATGCTTCAATGTGTTTTGATTCACTGCATTTAGTTTCGCTTCCAGTTTTACTTCGCTGTTCCGCTTTACTTATGCTTCACTTCCTAGTTTCAGTCGAAAATATTGAAGTGATCATTCACCCCCTACCCCTCTGATCACATACTTGGACTTTCAGTTTCTGTTGAATTCAATGGTGAGCCATATTAATTTAACTTTTCTAAATTTTCCAAGCAACCTCGTGGTACTGGTTTACTTTGTGATGATAAAATTATTGAAAATATTGCTTCTGTTGCTATTCCTCCTAATGATCCTATACAACAATATATGGAAGACCACAAGAATGATATCATATGCATGACAAAAATGAGTTAGACGAAATATTTGCAAGATAAGCTGCTATCCTGAAGCATAACCTTCCAGTTGAGCCTTTAGGAATCCTAGCACAACGAAAAGAAGACCCGGTGTTTGACCTCAAACCACTGCCCGATACGCTCAAGTATGCTTATTTAGATGAAAAGAAAATATATCCTGTTATTATCAATTCTAACCTTTTAGGATTTGAAGAAGAGCGACTATTGGAGACACTTCGCAGACACCGTGGTGCCTTGGGCTATACCCTTGATGACCTTAAAGGGATTAGTCCATCGATTTGCCAACACACTATCAATCTCGAGCTCGATGCTAAGCCAGTTTTTGATCATCAACGACGGCTGAACCCAAGGATGAAGGACGTGGATAGGACGAAGATTCTCAAGCTTCTAGCCGCAGGTATCATCTATCCTATTGCTGATAGTAGGTGGGTAAGTCCAGTTCATTGTGTTCCTAAGAAAGGAGGTATGACTGTTGTTCCTAATGATAAAAATGAACTAATACCTCAAAGAGTCGTTATTGGATATAGAATGTGTATTGATTACAGGAAGTTGAACAAGGCAACCAGGAAGGACCACTACCCGCTGCCCTTTATCGATCAGATGCTAAAGAGGTTGTCTAAAAACCCCCACTTTTGCTATCTTGATGGGTACTCTGGCTTCTCTCAAATTCATGTCAACACTGCCGATCAAGAGAAGACCAGTTTCACGTGTCCCTACGGTACTTATGCTTACAGGCATACGCCTTTTGGTTTATGCAATGCACCTGCTATTTTTCATGAATTCTGTGAGGAGATTGTGGAAGTCTTCATGGACGATTTCTCCTTCTATGGAACTTCATTTGACCACTGTCTCCACAATCTTAATAAAGTTTTGCAGAGATGCGAGGACACAAACTTAGTTCTAAACTGGGAAAAATGCAACTTCATGGTTAACAAAGGGATCGTTCCGAGAGGGGAATTGAAGTGGACAAGGCAAAGATTGAAGCTATTGAAAGGATGCCCTACCCAAGGGACATTAAAGGTATTCGTAGTTTTCTCGGTCATGCTGGTTTCTATAGAAGATTTATCAAAGACTTTTGTAAGACCTCGAGACCCCTCACTAATCTTCTCCAGAAGGATGTTCCTTTTGTATTTGATGAAGATTGTAAGGAGGCTATCGAAGTTCTTAAGAAAGCTTTGATAACCGCTCCTATAGTACAACCACCTGAATGGAAATTGCCCGTTGAAATTATGTGATGCTAGTGATTTTGCTGTTGGAGCTGTTTTAGGACAAAGGGTTGATAAGAAATTGAATGTTATACATTATGCTAGAAAAACCCTTGATAGTGCTCAAAAGAATTATGCTACTACTGAGAAGGAATTCTTAGTAGTAGTATTTGCTTGTGATAAATTTAATTCTTATATTGTTGATTCAAAATTTATTATTCATACTGACCATGCTGCTCTTAAGTACCTTGTGGCGAAGAAGGATGCCAAACCAAGACTCCTTCAGGAATTTGATTTACAGATTATTGATAGGAAAGGAGCAGACAATCCGGTGGCGGGCAATCTTTCAAGGATGGAAGATATAGCGCATGACCCCATCCCAGTCAACGACAGTTTTCCAGATGAACAACTTGCCATTGTAAAAGTACAATCTCTTTCCGATCCTTGGTTTGCAGATTATGCCAATTTTATCGTTGCAAAGTATTTGCCTCCAGGTTTAACATTTCAGAAAAGAAAGAAGTTCTTTCATGATTTGAGGCACTACTTTTGGGATGACCCTCATGTTTTCAAAGAAGTTCCAGACGGGATCGTGATAAGATGCATACCGGAACATGAGCAGAAGGACATTCTCAAGCAATGTCACGACAGTCCCTATGGAGGACATCACACCGGTGAGAGGACCGCACATAAGGTTCTCCAATCAGTTTTTTATTGTCCTACTCTCTTTAAAGATTCTAGAAATTATGTTTTATCTTGTGATAAGTGTTAGAGAGTCGGTAGTATTAGTAGGAGGAATGAGATGCATATGAATTACTCACCAGTGATTGAGCCTTTTGATTGCTGAAGTTTTGATTTTATGGGTCCTTTTCCTCCTTCACACAAGTACACTCACATTTTAGTAGCTGTTGATTATGTAACCAAGTGGGTTGAAGCAATCCCCACTGAGAGTGCTGATCACAAAATATCTTTGAAAATGATCAAAGATGTAATTTTCCCTAGGTTTGGTGTACCTAGGTATCTTATGACTAATGGAGGATCACACTTCACGCATGAGCTTTTAGAAAAGCTCTAGCCAAGTACGATGTCAATCATAGAATTGCTTCACCATACCATCCTCAAACTAGTGGGAAAGTTGAGCTCACCAACAGAGAGATCAAGCTAATCTTGCAAAAGACAGTTAACAGTTCTAGGAAGGACTCACTACTAGGGAAATAGCTATACATGGAAAGCTTATTAGTGGCGCATTTTATATGTAATGCGCCACTATGTTGTAAGGGGTGGCGCACTGGTAAAAAATGCGCCACCTATAAGCCCTTACAGGTGGCGCATTTTAAAAAATGCGCCACCCCTAAGAGTGGGCCAGCCCTGGATCCCCTTATACGTGGCGCATTTGGAGAAATGCGCCACCCCTAAGAACCTTATATGTGGCTCATTTTGGAAATGCACCACCCCTAAGAGCTTAGAGGTGGCGCATTCTGGAAATGCGCCACCCCTAAGGAATTATTACTGACGCATCCAGAATGCGCCACCCATAAGCTCTTAGGGGTGGCGCATTTCCCATATGCGCCACTAATAAGAAAAAAATGCGCGGGAAAATTCCCAAATACACCCCCCTCTGTGGACCGCCTTTTCAATTTGAAAAAAAATAAAAGAAAATGATAGAAATGTCAAAAAAATAAAAGAAATTAAAGTTTCCCAAATGATATGTGGTCTAGTTGTTAGGAAAATTTACAAATATGAATTTCGACTTTTTTTGCAAAATCTCCTGAGAATTTCGTAAAATGGGCTTAACTTTTGCATACGACCTCCGATGAAAAAGTTTTTTATATGTAACCCGTTGAACATTTTTAGAATCCTCAAAAACCTAACAGAAAAAAAGTTACGGGCGTTTGAAGATCTGAAGGCCCAAAAAAAGAGAAAAAATTGAAATTTTTTTGAACTTAGTAGTGGCTCATTTTGTATGAAATGCGCCACTAGTAACAGAAAAAAAATTGAATTTTTTTTAATTTTTTTATTTTTTTTAAAATTCAAAATAGGCTAGAGGACAAATCGGGAAGTTAAAAAAAGTTGAAAATTTTAGATATTAACATTAAAAAAAATTTAAAAAATAAAAAATTTAATTAAAAAAAATCAAAAAACATTTAAAAAGTTTAAAATATGCTAATGGTCCCATCGAGAAAGTTTCAAAAAAATGTTGAAAATTTTAGCACACCCATGAACATTAACAAGGTCCTAGACATCAACATGGTTTAATAGGATTTATATGTTAGATATATCAACAAGTGCCTGCTAGGTGAGCTGGAGTGAGAGTTGAATAGAACCGAGAAGTTAAGCGTGCTGGGGCTGGAGTGGTGCTAGGATGGGTGACCCTCGGAGAAGTTTGACCACGGAGGTTAGTTTGACCTGGATTAAGCATATTCACCGGGCATTAAGCATACTAACCTGAGATTAAGAAAAAATAAAAAATAAAAAATAAAAAATTATTTTCCAGATCCAGATTCAAAATTCAAAATTTTAAAAAATTAATAGTGGCACATTTTCAGAATGCGCCACCCCTAAGAGCTTATAGGTGGCGCATTCTGAGATGCGCCACGACTAAGGGTCTTAGGGGTGGCGCATCCAGAATGCGCCACCTATAAGCCCTTATTAGTGGCGCATCCTAAATGCGCCACTAAACAGAAAAAAAGGACGCCACTAAAAGGGCATTCCCTAGTAGTGACTGGTCAAAGAAGTAAGGAGATGCTTTGTGGGCGTATAGAACTGCTTACAAAAAGCCCATGGGAATGTCTCCATACAAGATGGTCTATGGCAAGGCCTGCCGTTTGCCGTTAGAATTAGAACAGAAAGCTTTTTGGGCTGTTAGAGAGCTTAATGCTGACCCAAAGTTAGCTGGTGAAAAGCGTCTCATTAACTTGACTTCTCTAGATGAATGGAGAAGTGAAGCTTATGAGAGTGCTAAAATGTTCAAGGAAAAGGTAAAGAAGTGGCATGATAGAAGGATTCTAAAACATGAATTTAATGTTGGTGATAAAGTTTTATTGTTTAGATCCCGTTTCAGGTTTTCTCCAGGTAAATTACTTTCCAGATGGGAAGGGCCATTTCATATCGAAGAAGTCTACCGGTCAGGTGCAATCAAGATTAATAATTTTGATGGCACCAAACCTCAAGTTGTGAATGGGCAAAGACTCAAGCATTACATGGCGGGAGATCCCGTCAACATTGATGTAAATATAATACACACAACAACTCATGAAGAATATGTTGCAGCCCCGTTTCAGACTCCAACAGAAGCAGAATTAAAGGTATGTATTATGGTAAGGAAACATCACGAAACCGCCATAAAAGTTCCAGATTACGAGTTTTTGCAAAATATAGAAAATTCAGAGCCTAATTGGAGCCGGAGAGGAACTCAAGGGGGCCCAGGCGCCCCCATGGCGCGGCCTAGCTCCTGGCCGCGCCGGGTGGCCGCCTGGGCACCTCGGAGCCCGTCTGTAAGTCCAAGTATGTGATCAGAGGGGGAGGGGATGAATGATCACCCCCTTTTTGGACTATCGTTGAAAAAACAGGAATCGATAAAAATATGGAATTTTGAGTTGAGTTGAGAGCAAACTCTAAGATATGAAGCTTTTGACTCCCCCTGAATGCAAGCATCGAAGATTTATTAATCGAAGTGAATGCTTGATGAAGAATATCTTTGATGGGAAGCCTAACACATATCTTAGTGAATCAATTGCATATAGAGAATATTAGTCTTGAAGAATATGCAATCATCCAATGACCTGTGAGCTTAAAGGTAATAACCACCTGCAAGATAAAAGATACGAGAGCAACTTGCAAGCACGGGGGTTATTAACACATAACATGTAGCAGTTCACAACCGAAGTAAAACTTAAGTTACAACCCAATCAAAGTTAATGGAAAGTTTGTTGTAACTTAACACACAAAAGATCGAATCGAATCCCTAAACCCCGCAGCGAATCTAAACTCAATCGATGCTACTTTCTCCCCCTTTTTGTCAATAATTGGACAAAAGGTTGAGAGGTAGATCAAGAGTATTTACGCGTTTGCTGCAACCCGGGGACCCTGCTGATTGTCTTCGCCCGAAGAAGATGCATCTTCTGAAGTGTCTCCTTCGGTTGAAGCAGGCGACTCCAGTTCGTCAATGTCCATCGGCGCTTGAAGCAAGTCAAGATCACTGTCATTGAGAGGGTCATCGTCTTGCTTCTATGTGTGGGAGTCTTCATCAGAGAGAGCATCAGGGCGAATCTGTTCAGCTGGATTAACAAAAAGGAATTCGTCAATCTTTTCCAGCGGCGGGAACTTTAGGTTGGGGCGGTCGATCGAATCATTTTTGGAGAAGTGGCGTTGAAGATGTGGATACTCCTTGAAAATCCGACCAGCTTCAAGCTTCTTGACAGAGTTGAACTTCCTTAAACCTTTCCAAGAGTGGCGCTTCAAAACCTTCAAGTACTGGTTGTTGTTTAAAGCAATGTTGCCAACTCTATTGATCTCATCAGAAAGGTGTTGCATATGGCGCTGATTTCCTTCAATGAAATTTTCAAGCATCTGTTGGGTGCGAATGCCACCTTCAAAGTGATAAACTTCTTTCTGGAATGACTTCGACATGTTGCGTTCATTGACATGCTGTCTGACTCCGACATATGTGGCAAATGGATCATTTGGCTTTCTGAAGATGTTCATTGTATCACGCACAGGAGGACATAACAGCTTCAGGTGATGCTTTGCAACGAAGTCTTCACGACGTCCATGGTTGCAAATGGCTTGGAGCCAGGGAGCATATGGCTTCAATTGATGTACGAGTTCAGCAGCTTGGACCATATAGCAAAGAAAACAATCCTCGAAGTCAAACACATGACCGTGAATAAGCTTCAGCAAAGCATGACGTGTATGATAATGAATGTTGGACTCTTCATGTGCAGTGCTGAGAGGCATCAGTGAGTTGGACAAGATATAAAACCAAGTCTTCGATATGAATACCAGATGCTTCGGGCGAATGTTTTCTGGCATGTGGTCTCCAGTGACTTCGGGATCCAGTAGTGAAGCAAATTCAGCTTCAGTAGGATCAGGCAGCAAGTGAACCTTTGCAAGTTCTCCAGTGTGCCTTGGGATGTTCACAATATCCATGAATTCATCAGAATGCATTCGAAAGACTTTTCCTTGAATCATCCATTCAACTATCCAAGAGCTTGTGTCATCAGGATTTCCAGAGACATGGAGAGTGGCATAGAATTGCTTCACTAGCTCGGAATTGAATGGTGTTTCCATAGAAAACAGGCTGGTAAGATTTTGTGCTTCGATGGTTTCCATGATGTTCTGGAAGCACGTTGCTGAAGTTAAACTTCGCATATCCAAATACTTGTGCCTGAAAAGAACACCCTTCTGGCAGTATTGCTTCGTGTACATAATCTGTTGCTCAGCTGTCCAGAAACGAAGGTCATCGGCAGTCCTGGGTGAATCATAAGGACTTGCGCCAAAGAAGCGAAGCTTCTGGTGATGAACTTCGAGGTTAAACTCAGGACCATGTCTTGAAGAAGAACCATCTCCCAGAAAAATAGGAAAAGTTTCACGAGGGTAGATGGAGTCCAGCTGAGTATCTTGCGCAGGAATGCAGTGCGGGGCTTGCCTTCGAGAAACTATGGCTCGCTCTTGCGGTTGAGTCGTAATTGCCAATTCATTGGCTTTGGCTTCGGCTTCTGCATTGGCTTCAGGCTCTTCTGGAGCAGCCTGTTCTTTGGCTTCGCCTTCTTCTTCGGACTCATCAGCTGAGTGTGCCGAAGAATAATCCTTTGTAGAAATTGGTATGTCTTGAGCTAGAGGAGAAGGCTTTGGCTCAAAGTTGTCGTGGGCTGACGATTGAGGAGAAGGTTGAGGAGGAGGTGGAGTTAGATCACGGGATGGAACGACTTCGGGGGAGGTAGGCTTTGCAGTGGGTTTGGGAAGATTAATGATCTTGCATCGAGGGGGCGATGCTTGTCTTGGGGCCTTTTTGGCCGGATGAGAGCTCACCTCATCAGCTTCGTCTGCATCAGTGATAAGTCGACGTTTCCTTTGTTGCAGTTGGGGAAGGGGTGAAGCTAATTGCTTGAGAATGGCTTCGCGCTTCTTGGAGTCAAGAGCCATGACCGAAGCATTATGCGATTTGCAACATTCTTCAATGGTAGACTTTATCTTGCCTTGAAACACTTGAATATTGTTCTTTGTCTTTTCATTCACATCAGAAATTTTCTTCGAATCAGCTTCGGCTTTGATCTTGAAGTCTTCATCTGATTCATCATCTGCTTTCTTCTTAAACTTCAGAATTTTTGCAGTTTCTGATCTGCCCCTTTCATGTAAATCCCTCAGCTGATTGTATAAAGTTTCAATCACAGTAGAAAGAGTTGGTGAAATGTAAACATTCCCAACATCCACAGCTTTGGGATCAACAGCTTCAGCAAGGTGCCAGAATGCCTGATTCAGGCTTAAACAGTCCCAAAGTTCTCCTTCTCTTGCATCCGGGAAGTTATGTTGACTCTGCTCAGCTTCTTCATGAGCTTCAGGGGCTGGGGCTGCGACTGGCTTCGGAGGGATATCCTTTGGTGCCATGTCTACAGTAGCTTCCTTTTGAGCGGCTCTAGCAGCTTTCTCTGCTTTCTTTGTGCGAATGATATCAAGTTGAGCTTGACGCTTGGCTTCAGCTTCACTAAGTTGTTTGGCTTCGGCAGCAGCCTTAGCCTCTTGATCTTTTGCTTCAGCGAGCTTGCGCTTCGCTTCAGCTTTCTGATTTGATTCAACCAGTTATTTCCTTTGCTTCTCCAGCTGAGCAACATCTCTATCTGCTTTTTCCTTCGCTTTAGCTTCTTTATCAGCCTTAGCTTGGGCACGATCTCTCTTCCGCATGTCTGCTTCAGACAGCTTCTTGGTGCCGACCTGGGCATAAGACTGGCCAGGCTTGGCAACAGAGGCTTTCAGCTTCGAAGCTTTGGCTGGTTCAGGAGCTTTAGCTTCGGGCTTAGCAACAGGCTTTGCCTTCAGGTCATGCCTCTCCTTCGTTCTCTGTTCAGCAGGAACAAGGTGGCGAGGTGGCTTTGAAGCCAAAGGAGCCTCAACCACCAAGTTTGTCAAATCTATGTTTCGTTTAGGAGCAGGAGGGTCAGTTGGATCTTGAATCCTAAAGCCTTTTGGAGCATGCGGTTTCTCTCCAGCCTTCTTCTTCAATGGCTTCCGAAGCAGTTGTCTCTTAGGAACAGGGGGAACCGGGGTGTGTTCAGACTCATCATCTGCTTCTTCAGCTTCATCTGCTGGATCTTCAGAGACTTCAGGCTGTGCGGCAGGTTCATCTTTGTCATCATATTCATTGTCACTCTCCTCTTCAGAAATAGCAGGAGGCGGTGAAGCACTCAATTTTTGAAGCTTTCTCCTCTTAGGCTTCGATGCACCTGCTTCAGCATGGCCTTCAACAACAAGTGCTTTGGCTTTCTTTTCATCTCTGATTCTCTTCTTGTCAGCTAGTATGGCAAGTCTCTCTTTCTCATCAGGATAGTCATCTGGCGTCTTGAGAGAATTGGGGTGAGGAACAGCAGGAGGCTTCGGGTAGAACTTTCTTCTGTTGGCTGCATTGTATTGGCCACACATGGCAGTAGTGTATCTATAAGGAGGGCTGAATGCAAACTGCATTGCCCACTTCCAGTCTGGAATGCTCTTGTACTTGTACCACCTTATGGCCCAGTAGCGTCGAATCTTTTGCAGTCGAATCTTTCGATCATGATCTGACTCTTCAGGAGGTGTGTCATAGCCCATTTTGAGTCGAATGGCTTCGGGAATGCCTCGGGCATTATTGACTTCCTTCGACTTGCCACCTTTTCCTTTCTGCTTCGGGGGCTCAAGATAGTTCTCAAGTCCTTCAACAATCGGGGAATCATTTCCCATGGCTGCCTCTTCGTCAGACATCCTGAGACCAGAAAGATAGAAAAGAGGGAACATGAAAGGGAATGAATAAGCACTGGCAAAAGTTTCGACCAAAACCAAATTTTGACAAGAACCCAGAGCAAACTAAGATCAGATGCAAATCTGTCAATGGATTGGGCTAGAACTAGTTCAAGAACAAGACCTAACTCAGTCCAAAAACACAGAATAGATCGAATCTCAAAACTGACCTGAGTAGATGGGATAACTTTGATGCTACAAACTGTTTTCCCAAGGAGAAAAGATCAACACGGATCAGAACAGTCCTATAAACAAAAACAAAACCCTAACAAATCTTAGATCCAAGCCCTAGATGAAGAACTCGCAGGAAAGAATGGATCCAACAGACTTGCGTACCCTAACTCGGTGATGCGAAGCGGCTACGGCGACGGAGTGCAGAGACGTGCTCTTCATCGACGGGGAACGTCCACGGCGGCGGTGGTCCGGCAGTGAAGCGACACTTGCATCGTCGGGGAACGAGAGATTTGCAGCGAGCTTGAGATGGGAGACGGGGAAATCGGGAGAGAATGAACGTGGGGAACGATTCACTGGAGGGGGGGGGGTTGCCTTATATAGGCCCGATCTGAAACGATTGCCAGATCGTATCGGACGGCTTCCAGCGAGTGTCTCTTCTGATTCAACGGCTCAGATGAAGTGGCGGTTCGAGAGCGAATCTCAACGGCCGAAGAATAAGTCTTGACCGAGAGCAAAAACTTCGATAAAGTTGGAAGCATTTGATTCCGAACTCAATGACATTCGAAGCAATATAATTTCCGTTTCAATTGTGACTAACCATTCAAGACATAATAGATTGGGAGCGAATCAGAATGGAGGGGTAGGGTCCAAAACTTATCACTTCGAAGAACAATAGCAACGAAGCTAAAAGTGACAAGGATAGGGGACAAAAGAAACGAATAAATAAAAACAACACAAAACTGAAAGCAAATGGAGAACAAAGCTAAACACAGAAACTTGGACGAAGGAAAACTCAAACGAAACTTAATCAACAAACACACAACGAAGGTGAATATATACAATGGAAAAGTTTCGATCTTACTGAACATTGTGTGAGTCTAGGATGTTGAGCTCACATCTCAATGCACAAAACCTTTTCTCGTCCAATGGCATCGTGAAGATATCTGCCAATTTATCTTCAGTTCTAACATGGATGATCTCAATGTCTTCACGCTGAACATGATCTCGAAGAAAATGGTGACGAATATCGATATGCTTCGTTCGAGAGTGTTGCACAGGATTGTGTGCAATTTTGATAGCACTCTCATTATCACAAAGCAGAGGGATTTTCTTCACATATATGCCATAATATTTCAGCGTCTGCTTAAGCCAAAGTATTTGAGTGCAGCATGAACCGGCAGCAATGTATTCAACTTCAGCAGTGGATATTGAGACACAGTTCTGTTTCTTTGAAGCCCAACACACAAGAGATCTACCAAGAAAATGACAAGTGCCTGAGGTAGATTTCCTGTCAACTCTATCACCAGCCCAGTCTGAATCAGAATATCCAATCAAATCAAACTGAGTTCCTTTGGGATACCAAAGTCCCAAAGAAGGAGTATGTGCTAGATATCGAAGAATTCACTTCATAGCAGTATGATGCGATTCCTTTGGATTGGCCTGAAAACGAGCACAAATACAAACTGATAGCATAATATCAGGTCTAGATGCACATAAGTATAAGAGTGAACCTATCATAGACCGATACTTCTTATGATCGAAGGGTTTCCCTTTCTCATCAGCATCAAGAATACCATTTGTAGGCATGGGAGTCCTGATGGTCTTGCATTCAGCAAGATCAAATTTCTTCAGGAAATCCTTCAAGTATTTCTCTTGTGAAATAAAGGTGCCATTCTTCTGTTGGCGAATCTGAAGTCCAAGGAAAACTTCAATTCACCCATCATAGACATCTCATATTTCTTCGACATCATCCTTACAAATTCTTTGCTGATCTCAGTGTTAGTGCAGCCAAAAATGATATCATCTACATATATCTGACACACAAATAGATCACTGTTATATGATCGAGTGAAAAGAGTGGGGTCAGTGGTTCCTGGTTTGAAGCCTTTCTTCAGGAGGAAATCCTTCAATGTTTCATACCAAGCACGAGGTGCTTGCTTCAGTCCATACAAAGCTTTGTGAAGCCTGTATACCATATCAGGATTCTTCGAGTCTTCAAAACCTGGTGGCTGCATACCATACAATTCTTCTTCTATCTCACCATTAATAAAAGCACTTTTGACATCCATTTGAAATAGAAATATATTTTTGTGGTTAGCAAAAGCAAGAATGACGCGAATGGATTCGAGACGGGCTACTGGAGCATAGGTTTCATCAAAATCAATGCCTTCGAGTTGGGTGTAACCTTGTGCTACCAATCTAGCCTTATTTCTTACCACAATACCATCTTCATCTTGCTTGTTGCGAAATATCCACTTTGTGCCAATAACATTGTGCTTTGTGGGATCTGTCCTGTCAACAAGTGACCAGACTTTGTTCCTTTCAAACTGGTGAAGTTCTTCCATCATAGCCAATAACCAATCAGGGTCCTTCATGGCTTCATCATATTTTGAAGGCTCTAGCATGGAAACAAAAGAAAAACTTCCACAGAAGTTAGCCAAACGAGTACGAGATCGAGTTGCGGGACGACCTGGTTGATGAATATCTTCGAGGATCGAATCAACATCAACTCTTCTTCGAACTCGTGATAACGTAGTGTCATTTGCTTCAGGCTCAGCTTCTGCTTCAGGATCTGCATCACCTTCAGCTTCGGCATTTCCTTCAGGATTAGCATTTCCTTCGTTCCCTTGTCCTTCTTCGTCCTGTTCATCATTAGCTTTAGGATGTTGATCTCCAGCGCCCCGGGCTATGTGTGGGAACATTGGACCATCATCATCCCTAACAGCTTGACGGGAATTTGCTTCAACAGGGTGAATCTCTCCAATAGCCATGGACCTGATCACTTCATCAAGTGGAGGTTCATCTAGATCATGAGGCAAATGCTCTTTTTGAGATCCATTAGTTTCATCAAACCTCACATTTAAAGTTTCCATAACTTTCCCGAAGTGAGAGTTATACACTCTGTAAGTGTGAGAGTTTGAGCCATAACCTAAAAGAAAACCTTCATGTGCCTTAGGGGCAAATTTGGAGCTATGATTCATATCTCTAATAAAGCATGGAGCACCAAATACCCTAAGGTATGAAACATTTGGTTTGTTACCAGTGATAAGCTCATGTGAAGTTTTCTTTAGTAATTTGTGAAGGTAAACCTTGTTGATGATGTGACATGCAGTGTTAATTGCTTCGGCCCAGAACCTAATAGGAGTCTTGTATTCAGCAAGCATAGTTCTGGCCATTTCAATGAGAGTTCTATTCTTCCTTTCTACTACACCATTCTGTTGAGGTGTATATGCAGCAGAGAACTCATGAGTAAAACCATGATCATCAAGAAAATCTTCCATATGAGTATTTTTGAATTCGGTTCCATTATCACTTCGGATATGCTTCAGAGATAATTCATATTCAGTTTGAGCTCTCTTAGCGAATGACTTGAAGATTTCAACAACTTTGCTCTTGTCATCCAAAAAGAAAACCCAAGTATAACGAGAGAAATCATCAACAATAACAAGACCATATTTGTTTCCTCCCAGGCTTGCATAATTTTGAGGACCAAAAAGATCCATATGAAGCAATTCAAGAGGATGAGTGGTAGTCATGATAGTCTTCGCTGAATGATGTCTCTTCGTAATTTTACCAGCTTCACAAGCACTGCAGAGACAATCCTTATCGAATTTTACTTCACTAAGGCCAATAACATGCTTCTTCTTCACCAGATTATGGAGATTTCTCATCCCTGCATGACCAAGTCTTCGATGCCATAACCAACCAGATGAAGCGTTTGCCATTAAGCATGTGGATACAGCAGGGCCCGAAGAAAAATCAACAATGTATAAATCTCCCTTTCGTTAACCCTCGAAGACAAACGTATAGTCATCCTGTAAAAAGACAACACAACGCGAAGCAGAAAATAGAACAAGCATACCCATATCGCATAACTTTGAAATAGACATAAGATTATATCCAAGGGATTGGACTAACATAACCTTGTCAATGTGCTTATCTTTCGATATGGCAACCTTACCCAAGCCTAACACTTTACCCTTGTTGTTATCACCGAAGGTAATGTACTTCTGAGAAGTTTGAGATAGTTTTTCTTCGGTGAATAACTCCTTGTCTCCGGTCATATGATTTGTACAACCACTATCCATGACCCATTCGGATCCACCGGAGACATAGTCCTGCAGAAGAATTAGTTCTTCTTAACCACCCACAAACGAGCAGGTGACTGAGAAGATGTTGAAGCACTGGTTGAAGCAATATTAAAGCGAACAGGAGTGTATTTCTTCGGTGTACCATCTAGCACACCATAAATGTAAGTCCTCTGCGAATGGTTAGGATAAGAATGAGCATATGCAATATTAGAATTGTTATCATGAGGACGATATGTATAACGACCAATGCGATAGTATTTCTTCTGCGGAACATTTGATTCGGGCACCAGTGAATCATTTCTCGTCTCTAGAGAATAGAAATGATTCGGTGGTACCGAAGGCTTTCCCTGCATAGTATGATTAGTAGGCAGTTTCTCCACAAGTGCTTTCTGCACCCATATCTGCCTCTTATAGAAGCCATTCTTCGGTGGAGTACCTACATACTCAGGAGTAACTTTTCCCTGTTCATCCTTATTGAGTTTGTAGTCTGAATCAAGTGATTCATCCACAATGGCTTTGTTCATTTTGCAGTCGAAACCTGAAAGGTTAGCAATGTCAATGGGTTTCTCCTTCGCTAGAACCCAAACAGTCTTAGGATACTGCTCAGGATCCCAATAGGTGCCATCAGGGTTTATCTTTCTCTCGAAACCAACACCCTCATTTCTGGGATTCCTGTGAAGGAGAGCCTTCCTCAGGATATCACAAAGATATTGGTGTCCTTGCACACTTTTGAACATGCCTGTTTCAAATAAGTTTTTCAACCTGAGGAGTTCCTCGGTAACAGCAGGATTTTCCTCATCAGAGGCATTAGTATCATCAATAACAATAGGAGCTTTCCCTTTGGAATCAGTTTTGCTTCGTTCCAAACAAGTTAAGCAAGGTGAATCAGTTTTATGATTTGCTTCAGAACCTTGTTGAGCCATGAGAGAGAGATTGACATTTTCCAATTCTTCATGAGCCTCTTTCAGTCTTTCGACAACGATTTTCCTCTGAAGAAATTCATAGGTGAGCTCCTCATAATCAACTGAAAGAAGATCATGCCAAGAGGATAATTCTTCAAACTTCTCCTTCAGAGCTGCATGCTCATTAGTTAAAGTTTGACCTTTTTCTATCTCATCGATCAACAGAGTTTCTGATTTCTTAATGGTTTTGCTTAGAGAATCAAGTTCATCTTGTTGGATTGAAACAATTTTTAGCAAGTTTAGCATAGCTTATCTTTGAATCACTATCATATGAGGAACAATGAGAAGTATCATAGTTTGATTTGGATGAAGATACCTTCGCCTTGGCCATGAAGCAATATGCAGGAGTTTCATCTTCACTACTGTTGTCGGTGAAGAATGAGCTCGAAGCTTTGGTTGAAGCATCCGCAGAACGAAAGCCAAACCAGCAACACCATCTGATTCGGACCCAGACACAGACCTTGAGCCTGATTCAACTTCGGAACCAGAGGATTCGTCTTCAGAGTTCATCTCCTTTCCCAGATAGGCCTTGGCACGGTGAGAGCTGCTTCGACGAGACGAGTGAGTCTTCGATGAAGAACCCTCACGCTTCTTATGATACTTCTTCCTCTTATCATCATCAGAATCTTTCTTCTTTTCTCTTCTCGAACTGGAATCATGTCTCTTTGACTCATAGCTTCTGGAGGATCTGTGGGACTTTGATGAGGAGTCTCTAAGCGAGTGCTTCGATTTGTTCTCAGCTTCCCACAGAGGGCAGTCGGCGATGTAGTGACCTGGTTTCTTGCACTTGTAGCAGCAGTTGTCCTTGATGGAGAGCTTCTTGAGGATGAACGGTGAGAAGAATGACTTGAGCTTCTTGAAGGATAACTCTTCTTGGGTGAAGAACACCCTTTTCTCTGAAAGCGACTGAAGCGTCTCATGATCAATGCTAGATCTTTTCCAATGCTTGCAGGATCATCTGATTTGACACCTGAAGCAGAACTGACTTCCGGTGAAGAATGACGCGAAGCTTTTGCTTTCAAGGCATGAGATTTTCTTCGAGAACCATTTATGTCACGTTTCTCTTCTTCTTCCATTTCAAAGGTATTGAGTCTCTCAAGAATATCAGCAGCAACAAAACATCTAAAATCAGTCCTTTCCTTGATCATCAGCACAATGTGATCAAACGAATCATCCAATGAGCGAAGCAGAGTTCTAACAACTGAGTGAGGAGTAATGTCATCAGCACCAAGTGAAATCAACTCATTTGCAAGAGCAGTGAGTCTATTGTAAATTGAGCTGACTTTTTCACCCTCGTTTCTCTTGAATCGATAGAATTTGCTTCAAAGTGTGTCAATTCTAGCATCCTTCTGGGTAGAAACACCTTCACCAATCTTCTCAAGATAGTCCCAGACACCTTTGGCAGAAGGAATATTCTTCACTTCATGATACTTCTCTGGTG
The DNA here is from genome assembly GCA_950022295.1 of Bromus sterilis. Lineage (NCBI taxonomy): Eukaryota > Viridiplantae > Streptophyta > Magnoliopsida > Poales > Poaceae > Bromus > Bromus sterilis. Next base: position 279,597,824 of record OX465599.1, on the reverse strand, counting down.
TCAGATGATTGGTGATGAAAACCCAGACTTCAGAATCAAGATCGATCAGCTTCGCTTCTTCAGGAGTGATGGCATTCTTGTCTGCAACTGTAACTCCATACAAGACAACTTGCCAGGCGGTTGAGTTGATAGCCATGATATTTCTCTTCATTTTGTCCTTCCAGTATGGATAGTCCTTTCCATTGAACACGGGTATGGGTTCGCCGGAGCGAATGGCTGCGAAAGACATACTTGCAAAACACTCTAGGAGGTTAATCCAAACACAGAGTGACTAGCTCTGATACCAATTGAAAGTCCAAGTATGTGATCAGAGGGGGAGGGGGTGAATGATCACTTCAAATTTTTGCATGAAACTATGAAGTGAAGCATAACTTAGCAGCAGAAGAATTTCAATAGAAAGGTAAACATTGAAGCAGAACTGGATTGAAGCATAACATAGCGAATCAAAAGCATCGAATCAATTGCATTGAAGCAAATCACTGAAGCAATTGATAAACTGAATGTAAGTGCGGAAAGTAAAATGAACTCTTGACTCGGCGATGTTTGTTCGACCAGTTCACACTCTGCAAAGTGCTACGTCTGGTTGGAGGGACTTGTGATTGAACACAGGAGCTAACCTCTCTCCGTCCGTATCTCCACTGCACCAATCTCCTTGAGCTTGGTCAGTTCTTCACTCATGGTTGATTATTGAGGGAATCACCGAAACCTTTGACAAACTGGACTTCGAGGCAACAATAACTCTTCGCTCTCTGAAGAACAACAATCTAACAGTCTAGGACAATTGCAGTTATCCAAGATAAAAAGGCCAGCAAACTTCTTCCTAAGTCATAATGAATCAACTCAGATCAATAGGACTTATGCTTATGTGGATGGGATTTTGGTTTGCTTCGGTGGGGTTGCTCTCTCTCTTCACTGTCAGAAAATATTCTTGGAGCAGCCACCGGCCAATGAGGGCAGGGGTGGCGTATTTATAGGTGGCAATCCCTAGGTGTGAAATGACTTAAATGACCCGATGCGACAGCTTGACACCTGTCCGCAACGGTCATATTTTCAATCAAAGCGCAAATTTACTTGCGGTCCAAGTAAAGCTGACTCACGGACTTGGTTCTGCTTCAGGAGCCAAAAGAACAAAGTCTTCGCTGGTGAAGCATTACCTAGTGCACATGAGATTTCTCAACTCTGGCTTCTCACAGGTTTGGATTCGATCTGAGTCTTTTCACCAAAACCTTCGGAGTACATTTACTAAACCCCTCTTGATAGTACGGTTTTTCCTACGACTCAAAGAAGTGTAAAAGAACTACGCAAAAACTACTAAGTCTTGCACCATCTTGGTCATCTCCTTCGATGAGACGTGCTTCAGGATTCCTTATCTTTTTAGGGGTCGACATCCGTGATGAGCTTCACACCAGAGGATATGCTTCAGTAAGTATGAAAATCATCGTTGAAGCTTTATCACCAACCTATAACTTCAGGAACCTAACCATATGTTTTACACTAGAAAACTTGTTAGTTCCTCTACTATTTTGTCCAACAATATCCAAAACTCATGGGGGCATAACTTTTCTCTTACAATCTCCCCCTTTTTGGACTATTGTTGAAAAAACAGGCATCGATAAAAATATGGAATTTTGAGTTGAGTTGAGAGCAAACTCTAAGATATGAAGCTTTTGACTCCCCCTGAATGCAAGCATCGAAGATTTATATAATTGAAGTGAATGCTTGATGAAGAATATCTTTGATGGGAAGCGTAACACATATCTTAGTGATCAATTGCATATAGAGAATATTAGTCTTGAAGAATATGCAATCATCCAATGACCTGTGAGCTTAAAGGTAATAACCACCTGCAAGATAAAAGATACGAGAGCAACTTGCAAGCACGGGGGTTATTAACACATAACATGTAGCAGTTCACAACCAAAGTAAAACTTAAGTTACAACCCAATCAAAGTTAATGGAAAGTTTGTTGTAACTTAACACACAAAAGATCGAATCGAATCCCTAAACCCCGCAGCGAATCTAAACTCAATCGATGCTACTTTCTCCCCCTTTTTGTCAATAATTGGACAAAAGGTTGAGAGGTAGATCAAGAGTATTTACGCGTTTGCCATCGGCGCTTGAAGCAAGTCAAGATCACTGTCATTGAGAGGGTCATCGTCTTGCTTCGATGTGTGGGAGTCTTCATCAGAGAGAGCATCAGGGAGAATCTGTTCAGCTGGATTAACAAAAAGGACTTCATCTGTCAGAACCCTCTGTTAGGTAATGTGCTAGGGTTAGTAAGTCACTTGCATCATGTTAAAATTTCAAAAGAAATCTTTGAAATCAAAATCAAAAGCAAAATGGGAGAAGGAAACCCCCCCAGTTGAATTAATTCAAAAGGCCAGATAAAAATCTTCTCCAAAAATTCATGTTAGATTTTTGAAAAGTCTTATAAATGAGTGTGATCACATATCAAGTGATGTGGGACCCACTCCATGCTCATAGATTTTTCAAATATTCAAACAGTACCTTGGAATTAATTAAAAACCCCTATTTGAGTTAAGATTCAAATTATTTGAATTTTAAAAATGTTGAAACTTTATAAGTGGCTTGTCTATATTATTATGAGGCCATATAAATTTTTTCAGCATTTAATAAAATGCCTAGCTATTTATTTTAGCACAGCAAGACAAATGTCAGAAAAGAAAAACAATAAAAGAAAAAGAAAAGCTTACCTGGCGCCTAGGCGAGAGCAGCCCATCCGGCCCACCCGGCCCAGAGGGGCAGCAGGGTCTTCTTCCCCGCCCCGCGCCTCCAAGCTGCTCAGTGGAATGCCACCGAGCCAGCCGTGGACGACACGTCGCCGCCGAGCACCTTCCAGGCCTCCCCGTGCCCCCTTCTCGTGCCTGGAGACGTCTCTCTCCCGTCCCGATCCATTCCCCCCCCTCCAGAGCTTCCTCCTCCTCCTCCCGTGCTCGATTTCGTCGCCGCCCGAAGCTTCATCGGAGCGCACCGCCGTGGACGACGTGGCCACCGTGCCCTAGAGCTCCAACTAGCAAGTCCACCGTGTTCCTCGTCCTCGACTTCGTCTTCACGCAGAAGCTGGAGCCCTAATTCCTCCCCGAGCCGACGCCATCGTCTTCAACCTCTCGCTGGACCCGCGAGCTCGCCGCCGTCGATTCGCCGCCATTGAAGCCTCCCCGAGTGTGCTGTTGCTTACGTTCGATTCGCGGTGAGCTACTGAGCGTTTCCCCCAAGCTTCCAGCACCCTGCAACCCCTCTAGCCGTTTTCTCCATGGTTGCCGAAGCACGTCGCCACCATGGACGACGATGAGGTCGCCCCTATGCCCCATCATCTCGTCCAGCGCGCGCGTTTGACTCCCAGTGGCTCTAGCATTCGAACGCGACTGTCCCAGCCTCAACACGTGGCCTCTAGACCCACTCCCGACCTCGCCGGTTCTCTGCCGCCGCCTTTGCTCGTCGCCGACGTCATTCCGGTGAGCCCCCGTGCTGCTCGTCTGTCCCAGATGAAGCGCGCGTGCCTGGGCTCCCGTTTGGTGGTCGCGGCATGCAAAATGGTGGCCGGGAGCACCCTCCCCGTGCAGCGCCGCCGCGTCCGTGACGCTGGCGTTTAGCCGCCGGCAGGCCCGCCGACGTGGCCATGATTAGGGCTTAACCCCAACCGGGTTAAGTGACCCTAGGTCAGTGACAATGGGCCCCAGTGGCTTAATTAAGCCACTGGTTAAATTAAACAGCCAGATTAAATTAACCCAGCCACTGACATGCCGAACCCACATGTCAGCCCCCCCCCCCCTGACGCCAGCATGAAGTCATGCTGACGCCATAAATGAATTTCCAGAAATTGAGATGAATTAAAGAATTCCAAAAAATCCAAAAAATAACCCAAACTTTGGAAATTCATAGAAAATTCATATTAACTCCAAATTGGAAAAATAATATATGAAAAATGATCAGGAGAAAATAAGCTATCCTAATATCCAACTTTCAACTTTGTTTGAGTTGATTTTCAATTGGGATCAGTAGCATTTTCTATTTGATTTAAATGGAATTAAATCAAATTCAATTCAAAAGTTTTTGCAACTTGAACCATGGCAACATGCTACATTTCACTTACACATCAGAGACATAGATAAAATCCCACTCCCCTCTCATGTCTCGGTTATGCATTGTTTAGGATGATTACCATGATGCGTTTCTACCGCATAGATGAACCCATTCCTTTGCATGACCCATCATTTGTCACAGTAGTAGGAAAAACCACAATCCTAGCAAATGTAGGAGTTGATTGATATCATGTGGCCCCTGCAATTGTTACTACTTATTGCATGCTTAGAGTGATACCATGATGATACTGTTATGTGAGTCGGGATGGTAGTGATCATGATGATGATGGTAGAAAAGTGTTGGTGAATCTACCCTAATACAAGGTGAACGATGAGAGGCTGTGTAGGAGTACACGGTGGGTTGTCTCGTTGAACACCGCCCTAAGTCCGAGTTCTTGTGTGGTGATCCAAGATGAAGAGTACAACCACACATTGGGCTCACTGACCCCTCTCAGCTTACTAACTCATCCCTTTCGATGTCCAGATGTCGCAATAGTTCAGAGTTCTGGTAGGCTTTTGGCCTGGATGCTAAGTGAGAGAACGGCTCATCCGAGACCGGATTATGCACCACGCACACATCACTTGGGTCCACTTCGGTAAACCGGCCGGGTTCACGATAGTGGTAGCCAACCCAAGTAGGCGGCTTTCTCGGACTAGATCGGCTATGAGGTATCAGTTGTGGTGAGCATCCTTGCTGGCACCCCTTGAATCGTGTCGAGATCAAAGGCGGTAAATGATGATCATGTGTGTGTAGCGGTACACCCCTGCAGGGTTAACAAAACTATTCGAATAGCCGCGTCCGCGGTTATGGACTGCTTGGAAAGCTTAGCTTGATTATTAGACAACTTGAACTGGATACTTCTAAAACACACCAAGATAAGTGTGAGTGCTATGGCGTGCTTTCTCGTGGGGAAGTCGAGGAAGGCACCATAGTGGTGTAATTGGTTGGAGAAAGTAGTGGACTCGTGTACGCTTCTTACCTCAAAGTCTGGTACTCGTAGTTCAGGATTAGCCAAGTCAAAGATGGCACTTCTGCAAGTGAAACCCCACCTACCTTTACCTTGATACATGTGCATGAGTAGTATAGCTCCTATGTAAGTCTTGCTGAGTACGACTTTGTACTCACATTTTCTTAATCTATGTTTTAGATGAACCCACTGACCCCGAAGGTGGCTTCTTCATCGAGCTGGACGACTGATGATCAAGCTAGTCTAGTCCCAGTCAGACGACTGGTTCCCTCGTGGAGGGCTTGTGTTTAAATAAGGCTTCTTAAGCCATTTGTTAAACTTGTCTGTACTCAGACATAATTTGCTTCCGCTTGTGTTGTAATGTTGGATCACATGTTTGTGATCTCTGTGTGCACTCTATAAGAGTTATCAATAAAAATGTATACTTTGTAGAGAAGTGCAATGATACCTACTGTTCATACAAGGCATGTGTGTTGCGTGTATGTTTATAACATGCATGTCTTTGTATGGGTTTTCGAGACCTTAGTTGTGATTTGGTTGGCGGTCTTTCATACACCAAGTGTCCCTTAGATGTGCGCATCTTGGGGCATCGCGATGCGATTGTTCGAGACTCCGTCTCGTGCACACTTTGTGGTATGATCGAGCCCGCCCTAGACCCCGACTAAGTGATCGGGCTGGAGTAAGTCTATGTAAGAGTTATGAGATAGTCGATAGTATGGTTGAGGCGACTTGTCTTTGAATATGGGAGCTCATCACCCATATCATTAGACTTGTGTGCGGACGATGAGGACCCATCTCAGTTGATCATCCGGCCTGGGTGGGATGCCCCTCACGTACGTTGCTCTTCGAGAACGTTCTGTGCTTGGCCTTGTCTGCTTAGACAAGTGGGTACGGTTCTCGGCTCTCCATATGACTATGTCTTAACTGGACTTGCATACGCTAACCCCGGGTCCCGACAGACTTGGTATCAGAGCAGGACTGACTGTAGGACTAGCAGCCTTAGCCGAAGTCGAGTCTAGCCTTCTATAGTTATATAGTTACTCTGGGTATATAAGGGAACAACGTAAGGCTTCTTTTTTCTCCTTACCCCCTTCGTTCTGAGTTATGAGTCACCCTCATCTTATTCTACGGGAAGATAGGACTAGGCTCTCCTCTGTCTGATTAGAACATCTCGTTGTTTGCTTCCTTATAGCCGTAGGAAAGTTGTGATCGGTTTGTTAGAGTGGTTATGCTTCCTGATTTCTTACATCGTATGTAAGTGCTGTTTCCATGTTGTAAGAAATTGTCTTTTTTTTGCAATTACAGCCGTTATGCTGTCCGAGTCATTCCAGGTTTATCTCATAATCTGATGCATTTGCAAACTCCTTCTTTCTGTTTCAGATGGCAGATCTTCCCCCTCGGCAGATTGTTCGTTTGACCACATGCCTCGGTGTGCGTGGCCATCCCACCACGTTGATCGAGATGATGTCCTATGTGGGATATCGATGGTATCCTGAGTACACCGTTGAGGAGCAGTTCCTTGACTTCAACCAGACCCAGTTCCACTGCATTGTCAGGATCTACCCGCACCACGTTGGAGTCACTCAGCCTATCCACTTTGGACATGGCATTGGCATGACTGAGAACATGGCTGTGCAGGATGCTGCATACTCATGATTACCCTGCTGAGAGAGGAGCACACTATGCTGAGAGAGACCTCATTCCGTTATATCCCTGCTGCACTTCCAGGAGAAGAGGGATATTATACCGGACTCAGATGACTGCTAGGTTCTCTTGTGATCGAGATCGTGATGCATGCGCTCTCCGTTTTGAGCTTCACGCCACTCGTGTTCGTCTGTATCGAGCACTGACACTCTTGGCACCCTTCGTGAGTGTTGGATCAGTTGAGTATGATGCTATCTACCCAGTGAGAACTCAGATGCCTTCTCGAGTTGCTTGGCCCGAGATTGGAGGCATTTTTCCACCCCGTGGTCCTTTGCTTCCACCCTACGTTGGACCTAGGCCCCATCCTTTCCCAAATGGATATCAGGGTCCACAGGCCTCCGTGTTTTCTGATGGTCACCTTCAGCTACCGGGATACGCGGGTAACTTTTACGAGGACTACTATGGAGATGGAGATGAGTGAGACCGCCTGTGGTCTTACTTAGTGAGGATGTAGTAGTATCTTAGTATATTGTATGCAAGGTGTCTAAGTTCCAGAGGCTTAGATAAATAATGTATAGGAAGTCAGAGTGCCTCTGAAGGATGTATCATCTTCATCACGTTTGAATTAGCTTGGTGCTTGTACTAAAATGATGTATGGTTTGTATGACAGCTTGTGAATATATGGCTTGTATGCTTTTATCACCATGTTGTCAAGATGATTACTTCCTTAGCTCTGTAATCCTTCCAGTACTTCAATACCTTGATTAGACTCTTCCAATCAACTCTGTTTGACTTTGGTTTTTCACCTTCAGAATGTCTCAAGGAACCCGTGGCCAGCTTGGTCGTAACCAGGGTCGTGGGAATGACCAGGAGGAAGGCAACCTTCCACCCCCACCCACGATGGCTCAGGTTCTGATGGAGGTTGAGAGGAACCACCGAGACTCTCACCATTTGCTGGAAGTCATTGCTCGCAACACCACTCAGCAGCGCAACGAGTTGGTGTCCCCGAACGACTTCATTCGGCTTCATCCCCCGGTTTTCAGTTACTCCACCGAGCCCCTTGACGCCGATGACTAGCTTCGCAGCATCGAGAGGAAGCTCCAAGCAGGCCGTGTTGCAAATGGTGACAAGGTCAGCTATGCCACCTATCACCTTGAAGGTGCAGCTAGCTCTTGGTGGGAGAACTTCATGAATATGCGTCCCATTGGACCGCCTGCATCTTGGGATGAATTCTGCACTTCCTTCCGTGAGCACCACATTCCCAAGGGTCTTATGGACCGCAAGCGTGAGGAGTTCTGCAACCTCACCCAAGGCAGAAAGACCGTTGACGAGTTTAGTCGTGAGTTCAACCGACTTGCTCGTTATGCTACTGAAGAAGTCTCCACCGACTCCAAGAAACAAGAAAGGTTCCGTCGTGGACTCAATTCTGGACTCCGTCGTGAGCTCAACCTAAATGACTTTGCCACCTTCCAGGTCCTTGTCAATAAGGCCATCAAGGAAGAGGACATGAACACCCCCAACGACTTCCGCAAACACCCTAGAGACGATGTTTCATCCAGTTCAGGCTCCCAGAAGCGCAAGATCTGGATCCCCAATAGTATGTTCCGCCAGAACAACCCACCGAGGCCATCCTATGTGGCGCCTCGTCCACCAACTCAGTTCCACCCAGCTCCACCAAACAACCCAGCTCCCCGCACTGTCTTTGGAGCCTGTTACAAGTGTGGTCAGGCAGGACACTACTCTCGTGATTGTCCCCAGAACCAACTCCAGAATCAGAATGCTCCACCCCGTGCCGGAGGCAACAACAATGGTCGTGGCAAGCTCCCCCAGAAGGTCTACACCACCAAACCCGCTCCTCCCGCCACTTGTGGACGTGTGAATCAGATTGCCGCCGAAGAGACTTACGACACCACTGACATCATTCTTGGTACGCTCCCAGTCAATTATGTTCCTACTTCCGTTCTTTTCGACCCAGGAGCATCTCATTCATTCATGTCGGAAAGTGATGCACTTCGTCATGAGTTATCCTTTGTTGAATTGTCCACCCTCATGATTATTCAAACTCCAGGGTCAAGATGGCAAACTAATAGAGTAAGCCACGGTAATCAGATTGCAATTGAGGGTTTAGTATTCCTTGCTTCACTCATAGCCCTCAAGTCTTCAGATATTGATGTCATCCTTGGCATGGATTGGCTAACAAGACAGAATGCCTACCTGGATTGCAAAGGCAAATCCGTGAAACTCACCCACCCTTCAGGCAAGACCGTCATCTATACCTCACCCAGAACAAGAACCCAAGTGTACTTCCCCTTCCCGAACTTGAAGATATTCCGGTGGTTCGTGACTTCCCGGATGTCTTTCCTGAAGAGCTGCCGGGCATGCCACCCGACAGATGTGTAGAGTTTATAGTGGATCTTGCCCCAGGAACCGCACCAATTCCTAGACGCCCATACAAAATGGCCCCACGTGAGTTAGCTGAGCTTAAAACCCAACTGGAAGCTTTGTTGGAAAAAGGCTTCATCTGCCCTAGCTCATCACCATGGGGTTGCCCTGTTCTGTTCGTAACGAAGAAAGATGGAACAGAAAGGATGTGCGTAGACTATCGCCTGCTAAATTTAGCGACGATAAAGAACAAGTACCCGCTGCCCAGGATCAATGATCTTTATGATCAACTTGCAGGATCCTCTGTCTTCTCCAAGATGGATTTAAGATTAGGCTATCATCAAATCAAGATCCGAAACGAGGACATTCCCAAAACGGCTTTTACTACTCGTTATGGTCTTTACGAGTACACCTTCATGTCCTTTGGTTTAACCAATGCCCCCGCCACTTTCTCACGCATGATGATTTCAATCTTCATGGAGTGCTTAGATAAATTTGTTGTGGTTTATCTCGATGACATTCTCATCTACTCGAAGAACGAAGAAGAACATGCCGAACACCTAAGGCTGGTATTGATGAAACTTAGAGAGCATCGCCTGTATGCTAAATTCTCCAAGTGTGAATTTTGGCTACCAGAAGTGACCTACTTAGGCCACGTGATTTCTGCAAAAGGCATTGCTGTGAATCCCGAGAGAGTTCAGGCCGTCCTTGACTGGACTCCACCTGAATCGGTTAAGCAAGTTAGGAGTTTTCTTGGCCTAGCCAGCTATTGCCTTCGCTTCGTCGAGAACTTTTCTAAAGTTGCAAATCCTCTAACTGAACTCCTCAAGAAAGATAAGAAATTCTTATGGACTCCCAAGTGCGAGGAAAGCTTTCAAGAGCTAAAAAGAAGGTTGACTTCTGCACCCGTACTTGCACCTCCAGACACCAAAAAGGATTTCGAGATCTATTGTGACGCATCACAGCAAGGGTTAGGATGCATACTTCTGCAAGATCGACATGTGGTAGCTTATGCTTCACTCCAGTTGCGGCCACATGAAGAGAACTATCCTACCCATGACCTTGAACTCGCTGCCGTAGTTCATGCCCTAACAACTTGGCGACATTACCTCCTTGGTAATCGTTGTGAGATTTTTTCAGACCACCAAAGCCTCAAATACATTTTCACCCAGCCATATCTTAATCTCAGGCAAAGACACTGGATTGAGTTGATAAAAGATTACGACGTAGGAATTTTGCAAGCTCAGTCTTGAGATTGTTCCTCATGGCTATCTTTCTACCTTGGTGGCGAAACCAACTCTTGAGGATCAAATTATAGTTGCCCAAAGGCGTGCACGAGGTGTTCGCCGGATCAAGGAGAACATTGTTAGCGGAGTTGCTAAATGTTTCTCCACAGATAGCAAGGGAACGTTATTATTTGAAAATCGTTTGGTAGTACCTAAGAATGAACTAAGGCAACTCATCCCAAGGAAGCCCATGACACACCCCTCTCGATTCATCCCGGTAGCACAAAAATGCACCGAGATCTACGCCAGAGATTTTGGTGGACCAGGATGAAGAGAGACATTGCTCAATTTGTTGCCGAATGTGATGTTTGTCGTCGCATTAAGGCAGAACATCAAAGACCTGCTGGTACACTGCAACCTTTGTCTATTCCCGAGTGGAAATGGGACAAAGTCGGTATGGAATTCATCACCGGCTTTCCAAAAACCCTGAAAGGAAACAATGCCATCTTCGTTGTCATAGATAGGCTTTCCAAAGTTGCTCACTTCCTTCCGGTTCGCGAGTCTATAACTGCTAGCCAGTTAGCGGACTTGTACGTCTCTAGAATTGTATCCCTTCACGGTGTTCCTTTGGAAATCAATTCTGATCGCGGTAGCCTTTTCACCTCTAGATTTTGGGGAAGCTTTCAGAATGCTATGGGAACTCATCTCTCCTTTAGTACAGCTTTCAATCCTCAGTCTAGCGGTCAAGTCGAAAGGGTTAACCAAATTCTTGAAGACATGCTCAGAGCTTGTGTTATCTCATTCGGAAAGAATTGGGAGAAGTTTCTGCCATTCGCCGAATTTGCTTATAACAATAGTTTTCAATCTAGTCTGAACATGGCTCCTTTTAAACTCCTTTATGGACGATGATGTCGAACACCTTTAAACTGGTCAGAAACCGGTGAAAGACAATTCTTTGGACCGGACATGATCAAGGAAGCAGAAGAGCAAGTTTGCATTGTTCGTGATCAATTGAAAGCAGCCCAGTCTCGTCAGAAAAGCTACTATGATCGTCATCATAGGCAAGAGAGCTACAATCTGGATGAGAAGGCTTACCTTCGGGTTACTCCTCTGAAGGGAACCCAACGTTTCGGTATCAAAGGCAAATTGGCCCCACGTTACATCGGACCTTTCCGCATTCTTGCTAAACGTGGAGAAGTTGCCTACCAACTTGAACTACCCCCGCACCTTTCCCGATTACATGATGTATTCCATGTGTCCCAACTCAGGCGTTGCTTCAAGGACCCCATCCGCGAAGTCGACCATGAAACGCTTGATCTCCAAGATGACCTTTCTTATCGAGAATACCCCGTTCGTATGCTTGATTCCACAGAGCGTGTCACTCGTCGTCCGAAGATTAGGTTTCTGAAAGTGCAATGGTCATACCACTCTGAGAGATAAGCTACGTGGGAAAGAGAAGACCGTATCAGTGCCGAGTATCCCTCCTTCCTCCCGCAGACTTCTGAATCTCGGGACGAGATTCTGCTGAGTGGGGGCGAGTTGTCAGAACCCTCTGTTAGGTAATGTGCTAGGGTTAGTAAGTCACTTGCATCATGTTAAAATTTCAAAAGAAATCTTTGAAATCAAAATCAAAAGCAAAATGGGAGAAGGAAACCCCCCAGTTGAATTCATTCAAAAGGCCAGATAAAAATCTTCTCCAAAAATTCATGTTAGATTTTTGAAAAGTCTGATAAATGAGTGTGATCACATATCAAGTGATGTGGGACCCACCCCATGCTCATAGATTTTTCAAATATTCAAACAGTACCTTGGAATTAATTAAAAACCCCTATTTGAGTTAAGATTCAAATTATTTGAATTTTAAAAATGTTGAAACTTTATAAGTGGCTAGTCTATATTATTATGAGGCCATATAAATTTTTTCAGCATTTAATAAAATGCCTAGCTATTTATTTTAGCACAGCAAGACAAATGTCAGAAAAGAAAAACAGAAAAAGGAGAAGAAAAGCTTACCTGGCGCCCAGGCGAGAGCAGCCCATCCGGCCCACCCGGCCCAGAGGGGCAGCAGGGTCTTCTTCCCCGCCCCGCGCCTCCAAGCTGCTCGGTGGAATGCCACCGAGCCAGCCGTGGACGACACGTCGCCGCCGAGCACCTTCCAGGCCTCCCCGTGCCCCCTTCTCGCGCCTGGAGACGTCTCTCTCCCGTCCCGATCTATTCCCCCCTCCAGAGCTTCCTCCTCCTCCTCCCGTGCTCGATTTCGTCGCCGCCCAAAGCTTCACCGGAGCGCACCGCCGTGGACGACGTGGCCACCGTGCCCTAGAGCTCCAACCAGCAAGTCCACCGTGTTCCTCGTCCTCGACTTCGTCTTCACGCAGAAGCTGGAGCCCTAATTCCTCCCCGAGCCGACGCCATCGTCTTCAACCTCTCGCTGGACCTCCGAGCTCGCCGCCGTCGATTCGCCGCCGTTGAAGCCTCCCCGAGCTTGCCGTTGCTTCCGTTCGATTCGCGGTGAGCTACTGAGCATTTCCCCCAAGCTTCCAGCACCCCGCAACCCCTCTAGCCGTTTTCGCCATGGTTGCCGAAGCATGTCGCCGCCATGGACGATGATGAGGTCGCCCCTGTGCCCCATCATCTCGTCCAGCGCGCGCGTTTGACTCCCAGTGGCTCTAGCATTCGAACCCGACCGTCCCAGCCTCAAGACGTGGCCTCTAGCCCCACTCCCGACCTCGCCGGTTCTCTACTGCTGCCTTTGCTCGTCGCCGACGTCATTCCGGTGAGCCCCTGTGACGCTCGTCTGTCCCAGATGAAGCGCGCGTGCCTGGGCTCCCGTTTGGTGGTCGCGGCATGCCAAATGGTGGCCGGGAGCACCCTCCCCATGCAGCGCCGCCGCGTCTGTGACGCCGGCGTTTAGCCGCCGGCAGGCCCGCCGACATGGCCATGATTAGGGCTTAACCCCAACCGGGTTAAGTGACCCTAGGTCACTGACAATGGGCCCCAGTGGCTTAATTAAGCCACTGGTTAAATTAAACAGCCAGATTAAATTAACCCAGCCACTGACAGGCCGACCCCACATGTCAGCCGCCCCCCTGACGCCAGCATGAAGTCATGCTGATGCCATAAATGAATTTCCAGAAATTGAAATGAATTAAAGAATTCCAGAAAATCCAGAAAATAACCCAAACTTTGGAAATTCATAGAAAATTCATATTAACTCCAAATTGGACAAATAATATATGAAAAATGACCAGGAGAAAATTCATAAGAACTTTGTTTGAGTTGATTTTAAATTGGGATCAGTAGCATTTGCTATTTGATTTAAATGGAATTAAATCAAATTCAATTCAAAAGTTTTTGCAATTTGAACCATGGCAACATGCTACATTTCACTTACACATCAGAGGCATATCATACACATTTCCAAATGATTCAAATTGATCAAACAATGTCACATGTAACTTGGCTAAGTTTGAATTCAAATTGGAGTTTGAATTTGCAATTCATTTTGCAATATACTCCATTTAAATGGAATTGCTTCACACATCAAAACATATACATAAATTTCAACCTTCCATCATGTGATTGTGCATTGTATTTACTTTGCTACCTTGTTTGTTGTTTGTCGAGTAGAGGTGGAACCGGAGAAGGAGGCTGCCCCCTTCGTTGAAGACCCCGAACCCGAACCTCGTCAGCAAGGCAAGCAAACCCCCATTGATCATGTCGATAAAATCCCACTTCCCTGTCATGTCTCGCTTATGCATTGTTTAGGATGATTACCATGATGCGTTTATACCGCATAGATGAACCCATTCCTTTGCATGACCTATCATTTGTCACAGTAGTAGGAAAAACCACAATCCTAGCAAATGTAGGAGTTGATTGATATCATGTGGCCCCTGCAATTGTTACTTCTTATTGCATGCTTAGAGTGATACCATGTTGATACTGTTATGTGTGTCGGGATGGTAGTGATCATGATGATGATGGTAGAAAAGTGTTGGTGAATCTACCCTAATACAAGGTGAACGATGAGAGGTTGTGTAGGAGTACACGGTGGGTTGTCTCGTTGAACACCGCCCTAAGTCCGAGTTCTTGTGTGGTGATCCAAGATGAAGAGTACAACCACACATTGGGCTCACTGACCCCTCTCAGCTTACTAACTCATCCCTTTCGATGTCCAGATGTCGCAATAGTTCGGAGTTCTGGTAGGCTTTTGGCCTGGATGCTAAGTGAGAGAACGGCTCATCCGAGACCGGATTATGCACCACGCACACATCACTTGGGTCCACTTCGGTAAACCGGCCGGGTTCACGATAGTGGTAGCCAACCCAAGTAGGCGGCTTTCTCGGACTAGATCGGCTATGAGGTATCAGTTGTGGTGAGCATCCTTGCTGGCACCCCTTGAATCGTGTCGAGATCAAAGGCGGTAAATGATGATCATGTGTGTGTAGCGGTACACCCCTGCAGGGTTAACAAAACTATTCGAATAGCCGCGTCCGCGGTTATGGACTGCTTGGAAAGCTTAGCTTGATTATTAGACAACTTGAACTGGATACTTCTAAAACACACCAAGATAAGTGTGAGTGCTATGGCGTGCTTTCTCGTGGGGAAGTCGAGGAAGGCACCATAGTGGTGTAATTGGTTGGAGAAAGTAGTGGACTCGTGTACGCTTCTTACCTCAAAGTCTGGTACTCGTAGTTCAGGATTAGCCAAGTCAAAGATGGCACTTCTGCAAGTGAAACCCCACCTACCTTTACCTTGATACATGTGCATGAGTAGTATAGCTCCTATGTAAGTCTTGCTGAGTACGACTTTGTACTCACATTTTCTTAATCTATGTTTTAGATGAACCCACTGACCCCGAAGGTGGCTTCTTCATCGAGCTGGACGACTGAAGATCAAGCTAGTCTAGTCCCAGTCAGACGACTGGTTCCCTCGTGGAGGGCTTGTGTTTAAATAAGGCTTCTTAAGCCATTTGTTAAACTTGTCTGTACTCAGACATAATTTGCTTCCACTTGTGTTGTAATGTTGGATCACATGTTTGTGATCTCTGTGTGCACTCTATAAGAGTTATCAATAAAAATGTATACTTTGTAGAGAATTGCAATGATACCTACTGTTCATACAAGGCATGTGTGTTGCGTGTATGTTTATAACATGCATGTCTTTGTATGGGTTTTCGAGACCTTAGTTGTGATTTGGTTGGCGGTCTTTCATACACCAAGTGTCCCTTAGATGTGCGCATCTTGGGGCATCGCGATGCGATTGTTCGAGACTCCGTCTCGTGCACACTTTGTGGTATGATCGAGCCCGCCCTAGACCCCGACTAAGTGATCGGGCTGGAGTAAGTCTATGTAAGAGTTATGAGATAGTCGATAGTATGGTTGAGGCGACTTGTCTTTGAATATGGGAGCTCATCACCCATATCATTAGACTTGTGTGCGGACGATGAGGACCCATCTCAGTTGATCATCCGGCCTGGATGGGATGCCCCTCACGTACGATGCTCTCCGAGAACGTTCTGTGCTTGGCCTTGTCTGCTTAGACAAGTGGGCACGGTTCTCGGCTCTCCATATGACTATGTCTTAACTGGACTTGCATACGCTAACCCCGGGTCCCGACATCATCAATCTTTTCCAGCGGCGGGATCTTTGGGTTGGGGCAGTCGATCGAATCATTTCTGGAGAAGTGGCGTTGAAGATGTGGATACTCCTTGAAAATCTGATCAGCTTCAAGCTTCTTGACAGAGTTGAACTTCCTTAAACCTTTCCAAGAGTGGCGCTTCAAAACCTTCAAGTACTGGTTGTTGTTTAAAGCAATGTTGCAAACTCTATTGATCTCATCAGAAAGGTGTTGCATCTGGCGCGGATTTCCTTCAATGAAATTTTCAAGCATCTGTTGGGTGCGAATGCCAACTTCAAAGTGATAAACTTCTTTCTGGAATGACTTCGACATGTTGCGTTCATTGACATGCTGTCTGACTCCGTCATATGTGGCCAGTAGATCATTTGGCCTTCTGAAGATATTCATTGTATCACGCACAGGAGGACAGAACAGCTTCGGGTGATGCTTCGCAACGAAGTCTTCACGACGTCCATGGTTGCAAATGGCTTGGAGCCAGGGAGCATATGGCTTCAATTGATGTACGAGTTCAGCAACTTGGACCATATAGCGAAGAAAACAATCCCCGAAGTCAAACACATGACCGTGAGTAAGCTTCAGCAAAGCATGACGTGTATGATAATGAATGTTGGACTCTTGATGTGCAGTGCTGAGAGACATCAGCGAGTTGGACAAGATATAAAACCAAGTCTTCGATAGGAATACCAGATACTTCGGGCGAATGTTTTCTGGCATGTGGTCTCCAGTGACTTCGGGATCCAGTAGTGAAGCAAATTCAACTTTAGTAGGACCAGGCAGCAAGTGAACCTTTGCAAGTTCTCCAGTGTGCCTTGGGATGTTCACAATATCCATGAAATCATTAGAATGCATTCGAAAGACTTTTCCTTGAATCATCCATTCAAGTATCCAAGAGCTTGTGTCATCAGGATTTCCAGAGACATGGAGAGTGGCATAGAATTGCTTCACGAGCTCGGAATTGAATGGTGTTTCCATAGAAAACAGGCTGGTAAGATTTTGTGCTTCGATGGTTTCCATGATGTTCTGGAAGCACGTTGCAGAAGTTAAACTTCGCATATCCAAATACTTGTGCCTGAAAAGAACACCCTTCTGGAAGTATTGCTTCGTGTACATAATCTGTTGCTTAGCTGTCCAGAAACGAAGGTCATCGGCAGTCCTGGGTGAATCATAAGGACTTGCGCCAAAGAAGCGAAGCTTCTAGCGAGGAACTTCAAGGTTAAACTCAGACCATGTCTTGAAGAAGAACCATCTCCCAGAAAAAGAGGAAAATTTTCACGAGGGTAGATGGAGTCCAGCTGAGTATCTTGCGCAGGAATGCAGTGCGGGGCTTGCCTTCGAGCAACTATGGCTCGCTCTTGCGGTTGAGTCTTAATTGCCAATTCATTGGCTTCGTCTTCAGCTTCAGGCTCTTCTGGAGCAGCCTGTTCTTTGGCTTCGCCTTCTTCTTCTTTGGACTCATCAGCAGAGTGAGCCGAAGAATAATCCTTTGTAGGAATTGGTATATCTTGAGCTGGAGGAGAAGGCTTTGGCTCAAAGTTGTCGTGGGCTGACGGTTGAGGAGCAGGTTGAGGAGGAGGTGGAGTTGCATCACGGGGTGGAGCGACTTCGGGGGCGGTAGGCTTTGCAGTGGGTTTGGGAAGAGTAATGATCTTGCATCGAGGGGGCAATGCTTGTCTTGGGGCCTTCTTGGCCGGATGAGAGCTCACCTCATCAGCTTTGTCTGCATCATTGATAAGACGGCGTTTCCTTTGTTGCAGTTGGGAAAGGGGTGAAGCTAATTGCTTGAGAATGGCTTCGCGCTTCTTGGAGTCAAGAGCCATGACCGAAGCATTATGCGATTTGCAACATTCTTCAATGGCAGACATTATCTTGCCTTGAAACACTTGAATATTGTTCTTTGTCTTTTCATTCACATCAGCAATTTTCTTCGAAGCAGCATCGGCTTCGATCTTGAAGTCTTCATCTGATTCAGCATCTGCTTTCTTCTTAAACTTCAGAATTTTTGCAGTTTGAGATCTGTCCCTAGCATGTAAATCCCTCAGCTGATTGTATAAAGTTTCAATCACAGCAGAAAGAGTTGGTGAAATGTAAACATTCCCAACATCCACAACTTTGGGATCAACAGCTTCAGCAAGCTGGCAGAATGCCTGATTCAGGCTTAAACAGTCCCAAAGTTCTCCTTCTCTTGCATCCGGGAAGTTATGTTGACTCTGCTCAGCTTCTTCATGAGCTTCGGGGGCTGGGGTTGCGACTGGCTTCGGAGGGATATCCTTTGGTGCCATGTCTACAACAGCTTCCTTCTGAGCAGCTCTAGCAGCTTTCTCTGCTTTCTTTGTGCGAATGATATCAAGTTGAGCTTGGCGCTTGGCTTCAGCTTCACTAAGCTGTTTGGCTTCAGCAGCAGCCTTAGCCTCTTGAGCTTTTGCTTCAGCGAGCTTGCGCTTCGCTTCAGCTTTCTGATTTGATTCAGCCAGTTCTTTCCTTTGCTTCTCCAGCTGAGCAACATCTCTATCTGCTTTTTCCTTCGCTTTAGCTTCTTTATCAGCCTTAGCTTGGGCTTGTGCTTCAGCATGAAGGCGTTCAGCTTCAGCACGATCTCTCTTCCGCATGTCTGCTTCAGACAGCTTCTTGAGACTGGCCAGGCTTGGATAACCGCTTCCGTGGAATTGCTTCGCCGAGGACTACGTGATCAACATGACCAGGAAGGAGGAGTAAATATCCTTGGGTAATGGCATCTGATACGTCCCAAACGTATCTATAATTTCCGCTTGCTCCATGCATGTTTTGTGTGACTTTGCCATGTTTTGCTTGAACTTTCATACACTTTTGAGCATATTTGGACTAATCTATTAACCCAGTGCACCCAGCTGCCAGTTGCTATTTTCTGCTGTTTTTGGATTTCAGGTTTTCCGGCCATTAAAAGTGCTCCAAAAAATCCGAAAAAATCAGATAAAAAATCAGCGACAAGGAAGCTTCCGGAAACACACAAGGAGAGGAGGGGGGCCACCACCAGGAGGCTAGGAGGGTCCCTGGCTCGGCCCCACCCTAGGCCGCGCCAGGAGGTCTCCTGGCTGCCTGGTGGGTCCCCTTGACACCCCCTTCCCCTATATTTACCCCTCGGGGTGGAAACCCCTAAGACGGACTCGTCTTTCGCGATCTCGCCTCTGTACCGCCGCCGACGCCGTTTCAAGATCGGGGCTGCCTGGAGAAGCTGCTCCGGCACCCTGCCGGGAGAAGCTACCCCCTCCGGGAGACCATCCGTAGCCATGAACGCCTACCGTATGTACCGTGAGTAGTTTTCCTTGGACCATGGGTCCGTGACCAGTAGCTATGTGATATATCTCTCCCTTCTTTGTGCCTCCACTTTCGAGACCTCGTGAGCTGCCTCACATGATCGAGGCACCTTTGTAATTTTCTGTTGTTGCTATGCTGAGTTTGTTGGGATCTGATGGATTATGAGACTATGTTCAGATTGTGATGAGTAATATATTTGGTTCTTCTCTTTTATATTTTGTTCTTGAGTAAATTCTTGCATGTTCTCCGTTGCCGTATTTTACTTTGGCCAAGTGATTTATTGCAACTCCAAGAGGGAGCGTTATGCTTGATTGTGGGTTCAGCCTCTTGATGTCTAGCTTGAGTGACAGAAACATGAGACTAGGGGATGTGCTGTTGCCACCAGGGATAAAACAACGGTGCTTGTATCCGCGGATGCAAGGATTTTTTACTTTACGCAAAGTTCTTTTAATGCAGTTGTCTGTTGTTTTGAGTTTACACTTTGGGTGGGATTCACAACTTCATACCAGCGAGATGTTCTGGATAGATATCTCAAGGTGGATGATTCTTAGTAGATGCAGATGGATTTCGGTCTACTTACCTTGGCGTACTGCCCATTTCTTTTGAGCCCTTCCTTTCTTTGCAGCATAGTTAGCATTGCGGTGCCTTCATAATCCTGTCAATTGCCCAACTGTGATTTGTTTACCTCGCTAGAAATTTTATCGTCTTTTGGGAGAGAGACATCACTAGTGAAAATCACGTGACCTTGGTCCATCTTCATATCATTGTTTACACCCTCAATTTACTTTCAGTTGCCACTATCACTATCTCTTGCGTTGATCCTTTGTAAACGGCAAGGCCGGAGGAATTGACAACTCCTCTGTACTCGTTGGGAGCAAAGTTATTTGTATCTGTGTGCAGGTCCAGGTGAAGTTAGAAACCTCGACGCCATTGTTCACTTTACCACCTTCTTGTATCCTTCGGAGTCCTACGGGAGACAAACCTTGGTATCTTTGCCAAGGGAAAACTTGCCGCTGCACTATATCTCACCCTGCATTTGAGGTAATCAACGAGGGCTTGAAGATTATTAATACTCTCTTGACATCAGCATCCCCTTAGCTTGTTCCAAGCTTGGGGGAGTGCCCGGTATCTTTATCTTTATCTTAGTCTTTTAGAGTCAAGTAGATTTGTATCAGATCTAGGAAAGTTATTATATGAATTAGGTGTTTGCATCGAGGTCTATCACTCCTTCTGTGAAGAGTTTGTATCCGTGAGTGTGGAGTCATCTATGATGGAATATTAATGAGAAGTCTATTGGTTCCTTCGCTGCACTCGGTATTCTCTTCATGCAATTGACCTTATATGATGATTCTTATGGGGAGTATGGACCTTATATGAGGTATGTATTTTAAAACTTTATTTAATTTTGGCAAACATAGCTTTGGTCTTGACAACATACATGTTTTCCCTAGTAGCGACATAGCCAACACCTTTATGTTATTATTCTTGAAGTGTTATGTTGACAAGGAAGATAACTTGATGTGTTATGCTTACCTTAATGTTTATGCTTTATATGTTTTGCATCTAAGTTAGCATCAATTGTCTGTTCTCTCAAAGCCTTTGCTAGCCAAACTCTTTGCCTAGCAGATTTCTGCTTGTGCATCCATGCCCTGAAACCAATATCTTCCATATGAGTCCACCATACCTTCCTATTCGTGGTATTCCCCTACCACTCCTATAAGTATAGAATTTATGTGTTATCCTTAAATGTTCAAAATCTCCTGTTTTGTGCCTCTTGTTTAACTCATGAGGAAGTAGTAGGTAATTCATGATCTTCTTATGTTGGACAAGTTTTACCCCGGGATTGCATGCCTAATCTGCAAACCCATAATACGAGGAGGAACTGGCATGAGCGCGCCCAGCTCGAAAGATAATATAACAAACAAACCCTCCTTCACGCTTGGTCTATGAGAAATCAGAAACTTTGGCAGTGATAAACAAAGGAGATTAAGGGGATGTGATCGTCCTCACTTGGGAGTCGTTCCTCAAAACTTGTCCATCTTGAGAAGTAATTGAGCTATCTATTAGCATTTATTGACAAACTATGCACCCCCAAAGTTTATTTTCATTCTGTTTGATTTAAGGATAGCACATGAGTTTTCCCTGCTTGCCTTTAACAAGGCCTTTCTTTTACTTTTATGTTGAGTCAGTTGTCCCACTTCCTTCCTTCTTTAAAGAAAACAGACACTTGATGTTGATGAGGATTCATCCATATAATGTTGCATTAAGTTTTTCCATGCCACATCATTGTTGACATTATCTTTTGATAAGTAAGTTGTTTGCAAAAGCTTTTGCCAAGCAAACATCCTCCTTTGTGTTAGCATTTGCACATCATGACTAATAACATGTTCTTTCAAAATCTTCAAATTGTTTCATTAAAAAGTGAAAGAGAAAAAGTAAAAAGTTATTAGTTGTCCTTTGACCAAGGATATGTTTGCCATAATTTGATGAGTTTTCTCAGCCCTACTTTTGATTATAATTGTTACTGCTTTCTCATAAAGGCCTTATGAGCTGAGGTTGCTGTTGAGGATGCTTGAGTTTGGTGAAGAAACCTTGATGCTTCTTGTCCGTATTCTATTTATCGACACTTCACTCTCTAAACTTGTTTGCAGGTTTACCGAGCTCGGTATTCGCTTGGGGACAAGCGAGGTCTAAGCTTGGGGGAGTTGATATGTCCAAAATGCATCACTAGTTTATATAGTAATTCTTTCTTATTAATTGATATATTTCATGATATGATGCTATTCATATGTTGTTTTGACTTAATTTACACAGTTTGTAACTTTCCAATGCCGAAGCAGCAGACGCAGGATTCATCGGTAAAAAGTGGACGCTGAGTTGCTGAAGGAGAATAACTCCAAATTACTTGAAAATCGACGGAGGGTATTTTACAGAAGGATGATGAAGACACGCAAAAGAGGGACCAGAGGGGGGCCTCAGGGTG
This sequence comes from Bromus sterilis, assembly GCA_950022295.1. Lineage (NCBI taxonomy): Eukaryota > Viridiplantae > Streptophyta > Magnoliopsida > Poales > Poaceae > Bromus > Bromus sterilis. The sequence continues at coordinate 279,575,587 of OX465599.1, read as the reverse complement.
CCCAGACGGCCACCTGGCGCGGCCCCCACCTTGGCCGCGCCGGGAGGACGCCTAGACCCCTAGGGCCACTCCCGACTCCCCCCTTTGGCCGATATATCACACATCGTCCAACAACCCTAAAAGAGGAGAGTTTTCGCGAGTTTCGCCGCCGCTCTGTGGCGGAAACCAACAGAGGAGAAAAGACAACTCCGGCGGGAAGATTCCACCGGAGAGAACACCTCCCGGAAGGGGAGATCGTCGCCATCATCATCACCATCGTCACATGCATTATCGAGATCATCATAAACATCATCCCAACATCATCACCATCTTCATCTTCATCCAATCTCACCTCACAAGTCCAACTTGTGTTGTAATCCGTACTATCTATCCTCTCTATTCTACCGGTGTTGATTACTACCGTGTGATGAACGCCATTGAGTTTTGTTGGAGAAATATCATTGTGTCAAGATTTTTTATCATCTATTTATCCCCACTGATCATGATCTCTTTTATGTCTTGTGAGTAGTTACTTTAATTCTTGAGGACATGGGAGAAGTCTAGTTGCTAGTACTCATATGATGTTGAAGTAATATGTGTTGTTTGATATTTAAGTTGTGTTGTTATTTTCCTAGTGGTGTTGAGTGAGTCGAACACTCAACACTTCGCCTTATCAAGGACATAGGGGAATGCATTGTGTATAAAGAATGCTTACGGTGGGTTGCCGGAGTGACAGAAATCTGAACCACAGTTTGCATGCTTTTGCACAAGGGAACAATGGATCATCGGTCGTATTGCTATGGTTAGGCTTCTGCCTTAATTACTATCTTGTATTTGCGGATGCTTGCAAGGTGTTTAATGATAAGAGTGCACTTATCTTAGTCTAGAGGGTGTACTAGCATAGATCCACCCACTCAACACTTATCAACGCAGCACATAGTACCGATACAGAGTATGGCTAAAGCACGTGACTGTTTCTCCTGTGTGTCCTCAAGAACGCTTTAGCCTTTATAAGTTCAGTTGCTAGGCCTGTCCTTTGCTCAAAAGGATTGGGCGACTTGTTACTCCTCAGTGCCTTTCACTTTACTCGCTTTTACCTTTTTGTTGCTTATATCGAAAACCCCTACAAAGTTATCTTTCAGTTCTTCTAGCTATTTATTTACCAAAGTCACTTACCAATACCTTCTTCTCCTCGTTGGGTTCAACACTCTTATTTATCGAAAACGCTACAAACGATCCCCTATAGTTGAGGGTCATCAGTCGTCACCATCACTAATCCATCCTTCCTCCATGACTTCTCTTCACATGTGTGAGTAATTCCCTGCTGTAGGCAAAGGGGATGGTAGGGATTGGATGAGTTTGATCATGTAATAGTTTGTTAGATTGTTGGGCGCATGTTGCCTATCATCTACTTTGGTGTTTATCATCTTTTCTACAACTTCTCGCTCTTAATGCTTGTCACTTTGGGCCCGAGTGCCATGTTTTCAGATCTGAACCACTTGTGTTTTCATGAGTCTATTTATGTTCGAGATCCTATCTATGAGTTGTATGCACCTATTATGGTCCGGAACCGGCAATCCAAAAGGTTACAGCTTGGGATACCAAAGGGGATGGTCCATAATTTGAGGATTCGATGTATCCATTGAGTTTATTGCTTTGTTCCGGTGCTCTTTGACAGGAGCACCTTAATCTCCATAAGTTCCCTTTGGCCCCGTTCGTAGCGGGATGGTAGGGCAAAAGATGTTGTGCAAGTTCTTAATGCAAGCACACACAACTACCTACGGGATACATGCCTAATGTTTGATATTTGCCTAGATGATCATTACTTTTCTGTGTGCCTTGCCCCGTGTTAGAATCTATTACATGTTCACTCTTATTCATGTAGCGCCCAACCATCCATCTCCCTAGCCTACAGTGTTTTAATCCTGCTGGTTACTACTAGTTTATTTCCGCTGTTTAATTTTGTTATTACCACCATCGCTACCACTATCATACCCGAGTTGCTATTAATACTTTGTTGCAAGCAAGTATATTTCAGGTGCGGTTGAATTGACAACTCAACTGTCAAATCTTATAAATACTCTTTGGCTCCCCTTGTGTTGAATGAATAAATTGGGTTAACTTATCCACGAGAACACAACAAACGATCCCCTAAAGTTGAGGGTCATCAAGTACTGTTTTCTGGCGCCGTTGCCGGGGAGCATAGCAATATTTACAAGTCTACTTGAAGTATTCTGCCTGCCACACTTCATCCGCTATGGGTAAGAAAGGAGACCCCAAGGTTCCGATCCTACCATCTACTACAAGAAAAGGTACCGTTCTGAGTACCAGTACTACGCTTGATTCACCTTCTGTTATAAGTAAGTTTGCTTCACCACTACCACCACATGCTACTTCAACTGAGTCTGTTACTATGTCCGATACTTTTGATGATACTTGCACTACTCTTGATGATACTAGTTTTCTTGGTCACTATATTGAAACTCAGATTGCTAAGGTTGCAGCAGAATCCGAGACCGAGACTCCTGCTACCTATCTATACTTCTTATAAGACAAAACCCCACTATAGATAATTTAATTTGTCTATCTCAAAATGCAAGCTATCCACATCATCTATTCTCTTAGCCAATCAATTGTCCATGTCACCCACTTAGGTCATTTAAATTGTCTCTCTTCACATGCAAGCTATCCACATCATCCATTTCTTAGCCAATCAATTGTCCATGTCATCTCAACTAATATATTTATTAATATCTATATGCAATCTCCATATCAACCATCTTTTAATCATTTTATTGTCCACTCTAATAATTTTTAATACACACATATTTCGGTTGCATCTTCACTTAAACAACTTAATGTATCAGACTTATATACTTTTTATTTATGCATATAATTTTCATAGCAATTCCCGCTGCAACGCGTGGGGTATACTTCTAGTATTCCTACTTTCAAAACCTTTGGTTACCCAGACTTAGATGAACTCAAGGAGAAAATCCTTGATGATGATTATATTACTCTTGATGATGATTTTTGCAGGGAACTCAAAGAGTGTGTCGACTCTGACCATCTGTTGTTGAGGAGCTGCTCAAAAAGCACTCCATGAAGAACAAGATTACCCCCGATCCTAAATTTGCTACATCTCCTATATGCATCACTGATCCTGATTATGATTTCTCTATTGATATTTCACTTATATCTACAGTCGAAGCTAACCCTTTTTATGGCAGAGAAAATGATGATGCTATAGCACACCTGACCAAACTCGCCGAGTTGGGTAACTTATTTACCACTGATGAAAAGATACGAAAATTCTATGTGGCCAAGCTTTTTCCTTTTTCTTTAAAGGAAGATGCTAAATCATGGTATGATGCACTACCTTATGGTTCCATTGAGATTCCTCGGGACTTAGTTGAATTCTTTGTTGATAAATATTTTCCTGCTCATATGCAACATGCTGCTTTGCAAAGAATCTATAACTTTAAACAATTATAGGATGAGCACCTCCCTAAAGCTTGGGGGAGGTATTGTGACTTAATCAAGGCTAGACCAGGACATGAAGTCCCCAAGAATGAATTACTTGATATATTTTATGCTGGTCTAACCAATGAATCTAGATCCTATCTGGATAGTTGTGTTGGTTGTATTTTCAGGGAAAGAACACCGGACGATGCTGAAGAATTAATGGGCAAGATTGCCAAGAACCACGAAGATTGGTCCGTCCCTGAACCACCTCCACCACCAAAGAAGAGGGGGGCATGCTTGTCCTGAGCCCCGAAGATATGCAAGAAGCAAAGAAGTCTATAAAGGAGAAATGCATTAAAGCCGAAGACGTGAAGAATCTACCGCCTATCGAGAAGTTGTGTGAGCCTACTACTCACCCTCCCTTGGTAGAGGTACACTCTTTATTAGACTTCACTGAAAGTGACATCCCTAAAGGTAAGCCTCCCGACCAATGCTCAGACAAGCTTGATAGTTTTATTATTAAGCCAGACCATTTTAATAGGAGGATACAAAGTCAGTTGCATGATAATTCCCTTGCTATCAAAAGTTTACTTGGTGTTCTAGCAAGAACAGTTAATGATATTAAATGTATTTTTAAGCATTTTCATATGGTTCAAACTCAGCTTGAACAAATTTCTAATGTGCAAAAAGATTTGTTTTCTAAAAATGCCAAACAGAACATACTCAGGAGAGGAACACACACCCAGGACCCACTCTATCCCGAGGGGCATCCGAAGAGGATCGAGCAAGATTCTCAAGTACAAGTAGAAGACGAGATTGTTGGCTCTCCTAAGAAGAAAAAGAAGAAGAATAAACACAAGGAGGCTGACAACTCCAATGATCCTATTACAAGCCAAGAACATGCTGTTGATCCTAACAACATATCTACCTCCGATGCTGAAACTAAAGACGATGCTGAGCCCGAAGAAAATGATAAGGAGAAGAATGATCCTCCCGAGGTGCGAGAAGAACAAGCACCTGATAAACGCAAGAAGTATACTAGAGAAGACTTCATAGCAAGAAGACACGGGAAGGAAAGAGAACCATGGGTACAGAAACCCATGCCCTTTCCAGGCAAGCCTCTCAAATCTAAAGAAGAAGATCATTATAATAAATTTTGTGAATGGATGAAACCTCTTTTTCTTCAAATTCCCCTGAGTGATGCTATTAAGTTACCTCCTTATTCAAAATATATGAAAGATATTGTTACTAATAAGAGAAAAGTTCATAATGAGGCAATATCCACTATGCTTGCTAACTACTCTTTCAGTGGCAAGATTCCTGAGAAGCTTGGTGATCCAGGTATACCCACCATTCCTTGCTCCATAAAAAATAATTATGACAAAACTGCCTTATGTGATCTCGGAGCAGGGGTGAGGGTTATGCCTTTTTCTCTTTATAAAAGGCTATGTTTAGATAAGCTAATCCCTACAGTTATCTCTCTTCAGATGGCTGACAAGTCAACAACCATCTCGATAGGTATTTTGTGAGGATGTTTCCGTTGAAGTTGCTAATTGTTTGATTCTTACAAATTTTGTTGTGCTTGACATGCCCGAGGATGGGAGCATGTCTATTATTCTTGGCAGACCTTTTCTTAACACCGCAAGTGCCATTATTGATTGCAATAAAGGAAAGGTCACCTTCAACGTTGACGATAAAGAACACACGGTGTATTTTTCGAAGAAGATTGAAAAAAGCCATGACCTTAACTCAATAGAGAACATCGAGACCGTGAAGATTGGAGAATGGGATTGTCCTCTACACGTGCACCACAAATACAAAACCATTATGGTGGGGACAATGTCCATTAAAGTAAAGGTGCAATGATCACTTCATAAGAGGTGAGACTTTTTCTTTGCTCTATATATCGCCGGTTTGTTGGTAAGACTTGATCAACCTTGCTAGCTAGCCTGTTTTATATAGGCAAAAAAGTGGAGCTTCTTATGTTTTCATTTGTTTTAGCTTTTATTCTCCTTGTTGTACCAAGTCTTTATGTTTTCGAAGCTTCACAATTCTAATCACTGCTTCAAGTTTTCAGAAAGTTTCACAGCTTTTTGAACTCCGAAATTTTTTCAACAGTGAAGTTTTCAGAAAATTTCCAGAAAAATAAAAATAAAAATTTCCATGTCGGGAGTGACCCAGAGGCACCTAGGGCTGACCAGGGGGGCACCAGTGGCCCAGGCGGCCAACTGGCGCGGCTAGCCCCCTGGCCGCGCCCACAGGGCGCCTGCGGCCCACAAGCCCCACCTCCAGGTATGTCTTCTTCCTCCTCCTTCCTCTCTCTTTCCAAAAACACAAGTTCTGCCCCCGTGCTCGCGTTGTTGCTGTTCTTGGAGACAATTTTCGATCTCTCTCTACAACCCACCATTTGAGCTAAGATTTTGAGCAAATACTCCCTGGTATGCAACTCCTTCACCCCTCAAATGAGATTTTAGATTGGTGGCTTGATTTGTGAATATTTAGTAGTTCTTGGTGCTGTTTATATGAGCTTTCATGCATGTGTAGAAATTTATTTTCCAAGTTTTGATGCAAGTTTAGGCCTTAGGTAAGTGAGTAGAGTAGTTTGCCTCAAATCACTTTGTTTAAATCCTTGTTTTTGTGAATTGTTAAAAATTTCAGAAATGAGTTTGCTAGGAAAAGCAAAGGGGTGTCTTGGGAAGAAGAAGCCCGAGCGCTCCGATAGAGTTACTAGAGCTGCAGCTTCACCCTCAGCTGCTAGGGTGAGCTACAATGAAGAACATGTGCCCCTGGTGTTGTTGGAAGACAGGAGTCCGACATGCGCAATGATGTATCTGTGCGATGATTTTCTTGAAGCTGCAGGAATCAAAGAGGATTTTTATGGTCTTTGCGCCAATGCAGGTTTGACACGACTAGCACTATGCCGTGTGGTACAATATAAGAAGCTCACCTCCTGCTTTGTTAATAGTTTTTGTTATAACCATGTTCCTGGAACCGTCGAGTTCAAAATTTACATTGATCTTATAACCATGTCTTTGGCACAATTTTGTGAACTAATAGGTGTGTAGAACGCTGGTCAGACGGCGAGGATGAACACTCAGACCTCCGAGTTGAGGACTCTGTTAAATTCCCTTTGTACCCAGGAGGAGAGCGACATTCATCGTACGAAGATTTCCAACATTTTATTTCCCCACATCATGTATTTGGCATACTTTATTGCTAGAGGGGTGTTTGCTCGTGACAACTGTCCCTCTGGGCCAAGCCCACGTTCTCCCCAGCCCACTCCCCATTCCCCTCCACTGCTCACCCCTAGGCGTGGCAGCATCCCCGCCGGCCATGGCTGCGGCCGTCGCCGTGGCGGCCATCCACGGCGCCCCGGCGTGGATAAGAGCAAGGCGACCCCCGTCTCGAAAAACCCTAGCCGCCTCCCACCCCTTTCCGCCTCGCCCTCTCTCTCGCTCTGATCTGGCGGCGCCCATGCGCAGCCATCTCCACAGTCGTGACCACGCGCGGCCAATGGCCATGCGTCGCCGCTCCTACATGTCCAGTCGACGCTCGACGATGACTACTTCACCCCGTGTTGCCAATCGCCATTGGGATGCACCGCAATGCCGCGATTTGAGCTGCATCTTCCACTACGGTCGCCGGCCGGCGACGCCAAATTTATCGTCGTCGGTGCTACTCCGGCGTCCCCGAGCTCTCCCCTGCCATCACCTTGAGCGCCACCTCCATTCCCCTCTTCTCCTCTCACTGTGATCGCCACAATTGTCGCTGACGTCGCACCCCGTGGTCGCGCTGTTGCGCGTCGTGCCTGCTGCCGCGCGCCGCCTCGTCCAGCCCACGTGCTGCCGGCGTGTGTGCGAGCGACCGCGTCGCTGCGCTGGCCTCCGCTTTCACGTCCCCGCGCCCCGCTGGCTGGCCTCTCCACACCCAGTGTTGGCCACGGCCATGGCCGAGCTCCCCCTTTTCCCCTGCCAATCGCCCTACTGCCTGCAGCTACTGCGGCCTTCACCGCCGTGCCGCAACCCCACCCCACCGCAACCGCCTCTGCCCATCTCCAGCCGCCGGCGCCGCCTCACGCTGCTGTGACCCCTGGCTCCATCCACCGGCGAGCCCCCGCTTGTCGCCATGTCGGGCAGTTAATCGTGGGGTGACCCACTGTCATGTGTGGTCCCCTAGTTTTAATTAGCCTAACTCCCTGTTAAGTTTACTTCTAAATAAAATACCCACCTAAGGTTTACATGTGGGACACACCCCCTAACTAACCCCTGGATTAAAATAAATGGAGGTAACACTTTGAGTTACTGACTGCTGGGCCCTAGGCCATTTAACTGATTAAATAATTGTTAACCAAATCAGTTTGGCTGACAACTAGGCCCCACTGGATAACTAAGATTAGATAAAATGTTTAAATAGATAGAGGCTGACCAGTGGGACCCACTGGTCAGGTTTGACCAGTCAACTTGTGTTGTGGATAATGTTGAAATTAATTATTAAAAATAAATTCAGAAAATGGTTTAAATTGATTTAAACTTTGAAATTAAATATCTTATAAACCGTAAGTCAGATTCAAAAACTTTATACATCAAAGTTGATCAGAAAAATTTAACGAATACGGTTACGCTACTCGTAGACCCACCACACTTCTCTAACATAGCAAACACGGAACATTTCCCCTCCGGTTCATCTATCTGTTAGACGACTGGAGCCGGTAAAACTTTCCGGATGAAAGTGTTCTGAATGATTCAACAAACACGGATACACTATCCACATGTCTGACAGATGTCTCTAACACTGCAGACATGGAACCTTCCCCTCCGAATCATTTGTCCGGTAATCAACCGGTACTGATGAGTCATCACCGGATAAATTCCCTCTCTGACTAAATACTTAGCACTACGTAGAACATCGTGTGCAATTCAATTTCCATGTCCTTTCTCTGTGTTTACTTTGTGTTTATTGTATATATTGTTTCTCTCCCCCCTTTATTCTTCGGTAGACCTTGACACTACCGCCGAAGACACCGTTGCTGAGTACGACTACTTCGTCGATGACCCTTCCCCTACCGTCGAGCTTCAAAGCAAGCAGAGCCATTTTCCTTCCCCAGATATCGCCTATCTTTCCTTATATTTCTTGTACTAGGCATTGCTGCTACTGCTACGTTACAATCCTATTCAATTGCATAGCCTGTTTTTGTCGCCCCTTGATGTACCTTCCTTTGTCCTATGCTTCCTTATAAATATATATAATATTCAATAGTGAACCCTGTGCATTGTTAGCTAGGTTTAGAATAGCGGGCCGTGATCACTCTGGTGAGTGAACGCGAATTACAAAATATTATAACTGCAACAGGTACGGATCAATGCAGGCGCCCTAGGGAACCTACAACGGCGAGACTCTGCCGAGTCACTTCGAGTTTGACTTATGAGTGGAATGGACTCGTATTTCACTCTCGTCAGCTCAGTAGCGTAGCATCACCGGGATGATACGAGGTTTACCTCTTTAGTTCATTCCGCTGATGTCTCTGTCGAACCTCTTCAAGTGTACCATCGAGGGTGATTCCTCCTGGTTTCACTTGATGGTAGGCACTCGAATCAACTGGTGTCCTTAAAGGTAAAGAGTCGGGTGACCCAACGGTGCACGCGCAGGGATTGTATCGGGACGACAGGACAGGAGGATACCATCGTGGGCCTGGTCCTTGCTCGTTGGCCGTGAGATACCCTGTAGTATGAAAGTCGAGCTCTACCAAGAGCACACACGAGACAAGGTAAGGAGACGATTCACCTTGTTGGTAACCGCACGAGTTGGTGGGACGACAGGGCAGGGACCGATGTACTGGTGGTCCTGGTTGCTGTCGTTGTCCGTGACTCACCCAGATAAGGGGCAACGATAACGGTTGTCCCGACAAATAATAATAAAATTCTTAACGGTTCAGGTGGATGACTTGAGAGGCCGCAAAAGCTTGTGCGCACTACCTTCACGTGGGATTACGGTGTGGTCCCTCAACGTTGTGGTCTCGCTCGAAAGCTCTAAAAGACGTCCAATTCAACATTGTGGTTGGGTCGATCTGCATCCTAGAAGAGTTGTGTGGAATCACCTGGCGCACAACGACCCAGAGGGTGAGGGGCGACGGTCCAAGACCCCCTTGCACTTAGGACTTTAGACTAGCGGGGACCTCTCTGATGAGTCGTAGGATGGGCCTCGGCGTGTCGGATAGCCTCGGTGGGGCATTCCCTAACAAGGTGTACACCACCCTGGAGATCCGAGCGTGCAGGCTGAACAGTAGTGCACCCCTGCAGGGAGTTTAATATATTCAAATAGCCGTGTCCACTGTAACATGACGCTTTATGCTGAAGCCAGAGCCTACTACTACAAACTATTACTATTAAACAATTGGTTCCGGTTTCTCTTCCTCGCAGGGAAGTCGAGGAGGGGATCTCGGAGGCACTATTAATTATTAATAATTACAACTTACTATTATACAAAGCTGTAACAACTTCTGTTGCATTGTTATTACATTCATGCTATTGAAGTGTTGGCTATTCTCTTCTCATGCTTCAAGACTCGTTGGAAGATGCTAGTATTCGATAGGCTTAGCTTCTCTTCCTTATTCTGATTTCTACCTTGCAGTCCATTATATACAGCCTCCCCTTTCCAGTTGATACAAATGCATAAATGCTTAGTAGCGGACGTAAGACTCACGGGTATGCTAGATACTCACCTTTTCTTTATTTCACCCCTTTTTGTTTTTCTTGATCGGCCGCTGCAGTCGACGTTGGAGCCTTGGAGTCCAGGAGCTGAAGATCCCCGGTGCTTGCTTCATCGTGGAGTTCCCCCCCTCGACCAGGAGTAGTTCGGAGGTTCACAAGCAGGAGGCCTCGCCTTTTCGATCGTTCTTGTTTTTGTTATAGCCTTCTTAAGGAAGATCATGTGTACCTTGTGTCTGAACTCAGATACTATTGCTTCCCGTAACTTTGTGCTCTTGAGCTGTTGTATTCGAGCCCTCGTGGCCCCTGGCTTGTATTAAACAGGTTGTATTATTCTATTTGTAGAGTTGTGTTGTGATATCTTACCGTGAGTCCCTGATCTCGATCGCGTACCTTGCGTGTATGATTACTGTACACGGTCCGATTTTGGGGGCGTCACAAGTTGGTATTAGGGCCAACTGCCTGTAGGATACCCCCTTCCAACTCCTTGGTCGAAGTCGAGTCTAGTATTTGCGAAACTACTTTACTAACAGTGTCGTGTGGCTTATCGGCCCACATCGCAAACTTGGTGGTATTAGGATCCTTTTCTCCGTACCTTTACTCTGGGATTCTACTCTCATCCTTTCGGGTAATTTTATGAAATACTATCCCTGCCCCTCAATGATTTGAGTTATCATCGACAAACTCCCTTGACTCCCTGCCAATACAACTTGGTCGAGTATATCGTGCTCTGCTTTTCATTGGGAAAGATATACACCTGATACTTGTGTATCATCACATTTTCTCATCCATTGGTCTGTTTAACCTTTCTTGTAATGTGTCTTATCTGAGCAGTGATAATCCCCTGCTTATGTAAACACTTCGGTGTACTACTCTGTTGGTACAACCTATTACTATGATGGATAATCTTTCGGTTACCACCGATGGACGAGAGTTTTGCCGATTGGTCTGCCTCGTTTTAACGAGCAAGAAAATGATTCGCTTCGTTCCTTGCCCTTGGTACCAACATCGTTACCGAGATAAATGATGATCTGTTCCTTGACAAACCTTGCATCGCGATCGCATGGAATGTCACCACCCTTCTTATACAATGTGGGCCCATAACCCATAGTTGCACAGGATCGAAACCTAACTCTTGTCACATACCTTGCGATATTCAGTCTGATACCAGACGTACTTATGCCTGATGCTATGGACCCCTTTTCATAATCCGTTATCGGCATCGAATGCATGCTTATCCACATGAAACATCTCATACCTTCTTTTGTTTATCTCGATGTATTCCCCTGAGTATAAACTCGGAAGATACTATGTGCCCATTCCCTTTGGATAACCTCGATTGATTAACCTTGTACCGATCCAACCCCTCGAGTTTCCTCTCCTAGCCTATTCGTACGTACGATGAAGACCCCGAAGGAAGGATGACCACTCATTGAGATGCACCGATGCAGAGAAATGAAGACTTCAACGGGAAGGATTAACTTCTTCGAGAAGGGAAACAATAACAAGAAGAATCGATAGAATACGAAACCAAATCTTTACCCCTTCCACTACCTTTTAATTCTCGGGACGAGAATGCTTTGTAGTGGGGGAGATTTGTAACACCCTCAGGTCTTGTAACAGTAATCACTGTTGTTGGAACAGTAATCACATTGCTTAAGTTCAAATCACTGTGCTTGATCCTTGCCTTGATCATCTTTGAAATTCAAAGATAAATTCAAAATCCTTGTGATTGAAAAAAAACAAGTTGGAATAAAACTTGGACCAAAAATTGTGAAACCACTTTTATAAATATCGTAATATTCAATAGATCATATTAAAACTATAATGGGGTTTTATTATGAAGTTAAACGATTTAAACAAATCCTAGCAGTAGCAAAACAACTATATTTGATGCTTTTAAAACTATAAATAATTAAATTGAATTTATTTGGGATCCAAACTTTTTGTGGCACTTGTACAAAGTGGAACACTAATATATAAAACATTAACAATTTTTATAAAAATCCTTAAGTAATTAAAACAAGATATAAAAGAAAATACAGAAAAGAAAAGAAAAGAAAAACAAAAAAACTATCTAGTGCCCAGGGCAACCCCTCCCTCTGGGCCAAGCCCACCTCCTCCCCAGCCCACTCCCCCTTCCCCTCCACTGCTCACCCCCCAGGCGTGGCAGCATCCCCGCCGGCCATGGCTGCTGCCGTCGCCGTGGCGGCCATCCACGGCGCCCCGGCGTGGATAAGAGCAAGACGACCCCCGTCTCGGAAAACCCTAGCCGCCTCCCACCCCTTTCTGCCTCACCCTCTCTCTCGCTCTTTTCTAGCGGCGCTCAAGCGCAGCCGTTGCCACAGCCGTGACCACGCGCGGCCAACGACCCTGCCTCACCGCTCCTACATGTCCAATCGACGCCCCGACGATGACTATTTCACCCCGTGTTTCCAATCGCCATCGGGACGCACCGCAACACCGCAATTTGAGCTGCATCTTCCACCACGGTCGCCGGCCGGCGACGCCTAATTCATCATCGTCGGTGCTACTCCGGCCTCCCCGAGCTCTCCCCTGCCATCACCGTGAGCGGCACCTCCATTCCCCTCTGCTCCTCTCACCGTGGTCGCCACAACTTTCATTGACGCCACACCCCCATGCTCCCGCTGTCGCGCGCCTTAGCTGCTGCCGCGCGTCGCCGCGTCCAGCCCACGTGATGCTGGCGTGTGTGCGCGCGCCCACGTCACCGCGCTGGTGTAACAGCCCAGATTTCACAAAAATTAAAAAAAATCGGTGTGAATTGTTTGATTGTCTGATTTGTTTGCGGTGTTTGCATCCCCGATTTATCGATCGGTGATTATCCCCCCCCCTCTTATCTCATACCGGACGGAGACCGACCCTTTCCACCCTGACATTCGACCTTTGCGACACCGGGTTTAACCCGATCACCGTCGCGAAAACCGCACAAGACCAGCCGAAGCCAACGGAACAAAAAACCCCGTTAAATAATTAAACGGGTTATTTTTATAGCGCGCCGGAAAGTGTTCTCGGAACGGTTCCAGCGCGAGGTGAACGCCGCCGGCTTGACGCACTGATCGCACAGCTCGAAGTTTTACCCGTATCGGAGGTCCTGCGGACCCCTGGAGGTCAAAAACGTAAACACCGCGCGCCCGAGAGAAAATCCGGGGATGTTTTTGCAAACTACCAGCCACCTTGGCTATATAAAGACCAGCACTCTCCCACCCCTTTCTAGGGTTTCCCTAAGCCAAAATTGCATCCACCCCCTCCACTTTGCCACAAAAAATAGTCTATTTTCGCAATTAGCCCATTTTTATCACAAACCCTATCCAGATCAATCCTGGACCGTCAGATCTCGCGATCCGATGGCCCAGGGAGCTCCCCACCAACCAGCCATCTCTCTCCTCCCATCTCCACCGCGCCGCCGCCCGTGGTGGTCGAGGCCGCCGCGCCGTGCAGCAGCTGGCCAGCCGGGCACCACCTCGCCGCGCCTCCTCCTTTCCCTCTCCTCCCGCGCCTCCTTTCCCTCCTCACCCCCTCTGTCCCTCTCCCTGCAGGCACCGGCGCAGCCACGCCATGGAAGGCCGAGTCGCGAGCTCGAGCGCGCCGCCGTCTCTCCGTCGTCCACCGCCACGCGCGGATCCAGGGGTGGATCTGGCGCCTCTGCGCCCCGTCCCGTCGGAACGGGCTGCTCCCCGCTGCCGCGCGCATGCGCCCCCTGGCCGAAGCGCCACCGACCGGCGAGCCCGCCGCCGCGAGCCACCGCCCGTCCACGGCCTGGATCGGGACAGGAACGCAGCCGACCAGCCGCCGGAGACCGCCTGGTGGGCCGGCCCAGCACCGCCGCCCCCAAGGCCCAGTCCAGCCGAGCCCAGCCGCCAACCTTCCGCCGCCCACTTCGCCAGTTGGGCCGAGGCCCGCGAGGTCTTTTTTTTAATCCCTTTTTTTCTGTTGAATTAGCCCCTGCGAATTTTTCTAAGTCTGGAGATATTGTGTTGCTGATGCCGTTTTGCGTTGAAGTTTACGAGTAAACCGTAGCCCGGATGACGTTGCGCCCAAAAGGAAATTTGTTTAGAATTGTGTGTACTTCAATTCATCTTTTGTGAGCGTTTTGATTTGAGGCCATATTGATGATGTTAATCTGTGTTGAAGTGGGCATCAGGCTGTTAACTGCTACTAATTTCTGCCATGTGCTGCTGCTGTTATTTTATTGCAAGTTTGATTGATGATTGTGACTCATCCATGAGGCCTATTGCATTGATTCTTATTGCATACTGTTAAGCATCATGTCTACTTTCATTATATGTATTGCATTGTCATGTTGACATTTCTGGTCATAATTATGTTTTGTCCAAAGTTGCTATGCCACTGTTTTTGACAGCCACCTCTGTTTTTCTCTAAGTCTGTAACTTTCCGATGCTATGTTGCATGCTTAATATCTTTTGATATGTTATTCCTACTACATTGATTCTTGTTTGTACCTGGTCATCATCATGCCTACTCCATGCTCATATATTGCTATGTCATGTTTCTACACTTTTGCATATAGTTTTTCTCCTGTTTATACAGCATAAAAATAACAGTTTCTGCCCTGTTTCCCTGATTTTCACTAAGTCCTTGACCAGTAATGTTTTATAGCTTTTTGTGTTGCTTATAACTAGTGAACCATGATGCCTATGTCAGAACCCCAACTAGGGTAAATGCTAGGGTTTGAGTGCCCCTTTGCATCATGCAAAAATTTAAAAAGAAAATTCAAAATTGGGGAAAAGAAAAGCCCTGAGAAATTAAATCAAATGGCCAGACAAAAATTTCTTCCAAAAATTGCTCTGGTATTTTTGAAAAGTCTTATAAATATGCATGATCACATATAAAGTGAAGTGGGTCCCACTGCATGCACCAAGATTTTTCAAATATTCCAAATAGGGCTTGGAGATTAAATTAAACTCCAATTTGAATTTAAATTCAAATTGTTTGATTTTCAAAAATCACCAAAAATTATGAGTGGCTAGCTATATATGTTATAAGCCCACATAAAAGTTTTCATGATTTTATAAAATGCTCTACTATTTAATTTAGAGCAAAACAAACAGAAGAAAAAGAAAACAGAAAACAAAATGGAAAAAAAGGAAAAATGGGCAAAGCAGCCCAACCCACCCAGGCCGGCCCAGCCCAGCAGCCTTCTCGTTTGTCTTCTTCTTCCCCACGCCTCCAAGCAGCTCCGTGGAGCGCTGGTCACCGTGGACGCCACCGAGGCGAGCCTAGACCTCCCCAGGCCAGCTCCTCGTGCCACGGCGATGCCCACAAGCTTCCTACCCCTTTCCCTCTCCTTGCGGTCTCTCTCCCACCCTCTGTTCTTCTATCCAGAGAGGAACCATACGCCGTCGTCGCCACTGATTCGTCGCCGGCGTGGCCACAGGGCTCACCTCGCCGCGCCATCTTGTCCACAAGGAGTGCCGCCCTTGTCTCCGTCGTCTGGTGCCCTCAATCGAAGCTCGGAAGTTCTGCAATCGACGCTAACGTCACGGAAACCGCTGCGGCCGCCGTTGCCTCTCTGAAGAATTCACCACCGGCACGACTCCTTTCACTCCGGCGACTACGCCATTCTGCTCAGGGTGAGCTTGCGACCCTTTTCCCCCTTCGCTCTGCTTTCTTCCGTGCATGTTTCGCCGATCCCCTCTTCACCAATGGCCGGTCGCCGCCATTGCCGTCGTTGGCATGGCCTGGGACCCCCCCAGGAACCCCCGATGGCAGAGGTGGGTGCGGGAGTTCACGGGCTTCACGCCCACACCAACCGAGCCCTTCCCCGTGCCCTAAACGCCACTTCGGCGAAATTCCGGCGGCCTACAGTGGCAACGCCGACGAGCCCCTCCATTAGAACACCTAAACACCCCCTAATCCTCACCCTAGTCACTGCCAGGTGGGGCCCCCAGCCCTAATAACCCCTCTGTTAAGTTAACAGAGAGGGGATTAACCCCCCTGAGGCTGACACCCTGGACCCACATGTCAGCCCCCCCCACTGATGTCAGCATTGCATCATGCTGATGCAATAAATCAAATTCCAGAAAAATAGAAATGAATTAAAAGAATTACAGAAATTACAAAAAATCAGATAAACTTTGAAAAATCATAGAAAATTCATATGAACTCCAAATTGGAAAAATAATATATGAAAAATGATCAGCATAAAATTCTCTATCCAAATATGCAACTTTCAACCATGTTTGAGTTGATTTTAAAATGGTACCAGTAGCTTTTGCTATTTGGCTTCATTGGAATTAATTCAAATTTAATTCAAATGCAATTCAAATTTTAACCATTACAATGCAGACATGATCACCTGAACTTCAGAAGCATATCACCCACATGATCACATGTTTTCAAATGATCAAACATTTTCAAATGCAATTTGGTTAAATTGAAATTCATATGTGGAGTTTGAATTTGCATTTCAAATGCAATACACTTCATTTAAATCAAATGTACCACAAACCAGCACCATTCACCTCATGGACAACTATATCATATGTTTGTGCATACTATTACAATGTTGCCCCCCCCTTTTGTTGATGATTGTTTCCGGTACCAGCTTTTCCGAGACGGTGATCACCCCCGAAGAAGAAGACCACCGTTAAACCCCGTGTGTCGTCAGCAAGGCAAGCAAACCCCATTGATCATGTCTATAAAATCCCAATTCCCTCTCAGTCTCGCTTATGCATGTTTAGGAGATCACCTTGTATCGATTCTACCGCATAGTTGAAACCATATCCTTTGCATGACCTATCATCTTGTCACAGTAGTAAGCAAACCACAATCCTAGCTGACATAGGAGTTGTTTGATATCATGAGGCCCCTGCAACTGTTATAGCTTATTGCATGCTTAGTGTTACATGAGGTTGCTTTTGATGTGAGTCGGGATGATAGTGAACATGGTGTTGATGAAAGTGAAACTGTGTCGGTGAATCCACCCTAATACAAGGTGAACGATGAGAGGCTGTGTAGGAGTACACAGTGGGTTGTCTCCTTGAACACCGCCTTAAGCACCGAGTTCTTGTATGGTAATCCAAGCCAAAGAGTACAACCACACATTGGGCTCACTAACCCCTCTCGGCCTAGTACCTTGATCCGTGTCGACGTCCAGGAGTCACATTAGTTCGGGCTTTCCATTTGACATCTGCATAGAAAAAGAATGAATGAATTGTTGCATCATATAGATATGTGAGTGCACTTGTGAGGCAGGAAAACCATCTGCCAGAGGTGGCGTCTCGGTCACTTACATTGTTTGAGTCCGTTTCGTTGATCCGGCCGGGCTCTCGAGCGGAGGCAAACTCAGATAGTCGACTCCTGGAATAGACCGGTTGTGAGCGAAGTGTCGTGGTGAACATCCTCGCTGTCACCTCTTGGACGGTGGCGAGACCTGGCGGTAACCGATGGTCATGTGTGTGTAGCTTACACCCTTGCAAGGTTAACAAAACTATTCGAATAGCCGCGTCCGCGGTTATGGACTACTTGGAACCTGTACCTGATTATTAGACAACTTGAATTGATACTTCTAAAATTCACAAGATAAGCGTGAGTGCTATGGTGTGCTTCCTCGTGGGGAAGTCGAGGAAGTAACCATAGTGGTGTTTTGGTTGGAGACTTGGATAGTGGACTCGTCTACGCTTCTTACCTCAAGTCTGGTAATCGTAGTTCAAGACTAGCCAAGTCAAAGCTGGCACTTCTGCATGTTGAACCCCACCTCCTTTAACTTGATACTTGAGCATGAGTAGTATAGATCTGATGTAAGTCTTGCTGAGTACGACTTTGTACTCACGTTTGCTTATTCTATGTTTTAGATGAGAAACCAGACCCCGATGGAGTCATCGACCCGAAGCTCGACGTTGACCTTGGTAGTATAGTCCCAGACAGCCGTCTGGTCCCTCTTGGAAGGGCATGTTTGATGTACAAGGCTTCTCTAAGACATTTGTTAATCTTGTCTGTACTCAGACCTAATTTTCTTCCGTTGTATGATGTAATGTGATCACAGACATGTGATCTTTGTATGCTCTATGTGTATATCAATAAAGAGTACTTTGTAGAGTTATGTGATGATACCTGCTGTTCATACTAGGCATGTGTGCTGCGTGTATGTTTATAACATGCATGTCTTAGTATGGGTTTTCGAGACCTTAGTCGTGATCTGGCTGGCGGTCTTTTATACACCAAGTGGCCCTTAGATGCGCGCAGCTTGGGGCATCGCGATACGATTGCTCGTGACTCTGTCACGTGGCACACTTTGTTGTATGATCGAGCCCGCCCTAGACCCCGACTAAGTGATCGGGCTGGAGTAAGTCTATGTAAGAGTTAGGATCCAATCGATAACATGGTTGAGGCGACTTGTCTATGAGTATGGGATTCACCACCCATAAGCATTTAGACTTGTGAGCGGACGTTGAGGACCCATCTCAGTTGATCATCCGGCCTGAATGGGATGCCCCTCACATTCGATGCTTACCGAGAACGTTCTGTGCTTGGCTTTGTCTGCTTAGACAAGTGGGTACGGTTCTCGGCTCTCCATGTGATTGTATCGTGACTGGAATTACATACGCTAACCCCGGGTCCCGACAGCCTATTTGCATGATTCCTTTTGCCATGCCTTCTCTGCCATGTCTAACTTAGTTGCATATCATTTGTGAGTATGTTTGCATTCATTATCCTGTTTATGCATTAATCTAAAGTGTGCTTCCTGATGTTGGCAGATTGTGTTCCAAACTTGTATTGCTTGTATCTTTTTAACCGTAACTCTGTTTGGAGTGTTCTTTATATGTAACTTGATTAGTTTTTTGAGTACTTTGTGTTTATGCTATTGTTTGCTTTTGTTAATCAACCTAAAATATGGTTTAGGACAGAACAGTAACAATTACTTAAATTGTCGTGGGGCACTTAGTGGAATGCCATGTTTAGGTTGTGCCTCACTTAAATTGACTAGCATAGATAGTTTCCTTTATGCTTCACCTCTTTCCATGTTTGTGTGATATGCCATGCTTGAGTGAGATGCCATGTTAATAAACTTTGCTCACCTTGTGTAGCTAAACAACTTGAACCATTCTAAATGTGTGGTATCGTCGTGTGTGACGAGTACTCCACTTAACCTATTAGTAACTGCTCTCGACGGTAGTTGCGATGTCTCGTGTTGCCTTAGTGTTGATGCTTGCTCGTGTTTGCTTCGTAGTAATAGATGCTTGCTCGTTGATTGCTTTCCAGTGTTTACCTCTTGTGTGCTTCCGTGGGTACCTCTTGGAGACGATGCGAGCTTGCGATCAACTACACCTTCGGAACCCGACTTATCAACAGACAAGGACTATACATTACTTATGATCCATTCTATTTCAACCAGCGGTTTTCATGCTAGTATAGGTTAGGTTCGATGTTTGATCCTACCACATGTTTACAGCCTCTTTCAAACCGATACAGCCATGTCCCCTCCCAACAAACCTTGTACTGCTATGTTACTATTGCTCGTTGCTCAGCCCCTGCTTAGTATGCATGCTTAGGATGCTACGATGTTACCCTGTTACTCCTTGGTTTGGGCTATCACATTATTATATTGTTGTTGATGATATGATTATTATAATGTTGACTATACTCGACGAAGGATGGAAGGTCTAGGCTATCCCGCCCCGATGCTTTGTTCCATTCGAGTCACCTAGGATCCGAGTTCCGGGTATTGGTTTTAAGACTGAGCGTGTCTAACCGCGTGTGGGATTTTATGGGGTCCCCTTTTCTTACCTATCTAGCTTCAGACATTTCTAGAGGTGGCCCAAGCTGATTTACCATTTGAAAACAATGCATATATGTCTGTCGGGTCGCTCCTAGCAGATATCCTTTAAAACAACCTAGACTAGCGGAGACATGGTTTCCCAATTGGTCCACCTTTGACCGGCGAGGGCCCTGGACCTCGCGTGAGGTGTCCCGGTAACCCAAACCCTGTTGAGACGGAAGAGACCGATCCGAGGG
This sequence comes from Bromus sterilis, assembly GCA_950022295.1. Taxonomy (NCBI): domain Eukaryota; kingdom Viridiplantae; phylum Streptophyta; class Magnoliopsida; order Poales; family Poaceae; genus Bromus; species Bromus sterilis. Next base: position 279,555,443 of record OX465599.1, on the reverse strand, counting down.
TGCGGCCGACTTTTGGATTGGATGTCAACTCCCCGGGGGCCACCTGGATTTGTTCTTTGTTAGCTAGAGGGACCCGTCGTTTCGAATCTCTCGGAACTAAATCATAAAATGGTTGCCTGTGATGGGTAGCAACTGTGAGAGATGGGCATGCGTGTGGAGCCTTGTAATGGGCAGTTGGTACACCCATGTAGGGTTAAATCTTTTCGAGAAGTCGTGTCCACGGTTATGGATGACTTGAGACCTACTCCTTGTTCATAGACAACAACAACTGAGATAATCTTAACATAATTTTATCAACGTGTGTGTGCCTTGACTGCTTCTTCTTCGTCGGGATGCGAAGATGAGGACAAGGATAGGATAGGTGTTATGTTTGCGTAAGTAGATGATAGCGAGACTTGTTGGAGGCGATTCCTCATCGAATGCTTGGCTTCTTATCTTACTCTCTAGATCGTTAGCCACTTCATAATGCTAGTGCAGCAGCAACCTCACCACTTACCCCATGCTTACCGTAAACTACTAGTTGTCCTAGAATGATGAGTGATGAAGTCCTTGCTGGGTCAGTTGACCAATATAGTTGGATGCTGAGTACTTCTGTACTCATGATACTACCCCCAAACTCTTTTCAGGGTTCTTGATCGACAACAGGTATGGTGATCGAAGTTTCACATGGAGACTCGACGACGACTAGTTAGGCGGATCCTGGCGTAGGGCCTGGACCCGTGTGGTTATGGGGATCGATGATTTTCTCTTTGCCACTAGGAATTTCATTGTAGTCTGTACTCAGACATGTATCTTCCGCTGTTGTATTGTATTAAGGAAGATGTATGCCGATTGTATGAGATGTTGTGTCCTTGTACCTGTAATGTTGTGATATCATGTTGGAAATCCGGGGCATATGGCATTGTCATATGTCGCGGTGGGACCGATATGTGCTTCGTCCCCGGACCTGGATGGAAACATCTAGATCTGGAACAGTACCGCATATCGGACCTTACAGCTGGCCTCCGCTGTCGCGTCCCCGCGCCCCGCTGGCTGGCCTCGCCATGCCCAGTGTTGGCCACGTCCATGGCCGAGCTCCCCCTTTTCCCCCGCCACTCGCCCTACTGCCTGCAGCTACTGCAGCCCTCGCCGCCGTGCCGCAACCCCCACCCCGCCGCGGCCGCCTCTGCCTATCTCCAGCCGTCGGCGCCGCCTCACGCTGTCGTGACCCCTGGCCCCAGCCATCGGCGAGCCCCCGCTCGTCGCCATGTCGGGCAGTTAATCGTGGGGTGACCCTCTGACATGTGGGGTCCCCCAGTTTTAATTAGCCTAACCCCCTGTTAAGTTTACTCCTAAATAAAATACCCACCTAAGGCTTACATGTAGGCCACACCCCCCTAACTAACCACTGGATTAAAATAAATGGAGGTAACACTTTGAGTCACTGACTGCTGGGCCCTAGGCCATTTTACTGATTAAATAACTGTTCACCAAATCAGTTTGGCTGACAACTTGGCCCCACTGGATAATTAAGATTAGATAAAATGTTTAAATAGATAGAGGCTGACCAGTGGGACCCACTGGTCAGGTTTGACCAGTCAACTAGTGTTGTGGATAATGTTGCAATTAATTATTAAAAATAAATTCAGAAAATGGTTTAAATTGATTTAAACTTTAAAATTAAATATCTTTTAAACCGAAAGTTAGATTCAAAAACTTTATACATCAAAGTTGTTCAGAAAAATATAACGAATACGGTTACGCTACCCGTAGACCCGCCGCACTTCTCTAACATACCAAACACGGAACATTTCCCCTCTGGTTCATCTATTTGTCAGACGACCGGAGCCGATAAAACTTTCCAGATGAAATTGTTCTGAATATGAAAGTTGTTCTGAATGATTCAACAAACACGGATACACTATCCACATGTCTGACAGATGTCTCTAACACTGCAGACATGGAACCTTCCCCTCCGGATCATCTGTCCGGTAATCAACCGGTACCGATGAGTCATCACCGGATAAATTCCCGCTCCGACTAAATACTTAGCACTGCGTAGAACATCGTGTGCAATTCAATTTTCATGTCCTTTGGGTTCATTGTATTTATTGTTTCTCCCCCCTTTATTCTCTGGTAGACCTCGACACTGCCGCCGAAGACACCGTTGCTGAGTACGACTACTTTGTCGACGACCCTACCCCTACCGTCGAGCTTCCAGGCAAGAAGATCCATTTTCCTTCCCCAGATATCGCCTATCTTTCCGTATATTTCTTGCACTAGGCATTGCTGCTACTACTACATTATAATCCTATTCAATTGCATAGCCTGTTTTAGTCGCCCCTTGATGTACCTTCCTTTGTCCTATGCTTCCTTATAAATATATATAATATTCAGCAGTGAACCTTGCGCATTATTATCTAGGTTTAGAATAGCGGGCCGTGAGCACTCTGGTGAGTGAACGCGGATTAGAAAATATTATAACTGCAACAGGTACATATCAATGCAGATGCCCTAGGGAACCTACAACGCCGAGACTCTGCCGAGTCGCTTCGAGTTTGACTTACGAGTGGAATGGACTCGTATTTCACTCTCGACGGCTCCGTAGCGTAGCATCACCGGGATGATACGAGGTTTACCTCTTTACTTCATTCCGCTGATGTCTCTGTCGAACCTCTTCAAGTGTACCATCGAGGGTGATTCCTCCTGGTTTCACTTGATGGTAGGCACTCGAATCAACTGGTGTCCTTAAAGGTAAGGAGTTGGGTGACCTAATGGTGCCCGCGCAGGGATTGTATCGGGACGACAGGACAGGCGGATACCATCATGGGCCTGGTCCTTTCTCGTTGACAGTGAGATACCCTGTAGTACGAAAGTCGAGCTCTACCAAGAGCACACGCGAGACAAGGTAAGGAGACGTTTCACCTTGTTGGTAACCGCACGAGTTGGTGGGACGACTGGGCAGGCACCGATGTACTGGTGGTCCTGGCTATTGTCGTTGTCCGCGACTCACCCAGATAAGGGGCGACGATAACGGTTGTACCGACAGATAATAAAAAAATGCGTAACGGTTTAGGTGGATGACTCGAGAGGCCGGAATGGCTTGTACGCACTACCTTCACGTGGGATTACGATGTGGGCCCTCCGCGTTGTGGTCTCGTTCGAAAGCTCGGAAAGATGTCCAGTTCAGCATTGTGGTTGGGTCGATCCGCATCCTAGAAGACTTTCATGGAATCACCTGGCGCACAACGACCCGGAGGGTGAGGGGCGACGGTCCAAGACCCCCTTGCGCTTAGGACTTTAGACCGGCGGGGACCTCTCTGATGAGTCGTAGGATGGGCCTCGGCGTGTCGGATAGCCTAGGTGGGGCATTCCCTATCAAGGTGTACGCGACTCTGGAGATCCGAGCATGCAGGCTAAACAGTAGTGCACCCCTGCAGGGAGTTTAATCTATTCGAATAGCCATGTCCACGGTAACATGACGCTTTATGCTGAAGCCAGAGCCTACTACTACAAACTATTACTATTAAACTGTTGGTTCCGATTTCTCTTCCTCGTAGGGAAGTCGAGGAGGGGATCTCGGAGGCATTGTTAATTATTAATAATTACAACTTACTATTATACAATGCTGCAACAACTTCTGCTGCATTGTTATTACATTCATGCTATTGAACTGTTGGCTATTCTGTTCTCATGCTTCAAGACTCGTTGGAAGATGCTAGTCTTCGCTAGGCTTAGCTTCTCTTCCTTATTCTGATTTCTACCTTGCAATCCACTATATCCAACCTCCCCTTTCCATTTGATACAAATGCATAAATGCTTAGTAGCGGACGTAAGACTCGCGGGTATGATAGATACTCACCCTTGCTTTATTTCCCCCCTTTTTGTTTTTCCTAATCGGCCGCTGCAGTCGACGTTGGAACCTTGGAGTCCAGGAGCTGAAGATCCCCGGTGCTTGCTTCATCGTGGAGTTCCCCCCACGGCCAGGAGTAGTTCGGAGGTTCCCAGGCAGGAGGCCCCTCCTTCTCGATCGTTGTTGTTTTTGTTCTAGCCTTCTTAAGGCAGATCATGTGTACCTTGTGTCTGTACTCATATACTATTGCTTCCGCTAACTTTGTGCTCTTGAGCTGTTGTATTCGAGCCCTCGTGGCCCCTGGCTTGTATTAAACAGGTTGTATTATTCTATTTGTAGAGTTGTGTTGTGATATCTTACCGTGAGTCCCTGATCTCGATCGTGTTCCTTGCGTGTATGATTACTGTACACGGTCCGATTTTGGGGGCGTCACAGGTGCCTTAATTGCTCGACGCCTTGTTGTGAGTAGTAACAAGGGTGATTTTTAGGCGGCATTTATGCCACACTTATCCTTGAGTCTCTTAATGGCACCCCGCATCCTGATGATGTTCCCTTTTCTTATGCAAGTCTTGATCTTGCTTCAATGAAGAGGCATAAGTTTGTTACCACGACTTCCCAGTTTGGTAATCTTGATGTTTGAAAAGACCATTCTCGTGAGATCCGTCTACCTGCACCACTTTTTTTTGATCACACCCGCAGGAACGAATGGTCCTTCAATGATGTCCAGTTCGATGAGTTCATGGACCAGTATCAGATGCATAACCCCATTGAGGGGGTTGTGCCCGACGAGGAGGAGCATGGTGAGTTCCCACCTTTCCTGGGGGAGACCGTCACTCAGTATGGTGAGGGGTCTTCCTCTGCTTGGAGCGCAGGACCTTCCTCATGGGAGGACCCGAGGACTTCGGTGTACGCGCCGGAGGGCTCATACGACTCTTGGACTTACCATCACCCCGGAGCAGGAGGCTCCTGGGGGCAGTAGCTACTACCAACTTAGGCCAAAAGCCTAAGCTTGGGGGAGTATGTGCCCTTCTCACTTTTCCATTGTATTATCCATTTTTATTTTGTTCCCTTTGATCTTTTCGAAGTTTTTGCCTGTTCTCCTTTGTTCTTTTAATTTTAAAAAACAACAAAAAGATTTCTCTTTTCTTTTGCTTTCGTTAAACCTTTGAAAAATCCCAAAAAGATTTCCTTTCTCTCTTTAGTTTGCTTTGTTTTCAGAGTTCAGCTCGAGTCCGTGATGGCATTTGATATATTTCCCACGTTCGATCGTGCAAGTGACAAGGCTGTAATGACGAAGATCGACGGAAGGGAAGCAACAAGGAAAACCGGTATGAACTCTTCTTGTTTCTACTTTTGTACATATGCTTGTACTTATGATCTAGAGACCAGCTTGTAGCGACATAGTGCTATGTTTACAATGCTTTCCTAGTGTTCATGATTTCTTTGTGGCTGATCTCAAATAGCTAGGGTGCATAATATGTGGTTGAAATGATTTTCATGCATTGCATTGTTCATGGTTTGGCATATTGAAGTGGTATTTCCCTTCGGAGAATTCTTGGATTGACTTGGCACATGTTCACACATGTTTATGACTAAAAAGTCTATCATGCCTTGATGATCTTTCTATTTCAGAATAGTTATATCACTTTCATGCCCGATTCAATGTTGCTTTGTCGCTCTGCATGATTATGACAATTATTGCTCTCTAGTTGGTTGTTTCCCAGTCTATTGCTAGCCTTCGCTCGCACTAAGCGGAATTATGCTTGTGTATCCAAACTCCTTTTCAAACCAGTTATTCCACTTGAGTCCACCATACCTACCTATATGTTGTATTTACCAGCCCCTCCTAACTTAGACTTTCTTGTGCCATCTCGAAATTTATTCAAAAGCTTCCCTTTTGTAACCCTACAAGCTCATGGTGCAGTGAGGGAAAATCAGTATCTACCATGCCAAAAATATTTTGACGGAAGTTTTAACTAGTCAAATTTATAAAAAAAATAGATAGTTACACCTTCCCCCATACTTGATGATGGAATGAAATGGACCGAATGCTTCTAATTATAGATGGAACGACAACCTCCTTCCATATGTGCGAACCCGAAAATAATTTCCAATTAATTGTCAATCGCAAGATCATTGTTGACAACACAGCGAAATGGTATCATTGCAGAATATATAAAGATTTAACAACTACCATAATCTGCCATAAGGCATACATATAAGATGTCTCATGACATTTATTACAATCGGGAAACAGCGGAAAGTATAATGCGTAGCTACTCCATCTCAGCCACAGGTAGTCGATGTAGTCCACGTGACCTCACTCCTACGGATCGCCATAGTAGTCGTAATCATCACCTTCGTCTTCATGGAACTCTGTTCAACAAAATTGTTGCCATGAGTACATTTCGTACTCAACATGCCTCTCGGGAAAGGTCCTAGTAACTACATGAGGCTTCAAAGGAAGGTTGTATGGTTCTTTTGCATAAAAGCTAATTTTGTTTCAAAAAGCATAATAATTTGGTAAGCGGTTTTAGACGAAAAGAACATTTTCTCCATCATAAATTTCAACAAGGTGAGGATCCTCGATCCACTCACATCCTTCATAGGTTCCAAGAATAGGGGGAAAGAGGGAATAAGAAAGATGTGACACCCTGGATTTTGGAACTTTCTTTTTTCGAAAACTTTTCGGATTTATTTCTGGATTTGCGATTGGATTTTATTTTGATCACCTCGTTGGACTTGAAACTTCAGCACATTTTCTTTCCATGCTCAAGAGGACCTTGAATCCAAGCCTTTCCCATGTCATTCCATTGATCCGCCTCATCCAGGCCACCATTTTATTCAAACCATATATTCATTTTTCCAATAAAAGGGATATTCCGATTATTTCAGGTTTGTGAAGCAACCCCTATTTATATTACTCCATAAATCCCCAAATAATTCCCACATGTCATTTAAATCATATCTTGCCAAATTCTCCAAAAACATTTCATAGCTCAGGTGGATTTTTCCTCTAGAAAAATTCATTTGTCTATGGGGGCAGATTGGAGCTTTGTGAAGGGAGTGCCACTTCTCTTGATCCGTTGCTGGTGAAACTTTTTGTGAAATCTTATATGATCATATGATTGATCTCCACAAAATTACACCACCATTTGCTTAGCCAAACTCCCACAATAAATTCCCAAAGTTTGGATGCAGCAAGGGGGCATTGTGAAGCAAGTGCATGATAGGGGATCCCATTTGCCTTGAAACTTTTTGTGCATGATCCTACCACCAAATAACTCCACCAAACCAGATTTGAGCCTAATCCAGTCATCCATGTTGTGCACCATCATGTTATTTTACACACATTGTGAAGCAAGTGCTAGCTATGTGTGTACAATGGCTATGAAACTTTACACACATGAGAACCATGCCAAATAACCAAGCTACACCAATTTTCAGCCAATTACAACAATCCTATGTGATGATAGCCTCACCAACACCATTCTGACCTATTTGGTGTTTTACAAAGGAAGTACCAAAAATATTGCTCCAAATGATGTGACACTTGGCATGCATACTCATCCTAATGTATTATTGAGCTATGCAAAATATCATGCCTATGGGAGCTATTTACAAGCCATGGCACAACACAAACACCTTCTGCAACATTGCTACATTTACAAAGCAAGTACCATGTACATTGATTTGTTTGAGCCCAAACTCCACAGTACTCTAGTCCTTTGTACCCCAAAGCCATGTGACAACTTGGTCCTACCCAAAACCCCACCATGTGAGCACTACTCCCTGTCCAAGTTTGCTGCATCCAACTTCAGGAAGAGATAGGGATCACCACAGTGCCCCATCTTGCCAACCAAGCTTACCCATGTGATCCAAAGTCAAAGGACTACAACATGGACATCCTTGGCCAGGTCACCCCGTCCTCCATGGCCGTCATCTTCTTGTCGCGGATCGGAGCTTGATTCTCCCCTCCCCTATAAGTAGCCCTGCCCGAGCACCCTCTAGCAGCACCAGCAACCCTCCCCTCCAGCCTAGCCCGCTCCTGGCCCCCATCCATTTTCATAAAGCGCATTTCCCTCCTGCTTCGGCCCGAAATACGCTTCCACCGAACCGAAAGCGTATTTCCTTCAAAAATCAGCCCCCGACACCGTTTCGCGAATATCTCCGCGACCGTAACTCCGATTGAGGTGATTCTTTTTGCGTTGTTCTCGTATCCAGCTCCTCTTCAGTTTGGCATAGGTTTAATGCCATGTTGTTATGTTGTTATTTGCTGGTCAAACAAAAGATGGTGTTTGACCTTTTTGCCCGCTGCTCTATTTGAAATATTTTTGCAGGGCGTTGTCGGTATCCGAGACCGAGGGTGTTTCACACCACTTTGGTGAAGGCAAGCCATAATACCCTTTGCACCTTTGCAAAGCTTTGACGTGCTTCTAAAACTGCTTTACAATGATATGCTTATATCTGTGATCCTGATCATGTTGCCATTCTATGCTTGATGATATCGGTGCCATGCTGTCATTGAATATGCTATTGCTATGCTATGTGTTGCCATGTTACATCCATGCTATGTTTTAATCATGTCATTGCCATGTTATACTCTGCAACATCTAACCACAACAACACCATGCTAAGTTGATCATGTTATCTCTATGCTAGTTCATGCTATGCCTAAGTTATGTTTAACTGCATTCATAATGTTGCCATGTTAAATAACTTAATCTTTGTAACACGGATAAGTTCACCAACTAAAAATGTGTTCGATCATATCTGAAACTGTCATGTTTATATGCTATGCATTGTTATCATCTGATACTCATGTTGCATCTGATACTTGTGTTCACTGTTGGAGATATGCTTCGTGACAAGTTGATCAGGTGCCACCGAACCGGACTTATCCGTGCAGCCACATTTGCTTGTATGGGCGGGCCTTGACTCGTGCTATCGTAGTGCCTTCTACGGATATCACCCAGTAGGGGAGGTTATGCACACACGCTACCCTGATCAGGTAGGTGGTGATAATCTCGAAATCCAGTGTTGTTATGAGCTCAGTCCCCGTTGGGACAGTTTGCCACAAGGTGGCCGAGTGGTTATGGTGGTAACATGGACACCTAAACACAGGGATACCGAAGACCGTGTGTCGGTGAGTCCGTAGGGAGGTAACGCGGTAGACGGGTTTCATTGGAGATGTCCTAGTTCACTCCTGCGGTGCGAGTTCCAAGGATCATGTGGGACAAGTACCGAGGTGCTAAATGGAGGAGGAACTCCATAATGTGGGTAACGTGCACAAACTCTACAGAGTCAAAATCTATTCGAATAGCCGCGTCCTCGGTCAAGGGACACATTTCGTACTAGGTCACACCATATGATCAACTTGAGTACGGTGGCAAGTTTGTGGTAAGTGGATGGTCATGCGATGAGTGGTTTCGTTGGGTGGTAATGGAGGACACCTAACCCGTTGAATGGTCGTGCGATGACCCGTTCGGTCATGCGACGACCCGTGGAAGTGAATGGTCACGAGGTGACCTGGTGCTTGAGTCTATAAGGACTCCGAGGTAAGCCACGTGATCGTGCGACGATCATGTGGGGTACATTGTGTGTGCATTAGTCTTAATGCTAATAATATGATTGATGATTATATCTGTTTGCATGATATTGTTGCTCACCTGTTTAATTCACTAATACACTTTAACTTGTTGCCATGTTATTGTTTTGCCTTGTTGCATGGTTGTTGTGAGCTTGCAAGTACATTCAATGTACTGACCTAGCGTGTTATGCCAGATTTGCAGGCCGTGCTTTGATGCATAGGACGACATTCCCGGTGTTCGCGAGCTAGGAGGTGTCCCAGCTAGTGTCCCTGTGGATTGGTGTTCGTCATCGCCGTTTTTTTTTCGCTGCCGTCGATATTCCGCTGCTAGAGTTATGCTGCTGGTTGGTGTAGAGCTGAGACTAGCCTGAGGAGCAAGCTGTGTCTCAGCTAGCATTGTAATAGACCTCGTGCACCCCCTATATTTGGTAATAGAAAGCTGTTCAGCTCGATATCAATCAGTGCCGTGCTCCAGAAGACTTGATCTCTGTGCTGGTGCATGGGGCGTTCCGGTCCTCCGAGCCGGGGTGCCACAACGGTTGGTATCAGAGCCAGGTTTGGCTGTAGGACCCACTAGCCCGCGCGAACGTTAGAAGGACGTTAGATTGACGTTAGAGCTAGAGTATAGCTTGCTTGTGTGATGCTATTGCTTGCTGCATTTGTTTGCTGCATATAGAAGGTATGTTTTTGCTAACGATCTGATCTGACGAGTGTAGATGGCGGAATACCCGGTGGGCTTCACAGTATCCTCCCGCGACCCCCGGCAACCCGCCGTTAGATCAGAACGCCTGAGCTTCGCGTAGTCCGTTATGCATGAGTAGTAGTGTTGAATGTTGCTTGTTGCATGTTGATGTGTGTAGTAATAAGTTGAGATCCTACGTGTGATCTCAGTGCTTGTTCAGTATGGTTTTTACTGTTTAGTTGGTTCTCGTTGTTGGTTATTTGTTCGTTTCCTCGGCAGTTACTAACTCTGTTTTGGCAGGTGTTAGATGACTTGGACGGACCCTTGCTTGTTGTTCTTCGATATTGGCACCACGTCTGGTTCTGAGCTGATGCATCGTCGGCCGTCCGGAGTGGATGCTTTTTTATATTTCTCTTTTCAACAACCGACCCGTGTTCTGAGCTGCTTTTCGGACATCTCGGGTAGTTGTTGAGTTTCTTTTCGCAGTGGATACCCTATGCTCTGAGCTATTTTCTCGGCCGTCTTAGGGGACCTCTGCATTCTTTTTATCAACATTGCCTCATGCTCTGAGCTGATTTCGGTCGGCCGTCTTGAGCAATGCTTGAGATATTCCAGTACAAGTCCCAGATCTGAGTTGTAAAGACCGTTCTGGTGGCTACTGGGTTATTCGCTGTTTTCTTTGCAAGGAGTCCGGATAGTCATCGACTACTGCTAAAGCTGATAAAGTAGCAAGCCGTTTCTCGTTTGCTTTTGCTCCGTGGTTTTCTTCGTTGGTTCTTCGTTTGATTCTTTGGTGTCACTTTCTCCGCCTCGATGAAAAGTTGCTCATAACCCCGCATACCTCGAAGAATCAGTGCAATGCCGCAGAGCAGCGTGAAGACACCAAGTCAAGGACCCACACCATCTTGCAGCAGAAGTGTTCAACCCCATATGAGTTCTGCCTGAATGAACCAAGTCAGCATTTTTCCGGTGGATGTTACAGTCATGAATATTCTATCAGTGGAAGACCGCAAAGAAATAAGGAAATCAACCGGACATGAATGACGCATAGCCGGTCACATCTCACCCATTTTGCCTAAGTATGAATCATATGGAAACCATCAGGCCTTCAACCAGAATAGCCTGAAGACTCAGACAGTTAAAGGCCGCAAGGATGCGGGAAATCAGCAAGTCAAACAGGACTTTTACCCAGTTGCGTGGGAAGCTTATGGCTCACGATTGGATGCTACCCAAGCCATCACTTGAATCAAGTTTGCATCAACCATGACAGCCACAGAGATTCATGCAAAGATAAGCAAAGACTGTGACCCTCGAGCATGTGCACCCAGGGCAGGACAAACAACAGCTACAGTCCTATGCAATACAAATTATTTCAAGTATATTCTGGAAGGTGGCCAAGACATATCATGAAGCCCATATGATCGGAAGATTGTTTCCCCCTCATAAGCCAGCAGTCAGAAGCTTGTCAGACACCATGGTCAATTTTGTTCCCACATCAGTGAGGGAAAGCTTCCAGCAAAAGGAACCTCAGCCTTCCGTGACAAGGTACCTGGCACAGCCGACTTGTACAGTGTATTGGCCTTCCTCAATACGCTACCGGGATATCTTCTTAGCCAAGACAGTCATCCTTCCTCCACAAGCCACCGACAGAAGATTACAGTGCAAGACACTCGATCGTGCTCGGTACACCACAGGGATGGACTCCAGCACAAGTCGCCCGGTAGTCTACAGTAAACTGCCGCTGAAACTTCCAGCAGAAGGAACCGATGCATCCACAGTATAAAGAGGCAAACTTCCGGGACAAGACGACCTATCTTCGGCAGTAAGTTATTAAGAAAGCTTCCAAGGCAAGACACCTAGTCTTCTTCAGCAAGCTATCGAGGCAGCTTCCCGTGTACGACACCCTGCCTCCCTCGATATGCCAACGGAGCAAGCTTCCGGGGTACGGTACCCAACCTTCCTCAGCAAGCTACCCCAAGCTTCGCGGACAAGATACCAGTCTTCCTCGACGGGCCATCATACCTGCAACAGTATTGTCAGACATCCAGTTATGCAAGAACAGTGAAGACTTCAGCATCGTCAGGACCCGCATACGGTTATGGGTATCCTTCTCAAGTATGCAAGCTACCCCGGTGCGGATACCACCATGCCTGTAATCAAGGAAGAATTATGCATATGAACGACGGTGAAGAACTATATCTCTCGGTAAACAAGTCAGCAGAAGAGGCAGATACACACCTCAGCCTGGAAGAAAAACTGACAAAGTCACCCTGAAGAAAGGAAGCAAGGAGCATTGAATCCTGCTCCCGTCATGAAGGTCAGCTCCTCACGACCGACAAGTCCCCGAGGTGGAATAATCTGGAGACCCTGTCGTTGCAACCAAAGTTATCAGGACGAAACAAGAGACAAAAGGGTGATGATAACCTATCTATCTCAAAGATTGCTGTAGAACAATAAGAAGTTATGCAACAAGGAAAGAACCCTGGCTAAAGAAAAGCCAGCACAAGAAAGGTGATTGCCACAGATGCAAGACCCAGGACAAACAGACACGGTAGGCGTCAAATTTTGCTGCAATCTGAGCAAGTGTGGCATTTCACAAGTTATTAGAGGTATGCAGCTCTCGAGCCCGACGGGTTAGGCAGAATGAATCGCATGGGCCTCAAGTCAAATTTTCCGTGAGCAGTTGAAGTCATGTGGACCACCGTGGATATCTACCACAAGGAAAGCTCATTCACTATGGGCCAAGGACCATGTACCGATCCGGTTAGCCCGAGCAGTTACTCAAGGCAGAAATGTCCGTCTTGCCGATATACCCCAGTCTTCTTCATTAAAGGTCACGCACTCAGCTCAGAATTTTAAATACAAGAAGCGGATTGAAGAATATCAGGACCGATCGCCACCCGGAAGGAGAAGCCAGTCATGCAAATATCAGCATAAGCAAATGTTCAGCATTTGTGCCCCGCTCTGAATCCTGGAGCACGGTGGACATGCCAAAAGAAATGTGAGGCAATCCCACGTGCCGTCGGTCAAGGTCCCGATAGTAAACATTCTGAGATACCAACTACCGATGAAGGCCAAGCTCTTGTCGAAGGGGCCAATGAAAAGGATTCAGGACGTACCATGAATGAAGCACGAGGTACCCCAGAAACAGTATGGGTATCGTCAGCATTCAGCCTATGACAAGGCATTCCGTTACCACACAAGTCAGAAGATATGAGGATTGGAATCAGCAGGAAAGGATGTGAGGTATCGAGGAAGAAAATTCTATTAGAGCTACAGATTTGGTGAAGTAAACCCCCTCAACAGAGATATATTGGATGCTACCTTGGGAACACTATGCGGTAAAAAGGAAATCAGAGGAGAAGCAAGTTTCCGAAGGACGGTAAGTTTGCGATGGTTCCCTGAGCAACCAAATCTCGAGGACGAGATTTTTCTAAGGGGGGTAGGTTTGTGACAGCCTGGATTTTGGAACTTTCTTTTTTCGAAAACTTTTCGGATTTATTTCTGGATTTGCGATTGGATTTTCTTTTGATCACCTCGTTGGACTTGAAACTGGAGCATATTTCCTTTCCATGCTCAAGTGGACCTTGAATCCAACCTTTCCCATGTCATTCCATTGATCCACCTCATCCAGGCCACCATTTTATTCAAACCATATATTCCTTTTTCCAATAAAAGGGATATTCCGATTATTTGAGGTTTGTGAAGCAACCCCTATTTATATTGCTCCATAAATCCCCAAATAATTCCCACATGTCATTGAAGTCATATCTTTACAAATTCTCCAAAAACATTTCATAGCTCAAGTGGATTTTTCCTCTAGAAAAATTCATTTGTATGTGGGGGCAGATTGGAGCTTTGTGAAGGGAGTGCCACTTCTCTTGATCCATTGCTGGTGAAACTTTTTGTTCAATCTTATATGATCATATGATTGATCTGCACAAAATTCCACCACCATTTGCTTAGCCAATCTTCCACAATAAATTCCCAAAGTTTGGATGCAGCAAGGGGGCATTGTGAAGAAAGTGCATGATAGGGGATCCCATTTTCCTTGAAACTTCTTGTGCATGATCCTACCACCAAATAACTCCACCAAACCAGATTTTAGCCAAATCCAATCATCCATGTGTGTGCACCATCATGTTTAAGTTTCTGGTCAGTGGGCCACATTGTGAAGCAAGTGCTAGCTATGTGTGTCCAATGGCTATGAAATTTTACACACACGAGAACCATGCCAAATAAACAAGCTACACCTATTTTCAGCCAATTACAACAATCCTATGTGATGCTGGCCTCACCAAGACCATTCTGACCTATTTGGTGCTTTACAAAGGAAGTACCAAAAATATTTCTCCAAATGATGTGAAACTTGGCATGCATACTCATACTAATGTATTATTGAGCTATACAAAATATCATTCCTAGGGGAGCGATGTACAAGCCATGGCACATCACAAACACCTTATGCAGCATTGCTACATTTACAAATCAAGTACCATGTACATTGATTTGTTTGATCCCAAACTCCACAGTACTCTAGTCCTTTGTACCCCAAAGCCATGTGACAACTTGGTCCTACCCAAAACCCCACCATGTGAGCACTACTCCCTGTCCAAGTTTGCTGCATCCAACTTCAGGAAGAGATAGGGATCACCACAGTGCCCCATCTTGCCAAAAAAGCATACCCATGTGATCCACAGTCAAAGGGCTACAGCATGGACATCCTTGGCCACGAAGGAATCCAATGTGGGCACCAGTGCATCGTGTGGCCGTGCCCTTGGCAGCCTGTGGCGTGCTCTGGACACGCCCCGAGCGTGCTTGATCTGTCCACATCGAGCTGCAGTGCTCCTCGTTGCCTTGCAGCTTGTCCTCCCGCGCCGCACGCCTTTTCCACCTCCCCATGCAGCACGCCGCCCCGTCGAGTCGCCATCGTGGCCGCCAGCTCACCCCGCCCGCCATGGCCGTCGTCTTCTTGTCGCGGTCCGGAGCTTGATTCTCCCCTCCCCTATAAGTAGCCCTGCCCGAGCACCCTCCAGCAGCACCAGCAACCCTCCCCTCCAGCCTAGCCCGCTCCTGGCCCCCATCCTCTCTCCATTTTCTCGCCGGCGTTGCGCTTCGTGCTCACGGCTGCCGCCTTCCCTCCGGCAGAATGCCGGCGGCCCGGACCCTCTCCCTCTCTCTCTACCAGCCCCGGCCCCTCCTCTCACCGCCGCGTGCCCCAGCAGCCCCGGAGCTCCCTTCCCCGTGGTCGCGCCGTACCCCGACGACGCCCGTGGCGACCCTCTGCCACAGCCGCACTCGCCTTGAAAACCCCAGATCGCGGGAGCGGCCGGGAGCGACGCCGCCGTCGTCCGGGTGGGCACCGGGTGGCCGCGGGCAGGCCGCCGCGCCTCCCCTCGCCGGCGTCACACGGGCCATGGCCCTCCCCTGGTTCTGCGTCGGGAGGAAGAAGGAGCAGGGAGAGAGGGGAGATCAGACAGGTGGGCCCCGCCTGGAAGTGTGACAGATCAGGGCCCGTTTTCTATCTCTGGAGATGTAATTCCTAAAACTACGCTTTCCCCTCCGGAAGGCATACTTCCGCGTGTCCACTGGAAAGAATACGCTTTCCCGCCGTGAAAGCGTACTTCGCGCTTCTGCGGCCAGAGATACGTTTTCTCTTTCAGAAAGCGCATTTCCCTCCTGCTTCAGCCCGAAATACGCTTCCACCAAATCGAAAGCGTATTTCCTTCAAAAATCAGCCCCCGACACCGTTTCGCGAATATCTCCGCGACCGTAACTCCGATTGAGGTGATTCTTTTTGCGTTGTTCTCGTATCGAGCTGCTCTTCAGTTTGGCGTAGGTTTAATGGCATGTTGTTATGTTGTTATTTGCTGGTCAAACAAAAGATGGTGTTTGACCTTTTTGCCCGCTGTTCTATTTGAAATATTTTTGCAGGGCGTTGTCGGTATCCGAGACCGACGGTGTTTCACACCACTTTGGTGAAGGCAAGCCATAATACCCTTTGCACCTTTCCAAAGCTTTGACGTGCTTCTAAAACTGCTTTACAATGATATGCTTATATCTGTGATCCTGATCATGTTGCCATTCTATGCTTGATGATATCGTTGCCATGCTGTCATTGAATATGCTATTGCTATGCTATGTGTTGCCATGTTACATCCATGCTATGTTTTAATCATGTCATTGCCATGTTATACTCTGCACCATCTAACCACAACAACACCATGCTAAGTTGATCATGTTATCTCTATGCTAGTTCATGCTATGCCTAAGTTATGTTTAACTGCATTCATAATTAATCTGTGTTTAGATTAGGGGCTTGGGCCCATTGTCAGTGGCCCAGGGTTAGGTGATTAGGCACGGGGGTTAGGGGTTAACTTAGTGGGGTGATTTGGAGGCACTAATGGCGGGGTCGTCGGGAAGTCGCCGGAGCTTCGCCGGAGCTTCGCCGGAGTAGGGTTTTAGGGCACGGGGAGGGGACTGGTTGGTACAGGGTGCTCCTTGCGGGCTTCCACATCAAGTGGAGCAGGAGGGAGCCAAAGGCATGGCCTCTGGCCACGGCTACGTCGACGGTCGCGGCGTGCTAGCCATTGGCCTCGACGGAATCGGTGAACGGATCCACGGGAAGAAGCGCGGGAGGGATGGGGAGAAAGAGGAGCTCACCCTGAGCACGCCTGGGTGGACGGGGAGGCCGGAGACGTAGCGTGTCGGCGGCAATCGCTCGCCGGAGTCCGAGTGCCGTGGCGGAAGGAATCAAAGAGGTCTTTGCTGCTGTTGCTCCCACGCTCCAATTGACGGCTCCCGGAGACGAGGACGAAGCCTGCGGGGCGGATGGACAAGGCGGCGGAGCGAACGGTGGCTAGTGGCCGCGCAAACCGAAGACGGTGGCGAGGTCAGGCGCTCGGGTGCGGCGAGATTCGTGAGAGAGAGAGAGGCTGAGAGGGAGCCTGAGGAGGGGGAATGGAGAGAAGTCTCCAGGGGGGGCTTCCAGGCGGCCAGGTGACGCCGAGGCCAAGCTGCTGTGTGGCAGACGACGAGCGCATGCTCGCCACGCAGTGGCGTGCTCGGCTGGCCTGGAGGAATACGACCCTGCCCCTGATGGGCTGGGCTGGCCAGGCTGGCTGAGCTGGGATTCCTTTTTTTTCTTCTCTTTTCTCTCTGTTTTCTTTTTCTGTAAATTGTTTTGCTCTGGATAAAAATAGCAAAGCATTTTTTAAAATCTTGAAAACTTTTATGTGGGCTTATAATATATATAGCTAGCCACTCACAAGTTTTGGAGATTTTTGAAATTCAAATAATTTGAATTTCAAATCAAATAGGGTATTTAATTAATTTCCAAGCCCTATTTGGAATTTTTGACAAATCTTGGTGCATGTAGTGGGACCCACTTCACTTTATATGTGATCATGCATATTTATAAGACTTTTCAAAAATACCAGAGGAATTTTTGGAAGAAATTTTTGTCTGGCCATTTAATTTAATTCTTTAGGGCTTTTCTTTTCCCCATTTTTGAATTTCTTTTGAAATTTTTGCATGATGCAAAAGAGCACTTGAACCCTAGCACATATCTAAACTTGGGTTGTGACAACTCGCCCCCACTCAAAAGAATCTCGTCCCGAGATTCAGAAGTCGTCGGGAGGAAGGTGGGGTACTCGGCACGGAGACGGTCTTCTCTTTCCCATGTTGCTTCTTTCTCGGAGTGATGTGACCATTGCACTTTCAGAAACCTGATCTTCTGACGACGAGTGACACGAGAGATGTCTAGGCATATAGACATGAGAGATGTCTAGGCATATAGAAGTGAAGTGATGAGATAAACTAGATATAAATACAAAACATGGATGCTCGTCACATGCACTACTGGAAAAATAGCTATAGATAATATGGACACTAATGGCGCACCACATGTCCAGTGCGCCATTACTAAATAGCAATGGCATGCAGAAAGGAAGCAACAAAAGGAAGAAGCTGAGAAAATGATCTAGAAAAAGACAAGATGTTGAGTCACCCTTCTGATGGGACCCATTGGGAGGCGTTGAACTTCAAGGAGGACTTTGGGAAGGATCCAAGGAACGTAGTGTTGGTCGCGAGAACCGATGGAGTAAATCCTTTCGGCAACCATAGAAGCACACATAGGACCTGGACAGTGTTTGTGGGCATGTACAACATCCCCCCTGGGAGTGCATGAAGAGGAAGTACATGCACATGAGTGTGCTAATTGAAGGGCCGAAACAACTAGGAAACTACCTCAATCTGTATCTAGGGCTCCTGAAAGAGGAGCTAGATACGTTATGGAGAACTCCAGTCAATACATGGGACGCTGTAGAGGAAACATATTTCCCTATGAAAGCCGCACTGCTCACAACGGTGCACGACTATCTTGGTTTAGGATATGTCGCGGGGCAGGTGGTCCACGGACACTGTGGATGCGCTAGTTGCATGGACGACACAACGTATCACCAGCTACCTAAGGATCCCGGGTCTTCAAAAACTGTGTCCATGGGACATCGAAGATGGCTTCCTCACAATGACCCATGGAGAAAACACAAGGATCTGTTCGATGGAACAGCCGAACCCCGGAAGGCCCCACGTAGGAGGAGCGGCACCGAAATAGATATGATGTTGAAAAATTGGAAAGAGTGCCCACCACCAGGAAAGATCAATTCTAAGAGAAAGGCTCTAGAGCCACTGCTGAAGGTATGGAAAACGAGGTCTGTTTTCTGGGACTTGCCGTACTGGAACATTCTCGGTGTGCCGAACATCCTTGATGTCATGCATATCACGAAGAATGTTTGTGAGAGTCTGTTTGCTACCCTGCTCAACATGCCAGAAAAGACCAAAGATGGGCCGAAATCAAGGGCAGGCTTGCTATCAATGGGCATCAGGGAGGAGCTTCACGCAAACTGCACTAATGATGATGATGATGATGATGACGACGACGACGATGATGATGATGAGCCACCGGAGGACACGGAAAGTCGTCGCAAAGGCAAAAAGGCCAAGAAGCAGAGCGAACATTACTGCCCCCCCCCACGTGCTTCACTTTAAGTCAGAAGGAGATCCAACAACTAATCAACTGCCTCCTACGGATAAAACTTCCTTACGGTTTCGTGGGGAAGATCAATAAATACCTAGACTCAGCGAAGCAGAGGTTCAGCGGGATGAAGTATCACGACTGTCACGTGCTGATGACGCAGCTACTTCCGGTTGCAATCCAAGGGATCATGGAAGAGCACGTCCGTGAAACGCTATTTGTCCTATGCAACTTTTTCGATATCATCTCTCGGAAATCGGTTGGCATGAGGCAACTCAGAAGGCTACAAGAAGAGATCGTGGTAATACTATGCGAGCTCGAGATGTACTTCCCTCCCGCATTCTTTAACGTCATGGCGCATCTCCTCGTCCATATCGTGGATGATATCATCCAACTCGGGCCGACGTTCTTGCGCAGCATGATGCCGTTCGAAAGGATGAACGGTGTGATCAAAGGATACGTTCGCAACATGGCTCATCCAGATGGAAGCATAGCCCAGGGCTTTCTGACCGAGGAGTGCATCTCCTTCTGCACAAATTATCTAGGCATGGATAACCCCGTTGGTCTGCCCGTCAACAGGCACCTCGGCAGGCTCGCTGGATGTGGTCACCGCGAGGGTCGCCGCGAAATGCATGTCGACTTCTAGGATCGACTCGCCGACTTTGAAAGAGCAAACCTAGTCGCGCTGCAACACATTGACTTGGTCGATCCTTGGGTGGTGCAGCACAAAACCTCAATTGAGAAGACGTACAATGACCGAGGCCAACAGTGGACGGACGGAGATGTACTCAAAGAGCACAACTCATGCTTCACGCGTTGGTTCAAGGACAAGCTCCTATCGTACCCTTCACATGAGGACTCTTCCGAGGAAGAAAAACTCGTATTCTCCTTGTCATAGGGCGCCGAGCACAACCTGATGACATATCAGGCGTACGATATCAGCGGCTACACATTCTACACCGAGGAAAAGGACATGAAGAGCGATTATCAAATCTCCGGGGTAACGATGGAAGCCTACACCGGTAAATTCCAAAAACGATACTACGGAAGGATCGAGGAGATCTGGGAGCTCAGCTACGCTGGATAGAAGGTGTCGATGTTCCGCGTCAGATGGGCCAAGAGCATCGTAAAAGAAAGCCGATATTTCACCACCATGGTTATACCCGAAGCCAAATCCAAGACCGCGGGCGCAAACGTCACCGCGAAAAATGAGCCATGGGTACTGGCTAGCCAAGTGGAACAATGCTTCTTCATTATCGACCCGTCAAAGCCCAGTCGTGTTGTCGTGCGGAGAGGCAAAAGGAACATCATCGGAATGGATGGAGCCGCCAACGAGCAAGACTTCGACAAGTATGGCGACCCGAAGATTGAAGATGACGACGACGATGAGGCAGTACCATACAAATCAAGAAGAAGCAGGACCACCCTACCTAAAGGCGTTCTCCCGTTCAAGAGAATAAATCAAGGGGTTCCGGGGCTAAATTATGCAAACGCGAAAAAGAAGGGCAAAAAGATTGTGAAAAGATGATAACTAAGATCCAATCACCACGTGTCTGCCGCGTGTGTGTGTTTGTTTGTTAGTGCCAAGCTCAAGCTTTGATGATTGTTATTTCATGTTACTTGATTTCAACCATGTCATTTATGAGCATGTAAATGATTCTATTGTGATTGAGTAAAGGAGATGGTTTAAGTGGTCTAATTAAAAATATTTTTAATTCAAAATGGAGTAAGCGAGATATTTTATATTTAGGAATGGATGGAGCATTAAAATTGTGATGGGTTTATTTTAAAGTGTTTGGATGTTTATTATAAGGTTAATTTTTTTAAAGTGGGTTGCCAGGATTCGAACCAGGGTGGCTTGCTTAATGTATCCACGTACCAACCAGCAGGCTATGTAACAGGTTCTGTCCTCAAGCCCACACGCAATTTATTTAACCTATTCCTACTAACGTTAATGGCGCACCCCTCAAAAGTGCGCCATTTCTATCTCCGTGTTAATGGCGCACATCCTCAAAAGTGCGCCATTTCTATCGCCTTACCATACCGACCCCACTAACCCCACTACACATTCTCGTGAAAACATAAATCGATCCCCTCTCCCGCACGCTCCTTCCCCGCACACTCATCTCGATCCCCTCTGCGCCGCCGCGGTCGCCGGTCGATTCCGGCCAGCTCCAGCGCCTTCCCGCGCCGACGCTCCCGGGCCCGTCTCCCCCCTCGGCCTCCTATACAAATTTACCACTGCCGACACGGCCTGCCTCCCCCGCGCGCGCCCCCTGCAGCGAACCCGTGCTCGCCGGTGCGTCGGTACTGTGGCCATCTCCCGCGCCCCTGCTTCACTTGTCTGGTGCGGGCTTCCTCCCCGTCTCCGGCAACCCCTCCCCCGGTGAGTCTCTCTCCCGCTCATCCCCATCCCCCCTAGGGCATCGACCTAGGTCTAGGGTTAGGCCTAGGAGCATGATTTTTTAGCATGGTGATCTCTCACTCTTTGCAGTAGCTGTAGAGTTGATTGTTCATACAGAAGTTCGATGAACCTTGTGCTGACTTTTGCGATTAATGGCCTTGGTAGTCCAGTTACCAAAAGATATTGCCAGTCTTAATCAGTGCTTCTCAAAACTTTTAGTTTTCATCTTATTAGTATAATGTCCTTGGTGTTCATGCGTTCAACTCTTAATGCTCCAGTTGATATCAAACATCTTCTTTAACCAGGAATGCAATGTCTTGTTTGCAAATAATTAATAATGCTTGCTATTGATCCTAAAAGGAAATATTCTATGTATGGGTACATGTGTTGAAAAGTAGTGCTCAAATAGCTACTCTCTAAATAGTTTGTAGGTACTTCATATGTGTAAGTCTACTTGATGATTACATTGTGCATATCCATGTGGATCATGTAGATGATGTAATTATCATATGTCGCAGATTATTTGAGCCTTTGAGGTCTGTCCATGTGCATAAATTGTTTGAGCCTTTGAGGTCTGTAGATAGAACTAACTTTGTGTTCATTCGAGTAATGCACAGGATTGGCCATGGTCAGTAGATTTAGCAGAGCATAGAATGAGATTTTTTGAAATAAATTTGATTACTAATAGTTCTTAGTAATTTTCAGATTGTAGGCTTAAGTGGTAAAGTTAAGTAAGTTGTGTTATAGTGAAGGAATTGGCACCAATAGATCCACTGGAGAGGTCACGTTAGCTTCTGAAGAGTATTTTGTATTTTTATTACCTGCTGTTTATAGAGCATTCAGAAACTTGCAATGCAATGTTAATTTTTATCATGCAATAGAAATATCAAAATATCTGGGCCATAGAAATGTTAATTTTAAAGTTCTTTTGATGTACAGTAAATATAGTTTCCTATTTAGCACTTGACGGTTTTGGAAGTACTACATCTAAAGATCTTGGTGAGCTCATGCTGCTATGAACATGATCCTTGCAGCACCAAAGGATGCCATCTGTACTTTCTTATATTTTCTATGCTGTCATCTTGACTTAATGGTTGGAAATCTCTTTGGGCAGCCATACTTGACAGCTATATGTTGATGAGAGCAGCATTTCATATACAATCGATCACTTGCTATTTTTAGTAGAGTGACATCATGATGTAAGCCCAGATTAGATACCCAACCCAGCTAACCAAGACAATACTTCTCTGTTTTATTTGAGGTACATCCTGACTAGTATTGCATTCTTTTTGGTGTTACTCATCATAGTATTTTGAAGCCCACCTGATGAATACTAGTTATACATATATATATATATGCATAAGATTCCAGCAAGATTAACTCACTGTTGCCCGGCATATAACTTCTCTTCCTTTATACTTTCCATGTAATGCAGACTGCAGGCAGTAACTAGTGAAGCTTCGTTTTCATTGATCTTATAACTGCAGGTAACTCACTGATCTTATAACTCATCTTCCTCACTGTCGAGAGCAAAGTGCATGATCTTTACAAGTAACTAACGAAAAACGGTTTGTTTTTTTTTAATCTTGCGCAAAACAGTGGTAGTAAAATTGAATTAGATATGTTAGTATCATTGGCAGGTTGCAACTTTTAAATCTGAGCTTGAGTTTTGGACTTGTCCTCCCTATCAAATTATCTAAGTTTTATTGTAAAGGGTATATGATTCCAGGACAACGATGCACATGTAGAAAATGATGGAAATATGCTTTTGTCACTTGTCCTTTGTGCACCTGGTTGTGCCTATATGTAGGACTTTTTTGTGCAGGTACAAATAATGACCGCATACTCCCAAAATGTCGATTAATTTCTGTTTCGGTTGAGAACGGGGTCCTAGATCAAGAAAATTAGCAAAGGTCATGCCGAATTTTTCCGTGAATTCTTGCATGACCTTTTTTAATTTTGTTGACCTAGAAGGTGCTTTGCATGCACTTTTTCTAGTTATTTATATTGACTAGTTATTTTCTGGTTGCACATCATTCACTTGACCAATTTTTTTTAAAACCTACCTATCCTAAATTAGTGGGTATAGATGGACGACAACGATGAGGCCTCCGGTTCGCACCACCAGAAGAAATATTGGGAGATGAGCATGGACGATGATCCACAACCTCAACCCTGCTACGACGACACCGGGGATGACTCTACCGATCACGAGTACACAACCGCTAGCGGGGATGATTGGTGCTGGCGAGGACGATCCCGCCACTAATGATGGCAGCCAACCCATAGATGAGAGCCAACCGAAGAAGCAAAAAAAAAGGAGAGGCGCCCGAGCAAGCTAGGCACCGTCAAGGAGGAATTTACTGAAGTGGCTAGAAACGGGCTTCCAACGGCGCCCGAACATTTAGTCCGTGGGTACTCCAAACAACTCAGGTGCATTCTCCGGAGCACCGTCACGATCAACACCGTGAACCTAAGGCATCCCGACCGAGAAAATTTGCGCAACCTCCTCTTCACGAAGCTGCACAACCGATACAAGTTCCCCACTCAATTCGCAAACACAATCCTCTTGGGGAATAAAGTGAACAGTGCCGCGCTCACGAAGATGAGCACATCCCTGGCTACTTGGCGAAACAAGGTAAAGAAAATGATTAGTAAGGGTGTTAGTGACGAGAAGATCAAGGAGGCAAATCCTTCGATCGGCGAAACTGACTACGAGGAGTTCAAGCTCAAGTGTGAGGACACCTCAACTAGTGAATCGAGTCAATGGTGGAAAGGTATGCGGGAATTGAACTTAGGGGTGCACAGACTCGGTCCTGGCGGTTACAGAGTGGCGGAACCGAAATGGGACAAGGAGGACGCGGAGCTTGCCGCGCAAGGCCTACCGCCCCTCTTCAAAATATACGGACATAAGCCTACCGATAACTATGTCAGGGCCCGGTACAAGAGGAACCCGATAACAGGGGAGCTTACGACGGATCTGAAGGTGGAGGAGCTTGAGCGTCTTCAGGTAAAGAATACCTGCCCCCTGTTTAATTAGCTTCATATGGTTGCATTTTAAAATTAGTGAGGTGGTCCCCGCATTCCTTGTGCAGGAAACGAAAAGCAGCAGCATGGGGTCCCTGCCTATCGCCCCTTGGGACAACTCTTTAAATAGGGAGGTCAACACACTCAAGAAAAAGGATAAGTTTAGTAAGCCATCATCAGTTGGTCGTGTGTCCGGCAAAGGCTGTTCCACAAAATGGTCAGACTACTATGACACTAGTCGAAAGGAGAAAATCACTAGCAGCTCGGAGAACCAGATGGAGGCACAACTCCAGGAAAAAATGGAGCAGATTCCACGCATTGTCGAAGAACAAGTTGGACAGGCATTCAAAAAGATGATGCCTTCCTTGTTTATGTTCATGCGAGACTGGCTTGCGAGTGGTCAACAGGGGATGCCCCCGATTCCCAGCTTCACGGGCAGCAACTCTCACAACATGACGGCAACGGCCGCAGCGGTGTCTCCGGCGGCGGCCGCAGCGGTGTGCCCAGTGGCGGATCCATTTGTGACCCCGGCGACGGCCACGACGGTGTGCCCGGCTGCGACCGCGTTGGTGTCCACGACGGCGGATGCGTTTGTGACCCTGGCGGCGGCGCCAGTATTGGAGCGTAAAACACCAACGCCCGACACCTCAGGAGCAAGCGCCCCCTCCGTCACATGCCCGCCGTTCGTTGGCGGTCCATCGACATTAGCTGAGCTCCACACCATCACGGTAACTAAGCCTCGGCCGATGACTTCATCTTCTTTTGCCTTTGATTGGGCATCCTTGACGCCCTACATGTTTTTGCAGGGCCCCACCAACGTTCCATGCACTCTCCTGCACTTCGTGGACGAGGAGTTGCTTGATGTTGCCGTGGGAAGAATCGTTCAACCGGGCAACCGCGTGTTCCATGGTAATCCGATGCCAACCAACTTGTATAGGGTTCAACTGGTTCGGGTGCTGGATGTCTACGATGAATTGTTACCTCCCTATCGAACCCCTGGAGCCGACGATGAAGAAGTGATGGACCCCCGCGGCTGCTTGATCTGGAACTTGCTTTGGCCGAAGTGCCAGATTCTTTTGGGGGTGGGGAACTACTCCACCCCATCGGCAGTCGTGACGGCGCCAAGCCATGGCAAGACCGCTGCAACGCCGTCATCTGATCCGGGCCAACACCCCACAGACATGGATGTGGCACACGATCGGAGCAACACCAACACGAACACACTACTTGCCCGTGTCGATGAGTTCTTAGAGGAACATGGTGGGTGCGAGATGGACGAGCTTTTCCCTCATTCTTCTCAAGAACCAACCTTGGTGCAAACGACTCTCACCGCCCATCTCGTAGCACGGAGATAAATTGCAACAATAAGCGTCGACTGTTCAGTTCTCAGGAGACGCCTCCAACTGCCGCCGTCACCGAGGCTGAGACGGCCGAGGCGCGAAATATTATTAGCCCCAACACACTCAGGAAGGCGTTCTCTGAGCAGGTAAAAGTCCCATTACATGAGAAGCCAAAGAAGGGACAGACAAGAAGGAAGAAGGGTCACACTACTGCGAGCCAGCCGGCACCGACGATCCGTGCTCAAGACGGGCCACCAAGACCCGACGGAATCATGTCGAGGGTGCATGTGGCGGGTAGGCCAATGCTATCTGCTGCAATGCTCTATGCTACAACCGGTGCTATGAAGAGTCTGCATGACATTGTTCTGAATACAGAGACGCGACGTCTTAGAGAGAAGTATGTGGCATACCCTGTTTTCACCGCCAAGGTGCCAGAGGGAAAGGGCTTTGTTGCTTGAGACATCAGGTGTGTGATCTTCCTGCGGTTTGATGACATCTTCGCTATGTTTCACCTTTTTCCGCTGCACTACACATTCTTTCGGCTATTTGCGCTCAGTATGGAGATGCGGATCATTAGAGACAAGACCCCGGACATCGTTATAGTCGACCCCTTCTACATGCGTGCTAAGCTCTTGACCGGCCCCGGGGACCGGAGACTCGCTAGTGATTACCTCCAAGACATCATTCTGGCGAACAAGGATAAGGATAACTTCCTCGTGACCTACTTTCCCAAGTAAGTCATCCCCTCATGTCCCCGTAACGTACATGAGGCTGCTTAGATTTCGGTCGTCCTTTTCCTCCTAACATCCGTGTTGTGTGCAGTTCTTTTCCTCATTGCTCTAAGCCAAAAATGGTCCATGGCCACGTATTTCGACCCGGACCGTGAGTCGAACAAAGACTACACAAATATCAAGAAAGTTCTCGATGAGGCTTTCTCGCGCTACTCCAAATCTAGAGTCACCTTAAAGAAGGAAGGTGTTAGGTACGGCGGGCACGTGTTCACTCACGTAACAAAGTTTGCCTGCGTCAAGCAGCCGCCTGGCGGTCAGAAGGATGCCTACTACGTCTTGCATCACATGCGGGCGTTCGTACGGGACCAGAAGCAGCTTACGCTGCCATCTCATCTCAAGCACTGGGCCGAATGCTTGTCGGTAAACCAAGACGCTAACCACAGACAAGAATTCTTTCGCATCCAGTCGGACTTGGCAGGAATCATCTTTGAAGATGTCCCTCGTAACATGGGGGAGTTCTACCTTAACAATCAACTGTCCAACCTTGAAATAGATACAATGCTAAGATTGCAGGCTGACGGCGATCGCTCATTAATGACCATCACGAAAGACGGCGGCTTCACCAACGCTCCGGCCCATGAGCGGAGGCAAAAGTCTTGATGCCCGTGCGCCTAGCTATGTAGTTTTGGACTATCGACGAGAGCTCGTGTGTTGTATAAACTTTTATGAACTTGTATGTACGTATGTCTCCTTAGTTTAAACAGTCGTCATTCAACTTATATGTACTCGATGCTATTTATTACTACGACCATAAACCGTGTGCTATTAATGTGTGTTTCTTTTCTCTTTCTTTGGTCCTTAATTTTGTTGTATAAGTATGTACTGCTTAAATATTATCTGTAAGTTGATCTTAACATTTTTTTTGTCCAGTGCATAAAGCAGATGCCGTCGTATGTCGTGTACATTGGTAGGATTCCCGGAGTCTACGACGACTGGGAAGATTGTCGGAGACAGGTTCACCGTTTTAGCGGTAACAGTTACAAAGGGTACCCCACAAGGGCGGAGGCAGAAGCTAGATACGCGCGCTATCTAGCGGGGGAGGGGAGGGAGCGAAGGAGGAACCGGATGAAGATCACTTTGGTCACGATGATGCTCATCGTGACCGCCACCCTCTTCTTCAATGTCATGGTAGTTTAGATATCGACTTGTAATATGAAGACAAACTCGCTACTCGAGACCTGTAATGTTCTAACTTTGTTCGGTATTTTGAATTCGGAGACTAATATGATGATTTGTAATCGGAGACTAATCTTCCGTTGCATTCGGAGACTAATCTTCTATTGTATTCGATAAATCTGTGTTGTTTATAAATATGTTTTTTATATATGTTTGTAACCTGTGCAAATACAGAAAATCAAAAGAACAAAAATCCTAATATTCATAGTAATGGCGCACATAGAGTACATCAGTGGAGCATGTAAAGAAACACAGCAATGGCGCACTTCCTAAAAGTGCGCCATTAGGGACTCAGATCACAATACACACATGTGGTGGTAGCAGTAACAACAGTAGCGCACCACTGGCATCAGCAATGGCGCACTCGAGGTGCGCCATTAGTATCCATGATAGTAATAGCGCACCGAATGTGCGCCATTACTATCACTTACTAATGGCGTGCTAGTAATGGCGCACCTTAAATGCGCCATTAGTAGCCAAATTAGGTGTGCCATAAAGCCCTTTTTTCTAGTAGTGATGAGTTGTGTGCTATGGTACGAATATAATACAACTCACATCTATAACATAACTTAGTTTCTATCGGCTAACATAAATTTCTAGCATGGCAATAGTACACAAACCTAGGAGACTAGTTATAATATGTAGAAACATGGAAGCATTGCATTATCACACAACACTAACATGCTAAAAATAAACATACAAACGTAGCATAGTAAGCATGTGGGGAAGTAAACAACTAGGCCATGCCATCAAAGAAATCAATATGTAATATACAAGTATGAATAAGAAGATGACATGCATTTCTATCCAACACTTCCTACACATGCAAAGACATAGATAAAATAGCTTGGGCATCATACAAGACAAGAATTGGTACACTCACACTATATATTCTATTTATACAATCACAACATCCTGCATGGCATGATATTGATCAATCAAAGAACTCATAATTATATAATTATGAGGTCAATAAATCACTAACATACATCTCTACCAAGCAAGGCTAACCATATCCATGTACTTATAATTCTAATTATCAACGATATAACACATGGTAGTCATATAACCAAAATATGCATTCTACTTTGAGTAAGTACTAACATGACATAGTAATGAACTAAAGCAAACAAAGTCACATAACAATTGCAAAGGTACAATAAACTAAATTGTGTGCCACAAGAATAAACTCTAATAGCAATACAAATATGAACCACGGTATAAATCAACCAACCATGTAATCTAGGATGGTGACTGATACGTCCCAAACGTATCTATAATTTCTGCTTGCTCCATGCATGTTTTGTGTGATATTGCTATGATTTTGATACACTTTCATATCTTTTTATAACATATTTTGGAACTAACCTATTAATGGTTGCAAGAGTGCACAAGTTCTTGTTTTTTTACTTTATGTGTAGGAATTACTTGGATAAAGGAAAAAATCACAAAAAGAAGCCTTGTAGGAGTTGGACTCTAACTCTCCCGAAATATGTCTCCACCAGACAAGTTTTAAAGATTGCCTCGGAAACGCTAGAAGACGATCTCAAACGGAAAAACTTAAAACTACAAAGTTGTAGGGAATTTTTTTCGATGGATCAAGACATAAAATTCGCCCCAATTGGAGTTTGGATGCTCCCTGCAGCCCCGAAATACATAATCCGGATGACAGGAATCTGAGAGTCTATATAAAAAGAGGAAACCTAGGTCAAAGGGCACCACGAAATTTCCCCCCCTTGGCAGCCGTCATGAGGGGGAGATCAATCTCCACAGCAGCACCATCTCCAAGGAAGAAGAAGGGGGCCAAGGGCCGCTGCCCCCAAGGGCCGTGGCCACCGCTGTGGCCGTGGCCGTGGGTGCCGCCGCCGCCGTGGCCGCCGTCTTCGCCGTCTACTTCATCTCCTCCGGGCTGCACCTCTCCATCAACAACTCTCCCTCTCACCATGTCCATGTGTTTGTAGTCCCCCCTCGGGGCTAAGGCTTGTATCTTGATCTATGTGGTTTCTCTCTCTCCCATGATGTGATCTTTGTTGTGATCATTGGCTATGTTAATCTAGGGTGATACCATGATGTTTCCCCTTCTTCTATGTATTGTATTTGATGTACTCACTTGATCCTATCTAGTATAATCCCCGAGACCATGGTGACAGCGGTCTATTGGACATGAGTTAGAAGAATATTTTCATGAGTGATTTCCTCTTTTGTGTGTTGATTGAAGATTGAGAGTCTCTTGGTGCTTGTCTTTGACTATCCATGAGATATGTTGTGGTGATTGTGGTAATCTCTTTGGATGGCCGCGGTGACATTCGGAAATCCGTAGATTGAGAACTACGAACTTTGAGGTGTGCTTTTCTAGCCCTACATAATTCTTATCCTATCTTGACCACAAAGGAATGACCTCCATGTCAGAACCCCAACTAGGGTAAGTGCTAGGGTTTGAGTGCCCCTTTGCATCATGCAAAAATTCAAAAGAAAATTCAAAAGTGGGGAAAAGAAAAGCCCTGAGAATTAATTCAAATGGCCAGATAAAAATCGTTTTTCAAAAATTATTTGAATAGTTGAAAATTTCCTATAAATGATGGTGATCATTTCAAAAGTGGTTTGGGTTAATTCCCACACTCAAGGAATTTTCTACAATTCAAACAGTGCCTTGGAAAATTAAAATAACCCCTATTTGAATTGAGATTCAAATTTATTGAATTTAAAAAATGTCCAAATTCTATATGTGGCTAACTACTGGTCACCTAGGATTTATAAAGTTATTTGGACATTTATTAAAAATGCCTAGCTAATTTAATTAGTGGGGCCAACCTATTTACAGAAAAATAAAAAGAAAAAGAAAGGAGAGGCTTACATTGCGCCCACAGGCGAAGGCCCACCTCTCCACTGGCCTGGCCCAGCCCACCGAGACGTTTGTCTCCTACCTCCCCGCAGCTCCAAGCAGCTCGGTGGAGGCAGGGAGGCCACGACGACACCACGGCGACGCCCCAGGCCTTCTAGGCCCTCCCCTTCGCACCCAGGTGTGCCACGCAGTCGCCACTCGCCCCGCACGCCCTTTACCCCTCCTCTGGTCCTCCGTCTTCCTCCCCGGCGTGGAAATCGTGCAGCACCCGTAGCCTGGCCAGAACACGGCAGTGCTCCGACGCGGCGACCAAGCTCCTCAAGATGCGCCGCCTTGTCCTTCGTCCTCCCCGACATCGACTCCCTCAAGCTGCCGCACCAATTTAGCCCGCGCCGCACCAGAGGAGACGCACGCTTCAAGTTCTTGCCGCCGGCCACCGAAGCTTCGTCGAGCAATTGCTCCGCCGCCCAGCCTTCTCCAACCTCTTCGTCGACGTGATCGTGTTCAGTGTGAGTGTGCGGTAATTTTCCCCCCTCCCCTCTGTTCTTCCCGCGCCCCGGAGCTCGATTCCGGTGAGGACAGAGCTCCGGCCGCCGCCCTCTTCGTCCTAGCCATGGCCTCGAGCCCCCCCGTGAACCCCCAGTAGTCCCAGAAGACGCGCGGCGTCGAGGGCTTCCTCCCAGTGCCCCCAGCTAACCCCCGTGCCCTAAAACTCCACTCCGGCGAAGCTCCGGCGGCTCCCCGGCGAGCCCACCATTAGGCCCCCCCTAATGACCCTCTTAACCCCTAACCCTAGTCACTGACAAGTGGGCCAGCCCCCCCTAACCCCTCTCTGTTAATTAAACAGAGGGGATCAAACCCCTCTCCCACTGACATGGGCCCCCCAGCAGTCAGACCCCCCCCCCCCAGATGTCAGCATGACGCAATAAAGTTTTTTCCAGAGAATTAAAAGAATTACAGAAATTCCAGAAATTACTTTAAACTTCAATAATTCATAGAAAATTCACATTAACTCCAAATTGGACAAATAATATGTCTAAAATTATCAGAAAAATACAAGGATTATGAATATGCAACTTGTTTATATGTTTGACCATTTTAAAATGGTGAACTGTAGCAAACATGCATATGCATCCTTTTCAAATTCAAATTTGGAGTAAATTTGCAAATGATTTTGCAACACACTTCATTTAGATGGATTCATCCACACATCAGAGGTTGTACCTCACCTTTACAACATCACTTCATGATCAACCTTTTCAAATGAACTTCATGCATTCAAATGCATTTGAATTTCATCGATAAATCAAATGGAGTTTGAATTTGCATTTCAAATGCAATATACTCCTTTTAAATGGAATGCTCAACACATCAGTACATTGAACATCACCGTTACAATCTTAATCATGTGATTGTGCATTGTACTTTATTTTGATCCTATGATTGTCATGTTGCTGATAGAAGTGGAGCCGGAAGCCGAAGCCACCCCCTTCGTTGAAGACATCGTAACGAACCTCGTCAGCAAGGCAAGCAAACCCCATTGATCATGTCTATAAAATCCCAATTCCCTCTCAGTCTCGCTTATGCATGTTTAGGAGATCACCTTGTATCGATTCTACCGCATAGTTGAAACCATATCCGATGCATGACCTATCATCTTGTCACAGTAGTAACCACACCACAATCCTAGCTGACATAGGAGTTTATTGATATCATGTGGCCCCTGCAACTGTTAATGCTTATTGCATGCTTAGTGGTACAATGAGGTTGCTTTTGATGTGAGTCGGGATGATAGGGACCATGGTGTTGATGAAAGTGAAACTGTGTTGGTGAATCCACCCTAATACAAGGTGAACGATGAGAGGCTGTGTAGGAGTACACAGTGGGTTGTCTCGTTGAACACCGCCTTAAGCACCGATTTCTTGTATGGTAATCCAAGACAAAGAGTACAACCACACATTGGGCTCACTGACCCCTCTCGGCCTAGTACCTTGATCCGTGTTGACGTCCAGGATTCACATTAGTTCGGGCTTTCCATTTGACATATGCATAGAAAAAGAGTGAGTGGAAATGTTGCATCATCCTAGATATGTGGGTGGATCTTTGAGATAGTGAAACCATCTGTCGAAGGTGGCGTCTCGGTTGCCTACATTGTCTGGGTCCGTTTCGTTGATCCGGCCGGACTCTCGAGCGGTGAAAAACTCAGATAGTCGACTCCTGGAATAGACCGGTTGTGAGCGAAGTGTCGTTGTGAACATCCTCGCTGTCACCTCTTGAACGGTGGCGAGACCTGGCGGTAACTGATGGTCATGTGTGTGTAGTTTACACCCTTGCAAGGTTAACAAAACTATTCGAATAGCCGCGTCCACGGTTAAGGACTACTTGGAACCTGTACCTGATTATTAGACAACTTGAATGGATACTTATAAAACTCGCAAGATAAGCGTGAGTGCTATGGTGTGCTTCCTCGTGGGGAAGTCGAGGAAGTAACCATAGTGGTGTATTGGTTGGAGACTTGATAGTGGACTCGTGTACGCTTCTCACCTCAAGTCTG
Source organism: Bromus sterilis (assembly GCA_950022295.1). NCBI lineage: Eukaryota > Viridiplantae > Streptophyta > Magnoliopsida > Poales > Poaceae > Bromus > Bromus sterilis. The sequence continues at coordinate 279,522,171 of OX465599.1, read as the reverse complement.
GTACTCGTAGTTCAGGACTAGCCAAGTCAAAGCTGGCACTTCTGCATGTTGAACCCCACCTCCTTTACATTGATACTTGAGCATGAGTAGTATAGATGTGATGTAAGTCTTGCTGAGTACGACTTTGTACTCACGTTTGCTTATTCTATGTTTTAGATGAGAAACCGGACCCCGATGGAGTCACCGACCCGAAGCTCGACGTTGACCTTGGTAGTATAGTTCCAGACAGCAGTTTGTCCCTCGTGGAAGGGCATGTATGTTTACAAGGCTTCTCTAAGCCATTTGTTAAACTTGTCTGTGCTCAGACCTAATTTGCTTCCGTTGTATGATGTAATGTTGATCACAGACATGTGATCTTTGTATGCTCTATGTGTATATCAATAAAGAGTACTTTGTAGAGTTATGTGATGATACCTGCTGTTCATACTAGGCATGTGTGCTGCGTGTATGTTTATAACATGCATGTCCTAGTATGGGTTTTCGAGACCTTAGTTGTGATCTGGCTGGCGGTCTTTTATACACCAAGTGGCCCTTAGATGTGCGCAGCTTGGGGCATCGCGATGCGATTGCTCGTGACTCTGTCACGTGCACACTTTGTTGTATGATCGAGCCTGCCCTAGACCCCGACTAAGTGATCGGGCTGGAGTAAGTCTATGTAAGAGTTAGGATTCAATCGATAACATGGTTGAGGCGACTTGTCTATGAATATGGGATTCACCACCCATAGGCATTTAGACTTGTGAGCGGACGTTGAGGACCCATCTCAGTTGATCATCCGGCCTGAATGAGATGCCCCTCACGTTCGATGCTTACCGAGAACGTTCTGTGCTTGGCCTTGTCTGCTTAGACAAGTGGGTACGGTTCTCGGCTCTCCATGTGATTGCATCGTGACTGGAATTACATACGCTAACCCCGGGTCCCGACAGACTTGGTATCAGAGCAGGACTGTCTGTAGGATTATCAAACCCTTGGTCGAAGTCGAGTCTAGCATTCTATAGTTATATAGTTACTCTGGGTATAAGGGAACAATGTAAGGCTTCTTTTTCTTCTTATCCTTATCGATCTGAGTTCTAAGTCACCCTTACCTTTTCTACGGGATGATAGGACTAGGCTCATCTATGTCTTTACTAGAACATCTCGTTGTTTGCCTCCTTGTAGCCGTAGGACAGTTGTTGTCGTCCAGTGTCTTCGTGTTTTGAGTTCCTTGAGGAAGTTCTGTCCAATCTCCTCGAGGTTATCTTGATTTCCATTCCGGTGTAGCCGTTATGATGCCGGATTTATTCCGAGTTTCTGTGGATCTTTGCCTTTGCATTACAATCTTTCCGCCTTCATCATGTCCTTCTTGTCTTTGATTCCATCGTACAACCTGTTCTGATTGTTGATCTTTATCACACAGGATGTCAGGTGGAACTCGTAGTGCTGTTCGTCGGAATCGAGACCGTGTTCGGAATCGAAATGATGATGCACCTCCACCATCGCCTTCTGCGGAGGAAATCATGATGGAAGCTGAGAAGAATCAACGTGACCAAACACGCCTTCTGGAGCTCATCGAGCAGAATACCTCACGTCATTGCAATGTGGTTGTGAGCATTCAGGAGTTCATCCTCCTCAAGCCACCGGTATTCCGATGTTCTTCTGAGCCCCTTGAAGCTGATGATTGGCTCCGTTCCATCGAGCGTAAGCTTGACACTTCACATGTTGCTCCTGATGATCGAGTTATATTCGCGACATACTTTCTGGAAGGTGCTGCTGCTGAATGGTGGGAGAACTATGTTACTATGCAGCCAGATGGTCACCTACTGACTTGGAAGGAGTTCCGTGATGCCTTTCGAGGGTACCACCTTCTAGATGAGTTGATGGAGCGCAAGAAGGAAGAGTTTTGCAATCTGACCCAAGGAGAGATGTCCATCCATGAGTATGTGAGAGAGTTCAACCGTCTTGCTCGGTATGCCCAAGATGAGATCACCACCGATGCTAGAAAGCAGGCAAGGTTCCGCAAGGGACTTAGCCCCATCCTTCGTCATGATCTCAACCTCATCGAATTTGCCACCTTTGAGGATTTAGTCAACAGATCCTTCAGAGCTGAGCATGCCAATGAAATTTTCGAGGAGTCCCGCAAGCATGCTCTTGAGCTTTCTCCTTCTTCAAGTTCAGCCCCTCAGAAACGCCAAATTTGGATTCCTACCAGTGTCATACCTCAAAACCTTCTCCAGAGGCCATCACCAAATTTATGCCATCCACCTCAACACATTTTTCCTCCCCGGAATGATTATGTGCAACCAAGTAACCCCACCCCCAGCAATTCAGGCAGGGTGTGTTTCACTTGTGTTCTGACAGGCCATCACTTCCGACAATGCCCTACAGTGTTTGTGGCACCCCGTCGACCTAGTCATAAGCCTTCAAAGAAATCAACCACCAAAACCATCCCAGAAAAGCTTTCAGCCACAAGTAGTGGATATGTGAACCAAATCTCAGTTGAGGAAACCACTGCTGCTTCTGACGTCATCCTTGGCACACTCCAAGTCAATCATGTTCCCACCTCCGTTCTTTTCGATCCAGGAGCTTCTCATTCATTCATGTCGGAGAGTTATGCACTTCGGCATGATGTATCCTTTGAAGAAATGTTTTCTCCAATGATCATTCAAACTCCTGGTTCCAAATGGCAAACTAATAGAGTAAGCCATGGCAATCAAATTGCAATTGAGGGTTTAGTATTCCTTGCTTCACTTATAGCCCTCAAGTCTTCGGACATTGATGTCATCCTAGGAATGGATTGGTTATCAAGGCAGAATGCTTTCCTTGATTGTAAAGCCAAGTCAGTCAAACTCACCCATCCTTCAGGCCAGACCATTGACTACACATCACACAGCTCTAGAATCCAGATGCATACTTTGAATGTGCTTCCACTTCCCGACCTTGAAGATATTCCGGTGTTTCGTGACTTCCCGGATGTCTTTCCTGAAGAGCTGCCGGGAATGCCACCCGACAGGTGTGTAGAATTCATAGTGGATCTTATACCAGGCACAGCCCCAATTTCCAGACGACCATATAGAATGGCCCCACATGAGTTAGCTGAGTTAAAAACCCAACTTGATGCTTCGTTGGCAAAAGGCTTCATCCGCCCTAGCTCATCGCCATGGGGTTGCCCCGTTCTGTTCGTAACGAAGAAAGATGGAACAGAAAGGATGTGCGTAGACTATCGTCCGCTAAATCTAGCAACGATAAATAACAAGTACCCACTGCCCAGGATCAATGATCTTTATGATCAACTTGCAGGATCCTCTGTCTTCTCCAAGATGGATTTGAGATTAGGCTATCATCAAATCAAAATCCGAAACAAGGACATCCCAAAGACGGCTTTCACTACTCGATATGGTCTTTACGAGTACACCGTCATGTCCTTCGGTTTAACCAATGCCCCCGCCACTTTCTCGCGCTTAATGAATTCGATCTTCATGGAGTACATAGATAAATTTGTTGTGGTTTATCTTGATGACATTCTCATCTACTCGAAGAACGAAGAAGAGCACGCAGAACATCATAGGTTGGTATTGATGAAAATTAGAGAGCACCGCCTTTATGCCAAGTTCTCCAAGTGTGAATTTTGGCTACCAGAAGTGACCTACTTAGGCCAAGTGATTTCTGCAAAAGGTGTTGCAGTCAATCCCGAGAGAGTTCTGGCCGTCCTCGACTGGACTCCACCTGAATCGGTTAAGCAAGTTAGGAGTTTTCTCCAAAGTTGCAAAGCCTCTTACTGAACTCCTCAAGAAAGATAAGAAATTCCAATGGACCCCAAGTGCGAGGAAAGCTTTCAAGAGCTAAAAAGAAGATTGACTTCTGCACCCGTACTTGCACCTCCAGACACCAAAAGGGATTTCGAGATCTATTGTGATGCTTCACGGCAAGGGTTAGGATGCATACTTATGCAAGATAGACATGTGGTAGCTTATGCTTCACGCCAGTTGCGGCCACATGAAGAGAACTATCCTACCCATGATCTTGAACTCGCTGCCATAGTTCATGCCCTGAAGACTTGGCGACATTACCTCCTTGGTAATCGTTGTGAGATCTATTCTGACCACCAAAGCCTCAAATACATATTCACCCAGCCAGATCTTAATCTCAGGCAAAGACGCTGGGTTGAGTTGATAAAAGATTATGACTTAGGAATTTCTTACACCCTAGGCAAAGCCAATGTCATGGCTGATGCACTGAGTCATAAGTCGTATTGTAACAACCTCATGTTACAACAGTATCAACCACTGCTTCATGAGGAATTTCGAAAGCTCAATCTCGAGATTGTTCCTCGTGGATCTCTTTTCAACTTGGTGGCGAAACCAACCCTTGAGGATCAAATCGTAGTTGCCCAAAGGCGTGCACGAGGTGTTAGCCGGATCAAGGAAAACATTGCTAGCGGAGTTGCTAAATGTTTCTCCACAGATAGCAAAGGAACGGTATTCTTTGAAAATCGTTTGGTAGTAACTAAGAATAGGGATCGAAGGCAACTCATCCTCAAAGAAGCCCATGACACACCCCTCTCAATTCATCCCGGTAGCACAAAAATGTACCGAGATCTACGCCAGAGATTTTGGTGGACCAGGATGAAGAGAGACATTGCTCGATATGTGACCGAATGTGATGTTTGTCGTCGCATTAAGGCCGAACACCAAAGACCTGCTGGCACACTTCAACCTTTGCCTATTCCCGAGTGGAAATGGGACAAAGTCGGTATGGACTTCATCACCGGCTTTCCGAAAACCCAGAAAGGAAACGATGCCATCTTCGTTGTGATAGATAGGCTTTCCAAAGTTGCTCACTTCCTTCCCGTTCGCGAGTCTATAACTGCTAGCCAGTTAGCGGACTTGTACGTCTCTAGAATTGTGTCTCTTCACGGTGTTCCTTTGGTAATCAATTACGATCGTGGTAGCCTTTTCACCTCTAGATTTTGGGGAAGCTTTCAGAATGCTATGGGAACTCATCTATCCTTTAGTACAGCTTTCCATCCTCAGTCTAGCGGTGAAGTTGAAAGGGTTAATCAAATCTTGGAAGACATGCTCTGAGCTTGTGTTATCTCATTCGGAAAGAATTGGGAGAAGTCTCTTCCATGTGCCGAATTTTCTTATAACAATAGTTTTCAATCTAGTCTGAACATGGCTCATTTTGAACTCCTCTATGGACGACGATGTCGAACACCCTTGAACTGGTCAGAAACCGGTGAAAGACAATTCTTTGGACCGGATATGATCAAGGAAGTAGAAGAGCAAGTTTGCATTGTTCGTCATCGTTTGAAAGCCGCTCAATCTCGTCAAAAGAGCTACTATGATCGTCATCATAGAGAGGAGAGCTACAATATTGATGAGAAGGCTTACCTTCGGGTTACTCCTCTGAAGGGAACCCAAAGATTCGGTATCAAAGGCAAGGGTGCCCCACGTTACATCGGACCTTTCCGCATTCTTGCTAAACATGGAGAAGTTGCCTACCAACTTGAACTACCTCTGCACCTTTCCCGAGTACATGACGTATTCCATGTGTCACAACTCAGGCGTTGCTTCAAGGTCCCCATCCGCGAAGTCGACCATGAAACGCTTGATTTCCAAGATGACCTTTCTTATCCAGAGTACCCTATTCGTATTCTTGATTCAGCTGAACGTGTCATCGTCAGAAGATCAAGTTCCTCAAAGTGCAATGGTCACATCACTCCGAGAAAGAAGCTACGTGCGAAAGAGAAGACCGCCTCCGTGCCGAGTACCCCTCCTTCCTCCCGACGACTTCTGAATCTCGGGAAGAGATTCTTTTGAGTGGGGGCGAGTTGTCAGAACCCCAACTAGGGTAAGTGCTAGGGTTTGAGTGCCCCTTTGCATCATGCAAAAATTCAAAAGAAAATTCAAAAGTGGGGAAAAGAAAAGCCCTGAGAATTAATTCAAATGGCCAGATAAAAATCTTTTTCCAAAAATCATTTGAATAGTTGAAAATTTCCTATAAATGATGGTGATCATTTAAAAAGTGGTTTGGGTTCATTCCCACACTCAAGGAATTTTCTACAATTCAAACAGTGCCTTGGAAAATTAAAATAACCCCTATTTGAATTGAGATTCAAATTTATTGAATTTCAAAAATGTCCAAACTCTATATGTGGCTAACTACTGGTCACCTAGGATTTATAAAGTTATTTGGACATTTATTAAAAATGCCTAGCTAATTTAATTAGTGGGGCCAACCTATTTACAGAAAAATAAAAAGAAAAAGAAAGGAGAGGCTTACCTTGCGCCCACAGGCGAAGGCCCACCTCTCCACTGTCCTGGCCCAGCCCACCGAGACGTTTGTCTCCTACCTCCCCGCAGCTCCAAGCAGCTCGGTGAAGGCAGGGAGGCCACGACGACACCAGGGCGACGCCCCAGGCCTTCAAGGCCCTCCCCTTCGCAGCCAGGCGTGACACGCAGTCGCCACTCTCCCCGCACGCCCTTTCCCCCTCCTCTGGTCCTCCGTCTTCCTCCCCGGCGTGGAAATCGCGCAGCACCCGTAGCCTGGCCAGAACACGGCAGTGCTCCGACGCGGCGACCAAGCTCCTCAAGATGCGCCGCCTTGTCCTTCTTCCTCCCCGACGTCGACTCCCTCAAGCTGCCGCACCAATTTAGCCCGAGCCGCACCGGAGGAGACGCACGCTTCAAGTTCTTGCCGCCGGCCACCGAAGCTTCGTCGAGCATGTCGGAACCCGGCGTTAGCGTATGTAATTCCAGTCACGATACAATCACATGGAGAGCCGAGAAACGTACCCACTTGTCTAAGCAGACAAGGCCAAGCACAAAACGTTCTCGGTAAGCATCGAACGTGAGGGGCATCCCATTCAGGCCGGATGATCAACTGAGATGGGTCCTCAACGTCCACTCACAAGTCTAATGCTTATGGGTGGTGAATCCCATATTCATAGACAAGTCGCCTCAACCATGTTATCGATTGAATCCTAACTCTTACATATACTTACTCCAGCCCGATCACTTAGTCGGGGTCTAGGGCGGGCTCGATCATACCACAAAGTGTGCACGTGACATGGTCACGAGAAATCACATCGCGATGCCCCAAGCTGCGCACATCTAAAGGCCACTTGGTGTATAAAAGACCGCCAGCCAGATCACAACTAAGGTCTTGAAAACCCATACTAAGACATGCATGTTATAAACATACACGCAGCACACATGCCTAGTATGAACAGGAGGTATCATCACATAACTCTACAAAGTAATCTTTATTGATATACACATAGAGCATACAAAGATCACATGTCTGTGATCACATTACATCATACAACGGAAGAAAATTAGGTCGGAGTACAGACAAGTTTAACAAATGGCTTAGAGAAGCCTTGTACAACAAACATGCTCTTCCACGAGGGACCAGACTACTGTTAGGGACTATGCTAACTTAGTCAACGTCGAGCTTCACGAAGGTGACTCCATCGGGGTTCGGTTTCTCATCTAAAACATAGAATAAGCAAACGTGAGTACAAAGTCGTACTCAGCAAGACTTACATCAGAACTAAACTACTCATGCTCAAGTATCAAGGTAAAGGGGGTGGGGTTTCATCATGCATAAGTGCCAGCTTTAACTTGGCTATTCCTGAACTACGAATACAAGACTTGAGGTAAGAAGCGTACACGAGTCCACTACATCTCCAACCAATACACCACTATGGTTACTTCCTCGACTTCCCCACGAGGAGCACACCATAGCACTCACGCTTATCTTGCGAGTTTTAGAAGTATCCAGTTCAAGTTGTCTAATAATCAGGTACAGGTTCCAAGTAGTCCTTAACCGCGGACGTGGCTATTCGAATAGTTTTGTTAACCTTGCAAGGTTGTAAGCTACACACACATGACCATCGGTTACCGCCAGGTCTCGACACCGTTCAAGAGGTGACAGCGAGGATGTTCACCACGACACTTCGCTCACAACCGGTCTATTCCAGGAGTCGACTATCTGGGTTTGTCACCGCTCGAGAGTCCGGCCGGATCAACGAAACGGACCCAGACAATGTAGGCAACCGAGACGCCACGTCCGACAGATGGTTTCACTGTCTCACAGATCCACCCACATATCTAGGATGATGCAACATTTCCACTCACTCTTTTTCTATGCATATGTCAAATGGAAGGCCCGAACTAATGTGACTCCTGGACGTCAACACGGATCAAGGTACTAGGCCGAGAGGGGTCAGTGAGCCCAAAGTGTGGTTGTACTCTTTGTCTTGGATTACCATACAAGAACTCGGTGCTTAAGGCGGTGTTCAACGAGACAACCCACTGTGTACTCCTACACAGCCTCTCATCGTTCACCTTGTATTAGGGTGGATTCACCGACACAGTTTCACTTTCATCAACACCATGTTCACCATCATCCCGACTCACATCAAAAGCAACCTCATTATATCACTAAGCATGCAATAAGCATTAACAGTTGCAGGGGCCACATGATATCAATAAACTCCTATGTCAGCTAGGATTGTGGTTTGCTTACTACTGTGACAAGATGATAGGTCATGCATCGTATATGGGTTCAACTATGCGGTAGAATCGATACAAAGTGATATCCTAAACATGCATAAGCGAGACTGAGAGGGAATTGGGATTTTATAGACATGATCAATGGGGTTTGCTTGCCTTGCTGACGATACACGAGTCTTAACGGTGGTCTTCTTCTTTGGGGGTGATCACCGTCTCGGCGAAGCTGTTACCGGCACAATCATCAACAAAGGGGAACACAAATAAAGTACAATGCTCAAGCACATGTTAAGTTGTGACATGATGTAAAGGGTACTGATTTGTGGCAATTTCAATTTAATTGAAGTATATTGCATTTGGAATGCAAATTCAAACTTCAAATTTGAATTCAAATTAAGCCATATGCACATTTGCTACTGTTGCCCCATTTTAAAATGGTCAAACATAAAAAAAAATTGCATATTCTTAATCCTTGTAATTTTCTGATAATTTTTCATATATTATATGTCCAATTGGAGTTAAATGAATTTTCTATGATTTTTCAAAGTTTATATGATTTTCTGTAATTTCTGTAATTTCTTTGGAAATTCTTTAATTCTTTTAAACCATTTATTGCATCAGCATGATGCAAGCATGACATCAGTGGGGGGGGGGCTGATATGTGGGTCCACCCTGTCAGTGGCCCACTGCTTTATCTCTATTTAATTAAAAGAAACAGAGGATTAGGGGGGGTTGGCCCCACTTGTCATGGACTCGGGGGGGGGATTAGCAGGGTGGTTAGGCCCTCTAATGGAGGAGCTCGCCGGCGTCCTCTGCAACCCGCCGAAGTCTCGCCGGAATGACCCTCCCGGCGACCATTTGGTGCGCCAAGTGCGTGGGGAGCAAGCCCTCAAAGAGCTGCACCACCAGCGCTACTCATCCCTCACCGGAGAGGCCTCAAAAGACGACGGCGACGAGCGGCGCGGCGGCCGGAGCTCGGCTCAACGTCCACGGCGGCTTGGGCCATGGTTTCGAGCGTTGGGAGAGGGGAAAGGAGGCTTGGCTCACCCTGAGCGCACGTGTGTGGTCGAGGGGGTCGGAGAAGCAACGTCGGCGATGAATTTGATGAAGACGCGCGGTGGCCGTAGACGACGGAGTCGGCGCGATTTGCAGGCTCCACTGGCTCCGGGCTCGTTTCCTCGCACTAGGTGGCGTAGTCGTCGAAGGCAGAGAGGAGGGACACCTTGGCTAAGCTTGAGAGCGTCGCTGGCCACGCGGGCACGGCTGCACGCTCCGGCGCGAGCTTCGGCCGGTGACAGGGACGACGAGGCAGAGGAAGGGGAAGACGCCACGGAGAGGGGGAAAAGACACAGGGGGCTCTGGCGAGAGGATGAGGCCTAGGTGGCCTGGAAGTCGCGAGGCGTCGCGGTGGCAGCGCCGGCGTGCTCTCCCTCTAGCGTGCTGCTTCGGTGCGCGGGGAAGAAGAGACAAGAAGAGGGTGGGCTGGGCCGGCTACAGGTGAGTGGGCCTGCGCCTAGGCGTAAGGTAAGGTTGCTCCTTTGTTTAAATTTCTTTTGTTATTTCTGTAATTTGTTTGACCTAGCTAAATAAATAGCTAGGCAATTTTGTAAAATGCCCAAACATTTTTATAAATCCTAGGTGACCAGTAGCTAGCCACATATAGAATTTGGACATTTTTTAAATTCAATAACTTTGAATTTCAATTCAAATAGGGTTTATTTTAAATTTCCAAGACATTATTTGAATTGTAGAAAATTCCTTGAGTGTGGGAATGAACCCAAACCACTTTTAAAATGATCACCATCATTTATAGGAATTTTCCAAATATTAAAATGATTTTTGGAAAAAGATTTTTATCTGGCCATTTATTTAAATTCTTCAGAGCTTTTTTTCTTTTCCCCAATTTTGAATTTCTTTTGAAATTTTTGCGTGATGCAAAGAGCACAATCAAGCCCTAGCACTTACCCTAGTTGGGGTTCTAACAGAGCAATTGCTCCGCCGCCCAGCCTTCTCCAACCTCTTCGTCGACGTGCTCGTGTTCAGTGTGAGTGTGCGGTAATTTTCCCCCCTCCCCTCTGTTCTTCCCGCGCCCCGGAGCTTGATTCCGGTGAGCACAGAGCTCCGGCCGCCGCCCTCTTCGTCCTAGCCATGGCCTCGAGCCCCCCCGTGAACCCCCAGTAGTCCCAGAAGACGCGCGGCGTCGAGGGCTTCCTCCCAGTGCCCCCAGCTAACCCCCGTGCCCTAAAACTCCACTCCGGCGAAGCTCCGGCGGCTCCCCGGCGAGCCCACCATTAGGCCCCCCCCTAAAGACCCTCTTAACCCCTAACCCTAGTCACTAACAAGTGGGCCAGCCCCCCCTAACCCCTCTCTGTTAATTAAACAGAGGGGATTAAACCCCTCTCCCACTGATGTGGGGGCCCCAGCAGTCAGACCCCCCTCCCACGTCATGCTGATGTCAGCATGACGCAATAAAGTTTTTTCCAGAGAATTAAAAGAATTACAGAAATTCCAGAAATTACTTTAAACTTCAATAATTCATAGAAAATTCATATTAACTCCAAATTGGACAAATAATATGTCTAATATTATCAGAAAAATATAAGGATTATGAATATGCAACTTGTTTCTATGTTTGACCATTTTAAAATGGTGAACAGTAGCAAACATGCATATGGATCCTTTTCAAATTAAAATTTGGAGTAAATTTGCAAATGATTTTGCAACACACTTCATTTAGATGGATTCATCCACACATCAGAGGCTTTACCTCACCTTTACAACATCACTTCATGATCAACCTTTTCAAATGAACTTCATGCATTCAAATGCATTTGAATTTCATCGATAAATCAAATGGAGTTTGAATTTGCATTTCAAATGCAATATACTCCTTTTAAATGGAATGCTCAACACATCAGTACATTGAACATCACCATTACAATCTTAATCATGTGATTGTGCATTGTACTTTATGTTGATCCTATGATTGTCCTGTTGCTGATAGAAGTGGAGCCGGACCGAGAAGCCACCCCCTTCGTTGAAGACATCGTAACGAACCTCGTCAGCAAGGCAAGCAAACCCCATTGATCATGTCTATAAAATCCCAATTCCCTCTCAATCCCGCTTATGCATGTTTAGGAGATCACCTTGTATCGATTCTACCGCATAGTTGAAACCATATCCGATGCATGACCTATCATCTTGTCACAGTAGTAAGCAAACCACAATCCTAGTTGACATATGAGTTGATTGATATCATGTGGCCCCTGCAACTGTTAATGCTTATTGCATGCTTAGTGGTACAATGAGGTTGCTTTTGATGTGAGTCGGGATGATAGTGAGCATGGTGTTGATGAAAGTGAAACTGTGTTGGTGAATCCACCCTAATACAAGGTGAACGATGAGAGGCTGTGTAGGAGTACACAATGGGTTGTCTCGTTGAACACCGCCTTAAGCACCGAGTTCTTGTATGGTAATCCAAGACAAAGAGTACAACCACACATTGGGCTCAGTGACCCCTCTCGGCCTAGTACCTTGATCCGTGTTGACGTCCAGGATTCACATTAGTTCGGGCTTTCCATTTGACATATGCATAGAAAAAGAGTGAGTGGAAATGTTGCATCATCCTAGATATGTGGGTGGATCTGTGAGACAGTGAAACCATCTGTCAGAGGTGGCGTCTCGGTTGCCTACATTGTCTGGGTCCGTTTCATTGATCCGGCCGGACTCTCGAGGGGTGACAAACTCAGATAGTCGACTCTTGGAATAGACCGGTTGTGAGCGAAGTGTCGTGGTGAACATCCTCGCTATCACCTCTTGAACGGTGGCGAGACCTGGCGGTAACTGATGGTCATGTGTGTGTAGTTTACACCCTTGCAAGGTTAACAAAACTATTCGAATAGCCGCGTCCACGGTTAAGGACTACTTGGAACCTGTACCTGATTATTAGACAACTTGAATGGATACTTATAAAACTCGCAAGATAAGCGTGAGTGCTATGGTGTGCTTCCTCGTGGGGAAGTCGAGGAAGTAACCATAGTGGTGTATTGGTTGGAGACTTGATAGTGGACTCGTGTACGCTTCTTACCTCAAGTCTGGTACTCGTAGTTCAGGACTAGCCAAGTCAAAGCTGGCACTTCTGCATGTTGAACCCCACCTCCTTTACCTTGATACTTGAGCATGAGTAGTATAGATCTGATGTAAGTCTTGCTGAGTACGACTTTGTACTCACGTTTGCTTATTCTACGTTTTAGATGAGAAACCGGACCCCGATGGAGTCACCGACCCGAAGCTCGACGTTGACCTTGGTAGTATAGTTCCAGACAGCAGTCTGGTCCCTCGTGCAAGGGCATGTATGTTTACAAGGCTTCTCTAAGCCATTTGTTAAACTTATCTGTACTCAGACCTAATTTGCTTCCGTTGTATGATGTAATGTTGATCACAGACATGTGATCTTTGTATGCTCTATGTGTATATCAATAAAGAGTACTTTGTAGAGTTATGTGATGATACCTGCTGTTCATACTAGGCATGTGTGCTGCATGTATGTTTATAACATGCATGTCTTAGTATGGGTTTTCGAGACCTTAGTTGTGATCTGGCTGGCGGTCTTTTATACACCAAGTGGCCCTTAGATGTGCGCAGCTTGGGGCATCGTGATGCGATTGCTCGTGACTCTGTCACGTGCACACTTTGTTGTATGATCGAGCCCGCCCTAGACCCCGACTAAGTGATCGGACTGGAGTAAGTCTATGTAAGAGTTTCAATCGATAACATGGTTGAGGCGACTTGTCTATGAATATGGGATTCACCACCCATAAGCATTTAGACTTGTGAGCGGACGTTGAGGACCCATCTCAGTTGATCATCCGGCCTGAATGGGATGCCCCTCACGTTCGATGCTTACCGAGAACGTTCTGTGCTTGGCCTTGTCTGCTTAGACAAGTGGGTACGGTTCTCGGCTCTCCATGTGATTGCATCGTGACTGGAATTACATATGCTAACCCCGGGTCCCGACACTCCGAGTGCGTCTCCATTGCATGTTTTATGGGAAATATCATGTGATTAGACTATGTTAATATTGTTGATAGTTTCCACTAGTGAAAGTATGAAGCCTAGGCCATGCTTCCACCATTGGTACACCATTTGTGCTCACTTTTGTCACATGTTTACTTGCTGCACTTTTTATTACAGATTTATATTACTTTGTTTTGCCGCACCTATCACCTGTATTTTACCATCTCTTCGCCGAACTAATGCACCTATACAACTCTTAGTTGTGTTAGGTGTGTTGGGGACACAAGAGACTTCTTGTATCTTAATTGCAGGGTTGATTGAGAGAGACCATTTTCAACCTCTACTTCCCTGAGTTCGATAAACCTTAGGTCATCCACTTGAGGGAAATTGTTGCTGTCCTACAATCCTCTGCGCTTGGAGGCCCAACATAGTCTACAAGAATAGAAGCGCGTGTAGAAATCAAGCTATTTCTGGCGCCGTTGCCGGAGAGGTAAGTATTTGAAGGTATATCTTTAGATCTTGCAATTAATTATTTTTGCTTCTTGTTTTTATTTTCACTAGTTAGGCTTTATGGAAAACAACAACAAAATTATGAGAGAGATTTATGAGCTCTATCTTGAGTTAGGTCATGAAGTGTTTGAGGAGAAGATCAAAAAGCCTATTGACCTTTATTATTTGAACAACACTCATGTTAGTAGTAATGTTATTAGCATGTCTTCTTTGAATACTTTTGATACTAATGATATGCAAAGCCATAAGCTTGGGGATGCTACGTTTTATGAAGATGATCTTTTTAGCCCCCCAAGTTTTGATGAGGAAATTTATTTTGATGATACTTTGCCTCCCATCTATGATGATTATTGTGATGACACTTACGCTATAAAGAATAAATTTTTACAAGTGCATCATGATAAGAATTATTCATGTGATAGCTATTTTCTTGAGTTTGCTCCCACTATTACCAATGAGAAGGATTTTGCTTATGTGGAGAGTAACAAAACTTCTATTCTTGTGGATCATGATAAGAATTTTTTATGTGATACTTATATTGTTGAGTTTATTCATGATCCCACTGAAAATTATTATGATAGGGGAACATATGCTTATAGATATTTCAATAATATCAAGTTCCCTCCCTTTATGTTGAAGGTTTTGAAGTTGCACTTATTTTTATCACTTCTCCATCAACAATCATCAGTTCGTCCTTCGTCTCACTATTTTTATCACTTCATGCGTTATGTGCTATGCTTGGAGCGTCACGCTCTTAGGTTTTATTTTTAGTTTTCTTTAGCTTTGCTTGCTTTTCATAACAAGTTAGATCCAGTCTTACTTTGTGTGGAAGAGAAACACGCTCCACTTTCAAAATCTAGAAGACATCATAGGATTCTTCATGCCTATCTTTTTGCTGTTGTGAGTTCTTTATCTTTTCGTAGCTACTGCCATGTCTAGTTTTGGTCTTAGTTTGTCTTTAGCAAGAGCCTTGGCTTTTGTTTAGTATGTTGTTGGAATTCTCTTTAATTTTCATGTTTATCTTGTTAAGAGAGTTGGTTGTTGCACTGAGTTATGTCTTGTCTTGAGAGTAGGTAATTGAGGTTGCTATTTAATTTTAGTAGTAACTTGCAATAGTTTTGAGGTATTTCCATGAGTAATGATTGAACTTTTGGTGTCAAGAGCTTTATCCTATTAGTGATAGATGTCGTATCTTGGGCAATTCGTGTTTATTTTCGAAAAACCTACAAAATTAGTTGAGAACTTTAGCTACTAGATGGATCACTAATCTTTGGAGGGATCGAATATTAGAGTACACTCACGTACCATGAGTCGAGGATGAGCAAGGATAACCAAACCCCCATATACTCCTCCTCGGGGTACTTATCTCTTTTTGAACCTCCTTATTAGATTGAGAGTTACCGATACTAAGTGCATGAATTCTTCGGACTAATGTAAGTATTAAAAGTTGACACTTTCACCTCCTCATATTTGCTAGCCTCTCCTGTGCCGTGCATTGCCTTCTTCTCACTCCGAGAGTTGGCGTCCACCTTCGTCGGTACATCCAAACCATTGGTATGATACGCTCTGTCATCATAAACCTCCTTATATCTTTCCTCAAAACAGCCACCATACCTACCAATCAAGGTATTTCCATAGCCTTTCTGAGATATATTGCCATGCAACATCCACCTCTTCATGACATGATCTTCATGTCATACATGTTCCTGCTACACTGGCAGAGGCATACATTGCATACATCATGATAGCTACATCTTCTTTATGTTGAGTACCTTGTAAAGTGTGAAGATCTTCTATACCTTCTTGTAAAATAGAGTGTTGCCCTTAAGTGAGGAAAAGATCCCAAAGTGGACAAAATAAAAGATCCCAAAGAGGACAAATGAGAGTTAAATAGAAAGAGCCATTGAGGCCACCAAAAAATACAAAATAATAGAAAATGAGAAAAATAAAAAAATAAAAAGAGTGAAGGGGGCACACTACTATTCCTTTTGAGTTCTAGAGATCATCATACATGCATATAGCTATGTGGGGGCCCTTTACACTAGAACTTGGCTTATATATTCCAATGATGAGCCTTCTCAAAAGAGCTCTAGTGTCGGGACCCGGGTTTTGCATATGTAATTTCTGTTACAACACAATCATATGGAGAGCCGAGAGCCGTACCCACTTGTCTAAGAACACAAGGACAAGCACAGAACACTCTCGGACAACATCGAAGGTGAGGGGCACCCCATTCAGGCCGGATGATCGACTGAGATGGTTCCTCATCGTCCGCTCACAAGTCTAAATGATTATGGGTGGTGAAATCCCATACTCATAGACAAGTCGCCTCAACCACATTATCGATTGAATTATAACACTTACATAAACAGACTCCAGCCCGATCACCTAGTCGGGATCTCGGGCGGGCTCAATCATACAACAAAGTGTGCCATGTGACAGAGTCACTAACAATCGCATCGCGATGCCCCAAGCTGCGCACATCTAAGGGCCACTTGGTGTATGAAAGACCGCCGGCAAGAACTCAACTAAGCTATCGAATCCCACACTAAGACATGCATGTTATAATCATACACGCAGCATACAGTCTAGTGTAAACAGCAGGTAACACAACATGAACTCTACAAACTCATAGTTTTATTGCATCTGCTATACAGAGAAGATATAGTAGTGTTACAAGCAGAGATCACATAACTGTGACCCAACATTACATCATACCACAACGGAAGCAAAATATGTCTTAGTAAAGACAAGGTTAACAAATGGCTTAAGAAGCCTTTAAGAAAACACAACGACCCTCCAGAGGGACCAGGCTGCTGTCTGGGACTATATTACTTCGTCGACGTCGAGCTTGAGGGGGAGGCCATCATCGGGGTCAGGGGTCTCGTCTCTAAAACATAGAATAAGAAAACGTGAGTACCAAGTCGTACTCAGCAAGACTTACATCAGATCTACACTACTCATGCTCAGATATCAAGGTAAAGGCAAGTGGGGTTGTAATGCAGAAAGTTTTGACTTGGCTATCTTGTACTACGACTACATAGAGTTGAGATGAGAGGCGCACACGAGTCCATCTAATCTTGATCACCACATCAATACACCACGATGGATCCTTCCTCGACTTCCCCACGAGGAAGCAACCCAAAGCACTCACACTTATCTTGAGATTTTTAGAGTATCCATTTGAGTTGTCTAATAATCAAGTAAAGATCTCCAAGTAGTCCATAACCGCGGACACGGCTATTCGAATAGTTCATTAACCCTGCAGGGGTGTACTTCTTCTCATACGTAGCTACCACTTACCGCCTAGAACTCGTCACCTTCAAGCGGTGTCGGCGAGGATAGTACCACGACACTTACCTCACGGCTCCAACTCTAGTCCAGAGGATCGCCTATCTGAGTATGTACCCCAATCGAGAATCCGGCCGGGGTTTTCGTTCAGGACCCAGACGATGTATGGACGGTCCGACAATCCCACCTCGACGGATGAAACTACGCTTGCCTAAAACCGTGCTACAAAGTAACCGTGCATCTCCTCCCACTCCGGCAAAAAATCAAATCGAAGAAGCAATAACCCATGCGAATCCTGGACCATAGTCGGGGTGAGTTAATAGGTCGAGAGGGGTCAATGAGCCCAACATGTGGTAGTAATCTGTGTCTTGGATCACAACACAAGAACTCGGGGCCTAGGGCAGTGTAAATGAGACAACCCACTGTGTACTCCTACATAGCCTCTCATTGTTCACTTATATTAGGGTGACTTCATCAACACGTTACCACCTTGTTGCATGTGTTCACTACCATCCCGATACATCACCCAGATGGATCATCTACATTGCAAACAACTCTAGCATGGCATAGCATATCATGGATGAAGGGTCACATGATGAACACAAAAAATCTTGTATTTGCTAGGTTGAGGTTTGCTTAATACTGTGGCAGCAATGATAGGTCATGCAAAGGATGGGTTCAACTAGCGATAGAACGGTAACATGTGAATCACCTAATCATGCATAAGAGAACACGAGGGAAACTGGGTTTTTATAGATATGATCAAAGGGGGTTTGCTTGCCTTATTGTCGAGACTCGGGGGTGCCATTCTTCGGAGAAAACAGGTACTACGTCCAGCGATGGATCTATCGAGACGAGGCAAACACCGAAACAACAAAGTATAAACATCACATTGCAATGCACAATCAAGAAATGAATCATGGAATGGTACTGATGTGATCTAGGTTCAATTTGTCACATGTTAATTGAAGTTGATTTGAATAAGAAATTCAAATTCAAACTCCAAATGTTGTTCAAATTAGCCAAAGTTGCATTTGCTAATGTTTGTTCTTTGTAAACTATGTTGTCATGTGTATGATATGCCTGTGATGTTCATGTGATAAGGTTGGCATTGCAAAGATTTAATTTGAAATGATTTAAACATTTATTTTGAATTATTCCAAATAAGCCATATAGCTAAATGCTACTGGTCCATCATCATAGATGTGTTTTTCATCTATGAAAATATGATATTTGGAATCCTTGCATTTTTCTGATGATTTTTCTTATATTATTTATTTAGTTTGGAGTTATGGTTTAAAAGTTATTGAATTTCAAAGATATAAACATTTTCTGGAATTTCTTTTAAATAAGAAATTGATTTCATGCGCAAGCCTGACGCAATGATGAAGTTAGGGGGTTGACTGGTCAAGCTGACCAGTGGGCCAGCCCTGTCAGCGTCTCTGGGTTAAGTCTCTGGTTTAAATTAGAACTAACAGGGGATTAGGGGGGCAGGGCCCCACCTGTCAGCCACCTAGGGTTAAGCTAACATAGGTTGTTAGTGTTAACTAACCAGCCCACGTTGGCCTCACCGGCGTTAAGCCGCCGGTGGCCACTGGACGCGGCGGCGCCCACGCAGGAGGATGCTCCGGGCACCAATCGCCGCGCCGAGGGCACTGGGACGTAGCCCTCGAGCGTCCGCATCATCTGGGGCATGCAGGCAGGCCAGGGGTGGCCGAGGAGCACACCGGCGAGCAAGGGGACGCGGCGGCCGAGCACGGTTAGGAGGGGAATCGGCCACAGGGGAACGGCGAGAAGCAAGAGAAGGGGGAAGCGACGTGTGCGGCTCACCAGATCGCGAAGGCGTCGACGGTGAGGTCGGGGAGGAGCTGGCGGCGGTGAATTTGGCGATGGAGACCCGGCGGCCGTGGCGGAGATGGAGGTCGCGGTCGTCGCCCTTGGAGGTCCTCAGCTCAAATTTAAGGTGCACGAAGACGTAGACGAGCACGGCGGACGTCCTGGACAACACGGCGGGGAGGCTCGAGGTCGCTGGCCACGCAGGCGCATGGACGGCGGCGACGAGGAGCTCTCGGGCGGCGGCTAAACGGCGATAGGGGTGGGGGAAGTCGAGAAGGGGGTAGGGGAAAACAGAGCAAGGGTCTTGGAGGCCTCCACGGCGCCGAATAAGACCGATGGGGCAAGCAGGTAGCTCGCTGGCGGCCATGCCGTGCTCTGCGGCGTCCTGCCTGCCTGCCTGGCCAGTGGAGGAAGACGACCCTGCCATTTTGGGCTGGGCCTCCTCTGCTGGGCCAGGTGGGCCAGGTAAGTGGCTCTGCCCCCTTTCTCTTTTTTTCTTTTTATTGTTTCTGTTTTTATTTGTTTTGCTCTGAAAAAAATACCAAAACATTTTTAGAAAATCCCCAAATATTTTATTGGACTTATGTGACATATAGCTAGTCACTCCCAAGATTTGAACATTTTTGAAATTCAAAATATTTGAATTTCAATTCAAATAGCATTTAAATTTAATTTCTAAGCCTCTATTTGAATATTTGAAAAATCCATGAGCATGGGTTTGACTCCAAATCATTTTTTAAATGATCACACTCATTTATATGACTTTTCAAAATTGTTTGGAAGATTTTTGGAAAAACTTTTTATCTAGCCTTTTTATTTAATTCTTTTAGGGCTTTTCTTTTACCCTAATTCCATTTCCTTTTGAAATTTAATTCTCATGATGCAAGGAACTTAAACTTGGCACAAACCTAGGCAGAGGGTTGTGACAACTCGCCCCCACTCAAAAGAATCTTGTCCCGAGATTCAGAAGTAGTCGGGAAGAGGGTGGGGTACTCGACTCGGAGACGGTCTTCTCGTTCCCAGGTGGCTTCTTTTTCAGAATGGTTGGACCATTGCACTTTAAGGAACTTGATCTTCTGACGTCAGGTGGTACGCTCTGCTTCATCGAGGATACAGACGGGATACTCTCGATACGACAGGTTTTCTTGGAGATCAAGCGTTTCGTGGTCTACTTCGCGGATGGGGTCCTTGAAGCAACGCCTGAGTTGAGATACATGGAAGACATCGTGAACCTGAGAAAGATGCGGTGGTAGTTCAAGTTGGTAGGCAACTTCTCCACGTTTAGCTAGAATGCGAAAGGGGCCTATGTAACGTGGGGCCAATTTGCCTTTGATACCGAAGCGATGGCCTATGATGACGATCAAAGGAGTAACCCGGAGGTAAGCTTTCTCGTTCAGCTCGTAGCTTTCTGGCCTATGATGACGATCATAGTAGCTTTTCTGATGAGACTGGGCTGTTTTCAATTGCTCATGAACAATGCGAACCTTCTCTTCTGCTTCCTGGATCATATCCGGTCCAAAGAATTGTCTTTCACCGGTTTCTGACCAGTTCAATGGTGTTCGACATTTTCGTCCATAGAGAATTTTAAAGGGTGCCATGCCCAAGCTAGATTGGAAGTTGTTGTTATAAGCAAACTCGGCGAATGGAAGAGATTCCTCCCAACTCTTTCCGAATGAGATAACACAGGCTCTGAGCATGTCTTCGAGAACTTGATTGACTCTTTCTACTTGACCACTTGACTGGGGATGAAAGGCGGTGCTAAAGGAGAGATGGGTTCCCATAGCATTTTGAAAACTTTCCCAAAATCGAGAGGTGAAAAGACTTCCACGGTCTGAATTGATTTCCAAAGGAACACCATGGAGAGAAACGATCCAGGAGACATATAAATCCGCTAACTGGCTAGCAGTTATACTCTCGCGAACAGGAAGGAAATGAGCAACTTTGGAAAGACGGTCAATGACCACGAAGATGGCATTGTTTCCCTTTTGAGATTTTGGAAAGCCAGTGATGAAATCCATACTGACTTTATCCCATTTCCACTCAGGGATGGCTAAAGGTTGAAGAGTACCAGCAGGTCTTTGATGCTCTCCTTTCACACGACGACAAACATCGCACTCAGCAACATATCGAGCGATTGCTCGCTTCATCCTAGTCCACCAGAATCTCTGGCGTAGATCTTGATACATCTTAGTACTACCAGGATGAATCGAGGGAGGTGTCAGAACCCCAACTAGGGTAAGTGCTAGGTTTGTTTGATCCCTTTGCATCATGCAAAAATTCAAAAGAAATTCAAAAATGGGGAAGCAGAAAGTTCTGAGAAATTATTTGAAATGGCCAGATAAAAATCTTTTTCCAAAAATCTTTTGAATGATTGGAAAATTCCTATAAATGATGCTGATCATTTTAAAAGTGGTTTGGGTATTTTCCCATGCCCATGGAATATTCTAAAATTCAAACAGTGCTCTGGAAATTAAATTTGACCCCTATTTGAATTGAAATTCAAATGTTTTGAATTTAAAAATTGCTCAAATTCTATATGTGGCTAGCTACTGGTCACCTAGTATTTATAAAAGTATTTGGGCATTTTTATAAAATGCTTTGGTATTTTTATTCAGGGCAAAACATATTTACAGAAAAGGAAAAACAGAAAGAAAAAGAACAAAAGGAAATCCAGCCCACCCCCTGGCCACCTGGCCCAGTAGCCGGCCTAGCGCAGCTCGCCGTGTCGTCTTCCTCCCCTCGCCTCCATCCAGCTCGGTGGCGAGCCGAGCACCGTGGACGCCACCGAGGCTCGCCTGGAACCCCCCAGGCCTCCTCCTCGCGCCACGCAACTCGCCCAGAAGCCCCGCACCCTTTCCCCCTCCTCTAGCTTCCTCCCTGTCTCTCTTCCCCGTGAATCCAGTGCCACCAGTAGCCCTAGCGGAGCACGCCGCCGTAGAGCGCGTGGCCACCTTGCTCCCCTCGCCGCACCGCCGTGTCCGTTGAACTCCCCGTCCATGTCTCCATCAAGCTGCCGTGTCAATTCGAGCCAAGCGCCACTGGAGGAGACGTCCGCTTCAAGAATTCATCGCCGGCCGCCGAGCTCGTCTCCACGAATTCTACCGCCACCTCGCCTCCTCCGGCTACCCCGAGCTCACCGTCGCGTTCAGCGTAAGGAGCTCTCCTTTTCCCCCCACTCCACTGGCCTTTTAGCACCCCGTGGCTGGATTCCAGCGAGGCAGTGTTTCCGAGCTCTGGAGCACGCCAGTGACCCCCCAATGGTTCCACTGGACGCGCGGGAGCAAGGGCTCTCTCCTGGTGCTTCGTGCGCGTCAAATGGAGGCCACGAGCCTCTCCCCCGTCGCAGCAGTACCACGGCCGCCGCGCCACGTTGACGCCGGCGAGGCTCCGGCCACACCCGAGCCTCCCCGTGGGCACTGGGTGACGCAGGTGACCTCGGGCGTCACTCTGGTGGCCTCGGCAAGCTCTCCAGTGGCCGGAATCGCCACTCTGGCGAGGCGCCGCCGCGTCCAGTGACGCCGGCGTCGAGCCGCCGGCAGCCCAGGCCACCCCTAACACTGTTAATTAAACTAACAGAGGGGTTAACCCCCTGTGTCACTGACAGGGTGGACCCACTGTCAGCCCCCCCTGTGACATCACCCCCTCATCAGCCTGACGCAATAAACCAAATTCCAGAATTAAAAATAATTAATTAAAACAGAGAAAAATCCAGAAATCGAGTTAAACTTTGGAAATTCATAACTAATTCATATGAACTCCAAATTAAACATATAATATATGAAAAATTATCAGAAAAATACAAGGATTAAGAATATGCAATTTGTTTTTATGTTTGACCATTTTAAAATGGGGGAACAGAAGCAAATGTGTATATGACTTAATTTGAAATTGAATTTGGAGTTTGTATTTGCATTTCAAATGCAATATACTTCAATTAAATTGAATATGCTACAAACCAGTACCATTCACATCATGGACAAACTTATCATGTGTATGTGCATTTTTATTTTGAAAGTTGTCCCCCCCTTGTTGATGATTGCCTCCGATGACAGACGTTCCGAGACGGTGATCCCCCCCCCCCCCCCGAAGAAGAAGACCACCGTTAAGACCCGTGTATCGTCAGCAAGGCAAGCAAACCCCATTGATCATGTCTATAAAATCCTACTTCCCTCTCAGTCTCGCTTATGCATGTTTAGGAGATCATCGAGACACGTTCTTTCGCATAGTTGAACCCATTCTGATGCATGACCTATCATTTTGCCACCGTATTAAGCAAACCACAATCCTAGCAGATTTAGGAGTTGGTTGATGAGCATGTGGCCCCTGCAACTGTTACTGCTTTTGCTGCTTAGTGATACAATGAGGATGTTTTGATTGTGAGTCGGGATGGAATGAACACAGTGGTGTTGATGAAAGTGAAACGTGTTGGTGAAGCCACCCTAAACAAAGGTGAACGATGAGAGGCTGTGTAGGAGTACACAGTGGGTTGTCTCGTTGAACACTGCCCTAGGCCCCGAGTTCCTGTTTTGTGATCCAAGACAAAGAGTATGACCACATGTAGGGTTTTATGGGATCCCCGTTTGGCCTCTTTACGTATCCGATCCAGTCCAGGAGTCACACTAGATTCGGGCTTTCCATTTGAATTATGTATAGATATTTGGGTGGACCTGTGAGGCAGTGAAACCATCTGTCAAAGGTGGCGTGTCGGTCCCTTACATTATCTGAGTCCGTTTCATGGAACCGTCCGGACTCTCGAGCGGTGACAAACTCAGGTAGTCGACTCCTGGATTAGAGAAGGTGATGTGAGGGTAGTGCCTTGGTTTCATCCACGTCCGACATCCGCTTGAAGGATGACAAGAACGAGGCGATAAGTGATGACACGCGTGTGAAGATGTACACCCCTGCAGGGTTAATGAACTATTCGAATAGCCGTGTCCGCGGTTATGGACTACTTGGAAACCTATACTTGATCATAGACAACTTGAATGGATACTTATAAAACTCGCAAGATAAGCGTGAGTGCTATGGTGTGCCTCCTCGTGGGGAAGTCGAGGAAGGCACCATAGTGGTGTATTGCTTGGAGATGTAGTGGACTCGTGTACGCTTCTTACCTCAAAGTCTGGTACTCGTAGTACAGGATTAGCCAAGTCAAAGCTGGCACTTCTGCATGTTGAACCCCACCTCCTTTACCTTGATACTTGAGCATGAGTAGTATAGTTCTGATGTAAGTCTTGCTGAGTACGACTTTGTACTCACGTTTGCTTATTCTATGTTTTAGATGAGAACCCGGACCCCGATGGAGTCACCTTCGTGAAGCTCGACGTTGACTAAGTTAGCATAGTCCCAGACAGCAGTCTGGAACCTCGTGGAAGGGCATGTTTGTTTACAAGGCTTCTCTAAGCCATTTGTTAAACTTGTCTGTACTCAGACCTAATTTGCTTCCGTTGTATGATGTAATGTGATCACAGACATGTGATCTTTGTATGCTCTATGTGTATATTCTATAAAGAGTACTTCGTAGAGTCATGTGATGATACCTGCTGTTCATACTAGGCATGTGTGCTGCGTGTATGTTTATAACATGCATGTCTTAGTATGGGTTTTCGAGACCTTCGTTGTGATCTGGCTGGCGGTCTTTTATACACCAAGTGGCCCTTAGATGTGCGCAGCTTGGGGCATCGCGATGCGATTGTTCGTGACTCTGTCACGTGCACACTTTGTTGTATGATCGAGCCCGCCCTAGACCCCGACTAAGTGATCGGGCTGGAGTAAGTATATGTAAGAGTTAGGATTCAATCGACAACATGGTTGAGGCGACTTGTCTATGAGTATGGGATTTCACCACCCATAATCATTTAGACTTGTGAGCGGACGTTGAGGACCCATCTCAGTTGATCATCCGGCCTGAATGGGATGCCCCTCACGTTCGATGCTTACCGAGAACGTTCTGTGCTTGGCCTTGTCTGCTTAAACAAGTGGGTACGGTTCTCAGCTCTCCATGTGATTGCATCGTGACTGGAATTACATATGCTAACCCTGGGTCCCGACAGACTTGGTATCAGAGCAGGACTGTCTGTAGGCTTATCAAACCCTTCGTCGAAGTCGAGTCTAGCATTCTATAGTTATATAGTTACTTGGGTATAAAGGGAGCAACGTAAGGCTTCTTTTTCTCCTTACCCTCATCGATCTGAGTTCTGGGTCACCCTTATCTTTTCTATGGGATGATAGGACTAGGCTCATCTATGTCTTACTAGAACATCTCGTTGAGTGCTTCCTTTTAGCCGTAGGATTATTGTGGTCGTCCAGAGTCTCCGTGTTTTGGGTTCCTTGAGGAAGTTCTGTCCAATCTCCTCAAGGTTGTTTCATTTTCCATCCCGGTGTAGCCGTTATGCTGCCGGATTTGTTCCAAGTTTCTATGAATCATTGCCTTCGCATTATAATCTTTTCCGCCTTCATCATGTCTTGTTATCCTTGAATCCATCATTCAACCTGTTCTGATTGTTGATTTTTATCACACAGGATGTCAGGTGGAACTCGTAGTGCTGTTCGTCGGAATCGAGACCGTGTTCGGAATCGAAATGATGATGAACCTCTACCACCGCCTTCTGCGGCGGAAATCATGATGGAAGCTGAGAAGAATCAACGTGATCAAACACGCCTTTTGGAGCTCATCGAGCAGAATACCGCCCACCATCGTAATGTGGTGGTCAGCATTCAGTTCTTCATCCTCCTCAAGCCACCGGTATTCCGATGTTCTTCTGAGCCCCTTGAAGCTGATGATTGGCTCCGTTCCATCGAGCGTAAGCTTGACACTGCACATGTTGCTCCCGATGACCGAGTTGTTTTTGCGGTATACTTCTTGGAAGGTGCTTCTCTTCAATGTTGGGAGAACTATGTTGCTATGCAGCCAGATAGTCACCTAGTGACTTGGCAGGAGTTCTGTGTTGCCTTTCGGGGGTACCACCTTCTGGATGAGTTAATGGAGCGCAAGAAGGAAGAGTTCTGCAGTCTGACTCAAGGAGAGATGTCCATGCATGAGTATGTGAGAGAATTCAACCGTCTTGCTCGGTATTCCCAAGATGAGATCACCACCGATGCCAGAAAGCAGGCAAGGTTCCGTAAGGGACTTAGCCCCATCCTTCCTCATGATCTCAACCTCATCGAATTTGCCACCTTTGAGGATTTAGTCAACAGATCCTTCAGAGCTGAGCACGGCAATGAAGTGTTCGAAGAGTCCCGCAAGCATGCTCTTGAGCTTGCCCCTTCTTCTAGTTCAGCCCCTCAGAAACGCAGAATTTGGATTCCAAACCGTGTCATACCTCAAAACCTTCTTCAGAGACCACCACCGAATATATGCCATCCACCCCAACACATTATTCCACCCAGGAATGATGGTGTGCAATCAAGTAATCCTGCTCCCAGCAATTCAGGCAGGGTATGTTTCACGTGTGGTCTGACAGGCCATTACTTCCGACAGTGCCCTACAGTGTTGGTGGCACCACGTCGACCTAGTCACAAGCCTCCAAAGAAATCAACCACCAAAGCCATCCCAGCAAAGCTTTCATCCACTCGTAGTGGTTGTGTGAACCAAATCTCAGTTGAGGACACCACTACTGCTTCTGACGTCATTCTTGGCACACTCCCAGTCAATCATGTTCCCGCCTCCGTTCTTTTCGATCCAGGAGCTTCTCATTGATTCATGTTGGAGAGTTATGCACTTCGTCATGAGTTCCCCTTTGAAGAAATGTTTTCTCCAATGATCATTCAAACTCCTGGTTCAAAGTGGCAAACTAATAGAGTAAGCCATGGCAATCAAATTGAAATTGAGGGTTTAGTATTCCTTGCTTCTCTTATAGCCCTCAAGTCTTCGGACATTGATGTCATCCTAGGAATGGATTGGTTATCAAGGCAGAATGCTTTCCTTGATTGTAAAGCCAAATCAGTCAAACTCACCCATCCTTCAGGACAGATCATTGACTACACATCACCCAGCTCTAAAAACCAGATGCATACTTTGAATGTGCTTCCACTTCCAGACCTTGAAGATGTTCCGGTGGTTCATGACTTCCCGGATGTCTTTCCTAAAGAGCTGCCGGGAATGCCACCCGACAGATGTGTAGAATTCATAGTGGATCTTATACCAGGCAAAACCCCAATCTCGAGACGCCCATATAGAATGGCCCCACATGAGTTAGCTGAGCTAAAAACCCAACTTGATGCTTCGTTGGCAAAAGGCTTCATCCGCCCTAGCTCATCGCCATGGGGTTGCCCTGTTCTGTTCGTAACGAAGAAAGATGGAACAGAAAGGATGTGCGTAGACTATCGCCCGCTAAATCTAGCGACGATAAAGAACAAGTACCCACTGCCCAGGATCAATGATCTTTATGATCAACTTGCAGGATCCTCTGTCTTCTCCAAGATGGATTTGAGATTAGGCTATCATCAAATCAAAATCCGAAACGAGGACATTCCAAAAACGGCTTTCACTACTCGATATGGTCTTTACGAGTACACCGTCATGTCCTTTGGTTTAACCAATGCCCCCGCCACTTTCTCGCGCTTAATGAATTCGATCTTCATGGAGTACTTAGATAAATTTGTTGTGGTTTATCTTGATGACATTCTCATCTACTCGAAGAACGAAGAAGAGCACGCAGAACATCTTAGGTTGGTATTGATGAAACTTAGAGAGCACCGCCTTTATGCCAAGTTCTCCAAGTGTGAATTTTGGCTACCAGAAGTGACCTACTTAGGCCACGTGATTTCTGCGAAAGGTGTTGCAGTCAATCCCGAGAGAGTTCAGGCCGTCCTTGACTGGACTCCACCTGAATCGGTTAAGCAAGTTAGGAGTTTTCTTGGCTTAGCAAGCTATTGCCGCCGCTTCGTTGAGAACTTTTCTAAAGTTGCAAAGCCTCTTACTGAACTCCTCAAGAAAGATAAGAAATTCCAATGGACCACCAAGTGCGAGGAAAGCTTTCAAGAGCTAAAAAGAAGATTGACTTCTGCAACCGTACTTGCACCTCCAGACACAAAAGGGGATTTCGAGATCTATTGTGATGCTTCACGGCAAGGGTTAGGATGCATACTTATGCAAGATCGACATGTGGTAGCTTATGCTTCACGCCAGTTGCGGCCACATGAAGAGAACTATCCTACCCATGATCTTGAACTCGCTGTAGTTCATGCCCTGAAGACTTGGCGACATTACCTCCTTGGTAATCGTTGTGAGATATATTCCGATCACCAAAGCCTCAAATACATATTCACCCAGCCAGATCTTAATCTCAGGCAAAGACGCTGGATAGAGTTGATAAAAGATTATGACTTAGGAATTTCTTACACCCCAGGCAAAGCCAATGTCATGGCTGATGCACTAAGTCGTAAGTCGTACTGTAACAACCTCATGTTACAGCAGTATCAACCACTTCTTCATGAGGAATTTCGAAAGCTCAACCTTGAGATTATTCCTCGTGGATCTCTTTTCAACTTGGTGGCGAAACCAACCCTTGAGGATCAAATAATAGCCACCCAGAAGCAAGATAGTAGTATTCAAGAGATCAAGCAGAACATTGTTAGCGGAGTTGCTAAATGTTTTTCTGCAAATGATCAAGGAACGATATTCTTTGAAAATCGTTTAGTAGTTCCTAAAAATGAAGACCTAAAGCAGCTGATCCTTAAGGAAGCTCATGACACTCCCCTCTCAATTCATCCCGGTAGCACAAAAATGTACCGAGATCTACGCCAGAGATTTTGGTGGACCCGGATGAAGAGAGACATTGCACATTTTGTTGCCGAATGTGATGTTTGTCGTCGCATTAAGGCAGAACAGCAAAGACCTGCTGGTACTCTTCAACCATTGTCTATTCCCGAGTGGAAATGGGACAAGGTCGGTATGGACTTCATCACCGGCTTTCCACAAACCCAGAAAGGAAATGATGCCATCTTCGTTGTCATTGATCGACTTTGAAAAGTTGCTCACTTCCTTCCAGTTCGCGAGTCTATAACTGCTAGTCAGTTGGCGGACTTGTATGTCTCTAGAATAGTGTCTCTTCACGGTGTTCCTTTGGTGATCAATTCTGATCGTGGTAGCCTTTTCACCTCTAGATTTTGGGAAAGTTTTCAAAATGCTATGGGAACTCATCTATCCTTTAGTACAGCTTTCCACCCTCAATATAGCGGTCAAGTTGAAAGGGTTAATCAAATCTTGGAAGACATGCTCAGAGCTTGTGTTATCTCATTCGGAAAGAATTGGGAGAAATCTCTTCCATTTGCCGAATTTGCTTATAACAATAGCTATCAATCTAGTCTGAACATGGCTCCTTTTGAATTCCTCTATGGCCGACGATGTCGAACACCCCTAAACTGGTCAGAAACCGGTGAAAGACAACTCTTTGGACCGGATATGATCAAGGAAGCAGAAGAGCAAGTTCGCACTGTTCGTGATCGTTTGAAAGCCGCTCAGTCTCGTCAAAAGAGCTACTATGATCGTCATCATAGAGAGGAGAGCTATAATATTGATGAGAAGGCTTACCTTCGGGTTACTCCTCTGAAGGGAACCCAAAGATTCGGTATCAAAGGCAAGTTGGCCCCACATTACATCGGACCCTTCCGCATTCTTGCTAAACGTGGAGAAGTTGCCTACCAACTTGAACTACTGTAACAGCCCACATGCAACAAGCTAACAAACACCATGTAATTTACTTCCTCTGTTGGACTTGTAACTTGGCATGGTGAATGTCTATGTCATTTCATGTGATGATTTAAATTGGCATTGGGATTGGAGTCATGTTGAGTTGTTTTCCTTTGCATCCAAAGTGGCTCAAGAAGGGTATTGTTTGATTTTTCCTTGTCACATGCTCACTCCACTTGACCCCAAACTTGGCCTAGCCATTTCTTTTGCTATTGCAAGGGTTTTAGAATCCTCAAAACATTTTTGCCATCATCAAAAACAAAGGCTCTAGTTCAAAGTGGTTTTGAAATTCAAAATGAGCTCACATTTTTGTTGTTGCCAAAAATGCCCAAACCATTTTTGGAAATTGAGGAATATTACAAGGATCATTTTGCATATTTTTGTGCATTTTTATTCCTTGTAATTAATCTGGAAAAACTCTTTTACCTTTCTGTTTAATTTTTTAAATGGAAAGGAATTCACAGTCGTTTTTCGCTTGCCTGCTGGATTCCTGTTGCAGGTCCGGCCCGTCTGGCCTTTTCCTCCGAGTTGGGCTAGAAGCCCGGTTGCGAAGGGGTAAGTGGCTCGCGCCCGTGCCGTACGATCTCCATCCAACGGCGCTCCTCCTTCGTCTTTCCAGCGCGGACAGAGGTCCCCTCCCTCTTGTCTCTCACGGAGCGCGTCCGGCCACGGAAGGTGGAGCCCTCCGCCCAGGGAGAGCGGGAGCTCCCTATTTGAGCACGCAGGACGCGCCGCGGAGCCTAGGGTTCCATTCTCCCCCATATTTTCCCTCTCGCCGCCGCCGGGTGCGTTCCTCTCCTCTCCCCTGTTCCGCCGGAGCCGACGAAGACATGCCTCCAATTCGTCGCCGTCGTTCTGTTATTCTGCAACTGCGCTGTGCGAGTGGCAATCCTAAGCCATCTTCACCTTGCCCTTGCAGGGATTTCTCGCCAGGGTCGCGGATTGGGCCCTCGCACCGTGAAGCTCCGCCGCGGGGTCGTCTTCCCCGACGACGGTGCCGTGGACGTCTTCGGTTCGAGGAGTACGCGTCGTCTTCAGGCTCCCCGAGGTGAGCCTCTGGTGTCGTCCCCTTCCTTTGCGCGTATGCGATTAGTGAGATCGTCAGACGTCGTAGATGCCGGCCGCCGTGCCACGGGTCCCGGCCATGTCGCATGCTCGCCATGGTCGGGCGAGCTCGAGGCGCGTGCGGACGTGCACTGAGCATGTCCAGAGCGTGCGTATAGCTGCAAGGAGTAGCCTTTCGCGCGTTAAGAGTTCGCGGGTCTCGGAGTCTGAAGAACGCGCGCTAAACTGGTCGCCGCTGCGAAGTTCAGGTCGACGTCCCGTCGCCGTCGTGCGCCCGGAACCCTGATCTAGAGTACGGTTGCGAAGAGGGGTATGCCAGCTCCAGGTTGCACGTCGTGGCGTGGCCGTAGTCGACCTGTACGCGAGGCTAGGTTCCTCCAAAGTTCGCCGGGAGCCGCAGTCGTATTCTTCAGACGCGTCGCCGCTCGCCTGAAACCTTGTCGATTCCGACGAGCCCATTAGAGGAGGACGACCTGGCGCGAGTCCATGGCGTAGAGGAACGTCCCACCTCGAGATCCCAGTGCAGAGCGCGGCGGGAGACGGCCGGAGTTGCTCGTGATCATCACGGGAAGTCGCCGCCGTCGTCAGATTCAGAAAAGCACCGAGCTTTTCTTTAGAGAGGAGTGCTAGGTGGGAATACCTCACCTTGTGCGTGTTGGGTTTATGTTCAGAAAACGCTCCGAGGCGCAGTGGTAGCGAGCGTGGAGACGAGCAGCGCGTCGTGGGTTCGAGTCCCAGTCGCCCCCCCCCCCCCATTTTTTGATTTTATCTGTGAGGCTGACGGCTGGGACCCGCTTGTCAGCGACCCAGGCCGCGTGGGCTGAGCCCATTGCGGGCCAGAGAACTGGCATGGGCCGGTTTCGCCCGAAACCAGCCCATGGGGGATGTTTCCTGTTTTTTTTTCTTTTTGTTTCTTTTCTTTTATTTCTTTTCTGTTTAAATTCAAATGTGAATTTGACTCCAAATTCAAATCTGTTTTTGAACATCCTTTGCAAACAGGGGCATGCCTTATATGTTTTTGGGGTAGCTTGAGCTACTGAACCCCATGGTGGGGTCCATTTTTGCATCTGACCCCTTCTAAAAATTGAAGTATGGTCATTTTGCAAATAAGACCCTTTTTCCTTTTCTTTGTTTTTGGTAATTGGTTCAAATTCTAAATTGCCCATGTCATATATGATTTTTGGGTAGTTTTACACAAGGAGTTGCATAGTGATGCTGATTTCATCATCTGAACCTTCTCCAAAATTCATGTGGTGCGATTTTGCACTCAGCCCCCTAAACTTCAGTTGAATTTGCAACTGCCTTTGCAAATTCAAATGGAGACATATCATATATGTTTTTGGGGTGCCTTTCTGCAAGGATTTCAGCAGTGATGTTATCATGATGTGTTGTGCAACTTTTGAGACAAGGTGTGATCACCTGGTTCAGAAGTTTTTCAGATTTGTCTGTCTGCAACATTTCAACTTTAGTGCATTTGAAATGTTGTTCATCTGATCTTTTCTAGTCTGTTCCAAGACATCTTCTTCTTCAAGTCAGCCCCTAGCATATTGTCATATGCATAGTGACTGACCTCAAACCTTTGTTGCTCCTTCCTGTGTGTCAATTTCACCGACACTACTCCGTCTTCGGAATCATTGTTTTACTTTCATGTTATTTAAATTCTTGTAATGCTTGTTGATCATGCCATGCTATCATGCTAATTACACCTAAATCAAGGCTCAGACCAAAGCCATTACAATGTAAATAAATGCATATGGAAGTGATGACCTGTCGTCATCACCTTCATTTAAACTTGACTAGACAGGGTCATATCATGTAAATAAAGCTTGAACATGCCATCCTTGTTTGGGCTGCATCAATTGATTACTTTTGTGCCTTTTCCTTGCCGGTATCTTACGTTAGCACCCGAGACTGACGAGGAGACTTACGTGGAGCTGTCCGACACCGAGCTCGAGGGTACCGTGAGTGCTGCTTCGACTACCTTACCAGGCAAGGGGGAGATCTGTGTCATTACTTTATAACTTTCTGCTCATGTCTAGCTGTAGGTCTAGACCGTTGTTGCTTGATCCTATCTACCTTATATGCCATGTTTAAACCCATACAGCCATGATCCCCACATCCCAGCAAACCATTGTACTGATAAGTTACTGCTGCTCAGCCATTGCTTAGTATGGATAGAGAACTTGCTGCTTACCTTATATATTATGGTTGGATATCATGTATCTAGGAAGTTGGTTGATATTTATTATTGTTAAATGATGTTAATTTATATTCGACGAAGGGTGGAAGGCTGGACTATTCCCGTCTGGTGCTTTGTTCCATTTGAGTCACCTAGGACCCGAGTTCCGGGTATTGTGTTTCTTGACGAGCGTGCCTAATCGTGTGTGGGGTTTTATGGGGCCCCCTTGTCTTACCTACCTAGCCTTGTACATTCTAGTGGTGGCCCGAGCTGATTTACATTTGCAATGTGTGTGTGCTGGTTGGATCCCCAGTTGTTTCCAAACCAAACCAGGGCCAGGAGGACATAGTTTCTTGGCTGGCCCACTTTGTCCGGCTGAGGACCCGGTCTCATAGGAGAACTAACCGGCTATCCAAACCTGCGACAGACGGTAGAGACCGGTTCGAGAGCGTAGCCAGCTTTTGAGTCGGGTGTCGACTCACCGGGGGCCACCCGGAGTGTGCGTTGTTAGTTAGAGGGACTCTGACGTTCCGGAGTTTCAGGCGCTTATCTAGTCAAATGGAAACCGGGCGTACATGCGACGTCTATAATGGAAAGTTGGTACACCCCTGCAGGGTAAATCTTTTCGAAAAGCCGTGTCCGCGGTTATGGACTACTTGAGACCTACTCCTTGTTCATAGAATAACATCAATTGAAATCATGTTATAAAACTTGACAAACCGTGTGTGTGCCTTGGTTGTCTTTCTTCGTCCAGGGGGACCGAGAGAGAAACGAGGTTGTGTTATGTTTGCGTAAGTAGGTGGATAGCCGACTTACGACACGTTGTCAACGTAACTTCTTGGATCTCACCTCTATTCTGATAGAACGTGTAGCCACCATATATGCTAGTACGACTGCAAACTGTCTATATCTTTACCTTACCTGTATCGTTAGTTATTCCGTAATGACATGTTCTCACCCCTGTTTACTTTTCCGCCTTTACCGCTTTGCCTAATCGGCCGCTGCAGTGGACTACTACCTCGACCCCAGTACTGGACGTTACTTCGTGGAGGTGCCCCGGAGGATGACGACGAGTACGAGTACCTCGACCAGTAGGATCTTATAGTTGGGTTCAAACGTTCCCGTGGGTGGATATTTATGTGTAGCCCTCTCTAGGGCAATTTGGATCTTGACCGTACTCGGTCCCTACTATGCTTCCGCTTGATGTATTGATGTACTGATCAGATGTACTCTTGGTGATGTTATATATTTTGACAGTGGCGTTGTATGCCCTGCTCTATTTTATCTTCTGATGTATTTTCCTTTCTTAGAGTTATGCTTGTTTACCTGTTGTCGAGAATCCGGCAGCGACACGAGTGCGAGTGTCGTGCGCCAGTGGCGTTTGATGTGCTTCTAACTCCGACCGGACGCGAAAGTGACTAGTTAGAGTTAGTACCGCATCAGGGGCCTTACAACTTGGTATCAGAGCAGGACTGACTGTAGGACCCTTTACTGGCCGAAGTTGAGTCTAGAAACTATTTTTGTAGTTATATAGGAAAAAAATTCGGAGAGTAGGACCTCTTTCTGTTTTCTCCTTATCCCACCCTCCCACCCCTTTTTCCGTGAGGAAGTGAAAAGATGTTTTGTCTCTGCAACTTATCCCCTTTCAAAACAATCTAGGTTCTCGTTTACATGAGGCTCCGATCCCTCTATAATTTTTTGCTAGCGATGAGATGTGTTGGCGTCTTTGAGACCACTGAGCCGCCACTTGGGGTTGACTGCTCTACCTCGCTTACGGCGTACCCCAGGTGAAACGTCCATACAGGATTGGCGGGCATCCTATGGTAATATGGATGTGGTGTCTTTCCCCTATGGACGACCGTGATGGCGGGCCGCTCAGGGCAGATGTCTCATTGTTCAGATTTCCAACCGCTCGTATATATTGTTGTGTGCTCCCTAGCAGATTATTATCTTGGATTCGGATGTTCTTGGTTTGGGAATTCCAGTAGCACCTAGTTATCGACTTTCCGGGTTAACCTTGGTGGAATTTCAGCCTTCGGCTTTCTCATACCTCGTGAGGAAGTTTTGTTGTCAATTTTGCTTTAACTTCTGGTTACTTCTAGGATTCGTTCAAGTTCTCATAAGTGTTCCTGTATACAGGATGCCAAGAGCGAACATGCCGCCGCCAGAGAACCCTATCCTTGGGG
Source organism: Bromus sterilis (assembly GCA_950022295.1). Taxonomy (NCBI): domain Eukaryota; kingdom Viridiplantae; phylum Streptophyta; class Magnoliopsida; order Poales; family Poaceae; genus Bromus; species Bromus sterilis. The sequence goes on along the minus strand of OX465599.1, from coordinate 279,486,903 downwards.
AGGCTATAGCCGCAGTGGCTCAGGGCACAGCTGCGATCCTTCAGATGCTGCAGAACCAGGGTGCTCAGAGGAATGATCGACCACAGTACACCACACTGCAGCAGTTCCTGGCGATGAGCCCCCCCAGGTTCTCCGAGGCTCGAGACCCGCTGGAGGCGGATGACTGGATAGCAGAGATCAAGAAGCACTTCAATGCCAACGCCGTTAGACCCGTCGACTACGTCACCTTCGCCTCCTTCCAGCTTCAGGGTGCCGCAGGCAGTTGGTTCTCGACGTACAAGGCAAACAAGGGTGATGTAGAGATCACATGGGAGGACTTCGTCAAGGATTTCAAAGCTGCTCATATTCCCAGTGGACTGATCGAGAGGAAGCGCGAGGAGTTCTTAGCTCTGAGGCAGGGGGACAGGTCTGTGCAGGAGTATAACCTGGCCTTCGTCAGGCTTGCCAGGTATGCTCTAGAGGAGGTCTCTCAGAGGCCAAGCGCATTGCCAGGTTCCGTGGTGGTCTTTCCCCGGACATCAAGTATGCGCTCACCTTGTCCACGCCGAGCCTGTTCTCAGAGTTCGTCGACCAGGCTATCAGACAGGAGTCAGCTGAGGCAGAGCGTTCCGCAGAGGAGAGGAAGCAGAGAGAGCACAGTTACGCAGTGATGGTCCACAAGAAGGCCAAGTCCTGGGTTACAGAGCCACAGCCTCAGCCGCAACGCCAGCAGTTCCAGCAGAGGGGGCAGTTGTCCGCACTTTTTCCCGCCCTCCCGTCCCAGTGCAGCACGGACCTCGCTCTAGTCCGCCACACGCGAGGACGCCTGCTCCACAGGGCCAGCCCAGGCCAGAGATCACGTGCTTCAAGTGTGGCAAGCCGGGTCACAAGTCTCCGCAGTGCACCGACCCTCGTTACGCCAGGCTGCCTCCGCCCTCACCTCGCTCTACACCGAGCAACGCGATGGTGCGGGCCCAGCCACGAGCGCTCAGGGTGAACAACGTGACTGTGGCAGAGGCTCAGCAGTCGTCCGACATTGTGCTTGGTAGGTTACTTGTATGTTCAGTTCCAGCGACAGTTTTGTTTGATTCCGGAGCTTCCCATTCCTTCATATCCAACGCTTTTGCTATGTCACTTGATCTTCCGAGAGAGCAGTTGCCTAGACCACTCTCAGTTTGTTCTCCGGGCTCTAGAATGGAGTCTTCCAGAGCTGTTCCAGATGTTGAGATCACTATTCAGGGTGCTATCTTTTCAGCCTCCCTGATTGTCTTGCCCCGTTCCGACATTGATGTCATCTTGGGCATGGATTGGCTTGTCAAGTACAAGGCCAAGATTGATTGTCCGTCCAAGACCATGTTGCTGACGCACGATTCAGGCGCAGAGATTTGGTACACTTGTGGCTCGACAGTGGGACCAACACAGTTGTACGCTCTGAACGCTGGAGTTGCTCCATTGATCGAGGAGGTCAGAGTTGTTCGAGAGTTCCCAGATGTCTTCCCAGAGGAGTTGCCAGGTATTCCACCCGTGCGTGCTATCGAGTTCGTGATCGAGATAGAACCTGGTACACAGCCGATATCTCGGCAGCCTTACAAGATGTGTCCAGAAGAGCTGATTGAGTTGAAGGAGCAGCTGGTGAAGCTTGAGAAGGACGGGCTCATTCGTCCGAGCACTTCCCCTTGGGGTGCCCCGTGTCTTTTTGTGAAGAAGAAAGATGGTACTAGTCGGTTGGTTCAAGACTACCGTGGTATAAACAAGAAGACGATCAAAAACAAGTACCCTTTGCCCAACATCAATGACTTGTTTGAGCAGTTGCATGGAGCAAAGGTGTTTTCAAAGATTGATATAAAGATGGGGTATCACCAGATTTGTGTCCGTGAGGAGGACATCCCCAAGACAGCCTTCCGCACTCGTTATGGACTGTACGAGTTTACGGTCATGATGTTTGGCTTCTCAAACGCACCTCCGACGTTCATGAGGGCCATGAACTATATCTTCCAAGAGTGGCTAGATGTGTTCGTACTCCTCTACCTCGACGACATCCTTGTCTTTTCCAAGTCAGAGGCTGAGCATGAGGAGCATCTCAGATTGGTGTTGCAGAAGTTGAGAGATCACCAGTTTTATGCCAAATTCTCCAAGTGCGAGTTCTGGATGAATAAGGTCAACTTCCTTGGCCATGTCATTTCCTCAGAGGGCATTGTTGTCGACCCAGACAGAGTCCGGACGATTCAAGATTGGACTCCGCCGAAAAATGTCAAGCAGTTGAGGAGCTTTCTCGGACTTGCCAGCTATTGCAGGAAGTTTTCGAGAATTTCTCCAAGATAGCAAAGCCGATGACGGAGTTGTTGTGCAAGGGTAAGAGGTACTCTTGGTCACAGGCTTGCCAAGCAGCTTTTGATGAGTTGAAGATAAGGCTCACCACAGCTCCGATCCTTACGCCGCCAGATGAATCACAGCCGTTTCAAGTGTTCTGTGACGCCTCGTTGAATGGCCTTGGCGGAGTGTTGATGCAGGGAAAGAGTATTGTGGCGTACACCTCCAGACAGTTGAAGCAGGCTAAGAGGAATTATCCGACCCACGATCTTGAGCTTGCTGCAGTAATTCATGCGTTGGTTACGTGGCGACACCTCCTCCTAGGGAGGAAGGTTGATGTGTTCACTGATCACAAAAGGAGTACTTGTTCACGCAGCCTAACCTGAACTTGAGGCAAAGGAGATGGCTCGAGACTATTACCGAGTACTCCGTGGATATTCAGTATACGCCTGGCAAAGCAAATGTCATAGCCGATGCGTTGAGCCGCAAGGGTGATTGCAACAATGTCCAGGTACAGAAGATACACCCTGATTTGTGTGAGGCTTTTCGAAGACTCAATCTTGAGCTAGTTCCAGCAGGCTATCTAGCAGACCTTGTGGTAGAGCCCACTATCCGTGAGAAGATTCGTGAAGCTCAGTCTGATAGCTTGATGATTCAGAAAGTCAAACAGGGTGTTGTCGCCTCAGTTCAGAAGTACGGTTGCTTTTCAGTGCATAATGACGGCACCGTGATGTTTGAGGAGAGAATTGTTGTTCCCAAAGAAGGACGTCTCAGAGAGATAATCTTGAGAGAAGCCCATGACTCAAAGCTGTCTATCCACCCGGGTAGCACCAAGATGTATCAGGACCTCAAGCAGAACTTTTGGTGGACTCGTATGAAGCGGGATGTTGCCCGTTTTGTCTCCCAGTGTGATGTGTGCAGGAGAGTGAAAGCACAGCATCAGAAACCTGCAGGGCTACTTCAGCCAATTGAAATTCCGGAGTGGAAATGGGACCACATTGAGATGGATTTCATCACGGGTTTTCCTTTGTCGCAGAAGAAGAACAATGCCATCTTTGTTGTCATTCACAATCTCTCCAAAGTTGCTCACTTCTTCCCAGTGAAAGACTCCATTTCTGCAGCTCAGTTGGCGGATTTGTACACCGCACGAGTTGTATCTTTGCATGGCATCCCCAAGAAGATCAGTTCTGATCGAGGCAGTCTTTTCACCTCCAAGTTCTGGCAGACCTTTCAAAAGGCGATTGGTACGACAGTGTTGTTCAGTACCGCTTATCACCCTCAGACCAGTGGACAGGTTGAGCGTGTGAATCAAATTCTTGAAGACATGTTGAGGGCATGTGTCATCTCGTTCGGCATGAAGTGGGAAGAATGCTTGCCGTATGCTGAATTCTCTTACAACAACAGCTATCAAGCAAGTCTGCAAGCAGCGCCGTTAGAAGTCTTGTATGGCCGCAAGTGCAGGACACCTTTGAACTGGTCCGAGACAGGCGAGAGGCAGCTGTTCGGTCCAGATGTGATCCAAGAGGCAGAGGACAGAGTGAAAATTGTCCGAGAGAATCTAAAGGCAGCACAGTCTAGGCAGAAGGCCTATTATGACAAGAAACACCGTGGTGTTGACTTCAAAGTTGGTGACTTCGCATACCTCAAAGTGTCTCCGCTTCGAGGCACTCACCGCTTTGGGATCACAGGCAAGTTGGCTCCCAGGTTCGTTGGTCCGTTCCGCATTCTCGAGACTCGGGGACCTCTCGCGTTCCGCCTCGAGCTTCCAGACAGCTTGGCTATGGTGCATGATGTCTTCCACCTGTCTCCGTTGAAGAAGTGTTTCAAGCAGCCAGAGCAGGCAGTGGACTTGGGCGAGATCCAGCTCAGTGCGGATCTTTCTTACTCAGAGCGTCCAGTCCGTGTTCTTGACTCGTCCGAGCGCAAGACTCGCAACAAGACCTTCAAGTTCCTCAAGGTGCAATGGGCACATCACTCAGAGAAGGAAGCAACGTGGGAGCGTGAAGATCATCTCCGTTCTGAGTATCCCGAGCTTCTTCTTGCTTAGATCTCGGGTCGAGATCCTATGTTGGTGGGGGAGAGCTGTAACAGCCCACATGCAACAAGCTAACAAACACCATGTAATTTACTTCCTCTGTTGGACTTGTAACTTGGCATGGTGAATGTCTATGTCATTTCATGTGATGATTTAAATTGGCATTGGGATTGGAGTCATGTTGAGTTGTTTTCCTTTGCATCCAAAGTGGCTCAAGAAGGGTATTGTTGGATTTTTCCTTGTCACATGCTCACTCCACTTGACCCCAAACTTGGCCTAGCCATTTCTTTTGCTATTGCAAGGGTTTTCGAATCCTCAAAACATTTTTGCCATCATCAAAAACAAAGGCTCTAGTTCAAAGTGGTTTTGAAATTCAAAATGAGCTCACATTTTTGTTGTTGCCAAAAATGCCCAAACCATTTTTGGAAATTGAGGAATATTACAAGGATCATTTTGCATATTTTTGTGCATTTTTATTCCTTGTAATTAATCTGGAAAAACTCTTTTACCTTTCTGTTTAATTTTTTAAATGGAAAGGAATTCACAGTCGTTTTTCGCTTGCCTGCTGGATTCCTGTTGCAGGTCCGGCCCGTCTGGCCTTTTCCTCCGAGTTGGGCTAGAAGCCCGGCTGCGAAGGGGTAAGTGGCTCGCGCCCGTGCCGTACGATCTCCATCCAACGGCGCTCCTCCTTCGTCTTTCCAGCGCGGACAGAGGTCCCCTCCCCCTTCTCTCTCACGGAGCGCGTCCGGCCACGGAAGGTGGAGCCCTCCGCCCAGGGAGAGCGGGAGCTCCCTATTTGAGCATGAAGGACGCGCCGCGGAGCCTAGGGTTCCATTCTCCCCCATCTTTTCCCTCTCGCCGCCGCCGGGTGCGTTCCTCTCCTCTCCCCTGTTCCGCCGGAGCCGACGAAGACATGCCTCCAATTCGTCGCCGTCGTTATGTTATTCTGCAACTGCGCTGTGCGAGTGGCAATCCTAAGCCATCTTCACCTTGCCCTTGCAGGGATTTCTCGCCAGGGTCGCGGATTGGGCCCTCGCACCGTGAAGCTCCGCCGCGGGGTCGTCTTCCCCGACGACGGTGCCGTGGACGTCTTCGGTTCGAGGAGTACGTGTCGTCTTCAGGCTCCCCGAGGTGAGCCTCTGGTGCTGTCCCCTTCCTTTGCGCGTATGCGATTAGTGAGATCGTCAGACATCGTAGATGCCGGCCGCCGTGCCACGGGTCCCGGCCATGTCGCATGCTCGCCATGGTCGGGCGAGCTCGAGGCGCGTGCGGACGTGCACTGAGCACGTCCAGAGCGTGCGTATAGCTGCAAGGAGTAGCCTTTCGCGCGTTAAGAGTTCGCGGGTCTCGGAGTCTGAAGAACGCGCGCTAAACTGGCCGCCGCTGCGAAGTTCAGGTCGACGTCCCGTCGCCGTCGTGCGCCCGGAACCCCGACCTGGAGTACGGTTGCGAAGAGGGGTGTGCCAGCTCCAGGTTGCACGTCATGGCGTGGCCGTAGTTGACCTGTACGCGAGGCTAGGTTCCTCCAAAGTTCGCCGGGAGCCGCAGTCGTATTCTTCAGACGCGTCGCCGCTCGCCTGAAACCTTGTCGATTCCGACGAGCCCAGTAGAGGAGGACGACCTGGCGCGAGTCCATGGCGTAGAGGAACGTCCCACCTCGAGATCCCAGTGCAGAGCGCGGCGGGAGACGGCCGGAGTTGCTCGTGATCATCACGGGAAGTCGCCGCCGTCGTCAGATTCAGAAAAGCACCGAGCTTTTCTTCAGAGAGGAGTGCTAGGTGGGAATACCTCACCTTGTGCGTGTTGGGTTTATGTTCAGAAAACGCTCCGAGGCGCAGTGGTAGCGAGCGTGGAGACGAGCAGTGCGTCGTGGGTTCGAGTCCCAGTCGCCCCCCCCCCCATTTTTTGATTTTATCTGTGAGGCTGACGGCTGGGACCCGCTTGTCAGCGACCCAGGCCACGTGGGCTGAGCCCATTGCGGGCCAGAGAACTGGCATGGGCCGGTTTCGCCCGAAACCAGCCCATGGGGGCTGTTTCCTGTTTTTTTTTCTTTTTGTTTCTTTTCTTTTATTTCTTTTCTGTTTAAATTCAAATTTGAATTTGACTCCAAATTCAAATCTGTTTTTGAACATCCTTTGCAAACAGGGGCATGCCTTATATGTTTTTGGGGTAGCTTGAGCTACTGAACCCCATGGTGGGGTCCATTTTTGCATCTGACCCCTTCTAAAAATTGAAGTATGGTCATTTTGCAAATAAGACCCTTTTTCCTTTCCTTTGTTTTTGGTAATTGGTTCAAATTCTAAATTGCCCATGTCATATATGATTTTTGGGTAGTTTTAAACAAGGAGTTGCATAGTGATGCTGATTTCATCATCGGAACCTTCTCCAAAATTCATGTGGTGCAATTTTGCACTCATCCCCCTGAACTTCAGTTGAATTTGCAACTGCCTTTGCAAATTCAAATGGAGACATATCATATATGTTTTTGGGGTGCCTTTCTGCAAGGATTTCAGGAGTGATGTTATCATGATGTGTTGTGCAACTTTTGAGACAAGGTGTGATCACCTGGTTCAGAAGTTTTTCAGATCTGTCTGTCTGCAACATTTCAACTTCAGTGCATTTGAAATGTTGTTCATCTGATCTTTTCCAGTCTGTTCCAAGACATCTTCTTCTTCAAGTCAGCCCCTAGCATATTGTCATATGCATAGTGACTGACCTCAAACCTTTGTTGCTCCTTCCTGTGTGTCAATTTCACCGACACTACTCCGTCTTCGGAATCATTGTTTTACTTTCATGTTATTTAAATTCTTGTAATGCTTGTTGATCATGCCATGCTATCATGCTAATTACACCTAAATCAAGGCTCAGACCAAAGCCATTACAATGTAAATAAATGCATATGGAAGTGATGACCTGTCGTCATCACCTTCATTTAAACTTGACTAGACAGGGTCATATCATGTAAATAAAGCTTGAACATGCCATCCTTGTTTGGGTTGCATCAATTGATTACTTGTGTGCCTTTTCCTTGCCGGTATCTTACGTTAGCACCCGAGACTGACGAGGAGACTTACGTGGAGCTGTCCGACAGCGAGCCCGAGGGTACCGTGAGTGCTGCTTCGACTACCTTACGAGGCAAGGGGGAGATCTGTGTCATTACTTTATAACTTTCTGCTGATGTCTAGCTGTAGGTCTAGAATGTTGTTGCTTGATCCTATCTACCTTATATGCCATGTTTAAACCCATACAGCCATGATCCCCACATCCCAGCAAACCATTGTACTGATAAGTTACTGCTGCTCAGCCATTGCTTAGTATGGATAGAGAACTTGCTGCTTACCTTATATATTATGGTTGGGATATCATGTATCAAGGAAGTTGGTTGATATTTATTATTGTTAAATGATGTTAATTTATATTCGACGAAGGGTGGAAGGCTGGACTATTCCCGTCTGGTGCTTTGTTCCATTTGAGTCACCTAGGACCCGAGTTCCGGGTATTGTGTTTCTTGACGAGCGTGCCTAATCGTGTGTGGGGTTTTATGGGGCCCCCTTGTCTTACCTACCTAGCCTCGTACATTCTAGTGGTGGCCCGAGCTGATTTACATTTGCAATGTGTGTGTGCTGGTTGGATCCCCAGTTGTGTCCAAACCAAACCAGGGCCAGGAGGACATACTTTCTTGGCTGGCCCACTTTGTCCGGCTGAGGACCCGGTCTCATAGGAGAACTAACCGGCTATCCAAACCTGCGACAGACGGTAGAGACCGGTTCGAGAGCGTGGCCAGCTTTTGAGTCGGGTGTCGACTCACCGGGGGCCACCCGGAGTGTGCGTTGTTAGTTAGAGGGACTCTGACGTTCCGGAGTTTCAGGCGCTTATCTAGTCAAATGGAAACCGGGCGTACATGCGACGTCTATAATGGACAGTTGGTACACCCCTGCAGGGTAAATCTTTTCGAAAAGCCGTGTCCGCGGTTATGGACTACTTGAGACCTACTCCTTGTTCATAGAATAACATCAATTGAAATCATGTTATAAAACTTGACAAACCGTGTGTGTGCCTTGGTTGTCTTTCTTCGTCCAGGGGGACCGAGAGAGAAACGAGGTTGTGTTATGTTTGCGTAAGTAGGTGGATAGCCGACTTACGACACGTTGTCAACGTAACTTCTTGGATCTCACCTCTATTCTGATAGAACGTGTAGCCACCATATATGCTAGTACGGCTGCAAACTGTCTATATCTTTACCTTACCTGTAGCGTTAGTTATTCCGTAATGACATGTTCTCACCCCTGTTTACTTTTCCGCCTTTACCGCTTTGCCTGATCGGCCGCTGCAGTGGACTACTAACTCGACCCCAGTACTGGACGTTACTTCGTGGAGGTGCCCCCGGAGGATGACGACGAGTACGAGTACCTCGACCAGTAGGATCTTATAGTTGGGTTCAGACGTTCCCGTGGGTGGATATTTATGTGTAGCCCTCTCTAGGGCAATTTGGATCTTGACCGTACTCGGTCCCTATTATGCTTCCGCTTGATGTATTGATGTACTGATCAGATGTACTCTTGGTGATGTTATATATTTTGACAGTGGCGTTGTATGCCCTGCTCTATTTTATCTTCTTATGTATTTTCCTTTCTTAGAGTTATGCTTGTTTACCTGTTGTCGAGAATCCGGCAGCGACACGAGTGCGAGTGTCGTGCGCCGGTGGCGTTTGATGCGCTTCTAACTCCGACCGGACGCGAAAGCGACTAGTTAGAGTTAGTACCGCATCAGGGGCCTTACAACTACCCCCTCACCTTTCCCGAGTACATGATGTATTCCATGTGTCACAACTCAGGCGTTGCTTCAAGGACCCCATCCGCGAAGTCGACCATGAAACGCTTGATCTCCAAGATGACCTTTCTTATCGAGAGTACCCTGTTCGTATTCTTGATTCCGCAGAGCGTGTCACTCGTCGTCAGAAGAACAAATTACTGAAAGTTCAATGGTCACATCACTCCGAGAAAGAAGCAACATGGGAAAGAGAAGACCGCCTCCGTGCCGAGTACCCCACCTTCCTCCCGACGACTTCTGAATCTCGGGACGACATTCTTTTGAGTGGGGGCGAGTTGTCAGAACCCCAACTAGGGTAAGTGCTAGGTTTGTTTGATCCCTTTGCATCATGCAAAAATTCAAAAGAAATTCAAAAATGGGGAAGCAGAAAGCCCTGAGAAATTATTTGAAATGGCCAGATAAAAATCTTTTTCCAAAAATCTTTTCAATGATTGGAAAATTCCTATAAATAATGCTGATCATTTTAAAAGTGGTTTGGGTATTTTCCCATGCCCATGGAATATTCTAAAATTCAAACAGTGCTCTGGAAATTAAATTTGACCCCTATTTGAATTGAAATTCAAATGTTTTGAATTTCAAAATTGCTCAAATTCTATATGTGGCTAGCTACTGGTCACCTAGTATTTATAAAAGTATTTGGGCATTTTTATAAAATGCTTTGGTATTTTTATTCAGGGCAAAACATATTTACAGAAAAGGAAAAACAGAAAGAAAAAGAACAAAAGGAAATCCAGCCCACCCCCTGGCCACCTGGCCCAGTAGCCGGCCCAGCCCAGCTCGCCATGTCGTCTTCCTCCCCTCGCCTCCAAGCAGCTCGGTGGCGAGCCGAGCACCGTGGACGCCACCGAGGCTCGCCTGGAACCCCCCAGGCCTCCTCCTCGCGCCACGCAACTCGCCCAGAAGCCCCGCACCCTTTCCCCCTCCTCTGGCTTCCTCCCTGTCTCTCTTCCCCGTGAATCCAGCGCCACCAGTAGCCCTAGCAGAGCACGCCGCCGTAGAGCGCGTGGCCACCTTGCTCCCCTCGCCGCACCGCCGTGTCCGTTGAACTCCCCATCCACGTCTCCATCAAGCTGCCGTGTCTATTCGAGCCAAGCGCCACTGGAGGAGACGTCCGCTTCAAGAATTCATCGCCGGCCGCCGAGCTCGTCTCCACGAATTCCACCGCCACCTCGCCTCCTCCGTCTACCCGAGCTCACCGTCGCGTTCAGCGTAAGGAGCTCTCCTTTTCCCCCCACTCCACTGGCCTTTTAGCACCCCGTGGCTGGATTCCGGCGAGGCAGTGTTTCGGCCGCCGCCATGGTCATTGCTCCCGAGCTCTGGAGCACGCCAGTGACCCCCCAATGGTTCCACTGGACGCGCGGGAGCAAGGGCTCTCTCCGGGTGCTTCGTGCGCGTCAAATGGAGGCCAGGAGCCTCTCCCCCGTCGCAGCAGTACCACGGCCGCCGCGCCACGTTGACGCCGGCAAGGCTCCGGCCACCCCCGAGCCTCCCCGTGGGCACTGGGTGACGCGGGTGACCTCGGGCGTCACTCTGATGGCCTCGGCAAGCTCTCCAGTGGCCGGAATCGCCACTCCGGCGAGGCGCCGCCGCGTCTAGTGACGCCGGCGTCGAGCCGCCGGCAGCCCAGGCCATTAGTGCCTTAATGACCCTGCTAATTCCCCCCCGAGTCCATGACAAGTGGGCCCCAGGCCACCCCTAACACTGTTAATTAAACTAACAGAGGGGTTAACCCCCTGTGTCACTGACAGGGTGTACCCACTGTCAGCCCCCCCTGTGACATCACCCCCTCATCAGCATGACGCAATAAACCAAATTCCAGAATTTAAAAGAATTAATTAAAACAGAGAAAAATCCAGAAATCGAGTTAAACTTTGGAAATTCATAACTAATTCATATGAACTCCAAATTAAACATATAATATATGAAAAATTATCAGACAAATACAAGGATTAAGAATATGCAATATGTTTTTATGTTTGACCATTTTAAAATGGGGGAACAGAAGCAAATGTGTATATGACTTAATTTGAAATTGAATTTGGAGTTTGAATTTGCATTTCAAATGCAATATACTTCAATTAAATTGAATACGCTACAAACCAGTACCATTCACATCATGGACAACTTTATCATGTGTATGTGCATTTTTATTTTGAAAGTTGTCCCCCACTTGTTGATGATTGCCTCCGATGACAGACGTTCCGAGACGGTGATCCCCCCCCCCCGAAGAAGAAGACCACCGTTAAGACCCGTGTATCGTCAGCAAGGCAAGCAAACCCCATTGATCATGTCTATAAAATCCTACTTCCCTCTCAGTCTCGCATATGCATGTTTAGGAGATCATCGAGACACGTTCTTTCGCATAGTTGAACCCATTCCGATGCATGACCTATCATTTTGCCACCGTATTAAGCAAACCACAATCCTAGCAGATTTAGGAGTTGGTTGATGAGCATGTGGCCCCTGCAACTGTTACTGCTTTTGCTGCTTAGTGATACAATGAGGATGTTTTGATTGTGAGTCGGGATGGAATGAACACAGTGGTGTTGATGAAAGTGAAACGTGTTGGTGAATCCACCCTAAACAAAGGTGAACGATGAGAGGCTGTGTAGGAGTACACAGTGGGTTGTCTCGTTGAACACTGCCCTAGGCCCCGAGTTCCTGTTTTGTGATCCAAGACAAAGAGTATGACCACATGTAGGGTTTTATGGGATCCCCGTTTGGCCTCTTTACGTACCCGATCCAGTCCAGGAGTCACACTAGATTCGGGATTTCCATTTGAATTATGTATAGATATGTGGGTGGACCTGTGAGGCAGTGAAACCATCTGTCAAAGGTGGCGTCTCAGTCCCTTACATTATCTGAGTCCGTTTCGTGGAACCGGCCGGACTCTCGAGCAGTGACAAACTCAGGTAGTCGACTCCTGGATTAGAGAAGGTGATGTGAGGGTAGTGCCTTGGTTTCATCCACGTCCGACATCCGCTTGAAGGATGACAAGAACGAGGCGATAAGTGATGAAACGCGTGTGAAGATGTACACCCCTGCAGGGTTAATGAACTATTCGAATAGCCGTGTCCGCGGTTATGGACTACTTGGAAACCTCTACTTGATCATAGACAACTTGAATGGATACTTATAAAACTCGCAAGATAAGCGTGAGTGCTATGGTGTGCCTCCTCGTGGGGAAGTCGAGGAAGGCACCATAGTGGTGTATTGGTTGGAGATGTAGTGGACTCGTGTACGCTTCTTACCTCAAAGTCTGGTACTCGTAGTACAGGATTAGCCAAGTCAAAGCTGGCACTTCTGCATGTTGAACCCCACCTCCTTTACCTTGATACTTGAGCATGAGTAGTATAGTTCTGATGTAAGTCTTGCTGAGTACGACTTTGTACTCACGTTTTCTTATTCTATGTTTTAGATGAGAACCCGGACCCCGATGGAGTCACCTTCGTGAAGCTCGACGTTGACTAAGTTAGCATAGTCCCAGACAGCAGTCTGGTCCCTCGTGGAAGGGCATGTTTGTTTGCAAGGCTTCTCTAAGCCATTTGTTAAACTTGTCTGTACTCAGACCTAATTTGCTTCCATTGTATGATGTAATGTGATCACAGACATGTGATCTTTGTATGCTCTATGTGTATATTCTATAAAGAGTACTTCGTAGAGTCATGTGATGATACCTGCTGTTCATACTAGGCATGTGTGCTACGTGTATGTTTATAACATGCATGTCTTAGTATGGGTTTTCGAGACCTTAGTTGTGATCTGGCTGGCGGTCTTTTATACACCAAGTGGCCCTTAGATGTGCGCAGCTTGGGGCATCGCGATGCGATTGTTCGTGACTCTGTCACGTGCACACTTTGTTGTATGATCGAGTCCGCCCTAGACCCCGACTAAGTGATCGGGCTGGAGTAAGTATATGTAAGAGTTAGGATTCAATCGACAACATGGTTGAGGCGACTTGTCTATGAGTATGGGATTTCACCACCCATAATCATTTAGACTTGTGAGCGGGCGATGAAGACCCATCTCAGTTGATCATCCGGCCTGGATGGGATGCCCCTCACGTTTGATGCTTTCCGAGAGTGTTCTTTGCTTGGCCTTGTCTGCTTAGATAAGTGGGTACGGCTCTCGGCTCTCCATGTGATTGTATCGTGACTGGAATTACATACGCTAACCCCGGGTCCCGACAGGAGGCATGTCAAGAGCTTCCTTAAGGATCTGCTGCCTTAGATTCCTATTCTCGAAGTACACAGTACCCTCATGGTCTAGGGTAAAACATTTGACCTTACCGCTAGCAATGTTCTGTTTGATATATCGGATACCTCGAGCACGTTGTTGAACAGCTTTGATTTGATCCTCAAGAGTTGGTTTCACTACAAAGGTGGAAAGGAATCCATGAGGAACAATCTCGAGATTGAGCTTTCGAAATTCCTCACAGAGAAGTGATTGATACTGTTGTAACATGAGGTTGTTACAATACGACGTACGACTTAGTGCATCAGCCATGACATTCGCTTTGCCTGGGGTGTAAGAGGTACTTAAGTCATAATATTTTATCAACTCTATCCAGCGTCTTTGCCTGAGGTTAAGATCTGGCTGGGTGAATATGTATTTGAGGCTTTGGTGATCGGTATAGATTTCACAACGATTACCAAGGAGGTAATGTCGCCAAGTCTTCAGGGCATGAACTACGGCAACGAGTTCAAGATCATGGGTAGGATAGTTTTCTTCATGTGGACGCAACTGGCGTGAAGCATATGCTACCACATGTCGATCTTGCATAAGTATGCATCCTAACCCTTACCGTGAAGCATCACAATAGATTTCGAAATCCTTTTTGGTGTCTGGAGGCACAAGTACGGGTGCAGAAGTCAATCTTCTTTTAAGCTCTTGAAAGCTTTCCTCGCACTTGGGGGTCCATTCGAATTTCTTATCTTTCTTGAGGAGTTCAGTTAGAGGCTTTGCAACTTTGGAGAAGTTCTCAACGAAGCGGCGACAATAGCTTGCTAAGCCAAGAAAACTCCTAACTTGCTTAACCGATTCAGGTGGAGTCCAATCAAGGACGGCCTGAACTCTCTCGGGATTCACAGCAATGCCTTTTGTAGAAATCACGTGGCCTAGGTAGGTCACTTCTGGAAGCCAGAATTCACATTTGGAAAACTTAGCATAAAGGCGATGCTCTCTAAGTTTCATCAATACCAGCCTTAGATGCTCAGCATGTTCTTCTTTGTTCTTCGAGTATATAAGGATATCATCGAGGTAAACCACAATGAACTTGTACAAATACTCCATGAAGATCGAATTCATTAAGCGTGAAAAAGTGGCTGGGGCATTGGTTAAACCGAAGGACATGACAGTGTACTCATAAAGACATAACGAGTACTGAAAGCCATCTTGGGAATTTCCTCATTTCTGATTTTGATTTGATGATAACCTAATCTCAAATCCATCTTGGAGAAGACAACGATCCAGCAAGTTGATCATAAAGATCATTGATCCTAGGCAGTGGGTACTTGTTCTTTATCGTCGCTAGATTTAGCGGGCGATAGTCTACGCACATCCTTTCTGTTCCACCTTTCTTCGTTACGAATACAACGGGGCAACCCCATGGCGATGAGCTAGGGCGGATGAAGCCTTTTGCAAATGAAGCTTCAAGTTGGATTTTAAGCTCAGCTAACTCATGTGGGGCCATTCTATATGGGCGTCTAGAAATTGGGGCGGTTCCTGGGATACGATCTACAATGAATTCTACACATCTGTCAGGAGGTGATGAGGGGGTGACCCCACGACTCCTACGGATGAGCCTACCTGGTGTCCATGAAGGAAGAAGGCCCATGAAGATATAGCCTCCGCCCACTAGTTGGCACCGACGTAGGAGTCCGCAACTCATATGGAAGGTGCGAAGACCTGCCGTACGGAGCAAGCTAGAGTTAGGAAAGATTACCTGTAAACGTAGATGAACTCCCCGAGACCTAGCCCGGTATATAAGGGCTAGGAGGGGCGACGCCAAAGACATATAATATCACATGTAACCCTAGCCTTGAGCGCTCCAGCCTTGGCCTCCACTGTAATCGCATCTCCCCCATCAATAATATCGAGCAGGAGAGAGCCTTCCTGTTTGCCGACGAGCTATCGTCCAACCTGTGCATCTCATGACTAACCCAGGGTCCCTGACCATGGGATTTGCCGGGGTTGATCCCAGTCAATTGGCGCCGTCTGTGGGAACTACACAGGTTGGGATCACGATCTCGGCGGTCCCGTCTTCAGCAAACTACAACTCAAGGGAAAGAACCAGATCTAGCCCACTCAAAGGATTCAAGATCACGGCGGACATCTCCGCCACCCCATCAAGACCACTCGAGCTACAGTTGTGCCTGGACCGATACTACGGTAACGGCCAAGTGCAGCGCCAGCGCCGAAGGAGTCGACGACCCAGAAGAACGGCGAGGGGCCTCTACGAAGGAATTCCACTCGACGAACTGCGACGCGCAACGGAGGACTCGCAAATCTTTCGACAACCCACCACCGCCCAAACACCCACCGCACATCAAGACGATGACTACGAGATCGAATCCAGCGATCAGCAGAACAACCGCCAAGGAAGAAGGAATCGACGACCCAAAAGGCGCGCATGGGAGATCTACGGCGAGGCCCCAATGAATGAGCCACATCACGCAGCCGCACAGCCGACGACCACCCGACGACACGCCGTCGCGCGAGCACCTGCCGCCAACCAAGACAGCGACTCCGAGACACCTGTAGGCGAGTACTATGACCCAAATCGAAGACCGGATGAATTCGCCAACCTCATCAAGAACCAAGACATGAGTCGAGGAATCGAAACCGACCCTCGTTTCCACGAACACCCGGAGGATCACGAGTAGATCTTCAGAATCTCAAGAAGGAAGAGGTACGCCGGATCTAGCAAACTCACGGCTAGAGAACAACTAGCAGGACCCTGCACGATCCACAGCTTCGAGGATGACTGGATACGCGTCAGGTCAGGTCACACCTTGAGAGACTGCCGCCTGTTCAACGAGCTAGCCGACGACCTCAAGAAAGAGAAGTAGAAAGAAGACAAACGCAATCGGTGACCCGAGCAATCGCCGACCTCAAGCCCGGAAGGACGTCACATCCCGCTGCAAGAACAAGTACTCATGATCCAGGAAGGAAGGGTACCGCAAGCGCAACACGAAGCCCACACCCTGCAGGCTATAGCAGCTGAGAGCATAAACATACTCGAAGTTTACCAGCTACATGACACGAAGACTAGCATCACGTTCTCACAAGACGACCATCCACCAGCAGTCCCAAGACCGGGGCATGCGCCCCTAGTACTCGATGCACAAATCGGAGGGTACGACATGGATAGGGTCTTCATGGACGGAGGCAGCAGCCTGCAAAAGATGCTGATCCCACGATCATTATGGAGAAAATCAAGCACCGAGTTACACGGGGTAGTCCCAGGAGAAGCAGCCACATCCCTCGGAGTCATCGACCTCGAAGTTGTCTTCATCAACCGACGCAACTTCGCCAAGCACATCCTCGAGTTCGAGGTACTCGACTGGCAATCGCGGTATCACGCCATATTGGGGCGGCCAGCATTCGCGCAATTCATGGCGGTCTGACACTACGCCTACCTCAAGCTCAAGATGCCAGGATCATCAGGAGTCCTCACGATCAACGGAAGCTTCATCAAATCAGATCAATGTGATCGTGACTTCCACAGAATCTCCGACACATTCGGAGCCGAACAAGAACTCAGAGAAATAGCCATGGTGACGGACAAGAGTACCTTCCCACTGGTGAACCGAAGTGAATCCAGGGAGTACGGACGCGACTTCAGCATCGACAGCGACACAGTCACTCACCCAAGTGCACCCGACGGACCCGGACAAAAAAGTCCGCGTGTACGCCCACCTACCAGAAGAGCAGGCGACGACTCTCATCGGTTTCCTTCGAGACGAGTGGCAAATATTCGCCTGGTGCCCAGCCGACATGCCTGGGATACCACGCGAATTCGCGGGACACGCCCTACGCATAAAGCAAAACACGAAGCCGGTGAAGCAAACGCTGAGACGATTCTCGGAGCCCAAGCGCAGAGAAATCGGAGAGGAAGTCAACCGGTTACTCGACGCTCAGTTCATCAGAGAAACGAAGAAAGCCACTTGGATAGCCAACCCAGTGCTGGTGCCCAAGAAATACACGACCGTGCTGCGCATGTGTGTCGACTACGGACCAGTCAACAAGCATTGCCCGAAGCATCACTTCCCCCTTCCTAGAATCGATCAGATAATCGACTCAACAGCAGGGTGCGATCTACTGTCCTTTCTCGACGCCTACTCAGGACACAACCAGATCAGGAGAAGGAAGAAGGCGAAGAGCACACATCGTTCATCACCCCCTATGGCGTATTCTGCTACAAAACCATGCCCTTCGGGCTCAAAAACGCAGGAGCCACTTACCAACGAATGATGCAGGCCTTCCTGAAGGAGCAAATAGGAAGAAACGTGCAAGTCTACGTGGACGACATCGTCATCAAGACCTACAAAGCAGCCACACTACTCGATGGCCTGCGCGAAACCTTCGCGGCACTCAACAAATACAGAATCAAACTCAACCCAAAGAAGTGCGCATTCGGCGTACCAGCGGGAAAACTACTTGGCTATATGTTCTCTGCCCGAGGAATCAAGGCAAACCCTGAGAAAGTCCAAGCCATCACCCGCATGTAAGAACCAACCGACGTCAAAGGAGTACAGCAGCTCACCGGAAAACTCGCAGCCCTAAGCCGCTTCATCAGCAGGCTGGGAGAACGCACGCTGCCTTTCTATCAGTTGCTCAGGAAAGGAGAGAAATTCAAGTGGACGGAGGAAACCTTCCAAGCATTCGCGAACCTGAAATAGACACTCTCGACCCCACCAATCCTGGCGGTACTCAAGGAACGAGAAAATCTATACCTCTACGTGGCAGCACGTAGCAGTGTAGTAAGTACAGCGCTCGTCGTCGAACGCGCAGAAGAAGGCAAGGTCCAGAGCATCCAGAGACCAATCTACTACCTCAGCATGCTCCTGACCAAATCCCAGCAGCAGTACCCGCACTATCAGAAGCTACTACTGGCCATCGTCATGACCTCAAGAAAGGTGTCCCACTACTTCGACGAGCACCCCATCACAATCGTGAGCAGCGCACCACTCGCCGATATACTCAACAACCCTGGAGCAACCGGGCGAGTCGCCGAGTGGAACATTGAGCTCAGCCCACGGGACCTGCAGTTCAAGCACCCAACAGCCATCAAAGCCCAAGTACTCCTAGATTTCCTGGTCGAGTGGACGGAGGTTCAGACGCCAGGCCCTCCAGACCTATCAAGCTCATGGTCAATGTTCTTCGATGGGTCCAAGAGACAACAAGGAGCTGGGGCAGAAGTCGTGCTCATCTTCCCTAAAGGAACAAAGCTGAAATATGTCCTCCAGATCAACTTCAGTCACGCCTCCAACAACGAAGCAGAATACGAGGCACTCCTCCATGGCATGCGCATGGCCAAAACATGCGGAGCCACTCGCCTCATAATTTACGGGGACTCCAATCTCGTCGTCCAGCAGACGATGAGAAACTGCAATGCAATAGCCGACAACATGGAGGCCTACCAAAAGCTCTACAACGAACTCGAAGGAAGTTTCGACAGTTGCGAGCTCAACTACATCACCAGGGACAACAACACAGAAGCTGATGAGCTCGCAAACATCGGTTCGACCCGAGGGCCTGTACCACCCGGCGTTTTTCTCGAAAGCATCAGTCGGAGATCCATCAAGGTACAGGCAGCAACACCTGAAGCAGTCGTGGACGGCGAAGACGCGACAGAAATGGCGCAGGTGGCAGCAGCAACCCCATCAGAAGGCACAAGCACCAGCACATCCGACAGCACAGCTCCGACGGAGCTCGAAGGACCCGTCTGGACAAAACCGTTCCTCCGATTCCTAATCGAAGGAACGCTACCACAAGACGTGGCCGAAGCACGACGCATCAGCCGACGATCCAAGGCATTCACGGTGATCAACAGACAACTATACAAGCGCAGCATCACCCAGATACTCCAAAGGTGCATCGACGAAGAGGACGGCAAAGCCCTACTGCTCGAAATCCATGAAGGCACCTGCGGGAAACACGCGAGCAGTCGAGTGCTCGTGTCCAAAGCATTCCGAGCTGGGTTCTACTGGCCCACAGCCATGAAAAAGGCAGAGGAAATCGTGAGACGTTGTGTCGCTTGGCAGAAATTCGCCAACAGGCCACACGCTCCCGCATCAGAGCTCAAGATCATACCACTATCCTGTCCGTTCGCCACCTGGGGACTTGACATGGTGGGCCAACTCAAGAAATCATCAAAGGGCGGAAGGACACACCTGCTCATCGCAGTCGACAAGTTCACTAAATGGATCGAAGCAGTGCCCATCACCAGCTCCACAGCCCTCACGGCTGTCAACTTCATCAAGTCGATCATCTTCAGATTCGGAGTACCACACAACATCATCACGGACAACGGCACGAACTTCACAGCCGCAGAGTTCCAGAACTTCTGCGAAGAACTGGGCATCAAAATTAATTATGCATCAGTCGCGCACCCGCAGTCCAACGGCCAGGTGGAAAAAGCAAATGGCCTTGTATGCGGGGGAATCAAGAAACGGCTCCTCGCACCACTCGAGCAAGCCGCCGGAAACTGGGTAGAAGAACTCCCCGCGGTCCTATGGAGCCTACGTACTACACCAAACACTGCGACCCAGTACACACCCTTCTTCATGGTGTACGGGGCAGAGGCAGTCCTACCACATGATCTCAAGTTCGGAGCACCTCGGGTCACCGGATACGAAGAAGAAGAAGCAGAAGAAGCACTACAAGATGACAAAGATACGGCCGACGAAGCGAGAGACGCAGCCCTGGCAAAATCAGAGGGGTACCAGGACAAACTATGTACCTACCAAAGCAGTCGATTGCACACTAGAACCTTCAACAAAGGTGACCTAGTCCTACGACTAATACAAGAGAAGGTCCATAAACTTGCCCCCCAATGGGAAGGACCATTCATAATTTCAGAAGTCATCGAAGGTGGGGCCTACAGGCTAAGGAACCCGAAGACAGACGAGGACGTGGGCAACCCATGGAACGTAGCAAACCTGGGACTGTTTATCCATAGCCCCTATCGGTCGGACATGACTGGCAACTCATGTAACCGCTTGACCGCAATAAAATAAATGTTGCCCAAATACTGCCATCTCAAAGAACTCGGGGGCTTAAGAGTAAAATCGCCCCGAGCAACGCTATCGCCTACGCGATCTTAATCAAAGCACTCGGGGGATTAAGAGTAAAATCCCCCCAAGAGACGCTATCGCCTATGCGATCTTAACCAAAGCCCTCGGGGGCTTAAGAGTAAAATCCCCCCGAGCAACGCTATCGCCTACGCGATCTTAATCAAAGCACTCGGGGGCTTAAGAGTAAAATCCCCCCGAGAGACGCTATCGCCTACGCGATCTTAACCAAAGCACTCGGGGGCTTAAGAGTAAAATCCCCCCGAGCAACGCTATCGCCTACGCGATCTTAATCAAAGCACTCGGGGGCTTAAGAATAAAATCCCCCCGAGAGACGCTATCGCCTACGCGATCTTAACCAAAGCACTCGGGGGCTTAAGAATAAAATCCCCCCAAGAGACGATATCGCCTACGCGATCTTAACCAAAGCACTCGGGGGCTTAATAATAAAATCCCCCCGAGCAACGCTATCGCCTATGCGATCTTAACCAAAGCACTCGGGGGCTTAAGAGAAAAATCCCCCGAGCAACGTGATCTTCATCAAAAGCACTCGGGGTCTCGAGTACAACTCCCACCCGAAGGACGCTATCGTCACCCACGCGACCACTGCATTCTAGCACTCGGGAGCTCGAGGACCATCGCCTCCCGAAGACCGTTCGCGCAGTCTGAAGTTTAAAAAACGCTCAAGCAAACAATACCCGGCTAGCCCCACCTGCTGAAAACAAGGCTCGAAAAACATGGCCACAATCAGATGGAGCACCCAAGTACTCTGAAGAAAGTTTGGAAGAAGCACAGAACACAGGCTCATTTAGTCTTCACCCGATCGCCAGTGATCGCCTAAAGACTCGGGGGCTACTCCCATCGGGAGCGCTGCCGCGCCCTGCTGGCGCGGCCCCACCCCTTGGGCGACTCCCACAACCTCTGGTGCCCTACCTCGACTCCTATTTATTCCCGTGATAGCAAAACTCCGAAACAGAAGTGGCTTTTCCAGAACCCGTCGCGGAGTCGCTGTCACCCTCTGTTCTTCCTCGGGAGGGCTAATCTGGAGGCTGATTTGGCCTCCGAAGAGGGGAGATTGTCGCCATCGTCATCACCATCACCAATCCATCCTTACTCCATGACTTATCTTCACATGTGTGAGTAATTCCCTGCTGTAGGAAAAGGGGATGGTAGGGATTGGATGAGTTTGATCATTTAATAATTCGTCAGATTGTTGGGGGGCATGTTGCATATCATCTACTTTGGTGTTTATCATCTTTGCTACAACTTGTTGCTCTCAATGCTTGTCACTTTGGGCCCGAGTGCAATGTTTTCATATCTGAACCACTTGTGTTTTCATTAGTATATATATGTTCGAGATCCTATCTATGATTTGTATGCACCAATTATGGTCCGGAACCGGCGATCCCAAAGGTGACAGCTTGGGACACCAAAGGGGATGGTCCATAATTTGAGGATTCCATGTATCCATTGAGTTTATTGCTTTGTTCCGGTGCTCTTTGACAGGAGCACCTTAATCTCCATAAGTTCCCTTTGGCCCCGTTCGTAGCGGGATGGTAGGACAAAAGATGTTGTGCAAGTTCTTATTGCAAGCACGCACAACTACCGACGGGATACATGCCTAATGTTTGATATTTTCCTAGATGATCATTACTTTTCTGTGTGCCTTGCCCCATGTTAGAATCTAGGGTCATTTACATTTTCCCCTCTAATCTTGTCTCAGTCTCATCTTTATCCCTAAAAAAACACGTGCTCAACTTTGCCCCTCTTCCGTTAGTGTCGGTCTCAGAAATACCCCTAATCACTGTTTCCGTCCGGTCAAAGGGGTTTGACCATTAGAGGGAAAATTTCTAGACCATGGTTTCCCTTGTGTGCATATGCCCCTGACATGTGGGACCTACCCTTCGAAAAAAAAGAAAAAAATCGCTCTCTTATCCTCTCCCTCTCTTTCTTCTTTCTTATCCCGTGACCTGTGAGCTCACAGCCGGCCGTGGCAGGGCCGAGCTAGCGGCAGCCGAGCTCGGGGGAGGAGCCGGATGGGGGAGCGGCTAGCTCGGCGGCGGGTGCCCAGGGCGGAGCAGGCGCGAGGAGGGGGGCCCTGCGGGCGGCGGCGGTAGTCGGCGCGCGGCGAGGTGGACGGGGAAACGCCGGGGCGCAGCCGGCCACAGACGGGATGAGCACCTCCCTAAAGCTTGGAGGAGGTATTGCGGTTTAATTAAGGCTAGACTTTACAAAGAACCACGAAGATTGGTTTGTCCCTGAACCACCTCCACCACCAAAGAAGAGGCGCATGCTTGTCCTGAGCCCCGAAGATATGCAAGAAGCAAAGAAGTCTATAAAGGAGAAAGGCATTAAAGCCGAAGACGTGAAGAATCTACCTCCTATTGAGAAGCTGCGTGAGCCTACTACTCACCCTCCCTTGGTAGAGGTACACACTTTATTTGATTTTACTGAAAGTGACATCCCTAAAGGTAAGCCTCCCGACCAATGCTTAGATGAGCTTGATAATTTTATTATTAAGAAAGACCATTTTAATATGAGGATACAAAGTCAGTTGCATGATAATTCCCTTGCTATCAAAAGTTTTCTTGATGTTTGATGGAAAGAGAGTGTTAATAGTCTTCAAGCCTCATTGGTTACCCCAAGTGCAGGGTGAGATATAGTGCAGCGGCAAGTTTTCCCTTGGCAAAGATACCAAGGTTTGCCTCTCATAGGACTCCGAAGGATACAAGAAGGTGGTAAAGTGAACAATGGCGCCGAGGTTTCTAGCTTCACCTGGACCTGCACACAGATACAAATAACTTTGCTCCCAACGAGTACAAAGGAGTTGTCAATTCCTCCGTCCTTGCTGTTTACAAAGGATCAACGCAAGAGATAAAAGAGGAACTGAAAGTAAAGACTGAAAGTAAACTAAGGGTGTAAACAATAATGTGAAGATGGACCGGGGTCCCGTGATTTTCACTAGTGATGTCTCTCTCCCAAAAGACGATAAAAGTGCTAGCGAGGTAAACAAATCACAGCTGGGAAATTGACAGAATTATGAAGGCACCGCAATGCTAACTATGCTGCAAAGAAAGTAAGGGATCAAAAGCAATGGGCAGTACGCCAAGGTAAGTAGACCAAAATCCAACTACATCTACTACGAATCATCCACCTTGAGATATCTATCCAGAACATCTCGCTGGTATTAAGTTGTGAATCCCACCCAAAGTGTAAACTCAAAGCAACAGACAACTGCATTAAAAGAACTTTGCGTAAAGTAAACAATCCTTGCACCCGCGGGTACAAGCACTGTTGTTTTATCCCTGGTGGAAACAACACATCCCCTAGTCTCATGTTTCTGTCACTCAAGCTAGACATCAGGAGGCTGAACCCACAATCAAGCATAACGCTCCCTCTTGGAGTTGCAAGAAAACTACTTGGCCAAAGAAAAATACTGCAACGGAGAACATGCAAGAATTTACTCAAGAACAAAATATAAAAGAGAAGAACCAAATATATTACTCATCACAATCTGAACATAGTCTCATAATCCATCCGATCCCAACAAACTCAGCATAGCAACAGCAGAAATTACAAAAGTGCCTCGATCATGTGAGGCAGCTCACGAGGTCTCGAAAGTGGAAGCACAAAGAAGGGAGAGGTACATCACATAGCTACTGGTCACGGACCCGTGGTCCAAGGGGGACTACTCAGGGCACATCCGGGAGGCGTCCATGGCTATGGATGGTCTCTCGGAGGGGGTTCCTCCTCCCGGAAGGGTGCCGGGGCAGCTTCTCCAGGCACCCCCGATCTTGAAATGGCGGCGGCGGCGGTACAGAGGCGAGTTCGCGGAAAAGATATCGATATTAGGGGTTTCCACCCCGAGGGCTAAATATAGGCGGAGGGGGTGTCGAGGGGACCCATCAGGCAGCCAGGAGGCCTCCTGGCGCGGCCTAGGGTGGGGCCGCGCTAGGGACCCTCCGGGTCTCCTGGTGGTGGCCCCCCTCCGCTACCTTGGTGATTCCGGAAGCTTCCGGGTCGCTAATTTTTTATTAGATTTTTCCAGATTTTTTGGAGCACTTTTAATGGCCGGAAAATATGAAATACAAAAACAGCAGAAAACAGCAACTGGCAGTGCACTGGGTTAATAGATTAGTCCAAATATGCTCAAAAGTGTATGAAAGTTCAAGCAAATCTTGGCAAAGTCACACAAAACATGCATGGAGAAAGCATAAATTATAGATACGTTTGGGACGTATCAACATCCCCAAGCTTAATTCCTGCTCGTCCTCGAGTAGGTAAATGATAACAAGCATAATTTCTGTGGTGACATGCCACACAACCATATAAGGACATTTAAGTAAAGCAATCAAAGCATGCAATTCAATTCAAGTCTTAACAAGCAAGAGTCTATATTAGCATTGACACAAGCAACAAAAGAACAAAAGGTGCAAGAGATCTCGCTGTCCGTGACTCGAATGTCTCCAGATGGTGTTTGCGTGCAAGAAGGGGACTGAGAAAAAGGTTGTTGAGAACAACTATCTACTAAAGTTTCACACTTAGTCTCCTTCTGATTCTTATCTTGACTCGTCCCCAGACCACTAGCCAGGTACAAGTCAAAATGATCCACTCCCTTTCGATATTTTGAGCACTCATGCAATGGATGAGCGTGAGCAAGAAAGTTGACACCTAAAAGGCGAAACAGAAAGAAGGTGGAGGAGGAAGACAAAAAGGTGTGAAAGGCTCACATCAATGAGGACAATCATAGGCGAGTGATGGCTTCTCGCCCCTCGTTGGTTACCCCAAGTGGAAGGTTTGATGTAGCACAACGGCAAGTTTCCCTTAGCGAAGATGCTAAGGTTTAGATTGTCTCCAATAGGACTCAAGAGATACAAGTAGGTGGTAAAGTGAACAATTGCGCCGTTCACAACCTAGGTTGCTAACTTCACCTAGACCTGCACACAGATACAAATAACTTTGCTCCCAACGAGTATAGAGGAGTTGTCAATTCCTTCGGCCTTGCTGTTTACAATGGATTAACGCAAGAGATAATAATGATAGTGAAAGTAAATTGGTAGTGTGAACAATAATGTGAAGATGGACCGGGGTCCCGTGATTTTCACTAGTGATGTCTCTCTCCCAAAAGACGATAAAAGTGCTAGCGAGGTAAACAAATCACAGTTGGGCAATTGACAGGATTATGAAGACACCGCAATGCTAACTATGCTGCAAAGAAAGGAAGGGCTCAAAAGCAATGGGCAGTACGCCAAGGTAAGTAGACCGAAATCCATCTGCATCTACTACGAATCATCCACCTTGAGATATCTATCCAGAACATCTCGCTGGTATTAAGTTGCGAATCCCACCCAAAGTGTAAACTCAAATCAATAGAGAACTGCATTAAAAGAACTTTGCGTAAAGTAAACAATCCTTGCACTCGCAAGTACAAGCACCGCTGTTTTATCCCTGGTGGCAACAACACATCCCCTAGTCTCATGTTTCTGTCACTCAAGCTAGACATCAAGGGGCTGAACCCATAATCGAGCATAACACTCTCTCTTGGAGTTGCAAATAAAATACTTGGCCAAAGAAAATACCGCAACGGAGAACATGCAAGAATTTACTCAAGAACAAAATATAAAAGAGAAGAACCAAATATATTACTCATCACAATCTGAACATAGTATCATAATCCATCAGATCCCAACAAACTCAGCATAGCAACAGCAGAAATTACATAGGTGCCTCGATCATGTGAGGCAGCTCACGAGGACTCGAAAGTGGAATCACAAAAGAGGGAGAGATAGATCACATAGCTACTGGTCACGGACCCATGGTCCAAGGGGAACTACTCACGGTACATACGGGAGGCGTCCATGGCTATGGATGGTCTCCCGGAGGGGGTAGCTTCTCCCGGCAGGGTGCCGGAGCAGCTTCTCCAGGCAGCCCCAATCTTGAAACGGCGACGGTGGCGGAACAAAAGCGAGATCGCAAAAAAGGAGTCCGTCTTTGGGGTTTCCTTCACGGGGGGTAAATATAGGCGAAGGGGGGCGTCGAGGGGATCCACCAGGCTGCCAGGAGGCCTCCTGGCGCGGCCTAGGGTGGGGCCACGCCAGGGACCCTCCTAGCTCCCTGGTGGTGGCCCCCCTTCGCTGCTTTGGTGTTTCCGAAAGCTTCCGCGACTCTGATTTTTTATCTGATTTTCCTGGATTTTTTGGAGCACTTTTAATGGCCGGAAAACCTGAAATAAAAAAATAGCAGAAAACAACAACTGGTAGCTGGGTGCACTGGGTTAATAGATTAGTCCAAATATGTTCGAAAGTGTATGAAAGTTCAAGCAAAACATGGCAAAGTCACACAAAACATGCATGGAGCAAGCTAAAATTATAGATACGTTTGGGACGTATCAACATCCCCAAGCTTAATTCCTGCTCGTCGTCGAGTAGGTAAATGATAACAAGCATAATTTATGTGGTGACATGCCATACAACCAAATAAGGACTTTTAATTAAAGCAATCAAAGCATACAATGCAATTCAAGTCTTAACAAGCAAGAGTCTATATTAGCATTGACACAAGCAACAAAAGAACAAAAGGTGCAAGAGCTCTTGCTGTCCGTGACTCGAATGTCTCCAAATGGTGTTTGCGTGCAAGCAAGGGACTGGGAAGAAAGAGAAAAAGGTTGTTGAGAACAACTATCTACTAAAAGTTTCACACTTGGTCTCCTTTGGATTCTTATCTAGACTCGTCCCCAGACCACTAGTTAGGTACAAGTCAAACTGATCCACTCCCTTTCGATATTTTGAGCTCTCATGCAATGGATGAGCGTGAGCAAGAAAGTTGACACCTAAAAGGCGAAACAGAAAGAAGGTGGAGGAGGAAGACAAAAAGCTGTGAGAGGCTCACATCAATGAGGACAATCATAGGCGAAAGAAAGCCATATGATAGATATGATGTGAGGAGTAGGGATTGCCATACAACGGATGCACATGTGAGCTAAGGTAAGCTCTCCAATGGAACTAGTGGGGTGCATCCAACTTGCTTGCTCAAGAAGACCTAGAGCTCATTTGAGGAGGCTCATCATTGGAATATACAAGCCAAGTTCTATAGTGTGAAGGTCCCCACATAGCTATATGCATGATGATGATCTCTATGGAGTACAAGGTATAGAAGATGAAGTACTAGTGTGGATCTCTCAAAAGAAATAGTAGTATGCCCCCTTCTCTCTTTTTATTTTTCTTTTCTCTTTTTTCTCTTTTTTTATTTTTTTGGTAGCCTCAATGGCTCTTCTATTTAACTCTCATGTGTCCTCTTTGAGATCTTTTGATTTTGTCCTCTTTGGGATCTTTTCCTCACTTTAGGGGAAATACTCTATATTTTACAAGAACATAGGAGATCTTTCACACTTTACAAAGGTACTCACATAAAGAAAATGTAACTATCATGAAGTATGCAAATGTATGCCTCTGCCAGTGTAGCAGGATATGCAATGATACTAGCGCGTCATGTAGCAATGTTTAGGGCAAGGCCCAACTAGCATGCAGCTCATCGATCAAGCAAGTAGCATGTATGACATGAAGATCAAGTCATGAGAAGGTGGATGTTGCATGGCAATGTATCTCGGAAAGGCTATGCAAATGCCTTGTAGGTAGGTATGGTGGCTGTTTTGAGGAAAGATATAAGGAGGCTTATGATGACAGAGCGTATCGTGCCAAGGGTTTGGATGCACCGGCAAAGTATGCGCCAACTCTCGAGGTGAGAAAGGGCAATGCACGGTACCGAAGAGGCTAGAAAAAGTATAGGTGGGTGGAAGTGTCAACTTTCGAATACTCACATTAGTCTGAAGAACTCATGCACTTATTATCGGTAACTCTCAATCTAATCAGGAGGTTCACAAAGAGACAGGTACCCCGAGGAGGAGTGTATGTTGGTTTGGTTATCCTTGCGCATCCTCGACTCATGGTACGTGAGTGTACTCTAATATTCGAACCCTCCAGAGGTTAGTGATCCATCTAGTAGCTAGAGTTCTCAACAGGAGTTTTTTGCTTTCCGAAAAACACACGGATTGCCCAAAATACGACATCTATCACTAATAGGCAAGATCTCTTGACACCATAAGTTCAACCATTACTCTAGTCAATACCTCAAAACTATTGCAAGTGACTACTACAAAAAGAACAGCAACATTAACTACCTACTTTCAGTCAAGACACAGAACTCAGTGCAACAGGAAAACTCTCTAACAAGATAAAACATGCAACCTATAGAAAGTTCAACCTAAGACAAAAGAAGATCTCCAGAAAAAAACTAAAGCACTACAACTAAACAGAACAACAACTAAGAAAAGAAAAAGAACAGCTCACAGATAAAAGAATAAGCATGCAAATCCTATGAGGAGTTCTAGTTCAAGCGGAGCGTGAATCTCTCCAACACAAAAGAGTAAGTAAGCTGGGATCTAACTCGTTACTACAGCAAACAAAGCTAAAGAAAACTAAAAACGAAACAAAACCTAAGAGCGAGACGCTCCAAGAAAAGCACATAACGCTTGAAGTGATAAAAATATAGTGCAACGAGGGACAAACTGATGATTGTTGATGGAGAAGGGGATGCATGGGGGCATCCCCAAGCTTAGACGCTTGAGTCTCCTTGAATATTTGTTGGGGATTCATGGGGGCATCCCCAAGCTTGAGCGCTTGACACTCCCGAATCTTCTTTCATCATCTTCAATCGCGCACTTGAAAACTCCCTTCATACATAACTCATTGTAGACTGATTAGAGAGGTTAGTACCCTAATAAAATAATTTTTTCTCTACTGAAAATAAGGATTTCCAGGAAGAGCTACTGTTTCTCAAGATTGCCAAAAAGTTTTTGCAAAGAAAAAGCAAGCTTAAGGTTTGCAAAAGTACGGAGAGACAAAACGTGGCAGAATCTTTGAAAAACAGAACAGCATAAGGAAACGAATTTTTTAGGGGTACTTTTGCAACTCAAATCAAAAAACTCAGAACATACGGAAGTTTTTGAATTGTATAGATCATGCTGTGTAAAAATTTCAGCTCAAAAATATGAACTGGGATTTTTCTGTAATTTTTCTAGTCACGAGGACATAATCTGTTTTCTGGACAGCATGTCACAACTTTTACTTCCCTTGCCGTATGAGGCTAAACTTGGCACAAAGCTTGAAAAATAAAGATACAATGATGTTGCTACAGTAGTAACAATCATCAAGACCAATAAAAACAGAACAAAAGCAAAAAAGAAAAACCTAAATTCGTTGCGGGCTGCCTCCCGAAAGCGCTTCTTTAGAGCCATTAGCTGGGCTTAAAGCAGAAGTTCAAGTCTTTTCAAGAGAATAACTAGCCCGTGTGACGAACTCAAAAGGTAACTTAATATTTTTCCTAGGGAAATTTTCCATCCCTTTCTTGAGAGGGAATTGGAATTTGATAGTTCCCTCTTTCATGTCAATGATAGCACCAACTGTGCGAAGAAAAGGACGTCCCAAAATAATTGGACAAGAAGGTTCACACTCAATGTCCATAATAGTGAAATCAACGGGAACATAATTGTCATTGACAATGATAAGAACATCGTCGATCTTCCCCAAAGGTTTCTTTACGGAAGAATAAAAAAGACGAACACCAAAAGAACAAGAATCAAAAGGTTTCAATTCAAGCATATCATACATTCTTTTGGGCATAACAGAGGTACTTGCTCCAACATCACAAAGAGCATAGCAAGAGAAGTTATTCAATTTAATTTTTATCATAGGATCCCAACCATCTTCTAGCTTCCTAGGTATGGAGGCTTCTAGTCTAAGCTTCTCCTCCCTAACTTTGATTAGAGCATTGGTGATATGCTATGTGAAGGCAAGATTGAGTGTGCTAGTGTGGGGGTCTCTAGACATCTTGTGTAGGAAACCAATAACTTCTGGTAAAGTGCAGTTGTCAAAGTCTAAATCACTACTATCTACCAAGGAAGTAGTGATATTATTTAAGCTCACTTGTTTGAAAGCCTCTATGTTCATAGAGTTTTCCTCTTCTAAGGCTGAGGTGGTAGCATCACCATTGATAGGTCCAGTGGGACTAGGGGTGTGATGGGTGCTAACAGTTTGGACATCCTCAACTACTTGGATAGTGGCTACTGTGTGGTAGGTAGGAAGGCTCTTAGTTCTCTCTTCTTCCTCCTTTTCTCTAGCCCATCTTTCTTTAAGTTTAGCCATCATCCTAATATTTTCATTGATTGTAACTGGATAGCATTAATAGGAGTGACCTTACTCTCCTCAAGGGGAGAGGTTCTAATTTTTAACATCTCAACATCAAGGGCTAAGTTGTCTACCTTCAAACAAAGATTATCTAATTTAGCTAGTTTCTCTTCCACATTCTTGTTGAAGGCCTATTGGGTAGTGATAAAGTCTCTAAGCATACTCTCTAGTTCTGAAGTGGGGTTTCTGGTGGTAGGATAAGTGTTGTTCCCATAGTTGTTGGATGGGAAAGGCCTAGGATTGTTGCTACCAAAGTTACTCCTATAAACATTATTATTGAAGTTGTTTCTAGAGACAAAATTGACATCTACTTGCTCCTGAGCAACCAAAGAATTTAAAGGAACATCTTGAGGATCAATAGAAGGTTGTTTGGTAAGTAGAGACATGATAAGGTCAACCTTTTCATTTAAAGAGGAGATCTCCTCGACAAAATTTAGCTTCTTACCAGTTGGAGATCTTTCGGTGTGCCACTGAGAGTAGTTCAGCATCATCTCATCTAGTAGCTTTGTGGCAGCACCAAGCGTGGTTGACATAAAAGTTCCTCCCGCGGCCAAATCTAACAGGTTCCGCGAGGTGAAGTTCAAGCCTGCATAAAAAGTCTGGATAACCATCCAGGTAGTCAGTCCATGTGTGGGGCAGTTCTTGACAAGTGTCTTCATACGTTCCCAAGCCTGGGCAACGTGTTCATTATCCAATTGCCTGAAATTCATAATGTTACTCCATAATTGAATAATTTTAGCAGGGGGATAGTACTTCCCTATAAAAGCATCTTTGCATTTACTCCAAGAATCGATACTGTTCTTGGGCAAAGATTGTAGCCACTCCTTGGCTCTTGCTCTCAAAGAGAAAGGAAAAAGCTTCAGCTTGACGATGTCTCCATCCACTGCTTCCTTGGACTTCTTCATGTCGCAGAGCTCGATAAAGTTGTTTAGGTGCAAAGCAGCATCTTCTCCTGCTCCTGAGAATTGATCTTTCATAACAAGGTTAAGCAGAGCAGGTTTAATCTCATAAGAAGGTGCTGAAGTGGCAGGTGGAGCAATAGGAGTGCAGATAAAGTCACTGTTGTTGTGACTAGTGAAGTCACACAACTTAGTGTTTTCATTGGAACCCATAGAAGCAGCAGATATTTTTGGTATTTTTGATTAAGGACACAAAAGTAAAAACTGAAAGGTAAACTAACAAGACTAAAAAGCAAAGGTAAAATATAGTGTGCAACTCCCCTATCTTGTAGACTTGAGTCCCCGGCAACGGCGCCAGAAATTTTCTTGATGGCTTCTCGCCCCTCGTTGGTTACCCCAAGTGGAAGGTTTGATGTAGCACAACGGCAAGTTTCCCTTAGCGAAGATGCTAAGGTTTAGATTGTCTGTAGTAGGACTCAAGAGATACAAGTAGGTGGTAAAGTGAACAATGGCGCTGTTCACAACCTAGGTTGCTAACTTCACATGGACCTGCACACAGATACAAATAACTTTGCTCCCAACGATTACAGAGGAGTTGTCAATTCCTCCGGCCTTGCTGTTTACAAAGGATTAACGCAAGAGATAATAATGATAGTGATAGCAACGGAAAAGTAAATACTGAAAGTAAATTGGTAGTGTGAACAATAATGTGAAGATGGACCGGGGTCCCGTGATTTTCACTAGTGATGTCTCTCTCCCAAAAGACGATAAAAGTGCTAGCGAGGTAAACAAATGACAGTTGGGCAATTGACAGGATTATGAAGGCACCGCAATGCTAACTATGCTGCAAAGAAAGGAAGGGCTCAAAAGCAATGGGCAGTACGCCAAGGTAAGTAGACCGAAATCCATCTGCATCTACTACGAATCATCCACCTTGAGATATCTATCCAGAACATATCGCTGGTATTAAGTTGCGAATCCCACCCAAAGTGTAAACTCAAAGCAACAGACAACTGCATTAAAAGAACTTTGCGTAAAGTAAACAATCCTTGTACTCGCAAGTATAAGCATCGTTGTTTTATCCCTTGTGGCAACAGCACATCCCCTAGTCTCATGTTTCTGTCACTCAAGCTAGACATCAAGGGGCTGAACCCACAATCGAGCATAACGCTCTCTCTTGGTGTCACAACCCCAAGTTAGGTATGTGCTAGGATCAAGTGCTACCTTGCATTCATGCAAGATTTTCAAATTCAAAATCAAAAATGGGGAATAGAAAAGCCCTGAGAAATTAAATCAAATGGCCAGATAAAAATCTTTTTCCTAAAATCATTTGAACATTTGGTAAATTCTTATAAATGGTGCTGATCATTTTAAAAATGGTTTGGGATCAATCCCATGCACATGGAATTTTCTAATATTCAAAGGGTGCTCTGGAAATTAAAGTTTACCCCTATTTGAGTTGAAATTCAAATGTTTTGAATTTCAAAAATGTCCAATTTATTTATGTGACTAGCTACTGGTCACCTAGGATTTATAAAAGTATTTGGACATTTATTAAAAATGCCTAGATAATTTTAATCTAGGCAAAACAAATGAAACAGAAAAGAATAAAAAGAAAAAGGCAGGCAAAGCTTACCTGTTGCCTCAGGCGAGGCCCACTTACCTGGTCGGCCCAGCCCACCAGGACCCTCCCGTGTCGTCTTCCTCCCCGCGGATCCAAGCAGTTCGCTGGAGCCGGGAGCGCGGCGACGACGCCACGACGATGCCGCGCCTTCTAGGCCTTCCCCCTCCTTATCTCTCTCGCCACGCACGCCTGGGAAGCTCCCAGTTCTTTTCCCCCCCTCTGGAACCCTCTTTTCCTTCTCTCCCGTGCGATCCCGTGAGGAACCGAGAGCTCGACCTCGCCGACGTCGTGCCCGCACGCGGCCACCGTGCTCCTCACGCCGCTGCACCTTGTCCAGTCTCTCCAGCGGCGTCGACTACGTCTTCACGATCAAGCAATCGAACCAAACTGCACCAAGGACGACGCCAGCCCCAAGGATCCGCCGCGGGCCGCCGAGAGAAGGAGCTCCAAATTCGTCGCCGTCGAGAGACCCCTGACCCCGCCGTCCTCTCCATTCGATCCAGGGTGAGCCGCTCGTCAGTTTGCCCCCTTCCCCACCTCCTCTCGTGCCCTCTCGCGTAGTTCCGGCGAGGACAGTGGCCGGACCGCCGCCGCGGTTGACGCTGTCGTCGCCACAGACCGTGCCTTTGAACCCCTCCTACGCCAGGCGATGCGCAAGACGAAGAGGCACCTCCCAGTGCTCCCCGTTCTTTCTCCCGTGCCCTGGAACCTTTTCCCGACGAGCACCGTGCTCCGGTCGCCGCCGATGTTGGGGTTGCTGTAGCCAGAGGCCTCCCGGCGAGCCCCAGCTAGCCCTAGCCGATGAGGACGAGCCCCAGCTACACGCCCGTGCCCCCAGCCTTCTTCCCCGTGCCCGGAAACCACTCCCCGGCCGAGCGCCGCCGTGCCGTGGTCGCCGGCGGTTAGCCGCCGGGCAATCAGCCCTAATGACCCCCTAAACACCCCCTAACCCCACTGACCACTGGGCCCCAGCCCCTAATCGCATTGTTAGTGTTAAACTAACAGGGGATTAAACCCACAGAGGCTGACCAGTGGGGCCCATTGTCAGTTTGACTCGGGTCAACTCCCCCCTGACGTCAGCACTGCGCCAGGCTGACGCAGTAATGCCTTAAATCGATTTATTTAAATCCAGAAATTCCAGAAATTAGGCTAAACTTTGGAAATTCATAGTTAATTCATCCTAACTCCAAATATAGCAAATAATATATGAAAAATGATCAGGAGAAAATTATCTTTCCAAATATGCAACTTTCAACTATGTTGGAGTTGATTTTAAAATGGGACCAGTAGCATATGTCCTTTGGTTTATTTGAATTTAATTCAAATTCAAATCAATTGATTTTTCAACTTGGACCATGGAATTATGCTACATTTCACCTACACTTCAGAAGCTTATCACACACATGATCATTTGGATTACAAAATACAAATGCTAGCCAATGCAACTAGGATCAAATTAAATACATTTGGAGTTTGGAATTTGAGTTCACTTTCAAATCAACTTCAATTTAAATTGTTGCAAATGGAACCTAGATCACATCAATGCAATTCACATCATTTGAAAACATAATCATGTGCTTGAGCATTGCAATTTATTTATGCTTTGTTTATATTGTTTGCTCGGATAGAAGTGGATCCGGAGCAAGAGGTCACCCCCTACGTTGAAGACCCCGAACCCGAACCTCGTCAGCAAGGCAAGCAAACCCCCATTGATCATGTCGATAAAATCCCACTTCCCTCTCATATCTCGCTTATGCATTGTTTAGGATGATCACCATGTAACGATTCTACCGCATAGATGAACCCATTCCTTTGCATGACCAATCTTTTGTCACAGTAGTAAGCAAACCACAATCCTAGCAACTGTAGGAGTTGAATGATATCATGTGGCCCCTGCAAATGTTATCGCTTATTGCATGCTTAGTATGATACCATGTTGTTACTGTGGTGTGAGTCGGGATGGGAATGATCATGTTGATGATGGTAGAAAAGTGTTGGTGAATCGACCCTAATACAAGGTGAACGATGAGAGGCTGTGTAGGAGTACACAGTGGGTTGTCTCGTTGAACACCGCCCTAAGTCCGAGTTCTTGTGTGGTGATCCAAGATGAAGAGTACAACCACACATTGGGCTCACTGACCCCTCTCAACTTATTAACTCATCCCTTTCGATGTCCAGATGTCGCAGTAGTTCGGAGTTCTGGTAGGCTTGTGGCCTGGATGCTAAGTGAGAGAACGGCTCACCCGAGACCGGCTTACGCACCACGCACACATCGCTTGGGTCCACTTCGGTAAACCGGCCGGGTTCACGATAGTGGTAGCCAACCCAAGTAGGCGGCTTTCTTGGACTAGATAGGCTATGAGGTAACAGTTGTGGTGAGCATCCTCGCTGGCACCCCTTGAATGGTGTCGAGATCAAAGGCGGTAAATGATGGTCATGTGTGTGTAGCGGTACACCCTTGCAAGGTTAACAAAACTATTCGAATAGCCGCGTCCGCGGTTATGGACTACTTGGAAAGCTTAGCTTGATTATTAGATAACTTGAACCGGATACTTCTAAAATACACCAAGATAAGTGTGAGTGCTATGGCGTGCTTTCTCGTGGGAAGTCGAGGAAGGCACCATAGTGGGGTAATTGGTTGGTGAAAGTAGTGGACTCGTGTACGCTTCTTACCTCAAAGTCTGGTACTCGTAGTTCAGGATTAGCCAAGTCAAAGCTGGCATTTCTGCAAGTGAACCCCACCTCCCTTACCTTGATACATGTGCATGAGTAGTATAGCTCCTATGTAAGTCTTGCTGAGTACGCCTTTGTACTCACG
Organism: Bromus sterilis; assembly: GCA_950022295.1. Taxonomy (NCBI): domain Eukaryota; kingdom Viridiplantae; phylum Streptophyta; class Magnoliopsida; order Poales; family Poaceae; genus Bromus; species Bromus sterilis. Next base: position 279,450,870 of record OX465599.1, on the reverse strand, counting down.
TTTGCTTAATATATGTTTTAGATGACGCCACTGACCCCGAAGGTGGCTTCTTCATCGAGCTGGACGACTGAAGTTAAGCTAGTCTAGTCCCAGTCAGCAGACTGGTTCCCTCGTGGAGGGCTTTATGTTTGAATAAGGCTTCTTAAGCCAATTTGTTAAACTTGTCTGTACCCAGACATAATTTGCTTCCGTTCTGTGTTGTAATGTTGGATCACATGTATGTGATCTCTGTGTGTACTCTATAAGAGTTATAAATAAAATGTACACTTTGTAGAGAATTGCAATGGTACCTACTGTTCATACAAGGCATGTGTGCTGCGTGTATGTTTATAACATGCATGTCTTTGTATGGGTTTTCGAGACCTTAGTTGTGTTCTGGCTGGCGGTCTTTCATACACCAAGTGGCCCTTAGATGTGCGCAGCTTGGGGCATCGCGATGCGATTGTTCGAGACTCGGTCTCGGGCACACTTTGTGGTATGATCGAGCCCGCCCTAGACCCCGACTAAGTGATCGGGCTGGAGTAAGTCTATGTAAGAGTCTAGAGATAGTCGATAGTATGGTTGAGGCGACTTGTCTTTGAATATGGGAGTTCACCACCCATATCAGTAGACTTGTGTGCGTACGATGAGGACCCACTACAGTTGGTCATCCGGCCTGGATGGGATGCCCCTCACGTACGATGCTCTCCGAGAATGTTCAGTGCTTGGCCTTGTCTGCTTAGACAAGTGGGTGCGGTTCTCGGCTCTCCATATGACTATGTCTTAACTGTACTTGCATACGCTAACCCCGGGTCCCGACACTTGGAGTTGCAAATAAAATACTTGGCCAAAGCAAATACCACAACGGAGAACATGCAAGAATTTACTCAAGCACAAAATATAAAAGAGAAGAACCAAATATATTACTCATCACAATCTGAACATAGTCTCATAATCCATCAGATCCCAACAAACTCAGCATAGCAACAGCAGAAATTACATAGGTGCCTCGATCATGTGAGGCAGCTCACGAGGAATCAAAAGTGGAAGCACAAAAGAGGGAGAGATAGATCACATAGCTACTGGTCACGGACCCATGGTCCAAGGGGAACTACTCACGGTACATACGGGAGGCGTCCATGGCTATGGATGGTCTCCCGGAGGGGGTAGCTTCTCCCGGCAGGGTGCCGGAGCAGCTTCTCCAGGCAGCCCCGATCTTGAAACGGCGGCGGCGGCGGAACATAGGCGAGATCGCGAAAAAGGAGTCCGTCTTTGGGGGTTCCGTCACGGGGGGTAAATATAGGCGAAGGGGGCGTCGAGGGGACCCACCAGGCAGCCAGGAGGCCTCCTAGCGCGGCCTAGGGTGGGGCCGCTCCAGGGACCCTCCTGGCTCCCTGGTGGTGGCCCCCCTTCGCTGCTTTGGTGTTTCCGGAAGCTTCCGCGACGCTGATTTTTTATCTGATTTTCCTGGATTTTTTGGAGCACTTTTAATGGCCGGAAAACCTGAAATACAAAAACAGCAGAAAACAGCAACTGGCAGCTGGGTGCACTCGGTTAATAGATTAGTCCAAATATGTTCAAAAGTGTATGAAAGTTCAAGCAAAACATGGCAAAGTCACACAAAACATGCATGGAGCAAGCAGAAATATAGATACGTTTGGGACGTATCAGCGAGAGAAGGCCATATGATAGATATGATGTGAGGAGTAGGGATTGCCATGCAACGGATGCACATGTGAGCTAAAAGCTCTCCAAGGGAACTAGTGGGGGTGCATCTAACTTGCTTGCTCAAGAAGTCCTAGAGCTCGATTTAGGAGGCTCATCATTGGAATATACAAGCCAAGTTCTATAGTGTGAAGGTCCCCACATAGCTATATGCATGATAATGATCTCTATGGAGTACAAGGGATAGAGGATGAAGTACTAGTGTGGATCTCTGAAAAGGAATAGTAGCGTGCCCCCTTCTCTCTTTTTATTTTTATTTTTATCTTTTTTCTATTTTTTGTATTTTTTTCATGGCCTCAATGGCTCTTTCTATGTAACTCTCATTTTTCCTCTTTGGGATATTTTGATTTTGTCCTCTTTGGGATCTTTTCGTCACTTTAGGGGAAACACTCTATATTTTACAAGAATATAGGAGATCGTTCACACTTTACAAAAGTACTCACATAAAGAAGATATAACTATCATGATGCAAATGTATGCCTCTGCCAGGATAGCAGGATATGCAATGATACTAGCGCATCATGTAGCAATGATTAGGGCAAGGTCCAAATAGCATGCGGTTCATCGATCAAGCAAGTAACATGTATGACATGAGGATCAAGTCATGAGAAGGTGGATGTTGCATGGCAATGTATCTCGGAAAGGCTATGGAAATGCCTTGTAGGTAGGTATGGTGGCTATTTTGAGGAAAGATATAAGGAGGCTTATGATGATAGAGCGTATCGTTCCAAGGGTTTGGATGCACCGGCGAAGTATGCGCCAACTCTCAAGGTGAGAAAGGGAAATGCACGGTACCGAAGAGGCTAGAAAAAGTATAGGTGGGTGGAAGTGTCAACTTTCGAATACTCACATTAGTCCGAAGAACTCATGCACTTATTATCGGTAACTCTCAATCTAATCAGGAGGTTCACAAAGAGACAAGTACCCCGAGGAGGAGTGTATGGGGGTTTGGTTATCCTTACGCATCCTCGACTCATGGTACGTGAGTGTACTCTAATATTCGAACCTTCTAGAGGTTAGTGATCCATCTAGTAGCTAGAGTTCTCAACAGGGGTTTTTGGTTTTCGAAAATCACACGGATTGCCCAAAATACGACATCTATCACTAATAGGCTCGAGCTCTTGACACCAAAAGTTCAAACATTACACTAGTCAATACCTCAAAACTATTGCAAGTTACTACTACAAAGAGAATAGCAACTTCAAGTGCCTAATTCTATTCAAGACAAAAAACTCTGTGCAACAGGAAAACTCTCTAACAAGATAAAACATGCAACCAACAGAAAGTTCAACCTAAGACAAAAGAAAAGCTCTAGAAAAACTAAAGCACTACAACTCACATCTAAAAGAATAAGCATGAAAATCCTATGAGGATTTCTAGTTCAAGAGGAGCGTGTATCTCTCCCACAAAAAAGAGTAAGTTGGTGTCTAACTTGTTACTACAGCAAACAAAGCAAAAAACAAACCTAGAAAAGTAAAGAGCGAGACGCTCCTAGCATAGCACACAACGCATGAAGCGATAAAAATATAGTGCAACGAGGGACGAACTGATAACTGTTGATGAAGAAGGGGATGCACGGGGGCATCCCCAAGCTTAGACGCTTGAGTCTCCTTGAATATTTATTGGGGGTGCACATGGGCATCCCCAAGCTTGAGCGTTTGACACTCCAAGATCTTCTTTCATCATCTTCCATCGCACACTTGAAAACTCCCTTCATACATAACTCATCATAATCTGATTAGCGAGGTTAGTACCCATAATAAAATATTTTTTCTCTACTAGAAATCAATATATTCTTGAATAGATACTGTTTCTCAAGATTTCAAAAAAGTTTTTGCAAAGCAAAAGAAAGCTTAAGGTTTTCAAAACAAAGAAAAGGCAAAACAGGACAGAATCTGTGAAAAACAGACCAGCAGGTAATAAAGAATTTTTTAGGGATACTTCTGCAACTCAAATAAAAAAACTCAGAACATAAGAAAGTTTCGTAATTGTATAGAGCACGCTGTGTAAAAAATTCAGCTCAAAAATATGAACTGGAATTTTTCTCTGATTTTTCTACTCACGAGGACAGAATCTGTTTTCTCGACAGCATGTCACAACTTTCACTTCCCTTGTCATATGAGGCTATAAAAGGCACAAAGCTTGAAAAGTAAAGATACAATGATGTTGATACAGTAGTAACAATCATAAAGACCACTAAGAACAGATGAAAAGCAAAAATAAAAACCTAAATTCGTTGTGGGCTGCCTCCTGAAAGCGCTTCTTTAGAGCCATTAGCTAGGCTTAAAGCAGAAGATCAAGTCTTTTCAAGAGAATAACTAGCCCGTGTGACGGACTCAAAAGGTAACTTAATCTTTTTCCTAGGGAAATGTTCCATCCCTTTCTTGAGAGGGAATTTGAATTTTATATTCCCCTCTTTCATGTCAATAACAACACCAATTGTGCGAACAAAAGGACGTCCCAAAATAATTGGACAAGAGGGCTCACACTCAATGTCCATAATAGTGAAATCAACGGGAACATAATTGTCATTGACAATGATAAGAACATCGTCGATCTTCCCCAAAGTTTTCTTTACGGAAGAATCAACAAGACGAACACCAAAAGAACAGTGATCAAAAGGTTTCAATTCAAGCATATCATACATTCTTTTGGGCATAACAGAGGTACTTGCTCCAACATCACAAAGAGTATAACAAGAGAAGTTATTCAATTTTATTTTTATCATAGGATCCCAACCATCTTCTAGCTTCCTAGGTATGGAGGATTCTATTCTAAGCTTCTCCTCCCTAACTTTGATTAGAGCATTAGTTATATGCTCTGTGAAGGCAAGATTAAGTGTGCTAGTGTGGGGTCTCTAGGCATTTTCTGTAGGAAACCAATAACTTCAGGTAAAGTGCAGTTGTCAAAGTCTAGGTCACTACTATCTATCAAGGAGGTAGTGATACCATTTAGGCTCACTTGTTTGAAAGCCTCTATGTTCATAGAGGTTTCTTCATCTATGTTTGAGGTGGTAGCATCACCATTGATAGGTCCAGTGGGACTAGGGGTGTGATGGGTGCTAACTGTTTGGACATCCTCAACTACTTGGATAGTAGCTACTGTGTGGTAGGTAGGAAGGCTCTTAACTCTCTCTTCTTCCTCCTTTTCTCTGGCCCATCTCTCTTTAAGTTTTCCCAACATCCTAATGTTTTCATTAATTTGGACTTGGATGGCATTCATAGGAGTGGTCTGCCTCTCCTCAAGGGGAGAAGTTCTAATCTTCAGCATCTCTACATCATGGGCTATGTTCTCTACCTTCGACAAGAGGATATCTAATTTATCTAATTTCTCTTCCACACTCTTGTTGAAGGCTTTTTGGGTAGTGATAAAGTCTTTCAGCAAGATCTCTAGTTCAAAAGTGGAGTTTTTGGTGCTTGGATAAGTGTTGTTGTTCCCATAGTTGTTGGATGGGAAAGGCCTAGGATTGTTGCTACCAAAACTACTCCTATAAGCATTATTGTTGAAGTTGTTTCTAGAGATAAAGTTCACATCTACTTGTTCTTGAGAAACCAAGGAATTTAAAGGAACATCCTGAGGATCAATAGAAGCTTTCTTGGTAAGTAGAGACATGATAAGGTCAACCTTTTCATTTAGAGAGGAGATCTCCTCGACAGAATTGACCTTCTTAACAGTTGGAGATCGTTCGGTGTGCCACTAAGAGTAGTTCAGCATCATCTCATCAAGTAGCTTTGTGGCAGCACCAAGTGTGGTTGACATAAAAGTTCCTCCCGCGACCGAATCTAACACGTTCCGCGAGGTAAAGTTCAAGCCTGCATAAAAAGTCTGGATAACCATCCAGGTAGTCAGTCCATGTGTGGGGCAGTTCTTGACAAGCGTCTTCATACGTTCCCATGCCTGGGCAACGTTTTCATTATCCAATTGCCTGAAATTCATAATGTTACTCCTCAATTGAATAATTTTAGCAGGGGGATAGTACTTCCCTATAAAAGCATCTTTGCATTTACTCCAAGAATCGATACTGTTCTTGGGTAAGGATTGCAGTCACTCCTTGGCTCTTCCTCTCAAAGAGAAACGAAAAATCTACAGCTTGACGATGTCTCCATCCACTTCCTTGTACTTTTGCATATCACAGAGCTCGATAAAATTGTTTAAGTGCAAGGCAGCGTCCTCTCCAGCACCTGAGAATTGATCTTTCATAACAAGATTAAGCAGAGCAGGTTTAATTTCATAAGAAGGTGCTGAAGTGGCAGGTGGAGAAATAGGAGTGCCGAGAAAGTCACTATTGTTGTGACTAGTGAAGTCACACAACTTGGTGTTTTCATTGGAACCCATAGTAGTAGCAGGTATTTTTGGTATTTTTGATAAGGGACACAAAAGTAAAAACTGAAAGGTAAACTAACAAGACTAAAAAGCAAAGATAAAAGATAGTGTCCAACTCCCCTATCTTGTAGACTGGAGTCCCTGGCAACGGCGCCAGAAAACTTGCTGATGGCAAGAGAGTGTTAATACTCTTCAAGCCTCGTTGGTTACCCCAAGTGCAGGGTGAGATATAGTGCAGCGGCAAGTTTTCCCTTGGAAAAGATACCAAGGTTTGTCTCCCGTAGGACTCCGAAGGATACAAGAAGGTGGTAAAGTGAACAATGGCGCCGAGGTTGCTAGCTTCACCTGGACCTGCACACGGATACAAATAACTTTGCTCCCAACGAGCACAGAGGAGTTGTCAATTCCTCCGGCCTTGCTGTTTACAAAGGATCAACGCAAGAGATAAAAGTGGAACTGAAAGTAAAGACTGAAAGTAAACTAAGGGTGTAAACAATAATGTGAAGATGGACCGGGGTCTCGAGATTTTCACTAGTGATGTCTCTGTCCCAAAAGACGATAAAAGTGCTAGCGAGGTAAACAAATCACAGCTGGGCAATTGACAGAATTATGAAGGCACCGCAATGCTAACTATGCTTCAAAGAAAGGAAGGGCTCAAAAGCAATGGGCAGTATGCCAAGGTAAGTATACTGAAATCCAATTGCATCTACTATGAATCATCCACCTTGAGATATCTATCCAGAACATCTCGCTGGTAGTAAGTTGTGAATCCCACCCAAAGTGTAAACTCAAAGCAACAGACAACTGCATTAAAAGAACTTTGCGTAAAGTAAACAATCCTTGCACCCGCGGGTACAAGCATCGTTGTTTTATCCCTGGTGGCAACAACACATCCCCTAGTCTCATGTTTCTGTCACTCAAGCTAGACATCAGGGGGCTGAACCCACAATCAAGCATAATTCTCCCTCCTGGAGTTGCAAGCAAACTACTTGGCCAAAGAAAAATACTGCAACGGAGAACATGCAAGAATTTACTCAAGAACAAAATATAAAAGAGAACCAAATATATTACTCATCACAATCTGAACATTGTCTCATAATCCATCAGATCCCAGCAAACTCAGCATAGCAACAGCAGAAATTACAAAAGTGCCTCGATCATGTGAGGCATCTCACGAGGTCTCGAAAGTGGAAGCACAAAGAGGGGAGAGGTACATCACATAGCTACTGGTCACGGACCCATGGTCCAAGGGGGACTACTCAGGGAACATCCGGGAGGCGTCCATGGCTATGGATGGTCTCCCGGAGGGGGTTCCTCCTCCCGGCAGGGTGCCGGGGCAGCTTCTCCAGGAAACCCCGATCTTGGAACGGCGGCGGCGGTGGTACAGAGGCGAGTTCGCGGAAAAGAGATCGATATTAGGGGTTTCCACCCCGAGGGCTAAATATAGGCGGAGGGTGGTGTCGAGGGGACCCACCAGGCATCCAGGAGGCCTCCTGGTGCGGCCTAAGGTGGGGCCGCGCCAGGGACCCTCCTGGTCTCCTGGTGGTGGCCCCCTCTGCTACCTTGGTGATTCCGGAAGCTTCCGGGTCGCTGATTTTTTTATCTGATTTTTTCCGGATTTTTTGGAGCACTTTTAATGGCCGGAAAACCTGAAATACAAAAACAGCAGAAAACAACAACTGGCAGCTGGGTGCACTGGGTTAATAGATTAGTCCAAATATGCTCAAAAGTGTATGAAAGTTCAAGCAAATCATGGAAAAGTCACACAAAACATGCATGGAGCAAGCAGAAATTATAGATACGTTTGGGACGTATCAATGTTCTAGGTAGAACAGTTAATGATATTAAATGTCTTGTTAAGCATTTTCATATGGTTCAAACCCTTCTTGAACAAATTTCTATTGTGCAAAAAGATTTTCTTGCTAGTAATGCCAAACAGGATATACAGGCTTACGGTATAAAAACTAGGGGTGGAACACACACCCAGGACCCACTCTATCTCGAGGGGCATCCGAACAAGATCAAGCAGGATTCTCAAGTACAGGTAGAAGACGAGATTGTTAGCTCTCCAAAGAAGAAAAGGAAGAAAAAGAAACACAAGGAAGCTAACAACTCCAATGATCCTATTACAAGTGAAGAACCCGCTGTTGATCCTAACAGTATATCTACCTCTGATGTTGAAACTGAAGACGGTGCTGAGCCCGAAGAAGATATGGAGAAAAATTATCCTCCCGAGGTGCGAGAAGAAGAAGCACCCAATAAAAGAAAGAAGTATACTAGAGAAGACTTCATCGCAAGAAGACTCTGGAAGGAAAGAGAACCATGGGTACAGAAACCCATGCCCTTTCCAGGTTAGTCTCTCAAATCTAAAGAAGAGCACTATAATAATTTTATGAATGGATGAAACCTCTCTTTCTTCAAATTCCTTTGACTGATGCTATTAAGTTACCTCCTTATTCCAAATATATGAAAGATATTTTTACTAATAAAATAAAACTTCCTAATGAGGAAATATCTACTATGCTTGCTAACTACTCTTTCAGTGGCAAGATTCGTGAGAAACTTCGTGATCCAGGTATACCCACCATTCCTTGCTCCATAAAAAATAATTATGTCAAAACTGCCTTATGTGATCTCGGAGCAGGAGTGAGTGTTATGCTTTTTTCTCTTTAAAAGAGGCTGTGCTTAGATAAGCTAATCCCTACATATATCTCTCTTCAGATGGATGACAAGTCAACAGCCGCCCCGATAGGTATTTGTGAGGATGTTCCTGTTGAAGTTGCTAATTGCTTAATCCTTACAGATTTTGTTGTGCTTGACATGCCCGAGGATGGGAGCATGTCCATTATTCTTGGTAGAACTTTTCTTAACAATACAGGTGCTATTATTGATTGAAATAAAGAAAAGGTTACCTTCAACGTTGATGATAAAGAACACACGGTGTATTTTCCGAAGAAAATCTACAAAAGGCATGGCCTTAACTCTATAGAGAATATTGAGACCGTGAAGATTGGAGAATGGGATTGTCCCCTACATGTGCACCAAAAATAAAATAAACTATTATGGTGGGGACAATGTTCATTAAAGTAAAGGGGCAATGATCACTTCATGAGAGGTGAGCCTTTCTACTCTATATATCGCCGGTTTGTTGGTAAGACTTGATCAACCTTGCTAGCTAGCATGTTTTATATAGGTAAAAAGTGGAGCTTGTTATGTTTTCATTTGCCTTAACTTTTATTCTCCTTGCTGTACCGAGTTTTTATATGTTTTTGAAGCTTCACAATTCTAATCACTGCTTCAAGTTTTCAGAAAGTTTAGCAGCTTTTTGAACTCCGAAATTTTTTCAACTGTGAAGTTTTCAGAAAAATTCCAGAAAAATAAAAATAAAAATTTCCACGACGAGAGTCACCCAGAAGCACCTGGGACTGACCAGGGGGGCCACCAGTGGCCCAGGAGGCCAGCTGGCGCGGCCAGCCCCCTGGTCGTGCCCACAGAGCGCCTGGGGCCCACAGGCCCCATCTCCAAGTATGTCTTCTTCCACCTTCTTCGCTCTCTCTCTAAAAACATGAGTTCTGCTCCTGTGTTCGCGTTCTTGCTGTTCTTGGAGAGTATTTTCGATCTCTCTCTACAACCCTTCGTTGAGCTGAGATTTTGAGCAAATACTCCCTGGTATGTAACTCCTCCACCCCTCCAGTTAGATTTTTGATTGGTGGCTTCATTTGTGAGTATTTAGTAGTTATTGGTGATGTTTATATGAGCTTGCATGCATGAGTACAAATTTATTTTCAAGTTTTGATGAAATTTTATGCCTTAGGTAAGTGAGTAGAGTAGTTTGCCTCAACTCACTTTTTTAATTTCTTGTTTTTGTGAATTGTCAAAAATTTCAGAAATGAGTTTGCTAGGAAAAGCAAAGGGGTGGCTTGGGAAGAAGAAGCCCGAGCGCTCCGATCGAGTTACTAGAGCTGCAGCTTCGCCCTCGGCTACTAGGGTGAGCTACAATGAAGATCATGTGCCTCTAGAGTTGTTGAAAAACACGAGTCCTTCACGCGCAATGATGTATCCTTGCGATGACTTTCTCGAAGCTGTAGGAATCAAGGAAGAATTTTATGGCCTTTGTGCCAATGCAGGTTTGACACGGCTAGCACTATGCCGTGTTGTACAGTATAAGAAACTCACCTCTTGATTCATTAATAGTTCTGGTTATAATCATGATGCTGGAACTATTGAGTTTAAAATTTACGATGAGCTTATGACCATGTCTTTGGCAAGATTTGTGATATAATAGGTGTGCCGAACGCTGGTCAGACGGCGAGGATGAACACTCAGCCCTCCGAGTTGAGGACTCTCTTTGACTCTCTTTGTAGCCAGGAGACGATGGATATCCGACGTACAAAGATTTCCAGCATTTTATTCCCCCATCTCAGGTATTTTGCGTATTTTATTGCCAGGGGGGTGTTGGCTCGTGACAACTCGAACAATGGTTCTGCGCCAGATTTTGCTATCTATGCGAACGCCCTCTCTGGTAGGAGTGATTATAATGTGGGTGCCTTAATTGCTCATCGCCTTGCTATGAATGGTAACAAGGGTGATTTATTTGGTGGTGTTTACACCACGCTTATCCTTGAGTATTTTAATGGCACCCCGCATCCTGATGATGTCCCTTTTCTTACTCAAGTCTTGATCTTGCTTCTATGAAGAGGCATAAGTTTGTTACCATGAATTCCGAGTTTGGTAACCTTAATTATATTTTGAGGTTTGAAAAGACTATTATTCGAGAGATCCTTCTACCTGCACCACTTTTGTTTGATTATGCCCGCAGGAGAGGATGGTATTTCAATGATATTCAGTTTGACGAGTTCATGGCCCCGTATCAGTTGCATAACCCCATGGAGGGGGTTGTGCCCGACGAGGAGGAGCATGGTGAGTTCCCACCTTTCCAGGGGGAGACCGTCACCCAGTATGGTGAGGGGTCTTCTTCTGCTTGGAGTGCAGGGCCTTCCTCATGGTAGGAACCGAGGACTTCGGTGTACGCACCGGAGGGCTCGTACGACTCATGGACTTACCCATACCACTCAGCGGAGAAGGAGGCTACTGGGGGCAGTAGCTGCTACCAACATAGTCCAAAAGCCTAAGCTTGGGGGAGTACGTGCCCTTCTCCCTTTTCCATTGTATTATCCATTTTTATTTAGTTTGCTTTGATCTTTTTGAATTTTTTGCCTGTTCTTCTTTGTTCTTTTAATTTGCAAAAAAACAAAAAGATTTCTCTTTTATTTTTCTTTCGTTTAACCTTTGAAAAAACCCAAAAAGATTTCCTTTTCTATTTAGTTTGCTTTGTTTTCAGAGTTCAGCTCGAGTCTGTGGTAGCATTTGATTATATTTCCCACGTTCGATCGGGCAAGTGACAAGGCAGTAATGATGAAGATCGACGGAAGGGAAGCAACAAGGAAAACTGGTATGAACTCTTCTTGTTTCTTCTTCTGTACATATGCATGTACTTATGATCAAGAGACCAACTTTTAGTGACATAGCTATGTTTACAATGCTTTCTCAGTGTTCATGCTTTCTTTGTGGCTGATCTCAAATAGCTAGGGCGCATAATGTGTTGTTGAAATGATTTACATGCATGCATTGTTCATGGTTTGGCATATTGAAGTGGTATTTCCCTTCGAAGAATTCTTGGATTGACTTGGCAAATGTTCACACATGTTTATGAATAAAAAGTCTATCATGCCTTGATGATCTTTTTATTTCAGAATAGTTATATCACTTTCATGCCCGATTCAATGTTGCTTTGTCGCTCTGCATGCTTATGAAAATTATTGCTCTATAGTTGGTCGCTTCCCAGTATTTTGCTAGCCTTCACTCGCACTAAGGGGAATTCTGCTTGTGTATCCAAACTCCCTTTTTCAAACCAGTCATTCCACTTGAGTCCACCATACCTTCCTATATGTGGTATTTACCGGCCACTCTTAACTTAGAATTTCTTGTGCCATCTCAAAATTTATTCAAAAGCTTCCCTTTTGTAACCGTACAAGCTCATGGTTCGGTGAGGGAAAATCAGTATCTACCATGCCAAAAATATTTTTACGGAAGTTTTAACTAGTCAAATTTATATAAAAAGAGAGAGAGAGTTGCACCTCCCCCATACTTGATGATGGAATGAAATGGACCAAATGCTGCAAATGATAGATGGAACGAGAAACTTCTTTCCATACTTGAGGCAAAATAAAAGGTACCATAGACCGTCAAATGTTAGATGGGTAAGGGAACAAAAGTGTAAGAAAAAAGCATTAATATGGTTGGCATGGGAGAGACTGAGTGAACTTTACCGGTCACCGTTGACTAGAAAGTTGCACTTCTCAAAAGAATTTTCTCTCTGTTTTCAAAACCAAGAGCTCTGGCACTTGTTTAGTCTTTGCTTCCAAGCACGGGTTTTCAACCTTGCCATCAAAAAGCCACGGTTCGAGAGTCTCCCCTTCTTTCTTCAAAGAACCAACTTAAATTCAGAGCATAGTTGTCATTCTTAGTGTAACATGCATTGTCCCAAAGTATCACATTGTCTTCTGCATGATTGTGATATTGCTTGTTCTGAAATTCTTAGTTCTAGTCTCCTTTAAAACTCTGGAGGGGTTTCTGCATTTATGTTTTGCTTCACTCATGGAGGCTAGCGAGATACCACTCTAGTATGTTCAAGCTATGTGCATTGTGATCTTGTCTTGATTTTCGGCAGCATATTATTTACTTTTGGTTGTTTGTGATTGATCACTTGAAATAAGGATTGCTTCATGCATTGTCCTCATAGCATTGTTTCAATACTTGCTAAACTCTTTTCGTAGTACATGCTTATATACATCTATTGAAGCAAAAGAGTTTGTTAAAGTTTTCTTTGTCGTGTCCAGTTCGTTGAACTGAATTGCTTGAGGACAAGCAATATGCTAAGCTTGGGGGAGTTGATACCTCTCAAACGTATCTACTTTTCCAAACACTTTTGTTATTGTTTTGACCTCATTCTTGCATGATTTGAACTAAACTAACCCAGACTGACGCTGTTTTCAGCAAAGCTGCCAGTATGGTTTTATTGTGTGCATGAAAATGGATTTTTAGGTATCTCAGAAAATTCCCAGAAAATTCAGGAAAAATACACGCACCTCAAGCTTCCACGACCGAGAAGTGGGGCCAGAGGGGGGCCACAGGGGCTCCAGGCGCCCTGCTGGCGCGGCCCCACCCCTGGCCGCGCCGATTCGCCGCTTGGGGGCCTCCCCCCTCCTCTGGTGCCCTACCGATGCCCCTATTTATTCCCGTGACGGGAAAACCCCGAAACAGAAGTCACTTTTCCAGTTTCCGTCGCGACCCGCCGCCACCCTCTGTTCTTCCTCGAGAGGGCTAATCTGGAGGCCATCGTCATCACCATCACCAATCCATCCTCCCTCCATGACTTCTCTTCTCATGTGTGATTAATTTCCTGTTGTAGGCAAAGGGGATGGTAGGGATTGGATGAGTTTGATCATGTAATAGTTCGTCGGATTGTTGGGGGCATGTTGCCTATCATCTACTATGGTGTTTATCAACTTTGCTACAACTTGTTGCTCTTAATGCTTGCCACTTTGGGACCGAGTGCCATGTTTTCAGATCTGAACCACTTGTGTTTTCATGAGTATATTTATGTTCTTGATCCTATCTATGATTTGTATGCACCTATTATGGCCCGGAACCGGCAAACCCAAAGGTGACAGCTTGGGACACCAAAGGGGATGGTCCATAATTTGAGGATTTCATGTATCCATTGAGTTTATTGCTTTGTTCCAGTGCTCTTTGACAGGAGCACTTTAATCTCCATAAGCACCTTTTGGCCCCGTTCATAGAGGGATAGTAGGACAAAAGATGTTGTGCAAGTTCTTATTGCAAGCACGCACAACTGATACGTCCCAAACGTATCGATAATTTCTGCTTGCTCCATGCATGTTTTGTGTGATATTGTTATGATCTAGATACACTTTCATACACTTTTGATCATATTTGGACTAACCTATTAACTCAGTGCACGCCATTGCTAGTTTCTGTTTTCTGCTATTTTTTAATTCCAGGTTTCCCCCATATTAAAAGTGCTCCAAAAATTCGGGAAAATCGGATAAAAAATCAGCGCTTCGGAAGGCTCCAGAACCCCGAAGGAGGGCCAAGGGTCCACCACCAGGTGCCCAGGCTGCCACCTGGTGTGGCCTAGGGCTTGACCGAGCCAGGGGGGGCGCCTGGACCCGTGGTGCCCTCCTGGCTGCCCCCCTTCGCCTATATATTCCTTGTGATGTGAAACTTCCAAAGAGAGAACCCCTTTTCGCGATCTCGCCTCTGTTCCTCCGCCGCCGCGCTTCCAAGATCGGGAGTGCCAGCAAACTTCTTGTCGGCACCTTGCCGGAGGGAGGATCGACCTCCGGGAGCTTCCCCTTCACCATGGACGCTTCCCGGATGTGCCATGAGTAGTTTCCTTTGGACCATGGGTCCGTGATCAGTAGCTATGTGATGTTCTCCTCCCCTCTTTGTTCTTCATGGTTTAGACCTCGTGAGCTGCCCTACATGATCGAGGCACTTATGTAATCTTTCTGCTGTTGCTATGCTGAGTTTGATGGGATCTGATGGATTATGAGATTATGTTTAGATTGTGATAGAGTAATATATTTGGTTCTAATATTTTATGTTTTTGTTCCTAAGTAATTCTTGCATGTTCTCCGTTGTTGTTTATTGCTTTGGACAAGTAGTAGGTAGTGACTCCAAAAGGGAACGTTATGCTCGATTGTGGGTTCATGCCCCCTGATGACACACTTTAGTGACAGAAGCATGAGTCTAGGGGATGTGTTGTTGCCACAAGGGGGAAAACAACGGTGCTTGTAACCGCGGTTGCAAGGATTGTTTACTTTACGCAAAGTGTTTTTTAATGCAGTTGTATGTTGCTTTGGGTTTACACTTTGGGTGGGGCTCGAAACTTAATACCAGCGAGATGTTCTGGATAGATATCTCAAGGTGGATGATTAGTAGTAGATGCAGTTGGATTTCGGTCTACTTATTTTGGCGTACTGCCCATGCTTTTGAGCCTCGTCCTTTCTTTGTAGCATAGTTAGCATTGCGGTGCGTTTATAATCCTGTCAATTGCCATCTGTAATTTGTTTACCTCGCATAGCAGTTTTATCGTCTTTTGGGAGAGAGACATCACTAGTGAACATCACTGGACCCCGGTCCATATTCTCATCATTGTTTACACGCTTACTTACTTTTCAACTTTTACTTTCAGTTGCCATTATCATTATCATTACCCCTTGTGTTTTGATCCTTTGTAAACAACAAGACCGGAGAGATTGACAACCTCTCTGAACTTCGTTGGGCGCAAAGTTATTTGTGTCGTGTGTAGGTCCAGGAGAAGCAAGTGATTATCTTCAAACGGCGCATCACTTGCCGAACCACCTACTTATCATCTCCGGAGTCCTACTGGAGACAAACCCTATCCTCTTCATAGGGGAAATTTGCTGTTATCCTACATCTCACCTTCCACTTGGGCGAGAAGCCATTATGCTCTCTCGCGTATCAATAACTACCTACGGGATACATGCCTAACGTTTGATATTTGCCTAGATGATCGTTGTTTTTCTCTGTGCCTTGCCCCGTGTAGAAACTATTACATGTTCACTCTTATCCAAGCAGCGCCCAGCCATGCATCTCCCTAGCCTACAGTGCCTTTAATCCTGCTGGTTACTACTAGTTTATTTTCGATGTTTTTACTTTCGCTGTTATCACTATCACTATCATACCACAGTTGTTATGAATATTTTGTTGCAAGTAAGTATATTTCAGGTGCGGTTGAATTGACAACTCAACTGTTAAAACTTATAAATATTCTTTGGCTCCCCTTGTGTCAAATCAATAAATTGGGTTATCTTGCCCGCGAAGACTATCTCGATCCCCTATAGTTGAGGGTCATCAGGAGGCGATGCCGATAAAAATGATTCTGCTGTTTAGATTTTCCTGCACTTTCGCACGAGAGCAATGTTGATGTTGTTCAAATTTTCCTGCATGTTCGTGCGAGTGCAATGTTGACGATGAGATCTCGAGCTTCATTGGATTATTTTTTCGGTGATCCTGGTTGGGATTGAAGTTGATGTGGATGAAGACACACATTCGATCCCTAACGATTCGACTTAGGTCTTGATTGAGTTCGCGTCAAAGACGAAATATGTCCCGACACGTAGATCATGCCACAACCGATACGACTTCCCATCAAAATGTAGTGATCATCTAGTAGGACCTGCATGCGACACCACTGTCGAAGATAATTCCGATAGATCCCTCGATAGGGTATCATGAGCTAGATGATTTAGAGTCGATAGTAACATGAGAAGCAGAGCTACCCAGGTCCAGGATCTATGAAAAGATAAAACTCTAATCCGGTTTATTCTTGAT
This sequence comes from Bromus sterilis, assembly GCA_950022295.1. Classification (NCBI taxonomy): domain Eukaryota; kingdom Viridiplantae; phylum Streptophyta; class Magnoliopsida; order Poales; family Poaceae; genus Bromus; species Bromus sterilis. Next base: position 279,434,400 of record OX465599.1, on the reverse strand, counting down.
TATGATGGGATGTATCATAAAGTACAATGACTGAGAGATCATTTTTCTAGGTGTGATCTCTAAAATCTAATTATCTAAGATGTAAAATATCCTCTATGACTAGACCAGCACCACTTTATATGAAACATTAGACGTTTAGGATTATAAGAGTACTAGTTGACTACATCAATGAAGAGGATTCCTCCATAGATCCGGAGTCCTTATCTTGATTGACAAGGCTTCTTAAATATTTTATATAATAGGTCATAGGCCTCCCATTGTGGCTAAGAACAAAACCGACAAAGGATCCTCATCTCATCCCACTAAGCTGTAAATTGATATGGTGAAAGACCCTTTATATGAACACAACAGATAAAAAAAGGAACACGAGACGACCCCGCAGCAGCCGCCGCCGCCAGCTCCCTCGCACGCGGCCGCCTCCTCCCGCCTCCCGCCGGCGCTACTGCGGATCCGCCTCGTCTCCGTGGCCTTAGGGCCATGGTGATGCGGTAGATCTCGGTTGTTGTCGGTGGGAGGGCATCGTTTTTATATGTTTCCTCTAAAATTATTTAGGGTTTGTGTCTTGTTCAGAAAGATGAGATGGTGGCGGATTTCTGAAGATGAAATAAAAGTCTCCCCGCCTATTCCCCATCCCGGTGGTGTGTTTAGCATCATCGGTGGGCGTGTGGAGGTGTGTCTTCGGCAGATTTATCCTTGGAGGATTTGCTCGAAGCTCGTCATAGTTCGTCTGCGTTTGCGTGTCTTCAGGTTTGATCCTTCCGATCTACGCTACTCTTCAACGGCGGCGGTTGCCATTCTGGTGCGTTGGCTCTACGGGGCCTTAGCACGACGACTTCCCGACTGTCTACTACAACAAGTTTTGCCCAACTCCGGCGAGGGAGGGGCGATGACGGCGGCGCGCCTTCGGCTCGCTTCAGTGCTTGTAGTCGTCGCTAGGTGGTCTATGAGTCTAAATGTAATTTTTATTATTTTTAGTATTCATTGTACTACCATGTTTGAAGATGAATAGATCGGAAGTTTTCTTCGAAAAAAAAAAGACCCTTTATATGAAACACCATCAACGTGCGATATAGATATATAGTGTGGTGATTGGATGACCTACCGATGAGGATGAGGCAACGAAACATTAGGCGTTGCCCTGATTTTTACGATCATTAGCGCCCGCCGATCTCATGTAAGGATAAGGAAAAATCAAAATCTTTATCTACAGTATATGAGAAAAGTTTGGGCAGTGCTAATTAACGTGCGCATGCGCCCGCGCTCGGTTTCCGACAGGCCAAATTAGGCAACTGAACGGGTTCTCTTCTATTATCTCATTTCCATTTTTTCCACTTTACATGTAAGCTTAAATGCATGTAGCGGTCCCACAACCTTAATTGAGCATGCATGCAGCGAATTCACGGGCCATCCCCACCCACCCGTGAAAATCAAGGGGGCAGAGATTATGAACGAGGGAAAGGGATAAGAGGTTGTCAATCACTAATTAGCGGGTATCCTCTCGCGTGCCCCTCACAGAGGTCATTTTTGGCGCTCTCTGGATCCGACACGTGTCGCATTTTTACTGTGTCCCACGCGAACAACAACTGTGGTTGCACGCGGACCTGTGGCTGAAAAAACCGTGGCTTTCGCTGAAAAACTGGGCTGTGGCAGGAATTGTGACTGAAAAAACGGTGGCTTTGGCTGAAAAAACTGTGGCTTTCGCTGAAAAGCTGTGGCTTTGGTAGAGCTGTGGCTGAAAAACTGTGGCTTTGGCTAAAAAACTGTGGCTTTCGCTGAAAAATTGTGGCTTTGGCTGAAAAAACTGTGGCTGTGGTGTTGTGGCAGGACTGTGGCTGCGCGGAAAACTGTGGCTGGATCTGGCCTGCGATGTGGCTGCGCGCTGTGCTTCCAAAATATGACATGTGGCAACTCCGGAGTGCATGAAAAATGACCTCTGCGGAGACGTGCGGGAGGGTTCCCGCTAATTAGTTGCTCTCTAAGAGGCTAGGCCCCACAACCACCCACCCACCCTTGACATCAGGAAAGAGGGATTAAGAAGATAGGAGAGGTTAGAGGCTAGGCCCACAACGTAAATCAGATGGGAGAGGGATTAATGATTAGGAGGCCACGAAGCAAAGTGCTTTTGTGCTGGGGTGGATGATCACGGATAATGTTTTTGTGGCGTATGAATGTGTCCATCCCATCAGGAAGAGGAAAAGAAAGAAGCCACTGTGTGCGGTCAAATTAGATATGATGAAGGCTTACGATAGGGTGGAATGGTCCTTTCTTGCAGATATGTTGGAGAAATTTGGGTTTGATCGCGTGTGGATCGACATGGTGATGCGATGTGTTTGCACAACAAGGTTCCGGGTCAAGTTTAATGGGGGATACTCTGACAGCTTTGTACCCTCCAGAGGTCTACGGCAAGGTGACCCGTTATCACCGTATCTGTTTCTATTTTGTGTAGAAGGCTTCTCTGCACTTCTACAAAGAGCACAGAGAGACAACCATATTAAGGGAGTCAAGTTTGGGAGCACCGGCCCCCATGTGACTCATCTATTGTTTGCGGATGATAGTATTGTCTTTTTGGAAGGGTCGACCAATAATATGGCACAGTTAAAAGAAATTTCTTCATATGTATGAGCTTGCATCCGGTCAGAGGGTAAATCTCCAGAAGTTCTCCATTTATTTTGGTAACGGTTGCAGGGAGGACCAAAAGGGCGTGCTGAAACAAGCCATTGGTATTGAGATGGAGGCTCTCTCGGAGCGATATTTGGGACTACATACTGTGGTAGGAAAGTCGAAGGATGGGAGCTTTCAATATGTCAAAAAAAGTGCAAATAAGAAAGTGTCGGGATGGAAAGGCCAGGGCCTATCCAAGGCGGTTAAAGAGGTGCCGGTGAAATCTGTGCTCCAGGCAACACCTACGTACACCATGAGCTGTTTTCAACTCTCCAAGAAAATGTGCGGGAACCTGTCATCAATCTTTTCTAACTTCTGGTGGGGGTCAACAAATGGTCATAAGAAGGTTCATTGGATCGCATGGGATAAAATTTGCACGCAGAAGAAGGAAGGAGGACTCGGGTTCAGAGACTTTGAGGCCTTCAACCAGGCTCTTCTGGCCAAGCAGGCTTGGTGGTTGTTGCAGGTACCCGAGTCACTTTGTGGGAGGGTTCTCAAAGCTAGATACTACTCGCAGAATACAATCATGAATGCTACGTGCCCGAATAGCTGCTCTTTCACGTTCAGAAGTATTCTCCATGGCCGCGATCTCCTAGCTGAGGGGACAGTGTGGCGGATTGGTGACGGCACCTCTGTCAACATTTTCCATGAAAATTGGATCCCGAGACGCGGCTGCATGAAACCTTTGGGTACCTTCTATGAATAGGGAATCACTAAAGTAGACATCTGTTAAACCCACAAGGAAATGATTGGGATCAGCACAAACTGGAAATGATTTTTAACCCCGAAGAAGCAAAGGAGGTGTCCAGTATTCGGGTTGGAGGACAATGAACGCGGGATTACATGGCATGGAACTATTCCAAAGACGGCAAGTTCACGGTACGCTCTGCCTACCATCTTTTGCTCTCCTTAAAGCGGACCGGGAGGAATGTGCCGGAACCTTCTTCGGCCGTGGTGTCGCATCGGGTGTGGCTTGCACTATGGGATACTAACGCACCGGGTAAGGCAAAGATTCACACCTGGCGTCTCATTCGTAATGGCCTGGCAGTGGGAGCAGAACTGAAAAGAAGGAAGATCAAGCAAGGAGTCGTATGCATCGCATGTGGAAGGGAGGAAACGTTACTTCACAGATTTTGGGAATGTCCTCATTCCAGGCAATTCTGGAAGACTATAGCCTCGGAAACGGGTGTTGCGGTGGCCACCCCACCAATTCAAGTGGACACCCAGAGGGAGCTTTCTAGATGGATGTCGGAGTGGTTCTTGCAGGCGGAGGATGCTCAAAAGGAACTCCTTATCAATGGTGTGTATGGTCTTTGGCTGGCGAGGAATGAAACAAGAGATGGCAGTAGGCTAAAGGATGCACATGAAATCATGCGCACAATGTGTCATTTTATGGAAGAATGGCGTGCAATCCATCAAGGCAATGCCAAGGTGGCAATTCCTAAAGTCCCATTAAGATGGATTCCTCCGGATGAAAACTGGGTGAAGGCTAATACTGACGGTGCGGTGGCCAAGAGCAGCGGGTTCGGAGGCACTGGAGCAGTTTTCCGAGACCATACCGGAGCCTTCCGGGGATGTGTGTCTCATTTTTTTGCTGCCCCAATGATTCCAGAGGCGGTTGAACTCATGGCTTGCCGTAGTGCACTTCAATTCGCTGAGGAGATGAACATGGATAGGATTCATTTGGAGTCCGATAGCATGGATATGGTCAGACAGCTGACGGATCCGACGAAGAATTTCTCGGCGATGGGTCACCTGGTAGAAGAAATAAAAGTGATGATGGCAAACTGCGAGTGCAAGATAACGTGGAGACGGCGGTCGGCTATCAGGGCGGCGCACACCCTGGCAAGGCGAGCGGCGGGGAAGGAAAGGAGTGACATCTGGCGCCAGCACCCTCCTGATTGCATCCTCAGTTTTCTTGCAGATGAAATCCCTAGCCTAGTTTGATTTCTGTTTAGTTGTACTCCTAAAAAAAAGGAGGCCATGAAGCCAACCGCACGTTGCAACGCGCGCATGCGTAAGAGTCTATTTGCAAAAGTTTCACTGTTTATAGAGTATTAAAAAGGGTTTGTCTAGGGCACATATAGATGTGCTCTAGTTAGAGCACATCTAAGTGTTCAATCAAACTAGGAAGAAAACGAAAAAATATAATAAATATATCTAAATGAATATTTATGTAAAATCAGTAGTATAGGATTTAGATGTGCTCTATCTTAGAGCACATCTAGATGTGCCCTAGTAAATCTGTATTGATTTTATATAAAGATTTGTTTAGATATTTTTTAATGTTTTTTCTTTTTCTTGCTAGTTTGATTGAATTTAGATGTGCTTTATCTTAAAGCACATCTAAATATGCCCTAGCAAATCTGATTTTTCTTTTGTGAATTCTTCAAAGGCTGTTGCTCTACGCTGGTCGACCGGCCGAAATTTCGGCCGGTCGGTCGCATGCAGTAAAACACAGTACGGTTACAGCAAAAAATAATATTGGTTGCAACAAAAAAAAATTTTATATATATGTGTGTATTTTTTGTACTGTTTAGCATCGTTGCAACAAAAATTGTGATATCATTATTGCATACAAAATTATCATCGATTGATGGCAGCAAATTTAATTATTGGTGGTAGCTTTTTTAATAACGGTTGCAACAAAAAATCATAACACGTGGCCGCTAAACACTTTAACAATTTTGTCTGTAGCAAAAACTCTCAACGGTAGTAGCAAAAACACATAACGGTGGAAGCAAAAATTTAAGTGGTTGCAACATTGTGCGTAACAAAAAAATCTCCATATATTCCCCAGATATTTTCTTGCAACAATACTCTCAACGGTAGTAGCAAAAATACACAACAGTGAAATCAAAAATTTAAACGGTTGCAACATTTTTTGTGCGTAACGAAAAAAATCTCCAGATATTGTCGTTGATTGTAGCTTTTTTAACAGTCGGTTGTAGCTTTTCTGAACAACGGTTACAACATTTTTTGTTAACGGTTGCAACTTTTCAAATGTGAACACTGAAACCTTCGTCAAGATGGTTGCAGCCGGCCATGGCGACGGCTGCGGCGGCGCGAGGGCAAGGGCCATGGCGTGTGGCGGCGATGCCGTGGCTCCGGTGGCGCACAACCATGGCACGGACGGGCGTCAACGAAGGCCATGGCGCTAACGGTGGCACGCGACGGCGATACACGGGTGCGGGCGGTGGATCTGGGCGGCAGATTGCGGCGGCGGCAAACGGCGACGAAACGCAGGCAACAACCATGGCGAGGGGTGATAGCGGCTCACGGCGGCGGCACACGCAGAGGAACGCAGACAGAGGCCATGACGACTGACGAGGGACGGCGACTCGCGGGCAAGATGACGACGCACTCGCGGAAAAAGGCGACCGGCCGAAGCACTAAACCGGTCGGTCGTAGGGAATCGTTTCCCTTCTTCAAAGTCCAAATTTTATAGAGGGAAAAGAGGGAGAAAGTGAAGCTCTTGGAGATGTTCCAGTAAGTAAGAGCGTCATTCCAGCAACCTCCTGTTTAGCATAAGCCATGACCTCGCAGCAATCAGCATCGCCGGGGGCGGCGAAGTCACCGCGACCAACGGCGGTCACCACCGTAACTGCTCTTGACGATGATCTCCTCCGCGAGATCTTCCTCCGCCTCCCCTCCCTACCAAGCCTTGTCCGTGCCGCCCTCAGCTGCCGCACCTTTTTCGATGCCGTCCGGTCGTCCCCTGCCTTCCGCCGCAGCTTCCGGGAGGTCCACCCACCACCTCTCCTCGGCCTCTTCTTCGATCCTGATGTCCCCTCCATCCCTTCCTTCGCCCCCCTCCGCCGCCGCTCCGACCCTGACCTCGCAGCCGTCGTCCGCGGCGCCGATTTCTTCCTCACCCGCCTCCCCGTCGGCGACGACGACGCCTTCCCAGGGTGGGTCATAAAAGACTACCGCGACGGCTACATCCTCCTCCGAGACGAAAGCCTGAAGCAATTGGCCGTCTACAACCCCATCACACGGGCTCTGGATCTCATCCCCCGGCCGCCCGACGAGATCTTCAACGACCTTGGGTGCTACATCCTCTCCTCCGAAGAGGGCGGCGAACTGCTGCGCCTGGTCTGCACCTGTCACGACGAGTCGCGGGCACGTGCCGCCGTCTTCTCGTCAGAAAGCAGGGAGTGGCAGATCCTCCCGTGGTCGGAGGCTGTGACGCCGCTGCCTGAAGACGAATACTGGCTTAAATCTGGCACGATGGTGAATGGGTTCGTCTACTGGATTCACAAAGATCAAGCCTACATCCTCGTGCTGAACACCGAGACACTACAATTCTCCCAGATTGATGTGCCGTCTGTCTTGGTTGGGGTAGATTGCGTGTTTAAGGTTGGCGAGACCAAGGATGGAAAGCCTTGCATTGTCTGCCCAGTGGATTTTCATCTTTTTGTTTGGGTCTGGAGAGCTGGTTGGAATGGAATTGAGGGATGGAGATTTGATAAGAAGTTTCCGTTGGAGAAGATTGTCGAGATCACTGGGGGAACACTTGATGAACATTGTGAGATGAAGGTTTTATCCATTATTGGTGGATCTGTGTACTTCTGTACCATGGATATGCTGATTGATGCTATTTATCCTTGTTGGTTCCTGTCTCTATGCATGGAGACAGGGGAGTTGGGCACGCTCTTTCGGAGGAGATTTGATGGCCATATCCACCCCTACATCATGGCATGGCCTCCTTCTTTGATAGACAACAAGGTGAACCCACAACTCGAAGGTGCTTGACGAAATGTGAACATCGAAGGTGCTTGACGAAACGTGAACAAGGTATCCTGACATTTCCTTCGTTTGGCCACTAGATGGTTTGTGTAGTAATGATATCTTCGAGGTGACAATAATAAATGCATTTTTATTTGAGTTTTGAGATGGCAAAACGGAATATCTATATTTTGTAGCATTTGCCAAATGCTTGTATTTTTACTTCTCATTCGGGACTTATTTTTCTTTATCATGCCCAAGGACCAGCAGTACTAATTTAGCAGTAGCGTGGGCTTGGCAATATGTGTTAGAGAATCGACACGCAAATAACAATGAAGTAGAACGAAAAGCAACACAGGGGACACGCAGATTTAACGTGGAAAACCCTTCCGCGAAGAAGGGAAAAACCACGGGCGCCAGCCAGTGAACTATTCCTTATTGTGGAGGTGTTACAAACGCCGAGGGATTTACAACTTGAGGAACTATCCCGTGCGGCGGCTTACAAGATATATTTATCGGCGGTAGGAGAGACCTAGGCCAACACTGATCCGTACCGGCGACGGGCCTCCGCTCCGCTCCGTCAGAAGTTTCCTCTTAACTTCATGAATGAATTTGGATCAACTTCAACAAACTCCACCTTGAGACAAATTCACCTTGTAGCATGAACGAGCAACTCCTTCCTGAACAAACAAAAGAAACACCTTCGGCGCCAAACAACCACTAGGGCTAAGAAGTTATACCAACTAAGTCTGAGCAAAGCTCAAACTTAGCAACAGGAACAGGCTTTGTCATCATATCAGCAGGATTATCATGAGTACTAATCTTGCATACCTTTATCTCACCTTGAGCAACAACGTCTCGGATATAATGGTATTTGACATCAATGTGCTTGGTCCTCTCATGGAACATTTGATCCTTAGTTAAGTATATTGCACTTTGATTGTCACAAAACAGATTCATGCAAGTAGTATCTCCACAAAGTTCACCATATAAACCTTTCAACCAAACTGATTCCCTGCACGCTTCAGCAATAGCCATGCTTCAGTACTGGATTGAGCAACAACTGGCTGCAATGTAGCCTTCCAACTCACGGCACATCCTCCAATGGTGAACACATAGCCGGTGAGGGATCTCCTCTTATCCAAATCACTCGAAGAAAAATCTGAATCCACGTAGCCAACGAGTCCCTCACCGGTCCTGCCAAACTTCAAATAAGCACCTGAAGTGCCACGAAGATACCTGAAAATCCACTGAACAGCTTTCCAATGTTCTTTACCAGGATTAGCCATGAATCTACTAACCAAGCTCATAGCAAAAGATAAATCAGGACGAGAGAAAACCATGGCATACATCAAAGAACCAACAGCACTAGAATATGGAACTCCTGACATGTACTCAAAATCCTCATCAGTACTAGGACAATCATTAGATGATAACTTAAAGTGAGGAGCAATGGGCGTGTTAACAGATTTAGCATCATGCATATTAAAGCGATGAAGGACTTTCTTAATGTAACTCTGCTGGCTAAGAAATAGCAAACCAGAATCCCTGTCTCTGGAAATCTCCATACCCAAAATATTCTTAGCAGCACCAAGATCCTTCATATCAAATTCACTGCTCAATTATGCCTTCAAAGCATTAATCTGTTTCTTGCTCTTGGCAGAAATCAACATATCATCAACATATAACAGCAAGTATATAGGTGATCCATCAACAAACATGATATAAACACAACTATCAAAGTCAGATCTCTTGAAATCATTCAATATCATAAATGAATCAAACCTTTTATACCATTGTCTTGGAGACTGTTTCAAACCATATAGGGACTTCTTCAACTTGCACACAAAAGCTTCTTTACCAGGCTCTATGAAACCTTCAGGCTGCTCCATATATATTTCCTCATCAAGCTCTCCATGTAGAAAAGTAGTTTTCACATCTAACTGCTCAAGCTCAAGATTATGCATAGCAACAATACCAAAGAAAGTACGAATAGAACTATGCTTCACAACCGGAGAGAACACATCATTATAATCAACACCTGGAATTTGACTGAAGCCCTTTGCAACTAACCTTGCCTTATACCTTGGAGGTTCATTGGGAGATAAACCTTCCTTCCTTTTGAAGATCCATTTGCACCGAACGGCCTTCTTCTGTTTAGGCAAGCGCACAATATCTCATGTGCCATTTTTATCAAGTGACTGCATCTCTTCTTGCATAGCAGAAATCCACTTCTCGCGGTCACCCGAAATAACAGCCTCAGTGTACGTGGATGGCTCATGATTATTCTCCACCTGTTCTGCACAATTAAAAGCATAATGAACAATGTCGCACTCCTCAACAAGACGTTTGGGTGCGGAAGTGTTCCTCCTTGGTCTGTCAGCTGCAATAGTACGGATTTGCTGCAAAACAGGGGGTGAGTGCTGCACATCAATATCATCGTGAACATCATTATCATGTGCAACATCATTATCAACAATTTCATTTTCGTCCTTATCAAGGAGCTCCAACTAAACACCAATCTCATGTTGCTCTTATTCATCAGAAGAAAATGACAAAGTATCTGTGGAAGAACTGTCAACAAACATAACAGATTCATTGAAAACTACATTCCTACTCACCATAACTTTCTGTGTTTCAGGGTTCCATAACTTATATCCTTTTACTCCCGAACCATAACCAAGAAACACACACTTAACAGCTCTAGGCTCTAACTTTCCATTATCAACGTGAGCATATGCAGTGCAACCAAAAACTCTCAACTGTGAGTAATCAGCAGGCGTACCAGACCATACCTCAATGGGAGTTTTCTTATCAAGCGGAATGGATGGAGATCTATTGATCAAGTAGCAGGCGGTGGAGGCTGCTTCAGCCCAAAAATGTTTGCTCATATGCGCATTGGACAACATGCATCGCGCCTTGGAGATGATGGTCCTGTTCATGCGCTCAGCCACACCATTCTGTTGAGGAGTGTACGGGATGGTGTGGTGCCTGACAATGCCCAAATTCCTGCAATAATTTCCAAAAGCTGTGGAGCAAAACTCCATGCCATTGTCAGTACGAAGCAATTTAACTTTCCTTTCTGTTTGCCTTTCTACCATAACCTTCCAATCCTTAAAAGAATCAAAAGCATCATACTTATGTTTCAGAAAATAAGGCCATACTTTTCTGGAGTAATCATCAATAATTGTAAGCATATAACGAGCACCACCAAGAGAGGGTTTACGAGAAGGACCCCACAAATCAGCATGTACATAATCAAGTATAGCTTCCGTGGTATGAACAGAGGCATTGAATTTTACCCTCTTGTGCTTACCAAACACGCAATGCTCACAGAACTCCATATTGCCCATCTTGCAGCCTTTGAGAAGTTCCCTCTTCACCAACTCTGCCATGCCAAGCTTACTCATATGCCCAAGGCGCATGTGCCACAGATTAGTATTATCAGATTTTTCATTAGTAACAGCAGCAGCAGTAGCATTGATAGTGCTTCCTCTAAGAGCATATAATTTTGCAGAATTCATATCACCTATCATATGAACGAGAGAACCTTTAGATACCTTCACAACTCCACCTGTTCCGGCGTACTTGTATCCTTCAACTGCAAGAGTGCTAAGCGAGATAAGATTTCTCACCATCTTTGGTACGTGCCTCACATCCTTCAAAGTGCAGATCATGCCATCATGCATCTTGATCTGAACATCACCAATACCCACAATCTCACGCGGGTTATTATCGCCCATCCGCACCACATCTCTTGTCTGCACAAACTCATAAGAACTGAACCAATCCTTGTTACAGCAAATATGAAACGAACATGTAGAATCAAGTATCCACTCATCATTAGCAGAAACACAACCGGCAAAGACAACAAGTGCATCATCAGAATCAGTCTCACAGAGGCAACAGCAGCCTTACCATCTCCATCGTTTTTATTCTTAGGCTTATACGTACCGTTCCTCTTTTCCTTATTCTGCAGCTTCCAACAATCACCAATCTCGTGACCGTTTTTCTTACAATACCTGCAGAATTGTTTGTCCTTTCCTCTGGACTTTGAGCGGTAACGGTTATTCTTGCTGTTGTCTCTGTTGTAGTTGTTGCCGTAACTCTTCTGCTCAGATCTACCTCGGACCTGCAGAGCTTCACCTCGAGAGGATGATTCTCCGGGCTGAACTAAGCTTTTCATCTTTTCCTTCTGTTGAAGGGCCTCATATACTTCAGCAAGGGTTAGATCATCACGACTATATAAAATAGTATCATGGAAATTTGCAAAGGAACTAGGCAACGAGCATAGAAGAAGAAGACCTAAGTCTTCATCCTCATACTTAACCTCCATAGCCTGCAGATCAGAAACGATCTCCTTGAAGACCGACAAGTGATTCATCATCGAACCACCTTCCTGCAGCTTGTGCGTGAACAACTTCATCTTCACGTGCATCTTACTGGTTAGATCTTTGGACATACAGATCGACTCCAGCTTCAACCATAGAGCGGCAGCAGTTTTCTCCTTCAAAACCTCCTGCAGAATATTATTGGATAGATGCAGATGAATCAAAGACATTGCCTTACGATCCTTGCGGACTTCATCAGGAGTCAACATCGCCTGATCGGCTTTCCCGAACTTCTCTAACGCATCATCCAGATCGGGATGAGCCAGCACCGCGCGCATCTTGACTTGCCACAGCGCGAACCTTGTGTTGTAGTCCAGCGGCGGAAGATCGAACTTCATCGACATGTCGAAGAACCCTAGATTGAACAAGGCTCTGATACCACTTGTTAGAGAATCGACACGCAAATAACAATGAAGTACAACGAAAAGAAACACAGGGGACACGCAGATTTAACGTGGAAAACCCTTCCGCGAAGAAGGGAAAAACCACGGGCGCCAGCCAGCGAACTATTCCTGAGGTGTTACAAACGCCGAGGGATTTACAACTTGAGGAACTATCCCGTACGCGGAGGCCCAAGCCTACCGGCGACGGGCCTCATCTCCGCTCCGTCAGAAGTTTCCTCTTAACTTCATGAATGAATTTGGATCAACTTCAACAATATGCCGATCTATTTATTTACAAATGTTAAATCCTTTCACTTTTCACTGTGCCATTCAGCATAGGTCAATGGCTACATTTCTTAACTGGTTCACATATGGCGAGATTCCACCTTTTAATCGGTATTGCTGTCATTTTGATTATGATCCTATAGTTGCGTTTAGGGTTTAGGGTCCAAAGAAACAGGGCTATAGTGTCTCTTATGTCTCTGTAAGCCCATAAACCAAGCCATAGACCATACTGTGTTCTTATAGACAATGACAGTTTAATAAATGGAGAGGAATATGATATCCACCATAGACGATGTTGACACGTAAACCAGGCCATACACCATCATCTATTTACACAATTTGCATCTCATCCCTCTTAGTTTTGGCCTGACTTCCTCCGCGATCTTGACAATTGCGAAGAACAATACCCTGTACACCACCATCATCCCACAAAGGATGGTGATGTTGATCCACTTGGAGTACCCCATCTCCACCTGCAGCTTCTCCTGCAGCACCTGAAGGCCACTGATGATGAAGTTCTTCTCGACCAGCTGGTCGCTCGGGAATGTCTGCCCGATGAACTCGTTCTTGTAGAACCCCTGCACCGCGTACTTGTGGAAGGAGATGTAGTAGCAAGGGTACTTCCACACTGGCTTTGGCAGCTCGTTGGGGAGGCGGAAGAAACAGCCATTGAGCATCATCACTCCTTGCACCCCAGCCCACGTGATCTTCCTGCAGCTGACGATGCACGTGCGGGTCTCGGATCTCCTGGCGCATGTTAAGATAGGCTGTCCAATCTGATGGTATCTGGTGATCAACAACTGCAAGAGGCCCCTGGTTGATATATGGTTCAGAGTCATACACTGGCTCCGCTTTCTCTCTCTCAATGATCATGTTGTGCAAGATGACACAACAATTCATCACCTCCCACATTTGATCTTTCGATCAAGTCTGAGCGGAGTACTGGACAACAGCAAATCGAGACTGTAGTACCCCAAATGCCCGCTCGACATCCTTCCTACAAGCCTCCTGGCATTTGGAAAAATGGGCGTGCTTCCCCCCTGACACAGGGTTTGAGATAGTCTTCACAAATACCGGCCATCTTGGATAGATGCCGTCTGCCAGATAGTATCCCTTGTTGTACTGGTGCCCATTGACCTCGAAGTTCACCAGAGGAGCATGACCTTCGACAAGCCTGGCAAAGATATTTGAACACTGTAGGATGTTGATGTCATTGTGTGTTCCTGGCATGCCAAAGAAGGAGTGCCAAATCCAAAGATCATGTGTAGCAACCGTCTCAAGTACCACACCGCAGTGACCTTTTGCACCCTTGTACATCCCCTGCCAAGCAAATGGACAGTTCTTCCATTCCCAATGCATGCAGTCGATGCTTCCAAGCATCCCAGGAAATCCTCTTGCTTCATTCTCTGCTAGGATTCGAACAGTGTCTTCTGCATCGGGTGCTCTCAAGTACTGTTTTCCAAAGCATCCAACTACTGCTCCGCAAAATCTGTAGAAACAATCAAGGGTGGTGGACTCAGCCATGCGTGCATAGTCGTCCTGTTCATCACCAGGAGTTCCGTATGCAAGCATCCTCATGGCCGTTGTGCACTTCTGAAGTGAGGAGAACCCAACTGTGCCGGTGCAATCTTTCTTGCAAACGAAGTAGCTGTCGTACTCTCGAAGTGAATTGACAATACGAAGAAAGAGCTTTCGGCCCATGCGGTACCGGCGTCGGAATGTCTTCTCGCCGTGCAGGGGAACATCGGCAAAGTAGTCGGAGTAGAGCAAACAGTAGCCCTCCGAACGGCCCCTCTCCTTTCCCTTCCGGCGACCCATCTTGGAACCTCCTCGGTGCGGCTCCTTGTTGTCACCGAACAGGTCGGCCAAGGCGGAGAGCATCATGAGGTGCTCGTCGTCCTGGGCGCCGGCATTCGCCTCTTCCTCCATCAACGCGGCGAAGAGTGCCTCGTCGTCGGAGTCCATCTCCGGGACGCAATTCGTCGAACAGGTGGGGCGCGAGGTGGACGCGATTCTGCGCCGGCGTTCTCGGCTTGGCGTTCCGCGCCAGCCAAACGCCGGTGAACTAGGGGCGGCCTTGGAAGAGGGGATGCGTGGGAGAAGCAGCGGCGTGTTTTGGGTGGTAGAAACGGCGATCTAGCGACGGCGCGGCGGCCGGCGACGACAAGGGCGGTGGGGAGAGGTGGGGGAGAGAAGTCCCTTTTTGGGTCGGCTTGGCCTGTCAGTGAGCTAGGAAGCGGATTTCGTTTTGTCCGGCGCCCCCAAGCGACCCCCAGCGCGCTGGGTTCGATTTGGGTTCGCCGGACTCAAAATCGGCCTTATCCGGCGCTAATTGGGGTCTTGGGGGAGCGACTGGGCGAAATACGTCCGTCCGACACTACTTTCGCCGTCTTGGGGGCCTCTTGGGGGCGCGGCTGGAGATGCTCTCAGCACCATATACTGCATGGCGAGAAGTTTGTTGCAGGTTCATTGAAATGAAAAATGACATGTTGTATAGATGCTGAATTAGCATGTTACTCCCTCCAGTTCATAAAAGGTGATGCTTTGGATATACATTCAACTGAACTTTGAAAACATTGACACCAATATTGTTTTGAATATTCAGATTGGAAACTTGAAAATCGTATGCATTACTTGGAATATATTTTTGAGATTTATAATTTTATTGGGTATTATATATACATATATACCTTCGGTTGAACTTTGAAAACATTGACCACCAATACTGTTTTGATTATTCAGATTAGTAGCATTGGCTAATTTCGGTGATCCTTGCCTTTCTGTTTCTTTCTCGTTGATGCTGGTGTGTGTTTTGAGAAAGTGAAAGACTTTGACAATGGAAGTGGAGGAGAAGCTTTTGCTCAGATCAGGAGACCTGCAGATGAGTTTTATAGCCAGAAAGGACGTTGGCTGATGGGTTTGTGCAAGTCTGTACGCTGCTTATTTCTGTTGCGCTTTGCGCCTTAAACTTTGGAGGCTGATGCTGTGATGAGTAGAGGGCTGTGGGGTGGCTTGTTATGCTTGTTTCCTGGCTCACTGACTTTGCTTTCTATAATAAGCAGGGCCTGGTGGCCTTTTCTCTACATAATTCACACTAGGAACATAAAAATCATATGTATAGATTTGTCTCGAATGTTATTTCCAAACTGTTACAGTTTTATTGGGTACCATATATACATAGACTACATCAGAATCTAGTAGGAAATTCACTTTGACATATGGAAGCATATGGTCCTGCCAAAGCGCCTCAGTCCAAAAGTTACGTTTCAAAGACAGTGTAAATGTTTTAAACACAAAAAAAAATCGTGAACTAGGGGGAGTACTTCATTGACTAAATTTCATCTAACAATTACTCCTGTAAACTAATATAAAATGTCTTAGATAACTAAACATGTGATCTAAAATATGTTATACTATTAGTTTACGGAGGGAGTATTTTTCAGTATAGATCAGTCCGCATTTGGGTGGCGTTTTGTAACCACACTTGGGTCAAATTTTCTCTTAGCCTACCTCGAGGAAGCCATATATAGTTTATGCACCCTTATGATCCTCATTGTATCGAACCGATAAACAACCATGCTCCTGGTCACTCCCGCAGGCTGCTGGGAGAGAACCCTAGCCGCCGCTAGCGTCCCCTCGCTCTCTCCGCCTTCCCTTGCCGCCGTCGGGCCACACTTGGTCAAAATTTCTCTTAGCCTACCTCGAGGAAGCAATATGTGGTTTATGCATCCTTATGATCCTCATTGTATCGAACCGATAAACAACCACACTCCTGGTCACTCCTACGGGCTGCTGGGAGCGAACCCTAGATGCCGCCGCCTGCGTCCCCTCGCTCTCTGCGCCTTCCCTCGCCTCCGCTGATCGGCGTCGACGGGCAAAGCCCGCGCGGCTAGTTGGCGGAGAGGCCTTTTCCTCCTCTTGGTTGGGGCGGGAGCTCAGGCGGCGGACGCGCTCGGGGACGGCGTGGTGTGCCGACGAGGCGGCACATGGAGGGGAGGTGACGACGCGAATCTGGTACATGGGGAGGTGATGTCTAGGGCAAGGAGGGGCTCGGCGGGTGATCAGGACGAGAAGATCCGATGTAGGCGCCGACATGGCTTGGCAGGGCGGAGTGCACGCTCGGGGCGCAACGTGGCCGTGGTGGCGCGCGACCGGCGATGCTTGACAAGGGAGGCATGTGTCCGCGCTCTCGGCAAGAGGGATCGATGCAGCCGTGGATCTGACGCCCCTCGGCGTGGATCTGGCCTGGTGGCTTGGTCTACGGAGATGCTATGCAGTGTGGTGCATGGTTGCGGTTTTGGAGCCTTCACTTTTCGGCGGGCGCATGGTGACGCGCATGGTGCACGATGGCGCGTCTGATTCTTGGTTGCGGCTAGGAATCATGGTGGTTCTCGGCCTAAAACGATGCTCTGTTGTTCCTTTGCCAACATGGTGCTCGACAAGGAATGGTGGACCGTGGTGCGTCCGGTGGCCCTGTTTGGGCGGTGGTGGCAGATCTGCGACGGGTGTCCGTTGGTGGCCTCCGCAAGGGGCGGTTGACTGCGGCGGCGATGATGCTGTATTATTTATTCGTCGATGAGCTGGTCCGTTGGTGGTGGTTGGCGGGTGATGGGTGCAGATAACACCTCCTCGTTGGTTACCCCAAGTGCAGGTCCTCAGTGAAGATACCAAGGTTTATGTCTCGAGTAGGATTCTGACGACAACAAGTAGGTGGCAAGCAAGCAACGGCGCCAGAATTATCCTGGTGCGGGAAAACCATAATGGTGTTTACTTGACCTGGACCTGCAGACAAGACACAAGAAGCTTTGCTCCCAACGAGTACAGAGAGGTTGTCTATCTCTCCGGCCTTGCTGTTTATAAAGGTTAAACACAAAGGGGAAATAGTAATTCAACGAAAGGAAAAGTAAAGGAGTAAATAGTGGTGGCGTGAACTTATGATGAGAATATGGACTGTGGTACCATGGTGCTCACTAGTAGTGTCTCTTTTCCAAAAGACAGTAAACAATTATGCTGGATGAACAAATTAGAGCTAGGCAATTGATAGAATTATAAACGCACCGCAATGCTAATTATGCTATAGAAAGTAAAAGGCTCAATCGTTACCCCAATTGAACTAGGGGGCTAGCCGGCTAGACAAAATTATAAACAATTACAAACACACCAGTAGCTATGTGAAGTCTTCTCTCCAATCTTGCGCTGCAATTATTAGCCCTTGTGAGCTGCCCTACATGATCAAGGCATCTATGTAGTCTTTCTGCTGTTGCTATGCTGTGTTTGCTGGGATCCGATGGATTATGAAATTATGTTCAGATCGTGATGAGTTATATATTTGGTTCTCCTTTTATATTTTATTCTTGTGTAATTCTTGCATGTTCTCTGTTGCTTTTTATTGCTTTGTCAAAGTAGTAGATAGTAACTTCAAGAGGGAGCGTTATGCTTGATTGTGGGTTCATGCCCCCGGATCTCTAGCTTGAGTGATAGAAACATGAGACTAGGGGATGTGTTGTTTCCATCAGGGAGAAAACAACGGTGCTTGTAACCGCGATTGCAAGGATAGTTTACCTTACACATATTTTGTTAATGCTGTTGTCTATTGCTTTGGGTTTACACTTTGGGTGGGGCTCGCAACTTAATACCAGCGAGATGTTCTGGATAGATATCTCAAGGTGGATGATTAGTGAGTAGATGCTGATGAATAAACGGTCTACTTGTCTTGGCGTACTGCCCATACAATTGAGCCTCTAATTTTCTTGTAGCCTAATTAGCATTGCGGTGCATTTATAATTCTGTCAATTGCACAGCTATAATTTGTTCACCCGACATAGCTGTTTTATCGTATTTTGGGATAGAGACATCACTAATGAACATCATGGGACCCCGGTCCATATTTCCACCATGGTTTACACCTCAACTCTTTACTGCTTTTATTTTCTTTTAGTTGCAATCACCATCACTATTTCCACCGTGCGTTTGATCCTTTGTAAAAAACAAGACCGGAGAGATTGACAACCTCTCTGAACTCGTTGGGAGAAAAGTTATTTGTTGCTATGTGCAGGTCCAGGTTAAGCAAGTGATCCTATTCATACGGCACGTCACTTACTTCACCACCGTCTTGTATCTCTTGGAGTCCTACGGGAGACATAACCCTATCCTCTAAGTTAGGGGAAATAGGTTCCTGTCTACTTCTCAACCTTCCACTTGGGGTAGCCAACGAGGAGCACTACTTCAGTGCCATCAATCATAATTTCTGGGGCCGTTGCCGGGGACTCCAGTCTACAAGATAGGGGAGTTGCACACTATCTTTTACCTTTGATTTTTAGTCTTGCTCATTTACTTTCTAGTTTTTGCTTTAGTCTTATACCAAAAACCACAAAAAAATAGTTACTTTGCTTTTAGTTGCTTAGTCAGGATGTCTATCTTTGCTATCTATAGTGCTCCTCCGGATGTTGAATTTAGAAACTTTAGACAGGAGAATGGTGAGAACTTGAAGAAGGCTTGGGATAGGCTTTTTAGGATTCATAAGAAGGTTACTCCTGAAGAACCTACGAGTATCTTGCTTGACACTTTCTATCGTGGAGTTTTTAAGTGGTGTAAATTTTCTCTAGACTTGTTATCCGGAGGAAATTTCCTTAGATGTGATGAAGCTAAAGCTCTTGATATTATAGATGGTATATCTAGTTACTTTGTTTATGATCATGGAGTTGATGCTACTATAGATAGACTTGCTGCCATTGAGAAAATAATAGATGCTTTAGACTTGAGAGAAGTAGAGAAACCTAAGCCCAATAGGAAAGAGATTTTGGAAATAGATGATGATTGAGAGCCCTTTGTTAGAATTAGCATCTCTAACCAAGACTTCCTTGCTTATTGTGATATTAGATCCATGGTTTCTACAATGCCAAAAGTTGTTAAAACTTTCAAGCATGGTTAATGTTTCTATTTATCATGAACATGCTAGTGGAGCTGACTATACAATCCAGGGAGAGGTAAAGGATGTACAGGTTATATTTTTCAAAAGGAGTACAACCGTCAATTTCTTCATTATGGAGCCAGAATACCAAGGAAACATAGTGCTTGGAAGGTACTTCCTCCGAGCCATGAAAGGCTTCATTGATATAGGTAAAGGGAAAATACGCTTATGTGGGAAAGAAAAAGGTACGTATCTCTTCCCTAGGAAAAATAAGAATGAACCTGTTGAAGAGCAAGTTGGAGGTTTTGATGACCCTATTGATAATGCTTTCCTTGAACCTCGATTCCTCTTTTTGCATCATGCCTATCTCAAAGGCATAAAAGAAAGCGCTTATTGGGAGGCAACCCAAAATGTTTTTTACTCTTAGTTTTAGTGGTCTTGATGCTTGTTACTACTGTAGCAACATCATTGTATCTTTATTTTCATGCTTTGTGCCAAGTTTTAGCCTCCTATTGCAAGAAAGATCAAAAGTTGTGACATGTTGTCCAGAAACAGATTTTGTCTGCTTGATGGAAAAATTCACCAAAAATCACCAAATCATCTTTTTGATCTGAATGTTTTTGAAAGTATGCTCTATACAATTGGTTTTCTCGCGTTTATTCTCTGTTTTTTTATTTGAGTTGCAGAAGTCCCCCGAAAAGATTATTTACTACCTGTTGGTCTGTTTTTCATAGATTCTGCTACGTTTTGCGTTTTCTCCGTTTTGCAAATCTCAAGCTTTCTTTTTCTTTGCAAAAACTTTTTGGAAATCTTGAGAAACAGTAGATCCTCATGAAAATATTTATTTCCAGTAGACAAAAAATATTTATTTATGGGTACTAACCACTTTAATCAGCTTCTGATGAGTTTCCTATGAAGAGAGTTTTCAAGTGTGCGAAGGAAGATGATGAAAGAAGAGCCGAGAGTGTCAAGAGCTCAAGCTTGGGGATCCCCCCATGCACCCCAAGAAACATCCAAGGAGACTCAAAGCGTCTAAGCTTGGGGATGCCCCCATGCATCTCCTTCTCCATCAACAATCATCAGTTCGTCCTTCTCCATGCTATATTTTTACCACTTCACATGTTATGTGCTATGTTTGGAGCGTCTCTCTCTTTACTTTTTAGTATGCCTTCTTTTGCTTGTTGTTCATAACAAGTTGGACCCTAGCCTTCATTGTTTGGGAGAGAAACACGCTCCACTCCACCCTACAACACAACATAGGTTTTCATGCTTATCTTTGATTGTGTGTTCTTTATCTTTTCATAGCTGCTGTCATGCTTACCTCTTGTTTTCATGCTTAATTTCTTAAGAGATTTTATTTAGGTTTTTGCTTTTGGAACTCTCTTGAGTTATCATGCTTATCTTGTTTAGAGAGTTGGCTTGTTGGATTGAGTCGTGTGTCTTGCATGAGTAGGTAATTGAGGGTTCTATTATAAGTATAGTAGTAACTTGCAATAGTTTTTAGGTATTGATTTGAGTAATGTTTGGACTTTTGGTGCCAAGAGCTTGAGCCTATTAGAGTACCCTCACGTACCATGTGTCGAGGATGCACAAGGATAACCAAACACCCATACACTCCTCCTCGGGGTACTTGTCTCTTCGTGAACCTCCTGATTAGATAGTGAGTTACCGATAATAAGTGCATGAGTATTCGGACTAATGCGAGTATTCGATTGTTGGCACTTCCACCTTCCATATTTTTCTAGTCTCTTCGGTACCATGCATTGCCCTTTCTCATCTTGAGAGTTGGTGAAAACTTCGCTGGTGCATCAAAATCCTTGGCATGATACGCTCTTTCATCATAAACCTCCTTATATCCTTCCTCAAAACAGCCACCATACCTACCTATCAAGATATTTCCATAGCCTTTCCGAGATACATTGCCATGCAACATCCATCATCTCATGACTTGATCTTCATATCATACATGCTTTCGATTGATCGTAGAGCCACATGCTAGTTGGGCCTTGCCCTCAAAATTGCTACATGACGCGCTAGTATCATTGCATATTCTGCTTCACGGGCAGAGGCATACATTTGCATACATCATGATAGTTTTTCAGTTGAGTACTTCTTGTAAAGTGTGAGATCTTCTTTATACACTTGTAAACTATAGAGTGTTTCCCTTAAGTGAGGAAAAGATCCCAAAGAGGACGAAATAAAAGATCCCAAAGAGGACAAATGAGAGATAAATAGAAAGAGCCAACGAGGCCACAAAAACACAAAAAAAATAGAAAAAAAGAAATAAAAAGAGAGAAGGGGCAACACTATTATTCCTTTTGAAAGATCCACACTCGCACTCCAAAGTTATATTTGTACTCCATAGAGATCTTCATGACATTCATGCATAACTATGTGGGGATCCTTACACTATAGAACTTGGCTTGCATATTCCAAGGATGAGCCTTCTCAAATGAACTCTAGGTCTTCATGAGCAAGCAAGTTGGATGTTGATACGTCCCAAACGTATCTATAATTTCTGCTTGTTCCATGAACTTTTATGTGACATTGCTAAAAATTTTGCTACTCTGTTATATAATTTTACATATATTTGGACTAACCTACTAACTCAGTGCACCCAGTGCCAGTTCCTTTCTGCTTATGTCTTTAGTTGCAGTGATTTTTCTCCAATTTAAAATGCTCCAAAAATTCCAGAAAAATCAGAATAAGAATCAGCATCAAGGAAGCTTCCGGAACCACCGAAGAAGTGTCGGATGGGCCCCAATCCCTCCCGGCCCACCTCCTGGCCGCGCCACCAGGGCGCTTAGAGGTGGGTCCCAACTTTGGTGCCCCACTTCGGCCTATTTTTACCCCTCATCGCAGAAACCCTCAAGGAGAATCCCGCATCACGAAATACCACTCTGTTCCGCCGCCGTCGCGCTTTCAAGATCGGGAGCACCAGAAGACCTCTTCCTGGCACCCTGCCGGAGGGAGGATTGACCTCCGGGAGCTTCTCCACCATCATGGACGCCTCCCGGATGTGCCGTGAGTAGTATCCCTTGGACCATGGGTCCATGACCAGTAGCTATGTGTTGTCTTCCGTCCATCCTTGTTCTTCAATGTTTAGACCTTGTGAGCTTCCATACATGATCAAGGAACCTATGTAATTTTCCTGCTGTTGCTATGCTGTGTTTGATGGGATCCGATGGATTATGAGATTATGTTCAGATCGTGATGAGTTATATACTTCGTTTACCTTGTATATTTTGTTCTTGAGTAAATCTTGCATGTTCTCCGTTGCTTTGTATTGCTTTGGCTAAGTAGTAGATAGTAACTCCAAAAGGGAGCGTTATGCATGATTGTGGGTTCATGCCCCCCGATGTCTAGCTTGAGTGACAGAAACATGAGACTAGGGGATGTGTTGTTGCCACCAGGGAGAAAACAACGATGCTTGTAACCGCGGTTGCAAGGATTGTTTACCTTACACATAAATTGTTAATGCAATTGTCTCTTGCTTTGAGTTTACACTTTGGGTGGGGCTCGCAACTTAATAACAGCGAGATGTTCTGAATAGATATCTCAAGATGGATGATTAGTGAGAAGATGCAGATGGATTTCGGTCTACTTGTGTTGGCGTACTGTCCATACTTTTGAGCCTCTTACTTTCAAGTACCATAATTAGCATTGCGGTGCGTTTATAATTCTGTCAACTGCCGAACTGTAATTTGTTCACCCAACTTAGCTTTTTTATCGTCTTTTGGGAGAGAGACATCACTAGTGAACATCATGGGACCCCGGTACATATTTCCACCATTGTTTACACCTCCACTTTATTTACTGCTTTTACTTTCAGTTGCAATTATCACTATCATTATCCCCTTGCGTTTAATCCGTTGTAAACAACAAGGCCGGATAGATTGACAAGCTCTCTGAACTCGTTGGGAGCAAAGCTATCTGTTGTGTGTGCAGGTCCACGTCAACCTCATCTCCATTCAGCAACTTAATATCTCGCGCCGTTGGCACCTACTTGCAGAAATTGGAGTCCTCCTGGTACGATAACCTTGGTATTTTCACAGAGGGAAATTCGCTGCTAGGTACATCTCAACCTTCCACTTGGGGTAGCCAACGAGGAGCACTAGTTCAACACCATCAATTGATTCTCTGGATTGAGGCCTACTTGCTTTGGTGTAATGGCTACATGTTTGAACCTTGTACTCTCTGCTAGCATAATTAGCATTACGGTGCATTCATAATTTTGTTTTCCTTCCCCATCATTTCCCTCTTTGCCATCCTAAGTGCTAACATATCATGATCGCGCTCATCCATTGCATGAGTGCTCAAAGTCTAAAGGGAGAGTGAAGGGGATCAACCCCGGAAAATCCCATGGTCAGGGACCCTGGGTTAGTCATAGAGATGGCACAGGTTGGACGATACTCGTCGGCTAACAGGAGAAGCACTTCCTGCTCGATATTATTACGTGAGGGGGCGATTACAGTGGAGGCCAAAGCGAGTTCTCGCAAGGCAAGGATGAGTAGATGCATATTGAGATGATTTAGACGTTTCCCCTCCCAGCCTTTATATACTAGGCCAGGTCTCGGGGAGTCCGTGCTAGGTTACATAGGTAGTTTCCTAGTTCTAGTCTTGCCTTGTTCGCCAAGTTGCACCTTCCATATTAGTCGTGGACTCCTACGTCGGTGCTTGGTTGGGCCAATCGCGTGCTTGTTGTAGCTTCCCAGTGGGCCCTGACTCCGGGATTTGGCTAAATGCCAAATAATCCGAGATAGTATCCATGGAAGTAAGTCAAGTTTTGAACTTGGTAGACCCTCCGAAAGACTAAGAGTCTGAAGAATATATAAATGGATCTATAACTGATTCGAATGAAATTGTTTTATCCATAAAGCTCAACTCATTGGAAATATGTTTTCTAACAAGTACAAAAGTTGACTACGGCGAAGTAATGTCGACCGTAGAGATGCTTTAGTCAGTTCGGGTTATATTAGCAATTACTACATATCTCATTTATAGGATATGGTAGAATGAACGTCAAAACAACGTTCCTACACGGAAAAATAACAAAGGACGTATATGTGATACGACCGGAATGTTTTGTCAATTCAAAGGATGCTAAAATAGATGCAAGCCTTGGATGTCCAGTGATGGACTGAAGCTAGCAGAATGGAGTTGGAATCTTCGTTATGATGAAATTGCCAAAAGAGTTTGTTGTCATCAGGAATAACGAAGATGCTTGAATATTCAAGAAAGTAAGTGGGAGCTGAATGATATTTCTAAAACCTTATGTAGATGACATATTGTTGATTAGAAATGATGTAAATTTCTTGACACGATTAAGGACTTCGTTGGAAATAGTTTTCAGTTGAAGAACTTGGGCTGATATAGCATTAGTATTGAGCACAGTGATCTATGAAGATAGTAAGTGCCTGATCATGCTAAAGCCAACACTACATATTGACATGATACTAAAGTAGTTTAGTATGAAATGCCAAGAAACATGTTCTTGCCGAAGTCGTGGTGAAAAGTTGTTTGCAGAAATCAGTGTTGATGAACACAGATAAGCAAAAACACGTGAATTGAATTCCACTCACCTGTGTGTTTGGATTAATCATGTACACCATAATATGTAAAACGACCAGATATGTCCAACGCTCCAAAAGGTTGTGAGCAAGATACAAAAGTGATCAATATGTTGATCATTGGACAAATAGTGAAAAGTTAAACTTAAGATATGTTTCTCGGAAAATGGAGAGAATGAAGAGCTCGTTGTAATGAGTTACACCAGCTGAATTTTTGATGTAAATAGTTACACCAATTCAGTCTTCATACTTACTCCGACCGATTTTCGATTTTAATTGGGATTATGTATTTCACACGTAAGGGTGGCGCAGTGTGGAGGAACTTTGTCAAGTTCGATACTGTGGCGAATTCTATAACAGAGGCTAAGTATATTGTTGCTTAAAGAAGTAACAAGGAGGGTATTTTGAATCATGAGTTCTTTTATGAACATGGTATGGTTTCTTAGATACTTGAAGCTCATGGAACATTGATGAATGATTTCATGACTTATTCTAAAGGAACCAAGGTCCTACCAATTGATTCAAACATATACAAAACTAAACTGATAAAATTAGTGAATTTTATGATAGCGTGAAAACGCGAAGATATGCAAGATACAAACGGGTCTGAAACGTCAGATCCGATGATGAAGTCTATACCACAAATGAAGCATGTATTACACCGGTATGCCATAGGTGTAAAATGCTCAAGCACTGATAATATTATTGACTCTAGTGCAAGTGGGAGACTGTTGGAAATATGCCCTAGAGGCAATAATAAAATGTTATTATATATATATTTCCACGTTCGTAATTAATGTTTATATTTCTGTGCTATAATTGCAATGACCCTGACTGTGAGATTCATAAGAAAACTCATTTGCATGTGTGGAAATGTAAACACCAAGAGTTCCTGGTTTAGCCTCTAAGACCAGCTCATGTGCTAACTGATGATTACGTTTTCTTAATCATGGACATTGTTCTTGTAACAAGGATGTCAGTAGCAATGGGAACATATTGTTAGCAGAACAATGATGTTGAACCGACCCCAGTATTGAATGATATACTTAGAGATCACATCGTAACTACGTTATAAGTAATATCATGAAATGTTTTCATATACGTAATTCCTTAGACCATGAGAGTATCGAGTTGCTTCACACAGGAAGACATGCTTTGGTTCTTAGATGAATCCTCCCGTAAATGGGAAGTAGTAAAATAAGTTCTGGGTATGTCAGATGGTGTGGCTAGTGACTGTGATAGTTCAAGAATGGGATTTGCTCCTTCACGATGAAGAAGATATTCACTTCGGGCCCACTCGGTATGACGGTATCCATTATAGTCTGGCCAGACGCATTGTGATTCAGTCACGGGGATACCGGAATACGATAACGAGAAAAGGGACAAACGAGCAAAGAGGATAACGAGTGGCTTGTGTTCAAAAGTTGTTACACATGGGTGCCAAACTTCTCTCCTCTAACTTTGTCATATATCGCGAAGCAAAGGGAATGGTACATGAATAAACATAATGGTTCACTCGAAGTTTCTTCGTGTATGTGCGGGAGTCAACATGGGTGTCCATGGCTCCGCTGTTGATTATTGGCTATTGACAAAAGGCTGTTGACCTATGTCCGGAAGATGTTCTGAGTCATGTCCGCATTATACCGAACCTATTGGGTCACACACTTAACGAGCAGTAGTCTGTTAGAATACTAGTATGGTAGAAGGTTTAGTGGAAGCAAAGCAGAATAGTTCATACGGGTACCGGAAGTAGTTCCGGAGATTTATGGAATTGTTCATAAGGGCACCAGAAGTAGTTCTGGGTATTTAAGGTTATGTCCGGATCACTCTGGAGTAGTCCCAGGTGGTTCCGGAACATATGAGAATGGTACTGGGGAAGTCCTGGATCAACCGGAATAGTTTCCGGATAATCGCTGGGCGTCCCGACAACCTTCGCGGTCATCCGGTGGCTTAAATTGTAACTCGGATGGTTTTGTAAACTATCCGGATGGCTCCGGAACGTCCGAGAACGGTCCCGGAAGGTCCTGGAAGTGCTCCAGAAGTGTCCGGAATGTCCCGAAACGGTCCCGATATGTCCCGAAAGGTCCTGGAAGCTTCTAGAAGGTCATGGAAGGTTCCGGGAAGTACCACCCACTCCCCTGCGCCCCTAGCCTTGGGGGCCAAGCCACCTAGGCTGCCCTGGCCGGCCATGGGGTGGGGGGCGCACCAAGGGGAAGGAATCCCCCTCCAGGTGGGAATACCAAAACCCATTATGGCAGGTTTCCGGTGGGAAGGTGTGGGAAGGTTTGGAAGGCTTGGGAGTCCAAGTTGGACTCCCAATCCTCCTTGGGCTGCGCCCTAGACCTCCTGGCCACCTATATAAGGTGAGCCAGGGGGAGGGGGAGAAACACACAATCAATCCCCAAGGCCTATGCGCCACCCTCCCTCCTCTAAACCCCGTTGCTCCACTTTTAGACCCCGGTTTAGACGCTGTTCTAGATCGGAATCCGTTAGGGTTTTCTCCCTCTAGTTTTCTCGGTGGCGTTCATCTCTGGACGGCGGAGCGCTGCTGGATTGCTGCTACGGGATGTGTGGATACTAATGGAGGGGTCGTACCTTCGACCCTTCTTCGAGGAGCTTGTTCATGGGACTTGTCCGTGGGACTAGATCGCGGGACTTGTTCGTGGGATTGATCGAGGGACTGTTCCTGGGAGAACTTGCGAGATCTAATTCCACTACGTCCACGAGCTTCACCAACTCTACTTCCGCTACATCGGTTGGTGAGCCATGACCTAAAACCTTGTATGCAATCTTCTTGGATGATCTTGGGTTCTTGATTCGTAGGCCGGAATTTTTTTGTTTTCTACTACGTTTCCCAACAACAAGAACTCGTACTAGGGCGGTGTTCAACGAGACAACCCACCGTGTACTCCTACACAGCCTCTCATCGTTCACCTTGTATTAGGGTCGATTCACCAACACTTTTCTACCATCATCAACATGATCATTCCCATCCCGACTCACATCACAGTAACAACATGGTATCATACTAAGCATGCAATAAGCAGTAACATTGCAGGGGCCACATGATATCAAACAACTCCTACATTTGCTAGGATTGTGGTTTGCTTACTATTGTGACAAAATGATAGGTCATGCAAAGGAATGGGTTCATCTATGCGGAAGAAACGAATCATGGTGATCATCCTAAACAATGCATAAGCGAGACATGAGAGGGAAGTGGGATTTTATCAACATGATCAATGGGGGTTTGCTTGCCTTGCTGACGAGGTTCGGGTTCTGGGTCTTCAACGAAGGGGGCAGCCTCCTACTCCGGTTCCACCTCTACTCGACAAACAACAAGCAAAGTAGCAAAGTAAATACGATGCACAAACACATGATGGAAGTTTGAATCTTGATGTATATGCTTTGATGTGTAAGGCAATTCCATTTAAATGGAGTATATTGCAAATTGAATTGCAAATTCAAACTCCACATTTGAATTCAAATTAACCAAGTTGCATGTGACATTGTTTGATCATTTTGAATCATCTTCAAATGTATAAGATATGCCTCTGATGTGTGGTTGAATTATAAAGTAAATCCATGGTCCAAGTTGCAAGATCATTTGATTTGAATTTGAATTAAATTCAAATAAACCAAATGACATATGCTACTGGTCCCAATTTAAATTCAACTCAAACATAGTTTAAAGTTGCATATTTGGAAAGATAATTTTCTCCTGATCATTTTTCATATATTATTTGTCCAATTTGGAGTTAATATGAATTTTCTATGAATTTCCAAAGTTTGGGGTATTTTCTGGAATTTCTGGAATTCTTTTAATTCAAATAATCTCTGGAAATTCATTTAAATTGATTTACTGCGCCAGTGCTGACGTCAGGGGGGGGGGCTGACAAGAGGGTCCCACCTGTCAGTGGCTGGGTGAGTTAATCCGTTGGGTTAATTAATCCAGTGGCTTAATTAAGCCACTGGGCCCACTGGTCAGTGACCCAGGTGGTCATTAGCCAGGTGATTAAGGGCTAACCCACCGGCGGTTAACCGCCGGCGACCAAAGCCGCGGCGGCGCTGCACGGGATCACGATTCCGCCATCATTTGGAGCGCGAAGACCATCAACTTGAAGCCCTCACTCGCGCGTGTCGAATGGGACCGAAACCAAGCGCTGGGGTGCACCGTACGCTCGCCGACGTCAAGCTTTGCGGCGACCTAGCTACGGCCGTGATCGGGATTCCGTTCCAGGGCACAACTTGAGGCGGGGCTAGGCTGGTTCGACGAGGAGGAGCACAGGGAACACGTTGGACATCATGGCGGGTTCGATTTCTTAGCGGGTGGACGTCGCCATGGATCCCGGCGGCGAGGAGCTTCGGCTCTCATGGCGATCAAGGCTAGAGGGAGTAATCGAAGCGGGAAAGCGAGGGGTTCCGGCCGTGAGCTCACCAGGAACTCAGTAGAGGTGGTGGCGAAGGCTGGGGTGGCTCAACGGCGGCGGAATTGACGAAGTCCTTCACTGCGGCCGGTGAGAACTCGAGGAAGAATCTGGCGTCTACGCGGGCTCCGGGCTCGATTCCTTGCACTGCTCGAGGAAGACGACGACGAGGAAGAACTTGGACACGGTCTTGGGGCTTCTCGGCGTCAATGGCCACGCGGGCGCTCAACGGTGCTCCGGCGTTCTTCTCGGGCGGCGATGAATCGGGCGAGAGAGGAAGGGGAGGTGTTCTTGGAGGGAGGGGAAAGAAGCGGGGCGGCTCTGGGAGTCTCCAGGCGCGACTACGTGGACGGGGAGGAAGCAGGAGGTGGCCAGCATCGTCGGCATGCTCGCCACGGCGGCAGCAGCCTGCCTGGCGCGAGGAAGAAGACGGCCTTGCCCCTGGGCGGGGCTGCCTCGGTGAGTTGGGCCCGTTTGAGGTAAGCCCTTTTTTTCCTTTTCTGTTTTCTGTTTTTCTTTCTGTCATTTGTTCTGTTTAGCTAAAATAAATAGCTAAACATTTTATTAAATGCTGAAAACTTTTATATGGCCTCATAATAATATAGACTAGCCACTTATGAAGTTTCAACATTTTTAAAATTCAAATAATTTGAATTTTAAATCAAATAGGGTTATTTCTTTTATTCCAAGGCACTGTTTGAATATTTGAAAAATCTATGAGCATGGGGTGGGTCCCACATCACTTGATATGTGATCACACTCATTTATAAGACTTTTCAAAACTCTAACATGAATTTTTGGAAAAGATTTTTATCTGGCCTTTTGAATTAATTCTTCTGGGGGGGTTTCCTTCTCCCATTTTTATTTTGAAAAAGAATTTCCTTTGATTTCTTTCATGAATGCAAAGTGAAATTTTATCCTAGCACATTACCTAACAGAGGGTTCTGACAACTCGCCCCCACTCAACAGAATCTCGTCCCGAGATTCAGAAGTCTGCGGGAGGAAGGTGGGGTACTCGGCAGTGAGACGGTCTTCTCTTTCCCACGTAGCTTCTCTTTCAGAGTGGTGTGACCATTGCACTTTCAGAAACCTAATCTTCTGACGACGAGTGACACGCTCTGCGGAATCAAGAATACGAACGGGGTATTCTCGATAAGAAAGGTCATCTTGGAGATCAAGCGTTTCATGGTCGACTTCGCGGATGGGGTCCTTGAAGCAACGCCTGAGTTGGGACACATGGAATACATCATGTACTCGGGAGAGGTGCGGAGGTAGTTCAAGTTGGTAGGCAACTTCTCCACGTTTAGCAATAATGCGGAAAGGTCCGATGTATCATGGGGCCAACTTGCCTTTGATACCGAAACGTTGGGTTCCCTTCAGAGGAGTAACCCGAAGGTAAGCCTTCTCATCCAGATTGTAGCTCTCTTTCCTATGAAGACGATCATAGTAGCTTTTCTGACGAGACTGGGCTGCTTTCAATTGACCACGAACAATGCGAACTTGCTCTTCTGCTTCCTTGATCATATCCGGTCCAAAGAATTGTCTTTCACCGGTTTTCGACTAGTTTAGTGGTGTTCGACATCGTCGTCCATAAAGGAGTTCAAAAGGAGCCATGTTCAGACTAGATTGAAAACTATTGTTATAAGCAAATTCGGCAAATGGAAGAGACTTCTCCCAATTCTTTCCGAATGAGATAACACAAGCTCTGAGCATGTCTTCAAGAATTTGGTTAACCCTTTCGACTTGACCGCTAGACTCAGGGTCGAAAGCCGTACTAAAGGAGAGATGAGTTCCCATAGCATTCTGAAAGCTTCCCCAAAATCTAGAGGTGAAAAGGCTACCGCGATCAGAATTGATTTCCAAAGGAACACCATGAAGGGATACAATTCTAGAGACGTACAAGTCTGCTAACTGGCTAGCAGTTATAGACTCGCGAACCGGAAGGAAGTGAGCAACTTTGGAAAGCCTATCTATGACAACGAAGATGGCATTGTTTCCTTTCTGGGTTCTTGGAAAGCCGGTGATGAAATCCATACCGACTTTGTCCCATTTCCACTCGGGAATAGACAAAGGTTGAAGTGTACCAGCAGGTCTTTGATGTTCTGCCTTAATGCGACGACAAACATCACATTCGGCAACAAATTGAGCAATGTCTCTCTTCATCCTAGTCCACCAAAATCTCTGGCGTAGATCTCGGTACATTTTTGTGCTACCGGGATGAATCGAGAGGGGTGTGTCATGGGCTTCCTTGAGGATGAGTTGCCTTAGTTCCCTATTCTTAGGTACTACCAAACGATTTTCAAAGAATACCGTTCCCTTGCTATCTGTGGAGAAACATTTAGCAACTCCGCTAGCAATGTTCTCCTTGATCCGGCGAACACCTCGTGCACGCCTTTGGGCAACTATGATTTGATCCTGAAGAGTTGGTTTCGCCACCAAGGTAGAAAGATAGCCATGAGGAACAATATCAAGATTGAGCTTGCGAAAGTCCTCATGAAGAAGTGGTTAATACTGTTGTATCATGAGGTTGTTACAATACGACTTACGACTTAGTGCATCTGCCATGACATTGGCTTTGCCTGGGGTGTAAGAAATTACTACGTCGTAATCTTTTATCAACTCAATCCAGCGTCTTTGCCTGAGATTAAGATCTGGCTGGGTGAAAATATATTTGAGGCTTTGGTGGTCGGAATAAATCTCACAACGATTACCAAGGAGGTAATGTCGCCAAGTTGTTAAGGCATGAACTACGGCAGCGAGTTCAAGTTCATGGGTAGGATAGTTCTCTTCATGTGGCCGCAATTGGCGTGAAGCATAAGCTACCACATGTCGATCTTGCAGAAGTATGCATCCTAACCCTTGCCGTGATGCGTCACAATAGATCTCGAAATCCTTTTTGGTGTCTGGAGGGGCAAGTATAGGTGCAGAAGTCAATCTTTTTAGCTCTCGAAAGCTTTCCTCACACTTGGGAGTCCATAGGAATTTCTTATCTTTCTTGAGGAGTTCAGTTAGAGGCTTTGCAACTTTAGAAAATTTCTCGACGAAGCGACGGAAATAGCTGGCTAGGCCAAGAAAACTCCTAACTTGCTTAACCGATTCAGGTGGAGTCCAGTCAAGGACGGCCTGAACTCTCTCGGGATTCATAGCAATGCCTTTTGCAGAAATTACGTGGCCTAAGTAGGTCACTTCTGGTAGCCAAAATTCACACTTGGAGAATTTAGCATACATGCGATGCTCTCTAAGTTTCATCAATACCAGCCTTAGGTGTTCGGCATGTTCTCCTTCGTTCTTCGAGTATATAAGGATGTCATCGAGGTAAACCACGACGAACTGGTCCAAATACTCCATGAAGATCGAATTCATCATGCGTGAGAAAGTGGCGGGGGCATTGGTTAAACCAAAGGACATGACGGTGTACTCGTAAAGACCATAACGAGTAGTAAAAGCCGTTTTGGGAATATCCTCGTTTCGGATTTTGATTTCATGATAACCTAATCTCAAATCCATCTTTGAGAAGACAGAGGATCCTGCAAGTTGATCATAAAGATCATTGATCCTGGGCAATGGGTACTTGTTCTTTATCGTCGCTAAATTTAGCGGGCGACAGTCTACGCACATCATTTCTGTTCCATCTTTCTTCGTTACGAACAGAACGGGGCAACCCCATGGCGATGAGCTAGGGCGGATGAAGCCTTTCTCCAACAAAGCTTCCAGTTGGGTTTTAAGCTCAGCTAACTCACGTGGGGCCATTTTGTATGGGCGTCTAGAAATTGGTGCGGTTCCTGGGGCAAGATCCACTATAAACTCTACACATCTGTCGGGTGGCATGCCCGGCAGCTCTTCAGGAAAGACATCCGGGAAGTCACGAACCACCGGAATATCTTCAAGTTTAGGAAGGGGAAGTACATTCAAGGAATGCACTTGGTTTCTTGTTCTGGGTGAGGTATAGTTGACTGTTTTGCCTGAAGGGTGGGTGAGTTTCACGGATTTGCCTTTGCAATCGAGGTAGGCATTCTGTCTTGATAGCCAATCCATTCCAAGGATGACATCAATGTCTGAAGACTTGAGGGCTATGAGTGAAGCAAGGAATACTAAACCCTCAATTGCAATCTGATTACCATGGCTTACTCTATTAATTTGCCATCTTGACCCTGGAGTTTGAATAATCATTGGAGTGGACAATTCAACAAAAGATAACTCATGACGAAGTGCATAACTTTCCGACATGAAAGAATGAGATGCTCCTGGGTCGAAAAGAACGGAAGTAGGAACATAATTGACTGGGAGCGTACCAAGAATGACGTCAGTGGTGTCGTCAGTCTCTTCGGCGGCGATCTGGTTCACACGTCCACGAGTGGAGGGAGGAGCGGGTTTGGCGGTGTAGACCTTCTGGGGTGGCTTGCCACGACCATTGCTGTTGTTGTTGCCTCCGGCACGGGGTGGAGCATTCTGATGCTGGATCTGGTTCTGGGGACACTCGCGAGAGTAGTGGCCTGCCTGACCACACTTGTAACAGG
This sequence comes from Bromus sterilis, assembly GCA_950022295.1. NCBI lineage: Eukaryota > Viridiplantae > Streptophyta > Magnoliopsida > Poales > Poaceae > Bromus > Bromus sterilis. Next base: position 279,400,528 of record OX465599.1, on the reverse strand, counting down.
CTCCGAAAACAGTGCGTGGAGCTGGGTTGTTTGGTGGAGCTGGGTGGAACTGGGTTGGTGGATGAGGCGCCACATAGGATGGCCTCGGTGGGTTGTTCTGGCGGAACATGCTATTTGGGATCCAGATCTTGCGCTTCTGAGAGCCGGAACTGGATGAACCATCATCTCTGGGGTGTTTGCGGAAGTCGTTGGGGGTGTTCATGTCCTCTGCTTTGATGGCCTCGTTGACAAGGACCTGGAAGGTGGCAAAGTCATGAAGATTGAGCTCACGACGAAGTCCAGTGTTGAGGCCACGATGGAACCTCTCTTGTTTCTTGGAGTCGGTGGAGAATTCTTCGGTAGCATAACGAGCAAGTCGGTTGAACTCACGACTAAACTCGTCAACAGTCCTTCTGCCTTGAGTGAGGTTGCAGAACTCCTCACGCTTGCGGTCCATAAGACCCTTGGCAATGTGGTGCTCACGGAAGGACGTGAAGAATTCCTCCCAAGATGCAGGTGGTCCAACGGGACGCATATTCAGAAAGTTCTCCCACCAAGAGCTAGCTGCACCTTCGAGGTGATAGGTGGCATAGCTGACCTTGTCACCAGTTGCAACACGGCCTGCTTGGAGCTTCCTCTCGATGCTCCGAAGCCAGTCATCGGCGTCAAGGGGCTCGGTGGAGTAACTAAAAACCGGGGGATGAAGTCGGATGAAGTCGTTCAGGGACACCAACTCATTTCGCTGCTGAGTGGTGTTGCAAGCAATGACTTCCAACAGATGGTGAGAGTTTCGGCGGTTCCTCTCGACCTCCATCAGAACCTGAGCCATCGTGGGTGGGGGTGGAAGGTTGCCTTCCTCCGGGTCATTCCCACGACCTTGGTTACGACCAACCTGGCCACGGGTTCCTTGAGACATCCTAAAGGTGAAAACCAAAGTCAAACATAGTTGATTTGAAGAATCTAATCAAGGTATTGAAGTACTGGAAGGATTACAGAGCAAAGTAAGTAATCATCTTGACAACATGATGATAAAGCATACAAGCCATATATTCACAAGCTGTCATACAAACTATACATCATTTTAGTACAAGCACTAAGCTAATACAAACGTGATGAAGATGATACATCCTTCAGAGGCACTCTGACTTCCTATACATTATTTATCTAAGCCTCTGGAATCTTAGACACCTTGCATACAATATACTAAGATACTACTACATCATCACTAAGTAAGACCACAGGCGGTCTCACTCATCTCCATCTACATAGTAGTCCTCATAAAAGTTACCCGCGTATCCCGGTAGCTGGAGGTGACCATCGGAAAACACAGAGGCTTGTGGACCTTGATATCCATTTGGGAAAGGATGGGGCCTAGGTCCAGCGTAGGGTGGAAGCAAAGGACCACGGGGTGGAAAAATGCCTCCAATCTCGGGCCAAGCAACTCGAGAAGGCATCTGAGTCCTCACTGGGTAGATAGCATCAAGATCAACTGATCCCACGCTCACAAAGGGTGCCAAAAGTGTCAGTGCTCGATACAGACGAACACGGGTGGCGTGGAGCTCGAAACGGAGAGCGTGTGCATCACGATCTCTGTCACTAGCAAACCTAGCAGTCATCTGAAGTGCGGAATCCTCTGCAGAGTGATCTGAGTAGAGTCTGGTGTAATATCCCTCTTCTCCTGGAAGTGCAGCAGGAATATAGCGGAAATAAGTCTCTCTCAGCAAAGTGTGCTCCTCTCTCAGCAGTGTCATACATGAGTATGCAGCATCCTGCACAGCCATGTTCTCGGTAATGCCAATGCCATGTCCAAAGTGGATAGGCTGAGTGACTCCAACGTGGTGCGGGTAGATCCGAACAATGCAGTGGAACTGCGTCTGGTTGAAATCGTGAAAACTGCTCCTCAACGGTGTACTCAGGGTACCACCGATATCCCACATAGGACATCATCTCGATCAACGTGGCGGGATGGCCACGCACACCGAGGAACCTGGTCAAACGAACAGTCTGCCGAGGGGGAAGATCTGCCATCTGAAACAGAAAGGAGTTTGCAAATGCATCAGATTATGAGATAAACGTGGAATGACTCGGACAGCATAATGGCTGTAATTGCAAGAAAAAGACAATTTCTTACAACATGGAAACAACACTTACATACGATGTAATAAAACAGGGAGCATAACCACTCTAACAAACCGATCACGACTTTCCTACGGCTATGAGGAAGCAAACAACAAGATGTTCTAATCAGACAGAGGAGAGCCTAGTCCTATCTTCCCGTAGAATAAGATGAGGGTGACTCAGAACTCAGAACGAAGGGGGTAAGGAGAAAAAAGAAGCCTTACGTTGTTCCCTTATATACCCAGAGTAACTATATAACTATAGCAAGCTAGACTCGACTTCAGCCAAGGCTACTAGTCCTACAGTCAGTCCTGCTCTGATACCAAGTCTGTCGGGACCCGGGGTTAGCGTATGCAAGTACAGCTAAGACATAGTCATATGGAGAGCCGAGAACCGTACCCACTTGTCTAAGCAGACAAGGCCAAGCACAGAACGTTCTCGGAAAGCATCATACGTGAGGGGCATCCCATCCAGGCCGGATGATCAACTGAGATGGGTCCTCATCGTCCGCACACAAGTCTAATGATATGGGTGGTGAACTCCCATATTCAAAGACAAGTCGCCTCAACCATACTATCGACTATCTCATAACTCTTACATAGACTTAGTCCAGCCCGATCACTTAGTCGGGGTCTAGGGCGGGCTCGATCATACCACAAAGTGTGCACGAGACGGAGTCTCGAACAATCGCATCGCGATGCCCCAAACTGCGCACATCTAAGGGCCACTTGGTGTATGAAAGACCGCCAGCCAGATCACAACTAAGGTCTCGAAAACCCATACAAAGACATGCATGTTATAAACATACACGCAGCACACATGCCTTGTATGAACAGCAGGTATCATTGCAATTCTCTACAAAGTATACATTTTTATTGATAACTCTTATAGAGTGCACACAGAGATCACAAACATGTGATCCAACATTACAACACAAGCGGAAGAAAATTATGTCTGAGTACAGACAAGTTTAACAAATGGCTTAAGAAGCCTTATTTAAACACAAGCCCTCCACGAGGGAACCAGTTGTATGACTGGGACTAGACTAGCTTGATCTTCAGTCGTCCAGCTCGATGAAGAAGCCACCTTCGGGGTCAGTGGGTTCATCTAAAACATAGATTAAGCAAACGTGAGTACAAATTCGTACTCAGCAAGACTTACATAGGAGCTATACTACTCATGCACATGTATCAAGGTAAAGGGAGGTGGAGTTTCACTTGTAGAAGTGCCAGCTTTGACTTGGCTAGTCCTGAACTACGAGTACCAGACTTTGAGGTAAGAAGCGTACACGAGTCCACTACTTTCTCCAACCAATTACACCACTATGGTGCCTTCCTCGACTTCCCCACGAGAAAGCACGCCATAGCACTCACACTTATCTTGGTGTGTTTTAGAAGTATCCAGTTCCAGTTGTCTAATAATCAAGCTAAGCTTTCCAAGCAGTCCATAACCGCGGACGCGGCTATTCGAATAGGTTTTTAACCCTGCAGGGGTGTACCGCTACACACACATGATCATCATTTACCGCCTTTGATCTCGACACCATTCAAGGGGTGCCAGCGAGGATGCTCACCACAACTGTTACCTCATAGCCGATCTAGTCCGAGAAAGCCGCCTACTTGGGTTGGTTACCACTATCGTGAACACGGCCGGTTTACCGAAGTGGACCCAAGTGATGTGTGCGTGGTGCATAAGCCGGTCTCGGATGAGCCGTTCTCTCACTTAGCATCCAGGCCACAGACCTACCAGAACTCCGAACTATTGCGACATCTGGACATCGAAAGGGATGATATAATAGGTTGAGAGGTGTCAGTGAGCCCAATGTGTGGTTGTACTCTTCATCTTGGATCACCACACAAGAACTCGTACTAGGGCGGTGTTCAACGAGACAACCCACCGTGTACTCCTACACAGCCTCTCATCGTTCACCTTGTATTAGGGTCGATTCACCAACACTTTTCTACCATCATCAACATGATCATTCCCATCCCGACTCACATCACAGTAACAACATGGTATCATACTAAGCATGCAATAAGCAGTAACATTGCAGGGGCCACATGATATCAAACAACTCCTACATTTTCTAGGATTGTGGTTTGCTTACTATTGTGACAAAATGATAGGTCATGCAAAGGAATGGGTTCATCTATGCGGTAGAAACGAATCATGGTGATCATCCTAAACAATGCATAAGCGAGACATGAGAGGGAAGTGGGATTTTATCGACATGATCAATGGGGGTTTGCTTGCCTTGCTGACGAGGTTCGGGTTCTGGGTCTTCAACGAAGGGGGCAGCCTCCTGCTCCGGTTCCACCTCTACTCGACAAACAACAAGCAAAGTAGCAAAGTAAATATGATGCACAAACACATGATGGAAGTTTGAATCTTGATGTATATGCTTTGATGTGTAAGGCAATTCCATTTAAATGGAGTATATTGCAAATTGAATTGCAAATTCAAACTCCACATTTGAATTCAAATTAACCAAGTTGCATGTGACATTGTTTGATCATTTTGAATCATCTTCAAATGTATAAGATATGCCTCTGATGTGTGGTTGAATTATAACATAAATCCATGGTCCAAGTTGCAAGATCATTTGATTTGAATTTGAATTAAATTCAAATAAACCAAATGACATATGCTACTGGTCCAATTTAAATTCAACTCAAACATAGTTGAAAGTTGCATATTTGGAAAGATAATTTTCTCCTGATCATTTTTCATATATTATTTGTCCAATTTGGAGTTAATATGAATTTTCTATGAATTTCCAAAGTTTGGGGTATTTTCTGGAATTTCTGGAATTCTTTTAATTCAAATAATCTCTGGAAATTCATTTAAATTGATTTACTGCGTTAGTGCTGACGTCAGGGGGGCGGACAAGAGGGTCCCACCTGTCAGTGGCTGGGTGAGTTAATCCGTTGGGTTAATTAATCCAGTGGCTTAATTAAGCCACTGGCCCACTGGTCAGTGACCCAGGGGGTCATTAGCCCGGTGATTAAGGGCTAACCCACCGGCGGTTAACCGCCGGCGACCAAAGCCGCGGCGGCGCTGCACGGGATCACGATTCCGGCCATCATTTGGAGCGCGAAGACCATCAACTTGAAGCCCTCACTCGCGCGCGTCGAATGGGACCGAAACCAAGCGCTGGGGTGCACCGTACGCTCGCCGGCGTCAAGCTTTGCGGCGACCTAGCTACGGCCGTGATCGGGATTCCGTTCCAGGGCATGACTTGAGGCGGGGCTAGGCTGGTTCGACGAGGAGGAGCACGGGGAACATGTTGTCGCCATGGATCCCGGCGGCGAGGAGCTTCGGCTCTCATGGCGATCAAGGCTAGAGGGAGTAATCGAAGGGGAAAGCGAGGGGTTCCGGCCGTGAGCTCACCAGGAACTCAGTAGAGGTGGTGGCGAAGGCTGGGGTGGCTCAACGGCGGCGGAATTGACGAAGTCCTTCACTGCGGCCGGCGAGAACTCGAGGAAGAATCTGGCGTCTACGCGGGCTCCAGGCTCGATTCCTTGCACTGCTCGACGAAGACGACGACGAGGAAGAACTTGGACACGGTCTTGGGGATTCTCGGCGTCAATGGCCACGCGGGCGCTCAACGGTGCTCCGGCGTGCTTCTCGGGCGGCGGTGAATCGGGCGAGAGAGGAAGGGGAGGTGTTCCTGGAGGGAGGGGAAAGAAGCGGGGCGGCTCTGGGAGTCTCCAGGCACGACTACGTGGACGGGGAGGAAGCAGGAGGTGGCCAGCGTCGTCGGCATGCTCGCCACGGCGGCAGCAGCCTGCCTGGCGCGAGGAAGAAGACGGCCTTGCCCCTGGGCTGGGCTGCCTCGGTGAGTTGGGCCCGTTTGAGGTAAGCCCTTTTTTTTCCTTTTCTGTTTTCTGTTTTTCTCTCTGTCATTTGTTCTGTTTAGCTAAAATAAATAGCTAAACATTTTATTAAATGCTGAAAACTTTTATATGGCCTCATAATAATATAGACTAGCCACTTATGAAGTTTCAACATTTTTAAAATTCAAATAATTTGAATTTTAAATCAAATAGGGTTATTTCTTTTATTCCAAGGCACTGTTTGAATATTTGAAAAATCTATGAGCATGGGGTGGGTCCCACATCACTTGATATGTGATCACACTCATTTATAAGACTTTTAAAAACTCTAACATGAATTTTTGGAAAAGATTTTTATCTGGCCTTTTGAATTAATTCTTTTGGGGGGGGGGTTTCCTTCTCCCATTTTTATTTTGAAAAAGAATTTCCTTTGATTTATTTCATGAATGCAAAGTGAAATTTTATCCTAGCACATTACCTAACAGAGGGTTCTGACAGAGGGATACTCGGCACTGAGACGGTTTTCTCTTTCCCACATAGCTTCTCTCTCAGAGTGGTGTGACCATTGCACTTTCAGAAACCTAATCTTCTGATGACGAGTGACACGCTTTGCGGAATCAAGAATACGAACGGGGTATTCTCGATAAGAAAGGTCATCTTGGAGATCAAGCGTTTCATGGTCGACTCGCGGATGGGGTCCTTGAAGCAACGCCTGAGTTGGGACACATGGAATACATCATGTACTCGGGAAAGGTTCTGGGGTAGTTCAAGTTGGTAGGCAACTTCTCCACGTTTAGCAATAATGCGGAAAGGTCCGATGTAACGTGGGGCCAACTTGCCTTTGATACCGAAACGTTGGGTTCCCTTCAGAGGAGTAACCCGAAGGTAAGCCTTCTCATCCAGATTGTAGCTCTCTTGCCTATGATGACGATCATAGTAGCTTTTCTGACGAGACTGGGTTGCTTTCAATTGATCACGAACAATGCGAACTTGCCCTTCTGCCTCCTTGATCATGTCCGGTCCAAAGAATTGTCTTTCACCGGTTTCTGACCAGTTTAAAGGTGTTCGACATCGTCGTCCATAAAGGAGTTCAAAAGGAGCCATGTTCAGACTAGACTGAAAACTATTGTTATAGGCAAATTTGGCGAATGGCAGAGATTTCTCCCAATTCTTTCCGAATGAGATAACACAAGCTCTGAGCATGTCTTCAAGAATTTGGTTAACCCTTTCGACTTGACCGCTAGACTGAGGGTGGAAAGCTGTACTAAAGGAGAGATGAGTTCCCATAGCATTCCGAAAGCTTCCCCAAAATCTAGAGGTGAAAAGGCTACCGCGATCAGAATTGATCTCCAAAGGAACACCATGAAGGGATACAATTCTAGAGACGTACAAGTCCGCTAACTGGCTAGCAGTTATAGACTCGCGAACCGGAAGGAAATGAGCAACTTTGGAAAGCCTATCTATGACAACGAAGATGGCATTGTTTCCTTTCTGGGTTTTGGAAAGACGGTGATGAAGTCCATACCGACTTTGTCCCATTTCCACTCGGGAATAGACAAAGGTTGAAGTGTACCAGCAGGTCTTTGATGTTCTGCCTTAATGCGACGACAAACATCACATTCAGCAACAAATTGAGCAATGTCTCTCTTCATCCTAGTCCACCAAAATCTCTGGCGTAGATCTCGGTACATTTTTGTGCTACCGGGATGAATTGAGAGGGGTGTGTCATGGGCTTCTTTGAGGATGAGTTGCCTTAGTTCCCTATTCTTAGGTACTACCAAAAGATTTCCAAAGAATACCGTTCCTTTACTATCTGTGGAGAAACATTTAGCAACTCCGCTAGCAATGTTCTCCTTGATCCGAAGAACACCTCGTGCACGCCTTTGGGCAACTATGATTTGATCCTCAAGAGTTGGTTTCGCCACCAAGGTAGAAAGATAGCCATGAGGAACAATCTCAAGATTGAGCTTGCGAAAGTCCTCATGAAGAAGTGGTTGATACTGCTGTAATATGAGGTTGTTACAGTACGACTTACGACTTAGGGCATCAGCCATGACATTGGCTTTGCCTGGGGTGTAAGAAATTACAACGTCGTAATCTTTTATCAACTCAATCCAGGGTCTTTGCCTGAGATTAAGATCTGGCTGGGTGAAAATGTATTTGAGGCTTTGGTGGTCGGAATAGATCTCACAACGATTACCAAGGAGGTAATGTCGCCAAGTTGGCAGGGCATGAACTACGGCAGCGAGTTCAAGGTCATGGGTAGGATAGTTCTCTTCATGTGGCCGCAACTGGCGTGAAGCATAAGCTACCACATGTCGATCTTGCAGAAGTATGCATCCTAACCCTTGCCGTGATGCGTCACAATAGATCTCGAAATCCTTTTTGGTGTCTGGAGGTGCAAGTACGGGTGCAGAAGTCAACCTTCTGTTTAGCTCTTGAAAGCTTTCCTCGCACTTGGGAGTCCATAGGAATTTCTTATCTTTCTTGAAGAGTTCAGTTAGAGGCTTTGCAACTTTAGAAAAGTTCTCGACGAAGCGGCGTCAATAGATGGCTAGGCCAAGAAAACTCCTAACTTTCTTAACCGATTCAGGTGGAGTCCAGTCAAGGACGGCCTGAACTCTCTCGGGATTCACAGCAATGCCTTTTGCAGAAGTCACGTGGCCTAAGTAGGTCACTTCTGGTAGCCAAAGTTCACACATGGAGAATTTAGCATACAGGCGATGCTCTCTAAGTTTCATCAATACCAGCCTTAGGTGTTCGGCATGTTCTTCTTCGTTCTTCGAGTAGATGAGAATGTCATTGAGATAAACCACAACAAATTTATCTAAGTACTCCATGGAGATCGAATTCATCATGCGTGAGAAAGTGGCGGGGGCATTGGTTAAACCAAAGGACATGACGGTGTTCTCGTAAAGACCATAACGAGTAGTAAAAGCCGTTTTGGGAATGTCCTCGTTTCGGATTTTGATTTGATGATAACCTAATCTCAAATCCATGTTGGAGAAGACAGAGGATCCTGCAAGTTGATCATAAAGATCATTGATCCTGGGCAATGGGTACTTGTTCTTTTATCGTCGCTAAATTTAGCGGACGATAGTGTACGCACATCCTTTCTGTTCCATCTTTCTTCGTTACGAACAGAACGGGGCAACCCCATGGCGATGAGCTAGGGCGGATGAAGCCTTTTTCCAACAAAGCTTCCAGTTGGGTTTTAAGCTCAGCTAACTCACGTGGGGCCATTTTGTATGGGCGTCTAGAAATTGGTGCGGTTCCTGGTACAAGATCCACTATAAACTCTACACACCTGTCGGGTGGCATGCCCGACAGCTCTTCAGGAAAGACATCCGGGAAGTCACGAACCACCGGAATATCTTCAAGTTCGGGAAGGGGAAGTACATTCAAAGAATGCACTTGGGTTCTTGTTCTGGGTGAGGTATAGTTGACGGTCTTGCCTGAAGGGTGGGTGAGTTTCACGGATTTGCCTTTGCAATCCAGGTAGGCATTCTGTCTTGATAGCCAATCCATGCCAAGGATGACATCAATATCTGAAGACTTGAGGGCTATGAGTGAAGCAAGGAGTACTAAACCCTCAATTGCAATTTGATTACCATGGCTTACTCTATTAGTTTGCCATCTTGACCCTGCAGTTTGAATAATCATTGGGGTGGAAAATTCAACAAAAGATAACTCATGAAGAAGTGCATAACTTTCCGACATGAATGAATGAGATGCTCCTGGGTCAAAAAGAATGGAAGTAGGAACATAATTGACTGGGAGCGTACCAAGAATGACGTCATTAGTGTCGTCAGTCTCTTCGGCGGCAATCTGGTTCACACGTCGACGACTGGCGGGAGGAGCGGGTTTGGCGGTGTAGACCTTCTAGGGGGGCTTGCCACGACCATTGTTGTTGCCTCCGGCACGGGGTGGAGCAGTATGATTCTGGATCTGGTTCTGGGGACACTCGCGAGAGTAGTGGCCTGCCTGACCACACTTGTAACAGGCTCCGAAAACAGTGCGTGGAGCTGGGTTGTTTGGTGGAGTTGGGTGGAACTGGGTTGGTGGACGAGGCGCCACATAGGATGACCTCGGTGGGTTGTTCTGGCGGAACATACTGTTTGGGATCCAGATCTTGCGCTTCTGGGAGCCTAAACTGGATGAACTGTCGTCTCTAGGGTGTTTGCGGAAGTCGTTGGGAGTGTTCATGTCCTCTGCCTTGATGGCCTTGTTGACAAGGACCTGGAAGGTGGAAAAGTCATGAAGGTTGAGCTCATGACGGAGTCCAGAGTTTAGGCCACGACGAAACCTCTCTTGTTTCTTGGAGTCGGTGGAAACTTCTTCGGTAGCATAACGAGCAAGTCGGTTGAACTCACGACTAAACTTGTCAATGGTCCTTCTGCCTTGGGTGAGGTTGCAGAATTCTTCACGCTTGCGGTCCATAAGACCCTTGGGAATGTGGTGCTCACGGAAGGAAGTGCAGAATTCATCCCAAGATGCGGGCGGTCCAACGGGACGCATATTCAGGAAGTTCTCCCACCAAGAGCTAGCTGCACCTTCAAGGTGATAGGTGGCGTAGCTGACCTTGTCGCCATCTGCAACATGGCCTGCCTTGAGCTTCCTCTCGATGCTGCGAAGCCATTCATCGGCGTCAAGGGGCTCGGTGGAGTAACTGAAAACCGGGGGATGAAGTCGGATGAAGTCGTTCAGGGACACCAACTCGTTGCGCTGCTGAGTGGTGTTGCGAGCAATGACTTCCAGCAGATGGTGAGAGTATCGGCGGTTCCTCTCAACCTCCATCAGAACCTGAGCCATCGTGGGTGGGGGTGGAAGGTTGCCTTCCTCCTGGTCATTCCCACGACCCTGGTTACGACCAATCTGGCCACGGGTTCCTTGAGACATCCTGAAGGTGAAAACCAAAGTCAAACAGAGTTGATTGAAGAGTCTAATCAAGGTAGTGAAGTACTGGAAGGATTACAGAGCAAAGGAAGTAATCATCTTGACAACATGGTGATAAAAGCATACAAGCCATATATTCACAAGCTGTCATACAAACCATACATCGTTTTAGTACAAGCACCAAGCTAATACAAACGTGATGAAGATGATACATCCTTCAGAGGCACTCTGACTTCCTATACATTATTTATCTAAGCCTCTGGAACTTAGACCCTTGCGTACAATACTCTAAGATACTACTACATCATCACTAAGTAAGACCACAGGCGGTCTCACTCATCTCCATCTCCATAGTAGTCCTCGTAAAAGTAACCCGCGTATCCCGGTAGCTGTAGGTGGCCATCGGAAAACACGGAGGCCTGTGGACCCTGATATCCATTTGGGCAAGGATGGGGTCTAGGTCCAGCGTAGGGTGGAAGCAAAGGACCACGGGGTGGAAAAATGCCTCCAATCTCGGGCCAAGAAACTCGAGAAGGCATCTGAGTCCTCACTGGGTAGATAGCGTCATGCTCAACTGATCCAACGCTCACAAAGGGTGCCAAAAGTGTCAGTGCTCGATACAGACGAACACGGGTGGCGTGGAGCTCGAAACGGAGAGCGCGTGCATCACGATCTCGATCACTAGCAAACCTAGCAGTCATCTGAAGTGTTGGATCTTCTGCAGAGTGATCTGAGTAGAGTCCGGTGTAATATCCCTCTTCTCCTGGAAGTGCTGCAGGGATATAGCGGAATGAGGTCTCTCTCAGCATAGTGTGCTCCTCTCTCAGCAGGGTAATTGTCGGGACCCGGGGTTAGCGTATGTAATTCCAGTCACGATACAATCACATGGAGAGCCGAGAACCGTACCCACTTGTCTAAGAAGACAAGGCCAAGCACAGAACGTTCTCGGTAAGCATCGAACGTGAGGGGCATCCCATTCAGGCCGGATGATCAACTGAGATGGGTCCTCATCGTTCGCTCACAAGTCTAAATGCTTATGGGTGGTGAATCCCATACTCATAGACAAGTCGCCTCAACCATGTTGTCGATTGAATCCTAACTCTTACATATACTTACTCCAGCCCGATCACTTAGTCGGGGTCTAGGGCGGGCTCGATCATACAACAAAGTGTGCACGTGACAGAGTCACGAACAATCGCATCGCGATGCCCCAAGCTGCGCACATCTAAGGGCCACTTGGTGTATAAAAGACCGCCAGCCAGATCACAACTAAGGTCTCGAAAAACCCATACTAAGACATGCATGTTATAAACATACACGCAGCACACATGCCTAGTATGAACAGCAGGTATCATCACATAAATCTACAAGTACTCTTTATAGATATACACATAGAGCATACAAAGATCACATGTCTGTGATCAACATTACATCATACAACGGAAGCAAATTAGGTCTGAGTACAGACAAGTTTAACAAATGGCTTAGAGAATCCTTGTAAACAAACATGCCCTTCCACGAGGGACCAGACTGCTGTCTGGGACTATGCTAACTTAGTCAACGTCGAGCTTCACGAAGGCGACTCCATCGGGGTCCGGGTTCTCATCTAAAACATAGAATAAGAAAACGTGAGTACAAAGTCGTACTCAACAAGACTTACATCAGAACTATACTACTCATGCTCAAGTATCAAGGTAAAGGAGGTGGGGTTCAACATGCAGAAGTGCCAGCTTTGACTTGGCTAATCCTGTACTACGAGTACCAGACTTTGAGGTAAGAAGCGTACACGAGTCCACTACATCTCCAACCAATACACCACTATGGTCACTTCCTCGACTTCCCCACAGGAGGCACACCATAGCACTCACGCTTATCTTGCGAGTTTTATAAGTATCCATTCAAGTTGTCTATGATCAAGTAGAGGTTTCCAAGTAGTCCATAACCGCGGACACGGCTATTCGAATAGTTCATTAACCCTGCAGGGGTGTACATCTTCACATGCGTGTCATCACTTATCGCCTCGTTCTTGTCATCCTTCAAGCGGATGTCGGACGTGGATGAAACCAAGGCACTACCCTCACATCACCTTCTCTAATCCAGGAGCCGACTATCTGAGTTTGTCACCGCTCAAGAGTCCGGCCGGTTCCACGAAACGGACTCAGATAATGTGAGGGACCGAGTCGCCACCTTTGACAGATGGTTTCACTGCCTCACAGGTCCACCCACATATCTATACATAAATCAAATGGAAAGCCCGAGTCTAGTGTGACTCCTGGACTGGATCGGGTACGTAAAGAGGCCAAACGGGGCTCCCACAAAACCCTACATGTGGTCATACTCTTTGTCTTGGATCACAAAACAGGAACTCGGGGCCTAGGGCAGTGTTCAACGAGACAACCCACTGTGTACTCCTACACAGACTCTCATCGTTCACCTTTGTTTAGGGTGCATTCACCAACACGTTTCACTTTCATCAACACCACTGCATTAATTCCATCCCGACTCACAATCAAAATATCCTCATTGTACCACTAAGCAGCAAAAGCACTAACAGTTGTAGGGGCCACATGCTCATCAATCAACTCCTAAATCTGCTAGGATTGTGGTTTGCTTAATACGGTGGCAAAATGATAGGTCATGCATCGGAATGGGTTCAACTATGCGAAAGAACGTGCCTCGATAATCTCCTAAACATGCATAAGCGAGACTGAGAGGGAAGTAGGATTTTATAGACATGATCAATGGGGTTTGCTTGCCTTGCTAACGATACACGGGTCTTAACTGTCGGGACCCGGGGTTAGCGTATGTAATTCCGGTCATAATACAATCACATGGAGAGCCGAGAGCCGTACCCACTTGTCAAAGCAGACAAGGCCAAGCACAGATCACTCTCGGTAAGCATCGAACGTGAGGGGCATCCCATCCAGGCCGGATGATCAACTGAGATGGGTCCTCATCGTCCGCACACAAGTCTAATGATATGGGTGGTGAATCCCATATTCATAGACAAGTCGCCTCAACCATGTTATCGATTGGATCATAACCCTTACATAGACTTACACCAGCCCGATCACTTAGTCGGGATCTCGGGCGGGTTCGATCATACAACAAAATGTGCCACGTGACAGAGTCACGAGCAATCGCATCGTGATGCCACAAGCTGCGCACATCTAAGGGCCACTTGGTGTATAAAAGACAGCCGGCAAGAACACAACTAAGCTATCGAACCCCACACTAAGACATGCATGTTATAATCATACACGCAGCATACATGTCCAGTATAAACAGCAGGTAATCACAACATGAACTCTACAAACTCATAGTCTTTATAACTTCTGCTAAACAGAGCAGACATAATAGTTGTATTACAAGCATAGATCACATGAATGTGATCCAACATTACATCAAATATCAACGGAAGAAAATTATGTCTTAGTAAAGACAAGTTTAACAAATGGCTTAAGAAGCCTGAAAGAAAATACAACGACCCTCCAAAGGGCACAGGCTGCTGCCTGGAACTATACGACATTGGTCCACGTCGAGCTCGAGGTAGAGGCCACCATCAGGGTCAGTGGTCTCGTCTCTAAAACATAGAATAAGCAAACGTGAGTACAAAGTCGTACTCAGCAAGACTTACATAGGAACTATACTACTCAAGCACATGTATCAATGCAAAGGGAGGTGGGGTTTCACTTGCAGAAATGCCAGCTTTGACTTGGCTAATCCTGAAGTACGAGTACCAGAGAGAGGTGAGAACGTACACGAGTCCAAGTAACAGTCTCCAACCAATACTCCACTATGGTGCCTTCCTCGACTTCCCCACGAGGAAGCACGCCATAGCACTCACACTTAGTTTGGTGTGTTTTAGAAGTATCCGATTCAAGTTATCTATGATCAAGTAAAGGTCTCCAAGTAGTCCATAACCGCGGACACGGCTATTCGAATAGTTCATTAACCCTGCAGGGGTGTACTGCTACACACACGCCTCATCATTTACCGCCTGGGGATGGACCCTTCAAGTGAGTACCGGCGAGGATGCTGCCACGACACTTCACTCACGGCACCATCTCTAGTCCTAGGGAGTCGCCTATTTGAGTTGGGACCACAGTCGGAATCCGGCCGATTGTTCCGATGCGGACTCAAACGTTGTGTGACCGTCATCAAGATCAACTCGATCATGATCACTTGATTCAACGTGCCCACAACCTACGCCAACCACTTACCTTGGTTCCACCTGCTTGAGATCGTTAAAGGGCGAACTACTTGCGACTCCTGGACTGGTCCGGGGTGAGGTACTAGGCCGAGAGGGGTCAGTGAGCCCAATGTGTGGTCGTACTCTTTGTCTTGGATAAGAACACAAGAACTCGGGCCTAAGGCAGTGTTCAACGAGACAACCCACTGTGTACTCCTACACAGCCTCTCATCGTTCACCTTTAATTAGGGTAGATTCACCAACACGTTACCACCATTATTCACATGATCACTACCATCCCGACTCACATCAAAGTAGCCTCAGGTAACAACTCTAAGCATGCAATAAGCTGTAACAGTTGCAGGGGCCACATGATATCAACCAACTCCTACATCTGCTAGGATTGTGGTTTTCTTACTACTGTGACAAAATGATAGGTCATGCAAAGGAATGGGTTCAACTAGCGATAGAACGTATCATGGTGACATCCTAAACATGCATTTGCGAGAATGAGAGGGAAATGGGATTTTATAGACATGATCAAAGAGGGGGCTGCTTGCCTTGCTGACGATCACGATGTAACACTCTTCTGACGTGAGGTTGAACTCGTCTCCGAGATCAACTCTACCGAGAAGATGCAATCACCGAAGCACTGGAAATAAAGCACAATCAAGATAATACAATGCACATTCCATATGCAAAACATATCATGGCAATGTGCTGATGTGACTTATGTTTGAATTGCAACATGTTAATTGAAGTTGATTTGAAAGTGAATTCAAATTCAACTCCAAATGTATTCAAATTTGGTCAACTTGCGTTTGCTAAAGTTTGTTCATTTTAAACAAAAAGATCATATGTGTGAAATGCTCCTGAAGTACAAGTGATGTGTGGTGCATTTCAAAGTTTGAAGTTGGAATAGCAATTGAATTGATTTTGAATTAAATCCAATTAAATCAAATAGCAAAAGCTACTGATCCCTTTTTAAGATCAACTCCAACATAGCTGAAAGTTGGGTATTTGGATAGAGGATTTTCTCCTGATCATTTTTCATATATTATATGTTGAATTTGGAGTTAAAATGAATTTTCTATGATTTTTCAAAGTTTCAGCCATTTTCTGGAATTTACTGAATAAAATAAATTGATTTAATCTTTACTGCGTCATCACTAGGTCATGCGGACGGCAGGGTTGACCAGTCAACTGACAGGGCGGCCCCAACTGTCAGCCTCACTGGGGTTAACTAAATCTGTTTAAATTTTAACCCGCATTAATTAAGGGGCTGGCCCACTGTCATAGAGAGAGGTGAGGGTGATTAGCAGCTCGGTTAGGGCTAACCAACCGGCGGTTAAACGCCGGTGGCCTGGGCCACGGCGGTGCTCTGCCGGGGTGGGATTTCGGGCACGGGGGAGGGGGCTGGGGGCACGGGAGCGAAACTCGCGACGTCGCGCGTGTCCTGGAGCATGCAGGGGACCTCGAGGAGGCCCTGAGCCATGGCTACTTCGACGGGAGGCGGCGGCCGGAGCCACTAGTCATGGCGGATGACGACAGAGGGCACGGGGAAGAAGAGGAAGAGCACGGGAAGGTTGCTCACGACGCCGCGCGTCTGTTGGAGCTAGGGGGGGTCAAACGGGCGCTCGGGGCCACGGCCTTGTCGACGGAGGCGGCGGCCGGACCACTGTCAATGGAGAGAACAGCGTCGAGGGGTCGGGACGAAGCTAGGCTAGGGGGAAAAAGGTCGTGGAGCTCACCGGAGCGAGATGGAGGCCGCAGCGAGGCCGGAGGAGGAGCTGGCAGAGAGCAATTGCTCGCCGGAAAATCTGCAGCCGGCGGCGAGTTCTTGAAGTAGTCGTCGCTCTGCTGGTCCTTGAATCAAATTGGAGCTGCTGCTCGAGCTGGTGGTCGCCGGGGGTCCTCGTAGACACCTTGGCTCGCCGGAAGGAGCTCGGTGGTCGCGCTAAACCTCGTCGGCGCTCAGGCGGTTCTCGGGTGTGTGCGCGAAACAACGAGAGAGAGAGGGAGAGGATGAACTGGGAGAGGGGAAGAAGGGCCTGGGGTTTCCAGGCGTCCACGGCGACAGAGAAAGACGAGGGGGAAGCAGGAGGTGGCGAGGAGGGGGGGCATGCCCGCCACGCAGCGCACGGCACGGCTTCCTCTCCTTCTGGCAGAGGAGGAAGACGACAGAGGAGAGGAGCCGGGCTGGGCCAGGTGGGCCTTCGCCCGTGGGCGCAAGGTAAGTCTTCTCTGTGTTTTCTTATTTTATTTTCTGTTGTCTGTTTTGCCCATTTAAAATAAATAGTTGGGGCATTTATAAAAATCCCCAAACATTTTTATAAAACCTTGGTGACTACATAGAAGTCAACCCCAAGTTTTGGGAATTTTTGAAATTCAATTTATTTGAATTTCAATTCAAATAGACAAAAGATTTAATTTCCAAGCCACTATTTGAATTATTGAAAAATCTATGAGCATGGGATTAATCCCAAATCACTTTTAAAATGATCAGACTCATTTTTAGGATTTTTCAAAACATCCAAAAGAATTTTGGAAAAAGATTTATTTCTGGCCTTTTTATTTAATTCATTTAGGGCTTTTCTTTTCCCCAATTCCTTTTCTTTTGCAATTTTTTTTCATGAAGCAAAAATGCAAGCTAGGTTAAACACAAACCTACTTTGGGGTTCTGACAACTCGCCCCCACTCAAAATAATCTCGTCCCGAGATTCAGAAGTCGTCGGGAGGAAGGTGGGGTACTCAGCTCGTACACGATCCTCTCGTTCCCAGGTGGCTTCTTTCTCTGAATGATGTGACCACTGCACTTTGAGGAACCTGATCTTCTGACGTCTGGTGCTACGCTCGGCTTCAGCAAGAATACGAACAGGGTACTCTCGATATGAAAGGTTATCTTGGAGGTCAAGCGTTTCGTGGTCTACTTCGCAGATGGGGTCCTTGAAGCAACGCGTGAGTTGAGAGACGTGGAAGACATCATGAACCTGGGAGAGGTGAGGGGGTAGTTCCAATTGGTAGGCAACTTCTCCATGTTTAGCGAGAATGCGAAAGGGACCGATATAACGTGGGGCCAACTTGCCTTTGATACCGAAGCGATGGGTACCCTTCAGAGGAGTAACCCGAAGGTAAGCCTTCTCATCCAGATTGTAGCTTTCTTCCCTATGATGACGATCATAATAGCTTTTCTGACGAGACTGGGCTGTTTTCAACTTCTCACGAACAATGCGAACTTGCTCTTCTGCATCCTGAATCAAATCCGGTCCAAAGAATTGTCTTTCACCGATTTCTGACCAATTTAGGGGTGTTCGACATTTCCGTCCATAGAGAAATTCAAAAGGAGCCATGCCCAAACTAGATTGGAAACTATTGTTATACGCAAATTCGGCAAAAGGAAGAGAATTCTCCCATTTCTTTCCGAAAGAGATAACACAAGCTCTGAGCATGTCTTCGAGAATTTGATTGACCCTTTCTACTTGACCACTGGACTGCGGGTGATAAGCAGTGCTAAAGGAGAGGTGGGTTCCCATAGCATTCTGGAAACTTTCCCAAAATCGAGAAGTGAAAAGACTACCACGGTCTGAATTGATTTCCAAAGGAACACCGTGAAGTGAAATGATTCGGGAGACATAGAAGTCCGCTAACTGGCTAGCAGTTATAGACTCTCGAACTGGAAGGAAGTGAGCAACTTTGGAAAGTCTATCTATGACAACGAAGATGGCATCATTTCCTTTCTGGGTTTTTGGAAAGCCAGTGATGAAATCCATACTGACTTTATCCCACTTCCACTCGGGGATAGGAAAAGGTCTAAGAGTACCAGCAGGTCTTTGATGTTCTGCCTTAATGCGACAACAAACATCACATTCAGCAATGAACTGAGCAATTTCTCTCTTCATCCTAGTCCACCAAAATCTCTGGCGTAGATCTCGGTACATTTTTGTGCTACCGGGATGAATGGAGAGGGGTGTGTCATGGGCTTCTTTGAGGATGAGTTGCCTTAGTTCCCTATTCTTAGGTACTACCAAACGATTTTCAAAGAATACCGTTCCTTTACTATCTGTGGAGAAACATTTAGCAACTCTGCTAGCAATGTTCTCCTTGATCCGGAGAACACCTCGTGCACGCTTTTGGGAAACTATGATTTGATCCTCAAGGGTTGGTTTCGCCACCAAGTTGAAAAGAGATCCACGAGGAACAATCTCGAGGTTGAGCTTTCGAAATTCCTCATGAAGAAGTGGTTGATACTCTTGTAACATGAGGTTGTTACAATATGACTTAGGACTTAGTGCATCAGCCATGACATTGGCTTTGCCTGGGGTGGAAGAAATTCCTAAGTCATAATCTTTTATCAACTCAATCCAGCGTCTTTGCCTGAGATTAAGATCTGGCTGGGTGAATATGTATTTGAGGCTTTGGTGGTCGGAATAGATCTCACAACGATTACCAAGGAGGTAATGTCGCCAAGTTGTTAGGGCATGAACTACGGCAGCGAGTTCAAGATCATGGGTAGGATAGTTCTCTTCATGTGGCCGCAACTGGCGTGAAGCATAAGCTACCACATGTCGATCTTGCAGAAGTATGCATCCTAACCCTTGCCGTGAAGCATCACAATAGATCTCGAAATCCTTTTTGGTGTCTGGAGGCGCAAGTACGGGTGCAGAAGTCAATCTTCTTTTTAGCTCTTGGAAGCTTTCCTCGCACTTGGGAGTCCATTCGAATTTCTTCTCTTTCTTGAGGAGTTCAGTTAGAGGCTTTGCAACTTTAGAAAAGTTCTCGACGAAGCGACGGCAATAGCTTGCTAAGCCAAGAAAACTCCTAACTTGCTTAACCGATTCAGGTGGAGTCCAGTCAAGGACGGCCTGAACTCTCTCGGGATTGACAGCAATGCCTTTTGCAGAAATCACGTGGCCTAAGTAGGTCACTTCTGGTAGCCAAAATTCACACTTGGAGAATTTAGCATAAAGGCGATGCTCTCTAAGTTTCATCAATACCAGCCTAAGATGTTCTGCCTGATCTTCTTCGTTCTTCGAGTAGATGAGAATGTCATCAAGATAAACTACAACAAATTTATCTAAGTACTCCATGAAGATCGAATTCATCAAGCGCGAGAATGTGGCGGGGGCATTGGTTAAACCGAAGGACATGATGGTGTACTCGTAAAGACCATAACGAGTAGTAAAAGCCGTTTTGGGAATGTCCTCGTTTCTGATTTTGATTTGATGATAGCCTAATCTCAAATCCATCTTGGAGAAGACAGAGGATCCTGCAAGTTGATCATAAAGATCATTGATCCTGGGCAGTGGGTACTTGTTCTTTATCGTCGCTAGATTTAGCGGGCGATAGTCTACGCACATCCTTTCTGTTCCATCTTTCTTCGTTACGAACAGAACGGGGCAACCCCATGGCGATGAGCTAGGGCGGATGAAGCCTTTTGCCAACGAAGCTTCAAGTTGGATTTTGAGCTCAGCTAACTCACGTGGGGCCATTCTATATGGGCGTCTGGATATTGGTGCGGTTCCTGGGATAAGATCTACCACAAACTCTACAGATCTGTCAGGTGGTATTCCTGGCAGCTCTTTTGGAAAGACATCCGGGAAGTCACGAACCACCGGAATATCTTCAAGGTCTGGAAGAGGAAGCACATTTAAAGAATGTACCTTGGTTTTGGAGCTTGGTGAGGTGTACTTGATTGTCTGGCCTGATGGATGGGTTAGTTTCACTGACTTGGCTTTACAATCAAGGACAGCATTCTGTCTTGATAACCAATCCATACCTAAGATGACATCAATGTCTGAAGACTTGAGGGCTATAAGTGAGGCAAGGAATACTAAACCCTCGATTGCAATTTCATTCTCATGACTCACCATGGTGGTGTGCCATCTGGATCCAGGGGCTTGCACAACTAAGGGGGTGGATAACATCGAAAAAGAGATGTCATGTGACAGTGCAAAGTCATGGGATATGAATGAGTGAGATGCTCCTGGGTCAAACAGAACCGAAGCTGGGATGGAATTGACAGGAAGGGTTCCGAGTACAACATCGGTTGACTTGTGGGAATCTAGAATGGATACATGATTCACATAACCATGTTCATAAAAAGGAGGCTTGACATTGGAAGTCTTGGGTAGTGTCTTACCATGACGAAAGGTTTGCTTTGTTTAGGTGTGGTGGCTACATGATTTTGGGGACACTCTCGAACATTGTGGCCTGATTGTCCACATTGGAAACAAACACCACGTGGAATGAAAGGAACTTGAGCACTTGATTGTCCAACAAAATTCCAAGGAGGAAGATTGGGTTGAGGTGGACGATATATAGTGGTTGATGGTCTAGAAGCACTTACAGCACGACTGACGTCACTGAAGGGAATCCAAACACGGCGTTTCCGAGAAACTGGGCCAGAAGATTGGGCAAACTCACGATCACGCTTGCGAGAATCTTCATACAATTCATTTCCATACTCGGCCTTGAAGGATTTGTCGACCAAGTCCCTGAAGTTGACGAACTCGTGAAGATTCAGGTCATGACGAAGGACGGGGCTAAGTCCCTTGCGGAACCTTTCTTGTTTCTTGGCGTCGGTGGATACTTCTTCTTGGGCATAACGTGCTAGACGAGCGAACTCAGTCCTATGCTCATGAACAGTCATCTTTCCTTGGGTCAGATTGCAAAATTCTTCTCTCTTGCGCTCCATCAGCTGATCCGGAATATGATATCCTCGGAATTCATCACAGAACTCTTGCCAAGTCACCACGTGACCAACTGGTTGCATTGCTACAAAATTTTCCCACCATTGAAGAGCAGCACCTTCCAGAAAATATAACGCGAATAGCACACGATCACCTGGAGCAACATGGGCTGTCTCAAGCTTACGCTCGAGGGAACGAAGCCAATCATCGGCATCAAGGGGCTCGGAAGGACATCGGAATACTGGCGGGTTGAGGAGAATGAAGTCCTGGATGGTGACAACACTATGATGCTGACGAGAAGTGTTCTGCTCAATACGCTCGAGAAGACGTGTCTGATCACGACGATTCTGTTCAGCCTCCATCATGATTTCTGCCGTTGAGGGTGGTGGTGGAGGTTCTTCACCGTCTATGTAACCAAAACTGGGATCAACACCTTGATTTGCACCTGACATTCTGTGTGATAAGAATCAACAATCAGAATAGGATTTAGGACACAAATCTATGCTAAGATAGAAGACTATAATGCAATAGCATCAAAGCCACAAACGGAAAGCATAACGGCTGTACCGGGATGGAAATTGAGACAACCTACAGGATAACGGACATCACTTCCACAGAAACACTATGGAATGATGGCTCAGAAGACCACAACACTCCTACAGCTACAAAGAAGCAATCAACGAGATGTCCTAGTAAAGACATAGATGAGCCTAGTCCTATCTTCCCGTAGAATAAGATGAGGTTGACTCAGAACTCAGATCGATGAGGATAAGGAGAAAAAAGAAGTCTTACGTTGTTCCCTTATACCCAAAGTAACTATATAACTATAGAATGCTAGACTCGACATCGACCAATGGTTTGATAATCCTACTGGCAGTCCTGCTCTGATACCAAGTCTGACGGGACCCGGGGTTAGCGTATGTAATTCCGGTCATAATACAATCACATGGAGAGCAGAGAGCCGTACCCACTTGTCTAAGAAGACAAGGCCAAGCACAGATCACTCTCGGTAAGCATCGAACGTGAGGGGCATCCCATCCAGGCCGGATGATCAACTGAGATGGGTCCTCATCGTCCGCACACAAGTCTAATGATATGGGTGGTGAATCCCATATTCACAGACAAGTCGCCTCAACCATGTTATCGATTGGATCATAACCCTTACATAGACTTACTCCAGCCCGATCACTTAGTCGGGATCTCGGGCGGGCTCGATCATACAACAAAATGTGCCACGTGACAGAGTCACTAGCAATCGCATCGTGATGCCCCAAGTTGCGCAGATCTAAGGGCCACTTGGTGTATAAAATACCGCCGACAAGAACACAACTAAGCTATCGAACCCCACACTAAGACATGCATGTTATAATCATACACGCAGCATACATGTCCAGTGTAAACAGCAGGTAATCACAACATGAACTCTACAAACTCATAGTCTTTATAACTTCTGCTAAACAGAGCAGACATAATAGTTGTATTACAAGCAGAGATCACATGAATGTGATCCAACATTACATCAAACATCAACGGAAGAAAATTATGTCTTAGTAAAGACAAGTTTAACAAATGGCTTAAGAAGCCTGAAAGAAAATACAACGACCCTCCAAAGGGCACAGGTTGCTGCCTGGAACTATACGACATTGGTCCACGTCGAGATCGAGGTAGAGGCCACCATCAGGGTCAGTGGTCTCGTCTCTAAAACATAGAATAAGAAAACGTGAGTACAAAGTCGTACTCAGCAAGACTTACATAGGAACTATACTACTCATGCACATGTATCAAGGCAAAGGGAGGTGGGGTTTCACTTGAAGAAATGCCAGCTTTGACTTGGCTAATCCTGAACTACGAGTACCAGAGAGAGGTGAGAACGTACACGAGTCCAAGTAACAGTCTCCAACCAATACTCCACTATGGTGCCTTCCTCGACTTCCCCACGAGGAAGCACGCCATAGCACTCACACTTAGTTTGGTGTGTTTTAGAAGTATCCCGTTCAAGTTATCTATGATCAAGTAAAGGTCTCCAAGTAGTCCATAACCGCGGACACGGCTATTCGAATAGTTCATTAACCCTGCAGGGGTGTACTGCTACACACACGCCTCATCAGTTACCGCCTGGGGATGGACCCTTCAAGTGAGTACCGGCGAGGATGCTGCCACGACACTTCACTCACGACACCATCTCTAGTCCTAGGGAGTCGCCTATTTTAGTTGGGACCACAGTCGGAATCCGGCCGATTGTTCCGATGCGGACTCAAACGTTGTGTGACCGTCATCAAGCTCAACTCGATCATGATCACTTGATTCAACGTGCCCACAACCTACGCCAACCACTTACCTTGGTTCCACCTGCTTGAGATCGTTAAAGGGCGAACTACTTGTGACTCCTGGACTGGTCCGGGGTGAGGTACTAGGCCGAGAGGGGTCAGTGAGCCCAATGTGTGGTCGTACTCTTTGTCTTGGATAACAACACAAGAACTCGGGCCTAAGGCAGTGTTCAACGAGACAACCCACTGTGTACTCCTACACAGCCTCTCATCGTTCACCTTTAATTAGGGTAGATTCACCAACACGTTACCACCATTATTCACATGATCACTACCATCCTGACTCACATCAAAGTAGCCTCAGGTAACAACTCTAAGCATGCAATAAGCTGTAACAGTTGCAGGGGCCACATGATATCAACCAACTCCTACATCTGCTAGGATTGTGGTTTTCTTACTACTGTGACAAAATGATAGGTCATGCAAAGGAATGGGTTCAACTAGCGGTAGAACGTATCATGGTGACATCCTAAACATGCATTTGCGAGAATGAGAGGGAAATGGGATTTTATAGACATGATCAAAGAGGGGGCTGCTTGCCTTGCTGACGATCACGGTGTAACACTCTTCTGACGTGAGGTTGAACTCGTCTCCGAGATCAACTCTACCGAGAAGATGCAATCACCGAAGCACTGGAAATAAAGCACAATCAAGATAATACAATGCACATTCAATATGCAAAACATAGCATCGCAATGTGCTGATGTGACTTATGTTTGAATTGCAACATGTTAATTGAAGTTGATTTGAAAGTGAATTCAAATTCAACTCCAAATGTATTCAAATTTGGTCAACTTGCGTTTGCTAAAGTTTGTTCATTTTAAACCAAAAGATCATATGTGTGAAATGCTCCTGAAGTACAAGTGATGTGTGGTGCATTTCAAAGTTTGAAGTTGGAATAGCAATTGAATTGATTTTGAATTAAATCCAATTAAATCAAATAGCAAAAGCTACTGGTCCCTTTTTAAGATCAACTCCAACATAGCTGAAAGTTGGTTATTTGGATAGAGGATTTTCTCCTGATCATTTTTCATATATTATATGTTGAATTTGGAGTTAAAATGAATTTTCTATGATTTTTTAGAGTTTCAGCCATTTTCTAGAATTTACTGAATAAAATAAATTGATTTAATCTTTACTGCGTCATCACTAGGTCATGCTGACGCCAGGGTTGACCAGTCAACTGACAGGGCGGCCCCACCTGTCAGCCTCACTGGGGTTAACTAAATCTTTTTAAATTTTAACCCGGATTAATTAAGGGGCTGGGCCCACTGTCATAGAGAGAGGTGAGGGTGATTAGCAGCTCGGTTAGGGTTAATCAACCGGCGGTTAAACGCCGGTGTCCTGGGCCACGGCGGCGCTCTGCCGGGGTGGGATTTCGGGCACGGGGGAGGGGGCTGGGGGCACGGGAGCGGAGCTCGCGACGTCGCGCGTCTCCTGGAGCATGCAGGGGACCTCGAGGAGGCCCTGAGCCATGGCTACTTCGATGGGAGGCGGCGGCCGAAGCCACTGGTCATGGCGGATGACGACAGAGGGCACGGGGAAGAAGAGGAAGAGCACGGGAAGGTTGCTCACGACACCACGCGTCTGTTGGAGCTAGGGGGGGTCAAACGGGCGCTCGGGGCCACGGCCTTGTCGACGGAGGCGGCGACCGAACCACTGTCAATGGCGAGAACAGCGTCGAGGGGTCGGGACGAAGCTAGGCTAGGGGGAAAAAGGTCGTGGAGCTCACCGGAGCGAGATGGAGGCCGCAGCGAGGCCGGAGAAGGAGCTGGCAGAGAGCAATTGCTCGCCGGAAAATCTGCAGCCGGCGGCGAGTTCTTGAAGTAGTCGTCGCTCTGCTGGTCCTTGAATCAAATTGGAGCTGCTGCTCGAGCTGGTGGTCGCCGGGGGTCCTCGTAGACACCTTGGCTCGCCGGAAGGAGCTCGCTGGCCGCTCTAAACCTCTTCGGCGCTCAGGCGGTTCTCGGGTGTGTGCGTGAAACAACGAGAGAGAGAGAGGGAGAGGATGAACTGGGAGAGGGGAAGAAGGGCCTGGGGTTTCCAGGCGTCCACGGCGACAGAGAAAGACGAGGGGGAAGCAGGAGGTGGCGAGGAGGGGGGGCATGCCCGCCACGCAGCGCACGGCGCGGCTGCCTCTCCTTCTGGCAGAGGAGGAAGACGAAAGAGGAGAGGAGCCAGGCTGGGCCAGGTGGGCCTTCGCCCGTGGGCGCAAGGTAAGTCTTCTCTGTGTTTTCTTATTTTCTTTTCTGTTGTCTGTTTTTCCCATTTAAAATAAATAGTTAGGGCATTTATAAAAATCCCCAAACATTTCTATAAAACCTTGGTGACTATATAGAAGTCAACCCAAGTTTTGGGAATTTTTGAAATTCAATTTATTTGAATTTCAATTCAAATAGACAAAAGATTTAATTTCCAAGCCACTATTTGAATTATTGAAAAATCTATGAGCATGGGATTAATCCCAAATCACTTTTAAAATGATCAGACTCATTTTTAGGATTTTTCAAAACATCCAAAAGAATTTTGGAAAAAGATTTATTTCTGGCCTTTCTATTTAATTCATTTAGGGCTTTTCTTTTCCCCAATTCCTTTTCTTTTGCAAATTTTTTTCATGAAGCAAAAATGCAAGCTAGGTTAAACACAAACCTACTTTGGGGTTCTGACATTAACGATGGTCTTCTTCTTCGGGGGGGGGGGATCACCGTCTCGGAGGCACTGTTAACGACACAATCATCAACAAGAGGGGGACAAATTTGAAAGTAAAATGCACATACACATGATAAGGTTGTCCATGATGTGAATGGTACTGGTTTGTAGCATATTCAATTTAATTGAAGTATATTGCATTTGAAATGCAAATTCAAACTCCAAATTCAATTTCAAATTAAGTCATATACACATTTGCTTCTGTTCCCCCATTTTAAAATGGTCAAACATAAAAACAAATTGCATATTCTTGATCCTTGTATTTTTCTGATAATTTTTCATATATTATGTGTTTAATTTGGAGTTAAAATGAATTTTCTATGAATTTCCAAAGTTTTTGGTATTTTCTGGAATTTCTGGAATTTCTTTAATTATTTTAATTTCTGGAAACTGTTTATTGCATCAGCATGACGCAATACTGATGTCACAGGGGGTCTATCCAGGGGGACCCAATGGTCAGTGTCAGTGAGGCTAATTCCTGTTAATTAAAACTAACAGGGGGTTTAGTTAGGGGCTGGGTCCACCTGTCTGTGACACTGGAGGGGTTTAGTAAGTGGCTTAGGGCTAATTAAGCTGGGCCGCCGGGATGTCGCTGCCGGCGACCTCTGGCACGGAGGAGTGGTCGCCGGAATGACCAAACGGCCACGGGAGAGCACGGGGGAGGCGCCAAATCGATCCCCGCATGCCCCCGCATCCATCTGTGCTATCCGGGGGTCTTCAGGGGGGCTGTGGCGACGGCGGCTTCAAGAACGGCGGCAGCTGGGCTCAGGTTCCAGCGAACTCGATGCTCCAGGCCACGGGAGGAAGCGCGGGAGGGTTGGGGAGGAAGAGGAGCTCACCCCAATGCCAATGAAGGCGTCGGAGAGGACTGGGAGGGCTCGGAGGCGACGCAATCGACGACGACCTTCTCTGGTTCCGGCGAGATCCCGAAGAAGCTAGCAGCGGCTATGGTCAGAATTGGACACCGAGCTCTTGCACGGGGAGGTAGTCGTCGACGTGGAAGCAGAAGGACATGCTTGTCCGGCGTCTTGGCGTCGTTGGCCGCGCGGGCTCATCGGCGTGCTCCGGTGAAGTTCTCTGTCGGCGCAAAAAATCCGGCGAGCTAGCGTGAGAGGGGGACTTTGAGTGGAGGGGAAAGGGAGAGGAGGGTCTGGGCATCTCCGTGGCATCCAGAAGAGGGCGAGGGGGAGCCAGGCAGGCTGGTGGCGTGGCGTCGCGGTCGCCGCGCGCTCTCGGCTCGCCACCGAGCAGCTTCGGGGCGAGGGGTAGAAGACGATAGAAGCTCGGGTGGGCTGGGCCGGCTACAGGTGAGTGGGCCTGCGCCTAGGTGCAAGGTAAGCCTCTCCTCACTGTTTTTCTTTTATTTCTTCTGACATTTGTTCTGTTTTGATAAAACAAATATCAAAACATTTTATAAAAATGCCCAAACAATTTTATAAATCCTAGGTGACCA
Organism: Bromus sterilis; assembly: GCA_950022295.1. Classification (NCBI taxonomy): domain Eukaryota; kingdom Viridiplantae; phylum Streptophyta; class Magnoliopsida; order Poales; family Poaceae; genus Bromus; species Bromus sterilis. The sequence goes on along the minus strand of OX465599.1, from coordinate 279,372,329 downwards.
GTAGCTAGCCACACAAAGAATTTGGACATTTTTGAAATTCAATAAGTTTGAATTCCAAATCAAATAGGGGTTTATTTAATTTCGAAAGCCACTGTTTGAATATTAGAAAATTCCATGTGCATGGGATTGATCCCAAACCACTTTTAAAATGACCAGCAACATTTCTAGGAATTTTCCAAACATTCAAATGATTTTTGGAAAAAGATTTTTATCTGGCCATTTCAAATAATTTCTCAGGGCTTTCTGCTTCCCCATTTTTGAATTTCTTTTGAATTTTTGCATGATGCAAAAAGGGCACAAAAAAACCCTAGCACTTACCCTAGTTGGGGTTCTGACAGTAATACATGAATATGTAGCATCCTGCACAGCCATGTTCTCTGTCATGCCAATGCCATGTCCAAAGTGGATAGGCTGAGTGACTCCAACGTGGTGCGGGTAGATCCTGACAATGCAGTGGAACTGGGTCTGGTTGAAGTCGAGGAACTACTCCTCAACGGTGTACTCAGGATACCATTGATATCCCACATAGGACATCATCTCGATCAACGTGGCGGGATGGCCACGCACACCGAGGCACCTGGTCAAACGAACAATCTGCCGAGGGGGAAGATCTGCCATCTGAAACAGAAAGAAGGAGTTTGCAAATGCATCAGATTATGAGATAAACCTGGAATGACTCGGACAGCATAACGGCTGTAATTGCAAGAAAAAGACAATTTATTACAACATGGAAACAACACTTACATACGATGTAATAAATCAGGGAGCATAACCACTCTAACAAACGGGTCACAACTTTCCTACAGCTACAAGGAAGCAAACAACGAGATGTTCTAATCAGACAGAGGAGAGCCTAGTCCTATCTTCCCGTAGAATAAGATGAGGGTGACTCAGAACTCAGAACGAAGGGGGTAAGGAGAAAAAAAGAAGCCTTACGTTGTTCCCTTATATACCCAGAGTAACTATATAACTATAGAAGGCTAGACTCGACTTCGGCCAAGGCTACTAGTCCTACAGTCAGTCCTGCTCTGATACCAAGTCTGTCAGGACCCGGGGTTAGCGTATGCAAGTCCAGCTAAGACATAGTCATATGGAGAGCCGAGAACCGTACCCACTTGTCTAAGCAGACAAGGCCAAGCACATAACGTTCTCGGAAAGCATCGTACGTGAGGGGTATCCCATCCAGGCCGGATGATCAACTGAGATGGGTCCACATCGTCCGCACACAATTCTAATGATATGGGTGATGAGCTCCCATATTCAAAGACAAGTCACCGCAACCATACTATCGACTATCTCATAACTCTTACATAAACTTACTCCAGCCCGATCACTTAGTCGGGGTCTAGGGCGGGCTCGATCATACCACAAAGTGTGCACGAGACGGAGTCTCGAACAATCGCATCGCGATGCCCCAAGCTGCGCACATCTAAGGGCCACTTGGTGTATGAAAGACCGCCAGCCAGATCACAACTAAGGTCTCGAAAACCCATACAAAGACATGCATGTTATAAACATACACGCAGCACACATACCTTGTATGAACAGCAGGTATCATTGCAATTCTCTACAAAGTATACATTTTTATTGATAACTCTTATAGAGTGCACACAGAGATCACAAACATGTGATCCAACATTACAACACAAGCGGAAGAAAATTATGTCTGAGTACAGACAAGTTTAACAAATGGCTTAAGAAGCCTTATTTAAACACAAGCCCTCCACGAGGGAACCAGTCGTCTGACTAGGACTAGACTAGCTTGATCTTCAGTCGTCCAGCTCGATGAAGAAGCCACCTTCGGGGTCAGTGGGTTCATCTAAAACATAGATTAAGCAAACGTGAGTACAAAGTCGTACTCAGCAAGACTTACATAGGAGCTATACTACTCATGCACATGTATCAAGGTAAAGGGAGGTGGAGTTTCACTTGCAGAAGTGCCATCTTTGACTTGGCTAGTCCTGAACTACGAGTACCAGACTTTGAGGTAAGAAGCGTACACGAGTCCACTACTTTCTCCAACCAATTACACCACTATGGTGCCTTCCTCGACTTCCCCACGAGAAAGCACGCCATAGCACTCACACTTATCTTGGTGTGTTTTAGAAGTATCCAGTTCAAGTTGTCTAATAATCAAGCTAAGCTTTCCAAGCAGTCCATAACCGCGGACGCGGCTATTCGAATAGTTTTGTTAACCCTGTAGGGGTGTACCGCTACACACACATGATCATCATTTACCGCCTTTGATCTCGACACCATTCAAGGGGTGCCAGCAAGGATGCTCACCACAACTGTTACCTCATAGCCGATCTAGTCCGAGAAAGCCGCCTACTTGGGTTGGTTACCACTATCGTGAACCCGGCCGGTTTACCGAAGTGGACCCAAGTGATGTGTGCGTGGTGCATAAGCCGGTCTCGGATGAGCCGTTCTCTCACTTAGCATCCAGGCCACAGACCTACCAGAACTCCGAACTATTGCGACATCTGGACATCGAAGGGGATGAGTTAGTAAGCTGAGAGGGTTCAGTGAGCCCAATGTGTGGTTGTACTCTTCATCTTGGATCACCACACAAGAACTCGAACTTAGGGCGGTGTTCAACGAGACAACCCACCGTGTACTCCTACACAGCCTCTCATCGTTCACCTTGTATTAGGGTAGATTCACCAACAATTTTCTACCATCATCATCATGATCACTACCATCCCGACTCACATAACAGTATCATCATGATATCACTCTAAGCATGCAATAAGCAGTAACAATTGCAGGGGCCACATGATATCAATCAACTCCTACATTTGCTAGGATTGTGGTTTTTCCTACTACTGTGACAAATGATAGGTCATGCAAAGGAATGGGTTCATCTATGTGGTAGAAATGTAGCATGGTAATCATCCTATACAATGCATAAGCGAGACATGAGAGGGAAGTGGGATTTTATCGACATGATCAATGGGGGTTTGCTTGCCTTGCTGACGAGGTTCGGGTTCGGGGTCTTCAACGAAGGGGGCAACCTCCTGCTCCGGTTCCACCTCTACTCGACAAACAACAAACAAGGTAGCAAAGTAAATACAATGAAAAATCACATGATGGAAGGTTGGAACTTGATGTAAATGCTTTGACGTGTGAAGCAATTCCATTTAAATGGAGTATATTGCAAATTGAATTGCAAATTCAAACTCCAATTTGAATTCAAACTTAGCCAAGTTACATGTGACATTGTTAGATCAATTTGAAACATTTTGAATTGTGTATGATATGCCTCTAAAGTGTGGTTGAAAGGTAGCATAATTCCATGGTCCAAGTTGCAAAATCATTTGAATTGAATTTGAATAAATTCCAAATAAATCAAATGACATATGCTACTGGTCCCATTTTAAAATCAACTCAAACAAAGTTGAAAGTTGTATATTTGGATAGCTTATTTTCTCCTGATCATTTTTCATATATTATTTGTCCAATTTGGAGTTAATATGAATTTTCTATGAATTTCCAAAGTTTGGGCTAATTTCTGGATTTTCTGGAATTTCTTTAATTCATTTTACTCTAGAAATTCATTTATGGCGTCAGCACTGCGCCAGCATGGCGTCAGCAGGGGACTGACCAGTGGGTCCGGGGTGTCAGTGGGAGGATTAAATTAACCCGGTTGTTTAAATTAACCAGTGGCTTAATTAAGCCACTGGGGCCCATTGTCAGTGACCTTGGGTCACTTAACCCAGGTGGGGTTAAGCCCCTAACCGTGGCCACGTCGGCGGCCTGCCGGCGGCTAAACGTCGGCGTCACAGACGCGGCGGCGCTGCACGGGGAGGGTGCTCCCGGCCACCATTTGGCACGGGGAGAGCACGGGACGGATCCTCGAGCTCGTCTGCGTCTCGTGGTGAACACGGGGGACCTTGGGGGGCACCGGAGCTACGCTGGCGATGACCTTAGGCGGCAGCCGTGGCTTGGCGATGACGAAGACGACACTATGGTGGTTTTTCGTGGGCAAGCGAAGGCTCGGATGAAACCTCGGAGCACCAGGATGATGACGCGCGCAACGGTTGAGTCGATGGAGCACTGGGGCGACCTCAACGTCAACCATGGCGGCGACATGCTTCGGCAACCATGGCGCAAACGGCTAGAGACCACGAGAGAGGGCGCCAGGTTGGGGGAAACGGGCAGGAGCTCACCACGAACTCGATGGCGTGGTCCGCGGGCTCGGGGAGGGTCTGGTGGTGGCGAATCGACGAGGTAGCTCTCCGGCGACCGGCGGCGATTCGGTGAGGCTCGCGTCTCCTCTGGATCAAATCAAGGCCCCGTCTTCTGCGAGGTGATGAAGTCGACGATGACGCACGCACGGGACAAGTTGGCTTTAGCTCTAGGCCAAGGTGGCCACGTCGTCCACGGTGGCGCGCTCCGGCGAATCTTCGGTTCGTCTTCGAATCCGGCGAGAACGAAGGTGGCAAGTGCACTGGAGGGGGGAGAATGGAGCTGGGCGTCTCCAGGACGTCTCCAGACGCGATAAGGACGCCGGGGAGGCCTCCAGGCAGGCAGGTGGCGTGGCGGCCGCCGCATGCCGGCCACCGAGCTGCTTGCCGCCGCGCTGGAAGAAGACAAGGGGGTTTCCAGGTGGGCTTGGGCCAGGGGGGATGAGTTGGGCCGAATGGCCAGGTAAGCTCTCTTTTCCCTTTTTCCTTTCTGTTTTCTTTTCTGACATTTGTTTTGCTGTGCTAAAAAAAATAGCTAGGCATTTTATTAAATGCTGAAAATTTTTATATGGCCTCACAATAATATAGACTAGCCATTTATAAAGTTTCAACATTTTTAAAATTCAAGCGCAGGCTTTAAGAATTTTTGTCTCACCGGTTTGTAGTTGTCTTTGAATTTTTTAAGTCTACATCGGGTGCGCGTCAGCGCTCCTGATGGGAGTAGCCCCCGATTCTTTAGGCGATCGCTTGTGATCGGGTGAATACTAAAGAATCGTGCGATTTTTCAACTTTCTTTTTCCTGGGCTTTGACTTTTGGCGAGAGTCGCGTCTTTTTCGAGGAGAACTTATTTCAGGGGAGTTCTAAGCTCAAGCCTCCGAGTGCTTTTAAGTAAGAGTCGCGTTTGCGGAGATATCGTCTCTCGGGGGGAGTTCTATGCTTGATCCCCCGAGTGCTTTTAAGTAAGAGTCGCGTTTGCGAAGATAGCATCTCTCGGGGGGAGTTCTAAGCTCGAGACCCCGAGTGCTTTTAAGTAAGAGTCGCGTTTGCGAAGATAGCGTCTCTCGGGGGGAGTTCTAAGCTTGAGCCCCCGAGTTCTTTTAAGTAAGATGCTTTGGGCAACATTATTTTATTCCTTCGAATTTTGCATGTGTTGCCGGTCGGTGCTGCTGCCGATGTCTCTGATAATGCCTGGAGGACTATGGGTAGAACATGCGTAGGTTCGCTACGTTCCATGGATTTCCCACGTCCTCATTGGTCTTCGGATTCGCCAATCTGTATGCTCGTCCTCCTATGACTTCCGAGATGATGAACGACCCTTCCCATTGTGGGGCAAGTTTGTGCACAGTTTCCTGTATTAGCCGTAGCACAAGGTCTCCTTTGTTGAACGATCTGCTCCGCAGGCGACTGCTTTGATATGTGCGCAGCATGTCCTGGTATCCTTCAGATCTTGTGATGGTTGTGTCTTGTGCTTCGTCTTCTATGTCTTTGTCGTTCTATAGTGCTTCTTCTGCCTCTTCTTCTTCGTACCCTGAGATTCTGGGTGCTCCGAATTTTAAGTCGTGTGGTAGCACTGCTTCTGCCCCGTATACCAAGAAGAAAGGTGTGTATTCGGTCGAGCTGTTTGGGGTGGTGCGCAGGCTCCATAGGACCGCGGGGAGCTCTTCTATCCAGTTGCCTGTGGCTTGTTCAAGTGGTGCCAGAAGTCGCTTCTTTATTCCTCCGCATACTAAGCCGTTTTGTTTCTCCACTTGGCCATTGGACTGCGGGTGTGCGACTGATGCGTAGTTTATTTTGATGCCCAACTCCTGGCAGAAGTTTTGGAATTCTGCTGCTGTGAAGTTTGTACCATTGTCTGTGATGATGTTGTGTGGTACCCCGAATCTAAAGTTGATTGATTTGATGAAGTTGACTGCCATGAGGGCTGTTGAGCTGGTGATTGGTACTGCTTCGATCCATTTGGTGAATTTGTCTACTGCGACTAGTAGGTGTGTTCGTCCTCCTTTTGATGATTTCTTGAGTGGGCATACCATGTCGAGTCCCCATGTGGCAAATGGCCATGATAATGGTATGGTTTTGAGTTCCGATGCTGGGGCGTGCGTCCTGCTGGCGAACTTTTGGCAGGCGATGCAACGCCGTACGATATCCTCTGCATTTCTCATAGCGGTCGGCCAGTAGAAACCTGCTCGAAAGGCTTTTGCCACGAGTGCTCGACGGCTGGCCTGGTGCCCGCAGGTGCCTTCGTGAATCTCGAGCAGTAGGGCTTTACCATCTTCTTCGTCTATACACTTTTGGAGTACATGGGAGATGCTGCGCTTGTAGAGCTTCCTGTTAATTACCGTGAATGCTTTAGATCGTCGACTGATGCGTCGGGCTTCTGTAACGTCTTGTGGTAAAGTGCCTTCTACTAGGAATCGAAGGAAGGGCCTTGCCCAGGCTTGGTCTTTGAGTGCTGCTAGTGCTTCAACTTCTATTGCTTGATTGTTTGTATCGTCAGCTGCACTTGCTGCTGCTACCTGTGCTGGTTCGTTTGTGTCGTCTTCCTCCGCGACTACTTTGGGTTCTGCTGGCTTTGCTTTTATTGATCTCTGATTGATGCTCTTGAGGAAAAGGCCTGGTGGTATTGGTCCTCGAGTCGATCCGATGTTCGCGGGTTCGTCTGCTTCTGTATTGTTTGCTCTGGGATGTAGTTGAGTTCACAACTGTCAAATCCTCCCTCTAGTGCGTTATAGAGTTTCTGGTAGACTGCCATGTTGTCTGCGACTGCGTTATAGTCTCTCATCGCCTGCAGGACAACGAGGTTGGAGTCGCCGTAGATCGAGAGGCGAGTGGCACCGCAAGTTTTTGCCATGCGCATGCCGTGTATTAGTGCCTTGTACTCTGCTTCATTGTTGGAGGCGTTGATGAAGTTGATCTGGAGGATGTACTTGAGCTTCGTTCGTTTTGGGGAGACTAGGACGACACCTGCTCCGGCTCCTTGCTGTTTTTTGGATCCGTCGAAGTACATCGTCCATGAATTAGATAGGTCTGGGGACCTGGTGTTTGGACTTCTGCCCACTCGACCAGGAAATATGGGAGTACTTGGGATTTGATTGCTGTTGGGTGTTTGAACTGCAGGTCTCATGGGATGAGCTCCATGTTCCACTTGGCGACTCGACCAATCGCTCCGGGATTGTTGAGGATGTCCGCGAGTGGTGCACTGCTCACGATTGTGATGGAGTGTTCGTCGAAGTAGTGCGATACTTTCTGGAGGTCATGATGATGGCGAGCAGGAGCTTCTGGTAGTGTGGGTACCGCTACTGTGGCTTTGTGAGTAGCGTGTTGATGTAGTAGATTGGTCTCTGGATGCTCTGGATTTTCCCTTCTTCTGCCCGCTCGACGACGAGTACTGTGCTCACGACACTGTTGCGTGCTGCTATGTAGAGATACAACTTTTCCCTTTCTTTAGGCACCGCTAAGATTGGTGGGGTCGAGAGGGTCTTCTTTAAGTCTGCGAATGCGTTGCTTGCTTCCTCGGTCCATTCGAATTTTTCTCCCTTTCTCAGCAGCTTGTAAAATGGCAAAGTTATTTCCCCCAACCTGCTGATGAAGCGGCTCAGTGCTGCGAGCTTTCCTGTGAGCTGTTGTATTCCTCTGATGTTGGTTGGCCTTTGCATCTTGGCGATTGCTTGGACCTTTTCGGGGTTTTCTTCGATTCCTCGGGCAGAGACCATGTATCCGAGTAGTTTTCCAGCTGGGACGCCAAACATGCATTTTTTGGGATTGAGCTTAATCCTGTACTTGTTGAGGGCTCCGAATGTCTCGCAGAGGTCGTCGATTAGCGTGTTTGCACTGTAGGTTTTGATGACGATGTCGTCCACGTAGACTTGAATGTTCCTGCCGATCTGGTCTCTCAAACATGCTTGCATCATCCGATGGTACGTGGCTCCCGTGTTTTTTGGGCCAAAAGGCATTGTTTGGTAGCAGAATACTCCATAGGGGGTGATGAATGAGGTGTGATCTTCGTCTTCTTCCTTCATCCTGATCTGATTGTATCCTGAGTATGTCTCGAGGAAGGAGAGGAGGTCGCATCCTGCTGTGGAGTCGAATATTTGATCGATTCTTGGCAGGGGGAAGTGGTCTTTTGGGCAGTGCTTGTTGATAGGCCCGTAGTCGACGCACATCCTCAGTACCTCGGTGTCCTTTTTAGGGACTAGGACTGGGTTTGCTATCCATGTTGCTTTCTTTGTCTCTCTGATGAACTATGCGTCGAGTAGTCGATTGACTTCTTCTCCAATTGCTCTGCATTTGGGCTCTAAAAATCGTCGCAACGCCTGCTTTACTGGCTTCGTGTTTGGCTTGATGTGAAGCGCGTGTTCCGCGAATTCTCGTGGTATCCCGGGCATGTCGGCTGGGCACCAGGCGAGAATTTTCCACTCTTCGAGAAGGAAAGTTATGAGGGTGGTTGCTTTCTCTTCTGGAAGGTGGGCATATACGCGGACTGTCTTCTCTGGGTCTGTCGGGTGTACTTGGTGTGTGATCGTGTCGCTGTTGACGCTGAAGTCGCGACAGAATTCCTTTGTCTCACTTTTGTCCGTCACCATGGCTATTTATTTGAGATGCTGCTGGGCTCCGAATGTTTCGGAGGATTTGTGGAAGTCGCGGTCGCACTGGTCCGATTTGATGAAGCTTCCCTTGACTGTGATGATTCCTGCAGGTCCTGGCATCTTGAGCTTGAGATATGCATAGTGTGGAACCTCCATGAACTGTGCGAACGCCGGTCGCCCGAGTATGGCGTGATACTACGACTGCCAGTCGAGTATTTCGAACTCAAGTGCTTGATTTGCGAAGTTGCGCTTGCTGCCGAAGATCACATCAAGCTGTACTGCTCCGATGGAGGTGGCTGCTTCGCCCGGGACTACACCGTATATTGTGGTTCCTGACTTCTTCCACACTGATCGTGGGATGAACATCTTGCGTAGAGTGCTGGCGAAGATTATGTTTAGACTGCTGCCTCCGTCCATGAAAATTATGTCCATGTCGTATCCTCCGATCTGCGCTTCGAGGACCAGGGGTGCATGCCCAGGCCTCGGGACTGCGGGCGGATGGTCGCTTTGTTAGAAGGTGATGTTGGTCTCAGCGCCGCTCAGTTGGTAGATTTCAGTTGTCTTTAGGTCTTCGGCTGCTTCGGCTGCAAGGTGTAGGAATCTTGCTTTGCTTTCGATGGTCTTACTTCTTGGATCATGCAGATTCGTCCCTGGGACGCGGGATATTGCTCCTCTACACTTAGTGCGGCTGACTGCGTGCTTCTTCGAGTGCATTTGGCTTCACATTGCTTCTCCTCCTTGAGGCTGTTGGAGAGTTTGGCGAATAGGCGGCAATCTCCCAGGATGTGGCTTGCTCTGAGATGTCCTCGACTGTCTTCGAAACAGTGGATCGCGCAGGGTCCTTCCAGTTGATCTTTAGCTGTGAGTTTGCTGGAGCCGGCGTGCCTTCTTCTCCTTGAGACTTGGAAGATCTGCGAGGGGTCTTCTGCTCGGCTGTGGAATCTTGGGTCGAGTTCTATCCCGTCACTGAGTGATTGATTGCCGATCAAGTTGGCGAATTCGTCTGGCCTTCGATCCGGGTCGTAGTAGTCTCCGGACTGGGTCTTGGAGTCACTGTCTTGGCACGTGGTGGGAGTCTGGGTGGCGGTGGGTCGTCGACTGATGGGCGAGTCTTCGGCCACGCGCCATGACTCTTCGAGTGGGACTCACGAGTAGCCTCCTTGTGCTTGTCTTCTGGGTCGTCGAGTTCTTTTCCGTCGGTGATGGATCTGGCAGTCGTCGAGACGTTGGACTTGGTTCTGCTGCAGGCTGGATGGTCCCGATGGGGTGACGGAGACGCTTGCGGTGAACTTGAATCTCTCGAGCGGATTGGATCTGGCTCTAGTCCTTGAGTCTTGATCTGTTGAGGTCGGGACCGCCGAGATCGTGATTCCAACCTGTGTAGTTCCCACAGACGGCGCCAATTGACGGGGATCAACCTCGGAAAATCCCATGGTCAGGGACCCTGGGGTAGTCATAGAGATGGCACAGGTTGGACGATACTCGTCGGCTAACAGGAGAAACACTTCCTGCTCGATATTATTACGTGAGGGGGCGATTACAGTGGAGGCCAAGGCGAGTTCTCGCAAGGCAAGGATGAGTAGATGCGTATTGAGATGATTTAGACGTCTCCCCTCCCAGCCTTTATATACTAGGCCAGGTCTCGGGGAGTCCGTGCTAGGTTACATAGGTAGTTTCCTAGTTCTAGTCTTGCCTTGTTCGCCAAGTTGCACCTTCCATATTAGTCGCGGACTCCTACGTCGGTGCTGGGATGGGCCAATCGCGGGCTTGTTGTAGCTTCCCAGTGGGCCTTCTGCCTTCATACGCACCAGGTAGCTTCACACGTAGGTGTCGTGGGGTCACCCCCTCGTCAGAGAGGATCAATTTGACTTGTACTTGACTAGTGTTCTGGGGATGAGTCAACATAATATCTCGAAGGAGACAAAGTGTGACACTTTAGTATATTGAGTTCTTAATTAAACTATATATATAAATTTATTCTCTAATCCCATCTCCCATTGCTTGCATGCAAACACCATTTGGAGACATTCGAGTAATGGACAGCGAGAGCTCTTGCACCTTACTTTTCTAGAATTAATGCTAAGACTCTTGCTTGTTATTATCTTGACTTGAATTGCACATCTTACTTGCTTTATTTTGAAGTTCTTATATGTGTTTTAGCATGTCACCACAGAAATTATCTGTGTTATCATTTACCTACTCGAGGACGAGCAGGAATTACCATGGGTCCATGACCAGTAGCTATGTGATGTCTTCTCTCCAATCTTGTTCTTCAATGTTTAGTCCTTGTGAGCTGCCTTACATTATGAATACACCTATGTAATTTTCCTGCTGTTGCTATGCTGTGTTTGCTGGGATCCGACGGATTATGAGATTATGTTCAGATCGTGATGAGTTATATATTTGGTTTACCTTTTATATTTTGTTCTTGAGTAATTCTTGCATGTTCTCTGTTGCTTTTTATTACTTTGGCCAAGTAGTAGATAGTAACTCCAAGAGGGACATTATACATGATTGTGGGTTCATGGCCCCAGATGTCTAGCTTGAGTGACAGAAATATGAGACTAGAGGATGTGCTGTTTCCACCAGGGAGAAAACAACGATGCTTGTAACCGCGGTTGCAAGGATTGTTTACCTTACACATAGATTGTTTATGCAATTGTCTGTTGCTTTGAGTTTACACTTTGGGTGGGGCTCGCAACTTAATTCCAGCGAGATATTCCGGATAGATATCTCAAGGTGGATGATTAGTAGTAGATGCAGATGGATTTCGGTCTACTTGTCTTGGCGTACTGCCCATAATTTTTGATCCTCTTACTTTCAAGTAGCATAATTAGCATTGCGGTGCGTTTATAATTCTGTCAATTGCTGAGCTGTAATTTGTTCACCTAGCTTAGCTGTTTATCGTCTTTTGGGAGAGAGACATCACTAGTGAACATCATGGGACCCCGGTACATATTTCCACCATTGTTTACACCTCCACTTAATTTACTGCTTTTACTTTCAGTTGCTATCATTATCACTATCATTATCCCCTCACATTTAATACCTTGTAAACAACAAGGATGGAGGGATTGACGACCCCTTTGTACTCGTTGGGAGCAAAGCTACCCGTTGTGTGTGCAGGTCCATGCTAAGCAAGTGATATTGAGTAAACGGCGCCTCACTTGCCGAACCACCTACTTGTCGTATTCAGAGTTAGTGGAAATTTGTTGCTATGCTACATATCAATCTTCCACTTGGGGTAGCCAACGAGGAGCACTACTTCAGTGCCATCAGATGCACCCCCACTAGTTCCATTGGAGAGCTTACCTTATCTCACATGTACATCCGTTGGATGGCAATCCCTACTCCTCACATCATATCTATCATTTGGCTTTCTCTCTCCTATGATTGTCCTCATTGATGTGAGCCTTTCACACCTTTTTGTCTTCCTTCCCTATCATTATTCTCTTTGCCATGCTAAGTGCCAACGTATCTTGCTCGCGCTCAATCATTGCATTAGTGCTCAAAGTCGAAAGGAAGAGGATCAGTTTGACTTGTGCTTGACTAGTGGTCTGGGGATGAGTCAAAATAAGATTCCGAAGGAGACTAAGTTTGAAGTTTTAGTAGATTGAGTTATCAATTAAACTATATAGTTTTTTTATTCTATAAACCCATATCCCACTTCTTGCACGCAAACACCATATGGAGACATTCGAGTCACGGACAGCGAGAGCTCTTGCACCTTTATATTATTACTTTGCTAGTTTCAATACTAGATATAGACTCTTGCTTGTTATTGTCTTGACTTGAATTGCATATCTTACTTGATTTACTTTGAAGTTCTTATATGTGTGATAGCCTGTCACCACATAAATTATCTGTGTTATCATTTACCTACTCGAGGACGAGAAGGAATTAAGCTTGGGGATGTTGATACGTCCTAAACGTACCTATAATTTCTGCTTGTTCCATGCTTATTTGGGTGACATTTCTATGTGTTTTTCTACACTTTCATACCTTTTTTCACATATTTGGACTAACCTACTAACTCAGTTCACCCACTGCCAGTTTATGTCTGCTGATGTCTAGGAATTGCAGGTTTATGCCCATATTTATGGTGCCCAAAAATTTCCAAGAAAAATATATAAAAAATTAACATTCCAGAAGACTCCGGAAGACCGAAGGGGAGCCAGAGGGGGGCCACCCCCTCCCAGACGGCCAGGTGGCGCGGCCCCACCTCTTCCGCGCCAGGAGGCCGCCTGGAGGGCTGGGGCCTCCCCTCTGTCCCCCTTCCGCCTATATTTACCCCTCGGTATAGAAACCCTGAAAAAGACCCCGCATCGAAAAGTTCTCCACTGTTCCGCCGCCGTCGCGATCCCGAGATTGGGATTGCCAGAAGACCTCGTCTCGGCACCTTGCCGGAGGGAGGATTGTTCTCCTGGAGCTTCTCCACCACCATGAGCGCTTCCCGGATATGCCGTGAGTAGTCCCCCTTGGATCATGGTTCCATGACCAGTAGCTATGTGATGTCTTCTCTCCAATATTGTGCTTCAATTCTTAGCCCTTGTGATCTTCCCTACATGATCAAGTGATGTGCGGAAGTGATAATGGCTTCTCGCCTTTCGTTGGTTACCCCAAGTGGAAGGTGAGATGTAGGATAGCAGCAAATTTCCCCTATGTAGAGGATAGGGTTTGTCTCCCATAGGACTCCTGAAGATGATAAGTAGGTGACAACGGAGCTAGAAATTTAGCGGTTGACGCGGACCTACACACACACCAAATAACTTTGCTCCCAACGAAGATTAGAGAGGCTGTCAATTTCTCCGGCCTAGTTGTTTACAAAGGATCAAACGCAAGGGATAAGGATAAAGTGATAGCAACTAGAAAGTAAAAGCAGAAAATAAATTGAGCGTGTAAACAATGATGTGAATATGGATCGGGGTCCCATGATGTTCATTAGTGATGCCTCTCTCCCAAAAGACGATAAAATTGCTACGCGAGATAAAAAAAATCAAAAGTGGGCAATTGACAGGATTAAAAACGCACCGCAATGCTAACTATGCTACAAAGAAAGGACGAGGCTCAAAAGCATGGGCAGTACGCAAAAATAAGTAGACCGAAATCCAACTTCATCTACTACTAATCATCCACCTTGAGATATCTATCCAGAACATCTCGCTGTATTAAGTTGCGAGCCCCACCCAAAGTGTAAACCCAAAGCAACAGACAAGTGCATTAAAAGAACTTTGCGTAAAGTAAACAATCCTTGCAACCGCGGTTACAAGCACCGTTGTTTCCCCCCTTGTGGAAACAACACTTCCCCTAGAATCATGTTTCTGTCACTCAAGCTAGTCATCAGGGGGCATGAACCCACAATCGAGCATAGCGTTCCCTCTTGAAGTCACTACCTACTACTTGTCCAAAGCAATAAACAACAACGGAGAACATGCAAGAATTACTCAAGAACATAAATATAAAAGATAAGAACCAAATATATTACTAAATCACAAACTGAACATAGTCTCATAATTCATCAGATCCCAACAAAATCAGCATAGCTACAACAGAAAATTACGTATGTGCCTTAATCATGTAGGGCAGCTCACGAGGTATAATCCATGAAGAACAAAGAGGGGAGGATAACATCACATAACTACTGATCACGGACCCATGGTCCAAGGTAGACTACTCATGGATCATCCGGGAAGCGTCCATGGTGGAGGGGAGGCTCCTGGAGGTCAATCCTCCCTCCGGCAGGGTGCCTGGAAGAGGTCTGCTGGCGCTCCCGATCTTGGAACCGCGGCGGCGGCAGAACAAAGGCGAGATCGCGAAAAAGGGTTATGTCTTCGGAGGTTTCGCGTCACGGAGAATATATAGGTGAAAGGGGGGAACCAGGAGGCCACCAGGGGTCCAGGTGCCCCCCTGGCGCGGCCCCACCCTAGGGCGCGTCGGGAGGACGCCTGGGGCCCCGGTGGGTCCCCTCCGGCCCCTCCTAGGTGTTTCCGGAAAATCTGGTACAATGATTTTTTATCCGATTTTTCCCAAATTTTTGGAGCACTTTTAATATGGAGAAACCTGAAATAGAAAAACTGCAGAAAACAGGAACTGGCACTATGGTGCACTGAGTTAATAAGTTAGTCCAAATATGATCAAAAGTGTATGAAAGTGTATCTAGATCATAGCAATATCACACAAAAGATGCATGGAGCAAGAAGAAATTATAGATACGTTTGGGACGTATCAACATCCCCAAGCTTAATTCCTGCTCGTCCTCGAGTAGGTAAATGATAACAAGCATAATTTCTGTGGTGACATGCTAACAACCATATAAGAACTTTGAAAGTAAAGCAATCAAGGTATGTAATTAAATTCAAGTCATAACAGGCAAGAGTCTATATTAGCATTGAAACAAGCAACATAAGAACATTAAGGTGCAAGAGCTCTCGCTGTCCGTGACTCGAATGTCTCCAGATGGTGTTTGCATACAAGAATTGGGAGATGGGAATACGAGAACATATATATTTGTTGAGAACTCAATCTACTAAAGTTTCACACTTAGTCTTCTTTGGAATCTTATCTTGACTCGTCCCCAGACCACTAGCCAGGTACAAGTCAATTTCATTCACTCCCTTTCGATATTTTGAGCACTCATGCAATGGATGAGCGTAAGCACGAGAGTTGACACTTAGGATGGCAAAGAGAGATATATGGTGGAGGAGGAAGACAAAAAGGGTGAGAAAGGCTCACATCAATGAGGAAAATCATAGGCGAGAAGGCCAAATGATAAATATGATGTGAGGAGTAGGGATTACCATGCAACGGATGCACATATGAGTTAAGGTAAGCTCTCCAATGGAACTAGTGGGGGTGCATCCAACTTGCTCGCTCATGAAGACCTAGAGCTCGTTTGAGGAGGCTGATGACAAGAGAGTTGACTAGTGCAACGCCTCTCCTCATCGGTTACCCCAAGTGGAAGGTGTGATGTAGGATAACGGCAAATTTCCCTTGGTGAAGATACCAAGGTTGTGTTCAATCCAGTAGGACTCCGAAGATGATAAGTAGGTGTCAGCGGCGCAACTGACGTGGACCTGCACACAACACAAATAACTTTGCTCCCAACGAGTACAGAGAGGTTGTCAATATCTCCGGCCTTGCTATTTACAAAGGATCAACGCGACAGATAATAGTGATAATGGTAGAAACTGGATAGTAAATGAGTGTGTAAACAGTGATGAGAATATGCACCGGGGTCCCGTGATGTTCACTAGTGATGTCTCTCCGAAAAGACGATAAAACTGCTACGCGAGGTAAACAAATTACAACTGGGAAATTGACAGGATTATAAACGCACCGCAATGCTAACTATGATATAAGAAAGGAAGAGGCTCAAAAGCATGGGCAATACGCAAAATAAGTAGACCGAAATCCAACTGCATCTACTACTAATCATCCACCTTGAGATATCTATCCAGAACATCTCGCTCGTATTAAGTTGTGAGCACCACCCAATGTGTAAACCCAAAGCAACAGACACCTTCATTAAAAATAACTTTGCGTAAAGTAAACAATCCTTGCAACCGCGGTTACAAGCACCGTTGTTTTCCCCCTTATGGCAACAACACATCACCTAGATTCATGTTTCTGTCAATCAAGCGTGTCATCGGGGGGCATGAACCCACAATCGAGCATAACGTTCCCTCTTGGAGTTACTACCTACTACTTGGCCAAAGCAATAAACAACAACGGAGACCATGCAAGAATTACTTAAGAACAAAAATATAAAAGATAAGAACCAAATATATTACTCTATCACAATCTGAACATAATCTCAGAATCCATCAGATCCCATCAAACTCAGCATAGCAACAGCAGAAAGATTACATATGTGCATCGATCCTGTAGGGCAGCTCACGAGGTCTAAACCATGAAGAACAAAGAGGGGAGGAGAACATCACAGAAGTGCTGATCACAGACCCATTGTCCAAAGAAAACTACTCACGACACATTCGAGAAGCGTCCATGGTGGAGGAGAAGATCCCGGAGGTCGATCCTCCCTCCAGCAGGGTGCCGGGAAGAGGTCTGCTGGCGGTCCCGATCTTGGAAGCGCGGCGGCAGTGTAACAGAGGCGAGATTGCGAAAAAGGGATCTGTCTTCGGGGGTTTCGCGGCAAGGGGAATAAATAGGCGAAGGGGGGCAGCCAGGGGGGCCACCAGGTGTCCAGGAAGCCACTTGGCGCGACCCCCCCCTAGGCCGCGCCACCTGGCTGCCTGGGCACCAGGTGGGGCCACTCCGGCCCTCCTTCGGGACTCTGGAAGCTTCCGTTGCGCTGATTTTTTATCTGATTTTCCTGGATTTTTGGACCACTTTTAATACGGGGGAAAACTGAAATAGAAAAACAGCAGAAAAGAGAAACTGGCACTGGGGTGCACTGAGTTAATAGGTTAGTCAAAATATGATCAAAACATGCATGGAGCAAGCAGAAATTATAGATTCGTTTGGGACGTATCAACATCCCCAAGCTTAATTACTGCTCGTCCTCGAGTAGGTAAATGATAACAAGCATAATTTCTGTGGTGACATGCTAGCAACCATGTAAGAACTTTGAAAAGTAAAGCAATCAAGGTATGTGATTCAATTCAAGTCATAACATGCAAGAGTCTATATTAGCATTGAAATAAGCAACGAAAGAACATTAGCTGCAAGAGCTCTCGCTGTCCGTGACTCGAATGCCTCCAAATGGTGTTTGCGTGCAAGAAGGGGGATAGGGAATACGAGAAAAAAGTATTTTTGTTGATAACTCAATCCACTAAAGTTTCACACTTGGTATTCTTTGCAATCTTATCTTGACTCATCCCCATACCACTAGGCAGGTACATGTAAATTTGATCCACTCATTTTCTATATTTTGAGCAGTCATGCAATGGATGAGCGTAAGCACGAGAGTTGACACATAGGATGGCAAAGAGAGAAATATGGTGGAGGAGGAAGACAAAAAGGTGAGAAAGGCTCACATCAATGAGGACAAGCATAGGAGAGAAGGCCAAATGATATATATGATGTGATGAGTAGGGATTGCCATGCAACGGATGCACATATGAGCTAAGAAAGCTCTCCAATGGATCTAGTGGGGGTGCATCTAACTTTCTCGCTCATGAAGACCTAGAGCTCGTTTGAGGAGGCTCATGCTTGGAATATGCAAGCCAAGTTCTATAGTGTGAAGGTCCCCACATAGCTATATGCATGAATGATCATCTGTATGGAGTACAAGGATAAGAGGGAGTACTAGTGTGGATCTTTCAAAAGGATAGTAGTGTTGCCCCTTTCTCTCTTTTTATTTCTTTTTTCTCTTTTTTTTCTCTTTTTTGTATTTTTGGTGGTCTCAATAGCTCTTTCTATTTAACTCTCATTTGTCCTCTTTGGGATATTTTGTCCACTTTGGGATCTTTTCCTCACATAAGGGCAACACTCTAATTTACAAGGGGGTATAGAAGATCTTTCACACCTTACAAAGTACTCAAACATAAAGAAGATGTAGCTATCATGATGTATGCACTGTATGCCTCTGCCAGTGTAGCAGGAACATGTATGACATGACGATCAAGTCATGAAGAGGTGGATGTTGCATGGCAATATATCTCGGAAAGGCTATGGAAATGCCTTGATAGGTAGGTGTGGTGGCTGTTTTGAGGAAAGATATAAGGAGGTTTATGATGATAGAGCTTATCATGCCAAGGGTTTGGATGTACCGACGAAGGTGGTCGTCAACTCTCGGAGTGAGAAGAAGGAAATGCATGGCACGGGAGATGCTAGAAAATATGAGGAGATGGAAGTGTCAACTTTCAATAGTTACATTAGTCTGAATGTAACACCCTCACTGTCAGTGAACAGTAATCAGGGTTACTGTTCATCAGTACTGTTCAAAAATTTTGTCTGATCAATATGGTTCAGTTCAAATTCAAATTACCCTTTGATATTGTTGCAAGCAATGTGAACCATGGGCCTTGATCATCATGGATGAAAACAAAGTCCAATCCATAAACTTCTGAAATCAATTCAAATCTAAAAATGCCTTTGGTGAAATATTAAAAACAAATTGGAATATAAACTTTCTCCAAAAATTGTGGAACTACTTTTATCAAATCACAAATATTCAGTGGACCAAATCCATATGGGTTTGGGTATTTATTGTGGTATGGAAAATTCCAATCAATTCAAACAGTAGCCAAAAACCCCATATTAATCATTTAATATTATAATAAAATATTAAATGACTTTTATAAGTGCCCAAACCTTTTGTGGCACTAGCCCAGGGTATAACAATAATTATGGGTCACATGCAACATTTTATAGAAATGCCAAGGTGTATAAAATAAATACAAAAAGGAAATTACAGAAAAGAAAAAGGAAATAAAAACCAACAAAAAAACCCTACACTACCCCGGTGGGCGAGGCCCACCTCCTCTCCCCTCCCCCCTGAACCGAATCCAGCCCGAGAGCCCACGCCCCCCCTCCCACTCGTTTTCCCCCTTCCCACTGCTCATGGTGACCCCGTGGTCACCATCCGAGCCGGCCACCGCGATGGTCTCCGCCGTGGCACGCATCCGGCGCAACCCGGCGACCATATGAACCCCCCGGTGCCCTAGGTGAACCCTAGCCTCCCCCCTTGCCAGATCTCGCCAGTGCGCTCGCCCCCTCGACGTTTCCCGCACCACCCGAGCGCCCACGTCGCCGCCGTCGCGCTCCGGCGCGGCCACCGACGCCCTCACGCCGAGCCGAGCTGTCCCAGAGACTCGTCGTCGTCGACTTCTTCTCCTCAAGCCCGCAATCGGCCGGAGCCGCCCCGTGGACACCACTACGTCGTCGTTCCCCCTCCACTGCCCCGCCGTCGTCTCCGCGAAATTCACGCGCCACCGAGCCGCATCGAGCCCACTGCCACGTTCTACACGAACCCGGTGAGCGTGGCTTCGTTTCGCCCTCTCCCCCGCTCGATTTGGCGCACGCCGTCGCTGTCTTCATCCCAGACCTGCACCGGCCGCCGTTCTGACCCTCCTCGACGGCCACCTCGAGCCACAGCGGGAGCGCGGCGATCACCCCCTCCCGTTCCCCCTCTCGGCGCCCAAAACGGCCCACCGGAGCGAGCTCTAGCTCGAGTTCGCCGGGCTCTGCCTCGCCGGCGAGAGCACGGGCTCCAGCCCCCTCCTCTGTCTCCCTGGCCAGTGGGCCCCAACCGGATTAGATTAGGGGGTTAACCCCCTAGTTAACAGCTAACCCCCCCCCCCCACTTTTAACTAAAACAAAATAACCCCCCCCCCCCCGTGAGTGACAGACATGTGGGCCCTTGGCCCTTTAATCTAATTAAAATGATTAATTAACCACTGTGTCAATGACACATGGGTCCCACCGATAAGTTAATTAATTAACTGATTTAATTTAACCCTGTTAGACTTACATGTGGGACCCCACTGTTATTAAATTTAATTAATTGATTTATTAGCCATGGGAGGCTGACCAGTGGGACCCACTGGTCAGGTTTGACCAGTCAACACTGTTTTGGATAATGTTACTAACATAATAAAAGAAATTATTAAAAGGGATTTTCAAATGTTTTAAATTGATTAAAACTTATAAAATCAATATCTTTTAATCCGTAACTCGGATCGAAAAATTTTATACATGAAAATTGATCAGAAAAATATAACGAATACGGATACGCTACCCGTATATCAACCACACCCCTCTAACATACCGAACATCGAACCGTCCCCCTCCAGACCGTTTGTCCGATAATTTGTCCGGTACTGTTAAAGTATCTGGATGAATTTATTTCGAACACGAAAGTTGTTCGGAATAGTTCAACTAACCAGGATACACCCCCCTTATCTTTTCCGGATGTCCATGACCCCTCCAGCATGATACCTTCCCCCTCCGGTCGCCCTGTCCGGTAATCACCCGGAGCCGGTAGTTCATCCCCGGATGAATTCCCGCTTCGAGCAACGTACATTGCACAACGTTAGAACACCGTTAACAATGCATACGTCATGCTATTCATCTATTTGCTATGATTGCTTTATATTTATTGTTTCTTCCCCCTTTTTGTTCTCCGGTAGACCCCGCTGCTACCGCCGACTACACCGCTGCCGGGTACGACTACTTCGTCGACAACCCTGCCCCTACCGTCGAGCTTCGAGGCAAGCAGAGCCATTCTCTTCCCCAGATATCGCCTACCTTTTCCGTACTTTCTTGCACTAGGCATTGTTACTGCTGCTGCTACGATTACAATCCTATTCAATTGCATAGCCTGATTTTGTCGCCCCTTGATGTACCTTTCTTATCCTATGCTGCCTATTATAATTATGCATATATTCAGCAGTGAACCCTGCGCATTGTTAGCTAGGACTAGATAGCGGGTCGTGATCACTCAGGGGGGTGAACACGGATACAATATATACAACTGCACAGGTACGGAACAAAGCAGACACCGCCAAAGGCCCCTATCTGGGTTATGCCTAGTCACCTCAAGTGTGAGCTATCCAGGAGTAATCCTTGTACTCCACTCGAGGCTGACTTTGTCTTGCCGCAAAAGGGTCCTGGGCAGCGGTTGTCCTTAAAGGTAAGAATTCGGGCGATCCAACGGTGCCCGCGAGCGGTATATCATCGGGAACGACAGGGAGGGTACGACCGACGTTACTGGCGTGCTTGGCCCCTGCTCGTATCTCGCGAGAGTTACCAAACCACGCAAAAGTCGAGCTCTACCAAGACAACACGCGAGACAAGGTAAGGAGACGGTTCACCTTGTCGGTAACCGCGCGCTTTGACGGGACGACAGGGCAGGCCCCGACGTTACCGGTGGGCCTTGTTGCTGTTCGTTGTCCGTTGTGTTGTTAGTCAGACAGCGATAACGGTTGTCTGCGAGATAATATTAAAATGCTAAATGGTTCGGCGGATGAATTGAGAGACCCGTTGGTCTGTACGCACTACCTTCACGTGGGATAAGGAGTTATGGGCTCCCCTGCGTCGTAGTTTGTCCGAAAGCTCTTCAGACGTCAGCAGTACCACGGGCTGATAGCCGGGAAGCGGTCTTGTCTTATTTGCTGCAGCAGGTGTGTTTTGGATTTGCTTTTGCTTCACCGGCCAGTCTCGTACCATGCAGGATCGTGCAAGGGTGAGAGACCTAGACCCCTTGGCGCATAGGATATAGTCCGGCGGATGGCCTCTCTGCTGTGGCTAGTATGGGTTGCGTCGTGTCGGATAGCCTTGGTGGGGCGTTCCCTAACAAGGTTCACGCCACCCTGGAGATCCGAGCGTGCAGGCTGAACAGTAGTGCACCCCTGCAGGGAGTTTAATCTATTCGAATAGCCATGTCCACGGTAACAGGACGCTTTATGCTGAAGCTGGATCTTACCACTAGAAACTATTACTATTAAACTGTATGGTTCCGGGTCTTCTTCCTCGCAGGGAGTCGAGGAGGGGAACTCGGAGGCATTATTATTATTAATCATTACAACTTGTATTATACAATGTTGCAGCAACTTCTGCTTCATTGTTACTTTATTGCTTTATATGAACTGTTGGCTGTTTCTCTTCTCATGCTGCAAGACAACGTCGGAAGATGCTAGTCTTCGATAGGACTAGCTTCTTATCCTTATTCTGATTTCTATCTTGCATTCCACTATATATATACAACCTCCCCTATCCGTTGATACAATTGCATAATGCTTAGTAGCGGACGTAAGACTCGCGGGTATGCTAGATACTCACCTTTGCTTCATTTCGCCTTTTATGTTTCGCCTGATCGGCCGCTGCAGTCCACGTTGGAGCCCAGGAGCAGGAGTACCCCGAAGGCGGATACTACTACGCCAAGACCCCCGCTGACCAGGACTAGGAGTAGTTTCGGAGGCTCCCAGGAAGGAGGCCTTTCCTTTTCGATCTGTATCTCTGATGTTATTTGGTGCTAGCCTTCTTAAGGCAAAACTTGACTAGCTATGTCTGTACTCAGATATTATGGCTTGTATAACTTATGTATTCGGGTCCGCGTGACCCCCCTTTATTGTAACATATTGGTTTATCCTTTTGTGTTTAGTGTTGTGCTGTGATATTCTCACCGTGGCACCCTAATCTCAGCCGTGTACCCTGCGTGTATGATTACTGTACACGGATTGATTTTGGGGGCGTCACACCGAAGAACTCATGCACTTATTATCGGCAACTCTCAATCAAATAAGGAGGTTCACAAAGAGACAAGTACCCCGAGGAGGAGTTTATGGGGGTTTGGTTATCCTTGCGCATCCTCGACTCATGGTACGTGAGTGTACTCTAATATCCGATCCCTCCAAAGATTAGTGATCCATCTAGTAGCTAGAGTTCTCAACTAGTTTTGTAGGTTTTTGAAAATAAACACGGATTGCCCAAAATACGACACCTTTTACTAATAGGCTAGATCTCTTGACACCAAAAGTTCAAACATTACTCACAACAATACCTCAAAACTATTGCAAGTTACTACTAAAATTAAATAGCAACCTCAATTACCTACTTTCAAGACAAGACACAACACAGTGCAACAACCAATCTCTTAACAAGATAAACATGAAAAATAAAGAGAGTTCCAGCAACATAGTAAACAAAATCCAAGGCTCTTGCTAAAGACAAACTAAGACTAAAACTAAACATGGGAGTAGCTATGAAAAGATAAAGAACACACAACAGAAAAAAGATAAGCATGAAAAATCCTATGATGTATTCTAGATTGAAGTGGAGCGTGTTTCTCTACCACACAAAGTAAGCTGGGGTATAACTTGTTATGAACAGCAATCAAAGCTAAATAAAACTAAAAATAAAACCTAAGAGCGAGACGCTCCAAGCATAGCACATAACGCATGAAGTGATAAAAATATAGTGAGAAGAAGGATGAACTAATGATTGTTGATGGAGAAGGGGACGCAAGGGGGCATCCCCAAGCTTATACGCTTGAGTCTCCTTGAATATTTATTGGGGATGCATGGGGGAATCCCCAATATTGAGCGCTTGACACTCCCGAATCTTCTTTCATCATCTCCCATCGCACACTTGAAAACTCCCTTCATACATAACTCATCATAAGATGATTAGAGAGGTTAGTACCGTTAATAAAATAAATTCTCCCCACTGGATATAAAGATATTCTTGAAGAGCTACTGTTTCTGAAGATTTCCAAAAGGTTTTTGCAAGGAAAAAGCAAGCATAAGGTTTGCAAAAGTTGGGAGAGGTAAAATGTGGCAGAATCTGTGAAAAACAGAACATCAGGTAGTAGAGAATTTTTTCGCGGCACTTCTGCAACTAAAATAAAAAAACTCAAAACATACGAAAGTTTCAAAATTGTATAGAGCATGTTGTGTAAAAAAATCAGCTCAAAAAGATGAAATGGTGATTTTTTCCATTTTTTCCGTCAAGAAGACAGAATCTGTTTTCTGGACAGCATTTCACAACTTTTGCTTCCCTTATCATATGAGGCTATAACTTGGCACAAAGCTTGAAAACAAAGATACAATGATGTTTCTACAGTAGTAACAATCATCAAGAACACTAAAAATAGAAGTAAAATCTTCTTTGGTTGCCTCCCAACAAGCGCTTTCTTTTACGCATTTAAGCTAGGCATGAAGCAAAATATCAAGTTGTATCAATCGAATCATCATCAAGATCACAAAAAGCTCTTCAATTGTACAACTAGTCTAGAGAGGTCTTTCAAATAAAGGCATAATGAAGATGCTTCTAGGGAGAAAACCAAAAGGCGGAAAATCAATGGAAGTTTCATTTATAAATTTATCGAAAAGAGGTATTTCTTCCAAACTTTCACGGTTTCAACTTCCTTGGCAATGGGTGGATTATTTTTAGGTCGGGGAACCTTAGGGACATAATTGAACTTAGGTTCCTTTCTTGCCGGAGTTGCCACCTTTTTTGGTTTGATTAAGAAGAAAGTAGTTCATAGAGTATTAATGATTTCCTCAATCTTATCAATCTTAGAAGGATCTATATCATGGGGATTTGATGGTCTCCAAAGTTTTAATAATTTTAATCATGGAGCTATCAATTCTATTCAAATTCCCTTGAATATTGCGATCCAACTCATTTATCCTAGTTATGATTGGTATTTCTAACTCTATCTTTTCAAGTTTCTTCATAATGTGAGCTAGAGTTATATCTTCTAGTATGCTAACAATAGGGAGATTTTCAACAAGATTTTCAATAACAATAAGAGAATCCCAAATTGGGGCTTCTAAGAAATTCCCATTGATATCAGTATCTAGAATGAACCTATTCCAAGGAGTAATCCCAACATAAAAATTTCTAAGCAGGATAGAATTGGATTGCTTCTTGGTGGCTCTTTTCTGAGAATCATAAATTCTATACCAAGCATCTTTTAAACTTTCACCACCTTTTTGTTTAAAGGTGAGAACTTCTGTCTCAACAAAAGCAAAAGGACCAGACATAATGACAACTACTAACAAGATAAATAATTTTTTGTGAATTTTGGATATAAGATACAAAGATAAAAACTGAAAGGTAAACTAACAAGACTAAAAAGCAAAGTTAAAAGGTAGTGGGAAACTCCCCTATCTTAGCACTCGGAGTCCCCGACAACGGCGCCAGAAATTCTCTTAATGACAAGAGAGTTGACTAGTGAAACGCCTCTCCTCGTTGGTTACCCCAAGTGGAAGGTGTGATGTAGGATAACGACAAATTTCCCTTGGTGAAGATACCAAGGTTGAGTTCAATCCAGTAGGAATCCAGAGATGACAAGTAGGTGTCAGCGGCGCAACTGACGTGGACCTTCACACAACACAAATAACTTTTCTCCCAACGAGTACAGAGAGGTTGTCAATATCTCTGGCCTTGCTATTTACAAAGGATCAACGCGGCAAATAATAGTGATAATGGTAGCAACTAGAAAGTAAAATCAAGAAAGTAAATGAGCATGTAAACAGTGATGAGAATATGGACTCGGGACCCGTGATGTTCACTAGTGATGCCTCTCTCCCAAAAGACGATAAAACTGCCATGCGAGGTAAACAAATTACAAATGGGCAATTGACAGGATTATAAACGCACCGCAATGCTAACTATGATACAAGAAAGGAAGAGGCTCAAAAGCTTGGGCAGTACGCCAAAATAAGTAGACCGAAATCCAACTGCATCTACTACTAATCATCCAACTTGAGATATCTATCCAGAACATCTTGCTGGTATTAAGTTGCGAGCCCCACCCAAAGTGTAAACTCAAAGCAACATACAACTGCATTAAAAAGAACTTTGCGTAAAGTAAACAATCCTTGCAACCGCGGTTACAAGCACCGTTGTTTTCCCCCTTGTGGCAGTAACACATACCCTAGACTCATGTTTCTGTCACTCAAGTGTGTCATCGGGGGGGCATGAACCCACAATCGAGCATAACGTTCCCTCTTGGAGTTACTACCTACTACTTGGCCAAAGCAATAAACAACAACGGAGAAAATGCACGAATTACTTAAGAACAAAAATATAAAAGATAAGAACCTAATATATTACTCTATCACAATCTGAACATAATCTCATAATCCATCAGATCCCATCAAACGCGGCATAGAAATAGCAGGAAGATTACATATGTGCCTCGATCATGTAGGGCAGCTGAGGTCTAAACCATGAAGAAGAAAGAGTGGAGGAGAACATCACATAGCTACTGATCACGGACCCATGGTCGAAACAAAGCTACTCACGGCACATCCGGGAAGCGTCCATGATGGAGGGGAAGCTCCCGGAGGTCGATCCTCCCTCCGGCAGGGTGCCCGGAAGAGGTCTGCTTGCGCTCCCGATCTTGGAAGCGCAGCGGCAGTGGAACAGAGGCGAGATCGCGAAAAAGGGTTTCGCATTACGGGGAATAAATAGGCGAAGGGGGCAGCCAGGGGGGCCACCAGGTGTCCAGGCGGCAACCCGGCGCGGCCCCACCTTAGGCCGCGCCACCTGGCCAGCTGGGCACCAGGTGGGGCCCCTCTGGCCCTCCTTCGGGACTCTAGAAGCTTCCATTGCGCTGATTTTTTATCTGTTTTTTTCGGGATTTTTGGAGCACTTTTAATACGGGAGAAAACTAAAATAGAAAAACAGCAGAAAACAGAAACTGGCACTGCGGTGCACTGAGTTTATAGGTTAATACAAATATGATCAAAAGTGTACGAAAGTGTATCTAGATCATAGCAATATCACACAAAACATGCATGGAGCAAGCAGAAATTATAGATACGTTTGGGACGTATCAGAGGCTCATCCTTGGAATATGGAAGCCAAGTTTTATAGTGTGAAGGTCCCCACATAGCTATATGCATAAATGATAATATCTATGGAGTACAAGATAAGAGGGCGTACGAGCGTGGATCTTTCAAAAGGAATAGTAGTGTTGCCCCTTTCTATCTTTTTATTTTCTTTTTCTCTTTTTTCTATTTTTTGTAATTTTTTGTGGCCTCAATGGCTCTTTCTATTTAACTCTCATTTGTCCTCTTTGGGATCTTTTAATTGTGTCCACTTTGGGATCTTTTCCTCACTTTAGGGCAATACTCTATTTTACAAGAAGGTATAGAAGATCTTCACACTTTACAAGGTACTCAACATAAAGAAGATG
This sequence comes from Bromus sterilis, assembly GCA_950022295.1. Classification (NCBI taxonomy): domain Eukaryota; kingdom Viridiplantae; phylum Streptophyta; class Magnoliopsida; order Poales; family Poaceae; genus Bromus; species Bromus sterilis. The sequence continues at coordinate 279,344,945 of OX465599.1, read as the reverse complement.
TAGCTATCATGATGTATGCAAATGTATGCCTCTGCCAGTGTAGAAGGAACATGTATGACATGAAGATCAAGTCATGAAGAGGTGGAAGTTGCATGACAATATATCTCGGAAAGGCTATTGAGGAAAGATATAAGGAGGTTTATGATGACAGAGCGTATCATGCCAAGGGTTTGGTTGCACCGGCGAGGTGGATGCCAACTCTCGGAGTGAGAAGAGGGCAATCCACGTTACCGAAGAGGCTAGAAAATATGAGGTGGAAGTGTCAACTTTCAATACTTACATTAGTAACCCGAGGAGGAGTGTATGGGGGTTTGGTTATCCTTGCGCATCCTCGACTCATGGTACTTGAGTGTACTCTAATATCCGATCCCTCCAAAGAGTAGTGATCCATCTAGTAGCTATATTTCTCAACTAGTTTTTGTAGTTTTTGAAAATAAATACGGATTTCCCAAAATACGACACCTAAAACTAATAGGCTAGAGCTCTTGACACCAAAAGTTCAAACATTACTCACAACAATACCTCAAAACTATTGCAAGTTACTACTACAATCGAATAGCATCCTCAATTACCTACTTTCAAGACAAGACACAATTCAATGCACCAACCAACTCTCTTAACAAGATAAACATGAATACTAAAGAGAGTTCCAGCAACAAACTAAACAAAAGCTAAAGCTCTTGCAAAAGATTAACTAAAACTAAACATGGGAGTAGCTACGAAAGATAAAGAGCACACGATAGGAGAAAGATAAGCATGAAAAATCCTATGATGTGTTCTAGTTCAAAGTGGAGCGTGTTTCTCTCCCACACAGAGCAAGATGGTGTCTAACTTGGTATGAACAGAAGAAAAGCTAAAGAAAACTAAAAAGTAAACCTAGGAGCGAGACGCTCCAAGCATAGCACATAACGCATGAAGTGATAAAAATATAGTGAGACGAAGGACGAACTGATGATTGTTGATGGAGAAGGCTTAGACGCTTGAGTGTCCTTGAATATTTATTGGGGATGCATGGGGGCATCCCGAAGATTGAGCGTTTGACACTCCCGGATTTTCTTTCATCGTCTTCCCTCGCACGCTTGAAAACTCCCTTCATACATAACTCATCATAAGCTGATTAGAGAGGTTAGTACCCTTAATAAAATAATTTTTCTCCACTGGAAATAAATATATTATTGAAGATCTACTGTTTATCAAGATTGCCAAAAAGTTTTTGCAAATTAAAAGCAAGCTTAAGGTTTGCAAAATAAGGAAAGGCAAAACGTGGCAGAATCTGTGAAAAACAGAACAACAAGAAGTAAATAATTTTTTCGGGGTACTTCTGCAACTCAAATAAAAAAACTCAGAACATATGAAAGTTTCACAATTGTATAGAGCATGTTGTGTAAAACATTCAGCTCAAAAAGATTAACTGGTGATTTTTTTGATTTTTTCCATGAAGCAGACATAATATGTTTTCTGGACAGCATGTCACAACTTTTGCTTCCCTTATCATAAGAGGCTAGACTTGGCACAAAGCTTGAAAATAAAGATACAATGATGTTGCTACAGTAGTAAAAATCATGAAGACCACTAAAAACAGAAGTAAAAACATCTTGGGTTGCCTCCCAACAAGCGCTTTATTTTACGCATTTAAGCTAGGCATAAAGAAAAAAGATCAAGTTTTATCAAGAGAGAGAGAATAGCTAGCCCGTGTAACAAACTCAAAAGGTAACTTAATCTTTTTCATTGGGAAGTGTTCCATCCCCTTGTTGAGAGGGAATTGAAATTTTATATTCCCCTCTTTCATGTTAATAATAGCACCAACAGTGCAAAGAAAAGGACGTCCCAAAATAATTGGACATCAAGGTTCACACTCTATGTCCATAATAGTGAAATAAATGGGAACATAATTGTCATTGACAATGATAAGAACATCGTCGATCTTCCCCAAAGGTTTCTTTATGAAAGAATCAACGAGACGAACACCAAAAGAACAAGGATCAAAAGGTTTCAATTCAAACATATCATACATGGGCATAACAGAGGTAATAGCTGCAACATCACATAAAGCATAGCAAGAGAAGTTATTCAATTTAATTTTAATCATAAGATCCCAACCATCCTCTAGCTTGCTAGGTATGGAGGCTTCTACTCTAAGCTTCTCCTCCCTAGCTTTGATGAGAGCATTAGTGATATGCTCCATGAAGGCAAGATTTAGTGTGCTAGTGTGGGGGTGATGACCCTCAACTGTAGGGGGTCGATTGTAGTGTTCTCGCGGGTAAGTTAACCCAATTTGTTGATTCGACAGAAGGGGAACCAAAGAGTATTTATAAGCTTTGACAGTTGAGTTGTCAATTCAACCGCACCTGAAATATGCTTGCTTGCAACAAAGTATTAATAGCAACTATGATATGATAGCGATAATGATAACGGTGAAATTAAGGCGGCGGAGATAAACTAATAGTGACCAGCAGGATTAAAACACTTTAGGCTAGGGAGATGGATGGTTGGGTGCTGCATGAATAAGAATGAACATGTAATAGATTTTAACACGGGTCAAGGCACACAGAAAAACAATGATCATCTAGGAAAATATCAAACATTAGGCATGTATTCCATAGGTAGTTGTGTGTGCTTGCAATAAGAACTTTCACAACATCTTTTGTCCTACCATCCCGCTACGAACGGGGCCAAAAGGAACTTATGGAGATTAAGGTACTCCTGTCAAAGAGCACCGGAACAAAGCAATAAACTAATGGATACATGGAATCCTCAAATTATGGACCATCCCCTTTGGTGTCCCAAGCTGTCACCTTTGGGATCGCCGGTTCCGGACCATAATAGGTGCATACAACTCATAGATAGGATCTCAAACATAAATAAACTCATGAAAACATAAGTGGTTCAGATATGAAAACATGGCACCCGGGCACAAAGTGACAAGAATTAAGAGAAACAAGTTGTAGCAAAGATGATAAACACCAAAGTAGATGATAGGCAACATGCCCCCAACAATATGATGAACTATTACATGATAAATCTCATTCAATCCCTACCATCCCCTTTGCCTACAACAGGGAATTACTCACACATGTGAAGAGAAGTCATGGGGGACGATGGATTGGTGATGGTGATGACGATGGCGACGATCTCCCCTCTCTGGAGGCCAAATCAGCCTCCAGATTAGCCCTCCCGAGGAAGAACAGAGGTTGGCGGCGGCTCCGCGACGGGTTCTGTTTTGGAGTTTCCCCATCACGGGAATAAATAGGAGCCGAAGTAGGGCACCAGGGGAGGGGGAGTCGCCCAGGTGGCCAGCTGGCGCGGCCCCACCCCTGGCTGCGCCAGCAGGGCGCCTGGGGCCTCCTGCTGCCCTCTGGCCCCACTTCTGGCTCCGGGCTCCTTCAGGTGCGTGGATTTTTTGTAATTTTTCTAGGAATTTTCTGAGATGTCCAAAATTCCATTTTCCTGCACACAATAAAACCATACATGCAGCTCTGCTGAAAACAACGTCAGTCCGGGTTAGTTTAGCTCAAATCATGCAAGAATGAGGGCAAAACAATAGCAAAAGTGTTTGGAAAAGTAGATACGTTTGAGACGTATCGACTCCCCCAAGCTTAGCCTATCGCTTGTCCTCAAGCAATTCAGTTCAACGAACTGGACAGGACAAAGAAAACTTTGACAAAGTATTTTGGTTCATAAGATGTATATAAGCCGGTACTACGAAAAAGAGTTTAGCAAGTACCAAAACAATGCTATGAGAACAATGCACGAACCAATTCTTCTTTCAAGTGATCAATCACAAACAGCCAAAAGTAAACAATATGCTGCCGAAAATCAAGACAAGATCATAATGCACATAGCCTGAACACATCAGTGTGGTACCTAGCTAGCCTCCATGAGTGAAGCAAAACATAAATGCAGAAACTCCTCCGAAGTTTTAAAGGAGACTAGAACTAAGAATTTCAGACTAGAAACACCACAAGCATGCATAAGACAATGTATTACTTTGGGACAATGCATGTTACACTAAGAATGACAATTATGCTCTCAATAGTTGGTTCTTTGAAGAAAGAAGGGGAGACTCTCAAACCATAGCTTTTTAATGGCAAGATTGAAAACCCCTGAATGGAAGGAAATACTAAACATGTGCCAGAGCTCTTGGTTTTGAAAATAGAGATAAAATTCTTTTTGAGAAGTGCAACTTTCTAGTCAGCGATGAATGGTAAAGGTCTCTCAATATCTCCCATGCAAACCATATTAATGCTTTTTTCTTACACTTGTTCCGTTATCCATAAATCCTTTGATGGTCTATGGAACCTTTTATTTTGCCTCAAGTATGGAAGGAGGATATCGTTCCACCTATCATTAGCATCATTTGGTCCATTTCATCCCATCATCAAGTATGGGGGAGGTGTAACTCTTTTTTGTTGTAAATTAGACTAGTTAAAACTTCCGTCAAAACATGTTTGGCATGGTAGATACTGATTTTCCCTCATCGCACCATGAGCTTGTACGGTTACAGAAGGGAAGCTTTAGAATAAATTTCAAGATGGCACAAGGAAGTCTAAGTTAGGAGTGGCCGGTAAATACCACATATAGGTAGGTATGGTGGACTCAAGTGGAATAACTGGTTTGAAAAGGAGTTTGGATACACAAGCAGAATTCCGCTTAGTGTGAACGAAGGCTAGCAAAAGACTGGGAAGCGACCAACTAGAAAGAAATAATTGTCATAATCATGCAGAGCGACAAAGCAACATTGAATCGGGAATGAAAGTGATATGACTATTCTGAAATAAAAAGGTCATCAAGGCATGATAGACATTTTAGCCATAAACATGTGTGAACATGTGCCAAGTCAATCCAAGAATTCTCCGAAGGGAAATACCACTTCAATATGCCAAACCATGAACAATGCAATGCATGTAAATCATTTCAACAACATATTATGCACTCTAGCTATTTGAGATCAGCCACAAAGAAAGCATGAACACTGGGAAAGCATTGTAAACATAGCACTATGTCGCTACAAGCTGGTCTCTAGATCATAAGTACAGGCATATGTACAAAAGTAGAAACAAGAAGAGTTCATACCGATTTTCCTTTTTGCTTCCTTTTCGTCGATCTCCGTCATCACTACCTTGTCACTTGCACGACCGAACGTGGGAAATATAATCAAAAGCCATCACGGACTCGAGCTGAACTCGGAAAACAAAGTAAACTAAAGAGAGAAAGGAAATATTATTTGGTTTTTTCAAAGGTTTAACCAAAAAGAAAAGAGAAATATTTTTATTGTTTTTGCAAATTAAAAGAACAAAGAAGAACAGGCAAAAACTTTGAAAAGATCAAAGCGAAAAAAATAAAAATGAATAATACAATGGAAAAGTGAGAAAGGCACGTACTCCCCCAAGCTTAGGCTTTTGGCCTAAGTTGGTAGCAATTACTGCCCCCAGGAGCCTCCTGCTTCGGGGTAGTACGGGTGAGTCCAAGAGTCGAACGATCCCTCCGGTGCGTACACCGAAGTCCTCGGGTCCTCCCATGAGGAAGGGCCTGCGCTCCAAGCAGAAGAAGACCCCTCACCTTGCTGGGTGAAGGTCTCCCCCTGGAAAGGTGGGAACTCCCCATGCTCCTCCTCGTCGGGCACAACCCCCTCCATGGGGGTATGCAGCTGATACTGGTCCATTAGCTCATCAAACTGGACATCAATAAAGGACCATGTGTTCCAAAGAGTGTGATCAAACAAGAGTGGTGCAGGTAGACGGATCTCACAAGTAATGATCTTTTCAAACCTCAAAATATAAACAAGGTTACCAAACTGGGAAGTCATGGTAACAAAATTATGCCTCTTCATAGAAGCAAGATCGAGACTTGTGTATGAAAAGGGAACATCATCAGGATGTGGGGTCCGATTAAGAGACGCAAGGATAAGCGTGGCGTAAACACCACCATATAAATCGCCCTTGTTACTGTTGCTAACAAGGCGCCAATCAATTAAGGCACCCACATTATAATCATTCTTATCAGAGAGGGCGTTCGCATAAATAGCGAAATCTGGTGCAGAACCATTGCTCGTGTTGTCACGAGCCAACACCCCTCTAGCAATAAATTACGCGAAATACCTAATGTGTGGGAATAAAATGCTGGAAATCTTTGTACGCCTAATGTCGCTCTCCTCCTGGCAACAAAGGAAGTTGAAAAGGGTCCTCAACTCAGAGGGCTGAGTGTTCATCTTTGCTGTCTGACCAGCGTTCGGCACACCTATTATATCACAAAAATGTGCCAAAGACATGGTTATAAGATCATTATAAAGTTTGAATTCGTCGGTTCCAGCAGAATGGTTATAACAAAAACGGTTAACAAAGCAGGAGGTGAGCTTGTTATATTGTACCACACGGCATAGTGCTAGCCGTGTCAAACCTGCATTGGCACAAAGGCCACAGAATTCCTCCTTAATTCCTGCAGCTGTCAGAAAATCATCGCATGGATACATCATTGCACATGCTGAACTTGTGTCTTCCAACAACTTCAAGGGAACATGATCTTCATTGTAGCTCACCCTAGCAGCTGAGGGTGAAGCTGAAGCTCTAGTAACTCGATTGGAGCGCTCGGGCTTCTTCTTCCTAAGTCACCCCTTTGCTTTTCCTAGCAAACTCATTTCTGAAATTTTTGACAATTCACAAAAACAAGGATTTAAACAAAGTGCGTTGAGGCAAACTACTCTACTCACTTACCTAAGGCATAAACTTGCATCAAAACTTGGAAAATAAATTTCTACACATGCATGCAAGCTCATCTAAAGAGCACCAAGAACTACTAAATACTCACAAATGAAGCCACCAATAAAAATTCTAATTGGAGGGGTGAAGGAGTTGCATACCAGGGAGTATTTGCTCAAAATCTCAACTCAAATGGTGGGCTGTAGAGAGAGATCGAAAAACGCCTCCAAGAACAGCAAGAACGCAAAAACTGGAGCAGAACTCGTGTTTTTGGAGAGAGAGGAAGGAGGAAGAAGACATACCTGGAGGTGGGGCCTGTGGGACCCAAGCGCCTTGTGGGCGCGGCCAGGGGGCTGGCTGTAAGAGCCCATAAGAATATTTACTATTCATGTTGTATTTTTGCTTTGTCTTATGGCTATCAAACTTGGTGAGATGCAAGATGATGTAAAATGATGTGTTGATCTTAAATGCCATCATTGTTGGAACTCATTTGAGTTTGCATTCAAATCAAACTTTGTGATCAAAGAAGGGTTTTGTGGCAATTGTTCCACTTGCATGAGTGATCCCCTAAGCTTCAACTTTGGCATAGCCAAATCCCTCCCCCTTCCAAGATTTTCAAACCCTTGCTTCCATTTTTAGCACTCTAGAAATTTGAGTTGCAGTTCAAATTGAATTTGAATTTAAATCAAAGCCCAAGATTTTACTTGCACCAAATTGTATCAAACCAATTTTTTTAAAATCAGGAATATTCTCAGGAGCTCAAAACATATTTTATTATGTTTTTATCTTTTATCTTTTGCCCTGGAAAACTCCCAAGAGGTGACTGATTTATTTAAATTAGAAAACCTCCCTATTTCCTTTTTTCTGAAAAGAAGTGGCATCAGGCCTGGCCTAGTTGGGCCTGCCCGAATCAGGCCGTGGACCAGCCAACGAAACGTTACGCGGGGCTCTCCCAGCCATTGGATCCCCATCGCATGACCCCCGTTCATCTTCTTTCCACGGTGGCCGAGGCCCCCCCCCCCCCTCGCCTCTCTCTCACACCAGCGACGCCACGACGGCAAGCCCTCGCCGACGTGGCCTGAGGCCGCCCCCCCTCCATATAAGAGGTGGCGGAGCCGCTCCTGGGAACCCTAGGTCGGTTCCCCTCCAATTCCGCTCGCCGCCACCTCCTAGCTCGCCGGGGACCTCTCCTGTTCCGCAGGTGAGCTCCTTCAATTAGCCGGCGCCCGACGTCCTCGACGAGCGTGCGCTCGTCCTCGTCGTCCCCTGCACCTCACCGTTCTTTTCCCGCCGTGCAAGTGGAGAAGAGCCTCGCAAATCGCCCCGAGACGACAACTACTCCGCGGAAGCCTTCTTCCCCGATGACGGCCGACCTCCCCTCTACTTCCCATGACTCGAGCTCACTCTCAACATCCTCTAGGTGAGCCCGAACGAGTTCCCTTCCCCGTAGTGCGTAGAACCGTAGCCGAGCCGTGATTGCTCCATTCTCCGGCGTGGAGATCACCACCGTGAAACCCGTGGACACCGTGGCCGTGGCGCTCACAGGGCATGCGCGTGCGTGCTGTGGCTGCGCCCTGGACGCGCATTTGGCAGCAAAGTTCCCGTCTTGGACTTGTCTTGGCCGCCATGTGTGTCCCTCTGAAGATGGCGCGTCAGGTTCAGGCCGTGCGCCGCCCCGTTTTCCGGCGAACCTAGCGCCACCGTCACGGCACCCCGGCCCGAGCCTGACCGCCTATGCGTTCATGGGAGCACCAGCTCCGCGTTCCTCCACCTAGCCGTGTTGCCGGTGGTTCGTAGCCGAGGCCACGGTCGCCGGAAGTGGCCCTTGTCGCTGCCCATTGCCAAGTTCAGTCCGCCAGTGCAAGTGTTGCACTTTCTTCAGTAGACCCGAGCAGTTAGAACTTGTGGTCTGCACCTCCTTTTCGTTCGCAATCGTTTGAGTAGCACAGTGGCAAGAGGTTTGGGCCATGTTGAGCATGGTTGCGGGTTCGAATCCTGCTGGGGACTTTTCCCCCAACCTTTTTTTTAGGTTTTGCTTTTCTGTTTATTTATTTTTTTGTATTTTTCAAAATCAGAGAACTTGTATCATTTGAGAGCTAGTTCAAATGCCAACATGTGATACATGTTTTTGGGGCAGAGTAATTCAAGGAAGTCAATGGGACATTTATTTTTGTGCTTTGTGCAACAACAAAAATTGGTGAGGTGCACCTAGCACTTGTACCCCATTTGGATTTTCTTTTCTTTTTCTTTTGCCCTCTTGCCTTCCTATCTTTTGCACTTGTGTTCATGTGAGCACCACTTTGCAATTGGAACAGCAGGGTAAAAGGAACCCATGATGGTGTTCATATTTTCATATGAACAACCCTTTGCTTGGGTGTAGCTCACTCTTTGATTTTCCCAAAACTTGTGCAAGTCATGTCCATGTCATCTGTGATCTTGATTCTTTTGGAACAGCCCCTAATATATTGTTATATGAGAGAGGCTTGTCTCTGTCCCTTCTTTTGAAACCTCTTCGGGAGTCAAACTTTGTCGACACCTCTCCGTCTCCGGAATCGATAGCTTAAATTCACGATGCATTTCTTTTGTTTACTTTCTATTGTGGATCATGCCATATCATGTTGCCATGTCACTTACACCAAAGCTAAGGCTATGACCAAAGACATAAAAACTTAATAATTGCATATGGAGTTTGTTGACGTGTCGTCAACACCTTCATTTAAACTTGACTAGATAGGGTCACGCCATGTCGAATTAAACTTGATCATCTCATCCATGCTTTTGAATATTTGATCCCGGTGCTTACTTGCGATGTTCTTCTTGGACGGTACCGTACATTAGAGCCTGAGCTTGCCAAGGAGACCTACGTGAAGCTGTCCGACACCGAGCCCGAGGACCCTGCTCCGTCTACTACTTACCCAGGCAAGGGGGTTTATATATCATTCCTTATAGCTTTCAGCTCACTTGCCTAGCTGTATTTAGAACGGTTGTTTGATCCTACCACCATATACTTGTGCCTCTCAATTAAACCCAAACAGCCATGCCCCCACATCCTAGCAAAACCTTGTTTGGCTATGTAACTTGATTACTTAACCATTGCTTAGTACGTGTAGGCCCTTTACATGCTGCTTATACCCATTGCTTCTTGGTGGATTATCATGCTATTTTCAGAAATTAGTTGATATTTATTAATATGGTGTTAACTTATATTTGACGAAGGATGAAAGACCGGGCTGCTCCTGCCAGGTGTTTTGTTTCATTCGAGTCACTTAGGATCCGAGTTCCCGGTATTGGTTCTTTGATTTGAAGAATTCGTAGCAAGGAAAACAAAAAAAATTCTTACGCATAACCAACATAAAAGCCAAGATCTAATCTAGGAGATGTAAGCAACGAGTAGGATGTCATAGAAGAACTCACCCTCGAAGACTTAAAACGTTACGAGATCAAATCTCGTGGATGATGTAGTGGTTCACTTGCCGATCTCAAGATCGCGATGATGTACGCTGAGCGTCTCCGTGCTCGATCACACGTACAGCTTGATGACGACCTCCGTTCCCTCGATCCAGCGGGGTAGCGAAAGTAGAGGATCCCCGGAAATCCAGCAGCACAACAATGTGATGCGGTGAAGAATCCCACGGTTAGGGCTTCGCCAAGCGGAAGACCATGGTATGGAGCAACGGGTGGAGAGGAAGGGAGTTGATGCAAGTGTATGGGAGGGGAAGCCCTCACCCTCATTTTATAGGGGAGGAGTGGGCAGCCCAAGAGGGGGGTGCGGCCAACTCATGGTGCCTCCACCTCTTCCCCTCTTGATGTGAGTGGAAGCCACACTCACACCCACCCATGCTCCCTTAATTGTCCACTTGGAAAATCCAAAGGTTTTCTTTAATAAATAAATAAAACATTTCTATTTCTTTATTTAATATTTGTTAAACCTATTAACAAACATTTGCACATTGCACCTCGAATCATTTGTTAATTCTATTAACAACCATCCGACAAAAACCCCTTGAACTATTTCAATTTTACCCGAAACAATTTCGGTGCTGTCCAAAACATTCTTCAATATTCCTTATCCTCTCAAAATGCATCATCAAACCTTAAGTGTGTCACCCTACGGTTCGCGAATAATACAGACGTGATTGAGACACCTCTCCGATTAATAATCAACAGCGGGATCTGGAGATCCGTGATGACTCCTATATATTCAACGATGAATCTTGTGATCGTGTGAACCATCAACGTCGTAACTAATTCCCTTTGTCTCGCGATATTTTACTTGTTCGAAATCCGATCATCGGTATCAACCATACCTTGTTCGATCTCGTTTCCGACAAGTACTCTTTTACTCGTTCTGTGATATGACATTCTTGTGACCTAGTCACGTGCTTGCAAGAGGTGTCAATGTGATATCACCGAGAGGGCCCAGAGTATATCTCTCCGTCATTTTGGATGGACAAATCCCATTCTTGATCCACGAGCCTCAACTAATACTTTCCGAATACCTAACACCACCTTTATAGTCACCCTGTTACAGTGTGACGTTTGATGTCATTAAAGTATTCTTTCGGTATTAGTGATTGACATGATCTCATGGTCTAAGGAACAAGATTACTTCGAATGCAAGATATAACAATACAAACTAAATGACTTGATCGTATTGTTATACTTAGTTTGGGTATATATTCATCACATCATTCTCCTAATGATATGATCCCGTTATTAACAACATCCAATGTTCATGATCAGGAAACCTTGATCATCTGTTAATCGACGAGCTAGTTAAAAGAGAGGCTTTACTAGGAACCGTTGTTTGTTTATTAAACACACATGTATCAACGTTTCCGGTTAATACAATTCTAGCATGAGAAATAAACGTTTATCATAAACAAGGAATAATATAATAAACACTTTATTATTGCCTCTCGGGCATATTCCCTTCAGTCTCCCACTTGCACTAGGGGCAATAATCTATATTACATAGTAATGAATCTAACACGCATGGAGTTCTGGTGTTTATCATGTTTTGCCTTTGGGAGAGTTTAGTCAACGGATCTGCCACATTCAGATCTGTGTGTACTTTGCAAATCTTCACATCCCCATCCTTGACATACTCACGGATGGAGTGAAAACGGCGCTTGATATGCTTGGAATTCTTGTGAGACCTTGGTTCCTTAGCATTGGCAATGGCACCATTGTTGTCACAATACATAACCATTGGATCCAAAGCACTCGGAACCACACCTAGTTCGGATATGAACTCCTTCATCCAAACTGCTTCATATGTTGCCTCTGAGGCAGCAACATATTCCTCTTCTGTTGATGATCCCGCTACCACAGATTGCTTGGAACTCCTCCAGCTTACTGCTCCTCCATTCATAATAAATACGTATCCGGATTGTGACTTAGAGTCATCCGGATCAGTGACGAAGCTAGCATCGACATAACCTCTTGCGACGAGCTCTTCTTCACCGCCATACACGAGAAACATATCCTTAGTTCTTCTCAAGTACTTAAGAATATTCTTGACCGCCGCCCAGTGTTCCAAACCTGGATCGGATTGGTACCTGCTAATCAAACTAACAGCACGTGCCACATCTGGTCTTGTACATAGCATAGCATACCTGACAGAACCTATGGCTGAAGCATAGGGAATCTTATTCATTTCCTCTCTATCTTCTGCTGTAACTGGACATTGAGTCTTACTCAACGTCTTGCCTTGCAACATTGGTAAGAACCCCTTCTTACTTTTATCCATTCTGAACTTCTTCAAAATCTTGTCAATGTATGTACTTTGCGAAAGTCCAATTAAGCGTCTTGATCTATCCCTGTAGATTTTGATGCCTAATATATAAGCTTCTTCACCGAGGTCTTTCATAAAAAAACTACTGTTCAAATAACCTTTTACACCTTTTAACAATTCTATATCATTTCCAATCAACAATATGTCATCCACATACAGTACTAGAAATGCTACAGAGCTCCCACTCACTTTCTTGTAGATACAAGCTTCTCCGTACGTTTGATCAAATCCAAACTCTTTGATCACCTTATCAAAACGGAGGTTCCAACTCCGGGATGCATGCTTCAGTCCATAAATGGAACGTTGAAGCTTGCATACCTTGTCAGCATCCTTAGGATCAACAAAACCTTTGGGTTGCATCATATACAACTCTTCCTCAATGTCACCATTCAGGAATGCCGTTTTGACATCCATCTGCCAGATTTCATAATCGAAAAATGTAGCAATTGCTAACATAATCCTAACTGACTTTAGCATCGCTACTGGTGAGAAGGTCTCATCGTAGTCAACTCCTTGAATTTGTCGAAAACCTTTTGCGACAAGTCGAGCTTTATAGACGGTCACATTACCATCAACATCAGTTTTCTTTTTAAAAATCCATTTGTTCTCAACGGCCTTACGGTCATCGGGTAAGTCCACCAAAGTCCAAACTTGGTTTTCGTACATGGATCCCATTTCGGATTTCATGGCTTCAAGCCATTTGTTGGAATCTGGGCTCATCATTGCTTCATCATACGTCGCAGGGTCATCACTTCCATCTACCATGAAGTTTAAGACGGGATTCCCATACAGTTCATGAGCTGTACGTTCCCTAGTTGACCTGCGTAGCACGGTAGTTTCCTCTTCTGGAGTTTCATGATCTTGATCATTAGTTCCCTCTTCAACTGATGGAGTCGGCACTGGAACAACTTCCGGTGCTGCGCTACTCGCCATTCCAAGAAGAGAAGGTTCAATAACCTCATTGAGTTCTACCTTCCTACTATTCACACCTTTCGAGAGAAACTCCTTCTCTAAAAAGGATCCATTCTTGGCAACGAAAATCTTGCCTTCGGATCTGTGATAGAAGGTGTACCCTATTGTTTCCTTAGGGTATCCTATGAAGATGCATTTTTCCGCTTTGGGTTCGAGTTTATTAGGTTGAAGCTTCTTCACATAAACATCACAGCCCCAAACTTTTAGAAATGACAGCTTAGGTTTGTTTCCAAACCATAATTCATACGGTGTCGTTTCAACGGATTTAGATGGTGCCCTATTTAAAGTGAATGCAGCGGTCTCTAGTGCATAACCCCAAAAATGACAGTGGAAAATATGTAAGAGACATCATAGATCGAACCATATCCAATAAAGTACGATTACGACGTTCGGAAACACCATTACGCTGTGGTGTTCCGGGATGTGTGAGTTGTGAAACTATTCCACATTGTTTCATATGCATGCCAAACTCGTAACTTAAATATTCACATCCACGATCAGATCGTAGAAATTTAGTCTTTCTGTTACGATGATTTTCAACTTCACACTGAAATTCTTTGAACTTTTCAAATGTCTCAGATTTGTGTTTCATTAAGTAAATATATCCATATCTACTCAAATCATCTGTGAAAGTGACAAAATAACGATATCCACCGCGCGCCGATACACTCATTGGTCCACACACATCAGTATGTATGATTTCCAGTAAGTCTGTCGCCCGTTCCATAGAACCTGAAAACGGGGTTCTAGTCATCTTGCCCATAAGACATGGTTCACACGTTTCAAATGATTCATAATCAAGTGATTCTAAGAGTCCATCAGAATGGAGCTTCTTCATGCGTTTAACACCAATATGACCTAAGCGGCAATGCCACATGTAAGTAGCAATATCATCATTTAACTTAATTCTTTTGGCATTCACACTATGAATATGTGTATCAATACTATCAAGATTCAAAAGAAATAAACCATTCTTCTCAGGTGCGTGACCATAAAAGATATTATTCATATAAATCGAACAACCATTGTTCTCGGACTTAAAGGAATAACCACTCTGCATTAAGCAAGATCCAGAAATGATGTTCATGCTCAACGCAGGCACCAGATAACATTTATTCAGGTTTATAACTAATCCAGACGGTAAACGAAGAGGTAGCGTGCCGACGGCGATCACATCAACTCTTCATCCATTGCCGACGCACATCGTCATCTCATCCTTTCCTAGTGGTCGCTTATTCTGCAGTTCCTGTTTCGAGTTACATATGTGAGCAACCGAACCAGTATCAAATACCCAGGCGCTACTGCGAGTACTAGTAAGGTACACATCAATAACATGTATATCACATATACCTTTGTTCACTTTGCCGGCCTTCTTATCTGCCAGATATTTGGGGCAGTTTCGCTTCCAGTGGCCAGTGCTCTTGCAATAGAAGCACTCAGTCTCAGGCTTAGGACCATTCTTGGTTTTCTTCTCAGTTGTAGAAACAGACTTGCCAACCTTCTTGAAGTTGCCCTTTGGCTTGCCTTTCTTGCCTTTCTTGAAACTAGTGGTCTTATTGATCATCAACACTTGATGCTCTTTCTTGATCTCCACTTCAGCAGTTTTAAGCATCGAGAGAAGCTCAGGAAGAGACTTCTTCATGCCTTGCATATTATAGTTCATCACAAAGTTCTTGTAACTAGGTGGCAGAGATTGAAGAACACGATGTATCCCTAGCTCATTGGGAATCGTTATTCCCAAGGCTATGAGCTTATCAGCGTACGCAGACATTTTGAGTACGTGCTCACTTACGGAGCTGTTCTCTTCCATCATGCAGCTAAAGAACTTTTCTGAAGCATCATAACTCTCAACTGCAGCATGGGTATCGAAAATCATTTTCAATTCTCCCATTGTAGCATAAGAAGTGCTGTTCTCGAAACGTTTTCGCAGCTCTGGTTCTAATCCATAAAGGATGCCGCAATGAACTATATTGTGGTCTTCTTTTTGAGTCAGATAAACATTTTTATCTTCATCAGAAGCATCATCAGCGGGATGGTCACCTAGCGGTGCATCAAGCACATAGAGCTTCTTGCAAGCGGTGAGGAGAATCCTCAGGTTAAGTGCCCAGTTGGTAAAGTTGCTACCATTGTTCGCTAGCTTTTCTTTCTCCATGAACATATTGAAATTGAAGGTAGGTGCAGCCATGATCTACAACATATTTGCAAAGACTATTTAGACTAAGTTTATGATAAATTAAGTTCAAGTTAATTCAAAAAATTATCCCATGAACTCCCACTCAAAAACAACATCCCTCTTAGTTGTTTTGGTGATTACACAAACCAAATTCACTACACCAAAACCGATCATCACGTGAGATGATGTAGCTGCAAAGGCGAACATCGACATGTTCATCATATCATCCATATGACTTATGCTTTACCTTTCGGTTCGTGTTCCGAGGCCATGTCTGTACATGCTAGGCTCGCCAAGTAGAACCATTGTATTGCGTGTTTTTCAAGGCCATGTCTGTACATGCTAGGCTTGAAAACACCCGTTGTATGCGAACGTAGAGTCTATCACACCCGATCATCACGTGGTGTCTCGAAACGACGAACTTTCTTAACGGTGCATAATAAGGAAGAACACATTATTATCTTGATATTAATTGAAAGGGATCATCTTATAATGCTACCGCCGCGGTCTAAGAAAAATAAGATGCATAAAAGGATTAACATCACATGCATGGATAATGTGATATGATATGGTCCTTCTTGCACTTGATCTCCATCTTGTGCATCATGGTATGATCTTCATCATCCCACCGGCGTGGCACCAAGGTCCATGGCACCTCCATCTTCAGTGTCCATCAAATTACAACATATCACATGGATATGATATATAGCACGCAGGCCATAAATAATAATACAACCATATGGCTCCTGCCGGTATGTCAATAACTTACCAAATGGATCATCTCATACATCAAATTTGTAACATTGACCATATCACATCACATTCCCTGCAAAAACAAGTTAGACGTCTCTAATTTATTTTTTCATATTTTACGTGGCTTGGGCTTACGAAGATAGAACCGTTCATACCTACGAACATAAACCACAACGTTGATAAAACATATTTTTAACAACCCGTTGTAGATTAGGTCCAAACTATAGTGAGAGAGACAGACACCCGCCAGCCACTTATGCAATACAAGTTGCATGTCAGTCGTGGAACAAGTCTCATGTACGCGGACATGTAAGGTTAGTCCGGGCCGCTTCATCCCACTATGCCACAAGGATCCAAAATACAAAAGGAGGCAAAACCATGATCATCAACGCCCACATCCATATGTGTTCTACTCGTACAAACCATCTACGCATAGACGAGGCTCTGATACCACTGAAGGGTTCGTAGCAAGGAAAACAAAAAAAATTCTTACGCATAAACAACATAAAAGCCAAGATCTAATCTAGGAGATGTAAGCAACGAGTAGGATGTCATAGAAGAACTCACCCTCGAAGACTTAAAACGTTACGAGATCAAATCTCGTGGATGATGTAGTGGTTCACTTGCCGATCTCAAGATCGCGATGATGTACGCTGAGCGTCTCCGTGCTCGGTCACACGTACAGCTTGATGACGACCTCCGTTCCCTCGATCCAGCGGGGCAGCGGAAGTAGAGGATCCCTGGAAATCCAGCGGCACAACAACGTGATGCGGTGAAGAATCCCACGGTCAAGGCTTCGCCAAGAGGAAGACCATGGTATGGAGCAGCGGGTGGAGAGGAAGGGAGGTGAGGCAAGTGTATGGGAGGGGAAGCCCTCACCCTCCTTTTATAGGGGAGGAGTGGGCAGCCCAAGAGGGGGGTGCGGCCAACCCATGGTGCCTCCACCTCTTCCCCTCTTGATGTGAGTGGAAGACACACTCACACCCACCCATGCTCCCTTAATTGTCCACTTGGAAAATGCAAAGGTTTTCTTTAATAAATAAATAAAACATTTCTATTTCTTTATTTAATATTTGTTAAGCCTATTAACAAACATTTGCACATTGCACCTCGAATCATTTGTTAATTCTATTAACAACCATCCGACAAAAACCGCTTGAACTATTTCAATTTTACCCGAAAAAATTTCGGTGCTGTCCAAAACATTATTCAATATTCCTTATCCCCTCAAAATGCATCATCAAACCTTAAGTGTGTCACCCTACGGTTCGCGAATAATACAGACATGATTGAGACACCTCTCCGATTAATAATCAACAGCGGGATCTGGAGATCCGTGATGACTCCTATATATTCAACGATGAATCTTGTGATCGTGTGAACCATCAACGTCGTAACTAATTCCCTTTGTCTCGCGATATTTTACTTGTCCGAGATCCGATCATCGGTATCAACCATACCTTGTTCGATCTCGTTTTCGACAAGTACTCTTTTACTCGTTCTGTGATATGACATTCTTGTGACCTAGTCACGTGCTTGCAAGCGGTGTCAATGTGATATCACCGAGAGGGACCAGAGTATATCTCTCCGTCATTTTGGATGGACAAATCCCATTCTTGATCCATGAGCCTCAACTAATACTTTCACAATACCTAACACCACCTTTATAGTCACCCTGTTACGGTGTGACGTTTGATGTCATTAAAGTATTCTTTCGGTATTAGTGATTGACATGATCTCATGGTCTAAGGAACAAGATTACTTCGAATGCAAGATATAACAATATAAACTAAATGACTTGATCGTATTGTTATACTTAGTTTGGGTATATATTCATCACATCATTCTCCTAATGATATGATACATTTATTAACAACATCCAATGTTCATGATCAAGAAACCTTGATCATATGTTAATCGACGAGCTAGTTAAAAGAGAGGCTTTACTAGGAACCATTGTTTGTTTATTAAACACACATGTATCAACGTTTCCGGTTAATACAATTCTATCATGAGAAATAAACGTTTATCATAAACAAGGAATAATATAATAAACACTTTATTATTGCCTCTCGGGCATATTCCCTTCATGATTGAGCATGCCTAATCGTGTGTGGGATTCTATGGGGTCCCCTTGTCTTACCTACCTAGCTCCAAATAGTTCTAGTGGTGGCCCGAGATGATTTACTATTTGAACCCGTGTGTGTGTCTGGTTTGCGCTCCAGCAGATTTAAAACAACGTGGGCCAGCGGTGCATGGTTCCCTTGTTGGTCCATCCTATACGGCCGAGGACCCGACCTCATGTGATAATTTACCAATAATCCAAACCTGCGACAGACGGTAGAGACCGATTCGAGAGCGCGACCGGCTTTTGAGTTGGATGTCAACTCACCGGGGGCCACCTGGAATTGTGCGTTGTTAGTTAGAGGGACTCTGACGTTCCGGAGTTTCAGGCGCCTTCACCCACCAAGCGGAAACCGGGCGTACATGCGAAGCCTATAATGGGCAGTTGGTACACCCCTGCAGGGTTAAATCTTTTCGAAAATCCGTGGCCGCGGTTATGGACGACTCAAAACCTACATCTTGTTCATAGAATAACATCAATTAAAATCATGCTCTAAAAGTTGCCAACGTGTGAGTTTCCTTGACTGCTCTTCTTCGTCCGGGCGACAAAGAGGGGAGAAGGTTGTGTTATGTTTTGCGTAAGTAGGTGGACAGAGACCTATTGATGCGATCATCAACGAGCTCTTGGATCTTCCCTTACTCTAAATAGATCGTTAGCCACTCATATATGCTAGTGTGGCTGCAACCTCAACCACTATCCCTTCCTCACCGTGAGAAGTTAGTTATACTGCATTGATATATATTCACCTCTTGCATTTTCTTTCATGCTATGTACAAACGTTTGGGCCCTTAGACTACTACTTCGACACGAGCACCGACAAGTACTTCGTGGAGGTTCCGCCGGAAGACGACGACGACGATTTCGTTCAGTAGACCTACATTTGGGTTTCAACGATCCACGGGTGGACGACATGTTTTGTGTGTAGCCCTCTCTAGGGCCATTTGGATCTTGACCGTACCCGGTCGTGTATGTCTTCTTCATGATGTTATGATGTACTATTGGATCTTATGATCTCTGAGATGATGTAATAAATACCAGTGGCGAGTGTATTCCCTGGACCTATATATATTCTATGTCTTAGTTATTGTTCATGCTTCATTTACTTGTTGTCGAGAATCCGATAGCGATACGAGTGCGAGTATCGTGCATCGGTGGACACTTATGCCCTTCTATCTCAGGTCGGACGCGAAAGCGACTAACTCGAGATAGTACCGCATCGGTGGCTGATACGTCCCAAACGTATCTATAATTTCTGCTTGCTCCATGCATGTTTTGTGTGACTTTGCCATGTTTTGCTTGAACTTTAATACACTTTTGAACCTATTTGGACTAACCTATTAACTCAGTGCACCCAGTTGCCAGTTTCTGTTTTCTGCTGTTTTTGTATTTCAGGTTTTCCGTCCATTAAAAGTGCTCCAAAAATTCCGGGAAAAATATAAAAAAATCAGCGCTACAGAAGCTTCCAGAATCACCAAGAGAGGGAAGGGGGGCCACTACCAGGCAGCCAGGAGGGCAGGTGGCGCGGCCCCACCCTGAGCCGCGCCAGGCACCCTCTTGACTGCCCTGTGGCCCCTCTCGACGCCCCCTTCGCCTATATTTCCCCTCGTTGTGGAAACCCCTAATACGGACTCCTCTTTCGCGATCTCGCCTCTGTTCTGCCACCGCCGTTTCAAGATCGGGACTTCCTGGAGAAGCTGCTCCGGCACCCTGCTGGGAGAAGTTACCCCTTCCGGGAGACCCTCCATAGCCATGGACGCCTCCCGTTTGTACCGTGAGTAGTTTCCCTGGGACCATGGGTCCGTGACCAGTAGCTATGTGATCTATCTCTCCCCCTTTTGTGCTTCCACTTTCGAGTCCTCGTGAGCTGCCTCACATGATCGAGGCATCTATGTAATTTCTGTTGTTGCTACGCTGAGTTTGTTGGGATCTGATGGATTATGAGACTATATTCAGATTGTGATGAGTAATATATTTGGTTCTTCTCTTTTATATCTTGTTCTTGAGTAAATTCTTGCATGTTCTCCGTTGCGGTATTTGCTTTGGCCAAGTATTTTATTTGCAACTCCAAGAGAGAGCGTTATGCTCGATTGTGGGTTCAGCCCCTTGATGTCTAGCTTGAGTGACAGAAACATGAGACTAGGGGATGTTCTGTTGCCACCAGGGATAAAACAACAGTGCTTGTACCTGCGGGTGCAAGGATTGTTTACTTTACGCAAAGTTCTTTTAATGCAGTTGTCCGTTGCTTTGAGTTTACACTTTGGGTGGGATTCACAACTTAATACCAGCGAGATGTTCTGGATAGATATCTCAAGGTGGATGATTCGTAGTACATGCAGATGGATTTCGGTCTACTTACCTTGGCGTACTGCCCATTGCTTTTGAGCCCTTCCTTTCTTTGCAGCATAGTTAGCATTGCGGTGCCTTCATAATCCTGTCAATTGCCCAACTGTGATTCGTTTACCTCGCTAGCACTTTTATCGTCTTTTGGGAGAGATACATCACTAGTGAAAATCACGGGACCCTGGTCCATCTTCACATTATTGTTCACACCCTCAATTTACTTTCAGCTTTTACTTTCCTTTGAACCTTTTATCTCTTGCGTTGATCCTTAGTAAACGACAAGGCCGGAGGAATTGAAAACTCCTCTGTACTCGTTGGGAGCAAAGTTATTTGTTGCTGTGTGCAGGTCCACGACAACACCCTAGTCAGGAAGCAATTTCTGGCGACGTTTCCACCTACTTTTATCTCCTGAGTCCTACTGGTTCGATAACCTTGGTATCTTCACCGAGGGAAACTTGCTGCTGCACTGCATCTCAAACCTTCCACTTGGGGTAACCAACGAGGGGCGAGAAGCCATCAAGCAAATTTCTGGCGCCGTTGCCGGGGACTCAAGTCTACAAGATAGGGGAGTTGCACACTATCTTTTACCTTTTCTTTTTAGTCTTGTTAGTTTACCTTACAGTTTTTACTTTTGTGTCCCTAATAAAAAATACCAAAAATACCTGCTGCTACTATGGGTTCCAATGAAAACACTAAGTTGTGTGACTTCACTAGTCACAACAACAGTGACTTTATCTCCACTCGTATTGCTCCACCTGCCACTTCAGCACCTTCTTATGAGATTAAACCTGCTCTGCTTAACCTTGTCATGAAAGATCAATTCTCAGGAGCAGGAGAAGATGCTGCCTTGCACCTAAACAACTTTATCGAGCTCTGCGACGTGCAGAAGTACAAGGTAGTGGATGGAGACATCGTCAAGCTGAAGCTTTTTCCTTTCTCTTTGAGAGGAAGAGCCAAGGAGTGGCTACAATCTTTGCCCAAGAACAGTATCGATTCCTGGAATAAATGCAAAGATGCTTTTATAGGGAAGTACTATCCTCCTGCTAAAATTATTCAATTGTGGAGTAACATTATGAATTTCAGGCAATTGGAAAATGAACATGTTTCCCAGGCTTGGGAACGTATGAAGACGCTTGTCAAGAACTGCCCCACACATGGACTGACTACCTGGATGGTTATCCAGACTTTTTATGCAGGCTTGAACTTCACCTCGCGGAACCTGTTAGATTCGGCCGCGGGAGGAACTTTTATGTCAACCACGCTTAGTGCTGCCACAAAGCTACTTGATGAGATGATGCTGAACTACTCGCAATGGCACACCGAAAGATCTCCAACCGGTAAGAAGGTAAACTCTGTCGAGGAGATCTCCTCTTTAAATGAAAAGGTTGACCTTATCATGTCTCTACTTACCAAGCAACCCTCTATTGATCCTCAAGATGTTCCTTTAAATTCTTTGGTTGCTCAGGAGCAAGTAGATGTTAATTTTGTCTCTAGAAACAACTTCAACAATAATGCTTATAGGAGTAACTTTGGTAGCAACAATCCTAGGCCTTTCCCATCCAACAACTATGGGAACAACACTTATCCTACCACCAGAAACTCCACTTCAGAGCTAGAGAACTTGCTCAAAGACTTTATCACTACCCAGAAAGCATTCAACAAGAGTGTGGAAGAGAAATTAGATAAATTAGATATACTTTCTTCGAAGGTAGACAACATAGCCCATGATGTAGAGATGCTGAAGATTAGAACCTCTCCCCCCGAGGAGAGGAAGACCACTCCTATGAATGCTATCCAAGTCCAAATTAATGAAAACATTAGGATGTTGGGAAAACTAAAAGAGAGATGGGCTAGAGAAAAGGAGGAAGAAGAGAGAATTAAGAGCCTTCGTACCTACCACACAGTAGCCACTATCCAAGTAGTTGAGGATGTCCAAACTATTAGCACCCATCACACCCCTAGTCCCACTGGACCTATCAATGGTGATGCTACCACCTCAACCTTAGAAGAGGAAACCTCTATGAACATAGAGGCTTTCAAACAAGTGAACCTAAATGATATCACTACCTCCTTGATAGATAGTAGTGACCTAGACTTTTAAAACTGCACTTTACCTGAAGTTAATTGTTTCCTACACAAGATGTCTAGAGACCCCCACACTAGCACACTCAATCTTGCCTTCACAGAGCATATCACCAATGCTCTAAACAAAGTTAGGGAGGAGAAGCTTAGACTAGAAGCCTCCATACCTAGGAAGCTAGAAGATGGTTGGGATCCTATGATAAAAATTAAATTGAATAACTTCTCTTGTTATGCTCTTTGTGATGTTGGAGCAAGTACCTCTGTTATGCCCAAAAGAATGTATGATATGCTTGAATTGAAACCTTTTGATCCTTGTTCTTTTGGTGTTCGTCTTGTTGATTCTTCCGTAAAGAAACCTTTGGGGAAGATTGACGATGTTCTTATCATTGTCAATGAAAATTACGTTCCCGTTGATTTCACTATTATGGACATTGAGTGTGAGCCCTCTTGTCCAATTATTTTGGGACGTCCTTTTCTTCGCACAGTTGGTGCTATCATTGACATGAAAGAGGGAACTATCAAGTTCCAATTCCCTCTCAAGAAAGGGTTGGAACATTTCCCTAGGAAAAATATTAAGTTACCTTTTGAGTCCGTCACACGGGCTAGTTATTCTCTTGAAAAGACTTGATCTTCTGCTTTAAGCCTAGCTAATGGCTCTAAAGAAGCGCTTTCGGGAGGCAGCCCGCAACGAATTTAGGTTTTTCTTTTTGCTTTTGTTCTGTTCTTAGTGGTCTTGATGATTGTTAATACTGTAGCAAAATCATTGTATCTTTAATTTTCAAGCTTTGTGCCAAGTCTAGCCTCATACGGCAAGGGAAGTAAAAGTTGTGACATGTTGTCCAGAAAACAGATTCTGTCCTCGTGACTAGAAAAATCAGAGAAAAATCCCAGTTCATCCTTTTGAGCTAATTGTTTTACACATCGTGCTCTATACAATTACGAAACTTCCGTATGTTCTTAGTTTTTTGATTTGATTTGCATAAGTACCCCCAAAAAATTCGTTTCTATGTCCTGTTCTGTTTTTCACAGATTCTGCCACGTTTTGTCTCTCTTCACTTTTGCAAACCTTAAGCTTGCTTTTTCTGTGCAAAAACCTTTTGGCAATCTTGGGAAACAGTAGCTCTTCCTGGAAATCTTTATTTGCAGTAGAGGAAAATTATTTTATTAGGGTACTAACCTCTCTAATCAGCCTACAATGAGTTATGTATGAAGGGAGTTTTCAAGTGCGCGATGGAGGATGATGAAAGAAGATTCAGGAGGGTCAAACGCTCAAGCTTAGGGATGCCCATGTGCACCCCCAATAAATATTCAAGGAGACTCAAGCGTCTAAGCTTGGGGATGCCCACATGCATCCCCTTCTTCATTAACAATTATCAGTTCGCCTCTCGTTGCACTATATTTTTATCACTTCATGCATTATGTGCTATTCTTGGAGCGTCTCGCTCTTAGGTTTTGTTTTTAGTTTTCTTTTGCTTTGTTTGCTATAGTAACAAGTTAGACCCCAACTTACTATTTTGTGTGGGAGAGATTCACGCTCCGCTTGAACTAGAACTCCTCATAGGATTTGCATGCTTATTCTTTTAGCTGTGAGCTGTTCTTTTTCTTTTCTTAGCTGCTGCTCTGTTTAGTTGTAGTGCTTTAGTTTTTCTAGAGCTTTTGTTTTTGTCTTAGGTTGAACTTTCTATAGGTTGCATGATTTATCTTGTTAGAGAGTTTGCCTGTTGCACTGAGTTCTGTGTCTTGACTGAAAGTAGAAAGTTAAAGTTGTTGTTCTCTTTGTAGTAGTAACTTGCAATAGTTTTGAGGTATTGACTAGAGTAATGTTTGAACTTATGGTGTCAAGAGCTCTTGCCTATTAGTGATAGATGTCATATTTTGGGCAATCCGTGTGTTTTTCGAAAACCAAAAACCCCTGTTGAGAACTCTAGCTACTAGATGGATCACTAACCTCTGGAGGGTTCGAATATTAGAGTACACTCACGTACCATGAGTCGAGGATGCGCAAGGATAACCAAACCCCCATACACTCCTCCTCGGGGTACCTGTCTCTTTGTGAACCTCCTGATTAGATTGAGAGTTACCGATAATAAGTGCATGAGTTCTT
Organism: Bromus sterilis; assembly: GCA_950022295.1. Taxonomy (NCBI): domain Eukaryota; kingdom Viridiplantae; phylum Streptophyta; class Magnoliopsida; order Poales; family Poaceae; genus Bromus; species Bromus sterilis. The sequence continues at coordinate 279,319,904 of OX465599.1, read as the reverse complement.
CGGACTAATGTGAGTATTCGAAAGTTGACACTTCCACCCACCTATACTTTTTTTAGCCTCTTCGGTACCGTGCATTGCCCCTTTCTCACCTCGAGAGTTGGCGCATACTTCGCCGGTGCATCCAAACCCTTGGCATGATACGCTCTGTCATCATAATCCTCCTTATATATTTCCTCAAAACAGCCACCATACCTACCTACAAGGCATTTCCATAGCCTTTCCGAGATACATTGCCATGCAACATCCACCTTCTCATGACTTGATCTTCATGTCATACATGCTACTTGCTTGATCGATGAGCCGCATGCTAGTTGGGCCTTGCCCTAATCATTGCTACATGACGCGCTAGTATCATTGCATATCCTGCTATCCTGGCAGAAACATACATTTGCATCATGATAGTTACATTTTCGTTATGTGAGTACCTTTGTAAAGTGTGAAAGATCTCCTATATTCTTGTAAAATATAGAGTATTGCCCCTAAAGTGAGGAAAAGATCCCAAAGAGGAAAAAATCAAAAGATCCCAAAGAGGACAAATGAGAGTTAAAGAGAAAGAGCCATTAGGCCACCAAAAAATAAAAAAAAGAGAAAAAGAAAAAAGAAAGAGAGAAGGGGGCATACTACTATTCCTTTTGAGAGATCCACACTAGTACTTCATCTCCTATCCCTTGTACTCCATAGAGATCATCATCATGCATATAGCTATGTGGGGACCCTTCACACTACATAACTTGGCTTGTATATTCCAGTGATGAGCCTCCTCAAACGAGCTCTAGGTCTTCTTGAGCAAGCAAGTTAGATGCACCCCCACTAGTTCCCTTGGAGAGCTTTTAGCTCACATGTGCATCCGTTGCATGGCAATCCCTACTCCTCACATCATATCTATCATATGGCCTTCTCTGTAAGGCCCGATATGCGGTACTGTTCCAGATCTAGATGTTTCCATCCAGATCCGGGGACGAAGCACATATCGGTCCCACCGCGACATATGACGAAGTCATATGCCCCGGATTTCCAACATGATATCACAATATTACAGATACAAGGATACAACATCTCATACAATCGGCATACAACTGCCTCAAATACAATACAACAGCGGAACATACATGTCTGAGTACAGACTACAATCAAATGCCTACTGGCAAAGAGAAAAGCATCGATCCCCACAACCACACGGGTCCAGGCCCTCCGCCGGGATCCGCCTAACTAGTCGTCGTCGAGTCTCCACGTGAAACGTCGATCACCATACCTGTTGTCGATCAAGAACCCTGAAAAGAGTTTGGGGGTAGTATCATGAGTACAGAGGTACTCAGCATCCAACTGTAGTGGTCATCTGACCCAGCAAGTACTTCATCACTTGTTAATCTAGGACAACTAGTAGTTTACGGTAAGGAAGGGGTAAGTGGTGAGGTTGTTGCCGCACTAGCATTTATGAAGTGGAAAACGATCTAGACAGTAAGATAAGAAGCCAAGCATTCGATGAGGAATCGCCTCCAACAAGTCTTGCTATCAACTACAACGCAAACATAACACCTATCCTATCCTTTTCCTCCTCTTCGCATCCCGACGAAGAAGAAGCAGTCAAGGCACACACACACGTTGATCAAGTTATATTAAAATTATCTCAGCTATTGTTGTCTATGAACAAGGAGTAGGTCTCAAGTCGTCCATAACCGTGGACACGGCTTCTCGAAAAGATTTAACCCTGCAGGGGTGTAACAACTGCCCATTACGAGGCGTCGCGTGCTCGCCCATCTCTCTCAGTTGCTACCCATTATAGGCAACCATTTTATGATTTAGTTCCAAGAGATCCGAAACGACAAGCCCCTCTAACTAACAACGAACAAATCCGGGTGGCCCCCGGGGAGTCGACACTCAACCCAAAAGCCGGCCACGCTCTCGGATCGGACTCTTCTGAATGGGTAAGGTCGGGTTTGGTCTAACCTATATAACAGGGGACTTCCCTAGCTCACCAGTGTGGACCAACAAAGGAACTAAGTCTCCGCTGGCCCGAGTTGTTTTAAAACCACTGGCTGCAGACCAGTACGCACACGGTTTCAAATGGTAAATCAGCTTGGGCCACCTCTAGAAATGTTTGAAGCTAGGTAGGTAAGAAAAGGGGACCCCATAGCATCCCACACGCGGTTAGGCACGCTCAGTCTTAAAACCAATACCCGGAACTCGGATCCTAGGTGACTCAAATGGAACAAAGCGTCGGGGCGGATAGCCTAGACCTTCCATCCTTCATCGAATATAATCAACATTTATAATAATCATATCATCAACAACAATATAATAATGTGATATCCCAAACCAAGGAGTAACAGGGTAACATCGTAGCATCCTAAGCATGCATACTAAGCAGGGGCTGAGCAACGAGCAATAGTAACATAGCAGTACAAGGTTTGCTGGGAAGGGACATGGCTGTATCGGTTTGAAAGAGGCTGTAAACATGTGGTAGGATCAAACATCGAACCTAACCTAGACTAGCATGCAAAACGCTGGTTGAAATAGAATGGATCATAAGTAATGTATAGTCCTTGCCTGTTGATAAGTCGGGTTCCGAAGGTGTAGCCGATCGCAAGCTCGCATCGTCTCCGAGAGGTACCCGCGGGAGCACACAAGAAGTAAACACTGGAAAGCAATCAACGGTGCACCACTATTACTACGGAGCAATACAAGATCAAAGAGACAGCACAAGGCACGCCAACGCGATACGGCTCTATCATCGAGAACGGTTACTAACAGTTTAAGTGGGCTATGGGTCACACACGACGAATACCGCACGTTTACGGTGGTTCAAGTTGCTTAGCTACAGGTGACCAACCAATGGTTATTAACATGGAAAATCAAGCAAGCATGGCATAGCACACAAACAGGTCAAGAGGTGAAGCACAAAGTAAACTATCTATGCTAGTCAACTTAAGTGAGGCACAACCTAAACATGGCATAACACTAAGTGCCGCACGATGATTAAAACATTTGGTAATGTTCTGTCCTAAACCATATTTTAGGTTGGTTAACAACAGAAAACAATAGCATAAACACAAAGTACACGAAAAACTAATCAAGTTACATATAAAGAACACTCCAAACGGAGTTACGGTTAAAAATATATAAGCAAAACAAGTTACGGGCACAAGCTGTATAAACAGGGGTAAAACTATATGCAACAGTGCAGCAACATGACATAGCAATACATATAATGAAAGTAGACATGATGCTTAAAAATATGCAATTGGAATCACTCAGTTCCGATAAACGGTCGCGACACACTCGTCGACCGAAGTTGCAACAAAATAACAGTTTCAGCAACAGCAGCTCAATAACATCAGGATCACCACTTTGGAGCAAGATACAATCTATATGCAGCAAGCAAATATGGCATTTGAATGCATGGAACTGAAGTAGAAACAATGCTTAACAGGATGCAAAAGGAATCAATCAATTCCGATGAACGGTTGCGAAGCAATCGTCACCCGAAGTTGCAATAAAAAAATAACAGCAGCACTTAACAGGATAAACTAGCAGTTTAACGGCCTGATGCCCTGTTCAGCACACAATTACACAATCAAGATGATCTCAAATGCAAATGCTCACAAAAGATGAATTAAAGTACATGCAATTCTGAGCAACTTTCGTTTTGGAGCACGTTCATCGGAGCTACGGTTTAAGCGTTATTAACGGTGCAAAACAGATCACAGCAGCAATTTTCAGGGACTTAGAAAAATTACAAGGGCTAAGGAAAAAAACAGAGAAAATAAAAAAAATAAAAAAGGGGGGGTGGCGCCTGGCTCACCCATGGGCTGAGGCCCACTGGCCTGGAGGTGGCCTGGCGGCCTGGGCTGGCTTGGGGCGCTGCTGGCCCACGTGGTCGGCCGGCCTGGGGAGGCCGCAAGGGGAAACCGGCCCAGCTGGGCAGCCGGCGCTGGATCGGGCGCCTCCCGACCAGGACATGGCGGCCGACGGCTGGCTTGACGCCGGCGGGCGCGAGGCATGCAGGGGCGCAGCGAGGACGGCGGGAACGGGCGCGGCGGCGGCCTGGCGTCCAGATCCGGCCGCCAGCGGCCTCGGGTCAGGGGCTCGGGCGGTGCCATGGCCATGGATGGCGGCCGGCCTATCTGCACAGAGAAGAGATGGGAGGGTTGAGAGGAGGAGGGAAGGGGGAGGAGAGGGAAGGAGGGATAGAGGGAGGAGAGGCCGACGGGAGGAGGGGAGCCGGGGCTCGCCGACGGTGACCTCGGTCCGGGTGCGCGCGGCTGCGGGTCTCCACGGGCATGGGCTGGAGGAGAGAGAAGAGGCCAGGTGGATCTGGGCCGTTGGATCGGCCGATCCAACGGTCCAGATCGCAGGGAGCTAGGTTTTTCGGGAAAATTGGGAAAAATGCAAAATTGGGTGCATTGTTAGGGGGGTGGCTGCAAAATTGTGGCTAGGGAAACCCTAAAAAATGGGTGGGAGTGTGGTGGTCTTTATATAGCCCCGGTGGCTGGCAATTTGCAAAAACATCTCCGGTTTTTCTCTCGCGCGCGCGGTGCTCACGTTTCTGACCGCCGGGGGTCCGCAGTACCTCTGATTCGGGTAAAACTTCAAACTGCGCGATCAGCGCGTCGAGCCGGAGGCATTCACCTCGCGCTGGAACCGTTCCGAAAACACTTTCCGGCGCTCTATAAAAATAACCCGTTTAATTATTAAACGGGGCTTTTCGTTCCGTTCGCTGCGGCTAGTCTCGTGCGGTTTTTGCGACGGTGATCAGGTGAAACCCGGTGTCGCAAAGGTCGAGTGTCAGTGTGGCAAGGGTCGGTCTCCGTCCGGTACGAGATAAGAGGGGGGGGGAAGTAATCGCCGATCGATAAATCGGGGATGCAAACACCGCAAACAAAACAGACAATCAAACAATTCACGGAGAAAACAAAATTTTTAATTTTTGCAAAACTGGGTTGTTACATTCTCTCGCCTATGATTGTCCTCATTGATGTGAGCCTTTCACACCTTTTTGTCTTCCTCCTCCACCTTCTTTCCGTTTCGCCTTTTAGGTGTCAACTTTCTTGCTCACGCTCATCCATTGCATGAGTGCTCAGAATATTGAAAAGGAGTGGATCAGTTTGACTTGTACCTGGCTAGTGGTCTGGGGACGAGTCCAGATAAGAATCCAAAGGAGACCAAGTGTGAAACTTTAGTGTATAGTTGTTCTCAACAACCTTATTTTTTTTCTCTCAGATTTCCCTATCCCTTGCTTGCACGCAAACACCATCTGGAGACATTCGAGTCACGGACAGCGAGAGCTCTTGCACCTTTTGTTCTTTTGTTGCTTGTGTCAATGCTAATATAGACTCTTGCTTGTTAAGACTTGAATTGAATTACATGCTTTGATTCCTTTACTTAAAAGTCCTTTTATGGTTGTGTGGCATGTCACCACAGAAATTATGCTTGTTATCATTTACCTACTCGAGGACGAGAAGGAATTAAGCTTGGGGATGTTGATACGTCCCAAACGTATCTATAATTTTTTCTTGCTCCATGCATGTTTTGTGTGACTTTGCCATGTTTTTCTTGAACTATCATACACTTTTGAACCTATTTAGACTAACCTATTAACTTAGTGCACCCAGTTTCCAGTTTCTGTTTTCTTCTTTTTTTATTTCAGGTTTTCCGGCCATTAAAAGTGCTCCAAAAATTCCGGGAAAAATATATAAAAATCAGCGCAACAGAAGCTTCCGGAATCACCAAGAGAGGGAAGGGGGGCCACCACCAGGCAGCCAGGAGGGCAGGTGGCGCGGCCCCATCCTGGGCCGCGCCAGGCACCCTCCTGACTACCCTGTGGCCCCTCTCGACGCCCCCCTTCTCCTATATTTACCCCTCGGGGTGTAAACCCCTAATACGGACTCCTCTTTCGCGATCTCGCCTCTTTTCCGCCGCCGCCGCCGTTTCAAGATCGGGGCTGCCTGGAGAAGCTGCTCCGGCACCCTACCGGGAGAAGCTACCCCCTCCGGGAGACCCTCCATAGCCATGGACGCCTCCCGTATGTACCATGAGTAGTTTCCCTTGGACCATTGGTCCGTGACCAGTAGCTATGTGATCTATCTCTCCCCCCTTTTGTGCTTCCACTTTCGAGTCCTCGTGAGCTGCCTCACATGATCGAGGCATCTATGTAATTTCTGCTGTTGCTATGCTGAGCTTGTTGGGATCTGATGGATTATGAGACTATGTTCAGATTGTGATGAGTAATATATTTGGTTCTTCTCTTTTATATTTTGTTCATGAGTAAATTATTGCATGTTCTCCGTTGCGGTATTTTCTTTGGCCAAGTATTTTATTTGCATCTCCAAGAGAGAGCGTTATGCTCGATTGTGGGTTCAGCCCTTGATGTCTAGCTTGAGTGACAGAAAAACGAGACTAGGGGATGTGCTGTTGCCACCAGGGATAAAACAACAGTGCTTGTACCTGCGGGTGCAAGGATTGTTTACTTTACGCAAAGTTCTTTTAATGCAGTTGTCCGTTGCTTTGAGTTTACACTTTGGGTGGGATTCGCAACCTAATACCAGCGAGATGTTCTGGATAGATATATCAAGGTGGATGATTCGTAGTAGATGCAGATGGATTTCGATCTACTTACTTGTCATACTGCCCATTGCTTTTGAGCCCTTCCTTTCTTTGCAACATAGTTAGCATTGCGGTGCCTTCATAATCCTGTCAATTGACCAACTGTGATTTGTTTACCTCGCTACCACTTTTATCGTCTTTTGGGAAAGAGACATCACTAGTGAAAATCACGGGACCCTGGTCCATCTTCACATTATTGTTCACACCCTCAATTTACTTTCAGCTTTTACTTTCCTTTGCACCTTTTATCTCTTGCGTTGATCCTTTGTAAATGACAAGGCCGGAGGAATTGACAACTCCTCTATACTCGTTGGGAGCAAAGTTATTTCTTGCTGTGTGCAGGTCCACGACAACACCCTAGTCAGGAAGCAATTTCTGGCGACGTTTCCACCTACTTGTATCTCCTGAGTCCTACTGGTTCGATAACCTTGGTATCTTCACCGAGGGAAACTTGCTGCTGCACTGCATCTCAAACCTTCCACTTGGGGTAACCAACGAGGGGCGAGAAGCCATCAGTGGCCTTACACTGGCCGCGCCAGCTAGCCGCCTGGGCCACTGGTGGCCCCCTGGTCAGCCCCAGGTGCCTCTGGGTCACTCCCGGCATGGAAATTTTTATTCTAAATTATATGGAATTTTTCTGAAAACTTCACTGTTGAAAAATTTCCGGAGTTCAAAAAGCTGTGAAACTTTCTGAAAACTTGAAGCAGTGATTAGAATTGTGAAGCTTCAAAAACATATAAACCTGGTAGAACAAAGAGAATAAAAGCCAAAGCAAATGAAAACATACCAAGCTTCACTTTTTTTTCCTATGTAAAACATGCTAGCTGGCAAGGTTGATCAAGTCTTACCAATGAACCGGCGATATATAGAGCGAAAAGTCTCACCTCTTATGAAGTGATCATTGCACCTTTACTTTAATGGACATTGTCCCCACCATAATGGTTTTGTATTTCTGGTGCACGTGTAGAGGACAGTCCCATTCTCCAAACTTCACGGTCTCGATATTATCTATTGAGTTAAGGCCATGCCTTTTGTAAGTTTCTTCGGAAAATACACCGTGTGTTCTTTATCATCTACGTTGAAGGTGACCTTTCCTTTATTTCAATCAATAATGGCACCTGCGGTGTTAAGAAAAGGCCTACCAAGAATAATGGACATGCTCCCTTCCTTGGGCATGTCAAGCACAACAAAATCTGTAAGAATCAAACAATTAGCAACTTCAATGGGAACATCCTCACAAATACCTATCGGGACGGCTGTTGACTTTTCAGCCATCTCAAGAGAGATATCTGTAGTGATTAGCTTATCTAAACATAGCCTTTTATAAAGAGAAAAAGGCATAACACTCACCCCTGCTTCGAGATCACATAAGGAAGTCTTGACATAATTATTTTGTATAGAGCAAGGAATGGTGGGTATACCTGGATCACCAAGCTTCTCAGGAATCTTGCCACTGAAAGAGTAGTTAGCAAGCATAGTAGATATTGACTCATTAGGGACTTTTCTTTTATTAGTAACAATATCTTTCATGTATTTGGAATAAGGAGGTAACTTGATAGCATCAGTCAAAGGAATTTGCACAAAGAGAGGTTTCATCGATTCACAAAATTTATTATAATGCTCTTCTTCTTTAGATTTGAGAAACTAACCTGGAAAGGGCATGGGTTTTTGTACCCACGGTTCTTTTTCCTTCCCATGTCTTCTTGCTATGCAGTCTTCTCTTGTGTACTTCTTGCGTTTATCGGGTGGTTCTTCTTCTCGCACCTCGGAGGATCATCCTTCTCCTTATAATTTTCTTCGGGCTCAACACCGTCTTCAGTTTCAGCATCGGAGGTAGATATGCTGTTAGGATCAACAAAAGGTGATGTATACGTACGCTTTTATTCTTGTAGACTATGTTGGGCCTCCAAGAGCAGAGGTTTGTAGGACAGCAGCAATTTCTCTCAAGTGGATGACCTTAGGTTTATCGAACTCAGGGAAGTAGAGGTTGAAGATGGTCTCTCTCAAGCAACCCTGCAATTAAGATACAAGAAGTCTCTTGTGTCCCCAACACACCTAATACAACTAGGAGTTGTATAGTTCCACTAGTTCGGCGAAGAGATGGTAAAATATGGGTGATAGGTGTGGCAAAGCAAGGTAATATAAATCTGTAATAAAAAGTGCACCAAGGAAACACGTGACAAAAGTGAGCACAAATGGCGTAACAATGGTGGAAACAAGGACTAGGCTTCATACTTTCACTAGTGGCAACTCCAAACAACATTAACATAGTCTAATCACATGATATTTCCCATAAAACATGCAACTGAGACGCACTTGGAGGTCATTCCTTTGTGTTCAAGAGAGGACGAGAATTATGTAGGGCTACAAAATCACACCTCAAAGATCGTAGTTCTCAATCTATGGATTTCCCAATGTCACCGCGGCTATCCAAAGAGAGTACCACAATCACCACAACATATCTCAAGGATAGTCAAAGACAAGCACCAAGAGACTCTCAATCCTCAATCAACACACAAAAGAGCAAATTAATCATGAAAATATTCTTCTAATCCATATGTCCAATAGACTGCTGTCACCATGGTCTCGGGAATTATACTAGATAAGATCAAGTGAGTACATCAATCCAATACATAGAGGAAGGGGAAATATCATGGGATCACCCTAGATTAAATTGCCTATGATCACAACGAAGATCACATCATGGAGAGAGAAGAACACATAGGTACTAGTAGAAACCTTAGCACCGAGGAGGGACTACTCCCGCATCATGGAGGGAGGAAGCACGTCGACGGAGATGAATCTGAGGGAAATTCCCCTTCCCGGCAGGGTGCCGACATAGGAATTCTGGTCCCCCGAATCTTGTTGGCGATGGCGGAGGAGATCGGAATTTCTTATGGAGAAAAGGGGTCTGGAATCAGGGTTTTTGCGACGGGAGAATAAATAGGAGCCAAAGGGGGGCACCCGGAGGGCCACCAGTCGCCCACGAGGCCACCCGCCAAGGCCAAGCCCTGGGCTGCGCCCACTTGCCTCCTGGGCACCAGGTGGGGCCCCTCTGGCCCTTCTTCGGTGAATCCGGAAGCTTCCGGAACGTTGATTTTTTATCTGATTTTTCCAGAAATTATGGACCAATTTTAATATGGGGGAAACCTGAAATAGAAAAACAGCAGAAACCAGGAATTGGCACTGGGGTGCACTGAGTTAATAAGTTAGTCCAAATATGATCAAAAGTGTATGAAAGTGTATCTAGATTATAGCTATGTCATACAAAAAATGCATGGAGCAAGAAGAAATTATCGATACGTTTGGGACGTATCAACATCCCCAAGCTTAATTCCTGCTCGTCCTCGAGTAGGTAAATGACAACAAGCATAACTTCTGTAGTGACATGCTAGCAACCATATAAGAACTTTGAAAAGTGAAGCAATCAAGGTATGTGATTCAATTCAATTCATAACATGCAAGAGTCTATATTAGCATTGAAACAAGCAACGAAAGAACATTAGGTGCAAGAGCTCTCGCGTCCATGACTCGGATGTCTCGAAATGGTGTTTGCGTGCAAGAAGGGGGATAGGGAATACGAGAAAAAAGTATTTTTGCATTGAGAACTCAATCTACTAAAGTTTCACACTTGGTCTTCTTTGGAATCTTATCTTGAGTCGTCCCAAGACCACTAGCCAGGTAAAAGTCAATTTGATGCACTCCTTTTTGATATTTTGAGCACTGATGCAATGGATGAGAGTAAGCACGAGAGTTGACACTTAGGATGGCAAAGAGAGAAATATGGTGGAGGAGGAAGAGAAAAAGGGTGAGAAATTCTCACATCAATGAGGACAATCATAGGCGAGAGAGCCAAATGATAGATATGATGTGATGAGTAGGGGTTGCCATGCAACAAATGCACATAAAAGCTAAAAAGCTCTCCAATGGAACTAGTGGGGTGCATCTAACTGGCTTGGTCATGAAGACCTAGAGCTCTTTTGAGGAGGCTCATCCATGGAATATGCAAGCCAAGTTCTATAGTGTGAAGGTCCCCACATAGCTATATGCATAAATGATCATCTCTCTGGAGTACAAGGATAAGAGGGAGTACGAGTGTGGATCTTTCAAATGGATTAGTAGTGTTGCCCCTTTATCTCTTTTTATTTCTTTTTATCATTTTTTCTATTTTTTGTATTTTTTGGTGGCCTCATTGGCTCTTTCTATTTAACTCTCATTTGTCCTCTTTGGGATCTTTTATTTTCTCCACTTTGGGATCTTTTCCTCACTTAAGGGCAACACTCTATTTTACAAGAAGGTATAGAAGATCTTCATACTTTAGAAGGTACTCAAATAATAAAGAAGATGTAGCTATCATGATGTATGCAATGTATGCCGCTTCCAGTGTAGCAGGAACATGTATGACATGAAGAAGAAGTCTTGAAGAGGTGGATGTTGCATGGCAATATAGCTCGGAAAAGCCATGGAAATGCCTTGATAGGTAGGTATGGTGGATTTTTTGAGGAAAGATATAAGGAGGTTTATTATGACAGAGCGTATCATGCCAAGGGTTTGGATGCACCGGCGAAGGTGGACGCCAACTCTCGGAGTAAGAAGAGGGCAATGCACGGTACGGAAGAAGCTAGAAAATATGAGGAGGTGGAAGTGTCAACTTTCAATACTTACATTAGTCCGAAGAACTCATGCACTTATTATCAGTAACTCTCAATCTAATGAGGAGGTTCACAAAGAGACAGGTACCCCGAGGAGGAGTGTATGGGGGTTTGGTTATCCTTGCGCATCCTCGACTCATGTTACGTGAGTGTACTCTAATATTCGATCCCTCCAAAGATTAGCAATCCATCTAGTAGCTAGAGTTCTCAACTAGTTTTCTAGGTTTTTGAAAATAAACACGGATTGCCCAAAATACGACATCTATCACTAATGGGCTAGAGCTCTTGAGACCAAAAGTTCAAACATTACTCACATCAATACCTCAAAACTATTTCAAGTTACTACTAAAATTAAATAGCAACCTCAATTACCTACTTTCAAGACAAGAGACAACGCAGTGAAACAACCAACTCTCTTAACAAGATAAACATGAAAACTAAAGAGTGTTCCAGAAACAAACTAAACAAAAGCCAAGGCTCTTGCTAAAGACAAACTAAAACTAAAACTAAACATGGCAGTAGCTACGAAAAGATAAAGAAACACAACAGTAAAAAGATAGGCATGAAAAATCCTATGATGTGTTCTAGATTTTGAAAGTGGAGCGTGTTTCTCTCCCACAAAAAGTAAGATGGGGTCTAACTTGTTATGAACATCAAGCAAAGCTAGATAAAACTAAAAATAAAACCTAAGAGCGAGACGCTCCAAGCATAGCACATAACACATGAAGTGATAAAAATATAGTGAGACGAAGGACGAACTGATGGTTGTTGATGGAGAAGGGGATGCACGGGGGCATCCCCAAGCTTAGACGCTTGAGTCTACTTGAATATTTTTTGGGGATGCATGGGGGCATCCCCAAGCTTGAGCGCTTGACACTCCCGAATCTTCTTTCATCATCTTCCATCGCACACTTGAAAACTCCCTTCATACATAACTCATCATAAGATGATTAGAGAGTTTAGTACCCTTAATAAAATAATTTTCCCCCACTGGATATAAAGATATTATTGAAGACCTACTGTTTCTCAAGATTTCCAAAAAGGTTTTTGCAAAGAAAAAGCAAGCTTAAGGTTTTCAAAAGTAAGGACGGACAAAACGTGGCATAATCTGTGAAAACAGAACAGCAGGTAGTAGAGATTTTTTTCGGGGCACGTATGCAACTCAAATGAAAAAACTCAAAACATACGAAAGTTCCGCGATTGTATAGAGCACGCTGTGTAGAAAATTCAGCTCAAAAAGATGAACTGGTGATTTGATACTATTTTTTCCGTCACGAGGATAGAATCTATTTTCTGGACAGCATGTCACAACTTTCGCTTCCGTTGTGATATGAGGCTATAACTTGGCACAAAGCTTGAAAATAAAGATACAATGATGTTACTACAGTAGTAAAAATCATCAAGACCACTAAAAACAGAAGTGAAAACATCTTGGGTTGCCTCCCAATAAGCGCTTTCTTTTATGCCTTTAAGCTAGGCATAAAGATTGTAGAAGATGCTGACATAAGAATAAGAATTTGGAGCAAAAGAGAGCATCAAGAAGCAAATAACAAACACATTTAAGTCTAACATGCTTCCTATGCAAAGGGATATTGTAGAGAAATAACTCATTGAAGCATAAAGATATTAGCATAGGAAGGCAAAATAAGCGCAACTTCAAAACCTTCAACATAAAGAGAGGGAACTTGATATTATTGAAATATCTATGAGCATATGTTCCCTTCTCATAATAATTTTGAGTGGGATCATGAATAAACTCAACAATATAAGTATCACATAAGAAATTCTTATAATGATCCACAAGCATAGAAAATTTATTACTCCCCACATAAGAAAAATCCTTCTCATTAGTAATAGTGGGAGCAAACTCAAGAAAATAGCTATCACATTAATCATTCTTATCATGATACACTTTCAAACATTAATTCTTAACAACATAAGTGTCAGCACAGTAATCATCATAGATAGGAGGCAAAGTATCATCAAAATAAATTTCCTCATCAAAACTTTGGGGGCTAAAAAGATCATCTTCATAAAACGTAGCATCCCCAAGCATATAACTTTGCATATCATTACCATCAAAGGTATTCAAAGAAGACATACTAGTAACATTGCAATCATGAAGAGTATGAAAATAAATTTCCATAGATTTTTTGATTTTCTCTTCAAACACTTAATAAACCAATTCAAGGTAGAGCTCATAAAGATCTCTCATTATTTTTTTGTTTTCCATAAGGCTAACTAGTGAAAATAAGAACAAGAAACGAAAAGATTTAATTGCAAGATTTAAAGATATACCTTCAAACACTTACCTCCCCGGCAACGGCGCCAGAAATAGCTTGCTGTCTACGCACACTTCTATTCTTGTAGACTATGTTGGGCCTCCAAGCGCAGAGGTTTGTAGGACAGCAGCAATTTCCCTCAAGTGGATGACCTAAGGTTTATCGAACTCAGGGAAGTAGAGGTTGAAGATGGTCTCTCTCAATCAACCCTGAAATTAAGATACAAGAAGTCTCTTGTGTCCCCAACACACCTAATACAACTAGGAGTTGCATAGGTGCACTAGTTCGGCGAAGAGATGGTAAAATATGGGTGATAGGTGTGGCCAAGCAAGGTAATATAAATCTGTAATAAAAAGTGCAGCAAGCAAACATGTGACAAAAGTGAGCACAAATGGCGTAACAATGGTGGAAACAAGGCCTAGGCTTCATACTTTCACTAGTGGTCATGAGAGGACGAGAATTATGTAGGCTACAAAAGCACACCTCAAAGTTCGTAGTTCTCAATCTATGGATTTCCCAATGTCACCGCGGCCATCCAAAGAGAGTACCACAATCACCACAACATATCTCAAGGATAGTCAAAGACAAGCATCAAGAGACTCTCAATCTTCAATCAACACACAAAAGAGGAAATTACTCATGAAAATATTCTTCTAATCCATGTCCAATAGACCGCTGTCACCATGGCCTCTGTAATTATACTAGATAAGATCAAGTGAGTACATCAATCCAATACATAGAGGAAGGGGAAATATCATGGGATCACCCTAGATTAACATTGCCTATGATCACAACAAAGATCATATCATGGGAGAGAGAGAGAAGAGCACATAGGTACTAGTAGAAACCTTAGCCCCGAGGAGGGACTACTCCCGCATCATGGAGGGAGGAAGCAACGTCGATGGAGATGAATCCACGGGAACTTCCCTGTCCCGGCAGGGTGCCGTCACAGGAATTCTGGTCCCCCGAAGCTTGTTGGCGATGGAGGCGGAGACCGGAATTGCTTGTGGAGAAAAGGGGTCTGGAATCAGGGTTTTTCCGACAGGAGAATAAATAGGAGCCAAAGGGGGGCACCGGGGGGGGGGCACCAATCTCCCACGAGGCCACCCGGCGCGGCCAAGTCCTGGGCCGCGCCCACTGGCCGCCTGGGCACCAGGTGGGTCCCCTCTCGCCCTTCTTCGGTGAATTCAGAAGCTTCTGGAACGCTGAGTTTTTATCTGATTTTCTCGAATTTTTGGAGCACTTTTAATATGGGGGGGAACCTGAAATAGAAAAATAGCAGAAAACAAGAACTTTCACTGGGGTGCACTGAGTTAATAAGTTAGTCCAAATATGATCAAAAGTGTATGAAAGTGTATCTAGATCATAGCAATATCACACAAAACATGCATGGACCAAGAAGAAATTATCAATACGTTTGGGACGTATCAACATGTTCTTGACTTGTAATAGGATAATTGGAGTTGTCAGCTTCCTTGTGTTTCTTCTTCTTCTTTTTCTTCTTAGGATAGCTAACAATCTCGTCTTCCACTTGCACTTGAGAATCTTGCTCGATCCTCTTCGGGTGCCCCTCGGGGTAGAGTGGGTCTTGGGTGTGTGTTCCACCCCTGGTCTTGATGCCATAAGCTTATAAGTCCTGTTTGGCATTGTTAGGAAGCAAATCTTTTTGCACATTATAAATTTGTTCAAGCTGAGTTTGAACCATATGAAAATGCTTAACAAGGCTTTTAACATCATTAACTGTTCTTTCAAGACCACCAAGAAAACTTTTGATAGCAAGAGAATTATCATGCAGCCGACTTTATATCCTCCTATTAAAATTGTCTTGCTTAGTAATAAAATTATCAAGCTCATCTAAGAATTGGTCGGGAGGCTTACAGTAACAGCCCGGAAATTCCACCCTAATTAAAATTTTGTTTGCTGATTTATTTTATTGCTTGCTAGAATTGTTTGCAGTATTTGCTTCGCCGAATTATTAATCGGTGAATATTTCTCCCCCATATTTCTCGTATCGGATGCAAGACCGACCCTTCTCCACCACGACACACGACCTTTGCGACACCGGGTTTCACCCGAGCACCGTCGCAGCCGGCACAAGGCCAACCCTCGCCATCGAACCCCGTTTAATAATAAAATGGATTACTTTATTGGGCGTTGGAAAATATTCCCGGAACGGTATCGAAGTGAGGTACGACTGACGGGCTCGACGCGCTGAGCGCGTGGTTCGAGATTTCATCCGAATCGGAGTCCGTACGTAGCCTCGACGGTCAGAAACGCGTAACGTAGGAGCGGGTATAAAATTAGGGGTATTTCGTCTTCTGTCAGACCACCTACTCTATATAAGGACCCCTCCTCTTACCCAATAGCATTAGGGTTTCCCTCCCTGGAAAATTAAAGCCACCCCCCTGATCTCCCTCAGATCTGCCCCATTTTCCCTCGCTACCCCGAAACCCTAAATCCCAGGGATTTTTGGCTGTTGGATCTCCAAATCAGTGGCTCTGGAGAGGCCACGTCGCTCCAGCCAGCCTCCTCAATTGTTTCGAGCCCCGCACGGCCCTGGAGCGCCACCGCGGCCCGCCGAGCCCATCTGGGCCCCGCCTCCCGCGCGCCTCCCATGGAGCTCCTCCACATCGAGCCGCCCCGCCGCCTCCTTGCCGTTGGGCGGCCGAAGTTGCCGCCGCAGCGACCCGTGCGCTGCACCGGTGAGGTCCCGTGCCGCGCTGACGAGGGGTGACCCCACGACTCCTACATATGAGACTACCTGGTGCGTATGAGGACAGAAGGCCCACTGGGAAGCTATGACAAGCCCACGATTGGCCCAACCAAGCACCGACGTAGGAGTCCGCGACTAACATGGAAGGTGCAACTTGGCGTACAAGGCAGGAATAGAATTAGGAAACTACCTATGTAACCTAGCACGGACTCCCCGAGACCTAGCCTTGTATATAAAGGCTGGGAGGGGAGACGTTCAACTCAACTCAATACCCATCTACTCATCCTTGCCTTGCGAGAACTCGCCTTGGCCTCCACTGTAATCTCCCCCTCACGTAATAATATCGAGCAGGAAGTGCTTCTCCTGTTAGCCGACGAGTATTGTCCAACCTGTGCCAACTCTATGACTAACCCAGGGTCCCTGACCATGGGATTTGCCGGGGTTGATCCCCGTTAATTGGCGCCGTCTGTGGGAATTCCGCAGGTTGGAATCGCGATCTCGGCGGCCTCATCATCGACACTCGTCAAGGCGGCGATTGCATAAGCACTCATCAACTCTACGATCCGGGCAGACTCCGATCTATTCGGATCCCTCGGTTTCATAGCTCACCTCCCGGCCTTTCGACTGGATTTCGCCAACCTGCGACCTAGAGTCAACCTGATTTTCGGATCATATCAAATCTACATCAACCACTAGGGATTCCTCCGTCTCACGGATCGCGCTCGAGCACCCGCGACGACAGATCCTGCATCAGCAACAGAAGCAGCACCCGCCCGCGTGACAACTCCATGAGTCAGCCACGACCCCTAGCCCGACTACTCAAGTGGTCCATGGAAGAAGCGCAACATGCGCACAAGAAAGATGGCAGTCAAGACGCTGTCCCAAGTGTTCATGGTAGAAATCCATGAGCCAACCACAGATGGCAAAAATCAAGATGACCACCCGAGCAGTCGCCGAGACAACCGCTCGAACATCAAAGACAGTGATCGTGACAACACCGACCAGGTCACCGTCACACTTGGAGAACCAGGAACCATACCAAAGAAAGTATACAAAGGAGTGGAGCATAGCAATCGCAGGAGCGACGAGCCAGAAAGCAGCAAGCATCAGACCCCAGGCATGGTGAAAGAGGACCATCATGTAGAAAAGATCTACCTGTCCAAGGAAGCGATAGCCAGGATAAGGGACGCAGTGAAGCGCAGCAAACTACTCCCGGAGAACGCAACGCGAGACGAGCTCAGAGCATCCAACAAGCTTGCGAGTGACACCACCAAGAGAGCAAGACATCAATGCTTAGAACTAGAGAAGCAAGGAAAGACCGCCATCGACTCAAGGAGCAACCGCAGATCACCTCCCAGAAGCGACTCCTCCGACTACGACTCCCCCATCCGAGCCAGGTCCAGATTCAGCAATCTGAAATGCACGGACAAGAAGAAGGTGGCCCGCAAGCTAGATGACGACTTCAAGCTAGAAGAGGACGACGACGAGGTAGAACAACTCACGCCAGCCGAAGCCCTTTTCACTGCCAAGAGTACATATCTCGTGCTCAGAAAAGAAAGAAAGGAAGCTTAGTTCACAACACGACGATGGCACTCAAAATAATGAAAGACGCCATCTCATCCCCCAAAAGAGAAGGCGCAAGACGGGCTCCCCGCGAGCAGACCCCGGAGAGGGACCCCAGTTCACCTAACAACGACAGCAACAACGACTGGCGCAAGCGCCCAAACAAAAACAAGAACCTACCACGAGGATCAATCGATTCCTGGAGGCAGTTCCGCTGTGCCTTCATCGAGCACTTCAAGTCCACCTACAAGCGATCGGCATCCCTCGAGCAGCTGAGGGCCTGCAGACAAGGTTCAAGAGAATCCCTACGAGCGTACATCCAACGATGGACCATACTCATAAACTCAGCCGAGGACATCTCAGATGAAAGCGCAATCGATGCATTCAGGAGGGGCTTGCAACGCATCGACTTCAAGGAGCAGCTTGGGAAGATGAAAGTCCAAACACTCGCAAGACTACTCGAGCAAGCCAACAACTGGGCAGATGGAGAAGACTCCGTACGGAACGTATCGGAGATCCAGACAGCGCGCTCAGAACGCGACTACGACTACCACACCAGCGACAGAGGATTCGACAGAAGAAGAAAACGCCCGAGGCGCAACTTCTACGACGACAGAGGACCCGACATGGTCGCGGCCATATTCCCAGATGACAGAGAAGGAAGGCATCGCGATGACAGGAGAATACAACACAGGGACAACCAAGAAGAAACACCCCAAATTCAAAAATGGGACTGGAGAACAAGGCAGCCACGGGACGACGCCCGAGCATATCGCTCGACCAAGGAGCAGCTCGACGGACCGTGCACAATACACGGGTTCAGAAACGAGCGCGGAGAGCTCAGATCAGGGCACACCCTCAGGAACTGAAGTCGATTCATCGAGCTCTCCGAATAAAAAAGTCGGTCCGCAACAGCAACAGCACGACCTCTCGCAAGCGTGGCAGTCGGAACCATCGCCCACGACCCTCCGCCAACACCTGCCATACCAGCAAGGCAGGTAGCAGTAATCCAAGAACAGGGCACGACACCCAAGGAAGAAAAATACCCAGAAGCACACGGTCGGATCTACATGATACAAGAAGGAAGACCATCAAACAGGCAGCAGAAGCAGGTCACCAGACAAGTTCTCCTCGCAGTCTCTTCGCACCCGGCTGTCCCAGAATACTTGCGCGGATCCGAGACTGAAATCACCTTTTCCCGAGAAGACCACCCGCCAGCCATCCCGCGCCCAGGACATGCCGCACTAGTACTCGAAGCACGAATCGCAAATTACGATATGTCACGAGTCTTCATGGACGGAGGCAGCGGAATCAACATCATATTCACCAGAACCTTGGAAGAAATGCTCATCCAAAACTCAGCACTGAAAACTTCAGGCACCACGTTCCACGGAATCATGCCAGGGAAAGCAGTCTATCGACTCGGAAAAATAATTCTTGAGGTGATTTTTGGCAGCACGAGCAACTTCCGCAAAGAAACACTGGACTTCGAAGTGGTCAACTGGAAATCACAATACCATGCCATCCTAGGACGCCCAGCCTTCGCGCGTTTCATGGAAGTGCCACACTATGCCTACCTCAAGATGAAAATGCCAGGCCCGCGAGAAGTAATCGCAGTTAGTGGCAGCTTTGTCAGATCTGACCGTTGCGACAAGGAATTCCACAAAATATCAGAAACCTTTGGATCACACCAAGCCAGCGGAGCCGCAGCACCAGAAGAAGAGGCTCAACCATAGAACCAAAAGGGAGCCACTGCAGTTTTCCGTTCTGAGGGCTACTAAGCCATCGATCCAAATAAAGGGGTTGCCTTCAAGCAGCAGCCCCCTCCCCTCGTGTAAGAAACAAGAAGGGAAGATATTGAAAATATTCTCCCAAAAATTATTTCTGCACATTGGCACTCGGGGGCTCGCCGAAGCAGCCACCCCCCCGAGGCGTTCTTCGCAAACGCGACTCTAAAAAATTGGCACTCGGGGTCTCGCCGAAGCATCCACCCCCCGAGGCGTTCTTCGCAAACGCGACTCTAAAAAATTGACACTCGGGGGCTCGCCGAAGCAGCCACCCCCGAGGCGTTCTTCGCAAACGCGACTCTAAAAAATTTGCACTCGGGGGCTCGCCGAGACAGCCACCCCCCGAGGCGTTCTTCACAAATGCGACTCTAAAAAATTGACACTCGGGGGCTCACCGAAGCAGCCACCCCCCGAGGCGTTCTTCGCAAACGCGACCCTAAAAAACTTGGCACTTTGGTGCTCGCCGAAGCAGCCACTCCCCGAGGCGTTCTTCTCAAACGCGACCCTAAAAAAGTTGGCACTCAGGGGCTCGCCGAAGCAGCCACCCCCCGAGGCGTTCTTCGCAAACGCGACCCTAAAAAAATTGGTACTCGGGGGCTCGCCGAAGCAGCCACCCTCCGAGGTGTTCTTCGCGAACGCGACCCTAAAAAAATTGGCACTCGGGGGCTCGCCGAAGAAGCCACCCCCGAGGCGTTCTTCGCAAACGTGACTCTAAAAAATTGGCACTCGGGGGCTCGCAGAAGCAGACACCCCCCCGAGGCGTTCTTCGCAAACGCGACTCTAAAAATTGGCACTCGGGGGCTCGCCGAAGCAGCCACCCCTCGAGGCATCTTCGCATACGCGACTCTAAAAATCGGCAAGAAAGGACCCCTCGCCCAAAAACTCAGCAGCCGACAAGACAAACCTTAGACGCAAAGTTTGATCTACATCAGACGAACAAAGTAATCCAAATAGAACAGCAACAAAACGTTGCTCAGCAAAGGAAAGAGTGCCAAGCAAGGGCTAATCCCCAGGCTCTGACTTTACTTTACACAGAGCACCCAATCGACGGTCATTATCCTCGACCACCCACTTCACAACTTCGCTTGTAGGCTCATCCGCCACAGCTTAATGATCGTCCATCGGCTGAGCTCGACCACCAGGAGGACCTCGAGCTGCCAACATAATATCAACCCCCGGCCAATGACTATGGACGAAGGCAAAAGCACAGCGAACACCTTCATAAATCTGGTGATTAACTACGCGCCGAAGATCCGCAGGCTGGGAGAACATCCGGCAAAGCTTCTCAAGAGATGAAGGGACGGGATCCAAAGGGTAAAATTCAGCAAAAATCCTGCCAAACACTCCGCGACAGTACTCAAGAGCCCACGGTACCCTCTCAACCCGCATGCGCAAAACGGCGAACGCCCGAGCATGCGCCCTGTCCATCCAGAAAGGATTGTTCGCCTGCACAACTGGGTCCTCCAGCCGCAGCAACTCAGACTGTACTGCCTCCTCCTCCTCGCGAGAACGCCCAGCAAGCACTTCGCAACAAAGAACAAGGGTCAGCTGCAGAGCACAAAAGAAAGAACCCGCGCAGCCGAGCGGTCGAAGAAAAAAGCAAACTCAACCTTCAGAAGTTCAGACAGCTTCAACATCCAAGCTGCCAAGCTATCTAAGACAGCCTCAGCACACTCGCGTTTCGAGCGATGGACCGCAACAACACCTTTCAGTCGAACAATCTCACGTTCGGCCTCTTTCATCCTCAAGCAAACGGACTCGTAAGCACCTTCGCGAGCATCCTCCTTCAGCAAATTCCAAGCCCGAGAAACGCCCGGGATGGCCTACCGCAAAGAGAAACAATTCAAAAGAAGCAAGGCAACAAGCAGCACAAGAAAGCAACGCAGGTCCATGAATTAGATCCGTCGTCCCGCAGGAGGCACATTACAACTGAAAGTTCTCAAAACACAAAAAGGACCGCACTACTCCTCGGCTGCAGAATTATTTGCCTCTACGACCAGCTGCAGCTGGCGGGCCAGTCAAGTAGCACAAGCACTCTGCTCGTCCGTGTAAGAAGGCAAAGTATCCAGCATGGAATCCTCAATAGGGAGACCATGGCCCAGAAGAACAACAATAGACGTGGCAATCCCACCCACCACGGTCTCACGAAGCAAGCCCTCCAGCTGATCCCCATCCGGACCGAAGGCAGCAACTAGAGAATCAAGACCCTCTGGATGCTTCTCCCAATCGGGGAACAGGTGCTCATGGAGAAGCTTCAGGAAAACGGTAGACCGATCGCAGACATCCCCAACAGCTACAGCAGCGCCCGAGACATCATCTACAGAGCCACGGAGAACACCCGAACCAGCAGCAGCAACATCCACCGCTCCAATACCCGCAGAAGTTGGAAAGGAAAAAAAAGGGGATGTTTTAAATTCCAGCAAATTCAGAGACAAACAAATCCCAGCAAAACAGACGACAAAAAGAATCAGCTAACCATTCAGAAAGCCCGCCAAGTCCTGCAGGCGCTCGCACTCAGCCTTCTCGGCCTGGAGAAACTGCCCTTCTAATCGCCGCAAACGCTCGAGCTCGTCATGCTGCGCCAGCAGCTCCTTCTCTTTGGACTCCAGAGAAATCCGAAGCTCAGCAAGCTCTTTCTTGGTAGCCTCCGCCCGCTTGTCAGCACATGATGACTTCTCTCCCTTCGTTGGTTACCCCAAGTGGAAGGTTTGAGATGTAGTGCAGCAACAATTTTTCCTCGGTGAAGATACCAAGGTTTGTCTCCAGTAGGACTCCAGAGATGATAAGTAGGTGTCAGTGGCGCAACTGACGCGGACCTGCACACAGACACAGATAACTTTGTTCCCAACGAAGTTCAGAGAGGTTGTCAATCTCTCCGGTCTTGTTGTTCACAAAGGATAAAACGCAAGGGATAATGATAGCAAGTAAAAGCATTAAATTAAATATAGCTTGGAAACAGTAATGAGGATATGGACCGGGATACGTGATGTTCACTAGTGATGTCTCTCTCCCAAAAGACGATAAAACTGCTATGCGAGGTAAACAAACTACAGAAGGGAAATTGACAGGATTATAAACGCACCGCAATGCTAACTATGCTACAAAAGAAAGGAAGAGGCTCAAAATCACAGGCAGTACGCCAAAATAAGTAGACCGAAATCCATCTCCATTTACTACTAATCATCCACCTTGAGATACCTATCCAGAACATCTCGCTGGTATTAAGTTGCGAGCCCCACCCAAAGTGTAAACCCAAAGCAACAGACAACTGCATTAAAAAGAACTTTGCGTAAAGTAAACAATCCTTGTAACCGAGGTTACAAGCACCGTTGTTTTCCCCCTTGTGGCACCAACACATCCCCTAGACTCATGTTTCTGTCACTCAAGCGTGTCGTCGGGGGGCATGAACCCACAATCTAGCACAACGTTCCCTCTTGGAGTCACTACCTACTACTTGGCCAAAGCAATAAACAACAACGAAGAACATGCAAGAATTACTTAGGAACAAAAATATAAGAGATAAAAACCCAATATATTACTCTATCACAATCTGAACATAATCTCATAATCCATCAGATCCCTCCAAACTCAGCATAGCAACAGCAGAAATATTACAAAGGTGCCTCGATCATGTAGGGAAGCTCACGAGGTCTAAACAATGAAGATCAAAGAGGGGAGGAGAACATCACATAGCTACTGATCACGGACCCATGGTCCCAGGAAAACTACTCACGAGACATCCGGTGAGCATCCATGGTGGAGAGGAGACTCCCGGAGGTCAATCCTCCCTCCGGCAGGGTGCCGGGAAGAGGTCTTATGGTTCTCCCGATCTTGGAAGCGCGACGGCGGCGGAACAGAGGCTAGTTTGCGGAATAGGGTTCCTCTTCTGGAGTTTTCCCGTGACGGAGAATAAATAGATGAAGGGGGGCAGCCAGAGGTGGACCAATGGCCCCAGGCGCCCCCCTGGCGCGGCCAGGGGTGGGGCCGTGCCGGGTGGCCGCCTGGGCCCCCCTGGCTCCCTCTGGCCCCACCCGAGCTCTTCTCGAAGCTTCCTGTACGCTGTTTTTTCCTGTATTTTTCCCGGAATTTTTTTGGCACTTTTTATATGGTGGAAAACTGAAATAGAAAAACAGAAGAAAACAGGAACTGGCACTGGGATGCACTGAGTTAATAGGTTAGTCCAAATATGATCAAAAGTGTATGAAAGTGTATCTAGATCATAGCAATATCACACAAAACATGCATGGAGCAAGCAGAAATTATAGATACGTTTTGGACGTATCAACATCCCCAAGCTTAATTCCAGCTCGTCCTCGAGTAGGTAAATGAGAACAGCATAATTTCTGTGGTGACATGCTAGCAACCATAAAAGAACTTTGAAAAGTAAAGCAATCAAGGTTAGAGATTCAATTCAAGTCATAACATGCAAGAGTCTATATTAGCATTGAAACAAGTAACAAAAGAACAATAGGTGCAAGAGCTCTCGCTGTCCGTGACTCGAATGTCTCCAAATGGTGTTTGCGTGCAAGAAGGGGGATAGGGAATATGATAAAAATTAATTTTGTGTTGAGAACTCAATCTACTAAAGTTTCACACTTGGTCTTCTTTGGAATCTTTTTTTGACTCGTCCCCAGACCACTAGCCAGGTACAAGCCAATTTTATCCACTCCTCTTCGATATTTTGAGCACTCATGCAATGGATGAGCGTAAGCACGAGAGTTGACACTTAAGATGGCAAAGAGAGAAGTATGGAGGAGGAGGAAGACAAAAGGGATGAGAAAGGCTCACATAAATGAGGACAATCATAGGCAAGAAATGCCAAATGATAGATATGATGTGAGGAGTAGGGATTGCCATGCAACGGATGCACATACGAGCTAAGAAGCTCTCCAATGGAACTAGTGGGGGTGCATCTAACTTGTTTGCTCATGAAGACCTAGAGCTCGTTTGAGGAGGCTCATCCTTGGAATATGCAAGCCAAGTTCTATAGTGTGAAGGTCCCCACATAGCTATGTGCATAATGATCATCTCTATGGAGTACAAGGATATAAAGGGAGTACTAGTGTGGATCTCTCAAAAGGATAGTAGTGTTGCCCCTTTCTCTCTTTTTATTTCTTTTTCTCTTTTTCTATTTTTTTGTATTTTTTTGTGGCCTCAATGGCTCTTTCTATTTTACTCTCATTTGTCCTCTTTGGGATCTTTTAATGTGTCCACTTTGGGATCTTTTCCTCACTTAAGGGCAACACTCTATTTTACAAGAAGGTAAAGGAGATCTTTTACACTTTACAAGGTACTCAAAACATAAAGAAGATGTAACTATCATGATGTATGCAATGTATGTCGCTTCCAGTGTAGCAGGAACATGTATGACATGAAGATCAAGTCATGAAGAGGTGGAAGTTGCATGGCAATATAACTCGGAAAGGCTATGGAAATGCCTTGATAGGTAGGTATGGTGGCTGTTTTGAGGGAAGATATAAGGAGGCTTATGATGACAAAGCGTATCATGCCAAGGGTTTGGATGTACCAGCGAAGGTGGACACCAACTCTCAGAGTGAGAAGAAGGCAATGCACGACATGGGAGAGGCTAGAAAAATATGGGAAGGTGGAAGTGTCAACTTTCAATACTTACATTAGTCCGAAGAACTCATGCACTTATTATCGTTAACTCTCAATCTAATAAGGAGGTTCACAAAGAGACATGTACCCTGAGGAGGAGTGTATGGGGGGTTGGTTATCCTTGCGCATCCTCGACTCATGGTATGTGAGTGTTCTCTGATATTCGACCCCTCAGAAGAGTAGTGATCCATCTAGTAGCTAGAGTTCTCAACTAGTTTTGTAGGTTTTGAAAATACACACGGATTGCCCAAAATACGACACCTATCACTAATAGGCAAGAGCTCTTGACACCAAAAGTTCAAACATTACTCACATCAATACCTCAAAACTATTGCAAGTTACTACTAAAAGAAAATAGCAACCTCAATTACCTACTTTCAAGACAAGACACAACTCAGTGCAACAACCAACTCTCTTTAACAAGATAAACATGAAAACTAAAAAGAGTTCCAGCAACAAACTAAACAAAAGCCAAGGCTCTTGCTAAAGACAAACTAAGACTTAAAACTAAACATGGCAGTAGCTACGAAAAGATAAAGAACACACAACAGCAATCCTATGATGTGTTCTAAATTTTGAAAGTGGAGTGTGTTTCTCTCCCACACAAAGTAAGACGGGATCTAACTTGTTATGAACAGCAAGAAAAGCTAAAGAAAACTAAAAACAAAACTTAAGAGTGAGACGCTCCAAGCATAGCACATAACACATGAAGTGATAAAAATATAATGAGACGAAGGACGAACTGATGATTGTTGATGGAGAAGGGGATGCATGGGGGCATCCCCAAGCTTAGACGCTTGAGTCTCCTTGAATATTTGTTGGGGATACATTGGGTCATCCCAAAGCTTGAGCGCTTGACACTCCTGGATCTTTTTTCATCATCTTCTATCGCACACTTGAAAACTCCCTTCATACATAACTCAACATAAGTTGATTAGAGAGGTTAGTACCCTTAATAAATAAATTTTCCCACTGGATATAAAGATAATCTTGAATAGCTACTGTTTCTCAAGAGTGCCAAAAAGTGTTTTGCAAAGAAAAAGCAAGCTTAAGGTTTGCAAAAGTTAGGACTGACAAAACGTGGCAGAATCTGTGAAAAACAGAACAGCAGGTAGTAAAGAATTTTTTAGGGGCACTTCTACAACTCAAATAAAAAAACTCAGAACATACGGAAGTTTCGTAATTGTATAGATAATACTGTGTAAAAATGTCAGCTCAAAAAGATGAACTGGGATTTTTCTGGAATTTTTCTGGTCACGAGGACAGAATCTGTTTTCTGGACAGCATGTCACAACTTTTAGTTCCCTTGCCGTAAGAGGCTATAACTTGGCACAAAGCTGAAAATAAAGATACAATGATGTTGCTACAGAAGTTACAATCATCAAGACACAACAAAAGAAAAAATAAAACACCTAAATTCGTTGCGGGCTGCCTCCCGAAAGTGCTTCTTTAAAGCCATTAGCTAGGCATGATGCAAAAGATCAAGTTGTATCAATCGAATCATTATCAAGATCATCAAAAAGCTCTTCAATTGTAAAAATAGTCTTAAGAGGTCTTTTAAATAAAGGCCTAATGAAGATACTTCTAGGGAGAAAACCAAAAGGCGGAAAATCAATGGAAGATTCATTTATAAAATTATCAAAGAGAGGTATTTCTTCAAAAGTTTTCATGGTTTCAACTTCTTTGGCAATAGGTGGTTTATTTTTAGGTCGGGGAACCTTAGGGACATAAATGAACTTAGGTTCCCTTCTTGCCGAAGACTCTATTCCTAGAGTATTAATGATTTCCTCAATCTTATCTATCCTAGAAAGATCCGTATCACGGGATTTGATGACCTCCAAAGTTTTAATAATTTTATGCATGGAGCTATCAAGCCTATTAAAATTCCCTTGAATCTTGCGATCCAACTCATTTATCCTAGTTATACTTGGTATTTCTAACTCTATCTTTTCGAGTTTCTTCATAATGTGAGATAGAGTTATATCTTCTTTCATGCTAGCAATAGGGAGATTTCCAACAAGATTTTCAATAACATTAAGAGACTCCCAAGTCGGGGCTTCTAGAAAATTCCCATTGATAGCAGTATCTAATATGAACCTATTCCAAGGAGTAATCCCGACATAAAAATTTCTAAGCATGATAGTAGTGGATTACTTCTTGGTGGCTCTTTTTTGAGAATCATTAATTCTATACCAAGCATCTTTTAAACTTTCTCCACCTTTTTGTTTAAAGGTGAGAACCTCTGTCTTAACAAAGGCAAAAGGGCCAGACATAATGACAACTAACAAGATAAATAATTTTTTTCTAAATTTTGATAAAAGACACAAAGATAAAAACTTAAAGATAAAGTAACAAGACTAAAAAACAAAGGTAAAGGGTAGTGTGCAACTCCCCTATCCTAGCACTCGGAGTCCCCGGCAACGGCGCCAGAAAATTTGTTTGATGGCTTCTCGGCCTTCGTTGGTTACCCCAAGTGAAGGTTTGAGATGTAGTGCAGCAGCAGTTTTCCCTCGGTGAAGATACCAAGGTTTGTCTCCAGTAGGACTCCAGAGATGATAAGTAGGTGTCAGCGGCGCAACTGGCGCGGACCTGCACACAGACACAGATAACTTTGTTCCCAACGAAGTTCAGAGAGGTTGTCAATCTCTCCGGTCTTGTTGTTCACAAAGGATAAAATGCATGGGATAATGATAGCAAGTAAAAGCAGT
This sequence comes from Bromus sterilis, assembly GCA_950022295.1. Lineage (NCBI taxonomy): Eukaryota > Viridiplantae > Streptophyta > Magnoliopsida > Poales > Poaceae > Bromus > Bromus sterilis. Next base: position 279,291,977 of record OX465599.1, on the reverse strand, counting down.
AAAGTAAATATAGCTTTGAAACATTAATGAGGATATGGACCAGGATACGTGATGTTCACTAGTGTGTCTCTCTCCCAAAAGACGATAAAACTGCTATGCGAGGTAAACAAAGTACAGAAGGGCAATTGACAGGATTATGAACGCACCGCAATGCTAACTATGCTACAAAAGAAAGGAAGAGTCTCAAAAGCACAGGAAGTACGCCAAAATAAGTAGACCAAAATCCATCTGCATCTACTACTAATCATCCACCTTGAGATATCTATACAGAACATCTCGCTGGTATTAAGTTGCGTGCCCCACCCAAAGTGTAAACCCAAATCAACAGACAACTGCATTGAAAAGAACTTTGCGTAAAGTAAAAAATCCTTGTAACCGAGGTTACAAGCACCGTTGTTTTCCCCCTTGTGGCAACAACACATCCCCTAGACTCATGTTTCTGTCACTCAAGCGTGTCATCGTGGGGCATGAACCCACAATCTAGCACAACGTTCCCTCTTGGAGTCACTACCTACTACTTGGCCAAAGCAATAAACAACAACGGAGAACATGCAAGAATTACTTAGGAACAAAAATATAAGAGTTAAAAACCAAATATATTACTCTATCACAATTTGAACATAATATCATAATCCATCAGATCCCTCCAAACTCAGCATAGCAACAGCAGAAATATTACAAAGGTGCCTCGATCATGTAGGGAAGCTCACGAGGTCTAAACAATGAAGATCAAAGAGGGGAGGATAACATCACATAGCTACTGATCAAGGACCCATGGTTAAAGGAAAACTACTCACGAGACATCCGGGGAGCATCCATGGTGGAGAGGAGACTCCCGGAGGTCAATCCTCCCTCCGGCAGGGTGCCGGGAAGACGTCTTCTGGTGCTCCCAATCTTGGAACCGCGGCGGCGGTGGAACAGAGGCGAGTTTGCGAAATAGGGTTCCTCTTCTGGAATTTTCCCGTGACGGAGAATAAATAGGCGAAGGGGGGCAGCCAGAGGTGGACCAGGGGCCCCAGACGCCCCCCTGGCCCGGCCAGGGGTGGGGCCGCGCCGGGTGGCCGCCTGGGCCCCCTGGCTCCCCTCTGGCCCCACCCGGGCTCTTCTCGAAGCTTCCTGTACGCTGATTTTTCCTGTATTTTTCCCGGAATTTTTCTGGCACTTTTTATATGGGGGAAAACTGAAATAGAAAAACAACAGAAAACAGGAACTGGCACTGGGGTGCACTGAGTTAATAGGTTAGTCCAAATATGATCAAAAGTGTATGAAAGTGTATCTAGACCATAGCAATATCACACAAAACATGCATGGAGCAAGAAGAAATTATAGATACGTTTTGGACGTATCAGCACCCTTCTTATGACCTATGGATCAAAACAGCAGTCAGTCAAAATCAATCAGCCAAAAAACCAGAAACCAAGAACCAGAATCTCACGTCTCATAGTAGTCAAGCTCCCCTGGACCGAATCATGAGCGCGTCGCCACCGACCAGTTTCAGTCAGCACACGTTCGCATATCCGGAACAAAGGCTGCACCCAAGTGAATACATAACACCAAGTGCACATGAAAGATGTAAATCAGAGACTACAACCAACCACAAATGATTGGTTGCAGCCTCGGGGGCCACTCCCATTGGGAGCACTACCGTGCTCCCAATATGTACAAGACCAGCAAAAGGAAGACCAACGACCCAAACTACAACCACTCACAAATGACTACTTGCAGCCTCGGGGGTTACTATTGCAAAGGTCAGAAACGACAAAGAAGGCACGCACCTGCTCAGCCATGCGATCAAAGAATTCCGCCTTATCCTCAGCGGAGAGATCGCGCCGCTCCAAGAAGTGCTCATCAGGAATCACAGGTTTAACGTCCGGAGGAAAGTCACCCTCAGGAGCAATAGCAGCCGAAGAAGATGCCCCAGACGGAGCAGTCGCAGAAGTCCCCTCCACACCGACAGTCGCAGGGGTCATCCCCGCACCCGAAGCCACGGGAGCAGCAGAACCACCCAGTCGATCAGACGCCGTACCAGAATTAGTCGAAGGAGCAGTTACAACACCAGCACTCGCTGAGGAAGCAGCCGGAGCAGGAGCAGTACTACAAGACAATTTACCCTCAGAACACCATCCAAAGTAATGATAATCAGAGACGACAAAACGAAAATGTAAACTAACCCAGCAGGCGTAGCGCCTGGACACAGCTGATACGTCCCAAACGTATCTATAATTTCTGCTTGCTCCATGCATGTTTTGTGTGATATTGCTATGTTTTTGATATACTTTCATATATCTTTATAACATATTTTGGAACTAACCTATTAATGGTTGCAAGAGTTCACAAGTTCATGTTTTTCTACTTTATGTGTAGGAATTACTTGGATAAAGGAAAGATCACAAAAGGAAGACTTGTAAGAGTTGGACTCTAACTTTCCCAAAATCTGTCCCCACCAGACAGGTTTTAACGATCGCCTCGGAAACGGTAGAAGACGACCTCAAACAGAAAAACGTAAAACTACAAAGTTGTAGGGAATTTTGTTTCGGTGGATTTAGAAATAAAATTCTGCCCAATAGGAGTTCGGATGCTTCCAGAAACCCCTAAATACAGAAGACGTAATCTGGAGACGGGAATCCGAGAGTCTATATAAAGAGAGGAAACCTAGGTCAAAGGGCACCACGAAAAGTCCTCCCCTTTGGCAGCCGTGTTGAGGGGGAGATCAATCTCCACAACAGCACCATCTCCAAGGAAGAAGAAGGGGACAAGGGCCGCTGCCCCCAAGGGCCGTGGCCGTGGGCGCTGCCGTCGCCGACTCCTTCATCTCCTCCGGGCTGCACCTCTCCATCAACAACTCTCCCTCTCACCATGTCCATGTGTGAGTAGTTCCCCTCGGGGCTAAGGCTTATATCTTGATCTATGTGGTTTCTCTCTCTCCCATGATGTGATCTTTGTTGTGATCATAGCCTATGTTAATCTAGGGTGATCCCATGATATTTCCCCTTCCTCTATGTATTTGATTGATGTACTCAATTGATCTTATCTGGTATAATCTCCGAGACCAAGGTGATAGCGGTCTATTGGACATGGGTTAGAAGAATATTATCATGAGTGATTTACTCTTTTGTGTGTGGATTGAAGATTGAGAGTCTCTTGGTCCTTGTCTTTGACTATCCTTTAGATATGTTGTGGTGATTGTGGTACTCTCTTTGGATGGCCGCGGTGACATTGGGAAATCCATAGATTGAGAACTACGAACTCTGAGGTGTGCTTTTGTAGCCCTACACAATTCTCGTCCTCTCTTGACCACAAAGGAATGACCTCCGAGTACGTCTCCATTGCATGTTTTATGGGAAATATCATGTGATTAGACTATGTTAATCTTGTTGGGAGTTGCCACTAGTGAAAGTATGAAGCCTAGGCCTTGTTTCCATCATTGTTACACCGTTTTCACTCACTTTTGTTACTTGTTTCTTTGCTGCACTTTTTATTACAGATTTATATTACTTCGTTTTATCACACCTATCACCCATATTTTACCATCTCTTCGCCGAACTAGTGTACCTGTACAACTCCTAGTTGTATTAGGTGTGTTGGGGACACAAGAGACTTCTTGTATCTTAATTGAAGGGTTGCTTGAGAGAGACCATCTTCAACCTCTACTTCCCTGAGGTCGATAAACCTTAGGTCATCCACTTGAGGGAAATTGCTGCTGTCCTACAAACCTCTGCGCTTGGAGGCCCAACATAGTCTACAAGAATAGAACCGTGCGTAGTCATCTAGCTATTTCTGGCGCCGTTGCCGGGGAGGTGAGTGCTTGAAGGTATATCTTTAGATCTTGCAATTAATTCTTTTTGTTTCTTGTTTTTATTTTCACTAGTTAGGCTTTATGGAAAACAACAACAAAAAATATGAGAGAGCTTTATGAGGTCTATCTTGAGTTAGGACTTGAAGTGTTTGAGGAGGAGATCAAAAAGCCTATGGAGCTTTATTATTTGAACAACAGTCATGGTAGTAGTAATGTTACTAGTATGTCTTCTTTGAATACCTTTGATCCTTATGATATGCAAAGCTATAAGTTTGGGGATGCTACGTTTTATGAAGATGATCTTTTTAGCCCCCCAAATTTTGATGAGGAAATTTATTTTAATGATACTTTGCCTCCTATCTATGATGATTATTGTGATGACACTTATGCTATAAAGAATAAATGTTTGCAAGTGTATCATGATAAGAATGATTCATGTGATAGCTATTTTCTTGAGTTTGCTCCCACTATTACTAATGAGAAGGATTTTTCTTATGTGGAGAGTAACAAATTTTCTATGCTTGTGGATCATGATAAGAATTTTTATGTGATACTTATATTGTTGAGTTTATTCATGATCCCACTGGAAATTATTATGAGAGGGGAACATATGTTTATAGATATTTCAATAATATCAAGTTCCCTCTCTTTATGTTGAAGGCTTTGAAGTTGCACTTATTTTGCCTTCCTATGCTAATATCTTTATGCTTCAATGAGTTTTTCCTCTACAAGACCCCTTTGCATTGGAAGCATGTTAGACTTAAATGTGTTTGTTATTTTCTTCTTGGTGCTCTCTTTTGTTCTTCAACTCTTATTCTTGCGAGAGCATCATTAAAATCTTAAGCCTAGCTAATGGCTTTAAAGAAGCGCTTTCGGGAGGCAGCCCACAACGAATTTAGGCTGTCCTTTTTATTTTTCTTCTGTTTTTAGTGGTCTTGATGATTGTTACTACTGTAGCAACATCATTTTATCTTTATTTTCAAGCTTTGTGCCAAGTTATAGCCTCATATGACAAGGGAAGTGAAAGTTGTGACATGCTGCCCAGAAAACAGATTCTGTCCTCTTGACTAGAAAAATCACAAAAAATTCCCAGTTCATCTTTTTGAGCTGAAATTTTTACACAGCGTGCTCTATGCAATCACGGAACTTTCGTATGTTCTGAGTTTTTTGATTGGAGTTGCGTAAGTGCCCCTAAAGAATTCTTTACTACCTGATGTTCTGTTTTTCACAAATTCTGCCACGTTTTGTCTCTCCTAACTTTTCCAAACCTTAAGCTTGCTTTTTCTTTGCAAAAACCTTTTGGCAATCTTGAGAAACAGTATCTCTTCAATAATATCTTTATATACAGTGGATAAAAGTTATTTATTAAGGGTACTAACCTCTCTAATCAGCTTATGATGAGTTATGTATGAAGTGAGTTTTCAAGTGCGCGATGGAAGATGATGAAAGAAGATTTGGGAGTGTTAAGCGCTCAAGCTTGGGGATGCACCCATGCATCCCCAATAAATATTCAAGGAGACTCAAGCTTCTAAGCTTGGGGCTGCCTCCGTGCATCCCCTTCTTCATCCACAATCATCAGTTCGTCCTTCGTCTCACTATATTTTTATCACTTCATGCGTTATGTGCTATGTTTGGAGCGTCTCGCTCTTAGGTTTATTTTTAGTTTTATTTAGCTTTGCTTGATGTTCATAAAAAGTTAGATCCCGTCTTACTTTCCATGGGAGAGAAACACACTCCACTTTCAAAATCTAGAACACATCATAGAATTTTTCATGCCTATCTTTCTCTATTGTGTGTTTTTACCTTTTCGTAGCTACTGCCATATTTAGTTTTAGCTTTAGTTTGTCTTTAGCAAGAGCCTTGGCTTTTGTTTAGTTTGTTGCTGGAACTCTCTTTAGTTTTCATGTTTATCTTTTTAAGAGAGTTGGTTGTTTCACTGAGTTGTGTCTTGTCTTGAAAGTAGGTAAGAGGTTGCTATTTAATTTTAGTAGTAACTTGCAATAGTTTTGAGGTATTGATGTGAGTAATGTATGAACTTTTGGTGTTAAGAGCTCTATACTTTTAGTGATAGGTGTCGTATTTTGGGCAATCCGTGTTTATTTTCAAAACCTACAAAACAAGTTGAGAACTCTAGCTACTAGATGGATCACTACTCTTCTGAGGGGTCGGATATTAGAGTACACTCACGTACCATGAGTCGAGGATGCGCAAGGATAACCAAACCCCCATACACTCTTCCTCGGGGTACTTTTCTCTTTGTGAACCTCCTTACTGGATTGAGAGTTACCGATAATAAGTGCATGAGTTCTTTGGACTAATGTAAGTATTGAAAGTTGACACTTCCACTTCCTCATATTTGCTAGCCTCTCCTGTGCCGTGCATTGCTTTCTTCTCACTCCGAGAGTTGGCGTCCACCTTCGCTGGTACATCCAAACCCTTGGCATGATACGCTCTGTCATCATAAACCTCCTTATATATTTCCTCAAAACAGCCACCATACCTACCTATCAAGGCATTTCCATAGCCTTTTCGAGATATATTGCCATGCAACATCCACCTCTTCATGACTTGATCTTCATGTCATACATGTTCCTGCTACACTGGCAGCGACATACATTGCATACATCATGATAGCTACATCTTCTTTATGTTTTGAGTACCTTGTAAAGTGTGAAAGATCTTCTATACCCTCTTGTAAATTAGAGTGTTGCCCTTAAGTGAGGAAAAGATCTCAAAGAGGACAAAATCAAAAGAACCCAAAGAGGACAAATGAGAGTTAAATAGAAAGAGCCATTGAGGCCACAAAAAATACAAAAAAATAGAAAAAAGAGAAAAAGAAAAATAAAAAGAGAGAAGGGGGCACACTACTATTCCTTTTGAGAGATCCACACTAGTACTTCATTCTTTATCCCTTGCACTCCATAGAGATCATCATCATGCATATAACTATGTGGGGAACCTTCACACTATAGAACTTGACTTGTATATTGCAATGATGAGCCTCCTCAAAAGAGCTCTAGGTCTTCATGAGCAAGCAAGTTAGATGCACCCCCACTAGTTCCCTTGGAGATCTTTTCGCTCACATGTGCATCCGTTGCATGGCAATCCCTACTCCTCACATCATATCTATCATTTAGCTTTCTCTCGCCTATGATTGTTCTCATTGATGTGAGCCTTTCACACCCTTTTTGTCTTCCTCCTCCATCATATTTTCTCTTTTCCATCCTAGGTGTCAACTTTCTTCCTCACGCTAATCCATTGCATGAGTGCTCAAAATATCTAAAGGGAGTGGATCAGCTTGACTTGTACCTGACTAGTGGTCTGGGGATGAGTCAAGATAAGATTCAAAAGAAGACCAATTGTGAAACTTTAGTAGATTGAGTTCTCAACACAAAAATATTTTTTCTCGTATATCCCTATCCCTTTCTTGCACGCAAACACCATTTGTAGACATTCGAGTCACGGACAGCGAGAGCTCTTGCACCTCTATGTTCTTATGTTACTTGTTTCAATGCTAATATAGACTCTTGTCTGTTATGACTTGAATAGAATTACATGCCTTGATTGATTGACTTAAGAGTTCTTATATGGTTGGTAGCATGTCACCAAAGAAATTATGCTTGTTATCATTTACCTACTCGAGGACGAGCAGGAATTAAGCTTGGATATGTTGATACGTCCCAAACGTATCTATAATTTCTGCTTGCTCCATGCATGTTTTGTGTGATATTGCTATGTTTTTTATATACTTTCATATATCTTTATAACATATTTTGGAACTAACCTATTAATGGTTGCAAGAGTGCAATTGTTATTGTTTTTCTACTTTATGTGTAGGAATTACTTGGATAAAGGAAAGATCACAAAAGGAAAACTTGTAAGAGTTGGACTCTAACTTTCCCGAAATCTGTCCTCACCAGACAGGTTTTAAAGATCGCCTCGGAAACGGTAGAAGACGGCCTCAAACGGAAAAACTTAAAACTACAAAGTTGTAGGGAATTGTTTTCCGGTTGATTTAGACATAAAATTCGGCCCAATCGGAGATCGGAAGCTTCCAGAAACCCGAAATACAGAAGACGTAATCTGGATGACGGGAATCCGAGAGTCATAAAGAGAGGAAACCTAGGTCAAAGGGCACCACGAAAATTCCTCTCCTTGGCAGCCGTCTTGACGGGGAGATCAATCTCCACAGCAGCACCATCTCTAAGGAAAAAGAAGGGGCCAAGGGCCGGTGCCCCAAGGGCCGTGGCCGTGGGCGCCGCCGCCGCCGTCGCCGTCTCCTTCATCTCCTCCGGGCTGCACCTCTCCATCAACAACTCTCCCTCTCATCATGTCCATGTGTGAGTAGTTCCCCTCGGGGCTAAGGCTTATATCTTGATCTATGTGGTTTATCTCTCTCCCATGATGTGATCTTTGTTGTGATCATAGGCTATGTTAATCTAGGGTGATCCATGATATTTTCCCTTCCTCTATGTATTGGATTGATGTACTCAATTGATCTTATCTAGTATAATCTCCGAGACCAAGGTGACAGCGGTCTATTGCACATGGGTTAGAAGAATATTATCATGAGTGATTTCCTCTTTTCTGTGTGGATTGCAGATTGAGTCTCTTGGTGCTTGTTTTTGACTATCCTTTAGATATGTTGTGGTGATTGTGGTACTCTCTTTGGATGGCCGCGGTGACTTTGGGAAATCCATAGATTGAGAACTACGAACTCTGAGGTGTGCTTTTGTAGCCCTACACAATTCTCGTCCTCTCTTGACCACAAAGGAATGACCTCCGAGTACGTCTCCATTGCATGTTTTATGGGAAATATCATGTGATTAGACTATGTTAATCTTGTTGGGAGTTGCCACTAGTGAAAGTATGAAGCCTAGGCCTTGTTTCCATCATTGTTACACCGTTTGCACTCACTTTTGTTACTTGTTTCTTTGCTGCACTTTTTGTTACAGATTTATATTACTTCGTTTTATCACACCTATCACCCATATTTTACCATCTCTTCGCCGAACTAGTGCACCTATACAACTCCTAGTTGTATTAGGTGTGTTGGGGACACAAGAGACTTCTTGTATCTTAATTGCAGGGTTACTTGAGAGAGACCATCTTCAACCTTTACTTCCCTGAGTTCAATAAACCTTAGGTCATCCACTTGAGGGAAATTGCTGCTGTCCTACAAACCTCTGCACTTGGAGGCCCAACATAGTCTACAAGAATAGAAGCGTGCGTAGACATCAGCAGCAATATCCCGAACCTGTGTTTCTTTGAGGCAGCATGAGGAGGGCACGACACAACAGGCTGTACGACCGCGGGCAAATCTTCGCCATCATCCGCCGCATCACGACCACTCGCAGGGCGAGTGCGTTTGACACGAAGAGGACTTGAATCCCCAGAGTCATCCGCAATTGACGGTGGAGCACCCGTGGACTCGACAGCAACAGCACCCGAAGCGCCAGAAACACCCCCATCACTCACAAGGACAGGATCGGCATCAGCTTCACCAGGTTCATCGAGTATATCCGCATCCTCAGGCTGCGGCGGATTGTTCAACATAGGAGGGTGACCCTACAGATCAAAACAACATCAACAATCAATAGGAACGAGTCAGCAGTTCAAATAAAATTTAAAGATAAGTACCTGAGGAAGAGGCAAGTCAGCAGAGTAAGGACGAACAAGACTCTGCTCCCCAATGCTCGTGCACTTTGTGACTTGCTGAACCTGGGCCAAAAGATCGTCATCGTAAAAATCTTCGGGTGAACACCTGGTCGAGTCATCAGGCCGAGTATATTGCCACATGGGACGGGCCCGATGTTGAAGCGGCTGCACACGTCTCTCGACAAACACGGAGATAAGCTGGCCGCCAGTCAACTCATCCTTCAACGCAGTAATCTTTTGCACAAATGGTTCCACGAGAGACGACTCGCGAGCAGACAAAGAATGCGCCCATGAAGAATGCTTAACCGCCCGCGCATGATGATCGAAAGGAGGCAGACCAAACCATTGACCCTCAACGCACTGGTCCTTCAATTAAACCAACTCCTCCGCCATGAAAAGACGGAGTCCAGCTTCTCCAGGTCAAAGTAGGCAGATTTCTCCTTGATGGAAATACCCACGCCCCCAATGGCATATTCAGAATTTTTCCTCTTCACCTTGAAGAGACGTTTCCAGAGGCCCCAACGGGGTTAGATCCCCAAAAAACCCTCACAGAGCGTAATGAAACAAGCAATGTGCAGAATCCCATTGGGAGTCAAATCATGCAGTTGCAACTGATAGGTGCAAAGCAATCCCCGGAGGAAAGGATGGATGGGAAGAGTAAAACCACGGGGGAAGAAACTCTGAAAGCATACCCGCTCATCTGGGCGGAGCGCAGGAACCTCTTCATCCCTAGGAATCCGGGCGGCGCCATGCGCCACCACACCATCGGCCACAAGATCATTCAGATCCGCAGCACTAAAAGCAGAGCGCTCCCATCTGCAGGCCATCCTCGCCGACTCTTGTGCAGCACTGCGAGAACGCTTGGACATGGATCTAAGACAGCAAATAGCACGAAAAGGCAGGCAGGAGGCAGAGAGCGAAGAAAGAAGAAGAAAAAGAAGGCTGCGGCTGGGTGAAAACCTAAACAAACCAGACTCCCCGGTATTTAACCAACAGCCGGAACAAGCAAATCGCCACCGCTCGTTCTGGAGTCCAGATAGCCGAGAAACATGGAAAACTCAACCGGCGCACTAACCATACCGCCCACCGCGAGCGAAAAATGAGGGCCATCATCACGCAGCGCGAAATTTTCGGGCCACAGACATCAAGTCACTTCATTTTCACTTGACATGGCGACTCAACCTGTCAGGAAGACCAGTAAACGCGTCTCAAGCACGCATCTTCGATCAGCATTTAGCTCTTCATAAAGCTTTTCCATATTATTTCAAATAATATTTTACTCCCATTGGGAGTACCCTTTTGTGTCCGGGTGCTCCCTCACCCAGAAGGCAAAATGTGCTCGAGTAATCACTCGCACCAGCATAAAACAACAAACTCTCAGAGTCCGGGTGCTCCCTCACCCAAAGGCAGAAAAGCATTCAAGCGACTACTCGCGAAAAGATTCAGCCATTCAGCAAACATGACTTACTCGCACACTCGACGATATTCCGAGTGGGTGCTATCTTATTTTCCTCGCCTGAGTTCTCTACAAACTCCACGAGTGACGACTAAAACAGCTCACTTGATTGTTTATTCCAAGTGGGTGCATCGCTAATCAGGCTCCGTGCCTCAACAAATAAAAATTATGCCTGGGCTACGACACACTGTACCCAGATGCCACGCAAGCTTAGCGTGTAGGTAAGACCCCGCTGCGAAGAACGGCCAGGCCGGGACTTGCCGCAGAGAGATTTCACTCCCGACCTTTTCCATGCGCTCGCATGATAGAAAGAGCCGAGCGGACGCGCTAAGGCTATGTGCTTAGACTGGCAGCAATTGATCCTATAAGACCTACACCGGCATGACTTTGCTTGACACCAGTGTTCCAAGTTCACGTCGAGGGACGTGGGCTTGATTGGGCTACTGCGGTATTTGTCACTAGCACAATTCACGAAGGCTCGACCAGTCGACTCCTTGGGCCCTTTCAGCTTAGCAATCCCTCGAAACAGATATTGTCATGGCTCAAAACTGCCAGCGACCCGTGGCGATGCCACGCTTACAAACAATAAAGGCGCAGATGAATTCGAGGCCCTGCGCGACTCTTCGAGTCCCCCAGGCACTCGGGGGCTACTGACGAGGGGGTGACCCCATGACTCCTACATATAAGACTACCTGGTGCGTATGAGGACAGAAGGCCCACTGGGAAGCTACGACAAGCCCACAATTGGCCCAACCAAGCATCGCCGTAGGAGTCCGCGACTAACATGCAAGGTGCAACTTAGCATACAAGCCAGGACTAGAATTAGGAAACTACCTATCTAACCTAGCACGGACTCCCCGAGACCTAGCCTAGTATATAAAGGCTGGGAGGGGAGACGTCCAACTCAACTCAATATGCATCTACTCATCCTTGGCTTGCGAGAACTCGCCTTGGCCTCCACTGTAATCTCCTTCTCGCGTAATAATATCGAGCAGGAAGTGCTTCTCCTGTTAGCCGACGAGTATCGTCCAACCTGTGCCATCTCTATGACTAACCCAGGGTCCCTGACCATGGGATTTGCGGGGGTTGATCCCCGTCACGCGCCCTCCTCTCCTCCATCTTATTCTCCTCCCTCTCTCTCCAGGACGCCTTCCGCCGCCGCCCTCCATGGCGATGGCGCTCGAAGCCGTGCACGTCCCCCGACCTCGCCGACGTCCAACCCGAGACCGACCAGATCCCCGACACCGCTCGACCCCACGCCCAGGTCCAGCCGCCTGCCCCGCCCCTGCGTCCAGCCACCTCGCGCCGCCAGGCATCCCTCGTCGGAGACCTGCGACCGGCCGCCGCGCTCGCTGGGATATGGATTGATCCCGATCTGCAGCCACCACCGCCGCCGTGGGCCGGCCTCGCCCCGCGCGGCCCAGCTGGCCCAGCGCGCCCCGGCCCAACCAAGCGAGCACCACTATCTTGCGCCACCCCGCCGACCGGGTCTCAGCCCACGAGGTGAGGTGCCTTTTTTTAATTTTTTTTTTATGTTTGCTGTTGGGCTTGGCCCAACAGAGTTGCTGCTGTGTAGCGTCGGTGGTGCCTTTTATTATTCTGCGCTCACGTGTATAGGCCGGGTAGTGCTGTTTCGGCCCAATGAGCGTTTAGCAATTATTTGCACATTAATTAAATTACAGAAAAACATAGGATTTTGCGAGGGCGATATCTTTTCACCGGTAGCTCGGATGGAGACACTTTCTACATGAAAGTTGCTCCATTTTACGTGTAGATTAACAAAATGTGCTCTTTTGCCATGTTTGAGCTTGTCTACTTGCTGTTTTTACTGCGAATTACAACCTTGCCACCGTAAATGTAATATGCCGTAATTTTTTAACCGTTGCTCCGTTTAAAATGTTTCTTATATGTAACTTGACTAGAATTTCATTTAGATTTTGATTATGCTACTCTTTCCTTCTAATAAATATAATAAAATATTGTTTAGGGAAAAAAGGTACCAAATGTTTTAATTGTAGTGGGACACTTATTGTATGCCATGTTTAGGAGTTTGCCCCACATAACTGACTAGCTTAGATAGCTTACTTATGCTTCACCTTTTGTCATGATTGTGTGATATGCCATACTTAGGTGAGATGCCATGTTACCAACCTTTGCTCATCTTGAGTAGCTAAACAACTGGAACCCTTGTAAACGTGCGGTATCGTCGTGTGTGACGAGTACTCGACTTAACCTGTTAGTAACCGCTCTCGACGGTAGATCCGTACCGTAGTGTGTTGTCTTGTGTTGCTTTCTTGTTTTTTGATTGCTCGTGGTTGCTTCGTAGTAATAGATGCTTGCTCTTCGATTGCTTTCCAGTGTTTCCTTCATGTGTGCTCCCGCGGTTAATCTCGGAGACGGTGCGAGCTTGCGATCAACTACACCTTCAGAACCCGACTTATCAACAGGCAAGGACTATACATTACTTATGATCCATTCTATTATAACCAGCGGTTTGCATGCTAGTATAGGTTAGCTTCGATGTTTGATTCTACCACATGTTTATAGCCTCTCTTAAACCAATACAGCCATGTCCCCTCCTAGCAAACCATGTACTGCTATGTTACTATTGCTCGTTGCTCAGCCCCTGCTTAGTATGCATGCTTAGGATGCTACGATGTTACCCTGTTACTCCTTGGTTTGGGATATCACATTATTATATTATTGTGAATGTTATGATTATTATAATGTTGACTATATTCGACGAAGGATGGAAGGTCTAGGCTATCCCGCCCCGACGCTTTGTTCCATTCAAGTCACCTAGGATCCGAATCCCGGGTATTGGTTTCAAGATTGAGCGTGCCTAATCGCGTGTGGGATTTTATGGGGTCCCCTTTTCTTACCTACCTAGCTTCAAACATTTCTAGTCGTGGCCCAAGCTGATTTAGCATTTGAAAATCATGCATATATGTCTGTCGGGTCGCTCCTAGCAGATATCCTTTAAAATAACTTGGGCCAGCGGAGACATGGTTTCTCTTGTCGGTTCACCCCAGGGAGCTAGGGGGCTGCCCAAATGGTTTGGGTAGCTAACCCGACCTCGTCCAGACGATAGAGGCCAATTCAAGAGCGCGACCGGCTTTTGAGTTGGATCTCGACTCACCGGGGGCCACCCAGATTTGTGCGTTGTTAGTTAGAGGGACCTGTCGTTTTGGATCTCTCGGAACTAAATCATAAAATGGTTGCCTATGATGGGTAGCAACTGAGAGAGATGGGCGTGCGTGCGTAGCGTTGTAATGGGCAGTTGGTACACCCCTGCAGGGTTAAATCTTTTTGAGAAGCCGTGTCCACGGTTATCGACGACTTGAGACCTACTCCTTGTTCATAGACAACAACAACTGAGATAATCTTAATAACTTGATCAACGTGTGTGTGCCTTGACTGTTTCTTCTTCGTCGGGATGTGAAGAGGAGGACAAGTATAGGATAGGTGTTATGTTTGCGTAAGTAGCTGATAGAAAGACTTGTTGGAGGCGATTCCTCATCGAATGCTTGGCTTCTTATCTTACTCTCTAGATCGTTAGCCACTTCATAAATGCTAGTGCGGCAACAACCTCACCACTTACCCCATCCTTACCGTGAACTACTAGTTATCCTAGAATAACGAGTGATGAAGTCCTTGCTGGGTCAGTTGACTACTACAGTTGGATGCTGAGTACTTCTGTACTCATGATACTACCCCCAAACTCTTTTCAGGGTTCTTGATCGACAACAGGTATGGTGATCAACGTTTCACGTGGAGACTCGACGACGACTAGTTAGGCGGATCCCGGCGGAGGGCCTGGACCCGTGTGGTTATGGAAGCGATGTCTTTTTCTCTTTGCCACTAGGCATTTGATTGTATTATGTACTCAGACATATATCTTCCGCTGATGTAATGTAATTAAGGCAGTTGTATGCCGATTGTATGAGATGTTGTATCCATGTAGTTGTAATGTTGTGATATCATGTTGGAAATCCGGGGCATATGACAGTGTCATATGTCACGGTGGGACCGATATGTGCTTCGTCCCCGGATCTGGATGGAAACATCTAGATCTGGAACAGTACCACATATCGGGCCTTACACTTACCTTTAGGGATGTCACTTTCAGTAAAGTCTAATAGAGAGTGTACCTCAACGAAGGGAGGGTGAGTAGTAGGCTCACACAACTTCTCGATAGGTTATAGATTCTTCACGTCTTCGACTTTGATGCCTTTCTCCTTAATAGACTTCTTTGCTTCTTGCATATCTTCGGGGCTCACAACAAGCATGCCCCTCTTCTTTGGTGGTGGAGGTGGTTCAGGGACGGACTAATCTTCATGGTTCTTGGAAATCTTGCCCATTAATTCTTCAGCATCGGCCGGTGTTTTTCCCTGAAAACACAACCAGCACAAATATCCAGATAGGACCAGGATTCATCGGTTAGACCAGCATAAAATATGTCAAGTAATTCATTCTTTGGGACTTCATGTCCTGGTCTAGCCTTAATTAAGTCACAATACCTCTCCCAAGCTTTAGGGAGGTGCTCATCCTGCAACTGTTTAAAGTTATAGATTCTCTGCAAAGCAGCATGTTGTATATGAGCAGGAAAATATTTATCAACAAAAAATTGAACTAAGTCATGAGGACTCTGAATTTAACCATAGGGTAGTGCATCATACCAAGATTTAGTGTCTCCCTTCAAAGAAAAAGGAAAAATCTTGGCCACATAGAAGTTTTGTATCTTTTTATTAGTAGTAAATAGGTCGCCTAACTCAGTGAGTTTGGTCAGGTGTACTATAGCATCATCATTTTCTCTGCCATAAAAAGGGCCAGCCTTGACTGTAGATATAAGTGAAAGATCAACAGAGAAATCGTAATCAGGATCAGTGATGCATATAGGAGATGTGGAAAATTTAGGATCAGGAATATTCTTGTTCTTCATGGAGTGCTTTTCGAGCAACTCCTTAAAAGCATCAGGGTCAGAGTCGGCACATCTCTGAGTTCCCTGCAAAAATCATCATCATGAGTAATATAATCATCATCAAGGATCATCTCCTTGAGTTCATCTAAGACTGGGTAACCAAAGGTTTTGCAAGTAGGAATATAAGTAGCAGGAGTCTCGGTCTCGGGTTCTGCTGCAACCTTAGCAGTCTGAGTTTCAATATAGTGACCAAGAAAACTAGTATCATCAAGAGTAGTGGAAGCATCATCAAAAGTATCGGACATAGTAACAGACTCAGTAGAAGTAGCATATAGTGGTAGTGGTGAAGCAAACTTACTTATAACGGAAGGTGAATCAAGCGTAGCACTAGTACTCAGAATGGTAACTTTTCTTGTAGTAGATGGTAGGATCGGAACCTTGGGGTATCCTTTCTTACCCATAGCAGATGAAGTGTGGCAGGAAGAATACTTCAAGTAGACTTGTAAATACTGCTATGGTCCCCGGCAACGGCGCCAGAAAACAGTACTTGATGACCCTCAACTGCAGGGGATCGACTGTAGTGTGCTCGCAGGTAAGGTAACCCAATTGTTGATTCGACACAAGGGGAACCAAAGAGTATTTATAAGCTTTGACAGTTGAGTTGTTAATTCAACTGCACCTGAAATATGCTTGCTTGCAACAAAGTATTAATAGCAACTGCGATATGATAGCGTTAATGATAACGGCGAAAGTAAGGCGGCGGAGATACACTAATAGTGACCAATAGGATTAAAACACTGTAGGCTAGGGAGATGGATGGTTGGGAGCTGCATGAATAAGAATGAACATGTAATAGATTCTAAAAATGGGCAAGGCACACAGAAAAGCGATGATCATCTAGGCAAATATCAAACATTAGGCATGTATCCCATAGGTAGTTGTGCATGCTTGCAATAAGAACTTGCACAACATCTTTTGTCCTAGCATCCCGCAACGCAATGGGGCCAAAAGGAACTTATGGAGATTAAGGTACTACTGTCAAAGAGCACCGAAACAAAGCAATAAACTCAATGGATACATGGAATCCTTAAATTATGGACCATCCCCTTTGGTGTCCCAAGCTGTCATCTTTGGGATCGCCTGTTCCGGACCATAATAGGTGCATACAACTCATAGATAGGATCTCGAACATAAATAAACTCATGAAAACATAAGTGGTTCAGATCTGAAAACATGGCACTCGGGCCCAAAGTGACAAGCATTAAGAGCAACAAGTTGTAGAAAAGTAGATGATAGGCAACATGCCCCCAACAATCTGACGAACTATTACATGATCAATCTCATTCAATCCCTACCACCCCCTTTGCCTACAGCAGGAAATTACTCACACATGTGAAGAGAAGTCATGGGGGGGCGATGGATTGGTGATGGTGATGACGATGGCGATGATCCCCCCTCTCCGGAGGCCAAATCAACCTCCAGATTTGCCCTCCCGAGGAAGAACAGAGGTTGGCGGCGGCTCAGCGACGGGTTCTGGAAAAGCGACTTCTGTTTTGGAGTTTCCCCGTCACGGGAATAAATAGGAATCGAAGTAGGGCACCAGTGGAGGGGGAGTCGCCCAGGCGGCCAGCTGGCGCGGCCCCACCCCTGGCCGCGTCAGCATGGCGCCTGGGGGCCCCTGGCTGCCCTCTGGCCCCACTTCTGGCTCCGGGCTCCTTCGGGTGTGTGGATTTTTTGTAATTTTTTTGGGAATTTTCTGAGATGTCCAAAAATCCATTTTCCTGCGCACAACAAAACATACAGGCAGCTCTGCTGAAAACAGCGTCAATCCGGGTTAGTTTAGCTCAAATCATGCAAGAATGAGGGAAAAACAATAGCAAAAGTGTTTGGAAAAGTAGATACGTTTGAGACGTATCAGGGGGTCTCTAGACATTTTTTTAGTAAGCTAATAACTTCTGAGAGGGTGCAACTATCAAAATCAATATCACTACTATCAAAGGTGGTAGTGGTGTCATCTAGGCTCACTTGTTTGAAAGCCTCTATGTTCATAGGAGTTTCTTCTTCTAAGCTTGTGGTATTAGCATCACCATTATTAGGTCCAAGGGGACTAGGAGTGTGCTGGGTGCTAATAGTTTGGGTGTCCTCAACAATTTGGATAGTAGCAACAATGTGGTGTGTAGGAAGGCTCTTAATTCTATCCTCTTCCTATTTTTGTCTAGCCCATCTTTCTTTAAGTTTAGCCATCGTCCTAATGTTTTTATTAGTTTGCAACTTGATAGCATTAATAGGAAAGGCCTTCCTCTCCTCGAGGGGAGAGATTCTAATTTTAAGCATCTCAATGTCAAGGTCTATGTTGTCTACCTTCAAAGAGAGGTTATCTAATTTGTCTAATCTTACCTCTACACTCTTGTTGTAGGCTTTTTGAGTAGTGATAAAGTCTTTAAGCATGCTTTATAATTCATAGGTGGGGTTCTTGTTGCTAGGATAAGTGTTGTTGTTCCCATAGTTGGATGGAAACGGTCTAGGGTTGCTCGCAAAATTATCCCTATAAGCATTATTGTTGAAGTTGTTTCTAGAGATAAAGTTCACATCTACTTGTTCCTGAGCAACCAAAGAATTTAAAGGGACATCATGAGGATCAATAGAGGGTTTCTTGGTAAGTAGAGACATAATTAAGTCAACTTTTTCATTTAGTGAGGTAATCTCCTCGACAGAGTTTACCTTCCTACCTGTTGGAGCGCGTTCGATGTGCCATTGGGAATAGTTGGTCATCATCTCATCTAGAAGTTTTGTGGCAGCACCAAGTGTTGTTTACATAAAGGTTCCTCCCGCGGCCGAATCTAACAGGTTCCGCGAGGTAAAGTTCAAGTCTACATAAAAAGTCTGGATAACCATCCAAGTAGCCAAACCATGTGTAGGGTATTTCTTAAAAAGAGATTTCATCCATTCCCAAGCTTGGGCAACGTGTTCATTATCCAATTGCTTAAAATTCATAATGTTACTCCTCAATTTGATAATTTTAGCAGGTGGGTAGTACTTCCCAATAAAAGCATCTTTGCACTTATCCCGAGAATCTATGCTATTCCTAGGCAAAGATTGAAACCAGATTTTAGCTTCTCCCCTTAAAGAGAAAGAAAAGAGATTAAGCTTAACAACATCACCTTCTACTTATTTATATTTTTTCATATCACATAACTCAACAATTTTTTTTAAGTGTAAAGCAGCATCATCTCCAGCCACCCGAGAATTAATATCTCATAACAAG
Organism: Bromus sterilis; assembly: GCA_950022295.1. Taxonomy (NCBI): domain Eukaryota; kingdom Viridiplantae; phylum Streptophyta; class Magnoliopsida; order Poales; family Poaceae; genus Bromus; species Bromus sterilis. The sequence continues at coordinate 279,272,881 of OX465599.1, read as the reverse complement.
GTTTAGCAAAGAAAGTTTAATTTCATAAGAGGTAGCTGAAGTGGCAGGTGTGGCCATAGGAGTGCAGATAAAATCATTGTTGTTGTGACTAGTGAAGTCACACAACTTGGTGTTTTAAGTAGAACCCATAGTAGCAGCAAGTGTGACCGATTTTTTTTTTGTGATTTTTGATAAAAGACACTAAGATAAAAACTGAAAGGTAAACTAACAAGACTAAAAAAAAGGTAAAAGATAGTGTGCAACTCCCATATCTTAGCACTCAGAGTCCCCGGCAACGGCGCCAGAAATTTGCTTGATGTGCAGAAGTGACAATGACTTCTCGCCCTTCATTGGTTACCCCAAGTGGACGGTGAGATGTAGGATAGCAGCAAATTTCCCCTGTGTAGAGGATAGGGTTTGTCTTCCGTAGGACTCCTGAAGATGATAACTAGGTGACAACGGCGGTAGAAACTGAGCGGTTGACGCGGACCTTCACACACACCAAATAACTTTGCTCCCAACGAAGTTCAAAGAGGTTGTCAGTCTCTCCGGTCTTGTTGCTTACAAAGGATCAAACACAAGGGATAATGATAAAGTGATAGCAACTAGAAAGTAAAAGCAGAAAATAATTTGAGCGTGTAAACAGTGATGTGAATATGGACCGGGGTCCCGTGATGTTCACTAGTGATGTCTCTCTCCCAAAAGACGATAAAAATTTCTATGCGAGGTAAACAAATCACAGCTGGACAATTGACATGATTAAAAACGCACCGCAATGCTAACTATGCTACAAAGAAAGGACGAGGCTCAAAAGCATGGGCGGTATGCCAAAATAAGTAGACCGAAATCTAACTGCATCTACTACTAATCATCCACCTTGAGATATCTATCCAGAACATCTCGCTGGTATTAAGTTGCGAGCCCCACCCAAAGTGTAAACCAAAGCAACAGACAACTGCATTAAAAATAACTTTGCGTAAAGTAAACAATCCTTGCAACCGCGGTTACAACCACCGTTGTTTTCCCCCTTGTGGAAACAACACATCCCATAGACTCATGTTTTTGTCACTCAAGCTAGTCATCAGGGGGCATGAACCTACAATCAAGCATAACGTTCCCTCTTGAAGTCACTACCTACTACTTGGCCAAAGTAATAAACAACAACGGAGAACATGCAAGAATTACTCAAGAATATAAATATAAAAGATAAGAAAAAAATATATTACTCAATCACAAACTGAACATAGTCTCATAATCCATCAGATCCCAGCAAACTAAGCATAGCAACAACAGAAAATTACATATGTGCCTCGATCATGTAGGGAAGATCACGAGGTCTAATCTATGAAGAACAAAGAGGGGAGGAGAACATCACATAACTACTTATCACAGACCCATGGTCCAAGGTAGACTACTCACGGATCATCCGGGAAGCGTCCATGGTGGAGGGGAGGCTCCAAGAGGTCAATCCTCCCTCCGAGAGGGTGCCAGGAAGAGGTATGATGGCGCTCCCAATTTTGGAAGTGCGGCAGCGGCGGAACAAAGGCGAGATCGCGAAAAAGGGTTATGTCTTCGTAGGTTTCACGTCACGGAGAATATAGGCGAAAGGGGGGAGCCAGAGGCCACCAGGGGTCCAGGCGGCCCCCTGGCGCGGCCCCACCCTAGGGCGCGCCGGGAGGGCGCCTGGGGCCCTCGTGGGTCCCCTCCGGCCCCTCCTAGGTGTTTCCGGAAGCTTCCGGTACACTGATTTGTTATCTGATTTTCCCGAATTTTTGGAGCACTTTTAATATGGGGGAAACCTGAAATAGAAAAGAAGCAGAAAACAGGAACTGACACTATGTTGCACTGAGTTAATAAGTTAGTACAAATATGATCAAAAGTGTATGAAAGTGTATCTAGATCATAGCAATATCACACAAAACATGCATGGAGCAAGCAGAAATTATAGATACGTTTGGGACGTATCATCAAGGCGTCTATGTAATGTTTCTGTTGTTGCTATGTTGTGTTTGCTGGGATCCGATGGATTATGAGATTATGTTCCGATCGTGATGAGTTATATATTTGGTTATCCTTTTATATTTTGTTCTTGAGTAATTCTTGCATGTTCTCCATTGCTTTTTCTTGCTTTGGCCAAGTAGTAGATTGGAACTCGAAGAGGGAGCGCTATGATTGATTGTGAGTTGATACGTCTCAAACGTATCTATAATTTTTGCTCGTTTGATACCCTTTTTGTGTCATTGCTACATCTTTTTTCCATGATTTTGAATCATTTATTGGACTAATGTCACAACCCCAAGTTAGGTATGTGCTACGATCAAGAGTTACATTGCATTCATGTTAAAAATTTCAAAAATAAATTGAAATGGGAGAGAGAACACCTCCCAGATGAATTTAATTCAAATGTCCAGAATAAAAGTTCCTCCAAAAATTCCTTTTTCATTTTTGAAAAGTCTCATAAATGAGTATGATCAATTATAAAGTGATGTGGTAGCATTCCCATGCACATGGATTTTTCAAATATTAAAACAGGATTTGAATTAATAAAAAAAACCTATTTGATTTAAAATTCAAATGATTTGAATTTTAAAAAGTTCCAAACTTTATAAGTGGCTAGCCTAATATATTATGAGGCCATGTAAAAAGTTTCAGCATTTTATAAAATGGTTTGCTATTTTATTTAGCAGTGCCAAAACAAATAGCAGAAGAAATCAGAGAAGAAAAGAAAAAGAAGAAAGAAGCCCACCTACCTGGGCCTCTCGGCCCAACTTACCTTCCCGCAGCCCAAGCCCACCCGGAGCTCTTGTCGTCTTCTCCCACGGCGGCAAGCAGGTTGGTGGCGAGCTCACCGCCGCGCACGCCACCGAGGCGCTTCTAGGCCTCCTGGGGCCTCATCTACGCGCCACGGAGACGCCCAGAGAGGGCCCTGCCACTTCCCTCCTCTCGCAGCTCACCTCTCCCTCGCTCCCTCGTCGTTTTTCGCAGCAAACCGAGAGCGCCGCCGCTCACCGTCGTGTATCCGCGCGGCCAACGACGACAAACAGCCACACCGTCGTGTCCCTCAAGCTCGCCGTCGTCGTCTTTGTCTCCGACTTGAAGGAATCGAGCCAAGAAACTCCCTGGACATCGCCCCCTTCCTCAGGTTTGCCGCCGGCCGCCGCGCGCCATTGCCTGATTCATCGCCGTGGTAGCTCCTCTGTCTCCCTCGACCTCTCCGTTGCGCCCAGGGTGAGCAGCCGCGTTGTCTCCCCCTCCTCGTTCTCCTCCTCGTGCCCCATCGCATTTCCTCACCATGTACGAGCTCCGGCCGCCGCGCAAGTTGACGCCGGCGTGGCCGTGGAGCTCCCTGTGACCCCCTCGTTCTCTACGCGATGCGGGTGTGCACGGGGCACCTCCCAGTGGCCTCCCCGTGCCAAGAAGTGGCCGGAAACGAACTCCGGCGTGCCCCTCCGCCGTGCCAGAGTTCGGAGTTCTGGTAGGTTTGTGGCTTGGCTGCAAAGCGAGAGAACGGCTCAGCCGAGACCGGCTTATGCACCACGCACACATCTTCTGGGACCACTTCGGTAAACCGGCCGGGTTACGAATGTGGAAACCATCCCAGATAGGCGTCTACATTGAACTTGAGTTGGCTATGAGGTAAAAGTTGTGGAGATTATCCTCGCCGACACCCGCTTGAAGGGTGACGAGATCCCGGCGGTAACTGATGGTTTCATGTGTGTAGAAGTACACCCCTGTAGGGTTAATAAACTATTCGAATAGCCGCGTCCGCGGTAAGGGACTACTTGGAAAGCTTAGCTTGATTATTAGACAACTTGAACTGGATACTTATAAAACTTGCCAAGATAAGTGTGAGTGCTATGGCGTTCTTTCTTGTGGGGAAGTCGAGGAAGGCACCATAGTGGTGTAATTGGTTGGAGACATGTAGTGGACTCGTGTACGCTTCTTACCTCAAGTCTGGTACTCGTAGTTCAGGACTAGCCAAGTCAAAGCTGGCACTTCTGCTGATGAACCCCACCTCCCTTTACCTTGATACATGTGCATGAGTAGTATAGCTCCTACGTAAGTCTTGCTGAGTACGAATTTGTACTCACGTTTGCTTATTCTATGTTTTAGATGAACCCACTGACCCCGAAGGTGGGTTCTTCCTGGAGCTCGACGCCTGATCAAGCTAGTGTAGTCCCAGTCAGACGACTGGTCCCTCGTGGAAGGGCTTGTTTATAGATAAGGCTTCTCTAAGCCATTTGCTAAACTTGTCTGTACTCAGACCTACTTTGCTTCCGCATGTTTGATGTAATGTTGGATCACGGTCTCGTGATCTCTGTGTGCACTCTGTAAGAGTTATCAATAAAGATGTAAACTTTGTAGAGAATTGCAATGATACCTGATGTTCATACTAGACATGTGTGCTGCGTGTATGATTATAACATGCATGTCTTAGTATGGGTTTTCGAGATCTTAGTTGTTATCTGGCTGGCGGTCTTTTATACACCAAGTGGCCCTTAGATGTGCGCAGCTTGGGGCATTGCGATGCGATTGCTCGTGACTCCGTCACGTGCACACTTTGATGTATGATCGAGCCCGCCCTAGACCCCGACTAAGTGATCGGGCTGGAGTAGGTCTATGTAAGGGTTATAATACAATCGATAGTATGGTTGAGGCGACTTGTCTATGACTATGGGAGTTCACCACCCATATCATTTAGACTTGTGTGCGGACGATGAGGACCCATCTCAGTTGATCATCCGTCCTGGATGGGATGCCCCTCACGTTCGATGCTTTCCGAGAATGTTATGTGCTTGGCCTTGTCTGCTTAGACAAGTGGGTACGGTTCTCGGCTCTCCATATGATTGTGTTGTAGCGAGTCTTGCATACGCTAACCCCGGGTCCCGACAACTAACCTACTAATATAGAGCTCAGTGCCAGTTCCTGTCTGTTTTGTCTTTGCATTGCAGAAAAAGTCCATAAATGAAGTTGCTCAGAAAATTCCCAAAAATTTACCAAAAAATATTTACATCGGAAGAGTCCTCCAGCCGGAGGACGGAGTCAGGAGGTGGCCCTCCCGGCGTGGCCAGGGGGGAGGGCCCGCACCAGGTAGCCGCCTGGAAGACCTGGGCACCGCCTCTGACTCCCCCTTGGCCCTATTTATTTCCCGTGACACAAAAACCCGAGAGATCGAACTCCTTTTTCCAGAACTGCTCCCGATCTCCGCCGCCATCGAAACCTAGCTTCGGGGGTCACCAGGATCCTACTCCGGCACAGTGCCGGAGAGCGCCTTGGCCCCCGGGGCGATCTTCATCAACTATTCTTCACCCCATGATGCATCGTGAGTAGTTCCTTCTTGGACTACGGGTTCTTGGAAGTAGCTTGTTGGTATATTCTCCCCCTACATCTTCAATACAAAGTTCTCATGAGCTGCCCTAAATGATTGTGATCCATATGATGTAATTGGTGGTGTGTTTGTTAGGATCCGATGAATTGTTACTTTGTTCAGTCCTAAGAGGTTTATGAATTATTGTTGCTGCAATTTTGTTGTTCTTAATGCTTTCTACTAGTGCACGAGTAGCATGATTTCAGATCTGAGCACGTTATGGTTGCATGATTATAATTGTTGTTCTAGATCGTACCTATGGTTGTATGCACATATTATAGTCCGGAACCGGCGATCCCAATGGTGACAGCTTGGGACACCAAAGGGGATGGGCTATAATTTCAGGATCACATGTGTTCATAGAGTGTTAATGCTTTGTTCCGGTGCTCTTTGACAGGAGCACCTTAATCTCCATAAGTACCTTTTGGCCCCATTCGTAGCGGGATGGTAGGACAAAAGATGTTGTGCAAGTTCTTATTGCAAGCGCGTACAACTACATACAGAACACATGCCTACATTTGGTTCTTAGACTAGGATTGCTCTAGTTCGTTCTTTGGCTAGAGTTAGTGCAATTTTGTCAATTGCCCAACTGTAATTTGTTCACCCAACACTTGTTCTTTTTGCTTGGAGAGTTACCACTAGTGAAACCTTGAACCCCGGTCCATCTTCCATCTTCATTGCCTTCGTTGTTACTATCGCTCTCATCCCTACTGCTACTATTTTGTTACTACTTTGTGGTGTTGGTGATTGGGGAAGTCTATAAGGCTACACCCGTCAACACACCGTTTCTACTAAATATCTTGTCTAGTACTTTTTCAGGTGTGGTTGAATTGACAACTAAACTGCTAAGGCTTATAAGTATTCTTTGGATCCTCTTGTGTCGAATCAATAAATTAGGGTTATACCTACTGATACGCGAGAGATGATAATGGCTTCTCGCCCTTCGTTGGTTTACCCCAAGTGGAAGGTGAGATGTAGGATAGCAGCAAATTTCCCCTATGTAGAGGATAGGGTTTGCCTCCCGTAGGACTCCGGCAGATGATAAGTAGGTGTCAGCGGCGCAACTGACGTGGACCTGCACACAACACAATTAACTTTGCTCCCAACGAAGTTCAGAGAGGTTGTCAATCTCTCCGGTCTTGTTGTTTACGAAGGATCCAAACACTAGGGATAATGATAATGATAGCAACTGAAAGTAAATACGGAAAAGTAAATGAGTGTGTAAACAATGATGAGAATATGGAATGGGGTTCCGTGATGTTCAATAGGGATGTCTCTCTCCCAAAAGATGATAAGACTGCTATGAGAAGTAAAATAATTACAGAAGGGCGATTGACAGGATTATAAATGCACCACAATGCTAACTATGCTACAAAAGAAAGGAAGAGGCTCAAAAGCATGGGCAGTATGCCAAAATAAGTAGACCGAAATCCATCTGCATCTACTACTAATCATCCACCTTGAGATATCTATCCAGAACATCTCGCCGGTATTAAGTTGCGAGGCCCACCCAAAGTGTAAACCCAAAGCAACATACAACTGCATTAAAAAGAACTTTGCGTAAAGTAAACAATCCTTGCAACCGCGGTTACAAGCACCGTTGTTTTCCCCCTTGTGGCCACAGCACATCCCCTAGACTCATGTTTCTGTCACTCAAGCGTGTCATCAGGGGGCATGTACCCACAATCAAGCATAATGTTCCCTCTTGGAGTCATTACCTAACACTTGGCCAAAGCAATAAATAGCAACGGAGAACATGCAAGAATGACTTCGTAACAAAAATACAAAAGATAAGAACCAATTATATTACTCTATCACAATCTGAACATAATCTCATAATCCATCAGATCCCATCAAACTCAGCATAGCAAAAGCTGAAAGATTACATTTGTGCCTCGATCATGTAGGGCACCTCACGAGGTCTAAACCATGAGGAACAAAGAGGGGAGGAGAACATAACATAGCTACTGATCACGGACCCATGGTCCAAGGTAGACTACTCACGGCACATACGGGAAGCGTCCATGGTGTAGGAGAAGCTCCCGGAGGTCGATCCTCCCTCCTGCAGGGTGCCGGAAAGGGTCCTGATGGTGCTCTCGATCTTGGAAGCGAGGCGGCAGAGGAAAAGAGGAGAGCTTGCAAAATAGGGTTCTGTCTTCAGAGTTTTCCCATCACGGAGATTAAATCTGCGAAGGGGGGAATCCAGTGGGGAAACCATTGGTCCAAGCGCCCCCCCTGGCGCGGCCAGGCCCCTGGCCGCGCCAGGTGGTGATGGCTTCTCGCCCTTCGTTGGTTACCCCAAGTGGAAGGTGAGATGTAGGATAGCAGCAAATTTCCCCTATGTAGATGATAGGGTTTGTCTCCCGTAGGACTCCGGCGATGATAAGTAGGTGGAAAGAAAACAATGGCACCGTTTACGACAAACGTTTCTTCCTTGACCTGGACCTGCACACAATACAATTAACTTTGCTCCCAACGAAGTTCAGAGAGGTTGTCAATCTCTCTGGTCTTGTTGTTTACAAAGGGTCAAACACACAAGGGATAATGATAATGATAGTGGTAGCAACTAAAAGTAAATGCGAGAAAATAAATGAGCTTCTAATCAGTGATGGGAATATGGACCGGGGTCCCGTGATGTTCACTAGTGATGTCTCTCTCCCAAAAGACGATAAAACTGTTATGCGAGGTAAACAAATTATAGATGGGCAATTGACAGGATTATAAACGCACCACAATTCTAACTATGCTACAAAATAAAGGAAGAGGCTCATAAGCATGGAAGTACGCCAAAATAAGTAGACCGAAATCCATCTGCATGTACTACTTATCATCCACCTTGAGATATCTATCCAGAACATCTCGCTGGTATTAAGTTGCGAGCCCCGCCCAAAGTGTAAATCCAAAGCAATAGAAAACTGCATTAAAAAGAACTTTGCGTAAAGTAAACAATCCTTGCAACCGCGGTTACAAGCACCGTTGTTTTCCCCCTTGTGGCCACATCACATCCCCTAGACTCATGTTTCTGTCACTCAAGCATGTCATCAGGGGGGCATGTACCCAAAATCGAGCATAACGTTCCCTCTTGGAGTTACTACCTACCACTTGGCCAAAGCAATAAACAACAACGGAGAACATGCAAGAATTACTTAGGAACAAAAATATAAGAGATCAAAACCAAATATATTACTCTATCACGATCTGAACATAATCTCATAATCCATCAGATCCCATCAAACTCAGCATAGCAACAACAGAAGAATTACATAAGTCCCTCGATCATGTAGGGCAGCTCACGAGGTCTAAACCATGAAGAACAAAGAGGGGATGAGAACATCCTACAGCTACCGATCACAGACCCATGGTCCAAGGTAGACTACTCACGACACATCCGGGAAGAATCCATGGTGGAGGGGAAGCTCCCAAAGGTCGATCCTCCCTCCGGCAGGGTGCCGGAAAGGGTCCTGATGGTGCTCCCGATCTTGGAAGCGCGGCCGCGGTGGAACAGAGGAGAATTTGCGAAATAGGGTTTTGTCTTCGGAAGTTTCCCGTGACGGAGAATAAATAGGCGAAGGGGGCAGCCAGGGGGGCCACCAGGGGCCCAGGCGCCCCCTGGCGCGGCCAGGCCCCTGGCCGCGCTAGGTGGCCGCCTGGGTGCCTGGTGGTGGCCCCCTGGCCCTCCTTCGGGCTTCGGGAGTCTTCCGGCGTTCTGATTTTTTATCTGATTTTTCCCGGATTTTTGGAGCACTTTTTATATGGGGGAAAACTGAAATAGAAAAACAACAGAAAACAGGAACTGGCACTGGGGTGCACTGAGTTAGTAGGTTAGTCCAAATATGATCAAAAGTGTATCTAGATCATAGCAATATCACACAAAACATGTATGAAGTGAGAAGAAATTATCGATACGTTTGAGACGTATCAACATCCCCAAGCTTAATTCCTGCTCGTCCTCGAGTAGTAAATGATAACAGGAATAATTTCTGTGGTGACATGCTAGCAACCATATAAGAACTTTGAAAAGTAAAGCAATCAAGGTATGTAATTCAATTCGAGTCATAACATGCAAGAATCTATATTAGCATTGAAAGAAGCTAACAGGAGCAGTGACCAGACAATTCTTCAATGTTGTGAAGGCCTCAATTTGAGCATCTGACCACTGGAATGAATCTTTTTTTAGACAGTCATGAAGTGACCAAGAATTGATCCCATAATTCTTGACAAATCTTCTGTAATAACCAGCCATACCAAGAAAACTCCTCAACTGAGTGAGTTATCGCAATATCAGCTGTCGCATAATCAGAAACTATGGGGATTATCGCAATATCCGCTGCTATTGATATTGAATACGGTTTTATCTGGTTAATGGTTGGTGCCTCTCCTTTCGGTTCGACTCTGACTGCTTTAATGACTGTCTCGGTCTCGGTCTTGGTACCTTGACCACCGACTGTATCAGTTCCGGTCCTTTGGTTGGCTTTTGGTTTAATGAAAATCTCTCCTTTCCTCCTTTATTAGAGGAAGTCTTCCGCTTTCCTTTGTCCTAGAGCTAGAGCAGAATTAGGACAGTAGGGATTGAGGGATGGTCTTGGGAAATAGGTTTACATTGGATTGGACAAATAGGGTTTGCTCTTAGGCAGCTAGAGACTAGACTGTTCTAGTCCCTTTGGGATCTTAAAAATAATATGCTATTCTCTTTCCTCTTGATATCGAATCAGCTATGGGGAAGATCATAGGTAAGAATGAATCCAATGCAATGCTGGTGGAAGGTGTCGAAGGAATTGAATCAATAGTAGGAGCTTGATGCAACCTTTGATTGAAAGGCAACTAAAGGAAAGAACATTAGGTGCAAGAGCTCTCGCTGTCCGTGACTCGAATGTCTCCAAATGGTGTTTGCGTGCATGAAGGGGGATAGGGAATACGAGAAGAAAAAGTATTTTTGTTGAGAACTCAATCTACTAAAGTTTCACACTTGGTCTTCTTTGGAATCTAATCTTGACTCGTCCCCATACCACTAGCCAGGTACAAGTCAATTTGATCCACTCCTTTTTGATATTTTGAGCACTCATGCAATGGATGACCGTAAGCACGAAAGTTGACACTCGGGATGACAAAGAGAGAATATGATGGAGGAGGAAGACAAAAAGGGTGAGAAAGGCTCACATCAATGAGGACAATCATAGGCAAGAGGGCCAAATGATAGATATGATGTGAGGAGTAGGGATTGCCATGCAACGGATGCACATATGAGCTGAAAAGCTCTGCAATGGAACTAGTGGGGGTGCATCTAACTTGCTCGCTCATGAAGACCTAGAGCTCGTTTGAGGAGGCTCATCCTTGGAATATGCAAGCCAAGTTCTATAGTGTGAAGGTCCCCACATAGCTATATGCATGAATGATCATCCCTATGGAGTACAAGGATAAGAGGGAGTACTAGTGTGGATCTTTCAAAAGGATAGTAGTGTTTCCCCTTTCTCTCTTTTTACTTACTTTTTCTCTTTTTTCTATTTTTTCTATTTTTTGGTGGACTCAATGGCTCTTTTTATTTAACTCTCATTTGTCCTCTTTGGGTTTATTTATTTTGTCCACTTTGGGATCTTTTCCTCACTTAAGAGCAACACTCTAATTTACAAGAGGGCATAGAAGATCTTTCAAACTTTACAAGGAACTCAAATCCTAAAGAAGATGTAGCTATCATGATGTAAGCAATGTATGCCGCTGCTAGTGTAGCAGGAACATGTATGACATGAAAATCAAGTGATGAAGCGGTGCAAGTTGCATGGCAATATATCTCGGAAAGGCTATAGAAATGCCTTGATAGGTAGGTATGGTGGCTGTTTTGAGGAAATATATAAGGAGGTTTATGATGGCAGAGCGTATCATGCCAAGGTGTAACATCCCAAAAATTCTCCGAATTTTGGAATGTTAATAAAATTAAATAGATAATGATTGTTTGCTTGATGTGTTTGATTTTCTCTGGGATTTAAAACTTTTTGGAGTTATCGAATATTAAAAAGAGAGGGAATAAAATGACTTCCCTACTATTCATAATTGGTGTTTTCGAATTTATTATTAAAAAAACCCAACAAAACAAAATGAGAGAAGGTAATATGACTCCTTCAACATATTAAAAGTTTGGAAAATCATTATTGGAATTCTTTTGAATATTCAAAACATTTTTCAACTAAAGGAAATTCATTTGAGAGGATATAAAATGACTTATCCCCTTTTTAATAAAGTTGGAAAATATTTAGAATATTACTTTAAAGTTTTTAAATTTTATTTTGAGTATTATAAATAACTTTAAAATTATTTTAGGGATTTTATATTGCTCAAAGAGTTTTTTATTTCATTGAAATAATTTGTTAAATATTTTTAAAGGAGTTGAAACAATATTCCAATGGGATATTTTTATTTTAACAAATTATTTATTGGTGTAACAATTTTAAAATTTATATTTTATTATTTACAAATGGTTTGTCAATGCTTTTGATCAAATAAAAATATTTTAAATAATTTATTGGATTTTATTTGAGTTATGAAGAGTATTTTATATTTGAATAAAGTATTTAGAAAATGTTTTTATTTTTATTTTCCTTTTTAGAAAATGTATTAATTTCATAATTTTCTTTGTATTATTCGATGAATTTAGAATTTATTTCATATTTTTCCGAGTTACGATTATTTTTATTTAATTGTTTGAAGTTACGGTTTTAAATAAAAAAAGATCCGCCGCCCGGCCCAATAGCTTTTTTCCGCTCGCGGGCGCAGAAGAGGCCTATTCTCACCCGTTTTGTTTTTTTCTCTTCCTTTTATCTGGCTATAAATTTTTTTCCGAATTTTTTTTCCTTTTTCTTTTTTTTGGACAAACCCTAGCGGGGCCCGTCCGTGGACCCCGCCTGTCAGCGCCGCCGCCACGGAACCCTAGCGCCGCCAGCGCACTCGCCGGAATCCGGCCACCGCCGGACCGCGCCGTCCACCGCCGCCTTCACCATGCCGCCGCCACCCGTGGTCCCCTCACCGCCGCACGGGAGCACCGCCTCCGCCCCACCAAGCCGCCCGATCGTCGCGTCGCTGGAGCCTCGTCGAAGGAGCTGCGCCGCCTCCACCACGCCGGTGCGCCGCCGCACCCGAGCGCCGCAGCATCCCACGTGGGCTGGCCACCGCCGACGCCACACCGGCCACGCAGCTGAGCCGCGCCACTTCTGCCCTACGCGCCGGCCACCGCCTCCTCCATCCCGAAGTCGCCAGAGTGCACAAGGACCTCGCCGGAGTGCGCAAGGACCTCGCCGAAGAATTCTTCGTCGGAGTCAAAGCAGTCCGGATCTGGTCAACCCCCTTGAGGACCCGATTGCTTTTTTTGAGAAAAAGAAAATTACGAGCAAGTCCTTTTTGCAGAAAAGACCCTAATCTCGCGCCAGCAATATCTCCGCGACCGTAAGTCGGATTGAGGTGAAACTTTTTCCTACGCGCTTGTGTTGTTCTGTACTTTAGCATGGTATAAATTTTTGCACACTTTGCACAATTTTTAATTTGAAATTATTTCAAATTCAAATTCAAATCCTGGAGGCCATATCTTGTAAACGGTTGATCCAAATCGAGTGATTCTTTTTGCGTTGGATCACTCGTTCCATGTACTTTCTGTCTATATCATGTGTACACAAAAATTAAACTGTTTCTTGCTCTGTTTAAATTCAATTTCAATTCAATGTTGCAATTTCTATTATCTGCGTTGTAGTATTCCGTTTCATGTGATTCTTTTTGCATATTGAATCATATGAGACATCCTATCGGCAATATCCACACACCATTCATATTGATATGATCTTTACCTTGATTTCATAATGCCTTGATCATAAATCTTGTATCGACAACTCTTTATCCGTTGACTCTCTCGAGTTCATGTTCCACTGATCACTTTCGAGCACATCGACACCTTTGCACTTCAAAGCTTTTGTTTTGTTACTAAAACCCTTGTGTTGTTTGTTGATCTTTTGTTTGTCGTGTTGTGATGTGATTGCTTATTCGAGTTACTTCGTTTGTGATAGATTTGCTCGGAGTGCGACGAGTAGAGTTGACTGGACCGTGAGAGCGAAGAACTTCACCGAATGGAAAAGGCAAGTGATACTTTGATCATACTCACACCCATATTTTCTATATGAATTATGTTAAGTATATCACCCTATTTCATGATAGATAGTTTATTTTACTGTTGCTGCAAAACCAGTTAGGATAGCCACATGTCTTGACTTGTCTACCGTAGATCAACCTAGCCCGTGTTGTTACTTCATTGCCATGCTTTGTAGACGTGATTCGGGTTGTGTAAATTCATGGAGGGCATGTGAGCTATTTAATAATTTGTGTAGCAACTTTATCATAAATAGAAATCACCTCTCGACGGGCAGGGAGTGCTTCCTGGGGGCTCGTGCCTTATCTAAGGGCGAGACCAGGTTGTACCCCTAATGGTTGGTTTGGTGGTTGACAGTACGTCATGGTGCTACCCTCTGAACGTAAGTGGGCGCCGTCCAGGCTCAAAAATATCTGACATACTTGGTGACTAGGAGCTTCCATGTATAGCCGCTGGCCATATGGGCTCTGGCTTAGTTGAGTATGATGTAGGAAGCCTCTTCCCTGCAAAGCTAGAAGATGTAGATGTGATAGGTGGTACCGGCTTGCCGTTGGGTGTAGGTGACCTCTTCTGAAAGAGTTCGTCTCAATCTTCGGTTTGAGTCCAGCGGGGACAGTGTACTAATCTCCGCAGAGTAAAAACTAATCGTGATTAGCCGTGTCCCCAGTTATGGACATCCTTGAGCTACTAGACATTACTGTTATTGGAGGATCTTGACATATGAATCACCTTAATAAACTTGAGTGGGCAATATTTAATAAAGGGTGTGGATTGAGACTGGTGTGCCCAGTTCAATCTTAAGTAGTAAGTTAAACTAAAATTTTGATTCAGGTAGACTAAGGAAAAATTAGCTTTCTGCAAAACAAAACCATAAGCCTTTCCTTTGACTTACCTTGCATGTAGATGTAGGTCTGTTATATAATTTTTCGTGTGACTTGCCGTACAAATCAGGTGTACTGACCCGTGTTCGGGCTGTAACCTTCGGTGTTGCAGGATTTTATACGACGATTATGTGATGCAATGTAGGGTTACGATGTCTATACTCAACTATGCCGGTGGAGTTGATGGACGCCACGAAGCTTATATTGTTTTCCGCTGTATTTTATTTGTAAGCTAGCCTTGAGCTATGCAGGTATGCTTTATTGTAATACTGGATCTTCGATGTAATATTTATGATATGTGGTTTATTCTTGATATTACATCATGTAATGTGTGTGCTAGCTATTGATCCAGGGACTAGCACAGAATGCACAGAGATTTGGATTCTTAGTGAATCGGGTCGTTACAGATGGTATCAGAGCCCATGTTGACTGTAGGTCGTGACCCTAGAAAATGGATAGAAAAAACCATAGGAATAACATTATTTTATCATTCTTTGATTACTTACTCTCTCCACTAGTACTCTCATCTATCATTCATCTTCTAAACTTCTCATCTTGTTTTAATGTAAATACCTCTCTGAGTTTCTTACCCCTGAAGACAAGACATTAGAGGAGCAGATCATCAAACTCGTGGATCAATTGAAGTTATGACCAGAAGAACGAGAAGAATACCCTATGGTGATCAATAAGTTTTGACACTACGAGAGGAATCATTAAGATCAGCTTAGCTGAGTAGGATGAAGCTTAGAATCAGACCACCACCTTTTAGGTGAAGTTAGATGAACGAATTTCGCGTAGTATGATGAGATCGTATGTCTTGCACATATGACCTTATTCTAGGTGTTGTTTGTGTGTTTTGACTTTGGTGACTATATTTTTGTTGTTTTGAGTGGCCGTTGAACGTAGGTGTTTTTGCTGCTTTTCTTGTTTGAGTGCTTATGCTTGGTGTTATCATTAGTTGTCGTCTTGTCGGTGTTATAGTTTTGCCCTAACCCTTGTCATTTGGGCTTAATAGATGGAGTATGGAGTAGGACTCGCCTTTTCCGGGGCGATGTCGAGACTGAAGGTGGAGCAATGGATTCGTAGTATGGAGGAGCACATGAAGATAAACAAGGTTGGAAGTGAGGACATGGTCCCCTATGCTGTTAAGTACTTGGTAGAAGAGGCTGCTACTTGGTGGAGAATGCACCAAGCGATTGACGAATCACGAAGGAACATTACTTGGAAGGAGTTCACAAGGATTTTGTTGGGATTCCGCCTTGTCACCCCGACGCAAAGGACGGTAACCCGTAAGAGGCCTCGTGCCTGCAAAATTTGCGGGGAAGAAGGACACTCCTATGAAGGACACCAAGATGGATGTCCCTATTGTGAAGAAATTCACTCGGGTGAGAATGCCCCACTGCACAAGTCACATGTTTTACGTGTGAAGGAACTGATCATTACCCCGCTCAGTGTCAATTTTTCATCGTGACACAACAAGTGGTTCAACATCAAAAGGAAGGATTGAAGAAAGTTATCCTAGAATTGAAGGAAGCACCCGTGAAGAAGAAAAATAAGGACATTAGCCACATTCAGTGTTATCGGTGCAGGAACATGGGACACTACAGAAATATATGTCCAGAATTGAAGGCAAAGGAGAAGTTGTGAACGTGGAAGCAAGGATGCTGACTCGAAGAAGCTTATGTTTGGAAATTGGAGGATAGAAATTCGTAGGTGTGCACTAAGTGTACGTTGTTACCTTTTCATTGTTAGCTGGAGTTGTGTATCGATGCATGTTTGCTATGGATTGACTAGATGTTTTATGTCATGATGGTTTTGTTAATTTTTGTCTTGTACCCTGTGGCCCTGATATGTATTTGATTGTTGTCGTGTGTTGTGACTTGTGGTTCTTCTTCGCGAGTAGAATGAGATTACGTTTCATTAGACCCCTCTTCTATTTAGTATGCTTCAAGACTGAAGAAGACACAACCACAAGAAGAATAAGTTGACAAGTGACTCGACTATATGAAGATTGCTTCGACAATGCAAAACTAAAGCTGCCGTCATTGAAGACTTGAAGACCTGGAAGATTCAAAGTTTCTACCGTTAGAACGTTTCTGTGAGCTTTCATTTCTTGTCTTACCGACAACTGCACATCAAAATTTATTTACAAAACTAGTGTGATGTTTGTATGGGTATCTCTCCCTATCTCTCTCTACCTCGCTATCTACATTCTATTCCCCCTCATCCTCATCCTTAAATTGAAGAAGCTACTACAATGGCTGCTAATGCCAAGACGAGGATACAGATGGATGCAATTTAATGCTGAGTTCAAAGTTAACCCCGTGTGCCAGGATCTTACAACAAGCAAGCACAATCTTGCTGAAGGAAGACCCCGGAGGAAGTTGTAGTTCACCAGTACATGTTTTATAGCAGTTTGCGCAAACCTTAGTGTTGTGAAGAAACGATAGATGTTTGGTTGGCTTGCAGAACCAATGGATTTATCTGAAGCCAGTTCATGATCAGTAGGAATTTTCTTCTACGCTTTTGAGGATGACCGAGTGTTAGATTGCGAGATTCTCTAAACCATGTACAAGGTAATGATTTGGGTGTGGAATGGATTGGCCCCCATGACGACTACCCTTATTATTCGCTCTTGCTATGCGGGATAGTAAATCTGGAGTGACTTACCTATAGCAAAGAGACGACGATGTCAAAGCCTGAACCATAGAATGGTACGATGTGTGACCCTAGTAGAAGTTTATCGTTTGTGTTATACGGTGAGTATGGACCAAGACCGTCTGCTGCAGGTATCCCGTAAAAGTATTCTTGATGACCACCATGAGGAAATCGATAGTTTCTTAGTATTGGCGCCTGACTTGTCAGCCATGAAGGTTCAGTATGCGGAAGACTCCTCTTTTGCTAAGGATTCAAGACCTGGTAGGAGGAGGTGAATCTCTTTGAAGAAGGTCATCGATGGAGTAAGATTTTGAAGACCACGTCGCACTCCTTTTAAGGGTGGTAGAACCCTAGCTCATCGGAGGATCGATGGACTGTCATGAAGACCCAAACCCTAACTTTTTATTTCTAGCCTTCTCGAATCTCGAGGACGAGATTCCTTTTAAGGGTGGTAGTGTGTAACATCCCAAAATTCTCTGAATTTTGGACTGTTAATAAAATTAAATAGAGAATGATTGTTTGCTTGATGTGTGTTTGATTTTCTCTGGGATTTAAAACTTTTTGGAGTTATCGAATATTAAAAAGAGAGCGAATAAAATGACTTTCCCTAATATTCATAATTGGTGTTTTCGAATTTATTATTTAAAACAAAACTAACAAAACAAAATGAGAGAAGGTAATATGACTCCTTCAACATATTAAAAGTTTGGAAAATGTTTTAAATCATTATTGGAATTCTTTTGAATATTCAAAACATTTTTCAACTAAAGGAAATTCATTTGAGAGGATATAAAATGACTTATCCACTTTTTAATAAAGTTGGAAAAAATTTAGAATATTACTTTAAAGTTTTTAAAATTTATTTTTAGTATTATAAATAACTCTAAAATTATTTTAGGGATTTTATATTGCTAAAAGAGTTTTTTATTTCATTGAAATGATTTGTTAAATATTTTTAAAGGAGTTGAAACAATATTCCAATGGGTTTTTTTTATTTTAAAAAATTATTTATTGGTGTAACAATTTTAAAATTTATATTTTATTATTTAGAAATGGTTTGTCAATGCGTTTGATCAAATAAAAATCTTTTAAATAATTTATTGGATTTTATTTGATTTATGAAGAGTATTTTATATTTAAATAAAGTATTTAGAAAATGTTTTGATTTTTATTTTCCTTTTGGAAAATGTATTCATTTCATATTTTTTTTTGTATTATTTGATGAATTTATAATTTTATTTCATATTTTTCCGAGTTACGGTTATTTTTATTTAATTTTTTGAAGTTACGGTTTTAAATAGAAAAAAAGATCCGCCGCCCGGCCCAATAGCTTTTTTTCCGCTCGCGGGCGCAGTAGAGGCCTATTCTGACCCGTTTTGATTTTTTTTCTCTTCCTTTTATCTGGCTATAATTTATTTTCCGAATGTGTTTTCCTTTTTTCTTTTTTTTGGACAAACCCTAGCGGGGCCCGTCCGTGGACCCCGCCTGTCAGCGCCGCCGCCACGGAACCCTAGCGCCGCCAGCGCACTCGCCGGAATCCGGCCACCGCCGGACCACGCGGTCCACCGCCGCCTTCACCATGCCGTCGCCACCAGTGGTCCCCTCGCCGCCGCACGGGAGCACCGCCTCCGCCCCGCCAAGCCGCCCGGCCGACGCGTCGCCGGAGCGCCGTCGAAGGAGCTGCACCCGAGCGCCGCCGCATCCCACGCAGGCTGGCCACCGCCGACGCCACACCGGCCACGCAGCCGAGCCGCGCCACTGCTGCCCTGCGCGCCGGCCACCGCCTCCTCCATCCCCAAGCCGCCAGAGTGCGCAAGGACCTCGCAGGAGTGCGCAAGGACCTCGCCGGAGAAGCCTTCGTCGGAGTCAAAGCAGTCCAGATCTGGTCAACCGCCTCGAGGACCCGATTGCTTTTTCTGAGAAAAAGAAAATTACGAGCAAGTCCTTTTTGCAGAAAAGACCCTGATCTCGTGCCCGCAATATCTCCGCGACCGTAAGTCGGATTGAGGTGAAACTTTTTCCTACGCGCTTGTGTTGTTCTGTACTTTAGCATGGTATAATTTTTTTGCACACTTTGCACACTTTTGAATTTGAAATTATTTCAAATTCAAATTCAAATCCCGGAGGCCGTATCTTGTAAACCGTTGATCCAAATCGAGTGATTCTTTTTGCGTTGGATCACTCGTTCCATGTACTTTCTTTCTATATCATGTGTACAAAAAAATTCAAATGTTTCTTGATCTGTTTAAATTCAATTTCAATTCAATGTTGCAATTGCTATGATCTGCGTTGTAGTATTCCGTTTCACGTGATTCTTTTTGCATATTGAATCATATGAGACATCCTATCGGCAATATCTACACACCATTCATATTGCTATGATCTTTACCTTGATTTCATAATGCCTTGATCATAAATCTTGTATCGACAACTCTTTATCCGTTGACTCTCTCGAGTTCACATTCCACTGATCACTTTCGAGCACATCGACACCTTTGCACTTCAATGCTTTTGTTTTGTTACTAAAACCCTTGTGTTGTTTGTTGATCTTTTGTTTGTCGTGTTGTGATGTGATTGCTTATTTGAGTTACTTCGTTTGCGATAGATTTGCTCGCAGTGGGACAAATAGAGTTGACTGGACCGTGAGAGCGAAGAACTTCACCGAATGGAAAAGGAAAGTGATACTTTGATCATACTCACACCCATATTTTCTATATGCATTATGTTAAGTATATCACCCTATTGCATGATGATAGTTTATTTTACTGTTGCTGCAAAACCAGTTAAGATAGCCACATGTCTTGACTTGTCTACCGTAGATCAACCTAGCCCGTGTTGTTACTTTATTGCTATGCTTTGTAGACGTGCTTTGGGTTGTGTAAATTCATGGAGGGCATGTGAGCTATTTAATAATTTGTGTAGCAACTTTATCATAAATAGAAATCACCTCTGGACGGGCAGGGAGTGCTTCCTGGGGGCTCATGCCTTATCTAAGGGCGAGACCACGTTGTACCCCTAATGGTTGGTTTGTGTAGGAGATATGCCCTAGAGGCAGTAATAACAGTTATTTTGTATCTCCGAGTTTGTAATGAATGTTTATGTTCCATGCTATAACTGCAATGATTCTCGAGTCTGCAATATCCACGAGGCTCGGAGGGAAACTCATGTGCACGTGTGGTATAATAAACAGTAAAATGTATTCCTAGTCATGCCTCTAAGACTGGCTCATGTATTGCATGATGATCCTGTTTTCCTGATCATGGGCATGTCTATGCCGGCAATGTTGAGGGCACAATGTTAGAAGAACATTTGTGTTGAATCGACCCGAATTGATGTTATGCTATGAGATACATTCGTCACAAGTTAATGGTTAATAACACAGAGAAAGTTGTGCGTTTGCATAATTCCTTAGACCATGAGAGTATCGAGTTCCTTCGTACTTGCTTCGTGAACTTTGGGGTTTTGTTAAACGTCATCTGTAAAAGGGTGGCTATTACGGCAGCTTGCGGGTTCACGGAAAAGTATGACAAGGAACTAGGTAGCTCGAGATTGGGATTTGCTCCTCCGTCGTTGGAGAGATATTCTTAGGGCCCTCTCGGTGTTACGGTATCCACCATCGTCTGGCCAGACACAGTGTGATTTGATCACAGGGATGCCGGAACGCGGGAACGAGAAAAGAGAACAATACCAGGAACGAGGTAACCGGCATAGTGGACAAGTTGTTGATTCACGGGGATGCCAATAAGTCTCACCTCGGGTATTTGTAATATATCGCGAAGCAACAGGAATAGCACACAGCAACTAAAGGTTCACTCGAATAATTCTTCGTATGGGTATAGGGATCAATATGGATGTCCTCGGTTCCGCTATTGATCATTGATCGGAAAGTGTTCCGGTCATGTCTATACTTCATCGAACCTACAGGGTCACACGCTTAAGGGTCATCTATCTGTTGAATACTAGACAGGGAGTCTGAGATAAAGTCACCGGAAAGGTTTCGGAGACGGCGGAAAAGTTCCGAGAGAGAAAACCGAAAAGTTGTTTCGGGGTAAACCACTAAGCCGAAAAGGTTTCGGAGAGCACCTGGTAATTTTGGAGAGTGCCAGAATTGTTCTGGTAACTTCTGGAATTTTTCTGGAGAAAAGATTAAAATATTTTTTTCGGAAATATTTCGGAGCTGCCGGAAATGTTCCGGAGCTGCCGGAAATGCTTAGGTTGCTTTTCGCAGATGAAAATCACTAATCTGGAATTGTTTCGGAACGCGCCGAAAATCATTTTGGTGGGTGTTGGAATTATTCTAAGACCCACAAAAATATTTTCGGATTTTTCGGACGCGAAAAAGTGGTGTCATGAATAGTAAAAAGTACTACTTGAGATATTTTTGGAAAGCCTTCTAGAAGGACTTGGGAGCCAAGAAAGCCCCCTTGGGTTTCCTATAAATAGAGGTGTGAGGGCAGCCCCATATCCTTGATCCAAGCTCTCACTTGAGTTCTCATCACATGCCATGCAATTATCTGGCTTCTTCTCTCCCTCACACGAAAGAGTTTCGTAGAGCCGAAAGGCTGTCTGGGTTCCGGCAGGAACTAGTTCTGGACGGCGAAGCCCTGCTGGATAGCTGACACCGTATGTGTGCAACTTGGTAGAGAGGTCGTTGTTTCGATCTTAGTTCGAGTGTGCCTCCCGAAGGGCTGTCCGAGTTACAGATCGAGTTTCGAGGGTCCTCCCGAAGGGCTGTCCGAGTTACAGATCGAGTTTCGAGGGTCCTCCCGAAGGGCTGTCCGTGACATCGTCCGAGGGACTGTCCGACCGCCTCCCGGAGCGCTGTTCGTGGGGCAGACGAGGGAATACATTCTCGCGGTTGGGAGGTTGTAAATCCTAGCTGCGGGGATCTGCACCGACGATCTTCATCGACTCTACTTCCCGCTGCGCTACGAGTCGGTAACGATCAGATCAAAACCTTGTATGCGTCTCCATAGTGGTCCTGGGCGTGCTCGCTATACCGAAAATTTTTGTTTTCTGTTGCGTTCCCCTACAGTTTGGTGGTTGACAGTACGTCATGGTGCTACCCTCTGAACGTAAGTGGGCGCCGTCCAGGCTCAAAAAGATCATACATACTTGGTGACTAGGAGCTTCCATGTACAGCCGCTGGCCATATGGGCTCTGGCTTAGTTGAGTATGATGTAGGAAGCCTCTCCCGTGCAAAGCTAGCAGATGTAGATGTGATAGGTGGTACCGGCTTGCCGTTGGGTGTAGGTGACCTCTTCTGGAGGACTTCGTCTCAATCTTCGGGTTGATTCCAGCGGGGAAAGTGTACTAATCTCTGCAGAGTAAAAACTAATCATGATTAGCCGTGTCCCCGGTTATGGACATCCTTGAGCTACTAGACATTACTGTTACTGGAGGATCTTGACATATGAATCACCTTAATAAACTTGAGTGGGCAAGATTTAATAAAGGGTGTGGATTGAGACTGGTGTGCCCAGTTCAATCTTAAGTAGTAAGTTAAACTAAAATTTTGATTCAGGTAGACTAAGGAAAAATTAGCTTTCTGCAAAACAAAACCATAAGCCTTTCCTTTGACTTACCTTGCATGTAGATGTAGGTCTGTTATATACTTTTTCGTGTGACTTGCCATACAAATCAGATGTACTTACCCGTGTTCGGGCTGTAACCTTCGGTGTTGCAGGATTTTATACGACGAGTAAGTGATGCGATGTAGGGTTACGATGTCTATACTCAACTATGCCGGTGGAGTTGATGGACGCTACGAAGCATATATTGTTTTCCGCTGTATTTTATTTGTAAGCTAGCCTTGAGCTATGCAGGTATGATTTATTGTAATACTGGATCTTCGATGTAATATATATGATATGTGGTTTATTCTTGATATTACATCATGTACTGTGTGTGCTAGCTATTGATCCAGGGACTAGCACAGAATGCACAGAGACTTGGATTCTTAGTGAATCGGGTCGTTACACAAGGGTTTGGATGTACCGACGAAGGTGCACGCCAACTCTCGGAGTGAGAAGGAGGCAATGCACGGCACAGGACAGGCTAGCAAATATGAGGAGGTGGAAGTGTCAACTTTCAATACTTACATTAGCCCGAAGAACTCATGCACTTATTATCGGTAACTCTCAATCTAATGAGGAGGTTCACAAAGAGACAAGTACCCCGAGGAGGAGTGTATGGGGGTTTGGTTATCCTTGTGCATCCTCGACTCATGGTACGTGAGTATACTCTAATATTCGACCCCTCAGAAGAATAGTGATCCATCTAGTAGCTAGATTTCTCAACTAGTTTTGTAGGTTGTGAAAATAAACACGGATTGCCCAAAATACGACACCTTTCACTAACAGGCTAGATCTCTTGACACCAAAAGTTCAAACATTACTCACATCAATACCTCAAAACTATTTCAGGTTACTACTAAAATTAAATAGCAACCTCAATTGCCTACTTTCAAGACAAGACATAACTCAGTGCAACAACCAACTCTCTTAACAAGATAAACATGAAAACTAAAGAGGGTTCCAGGAACAAACTAAAAAAAAGCCAAGGCTCTTGCTAAGGAAAAACTAAAACTGAAACTAAACATGGCAGTGGCTATGAAAATAGAAAGAACACACGACAACAAAAAGATAGGCAATGAAGAATCCTATGATGTGTTCTAGATTTTGAAAGTGGAGCATGTTTCTCTCCCACACAAAGTAAGACGGGATCTAACTTGTTATGAACAGCAAGAAAAGCTAAATAAAACAAAAAATAAAACCTAAGAGCGAGACGCTCCAAGCATAGCACATAACGCATGAAGTGATAAAAATATAGTGAGACGAAGGACGAACTGATGATTGTTGATGGAGAAGGGGATGCATGGGGGCATCCGCAAGCTTAGACGCTTAAGTCTCCTTGAATATATTTTAGGGATGCATGGGGGCATCCCCAAGCTTGAGCGCTTGACACTCCCGAATCTTCTTTCATCATCTTCCATCGCACACTTGAAAACTCCCTTCATACATAACTCATCATAAGCTGATTAGAGAGGTTAGTACCCTTAATAAATAATTTTTTACTACTGGAAATAAAGATATTCTTGAAGAACTACTATTTCTCAAGATTTCCAAAAGGTTTTTGCAAAGAAAAAGCAAGCTTAAGGTTTGCAAAAGTATGGAGAGACAAAAAGTGGCAGAATCTGTTAAAAACAGAACAACAGATAGAATGGAATTTTTTTGGGGTACTTATGCACCTCAAATCAAAAAACTCAGAACATCAGAAAGTTCCGTGATTGTATAGAGCATGCTGTGTAAAAATTTCAGCTCAAAAAGATGAACTGGTGATTTTATCTGATTATTCCCGTCACGAGGACAGAATCTGTTTTCTGGACAGCATGTCACATCTTTCACTTCCCTTGTCATATGAGGCTATAACTTGGCACAAAGCATGAAAATAAAGATACAATGATGTTGCTACAGTAGTAACTTCTGAGAGAGTGCAACTATCGAAATCAATATCACTACTATCAAAGGTGGTAGTAGTGTCATCTAGGCTCACTTGTTTGAAACCCTCTATGTTCATAGGAGTTTCTTCTTCTACGATTGAGGTATTAGAATCACCATTAATAGGTCCAATGGGACCAGGAGTGCATTGGGTGCTAATAGCTTCGGTATCCTCAACAATTTGGATAGTAGAAATTGTGTGGTGTGTAGGAAGGCTCTTAACTCTATCATCTTCCATAGGGATAACTTCTGGTTTGGCTGCCATTTGATTTATCAAAGTAGATTGGGTGTGGGACATATTCGAAACAATGGTTTCAGTGGCGGTAAGTCTAGTTTGGAGATTAGAGATCTCACCGTTCAGGCTCTCAAGTTGTTCGCTAATGGTTTGCAGAATGGTAGTGTGCTCACCTATTTTCTTAGAGAAGGCTTTGTTTTGTTCAAACTGGGTATGCATATAATTCTTAGTAGCCTTCTCTATTTCCATTAATTTCTCATAGCTAGGTAGGTATTTTTCCTTATAAGTAGGATAGGAGTTGCTAGGGTAAGTTTTTTTGTTCCTATAAGTGGATGGAAACGGTCTAGGATTACTAGCAAAGTTGCCCCTATAAGAATTAAAGTTGTTTCTAGCAATGAAGTTCACATCTACTTGTTCCTGAGCAACCAAAGAATTTAAAGGAACATCATGAGGATCAATAGAGGGTTGCTTGGTAAGTAGAGACATAATTAAATCAACTTTGTCATTTAGGGAGGTAATTTCCTCGACAGAATTTACCTTCCTACCTGTTGGAGACCGTTCGGTGTGCCATTGGGAATAGTTGGTCATCATCTCATCAAGGAGTTTGGTGGCAGCACCGAGTGTAGTTGACATAAAGGTTCCTCCCGCGGCCGAATCCAGCAGGTTCCGCGAGGTAAAGTTCAAGCCTGCATAAAAAGTCTGGATAACCATCCAGGTAGTCAAACCATGTGTAGGGAATTTCTTAACAAGAGATTTCATACGTTCCCAAGCTTGGGCAACGTGTTCATTATCCAATTGCCTAAAATTCATAATGTTACTCCTCAATTGAATAATTTTAGCAGGTGGGTAGTACTTCCCAATAAAAGAATCTTTGCACTTATCCCAAGAATCTATGCTATTCCTAGGCAAAGATTGAAACCAGATTTTAGCTTCCCCCCTTAAAGAGAAAGAAAAGAGATTAAGCTTAACAACATCACCTTCAGAAAGAAAAGAAAAGAGAAAGAATTGATCTCTCATAACAAGGTTCAGTAAAGAAGGTTTAATTTCATAAGAGGTAGCTGAAGTGGCAGGTGTGGCAATAGGAGTGCAGATAAAGTCTTTGTTGTTGTGACTGGTGAAGTCACACAACTTGGTGTTTTCAGTGGAACCCATAGTAGCAGCAAGTGTGGCAGTTTATTTTTGTAATTTTTGATATAATATACAAAGATAAAAACAGGAAGGTAAACTAACAAGACTAAAAAGTAAAGGTAAAGGATAGTGGGCAACTCCCCTATCTTATCACTCAGAGTCCCCGGCAACGGCGCCAGAAATTTGCTTGATGGCGTGGAAGTGGTAATGGCTTCTCGCCCTTCATTGGTTACCCCAAGTGGAAGGTGAGATGTAGGATAGCAGCAAATTTTCCCTATGTAGAGGATATGGTTTGTCTCCCGTTGGACTCCGGCGATGATAAGTAGGTGGCAAGAAAACAATGGCACCGTTTACGACAAACGTTGCTTCCTTGACGTGGACCTACACACAATACAATTAACTTAGCTCCCAACGAAGTTCAGAGAGGTTGTCAATCTCTCCAGTTTTGTTTTTTACAAGGGGTCAAACACACAAGGGATAATGATAATGACAATGGTAGCAACTGAAAGTAAATGCGAGAAAATAAATGAGCTTGTAAACAGTGATGGGAATATGGACCGGGGTCCCATGATGTTCACTAGTGATGTCTCTCTTACAAAAGACGATAAAAATGCTATGCGAGGTAAAAAAAATATAGATGGGCAATTGACAGGATTATGAATGCACCGCAATGCTAACTATGCTAGAAAAGAAAGAGGCTCATAAGCATGGGCAGTACGCCAAAATAAGTAGACCGAAATCCATCTGCATCTACTACTAATCATCCACCTTGAGATATCTATCCAGAACATCTCGCTGGTAGTAAGTTGCGAGCCCCACCCAAAGTGTAAACCCATAGCAATAGACAACTGCATTAAAAAGAACTTTGCGTAAAGTAAAAAATCCATGCAACCGCGGTTACAAGCACCTTTGTTTTCCCCCTTGTGGCCACAGCACATCCCCTAGACTCATGTTTCTGTCACTCAAGCATGTCATCAGAGGGCATGTACCCACAATCGAGCATAACGTTCCGTCTTGGAGTTAATACCTACCACTTGGCCAAAGCAATAAAAAGCAACGGAGAACATGCAAGAATTACTTAGGAACAAAAATATAAGAGATCAAAACCAAATATATTACTCTATCACGATCTGAACATAATCTCATAATCCAACAGATCCCATCAAACTCAGCATAGCAACAGCAAAATAATTACATATGTGCCTCGATCATGTAGGGCAGCTCACGAGGTCTAAACCATGAAGAACAAAGAGGGGAGGAGAACATCACATAGCTACTGATAACGGACCCATGGTCCAAGGTATACTACTCACGACACATCCGGGAAGCGTCCATGGTGGAGGGGAAGTTCCCCGAGGTCGATCCTCCCTCCGTCAGGGTGCCGGGAAGGGTGCTGACGGTTCTCGCGATCTTGCAAGCGTGGTGGCGGCGGAACAGAGGAGAATTTGCGAATTAGGGTTCCTTCTTCGGAAGTTTTGTCGTGGGGAAGTCACGACAGATGTGCATAGAGTCAGACTAATCATGGGACCTTTGCTGCGAGGCGAATTCGAGGAGAGAGTCTACATAGACACGGGACTCGGCGGTTTACCCAGGTTCGGTCCCGTCGATGCGGTAAATATCTACTCCTGCTTCTTGACTATTGTGGGATCGACTCCTCAATAGGAAGATCCGATCTTATTGATTACAGTGATGATGTTTCGCAACCTTAGTCTCATGGAGATCTAGGTTATAGCGCGAGTTGTCTAGTCCTGGCTTGAGGTAAGTCCTTCTCTGGCTCCCGTGGACCTCAGCTTATAAAGGTGTCGGGTCCCGGGATTCCAAGAGTCCGACCCCTACTCGATGTGGAGTTCTATTCTACTTTACAAGTTTGCTACGTGTTATACAAGGTAAGTCGAATTCCTTCTAGGGCTTCAATCTTCATGCTTGGCACGTCAGACTCCTGGTCGGGTCTTCTTTGTGGGCCTTCATATGTAAGTCGGCCCAGAGGTTTCTAATGCCGGGTCTATGGGCCTGATCCATCCCCCTGAAATTAGCCCCCAGGATTATTGTGACGCTTTAGTCTTCACAGCAATCTTCCTTATTTTCTTCATTCCCGCCGGCTCTTCATGGACCAAGGGCCGACTTTATGCTTGGCGTTGATTGGGAGTCGGAGTCATCTCTCTTCAATCTTGCTTTGATTCTTTTATCTCCATGAAGTCGACTCTTCTGTTTGAGTCAAATATTATTTGATGCTTACTAGGAGTCGACGCCAACTCTTTTTAGCTTCACATCTCCTTTTACTTGAAGATTTTTCTTTTGACCTTTGGTCAAAGATCCGGTTTGGTTTTCATGATCACACTGCCCGAAACGCCGGTTGGAGGCATTGATGTTTGTAATGGGAATCGAGGAGTCTTTCCATAAATTCTATCTACAACGGGTAGTTATACCGTATCATTTATGGTATTAATTGATCCTCTCCATGAATCTACTATAAATATTCCTTGGGTAGTTTGATCCTTCAAGCGCATGCATCTTCTTCTTCTTCCTCTTCCTGTTTTCCCCATGGCACCTAAACTAGAAGCCTCTTCTCCTATGGCATCCAACGAGCCCGATCCCCGTGCAAGTGCTCGAGGTCGCGGCCGTGGTCATGGCGGTGGGCGAGGTCGTGGCCGTGGTAGAGGTAGAGGAAGAAGTATTCGTGCTGCCTCTCCTTCCGAATCTCCCCCTTCTTCTCCTGAGAGGAGCGAGTTCTTGGTTCATATCCGGACGATTCGACGCTGGATCAAACTTCCTGAGTCTTTTACTCAACATGTGATTGAGTCAACGCCTTCGGGTCTTTGGCTCCGATCTGATGGATGTCCTCATTGGCCTGTCTGGGTGATGATTAGATTTTCTAGCCATGGTACCATGTTTTTTGAGAAGGGTTGGAAAACTTTTCTTCGATCTAGGAATATCTCAAGAGGAGACACCATTGTCTTCAGATTTGATGATGAATACACTTTGTGGGCTAGGAACTTTGACTCGGATTAATTCCTTAGTGAAGAAGAAGCTTCAACGGAAGATGAAGCCATCTCTGAAGAAGATGTCTGAAGCTATAGATTTTTCTTCTTAGTAGAATTTTGCCGAGTTTGGCTTTTGCTTGTAAGGTTGCCTCCTTTGATGTAAAACCCAGTTGGTTTGATGATGAAAATTATGAATTTTCATTGAGTCCATGAGTCCATGAGTCGGTTTTATTCCTGACTTTGAATATTTTTCAAAATGTATGAGAGCCGATTATTTATGATAGTGTATGTATCTGTAGCCCCCTGAGTCGATTCAGAATAGTTGTGTATCCGTAATCGACTAATAGGATAGATCGACTTGCAGCCCCCATGAGATGGTGTGGTCACGTTTGCGTGCCGTACAGGGTCTTAAAAGAAGTGTTGCTTCTCAAGAGTTGGGATAATTATCATGGCATTTTAGCCGATTCATCAAAGAAGAAGTGTTTCGAAGTGTTACTTCCCAATAGTCGGTGTATGCATATGGGTGTTGTTCCGAGTCTTTTGTTTGAGAAGAATTTTTTTTGAAGTGTAGTCCCCATGAGTCGGTGTGAGCATTTTTTTGTGTTATACCGAGTTATAGAGAATTTTTTTGAGCTATAGTCCGCATGAGTCAATATGAGCATTTTTTGTATCATACCGAGTCACACAGGTTAATGCTCAAGGTGCATCTTTTGGATGACATATAAAATGAAAAAAGTATGTGATGATGCTAATGTAAAAAAAAAGAAAGTATAAAGGCTCATATAGAAGTCGACTCTGGATTCAACATGCCTCATCTTCTCGTGTTTGGGATAGATTATTGGGTTATCCAGGAGTCGGAACTTCTCTGTAAGCCGGCTATCAGCCCCCAAGGTTTTTAGGCTAAGCCGGGTACATGTAGTACGTATGATCATGAGCTATACAGGCCAAGATTAAGGCGTGGTTTAGCCAGTTCATGTATATGCCGGGATTTCTTCGGATAAAAGTCGATGAGTGACATCGAGCTCCCCTATTGCCCCTGAATAAGCTTATACACATGTGATTTTCACATATATATGCCGAGTTTTCGGATAAAGAGTCAATGATTGTCATCGAGCTCCCCGATTCCCCTGAATAAGAAATATACATGCTCAATACCAATAGAGGGGTTGATCAAGCCCCCAGGTCTCTGAGATATAATAATGAAAAATACGCAATGTATGATGCAAAAATAAATAACATGAAACAAAACGGTAAAGAGGAGTCGATATGGCGAGAGCCGGTGCGACAAAAGTCGACTTAGTTATATGTGGCGAGGGCCAGTGCGACAAAAGTCGACTTATGTATATTTAGATGGCGAAAGCTGGCGCGACGAAGTTCGTCTTATATATATGTTAATATGGCGAAAGCTAGTGCGACGTGTGTCGACTTAGTTAAATGTACAGTAATGTTCCTGTTCTACTCAAGTGTAATATGGACGGAGTTGTGCGATGTTCCACGGCTTGGGAGTCTCCTCCATGCATGTGCGCGTGTTTGCCTTCTCGCGTATATCCACTAGGTAGTAGGATCCATTGTACAGGTTCTTGCTGACCACGAACGGTCCTTCCCAAGGAGAGGATAACTTGTGCATTCCATATCTTTTCTGTATGAGTCGGAGCACTAAATCACCTTCCTGGAAAGTCCGACTTCTGATGCGGCGGCTATGGTAGCGTCTGATACGTCCCAAACGTATCTATAATTTCTGCTTGCTCCATGCATGTTTTGTGTGACTTTTCCATGTTTTGCTTTAACTTTCATACACTTTTGAACCTATTTGGACTAACCTATTAACCCAGTGCACCCAGTTGCCAGTTTCTGTTTTCTGCTATTTTTGTATTTCAGGTTTTCCGGCCATTAAAAGTGCACCAAAAATTCCGGGAAAAATATATAAAAAATCAGCGCAACAAAAGCTTCCGGAATCACCAAGAGAGGGAAGAGGGGCCACCACCAGGCAGCCAGGAGGGCAAGTGGCGTGGCCCCACCCTGGGCCGCTCCAGGGACCCTCCCGACTGCCTCGTGGGTCCCCTCGATGCCCCCCTTCGCCTATATTTACCCCTCGGGGTGGAAACCCCTAATATCGATCTCTTTTTCGCGAACTCCCCTCTGTACCGCCGCCGCCGCCATTTCAAGATCGGGGCTGCCTGGAGAAGCTGCCCCGGCACCGTGCCGGTAGGAGGAATCCCCTCCGGGAGACCATCCATAGCAATGGACGCCTCCCGGATATGCCGTGAGTAGTCCCCCTTGGACCATGGGTCATGACCAGTAGCTATGTGATGAATCTCTCCCCCTTTTGTGCTTCCACTTTCGAGTCCTCGTGAGCTGCCTCACATGATTGAGGCATCTATGTAATTTCTGCTATTGCTATGCTGAGTCTGTTGGGATCTGATGGATTATGAGACTACGTTCAGATTGTGATGAGTAATATATTTGGTTCTTCTCTTTTATATTTTGTTCTTGAGTAAATTCTTGCATGTTCTCCGTTGCGGTATTTGCTTTGGCCAAGTATTTTATTTGCAACTCCAAGAGAGAGCGTTATGCTCGATTTTGGGTTCAGCCCCTTGATGTCTAGCTTGAGTGACAGAAACATGAGACTAGGGGATGTGTTTTTGCCACTAGGGATAAAAAAACGGTGCTTGTACCTGCGGGTGCAAGGATTGTTTACTTTACGCAAAGTTCTTTTAATGCAGTTGTCTGTTGCTTTGAGTTTACACTTTGGGTGGGATTCGCAACTTAATACCAGCGAGAAGTTCTAGATAGATATCTAAAGGTGGATGATTCGTAGTAGATGCAGATGCATTTCGGTCTACTTACCTTGGCGTACTGCCCATTGCTTTTGAGCCCTTCCTTTCTTTGCAGCATAGTTAGCATTGCGGTGCCTTCATAATCCTGTCAATTGCCCAACTGTGATTGGTTTACCTCGCTAGCACTTTTATCGTCTTTTGGGAGAGAGACATCACTAGTGAAAATCACGGGACCCCGGTCCATCTTCACATTATTGTTCAAACCCTCAATTTACTTTCAGATTTTACTTTCCTTTGCACCTTTTATCTCTTGCATTGATCCTTTGTAAACGACAAGGCCGGAGGAATAGACAACTCCTCCGTACTCATTGGGAGAAAAGTTATTTGTTGCTGTGTGCAGGTCCACGACAACACCCTAGTCAGGAAGCAATTTCTGGCGACGTTGCCACCTACTGGTATCTCCTGAGTCCTACTGGTTCGATAACCTTGGTATCTTCACCGAGGGAAACTTGATGTTGCACTGCATCTCAAACCTTCCACTTGGGGTAACCAACGAGGGGCGAGAAGCCATCAGGGTCGCAAATCTTGTTGGTAAATAGCCGACTGAGATGTAGCCAAATCTCGTTTTTCATCAAGAATATCCAAGGCATCTTGTCTTGCTTTCTCGTTTTAGGTTCTACATAAGCAGCGACTCGTGGTGAGTCATGATGTATGTCACTTGGGACGACGGCTTCCGCTCCATAGACTAGGAAGAAGGGCGTATAGCCTGTCGACCTGTTGGGAGTCGTCCTGATGCTCCATAATACTGAGGGTAACTCCTCCTCCCAGAAACCCGACGTCCTTTTCAAGGGGACAATGATTCGGGGTTTGATGCCTCGGAGCAACTCTTGGTTGGCTCTCTCCGCTTGTCCGTTGGACTGTGGGTGAGCCACTGATGCAAGGTCGAGTCGGATGTGCTCGTTCTGGCAGAATCGTTGCATAACCCCTTCTGATAGGTTAGAACCATTATTAGTGATGATGTTGTGGGGGTAGCCGAATCTGTATATGATATTTTTCAAGAATTTCAATGCTGTCGCAGCGTCACATTTGCTGACCGGCTCAGCCTCGACCCATTTGGTAAACTTATCCACTGCCACTAATATGTTGGTTTTTTTGTTGGCTGACCTTTTGAAAGGTCCCACCATATCAAGCCCCTATACTGCAAAGGTCCAAGTGATAGGTATCATCCTGAGTTCTTGAGCCGACATGTGAGCTTGTTTTGCATAGCGCTAACATCCATCAGATTTCTTGACTATGTCCTCTGCATCCGCATGAGCTGTGGGCCAGTAGAAGCCATGTCGAAAGGCTTTAGCTATAAGCGAACGAGAGCCGGCATGGTGTCTGCAATCTCCAGAGTGTATTTCGTTGAGGATGGCTCTACCTTCTTCTGGTGAGACACATCTCTGAAAAACATCTGTGGCACTCCACCGATGTAACTCACCATTGATGAGTACAAAGGATTGGCTTCTCCTAACGATTTTTCTGGCCAACATCTCATCTTGAGGAAGGATTCCTCGAGTATTGTAATCCAAGTAAGGTACGACCCATGAGGGTGTAGCATGAATTGCAGCAACCAAAGCCAGCTCTGGATCAGGCTCTGCTATGTCTTGCTCTGTTGGTGGTTGTACATACGGTTTTGTTAGAACATCCAGGAATACGTTTAGAGGGAACGGCTTTCGCTGAGAGCCGAGTCGGGACAGAGCATCTGCTGCTTCGTTTTCCCTACGGTCCACATGATCCACCTGGTATCCAACGAAAAATCCGGCTTGTCTTTGCACTTCTCGTCGATAAGCTGCCATTATGGGATTCTTGGAATCCCATTTTCCTGACACTTGCTGAGAAACGAGATCAGAGTCGCCATAACATTGGATCCAACTTATGCTCATCTCAGGAGCCAGTCGTAGCCCATGAAATAAGGCTTCATACTCTACTGTATTGTTGGTGCAGGTGAACTGCAGCTGCAGAACATAACATAATTTTCCCCTTTAGGTGAGGTAAGGACCACGCCGACTCCTCACCCTTGGAGCTGCCGGCTTCCATCGAAGTGCATCGTCCAATATTTGGTGACTGGCTTCTCCGGAGATGTTTGGATTTCTGTCCAGTCATTGATGAAGTTGGCTAACGCCTGGGATTTGATGGCCGTTCGAGGCTTGTATTTGATGTGATAACCCCCCAACTCTATGGCCCACTTTGCAATCCTTCCCGTGGCTTCCCGGTTTTGGATGATATCTGCAAGTGGTGCTGAGCTGGCTACAGTTATGGGGTGCTCCTAAAAGTAGTGTTTAAGTTTCCGACTCACCATGAATACACCAAGAACCAATTTCTTCCAATGAGGATAACGTTGCTTCGATAAAGTCAAAACCTCACTGACGTAATAAACTGGCCTTTGTAGGGGGTGCTGTTTTCCGGCTTCCATACGCTCAACAACAGCCACAACGCTGACTGCTCGATTGTTGGCTGCGATATAAATTAACATAGGTTCCTTTGGCTTGGGAGCCGCCAAGATTGGAGCTTGGGATAGATGCTTCTTCAATGACTCTAGGGCCTGATCGGCTTCGTCATCCCAGAAAAATGTTTCTGATTTCCTCAGAAGTCGATACAGGGGGATTGCGTTTTCACCGAGCCGTCTTATAAACCGACTCAGAGCGGCTACGCATCCTGTGAGTCGTTGGACTCCCTTTACTGAGGCCAGCTTCTGAAGAGTCATGATAGCGTTGATTTTCTCTGGGTTTTCCTTGATACCTCTCTCTGATACTATGTATCCAAGGAGCTTACCTGCAGGTACCCCAAAGGTGCATTTGGCCGGGTTTAGCTTCATCTGGTACTTGCGTAGATTTTTGAAGGTTTCCCGTAAGTCACCGATGAGTGAGTAGGCCAATTGGGATTTGATCACTATATCATCCACATAACCATGCACGTTGCGCCAAATCTTCTCTTTGAGGCAACTCTGCACTGTTCGCTGATATGTGGCTGCCGCATTCTTAAGGCCAAAAGGCATAGAAGTGTAACAGTAGATCCCGAAGGGAGTGATGAAAGTTGTTTTTTCTTGATCCTCAAGGGCCATCTTGATCTGGTGATAACCAGAGTAGGCGTCAAGGAAACATAGGAGCTCACATCCTGCAGTCGAGTCTATGATTTGGTCAATACGAGGCAGCGCGAAGGGATCCTTCGGGCAGGCCTTGTTTAAGTCTGTGTAGTCGATGCACATGCGCCAGGTCCTTTTCTTTTTCAAAATGTGGACCGGGTTTGGGAGCCATTCTGGATAGAAGACTTCCATGATGAACCCGGCGGCAATGATCCGAGCTATCTCTCACCCAATAGAGTTTCTCCTTTCGTCGTTGAAACAGCGAAGGAATTTCTTGACCGGCTTTAGTTTTGGATCTATGTTTAGGTGGTGCTCAGCGAGTTCCCTCGGGACACCTGGCATATCAGAGGGTTTCCATGCAAAGATGTCCCGATCCTCACTGATGAACTCGATGAGCACACTTTCCTATTTATCAGATAACTCTGTCCCAATGATGAACTGCTGAGAAGATTCATCAGGGACAAAGTCAACTTTCTTTGTATCCTGAGTCGGTTGGAACTTGGGGTTGTTGTCGGGAGTCGGTTTCTTCAGGATTGTGGGGTCTGCCGGTCTACCTTTTCTTGGTATACTGACAAGTCCTCTTTGGCGCGTGTCGACTAGGCAAATTTGACGTGTTGTTCGTCACACTCTACTTCCCTGGACTGACTTCCATCGACTGTGATTGGGCCATTAGGACCTGGCATCTTTAGTTTTAAGTAGACATAACATGGCCAAGCCATGAATTTGGCGTAAGATGGTCTGCCTAAAATGGCGTGATATGGGCTCTCGAGTTTTACCACTTCAAAGGGTATGAGCTCGGAGCGGAATTTTTTGGCGTTTCCAAAAGCCGTCTCCAGGTAGATCTTGCCTATCAGACGTGCTGACTTGCCCGGGAATATTCCGTGGAAAACGGTGTTGGAGGGTTGCAGATGTTTTTGGGTCAGCCCCATCCTGCGGAAAGGTTCATAGTAAAGGATGTTGATGCTGCTTCCTCCGTCTATGAGGACTTTGTTAAGTGTATATCCTCCAATTTGTGGAGAGACTACTAGAGCCAGGCGCCCCGGGTTATCCACCACCGGGGGGGTGATCATCCCTTGTCCAAGTGATTGGCTGTTCTGACCAATTAAGCCACTTGGGCCAAGCCGGCACTGCAGTCACAGCCATAGCGGCTCTCCATTGCAGCTTCCTATCCCTCCTGGAACTGCTGGTGGTGAAAACGTGATATGCTTCACGGTCATGGAGTTGTTTCGGGTTTTCTTGGAAACCAGCAAGCTCTGACTGATTTTGCTGAGCCCCTCCTCCGGGTCCTTGGTGTTGAGGCATTGCACCAGATCCTTGGTAGCCAGGATTTTGGTTGTTACCGGTCTGGCCGGCTCCCCCACCTGACCCGGGAGGTCCCTGGTTCCCACGCCGTGCAAATTCTTTCATGAAATTGCAATCTTCCCAGGTGTGGTTGGCTGGGCGACCGGGTTTACTATGGTTCGGGCAAGGACTCTTCATAGCTGCTTCAAAGCTGTTTGGGAGAAAATTTCCTTCCGGCTTGCGGTAGTTTTGCCCCCCTGCTTCTGTCTTTGGGAGCCTACATTTGTGTTGGCTACCAACTCAGAAGTAGTCTGATCAAGTCGCCGCTTGGTTTGCTGACTCTGATTCTGGGATGTTTTGCCACCATTTTTGTTCTGGCCGGCTTTATCCTGTTGAGTTTCAGTATCCTTAGTTTTGTCAGACTCGGCATATTTGATAACCGTGTTCATGAGTTCTCCTATATCCTTGACCGTCTGTTTGAGTCGGCCAAGCTTGTGTACTAGGGGCTCTAACTTGCAGTTCCTTTCCAAGACAATGACGACTGTTTAGGCAGTGATAGTGTCCGAGGAGTGGATTATTTCTGCTACCCGTCGTGCCCAACTCAGGGTCGACTCTCCTTCCTTCTGGACACAATGCTCTAGGTCAACAATTGTGGTGGCTCGCCGACATGTGCCTTGGAAGTTCTTGATGAACTTTTCCTTGAGATCCGCCCAGGAGGTGATAGAATTCTCTGGGAGGTTTTTGAACCATGTGCGAGCCGGCCCTTCCAACATCATTGTGACGTAACGGGCACAAACTCCTTCGCTGGCTTGTAACATGTCCATGGCTAGGTCATAACTTTCGATCCAAGCTGTCGGGTCCATGTCAGCTGTATAGTTCGTGATCTTACGTGGGCCCTTGAAATCTGATGGAAAGCGTGTATTTCGTAGAGCCGGCACCAGGCATTGGTTGCCCATGGATCTGCTGATGAACTCGGTGTCTTGATCTTGGGGTGGAGGTTGCGTCATCTTCTCTACACGGCGTTCGGGATTGAAGCCGACTGCAGGCCTTGGATCCTTATTTCCCCCTGCTGGTCCGGCGGTGGTGGAGCTCTGCGCTGGTGATGGCTGCTCGAGCCGGCCAGAGCCGGTGAATCCGCTTGCCGGCTCATACTTTGATATGGGGTTTCATGTAAGTATTGGAATCCCTGTGAGTACTGGGCTTGCTGTGTGATTGCGGTTTTTAGACGATCGAATGCCCCTCGAGTGGCCTAGTCCACCGGAGTGTCTCATTGAGCAGGCACGCTGGCGAGGAACCGTGTCGCTGCCACCACGTTTTCCATGGGGTTATTGAAATGATCCGGAGGTGTATGGAACCGTTCCTGCCGTGGTGAGGGGGCAGGTTGCCTTGGTGGCGTGTACCCTGGGGGAGTCAACTGATGCGTATCCTGGAATAGTCTCCATGCCTGGAGATCAGCAGGGATCCGGCTCACGGGCCTTGTGGGGCGTGCGTTGTCGAGACTTAGTTTCTGAGCTTCTATCAACTCCGACTCGTGTCGTAAGCGCCTGGTTTCTTGGGCGAGTTGGGTTTCTCTTTCCACCATTTGTGCGTTCTGGGAGTTAATAATTTCCCTCCGTATGCTCATTACCTAGGCCTTGAGTCCGTTGACCCTGGTTCTCCAGGCCTCCTGGTTTTCCGTGATCATTGGTGCGGCTAAGGCTTCGTCCAGGGCGTTTAAGGTATCAGTGAGGGCTTCTGCTCCCGTGAGAACTTCTGGCTGCTCCCTATCTGGATAAGGGGCCGTGTTGTGAGCCGTCTCTGCGTTCCGATTCTGCGCCGCGCCCAGAGCCGGCTGACTTCCCTGTTCTTCGGTGCCTGCCATGAACACTGTCACGCAGTATGGAGGCTCATACTGCGGGAAGTCGGGGTCGTATTCTGCTGTTCTCGGGCCGAGTCTGTTGCTCCCGGCGGATCGGATGGAGCCGGTATCTGAAAAGCTTGTTTCACTAGGATGCGAGTGATATGGTGAGGATTGTTCTCTCACTCCTTGTTGGTTACCCCAAGTGGAAGGTGAGATGTAGCGTAGCAGCAAATTTCCCTCGGTGAAGATACCAAGGTTTGTCTCCAGTAGGACTCGCAGAAATACAAGAAGGTGGTAAAGTGAAGAATGGCGCCGAGGTTGCTAGCTTCACCTGGACCTGCACACAGATACAAATACTTTGCTCCCAACGAGTATAGAGGAGTTGTCAATGCCTCCGGCCTTGGTGTTTACAAAGGATCAACGCAAGAGAAAATAATAGTGGCAACTGAAAGTAAAGACTTAAAGTAAACTAAGGGTGTAAACAGTGATGTGAAGATGGATCGGGGTCCCGTGATTTTCACTAGTGATGTCTCTCTCCCAAAATACGATAAAAGTGCTAGCGAGGTAAACAAATCACAGCTGGGCAATTGACAGAATTATGAAGGCACCGCAATGCTAACTATGCTGCAAAGAAAGGAAGGGCTCAAAAGCAATGGGCAGTACGCCAAGGTAAGTAGACCGAAATCCAACTGCATCTACTACGAATCATCCACCTTGAGATATCTATCCAGAACATATCGCAGGTATTAAGTTGCGAATCCCACCCAAAGTGTAAACTCAAAGCAACAGACAACTGCATTAAAAGAACTTTGCGTAAGGTAAACAATCCTTGCACCCGCGGATACAAGCACCGTTCTTTTATCCCTGGTGGCAACATCACATCCCCTAGTCTCATGTTTCTGTCACTCAAGCTAGACATAAAGGGGTTGAACCCACAATCAAGAATAACGCTCCCTCTTGGAATTTCAAGAAACTACTTGGCCAAAGTAAAATACTGCAACGGAGAACATGCAGGAATTTACTCAAGAACAAAATATAAAAGAGAAGAACCAAATATATTACTCATCAAAATCTGAATATAGTCTCATAATCCATCAGATCCCAGCAAACTCATCATAGCAACAGCAGAAATTACAAAAGTGCCTCGATCATGTGAGGCAGCTCACGAGGTCTCGAAAGTGGAAGCACAAAGAAGGGAGAGGTACATCACATAGCTACTGGTCACGGACCCATGGTCCAAGGGGGACTACTCACGGTACATCCGGGAGGCGTCCATGACTATGGATGGTCTCCCGGAGGGGGTTCCTCCTTCCGGCAGGGTGCCGAGGCAGCTTCTCCAGGCAGCCCCGATCTTGAAACGGCGGCGACGGCGGTACAGAGGCGAGTTCGCGAAAAAGAGATCGATATTAGGGGTTTCCACCCCCCTAGGTCTAAATATAGGCGGAGGGGGTGTCGAGGGGACCCACAGGGCAGCCAGGAGGCCCCCTGGCGCGGCCTAGGGTGGGGCCGCGCCAGGAACCCTTCTGGAGTCCCTGTGGTGGCCCCCCTCCGCTGCCTTGGTGATTCCAGAAGCTTCCGGGTCGCTGATTTTTTTATCTGATTTTTCCGGATTTGTTGGAGCACTTTTAATGGCCGGAAAACATGAATTACGAAAACAGCAGAAAACAACAACTGGCAGCTGGGTGCACTGGGTTAATAGATTAGTCCAAATATGCTCAAAAGTGTATGAATGTTCAAGAAAAACATCGCAAAGTCACACAAAACATGCATGGAGCAAGCAGAAATTATAGATACGTTTGGGACGTATCAACATCCCCAAGCTTAATTCCTGCTCATCCTCGAGTAGGTAAATGATAACAAGCATAATTTCTGTGGTGACATGCCACACAACCATATAAGGACTTTTAAGTAAAGCAATCAAAGCATGCAATTCAATTCAAGTCTTAACAAGCAAGAGTCTATATTAGCATTGACACGAGCAACAAAAGAACAAAAGGTGCAAGAGCTCTCGCTGTGCGTGACTCGAATGTCTCCAGATGGTGTTTGAATGCAAGTAGGGGACTGGGAAAAAGAGAGAAAAATGGTTGTTGAGAACAACTATCTACTAATGTCGGGACCCGGGGTATGCGTATGTAATTCCAGTCACGATACAATCACATGGAGAGCCGAGAGCCGTACCCACTTGTTTAAGAAGACAAGGCCAAGCACAGAACACTCTCGGAAAGCATCGAACGTGAGGGGCATCCCATTCAGGCCGGATGATCAACTGAGATGGGTCCTCATCGTCCGCTCACGAGTCTAAATGCTTATGGGTGGTGAATCCCATATTCATAGACAAGTCACCTCAACCATGTTATCGATTGAATCCTAACTCTTACATAGACTTACTCCAGCCCGATCAATTAGTCGGGGTCTAGGGCGGGCTCGATCATACAACAAAGTGTGCACGTGACAGAGTCACGAGCAATCGCATCGCGATGCCCCAAGATGCGCACATCTAAGGGCCACTTGGTGTATAAAAGACCGCCAGCCAGATCACAACTAAGGTCTCGAAAACCCATACTAAGACATGCATGTTATAAACATACACGCAGCACGCATGCCTAGTATGAACAGCAGGTATCATCACATAACTCTACAAAGTGTATATTTATTGACTTACACATAGAGAATAGAAAGATCACATGTCTGTGATCATCATTACATCATACAATGGAAGCAAATTAGGTCTGAGTACAGACAAGTTTAGCAAATGGCTTAGAGAAGCCTTGTACAACAAACATGCCCTTCCACGAGGGACCAGACTGCTGTCTGGGACTATACTACCAAGGTCAACGTCGAGCTTCAGGTCGGTGGCTCCATCGGGGGTCTGGGTTTCCATCTAAAACATAGAATAAGCAAACGTGAGTACAAAATCGTACTCAGCAAGACTTACATCAGATCTATACTACTCATGCTCAAGTTTCAAGGTAAAGGGAGATGGGGTTTCATCATGCAGAAGTGCCAGCTTTGACTTGGCTAGTCCTGAACTACGAGTACCAGACTTGAGGTAAGAAGCGTACACGAGTCCACTACCAAGTCTCCAACCAATACACCACTATGGTTATTTCCTCGACTTCCCCATGAGGATCACACCATAGCACTCACGCTTATCTTGCGAGTTTTAGAGTTTCCATTCAAGTTGTATAATAATCAAGCACAGCTTTCCAAGTAGTCCATGACCGCGGACGCGGCTATTCGAATAGTTTTGTTAACCTTGCAAGGGTGTAAACTACACACACATGACCATCGGTTACCGCCAAGTCTCGCCACCGTTCAAGAGGTGACAGCAAGGATGTTCACCACAACACTTCGCCCACAGCTCCGTTCTAGTCCAAGGAGTCAACTGTCTGAGTTCCAAACCCAACTGGAGTTCCGGCCGAGCTTCCAGCCAGGACTCAAACCTTGTAGGCATGACTGGCAAGCCCACCTCGATGGATGGTTCTCCGCTTGACAAGCCATGTTCTACAAGCCCTACCATGAATGCCACATTTCACATCCTTTATCTTTCTATGCATATGCCGAATGGAAATCCCGAACTAGGTGTGACTCCTGGACTTGGATCGGGGTGAGTTACTAGGTCGAGAGGGGTCAGTGAGCCCAATGTGTGGTTGTACTCTTTATCTCGGATTGCCATACAAGAACTCGGGCTTAAGGCGGTGTTCAACGAGACAACCCACTGTGTACTCCTATACAGCCTCTCATCGTTCACCTTGTGTAGGGTGGATTCACCAACACAGTTTCACTTTCATCAACACCATGTTCACTATCATCCCGACTCACATCAAAAGCAACCTCATTGTACCACTAAGCATGCAATAAGCAGTAACAGTTGCAGGGGCCACATGATATCAATCAACTCCTATGTCAGCTAGGATTGTGCTTTGCTTACTACTATGACAAGATGATAGGTCATGCATCAGATATGGGTTCAACTATGCGGTAGAATCGATACAAGGTGATCTCCTAAACATTCATAAGCAAGAATGAGAGGGAATTGGGATTTTATAGACATGATCAATGGGGTTTTCTTGCCTTGCTGACGATACACGGGTCTTAACGGTGGTCTTCTTCTTCGGGGGTGATCACCGTCTCGGAGGCAGTGTTACCGGAACAATCATCAACAAAGGGGGGGCAACATTGTAATAGAATGCACAAGCACATGATTACGTTGTCCATGATGTGAAAGGTATTGTTTGTGGTACATTTGATTTAAATGAAGTATATTGCATTTGAAATGCAAATTCAAACTCCATATGTGGGTTAAATTAGCCAAGTTGCAAAAGTCATTGTTTGTTCTTCATAAACCATGTGTGTAATGTGCCTCTGATGTACAAGTGATCAAGGTTGCATTGCCAAGGTTCAAGTTGAATTAGCATTTGAACTAGATTTGAATTAATTCCAATTAAGCCAAATAGCAAAAGCTACTGGTCCCATTTTAAATTCAACTCAAACATGGTTGAAAGTTGTATATTTGGATAGATTATTTTCTCCTTATCATTTTTCATATATTATATGTTAAATTTGGTGTCACAACCCCAAGTTAGGTATGTGCTAGGATCAAGTGCTCCTTTGCATCATGCAAAAATTCAAAAGAAAATTCAAAAATGCGGAAAAGAAAAGCCCTGAGAAATTAAATCAAATGGCCAGATAAAAATCTTTTTCCAAAAATCATTTGAGTATTTGGAAAATTCCTATAAATGATGCTGATCATTTTAAGAATGGTTTGGGATCAATCCCACGCTCATGGAATATTCTAATTTTCAAACAGTGCTTTGGAAATTTAAATAAACCCCTATTTTATTTAAAATTCAAATGTTTTGAATTTTAAAGAGTGCCCAATTTTATAAGTGGCTAGCTCTAGCTTTTATGAGGCCATATAAAAAATTATGGCATTTATAAAAATACCTAGCTATTTTTATTTGGCTAGGTCAACCTATTTACAGAAGAAATAAAAATAAAAGAGAAAAACAGAGGGAAAGGGAGTTACCTTGCGCCTCAGGCGAGGCCCAACTCCCCTGGCCGGCCCAGCCCACCGGGGGCGTCTTGTCTTCTTCCACGGTGGAGGGCAGAGCGAGGCCACGGCGACACGGCGACGCCCAGCCTCTTCTAAGCCCCCAGGCCTCCTCCTCACGCCTCTGCGTCGCCCAAAAGCCCGCACACCTTTCCCCTCTCTCGCTCTGGCCTTCCCCTTCCTCCCCAGCGGAAAACCCGAGCGCCCCAGTAACCTAGCAGAGAGCGCGACGACGCCCCGACGTGGCCAATGGCAGCCATCCGCCGAACGAGCTTGTCCAGCCACACCGCAGCAGTCGTCTTCATCTTCAAGCACGAGAAATCGAGCCCGGAAGCCCCGAGCGCGATGCTAGCTTCAAGGATCCATCGCCAGCCGCGAGCTTCGTCACTGAATTCCCCGACGTCCGTCTTCCCCAGCCTCCCTAGCCAGCACAGGCGTTCTCCTGGTGAGCTCCTCTTCCGTTTGCCCTAAAGCGCGCTCCTTCCCGTGGCCGGATTCGTCGCGCCGCCGTGGTCAGTAGCTCCTCCGCCGCGCGAGTTGAGGCCGGCGTGGCCATGGAGCTCCCCTGTGACCCCCTCGTGCTCGAAGCGATGCGGGTGTGCACGGGGCACCTCCCAGTGGCCTCCCCGTGCCAAGCGGTGGCCGGAAACGACTCCGGCGAGCCCCTCCGCCGTGCCAGAGGTCGCCGACGACATCACTCCGGCGGGCCCGTCTTAATTAACACTAACCACACACTAATCCACCCGAAGTGAGGCTGACAGTGGGCCCCAGGCCCCCTAATCCTCTCTGTTTAGTTAAACAGAGAGGGGATTAGCCCCTGAATCCATGACAGATGGGGCCCCCATGTCATTTTGACTGGGTCAAACCCCCGGACGTCATGCTGACTCAGTGCTGACGCAATAAACCTTTTTCCAAATTAAAAGAAATTCAGAAAAATCCAGAAAATGAATTAAACTTTAGAAATTCATAAGTAATTCATTTTAACTCCAAATTGGACAAATAATATATGAAAAATGATCAGGAGAAAATAAGCTATCAAAAAATCCAACTTTGAACTATGTTTGAGTTGATTTTAAAATGGGACTAGTAGCATATGTCATTTTATTTATTTGGAATTTATTCAAATTCAATTCAAATGATTTTGCAATTTGGACCATGCACTACTGGTTTGCCGTCAGCCATAGCTGACGGCAAAGGCCACTTTAACCAACGGAAAAGGCTTTGCCGTCAGCTTGCTGACGGCAAAGAGACTGGCCACGAATTTATCGGCAAACAGGTTCTTTGCCGTCAGCTGGAAATCGACCGACGGCAAAGCCTGTGCCGTCAGCTAGGGAGCCGAGGCTGACGGCATAAACCGTTGACGGCATAAACCGTTGACGGCAACGACTTAAGCCCAGTCCCGTTAGGGGGTTAACGGCAGGCTTTGCCGTCAGCTGGAGTCCAGCTGACGGCAAAGCTGCTGCTTGTGGGCCATGCTTGCCAGGGGAGCTGCGATCAGTGCCACGTGGGGTCCTTTTCCTTTGCCGTCAGCCGCTGTCCAGCTGACGGCAAAGCTGACAACCTGGGACATTTGGTCGTCCCAGAGTTGCCAGGTTTAACAGTTAGCTGCC
Organism: Bromus sterilis; assembly: GCA_950022295.1. Classification (NCBI taxonomy): domain Eukaryota; kingdom Viridiplantae; phylum Streptophyta; class Magnoliopsida; order Poales; family Poaceae; genus Bromus; species Bromus sterilis. The sequence goes on along the minus strand of OX465599.1, from coordinate 279,228,345 downwards.
ACGTGTCCTTCTTTGCCGTCAGCCCACCAACGGCAAAAGCTTTGCCGTCAGTAAGATGACGGCAAAGACTCTCTCTGTTTTTTTTAATTTAATTTCTGTTAATTCCCTGCATTTTCAAACAACAATATAGATAACACAATTAATATTCTGCCAGGCCCTAAACAGCACCACAAGTGCATCACAAAGCATCGCAAAGCATCTAACAACATCACAAAGCATCACAATATAAATAACACAAAGTGCAAACAACAAAGATGGCATCGCAAAGCATCGCAAAGAATCCCAAGTGCATCCGCAAGTACAAGTGCATTACAAAGTGCATTACAAAGCATCTAAGACTACAACTAGCTAGAGTCCCTGGAGCATCCATCCATGTGCCATGCTGCTTTATCAAAATTTGCATAATGAGAAGAAGAAAGAATTTAGCGCTAAGTAATTAGAAGAAGAAGAAGAACAAGAAGAAGAAGAAGAAGAAGAAGACAAGAACAAGAAGAAGAAGAACAAGAAGGACACAAGAACAAGAAGAAGAATAAGAAGAAGAAGATGGAGAAAAAGAAAGAAGAGAAAAAGGAAGAATAAGAAGATTTGTTTCTTCTTAATCTATCTTTTTCTCCTCTTTCTTCTTCTCTTATTTCTTCATCTCTTCTTTGTTCTTCTCTTCTGTTCTTCTCTTATGGTTTCTTTTGAAAATTTCTAAAGTAATTATGTCATTTTTGAGCTCTAATATCAACTAATTATGCTATTTTTGCCTAACTAGAATTTACTAAGCTAACTACAGCATGGCATAGTCTAAGTTGAGCTAAGCATGTCATTTTTGAGCTCTAATATCAACTAATTATGCTATTTTTGGTGTTATCAAGTAATTATGTCATGTTTTTACCAAATAAGCAAAGTCTATGTCATTTTGTAGGTAAGTAAGCTAATTATGTAAAAAATTTATGTAATTAAGCTAATTATGCAATTTTTTGCCTAACTAGAATTTACTAAGCTAACTAAAGCATGGCATAGTCTAAGTTGAGCTAAGCAATAAGAATAAGAAGGAGAGGAATAACTAACAAATGCCAAGTCACGGAGGAGAAGCACCATCTCGGTTGGTCGCCGGGTTGGTAGGGCTCTGACCGGGAGAGGGATTGTGGGATGCGACTCTGGAATGATGCTGCAACAAGGCAAGAGTTGAAATATGTGGTTAGCATGGCAACATACAACGATATAAGTCCGTGCAAGGTTGGTCATTGAAAGGGAACTCACCGTTCCCACCGGAGAAGGCATCGGCGGAGGGGGTGGCAAACCTTGCTTCTCACACATAGCCTGCAAATTAGTTTTCGAGAAGTCAAAGAAATAGTTTTGTTGCTTCTCACACATAGCCTTGCTTCTCACACAACTGACTTACCGCAACGAAGTCGTGCATAGCCTTCGCATGGGCATTATTGCGTACCCTCTCCTCCTCCAGCAGCCTCTGGGTATTCCGGTCCCTCTCCTCCAACAAGAGTCTGGTGGCCTCCCTCTCTTTCTCAAGTGCGGCCTGCAACCACTTCTCATCATCATCCATCCAGGGTCAAATGAACTAAAGAAATAATGAAGGAAAACTAACCTCGATGGCAAGGTCAACTGGCCTCGCACGCTGCCGTATTACAGGAGCCGAGCTAGTTTGCCTCGCCTTGATCTGAGAGAGAGACTTAGTGATAGGGACGAAGCCATCACACATGGCCAGCGTGCCATGACTCTTACCGCCACCAGAGATCATCAACGCCTCCCCATCCATAGGATTCAGGCTCGGGTCAAAGTCAGGGCCGCGCAGTTGTTTGACAACCTTAGAATAAGACGTCATCTTGTTGTAGGAAGACAGGCTTGTGTACGACGATGACCCGTCCGCCTCAGAATATGGTGTCGCCGTCTTGTACGAGCCCTTATGGGCCATGCCAAACGCGGCGTATCCCTGAGGCTCGGGCTGGTTATGGTGTTTGGCCTACAAGAAAAGGCAAAGAGTTAGTACAACAAAAATAATGCACAAATGAATTAATGATGAAAGAAAACAAGGCACACATACCCATTTTTTGGCGTATTGCTTGATGTTGGCATTTCCTTGGTGGTGTGGCACACCAACCAATTGGGCACGACGCTCCTTGGCCACATTGTGGGTGGTCAACCAAGCCTCTGTGCACCACTTGTCCACTATCATCTCCCAGCAATCCATCTTATCCGCCAACCATCTCGGGGGCACCTATGAATGAAACTAAGTATTGTAACTAGCCCTAACATAACTAATAAAGAATGTAACTAAGGAATCTACGTACCTCCATGTACTCGGTCTTATCAGGGAAAAGCTTTCGACATTCAGCCTTCGTCTTCGGCTCGTTTTGCTTGGCGTACCAATCTCGAACGGCCTGAACACGCATCTCATGCCTTGTGTTATTCAATAATCTCTTGCACTCTTTCTCGAGATTCTTCTTGGCCGCCTCCTCCGTCCCCTCCTCGACCCTATGGTAACTCTGCAATTATGCCATATATATGCACAGATGAATAGGAAATAACAAGATATAACATTGGATATTGTATACTTATTATTGGGTAAAATAATAGTTACCCAAAAATCAGCCAACACCTTGTCGGCCACGCTCGCGCAAACAACACCGTTCATGTGAGTGTTTTCCGGGAGCAGCGCGGCTTGGTAGTGCTCCCACTTGAGTCCTGGCTCGGGAACCATACCCTCAAGAGGATTTCCCTTATTTCTCCCTTCTCGAGATTGTACCAGGCAGGTGGCTTGGACCAATTTTTTCTTCCTTTAGGTTGTCGCATGTTTAGTGATGGCCTATCACAAAGAGTCTCCTGGTCAACTCTAGCCTTTGTATTATCTTTGCCCTTATCAGTGCCGAAAAATGTGCCAAGAAGGGCCTCGGCGATATTCTTTTTAGTGTGCATCATGTCAATGTTGTGTGGTAGTAAGAGGTCTTCAAAGTAGGGGAGATCCCAGATGCATGGCTTGGGGGTCCAGGAGTGTTCCTCATTATAACCCAAGAAATACCCTGGACGGTTTGGATCAGGCTCCATAGATTTTAACTGTTCATGAATTTGTGTGCCCGTCAACGCAGGTGTTGCCGAGTGTTTGACAACTTTACCTTTCATGAAATTCTTCTTGTCTTTTCTGAATGGATGGTCCATAGGCAAGAACTGTCTATGCAAGTCAAAGCAGGAATACTTTCCACCCGCCGGCAACCAATGAAACTTAAGAGCTGCTTTGCATTGTGGGCATGGGAACCTTCCATGCACACACCAGGCAACGAAAAGCGCAAATGCCGGCAGATCATGCAACGAGTATTGGTACCAAACATACATTTGAAAGTTCTCTTTCTTAGCTGCGTCGTATGTGTTGACCCCATTCACCCAAGCTTCTTTCAAGTCATCCATCAGCGGTTGCATGTACACACTCATATTCTTCCCCGGATAGTTTGGCCTTGGAACTATCAACGTCAGAAATATGTGCTTTCTTTGCATAATGGACGATGGTGGAAGATTGAGCAGAATAACAAACACAGGCCAACAACTATATTGGGTAGCCGTCATACCAAAAGGATTGAACCCATCGAGACCGATGGCGACTCGGCAATTCCTTGGCTCTTTAGCTTTTTCCGTATGTTTAGCATCAAATGCCTTCCATGCGTCACCATCCGAAGGGTGTACCAACATCGGATCTCCGTTTTCATCTAATTCTTTCCTAATTCCATGTTTGTGCCATGTCATCTGTTTTGCTATTTCTTCGAGCATGTAAAGTCGTTGAAGTCTTGGTAGGATCGGCAGATACCGTAGAACACTCACAGGGATTTTGCTCTGCTTCTTCTCACCTTCACCGTTTTCTACCTCAACATATCTGGAGGACTTGCAAAATGGACAATATGTTTCGTCCACATACTCTTTCCTAAATAAGGCACATCCTTTCTCACAAGCATGTATCTGCTCATACGGCATCTTGAGTGCACTAAGGATTTTGTCTGACTCATATAGGTTTGAAGGCATAATATGACCTTCGGGTAGAAACCGCCCAAATAGGGTCATCATTGAGTCAAACAGGTCTCTTCCAATGTTGAATTGGGCTTTCAGAGCCATTACTTGTGCGATGGCATCTAGCTGAGAAATCTTAGTGTGCTCGTGAAGAGGACGTTTTGAAGACTCCAACATGGCATAGAAGGCCTTTGCGGATTCCTCCATCTCTTCGTCCTTGTTCCGAGCATCATCAAAATCATTGACCATGTCTTCAATCCCTGTACCATAATCGTCGGTGCGCCGACGCAAAACTTCGTCTCTATTACGTTGGGCCGACTCACCATGAAATGTCCACAAGGTATAGCCGGGAGTAAAACCACGCATCTGCAGGTGTTTACCCATTACATCCTTTGTCTGTCGCGAATAATTCTTGCACTTAGTGCAGGGGCACCATGTTTTTGGCTGGCCTTTAGAAAATGCCGTTTGCAGGAATTCATAGGTTTTGCTCAACCATTCATCGGTCATGTCTTTCTGACTAGGGTGACCGGAGTACATCCATTCACGATCAGTCATTCTGTCAAGCTAGCTATATAGTATCCACATATGAACAATATAAATTATCAGTTCATCAAGTATGTCAAATTAATTATGGTCATTTTTTAATCATGGTTAAAACATTGGGATGCACGACATGCACACCTACCAGCTACTAGGTAAAGATGGGTCCTAATCCCACCCGAGTATGTGTAGATTGGGTCATTTTCCCATGCTCTACTCCCGATCCAACGCAAAATTTCGGCAGCACCTCCCCGCTGTTCTCCTAATACACGTCTCGGAAACTAACCGAGAGGATGTGTACTCGGAGAACAACAAGGAGGCGCTATCAAAACTCTGCATCGGATCCGGAACAAAGCATGGGAAAATGACCCAATCTACACATACCCGGGCTGTCCATGGATAACGTTTGACAATTCGAAAGAATCACCGTTATAAATATGCAAATGCATGCATAGTTATAACCGTAACCCTTTCGAACGGTAGACGCATATTGGTTACGCAAAGACTTTGCATTTCAATACTAAACTACCTATCTAGATAGTGTCATCGGCACGAAGGCCGGAACAGAGCAAAATAAAGGTGGAGAAGGAAGAGTTAACAGATGTGCTCACTCTCGAATGCAGTGGAGGTCGTCGAAAACCAAACCCTCGCGAAGCTACTGCACATTTAAATGCAATCAATCAAAACAAATACGCACTCGCGATAACTAATCTAACTAATACCAACATCTAATTGACAACTACAATATTAAAAGTATAAAGCTAATTAATATCACTACTATAAAGCTAATAGTTCTTATTCTTCACATCTCTTCTTCTTTTTCTTTACTCTTCTCTTCTTCTATTTCTATTCTTCTTCTTATTTTCTTCTTTTCTTTATTATTCTCTCCTTCTTCCTCTTTTTCCTTTTCTTCTTATTCTCTTAATCTCCTTCTTCTTCCTTTTCCTTTTCATCTTTTTCTTTTCATCTCCTTCTCCTCATTCTTCAATTATTATTCTTCTCTCCATCTCTTCATTCTTCCTCTTTTTCCTTTTCTTCTTATTCTCTTAATCTGCTTCCCCTTCTTCTTCCTTTTGCTTTTCTTCTTTTTCTCTTCATATCCTTCTCCTCATTCTTCTATTTTTTTTCTCTCAATCTCTTTCTCCTCTCTTTCTCTTCCTACGTCTACTAACTAAGTACTAGGGTCTTATTGTCTAAATACTAACTACTAATTCCTATTGTCTAACTACTAACTACTAACTAATTCATATATTCTTAATAAATTTAATAACAAATTAACTACTAATTGCTAACTAAATCTTCTATCTACTTCTAAAAGATATAAATAATATAATAAAAATCAACTAAAAAAAGGAAACAGGGAGGAGAGATTACTCACTGGCGGGGAGGTGCAGCGTGGAGGCGGGGGGGGGGGGAGGAGGAGGAGCACCAGGGCGGGGGGCCTCGGCGGCGAGGAGGAGGAGCACCAGGGCGGGGGGCCTCGGCAGTATAAAGATGTATACATTGTAGAGAATTGCAATGATACCTGCTATTCATACAAGGCATGTGTGCTGCGTGTATGGTTATAACATGCATGTCTTAGTATGGGTTTTCGAGACCTTAGTTGTGATCTGGCTGGCGGTCTTTTATACACCAAGTGACCCTTAGATGTGCGCAGCTTGGGGCATCGCGATGCGATTGTTCGTGACTCCGTCACGCGCATACTTTGATGTATGATCGAGCCCGCCCTAGACCCCGACTAAGTGATCAGGCTGGAGTAAGTCTATGTAAGAGTTAGCACTTACTCCAGCCCGATCACTTAGTCGGGGTCTAGGGCGGGCTCGATCATACAACAAAGTGTGCACGTGACAGAGTCATGAGCAATCGCATCGCGATGCCCCAAGCTGCGCACATCTAAGGGCCACTTGGTGTATAAAAGACCGCCAGCCAGATCACAACTAAGGTCTCGAAAACCCATACTAAGACATGCATGTTATAAACATACACGCAGCACACATGCCTAGTATGAACAGCAGGTATCACCACATAACTCTACAAAGTCTATCTTTATTGACTTACACATAGAGCATACAAAGATCACATGTCTGTGATCATCATTACATCATACAACGGAAGCAAATTAGGTCTGAGTACAGACAAGTTTAACAAATGGCTTAGAGAAGCCTTGTACAACAAACATGCCCTTCCACGAGGGACCAGACTGCTGTCTGGGACTATACTACCAAGGTCAACGTCGAGCTTCAGGTCGGTGGCTCCATCGGGGGTCTGGGTTTCCATCTAAAACATAGAATAAGCAAACGTGAGTACAAAATCGTACTCAGCAAGACTTACATCACATCTATACTACTCATGCTCAAGTTTCAAGGTAAAGGGAGATGGGGTTTCATCATGCAGAAGTGCCAGCTTTGACTTGGCTAGTCCTGAACTACGAGTACCAGACTTGAGGTAAGAAGCGTACACGAGTCCACTACCAAGTCTCCAACCAATACACCACTATGGTTACTTCCTCGACTTCCCCACGAGGAAAACACCATAGCACTCACGCATATCTTGTGAGTTTTAGAGTATCCATTCAAGTTGTCTAATAATCAAGCACAGCTTTCCAAGTAGTCCATGACCGCGGACGCGGATATACGAAAAGTTTTGTTAACCTTGCAAGGGTGTAAACTACACACACATGACCATCGGTTACCGCCAAGTCTCGCCACCGTTCAAGAGGTGACAGAGAGGATGTTCACCACAACACTTCGCCCACAGCTCCGTTCTAGTCCAAGGAGTCAACTGTCTGAGTTCCAAACCCAACTGGAGTTCCGGCCCAGCTTCCAGCCAGGACTCAAACCATGTAGGCACAACTGGCAAGCCCACCTCGACGGATGGTTCTCCGCTTGACAAGCCATGTTCTACAAGCCCTACCATGAATGACACATTTCACTTCCTTTATCTTTCTATGCATATGCCGAATGGAAATCCCGAACTAGGTGTGACTCCTGGACTTGGATCGGGATGAGTTACTAGGTCGAGAGGGGTCAGTGAGCCCAATGTGTGGTTGTACTCTTTATCTCGGATTACCATACAAGAACTCGGGCTTAAGGAGGTGTTCAACGAGACAACCCACTGTGTACTCCTACACAACCTCTCATCGTTCACCTTGTATTAGGGTGGATTCACCAACACAGTTTCACTTTCATCAACACCATGTTCACTATCATCCCGACTCAGATCAAAAGGAACCTCATTGTACCACTAAGCATGCAATAAGCAGTAACAGTTGCAGGGGCCACATGATATCAATCAACTCCTATGTCAGCTAGGATTGTGGTTTGCTTACTACTGTGACAAGATGATAGGTCATGCATCGGATATGGGTTCAACTATGCGGTAGAATCTATACAAGGTGATCTCCTAAACATGCATAAGAGAGACTGAGAGGGAATTGGGATTTTATAGACATGATCAATGGGGTTTGCTTGCCTTGCTAACGATACACGGGTCTTAACGGTGGTCTTCTTCTTCGGGGGTGATGACCGTCTCGGAGGCACTGTTACCGGAACAATCATCAACAAAGGGGGGGCAACATTGTAATAGAATGCACAAGCACATGATTACGTTGTCCATGATGTGAAAGGTATTGTTTGTGGTACATTTGATTTAAATGAAGTATATTGCATTTGAAATGCATATTCAAACTCCATATGTTGGTTAAATTAGCCAAATTGCAAAATTCATTGTTTGTTCTTCAGAAACCATGTGATCATGTGTGTAATGTGCCTCTGATGTACAAGTGATCAAGGTTGCATTGCCAAGGTTCAAGTTGAATTAGCATTTGAACTAGATTTGAATTAATTCCAATTAATCCAAATAGCAAAAGCTACTGGTCCCATTTTAAATTCAACTCAAACATGGTTGAAAGTTATATATTTGGATAGATTATTTTCTCCTGATCATTTTTCATATATTATAAGTTAAATTTGGAGTTAGTATGATTTTTCTATGAATTTCCAAAGTTTAGCTAAATTTCTGCATTTTCTGGATTAATTTAATTCTCTGGAAAAAATTATTGCGTCATGCTGACCTCAGCATTACGTGGGGGGGGGGGCTTCTGGCCAGTGGGGCCTTCCTGTCATAGGCTCTGGGGTTAACCCCCTGTTTAGATTAGCCACTGGTTTAGTTTAGGGCACTGGGGCCCAGGGATCAGTGGCTAGGGTTAGGGGTTAGTGGGTTATTAGGCTCGGGTTAACGAGGAGTGGCTTGGGTGGCATGGGTGCGTAGCCCTCAAGCTTGCGCACCCCCTGGAGCTAGCCACGGCACGCGAGGAGGCCCGAGGCCATGGCTATGATGGCAATGGCGGCGGCCGGACCACGGTTGACGGCGAGATGGTGAAACCGGGCACGGGGAAGAGCTGGAGATGGCGCAGATCGACGAGGAGCTCACCCTGGCGATGTTGAAGAGGACGGGGAGGTCGGGGGCTGGCCGGAGATGGCGGGATTTAAGATTGAAGCTCCCGACGACCGACGGCGATCCGGTGAAGGGGGCGACGACTCCAGGGCTTCTCCGGTGCGATTGAGTGGGGGGAACGTAGTAGACGTCCATGGCGATCACGGAAGACAGCTTCACTTGCTCTCTCGTCGGCGTTGGCCACGGCGGTGTACGCGGTTGTGCTCCGGCGAGCGCTCTGTCGTCGACGAATACGAGCGGAGGAGGGGCGGAGGGTTAACTACAGGAGAGGGAAGTGCTAGGGGGTTTTCTGGTCGATTCTGTGGCGCGAGAAGGAGGCCTGGGGGGTTCTAGACCGCGTGGTTGTCGCGGTGGCGTCCTTGCCGCGCTCCCAGCTCCAGCGAGCTGCTTGGAGCCGCGGGGGGGGGGGGGGGGGGGGGGGGGAGACGACAACAGCGCGGCTGGGCTGGGCCGGCTACTGGGCCAAGTAGGCCTCGCCCCTAGGTGATAGGTAGACTCTGCCCCTTTATTCTTTTCTTTTTATTTTTCCGTTTCATTTGTTTTGCCTATATTTAAATAGCTAGGCATTTTAGTTAAATGCCCAAATAATTTTATAATTCCTAGGTGACCAGTAGCTAGTCACACCTAGGTTTTGGGCATTTTTTAAATTCAACAAATTTGAATTTCAGTTTAAATTAGGGTTAAATTTAATTTCCATGGCACGTTTTGAATTTTAGAAAAATCCTTGGGCATGGGAATGAACCCAAACCACTTTTAAAATGATCACCATCATTTATTGGGATTTTCCAAATGTTCAAATGATTTTTGAAAAAATATTTTTATCTGGCCATTTGAATTAATTTCTCAGGGCTTTTCTTTTCCCCATTTTTGAATTTCTTTTGAATTTTGAATTATTACATGATGCAAAGGGTCAAGCAAGCCCTAGCACTTACCCTAGTTGGGGTTCTGACAACTAAAGTTTCACACTTGGTCTCCGTTGGATTCTTATCTTGACTCGTCCCTAGACCACTAGCCAGGTACAAGTCAAACTGATCCACTCCCTTTCGATATTTTGAGCACTCATTCAATGGATGAGCGTGAGCAAGAAATTTGACACCTAAAAGGCGAAACAGAAAGAAGGTGGAGGAGGAAGACAAAAAGGTGTGAAAGGCACACATCAATGAGGACAATCATAGGTGAGAGAAGGCCATATGATAGATATGATGTGAGGCGTAGGGTTTGCCATGCAACGGATGCACATATGAGCTGAAAAGCTCTGCAATGGAACTAGTGGGGGTCCATCTAACTTGCTTGCTCAAGAATACCTAGAGCTCGTTTGAGGGGGCTCATCATTGGAATATACAAGCCAAGTTCTATAGTGTGAAGGTCCCCACTTAGCTATATGCATGATGATGATCTCTATGGAGTACAAGGGATAGAGGATGAATTACTAGTGTGGATCTCTCAAAAGGAATAGTAGTGTGCCCCCTTCTCTCTTTTTATTTTTATTTTTCTTTTTCTCTTTTTTTTGTATTTTTTTGGTGGCCTCAATGACTCTTTCTATTTAACTCTCATTTGTCCTCTTTGGGTTCTTTTGATTTTTGTCCTCTTTGGGATGTTTTCCTCACTTTTGGGGCAACACTCTATATTTTACAAGAATATAGGAGATCTTTCACACTTTACAAAGGTACTCACATAAAGAAGATATTATTATCATGATGCAAATGTATGCCTCTACCAGTATAGCAGGATATGCAATGATACTAGCGCGTCATGTAGCAATGATTAGGGCAAGGCCCAACTAGCATGCGGCTCATCGATCAAGCAAGTAGCATGTATGACATGAGGATCAAGTCATGAGAAGGTGGATGTTGCATGGCAATGTATCTCGTAAAGGCTATGGAAATGCCTTGTAGGTAGGTATGGTGGCTGTTTTGAGGAAAGATATAAGGAGGCTTATGATGACAGAGCATATCGTGCCAAGGGTTGGGATGCACCGACAAAGTATGCGCCAACTCTCGAGGTGAGAAAGGGCAATGCATGGTACCGAAGAGGCTAGAAAAAGTATAGGTGGGTGGAAGTGTCAACTTTCGAATACTCACATTAGTCCGAAGAACGGATGCACTTATTATCGGTAACTCTCAATCTAATCAGGAGGTTCACAAAGAGACAAGTACCCCGAGGAGGAGTGTATGGGGGTTTGGTTATCCTTGCGCATCCTCGACTCATGGTATGTGAGTGTACTCTAATATTCGAACCCTCCAGAGGTTAGTGATCCATCCAGTAGCTAGAGTTATCAACAAGGGTTCTTGGTTTTCTAAAAACAAACGGATTGCCCAAAATACGACATCTATCACTAATAGGCTCGAGCTCTTGACACCAAAAGTTCAAACATTACTCTAGTCAATACCTCAAAACTATAGCAAGTTACTACTACAAAGAGAACATCAACTTCAACTACCTACTTTTAGTCAAGACACAAAACTCAGTGCAACAGGAAAACTCTCTAACAAGATAAAACATGCAACCTATAGAAAGTTCAACCTAAAACAAAATAAAAGCTCTAGAAAATCTAAAGCACTACAACTAAACAGAGCAGTAAATAAGAAAAGAAAAAAGAACAACTCACAGCTAAAAGAATAAGCATGCAAATCCTATGAGGAGTTCTAGTGCAAGCGGAGCATGTATCTATCCCACACAAAGTAGTAAGCTGGGGTCTAACTTGTTACTACAGCAAAAAAAGCAAAAACAAACCTAAGAAAAGTAAAGAGCGAGACGCTCCAAGCATAGCACATAATGCATGAAGTGATAAAAATATAGTGCAACGAGAGACAAACTGATAATTGTTGATGAAGAAGGGGATGAACGGGGGCATCCCCAAGCTTAGACGCTTGAGTCTCCTTTAATATTTATTGGGGGTGCACATGGGCATCCCCAATCTTGAGTGTTTGACACTCCAAGATCTTCTTTCATCATCTTCCATCGCGCACTTGAAAACTCCCTTCATACATAACTCATTGTAGACTGATTAGAGAGGTTAGTTCCGTACTAAAATAATTTTTCCTCTACTGGAAACAAAGATATTCTTGAAGATCTACTATTTCTCAACATTGCCAAAAAGTTTTTGCAAAGAAAAAGCAAGTTTAAGGTTTGCAAAGTGAAGAAAAGGCAAAACAGGACAGAATCTGTGAAAAACAGTCCAACAGGTAGAAACGAATTTTTTAGGGGTACTTCTGCAACTCAAATAAAAAAACTCAGAACATACGAAAGTTTCGTAATTGTATAGAGCACTCTGTGTAAAACATTCATCTCAAAAAGATGAACTGGAATTTTTCTGTGATTTTTCTAGTCACGAGGACAGAATCTGTTTTCTGGACAGCATGTCACAACTTTCACTTCCCTTATCGTATGAGGCTATAAAAGGCACAAAGCTTGAAAAATAAAGATACAATGATGTTGCTACAGTAATAAAAATCATCAAGACCACTAAGAACAGAAGAAAAGCAAAAATAAAAACCTAAATTCGTTGCGTGCTGCCTCCCGAAAGCGCTTCTTTAAAGCCATTAGCTAGGCTTAATGCAAAAGACAAGTCTTTTCAAGAGAATAACTAGCCCGTGTGACGGACTCAAAAGGTAACTTAATATTTTTCCTAGGGAAATGTTCCATCCCTTTCTTGAGAGGGAATTGGAATTTGATATTCCCCTCTTTCATGTCAATAACAGCACCAACTGTGCGAAGAAAAGGACGTCCCAAAATAATTGGACAAGAGGGCTCACACTCAATGTCCATAATAGTGAAATCAATGGGAACATAATTGTCATTGACAATGATAAGAACATCGTCGATCTTCCCTAAAGGATTCTTTATGGAATAATCAAAAATACGAACACCAAAAGAACAGGGATCAAAAAATTTCAATTCAAGCATATAATACATTCTTTTGGGCATAACAGAGGTACTTGCTCCAACATCACAAAGAGCATAACAAGAGAAGTTATTCAATTTGATTTTTATCATAGGGTCCCAACCATCTTCTAGCTTCCTAGGTATGGAGGCTTCTAGTTTAAGCTTCTCCTCCCTAACTTTGATTAGAGCATTGGTGATATGCTCTGTGAAGGAAAGATTAAGTGTGCTAGTGTGGGGGTCTCTAGACATCTTGTGTAGGAAACCAATAACTTCAGGTAAAGTGCATTTGTCAAACTCTAGGTGTCGGGACCCGGGGTTAGCGTATGTAATTCCAGTCACAACTCAATCACATGAAGATCCGAGAGTCGTACCCACTTGTCTAAGAATACAAGGCCAAGCACAGAACACTCTCGGAAAGCATCGGTCGTGAGGGGCATCCCATCCAGGCCGGATGATCAACTGAGATGGGTCCTCATCGCCCGCTCACAAGTCTAAATGATTATGGGTGGTGAAATCCCATACTCATAGACAAGTCGCCTCAACCATGTTATCGATTGAATCATAACCCTTACATAAACAAACTCCAGCCCGATCACTTAGTCGGGGTGTAGGGCGGGCTCGATCATACAACAAAGTGTGCACGTGACAGAGTCACGAGCAATCGCATCGCGATGCCCCAAGTTGCGCACATCTAAGGGCCACTTGGTGTATAAAAGACCGTCAGCCAGATCACAACTAAGGTCTCGAAAACCCATACTAAGACATGCATGTTATAATCATACACACAGCACACATGTCTAGTATGAACAGCAGGTATCATCACATAACTCTACAAAGGACTTCTTTAGTGACTTACACATAGAGCATACAAAGATCACATGTCTGTGATCATCATTACATCATACAATGGAAGAAAATTAGGTCTGAGTACAGACAAGTTTAACAAAGGGCTTACAGAAGCCTTGTAAACATACATGCCCTACCACGAGGGACCAGACTGCTGTCTGCAACTATACTACCAAGGTCAACGTCGAGCTTCATGAAGGTGACTCCATCGTGGTCTGGGTTCTCATCTAAAACATAGAATAAGCAAACGTGAGTACAAAGTCGTACTCAACAAGACTTACATCAGAACTACACTACTCATGCTCAAGTTTCAAGGTAAAGGAGGTGTGGTTCAACATGCAGAAGTGCCAGCTTTGGCTTGGCTAGTCCTGAACTACGAGTACCAGACTTGAGGGAAGAAGCGTACACGAGTCCACTACCAAGTCTCCAACCAATAGACCACTATGGATACTTCCTCGACTTCCCCACGAGGAAGCACGCCATAGCACTCACGCTTATCTTGCGAGTTTTATAAGTATCCATTCAAGTTGTCTCTGATCAAGTAAAGGTCTCCAAGTAGTCCATAACCGCGGACACGGCTATTCGAATAGTTTATTAACCCTGAAGGGGTGTACATCTTCACATGCGTGTCATCACTTATCGCCTCATTCTTGTCACCCTTCAAGCGGGTGTCGGACGTGGATGAAACCAAGGCACTACCCTCACATCACCTTCTCTAATCCAGGAGTCGACTACCTGAGTTTGTCACCGCTCGAGAGTCCGGCCGGTTCCACGAAACGGACTCAGATAATGCAAGGGACCGAGACGCCACCTTTGACAGATGGTTTCGCTGCCTCACAGGTCCACCCACATATCTATGGTTAAGTCAAATGGAAAGCCCGAATCTAGTGTGACTCCTGGACTGGATCGGGTACGTAAAGAGGCCAAACGGGGCTCCCATAAAACCCTACATGTGGTCATACTCTTTGTCTTGGATCACAAAACAGGAACTCGGGGCCTAGGGCAGTGTTCATTGAGACAACCCACTGTGTACTCCTACACAACCTCTCATCGTTCACCTTTGTTTAGGGTGGATTCACCAACACGTTATCATCAGCATCACTGTGCTCATTCCATCCCGACTCACAATCATAACATCCTCATTGTAGCACTAAGCAGCAATAAGCAGTAACAGTTGCAGGGGCCACATGCTCATCATTCAACTCCTACATCTGCTAGGATTGTGGTTTGCTTAATACGGTGACAAAATGATAGGTCATGCATCAAAATGGGTTCAACTATGCGAAAGAACTTGTCTCGATGATCTGCTAAACATGCATAAGCGAGACTGAGAGGGAAGTAGGATTTTATAGACATGATCAATGGGGTTTTGCTTGCCTTTCTGACGATACACGGGTCTTAACGGTGGTCTTGTTCTTCGGGGTGATCACCGTCTCGGAACGTCTGTCATCGGAGGCAATCATCAACAAGGGGGGATAACTTCGGAAGTAAAATGCACATACACATGATATAGTTGTCCATGATGTATATGGTACTGGTATGTTGACTATTCAATTTAATTGAAGTGTATTGCAAAGGATTTGCAAATTGAAACTTCAAATTTGAATTTAAATTAAGCCATATGCACATTTTCAACTGTTCCCCTATTTTAAAATGGTCAAACGTAGAAACAAGTTGCATATTCTTAATCCTTGCATTTTTCTGATAATTTTTCATATATTATTTATTAAATTTGGAGTTCATATGAATTAGTTATGATTTTCTAAAGTTTAATTGATTTTCTAGATTTTTCTCTGTTTTCTTTAATTCTTTTAAATTCAAATTTCATTTACTGCATCAGCATTGCGTCATCCTGACGTCAAGGGGGGGCTGACTGGTGGGGTCGGCATGTCAGTGGCACAGAGGTTAATTCCCTACTAATTAAAACTAATAGGGGGTTTGTTAGGGGCTAGGGCCCACTGTTAGTGACTCTATGGGGGGATTAGGGGGTGGGTTAGTGCTAACTAACCAGGCCACGACGGCGGTTAGCTGCCGGTGGCATCCAGCGCGGCGGCGCACCCCCTGGACGACGGCTCGGGGCGCCTAATGCCAAACGGAGGGCACCGTGGTGCTCCTCAGGCTCGCGCGCTTCGCGCTGTGCACTTCAGCGTCCTCGGGAGGCAACGGGCACTACAGGAAACAAGAGTTTTGCCGTCAGCTTCGGGCTTTGCCGTCAGCTTTTCCTCGTGGCAGACGGCAAACCGTGGGTTGTCGTCAGCTAGTGGAAAAACTGACGGCAAAGAAACAGCTGTAGGCAAAGGAACGTTAGCCGTCAGCCTATTCAACGCCGTCAGTTAGCTGACGGCAAAGCTCAGAAAGGCTGATGGCATAAAGAACCTGACGGCAACGTATGCCTAGACCCCACCACGCGGCAGTGGCATAACGGCCCGCCGCTTGGCCGTCAGCCAGCTGACGGCAAAGCCGCGTTGCCGTCAGCTGGCTGACGGCCAAGCGGCGGGCCGTTATCTCGGCTCGGGCCAGACCTAACCGGCCAGTAGTCTCTCCCTCACCCCGCTGGAGAACTCTCTCACCCTCCAATGCGCCGCCGCCGTCACCGGAGCACCCCGGACGCGTCTTCCCGCCGCCGCCAGTGAGCCGCCGCCTCCCCCGCTCCCCGGCCGCCCCCTCCGGCGCTCCCCACTCTCTCTCTCTTCTCATGCCCCCTGCTCCTCTCCTCCTTTGCAGCTCCACCCCGCCGCCGCCGCCGCTTCATCTGGTCCTCCGCCGCTGCCACCGGAGAGCCTGCTCCCCCCTGCCTCGACGGTGAGCTGCCACGACACTCCATCCGGGCCGCTTCCGCCACTCTCCGGTGAGCGCACATCCACCCCTTCTCCCTTTTATGTTGTGTTAGATTTTAGTTATCTTAGTGTAGATTTGTGAGTGGCATGTAATTTTAGTTAGTGTAGTGTAGATCTACATCTGTTAGTGTAGATTTATGTTCATTGTTAGTTGTTGTCAGAAATTAGTTGTTAGTAATTTTGTTATTGTTAGTTGCTAGCTAGGTTAGTGAAGGTTAGATATATAGCTAGGTTTTTGTTATTCTTATTTTATAGGATCTGTTTTAGTTATTGTTAGTTGTTATAGCTAGGTTTATTACTACTAGTTTGGCATAATCTTTTAGTTAGTTCTATTCTATTATTATTTAGTTAGTTAGTAAGTTTAATTAGGTTATAATCAAAGTAAAGTGAAAGAATGAAATTTTTTATTAGTAAAGTGAAAAGAAAAGTAGGGCAGATGAAGAAGAGGGGTAGATGAGGAGAGGCTCACCAGCCTGATGTCGAGGAGGAGGATTTCCAACCATCGAAAAAAAGACGAAGAGGAGCTCCATCTCCCACTGCACCCTCTCCTCCTTTCCATTCCTTCGAACTTCCCCGTGCGTTCGAGGGGGAGCACAAATCTCCTCCCGGTGTGTTCGATGACACTAGCTAGATAGGTAGATTTAATAATTAAAATTTAGATGTAAGGTTCCATTGCGTAACCCATATGCGTCTCCCGTTCGAAAGATTCCATTTATAAATATGCATTCATTTGCATATTTATAATTGGATTCTTTCGAATTGTCCAACGTTATCCATGGACAGCCCGAGTATGTGTAGATTGGATCGGACGCAGGATTTCGTCAGCGCCACATTGTTGTTCTCCGGGTACACATCCTCTCGGTTTATGCTGAGACGTGTATCAGGAGAACAGCGGGGAGGTGCTGTCGAAATTTTGCGTCGGATCGGGAGGAGAGCATGGGGAAATGAATCCAATCTGCACATACTCGGATGGGATTAGGACCTATCTTTACCTATTAGCTAGTGTGCATATGCCGTATCACCGTAATTAATTATATGCCTTCTGGTGTTAATTTGTACTAGCTAGCTAGCCAGAATGAATGATCGTGCGTGGATGTACACCGGTCACCCTAGTCAAAAAAATATGACTGAGGAATGGTTGGCCAAGACCGAGGAGTTCCTAGAGGTTGCATTTAGTGCTGGCCAACCAAGAACATGGTGCCCCTGCACTAGATGTAATGGGTAAACACCTGCAAATACGTGGTTTCATGCCTGATTATACGTTGTGGTCATTTCATGGCGAGTCGGCCCAACGTGACAGACATGAGGTAGTGCGTCAGCGCATTGAGGATTGTGGTACAGGGATCGAAGACATGGTCAATGACTACAACGATGCTCGTCTTGAGGACGAAGAACCGGAGGAAACTGCCAAGGCCTTTTATGCCATGCTAGAGTCTTCAAAACTCCCACTGCATGCGCACACCAAGCTTTGTCAACTAGATGCCATCGCACAAACAATGGCTCTTAAGGCACAATTTAACTTGTCCAGAGAGTGCTATGATGCGATGATGACCTTATTCGGGCACTTTCTACCGGACGGTCATATTATGCCTGCAAACCTATACCACTCAGACAAAATACTCGGTGCACTGAAGATGCCCATCGAGCGGATACATGCTTGTGAGAAAGGATGCGTCTTATTTAGGCATGAGTATGTGGATGATAATTATTGTCCACGCTGCAAGTCCTCCAGGTATATTGTCGTAGACAACGGTCTTGGTGAGAAGACGCAGAGCAAAATACCCGTAAACATTCTTCGGTACCTACCGATCTTACCAAGACTTCAACGGCTTTACATGCTTGAAGAAACAGCAAAACAAATGACATGGCACAGAGATGGAATTAGACGTGCTACAGATGAATACGGGAATTTGATGTTGACCCACCCCTCTGATGGTGAAGCGTGGAAGATGTTCAATGAAATACATAAAGAAGGTAAAGCCAAAGACCCAAGAAACGTGGCACTCGCCATTAGCCTCGATGGATTCAATCCTTTCGGTATGACGGCAACCCAGTATAGTTGTTGGCCCGTATTCATCATGCCCCTCAATCTGCCCCCTGGAGTACTTATGCAAAGAAAGCACATCTTCTTGACGTTGATAGTTCCGGGGCCCAACTATCCCGGAAAAAATATGAATGTGTACTTGCAACCACTGATGGATGAGTTCAAAGAAGCTTGGGATAATGGGATCCGGACATATGACGCAGCTAGCAAAAGAAACTTCCACCTGCATGCTTGGTTGATGTACTCCATGCATGACCTGCCGGCGTTTGCACTTTTTGTTGCATGGTGCGTGCACGGAAGGTTCCCATGCCCGCAATGCAAGTCTGCTCTTAAGTTTCATTGGCTGCCGAAGGGTCGCAAGTATTCTTGCTTCGACTTGCATAGACAATTCCTGCCTCTGGACCATGGATTCAGAAAAGACAAGAAGAATTTCACCAAAGGTAAAGTTGTCGAGCACGAGGCACCACCTATGATGAAGGGCGCACAAATTCTTGATCAGTTGAACTCACTAGAGCCTGATCCGAACCGGCCAGGGTATTTCTTGGGATATAATACGGAACACGCCTGGACCCACAAGCCATGCTTTTGGGATCTCCCGTATTTCAAAGACCTTGCTCTTCCACACAACATTGACATGATGCACACTGAAAAAAATATGGGTGAGGCCCTTTTTGGTACATTATTCAGCACTGATAAGGGGAAAGATAATGTTAAGGCTAGAGTCGATCAGGAGAGTCTGTGTAATAGGAAGTCACTGAACATGCGACAACCGAAAGGGAAGAAGAATTGGGAGAAGCCAAAGGCATGGTTCAATCTTAAAAGGGAACACATGAGGGAAATCCTCATCTGGGTGAAAAAAAAGTTGATGTTCCCCGATGGGTATGCAGCGAATCTAGCAAGGGGAGCAAGTCTTGAAAAGTTGAAAATCTTTGTGCTGAAGAGTCACGATTGGCACATATGGCTTGAGCGGATAATGCCGGTGATGTTGCGCGGCTACATCCCCGAGGATGAATGGCTAGTAATGGCAGAGCTAAGCTATTTCTTCCGTGTTCTTTGTGCTAAAGAATTATCGCCTATTGTGATAGAAGAGATGGAAAAACTAGCGCCGGAGTTGATATGCAAGTTAGAGAAGATCTTTCCACCAGGTTTCTTTAATCCGATGCAGCATATGATTTTGCATCTACCGATGGAGGCAAGATTGGGTGGCCCTGTGCAAAACCGTTGGTGCTATGCAACCGAGATAATGCAGAAGACGCTTCGAGAAAAATGTAAAAATAAACGGAGAATTGAAGCATCAATGGCTGAGGCATTCGTTGTCGAGGAAGCGGCAAACTTCGTGACAGCACACTATGCTGCCACTAATTACAGTTTGCATAATCCAAAGCCTCGGTACAATACTGGCGACCCCGAGCGACATGAATCCAAGTTCAAACTCTTTAAAGGGAGCCTCGCACCTTGTGGGGTTATGAAGACAAAGACGTTGACCTTTGAGGAATGGAGCATCATTACATTGTATATCTTGACCAACATGACAGAAGTGCGGCCATACATCGAGTAAGTGCGCGGTACATATTAATTGTTCTGCAACTTCTTGATGAGTTGTGTGTCTAACTTCTCTTAATTATTTTATACAGTCGATTCGTCGCGCAATTCTCGAATGGAGTGGCGATCGAAAAAGACTCCATCGAAGAGATTAATCTTCTTGAGAAGCGGGGAGGCGGCAATCCCGGTTTCATCTCTTGGTTTACACAAATGGTACTTCTTATATGATATACAGGCCATTGTTATTTCTTCGTCGTCTCAGTACCGACTAATACAACAAGCCTTTCCGTTTCAACTTGTAGGCTAATTCAGAGTCGATGGACGCTGAATTGAGACAAATCGCAAATGGTTTTGACTTTAAGGTCCATACATATGAAAAATACGACATCAATGGGTATCGCTTTCGTACTGGTATGAAAGAGCAAACTATGCCCGATCGGAAAACAACGAATCCCGGTGTGTCCGCTATAGATGGAGGAGTCGAGTATTATGGAATAGTTGAAGAAATATACGAACTGCTATATTATGGTGAAAATCCTCCGAATGTCGTTGTCTTCAAATGTCATTGGTTCGATCCGAAGGACACTAGACGAACTCATGAGCATGTTGGGCTAGTTGAAATTAAACAGAAGAACCGTTTAAATGTTGCCGAAGTTTATATTGTGGCTCAACAGGCCACACAGGTTTTCTATCTTCCATGGGCCTGCCAAAGTGTAAAGAATCTCGAAGATTGGTATGTCGTCTATGACGTGCCGCCACATGGTAAACTACCTGCCCCCAATGAAGAAGAGGATTATCAACCTCACATAGACCCAGACACATATGACGGAGAATTCTTCCAAGAAACACGTGTGGCCAAAAAACATTTCGGAAAAACCTCTACGTTTGGTCAAAACATGGAAGTAGAGAATGACAATGCGGAGGAAGAGGAAGAAGTGGAACACGAAGAGGTTACCGATGATGATGCGGAGGGCGATGAAGAAGTGGAACACGAAGAGGTTACCGATGTGGATGACCTATCATTGCTTGACCGGTTACAAAAAGGCTTTCGAAATGTGGTTGACGCTGAACCCGATCCCGGAGAAGAGATCATTCATGACGACACGCGTGATAGTGACGATGATGTTTTTATTGATCCTGGAGAAGATACAGATGATCCCGACTATTAGTTGTATGCATCCCAACTTTCTTTTGTTTTTTGTATATATGAATTTGTATTATTTATTTCCTTAATGTACTAATTCATCTTTATATGCATATGTTTGTTTTTTGTATATATGAATTTGTATTATTTATTTCCTTACTTTACTAATTCATCTTTACTCCGTAACAGGTGTTGACCTATGGCGAGCCGTAGGGACCCACCGGTGGAGTCTCGACCACCTCTACCTCTACGGAGAGAGTTGCTGGCGGGTATTGTCGCAGCCAGCTCGCCGCCGGCGCGTGCTGAGCAGCCTCGTGGGAGAGGTCGGGGAAAAGGCACAAAGAGAGCTAAACCCGGTGGTCGAGGAGGTGGTCGAGGAGCAGGTGGAGCCCTAGCCGAGTCACCCACTCACAGGACAGTCTCACCGGTGCAGGAGCCACCGCCGGTGCAGTCGAAGGCACCGAAGCAGCGGCCACCGCCGGTGCAGTCGGAGGCACCGGAGCAGCGGACACCGCCGGTGCAGTCAGAGACACCGGAGGCACCGAGGCAGTCGACGGAGCCTCGTTGGGATGATCCTTGGGAGGATGATGATGATGCTGATGAGGATGATGATAGCGATGACGACGGGGCTGAGGGGGGTGAGGGGGATGATGGGGCTGAGGGGAGCTCCTCTTCCAAGAAGCCGTTGTACCAGCGTGGTATGACACGACTCCCACCACGTCCGGACCCTGCGCAGAGGGTATTAATTGCGCCAGATGGGGAGAAGTAAGTTGATGAATTTTTTGTGTTCCTTGTATATATATCATACATGTACATATGGTCCAACAAGAACTAATGTCTTTGTGTTCTTATTTTGCAGGGCGTGGACTTACCCGGAAGGTGCCCGGAATCCGAACTGCCTCCTTGGTGCCGTGCTTAAGGAGCAGTTTCCCGGGCTAGTCCAGTTGCCTATTGAGGGTAGGGTTCCTGAGCCCGGCCTCACTTGGCCACACTACAAAGCCGCCCCGGCCCCTCCAGATGAACGCATCAACAACGTTGAATGCCGTACCAAAGCCGACATGGTGGTGGCTACTTTTTGGGTAAGTATTCTAAGCATTGCAATCATTTATTAGTGTTGGAATCATTTCACTCATCTTTTCATATGTTCGATGCTTTTTTCAGTGCTACTATAGGGTTGAGGAGGGGATGGAGCCGGCAGCCCAGAAGAATCTCGAGAAGGAGATAGTGAGGCTACTCACGAACACTAGGCACGAGATGCGTGTTCAGTGTGTTCGAGATTGGTACGCCAAGAAGGGCGTGAAGAAGGCCAAGAAGAAGTGTAGAAAAGTTTTCCTTAAGAAGGATGAATACTTGGAGGTAAATTCCTACACTTATAAGTAAGGCCTAGTTAGCTCCAACTTTTCTTTATAAGCTTATGAAGCTCAAACTTGGCTTTATAAGCTTATAAGTGTCAAACTTTTCTTTATAAGCTTATGAAGCTCAAACTTGGCTTTATAAGCTTATAAGTGTCAAACTTGGCTTTATAAGTTTATAAAGGTCAAACTTGGCTCTATAAGCTTGTAAAACTAAAAAATGATAATAATAGATTAGTTACATAAAACTTGACTTGTACTTGGCTTAAAAAAGATATTCAATGACTTTATAAGATTATTAATTCATAGGCGCCCCCGAGATGGTGTGCAAATAAGATGGATTGCTTTGAGGCGATAGTGGACAAATGGCTCAGTGATGCCTGGCTGTCCACCCACAAAAGCGCCAAGGCTAGGCGTGCTCAAATGGTAGGTGTGGCACACCACCAAGGCAATCTCAACGTCAACGAGTACGCAAAAAAATGGGTATGTGCCTTTTTGTTTTAAGTTTCATGTCCTTTCATCATTAATCATTTGATTTGTTTCATGCCTTTTCTTTGCTTTTCATTGTAGGCGAAGCACCATAATCAGCCTGTGCCTAAGGGATTTCGCTCATTTGCCATGGCCCATAAGGGAAAGTACAAAACGGTGACGACATATTCCGAGGGCGACGGTGTTGAGGCGTACACCAGCGCTGCAGCCTACCACAAGATGATGGCCTATTCTGAGGTGGCGAAAGAGCTACGCGGTCCTCAGTTTGACCCGAGCGAGGAGGAGATTGATCCGGAGGCCTTGATGATTTCTGGTGGCGGTAAGCATCATGGCAGCACCTCCATGTGCAATGGCTTCGTACATTGCCCGGAGACTCTACCTCAGATCAAGGCGAGGCAAACGAGCTCCGCTCCTGCTGTACGACCTCGCCCGCGGCCAGTGGACATTGCTATCCAGGTATAACTTTGTCTCAATTTTTCTTTCCGTTCTTTAGACTACGTAGCGATGATGACAATAATTGCTATATTGTTGAGTGTTCTCAGGACGCCATTCAGAGGGAGAGACAGGCGACACAAGAGATGTTGTCAGAGCAGCTTGCGAAGAGGGACCGGCTGGCGGAGGAGAGGACCCAGAGGATACTCGAGGAGGAGAGGGCACGCAATAATGCCCAGACGAAGGCCATCTACGACCTCTTCTCGGTAAGTTACTACTTTTGCATATATCCGCCAAGAATGCATATGCATATGTTTGGTTCACTTGCTAATATGCTAGTCCTCAAAACCTAACTCGCAGAGTATGTGGGAGAAGCAAGGTCTTACCCCTCCACCGATGCCGACGCCTATCGTTTCTCCTCCCGGAACGGTAAGTTTCTTTCAATGATCAATATATCCCGGTCTTATAGCATCAAGTGTCATCATGCTTACCACATTGCAACTCATCCTTTGTTGCAGCATAATTCCGGAGCTGCATCTCACAACCCACAAGAATCTCCTAGTGAATCCCCGAGCAACCCACGTGGCGGCGCTTCTCAGCCTTGAGGTGGCCTCCGGTAAGTTACATAAAGCTCATCAATGACTTTATATGCTCATAAAGCTCAATAATGGTAGTAATAGCTTAGTTACATAAATATTTACTTATTCTTGGCTTATAAAAGCTAAAAAATGACTATATAAGCTTATAAAACTTACACTTGGCTTTATAAGCTTGTAAACCTAAAAAATGAATTATACTTGGCTTATAAAAGCTAAAAAATGAGTATATAAGCTTATAAAACTTACACTTGGCTTTATAAGCTTGTAAACCTAAAAAATGAATTATACTTGGCTTATAAAAGGTAAAAAATGACTATATAACCTTATAAAACTTATACTTGGCTTTATAAGCTTGTAAACCTAAAAAATGAATTATACTTGGCTTCTAAAAGCTCAATAGTGAATTTATAAGCTTATAAAGCTCAAACTTGGCTTTATAAGCTTTTAAAGCTCAAATTAGATTTATAAGCTTATTAAGTTCAACAATGACTTATACTTGTCTTATAAAAGCTCAATAATGAATTTACTAGCTTAAGATAAACCTAAAAATGACTTATACTTTGCATATAAAGCTCAAAAATGAATTAATGACTTAGTTAGATCTAAAATGAGATATATTTAGCTCTTGAGGTCTAAACAAGTATTGTAGAATAAGAAGAAGGATAGGAGGAAAAGAAAGAAGTGAAGAAGAAAGAGGTGAAAAAGAAAGTAAAAGAAGAAAAATTCTTCTTATTCTTACTTTTTCTCTTCTTTCTTTTTCTCCATCTTCTCTTCTTCCTTTCATCTTATTCTTATTCTTCCTCTTCTTCTCCTTACTCTTCTTCTCCTTTTTCTTCTTTTTCCTTTTTATTTTCATATTTTCATCATTTTGGATTTCTTCTTTTCCGTATGTAACATATGATTATGTTTTCATTTTGCAGATTTGCCTTTATGCATGGATGGATGCTTCTTCGTTGTAGATATAGTATGTTAGGATGGAGATGGCTTGTAGATGTATATCATGTTGGGCACTTTTCTTTTGTATATATGATGACTTGTTGTTTTAAACTTGGAGATGGCTTGCTGTTTTAAACATGGAGATGACTTGCTTTTTTAAACATGGAGATGGCTTCTTTTTGTTTATATGACTTGTGGATGGCTTCTTTTTGTATATATGACTTGTGGATGGCTTATTTTGTATACGTGACTTGTGGATAGCATTATGATTGTATATATGACTTGTGGATGGCATTCTGTACATATATATATATATATTATTGTTTATATGCAGGGAATTAAAGAAAAACAAATTAAAAAGATAGATACAGAGAGCTTTGCCGTCAGCTTGCTGACGGCAAAGGCGTTGCCGTTAGCAAGCTAACGGCAAAGCGGACACGTGGCGGCAGCCTGTGTAATCTGGACTGTGGCAGTGACCATTTGGTCACGGCTTTGCCGTCAGCCTTCAACCGGCTGACGGCAAAGCGTAGAGCTGGCTGACGGCAAAATGCTGACATGTGGGCCCAGGCAAGGGCTTTAGCGTCAGCCAAGGTGCTAGCTGACGGCAATGAACACCGTTAACTCAGCCCACGGGGTTAAGTCAGAGCTGGCCGTACGAGCGGCGTTGCCGTCAGCCTGTACAAAAAGGCTGACGGCAAAGACGTTGCCGTCGGTCGATATTGAGCTGACGGCAAAGCAGCTCACTGCCGACTGATGAGCTGACAACAGGTTTGTCGTCGGGGAGCTGACGGCAAAGCCTTTGCCGTCCGCTTTACATATTTTTGCCGTCAGCTTTGGCTGACGGCAAAACTCCTGTTTCCTGTAGTGGGGGCGACGCCGGCGTGCAACGCGGCGGCGGCCGGAGCTCTGGAGAACAGCGACGGCGACTTGGTGCACGGGAAGGAGCGGGGAGGGGCTGGGGAGAAGGGGAAGCTCACCCTGAGCACGTCTAGGTGGTCGGTGAGGCCGGAGGAGCGGAGGAGACGGCGAATTTGGCTATGGCGTGCCGACGGCCGTGGCGGAGACGGAGGGCGTGGGCGTCGTCGTGGGGCGTCGTCGGAACGATTCTTCGCGGGAGATGATGAAGACGGCGTCGTGTGTCCTCCTGGACACGATATCTCTGCCTGGTTCGTCCGGTGGGCGCATCGGAGCACGGCGGCGCTCTACGGAGCTTCAAGGGTGCGCGGATTCGGAAGAAGGAGGAGGGGAAAGACCAGGGGAGAGAGGGGGAAAAGATAGAGGGTGCGCGGGGGACTCCACGGCGAGGATAACGGCGAGGAGGCAAGCAGCTCCGTGGCAAGCAGGAGGTGGCGCTCGACCACAGCATAGCCTCCACGGCGACAGCCTCCTGGCGCCAGGAAGAAGACGGCCATGCCCCTGGTGGGCTGGGCCTGCCTTCTGCTGCGGCTGGGCCAGGTGGGCCAGAAGGTGAGGTTGCTCTGTTCTTTTTCTTTTTCTTTTATTTGTTTTCTGTTTTTTTGTTTTGCCTAGAATTAAATAGCTAGGCATTTTAGCAAAATGCCCAATTTTTTTTTATAAATCCTAGGTGACCAGTAGCAAGTCACTTGTAGAATTTGAGCATTTTTTAAATTCAAAACATTTGAATTTCAAATCAAATAGGGGTCAAATTTAATTTCCAGGGCACATTTTGAATTTTTGAATATTCCATGGGCATGGGAAAGAACCCAAACCACTTTTAAAATGATCACCATCATTTATAGGAATTTTCCAAATGTTCAAATGATTTTCGGAAAAATATTTTTTATCTGGCCATTTGAAATAATTTCTCAGGGCTTTCTTTTCCCCACTTTTGATTTTCTTTTGAAATTTTTGCATGATGCAAAGGGCACAATCAAACCCTAGCACTTACCCTAGTTGGGGTTCTGACAACTCGCCCCCACTCAACAGAATCTCATCCCGAGATTCAGAAGTCGTCGAGAGGAAGGTGGGGTACTCGGCACGGAGAGGCGGTCTTCTCTTTCCCATGTTGCTTCTTTCTTGGAGTGATGTGACCATTGCACTTTGAGGAACTTGATCTTCTGACGACGAGTGACACGCTCTGCGGAATCAAGAATACGAACAGGGTACTCTCGATAAGAAAGGTCATCTTGGAGATCAAGCGTTTCATGGTCGAGTTCACGGATGGGGTCCTTGAAGCAATGCCTGAGTTGTGACACATGGACTACATCATGTACTCGGGAAAGGTGCGGGGGTAGTTCAAGTTGGAAGGAAACTTTTCCACGTTTAGCAAGAATGCGGAAAGGTCCTGATGTAACGTGGGGCCAACTTTCCTTTGATACCGAATCGTTGGGTAACCTTCAGAGGAGTAACCCGAAGGTAAGCCTTCTCATCAATATTTTAGCTCTCTTATCTATGATGACGATCATAGTAGCTCTTTTGACGAGACTGGGCGGCTTTCAATCGATCACGAACAATGCAAACTTGCTCTTCTGCTTCCTTGATCATATCCGGTCCAAAGAGTTGTCTTTCACCGGTTTCTGACCAGTTTAGGGGTGCTCGACATCGTCGGCCGTAGAGGAATTCAAAGGGAGCCATGTTCAGACTAGATTGATAGCTATTGTTATAAGAAAATTCGGCAAATGGAAGAGATTTCTCCCAATTCTTTCCGAAAGAGATAACACAAGCTCTGAGCATGTCTTCCAAGATTTGATTGACCCATTCAACTTGACCGATAGATTGAGGATGGAAAGCTGTACTAAAGGAGAGATGAGTTCCCATAGCATTCTGAAAGCCTCCCCAAAATCTAGAGGTGAAAAGGCTACCACGATCAGAATTGATTTCCAAAGGAACACCGTGAAGAGACACAATTCTAGAGACATAAAAGTCCGCCAACTGACTAGAGTTATAGCCTCGCGAACAGGAAGGAAGTGAGCAACTTTGGAAAGTCTATCAATGACAACGAAGATGGCATCATTTCCTTTCTGGGTTTTTGGAAAGCCGGTGATGAAGTCCATACCGACCTTGTCCCATTTCCACTCGGGAATAGACAATGGATGAAGAGTACCAGCAGGTCTTTGGTGTTCTTCCTTAATGCGACGGCAAACATCACATTCGGCAACAAATTGAGCAATGTCTCTCTTCATCCGGGTCCACCAAAATATCTGGCATAGATCTCGGTACATTTTTGTGCTACCGGGATGAATTGAGAGGGGAGTGTCATGAGCTTCCTTAAGGATCAGCCGCTTTAGGTCTTCATTCTCAGGAACTACTAAACGATTTTCAAAGAATATCGTTCCTTGATCATTTGTAGAGAAACATTTAGCAACTCCGCTAACAATGTTCTGCTTGATCTCTTGAATACTACTATCTTGTTTCTGGGCGGCTATGATTTAATCCTCAAGGGTTGGTTTCGCCACCAAGGTAGAAAGAAATCCATGAGGAACAATCTCAAGGTTGATCTTGCGAAATTCCTCATGAAGAAGTGGTTGATACTGTTGTAACATGAGGTTGTTACAATACGACTTACGACTTAGTGCATCAGCCATGACATTGGCCTTGCCTGGGGTGTAAGAAATTCCTAAGTCATAATCTTTTATCAACTCTATCCAGCGTCTTTGCCTGAGATTAAGATCTGGCTAGGTGAAAATATATTTGAGGCTTTGGTGATCAGAATAGATCTCACAACGATTACCAAGGAGGTAATGTCGCCAAGTCTTCAGGGCATGAACTACGGTAGCAAGTTCAAGATCATGGGTAGGATAGTTCTCTTCATGTGGACGCAACTTGCGTGAAGCATAAGCTACCACAGGTCTATCTTGCATAAGTATGCATCCTAACCCTTGCCGTGAAGCATCGCAATAGATCTCGAAATCCCTTTTGGCGTCTGGAGGTGCAACTACGGGTGAAGAAGTCAATCTTATTTTTAGCTCTTGAAAGCTTTCCTCGCACTTGGGGGTCCATTGGAATTTCTTATCTTTCTTGAGGAGTTCAGTTAGAGGATTTGCAACTTTGGAGAAGTTCTCAACGAAGCGGCGGCAATAGCTTGCTAAGCCAAGAAAACTCCTAACTTGCTTAACCGATTCAGGTGTAGTCCAGTCAAGGACGGCCTGAACTCTCTCGGGATTGACTGCAACACCTTTTGCAGAAATCACGTGGCCTAAGTAGGTCACTTCGGGTAGCCAAAATTCACACTTGGAGAACTTGACATAAAGGCGGTGCTCTCGAAGCTTCATCAATACCAACCTAAGATGTTCTGTGTGCTCTTCTTCGTTCTTCGAGTAGATGAGAATGTCATCAAGATAAACCTCAACAAATTTATCTAGGTACTCCATGAAGATCGAATTCATCAAGCGTGAGAATGTGGCGGGGGCATTGGTTGAACCGAAGGACATGACGGTGTACTCGTAAAGACCATATAGAGTAGTGAAAGCCGTTTTGGGAATGTCCTCGTTTCTGATTTTGATTTGATGATAGCCTAATCTCAAATCCATCTTCGAAAAGACAGCGGATCCAGCAAGTTGATCATAAAGATCATTGATACGGGGCAGTGGGTACTTGTTCTTTATCGTCGCTAGATTTAGCGGGCGATAGTCTACGCACATACTTTCTGTTCCATCTTTCTTCGTTACGAACAGAATGGGGCAACCCCATGGAGATGAGCTAGGGCGGATGAAGCCTTTTGCCAACGAAGCATCAAGTTGGGTTTTTAGCTCAGCTAACTCATGTGGGGCCATTCTATATGGGCGTCTGGAGATTGGGGTTGTGCCTGGTATAAGATCAACTATGAACTCTACATACCTGTCGGGTGGCATCCCCGGCAGCTCTTCAGGAAAGACATCCGGGAAGTCACGAACCACCAGAATATCTTCAAGGTCAGGAAGGGGAAGCACATTCAAAGTATGCACCTGGATTCTAGAACTGGGTGATGTGTAGTCAATGATCTGGCCTGAAGGATGGGTGAGTTTAACTGATTTGGCTTTACAATCAAGGAAAGCATTTTGTCTTTATAACCAATCCATGCCTAGGATTACATCAATGTCTGAAGACTTGAGGGCTATAAGATAAACAAGGAATACTAAACCCTCAATTGCAATTTGATTGCCATGGCTTACTCTATTAGTTTACCATTTGGAACCAGGAGTTTGAATGATCATTGGAGAAAACATTTATTCAAAGGGGAACTCATGATGAAGTGCATAACTCCCCGACATGAATGAATGATAAGCTCCTGGATCAAAAAGAACGGAGGCGGGAAAATGATTGACTGGGAGTGTACCAAGGATGACGTCAGAAGTAGCAATGGTTTCCTCAACTGAGATTTGGTTCACATATCCACTACCTGTGACTGAAAGCTTTGATGTAAAGGTTTTGGTGGTTGCTTTCTTTGGAGGATTGTGACTAGGTCAACGTGGTGCCACCAACACTGTAGGGCATTGTTGGAAGTAATGGCCTGTCAGACCACACGTGAAACACATCCTGCCTGAATTGCTGGGAGCAGGATTACTTGATTGCACACCATCATTCCGGGGTGGAACAATGAGTTGATGTGGATGGCATATATTGGATGGTGGTCTCTGAAGAAAGTTTTGAGGTATGGCACTAGTTGGAATCCATATTCGACGCTTCTGAAGGGCTGAACTTGAAGAAGGAGCAAGCTCAAGAGCATGCTTGCGAGACTCTTCGAACACTTCATTGCCATGCCCAGCTCTAAAGGATCTGTTGACTAAATCCTCAAAGGTGGAAAATTCAAGGATGTTGAGATCATGGCGAAGGATGGGGCTAAGTCCCTTACGGAACCTTGCCTGCTTTCTGGCATCGGTGGTGATCTCATCTTGGGCATACCGAGCAAGACAGTTGAACTCTCTCACATACTCATGAATGGACATCTCTCCTTGAGTCAGATTGCAGAACTCTTCCTTCTTGCGCTCCATTAACTGATCTAGAAGGTGGTACCCTCGAAAGGCATCACGGAACTCCTGCCAAGTCACTACGTGACCATCAGGCTGCATCGCAACATAGTTCTCCCACCATCCAGCAGCAGCAGCTTCCAGAAAGTATGCCGCGAATATAACTCGATCATTGGGAGCAACATGTGCCGTGTCAAGCTTACGCTCGATGGAACGGAGCCAATCATCAGCTTCAAGGGGCTCAGAAGAACATCGGAAGACCGGTGGCTTGAGGAGGATGAAGTCCTGAATGCTCACAACCACATTGCAATGATGTGAGGTATTCTCCTCGATGAGCTCCAGAAGGCGTGTTTGATCACGTCGATTCTTCTCAGCTTCCATCATGATTTCCGCCGCAGAAGGCGGTGGTGGAGCTGCATCATCATTTCGATTCCGATCACGGTCTCGATTGCGACGAACAACACTACGAGTTCCACCTGACATCCTGTGTGATAAAGATCAACAATCAGAACAGGTTTTACGATGGAATCAAAGATAAGAGGACATGACTAGAAGGAAAAGATTGTAATGCAAAGGCAAAGATTCATAGAAACACGGGATAAATCGGGCAGCATAACGGCTACACCGGGATGGAAAACAAGACAACCTCGAGGGTATTGGACAGAACTTCCTCAAGGAACTCAAAACACAGAGACTCTGGACGACCACAACAATCCTACGGCTAAAAGGAAGCACTCAACGAGATGTTCTAGTAAGACATAGATGAGCCTAGTCCTATCATCCCGTAGAAAAGATAAGGGTGACTCAGAACTCAGATCGATGAGGTAAGGAGAAAAAGAAGCCTTACGTTGTTCCCTTATATACCCAAGTAACTATATAAATATAGAGTCCTAAACTCGACTTCGACCAAGGGTTAAATAATCCTACAGACAGTCCTGCTCTGATACCAATTATGTCGGGACCCGGGGTTAGCGTATGTAATTCCAGTCACAACTCAATCACATGAAGAGCCGAGAGCCATACCCACTTTTCTAAGCAGACAAGGCCAAGCACAGAACACTCTCGGAAAGCATCGTACGTGAGGGGCATCCCATCCAGGCCGGATGATCAACTAAGATGGGTCCTCATCGCCCGCTCACAAGTCTAAATGATTATGGGTGGTGAAATCCCATACTCATAGACAAGTCGCCTCAACCATGTTATCGATTGAATCATAACCCTTACATAAACAAACTCCAGCCCGATCACTTAGTCGCGGTCTAGGGCGGGCTCGATCATACAACAAAGTGTGCACGTGACAGAGTCACGAGCAATCGTATCGCGATGCCCCAAGCTGCGCACATCTAAGGGCCACTTGGTGTATAAAAGACCGCTAGCCAGATCACAACTAAGGTCTCGAAAACCCATACTAAGACATGCATGTTATAATCATACACGCAGCACACATGTCTAGCATGAACAGCAGGTATCATCACATAACTCTACAAAGTACTTCTTTATTGACTTACACATGGAGCATACAAAGATCACATGTCTGTGATCATCATTACATCATATAACGGAAGAAAATTAGGTCTGAGTACAGACAAGTTTAACAAAGGGCTTAGAGAAGCCTTGTAAACATACATGCTCTTCCACGAGGGACCAGACTGCTGTCTGGAACTATACTACCAAGGTCAACATCGAGCTTCACGAAGGTGACTCCATCGGGGTCCGGGTTCTCATCTAAAACATAGAATAAGAAAATGTGAGTACAAAGTCATACTCAGCAAGACTTACATCAGAACTACACTACTCATGCTCAAGTTTCAAGGTAAAGGAGGTAGGGTTCAACATGCAGAAGTGCCAGCTTTGACTTGGCTACTCCTGAACTACGAGTACCAGACTTGAGGTAAGAAGCGTACACGAGTCCACTACCAAGTCTCCATCCAATACACCACTATGGATACTTCCTAGACTTCCCCACGAGGAAGCACGCCATAGCACTCACGCTTATCTTGCGAGTTTTATAAGTATCCATTCAAGTTGTCTATGATCAAGTAAAGGTCACCAAGTAGTCCATAACCGCGGACACGGCTATTCGAATAGTTTATTAACCCTGCAGGGGTGTACATCTTCACACGCGTTTCATCACTTATCGCCTCATTCTTGTCACCCTTCAGGCGGGTGTCGGACGTGGATGAAACCAAGGCACTACCCTCACATCACCTTCTCTAATCCAGGAGTCGACTATCTGAGTTTGTCACCGATCGAGAGTCCGGCCGGTTCCACGAAACGGACTTAGATAATGCAAGGGACCGAGACGCCACCTTTGAAAGATGGTTTCGCTGCCTCACAGGTCCACCCACATATCTATGGTTTAGTCAAATGGAAAGCCCGCATCTAGTGTGACTCCTGGACTGGATCGGGTACGTAAAGAGGCCAAACGGGGCTCCCATAAAACCCTACATGTGGTCATACTCTTTGTCTTGGATAACAAAACAGGAACTCGGGGCCTAGGGTAGTGTTCAACGAGACAACCCACTGTGTACTCCTACACAGCCTCTCATCGTTCACCTTTGTTTAGGGTGGATTCACCAACACGTTATCATCAGCATCACTGTGTTCATTCCATCCCGACTCACAATCATAACATCCTCATTGTAGCACTAAGAAGCAATAAGCATTAACAGTTGCAGGGGCCACATGCTCATCATTCAACTCCTACATCTGCCAGGATTGTGGTTTGCTTAATACGGTGACAAAATGATAGGTCATGCATCGGAATGGGTTCAACTATGCGAAAGAACGTGTCTCGGTGATCTCCTAAACATGCATAAGCGAGACTGACAGGGAAGTAGGATTTAATAGACATGATCAATGGGGTTTTGCTTGCCTTGCTGACGATACACGGGTCTTAACGGTGGTCTTCTTCTTCGGGGTGATCACCGTCTCGGAACGTCTGTCATCGGAGGCAATCATCAACAAGGGGGGACAACTTCGGAAGTAAAATGCACATACACATGATATAGTTGTCCATGATGTATATGGTACTGGTATGTTGACAATTCAATTAGTTGAAGTGCATCGCAAAGGATTTGCAAATTCAAACTTCAAATTTGAATTCAAATTAAGCCATCTGCACATTTGCTACTGTTCCCCTATTTTAAAATGGTCAAACATAGAAACAAGTTGCATATTCATCATCCTTGCATTTTTCTGATAATTTTTTATATATTATTTATTAAATTTGTAGTTCATATGAATTAGTTATGATTTTCTAAAGTTTACTTGATTTTCTGGATTTTTCTCTGTTTTCTTTTATTCTTTTAAATTCAAATTTCATTTACTGCATCGGCATTGCGTCATCATGACGTCAAGGGGGGCTGACTGGTGGGGTCGGCTTGTTAGGGGCACAGAGGTTAATTCCCTGTTAATTAGAACTAACAAGGGGTTGGTTAGGGGCTAGGGCCCACTGTCAGTGAATCTATGGGGGGATTAGGCGGTGGGTTAGTGCTAACTAACCAGGCCACGCCGGCAGTTAGCCTCTGGTGGCATCAAGCGCGGCGGCGCACCCCCTGGACGACGGCCCAGGGCCCCAAATGCCAAACGGAGGGCACCGTGGTGCTCCTCGGGCTCGCGCGCTTCGCGCTGTGCGCTTTAGCGTCCTCGGGAGGCAACGGGGAGACGCCGGCGTGCAACGCGGCGGCGGCCGGAGCTCTGGAGAACGGCGACGGCGACTTGGTGCACGGGAAGGAGCGGGGAGGGGCTGGGGCGAAGGGGAAGCTCACCCTGAGCACGTCTAGGTGGTCGGGGAGGCCGGAGGAGCGGAGGAGACGGAGAATTTGGCTATGGCGTGTCGACGGCCGTGGCGGAGACGGAGGGCGTGTGCGTCGTCGGAACGATTCTTCACGGGAGATGATGAAGATGACGTCGTGTGCCCTCCTGGACATGATATCTCTGGATGGTTCGTCCGGTGGGCGCGTCGGAGCACGGCGGCGCTCTACGGAGCTTCAAGGGGCGCGCGGATTCGGAAGAAGGAGGAGGGGAAATACTAGGGGAGAGGGGGGAAAAGATAGAGGGGTGAGCGGGGGACTCCACGACGATGATAAGGGCGAGGAGGCAAGTAGCTCCGTGGCAAGCAGGAGGTGGCGCTCGGCCATGGCATGGCCTCCACGGCGACGTCCTCCTGGCGCCAAGAAGAAGACGGCCATGCCCCTGGTGGGCTGGGCCTGCCTTCTGCTGCGGCTGGGCCAGGTGGGCCAGAAGGTGAGGTTTCTCTGTTCTTTTTCTTTATCTTTTATTTGTTTTCTTTTTATTTGTTTTTCCTAGAATTAAATAGCTAGGCATTTTAGTAAAATGCCCAAACATTTTTATAAATCCTAGGTGACCGGTAGCAAGTCACTTGTAGAATTTGAGCATTTTTTAAATTCAAAACATTTGAATTTCAAATCAAATAGGGGTCAAATTTAATTTCCAGGGCACATTTTGAATTTTTGAATATTCCATATTTTTTGGGGGAATTTTTTTTTATTTTTTTTCCAAATATTCCATGGGCATGGGAAAGTACCCAAACCACTTTTAAAATGATCACCATCATTTATAGGAATTTTCCAAATATTCAAATGATTTTTGGAAAAAGATTTTTTATCTGGCCATTTGAAATAATTTCTCAGGGCTTTCTTTTCCCCACTTTTGGTTTTCTTTTGAAATTCTTGCATGATGCAAAGGGCACAATCAAACCCTTGCACTTACCCTAGTTGGGGTTCTGACACTAGGTCACTACTATCTATGAAGGAGGTAGTGATATCATTTAGGCTCACTTGTTTGAAAGCCTCTATGTTCATAGAGGTTTCTTCATCTATGGTTGAGGTGGTAGCATCACCATTGGTAGGTCCAGTGGGACTAGGGGTGTGATGGGTGCTAACTGTTTGGACATCCTCAACTACTTGGATAGTGGCTACTGTGTGGTAGGTAGGAAGGCTCTTATTTCTTTCTTCGTCCTCTTTTTCTCTAGCCCATCTTCCTTTGAGTTTAGCCATCATCCTAATATTTTCATTGATTTGTAACTGGATAGCATTAATAGGAGTGACCTTACTCTCCTCAAGGGGAGAGGTTCTAATTTTTAACAACTCAACATCAAGGGCTAAGTTGTCTACCTTCAAACAAAGATGATCTAATTTAGCTAGTTTTTCTTTCACATTCTTGTTGAAGGCTTTTTGGGTACTGATAAAGTCTTTGAGCAAGGTCTCTAGTTCAAAGGTGGAGTTTTTGGTGCTAGGATAAGTGTTGTTGTTCCCATAGTTGTTGGATGGGAAAGGCCTAGGATTGTTGCTACCAAAATTACTCCTATAAGCATTATTGTTGAAGTTGTTTCTAGAGACAAAGTTCACATCTACTTGTTCTTGAGCAACCAAGGAATTTAAAGGAACATCCTGAGGATCAATAGGAGCCTGCTTGGTAAGTAGAGACATGATTAGGTCAACCTTTTCATTTAGACAGGAGATCTCCTCCACAGAATTTACCTTCTTACCAGTTGGAGATCTTTCGGTGTGCCACTGAGAGTAGTTCAACATCATCTCATCAAGTAGCTTTGTGGCAGCACCAAGTGTGGTTGACATAAAAGTTCCTCCCGCGGCCGAATCTAACAGGTTCCGTGAGGTAAAGTTCAAGCCTGCATAAAAAGTCTGGATAACCATCCAGGTAGTCAGTCCATCTGTGGCGCAGTTCTTGACAAGCGTCTTCATACGTTCCCATGCGTGGGCAACGTGTTCATTATCCAATTGCCTGAAATTCATAATGTTACTCCTCAATTGAATAATTTTAGCAGGGGGATAGTACTTCCCTATAAAAGCATCTTTGCATTTACTCCAAGAATCGATACTGTTCTTGGGTAAGGATTGCAGCCACTCCTTGGCTCTTCCTCTCAAAGAGAAAGGAAAAAAGCTTTAGCTTGATGATGTCTCCATCCACTTCCTTGTACTTTTTCATATCACAGAGCTCGATAAAATTGTTTAAGTGCAAGGCAGCGTCCTCTCTAGCATCTGAGAATTGATCTTTCATAACAAGATTAAGCAGAGCAGGTTTAATTTTATAAGAAGGTGCTGAAGTGGCAGGTGGAGCAATAGGAGTGCAGATAAAGTCATTGTTGTTGTGACTAGTGAAGTCACACAACTTGGTGTTTTCATTGGAACCCATAGTAGCAGCAGGTATTTTTGGTATTTTTGATAAGGGACACAAAAGTAAAAACTAAAAGTTAAACTAACAAGACTAAAAAGCAAAGATAAAAGATAGTGTGCAACTCCCCTATCTTGTAGACTGGAGTCCCCGGCAACGGCGCCATAAATTAGCTTGATACAGTGAGAATAGTTCTCTCACTCCTCGTTGGTTACCCCAAGTGGAAGGTGAGATGTAGCGTAGCAGCAAATTTCCCTCGGTGAAGATACCAAGGTTTGTCTCCAGTAGGACTCGCAGAAATACAAGAAGGTGGTAAAGTGAACAATGGTGCCGAGGTTGCTAGCTTCACCTGGACCTGCACACAGATACAAATAACTTGCTCCCAACGAGTACAGAGGAGTTGTCAATTCCTCTGGCCTTGCTGTTTACCAAGGATCAACGCAAGAGATAATAATAGTGGCAACTGAAAGTAAAGACTGAAAGTAAACTAAGGATGTAAACAGTGATGTGAAGATGGACCGGGGTCCCGTGATTTTCACTAGTGATGTCTCTCTCCCAAAAGACGATAAAAGTGCTAGCGAGGTAAACAAATCACAGCTGGGCAATTGATAGAATTATGAAGGCACCGCAATGCTAACTATGCTGCAAAGAAAGGAAGGGCTCAAAAGAAATGGGCAGTACGCCAAGGTAAGTAGACCGAAATCCAACTGCATCTACTACGAATCATCCAGCTTGAGATATCTATCCAGAACATCTCGCTGGGATTAAGTTGCGAATCCCACCCAAAGTGTAAACTCAAAGCAAC
This sequence comes from Bromus sterilis, assembly GCA_950022295.1. Lineage (NCBI taxonomy): Eukaryota > Viridiplantae > Streptophyta > Magnoliopsida > Poales > Poaceae > Bromus > Bromus sterilis. Next base: position 279,190,381 of record OX465599.1, on the reverse strand, counting down.
AGACAACTGCATTAAAAGAACTTTGCGTAAAGTAAACAATCCTTGCACCCGCGGATACAAGAACCGTTGTTTTTCTCCCTGGTGGCAACAGCACATCCCCTAGTCTCATGTTTCTGTCACTCAAGCTAGACATCAAGGGGCTGAACCCACAATCAAGAATAACGCTCCCTCTTGGAGTTGAAACAAACTACTTGGCCAAAGTAAAATACTAGAACGGAGAACATGCAAGAATTTACTCAAGAACAAAATATAAAAGAGAAGAACCAAATATATTACTCATCACAATCTGAACATAGTCTCATAATCCATCAGATCCCAGCAAACTCAGCATAGCAACAGCAGAAATTACAAAAGTTCCTCGATCATGTAAGGAAGCTCACGAGGTCTCGAAAGTGGAAGCACAAAGAACGGAGAGGTACATCACATAGCTACTGGTCACGGACCCATGGTCAAAGGGGGACTACTCATGGTACTTCTGGGAGGCGTCCATGGTTATGGATGGTCTCTCGGAGGGGGTTCCTCCTCCCGGCAGGGTGCCGGACAGCTTCTCCAGGCAGCCCCGATCTTGAAACGGCGGCGGCAGCGGTACAGAGGCGAGTTCGCGGAAAAGAGATCGATATTAGGGGTTTCCACCCCGAGGGCTAAATATAGGTGGAGGGGGTGTCGAGGGGACCCACAGGGAAGCCAGGAGGCGGGCCGCGCCAGGGACCCTTCTAGAGTCCCTGTGGTGGCCCCCCTCCGCTGCCTTGGTGATTCCGGAAGCTTCCGCGTCGCTGATTTTTTATCTGATTTTTCCGGATTTTTTGGAGCACTTTTAATGGACGGAAAACCTGAAATACAAAAACAGCAGAAAACAGCAACTGGCAGCTGGGTGCGGGTTAATAGATTAGTCCAAATATGCTCAAAAGTGTATGAAAGTTCAAGAAAAACATGGCAAAGTCACACAAAACATGCATGGAGCAAGCAAAAATTATAGATACGTTTTGGACGTATCAGCGAGTTAGCGTCAGATGTTCTTCCGAGGCGTCGGGTGTCAGGGACTCGACAGAGCGCGCCGACTCTGGAGATACAGCGATGAAACCAAAAAAGTGTGCCTTGATCCGGCATGTCGCCGACTCGAGGTTTCCAGGGGGACTTCAGGATCCGGCTTTGGCTCAGATCCGTCTGTCTTCCCAATGAAGATATGAATAGACTCGATCGGGACCCGATAACCGGATTCGACGGAATTAGCGTCAGGGCCCCAAGTCGAGTCTTCGATGCAGAGCTTTCCATGTCAGCTCTTGGCGATTCTCCCAGCCACGAATCCTTCCATACCTTGCAGATCTCCCCCTAGAATCTCATCACTTGCGAGCGCAGTCCCCACGGTGTGCGCCAACTGTCGTGGGGAAGTCACGGCAGATGTCCGTAGATTCAGACTTATCATGGGACCTTTGCTGCGAGGCGAATTCGAGGAGAGAGTCGACATAGACATGCGACTCGGCGGTTTACCCAGGTTCGGCCCCGTCCATGCGGTAAATACCTACTCCTGCTTCTTGACTATTGTGGGATCGACTCCTCAATAGGAAGATCCGGTCTTATCGATTACAGTGATGATGTTTCGCAACCTTAGTCTCGTGGAGATCTAGGTTATAGCGCGAGTTGTCTAGTCCTGGCTTGAGGTAAGTCCTTCTCTGGCTCCCGTGGACCTCGGCCTATAAAGGTGCCGGGTCCCGGGATTCCAAGAGTCCGACCCCTACTCGATGTGGAGTTCTATTCTACTTTACGAGTTTGCTACGTGCTATACAAGGTAAGTCGAATTCCTACTAGGGCTTCAATCTTCACGCTTGGCACGTCAGACTCCTGGCCGACTCTTCTTTGTGGGCCTTCATATGTAAGTCGGCCCAGAGGTTTCTAATGCCGGGTCTATGGGCCTGATCCATCCCCCCGACAAGTTTCCCGTGACGGAGAATACATAGGCGAAGGGGCATCCAGGGGGGCCACCAGTGGCCTAGGCGCCCCCCTGGCGCGGCCAGGTGAAGGTGGCCGCCTGGGTGCCTTCTGGTGGCCCCCTGTCCCTCCTTCGGGCTTCGGGAGTCTTCCGACATGCTGATTTTTTATCTGATTTTTCCCGGATTTTTGGACCACTCTTTATATGGGGGAAAACTGAAAGAGAAAAAAATAGAAAACAGGAACTGGCACTGGGGTGCACTGAGTTAGTAGGTTAGTCCAAATATGATCAAAAGTGTATGAAAGTGTATCTAGATCATAGAAATATCACACAAAGCATGCATGGAGCGAGCGGAAATTATCGATATGTTTGAGACGTATCAGGTGGACACCTAGGCACCTAGTGGTGGCCCCCTGGCCCTCCTTCGGGGCTCTGGAAGCTTCCGACACGCTGACTTTTATCTGATTTTCCCGGATTTTTGGAGCACTTTTTATATGGGGAAAAACTGAAATAGAAAAACAGCAGAAAACAGGAACTGGCACTGGGGTGCACTGAGTTAGTAGGTTAGTCCAAATATGATCAAAAGTGTATGAAAGTGTATCTAGATCATAGCAATATCACACAAAACATGCATGGAGCGAGCAGAAATTACCGATACATTTGAGACGTATGAACATCCCCAAGCTTAATTCCTGCTCGTCCTCGAGTAGGTAAATGATAACAAGCATAATTTCGGTGGTGACATGCCAGCAACCATATAAGGACTTTGAAAAGTAAAGCAATCAAGGTATGTGATTCAATTCAAGTCATAACATGCAAGAGTCTATATTAGAATCGAAACAAGTAACCAAAGAACATTAGGTGCAAGAGCTCTCGCTGTCCGTGACTGGAATGTCTCCAAATGGTGTTTGCGTGCAAGAAGGGGGATAGGGAATACGAGAAAAAATATTTTTTGTTGACAACTCAATCTACTAAAGTTTCACACTTGGTCTTCTTTGGAATCTTATCTTGACTCGTCCCCAGACCACTAGCCAGGTACAAGTCAATTTGATCCACTCCTTTTCGATATTTTGAGCACTCATGCAATGGATGAGCGGAAGCACGAAAGTTGACACTTAGGATGGCAAAGAGAGAAATATGGTGGAGGAAGAAGACAATAAGGGTGAGAAAGGATCACATCATTGAGGACAATCATAGGTGAGAAGGCCAAATAATAGATATGATGTGAGGAGTAGGTATTTCCATGCAACGGATGCACATATGAGCTGAAAAGCTCTCCAAAGGAACTAGTGGGGGTGCATCTAACTTGCTCTCTCCTGAAGACCTAGAGCTCTTTTGAGGAGGCTCATCCTGAGAATATGCAAGCCAAGTTCTATAGTGTGAAGGTCCCCACATAGCTATATGCATGAATGATCATCTCCATGGAGTACAAGGATAAGAGGGAGTACTAGTGTGGATCTTTCAAAAGGATAGTAGTGTTGCCCCTTTCTCTCTTTTTATTTTTCTTTTTCTATTTTTTCTATTTTTTTGGATTTTTTTGGTGGCCTCAATGGCTCTTTCTATTTAACTCTCATTTGTCCTCTTTGGGATCTTTTATTTTGTCAACTTTGGGATCTTTTATTTTGTCCACTTTGGGATATTTTCCTCACTTAAGGGCAACACTCTAATTTACAAGAGGGTATAGAAGATATTTCACACTTTACAAGGTACTAAAATCATAAAGAATATGTAGCTATCATGATGTATGCAATGTATGTTGTTCCCAGTGTAGCAGGAACATGTATGACATGAAGATCAAGTCATGAAGAGGTGGATGTTGCATGGCAATATATCTCGGAAAGGCTATGTAAATGCCTTGATAGGTAGGTATGGTGGTTGTTTTGAGGAGGGATATAAGGAGGTTAATGATGACATATCGTATCATGCCAAGGGTTTGGATGTACCGGCGAAGGTGGACGCCAACTCACGGAGTGAGAAGGAGGCAAAGCACGACACAGGAGAGGCTAGCAAATATGAGGAGATGGAAGTGTCAACTTTCAATACTTACATTAGTCCGAAGAACTCATGCACTTATTATCGGTAACTCTCAATCTAATGAGGAGGTTCACAAAGAGACAAGTACCCCGAGGAGGAGTGTATGGGGGTTTAGTTATCCTTGCGCATCCTCGACTCATGGTACGTGAGTGTACTCTAATATTCGGCCCCTCAGAAGAGTAGTGATCCATCTAGTAGCTAGATTTCTCAACTAGTTTTGTAGGTTTTTGAAAATAAACATGGATTGCCAAAAATACTACACCTATCACTAATAAGCTAGAGCTCTTCACACCAAAAGTTCAAACATTACTCACATCAATGCCTCAAAACTATTTCAAGTTACTACTAAAATTAAATAGCAACCTCAATTACCTACTTTCAAGACAAGACACAACCCAGTGCAACAACCAACTCTCTTAACAAGATAAACATGAAAACTAAAGAGATTTCCAGCAACAAACTAAACAAAATCCAAGGCTCTTTCTAAAGACAAACTAAGGCTAAAAATAAACATGGCAGTAGCTATGAAAAGATAAAGAACACACAACAGCAAAAAGATAGGCATGAAGAATCCTATGATGTGTTGTAGATTTTGGAAGTGGAGCGTGTTTCTCTCCCACACAAAGTAAGAAGGGGTCTAACTTGTTATGAACATCAATCAAGGATAAAGAAAACTAAAAATAAAACCTAAGAGCGAGACGCTCCAAGCATAGCACATAACGCATGAAGTGATAAAAATATAGTGAGACGAAGGACGAACTGATAATTGTTGATGTAGAAGGGGATGCACGGGGGCATACCCAAGCTTAAACGCTTGAGTCTCCTTGAATATTTATTGGGGATCCATGGGGGCATCCCCAAGCTTGAGCGCTTGACACTCCTAGATCTTCTTTCATCATCTTCCATCGCACACTTGAAAATTCCCTTCATACATAACTCATCATAAGCTGATTAGAGAGGTTAGTACCCTTAATAAAATAATTTTCCCCACTGGTTATAAATATATTCTTGAAGAGCTACTGTTTCTAAAGATTTCTGAAAGGTTTTTGCAAAGAAAAGCAAGCTTAAGGTTTGCAAAAGTTAGGAGAGACAGAACGTGGCAGAATCTGTGAAAAACAGAACAACAGGTAGTAAAGAATTTTTTAGGGGCACTTTTGCAACTCAAATCAAAAAACTCATAGCATACGGAAGTTCCGCGATTGTATAGAGCATGCTGTGTAAAAACTTCAGCTCAAAAATATGAACTGGTGATTTGATCCGATTTTTCCCGTCACGAAGACAAAATCTGTTTTCTGGACAGCGTGTCACAACTTTCGCTTCCCTAGTCATATGAGGCTATAACTTGGCACAAAGCTTGAAAATAAAGATACCATGATGTTTCTACAGTAGTAACAATCATCAAGACCACTAAAAAAAAAGTAAAAAACATCTTGGGTTGCCTCCCAACAAGCGCTTTCTTTTACGCCTTTAAGCTAGGCATGAAGATCATAAAATATGCTCTCACAAGAATAAGAATTTTGAAGCAAAAGAGAGAATAAGGAAGCAAATATGATAAACATTTAAGCCTAACCCACTTCCTATGCATAGGCATCTTGTAAGGAAATAAATCAAAGAAGAAAAAATTGACATGCATAGTAAGGTGGAACAAGAATAACTTCAAAACTTTCATCATAAAGAGAGGTGTTTTTGTAATATGAAAGTTTCTACAACCAAGCTTTCCTCTCTCAAAGTAATTTTCAGTAGTATCATGAACAACATCAAGAATATAACTATCACATAAATCATATTGTTCATGACCTACAAGCACACATGTATTGTTTTCAACACGGTTTTTAGGATCATAAGATAAATGCAACCTATCACATTTTTTTTTAATTTTAAAACTGTAAGGCAAAAAGCCTCACAGCACTTTATTGAAAAGTAACGCAACAGCAAGGAGTACAGGGGAGGGGGTCGGAGGGAGAAGATATACTTATAGGGGGTAATGGTTGAGATAACCAGACCACTCTAGCCTATGGGAGAGATCTAATCCAAGTTAATAAATCTTCCTTGAATTTACATTTGATCCTATGGGAGAGGAGGGTGATGTCATGAATGAAATTGTGTCTCCAGGTACTGAAGGCCACTCTTTCATTTATAAAGATTTTAGCATTTCTGATAGTCCATATTCTCCAGGCAGCAGTAAAGACTACTTCAGGGAAGAAAGGGAAACCAAAATCCCTCATGGTGTTAAAAGCCAACTGGTATGTACTAAGATTATGCCCTTGTTCCCAATTGATCCCAAGATAATTCCAGATCCTATGACTTAAGTTATAGGTGAAAAAAGGTGTAAAATGTCCTCCAAGGAAGTTGAGCTGCATAGAACACATGTATCATCTTCCACATTCCAATGTCTTCTCTTCATCATATCTCTGGTATTAAGTTTGTCCATCAGCAGGAGCCATCCCAAAAACCTTGATTTTAAGAGTGCATGAACATTTCCAGATCAACTTAAGAGTTTGGTCCACTTGAATATTGCCAAAAGTAGAGTTATAAACAAATTTACTACTGAACAGGCCCTTGCTATGAGGCCAGACCCACTTGTCAACACTTTCAGACAGTTATACAGAGGAAAGAATAGAATTCAATCCAAGCAACTCAGAGTGAGCTTCAACGGACAGTGGTAGATGAAAGTCATCCTGCACATTATACAACTGTTTGAAATCATATACACTGATAGACTGGTCCACGGAAAATGAGTGAAGATGGGGAAATCTGACAGCCAGTTTGCTAGCCCCATCCAGAATCCAAGCATCATCCCACAGGGAGATAGACATCCCACATCCAATTGTGGGGTTAGCCAAAGCACAATATTTATCAGCACCTTTGAAAACATCCTTCCACCAAAAGGAACCACAAGCTTGAGTTTTATGAGGAATCATATGGTGATAATAGGCATCCCAAATCAAGGACACCCAGGGTACATCATCATGATTATAGAACTTATGCAGATGCTTCAGCAGCAGAGCCTCATTGTGAGTATGGATATTGAGAACACCCAGGCCCCTTTGTTCTTTGGTCTGCAAACCGAATCCCAAGCAGCAAGGGATTGTCTAGGATTCTCACTATTGCCTCTCCATAAACACTGCCTTCGAATTCTCTCAATCTGTTTGATGATACCTTTGGGGAATGCTAGTGTGCACAGATGATAGATAGGCATAGAAGTCAAAACAGACTGAAGAAGTTTCAATCTGCCACCTTGATTGAGATAACATGAAGCAGAGGACAACCTTCTTTCAATTCTATGAACCAAAGGGGACAGGTCAGAGATAGAAGGCCTAGTAGTCCCCATAGGGAGACCCAGATATCTAATGGGTAAACTTCCTAATGTACAACCCAAGGTAGCAGATAAACTGGAGACAGTATTCTCAGGCACATTTAAAGGGATCAACATGGATTTACTGTAATTCACATGTAGCCAAGTGGAATCAGCAAAGTTACTCAACATATCCTTTAAGGCTGGCAATTTTGTCTCACAGGCAGGCATCACCAGCAAGGTGTCATCAGCATATTGTAAAATAGGATAATCAGGGTTATTATTGGGAATAGGAAGTGTAAGTTGGCCATCAGCACACATTCTATTAACCACAGATTGGAGCAGATCAGCTGCAAGGACAAATAGAAGTGGTGACAATGGGTCTCCTTGTCTGACTCCCCTCTTGCACTGAAACTGATTACCAGGAATTCCATTGAGAAGGATAGAAGAAGTACCAGAAGACAGAAGCAATTTGACACAGCCAACCCATCTGTCATCAAAACCCTTGTATTGCAAAATCTTGATGATAATGTCATGTTCAATGGTATCAAAGGCCTTGGCAAAGTCCAATTTTAGAAGCACTAAGGGCCTCTTTGAAGTTTGGCGTTGGTGTATATACTCATAACACCAGGCCAAGCAATCCTGGATGGATCTGTGTTTGAGAAAACCATACTTATTTCTGTGAATGCATTTGAGGATCACCTTCTGCAATCTATTAGAAAGGAGTTTTTTCAAAAAAATTGAGGCAGGCATTTGTAAGGGAGATAGGTCTGTAATCAGATATTGTTTCAGCCCCCAACTTCTTAGGTATCATGGTGATTAAGGATGTATTGAGGCACTCAATGTCCAAAGAACCATTGAAAAAAATCCTCACCAGAGCCAAAAAATCATCCTTAATAATGCCCAACATTTCTTAATAAAGAGTCCTGAGAACCCATCAGGTCCAGGAGCTCTATCAGATGGCATTTCCTTGATGACATATTCCACCTCTTTATCAAAAAAAGGTGCAGAGAGCTCATGTAGTCCATCCACAGGATGGATCAAATCCTCCAGATCAAAACCAAGTTGAATACCCTGAGAAGTGCCCATTCTGCTATGAAAATCAGACCATATCATCCCCTGCATGATATGATGGTCATAGACCATATCACCATTGGCATCTTTGATATTAGAGATAGCATTCCTCCTGTACCTCTCAGTTGCCATGGATTGGAAAAATTGAGAATTTTCCTCACCAACCTTAATATTCCTGATAGTGCACCTCTGCTTCCAATATATGTTCTGCAGTTTCAGGGTTTCCTCCAGATGCAACTTCACAATTCTCCTAACATTTCTCTCAGGTACAGTGAGTGGTCTGGCTTCCTCCAGAGAGTCAAACACCAGAATAACCTTGTTGCAATCACTAATGAGAGCTTTAACATTGGGGATCCTCCATGATTTAAGGGCTTTCCTCAAGGATTTAAACTTGGCAGAAATCCTCTTAGCACTGTTATCTCTATAGCAGGGTCTGTTCCATCTCTGCTCAACACACTCCATGAAATCAGGAAAATCAACCCAGTAATTTTCAAACCTAAAAATATGGGCTTTGGGTATTGTGGTTTCAATAGAAACAACACAAGGGACATGATCTGAAGCAGTTCTGGCCAAAGGGAAAACCAGGGTTTGAGGATACATGATGGTCCATTTAGAAGAGGTAAAAAACCAATCAAGCTGCTCTAATAAAGGTTCATCCTGCATATTGGACCAAGTGTACTGTCTACCCTTCAGTGGTAATTCAATAAGCCCAAGATGGCCAATGATCTCATTGAAGAGGAAGATGTCATTAATATTACCACCAGGTAAGTTTCTGTTCTCAGTACATCTGATGAAGTTAAATTCTCCCAGCAGCAACCATTTGTCCCCAAAGGGAATTTGGAGGTCATAAAGCCATTGAACAAAATCATCTCTGGAAGGGCCAGAACAAGGGCCATAGACATTTACTAGAGTCCAACTCTCAGAGTTATGAACAGAAGTAATATTAACAACCATGCCAAAGGAATGAGATTGCTTGAGAATGCCAGTAAACACAGCAGAGGTCCACACAATGAGGATACCCCCAGAAGCTCCATTAGATGGGACATAAGCAAAATTATCAAACCTCCTAGGGAAAAATTTCCTGATCATTCTATGCTAAAAAAACCACATTTAGTCTCTTATAGTAAAATAATAGTGCAACCACTTTCATTAATTTTCTGTTTTACTGCAAGTTGCCTAGCCTCAGAATTGAGCCCCCTCACATTCCAACATAACACCTTCCAATTCGTATTTGTTGTGTTATTCATGGGGACACAAAAATAGTAGATTAGAAGCTCTAGGCATGTAATGTCTAGAGGAAAGCATAATTCTCACAATTAACACAGAGGGTGACCAAAAGATCCATACATAATTGTTCAAGGTGTTGTTTACAAGGGCACACACCCAGCCCCAAAAGAAAATAAGGTGACTAATCATGGAGACAATGTGGAGGTAGAACCAGTAGGGAGATCTGCCATAAGCTGATCTCGAGATAGCTTGGAAGGAGCAATTCCAAGCTTAGCTCCAATGGACTGCATGATCTTGATTGGTGTGGGAGGAGGTGGTGTCTTGGAGGGCATTTCATCTCTAACAGGGGCAGCCTTGGGGGTCTTCTTTCTCTTCATCGTGTCATGAACCATAGGGGACTTCCCAGATTCACGCTTAAACCCATTATTGATAGCAGAAATTCTAGCACTCCTCCGAACCTTAGATTCCAAAATGGGTTTCTTCCTACTCTTCTTCCTTAAAGGCCTAGCAGTCTGTAACTGAAAATCCATAGCTTGCTCCAGCAAGTAAGAGGGCAAAGGAACATAAAGTCCCAAAGCTCCAGGGGATGGTGGATCATCATCAAAAGAAATTCTCCTGGACACAGGTTTACATGGGGACTTGGGTCTGAATTTCCTAGGAGAGGCATGAGGAACAGAAGAAATTTTGACGCTCAAATTCTCAGAAAAGGCAACATTCCAGGACCTCTTTGAATTGGCATAAATTTTGATGTCATGCATAGGGAGAAATCTTGGAATGTGAGAAACCCATTGATAGGGAAACAACTTTTCAAAGCATCTGCTCCATTGCATCTGAGGTGGAGGAACAGGGCCAAAAACTGTGAGCACATTGAGATTTGATAAGAGGAAAATTCTCCGGAGTTGGAGATTTCGAAAGGATAGTAGGGAAATCAAGTGTGGGTGCAATAGCAACAATTTCATGCTTGACGTAAGGAACTATAGAAAGTTCATCTTCGCAAGCAAAATCCATATTGGCATAATGTGTGCACCCCGAACTATATGTCCGAAGCGGTCAGTTGTGCATACCGTCATGCTCCCATGATCAGTGTCGCATGACGCACAACTCGACATTGGATATCACCGTCACAAGTTCATACAGTACCGAATACAAAGTCATACATAAACATAGTCTTAGACGGCCTCATCGGGCTCAAATGGCAGCGGAATAAGCAAAAGCAAGATAGATAGCAGCATCACAATCCACAGACAAAGCTCGGAGCGTAGAACATCCTAGTACTCATCAGTCGCGTCATCGTCAAATAACTTCTCCTCCAAACCTGGCCGACTGAATAACCAGGGTCAAAGCCGTGAGTACATACAAAGTACTCACAAACCACCTAAAGAAATGAACAAGATTTTGTACAAGAAAATAATGGGATGGCTATATGGTGGAGTTTATCATGGGGAGATCCTAACTACTCATTATTAATTTAGTTGGCAACATTTTAATCTTGACAAATTTTAATCCCACAAATATATTTGATTTAATCATGTCCAACCCTTTCTCATAATACCAACATCATCATCGTTAACCATAATCTCATTACTAGAATTTCTCATCTATTCCCCACAAAGTGTGGCCTCACTAGCTGTCCATGACCGTGGACTCCGGCTACTCGAATAGTTTTCACTCTGCAGAGGTTGTACACTTTACCCACAACATTCGATACATCTGCCGTGAGTCCCCACGGTTCGTCATACCTCAGTATGCGGTTTTCGGATAATTGACCGTAGTCTTCCCCTTGTCTATCCTAGTATAGGTGAATCTACCCCTTGTGTACTGACTGTCCGCGTGTCAGGTCATGCTCCTCTTGGACCCAAGCCTGCACCATAGTCGAAGAGCACCAAGGTTCCATCTGACGCCAAGCCTAGCGAATTTCACCACTCAACTTCGAGGGCTACCAGATTCGTGGAATCAAACATCCATGTGTAGTTATAAGACCCCCGTACTAAGATAAACAATCTTCCAACTAGCCCTGTCCCATACCAGAGTATTGTGGTTGTACTGTAAGACTAGGTTTCGGCGGCACTTATAGAGAGTCCCTCCAGACTTTGAATATGTCCAACGATGTTTCCAACAACCACAATCTTGGCCATCACATCTTCTTAGATGTATGCCAACACATTAGGGTGGAGCAAGATTAACCAAATTATTATATAGTCATTAGTTCTTTAGCAAGGCTAGGGAACAAGATCATCGGTGTCTAATTTTCTTTCTCCCAAATAGGTAGGCTTACAAGGTATGTGGTGTTTCACCTAATAAACTAATATAATCCTATCCCCAAAATGATATAATAATAGCATGATATATAATATGGTACAAATAAAGTAAAAAAATGTAGGACAAGGGTTATGTTTTTGATGGTGGCTTGCCTTCCTCGGCGGTGTCTCCCGATACGGCTTCTTCGGCTTGGAAGGAGTCTTCACCTGCAACGTCAAGCGTCTCGTCTACACGTTGCGGAAAATAGCACACAATTACCATCACATCAACCAAAGCAAATATTCAACCAACATAACAATCACTTAGCACTCAATAAAAACAACACATGAGTCATACCAACACGAAATCAGATTAACACATGTGGGCAGAAGTTTTAATGGTGGTTTAACAAGTTTAGGCCTAAGCAAGCATTTAAGCAACACATTACATAGGAGTTTACACAAGTTTTTTTATTCTTATTTTTATTGCCTTAGGTCATGTTTTTTTAATAAATTTAATTAAATACAATACAATAATTAGCTACTGTCCAGAGACAAGCATACAAATATTTATACATATTTAATCTGTTAACAGAGAATAAACTAAAATTACCCTAATCATGAAATACTAGCAATAATAATAATGTGACCTTTAATTTTATTTATGTAAACAATAATTCCACCTATGCAGAAAAATAAAGCATAACCACATGATCACAACAAGATTTATTTCAAATTTTTCTGTTGTGTGGTTATTTTTCTAATATTATTTTAGTTCTGTGCGACACTAATAAAGACAAGTTGCTCAGCCACGGCCCAAGTTAATATTTTGCTCAGTGTGTAAATTTTGCTACAGTAAGTTGGGCCAGTGTAATCAATCTGTTTACACACTATTTGTATATAGATAACTTGCTAATTAATGCATAACAATTATCTACTAAACATATTAAATAGCTACTGTTTAGAACTAATATTATAGGAATTTAAATCAAACTTATGTCATTATTAACAATTTAAATAAATACATATAAGACATTAATGTGTACAACTATAGATAGAGTATTATATATATACTTTTATTATTATCATAATTATTATTATTAAACTTTACCTTAATTAGAAATTAAACAAAGATAATATTAATAACTTTTATTTTTACTAAACCTTTAACAGAAGCTAAAAAAATATTAACTAAGCAACAAGTAAGGCAAACAACAATAATAATTAAAAGAAATGACCAATATAATATTTCTAACGAAAAATAAATCTAACCATGCAAAACAATAAAGAATAATTCTAGGAGCACAAAACAATATACGGCATAATTTTACGAGTCCTGATTATTTTTAGACAACTATTTTAGTATTTACGATTTAATAAAACTCGGAGGAAAATAAATGGGCCGGCCTTGCTCTAAGTCTTTCCCAGAGGCATTTTATCTCTGCGGGCCGGCCTGTACTGGGCACTGCTTCACGTTTTTTTTAAACGAAGGGGTAAATGATCTCCCTGGTCGTTGGATCAAGTCAGATCCTACGGCCAGGGGCCGTCTTCTACCTCCAGCGCTAGGGCTCGGCCTGGACGTGGCCATGGCGTACGGGAGGATGGGGAGGGCTCACCGGAGGGCTAGAGGCGACGGTGAGGGGCGGCGGAGGTGAGGCTTGGGGCAGGGCTTCCGTTTTTGGCGCAAACGGCGACGAAGAGCGAACGGCGCAAAGGCTCGGGCTCGGGCAGACGGCGTCGGGGTATGGATCGGGGCAACGTCTCCTCCCGGGCGCGGCCTCGCCGGGCGCGGCTAGAGACAAAGGGGTGGGCGCGCCGGCCTCCCTCTCCTCCTCCTCCTTGCTCCCTTCCCTTCTTCTCCTTCTCCTCCGCTTCCTTCCCTCCTCCTTATCTTCTTCTTCCTCTCGGTTGGGGTGGCGAGGTGATGGGGTGAGTGGGGGTGGTGCTGGTCTCTGGAGTTTGGAGAATAGGGGCTGTGGCGACCTCCTTTTATAGCCGAGCGAGGAGGACTCCAACGGGAGGGAGAGCTCGAGCGGCTAGGGTGCGGTGCAACGGGCGGGAGCGCCACGGGGGCGATCCGCGGCCTCGTTCCTGGTTGGACGAGAGGGGCGGTGAGAGAGCTCGTGAGAGAGAAGCAAGGTGCAGGTGGGTGAGCGACGGTCTCCGACCACGTAGCAGGCGGAAGTTGGGGGGTGTACGTGCGAGCTAGGCCACGCCAGCGATCCTTGGGATCGACTCCGGTTGGGCAAGCGAGGGTGACGAGGCTGAGAGTGGGCTCGGGAGAGAAGAGAGAGAGGTGGTTGTCCACGGGAGAGAGAGAAACGAGAGAGAGAACCGTGGGAGAGGGAGAGATCGTGAGGGAGAGAGAGAGATTAGGGGGTGGTTAGGCTAGTTCTCTCTTTTTTCTAACTCTTGTTAATATTTTTTTAATGAGTTATGAAGGTCATGCATTCGCCTCATTATGATTTTATGTAGTTAGGTACTTTTATTGATAATTGTTTTAGTTATTTCTAATCAACAAAAGTTTAATGCCTAAGGGTTTTGTAGTGCTAAAATTATTAGTATTATTATTATTATACAAAAAATTTATTAGGTTTCAGCAATAAGGGTTTTAGGATTTATCAAGTTGCCATTATATGATCATCTCAAGATGAGTTGCATGCACCACAAAATGATCATCATCACAAGTACATCATCAAGCAACAACATAGCTAATCCTAAGCACACAGGTTCAAGCATTGAAACAACAACCTAACATTTCATGCAAGGTTTTTGTTGGCTCCAATTTTTTTTGTTATCTAAATTTACTAGAGAGTAACAGTTGGGATGTGACAAATCATGGCCATCAAGAAAGAAAGTATCAAATTCTTCAGGAAGGGAAGTATCAAGTGAGTCCTCAGAATCAAGGGATTCCTCGTCAAAGCAATCACTAGCCTCTTCTAGGGCTGCAAACATTTTATTTTAAAAATCCTCAATATAAGTATTGGAAGTATAATTCTCGAAGAACTAAGAAAGAACAACAAATTTTTCGGACTGGGGAATAGTATCGTGATACTTTACAATCAAAGAAGCAATCTCATAAGCACCTTTAAAAACGAAAAACTCTTCAATCTTTTCAACATCAAAGTAATGATAAAAACCTTTAGCATAAGAAGGTAAGATCTCATTTTCATTAAACTCACATTGGAAAGGAAGGTGTTTATGATTTATATTAGAACAACAAGTAAAATCATAAATATGGCACAAAAGTTTAGCTTGGAAATAAGAAACATGTATTTGATCCCATAAGTGTTTCCCTTTCTGAGATAGGCGGTGCCGCTTATAATGAGCATGCTCATCCAATGATTTTCCCTCAACCAAGTCGGTTGGGTTTTTAGCGCGAGCACAAATTGATCGAAGACGATCCAAGTGAAACATGTCCATCCTACCATATTTGGGTGGCTCCACACCCATTGTAAAGATAGCATCAGTAGGCAGACGAAGGCAAAGATAAAAGGTAGCAACTATTTTTTTGGTTTGTCATAAAGACTCAAAGGCAAAAACTGAAAGGTAAACTAACAAGACTAAAAAGTAAAGGTAAAAGGTAGTGGGCAACTCCCCTATCTTATCACTCGGAGTCCCTGGCAACGGCGCCAGAAATTTTCTTGATACACAAGAGATGATAATGGATTCTCGCCCTTCGTTGGTTTACCCCAAGTGGAAGGTGAGATGTAGTATAGCAGCAAATTCCCCCTATGTAGAGGATAGGGTTTCTCTCCCGTAGGACTCCGGCGATGATAAGTAGGTGGCAAGAAAACAATGGCACCGTTTACGACAAACATTGCTTCCTTGACTTTGCTCCCAATGAAGTTCGGAGAGGTTGTCAATCTCTTCGGTCTTGTTGTTTACAAAGAATCAAAACACAAGGGATAATGATAATGATAGCAACTGAAATAAATACGGAAAAGTAAATGAGTGTGTAAAAAATGATGAGAATATGGACTGGGGTCCCGTGATGTTCACTAGTGATGTCTCTCTCCCAAAAGACGATAAGACTGCTATGCGAGGTAAACAAATTAAAAAAGGGCAATTGACAGGATTATAAATGCACCGCAATGCTAACTATGCTGCAAAAGAAAGGAAGAGGCTCAAAAGCATGAGAAGTACGCCAAAATAAGTAGACATAAATCCATCTGCATATACTACTAATCATCCACCTTGAGATATCTATCCAGAATATCTCGCTGGTATTAAGTTGCGAGCCCCTCCCAAAGTGTAAACCCAAAGCAACATACAACGGCATTAGAAAGAACTTTGTGTAAAGTAAACAATCCTTACAACCGCGATTACAAGCACCGTTGTTTTCCCCCTTGTGGCCACAGCACATCCCCTAGACTCATGTTTCTGTCACTCAAGCGTGTCTTCAGGGGGCATGTACCCACAATCGAGCATAACGTTCCCTCTTGGAGTCACTACCTACCACTTGGCCAAAGCAATAAAAAGCAACGGAGAACTTTCAAGAATTACTTCGGAAGAAAAATACAAAAGATAAGAACCAATTACATTACTCTATCACAATCTGAACATAATCTCATAATCCATCAGATCCCATCAAACTCAGCATAGCAAAAGCAGAAATATTACATATATGCCTCGATCATGTAGGGAAGCTCACGAGGTCTAAACCATGAAGAACAAGGAGGGGAGGAGAACATCATATAGTTACTGATCACGGACCCATGGTCCAAGGTAGACTACTCACGGCACATCCTGGAAGCGTCCATGGTGCAGGAGAAGCTCCCGGAGGTCGATCCTCCCTCCGGCATGGTGTCGGGAAGGGTCTTGACGGTACTCCCGATCTTGGAAGCGCGGCGGGGGCGGAACAGAGGTGAGTTTGCAAAATAGGGTTCTGTCTTCGCAGTTTTCCCGTGACAGAGATTAAATAGGTGAAGGGGGCAGCCAGGGGGGCCACCAGGGGTCCAGGCGCTCCCCTAGCACGGCCAGGCCGCTGGCCGCGCCAGGTTGTTGCCTGGGCACCTGGTGGTGGCCCCCTGGACCTCCTTCGGGGCTCTGGAAGCTTCCGGCACGCTGATTTTTTATCTGATTTTCCCGGATTTTTGGAGAACTTTTTATATGGGGAAAAACTGAAATAGAAAAACAGCAGAAAACAGAATCTGGCACTGGGGTGCGCTGAGTTAGTAGGTTAGTCCAAATATGATCAAAAGTGTATGAAAGTGTATCTAGATCACAGCAATATCACACTCAACATGCATGGAGCGAGCAGAAATTATCGATATGTTTGAGACGTATCACCTACCCGCGAAGACTGTTGCGATCCCCTACACTTGTGGGTTATCAAGACTATTTTCTAGCACCGTTGCCGGGGAACATAGTTCTACTTATAAGTTCACTTGATAAGTGCACTTTATCTTATTACTCTGTTTGCTTACAATGGTTACTTTTTATGAAACTAGATCTTATTGGCAAGGTGGATTCACTGAGGATCAACAAAAATATTATAAGGAATACCGCTTGTCTGAAAAAGGGATATTTATATGGAAACTGATACAAAAATTATATCACTATGCTAGAAACTTTTGTTCTGATTATGATATATCTTATTTATGTGATAAATTTTGTTGCTGCTTGCCGTTTAAACACCTTCCTTTCCAATGTTGGTGTAATGATAACGAAATCTTGGCTTCTTATGCTAAAGATCGTTATGATTTCTTTGATGTAGCACAAATAGAAGAATTTGTTGTCTTTAAGGGTGCCTATGAAATTGCTTCCTTTATTGAAAATATTGAAGATTCCCCTTATAAATCTGAGAGTCTTGATATACTTAAATATTGTTGTGATAATTTTAATGATAATGCTTATATTACTAACTATCTCAAAATGTTCTCTCCAGAAGAGGAAGAGACTAATGCTTTGCAGGACTCTACGAAAGAATAAATTGCTGAAACTAAAAGCTCATTGGATGAATAAGAGGAGGAGAGTGACGAACAAAAGGAGGAAGAGTGGAGTAGCTACCCATCTATACCAACTAATGAGAGTAACTCTTTGATTCTTACTTTATATGATTTCCCTCAATTCTCACAGAAGGAGGATGAATGCTATATTGATTGCTATGATCCTATTGAATCTTTTGAAATACCCTTTTTGATGAAATTCATGCTTGTGGCCATGATTCCCCTATGAATGAGACTTGCAAGGGTGATTTTGCTACTGTTATATATGATAATCCTTGCTACTTTGATAAGTCTTATGATAACCCTCTATTTTTTTCCTACTATGGATGTTCTTAATGATGATGAGTTTTGCTCAGAAAGTTTATATGATTATGTGATATTAGATCATGAAAAGCATGGTTTATGTGATGGTTATATTGTTGAGTTTGTACATGATGCTACTGAAAATTATTATGAGAGAGGGAAATTTGGTTATAGAATTTTTCATGTTAGAAAACACCTCTCTCCATGTTGAAAATCTTGAAGGTGCTCTTGTTTTACCTTCCTATGCTTGATTCTTTGTGCTTCATTGATTTATTTTCTTACAATATGCCCATGCATAGGAACCATGTTAGACTTATATGTGGTTTATATTTGCTCCTTTTATTCTCTCTTTTGTGCTTCAACTTTTCATTCTTTTATGAGCATCGTTACACTCATGCCTAGCTAATGGCTTTAAAGAAGCGCTTCTGGGAGGCAGCCCAAAACGGATTAGGTTTATTTTGATTTTGTTGTGTCTTGGATGTTGTTACTACTGTAGAAACACCATTATATCTTTATTTTAAAGTTGTGTGCCAAGTTCTAGCCTCTTATGATAAGGGAAGCAAAAGTTGTGACATGATGTCTAGAAAAAACAGATTCTGTCTACTTGACGGAAAAATTCATGATAAATCACCAGTTCATCTTTTTGAGCTGAATTTTTTACACAGCATGATCTATACAATTGTGAACCTTTCATATCATTTGAGTTTTCTTATTTGAGCAGAAGAAGTGCATCTGAAAAATCAATCTTTACAATCTGTCCTGTTTTGGCAGATTATCTATTAGTGTACTAACCGCTCTAATAAGTTTATGAGAAGTTTTATGTGAAGGAAGTTTTCAAGTGTGCGAAGGGAGATGATGAAATAAGATTTAGGAGTGCCAAAATCTTAAGCTAGGGGATGCCCCCGGCACCCCACAAAATATTTCAAGGAGACTCAAGCGTCTAAGCTTGGGGATGTCCCCGTGCATCCCCTTCTTCATCAACAATCGTTAGTTCGTCCTTCTCCACACTATATTTTTATTGCTTCACATGATATGTGTTATTCTTGGAGCGTATGTATATTTTCTTCTAGTTTTGTTTTGTTTTGTTTTTTGGTCATTACAATGTCGGACCCTATCATGCTTGATTGGGAGAGATACACGCTGCACTTTATCATAGAACACCCTAGAGCTTCACTTATATCTGTTGAGTGTTAAATTTATCTACTACCTGTTTGTTAGCTCTTGTGCTTCGCTTAGATCTTGTTTGAGATAAATTTAATTTATTTTGTAGAAAGTTTATAACTCTCGTGCTTCACTTATATTTGTTTAGAGAGTTATTTCTGTTGCAATGGTTTATATGTCTCATGGTATGTTTTATATGTGGTGTATGGGTAATCTAGATCACTAGGTCTAGCTTAGGATATCTTGCAATAATTTTGAGGTTGTAAGGCCCGATATGCGGTACTTTTCCAGATCTAAATGTTTCCATCTAGATCCGGGGATGAAGCACATATCAGTCCCACCGCGACATATGACAATTCCATATGCCCCGGATTTCCAACATGATATCACAACATTACAGCTACAAGGATACAACATCTCATACAATCGGCATACAACTTCCTTAATACAATACATTAGTGGAAGATGCATGTCTGAGTACAGACTACAAGCAAATGCCTAGTGGCAAAGGTAAATCACACCATTCCCGTAACCACACAGGTCCAGGCTCTCCGCCGGGATCCGCCTAACTAGTCGTCGTTGAGTCTCCACGAAGGCGTCCAGAAGAAGGGTCGAGGTGGTAATCAACTGCAGCGTCCGATCAGGAAAAACATAAAAGGGAAAAGAAAAGAAAGGGGTGAGAATATATCAAAAGTCTTGTAACTAACTTCTCATGGGTAAGAAGGGGGTAGTGGTGAGGTTGCAGACGCTCTAGCAATATATGAGTGGCTAACGGTCTATTTTGGAGTAAGATGAGAACCAAGCATTCGATGAGGAATCGCCTCCAATAAGTCTTGCTATCAACTACTTATGCAAACATAACACCTACCCTATCCTTGTCCTCCTCTTCGCATCCCGACGAAGAAGAAGAAGTCAAGGCACACACACATTGATCAAGTTCATTAAGATTATCTCAGTTGTTGTTGTCTATGAACAAGGAGTAGGTCTCAAGTCGTCCATAACCGTGGACACGGCTTCTCGAAAAGATTTAACCCTGCAGGGGTGTACCAACTTCCCATTACAAGGCTCCACACGCACGCCCATCTCTCTCAGTTGCTACCCATCATAGGCAACCATTTTATGATTTAGTTCCGAGAGATCCGATACAACAGGTCCCTCCAACTAACAACGAACAAATCCGGGTGGCCCCCGGTGAGTCGACATCCAACTCAAAAGCCAGCCGCTCTCTCGAATTGGCCTCTACCGTCTAGACGAGGTCGGGTTAGCTACGCAAACCATGTGGGAAGCCCCCTAGCTCCTTGGGGTGGACCAACAAGAGAAAACATGTCTCCGCTGGACCAAGTTATTTTAAAGGATATCTGCTAGGAGCGAACCGACAGGCATATATGCATGATTTTCAAATGGTAAATCAGCTTGGGCCACCACTAGAAATGTTTGAAGCTAGGTAGGTAAGAAAAGGGGACCCCATAAAATCCCACACACGGTTAGGCACGCTCAGTCTTAAAACCAATACCCGGAACTCGGGTCCTAGGTGACTCGAATGGAACAAAGCGTCAGGGCGGGATAGCCTAGACCTTCCATCCTTAGTCGAGTATAGTCAACATTATAATAATCATATATTCCACAATAAATATAATAATGTGATAGCCCAATCCAAGGAGTAATAGGATAACAGTTGATAACATCCTAGCATGCATACTAAGCAGTGGCTGAGCAGCGAGCAATAGTAACATAGCCGAACAAGGTTTGCTGGGATGTGGAGGGACATAGTTGTTTGGGTTTATTTGAGAGGCATGGATATAAAGTGGTAGGATCAATGTCAGAACCCCAACTAGGGTAAGTTCTAGGGTTTGATTGTGCCCTTTGCATCATGCAAAAATTCAAAAGAATTCAAAATTGGGGAAAAGAAAAGCCCTAGAGAATTTAATTCAAATGGCCAGACAAAAATTTCTTCCAAATTTTCCTCTGGTATTTTTGAAAAGTCTTATAAATATGCATGATCACATATAAAGTGAAGTGGATCCCACTGCATGCACCAAGATTTTTCAAATATTCCAAACAGGGCTTGGAAATTAAATTAAACTCCAATTTGAATTGAAATTCAAATTGTTTGAATTTCAAAAGTCACCAAAACTTATGAGTGGCTAGTGGCTGGAACCCTAAGCCCACATAAAAGTTTTGGGGAATTTAAAAAATGCTCTGCTATTTTTATTTGGGAAAAAACAAATAACAGAAAAAGAAAACAGAAAGAAATAACAGAAGAAAAGGAAAAAGAAAACCCCAGCCCACCCCACAGGCCACAGGCCCACTTACCTCGGCCTGGCCCAGCCCAGCCGCCTCCTCTGTTGTCGTCTACCCCGTGCACGAGCACACAGCTGCATGCCCGGCATGCCGGCGTCGCCGTGGCCACTAGCTGGCCTCCCCCATCGCCATCTGCCGCCGTGGAGACGCCTGGTGAACCCCCAACTCCTTTCCCCCTCCCTCTGGTCCTCCACATTGTCTCCCCTCGCCATTCTCATGCCCTAGCCGAGACCCGCCGGAGCGCCGACGAGGAAACCACGCGGCCATCGTGCCCCTTTAGACGTCGCGAGTTGTCCAGGAAGCTCCCCGTCCTCGGCTTCGTCGAACTACGCAG
This sequence comes from Bromus sterilis, assembly GCA_950022295.1. Taxonomy (NCBI): domain Eukaryota; kingdom Viridiplantae; phylum Streptophyta; class Magnoliopsida; order Poales; family Poaceae; genus Bromus; species Bromus sterilis. Next base: position 279,168,537 of record OX465599.1, on the reverse strand, counting down.
CCAATCAAGCCCAACCTGCCCCGAAGACCTCGCCCACCTCACCAACTCGCCGCCGTCTGCAGCAAGTTTCCGGCGACCAATTCGTCATCGACGGGCCCCCTCCGGACTCCCCGTGCTCGCCATAGAGCTCTGGTGAGCTTCACGAGTTTTTCCCCCCTAGCAGCGCTTCTCCCCGGCCCCTCTTCGTCGTCCTTCGCCGCGGACAGAACACGGCCGCCGCGGGCCTCGACGCCGTCGTGCTCCAGGACCTCCTCGGGACATCCCACTGGCACCCCTCGATGCGGAAGAGAACGAGGCACACGCCCGTGCCCTCTGTTTCCTTTCCCGTGGCTGGAAAGCCTACTTCGGCGAGGCGCCGCCGCGTACGCACCCGCGGGGGTCAAGCTGGCCATTAGCGCCTAAACCACCACTTAACCCCCCCCCCCCCCCCCACGAGTCCATGACAAGTGGGCCCTAGACCCCCTTAAACCCATTTGTTAATTAAGCTAACATGGATTTAACCCACTGAGGCTGACACCCTGGCCCCACCAGTCAGACCCCCCACGTCATGCTGATGTCAGCATGATGCAGTAAATATTTTCCAGAATTAAAACAATTCCAGAGAAATTACAGAAATTCCAGAAAATACCCAAAACTTCAATAATTCATAGAAAATTCATATGAACTCCAAATTGGACAAATAATATATGAAAAATTATCAGAAAAAATGCAAGGATTAAGAATATGCAAAAAAAAAATCATGTTTGACCATTTTAAAATGGGGCAACAGTAGAAAATGTGCATATGGATTAATTTGAATTCAAATTTGAAGTTTGAATTTGCAATTCTTTTGCAATACACTTCAATTAAATGCAATTGTCAACACATCAGTACCATGTACATCATGTTTTCACAACTTATCATGTGCTTGAGCATCACAGTTATATTTATCCCTTGTTTGATTGTTTGCTCGATAGACGTGCAACTGGAACCGGTGGCCACCCCCTTCGTCGAAGACACCGTGTGTGAACCTCGTCAACAAGGCAAGCAAACCCCATTGATCATGTCTATAAAATCCCAATTCCCTCTCAGTCTCGCTTATGCATGTTTAGGAGATCACCTTGTATCGATTCTACCGCATAGGTTAACCCATATCCGATGCATGACCTATCATCTTGTCATAGTAGTAAGCAAACCACAATCCTAGCTGACATAGGAGTTGATTGATATCATGTGGCCCCGCCAACTGTTACAACTTATTGCATGCTTAGTGTTACAGTGAGGTTGCTTTTGATGTGAGTCGGGATGATAGTGAACATGGTGTTGATGAAAGTGAAACTGTGTTGGTGAATCCACCCTAATACAAGGTGAACGATGAGAGGCTGTGTAGGAGTACACAGTGGGTTGTCTCGTTGAACACCGCCTTAAGCACCGAGTTCTTGTATGGTAATCCAAGACAAAGAGTACAACCACACATTGGGCTCACTGACCCCTCTCGGCCTAGTACCTTGATCCGTGTCGACGTCCAGGGTTCACATTAGTTCGGGCTTTCCATTTGACATGTGCATAGAAAAAGAACGAAGGAAATGGTTGCATCATATAGATATGTGGGTGCACCTGTGAGGCAGGAAAACCATCTGCCAGAGGTGGCGTCTCGGTCACTTACATTGTTTGAGTCCGTTTCGTTGATCCGGCCGGGCTCTCGAGCGGAGGCAAACTCAGATAGTCGACTCCTGGAATAGACCGGTTGTGGGAGAAGTGTCATGGTGAACATCCTCGCTGTCACCTCTTGAATGGTGGCGAGCAAAAGACGGTAACCGATGGTCATGTGTGTGTAGCTTACACCCTTGCAAGGTTAATAAAACTATTCGAATAGCCGCGTCCGCGGTTATGGACTACTTGGAACCTGTACCTGATTATTAGACAACTTAAAATGGATACTTCTAAAATACACCAAGATAAGTGTGAGTGCTATGGCGTGCTTTCTCGTGGGGAAGTCGAGGAAGGCATGATAGTGGTGTAATTGGTTGGAGATGTAGTGGACTCGTGTACGCTTCTTACGTCAAGTCTGGTATTCGTAGTTCAGGATTAGCCAAGTCAAAGCTGGAATTTCTGCATGTTCAAACCCCACCTCCCTTTACCTTGATACTTGAGCATGAGTAGTGTAGTTCTGATCTAAGTCTTGCTGAGTACGACTTTGTACTCACGTTTGCTTATTCTATGTTTTAGATGAGAAACCGGACCCCGATGGAGTCACCTTCGTGAAGCTCGACGTTGACCATGGTAGTATAGTTCCAGACAGCAGTCTGGTCCCTCGTGGAAGGGCATGTTTGTTTACAAGGCTTCTCTAAGCCATTTGTTAAACTTGTCTGTACTCAGACCTAATTTGCTTCCGTTGTATGATGTAATGTTGATCACAGACATGTGATCTTTGTATACTCTATGTGTAAGTAAATAAATAAGTACTTTGTAGAGTTATGTGATGATACATGTTGTTCATACTAGGCATGTGTGTTGCGTGTATGTTTATAACATGCATGTCTTAGTATGGGTTTTCGAGACCTTAGTTGTGATCTGGCTGGCGGTCTTTTATACACCAAGTGGCCCTTAGATGTGTGCAGCTTGGGGCATCGCGATGCGATTGCTCGTGACTCTGTCACGTGCACACTTTGTTGTATGATCGAGCCCGCCCTAGACCCCGACTAAGTGATCGGGCTGGAGTAAGTCTATGTAAGAGTTAGGATCCAATCGATAACATGGTTGAGGCGACTTGTCTATGAGTATGGGATTCACCACCCATAAGCATTTAGACTTGTGAGCGGACGTTGAGGACCCATCTCAGTTGATCATCCGGCCTGGATGGGATGCCCCTCACGCTTGATGCTTTCCGAGAGCCTTCTGTGCTTGGCCTTGTCTGCTTAGACAAGTGGGTAAGGCTCTCAGCTCTCCATGTGATTGTATCATGACTGGAATTACATACGCTAACCCCGGGTCCCGACAATCAAGCAATCGTTCTATCCTACACCTAGGCGCGAGTGATCTGAAAGTTATAAGCATGATATATGCTCCCCATTACCTGATGAGAAGATGAAACTGAAGGTGAAGTCGATCGCAAGCTCGGAACATCTCTGAGAGGAAATCGCGGAAGCACACAAGAAGGAAACACTAGAAAAGGCAATCGACGAACAAGCATCTATTACTACGAAGCAGTCACGAGCAATCAACAACAATAAGGCAACACAAGACAATGCACCACGGTATCGTATCTACCGTCGAGGGAGGTTACTAACAGGTTAAGTGGAGTACTCATCACACACAACGATACCGCGCATTTAGAATGGTTCAAGTTGTTTAGCTATACAAGGTGAGCAAAGGTTGTTAACATGGCATCTCACTCCAGCATGTCATATCACACAAAACATGACAAGAGGTGAAGCATAAGATAAACTATCTATGCTAGTCAATTTAAGTGAGGCACGACCTAAACATGGCATTCCACTAAATGTCGCACGACAATTAAAACATTTGGTATTGTTCTGTCCTAAACCATATTTTAGGTTGCTTAAAAACAGAAAAAATAGCATAACCACAAAGTACATGAAATTCTAATCAAGTTACATATAAATAACACTCCAAACGGAGTTACGGTTAAAAAGATTTAAGCAAAACAAGTTACGGGCACAATCTGCCAACATCAGGAAGCACACTTTAGAGCAATGCATAAATAGGATAATGAATTCAAACATGCTCACAAATGATATGCAACTAAAGTATACATGGCAGGGAAGGCATGTCAAAAGGAATCATGCAAATAGGCATCATGGTTCACTAGTTATAAGCAACACAAAAAGCTATAAAACATTACTAGTCAAGGAATTAGTGAAAATCAGGAAAACAGGGCAGAAACTGTTATATTCATGCTATATAAACAGGAGAAAACTATATGCAAATGTGCAGCAACATGACATAGCAATAGATGGGCATGAAGTAGACATGATGGTGATCAGGTACAAACAAGAATCAAGGTCATATGCATCACAAATCAAAAGATATTAAGCAAGCAACATGGCATCGGAAAGTTATAGCAGGTTAGCAACTTTGGAGCTAAACATAACTATGACCAGGAATGTAAACATGACAATGCAATACATATAATGGAAGTAGACATGGCATAGATCAAAATGACATATTGCAATGCTCAATAGGATGCACGGTTAAAAAGATATAGGACAGCAAAGTGGCAACTTTATATAAACAGCAGCACAGTAACATCAGGGTAGCTACTTTGGGTGATGAAACAAACATCATGCAGCAGGAAAATATGACATGTGAATGCATAGAATTGAAGTAGACATGATGCTTAACAGTATTCAACAAGAATCAATAGCATAGGCCTCATGGATGTGTCACAATCATCAATCAAACTTGCAATAAAATAATAACATCAACACTTAACAGGAAATAACAGGAGTTAACAGTCTGATGCCCAGTTCAACAGTGATTAACAACATTAAGATGGCCTCAAATCAAAATGCTCACAAAAGATGAACTGAATTACACACAATTCTAAATTTTTTTTCCTTTTGGGAGCAACGTCATCCGAGCTACGGTTTACTCGCAAATTAATACGCAAAACATTATCAACAGCAATAATAAAAGGACTTAGCAGAAATTTCATAGAGGGAAAAAAAGGGAATGTGCCTCACCACTGGGCTTGGCCCAACAGTGGCTGGCTGGGCTCGGTGTGCAGCTGGGCCGCAGGAGGCTGGTGGACCGGGCCGCTGGAGCCGGTGCTGGGAGGCGGCGCAGCGGGGCCGAGGGGGGTGGCGCGGCAGCGGTTGAGGGAGGAGGCGGTGCGGCCCCGGAACGGGCCGGATCCGGCGAGGCGAAGTCCTCGGTGGCCGCGGGCTTCACGGGGCGGCTCCCATGGCGGCGGGGTCGCCGGCGACCTGTGGAAAGAGGAGAGAGGGAGGTGAGGCCGAGGGAGAAAAGAAGGAGGAAGGAGAGAGGGACGGCGCGGAGGAGAGGCGACTCGCGTGGCAGCGCTCTCGCTGGAGGCGCGCGACGACGGCTCCACGGTGCAGCCGGCGGCGGCCAGGAGAGAGAGAGGAGAGGTAGGTGGAGGGCTAGGGCGCGTCTGGGCCGTCGGATCTCCGTATCAGACGGTCCAGATCAGATGGGGCTAGGGTTTGGGCGAAAATTAGGCAAAATGCGAAAATTGGGGAAGATCTGGGGGTGTGGCTGCAATTTTTAGGCTAGGGAAACCCTAGAAAGGGGTGGGAGAGTGGTGGTCTTTATATATCCCAGGTGGCTGGCGGTTTGCAAAAACATCCCCGGTTTTTCTCTTGCGCGCGTGGTGTTTACGTTTCTGACCGTCGAGGGTCCGCAGGACCTCCGATTCGGGTAAAACTTCGAACTACACGATCACCTCGCGCTGGAACCGTGCCGAGAACACTTTCCGACACGCTATAAAATAACCCGTGTAATTATTAAACAGGGTTTTGTTCCGTTGGCCACGGCTGGTCTTGTGCCGGTTTTGTGACGGTGATCGGGTGAATCCCGGTGTCGCAAGGTCACGTGTCAGGGTGGCAATGGTCAGTATCCATCCGGTACGAGATAAGAGGGGGAAAATAATCGTCGATCGATAAATCGGGGATGCAAACACCGCAGAAATATCAAACAATCAAAGAATTCACACCAAAAACAAAAAAATTAATTTTTATGAAATCTGGGCTGTTAGAGAGGTATTGATTGATTAATGATGAATGTTTATGCAATTGAGCTTGCGCCCATTAGTGATAGGTGTCGCAACTTGGCTAACCGTGCCTTATTTTTGAAAAATAAAAAATTAGTTGAGAACTCTAGCTACTAAAAGGATCACTAATCTCTGCGGGGTTGGAATATATAGAGTACCCCCACGTACCATGGGTGGAGGATGTGCAAGGATAACCAAACCCCCATACACTCCTCCTCGGGGTACTTGTCTCTTTGTGAATCTCCTCACTAGACAGATAGTTACTGATAATAAGTGCATGAGTTCTTCGGACTAATGCGAGTATTCGTTTGTTGGCACTTCCACCTTTCCATATTTTGCTAGCCTCTTCGGTACTGTGCATTTCCCTTCTCGTGGGAGTTGGTGCAAACTTCGCCGATGCATCCTAACCATTGGCATGGTACGCTCTGTCATACATAAACCTCCATATATCTTCCTCAAAACATCCACCATACCTACCTATCAAGGCATTTCCATATCCTTTCCGAGATATATTGCCATGCAACATCCATCGTTCTTCATGTTCATATGACTTATCCTTCATTTTCATATTGCCTACTGCTACACTGGCAGAGGCATTCATATAGAGTCATTAATTTTTGATTCATAGTTGTAAGTAAATAAAAGTGTGTTGATGTTCTTATAGAGTGTTGCCCCTACAATGAGGAAAGGAATAAAAGATTCCAAATTGGACGAAATAAAGAGAGAGAGAGAGAGAGAGAATAAAGAGCCATGGAGGCCACCCAAAATCAAAAAGTACAGTGAAAAAGAGAAAAAAGAAAAAGAAAAAAGAGAGGGGGAAGCACTACTATCCTTTATTCCACACTTGAGCTTCAAAGTAGCACCCGTACTTCATAGAGAGTTTTCATATCATTCATGTATAACTATGTGGGGATCTATACACTATAGAACTTGGCTTCCATATTCCAACGATGAGCCTTCCCAAAAGATCTCTAGGTCTTCATGAGCAAGCAAGTTGGACGCACCCCCACTAGCTCCATTGGAGGACTTTCATAAACCTATAGCTCTTTTTGCATCCGCATGTTGCATGGCAATCCCTACTCCTCACACCATATCTATCATTTGACTTTCTCCCGCCTATGATTTTCCTCATTGGTGTGAGCCTTTCTCACTTTTTGACTTCCTATCCCCATCATTATTCTATTTTTCCATCCTAAGTGCCAACGTATCTTGCTCGCGCTCATCCATTACATGAGTGCTGAAAGTAGAAAGGGAGAGGATCAGTTTGACTTGTACCTGACTAGTGGTCTGGGGACGAGTCATAATAAGATTCCAAAGGGACCATGTGTGAAAATTAGTAGATTGAGTTCTCAACAACTATTCAATATTTTTATGCTCTAAAACTTCCCACTCTTGGCACGGGGACTCCGACTAAGACATTCGATTCACGGACAGCAAGAGCTCAATTGTCTAGATGTTCTTTGAATGCTTGCTTAATATCAACTATAGATTATTGCTTTATACCACTTTCTCTTTCACTTATGTATCTTTATTACATTAGACTGATTGCCTTTACTCCTAAGTAGCATGTCACATAAAAAATTATCTTGTTATCATTTACCTACTCGAGGACGAGCATCAATTAAGCTTGGGGATGCTGATACGTCTCAAACGTATCTATAATTTTTTTCTCGTTCCATACCCTTTTTGTGTCATTGCTACATCTTGTTTCCATGCTTTTGAATCATTTATTGGACTAACCTACTAATATAGAGCCCAGTGTCAGTTCCTATTTGTTTTGTCTTTGCATTGCAGAAAAAGTCCATAAATGAAGTTGCTCAGAAAATTCCCAGAAAATTACCAAAAAATATTTACATCAGAAGAGTCCTCCAGCCGGAGGACGGAGTCAGGAGGTGGCCCCAGGCCCCCAGGCGCACTCCCGGCGCGGCCAGGGGGGCGCGCCAGGTGGATGCCTGGGTGACCTGGGCACCGCCTAGGACTCCCCCTTGGCCCTATTTATTTCCCGTGACGCAAAAACCTGAGAGATCGAACTCCTTTTTAAAGAAGCGCTCCCGATCACCGCCGCCATCGAAACCTAGCTTCGGGGGTCACCAGGATCCTGCTCTGGCACCCTTCCGGAGAGGGCCATAGCCCCAGGGGCCATCTTCATCAACTCTTATTCACCCGATGATGGATCATTGGTACGTCTCAAACGTATCGATAATTTCTGCTCGCTCCATGCATGTTTTGTGTGATATTGCTATGATCTAGATACACTTTCATACACATTTGATCATAGTTGGACTAACATACTAACTCAGTGCACCCTAGTGCCAGTGACGAGGATCGGCCTCTGCAAATCCCATGGTCAGGGACCCTGGGTTAGTCATAGAGAAGGAACAGGTTGGACGATACTCGTCGGCTAACAGGAGAAGCACTTCCTGGTCGATATTATTGCGTGAGGGGACGATTACAGGGGAGGCCAAGGCGAGTTCTCGCAAGACCAGGAGAGTAGATTGTCAATTGGATTGATCTAGACGTCTCCCCTCCCAACCTTTATATACGAGGCTAGGTCTCGGGGAGTCCGTACTAGATTACAAAGACAGTTTCCTAGTTCTAGTCTTGTCTTGTACGCCAAGTCGTGCCTTCCATATCAGTCGCGTACTCCTACTTCGGTGCTTGATTGGGCCAGTCGTGGGCCTTTTGAGGCTTTCCAGCGGGCCTCCCGTCTTCATATGCACCAGGTATCCTCATACGCAGGAGTCATGGGGTCACCCCCTCGTCAGTAGCCCCTGAGTTCCTGGGGGACACGAAGAGTCGCGCAGGGACTCGAATTCATCAGCGCTTTATTTGTTTTTAGCCGCGGCATCGCCGCGGGTTGCTGGCAGTTTTGAGCCATGAAAATACCTGTTTCGAGGGATTGCTATAAGCTGAAAGGGCCCAAGGAGTCGACTGGTCGAGCCGTGGTGAATTGTGCTAGTGGCAAATACCGCAGTAGCCCAATCAAGCTCAGGTCCCTCGACATGAACTTGGAACGACCGGTGTCTAGCAAAGTCATGCCGCTGCAGGTCTTATAGGATCAATTGCTGCCAGTCTAAGCAAATAGCCTGAGCGCGTTCGCTCGGCTCTTTCTATCATGCGAGCGCATGGAAAAGGTCGGGAGTGAAATTGCTTTGCGGTAAGTCCTGGCCCGGCCGTTCTGCGCAGCGGGGTCTTACCTACACGCTAAGCTTGCATGGCATCTGGGTACAGTGTGTCATAGCCCAGGCATAATTGTTGTTTGTAGAGGCACGGAGCCTGGTTAGCGATGCACCCACTTGGAATAAACAATCGAGTGAGCTATTAGCAGTCACTCGCGGAGCTTGTAGCAAACTCAGGCGAGGAAAATAAGAAATCACCCACTCGGAAAGTCGTCGAGTGCGCGAGTAGATCATATTTTCGAATACTTGTTGATTCTTTTGCGAGCAGTCACTCGAATGCTTTACTGTCTTCAGGGTGAGGGAGCACCCGAACTCTGAAAGTACGATGTTTCTGCTGGTGCGAGTGATAACTCGAGCATGTCTTTGCCTTCTGGGTGAGGGAGCACCCGAACCCGAATAAAGGTAATCCCAATGGGAGTAAAAGATTTTCGGAATAATATGAAAAAGCTTGTGCGGAGCAGGATGCTGACCGAAGGTGTGTGTTTAAGACGCATTGCTGAGATGTGACGTTGCCAGCCCGCCTGATAGGTTGGGTCGCCGTGTCATGTGAAAATGAAGTGACTTCACGCCTGCTGCCCGAAAATTTCACGCTGCGCGATGATGGCCCTCGTTTTTCACGTGCAGTAGGCGGTATGGTTAATGCGCCGGTTGAGTTTTCCATGTTTCTTGGCTATCGTGGGATCGCGCCACGTCTGCTGGACTCCAAGATGAGCGGTGATGATTTGTGTTTCCCTACTGCTGGTTAAATACCATGGTGTCTAGTTTGTTTAGGTTTTCACCTAGCCATTGCCTTCTCCTACTAGTCCTTCTTCTTCCTTCTTTGTTCTTTGTCTCCTGCCTTTCTCTTTGCGCGGTTTGCTTGTTTAGATCCATGTCCAAGCGTCCTCGCAGTGCAACACAGGAGTCGGCGAGGATGACTGGTAGTAGGGAGCGATCTTCTTTTGGAACCGCAGATCTGGATGATTTGGTGGCGGGTGGCATGATGGTGAATGGTGCCGACCGGATTCCTGGGGATGAGGAGGTTCCTGCGCCCCGTCCAGATGAACGGGTATGCTTTTAGAGCTTCTTCCCTCGTGGTTTTGCGCTTCCCGTTCATCCTTTCCTCTGGGGGTTGCTTTTTACCTATCAATTTCAAATGCATGACTTGACCCCAAATGGGATTTTGCACATTGCCTACTTCATCACGCTCTGTGAGGGTTTATTGGGGATCTATCCCCATTGGGGCCTCTGGAAATGTCTCTTCAATGTGAGGAGGACGAACTCTGAATATGCCATTGGGGGCGTGGGCATTTCCATTAAGGAGAAGCCTGCCTACTTTGATCTGGAGAAGCTGGACTACGTCTATACATGGCGGAGGAGTTCGTTTTATCTGAAGGATCGGTGCGTTGAGGCTCAGCAATTTGGTCTTGCCCATTTTGATCCTGCTGTGCGGGCGGTTAAGCGGTCTTCATGGGCACATCTTTTGTCTGCTCGTGAGGTGTCTCTTGTGGAGCCATTGGTGCGAAAGATCACTGCTTTGAAGGATGAGTTGACTGGCGGTCAGCTTATCTCCGTGTTTGTCAGGAGACGCGTGCAGCCGCTTCAGCATCGGGTTCGCCCTATGTGGCTATACACTGGGCCCAATGACTCGACCAGGTGTTCGCCCGAGGAGTTCTCTGATGGTGACCTTTTGAATCGGGTTCAGCAAGTCACGAAGTGTACGAGTATTGGGGAGGAGAGCCTCGTCCGTCCTTACGCTGTGGAAATTGTTGATGAACCTAGTATGTCTGATGCGGGCCCTGTGCCTGCAAGTGACGGGGGTGCTTCGGTTGCTGATGCTGTTGAGTCTGCGGGTGGTCGACCGTTAGTTGCAGATGACTCTGGGGATTCGAGTCCTCTGCGTGTCAAACATACTCGCCCTTTGAGTGCGAGTGGTCGCGACGCTGCAGGTGACGGCGATGATTTGCCAGCAGTCGTGCATCCTGCCGCGCCGTGTCCTCCTTCGGATGCTCCGAAAAACTCAAGTTCGGTATATTGCTTCGTCCGGGCGCTGCACTTGCTGGGTTTGTATGACTTTCTTCTTGGTGATTTTTCTTTTTTGGTTTTGACCCCTGTTCTGAAGATAAGTTACTTGTAGGACTGCTCCTGTTCCAGCTGCTTCTTCTGCGAGTGCTGCTGCTGCTAATGTTCGATCGACTGACTCTGGCGTGGTTCCTGATCTACCTTCGGACTCGGCGACTCCTATGGCTTCAGGTGTGGGGACGTCCCCTGTGACTGCAGCTGTGGAGGGGACTCCTGCGACTGCTCCGTTTGGGGGATCTGCTGCGGCTCGTGGAGGGGACTTTCCTCCAGATGTTAAACCAGTGATTCCTAAGGAGCACTTCTTGGAAAGGCGGGATCTATCTGCTGAAGACAAAGCGAAGTTCTTTAATCGCATGGCCGACCAGGTATGGGATTTCTTATCCTTTTTGTTGGAGCAGCCCCCGAGGCTGCGAGTGATCATTTTTTATTGATTGCAGTTTTTTTCTTGGGTTTTTCTCTTTTGGTCTTTTGCATATTGGGAGCACAGCAGTGCTCCCAATGGGAGTAGCCCCCGAGGCTGCAAGCAATCATTTGTGATTGCTTGTAGTCTTGAGCTTGATTTTCTTCTTTTCCTTGGCTTTGAGTGGTGCATTTACTTGAATTCAGCCTTTGTTTCGGATGTGCGAGAGCGTGCTGACTGAGACTAATCGGTGGCGACGTGCTCATGACTCGGTCCAGGGGAGCTTGACGGCTATGAGATGTGAGATCGTTGATTCTTGGTCTTTGTTTCCTTTTCTAGTTGGTTTTTCTGACTGGTGTCTGTTCCGTAGGTCATAAGAAAGGTGCTGATAAGAGGGACGAGGCCGCAAAAAAGGAGCTCACTGAGCTTCGGGCTGCTCTGGAATCCAAGGAAAGGGACCTGTAGGCGCAGTATGGTGAGCTCGAGCGGTTGCGGCGGGTGGAGGAGCAATTTCTCCAGGTCGAGAAAGTTGGGTGCGAGCGCATGCGGGCCTTGGCGGGCTCTTTGGCTAGTTCGTGGACTGTTCCTGTCTTCCACTTACTGGGATTTGTTTGTCTCTGAAATTTCTGGGTATTGAGTCTTTTTCTTTCTTTCAGGTTCTGCGGGTATTGGGGCGGTGGAGGTAGCTGTTGCGGGATCGGGCACTCTCAGTGGTGTTGTGGATGCTCTCTCGGGTGCTGCTGTGGCTGTGGGGGACGTCTGCGCTCGGGCTTCGACTCTTTTGAAGCTTCTTCATGAGCACATGTTTCCGGATGAGGAGAAAAGGCCCGAGGGTCTTGATTCTCTGGTTGCTGCCTTCGGTTCGGACGGTGATCAACTGGAGGGCTTGGTTCTTGAGAACATGGTGAGTGAGCTTGCCACGTCTACTGTTGTTCTTCCAGGGCATGGTCTACCCATTGAAGATTCTATGGTGGATACTCTTCCTGATTATACAGACGACCAGAGCGCTCGTGCCACTCGGCTGGCCCGCCAGCTGCATCTGGTCGTGGAGGCTGATAACCGCAATTCTTCAGCCGGGGAATAGGGTGAACTTGTTTTTGTTTTGAAAACTTCAGCTGTAATGTGCCTCCTGCGGGACGGTGGATCTTTTTTAATTCATGGAACTGTTTTTTGCTCTTTTTGTGTTGTTTGTTTTGTCTCGTTTCTCTTGACTTGTTCCTCTTTGCAGTAGGCCACCCCGGGCGTTTCTCGGGCTTGGAATTTGCTGAATGAGGATGCTCGCGAGGGTGCCTATGAGTCTATTTGCTTGAGGCTGAAAGATGCCGAGCGAGAGATCGTTCGCCTGAAAGGTGTTGTTGCAGTCCATCGCTCGAAACGGGAACGCGCTAAAGTTGTCTTGGATAGCTTGGCGGCTTGGGTGGTAAAATTTTCTGACCTTCTAAAGAGTGAGTTTGTCTCTCTTCGACTGCTCGACTGTGTGAGTTCTTTTCCTTGTCCTTGCAGCTGATCTTTTGATCTTCATTGTGAAGTGCTTGATGGGAGTTCTCGCGAGGAAGAGGAAGCAGTGCAATCGGATCTGTTGCGGCTGGAGGACCCGGTTGTGCAGGCGAGCAATCCTTTCTTGGATGGGTAGGGCGCGTGCTCGGGTGTTTGCCATTCCGTGGATGCGGGTTGAGAGGGTACCGCGGGCTCTAGAGTACCGTTGCGGAGAGTTTGGCAGTATCTTTGCTGAGTTTTATCCTTTGGATCCTGTCCCGTCTTCTCCTTATAGGATTTGTCGGGTGTTCTCTCATCCTGCGGACCTTCGTCATGTAGTTAATCATCAGATTTATGCGGGGGCTCCCTATGCTTTTGCCTTTGTCCATAGTGATTGGCCGGGGGTGGACATTATGCTGGCGGCTCAAGGTCCTCCTGGTGGTCGAGCTCAGCCGATGGACGACCATTAAGCCGTGGAGGACAAGCCTGCAAGTCAAGTTGTGAAGTGGGTGGTCGAGGATAACGACCGTCGGTTGGGTGCTCTGTGTAAAGTAAAATCAGAGCCTGGAGATTAGTCTTTGCTTGGCACTGGTTCCTTTGCTGGACAACGTGTGTTGTTGTTCTCTTTTGTTTTACGTTTTTTGTATGTTGTGAATGAATTCTGTGTGGCACGGGTTAGTCTTGCCGGTTGATAAATCTTTGGCGAGGAGCTCCTTTAGTGGGAGGCTGCTGATTTTTAAGTCGTGTAGGCAAAAAATGCCTCGGGGGGTGGCTGCTGCTGCGAGCCCCCGAGTGCCAATTTTTGAGTCGCGTAAGCGAAGAACGCCTCGGGGGGTGGCTGCTGCTGCAAGCCCCCGAGTGCCAATGAGGGAAAAAATTTGGAAAAATATTTTCAATATTCTTCCTGTTGTTTCTTACACGACGGGGTTGTTTGAAGACAACCCTTTTATTTGGATCGATGGCTTGGTAGCCCTAAGAGTGGTAAATTGTTGCGGCGGACTGGTATGGGTTCTTCGTGTGCGAAACCTTGTAGGTCCTCTGGTTAGTCCCTTTGCTTCTATGGTAGGGCCTCTTCTTCTGATGTTGCGGCTCTGCTGACTTGGTGTACTCCGAAGTTTTCTGATATCTTGTGGAACTCTTTGTCGCAGCGGTCGGATCTGACGAAGCTGCCGCTGACTGTGATCACTCCTCGCGGACCTGGCATTTTCATCTTGAGGTAGGCGTAGTGTGGAACTACCATGAAACGCGCGAAGGCTGGGTGTCCTAGGATGGCGTGGTACTGTGATTTCCAGTTGACCAATTCGAAGTCCAATGTCTCTTTGCGGAAGTTTCTCGTGCTGCCAAAAACCACCTCGAGACTTATTTTTCCGAGGGGGTAGGCTGCTTTCCCTGGCACGATTCCATGGAACTTTGTGCCTGAAGTTTTTAGCGCCGAGTTTTGGATGAGCATTTCTTCCAGGGTTCTAGTGAATATTATGTTGACTCCACTGCCGCCGTCCATGAATACTCGTGACATGTCGTAGCTTCCGATTCTTGCTTCGAGTACTAATGCGGCATGTCCTGGGCGCGGGATGGCTGGCGGGTGGTCTTCTTGGGAGAAGGTGAGTTCAGTCTCAGACCGACGTAAGTATTCTGGGACAGCTGGGTGTGAGGAGACTGCGAGGAAAAGTTGTCTAGTGACTTGCTTCTGTTGCCTGTTTGACGGTCTTCCTTCTTGTATCATGTAGATCCAGCCATGCGCTTCTGGGTACTTTTCTTCTTCCTCGGGTGTCGTGCTTCATTCTTGGATTGCTGCTATTTGCCTTGCTAATATTGTAGGGGTTGGTGGTGCGTTGTGGGCGATGGTCCCGACTGCTACGCTTGCGAGAGGCTGTGCTGCTGCTGTTGTAGATCGGCTTTTTTCTTCTGAGAGGTCGATGAAGCGCCTGCAGTTTCTGAGGGTGTGTCCTGATCTGAGCTTTCCGCGCTCTTTTTTGAACACGTGTAGTGTACACGGTCCGTCGAGCTTTCCTTTGGCCGAGCGATATGCTCAGGCATCATCTCGCGGCTGCCTTGTCCTCCAGTACCGTTTCTGAACTTTGGGTGCTTCTTCTTGGTTGTCCCTGCGGTGCATTCTTCTGTCGTCGCGGTGTCTACCTTCTCTGTCGTCCGGGAAGCCGCCCGCGACCATATTGGGTCCTCTTTCGTCGTAGAAGTTACGCCTCGGGCTTTTTCTTCCTCTGTCGAATCCTCTGTCGCTGGTGTGGTAGTCGTAGTCGCGTTCTCAGCGCGTTGTCTGGATCTTTGATTCGTTCTGTACGGAGTCATCTTCGTCTGCCCAGTTGTTGGCTTGCTCTAGTAGTCGTGCGAGTGTTCGGACCTTCATCTGCCCAAGTTGCTCCTTGAAGTCGATGCGTTGCGAACCCCTCCTGAATGCGTCGATTGCGCTTTCGTCTGATATGTCCTCGGCTGAGTTTTTGAGTATGGTCCATCGCTGGATGTACGCTCGCAGGGATTCTCTGGATCCTTGCTTGCAGGCCCTTAGCTCCTCGAGTGATGCCGGTCGTTTTTAGGTGGACTTGAAGTTCTCGATGAAGGCGCTGCGGAATTGCTTCCAGGAACTGATTGATCCTCGCGGTAGGTTCTTCAGCCAATGTCGTGCCGAGCTCTCGAGCATGAGTTGTACATACTACATTGCTGTGATATTGGTTCCACGCTGAAATTTGAAGGCTTTTAGGTAGTCGTCGAGCCATGCTTCTGGGTCTTCCTGCCCATCATACTTGTGTGTTGTGGAGTTTAGCTTGAAACCTTTCGGCATCCGTGTTTCTCGTATGGATCGCGTGAAGCACAGTGCTCCGCATGGTTCTATGTCCTCGTCGGAAGCTTGCTCGTCCGAGTATTCTTCGCGGGCTGCTCGCCTTCGTCTTCCGCGGTTGACCTTGTTCTGTGTTATGTCGTCGCGTGCGTCTCGTCGATTGTTGTTGCGTCTGTTGCCTTTGATGTCGCTGTCATGGTTTTTGTTTTTGTTTGAGCGCTTGCGCCAGTCGTCGCTGCTATCGTCGTCGTCGGGTGAACTGGGGTCCCTGTTCGGAGTTTGCTCGGGGGGGACTCGTCTTGCGCCTGCTTTTTTAGGGGCTGTGGCGGTGATGGAGTCTTTCATTATTTTGAGTGCCATCGTCGTGTTGCGGTCTAAACTGCCCTTATTGCCCTTCTGAGCACGCGATAGGTATTCTTGGGCAGTTATAAGGGCTTCAGCTGGCGTGAGTTGTTCTTCTTCCTCGTCGTCGTACTCTTCTAGCTTGAAGTCTTCATCTAGCTTGCGGGCTACCTTCTTCTTGTCCGTGCATTTCGGATTGCTGAATCTGGATCTGGCTCGGACAGGGGAATCGTAGTCGGAGGAGTCACTTCTAGTACATGGCTTGTGGTTGGTCGTTGGGTCGATGACGGTTTTTCCTTGCTTCTCTAATTCTAGGCGTTGATGTCTTGTTTTCTTGGTGACGTCGCTCGCCAACTTGTTGTATGCTCTGAGCTCGTCTCGTGTTGCGTTCTCCGGGAGTAGTTTTCCGCGTTTTACTGCATCCCTTACTCTGGCTATTGCTTCTTTGGACAGGTAGATTTTTTCTACGTGATGGTCCTCTTTCGCAATGCCTGGGGTCTGGTGCTTGCTGATTTCTGGCTCGTCGCTCCTATGATTGCTATGCTCCTGTCCTTTGTATACTTTTCTTGGTATGGTTCCTGGTTATCCAAGTGTGACGGTGACCTGGCCGGTGTTGCCGGTGTTATCCAAGTGCTCCTGTCCTTTGTATACTTTTACTGTTCGAGCGAGTGTCTCGGTGACCGCTCGGGTCGTCGTCTTGGCCTTTGTCATCTGTGATTGGCTCGTGAACGTCTGCCATGAACACTTGGGACGGTGTCCTGACTGCCGTCTTCCTTGCGCGCAGGTTGCGCTTCTTCCACGGTGTCGGTCCACTCGAGTAGTTGCGAGTGGCATGAGGTCTTGTGTCGGGTTGGGAGTCGTGGGTTACTCGCAGAGTCACCATGCGGGCGGGTGTTGCTTCGATCGCCGCTGTAGCGAGTATTGCCGCGGGTGCTCGAGTGCTATCAATGAGGCGCAGGGTTCCCCAGTGGTTGATGTAGATCTGGTATACTCCGAAGGTGAGGTTGATGCCAGTGCGCAGGTCGGCGAAGGACGGTCGAAAGGTCACAAGGTGATCCATGAAGCCGGGGGATCCAAATAGATCGGAGTCTGCTCGAGCCATGGAGTCGATGAGTGTTGATGGATTCGCTGCTTTGATGGATGCTGGTGACGAGGCCGCCGAGATCGCGATTCCAACCTGCTGCGTTCCCACAGACGGCGCCAATTGACGAGGATCGGCCTCGGAAAATCCCATGGTCAGGGACCTTGGGTTAGTCATAGAGAAGGAATAGGTTGGAAGATACTCGTCGGCTAACAGGAGAAGCACTTCCTGCTCGATATTATTGCGTGAGGGGGCGATTACAGGGGAGGCCAAGGCGAGTTCTCGCAAAACCAGGAGAGTAGATTGTGTATTGGATAGATCTAGACGTCTCCCCTCCCAGTCTTTATATACTAGGCTAGGTCTCCGGGAGTCCGTACTAGATTACAAAGATAGTTTCCTAGTTCTAGTCTTGTCTTGTACGCCAAGTCGTGCCTTCCATATCAGTCGCAGACTCCTACGTTGGTGCTTGATTGGGCCAGTCGTGGTCCTGTCGAGGCTTTCCAGCGGGCCTCCCGTCTTCATATGCACCAGGTATCCTCATACGCAAGAGTCTTGGGGTCACCCCCTCGTTAGCCAGTTTCTGTTTTCTGATGTTTTTCTATTTCAGTTTACCCCCGTATAAAAAGTGCTCCGAAAATCCGAGAAAATCAGATAAGAAATCAACGCACCGGAAGCTTCCAGTGGCCCGAACGAGGGCCGGGGGCCACCACCTGGTGCCCAGGCGGCCACCTGGCGCGGCCAGGGCGCCTGGACCCCTGGTGGGCCCCCTGGATGGCCCCTTCGCCTATTTATTCTCCTCCACGGGGAACTTCCGAAGACAGAACTCTATTTCGCAAACTCGCCTCTATTTCGCCGCTGCCGCGCTTCGAAGATCGGGAGCACCGTCAGGACCCTTCCCGGCACCCTGCCGAAGGGAGGATCGACCTTCGGGAGCTTCTCCTCCACCATGGACTCTTCCCGGATGTGCCGTGAGTAGTCTGCCTTGGATCATGGCTCCATGATCATTAGCTATGTGATGTTCTTGTCGGGACCCGCGGTTAGCGTATGCAAGTCTCGCTACGACATAGTCATATGGAGAGCCCAGAACCGTACACACTTGTCTAAGCAGACAAGGCCCAGCACAGAACGTTCTCGGAAAGCATCGTACGTGAGGGACATCCCATTCAGGCCGGATGATCAACTGAGATGGGTCCTCATCGTCCGCACACAAGTCTAAATGATATGGGTAATGAATTCCCATATTCACAGACAAGTCGCCTCAACCATACTATCGACTATCTCATAGCTCTTACATAGACTTACTCCAGCCCGATCACTTAGTCGGGGTTTAGGGCGGGCTCGATCATACATCAAAGTGTGCACATGACAGAGTAACGAGCAATCGCATCGCGATGCCCCAAGCTGCGCACATCTAAGGGCCACTTGGTGTATAAAAGACCGCCAGCCAGATCACAACTAAGGTCTCGAAATCCCATACTAAGACATGCATGTTATAATCATACACGCAGCACACATGTCTAGTATGAACAGCGGGTATCATTGCAATTCTCTACAAAGTATACAACTTTATTGATAACTCATACAGAGTGCACACAGAGATCAAGAGACTGTGATCCAACATTACAGCAAGCATGCGGAAGCAAAGTAGGTTTGAGTACAGACAAGTTTAACAAATGGCTTAGAGAAGCCTTATCTATAAACAAGCCCTTCCACGAGGGACCAGTCGTCTGACTGGGACTACACTAGCTCGATCGGTCGTCGAGCTCCAGGAAGAATCCACCTTCAAGGTCAGTGGGTTCATCTAAAACATAGAATAAGCAAACGTGAGTACAAACTCGTACTCAGCAAGACTTACGTAGGAACTATACTACTCATGCACATGTATCAAGGTAACGGGAGGTGTGGTTCATAAGCAGAAGTGCCAGCTTTGACTTGGCTAGTCCTGAACTACGAGTACCAGACTTGAGGTAAGAAGCGTACACGAGTCCACTGCATCTCCAACCAATTACACCACTATGGTGCCTTCCTCGACTTCCCCACGAGAAAGAACGCCATAGCACTCACGCTTATCTTGGCAAGTTTTTTAAGTATCCAGTTCAAGTTGTCTAATAATCAAGCTAAGCTTTTGAAGCAGTCCCTTACCACGGACGCGGCTATTCGAATAGTTTTGTTAACCCTGCAGGGGTGTACCGCTACACACACATGATCATCAGTTACCGCCTTTGTACTCGACACCGTTCAAGAAGTGTCGACGAGGATGCTCACCACAACTGTTACCTCATAGCCGATCTAGTCCAAGAAAGCCGCCTACCTGGGTTGGCTACCACTATCGTGAACCCGGCCGGTTTACCGAAGTGGACCCAGATGATGTGTGCGTGGTGCATAAGCCGGTCTTGGCTGAGCCGTTCTCTCAGTTAGCAGCCAGGACACAAACCTATAAGAACTCCGAACTACTGCGACATCTGGACATCGAAAGGGATGAGTTAGTAGGTTGAGAGGGGTCAGTGAGCCCAATGTGTGGTTGTACTCTTCATCTTGGATCACCACACAAGAACTCGGACTTAGGGCGGTGTTCAACGAGAAAACCCACTGTGTACTCCTACACAGCCTCTCATCGTTCACCTTGTATTAGGGTAGATTCACCAACACATTTCCACCACCAACAACATGATCACTAGCATCCCAGCTCACATAACAGTATCAACATTGTATCACTCTAAGCATGCAATAAGCAGTAACAATTGCAGGGGACACATGATATCAATCAACTCCTACATTTGCTAGGATTGTGGTTTGCTTACTACTGTGACAAATGATAGGTCATGCAAAGGAATGGGTTCATCTATGCAGTAGAAACGTAGCATGGTAATCATCCTATACAATGCATAAGCGAGACTGAGAGGGAAGTGGGATTTTATCGACATGATCAAAGGGGATTTGCTTGCCTTGCTGACGAGGTTCGGTATCGGGGTCTTCAACGAAATGGGTGACCTCGGGTTCCGGATCCACCTCTATTCGACAAACAACACAAACATCGAAACAATAATAAGACAATTCTCAAGCACATGAGTTGAAGGTTGAAACTTGATGTATGTGTCAATGATGTGTGAGTTATTCCAATTAAAAGGAGTGTATTGCATTTGAAATGCAAATTCAAACTCCATTTGATTTATCGATGAATTTCAAATGCATTTGAATCCATGAATGTTCATTTGAAATGTTTGAGCATGAAGTGATGTTGTAAAGGTGAGGTAAAGTCTCTGATGTGTGGATGAATCCATCTAAAAGAAGTGTGTTGCAAAGTCATTTGAAAAATCACTCCAAATTTGAATTTGAAAAGGATCCATCTGCACATATGCCACTGTTCACCATTTGAAAATGGTCACTCATGAAAACAAATTGCATATTCAGAAACCTTGAATTTTTCTGATAATTTTAGACATATTATTTGTCCAATTTGGAGTTAGTATGAATTTTCTATGATTTATTGAAGTTTAAGCTATTTTCTGGAATTATTGGATTTCATCGATGTCTGAAGACTTGAGGGCTATGAGTGAAGCAAGGAATACTAAACCCTCAATTGCAATTTGATTACCATGGCTTACTCTATTAGTTTTCCATCTTGACCCTGGAGTTTGAATAATCATTGGGGTCGACAATTCAACAAAGGATAACTCATGAAGAAGTGCATAACTTTGGGACATGAATGAATGAGATGCTCCTGGGTCGAAAAGAACGGAACTAGGAACATAATTGACTGGGAGCGTACCCAGAATGATGTCGGTGGTGTCGTCAGTCTCTTTGGAGGCAATATTATTCACACGTCCACGAGTGGCGGGAGGAGCGGGTTTGGTGGTGTAGACCTTCGGGGGTGGCTTGCCACGACCATTGTTGTTACCTCCGGCACGGGGTGGAGCATTCTGATTCTGGAGCTGGTTCTGGGGACTCTCGTGGGAGTAGTGGCCTGCCTGACCACACTTGTTGCAGGCTCCAAAGACAGTGCGTGGAGCTGGGTTGTTCGGTGGAGCTGGGTGGAACGAAGCTGTTGGACGAGGCGCCACATAGGATGGCCTCGGTGGGTTGTTCTGACGAAACATGCTGTTGGGGATCCAGATCTTGCGCTTCTGAGAGCATGAGCTGGATGAACCATCGTCTCTAGGGTGTTTGCGGAAGTCATTGGGTGTGTTCATGTCCTCCGCCTTGATGGCCTTGTTGACAAGGACCTGGAAGGTGGCAGAGTCATGTAGGTTGAGCTCACGACGGAGTCCAGAATTGAGTCCACGACGGAACCTCTCTTGCTTCTTGGCGTCGGTGGAGACCTCTTCAGTAGCATAACGAGCCAGTCGGTTGAACTCACGACTAAACTCGTCAACAGTCCTCCTGCCTAGGGTGAGGTTGCAGAACTCCTCACGCTTGCGGTCCATAAGACCCTTTGGAATGTGGTGCTAACGGAATGAAGTGCAGAACTCATCCCAAGTTGTAGGCGGTCCAACGGGACGCATGTTCAGGAAATTCTCCCACCAAGAGCTAGTTGCACCCTCGAGGTGGTAAGTGGCATAGCTGAACCTGTCACCATCTGCAACATGGCCTTCCTGGAGCTTCCTCTCGATGCTGCGAAGCCAGCCATCGACGTCAAGGGGCTAAGTGGAGTAGCTGAAAACCGGGGGATGAAGCCGGATGAAGTCATTCAAGAACACCAACTCGTTGCGCTGTTGAGTGGTGTTGCGGGCAATGATCTCCAGCAACTGGTGATAGTCTCGGCGGTTCCTCTCAACCTCCATCAGAACCTGAGCCATCGTGGGTGGGGGTGGAAGATTGCCTTCCTCCGGATCATTCCCATGACCATGGGCACGACCAAGCTGGCCACGGGTTCCTTGAGACATCCTGAAGGTGAAAACGAAAGTCAAACAGAGTTGATTGGAAGAGTCTAAACAAGGTATTGAAGGTACTAGAAGAATCATAGAGCAAAGAAAGTAATCATCTTGACAACATGGTGATAAACGCATACAAGCCATATATTCACAAGCTGTCATACAAACCATACATCGTTTTAGTAAAAGCGCCAAGCTAATACAAACGTGATGAAGATGATACATCCTTCAGAGGCACTCTGACTTCCTATACATTATTTATCTAAGCCTCTGGAACTTACAACACCTTGCCTGCAATATACTAAAGATACTACTACATCCTCACTAAAGTAAGACCACAGGCGGTCTCACTCATCTCCATCTCCATAGTAATCCTCGTAAAAGTTACCCGCGTAACCCGGTAGCTGAAGGTGACCATCGGAAAACACGAAGGCCTGTGGACCCTGATATCCATTTGGGCAAGGATGGGGCCTAGGTCGAGCGTAGGGTGGGAGCAGAGGACCAAGGGGTGGAAAAATGCCTCCAATCTCGGGCCAAGCAACTCGAGAAGGCGTCTGTGTCCTGACTGGGTAGATAGCATCATACCCCACTGATCTAACACTCACAAAAGGAGCCAGGAGTGTAAGTGCTCGATACAGACGGACACGGGTGGCGTGAAGCTCAAAACGATCTCTATCACAAGCATGCCAAGCAGTGATCTGAAGCAAAGGATCCTCCAAAGAGTGATCTGTGTACAATCCGGTGTAATACCCTTCTTCTCCTGGAAGTGCAGCAGGGATATAGAGGAAAGATGTGCCTCCAAGCAAAGCGTGCTCCTCTCTCAGCAGGGTAATACATGAGTATGCAGCATCCTGCACAGCCATGTTCTCAGTCATGCCAATGCCATGTCCAAAGTGGATAGGCTGAGTGACTCCAGTGTGGTGCGGGTAGATCCTGACAATGCAATGGAACT
This sequence comes from Bromus sterilis, assembly GCA_950022295.1. Classification (NCBI taxonomy): domain Eukaryota; kingdom Viridiplantae; phylum Streptophyta; class Magnoliopsida; order Poales; family Poaceae; genus Bromus; species Bromus sterilis. Next base: position 279,145,647 of record OX465599.1, on the reverse strand, counting down.
GGGTCTGGTTGAAGTCAAGGAACTGCTCCTCAACTATGTACTCAGGGTACCATCGGTATCCAATGAAGGACATCATCTCGATCAGCATGGCGGGGTGCCCACGCACACCGAGGCACCTAGTCAAACGAACAATCTGCCGAGGGGGAAGATCCGCCATCTGAAACAGAAGGAAGGAGTGTGCAAATGCATCAGATTATGAAGAAACTTGGAATGACTCGGAAAGCATAACGGCTGTAATTGTAAGAAATGTCTTTTCTTGCAATGTAGAAACAACACTTACATACGATGTAAGAAATCAGGAAGCATAACAACTATAGCAAACTGAACAAAACTCTCCTACGGCTACAAGGAAGCAAATAACGAGATGTTCTAGTAAGACATAGATGAGCCTAGTCCTATCTTCCCGTATAATAAGATGAGGGTGACTCAGAACTCAGAACGATGAGGGTAAGGAGAAAAAAGAAGCCTTACGTTGTTCCCTTATATACCCAGAGTAACTATCTAACTATAGCAAGATAGACTCGACTTCGGCCAAGGCTGATAATCCTACAGTCAGTCCTTCTCTGATACCAATTCTGTCGGGACCAGGGGTTAGCGTATGCAAGTCCCGCTACGACATAGTCATATGGAGAGCCGAGAACCGTACCCACTTGTCTAAGCAGACAAGGCCAAGAACAGAACGTTCTCGGTAAGCATCGAACGTGAGGGGCATCCCATTCAGGCCGGATGATCAAATGAGATGGGTCCTCATCGTCCGCTCACAAGTCTAAATGCATATGGGTGGTGAATCCCATACTCATAGACAAGTCGCCTCAACCATGTTATCGATTGGATCCTAACTCTTACATAGACTTACTCCAGCCCGATCACTTAGTCGGGGTCTAGGGCGGGCTCGATCATACAACAAAGTGTGCACGTGACAGAGTCACGAGCAATCGCATCGCGATGCCCCATGCTGCGCACATCTAAGGGCCACTTGGTGTATAAAAGACCGCCAGCCAGATCACAACTAAGGTCTCAAAAACCCATACTAAGACATGCATGTTATAATCATACACACAGCACACATGTCCAGTATGAACAGCAGGTATCATTGCAATTCTCTACAAAGTATACAACTTTATTGATAACTCTTACAGAGTGCACACAAAGATCACAAGACCGTTATCCAACATTACAACAAGCATGCGGAAGAAAAGTAGGTCTGAGTATAGACAAGTTTAACAAATGGCTTAGAGAACCCTTATCTATAAAAAAGCCCTTCCACGAGGGACCAGTCGTCTGACTGGGACTACACTAGCTTGATCGGTCGTCGAGCTCCACGAAGAATCCACCTTTGAGGTCAGTTGGTTCATCTAAAACATAGAATAAGCAAACGTGAGTACAAAGTCGTACTCAGCAAGACTTACGTAGGAACTATACTACTCATGCACATGTATCAAGGTAAAGGGAGGTGGGGTTCATAAGCAGAAGTGCCAGCTTTGACTTGGCTAGTCCTGAACTACGAGTACCATACTTGAGGTAAGAAGCGTACACGAGTCCACTACATCTCCAACCAATTACACCACTATGGTGCCTTCCTCGACTTCCCCACGAGAAATCACGCCATAGCACTCACGCTTATCTTGGAAAGTTTTATAAGTATCCAATTCAAGTTGTCTAATAATCAAGCTAAGCTTTCTAAGCAGTCCCTTACCGCGGACGCAGAAATTCGAATAGTTTTGTTAACCCTGCAGGGGTGTACCGCTACACACACATGATCATCAGTTACCGCCTTTGTACTCGACACCGTTCAAGAAGTGTCGGCGAGGATGCTTACCACAACTATTACCTCATAGACGATCTAGTCCAATAAAGCCGCCTACCTGGGTTGGCTACCACTATCGTGAACCCGACCGGTTTACCGAAGTGGACCCAGATGATGTGTGCGTGGTGCATAAGCCGGTCTCGGCTGAGCCGTTCTCTCACTTAGCAGCCAGGCCACAAACCTACCAGAACTCCGAACTACTGCGACATCTGGACATCGAAAGGGATGAGTTAGTAGGTTGGGAGGGGTCAGTGAGCCCAATGTGTGGTTGTACTCTTCATCTTGGATCACCACACAAGAACTCGGACTTAGGGCGGTGTTCAATGAGACAACCCAATGTGTACTCCTACACATCCTCTCATCGTTCACCTTGTATTAGGGTAGATTCACCAACACATTTCCACCACCAACAACATGATCACTAGCATCCCAGCTCACATAACAGTATCAACATTGTATCACTCTAAGCATGCAATAAGAAGTAACAATTGCAGGGGCCACATGATATCAATCAACTCCTACATTTGCTAGGATTGTGGTTTGCTTACTACTGTGACAAATGATAGGTCATGCAAAGGAATGGGTTCATCTATGCGGTAGAAATGTAGCATGGTAATCATCCTAAAAATTGCATAAGCAAGACTGAGAGGGAAGTGGGATTTTATCGACATGATCAAAGGGGATTTGCTTGCCTTGCTGACGAGGTTCGGTATCGGGGTCTTCAACGAAGGGGGTGACCTCGGGTTCCGTCTCAACCTCTATTCGACAAACAACACAAACATCGAAACAATAATAAGACAATGCTCAAGCACATGAGTTCAAGGTTGAAACTTGATGTATGTGTCACTGATGTGTGAGTTATTCCAATTAAAAGGAGTGTATTGCATTTGAAATGCAAATTCAAACTCCATTTGATTTATCGATGAATTTCAAATGCATTTGAATCCATGAATGTTCAGTTGAAATGTTTGAGCATCAAGTGATGTTGTAAATGTGAGGTAAAGTCTCTGATGTGTGGATGAATCCATCTAAAAGAAGTGTGTTGCAAAGTCATTTGCAAAATCACTCCAATTTTGAATTTGAAAAGGATCCATATGCACATATGCCACTGTTCACCCATTTTAAAATGGTAAATCCTGCAAACAAATTGCATATTCAGAATCCTTGAATTTTTCTGATAATTTTAGACATATTATTTGTCCAATTTGGAGTTAATATGAATTTTCTATGATTTATTGAAGTTTAAGCTATTTTCAAGAATTATTGGAATTAATTTAATTCAATTAATCGATTTACGACGTCATCATGACGTCAGTTGACGTCAGTGTGTCGTCAGGGGGCAGCTGACGTGTGGGTCCAGCTTGTCAGTGGGGGGGGGTTAATTTAATATCTTGTTTAAATTAACCCGTGGTTAATTAGGGACCTAGGCCCACTGGTGAGTGGCCCAGGGTGGGGATTAGTGGGGTTAAACTTAGGGGTTAGGGTTTAATGGCGTCGCCGCCTCGGGGCTCACCGGAGTTCCGCCGGAGTTGCTGTGTCGGGCGCGGGAGGGGGAACAGAGAGCACAGGCATGCGCGGCGTGAACTCGCGCGTCTGCTGGTGCCATTGGGGTGCCACGGCGGGCACTGTGGCGACGGTGGCATCGAGCATGGCGACGGCCGGGGCACTGTTCTCGTCGGACTTTGTTTAACGTCCACGAGAGAGGGAGTGGAGATTACTGGCGAGTAGCTTGGGCTTGCGCGCGTCTGCTGGAGTGATCGGGGGGTCAAGGGGGCGCTCTGGTGCGCGACTTTGACGAAGCCCACGGCGGCTGGCTTCTGACCTAGACGAACACGACGACAGCGGCCGCGGGACGAGCGTTGGGAGGAGGAAGAGCGTTGGGAGGAGGAAGACGACGTGCGGTGCTCACCAGAGCTGGATGGCGAGCATGGAGAGGCCGGAGGGGGCTCGGCGGCGTCCAATTTCTCGTCGGAATCTTCTGCGGCCGGCGGTGATTTGGCGAGGCGAGTGTCGACTTCAGGGTGCCTCGGGTCCGATTGAAGCTCCATCTCGGGGAAGACGACGTCGGGGAGCTTGATGGACAAGGTGGGGAAGCTCTTCGTCGTCGTTGGCCACGGTCTCGCACAATGGTGGTCGGCGGCGATTTCTCGGGGCGGTTTGGAAACGAAGCAGAGAGAGGAGGAGGGCAAACGCGAGGAGAGGGGAAAGGTGCGGACAAACGTTGCGCGTCTCCTGGCGAGGAGATGTGGTCCAGGGGGGCTGGAAGCCTCTCAGCGTCGAGGTGGCGCCCGGCGCGTGCTCTGCCTCCACCGAGCTGCTTGGCTCCGCAGGGAGGTTGACGACAGGACGTCTCGGGTGGGGTGGGCCGGCCAGGGGAAGTGGGTCGTCGCCCTGAGCGATAGGTAAGCTCTTTGTTTTTCTTTTTCTGTTTTATTTTTCTGTTATTTGTTTTGTCTTGCTAAAAAAATTAGCTAGACATTTTATTAAATGCTCAAAATTTATATATGGACTTACATGACCAGTATCTAGTCATTCGCAAGTTTTGTACATTTTTTAAATTCAAAATATTTGAATTCAAATTCAAATAGGGATATATGATTAATTCCAAGGTCCTGTTTGAATATTTTAAAAATCTATGAGCATGGGTTTGAATCCAAATCACTTTATATGTGATCACACTCATTTATGAGACTTTTCAAAATTGCAAAAGGAATTTTTGGAGCTACTTTTTATCTGGCCATTTGAATTAAATTCATCTGGCGGGTTTCTTCTCCCATTTCAATTTCTTTTTGAAAATTTTAACATGATGCAAAGTTACTTGCTATTCTAGCACATACCTAACTTGGGGTTGTGATAGTTCTCCTCCCCTCTTTGTTCTTCATGGTTTAGACCTCGTGAGCTGCCCTACATGATCGAGGCACATATGTAATCTTTCTGCTTTTGCTATGCTGAGTTTGATGGGATCTGATGGATTATGAGATTATGTTCAGATTGTGATAGAGTAATATAATTTGTTCTTATCTTTTGTATTTTTGTTCCGAAGTAATTCTTGCATGTTCTCCGTTGTTATTTATTGCTTTGGCCAAGTTGTAGGTAGGGACTCCAAGAGGGAACGTTATGCTCGATTGTGGGTACATGCCCCCTCATGACACGCTTGAGTGACAGAAACATGAGTCTAGGGGATGTGTTGTGGCCACAAGGGGAAAACAATGGTGCTTGTAACCGCGGTTGCAAAGATTGTTTACTTTATGCAAAGTTCTTTTTAATGCAGTTGTCTGTTGGTTTGGAATTACACTTTGGGTGGGGCTTGGAACTTAATACCAGCGAGATGTTCTGGATAGATATCTCAAGGTGGATGACTATTAGAAGATGCAGATGGATTTCGGTCTACTTATTTTGGCGTACAGCCCATGCTTTTGAGCCTCTTCCTTTATTTTGTAGCATAGTTAGCATTGCGGTGCGTTTATAATCCTGTCAATTGCCCTTATGTAATTTGTTTACCTCGCATATCAGTCTTATCGTCTTTTGGAGAGAGACATCACTAGTGAACATCACGGGACCCCGGTCCATATTCTCATTATTGTTTACACGCTTACTTACTTTTCAGTATTTACTTTCAGTTGCTATTATCATTATCATTATCCCTTGTGTTTTGATCCTTTGTAAACAACAAGACCGGAGAGATTGACAACCTCTCTGAACTTCGTTGGGAGCAAAGTTATTTGTGTCATGTACAGGTGCAGGTCAAGGAAGCAACGTTTGTCGTAAACGGTGCCATTGTTTTCTTGCCACCTACTTATCATCTGCCGGAGTCCTACGGGAGACAAACACTATCCTCCACATAGGGGAAATTTGCTGCTATCATACAACTCACCTTCCTCTTGGGGTGACCAACGAAGGGCGAGAAGCCATTACCACTTCCCAACCATCAAGCGAATTTTTGGCGCCGTTGTCGGGGACTCTGAGTGATAAGAGAGGGGAGTTGCCCACTACCTTTTACCTTTACTTTTTAGTCTTGTTAGTTTACCTTTCAGTTTTATCTTTGTGTCCTTTATAAAAAATCCAAAAAAAAAGTATGTCTAGTTCCTTACTTGCCAATCAATGTCTGACTTCTTTGAAACCAGATCTTATTGGCATGGAGGATTCACCAAGGATCAACAAAAGTGGTACAAGGAATACCTCTTGCCTCAAAAGGGGATACATTTATGGAAACAAATACATCAGTTGTATGAGTATCATAGAAACTTGTTCTCAATATATAATATATCCTTATGCAGGGATGAATCTTGTTGCTTTATGAGGCACAAAAACCTTGCTTTCCAATGTGAGTACAATGATGATGAAACCTTAGCTTCTTATGCTAAGAGAAACTATGATTTTTATGATGCAGAGGAAATAGAAGAATGTGTTGCTTATAAGGGTGTCTATGAAATTACTTCTCTTCTTAAAAATATTGATGATGCCCCTTACAAATCTGAGAATCTTGCTATACTTAAATATAGTTTGGAAAATTACGATGCAAATTATTGTATTACTGATCATCTTGAGAGAATCTCTCCCCCAAAGGAAGAGACTAATGATTTGCAGGACTCTATGGAAGAAGAAATTGTTGAACCTGAAAGCTCCTTGGATGAAAAAGAGGAGGAGAGTGAAGAACAAAAGGAGGAAGAATGGAGCCATCCATGTCTACCTTCTAATGAGAGTAACTCTTTGACTCTTACCTTATATGAGTGTTATGATCCCATGGATTCTTTTGAAATATCCCTTTTTGATGAAGTTGATGCCTTATATGCTTATGGCCGTGATGCCACTATGGATGATGCTTACGGATATGAACTTGCTATAGTTTCTCATGTTAAGCATGAATATTTTTTCTATTGCACCCACACTTGATTGTCCTATTATCCTTTTGAAATCTCCAACTCGTATTCCGGAGAATTGTGCTCTTATCAAGGCTCAATGTGATGGGTTGCATTTATGTTATAATCCCAAAGACCGTGTTGAAAACTATACACGTGTGCTTGTAGGTCATGAACAACATGATTTATGTGATAATTATATTCTTGATATTGTTCATGATACTACAGAAAATTATTTTGAGAGAGGGAAGTTTGGTTGTAGAAACATTCATATTACTAAAATTCCTCTGTTTATGTTGAAACTTTTGAAGATGTTCTTGTTCCACCTTCCTATGATGGTTTATTTTTGCTTCTTTGATTTATTCTCTTAAAAGATGCCTATGCATAGGAAATAGGTTAGGCTTAAATGCGTTTCATACTTGCCTCTTGATGCTCTATTTTGCTTCAAATCCTTATTCTTATGAGAGCATCTTTTATAATCTTCATGCCTAGCTTAAAGGCGTAAAAGAAAGCGCTTGTTGGGAGGAAACCAAAGATGTTTTTACTTCTGTTTTTAGTGGTCTTGATGATTGTTACTACTATAGCAACATCATTGTATCTTTAGTTTCAAGCTTTGTGCCAAGTTATAGCCTCATGTGACAAGGGAAGCGAAAGTTGTGGCATGCTGTCCAGAAAACAGATCATGTCCTCGTGACGGGAAAAATTAGATCAAATCACCAGTTCATCTTTTTGAGTTGAATTGTTTACACAGCGTGCTCTATACAATCGCGGAACTTTCGTATGTTCTGAGTTTTTTATTTGAGTTGCAGAAGTACCCCTAAAAAATTCTTTACTACCTGCTGTTCTGTTTTTCACAGATTTTGCCACGTTTTGTCTCTCCTAACTTTTGCAAACCTTAAGCTTGCTTTTTCTTTGCAAAAACCTTTTGGCAATCTTTAGAAACAGTAGCTCTTCAAGAATATCTTTATATCCAGTGGGGAAAATTATTTTATTAAGGGTACTAACCTCTCTAATCAGCTTATGATGAGTTATGTATGAAGGGAGTTTTCAAATGTGCGATGGAAGATGATGAAAGAAGATCCAAGAGTGTCAAGCGCTCAAGCTTGGGGATGCCCCCATGCATCCCCAATAAATATTCAAGGAGACTCAAGCATCTAAGCTTGGGGATGCCCCCGTGCATCCCCTTCTCCATCAACAATCATCAGATCGTCCTTCGTCTCACTATATTTTTATCACTTCATCCCTTATGTGCTATGCTTGGAGCGTCCCGCTCTTAGGTTTTATTTTTAGTTTTCTTTAGCTTTGCTTGTTGTTCATAACAAGTTAGACCCCGTCTTACTTTGTGAGGGAGAGAAATACGCTCCACTTTCAAAATCTAGAACACATCATAGAATTTTTCATGCCTATATTTTTACTGTTGTGGGTTCTTTATCTTTCCGTAGCTACTGCCAAGTTTAGTTTTAGTTTTAGTTTGTCTTTAGCAAGAGCCTTGGCTTTTGTTTAGTTTTTTGCTGGAACTCTCTTTAGTTTTCATGTTTATCTAGTTAAGAGAGTTGGTTCTTCCACTGAGTTGTGTATTTTCTTGAGAGTAGGTAATTGAGGTTGCTATTTAATTTTGGTACTAACTTGCAATAGTTTTGAGGTATTGATGCGAGTAATGTTTGAAATTTTGGTGTCAAGAGCTCTAGCCTATTTCTTATAGGTGTCGTATTTTAGGAAATCCGTGTTTATTTTCAAAACCTACAAAACTAGTTGAGAACTGAAAGTGCAGTATATCGACTAGGGTGAATGGGAGATTCTCAAATTTCCCGAGGAATTTCGAATTCCTCAGGACTGAGGCAATACGAAATTGAGGAAACTAAAACACGATGAGGCACAGAAACATTACTGAAACGTAGGCATGAATATAAAGCAACATATTGCAGAGTTAAAGTGTGACTGATGCAAGAGACGAGGAATCAGAACAGAGTAAACTCAGAAAGAAAGGCATCAGGACGGGTCATCAGTGCATAACATAAAACCTGAGGTTGAAGAATTATCACCAGGGCACTGAAGACACTGATATGATGGACCAGTTAAAGTTGTTGTGACAACTCTACATCTGGTTGGAGAGGCTGAGATTGAACTTAGAAGACATAGTCTTCACCTTATTCTCCTTGAACTAAAGTCCTTAGACTCCGTCCAATTACTCAAGTGAGTCTTCAAGGTAGACTCCCGATACCTTCACAGACTCCATTCACTCAGGGAAGTCACAATTGCATCTTGACTACCTCAGAACGATGAACTCTATAGGTGCTGGAAGATCACAGTCTTCGAGAGTAAAAAGCTTCGGATCACTCGAACCGACATCCTCAGAAATGCTCAACTACTCAGGCTGGAGGTTTTCCTCACTTAGGTTCTTCAGTTTCCTCAAAGGTGGGTTGCTCTCAAATGAAAAGTGTCAGTTTTATTTATCTCGGAGCAGCCAACCCACAAAAGGGGCTGGGGGCGGCTATTTATAGCCGGGGAGCAACCCTAGGTGAAAGGACATAAATGCCCATGCATGAAATTACTATCATGCCCACCATTCGGAACGTTGACTGGACAGGTACCAGCCCTCACCACGCGACACGTGGCACGGTCGAAATGGACTCTCTCTTTCTTCAGGCAAACTGCAGTGGCCATTTCCTGACTCCTCAACCGAAGACAAATTCCTCAGTGTCCTGAAGAACATCGTCTCAGACACCCGAGGAATTGAAATTCTACTGCAGGAGATTTCTCTGGGTTTTCTTCAGGATTCCTATTTGAGCACTTCCTCAGAAATACATAACTCATTTTCCTCAACCCCTCCAACAGTGCGGTGTTTTCCTACGACTCAAGAAGTATAAAAAGTCTTAACGAAGACTACGCTTCAGTCTTCGGCTTCAGCGCGAATTGCCTCAGGATCATGCACTGCTTCTTCAGCTTCAGCGTAACGCTTCATGATCCTGTTTCCTCAGGATTTCGCGCCTCGCCAGTCTTCGGGAAACACCCCGATTTCTTCAATGTTGCTCAACATTTTGGGAGGTCGACAACGGTGGTTAACCTCTTCTTCAGGGACTATTCTTGTCAGAACCCCAACTTGGGTAAGTGCTAGGGTTTGAGTGCCCCTTTGCATCATGCAAAAATTCAAAAGAAAAGTAAAAAATGGGGAAAAGAAAAGCCCTGAGAAATTAATTCAAATGGCCAGATAAAAATATTTTTCCAAAAATCATTTGAATGCTTGGAAAATTCCTAGAATTGTTGCTGATCATTGCAAAAGTGGTTTGGGTTTATTCCCATGCCCATGGAATATTCAAAAATTCAAAATGTGCCTTGGAGAATTAAAAGAACCCCTATTTGATTTGGAATTCAAATAAGTTGAATTTAAAAAATGCCCAAATTATGGAATTGACTAGCTACTGGTCACATAAGGCCATATTTAAAATTTGAGCATTTTTAAAATTGCTTTGATAATTTAATTATTAAAGCAAAACAAATGGCAGAGGAATAAAAGAACAAAGTTTTAGAAAAAGGCAACCAGGCCCACCTTCCCTTTCCCCCCCGGACTTTTTGGCCCAGCCCAGCCCACACTGTTGTCGTCTTCCTCCCCGCGGCTCAAAGCAGCTCGCTGGAGCTGGGGAGTGCGGCGACGACGCCAGCGCGGCACCCGCGGGTTCTAGGCCTCCCCTGCCTCGACCTCCTCGCCACCATGCGTCTAGGGACGCCATCTCCATTCTCGCCCCCTCGCTCTGGCCTTCCCCTTCCTCCCCGGCGAAGAACCTCAGCCACCCGTAACCCTAGCCAGAGCGCGGCCAAGCTCCGACGCGCCCACTGGACAAACTATCATGCACCGCCATGTCTAATCGCATCGTCGGAGACGTCTACATCGATCTGAGGCTCCAATTTGGACCGGGAGCTACAGGACGCAACGCCAGCTCCAAGACCTCGTCGCCGGCCACAGAAGCTCCGGCGCCAAATTAAGGTTCGCCCGCTCCTACTCCAGCCTTGCTTCAGCCTCCATTGCGCTTGGGTGAGCACCGCGCCTCGTTTACCCCTAGCTGTAGCTCTCCCCGTGCTTTGTTTCGCCTTGCCGTCGAAGTCCGAGCTCCGGCTGCCGCCTCCGTTGAAACTGTCGTCGCCACATAGCCCCCCCTTGACCCCTGCCTGCTCCATTCGTTGCGGACGACCAAGAGCTACCTCCAAGTTCTCTCCAACCCCCTCCCCGTGGTTTCTGTCACCATTTCCACCATCGCCAGGCTACGACCACCGCTGCACCTCGTCGCAGGCGACGTTCCGGCAGCCCCTTGGCTTTCCCATGTGCACCGTTCGACGCGGACGAGCATGGGGTGCACTCCTGTGCCATCCCCTTGCCAAGCCGTGGCCGGAATGGCTATTCCGGCGAGGGTGCCGCAGCGGCTAGACCACCGGCGTCAAGCCGCCGGTCGATTAAGCCCTTAACCACCCCCCTAAACTAACCCCCACCCCACTGACAGTGAGCCCTACCACTAAACTAACCCCTCTGTTAGTTAAACTAACAGGGGTTAACTCCCACTGCCACTGACCTCCTGGCCCCACATGTCAGCCCCCTGCTGACGTCATGCTGATGCATGGCTGATGCAAGAAATGGAATAAAAACATTAAAGAAATTTCAGAAAATTCCAGAAAATCCAGAAATTAGCCAAATCTTTAGAAAATCATAACTAATTCATATTAACTCCAAATTGGACAAATAATATGTCTAAAATTATCAGAAAAATACAAGGATTAGGAATATGGACTTTGTTTGTATTTTTGACCAATTTAAATTGGGTGAACAGTGGCAAACATCCATATGGCTTTAATTTGAATTCAATTTTGGAGTGAAATTGCAAATGATTTTGCAACACACTTATATTAGATGAATTCATCCACACATCAGTGGCTTTACCTCACCTTTACAACATCACTTCATGATCAAACTTTTCAAATGAACTTTCATGCATTCAAATGCATTTGAAATTCATCGGTAAATCAAATGGAGTTTGAATTTGCATTTCAAATGCAATATACTCCTTTTAAATGGAATGCTCAACACATCAGTACCATGAACATCACCATTACAATCTTATTCATGTGATTGTGCATTGTACATTATGTTGATCCTATGATTGTCATGTTGCTGATAGAAGTGGAGCCGAAAACCGAGATCACCCCCTTCGTTGAAGACACCGTTGTCGAGACCTCGTCAGCAAGGCAAGCAAAACCCCATTGATCATGTCTATAAAATCCCACTTCCCTCTCAGTCTCGCTTATGCATGTTTAGGAGATCACCTTGTATCGATTATACCGCATAGTTGAACCCATATCCTTTGCATGACCTATCATCTTGTCATAGTAGTAAGCAAACCACAATCCTAGCACATGTAGGAGTTGGTTGATATCATGTGGCCCCTGCAACTGTTACTACTTATTGCATGCTTAGTGGTACAATGAGGTTGCTTTTGATGTGAGTCGGGATGATGGTGAACATGGTGTTGATGAAAGTGAAAATGTGTTGGGGAATCTACCCTAATACAAGGTGAACGATGAGAGGCTGTGTAGGAGTACACAGTGGGTTGTCTCGTTGAACACTGCCTTAAGCCCGAGTTCTTGTGTGGTGATCCAAGAAGAAGAGTACAACCACACATTGGGCTCACTGACCCCTCTCATCCTAGTACCTCACCCCCTTCGAACCCCAGAAGTCGCAGTAGTTCGGAGTTCTGGTAGGGCTATGGCACGGTCTGCGAAGTGGATGAACGGCTTTTCAAGACCGGCTTGGGACCCTGCAGACATCGTTTGAGGCTGTACTGGAACCTCGGACGGACTTCCATACGGATCCCCCTCAGATAGGCGACTCTCTGGACTAGAACGGAGCTGTGGGCGAAGTGTTGTGGTGGCATCCTCGTTGTCACCTCTTGAACGGTGACACGCAAAAGGCAGTAACCGATGACACGTGTGTGTAGCGGTACACCCCTGCAGGGTTAACAAAACTATTCGAATACCCGCGTCCGCGGTTAAGGACTGCTTGGAAAGCTTAGCTTGATTATTAGACAACTTGAACTGGATACTTCTAAAACATACCAAGATAAGTGTGAGTGCTATGGCGTGCTTTCTCGTGGGGAAGTCGAGGAAGGCACCATAGTGGTGTAATTGGTTGGAGAAAGTAGTGGACTCGTGTACGCTTCTTAGCTCAAGTCTGGTACTCGTAGTTCAGGACTAGCCAAGTCAAAGCTGGCACTTCTGCAAGTGAAACCCCACCTCCCTTTACCTTGATACATGTGCATGAGTAGTATAGTTCCTACGTAAATCTTGCTGAGTACGACTTTGTACTCACATTTGCTTATTATATGTTTTAGATGAACCCACCGACCCCGATGGTGGCTTCTCCCTGAAGCTCGAAGAATGAAGGCTCAGACCAAGACTAAGCTAGTGTAGTCCCAGTCAGACGACTGTTCCCTCGTGGAGGGCTTGTTTTTAGATAAGGCTTCTCTAAGCCATTTGTTAAACTTGTCTGTACTCAGACCTACTTTGCTTCCGCATGTTTGATGTAATGTTGGATCACAGACTTGTGATCTCTGTGTGCACTCTGTAAGACTTATTAATAAAGATGTACACATTGTAGAGAATTGCAATGATACCTGCTGTTCATACTAGACATGTGTGCTCCGTGTATGTCTATAACATGCATGTCTTAGTATGGGTATTCGAGACCTTAGTTGTGATCTGGCTGGCGTTCTTTTATACACCAAGTGGCCCTTAGATGTGAGCAGCTTGGGGCATCGCGATGCGATTGTTCGAGACTCCGTCTCGTGCACACTTTGATGTATGATCGAGCCCGCCCTAGACCCCGACTAAGTGATCGGGCTGGAGTAAGTCTATGTAAGAGTTATGCGATAGTCGATAGTATGGTTGAGGCGACTTGTCTGGGAATATGGGAGTTCATCACCCATATCATTAGACTTGTGTGCGGACGATGAGGACCCATCTCAGATGATCATCCGGCCTGGATGGGATGCCCCTCACGTACGATGCTTGCCGAGAACGTTCTGTGCTTGGCCTTGTCTGCTTAGACAAGTGGGTACGGTTCTCGGCTCTCCATATGACTTATTCGTAGCGGGACCTGCATACGCTAACCCCGGGTCTCGACAGACTTGGTATGAGAGCAGGACTGACTGTAGGATTATCAGCCTTGCCCGAAGTCGAGTCTAGCCTTCTATAGTTATATAGTTACTCTGGGTATATAAGGGAACAACGTAAGGCTTCTTTTTTCTCCTTACCCTCCTCGATCTGAGTTCTGAGTCACCCTTACCTTTTCTCCGGGAAGATAGGACTAGGCTCATCTATGTATTACTAGAACATCTCATTGATTGCCTCCTTATAGTCGTAGGATTGTTGTGGTTCTCCAGAGTCTCCGTGTTTTGAGTTCCTTGAAGAAGTTATGTCCAATTTCTTCGAGGTTGTTTCATTTTCCATCCCAGTGTAGTCGTTATGCTGCCGGATTTGTTCCGTGTTTCATTGAATCATTGCCTTCGCATTTTACCCTTTCCGCCTAAATCATATCCTTTTATCCTTGCCTCCCTCGTACAACCTGTTCTGATTGTTGATTTTATCACACTGGATGTCAGGTGGAACTCGTAGTGCTGTTCTTCGGAATCGAGACCGTGATCGGAATCGAAATGATGACGAACCTCCACCCCCGCCTCCTGCGGAGGAAATCATGATGGAAGCTGAGAAGAATCGACGTGATCAAACACGCCTTCTGGAGCTCATCGAGCAGAATACCGCCCACCATCGTAATGTGGTGGTAAGCATTCAGGACTTCATCTTCCTCAAGCCACCGGTATTCCGATGTTCTTCTGAGCCCCTTGAAGATGATGATCGGCTCCGTTCCATCGAGCGTAAGCTTGACACTGCACATGTTTCTCCCGATGACCGAGTTATTTTCGCGGTATACTTCTTGGAAGGTCCTGCTCTTCAGTGGTGGGAGAACTATGTTGCAATGCAGCCAGATGGTCACGTAGTGACTTGGCAGGAGTTCTGTGTTGCCTTTCGAGGGTACCACATTATGTATGAGTTGATGGAGCGCAAGAAGGAAGAGTTCTGCAATCTGAATGTCGGGACCCGGGGTTTGCATATGTAATTCCAGTCACAATTCAATCATATGGAGAGCCGAGAGCCATACCCACATGTCTAAGCAGACAAGGCCAAGTACAAGACACTCTCGGAAAGTTCGAACGTGAGGGGCATCCCATCCAGGCCCGGATGATCAACTGAGCTGGGTCCTCATCGTCCGCTCACAAGTCTAAATGATTATGGGTGGTGAAATCCCATACTCATAGACAAGTCGCCTCAACCATATTATCGATTGATTCATAACACTTACATAAATAGACTCCAGCCCGATCTCTTAGTCGGGGTCTCGGGCGGGCTCGATCATACATCAAAGTGTGCCACGTGACAGAGTCACGAGCAATCGCATCGCGATGCCCCAAGCTGCGCACATCTAAGGGCCACTTGGTGTATAAAAGACCGCCGGCAAGAACTCAACTAAGCTATCGAATCCCACACATGACATGCACGATATAAACATACACGCAGCATGCATGCCAAGTGTATAACAGCAGGTAACACAACATGAACTCCACAAACTCTTAGCTTTATAGCATCTGCTAAACAGAGCATATATAGTAGTGTTACAAGCAGAGATCACATCACTGTGATCCAACATTACATCATACAACAACGGAAGCAAATTATGTCTTAGTAAAGACAAGGTTAACAAATGGCTTAAGAAGCCTTTAAGAAAACACAACGACCCTCCAGAGGGACCAGGCTGCTTTCTGGGACTACATTACTTCGTCGACGTCGAGCTTGAGGGGGAGGCCACCTTCAGGGTCAGTGGTCTCGTCTCTAAAACATAGAATAAGAAAACGTGAGTACAAAGTCGTACTCAGCAAGACTTACGTCAGAACTATACTACTCATGCTCAGGTACCAAGGTAAAGGAAAGTGGGGTTGTAATGCAGAAAGCTTTGACTTGGCTATCCTGTACTACGACTACATAGAGTTGAGATGAGAGGCGCACACGAGTCCATCTAATCTTGATCACCACATCAATACACAACCATGGATCCTTCCTCGACTTCCCCACGAGGAAGCAGCCCAAAGCACTCACACTTATCTTGCGATTTTTAGAGTATCCATTTGAGTTGTCTAATAATCAAGTAAAGATCTCCAAGTAGTCCATAACCGCGGACACGACTATTCGAATAGTTCATTAACCCTGCAGGGGTGTACTTCTTCACATACGTAGCTACCACTTATGGCCTAGAACTCGTCACCTTCAAGCGGTGTCGGCGAGGATAGTACCACGACACTTACCTCACGGCTCCAACTCTAGTCCAGGGGATCGCCTATCTGAGTTGTACCCCAATCGGGAATCCGGCCGGGGTTTCCATTCAGGACCCAGACGATGTATGGATAGTATGACAAGCCCACCTCGACGGATGTGCTGCGCTTTCCTAAAACCGTGCTACGTTATGAAAGCAAACAGAATAAAGTTAACCCATGCGAATCCTGGACCTTAGTCGGGGTGAGTTAATAGGTCGAGAGGGGTCAAAGAGCCCAACATGTGGTAGTAATATGTGTCTTGGATCACAACACAAGAACTCGGGGCCTAGGGCAGTGTAAATGAGACAACCCACTGTGTAGTCCTACACAACCTCTCATTGTTCACTTATATTAGGGTGACTTCCACAACACGTTACCACCTTGTTGCATGTGTTCACTACCATCCCGATACATCACCCAGATGGATCAACTTCATTGCAAACAACTCTAGCATGGCATAGCATAACATGGATGAAGGGCCACATGATGAACACAAACAATCTTGTATCTGCTAGGTTGAGGTTTGCTTAATACTGTGGCAGCAATGATAGGTCATGCAAAGGATGGGTTCAACTAGCGGTAGAACGGTAACATGTGAATCACCTAATCATGCATAAGAGAACAAGAAGGAAACTGGGTTTTTATAGATATGATCAAAGGGGGTTTGCTTGCCTTATTGTCGAGACTCGAGGGTGCCACTCTTCGAAGAAACAAGAACTACGTCCGGCGATGGATCTATCGAGAAGAAGCAAACACCGAGACAACAAAGTATAAACATCAAATTGCAATGCACATTCAAGAATGAAACATGGCATGGTACTGATGTGATCTAGGTTCAATTTGCAACAAGTTAATTGAAGTTGATTTGAAAAAGGAATTCAAATCCAAACTCCAAATGTGGTTCAATTTAGCCAAAGTTGCATTTGCTAATGTTTGGATAAGGTAAACCATGTTTTCATGTGTATGATATTCCTCTGATGTTCTTGTGATAAGGTTGGCATTGCAAAGATTTAATTTGAAATGATTTAAACATTTATTTTGATTTATTCCAAATAAGCCATATAGCTAAATGCTACTGGTTCCCCACCATAGATGTGTTTTTCATCTATGAAAGTATGATATTTGGAATCCTTGCATTTTTCTGATGATTTTTCATATATTATTTGTTTGATTTGGAGTTATGGTTTAAAAGTTATTGAATTTCAAAGATTTAATCAATTTCTGGAAATTCTGTTAAATAAGAAAAAGGATTACTGCGTCAGCATGACATCAGGATGACGTCATGGGGGCGCTGACCAGTCAACCTGACACGCGGGGCCCATCTGTCATTGACTCTGGTGTTAACTCTGTTTTAATTAAAAATGACAGGGGATTAAGGGGGGCTGGGACCCACATGTCTGTGAGAGAGAGAGGGATTAGGAGGGGGTTTAGCCCCTAATGACCCAGCCGACCGGCGTTTAGCCGCCGGAAGCCACAGGGCGCGGCGGAGGCACGCCGGAGTGGCGATTCCAGCCACGGGAAGGCACGGGGGGGCACCAAAGTGCTCCCCGTGGCCTCGCGCACCCACTGGTGCATGCCAGCGACCTCGAGGCGTCCTGGAGCCACGACGGCGACGATGGAGCACGGAGGCCGTGCTCGTGCTCGACGGAGCTGGCGACTGGAACCGCGGGGAGGAGAACGGGATAGGGGGAAAACAGCGCCAGCTCACCGTGAGCATGAAGGAGAGGTTGGAGAGCTCGGGGAGGCGTCGGAGGAGGCGTATTTGACGGCGAGGCCCGGCAGCCGGCAACGAAGACAATGAAGGGGACGACGGCCCTCGAGGCTTCTTGGTCCAATTGATTGCACGGGGTGACGAGGACAACGGAGAGGAGCACAAAGGACACGGCCGGGCGGCGTGTAGTCGACGTTGGCCACGGTTGCGCGCACACGGCGGCGACGGCGAGCTTCGGGTCCTCGCGGGAACGCACGGGAGAGAGGGGGGAAGAACTAGAGGAAGGGGGAAGAACAGGGGGGGCTTCGAGGGGCTCCTCGGCTTAGATAGGGACGAGGGGGAGCTGCTGCGTGGCCTCGGCGGCCACGGCGGCCACGGCATGCCGGGCATGCAGCTGTGTGCTCGTGCCCGGGAAGAAGACGACAAGAGCCACTGGGCTGGGCTGGGCCAGGCCTGGTGGCTCCAGGTAAGTTGGGCCTCTTTTACTTTCTCTAATTTTCTTTTATTTGTTTCTGTTTCTTTTGTTATGCTCTGGAAAAAATACAAAATCATTTTTAAAAATCCCCAAATATTTATCTTGGACATATGTGACATAGTACTAGCCACTCCCAAGATTTGAAGATTTTTGGAATTCAAATTATTTGAATCCAATTCAAATAGCATTTAAATTTAATTTCCAAGCCTCTGTTTGAATATTTGAAAAATCCATGAGCATGGGTTTGACTCCAAATCATTTTAAAAATGATCATACTCATTTATAGGACTTTTCAAAAAAATTTGGAGGAATTTTGGAAAAAAAAAATTATCTGGCCTTTTACTTAAAATTCTTTTTGAGGCTTTTCCAAATCCCCAATTCTTAAACCAAGGAATTTAAACATGATGCAATTATTTCTAGTAATAAGAGCACATACCAAAACTAGGGTTGTGACACTGAATCAATTTGAGATGTCCATTCATGAGTATGTGAGGGAGTTCAACCGTCTTGCTCGTTATGCCCAAGATGAGATCACCACCGATGCCAGAAAGCAGGCAAGGTTCCGCAAGGGACTTAGCCCCATCCTTCGTCATGATCTCAATCTCCTTGAGTTTGCCACCTTTGAGGATTTAGTCAACAGATCCTTTAGAGCTGAGCATGGCAATGAAGTTTTTGAGAAGTCTCGCAAGCATGCTCTTGAGCTTGCCCCTTGTCGGGACCCGGGGTTAGCGTATGTAATTCCAGTCACGATACAATCACATGGGGAGCCGAGAACCGTACCCACTTGTCTAAGCAGACAAGGCCAAGCACAGAACGTTCTCGGTAAGCATCGAACGTGAGGGGCATCCCATTCAGGCCGGATGATCAACTGACATGGGTCCTCATCGTCCGCTCACAAGTCTAAATTCTTATGGGTGGTGAATCCCATACTCATAGACAAGTCGCCTCAACCATGTTATCGATTGGATCCTAACTCTTACATAGACTTACTCCAGCCTGATCACTTAGTCGGGGTCTAGGGCGGGCTCGATCATACAACAAAGTGTGCACGTGACAGAGTCACGAGCAATCGCATCGCGATGCCCCAAGCTGCGCACATCTAAGGGCCACTTGGTGTATAAAAGACCGCCAGCCAGATCACAACTAAGGCCTCGAAAACCAATACTAAGACATGCATGTTATAAACATACACGCAGCACACATGCCTAGTATGAACAGCAGGTATCATCACATAACTCTACAAAGTATTCTTTATTGATATACACATAGAGAATACAAAGATCACATGTCTGTGATCAACATTACATCATACAATGGAAGCAAATTAGGTCTGAGTACAGACAAGTTTAACAAATGGCTTAGAGAAGCCTTGTAAACAAACATGCCCTTCCACGAGGGACCGGACTGCTGTCTGGGACTATGCTAACTTAGCCAACGTCGAGCTTCACGAAGGTGACTCCATCGGGGTCCGGTTCTTATCTAAAACATAGAATAAGCAAACGTGAGTACAAAGTCGTACTCAGCAAGACTTACATCAGATCTATACTACTCATGCTCATGTATCAAGGTAAAGGGAGGTGGGGTTTCATCATGCAGAAGTGCCAGCTTTGACTTGGCTAATCCTGAACAACGAATACCAGACTTGAGATAAGAAGCGTACACGAGTCCACTACATCTCCAACCAATACACCACTATGGTGCCTTCCTCGACTTCCCCACGAGAAAGCACGCCAAAGAACTCACACTTATCTTGGTGTATTTTAGAAGTATCCAGTTCAAGTTGTCTAATAATCAGGTACAAGTTCCAAGTAGTCCTTAACCGCGGACGCGGCTGTTCGAATAGTTTTGTTAACCTTGCAAGGGCGTAAACTACACACACATGACCATCGGGTACCGCCAGGTCTCGCCACCGTTCAAGAGGTGACAGCGAGGATGTTCACCACGACAGTTCTCTCACAACCGGTCTATTCCTGGAGTCGACTATCTGAGTTTGCCTCCGCTCGAGAGCCCGGCCGGATCAACGAAACGGACTCAAACAATGTAAGTGACCGAGACGCCACCTCTGGCAGATGGTTTTCCTGCCTCACAGGTGCACCCACATATCTATATGATGCAACCATTCCTTCATTCTTTTTCTATGCAGATGCCAAATGGAAAGCCCAAACTAATGTGACTCCTGGACGTCGACACAGATCAAGGTACTAGGCCGAGAGGGTCAGTGAGCCCAATGTGTGGTTGTACTCTTTGTCTTGGATTACCATACAAGAACTCGATGCCTAAGGCAGTGTTCAACGAGACAACCCACTGTGTACTCCTACACAGCCTCTCATCGTTCACCTTGTATTAGGGTGGATTCACCGACACAGTTTCACTTTCATCAACACCATGTTCATCATCATCCCGACTCACATCAAAAGCAACCTCATGTAACACTAAGCATGCAATAAGCTGTAACAGTTGCAGGGGCTTCATGATATCAATCAACTCCTATGTCAGCTAGGATTGTGGTTTGCTTACTACTGTGACAAGATGATAGGTCATGCATCGGATATGGGTTCAACTATGCGGTAGAATCGATACAAAGTGATCTCTGTCACAACCCCAATTTAGGCAAGTGCTAGGGTTTGAGTTCCCTCTGCATCATGTGAAAAATTCAAAAAGAAAATCAAATTGGGGAAAAGAAAAGCCCTGAGAATTTAAGTCAAATAGCCAGATAAAAATC
The DNA here is from genome assembly GCA_950022295.1 of Bromus sterilis. NCBI lineage: Eukaryota > Viridiplantae > Streptophyta > Magnoliopsida > Poales > Poaceae > Bromus > Bromus sterilis. The sequence continues at coordinate 279,124,666 of OX465599.1, read as the reverse complement.
TTTTTCCAAAAATCATTTGAACATTTGGAAAATTCTTATAAATGGTGCTGATCATTTTAAAAATGATTTGGGAGCAATCCCATGCCCATGGAATTTTCTAATATTCAAACAGTGGCTTTGGAAATTAAATAAAACCCTATTTGAATTGACGTTCAAATTATTTGAATTTCAAAAATGCTCAAATTTTATAAGTGGCTAGCTCTCTATTTTTTGAGGCCATATAAAAAATTGTGGCATTTTTAAAAATGCCTAGCTATTTTTTTTAGCCTGGCCAACAAATAACAGAAAGAATAAAAAGAAAAACATCCGAGAGCCTTACCTCTCGCCCAGGGCGAGGCCCAACAGGCGGCCCAGCAGCCTTCTCCGTTGTCTTCTTCCTCCCCCGCGCCTCCAAGCTGCTCGGTGGAATGCCACCGAGACAGCCGAGCGCGACGTCGTCCCCCCAGCCGCCACCTGACCCTCCCCGGCCTTCTATGCGCACCTGGAGACGCACCCGAGTGCCACGCCTCCATTCCTTCCCTCCAGAGTCTCTCCCTCTCACTCCTGCGACGAAACCGACGACGACCGAACGCCTCGCCGGAGCACGGCCGTGCGCACGCGCGGCCAGAGAACTCCCTGGACCCAGCCGACGTGTCCAACGCACTCCTCGACGTCGTCTTCTTCTCTGTGCCAGAGGAATCGGCCCCGGAAGCCCGGAGCACGCCATCCCCTTCGTCTTCGTCTCGCCGGAACAGCAAGTCGCCGTCGTCGAATACTCCGGCCACGGACCCTCTCCGACCTCGCCACCGCCTCCACTGCATCCGCGGTGAGCCCCTGCTTCGTTCCACCTAGCTTGCGGTCGCCCCCTTCGCCTGTACGGTATTCTTCCATGAGAGCCGAGCCTCGCCGCCGCCATGGCCGTTGAGATACTTGCTCCCGTGCTCCAGCGCCTCCCCCTTCTAGCCTACATCGCTCCCAGTGCTCGCAGCATTCCAACGCACCACGTCTCGGTCAAAACCCCGCACCAGAACGCAAAACCGACGTCGCCGGAATTCTGTCGCCGCCGAGCTCGTCGCCGCCTTCGCTCCAGGCCCTTCCCCGAGCCCCTGATGGCACCGCTCGACGCGGGAGAACTCCAGGAGCTCAACGATGGTCTCCCCGGCTCCTCCCGTGCCCCCAGCCGTCGTCGCCTTCTTCCAGTGGCTCCGGCCGCTGCGGAAGTTGAAGCCGTCGACGCCGTGGTCCTCCCCGGCGACGATGGACTAGTCCATCGTACGCGCGAGGCCACGGGGAGCCGAATGGTTCCCTCTGCAAGGCTCCTGGAGGCCAGGAAACCCACTCCGGCGCACCTCCGCCGTGGCCGTGGTCGCCGGCAGCTAACTGCCGGGCACTTAGGCCTTAAGCACCCACTAACCCCCCCTTTGAACCAATGACAGGTGGGGCCCGAGCCCCTAATCCCTCTGCTTAATTATTTTTAACCACGGGATTAACCCCACTGAGACAGACAGGTGGGCCCCTGTTGTCAGCCTTCCCACGTCATTGTGACGTCAGCCTGACGCAATAAATCGAGTTAATGAATTTCCAATGAATTAATAAATCAGAGAAATTCCAGAGAATGCAATAAACTTTGGAAATTCATAATTAATTCATCCTAACTCCAAATATAGCAAATAATATGTCTAAAATTATCAGAAAAATACAAGGATTAAGAATATGCAAAAAAAATTCATGTTTGACCATTTTAAAATGGGTGAACAGTAGCAAACATGCATATGGATCCTTTTCAAATTCAAATTTGGGGTGATTTTGCAAATGATTTTGCAACACCCTTAATTCCAATGGTTTCATCCACACATCAGAAGCTGTACTTCAACTATAATACATCACTTCATGATCAACAAATTCAAACGAACTTTCATGCATTCAAATGCATCTGAAATTCATCGATAAATCAAATGGAGTTTGAATTTGCATGACAAATGCAATATACTCCTTTAAAATGGAATGCTCAACAGATCAGTACCTTGAACATCACCATTACAATATTATTCATGTGATTGTGCATTGTACATTATGTTGATCCTATGATTGTCATGTTGCTGATAGAAGTGGAGCCGGAACCGAGATCACCCCCTACGTTGAAGACCCCGTGACTGAACCTCGTCAGCAAGGCAAGCAAAACCCCATTGATCATGTCGATAAAATCCCACTTCCCTCTCATGTCTCGCTTATGCATTGTTTAGGATGATCACCATGATAACGTTTCTATCGCATAGTTGAACCCATGTCCTTTGCATGACCTATCATCTTGTCACAGTAGTAAGCAAACCACAATCCTAGCAGATGTAGGAGTTGGTTGATATCATGTGGCCTCTACAAATGTTATCGCTTATTGCATGCTTAGTATGATACCATGATGTTACTGTGATGTGAGTCGGGATGATGATAAACATGGTGTTGATGAAAGTGAAACGTGTTGGTGAATCCACCCTAATACAAGTTGAACGATGAGAGGCTGTGTAGGAGTACACAGTGGGCTGTCTCGTTGAACACCGCCCTAATACGAGTTCTTGTGTGGTGATCCAAGATGAAGAGTACAACCACACATTGGGCTCACTGACCCCTCTCGGCTTACTAACTCATCCCTTTCGATGTCCAGATGTCGCAGTAGTTCGGATTTCTGTAGGTATTGTGGCCTGGTAGCCAAGTGAGAGAACGGCTCATCCGAGACCGGCTTTCGCACCACACACACATCGTCTGGGTCCACTTCGGTAAACCGGCCGGGTTCACGATAGTGGCAGACAACCCAGATAGGCGGATTTCATGGACTAGATCGGCTATGAGGTAACGGTTGTGGTGGCATCCTCGCTGTCATCTCTTGAACGGTGACACGCAAAAGGCGGTAACTGATGGCGCGTGTGTGTAGCGGTATACCCCTGCAGGGTTAACAAAACTATTCGAATAGCCGCGTCCGCGGTTAAGGACTGCTTGGAGAGCTGTGCTCGATTATTAGACAACTTGAACTGGATACTTCTAAAACACACCAAGACAAGTGTGAGTGCTATGGTGTGCTTCTCGTGGGGAAGTCGAGGAAGTAACCATAGTGGTGTATTTGGTTGAAGAGATGTAGTGGACTCGTGTACGCTTCTTACCTCAAGTCTGGTACTCGTAGTTCAGGATTAGCCAAGTCAAAGCTGGCACTTCTGCAAGTGAAACCCCACCTTCCTTTACCTTGATACATGTGCATGAGTAGTATAGTTCCTACGTAAGTCTTGTTGAGTACGACTTTGTACTCACGTTTGCTTAATCTATTTTTTAGATGAACCCACCGACCCCGATGGTGAATTCTACCTGAAGCTCGAAGTATGAAGACTCAGACCAAGACCAAGCTAGTGTAGTCCCAGTCAGACGACTGGTTCCCTCGTGGAGGGCTTGTTTTTAGATAAAGGCTTCTCTAAGCCATTTGTTAAACTTGTCTGTACTCAGACCTATTTGCTTCCGCTTGTTTGTTGTAATGTTGGATCACATGCTTGTGATCTCTGTGTGCACTCTGTAAGAGTTATTAATAAAGATATATACTTTGTAGAGAATTGCAATGATACCTGCTGTTCATACAAGGCATGCGTGCTGCGTGTATATTTATAACATGCATGTCTTAGTATGGGTTTTCGAGACCTTAGTTGTGATCTGGCTGGTTGTCTTTTATACACCAAGTGGCCCTTAGATGTGTGCAGCTTGGGCATCGCGATGCGATTGTTCGAGACTCTGTCCTGTGCACACTTTGATGTATGATCGATCCCGCCCTAGACCCCGACTAAGTGATCGGGCTGGAGTAAGTCTATGTAAGGGTTATAATACAATCGATAGTATGGTTGAGGCGACTTGTCTATGAGTATGGGAGTTCACCACCCATATCATTTAGACTTGTGTGCGGACGATGAGGACCCATTTCAGTTGATCATCCGGCCTGGATGGGACGCCCCTCACGTTCGATGCTTTCCGAGAGCGTTTTGTGCTTCGCCTTGTCTGCTTAGACAAGTGGGTACGGTTCTCGGCTCTCCATATGATTGTGTTTTAGCGAGGCTTTCATACGCTAACCCCGGGTCCCGACAGACTTGGTATCAGAGCAGGACTGACTGTAGGATTATCAGCCTTGGCCGAAGTCGAGTCTAGCACTCTATAGTTATATAGTTACTCTGGGTATATAAGGGAACAACGTAAGGCTTCTTTTTCTCCTTACCCTCATCGATCTGAGTTCTGAGTCACCCTCATCTTATTCTACGGGAAGATAGGACTAGGCTCTCCTCTGTCATACTAGAACATCTCGTTGTTTGCTTCCTTCTAGCCGTAGGAAAGTTGTGTCCGGTTTCCTAGCATTGTTGTAATGCTGATTTCTTACATCGTATTATGTAAGTGTTGTATCTACATTGAAAGAAAATTGTTTTCTTGCAATTACAGCCGTTATGCTGTCCGAATCATTCCAGGTTTCTTCAAAATCTGATGCATTTGCAAAATTCTTCCCTCCTTTTCGGTTGTCCTTTTTGAAGAACTTCTAGGTGGCATTCCCGACAGTTCCATAGTGTTTGATGTAGGTTTTCTTCTAGAAACCTATAGTGATTCAATTGAAGTTCTTCCTCCCACTTTAGATGTCTTCTAGCCAGAAGAACCACACGAACCATCGTGTTGGGGTACTTTGCTACTCTGACATATCTGTTGTAGCCCCTAGTAAACCTTGGCCAGCCTCTAGGAAGCTATCCCGTAACCCAACTCTTTAAACCTAGCCACCCGACAGATGTGTAGAGTTTATAGTGGATCTTGCCCCAGGAACCGCACCAATTTCTAGACGCCCATACAAAATGGCCCCACGTGAGTTAGCTGAGCTTAAAACCCAACTGGAAGCTTTGTTGGAGAAAGGCTTCATCCGCCCTAGCTCATCGTCATGGGGTTGCCCCGTTCTGTTCGTAACGAAGAAAGATGGAACAGAAAGGATGTGCGTAGACTATCGCCCGCTAAATCTAGCGACAATAAAGAACAAGTACCCACTGCCCAGGATTAATGATCTTTATGATCAACTTGCTTGATCCTCTGTCTTCTCCAAGATGGATTTGAGATTAGGATATCATCAAACCAAAATCCGAAACGAGGACATTCCCAAAACGGCTTTTACTACTCGTTATGGTCTTTACGAGTACACCGTCATGTCCTTTGGCTTAACCAATGCCCCCGCCACTTTCTCACGCATGATGAATTCGATCTTCATGGAGTATTTGGACCAGTTCGTCGTGGTTTACCTCGATGACATCCTTATATACTCGAAGAACGAAGAAGAACATGCCGAACACCTAAGGCTGGTATTGATGAAACTTAGAGAGCATCGCCTGTATGCTAAATTCTCCAAGTGGGATTTTTGGTTACCAGAAGTGACCTACTTAGGCCACGTGATTTCTGCAAAAGGCATTGCTGTGAATTCCGAGAGAGTTCAGGCCGTCCTTGACTGGACTCCACCTGAATCGGTTAAGCAAGTTAGGAGTTTTCTTGGCCTAGCCAGCTATTGCCGTCGCTTCGTCGAGAACTTTTCTAAAGTTGCAAAGCCTCTAACTGAACTCCTCAAGAAAGTTAAGAAATTCCTATAGACTTCCAAGTGCGAGGAAAGCTTTCAAGAGCTAAAAAGAAGATTGACTTCTGCACCCGTACTTGCACCTCCAGACACCAAAAAGGATTTTGAGATCTATTGTGACGCATCACGGCAAGGGTTAGGATGCATACTTCTGCAAGATCGACATGTGGTAGCTTATGCTTCACGCCAGTTGCGGCCACATGAAGAGAACTATCCTACCCACGATCTTGAACTCGCTGCCGTAGTTCATGCCCTAACAACTTGGCGACATTACCTCCTTGGTAACCGTTGCGAGATCTATTCCGACCACCAAAGCCTCAAATACATTTTCACCCAGCCAGATCTTAATCTCAGGCAAAGACACTAGATTGAGTTGATAAAAGATTACGACGTAGTAATTTCTTACACCCCAGGCAAAGCCAATGTCATGACTGATGCCCTAAGTCGTAAGTCGTACTGTAACAACCTCATGTTACAGCAGTATCAACCACTTCTTCATGAGGAATTTCGAAAGCTTAATCTCGAGATTGTTCCTCGTGGATCTCTTTTCAACTTGGTGGCGAAACCAACTCTTGAGGATCAGATTATAGTTGCCCAGAGGCGTGCACGAGGTGTTCGCCGGATCAAGGAGAACATTGCTAGCGGAGTTGCTAAATGTTTCTCCACAAATAGCAAAGGAACGGTATTCTTTGAAAATCGTTTGGTAGTACCTAAGGATAGGGATCTAAGGCAACTCATCCTCAAAGAAGCCCATGACACACCCCTCTCAATTCATCCCGGTAGCACAAAAATGTACCGAGATCTACGCCAGAGATTTTGGTGGACCCGGATGAAGAGAGATATTGCTCAATTTGTTGCCGAATGTGATGTTTGTCGTCGCATTAAGGCAGAACATCAAAGACCTGCTGGTACACTTCAACCTTTGCCTATTCCAGAGTGGAAATGGGACAAAGTCGGTATGGACTTCATCACCGGCTTTCCAAAAACCCAGAAAGGAAATGATGCCATCTTTGTAGTCATAGATAGGCTTTCCAAAGTTGCTCACTTCCTTCCGGTCCGCGAGTCTATAACTGCTAGCAAGTTAGCAGACTTGTATGTCTCTAGAATTGTGTCTCTTCACGGTGTTCCTTTGGAAATCAATTCTGATCGTGGTAGCCTTTTCACCTCTAGATTTTGGGGTAGCTTCCAACGTGCTATGGGAACTCATCTCTCCTTTAGTACAGCTTTCCACCCTCAGTCTAGTGGTCAAGTCGAAAGGGTTAATCAAATCTTGGAAGACATGCTCAGAGCTTGTGTTATCTCTTTCGGAAAGAATTGGGAGAAATCTCTTCCATTCGCCGAGTTTGCTTATAACAACAGTTTTCAATCTAATCTGAACATGGCTCCTTTTGAACTCCTTTATGGACGACGATGTCGAACACCACTAAACTGGTCTGAAACCGGTGAAAGACAATTCTTTGGACCGGATATGATCAAGGAAGCAGAAGAGCAAGTTCGCATTGTTCGTGATCAATTGAAAGCAGCCCAGTCTCGTCAGAAGAGCTACTATGATCGTCATCATAGGCAAGAGAGCTACAATATGGATGAGAAGGCTTACCTTCGGGTTACTCCTCTGAAGGGAACCCAACGTTTCGGTATCAAAGGCAAGTTGGCCCCACGTTACATTGGACCTTTTCGCATTCTTGCTAAACGTGGAGAAGTTGCCTACCAACTTGAACTACCCCCGCACCTTTCCCGAGTACACGATGTATTCCATGTGTCCCAATTCAGGCGTTGCTTCAAACGACTGGTTCCCTCGTGGAGGGCTTGTTTTTAGATAAAGGCTTCTCTAAGCCATTTGTCAAACTTGTCTGTACTCAGACCTATTTGCTTCCGCTTGTTTGTTGTAATGTTGAATCACATGCTTGTGATCTCTGTGTGCACTCTGTAAGAGTTATTAATAAAGATATATACTTTGTAGAGAATTGCAATGATACCTGCTGTTCATATAAGGCATGCGTGCTGCGTGTATATTTATAACATGCATGTCTTAGTGGGTTTTCGAGACCTTAGTTGTGATCTGGCTGGCGGTCTTTTATACACCAAGTGGCCCTTAGATGTGTGCAGCTTGGGCATCGCGATGCGATTGTTCGAGACTCTGTCTCGTGCACACTTTGATGTATGATCGAGCCCGCCCTAGACCCCGACTAAGTGATCGAGCTGGAGTAAGTCTATGTAAGGGTTATAATACAATCGATAGTATGGTTGAGGCGACTTGTCTATGAGTATGGGAGTTCACCACCCATATCATTTAGACTTGTGTGCGGACGATGAGGACCCATTTCAGTTGATCATCCGGCCTGGATGGGACGCCCCTCATGTTCGATGCTTTCCGACAATGTTCTGTGCTTGGCCTTGTCTGCTTAGACAAGTGGGTACGGTTCTCGGCTCTCCATATGATTGTGTTGTAGTGAGGCTTGCATACGCTAACCCCGGGTCCCGACAATCTCCTAAACATGCATAAGCGAGACTGAGAGGGAATTGTGATTTTATAGACATGATCAATGGGGTTTGCTTGCCTTGCTGAGGAAGTTCGATATCGGGGTCTTCAACGAAGGGGGTGGCCTCCGGTTCCGGTTGCACGTCTATCGAGCAAACAATCAAACAAGGTATAAATTTATTTGCAATGCTCAAACACATGATCAATATTGAAATGGTGATGTTCTTGGTCACAATATGGGTACAATTCCATTTAAAAGAAGTCAAATGCAAAGTCATTTGCAAATGTGCTTCAAAATTGATTTGAATTAAAGCCATATGGATGTTTTGCACTGTTCACCCATTTTAAAATGGTCAAACATGAAAACAGAGCCCATATTCATAATCCTTGGATTTTTCTGATAATTTTAGACATATTATTTGTTATATTTGGAGTTAAAATGAATTACTTATGAATTTCCAAAGTTTAAAAAAATTTCTGGAATTTTCTGGATTAAATTAATTCATTTCTATTTTCTGGAAATTCTTTACTGCGTCATGCTGAGCTCAGGGTGACGTCACAGGGGGGGCTGACCAGTGGGTCCACCCTGTCAGCCTCAGTGGGTGTTAACCCGGTGTGATTAGCTTAACAGAGGGGTTAAGGGGGGGGGCTGGCCCACATGTCATGGACTCAAGGGGGGGGGGTTAAGAGGTATTTAAGGGGGGCTAATGGCGCCGTCGCCGGAGTGTGGCTGGAGCTTCGCCAGAGTTGGGATTCGGGCACGGGGGGTGGCGTGGGTGGCCTGGGCGCGTAGCCCGCAACCTCGCGCACTCGTTCAAGCCATCTGGGCAACGAGGAGGGGCCTCGGGCCATGGCTAGGTCGAAGACGACGGCGGCCGGAGCACTGGAGCGGGCGGTTCTACACTACGGGCCACGGCGAGAGGCGCGGAGGAGCTGGGGCGAACGGGGAGCTCACCCTGGTGCTAGTGGAGCCGTCGGGGAGGCCGGAAGGTGGCTGGACGGAGGAGAATCGCTCGCCGGCGTCCACTGTGCCCGGCGGTGGCTCGATGAAGAGGACGTCGTCGCCGTTGGCTCCTGATCCGAATTGAAGGCGCCGCTCGATGAAGTCGATGCCGGGGAGCCTCGTGGACAACTTGCGGCGTCGAAAGGGGCACGGTGGCCACGGGCTCTACGGCGGCATGCTCCGCTAGGGCTACGGGTCGGCTCGGTTCTCGCCGGGGAGGAAGAAGGAAGGCCAGGGAGAAGGGGGAAAATGACCTGGGGCATTCCAAGCTGCCACGGGGAGGAGAAGGAGGTCAGGGGGAAGTAGGAGGTGGCGTCGGCGCCCTGGGCATGGCCGCCACGCACCTCTGTGCTTATCTGCCCAGGGAAGAAGACGACCATGCCCTTGTGGGCTGGGCTGGTCGCCTGGGCCAGGATGGGCCAGGTGGTTCTTTTCCTTTTATTTCTTCTGTTTTTCCTTTCTGTAAATATGTTTTGCCCTGAATAAAATAGCAAGGCATTTTATAAAAATTCCCAAATACTTTTATAAATATTAGGTGACCAGTAGCTAGTCACATATGGAATTTGGGCATTTTTGAATTCAATATATTTTGAATTTCAATTCAAATAGGGTTATTTTAATTTCCAAAGCCACTGTTTGAATATTAGAAAAATCCATGTGCATGGGATTGATCCCAAACCACTTTTAAAATGATCAGCATCATTTATAGGAATTTTTCAAACATTCAAATGATTTTTGGAAAAAGATTTTTATCTGGCCATTTCAAAAATTTCTCAGGGCTTTCTGCTTCCCCAATTTTGAATTTCTTTTTGAATTTTTGACATGATGCAAAGCACAAACAAACCCTAGCACTTACCCTCGTTGGGGTTCTGACAACTCGCCCCCACTCAAAAGAATCTCGTCCTGAGATTCAGAAGTCGTCGGGAGGAAGGTGGGGTACTCGGCACGGAGGCGGCCTTCTCTTTCCCACGTTGCTTCTTTCTCGGAGTGATGTGACCATTGTACTTTGAGGAATTTGATCTTCTGACGACGAGTGACACGCTCTGCTGAACCAAGAATACGAACAGGGTACTCTCGATAAGAAAGGTCATCTTGGAGATCAAGCGTTTCATGGTCGACTTCGCGGATGGGGTCCTTGAAGCAACGCCTGAGTTGTGACACATGGAATACATCATGTACTCGGGAAAGGTGAGGGGGTAGTTCAAGTTAGTAGGCAACTTCTCCACGTTTAACTAGAATGCGGAAAGTTCCGATGTAACGTGGGGCCAACTTGCCTTTGATACCGAATCGTTGGGTTCCCTTCAGAGGAGTAACCCGAAGGTAAGCCTTCTCATCCAGATTGTAGCTCTCCTTTCTATGATGACGATCATAGTAGCTTTTCTGACGAGATTGAGCGGCTTTCAAACGATCACGAACAATGCGAACTTGCTCTTCTGCTTCCTTGATCAAATCCGGTCCAAAGAGTTGTCTTTCACCGGTTTCTGACCAGTTAAGGGGTGTTCGACATCGTCGTCCGTAGAGGAGTTCAAAAGGAGCCATTTTCAGACTAGATTGATAGCTATTGTTATAAGCAAATTCGGCGAAGGGAAGAGATTTCTCCCAATTCTTTCCGAAAGAGATAACACAAGCTCTGAGCATGTCTTCCAAGATTTGATTAACCCTTTCAACTTGACCGCTAGACTGAGGATGGAAAGCTGTACTAAAGGATAGATGAGTTCCCATAGCATTTTGAAAGCTTCCCAAAAATTTAGAGGTGAATAGGCTACCACGATCAGAATTGATCACCAAAGGAACACCGTGAAGAGACACAATTCTAGAGATGTACAAGTCCGCTAACTGGCTAGCAGTTATAGACTCGCGAACGGGAAGGAAGTGAGCAACTTTGGAAAGTCTATCAATGACCACGAAGATGGCATCATTTCCTTTCTGGGTTTTTGGAAAGCCGGTGATGAAGTCCATACCGACTTTGTCCCATTTCCACTCTGGAATAGGCAAAGGTTGAAGTGTGCCAGCAGGTCTTTGGTGTTCTGCCTTAATGCGACGACAAACAACACATTCAGCAACAAATCGAGCAATGTCTCTCTTCATCCGGGTCCACCAAAATCTCTGGCGTAGATCTCGGTACATTTTTGTGCTACCGGGATGAATCGAGAGGGGTGTGTCATGGGCTTCTTTGAGGATGAGTTGCCTTTGATCCCTATTCTTAGGTACTACCAAACGATTTTCAAAGAATACCGTTCCTTTACTATCTGTGGAGAAACATTTAGCAACTCCGCTAGCAATGTTCTCCTTGATCCGGCGTACACCTCGTGCACGTCTTTGGGCAACTATAATTTGGTCCTCAAGGGTTGGGTTCACCACCAAGTTGAAAAGAGATCCACGAGGAATAATCTCGAGATTGAGCTTTCGAAATTCCTCATGAAGAAGTTGTTGATACTGTTGTAACATGAGGTTGTTACAATACGACTTACGACTTAGTGCATCAGCCATGACATTGGCCTTGCCTGGGGTGTAAGAAATTCCTAAGTCATAATCTTTTATCAACTCTATCCCGCGTCTTTTCCTGAGATTAAGATCTGGCTGGGTGAAAATGTATTTGAGGCTTTGGTGGTCGGAATATATCTCACAACGATTACCAAGGAGGTAATGTCGCCAAGTCTTCAGGGCATGAACTACGGGAGCGAGTTCAAGATCATGGGTAGGATAGTTCTCTTCATGTGGCCGCAATTGGCGTGAAGCATAAGCTACCACATGTCGATCTTGCATAAGTATGCATCCTAACCCTTGCCGTGAAGCATCACAATAGATCTCGAAATCCCTTTTGGTGTCTGGAGGTGCAAGTACGGGTGCAGAAGTCAATCTTCTTTTTAGCTCTTGAAAGCTTTCCTCGCACTTGGGGTTTCATTGGAATTTGTTATCTTTCTTGAGGAGTTCAGTAAGAGGCTTTGCCACTTTAGAAAAGTTCTCGACGAAGCGGCGGCAATAGCTTGCTAGGCCAAGAAAACTCCTAACTTTCTTAACCGATTCAGGTGGAGTCCAGTCAAGGACGTCCTGAACTCTCTCGGGATTGACTGCAACACCTTTCGCAGAAATGACGTGGCCTAAGTAGGTCACTTCTGGTAGCCAAAATTCACACTTGGAGAATTTAGCATACAGGCGGTGCTCTCTAAGTTTCATCAATACCAACCTTAAGTGTTGGGCATGATCTTCTTCGTTCTTCGAGTAGATGAGAATATCATCGAGATAAACCACAACAAATTTATCTAGGTACTCCATGAAGATCGAATTCATCAAGCGTGAGAATGTAGCGGGGGCATTGGTTAAACCGAAGGACATGACGGTATACTCGTAAAGACCATAACGAGTAGTGAAAGCCATTTTGGGAATGACCTCATTTTCGGATTTTGATTTGATGATAGCCTAATCTCAAATCCATCTTGGAGAAGACAGAGGATCCTGCAAGTTGATCATAAAGATCATTGATCCTGGGCAGTGGGTACTTGTTCTTTATCATCGCTAGATTTAGCGGGCGATAGTCTACGCACATCCTTTCTATTCCATCTTTCTTCTTTACGAACAGAACGGGGCAACCCCATGGCGATGAGCTAGGGCGGATGAAGCCTTTTGCCAACGAAGCATCAAGTTGGGTTTTTAGCTCAGCTAACTCATGTGGGGCCATTCTATATGGGCGTCTGCATATTGGGGTTGTGCCTGGTATAAGATCCACTATGAATTCTACACACCTGTCGGGTGGCATTCCCGGCAGCTCTTCAGGAAAGACATCCGGGAAGTCACGAACCACCGGAACATCTTCAAGGTCTGGAAGGGGAAGTACATTCAAAGTATGCATCTGGATTCTAGAGCTGGGTGATGTGTAGTCAATGGTCTGGCCTGAAGGGTGGGTGAGTTTGACTGATTTGGTTTTACAATCAAGGAAAGCATTCTGCCTTGATAACCAATCCATTCCTAGGATGACATCAATGTCCGAAGACTTGAGGCTATAAGTGAAGCAAGGAATACTAGACCCTCAATTGCAATTTGATTGCCATGGTTTACTCTATTAGTTTGCCACTTTGAACCAGGAGTTTGAATGATCATTGGAGAAAACATTTCTTCAAAAGGAAACTCATGACGAAGTGCATAACTCTCCGACATGAATGAATGAGAAGCTCCTGGATCGAAAAGAACGGAGGCGGGGACATGATTGACTGGGAGTGTACCAAGAATGACGTCAGAAGCATCAGTGGTTTCCTCCACTGAGATTTGGTTCACACAACCACTACTAGTGGATGAAGGCTTTGCTGGAAACGCTTTGGTGGTTGGTTTCTTTGGAGGTTTGGGTCGAGAATGACGTGGTGCCATCAAGACCTGAGGGCATTGACGATAGTAATGGCCTGGAAGACCACACTTAAAGCATACCTTGTCTGAAATGTTGGGAGTGGGATTACTTGGTTGCACACCATCATTCCGGGGTGGAATAATGTGTTGGGGTGGATGGCATATATTTGGTGATGGCCTCTGGAGAAGGTTTTGAGGTATGGCTCTGGTTGGAATCCAAATTCGGCGTTTCTGAGGGGCTGAACTTGAAGAAGGAGCAAGCTCAAGAGCATGCTTACGGGACTCCTCGAAAATTTCATTGCCATGCTCAGCTCTGAAGGATCTATTGACTAAATCCTCAAAGGTGGAAAATTCGATGAGGTTGAGATCATGACGAAGGATAGGGCTAAGTACCTTACGGAACCTTGCCTGATTTCTGGCATCGGTGCTGATCTCATCTTGGGCATACCGGGCAAGACGGTTGAACTCTCTCACATACTCATGCATGGACATCTCTCCTTGAGTGAGATTGCAGAACTCTTCCTTCTTGCGCTCCATCAACTCATCTAGAAGGTGGTACCCTCGAAAGGCAACACAGAACTCCTGCCAAGTCACTACGTGACCATCTGGCTGCATAGCAACATAGTTCTCCCACCATTCAGCGGCAGCACCTTCCAGAAAGTATGCCGCGAATATAACTCGATCATCGGGAGCAACATGTGCAGTATCAAGCTTACGCTCGATGGAACGGAGCCAATCATCAGCTTCAAGGGGCTCAGAAGAACATCGGAATACCGGTGGCTTGAGGAGGATGAAGTCCTGAATGCTCACAACCACATTACGATGACGTGAGGTATTCTGCTCGATGAGCTCCAGAAGGCGTGTTTGATCACTTTGATTCTTCTCAGCTTCCATCATGATTTCCGCCGCAGAAGGCGGTGGTAGGGGTTCATCATCATTTCGATTCCGAACACGGTCTCGATTCCGACGAACAGCACTACGAGTTCCACCTGACATCCTGTGTGATAAAAATCAACAATCAGAACAGGTTGAATGATGGATTCAAGGATAACAAGACATGATGAAGGCGGAAAGATTATAATGCGAAGGCAATGATTCATACAAACTTGGAACAAATCCGGCAGCATAACGGCTACACCGGGATGGAAAATGAAACAACCTCGAAGAATTTGGGCAGAACTTCCTCAAGGAACTCAAAACACGATGAGTCTGGACGACCACAACAATCCTACGGCTAAAAGGAAGCACTCAACGAGATGTTCTAGTCAGACATAGGTGAGCCTAGTCCTATCATCCCGTAGAAAAGATAAGGGTGACTCAGAACTCAGATCGATGAGGGTAAGGAGAAAAAGAAGCCTTACGTTGTTCCCTTATATACCCAAGTAACTATATAACTATAGAATGCTAGACTCGACTTCGACCAAGGGTTTGATAAGCCTAAAGACAGTCCTGCTCTGATACCAAGTCTGTCGGGACCTGGGGTTAGCGTATGTAATTCCAGTCACGATACAATCACATGGGGATCCGAGAACCGTACCCACTTGTCTAAGCAGACAAGGCCAAGCACAGAACGTTCTCGGTAAGCATCGAACGTGAGGGGCATCCCATTCAGGCCGGATGATCAACTGAGATGGGTCCTCATCGTCCGCTCACAAGTCTAAATGCTTATGGGTGGTGAATCCCATACTCATAGACAAGTCGCCTCAACCATGTTATCGATTGGATCCTAACTCTTACATAGACTTACTCCAGCCCGATCACTTAGTCGGGGTCTAGGGCGGGCTCGATCATACAACAAAGTGTGCACGTGACAGAGTCACGAGCAATCGCATCGCGATGCCCCAAGCTGCGCACATCTAAGGGCCACTTGGTGTATAAAAGACCGCCAGCCAGATCACAACTAAGGCCTCGAAAACCCATACTAAGACATGCATGTTATAAATATACACGCAACACACATGCCTAGTATGAACAGCAGGTATCATCACATAACTCTACAAAGTATTCTTTATTGATATACACATAGAGCATACAAAGATCACATGTCTGTGATCAACATTACATCATACAACGGAAGCAAATTAGGTCTGAGTACAGACAAGTTTAACAAATGGCTTAGAGAAGCCTTGTAAACAAACATGCCCTTCCACGAGGGACCAGACTGCTGTCTGGGACTATGCTAACTTAGCCAACGTCGAGCTTCACGAAGGTGACTCCATCGGGGTCCGGTTCTTATCTAAAACATACAATAAGCAAACGTGAGTACAAAGTCGTACTCAGCAAGACTTACATCAGATCTATACTACTCATGATCAAGTATCAAGGTAAAGGGAGGTGGGGTTTCATCATGCAGAAGTGCCAGCTTTGACTTGGCTAAGCCTGAACTACGAATACCAGACTTGAGATAAGAAGCATACACGAGTCCACTACATCTCCAACCAATACACCACTATGGTGCCTTCCTCGACTTCCCCACGAGAAAGCACGCCATAGCACTCACACTTATCTTGGTGTATTTTAGAAGTATCCAGTTCAAGTTGTCTAATAATCAGGTACAGGTTCCAAGTAGTCCTTAACCGCGGACGCGGCTATTCGAATAGTTTTGTTAACCTTGCAAGGGCGTAAACTACACACACATGACCATCGGTTACCGCCAGGTCTCGCCACCGTTCAAGAGGTGACAGCGAGGATGTTCACCACGACACTTCGCTCACAACCGGTCTATTCCAGGAGTCGACTATCTGAGTTTGCCTACGCTCGAGAGCCCGGCCGGATCAACGAAACGGACTCAAACAATGTAAGTGACCGAGACGCCACCTCTGGCAGATGGTTTTCCTGCCTCACAGGTGCACCCACATATCTATATGATGCAACCATTCCTTCATTCGTTTTCTATGCAGATGCCAAATGGAAAGCCCGAACTAATGTGACTCCTGGACGTCGACACGGATCAAGGTACTAGGCCGAGAGGGGTCAGCGAGCCCAATGTGTGGTTGTACTCTTTGTCTTGGATTACCATACAAGAACTCGATGCCTAAGGCAGTGTTCAACGAGACAACCCACTGTGTACTCCTACACAGCCTCTCATCGTTCACCTTGTATTAGGGTGGATTCACCGACACAGTTTCACTTTCATCAACACCATGTTCATCATCATCCCGACTCACATCAAAAGCAACCTCATGTAACACTAAGCATGCAATAAGCTGTAACAGTTGCAGGGGCTTCATGATATCAATCAACTCCTATGTCAGCTAGGATTGTGGTTTGCTTACTACTGTGACAAGATGATAGGTCATGCATCGGATATGGGTTCAACTATGCGGTAGAATTGATACAAAGTGATCTCCTAAACATGCATAAGCGAGACTGAGAGGGAATTAGGATTTTATAGACATGATCAATGGAGTTTGCTTGCCTTGCTGACGAGGTTCGATATCGGGGTCTTCAACGAAGGGGGTGGCCTCCGGTTCCGGTTGCACGTCTATCGAGCAAACAATCAAACAAGGTATAAATTTATTTGCAATGCTCAAACACATGATCAATATTGAAATGGTGATGTTCTTGGTCACAATATGGGTACAATTCCATTTAAAAGAAGTCAAATGCAAAGTCATTTGCAAATGTGCTTCAAAATTGAATTTGAATTAAAGCAATATGGATGTTTTGCACTGTTCACCCATTTTAAAATGGTCAAACATGAAAACAGAGCCCATATTCATAATCCTTGGATTTTTCTGATAATTTTAGACATATTATTTGTTATATTTGGAGTTAAAATGAATTACTTTTGAATTTCCAAAGTTTAAACAATTTTCTGGAATTTTCTGGATTAAATTAATTCATTTCTATTTTCTGGAAATTCTTTACTGCGTCATGCTGAGCTCAGGGTGACGTCACAGGGGGGGCTGACCAGTGGGTCCACCCTGTCAGCCTCAGTGGGTGTTAACCCGGTGTGATTAGTTTAACAGAGGGGTTAAGGGGGGGGGGCTGGCCCACATGTCATGGACTCAAGGGGGGGGATTAAGAGGTGCTTAAGGGGGGCTAATGGCGCCGTCGCCGGAGTGTGGCCGGAGCTTCGCCGGAGTTGGGATTCGGGCACGGGGGGTGGCGTGGTTGGCCTGGGCGCGTAGCCCGCAACCTCGCGCACTCGTTCAAGCCATCTGGGCAACGAGGAGGGGCCTCGGGCCACGGCTAGGTCGAAGACGACGGCGGCCGGAGCACTGGAGCGGGCGGTTCTACGCTACGGGCCACGGCGAGAGGCGCGGAGGAGCTGGGGCGAACGGGGAGCTCACCCTGGTGCTAGTGGAGCCGTCGGGGAGGCCGGAGGGTGGCTGGACGGAGGAGAATCGCTCGCCGGCGTCCACTTTGACCGGCGGTGGCTCGATGAAGAGGACGTCATCGCCGTTGGCTCCTGATCCGAATTGAAGGCGCTGCTCGGTGAAGTCGATGCCGGGGAGCCTCGTGGACAACTTGCGGCGTCGAAAGGGGCACGGTGGCCACGGGCTCTACGGTGGCGTGCTCCGCTAGGGCTACGGGTCGGCTCGGTTCTCGCCGGGGAGGAAGAAGGAAGGCCAGGGAGAAGGGGGAAAATGACCTGGGGCATTCCAGGCTGCCACGGGGAGGAGAAGGAGGTCAGGGGGAAGCAGGAGGTGGCGTCGGCGCCCTGGGCATGGCCGCCACGCACCTCTGTGCTTGCCTGCCCAGGGAAGAAAACGACCATGCCCTTGTGGGCTGGGCTGGTCCCCTGGGCCAGGATGGGCCAGGTGGTTCTTTTCCTTTTATTTCTTCTGTTTTTCCTTTCTGTAAATATGTTTTGCCCTGAATAAAATAGCAAGGGATTTTATAAAAATGCCCAAATACTTTTATAAATATTAGGTGACCAGTAGCTAGTCACATATGGAATTTGGGCATTTTTGAAATTCAATATATTTTGAATTTCAATTCAAATAGGGTTATTTTAATTTCCAAAGCCACTATTTGAATATTAGAAAAATCCATGTGCATGGGATTGATCCCAAACCACTTTCAAAATGATCAGCATCATTTATAGGAATTTTTCAAACATTCAAATGATTTTTGGAAAAAGATTTTTATCTAGCCATTTCAAAAATTTCTCAGGGTTTCTGCTTCCCCAATTTTGAATTTATTTTTGAACTTTTGACATGATGCAAAGCACAAACAAACCCTAGCACTTACCCTCGTTGGGGTTCTGACAACTCGCCCCCACTCAAAAGAATCTCGTCCTGAGATTCAGAAGTCGTCGGGAGGAAGGTGGGGTACTCGGCACGGAGGCGGCCTTCTCTTTCCCACGTTGCTTCTTTCTCGGAGTGATGTGACCATTGTACTTTGAGGAATTTGATCTTCTGACGACGAGTGACACGCTCTGCTGAACCAAGAATACGAACAGGGTACTCTCGATAAGAAAGGTCATCTTGGAGATCAACGTCGAGCTTCAGGTTGGTGACTCCATCGGGGTCCGGGTTCTCATCGAAAACATAGAATAAGCAAACGTGAGTACAAAGTCGTACTCAGCAAGACTTACACCATATCTATACTACTCATGCTCAAGTATCAAGGTAAAGGAGGTGGGGTTTCATTATGCAGAAGTGCCAGCTTTGACTTGGCTAAATCCTGAACTACGAGTACCAGACTTGAGATAAGAAGTGTACACGAGTCCACTACATCTCCAACCAATACACCACTATGGTTACTTCCTCGACTTCCCCACGAGAAGCACACCATAGCACTCACGCTTATCTTGCGAGTTTTATAAGTATCCATTCAAGTTGTCTAATAATCAGGTACAGGTTCCAAGTAGTTCATAACCGCGGACGCGGCTATTCGAATAGTTTTGTTAACCTTGCAAGGGTGTAAGCTACACACACGTGACCATCGGTTACCCCCAGGTCTCGCCACCGTTCAAGAGGTGACAGCGAGGATGTTCACCACGACACTTCGCTCACAACCGGTCTATTCCAGGAGTCGACTATCTGAGTTTGCCTCCGCTCGAGAGCCCGGCCGGATCAACGAAACAGACTCAAACAATGCAGGTGACCGAGACGCCACCTCTGGCAGATGGTTTTCCTGCCTCACAGGTGCACCCACATATCTATATGATGCAACCATTTCCTTCGTTCTTTTTCTATGCACATGTCAAATGGAAAGCCCGAACTAATGTGACTCCTGGACGTCGACACGGATCAAGGTATTAGGCCGAGAGGGGTCAGTGAGCCCAATGTGTGGTTATACTCTTTGTCTTGGATTACCATACAAGAACTCGGTACTTAAGGCGGTGTTCAACGAGACAACCCACTGTGTACTCCTACACAGCCTCTCATCGTTCACCTTGTATTAGGGTGGATTCACCGACACAGTTTCACTTTCATCAACACCATGTTCACTATCATCCCGACTCACATCAAAATCAACCTCACTGTAACACTAAGCATGCAATAAGCTATAACAGTTGCAGGGGCCACATGATATCAAACAACTCCTATGTCAGCTAGGATTGTGGTTTGCTTACTACTGTGACAAGATGATAGGTCATGCATCGGATATGGGTTCAACTATGCGGTAGAATCGATACAAGATGATCTCCTAAACATGCATAAGCGAGACTGAGAGGGAATTGGGATTTTATAGACATGATCAATGGGTTTTGCTTGCCTTGCTGACGACACACGGGGTTTAAAGGTGGTCTTCTTCTTCGGGGGTGATCACCGTCTCGGCAAAGCTGTTACCGGCACAATCATCAACAAAGGGGGACACAAATAAAGTACAATGCTCAAGCACATGTTAAGTTGTGACATGATGTAAAGGGTACTGATTTGTGGCAAATTCAATTTAATTGAAGTATATTGCATTTGAATTGCAAATTCAAACTTTAAATTTGAATTCAAATTAAGCCATATGCAGATTTGCTACTGTTGCCCCATTTTAAATTGGTCAAACATAAAAACAAATTGCATATTCTTAATCCTTGTATTTTTCTGATAATTTTTCATATATTATATGTTTAATTTGGAGTTAAAATGAATTTTCTATGAATTATTGAAGTTTTGGCTATTTTCTGTAATTTCTTTAAACATTTAAATTTCTGGAAAAATTCTTTATTGCGTCATGCTGAAGTGGGGGTGATGTCACAACGGGGGCTGACAGGTGGGGTCGGGGTGTCAGTGGGAGAGGGGTTAATCCCGGTTTAGTTTAACTAAAAAGGGTCATTAGGGGGGGCCAGGGCCCACCAGTCAGTGACCAAGATCAATTAACAGGGGATTAGTCCCTTAAGCTAATCGGGCCCGCCGGAGGTTAGCCGCCGGTGACCAAACCGCACGGCGGCGCACACGGGTCCCGGTTTCTCCGGCCATGGGAGAGCAAGGGGAGACCACCAGCACGATCCTCGTGCTCGTCCACGTCTGCTGCTGCCCACGGGGAGGCAAGGGGGTGGCCGGAGCCTCGCCGGCGTCTACAAGGCGCGGCGGCCGTGGCTCGGGTTTGGTGGCGCAGTGCAACGGTGGACGGGAAGGAGCTGGGAGAGAGGGGAAACGGGCGCGAGCTCGCCCTGGAGCGGATGGCGTTGACGGCTACGGCGGGGAGGCACCGGAGGCAGCGTATTGCTCGCCGGAGTTCCTCGGTGGCCGGCGGGAGCTCTGTGAATCTTGCGTCGTCTCCTTGGCTCGCCGGGCTCAATTAGCAGAGGGGTTCGACGAAGGGGACGTCACTGGTCCTCCTGGACACCTTTCCGCGGCGAGGAGAGGTCGGTGGCCGCGGTGGCACGTGACGGCGGCGACGAGACGCGCTCGGGAGCAGCGGGATTCGGCGGGAGAGAGCTTGGAGAGGGGCCAGAGGAGGGGGAGATAGACCTGGGGCCGTCCAGGCGTCGCGGTGGCGAGGAGATGAGGAAGGGGAGAGCCTAGGTGGCTCGGCAGCCGCGGGCATGCTCGCCACGGCGGCGAGCTGCCTGCTCTGGCGTCGGCGGGGAAGACGACAAGGGGGGAGGCCAGTGGGCTGGGCTGGTTTGGTTAGTTGGGCCAGGTGGCCAGGGGAGGGCTGGGTTTCCTTTTAATCTTTTCTCTGTTTTGTTTTTCTGTTATTTGTTTTGCTATGCTAAAACAATTAGCTAGGCATTTTATAAAATCATGAAAACTTTTATGTGGGCTTATAACATAAATAGCTAGCCACTCAAAAGTTTTGGTGACTTTTGAAAATCAAACAATTTGAATTTAAATTCAAATTGGATTTTAATTTAATTTCCAAAGCACCTTTTGAATTTTTGAATATTCCATGGGCATGGGAAAATCCCCAAACCACTTTTGCAATGATCAGCAACAATTCTAGGAATTTTCCAAACATTCAAATGATTTTTGGAAAAATATTTTTTTCTGGCCATTTGATTTAATTTCTCAGGGCTTTTCTTTTCCCCATTTTTGAATTTCTTTTGGAATTTTTGCAAGATGCAAAGGGATCAAACAACCCTAGAACTTACCCTAGTTGGGGTTCTGACAACTCGCCCCCACTCAAAAGAATCTCGTCCCGAGATTCAGAAGTCGTCGGGAGGAAGGTGGGGTACTCGGCACGGAGGCGGTCTTCTCTTTCCTAGGTTGCCTCTTTCTCGAAGTGATGCGACCATTGCACTTTGAGGAACTTGATCGTCTGACGACGCGTGACACGCTCTGCGGAATCAAGAATACGAACAGGGTAATCTCGATACGAAAGGTCATCTTGGAGATCAAGCGTTTCATGGTCGACTTCGCGGATGGGGTCCTTGAAGCAACGCCTGAGTTGTGACACATGGAATACATCATGTACTCGGGAAAGGTGAGGGGGTAGTTCAAGTTGGTAGGCAACTTCTCCACGTTTAGCTAGAATGCGGAAAGGTCCGATGTAACGTGGGGCCAACTTGCCTTTGATACCGAATCTTTGGGTTCCCTTCAGAGGATTAACCCGAAGGTAAGCCTTCTCATCTAGATTGTAGCTCTCCTTTCTATGATGACGATCATAGTAGCTTTTCTGACGAGACTGGGCGGCTTACAAACGATCACGAACAATGCGAACTTGCTCTTCTGCCTCCTTGATCATATCCGGTCCAAAGAGTTGTCTCTCACCGGTTTCTGACCAGTTAAGGGGTGTTCGACATCGTCGTCCGTAGAGGAGTTCAAAAGGAGCCATGTTCAGACTAGATTGATAGCTATTGTTATAAGAAAATTCGGCGAAGGGAAGATATTTCTCCCAATTCTTTCCGAAAGAGATAACATAAGCTCTGAGCATATCTTCCTAGATTTGATTAACCCTTTCGACTTGACCACTAGACTGAGGATGGAAAGCTGTACTAAAGGATAGATGAGTTCCCATAGCACTCTGAAAGCTTCCCCAGAATCTAGAGGTGAAAAGGCTACCACGATCAGAATTGATCACCAAAGGAACACCGTGAAGAGACACAATTCTAGAGACGTACAAGTCCGCCAACTGACTAGCAGTTATAGACTCGCGAACGGGAAGGAAGTGAGCAACTTTGGAAAGTCTATCAATGACAACGAATATAGCCTCATTTCCTTTCTGGGTTTTTGGAAAGCCGGTGATGAAGTCCATACCGACTTTGTCCCATTTCCACTCGGGAATAGGCAAAGGTTGAAGTGTACCAGCAGGTCTTTGGTGTTCTGCCTTAATGCGACGACAAACATCACATTCAGCAACAAATCGAGCAATGCCTCTCTTCATCCTGGTCCACCAAAATCTCTGACGTAGATCTCGGTAGATTTTTGTGCTACCGGGATGAATCGAGAGGGGTGTGTCATGAGCTTCTTTGAGGATGAGTTGCCGTAGATCCTTATTCTTAGGTACTACCAAACGATTTTCAAAGAATACCGTTCCTTTACTATCTGTGAAGAAACATTTAGCAACTCCGCTAGCAATGTTCTCCTTGATCCGGCGAACACCTCGTGCACGCCTTTGGGCAACTATGATCTGATCCTCAAGGGTTGGTTTCGCCACCAAGTTGAAAAGCGATCCACGAGGAACAATCTCGAGATTGAGCTTTCGAAATTCCTCATGAGGAAGTGGTTGATACTGTTGTAACATTAGGATGTTACAATACGACTTACGACTTAGTGCATGAGCCATGACGTTGGCCTTGCCTGGGGTGTAAGAAATTCCTAAGTCATAATATTTTATCAACTCAATCCAGCATCTTTTCCTGAGATTAAGATCCGGCTGGGTGAAAATATATTTGAGGCTTTGGTGGTCGGAATAGATCTCACAACGATTACCAAGGAGGTAATGTCGCCAAGTCTTCAGGGCATGAACTACGGCAGCGAGTTCAAGATCATGGGTAGGATAGTTCTCTTCATGTGGCCGCAACTGGCGTGAAGCATAAGCTACCACATGTCGATCTGGCATAAGTATGCATCCTAACCGTTGCCGTGAAGCATCACAATAGATTTCGAAATCCCTTTTGGTGTCTGGAGGTGCAAGTACGGGTGCAGAAGTCAATCTTCTTTTTAGCTCTTGAAAGCTTGCCTCGCACTTGAGGTCCATTGGAATTTGTTATCTTTCTTGAGGAGTTCAGTAAGAGGCCTTGCAACTTTAGAAAAGTTCTCGACTAAGCGACGGCAATAGCTTGCTAAGCCAAGAAAACTCCTAACTTGCTTAACCGATTCAGGTGGAGTCCAGTCAAGGACGGCCTGAACTCTCTCGGGATTGACTGCAGCACCTTTCGCAGAAATCACGTGGCCTAAGTAGGTAACTTCTGGTAGCCAAAATTCACACTTGGAGAAATTGGCATAAAGGCAGTGCTCTCTAAGTTTCATCAATACCAACCTAAGATGTTCTGCATGCTCTTCTTCGTTCTTCGAGTAGATGAGAATGTCATCAAGATAAACCACAACAAATTTATCTAGGTACTCCATGAAGATCGAATTCATTAAGCGCGAGAATGTGGCGGGGGCATTGGTTAAACCGAAGGACATGACGGTGTACTCGTAAAGACCATACCGAGTAGTGAAAGCCGTTTTTGGAATGTCCTCGTTTCGGATTTTGATTTGATGATAGCCTAATCTCAAATCCATCTTGGAGAAGACAGAGGATCCTGCAAGTTGATCATAGAGATCATTGATCCTGGGCAGTGGGTACTTGTTCTTTATCATCGCTAGATTTAGCGGGCGATAGTCTACGCACATCCTTTCTGTTCCATCTTTCTTCGTTACGAACAGAACGGGGCAACCCCATGGCGATGAGCTAGGGCGGATGAAGCCTTTTGCCAACGAAGCATCAAGTTGGGTTTTTAGCTCAGCTAACTCATGTGGGGCCATTCTATATGGACGTCTGGAGATTTAGGCTGTGCCTGGTATAAGATCCACTATGAATTCTACACATCTGTCGGGTGGCATTCCCGGCAGATCTTCAGGAAAGACATCCGGGAAGTCACGAACCACCGGAATATCTTCAAGGTCTGGAAGGGAAGCACATTCAAAGTGTGCATCTGGATTCTAGAGCTGGGTGATGTGTAGTCAATGGTCTGGCCTGAAGGATGGGTGAGTTTAACTGATTTGGCTTTACAATCAAGGAAAGCATTCTGCCTTGATAACCAATCCATTCCTAGGATGACATCAATGTCCGAAGACTTGAGGGCTATAAGAGAAGCAAGGAATACTAAACCCTCAATTACAATTTGATTGCCATGGCTTACTCTATTAGTTTGCCACTTTGAACCAGGAGTTTGAATGATCATTGGAGAAAACATTTCTTCAAAATAAAATCCATGCCGAAGTGCATAACTCTCCTACATGAATGAATGAGAAGCTCCTGGATCGAAAAGAACGGAGGCGGGGACATGATTGACTGGGAGTGTGCCAAGAATGACGTCAGAAGCATCTGTGGTGTCCTCAACTGAGATTTGGTTCACACAACCACTACTAGTGGATGAAGGCTTTGCTGGAAAGGCTTTGGTGGTTGATTTCTTTGGAGGCTTGGGTCGAGAATGACGTGGTGCCATCAAGACCTGAGGGCATTGACGATAGTAATGGCCTGGAAGACCACACTTAAAGCATACCCTGTCTGAATTGCTGGGAGTGGGATTGCTTGGCTGCACACCATCATTCCGTGGTGGAATAATGTGCTGGGGTGGATGGCATATATTTGGTGGTGGCCTCTGGAGAAGGTTTTGAGGTATGACACTGGTTGGAATCCAAATTCGGCGCTTCTGAGGGGCTGAACTTGAATAATGAGCAAGCTCAAGAGCATCCTTGCGGGACTCTTCGAACACTTCATTGCCATGCTCAGCTCTGAAGGATCTGTTGACTAAATCCTCAAAGGTAGAAAATTCAAGGAGGTTGAGATCATGACGAAGGATGGGGCTAAGTCCCTTACGGAACCTTGCCTGCTTTCTGGCATCGGTGGTGATTTCATCTTGGGCATACCGAGCAAGACGGTTGAACTCTCTCACATACTCATGGATGGACATCTCTCCTTGAGTCAGGTTGCAGAACTCTTCTTTCTTGCGCTCCATCAACTCATCCAGAAGGTGGTACCCTTGAAAGGCATCACGGAACTCCTGCCAAGTCACTAGGTGACCATCTGACTGCATCGCAACATAGTTCTCCCACCATTGAAGAGCAGCACCTTCCAGGAAGTATACCGCGAAAACAACTCGATCATTGGGAGCAACATGTGCAGTATCAAGCTTACGCTCGATGGAACGGAGCCAATCATCAGCTTCAAGGGGCTCAGAAGAACATCGAAATACCGGTGGCTCGAGGAGGATGAAGTCCTGAATGCTCACGACCACATTACGCTGACGAGCGGTATTCTGCTCGATGAGCTCCAGAAGGCGTGTTTGGTCACGTTGATTCTTCTCAGCTTCCATCATGATTTCCGCCGCAGAAGGAGGTGGTAGAGGTTCATCATCATTTCCATTCCGAACACGGTCTCGATTCCGACGAACAGCACTACGAGTTCCACCTGACATCCTATGTGATAAAAATCAACAATCAGAACAGGTTGAATGATGTATTCAAGGATAACAAGACATGATGAAGGCGGAAAAGATTGTAATGCGAAGGCAAAGATTCATAGAAACACGGGATAAATCCGGCAGCATAACGGCTACACCGGGATGGAAAACAAGACAACCTCGAGGAGATTGGACAGAACTTCCTCAAGGAACTCAAAACACGGAGACTCTGGACGACCACAATAATCCTACGGCTAAAAGGAAGCACTCAGCGAGATGTTCTAGTAAGACATATATGAGCCTATTCCTATCATCCCGTAGAAAAGATAAGGGTGACTCAGAACTCAGATCGATGAGGGTAAGGAGAAAAAGAAGCCTTACATTGTTCCCTTATACCCAGAGTAACTATATAACTATAGAATGCTAGACTCGACTTCGACCAAGGGTTTGATAAGCCTACAGACAGTCCTGCTCTGATACCAAGTCTGTCGGGACCCGGGGTTAGCGTATGTAATTCCAGTCACGATACAATCACATGGAGAGCCGAGAACCGTACCCACTTGTCTAAGCAGACAAGGCCAAGCACAGAACGTTCTCGGTAAGCATCGAACGTGAGGGGCATCCCATTCTGGCCGGATGATCAACTGAGATGGGTCCTCAACATCCGCTCACAAGTCTAAATTCTTATGGGTGGTGAATCCCATACTCATAGACAAGTCGCCTCAACCATGTTATCGATTGGATCCTAACTCTTACATAAACTTACTCCAGCCAGATCACTTAGTCGGGGTCTAGGGCGGGCTCGATCATACAACAAAGTGTGCACGTGACAGAGTCACAAGCAATCGCATCGCGATGTCCAAAGCTGCGCACATCTAAGGGCTACTTGGTGTATGAAAGACCGCCAGCCAGTTCACAACTAAGGTCTCGAAAACCCATACTAAGACATGCATGTTATAAACATACACGCAGCACACATGCCTAGTATGAACAGCAGGTATCATCACATAACTCTACAAAGTACTCTTTATTGATATACACATAGAGCATACAAAGATCACATGTCTGTGATCAACATTACATCAATACAACGGAAGAAAATTAGGTCTGAGTTCAGACAAGTTTAACAAATGGCTTAGAGAAGCCTTGTAAACAAACATGCCCTTCCACGAGGGACCAGACTGCTGTCTGGGACTATGCTAACTTAGTCAACGTCGAGCTTCAGGTCGGTGACTCCATCGGGGTCCGGGTTCTCATCTAAAACATAGAATAAGCAAACGTGAGTACAAAGTCGTACTCAGCAAGACTTACATCAGATCTATACTACTCATGCTCAAGTATCAAGGTAAAGGAGGTGGGGTTTCATTATGCAGAAGTGCCAGCTTTGACTTGGCTAAATCCTGAACTAAGAGTACCAGACTTGAGATAAGAAGCGTACACGAGTCCACTACATCT
The DNA here is from genome assembly GCA_950022295.1 of Bromus sterilis. Lineage (NCBI taxonomy): Eukaryota > Viridiplantae > Streptophyta > Magnoliopsida > Poales > Poaceae > Bromus > Bromus sterilis. The sequence continues at coordinate 279,096,846 of OX465599.1, read as the reverse complement.
CCAACCAATACACCACTATGGTTACTTCCTCGACTTCCCCACGAGAAGCACACCATAGCACTCACGCTTATCTTGCGAGTTTTATAAGTATCCATTCAAGTTGTCTAATAATCAGGTACAGGTTCCAAGTAGTCCATAACCGCGGACGCGGCTATTCGAATAGTTTTGTTAACCTTGCAAGGGTGTAAGCTACACACACGTGACCATCGGTTATCGCCAGGTCTCGCCACCGTTCAAGAGGTGACAGCGAGGATGTTCACCACGACACTTCGCTCACAACCGGTCTATTCTAGGAGTCGACTATCTGAGTTTGCCTCCGCTCGAGAGCCCGGCCGGATCAACGAAACGGACTCAAACAATGCAGGTGACCGAGACGCCACCTCTGGCAGATGGTTTTCCTGCCTCACAGGTGCACCCACATATCTATATGATGCAACCATTTCCTTCGTTCTTTTTCTATGCACATGTCAAATGGAAAGCCCGAACTAATGTGACTCCTGGACGTCGACACGGATCAAGGTACTAGGCCGAGAGGGGTCAGTGAGCCCAATGTGTGGTTGTACTCTTTGTCTTGGATTACCATACAAGAACTCGGTACTTAAGGCGGTGTTCAACGAGACAACCCACTTTGTACTCCTACACAACCTCTCATCGTTCACCTTGTATTAGGGTGGATTCACCGACACAGTTTCACTTTCATCAACACCATGTTCACTATCATCCCAACTCACATCAAAAGAAACCTCACTGTAACACTAAGCATGCAATAAGCTATAACAGTTGCAGGGGCCACATGATATCAAACAACTCCTATGTCAGCTAGGATTGTGGTTTGCTTACTACTGTGACAAGATGATAGGTCATGCATCGGATATGGGTTCAACTATGCGGTAGAATCGATACAAGATGATCTCCTAAACATGCATAAGAGAGACTGAGAGGGAATTGGGATTTTATAGACATGATCAATGGGGTTTGCTTGCCTTGCTGACGAAACACGGGGTTTAATGGTGGTCTTCTTCTTCGGGGGTGATCACCGTCTCGGCAAAGCTGTTACCGGCACAATCATCAACAAAGGGGGACACAAATAAAGTACAATGCTCAAGCACATGTTAAGTTGTGACATGATGTAAAGGGTACTGATTTGTCGCAAATTCAATTTAATTGAAGTATATTGCATTTGAATTGAAAATTCAAACTTCAAATTTGAATTCAAATTAATCCATATGCACATTTGCTACTGTTTCCCCATTTTAAAATGGTCAACCATAAAAAAATTGCATATTCTTAATCCTTGTATTTTTCTGATAATTTTTCATATATTATATGTTTAATTTGGAGTTAAAATGAATTTTCTATGAATTATTGAAGTTTTGGCTATTTTCTGTAATTTCTTTAAACATTTAAATTTCTGGAAAAATTCTTTATTGCGTCATGCTGACGTGGGGGTGATGTCACAAGGGGGGCTGACAGGTGGGGTCGGGGTGTCAGTGGGAGAGGGGTTAATCCCGGTTTTGTTTAACTAAAAGGGTCATTACGGGGGGCCAGGGCCCACCAGTCAGTGACCAAGGTCAACTAACAGGGGATTAGCCCCTTAAGCTAATCGGGCCCGTCGGCGGTTAGCCGCCGGTGACCAAACCGCACGGCGGCGCACACGGGTCCTGGCGTCTCCGGCCATGGGAGAGCAGGGGGAGACCACCAGCACGATCCTCGTGCTCGTCCGCGTTTGCTGCTGCCCACGGGGAGGCAAGGGGGTGGCCGGAGCCTCGCCGACGTCTACAAGGCGCGGCGGCCATGGCTCGGTTTTGGTGGCGCAAAGTGCTACGGTGACGGGGAGGAGCTGGGAGAGAGGGGAAACAGGCGCTAGCTCACCCAGGAACGGATGGCGTTGACGGCTACGGCGGGGAGGCACCGGAGGCAGCGTATTGCTCGCTGGAGTTCCTCGATGGCCGGCGGGAGCTCTATGAATCTTGCGTCGTCTCCTTGGCTCGCCGGGCTCAATTAGCAGAGGGGTTCGACGAAGGGGACGTCGCTGGTCCTCCTGTACACCTTTCCGCGGCGAGGAGAGCTCGGTGGCCGCGGTGGCACGTGACGGCGGCGACGAGACACGCTCGTGAGCAGCGGGATTCGGCGGGAGAGAGCTTGGAGAGGGGCCAGAGGAGGGGGAGATAGATCTGGGGCCGTCCAGGCGTCGCGGTGGCGAGGAGATGAGGAAGGGGAGAGCCTAGGTGGCTCGGCAGCCGCGGGCATGCTCGCCACGGCGGCGACCTGCCTGCTCTGGCGTCGGCGGGGAAGACGACAAGGGGGGAGGCCAGTGGGCTGGGCTGGTTTGGTTAGTTGGGCCAGGTGGCCAGGGCGTGGGCTGGGTTTCCTTTTAATCTTTTCTCTGTTTTGTTTTTCTGTTATTTGTTTTGCTGTGCTAAAACAATTAGCTAGGCATTTTATAAAATCATGAAAAAATTTATGTGGGCTTATAACATAAATAGCTAGCCACTCATAAGTTTTGGTGACTTTTGAAAATCAAACAATTTGAATTTAAATTCAAATTGGAGTTTAATTTAATTTCCAAAGCACCTTTTGAATTTTTGAATATTCCATGGGCATGGGAAAAATCCCCAAACCACTTTTGCAATGATCAGCAACAATTCTAGGAATTTTCCAAATATTCAAATGACTTTTGGAAAAAATATTTTTATCTGGCCATTTGATTTAATTTCTCAGGGATCAAACAACCCTAGCACTTACCCTAGTTGGGGTTCTGACACCAGTCTCGTCAGAAAAGCTACTATGATCGTCATCATAGGCAAGAGAGCTACAATCTGGATTAGAAGGCTTACCTTCGGGTTACTCCTCTGAAGGGAACCCACTGTTTCGGTATCAAAGGAAAATTAGCCCCACGTTACATCGGACCTTTCCGCATTCTTTCTAAATATGGAGAAGTTGCCTACCAACTTTGAACTACCCCTGCACCTTTCCCGAGTACATGATGTATTCCATGTGTCACAACACAGGCGTTGCTTCAAGGACCCCATCCGCGAAGTTGACCATGAAACGCTTGATCTCCAAGATGACCTTTCTTATCAAGAGTACCCCGTTCGTATTCTTGATTCAGCAGAGCATGTCACTCATCGTCAGAAGATTAGGTTTCTGAAAGTGCAATGATCACACCACTCTGAGAAAGAAGCCACATGGGAAAGAGAAGACCGCCTCCTTGCCGAGTACCCCTCCTTCCTCCAGACGACTTCTGAATCTCGGGATGAGATTCTTTTTAGTGGGGGCGAGTTGTCAGAACCCCAACTTGGGTAAGTGCTAGGGTTTGAGTGCCCCTTTGCATCATGCAAAAATTCAAAAGAAAATTCAAAAATGGGGAAAAGAAAAGCCGTGAGAAATTAATTTAAATGGCCAGATAAAAATATTTTTCCAAAAATGATTTGAATGCTTGGAAAATTCCTAGAATTGTTGCTGATCATTGCAAAAGTGGATTGGGTTTATTCCCATGCCCATGGAATATTCAAAAATTCAAAATGTGCCTTGGAAAATTAAAAGAACCCCTATTTGATTTGGAATTCAAATAAGTTGAATTTGAAAAATGCCAAAATTATGGAAGTGACTAGCTACTGGTCACATAAGGCCATATTTAAAATTTGAGCATTTTTAAAATTGCTTTGATAATTTAAATATTAAATCAAAACAAATGGCAGAGGAATAAAAGAACAAAGTTTTAGAAAAAGGCAACCAGGCCCACCTTACCTTTCCCCCCGGCCTTTTTGGCCCATCCCAACCCGCACTGTTGTCGTCTTCCTCCCAGCGGCTCAAAGCAGCTCGCTGGAGCTGGGGAGTGCGGCGACGACGCCACCGCGACACCCGCGGGTTGTAGGCCTCCATGCCTCCACCTCCTCGCCACCACGCGTCTGGAGACGCCATCTCCATTCTCCCCCCTCGCTCTGGCCTTCCCCTTCCTCCCCGGCGAAGAACCTCAGCCACCCGTAACCCTAGCCAGAGCGCGGCCAAGCTCCGACGCGCCCACTGGACAAACTATCATGCACCGCCGTGTCTAATCGCATCGTCGGAGACGTCTACATCGATCTGAGGCTCCAATTTGGACCGGGAGCTACAGGACGCGACGCCAGCTCCAAGACCTCGTCGCCGGCCACAGAAGCTCTGGCGCCAAATTAAGCTTCGCCCGCTCTTACTCCAGCCTTGCTTCGTCCTCCATCGCGCTTGGGTGAGCACCGCGCCTAGTTTCCCCCTAGCTGTAGCTCTCCCCGTGCTTTGTTTCTCCTTGCCGTCGAAGTCCGAGCTCCGGCCGCCGCCTCCGTTGAAACTGTCGTCGCCACATAGCCCCCCCTTGACCCCTGCCTGCTCCATCCGTTGCGGACGACCAAGATCTACCTCCCAGTGCTCTCCAACCCCCTCCCCGTGGTCTCTGTCACCATTTCCACCATCGCCAGGATACGGCCACCGCTGCACCTCGTCGCCGGCGATGTTCCGGCAGCCCCTTGTCTTTCCCATGTGCACCGTTCGACGCGGACGAGCATGGGGTGCACTCTAGTGCCATCCCCGTGCCAAGCCGTGGCCGGAATGGCTATTCCGGCGAGGGCGCCGCCGCGGCTAGACCACCGGCGTCAAGCCGTCGGTCGGTTAAGCCCTTAACCAACCCCCTAAACTAACCCCCACCCCACTAACAGTGGGCCCTACCACTAAACTATCCCCCTCTGTTAGTTAAACTAACAGGTGTTAACTCCCACTGCCACTGACCTCCTGGCCCCACACGTCAGCCCCCTGCTGACGTCATGCTGATGCATGGCTGATGCAATAAATGGAATAAAAACATTAAAGAAATTTCAGAAAATTCCAGAAAATCCAGAAATTAGCCAAATCTATAGAAAATCATAACTAATTCATATTAACTCCAAATTGGACAAATAATATGTCTAAAATTATCAGAAAAATACAAGGATTAGGAATATGGACTTTGTTTGTATGTTTGACCAATTTAAATTGGGTGAACAGTGGCAAACATCCATATGGGTTTAATTTGAATTCAATTTTGGAGTGAATTTGCAAACGATTTTGTAACACACTTATATTTGATGAATTCATCCACACATCAGATGCTTTACCTCACCTTTACCACATCACTTCATGATCAACCTTTTCAAATGAACTTTCAGGCATTCAAATGCATTTGAAATTCATCGATAAATCAAATGGAGTTTGAATTTGCATTTCAAATGCAATATACTCCTTTTAAATGGAATGCTCAACACATCAGTACCATGGACATCACCATTACAATCTTATTCATGTGATTTTGCATTGTACATTATGTTGATCCTATGATTGTCATGTTGCTGATAGAAGTGGAGCCGGAAACCGAGATCACCCCCTTCGTTGAAGACACCGTTGTCGAGACCTCGTCAGCAAGGCAAGCAAAACCCCATTGATCATGTCTATAAAATCCCACTTCCCTCTCAGTCTCGCTTATGCATGTTTAGGAGATCACCTTGTATCGATTCTACCGCATAGTTGAACCCATATCCTTTGCATGACCTATCATCTTATCACAGTAGTAAGAATACCACAATCCTAACAGATGTAGGAGTTGGTTGATATCATGTGGCCCCTGCAACTGTTACTGCTTATTGCATGATTAGTGGTACAATGAGGTTGCTTTTGATGTGAGTCGGGATGATGGTGAACATGGTGTTGATGAAAGTGAAACTGTGTTGGTGAATCTAACCTAATACAAGGTGAACGATGAGAGGCTGTGTAGGAGTACACAGTGGGTTGTCTCGTTGAACACTGCCTTAAGTCCGAGTTCTTGTGTGGTGATCCAAGAAGAAGAGTACAACCACACATTGGGCTCACTGACCCCTCTCATCCTAGTACCTCACCCCGTTCGAACCCCAGAAGTCGCAGTAGTTCGGAGTTCTGGTCGGGCTGTGGAACGGTCTACGAAGTGGATGAACGGCTTTTCAATACCGGCTTGGGACCCTGCACACATCGTTTGAGGCTGTACTGGAACCTCGGCCGGACTTCCATAAGGATCCCCCTCAGATAGGCGACTCTCTGGACTAGAACGGAGCTGTGGGCGAAGTGTTGTGGTGTCATCCTCGATGTTACCTCTTGAACGGTGACACGCAAAAGGCGGTAACTGATGACACGTGTGTGTAGCGGTACACCCCTGCAGGGTTAACAAAACTATTCGAATAGCCACGTCCGCGGTTAAGGACTGCTTGGAAAGCTTAGCTTGATTATTAGACAACTTAAACTGGATACTTCTAAAACACACCAAGATAAGTGTGAGTGCTATGGCGTGCTTTCTCGTGGGGAAGTCGAGGAAGGCACCATAGTGGTGTAATTGGTTGGAGAAAGTAGTGGACTCGTGTACGCTTCTTACCTCAAGTCTGGTACTCGTAGTTCAGGACTAGCCAAGTCAAAGCTGGCACTTCTGCAAGTGAAACCCCACCTCCCTTTACCTTGATACATGTGCATGAGCAGTATAGTTCCTACGTAAGTCGTGTTGAGTACGACTTTGTACTCTCGTTTGCTTATTCTATGTTTTAGATGAACCCACCGACCTCGATGGTGGCTTCTCCCTGAAGCTCGAAGAATGAAGGCTCAGACCAAGACCAAGCTAGTGTAGTCCCAGTCAGACGACTGTTCCCTCGTGGAGGGCTTGTTTTTAGATAAGGCTTCTCTAAGCCATTTGTTAAACTTGTCTGTACTCAGACCTACTTTGCTTCCGCATGTTTGATGTAATGTTGGATCACAGACTTGTGATCGCCGTGTGCACTCTGTAAGAGTTATTAATAAAGATGTATACATTGTAGAGAATTGCAATGATACCTGCTGTTCATACTAGACATGTGTGCTGCGTGTATGTCTATAACATGCATGTCTTAGTATGGGTTTTCGAGACCTTAGTTGTGATCTGGCTGGCGGTCTTTTATACACCAAGTGGCCCTTAGATGTGCGCAGCTTGGGGCATTGCGATGCGATTGTTCGAGACTCCGTCTCGTGCACACTTTGATGTATGATCGAGCCCGCCCTAGACCCCGACTAAGAGATCGGGCTGGAGTAAGTCTATGTAAGAGTTATGAGATAGTCGATAGTATGGTTGAGGCAACTTGTCTGCGAATATGGGATTTCATCACCCAGATAATTCGACTTGTGTGCGGACGATGAGGACCCATCTCAGATGATCATCCGGCCTGGATGGGATGCCCCTCACATATGATGCTTTCCGAGAACGTTCTGTGCTTGGCCTTGTCTTCTTAGACAAGTGGGTACGGTTCTCGGCTCTCCATATGACTATGTCGTAGCGGGACTTGCATACGCTAACCCCGGGTCCCGACAGTTCTCCTGTGTATACTCAAAAACACATTAGTCCCTTAACCGTTTTGTCATCAAATACTCCAAAACCTCAAAGGGGGCACTAGATGCACTTACAATCTCCCCCTTTTTGGTGATTTTATGACAATCAGGTTAAAGCTTCAACGGGATAAAATAAGTAATTTTGAGGAATTAAAAAGTTGAAGAAAACAATTCATTGTTTCCGGCTATAGAGATGCTCCCCCTGAGAATATGCATGTTTTGAAGACTTGGTAGAATATTTTTGAAAAACATGAGGAGCTCCCCCTATATCCCGGATTATTTGAAACAGTGCATTATATGGAATAATTGAGAAATCGAAAATAGCACTGAGTAAGATGGTTGCTGAGGAATAACATGAGTAATAGATAAACTTGAGGAATATCATGAGGTAGCTAAAAAGTATCAGACAACCACACAAAATATTAGTATACAACTCATTACAAAAATGGTCTGAAGAACGAGAGTTGTAACTGAGGAACCGCCATGAAAACCCGCTTGAAGACTAACATATTTCTCCCCCTTTGTCATTAAATGAACAAAAAGGAGAGGCTAGAGCTAACGTCCCAAAGGTAATGCCTCAGGGCTGAGGAGAATCAGGCCGAAGGCACGTCGTTGCAGTGTGAGTACAAGCCGCAGTGTCTTCAACTTCTTCAGGGGAGAATTCTTGTGCTGAAGAAAAGGAGTCCATCGCTAGAGGTGGTGTCTTGCTTTTGGTGAACTGACGAGGAGGCCGAATCTCAGGGAGCTGAGGTTGTTTGAGGCCAAGCTTGGCGAGGTCTTCAGGCGTAATGACTTCAGGCGTAATGACTTCAGTCAAAAGAGCATCAAGTCACTGATATGTATGATGAGCATACTGATGAACCTTCTTCTGGGTAGTATGCATCTGTGCCATGTAGCTGAGGATATCGCCAATCTGACGCTTTGTCCAGTCATGATTGCGGTCCACTTTCTGATGCAGACTGATGAGGAGCTAGCGGTCAGTCATGATGCGAGCTTGAGTAGTTTCCTCAGTTGAGGCATGTGTGCGTTTCTCATGAGTGGTGCGAGATTGAAGATGGCGAATATTTCCACCAAGAGAAACCCGAGGAAGAACTTCACCATAGAAGAGCTCTTTGTCCTTGGCATTTGAGGCAATCGTATGTTGAAGCACTTCAACCGGGGGAACATAAGTGCGATGATTAGCCTGATCAGGCTTGAAGTTCATGCCAGTCTTGGTGCAGATGAGCTTCATGATCCATGGAGCATATGGCTTCAGAATATGAGGATTCTTGGAAGAATCCACTAAAGTCCTGAAGAAGAAGTCTGAGACATTGATGGGCGCAGACATGCAGAGGCTGTAGAGAATGTTCTTCATGATGCCCACAACTTCTTCAGCAGTTGATTCGTACCCCTTGATCGGGAAGAAAGACTTGGCCAGTATTTTGTACATTGTGCTGGGCAGATACTGAAGTTCACACACGAGGAACTTGGTCCGGGGTGGAGCTTCAGGGGCTTGAGGCTTCATTAGCATATTCATGAGATCATCCCTTAGGAGTGGAGTGCCGTACGTGCTGGGAACTGAAGCGTCAGAGGGAAGCAATTGAAAAATTTCAACAATCTCAGGCACTGAGGCAGTGTAGTGTTGATGCTCAGTCATCCATTCTAGCACCCAAGTGTTGATGTCTTTGGGATCCCCTGAGACATATAGTGTAGCATAAAACTGAAGCACAAGCTCTTCGTTCCAATGTATGCACTTGGAGCAGAACTAAAGAAAGTTGGCATGAAACAAGTCCTGCAGCACGTTCTTGAAGCAAGGAATGTCCTCCATATCCGGATGAGGAATGTGTTTATTAGGAAAAACCTTTTGTGCCATGTAAAAAACTGATGAATAGTAGTTCTTCTGAGTAGCCTTCCAGAACCTCAGTAGTTTGCTTGGCAGAGGAGAATGATATGGATTCTGAATCACAACCTGAAAGAATCTCATGGCATTGAAGAATGCATCAGTGTTGAAGTTGGGTCGAGCATCAGCTTCAAGATTGCGATAAAATGGCTTCTTCTTCTTCGGACAGAGAGAGAGAGAGCTGAGGCTTTCTCCTGAGGAGCTGGTGAAGCTCAAGAAGAGGGAGTTGGTTGTTGAGGAGCATGAGCTTCAGCCGTTGTATCAGGGCTAGGTTTCGGCGAGGTAGATGGTGCTGAGGGAGAAGTGACTTAACGATCCGCAGAGCAGTCTGGTGCAACTTCAATGTCAACATTTGTGTTGTGCTCTGCTTCAGTCTCAGCTGCGGGGGGAGCAATGTCAGGCTCGGCAGTGGGAGTGGTTGCATCATCAGTGTCATCAGCAGCAGCATTGGGAGCACTGGTGGCTTCTGGTTCATCAGCATCAGAGGAAGAGGATGATGCGCCAACTGAATCTTCAGAGTGCTGAGAGGTATCAGGAAACACCTCAGTGGCAGTGGGGGAGTGAGGCTCAAGCGAAAAGATGGTATGAGTGGGGGAGTTCTCCAGCTCGTATTCCTCATCCATGGTACGAGGAGTTCCTGTATCCTCAATATCAACATCCATGACCTCAAGTTCAGTGATGATTGGTGGAGGTGGGAACTGAGGCGTTAGAACGATTGGTGTAGCAGCAGCTGAGGCAAGTTCCTTGGATGGTGGGGTGAAGACTATGATGCTGCGCTGAGTATTGGCAGGTGGAGTTGAGGCATCATTAGATGGAATTGTGGTATCTGCTTCTTTTGAGGCAGGAGGAGCAGAAGAGAGCGGCGTGGCGTCAATTGGCTCCTCAACAGTGGGTTCCAGTGTGGGCCTTTTGGCCGCAGGTGGGGTGGATGGTGGTGCTTCAGACACGCGGTTGTGGCGTTGGGAGGAGTCCTCAGGCACGACTTCAAACGGAGCTGGGTCAGCAGGAGGTACTGAGGATGTTGGTTGTCGAATCTTCATTAACCTGTTCATCTGCCTGGACATCCGTTCTTTGAACTTGCCAATTTAGGCACATTTGGCATTATATTAAGTGGTGCGGCATTGAACTTCACACTAATACTCAATGAAATCCTGAGGAGTGAAATTCGTGAGAGGTTTCTTCTTGAAGTCGTTGTGGACTTTCTTTAGTTGGCTCTTCAACTGTTTCTGAAGATCTCGGTGATGTATCTCATTGATGAGGAACTCCTGAATGTAGAACCTAAGATATTTTGGTATATCCAAATCATCAAGAGGAGTATCAGGCTTGACAGACCAAATGTCAATGTATTCCAAGATCTTCTTGGGATCGAGGAGTAGTGGAATTTCTGAGCCAGTAGCTTCAGCTTTGCGTCTAGCAGCAGCACACAGATTCTCAATCTTCTGCTCTTCAGTGGCCACAAAACCAACCATGTCTTCAAACTCATCTTCATCATCACAGCTGAAGTTAGTCTGATGAATGGCACCACGCATGGTTGTATTCTTCTGTGAGGTCCTTGTGCCGCTTTGGAGAACTGTTTGGTCTTCATCTGAGGCTGAGGCATTGTGGTGGACGCCTCAGGTGCACTGCGAGACTCATCAATGCGAATTCTTGAAGCAGGAACAGCGCCAGCAGTGCGTTGGCATGAAGAGGCTAGAGCATCAGGCTTTCCTGATGATTTATTTGATGGTTTGATGCCTGGAGATTTTCTGCGAGGCTGAGATGGAGGTCGAGGCTGAGGCTGAGGCTGAGGCTGAGGCTGAGCAGCAGCCTGAGGTGGAATCTGCACAAAGGCAGCTAAGTCACGGGCATGACTCTGCGCTAGATGAGCCGTTCGCTTGAGGTAGCGCTGATAAGCATCAGGAAAATCATCAGGAGTCTTCAAAGTTGAGGGATGTGGAACGACACCCGGTTCTGGAGGAGGACGAGCCTTGATGCCCAAAGTCTTCAGGGGTGGATTGGCCGCGAACATTTCCTCTTGCTAAGGATTACTCCATTGGTATGCAGCCCATCGTTTGGCCCATTCCCTCGTGATTTTCTGAACCCTTAGCTTACGTTCACCAGCAGTTTCTCGCTCTGGAGTCTTCAGTTTTTCATAGAGCGCTGGAGGCAAGTCTTTAGCAGTATTAGTGAGTTTGCGACGAGGAGCCATTTTCTTCAGTTGAGGAGACTGAGGAATTGTACGTTCGAGCTAAGCTGCAAATGAATTGAGAGTATGAGAACCATAAGATTCCTCAGCAGACATGTACCTGTGACAGAATTAAGTTGCGAGGGAAGTGGGGTACGGTTATATGCGTTCATGAGGAATGGGCTGGGGAAAGCAAAGTAATGAGTCATAGGCATTGGTCTCAGAAATTTTTCAATACTGTTGAGGAATGTAGTGGCATGAAGAAACGCGAAGAATCTTGAAGAAGTTACAGTACTGAGGAAATAGTAGCTGAGACACATGCGTACCAGAACTGAGGCAAATGCTGAGGAAACTCGAGTCAGTCTTCTCCGGCGACGATAAACTCCGGCGACGACAGCATGATAGCTTGACGAGCTCAAGGAGGGCGGCGCGAGAGAGAAATGAGATGTGGGGGAAAATGACCGCGGGGGTGGTGGCTATTTATAGAAGGGTAAAAGCTGAGGGGTTGCGATTTTTGTGGACGAGATTGCCCCTGGCGGTTCGGGTTCTCAGTGGTTATCGCATTGATGGATATGCATGACGTGTGGTAAATTCGCAACGATCAAGAGATAAGATAGTCGTAACTGATACTCCTCAATTTTGGAAACTGAGGAAAATTAAAATGTTGAGGAGAAAGACAAAGCCTCAGGTTGAGGAATACAAGAGCTCCAAATGAACGCATACATGAGATAGAGAGATTGGATAAGTGAGCACAGAGGGACGGGTCTGATCACGTTCACCTAGATGAAGAAGCAAATTTTGAAGAACAAAAACCATAGGTGAACGCTGTTGAGGACAAACCAGTAAGCATCAGGATGAAAACTCAATGAGGAAACTGAGGATCAACAATTCCTGAGGAATTTGGGCGGTGGCGCTACCCACCTTATAGGGAATAAAACACTTGATGCCATACAATTGACGTATCGATCATGAGTCAATTCAACGTTAATATCTTCACACTTATCAAGGTAGTTGTCACAACCCCAAGCTAGGTATGTGCTAGGAATAGCAAGTCCCTTTGCATCATGTGAAAAATTCAAAAAGAAATTCAAAAATGGGCAAAAGAAAAGCCCTGAGAAATTATATCAAATGGCCAAATAAAAATCTTTTTCAAAAAATCATTTGAGTATTTGGAAAATTCCTATAAATGAGTATGATCATTTTAAAAATGATTTGGAGTCAAACCCATGCTCATGGATTTTTCAAATATTCAAACAGAGGCTTGGAAATAAAATTTAAATGCTATTTGAATTGGATTCAAATTATTTGAATTCCAAAAATCTTCAAAACTTGGGAGTGACTAGTACTATGTCACATATGTCCAAGATAAATATTTGGGGTTTTTTAAAAATGATTTGATATTTTTTTCAGAGCAAGACAAATAAAACAGAAAGCAGAAAAGAGAAAAAGAAACAGAAAAGGCCGAAGCCACTTACCTGGCCCACCTGGCCCAGTAGAGGAGGCCCAGCCCAAAAGGGCAGGGTCGTCTTCCTCCCAGGCCAGGTAGGCAGGCAGCTCGCCGCCGGCCATCGCATGGCTGCCAGGCAGCTTCCTGGCTGCTGCCCACCTCTTTAGCGGCGTCGTGGACACCCCGTGCTCTCCCCTTCCACTTCCCCCTCCCCTGGACCCTTTCCCCTCTCTCCCCGGCGAGCTCCCCGCGAAGACCCGAGCGCCCCCGAGCCCGCCGACGTGCACCGGCGTGGCCACTGACCCCCGCGAGCTCCGCCAAGTTGTCCAGGACGTTCTCCATCGCCGTCTTCGTCACCGTGGCCGCTCAATTGCGCCGAGGAGGCCCCGAGGACGCCGCCCCCTTCATCGACTCGCCGCTGGCCGCCGTGGCTACCTCCTTCGAATTCGCCGCCTCCGGCGCCTCCCCGAGCTCCCCGACCACCCAGACCTGCTCCTGGTGAGCTCTTCTTCCCTCCCAGCCTCCCCGTTCTCCTCCAGAAGCACTCCGTCGCCTAGCTCAGCGAAGCCCGAGCAGCGCCGCCGCGGGAGCTCGACCCCGCCATGGCCTCCGGTCTCCTCTGGCCGGCTGGTTCGCCCCATTGGATGCGCGCGTGCAAGGGTCGCGTTCCGGTGCCCTTGGCGTGGCCTCCCGTGGCCGGAGCCACCATCCGGAGCGGGCGCCGCCGCGTCCAGAGGCCACCGGCGGCTAAACGCCGGCCGGCTAGCTTATTTAGGGGCTAACCCCCTATTAGTTGACCCTTGGGTCACTGACTGGTGGGCCCTGGCCCCCCCTAATGACCTTTTTATTTTAATTAAAATAGGATTAACTCTCTCTGCCACTGACATGGCTGGCCCACCTGTCAGCCCCCCCCCCCACACGCCAGCATGATGTCAGCATGACGCAGTAAACAGAAAAACAGATTAAAAAGAATTACAGAAATTCCAGAAAATAGCCCAAACTTTGGAAATTCATAGAAAATTCATATTAACTCCAAATTGGACAAATAATATATGAAAAATGATCAGGAGAAAATAACCTATCCAAATATCCAACTTTCAGCTTTGTTTGAGTTGACTTTAAAATGGGATCAGTAGCATTTGCTATTTGATTTAAATAGAATTAATTCAAATTCTTTTCAAATTCTTTTGCATTTTGAACCATATCAACATATCACATTATACTTGAACTTCAGAGGTATATCATACACTTTTCAAAATGGTTCAACTTGATCAAACAATGTCAATTATAACTTGGCTAAAATGAATTCAAATTGGAGTTTGAATTTGCAATTCAATTTGCAATATACTCCATTTAAATGAAATGCTCAACACATCAGTACCATGAACATCACCATTACAATCTTATTCATGTGATTGTGCATTGTACATTATGTTGATCCTATGATTGTCATGTTGCTAATAGAAGTGGAGCCGGAACCCGAAGTTGCCCCCTTCGTTGAAGACACCGTTATCGAAACCTCGTCAGCAAGGCAAGCAAACCCCCTTTGATCATGTCGATAAAATCCCACTTCCCTCTCATGTCTCGCTTATGCATTGTTTAGGAGATCACCATGATAACATTTCTACCGCATAGTTGAACCCATATCCTTTGCATGACCTATCATCTTGTCACAGTAGTAAGAAAACCACAATCCTAGCAGATGTAGGAGTTGGTTGATATCATGTGGCCCCTGCAACTGTTACTGCTTATTGCATGCTTAGTGTTACAATGAGATTTCTTTTGATGTGAGTCGGGATGATGGTAAACATGGTGTTGATGAAAGTGAAATGTGTTGGTGAATCTACCCTAATACAAGGTGAACGATGAGAGGCTGTGTAGGAGTACACAGTGGGTTGTCTCGTTGAACACAGCCCTAATCCCGAGTTCTTGTGTGGTGATCCAAGACGAAGAGTACTACCACATGTTGGGCACATGGACCCCCGCTCAACCTACTAACTCACCCCTTCTCAGTTCAATGAGTCGCATTAGTTCTGAGTTCTGGTAGGTTTGTGGCACGGTCTGCGAAGTGGAAGAACGGCTATTCAGACCGGCTTGGGACCCTGCACACATCTTCTGGGACCACATAGGTAAACCGGCCGGGTTCACGATGTGGATTCCAGCCCAGATAGGCGTCTCCATTGAATTTGAGTTGGCTGTGAGGTAAAAGTTGTGGGAATTATCCTCGCCGGCACCTCTTGAACGGTGTCGAGTACAAAGGCGGTAACTGATAGTTTCATGTGTGTAGCAGTACACCCCTGCAGGGTTAATAAACTATTCGAATAGCCGCGTCCGCGGTAAGGGACTACTTGGAGAGTTGTGCTCGATTATTAGACAACTTGAACTGGATACTTCTAAAACTCGCAAGATAAGCGTGAGTGCTATGGTGTGCTTCTCGTGGGGAAGTCGAGGAAGTAACCATAGTGGTGTAATTGGTTGAAGAGATGTAGTGGACTCGTGTACGCTTCTTACCTCAAGTCTGGTACTCGTAGTTCAGGACTAGCCAAGTCAAAGCTGGCACTTCTGCAAGTGAAACCCCACCTCCATTTACCTTGATACATGTGCATGAGTAGTATAGCTCCTATGTAAGTCTTGCTGAGTACGATTTTGTACTCACGTTTGCTTCATCTATGTTCTAGATGAACCCACCGACCCCGATGGTGACTTCTACCCGAAGCTCGAAGAATGAAGACTCGGACCAAGACCAAGCTAGTGTAGTCCCAGTCGTACGACTGGTTCCCTCGTGGAGGGCTTGTTTT
Organism: Bromus sterilis; assembly: GCA_950022295.1. Classification (NCBI taxonomy): domain Eukaryota; kingdom Viridiplantae; phylum Streptophyta; class Magnoliopsida; order Poales; family Poaceae; genus Bromus; species Bromus sterilis. The sequence goes on along the minus strand of OX465599.1, from coordinate 279,081,178 downwards.
TAGATAAGGCTTCTCTAAGCCATTTGTTAAACTTGTCTGTACTCAGACCTACTTTTCTTCCGCTTGTCTGTTGTAATGTTGGATCACATGCTTTTGATCTCTGTGTGCACTCTGTAAGAGTTATCAATAAAGTATATAATTTGTAGAGAATTGCAATGATACCTGCTGTTCATACAAGCCATGTGTGCTGCGTGTATGTTTATAACATGCATGTCTTAGTATGGGTTTTCGAGACCTTAGTTGTGATCTGGCTGGCGGTCTTTTATACACCAAGTGGCCCTTAGATGTGCGCAGCTTGGGGCATCACGATGCGATTGGTCGAGACTCCGTCTCGTGCACACTTTGATGTATGATCGAGCCCGCCCTAGACCCCGACAAAGTAATCGGGCTGGAATAAGTCTATGTAAGGGTTATAATACAATCGATAGTATGGTTGAGGCGACTTGTCTATGAGTATGGGGGTTCACCACCCATATCATTTAGACTTGTGTGCGGACGATGATGACCCATTTCAGTTGATCATCCGGCCTGGATGGGATGCCCCTCACGTTCGATGCTTTCCGAGACCGTTCTGTGCTTGGCCTTGTCTGCTTAGACAAGTGGGTACGGTTCTCGGCTCTCCATATGATTGTGTTGTAGCGAGGCTTGCATACGCTAACCCCGGGTCCCGACAGACTTGGTATCAGAGAAGGACTGACTATAGGATTATCAGCCTTGGCCGAAGTCGAGTCTAGCCTTCTATAGTTATATAGTTACTCTGGGTATATAAGGGAACAACGTAAGGCTTCTTTTTTCTCCTTACCCTCATCGATCTGAGTTCTGAGTCACCCTTATCTTTTCTATGGGATGATAGGACTAGGCTCATCTATGTCTGAATAGAACATCTCGTTGATTGCCTCCTTATAGCCGTAGGATTGTTGTGGCTGTCCAGAGTCTCCGTATTTTGAGTTCCTTGAGGAAGTTCTGTCCAATCTCCTCGAGGTTGTCTTTTTTTCCATCCCGGTGTATCCGTTATGCTGCCGAAATTATCCCGTGTTTCTTTGAATCATTGCCTTTGCATTATAGTCTTCTCCTTCTGAAATCATATCCTTGACTCCATCGTACAACCTGTTCTGATTGTTGATTTTTATCACACAGGATGTCAGGTGGAACTCGTAGTGCTTTTCTTCGGAATCGAGACCGTGATTGGAATCGAAATGATGATGAACCTCCAACCCCGCCTTCTGCGGCGGAAATCATGATGGAAGCCGAGCGGAATAGACGTGATCAAACACGCCTTCTAGAGCTCATCGAGCAGAATACCGCCCACCATCGTAATGTGGTGGTCAGCATTCAGGACTTCATCCTCCTCAAGCCACCGGTATTCCGATGTTCTTTTGAGCCCCTTGAAGCTGATGATTGGCTCCGTTCCATCGAGCGTAAGCTTGATACAGCACATGTTGCTCCCGATGACCGAGTTATTTTCGCGGTATACTTCTTGGAAGGTGCTGCTCTTCAGTGGTGGGAGAACTATGTTGCAATGCAGCCAGATGGTCACGTAGTGACTTGGAAAAAGTTATGTGTTGCCTTTCGAGGGTACCACATTCTGGATGAGTTGATGGAGCGCAAGAAGGAAGAGTTTTGCAATCTGAATCAAGGAGAGATGTCCATTCATGAGTATGTGAGGGAATTCAACCGTCTTGCTCGTTATGCCCAAGATGAGATCACCACCGATGCCAGAAAGCAGGCAAGGTTCCGCAAGGGACATAGCCCCATCCTTCGTCATGATCTCAACCTCATTGAGTTTGCCACCTTTGAGGATTTAGTCAACAGATCCTTCAGAGCTGAGCATGGCAATGAAGTTTTCGAGAAGTCTCGCAAACATGCTCTTGAGCTTACCCCTTCTTCCAGTTCACGCCCTCAGAAGCGTATGATCTGGATTCCTAACAGTTTGTTTCCCCAAAACAACCCACCGAGGCCATCCCTTGTGCCGCCTCGTCCACCAGCTCCACCAAACAACCCAGCTCCGCGCACTATCTTTGGAGCCTACTTTAGATGTGGCCAGCCTGGTCACTACTCTCGTGATTGCCCCATAAGTCAAAATGCTCCACCTCATGCCAAAGGAAACCCCACTGTTCGTGCCAAGCCACCCCCAAAAGTTTCCACCGCTAAGCCATCCACCTCAGAAAATCTTGGACGTGTGAAGCAAATCTCAGTTGAGGAAACTGATAGTACTTCTGACGTCATTCTTGGTACGCTCCCAGTCAATTTTGTTCCCACTTCTATTCTTTTCGACCCAGGAGCATCTCACTCATTCATGTCGGAGAGTTATGCACTTCGACATGAGATATCCTTTGATGAAATGTTCACCCCAATGATCATTCAAACTCCTGGTTCCAAATGGCAAACTAATAGAGTAAGCCATGGCAATCAAATTGCAATTGAGGGTTTAGTATTCCTTGCTTCACTCATAGCCCTCAAGTCTTCCGACATTGATGTCATCCTTGGTATGGATTGGTTATCAAGACAACATGCTTTTCTTGATTGTAAAGCCAAGTCCGTTAGACTTACACATCCTTCAGGCCAGACAATATCTTACTCCTCACCAAGAACAAGAACACAGGTGCATTCTTTGAATGTGCTTCCCCTTCCCGACCTTGAAGATGTTCCGGTGGTCCGTGACTTCCCGGATGTCTTTCCTGAAGAGCTGCCGGGCATGCCACCCGACAGATGTGTAGAGTTTATAGTGGATCTTGCCCCAGGAACCGCACCAATTTCTAGACGCCCATACAAAATGGCCCCACGTGAGTTAGCTGAGCTTAAAACCCAACTGGAAGCTTTGTTGGAAAAAGGCTTCATCCGCCCTAGCTCATCGCCATGGGGTTGCCCCGTTCTGTTCGTAACGAAGAAAGATGGAACAGAAAGGATGTGCGTAGACTATCGCCCGCTAAATCTAGCGACGATAAAGAACAAGTACCCACTTCCCAGGATCAATGATCTTTATGATCAACTTGCAGGATCCTCTGTCTTCTCCAAGATGGATTTGAGATTAGGGTATCATCAAATCAAAATCCGAAACGAGGACATTCCCAAAACGGATTTTACTACTCATTATGGTCTTTACGAGTACACCGTCATGTCCTTTGGTTTAACCAATGCCCCCTCCACTTTCTCACGCATGATGAATTCAATCTTCATGGAGTACTTAGATAAATTTGTTGTGGTTTATCTCGATGACATTCTCATCTACTTGAAGAATGAAGAAGAACATGCCGAACACCTAAGGCTGGTATTGATGAAACTTAGAGAGCATCGCCTGTATGCTAAATTCTCCAAGTGTGAATTTTGGCTACCAGAAGTGACCTATTTAGGCCACGTGATTTATGCAAAAGGCATTACTGTGAATCCCGAGAGAGTTCAGGCCGTCCTTGACTGGACTCCACCTGAATCGGTTAAGCAAGTTAGGAGTTTTCTTGGCTTAGCAAGCTATTGCCTCCGCTTCGTCGATAACTTTTCTAAAGTAGCAAAGCCTCTTACTGAACTCCTCAAGAAAGATAAGAAATTCCAATGGACTCCCAAGTGCGAGGAAAGCTTTCAAGAGCTAAAAAGAAGATTGACTTCTGCACCCGTACTTGCACCTCCAGACACAAAAAGGGATTTCGAGATCTATTCTGATGCTTCACGGCAAGGGTTAGGATGCATACTTATGCAAGATCGACATGTGGTAGCTTATGCTTCACGCCAGTTGCGGCCACATGAAGAGAACTATCCAACCCATGATCTTGAACTCGCTGCCGTAGTTCATGCCCTAACAACTTGGCGACATTACCTCCTTGGTAATCGTTGTGAGATCTATTCCGACCACCAAAGCCTCAAATACATTTTCACCCAGCCAGATCTTAATCTCAGGCAAAGACGTTTGATTGAGTTGATAAAAGATTATGACTTAGGAATTTCTTACACCCCAGGCAAAGCCAATGTCATGGCTGATGCACTAAGTCGTAAGTCGTATTGTAACAACCTCATGTTACAACAGTATCAACCACTTCTTCATGAGGAATTTCGAAAACTCAATCTCGAGATTGTTCCTCATGGCTATCTTTCTACCTTGGTGGCGAAACCAACCCTTGAGGATAAAATCATAGCCGCCCAGAAACGTGATAGTGGTATTCGAGAGATCAAGAAGAACATTGCTAGCGGAGTTGCTAAATGTTTCTCCATAAATGATCAAGGTGTCGTTTTCTTTGGCACTCGATTGGTTGTACCACGAAAACACAATCTTAGGAGGCTAATCCTCAAAGAAGCTCATGACACTCCCCTCTCAATTCATCCTGGTAGCACAAAGATGTACCGAGACCTACGCCAGAGATTTTGCTGGACTAGGATGAAGAGAGAAATTGCTAAGTTCATTGCCGAATGTGATGTTTGTCGTCGCATTAAGGCAGAACACCAAAGTCCTGCTGGTACACTTCAACCTTTGCCTATTCCCGAGTGGAAATGGGAAAAAGTCGGTATGTACTTCATCACCGGCTTTCCAAAAACCCAGAAAAGAAACGATGCCATCTTCGTTGTCATAGATAGGCTTTCCAAAGTTGCTCACTTCCTTCCAGTTCGCGAGTCTATAACTGCTAGCCAGTTAGCGGACTTGTACGTCTCTAGAATTGTGTCTCTTCACGGTGTTCCTTTGGAAATCAATTCTGATCGTGGTAGCCTTTTCACCTCTAGATTTTGGGGAAGCTTCCAACATGCTATGGGAACTCATCTCTCCTTTAGTACGTCTTTCCATCCTCAGTCTAGCGGTCAAGTCGAAAGGGTTAACCAAATTCTTGAAGACATGCTCAGATCTTGTGTTATCTCATTCGGAAAGAATTGGGAGAAGTCTCTTCCATTCGCCGAATTTTCTTATAACAATAGTTTTCAATCTAGTCTGAACATGGCTCCTTTTGAACTCCTATATGGACGACGATGTCGAACACCACTAAACTGGTCAGAAACCGGCGAAAGACAATTCTTTGGACCGGATATGATCAAGGAAGCAGAAGAGCAAGTTCGCATTGTTCGTGAGAAATTGAAAGCAGCCCAGTCTCGTCAGAAAATCTCCTATGATCGTCATCATAGGCAAGAAAGCGACAATCTGGATGAGAAGGCTTACCTTCGGGTTACTCCTCTGAAGGGAACCCAAAGATTCGGTATCAAAGGCAAGTTGGCCCCACGTTACATCGGACCTTTCCGCATTCTTGCTAAACATGGAGAAGTTGCCTACCAACTTGAACTACCCCCGCACCTTTCCCGAGTACATGATGTATTCCATGTGTCCCAACTCAGGCATTGCTTCAAGGACCCCATCCGCGAAGTCGACCATGAAACACTTGATCTACAAGATGACCTTTCTTATCGAGAATACCCCGTTCGTATTCTTGATTCCGCAGAGCGTGTCACTCGTAGAAAGAAGATCAAGTTTCTGAACGTTCAGTGGTCACACCACTCTGAGAGAGAAGCCACATGGGAAAGAGAAGACTGTCTCAGTGCCGAATACCCCTCCTTCCTCCCACAGACTTCTGAATCTCGGGACGACATTCTTTTGAGTGGGGGTGAGTTGTCACAACCCCAAGCTAGGTATGTGCTAGGAATAGCAAGTCCCTTTGCATCATGTGAAAAATTCAAAAAGAAATTCAAAAATGGGGAAAAGACAAGCCCTGAGAAATTATATCAAATGGCCAGATAAAAATCTTTTTCCAAAAATCATTTGAGTATTTGGAAAATTCCTATAAATGAGTATGATCATTTTAAAAATGATTTGGAGTCAAACCCATGCTCATGGATTTTTAAAATATTCAAACAGAGGCTTGGAAATAAAATTTAAATGCTATTTGAATTGGATTCAAATTATTTGAATTCCAAAAATCTTCAAAACTTGGGAGTGACTAGTACTATGTCACATATGTCCAAGAATAATATTTGGGGTTTTTAAAAAATGCTTTGATAGTTTTTTCAGAGCAAGACAAATAAAACAGAAAGCAGAAAAGAGAAAAAGAAATAGAAAAGGCCGAAGCCACTTACCTGGCCCACCTGGCCCAGCAGAGGAGGCCCAGCCCAAAAGGGCAGGGTCGTCTTCCTCCCTGCCAAGCAGGCAGGCAGCTCGCCGCCGGCCATCGCATGGCTGCCAGGCAGCTGCCTGGCTGCTGCCCACCTCTTTAGCGGCGCCGTGGACGCCCCGTGCTCTCCCCTTCCACTTCCCCCTCCCCTGGACCCTTTCCCCTCTCTCCCCGGCGAGCTCCCCGCGAAGACCCGAGCGCCCCCGAGCCCGCCGACGTGCGCCGGCGTGGCCACTGACCCCCGCGAGCTCCGCCAAGTTGTCCAGGACGTTCGCCATCGTCGTCTTCGTCACCGTGGCCGCTCAATTGCGCCTAGGAGGCCCCGAGGACGCCGCCCTCTTCATCGACTCGCCGCAGGCCGCCGTGGCTACCTCCTCCGAATTCGCCGCCTCCGGCGCCTCCCCGAGCTCCCCGACCACCCAGACCTGCTCCTGGTGAGCTCTTCTTCCCTCCCAGCCTCCCTGTTCTCCTCTAGAAGCACTCCGTCGCCTAGCTCAGCGAAGCCCGAGCAGCGCCGCCGCGGGAGCTCGACCCCGCCATGCCCTCCGGCCTCCTCTGGCCGGCTGGTTCGCCCCATTGGATGGGCGCCTGCAAGGGCCGCGTTCCGGTGCCCTTGGCGTGGCCTCCCGTGGCCGGAGCCGCCATCCGGAGCGGGCGCCGCCGCGTCCAGAGGCCACCGGCGGCTAAAAGCCGGCCGGCTAGCTTATTTAGGGGCTAATCCCCCTGTTAGTTCACCCTTGGGTCACTGACTGGTGGGCCCTGGCCCCCCCTAATGACCTTTTTATTTTAATTAAAACAGGATTAACTCTCTCTGCCACTAACATGGCTGGCCCACCTGTCATCCCCCCCCCCTCACACGCCAGCATGATGTCAGCATGACACAGTAAACAGAAAAACAGATTAAAAAGAATTACAGAAATTCCAGAAAATAGCCCAAACTTTGGAAATCCATAGAAAATTCATATTAACTCCAAATTGGACAAATAATATATGAAAAATGATCAGGAGAAAATAACCTATCCAAATATCCAACTTTCAACTTTGTTTGAGTTGATTTTAAAATGGGATCGGTAGCATTTGCTATTTGATTTAAATAGAATTAATTCAAATTCTTTTCAAATGCTTTTGCATTTTGAACCATATCAACATATCACATTATACTTGAACTTCAGAGGCATATCATACACTTTTCAAAATGGTTCAACTTGATCAAACAATGTCAATTATAACTTGGCTAAAATGAATTCAAATTGGAGTTTGAATTTGCAATTCAATTTGCAATATACTCCATTTAAATGAAATGCTCAACACATCAGTACCATGAACATCACCATTACAATATTATTCATGTGATTGTGCATTGTACATTATGTTGATCCTATGATTGTCATGTTGCTGATAGAAGTGGAGCCGGAACGCGAAATTGCCCCCTTCGTTGAAGACATCGTTATCGAAACCTCATTATCAAGGCAAGCAAACCCCCTTTGATCATGTCGATAAAATCCCACTTCCCTCTCATGTCTCGCTTATGCATTGTTTAGGAGATCACCATGATAACGTTTCTACCGCATAGTTGAACCCATATCCTTTGCATGACCTATCATCTTGTCACAGTACTAAGCAAACCACAATCCTAGCAGATGTAGGAGTTGGTTGATATCATGTGGCCCCTGCAACTGTTACTGCTTATTGCATGCTTAGTGTTACAATGAGGTTGCTTTTGATGTGAGTCGGGATGATGGTAAACATGGTGTTGATGAAAGTGAAATGTGTTGGTGAATCTACCCTAATACAAGGTGAACGATGAGAGGCTGTGTAGGAGTACACAGTGGGTTGTCTCGTTGAACACCGCCCTAAGCCCGAGTTCTTGTGTGGTGATCCAAGACGAAGAGTACTACCACATGTTGGGCACATGGACCCCCGCTCAACCTACTAACTCACCCTTCTCAGTTCAATGAGTCGCATTAGTTCGGAGTTCTGGTAGGTCTGTGGCACAGTCTGCGAAGTGGAAGAATGGCTATTCAGACCGGCATGGGACCCTGCACACATCTTCTGGGACCACATCGGTAAACCGGCCGGGTGCACGATGTGGACTCCAGCCCAGATAGGCGTCTCCATTGAATTTGAGTTGGCTGTGAGGTAAAAGTTGTGGGAATTATCCTTGCTGGCACCTCTTGAACGGTGTCGAGTACAAAGGCGGTATCTGATAGTTTCACGTGTGTAGCAGTACACCCCTGCAGGGTTAATAAACTATTCGAATAGCCGCGTCCGCGGTAAGGGACTACTTGGAGAGCTGTGCTCGATTATTAGATAACTTGAACTGGATACTTCTAAAACTCGCAAGATAAGCGTGAGTGCTATGGTGTGCTTCTCGTGGGGAAGTCGAGGAAGTAACCATAGTGGTGTAATTGGTTGAAGAGATGTAGTGGACTCGTGTACGCTTCTTACCTCAAGTCTGGTACATGTTGTTTAGGACTAGCCAAGTCAAAGCTGGCACTTCTGCAAGTGAAACCCCACCTCCCTTGACCCGTATACATGTGCATGAGTAGTATAGCTCCTATGTAAGTCTTGCTGAGTACGATTTTGTACTCACGTTTTCTTAATCTATGTTTTAGATGAACCCACCGACCCCGATGGTGACTTCTACCCAAATCTCGAAGAATGAAGACTCAGACCAAGACCAAGCTAGTGTAGTCCCAGTCAGACGACTGGTTCCCTCGTGGAGGGCTTGTTTTTAGATAAGGCTTCTCTAAGCCATTTGTTAAACTTGTCTGTACTCAGACCTACTTTGCTTCCGCTTGTCTGTTGTAATGTTGGATCACATGCTTGTGATCTCTGTGTGCACTCTGTAAGAGTTATCAATAAAGTATATACTTTGTAGAGAATTGCAATGATACCTGCTGTTCATACAAGGCATGTGTGTTGCGTGTATGTTTATAACATGCATGTCTTAGTATGGGTTTTCGAGACCTTAGTTGTGATCTGGCTGGCGGTCTTTTATACACCAAGTGGCCCTTAGATGTACGCAGCTTGGGGCATCGCGATGCGATTGCTCGAGACTCCGTCTCGTGCACACTTTGATGTATGATCGAGCCCGCCCTAGACCCCGACTATGTGATCGGGCTGGAGTAAGTCTATGTAAGGGTTATAATACAATCGATAGTATGGTTGAGGCGACTTGTCTATGAGTATGGGAGTTCACCACCCATATCATTTAGACTTGTGTGCGGACGATGAGGACCCATTTCAGTTGATCATCCGGCCTGGATGGGATGCCCCTCACGTTCGATGCTTTTCGAGAACGTTCTGTGCTTGGCCTTGTCTGCTTAGACAAGTGGGTACGGTTCTCGGCTATCCATATGATTGTGTTGTAGCGAGGCTTGCATACGCTAACCCCGGGTCCCGATAGTAGTTCCTCATGATTTGAGGAATACAACGCATCGTGTGTTGTACATCAGGATTCTTCAATATTGTTTAATCGTTAGGATGTGTGTCCATTCACTGGACGTTTGAGGAATCTAGGATATTTAGCTCACACCTTAGAGTGCTAAAACGCTTCTCATCCAAAGGTTTAGTGAATATATCAGCTAGTTGGTCTTCAGTCATCACGTGGCTGATGACGATATCTTCCTTCAACACATGATCCCGAAGAAAGTGATAACAAATCTCAATGTGCTTCGTCCTCGAGTGTTGTACTGGATTCTGAGAGATCTTGATGGCGCTCTCATTGTCACATAGTAGTGTTACTTTCTTCAGGTTGATGTTGTAGTCCTTCAGAGTTTGCTTCATCCAAAGAAGTTGTGAGCAGCTTGCACCAGCAGCAATGTATTCAGATTCAGAAGTGGAGAGGGAGACACAGTTCTGCTTCTTCGATGACCAGCACACCAGAGGGTGTCCAAGGAAATGACATGTTCCTGAGGTAGACTTCCGATCCACTCGATCTCCAGCATAATCTGAGTCTAAGTACCCAACGAGATCTAGCTGTGTGCCTTTTGGATACCATAAGCCTAGCGACAGGGTGTGAGCCAAATATCGAAGAATTCGTTTCACCGCTTGGTGATGCGATTCCTTTGGTGCTTCTTGGAATCGGGCACACATGCAAACGCTCAACATTATATCAGGCCTAGATGCACATAGATATAGCAGAGAACCTATCATGGAGCGGTATACCTTTTGATCGTAGTACTTGCCATTTTCATCAGGACCGAGTTGTCCATTTGTAGGCATCGGTGTCTTGATACCTTTGCAGTCTTGCATCCCGAATTTATTTAGGCACTCCTTGAGGTACTTCTCCTGAGAGATGAAGATTCCATTGCATTGTTGACGAATTCGAAGTCCTAAGAAGAACTTCAGTTCGCCCATCATGGACATTTGATACTGTTCACTCATCAAGAATGCAAACTCTCCACTGTATTTCTTGTTAGTGCATCCGAATATAATGTCATCAACATAGACTTGACATATGAATAAAGCATCATCATAACGCTTGGTGAAAAGAGTTGGATCGAGGGAACCATATTTGAAGCCCTTGCTGATGAGGAAATCCCTTAGTGTGTCATACCAACCCCGAGGGGCTTGCTTCAGTCCTTAGAGAGCTTTCTTCAATCTGTACACCATATCAGGATTCTTCAAGTCTTCAAAACCTGGGGGTTGAGAAACATATACTTCTTCCTCGATATTACCATTGAGTGTAACGACCCGGTCCCGAAGGGAACCAAGTCTACTGTGCTTCTGTGCTATCCCTGGATCAGTATGCTAGCATACACAGTACTCGATGAAATACCATAGTATCACATGTCATAAATTAACGTAAATACATAGTATTTATTACCTTACAACCTCTGGGCTAGAATACACAGCAGAACAATCAATATATAAGTGGAGTCCCATCAACGCCAACGGCAAAGTTGAGTGTAGACTTCACGACCCTATATCGTATCACTTACTCGTCGTATATAATCCTGCAACACCAAAGGTTACAACCTGACAACGGGTCAGTACATTTGAATGTACGGCAAATCATATCCCAGAAAGAAGTAAAATTCCCTAAAATACATGCAATTTGGCTGGTGGAGCTTCTACATTTATTTTTGCAAAAAGCTAAATTTTCCCTATAGAATAATAGTAACTAAGTTCTACAATAGCATACGATTGAGATGGAAAAATTCCACTCAATCTATCCCAAAGTGATTAAACCAATCAATTAATTAAAGATGATGAGACAAATCAATATTACCACATCTAGTCGCTGAAATTTTCCATTACCGGGGACACGGCTAATCGATTAGTTTTACACTCTGCAGAGGTTTGTGCACTTTTCCCCACAAGACTCGATCGCCTCCTTTATAGTTCGTCACACTTCATGGTGTATGACAACTAGAAGATCGAGACATGGTCTTTCAGAAGTGTTTCCCCTTAACCGCTGGATAAACTGGTACACTTATAAAATTCTACATCTGCTAGTCTATCCCGAAAAGAGGTCACACAACCTACTCAACTAAGCCAGAGCCCATAATAGCTTGTGGCCGCACACGTAAGCTTCTAGGTATGTCAATACAAATAGTCCCTTTGAGCCTGGGTGGCTTTCCGCAGTCATCATTGGCCATCTCCAAGATACTCGCAACCAACCCACCTAGGTAGTTCATTAACTTTATCTTGGTCCTAATTACTACATCATCACTCATACCTCATAATGATTCACTTCCCAATCCACGTCTACTTAGCATAGCAATATCAGAGTATACAATGGTGACAATGATGTAAGGATCAGACCTACCACAATGAACTACTGGGTGTAATAGCATAGCATAACCTATCATGCAATCTAAAGAACTAATGCATTGAAAACATAGGTAATAGGGAATATGATCAAAGAAATGACTTGCCTTGAATCTTGATGAAGTTATTTTCGCGCACAATTCCGACAATTCTAATCGTCACACTCCGAGCAATCTATCGTAACCAAGCAAACAAGGTTGCAGACAATAAATCAACAATCCAAAAGAAGGCAAACAATTTTATTTTTCTGAAACTCCAAAAGAAAAACCAAATAAAAGATTTTTCAAAACATAACACAAATGCGTTCAAAGTGGTTTTCCAAGTGTCTAGAATATAGGGTTTAGTTAGGGTTTTAGTTTGCAAAAAGAATCAATCAAAATCGACTGGTAAAACAAAAGATACGATTAACTAAAGTCGAAATTGATTCTGATCAGATTTGATTATTTTCGGAAATCAAAGATAAAATTTTAGAGTTGTACTGGATAGAAAATTTCAAAATAAAACCGTGGGCTTTGGAATCACACAAAACGGATATACGGTCAAAAATATATTACTAGAACGGTTTTGCATAAGATTTAGGAATTTTTTGATCAAACAGAAAAATAATTTTCTCAAAACTTGGATCTATAGTACACGATATTTAGAGGGTTTTTAAAACAACAATTTTTCCACTGGTTTCGTCTAAAACAGAGCAAAGGATAAAAAATTACGACGCTTTTACTAACCGCGACGTTTAGATTAGACGTGACGAAGACGACAATTTCGGCGATCTTCGGCGTCAATGAGGACGTCTAGGATGTAGGGCTTGATTAGGAGATCACAACGGTGATGGTGATGATATCCAACGTCGTCCGTACGGGCATGGCGATGCGATGAACCGAGCGCGCTCCGATGAACTTCCGCGGTGTGCGTACAATTTGGGGATCAATGTTGCGCAAGAATAGAAGAGAGAAAAGATGTCAATTAGATGCACCGGTGACGAAATTCGTCCAACAATGGAGCTCCGTTGGACCTAGATCTACCTCGAAATTAGCTCGATTTGGAATGGTCTGCTGTGAAATTTTGTGAGGAATCGGTGGATAGGGTCATGGAGTATTTATGGGACAAGTTTTCTTGGGCAAAGAGCAATCGAAGAAGGAGTTCCGGACGCACGCACGTGGCAGCCGCGGCCGTGTCCGCCATGGACTTGTGCTGCTGCATGTGTACGTGGAGAAGACGAGCTTCCGCTGCTGGGCCGGTTCGGCCGTTGTGGCCCGCAGGTGAGCGGCTGGGCGCTGGATGGCCTAGCCTGCTGGCTGGGCTGGCCCGTCCGATTTTTCTTTTACGAAGTTTTTTTTAAACGAAGTATAGAGATATTTTTAAAATAATAAAATAAATTCAAATAAAATAACAAAATATTTTTTTAAATAAAAAAATAATAAAATATATTTATTTATTTACTTATTTTTAACACAACTTTAGAGAGTTTTATAAAATAAACTATAAGTCGGAAAAATCCGAAATAAATTTCTAAAATCTTAGAAAAAACGTAAATAGTATTTTCAATAAGTTATTTATACAAAATAAAATAATAAAGAAAAACTTCATTCAATAAATTCAAATAAACTCTCAAATAAGATCCAATAAAATAAAATGAAAACTTTTATTTGAAATATTTTCCCAACTTTATTTTATTTATTGAAGGAGTCATATTACCTTCTCTCTATTTTTATTTGTTGGAGATTCTTTTTTTAATAATAAAAGTAAAAGAACAAAAATGAATATTAGGGAAAGTCCTTTTATTCCCTCTCATTTTAATATTCATTTAAACTTCAAAAGTTTCAGATCCTAGTCTATCTCACTCAGATCAATTACACACAATTCAAGCAAGACAATCATAATTATCTAATTATTATAACATTCCAAAATTTAGAATTTTGGGATGTTACATTGAGGAATGCACTTTTCACATCCATTTGATATAACTTGATATTATGATGGTTAGAAAATGCAAGCATGATGCGAGTGGACTCAAGTCTAGCAACAGGAGCAAAGGTTTCACCGAAGTCGATGCCCTCAACTTGTGTGTATCCTTGTGCTACAAGACGAGCTTTGTTCCAGATGACTTGTCCATCTTCATCGAGTTTGTTGCGGTAGATCCACTTTGTGCTGATGACATTGTGCACTCGAGGATCTGGTCGTTTGACTAGTTCCCAGACATCATTAAGTTTAAACTGAAGAAGTTCGTATTGCATCGCCTGAATCAATTCCCCTTCTTGGAATGCCTCAGCAGCTGGTAGGTTGACGTTGGCGAGGATTCTGTCCACTTGAACTTCATTCTCCACGCGAGGAAGACGAGTTTGATTATCTTGATTAGCATCATCACTATCATCAGACTCATTAGCATCAGCTTCAGTAACTTCAGGAGTCTCAGGAGCCTCCGGATCAAGATCGTCATCAAGATCATTTGCTTCAGGATTTAGATGTTCTTCAGGAGCAAGAGGTATGTGTGTTTCATCAGGATGGTCCATGGGTATGATATCACCAGCACCCATCTTCTTGATCTGTTCTTCAGGTGAGGCTTAATCTAGATCAGGTGGCAGGTGCTCTCTTTGCGAGCCGTCAGATTCATCAAACCGCACATCTACAGTCTCAACAATTTTATGATGACTAATATTGTAGACTCTGTAGGTGTGCGAGTTGATACCGTAACCAAGCATGAAACCCTCACATGCTTTGGGTGTAAATTTGGACTGGTGATGAGGATCACGAATCCAACATGGTGCACTGAATACTTTGAAGTAACTCACGTTGGTTTTCTTACCGACCATTAGCTCATATAAGGTTTTCTTGAAGAACTTGTGAAGATACACTCGATTGACGATGTGGTAGGCAGTGTTGATTTCCTTCAGCCCACCAAATGAGTGGTGTGTTGTACTCAGCCAGCATCGTTCGATCCATCTCGATGAGGGTCCGGTTCTTCCTCTCAACAACTCCATTTTGCTGAGGAGTGTAGGGCGCTGAGAACTCATGAGTGATGCCCAAGTTTTCGAGGAATTCTTCCACACCAATGTTCTTGAACTCAGTATCGTTGTCGCTTCGAATGTGCTTGATCTTCAGGTTGTACTTGTTCATGACTCGCTAGCGAAGCGCTTGAAGATTGTTGGGGTTTCTGACTTATAAATAAGAAAGTGCACCCAAGTGTATTGTGACAAGTCAACAACAATAACAAGATCATACATACTGCCTACAAAGCTTGAATACTTTGGAGGACCGAATAGATCCATGTGAAGTAATTCTAGAGGTCTTGTAGTCGTCATGATGGTCTTCGCTGGATGCTTGGCCTTGGTCATCTTTCCAGCTTCACACACGCCACATAGCCGATCCTTGGAGAATATAATTTCCTCAATCCCGAGGACATGTTTCTTCAGAACCAGATTCTTGAGGTTCCACATTCCAGTGTGGCCGAGTCTTCGATGCCATAGCCAGCACTCTGAGGCTCGCGCCATGAGGAAAGTAGCAACCTGAGGACCTTCAGAAAAATCTACAATATATAGGTCACCTTTCCTAACTCCTCGAAAGACGATGGAGTTATCGCTAACCATATAAACTACACAACCATATTTTCTGAAGAGAACAAAGAAGTCAAGATCACATAGCATAGACACAGACATCAGGTTGTACCCAAGGGATTCAACAAGCATGACTTTCTCAATATGTTGGTCTTGAGAGATAGCAACTCTGCCGAGACCCAATACCTTACTTTTACCTTTATCCGCAAAGGTGATGGTTTTCTTCGAAGAAGGACTTAAAGATGATTTCATGAGAAAGTTTCTATCACCGGTCATGTGATTTGTACATCCACTATCCATCACCCATTCTATCTTCCCATGCAAAGGAATTAGTATCTCATACAACAAGTTATGAGCCAGTCTCAGTTTGAAGAATTCATGGTTCCTCAGAATTAATTCCTCAGGATATTCCTCAGGATTGATTCTATGAAACCAAAATTTATATATCTCCTTCAACTGACTCAAGTATTATTGTCCTGGGCATATGATCTGCAAAATTTGTGATTGCCTCAGGACACTTCCCTGCAAAGATGATCAGTTCTTCTTTACCACCCACATCTTAATGGGTGGCTTTGAAGCATGTGAGGACTGATGGGCACGATGAGACCTAAGGGAACGCGGAATGGTGGTATCAGGATAAACAAATGAATAAGCATTCTTATGAGGAGCTTCCCTGTGAACAAAATGGTTAGCTGAGACATAGTTATAATCATTTCCATTTGAGGTATCGTCCTCAGATGATACCCTCAGCTCATTTGCATCTGCATTCACAGGGAGGTTAATGATGAGGTCCTTCTGAACCCAAATATGCTTTACTAGAGGGTCGTTCCTGCAGTTAGTCCCGATGTATCTGGCGAATACTTCACCATTAACATCTTTAAACACTTTATAGTTTGAGTCAAAGGACTCAATCACCACATCTGAGAAAGCAGTATCATAACCAAATAAAGTATGGGGATCAGGAGGAGGCATTTTTGCCAGATCCCAAGTGGTCTTTGGGTATTGCTCAGGTTTCCAGTAAGAACCATCAGCGTTGAGGTTTCGAGTGAAGCCGACACCTTCTTTCCTTGGATTCCTGTTGAGGATCTATTTCTTGAGGATGTCACAAATAATCTGATTCCCTTTCAGACTCTTGAACATACCGGTTTCCAGAAGGCTCTTCAACCTAGCATTTTCTTCAACAATGTGTATGGTATCCTCAGATAATGGGTTAGATACCACAGAGGCAATTGAAATAACAGAGTCTGAAGATATTGAAGAACTAGGTACAGAAGTGATACGGTCATGTTCAATGCACTTTAAACAGGGAGGATTGAATCCTTCTTGAGGCATGATGATCCATTGGGAGAGGAGTGAGTCATTTTCTTTCCTCAGATCATCATGAGACATTTTCACGCGCTCAAGTTCTTTCTTTCTCATGAGGAACTCATGAGCCAGCTTCTCATGATCGCTGAGGAGTTCCTCATGACGACTGATTAAGTCATCAAACTTTGACTAAAGAATTTTTGATTCATCAGTCAATTTTTGAGTCTTTGTCATTTCCTCAACCAACATATCATCACTCTTGTTTAGTGAGTTCAAGATCTTTTCAAGTGCACGTTGTTGCTTAGAGGCAAGTTTAGCATAGTTTTTCATCATGTTCTTCATCTGAGGGATCATCACATGAAGAGTAAGTAGATACCTTGGAGGATTTGGCCATGAAGCAGAAGGCTGGGGTAGTATCTTCAGCTTCATCATCAACGTGGAGCGAGTCAGATTCCTCAGTGCTGAAGATGGACTTGCTGACAAGTGCTATGTCAAGAGCCAAACTGGACACACCCTCAGATTCTTCAGATGCTTCTTCCTCAGCTTCAACATCGGAATCAGATTCTTCAGAGTCTAATTCTTTGCCGAGATATGTGCAAGCCTTACGGGAGTTGTTGTTCCTGTATCCAACAGACTTTGAGGATCTTGAGGACTTCTTCTTTGAATTTTCATCAGAACTGTCATCTTTCCCTCTCTTCTTCTTCTTCAGCTTAGCTTCCTTTTCCCAGAGAGGACACTCAGCGATGTAATGCCCAGGTTTCTTCCATTTGTGGCAGACTCTTTTCCTTGTATCAATAGAGTCATCATCTTTGCTTCTTCTTGAAGATGATCTTGAGTAATTTCCGAAGCGATTCTTCTTCTTGAATCTTTGGAATTTTCTGGTGAGGAGAGAAAGTTCCCGACTGAGGGTTTCAGGATCATCAGAATCAACCTCAGACTCTTCATCAGAGGACACCTTTCGTGCCTTAGCTTTTAGCGCGCGTACTTTTGGCGTGGAGTTGTATAAGTCTAGTTTCTTAGAGAGCTTCAGTTCATGAGCATTGAGGCGCTCGAGAATGTCGGCAGGATCAAGAGTCTTGAAATCAGGCCTTTCTTGAATCATCAGTGATAGGAACTCAAATGAGTCATCCAGAGACCTCAGTAGTTTCTTCACCACCTCATGATCTGTGATGTCAGTGGCACCCAGTGCTTGAAGTTCATTGGATATGTCGGTGAGTCTGTCAAAGGTTTGCTGCGCATGCTCGTTGGTTAGCCTCTTGAACCTGATGAAGAGACTGCAAAGTGTATCATCTCGAGAGTCTCGTTGTGCAGAAACTCCTTCATTAACTTTAAAAAATCTTGTCCATATCTTCTTTGCAGTATCCAGACCACTGGTACGGTTGAACTGAGCCTTATTGAGGTGGCCGCCAATAATGCTTCGAGCTTTTGCATCAAGCTGCAAGTTTCTCTTGACAACTTCGGGGAAAGTCATCAGAGTAGGTTTAGGAATGCCTTGATCAACAATGTCCCACAGGTCCTTGTCAATGGCTTCAAGATGCATCCTCATCTTGTTCTTCCAGTACGGGTAGTCTGTCCCGTCGAAGGTGGGGCAGTTTGAGGCAACGCCCATTGTACCTGAGGTCGACATAACTAAAACTCTAGGTGGTTACACCAAATCACACAGAACAATGGAGTACCTTGCTATGATACCAATTGAAAGTGCAGTATATCGACCAGAGGGGGTGAATGGGAAATTTTCAATTTTCCCGAGGAATTTCGAATTCTTCAGGACTGAGACAACACGAAATTGCGGAAACTAAAACACGATGAGGAACAAAAACGTTACTGAAATGTAGGCATGAATATAAAGCAACATATTGTAGAGCTAAAGTGTGACCGATGCAAGAGACGAGGAATCAGAACAGAGTAAACTCAGAAAGAAAGGCATCAGGACGGGTCATCAGTGCATAAACATAAAAGCTGAGGTCGAAGAAATAGCACCAGGGCACTGAAGACACTGATATGATGGACCCGTTCGAGTTGTTGTGACAACTCTACATCTGTTTGGAGAGGCTGAGATTGAACTCAAAAGACATAGTCTTCACCTTATTCTCCTTGAACTAAAGTCCTCAGACTCCGTCCAATTACTCAGGTGAGTCTTAAAGGTAGACTCTCGATACCTTCACAGACTCCGTTCACTCAGGGAAGTCACAATTGCATCTTGACTTCCTCATAACGATGACCTCTACACCGGCTGGAAGATCACAATCTTCAAGAGTAAAAAGCTTCGGATCACTCGAACCGACTTCCTCAGAAATGCTCAACTACTCAGGCTGGAGGTTTTCCTCACTTAGGTTCTTCAGTTTCCTCAGTGGTGGGTTGCTCTGAAATGACAAGTGTCAGTTTTTCTCTCGGAGCATCCATGTCGGGACCCGGGGTTAGCGTATGTAATTCCAGTCACGATACAATCACATGTAGAGCCGAGAGCCATACCCACTTGTCTAAGCAGACAAGGCCAAGCACAGAACGTTCTCGGTAAGCATCGAACGTGAGGGGCATCCCATCCAGGCCGGATGATCATCTGAGATGGGTCCTCATCGTCCGCTCACAAGTCTAGATGCTTATGGGTGGTGAATCCCATACTCATAGACAAGTCGCCTCTACCATGTTATCGATTGAATCCTAACTCTTACATACACTTACTCCAGCCCGATCACTTAGTCGGGGTCTAGGGCGGGCTCGATCATACATCAAAGTGTGCACGTGACAGAGTCACAAGCAATCGCATCACGATGCCCCAAGCTGCGCACATCTAAGGTCCACTTGGTGTATAAAAGACCGCCAGCCAGATCACAACTAAGGTCTCGAAAACCCATACTAAGACATGCATGTTATAAACATACACGCAACACACATGCCTAGTATGAACAGCAGGTATCATCACATAACTCTACAAAGTACTTCTTTATTGACTTACACATATAGATTACAAAGATCACATCTCTGTGATCAACAGTACATCATACAACGGAAGCAAATTAGGTCTGAGTACAGACAAGTTTAACAAATGGCTTAGAGAAGCCTTGTAAACATACATGCCCTTCCATGAGGGACCAGACTGCTGTCTGGGACTATATTACCCAGGTCAACGTCGAGCTTCACGAAGGTGACTCCATCGGGGTCCGGGTTCTCATCTAAAACATAGAATAAGCAAACGTGAGTACAAAGTCGTAATCAGCAAGACTTACATCAGATCTATACTACTCATGCTCAAGTATCAAGGTAAAGGAGGTGGGGTTCAACATGCAGAAGTGCCAGCTTTGACTTGGCTAGTCCTGTACTACGAGTACCAGACTTGAGGTAAGAAGCGTACACGAGTCCACTACCAAGTCTCCAGCCAATACACCACTATGGATACTTCCTCGACTTCCCCACGAGAAAGCACGCCATAGCACTCACGCTTATCTTGCGAGTTTTATAAGTATCCATTCTAGTTATCTATGATCAAGTAGAGGTCTCCAAGTAGTCCATAACCGCGGACACGACTATTCGAATAGTTCATTAACCCTGCAGGGGTGTACATCTTCACATGCGTGTCATCACTTATCGTCTCGTTCTTGTCACCCTTCAAGCGGGTGTCGGACGTGGATGAAACCAAGGCACTACCCTCACGTCACCTTCTCTAATCCAGGAGTCGACTACCTGAGTTTGTCACCGATCGAGAGTCCGGCCGGTTCCACGAAACGGACTCAGATAATGTAAGGGACCAAGACGCCACCTTTGACAGATGGTTTCACTGCCTCACAGGTCCACCCACATATCTATAGTTAGGTCAAATCGAAATCCCGAATCTAGTGTGACTCCTGGACCGGATCGGGTACGTAAAGAGGCCAAACGGGGCTCCCATAAAACCCTACATGTGGTCATACTCTTTGTCTTGGATCACAAAACAGGAACTCGGGGCCTAGGGCAGTGTTCAACGAGACAACCCACTGTGTACTCCTACACAGCCTCTCATCGTTCACCTTTGTTTAGGGTGGATTCACCAACACGTTATCATCAGCACCAATGTGTTCATTCCAACCCGACTCACAATCATAACATCCCCATTGTATCACTAAGCAGCAATAAGAAATAACAGTTGCAGGGGCCACATGCTCATCATTCAACTCCTAAATCTGCTAGGATTGTGGTTTGCTTAATACGGTGGCAAAATGATAGGTCATGCATCGGAATGGGTTCAACTATGCGAAAGAACGTGTCTCGATAATCTACTAAACATGCATAAGTGAGACTGAGAGGGAAGTAGGATTTTATAGACATGATCAATGGGGTTTGCTTGCCTTGCTGACGATACACGGGTCTTAACGGTGGTCTTCTTCTTCGGGGGTGATCACCGTCTTGGAACGTCTGTCATCGGAGGCAATCATCAACAAGGGGGGACAACTTCGAAAGTAAAAATGCACATACACATGATAAGGTTGTCCATGATGTGAAAGGTACTGGTTTGTAGCATATTCAATTTAATTGAAGTATATTGCACTTGAAATGCAAATTCAAACTCCAAATTCAATTTCAAATTAAGTCATATACACATTTGCTTCTGTTCCCCCATTTTAAAATGGTCAAACATGAAATTTTTTTTGCATATTCTTAATCCTTGCATTTTTCTGATAATTTTTCATATATTATATGTTTAATTTGGAGTTAGTATGAATTTTCTATGATTTATTGAAGTTTTAATCAATTTCTGGATTTTTTGGAATATAATTAATTCTCTGGAAATTGGTTTATTGCATCAGCATGACATGGGGTTGATGTCACAGGGGGGGACTGACCAGTGGGTCCAGGGTGTCAGCCTCAGGGGGGGTTAATCCCCTCTTTGTTAACTTAACAAAGGGGTTATTAGGGCTGGGGGCCCCACCTGTCATGGCTCAGGGGTGGATTAGGGGGTGGTTTAGGGTTAAACTAATCGGGGCTGGCCGGAGTGTCGTCGCCGGCGACTGGAGGCTCGCCGGAGTGGTGCTGGACGGCGCTCCAGTGCCTCAAATTGAACGGGAAGACCACCAGAGGGATCCCCTTGCTCGCGTGCTTCGCTTGGAACAAGCTGGGGGTCTCGGGGATGGCTACTTCGACGTCGGTGACAAGAGCAGCAGCGGACGGCTATTGGCCTCGCCGGAATCACGAACCCGGCCACGAGAGAGAGCAAGGAAGGGGGCGTTCGACGGTGTAGCTCACCCTGATGCAGACGCAGGGGTCGACGAAGGCGGAGGAGCTCCGTAGCTATCAAATTCCGGCGATGGAGATCTCGGCGGCCGGCGGGAAGGCGGTGACAAATACGTCGTCCACGGGGCAGGCGGGCTTGATTCCTTGCGCTGGAGGAAGAAGCCGGCGTCTGCGAGTCTCCTGGACAAGTTCTGGCGGTGTGAGGAGGAGAGTGGCCATGGTGGCGCGGCTGCACGCTCCGGCGAGTTTGTCGGACCGCCTGGCAATGGCGACGCAGAGAGGAGGAGATGAACACGGGCTAGGGGGGAAGGAAGGGGAGCCTTGTGGGAGTCTGCGTGGCGAGAGAGGAGAGGCAGGGGAGTCCTAGAAGGCGGCCCGCGTCGAGGTGGCGTCGTCGAGCGCTCTGCTGCCTCCAGCGAGCAGCTTGAGCTAGACGACAGGAGAGGGGAGGTGGGCTTGGGCTGCTGCTGGGCCAAGGGGGCTTCAGTTGGGCCAGAAGCCAGGGGGTGTTTCCCCCTTTTCTTTTCTTCTTGTTTTCTTTTTCTGTTAATTTGTTTTGCCTAGAATTAAATAGATAGGCATTTTAGTAAAATGCCCAAACATTTTTATAAATCCTAGGTGACCAGTAGCAAGTCACTTGTATAATTTGAGCATTTTTGAAATTCAATCAATTTGAATTTCAATTCAAATAGGGGTCAAATTTAATTTCCAGGACACCTTTTGAATTTTTGAATATTCCTTGGGCATGGGAATGAACCCAAACCACTTTTAAAATGATCACCATCATTTATAGGGATTTTACAAATACTCAAATGATTTTTGGAAAAAGATTTTTATCTGGCCATTTGAATTAATTTCTCAGGGCTTTCTGCTTCCCCATTTTTGAATTTCATTTGAATTTTTGCATGATGCAAAGGCACAAACAAACCCTAGAACTTACCCTAGTTGGGGTTCTGACAACTCGCCCCCACTCAAAAGAATCTCCTCCCGAGATTCAGAAGTCGTTGGGAGGAAGGTGGGGTACTCGGCACGTAGGCGGTCTTATCTTTCCCACATTGCTTCTTTCTCGGAGTGATGTGACCATTGCACTTTGAGGAACTTGATCTTCTAACGACGAGTGACACGCTCTGCTGAATCAAGAATACGAATAGGGTATTCTCGATAAGAAAGGTCATCTTGGAATCAAGCATTTCATGGTCGACTTCGCAGATGGGGTCCTTGAAGCAACGCCTGAGTTGTGACACGTGGAATACATCATGTACTCGGGAAAGGTGCGGGGGTAGTTCAAGTTGGTAGGCAACTTCTCCACATTTAGCGATAATGCGGAAAGGTCTGATGTAACGTGGGGCCAACTTGCCTTTGATACCGAATATTTGGGTTCCCTTCAGAGGAGTAACCCGAAGGTAAGCCTTCTCATCAAGATTGTAGCTCTCTTCTCTATGATGACGATCATAGTAGCTTTTCTGATGAGACTGAGCGGCTTTCAATCGATCACGAACAATGCGAACTTGCTCTTCTGCTTCCTTGATCATATCCGGTCCAAAGAGTTCTCTTTCACCGGTTTCTGACCAGTTTAGGGGTGTTCAACATCGTCGGTCATAGTGGAATTCAAAGGGAGCCATATTCAGACTAGATTGATAGCTATTGTTATAAGAAAATTCGGCGAAGGGAAGAGATTTCTCCCAATTCTTTCCGAATGAGATAACACAAGCTCTGAGCATGTCTTCCAAGATTTGATTAACCCTTTCAACTTGACCGCTAGATTGAGGGTGGAAAGCTGCACTAAAGGATAGATGAGTTCCCATAGCATTCTGAAATCTTTCCCAGAATCTAGAGGTGAAAAGGCTACCACGATCGGAATTGATTTCCAAAGGAACACCGTGAAGAGACACAACTCTAGAGACTTACAAGTCCGCTAACTGGCTAGCAGTTATAGACTCGCGAACTGGAAGGAAGTGAGCAACTTTTGAGAGTCGGTCAATGACAACGAAGATGGCATCATTTCCTTTCTGGGTTTTTGGAAAGCCGGTGATGAAGTCCATACCGACCTTGTCCCATTTCCACTCGGGAATAGACAATGGTTGAAGAGTACCAGCAGGTCTTTGGTGTTCTGCCTTAATGCGACGACAAACATCACATTCAGCAACAAATTGTGCAATGTCTCTCTTCATCCGGGTCCACCAAAATCTCTGGCGTAGATCTCGGTACATTTTTGTGCTACCGGGATGAATGGAGAGGTGAGTGTCATGAGCTTCCCTAAGGATCAGCTGCTTTAGGTCTTCATTCTCAGGAACTACTAAACGATTTTCAAAGAATATCGTTCCTTGATCATTTGCAGAGAAACATTTAGCAACTCCGCTAACAATGTTCAGCTTGATCTCTTGAATACTACTATCTTGTTTCTGGGCAGCTATGATTTGATCCTCAAGGGTTGGTTTCGCCACCAAGTTGAAAAGAGATCCACGAGGAACTATCTCAAGATTGAGCTTGCGAAATTCCTCATGAATAAGTGGTTGATACTGTTGTAACATGAGGTTGTTACAATATGACTTACGACTTAGTGCATCAGCCATGACATTGGCCTTGCCTGGGGTGTAAGAAATTCCTAAGTCATAATCTTTTATCAACTCTATCTAGCGTCTTTGCCTGAGATTAAGATCTGGCTGGGTGAATATGTATTTGAGGCTTTGGTGATCAGAATAGATTTTACAACGATTACAAAGGAGGTAATGTCGCCAAGTCTTCAAGGCATGAACTACGGCAGCGAGTTCAAGATCATGGGTAGGATAGTTCTCTTCATGTGGCCGCAACTGGCATGAAGCATAAGCTACCACATGTCGATCTTGCATAAGTATGCATCCTAACCCTTGCCGTGAAGCATCACAATAGATCTCGAAATCCCTTTTGGTGTCTGGAGGCGCAAGTACGGGGTGCAGAATTCAACCTTCTTTTTAGCTCTTGAAAGCTTTCCTCGCACTTGGGGGTCCATTGGAATTTCTTATCTTTCTTGAGGAGTTCAGTAAGAGGCTTTGCAACTTTGGAGAAGTTCTCAACAAAGCGGCGGCAATAGCTTGCTAGGCCGAGAAAACTCCTGACTTGCTTAACCGATTCAGGTGGAGTCCAGTCAAGGACGGCCTGAACTCTCTCGGGATTGACTGCCACACCTTTTGCAGAAATCACGTGGCCTAAGTAGGTCACTTCTGGTAGCCAAAATTCACACTTGGAGAACTTGGCATAAACGCGGTGCTCTCTAAGTTTCATCAATACCATCCTAAGATGTTCTGCGTGCTCTTCTTCGTTCTTCGAGTAGATGAGAATGTCATCAAGATAAACCACAACAAATTTGTCTAGGTACTCCATGAAGATCGAATTCATTAAGCACGAGAATGTGGCGGGGGCATTGGTTAAACCGAAGGACATGACGGTGTACTCGTAAAGACCACATCGAGTAGTGAAAGCCGTCTTGGGAATGTCCTCATTTCGGATTTTGATTTGATGATAGCCTAATCTCAAATCCATCTTGGAGAAGACAGAGGATCCAGCAAGTTGATCATAAAGATCATTGATCCTGGGCAGTGGGTACTTGTTCTTTATCGTTGCTAGGTTTAGCGGGCGATAGTCTACGGACATCCTTTCTGTTCCATCTTTCTTCGTTACGAACAGAACGGGGCAACCCCATGGCGATGAGCTAGGGCGGATGAAGCCTTTTGCCAACGAAGCATCAAGTTGGGTTTTTAGCTCAGCTAACTCATGTGGGGCCATTCTATATGGGCGTCTGGAAATTGGGGCTGTGCCTGGTATAAGATCCACGATGAATTCTACACACCTGTCGGGTGGCATTCCCGGCAGCTCTTCAGGAAAGACATCCGGGAAGTCACGAACCACCGGAATATCTTCAAGGTCAGGAAGGGGAAGCACATTCAAAGTATGCACCTGGATTCTAGAGCTGGGTGATGTGTAGTCAATGATCTGTCCTGAAGGATGGGTGAGTTTGACTGATTTGGCTTTACAATCAAGGAAAGCATTCTGCCTTGATAACCAATCCATTCCTAGGATGACATCAATGTCCAAAGACTTGAGGGCTATAAGTGAAGCAAGGAATACTAAATCCTCAATTGCAATTTGATTGCCATGGCTTACTCTATTAGTTTGCAACTTTGAACCAGGAGTTTGAATGATCATTGGAGAAAACATTTCTTCAAAAGGGAATTCATGACGAAGTGCATAACTCTCCGACATGAATGAATGTGAAGCTCCTGGATCGAAAAGAACGGAGGCGGGGATATGATTGACTGGGAGTGTGCCAAGGATGACGTCAGAAGCAGCAGTGGTTTCCTCAACTGAGATTTGGTTCACATAACCACTACTTATGGCTGAAAGCTTTGCTGGGATGGTTTTGGTGGTGGATTTCTTTGGAGGCTTATGACTAGGTCGACGTGGTGCCACCAACACTGTAAGGCACTGTCGGAAGTAATGGCCTGTCAGACCACACGTGAAACACATCCTGCCTGAATTGCTGGGAGCAGGATTACTTGATTGCACACCATCATTCCTGGGAGGAACAATGTGTTGAGGTGGATGGCATATATTGGAGGTTGGTCCCTGCAGAAAGTTTTGAGGTATGGCTCTGGTTGGAATCCAAATTCGGCGTTTCTGAGGGGCTGAACTTGAAGAAGAAGCAAGCTCAAGAGCATGCTTGCGGGACTCTTCGAACACTTCATTGCCATGCTCAGCTCTGAAGCATCTGTTGACTAAATCCTCAAAGGTGGCAAATTCAACGAGGTTGAGATCATGGCGAAGGATAGGGCTAAGTCCCTTGCGGAACCTTTCCTGCTTTCTGGCATCGGTGGTGATCTCATCTTGGGCATAACGAGAAAGACGAATGAACTCTCTCACATACTCATGAATGGACATCTCTCCTTGAGTCAGATTGCAGAACTCTTCCTTCTTGCGCTCCATTAACTCATCTAGAAGGTGTTACCCTCGAAAGGCAACACAGAACTCTTGCCAAGTCACTAGGTGACCATCAGGCTGCATCGCAACATAGTTCTCCCACCATTCAGCAGCAGCACCTTCCAGAAAGTATGCCGCGAATATAACTCGATCATCGGGAGCAACATGTGCAGTGTCAAGCTTACGCTCGATGGAACAGAGCCAATCATCAGCTTCAAGGGGCTCAGAAGAACATCGGAATACCGGTGGTTTGAGGAGGATGAAGTCCTGAATGCTCACAACCACATTGCAATGACGTGAGGTATTCTGCTCGATGAGCTCCAGAAGGCGTGTTTGGTCACGTTGATTCTTCTCAGCTTCCATCATGATTTCTTCTGCAGAAGGAGGTGGTAGAGGTTCATCATCATTTCGATTCCGAACACGGTCTCGGTTCCGACGAATAGCACTACGAGTTCCACCTGACATCCTGTGTGATAAAAATCAACAATCAGAACAGGTTGTATGATGGAATCAAAGACAAGAAGGACATGAAGAAGACGGAAAAGATTATAATGCGAAGGCAATGATCCACAGAAACTCGGAATAATTCCGGCAGCAATACGGCTACACCGGGATGGAAAACAAGACAATCTCGAGGAGATTGGACAGAACTTCCTCAAGGAGCTCAACAGAACGACGAGTCTGGACGACCACAACTGTCCTACGGCTACAAGGAGGCAAACAACGAGATGTTCTAGTCAGACATAGATGAGCCTAGTCCTATCATCCCGTAGAAAAGATAAGGGTGACTCAGAACTCAGACCGATGAGGATAAGGAGAAAAAGAAGCCTTACGTTGTTCCCTTATACCCAGAGTAACTATATAACTATAGAATCCAACAGACAGTCCTGCTCTGATACCAAGTCTGTCGGGACCCGGGGTTAGCGTATGTAATTCCAGTCATGATACAATCACATGGAGAGCCGAGAGCCGTACCCACTTGTCTAAGCAGACAAGGCCAAGCACAGAATGTTCTCGGTAAGCATCGAACGTGAGGGGCATCCCATCCAGTCCGGATGATCATCTGAGATGGGTCCTCATTGTCCGCTCACAAGTCTAGATGCTTATGGGTGGTGAATCCCATACTCATAGACAAGTCGCCTCAACCATGTTATCGATTTAATCCTAACTCTTACATAGAATTACTCCAGCCCGATCACTTAGTTGGGGTCTAGGGCGGGCTCGATCATACATCAAAGTGTGCACGTGACAGAGTCACGAGAAATCGCATCGCGATGCCCCAAGCTGCGCACATCTAAGGGCCACTCGGTGTATAAAAGACCACCAGCCAGATCACAACTAAGGTCTCGAAAACCCATACTAAGACATGCATGTTATAAACATACACGTAGCACACATGCCTAGTATGAACAGCAGGTATCATCACATAACTCTACAAATTACTTATTTATTGACTTACACATATAGGATACAAAGATCACATGTCTGTGATCAACAGTACATCATACAACGGAAGCAAATTAGGTCTGAGTACAGACAAGTTTAACAAATGGCTTAGAGAAGCCTTGTAAACATACATGCCCTTCCACGAGGGACCAGACTGCTGTGTGGGACTATACTACCCAGGTCAACGTCGAGCTTCACGAAGGTGACTCCATCGGGGTCCGGGTTCTCATCTAAAACATAGAATAAGCAAACGTGAGTACAAAGTCGTACTCAGCAAGACTTACATCAGATCTATACTACTCATGCTCAAGTATCAAGGTAAAGGAGGAGGGTTCAACATGCAGAAGTGCCAGCTTTGACTTGGCTAGTCTTGTACTACAAGTACCAGACTTGAGGTAAGAAGCGTACACGAGTCTACTACCAAGTCTCCAACCAATACACCACTATGGATACTTCCTCGACTTCCCCACGAGAAAGCACGCCATAGCACTCACGCTTATCTTGCGAGTTTTATAAGTATCCATTCAAGTTATCTATGATCAAGTAGAGGTCTCCAAGTAGTCCATAACCGTGGACACGGCTATTCGAATAGTTCATTAACCCTGCAGGGGTGTACATCTTCACACGCGTGTCATCACTTATCGTCTCGTTCTTGTTACCCTTCAAGAGGGTGTCGGACGTGGATGAAACCAAGGCACTACCCTCACGTCACCTTCTCTAATCCAGGAGTCGACTACCTGAGTTTGTCACCGCTCGAGAGTCCGGCCGGTTCCACGAAACGGACTCAGATAATGTAAGGGACCGAGACGCCACCTTTGACATATGGTTTGACTGCCTCACAGGTCCACCCACATATCTATAGTTAGGTCAAATGGAAAGCCCGAATCTAGTGTGACTCCTGGACCGGATCGGGTACGTAAAGAGGCCAAACGGGGCTCCCATAAAACCCTACATGTGGTCATACTCTTTGTCTTGGATCACAAAACAGGAAATCGGGGCCTAGGGCAGTGTTCAACAAGACAACCCACCGTGTACTCCTACACAGCCTCTCATCGTTCACCTTTTTTTAGGGTGGATTCACCAACACGTTATCATCAGCACCAATGTGTTCATTCCAACCCGACTCACAATCATAACATCCTCATTGTATCACTAAGCAGCAATAAGCAGTAACAGTTGCAGGGGCCACATGCTCATCATTCAACTCCTAAATCTGCTAGGATTGTGGTTTGCTTAATACGGTGGCAAAATGATAGGTCATGCATCGGAATAGGTTCAACTATGCGAAAGAACGTGTCTCGATGATCTCCTAAACATGCATAAGCGAGAATGAGAGGGAAGTAGGATTTTATAGACATGATCAATGGGGTTTGCTTGCCTTGCTGACGATACACGGGTCTTAACGGTGGTCTTCTTCTTCGGGGGTGATCACCGTCTCGGAACGTCTGTCATCAGAGGCAATCATCAACAACGGGGGACAACTTCGAAAGTAAAAATGCACATACACATGATAAGGTTGTCCATGATGTGAAAGGTACTGGTTTGTAGCATATTCAATTTAATTGAAGTATATTGCATTTGAAATGCAAATTCAAATTCCAAATTCAATTTCAAATTAAGTCATATACACATTTGCTTCTGTTCCCCCATTTTAAAATGGTCAAAAATGAAAATAAATTGCATATTCTTAATCCTTGCATTTTTCTGATAATTTTTCATATATTATATGTTTAATTTGGAGTTAGTATGAATTTTCTATGATTTATTGAAGTTTTAATCAATTTCTGGATTTTTTGGAATATAATTAATTCTCTGGAAATTGGTTTATTGCATCAGCATGACATGGGGGTGATGTCACAGGGGGGGACTGACCAGTGGGTCCAGGGTGTCAGCCTCAGGGGGGGTTAATCCCCTCTCTGTTAACTTAATAGAGGGGTTATTAGGACCGGGGGCCCCACCTGTCATGGCTCAGAGGTGGATTAGGGGTGGTTTAGGGTTAAACTAATCGGGGATGGCCGGAGTGTCATCGCCGACAACTGGAGGCTCGCCGGAGTGGTGCTGGACGGTGCTCCAGTGCCTCAAATTGAACGGGAAGACCACCAGAGGGATCCCCTTGCTTGCGTGCTTTGCTTGGAACAAGCTGGGGGTCTCAGGGATGGCTACTTCGACGTCGGCGACGAGAGCAGCGGCGGACGGCTACTGGCCTCGCCGGAATCCCGAACCCGGCCACGAGAGAGAGCAAGGAAGGGGGCGTTCGACGGTGTAGCTCACCCTGATGCAGACGCAGGGGTCGACGAAGGCGGAGGAGCTCCGTAGCTATCGAATTCCGGCGATGGAGATCTCGGCGGCCGGCGGGAAGGCGGTGACGAATACGTCATCCACGGGGCAGGCAGGCTTGATTCCGTGCGCTGGAGGAAGAAGTTGGCGTTTGCGAGTCTCCTGGACAAGTTCTGGCGGCGTGAGGAGGAGAGTGGCCACGGTGGCGCGGCTGCATGCTCCAGCGAGCTACTCGGACCGCCTGGAAATGGCGACGCAGAGAGGAGGAGATGAACACGGGCTAGGGGGAAGGAAGGGGAGCCTTGTGGGCGTCTACGTGGCAAGAGAGGAGAGGCAGGGGAGGCCTAGAAGGCGGCCGACGTCGAGGTGGCGTCGTCGAGCGCTCTGCTGCCTCCAGCGAGCAGCTTGAGCTAGACGACAGGAGAGGGGAGGTGGGCTTGTGCTGCTGCTGGGCCAGGGGGGCTTCAGTTGGGCCAGAAGCCAGGGGGTTTTTCCCCCTTTTCTTTTCTTCTTGTTTTCTTTTTCTGTTAATTTGTTTTGCCTAGAATTAAATAGCTAGGAATTTTAGTAAAATGCCCAAACATTTTTATAAATCCTAGGTGACCAATAGGAAGTCACTTGTATAATTTGAGCATTTTTGAAATTCAATCAATTTGAATTTCAATTCAAATAGTGGTCAAATTTAATTTCCAGGACACCTTTTGAATTTTTGAATATTCCATGGGTAGGGGAATGAACCCAAACCACTTTTAAAATGATCACCATCATTTATAGGAATTTTACAAATACTCAAATGATTTTTGGAAAAAGATTTTTATCTGGCCATTTGAATTAATTTCACAGGGCTTTCTGCTTCCCTATTTTTGAATTTCATTTGAAATTTTTGCATGATGCAAAGGCACAAACTAACCCTAGCACTTAACCTAGTTGGGGTTCTCACAAGCCAACCCACAAATGGGGCTGGGGCGGCTATTTATAGCCGGGGAGCAACCCCAGGTGAAAGGACATAAATGCCCATTCATGAAATTACTATCATGCCCACCCTTCGGACCGTTAGCTGGACAGGTACCAGCCCTCACCACGCGACACGTGGCACGGTCGAAATGGACTCTCTCTTTCTTCAGGCGAACTGCACTGGCAATTTCCTGACTCCTCAACCGAAGAAAAATTCCTCAGTGTACTGAAGAACATCATCTCAGACACCCGAGGAATTGAACTTCTACGACAGGAGATTTATCTGGGTTTTCTTCAGGATTTCTATTTGAGCACTTCCTTACAAATACAGAACTCATTTTCCTCAACCCCTCCAACAGTGCGGTGTTTTCCTACGACTCAAGAAGTATTAAAATTCTTAACGAAGACTACGCTTCAGTCTTCGGCTTCAGAGCGAATTGCCTCAGGATCATGCACTGCTTCTTCAGCTTCAGGATCCTGTTTCCTCAGGATTTCGCGCCTCGCCAGTCTTCAGGAAACACCTCGATTTATTCAATGTTCCTCAACATTTTGGGGGGTCGACAACGGTGGTTAACCTCTTCTTCAGGGACTGTTCTCCTGTGTATACTCACAAACACATCAGTCCCTTAACCATTTTGTCATCAAATAGTCCAAAACCTCAAAGGGGGCACTAGATGCACTTACAAGAACTGTAGCTACTAGATGGATCACTACTCTTCTGAGGGTCGAATATTAGAGTACACTCACGTACCATGAGTCGAGGATGCGCAAGGATAACCAAACCCCCATACACTCCTCCTCGGGATACTTGTCTCTTTGTGAACCTCCTCATTAGATTGAGAGTTACCGATAATAAGTGCATGAGTTCTTCGGACTAATGTAAGTATTGAAAGTTGACACTTCCACCTCCTCATATTTTCTAGCCTCTCCCGTGCCGTGCATTGCCTCCTTCTCACTCCGAGAGTTGGCGTCCACCTTCACCGGTACTTCCAAACCCTTGGCATAATACACTCTGTCATCATAAACCTCCCTATATCTTTCCTCAAAGCAGCCACCATACCTACCTATCAAGGCATTTTGATAGCCTTTCCGAGATATATTGCCATGCAACATCCACCTCTTCATGACTTGATCTTCATTTCATACATGTTCCTGCTACACTGGCAGCGGCATACATTGCATACATCATGATCATCTTCTTTATGATTTGAGTACCTTGTAAAGTGTGAAAGATCTTCTATTCCCTCTTGTAAATTAGAGTGTTGCCCTTAAGTGAGGAAAAGATCCCAAAGTGGACAAAATAAAAGATCCCATAGAGGAGAAATGAGAGTTAAATAGAAAGAGACATTGAGGCCACCAAAAAAATACAAAAAAATAGAAAAAGGAAAAAAAGAGAGAAAGGGGCAACACTACTATCCTTTTGAAAGATCCACACTAGTACTCCCTCTTATCCTTGTACTCCATAGAGATGATCATTCATGCATATAGCTATGTGGGGACCTTCACACTATAGAACTTGGCTTGCATATTCCAAGAATGAGCCTCCTCAAAAGAGCTCTAGGTCTTCATGAGCGAGCAAGTTAGATGCACCCCCACTAGTTCCATTGGAGAGCTTTTCCGCTCATATGTGCATCCGTTTCATGGAAATCCCTACTCGTCACATCATATCTATCATTTGGCCTTCTCGCCTATGATTGTCCTCATTGATGTGAGCCTTTCTCACCTTTTTAACTTCCTCCTCCACCAGATTCTCTCTTTTCCATCCTAAGTGTCTACTCTCGTGCTTACGCTCATCCATTGCATGAGTGCTCAAAATATCAAAAAGGAGTGGATCAAATTGACTTGTACCTGGCTAGTGGCCTGGGATGAGTCAAGATAAGATTCCAAAGAAAACCAAGTGTGAAACTTTAGTAGATTGAGTTCTCAACAAAAATATTTTTTCTCGTATTCCCTATCCCCCTTCTTGCACGCAAACACCATTTGGAGATATTCGAGTCATGGACAGCGAGAGCTCTTGCACCTAATGTTCTTTCGTTGCTTGTTTCAATGCTAATATAGACTCTTGCATGTTATGACCTGAATTGAATCACATACCTTGATTGTTTTACTTTTCAAAGTCCTTATATGGTTGCTAGCATGCCACCAAAGAAATTATGCTTGTTATCATTTACCTACTCGAGGACGAGCAGGAATTAAGCTTGGGGATGTTGATACGTCTCAAACGTATCGATAATTTCTTCTCGCTCCATGCATGTTTTGTGTGATATTGCTATGATCTAGATACACTTTCATAAACTTTTGATCATATTTGGACTAACCTACTAACTCAGTGCACCCCAGTGCCAGTTTCTATTTTCTGCTGTTTTCTATTTCAGTTTTCCCCCATATAAAAAGTGCTCCAAAGATCCCGGAAAAATCAGATAAAAAATCAGCGCACTCGAAGCTTCCAGTGCCCTGAAGGAGGGCCGGGGGGCCACCTGGCGCGGCCAGGGGCCTGGCCGCGCCAGGGGGGGGCGCCTGGACCCCTGGTGGCCCCCTTCGCCTATTTATTCTCTGCAACGGGAAACTTCCGAAGACAGAACCCTATTTCGCAAACTCGCCTCTGTTCCGCCGCCGCCGCGCTTCCAAGATCGGGAGCACCGTCAGGACCCTTCCGGGAACCCTGCCAGAGGGAGGATCGACCTTCGGGAGCTTCTCCTCCACCATGGACGCTTCCCGGATGTGCCGTGAGTAGTCTACCTTGGACCATGGGTCCGTGATCAGTAGCTATGTGATGTTCTCCTCCCCTCTTTGTTCTTCATGGTTTAAACCTCGTGAGCTGTTGTCGGGACCCGGGGTTAGCGTATGCAAGTACAGTTAAGACATAGTCATATGGAGAGCCGAGAACCGTACCCACTTGTCTAAGCAGACAAGGCCAAGCACAGAACGTTCTCGGAAAGCATCGTACGTGAGGGGCATCCCATCCAGGCCGGATCATCAACTGAGATGGTTCCTCATCGTCCGCACACAATTCTAATGATATGGGTGGTGAACTCCCATATTCAAAGACAAGTCGCCTCAACCATACTATCGACTATCTCAAAACTCTTACATAGACTTACTCCAGCCCGATCACTTAGTCGGGGTCTAGGTCGGGCTCGATCATACCACAAAGTGTGCACGAGACGGAGTATCGAACAATCGCATCGCAAACATGTGTGCATAAGCCGGTCTCGGATGAGCCGTTCTCTCACTTAGCATCCAGGCCACAAGCCTACCAGAACTCCAAACTATTGCGACATCTGGACATCGAAAGGGATGAGTTAGTAAGCTGAGAGGGGTCAGTGAGCCCAATGTGTGGTTGTACTCTTCATCTTGGATCACCACACAAGAACTCGGACTTAGGGCGGTGTTCAACAAGACAACCCACCGTGTACTCCTACACAGCCTCTCATCGTTCACCTTGTATTTGGGTAGATTCACCAACACTTTTCTACCATCATCATCATGATCACTACCATCCCGACTCACATCACAGTAACAACATGGTATCATACTAAGCATGCAATAAGCGATAACATTTGCAGGGGCCACATGATATCAAACAACTCCTACATTTGCTAGGATTGTGGTTTGCTTACTACTGTGACAAAATGATAGGTCATGCAAAGGAATGGGTTCATCTATGCGGTAGAAACGAATCATGGTGATCATCCTAAACAATGCATAAGCGAGACATGAGAGGGAAGTGGGATTTTATCGACATGATCAATGGGGGTTTGCTTGCCTTGCTGACGAGGTTCGGGTTCGGGGTCTTCAGCGAAGGGGGCAGCCTCCTGCTCCGGTTCCACCTCTACTCGACAAACAACAAACAAGGTAGCAAAGTAAATACAATGCACAATCACATGATGGAAGTTTGAAACTTGATGTATATGCTTTGATGTGTGAAGCAATTCCATTTAAATGGAGTATATTGCAAATTGAATTGCAAATTCAAACTCCAATTTGAATTCAAACTTAACCAAGTTGCATGTGACATTGTTTGATCATTTTGAACCTTCTTCAGATGTGTATGATATGCCTCTGATGTGTGGTTGAAATATAGCATAATTCCATGGTCCAAGTTGCAAAAGCATTTGATTTGAATTTGAATTAATTTCAAATAAACCAAATGACATATGCTACTGGTCCCATTTTAAAATCAACTCAAACATAGTTGAAAGTTGCATTTATGGATAGCTTATTTTCTCCTGATCATTTTTCATATATTATTTGTCCAATTTGGAGTTGATATGAATTTTCTATGAATTTCCAAAGTTTGGGGTATTTTCTGGAATTTCTTTAATTCAATTTGATTTTCTGGAAATTCATTTAATAGATTTAATGCGCCAGGATGACGTCAGGGGGGGGGGGCTGACAAGTGGGTCCAGGGTGTCAGCCTCAGGGGTTAATTAACCGGCTGGTTAAATTAATCCAGTGGCTTAATTAAGCCACTGGGCCCACTGGTCAGTGACTTAGGGTCACTTAACCCAGGTGGGTTAAGTCCCTAACCATGGCCACGTCGGTAGCCTGCCAGCGGCTAAACGCCGGCGACCTTCCAGCACGGCAGCGTCCGCACGGGATGGCGTTCCCGTGGCTCAAATGAGGTGCTACAACCACTAGAAGACTCCTCTTGGTCGTGCGCATCTCCTCGAGCACTTCAGCGTCATCGGGGGGCACCGGAGGGACGCCGGCGATGAGAGAAGGCGGCGGCAGAGCCACGGTCTTGAAGTAGTCGTCGCTGTAGAGCCAATCCAGATGCAGGCGCAAGTGCGTCGTGCTCCTGGGAGGTCTAGGAACACGATGGACAACTCGGACGGAACGGAGAGGCACGGGAACCTCCTCGCCGTCGTCCATGGCGGCGGCGAGCTTCTGCTCGCATGGTGGAGCATCAAAGAGGAAGAAAGGGGAGGTGCTAGGTTGGGGAAAACGGTGAGAAGCTCACCCTGAGCTCAACGGTGCAGACGGCGTGCTGGGGGAGGTCCTGGTGCTGCCGGAATTCGAGGTCGATCCACGGCGGCCGGAGACGAAGACGATGAAGCTAGCGAGTTCTTGGGAGCGTCTGGCTCCAATTCCTTCTGCACGGTGGGGTTGTAGACGACGGCGGAGCGGTTGGACATGGCGTAGCGGCCTCTCGTCGACGGTGGCCGCGTGAAGACGGCGGCGTGCTCCACGGATGCTTACGGGCGGCGATGGAATCGGGCGCAGGAGGAAGGGGAAGACGATGAGGAGGGGGGGAATGGATCAGGACGGCTCCAGGACGCGTCCGGACGTGAAGATGTGGCACGGGGAAGCAGGAGGTGGCCAGGCACGGCGGCGGCCTCGGCATGCCGGGCACGCAGCTGCCTGGCTGCCTGAGGAAGACGACGGGGGAGGGGAGGTGGGCTGGGCCGGCTGGGGGGACTAGTTGGGCTTCTTTCGCAGGTAAGTCCCTTTTTCTTTTTCTTTCTGTTTTCACTTCTGACATTTGTTCTGTTTAGCTAAATAAAATAGCTAAACATTTTATTAAATGCTTAAAACTTTTATATGGCCTCATAATAATATAGACTAGCCACTTATAAAGTTTCAACATTTTTAAAATTCAAATAATTTGAATCTTAATTCAAATAGGGGTTTTTCATTAAATCCAAGGCACTGTTTGAATATTTGAAAAATATATGAGCATGGGGTGGGTCCCACATCACTTGATATGTGATCACACTCATTTATAAGACTTTTCAAAAATCTAACATGAATTTTTGGAGAAGATTTTTATCTGGCCTTTCGAATTAATTCATCTGGGGGGGTTCCTTCTCCCATTTGATTTTTGAAATTGAATTTCCTTTGATTTCTTTCATGAATGCAAAGTGAAAATTGATCCTAGCACATTACCTAACAGAGGGTTCTAACAACTCGCCCCCACTCAAAAGAATCTCGTCCCGAGATTCAGAAGTCTGCGGGAGGAAGGTGGGGTACTCGGCACTGAGACGGTCTTCTCTTTCCCACGTAGCTTCTCTTTCAGAGTGGTGTGACCATTGCACTTTCAGAAACCTAATCTTCTGACGACGAGTGACACGCTCTGCGGAATCAAGAATACGGACGGGGTATTCTCGATAGGAAAGGTCATCTTGGTGATCAAGCGTTTCATGGTCGACTTCGCGGATGGGGTCCTTGAAGCAACGCCTGAGTTGGGACACATGGAATACATCATGTACTCGTGAAAGATGCGGGGGTAGTTCAAGTTGGTAGGCAACTTCTCCACGTTTAGCAATAATGCGGAAAGGTCCGATGTAACGTGGGGCCAACTTGCCTTTGATACCGAAATGTTGAGTTCCCTTCAGAGGAGTAACCCAAAGGTAAGCCTTCTCATCCAGATTGTAGCTCTCTTGCCTATGATGACGATCATAGTAGCTTTTCTGACGAGACTGGTCTGCTTTCAATTGATCACGAACAATGCAAACTTGCTCTTCT
This sequence comes from Bromus sterilis, assembly GCA_950022295.1. Classification (NCBI taxonomy): domain Eukaryota; kingdom Viridiplantae; phylum Streptophyta; class Magnoliopsida; order Poales; family Poaceae; genus Bromus; species Bromus sterilis. Next base: position 279,043,167 of record OX465599.1, on the reverse strand, counting down.
GCTTCCTTGATCATATCCGGTCCAAAGAATTGTCTCTCACCGGTTTCTGACCAGTTTAAAGGTGTTCGACATCGTCGTCCATATAGAAGTTCAAAAGGAGCCATGTTCAGACTAGATTGAAAACTATTGTTATAAGCAAATTCGGAAAATGGAAGAGACTTCTCCCAATTCTTTCCGAATGAGATAACACAAGCTCTGAGCATGTCTTCAAGAATTTGGTTAACCCTTTCTACTTGACCGCTCGACTGAGGATGGAAAGCCGTACTAAAGGAGAGATGAGTTCCCATAGCATGTTGGAAGCTTCCCCAAAATCTAGAGGTGAAAAGGCTACCGCGATCAGAATTGATTTCCAAAGGAACACCGTGAAGGGATACAATTCTAGAGATGTACAAGTCCGCTAACTGGCTAGCAGTTATAGACTCGCGAACCGGAAGGAAGTGAGCAACTTTGGAAAGCCTATCTATGACAACGAAGATGGCATTGTTTCCTTTCTGGGTTCTTGGAAAGCCGGTGATGAAGTCCATACCGACTTTGTCCCATTTCCACTCGGGAATAGACAAAGGTTAAAGTGTACCAGCAGGTCTTTGATGTTCTGCCTTAATGTGACGACAAACATCACATTCGGCAACAAATTGAGCAATGTCTCTCTTCATCCTAGTCCACCAAAATCTCTGGCGTAGATCTCGGTACATTTTTGTGCTACCGGGATGAATCGAGAGGGGTGTGTCATGGGCTTCCTTGAGGATGAGTTGCCTTAGTTCCCTATTCTTAGGTACTACCAAACGATTTTCAAAGAATACCGTTCCTTTGCTATCTGTGGAGAAACATTTAGCAACTCCGCTAGCAATGTTCTCCTTGATCCGGCGAACACCTCGTGCACGCCTTTGGGCAACTATGATTTGATCCTCAAGAGTTGGTTTCGCCACCAAGGTAGAAAGATAGCCATGAGGAACAATTTCAAGATTGATCTTGCGAAAGTCCTCATGAAGAAGTGGTTGATACTGTTGTAACATGAGGTTGTTACAATACGACTTACGACTTAGTGCATCAGCCATGACATTGGCTTTGCCTGGGGTGTAAGAAATTCCTACGTCGTAATCTTTTATCAACTCAATCCAGCGTCTTTGCCTGAGATTAAGATCTGGCTGGGTGAAAATGTATTTGAGGCTTTGGTGGTCGGAATAGATCTCACAACGATTACCAAGGAGGTAATGTCGCCAAGTTGTTAGGGCATGAACTACGGCAGCGAGTTCAAGGTCATGGGTAGGATAGTTCTCTTCATGTGGACGCAACTGGCGTGAAGCATAAGCTACCACATGTCGATCTAGCAGAAGTATGCATCCTAACCCTTGCCGTGATGCGTCACAATAGATCTCGAAATCCTTTTTGGTGTCTGGAGGTGCAAGTACAGGTGCAGAAGTCAGTCTTCTTTTTTGCTCTTGAAAGCTTTCCCCGCACTTGGAAGTCCATGGGAATTTCTTATATTTCTTGAGGAGTTCAGTTAGAGGCTTTGCAACTTTAGAAAAGTTCTCGACGAAGCGACGGCAATAGCTGGCTAGGCCAAGAAAACTCCTAACTTGCTTAACCGATTCATGTGGAGTCCAGTCAAGGACGGCCTGAACTCTCTCGGGATTCACAGGAATGCCTTTTGCAGAAATCACGTGGCCTAAGTAGGTCACTTCTGGTAGCCAGAATTCACACTTGGAGAATTTAGCATACAGGCGATGCTCTCTAAGTTTCATCAATACCAACCTTAGGTGTTCGGCATGTTCTTCTTCTTTCTTCGAGTATATAAGGATGTCATCGAGGTAAACCACGACGAACTGGTCCAAATACTCCATGAAGATCGAGTTCATCATGCGTGAAAAAGTGGCGGGGGCATTGGTTAAACCAAAGGACATGACGGTGTACTCGTAAAGACCATAACGAGTAGTAAAAGCCGTTTTGGGAATGTCCTCGTTTCGGATCTTGATTTGATGATAACCTAATCTCAAATCCATCTTGGAAAAGACAGAGGATCCTGCAAGTTGATCATAAAGATCATTGATCCTGGGCAGTGGGCATTTGTTCTTTATCGTCGCTAAATTTAGCGGGCGATAGTCTACGCACATCCTTTCTGTTCCATCTTTCTTCGTTACGAACAGAACGGGGCAACCCCATGGCGATGAGCTAGGGCGGATGAAGCCTTTCTCCAACAAAGCTTCCAGTTGGGTTTTAAGCTCAGCTAACTCACGTGGGGCCATTTTGTATGGGCGTCTAGAAATTGGTGCGGTTCTTGTGGAAAGATCCACTATAAACTCTACACATCTATCGGGTGGCATGCCCGACAACTCTTCAGGAAAGACATCCGGGAAGTCACGAACCACCGGAATATCTTCAAGTTCGGGAAGGGGAAGTACATTCAAAGAATGCACTTGGGTTCTTGTTCTGGGTGAGGTATAGTTGACTGTTTTGCCTGAAGGGTGGGTGAGTTTCACGGATTTGCCTTTGCAATCCTGGTAGGCATTCTGTCTTGATAGCCAATCCATGCCAAGGATGACATCAATGTCTGAAGACTTGAGGGCTATGAGTGAAGCAAGGAATACTAAACCCTCAATTGCAATTTGATTACCATGGCTTACTCTATTAGTTTGCCATCTTGACCCTGGAGTTTAAATAATCATTGGGGTGGACAATTCAACAAAAGATAACTCATGACGAAGTGCATAACTTTCCGACATGAATGAATGAGATGCTCCTGGGTCGAAAAGAACGGAAGTTGGAACATAATTGAATGGGAGCGTACCAAGAATGACGTCAGTGGTGTCGTCAGTCTCTTCGGCGGCGATCTGGTTCACACGTCCACGAGTGGCGGGAGGAGCGGGTTTGGCGGTGTAGACCTTCTGGGGTGGCTTGCCACGACCATTGTTGTTGTTGCCTCCGGCATGTGGTGGAGCATTCTGATGCTGGAGATGGTTCTGGGGACACTCACGAGAATAGTGGCCTGCCTGACCACACTTGTAACAGGCTCCGAAAACAGTTCGTGGAGCTGGGTTGTTTGGTGGAGCTGGGTGGAACTGGGTTGGTGGACGAGGCGCCACATAGGATGGCCTCGGGGGGTTGTTCTGGCGGAACATGCTGTTTGGGATCCAGATCTTGCGCTTCTGGGAGCCAGAACTTGATGAACTGTCGTCTCTAGGGTGTTTGCGGAAATCGTTGGGGGTGTTCATGTCCTCTGCCTTGATGGCCTTGTTGACAAGGACCTGGAAGGTGGCAAAGTCATGAAGGTTGAGCTCACGACGGAGTCCAGTGTTGAGGCCACGACGGAACCTCTCTTGTTTCTTGGAGTCGGTGGAGACTTCTTCGATAGCATAACGAGCAAGTCGGTTGAACTCACGACTAAACTCGTCAACGGTCCTTCTGCCTTGGGTGAGGTTGCAGAACTCCTCACGCTTGCGGTACATAAGACCCTTGGGGATGTGGTGCTCGCGGAAGGACGTGCAGAATTCTTCCCAAGATGCAGGCGGTCCAACGGGACGCATATTTAGAAAGTTCTCCCACCAAGAACTAGCTGCACCTTCGAGGTGATAGGTGGCATAGCTGACCTTGTCACCATTTGCAACACGGCCTGCTTGGAGCTTCCTCTCGATGCTGCGAAGCCAGTCATCGGCGTCAAGGGGCTCGGTGGAGTAACTGAAAACCGGGGGATGAAGTCGGATGAAGTCGTTCAGGGACACCAACTCATTGCGCTGCTGAGTGGTGTTGCGAGCAATGACTTCCAACAGATGGTGAGAGTCTCGGCGGTTCCTCTCGACCTCCATCAGAACCTGAGCCATCGTGGGTGGGGGTGGAAGGTTACCTTCCTCCTGGTCATTCCCACGACCTTGGTTACGACCAACCTGGCCACGGGTTCCTTGAGACATCCTGAAGGGAAAACCAAAGTCAAACAGAGTTGATTGGGAGAGTCTAAACAAGGTATTGAAGTACTGGAAGGATTACAGAGCAAAGGAAGTAATCATCTTGACAACATGGTGATAAAAGCATACAAGCCATATATTCACAAGCTGTCATACAAGCCATACATAGTTTTAGTACAAGCACCAAGCTAATACAAACGTGATGAAGATGATACATCCTTCAGAGGCACTCTGACTTCCTATACATTATTTATCTAAGCCTCTGGAACTTAGACACCTTGCATACAATATACTAAGATACTACTACATCATCACTAAGTAAGACCACAGGCGGTCTCACTCATTTCCATCTCCATAGTAGTCCTCATAAAAGTTACCCGCGTATCCCGGTAGCTGGAGGTGACCATCGGAAAACACGGAGGCCTGTGGACCCTGATATCCATTTGGGCAAGGATGGGGCCTAGGTCCAGCGTAGGGTGGAAGCAAAGGACCACGGGGTGGAAAAATGCCTCCAATCTCGGGCCAAGCAACTCGAGAAGGCATCTGAGTCCTCATTGGGTAGATCGCATCAAACTCAACTGATCCCACGCTCACAAAGGGTGCCAAGAGTGTCAGTGCTCGATACAGACGAACACGGGTGGCGTGAAGCTCGAAACGGAGAGCGCGTGCATCACGATCTCTGTCACTAGCAAACCTAGCAGTCATCTGAAGTGCTGGATCCTCTGCAGAGTGATCTGAGTAGAGTCTGGTGTAATATCCCTCTTCTCCTGGAAGTGCAGCAGGGATATAGCGGAATGAGGTCTCTCTCAGCAAAGTGTGCTCCTCTCTCAGCAGGGTCATACATGAGTATGCAGCATCCTGCACAGCCATGTTCTCGGTAATGCCAATGCCATGTCCAAATTGGATAGGCTGAGTGACCCCAGCGTGGTGCGGGTAGATCCTGACAATGCAGTGGAACTGCGTCTGGTTGAAGTCGTGGAACTGCTCCTCGATGGTGTACTCAGGTTACCATCGATATCCCACATAGGACATCATCTCGATCAACGTGGCGGGATGGCCACGCACACCGAGGCACCTGGTCAAACGAACAATCTGCCGAGGGGGAAGATCTGCCATCTGAAACAGAAAGAAGGAGTTTGCAAATGCATCAGATTATGAGATAAACCTGGAATGACTCGGACAGCATAACGGTTGTAATTGTAAGAAATGACAATTTCTTCCAATCAAGAAAAACAGCACTTACATACGATGTAATAAAACAGGGAGCATAACCACTCTAACAAACCGATCACAACTTTCCTACGGCTACAAGGAAGCAAACAACGAGATGTTCTAATCAGACAGAGGAGAGCCTAGTCCTATCTTCCCGTGGAATAAGATGAGGGTGACTCAGAACTCAGAACGAAGGGGGTAAGGAGAAAAAAAGAAGTCTTACGTTGTTCCCTTATATACCCAGAGTAACTATATAACTATAGAAGGCTAGACTCGACTTCGGCCAAGGCTACTAGTCCTACAGTCAGTCCTGCTCTGATACCAAGTCTGTCGGGACCCGGGGTTAGCGTATGCAAGTACAGTTAAGACATAGTCATATGGAGAGCCGAGAACCGTACCCACTTGTCTAAGCTGACAAGGCCAAGCACAGAACATTCTCGGAAAGCATCGTACGTGAGGGGCATCCCATCCAGGCCGGATGATCAACTGAGATGGGTCCTCATCGTCCGCACACAAGTCTAATGATATGGGTGGTGAACTCCCATATTCAAAGACAAGTCGCCTCAACCATACTATCGACTATCTCAAAACTCTTACATAGACTTACTCCAGCCCGATCACTTAGTCGGGGTCTAGGGCGGGCTCGATCATACCACAAAGTGTGCACGAGACGGAGTCTCGAACAATCGCATCGCAAACATGTGATCCAACATTACAACACCAACGGAAGAAAATTATGTCTGAGTACAGACAAGTTTAACAAATGGCTTAAGAAGCCTTATTTAAACACAAGCCCTCCACGAGGGAACCAGTCGTCTGACTGGGACTAGACTAGCTTGATCTTCAGTCGTCCAGCTCGATGAAGAAGCCACCTTCGGGGTCGGCGGTATCATCTAAAACATAGATTAAGCAAACGTGAGTACAAAGTCGTACTCAGCAAGACTTACATAGGAGCTATACTACTCATGCACATGTATCAAGGTAAAGGGAGGCGGGGTTCACTTGCAGAAGTGCCAGCTTTGACTTGGCTAATCCTGAACTACGAGTACCAGACTTTGAGGTAAGAAGCGTACACGAGTCCACTACTTTCTTCAACCAATTACACCACTATGGTGCCTTCCTCGACTTCCCCACGAGAAAGCACGCCATAGCACTCACACTTATCTTGGTGTGTTTTAGAAGTATCCAGTTCAAGTTATCTAATAATCAAGCTAAGCTTTCCAAGCAGTCCATAACCGCGGACGCGGCTATTCGAATAGTTTTCTTAACCCTGCAGGGGTCTACCGCTACACACACATGATAATCATTTACCGCCTTTGATCTCGACACCATTCAAGGGGTGCCAGCGAGGATGCTCACCACAACTGTTACCTCATAGCCGATCTAGTCCAAGAAAGCCGCCTACTTGGGTTGGTTACCACTATCGTGAACTCGGCCGGTTTACCGAAGTGGACCCAAGTGATGTGTGCGTGGTGCATAAGCCGGTCTCGGATGAGCCGTTCTCTCACTTAGCATCCAGGCCACAAGCCTACCAGAACTCCAAACTATTGTGACATCTGGACATCGAAAGGGATGAGTTAGTAAGTTGAGAGGGGTCAGTGAGCCCAATGTGTGGTTGTACTCTTCATCTTGGATCACCACACAAGAACTCGGACTTAGGGTGGTGTTCAACGAGACAACCCACCGTGTACTCCTACACAGCCTCTCATCGTTCACCTTGTATTAGGGTAGATTCACCAACACTTTTCTACCATCATCATCATGATCACTACCATCCCGACTCCTATCACAGTAACAACATGGTATCATACTAAGCATGCAATAAGCGATAACATTTGCAGGGGCCACATGATATCAAACAACTCCTACATTTGCTAGGATTGTGGTTTGCTTACTACTGTGACAAAATGATAGGTCATGCAAAGGAATGGGTTCATCTATGCGGTAGAAACGAATCATGGTGATCATCCTAAACAATGCATAAGCGAGACATGAGAGGGAAGTGGGATTTTATCGACATGATCAATGGGGGTTTGCTTGCCTTGCTGACGAGGTTCGGGTTCGGGGTCTTCAGCGAAGGGGGCAGCCTCCTGCTCCGGTTCCACCTCTACTCGACAAACAACAAACAAGGTAGCAAAGTAAATACAATGCACAATCACATGATGGAAGTTTGAAACTTGATGTATATGCTTTGATGTGTGAAGCAATTCCATTTAAATGGAGTATATTGCAAATTGAATTGCAAATTCAAACTCCAATTTGAATTCAAACTTAACCAAGTTGCATGTGACATTGTTTGATCATTTTGAACCTTCTTCAAATGTGTATGATATGCCTCTGATGTGTGGTTGAAATATAGCATAATTCCATGGTCCAAGTTGCAAAAGCATTTGATTTGAATTTGAATTAATTTCAAATAAACCAAATGAAATATGCTACTGGTCCCATTTTAAAATCAACTCAAACATAGTTGAAAGTTGCATTTCTGGATAGCTTATTTTCTCCTGATCATTTTTCATATATTATTTGTCCAATTTGGAGTTGATATGAATTTTCTATGAATTTCCAAAGTTTGGGGTATTTTCTGGAATTTCTGGAATTTCTTTAATTCAATTTGATTTTCTGGAAATTCATTTAATAGATTTAATGCGCCAGGCTGACGTCAGGGGGGGGGCTGACAAGTGGGTCCAGGGTGTCAGCCTCAGGGGTTAATTAACCGGCTGGTTAAATTAATCCAGTGGCTTAATTAAGCCACTGGGCCCACTGGTCAGTGACTTAGGGTCACTTAACCCAGGTGGGTTAAGTCCCTAACCATGGCCACGTCGGCAGCCTGCCGGCGGCTAAACGCCGGCGACCTTCCAGCACGGCGGCGTCCGCACGGGATGGCGTTCCCGTGGCTCAAATGAGGCGCTGCAACCACCCGAAGACTCCTCTTGGTCGCGCGCATCTCCTCGAGCACTTCAGCGTCATCGGGGGGCACCGGAGGGACGCCAGCGACGAGCGAAGGCGGCGGCAGAGCCACGGCCTTGAAGCAGTCGTCGCTGTAGAGCCCGTCCAGACGAAGGCGCAAGTGCGTCGTGCTCCTGGGAGGTCTAGGAACACGATGGACAACTCGGACGGAACGGAGAGGCACGGGAACCTCCTCGCCGTCGTCCATGGCGGCGGCGAGCTTCTACTCGCATGGTGGAGCAGCAAAGAGGAAGAAAGGGGCGGTGCTAGGTTGGGGGAAATGGTGAGAAGCTCACCCTGAGCTCAACGGTGCAGACGGCGTGCTGGGGGAGGTCCTGGTGCTGCCGGAATTCGAGGTCGATCCACGGCGGCCGGAGACGAAGACGATGAAGCTCGCGAGTTCTTGGGGGCGTCTGGCTCCAATTCCTTCTGCACGGTGGGGTTGTAGACGACGGCGGAGCGGTTGGACTTGGCGTAGAGGCCTCTCGTCGACGGTGGCCGCGTGAAGACGGCGGCGTGCTCCACGGATGCTTACGGGCGGCGATGGAATCGGGCGCAGGAGGAAGGGGAAGACGATGAGGAGGGGGGGAATGGATCAGGACGGCTCCAGGACGCGTCCGGACGTGAAGATGTGGCACGGGGAAGCAGGAGGTGGCGAGGCACGGCGGCGGCCTCGGCATGCCGGGCACGCAGCTGCCTGGCTGCCTGAGGAAGACGATAGGGGAGGGGAGGTGGGCTGGGCCGGCTGGGGGGACTAGTTGGGCTTCTTTCGCAGGTAAGTGCCTTTTTCTTTTTCTTTCTGTTTTCACTTCTGACATTTGTTCTGTTTAGCTAAATAAAATAGCTAAACATTTTATTAAATGCTTAAAACTTTTATATGGCCTCATAATAATATAGACTAGCCACTTATAAAGTTTCAACATTTTTAAAATTCAAATAATTTGACTCTTAATTCAAATAGGGTTTTTTCATTAAATCCAAGGCACTGTTTGAATATTTGAAAAATCTATGAGCATGGGGTGGGTCCCACATCACTTGATATGTGATCACACTCATTTATAAGAATTTTCAAAAATCTAACATGAATTTTTGGAGAATATTTTTATCTGGCCTTTTGAATTAATTCATCTGGGGGGGGTTCCTTCTCCCATTTGATTTTTGAAATTGAATTTCCTTTGATTTCTTTCATGAATGCAAAGTGAAAATTGATCCTAGCACATTACCTAACAGAGGGTTCTGACAGCTTCCCTACATGATCGAGGCACATATGTAATCTTTCTGTTTTTGCTATGCTGAGTTTGATGGGATCTGATGGATTATGAGATTATGTTTAGATTGTGATAGAGTAATATAATTGGTTCTTATCTTTTGTATTTTTGTACCAAAGTAATTCTTGCATGTTCTCCATTGTTATTTATTGCTTTGGCCAAGTGGTAGGTAGTGACTCCAAGAGGGAACGTTATGCTCGATTGTGGGTACATGCCCCCTGATGACATGCTTGAGTGACAGAAACATGAGTCTAGGGGATGTGTTGTGGCCACAAGGGGGAAAACAACAGTTCTTGTAACCGCGGTTGCAAGGATTTTTTACTTTACGCAAAGTTCTTTTTAATGCAGTTCTCAGTTGCTTTGGGTTTACACTTTGAGTGGGGCTCGCAACTTAATACCAGCGAGATGTTCTCGATAGATATCTCAAGGTGGATGATTATTAGTAGATGCAGATGGATTCCGGTCTACTTATTTTGGCGTACTGCCCGTGCTTTTGAGCCTCTTCCTTCCTTTTGTAGCATAGTTAGCATTGCGGTCCGTTTATAATCCTGTCAATTTCCCTTCTATAGTTTCTTTACCTCGCATAGCGGTCTTATCGTCTTTTGGGAGAGAGACATCACTAGTGAACATCACGGGACCCCGTGCCATATTATCATTATTTTTTACACGCTTACTTACTTTTCAGTATTTACTTTCAGTTGCTATTATCATTATTGTTATCCCTTGTGTTTTGATCCTTTGTAAACAACAAGATCGGAGAGATTGATAACCTCTCTGAACTTCGCTGGGAGCAAAGTTATTTGTGTCGTCTGCAGGTCCAGGTCAAGGAAGCAACGTTTGTCGTAAACAGTGCCATTGTTTTCTTGCCACCTACTTATCATCTGCCGGAGTTCTACGGGTTACAAACTCTATCCTCCACATAGGGGAAATTTGCTGCTATCCTACATATCACCTTATTCTTGGGGTGACCAACGAAGGGCGAGAAGCCATTACCACTTCCTCGCCATCAATCGTGAGTAGTTCCTTCTTGGACTGCGGGTTCTTGGAAGTAGCTTGTTGGTATGTTCTCCCCCTAAATCTTCAATACAAAGTTCTCATGAGCTGCCGTACATGATTGAGATCCATATGATGTAATTGGTGTTGTGTTTGTTGGGATCCAGTGAATTGTTACCTTGTTCAGTCCTAAGAGGTTTATGAAATATTGTTGCTGAAATTTCGTTGTTCTTAATGCTTGCTACTAGTGCATGAGTAGAATGATTTCAGATCTGAGCACGTTATGGTTGCATGATTATAATTTTTGTTCTAGATCTTATCTACGATTGTATGCACCTATTATAGTCCAGAACTGGCGATTCCAATGGTGACAGCTTGGGACACCAAAGGGGATGGGCTATAGTTTGAGGATCACATGTGTTCATAAAGTGTTAATGCTTTGTTCCTGTGCTCTTTGACAGGAGCACCTTAATCTCCATAAGTACCTTTTGTCCCCGTTCATAGCGGGATGGTAGGACTACATACGGAACACATGCCTACGTTTGGTTCTTAGACTAGGATTGCTCTAGTTCGTACTTTGGCTAGAGTTAGTGCAATTTTTTCAATTGCCCAACTTTAATTTGTTCAACCAACACGTGTCTTTTTGCTTGGAGAGTTACCACTAGTGAAACCTTGAACCCCGGTCCATCTTTCATCTTCATTGCCTTCGTTGTTACTATCGCTCTCATCACTGCTGCTACTATTTTGTTACTACTTTGTGGTGTTGGTGATAGGGGAAGTCTATAAGGCTACACCCATCAAAACACCGTTGCTAATAAATATCTTGTCTAGTACTTTTTCAGGTGTGGTTGAATTGACAACTCAACTGCTAAGGCTTATAAGTATTCTTTGGCTCCCCTTGTGTCGAATAAATAATTAGGGTTGTACCTACCCGCGAAGACTGTTGCGATCCCCTACACTTGTGTGTTATCATGGGTTCATGCCCCCGATGTCTATCTTGAGTTACAAAAACATGAGACTAGGGGATGTGATGTTCCCATCAGGGAGAAAACAACGGTGCTTGTAACCGCGGTTGCAAGGTTTATTTACCTTACACATATATAGTTTGTTAATGCAGTTGTCTGTTGCTTCAGGTTTACACTTTAGGTGGGGCTCGTAACTTCATACCAGCGAGATGTTCTGTATAGATATCTTAAGGTGGATGATTAGTGAGTAGATGCTGATGAATAAACGGTCTACTTCTCTTGGCGTACTGCCCATACGATCGAGCTTCTAACTTTCTTGTAGCATAATTAGCATTGTAGTGTGTTTATAATTTTGTCAATTGCCCAGTTGTAATTTGTTCACCCGCCATAGCTGCATTATCGTCTTTTGGGAGAGACACATCACTAGTGAACATCATGGGACCCCAGTCTATATTTCCACAATTGTTTACACCTCAACTATTTATTGCTTTTATTTCCTTTCAGTTGTAATTACTGGAAGGATCGATATGGTCAACTAGAGGGTGGGTGAATAGGTGACTAACAAATTTAAACTTAATTACCAACTTTTAGGGTTAAGCGGATAAATAAGATTCTATAGATGTGCTCTAGATGAATAACCCTATGTGGCAAGCAAGCTAAACTCAAATGCTAGGCAAAAATACAATAGCAAGCCAACAAGCATAAGAAGCTAGTGATACGTCCCAAACGTATCTATAATTTATGCTTGCTCCATGCATGTTTTGTGTGATACTACTATGATCTAGATACACTTTCATACACTTTTGATCATATTTGGACTAACTTATTAACTCAGTGCACCCCAGTGCCAGTTCCTGTTTTCTATTGTTTACTATTTCAGGTTTCCCAGATAAAGAATCAGCGTAGAAGAACCTTCCGGAATCACCTGGGTGGGGCCAGAGGGCCACCACCAGGGGCCCAGGCGCCCTGGTGGCGCGCCCTAGGGTCTGGTCGCGCCAGGAGGGCTCCTACACCCCTGGTGGGCCCCTTGGCTGCCCCCTTCGCCTATATATTCTTCGTGGCGGGATTCTTCCGAAGACAGAACCCTTTTTCGTGATCTTGCCTCTGTTCTGCCGCCGCCGCGCTTCCAAGATCGGGAGCGCCAGCAAACCTCTTCCCGACACCCTGTCGGAGGGAGGATTTACCTCCGAGAGCCTCTCCTCCACCATGGACGCTTCCCGGATGATCCATGAGTAGTCTACCTTGGACCATGTGTCCGTGATCAGTAGCTATGTGATGTTCTCCTCCCCTCTTTGTTCTTCATGGATTAGACCTTGTGAGCTTCCCTACATGATCAAGGCACATATGTAATATTTCTGTTGTTGCTATGCTGAGTTTGCTGGGATCTGATGGATTATGAGACTATGTTCAGTTTGTGATTGAGTAATATATTTGGTTCTTATTTTTAATATTTTTGTTCTTGAGTAATTTTTGCATGTTCTCTGTTGCTTTTTATTGCTTTGGCCAAGTAGTAGGTAGTAACTCCAAGAGGGAATGTTATGCTCGACTGTGGGTTCATGCCCCCTGATGACTAGCTTGAGTGATAGCAACACGAGTCTAGGGGATGTGCTATTACCACAAGGGGAAAACAACGGTGCTTGTAACCGCGGTTGCAAGGATTGTTTACTTTACGAAAAGTTCTTTTAGTGCAGTTGCCTGTTGCTTTGGGTTTACACTTTGGGTGGGACTCGCAAATTAATACTAGCGAGATGTTCTGGATAGATATCTCAAGGTGGATGATTAGTAGTAGATGCAGTTGGATTTCGGTCTACTTATTTTGGCATACCGCGCATGCTTTTGAGTCTCTTCCTTTCTTTGTAGCATAGATAGCATTGCGGTGCGTTTTTAATCATGTCAATTTCCCAGCTGTGATTTGTTTACCTCTCATAGAAGTTTTATCGTCTTTTGGGAGAGACATCACTAGTGAACATCACGGGATCCCGGTCCATATTCTCATCACTGTTTACACGCTCAATTTATTTCCTGCTTGTACTTTCTAGTTGCTATCACTATTATCATTATCTCTTGCGTTTGATCCTTTGTAAACAACAAGGCCGGAGAGAATGACAACCTCTCTGAACTTTGTTCGGAGAAAAGTTACTTTTTGTGTGTGCGGTCCAGGTGAAGTAAGCAACCTCGGTGCCATTGTTCACTTTACGACCTTCTTCTCACTTCCGGAATCCTACGGGAGACAAACCCTATCCTCTACATAGGGGAAATTTGCTGCTATCCTACATCTCACCTTCCACTTGGGGTAACCAACGAAGGGTGAGAAGCCATTATCCACTTCCACGCCATCAGCCAGTACAAGTAAAAGTGCGGAAGGGGTAAACCACAAGTGACAAGGAGACACGAAGATTTGGTTGACCGAAGTTCACACTCTTTTGAGGGAGTGCTAATCTCCGTTGGAGCGGTGCTGAATCCTTGAGAGCGCTACCAACAACGTAGCTCACCATATTATCCCTTTTTGAGTCACCCCCAATGGATAATACTCGATTCACTCGGGGTTGGTCTTGGAGGCGACCACCACACCTTTACTGACTTCCCGGAGCACACCACAAGCAAGGAAGCTTCCTGGACAGACACCTAGCCACCTAGGAGCCAAAGCTCCAAGAGTAACAAAGTCAACGGAGTAGAAACCTTGAGGGGAACACAAATCAGTTTGGTGGAAGTGTAGATCGGGACTTGCTCTCTCAAATCCCAAAAGATCAACAAGTTTGGGTGGAGCATGAGAGTATTGAGAAAAATGTTGTTCTAGCAACGAAGCTCAAGCAAGGGGAGAAATTAGGGTTGGAGGAGGAAGAAGGGGGTATTTATAGTCCAAGGGGTGGGGGTGGTGAGTTTCGCCCGTCGGACCCCGTGTGCATGGTGTCTATAGGCATCAGCAGCACATAACCCCGTGTGCATGGGAGCCCGTGTGCACGGCCTTGGACCCCGTCTGCACGGGAATTACCGCAGGAATTTCCAGAGGGGCCAGGGCGCTATACACCCCGTGTGCACGGCCCCGATGGCCGTGTGCACCGGGATACCAACACCTTGGCCACAGTGGAACTTCCCCGTAAGGCTCTTGCACACATAAATCTCACTCTCCCAGGTTGTATGGTGGATGGCATATGGCTTAGGAAAAAATGTGTTCCCACACATACTCAAACCTCATTGACCCCTCTTGATAGTGCGGTTTTCCTACGACTCAAATCAAACTGAAATAAATCCTTCGAGCCGCCGGATAACCACGCCTTTTATCTTTTTGTAGTGGGGCCAATCATCCTTCAAAATTAATAATCCTCCACGAGACCAATGACCTAATATACATCTTTTATCACACGTCATTAGTCCCACTAACCACATTGTCATAATACCAAAACACCATTTAGGAGTAAATGCACTTTCAATCACCATCACTATTTCCACCGTGGGTTTGATCCTTTGTAAACAACAAGATCAGAGAGATTGACAATCTCTTTAAACTCGTTGGGAGAAAATTTATTTGTTCTTGTGTGCAGCTCCAGGTTAAGCAAGTGATTCTATTTAGACAACGCATCACTTACTTCACCACCTTCTTTTATCTCTTGGAGTCCTATGGGAGACATAACCCTATCCTCTAAGTTAGGGGAAATTTGTTGTTGTCTACTTCTCAACCTTCCACTTGGGGTAGCCAACGAGGAGCACTACTTCAGTGCCATCAGATACCCGTGACCTTTGGGTCGGACGATGATGACGCTTCAATGTACTTTACCCTCTTGGGGGCTTCGTCTCGGAGCTTGGCACTGGAAAGCTGGACCAGTGGATAGTGGTGGGGGTGACGTCCTGTAACAGCCGAGATTTTCAGAAAAATTAAAAATTTTGTTTTCTGCGTGAATTGGTTGATTGTCTGATTTGTTCGCGTTGTTTGCATCCCCGATTTACCGATCGACGATTATTTTCCCCCTCTTATGTCACAACCCTCTTTTAGGTATGTGCTAGGGTTAGGTTGCTCCTTTGTATCATGTAAAAAATTTCAAAAGAATTTGAATTGGGGAAAAAGACAAGCCCCAAAATAAATCATTCAAATGGCCAGATAAAAAATTCTTCCAAATATTCCTTCTGCTATTTTTGAAAATTCTTATAAATATGCATGCTCACATATAAAGTGAAGTGGGTCCCACTACATGCACCAAGATTTTTCAAAAATTCCAAGCAGATCTTGGAAATTTAATAAATACCCTATTTGATTTGAAATTCAAATTAATTAAATTTCAAAAATCTCCAAAACTTGTGAGTGGCTAGCTATATGTCTCCTAAGCCCACATAAAAGATTTGAAGATTTTATAAAATACTCTGGTATTTATTTACCAGAGCTAAACAAAAAGGCAGAAAAATAAAAAGAAGAAATAAAAGGAAGGGGCAGAGAAGCCCAACTTACCCCCTGGCCCATTTGGCCCAGCCCAGCCCGCAACATCTTGTCGTCTTCCTCGCCGCGTCGACAAGCTGCTCGGTGGCGAGCATGCCGACGCCGGCGAGGGCCACGTTGCCCCTAGGCCTTCCCCTGCCTTCTCCTCGCGCCACGCAGCTCGCCAGAGAACCCTGAGTTCCTCCCCACGGCCGCCGTGTGCCATTACCGGAATTTCGTTGCCTCCGTTGCTACTCCACCTCCACCAACCTCTCCATCGTCTCCAAGGTGAGGCACCAGTTAATTCCCCCCAACTCAAGCTCGATTTGGCGCCCCATAGCCGCCGCTCCGCTGTCCAGTGGCTCCGGCAGCTACCTCGGTTGACGCCGCCGACGAGCACGGCCTCCCTGGTGACGCTGTGCTACTCCAGAAGATGCACACGGCTACGGGCTTCAAATTGGAGGTCGCTGTCGTCGATATGTAACGGCGGATGCCATGGGGATTGCTAAAGAGGGGGACAAACCGAGGTTAGTGTCGCTGGTACCGGAAGCGAGAATGGGACACACGGTGAAAACCCCACGATGTACCCAGGTTCGGGGCTCTCCGTAGAGATAACACCCCTAGTCCTGCCGAGCTAGCTATATGCAATAACTCTGGCTACAGTGAATGCTCCTTGAGCTGTTTGAGAGGAAGAAGAAGAGGGCCTCTGGTCTCTACTCTCTCCTTGCTCTCTCTATGGTGGGTGAGATTGTAATAACTACTCCGTCGTCCTCCACGCAGGAGGGGTACCCGGGGCTCTTATAGGATGAGACCGGGGTACAAAAGTAAATATACAAGAGGGAGGGCCCAGTTGTCTGTCTCAGATCAGCTAGAGACCTAACATCGTGCTTCTCCGGATGACCCGGTGTAGACTTGCGGCTCGCCATACTGCTCTCCCGTAGACCTCGGTAGTGAACAGTGAAGCTAGATACTTAGGCCTGTCGGCATGTCCGCGTGATCGGCGCTGGAGGAGACCGCACGCCTCTAACAGTCCCGATCTTCAGGGATTGCGCATTGAATGCTCTTGTACCAGGTGTACGACCTGGACCTCTGATCGGATGTTGCTCTTCTTACTTCGGCCGAATGCTCCTGGGTGAGGCCGATTACGCCTTCTCCGGGGCAATCGGCCCTCACTTGGAACAGTTCGGCCCACTTCTTGCTTAATCTTGTTTAGCTCGGCCCTGATTAAATCAGTGACCCTTAGGTCGGTGATCTTTCCTTTGATGAACTGTTTCCCCTGGGTGACCCTACCCGGGGGTCATTCCCCCGACAGTAGCCCCTGAAGCTGCGGAGGTATCGCCGAACTTAGAAACAGCGGGGCCTGCACAGGTTCCTTCTCCTGTAAAAATGCCAACTCTTTGTTTCTGACCGATTGCTTCAATAGGCTGGTTGCTCGCTATCTGCTGATTGCTCTTGATCTTCCGATTGCTATTGACTTTACGATTGCTCTTGACCTTCCGATTGCTCTTGATCTTCCGATTGCTATTGACTTTACGATTGCTCTTGACCTTCCGATTGCTCTTGGCCTTCCAATTGCTTTTGATCTTCTTACCGATTGCTCTCAATGGGCCGATTGCTCTTAATTGGCCGATTGCTCTTAACCTGCTCGACCGATCTACCCAACGGTTGGTTTGACTGGAATGTTGACCGAACTTGCCGCTTCGAATTCACCGAAGAATACGGGACGTCGTGCCACGATTTGACATGCCATAACCGCTGCCTCGACGCATGTGCGCACGTCCCGTCCCATCCGCCGGATCTTCTGTGCTCCGAACTGATGCTACTCTGTGAATACACGCGGCCACACCGCCTGCCAGATTGGCACACCGGATCCCACTACTCCCTCACCGCACCTTTAAATACTCCCTGGGGTGAGAGATGCTCCACGCACCCCTCACTCCATCGCCTTCCTCGAGTTCTTCTTCACTGCTTCCGTCGCCGCACCGCTCGCTCCGCTGTGCTGCTGCCATTGCCTCCGACGCCAAGAGCCGCCGCACCGGAGACTAGGCTGCCGCGATCCACCGCCATCGCCACCGCTCCTCCTCCGCCACCATAGGTGGACTTGGATCTAGGTTTCCGCCGCCTCCGCCGCCGTCTTATCCGCGGCCACCACCTTCTTCCTCGTCTCCGTCTCGCTCCTCCTTGCCCACCACGTAGTCCGATGCCTCCATGGGGGATGACGCCGCCGCCGGCTCCCAGAGGGGAGCTTGGAACGGATCCAATGTGATGGAGATGCAGATTGCGCTCCTCCGCCGGTCTCGTAAGATCCCGGTGGACCTTGTTTTCCGTGCTCCCGGCAACGAGATTGTGCCCGCCCCCTGGGACATCGAGCGGGTTGTCTTCCTCGCGCACTTCGACCGCGGATTCAGGCTCCCGGTGAGCCAATTCTTCCATGGCTTCCTCGCCTTCTACCGCCTGCAACCGCACCACCTCGGAGCAAACACCATTATGCTGCTCTCCACTTTCGTGGCACTGTGCGAAGGTTACCTTGGAGTCCGGCCCACCGTTGGGCTCTGGTGCCGGCTCTTTCACTTCCGCAGCTTCCAAGTAGGCACTGGTGTGCATACTATTAACCCGAAGACCAAGAAGAAGAAGGAAGTAAAGGTGATGGCCGAATTAGACTGTATCCTCATCCCCAACTGCCTCAGTCCATCAAGAACTGGCAGACGGGGTTCTTTTATGTCTCCGCACCACGGAACCAAGATTTACTGAATCTGCCTGAATTCCCTTTGCCACCTCCGACTGCAAAGTACCACTGGGCTGAGAAACCAGGGGACGGGGACGCCGATCTGGACCGTCAAATGGCTTACATCCAGAGGCTGATGGAGCAAGGGCTGCAGCCCGCCGATCTGGTGGCGACCTGGCTCTGCCGCCGAGTGCTCCCGCTGCAACGCCGCTGCCACCGGATCTGTGATATGCATCTGCGCCTCGACCCCACTCGGATTTCCACCTTCCGAATAAATGAAGCTGAGTTCTTCCGTCGAATCAACAGTATTACCAATCTCAAGGTTGTTGAACCTTTTGAGTTCGGAATGAAACCGTACAACCGATCTCGGCCCTGCCCCAAGGTATGTTTTTTCTTTCCTTCATACTAATTTTGATCGGATCCTTATCCTCAGAAATTCCTAGCCTCTAGGCTCATGCAGGATGGACAGTCTGCCTCGGGCTATCACCCTGATCGAGCTGAAGAGGACGCCCAAGATGTGGAGCTTGAAGAAGAGACCGAATCCGAGACCGAAGCCCGAACTGCTTCCCTCGGACTCGGCTTCAAAAAGCCGGGTGAGTCTGATTCCTCCGTCAAACGCTTCATGGCCGAATGGAGCAGTGATTCTGATCCTCTTGGTGACCTCGGCGCAGAATCTGAGCCAGCCGAGCAGACGCTGCCCAAGGGGAAACGCCCCCGACCTGATGATGTCGGCCCCTCCAAGGTTGCCAAGAAGAAAGGGAAGACGCGCACGCGCCGAGCTGCCCCCGAGATTAGCGGCCCTGTGCTTTCTCCCACTCCCTTGAACATTGCTCTCCCGTATTTCTCTATGGCCAGATTTGCTGCTCAACTGCCCCGAGCTGCCGGGTACGCTTCTCTTCACCTTTTTTGTTTCTCTTGATTCTGCCTGTGCTGCTTTTCTCACTTGTGCTCTCTTTATTGCAGGGCTGCCCGATCTGTTGATCCTGCGGGATCTGGGGGTGCTCCGAATGCTCCCCTGATACGTCCAAAACGTATCTATAATTTCTGCTTGCTCCATGCATGTTTTGTGTGATATTGCTATGATCTAGATACACTTTCATACACTTTGGATGGCTGCCCCCCTTCGCCTATTTATTCTCCATCACGGGGAAACTCCAAAGACAGAACCCTATTTCACAATCTCGCCTCTATTCAGCCGCCGCCGCGCTTCCGGGATCGGGAGCACCAGAACACCTCTTCCTGGCACCCTGCCGGGGGGAGGGCCGACCTCCGGGAGTCTCCTCTCCACCATGGATGCTCCCCGGATGTCTCGTGAGTAGTTTTCCTTGGACCATGGGTCTGTGATCAGTAGCTACGTGATGTTCTCCTCCCCTCTTTGATCTTCATGGTTTAGACCTCGTGAGCTTCCCTACATGATCGAGGCACTTCTGTAATATTTTTTCTTTTGCTATGCTGAGTTTGATGGGATCTGATGGATTATGAGATTATGTTCAGATTGTGATAGAGTAATATATTTGGTTTTTATCTCTTATATTTTTGTTCCTAAGTAATTCTTGCATGTTCTCCGTTGTTGTTTATTGCTTTGGCCAAGTAGTAGGTAGTGACTCCAAGAGGGAACGTTGTGCTCGATTGTGGGTTCATGCCCCCCGATGACAAGCTTGAGTGACAGAAACATGAGTCTAGGGGATGTGTTGTTTCCACAAGGGGGAAAACAATGGTGCTTGTAACCGCGGTTGCAAGGATTGTTTACTTTCTGCAAAGTTCTTTTTAATGCAGTTGCCTGTTGCTTTGGGTTTACACTTTGGGTGGGGCTCGCAACTTAATACCAGCGAGATGTTCTGGATAGATATCTCAAGGTGCATGATTAGTAGTAGATGCAGTTGGATTACGGTCTACTTATTTTGGCGTACTGGCCGTTCTTTTGATCCTCTTCCATTCTTTTGTAGCATAGTTAGCATTGCGGTGTGTTCATAATCATGTCAATTGCCCTTCTGTAATTTGTTTACCTCGCATAGCAATTTTATCGTCTTTTGGGAGAGAGACATCACTAGTGAACATCACGTATCCCGGTCCATATCCTTATTACTGTTTCCACGCTTATTTAATTTTATGCTTTTTACTTTCAAGTGCTATCATTATCCCTTGTATTTTACCCTTTGTGAACAACAAGACCGGAGAGATTGACAACCTCTCTGAACTTTGTTGGGAACAAAGTTATCTGTGTCTGTGTGCAGGTCCACGTCAGTGGCGCCGCTGGCGCCTACTTATCATCTCTGGAGTCCTACTGGAGACAAACCTTGGTATCTTCACCGAGGGAAACTTGCTGCTGCGCTACATCTCAAACCTTCCACTTGGGGTAACCAACGAGGGGCGAGAAGCCATCATCCCCCTGCCCCCTCTGCTGTTCCTCCTCGCACGACCCCTGCTACCTCGGCTACCTCCCACGTGCCTGCGCCTGCTCGCAAGAGAGGTGCTGCCGACACCCACAAGGCCGAGCGGGCCAAGAAGAAAGTTGCTGCTGCCGCAACACAAACACGACTGACTGCTCCACCGCCGACCTCTGCCGCTCCTTCGACTGCTGGCGTGCAGTCGGCCACTCCTGCTCCGACCACTACTACTGCTCTGATTCTGATGTACCCATCTGGCATCGCACATACTGATGTGCCACTGCCAGATCGGCCTGCCGCTGATGCTCATCCTGAGGCTTCTCCAGCCCAGGCCACTGCTGCCGACCCAACTCCTGCTGCTGGCTCGGGGAGCACTGCTGCCACCTCCACCGAACCAACCGCTTCTGCACCTGCTCCTCCCCTTGTCACTCCTACTGCCGTCCAACCCAGTGCTTCCGCAACACCGACTTCTGGTACTCCTGTGCGCCAACCGCTGCCCAGTCGCCAGCTCGTGCTAGCCGACCTGTTCCGCGAGGCGTACCTTGGTGCCTCCGATGTCTCTCCCGTCCGACCTGCTGCCGATTCGGCCAATCCTCCACCTCCTGGATCAGAGGATCAACTTCCGTCCCATCTCTTGGGCCGGTTGGGTGGTCTTGCTACTGACATCAGACGCTTTGCTGACGGGGGGCTGAGCCAGATCCTCGCCTCCGAGCGTTCTACCACTGTAAGTTTTCTTTTCAGTGGGGGCGCGCCTAGCGCACCCACTAGGTGTAGTCCCCGACATTCAGGCCGATTGCTTGCAATCTGTCCGGATCTTCATTTCCTTTTATTACTCTATTCTTTTTCTTTGATCTGATAGGCTGTCGGGGCCCGGGGTTAGCGTATGCAAGCCTCGCTACAACACAATCATATGGAGAGCCGAGAACCGTACCCACTTGTCTAAGCAGACAAGGCCAAGCACAGAACGTTCTCGGAAAGCATCGAACGTGAGGGGCATCCCATCCAGGCCGGATGATCAACTGAAATGGGTCCTCATCGTCCGCACACAAGTCAAAATGATATGGGTGGTGAACTTCTATACTCATAGACAAGTCGCTTCAACCATTCTATCGATTGTATTATAACCCTTACATAGACTTACTCCAGCCCGATCACTTAGTCGGGGTCTAGGGCGGGATCGATCAGACATCAAAGTGTGCACGAGACAGAGTCTCGAACAATCGCATCGCGATGCCCCAAGCTGCGCACATCTAAGGGCCACTTGGTGTATAAAAGACCGCCAGCCAGATCACAACTAAGGTCTCGAAAACCCATACAAAGACATGCATGCTATAAACATACACGCATCACACATGTCTAGTATGAACAGCAGGTATCATTGCAATTCTCTACAATGTATACATCTTTATTAATAACTCTTACAGAGTGCACACAGAGATCACAAGCATGTGAT
Source organism: Bromus sterilis (assembly GCA_950022295.1). Lineage (NCBI taxonomy): Eukaryota > Viridiplantae > Streptophyta > Magnoliopsida > Poales > Poaceae > Bromus > Bromus sterilis. The sequence continues at coordinate 279,020,911 of OX465599.1, read as the reverse complement.
CCAACATTACAACAGACAAGCGGAAGCAAAGTAGGTCTGAGTACAGACAAGTTTAACAAATGGCTTAGAGAAGCCTTATCTAAAAACAAGCCCTCCACGAGGGAACCAGTCGTCTGACTGGGACTACACTAGCTTCGTCTTGGTCTGAGTCTTCATTCTTCGAGCTTCAGGTAGAAGCCACCATCGGGGTCGGTGGGTTCATCTAAAACATAGATTAAGCAAATGCGAGTACAAAATCGTACTCAGCAAGACTTACATAGGAACTATACTACTCATGCACATGTATCAAGGTAAAGGGAGGTGGGGTTTCACTTGCAGAAGTGCCAGCTTTGACTTGGCTAGTCCTGAACTACGAGTACCAGACTTGAGGTAAGAAGCGTACACGAGTCCACTACTTTCTCCAACCAATTACACCACTATGGTGCCTTCCTCGACTTCCCCACGAGAAAGCACGCCATAGCACTCACACTTATCTTGGTGTGTTTTAGGAGTATCCGGTTCAAGTTGTCTAATAATCGAGCACAACTCTCCAAGTAGTCCTTAACCGCGGACGCGGCTATTCGAATAGTTTTGTTAACCCTGCAGGGGTGTACTTCTACACACATGAAACTATCAGTTACCGCCTTTGTACTCGACACCGTTCAAGAGGTGCCGGCGAGGATAATTCCCACAACTTTTACCTCACAGCTAACTCAAATTCAATGGAGACGCCTATCTGGGCTGGAATCCACATCGTGAACCCGGCCGGTTTACCGATGTGGTCCCAGAGGATGTGTGCAGGATCCCAAGCCGGTCTGAATAGCCGTTCTTCCAATTCGCAGACCGTGCCACAGACCTACCAGAACTCTGAACTAATGCGACTCATTGAACCGAGAAGGGGTGAGTTAGTAGGTTGAGCGGGGGTCCATGTGCCCAACATGTGGTAGTACTCTTCGTCTTGGATCACCACACAAGAACTCGGGCTTAGGTCGGTGTTCAACGATACAACCCACTGTGTACTCCTACACATCCTCTCATCGTTCACCTTGTATTAGGGTAGATTCACCAACACATTTCACTTTCATCAACACCATGTTTATCATCATCCCGACTCACATCATAAGCAACCTCATTGTACCACTAAGCATGCAATAAGAAGTAACAGTTGCAGTTGCAATAAGAAGCTACTGTGACAAGATGATAGGTCATGCAAAGGATATGGGTTCAACTATGCGGTAGAAACGTTATCATGGTGATCATCCTAAACAATGCATATGCGAGACATGAGAGGGAAGTGGGATTTTATCGACATGATCAATGGGGGTTTGCTTGCCTTGCTGACGAGGTTCAGTCACGAGGTCTTCAACGAAGGGGGTGATCTCGGATTCCGGCTCCACTTCTATCAGCAACATGACAGTCATAGGATCAACATAATGTACAATGCACAAGCACATGAATAAGATTGTAATGGTGATGTTCAAGGTACGGATGTGTTGAGCATTCTAGTTAAAAGGAGTATATTGCATTTGAAATGCAAATTCAAACTCCATTTGATTTATCGATGAATTTCAAATGCATTTGAATGCATGAAAGTTCATTTGAAAATGTTGATCATGAAGTGATGTGGTATAGTTGAAGTAATGTCTCTGATGTGTGGATGAATCCATTGGAATTAAGGGTGTTGCAAAATCAATTGCAAAATCACTCCAAATTTGAATTTGAAAAGGATCCATATGCATGTTTGCTACTGTTCACCCATTTTAAAATGGTCAAACATGAAAAAAAATTGCATATTCATAATCCTTGTATTTTTCTGATAATTTTAGACATATTATTTGCTATATTTGGAGTTAGGATGAATTAATTATGAATTTCCAAAGTTTAATCTATTTTCTGGAATTTTATCTCTTTTCTTTATTTCTTTTAATCTCTGGAGAAGATTTATTGCATCATGCTGATGCAGTGTTGATGTCACCAGGGGGGCTGACAACAGGGGCCCACCTGTCTGTCTCTGTGGGGGTTAATCCCGTTTTATTTAAATTAAACCGTGTTTAAAAAGAGGGACTGGGCCCACTGTCATTGGGTCAAGGGGGGGGGTTAGGGGGTGATTAAGGCCTAATCGGCCGGCGGCTAGCCGCCGGCGTCCTGTGCGCGGCAGCGCTCTGTCGGAACAGCGCTACGGGCCACGGGGAGGGAAGAGGAGGGCACCAGGGGATAGGGGCTTTCGAACGAGACGCTCACCCTGGAGCCAACGGCGTAGACGGCGGAGCTGGAGGGGGCTTGGCTGCGGCGAATTGGAGATCGATCTCCTCGGCGGCCGGCGGCGAACTGGAGAAGGGGGCGGCGTCTCTGGGGCCTCTAGGCTCGATTCCGCGTGTGGGGCGACGAAGACGATGTCGAGGAAGAACCTGGACACGGTGGCAGAGCTCCTCGCTGCCGTTGGCCACGCAGGGGCTCGCCGGTGCTCTCCGGTGCGCTTGGGTCTTCACGGGGATCCGCCGGAGAGAGAGAGAGGAAGGGTCAGAGCGAGGGAAAGGGGTGCGGGGGGGTGTGGAGGCTGCGTGGCGCTCTGGGGTGCGAGGGGAGAGGCCTAGAAGGCCGCTGGCCGTCGCGGTGGCCTCGGCGCTTCCCTGCCCTCCACCGAGCTGCTTCGGGGGGAGGGGAGGAAGACGACACCGGGGACAGGTGGGCTGGTCCGGCTGGGGCTTCAGTTGGGCCAGAATGGCCAGGGGTCTTTTCCTTTTTTTTTCTTCTCTTTTTCTTTCTGTAGTTTTGTTATGCCTTGATAAATAAATACCTAGGCAATTTAATAAAATGCCCAAATAATTTTAAAAACCCTAGGTGGTCAGTAGCAAACCAATTATGACTTTTGGGCATTTTTGAAATTCCATAGATTTGAATCTCAATTCAAATAGGGGTTATTTTAATTTTCCAAGACATTGTTTGAATATTAGAAAATTCCATAAGCATGGGATTGCTCCCAAACCACTTTTAAAATGATCAGTATCATTTATAGGAATTTTCCAAATACTCAAATGATTTTTGGAAAAAGATTTTTATTTGGCCATTTGAATTAATTTCTCAGGGCTTTCTGCTTCCCCATTTTTGAATTTCTTTTGAATTTTTGCATGATGCAAAGGCCTAAGCTTACCCTAGCACATACCTAACTTGGGGTTGTGACAACTCGCCCCCACTCAAAATAATCTCGTCCCGTGATTCAGAAGTCTGCGGGAGGAAGGAGGGGTACTCGGCACTGAGACGGTCTTCTCTTTCCCACGTGGCTTCTTTCTCTGAGTGATGAGACCACTAAACTTTCAGAAACTTGATCTTCTTTCGGCGAGTGACACGCTTTGCTGAATCAAGAATACGAACAGGGTATTCTCGATAAGAAAGGTCATCCTAGAGATCAAGCGTTTCATGGTCGACTTCGCGGATGGGGTCCTTGAAGCAACGCCTGAGTTGTGACACATGGAATACATCATGTACTCGGGAAAAGTGCGGGGGTAGTTCAAGTTGGTAGGAAACTTCTCCACGTTTAGCAATAATGCGGAAAGTTCTGATGTAACATGGGGCCAATTTTCCTTTGATACCGAATCGTTGGGTTCCCTTCAGAGGAGTAACCCGAAGGTAAGCCTTCTCATCCAGATTGTAGCTTTTTTTCCTATGATGACGATCATAGTAGCTTTTCTAACGAGACTGTGCGGCTTTCAATTGATCACGAACAATGCGAACTTGCTCTTCTGCTTCCTTGATCATGTCCGGTCCAAAGAATTGTCTTTCACTGGTTTCTGACCAGTTTAAAGGTGTTCGACATCGTCGTCCATAAAGGAGTTCAAAAGGAGCCATGTTCAGACTAGATTGGAAGCTATTGTTATAAGAAAATTCGGCGAATGGCAGAGACTTCTCCCAATTCTTTCCGAATGAGATAACATAAGCTCTGAGCATGTATTCAAGAATTTGCTTAACCCTTTCGACTTGACCGCTAGATTGAGGATGGAAAGCTGTACTAAAGGAGAGATGAGTTCCCATAGCATGTTGGAAGCTTCCCCAAAATCTAGAGGTGAAAAGGCTACCACGATCAGAATTGATTTCCAAAGGAACACCGTGAAGAGACACGATTCTAGAGACATACAAGTCCGCTAACTGGCTAGCAGTTATAGACTCGCGAACTGGAAGGAAGTGAGCAACTTTGGAAAGTCGGTCAATGACCACGAAGATGGCATTGTTTCCTTTCTGGGGTTTTGGAAAGCCGGTGATGAAGTCCATACCGACTTTGTCCCATTTCCACTCTAGAATAGGCAAAGGTTGAAGTGTACCAGCAGGTCTTTGATGTTCTTCCTTAATGCGACGACAAACATCACATTCGGCAATGAACTTAGCAATTTCTCTCTTCATCCTAGTCCACCAAAATCTCTGGCGTAGGTCTCGGTACATCTTTGTGCTACCAGGATGAATTGAGAGGGGAGTGTCATGAGCTTCTTTGAGGATTAGCCTCCTAAGATTTTGTTTTCGTGGTACAACCAATCGAGTGCCAAAGAAAACAACACATTTATCATTTATGGAGAAACATTTAGCAACTCCGCTAGCAATGTTCTTCTTGATCTCACCACTATCACGTTTCTGGGCGGCTATGATTTTATCCTCAAGGGTTGGTTTCGCCACCAAGGTAGAAAGATAGCCATGAGGAACAATCTCAAGATTAAGCTTGCGAAATTCCTCATGAAGAAGTGGTTGATACTGTTGTAACATGAGGTTGTTACAATACGACTTACGACTTACTGCATCAGCCATGACATTGGCTTTGCCTGGGGTGTAAGAAATTCCTACGTCGTAATCTTTTATCAACTCAATCCAGCGGCTTTGCCTGAGATTAAGATCTGGCTGGGTGAATATATATTTGAGGCTTTGGTGGTCGGAATAAATCTCACAACGATTACCAAGGAGGTAATGTCGCCAAGTTGTTAGGGCATGAACTACGGCAGCAAGTTCAAGATCGTGGGTAGGATAGTTCTCTTCATCTGGCCGCAACTGGCGTGAAGCATAAGCTACCACATGTCGATCTTGCAGAAGTATGCATCCTAACCCTTGCCGTGATGCGTCACAATAGATTTCGAAATCCTTTTTGGTGTCTGGAGGCGCAAGTACGGGTGCAGAAGTCAATCTTCTTTTTAACTCTTGAAAGCTTTCCTCGCACTTGGGAGTCCATTGGAATTTCTTATCTTTCTTGAGGAGTTCAGTTAGAGGCTTTGCAACTTTAGAAAAGTTCTCGACGAAGCGACGGCAATAGCTGGCTAGGCCAAGAAAACTCCTAACTTGCTTAACCGATTCAGGTGGAGTCCAGTCAAGGACGGCCTGAACTCTCTCGGGATTCACAGCAATGCCTTTTGCAGAAATCACGTGGCCTAAGTAGGTCACTTCTGGTAGCCAAAATTCACACTTGGAGAATTTAGCATACAAGCGATGCTCTCTAAGTTTCATCAATACCAGCCTTAGGTGTTCGGTATGTTCTTCTTCGTTCTTCGAGTATATAAGGATGTCATCGAGGTAAACCACGACGAACTGGTCCAAATACTCCATGAAGATCGAGTTCATCATGCGTGAAAAAGTGGCGGGGGCATTGGTTAGACCGAAGGACATGACGGTGAACTCGTAAAGACCATAACGAGTAGTGAAAGCCGTCTTGGGAATGTCCTCGCTTCGGATCTTGATCTGATGATAACCTAATCTCAAATCCATCTTGGAGAAGACAGAGGATCCTGCAAGTTGATCATAAAGATCATTGATCCTGGGAAGTGGGTACTTGTTCTTTATCGTCGCTAAATTTAGCGGGCGATAGTCTACGCACATCCTTTCTGTTCCATCTTTCTTCATTACGAACAGAACGGGGCAACCCCATGGCGATGAGCTAGGGTGGATGAAGCCTTTTTCCAACAAAGCTTTCACTTGGTTTTTAAGCTCAGCTAACTCACGTGGGGCCATTTTGTATGGGCGTCAAGAAATGGGTGCGGTTCCTGGGGCAAGATCCACTATGAACTCTACACATCTGTCGGGTGGCATGCCCGGTAGCTCTTCAAGAAAGACATCCAGGAAGTCATGAACCACCGGAACATCTTCGAGGTCAGGAAGGGGAAGCACATTCAAAGAATGCACCTGGGTTCTTGTTCTTGGTGAGGAGTAAACTATTGTCTGGCCTGAAGGATGTGTAAGTCTAACTGACTTGGCTTTACAATCAAGAAAAGCATTCTGCCTTGATAACCAATCCATACCAAGGATGACATCAATGTCGGAAGACTTGAGGGCTATGAGTGAAGCAAAGAATACTAAACCCTCAATGGCAATTTGATTACCATGGCTTACTCTATTAGTTTGCCACTTGGAACCAGGAGTTTGAATGATCATAGGGATGAACATTTCATCAAAGGATATCTCATGTCGAAGTGCATAACTCTCCGACATGAATGAGTGAGATGCTCCTGGATCGAAAAGGACAGAAGTGGGAACAAAATTGACTGGGAGCGTACCAAGAATGACGTCAGAAGTACTATCAGTTTCCTCAGCTGAGATTTGGTTCACACGTCCAAGATTTTCTGAGGTGGATGGCTTGGAAGTGGAAACCTTCGGGGGTGGTTTGGCACGAACAGTGGGTTTTCCTTTGGCATAGGGTGGAGCATTTTGGTTGACGGGGCACTCACGAGAGTAGTGACCAGGCTGGCCACATCTAAAGCAGGCTCCAAAGATAGTGCGGGGAGCTGGGTTGTTTGGTGGAGCTGGTGGACGAGGCGGCACAAGGGATGGCCTCGGTGGGTTGTTTTGGGGAAACAAACTGTTAGGAATCCAGATCATACGCTTCTGAGGGCGTGAACTGGAAGTAGGGGTAAGCTCAAGAGCATGTTTGCGAGACTTCTCGAAAACTTCATTGCCATGCTCAGCTCTAAAGGATTTGTTGACTAAATCCTCAAAGGTGGCAAATTCGATGAGGTTGAAATCATGACGAAGGATGGGGCTAAGTCCCTTACGGAACCTTGCCTGCTTTCTGGCATCGGTGGTGATCTCATCTTGGGCATAAAGAGCAAGACGGTTGAATTCCCTCACATACTCATGAATGGACATCTCTCCTTGATTTAGATTGCAGAACTCCATCAACTCATCCAGAATGTGGTACCCTCGAAAGGCAACACAGAACTCCTGCCAAGTCACTACGTGACCATCTGGCTGCATTGCAACATAGTTCTCCCACCACTGAAGAGAAGCACCTTCCAAGAAGTATACCGCGAAAACAACTCGGTCATTGGGAGCAACATGTGCAGTATCAAGCTTACGCTCGATGGAACGGAGCCAATCATCAGCTTCAAGGGGCTCAGAAGAACATCGGAATACCGGTGGCTTGAGGAGGATGAAGTCCTGAATGCTGACCACCACATTACAATGGTGGGCGGTGTTCTGCTCGATGAGCTCCAGAAGGCGTGTTTGATCACGTCTATTCCGCTCGGCTTCCATCATGATTTCCGCCGCAGAAGGCGGGGGTGGAAGTTCATCATCATTTCGATTCCGATCACGGTCTCGATTCCGAAGAACAGCACTACGAGTTCCACCTGACATCCTGTGTGATAAAAATCAACAATCAGAACAGGTTGTACGATGGAGGCAAGGATAAAAGGATATGATTTAAGGAGGAAAAGATAATAATGCGAAGGCAATGACTCAAAGAAACACGGAACAAATCCGGCAGCATAACGGCTACACTGGGATGGAATATAAAACAACCTCGAAGAAATTGGACAGAACTTCTTCAAGGAACTCAAAGCACGGAGACTCTGGACAACCACAACCATCCTACGGCTATAAGGAGGCAAACAACGAGATGTTCTAGTAAGACATAGATGAGCCTAGTCCTATCATCCCGTAGAAAAGACAAGGGTGACTCAGAACTCAGAACGATGAGGGTAAGGAGAAAAAGAAGCCTTACGTTGTTCCCTTATATACCCAGAGTAACTATATAACTATAGAAGGCTAGACTCGACTTCGGCCAAGGCTGCTAATCCTACAGTCAGTCCTGCTCTGATACCAAGTCTGCCGGGACCCGGGGTTAGCGTATGCAAGCCTCCCTACAACACAATCATATGGAGAGCCGAGAACCGTACCCACTTGTCTAAGTATACAAGGCCAAGCACAGAACGTTCTCGGAAAGCATCGAACGTGAGGGGCATCCCATCCAGGCCGGATGATCAACTGAAATGGGTCCTCATCGTCCGCACACAAGTCTAAATGATATGGGTGGTGAACTCCCATACTCATAGACAAGTCGCCTCAACCATTCTATCGATTGTATTATAACCCTTACATAGACTTATTCCAGCCCGATCACTTAGTCGGGGTCTAGGGCGGGCTCGATCATACATCAAAGTGTGCACGAGACAGAGTCTCGAACAATCGCATCGCGATGCCCCAAGCTGCGCACATCTAAGGTCCACTTGGTGTATAAAATACCGCTAGCCAGATCACAACTAAGGTCTCGAAAACCCATACAAAGATATGCATGTTATAAACATACACACAGCACACATGTCTAGTATGAACAGCAGGTGTCATTGCAATTCTCTACAATGTATACATCTTTATTAATAACTCTTACAGAGTGCACATAGAGATCACAAGCATGTGATCCAACATTACAACAGACAAGCGGAAGCAAAGTAGGTCTGAGTACAGACAAGTTTAACAAATGGCTTAGAGAAGCCTTATCTAAAAACAAGCCCTCCACGAGGGAACCAGTCGTCTGACTGGGACTACACTAGCTTGGTCTTGGTCTGAGTCTTCATTCTTCGAGCTTCAGGTAGAAGCCACCATCGGGGTCGGTGGGTTCATCTAAAACATAGATTAAGAAAATGTGAGTAACAAATCGTACTCAGCAAGACTTACATAGGAACTATACTACTCATGCACATGTATCAAGTTAAGGGAGGTGGGGTTTCACTTGCAGAAGTGCCAGCTTTGACTTGGCTAGTCCTGAACTACGAGTACTAGACTTGAGGTAAGAAGCGTACACGAGTCCACTACTTTCTCCAACCAATTACACCACTATGGTGCCTTCCTCGACTTCCCCACGAGAAAGCACGCCATAGCACTCACACTTATCTTGGTGTGTTTTAGGAGTATCCGGTTCAAGTTGTCTAATAATCGAGCACAGCTCTCCAAGTAGTCCTTAACCGCGGACACGGCTATTCAAATAGTTTTGTTAACCCTGCAGGGGTGTACTGCTACACACATGAAACTATCAGTTACCGCCTTTGTACTCGACACCATTCCAGAGGTGCCGGCGAGGATAATTCCCACAACTTTTACCTCACAGCCAACTCAAATTCAATGGAGACGCCTATCTGGGCTGGAATCCACATCGTGAACCCGGCCGGTTTACCGATGTGGTCCCAGAGGATGTGTGCAGGGTCCCAAGCCGGTCTGAATAGCCGTTCTTCCACTTCGCAGACCGTGCCACAGACCTACAAGAACTCCGAACTAATGCGACTCATTGAACCGAGAAGGGGTGAGTTAGTAGGTTGAGCGGGGGTCCATGTGCCCAACATGTGGTAGTACTCTTCGTCTTGGATCACCACACAAGAACTCGGGCTTAGGTCGGTGTTCAACGAGACAACCCACTGTGTACTCCTACACATCCTCTCATCGTTCACCTTGTATTAGGGTAGATTCACCAACACATTTCACTTTCATCAACACCATGTTTATCATCATCCCGACTCACATCATAAGCAACCTCATTGTACCACTAAGCATGCAATCAGAAGTAACAGTTGCAGTTGCAATAAGAAGCTACTGTGACAAGATGATAGGTCATGCAAAGGATATGGGTTCAACTATGCGGTAGAAACATTATCATGGTGATCATCCTAAACAATGCATATGCGAGACATGAGAGGGAAGTGGGATTTTATCGACATGATCAATGGGGGTTTGCTTGCCTTGCTGACGAGGTTCAGTCACGAGGTCTTCAACGAAGGGGGTGATCTCGGATTCCGGCTCCACTTCTATCAGCAACATGACAATCATAGGATCAACATAATGTACAATGCACAAGCACATGAATAAGATTGTAATGGTGATGTTCAAGGTACTGATGTGTTGAGCATTCTAGTTAAAAGGAGTATATTGCATTTGAAATGCAAATTCAAACTCCATTTGATTTATCGATGAATTTCAAATGCATTTGAATGCATGAAAGTTCATTTGAAAATGTTGATCATGAAGTGATGTGGTATAGTTGAAGTAATGTCTCTGATGTGTGGATGAATCCATTGGAATTAAGGGTGTTGCAAAATCAATTGCAAAATCACTCCAAATTTGAATTTGAAAAGGATCCATATGCATGTTTGCTACTGTTCACCCATTTTAAATTGGTCAAACATGAAAAAAAATTGCATATTCATAATCCTTGTATTTTTCTGATAATTTTAGACATATTATTTGCTATATTTGAAGTTAGGATGAATTAATTATGAATTTCCAAAGTTTAATCTATTTTCTGGAATTTTATCTCTTTTCTTTATTTCTTTTAATCTCTGGAAAAGATTTATTGCATCATGCTGATGCAATGCTGATGTCACCAGGGGGGCTAACAACAGGGGCCCACCTATCTGTCGCTGTGCGGGTTAATCCCGTTTTATTTAAATTAAACCGTGTTTAAAAAGAGGGACTGGGCCCACTTTCATTGGGTCAGGGGGGGGTTAGGGGGTGATTAAGGCCTAATCGGCCGGCGGCTAGCCGCCGGCGTCCTGTGCGCGGCGGCACTCTGTCGGAACAGCGCTACGGGCCACGGGGAGGGAAGAGGAGGGCACCAGGGGATAGGGGCTTTCGAACGAGACGCTCACCCTGGAGCCAACGGCGTAGACGGCGGAGCTGGAGGGTGCATGGCTCCGGCAAATTGGAGATCAATCTCCTCGGCGGCCGGCGGAAAACTGGAGAAGGGGGCGGCGTCTCTGGGGCCTCTAGGCTCGATTCCGCGTGTGGGGCAACGAAGACGACGTCGAGGAAGAACCTGGACACGGTGGCAGAGCTCCTCGCTGCCGTTGGCCACGCAGGGGCTCGCCGGTGCTCTCCGGTGCGCTCGGGTCTTCACGGGGATCCGCCGGAGAGAGAGAGAGAGGAGGGGTCAGAGCGAGGGCAAGGGGTGCGGGGGGGTGTGGAGGCTGCGTGGCGCTCTGGGGTGCGAGGGGAGAGGCCTAGAAGGCCGCTGGCCGTCGCGGTGGCCTCGGCGCTCCCCTGCCCTCCACCGAGCTGCTTCGGGGGGAGGGGAGGAAGACGACACCGGGGACAGGTGGGCTGGGCCGGCTGGGGCTTCAGTTGGGCCAGAATGGCCAGGGGTCTTTTCCTTTTTTTTCTTCTCTTTTTCTTTCTGTAGTTTTGTTATGCCTTGATAAATAAATACCTAGGAAATTTAATAAAATGCCCAAATAATTTTAAAAACCCTAGGTGGTCAGTAGCAAACCACTTATGACTTTTGGGCATTTTTGAAATTCCATAGATTTGAATCTCAATTCAAATAGGGGTTATTTTAATTTTCCAAGACATTGTTTGAATATTAGAAAATTCCATAAGCATGGGATTGCTCCCAAACCACTTTTAAAATGATCAGTATCATTTATAGGAATTTTCCAAATACTCAAATGATTTTTGGAAAAAGATTTTTATCTGGCCATTTGAATTAATTTCTCAGGGCTTTCTGCTTCCCCATTTTTGAATTTCTTTTGAATTTTTGCATGATGCAAAGGCCTAAGCTTACCCTAGCACATACCTAACTTGGGGTTGTGACATAGGCCCATTTTTCAGGCCATCTGCGATAGACGTCAGTCTGTATTTGAAGAACTTCTGGCCGCTTACTCATCGGGCCAAAAGTCTATTGCTGCTCTGAAGAAGAATGCCGATACCCAAGCTGCCAAGATTCAAGAACTCACAGGTATATTTTGCTTGTCCTTTCTTCCTTCTCCCGATTGCGATTACGTCCTTACTTCATTGCAAACTTGCAGCTGCTGCTACTCGCTCCTCCGAGATGGAAGCTGCTCAGAAAAGAATCGCCGAACTGGAGAACCAGCTCGGTGATAAGGATAGCCAGCTCGGTCGCGCCGAACAAAACAACCAGCGCCTAGCTGCTGCCGAGGTTGAGCTGCGAGCCAAACTTCAACGAGCCGCCGACGATCTTGCCGCTGCTCGACGCGCCCGTGAACATGAAGTTCAGAGGCTCTTAGATGCTCGAATTGAGGTTGAAGGCCAACTTATGAAGGAAAGGGATGCCGCCGTCAAACGCGCTGAAGACATGGATGCCCAACAGATCATAGAAATCCAGCGTGCCCAGGATGGTGTTGACCATGCGCTCTCCTGCTTCCACCGAGTGGACCTCGCCCTTGCAGGTAACTTTTTCTTTGTTGTACTTCGATCTGACTTTACTGTTTCCCGAGCTAACTTCATTCTCCGATTTCTTTTGCCAGATGCCTGGCCCAACTCCACTACTACCGCTGATGAGGTTGTTGCCGCAGCCCGCCGAGTGCGGGGTGTGGTAGTTGCTGCTGATGCTGGATGGGATGCCGAAGACTTCATAGTTGCTCTGGATGCTAGGATTCCCCAAGTGAAAGGTGCATTGTGCACTTACAAGACTGGTATCCAGAAGCTGAACGACAAGCTGTTCAAAGGCAAGCAGAAAGCCATTGCATTTGACAAGCATGAGGATGTTGCCCGGAGTCTCAGGGCTGCCCACCGCCAGATTGATAACATGCTTGACTCTGCCTTCCGGTCTGGGGTACAGGACGCCCTATCTATTGCGAAGAGCTGGTACCCTGGAATTTATCTGCAACCGATGACTGCTCTGCGGGAGGGCTCAGAAGAGTCCATCGGCGAGCTCTGGACTCAAATCTGCCAAATTGCCCAGGAGCTTGCAAATGGTATGGATCTCCTGGAGGTAACTCCCTATGTTGATTCTGCTGGCTAGCCGACTGGGGTTGACTCCTTCCGCGACCTTCTGTACACCACAAGTGAAGACAAGGCGCCCCAGTCCCGACCTGCTCGCCAGGTCAGCAGTGAGAACTCCCACTCTTTAGATTACGCAGATGATCATGTCGATGAAGAAAGCGAGGGTTCCTCCGACGGGCACTCGGTGAGCGCCGCCCAGAAGCCCTCTCACGATCAAGCCAAGACCACTGCTTCTTCTGCTCCAGGGGGTGCCACCAGCACGGCCCCGACTGCTCCCTCCGTGCCGGATGCTCCAGATGCGCCAGCCGCCTAAGCTCGGCACACCGACCTAGTTTCCTACTTTTGCTTGATAAACAATTAAATTTCAAGTGCACCCGTCGAGGGCCACTTTCATGTAATGAACACCATTCGGCCAACTGGCCCTATCTTTGCTTGTGAACTTAATCTTTGCTTAAATGACCATGGCATTCCGCCTTTGCGTTTTTTAACCGATTGCCTTTTTCTTTGTCATTTGTTCTCTCTTGGTCGATTCTCTCACCAACCTTACAGCCGGCCTGCGGTCTGTGGTCGGATCGGAGAATAAACCTTGAAAGAATTTTTTGACAAATACTTCTAGGTTCCCAGTTTTTCTCGCAAAGGTGAAGTTTCATAGATGGGCCAATTGCAACTTGCTGATTGCTTGGCCAGCCAGCCTGGTCGCCATCGGCGGGTTGCTGTCGGCTTGCTCCGAACTATATATACTTTGAGTGTGAACTCTCCGACTGATAGTTCTGTTCGGCCGCGTCCCCCCGACATTACAGCCGACCTGCGGTTTTCATTCGGTTCGGACCAGCTTTCACAAAAACCCTTCACTCGTTTCGCTCTTTCTTCAAGTATACCCTTTTCGGGGCAACCGGCCAGTCCCGGGGTTTGCTTTTGCTGACCCCGGAACTGAAACATGCTAAACAAATAATTTTATAACTCCTGCCGAATGCAGTCTCACGGACGCACGGCTATTTTCATTGATAATAATTCCACAAAGGGAGGGGATACAACAATACCATTCAACTGTAAAACGGACATAACAGCTCGGCGTTCCAAAGGACGCTCCGTTTCTTGCCCCGAAGTATCCACGTATTGGGTCGGCTTCCTGAGATCAATGAGGTAATATGCATTGTTTTTGAGCGCTCGACTGATGACGAATGGACCTTCCCAAGGAGAGGATAACTTGTGCTGGCCATCCGATTTCTGGATTCGGCGCAACACGAAGTCACCCTCACGAAAATCTAGGGGACGGATCTTCTTGTTGTGGTAATGACGCAGCTTCTGCTGGTATATTGCCGACCTGGACAAGGCCAGGAGACATGCTTCTTCTTTGAGATCAACGCCGTCCTCATGAACTTCCTTGGCTTCTGCTTCCGTGTACATGGCATGACGAGATGAATCGAACTCAATGTCGCAAGGGAGCATTGCTTCGGCGCCATACACCAGGAAGAAGGGAGTGAATCCAGTTGAACAGTTGCATGGTGCGCAAACTCCAAAGTACTGCTGGCAACTCATCAATCCATGCACCGGGTGCTCTTTCTAGTGGTTCCACCAATATTGGCTTGATTTCAGACAGAATGAGACCATTCGCCCGCTCTGCTTGACCATTTGACTGGGGGTGAGCCACAGATGCGACATCCAGCCGGATGCCCTGCTGGGAGGCAAACCGAGCTAGCGCCCCCTTTGCAAAGTTTGTTCCATTGTCAATGATGATGTTGTGCGGTACTCCATATCTGACCATGATTTCCTCTATGAACCTGACCACAGTCGGCCCGTCCAGTTTCTTGATCGGCCTTGCCTCTATCCACTTGGTAAATTTGTCCACTGCTACCAGTAAGTGTGTCATACCACCTCTTGCTGTTTTGAACGGCCCTACCATGTCCAGACCCCAAACTGCAAATGGCCATGTGATCGGAATAGTCTTGAGTGCTGAGGCTGGTAAATGGCTTTTTGCTTTAAATCTTTGACACCCATTGCAATGCTTGACCAGATCTTCTGTCGCTGCTTTCGCAGTCGGTCAATAAAAACCATGGTGAAAAGCCTTGGAAACTATTGCTATTGCTGATGCATGATGACCGCATTCACCTTGGTGGATGTCTCGGAGAAATTCCAGCCCCTTGTCATCTTCCACACATCGCTGAAGAACTCCTGTTGCACTTCGGTGCACCAGCTCGTTGTTGATGATCGTGTATGCTCCAGATCGGTGCTGGATTTGCCGAGCTTCTACTTCATATTCTGGGAGTATGCCATCTACCAGGAAATCTCTGAACGGTTCTGCCCATGACGGTGCTGCCACAACCACCATTACAGTAACTGCTTCTGGCTCTGGTTGTGCGACTTCTGCTACTGGCAGCTCGGAGGAGGAGGAGCCGATTGCATCTGGCATGGTTTCCTTAGTCCCCGAGCTGACGACAGCAGCCCCTGGTTCGCAATCGGCAGCCCCTAGTGCGGCCGAATGCTCCTTTGCCCTTTTCTTTTTCGCTTCGAGTTTTGCCATCTTCAGGTCGGCCGGGATAAAGATTGACTCTGATTCTGGGGAAGGCTTGATGGATGGCTTGTGGATATTTTCTAGTGATATTCCTGGAGGAACTTCCTTTCTGGTGGACCCCAGCTTAGACAGTGCATCTGCTGCTTCATTTTCAGCTCTGGGAATGTGATGGAATTCACACCCCTCGAAGAACCCAGACAACTGCTGCACGAGGAATCTGTATCTTTCCATATTTTCATCCTTTGCGTCCCAAGTGCCAGTGCATTGCTGCACCACCAGATCGGAATCACCATAACATAGAACTCACCGAATGTGAATCTCCTTGGCCAATCGGACACCGTGCACCAAAGCTTCATATTCAGCCACATTATTTGACGCTGCGAAGTGGATCTGCAACACATACTCGAGCTTGTCACCCTTTGGGGAAGTGAGAACAACACCAACCCCTAGTCCGGTCATCATCTTGGAGCCATCGAAGTGCATTTTCCAGAACTGAGAGTCCGGGCAGGGGGGGTATATACTTAGTTTCTGCCCAATCCACCAGAAAATCCACCAGAACCTGAGATTTGACTGCCGTCCGAGGCTCATACTTTATCCCATGTGTTGCGATTTCTATGTCCCACTTTTCCACCCGGCCATATGCGTCCCGACTGCCAATGGAGCCGAACTGACCACCATGACCGGATGCGCCTGGAAATAAGGCGTCAGCTTTTTTGCTGCCATGTACACGCCATAGCACATCTTCTGATAATGGGGGTAGTTCTTCTTGGAGGTGGAGAGCACTTCACTGACATAATACACTGGCATCTGGATCGGTTGCACCATGTCCTTTTCAGGACGCTCGACCACCATAAAAATACTGACCACCCGATTGGTTGCTGCAATGTACAACATCATTGGCTATTTTTCCTTCGAAGCTGCCAGCACTGGAGCAGTGGACATCATACGCTTGAGCTGCTTGAATGCCTCATCCGCCTGTGGTGTCCAACTGAACTTGTCTGTTTTCTTCATTAGCTGATACAGCGGAAGTGCCTTTTCTCCCAGCCGACTGAGAAATCGGCTGAGCGATGCCAAACATCCAGTGAATTTCTGCACATCCTTGAGATTTCTGGGCTTACCCATCCTCTCGATTGCAGCAACCTTCTCGGGGTTGCACTCTATTCCTCTCTCGGATACCAGAAAACCAAGTAACTTTCCGGCTGGCACGCCGAACACACATTTCTCTGGGTTGAGCTTGATCTGGTATGCCCGCAAATTTGCGAATGTCTCCTTGAGGTCATCCAACAAGGTTGATCCCAGCACCGACTTGACCACGAGGTCATCTACATATACATGTATGTTCCGACCTAACTGAGGCCGAACACACTGCTGCATAGTACGCTGATAAGTCGCACCGCCGTTTTTTAGGCCGAATGGCATGGTGATGTAGCAATAAGCCCCGAAGGGGGTAATAAAAGTTGTTTTAATCTGATCGTCTACATCAAGCTTAATCTGGTGATAGCCTGCTGTGGCATCCAGAAAGCACAAGAGCTGACAGCCAGCCGTAGAATCAATCACTTGATCGATACGGGGCAACGCAAAAGGATCCTTGGGGCATGCCTTATTCAGGCAAGTGTAATCTATACACATACGCCAAGTTCCATTCTTCTTCGGAACCAGAACTGGATTAGCTAACCAGTCTAGGTAGAACACTTCCTTGATAAATCCTGCTGCGAGCAACTTGGCTATCTCATCGCCGATTGCTCCTCTCTTCTCTTCTGAAAAACGCCGAAGTGGCTGCTTGATCGGCTTGGATCTAGGTCGGATATGAAGCTTGTGCTCGACAAGTTCCCTCGGTACACCAGGCATGTCATGTGGGGACCATGCGAAGATGTCACGGTTCTCACGGAGGAACTCGACGAGCTCGCCTTCCTATTTACTACTGAGCCCGACCCCAACAATGACGCACTTGCTCAGGTCGGAGGGGTTCAGGGAAATCTTCTTGTTGTCCTTTGCTGCTTGGAATATGGTCTCATCATCCGGCCTTTGTCCTTCGTGCTCGGCATAGGGTCCTTCATCTGAGCTTGAACTGCTGCTACCACCTTGTCCAGCTAGCGCCGCTCTGCATCTATGACCAGAGCATCAGCTAGCTTGGAACCAGCGGACGAACACTCCAGTGACTTCCTGTAGTCACCACACACAGTGATTGGACCATTCGGCCCTGGGAGCTTCATCTTCAGGTAAGGCTGCATGATGTTGAACATGAACTTGGTGATTGCAGGCGACCCGAGCAGAACATGGTATGGGCTGCTCAGATCGGCCACCTCGAACCAGATCGGTTCTCGGCGGAAATTCTCTTCCAACCCGAATACTACCTCGAGCCGAATGGGCCTAATGGGGTACTTGACAGGCCGGGCACTATCCCATGGAACGTGGTTCTTCTGGGCTCTAACTCGCTCTCGCTGATGCCGAGCTTGATCATTGTGTCTCTGTACAGAATTTTGATGGCACTGCCTCCATCAATAAGCGTCCTGGTGAATTTGCATGAATACAATGGTTCCGCCAAGATTGCATCCACCACGAGCATATAACTGCCCGGGTTGGGCATTACGCTCGGGTGGTCTTCTGGGCCCCATGTTATGGCATTGTCTGACCAGTTCAACCTCTGTGAAACTGCTGGCATGGTGGCGTTGACTGCTTGCCTACGGGCTCTCCGACTGCCCTTGTCATCTGACTCCCTGGTGAAGATCATATATGCTGCATCGTGACATGGGAACTGCTGCCGATCATTTGCTGGTGGTGGGCCTGGGGGTGGGGGCGGTGGTGGGGGTGGATTTCCTGCTCCTCCATTTGCCAAACGCTCAACCCAAATGCACTGCCGACTGGTGTGCGATGCGGGCTTGCCTACTCCACTATGCATCTTGCAAGGCTGGTTCATCATGTCCTCAAATGTGTATGGTGGCCTGGGTTGACCTGGCGGCCTTTCCGCAGGCTTCATCTTCCGACTGCCTCCCGCAACCCCTTGTTATTCTTGGTGTTGCACTGTTGCTACCTGCCGATTGCCATATTGGGCATCCGGCTGCTCGTCCTTTCTCTTGTTGAAACCAATGTTTTGTTGTTGAAATTGGGAGTGTTGCTGTTGTTGTTGAAGTTGTTGTTCCTCTGGATCTCGCGCCTCTCGCGCCGATTGTGACCGTTTGGCCCATTTGCTTCTACCGATTGCTGCTCCTGGCCGGATGGTTGCCCTTGGATGAAACCGCTGGGACTTAACGTGATCGGGCGCGTTGCAGAGTCAGATGCAGCGAATGAATTGGCTATCCTCATCAGATCGGCCAAAGAAGTTATCTCCTTGCGCAGGAGCTTATGCTTCAACAAAGACCCGTCCAAGCAGCCTTGAGTGAAGTACTGGATGGCTTGGATTTCATGAACTCCCTCGCCAGTGTTCCTGAGCTTGATCCACCGCTGAAGGTAATCGCGAAGGGGCTCGTCCTTTCCTTTTACGCAGAGTGCTAGGTGCCGGGGCAGGCCTGGGCGCTCATAAGTACCCTTGAAGTTGCGAACAAATGCGTCCTCGAAATCCTTCCAGCAATTGACACTATTGTTGTGCAAGATGTTTAACCAGGACCGATCTGAACCTTGAAGCATGAGCATAGCATAGCGTATAGCTACGCGCCGACCACCTCATTCGATACCGACGGCTGTCATATAATCGACCAGCCAATCTTCTGGCTTGACTGATCCATTGTGCTTGGGGGTGTCCCTGGGCAGTGTGAAACCTTTGGGGAACCGCTCTTGCCGAATACGCGGGCCGAAACATGCTGGACCCGCCGGCGCATCATCTTCCGGTTGCTTATCCTGCTGCAACTGCTCGATTCGGTGTCTTGCGTCATTGTCTCCGATTGCTCGGGGGCCTAACCGCTGGCTTATTGCCCGCCGGACTGATGTCGTCGGTTGCTCATTGCGCCTGCTGTTGACTGCTGGCTCATCCCTCTGACTGCCTCCTGCAGCCCCTTGATTCCTCCGACTGCGGTGCAAACTGCCATGTGGTGAGGATGCCTGCCTTTGCTGCCGCTACAGCGCATTCGGCTGATTCGCACCCGCAGTTGCTCGGAGTGACTTTGATGTTAGTGGCCCTTGCTGCTCGGTGGCCACCCTTTGCTGTTGGTTCGTTGTGGTTATGAGGTCGCGCATTCGACGCGTCCTCTCCCGCAGCTCTTCTCCTTCCAGATGCTCCAGCTCGGTGGCGATCTGCTGGGCAGCTCTCATGTTCTTCACAGGAGAACTGTATGAAATCTGTGGTGCTACAATGATGGACGCTACAGGCTGCTGGGCTCCTCCCAACTCTCTACCGACTTCTCGGCCTGCTGCCCGAAGCTCCTCGATGACTGGGGGTGGGATAACACGCTACCGAATGCCATGCGTTGCGTTGTACTCCCGAACTGATGCCTCCATTCGGCGCTTTTCAGCGTCGATCCTATCTGATTGCTCCTTCAGAGCTTGACGCACCTTCTCCATCTCGGCGTGAGCCACAGCTGGATCAGCATGAAGGTCCACAGGAGTGCTGAGCACATCCGGTGGGTTGCTTGGGCCTGCTGCTGCCCTCGCGGCTCGGGTCGCTGAAGTGGAACTGTGGCGACTTGACGCTCCCGCCATCATGACCTCCGCACGGATGTGCGCAGTCGTGTCCTCTGTTCCCACAGCATCCGGCCCTCCTGGCAATGGATCCGTGAGCTCAGAAAACACCCGTACCTCCCTGGGAAACATGTTAGGGAGTGCTGCGACGAAAACGCGATGTCCGCTGAAAGGAATTATGACGCCGCGCGGTAGAGGCATTCCAGCCCCAAACCGCGAGGCATTGTCGATGACGAAATCCCATGCTCCGCTCCTCATCACCAGGCCGAAGGCAAAGCGTATGCGCGATGCAGATGATGGTCCCGTCCGGATCAGAACTCCAGTCGACGCCTCGGCCTGCCCCACGGTGGGCGCCAACTGTCGTGGATATGTAACGGCAGATTCCATGGGGATGGCTAAAGAGGGGGACAAACCGAGGTTAGTGTCACTGGTACCGGAAGCGAGAATGGGACACACAGTGAAACACCACGATGTACCCAGGTTCGGGGCTCTCCGTAGAGATAACACCCCTAGTCCTGCCGAGCTAGCTATGTGCAATAACTCTGGCTACAATGAATGCTCCTTGAGCTGTTTGAGACGAAGAAGAAGAGGGCCTCTGGTCTCTACTCTCTCCTTGCTCTCTCTATGGTGGGCGAGATTGTAATAACTCCTCCATCGTCCTCCACGCAGAAGGGGTACCCGGGGCTCTTATAGGCCGAGCCCGGGGTACAAAAGTAAATATACAAGAGGGAGGGCCCAGCTGTCTGTCTCAGATCAGCTAGAGACCTAACATCGTGCTTCTCCGGATGACCCGATGTAGACTTGCGGCTCGCCATACTGCTATCCCGTAGACCTCGGTAGTGAACAGTGAAGCTAGATACTTAGGCCTGTCGGCCTGTCCGCGTGATCGGCGCTGGAGGAGACCGCACGCCTCTGACAGTCCCGATCTTTAGGGATTGCGCATTGAATGCTCTTGTACCAGGTGTCTGACCTGGACCTCTGATCGGATGTTGCTCTTCTTACTTCGGCCTAATTCTCCTGGGTGAGGCCAATTGCGCCTTCTCCGGGGCAATCGGCCCTCACTTGTGTCACAACCCCAAGTTAGGTATGTGCTAGGAATAGCAAGTCCCTTTGGATCATGTAAAAATTCAAAAGAAATTCAAAAATGGGGAAAAGAAAAGCCCTGAGAATTTATTTCAAATGGCCAGACAAAAATTGCTTCCAAAAATTCCTCTGGTATTTTTGAAAAGTCTTATAAATATGCATGATCACATATAAAGTGAAGTGGGTCCCACTGCATGCACCAAGATTTTTCAAATATTCCAAACAGGGCTTGGAAATTAAATAATACCCCTATTTGAGTTGAAATTCTAATTAATTGAATTTCAAAAATCTCCAAAACTTGTGAGTGGCTAGCTATATATGTTATAAGCCCACATAAAAGTTTTCAAGATTTTATAAAATGACTTGCTATTTTATTTGGGGCAAAACAATTTACAGAAAAAGAAAAACAGAAACATTTATAAAAGAAAAAGAAAAAGGGCAAAGGAGCCCACCTACCTGGGCCTCTCGGCCCAACTTACCCAGGCCGGCCCAAGCCCATCCCACCTTCTTGTCGTCTTCTCCAGGACGGCGAGCACGCAGGTGCGTGTCGAGCATGCCGCGGCCACCGCCGTCGCCCGGCCAGCTCCTGCTTCCCCCTGGCTCTATCCCCTTGCCGTGGACGCCTAGAAGGCTCCAGGTCCATCTCCCCCTCTCTCCGCTCACTCTCCCCCTCTCCCGTGTTGAATCCGTGACCACCCCGAGAGCTCACCGGAGCGGCCGTTGTGCTCCGACGTGGCCACCGTGCCCCTCCCGGCGAGCCACCGTGTCCGGGAAGCTCCCCGTCCTCGACTTTGTCGGACTGCGCAACGAATCGAGCTCCAGAGGCCCCGAAGACGACGCTCGCATCAAGACTTCGCGTCGGCCACCCGTGACACTCCGGCGAGAAATCCTCCGCCGCCTCGCCTCCTCCGGCCTCCTCGAGCTCGCCACTGCCCTCAGGGTGCGCAGGAGGTCATTTCCCCTCTCTCCCCGCTTTTTTTCGAGCAGCGTAGCGCAAGGACACCTCCACCAGTCGCCGGCCTCCGCTGCACCTCGTCGTCGGCGATGTTCCGGCAGCCTCTTGCCCCTCCCGTATGCACGGCTCGATGCGGACGAGCACGGGGGTCATTCTGATGCCCTCCCCGTGCCAAGAGGTGGCCAGGAGACATTCCGGCGAGCCCCTCCGCCGTGCCCGTAGCCACCGGCGGCTAGCCGCCGGCGAGGCACACTTAATTAGGGGCTAACCCCCCTGTTAGTTGACCCCAAGTCAATGACAAGTGGGGCCCCCAGGCTTAACCCCCCTCTGTTTATTTTTAAACAGAGGGATTAAGCTCCGTGTCACTGACAGCCTTGGCCCACTTGTCAGCTCCCCTGCTGACGCCATGCTGATGCAGTGCTGACGCAGTAAATCTTTTTCTGAATTAAAAGAATTCCAGAGAAATTACAGAAATTCCAGAAAATACCCAAAACTTCAATAATTCATAGAAAATTCATTTTAACTCCAAATTGGACAAATAATATGTCTAAAATCATCAGAAAAATACAAGGATTATGAATATGAAACTTGTTTCTATGTTTGACCATTTTAAAATGGGTGAACAGTAGCAAACATGCATATGGATCCTTTTCAAATTCAAATTTGGAGTGAATTTGCAAATGATTTTGCAACACACTTCTATTAGATGGATTCATCCACACATCAGAGGCTTTACCTCACCTTTACAACATCATTTCATGATCAACCTTTTCAAATGAACTTTCATGCATTCAAATGCATTTGAAATTCATCAATAAATCAAATGGAGTTTGAATTTGCAACTCAAATGCAATATACTCCTTTTAAATGGAATGCTCAACACATCAGTACTATGAACATCACCATTACAATCTTATTCATGTGATTGTGCATTGTACATTATGTTGATCCTATGATTGTCATGTTGCTGATAGAAGTGGAACCGAAACCCGAGTTCACCCCCTTCGTTGAACACCCCGTGACTGAACCTCGTCAGCAAGGCAAGAAAACCCCCATTGATCATGTCTATAAAATCCCACTTCCCTCTCAGTCTCGCTTATGCATGTTTAGGAGATCACCTAATTGTATCGATTCTACCGCATAGTTGAACCCATATCCTTTGCATGACCTATCATCTTGTCACAGTAGTAAGCAAACCACAATCCTAGAAGATGTAGAAGTTGGTTAATATCATGTGGCCCCTGCAACTGTTACTACTTATTGCATGCTTAGTGGTACAATGAGGTTACTTTTGATGTGAGTCGGGATGATAGTGAACATGGTGTTGATGAAAGTGAAACTGTGTTGGTGAATCTACCCTAATACAAGGTGAACGATGAGAGGCTGTGTAGAAGTACACAGTGGGTTGTCTCGTTGAACACCGCCTTAAGTCCGAGTTCTTGTGTGGTGATCCAAGAAGAAGAGTACAACCACACATTGGGCTCACTGACCCCTCTCATCCTAGTACCTCACCCCGTTCGAACCCCAGAAGTCGCAGTAGTTCGGAGTTCTGGTAGGGCTGTGGCTTGGTCTGCGAAGTGGATGAACGGCTTTTCAAGACCGGCTTGGGACCCTGCACACATCGTTTGAGGCTGTACTGGAACCTCGGCCGGACTTCCATACGGATCCCCCTCAGATAGGCGACTGTCTAGACTAGAACGGAGCTGTGGGCGAAGTGGTGTGGTGGCATCCTCGCTGTCACCTCTTGAACGGTGACACGCAAAAGGCGGAAACTGATGACACGTGTGTGTAGCGGTACACCCCTGCAGGGTTAACAAAACTATTCGAATAGCCGCGTCTGCGGTTATGGACTGCTTGGAAAGCTTAGCTTGATTATTAGACAACTTGAACTGGATACTCCTAAAATACACCAAGATAAGTGTGAGTGCTATGGCGTGCTTTCTCGTGGGGAAGTCGAGGAAGGCACCATAGTGGTGTAATTGGTTGGAGATTGTAGTGGACTCGTGTACGCTTCTTACCTCAAGTCTGGTACTCGTAGTTCAGGACTAGCCAAGTCAAAGCTGGCACTTCTGCAATTGAACCCCACCTCCCTTTACATTGGTACATGTGCATGAGTAGTATAGTTCCTACGTAAGTCTTGCTGAGTACGACTTTGTACTCACGTGTGCTTATTCTATGTTTTAGATGAACCCACCGACCCCGATGGTGGCTTCTACCTGAAGCTCGAAGAATGAAGACTCGGACCAAGACCAAGCTAGTGTAGTTCCAGTCAGACGACTGTTCCCTCGTGGAAGGGCTTGTTTTAGTTAAGGCTTCTCTAAGCCATTTGTTAAACTTGTCTGTACTCAGACCTACTTTTTTTCCGCATGTTTGATGTAATGTTGGATCACAGACTTGTTATCTCTGTGTGCACTCTGTAAGAGTTATTAATAAAGATGTATACATTGTAGAGAATTGCAATGATACCTGTTGTTCATACTAGACATGTGTGCTGCGTGTATGTTTATAACATGCATGTCTTAGTATGGGTTTTCCAGACCTTAGTTGTGATCTGGCTGGCGGTCTTTTATACACCAAGTGGCCCTTAGATGTGCGCAGCTTGGCGCATCGTGATGCGATTATTCGTGACTCCGTCACGTGCACACTTTGATGTATGATCGAGCCCGCTCTAGACCCCGACTAAGTGATCGGGCTGGAGTAAGTCTATGTAAGGGTTATAATACAATCGATAGTATGGTTGATCATCCGGCCTGGATGGGATGCCCCTCACGTTCGATGCTTTCCGAGAACGTTTTGTGCTTGGCCTTGTCTTCTTAGACAAGTGGGTACGGTTCTCGGCTCTCCATATGATTGTGTTGTAGCGAGGCTTGCATACGCTAACGCCGGGTCCCGACAACTTGGAACAGTTCGGCCCACTTATTGCTTAATCTTGTTTAGCTCGGCCTTGATTAAATCAGTGACCCTTAAGTCGGTGATCTTTGCTTTGATGAAATGTTTCCCCTGGGTGACCCTACCTGGGGGTCATTCCCCCGACAGTCGCGCCTTGCCGAAGCGTGGCCTGTGGAGGATTCCGGCGACACCTCTGCCACGGTTTTGGTCGCCGCCGGGGAGCCCCGCCATTAACCCGCTAATTAGCCAGCTAACCCCCCCCCTACAGAGGCTGCCAGGTGGGCCCCTGCCACCCCCCTAAACCCCCTCTCTGTTAAAATAATAGAGGGATTAAACCCCTCTCCCACTGACAGGGCTGGCCCACTGGCCAAAGCCCCAGTGATGTCAGCCATGCGTCACAGTGACGCATTAAATAGGAAAAGATTAAAAGAAAATCCGAATAATCCAGAAAATATATTAAACTTTGAAATTCATTAACTTTTTAATCCTAACTCCAAATTTAATAAATAATATATGAAAAATTATCAAAAAATTG
Source organism: Bromus sterilis (assembly GCA_950022295.1). Taxonomy (NCBI): domain Eukaryota; kingdom Viridiplantae; phylum Streptophyta; class Magnoliopsida; order Poales; family Poaceae; genus Bromus; species Bromus sterilis. Next base: position 278,995,375 of record OX465599.1, on the reverse strand, counting down.
CAAGGATTAAGAATATGCAAAAAAAATATGTTTGACCATTTTAAAATGGGTGAACAGAAGGAAAGGTGCATATGAATTAATTTGAATTTGAATTTGGAGTTTGAATTTGCAATTCAATTGAAATACACTTCAATTAAATTGAATTTACTACAAACCAGTACCCTTTACATCATGTCACAACTTATCATGTGCTTTTGCATTTACTTTTGATGTTGCCCCTCCTTTGTTGATGATTGTTCCCGTAACAGACTTTCCGAGACGGTGATCACCCCCGAAGAAGAAGAAGAAGTCCGTTAAACCCGTGTATCGTCAGCAAGGCAAGCAAACCCCATTGGTCATGTCTATAAAACCCAGTTCCCTCTCTTTCTCGCTTATGCATGTTTAGGAGTTCACCATGATACGTTCTACCGCTAGTTGAACCCATTCCTTTACATGACCTATCATTTCTGCCACAGTATTAAGCTAACCTCAACCTAGCAGATCTAGGAATTGCTTGTGATCATCATGTGGCCATTCATCCATGTTATGCTTATGCTATGCTTAGAGTTGTGGAAGCATTGGTCCATCTTGGGTGATGAATTGATGTTGGTGGAAGTCATGTTCATGTTACTTGTGATGAAACGGGTGTGGTGAACTTGACTAAACAAGGTGAACGATGAGAGGCCGTGTAGGAGTACACAGTCGGTTGTCTCGTTGAACACGGCCCTAGGCCCCGAGTTCTTGTGTTGTGATCCAAGACAAAGATTACTACCACATGTTGGGCAAACGGACCACCGCTCAACCTACTAACTCACCCCAGTTCAAGTCCAGGAGTCACTAGTTCGGGTATTCCATTTGGCATATGCATAGAAAAAGAATGAATGAAAGTTTGCATCATTTAGATATGTGGTGGACCTGTGAGACAGTAAAACCATCTGCTAAGGTGAGTCCGTATCGTTGACCCGGCCGGACTCTTGAGCGGTGAGCAACTCAGATGGTTGATTCCTGGATTAGAGTTGGCTGTGATCCTCGCCGACACCCGCTTGAATGGTGTCGAGGCCAAGGCGGTAACTGATGGTTTCTTGTGTGTAGCAGTACACCCCTGCAGTGTTAATAAACTATTCGAATAGCCGTGTCCGCGGTTATGGACTACTTGGAGAACTTTACTTATTCATAGACAACTTGAATGGATACTCTAAAACTTGCCAAGATAAGTGTGAGTGCTGTGGCGTGCTTCCTCGTGGGGAAGTCGAGGAAGTATCCATAGTGGTGTATTGGTTGGAGACTTGGTAGTGGACTCGTGTACGCTTCCTACCTCAAGTCTGGTACTCGTAGTACAGGACTAGCCAAGTCAAAGCTGGCACTTCTGCATGTTGAACCCCCACCTCCCTTTACCTTGAAACTTGAGCATGAGTAGTATAGTTCTGATGTAAGTCTTGGTGAGTACGACTTTGTACTCACGTTTTCTTATTCTATGTTTTAGATGAGAAATCAGACCCCGATGGAGTCTCCTTCCTGAAGCTCGACGTTGAATAAGCTAGTATAGTTCCAGACAGCAGTCTAGTCCCTCGTGGTAGGGCATGTATGTTGAACAAAGCTTCTCTAAGCCATTTGTTAATCTTGTCTGTACTCAGACCTAATTTGCTTCCATTGTTTGATGTAATGATGGATCATAGTCATATGATCTTTGTTTACCCTATTTGTAAGTCATTAAAGATATACTTTGTAGAGTTCATGCAATGTGTACCTGTTGTTTACACTGGACATGTATGCTGCGTGTATGATTATAACATGCATGTCTTAGTGTGGGGTTCGATAGCTTAGTTGTGATCTTGTCGGCAGTCTTTTATGCCCTTAGATGTGCGCAGCTTGGGGAATCGCGATGCGATTGCTCGTGACTCTGTCACGTGGCACAATTTGTTGCATGATCGAGCCCGCCCGAGACCCTGAATAAGAGATCGGGATGGAGTCTGTTTATGTAAGAGTTAGGATTCAATCGATAATATGGTTGAGGCGACTTGTCTATGAGTATGGGATTTCACCACCCATAAGCATTTAGGCTTGTGAGTGGACGAAGAGGACCCATCTCAGTTGACCATCCGGCCTGGATGGGATGCCCCTCACGTTCGATTTTTTCCGAGAGTGTTCTGTGCTTGGCCTTGTCTTCTTAGACAAGTGGGTACGGCTCTCGGCGCTCCATATGATTGCATCGTGACTGGAATTACATACGCATATTCCGGGTCCCGACGGACTTGGTATCAGAGCAGGACTGTCTGTAGGATTATTCAATCCTTGGTCGAAGTCGAGTCTAGCATTCTATAGTTATATAGTTACTTGGGTATAAAGGAAACAATGTAAGGCTTCTTTTTCTCCTTACCCTCATCGATCTGAGTTATGAGTTACCCTCATCTTTTCTACGGGAAGATAGGATTAGGCTCTTCTATGTCTTACTAAAACATCTCGTTGATTGCTTCTTTGTAGCCGTAGGATTGTTGTGGTCGTCTAGAGTCATCATGTTGTTGAGTTCCTTGAGGAAGTTCTGTCCAATCTTTCAAGGTTGTCTCATTTTCCATCTCGGTGTAGCCGTTATACTGCCCAATTTATTCTGTGTTTCTAGGAATCTTTGCCTTTGCATTAGAATCTTTTCCTCCTAGTCATGTCCTCTTATCTTTGATTCCATCATAAAACCTTTTCTGATTGTTGATTTTATCACACAGGATGTCAGGTGGAACTCGTAGTGCTGTTCGTGAGAATCGAGACCGTGTTCGGAATCAAAATGATGATGAACCTCCACCACCGCCTTCTGCGGCGGAAATCATGATGGAAGCTGAGCGGAATCGACGTGATCAAACATGCCTTCTGGAGCTCATCGAACAGAATACCGCTCGTCAGCGCAATGTGGTTGTCAGCATTCTAGATTTCATCCTCCTCAAGCCACCGGTATTATGATGTTCTTCTGAGCCCCTTGAAGCTCATGATTGGCTCCGTTCCATCGAGCGTAAGCTTGATACGTCACATGTTGCTCCTGATGATCGAGTTATATTCGCAGCATACTTTCTGGAGGATGTTGCTGCTGAATGGTGGGAGAACTATGTTGCGATGCAGCCTGAAGGTCACATAGTGACTTGGCAGGAGTTCTGTGATGCTTTTCGAGGGTACCACCTTCTAGATGAGTTATTGGAGCGCAAGAAGGAAGAGTTCTGCAATTGACTCAAGGAGAGATGTCCATTCATGAGTATGTGAGAGAGTTCAACCGTCTTGCTCGTTATGCCCAAGATGAGATCACCACCGATGCCAGAAAGCAGGCAAGGTTCCGTAAGGGACTTAGCCCCATCCTTCGTCATGATCTCAGCCTCCTTGAATTTGCCACCTTTGAGGATTTAGTCAATAGATCCTTCAGAGCTAAGCATGGCAATGAAGTGTTCGAAGAGTCTCGCAAGCATGCTCTTGAGCTTGCTCCTTCTTCAAGTTCAGCCCCTCAGAAACGCTGAATATGGATTCCAACTAGTGGCATACATCAAAACCTTCTTCAGAGGCCACCATCCAATATATGCCATCCACCTCAACACTTTGTTCCTCCCAGGAATGATGGTGTGCAATCAAGTAATCCTGCTCCCAGAAATTCAGGCAGGGTGTGTTTCAAGTGTGGTCTGCCAGGCCATTTGTAACACCCCCAGTGTCTATAACAGTAATCACTTTTACTGTGGACTAATCACTGTGGTTAATCACTATGCAAACCATGCCATGATCCACTTTGCTTTTGATCATATCCAGAAATGCCTTTTGGTTGCTATGAAAAATATGTTGCAATTAAACTTTGCCCTAAAATCATGGGACCACTTTTACAAAATCACTAATAATCATTGGGTCATGCCCATGTGGTTATGGTATTTTATTTTGCCACTGGAAAAATCAAACAATTCAAACAACTAGCAAAACAACACCATTTAATAGTTGCAGCACTAAAACAAATAGCATAACATTTTTGAAATTCCCCAAACTTTGTGTGGTATGCTTACATGGTGCAACATAATTGTACAAACCAATTTCATGTTGAGAAAAAATATTAAAGCCATAAAAACAATTACAAAAAGGAAAAGAACAGAATAAAAAAGGAAAAGAAAAATGGGAATACTTAAAAATCGCCCGTGGGCAAGGTCCCCTGGCCCAACCCACCCCGACCTGTCTTCCCCACCTGCCCCGTCCCCTCCGTTACCTGCTCCGGTGCCGTGGCGGCACCGCCGTGGCCGGCGCGCCTGCAGACCTCCCCCACCCTCACTTTGGCCGGGGAAGGGATAAGGCAGCCCCCAGCCACCTCCTGGACACCCCACCCCCTCATCTTTCCCCTCCCTCATCCAGCTCTCGTCGGGGGGAAATCCACAGAACCCGCCATGGACACGGTCGTGAGCTCGCGCGTCCACTAGCCGAACCAGCCCACTACACCTTGCCCATTGGACTCGCCATCGACGACTACAACAAGCTGCTGGAGGAATCGAGCCGTGGTGCCTCTCTGCGACAACTGCGTCTTCGTCTTCAACCTCGGTTCCAGCTAGCTCTCCGACCAATTCCGGCCACGCCGCGTCGTCTCCGAGCTCGCTGCCAGACTCTACGCGTTCCTGGTGAGATCCCCTACCACCGGCAACGCCCCGTTGCCCCTCCCGTGCCCCATAGGCCGATCTTCCATTAGGGCAGAATCTCCTCGCCGCCGTCGAGCTCCTCCCCGTGGCCCAAAGCACCCATTTGGACAGCCAGTCGCGTCGTTTTGCCCGTGGTGATCGCATGAGTCGAATGCCCCAGCCCCCGCTCGCCAAAACCCCCCGTAGCCACTTCCTCGTTGCCGCACCCTCACTGACCTCCGCCTCGCCCTCCACCGACGCCGCTCCGGTGAGTCTCCGGCCGCCCCGAGACCACCAGTTGATGCGCGCTGCTCTCCCGGTTCGAACAAGCCCACCCGCGCCTCCTCCCGTACACCACAGCAGGGGCAGCGTCAACCTTGCCGGCGTTCTGCCGCCAGCTAACCTCCGGTGGGACTGACCCTTGGGCCCCGCCTGTCAGGTTCCGCATCAGTGGTTAATGAGCCACTGACAACGGTCCCGTCCCCCCCCCCCCTCTAATCCCGTTGTTAAACTAAACTGGAGTTAAACCCCCCCCCACCCACTCTCTATGACAGGTGGGCCCCTGGCTATTTAATTTAATTAAACAGATTTAATTAGCTTATGTTTCACTGACCACTGGGCCCCACTGCCAGTTTTATTGATTAAAAGAATTTATTAGGAATTCCAGTGACTTACATGTGGGCCCAGAGGCTATTTTGATTTATTAAAAAAATTTATAAATAAACAGAGGCTGACATGTGGGTCCCACATGTCAGGCACTGTTTTGGAGCATGTTTTGGATAATGTTGGAATTTAATAATAAAAGAAATTCAGAAAATCATTTAAATGATTTAAAACTTTGAAATTCAATAACTTTTAAACCGTAACTCAAATTCAAAAACTTTATACATGAAAATTGATCAGAAAAATATAAATAATACGAATACGCTATCTGTATGTCTATCACACCCCTCTAACACAACGAACATCGAACCGTCCCCCTCCGGACCGGCAGTCCGATAAATTGTCCGGTACTGCTAAAGTACCCGGATGAATTTATTTCGAACACGAAAGTTGTTCGGAATAGATCAACTAATCCGGATACACCACCCACACATGTGTCGGATGTCCATGACACCTCCGGCATGATATCTCCCCCCTCCGGACACCTGGTCCGATATTCACCCGAAGCTGGCCGTTCATCCCCGGATGAATTTCTGTTCCGAACAATGTGCATTGCACTGCGTTAGAACACCGTTAAAATTTCATCTGTCATGTCATGCATCTGTTTGTATATGCTTGCTGTGTATTTACTGTTTCTTCCCCCCCCCCCTTAATCTCCGGTAGACCCCGCTGCTGCCGTCGACTACACCGCTGCTGAGTACGACTACTTCGTCGACGACCCTACCCCTACCGTCGAGCTTCCAGGCAAGCAGAGCCATTCTCTTCCCCAGATATCGCCTATCTTTCCGTACTTTCTTGCACTAGGCATTGTTACTGCTGCTGCTACGTTGCTTACCTATTCAATTGCATAACCTGTCATTGTCGCCCCTTGATGTGCCTTCCTTATCCAATGCTGCCTATTATTATTATTATTATGAATTATTCAGCAATGAGCCCTGCGCATTGTTAGCTAGGATTAGATAGAGGGCCGTGATCACTCAGGGGAGTGAACGCGGATACAAATATTATAACTGCACAGGTACAGTACAATGCAGACACCGCCTCAGGCCCCCTAGCTCGGCTCTGCCGAGCCACCATCAAGTGTGAGCTATCAAGGAGTAATCCTTGTACTCCACTCATTGCTGACTCTGTATAGCCGCTCTAGGTACCTGAGCAACGGTTGTCCTTCAGTTAAGAAGTCGGGCGACCCAACGGTGGCCGCGAGAGGTATTGCGACGGGACGACAGGGAGGGTACGACCAGTGTACCGGTGTGCTTGGCCCCTGATTGTTGGCCGCGAGAGTTACCAAACTACAAAAGTCGAGCTCCTCCAGGAGCACACGCGAGACAAGGTAAGGAGACGATTCACCTTGTTGGTAACCGCAGTGACTTGGTGGGACAAATGGGCAGGCACCGATGTACTGGTGGTCCTGGCTGCTGTCGTTGTCCGCGGGTCAGTTAAGTCGAGGCAACGATAACGGTTGTCACGCAGGTTAATTAAAATACTAAATGGTTCAGTGAATGTCTTGAGTTGGCTATATGCCATGTACGCACTACCTACCCGTGGGAATTATGAGTTATGGGCTCCTCTGCTTCATAGTGTCGTTCGAGGACTCTTCATACGTCAGCAGTACCGCGGCCTGCGCCGGGAAGTGGTGCTGTCTTATTTACCGCGGCAGTGTGATTTGTATTTGCTTTGATTTAACTTCACCGTCCAGCATCGCACCGTGCAGGAGTACGTCGGGGTTAGGGTCCAAAGCCCCGCGTACATAGGATATAGTCCGGCGGATGACCTCTCTGTTGAGTTTGAAAGACGGGCTACGGAGTGTCGGATAGCCTTGGTGGAGCGTTCCCTAACAAGGTTCCCACCACCCTGGAGATCCGTGCGTGTAGCGTAACACAAGTGCACCCCTGCAGGGAAGATTAATCTATTCGGATAGCCGTGTCCACGGTAACAGGACGCTTTATGCTGAAGCTGGATCTTATCACTACAAAATATTATTATTAAAATGTATGGTTTCGGGTTTTCTTCCTCGCTGGGATGTCGAGGAGGGGATCTCGGAGGCATTGTTAATTATTACCACTTATTATTATACAATGCTGCAGCAACTTCTGCTGCATTGTTATTTTATGCTTTATATAAACTGTTGGCTGATTCTTACCTCATGCTGCAAGACATCGTCGGAAGATGCTAGTCTTCGATAGGCCTAGCTTCTTACCCTTGCTCTGGATTTATGTCTTTCAGTACACTATATACAGCGTCTTATTTCCGTTGATACAATGCATAATGCTTAGTAGTGGACGTAAGACTCGCGGGTATGCTAGATACTCACCTTTGCTTTATTTCCCCTTTTTCGCTTTGCCTGATCAGCCGTTGCAGCCAACGTTGGAGCCCAGGAGCAGGAGTACCCCGGAGGTGCCTACTATGACGTCGAGTTCCCCGTTGACCAGGAGTAGTTCGGTGGATCCCAGGCAGGAGGCCTCGCCTTTTCGATCTGTATCTCTGATATGATTTGTGCTAGCCTTCTTAAGGCAAAACTTGACTAACTATGTCTGTACTCAGATATTATGGCTTGTATTACTTATGTATTCGGGTCCGCGTGACCCCCCTTTATTGTAACATATTTGTTTATCCTTTTGTGTTTAGTGTTGTGCTGTGATATTCTCATCGTGGCACCCTAATCTCAGCCGTGTACCCTGCGTGTATGATTACTGTACACGGATTGATTTTGGGGGCGTCACAAGTTGGTATCAGAGCCGACTGCCTTTAGGAAGCCACCCCACCACTACTTGGTCAAAGTTGAGTCTAGACTTTGAAAAACTATTTTGCTAACTTAATATTTTGCTTACGGGCCCACATCGATGTCACTACGTGTGATATCTATGGTATTAGGATCCTTTTCTCCTTACCTATGCTCTGGGACTCTACTCTCTTATCCTTGCTGGTAAGTTTTACAAACTCTGACATTAGGATCACGTTCTCTTGATTCCACCCGGCGTTTTGGTGCTTCCCCATTGATTGAGTCGTGTCGCAGGAGTTCTACCCCAGGTCCCGGACCGCGGATCCCATTCTCATTCTGGGCAGGCCGCGCGTCCTTTGGCATTAACTCCTGTGGCCAACAGTTTTCTTGCGGCGTGATTGACATAGTGGAATCTATGTCGCGTCGTGTAATCCTTACCGCGGTCTGCGCTCCGCCTAGTGAGTCCTTTTTCCTTAATTTCTACGACGTTACGCTGCCCGATTTTCGATTGACTCCGTGTGTAAATGTGTGTGTCTTATATGACTACTCCTATATATATCTGCGCCTCCTCTTCGTTGTCGCTTTACTTCGGGCTTAATTACGGTATCTCGTTAAATTTTTATCGCTGAAATACCCCTGTTAAATTCTAGCAGGATGGCTGGTCGTGGTGGTCGGGGTCGTGGTCGTGCTGCAAACGACCCACCTCCGCTGCCAGATTACATGGCCGGAATGATGCAGCAGTTCGAGCTGAACCGTCAGTTCATGGAGAATGTCATGGCTCAGTTCCCCCAGCCGAATCAGAATGGGCACCACCATCAGCACGCCACCGTGACTCTGCATGACTTCACCCGCCTCAACCCCACTATGTTCCGCAACACTGTTCAGTCGTTGGATGCTGATGACTGGCTTCGCGACATCACGCACGAGCTGGAGTCTGCTAATGTCGATCCAGTCGACTATGTGAACTTTGCTTCTTATCACCTGAAAGGCGCCGCTGCTCAGTGGTGGAGCACTCACAAGCGTTCCCTTCCAGTTGGAGAAGTCATCACCTGGGATGAATTTCAGTCTGCCTTTCGCGCCCGCTACATTCCTCAGGGGATCATGGATCGTAAGGCGTAAGAATTCCGCAACCTCACTCAGGGCGACATGACTGTTGAAGCCTATCAGCGCGAGTTCCTCAACCTCTCTCGCTATGCGGAAGAAGAGATCACCACTGATGCTCGCAGGCAGCAGAAGTTCCTTCGTGGCCTCAACCCAGACCTCAGGCTCGCTCTTGCCGTTCATGATTTCGCCAACTTCGCCACCATGGTGAACAAGGCTATCACCGTCGAGACTGCCCAGATGGAGCACAAGAACTCTCTGAAGCGTTATCGTGACGTTGGCTCATCTTCGGGCGCAACGCAGAAGCGTCGTATCTGGCTCCCTACCAGTGTGACCCATTCAGCTGTCCCTGCTCCAAGACCGTCTTATGCTGCACCCCGTCTGCCTCCGCCACCGCAGATGCCAAGAGCTCTGCCTGCACCACCTAATGCTACCCCCTTCGTCCTTAGGATGGACTATGCTTCATGTGCCGCCAACCTGGGCATTTTTCCAGAGAGTGCCCCCAGAAACAGAAGCAACTGGTATTTCACCCCGCTGGTCGCGGAAATGGTCGTGGCAACAACAGGACCCCCAACTATAATACTGGGTCTGCCTCTTATGCTCGTGGACATGCTAACAACGTCAATGTTGAAGAAGCTCAGCAACAACCCTCTACCGTGATGGGTACCCTTCTCGTTAATTCCGTACCTGCTACTGTTTTATTTGATATAGGAGCATCGCATTCATTCATGTCGGAAGCATTTGCATTTTCGCATAACTTCAAGTACGAAACGATGAAACCCCCGATGGTTCTTCGCACCCCGATAGGCCAATGCCGAACCACCATGCTTGTGCCAAACACCACCATTGAAATCGAAGGAGTTGAATTCTTTTCTTCGCCCATCCTCCTGAAGTCTTCCACCATAGACCTCATTCTGGGAATGGATTGGTTGAAACTTCACGATGCCGCACTCTATTGTGGCACCAAGTCTGTCCAACTTTTTCACCCCTCCGGCGAGATTGTTAACCACACCACCCGAGTTACCCGTAATGCTGAAACACAGATCTTTATGATGAATTCTTTGAATGTCTCACCTCTGTAAGGAATGGAGAACATTCCGGTCGTTCGCGATTTTCCCGACGTCTTCCCAGAAGAACTGCTAGGAATACCCCCGATCAGAGAAGTTGAATTCGTCATCGACTTGAAGCCAGACACTGTTCCTATTGACAAGCGTCCTTACAAGATGCCGCCACATGAACTCCTTGAACTTAAGGAGGAAATCGACAAGGCACTTCAGAAAGGATTCATTCGCCCCAGTTCCTCAGCTTGGGGAGCACCTTCGCTTTTTGTCAAGAAGAGCGATGGGACAAACCGATTGGTCCAGGATTATCGGCCCATTAACCAAGCCACCATCTAGAACAAATACCCACTTCCCCGGATCAATGATCTGTATGATCAACTTGCCGGATCCAAGGTGTTTTCTAAACTCGACTTGAGGTTGGGTTATCACCAAATCCGAGTCCGTGATGAGGACATTCCGAAGACTGCCTTCATTACTCGCTATGGTTCATACGAGTACACTGTCATGTCCTTTGGCTTAACCAATGCTCCAGCCACCTTCTCCAGATTGATGAATTATATTTTCATGGAGTACCTCGACCAGTTCGTCGTGGTTTATCTGGATGATATATTGATATATTCCAAGAATGAAGAAGAACATGCTGAACATCTTCGTCTTATACTGGAGAAGCTTCGAGAACACAAACTCTACGCTAAGTATTCTAAGTGTGAGTTCTGGCTTCCCGAAGTAACCTACCTTGGACATGTGATTTCCAAGGATGGCATTGCCGTCACCCCAGAACGTATCCAGGCTATTCTTGACTGGACTCCTCCCAAGACCGTCAAGCAAGTCCGTAGTTTCCTCGGGCTCGCTAGCTATTGCCGCCGTTTCGTCGAGAATTTTTTCCAAGATTGACAGGCCTCTGACTAATCTGCTTCACAAAGGCGTCAAGTTTGAGTGGACAGATAAATGTCAAGAAAGTTTCCAAGCGCTCAAGGACAAGCTAACTTCTCCCCCGGTGCTCGCTCCCCCCGATACTCAGAAGGACTTCGTGATATATTGCGACGCATCTCGTCAAGGATTAGGCTGTGTCCTAATGCAAGAGCGCAAAGTGATTGCTTATGGATCTCGTCAGTTGCGTGCTCACGAAGACAAGTATCCAACACATGATCTCGAATTGGCAGCAGTAATTTATGCATTGAAGCTGTGGCGACATTACCTCGTCGGTAATTGTTGCGAGGTCTACACCGATCACCAAAGTCTGAAGTACCTGTTTACTCAGCCAGATCTGAATCTTCGTCAACAACGATGGCTCGAGACAATAGCCGACTTCAACATGGATATTTCCTATACCCCGGGCAAGGCTAACGTGATGGCCGATGCCTTGAGCCGCAAAGCTTACTGTTCTGAACTTGAGGTTCAGGTGCAGCAACCACTTCTGTATGAAGAGTTTCGCAAGTTGAACCTCGAGATTGTTCCTCAAGGTTACGTCAATAACCTGGTTCTCGAGTCAAGCCTCGACAACCTCATCAAGAGTAGACAATCTCTGGCCCCTGACATTGTGAAGATCAAGCAAGACATCATAGAAGGAAAGCCCTCCTCTTTTACCATTGATGCCAATGATGGTGATACTGTGTACTTCAAGGGCCGCTTAGTAGTTCTTGTGAGCCCGGCCATCATTAACTGTGGTCCGGATATCATGGAGGAAGCCCATAATTCTCCCTTGACAATCCACCCTGGCAGTACCAAGATGTATAAAGACCTTCGTCAGCGGTACTGGTGGCCTTACATGAAGCAAGACATCGCCCGTTATGTTTCTCAATGTGACGTTTGCAGTCACGTCAAAGCCGGACATCAGAAACCTGCTGGTTGGTTGCGACCACTCCCTCCCCCTGATTGGAAGTGGGACAAAGTCGAAATGGACTTCGTCACCGGTTTTCCTAAGTCACAGAAAGGTAACGATGCCATCTTCGTCATCATCGACCGATTCTCCAAGATTGCTCACTTCCTGCCGGTCAAGGAGACGATCACTGCTAGTCAGTTAGCACACTTGTATATCTCCCGGATTGTGTCACTCCACGGTATTCCGCTAGAGATCAGTTCAGACCGTGGCAGCCTTTTCACCTCACGATACTGGAATAGTTTCATGGAAGCCTTCGGGACTCGTCTGTCTCTCAGCACCGCTTATCACCCCCAGTCGCAAGGCCAAGTTGAACGAGTCAATCAAGTGCTGGAAGACATGCTTCGCGCTTGTGTCCTTTCCTTCGGCATGAAATGGGAGGAATCTCTCCCGTACGCGGAATTCTCGTACAACAATAGCTATCAGGCTAGCTTGAAGATGGCCCCCTTCGAAGTTCTATACGGACGTAAATGTCGAACCCCCCTGAATTGGTCAGGAACTGGGGAGCGACCCTACTTCGGGCCGGATCTTGTACAACAAGCTGAAGATCAGGTTCGCATTGTGCAAGAAAATCTCAAGGCCGCTCAGTCTCGTCAGAAGAGCAATTATGATCGCAAATACCGGGAAATGGAGTATCAACCTGGTGAATACGCTTACCTCTGTGTCACTCCCATAAGGGGCACTCATCGCTTCGGTATCAAGGGCAATTTGGCTCCTCGCTACATTGGCCCATTCCGTATCCTTTCCAGGAGTGGACCCGTGGCATACCGATTGGAATTGCCGCCGAACCTCTCCCAGGTCCACGATGTCTTCCACGTGTCGCAACTTCGTCGCTGCTTCAAGGACCCTATCCGCGAAGTGGAGCATGATATGATCGAGCTGCAACAAGACTTGACTTATCGGGAACATCCGAGCCGCATTCTCGATCAGTCTGAGCGTCGAACCCGCAACAAGATCATCAAGTTCCTCAAAGTCCAGTGGTCGAATCATTCTGAAGATGAAGCCACTTGGGAACGCGAAGATCGCCTTCGCGATGAATACCCCGACCTTTTCCTCGCTACCACTTAAATTCTCGGGACGAGAATTCTTGTAGTGGGGGAATTTGTAACACCCCCAGTGTCTGTAACAGTAGTCACTTTTACTGTGGACCAATCACTATGGTTAATCACTATGCAAACCATGCCATGATCCACTGTGCTTTTGATCATATCTAGAAATGCCTTTTGGTTGCTATGAAAAATATGTTGCAATTAAACTTTGCTCTAAAATCATGGGACCACTTTTAAAAAATCACTAATAATCATTGGGCCATGCCCATGTGGTTATGGTATTTTATTTTTCCACTGGAAAAATCAAACAATTCAAACAACTAGCAAAACAACACCATTTAATAGTTGCAGCACTAAAAAAATAGCGTAACATTTTTCAAAATTCCCCAAACTTTGTGTGGTATGCTTACATGGTGCAACAAAATTGTACAAACCAATTTCATGTTGAGCAAAAATATTAAAGCCATAAAAACAATTACAAAAAGGAAAAGAACAGAATAAAAAAGGAAAAGAAAAATGGGAATACTTAAAAATCGCCCGTGGGCAAGGCCCCCTGGCCCAGCCCACCCCGGCCTGTCTTCCCCACCTGCCCCCGTCCCCTCCGTTACCTGCTCCGGTTCCGTGGCGGCACCGCCGTGGCCGGCGCGCCTGCAGGCCTCCCCCACCCTCACTGTGGCCGGGGAAGGGATAAGGCAGCCCCCAACCACCTCCTGGACACCCCACCCCCTCCTCTTTCCCCTCCCTCGTCCAGCTCTCGTCGGGGGAAAATCCGCATAACCCGCCATGGAAACGGTCGTGAGCTCGCGCGTCCACTAGCCGAACCGGCCCACTACACCTTGTCCACTGGAATCGCCATCGACGACTACACCAAGCTGCTGGAGGAATCGAGCCGTGGTGCCTCTCTGCGACGACTACGTCTTCGTCTTCAACCTCGGTTCCGGCTAGCTCTCCGACCAATTCCAGCCACGCCGCGTCGTCTCCGAGCTCGCTGCCAGACTCTACGCGTTCCTGGTGAGCTCCCCTACCACCGGAAACGCCCCGTTGCCCCTCCCGTGCCCCATAGGCCGATCTGCCATTAGGGCAGAAGCTCCTCGCCGTCGTCGAGCTCCTCCCCGTGGCCCAGAGCACCGATTTGGACAGCCACTCGCGTCGTTTTGCCCGTGGTGCTCGCATGAGTCGAATGCCCCAGCCCCCGCTCACCAAAACCCCCCGTAGCCACTTCCTCGTTGCCGCACCCTCACTGACCGCCGCCTCGCCCGCCGCCGACGCCGCTCCGGTGAGTCCCCGGACGCCCCGAGACCACCAGTTGATGCGCGCTGCTCCCCCGGTTCGAACAAGCCCACCCGCGCCTCCTCCCGTACATCACAACAGGGGCAGCGTCAACCTCGTCGGCGTTCTACCGCCGGCTAACCTCCGGTGGGACTGACCCTTGGGCCCCGCCTGTCAGGTTCAGCATCAATGGTTAATGAGCCACTGACAACGGGCCCGTCCCCCCCCCCCTCTAATCCCGTTGTTAAACTAAACTGGAGTTAACCCCACCCCCCACTTCTATGACAGGTGGGCCCCTGGCCATTTAATTTAATTAAACAGATTTAATTAGCTTATGTGTCACTGACCACTGGCCCCACTGCCAGTTTTATTGTTTAAAAGAATTTATTAGGAATTCCAGTGACATACATGTGGGCCCAGAGGCTATTTTGATTTATTAAAATGTTTTATAAATAAACAGAGGCTGACATGTGGGTCCCACATGTCAGGCACTGTTTTGGATAATGTTTTGGATAATGTTAGAATTTAATAATAAAAGAAATTCAGAAAATCATTTAAATGATTTAAAACTTTGAAATTCAATAACTTTTAAACCGTAACTCAGATTCAAAAACTTTATACATGAAAATTGATCAGAAAAATATAACTAATACGAATACGCTATCCGTATGTCTATCACACCCCTCTAACACAACGGACATCGAACCGTCCCCCTCCGGACCAGTAGTCCGATAAATTGTCCGGTACTGCTAAAGTAGTCGGATGAATTTATTTCGAACACGAAAGTTGTTCGAAATAGATCAACTAACCCGGATACACCACCCACACATGTGTCGGATGTCCCCGACACCTCCGGCATGATATATCCCCCCTCCGGACACCTTGTCCGATAATCACCCGGAGCTGGTCGTTCATCCCCGGATGAATTTCCGTTCCGAGCAACGTGCATTGCACTGCGTTAGAACACCGTTAACATTTCATCTGTCATGTCATGCATCTGTTTGTATATGCTTGCTGTGTATTTACTATTTCTTCCCCCCCCCCTTAATCTCCGGTAGACCCCGCTGCTGTCGTCGACTACACCGCTGTTGAGTACGACTACTTCGTCAACGACCCTACCCCTACCGTCGAGCTTCCAGGAAAGCAGAGCCATGATCTTCCCCAGATATTGCCTATCTTTCCGTACTTTCTTGCACTAGGCATTGTTACTGCTGCTGCTACGTTGCTTACCTATTCAATTGCATAACCTATCATTGTCGCCCCTTGATGTGCCTTCCTTATCCTATGCTGCCTATTATTATTATGCATTATTCAGCAGTGAGCCCTACGCATTGTTAGCTAGGATTAGATAGAGGGCCGTGATCACTCAGGGGAGTGAACGCGGATACAAATATTATAACTGCACAGGTACGGTACAATGCAGACACCGCCTCAGGCCCCCTAGCTCGGCTCTGCCGAGCCACCATCAAGTGTGAGATATCAAGGAGTAATCCTTGTACTCCACTCGTTGATGACTCTGTATAGCCGCTCTAGGTACCTGAGCAACGGTTGTCCTTCAGGTAAGAAGTCGGGCGACCCAACGGTGCCCGCGAGAGGTATTGCGATGGGACGACAGGGAGGGTACGACCAGTGTACCGGTGTGCTTGGCCCCTGATCGTTGGCCGCGAGAGTTACCAAACTACGAAAGTCGAGCTCCTCCAGGAGCACACGCGAGACAAGGTAAGGAGACGGTTCACCTTGTTGGTAACCGCAGTGACTTGGTGGGACGACAGGGCAGGCACCGATGTACTGGTGGTCCTGGCTGCTGTCGTTGTCCGCGGGTCAGTTAAGTCGAGGCAACGACAATGGTTGTCATGCAGGTTAATTAAAATACTAAATGGTTCAGTGAATGTCTTGAGTTGGCTATATGCCATGTACGCACTACCTACCCGTGGGAATTATGAGTTATGGGCTCCTCTGCTTCATAGTGTCGTCCGAGGACTCTTCAGACGTCAGCAGTACCGCGGCCTGCGCCGGGAAGTGGTGTTGTCTTATTTACCGCGGCAGTGTGATTTGTATTTGCTTTTATTTAACTTCACCGGCCAGCATCGCACCGTGCAGGAGTACGTCGGGGTTAGGGTCCAAAGCCCCGCGTACATAGGATATAGTCCGGCGGATGACCTCTCTGTTGAGTTTGAAAGACGGGCTACGGAGTGTCGGATAGCCTCGGTGGAGCGTTCCCTAACAAGGTTCCCGCCACCCTGGAGATTTGTGCGTGTAGCATAACACAAGTGCACCCCTGCAGGGAAGATTAATCTATTCGGATAGCCGTGTCCACGGTAACAGGACGCTTTATGCTGAAGCTGGATCTTATCACTACAAACTATTATTATTAAACCGTATGGTTCCGGGTTTTCTTCCTCGCTGCGATGTCGAGGAGGGGATCTCGGAGGCATTGTTAATTATTACCACTTATTATTATACAATGCTGCAGCAACTTCTGCTGCATTGTTACTTTATGATTTATATAAACTGTTGGCTGATTCTTACCTCATGCTGCAAGACATCGTCGGAAGATGCTAGTCTTCGATAGGCCTAGCTTCTTACCCTTGCTCTGGATTTCTGTATTTCAGTCCACTATATACAGCCTCTTCTTTCCGTTGATACAATGCATAATGCTTAGTAGCGGACGTAAGACTCGCGGGTATGCTAGATACTCACCTTTGCTTTATTTCCGCTTTTTCGCTTTGCGTGATCGGCCGCTGCAGCCGACGTTGGAGCCCAGGAGCAGGAGTACCCCCGGAGGCGCCTCCTACGACGTTGAGTTCCCTGTTGACCAGGAGTAGTTCGGTGGATCCCAGGCAGGAGGCCTCGCCTTTTCGATCTGTATCTCTGATATGATTTGTGCTAGCCTTTTTAAGGCAAAACTTGACTAACTATGTCTGTACTCAGATATTATGGCTTGTATGACTTATGTATTCGGGTCCGCGTGACCCCCCCCCCTTTATTGTAACATATTTTTTTATCCTTTTGTGTTTAGTGTTGTGTTGTGATATTCTCACCGTGGCACCCTAATCTCAGACGTGTACCCTGCATGTATGATTACTGTACACGGATTGATTTTGGGGGCGTCACACCATTACCTCCGTCAGTGTCCTCAGGTTTTGATGTGTGACATCCTGGCTTAATAGGAATGATAGACTACTCATATCAACAAGGTGCACCTTCTTTTCCGGAAGCACATCTTCAAAGAACTCCAAAGTTAAGCGTGCTTGGCTTGGAGCAATTTGAGGATGGGTGACCGACTGGGAAGTAGCTCCCAGGTGCGCACGAGTGAGGACAAAGTGCGCAGGAAAGACTAGTGTTGGTCTGTGGGGACAGTCTAGATCCCGCCAGGCGTACGCCGGGAACCGGTGGCTGTGGCCGGGGCGTTACAACTGGTATCAGAGCCGACCCTTGCGGTTATACGGGCGTGTGTGGGTCAGTGCGCGAACATGTGGGACATGTGTCGGGAGCCCAGATCCAAAGAACTCCAAAGTTAAGCGTGCTTGGCTTGGAGCGATTTGAGGATGGGTGACCGACCGGGAAGTTGTTCCTGGGTGCGCATGAGTGAGGACAAAGTGCGTAGGAAAGACTAGTGTTGGTCTGTGGGGACAGTCTAGATCCCGCCAGGCGTACGCCGGGAACCGGTGGGTGTGTCCGGGGCGTTACAAATGGTATCAGAGCCGACCCTTGCGGTTACACGGGCGTGTGCGGGTCAGTGCGCGAACATGGGTGAGCCATGTGTCAGCACTGGACGCACAGACGTGTGCCAAGAGGGAACGTTCCTGTGGGCCGATGAGGACATCGGTTCCTTTGAGTGGGGTGTGTGTGATATCCTGGCTTAGTAGGAATGAAAGACTACTCATATCAACAAGGTGCGCCTTCTTTTCCGGGAGCCCAGATCCGAAGAACTCCAAAGTTAAGCGTGCTTGGCTTGGAGCGATTTGAGGATGGGTGACCGACCGGGAAGTTGTTCCCGGGTGCGCACGAGTGAGGACAAAGTGCGTAGGAAAGACTAGTGTTGGTCTGTGGGGACAGTCTAGATCCCGCCAGGCGTACGCCGGGAACCGGTGGGTGTGTCCGGGGCGTTACATGATGACACCACGTCATTCTTGACATAAGCCTTCAAGGAAATCCACCTCCAAACCCTTGCAAACAAAGCCTTCAGCCACTAGTAGTGGTTGTGTGAACCAAATCTCAGTTGAGGAAACCACTGCTACTTCTGACGTCATCCTTGGTACACTCCCAATCAATCATGTTCCCGCCTCCGTTCTTTTCGATCCAGGAGCTTCTCATTCATTCATGTCGGAGAGTTATGCAGTTCGTCATGAGTTTCCTTTTGAAGAAATGTTTTCTCCAATGATAATTCAAACTCCTGGTTCAAAGTGGCAAACTAATAGAGTAAGCCATGGCAATCAAATTGCAATTGAGGGTTTAGTATTCCTTGCTTCACTCATAGCCCTCAAGTCTTCAGACATTGATGTCATCCTAGGAATGGATTGGTTATCAAGGAAGAATGCTTTTCTTGATTGTAAAGCCAAGTCAGTTAGACTCACCCATCATTCAGGCCAGACAATTGATTATACCTCACCAAGATCGAGAACCCAGATGCATTCTTTGAATGTGCTTCCTCTTCCCGACCTTGAAGATATTCCGGTGGTTTGTGACTTTCCGGATGTCTTTCCTGAAGAGCTGACGGGCATGCCACCCAACAGATGTGTAGAGTTCATAGTGGATCTTATGCCAGGAACCACACCAATTTCCAGACGCCCATACAAAATGGCCCCACGTGAGTTAGCTGAGCTTAAAATCCAACTTGAAGCTTTGTTGGCAAAAGGCTTCATCCGCCCTAGCTCATCTCCATGGGGTTGCCCCGTTCTGTTCGTAACGAAGAAATTTGGAACAGAAAGGATGTGCGTAGACTATCGCCCGCTCAATCTAGCGACGATAAAGAACAAATACCCACTGCCCAGGATCAATGATCTTTATGATCAACTTGCTGGATCCTCTGTCTTCTCCAAGATGGATTTGAGATTAGGCTATCATCAAATAAAAATCCGAAACGAGGACATTCCCAAGACGACTTTCACTACTCGTTATGGTCTTTACGAGTTCACCGTCATGTCCTTCGGTTTAACCAATGCCCCTACTACTTTTTCACGCATGATGAACTCGATCTTCATGGAGTATTTGGACAAGTTCGTCGTGGTTTACCTCGATGACATCCTTATATACTCGAAGAACGAAGAAGAACATACCGAGCATCTTAGGCTGGTATTGATGAAACTTTGAGAGCATCGCCTTTATACCAAGTTCTCTAAGGGCGAATTTTGGCTACCGGAAGTGACCTACTTAGGCCACGTGATTTCTGCAAATGGCATTGCTGTGAATCCCGAGAGATTTCAGGCCGTCCATGATTGGACTCCACCTGAATCGGTTAAGCAAGTTAGGAGTTTTCTTGGCCTAGCAAGCTATTGTCGCCGCTTCGTTGAGAACTTCTCCAAAGTTTCAAAGCCTCTAACTGAACTCCTCAAGAAAGATAAGAAATTCCAATGGACCCCCAAGTGCGAGGAAAGCTTTCAAGAGCTAAAGAGAATATTGACTTCTACACCCGTACTTCCACCTCCAGAAACAAAAAGGGATTTCGAGATCTATTGTGACGCTCCACTGCAAGGGTTAGGATGCATACTTATGCAATATTGACATGTGGTAGCATACGCTTCACGCCAGTTGCGTCCACATGAAGAGAACTATCCTACCCATGATCTTGAACTCGCTACCGTAGTTCATGCCCTGAAGACTTGGCGACACTACCTCCTTGGTAATCGTTGTCAGATCTATTCTGATCACCAAAGCCTCAAATACATATTCACCCAGCCAGATCTTAATCTCAGGCAAAGACGCTGGATAGAGTTGATAAAAGATTATGACTTAGGAATTTCTTGCACCCCAGGCAAAACCAATGTCATGGCTGATGCACTAAGTCATAAGTCGTATTGTAACAACCTCATGTTACAACAGTATCAACCACTTCTTCATGAGGAATTTCGAAAACTCAGTCTCGAGATAGTTCCTCATGGCTTTCTATCTACCTTGGTGGCGAAACCAACCCTTGAGGATAAAATCATAGCCGCCCAGAAACGTGATAGTGGTATTCAAGAGATCAAGAAGAACATTTGCTAGCAGAGTTGCTAGATGTTTCTCCATAGATGATCAAGGTATCATTTTCTTTGGCACTCGATTGGTTGTACCACGAAAACACAATCTTAGGAGGCTGATTCTTAAGGAAGCTCATGATACACCCCTGTCGATTCATCCTGGTAGCACAAAGATGTACAAGGACCTACGCCAGAGATTTTGGTGGACTAGGATGAAGCGACAAATTGCTCAATTCATTGCTGAATGTGATGTTTGTCGTCGCATTAAGGCAGAACACCAAAGACCTACTGGTACTCTTAAACAATTTCCTATTCCCGAGTGGAAATGGGACAAAGTCAGTATGGACTTCATCACTGGCTTTCCAAAAACCCAGAAAGGAAATGATGCCATCTTCGTTGTCATTGACCGACTTTCAAAAGTTTCTCACTTCCTTCCAGTTCGCGAGTCTATAACTGCTAGTCAGTTAGCGGACTTGTATGTCTCTAGAATTGTGTCTCTTCACGGTGTCCCTTTGGAAATCAATTCTGATCGTGGTAGCCTTTTCACCTCTAGATTCTGGGAAAGTTTCCAAAATTCTATGGGAACTCATCTCTCCTTTAGTAAAGCTTTCCATCCTCAGTCTAGCGGTCAAGTTGAAAGGGTTAACCAAATTCTTGAAGACATGCTCAGAGCTTGTGTTATCTCTTTCGGAAAGAATTGTGTAAGAGCAAAGTTATGCCCTCATGAGTTTTGGATATTGTTGGTCAAAACAGTAGAGGAACTAACAAGTTTTCTAGTGTGAAATAGATGGTTAGGTTCCTGAAGTTATAGGTTGGTGATAAAGCTTCAACGAAGATTTACTCATTTATCGAAGCATATCCTCTGGAGTGAAGCTCATCACGGATGTCGACCCCTAAAAAGATAAGGAATCCTGAAGCACGCCTCATCGAAGAAGATGATCAAGTTGGCGCAAGACTTAGTTGTTTTTGCGTAGTTCTTTTTACTTCTTTGAGTCGTAGGAAAAACCGTACTATCAAGAGGGGTTTAGTAAATGTACTCCGAAGGTTTTGATGAAAAGACTCAGATCGAATCTAAACCAGTGAGAAGCCAGAGTTGAAGAAATCTCATGTGAGCTAGGTAATGCTTCACCAGCGAAGACTTTGTTCTTTCGGCTCCTGAAGCAGAACCAAGTCCGTGAGTCAGCTTTACTTGGACCGCAAGTAAAGTTGCACTTTGATTGGAAATATGACCGTTGGGGACAGGTGTCAAGCTGTCACATCGGGTCACTTCAGTCATTTCGCACCTAGGGATTGCCACCTATAAATACGCCACCCCAGCCCTCATTGGCTGGTGGATGCTCCAAGATTAATTCCTTACAGAGGAGAGAGAGAGAGCAACCCCCACCGAAGCAAATCAAAAACCCATCCACAGAAGCATAAGTCCTATTGATCTGAGTTGATTCATTATGACTTAGGAAGAAGTTTTCTAGCCTTTTTATCTTGGAGAACTGCAATTCTCCTAGACGGTTAGAGAGTTGTTCTTCAGAGAGCGAAGAGTTATTGTCGCCTCGAAGTCCAGTTTGTCAAAGGTTTCGGTGATTTCCGCAATAATCAACCACGATTGAAGAACTGACCAAGCTCAAGGAGATTGGTTCAGTGGAGATACGGACGGAGAGAGGTTAGCTCCTGTGTTCAATCACAAGTCCCTCCAACCAGACGTAGCACTTTGCAGAGTGTGAACTGGTCGAACAAACATCGCCGAGTCAAGAGTTCGTTTTACTTTCCG
This sequence comes from Bromus sterilis, assembly GCA_950022295.1. Taxonomy (NCBI): domain Eukaryota; kingdom Viridiplantae; phylum Streptophyta; class Magnoliopsida; order Poales; family Poaceae; genus Bromus; species Bromus sterilis. The sequence goes on along the minus strand of OX465599.1, from coordinate 278,973,095 downwards.
CACTTACATTCAGTTTATCAATTGCTTCAGTGATCCGCTTCGATGCAATTGATTCGATGCTTTTGATTCGCTATGTTTTGCTTCAATCATGTTCTGCTTCAATGTTTACCTTTCTGTTGAATCTCTCCGGTTGCTGAGTTATGCTTCACTTCATAGCTTTATGCAAAATTTTGAAGTGATCATTCACCCCCTCCCCCTCTGATCACATACTTGGTCTAACAATTGGTATCAGAGCTAGGCACTCTTTATTTGGATTAACCTCCTGGAGTGTTTTCAAGTATGTCTTCTAGTATGTCTTTCGCGGCTATTCGCTCTAGCGAACCTATTCCTATTTTCAATGGGAAGGACTACCCGTACTGGAAGGACAAGATGAAAAGAAATATCATGGCTATCAACTCAACTTCCTGGCAAGTTGTCTTGTATGGAGTCACTGTTGCCGATGAGAAGGAGATCACCCCTGAAGAAGCAACGCTGATTGATCTTGATTCTGTAGTTTGGGTTTTCATCACCAATCACTTGACACCTGAAAAGTATCATGAAGTGAAGAATATTCCAACTGCCAAAGGTGTCTGGGACTATCTTGAGAAGATTGGTGAAGGTGTTTCTACCCAGAAAGATGCCAGAATGGACACTCTCTGAAGCAAATTCTATCGCTTCAAGAGAAACGAGGGTGAAAAAGTCAGTTCCATTTACAGCAGACTCACAACTCTTGCTAATGAATTGATTTCCCTCGGTGCTGATGACATTACACCTCACTCTGTTGTGAGAACTCTGCTTCGCTCATTGGATGATTCGTTTGATCACATAGTGCTGATGATCAAGGAAAGGACTGATTTCAGACGTCTTGTTGCTGCTAATGTTCTTGAGAGACTCACTACCTTTGAAATGGAAGAAGAAGAGAAACGTGACATAAATGGTTCTCGAAGGAGATCCCATGCCCTGAAAGCAAAATCTTCGCATCATTCTTCACCCGAATTCAGTTCTGCTTCAGGTGTCGAATCAGATGATCCCTCAAGCATTGGAAAAGATTTAGCACTGATCATGAGACGCTTCAATCGCTTTCAAAGAAAAGGCTTTTCTTCACCCAAGAAGAGTTATCCTTCAAGAAGCTCAAGTCATCCTTCCTACCGTTCATCCTCTAAAAGCTCTCCATCAAAGGACAATTGTTGTTACAAGTGCAAGAAACCAGGTCACTACATTGCTGATTGCCCTCTGTGGGAAGCTGAGAACAAATCGAAGCATTCACTCAGAGACTTTTCATCGAAGTCTCACAGATCCTCCAGAAGTCATGAGTCAAAGAGACATGATTCTAGTTCAAAAAGAGAAAAGAAGAAAGATTCTGATGATGATCAGAGGAAGAAGTATCATAAGAAACGTGAGGGTTCTTCATCAAAGACTTACTCGTCTCGTCGAAGCAGCTCTCACCGTGCCAAGGCCTATCTGGGAAAGGAGATGAACTCTGAAGACGAAGCCTCTGGTTCCGAAGCTGAACAAGATTCAAGGTCTGCGTTTGGGTCCGAATCAGATGGTGTTGCTGGTTTGGCCTTCGCTTCGGCAGATGCTTCAATCAATGCTTCGAGCTCATTCTTCACCAACAACAGTAGTGAAGATGAAACTCCTGCATATTGCTTCATGGCCAAGGCAAAGGGCTATGTCTCCGGTGGATCCGAATGGGTCATGGATAGTGGTTGTACAAATCATATGACCGGAGACAAGGAGTTACTCACCGAAGAAAAACTATCACAATCTTCTTTGAAGTACATTACCTTCGGTGATAACAACAAAGGTAAAGTGTTAGGTTTGGGTAAGATTGCCATATCGAAGGATAAGCACATTGACAAGGTTATGCTAGTCCAATCACTTGGATATAATCTAATGTCTATTTCAAAGCTATGCGATATGGGTATGCTTGTTCTGTTTTCTGCTTCGCGTTGTGTTGTCTTTTCACAGGATGACTATACGTTTGTCTTCGAGGGTTACCGAAAGGGAGATCTATACATTGTTGATTTTTCTTCGGGCCCTGTTGTATCCACTTGCTTAATGGCAAAAGCTTCATCTGGATGGTTATGGCATCGAAGACTTGGTCATGCAGGGATGAGAAATCTTCATAACTTAGTGAAGAAGAATCATGTTTTTGGTCTTAGAGAAGTAAAATTCAATAAGGATCGTCTCTGCAGTGCTTGCGAAGCTGGTAAAATTACGAAGAAACATCATTCAGCGAAGACCATCATGACTACCACTCGTCCTCTTGAATTGCTTCATATGGATCTTTTTGGTCCTCAAAATTATGCAAGCTTGGGAGGAAACAAATATGGTCTAGTTATTGTTGATGACTTTTCTCGTTATACTTGGGTTTTCTTTTTGGATGACAAGAGCAAAGTGGTTGAAATCTTCAAGTCATTCGAAAAGAGAGCTCAAACAGAATATGAATTATCTCTGAAGCATATCCGAAGTGATAATGGAACTGAGTTCAAAAATACTCACATTGAAGATTTTCTTGATGATCATGGTTTTACGCATGAGTTCTCTGCTGCCTATACACCTCAACAGAATGGTGTAGTTGAAAGGAAGAATAGAACTCTTATTGAGATGGCCAGAACTATGCTTGCTGAATACAAGACTCCTATTAGGTTCTGGGCCGAAGCAATCAATACTGCATGCCACATCATCAACAAGGTTTACCTTCACAAATTCTTGAAGAAAACTTCACATGAGCTTATCACTGGTAACAAACCAAATGTCTCGTATCTTAGGGTATTTGGTGCTCCATGCTTTATTAGAGATATGAATCATAGCTCCAAATTTTCCCCTAAGGCACATGAAGGTTTTCTTTTAGGTTATGGCTCAAACTCTCACACTTACAGAGTCTATAACTCTCACTTTGGGAAAGTTATGGAAACTGTGAATGTAAGGTTTGATGAAACTAATGGCTCTCAAAAGCAGCATTTGTCTCATGATCTAGATGAACCTCCACTTGATGAAGTGATAAGGTCCATGGCTATTGGTGAGATTCGCCCTGTTGAAGCCAATCAACGTCAAGCTGTTAGGGATGATGATGGTCCAATGTTCCCACACATAGCCCGGGGCGCTGGAGACCAACATCCTGAAGCTAATGATGAACAGGACGAAGAAGGTCAAAGGAACGAAGGAAATGCTAATCCTGAAGGAAATGCTGAAGCTGAAGGTGAAGCTGATCCCGAAGCTGATGCAGATCCTGAAGCAGAAGCTGAGCCTGAAGCAAATGATACTACGTTATCACGAGTTCGAAGAAGAGTTGATGTGGATTCGATCCTTGAAGATGTCAATCAACCAGGTCGCCCCACTACACGTTCTCGTACTCGTTTGGCTAACTTCTGTGGAAACTTTTCTTTTGTCTCCATGCTAGAGCCTTCAAAATATGATGAAGCCATGAAGGACCCTGATTGGTTATTGGCTATGATGGAAGAACTTCACCAATTTGAAAGGAACAAGGTCTGGTCACTTGTTGAAAGGCCAGATCCCACGAAGCACAACGTTATTGGCACCAAGTGGATATTTCGCAACAAGCAAGATGAAGACGGTATTGTGGTAAGAAATAAGGCTAGATTGGTAGCACAAGGTTACACTCAAATCGAAGGCATTGACTTTGGTGAAACCTATGCTCCAGTAGCCCGTCTCGAATCCATTCGTGTCATGCTTGCTTTTTCTAACCACAAAAATATATTGCTATATCAAATGGATGTCAAAAGTGTGTTTCTTAATGGTGAAATCGAAGAAGAAGTGTATGTTATGCAGCCTCCAGGTTTTGAAGACTCGAAGAATCCTGATATGGTATATAGGCTTCACAAAGCTTTGTATGGACTGAAACAAGCACCTCGTGCTTGGTATGAAACATTGAAGGACTTCCTCCTGAAGAAAGGTTTCCAACCAGGAACAACTGACCCCACTCTTTTCACTCGATCATATAACAATGATCTATTTGTGTGTCAGATCTATGTAGATGATATTATTTTTGGCTGTACTAACACTGAAATCAGCGAAGAATTCGCAAGGATGATGTCGAAGAAATATGAGATATCTATGATGGGAGAATTGAAGTTTTTCCTTGGACTTCAGATTCGACAACAGAAGAATGGCACCTTTATTTCACAAGAGAAATACCTGAAGGATTGCCTGAAGAAGTTTGATCTTGCTGAATGCAAGACCATTAGAACTCCCATGCCTACTAATGGTTTTCTTGATGCAGATGAGAAAGGGAAACCCTTCGATCAGAAAAAGTTTCCGTCTATGATAGGTTCACTCTTATACTTATGTGCATCTAGACCTGACATCATGCTATCAGTTTGTATTTGTGCTCGATTTCAGGCAAATCCGAAGGAATCGCATCATATAGCTGTGAAGCGAATTCTTCGATATCTAGCACATACTCCTTCTTTGGGACTTTGGTATCCCAAAGGTACTCAGTTTGATTTGATTGGATATTCTGATTCAGACTGGGCTGGTGATAGGGTTGACAGGAAATCTACCTCAGGCACTTGTCATTTTCTTGGTAGATCTCTTGTATGTTGGGCTTCAAAGAAACAGAACTGTGTCTCAATATCTACTGCTGAAGCTGAATACATTGCTGCTGGCTCATGCTGCACTCAAATACTTTGGCTTAAGCAGACGCTGAAAGATTATGGTATTTATGTGAAGAAAATCCCTCTGCTTTGTGACAATGAGAGTGCCATCAAGATTGCTCACAATCCTGTGCAACACTCTCGCACGAAGCATATTGATATTCGTCATCATTTTCTTCGATATCGTGTTCAGCGCGAAGACATTGAGATTAGCCATGTAAGAACTGAAGATCAATTGGCAGACATATTCACGAAGCCATTGGACGAGAAAAGGTTTTGTGCATTGAGATGTGAGCTGAACATCTTAGACTCACACAATGTTCAGTAAGATCGAAACTTTTCACTGTATATAATCACCTTCGTTGTGCTTTATTTGTTTCGCTTGAGTTTTTCTTCGTCCAAGTTTAGCTTCGTTTGCCATTTGCTCTCTGTTCTGTGTTTAGCTTGTTTTATTTATTCGTTTCCTTTGTCCCCTATGCTTATCACTTTTAGCTTCGATGTTGTTCTTCGAAGTGATAAGTTTCGGACCCTACCCCTCCATTCTGTTTCACTCCCAATCTTTTCTATCTTGAATGTTAAGCACAAATTGAAACGGAATGCATATTGCTTTGAACGTCATTGAGTTCCGAATCAAATGCTTCCAACTTTATCGAAGTTTTTGCTCTCGGTCAAGACTTACTCTTCGGCCGTTGAGTCCCCGTCTTGTTCGGGTCGTTGAGATTCGCTCGCGATACGCCACTTCATCTGAGCCGTTGAATCGGAAGAGTCAGTCGCTGGACACCGTTCGATCTGATCTGGTAACCGCTCCATGTCAGGCCTATTTAAGGCGTCTCCCCACCGAAACGGTTCACCCCACGCTCATTCTCTCCGACTTCTCTGTCTCCCACCTCGAGCATCCGCAGAGCTCTCGTCCCCGTCGTCGCCGTCGCCGTTTCACTGCCGGAACGCCGCCGCCGTGGACACTCCTCGTCGACGCAGAGCACTTCTACGCTCCCCGTCGCCGTAGCCGCCTTGCGTCACCAAGTTAGGGTACGCACAGCATCTTGGATCCAATCGTGTTCTCTGTGTTCTTCATCTAGGGTTTGGATCTAAGTTTTGTTAGGGTTTTTATTTTTTTATAGGGCTGCTTGATCTGTGCGGTACCTTGCTCCTTGGGAAAGCTGTTCTTAGAATCCAAAGTAATCCCATCTTCTCTCAGGTCAGTGCTTAAGACTCGATTTCGTCTGTGTTTTGGATTGGGTTAGGTCTTGTTCTCGAACTAGTTCTAGCCGAATTCATAATCAGAGTTGCATCCAATCTTAGATTGATCTGAGCTCCTGTCAAAATTGATTTGTTTTTTGGTCGAAACCTTTGCCTGATCTTATTCATTCCCTCTCCCTGTTTCCCTCTTGTCTATGATTCTGTTCACAGGATGTCTGACGAAGAGGCTGCTATGGGAAATGAGTCTCACATTGTTGATGGACTCGAGAATTACCCTGAGCCACCGAAGCAAAAGGGCAAAGGAGGCAAATCAAAGGAAGTGAATAATGCCCGAGGCATACCCGAAGCCATTCGCCTCAAGATGGGCTATGACACCCCGCCAGAAGAGACAGATCATGATAGGAAGATTCGACTGCAAAGGATTCGTCGATATTGGGCTATTCGGTGGTACAAGTTCAAAAGCGTTCCATCTTGGAAGTGGGCAATGCAATTCGCCTTCAGCCCACCTTATCGCTACACCACCGCTATGTGCGCTCAGTACACTGCAGCAAACCGGAAGAAGTACTACCCGAAGCCTCCGGCTGTCCCGCACCCGAATTCACTCAAGACCCCGGATGATTATCCTGAAGAGCAAGAGAGGCTTGCTTTTCTGGCTAAGAAGAAGAGGATCCGAGACGAGAAAAAGGAAAAAGCTCTTGCTGCTGCAGGGCTTGATGAAGCCGAATCATCGAAGCCTAAGAAGAGGTGAAAGCTTCGGAAGCTGAGTGATTCACCCCCTCCTACTTCAGAAGAGGAGGCTGAACACGAAGCAGATGACGAAGCTGAAGCAGCTGCTCCGCTTGAAGACTCGATCGATGAAGATCCTGCTGATGAAGCAGATGATGAGTCAGAGCACTCACCCATTCCCCCAAGTCCGAAGAAGAAGCTGATTCGGATGCCTCTAAAGAAGAAGGCTGGAGCGAAGCCAACTGCTCCTAAAGGTATTAAGTTTCAAGGACCATCAGAACCTCCTGCTCCCAAGAGGAACATGGATTTGACGAACTTGGTGGTCGAGCCACCCCTGTCCTCCAAGCCTCCCCGCCGTCCAGTTCCAGCCGAGCAGAGGACCAAGGAACGGCATGACCCGAAGGCAAAGCCTGTGGCTAAGCCTACTGCCGTGCCCGAAGTCAAAGCTTCTGAGCATACTAAAGCTCCGAAGCCAAAGGCAACTGTGGCTAAGCCTGGTCAGACTTATGCCCAGGTGGGCACAAAGAAGCTGTCAGAAGCTGAATTGCGGAAGAGAGACCGCATCGAAGCTGAACGTTTGCATGCCGAAGCTCAAGCCAAAGCTAAGGCTGAGAAAGAAGCCAAAGAGAAAGAGAAAGCTGATAGAGAAGCTGCTGAACTTGAAAAGCAAAGGAAGGAGCTGGCTGAGGCAAACCAGCAAGCTGAAGCGAAACGCAAGCTAGCTGAAGCTAAAGCTCAAGAGGCTAAGACTGCCGCCGAAGCCAAACAGCTTAGCGAAGCTGAAGCTAAGCGTCAAGCTCAGCTTGATATTCTTCGCACAAAGAAAGATGAGAAAGCTGCAAGGGCCGCTCAAAAGGAAGCCGTTGTGGACATGGCTCCGAAGAACCTTCACCCGAAGCCAGTCGCAGCTCCTGTCCCCGAAGCCCATGATGAAGCTGAGCATAGTGAACACAATTTTCCAGATGCTAGAGAAGGTGAACTCTGGGACTGTTTAAGCCTGCATCAGGTATACTGTAAGCTTGCTGAAGCTATAAATCCCCAAGCTCTGGATATTGGGAATATCTACATTTCACCAAATCTTTCAGCCATGCTCGAAACTTTGAACAATCAGCTGAGAGATTTGCATTCAAGGGACAGATCAGAAACTGCTAAGATTCTGAAGTTCAAGAAGAAAGCAGATGATGAGTCTGATGAGGATTTCAAGACCGAAGCCATAGCTGCTTCGAAGAAAATTGCTATTGTTAATGAACAAACGAAGCAAAATATTCAAGTCTTTCAAGACAAGTTAAAGTCTGCCATTGAAGAATGTTGCAAGACTCACAATGCTTCTGTCATGGCTCTTGACTCAAAGAAGCGCGAAGCCATGCTCAAGCAATTAGCTTCACCACTTCCTATATTGCAACAAAGGAAGCGGTGTCTCATTGCTGACACTGAAGAAGCTGATGAGGTGAGCTCTCATCCGGCCAAGAAGGCCCCTAGAAAGGCTTCGCCTCCTCGATGCAGAATCATCAAGCTTGGCAAACCCACATCGAAGCCATCCGCCCCCGAAGTAGTTCCACCCTGTGCTCACACTCCTCCTCCACCTCAACCTGCTCCACAACCATCCGCTCAAGACAATTTTGCGCCAGAACCTTCTCCACCCCCTCAAGACATTCCTGAAAAGGATTACTCTTCAACTCACTCTGCTGAGGAGTCTGAAGACAAACAAGGCGAAGCCCAAGATCAAGTTGTTAATGCTGAAGCCAATGCAGATGCAGAAGTCGAAGCTGAAGCCGAAGCAAATGAGTTGGCCATTGTAACTCAACCGCCAAGGCGAATCACAGATGCACGAAGGCATTGCATTCCTGCTCAAGACACACAGCTAGACTCCGTTTATCCCAGAGAGACTTTTCCCATATTCTTGGGAGAAGGAACTTCTTCAAGACATGGTCCTGAATTTGACATTGAAGTTCATCGCAAGAAGCTTCGATTCTTTGGCACTAGTCCATATGCCTCACCAAGAACTGCAGATGACCTTCGATTCTGGACCGCCGAACAGCAAATCCTGTACACGAAGCTTTACTGCCAGAAAGGTGTTCTGTTCAGACACAAGTACTTGGACATGCACAGCCTATCATCTGCAACGTGCTTCCAAAACATCATGGAAACTATCGAAGCATAGAATTTGACTGGATTATTTGCTATGGAAACTCCATTCAACTCAGAGCTAGTGAAGCAATTCTATGCCACACTATATGTCTCTGGAATCCCAGATGATACTAGCTCATGGATACTTGAATGGATGATTCAAGGGAAAGTGTTCAGAATGCACTCAGATGAATTCATGGAAATTGTGAACATCCCAAGGCACACAGGAGAAATTGCAAAGGTTCACATGTTGTCGGATCCCACTGAAGCAGAATTTGCATCTCTATTGGATCCCGAAGTCACTGGAGATCACATGCCAGAAAACATTCGCCCGAAGCATCTGGTGTTCATTTCAAAGACTTGGTTCTATATCTTGTCAAACTCACTGATGCCTCTCAGTTCTACGAATGAAGAATCAAACATTCTCTATCCTACTCGTCATGCTTTAATGAAGCTCACCCATGGACATGTGTTTGACTTCGAGGATTGTTTTCTTCGATACATGGTACAAGCTGCTGAATTGGTAAATCAACTGAAGCCATATGCTCCTTGGCTGCAAGCCATTTGCAACCATGGACGCAGCGAAGATTACACTGCGAAGCATCACCCAAAACTGTTCTGCCCTCCAGTCCGCGATACAATGAATATCTTCAGGCGGCCAAATGACCCATTTGCAACATATGTTGGAGTCAGACAGCACGTCAATGAACGCAATATGTCGAAGCGTTATCAGAAAGAAGTGTACCACTTTGAAGTTGCTATTCGAAACCAACAGCTGCTTGAAAACTTCATCGAAGGAAATCAGCGCCAGATGCAACATCTATCTGATGAGATAAACAAAGTTGGTAACATTTCCTTGAACAACAACCAATACTTGAAGGTGTTGAACCGTCATTCTTGGAAAGGTTTACGGAAATTCAACTCAGTGAAGAAACTCGAAGCCGATCGGATTTTCAAAGAATATCCACATCTTCAACGTTACTTCTCCAGAGATGATACGGTCGACCGCCCCAACCCCAAGATCCCTTCGCTGGACAAGATTGATGAAGTCTTATTCGTCAACCCTGCTGAACAGATTCGCCCCGATACCTTTTCGGATGAAGACTCTCACACATCGAAGCACGAAGACGATCCTCTCGACGACAGCGACCTTGAATTGCTTCAAGCGTCGATGGACTTCGACGAGGAAGAGTCACCGGCTTTGACCCAAGGCGAAACTTCTGGCGATGCTTCTTCATCAGGCGAAGACAATGTGCAGGGTCCCAGGGTTGCAGCTAACGCATAGATGCTTTTGATCTACCTATCAACCTTTTGTCCAATTTTTGACAAAAAGGGGGAGAAAGTAGCATCGAGTTTAGATTCGCTGCGGGGCTTTTTGGGTTTTGATTCGATTCGATCTTTTGCATGTTAAGTTACGACAAACATTCCATTCTTCGATTGGCTTGTAACTTAAGTATTACTTCGATTGTGAACTGTTTCATCTTATATGTCAATAACCCCGTGCTTGCAAGTTTCTCTCCTTTTTTTTATCTTGCAGGTGGTTATTATCTTTAAGTTCACAGGTTATTGGATGATTGCATATTCTTCAAGTCATATTCTCTATATGCAATTGATTCGCTAAGATATGTGTTAGGCTTCCCATTGATGATATTCTTCAACAAGCATTCTCTTCGATTATACAAATCTTCAATGCTTGCATTCAGGGGGAGTCATAAGCTTCATATCTTAGAGTTTGCTCTCAACTCAAATTCAAAATTCCATATCTTTTATCGATGCCTGTTTTGTCAACAATAGTCCAAAAAGGGGGAGATTGTAAGAGCAAAGTTATGCCCTCATGAGTTTTGGATATTGTTGGTCAAAACAGTAGAGGAACTAACAAGTTTTCTAGTGTGAAACAGATGGTTAGGTTCCTGAAGTTATAGGTTGGTGATAAAGCGTCAACGAAGATTTACTCATTTATTGAAGCATATCCTCTGGAGTGAATCTCATCACGGATGTCGACCCCTAAAAAGATAAGGAATCCTGAAGCACGCCTCATCGAAGAAGATGATCAAGTTGGCGCAAGACTTAGTTGTTTTTGCGTAGTTCTTTTTACTTCTTTGAGTCGTAGGAAAAACCGTACTATCAAGAGGGGTTTAGTAAATGTACTCCGAAGGTTTTGATGAAAAGACTCAAATCGAATCTAAACCAGTGAGAAGCCAGAGTTGAAGAAATCTCATGTGAGCTAGGTAATGCTTCACCAGCGAAGACTTTGTTCTTTCGGCTCCTGAAGCAGAACCAAGTCGGTGAGTCAGCTTTACTTGGACCGCAAGTAAAGTTGCGCTTTGATTGGAAATATGACCGTTGGGGACAGGTGTCAAGCTGTCACATCGGGTCACTTCAGTCATTTCGCACCTAGGGATTGCCACCTATAAATACGCCACCCCAGCCCTCATTGGCTGGTGGCTGCTCCAAGATTAATTCCTTATAGAGGAGAGAGAGAGAGCAACCCCCACCGAAGCAAATCAAAAACCCATCCACAGAAGCATAAGTCCTATTGATCTGAGTTGATTCATTATGACTTAGGAAGAAGTTTTCTAGCCTTTTTATCTTGGAGAACTGCAATTCTCCTAGACGGTTAGAGAGTTGTTCTTCAGAGAGCGAAGAGTTATTGTCGCCTCGAAGTCCAGTTTGTCAAAGGTTTCGGTGATTTCCTCAATAATCAACCACGAGTGAAGAACTGACCAAGCTCAAGGAGATTGGTTCAGTGGAGATACGGACGGAGAGAGGTTAGCTCCTGTGTTCAATCACAAGTCCCTCCAACCAGACGTAGCACTTTGCAGAGTGTGAACTGGTCGAACAAACATCGCCGAGTCAAGAGTTCGTTTTACTTTCCGCACTTACATTCAGTTTATCAATTGCTTCAGTGATCCGCTTCGATGCTTTTCATTCACTATGTTTTGCTTCAATCATGTTCTGCTTCAATGTTTACCTTTCTGTTGAATCTCTCCGGTTGCTGAGTTATGCTTCACTTCATAGCTTTATGCAAAATTTTGAAGTGATCATTCACCCCCTCCCCCTCTGATCACATACTTGGTCTAACAAATTGGGAGAAGTCTCTTCCATTCATCGAATTTTCTTATATCAATAGTTTCCAATCTAGTCTAAACAAGGCTCCTTTTGAACTCCTCTATGGCCGACGATGTCAAACACCCCTAAAATGGTCAGAAACCGGTGAAAGACAATTCTTTTGACCGGATATGATCAAGGAAGGAGAAGAGCAAGTTTGCATTGTTCGTGATCAATTGAAAGCCGCTCAATCTCGTCAGAAAAGCTACTATGATCGTCATCATAGACAAGAAAGCTACAATCTTGACGAGAAGGCTTACCTTCGGGTTACTCCTCTGAAGGGAACCCAATGCTTCGGTATCAAAGGCAAGTTGGCCCCAAGTTACATCGGACCTTTCCACATTCTTGCTAAACGTGGAGAAGTTGCCTACCAACTTGAACTACCCCCGCACCTTTCCCGAGTACATGATGTATTCCATGTGTCACGACTCAGGCGTTGCTTCAAGGACCCCATCCGCGAAGTCGACCACGAAACGCTTGATCTCCAAGATGGCCTTTCTTATCGAGAGTACCCTGTTCGTATTCTTGATTCCGCAGAGCGTGTCACTCGTCGTCAAAAGATCAAGTTTCTCAAAGTGCAATGGTCACACCACTCTGAGAAAGAAGCTACATGGGAAAGAGAAGACCGCCTCCGTGCCGAGTACCCCACCTTCGTCCCGACGACTTCTGAATCTTGGGACGAGATTCTTTTGAGTGGGGGCGAGTTGTCACAACCCTCTTTTAGGTATGTGCTAGGGTTAGGTTGCTCCTTTGCATCATGTAAAAAAATTCAAAAGAAATTGAATTGGGGAAAAAGAAAAGCCCCAAAATAAATCATTCAAATGGCCAGATAAAAGTTTCTTCCAAAAATTCCTCTGTTATTTTTGAAAAGTCTTATAAATATGCATGATCACATATAAAATGAAGTGGGTCCCACTGCATGCACCAAGATTTTTCAAAAATTCCAAACAGAGCTTGGAAATTAAATAAATACCCTATTTGATTTGAAATTCAAATTAATTGAATTTCAAAAATCTCCAAAACTTGTGAGTGGCTAGCTATATGTCTCCTAAGCCCACATAAAAGATTTGAAGATTTTATAAAATACTCTGGGATTTATTTACCAGAGCAAAACAAAAAGGCAGAAAAATAAAAAGAAGAAATAAAAGGAAGGGTCAGAGAAGCCCAACTTATCCCCCAGGCCCATTTGTACCAGCCCAGCCCGCAACATCTTGTCGTCTTCCTCGCCGCGTCGACAAGCTACTTGGTGGCGAGCATGCCGACGCCGGCGAGGGCCACGTTGCCCCTAGGCCTTCCCCTGCCTTCTCCTCGCGCCACGCAGCTCGACAGAGAACCCCGCGTTCTTTCCTCTCATCTCCGCTTCCTCTAGCTTCTTCCTTGTCGAGATCTTGCCGGCCCCGAGAGCCCTTCGTCGCCGCCATGCATGCACCACCGTGGCCATCGACGACCATCCGTCCAGCAGACGTGTCCAGGAGGCTCGCCGCAGTCGACCTCGTCGTCAAGAGCAACGAATCGAGCCGGAAGCCTCTGGAGACGCCGCCCGTGTCGAGTTCCTCCCCACGGCCGTCGTGTGCAATTACCGGAATTTCGTAGCCTCCGTTGCTTCTCTGCCTCCACCGACCTCTCCATCGTCTCCAAGGTGAGCCACCGGTTAATTCCCCTAACTCACGCTCGATTTGGCGCCCCGTAGGCGCCGCTCCGCTATCCGGTGGCTCCGGAAGCCGCCTCAGTTGACGCCGCCGACGAGCACGGCCTCCCCGGTGATGCTGCGCTGTTCCAAAAGATGCGCACGGCTGCGGGATTCAAATTGGTGGTCGCGCCTTGCCGAACCGTGGCCTGTGGCAGATTCCGGCGACACCTCTGCCGCGGTTTTGGTCGCCGTCGGCGAACCCCGCCATTAACCCGCTAATTAGCCAGCTAACCCCCCCCCCCCCACACACACACACACAGAGGCTGCCAGGTGGGCCCCAGCCCCCCCCCCCTTAACCCCCTCTCTGTTAAAATAACAGAGGGATTAAACCCCTCTCCCACTGACAGGGCTGGCCCACTGGCCAGAGCCCTAGTGACGTCAGCCATGCGTCACAGTGACGCATTAAATAGAAAAAGATTAAAAGAAAATCTAGAAAAATACAGAAAAAAGATTAAACTTTGAAATTCAATAACTTTTAATCCTAACTCCAAATTTAATAAATAATATATGAATAATTATCAGAAAAATGCAAGGATTAAGAATATGCAAAAAAAAATTATGTTTGACCATTTTAAAATGGGTGAACATAAGCAAAGGTGCATATGAATTAATTTGAATTTGAATTTGGAGTTTGAATTTGAATTTGGAGTTTGAATTTGCAATTCAATTGCAATACACTTCAATTAAATTAAATTTGCCACAAACCAGTACCCTTTACATCATGTCACAACTTATCATGTGCTTGTGCATTTACTTTCGATGTTGCCCCCCCCCCTTTATTGATGATTGTTTCGGTAACAGACTTTCCGAGACGGTGATCACCCCCGAAGAAGAAGAAGTCCTTTAAACCCATGTATCGTCAGCAAGGCAAGCAAACCCCATTGATCATGTCTATAAAAACCCAGTTCCCTCTCTTTCTCTCTTATGCATGTTTAGGAGTTCACCATGATATGTTCTACCGCTAGTTGAACCCATTCCTTTGCATGACCTATCATTTCTGCCATAGTATTAAGCTAACCTCAACCTAGTAGATCTAGGAATTGCTTGTGATCATCATGTGGCCATTCATCCATGTTATGCTTATGCTATGCTTAGAGTTGTGGAAGCATTGGTCCATCTTGGGTGATGAATTGATGTTGGCGGCAGTCATGTTCATGTTACTTGTGATGAAAAGGGTGTGGTGAACTTGACTAAACAAGGTGAACGATGAGAGGCTGTGTAGAAGTACACAGTGGGTTGTCTCGTTGAACACTGCCCTAGGCCCCGAGTTCTTGTGTTGGGATCCAAGACAAAGATTACTACCACATGTTGGGCAAACGGACCCCCGCTCAACCTACTAACTCACCCCAGTTCAAGTCCAGGAGTCACTAGTTCGGGCTTTCCATTTGGCATATGCATAGAAAAAGAATGAATGAAAGTTTGCATCATTTAGATATGTGGGTGGACCTGTGAGACAGTAAAACCATCTGCTAAGGTGGCATCTCGGTCGCCTGCAACGTCTGAGTCTGTATCGTTGACCCGGCCGGACTCTTGAGCGGTGAGCAACTCAGATGGTTGATTCCTGGATTAGAGTTGGTTGTGAGGTAAAAGTTGTGGAAATTATCCTCGCCGACACCCGCTTGAATGGTGTCGAGGCCAAGGCGGTAACTGATAGTTTCATGTGTGTAGAACTAAACCCCTGCAGGGTTAATAAACTATCTGAATAGCCGTGTACGCGGTTATGGACTACTTGGAGACCTTTACTTGTTCATAGACAACTTGAATGGATACTCTAAAACTTTCCAAGATAAGTGTGAGTGTTGTGGCGTGATTCCTCCTGGGGAAGTCGAGGAAGTATCCATAGTGGTGTATTGGTTGGAGACTTGGTAGTGGACTCGTGTACGCTTCTTACCTCAAGTCTGGTACTCATAGTACAGGACTAGCCAAGTCAAAGCTGGCACTTCTGCATGTTGAAACCCCACCTCCCTTTACCTTGAAACTTGAGCATGAGTAGTATAGTTCTGATGTAAGTGTTGGTGAGTATGACTTTGTACTCACGTTTTCTTATTCTATGTTTTAGATGAGAAACCAGACCCCGATGGAGTCGCCTTCCTGAAGCTCGACGTTGAATAAGCTAGTATAGTTCCAGACATTTCTTAATCTTGTCTGTACTCAGACCTAATTTGCTTCCGTTGTTTGATGTAATGATGGATCATAGTCATATGATCTTTGTGTACTCTATGTGTAAGTCATTAAAGATATACTTTGTAGAGTTCATGCAATGTGTACCTGTTCTTTACACTGGACATGTATGCTGCGTGTATGATTATATCATGCATGTCTTAGTGTGGGGTTCGATACCTTAGTTGTGATCTTGCCGGTGGTCTTTTATACACCAAGTGGCCCTTAGATGTGCGCAGCTTGAGGCATCGCGATGCGATTGCTCGTGACTCTGTCACGTGGCACACTTTGTTGTATGATCGAGCCCGCCCAAGACCCTGAATAAGAGATCGGGCTGGAGTCTGTTTATGTAAGAGTTAGGATTCAATCGATAATATGGTTGAGGCGACTTGTCTATGAGTATGGGATTTCACCACCCATAAGCATTTAGACTTGTGAGCATACGAAGAGGACCCATCTCAGTTGATCATCCGGCCTGGATGGGATGCCCCTCACGTTCGATGCTTTCCGAGAGTGTTCTGTGCTTGGCCTTGTCTGCTTAGACAAGTGGGTACGGCTCTAGTCTCTCCATATGATTGTATCGTGACTGGAATTACATACGCATATTCCAGGTCCCGACATCTTATCTCGTAACGGATGGAGACCGACCTTTGCCACCTTGACACTCGACCTTTGCGACACCGGGTTTTCACCCGATCACCGTCGCGAAAACCCGCACTAGACCAGTCGTAGCCAACGGAACAAAAACCCTGTTTAATAATTAAACGGATTATTTTTATAGCGCCGGAAAATGTTCTCGGAACGGTGTCAAAGTGAGGTACGATTGACGGGCACGACGCACTGAGCGTGTGCTTCGAGATTTCATCCGAATCGGACGTCGTATGCACTCCCGGCGGTCAGAAACATGGAGCATCGGACGCAAGAGAGAAAACCCGAGGGATTTTGCGTAAACTTGCCAGCCAGACTCCCCTATATAAAGACCACCACTCTCCCACCCCTTTCTAGGGTTTCCCCTAGAAAAAAATTGCAGTCACCCCCCTCCACCACCAAGACCTCACTGCGGCCCGGATCCGGCCGATCCGGCCGCACCTCGACCCCGCCTGGCCACCAAATGCCCCGAGCCCGAGCTGCCGCCGCACTGGGCAGCCACGATCCATATCGGATCGGGCACCGGTTGCCCATCGCTAGGCCAGTTGGGGCGGCCCACGTGTGCCTCCCTCCGCGAGGCCCACCAGCAGCCCCAGCGGCCCACAGCACGGCCTGGCCGCCTCCCCTCTCGCCTAGCGCGATGCCAGCCTAAGCCTCGCCCACCTCGGCCTACTGGGTCGCAGCCCGTGAGGTTTTATTTTTTTTCCTTGCTTCTGTAAAATTTTGCTAAGTCCCAGAAAACTGTGTGCTTTATCTGTTTTGCGATGCAATTAGTGAATGATCCGTAGCCCGTATAACGATGCGCCCAAAAGGAAAATTGTTTAAATTTGTGTGTACTTCAGTTCATCTTTTGTGAGCATTTTGATTTGAGGCCATATTGATGTTGTTAATCACTGTTGAAGTGGGCACCAGACTGTTAAGTGCTGCTAATTTCTGGAAATTGTTGCTGTTGTTATTTTATTGCAACTTTGGTTGAAGATTGTGTCACATCCATGAGGCCTATGCTATTGATTCCTTCATGTATGTGTTAAGCATCATGGGCACTGCAATTATATGCATTCCTTTGCCATGTTTGATTGCTGTAGCTATATTAATTCTTGCTCCAAAGTGGTGACCCTGATGACATGTGTTGCTGTTTATATAAATTTGCTACTTTGCTGCCCTATATCTTTTTAACCGTGCATCCTATTGAGCATTATAATATGTCATTTTGATCTATGCCATGTCACCTTCCATTATATGTATTGCATTGTCATGTTTACATTCCTAGTCATAGTTATGTTCAGCTCCAAAGTGTTTATTCCGCTGTTTTTGACAGCCACCTATGTTTTTCACCAAGTCTGTAACTTTCCGATGCCATGTTGCACGCTTAATATCTTTTGATCTGTGATGTCTATGACCTTGATGCTTGTTTGTACCTGATCACCATCATCTCTACTTCATGCCCACATATTTCTATGTCATGTTTCTGCACATTTGCATATAGTTTTACTTCTGTTTATACAGCACGAAAATAACAGTTTATGCCCTGTTTTCCTGATTTTCACTAAGTCCTTGACCAGTAATGTTTTATTGCATTTTGCTTGGGCTATAATTAATTGTTCATGATGCCTATTTGCATGATTCTTTTTCCATGACTTGCCTGCCATGTCTAATACATTGCATATCATTTTTGTGCATGTTTGAAACCTTTTGCTTGTTTATTTGTTGCTCTAAAGTGTGCTACCTGATGTTGGTAGATTGGGAGCATAACTTGTAATGCTTGTATCTTTTTAACCGTAACTCCGTTTGGAGTGTTCTTTATATGTAACGTGATTAGTTTTTCGTGTACTTTGTGTTTATGCTATTGTTTTCTGCTGTTAACCAACTTAAAATATTGTTTAGCGCAGAACAGTACCGATTAGTTAAATTGTCGTGGGGCACTTAGTGGAATGCCATGTTTAGGTTGTGCCTCACTTAAATTGACTAGCATAGATAGTTTCCTTTATGCTTCACCTCTTGTAATGTTTGTGTGCTATGCCATGCTTGAGTGATATGCCATGTTAACAACCTTTGCTCATGTTGTGTAGCTAAACAACTTGAACCTTTCTAAATGTGCGGTATCGTCGTGTGTGACGAGTACTCCACTTAACATGTTAGTAACCGCTCTCGACGATAGATGTGATGCTGTGCGTTGTCTCGTGTTGCCATCTTGTTGATGCTTGCTCGTGATTTCTTCGTAGTAATAGATGCTTGCTCGTCGATTGCCTTTTTCCAGTGTTTCCTTCTTGTGTGCTTCCGCCGGTACCTCTCGGAGATGATGCGATTTTACGATCGGCTACACCTTCGACTTCGTGTTCTCATCAGGTAAGGGGGAGCATATACCATGCTTATAACTTTTAGCTCACTCGCGCCGAGGTGTAGGATAGAAATATTGCTTGATCCTACCACTTCATATTCATGCCTCTCAAATAAATCCAAACATCCATGTCCTCCACATCCCAGCAAACCTTTTCAGCTATCTTACTATTGCTCGCTGCTCAGCCACTTCTTAGTATGCATGCTAGGATGTTATAAATTGTTATCCTGTTGCTCTTTGGATTGGGCTATCACATTATTATATTGTTGTGGATGATATGATTATTATAATGTTGACTATATTCGACGAAGGATGGAAGGTCTAGGCTATCCTGCCCCGACGCTTTGTTCCATTCGAGTCACCTAGGAACCGAGTTACGGGTATTGTGTCACTTGACGAGCGTTCCTAACCGCGTGTGGGATGCTATGGGGTCCCCTTTTCTTACCTATCTAACTTCAAACATTTCTAGTGGTGGCCCAAGCTGATTTACCATTTGAAACTGTGTGTGTCTGTCGGGTCGCTCCTAGCAGATATTCTATAAAATAACTTGGGCTAGCTGAGACATGGTTTCTCTTGTTGGTCCACCACAGGGAGCTACGGAGCTGCCCACATGGTTTGGGTAGCTAACCCGACCTCATCCAGACGATAGAGGCCAATTCGAGAGCGCGGCCGGTTTTTGGGTTGGATGTCGACTCACCGGAGGCCACCCGGATTTGTGCGTTGTTAGTTAAGAGGGAACTATCGTTTGGGATCTCTCGGAACTAAATCATAAAATGGTTGCCTATGATGGGTAGCAACTGAGAGAGATGGCCGTGCGTGCGGAGCCTTGTAATGGGCATTTGGTACACCCCTGCAGGATTAAATCTTTTCGAGAAGCCGTGTCCACGGATATGGACGACTTGAGTCCTACTCCTTGTTCATAGAAAACAACAAATGAGATAATCCTAATAATTTGATTCAACGTGTGTGTGCCTTTACTGCTTCTTCTTCGTCGGGATGCGAAGAGGAGGACAAGGATAGGATAGGTGTTATGCTTGCGTAAGTAGTTGTTAGCAAGACTTTTTGGAGGCGATTCCTCATCGAATGCTTGGTTCTCATCTTACTGTAAAGTAGACCGTTAGCCACTCATATATTGCTAGTGCGTCTGCAACCTCACCACTACCCCCATATTACCCGTGAGAAGTTAGTTACAAGACTTTTGATATAGCTCACCTCTTTCTTTTCTCTTTTACGCACGTTATGCAAACGATCTTGGACTTCAAAGGAGCTCGACGAACCTTCTTCTGACTCGACGAAGACTAGTTAGGTGGATCCCGGCGGAGAGCCTGGACCCGTGTGGTTACGGGAATGGTGTGTTTTACCTTTGCCACTAGGCATTTGAATGTAGTCTGTACTCAGACATGTATCTTCCGCTGATGTAATGTATATAAGGCAGTTTTATGCCGATTGTATGAGATGTTGTATCCTTGTAGCTGTAATGTTATGATATCATGTTGGAAATCCGTGTCGGGACCCGGGGTTAGCGTATGCAAGTCCAGTTAAGACATAGTCATATGGAGAGCCGAGAACCGTACCCACTTGTCTAAGCAGACAAGGCCAAGCACAGAACGTTCTCGGAGAGCATCGTACGTGAGGGGCATCCCATCCAGGCCGGATGATCAACTGAGATGGGTCCTCATCGTCCGCACACAAGTCTAATGATATGGGTGGTGAACTCCCATATTCAAAGACAAGTCGCCTCAACCATACTATCGACTATCTCATAACTCTTACATAGACTTACTCCAGCCCGATCACTTAGTCGGGGTCTAGGGCGGGCTCGATCATACCACAAAGTGTGCACGAGACGGAGTCTCGAGCAATCGCATTGCGATGCCCCAAGCTGCGCACATCTAAGGGCCACTTGGTGTATGAAAGACCGCCAGCCAGATCACAACTAAGGTCTTGAAAACCCATACAAAGACATGCATGTTATAAACATACACGCAGCACACATGCCTTGTATGAACAGTAGGTATCATTGCAATTATCTACAAAGTATACATTTGTATTGATAACTCTTATAGAGTGCACACAGAGATCACAAACATGTGATCCAACATTACAACACAAGTGGAAGCAAAGTATGTCTGAGTACAGACAAGTTTAACAAATGGCCTAAGAAGCCTTATTTAAACACAAGCCCTCCACGAGGGAACCAGTCGTCTGACTGGGACTAGACTAGCTTGATCTTCAGTCGTCCAGCTCGATGAAGAAGCCACCTTCGGGGTCAGTGGGTTCATCTAAAACATAGATTAAGAAAATGTGAGTACAAAGTCGTACTCAGCAAGACTTACATAGGAGCTATACTAATGCATATGTATCAAGGTAAAGGGAGGTGGGGTTTCACTTGCAGAAGTGCCAGCTTTGACTTGGATAGTCCTGAACTACGAGTACCAGACTTTGAGGTAAGAAGCGTACACGAGTCCACTACTTTCTCCAACCAATTACACCACTATGGTGCCTTCCTCGACTTCCCCACGAGAAAGCACGCCATAGCACTCACACTTATCTTGGTGTGTTTTAGAAGTATCCAGTTCAAGTTGTCTAATAATCAAGCTAAGCTTTCCAAGCAGTCCATAACCGCGGACGCGGCTATTCGAATAGTTTTGTTAACCCTGCAGGGGTGTACCGCTACACACACATGATCATCAGTTACCTCCTTTGATCTCGACACCATTCAAGGGGTGCCAGCGAGGATGCTCACCACAACTGTTACCTCATAGCCGATCTAGTCCGAGAAAGCCGCCTACTTGGGTTGGCTACCACTATCGTGAACCCGACCGGTTTACCGAAGTGGACCCAAGTGATGTGTGCGTGGTGCATAAGCCGGTCTCGGATGAGCCGTTCTCTCACTTAGCAGCCAGGCCACAGACCTACCAGAACTCCAAACTATTGCGACATCTGGACATCGAAAGGGATGAGTTAGTAAGCTGAGAGGGGTCAATGAGCCCAATGTGTGGTTGTACTCTTCATCTTGGATCACCACACAAGAACTCGGACTTAGGGCGGTGTTCAACGAGACAACCCACCGTGTACTCCTACACAGCCTCTCATCGTTCACCTTGTATTAGGGTAGATTCACCAACACTTTTCTACCATCATCATCATGATCACTACCATCCCGACTCACATAACAGTATCATCATGGTATCACTCTAAGCATGCAATAAGCAGTAACTATTGCAGGGGCCACATGATATCAATCAACTCCTACATTTGCTAGGATTGTGGTTTTGCCTACTACTGTGACAAATGATAGGTCATGCAAAGGAATGGGTTCATCTATGTGATAGAAACATAGCATGGTAATCATCCTATACAATGCATAAGCGAGACATGAGAGGGAAGTGGGATTTTATCGACATGATCAATGGGGGTTTGCTTGCCTTGCTGACGAGGTTCGGGGTCGGGGTCTTCAACGAAGGGGGCAGCCTCCTGTTCCGGTTCCACCTCTACTCGACAAACAACAAACAAGGTAGCAAAGTAAATACAATGCACAATCACATGATGGAAGGTTGAAACTTGATGTATATGCTTTGATGTGTGAAGCAATTCCATTTAAATGGAGTATATTGCAAATTGAATTTACAAATTCAAACTCCAATTTGAATTCAAACTTAGCCAAGTTACATGTGACATTGTTTGATCAATTTGAATCATTTTGAAATGTGTATGATATGCCTCTGATGTGTAAGTGAAATGTAGCATGTTGCATGGTTCAAGTTGCAAAAACTTTTGAATTGAATTTGATTTAATTCCATTTAAATCAAATAGCAAATGCTACTGATCCCAATTTAAAATCAACTCAAACAAAGTTGAAAGTTGGATATTTGGATAGCTTATTTTCTCCTGATCATTTTTCATATATTATTTGTCCAATTTGGAGTTGATATGAATTTTCTATGAATTTCCAAAGTTTGGGCTATTTTCTGGATTTTATGGAATTACTTTAATGTTTTTATTCCAATTATTGCATCAGCACTGAGTCAGCATGACATCAGGGGGTTTGACCCAGTCAAACTGACATGGGGGCCCCATCTGTCATGGACTCAGGGGCTAATCCCCTCTCTGTTCAAATAAACAGAGAGGATTAGGGGGCATGGGGCCCACTGTCAGCTTCACTGGGGGGATTAGGGGGTTAACTTAACCCGGCCACGTCGGACCTGCCGGCGGCTAGCCGCTGGTGACCAGAAATGTGGCGGCGCTGTTCGGGATTGCGCATCCGGCCACCATCTGGCGCGCTGTGACCACCAAAAGGCGGCCCGTGCACGCCCGCTTCACCCAGCACCAACGGGGAGGCTCGAAAGGGGATGGAGCCTCGCCGGCGTCGAGATTTGCGGCGATGGAGCTACGGCTGCGAGTTGGTTTTCGTTACAAGTCGCGAAAAGGAGCGGGGTTAGTCTGGTTCGAAGCAGTGGAGCACGGGGATCACGGTGCACGCGCTGGTGCAAGCTGGAGCTCACGAGAACGAGCTTGGGCTCATCCATGGCGGAGGCCGAGCTCGGCTCCCATGGCGGATCCCGAACGAGGAAGAATAATGGGCCATGGCTGGGTGGGGTCGAACGAGTGACTCACCCTGAATCCAATGGTGGTGACGGCGTGGCTTGGGAGGATGGAACGGTGGAGTATTCGAACGGCGACGGTCGACGGCCGGAGTTGGCGAAGATGAAGGGGGCGGCGGCTACAAAGCTCCTCGCGATGATTCCTTCTGCACGGTGACGTAGTCGAGGACGGCGGAGGCGACGGACAGCTTGGCGTGGCTCGGGGACGACGGTGGCCACGAGTCCTTCACGGCATGGCGACGGCGGCGCTCGGGTCTTCGTCGAACTTGGCGAGAGAGAGGGTGTGGGCGTCTCCAGAGGGGGGGAATGGGTGCGTGGCTCGACCAGGAGCTGCGTGGTGCGGCTAGACATCTCTAGAGGGGCAGGTGGCGACTAGAGGGACGACGCCGTGCTCGGCTGTCTCGGTGGGCATTCCACCGAGCAGCTTGGAGGCGCGGGGAGGGGGAAGAAGACCCTACTGCCCCTCTGGGCCGGGTGGGCTGGATGGGCTGCTCTCGCCTGGGCGCCAGGTAAGCTTTCTGTTTCTTTTTCTGTTTTTCTTTTCTGCCATTTTGTTTTGCTGTGCTAAATAAATAGCTAGGCATTTTATTAAATGCTGAAAAAATTTATATGGCCTCATAATAATATAGACTAGCCACTTATAAAGTTTCAACATTTTTAAAATTCAAATAATTTGAATCTTAACTCAAATAGGGATTTTTAATTAATTCCAAGGAACTGTTTGAATATTTGAAAAATCCATGAGCATGGGGTGGTCCCACATCACTTGATATGTGATCACACTCATTTATAAGACTTTTCAAAAATCTAACATGAATTTTTGGAGAAGATTTTTATCTGGCCTTTTGAATTAATTCCTCTGGGGGGTTTCTTCTCCCAATTTGCTTTTGATTTTGATTTCAAAGATTTCTTTTGAAATTTTATCATGCTGCAAGTGACTTGCTAACCCTAGCACATTACCTAACAGAGGGTTCTGACAATCCGGGGCATATGACATTGTCATATGTCGCGGTGGGACCGATATGTGCTTCATCCCCGGATCTGGATGGAAACATCTAGATTTAGAACAGTACCGCATATCGGGCCTTACAACTTGGTATCATAGCCTTACCGATCGTAGGATCCCTTTTCTGGCCGAAGTCGAGTCTAGACAAAAATTATTGTGTAGTTACTAAGTTAGATATCGAAGAGTAGGAATCTTTTTCCTCCTTATCCATGCTCTGGTCAGGACACGTGACGTAAGTGTTTTAATCACGACTTATCTCCTTTCAAACTCTAGGATCTCGAATGTGTGGAGTTTCGGAACCATTACAATGCCTTGCTTGCAGCGTATTGTCTCGATTCTGATTCTCAGGTTGGGAAATCTTGTAGTAACTTTAGTCTATCCGACTCTGGTTTACATCTTGGTCGTCTGTTGCTTAGTATCTTCCCGATTTGAGTGAGAATGCTTCTTTGACCGTCGCTTAGTATCCTCCCGATTTCAGTGAGAATGCTTCTTTGACCGTCGCTTTGAACTATCGTTCTTTCTTTTGTCTCCCGATGGTTCCATTCTTCGACGTCGCCATCTCTCTGCGGAAAGTTTTCTCGACGGAAGGTCATCGTATGACATGGAGCAGAGTCCCTTGTTGGTGGTGTTGAAGATCGTCGACTCTTTTCTCTCCCCCTCCCCCTCTCCCCCGGATCATCCTGGATCTCGGGACGAGATCCCTTCTTGGTGGTGTTGTATTGTAACAACCCATATTTTCAATAAAATTAAAAAATTTGTTTTCTGCGTGAATTGGTTGATTGTCTGATTTGTTTGCGGTGTTTTCATCCCCAATTTATCGATCGGTGATTATTTCCCCCCTCTTATCTCATACCGTACGGAGACCAACCTTTTCCACCTTGACACTCGACCTTTGCGACACTGGGTTTTCACCCGATCACCGTCGCGAAAACCCGCACAAGATCAGTCGTAGCCAACGGAACAAAAACCCCGTTTAATAATTAAACGGATTATTTTTATAGCATCGAAAAATGTTCTCGGAACGGTATCGAAGTGAGGTACGACTAACGGGCTCAACGCGCTGAGCGTGTGCTTCGAGATTTCGTCCGAATCGGAGGTCGTATGCACTCCCGGCGGTCAGAAACATGGACCATCGGACGCGAGAGAGAAAACCCGCGGGCTTTTGCGTAAACTTGCCAGCCAAACTCCCTTATATAAAGACCACCACTCTCCCACCCCTTTCTATAGTTTCCCCTAGCAAAAAAATTCAGCCACCCCCCTATTGGGAAACGTAGTAGAAAACAAAAAATTTCGTGCCTACGAATCAAGATCCCAAGATCATCCAAGAAAGATGGCATACAAGGTTTTAGGTCATGGCTCACCAACCGATGTAGCGGAAGTAGAGTTGGTGAAGACCGTTGGTGCAGATCCCCGCAGCTAGGAATTTCAATGACCTCCCAACCGCGAGGATATCGATCATGTGTACCGTTCCACGATCCGTTGCGCGATCTGTCCCGCGATCCGTCCCGATCAAGTCGCACGAACAAGTCCCTCGAACATGATCTCCGAGGAAGAAGAAGGACCTCGAAGAAGAAGGACCATGAAGAAGGATCAAAGGTATGATCCCTCTACCGGTATCCACACATCCCGTACCAGCAATCCAGCAGCGCTCCACCGTCCAGAGAAGAACGCCACCGAGAGAAACTAGAGGGAGAAGAGCCTAGCGGCGTCCGGACTAGAACGATCTAGCCCGAAGAGAATTAGAGGCGCGTGGGATTTAGCTGGGGCAGCCTTGGGGCTTTTCTGGTGTGTCTTTGGGGCTACCCCTGCCCCTGAATATATAGGTGGAAGTGTGACATCCTGGCTTAATAGGAATGATAGACTACTCATATCAACAAGGTGCACCTTCTTTTCCGGGAGCCCAGATCCAAAGAACTCCAAAGTTAAGCGTTCTTGCCTTGGAGCGATTTGAGGATGGGTGACCGACCGGGAAGTAGTTCCCGGGTGCGCATGAGTGAGGAAAAAGTGCGCGGGAAAGACTAGTGTTGGTCTGTGGGGACAGTCTAGATCCCGCCAGGCGTACGCCGGGAACCGGTGGCTGTGGCCGGGGCGTTACAAATGGTATCAGAGCCGACCCTTGCGGTTATACGGGCGTGTGTGGGTCAGTGCGCGAACATGAGGGACATGTGTCGGCACTGGACGCACAGACGTGTGCCAAGAGGGAACGTTCCTGTGGGCCGATGAGGACATCGGTTCCTTTGAGTGGGGGTGTATGTGACATCCTGGCTTAATAGGAAAGATAGACTACTCATATCAACAAGGTGCACCTTCTTTTCCGGGAGCCCAGATCCAAAGAACTCCAAAGTTAAGCGTGCTTGGCTTGGAGCGATTTGAGGATGGGTGACCGACCGGGAAGTTGTTCCCGGGTGCGCATGAGTGAGGACAAAGTGCGTAGGAAAGACTAGTGTTGGTCTGTGGGGACAGTCTAGATCCCGCCAGGCGTACGCCGGGAACCGGTGGGTGTGGCCGGGGCGTAACAGGAAGCCTGGGGTCGCAACTTGGGCAAGTGTTCTCCCCAAAGTCGGTTTTGGCCACCAGGAGGAGTCCAACACGGATTCCCTGCCGAAACGCCATGGGCCCCGGCGTCCTAGTCCAAAACGCCAGGGACCCTGGCGTCTGGGCAATGGACTCAAGGAAAGTCCTTTTCCTTCCGAGTTACGACCTTATGGACCTTCCTACTTGGTCTAACGTCGGTTTCCGCTGTTTGTAGAGTTCCTTAACCCTCAGGATACTTCCATAAGCTCCCGGGAATCTTCCAAAACCTCCCGGAACATTTCCGGAAGTCCCGGAACAATTTTCCCTATGTTCCGTAATCTTTCCACAACTATTACCGAATGTTGCAAAACCTTCCGAGACTATGATGGATGTCTTGTTACCAAGACTCTTCTTGAATGTTCCGAAATCATCCGAGACTGTTCACGAATATTATGAAACCATTCGGCACAACCTAGAACACTTCTAGATCTACCCGGAAACACTTCCGGTTCCACCCGAAACAATTCCGGTACCCTTTCTCTTTTCATCTCCTATTTCTCTAACAGATTACTACTTGTTAAGTGTGTGACCCAATAGGTTCGGTATAATGCGGACATGACTCAGAATATCTTCCGGACATAGGTCAACAGCCTTTTGTCAAAAGAAAATCATCAACAGCGGAGCCATGGACAACCATGTTGACTCCCGCACATACACGAATAAACTTCGAGTGAACCTTTATGTTAGCCATGTACCATTCCCTTTGCTTCGCGATATATGACAAAGTCAGAGGAGAGAAGTTTGGCACCCATGTATAACAACTTCTTGAACACAATCCACTCGCTATCCTCTTTGCTCGTTTGTCCCTTTTTCTCGTTATCGTATTCCGGTATCCCCGTGACTAAATCACAATGCGTCTGGCCAGACTATAATGGATACCGTCATACCGAGTGGGCCCGAAGTGAATATCTTCTTCATCGTGAAGGAGAAAATCCCAGTCTTGAACTATCGCAATTACTAGACACACTATCTGATGTACCCAGAACTTATTTTACTACTTCCCAGTAACGGGAGGATTCATCTAAGAACCAAAGTACATCTTCCTGTGTGAAGCAACTCGATACTCTCATGGTCTAAGGAATTACGTATATGATAACATTTCATGATATGACTTATAACGTTGTTACGATGTGATCTCTAAGTATATCATTCATTACTAGGGTCGGTTCAACATCATTGTTCTGCTAACAATATGTTCTCATTGCTACTGACATCCTTGTTACAAGAACAATGTCCATGATTAAGAAAATGTAATCATCAGTTAGCACATGAGCTGGTCTTAGAGGCTAAACCAGGAACTCTTGGTGTTTACATTTCCACACATGCAAATGAGTTTTCTTCTGAATCTCACAGTCAGGGTCATTGCAATTATAGCACAGAAATATAAACATTAATTACGAATGTGGAAATATATATAATAATATTTTATTATTTCCTCTAGGGCATATTTCCAACAGTCTCCCACTTGCACTAGAGTCAATAATATTGTCAGTGCTTGAGCACTTTACACCTATGGCATACTGGTGTAATGCATGCTTCATTTGTGGTATAGACTTCATCTACGGATCTGACGTTTCAGGTCCGTTTGTATCTTGCATATCTTCGCGTTTTCACGCTATCATAAAATTCACTAATTTTATTAGTTTAGCTTTGTATATGTTTGAATCATTTGGTAGGACCTTGGTTCCTCAGAATAAGTCATGACATCATTCATCAATGTTCCATTAGCTTCAAGTATCTAAGGAAACTATACCGCGTTCATGAATGAACTTATGATTCAAATTACCCTCCTTGTTACTTCTTTAAGTAACTATATACTTAGCCTCTGTTATAGAATTCGCCGCAGTATCTAACTTGACAAAGTTCCTCCATACTGCGCCACCCTTACGTGTGAAACACATAATCCCAATTAAAATCGAAAATCGGTCGAAGTAAGTATGAAGACTGAATTGGTGTAACTATTTACATCAAAAATTCAGCCGGTGTAACTCATTACACCGAGCTCTTCATTCTATACATTTTTCCGAGAAACATATCTTATCTTTCATAATTTTAACTCTTCACTGTTTGTCCAATGATCAACATCTTGATCAGTTTGGTATCTTGCTCACAACCTTTTGGAGCACTGTACATATCTGGTTGTTTTACATATTATGGTGTACAAGATTAATCCAAACACACAGGTGAGTGGAATTCAATTCATGTGTTTTGCTTATCTGTGTTCATAAACACTGATTTTTGCAAACAACTTTTCACTATGACCTCAGAAAGAACATGTTTCTTGGCGTTTCATACTAAACTACTTTAGTATCATGTCAATATGTAGTGTTGGCTTTAGCATGATCAGGCACTTACTATCTTCATAGATCATTGTGCTCAATACAAATTCTATATTAGCCCAAGTTCTTCAACTGAATACTATTTCCAATGAAGTCCTTATTCGTGTCAAGAAATTTATATCATTTCTAATCATCAATATGTCATCTACATAAGATTTTAGAAATATCATTCAGCTCCCACTTACTTTCTTGAATATTCAAGCATCTTCGTTATTCATGATGAAAAGAAACTCTTTTGGCAATTTCATCACAACGAAAATTCCAACTCCATTATGCTAGCTTCAGTCCATCACTGGATATCCAAGGCTTGCATCTATTTTAGCATCCTTTGAATCGACAAAACATTCCGGTCGTATCACATATACGTCCTTTGTTATATTTCCGTGTAGGAACTTTGTTTTGACGTTCATTCTACCATATCCTATAAATGAGATATGTAGTAATTGCTAATATAACCCGAACTGACTAAAGCATGTCTACGGTCGAAACTATTTCGCCGTAGTCAACCTTTGAACTTGCTAGAAAACAATTTTCCAACGAGTTGAGCGTTATGGATAAAAAAATTTCATCTGAATCAATTATAGATCCATATATATATTCTTCAGACTTTTAGTCTTTCGGAGGGTCTACCAAGTTCAAAACTTGACTTCCTTCCATGGATACTATCTCGGATTATTTGGCATTTAGACAAATCCTAGAGTCAGGGCCCATCAACGCTTCTTTGTATATCACAGGTTTATCATTGTCGAACAACAATATCTCGTTTTACATATCATGAGTGTTTGTACGAGTTTTGTCTAACCTGTGTGGTTCAACTGCACACTGATTTGAAGATTCAACAATCTTTAACAAGCTGCATTGTCCTCCCACTCACTCTTTTGCAAGAAACTATTTTCGTCAAAACACACCGTTCTAAACAACAAACATTTTTTCTTTGGTGTAGTGATAGAGGAATACCAAACCTTTTGGAATAACCTTAACAAAGTAGCACTTATCTGATTTGGTGTTTTGAGCATGTCAAACACATGTCTCATATACCCAAATTTTAAGAAAAAGACAATATGGTTTTAACATTCCTATATCATATCTAATATGATGTCATTTCAACAGATTTGATGGTGCTCTTTTCAGTGTAAAATTTGTAGTCACTAACGCATAACTTAATAAGTATAATGGCAAATTGATAAACGTCATGTTTAATCTTACCATGTCATACATGGCTTGATTATGTCTCTCGAACACTTTACTCATAGTGGTGTTTCGCGAGGCACAAGTTATGACACTTCTTCACAACTCATCTTATGTTCGCTAAACTTGTAACTCAAATATTACTTTCTACAATCTAATTTGGAGAAGCATTATTTCTTGTTACAATACATTTCTATTTCACTCTAAGTTTCCTTGGACGTTTCAAAGATTTCAGACGTATGTCTCCATTGAACAGATATCCACATATTTACTTCAATTCATGAGTGAAGATAGAAAATCCACTGCACACAACTACACTTATTGGACTACACACATCATCATGTATGATTTGCAATAATTTAGTTGCCCGTTCATACATGGCCTATCAATGGTGTTTTAGTCACATTACTTTTAGACAATGTATGCAAGCGTCAAGTGATTCATAATCATATGACTCAAAAGTCCATCACTTACGGAAATTCTTCATGCATGTCATGTCACTTGTGACAAACAGCAGTGCCACACACTTGTGGTATTTCTGTTAGTCTTGCGACATTTAGCGTCAGTGTTATGGATGTTTAGCATTATTATCAAGATTCATAACATACAACCTATTCACAATAGAAGTATGGCCTTTATTTTATTCATAGGTTTGAACAACTCTCTTGCAATAAACATGATTCAAAATGATGTTTTGCAACAAGGCTAAAGTGTTGTAACAATTTAATCAACTCTAAAATGAATTATGAAGATAATCATAGAGTCAACACACAGTATAGTAAACCTTTTACCGTGTTCTCGTGTGTGTCAAAACTCATCATTTAGCTAGTCATAAAGGCCATAGTATTTCTTTCATCGACTTGCAATGATATGCAATTGAAATGATATTCTAGTGATCAACAGTTTAATCACAATATACAAGAATTAACATTAAGCTCTTAATCATGATTCCCAATAATTACATCTTTTGACCAGCAATGAATTCATCTATAACTTTGTATGACTTTCATTTCTGAGCTGGATATTCCAGTCTTCTTTCGCTTTGCCTTTATACGTATCATAGTTCTATTTCCAATGTCACTCCTACTCACAGAAGATCACATATGATCAAGGGTGGCGCATGCCATGGACTTTCCGGCGTGTGAGTCTTACTAACATCCTTTGGACTTCCTTTCCCTTAATTCTCATCATCATATGATCGGTGTTCTTCTGGATCCCACACTTATCAGTTTTGTTTAAAGCACAGTGAACATTTTCACTAATGCTTACAATCATACATTGTACTAGATATCTTATATCCAACATTAATTGTCTTACTACTGAAAACAATTTTTCAGTTCCATGAATATAACATAACTATCCCAAACGTTTCGAAGTTCGGGTTTCATGGTGGTGAAGATAATGCACTTAGCTGTGGTGGAATTCTTAGCATTTTGGATTGATGGACATAAGACACATCATCCATAGCATCAGCGGGAGAGCATCAAATATTTGTGATAGGACATGGTCCTTCTCGGCACTATTGAGGATAGTCCTCACAATACGGTACCAATCGTAAAGTTTTTACCAGATAATACAGTTAATCAAAATCAATTGGGAAGGTGGTAACGTGAACCATTATTCTAAAACGATAATGAAAATACTAAGACTTTGTTCATAATTAAGTTGCACTTCTAACTAATCCATTTAATTACTAAGTGCGCTCCCACTCAGATCAATATCTCTCGTAATTGATGCTGGAGTGATTCAAGATCCGACCCAATCGTCCGCCATTGATGTGACATCACTGATGACTTAGACTGGACCGGTAGGCCAACTTGCCAATCACGTCAAAGGTGATTCTTGTTCATGTTTCGATGGGCGTGTTCCGGTAGCAAACTTTTATCCAAACCGTCAAGACAACTAAGTGTAATGTGATGTGTGTTCTTTTAACACACCCGTCTTTTATGCGTCACATCGTGTGCACCCATGTGACATGACCTGCTCCGATGTGAAACATAGTATAGACGGTGCTACAGTTGGAAGAACACTATAAACTTGATATTGTTTAGCGAGAGATCACCCTAATAAAACACGACTACCGCACATCAAACAAGGGTGCATCAAAGGGATAAACATCACAGGCAGTTCATAAAATTATGTGATATGATATAGCCCTTTTCTTCGTGAAGTCTTCGTTGTCTTCACGTCGTCGTGGTAGAAGTCACCATGTCCACCAACTTGTCCTTGGCGCCGGGACCATCACCACGGCTTCCGGCATGTGCGTCGGGGTCCACCTCCGCATCGTAGATCATCACCTTTGCATCTATCTATTGCTTTGCCTCGAGCTAATAAATAGTTCTGGCACGCAGGCCATAATTAAGTGACAATCATATGACTCCAGTCATCATGCCGTACCATGACACGCAGGTCGCGAATAAATATTACATAACATATATCATCTCATACAAACACATTGCAAATCTTGAAGGCTATACCACATCACATGCATACTCTGCAAAAACGAGTTAGATCGCCATCTACACGGGTTGTTACAAATTTTATTGTGGTTGATTAGCAGTTTACATGCAAACGTTGTTCCCTAAACAAACCAAACACGATACTTCAATGTTGCTAGTTTAACGTTCGGGGTGCGTGTAGCAACTAATGCCACAAGCCAAACTTCGTTCAACGCGTGACCCCCATGTGGATTTGAGTTCATAAAACCCACAAGCCCCTCCATGTTAAATCTTCTATTGCGAGATTAAGATGAGATCCAAGGAGTTTGATGTAGACCATGATATGGGCAACCAGCATACTGAAAGCAGCATAGAGGGATCAATGGAAAACTCAATCATTGTAGCAAAATCTCAACATGCCATCAAGCACAGAAAAAATCACATGACAGGGAAGCAACAAGAAAATCAATGCCTCATATCACACATATGATCTAGACCTAAACATGCATCTACTCATAGATCGCTCTGATACCACTGTTGGGAAACGTAGTAGAAAACAAAAAAAAATCGTGCCGACGAATCAAGATCCCAAGATCATCCAAGAAAGATGGCATACAAGGTTTTAGGTCATGGCTCACCAACCGATGTAGCGGAAGTAGAGTTGGTGAAGACCGTTGGTGCAGATCCCCGCAGCTAGGAATTTCAATGACCTCCCAACCGCGAGGATATCGATCCCGCGTACCGTTCCACGATCCGTTGCGCGATCTGTCCCGCGAACCGTCCCACGATCCGTCCTGATCAAGTCCCACGAACAAGTCCCTCGAACATGATCTCCGAGGAAGAAGAAGGACCTCGAAGAAGGATCAAAGGTATGATCCCTCTACCGGTATCCACACATCCCGTAGCAGCAATCCAGCAGCGCTCCGCCGTCCAGAGAAGAACGCCACCGAGAGAAACTAGAGGGAGAAGAGCCTAGCGGCGTCCGGACTAGAACGATCTAGCCCGAAGAGAATTATAGGCGCGTGGGATTTAGCTGGGGCAGCCTTGGGGCTTTTCTGGTGTGTCTTTGGGGCTACCCCTGCCCCCGAATATATAGGTGGAAGCCTGGGGTCGCAACTTGGGCGAAGGTTCTCCCCAAAGTCGGTTTTGGCCACCAGGAGGAGTCCAACACGGATTCCCCGCCGAAACGCCGCAGACCCCGGCGTCCTGGTTCAAAACGCCAGGGACCCTGGCGTCTGGGCCTTGGACTCAAGGAAAGTCCTTTTCCTTCCGAGTTACGACCTTGTGGACCTTCCTACTTGGTCTAACGTCGGTTTCCGCGGTTTGGAGAGTTCCTTAACCCTACGGATACTTCCATAAGCTCCCGGGAACCTTACGAAACCTCCCGGAACATTTCCGGAAGTCCCGAAACAATTTTCCCGATGTTCCGTAACCTTTCCACAACTATTACCGAATGTTGCAAAACGTTCCGAGACTATGACGGATGTCTTGTTACCACTTCAAGACTCTTCTTGAATGTTCCGAAATCATCCGAGATCGTTCACGAATATTCTGAAACCATTCGGCACAACCTAGAACACTTCTAGTGCTACCCGGAAACACTTTCGGCTCCACCCGAAACAATTCCGGTACCCTTTCTCTTTTCATCTCCTAGTTCTCTAACAGACTACTATTCGTTAAGTGTGTGACCCAATAGGTTCGGTATAATGCGGACATGACTCAGAACATCTTCCGGACACAGGTCAACAGCCTTTTGTCAATAGCCAATAATCAACAGCGGAGCCATAGAAACCCATGTTGACTCCCGCACATACACGAATAAACTTCGAGTGAACCTTTATGTTAGCCATGTACCATTCCCTTTGCTTCGCGATATATGACAAAGTCAGAGGAGAGAAGTTTGGCACCCATGTGTAACAACTTCTTGAACACAAGCCACTCCTTATCCTCTTTGCTCGTTTGTCCCTTTTTCTCATTATCGTATTCCGGTATCCCCGTGACTAAATCACAATGCGTCTGGCTAGACTATAATGGATACCGTCATACCGAGTGGGCCCGAAGTGAATATCTTCTTCATCGTGAAGGAGAAAATCCCAGTCTTGAACTATAGCAATTACTAGACACACTATCTGATGTACCCAGAACTTATTTTACAACTTCCCAGTAATGGGAGGATTCATCTAAGAACCAAAGTACATCTTCCTGTGTGAAGCAACTCGATACTCTCATGGTCTAAGAAATTACGTATATGATAACATTTCATGATATGACTTATAACGTTGTTACGATGTGATCTCAAAATATATCATTCATTACTAGGGTCGGTTCAACATCATTGTTCTGCTAACAATATGTTCTCATTGCTACTGACATCCTTGTTACAAGAACAATGTCTATGATTAAGAAAATGTAATCATCAGTTAGCACATGAGCTGGTCTTAGAGGCTAAACCAGGAACTCTTGGTGTTTACATTTCCACACATGCAAATGAGTTTTCTTCTGAATCTCACAGTCAGGGTCATTGCAATTATAGCACAGAAATATAAACATTAATTACGAACGTGGAAATATATATAATAACATTTTATTATTGCCTCTAGGGCATATTTCCAACACCCCCTCCACCGCCAAGACCTCACCGCGGCCCGGATCCGGCCGATCCGGCCGCACCTCGACCCCGCCTGGCCACCAGAAGCCCCGAGCCCGCGCGTCCGCCGCCAGAGTCGGCCGGCGAGCCGCCGCCTCACAGATACGTCTCAAACGTATCGATAATTTCTGCTCGCTCCATGCATATTTTGTCTGATATTGCTTTGATCTAGATACACTTTCATATACTTTTGATCATATTTGGACTAACCTACTAACTCAGTGCACCCCTGTGCCAGTTCCTGTTTTCTGCTGTTTTTCTATTCCAGTTTTCCCCCATATAAAAAATGCTCCAAAATTTCGGGAAAAATCGGATAAAAATCAGCGTAACAGAGTCTTCCAGAAGTACCCAAGTGGTGCCAGAGGGCCACCACCAGGGGCCCAGGCGGCCACCTGGTGCGGCCAGGGCCCTGGTCGCGCCAGGGGGGCACCTAGACCCCTGGCGGGCCCCTTGGCTGCCCCCCTTCGCCTATTTATTTCTCGTGACGGGGAAACTCCGAAGATAGAACCCTATTTTCCAATCTCTCTTCTGTTCCGCTGCCGCCGCGCTTCCAAGATCAGGAGCACCGTTAGGACCCTTCCCGGCACCCTACCGGAGGGAGGATCGACCTCCGGGAGCTTCTGCTCCACCATGGACGCTTCCCGGATGTGCCGTGAGTAGTCTAACTTGGACCATGGGTCCGTGATCAGTAGCTATGTGATGTTCTCCTCCCCTCTTTTTCCTTCATGGTTTAGACCTCGTGAGCTACCCTACTTGATCGTGGCACCTATGTAATTCTTCTGCTGTTGCTATGTTGAGTTTGATGGGATCCGATGGATTATGAGATTATGTTTAGATCATGATAGAGTAATATATTTGGTTTCGATCTCTTATATTTTTGTTCCTAATTAATTCTTGCATGTTCTCCGTTGCTTTTTATTGCTTTGGCCAAGTGGTGGATAGTAACTTCAATAGGAACGTTATGCTTGCGTAAGTAGTTGATAGCAAGACTTGTTGGAGGTGATTCCTCATCGAATGATTGGTTCTCATCTTACTCTAAAGTAGACCGTTAGCCACTCATATATTGCTAGTGCGTCTGCAACCTCACCACTACCCCCATCTTACCCGTGAGAAGTTAGTTACAAGACTTTTGATATAGCTCGCCTCTTTCTTTTCTCTTTTACGCACGTTATGCAAACGATCTTGGACTTCAGAGGAGCTCGATGACCCTTCTTCTGAACGTCTTCGCAAAGACTCGACGAAGACTAGTTAGGTGGATCTCGGCGGAGAGCCTGGACCCGTGTGGTTACGGGAATGGTGTGTTTTACCTTTGCCACTAGGCATTTGAATGTAGTCTGTACTCAGACATGCATCTTTCGCTGATGTAATGTATATAAGGCAATTGTATGACGATTGTATGAGATGTTGTATCCTTGTAGCTGTAATGTTGTGATATCATGTTGGAAATCCGGGGCATATGGCATTGTCATATGTCGCGGTGGGACCGATATGTGCTTCGTCCCCGGATCTGGATGGAAACACCTAGATCTAGAACAGTACCTCATATCGGGCCTTACACGTCCACACTTATGTGGCAACGATGACGGTGAGAGTGATGTCGGTGACACAACAATGGTTGAGATAGTCGGCCCTTCTCCGACGTGTCCAAGAGATTGCCTTGGTTCATTTTGCTGCTATGAAGTCGAAGTTGCGGTGGCGGGCCCCTGTGGTATACGATGACTAACTGCAGGTGGACCTTTCAGTGATCTTTCGTGGCGCCTACCATGCCAGGTTTTGTCCTTCGGAGTTCACCATTAGAGTCAAAGTTGCGTTATACGGTCGCAAGATTTAGGGTTGGCGATGACGTCTTCAGGGGAGGGGTGATGATGATGACGCCTTCGTCCGGTCTCGGCGAGACACCCTTTGGAGTGGTGTGTGTGAGGTATCGGGTTTTCGCTCGGTTTTCCCTAATTAACCAAGCAACTCTGATTCTCTCTTATTTAATAGATTTGACAAGCCACCGTTTCAAAAAATTTATATCAAACCGATTATCTCTTAGAAAGGATTAAATTGTAAAAAATCGCCACAATTGTGGACCCTAAATAAAAAACCACCATAATTGAGTTTTTTTTCTAAAAAATCCACCAGCATTGTACTGACAGTTTTCAAAAAACACTGCTCATTCAAATTAAATCAATAAATGATGATGCGGCAACCAAAATGAATAGTGTTTGACTAAAGCTATCAGATTAACCAAGGGCCCACCTGTAATCCTCTCTCTCCCATCCCTTCTTCTTCATCCCCTAAAAAAATCCCTTCTTTCTTCTTAAACATCTTCCTCCCATTGACGTCGCTGCCTACGGGGACGCCTCCACGCACCTCGTCGGCATGCACTACAGGAATGCTTCCACGCCCCCACTACGGGAGGGCGGTGCAACGCCGGAGCGCAGGCAACGACGGCGAGCAACGTGGACGCGTGAGCTTGGGCGACCTCCAATGGCGAGAGCTCGACGGATCTGCGCATGGGGCTGGCGGTGACGATGGGGGACCTGTGCGAGCATCTCCTCCCCTCCTGTTGGTAGCGATGGCGGGGGTCGACCGGTAGCGACGACAACGGGATGGAGGTGAGCCCGAACCTGCGTGCGGGGCTGGCGGCGGGCTCGCCGATGACGGTGGCGGTGGGGGCCTGGGCGCGGGCATCTCCTCTCCCTCCTATTGGCGGCGGCGGCAGAGCTCAGCCAACGACGGGGATCAGTCGGCAATGGCGACCACGGGGTTACCTGTTGAATGACCCATCTTTTTCTTTTCTTTTGTTTCTTCCTATGATAAATGGATCCCACGTGTCAGTCAATGTCGAATTCAAATTGTTTAATGAAGTGAGTGTCATACGGTTCTAATCGCTAGATCATCATTTTTTTTAAACTGTCAGTACAATAACGATGGATTTTTTTTTTACAATGGTGATGGTTTTTTTATTTAAGGTTCACAATTGTGGTGTTTTTTTTTGCAATTTAGTTCTTAGAAACCGAGCGTCATTCCACCAAGTCACCAACATCCTATCTATACCTAATAATAAAGGGAGGTGACTTTCTTAGTCCGTTTTAGTGTTTTTACACAAAACCCCTTTGATATTCGCTAAATCAACCCGCACTCCATATTTAAGGCAGTCTGCGTCCGCACATTTTGCAAAAAGAAAAAACGTCTCGCTTTGTGGGCCTATAATTGCGCCACCATGGCCCGGTTGGCCCTCAGCCGAAGCCCCCGGTACAGCACGCTAGGACCTTTGAAGGGCGACACACTTAAGCAGTGTAATAAAAAAATGACGAAGAAGGAGGATCGAACACTGGACCAAAGTGTTGTTTAAGGAATACTGACCAACTGAGCCAGCTGATTGTTTTGTTCAAATCCGAGTCATGCACGAAATATCGACCGTTGGAACGGTTTAAACGGAATTGGGCCTTAATCCGCTACAACTGTTGGGCCAGTTTCATCAGCACGCACGCAACATCGTACACAAAATACAATTCATATATTCTGTGTTGAATAGTCCCACATGGCTAACTTAAAGTGATTCTCACCGATTTATATACGCTCAACAGCATAGTTTGGTCGTGAGCTACTAAAACAGGATTCTTCACATACTACATGGAAGACTTGCATGTTGCCATGCATCACCGTTGTTACATTGTGGGCATATAAGCTAAGAAAATTCTGGTGGGAAAAAATAGTGCTGCTTCGGAATAGAATGGAAGAATGGAAGGGATGTGTGATCACATGTGCATCCAATAGTGCACGAGAAGCTATAGAAATAAGGAAAAAACAGGCATGATGGTAATGACGTGTAAAATCCTGTGGCATCGTCCGGTTCAATAATACACAGAAGATAGGGATTGATGTGCATTCTTCTAGAATTTGATGCTACTGGTGTACAAAACAACTAACACTACAGCGTGATATGCTTGAGAAGATTTCTTTTATAACTTTGGACGTTACGAGAAGCTATAGAAATAAGGAAAAAACAGGCATGATGGCAATGACGTGTAAAATCCTATGGCATCGTCCGGTTCAATAATACACAGAAGATAGGGATTGATGTGCATTCTTCTAGATTTTGATGCTACTGGTGTACAAAACAACTAACACTACAGCGTGATATGCTTGAGCAGATTTCTTTTATAACTTTGGACGTTAACTTATCTTCCGTTGCAAATGCACGGGGAAATGACTTTCTTTGTCCGTCACATAGTTTTGCAAAAAGACTCCTCACATTTTGGCAAATTAACCCGTAGTATGAAGCACGATCTCTGTCTCAGATCCTCGATCAGTACACTATATACTTGATCAAAGAGTTTTGTACTTGCATCTTCCAACCTCGGTTTGTGCCTCTCTATGTTGGATTTTTTATGGCTCAACTAACATTTTTTATGTGCCGAATCATAGGATTTTGTACTTGCATATAGAATTTTTATTAAATTCAGGAATATGTTATTTTTCTCCTGTTGCAACGCACGTGCATATGTCTCTGTATATGTAATAACCAACCCTCTACATACAATTAGAAGAATCCCAACACGTTTTATTTTTTAAAATTATTTGGAATGCGTTTGCGCCTTTTTAAAATATAAAAAGTTAATTTTAGGTAAATTATAGGTATTTTATCAGAAGATTAAATTTTCTCCTGTTGTTTGAAGCAATCTTTATTTTTTATTACTAAAATATTGCTCCAAACATCACAAATTGTATTATTTTAAATACTTTTGCGTCTTTTAAAATATATAAAGTTAATTATACATAAATCATAAGATTAAAATGTTCTCTCGTTTTTATGTAATTTTTTATTTTTATTTATAAATATTGCTCCAAATATCCAAAAAAAAATGTTCACGTGATTTTAATTTTTACTGTCATTCATTTCAAAATACTACATGTAGCTAACTCACGAAAAAGTTTACCTGCAAAAAAACCTTAAGAAAAGTGTTCATACGTTTTCATATTTTTATTATTTTAAATGCATTAGTGCCTTTTTAAAATATATAAATTTAATTTTACGTACATCATAGGTATTTTATCATAAGATTAAAATTGGCTCCCGTTGCAACTCAAGGGCATTGTCCTAGTTTAGCATAAGCCATGACCTCGCAGCAGTCACCATCGCCGGGGGCGGCGAAGTCACCTCGACCAACCACGGCCACCACCGTAACCGCTCTTGACGATGATCTCCTCCGCGAGATCTTCCTCCGCCTCCCCTCCCTACCGAGCCTTGTCCGTGCCGCCCTCAGCTGCCGCACCTTTTTGGACGCCGTCCGGTCGTCCCCCGTCTTCCGCCGCAGCTTCCGGGATGCCCACCCACCACCGCTCCTCGGCCTCTTCTTCGATCCCGACGGCCCCTCCATCCCCTCCTTCGCCCCCCTCCGCCGCCGCTCCGACCCTGATCTCGCAGCCGTCGTCCGCGGCGCTGATTTCTTCCTCACCCGCCTCCCCGACGACGACGACGCCGCCTTCCCGGGGTGGGTCATACAAGACTGCCGCGACGGCTACATCCTCCTCGTAGACGAAATCCTGGATCAATTGGCCGTCTACAACCCCCTCACACGGGCCCTGGATCTCATCCCCCAGCCGCCCGACGAGATCTTCGACGGCGGGCACGGCGACGTCTCCTACCTTGGGTGCTACATCCTCTCCTCCGAAGATGGCGGCTCACCGCTGCGCCTGGTCTGCATCTGTGACGACGAGTCGCGGGCACGTGCCGCCGTCTTCTCGTCAGAAAGCAGGGAGTGGCAGATCCTCCCGTGGTCGGTGGCTGTGACGCCGCTGCCTGAAGACGAATCCATTCTCGTGCTTAAAGCTGGCATGAGGGTGAATGGGTTCATCTACTGGATTCACAAAAAACAAGCCTACATCCTCGTGCTGAACACAGCGACACTCCAATTCTCGCAGATGGATGTGCCGGCGGTCTTGGTGGGGGGTAATTTCCTGTTTAAGTTTGGCGAGACCAAGGATGGAAAGCCTTGCATTGTCATTCCAATGGAATTTGATCTTCTTGTTTGGGTCCGGAGAGCTGGTCAGGATGGAATTGAGAGATGGATATTTGACAAGAAGTTTCCAGTGGAGACAATCGTCAAGATCACTGAGGGTACACTTGAGGAACATTATAAACTGAAGGTTTTGTCCATCATTGGTGGATTTGTGTACTTCTGTACCATGGATATGTTGGTTGATGCAATTTATCCTTGTTGGTTCCTGTCTCTATGCATGGAGACAGGGGAGTTGGGCATGCTATTTCGGAGGAGATTTGACGGCCATGTCCACCCCTACATCATGGCATGGCCTCGTTCTTTGATAGACAACAAGGACAAGGGGAACCCTCAACTAGAAGGTGCTTGACGAAATGTGGACAAGGTATCCTGACATTTCCTTCGTTTGGCCGCTAGATGGTTTATCTAGTTATGATATCTTTGAGGTGACAATAATAAAGACATTTTTATTTGAGTTTTGAGATAGCTAAATCGGAATATCTATATTTTGTAGCATTCGCCAAATGCTTGCTTGTGTTTTTACTTCCTTTTCAGTACTTATTTTTCTTTATCATGCCCAAGAATCAGCAGTAGTAATTTAGCAGTAGATAGGGCTTGGCAGTACGCCGATTTATGTATTTGCAAATGTTAAATCCCTTCACTTTCCACTGTGCCATTTAGCACAAGTCTATGGCTCTATATAACTGGCTGCATTTCCGAGCTGGTTCACATATGGCATTCCGCCTCCTTGAGACGGAGATTCCACCTTTTAATCGGTATCGTTTGTCATTTTGATCCTATACTTATGTTGTGTTGTCCGTTGGACATAATTTGAACTGTTCTATGTAAATACTTGTTCCTTTTTGTTTTCTCCTA
Organism: Bromus sterilis; assembly: GCA_950022295.1. Lineage (NCBI taxonomy): Eukaryota > Viridiplantae > Streptophyta > Magnoliopsida > Poales > Poaceae > Bromus > Bromus sterilis. The sequence goes on along the minus strand of OX465599.1, from coordinate 278,930,835 downwards.
ATCACTGCATTGTTTTATTTTCCCTCATTCACCTTGTTATTTGAAATGAGATACATATCTGTCCACTTGAATACAATATTTACTTCTAATCTGGCACTCTTCCCATGAAATAGTTTACATCTTGAACTCCTGTTGATGAGATTAAAATAAGAAATTCAGCTTGGAAACCCGCTATGAATAGGGCAGAAAATAGGTTAGCTGGATGGCAAAGGATGATCTTGACAATTGATGGTTGACTTACTCTGGTTAAATCATGCCTTAGCAACATGCCTTGTTACATCTAGGGGTCAGAAAGGGAACTGGATTTTCAGAGCAGAGTTCTTATGGCCGAAGACCAACATATTAGGAAATATCATTAGTAGGCTGACCTATATTTGTAGACCCAAAGAACAAGGTGACTCAGGGTTTTGGATCTTCAAACAATGACTAAGGTCTTACTAGCAAAATGGCTTTGTAAACTTAAAACTGTTGATCACCTCTGGCAGAAACTTTTATAAGAGAAAATGGCAAAACCATTGCATTACTGGTATTAAACACATAAATGGAGATTTTCAATTTCGGTCAGGTTTCTCTGACATGAAAGAGCATCACAGAAGAATTGTCGGGGATGGAACCAATGCCATACTCTTGAAAGAACTACTAGCCTCCTTTTCTCTCGTCTATATGATATCTGTTTGAGTTTCGGCATTTCTGTTGTCCTGTTCACTTGCAAGATTTGCCTGTTATATAATCTGATGTGTTTTTAATCTCTATTTGTTTATCACAAGCTTATAAAAAGGAAGATTTCTAGTAAATGAAATTGTAAAATCTAGTTTTTTTTTGTCCCCGTCTAATTTGTCCGACATTGTCAGTAGCACACTGTAAGCTATCATCTGGTTATTGGATATATACATAGGCACATTATTTTCCAAATAAAGGGCATGCATGTCATATTCCTGACTAAGAACTAGCAGACATCCACCTCAAGAGAATCCAGTAAAGAAAATGTGACCAAACGCATGCAGGTTTCATGTGGAACTGCTCTCTGGCGCAACGGGAGCAATAGCAAGAGATGATAAGGGACAGTTTATTGCAGCGGCGACTTGGCTCTTACAGCACATAGACTCCGTGAACTCGGCGAAATCATAGCTATACGCAATGGCATTTACCTAGCAGGTAATATTGGTTGCAGGAAACTAGAAGTTGAATCTGATAGCACGACAGCGGTGGAGGATGTTTTGCTCGGTACTGAATACCTGGGAGCAGATTACAATGTGGTTAGGGAATGCTCCAGCCTAGCAATGGACTTTTCTTCTATCAAGTTCAACAATTGCCCGAGAGATTCTAACCAGGCAGCGGATGGTTTGGCAAAACATTGCTTCACTTCTCAAGTTTCTGGTCTTTGGGATGATGTGATCTCTGACTTTATTTCTCAGTTCATTGTAAATGATATATCAATTATATGAGAAATAAAGTGTTTTACCCCTAAAAAAATCTGTATTCGTTCTCCACTTGCATACATGCATGTTGAATTCCCAACGTATCTTCCCCGTGCCTCCAGGTATTTGTCAGGAAACTCCAGTCCAAAGAAACAGGGCCATAGTGTCTCGTATGCCTATGTAAACCCATAAACCATGCCATAGAGAAGGCAATTAGCCCGTGGTGAAGATGTCCAGAATGTTGGTGCGTCGGCTGATTCAGCGAGGGTTTTGGCTCTTAGCTTTGTTCGAGCTGCAAGTGTTTCTCCTCGGAGTAACATGCAAGTTAGATGGGCAAGGCCACTATCGGGTTATCTAGCACTGAATGTGGACGCCTCTTTTATAGAGGACACACACACATGCTTTTTTGGAGCTGTGATCCGTGACAGGAATGGATCCTTTGTAAAAGCAAGCATGGGCAGATTAGAATATGTCCCAGACGTTGTTACTGCGGAAGCCGCGGCACTATGGGAGGGATTAAAACTGGCACAAATGACTCGATGTCAAAGACTGGTTGTCCAGATGGATAACTTGGAAGTGGTGGAGGCGATATCAAGTGACACTGGTTAATCAATGGTAGCAGCTCCAATATTAGAAGAATGTCGCACTCTTTTGAATTTGTCGTCGTTTAGTAACAACAGATGCCATAGGGATGGCTAAAGAGAGGGGAAGACTCGAGGGAGAACGATGTCGATGGTGCCGGAAACGGGTTGGGCACAAGCACGGTGAAGGACACCACGATGTACCCAGGTTCGGGGCTCTCCGGAGAGATAACACCCCTACTCCTGCTTGTCTGCTTGCTATAAATGATCTCACGAACTACAATCAATGCTCATGGAGCTTCTCAGAGGAAGAAGAGACCTGCCGTGGGCATGGCTCTCCTCTGCTTCTCTATGAGAACTACTGTGGGAAGTAAATGCGAATGGGAGCTTCGGTGGCAACGATAAACTCCCGGGGATTCCATCCTTCAGCCTCAGTCCTCACAGGCCAGCCTTCTTCGGCTCGGACTCGTTTCTCCTCAGAAACTGCGTGCTGAGCGGCGGACTCGGAAGCAGGCCTGCTCTATATCAGGAAGATAAATATGAGAAGATGCAAAAGAGAAGAAACCAACAGGGGAACCGAGAAAAGAGAGATGGCTCACCAGAGAGAAGAGAATCCATCTCACGAAGCCCCTCGAGATTAACCCGGGCCTCGCGTCAGTCTTTGGTTAGCTCGTCATTATGGCGCAGCGTCATAGCATCCAGCTTGGCCACTGCGTCATCCCTTTCAGCTTGCATGGCAGTCCAAGCTGTCACTGCGGCATCACGCTCCGAGCGCAGGATCTCGGCAGTCGTGGCATGGGCCGAGACTACCGCCTCTAGTTCCGCTTTATGACTGGCTCTGAGCGCAGTCATCTCACTTCGTTGGCGCACGGCAGTGCGAGATAAATCAGCTTCGGCGGCTCAAAGGCGCTCAAGTTCCTGCCGAGCAGCGGCAAGCTCGGGGCCTTGGCGGTCGAGCTGCTCCACCAGCTCGGCCACACGACCCTGAAGAGCGGTAACAGTGGGCAGAGATGCGGCAGCAGCTGCAGCGCAGATCAGAGGAAAAAATTAGAATCAGAAAATGAAACCAATCGGTCGAGAATCAGCGGAATTACCTGTCAGCTCGGCGATCTTGGCGGTCTGTTGGTTCACTTGAAGCTGAACAGAGGCAAGAAGTCGCAAGCTGGCGGCATAAGACTTGAGCAAGGTCTCAAAAACCTTGCGTTTTTCCTCAGCGGCAGCCTGTGCATTGAAAGAGAATTAGTAAGAAAGTTGACGAGGTCAAAAGTTGAAAGAAGATCCGAGTTGATTGCACGCAATCGGCCCGAATCTTGGGGACTACACCCAGTGGGTGCGCTTGCGCGCACCCACTCGAGGGAAGATCCACCGATCTGAGGACGGCTTAGGAAAGCAAAAGTAAGAAGAAGATCCGAGCCGATTGCACGCAATCGGCCCGAATCTCGGGGACTACACCCAGTGGGTGCGCTTGCGCGCCCCCACTTGGAAAAGAGGACTTACAGTGTGATTACGGTCGACGAGCTCGAGCTCCTGAAACATGCCGGTGGAGAGTGCCTTCACTCGTTCGTAAGCTGAAGCCATAGTGCCATGGGATGCCAAGGGAAAGCGGCGTGAGGCGTCAGGCTCGAAGTCGGCAGGACTGGTGCGAGAGTAGGTCATTCGGAAGTGCTTCACCGAATGCATCTGCGATTCGGGAGCAGCAGAGGAGGTCGTCGAGGTGGTCGTCGACGTCGACTGGAGGATTATAGCCTTGGAAGCAGCAGCAGTCGAGGGCGGCCCCGAGGTGGCTGGCGGGGCACTAGCACTTGGTGTCGGGGCAGTTGTGGAAGGACGAACCGCCGTCACAATGGGCGGAGTAGTCGTGACGATGGCAGTCGGGATCTGACTGGAGGAGCGGGGCGGGGAAGGAGCAATCGGAGGATCCGATTGCAGTACCCCGGCATCGGCAGACTCCAGGTCGACGATGTCTTTGGGAGCCGCGGAAGCTTTGGGCAGAGACTTGCTCGGAGGCTTTCTCGAAGGTTTGGCGAGGTCGGCACGAAGTTTTTTGGCCTTGCGCTCGGCGTCCTTGGTCGAGAGAGGAACAATCGGCGGCCGTTTTCTAGTGGTATCAGCATGAGTAGAAGTGGCAGAAGGAGTTGGGCCGGTGAAGGCAGGGATGTCCCGGTCAATGTCGTCCAGGTCAATAGCAGCCCTGAGAAGAAAAGAGAGATAAGCAACAAAGGAAAGGAGAATGTCAAGGAAGAGAAGGAAGGAGAAATAATTACCTCACAGTCATCGGTGCTCCTTGGGGCATCCGGAAGCGCAGAGGCGGGATATCCAGAGGAGCTTCCTGCAGAACGGGGCCGACCTTGGGCTTGGCACCGGGAGCTTTCCCGGCCCGTTGAACCCGAGTGCGCCCAGTCTGAGTGGCTTTCCCTCTCAGAGCGACCATCGCGGTCTTCACGCTCTTGCTCGGTGCAACACCGATTGATGAGCCGTCAGCTCGGGAGCGTTTGAGCGGTGCCTTCTTGGGGTCGGGATGCGAATCTGCACCGGAACCTCCAACCTTTGAGGCGCTATCGTCATCACTCCATTCATCCAGAAATCGTTCGAAGGAGGAATCATGCATACTCCCTTGGTCGGTTGCACCGGCGTCGACAGGGTTTTCCTCGACGTCGGAATCGGAGGCGGGGGAGTCGTCGTATTCAAGGTCGGTTGGGTCCTCCTCCTCGCGATCAGGGGCGAATTCTCCAGCGACTTGACCGTCTTGCATCAACGCAGTCGTGATAAAATACTGAAGAATGGGCAAAGCATCATAAGAGAAAATGGGAAATCGAGCAATCAGGCGAAGAGGGAAAGCAATCGGAGCATACCTCGGGAGGATTGATTCCGCGGTGAAGGCACTTCAGGCCGAATCGAAATGGTTTTGGCAAGGGAGTGGTGGTGAGTGCTTTCACTCGGAGGAGCAACGATCGGTTGCTCAGCTTCTTGGTGCAAATCCGAGTGGGATCTCTCCAAGTTGCCATGTCGCAGATGTGGTGCACTCGGCGTTGAAGTGGGAGCACTCGGACTTGGAGCCAGGTGGCCACGAGATCGTATGCCTTAAGGCCATCTTTCTCAAGCTGCGCAATCCGAGCTACCTGAGAGTCAATGTCGCAGTCGCCGACCCCAAGCTTGGTCGACCACTGGTATTTCTCCACCGGAGGAGCGAGCTGGAATTCGGGCAAGTTGATGAGGTCGGGGCCCTTGTCAGGAGATCGGACATAGAAAAAAGTGGTCCGCCAGTCCTTGACCAATTGAATAATGGCAGGGGACTCATAGCCCTGTTTGCTTGAGTAAAGGATGCAGCCACCACAGTCGGTCATGGCGGTCTCGTGAATCGGCGCGTTGTCGTCTCCGTCCGGACTGGGCAGCAGTCTCCCGGTCCGAGCCATGTGACCTCGGAGGTGGAAGAGGCTCTTCCACAGCCCGATGCTCGGCTGGATGCCGAGATAGCCTTCGCAAAGGGTGACGAACCCCGACATCGTCATGATGAAGTTGGCGGCGAGATGGTGCGGCTGCAGTCGGTGGAAATCCAAGAATTCTCGGAAGAAGGTGCTCACCGGCAGCCCGAAGCCGCGCTCGAAGTGCGCCACAAATACCACGCGCTCGCCGACGCGCGGTTCTGGCATGATCTCCTCGCCGGGGGCACGCCATTGGATGCCGGCCGACATCTTGTGCGCGTGGATAAGTTGGCGGATCTCGTTGTCGTTGACGGTGGAACCTTTCCACCGGCCGCGGCTGGCGGCGGATTTCTCGTCCGCGGCGGCCATGGCGTCTTCCAGAGCGGTGACGGATGAATCCAGAAAGAAGGGCGAGAAGAATCCGGCAACAGATGCTGGCGAACGGAGGCGCGGCGGCGGCGAAGGGCGCAAGCGGGTTGCAGAGAGGTGGTGCGGTGCGGTGGCGCCACGAGCACGCTAGGCCAAGGTCGCCGGAGTAGAGGCACTGCGGCGGCGCGAAGAGGAGAAAGAGAGTGAGGAAGAAGAAGTGGAGATGAGCCCGAGGAGCCCCCCCGGTGGCTTATATGGGCGGCGGGGGCGAGCGGGATCGCAGGTGCGGCTCGTGTGGCCCGGTGTGGCCGCGTGTATCAAGAGAAAGTTGGGCGGTTTCGGCGCAAAAGATCATGGCGCGGAAGGCGAGGCATGCGCAGTAACGTCCCGTCACGCGTGGGTCGTGGGGCCCAGAGCATTAACTGCCCTAGGGAATCGGAGGCGACGTGCGACGTGGGCTGGTCAGAGGTTGGTCAAAAGTAACCGTTGGAGAAGCAATCGGTTGAGCCAGATTTCAGCTCGGCCAACGTTTGGCAACGTATCATTTATCAATTAAGCACGAGAGAAATCGGCGAGATGGTAGTCGAGGTCGGAGAAGGTGTATTGAACCATTATTGATCTGGTCGGCCGGGCAGAATATCCGATCTTAGCGATCAGATCGGATCGAGAAGTCCGATGAGGCCAGAGCAATCAAAGCTTGAAGAGAAGAAAAGAAAAACTGCAAGGGCCCCACTGTCAAGTGACCGTGGGACTCTTACAACTTTAGGGGCTAGTGTCGGAGGAATGATACCCGGGTCGGGTCACCCAGACGAAAGCAATATTTCAAGAAAAGGAGGAGGCCGATTGGGCTGCTGCTGGGCCGAGCTAGGCAGTCGCATGGCCGATTGCTCCCAAGCAATCGACCATGCCGAATGCGAGCAGTCGGCCCAGGCGCAATCAGCCCACTCCTCAATCGGCTCAAGAGTTGACCTTGTCCAGGTCGGATGTCTCTGGTACAAGGTCATAAATGCAGGATCCCGAGAGATCCGGGTGGCAGTAAGCTAAGTCACTTCGCCGATCTGTCAGAGGAGTGTTGTCACCCTTTTCCTCTGAATCCGGAGACAGGACGACAAGACCATAGGATGTAGCTCCACTGTTCATCATCATTACCTAGAAGCTACAGCATGGGCAGCCACTTGACAAGTCCGAATCAACCAGAGATTTGCAGTCGGTGGACCCCAGCCGACGAGAGGATGACAGCTGGGGCCAGCCCCCGACTGAAATGACCGTAGTACCCCGAGCTCACACTATAAGAGCCCGGGGTACCCCTCCTGTAAGAGGGACGCTCCCATTCGCATTTACTTCCCACAGTAGTTCTCTAGAGAAGCAGAGGAGAGCAATGCCCACGGCAGGTCTCTTCTTCCTCTGAGCAGCTCCATGAGCATTGATTGTAGTTCGTGAGATCATTTATAGCAAGCAGACAAGCAGGAGTAGGGGTGTTATCTCTCCGGAGAGCCCCGAACCTGGGTACATCGTGGTGTCCTTCACCGTGCTTGTGCCCAACCCGTTTCCGGCACCATCGACATCATTCTCCCTCGAGTCTTCCCCTCTCTTTAGCCATCCCTATGGCATCTGTTGTTACTAAACGACGACAGAATTACTTGGGGAAAGTTTCAATTGTTCACTGCTTTAGAGAAGCTAATTATGTAGCTCATGAGCTAGCTAAGAGAGGAGGTGTTGATCCCCCAAATTTGTGGACGGACAATCCTCCCGATTTCATTCGTCTATGTTTGGTAAACGATGTAACTGTGTTTGTTGATGATTAAAGCTAGCCAAGAGGCTTTCCCCCTAAAAAAAACCCCCATAAACCATGCCATAGACTGTACTGTGTTCTTATAGACAATGGCAGTTTAATAAAAGGAGAGGAATATGATCTCCAACATCATCTATTTACACAATTTGCATCTCATCACCCTTAATTTTGGCCTGACTTCCTCCGCGATCTTGACAATTGCGAAGAACAACACCCTGTACACTACCATCACCCCACAAAGGATGGCGATGTTGACCCATTTGGAGTACCCCATCCCCACCTACAGCACCTGAAGCCCACTGATGGTGACGTTCTTCTCCACCAGCTGGTCGCTCGGGAGCGCCTGCCCGATGAAATCGTTCTTGTAGAACCCCTGCACTGCGTACTTGTGGAAAGAGATGTAGTAGCAAGGGTACTTCCACACGGGCTTCGGGAGCTCGTTGGGAAGGCGAAAGAAACCACCGTTGAGCATCATCACCCCTTGCACCCCAGCCTCGACGATGATCCCCATCAGGAAGTCTGGGACGATGTCGGCGATGATCATCATCATGCTCTCCACCACCAGCGTGCACATGCACAGGTTGATGACGAAGTAGGCGAAGCGGTCTGCCCCTTTGGTTAGCCCCGTGAGGTAGTACAACATCGCGTCGGGGATCACGGCGATGACGGCTAGGTATGGAGTGTCTAACAGTGTGTTTGAGATCACAAACTTCTCCACGCCGTGATGGCCGCTCAGCCTCTCCCTTCTGAAATCTGAATACCTAGAAATTAGGTGTGCAACCAGTCATTGTTATTGCAGTAGGCAGTGAATGTACATTCAGAAGTGCTTTTATGAAAATGCTAAGCCTGGTGGGAGAGAAAGAAAACTTTTACGTCCTCTACAAAAGAAGGTAATCCTCCAATAGCCATAAAAATAAGAAGTGCTGTCGTGTACATTATTACTTCACATCTAGACTGAAAAATCAGGGGAACAGATCAATTTTGTTGATGTATAAAATGTTATGTTGCCTTGTAAATCATGTCTTATTGAACTTACGGGATAGAACTGTAACTGTTTCCAACTTGGTAGAATATAGTGCCAAGACAAATGCCAATGCCCAGGTAAACACCCAAACGCATCCTGATGAGTATACAGAGCTTTGTTAGGAAGCTGGCTTGCTCCCTCTTCCTAAATGGAGCTCCACCCTGGAATATAGCTCAATACTAGCCTTAGACCCCTCGGCGCAGCGCCGCGGATTATTAAATTGTTTATATAAAAATGTCAATAAATGTAATTTGATAAAATAAGTTGTGACATTTAAATATAACCATTCGAGCTGTCAATTATTGTAAACGGTATGTTGATTGAACGAAGGGGGGCAGTAAGTGCACCTAGCTTAGGTTGATGATAAATTAGAAAAAAACAACGGTATTTTTGAACAATTTGAAAGAAGCACAAACACATCTTTATGTAGATAAAGAGACATGAGATAACCACCACTTACTCCCTAAAAAAAAGCACTTACACACTTAAAAAGCAACACATTGCTGATTGAAGCAGATGAACAACATGTAAATTGACTTGACACAGTACATAAAGAGCAAACTATGGCGGTTGTAACCGGATGAAAGAAAAATAGCTGCTCATACAATTATTAATAATGAGGGTTACATAAGGGTTACAATTATTAATATGTGGCGATTGACGTCCATTCAACAATAGCCGCATCCCCTCTCAATCACATCCATGCATGTATTGATGTATTAGAACAAAAGCAATGCAATGCTTGTGATGGAGGAACTGGAGCAGCGATTGAGTCTTTATAGGAATGTACTGCAGTGAGAAAGATATTTAGAGAGTACAGGATTGGACCAATGATCCACGTAATCATATCATGTGGCAAGAACATCAATCCTGGAGGCATGCATACACATGTGCTACTTTAAAAAGTTAGCGGCGCTGAAAACAAACCCATATGCAGTCCTACACGTAATCAAGTCACGTGTCTGATACACACTTGAAAAACACAGTCATTCAAGAAAAAAGCACATGCACGTAGTCCCATCGCTTCACATGCAGACCAATGAGAAACCCATCAGAACACATGCATCTCATGTGCAACACCGCGATTCGTTAATATGGACTTTATAATACAAAATGGATTAATATACATAGAGAATGGTTGTCTAGATATAAGCAACATCGTTTTACGATGTGGTTTCAATAATTTGAATCAAAGTGAATTTATCGGTTATTATGCTGCAATTGATTTAGATAAATGCATATGTCTTGTACGTACGTGTATTATTAATAGAAATATACTATGTTTTCCTTATAGTTTCAAAATATTTATTTTTTTGTATGGATATCATGTTATATTATTAGTTTATTTTCAACGGTGGATTAAAAAATGTTGCATATACGAGAAAAAAGAAGACCAATAGATTATTATACAAATACATGGCATCTAGTTGCTGAGATTCGTGAGCTGATGCTCTCGAGAGAGTTTATTCCACAGAAAATAACCAGAGATTAGAATAGAGTTGCCGATTATTTGGCAAATTATAGCCGTAATGACTGTATCACTACTGTTTGGTTACACCAAAGACCCTCTTGTATCGAGGTTCTTTTTCCTCTCAACTGTAACTCTATTATCAAGGAATAAAACTACTCCTTCCCCGCAAAAAATAAAGTTTAAAATACATGGGTTTGATAGCCCTCCCAAACCTATATAAACATAGTTCCCTTATTTTACTTCACTTCCAGAGACTGCAATTAACTCAGTATACCAAAAAAATAACATTGTAATGTGAATAACAGAGGTTATGAATTCTATACTTATTTAAATACTGAAAACGACCTACCACAGAATCACATATTCTTAGTCAGCAAATTCAGAGTTCATATATCTAGGAACCACTTGCCCCTCCCCCCTCTCTCTCCTTCCACCTTCCCCTTTTTTCTCCGTTGAGAGTCTTCAGATCTGAGCCGGGGCCTCACCCCTCTTCCTCCGTCGGTGCTGCCGGCTTGAGAAGAGATGGGTTTGGCTGCCGTGCTGTAGTCTCTAGTAGTATTGGTCTGGCTTCTTGCCGTTGGGGTAAAAGTCACGGTTGCCGGCGAGCGGCATCTGACGGCGGCCGACTGCTTCTTCAGTTCACTATCCATGGCGGATGTTGGAGGGGAAAGGAAGATCTGGTACTCCCCTTTATGAATAAGCTCGCTATGAGTTGCATCTTGTTGTTCTTCCTCTTCTTGGTGGTCACCGTGGTGGTGGAGGAGAGGGGGTTGAACTCAGATGTGGTCTTCATCAAGTCTCTGATCTGCAGCAAGGTGGGCTAGAGATCCACTGTTGAGAGAGTCACTTATGTGGCCCATCTCATCTGCTGGACACACACAAATTTTCCTTTTGCAGATTGGGTTCGAGCTCAACGCGGTGGTTCCCACGGTGAAGGTCTAGGCGCCGGTGCCACTGGTGCTTGGTCGACTACTGACACCGCCTTGCCGCTGCATTCTCTGGCTGAAGGGCAGCCATTTCTAGTTCGTCCTAGCTATGGAGCCGAAGGGGAGGCCGTTCTTCTTCTTGTTGGTAGCCAAGATTCAGTTACGTGGCGCCCTTGTCGCTCCAAGTGGCTTGTTCCCCGGCGACGGCGAGGTGTATCCGGCGAGGAGAAGATGGACCCGATTGCGTTTCATATTGTTCTAAAGGGTCTTTCTTGCAAAAGTACAGGGACTTGGTTATATATCTATGTTTCTTTAGGTGTCTTTTGTAAGGCTGTTGTAATATGATCTTTAATGAATAAAATTTCTGTATGTTCAAAAATATATATCTAGGATTACTATTACAAAGAAAGTTAATGCTGCGAGTGAGCCTGCACCATGTGCATGTATCTTCGTTAGTACTCCATGGGGATAAGTTTTTTTTGTACATTGGCATCAAGCTAGCTTCGTGCATTACATTCAGAACATATGATAGCCAATGTAGAAGAAATATAATTCATAACTTGATGTCCAAGAACATCAAACTCTATACCATGCATTAACCAACTTAGATGCGGTGAGAATTAGTTTTTACTGAAATTCAGTGCAATCAAAGTATTATTGAGTGTTGACCCTTCCTATGCTAGAGAGCAAGTTGAAGGAAAAAATTGTACACCGTCAGTACTCGTCGTCGCCACGATCGAGATGTCCTTTGACAACCCGGATGGATTCAGATCACCAGACCGAGGCTGCAACCTCCTCACTTACTGATTTACACTTTGCTGCGCACTATGTGGGCGGCCTACTACAGACTCGCGTGGACGGGATGTACAGCTAGAGCTAGGGACCTCCTTGCAGATAAACAACGTCAACATCTCTGAATTTCCCTATTCTTGTTTGATGTATGCATGTATTTGTTGTGGAATGTGAGCTTTTAAACTGCAATAATTGTTTGTTGCGTGTACGTGTAACTTCAGAATTAAAGAAGAAATTTTGAAGAAAATAACACCATCACATTTCAATAAAACTCAACGAAAACAACACCATCACATTACAATACCACCAGTTTCAGGCATAGTGGCTTCAGCCTGGGGACTATTGGCAGGCACTACTGCGTTCAGAGTATCCACATTCATACCAAGACTGGTTCATACCACTCATTCTCTTTCACGAATTGGTCAAATGAAGTGCAACCAACATTCACTTGCGTATACACAACCGAGAGCATCTCCAATAGTTTGTATGTAGATGGTGTTGATAAAGTGTCCATGTCATCAACCAATAAGGTATCATACAAGTACTCCAATGAGTTGTATGTAAGTCATCCAATAAAAAGAAAAAAAAATGTGGTTTCTCTCTATTCTACCTTGAAGCTTGTGCAAGAAGTGTTGGTTAATTTACATACAACTTTGCTCTCTCACCTCATTTATTGCATGACACATCATCATCATATCCTAGGTGGAAAATTTACCAACACCTATTTTACAACCATTGTAGATGCCCTGATACATGTATCCTAGGTCAGTAGGTCCTGCCCCTCTCCTGATTTTTTTCATCCATAAAGTACTTAGCAGTAATAGGTCGCTTGGACAGCAATACACTCTTCTTCTCATCAGGATTCAGGAACCCCAAATTCCACCCATACGTCGTCTGTGCACACTGAAAGAAAGTAGATGCGAAGGCAAGAGAAGAGAGGGAAGTGGTCTTCGGCTCAAAGGGGGACTTCCGCTGCTCGGCTGCCGGTAGCTCAGAGTTACCGGTAGCCTGCGTGGCTGCGCGGGCGTGTGGCCGAGGAGCAGGCCGTGCGGGACAGCTTAGGGCGTCGGTCAGGCACACACCTTGGTGCGGCTACTGTTGCGGCCGTCTGTGATGTGGAGATCAGCAGGTGAACTCCCTCTGCCATGGATCTTTGTTCTCATGAGTCCAGTCTGCCGATGGTCGCTCCTATGTTCATCCGTGTCCGTCGGCGATGCTCGGAGTAAACTCAATGGACTAACCCACCTTTTTTTCTCCAATCCATGCGATCGAATCAAACGGCGTACTCACGACGCGTGTGCTAGGGATGGTTCTGAACCTGACACATCCAAACTGGTCTTCAAAAGACAGTGTAACCTGGCATTTTTCTAAAACATGCTAGTGAACCTGTAGGAAGTGAAATTAGCCACCAGAACGCTGCTCGTAGCCCCATCGTGTCGTGACCTCCACATTCACCTCCTGCAGGTTGTCGCTAATGTCTCATGTGCATGTCCTCAATTGGGACACACGAAAGGGGAGATGGAGGCGGCGACATGACGATAGATGGAGCCGACAGTTGGGCCTCTGGCGAGGCGTAGACTGGCCAGGAGGAACCTTGCCGAACACCGACACCACCACTGGCCGAAGGCCTCCCGTTGTCGCCACCTCAATCGTAAGCCCCTCCACTGTCACACCCTGCACCGTACCTCCTGCATCATATCGAGGCCTAGATGGAGGAGAACATGCACCCAAGAGGAAGAAACGGAGAGGGCCTCACCGGCGCACAACATGAGGCCACCGCAATCCACCTTGCTTGGAACTGACCCTTACTTCATGGCTTGTATCCTATGAAGAGCCTTTTATAGGTTAATGTGACGGTTGAACGGTGGATGAATCATGTACAGTACCTAAGGAAAGTTTCGAAAATGAAAAATCGGGGAAGATAAAGATAAGGATGGCCGAACACTGCATGTGGCAGCAGCAATAAAAACTGAAATTGACACCCAACAAATTGACCAGATAAACAAATAGCACCGAAGAAAATGCTATCCGATGCAGAACACCAGCACATGCATCAGTGTCTAACTTGAACGTAGTTACGGGAAATGCAAAGGTAAGAAGCTACATCTTCATGTCCTCACTTTTGCACATGTCAAGCTTTGATTTATACTTTAATGCATTTTCACAAACTTCAAAAATATCAAAAAATATAGACTGAGAAATAGTATACAGAGTATAGTTACGAAGACCAAATAATGAAGACGCATGCAGAGTATACTCCATAAATGCATAGAAGCTATATATATGTACATACGTACTTAACTACCGCCATATGCAAGTGTTATAGATCGAGATGAGCTTGGTAGATTCCGGGAGCAACATCATCTCGGTGCAATGCCGCTCCTGCACGGACTGCTACCAGCAGGCCGACCCGCTCTTCGCCCCGGTCGCGTGGGCGTCGTTCGCCGCCGTGCCGTGAGGGTCTGTCTGCCGGACGCTGCTTGGGGCGTTCTCTGGCAGTGCCTACTACGGAGCGTGCGGTGCCAGGTGTCATACGGTGGTGACAGATCGTGCACCCACATCGTAATTGTGTTGGAGATATTCACGTTTGAAGACAGCACGCCGGTAAAAGGGGTCGTCATTGGCTGCGGTCACCGAAACCGCGGGCTCTTCGTTTGAAGTGGCGGGATTGCTCGGCCTCAGCTGGAGTCCATGTCGTTCGTTGGGCAGCTGGGCGGCGCTGCCGCTAGCGCGTTCAGCTACTGCCTCGCGAGCCACGGCTCCGAGCCTCCGACGTTGGTGTTGGGTTGCTCGTGTTCATCAGATTATCGTTCAGGTTTCTTGCAATGTTTACACCTAGCATGGAGTGCATATATAAGCAGGCGAATGATATAAGCATAGCTAGCTTTTGCAAAGGTAAAGTACAAATCGGCTTGCATGCAAGTGGACTTGGCCATACAACATACCTGGTTTCGGATGAAGGAGTTGCATCGCTGCTTACTTTCCACGCCCAGCCTCGTCGACGCTCACAAACTCCGCGCAGCCAAAGCGCGAAGACACCCTGTGACATGGTTGGTCTAGCGAGGACCTCCCATACCATGCGCTACCATCCCTGCTGAGCAAAGCGGAGATGAGAAGGCCGACGGCGAGGGCTTCGGCGAGGAAAATTAATAGGAAGACGAAACGATGAATGATGAGCTTAAGGTGTGGTAGTCATGGGAAAGGAGATCCTATTTGTAGATGTATAAGGCGGTGTAGCAGGTCCAGATCAAGAAGAATCCAGAGGGAAAAAATACGTGAATTTTCTAGAAAGGTACTCCTTCTGTAAACAAATAAGAGCATTTACATCAATACTTTAGTACACTCTAAACGCTCTTATATTTCTATACAGAGAGAGTAACACGTTCTACATATGTGTCAATGCATGCAAAGAATAACCGGCATGCGAGCCAAATAGAACCGCCATGTTAAGGATTAAAAAAATAAGATAAGACTGATGTACATGCAACTGAACACGTACACGAAAAGAAAAAAACTACACAAAAAACGGATAAGCACAACCAGCCACCAACATTGACCAAAAAGTAAACCATGCAGACCACTGACCATGCAAACAAATAATAAAAAATGGCATGCAAAGTAATTTACACAACACAACAGCGCACATGCAAATAAAGCGTCTTCATCATCTAGAAAAATTGCAATGGCCACACACCAGATCCACACAAATAGCAAAACCACAACAAAAAGTACCCCGCCAGGTCCCCCGAATTACACGTGCCATCTCATGAATGGCCAACCAACACCAAAAAAAGTCCAAAAACCCCCCAAAAAAGAAGTTAACTGTCTAATAGTATAGTTAGTATTAGAAGAACAGTTTTGACCTTAAATGTGTAAATATCGGTACCTCAGCACCATATACTGCACGGTGAGAAGTTTGTTGCAGGTTCATTGAAATTAAAAATGACATGTACAGATGCCGAGTTAGCATGTTACTCAATCCAGTTCATAAAAGGTGATGCTTTGGATATACCTTCAGCTGAACTTTGAAAACATTGACACCAATATTGTTTTGAATATTCAGATTGGAAACTTGAAAATCATATGCATTACTTGGAATATATTTTTGAGATTTATAATTTTATTGGGTATTATATATACATATATATACCTTCAATTGATCGTTGAAAACATTGACCACCAATATTGTTTTGATTATTCAAAGTGGAAACTTGAAAATCGTATGCATTACTTGGAATATATTTTTGAGATTTATAATTTTATGGGGTATTATACATACATATATAGTACCTTTGGTTGAACGTTGAAAACATTGACCACCAATATTGTTTCGATTATTCGGATTGGAAACTTGAAAATCATATGCATTACTTGGAATATATTTTTGAGATTTATATTTTTATTGGGTAGTATACATACATATATATACCTTTGGTTGAACTTTGAAAACATTGACCACCAATATTGTTTTGATTATTCAGATTAGTAGCATCGGCTAATTTCGGTGATCCTTGCCTCTGGTGTGTGTTTTTCTCTACATAATTCACATTAGGAACATAAAAATCATATGTATAGATTTGTCTCGAAAGTTATTTCCAAACTGTTACAGTTATTTCTAAATTGTGCTAAAAAAGTTATTTCCAAACTGTTACAGTTTCATTGGGTATCATATATACATATACTACATCAGAATCTAGTAGGAAAGTCACTTTGACATGTGGGAGCATATGGACCTGCCAAAGCGCCTCAGTCCAAAACTTACGTTCCAAAGAGTAAATGTTTTAAACACCAAAAAATAATATTCGTGAACTAGGGGGACTACTTCACTGACAAAATTTATCTAACAATTACTCCCTCTATAAACTAACATAAGATATTTTAGCTAACTAAACAAAGGATCTAAAACATCTTATATTAGTTTACGAAGGGACTATTTTGCAGTACAGATCAGTCCGCATTTGGGTGGTGTTTTGTAACCACACTTGGTCAAATTTTCTCTTCGCCTACCTCGAGGACGCCATATGTAGTTTATGCATCCTTATGATCCTCATTGTATCGTACCGACAAACAACCACGCTCCTGGTCACTCCCGCGGGCGGCTGGGAGCAAACCCTAGCCGCCACCGCCAGCGTCCCCTCGCTCTCTCCGCCTTCCCTTGCCGTCGCCGGTCGGCGACACCGGGAAAAGCCCATGCGTCTAGGCGGCGGCGAGGCCTTTTCCTCCTCCTGGTTGGGGAGGGCGGCGCGGTCCTTCCTCCTCGACGGGAGCTCAGGCGGCGGATGCACTCGGGGACGACGCGGTGTGCCGCGAGGCGGCGCATGGAGGGGAGGCGACGAGGCGAATCTGGCACATGGGGAGGTGACATCCAGGGCAAGGAGGGACCAGCGGAGGAGCATGGCTAGAGGATCCGGCGTAGGTGCCGACATGGCTCGACAGGGCGAGTGCGCGCACGGGGCGCAGTGTGGCCGTGGTGGCACGCCACCGGCGATGCTTGACAAGGGAGGCAGGTGTCCGCGCTCGCGACAAGAGGGATCGAGGCATCCGTGGATCTGACGCCCCTCAGCGTGGATCTGGCCCGATGGCTTGGTCTATGGAGATGCTATGCAGTGTGGTGCATGGTTGTGTAGGTTGCGGTTTTGTCGCCTCCATTCTTCAGCGGGCGCGTGGTGATGGCACTGAAGTAGTGCTACTCGTTGGATACCCCAAGTGGAAGGTTGAGATGTAGCACAACAACAAATTTCCCTTGGCAAATATACCAAGGTTTAAAGTTCGTCTCCCGTAGGACTCCAACGACGAAAAGTAGGTGGTTCAGCAAGTGATGCGCCGTCTGAAAAGAATCACTTGCTTTGCCTGGACCTGCACACACAACAAATAACTTTGCTCCCAACGAGTACGGAGAGGTTGTCAATCTCTCCGGCCTTGCCGTTTACAAATGATCAAACACAACAGATAAAAGATATTGATAACTGCAACTAGAAAGTAACAGCAATAAATTAATTCAGGGTGTAAACAGTGATGGTAATATGGACTGGGGTCCCATGAAGTTCACTAGTGATGTCTCTCTCCCAAAAGACGATAAACAACTATGCAAGGTGAACAAATTGCAACTGGGCAATTGACAGGATTGTGGGCGCAAACCAATGCTAACTATGCTACAAAAGGAAGGAAGAGGCTCAAAAGCATGAGCGGTACTGCAAGATAAGTAGACTGAAATCCATCTGCATCTATTACTAATCATCCACCTTGAGATATCTATCCAGAACATCTCGCTGATATTAAGTTGCGAGTCCCACCCAAAGTGTAAACCCAAAGCAACAGACAACTGCATTAAAAGAACTTTGTGTAAAGTAAAAAATCCTAGCAACCGCGGTTACAAGCACCATTGTTTTCCCCCTTGTGGCAGCAGCACATCCCCTAGACTCATGTTTCTGTCACTCAAGCTAGTCATCGGGGGGCATGAACCCACAATCATGCATAATGCTCCCTCTTGGAGTTACTACATACTACTTGGCCAAAGCAATAAACAACAACGGAGAACATGCAAGAATTACTCAAGAACAAAAATATAAAAAAGAAGAACCAAATATATTACTCATCACAATCTGAACATAGTCTCATAATCCATCAGATCCCAGCAAACTCAACATAGCAACAGCAGAAAGAATTACATATGTGCCTTGATCATGTAGGGAAGCTCACAAGGTCTAATCCATGAAGAACCAAGAGGGGAAGAGGACATCACATAGCTACTGATCATGGACCCATGGTCCAAGGTGTACTACTCACGGATCACCCGGGAAGAGTCCATGGTGGTGGAGAAGCTCCCGGAGGTCAATCCTCCCTCCGGTAGGGTGTCGGGAAGGTGTCTTCTGGCTCTCTCGATCTTGGAAGCGAGGCGGCGGCGGAATAGAGGAAAGATCGCAAAAAAGGTTCTATCCTCGGGGGTTTCGGAGGACGAGGTAAATATAGGCGAAGGGGGGCAGCCAAGGGGGCCACCAGGTGTCTAGGCGGCCCCTTAGCGCGGCCCCACCCTAGGCCGCGCCCATGGTGGGTCCCCTCTGGACCCCCTTCGGTGCTCTGGAAGCTTCCGGTATGCTGATTTTTTATATATTTTTCCCGGATTTTTTCTGGCATTTTACGTAATGGGAAAAATTGAAATAAAAAGACAACAGAAAACAGAAACTGGCACTAGGGTGCACTGAGTTAATTGGTTAGTCCAAATATGATCAAAAGTGTATGAAAGTGTATCAAAAGCATAGAAATATCATCCAAAACATGCATGGAGCAAGCATAAATTATAGATACATTTGGGATGTATCACGTGGTGACGCGCATGGTGCGCGGTGGCGCGTCTGATTCTTGGCTGTGGCTGGAATCATGGTGGTTGTCGGCCTCGGGCGGTGGTCTGTTGTTCCTTTGCCAGCATGGTGCTCGACAAGGAATGGTGTACCATGCTCCGTCCGGTGGCCCTGTTTCGAGCGGTGGTGACAAATCCGCGACGGGTGTCCGTCGGTGGCCTCTGCAAGGGGCGCTTTACCGTGGGGGCGATGGCGCTGTATTCCCTTGTCGATGAGCTGGTCCGTTGGTGGTGGTGGTTGGCGGGTGATGGGTGTAGATAACAACTCCTCGTTGGTTATCCCAAGTGGAAGGTTATGATGTAGATAGCGGTAATTTTCCTCAGTGAAGGTACCAAGGTTTATGTCTCCAGTAGGATTCTGACGACAACCAGTAGGTGGCAAGAAGCAACAGCGCCGAAATTATTCTGGTGCGACAAAACCAGAATGTTGTTTACTTGACCTGGACCTACAGACAAGACACAAGAAGCTTTGCTCCCAACAAGTACAGAGAGTTTGTCAATCTCTCCGGCCTTGCTGTTTACAAAGGTTAAATGCAAAGGGGAAATAGTAATGCAACGAAAGGAAAAGTAAAGCAGTAAATAGTGATGGTGTGAACTTATGATGAGAATATAGACCGAGGTACCATGGTGCTCACTAGTAGTGTCTCTCTTCCAAAAGACAGTACACAGTTATGCTGGGTGAATAAATTGTAGCTAGGCAACTGACATAATTATAAACGCACGCAATGCTAATTATGCTACAGAAAGTAAAAGGCCCAATCGTATGGGAATTACACCAAGTAGACTGTTTATTCATCATCATCTACTTACTAATCATCCACCTTGATATATCTGTCCAGAATAAGTCGCTGGTATTAAGTTGCGAGCCACAACTAATGATGCGACCTCAAAGCAACAGACAACTGCCTTAACACTCTATGCGTAATGTAAGCAATCCTTATGACACACAGTCATAAACACCGTTGTTTTACCCCTAATGGAAACAACACATTCCCTAGTCCCATGTTTATGTCGCTCAAGATGTACATTAGGAGGCATGAACCCATTATCTAGCATAACGCTCAATCTTGGAGTTACAACTTACTACTTGGCCAAAGCAAGAAACTGTAACGAAGAACATGCATGACTACTGATGACCCTCAACAGTAGGGGATCTATTGTAGAGTTTTCGATAATTAAAGTGTTGAACCCAACGAGGAGCAGAAGGTATTGGTAAGTGACTTTGGATAAGGAATAACTACAAGCACTGAAAGATAACTTTTTAGGGGTTTTCGTTATAAGCAACAAGAAGGTAAAAACAAGCAAAGTAAAAGGTACTGAGGAGACACAAGTGGCCCAATCCTTTTGAGAAAAGGATAAGCCTGGCAACTGAACTTATAAAGGCTAAAGCGTTATTGAGGACACACGGGAGAGGTAGTCATGTGCTTTCGCCATATTCTGTATCGATACTATGTTTTGTGTTGATAAGTGTTGAGTGGGTGGATCTATGCTAGTACACCTTCTAGACTAAGATAAGGGCACTCTTATGATTAAAAACCTTGCAAGCATCCGGAAATACAAGGTAGAAATTAAGGCAAAAGCCTAACCACAACAATAAGATCAAGGATCCATTATTCCCTTGTGCAAAAGTGTGCGAACTGGGGTTCAGGTTTCTGTCACTCCGGAAACCCACCATAAGCATTCTTTATACACAATGCATTCCCCTAGGTCCTTAACAAGGCGAAGTGTTGTGTGTTCGACTCACACAACACCACTAGAGAAATAACAACACAACTTAAATATCAAACAACACATATTACTTCAACATCATATGACTACTAACAACTAGACTTCTCCCATGTCCTCAAGAACTAAAGTAACTACTCACAAGACATAAAAGAGATCATGATCAATGGTGATAAATAGATCATAAATAATCTGGACATAACAATAATTCTCCAAGAAAACTCAATAGCATTCACCACAAAGGAGTAATCAACACCGATAAAGTAGAGTGGATGGATAGTACGGCTTAAAACACAAGTTGCAATGGTGAGATGATGTGGGATGAAGATGGAGATGGTGCTGATGTTGGGGATGATGTTGATGATGATCTCGATGATGCTCGTGACGATGGTGATGATGATGGCGATGATCTCCCCTTCCGGGAGGTGTTCTCCCCGGTGGAATCTGCTCGCCGGAGATGTCTTTTCTTCTCTGTAGGTTTCCGCCACGGAGCGGCGGCGGAACTCCTCTATTTTTAGGGTTTTCAGATGACGGGGAATATATATGCCAAAGGGGAGATGTGATATGACCCATATTAATGATAATGTTAACAAGGATGTGATATGACCCATATTAATGTTAACAAGGATGTGATATGACCCATATTAATGATAATGTTAACAAGGATGTGATATGACCCATATTAATGCAACATTATATGAATGAATACTTGTCAACATCAAATGTCTATTCTCTTTAAGAATATAAGGAAGTAGGGATAACTAACTCAACATAAAAGTAAAAGATAGGCCCTGTTATAGGGAAGTAGGGAAACGTCATGTGCGATCCTTAAATCAAACAGAATGAAAACAAGTTTTATGAGGTGCATAGTTTGTCAACGAATGCTAATAGATAGCTCAATTACTTCTGAAGCTGGACAAGTTTTGAGGAACGACTCCCAAGTGGGGACGATCACATCCCCTTAATCTCCTTTGTTTATCACTGCCAAAGTTTCTGATTTCTCATAGGCCAAACGTGAAGGAGGGTTTGTTTGTTGTATTATCTTACGAGCTGGGCGCACTCATGCCAGTTCCTCCTCGCATTAGGGGTTTGCAGATTAGACATGCAATCCCGGGGTAAAACTTGTCCAACTTAAGAAGATCATGAATTACCTACTACTTCTCATGAGCTAAACCAGAGGCACAAAACAGAATATTTTGAACATTTAAGGATAACACATGAATTCTATACTTTTAGGAGTGGTAGGGAAATACCACGAATAGGAAGGTATGGTGGACTCATATGGAAGATATTGGTTTCACGGTATGGATGCACAAGCAGAAATCTGCTTAGTACAGAGTTTGGCTAGCAAAGGCTTTGAGAGAACAGACAATTGATGATGACTTGGATGCAAAGCATATAAAGCATAAACATTAAAATAAGCATAACACATCAAGTTGTCTTCCTTGTCAACATAAAACTTCAAGCATAATAACATAAAGGTTTTGGTTATGTCGCTACTTGAGAAAATCATGCTTGTTGTTATGACCAAAGCTATGTTTGCCAAGATTTAAATAAAGTTTTCAGAGCCATACCTATAAAGTCAATACTCCCCATAAGAATCATCATATAAGGTCGATTGCGCCAAGAGAATACCGAGTGCAGCGAATAAACCAATAGACTTCTAATTAATATTCCATCATGAACGACCATCTTCAACACCATGCTCGACCATCTTCTTGTACTTGAAGACTTCTTGCTCCACTTCTTCCGGCCTAGCCTCGATGCTCCCCTCCTTGACAGGTCCCTTCAGATCTTCTTGGTGGAGGACACCACCCTCCACCCGAACAGTTTGAGGGTGCTTCTTCACCTCAGCGAGGTAAGGGTTTGTGATGTTGACAAAGAACTTGTCCTTGGGGGAACTTGGGTAAGCCATGAAACCTAGGTCTAGCTGAAAGATTTCCTGGCAGAAAAAAATCAAAAAGAAAACACACGAAATCGCGAGATACGGTGCCGGGACGATCCGGGAAAATATATAGCAAAACTTTCTGCAACAAAAGGAAGGTTACAAGCCAAAGTGGTGTCAGAGACGGGCTTCGGGGTGCCCAGGCGGTCTCTCGGCGCGGCCAGGGGGTAGGCCGCGCCAGGGGGTGCCTGACCCCCCTGGAGCTCCTCCCCGGCTCAGTTTAGGCTTGGAATTTTCCCAATTTTGCAAAAACCCGTAATATGGAACCTTTATTGATGTTCACGATGTTTCCTTACCGTAATACATACCTTTTCTTATTCTTCTTCTGCCGGTGTCTGAAACAGGGCTGCAACATATTCTTCATGAGTTGTTCTATTTATCAAATTCACATCAACATTGACAGAGTCTCCTGCCATGTAATGCTTGAGTCTTTGCCCATTAACAACTTGAGGTTTGGTGCCTTCAAAATTGTTAATCTTGATTGCACCGGAGCGGTAGACTTCTTCGATATGAAATGGCCCTTTCCATCTGGAAAGTAGTTTACTTGGAGAAAACCTAAAACGAGATCTAAACAATAAAACTTTATCACCGACATTAAATTCACGTTTCGAAATCCTTCTATCATGCCACTTCTTTACCTTTTCCTTGAACATTTTAGCACTCTTGTTAGCTTCACTTCTCCACTGATACGTCCCAAACGTATCTATAATATCTGCTTGCTCCATGCATGTTTTGTGTAATATTGCTATGCTTTTGATACACTTTCATACACTTTTGATCATATTTGGACTAACCTATTAACTCAGTGCACCCTAGTGCCAGTTCCTGTTTTCTGCTGTCTTTTTATTTCAGGTTTCCCCCGTATTAATAGTGCTCCAAAAATTCCGGAAAAATCCAATAAAAAAATCAGCGCACGAGAACCTTCCAGATCCCAAAAGGAGAGCCGAAGGGGGCCCACCCTTTTCCTAGGCGGCACTACTAGGGAAATAGCTATACATGGAAAGCTTATTAGTGGCGCATATAGAAAGCCATGCGCCACCATCTGTTAGGGGTGGCGCACTGGAAAATAATGCGCCACCCATAAGACCTTATGGGTGGCGCATTATTTTCCAGTGCACCACCCCTAAGAGTGGGCCAGCCTAGATGATCTTATACGTGGCGCATCTAGCAATATGCGCCACCCCTAAGAACCTTATAGGTGGCGCATATACAGAATGCGCCACCCCTAAGAGATTAGGGGTGGCGCATATTGTAAATGCGCCACCCATAAGGTCCTTAGGGGTGGCGCATTTACCTAATGCGCCACCCATAAGAGCTTAGGGGTGGCGCATTTCACCAATGCGCCACCACTGAATTTATATATGCGCCACTAAATGCCTAGAGCTACCCTTATCTACTCCACCCCACCTACCACCTCTCATTCACTCCACACAATTCTCAAACTAGATCCACTCTTCTCACCCTAGATCTATTCAGTTTTCTCCTCCTCCCCACCTCATTTCTTCCATTTATCCATCGATACTTGGCATTACATCTATTTTGTTTCATATTGAAGTAAGTGGACCTCCTCCCAAACTCTTTTGTTCCATTTATGCCCATATACTTGCCTTTATTAGCTTGGGGTTTGTTGTATATGTGAATCTTGGGTTTGATGTATATGTGAAGCTTGTGGTGGTTTGATGTATATGTGAAGCTTATGGTGGTTTGATGTTTATGTGTATCTTGAGTGGCAAATGTTTTGCCAAAATGTCGATTCATTTCCGTTTCGGCAAATTTCTAGCGCACTCTCCGCATGCTCCCATGCATTATTAGGGAAGGTCATGCCGAATTTTTCCGGCAACGACTGTGATATATAATTGTGTTGCTCTCTCCGTGCACGCAGGTGATCGACCATGGTCCGCGAGATGCTGAGCGATATCACCGTGGCTAGGTGGATGCAATGTGCGACAAACGACATGCTAAGGAATAATAGGTCGGATATAAGATGTCCGTGTCGGAGATGCAAACTGCAGTGCGTGACCGAGCCTGATTCCGGAATATTGGAAAGACACCTGAAGCGTAATGGTTTGATGGATGGCTACACACGATGGATAAGTGATGAAGCTGGTGAGGAGGAGGACGTCAATGGTGGGGCGCTAGTAAATGAGGAAGGGCAACCAGAAAACAGCGGCAGGCGAGATGACGAAGAGCATCCCGTACATGATCATGAAGAAGATGCCGAAGCGGATCATGTAGATCAAGATGCCGGACATGAAGATCAAGATGTCGGACATGATGATTAAAGCTGGGTGCGGGACCCTCATGTTCAAGAGATGCTTGTCAAAGAGGCGTTGAATGCAAGAGGTGCAGCTAGAGAGAAAGCCAAGATGGTGCAACTCGAGAAAGACGCGATTACGAAGTTGTACGAAGGATGCAACGACGGGGATACCCGCTTGAATGTAACACTTGGGGCTATGGAGATGAAGGCAAAACACAAATGGACCGACGAAAGCTTCGATGATAACATGGCATTCTAGCACGATCGTCTTCCGAAGGGCAAGACGTGCCCAACTAGTATCGCTGAGGCCAAGAAAGTCCTTTGCCCTCTCGATCTTCCGCACGTTAAATACCACGTCTGCATAATTGATTGCATGATCTATCGGGGTGAGGACGAAGATAAAACCACATGTTCGGTGTGCGGTGTTAGTCGATACAAGAGAGGGAAGAAAGTTCCTAGAAAAGTGGTATGGTACTTTCCGATCACTCCTCGTCTGCAGAGGTATTTCGTAGATCCCGAGGAAGCAAAGCTCATGACCTGGCACGCGGATAGAAAGAAGATAAAAGAGGATGACCCGAACCCGGATCCGGAAAAGGAGGACATGCTGAGGCACCCTTCAGATGGTAGCCAATGGACTGCGTTGGACCTCGAATACCCAGATTTTGGGAAAGAACCAAGGAACCTCAGGGTTGGTGTGAGCGCCGATGGAGTCAATCCGTTTGGCGGCCAGAGCAACTTGCTGAAAACTTGGAAAGAGTGCCCCGCGCCGGGAAAGAAAAAAAAGAAGACTCAGCCGTTGATGAGGGTATGGAAAGCGAGGTCTGTTTTCTGGGATTTGCAATACTGGAGTCTACTCCGCAGTCCTCATAGCCTTGATCTAATGCATATCACAAAGAACGTGTGCGAGAGCTTGTTTGGCACGCTGCTCAACATGCCGGAGAAGACCAAGGACGGGCCAAAAGCAAGGAATGACTTGAAATTTATGGGCATCAGGAGGGAACTTCACCCCCCTAGTGACGATGATGATGAGACGGAGGAGGAAGAGGATACGGAAACGCAAAACTCTCGCAAACGAAAAAGGACGACCAAGAAGAAGACCGGTATTGATCACTGCCCCCGGCATGCTTCACTCTGTGCGAGGAGGAGATCAAGCGGTTTATCCACTGCCTCATAGGAGTAAAATTTCCGAACGGCTACGCGGGGAAGATAAGCAGATACCTAGACGCGGCGAAGCAGCGTTTCACCGGGATGAAATCTCACGACTGTTTCGTGCTGATGACGCAGATTCTCCCGGTTGTGATGCGAGGGATAATGGACGAGCACGTCCGTAAAACGTTGTTTGGCCTTTGCAACTTTTTTGACGTCATCTCCCGGAAGTCGATTTGCGCTACGCAACTCAAAAGGCTACAGGAGGAGATCGTGCTCATACTATGCGAGCTTGAGATCTATTTCCCGCCCGCGTTCTTCGACATTATGGTGCATCTGCTGATCCACGTCGTGGAGGATATCGCCCAAATCGGGCCTGCGTTTCTGCGCAGCATGATGCCGTTCGAAAGGATGAATGGGCACATCAAAAAATACGTTCGTAATAGGTCCCGTCCAGATGCAAGCATAGCGAAGGGCTTTCTAACCGAAGAGTGCATCTCTTTTTGCACGAATTATCTCAACACCGAGAACCCTGTTGGTCTGTCCGTCAATAAGCACTTTGGCAGGACCGATGGGTGTGGTCACCACGAGGGAAGCCGCGCAATGCATGTCAACTTTGACGGTCGAGACATCGACTTTGAAAGAGCAAGCCTAGTTGCGCTACAACACATCTAGCTGGTCGATCCTTGGATAGTAAAGCACAAGGATTTAATCAGGAAGAAGTACAGTGACCAGGGCCTGCAGATAACGGACCGAGATCCACGGCTAATCAAAGAGCACAAATCCGGTTTCATGACTTGGTTCAGGGACGAGCTTCGTGCTAATCCCCCGCGAAGGAACGCTTCCGAGGACGAAAAGATGATATTCACCTTGTCACAGGGTGCCGCACGCAACCTGATGACCTATCAAGCGTATGATATCAACGGCTACACATTTGACATGGAGGAAAAGGACAATAACTGCGATTACCAGAACTCAGGGGTAACGGGGATATTCTACACCGATGACGTCAAGGAAAGATTCTATGGAAGGATCGAGGACATATGGGAGCTCGACTACTGTGGAGAGAAGGTGCTGATGTTCCGTGTGAGATGGGCCAAGAGCATCGTAAATGAAGACCGGTACTTCACCACCATGGTTATACCCGAAGCCAAATCCAAGTCTGCGGGCGCAAACGTCACCGCGAAAAATGAGCCATGGGTACTGGCTAGCCAAGTGGACCAATGCTTCTTCATTACCGACCCATCAAAGCCGAGCCGCGTTGTAGTGAGGAGAGGCAAAAGAAACATCATCGGAATGGATGGAGTCGCCAACGAGCAAGACTTTGACAAGTACGGCGACCCGAAGATGGAGGATGACTACGCCGCTCAGGATACATACACCACAACCCTACCGAAGAAAGGTCTCCTCCCGTTCAAGAGGAAAAGTGAAGGCGTCCCGGGCCTAAATTATTCAACCACGACAAAGAAGGGCAAGAAGAAGATCGTGAGGAAACAATATCTAGATAGCTAGCTCCAAATTTAAGAAAAATATTTTTTAATTCATGATCACTTTGTGTATGCATGGATTTAATATGCACTTTGTAATTGATGATCACAATCTTATGTTTCCAAATGCCGCTACACCTTGTGTTTGTGGATCTTGGTTCGGCGACGACACGGTTAAGGCATGGTACGTGGATCGATATGATCACATTATTATGTTTGGATCATAGTTTGAAGTGTATGAGCATCGACGACACACAATCGAAGCACCATTCTCAAAAGGTCGGTTAGAGCAAGTACTCCCTCCGTTTCTTTTTACTCCGCATATAAGATTTGGTCAAAGTCAATCTTAATAAAGTTTGACCACTTTTATAGAAAAATGTACTCCATAATTATTATTTTTAAATGGTTTCACTTTAATTAAAAAATAAATAATTTTTTAAACTTTAATTAAAAAATAAAAAAGCTTAGGGGTGGCGCATATCGTTGAAATGCGCCACTAAGTGCTCTTAGGGGTGGCGCATTTTGCCAGAATGCGCCACCAACAGGTTTCTTATGCGTGGCGCATTTTGCCGAGATGCGCCATGCATAAGAAACCTGTTGGTGGCGCATTCTGGAAAAATGCGCCACCCCTAAGCGTTAACCTCCACGGGCCCCTCCCCTTGCTCGCGCACAGTACCCATTCGAGCCCTCGCCGCACCGGAGCCTTAACCTCCATCAGCCCCCTCCCCTTGCCCGTGCCCACACCCATTCGATCCCCACCGCACTCGACGCCCTTGCCCGTGCCCACGCCCGTGGCAAAATAAAAATACTAGTACAAAATACTAGTACAATTGCATATGGCAAAATGGAAATTGAATAAAAAATGGCAGAATTGAAATTCCAATAATAAGTAGGCAAAATAGAGTTAAATCAGTTCAACTGAAAAATAGGCAAGTCTTAGGGGTGGCGCATTTTGCGGAAATGCGGCACCAAGTAGATGCTTATGCGTGGCGCATTCCGCAGATATGCGCCACGCATAAGGATCCATTTGGTGGCGCATTTCTGCGAAATGCGCCACCCCTAAGACTTGTCCTATCGAAAACTGCCCCCTCCATGCCCGAACAGTACCCATTCCCCCCACTCCCTCACCTCGCTCTCCGGCCGCCGCCCTCACCGGAGTCCTAGCCGTGCCCCTTCCCCTTGACGCCGGAGCCTTCCTCGACGCCACCGGAGCCGCCATCCCGGAGCCCGCAGTCGCCGCCGCGCCTCTGCCTCGCCTCCGGCCACTGCCGCCTTCAAGCACACGCCTTCCCGAGCCCGCAGTCGTCGCCGCGCCTCTGCCTCAACTCCGGCCGCCGCCGCCTTCAACGCCTCCTCCCTGCGGTGAGCAGCCTCCTATCCATCCTCCCCTCTCCATCCTCCAACCATCCATGATTTTTATGAATTTTCTCAAGCATTCAGACCTAGCTTTGCTCAAGCATGCTGCAAATTTGTATGAATTTTCAACTAGCAAAGGTGCCATGGTGCTTTGTCTGAATTTTTTGAGTTCTTGACAATGCCCTAGGTCCAAATTTTCTGTTTTTAGGTGTTGCAACAATGTGAACTTAAATTTGAACTTTTTTAAAACACCAACAATGTGAACTGTGCTAGTATATAGAATCAATAAGGATTGTCTTAGCAAGTAGGCATAACTGATGTTCCATCAAAAAAACTAGGCATGGCTGATGCGTTATTTTCTGAATTTAGTTTAAGATCTGCACCTAAAGCCTCTATATAAGGAGAGGCACACCCATATGTAGCAGTATCAGAAGCTAGAAAGACAAGATGTAGAAGCAGCTTGTAAGACAGGATGTAGCCTCAAGCTTGTATTATTGCTATAAACCTACAGAGCTTCATAGTAGTCCCTTGTGTGCATGTGTGTGAGAGAAAAGTGAGTAAATCCTGGTTTGAGAACCTAGCAGTTCTAACAAAAGTCAGAACCCATTTTTCTACTGCAATCTGATTGTGCTAGGATGCAAGTATAGGATTATGACAGTAGTGAATAAACAGCCAATTTGGTAAAGGAGGGAAATTTTACCTGTTCCTGGTTAGCTTGTGCTTCTTCACGTCTTTCATAAACTTCATATGCTTCAGCATCATCAACAAACACACTCGCATCGGCCATGAACAACTCACGACCACTGGATACAAGAACTGAATTTTATGAATTTTGATGCATATAGAACAAGCCATTTCTGGATGCATATAGAATAAGACATTTAAAAATATATAAAACCTCCTCTGATCACAATTTTGCATTTGCAGAAGTGATAGTAGTAGTTTTTTAATTTCTTCAAAAAAATTGATGGGTGCCTCTGCCTTATTTTTATTTTTATTTGAGAAACCGAGTTTTGAGCCATAAAGATGCTGATGATTCATTTATAGGATGAAACATATATAATTCTTCTATGTAGTAGCAGTGATACTAGTTTCTTGCTTTTTTTCTAAAATGTTTGCTATGTGCTCTAAAAAAATAGTCAGAAAAATATGTGTGGTGCTTGTGTTCTGCACATCACTACTAGTGTAGAATCTGTTCTTAACAATTTTCAATGCATTAAGATTCCCTCATCTTAGCATTTTTATTCACAGTTTTTATCTACTATTTGAATATCTACTATAGATCTACTATATATATATATATATGTTGTGCAGGTACAAATCATTATCCCCTTTCTCCCGAAATGTTGATTAACTTCCGTTTCGGTTGAGAATGGGGCACTCTCATGTTAAGAAAAAGAGCAAAGGTCATGCCGAATTTTTCCGTGAATTCGTGCATGACCTTTTCTATTTTTCTTAACATGAGAGTATTTGCGTTAATTTATTGTGCTAATTAATTAAGTAGTTGCATTTCTTAATATTGTACTAGTGCAAACATGTCGACCGGAGCCGACGCCGGTCCTTCTTCTCAGCCGGGAGAAAAAAGGAAGCAATTTTGGGAATACTCCCAGGAGGAGGTCAAGGAGCAGAGAGTAGAGGAAGTACCTCCGGGCGAGGAGGAGTATGAGGAGGAGATAGAGTCGGAGTCCGACTCATCGGATGATGACTTGGAGGAGGAGGCCGGTACGACAGACGGCGAGAGGAACATCGGCGAGGATGATGGGACCGGTGGCTCCAACACAGATGGTACCCAGTCGAAGAAGAGGAATCGGAAACCGACCAAGGTCGGCGTCATCAGGCAAGAGTTTACTGTTGTGATCGCCGTCGGGATTCCTAAAGAGCCCGAACGTTTTTCGGAAGGGTACGGCCGTCAAGTCGCGGCGATCCTCCGCAACACCGTGCCGATCACCACGATTAACCTCACGAGTTGTGAGAACATTCATTATTGTCAGCTTCTTATCAACAAGCTGCACGGACGATACAAGTTTCCGGAGCCGTACGATAACACCAAACTCAGAGGGAACAAAGTAAACACATGGGCCCTCAGGAAGATGAGCAAGGCCTTGTCCAGTTGGAAAACCCGGGTGAAGAGGGCAACTTTTGAAAAGAACAAAACCTAGGAGGAGCTCAAGGAGAAAGAGCCGTTGATCGACGAAGCTACCTACAACCTTTTCAAGGCTAGGTGTGAGTCCGAGCAAGCCAAGGCCGCGAGTGCAAAGGGCAAGGCCATGCGGTCGCAGGTCATAGGTAACCACCGTCTCGGAGCTGGTGGTTACAAAAGTTCCAAGCCTAAATGGGACAAGGAGGATGCCGAGTACGCCGCTGCGGGCATACCTAACCCCTTCCAGCAATACAAAGATGATCCGCAGACTGAATTCTTTGTGAGGGCCCGGAGCTATAAGGACAAAGCAACCTCGAAAATAATTATCGATCCTAAGATTCAGGAGTTTACGACTGCCGTGGTCAGTAGTTTACCACGCGACCTTGTCGATTGAATTCTCGAGTGAAGTTCACAATTTCTTAACGTTTCACATTCTTTTTGCAGCAAGCGGAAATGAAAATCACCTCATCGCAGGAGTCGTCGGTTAAGCCGGCCGGCCCGTGGGACAACGCCTTTAACAGG
This sequence comes from Bromus sterilis, assembly GCA_950022295.1. Classification (NCBI taxonomy): domain Eukaryota; kingdom Viridiplantae; phylum Streptophyta; class Magnoliopsida; order Poales; family Poaceae; genus Bromus; species Bromus sterilis. The sequence continues at coordinate 278,899,105 of OX465599.1, read as the reverse complement.
GCGTTGAACAAGGTCAAGAAGGTTGACGACGTGACGGCGAAGCCATCGTCAGCCGGCCGTGTGGTCGGCTTTGGTGCGGACCTAAATTGGTCCGAATATTATGGTAAATCGGCGGAGCAGTCCGGTTCGAGGGGGCGCAAGGCGAGAAGGACCGAAGAAGATGCCGCTTATGTTCGTGGACTGGAGGAGAAGGTGAACATGCTTCCGCAGCTTGTCCAGGACGAAGTGGCGAAGACGATGAACGCTCTCCTTCCAGATATGATGCAGTCGCTCGCGAATTGGCAAGCGCGTGGTGGACAAGGGCCCATACCAGTCCCCAGCATGGTCGGCAGCAACTCGGGCCCCGCGGCGCCTGCAGTCCCGACTCCGGCCGTAGTGGTGGCTCCCGCACCGACTCCCGGCGTATTGGTGACTCCGGCCGCCAACACCGCGGCGGCGACGCCGGATGTGATGGTAACTCCTCCGGCCACGATCGAGCAACCGGGGCATAACAATAATGCACCCGGCGGCAGCGCAAATAGGGCGACCGACGCCACGGGAGGCAGCGCGCCCTCCGTCTCTTGCATGCCCGCCGTCATCGGTGGGGTCTCTTCACTAGCCGACCTCGACGCCCTCAAGGTAACTATAAGCGTCTGGAACTCAAAAGAGGACTTCATCTCCTTGCCTTTTTTAGTGGAATCGCTCTGATGCCGTACATGCATATATATATCTCTTTCGCAGGAGGACACTCCATGCATTCTATTACAAGTCGTGGACGGCGAGTTGAAGGATGTTGCCAAAGGTAAAATCATTCAACCACAAAATCGAATCATGCACAATATGCCGATGGCACCGAAGATGCATAGGGTTCAAATCTCTCTCGTGATTTCGGGCTACGAGAGAGTTGAACCTCCCATTCAACCCCCCGGATACGATGAGGGCGAGCCGACAGTCCTCAGTGACTGTTTCACTATGGCCGAAGAGCCAAATGCGTTTAATGACGGGGGAAAGGGGCACCACACCTAGGACAACACCGCTAGTCATCGTGTCGGCGCCACATGATCCCATCGGCGCACAACAAGAAGACGATGATCTTGATGATGATATCAGCGCCGACCAGTTCATCAATACTTTGTATGATGCTGATGACTTATTCATGCCTCCTGCTGAAGGAGCCTATCAGCATGACGAGGAAGCTCGCGGTCTAGCTGATCCTGCAGCGAAGCCTTCTTGCTCCACGCGTCTCTTCGCTGCTTCTCAGGACATGTCTCCAGCAGCTTGCGCCTTCACCGAGCCTCAAGCAGATGCCACAAGATCTATTCTCAGCCCGTCCACACTCCATAAGGCGGCCACTGAGCAGATAAAGGCCGGTGACTGCTCAAAATCAGAAAAGAAGAAGGGACGGAAAAGAAAGAAGAGCATCACTTCTAGTAGCCAACCTTCGATGCCGATCCGGGCTCAGGACGGGCCACCAAGACCCAAGGATCTCTCGTTTGAAATCCATGTGGCTGGTAGGGCGATGCTACCTAAGGACATGCTGGACCTTGCAACTTCGGATATGCAGAGTGTGCATCATAGTATTATGGCATTAGAGAAGATTCTTCTTCGAGAAGAGAATCCCTCGTACCCGGTTTTCATGGCCAAGGTGCCACTCAACATGGGCTTCATCAACACTATCCCCGCGGATATGATAATCCTGCGATTTTCGGAGATCTTCAATTTGTACCATCTCAAGCGGCTGGACCATAGCCTTATCCGTCTGTTCTTGCTCAGCCTTTCTATGAGTATCAGGAGAGATAAGACCCCGAGCGTCGCGATATTGGACCCCTTCTACATGCGTGAAAGCATCTTGATGAACGACGGGGACGCGACTCTCGCGGCGGGGTACATCATAGACTTCATGCTACAGAACGCCGACAAGGATTCATTTCTTATGACATACTCTCCCAAGTAATTCATTCGCTCGCATCCGTAGCATATATGCTTTCTTAGCTTTCCATTGTCCTCTTCCAACATTCTTTTGGATTATTTTAATTATGCAGTGAGGATCAAGGCTGCGTGCTCATCTACTTTTCACCGCAACACTCGCATGCCGTGTATTTAGACCCGGGGAGTGTGAAGAAGAAAGATTACAAGTATATCATGAGAGTTTTGGATGATGCTCTCGTCGGCTACATAAAAGCCGGAGGCAAGATCATGAAGCACAAGTTCAGGAAAAATCAGCCTGGCGTGAACGTGTTCAACCACGTAACGCAGTTCCCGTGCGTCAAGCAGCCGGCTGGCAGTGTGAGGGATGCGTACTACGCCCTTCATCACATGAGGGCGATTGTACAGGAACAATGCAACCTTACGCTGCCAAGTCATCTCAGAGCGTGGGCCGAAAGGAAGGCGGAAATCGCCGATGCAAATCTGAAGGAGGAGTTCTTTCACATCCAAGCGCAGATGGAGACTATCATCCGTCATGAAGTACAAATGAGGGGGTCGATCTTCCACTCAAACATTGCACCATCCAATGGGGAGATAGAAGTCCGCCTAAAGGCCCTGCGTGACACAAGGCCTTTCATGACCAAAGAAGGATGCCGCCCATTCCCCGAACCGAGTCAGAACAATTGAATGTACTCTTTGTGTAATTTTGATGTAATTTGGATGTACTCTTTGTGTAGTAGATGGTAGTGTCAAATACTCTTGGTGCTCTTTGTGTATAAAGGTCACTGCATATGCATTTTTATGCATATGTGCATGCTTTTCACCATTCATCGACTTGCTTTAAGTTGTTGATAAGAATAGATGCTAGATTGCTTTGTTCTCCTTTGGTATGATTCATATGGATGTGACCTCTAAAGCTTTGTTTTGTGCAGGTTGAAGAGAAAACAAGATATGATGACGAAAGTAGCTTTCGGTTTTCAATAATTGTTGGACTCATTGTAATTTTGTGATGGATGTAATCTTGTGAATCTTGTTGGCCTCTAAACCTTTGTAATAAAAATTATATTGCAATTCTTTTGTATCAATAATTGTTGGCCTCATTGTTATATTGTATTTTGCATTTCTATAATATAATAAAAATATCTGTAATGCTTTTATTCTTTTATGTAATTCTTTTTTTTGTTTTCTGTAATTATTTAGTGGCGCATATTTTCAGGATTTAGTGGCGCACTGTGAATGCGCCACCCCTAAGGCCCTTAGGCGTGGCGCATACCAGAATGCGCCACCCCTAAGAGCTTAGAGGTGGCGCATTCTGAGATGCGCCACGCCTAAGGGCCTTAGGGGTGGCGCATCCAGAATGCGCCACCTCTAAGCCCTTATTAGTGGCTTGTAGTTAGTGGCGCATCCCTAATGCGCCACTAAACTCAAAAACAGTGCGCCACCATAAGGCTATTCCCTAGTAGTGCGGCCAGGGGGCGTGGCCCCATCCTAGGCCACGCCAGGGGGGGCGCCTGCACTCCCTGGTGGCCCCCCAGCTGCCCCCTTCGCCTCTAGACCTTGTGAGCTTCCCTACATGATCAAGGCACATATGTAATTCTTTCTGTTGTTGCTATATTGAGTTTGCTGGGATCTGATGGATTATGAGACTATGTTCAGATTGTGATGAGTAATATATTTGGTTCTTCTCTTTTATATTTGTGTTCTTGAGTAATTCTTGCATGTTCTCCGTTATTGTTTATTGCTTTGTCCAAGTAGTAGGTAGTGACTCTAAGAGGGAGCGTTATGCTTTATTGTGGGTTCATGCCCCCCGATGACTAGCTTGAGTGACAGAAACATGAGTCTAGGGGATGTGCTGTTGCCGCAAGGTGGAAACAACGATGCTTGTAATCGTGGTTGCAAGGATTGTCTACTTTACGCAAAGTTCTTTTAATGCAGTTGTCTGTTGCTTTGGGTTTACACTTTGGGTGGAGCTCGCAAGGTAATACCAGCGAGATGTTCTGGATAGATATCTAAAGGTGGATGATTAGTAGTAGATGCAGATGGATTTCCAGTCTACTTATCTTGGCCTACTGCCCATGCTTTTGAGCCTCTTCCTTTATTTTATAGCATAGTTAGCATTGGTTTGCGCCCGTAATCCTGTCAATTGCCCAGCTGTAATTTTTTTTACCTTGCATAGCTCTTTTATCGTCTTTTGGGAGAGAGACATCACTAGTGAACATCATGGGCCCCGGTCCATATTTCCACCACTGTTTACACCCTCACTTTACTTCTTGCTTTTACTTTCTAGTTGCAATTATCACTATCTTTTATCTCTTGCGTTTGACCCTTTGTAAACAACAAGACCGGAGAGATTAACAACCTCTCTGTACTCGTTGGGAGAAAAGTTATATGTTGATGTGTACAGGTCCACATCAACTTCTTCTAGATTTCTAGCGCCGTTTTCACCTACTTGTTGTTGTTGGAGTCCTACTAGAGACATAAACCTTGGTATCTTCACTGAGGGAAACTTGCTGTTGTGCCGCATCTCATACTTTCCACTTTGGGTAACCATCGATGGGCGAGAATCCATCAAAGCAATTTCTGGCGCTGTTGCCGGGGACTCCAATCTTCAAGATAGGGGAGTTGCACGCTATCTTTTATCTTTTCTTTTTAGTTTTGTTAGTTTACCTTTCAGTTCTTGCTTTAGTATCCTTTATCAAAAACCACAAAAAAATTATTTACCTTGCTTTTGTAGTCCTTCTTGTTTAGTCAAGCATGTTAGGACTTTGTGCTTTGAGGGAATCGGAATTTCTAGATTTCCATCAAAGGGATGGAGAGAATATGAAGAAGGCATGGGGCAGAATTTCTAAAGCACATAGTAGAATTATGCCTTGGATACCAATAAAAAATGTGCTTAGAAATTTCTACCATGGTCTTTTTAAGTGTTGTAAACACTCTCTTGATATTATAGCTGAGGGAGATTTCTTAGAGTGTGATGAAGCTAGAGCTCTTGATATTATACATGGTCTATCTACTTATTTTGTTTATGATCGTAGTTTTGATACTGTTATAGATAGACTTGCTGCTATTGTAAAAAGAATGGATGCTCTAGACTTGCGGAAGGTAGAGAAATTTAAGCCCAAGAAGAAAGATATGTTGGATATAGATGATGATTGGGAGCCTTTTGTTAGAATTGGCATCTCTAGCCAAGACTTCCTTGCTTTTTGTTATATTGGGTCCATGGTTCCTACAGTGCCAAAAATAGTTTATGATTCTTTGAAACTACACATGGACAATTTTTCATCTTACCATGAACATGCTAATGGAGATATTTCTGAGATCCAGGGAAGATTAAAAGATGTCCAAGTTGCCTTCCTCAGAAGGATTGCAACGGTGGATTTCTTTATCATGGAGCCAAACCAAAGTAACATTGTGCTTGGAAGGGACTTCCTCCGAGACATGAAGGGCTTCATCGATATAGGTAAGGAATAAATACTCTTACGTGGTAAAGCGAAAGGTACGTACCTCTTCCCTAGGAAAAAGAAGAATGAACTTGTTGAAAATCAATTTGAAGGTTTTTATGATTCTGATAATGTCGGTGACTTTTGATTCTTCTTTTTGCTTCTTGCCTAGCTTAAAGGCGTAAAAGAAAGCGCTTGTTGGGAGGCAACCCAAGATGTTTTTACTTCTGTTTTTAGTGGTCTTGATGATTGTTACTACTGTAGCAACATCATTGTATCTTTATTTTCAAGCTTTGTGCCAAGTTTATCCTCCGATTTAAAGAAAGTTCAGAAGTCGTGACATGCTGTCCAGAAAACAGATTCTGCCCTTGGACAAAATTTTTTGCCTAAAATCACAATATCATCTTTTTGATATGAATTGTTTTGACAACGTCTTATATACAATTAGCTTTCGGGCGTCTATTCTGAGTTTTTTGATTTGAGTTGCAGAATTACCCCAAAAAATTTATTTACTACCTGCTGGTTTGTTTTTCACAGATTCTGCCACGTTTTGCCTTTCCTCAGTTTTGCAAGTCTTGCGCTAGCTTTTTCTTTGCAAAATTTTTTGGAGGTCTCGAGAAACAGTGGCCCTTCAAGAAAATCTTTATTTCCATTAGAGGCAAATTGTTTTATTGTGGGCACTAACCTCTCTAATCAGCTTGTGATGAGTTATGTATGAAGGGAGTTTTTAAGTGTGCAAGGGAAGATGATGAAAGAAGATCTGGGAGTGTCAATCGTTCAAGCTTGGGGATGCCCCCATGCATCCCCAATAAATATTCAAGGATACTCAAGCGTCTAAGCTTGGGGATGCCCCGTGCATCCCCTTCTCCATCAACAATCATCAGTTCGTCCTCCGTTCCACTATATTTTTATCACTTCATGCGTTATGTGCTATGCTTGGAGCATCTTGCTCTTTACTTTCTTTAGTTTTCTTTAGCTTTGTTTGATGTTCATAACAAGTTAGAACCCAACTTTCTTTGTGTGGGAGAGAAACACGCTCCACTTGTGACGCCCCCAAAATCGAACCGTGTACAGTAATCATACACGCAAGGTACACGATCGAGATCAGGGACTCAAGGTGAGATATCACAACACAACTCTACAAATAAAATAATACAAGCTGTTTAATGCAAGCCAGGGGACACGAGGGCTCAAATACAACAGCTCGAGAGCACAAAGTTAGCGGAAGCAGTAGTATCTGAGTACAGACACAAGGTACACATGATTTGCCTTAAGAAGGCTATCACAAAAACAACAACGGTCTAAAAGGCGAGTCCTCCTTCCTGGGAACCTCCAAACTACTCCTGGTCGTCGGGGATCTCCATGTCGTAGAAGGCATCAGGGGTCTTCATGTTGCGGTGGTCGGCATTGGGGACCTCCTGCTCCTGGACTCCAAGGCTCCGATGTCTGATCGCAGCAACCGGTCGAGTATATAAAAAAAGGGGGAAATAAAGCAAAGGTGAGTATCTAGAATACCCGCGAGTCTTACGTCCGCTACTAAGCAATTATGCATTTCTATCAAATGGAATGGGGAGGCTATATATAGTGGACTGCAAGGTAGAAAGTCAGAATAAGGATGAGAACCTAGGCCTATCGAAGACTAGCATCTTCCGACGAGTCTTGCAACACAAGAAGAGAACAACCAACAGTTCATATAAAGCATAAAGTAACAATGCAACAGAAGTTGCTGCAGCATTGTATAATAGTAAGTTGTATTAGTTAACAATTATCAATCCCTCCGAGAATCCTTCCTCGACTTCCCTGCGAGGAAGAAAACCCGAAACCAATCAGTTTAGTAGTAGTAGAGTCTGGCTTCAGCATAAAGCGTCCTGTTACCGTGGACACGGCTATCCGAATAGATTTTTATCCCTGCAGGGGCTGCACTACTATTACCCCACACGCTAGGATCTCCAGGGTGGCGTACACCTTGTTAGGGAATGCCCCACCGAGGCTATGCGATACGCCAAAGTCCATCCTTCAAGCTCAACAGAGAGGCCATCCGCCGGTCTAAATCCTAAGCACAAAGGGACTTTGGACCCCTACCCTTTGTACTCCTGCACGGTACGTGGCTGGACGATGAAGCAGACCCACCTCCCACTACCGGAGTTGGCGGTCCAAGCCCGGCAATCAGCCCGAGGTAAGGCTGACGTCTGAAGAGCCATCGAACGAGGCTACCACGTAGAGGGCCCACACCGTAATCCCACGTGGAGGTAGTGCGTATAGGGCACGTCGACCCACTCAAGTCATCCACCTGACCCATTAAGCATTTTATTATTTTCTGTCGGGACAACCGTTATCTTTGCCCCTATCTGGGTGAGGCGCGAACAACGACAGCAACCAGGTCCACCCCCATAACTAGAGCCCGTGGCCGCCTGCCCTATCGACCCACCAACTCGTGCGGTTACCAACAAGGTGAACCGTCTCCTTACCTTATCTCGCATGTGCTCTTTGAAGAGCCCGACTTTCGTACAACAGGGTATCTCACGGCCAACAAGCAAGGACCAGGCCCACGACGGTATCTGCCTGTCCTGCCCTCCCGATACAATCCCTGCGCGGGCACCGTTGGGTCACCCGACTCCTTAGCTTTAAGGACACCAGTTGATTCAGGTGCCTACCATCAAGTGAAACCAGGAGGAATCACCCTCGATGGTACACTTGAAGAGGTTTGACCGAGACATCAGCGAAATGAACTAAAGAGGAATATCCTCGTATCACCCTGGTGATGCTACGCTACCAAGCCGGTGACGAGAGTGAAATACGAGTCCATCCACTCATAAGTCAAACTTGAAGCGACTCGGAGAATCTCTCTCTTTTAGGTTCCCTTGGTCTTCTGCTCTGTACCGTACCTATTGCAGTTATTATAAATTATATTCGCGGACACTCCCCAGAGTGTTCACGATCCTCTATCTAATCCTAGTTGACTAACAATGCGCAGGGCTCACTGCTGAATATTATATATATACTTATAGGCATCATGGGATAAAGGAAGGTACATAAAGGGGCGACAAAAACAGGCTACACAATAGAATAGGATTGTAACATAGAAGCAGCAGTAGCAATGCCTAGTGCAAGAAATGTACAGAAAAGATAGGCGATATCTGGGGAAGGAAAATGGCTCTGCTTGCCTGGAAGCTCGACAGTAGGGGTATGGTCATCGACGAAGTAGTCGTACTCGGCAACAATATCGTCGACGGCAGTCTCGGGGTCTACCGGAAGAATAAGGGGGGAGAAACAATCAATACATGCCAATAATAACAATATAAATACAAGACATGGCAATATGTTGTACACGATGTTCTAACGCAGTGTTAAGTATTTTAGGCAGACCGTAAATTTATCCGGGGATGACTCATCAGTACCGGTTGATTACCAGACAGATGATCCGGAGGGGGAAGGTTCCATGTCCACAGAGTTAGAGACAGCTGACAAACATGTGGATAGTGTATCCGTGTTCGTTGAACCATTCTGAACAACTTTCATATACAGAATATTTTCATCTGAACAGTTTTACCGGCTTCGGTCGTCTGACAGACAGATGATCCAGAGGGGAAAGTTCCACATTCGATATGTTAGAGGGGTGCGGTGGGTATACGGGTAGCGTATTCGTAATTGTGATATTTTTCTGATCAAGTTTGATGTATGAAATATTTTGATCCGACTTACGGTTTAAAATATATTAATTTTCTAAGTTGAAATCATTTTAAAAGAATTTCTGGATTTTCTTTTATTAATAAATAGCCACATTATCCGAAATAGTACTGGCAGGGTAGACCCACATGTCAGCCTCTGGTTATTTAAACAAATCATTTTCTATTTTAAATAGGACAGTGCACCCACATGCCATACTCTATTTCTATTATCTACTTCATTTTTAATCCATTTAAATCAGTGGGACCCAGCTGTCATGGAGACAAATTATTTTAACAGTAATTAAATCCAGAGAGTTATTTTAAAAGGCCTGGGCCCACATTTCATTCACACAAGGCCAACATTAATTTAAACTAATCATTTTATTAGTTAAAAGGCCGGGGTCCCACCTGTAAGTGTCACTAGGGGGATTTCCTTTAGTTATATACCTCACAAGTAATTAGGGGGGGGTTATCTTAGCCCCATAATCTAATTAGGTCGGCCCCACATGGAGGTGGCCTAGTTGGCCCCTTGTTGAGCACGAACCCAAGAATGCTCAGGGGAACGCCGACGGTGAGGTTCAGGGCGGCGAGGGGCGCCGTGGCCGGAACCGCGGCAGGAGAGGGCGTGGCCGCGCGGCAAGGCAAGAAGCGGCGGGGACGCGGGCGTGGGCGCGCGCATGGGGCGGCCAATGCGTGCGTAGCGAATAGAGCTGACGGCGCGAAGAGCGCGGCCATGGCATGGTCAGTGGCGGTTATGGAGACTGGACGACTGGGAGGTAAGGGGGAAGCGACCAGCATCTCACCACGGTCGTGTAGGGGGTGGCAGCGAGCTCGAGGATGTCTGAGGGAGGACTGATACGCAAAGAGGATTACTTCTCGCCCTTTGTTGGTTACCCCAAGTGGAAGGTAAGATGCAGCGTAGAAGCAAGTTTCCCTCGGTGAAGATACCGAGGTTGAGTATCAACCAGTAGGACTCTGGCGATGATAAGTAGGTGTCAGCGGCGCACCTGACACGGACCTGCACACAACACAATTAACTATGCTCCCAACGAAGTTCAGAGAGGTTGTCAATCTCTCCGGTCTTGTTGTTTACAAAGGATAAAAAACACAGGATAATGATAATGATAGCAACTGAAAGTAAAAAGCAAGAAAGTAAATGAGCGTGTATACAGTGATGAGGATATGGATTGGGGTCATGTGATGTTCAATAGTTATGTCTCTCTCCCAAAAGACGATAAAGATGCTATGCGAGGTAAACAAATTACAGAAGGGCAATTGACAGGATTATAAACGCACCGCAATGCTAACTATGCTACAAAAGAAAGGAAGAGGCTCAAAAGCATGGGCAGTACGCCAAAATAAGTAGACCGAAATCCATCTGCATCTACTACTAATCATCCACCTTGAGATATATATCCAGAACATCTCGCTGGTATTAAGTTGTGAGCTCCACCCAAAGTGTAAACCCAAAGCAACAAACAAATGCATTAAAAACACCTTTGCGTAAAGTAAACAATCCTTGTAATCGCGGTTACAAGCACCGTTGTTTTCCCCTTGTGGCCACAACACATCCCCTAGACTCATGTTTCTGTCACTCAAGCATGTCATGAGGGGGCATGTACCCACAATCGAGCATAACGTTCCCTCTTGGGGTCCCTACGTACCACTTGGCCAAAGCAATAAATTGCAACGGAGAACATGCAAGAATTACTTCGGAACAAAAATACAAAAGATAAGAACCAATTATATTACTCTATCACAATGTGAACATAATCTCATAATCCATCAGATCCCTTCAAACTCAGCATAGAAAAAGCAGAAAGAATTACATATGTGCCTCGATCATGTAGGGCAGCTCACGAGGTCTAAACCATGAAGAACAAAGAGGGGAGAAGAACATCACATAGCTACTGATCACGGACCCATGGTCCAAGGTAGACTACTCACGACACATCCGGGAAGCGTCCATGGTGGAGGAGAAGCTCCCGGAGGTCGATCCTCACTCCGTCAGGGTGCCGGGAAGGGTCCTGACGGTGCTCCCGATCTTGGAAGCGTGGCGGCGGCGGAACAGAGGGGAATTTGCAAAATAGGGTTCTGTCTTCAGAGTTTCCCCATGACGGAGAATAAATAGGCGAAGGGGGGAAGCCAGAAGGGCCACCAGGGGTCCAGGCGCGGCCAGGCCCCTGGCCTCGCCAGGTGGCCGCCTGGGCCCCTGGTGGTGGCCCTCTGTCCCCACTTGGGGTGCTTCTGGAAGACTCCATTACGTTGATTTTTATCCGTTTTTTACTTTCTTGGAGCAATTTTAATATGGGGGAAACCCGGAATAGAAAAACAGCAGAAAACAGGAACTGGCACTGGGGTGCACTGAGTTAGTAGGTTAGTAAAAATATGATCAATAGTGTTTGAAAGTGTATCTAGATTATAGCAATATCACACAAAACATGCATGGAGCAAGCAGAAATTATCGATACGTTTGAGACGTATCAACATCCCCAAGCTTAATTCCTGCTCGTCCTCGAGTAGGTAAATGATAAAAGCAATAATTTCTGCGGTGACATGCTAGCAACCATATAAGGACTTTGAAAAGTAAAGCAATAAAGGTATGTAACTCAATTCAAGTCATAACATGCAAGAGTCTATATTAGCATTGAAACAAGCAACGAAAGAACATTAGGTGCAAGAGCTCTCGCTGTCCGTGACTCGAATGTCTCCAAGTAGTATTTGCGTTCAAGAAGGGGGATAGGGAATACGAGAGAAAGTTTATTTGTGTTGAGAACTCAATCTACTAAAGTTTCACACTTGGTCTTCTATGGAATCTTATCGTGACTCGTCCCTAGACCACTATCCAGGTACAAGTCAATTTGATCTACTCCTTTTCGCTATTTTGAGCACTCATGCAATGGATGAGCGTAAGCACGAGAGTAGACACTTAGGATGGAAAAGAGAGAATCTGGTGGAGGAGGAAGTTAAAAAGGTGAGAAAGGCTCACATCAATGAGGACAATCATAGGCGAGAAGGCCAAATGATAGATATGATGTGACGAGTAGGGATTTCCATGAAACGGATGCACATATGAGCGGAAAAGCTCTCCAATGGAACTAGTGGGGGTGCATCTAACTTGCTCGCTCATGAAGACCTAGAGCTCTTTTGAGGAGGCTCATTCTTGGAATATGCAAGCCAAGTTCTATAGTGTGAAGGTCCCCACATAGATATATGCATGATCATCTCTATGGAGTACAAGGATAAGAGGGAGTACTAGTGTGGATCTTTCAAAAGGATAGTAGTGTTGCCCCTTTCTCTCTTTTTATTTTCTTTTCTCTCTTTTTTCTACTTTTTTGTATTTTTGGTGGCCTCAATGCCTCTTTCTATTTAACTCTCATTTGTCCGCTTTGTGATCTTTTATTTTTTCCACTTTGGGATCTTTTCCTCACTTTAAGCGCAACACACTAATTTACAAGAGGGTGTCGAAGATCTTTCACACTTTACAGGGTACTCAAATCATAAAGAAGATGTAGCTAACATGATGTATGCAATGTATGCCGCTGCAGTGTAGCAGGAACATGTATGACATGAAGATCAAGTCATGAAGAGGTGGATGTTGCATGGCAATATATCTCGGAAAGGCTATGGAAATGCCTTGATAGGTAGGTATGGTGGCTGTTTTGAGGAAAGATATAAGGGGGTTTATGATGATAGAGCGTATCATGCCAAGGGTTTGGATGTACCGGCGAAGGTGGATGTCAACTCTTGGAGTGAGAAGGAGGCAATGCACGGCACATGAGAGGCTAGCAAATATGAGGAGGTGGCAGTGTCAACGTTCAATACTTACATTAATCTGAAGAACTCATGCACTTATGTGACGCCCCAAAAATCAGACCGTGTACAATAATCATACACGCAAGGTACACGATCGATATTAGGGACTCACGGTGAGATATCACAACACAACTCTACAAATAAAATAATACAAGCTGTTTAATACAAGCCAGGGGCCACGAGAGCTGGAATACAACAGCTCGAAAGAACAAAGTTAGCGGAAGCAATAGTATCTGAGTACAGACACAAGGATACAAGGTTGCCTTAAGAAGGCTAGCACAAATAACAACAGATCAAAAAGGCGAGGCCTCCTCCCTCGGAACCTCCAAACTACTCCTGGTCAATGGGGAACTCGACCTCGTAGAAGGCATCGGGGATCTTCACGTTGCAGTGGTTGGCATCGGCGATCTCCTGCTCCTAGACTCCAAGGCTCCAACGTCGACTGTAGCGGCCGACCAGGCAAAAAAAAGGGGGAAAGAAAGCAAGGGTGAGTATCTAGCATACCCGCGAGTCTTAAGTCCGCTACTAAGCATGTATGCATTTGTATCAATGGAAAGGGGAGGATATATATAGTGGACTAAAAGGTAGAAATCCAGAATAAGGAAGAGAAGCTAGGCCTATCGAAGACTAGCATATTCCGACGAGTCTTGCAGCATGAGAAGAGAATAGCCAACAGTTCATATAAAGCATAAAGTAACAATGCAGCAGAAGTTGCTGCAGCATTGTATAATAATAAGTTTTAATAATTAAAAATGCCTCCGAGATCACCTCCTCAACTTCCCTGCGAGGAAGTAAACCCGAAACCAACAGTTTAGCAATAATAGTTTGTAGTAGTAGGATCTGGCTTTAGCATAAAGCGTCCTGTTACCGTGGACACAACTATTCAAATAGATTAATCTTCCCTGCAGGGTTGCACTTGTGTTACACTAAACGCACGGATCTCCAGGGTGGCGGGCACCTTGTTAGGGAACGCTCCACCAAGGCTATCCGACACAACAAATCCCATCTTTCAAACTCAACAGAGAGGCCATCCGCCGGTCTAAATCCTAAGTACGCATGGCCTTGGACCCCAACCCCGACGTACTCCTGCACGATGCGTGGTTGGCCGGTGAACGATAAGAAAACCAAATAAGACATAACTGCGCGATCAAATAAGACAACACCACTTTCCGGCGCAGGCCGTGGTACTTCTTACGTCTGAAGAGTCTTCGGACGAGACTAAGTTGCGGGGGAGCCCATAACTCGTAATTCCCATGGGTAGGTAGTGTGTACATGGCATATAGCCAACTCAAGACATCCACCGAACAATTAGTCATTTTATTAACTTGCAGGACAACCGTTATTGTTGCCTCGACTTAACTGACCCGCGGAGCAGTCAGCACCACCATTACATCGGTGCCTGCCCTGTCGTCCCACCAAGTCTCTGCGGTTACCAACAAGGTGAACCGACTCCTTACCTTATCTCGCGTGTGCTCCTGGAGGAGCTCGACTTTCGTGGTTTGGTAACTCTCGCGGCCAACGATCAGGGTCCAAGCACACATGTACACTGGTCGTACCCTCCCTGTCGTCCCGTCGCGATACCACTCGCGGACACCGTTGGGTCGCCCGACTTCTTAACTTTAAGGACAACCATTGTCAGGACCCTAGGGCGGCTATACAGAGTCAGCAACGAGTAGAGTACGATGATTACTCCTCGATAGCTCCACTTGATGTGGGTCGGCAGAGCCGAGGTAGGGGCCTTAGGCGGTGTCTGCACTGTACCGTACCTGTGCAGTTATAAACATCGTATCCGCGTTCACTCCCTAGAGTGATCACGGCCCTCTATCTTATCCTATTTGACTAACAATGCGCAGGGCTCACTGCTGTATAATATATATATATTTAAAGGCAACACAGGATAAAGGAGGTACATCAAGGGGTGACAAAAACTGGCTACGCAATAGAATAGGATTGTAACATAGCAGTAGTAACAATGCCTAGTGCAAGAAAAGTACGGACACTGGGGTGCACTGAGTTAATAGGTTAGTACAAATATGATCAAAAGTGTATGGAAGTTCATCAATATCATAGCAATATCACACAAAACAGGCATGGAGCAAGCAGAAATTATAGATACGTTTTGGACGTATCAACATCCCCAAGCTTAATTCCTGCTCTTCCTCGAATAGGTAAATGATAAAAAGCATAATTTCTATGGTGACATGCTAACAACCATATAAGAACTTTTAAGTAAAGCAATCAAGGCATGTAATTCAATTCAAGTCATAACAGGCAAGAGTCTATATCTAGCATTGAAACAAGCAGCATAAGAACATAAAGGTGCAAGAGGTCTCGCTGTCCGTGACTCGAATGTCTCCAAATGGTGTTTGCATGCAAGAAAGGGGATAGGGATATACAAGAAAAAGTATTTTTGTGTGTTGAGAACTCAATCTACTAAAGTTTCACACTTAGTCTTCTTTGGAATCTTATCTTGACTCATCCCCAGACCACTAGCCAGGTACAAGTCAAAATGATCCACTCATTTTCGACATTTTGAGCACTCATGCAATGGATGAGCGTAAACAAGAAAGTTGACACTTAGGATGGCAAAGAGAGAATATAGTGGAGGAGGAAGACAAAAAGGTGTGAAAGACGCACATCAATGAGGACAATCATAGGCGAGAGAAAGCCAAAGATAGATATGATGTGAGGATTAGGGATTGCCATGTAACGGATGCACATATGAGCTAAGGTAAGCTCTGCAATGGAACTAGTGGGCGTGCATCTAACTTGCTTGCTCAAGAAGACCTAGAGCTCATTTGAGGAGGATCATGATTGGAATATACAAGCCAAGTTCTATAGTGTGAAGGTCCCCACATAGCTATATGCATGAATGATAATCTCTATGGAGTACAAGATATAAGAGGGAGTACGAGTGTGGATCTCTCAAAAGGAATAGTAGTGTGCCCCCTTCTCTCTTTTTATTTCTTTTTCTCTTTTTCTATTTTTTTGTATTTTTTGGTGGCCTCAATGGCTCTTTTATTTCTCTCATTTGTCCTCTTTGGGATCTTTTAATTTGTCCTCTTTGGGATCTTTTAATTTTTCCACTTTGTGATCTTTTCCTCACTTTAGGGGCAACACTCTATATATTACAAGAAGTATAGAAGATCTTTCACACTTTACAAAGTACTCAAATCATAAAGAAGATGTAACTATCATGATGTATGCAAATGTATGCCTCTGCCAGTGTAGCAGGATATGCAATGATACTAGCGCGTCATGTAGCAATGATTAGGGAAAGTCCCAACTAGCATGCGGCTGATCGATCAAGCAAGTAGCATGTATGACATGAAGATCTAGTCATGAGAAGATAGATGTTGCATGGCAATATATCTCGGAAAGGCTATGGAAACGCGTTGATAGGTAGGTATGGTGGTTGTTTTGAGTAAGGATATCAGGAGGTTTATGATGATAGAGCGTATCATGCCAAGGGTTTGGATGTACCGGCGAAGGTGGAAGCTAACTCTCGGAGTGAGAAGAAAGCAATGCACGGCACATGAGAGGCTAGCAAAATATGGGAAGGTGGAAGTGTCAACTTTCGAATACTCAATTCGTTAAAAGAACTCATGCACTTATTCTCGGTAACTCTCAATCTAATAAGGAGGTTTCACAAAGAGACAAGTAACCCGAGGAGGAGTGTATGGGGGTTTGGTTATCCTTGCGCATCCTCGACTCATGGTACGTGAGTGTTCTCTAATAATCGACCCCTCAGAAGAGTAGTGATCCATCTAGTAGCTAAAGTTCTCAACTAATTTTGGAAGCTTTGAAAATAAACACGGATTGCCCAAAATACGACATCTATCACTAATAGGCTAAAGCTCTTGACACCAAAAGTCCAAACATTACTCAAAACAATACCTCAAAACTATTGCAAGTTACTACTACAAAAGAAGAGCAACCTCAATTACCTACTCCAAGTCAAGACACAAAACTCAGTGCAACAGACAAACTCTCTAAACAAGATAAACATGAAAACTCAAGAGAGTTCCAGAAACAAACTAAAAAAAAGCTCTTTGAAAAGATAAGCATGAAAACTAAGAGCTAAACATGAAAGCAGCTATGAAAAGATAAAGAACACACACATCAAAGATAAGCATAAAACCTAAGAGCGAGACGCTCCAAGCATAGCACATAACGCATGAAGCGATAAAAATTTAGTGAAACGAGAGACGAACTGATAATTGTTGATGGAGAAGGGGATGCACGGGGGAATCCCCAAGCTTAGACGCTTGAGTCTCCTTGAATATTTCTTGGGGATGCATGGGGGCATCCCCAAGCTTGAGCGCTTGACACTCCTGAATCTTCTTTCATCATCTTCCCTCGCACACTTGAAAACTCCCTTCATATATAACTCATCATAATCTGATTAGCGAGGTTAGTACCCATAATAAAATAAATTTTTCTCTACTGGAAACAAAGATAATCTTGAAGAGCTACTGTTTAACAAGAATGCCAAAAAGTTTTTGCAAAGAAAAAGCAAGCTTCAGGTTTGCAAAACGAAGGAAAGGCAAAACAGGACAGAATCTGTGAAAAACAGACCAGCAGGTAGAAAATAATTTTTTAGGGATACTTCTGCAACTCAAATCAAAAAACTCAGAACATACTAAAGTTCCGTAATTGTATAGAGCACGCTGTGTAAAAACTTCAGCTCAAAAAGATGAACTGGGATTTTTCCATGATTTTTCTAGTCACGAGGACAAAATCTGTTTTCTGGACAGCATGTCACAACTTTCACTTCCCTTGTCATATGAGGCTATAAATGGCACAAACTTGAAAAGTAAAGATACAATGATGTTGCTACAGTAGTAAAAATCATCAGGACCACTAAAAACAGAAGGAAAACAAAAAGTAAATACTAAATTCATTGCGGGCTGCCCCCCGAAAGCGCTTCTTTAAAGCCATTAGCTAGGCTTAATGCAAATAGGAGGAATCAAAGATCATCATAATAATCGGAGTTGTAAATCGATTCAAATGGTTCATCAACAAGTTCATCCTTGTTTCTTTTAGGAAATGGGTATATACCTTTTGCTTTCCCGCATAGGCGTATTTGTCCCTTACCTATATCAATAAAACCTTTTATGACCTGGAGGAAGTCCCTCCCAAGCACTATGTTTCCTTGGTTTGGCTTCATGACGAAGAAATCAACCATTGCAATCCCCTTAAGGAATGTCACTGGTACATCTTTTATCCTTTCCTGGACCTCAGAAATATCTCCATTAGCATGTTCATGATAGGATGATAATTTGTCCATGTTAAATTTTAAAGAATCATAAACAACTTTTAGCATAGTAGAAACCATGGATCAAATTTCACAGAAGGCAAGGAAGTCTTTGTTAGAGATGCTAATTCTAACAAAAGGTTCCCAGTCACCATCTATCTCATAAACATCTTTCTTGTTTGGTTGGGGTTTCTTAACTTTTCTCAAGTCTAGAGCATCCAATCTTTTTTCAGTAGTAGCAAGTCTATCTATAACAATATCAAAACTATGATCATAAACAAAGTAACTAGATAGACCATGTATAATTTGAAGAGATCTAGCTTCATCACAAGCTAAGAAATCCCCTTCGGCTATAATATCAAGAGAGTGCTTGCACCATCTAAAAAGACCATGGTAAAAATTTCTAAGCACAATTTTTATAGGTATCCAACGCATAATTCTTCTGTGTGCATCAAAAATTCTTTCACAAGCCTTCTTCATATTTTCTCCATCTCTTTGATGGAAATCTAAAACCTCAGATTCCCTTAAGGCACCAAATCCTAACATGCTTGACTAAACAGAAAGGATAACCAAAAGCAAGATAACTATTTTTTTTGGATTTTTGATAAAGGACACTAAAGCAAAAACTGAAAGGTAAACAAACAAGACTAAAAAGAAAAGATAAAAGATAGTGTGCAACTCCCCTATCTTGAAGAGCGGAGTTACCCGGCAACGGCGCCATAAATTGCTTTGATGTCACGAGAGTTTACTTCTCGCCCCTCGTTGGTTACCCAAATTGGAAGGTTGAGATGTAGACAGCAACAAATTTCCCTTGGTGAAGATACCAAGGTTTGTCTCCAGTAGGACTCCGATAACGACAAGAAGGTGACAACGGCGCCAGAGATTAGCGGTTGTCGTGGACCTGCACACACACCAGATAGCTTTGTCCCAATGAGTACAAAGGGGTTGTCAATCCCTCCGGCCTTTTTTTTTACAAAGGATAAAACGCACGGGATAATAATGATAGCGATAGCAACGGAAAAATAAAGCAGTAAATTGATAGAGGGTGTAAACAGTATTGGAAATGTGGACCAGGGTCCTATGATGTTCACTAGTGATGTCTCTCTCCCAAAAGACGATAAAATAGCCATGCGAGGTAAACAAATTATAGCTAGGCAATTGACGGGATTATGTGCGCAAACCAATGGTAATTATGCTATAGAGAAAGGCAGAGGCTCAAAAGCATGGGCGGTACGCGAAGACAAGTAGACCGAAATCCATCTGCATCTACCTACTAATCATCCACCTTGAGATATCTATCCAGAACATCTCGCTGGTATTAAGTTGCGAATCCCACCCAAAGTGTAAACTCAAAGCAACAGACAACTGCATTAAAGGACTTTGCGTAAAGTAAACAATCCTTGCACCCGCAAGTACAAGCATCGTTGTTTTCTCCCTTGTGGCAACATCAGATCCCCTAGACTCATGTTTCTGTCACTCAAGCTATTCATCGGGGGACATGAACCCACAATCATGCATAACGCTCCCTCTTGGAGTCACTACCTACTACTTGGCCAAAGCAATAAAAAGCAATGGAGAACATGCAAGAAAGTTACTCAATAACATAAATATAAAAGAGGAGAATCAAATATATAATTCAAAGACAATTGTAACATAATCTCATAATCCATCGGATCCCAGCAAACTCAGCATAGCAACAGCAGAAATATTACATAAGTTCCTCGATCATGTAGGGAAGCTCACGAGGTCTAATCCATAAAGAAGAAAGAGGGGAGGAGAACATCACATAGCTACTGATCATAGACCCATGGTACAAGGTGGACTACTCACGGTTCATCCGGGAAGCGTCCATGGTGGTGGAGAAGCTCCCGGGGGTGATTCCTCCCTCCGGAAGGGTACCGGGAAGAGGTCTTCTGGTGCTCCCGATCTTGGAAGCACAGTGGCGGCAGAACAGAGGAGAGATCGCGAATAAGGGTTCCCATCTCGGGGTTTTTGCGTCACGGGGAATAAATAGGCGAAGGAGGGCAGCCAGGGGGTCCACCAGGGGTCCAGGCGGCCCCCTGGCGCGGCCCCACCGTAGGGCGCGCCGGGAGGGCGCCTGGGGCCCTGGTGGGTCCCCTCTGCCTCCCCCCTCGGTGATTCCGGAAGCTTCCTGATCGCTGATTTTTTATTGGATTTTTCCCGAATTTTTGGAGCACTTTTAATATGGGGGAAACCTGAAATAGAAAAACAACAAAAAACAGGAACTGGCACTGCGGTGCACTGAGTTAATTGGTTAGTCCAAATATGATCAAAAGTGTATGGAAGTTCATCAATATCATAGCAATATCACACAAAAGAGGCATGGAGCAAGCAGAAATTATAGATACGTTTTGGACGTATCACCATGTGAATTTTGTTGTCTGTGAAAACATTTTTATTACTTGTGTTAAACATAAAGAGATGCCACAAAAAGTTTGGCTCAAGTATAAAATCATTTTCTTATTTTTTTATTAAAAAGGAATTAATTGGGGCTGTCTTAGCTACTGTTTGAAATGTTTAAAATATTTAAACATTGTAATAAAATACCATTTGTATTTTAATAAGGCCTAATGATTTTTTGACATTTTATAAAATTGTTGGCAACATTTTTTGTTTCACTTTTATTTCCACTTTGTTTTTAATTCCATCCAATGGGGTTGTAATATGATTTGATTTTGAATATGATCAACACAATATTAATCATTGTGATAAATCCTTAATAATAGGTGATCACTGTAGCTTGACAATGAGGGTGTTTTAAATCTCCCCCACTACAAAGAATTCTCGTCCCGAGAATTAAAAGTTAGTTCAAGGGGTAAAGTTTCGGTTTCGTATTCTAACGAATCTTCTGGTGCTTGTTGTCCTTCTCGAATGAGTTGATCCTTCTGATTGACGTCTTCACTACTCTGCATGGGTGCATCTTGATGACTTGTCATTCTTCCTTCGGGGTCTCCATCGTACTTACGAATAGGCTAGGTGAATTTTTTTAAGGGTGTTGGACCGGTACAAGGTTAATCAACCGAGGTTGTCCAAGGGAATGGGGTACAAAGTATCGCACGAGTTAAACTCACGGAGATACATCGAGGGAAAACAACAGAAGGAATGAGAAGTTTTCAAGCGGATATCGAAGCATCCGACGATGATAATGGAGGATAAAACGGGTCGAAAGCATCTGGCATAGTCTGATATCGAACTGAATATCACAAGGTAGAGGACTCGTGAATTGAATACGAGGTCAAGCAAGAGGAATAACCTCGAGGACAGAAGGTACAAGAGAGTCAGGTTTCGATCCTGTGGAACTGTGGGTTATGGGCCCACATTGAATAAGAAGGGTGGTGACAAACAATGCGATCAAGTTGCAAGGTAAGTCAGAGAATAGCTTGTTAGCTATGTCGGCAACAACGTCGGTGCCAAGGCGAGGGACGAAGAGAACCATTTTCCTGCTCGTTAAGACGATGCGGACCAATAGGCAAAGTTCTCTTCCATCGGTGGTTACCAAAATGTTATCCAGAGTAGTAACAGGTTGTACAGACAAAGTAGTAGACCGAAGTGTTTACATGAGCAGGGAATTATCACTGCTCGGATAATTTATATTAAAAGAAATGTTAAACAGACCAATGGAAAGTAAATTTGGATGATACACAAGTATCAGGCGTAAATCTTACCCGAGGGAAAACAGGGCAATATATACATGGCCAAGTTTGTATTGGCAGGGAGTCAAAGGATGTTGTCGATGATAACACAAATCATCGAGGGGCAAGGATGGTATTTCACACAATGAATCCAATTAACACTTGGAAGAGGCAAAAATGTTGATGATGACCACGACACTTTATGTCGAGAGATTTCAAGAGAATACAATCGAGTAGCGACATCACCAAACAAAAAGGATGGTGGAGCAAAAGGTAAGCGGTGTTCTCGGTTGACGACAACCCAGAACCATGAAATGGCCATGACAGAGATAGACATTATTTCACCACAATTCATAATATGTAGTGCAAATTCATGATGTCCTTGAGATGCCAGGGGGGTACTACTCGAAGGTAGAATGGTGGATCATAGGTGTAGAAGAATTTATACCTAGGGCACAATTACTTTTACCAGAAGATTTCATGATAAGTTCTACATAGTATCCATGGGCATGAACACAAAGTTCAGGGTCGACTCCCACTTCTTCAATGCATAACATTTCAATCACTTCTCGCTTTCGATGAAGTTGTAGAGTAGGAAATTTATCTGGCGTAACACCAGTAGAGTAAGACCCGTAGAAGTTCATGGGTTCACACAGATGGATGAAGCATAGATACAACCCATAGGGACATTTTTATGGATCTATACGACAAACAATAGGAACAAGAGATACAAGTTTGAAAGCAGAAGGCTGATGACACGGACCAGATGATACCGTTCGCCAAAGGCACTTCGTATCAGGGGAAGCTCATCAATGATTTAGGACACAAGGGGACGGTAGGTAGTAATCTACCAAAAAGGTCAGGTGGTGTATAGAGAGTCTGGGTATCGGTACTCACCCATAAGAAGAAAGAATACAAAGGCATCGGATGATAGAAGCATCTGAATATTTTGATGCTTAAGTAAAAAGGAATTATGATTACCAATAGGGGATATCAGAAGCAGGTGTTCTGACCATGTGTATATAAGTTTAACGGACTTATACGGACAATCAACCGAGGTTTGAGTTACCGATATCCAGCTCATGTCCGGAATGACATCTGAGCCGAAAGAATGAATTCATAGGGTTAACCGATGACTGCGTGCATTCGCGCACACGATGATTCAACAAATCAGAATGGCAATGCCAAGGGAGGTCATCAAAGACTACAAGACAAACGGGATTAATCATAGTGCAAGCAGGTAAGAAGAATCTCCAAAGTAGTAGGCTGCCGAGGATTGTCGCGGGATCGAATAGTATTTCAAAGTATTTTGGGAATCACATGAACAACTGGGGATGAACGGATCCTCAGTAAACGCGAGGAATTATCCGTAGGGTGAAAAGAAGCTGCAAGGCAGTAGGCTCAAAGGATTCCCGAAACAACGGAAAGTATTTCGATGCCTCTTGTGAACACAAGAGCAACTGGGATTGAATGGATGAACGGAACGTGTATGTGGTTATACATACGGACTTATCGGTGGCAGGGAATTGTAAAGGTGATCGACAAATATGGTCTCGGGAATTTTATCGGAGAGTAATCTTCGGAATCTTCTCGGGAAGCAAGCGATCATCTGTAATGAGGGGCTCTCCAGGAGGAAGTAGTCACGAGAACCTAATGTCAGAGTTAGCAAAATCTTTAACCCGAAAGAGAAGAGATGTCAGAGTCCCAGAGTAAGGGTACGGAGAAAAAGGATCCTAATACCACCCAGTTTGCGACGTGGGCCGATAAGACACACGACACTATTAGTAAAGTAGTTTTGCAAAGACTAGACTCGACTTCGAACAAGGAGTGGGAAGGGGCTTACCTACACGCAGTCAGCTCTAATACCAACTTGTGACGCCCCCAAAATCATACCGTGTACAATAATCATACACGCAAGGTACACGATCGAGATTAAGGACTCACAGTGAGATATCACAACAAAACTCTACAAATAAAATAATACAAGCTGTTTAATACAAGCCAGGGCCCACGAGAGCTCGAATACAACAGCTCGAAAGTACAAAGTAGGCGAAAGCAATAGTATCTGAGTACAGACACAAGGATACAAGGTTTCCTTAAGAAGGCTAGCACAAATAACAACAGATAAAAAAGGCGAGGCCTCTTTCCTGGGAACCTCCAAACTACTCCTGGTCAACGGGGAACTCGACCTCATAGAAGGCATCGGGGATCTTCACGTTGCGGTGGTCGGCATCGGGGATCTCCTGCTCCTAGACTCCAAGGCTCCAACGTCGACTGCAGTGGCCGATCAGGAAAAACAAAAAGGGGGAAATAAAGAAAGGGTGAGTATCTAGCATACCCGCGAGTCTTACGTCCGCTACTAAGCATTTATGCATTTGTATCAACGGAATAGGGAGGCTATGTATAGTGGACTGAAAGGTAGAAATCCAGAATAAGGAAGAGAAGGTAGGCCTATCGAAGACTAGCATCTTCCGACGAGTCTTGCAGCATGAGAAGAGAATAGCCAACAGTTCATATAAAGCATAAAGTAACAATGCAACAGAAGTTGCTGCAGCGTTGTATAATAATAAGTTGTAATAATTAACAATGCCTCCGAGATCACCTCCTCGACTTCCCTGCGAGGAAGCAAACCCGGAAGCAACAGTTTAGTAATAATAGTTTGTTGTAGTAGGATCTGGCTTCCGCATAAAGCGTCCTGTTACCATGGACACGTCTATTCGAATAGATTAATCTTACCTGCAGGGGTGCACTTGTGTTAAACTACATGCACGGATCTCCTGGGTGGCGGGCACCTTGTTAGGGAACGCTCCACCTAGGCTATCCGACACAACAAAGCCCATCTTTCAAACTCAACAGAGAGGCCATCCGCCGGTCTAAATCCTAAGTATGCAGGGCCTTGTACCCCAACCCCGACGTACTCCTGCACGGTGCGTGGCTGGCCGGTGAAGCATAAGAAAACCAAATAAGACATCACCGCGCGATCAAATAAGACAACACCACTTCCCGGCGCAGGCCGCGGTACTGCTGACGTCTGAAGAGTCTTCGGAGGAGACTAAGTTGCGGGGGAGCCCATAATTCATAATTCCCACGGGTAGGTAGTGCGTACATGGCATATAGCCAACTCAAGACATCAACCGAACCATTAGTCATTTTATTAACTTGCGGGACAACTTTTATCGTTTCCTCGACTTAACTGACCCGCGGACAAAGACAACAGTCAGGACCACCAGTACATCGGTGCCTGCCCTGTCGTCCCACCAAGTCTCCGCGGTTACCAACAAGGTGAACCGACTCCTTGCCTTATCTCGTGTGTGCTCCTGGAGGAGCTTGACTTTCGTGGTTTGGTAACTCTCGCGGCCAACGATCAGGGTACAAGCACACCTGTACACTGGTCGTCACCTCCCTGTCGTCCCATCGCAATACCACTCACGGGCACCGTTGGGTTGCCTGACTTCATACCTTTAAGGACAACCGTTGTCGGGACCCTAGGGAGGCTATACAGAGTCAGCAACGAGTAGAGTACGAGGATTACTTCTCGATAGCTCCACTTGATGTGGCTCAGAAGAGCCGATGTAGGGGCCTTAGGCGGTGTCTGCACTGTACCGTACCTGTGCAGTTATAAACATCGTATCCGCGTTCACTCCCCAGAGTGATCACGGCCCGCTATCTAATCCTAGTTGACTAACAATGCGCAGGGCTCACTGCTTTATAATATATATATTTAAAGGCAACATAGGATAAAGGAGGTACATCAAGGGGCGACAAAAACCGGCTATGCAATAGAATAGGATTGTAACGTAGCAGCAGTAACAATGCCTAGTGCAAGAAAAGTACGGAATAGATAGGTGATATCTGGGGAAGAGAATGGCTCTGCTTGCCTGGAAGCTCGGTAGTAGGGGTACGGTCGTCGACGACGTAGTCGATTACACGGGCATCGACAGCGGTCGCCGGGTCTATCAGACAATAAGAGGGGGGGGGAGAAACAATAAATACAAATACAAGACATGGCAAACGCAATGTTAACGGTGTTCTAACGCAGTGCAACGTGTTTTTCTCGGAGCGGGAATCCATCCGGGGATGAAATACCGGCTCCGGATGATTATCGACAGACGACCCGGAGGGGGAAGGTTCCATGTCTGTAGTGTCGTGTATATCTGACAGACATGTGGATAGTGTAACCGAGATTGTTGATGCATTCCGAACAACTTTTATGTTCAGAACGTCTCCATTCGGAAAGTTTACCGGTACCGGGTAATTACCGGACAAACGATCCGGAGGGGGAAAGTCTCGGGTTCGGTATGTTAGAGAGGGTGCGGTGGGTATGCAGATAGTGTATTCTAATTCGTGGCATTTTTTTGATCAGGTTTGATGTATAAAGTTTTTCCATCGGAGTTACGGTTTAAAAGATATTGAATTTCAAAGTTTAAATCATTTAATCAATTTTTGCAATTTATTTTATTCTTAAAACCAACATTATCCACAACATTATCCAGAATAGTGCCACTTACATGTGGGCCACCTTGTCATAGGCTGAGGCCTTGGACTGGTCAAACTGACCAGGGGGTCCCACCTGTCAGCCCCACAGTAATTAAAATTCATTTTATTTAATCCTTACCAGTGGGACCCAGCAGTCATCGACACATGTTTTAATTATTTGATTTAAATAGTTATTAAACTACTGGGCCCATATGTAAGTGTCACTAGGGGTTCCTCTGGTTAATCTAAATCCATGTTAATTAGATGTCGGATGGGCCCATGTGTCAGCGAAGGGGGGGGGGTATCTCTATTAGTTACAGGTTAATTAGGAGGGGGTTAGCCTGGGCTCTAATTAAAAGGCCAGGCCAGTGGCGTCCTCACTGGCGAGGCCAGTGCCGTCGACGGGCGAGGCATGAACGGGGCGAGCGACAGGGGGCGGGCACGGCGGCGTGGGGCAGGGCGCGACAGGCTGTGGCGCGGTGGAGGCGGGCCGAGCTCGGCGAGGCGAGAAGGGAAGCGCTCCACGGCGAGACCGCACGGGAGCGGGGCAGTCGGAGCGGCGCCGTGAGGGCGCAGACACGCGGGCACGCACGTGTGTAGACAGGAAGCAGCGCGGGTCGTGATCAGGGGCCTTGGGCGTGGCCAGCGCGAGGCCAGGGCGAGGCCGGAGCGCATCCAGCGCGAGGTGAGCGTGGGAGCGACTCGGCCGGATGGTGAACAAATCGACAGAACGGAGGGGGGGGGGGATGGGGGAACCGGCGACGTTTCTCACCGCGAAGCTCGGGGGAGGCTTGGGGAGGCCAGAGGAGACATGCTGCAGCGGCAATCGACAGCGAACCTCATCGGAGCAGAGGAAGAAGACGCCCTCGATGCCGCGAGCTTGAGGTGCCTCGGTCCAATTCCCCGTGTGGGCTGAAAAAGACGACGACTGCGCACATACTAGACACACTGGCTCGGGCTGGGAGGCACAGTGGCCACGTCAATGGCAAGCGGAGGCCATGGCAGTGCTCGGCGAGGTGGGGGAAGTGGCGCAGTGGAGAAGGGCGGGGAAAACGGCACGATCTAGGGTTCCATGGGGGGGGGGGTCTCGGGGTGTTCTTATCCATCGCGGCACTGTAGCGGCACGGCAAGGTGTGCGGTTCTGGAAGCGACGGATTCGGCCGCCGGTGGCCATGGCGACCGAGTCGGGGGCATAGTAGAAGAAGAGAGGAGGAGAAGATGGGCTGGGCCCTGTGAAGACTTGTCGTCCGCGGGATTTAGTATTTTCCCTATTTACTCTAATTCTGTTATTTTTTTCCCTATTGCTTATCTGCTTTATTTGGTTTAAGTCCCATGTGAATTTTGTTGTTTGTGAAAACATTTTTATTACTTGAGTTAAAAATTACAGAGATGCCACAAATTTTTTGGCTCAAGTATAAAATCATTTGCTGTCACAACCCTAGTTTTGGTATGTGCTTTTATTACTAGAAATAATTGCATCATGTTTAAATTTCTTGGTTTAAGAATTGGGGATTTGGAAAAGCCTCAAAAAGAATTTAAATAAAAGGCTAGATAAAAAGTTTTTCCAAAATTCCTCCAAACAATTTTTAAAAGTCCTATAAATGAGTATGATCATTTTAAAAATGATTTGGAGTCAAACCCATGCTCATGGATTTTTCAAATATTCAAACAGAGGCTTGGAAATTAAATTTAAATGCTATTTGAATTGGATTCAAATAATTTGAATTCCAAAAATCTTCAAAACTTGGGAGTGACTAGTAGTAGGTCACATATGTCAAGATAAAAATTTGAGGATTTTATAAAATGAATTGATATTTAATTCAATTCAAAACAAATATTACAGAAAACAAAACAAAAGAGAAAAGAATAAAAGGGCCGAAGCCACCCACCTCTCTTACCTCCAGCCCACCTGGCCCAAGCGCAGCAGAAGCCGGCCCAGCCTGCCAGGGGCAGGGGCGTCATCAACCTCTGCCTTCTGGCAGAGGCGTGGCGCGCATGCCCGCCGCGGCTGCCACGTCCTGCTCGCTCGAGGACCTTCCCGTCCTCATCCCCTCGCCAGGAGAAGCCCCCCGAAGCCCTCCCCCACTTCCCCTGCTCCCTGGACCTCTCCCCTCTCGCCTCGCCGTGTTCTCCGCCGCACCCGAGAAGAGTCGTCGCCGCTGTGCATGCGCCTGCGTGGCCAACGACGTCGAGCCGCCCCGCCGTGCTGTCCAGAAGCCCCGCCGCGGTCGTCCACGCCATCTCGAGCTCCCAATCGAAGCCGCAGAGCTTCAGCCACGACGTCCGCGACCTCTGTCTCCTCCACGGCCGCCGGCACGCCGTCGCCAAATTCGACGCCGACGCAGCTCCTTCGACCCCGCCGTGCTCCTCTTCAGTCTCAGGGTGAGGCCCCGGTACTTTATCCCCTAACCCCGCTCGCTCTAGCCCCCGACGTCGCCAGCTCCGTCAAGCCCGAGCTCGGCCGCCGCGTCCCCCTGCTGGCCGGCGTGTTCTCGGCGTCCCCCTGGCCCCCCATGGCGTCCACGTGAACCGCGAGTTCGAGAGGAGTCGAACGTCGCCTTCCCCGTGGCCTCCCGTGGCCGGAGCCGTCTTCCCGAGCGGACGCCGCTGTCTCCAATGGTCGCTGGCGGCTAACCGCCGGCCGGCTGGATTAATTAGGGGGCTAACCCCCTGATTAGTTAGGCCTTAGGCCACTGACAGGTGGGGCCAGCCCCCTCTGATTCAATTTTTTTTAATTAAACGGGGTTAACCCCCAGAGGGGATGACAGATGGGCCCCGCGTGTCAGTTGACTGGTCAGGGCCCATGACGTCATGTTGGCGTCAGCCTTGCGCAATAATCCCTTTTCTAATTAACAGAATTTCCAAAAAATGCTTAAATCTTTGAAATTCAATAACTTTTAAACCATAACTCCAAATCAAATAAATTATATATGAAAAATCATCAAAAAAATTCAAGGATTCCAAATATCATACTTTCATGGATGAAAAACACATCTATGATGATGAACCAGTAGCATTTATCTATATGGCTTATTTGGAATAATTCAAAATAAATGTTTAAATCATTTCAAATTAAATCTTTGCAATGCCAACCTTATCACATGAACATCAGAGGCATATCATGCACATGACCACATGGTTTACCATGTCCAAACATTAGCAAATGCAACTTTGGCTAAATTGAACCACATTTGGAGTTTGAATTTGAATTTCTTATTCAAATCAACTTCAATTAAATTGTTACAAATTAAACATAGATCACATCAGTACAATGCCATGTTTCATTCTAGAATGTGCATTGCAATGTGATGTTTATACTTTGTTGTCTCGGTGTTTGCTTCTTCTCGATAGATCCATTGCCGGACGTAGTCCCTGTTTTCTCCGAAGAGTGGCACCCCGAGTCTCCACAATAAGGCAAGCAAACCCCCTTTGATCATATCTATAAAAACCCATATCCCCTCTTGTTCTCTTATGCATGATTAGGTGATTCACATGTTACCGTTCTTCCGCTAGTTGAACCCATCCTTTGCATGACCTATCCTTGCTACCACAGTATTAAGCAAACCTCAACCTAGCAGATACAAGATTGTTTGTGCTCATCATGTGGCCCCTCATCCATGTTATGCTATGCCATGCTAGAGTTGTTTGCAATGAAGTTGATCCATCGGGTGATGTATCGGGATGGTAGTGGACACATGCAACAAGGTGGTAACGTGTTGATGAAGTCACCCTAAAATAAGTGAACAATGAGAGGCTGTGTAGGAGTACACAGTGGGTTGTCTCATTTACACTGCCCTAGGCCCCGAGTTCTTGTGTGTTGATCCAAGACACAGATTACTATCACATGTTGGGCTCATTGACCCCTCTCGACCTATTAACTCACCCCGACTAGGGTCCAGGATTCGCATGGGTTAACTTTATTCTATTTGCTTTCCTAACGTAGCACGGTTTTAGGCAAGCGCAGTACCATCCGTCGAGGTGAGATTGTCGTACCGTCCATACATCGTTTGGGTCCTGAACGGAAACCCCGTCCGGATTCCCGATTGGGGTACAACTCAGATGGTGATTCCCTGGACTAGAGTTGGAGCCGTGAGGTAAGTGTCGTGGTACTATCCTCGCTGACACCGCTTGAAGGTGACGATTTCTAGGCGATAAGTGGTAGCTACGTATGTGAAGAAGTACACCCCTGCAGGGTTAATGAACTATTCGAATAGCCGTTTCCGCGGTTATGGACTACTTGGAGATCTTTACTTGATTATTAGACAACTCAAATGGATACTCTAAAAATCGCAAGATAAGTGTGAGTGCTTTGGGTTGCTTCCTCGTGGGGAAGTCGAGGAAGGATCCATGGTTGTGTATTGATGTGGTGATCAAGACTAGATGGACTCGTGTGCGCCTCTCATCTCAACTCTATGTAGTCGTAGTACAGGATAGCCAAGTCAAAGCTTTCTGCAGTACAACCCCACTTGCCTTTACCTTGATACCTGAGCATGAGTAGTATAGTTCTGACGTAAGTCTTGCTGAGTACGACTTTGTACTCACGTTTTCTTATTCTATGTTTTAGAGACGAGACCACTGGCCCTGATGGTGGCCTCCCCTTTCAAGCTCGACATCGACGAAGTTATGTAGTCCCAGACAGCAGCCTGGTCCCTCTGGAGGGTCGTTGTGTTATCTTAAAGGCTTCTTAAGGCATTTGTTAACCTTGTCTTTACTAAGACATAATTTGCTTCCGTTGTTGTATGATGTAATGTTGGATCACAGTGATGTGATCTCTGTTTGTAACACTACTATATCTGCTCTGTTTAGCAGATGCAATAAAGCTATGAGTTTGTAGAGTTCATGTTATGTTACCTGCTGTTATACACTTGGCATGCATGCTGCGTGTATGTTTATATCATTCATGTCATGTGTGGGGTTCGATAGCTTAGTTGTGTTCTCGCCGGCGGTCTTTTATACACCAAGTGGCCCTTAGATGTGCGCAGCTTGGGGCATCGCGAAGCGATTGCTCGTGACTCTGTCACGTGGCACACTTTGTTGTATGATTGAGCCCGCCCGAGACCCCGACTAAGAGATCGGGCTGGAGTCTGTTTATGTAAGTGTTATGATTCAATCGATAATATGGTTGAGGCGACTTGTCTATGAGTATGGGATTTCACCACCCATAATCATTTAGACTTGTGAGCGGACGATGAGGACCCATCTCATTTGATCATCCGGGCCTGGATGGGATGCCCCTCACGTTCGAGCTTTCCGAGAGTGTCTTGTACTTGGCCTTGTCTGCTTAGACAAGTGGGTATGGCTCTCGGCTCTCTATATGATTGAATTGTGACTGGAATTACATACGCAAACCCCGGGTCCCGACAGACTTGGTATCAGAGCAGGACTGCCTGTAGGATTAGTAAAACCTTGGCCGAAGTCGAGTCTAGCATTCTATAGTTATATAGTTACTTTGGGTATAAGGGAACAACGTAAGGCTTCATTTTTCTCCTTACCCTTATCGATCTGAGTTCTGAGTCACCCTCATCTTGTTCTACGGGAAGATAGGACTAGGCTCTTCTATGTCTATACTAGAACATCTCGTTGTTTGACTCTCCTTAGCTGTAGGATTGTTTTGGTTGTCTAGAGTCACCTTTCCATCAAGACTTTTGAAAAGGTTCTGATCATTCTTGCAGGATGATTCATTTTTCCACCCCGGTACAGCCGTTATGCTGTCCGATTTGTCCCGTGTTTCCAGTGATTCCAATGCTTTTGCATTACAATCTTGTCCGCTCTTAAATTGTATCATCTTTGCTTTGATTCCATCATAAATCCTACTCTGATTGTTGATTTTTATCACACAGAATGTCAGGTGGAACTAGATGTGTTGAATCTGGTCACAGTAATCAAAGTGGTGATGATGATCCTCCTTCACCGCCTTCTGCAGCGGAAATCATGATGGAGGCTGAGAGAAATCGACGTGATCAAACACGCCTTTTGGAGCTCATTGAGAAGAATACTTCTCTTCAGCGAGATGCGGTAATATCCATCCAGGATTTTATCCTTTTGAACCCGCCGGTATTTCGATGTTCATCTGAGCCCCTTGATGCCGAGGATTGGCTCCGTTCCATCGAGCGTAAGCTTGAGACGGCGCATGTTTCTCCAGACGATCGTGTGATGTTTGCGGCATACTTTCTGGAAGGTGCTGCTGGCAAATGGTGGGAAAGTTTTGTTGCAATGCAGCCTGATGGTCACGTAGTGACTTGGCAGGAGTTCCGTGATGCCTTCCAAGGGTACCACATTCTGGATGAGCTGATGGAAAGAAAGAGGGAAGAGTTCTGCACCCTATCTCAGGGAAATAGGACTGTTCTTCAGTACAGGACTGAGTTCAATCGTCTTTCTCGTTATGCCCCTGAGAAGATATCAACCGATGCCAAGAAGCAAGCAAGGTTCCGCAAGGGACTTAGCCCTGTCCTTCGTCATGATCTCAATCTCCTTGAATTTGTCAACTTCAAGGATTTGGTCAATAGATCATTCAGAGCTGAGCATGGAAATGAGGTCTTTGAAGAGTCTCGCAAGCGTGATCGTGATCTTGCTTCCTCTTCTAGTTTAGGTTCTCAAAAACGTCGAATTTGGATCCCAACTAGTGCCATTCCTTCGCACTTGATTCCAAGACCATCTCCACAAAGCAAGAAGACCCAGAAAGATAGTAAAGAGCTTGCCATACAAACTCCACAACCTAACACCCGTTTGTGCTACAAGTGTGGTAATCCTGTCCACATTGCACGATAGTGTTCATTGCATGAGGATGTTCCTCCTCGTCCAAAACCTAAAACAAAAGCTAAGCCACCAAAGCCTTCCAAAGCCAAGTCCGCTATGGTTGAATACGGACGTGTGAACCATGCCACCATCAAAGAAGCCCCCAAGAGGATACTGAGGTTGTACTCGGTACACTTCCTGTCAACTCCAAACCTGCTTCTGTTCTATTTGATTCTGGAGCCTCTCATTCCTTTTTGTCTGAAAAGTTCGCACTCCTGCATGATATTTCATTTGAGGAGTTGCCTACCCCTTTCATGATTAAAACTCCAGGATCCACATGGCGTACCAGTAGGGTAAGTCATGACAATGAAATTGCTGTTGAGGATGTTGCATTCCTTGCTTCTCTCATAGCCCTCTAATCTTCAGATATCGATATCATCTTAGGTATGGATTGGTTATCCAAACACCGTGCCAAGATTGATTGTGCCACTAAATCAGTCCAACTCACTCATCCTTCCGGCAAGATAGTCCATTTCACATCTCAAGGTTCAGAAACCCAGCTGTATTCATTGAATGAACATCCCCTTCCTAACCTTGAAGATATTCCGATAGTTTGTGATTTTCCGGATGTCTTTCCTGAAGAGCTGCCGGGAATGCCACCCGACAGGTCTGTGGAATTCATAGTGGATCTTATACCAGGCACAACCCCAATTTCCAAACGCCCATATAGGATGGCCCCACATGAGTTAGCTGAGCTAAAAACCCAACTTGATGCTTCGTTGGCAAAAGGCTTCATCCGCCCTAGCTCATCGCCATGGGGTTGCCCCGTTCTGTTTGTAACGAAGAAAGATGGAACAGAAAGGATGTGCGTAGACTATCGCCCGCTAAATCTAGCAACGATAAAGAACAAGTACCCACTTCCCAGGATCAATGATCTTTATGATCAACTTGCTGGATCCTCTGTCTTTTCCAAGATGGATTTGAGATTAGGTTATCATCAGATCAAAATCAGAAACGAGGACATTCCCAAGACGGCTTTTACTACT
Organism: Bromus sterilis; assembly: GCA_950022295.1. Lineage (NCBI taxonomy): Eukaryota > Viridiplantae > Streptophyta > Magnoliopsida > Poales > Poaceae > Bromus > Bromus sterilis. The sequence goes on along the minus strand of OX465599.1, from coordinate 278,865,109 downwards.
CATTATGGTCTTTATGAGTACACCGTCATGTCCTTCGGTTTAACCAATTCCCCAGCCACTTTTTCGCTCTTGATGAATTCTATCTTCATGGAGTACTTAGATAAATTTGTTGTGGTTTATCTTGATGATATTCTCATCTACTCGAAGAACGAAGAAGAGCACGCAGAACATCTTAGGCTGGTATTGATGAAACTTAGAGAGCATCGCCTTTATGCTAAATTCTCCAAGTGTGAATTTTGGCTACCAGAAGTGACCTACTTAGGCCACGTGATTTCTGCAAAAGGTGTTGCAGTGAATCCCGAGAGAGTTCAGGCCATCCTTGACTGGACTCCACCTGAATCGGTTAAGCAAGTTAGGAGTTTTCTTGGCCTAGCAAGCTATTGTCGCCGCTTCGTTGAGAACTTTTCTAAAGTTGCAAAGCCTCTGACTGAACTCCTCAAGAAAGATAAGAAATTCCAATGGACTCCCAAGTGCGAGGAAAACTTTCAAGAGCTAAAAATAAGATTGACTTCTGCACCCGTACTTGCACCTCCAGACACCAAAAGGGATTTCGAGATCTATTGTGATGCTTCACGGCAAGGGTTAGGATGCATACTTATGAAAGATCGACATGTGGTAGCTTATGCTTCACGCTAGTTGCGTCCATATGAAGAAAACTATCCTACCCATGATCTTGAACTCGCTGCCGTAGTTCATGCCCTGAAGACTTGGCGACATTACCTTCTTGGTAATCGTTGTGAAATCTATACCGATCACCAAAGCCTCAAATACATATTCACCCAACCAGATCTTAACCTCAGGCAAAGACGCTGGATAGAGTTGATAAAAGATTACGACTTGAGTATCTCTTACACCCCAGGCAAAGCCAATGTCATGGCTGATGCACTAAGTCGTAAGTCGTATTGTAACAACCTCATGTTACAACAGTATCAACCATTTCTCTGTGAGGAATTTCGAAAGATGAATCTCGAGATTGTTCCTCATGGATTCCTTTCCACCATGATTGTGAAACCAACCCTTGAGGATCAAATCAAAGCTGTTCAACAACGTGCTCGAGGTATCCGACATATCAAACAGAACATTGCTAGCGGTAAGGCAAAATGTTTTACCCTAGACAATGAAGGTACTGTGTACTTTGAGAATAGGATGGTAGTTCCGAAGAATAGGAATCTAAGGCAGCAGATCCTTAAGGAAGCCCATGACACCCCTCTCTCGATTCATCCTGGTAGTACTAAGATGTATCAAGATCTACGCCAGAGATTTTGGTGGACTAGGATGAAGCGAGAAATCGCTCAATTTGTTGCTGAGTGCGATGTTTGTCGTCGTGTGAAAGCAGAGCATCAAAGACATGCTGGTACTCTTCAACCTTTAGCCATTCCTGAGTGGAAATGGGATAAAGTCAGTATGGATTTCATCACTGGCTTTCCAAAGTCTCAGAAGGGAAACAATGCCATCTTCGTGGTCATTGACCGTCTTTCCAAAGTTGCTCATTTCCTTCCTGTTCGCGAGAGTATAACTGCTAGCCAGTTAGCGGATTTATATGTCTCCCGGATTGTTTCTCTCCATGGTGTTCCTTTGGAAATCAATTCAGACCGTGGAAGTCTTTCACCTCTCGATTTTGGGAAAGTTTTCAAAATGCTATGGGAACCCATCTCTCCTTTAGCACCGCCTTTCATCCCCAGTCAAGTGGTCAAGTAGAAAGAGTCAATCAAATTCTCAAAGACATGCTCAGATCCTGTGTTATCTCATTCGTAAAGAGTTGGGAGAAATCTCTTCCATTCGCCGAGTTTTCTTATAACAACAGCTTCCAATCTAGCTTGGGCATGGCACCCTTTGAATTTCTCTATGGACGAAAATGTCGAACACCATTGAACTGGTCAGAAACCGGTGAAAGACAATTCTTTGGGCCTGATATGATCCAGGAAGCAGAAGAGAAGGTTCGCATTGTTCGTGAGCAATTGAAAACAGCCCAGTCTCGTCAGAAAAGCTACTATGATCGTCATCATAGGCCAGAAAGCTACGAGCTGGACGAGAAAGCTTACCTCCGGGTTACTCCTCTGAAGGGAACCCATCGCTTTGGTATCAAAGGCAAATTGGCCCACGTTACATAGGCCCCTTTCGCATTATAGCTAAACGTGGAGAAGTTGCCTACCAACTTGAACTACCGCCGCATCTTTCTCAGGTTCACGATGTCTTCCACGTATCTCAACTCAGGCGTTGCTTCAAGGACCCCATCCTCGAAGTAGACCACGAAACGCTTGATCTCCAAGAAAACCTGTCTTATCGAGAGTATCCCGTCCGTATCCTCGATGAAGCTGAGCGCATCACCAGACGTCAGAAGATCAAGTTCCTTAAAGTGCAGTGGTCCAATCATTCTGAGAAAGAAGCCACCTGGGAACGAGAAGACCGTCTCCGAGTCGAGTACCCCACCCTCTTCCCGACTACTTCTGAATCTCGGGACGAGATTCTTTTGAGTGGGGGCGAGTTGTCACAACCCTAGTTTTGGTATGTGCTTTTATTACTAGAAATAATTGCATCATGTTTAAATTTCTTGGTTTAAGAATTGGGGATTTGGAAAAGCCTCAAAAAGAATTTAAATAAAAGGCCAGATAAAAAGTTTTTCCAAAATTCCTCCAAACAATTTTGAAGAGTCCTATAAATGAGTACGATCATTTTAAAAATGATTTGGAGTCAAACCCATGCTCATGGATTTTTCAAATATTCAAACAGAGGCTTGGAAATTAAATTTAAATGCTATTTGAATTGGATTCAAATAATTTGAATTCCAAAAATCTTCAAAACTTGGGAGTGACTAGTACTAGGTCACATATGTCCAAGATAAAAATTTGAGGATTTTATAAAATGAATTGATATTTAATTCAATTCAAAACAAATATTACAGAAAACAAAACAAAAGAGAAAAGAATAAAAGGGTCGAAGCCACCCACCTCTCTTACCTCCGGCCCACCTGGCCCAAGCGCAGCAGAAGCCGGCCCAGCCTGCCAGGGGCAGGGGCGTCTTCAACCTCTGCCTTCTGGCAGAGGCGTGGTGCGCATGCCCGCCGCGGCTGCCATGTCCTGCTCGCTCGAGGACCTTCCCGTCCTCATCCCCTCGCCAGGAGAAGCCCCCCGAAGCCCTCCCCCACTTCCCCTTCTCCCTGGACCTCTCCCCTCTCGCCTCGCCGTGTTCTCCGCCGAACCCGAGAAGAGTCGTCGCCGCTGTGCATGCGCCTGCGTGGCCAACGACGTCGAGCCGCCCCGCCGTGCTGTCCAGAAGCCCCGCCGCGGTCGTCCACGCCATCTCGAGCTCCCAATCGAAGCCGCGGAGCTTCAGCCACGACGTCCGCGACCTCTGTCTCCTCCACGGCCGCCGGCACGCCGTCGCCAAATTCGACGCCGACGCAGCTCCTCTTCAGTCTCAGGGTGGTGAGGCCCCGGTTCTTTACCCCCTAACCCCGCTCGCTCTAGCCCCCAGCGTCGCCAGCTCCGTCAAGCCCGAGCTCGGCCGCCGCGTCCCCCTGCTCGCCGGCGTGTTCTCGTCGTCCCCCTGCTCGCCGGCGTGTTCTCGGCGTCCCCCTGGCGCCCCCATGGCGTCCACGTGAACCGCGAGTTCGAGAGGAGTCGAACGTCGCCTTCCCCGTGGCCTCCCGTGGCCGGAGCCGTCTTCCCGAGCGGACGCCGCCGTCTCCAGTGGTCGCCGGCGGCTAACCGCCGGCCGGCTGGATTAATTATGGGGCTAACCCCCTGATTAGATAGGCCTTAGGCCACTGACAGGTGGGGCCAGCCCTCTCTGATTCAATTTTAAATTTTAAATAAACGGGGTTAACCCCCAGAGGGGATGACAAATGGCCCCCGCATGTCAGTTGATTGGTCAGCGCCCATGACGTCATGCTGGCGTCAGCCTTGCACAATAATCCCTTTTCCAATTAACAAAATTTCCAGAAAATGCTTAAATCTTTGAAATTCAATAACTTTTAAACCATAACTCCAAATCAAATAAATTATATATGAAAAATCATCAGAAAAATTCAAGGATTCCAAATATCATACTTTCATGGATGAAAATCACATCTATGATGATGAACCAGTAGCATTTAGCTATATGGCTTATTTGGAATAATTCAAAATAAATGTTTAAATCATTTCAAATTAAATCTTTGCAATGCCAACCTTATCACATGAACATCAGAGGCATATCATGCACATGACCACATGGTTTACCATGTCCAAACATTAGCAAATGCAACGTTGGCTAAATTGAACCACATTTGGAGTTTGAATTTGAATTTCTTATTCAAATCAACTTCAATTAAATTGTTACAAATTAAACATAGATCACATCAGTACCATGCCATGTTTCATTCTTGAATGTGCATTGCAATGTGATGTTTATACTTTGTTGTCTCGGTGTTTGCTTCTTCTCGATAGATCCATCGCCGGACGTAGTCCCGGTTTTCTCCGAAGAGTGGCACCCCAAGTCTCGACAATAAGGCAAGCAAACCCCCTTTGATCATATCTATAAAAACCCAATTTCCCTCTTGTTCTCTTATGCATGATTAGGTGATTCACATGTTACCGTTCTTCCGCTAGTTGAACTCATCCTTTGCATGACCTATCCTTGCTACCACAGTATTAAGCAAACCTCAACCTAGCAGATACAAGATTGTTTGTGCTCATCATGTGGCCCTTCATCCATGTTATGCTATGCCATGCTAGAGTTGTTTGCAATGAAGTTGATCCATCGGGTGATGTATCGGGATGGTAGTGGACACATGCAACAAGGTGGTAATGTGTTGATGAAGTCACCCTAAAATAAGTGAACAATGAGAGGCTGTGTAGGAGTACACAGTGGGTTGTCTCATTTACACTGCCCTAGGCCCCGAGTTCTTGTGTTGTGATCCAAGACACAGATTACTATCACATGTTGGGCTCATTAACCACTCTCGACCTATTAACTCACCCCGACTAGGGTCCAGGATTCGCATGGGTTAACTTTATTCTATTTGCTTTCCTAACGTAGCACGGTTTTAGGCAAGCGCAGTACCATCCGTCGAGGTGGGCTTGTCGTACCGTCCATACATCGTCTGGGTCCTGAACGGAAACCCCGGCCGGATTCCCGATTGGGGTACAACTCAGATGGCGATTCCCTGGACTAGAGTTGGAGCCGTGAGGTAAGTGTCGTGGTACTATACTCGCCGACACCGCTTGAAGGTGACGATTTCTAGGCGATAAGTGGTAGCTACGTATGTGAAGAAGTACACCCCTGAAGGGTTAATGAACTATTCGAATAGCCGTGTCCGCGGTTATGGACTACTTGGAGATCTTTACTTGATTATTAGACAACTCAAATGGATACTCTAAAAATCGCAAGATAAGTGTGAGTGCTTTGGGTTGCTTCCTTGTGGGGAAGTCGAGGAAGGATCCATGGTTGTGTATTGATGTGGTGATCAAGACTAGATGGACTCGTGTGCGCCTCTCATCTCAACTCTATGTAGTCGTAGTACAGGATAGCCAAGTCAAAGCTTTCTGCAGTACAACCCCACTTGCCTTTACCTTGATACCTGAGCATGAGTAGTATAGTTCTGACGTAAGTCCTGCTGAGTACGACTTTGTACTCACGTTTGCTTATTCTATGTTTTAGAGACGAGACCACTGACCCTGATGGTGGCCTCCCCCTTCAAGCTCGACATCGACGAAGTTATGTAGTCCCAGACAGCAGCCTGGTCCCTCTGGAGGGTCGTTGTGTTATCTTAAAGGCTTCTTAAGCCATTTGTTAACCTTGTCTTTACTAAGACATAATTTGCTTCCGTTGTTGTATGATGTAATGTTGGATCACAGTGATGTGATCTCTGTTTGTAACACTACTATATCTGCTCTGTTTAGCAGATGCAATAAAGCTATGAGTTTGTAGAGTTCATGTTATGTTACCTGCTGCTATACACTTGGCATGCATGTTGCGTGTATGTTTATATCATAGATGTCATGTGTGGGGTTCGATACCTTAGTTGTGTTCTCGCCGGCGGTCTTTTATACACCAAGTGGCCCTTAGATGTGCGCAGCTTGGGGCATCGCGATGCGATTGCTCGTGACTCTGTCACGTGTCACACTTTGTTGTATGATTGAGCCCGCCCGAGACCCCGACTAAGAGATCGGGCTGGAGTCTGTTTATGTAAGTGTTATGATTCAATCGATAATATGGTTGAGGCGACTTGTCTATGAGTATGGGATTTCACCACCCATAATCATTTAGACTTGTGAGCGGACGATGAGGACCCATCTCAGTTGATCATCCGGGCCTGGATGGGATGCCCCTCACGTTCGAGCTTTCCGAGAGTGTCTTGTACTTGGCCTTGTCTGCTTAGACAAGTGGGTATGGCTCTCGGCTCTCTATATGATTGAATTGTGACTGGAATTACATACGCAAACCCCGGGTCCCGACATTTGCATATTTGTTTTATCAAAAAGGCATTAATTGGGGTTGTCTTAGCTACTGTTTGAAATGTTTAAAATATTTAAACATTGTAATAAAATACCATTTGTATTTTAATAAGGCCTAATGATTTTTTAACATTTTATAAAATTGTTTGCAACATTTTTGGTTTCACTTTTATTTCCACTTTGTTTTTAATTCCATCCAATGGGGTTTTAATATGATTTGATTTTGAATATGATCAACACAATATAAATCATTGTGATAAATAATTAATAATAGGTGATCACTGTAGCTTGACAATGAGGGTGTTACAACTTATTATTGGTAACTCTCAATCTAATAAGGAGGTTCACAAAGAGACAAGTACCCCGAGGAGGAGTGTATGGGAGTTTGGTTATCCTTGCGCATCCTCGACTTATGGTACGTGAGTGTACTCTAATATACGACCGCTCAGAAGAGTAGTGATCCATCTAGTAGCTAGAGTTCTCAACTAGTTTTTTAGGTTTTTCAAAATAAACACGGATTGCCCAAAATACGGCACCTATCACTAATAGGCTAGAGCTCTTGACACCAAAAGTTCAAACATTACTCACATCAATACCTCAAAACTATTGCAAGTTACTACTAAAATTAAATAGCAACCTCAATTACCTACTTTTCAGACAAGACATAACTCAGTGCAACAACCAACTCTCTTAACAAGATAAACATGAAAACTAAAGAGATTTCCAGCAATAAACTAAACAAAATCCAAGGCTCTTGCTAAAAACAAACTAAGACTAAAACTAAACATGGACGTAGCTACGAAAAGATAAAGAACACACAACAGTAAAAAGATAGGCATGAAGAATCCTATGATGTGTTCTAGATTTGGAAAGTGGAGCGTGTTTCTCTCTCACACAAAGTAAGACGGGATCTAACTTGTTATGAACAGCAAGAAAAGCTAAAGAAAACTAAAAATAAAACCTAAGAGCGAGACGCTCCAAGCATAGCACATAATGCATGAAGTGATAAAAATATAGTGAGACGAAGGACGAATTGATGATTGTTGATGGAGAAGGGGATGCTCGGGGGCATCCCCAAGCTTAGACGCTTGAGTCTCCTTGAATATTTATTGGGGATGCATGGGGGCATCCCCAAGCTTGAGCGCTTGACACTCCGTAATCTTCTTTCATCATCTTCCTTCGCACACTTGAAAACTCCCTTCATACATAACTCATCATAAGCTGATTAGAGAGGTTAGTACCCTTAATAAATAATTTCCCCCACTGTATATAAATATATTATTTAAGAGCTACTCTTTCTCAAGATTGCAAAAAGGTTTTTGCAAAGAAAAAACAAGCTTAAGGTTTGCAAAAGTTAGGAGAGAAAAAACGTGGTAGAATCTGTAAAAAACAGAACAGCAGGTAGTAAAGAATTTTTTAGGGGCACTTATGCAACTCAAATAAAAAAATCAGAACATACGAAAGTTCCGTGAATGTATATAGCACGATATGTAAAAAATTCAGATTAAAAATATTAACTGATGATTTATTCTGATTTTTCCCGTCACGAGGACATAATCTGTTTTCTGGACAGCATGTCACAACTTTCACTTTCCTTGTCATATGAGGCTATAACTTGGCACAAAGCTTGAAACTAAAGATACAATGATGTTGTTTCAGTAGTAACAATCATTAATACCACTGAAAACAGAAGAAAAAACATCTTGGGTTGCCTCCCAACAAGCGCTTTCTTTTACGCCTTTAAGCTAGGCATAAGGCAAAAGAAGAATCAAAGGTCTCCAAAATCGTCGGAATCATGAAAACCTTCAAATTGATTTTCAATAAGCTCATTCTTCTTCTTCCTAGTAAATAGGTACTTACCTTTCGCCTTACCGCGTAAGCGTATGAACCCGTTACCAATGTCAATGAAGCCTTTCATGGCTCGGAGGAAGTTCCTTCCAAGCACAATGTTGCTTTGGTTTGGCTCCATGACGATGAAATCCATTGGTGCAATCCTATGAAGGAATGTAACTTGGACTTCTTTTACCTTTCCTTTAACCTCTAAAATATCTCCATTAGCATGTTCATGATAAGATGACAATTTATCCATATCTAGTTTCAAAGAATCATAAACTAATTTTGGCATAGTAGAAACCATGGATCCAATGTCACAAAAAGCAAGGAAGTCTTGGTTAGAGATGCTAATCCTAACAAAGGGCTCCCAATCATCATCTATCTCCAACATTTCTTTCTTGTTGGATTTAAGTTCTTCTAGCTTCCTCAAGTCTAAAGCATCCATCCTCTTTTCAATAGTGGCAAGTCTATCTATAACAGTATCAATACTACGATCGTAAAAATAATAACTAGATAGACTATGCAAAATATCAAGAGCTCTAGCTTCATCACACTCTAAGAAGTCTCCTTCAGCTATAATATCAAGAGAGTGTTTACACCACTTAAAAAGACCATGGTAAAAATTCCTAAGCACAATTTTCTCCATATTTTCTCCATCCCTTTGACGGAAATCGAGGACTTCCGATTCCCGCAAAGCTCCAAGTCTAAACAAGGAGGACTACTAACAGCAAGATAAATAATTTTTTTGTGATTTTTGATATAATACACAAAGATAAAAATAGAAAGTTAAACTAACAAGACTAAAAAGTAAAGGTAACAGGTAGTGGGTGATACGTCCCAAACGTATCTATAATTTCTGTTTGTTCCATGCATGTTTTGTGTGATATTGCTATGCTTTTGATACACTTTCATATCTTTTTATAACATATTTTGGAACTAACCTATTAATGGTTGCAAGAGTGCACAATTTCTTGTTTTCTACTTTATGTGTACGAATTACTTGGATAAAGGAAAAATCACAAAAAGAAGCCTTGTAAGAGTTGAACTCTAACTTTCCCGAAATCTGTCCCCACCATACAGGTTTTAAAGATCGCCTCGGAAACGCTAGAAGACAGCCTCAAACGGAAAAACTTAAAACTACAAAGTTGTAGGTAACTGTTTTCCGGTGGACCTAGACATCAAATTCGTCCCAATCGGTGTTCGGATGCTCTCTGTAGGCCCGAAATACCGAGGACGTAATCTGGATGACTGGAATCCGAGAGTCTATATAAAGAGAGGAAACCTAGGTCAAAGGGCAGCACGAAATTTCCTCCCCCTTGGCAGCCGTCTTGAGGAGGAGATCAATCTCCACAGCAGCACCATCTCCAAGGAAGAAGAAGTGGCCAAGGTCCGCTGCCCCCAAGGGCCGTGGCCACCGCCGTGGTTGTGGCCGTGGGCGCCGCCGCCGCCGTGGCCACCGCCGTCGACGTCTCCTTCATCTCCTCCGGGATACACCTCTCCATCAACAACTCTCTCTCTCTCTCTCACCATGTCCATGTGTGAGTATTTCTCCTCGGGGCTAAGGTTTCTACCAGTAGCTATGTGGTCAATTCTCTCTCCCATGATGTGATCTTTGTTGTGATCGTAGGCTATGTTAATCTAGGATGATCCCATGATGTTTCCCCTTCTTCTATGTATTGGATTGATCTACTCACTTGATCTTATCTAGTATAATCCCCGAGACCATGGTGACAGCGGTCTATTGGACATGGGTTAGAAGAATATTTTCATGAGTGATTTCCTCTTTTGTGTGTGGATTGAAGATTGAGAGTCTCTTGGTGCTTGTCTTGGTGATTGTGTTACTCTCTTTGGATGGCCGCTGTGACATTGGAAAATCCATAGATGCGAACTACGAACTCTGAGGTGTGCTTTTGTAGCCCTACACAATTCTCGTCTTCTCTTGACCACAAAGGAATGACCTCCGAGTACGTCTCCATTGCATGTTTTATGGGAAATATCATGTGATTAGACTATGTTAATGTTTTTGGGAGTTGCCACTAGTGAAAGTATGAAGCCTAGGCCTTGTTTCCACCATGTCAATACCGTTTGCTCTCTCGTTTACTACTTGTTTGCTTGCTTCACTTTTTATTACAGATTTATATTACCTTCCTTTGCTACACCTATCACTTATATTTTACCATCTCTTCGCCGAACTAGTGCACTTATACAACTCCTAGTTGTATTAGATGTGTTGGGGACACAAGAGACTTCTTGTATCTTAATTGCAGGGTTGCTTGAGAGAGACCATCTTCAACCTCTACTTCCCTGAGTTCGATAAACCTTAGGTCATCCACATGAGGGAAATTGTTGCTGTCCTAGAAACCTCTGCTCTTGGAGGCCCAACATAGTCTACAAGAATAGAAGCGTGCGTAGACATCAAGCTATTTCTTGCACCGTTGCTGGGAAAATAAGTGTTTGAAGTTATATCTTTAGATCTTGCAATTATTTCTTTTTGTTTCTTGTTTTTATTTTCACTAGTTAGGCTTATGGAAAACAACAAAAAAATTATGAGAGAGCTTTATGAGCTCTATCTTGAATTGGGACATGAAGTGTTTGAAGAGAAAATAAAAAATCTATGGAGATTTATTATTTGCACAACACTCATGATAGTAGCAATTTTATTAGTATGTCTTCTTTGAATACCTTTGATCCTAATGATATGCAAAGCTATAAGCTTGGGGATGCTACGTTTTATGAAGATGATCTTTTTAGCCCCCGAAGTTTTGATGAGGAAATTTATTTAGATGATACTTTGCCTCCTATCTATGATGATTATTGTGATGACACTTATGCTATACAAAATACTATTTTCCAAGTGGATCATGATAAGAAGGATTCATGTGATAGCTATTTTTTTTTTGAGTTTGCTCCCACTATTACTAATGAGAAGGATTTTGCTTATGTGGAGAGTAACAAAATTTCTATGCTTGTGGATCATGATAAGAATTTTTTATGTGATACTTATATTTTTGAGTTTATTCATGATCCCACTGAAAATTATTATGAGAGGGGAACATATGCTCATAGATATTTCAATAATATCAAATTCCCTCTCTTTATGTTGAAAGTTTTGAAGTTGCACTTGTTTTGCCTTCCTATGCTAATATCTTTATGCTTCAATGAGTTATTCATCTTAAGATCCCTTTGCATAGGAAGCATGTTAGAATTAAGTGTGTTTATTATTTGCTTCTTGATGCTCTCTTTTGTTCTTCAACTCTTATTCCTACGAGAGCATCATTAAAATCTTAAGCCTATCTTTATGGCTATAAAGAAAGAGCTCTAGGGAGACAACCCTTGTTATCTTTACTTTGAGTTTTACTTTCTGTTTTTAGTGGTCTTGATGATTGGTACTACTGTAGCAACATCATTGTATCTTTATTTTCAAGCTTTGTGCCAAGTTATAGCCTCATATGACAAGGGAAGTGAAAGTTGTGACATGCTGTCCACAAAACAGATTCTGTCCTCGTGACGGGAAAAATCAGATCAAATCACCAGTTCATCTTTTTGAGCTTAATTTTCTACACAGCGTGCTCTATACAATCACGGAACTTTCTTATGTTCTGAGTTTTTTTATTTGAGTTGCAGAAGTACCCGTAAAAAATTCTTTACTACCTGCTGTTCTGTTTTTCACAGATTTTGCCACGTTTTGTCTCTCCTAACTTTTTCAAACCTTAAGCTTGCTTTTTCTTTACAAAAACCTTTTGGAAATCTTGAGAAACAGTAGCTCTTCAAGAATATCTTTATATCCAGTGGGGAAAAATATTTATTAAGGGTACTAACCTCTCTAATCAGCTTATGATGAGTTATGTATGAAGGGAGTTTTCAAGTGTGCGATGGAAGATGATGAAAGAAGATTCCGGAGTGTCAAGCGCTCAAGCTTAGGGATGCACCCATGAATCCCCAATAAATATTCAAGGAGAATCAAGCGTCTAAGCTTGGGGATGCCCCGTGCATCCCCTTCTCCATCAACAATCATCAGTTCTTCCTTCGTCTCACTATATTTTCAGCACTTCATGCGTTATGTGCTATGCTTGGAGCGTCTCGCTCTTAGGTTTTATTTTTAGTTTTATTTAGCTTTTCTTTCTGTCCATAACAAGTTAGATCCCGTCTTACTTTGTGTGGGAGAGAAACACGCTCCACTTTCAAAATCTAGAACACATCATAGGATTCTTCATGCCTATATTTTACTGTTATGTGTTCTTTATCTTTTCGTAGCTACTGTCATGTCTAGTTTTAGTATTAGTTTGTCTTAGCAAGAGCCTTGGCTTTTGTTTAGTTTGTCGCTGGAACTCTCTTTAGTTTTCATGTTTATCTTGTTAAGAGAGTTGGTTGTTGCACTGAGTTATGTATTGTTTTTGAGAAGTAGGGGATTGAGGTTGCTATTTAATTTCAGTAGTAACTTGCAATAGTTTTGAGGCATTGATGTGAGTAATGTTTGAACTTTTGGTGTCAAGAGCTCTGGCCTATTAGTGATAGATGTCGTATTTTTGGCAATCCGTGTTTATTTTCAAAACCTTCAAAACTAGTTGAGAACTCTAGCTACTAGATGGATCACTACTCTTTTGAGGGGTCGGATATTAGAGTACACTCACGTACCATGAGTCGAGGATGCGCAAGGATAACCAAACCCCCATACACTCCTCCTCGGGGTACTTGTCTCTTTGTGAACCTCCTTACTAGATTGAGAGTTACCGATAATAAGTGCATGAGTTCTTCGGACTAATGTAAGTATTGAAAGTTGACACTTCCACCTCCTCATATTTGCTAGCCTCTCCTGTGCCGTGCATTGCTTTCTTCTCACTCCGAGAGATGGCGTCCACCTTCTCTGGTACATCCAAACCCTTGGCATGATACGCTCTATCAGCATAAACCTCCTTATATCTTTCCTCAAAATAGCCACCGTACCTACCTATAAAGGCATTTCCATAGCCTTTCCGAGATACATTGCCATGCAACACCCACCTTCTCATGACATGATCTTCATGTCATACATGCTTTTGCTTGATCGATGAGCCGCATGCTAGTTGGGCCTTTCCCTAATCATTGCTACATGACGCGCTAGTATCATTGCATATCCTGCTACACTGGTAGAGGCATACATTTGCATACTTCATGATAGTTTCATTTTCTTTATGTTGAGTACTTTTGTAAAGTGTGAAAGATCTTCTATACTTCTTGTAATATATAGAGTGTTCCCCTAAGTGAGGAAAATATCCCAAAGAGGACAAAATCAAAAGATCCCAAAGAGGACAAATGAGAGTTAAATAGAAATAGCCATTGAGGCCACCAAAAAATAAAAATAAATAGAAAAAGGAAAAAAATAAATAAAAAGAGAGAAGGGGGAACACTACTATTCCTTTTGAGAGATCCACACTCGTACTCCCTCTTATATCTTGTACTCCATAGAGATTATCATTCATGCATATAGCTATGTGGGGACCTTCACACGATAGAACTTGGCTTGTATATTCCAATGATGAACCTCCTCAAATGAGCTCTAGGTCTTCTTGAGCAAGCAAGTTGGATGCACCCCCCCTAGTCCCATTGGAGAGCTTACCTTAGCTCATATGTGCATCCGTTGCATGGCAATCCCTACTCCTCACATCATATCTATCATTTGGCTTTCTCTCGCCTATGATTGTCCTCATTGATGTGAGCCTTTCACACCTTTTTTTGTCTTCCTCCTCCATCATTTTTCTCTCTTTGCCATCCTAAGTGTCAACTTTCTTGCTTACACTCATCCATTGCATGAGTGCTCAAAATATCGAAAGGGAGTGGATCATTTTGACTTCTACCTGGCTAGTGGTCTGGGGACGAGTCAAGATAAGATTCCAAAGATGACCAAGTGTGAAACTTTAGTAGATTGATTTCTCAACAAGTATACTTTTCTCTCGTACTCCTGTAAGAGCAAAGTTTTGCCCCCGTGTGTTTTGGATATTAATGGACAAGACAGTAGAGGAACTAACAATGTTTTCTAGTGTAAACATTTGAATAGGTTCCTGAAGGACAAGCTAGGTGATAAAGCATCAGGGAATATTTTCATGTCATTGAAGCAATACCCCTTGAGCGAAGCTTAATCACGGAGGATGACCCCCAAAAATGAAGGTGTCCTGAAGCTCAACTCATTGAAGGAAATGAAGAAGACGGCGCAAGACTTAGATGTTTTTGTGTAGTTCTTTTTCTGTTCTTTGAGTCATAGGACAAACCGTACTATCAAGAGATGTCTTTAGTTTGTGGACACCGAAGTTATTGAGAAAATGCTCAGATCAAATCCACACCAAGTGAGAAGCCAGAGCGAAGAAATCTCATGTGCACTAAGTTAAGCTTCAGTAGCAAAGACTTCGTTCTTTGGCTTCTGAAGCAGAACTAAGTCCGTGAGTCAGCTTTACTTGTTCCGCAAGTAAAGTTGCACGGTAATGACAAATCCGACCGTTTTGGACACGTGTCAAGCTATCACTTCGGGTCAATTTGGTCATTTCGCACCTCGGGATCGCCAACTATAAATACGCGGCCCCGTCCTCCATGTGTGTGGCTGCTCTAAGAACATTCCTGAGAGAGACTGAAGAGAGCACCCCAAGAACACCACCGAAGCAACACCCAAAACCCAGAATACTGAAGCCTAAGTCCCATTGATCTGAGTAGATTCGAGATGACTTAGGTGAAAGCTTACTAGCCTTTTTATCTTGGAGAACTGCAATTCTCCTAGACGGTTAGAGTGTTGTTCTTCAGAGAGCGAAGAGTAATTGTTGCCTCGAAGTCCAGTTTGTCAAAGGTTTCGGTGATTTCCTCAATAATCAACCACGAGTGAAGAACTGAACAAGCTCAAGGAGTTTGGTGCAGTGGAGCAACGGACGGAGAGAGATTTGCTCCAGGTGTTCAATCACCAGTCCCTCCAACCAGACGTAGCGCTTTGCAGAGCGTGAACTGGTCGAACAAACATCGCCGAGTCTCAGTTCATTTTACTTCAAGAAATACCTTCTGTATTGCATTTTCTTCGCAGTTATGCTTCAATGTGTTTTGATTCACTGCATTTAGTTTCGCTTCCAGTTTTACTTCGTTGTTCCGCTTTACTTATGCTTCACTTCATAGTTTCAATCAAAAAATTTGAAGTGATCATTCACTCCCTCCCCCTCTGATCACATACTTGGACTTTCAATTGGTATCATAGCTAGTCACTCCCTACACTCTGTGTTTTGGATTAACCTCCTGGAGTGCTTTCAAGTATGTCTTCCGCAGCTATTCGCTCCGACGAACCTATTCCTGTTTTCAATGGTAAGGACTACCCGTACTGGAAGGACAAAATGAAGAGAAATATCATGGCTATCTACTCTGTTTCCTGGCAAGTTGTCTTATATGGAGTCACAGTCGCTGATGAGAAGGCCATCACTCCTGAAGAAGCTAAATTGATTGATCTTGATTCTGAAGTTTGGGTATTCATCACCAATCATCTGACACCAAAGAAGTATCATGAAGTGAAGAATATCCCTTCTGCTAAAGGAGTCTGGGACTATCTGGGAAAGATTGGTGAAGGTGTTTCTACCCAGAAAGAAGCCAGAATTGACACTCTCCGAAGCAAATCCTATCAATTCAAGAGAAACGAGGGTGAAAAAGTCAGATCCATTTATAGCAGACTCACTGCTCTTGCTAATGAGTTGATTTCCCTCGGTGCTGATGACATTACTCCTCACTCAGTTGTGAGAACTTTGCTTCGCTCACTGGATGATTCGTTTGATCACATTGTGTTGATAATCAACGAAATAACTGATTTCAGACGTCTTGTTGATGTTGATATTCTTGAGAGATTCAATACTTTTGAAATGGAAGAAGATGAGAAACGTGACATTAATGGCTCTCGAAGAAGATCACATGCTTTGAAAGCAAAAGGTTCGCGTCATTCTTCACCCGAAGTCAGTTCTGCTTCAGGTGTCGAATCTGATGATCCTGCAAGCATTGGGAAGGATTTAGCATTGATCATGAGACGCTCAACCGCTTCCAAAGAAAAGGTTTTTATTCACCCAAGAAGAATTACTCTTCAAGGAACTCAAGTCACTCATCTCACCGTTCATCCTCAAGAAGCTCTCCATCGAAGGACAACTGCTGCTACAAGTGCAAGAAACCAGGTCACTACATTGTTGATTGCCCTCTGTGGGAAACTGAGAACAAAAAAGAGCATTCTCTCAGAGACTCCTCAACCAAGTCCCACAGATCCTATAGAAGCTATGAGTCCAAGAGACATGACTCCAGTTCAAGAAGAGAAAAGAAGAAAGATTCTGATGATGACAAGAGGAAGAAGTATCATAAGAAGCATGAGGGTTCTTCATGGAAGACTCACTCGTCTCGTCGAAGCAGCTCTCACTGTTCCAAGGCCTATCTGGGAAAGGAAATGAACTCTGAAGATGAAGCTTCTGGGTCCAAAGCTGAATCAGGCTCAAGGTCTGGGTCTGGGTCCGAATCATATGGTGTTACTGGTTTGGCATTCGCTTCAGCAGATGCTTCAACCTAAGCTTCGAGCTCATTCTTTACCAACAACAGTAGTGAAGATGAAACTCCTGCATATTGCTTCATGGCCAAAGCGAAGGTATCTTCATCCAAAATTACCTATAATACTTCTAATTGTTCCTCATATGATAGTGATTCGAAGATAAGCTATGCTAAACTTGCTAAAATTGCTTCAATCCAACAAGATGAATTTGATTCGCTGAGCAAAACCATTAAGAAATCAGAAACTCTGTTGATCGATGAGATAGAGAAATGTCAAACTTTGACTAGAGCATGCTGCTCTGAAGGAAAAGTTTGAAGAATTATCCTCTAGGCATGATCTTCTTTCAGTTGATTATGAGAAGCTCACCTATGAATTTCTTCAAAGGAAAATAGCTCTCGAAGGACTGAAAGAGGCTCATGAAGAGTTGGAAAATGTCAATATCTCTCTCATGGCTCAACAAGGTTCTAAAGCAAATCATAAAACTGATTCACCTTGCTTAACTTGTCTGGAACGAAGCAAAACTGATTCCAAAGGCAAAGCTCCTATTATTATTGATGATACTAACGCCTCGGATGAGGAAAATCCTGCTGTTACCGAGGAACTCCTCAGGTTGAAAACTTATTTGAAACATGCATTTTCAAAAGTGTGCAAGGTCATCAATATCTTTGTGACATCTTGAGGAAGGCTCTCCTTCACAGGAATCCCAGGAATGAGGGTGTTGGTTTCGAGAGAAAGATAAACCCTGATGGCACCTATTGGGAACCTGAGCAGTATCCTAAGACTGTTTGGGTCCTAGCGAAGGAGAAACCTATTGATATTGCTAACCTTTCAGGTTTCTACTGCAAAATGAATAAGGCTATTGTGGATGAATCACTTGATTCAGACTACAAGCTCATTAAAGACGAACAGGGAAAGGTTACTGCTGAGTATGTTGGTACTCCTCCTAAGAATGGATTCTATAAGAGGAAGATATGGGTGCAGAAAGCACTTGTGGAAAAACTGCCTGCTAACCATACTATGCAGGGAAAGTCTTCGGTACCACCGAATCACTTCTATTCTCTAGAGGAGAGAAATGATTCACTGGTGCCCGAATCAAATGTCCCTCAAAAGCAATACTATCGCACTGGTCTCTATACTTATCGTCCTCATGATAACCATAATAAGAGTGCATATGCTCATTATTATCCTAACCATTCGCAGAGGACTTACATTTATGGTGTACTTGATTGTCCCCCTAGGCAATATAATCCTGTTCGTTTTAATATTGCTTCAACCAGTGCTTCAACCTCTTCTCAGTCACCTGCTCGTTTGTGGGTGGTTAAGAAGAACTAATTCTTCTGCAGGGCTATGTCTCCGGTGGATCCGAATGGGTCATGGATAGTGGTTGCACAAATCATATGATCGTAGACAAGGAGTTATTCACCGAAGAAAAACTATCTCAATCTTCTCAAAAGTACATTACCTTCGGTGATAACAACAAGGGTAAAGTTTTAGGTTTGGGTAAGGTTGCCATATCGAAAGATAAGCACATTGACAAGGTTATGCTAGTCCAATCACTTGGATATAATCTTATGTCTGTTTAAAAGTTATGCGATATGGGTATGCTTGTTCTATTTTCTGCTTCGCGCTGTGTTGTATTTTCACAGGATGATTATACGTTTGTCTTCGAGGGTTACCGAAAAGGAAATTTATACATTGTTGATTTTTCTTCGGGCCCTGCCGTATCCACATGCCTAATGGCAAAAGCTTCATCCGGTTGGTTATGGCATCGAAGACTTGGTCATGCAGGGATGAGAAATCTTCATAATCTAGTGAAGAAGAAGCATGTTGTTGGCCTTAGCGAAGTAAAATTCGATAAGGATCGTCTCTGCAGTGCTTGTGAAGCTGGTAAAATTACGAAGAAACATCATTCAGCGAAGACTGTCATGACTACTACTCGTCCTCTTGAATTGCTTCATATGGATCTTTTAGGTCCTCAAAATTATGCAAGTCTGGGAGGAAACAAATATGGTCTTGTTATTGTTGATGATTTTTCTTGATATACTTGTGTTTTCTTTCTGGATGACAAGAGCAAAGTTGTTGAAATCTTCAAGTCATTCGCTAAGAGAGCTCAAACAAAATATGAATTATCTCTGAAGCATATCCGAAGTGATAATGGAACTGAATTCAAAAATACTCATATTGAAGAATTTCTTGATGATCATGGCTTTACACATGAGTCCTCTACTTCTTATACACCTCAACAGAATGGTGTTGTTGAAAGGAAGAATAGAACTCTTATTGAAATGGCCAGAACCATGCTTGCTGAATACAAGACACCTATCAGGTTCTGGGCCGAAGCAATTAACACAACATGTCATATCATCAACAAGGTTTACCTTCAAAAATTTCTGAAGAAAACTTCACATGAGCTTATCACTGGTAACAAGTCAAACGTCTCGTATCTTAGGGTATTTTGTGCTCCTTGCTTTATTAGAGATATGAATCATAGCTCCAAATTTGCCCCTAAGGCACATGAAGGTTTTCTTCTAGGTTATGGCTCAAATTCTCACACTTACAGAGTGTATAACTCTCACTTTGGGAAAGTTATGGAAACTGTAAATGTGAGGTTTGATGAAACTAATGGATCTCAAAAAGAGCATTTGCCTCATGATCTAGATGGACCGCCACTTGATGAAGTGATCAAGTCCATGGCTATTGGAGAGATTCGCCCTATTGAAGCTAATCCTCATCAAGCTAATAGGGATGATGATGATCCAATATTCCCACACATAGCCCGGGGCGCTGGAGTTCAACATCCTGAAGCTAATGATGAACAAGACGAAGAAGAGCAAGGGAACGAAGGAAATGATAATCCTGAAGGAAATGCTGAAGCTGAAGCTGAAGCTGACCCTGAAGCTGAAGCAGATCCTGAAGCTGAAGCAGATCCTGAAGCAGAAGCTGATCTTGAAGCAAATGATTCAACTTTATCACGATTTCAAAGAAGAGTTGATGTTGATTCGACCCTTGAAGAAATTCATCAACCAGGTCATCCCACAACTCGTTCTCGTACTTGTTTGGCTAACTTCTGTGGAAACTTTTCGTTTGTCTCCATGCTAGAACCTTCAAAGTTTGATGAAGCCATGAAGGACCCAGATTGGTTAACTGCTATGCTCGAAGAACTTAACCAGTTCGAGCGAAACAAAGTTTGGTCCTTAGTTGATAGACCTGATCCCACGAAGCACAACATCATTGGTACAAAGTGGATTTTTCGCAACAAGCAAGATGAAGATGGTATAGTGGTAAGAAACAAAGCACGACTGGTAGCACAAGGTTATACCCAAATCGAAGGTGTCGATTTTGGCGAAACTTATGCTCCAGTTGCTCGCCTCGAATCCATTCGTGTTATGCTTGATTTTGCAAATTTCAATGGTATTCTACTTTATCAAATGGATGTGAAAAGTGATTTTCTTAAAGGAGAAATCGAAGAAGAAGTGTATGTTATGCAACCTCCAGTTTTTGAAGACCCAAAGAAACCTGACATGGTGTACAGGTTGCACAAGGCCCTCTATGGGTTGAAACAAGCACCTCGTGCTTGGTACGACACATTGAAGGATTTCCTTCTGAAGAAAGGCTTCAAACCAGGAACAACTGACCCAACCCTTTTCACTCGATCTTATAATGGTGATTTGTTTGTATGTCAAATATACGTAGATGATATTATTTTTGGCTGCACTAACACTGAAATCAGCGAAGAATTTGCCAAAATAATATCGAAGAAATATGAGATGTCAATGATGGGTGAATTGAAGTTTTTCCTTGGACTTCAAATCCGTCAACAGAAGAATGGCACCTTTATTTCTCAAGAAAAATATCTCAAGGATTGCCTGAAGAAGTTTGGTCTCACTGATTGCAAAACCATTAAGACTCCAATGCCTACCAATGGCTTCCTAGATGCAGATGAGAAGGGCAAAGCCTTCGATCAGAAGAAATATTGGTCTATGATTGGATCTCTTTTATATCTCTGTGCATCTAGACCTGACATTATGCTTTCATTATGTATTTGTGCTCGTTTTCAGGCCAATCCTAAGGAGTCGCATCATACTGCTGTAAAGCGAATTCTTCGATATCTTGCTCACACACCAACCTTGGGCTTGTGGTATCCCAAGGGAGCTCAGTTTGATCTCATTGGCTATTCTGATTCAGACTGGGCTGGTGATCATGTGGACAGAAAATCAACTTCAGGGACTTGTCATTTTCTTGGAAGATCACTTGTGTGTTGGGCTTTTAAGAAGCAAAACTGTGTCTCAATATCTACAGCTGAAGCCGAATACATTGCTGCTGGGTCATGCTGTACTCAGATTCTGTGGCTGAAGCAAACACTGAAGGATTATGGCATTCATGTGAAGCAAATTCCCCTTCTATGTGATAATGAGAGTGCATTCAAAATTGCTCACAATCCTGTGCAACACTCTCGCACGAAGCATATTGACATTCGCCATCATTTTCTTCGTGATCATGTTCAGCGTGAAGATATTGTGATAAGTCATGTCAGAACTGAAGATCAATTGGCTGACATATTCACGAAACCATTGGATGAGAAAAGGTTCTGTGCGTTAAGGTGTGAGCTCAATATATTGGACTCACGCAATGTTCTTTAAGACCGGACCTTTTACTCCTGTATATATTCATTTACTTCGTTGCTTATCTTTTGGTTTCGTTATTTGTTTTTGCTTCATCTTTTATTTTTATTTCTTCTTGGATTTAGTCCTCAATGCTTATCACCTTTTGCTTCGTTTGATTTTTCTTCGAGGTGATAAGTTTCAGACCCTACCCCTTCTATTCTTCTTCTTTCTTATTCTGTCTGTCCAAAGTGGTTGAGCACAATTGAAACAGAAAGTATTTTGCTTCGAACGACATTGTGTTCCGAATCAAATGCTTCCAACTTTTATCAAAGTTTTACTCAAAGAAGAAGACTTATTCTTCGGTCGTTGAGATCCCGTCTAATCCGGTCGTTGAGATTTCCTCGCGATCCGCCACGAAATCCTCGCCGTAGAATCCGGAGAGACGAACGCTGGGAGCCGTCCGATCTGATCTGACAACTCCTGTCAGATCAGCCTATATAAGGCATCCACTCCAGCGAATCCATCTCCTCATTTCATTCCCACCTCTCCGGAACCCTATCTCTCCCGAGCGCGCCGCCGAGCTCCTCGCCTCCGACAACGACTGCGTCGCTTTGCTGCCGAACAGCCGCCGCCGGGGACATCATGCCGACGACGAGCACTTCCTCTCCGCTCCTCGCCGCCGTAGCTGCTCGATGCCACCGAGTTTGGGTACGCCGAGTCCTCGATCAAATTCTCATCTCTCTGTTCATCCTTATCTGGATTTGATCCGAGCTCTTAGATGTGTTGTTGGGTTGTTTTTCTTAGGTTTCTTTGATCCATTGGATCCTTGCTCCTTTGGGAAACTTTTTTCTGCTAGAAAAAGCTTCCCATCTCGATTCTGGTTAGAAGTTAGGGTTTTTTGCTATCTGTTCTGTGTTAGGGTTATGGTTCATCCCTGATGTGGTTAAGTCTAGCTCAGAACAGACTAGAAGCATCACCCATATTCAACACTGAATCTCTTGCCAAAACCTTTTTGTTTTGGGTCGAAACTTTTGTTGGTGCTCATACCATACTTGCCTTTTCCCTCGCTACCTTGTGCTTTTCACAGGATGTCTGTGGATTTAGGCTTTGGGAATGAGTCCCTTATTCTTGATCACATCAACGAAGCAGAACAAGCTGCTCCGAAGAGAAAAGGTGTCAGAACCAAGGAAACCAATAATGCTAGAGGCATCCCCGAATCCATTCGCATTGAGCTTGGATACGATACGCCTCCAGGAGAAACCAAAGATCAGCGCAAGATTCGCTTGCAAAACATTCGCCGCTACTGGGCTGTCAGATGGTACAAGTACAAGAGCATCCCTGACTGGAAGTGGGCTATGAAATTTTCCTTCAGTCCACCCTTTCAATACACTGCTGCCATGTGCAGTCAGTACACCGAAGAAAATTGTCATTTGTACTATCCTGTTCCACCAAAGTACCCTCACCCCAACACTCTCAAGACTCCTGATGATTATCCTGATGAGCAAGAGCGATTGAGAATCGCTGCAGAGAAGAAGAGACTCAAGGAAGCAAAGAAAGCTGCCAAGCTAGCTGATGCTGAAGCCCATGATGTTGGGCCTAGCTCGAAGAAGAAAAGGAAACTTAAGAAGAAATCTGCTTCTCCTCCTCATGCTTCCACAGATGATGAAGAGCAAGCCAGACTGGAACAAGCTGCTCTGGAAGACTCAATTCTGGATGAATCAAATGCTGCAGCTGATAACGAATCTGAATCAGAAGCTGATGATGAATCAGATCCTTCTCCCCCCAAGAAGCAAAGGATTCGACTTCGATTGAAGAAGAAGTCAGGAGAAAAACCTGCAGCTAAGGGGATAAAGTTTCAAGACCCCAAGGATAAGCCCTCAGCTCGCCCCACCATTGACTTGTCAAAGTTGGTGGTTGCGAAGCTCTTGGCCTCCAAGCCACCGGCTGATGCTCTCAACACTGAGAGGCGTTCGAAGCAGAGGCATGACCCTGCTAAATAACAATCTGCAAAGGCTGCTGCATCAGCGAAGCCCAAGGAGTCTGCTACACCAAACCCTTCAGCGAAGCAAAAGCTCAATGAAGCTGAATTAAAACAGAAAGACCTTGAGGAGGCTCTTGAACGAAACATTCTTGCTAGAAGTTCTGCAGAGAAACAGAAGGCAGATGAGGCTGCTGCAAGAAAGCAAAAGGAGTTGAACTCCACAAAGTTTGCTGCATAAAAGGCTGAGACGAAGCGCAAGCTCGCCGAAGCCAAGAAGAATGAAGAGAAGGTTGCCGCAGAAGCCAAACTGCCGGCAAAGCACGAAGCTAAACGCAAGGCCTCTCTAGAAGGCCTCGGGACAAAGAAAGTTGAGAAAGCTGCTAGGGCAGTTCAGAAAAAGTCTATTGTCGATATGACTCCCTCCACTGAAGCTATTCCACCGAAGCAGAAAGGCATATCTCCGCCTGAAGCTCAAACTGAAGCTGATCGCCATAGTGAACATCAGTTCCCTGACCCTCGTGAAGGCGAACTATGGGATCAATTGGGCCTCACTGAAGCCCTTTGGGAGAAGTGTGCTGTAGTAGAGCCTGAAGCTGTTGATCTAGGTGAAGTTTATATCTCAAGCTCCATCGAAGATATGATCTCCACTATGATTAGTCAGCTGAAGGACTTGCACTCTAGAGATAGATCTGAAGTTGCAAAGATTCAAAATTATCAGAAGCGCGCTGAAACTGAACCAGATAAAGAATTCAAACAACACGCATTGAAATTGCTTCATCAAGTGACAGACGTCAACACCATCACCAAGGATAACATCAAAATCTTCAGGGGCAAGATTAAAGCCATTGTCAATGAAATGGTGAAGACTCATAATGCATCCATTATGGAAAGGGATTCACGGAAGCGCAAGGCTCCGCAAGAAGCTGAACCAGTTGTTGCAAAACCAGATGCTGCCAAGCCCACTATCACAAATGCTTCGGACCCTTATCCAAAGAAGAGATCTACCAAGAAGCGGAAGGTCACTTTGGCCTCAGCTGCCGACATGGACACTAGTGATGAGCAGCCGAAGGAAACTCCTGAAGCAGATCCCACTCCTGCTCCGAAGCCAAAGCCTTCCCTGCATAAATCAATAACTTCAGCTCCACCCACCAAAACCCCCACACCTCCTCCTACCAAATCCACTCCCAAACGAACTCCCCTACCAAAAGCTCCTACCCCCAAGAGAACTCCTACCCCAACACCTGCACCAACGCCCGCACCCATTCCACCTCGTGCGCCCACACCAATACGTGCTCCATCTCCCGCACCGCAAAGGACTCCCACACCACCTGCTGCTCCCGCACCACCTCCATCACCTCCCCATGAAGCAAATGAACCCTCTCCAACCCACTCCAGAACCCGTGGCACCCGAGAATATTCCTCCGCCAGAACCGCTCAAGAATCCGAATCAAATGTGCCTCGCGCCGAAGCACATGATGATGAAGATGAGAAAGTACAGATACTGAATCTTTCGCAAGAGCAAGCGCTTATAGTCGCTCGAACTGCTGACCCTTCTTGAGCCAATCAAATAGCTCCTCTGCAAACGTTTCGCGCACATTCGCGCACCTGCCAAGACACCCATCTTGAATCGAATTACCCTCGTGAAGCATTTCCTATCTTCAAGGGCGCTGGTTGTTCTTCAAGGCATGGTCCGGATTTCAGCTTAGAACAACATCAGAAGCGTCACCGTTTCTTTGGTGTCAGTCCTTATGCTTCAGATCGAAATGCAGATGATCTTCGTTTCTGGACTGCAGAGCAACAAATTTTATACACCAAAGTCTTCTGTCAGCAAGGTGTTCTGTTTAGGCACCGATATCTGGATATGCGAAGTCTTTCCACCGCCACTTGCTTCCAGAACATTACCGAAACCATTGAGAATCAGAATCTGACTCGGTTGTTTGCTTTAAGCACGCCCTTCAATTCTGAACTCATCAAGCAATTCTATGCCTCTCTATATGTTTCTGGTGATGCAAATGTACCTAGCTCATGGATGCTAGAATGGATGATCCAAGGTAAAATCTTCATAATGTCTTCAGCCGAATTCATGGAAATAGTCAATATTCCAAGGCATTCTGGCGATCAAGAAAAGATTTACTTAGAGCCGGATCTGGCTGAAGAAAAATTTGCTACCCTGCTGGATACTGAAGTCACTGCATTTGAACATTCGCCCGAAGCATTTGAACTTCATCTCCAAGACTTGGTTCTACATCCTGTCCAACTCTTTGATTCCATTGATTACTGCTTCGGAAGAATCAAATATTTATCCAGAAACAAGGCATGCCATTATGAAGCTCACTCATGGTCTCATCTTTAACTTTGCAGACTGCTTCCTTAGGAATTTGGTTCATGCAGCAGAGCTGCCATTCACACTGAAGCCCTATGCTCCCTGGCTGCAAGTTGTCTGCGACTATGGAAGGAATGAAGACTTTGTGGCTCGCCATCATCCGAAGCTTTATCTTCCACCAGTGCGTGACACTTTGGAATTGCTGAGGAAGCCCAATGATCCTTTTGCCACATATGTTGGCGTGCGCCACGAAGTTAATGGGCGAAACTTATCAAAGAAATTCCAGAAAGACTGCCACCACTTTGAAGTTAATCTTCGGTCGCAGAAAATGCTTGAAAACTTCATTGAAGCAAATCAGCGCCAGATGCAATCTCTTGCTGATGAGATAAACCGAGTTGGCAACATTGCTCTCAATAACAATCAGTATCTGCGTGTTCTCATACGCCATTCCTGGAAGGGACTCCGGAAATTCCACTCTGTAAAAGGTCTTCGTAAAGATTGCATTTACAAAGAATATGAGCACCTCCAGCGAAAATTTTCCCGTGATGATACGGTGGACCTCCCGAATCAAAAGATCCCTCCCCTGCATAAGATTGATGAAGTATTCTTCGTAAACGAACCAGAACCCATCCGGCCTGACACCGTCTCTGCAAACGACTCCATCACATCAAAAGACGACGACGACCTCTACGACAGCGACCTCGACATCAACCTCATCACCCAGACACGCCACGAAGCAATTCCTTCGTCTACCTCTGAAGAAGAATCCTCTGGCGATCAATCTTCATCAGATGAGTCTTCGTCAAGCCCTGCATCGTCGGGCTCCAAGGGTGCTGATGCCGCGCAGAAGATCTCTCGAACCTCTTCCCAACCTTTTGTCCAATCGTTGACAAAAAGGGGGAGAATGAGGGCATCGATGAGTTAGATTTGCATCGGGGAAAGGGTTTTGCTATTCGCGTTTTGCTTCACTTGGTTAAGTTACAACAAACATTCCATTCTCTTCGATTGGGTTGTAACTTAAGTTTACCTTCGGTCATGATACTCCTATGCTACACTTAATATTTAATAACCCCTTTTCTTGCAAGTATTGCTTCGTATCCTCTATCTTGAAGGTGGTTATTATTTTCTAAGTCACAGGTCATTGGAAGCAATTGCATACATTCCTGGATATATATCTTCAAATGCAATTGTATTCGCTAAGATATTTGTTTTGCTCTCCACCGAAGAAATTTCTCTCAAGCATTAACTTCGATTATATAAATCTTCGATGTTTGCATTCAGGGGGAGCCAAAAACTTCATATCTTAGAGTTTGTCCCATCACTTCACAAAAACTTAAATATCTATTATCGATGCCTGTTTTGTCAACAATAGTCCAAAAAGGGGGAGATTGTAAGAGCAAAGTTTTGCCCCGTGTGTTTTGGATATTGTTGGACAAGACAGTAAAGGAACTAACAATGTTTTCTAGTGTAAACAGTTGAATAGGTTCGTGAAGGACAAGCTAGGTGATAAAGCTTCAGGGAAGATTTTCAAGTCATTGAAGCATTACCCCTTGAGCGAAGCTTAATCACGGAGGATGACCCCCAAAAATGAAGGTGTCCTGAAGCTCAACTCATTGAAGGAAATGAAGAAGACGGCGCAAGACTTAGATGTTTTTGTGTAGTTCTTTTTTTTGTTCTTTGAGTCATAGGAAAAACCGTACTATCAAGAGGGGTCTTTAGTTTGTGGACACCGAAGTTATTGAGAAAATGCTCAGATCAAGTCCACACCAAGTGAGAAGCCAGAGCGAAGAAATCTCATGTGGACTAAGTTAAGCTTCAGTAGCAAAGACTTCGTTCTTTCGCTTCTGAAGCAGAACTAAGTCCGTGAGTCATCTTTACTTGTTCCGCAAGTAAAGTTGCGCAGTAATGAAAAATCCGACCGTTGTGGACACGTGTCAAGCTTTCACTTCGGGTCAATTTGGTCATTTCACACCTCGGGATCGCCAACTATAAATACGCCGCCCCGTCCTCCATTTGCGGGTGGCTGCTCTAAGAACATTCCTGAGAGAGATTGAAGAGAGCACCCCAAGAACACCACCGAAGCAACACCCAAAACCCAGAATAATGAAGCCTAACTCCCATTGATCCGAGTAGATTCGAGATGACTTAGATGAAAGCTTACTAGCCTTTTTATCTTGGAGAACTGCAATTCTCCAAGACGGTTAGAGTGTTGTTCTTCAGAGAGCAAAGAGTAATTATCGCCTCGAAGTCCAGTTTGTCAAAGGTTTCGGCGATTTCCTCAATAATCAACCACGAGTGAAGAACTGACCAAGCTCAAGGAGTTTGGTGCAATGGAGCAACGGACGGAGAGAGATTTGCTCCAGGTTTTCAATCACCAGTCCCTCCAACCAGACGTAGAACTTTGCAGAGCGTGAACTGGTCGAAGAAACATCGCCGAGTCTCGGTTCGTTTTACTTCAATCATTACCTTCTGTATTGAATTTGCTTCGCAGTTATGCTTCAATGTGTTTTGATTCACTGCATTTAGTTTCGCTTCCAGTTTTACTTAGCTGTTCCGCTTTACTTATGCTTCACTTCATAGTTTCAATCGAAAATTTTGAAGTGATCATTCACCCCCTCCAAATGGTGCTTGCGTCCAAAGAACAAAGGGTGCAAGAGCTCTTGCTGTCCGTGACTCGAATGTCTCCAAATGGTGTTTGCGTGCAAGAAGGGGGATATGGGAGTTGAAAGTCCAAGTATGTGATCAGAGGGGGAGGTTCACATTCAATGTCCAAAATAGTGAAATCAACGGGAACATAATCGTCATTAACAATGATAATAACATCGTCGATCTTCCCCAAAGGTTCATTTACGGAAGAATCAACAAGACGAACACCAAAAGGACAAGAATCAAAAGGTTTCAATTCAAGCATATCATACATTCTTTTGGGCATAGCTGAGGTACTTGCTCCAACATCACAAAGAGCATAACAAGAGAAGTTATTCAATTTGATTTTTATCATAGGATCCCAACCATCTTCTAGCTTCCTAGGTATGGAGGCTTCTAGTCTAAGCTTCTCCTCCGTAACTTTGATTAGATCATTGGTGATATGCTCTGTGAAGGCAAGATTAAGTGTGCTAGTGTGGGGGTCTCTAGACATCTTGTGTAGGAAACCAATAACCTCAGGTAAAGTGCAGTTGTCAAAGTCTAGATCACTACTATCTATCAAGGAGGTAGTGATATCATTTAAGCTCACTTGTTTGAAACCCTCTACGTTCATAGAGGTTTCTTCATATATGGTTGAGGTGGTAGCATCACCATTGGTAGGTCCAGTAGGACTAGGGGTGTGATGGGTGCTAACAGTTTGGACATCCTCAACTACTTAGATAGTGGCTACTGTGTGGTAGGTAGGAAGGCTCTTAATTCTTTCCTCTTCCTCTTTTTCTCTAGCCCATCTTTCTTTAAGTTTAGCCATCATCCTAATGTTTTCATTGATTTGTAACTGGATAGCATTAATAGGAGTGACCTTACTCTCATCAAGGGGAGAGGTTCGAATATTTAGCATCTCAACATCAAGGGCTAAGTTATCTACCTTCAAACAAAGATTATCTAATTTAGGTAGTTTTTCTTCCACATTCTTGTTGAATGATTTTTGGGTAGTGATAAAGTCTCTAAGCATACTCTCTAGTTCAGAGGTGAAGTTTTTGGTGCTAGGATAAGTGTTGTTGTTCCTATAGTAGCATCAGGTATTTTTGGTATTTTTTATAAGGGACACAAAAGTAAAAACTGAAAGGTCAACTAACAAGACTAAAAAAGCAAAGATAAAAGATAGTGTGCAACTCCCCTATCTTGTAGACTGGAGTCCCCGGCAACGGCGCCAGAAATTGGCTTGATACGGTGAGGATCTCTCACTCCTCGTTGGTTACCCCAAGTGGAAGGTGTGATGTAGCGTAGCAGAAAATTTCCCTCGGTGAAGATACCAAGGTTATCGAACCAGTAGGACTCCAAGAGATACAAGAAGGTGTCACGGCGCTTGACGTGGACCTGCACACAGATACATATAACTTTGCTCCCAACGAGTACAGAGGAGTTGTCAATTCCTCTGGCCTTGCTGTTTACAAAGGATTAACGCAAAATATAATGATAGTGATAGCAACTGAAAAGTAAACTAAGCATCTAAACAGTGATATGAAGATGGCCCGGGGTCCCGTGATTTTCACTAGTGATGTCTCTCTCCCAATAGACGATAAAAGTGCTAGATAGGTAAACAAATCACAGTTGGGCAATTGACAGGATTATGAAGGCAAGAGTGCACAAGTTCTTGTTTTCTACTTTATGTGTACGAATTACTTGGATAAAGGAAAAATCACAAAAAGAAGCCTTGTAAGAGTTGAACTCTAACTTTCCCGAAATCTTTCCCCACCAGAGAGGTTTTAAGGATCGCCTCGGAAACGCTAGAAGACGGCCTCAAACGGAAAAACTTAAAAGTACAAAGTTGTAGGGAATTTTTTTCCGGTGGATCTAGACATACAATTCTTCCCAGTCAGAGTTCGGATGCTCCCTGTAGGCCCGAAATACCGAGGACGTAATCTGGATGACGGGAATCCAAGAGTCTATATAAAGAGAGGAAACCTAGGTCAAAGGGCACCCCGAAATTTCCTCCCCCTTGGCAGCCGTCTTGAGGGGAGATCAATCTCCACATCAGCACCATCTCCAAGGAAGAAGTGGCCAAGGTCCGCTGCCCCCAAGGGCCGTTGCCACCGCCGTG
The DNA here is from genome assembly GCA_950022295.1 of Bromus sterilis. Classification (NCBI taxonomy): domain Eukaryota; kingdom Viridiplantae; phylum Streptophyta; class Magnoliopsida; order Poales; family Poaceae; genus Bromus; species Bromus sterilis. The sequence goes on along the minus strand of OX465599.1, from coordinate 278,834,663 downwards.
GTTGTGGCCGTGGGCGCCGCCGCCGCCGTGTCCGCCGCCGTATCCTTCATCTCCTCCGGGCTACACCTCTCCATCAACAAATCTCTCTCTCACCATGTCCATGTGTGAGTAGTTCTCCTCGGGGCTAAGGTTTATACCAGTAGCTATGTGGTCAATTCTCTCTCCCATGATGTGATCTTTGTTGTGATCGTAGGCTATGTTAATTTAGGATGATCCCATGATGTTTCCCTTTCTTCTATGTATTGGATTGATGTACTCACTTGATCTTATCTAGTATAATCCCCAAGACCATGGTGATAGCGGTCTATTGAACATGGGTTAGAAGAATATTTTCATGAGTGATTTCCTCTTTTCTGTGTGGATTGAAGATTGAGAGTCTCTTGGTTCTTGTCTTTGACTATTCTTTAGATAAGTTGTGGTCATTGTGTTACTCTCTTTGGATGGCCGCGGTGACATTGGGAAATCCATAGATGCGAACTACGAACTCTAAGGTGTGTTTTTGTAGCCCTACACAATTCTCGTCCTCTCTTGACCACAAAGGAATGACCTCCGAGTACGTCTCCATTGCATGTTTTATGGGAAATATCATGTGATTAGACTATGTTAATGTTGTTGGGAGTTGCCACTAGTGAAAGTATGAAGCCTAGGCCTTGTTTCCACCATTGCAATACCGTTTGCGCTCTCGTTTATTACTTTTTTGCTTGCTGCACTTTTTATTACAGATTTGTATTACCTTTCTTTTCTACACCTATCACCCATATTTTACCATCTCTTCGCTGAACTAGTGCACTTATACAACTCCTAGTTGTATTAGGTGTGTTGGGGACACAAGAGAATTCTTGTATCTTAATTGCAGGGTTGCTTGAGAGAGACCATCTTCAACCTCTACTTCTCTGAGTTCGATAAACCTTAGGTCATCCACTTGAGGGAAATTGTTGATGTCCTACAAACCTCTGTGCTTGGAGGCCCAACATACTCTACAAGAATAGAAGCGTGTGTAGACATCAGTGGGAAACTCCCCTATCTTATCACTCGGAGTCCCCGGCAACGGCCCCAGAAATTCGCTTGATACGCGAGCCCTTCGTTGGTTACCCCAAGTGGAAGGTAAGATGCAGCGTAGCAGCAATTTTCCCTTGGTGAAGATACCAAGGTTGAGTATCGACCAGTAGGACTCCGGCGATGATAAGTAGGTGTCAGCGGCACACCTGACGCGGACCTGCACACAACACAATTAACTTTTCTCCCAAAGAAGTTCAGAGAGGTTGTCAATCTCTCCGGTCTTGTTGTTTAAAAAGGATAAAAAACACAGGATAATGATAATGATAGCAACTGGAAGTAAAAAGAAAGTAAATGAGCGTGTAAACAGAGATGAGGATATGGACCGGGGTCCCGTGATGTTCACTAGTGATGTCTCTCTCCCAAAAGACGATAAAGATGCTATGCGAGGTAAACAAATTACAGAAGGGAAATTGACAGGATTATAAACGCACCGCAATGCTAACTATGCTACAAAATAAAGGAAGAGGCTCAAAAGCATGGGAAGTACGCCAAAGTAAGTAGACCGAAATCCATCTGCATCTACTACTAATCATCCACCTTGAGATATCTATCCAGAACATCTCGCTGGTAGTAAGTTGCGAGCCCTACCCAAAGTGTAAACCCAAAGCAACAGACAAATGCATTAGAAAGAACTTTGCGTAAAGTAAACAATCCTTGTAACCGGGGTTATAAGCACCGTTGTTTTCCCCCTTGTGGCCACAGCACATCCCCTAGACTCATGTTTCGGTCACTCAAGCGTGTCATCACGGGGCATGTACCCACAATCGAGCATAACGTTCCCTTTTGGGGTCACTACCTACCACTTGGCCAAAGCAATAAGTAGCAACAGAGAACATGCAAGAATTACTTCGGAACAAAAATCCAAAAGATAAGAACCAATTATATTACTCTATCACAATGTGAACATAATCTCATAATCCATCCGATCCCTTCAAACTCAGCATATCAAAATAAGAAAGAATTACATATGTGCCTCGATCATGTAGGGCAGCTCACGAGGTCTAAACGATGAAGAACAAAGAGGGGAGGAGAACATCACATAGCTACTGATCACGGACCCATGGTCCAAGGTAGACTACTCACGGCACATCCAGGAAGCGTCCATGGTGGAGGAGAAGCTCCCGGAGGTCGATCCTCCCTTCGACAGGGTGCCGGGAAGGGTCCTGACTGTGCTCTCGCTCTTGGAAGAGCGGCGGCGGTGGAACAGAGGGGAATTTGCGAAATAGTGTTCTGTCTTTGGAGTTTCCCCGTGACGGAGAAAAAATAGGCGAAGGGGGGCCACCAGGGGTCCAGGTGCCCCTCCTGGCGCGGCAGGCCTTTGGCCGCGCCAGGTGGCCTCCTGGGCCTTTGGTGGTGGCCCTCTGACTCCACTTGGGTGCTTCTGGAAGACTCCGTTACGCTGATTTGTTATCCGATTTTCCCCGAATTTTTGGAGAAATTTTAATATGGGGAAACCTAGAATAGAAAAACAACAGAAAACAGGAACTGGAACTGGGGTGCACTGGGTTAGTAGGTTAGTCCAAATATGTTGAAAAGTGTATGAAAGTGTATCTATATTATAGCAATATCACACAAAACATGCATGGAGAGAGCAGAAATTATCGATACGTTTGAGAGGTATCAACATCCCCAAGCTTAATTCCTACTCGTCCTCGAGTAGGTAAATGATAACAGGCATAATTTCTGTGGTGCCATGCTAGCAACCATATAAGGACTTTGAAAAGTAAAGCAATCAAGGTATGTAATTAAATTCAAGTCATAACATGCAAGAGTCTATATTAGCCTCGAAACAAGCAACGAAAGAACATTAGGTGCAAGAGCTCTTGCTGTCTGTGACTCGAATGTCTCCAAATGGTGTTTGCGTGCAAGAAGGGGGATAGGGAATACGAGAAAAAAGTATTTTTGTGTTGACAAGTCAATCTACTAAAGTTTCACACTTGGTCTTCTTTAGAATCTTATCTTGACTCGTCCCCAAACCACTAGCCAAGTACAAGTCAATTTGATCCACTCCTTTTCGATATTATGAGGACTCATTCAATGGATGAGCGTACGCACGAGAGTTGACACTTAGGATGGCAATGAGATAATATGGTGGATGAGGAAGAAAAAAAGGTGAGAAAGGCTCACATCAATGAGGACAATCATAGGCGAGAAGGCCAAATGATAGATATGATGTGAGGAGTACGGATTGCCATGCAATGGATGCACATATGAGCTGAAAAGCTCTCCAATAGAACTAGTGGGGGTGCATCTAACATGCTCGCTCATGAAGACCTAGAGCTATTTTGAGGAGGCTCATCCTTGGAATATGCAAGCCAAGTTCTATAGTGTGAAGGTCCCCACATAGCTATATACATGATCATCTCTATGGAGTAGAAGGATAAGAGGGATTACTAGTGTGGATCTTTCAAAAGGATAGTAGTGTTGCCCCTTTCTCTCTTTTTATTTATTTTTCTCTTTTTTCTATTTTTGGTATTTTTGTGGTGGCCTCAATGGCTCTTTTTATTTAACTCTCATTTGTCCTCTTTGGGATCTTTTATTTTGTCCACTTTGGGATCTTTTCCTCACTTAAGGGCAACACTCTAATTTACAAGAGGGTATAGAAGATCTTTCACACTTTACAAGGTACTCAAATCATAAAGAAGATGCAGCTATCATGATGTATGCAATGTATGCCGCTGCCAGTGTAGCAGGAACATGTATGACATGTAGATCATGTCATGAAGAGGTGGAAGTTGCATGGAAATATATCTCGGAAAGGCTATGGAAATGCCTTGATAGGTAGGTTTGGTGGCTGTTTTGAGGAAAGATATAAGGAGGTTTATGATGACAGAGCGTATCATGCCAAGGGTTTGGATGTACCAGCGAAGGTGGACGCCAACTCTCGGAGTGAGAAGGAGGCAATGCACGGCACATGAGAGGCTAGGAAATATGAGGAGGTGGAAGTGTCAACTTTCAATACTTACATTAGTACGAAGAACTCATGCACTTATTATCGGTAACTCTCAATCTAATGAGGAGGTTCACAAAGAGACAAGTACCCCGAGGAGGAGTGTATGGGGGTTTCGTTATCTTTGCGCATCCTCGACTCATGGTACGTGAGCGTACTCTAATATCCGACCCCTCAGAAGAGTAGTGATCCATCTAGTAGCTAGAGTTCTCAACTAGTTTTGTAGGTTTTTGAAAATAAACAAGGATTGCCTAAAATACGACACTATCACTAATAGTCTAGAGCTCTTGACACCAAAAGTTCAAACATTACTCACATCAATACCTCAAAACTATTGCAGGTTACTACTAAAATTAAATAGCAACCTCAATTACCTACTTTCAAGACAAGACATAACTCAGTGCAACAACCAACTCTCTTAACAAGATAAACATGAAAAATAAAGAGAGTTCCAGCAACAACTAAACAAAAGCCAAGGCTCTTGTTAAAGACAAACTAAGACTATAACTAAACATGGCAGTAGCTACGAAAAGATAAAGAACATACAACAGCAAAAAGATAGGCATGAAGAATCCTATGATGTGTTCTAGATTTTGAAAGTGGAGCGTGTTTCTCTCCCACAAAAAGTAAGACGGGATCTAACTTGTTATGAACAACAAGAAATGCTAAATAAAACTAAAAAATAAAAACAAAGAGTGAGACGCTCCAAGCATAGAACATAACGCATGAAGTGATAAAAATATAGTGGGACGAAGGACGAACTGATGATTGTTGATGGAGAAGGGGATGCACGGCGGCATCCCCAAGCTTATATGCTTGAGTCTCCTTGAATATTTATTAGGGATGCATGGGGCATTGTGCAGGCATAGGGCCTCTTAAGGTTTACCGTCCTCTTCGTTGGGGTGATGAGGCGGGATCCCAACAAAATCCTTGTAAATTCCTTCAAAGTAATCTTCTTTCGTGAATCGTCAATCGCTTGATGCATTCTCCACCAAGGAGCAACCTCTTCTACCAAGTACTTAACAGCATAGGGGACCATGTCATCACTTGCAACCTTGTTACGCTCCATGTGTTCCTCCATACTACGAATCCATTGCTCCACCTTCAGTCTCGACCTCGCCCCAGAAAAGGCGGGTCCTACTCCATACTCCATCTATTAAACCCATATTACAAGGGTTAGGGCAACTAGGATACAAACAGGAAACAATCTAAACCTAGCACCAAGCAAAAGCACCCAGACAAGAAAGAGAAAAAAACACCTACGTTCAACAGAAACACATAACAACAAACAATACAGTCACAAAGTCAAAACACACAAACAACACCTACAGTAAGGTCATATGTGCAAGACATACGATCTCATCATACTACGCGCAATTCGTTTAACTAACTTCACCTAAAATTGGTGGTCTGAATCTAATGCTTCATCCTTCTCAGCTAACCTGATCTTGAAGATCCTCTCGTAGTGTCAAACTTATTGATCACCATAGGGTATTCTTCTGGTTCTTGTGATCATAACTTCAATTGATCCACGAGGTTGATGATGTACTTCTCAAATGTCTCTTCTTCAGAGGTAGGCAACTCAGAAAGGTATTTACAGTAAAACAAGACGAGGGGTTTTAGAAGATGAATAATAGATGAGAAATACTAGTGAAGAGAGTAAGTAATCAAAGAGTGATAAAATATTTTTGTTCCTATGGCTTTTTCTATCCATTTTCTAGGGTCACGACCTATAGTCAACAAGGGATCTTTTTTACATATCGGATCATTTGAGACATGTTATCGGTAAGATTCACACACCATTCATGTGGGCGGGATATTCACCTTGAATTCACAATGTCCATGGTCACAACTCTTTACCGATAATCTTTTGTCTGTTGACTCTCTCTAGTTCACGTTCCACTGATCACCTTCGAGCACATCGACACTTGTACTGTGTCAAGCTTTTGTTTTGTTGCTAAAACCGTTGTGATTTTTTTGTTGATTTTTTTGTTTGCCTTGTGGTGTGATTTCTTATTTGAGTTCCTTCGTTTGCGATAGATTTGCTCGGAGTGTGACGAGTAGAGTTGACTGGACCGTGAGAGCGAAGAACTTCACCGAATGGAAATGGCAAGTTACACTTTGACCATACCTCAACCTATATTTTCTATTATGCATGTAGCAAATTATCACTCTATGCATGTGTAGGATTATATATTAGTTATGATTTAATCCTAGTAGGATAGCCATATGATCTGACCTTGTGTTACATTGTCTCCCTAGGATCGTGGTTGTTATATACTGCTATTGCTTTGTAGACGGGGATTGGTTGAGTTATCATTGAGCTATGTGAGGATTAATGACTTGACTAGCAAACTTAAATAGAAATCACCTCTGGGCGGGAAGGGAATGCATCCTGGGGCCCGTGCCTTGGCTAAGGAGGGACCAGGGCTAAATGCTTCCCGAATGGTTGTTTTGGTGGTGAACCGGGTGCGTCAGGGTGACTACCCTCTGAACGCAGTGGGCGCCGTCCATGCTCAAAAAGATCGGACAAACAGTGTGACTAGTAGCTTCCATGTACAACCATTGGCTATATGGGCTCTGGCTTAGCTGAGTAAGTTGTGGGGAACCTGGCCCTAGTAGCTAGCTAATGTAGATATGATAGGTGTACCGGCTACCAAAGGGTGGAGGCAACCTCTTCGGAAAGACTATGTCTCAATCTTCGGGTTGAGTCCAGTGGGGAAAGTGTACAAACCTCTGGAGAGTGTAAAAACTGATCATGATTAGCCGTGTCCACGGTTACGGACAACTTTGAGCAACTGGGCATTATTGTTGTTGGATGGTCTTGACAGATAATTCACCTTAATAAGAATTTGAGTGGGAACTTTAATAAATGGATGGTTGGAATTGGTGTAGCCCGATTCAACCATACTTAGGACTAGCAAGATAAATTAAAATTTGATTAGATGTAGTATGTGAGGTAAAAACTGGCTTTCTGCAAAACTAAACCATAAGCCTTCCATTGATATATCCTGCATGTAGTTGTAGGTCTGTTATATATACTTTTTCGTGTGACTTTCCGTACAAATCATATGTACTGACCCGTTGTCGGGCTGTAACCTTCGGTGTTGCAGGATTGTATATGACGAGTAAGTGTTGCGATGTAGGGTTACGATGTCTATACTCAACTTGTCGGTGGAGTTGATGGATGCCACGAAGCTTATATTGTTTTCCGCTGTATTTTATTTTGTAAGCTGGCCTTGAGCTATGCAGGTATGCTATATTGAAATACTGGATCTTCGATGTAATAGATATGACATGTGGTTTATTCTTGATATTACATCATGTACTGTGTGTGCTAGCTATTGATCCAGGGACTAGCACAGAATGCACAGAGACTTGGATTCCTTAGCGAATCGGGTCGTTACACTGATGATTACGTTTTCTTAATTATGGACATTGTTCTTGTAACAAGGATGTTAGTAGCAATGGGAACATATTGTTAGCAGAACAATGATGTTGAACCGACCCCAGTATTGAATGATATACTTAGAGATCACATCGTAACAACGTTATAAGTCATATCATGAAATGTTATCATATACGTAATTCCTTAGACCATGAGAGTCTCAAGTTGCTTCACACAGGAAGATGTGCTTTGGTTCTTAGATGAATCTTCCCGTTACTTGGAAGTAGTAAAATAAGTTCTGGGTACATTGGATAGTGTGTCTAGTAACTGTGATAGTTCAAGATTTGGATTTGTTCCTTCACGATGAAGAAGATATTCACTTCGGGCCCACTCGGTATGACGGTATCCATTATAGTCTGGCCAGACGCATTGTGATTCAGTCACGGGGATACCGGAATACGATAACGAGAAAAGGGACAAACGAGCAAAGAGGATAATGAGTGGCTTGCGTTCAAGAAGTTGTTACACATGGGTGACAAACTTCTCTCCTCTAACTTTTTCATATATCAAGAAGCAAAGAGAATGGTACATGACTAAACATAATGGTTCACTCGAAGTTTCTTCGTGTATGTGCGGGAGTCAACATGGGTGTCCATGGCTCCGCTGTTGATTATTGGCTATTGACAAAAGGCTGTTGACCTATGTCCGGAAGATGTTCTGAGTCATGTCCGCATTATACCGAACCTATTGGGTCGCACACTTAACGAGTAGTAGTCTGTTAGAATACTGGAATGCTAGAAGGTTTAGTGGAATCAAAACGGAATAGTTCATACGGGCACCGGAAGTAGTTCCGGGTATTTATTGAATTGTTCATAAGGGCACCAGCAGAAGTTCTGGGTATTTAAATATATGTCTGGATCACTCTGGAATAGTCCCAGGTGGTTTTGGAACATATGAGAATGGTACTGGGGAAGTCTTGGATCTACCGGAATAGTTTCCGGTTAATCGGTGGACGTCCCGAAAACGACCCATGAACCGACGCAGGGCATCGGGCAGGCTAGACCGTAACCCGGATCATCCCGGAACCTATCCAGATAGTTCTGGAACGTCCAAAAACGGTCCCAGAAGGTCTTGGAAGTGTTCCAGAAGGTTTCGGAATGTCCCGAAACCATCCCGGAAGGCCCCGAAATGGCCGAGAATGGTCCCGGTGGGTCCTGGAAGGTCATGGAAGGTTCTGGAAGCTTCCGGAAGGTTCCACAAGGTTCCGGACAGTACCATATGCGCCCCACCACCCTTAGACTTGGGGGACAAGGCTCCCCATAGGGGCTGGCCGAAATTTGGCCCTAGTCCTATTAGGACTAGGCTTTCCAAAGTGGGAAGGACTCCTCACAAGGAAGGAGTCCTAGGGGAAAGTTTTCCCACCAAGGGAGGAGTCCTGGAAGGACTCCACCCCCCTTATTTCGGCCAAGGCCCCTCCTGGCCACCTATATAACGAGGGGAGGGTGTGGGGGGCGCAGCACACTTGATCCCCAAGGCCTATGCGCCACCCTCCCTCCCTCTAAACCCCGTTGCTCAACAATTAGACCCCGGTTTAGACGCTGTTCTAGATCGGAATCCGTTAGGGTTTTCTCCCTCTAGTTTTCTCGGTGGCGTTCTTCTCTAGACGGCGGAGCGCTGCTGGATTGCTTCTACGGGATGTGTGGATACCGGTAGAGGGATCATAACTTTGATCCTTCTTCGAGGAACTTCTTCTTCTTCTTCCTCGGAGATCTGTTCGAGGGAATTGCTCGAGGGATTCGTTCGTGGGATAGATCGTGGGACGGATCGTGAGACGCATCACGAGATCTACTTCCACTCGCTTCATCAACTCTTCTTCCTCTGCAACCGTTGGTGAGCAATGGCCTAAACCTTGTATGCCATCTTTCTTGGATGATCTTGGGATCTTGATTCGTAGGCACGAGTTTTTTTGTTTTCTACTATGTTTCCCAACAAATCTGTGTTTATTTTCAACAACTACAAAACTATTTGAGAACTCTAGCTACTAGATGGATCACTAATCCTTGGAGGGATCGGATATTAGAGTACACTCACGTACCATGAGTCGAGGATGCGCATGGATAACCAAACCCCCATACACTCCTCCTCGAGGTACTTGTCTTTTTGTGAACCTCCTCATTAGATTGAGAGTTACCGATAATAAGTGCATGAGTTCTTCAGACTAATGTAAGTATTGAAAGTTGACACTTCCATCTCCTCATATTTTCTAGCCTCTTCTGTACCGTGCATTGCCTTCTTCTCACTCCGAGAGTTGGCGTCCACCTTCACCGGTACATCCAAACCCCTTGCATGATACGCTCTATCATCATAGACCTCCTTATATCTTTCCTCAAAACAGCCACCATACCTACCTATCAAGGCATTTGCATAGCCTTTCCGAGATATATTTCCATGCACCATCCACATTCATGACTTGATCTTCATGTTGTACATGTTCCTGCTACACTGGCAGAGGCATACACTGCATACATCATGATAGCTACATCTTCTTTATGTTTGAGTACCTTGTAAAGTGTGAAATATCTTCTATGCCCTCTTGTAAATTAGAGTGTTGCCCTTAAGTGAGGAAAAGATCCCAAAGTGGACAAAATAAAAGATCCCAAAGAGGACAAATGAGAGTTGAATAGAAAGAGTCATTGACACCATAAAAATAGAAAAAATAGAAAAAAGAGAAAAAGAAAATAAAAAGAGAGAAAGGGGCAACACTACTATCCTTTTGAAAGATCCACACTAGTACTCCCTCTTATCCTTCTACTCCATAGAGAGGATCATACATGCATATAGCTATGTGGGGACCTTCACACTATAGAACTTGGCTTGCATATTCCAAGGATGAGCCTCCTCAATTGAGCTCTAGGTCTTCATGAGCGAGCAAGTTGGATGCACCCCCACTAGTTCCATTGGAGAACTTTCTTAGCTCATATGTGCATCCGTTGCATGGCAATCCATACTCCTCACATCATATTTATCATTTGGCCTTCTCTCCTATGATTGTCCTCATTGATGTGAGCCTTTCTCACCCTTTTTGTCTTCCTCCTCCACCATATTTCTCTCTTTGCCATCCTAAGTGCCAACTCTCGTGCTTACGCTCATCCATTGCATGATTGCTCAAAATATCGAAAAAGAGTGGATCAAATTGACTTGTACCTGGCTAGTGGTCTGGGGACGAGTTCAGAACAAAAATACTTTTTTTTCTCGTATTCCATATCCCTCTTCTTGGACGCAAACACCATTTGGAGACATTCGAGTCACAGACAACGAGAGCTCTTGCACCTACTGTTCTTTTGTTGCTTGTTTCAATGCTAATATAGACTCTTGCATGTTATGACTTGAATTGAATCACATACCTTGATTGCTTTACTTTCAAAGTTCTTATATGGTTGCTAGCATCTCACCACATAAATTATGCCTGTTATCATTTACCTACTGATGGCTTCTCGCCCTTCGTTGGTTACCCCAAGTGGAAGGTTTGAGATGTAGTGCAGCAACAAGTTTCCCTCGGTGAAGATACCAAGGTTTGTCTCTAGTAGGACTCCAGAGATGATAAGTAGGTGTCAGCGGCGCGACTGACGTGGACCTGCACACAGACACAGATAAATTTGTTCCCAACGAAGTTCAGAGAGGTTGTCAATCTCTCCGGTCTTGTTGTTTACAAAGGGTAAAACACAAGGGATAATGATACCAAGTAAAAGAAACAAAGTAAAGATAGCGTGGGAACAGTAATAAGGATATGGACCGGGATACGTGATGTTCACTAGTGATGTCTCTCTCCCAAAAGACGATAAAACTGCTATGCGAGGTAAACAAATTACAGAAGGGCAATTGACAAGATTATGAACGCACCGCAATGCTAACTATGCTACAAAATAAAGGAAGATGTTCAAAAGCACAGGCAGTACGCCAAAATAAGTAGACCGGAATCCAACTGCATCTACTACTAATCATCCACCTTGACATATCTATCCAGAACATCTCGCTGGTATTAAGTTGCGAGCCCCACCCAAAGTGTAAACCCAAAGCAATAGACAACTGCATTAAAAAGTACTTTGCGTAAAGTAAACAATCCTTGTAACCGCGGTTAATAGCACCGTTGTTTTCCCCCTTGTGGCAACAGCACATCCCCTAGACTCATGTTTCTGTCACTCAAGCGTATCATCGGGGGGCATGAACCCACAATCGAGCACAACGTTCCCTCTTGGAGTCACTACCTACTACTTGGCCAAAGCAATAAACAGCAACGGAGAACATGCAAGAATTACTTAGGAACAAAAATATAAGAGATAAAAACCAAATATATTACTCTATCACAATTTGAACATAATCTCATAATCCATCAGATCCCATCAAACTCAGCATAGCAACAGCAGAAATATTACAAAGGTGCCTCGATCATGTAGGGCATCTCACGAGGTCTAAACAATGAAGATCAAAGAGGGGAGGAGAACATCACATAGCTACTGATCACGGACCCGTGGTCCAAGGAAAACTACTCACGAGACATCCGGGGAGCATCCATGGTGGAGAGGAGACTCCGAGAGGTCAATCCTCCCTCGGGCAGGGTGCCGGGGAGAGGTCTTCTGGTGCTCCCGATCTCGGAAGCGCGGCGGCGGCGGAACAGAGGCGAGTTTGTGAAATAGGGTTCTCTCTTCAGAGTTTCCCCGTGACGGAGAATAAATAGGCGAAGGGGGGCAGCCAGAGGTGGACCAGGGGCCCCAGGCGCCCCCTGACGTGGCCAGGGGTGGGGCCGTGCCGGGTGGCCGCCTGGGCCCCCCTGGCTCCCCTCTGGCCCCTCCAGGGCTCTTCGCGAAGCTTCCTTCACGCTGATTTTTTTTCTGAATTTTCCCAGATTTTTCTGGCACTTTTTATATGGGGGAAAACTGAAATAGAAAAACAGCAGAAAACAGGAACTGGCACTGGGGTGCACTGAATTAATAGGTTAGTCCAAATATGATCAAAAGTATATGAAAGTGTATCTAGATCATAGCAATATCACACAAAACATGCATGGAGCAAGCAGAAATTATAGATACGTTTTGGACGGATTAACATCCCCAAGCTTAATTCCTGCTCGGCCTCGAGTAGGTAAATGATAACAGCATAATTTCTGTGGTGACATGCTAGCAACCATAAAAGAACTTTGAAAAGTAAAGCAATCAAGGTTAGAGATTCAATTCAAGTCATAACATGCAAGAGTCTATATTAGCATTGAAACAAGTAACAAAAGAACATTAGGTGCAAGAGCTCTCAATGTCCGTGACTCGAATGTCTCCAAATGGTTTTTGCATGCAAGAAGGGGGATAGGGAATACGAGAAAAAAGTATTTTTGTGTTGAGAACTCAATCTACTAAAGTTTCACACTTGGTATTCTTTGGAATCTTATCTTGACTCGTCCCCAGACTACTAGCCAGGTACAAGTCAATTTGATCCACTCCTTTTTCAATATTTTGAGCACTCATGCAATGGATGAGCGTAAGCACGAGAGTTGACATTTAGGATGGCAAAGAAAGAAATACGGAGGAGGAAGACAAAGAGGATGAGAAAGGCTCACATCAATGAGGACAATCATAGGCAAGAGATGCGAAATGATAGATATGATGTGAGGAGTAGGGATTGCCATGCAACGGATGCACGTACGAGCTAAGAAGCTCTTCAAAGGAACTAGTGGGGGTGCATCTAACTTGCTCGCTCATGAAGACCTAGAGCTCGTTTGAGGAGGCTCATCCTTGGAATATGCAAGCCATGTTCTATAGTGTGAAGGTCCCCACATAGCTATATGCATAATGATCATCTCTATGGAGTACAAGGATATAAAGGGAGTACTAGTGTGGATCTCTCAAAAGGATATTAGTGTTGCCCCTTTCTCTCTTTTTATTTATTTTTCTCTTTATTCTATGTTTTTGTATTTTTTTGGTGGCCTCAATGGCTCTTTCTATGTAACTCTCATTTGTCCTCTTTGGGATCTTTTAATGTGTCCACTTTGGGATCTTTTCCTCACTTAATGGCAACACCCTAATTTACAAGAAGGTAAAGGAGATCTTTCACACTTGACAAGGTACTCAAAATCATAAAGAAGATGTAACTAACATGATGTATGCAATGTATGTCGCTGCCAATGTAGTAGGAACATGTATGACATGAAGATCAAGTCATGAAGAGGTGGAAGTTGCATGACAATGTAACTCGGAAAGGCTACGGAAATACCTTGATAGCTTGGTATGGTGGCTGTTTTGAAGAAAGATATAAGGAGGCTTATGATGACAGAGTGTATCATGCCAAGGGTTTGGAAGTACCGGAGAAGGTGGACACCAACTCTCGGAGTGAGAAGAAGGCAATGCACGGCACGGAAGAGGCTAGAAAAATATTGGAAGGTGGAAGTGTCAACTTTCAATACTTACATTAGTCCGAAGAACTCATGCACTTATTATAGGTAACTCTCAATATAATAAGGAGGTTCACAAAGAGACAAGTACCCCGAGGAGGAGTGTATGGGGGTTTGGTTATCCTTGCGCATCCTCGACTCATGGTACGTGAGTGTTCTCTAATATTAGACTCCTCAGAAGAGTAGTGATCCATCTAGTAGCTAGAGTTCTCAACTAGTTTTGTAGGTTTTAAAAGTAAACACGGATTTCCCAAAATACGACACCTATCACTAATAGGCTAGAGCTCTTGAAACCAAAAGTTCAAACATTACTCACATCAATACCTCAAAACCATTGCAAGTTACTACTAGATGAAAATAGCAACCTCAATTACCTACTTTCAAGACAAGACACAACTCAGTGCAACAACCAACTCTCTTTAACAAGATAAACATGAAAACTAAAAAGAGTTCCAGCAACAAACTAAACAAAAGCCAAGGCTCTTGCTAAAGACAAACTAAGACTAAAACTAAACAATGCAGTAGCTATGAAAAGATAAAGAACACACAACAGCAGAAGGATAAGCAGGAAAAATCCTATGATGTGTTCTAAATTTTGAAAGTGGAGCGTGTTTCTCTCCCACACAAAGTAAGAAGGGATCTAACTTGTTATGAACAGCAAGAAAATCTAAAGAAAACAAAAAAAACCTAAGAGCGAGACGCTCCAAGCATAGCACATAACTCATGAAGTGATAAAAATATAGTGAGACGAAGGAGGAACTGATGATTGCTGATGGAGAAGGGGATTCACGGGGGCATCCCCAAGCTTAGACGCTTGAGTCTCCTTGAATATTTGTGGGGGATGCATGGGGTCATCCCCAAGCTTGAGCGCTTGACACTCCTGGATCTTTTTTCATCATCTTCCATCGCACACTTGAAAACTCCCTTCATACATAACTCATCATAAGCTGATTAGAGAGGTTAGTACCCTTAATAAATAATTTTCCCCATTGGATATAAAGATAATCTTGAAGATCTACTGTTTCTCAAGAGTGCCAAAAAGTTTTTGCAAAGAAAAAGCAAGCTTCAGGTTTGCAAAAGTAAGGAGAGACAAAATGTGGCAGAATCTGTGAAAAGCAGAAAAGCAGGTAGTAAAGAATTTTTTAGGGGCACTTCTGCAACTCAAATCAAAAAACTCAGAACATACGGAAGTTTCGTAATTGTCTAGAGCATACTGTGTAAAAATTTCAGCTCAAAAAGATGAACTGGGAGTTTTCTGGAATTTTTCTGGTCACGAGGACAGTATCTGTTTTCTGGACAGCATGTCACAACTTTTACTTCCCTTGCCGTAAGAGGCTATAACTTGGCACAAAGATGAAAAATAAAGATACAATGATGTTGCTACAGTAGTAACAAACATCAAGACACAACAAAAGCAAAAAGAAAAACCTAAATTCGTTGCGGGCTGCCTCCCGAAAGCGCTTCTCTAGGGCCATTAGCTAGGCTTAAAGATTATGAAAGATGCTCACAAGAGAATAAGAATTGAAGCAAAAGAGAGCATCAAGAAGCAAATGTGAAACACATTTAAGCCTAACCCACTTCCTATGCATAGGCATCTTGTAACAAAATAAATCAAAGAAGCACAAAGTGACATGCATAGGAAGGTAGAACAAGAACAACTTCAAAATTTTCAACATGAAGAGAGGTGTTTTTGTAACATGGAAGTTTCTACAACCAAACTTTCCTCTCTCAAATTAATTTTCAGTAGCATCATGAACATCATCAAGAATATAAATATCACATAAATCATGTTGTTCATGACCTACAAGCACACGTGTATTGTTTTCAACACGATTTTTAGGATTATAAGATAAATGCAACCCATCACATTGAGCCTTGATAAGAGCAAAGTTCTCCGGAGTTGGAGATTTCAAAAGGATAATAGGACAATCAAGTGTGGGTGCAATAGCAAAAAATTCATGATTAACATAAGGAACTATAGAGAGTTCATTTTTGTCAGCATCATCCATAGTGGCATCTTGGCCATCAACAAAGCAAGTATCAAAATTTTCAGAAAGGGATATTTCAAGTGAGTCCTCGGAATCATGGGATTCCTACTCAATGAAATAATTGGCCTCTTCTTGGGCAGCAAACATTTTATTTTTAAAATCCTCAATATAAGAATTGGAAGTATAATTCTCGAAGCAATAAGCAAGAACTGCAAAGTTTTCAGACTCGAAAATAGTATCGTGATATTTTTCAATCAAAGAAGCAATCTCATAGGCACCTTTAAAAGCAACAAACTCTTCAATCTTTTCAACATCAAAGTAATCATAAAAAACTTTAGCATAAGAAGATAAGATCTCATTTTTATTAAACTCACATTGGAAAGGGAGGTGTTTATGATCTATATTAGAACAGCAAGTAAAATCATAAATGTGGCACAAAAGTTTAGCATGGCAATAAGAAACATGTATTTGATCCCATAAGTTTTTCCCTTTCTAAGATAGGCCGTGCCGCGTATAATGAGCATGCTCATCCAATGATTTTCCCTCAACCAAGTCGGTTGGGTTTTTAGCGCGAGCACAAATTGATCGAAGATGAGCCAAGTGAAACATGCCCATCCTACCATATTTGGGTGGTTCACCACCCCTGGTGAGGATAGCATAAATAGGCAAAGCAAGACAAAGGCAAAAGGTAGCAACTATTTTTGTGGTTTTTCATAAAGGACACTAAGATAAAAACTGAAAGGTAAACTAAAAAGACTAAAAAAACAAAGGTAAAGGGTAGTGTGCAACTCCCCTATCTTAGCACTCGGAGTCCCCGGCAACGGAGCCAGAAATTCGCTTGATGGCTTCTCGCCCTTCGTTGGTTACCCCAAGTGGAAGGTGGAGATGTAGCGCAGCAGAAAGTTTCCCTCGGTGAAGATACCAAGGTTTGTCTCTAGTAGGACTCCAGAGATGATAAGTAGGTGTCATCGGCGCGACTGACGTGGACCTGCACACAGACACAGATAACTTTGTTCCCAACGAAGTTCAGAGAGGTTGTCAATCTCTCCGGTCTTGTTGTTTACAAAGGGTAAAACACAAGGGATAATGATAGCAAGTAAAAGCAATAAAGTAAAGATAGCGTGGGAACAGTAATAAGGATATGGACCGGGATACGTGATGTTCACTAGTGATGTCTCTCTCCCAAAAGACGATAAAACTGCTATGCGAGGTAAACAAATTACAGAAGGGCAATTGACAGGATTATGAACGCACCGCAATGCTAACTATGCTACAAAAGAAAGGATGAGGTTCAAAAGCACAGGCAGTACGCCAAAATAAGTAGATCGAAATCCAACTGCATCTACTACTAATCATCCACCTTGAGATATCTATCCAGAACATCTCGCTGGTATTAAGTTGCCAGCCCCGCCCAAAGTGTAAACCCAAAGCAACAGACAACTGCATTAAAAAGCACTTTGCGTAAAGTAAACAATCCTTGTAACCGCGGTTACAAGCACCGTTGTTTTACCCCTTGTGGCAACAACACATCCCCTAGACTCATGTTTCTGTCACTCAAGCGTGTCATCGGGGGGCATGAACCCACAATCGAGCACAACGTTCCCTCTTGGAGTCACTACCTACTAC
Source organism: Bromus sterilis (assembly GCA_950022295.1). NCBI lineage: Eukaryota > Viridiplantae > Streptophyta > Magnoliopsida > Poales > Poaceae > Bromus > Bromus sterilis. The sequence goes on along the minus strand of OX465599.1, from coordinate 278,817,216 downwards.
TTGGCCAAAGCAATAAACAACAATGGAGAACATGCAAGAATTACTTAGGAACAAAAATATAAGAGATAAAAACCAAATATATTACTCTATCACAATCTTAACATAATCTCATAATCCATCAGATCCCATCAAACTCAGCATAGCAACAACAGAAATATTACAAAGGTGCCTCGATCATGTAGGGCAGCTCACGAGGTCTAAACAATGAAGATCAAAGAGGGGAGGAGAACATCACATAGCTACTGATCACGGACCCATGGTCCAAGGAAAACTACTCACGAGACATCCGGGGAGCATCCATGGTGGAGAGGAGACTCTCGGAGGTCAATCCTCCCTCCGGCAGGGTGCCGGGAAGAGGTCTTCTGGTGCTCCCGATCTCGGAAGTGCGGCGGCGACGGAACAGAGGCGAGTTTGCGAAATAGGGTTCTCTCTTCGGAGTTTCCCCGTGACGGATAATAAATAGGCGAAGGGGGCAGCCAGAGGTGGACCAGGGCCCCCAGGCGCCACCCTGGCGCGGCCAGGGGTGGGGCCGCGCCGGGTGGCCGCCTGGGCCCCCCTGGCTCCCCTCTAGCCCCTCCAGGGCTCTTCGCGAAGCTTCCTTCACGCTGATTTTTTATCTGAATTTTCCCGAATTTTTCTGGCACTTTTTATATGGGGGAAAACTGAAATAGAAAAACAGCAGAAAACAGGAACTGGCACTGGGGTGCACTGAGTTAATAGGTTAGTCCAAATATGATCAAAAGTATATGGACGTGTATCTAGATCATAGCAATATCACACAAAACATGCATGGAGCAAGCAGAAATTATAGATACGTTTTGGACGTATCACCTACTCGAGGACGAGCAGGAATTAAGCTTGGGGATGTTGATACGTCCCAATTGTATCTATAATTTCTGCTTGCTCCATGCATGTTTTGTGTGATATTGCTATGATCTAGATACACTTTCATACACTTTTGATCATATTTGGACTAATTTATTAACTCAGTGCGCCGTAGTGCCAGTTCCTGTTTTTTGCTGTTTTTCTATTTCAGGTTTCCCCCATATTAAAAGTGCTCCAAAATTTCGGGAAAAATCAGATAAAAAATTAGCGTTCCGAAAGCTTCCGGATTCACCGAAGAAGGGCCAGAGGGGGCCCACCTGGTGCCCAGGGGGCCAGGTGGCGCGACCTAGGGCTTGGCCGTGCCGGGTGGTCGCCTGGACTCCTGGTACCCCCCTTTGGCCCCTATTTATTCTCCCATCGCGAAAACCCTGATTCCAGACTCATTTTCTCCAGAAGCAATTCTGATCTCCGCCGCCATCGCCGAAAAGCTTCGGGGGACCAGAATTCCTGTGCCGGCACCCTGCCGATACGGGGAAGTGCCCCCGGATTCATCTGCATCGACGTTGCTTCCTCCCTCCATGACGCGGGATTCATTCCTCCTCGGGGCTAAGGTTTATACCAGTAGCTATGAGGTCAATTCTCTCTCCCATGATGTGATCTTGATTGTGATCATAGGCTATTTTAATCTAGGGTGATCCCATGATGTTTCGCCTTATTCTATGTATTGGATTTGATGTACTCACTTGATCTTATCTAGTATAATCCCCGAGACCATGGTGACAGCGGTCTATTGGACATGGATTAGAAGAATATTTTCATGAGTGATTTCCTCTTTTGAGTGTTGATTGAAATTGAGAGTCTCTTGGTGCTTTTATTTGACTATCCTTGAGATATGTTGTGGTGATTGCGGTACTCTCTTTGGATGGCCGCGTTGACATTGGGAAATCCATAGATTGAGAACTACAAACTCTAAGGTGTGCTTTTGTAGCCCTACATAATTCTCGTCCTCTCCTTACCACAAAGGATTGACCTCCGAGTGCGTCTCTATTACATGTTTTATGGGAAATATCATGTGATTAGGCTATGTTAATGTTGTTGGGAGTTGCCACTAGTGAAAGTATGAAGCCTAGGCCTTGTTGCCACCATTGCAATACCGTTTGTGCTCGCGTTTACCACTTGTTTTCTTGCTACACTTTTTATTACATATTTATATTACCTTGCTTTGCCACACCTATCATCCATATTTTACCATCTCTTCGCCGAGCTAGTGCACCTATACAATTTATCATTGTGTTAGGTGTGTTGGGGACACAAGAGACTTCTTGTATCTTAATTGCAGGGTTTCTTGAGAGAGACCATCTTCAACCTCTAATTCCCTGAGTTTGATAAACCTTAGGTCATGCACTTGAGGGAAATTGCTGCTGTCCTACAAACCTCTGCGCTTGGAGGCCCAACATAGTCTACAAGAATAGAAATGTGCGTAGACATCACCCGCTTACTATCAGCTATAGGATAGATGATACCTGTGGCTAGAAGCTTCAGAATTTCAGTCCTAACCACGTCCTTCATCCTTGGGTTCAACCATTGTTGATGATCAACAACTGGTTTAGCATCGGGCTCGAGATTGATAGTATGTTGAAAAATCGATGGACTAATTCCCTTAAGGTCATCAAGGGTAGAGCCAAGAGCACCACAGTGTCTACGAAGTGTCTCCAATAATCCCTCTTCTTCAAATCATTGGCATTGATAATAACAGGATATATTTTCTTTTCATCTAAATAAGCGTACTTGAGCGTATCGGGAAGTGGTTTGAGATGAAACACCGGGTCTTCTTTTGGTTGTGCAAGGATTCCTAAATGTTCAACCAGAAGGTTGTGCTTCAGGTTAGCAGATTGCCTTAAGAATATTCAATCTAACTCATTTCTTTAATGCATATGCATATCATTCTCGTGGTCCTCCATATATTGCTACAAAGGATCGTCAAGCGGGATAGCAATAGAAGAAATATCTTCAATAATTTTATAATTACTAGACAAATCCGTACAACGAGGTTGTGATGGTACGAATTAACGCCCCCTCATTGGTTACCAAAAGTGGAAAGTTGAGATGTAGACAGCGGTAATTTCCCTCCGTGAAGATACCAAGGTTTGTCTCCAGCAGGACTCCGACAACGACAGGTAGGTGACAACGACGCCAAAGATTGGCGGTTGGTGTGGACCTGCACACACAACAGATAACTTTGCTCCCAACGAGTACAAATGGGTTGTTAATCCCTCCGGCCTTGTTGTTTACAAAGGATAAAACGCACGGGATACTAATAATAGTGATAGCAACAGAAAAGTAAATACTGAAAGTAAATTGATAGTGTAAACAGTGTTGGAAATATGGACCGGGGTCCTATGATGTTCACTAGTGATGCCTCTCTCCCAAAAGACAATAAAATAGCCATGCGAGGTAAACAAATTACAGCTGGGCAATTGACAGGATTATGTGCGCAAACCAATGCTAATTATGCTATGAAGAAAGGAAGAGGCTCAAAAGCACAGGCGGTACGCCAAGACAAGTAGACCAAAATCCATCTGCATCTACCTACTAATCATCCACCTTGAGATATCTATCCAGAACATCTCGCTGGTATTAAGTTGTGAATCCCACCCAAAGTGTAAACTCAAAGCAACGGACAACTACATTAAAGAAATTTGCGTAAAGTAAAGTAAACAATCCTTGCACCCGAAAGTACAAGCACCATTGTTTTCCCCCTTGTGGCAACAACACATCCCCTAGACTCATGTTTCGGTCACTCAAGCTAGTCATCGGGGGGCATGAACCCACAATCATGCATAACGCTCCCTCTTGGAGTCACTACCTACTACTTGGCCAAAGCAATAAACAGCAACAGAGAACATGCAATAATTACTCAAAAACATAAATATAAAAGAGGAGAATCAAATATATTACTCAAACACAATCTGAACATAATCTCATAATCCATCAGATCCGAGCAACCTCAGGATAGCAACAGCAGAAATATTACATAAGTGCCTCGATCATGTAGGGAAGCTCACGAGATCTAATCCATGAAGAACAAAGAGGGGAGGAGAACATCACATAGCTACTTATCATAGAACCATGGTCCAAGGTGGACTACTCACAGTTCATCCGGAAAGCGTCCATGGTGGTGGAGAAGCTCCCAGAGGTGGTTCCTCCCTCCGGCAGGGTGCCGGGAAGATGTCTTCTGGTGCTCCCGATCTTGGAAGCGCGGCGGCTGCGGAACAGAGGAGAGATCGCAAAAAAGGGTTCCTGTCCCGGGGTTTTTGCATCACGGGGAATAAATAGGCGAAGGGGCGCAGTCAGGGGGGCCACCAGGGGTCAAGGCAGCCCCATGGCGCGGCCCCACCCTAGGGCGCGCCGGGAGGGCGCCTGGGGCCCTGGTGGGTCCCCTCTGCCCCCCCCCCTCGGTGATTCCCGAAGCTTCCTGCACGCTGATTTTTTATTGGATTTTTCCCAAATTTTTGGAGCACTTTTAATATGGGGGAACCCTGAAATAGAAAAACAGCAGAAAACAGGAACTGGCACTGGGGTGCACTGAGTTAATAGGTTAGTCCAAATATGATCAAAAGTGTATGGAAGTTCATCAATATGCTAGAAACATCACACAAAAGAGGCATGGAGCAAGCAGAAATTATAGATACGTTTTGGACGTATCAGGCTGCTTAGAGAACTTGGAAAAATTAAATTCATATGGATCACAATTGAATTCAACAGAAACTTTACCTTTCCTACAATCTATTATAGCTCCACAAGTGCTATGGAAAGGCCTACCAGAGATAATAGGGAAAAAAACTATCTTGTACTGAACCAAGTACTAGAAAGTCCGTAGGGTACTTTACCTTTCCACATAGGATTTCAACATCTCTCACAATTACAACGGGAGATATAGTTTCTTTGTTTGCTAGATAAATAGTAGCATCAACCTCTTCAAGTTCACAAGGTGAAATCTCACCCATGATCTCCTGATCGAGTGAATAAGGAATAGCGCTAGCACTTAATCCCAAATCACATAACCCATAATAATGATGATCTCCTATTTTAACAGATACAACTGGTGTACCTGAAATTGGCCCTTATTCTTGGCTATAACAATGTTAGTAGAAACAACACAAAAAGTTATATTGGAATCTAAAAACTCATTAGTAACTAGATCTTTAACCAATTCAACTTGAGGTTCGACCTTGATCTGGTCCTCAAGATCATCAGCTCTTCTCTCACTTTTATTTATTATGCCTGTCACAAAAGAGTGCTCCCTTATCATTGTGGGAAAAGGGTTTTTTTCATATATAACTGCAGGCAAAATAGGGTCAGCAACATTAATAGAAACAGGTAATTCTTTGAAGGGTTTATGGTGTTGATCCTTCTCCTTCTTAGAAGAGTCAACATGAGAGGCAAAGTTCTTACAAAAATCAATCATTAGCTGGGAATCAAGACCAATATTAGAGCAAAAGGTATTAAATTAATCAGTTTTCACATAGCTCTCAATATAATCATGCTCATAATTTATAACGGGTTCAATACCTTTATCAATTTCCCAGTCTTCAGTGTTCTTCTGAATTCTCTCAATGAGATCCCATCTCTCTTCAATGCTTCTCATTTGGAATACCCCATTAGAGGAGCCATCTAACATCTCCTTATCCTAACGAGAAAGCATGGCATAAAAGTTTGTAAGTATAATATCCTTTGGGAGGTCATGAATAGGACATTTTAGCATTAGCGACTTTAGTATCCCCCAAGATTGAGCGATGCTTTCTCCGTCACGAGACCGAGGCTTCATCACCGTGGGGCAGGCCAAGGCGTCGACTGGAGTTCTGATCCGAACGGGACCATCATCTGCATCGTGCGTACGCTTCGCCTCCGGCCTGGTGATGAGGAGCGGAGCGTGGGACTTCGTCATCGACAACGCCTCGCGGTTTGGGGCTGGAATGCCTTTACCGCGCGGCGTCATCATTCCTTTTGGCGGACATCGCGTTTTTGTCGCAGCACTTCCTGATGTGTTTCCCAGGGAGGTACGGGTGTTTTCTAAGCTCACGGATCCGTTGCCAGGAGGGCCGAATGTTGTGGGAACAGAGGGCACGACTGCGCACATCCGTGCGGAGGTTATGATGGAAGGAGCGTCTAGTCGCCACAGTTCTACTTCAGCGACCCGACCCGCGAGGGCAGCAACCACGGCACCAGCAGGCCCAAGCAACCCATCGGACGTGCTTAGCACTCCCGTGGATCTTCATGCCGATCCAGCCGTGGCTCAGGCCGAGTTGGAAAAGGTGCGTCAGGCTCTGCAGGAGCAGTCAGATAGGATCGACGCTGAAAAGCGCCGGATGGAGGCATCAGTTCGGGAGTACAACGCAGCGCATGGAATTCGGCAGCATGTTATCCCACCCCCTATGATCGAGGAGCTCCGAGCAGCAGGCCGATAGGTCGGCAGAGAGCTGGGAGGAGCCCAGCAGCCAGTAACAACAATCATCGTTGTTCCGCGGATCTCATATAGTTCTCATGTGAAGAACATGAGAGCTGCCAAGCAGATCGCCACTGAGCTGGAACATCTGGAGGGAGAAGACCTGCGGGAGAGGACGCGCCGAATGTGCGACCTCATAACCACAGAAAACCAGCAGCAAAAGGCGGCCACCGAGCAGCAAGGCCCAGTAGCATCAAAATCAGTTCGGGCAACTGCGGGTGCGAACCAGCCGAATGCGCCACAGAGGCAGCAGAGGCAGGCATCCTCGCCGCATGGTAGTTTGCACCGCAGTCGGAGGAATCAAGGGGCTGCAGGAGGCAGTCGGAGAGACGAGCCAGCAGTCAACGCAGGCGCAACGAGCAACCGGCGGCATCAGTCCGGCTGGCAATAAGCCAGCGGTTAGGTCCCCGAGCAATCGCGAACAATGATGCAAGGCACCGAATCGAGCAGTTGCAGCAGCATAAGCAACCGGAAGATGATGTGCCTGCGGGTCCAGCATGTTTCGGCCCGCGCATTCGGCAAGAGCAGTTCCCCAAAGGCTTCAGATTGCCTAGGGACACTCCCAAGTACAATGGATCAGTCAAGCCAGAAGATTGGCTGGTCGATTATATGACAGCCGTCGGTATCGCAGGAGGTGGTCGGCGCGTAGCTGTGCGCTATGCTCCGCTCATGCTTCAAGGTTCAGTTCGGTCCTGGTTAAACAGCTTGCCCAGCAATAGTATCAATTGCTGGAAGGATTTGGAGGATGCGTTTGCTCGCAATTTCACGGGTACTTACGAGCGCCCAGGTCTGCCTCGGCACCTGGCACTCTGTGTACAAGGAAAGGACGAGCCCCTTCGCGATTACCTTCAGCGGTGGATCAAGCTCAGGAACACTTGCGAGGGAGTTCATGAAATCCAAGCCATCCAGTACTTCACTGACGGCTGCTTGGACGGGTCTTTGTTGAAGCACAAGCTCCTGCGCAAGGAGATAACTTCTTTGGCCAATCTGATGAGAATAGCCAATTCATTTGCCACATCTGACTCTGCAATGCGCCCGATCACGTTGAGTCCTAGTGGTTTCATCCAAGGAAAACCGTCCGGCCAGTAGCTGCAATCGGCAGAAGCAAACGGGCCAAACGGTCCCAATCGGCGCGAGAGGCGTGAGATCCAGAGGAACAACAACTTTGGCAACAACAACAACAACAACAACAACAACAACAACAACACCCCCAATTTCAACGACAACAACACTGGTTTCAACAAGAGGAAGGATGAGCAGCCGGATGCACAGTATGGCAATCGGCAGGTAGCAACAGTGCAGCACCAAGAGGAATAAGTGGCTGCGGGAGGCACTCAGAAGCAGAAGCCTGCAGAAAGGCCGCCAGGTCAGCCCAGGCCCCCATACACCTTTGAGGACATGATGAACCAGCCCTGAAAAATGCATAGTGGAGTAGGCAAGCCCGCATCGCACACCACTCGGCAGTGCATTTGGGTTGAGCGTTTGGCAAAGAGAGGAGCTGGTTGGTTTGACTGGAATGTTGACCGAACTTGCCGCTTCGAATTCGCCGAAGAATATGGGACGTCGTGCTACGATTTGACATGCCATAACCGCTGCCTCCATCCACGCACACACGTCCCGTCCCATCCGCTGGATCTTCTGTGCTTCGAACTGCTGCTGCTCTGTGAATACACGCGGCCACACCGCCTGTATGATCGGCACACCGGATCCCACTACCCTCTTATTGCGTCTTTAAATATCCCGTGGGGTGAGAGATGCGCCCCGCACCCCTCACTCCAGCTTCTTCCTCGAGCTCTCATCCATTGCCTCCGCCGCCTCACCGCGCGCCCCTCTGTGCTGCTGCTGCTGCCTCCCGACGCCCAGAGCTGCTGCGCCGAGGACCTTGCCGTCGCACTCCGCTCCCACCGCCGCTTGCCTTTCTCCGCCACGATAGGTGGGCTCGGATCCAGGTTGTCGCCGCCGCCGCCGTATTCTCCGCCGCCACCATCTTCATCCTCGTCTCCGTTCCGCTCATCCTCTCCCACCACGGAATCCGACGCCTCCATGTGGGATGACGCCGCTGCAGGCTCCCAGAGGGGGTCCTGGAAGGGCTCCAATGTTACTGAGATGCAAACCGCTCTCCTCTGCCGGTCTCTCAAGATCCCGGCGGACCTTGACTTCCACGTTCCCAGCGACGAGATTGTGCATGCGCCCCGGGACTGCGAGCGCGTTGTCTTCCTCGCGCATTTCTAGCGCGGATTTGGGATCCCGGTGAGCAAATTTTTCCACTACTTTCTGGAATTATACCGCATGCAACCGCACCACCTAGGAGCGAATGCCATCATGCTGCTCTCCACTTTCGTGGCACTGTGCGAGGGTTACCTCATAGTCCGGCCCACCATTGGGCTCTCCCAGATGCGTTGTCCAAGCTGGGGTCTACCAGAAAGTAAATTCCTCCAGGAATATCACTAGAGAACATCTGCAAGCCATCCATCAAGCCTTCCCCAGAATCAGAGTCTATCTTTATTCCGGCCGACTTGAAGATGGCAGAGATCGAAGCAAAAAAGCAAAAGGCAAAGGAGCATTCGTACGCACTAGGGGCTGCCGATTGCGAACCAGGGGCAGCTGTCGTCAGCTCGGGGACTGAGGGGACCATGCCTTGCGTGATCGGCTCCTCCTCCTCCTCCGAGATGCCAGTAGAAGAAGTCACACGGCCAGAGCCAGAAGCAGTTGCTGTAATGGTGATTGTGGCGGCGCCGTCATGGGCAGAACCATTCGGAAATTTCCTGGTAGATGGCATACTCCCAGAAGATTAAGTGGAAGCTCGGCAAGTCCAGCGCCGATCTGGAGCATACACAATCATCAACAACGAGCTGGTGCACCGAAGTGCAACATGAGTTCTTCAGCGATGGAGGACAAGGGGATGGAATTGCTCCGAGACATCCATCAAGGCGAGTGCGGTCATCACGCATCAGCAATTGCAGTAGTTGCCAAGGATTTTGTCCATGGTTTTTATTGGCCAACTACGAAAGCAGCGGCAGAAGATCTGGTCAAGCATTGCAATGGGTGTCAAAGATTCAAAGCAAAAAGCCATTTACCAGCCTCAGCACTCAAAACCATTTCGATTACATGGTCGTTTGCAGTCTGGGTCTAGACATGGTAGGACCGTTCAAAACAGCAAGAGGTGGCATGACACACTTACTGGTACCAGTGGATAAATTCACCAAGTGGATCGAAGCAAGGCCGATCAAGAAGCTAGATGGGCCGACGGCGGTCGGGTTCATAGCAGACATCATGGTCAGATATGGAGTACCGCACAACATCATAACCGACAATGGAACAAACTTTGCAAAGGGGGCGCTAGCTCGGTTTGCCTCCCAGCAGGGCATCCAGCTGGACGTCGCATCCGTGGCTCACCCCCAGTCAAATGGTCAGGCAGAGCGGGCAAATGGTCTCATTATGTCCGGAATCAAGCCAAGATTGGTGGAACCACTAGAAAGAGCACCCGGCGCATGGATCGACGAGTTGCCAGCAGTACGTTGGAGTTTGCGCACCACACCAAACCGTTCAACTGGATTTACTCCCTTCTTCCTAGTATATGGCGCTGAAGCAATGCTCCCTTGTGACATTGAGTTTGATTCACCACGTCATGCCATGTATACGAAGGCAGGAGCCAAGGAAGCTCGTGAGGACGGTGTTGATCTCAAAGAAGAAGCTTGTCTCCTGGCCCTATCCAGGTTGCCAATATACCAGTAGAAGCTGCATCACTACCACAACAAGAAGATCCATCCCCTAGCTTTTGGTGAGGGTGACTTGGTGTTGCGCCGGATCCAGAAATCGGATGGCCAGCACAAGTTGTCCTCTCCTTGGGAAGGTCCATTCGTCGTCAGTCGAGCGCTCAAAAAAAATGCATACTACCTCATTGATCTTAGGAAGCCGACCCGATATGTGGATACTTCGGGGCAAGAAACGGAGCGTCCTTGGAACGCCGAGCTGTTATGTCCGTTTCACAGTTGAATGGTATTTTTTGTATCCCTTCCCTTTGTGGAATTATTATCAATGAGAATAGCCGTGCGTCCACGAGACCGCATTCGGCAGGATTTATGAAATTACTTGTTTAATATGTTTCAGTCCTAGGGTCAGCAAAAGCAGACACGGGGACTGGCCGGTTTCCCCAAAAAGGGTATACTCGGAAAAAGAGCGAAACGAGCGAAGGGTTTTGTGAAAGCTAGTCCAAACCGAATGCAGACCGCATGTCGGCTGTAATGTCGGGTGGACGCAGCCGAACAGAACTGTCAATCGGAGAGTTCATACTCAGAGTATATCCAGTTCGGAGTTGGCCGTTAGCAGACAAGCCGATTGTGACCAGGCTTTCTGGCCAAACAATCGGCAGGTTGCAATCGGCCCACCCGTAAAGCTTTCCTTTGCGAGAAAAACTGATAACCTGGAAGTACTTGTCAAAGATTTCCTTCGAGGTCTATTCTCCGATCCGACCACAGACCGCAGGTCGGCTGTAAGGTTGGCGGGAGTATCGACCAAGAGAGAAAATGGCAAAGAAAAAGGCAATCAGTTGAAAAACGCAAAGGCAGATTGCCATAATCATTTAAGCAAAAACAATTTCACAAGCAGATAGGGCCGATTGGGCGAATGATGTTCATTACATGAAAGTGGCCCTCGACGGGCGCACTTGAAATTTAACTGTTTGACAAGCAAAAGCAGGAAACTGGAACGACGCGCCGAGCTTAAACAGCTGGTGCATCTTGAGCGGTCGGTGCATCCGGCGCGGATGGAGCAGTCGGAGTTGAAGAAGTTGGGGCCGTGCTGGTGGCACCTCCCGGAGCAGAAGACGCGGTGGTCTTGGCTTGATCACGTGAGGGGTCGGCGGCGGCGCTCACCAAGTGCCCGTTGGAGGAGCCTTTGCTTTCTTCCTCAGCATCATCGTCCGCATAGTCTGAGGAATGGGAGTTCTCGCTGCCGATCTGACAAGCAGGTCGGGACTGAGGTGCTTTGTCTTGACTTGTTGTATACAGAAGGTCGCTGAAGGAGGCAACTCCAGTCGGCTGGCCAGAAGAGTCAACATAGGGAGTAACCTCCAGGAGATCCATGCCATTTGCGAGTTCCTGGGAAATTTGGAAGATTTGAGTCCAGAGCGCGCCAATGGATTCTTCTGAACCCTCCCGAAGAGCAGTCATCAGCTTCAAGTCAATGCCGGGGTACCAGCTCTTTGCAATAGAGAGGGCGTCTTGTACGCCAGACCGGAAGGCAGAATCAAGCATATGGTCAACCTGGCGGGACACAGCCTTAAGACTCCGAGCAACATCTTCATGTTTATCAAAAGCAATCGCCTTTTTCTTGCCCTTGAAGAGCTTGTCATTCAGCTTCTGGATACCAGTTTTGTAAGTGCACAGGGCACCTTTCACATGGGGAATCCTGGCATCCAGAGCAACCACGAAGTCCTCGGCATCCGAGCCGGCATCAGCAGCAACAACCACACCCCGCACCCGGCGGGCTGCGGCAACAGCTTCATCAGCAGCAGTAGTGGAGTTGGGCCAGGCATCTGGCAAAAGGAAATCGGAGAAGAAGTTTAGCTCGGAGAATAGCAAGGTCAGATCGGAAGGCAAGAGTGAACAAAAGGAATAATACCTACAAGGGCAAGATCAACTCAGTGGAGGCAGGAAAGAGAAATATCAACACTAGCTTGGGCACGCTGGATCTCTGTGTGATGTTGGACGTCCATATCCTCAGCGCGCTTGACAGCAGCATCCCTTTCATTCATAAGTTGGCCCTCAACCTCAATCTGAGCATTGGACAGCCTCTGTAGTTCATGTTCATGAACAGTTTTGGCGGCGGCAAGATCCTGGGTAGTCTTTTGCAGTGTGGTCTGCAGTTCGGTCTCAGCAGCGGCAAGGCGCTGGCGTTCCTGTTCGGCACGGCCGAGCTGGTTATTCTTCTCACTGAGCCGGTTCTCCAGCTCGGCGATTCTTTTCTGAGAAGCCTCCAGCTCGGAGGAGTGAGTGGCAGCAGCTACAAGTTTGCAATCAAGTAAGGGTGTAATCACAATCGGGAGAAACAAGAAAGAACAATAAAAAGTATACCTGTGAGTTCTTGAATCTTGGCAGCTTGGGTGTCAGCATTTTTCTTCAAGGCAGCAATGGATTTCTGACCCGCTGAATAAGCGGCAAGAAGTTCTTCAAACACAGCCTGGCGTCTATCACAGATGGCCTGAAAGATCGGCCGGTCAAATCGAAGCAAAAGCACAAAGCAATAAAAATAAATTAAGTTCCGGACAGATTGCAAGCAATCGGCCCGAATCTCGGGGACTACACCCAGTGGGTGCGCTAGGTGCGCCCCCACTGAAGAGAAACCTTACAGTAGTAGAGTGTTCGGAGGCAAGGATTTGGCCCAAGGCCCCATCAGCAAAACGTCGGATATCGGGGGCAAGACCACCCAACCGGCCCAAGAGGTGGGACGGAAGTTGGTCCTCGGATCCAGGAGGCGGAGGAGTGGCCGAGTCGGCAGTAGGTCGGAACGGGGGAGACGTCGGAAACACCAAGGTACGCCTCGCGGAACCGGTTGGCTAGCACGAGGTGGCGGCTGGACGGCGGTTGGCGCACAAGGGTGCCAGAGGACGGTGCTATAGAAGCACTGGATCCGGCGACGGCGTGAGTGGCGAGAGGGAAAATGACTTGTGGAACAGAGGATGGAGAAGCAGTTGGTTTGGCGGAGGTAGCACCAGCACTCTCCGAGACAGCGGCAGGAGTTGGGTCGGCAGCAGTGGCCTGGGCTGGAGAAGCCTCAGGCTGAGCAGCATCAGCGGCAGGCCGATCTGGCAGCGGCAAATCAACGTGTGTGATGCCAGAAGGGTCCAGTAGAATCGGAGCAGTAGTAGTGGTCGTGGCAGGAGTGGCCGACTGCGCACCAGAAGTCGGAGGAGCAGCAGAGGTCGGCGGGGGAGAAATCGGCCGCGCTTGTGTTGCGGCGGCAGCAGCTTTTTTCTTGGCCTGCTCGGCCTTGTGGGTATCGGCAGTGGCCCTCTTATGAGTAGGCGCAGGCACGTTGGAGGTAGACGAGGTAGCAGGGTTCGTACGAGTAGGAACATCAGAGGGGGAAGGGGGAGCAATCGGAGCACCCCCAGGTCCCGCAGGGTCAATAGATCGGGCAGCCCTGCAAGAAAAAGAGCAAGTGAGAAAAGCAATACAGGAAGAATCAAAAGGAGCAAAATAGATGAAGAGAAGCATACCCAGAAGCTCGCGGTATGTGAGTAGCAAACTTGGCCATGGAGAAGCCAGGACGAGCAATGTTCAGGGGAGTGGGAGAAAGCACAGAGCCACTCTTCTCGGGGGCGGCTCGGCGCGCGCCAATCTTTCCTTTCTTCTTGGCAACCTTGGAGGGGCCGGCGACATCATCAGATCGGGGGCGTTTCCCCTTGGGTAGCGTCTGCTCTGCCGGTTCAGATTCTGCGCCGAAGTCACTAAGGGGATCAGAATAGTTACTCCATTCGGCCATGAAGCGTTTGACGGACGAATCAGACTCACCCGGCTTTTTGAAGCCGAGTCCAAGAGAAGCAGTCCGAGCTTCGGTCTCGGAATCGGTCTCCACTTCGAGCTCCACGACTTGGGCGTCTTCTTTGTCACGGTCGGGATGGTAGCCCGAGGCGGATTGTCCATCCTGCATAATCCCAGATCCAAGGAATTGCTGGGGAAAAGGGTCTGATCAGAATCAATAAGAAAGAAATAAAAGTTAAGATAAAAGACAAGATTTAGAGCATACTTCGGGGCAAGGCCGAGCTCTGTTGTACGGTGTCACTCCTAACTCAAAAGGCCCAACAACCTTGAGGTCGGTGATACTGTTAATTCGGCGGAGGAACTCAACTTCGTTGATCCGGAATGTGGAAATCAGAGTGGGGTCAAGGAGACGGCTCATGTCGCAGATCCGGTGGCAGCGGCGTTGTAGTGGGAGCACTCGGCGGCAGAGCCAGGTCGCCACCAGATCGGCGTGTTGTAGCCCTTTCTCCATCAGCTTCTGGATGTAGGCCATTTGGCGATCCAGATCGGTGTCTCCGTCCCCTGGTTTTTCACCCAAGTGGTACTTTGAAGTCGGAGGTGGCAGGGAGAATTCGGGCAGATTCAGCAAGTCCTGGTTTTTTTGGTGAAGAAACATAAAAGAACCCCATCTGCTAGTTCTTGATGGACTGAGGCGGTTGGGGATGAGGATAGAGTCCGACCTTGCGGATGTACATGGTGGCTCCACCGCACTCGGCCATCACCTTCACCTCTGTCACAACCCTAGTTTTGGTATGTGCTTTTATTGCTAGAAATAATTGCATCATGTTTAAATTCCTTGGTTTAATAATTGGGGATTTGGAAAAGCCTCAAAAAGAATTTAAATAAAAGGCCAGATAAAAAGTTTTTCCAAATTTCCTCCAAACAATTTTGAAAAGTCCTATAAATGAGTATGATCATTTTAAAAATGATTTGGAGTCAAACCCATGCTCCTGGATTTTTCAAATTTTCAAACAGAGGCTTGGAAATTAAATTTAAATGCTATTTGAATTGGATTCAAATAATTTGAATTCCAAAAATCTTCAAATTTGGGGAGTGACTAGTAGTATGTCACATATGTCCAGGATAAATATTTGAGGATTTTATAAAATGCCTAGGTAATTATTTTACCACAGCAAAACAAAGGTCAGAAGAATTAAACAGAAAAGAATTTAGAAAAGGGAAGAGGCCCACCTACCTGGCCCAACTCACCTCGGCCGGCCCAGCCCAGCTGGCCTCGGTGTCGTCTTCCTCTTCTGCCAGAAGGAGGGACGGCCGAGCCGTGCGCCTCGCATGGCCGCCACCTCCCCTGGCCACGGAGCTGCCTGCTCCCCCCGTCCTCATCTCTTCGCCGTGGAGGCCCTGGGCTAACCCCTTCCTTTTCCCCTTCTCCCTGGACCTCCTCCCCCCTCTCTCCCGTGCGTTCCCGCGAGGACCCGAGTGCCACCGTCGCTGCCGACGTGCGCCAGCGCGGCCACTGGCCTCCACACGCCGCGCCAGCTTGTCCAGTGCGTCCGCCATCGTCGACTTCGTCATCCCGCGCCTTCAATTGGACCAAGGAGCCCCGAGGGCCGGCGTCCCCTTCGTCGTTCTCGTCGCCGGCTGCCGGACCTCGCCGTCGAATTCGCAGCCTACCGGACCTCCCCGACCTCGTCGGCGCCTTCTTCAAACTCCTGGTGAGCGTGCGCTCCTCCTGACCCTCTTCGCGCTCCTTCCCCGAGCTCCCAGTCGCCAGCTCCGTCGAGCCCGAGCACGGCCGTCGTGCTCTCTCGTTGCCGGCGTGCCTCCAGTGCCTCCTGGTGGCCTCCGAGTGCTCTGGGCGACGCGGGCGAGCTCAAGGAGCACCCCGATGCCCTTGGCGTGGCCTCCCGTGGCCGGAGTCGCCGGCTCCAGTGAGCACCGCCGCGGCCAAAGGCCACCGGCGGCTAAACGCCGGCCGGCCTGCTAATCCCCCTCCTAATCCCTCTCTCTCTCTCACTTACTGGTGGGACCCAGCCCCCCTAATCTCTGTTAAGTTTTAATTAAAATGGGGTTAACCCCAGAGTCTTTGACAGATGGGCCCCGCATGTCGGGTTGACTGGTCAGCGCCCCATGACATCATGCTGATGTCATGCTTGCGCATTAAACCCTTTTTCTATTTAACAGAATTTCCAGAAATTGATTAAATCTTTGAAATTCAATAACTTTTAAACCATAACTCCAAATCAAAAGTGTAATATATGAAAAATCATCAGAAAAATGCAAGGATTCCAAATATCATACTTTCATAAATGAAAAACACATCTATGATGATGAACCAGTAGCATTTAGCTATATGGCTTATTTGGAATAATTCAAAATAAATGTTTGAATCTTTTCAAATTAAATCTTTGCAATGCCAACCTTATCACATGAACATCAGAGGCATATCATACACATGACCACATGGTTTACCATATCCAAACATTAGCAAATGCAACTTTGGCTAAATTGAACCACATTTGGAGTGATGTTTATACTTTGTTGCAAATTGAACATAGATCACATCAGTACCATGCCATGTTTCATTCTTGAATGTGCATTGCAATGTGATGTTTATACTTTGTTGTCTCGGTGTTTGCTTCTTCTCGCTAGATCCATCGCCGGACGTAGATCCTGTTTCTTCGAAGAGTGGCACCCCCCGAGTCTCGACAATAAGGCAAGCATACCCCCCTTTGATCATATCTATAAAAACCTAGTTTCCCTCTTGTTCTCTGATGCATGATTAGGTGATTCACATGTTACCTTTCTACCGCTAGTTGAACCCATCCTCTGCATGACCTATCATTGCTACCACTGTATGAAGCAAACCTCAACCTAGCAGATACAAGATTGTTGTGCTCATCATGTGGCCCTTCATCCATGTTATGCTATGCCATGCTAGAGTTGTTTGCAATGAAGTTGATCCATCTGGGTGATGTATCGGGATGGTAGTGAACACATGCAACAAGGTGGTAACGTGTTGATGAAGTCACCCTAATATAAGTGAACAATGAGAGGCTGTGTAGGAGTACACAGTGGGTTGTCTCATTTACACTGCCCTAGGCCCCGAGTTCTTGTGTTGTGATCCAAGACACAGATTACTACCACAAGTTGGGCTCATTGACCCCTCTCGACCTATTAACTCACCCCGACTAAGGTCCAGGATTCGCATGGGTTAACTTTATTCTATTTGCTTTCATAACATAGCACGGTTTTAGGCAAGCGCAGCACCATCCGTCGAGGTAGGCTTGTCGGACCGTCCATACATCGTCTGGGTCCTGAACGGAAACCCCGGCCGGATTCCCGATTGGGGTACAACTCAGATAGGCGATTCCCTGGACTAGAGTTGGAGCCGTGAGGTAAGTATCGTGGGACTATCCTCGCCGACACCGCTTGAAGGTGACGAGTTATAGGCGGTAAGTGGTAGCTACGTATGTGAAGAAGTACACCCCTGCAGGGTTAATTGAACTATTCGAATAGCCGTGTCTGCGGGTATGGACTACTTGGAGATCTTTACTTGATTATTAGACAACTCAAATGGATACTTTAAAAATCGCAAGATAAGTGTGAGTGCTTTGGGTTGCTTCCTCGTGGGGAAGTCGAGGAAGGATCCATGGTTGTGTATTGATGTGGTGTTCAAGATTAGATGGACTCGTGTGCGCCTCTCATCTCAACTCTATGTAGTCGTAGTACAGGATAGCCAAGTCAAAGCTTTCTGCATTACAACCCCACTTGCCTTTACCTTGGTACCTGAGCATGAGTAGTATAGTTCTGACGTCAGTCTTGCTGAGTACGACTTTGTACTCACGTTTGCTTATTCTATGTTTTAGAGACGAGACCACTGACCCTGAAGGTGGCCTCCCCCTCAAGCTCGACTTCGACGAAGTATTGTAGTCCCAGACAGCAGCCTGGTCCCTCTGGAGGGTTGTTGTGTTTTCCTTAAAGGCTTCTTAAGCCATTTGTTAACCTTGTCTTTACTAAGACATAATTTGCTTCCGTGGTTGTATGATGTAATGTTGGATCACAGTGATGTGATCTCTGCTTGTAACACTACTATATCTGCTCTGTTTAGCAGATGCAATAAAGATATGAGTTTGTAGAGTTCATGTTATGTTACCTGCTGTTATACACTTGGCATGCATGCTGCGTGTATGTTCATATCGTGCATGCCATGTGTGGGGTTCGATACCTTAGTTGTGTTCTCGCCGGCGGTCTTTTATACACCAAGTGGCCCTTAGATATGCGCAGCTTGGGGCATCGTGATGCGATTGCTTGTGACTCTGTCACGTGGCACACTTTGTTGTATGATTGAGCCCGCCCGAGACCCCGACTAAGAGATCGGGCTGGAGTCTGTTTATGTAAGTGTTAGGATTCAATCGATAATATGGTTGAGGCGACTTGTCTATGAATATGGGATTTCACCACCCATAATCATTTAGACTTGTGAGCGGGCGATGAGGACCCATCTCAGTTGATCATCCGGCCTGGATGGGATGCCCCTCACGTTCGAGCTTTCCGAGAGTGTCTTGTACTTGGCCTTGTCTGCTTAGACAAGTGGGTATGACTCTCGGCTCTCCATATGATTGGATTTTTACTGGAATTACATATGCAAACCCCGGGTCCCGACAACCTCTTCCTTCTTCTTGGTCTTGGGGTTGACATCCCACACCCCAGTACCCACTCGAAAGCTGCGGAAGTAGAAAAGTCGGCACCAGAGCCCAATAGTGGGCCGGACTCCGAGGTAACCCTCGCACAGTGCCACGAAAGTGGAGAGAAGCATTATGGCATTCACTCCTAGGTGGTGCGGTTGCATGCGGTAGAAGTCCAGAAAGTCGTGGAAAAATTTGCTCACCGGGAGCCCAAATCCGCGGTGGAATTGCGCGAGGAAGGCAACTCGCTCGCCGTCCCGGGGCGCGGGCACAATCTCGTCGTCGGGAACACGGAAGTCAAGGTCCACCGGGATCTTGCGAGACCGGCAGAGGAGAGCGATTTGCATCTCAGTAACATTAGAGCCCTTCCAGGACCCCCTCTGGGAGCCGGCAACGGCGTCGTCCCCCATGGAGGCGTCGGATTCCGTGGTGGGAGAGGAGGAGCGGGACAGAGACAAGGATGAAGATGGCGGCAGCGTAGAAGACGAAGGCGGCGGAGGCAACCTGGATCCGAGCCCACCTATCGTGGCAGAGAAAGGAAAGCGGCGGTGGCGGCGGAGTGCGACAGCAAGGTCCTCGGCGCAGCAGCTCTGGGCGTCGGGAGGCAGCAGCAACAGCACAGAGGGGCGCGCGGTGCGGCGGCGGAGGCAATGGAGGAGAGCTCGAGGAAGACTGTGGATAGAGGGGTGCGGGGCGCATCTCTCACCCCACAGGATATTTAAAGACGCAGCAAGTGGGTAGTGGGATCCGGCGTGCCGATCCGGCAGGCGGTGTGGCAACGTGTATTCACAGAGCAGCAGCAGTTCGGAGCACAGAAGATCCGGCATATGGGACGGGACGTGCGCGCGTGGATCGAGGCAGCGGTTATGGCATGTCAAATCATGGCACGACGTCCCGTATTCTTCGGCGAATTCGAAGCGGTAAGTTCGGTCAACATTCCAGTCAAACCAACCGTTGGGCGGATCGGTCGAGGAAATCAAGAGCAATCGGGAAATTGGGAGCAATCGGCCCATTGAGAGAAATCAGTAAGAAGATCAAGAAGCAATCGAAAGTTGACGGGCAATCGGCCTATGGAAGCATTCGGCCAGAAGCAAAGATTCAGCATTGCATAAGTGAAGGAACCTGTGCAGGCCTCGCCATCTCTGAGTTCGGCGGGACCTCCGCAGCTTCAGGGGCTACTGTCGGGGGGATGACCCCCGGGTAGGGTCACCTAGGGGAAACAATTCATCAAGGCAAAGATCACCGACCTAATGGTCACCAATCCAATCAAGGCCGAGCTAAAAAAGAACAAGCAAGAAGTGGGCCGATTTGTTTAAGCCGAAGGCCGATTGCGCTAGAGAGAGCGCAATCGGCCTCACCAAGGAGCATTCGGCCGAAGTAAGCAGAGCAGCATCCGATCAGAATCCCAGGTTGGACACCTGGTACAAGAGCATTCAATGCGCAATCCCTGAAGACCGGGACTGTCAGAGGCGTGCGGTCTCCACCAGCGCCGATCACGCGGACAGGCCGACAGGCCTAAGCATCTAGCTCCACTGTTCACCACCGAGGTCTACAGGATAGCGGTATGGAAAGCCGCAAGTCTACACCGGGTCATCCGGAGAAGCACGATATGAGGTCCCGAGCTTATCTGAGGCAGACAGCAGGGCCCTCCCCTTTGTATATTTACCTTTGTACCCCGGGCTCGGCCTATAAGAGCCCCGGGTACCCCTCCTGCGTGGGGGACGATAGAGCAGTTATTACAATCTCACCCACCATAGAGAGACGAAGGAGAGAGTAGTGACCAGAGACCCTCTTCTTCCTCTCAAACAGCTCAAGGAGCATTCATTGTAGCCAGCGTTATTTCATATAGCTAGCTTGGCAGGACTAGGGGTGTTATCTCTATGGAGAGCCCCGAACCTGGGTACATTGTGGCGTCTCATCGTGTGTTCCCATTCTCGCTTCCGGTACCAGTGACACTAACCTCGGTCTGTCCCCCTCATTAGCCATCCCCATGGCATATGTCGTTACATATCGACGATAGTTATAGATATAATTCATGTCTCGATGAATTTCATGAAGAGGATAAAACTTTGTATAAAAGAGAGACATAAGCTCCTGCCAATTAAGTAAATGCGAGTCATCAAGAAGCTTATACCAATCGGAAGCTTTATCTATAAGCGATACGGAGAATAATTTATTCATGAAAAACTCCATTGACACACCTGCAAACTTAAGTAATGAACATAGTTGTGATAAATATAGCAAGTGTTCACCTGGGTGTCTTTCTCCTTCATAAAGATTAGCCAAGACATAATCGATAATACCAGTTTGTATTTTATAAGGGACAATTTCAGTAGGGGTGGGAGAAACCACCACAGTAGCGGGGTGCTTTCCCAAAAGCAATGAACCAAGGGTAGAGGTGTCCATAAGGATAAAAAGTAGCAACAGAAAAATAAAAACAACACGCAAAATATAAAGCTTTCCTTACCATCTTTACTTACTAATAGCACTACGCTCCCCAGAGTCCGCGAGCCCCCGAGTGTTGAGGCGGCGGAGTTGCGCAGTGAAGTCGTCGTGATGAAGTTGTTCGGCGAGCGATGAGAGGACTTGCCGCTATGATTCCGGGCGGGGTCGACTTGACGAAGTTGCGTGACGAAGTGCCGAAAAAACTTGACGAGTTTGAGCAGAGTCGACGCAATGGCGACTGCAACGCTCAGCCCCGGAGTCCGCCTTGTACATTGCCGAGGTCAGTTATAGCGGGGTCGAAGATGTCCGCGGAGGAGTCGCGATTCGATGGCGGTGTTGATGTCGCACTCGTCGTGTATGTAGCTATACGGCGAGTTGTCGACGTGCAGCAGCGGAAGACCTTCGCGTGGATAGTAGTATCGTGTCCATGCTTTGTATCAACGTCGACAAGTGATTGTTGCTTCATCTCGTTGCTTGAAAGACTCGCATGTTCCGTGGCACAGGGCAGTGATCACGCGAGACCGCACACTTGAGTGTAGTCGGTTTATCTTCAAATTCGAATCAATTTCCATTGTAGATCCATCAGGCTTTAGTACGTACATGTAGTAGAAGTTGTCTCCTTGATGGATTGATCTCTTGGAATAGTACGATCATGCAGGGATGACGGCCGCGCGAGTCGAGGACGCCTGTCATGTAAGGAGGCATACTACACATGCAGATCGAATCACCGGATTTTTTTATTAATTTTTTGAAGTTTTGCAGCGATCCGCTTCGCACAAACAGTTGATTCCCTGAAGCGTGTTCGAGGTTGCCTCGGGACTTGATCTTCAGAGTTTGATCTAGTTGATTATCTACCGGCTGATTTTTTTATGTCGATCTCTGCCTTGATCATCGTGTGGCTTGTGATGACCGAAACTGTTTTTTCGATATCCGATGAATTGTGAGGACACGTCGTGTTGCATAGTATCAGCAGTCGCCTTGCGCTGGATCGGATCTTCCGATTTTTTCTTGATTTCTTCAGCTCCGGGTGGCTAGATGCCTTGATCTGATCTCGATGGATAATCGCCGTCGCCGTGTACAGCTGCCAACCTAGCTTCTTTTTCTTCGTACAGCATTTGTGCCTGGCGGAGTTGTACCGTGAAGATCTTGATCATGAGCTTGAAGTTGGTGTAGGTTAGAGCCGCCGATCCGTGATTCCAACGCGCATATCTTTCCCACGGACGGCGCCAATTGACGAGGATCGGCCTCGGCAAATCTTAGGGTTAGATACCCTAGGTTTCATGTAGGAGGAAAGAGAGCAACGTGGCTTGCACGTTGGTAGGATTCGGAGGTGAAAGGCGACACATGGGGGCACGATTGACCCAGCTTCAGGCCCCCGGAGGGAAAACCCTACATGCTGCTTGTCTGATCTTGTATTGATGATGATGTACAGAGGTGCCGCGAGGGCTTTGATGGAGAGAGATCTGTCTAGTTCTATGCGTGGGGGTTGAGATTAGATGATGAGCTGTCTAGAGAGGTGTCCCTGCCTCGCTTTATATAGATAGCCAGGTAGGAGTTTACATGAGTCCTAGTCGACTACAAGTAGGAGTCCTTGTGTTGCGCCTCAAGTCTTCGTCTTCACGTCTTATTCCATCATATCGGTGTCCACGAGTGGGCCTCCAGCCATGACACGCACCGGGTACCCACACGTAGAGGAGTCGTTGGGTCACCCCCTCGTCAGTAGCCCACGAGTGCCTGGGGTACTCGAAGAGTCGCGCAGGGACTCGAATCTACAGTAGCCGCCGTAGTGTGTGTCGATCATTTGCTGATGAGCAGTTGACGATGTCGTGAGTATGCTCCCGATGGGAGTATTTGGATGAAGCATAGAAATTGCAGTGGAGTTTGTCTTCTTGTAGGATGTGCGAGAAGCGGTCGTCGGGTGCGCGTCAGCGCTCTTGCTGGGAGTAGCCCCAAGGCTATGTGCGACTCGTAGAGTCGGGCAAAGGCTCAAGTTGTTTTACAGCTCACCCCGTCGTTCTTGTCAGCTGCGCGAGTAGTGCTCGTCGGTTGCGCGTCAGCGCTCCCGATGGGAATAGTCCCCGAGGCTATGTTCGACTGCTTACAGTCGAGCATAGACTCAAGACTTCTTCATCGTCGAGTAATTGTCATCCGAGGAAGTGGTCGACTCGGGTCTTGCGCCGTAGGCGTGAGTTGTTGGGGAGACCAGTCGTAAACGAGGAGGTTGGCGTCGCCACGTCACGAGAGCACCTAGCCCCCGAGCACCTGCTAAGAAGGAGAAAAAGGTGCAACTGTATTAAGATGTACTTGCGCGATATATAAAAGAATTGTACGGTGCATGATTTGCCGATGTTGCACTTTTGTCGAGTGGATAATATAGCAGCATATAAACTTTATGCGTGTCTTTTCATGAGTAGGCCCTCTAGCAGCATACTCTTGCCGGGCAACAGGTACGCGGTGCCAGACTTGTTGGACCCGGAGACAAGATTGGCCTTTTGGTACCCAGCCTCACTACTTTGACGAACGCAAATAAATAGCATATAAAACTGAGCATGATCCAAAGGATAGTTTTGAAGCCCTCGATGTTTGTGTGCGACTGCATAGTAGACTTGATGATTTTGTAGCCCTCAGATGTTTCTGCACGACTGCGTAGCCGGCAGGATGATTTTTTAGCCCTCAGATATTTCTGCACGACTGCGTAGCCGACAGGATTATTTAGTAGCCCTCGGATGTTTGTGTGCGACTGCGTAGTCGTCTTTGGCGACTGATCGAGAATGCATATATGTTTTGGAATCATAGCATATAAGAGCGCAAAGAAACTTAGCTGTAGAATCTTCGTGGTAGAGGGAGTCGAAGATGAGCAGTCGAGCAATCGACGATGAGCAGTCGGCGTGGAGAAACGGACTCGATGTGATGGCGACTGCGATGTTCTGCCCCCGATTCCGCGAGCCCCCGAGTGTTGAGGCTACGGATTTGCGCAGTGAAGTCGTCGTGATGAAGTTGTTCGGTGAGCGACGACAGGACTTGCCGCTACGATTCCGAGCGGGGTCGACTTGACGAAGTTGCGTGACGAAGTGCCGAAAAAACTTGACGGGTTGAGCAGAGTCGACGCAATGGCGGTTGCAACGCTCAGCCCCCAAGTCCGCCTTGTACATTGTCGAGGTCGGTGATAGCGGGGTCAAAGATGTCCGCGGAGGAGTCGCGAGTCGATGGCGGTGTTGATGTCGCACTCGTCGTGTATGTAGCTATACGGCGAGTTGTCGACGTGCAGCAGCGGAAGACCTTCGCGTGGATAGTAGTATCGTGTCCATGCTTTGTATCGGCGTCGACAAGTGATTATTGCTTCATCTCGTTGCTTGACAGACTCTCATGTTCCATGGCAGAGGGCAGTGATCACGCGAGACCGCACGCTTGAGTGTTGTCGGTTTATCTTCAAAATCGAATCAATTTTCATTGTAGATCCATCAGGCTTTAGTACGTACGTGTAGTAGAAGTTGTCTCCTTGAGGGCACCCACAGTGTTGGGTTTTGCCGCCTCCATAGCCGCCTCCATGCCATTAGAGACCGGCGCCATACATTGTAGCTGCACGCCTCTAAGCAAAAATGGTTGGCGACGCCTCTAAGGTAAGAGGCGGTCTCTAAGCTTTGCTATTGATTAAAATATTCTTGTGGGTCTACTTGTCATCTGCTTTTCACTGAGTTTGGACCCAGTACTACCCGAGGGAGACCAATGGAAAACATAGTTATTTAATCTTGTGGTGGGGTCTATATTAGAGGCTATACCAGACATTATACATTGCAGATTTTCTAGCCAAGCTTAGAGGCGAGCACATGGGGTCCAGCTTAGAGGCGGAGCTGCCTCCAAACACTGCTGATGCTCTGATGGATTGATCTCTTGGAATAGTACGATCCTGCTGGGACGACGGCCGCGCGAGTCGAGGAATCCTGTCATGTAAGGAGGCAGACTGCACGTGCAGATCGAATCGCCAGATTTTTTTATTTATTTTTTGAAGTTTTGCAGCGATCCGCTTCGCACAAACAGCTGATTCCCCGAAGCGTCTTCGAGGTTGCCTCGGGACATGATCTTCAGAGTTTGATCTAGTTGATTATCTGCCGGCTGATTTTTTTATGTCGATCTCTGCCTTGATCTTCGTGTGGCTTGTGATGACCGAAACAGATTGTTCGATCTCCGATGAGTTGTGAGGACTAGTCGTGTTGCGTAGTATCAGCAGTCGCCTTGCGTTGGATCGGATCTTCCGATTTTTTCTTGATTTCTTCAGCTCCGGGTGGCTTGATGCCTTGATCTGATCTCAATGGATAATCGCCGTTGCCGTGTACAGCTATCAATCTAGCTTCTTTTTCTTCGTACAACATTTGTGCTTGGAGGATTTGTACCGTGAAGATCTTGATCATGAGCTTGAAGTTGGTGTAGGTTAGAGCCGCCGATCCGTGATTCCAACGCGCATGTCTTTTCCACGGACGGCTCCAATTGACGAGGATCGGCCTCGGCAAATCCTAGGGTTAGATACCCTTGGTTTCGTGTAGGAGAAAAGAGAGCGACGTGGCCTGCGCGTTGGTAGGATTCGGAGGTGACAAGCGACACATGGGGGCATGATTTACCCAGCTTCAGGCCCCCGGAGGGAAAACCCTACATGTTGCTTGTTTGATCTTGTATTGATGATGATGTACAGAGGTGCCGCGAGGGATTTGGTGGAGAGAGATCTGTCTAGTTCTATGCGTGGGGGTTGAGATTAGATGATGAGCTATCTAGAGAGGTGCCCCTACCTCGCTTTATATAGATAGCCAGGTAGGGGTTTACATGAGTCCTAGTCGACTACAAGTAGGAGTCCTTGTGTTGCGCCTCAAGTCTTCGTCTTCACGTCTTATTCCATCATGTCGGTGTCCACGAGTGGGCCTTTGGTGGGCCTCCATCCATGACACGCACCAGGTACCCACACGTAGAGGAGTCGTTGGGTCACCCCCTCGTCACCTGCAATTAAGATACAAGAAGTCTCTTGTGTCCCAAACACACCTAATACAATGGTAAATTGTATAGGTGCACTAGTTCGGCGAAGAGATGGTAAAATATAGGTGATAGGTGTGGCAAAGCAAGATCATATAAACCTGTAATAAAAAGTGCAGCAAGAAAAAAAGTGGTAAACGTGAGAACAAACGGTATTGCAATGGTGGAAACAAGGCCTAGGCTTCAAACTTTCAGCAGTGGCAACTCCCAACAACATTAACATAGTCAAATCACATGCTATTTCCCATAAAACATGCAATGGAGACGCACTCGGAAGTCAATCCTTCGTGGTCAAGAGAGGAAGAGAATTATGTAGGGCTACAAAAGCACACCTCAGAGTTCGTAGTTCTCAATCTATGGATTTCCCAATGTCACCGTGGTCATCCAAAGAGAGTACCATAATCATCACAACATATCTCGAGGATAGTCAAAGACAAGCACTAAGAGACTCTCAATCTTCAATCAACAAACAAAAGAGGAAATCACTCATGAAAATATTCTTCTAACCCATGTCCAAAAGACCGCTGTCACCATGGTCTCGGGGATTATACTAGATAAGATCAAGTGAGTACATCAATCCAATACATAGAGGAAGAGGAAATATCATGGGATCACCCTAGATTAACATAGCCGATGATCACAACGAAGATCACATCATGGGAGATAGAATTGACCACATAGCTACTAGTAGAAACCTCAGCCCTGAGGAGGGACTACTCCCGCATCATGGAGGGAGGAAGCAACGGCGATGTAGATGAATTCGGGGGCACTTCCCCGTCCCGGAAGGGTGCCGGCACATGAATTCTGGTCCCTCGAAGCTTGTCGGCGATGGCGGCGGAGATCGGAATTTCTTCTGGGGAAAAGGGGTCTAGAATCAGGGTTTTCGCGACGGGAGAATAAATAGGAGCCAAAGGGGGGCACCGGGGGGCCACCAGGAGTCCAGGCGGCCACCCAGCGCGGCCCCACCCTAGGCCGCGCCATCTAGTGATTTTATTTAGATAATTTTATTTATTTAAATAATAATTAATATCACAATAAATAATTCATTAAGCGTATCTTTAATTAATGCTAAGTAATAGTGGTGATTATTATTGGCTATTTTGTACGAAGAACATACAAAATCTTTGTTGCAAAATTGTAATAAACAACTTTACAAAAATATTAGACCATATTATATGTACAATTGACAAAATGGTTTAATGTAAAATGTTTTTCATAAACCTCTCATAAAAAGACAAAATTTCGTTGATTTAGCTGGAACTAGGTCAAATTTAAACTACATGTACTAGATAATTTTCTCTTTATTTTTCACAAAAATCATTTTTAGTAAAACAAGTAGAAGTTTCATCATAGGTGCACCAAAAGTTTGTCAAGAATAAACACATGACTACGAACGCTCAACATATGGATGAGGTGGGATCGAATGCACCCCATCAGTGACATGTAAGCATAGTTAGAACAGGTTACAACGCTATTATAACCGTCGTAAAAGTTACGACGATTTAAAATGGTCGTAATCGACTAAAAATAACATTGTAAGATGTGTGGATTAGTTTACGACGATTTCATATTATGCGATTATGACGTTCTTGACTCACATCGTCATAATTTTATAGGTATTTGACCCTCCTCAAACGGTTTACGACCATCTCATATGAAATCGTCATAGATTTATGAAGAATTCATCCACGACCACATAAAGAACGTCATGTATGAGCATATTTCTTGTAGTGCCTCTACTACGAGATGTTCCGAAGGATGGGATTGACTCGCAAACAGCTGCAAACCTCCAACACCGTGTTCCACAAAATAGTCCCAGGGAAGTCGGCACGCCCAATAGGAAAACCTACCTGGAGACAACTTTTGGAACTGCTGAGAACTTTCGCTCTGAAATCATACCCTATGAGGTGGTGAAGCTTGAGAGCCCATATCACGCCATCCTAGGCAGACCGGCTTACGCCAGTTTCATGGCTCGTCCGTGCTATATTTACTTGAAGCTAAAGATGTCGGGTCCCGTCGGCCAAATCAAGGTAGACGGAAGCCGGTCCAGAGCCACGGAATGCGACGAGCAACACGTCAAGTTTGCCGACTCGGCATGTGCAAAGGAGGACATGTCTGCATACCACGATAAGGTAGATCCAGCCGACTCTACCGTCTTGAAGAAACCGACTCCTGACAACATCCCCAAGTTCCAACCGGCTCAGGATACGAAGAAAGTCGACTTTGTCCCTGGTGACGCTTCCAAACGGTTCATCATTGGGAGAGAGCTCTCTGATAAATAGGAAAGAACGCTCATCGAGTTCCTCCGTGAGAATCGGGACATTTTCGCATGGAAACCTTTTGACGTGCCAGGTGTCCCGAGGGAACTCGATGATCACCACCTAAATATCGACTCAAAACTGAAGCTAGTCAAGCAATTCCTTCGCTGATTCAATGAAGAAAGGAGGAACGCCATTGGGGAGGAGATAGCTCGGCTTCTTGCCGCCGGGTTCATCATGGAAGTTTTTTATCCGGAGTGGCTTGCAAACCCGGTCCTCGTTCTGAAAAAGAACGGGACCTGGCGTATGTGCATCGACTACACCAACTTGAATAAAGCCTGCCCAAAGGATCCCTTCGCATTACCTCGCATCGATCAGATTATCGACTCTACTGCGGGATGCGAGCTCCTGTGTTTCCTCGATGCCTACTCTGGCTATCACCAAATCAAGATGGCCCTCGAGGACCAGGAGAAAACGGCTTTCATCAGTCCTTTCGGGATATACTGCCACACTTCTATGCCTTTCGGCTTGAAGAATGCAGGGGCTACATACCAGTGAACGGTGCAGAATTGCCTCAAGGAGCAAATTGGGCGCAATGTGCACGCTTACGTGGATGACATATTCATCAAGTCTCAGGTCTCCAAATCACTCATCAATGACCTCCAGGAAACCTTCAAGAATCTGCGCAAGTACCAGATGAATCTAAACCCGGCCAAGTGCACCTTTGGGGTCCCTGCAGGAGAACTTCTCAGATACATAGTGTCAGAGAGAGGAATTGAGGCAAACCAGAGAATCAACGCTATTATGGCTCTCTAGAAGCCGGCCTCGCTGAAAGGAGTTCAACGGCTTACTGGGTGCGTAGCTGCTCTAAGTCGGTTCATAAGTCGGCTTGGAGAAAAGGCGATCCCACTATACCGACTCTTGCGAAAGTCGGAGAAATTCGTGTGGGACGATGAAGGTGATCAAGCCCTGGAAGCATTGAAGAAGCAATTGTCCCAGACCCTGATCCTGGTGGCTCCCAAGGCAAAAGAGCCGATGCTACTCTATATTTCATCCAACCATCAATCATTCAGTGTCGTGGTTGTGGTTGAAGTATGGAAACCGGCAAAGAGCACCCTTTGCAGAGGCCAGTCTATTATGTTAGTGAGTTCTTGACTTCATCAAAACAACGCTACCCTCATTGGCAAAAGCTGGTCCTTGGTGTGTTCATGGCGAGTCAGAAGCTCAAGCATTACTTCCAGGAGCACCCCATAATTGTAGTCAGCTCTGCATCGCTTGCAGATATCATCCAAAACCGTGAGGCCAAGGGAAGGATTGCAAAGTGGGCTATAGAGTTGGGGGCTTATCACATCAAGTATGAACCACGCACGGCCATCAAGTCATAAGCACTAGTCGACTTCATCAATGATTGGACGGAAATCCAAGCACCTCTAGAGAAGCCGATCACCAAATACTGGACGATGCACTTCGATGGGAGTCGTCAGCTCCAAGGGTCAGGAGCCGGTGTGGTCCTCACTTCTTCCAAGGAAGAGAAATTCTGATATGTCTTGCAGCTATAGTTGACTTGCACCAACAACGTAGCAGAATATGAGGCCCTACTCCATGGTTTTTGGCTGGCTCGTGAGATGAACATAAGTCAGATACAATGCTATGGTGATTCTGACCTTCTTTCTCAACAAGTATCAGGGAAGTGGAACTCGAAGGACGCCACCATGGCAGCTTATCAGCGAGAGGTGCAAAGACAAGCCGGTTTCTTCGTTGGGTACCAGGTGGACTACGTGGAACGCAAACTAAACGAAGATGCAGACGCTCTGTCTCGGCTCGGCTCTCAACGAAAGCCGGTTCCACCAAATGTGTTCCTTGACGTCCCAAAAAAGCCGTCCGTGCAAATACCAACAGAGCAAGATATACCAGAGTCGGATCCAGAACCGGCTCTGGTGGCTGCAATACATGCTACCCCCTCATGGGTTGTACCATATTTGGACTACAAGACCCGGGGAATCCTACCAGCTAATGAGGTAGAGGCCAGACAAATCGTCAGGAGAAGCAAATCTTTTCTACTCATCAACGGTGAGTTACATCGACGAAGCCCTGCAGATGTCTTTCAGAGATGTGTGTCACCGGAAGAAGGTAGATAAATACTCAATGAGATACACTCTGGAGACTGCAGGCATCATGTCGGCTCTAGTTCGCTGGTGGCTAAAGCCTATAGACACGGATTCTACTGGCTCACAGCACACGCGGATGCAGAGGATATAGTCAAGAAGTGCGATGGATGCCCGCGTTATGCCAAGAAAGCTCATGTATCGGCTCAAGAGCTCAGGATGATCCCCATCACTTGGCCTTTTGCAGTGTGGGGGCTTGATATGGTGGGACCTTTCAAAAGGTCAGCCAAAAAAGAATACACACTTGCTGGTGGCAATCGACAAGTTCACCAAGTGGGTCAAGGCAGAGCCGGTTAGCAAATGCGATGCGGCAACACCACTAAAATTCTTGAAAAGGGTAATATACAGATTCGGCTACCCCCACAACGTCATCACTGATAACGGGTCTAACCTATCAGAGGGGTTTATGCAACGATTCTGTCAAAACGAGCACATACAACTCGACCTTGCATCAGTGGCTCATCCACAGACCAATGGACAAGCCGAGAGGGCCAACCAAGAGTTGCTTCGAGGCATCAAACCCCGACTCTTTGTTTCTTTGGAGAGGAAGTCGGGTTGCTGGGAGGAAGAATTGTCCTTAGTATTGTGGAGTATCAGGACGAGTCCTAACAAGTCAACAGGCTACACGCCCTTCTTCCTGGTCCATGGAGCCGAAGCCGTTCTGCCAAGTGACATCCGTCACGACTCACCACGGGCACAACTTATGTGGAAGCCGATAATGAGAAAGCAAGGCACGATGCCTTGGACGTTCTTGATGAAAAACGAGAACTAGCAGCAGCTCAATCGGCTATCTACCAACAAGATCTACGACGATATCATAACCGTCGCATCAGAAGTCGGATTTTCCAGGAAGATGACTTGGTGCTCCGCCTCATCCAGAAGAAAGACAGAATGCACAAGTTGTCCTCTCCATGGGAATGACCGTTTGTGGTCAGCAAGAACCTCTACAATGGATCCTACTACCTTGTTGATATACGCGAGAAGGCAAAGTCACGCACCTCGATGGAGGAGACTCCCAGACCGTGGAACATCGCACAACTCCGTCCATATTATACTTAGGTAGTACAGGAACACTATTTTATAAAGTCGACACTCGTCACACCGGCTTTCGCCATATATATATATGTATATATATAGGGTGGGTCTATTCTAACAACACCCCTTAAGACCGTATTCTAACAACAATCGGCTTATTCTGACAACACTTGCACAGCATCCCCGTAGCTCCCCGACCCGCCTCACCTTCTTCCCCACCGTGTCAGATCCCATCCCGCTCCAACTTCTTCCTGGCGTTACACCCCCGATACCCCTCCACCTTCGTCACCACGTCACACCCCCCCCCCCGAGCTCTTGGCTGCTCCACGGCCTAGCCACGCACGAAGAGGCAACTGCCCGCAAAAAATCATCCCCACCCCCGTCCACCTTCTTCCACGTCTCTACCTCCACAACCAGTCGACGCGCCATGGCCCCCTCCCCCCCCCCCCGGCGCCACCTTCTTCCTCCACACCGGCGCGCTGCCTCCTTCCCCCCACCTGTGCTGTCGCGCCATCTCCTTCCATCGTCCGATGCAGTGCCTCCTTCCCCCGCGTCTCCTCGACCACGGCTCTACCTCCGGCCACGGCGCCCCAGCTCCTGCGCGCGGCCACGGCTCCGCCTCCGGCCACGGCGCCCCGGCTCCCGCGCGCGGTCACGGCTTCTGCCTCCGGCCACATCGCCTCGCCTCCCGCCTAGATGCCCAGATCGCTCCGCCCTCGGTGAGGTCTTCTCCACCAGATCCGACGGATCCCTGCCTCCACCCATCATCAGTGCGGCAGCCGCCCTGCCCCCGCCGACGGGCAGGCCCCCTCCCCTTGAAGCACTACTGCCGCCAGATGGGCAGGCCGCTGAAACATCACGAAGTGGCCGCCGGGCAGGCTGGCGAATCTGCACGCAGTGGCCGCTGGGCGTGCTGTCCCTTCCTCCTGATTCGTTCTTCTCAGCCTTCGGTGTCCCTAGACATGTACAATGGTGGTGCTAATTTTTTACGGGCAAGGAGGATCTGAGTTCCCTTTGTTTTTGCAGTTTGCTGGCACCCCAAGATCCAGGAGATTTGCTTGTGTTTTTATTTTTTGTTTTGATGCATTGTTCTATAATTTTGCAGGGTATAATTCAGATTTGTTTGAAAAATCTGATGCATTTCATCATATATTTTACTTTTTGTGTGCAGTTCAGTGTTTTCTTCTCACCGTGTGTGTGTGTTCTATCATGTATTTGCGATTCATTTTGTTTTTATCCGCGGCAGAAAAGGAACACAAAAATTATGGGTTTGCCAATGCAGCGCAGTCCACATCGGTGCCTTAGACACACATTTTTTGCTCGTAGTGAACTACTGTACATCATATGCGGCGGTACTTTTTCATATGCATGCGATTTAGAATTTCAGATGCATTTACAAAAAATAAATGCAGTTCACTCGCCTTGTCCTTGTGGTGCACGCTCGTTGATAAAAAATAATGTTAAAAGTTAAAAAAACAAGTGCAGTTCTCTCTGTCGATAAATGCAACCTGTATCGGTCGAATGCAGTTCACTACGTCGATTCTCTTTGCCATGTGAAAAAATACGTGTATTTCTCTTTGCCATGTGAAAAAATCATGTGCAGTTTTTTCTGTTGACAAATGCAATCGGGTGCCCCGCGGATGCAGTTCACTCGCCGATTTTTTGTTCCGCGAAAAACACGCGCAATTCTGTTTGACGATAATGCAGTGCGCTTGACTGTCGGATGCGGTGGGGTTTCCGGCGAATGCAGTTCGCTTCGTCGATTCCGGGTCCGCGAAGAACGAAGTTCCGCGATTTACTAAAATCGACACAACTTTTAAACCGTAAGGAATTAGAGGATGTGTTTTACATACAAATGGAGAGCCTCAACAATAGCTATCGATTGGTGTATCAATTGCATCAATCGGATGAACGAATCAAACAAATTTAAGCAAAAACTCCCGCTGTCCAAAAGAGGGCAGCAACACCGTTTTTCAAATTACTTCAAAACCGTGTGGAATATGGAAAAGTGTTCAAAATATGGATTAATATACTACTCCAGACGAATCCAACGGTGTATCATACACATCGATCGGACAAGCAGTTAAAAAGTTCTACTCTTTATAAAATCCGCCGGTAAAAAACAGAGTGTGCGCGTTTTTTTGCGGCTAGATTTCTCTCAAATCCGTAGCGAATTAGACAAAGTGTTCTACATATGGATGGAGAGCCTGATCGATATCTTTCCAACGGTATATCATTTGCATCATTCCGATGAACGGTTTAAGAGAAATCGCGAAAAAACTGCAGATGTGAAAGTGGGTTGTCGCACCATTTTCGAAACTGCTCTTAATCCGTGAAGATCGGGGGAAGTGTTCAACATACGGAAGATGCTACTTTTCCATACGAATCCAACGGTGTATCATACGCTCAATTCCGGCCAACAGTTAAAAATTTACCGCGAAAATATTGCATGCGGTTCGTTTTTACCCGAGCTGCAGTGCTTTCTCTTTTGCGATACGATGCATTTCGGAATGTTGTCAAAATAGTTATTCTGACAACGATGTCAGAATAGACCGGCTGTATATATATATATATAATATATGTGTCGACATTTGTCGCACCGGTTATCGCCGCATAATGAAGTCGATTTACGTCGCAACCGACTTTTATCACAGTCAAATTAATAAAGTCGATCTTAATAAAATTTAGGCCATCGCAATAATATAAAGTCGACTTTTGTCGCAATCAGGCTATCGCCATAAAGTCGATTCTATCGCACCAGGCTTTCGTCACATCTCAAATTCGACTTCGTCGCACCGGCTCTCGCCACACTTATGCATAAAATCAATTTTCATATTGCATAGTCTTTCATACATATTGCATCATAAATTACAATTTTCTCAGAGACATGGGGGTTTGATCAACCCTCTATCGGCTCTGAGCATGTATATTGCTTTGATAAGGTGAAGCGGGGGGGGGGGGGCTTGATGATACTCGTCGACTCCTACCAGAAAAGCCGGCATATATAATTAAAACTTCATATGTGTTTGCTTAGATAAGGGGTTAAAGGGGGGTTCGATGGCTCCCATCGACTCTTAAAAATCGAAGAAACCCCGACATACACATGAATTGGGCACCGTGCCGCCCGACCTGTACAACTAAGAGTTTACATAACTAACGCACAACCGGTTGGTCTAAATTTCAGGGTTTACATAAAACACCTACCAAACCAAGTATTAAGAGCCGGGCACGCTAGTCATTGAAAAACCAGCTCTACAAAGATGTTTCGACTCTCCAAACCAATAATCTCTCTCAACGCGAGAAGATGAGGTCTAAGTCGACTTCTATTAACCTTTACATTATATTCTTGCATATAAAGCATCATGCATAAACACAATTTTTCCTCACAGATTAAATTTAGACCTTGTTGATGAAGAATTTGTTCAACACAACACAAGACTTGCACAGCGCAATTGTTTAGAATAAGGGAGTCGCCACTTCGTTTTTTGTTACGAAGAACGGATGATTTACGAGCAAATCAACAAAGGTTTCTTCAATTTCTGAGAAGAGAGACGGATGCTTTACGAGCAAAGCAACAAAGGGTTCCTAGATTTCGGGGAGGAGAGCCGACCGCTTTTCAGCGCAAAACGGCAAAGATGAACCAAACCCTAGGGTTGCTAAGGCTCGGCCATGGGTAACGAAAAATAAAAAGATACGAGTAAAGTAGATGTGTTTAGATGAATATCGATTGTGTGTTCTTTCAATCGTCCATCACCCCATCTATATATGAGGAGGCTGGGCTTTCCGTACAAGAAAAGGACCCCAAATCCCGTCCAAATCTTTCCAAACTTAACCGAACTCGGATTACAGGTGGGCCTGAGACAGCAGTTCGGTTTTCGGAAGTTTTGAGGATGCAAACGACCTCAGATGAAAAAACTCAAAACATCAAAGTTGTAGCCCTCGAAATTTCTAAGAACTTTCATGTTGAACGTTTTTTGATTCGGAACCATCTCGAAAGGGTTTCGAGCCAATTTCTAACTCAGGTCGGAGAATACCCGAAAAGGTCAGAACTCACGCTACCAACCAGACATCAGTTATATGGGTGTCTGGTGGGTCGCGCCACCCCATGGCCCGTGACAGGGCTGTACTCCGAGGGCCGTAACTTTTGCATACGAACTCGGATTGGGGCGATTCAAAAACCAAAATCGACCGATTCGACGAGACAAAGCCACTTAATGTAGAATATTTTTCCATTTAATGATGTCTTGAAGGCCTAATTGGCAGAATAGTACTTCAAATGCTAGGATCTTATTGCTTCCAACATAGTTTCGGCCTCCAAGATGGAACCGGATGACGATGGCCCGAACTACAAAGATGTTCATATCAACAATACCCAAATTTTTCATGTATAGCACTTCTTCATTTGAGGTCATGTTAGATAAGTTTATTGTCGTGCCAAAAACTGGTGTCAACACATGCCCCCCTGTTTTTCGGCAAAAACTTGTGTGCCGAAAAATATCTTGCCCATGTTTGTGCTAAGGACGATGCCAACACTCCATCGGTCATGTCTCTCTTAGGGCGATAATTGCATATCAAGCATAACATGCTCAAG
Source organism: Bromus sterilis (assembly GCA_950022295.1). Lineage (NCBI taxonomy): Eukaryota > Viridiplantae > Streptophyta > Magnoliopsida > Poales > Poaceae > Bromus > Bromus sterilis. The sequence goes on along the minus strand of OX465599.1, from coordinate 278,781,203 downwards.
CTTCTATCCCGGGTGCACGGAACTCGGCGGGCAATGCAAAAACCATGTTGATATTCATAGCACTGACCTCATTGTTGTCATCTTCCGAGTTGCTAATATCTTCCAAGTTGATAACACTTTCCGAGTTATCGCCAGGGTCACCTTCCGAGTTGTTGACAGCGTCTTCTGAATTGCAGCCACCATCCTCCGAACTGTAGCCACCATCTGAGTTATGGCCACAATTCTCCGAGTTGTGAGCAGCCGTAACCTCATCATCCAACAGGTCTTTCATCTGGTAATCTATAGCTGCTGCATCAACCAAGTCATCAGTGGCCGCATCCGAGTTGTATGTGACTGTGAGCTTTCTCTGCCAAGTTAACCGAGGTATCATTGGCTTCTCTTTATTGACTGCTCATCATGCTTTTTCTTGGTTATTCCCTCTTTGATCTCAAGTTCCCGCGGCCGTTGTACTCGGTGAGTACGTGTTAATCCCACCGGACACCATCGCGGTTCTGGTTGAGTTTTTGGGGCGAGAGATTTGCTGCCCCCCGAGCTACTCGGCTTGTCCTGACGTATCACCATATTGACCTCCGAGTTACCCGGCCTATAGTAGGTATCTCCCGAGTATTTTGGCCTGAACCGAGTAGCAGAAATATTCCCTTATTGTTGAGATGCAGCCCCTATTGCAATTTTCTAGCTTCCATTGGTATTCGGGTTTCCACTTCGATTGAAAGAGCCAAAAATAACTGAATACTGATCAAAGGGTGTGTGTGAGTTGTTCTCTTTGATGAGTGGATCGATAATTACGCCAACCAATCCACCTTTCCGAGTAACACAAGAGGGTGCAGTACTGTCCACCTCCGAGTCAGCTGTAACTCAGCGTGCGTTTGTCCCTATATTGGCAAACTTAACATCGGCTCTTGAGAAAATTAAATACACCCCAATTAACATGATAACCAGATGTTTGTTCTGCCAATTTATGTTCCTTCCAGTTGTCATGTCTAGGTATATGAGCAATGCTAAAACAATCCAATATAAACATTATATCCAGACACTTTATCAAGATGAATATTAAGTGATTCGTCAACACATATGAAATCCATAGATATTTGTTGAGCTATTAATAACGAATCACCAAAAAACCTCAATATGTGTAGCACTTATAGCAAATATAACTTTGAACTGAATAATAAAACATTTGGTTTTGATCATTTGTGCAACAACACTCTAAACAGTTTGAGGCTCCAAAACAGCACCTCAAGGAGATGTATAAACAATATCAATACCTCAAATATTTTGGCTCTTTGAAGCAGCAAAGAATGCAACTAACATAATTTATATTGATTTGGTGATACCCCTTCATGATGTAAGAAATCGTATTGCATCCATGGATAAAAATTGTCGGGACCCGGAATATGCGTATGTAATTCCAGTTACGATGCAATCACATGGAGAGCCGAGAGCCGTACCCACTTGTCTAAGCAGACAAGGCCAAGCACAGAACGTTCTCGGAAAGCATAGAACATGAGGGGCATCCCATCCAGGCCGGATGATCAACTGATATGGGTCCTCATCGTCCGCTCACAAGTCTAAATGCTTATGGGTGGTGAATCCCATACTCATAGACAAGTCGCCTCAACCATGTTATCGATTGAATCCTAACTCTTACATAGACTTACTCCAGCCCGATCACTTAGTCGGGGTCTAGGGCGGGCTCGATCATACAACAAAGTGTGCACGTGACAGAGTCACGAGCAATCGCATCGCGATGCCCCAAGCTGCGCACATCTAAGGGCCACTTGGTGTATAAAAGACCGCCAGCCAGATCACAACTAAGGTCTCAAAAACCCATACTAAGACATGCATGTTATAATCATACACGCAGCACACATGTCTAGTATGAACAGCAGGTATCATCACATAACTCTACAAAGTACTTCTTTATTGACTTACACATAGAATATACAAAGATCACATGTCTGTGATCAGCATTACATCATTCAACGGAAGCAAATTAGGTCTAAGTACAGACAAGTTTAACAAATGGCTTAGAGAAGCCTTGTAAACATACATGCCCTTCCACGAGGGACCAGACTGCTGTCTGGACTATACTACCAAGGTCAACGTCGAGCTTCAGGAAGGTGACTCCATCGGGGGTCCGGGTTTATCATCTAAAACATAGAATAAGAAAACGTGAGTACAAAGTCGTACTCAGCAAGACTTACATCAGAACTATACTACTCATGCTCAAGTTTCAAGGTAAAGGGGGTGGGGTTTCAACATGCAGAAGTGCCAGCTTTGACTTGGATAGACATGTACTAAGAGTACCAGACTTGAGGTAAGAAGCGTACACGAGTCCACTACCAAGTCTCCAACCAATACACCACTATGGATACTTCCTCGACTTCCCCACGAGGAGCACACCATAGCACTCACGCTTATCTTGTGAGTTTTAGAAGTATCCATTCAAGTTGTCTAATAATCAGGTACAGGTTCCAAGTAGTCCTTAACCGCGTACGCGGCTATTCGAATAGTTTTGTTAACCTTGCAAGGGTGTAAACTACACACACATGAGCATCAGTTACCGCCAGGTCTCGCCACCGTTCAAGAGGTGACAGCGAGGATGTTCACCACGACACTTCGCTCACAACTGGTCTATTCCAGGAGTCCACTATCTGAGTTTGTCACCACTCGAGAGTCCGGCCGGATCAACGATACGGACCCAGACAATGTAGGCAACCGAGACGCCACCTCTGACAGATGGTTTCACTGTCTCACAGATCCACCCACATATCTAGGATGATGCAACATTTCCACACACTCTTTTTCTATGCATAAGTCAAATGGAAGGCCCGAACTAATGTGACTCATGGACGTCAATACGGATCAAGGTACTAGGCCGAGAGGGGTCAGTGAGCCCAATGTGTGGTTGTACTCTTTGTCTTGGATAAACATACAAGAACTCGGTGCTTAAGGCGGTGTTCAACGAGACAACCCACTGTGTACTCCTACACAGCCTCTCATCGTTCACCTTGTATTAGGGTGGATTCACCAACACGCTATCATCAGCAACACTGTGATCATCCATCCCGACTCACATTCAATGTAACCTCATTGTACCACTAAGCAGCAATAAGCAGTAGCAGTTGTAGGGGCCACATGCTCATCATTCAACTCCTATATCTGCTAGGATTGTGGTTTGCTTAATACGGTGACAAAATGATAGGTCATGCATCGGAATGGGTTCAACTATGAGAAAGAACATGTCTCGGTGATCTCCTAAACATGCATAAGCGAGACTGAGAGGGAAGTAGGATTTTATGGACATGATCAATGGGGTTTGCTTGCCTTGCTGACGATACACGGGTCTTAACGGTGGTCTTCTCCTTCGGGGGTGATCACCGTCTCGGAGGCACTATTACTTGCACAATCAATCAACAAAGGGGGGCAACATTGTAATAGAATGCACAAGCACATATTTATGTTGTCACATGATGTGAATGGTATTGATGTGACCTAGGTTCAATTTGTCACATGTTAATTGAAGTTGATTTGAAAAGTTAATTCAAATTCAAACTCCAAATGTTGTCCAAATTAGCCAAGTTTCATTTGCTTTTGTTTGAACATTGTAATCCATCTTGTCATGTGTATGATACGCCTCTGATGTTCATGTTATAAGGTTAGCATAGCAAAGATTTAAGTTGGAAAGATTTAAATATTTAATTTGAATTATTCCAAATAACCCAAATAGCTAAATGCTACTGTTCCATCATCATAGATGTGTTTTTCATCAATGAAAATATGATATTTGGAATCCTTGCATTTTTCTGATGATTTTTCATATATTACACTTTTAATTTGGAGTTATAGATTAAAAGATATGAATTTCCAAAGATTAAATAGTTTTTTGGATTTCTCTGGAATTTCTGTTAAATAGGAAAATTGAATTATGGCGTCATCAGGACGTCATGCTGACGTCAGGTGGCTCTGGCCAGTGGGGCCCTCCTGTCAGTGGGAGGGGGCTTAACCCGTCTTTGTTTTAATTAAGTTGGGGGTTAGTTTTAGGCTGGGCCTAGTGTCAGCCACTGTTAGGGGGGGTTAAGGTGTAATTAGGGGGGGCCTAATGGCGGGCTCGCCGGGGAGCCGCCGGAAGTTCGCCGGAGCTAGGGTTTTTGGCACGGGGAGAGGATCGGTTGGTATGGGCTTGTAGCCCTCGCCCATGCGCATCTATTCGTGTCACTGGAGCGTCAAGGGGAGGCTCTGGAGCTTGGCTGCTACAACAATGGCGACGGTCGGCGACTGGAAATGAAGAAGTCGGGCACGAGGCCACGGGAGGGAGCGGGAGATGGGGGAAACCAGCGTGCTGCTCACTTTGAAGATATTGGCGTGCTCGAGGAGCTCACGGCCGGATACGGCGAATTTAGCGGCGAGGAGCTCACGGCCGTCGGCGGAATTGGCGAAGATGGCGTCACCTTGGGGGGTTGCTGGGCTCGATTGCCTGCTTCACCTGGCGGAGACGAGCGTTGTGGAGCGTCTGGACATCTTGGCGCAGGCTCTGGGGCACGGTGGCCACGCGGGTGCGACGGTGGCGCTCCGGCAGACTACGGGCGGCGGCCAAATCCGAGACACAGAGACGGGGAGGTTGAGCTGGAGGAGGGGGGAAAGGACGAGGGGCGTCGCGGCGTGTTCCGTGGCGCCTAGAAGAGACCAGGGGAGGCCTAGGTGGCTCGGCGGACGCAGGCATGCTCTCCACGGCGGCGAGCTGGCTGCTCTATCGCCGGGAAGAAGACGACAAGGGAGGGCCAGGTGGGCTGGGCCGGTTCAGTTAGTTGGGCCCGAGGCCATAGGGGGTGGGCTGGGATTCCTTTTCTATTTTCTTTCTGTTTCTATTTTCTGTTTTCTTTTTCTTCTTTTGTTTTTCTCTGGTAAAAATACCAAGGCATTTTGTAAAAACTCCCAAATAATTTAAAAGACTTGGGTGACCAGTAGAAAACCATATCCAAGTTATGGGCATTTTTGAAATTCAACATATTTGAATTTCAAATCAAATAGGGGTCAACTTTAATTTCCAGGGCACATTTTGAATTTTTGAATATTCCATGGGCATGGGAATGAACCCAGACCACTTTTAAAATGATCACCATCATTTATAGGAATTTTCCAAATATTCAAATGATTTTTGGAAAAAGATTTTTATCTGGCCATTGGAATTAATTCTCAGGGCTTTTCTTTTCCCCATTTTTGACTTTCTTTTAAAAAAATTCCATGATGCAAAAGAGCACTTGAACCCTAGCACATACCTAAACTTGGGTTGTGACAACTCGCCCCCACTCAAAAGAATCTCGTCCCGAGATTCAGAAGTCATCGGGAGGAAGGTGGGGTACTCGGCACGGAGACGGTCTTCTCTTTCCCAGGTTGCTTCTTTCTCGGAGTGATGTGACAATTGCACTTTCAGAAACTTGATCTTCTGACGACGAGTGACACGCTCTGCTGAATCAAGAATACGAACAGGGTACTCTCGATAAGAAATGTCATCTTGGATTTTAAGCGTTTCATGGTCTACTTCGCGGATGGGGTCCTTGAAGCAACGCCTGAGTTGTGACACATGGAATACATCATGTACTCGGGAAAGGTGCGGAGGTAGTTCAAGTTGGTAGGCAACTTCTCCACGTTTAGCGAGAATGCGGAAAGGTCCGATGTACCGTGGGGCCAACTTGCCTTTGATACCGAATCGTTGGGTTCCCTTCAGAGGAGTAACCCGAAGGTAAGCCTTCTCGTCCAGATTGTAGCTTTCTGGCCTATGATGACGATCATAGTAGCTTTTTTGACAAGACTGTGCGGCTTTCAATCGATCACGAACAATGCGAACTTGATCTTCTGCTTCCTTGATCATATCCGGTCCAAAGAATTGTCTTTCACCGGTTTCTGACCAGTTAAGGGGTGTTTGACATCGTCGTCCATAGAGGAGTTCAAAAGGAGCCATGTTCAGACTAGATTGGAAGCTGTTGTTATAAGCAAACTCGGCAAATGGAAGAGATTCCTCCCAATTCTTTCCGAATGAGATAACACAAGCTCTGAGCATGTCTTCGAGAATTTGGTTAACCCTTTTGACTTGACCGCTAGACTGAGGATGGAAAGTTGTACTAAAGGAGAGATGAGTTCCCATAGCATTCTGAAAGCTTCCCCAAAATCTAGAGGTGAAAAGGCTACCACGATCAGAATTGATTTCCAAAGGAACACCGTGAAGAACACAATTCTAGAGACGTACAAGTCCGCCAACTGACTAGCAGTTATAGACTCGTGAACGGGGAGGAAGTGAGCAACTTTGGAGAGTCGGTCAATGACAACGAAGATGGCATCATTTCCTTTCTGGGTTTTTGGAAAGCCGGTGATGAAGTCCATACCGGCTTTGTCCCATTTCCACTCGGGAATACACAAAGGTTGAAGTTTGCCAGTAGGTCTTTGGTGTTCTGCCTAAATGCGGCGACAAACATCACATTCGGCAACATATCGAGCAATATCTCTCTTCATCCTAGTCCACCAAAATCTCTGGCGTAGATTTCAGTACATTTTTGTGCTACCGGGATGAATCGAGAGGGGTGTGTCATGGGCTTCTTTGAGTATGAGTAGCCTTAGGTCCCTATTCTTAGGTACTACCAAACGATTTTCAAAGAATACCGTTCATTTACTATCTGTGGAGAAACATTTAGCAACTCCGCTAGCAATGTTCTCCTTGATCCGGCGTACACCTCGTGCACGTCTTTGGGCAACTATGATTTGATCCTCAAGTGTTGGTTTCGCCACCAAGTTGAAAAGAGATCTACGAGGAATTAATCTCGAGGTTGAGCTTTAGAAATTCCTCATGAAGAAGTGGTTGATACTGTTGTAACATGAGGTTGTTACAATACGACTTACGACTTAGTGCATCAGCCATGACGTTGGCTTTGCCTGGGGTGTAAGAAATTCCTAAGTCATAATCTTTTATCAACTCTATCCAGCGTCTTTGCCTGAGATTAAGATCTGGCTGGGTGAATATATATTTGAGGCTTTGGTGGTCGAAATAGATCTCACAAAGATTACCAAGGAGATAATGTCGCCAAGTCTTCAGGGCATGAACTACGGCAACGAGTTCAAGATCATGGGTAGGATAGTTCTCTTCATGTGGACGCAACTGGCGTGAAGCATAAGATACCACATGTCTATCTTGCATAAGTATGCATCCTAACCCTTGCCGTGAAGCGTCACAATAGATCTCGAAATCTCTTTTGGTGTATGGAGGTGCAAGTACGGGTGCAGAAGTCAATCTTCTTTTTAGCTCTTGAAAGCTTTCCTCGAACTTGGGAGTCCATTGGAATTTCTTATCTTTCTTGAGGAGTTCAGTTAGAGGTTTTGCAACTTTAGAAAAGTTCTCGATGAAGCGGCGACAATAGCTTGCTAAGCCAAGAAAACTCCTAACTTGCTTAACCGATTCAGGTGGAGTCCAGTCAAGGATGGCCTGAACTCTCTCGGGATTGACAGCAATGCCTTTGGCAGAAAACACATGGCCTAAGTAGGTCACTTCTGGTAGCCAAAATTCGCACTTTGAGAACTTGGCATATAAGCGATGCTCTCGAAGTTTCATCAATACCAACCTAAGATGTTCGGCATGTTCTTCTTTGTTCTTCGAGTATATAAGGATGTCATCGAGGTAAACCACGACGAACTTGTCCAAATACTCCATGAAGATCGAGTTCATCATGCGTGGAAAAGTGGCGGGGGTATTGGTTAAACCGAAGGACATGACGGTGTACTCGTAAAGACCATAACGAGTAGTGAAAGCCGTTTTTGGAATGTCCTCGTTTTTAATCTTGATTTGATGATAGCCTAATCTCAAATCCATCTTGGAGAAGACAGAGGATCCAGCAAGTTGATCATAAAGATCATTGATCCTGGGCAGTGGATACTTGTTCTTTATCGTCGCTAGATTAAGTGGGCGATAGTCTACGCACATCCTTTCTGTTCCATCTTTCTTCGTTACGAACAGAACGGGGCTACCCCATGGCGATGAGCTAGGGCGGATGAAGCCTTTTGCCAACAAAGCATCAAGTTGGGTTTTTAGCTCAGCTAACTCATGTGGGGCCATTCTATATGCGCGTCTAGAAATTCGGGTTGTGCCTGGTATAAGATCCACTATAAATTCTACACATCTGTCAGGAGGCTAGGTTTAAAGGGTTGGATCTCTGGATAGTTTTCTAGAGGATGGCCAAGGTTTACTAGGGGCTACAACAGATATGTCAGAGTAGCAAAGTACCCCAACACGATAGTTAGTGTGGTTCTTCTTGCTATAAGACATCTAAAGTGGGAGGAAGAGCTGCAAATGAATCACTATAGGTTTCTAGAACAAAACCTACAACAAAGTCTATGGAACTGCCGGGAATGCCACGTAATAAATCTTCTAGAAGGACAACCGAAAAAAAGAGAAGGATTTCTGCAAATGCATCAGATTATGAAGAAACCTGGAATGACTCGGACAGCATAACGGCTGTAATTGCAAGAGAATTGGAAATCCTCACAACATTTCAACAGCACTTACATAGGAAGTCTCAAAATAGGAAGCACAACGACTCTAGACAACCGAACACAACTTTCCTACGGCTAGAAGGAAGCAATCAACGAGATGTTCTAGTAAGACATAGATGAGCCTAGTCCTATCATCCCCTAGAAAAGATAAGGGTGACTCAGAACTTAGATTATTGAGTTAAGGAGAAAAAGAAGCCTTACGTTGTTCCCTTTATACCCAAGTAACTATATAACTATAGAATGCTAGACTCGACTTCGACCAAGGGTTTGATAATCCTACAGACAGTCCTGCTCTGATACCAAGTCTGCCGGGACCCGGAATATGCGTATGTAATTCCAGTCACGATGCAATCACATGGAGAGCCGAGAACCGTACCCACTTGTCTAAGCAGACAAGGCCAAGCACAGAATGTTCTCGGAAAGCATCGAACATAAGGGGCATCCCATCCAGGCTGGATGATCAACTGAGATGGTTCCTCATCGTCCTCTCACAAGTCTAAATGCTTATGGGTGGTGAATCCCATACTCATAGACAAGTCGCCTCAACCATGTTATCGATTGAATCCTAACTCTTACATAGACTTACTCCAGCCCGATCACTTAGTCGGGGTCTAGGGCGGGCTCGATCATACAACAAAGTGTGCACATGACAGAGTCACGAGCAATCGCATCGCGATGCCCCAAGTTGCACACATCTAAGGACCACTTGGTGTATAAAAGACCGCCAGCCAGATCACAACTAAGGTCTCGAAAACCCATACTAAGACATGCATGTTATAATCATACACGCAGCACACATGTCTAGTATGAACAGTAGGTATCATCACATAACTCTACAAAGTACTTATTTATTGACTTACACATAGAATATACAAAGATCACATGTCTGTGATCAACATTACATCATTCAACGGAAGCAAATTAGGTCTGAGTACAGACAAGTTTAACAAATGGCTTAGAGAAGCCTTGTAAACATACATGCCCTTCCATGAGGGACCAGACTGTTGTCTGGAACTATACTACCAAGGTCAACGTCGAGCTTCAGGAAGGTGACTCCATCGGGGGTCCGGGTTTATCATCTAAAACATAGAATAAGAAAATGTGAGTACAAAGTCGTACTCAGCAAGACTTACATCAGAACTATACTACTCATGCTCAAGTTTCAAGGTAAAGGGGGTGGGGTTTCAACATGCAGAACTGCCAGCTTTGACTTGGCTAGACCTGTACTAAGAGTACCAGACTTGAGGTAAGAAGCGTACACGAGTCCACTACCAAGTCTCCAACCAATACACCACTATGGATACTTCCTCGACTTCCCCACGAGGAGCACACCATAGCACTCACGCTTATCTTGCGAGTTTTAGAAGTATCCATTCAAGTTGTCTAATAATCAGGTACATGTTCCAAGTAGTCCTTAACCGCGGACGCGGCTATTCGAATAGTTTTGTTAACCTCGCAAGGGTGTAAACTACACACACATGACCATCAGTTACCGCCAGGTCTCGCCACCGTTCAAGAGGTGACAGCAAGGATGTTCACCACGACACTTCGCTCACAACCGGTCTATTCCAGGAGTCGACTATCTGAGTTTGTCACCGCTCGAGAGTCCGGCCGGATCAACAATACGGACCCAGACAATGTAGGCAACCGAGACGCCACCTCTGACAGATGGTTTCACTGTCTCACAGATCCACCCACATATCTAGGATGATGCAACATTTCCACTCACTCTTTTTCTATGCATATGTCAAATGGAAGGCCCGAACTAATGTGACTCCTGGACGTCAACACGGATCAAGGTACTAGGCCGAGAGGGGTCAGTGAGCCCAATGTGTGGTTGTACTCTTTGTCTTGGATTACCATACAAGAACTCAGTGCTTAAGAGGTGTTCAACGAGACAACCCACTGTGTACTCCTACACAGCCTCTCATCGTTCACCTTGTATTAGGGTGGATTCACCAACACGCTATCATCAGCAATACTTTGATCATCCATCCCGACTCACATTCAATGTAACCTCATTGTACCACTAAGCAGCAATAAGCAGTAACAGTTGTAGGGGCCACATGCTCATCATTCAACTCCGATATCTGCTAGGATTGTGGTTTGCATCGGAATGGGTCCAACTATGCGAAAGAACGTGTCTCGGTGATCTCCTAAACATGCATAAGCGAGACTGAGAGGGAAGTAGGATTTTATAGACATGATCAATGGGGTTTGCTTGCCTTGCTGACGATACACGGGTCTTAATGGTGGTCTTCTCCTTCGGGGGTGATCACCGTCTCGGAGGCACTTTTACCGGCACAATCAATCAACAAAGGGGGGGGCAACATTGTAATAGAATGCACAAGCACATGTTTATGTTGTCACATGATGTGAATGGTATTGATGTGACCTAGGTTCAATTTGTCACATGTTAATTGAAGTTGATTTGAAAAGTTAATTCAAATTCAAACTCCAAATGTTGTCCAAATTAGCCAAGTTGCATTTGCATTTGTTTGACCATTGTAATCCATCTTGTCATGTGTATGATATGCCTCTGATGTTCATGTTATAAGGTTAGCAAAGCAAAGATTTAAGTTGGAAAGATTTAAACATTTAATTTGAATTATTCCAAATAACCCAAATAGAAAAATGCTAATGTTCCATCATCATATATGTGTTTTTCATCTATGAAAATATGATATTTGGAATCCTTGCATTTTTTTTGATGATTTTTCATATATTACACTTTTAATTTGGAGTTATAGATTAAAAGATATGAATTTCCAAAGATTAAATAGTTTTCTGGATTTCTCTGGAATTTCTGTTAAATAGGAAAATTGAATTATGGCGTCATCAGGACGTCATGCTGACGTCAGGGGGCTCTGGCCAGTGGGGCCCTCCTGTCTGTGGGAGGGGGCTTAACCCCTCTCTGTATTAATTAAGTTGGGGGTTAGTTTTAGGCTGGGCCCAGTGTTAGCCACTGTTAGGGGTGGTTAAGGGGTAATTAGGGGGGGGCCTAATGGAGGGCTCGCTGGGGAGCCACCGGAAGTTCACCGGAGCTAGGGTTTTTGGCACGGGGAGGGGCTCGGTTGGTATGGGCGTGTAGCCCTCGCCCATGCGCATCTATTCGTGTCACTGGAGCGTCAAGGGGAGGCTCTGAAGCTTGGTTGCTACAACAATGGCGACGACCGGTGACTGGAAGCGAAGAAGTCGGGCACGAGGCCACGGGAGGGAGCGAGAGATGGGGGAAACCAGCGTGATGCTCACTTTGAAGACGATGGCATGCTCGAGGAAGCCGGAGGGAGGCCGGAGATGGCGAATTTAGCGGCGAGGAGCTCACGACCGTCGGCGGAATTGGCGAATATGGCGTCACCTAGGGGGGTTGTTGGGCTCGATTTCCTGCTTCACCTGGCGGAGACGAGCGCTGCGGAGCCTCTGGACATCTTGGCGCAGGCTCTGGGGCACGGTGGCCACGAGGGTGCGACGGTGGCGCTCCGGCAGGATATGGGCGGCGGCCAAATCCAAGATACAGAGACGGGGAGGTTGAGCTGGAGGAGGGGAAAGGACGAGGGGCATCGTGGCGTGTTCTGTGGCGCCTAGAAGAGACCAGGGGAGACCTAGGTGGCTCAGCGGAAGCGGGCATGCTCGCCACGGCGGCGAGCTGCCTGCTCTGTCGCCGGGAAGAAGACGACAAGGGAGGGCCAGGTGGGTTGGGCCGGTTCAGTTAGTTGGGCCCGAGGCCATAGGGGGTGGGCTGGGATTCCTTTTCTATTTTCTTTCTGTTTCTGTTTTCTGTTTTCTTTTTCTTCTTTTGTTTTGCTATGGTAAAAATACCAAGGCATTTTGTAAAAATGCCCAAATAATTTTAAAAGACTTGGGTGACCAGTAGAAAACCACATCCAAGTTATGGGCAATTTTGAAATTCAACACATTTGAATTTCATATCAAATAGGGGTCAACTTTAATTTCCAGGGCACATTTTGAATTTTTGAATATTCCATGGGCATGGGAATGAACCCAAACCACTTTTAAAATGATCACCATCATTTATAGGAATTTTCCAAATATTCAAATGATTTTTGGAAAAATATTTTTATCTGGCCATTGGAATTAATTCTCACGGCTTTTCATTTCCCCATTTTTGAATTTCTTTTAAAAAAATTCATGATGCAAAAGAGCACTTGAACCCTAGCACATACCTAAACTTGGGTTGTGACAAAAATAAGCCCATGGAGGGTAGCCAATCATACCTGGGGATGAATTCCATGCTAAAGATGTTAATGGCATGGTTGAAGAATATAAATGATGTGCTAACCGAAGATCATTTTTCGTGGATAAAAACCTTCGGCTTAATCTCTTATGGGATACTTTCTCTTTCTTCACCTTGGTTAAACTTGTTGCAACAGGAGCTCGCACATCATTCTTAGTTTGATTGCTTTTCTTAGGAACCCATGCCATACTCATCTTCTCAAGTTCTTGTGCACTAAGCTTTTTGAATTTCCTCCAAGTGGTACTAGCCTAATTATGTTTCCAAGTAGTACTTGATGACACAACATCCGGTCGTGTTTGCATATGTAACAATGTGAGTATAGCATCTGAATTGGTTGTAGCTTGGTGCTTGTGTTTCCGATTCATGACCAAATCATCAGTGGCAGCAACTCCTTTTTGGACCAATCCCTGTTCACGACCATGGTTTGCTTCTGAATTCCGAGTAGTTTGGTGGATTCTGAGTTGGTGTGGAGTTACTCGGTTAGTTCCGAGTGAGTTCTGTGCTGCTCGGTGAATTCTGAGTTGCTGCCGAGCTGCTCCATTGGTTCTGGGCTGGTTTTCAATAGTTCGGTTGTCTCTGCCCCTGTTCCGAGTAACTTGATTTGATCCGAGCTGTTGCTGAGTAGCCCGGTTTGTTCCGAGTTCCTTTTGAACAGCTCGGCTGAGTCTGAGTTCGTGCCGAACAGTTTGGTTGATTCTGAGCTCACTCAGAGTAGCTTGGTTTCTTCTAAGGTCGGCTTCCTGTCTGCCCTCTTCTACCCTAGTCGCCTTTGCAGCAGACATTGGGACATCCCTTTTGACTTAAGAATTTTGCTTAGGGACCCATGCCATCTTTCTCTTCTCTAATTCCCCAGATCTTAGACGACTCGGTTTAGGCACTTCTAGCTCTGAAACAGCATCCTTGCGGCCATCTCTTTTTACTTGGTAGACTTGTTGGACTACCTCCTTCTTCCTCCATGAGCTCCTGACCGATTCCTTTTGAGTGAAACGATCTTGGTTATGTTTATTAAGTGCTGATCTTTTTGGAGCTACACAGACTTGCTGAGATGACTCGAAATAGGATGGATAATGTTCCCTTGTATAATACCTCTCCCATGATGGATATGAACTCATATAAGCATATGGAGGTACCCATGACATTGGTATTGGCAACCCACAATAAGGATGTGAATATGATGTATTGAGATTATCTCTTTGCCAATACCGGTCTTTAGATTTGCGCCTAGGGGGTGATCTTGACGCCTTTGAAACAATTGGCCGATAAACACTCTTTGCCTCATTTATCTTTTGATATTTTTCCAATAGCTGCGCGAAAGTAACTTTCGGATCTCTACTTTTGTGTTTACTTCGGCCTTTTCTTTCTTTGACTGTGGTATCATCGATCATCGGATTAGCTTGTTTCCCCCCAGTGCTTGGCGTCTTCATTGTAACCTTGACAGAACCTTCGCCTTCAAGAATATCATCATCATGCTCACGAATAGTTGGTCTACTTGAAAGCTCGATCCTATCACTTGTGGTGTCCACCTTTTTGTCAATCTGATCACACATGTTTGAATCGAAGGTCAACTTTTTATTTTCTAGCCGATCTTGATGCGAGAACGTCTTTGGAAATAACCCAATGAATGGTCCAGATTTGGCATCACCCCATTCGGCTATGCATTGTGTTTCACACTCTACCTCCGATGGCTTTGAATAAGGAATTATAACACCATCGGTTCCCTCAACAGATGCATATCTTGGCTTCATGTTTCTGAAATCAAAAAGTGTTACAAAACATATGTCTCATTTGAGACCAAATGTTAGCCAAGTATGAAATAATCGAAGTTGCCCGTATGAAAATAAAACTTAACATGTATGATGGGACCAACCTTGAATGAGACAAATTATAACTCGGTGTGTATCTCAGTGGGTTTTGATTCCGAGCTAGATGTAAGTCGGTATGTGTCATATCCGAGCAATGAACGACTATATTCTTCACCTCCGAGTTATAAGTGTCACGAGTTACAAATTCACTACTAGACTTTATGAATGGTATGATATGTTGACTGGCATGGTCAGTGAAAAAATCATTCCTAGAAAACAAGTTACTCATCTTGATCGGTCTTTCAATATTAAGTAAAATCATGAAGGTAGACGCATGGAAAATATAATTATGACCAGATCGAAAACTGAGCAAGCTGTTAGTTAGGTATACCTCTTTGAAGACGTTGGGCAAATGTAATGCTTGTACGGGAACAATACTTTGATCCTCTTCTGGATAATTCTCCAATGCCGCGTCTTCCTCCTCTTGATCTCGTGCCATGTTACTCGGAGGCACCTTGCTGACCGAACACTGCTTGGCCTCACTTTCTAGATCTTGAGGCTCATCGTTGAGTAAATCTTGCTCGGTCATTCTTTTCTGATTTTGATGCACATCATCCTTGGCACGAAACTCGGAGGGTAGCACGAAAATTCCCTGGTATTCAGAAAATTCACATACGGCTGACTCAGCTTCATTAGTCAACTCGTTTGTAATAATTGAGTCAACATTGTCTTGGTATACTTGCAGGGTTCCTTTCTTTTGTATATCTAAATCGGAAGGCTCTACATGGTTACTGCAGTAAGGAGTACACAAGTCACCCGAGTGCTGATGTGCATGTTTTCAAGTCAAGAGTACCTCGGCATGCTCTTGTTTCCGAGCTGGAGTAACTCGGTTTTCTATTGTTTCCGATTTAGAACTCGGTACTGTTGCTTCCGAGTTGGAGCAACTCGGTGCAGTTATCCCCGAGTTGGAGCATCTCTGTGCTTTATTTTCTGAGTTGGAATAACCATGTGCTATTATCTCCGAGTTGGAGAAACTTGGTGCATCTGTTTCCGAGTTAGAACTACTCGGTGCTATGATCTCCGAGTTGAAATAGCTCGGTGCTTCTGTCTCCGACTTGGAGCAACTTGATACTTTTGTATCAGAATTAAAACAACTTGGTGCTGCGGTCTACGAGTCACAACTCGGTATTGTTGCTTCCGAGTTAGAGCAGCTCGGTATTGTTGTCTCCGAGTGAGAACAACTCGGTACTGTTGCTTCCTAGTTTGAGCAACTCGCTGATGTTACGTCCGAGTTGGAACAACTTTGTGCAGACGTTTCCGAATCAGAACAACTCGGCACTTCTGTTTTCGGGTTGGAACTACTCGGTGGTATAGATGCCCTCTTGATGACGCTATTATTTTCCTTATGTTGCTCATCTATTTATTTTTTCCTTATTGTGGCAGCATCATGGGGCTTCTTTACTAACTCTTGGTAGATAATATTCTTCATGCCAGTGATAAAATATTTCTCCAGATTATCCCACCACTCTTTTGTTCCTATAATAGGATGCCCCCCAATGCTTTTTGTTTCTTTTGGCATTGATGTGTTGCCAAAAATTTGCAATTGTACAGGGGACGTACCATAGGCTGCAGTACTAGATGAAAGCACGTTAGTTGCACATGGTGCTGAAAAGTTAGTAGCATAAGGTGCAGCATATGATGGTGGAGGGTAATTTCTCAAATAGCTAGTAGGAACATGGCCAACTTCTCTATCCATCGGCATGTTTGGAGGTGAAGACACATATGGCAAACAATGTGTCGATGGATATGGAGATGAAACACTTGATTGCATGCCATTGAAATTGCTAAGATCGGGTGTCTCATATTGATTGACCGAATTCACCATGTTTTCCATTGGCTTTTGCACATAGTAGGAACTAGGGTTAACCGATGCATGAGAATTCAAATCTACATGTTGGAAGTTGCTAGAAAAAGTTGAATCATGTGGATTATTATGCATCGGCCTTTGCCCATAGTAAGAACTAGGGTTAGCCGAAGCATGCAAATCATGTTGTACCGACTCTTGCACATAGTAAAAATTAGGGTTAGTCGATACAGTACACATATCACTAGGTCTAGAAACATTAGACAAGAATAATTTGAATCTACGTAAGGAAATTGGGGATTCATGATACCGTGTAGATCGCAGCCTCTTGATGCGCTCCGGGGTGTAGGTCTTCTTCGTCCGAGTTAAATGTAACTCGGGCTCTTCCTTGATCTTCTTGTCACCGAGTAGTTTAGAAGTACTCGGCGTTCTCGTCCCCAGCGGAGTCGCCAATTTGTGTTGACGAAGAATTTGTTCAACACAACACAAGACTTGCACCGTGCAATTGTTTAGAATAAGGGAGTCGCCACTTCGTTTTTCGTTACGAAGAACGGATGATTTACGAGCAAATCAACAAAGGTTTCTTCAATTTAGGAGAAGAGGGACGGATGCTTTACGAGCAAAGCAACAAAGGGTTCCTCGATTTCGGGGAGGAGAGCCGACCGCTTTTCAGCGCAAAACGGGAAAGATGAACCAAACCCTAGGGTTGCTAAGGCTCGGCCATGGGAAACGAAAAATAAAAAGATACGAGTAAAGTAGATGTGTTTAGATGAATATCGATTGTGTGTTCTTTCAATCGGCCGTCACACCATCTATATATGAGGAGGCTGGGCTTTCCGTACAAGAAAAGGACCCCAAATCCCGTCCAAATCTTTCCAAACTTAACTGAACTCGGATTACAGGTGGGCATTAGACAGCAGTTCAGTTTTTGGCAGTTTTGAGGATGCAAACGACCTCGGATGAAAAAACTCAAAACATCAAAGTTGTAGCCCTCGAAATTTCTAAGAACTTTCATGTTGAACGTTTTTTGATTCGGAACCATCTTGAAAGTGTTTCTAGCCGATTTCTAACTCAGGACGGAGAATACCCGAACAGGTGAGAACTCACGATACCAACCAGACATCAGTTATATGGGTGTCTGGTGGGTCGCGCCACCCCATGGCCCGTGACAGGGCTGTAATCCGAGGGCCATAACTTTTGCATACGAACTCGGATTGGGACGATTCAAAAACCAAAATCGACCGATTCGACGAGACAAAGCCGCTTAATGTAGAACATTTTTCCATTTGATGATGTCTTGAAGGCCTAATTGGCAGAATAGTACTTCAAATGCTAGGATCTTATTGCTTCCAACATAGTTTCAGCCTCCAAGATGGAATCGGATGACGATGGCCCGAAGTACAAAGATGTTCATATCAACAATACCCAACTCTTTCGTGTAGAGCACTTCTTCATTTGAGGTCATATTATATAAGTTTATTGTCGTGCGAAAAACTGGTGTCAACAAACCTATGTGACTCGGCACAAGCACTGAGATGCATATACCGACTCATGGGGACTACACTTCAAAAAAAATCTCAAAGACTCGACAGAACGCTATGATGTTAGTGCCGACTCCTGGGGACTACACTTCGAAGTTTCCTCTCAAGCAAAGACTTGGTACAGCACTGATACGTCTCAAACGTATCTACTTTTCCAAACACTTTTGCTATTGTTTTGCCCTCATTCTCACATGATTTGAACTAAACTAACCCGGACTGACGCAGTTTTCAGCAGAGCTTCCTGTATGGTTTTATTGTGCGCAGGAAAATTGATTTTTCGACATCTCAGAAAATTCCCAGAAAAATACCAAATAATCCACGCACTCGAAGGAGCCCGGAGCCAGAAGGGGGGCCAGAGGGCAGCCAAGGGGGACCCAGGCGCCCTGCTGGCGCGACCAGGGGTGGGGCCATGCCCACAGGACGCCTGGGCGACTCCCCCCTCCCCTAGTGCCCTACTTCGTCTCCTATTTATTCCCGTGACGGGGAAACTCCGAAAAAGAAGTCGCTTTTCCAGAACCCGTCGCGGAGCCGCCGCCAACCTCTTTTATTCCTCGGGAGGGATAATCTGGAGTCTGATTTGGCCTCCGGAGAGGGGAGATCATCGCCATCGCCATCACCATCACCACTTCATCCTTCCTCCATGACTTCTCTTCACATGTGTGAGTAATTCCCTGCTGTAGGCAAAGGGGATGGTAGGGATTGGATGAGATTGATCATGTAATAGTTCATCAGATTGTTGGGGGCATGTTGCCTATCATCTAATCTGGTTTTTATCATCTTTGCTACAACTTGTTGCTCTTAATGCTTGTCACTTTGGGCCCGAGTTCCATGTTTTCAGATCTTAACCACTTATGTTTTCATGAGTTTATCTATGTTCAAGATCCTATCTATGAGTTGTATGCACCTATTATGGTCCCGAACCGGCAATCCCAAAGGTGACAGCTTGGGACACCAAAAGGGATGGTCCATAATTTGAGGATTTCATGTATCCATTGAGTTTATTGCTTTGTTCCGGTGCTCTTTGACAAGAGCACCTTAATCTCCATAAGTTCCTTTTGGCCCCATTCATAGCGGGATGGTAGGACAAAAGATGTTCTGCAAGTTCTTATTGCAAGCACGCACAACTACCTACGGGATACATGCCGAATGTTTGATATTTGCCTTGATGATCATTGATTTTCTGTATGCCTTGCCCCGTGTTAGAATCTATTACATGTTCATTCTTATTCATGCAGCGCCCGACCATCCATCTCCCTAGCCTACAGTATTTTAATCCTGCTGGTCACTAGTTGTTACTTTTCGCTGTTTCACTTTCGCTATCATCACTATTGCTATCATATCACAGTTGCTATTAATACTTTGTTGCAAGCAAGCATATTTCAGGTGCGGTTGAATTGACAACTCAACTGTCAAAGCTTATAAATACTCTTTGTGTCCCCTTGTGTCGAATCAATAAATTAGGTTAACTTACCCGTGAGAACACTACAATCGATCCCCTACAGTTGAGATTCATCAAGTAATGTTTTCCGACGCTGTTGCCGGGGACCATAGCAATATTCTACTTGAAGTATCTTGCCTGCCACACTTCATCCGCTATGGGTAAGAAAGGAGACCCCAAGGTTCCGATCCTACCATCAACTACAAGAAAAGGTACCATTCTGAGTATCAGTGCTACGCTTGATTCACCTTCTGTTATAAGTAAGTTTGCTTCACCACTACCACCACATGCTACTTCTACTAAGTATGTCACTATGTACGATACTTTTGATGATGCCTCCACTACTCTTGATGATGATAATTTTTTTGGTCACTATATTGAAACTCAAACTGCTAAGGCTGCAGCAGAACCCTGATTATGATTTGTCTGTTGATCTTTCACTTATATCTACAGTCGAGGCTGACCCTTTTTATGGCAGATAAAATGTTGATGCTATAGATCACCCGACAAAACTCATTGAGTTAGGTGACTTATTCACTACTAATGAGAAGATACAAAATTTCTATGTGGCCAAGCTTTTTCCTTTCTCTTTAAAGGAGATTCTAAATCCTGGTATGATGCACTACCCTATGGTTCCATTGAGAGTCCTCGGGACTTAGTTCAATTCTTTGTTGATAAATATTTTCCTGCTCATATGCAACATGCTGCTTTGCAAAGAATCTATAACTTTAAAAGTTGCAGGATGAGCACCTCCCTAAATCTTGGAGGAGGTATTGTGATACGGTGAGGAGGATAGTTCTCTCACTTCTCGTTGGTTACCCGAAGTGGAAGGTGAGATGTAGCGTAGCAGCAAATTTCCCTCGGTGAAGATACCAAGGTTATCGAACCAGTAGGACTCCAAGAGATACAAGAAGGTGTCAACGGCGCAGAAATTGTTGCCGGATGGAGACGAGGTTGACGTGGACCTGCACACACAACAAGTAGCTTTCCTACCAATGAGTACAAAGGAGTTGTCAATTCCTCCGGCCTTGCTGTTTACAAAGGATCAACGCAAGAGATAATGATACTGGCAACGGAAAGTAAGAACTGAAAGTAAATTGAGGGTGTAAACAATGGTGGAAATATGGACCGGGGTCCCATGATGTTCACTAGTGATGTCTCTCTCCCAAAAGACGATAAAGTGCTAGCGAGGTAAACAAATCACAGCTCGGCAATTGACAGGATTATAAACGCACCGCAATGCTAACTATGCTACAAAAGAAAGGAAGAGGCTCAAAAGCAATGGGCAGTACGCCAAGGTAAGTAGACCGAAATCCATATGCATCTACTACGAATCATCCACCTTGAGATATCTATCCAGAACATCCCGCTGGTATTAAGTTGCAAATCCCACCCAAAGTGTAAACTCAAAGCAACAGACAACTGCATTGATGGGTTTGGATCTGGCTCCCGGCGTGGAGTTTGCCGAGGAGGTTCGACGCACTTGTTTTTCTTCGGTTCATCCGAACCAGCATTCTGGCCATTTCGCAATGGTGGTTGCCTTTGGGCGTACTTCCTTCAAGTTGACGGAGGACTCGGCGGCGGTAGCACTGGAATCTATCACTGGCGGCCGATGCGATGCACTCAAAGTGTCCACTTTACGTGATCGTGTGTTCAGCTTCACGGTAGCGAATAAAAAGGTCGGATTCCTCCTCACAGGTCGACGTAAATTTGTCTCTCCTCAGTTTATTTTCTATTTTTATCTTTGGAATCATGGAGGACCTCAATGGACCTATGAGTTCAAGCTATTGTAGAGACAATGCAAGGAAGAATGGACTCTTGTTAGTCCTTCTAAAAAACGGGTTCAAGCTGGGATGAATGCTTTGCGTTCGTTTCCTAAGAAATCTGCTATGAAGGTTGGGCCTCCTAATCATAGATCTATACGTTTTGCCACCATCATTGATTATGAGGCTTGCAAGAGCTACAATTTTCGGGTACATCCTGAGGTACGTAAAGAGATCGTTCAAGCAGGTTACGAGTTTCTTCACGATGAGTGCCCACCACCGTCGCCACTTCCGGCGGTGCACCGGACGACGGCTGCTCCGGTGATCCAATTTGGAATGGTTCCGCTTTCCTTGGGGAGGCCAGCCGATCCCGAATATTCTGGATCAGATAATGTGCAGCGAAATTTGTTACCTTCCTTGGAGGGATGTGCTGCACCGATTTTGGAGGAACAAACTGTAACCAATATGGCAAAATCTCAACAGGAGCAGCAGCTAGATTCGGTCACGGGGGATGCCTCTTCAATGCAACCTCGGGACGCCTTTGAAGCCATGGTGGATGACATGGTGGCCCGGATCATGACATGTACAATCTGCAATGTGCAGGTCCACTTCTCATCGGCGTGCCCCTCTATTCGGGTGTGCATGGCATGCAACCGGGTGGGCCACCGCCTAAGGGACTATGATTTTATTGCACGTCAGGAGGCCCGCGTCTGGAGACCTGTTTCCACGCAACTTCACATTGAGTCCTCATCGGTTCATATTGGGACCTGCGCCCCTCATCTTTGCCCTATCGATTCGCACTCCACCTGCGAGAAAACCCCCGTCACCTCTTGTGCTCCGCCGCCTAGCTGCGACCACACCGCGCCTTTTCCTAGATCGAAGAACACGCCAATGGCAGTCTACGAGGTCGACCCCCACCGCTTCCTGCCAGCCGGACACGTCATCGTCGATGGTGGGCCGACTCGCCTACCTCGCACTTTCGTCACGGCGGGAAGAAGACCGGAGCGGCGCCATGAAGAATATGTGGGTGCAGAGGTAATGCCGCCGCCCCCTCCTGCTCAGATGGGACAAGTTCGCGAGGAGGTTGCTGATTTTCTTCAAGCTCGAGGAGTCATGGTGCGCTCGGTTCAGCCATGGTTCCTGGGGGTTGGATTATTCCAACTGCGTCATGCTGCGGTAAGGTACACGCTTACTCAGCATGCCCCTTTTGAGCTTGGGGACGACATATTCGTCCGATTCTTCAACCATGACCAGGGCGAGTTATTCCTTGGTGCGGATGATTTTCACACTGGGTGGATTATGCTCATAGGGGTGCCGCTGGACTACAGGAATACCCAGAACCTAACTGAAGCAATCAATATTTTTGGGAAGTTTCACTCCTGGAATTCAGAGGATCCCTACCTGGCGCGCTCGATCATTCATGCTTCGTTCGCCTCTACGGCGTTGGTGCCACGTGACATTGTTTTTGGAGATTATGTGGAGTGGGGTGGCAATAGGGTAAACTGGACTGCGGCGTGCTATGTGCTGGGAGCAGACTGGGCAAACCAAATGCCACAAAATGAGGACCAGATGCCCCTCAATGGTAACCCTCATCCCCTGCCTGGACAGTTACAGCTGGACAATGTGCCATGGGTGCTTACTCTCTTTCCTGAGATCGGTTGGAATGATGTCCCTGCACCTCCACCTGAGAATCAACAAGCAGACCACAATGAGGCCCCCGGCTGGGGACAGGCGGTATGGGGGGATGACGCACATCACAATGAGATGCAGCAGGAGCAGCCGGTGGTACCAGATCAGGACCAACAATCCATGGTGCTTGATCACCCGGACATGTCTGAATCCGTTGAGCAGCCAATACTGGAAGTTATCCATATCCCTGACGATGTGGAGCAGGTTCAGGCACCAGGACAGGAGGAGGCCAACCTCGCTCTGTTTGTTTATTAGCCACCACCACTTCCACCGTAGCAAATCTTTGTTGGAATGATCAACATTGTGGCGGGTCCTCCGCTTCCACGGGAGATGATATGGAGCAGATCATTTTCCAGCCTGCTCCCTGAGATATGTGTCATGCAGATCCCCAAGCCACTGGCACTTCCTCCTCTCCTGCCTCTGGTTTTCTCTGAGGAGGAGGATAACTTGGTGCTGCCGTGTTTTGCTCCTGCTCTGCCTCTGGAGGAGGTACCCCAGGTCACGCTCTTTGCTAGCCCACCACTACCAAAATCTGCAGCAGCTCGACGCAGGAAGAAGAGCACGCCTCTGGTTGAAACTTATGTTCGCCGCTGCACCAGAAGTACGATCAAGAGGGATGGATTCAAGGCGGAAAATTTTGCTGAACTTCCAATGGCCCCCAAAAAGAAAAATACCAAGACCAATCCCATACAAATGGTGCTTGAGGAACATGTGGAAGAGCAAGCCCAAGGCCTAGCACAAGAGGAGAGGCCTGCAGTGCCACCAAGGCCTGTCAAGGTCATTCAGGCCATTGGGGCTGATCTTCAGATTGATCCATCTCTGCTCTCAAAAGATAAGCTTATGGCGACCTCTTCCTCTGGTGTGACCCCCCGCAAGGATACAAATGTTTAATGCACCTTTCTATCTTTGGGTTTGGCAAGCCTCTAAATTGGCCAGTTGTTATGAATCTTTGGGGCAATACTTTCTGGGGCTTAGTCCCTGCTTTTGGTCTGGGTTGTTAGCTGTAATGTTTACAGTTAATATTATTTGCTACTCCTGGGTTTTATATGGATAGTACATCTACTCGATATTGGAAAGTTTTTTGTTGGAATGTTAGAGGCTTGAATTCTGAAGCTAGACAACGAGCAGTTAGAGAGAAAATCGAGGAAAGTCAGTGTGCTATTATATGTCTGTAGGAAACTAAATGTGCTTCAATTGATCGTAATTTTATTCAGGCTCTTTGTCCTAGGCGTTTTGATCAGTTTTCCTTTGTTCCATCAAGGGGAGCATCTGGAGGGATCCTCACAATTTGGAGCTCTAGCATTTTTGATGGTTTGTTAGTGGATTCTCAGGATTTTGGACTAGTGACTAAATTCACTTCCAAACACAATGCTGAAACTTGGACTTTGGTCACTGTTTATGGTCCTTGTGAGAAAAATAGCAGGGATAGCTTTGTGGACTGGCTCTACCACTTATCTATACCTTTTGATGCTAATTGGTTGCTCCTTGGTGATTTCAATTTCACCAGATCAATGGAAAACAGGAATTTGCCTGGAGGAGACATCAATGACATGTTCATTTTTAATGAAATCATTGGCCATCTTGGACTTCTGGAGCTGCCTTTGAAAGCTAGAAGGTATAATTGGTCTAATATGCAGGATAGTCCTCTTTTGGAACAGCTGGACTGGTTTTTTACCTCCTCTAATTGGATTACATGCTATCCTTCCTCTCAAGTGCTTCCTCTGGCTAAAACTGCTTCTGATCATGTTCCTTGTGTGGTAGTAATCAATACAACAATCCCTAAGGCCAATATTTTCATATTTGAGAATTACTGGGTGGAGATGACTGGTTTTCTGGACTGTGTGAAAAATTCCTGGGAGATGCCCTCTGATAAATCCCACTCGGTGGCCATTATAGTGGACAAATTCAAGAGACTTAGGAGGGCTTTGAAGCATTGGAAAAGGGGACTCTCCTCCCTTAAAATGTTGATTTCCAAATGTAATAGAGTGATTTTCATTTTGGATTGTTTGGAGGACATCAGACCTTTATATGTTCCTGAAGACAATTTTAGGAAAATTGTGAAATTTCATCTGGAGAAGCTGTTGTTTTGGCAACACCTGTACTGGAAAAAAATATGTACTCAAAGATATGTTAAAGTGGGTGAGGAGAATTCTAAATTCTTCCAAGCAATGGCCTCAGAGAGGCACAGGAGGAATTCCATTGCCTCTCTGAACTTGTCTGATGGCACTGTCTGTGATCATCATCATACAATTGCTGCTACTTTCTGGTCAGCTTTCAAGAACGGGATGGGTGTGGCCAGAGGCATTGTCATGAGCTGTGATCTTCATGCCTTATTGTCTCAGGTGGAGGATTTGGATTACCTTGTGGATCATTTTGGTAAAAAGGAGATGGATGACACTGTCAAATCCATGCCCACTGATAAATCACCAGGGCCTGATGGCTTCAATGGTAAATTTCTTAAAACCTGTTGGCCTGTCATTTGCAATGATTTTTATAACTTGGCTTCTGAGTTTCACAATGGCACTGCCCGCTTGGAGG
Organism: Bromus sterilis; assembly: GCA_950022295.1. Classification (NCBI taxonomy): domain Eukaryota; kingdom Viridiplantae; phylum Streptophyta; class Magnoliopsida; order Poales; family Poaceae; genus Bromus; species Bromus sterilis. Next base: position 278,755,775 of record OX465599.1, on the reverse strand, counting down.
GTCTCAATGGATCTTACATCACCCTAATCCCAAAGAAAGCTAGCCCTGAAACTGTGAATGATTTCAGACCCATTTCTCTCACTAGTGTTGGTATTAAGTTCCTCACTAAGATGGCTGCAAATAGACTCCAACATGATATTCAAAGGTGCATTCACAAAAATCAGTATGGCTTTATCAAGGACAGATCTATTCAGGACTGCATTGCTTGGACTCTGGAATATCTGCATCAGTGCCATCAGTCTAAGAGACCACTTCTGCTGCTCAAAATTGACTTTGAAAAGGCTTTTGATTCCATTGAGCACTCTGCTATCCTAGAGATTCTCAAACATAAAGGGTTCCCCTTGAAATGGAGGATCTGGGTGCAGCAGCTGTTGGAGAGTGGTTCTTCATCTGTCCTGCTTAATGGAATTCCTGGGAGACAGTTTAAATGCAGAAGAGGAGTCAGACAGGGTGATCCTTTATCCCCCTGCTTTTTGTCCTTGCTGCTAACTTGTTGCAATCGGTGATCAATGATCTTCTCCAAAAGGGACTCCTCAGCTTACTTATTCCTTGCCATGACACTGACTTCCCTGTAGTGAAATATGTTGATGATACCATCTTGGTGCTGCCTGCTGATGTTCAACAAGTTTTGGTGTTGAAAGAGGCTCTACAGAGTTTTTCTGAGACAACTGGCCTAGAGATCAACTACAACAAATCATCAATGATCCCCATTAACATTGATGAGGTTAACTCTCCCAATTGGCTGCTGCTTTTGGGTGTCAAATGGGGAAATTTCCCTTCACTTACCTGGGCCTTCCAGTTGGAACCACCAGACCTAAAATGGTGGATCTTCTTCCTCTAGTTGACTGCATGGAGAGAAGACTTACTGCTAGCTCTTGCTTTCTTACTCAGGGAGGAAAATTACAGTTATTAAATTCAGTCATCTCCTCCATGCCCATATATTTCCTTTGCTCTCTACATATACCCATTGGTATTATTGAACAACTTGAAAGGATATAGAGACAATGCCTGTGGAGGAAATATGGCCAGGACTCTGGTAAATCTCTGGCTGCTTGGGAGCTGGTTTGCAGACCCAAAAACAAAGGGGGTCTGGGTATCTTAAATTTGCAACTTCAGAATCAGGCACTGCTTATGAAGCATATGAAGAAATTTTATAACAAAGAGGAGGTGCCCTGGGTAGCTCTCATCTGGAACTCATACTATCATCAAAGAGTACCTCATGCAACTGAGCTCTGTGGTTTCTTTTGGTGGAGGGATGTAGACAAATACATGGATAGTTTTGTGGCTGTTTCCAAGATCCAGATTGGCCCTGGGGATTCTGTTTTTTTGTGGCATGACAAATGGATAGAACATATGAATAGATCACTAGCTAATAAATTTTCTAGACTGTTATCCTATGCTAAAGATCCTCTGATATCTGTCCAGGAGGTTTTGGGTACAACTGAGCTCACTGATCTGTTCAATCTGCCACTTTCTGCTCAGGCCTATGGGGAGCTCATGGAGCTAACCTTGATACTTCAGAATCACACTTCACAGTTGGTTTCAGATTGCTGGACCTGGAGGCATAGTACTAAGGAACCCTATACTGCCAAGAAATTTTACACCATGGTTCATGCTCCTATCCAATCCAACCCTCTGCTCAATTGGATCTGGAAATCTTGTTGCATCCTCAAAACTAAAGTTTTTGCATGGCTAATGATTATGGATCGGCTAAACACCAAGGACATGATCATCAGAAGGCACTGGACCATTGAGGATGGGCCAGAATGTGTGTTATGCCCCACTCAACACTTGGAGACCCGAGATCATTTGTTCTTCCAATGTAACTTCAGTTCTAGGATCTGGACATATCTTCAAATCGACTGGTCATTGGGGACTGATATGGTGCAGGTAGCAACAAAGGCTAAAGAGGATTTTCAGAAACCTTTCTTTGCTGAGGTTGTGTTCACTGCCTGGTGGAATATCTGGCTGGTCAGGAATTCCAAATGCTTCAAACATGAGAGGCCATCCTTTGCAAAGTGGATAATGGGATTCACTCATGACCTCACTTTGCTTAGCTACAGGATCACACCTAGGTTTAAAGATGAATTGCTTAGATGGATTGACTTTCTGCCCCCTTGAGGGCCCATTTTTTTGAAGCTTTGTTGTAAATTCTGTAAATATTGTGTGACATTAATAAAATGCTGGGGGGTGTTCTACCCTTCAGTCCTAAAACTTAAAAAACTGCATTGAAATAACTTTGTGTAAAGTAAACAATCCTTTCACCCGCAGGTACAAGCACCTTTGTTTCATCCCTGGTGGCAACAACACATCCCCTAGTCTCATGTTTCTGTCACTCAAGCTAGACATCACGGGGCTGAACCCACAATCAAGCATAACGCTCCCTCTTGGAGTTGCAACAAATCACTTGGCCAAAGAAAAATACGGCAATGGAGAACATGCAAGAATTAACTCAAGAACACAAATATAAAAGAGAACCAAATATATTACTCATCACAATCTGAACATAGTCTCATAATCCATCATATCCTAGCAAACTCAGCATAGCAACACAGAAAATTACAAAGGTGCCTCGATCATGTGAGGCAGCTAACGAGGTCTCGAAAGTGGAAGCATAAAGAGGGGAGGAGAACATCACATAGCTACTAGTCATGGACCCATGGTCCAAGGGGGACTACTCACGGTACATCCGGGAAGCGTCCATGGTGATGGATGGTCTCCAGGAGGGGGTTCCTCCTTCCGGCAGGGTGCCGGGGCAGCTTCTCCTGGCAGCCACGATCTTGAAACGGCGGCGGCGGTGGTACAGAGAGGAGAACGGGAATAGCAGATCGATATTAGGGGTTTTCTTCGCGGGTACTAAACATAGGCCAAGGGGGCAACGAGAAGGGCCACAGGGCAGCCTGGAGGGTGCACGGTACGCCCTAGGGTGGGGTCGTGCCAGGGACCCTCCTGGGACCCTGGTGGGTCCACTCCCTTCCTTCCTTAGTTCTTCGGGAAGCTTCCGGGACCCTAATTTTTTATATAATTTTTCCGGAATTTATTTGGCACTTTTAATGGCCGGAAAACCTGAAATATAAAAATAGCAAAAAATAGGAACTAGCAACTGGGTGCACTGAGTTAATAGGTTAGTCCAAATATGATCAAAAGTGTATGAAAGTTCAAGAAAAACATGGCAAAGTCACACAAATCATGCATGGAGCAAGCAGAAATTATAGATACGTTTGGGACGTATCAACATCCCCAAGCTTAATTCCTGCTCGTCCTCGAGTAGGCAAATGATAACAAGCATAATTTTTTTGGCGACATGCCACACAACCATATAAGGACTTTTAAGTAAAGCAATCAAAGCATGCAATTTAATTCAAGTCTTAACAAGCAAGAGTCTATATTATCATTGACACAAGCAACAAAAGAACAAAGGGTGCAAGAGCTCTCGCTGTCCGTGACTTGAATGTCTCCAGATGGTGTTTTCTTGCAAGCAGGGGACTGGGAAAAAGAGAGAGAAAAAGGTTGTTGAGAACTACTATCTACTAAATTTTCACACTTAGTCTCCTTTGGATTCTTATCTTGACTCGTCCCCAGACCACTAGTCAGGTACAAGTCAAACTGATCCACTCCCTTTCGATATTTTGAGCACTCATGCAATGGATGAGCGCGAGCAATAAATTTAACACCTAAAAGGCGAAACAGAAAGAAAGTGGAGGAGGAAGGCAAAAAAGGTGAAAGGCTCACATCAATGAGGACAACAATAGGCGAGAGAAGGCCATATGATAGATATGATGTGAGGAGTAGGGACTGACATGCAAAGGATGCACATGTGAGCTAAAATCTCTCCAAGGGAACTAGTGGGGGTGCATCCAACTTGCTTGCTCAAGAAGACCTAGAGCTTGTTTGAGGAGGCTCATCATTGGAATATACAAGCGAAGTTCTATAGTGTGAAGGGTTCCCACATAGCTATATGCATGTATGGAGTACAAGGGATAGAGGATGAAGTACTAGTGTGGATCTCTCAAAAGGAATAGTAGTGTGCCCCCTTCTCTCTTTTTTTCTCTTTTTTCTTTTTTTTTGTATTTTTTGGTGACCTCAATGGCTCTTTCTATTTAACTCTTATTTGTCCTCTTTGGGATCTTTTGATTTTGTCCTCTTTGGGATCTTTTCCTCACTTTATGGGCAACACTCTATATTTTACAAGAATATAGGAGATCTTTCACACTTTACAAAGGTACTCTCATAAAGAAGATGTAACTATCATGATGCAAATGTATGCCTCTGCCAGGATAGCAGGATATGCAATGATACTAGCGCGTCATGTAGCAATGATTAGGGCAAGGCCCAACTAGCATGCGTCTCATCGATCAAGAAAGTAGCATCTATGACATGAAGATCAAGTCATGAGAAGGTGTATGTTGCATGGCAATGTATCTCGGAAAGGCTATGGAAATGCCTTGTAGGTAGGTATGGTGGCTGTTTTGAGGAAAGACATAAGGAGGTTTATGATGACAGAGTGTATCATGCCAAGGGTTCGGATGTACCGGCGAAGGTGGACGCCAACTCTCGGAGTGAGAAGGAGGCAATGCACGGCACAGGAGAGGCTAGCAAATATGAGGAGGTGGAAGTGTCAGCTTTTGAATACTCACATTAGTCTGAAGAACTCATTCACTTATTATCGGTAACTCTCAATCTAACCAGGAGGTTCACAAAGAGACAAGTACCCCGAGGAGGAGTGTATGGGGGTTTGGTTATCCTTGCGCATACTCGACTCATGGTACGTGATTGTACTCTAATATTCGAACCCTCCAGAGGTTAGTGATCCATCTAGTAGCTAGAGTTCTCAACAAGGTTTTTGGTTTTCGAAAATCACACGGATTGCCCAAAATATGACATATATAACTAATAGGCTAAAGCTCTTGACACCATAAGTTCACACATTACTCTAGTCAATACCTCAAAACTATTGCAAGTTACTACTACAAAGAGAATAGCAACTTCAACTGCCTACTTTCAAGACACAAAAATCAGTGCCACAGGCAAACTCTCTAAACAAGATAAACATGCAACCTATAGAAAGTTCAACTAGAGACAAAATAAAAGATCTAGAAGAAAACTAAATCACTACAACTAAACAGGACAACAGCTAAGAAAAGAAAAAGAACAACTCACAGCTAAGGAAATAAGCATGCAAATCCTATGAGGAGTTCTAGTTCAAGCGGAGCGTGTTTCTCTCCCACACAAAAGAAATCTGGGGTCTAACTTGTTATTACAGCAAACAAAGCAAAAACAAACCTAAGAAAAGTAAAGAGCGAGACGCTCCAAGCATAGCACATAACGCATGAAGTGATAAAAATATAGTGCACCGAGGGACAAACTGATAATAGTTGATGAAGAAGGGGATGCACGGGGGCATCCCCAAGCTTAGACGCTTGAGTCTCCTTGAATATTTATTGGGGGTGCACATAGGCATCCCCAAGCTTGAGCGTTTGACACTCCAGGATCTTCTTTCGTCATCTTCCATCGCACACTTGAAAACTCCCTTCATACACAACTCATCATAAGCTGATTAGAGAGGTTAGTAACCTTAATAAATAAAAAAATTCCCACTGGATATAAAGATATTCTTGAAGTTCTACTGTTTCTCAAGATTTCCAAAAGGTTTTGGCAAAGAAAAAGCAAGCTTAAGGTTTGCAAAAGTTAAGAGAGACAAAACGTGGCAGAATCTGTGAAAAACAGAACAACAGGTAGTAAAGAATTTTTTAGGGGCACTTCTGCAACTCAAATAAAAAAACTCAGAACATATGAAAGTTCCGTGATTGTATAGAGAACGCTGTGTAAAAACTTCAGCTCAAAAAGATGAACTGGTGATTTTCTATGATTTTTCCCGTCACGAGAACAGAATCTGTTTTCTGGACAGCATGTCACAACTTTCACTTCCCTTGTCATATGAGGCTATACTTGGCACAAAGCTTGAAAAAAAAGATATGAAAGTCCAAGTATGTGATAAGAGGGGGAGGGTGTGAATGATCACTTCAAATTTTCGCATGAAACTCTAAAATGAAGCACAACTTAGCAGCAAATGTAATTTAACAGAAAGGTAAACAGTGAAGCAGAACTAGAGTGAAGCACAACATCGCGAATCAAAAGCATCGAATCAGTTGCATTGAATCAAATCACAGAAGCAATTGCAATACTGAATGTAAGTGCGGAATGTAAAACGAACTCTTGACTCAGCGATGTTTGGTCGACCAGTTCACACTCTGCAAAGTACTACGTCTGGTTGGAGGGACTTGTGATTGAACACAGGAGCTAACCTCTCTCCGTCTGTTTCTCCACTGCACCAATCTCCTTGAGCTTGGCCAGTTCTTCACTCGTGGTTGATTATTGAGGAAATCACCAAAACCTTTGACAGACTGGACTTCGAGGCGACAATTACTCTTTGCTCTCTGAAGAACAACACTCTAACCGTCTAGGAGAATTGCAGTTCTCCAAGATAACAAGGCTAGCAAACTTCTTCCTAAGTCATAGGTAATCAACTCAGAACAGTAGGGCTTTGGATGGCCGCGGTGACATTGGGAAATCCATAGATTGAGAACTATGAACTTTGAGGTGTGCTTTTGTAGCCCTACATAATTCTCGTCCTCTCTTGACCACAAAGGAATGACCTCCGAGTGCATCTCCATTGCATGTTTTATGGGAAATATCATGTGATTAGACTATGTTAATGTTTTTGGGAGTTGCCACTAGTGAAAGTATGAAGCCTAGGCCTTGTTTCCACCATTGCAATACCGTTCGCGCTTACGTTTACTACTTATTTGCTTGGTGCACTTTTTATTACAGATTTATATTACCTTGCTTTGCTACACCTATCACCCATATTTTACCATATCTTCGCCGAACTAGTGCACCTATTCAACTCCTAGTTGTATTAGTTTCTGTTTTTCTTCGGTGGAGTGCTCTCTCTCTTAACTTTCAGAGAATAATCTTGGAGCAGCCACCCGCCAATGAGGGCGTGGGTGGCGTATTTATAGGTGTCAATCCCTAGGTGCGAAATGACCGAAGTGACCCGATGCGACAGCTTGACACTTGTACACAACGGTCGGATTTCTGATCAATGCGCAACTTTACTTGCGAAACAAGTAAAGCTGACTCACGGACTTGGTTAAGCTTCAGGAGCCGAAAGAACATAGTCTTCGCTGGTGAAGCATTACCTAGTGCACATGAGATTTCTCATCTCTGGCTTCTCTCTGGTTTGGATTCGATCTGAGTCTTTTCACCAAAACCTTCGGAGTACATTTAATAAACCCCTCTTGATAGTATGGTTTTTCCTACGACTCAAAGAAGTGAAAAGGAACTACACAAAATCTACTAAGTCTTGCGCCATCTTGATCATCTCCTTCGATGAGACGAGCTTCAGGATTCCTTATCGTTTTGGGGGTCTTCCTTGAAGCTTTAGCACCAACCTATAACTTCAGGAACCTAACCATCTGTTTTATACTAGAAAACTTGTTAGTTCCTCTACTGTTTTGTCCAACAATATCCAAAACTCATGGGGGGCAAAACTTTGCTCTTACAATCTCCCCCTTTTTGGACTATTGTTGACAAAACATGCATCGATAAAAATATGTAATTTTGAGTTGAGTTGAGAGCAAACTCTAAGATATGAAGCTTTTGACTCCCCCTGAATGCAAGCATCAAAGATTTATATAATCGAGGTAAATGCTTGATGGAAGATATCTTTGAAGGGGAGCTTAACACATATCTTAGTGAATCAATTGCATTTACAAGATATTAGTCTTGAAGAATATGCAATCATCCAATGACCTGTGAACTTAATGGGAATAACCACCTGCAAGACAAAATATACGAGAGCGACTTGCAAGCAAGGGGGTTATTAACACATAACATGTAGCAGTTCACAGACGAAGTAAAACTTAAGTTACAACCCAATCGAAGCGAATGGAAAGTTTGTTGTAACTCAACACACAAAAGATCGAATCAGAACCCTTAAACCCCGCAATGAATCTAAACTCAATCGATGCTACATTCTCCCCCTTTTTGTCAATGATTGGAAAAAAAAGGTCGAGAGGTAGACCAAGAGTATTTTACGCATCGGCTGCAACCCGGGGACCCCGCTGACGGTCTTCTCCCGAATAAGATGCATCTCCAGAAGTGTCTCCTTCGGCCGAGGCAAGTGACTCAAGTTCTTCAATGTTCATTGGCACCTGCAGAAAGTCGAGGTCACTGTCGTTGAGAGGATCATCTTCTTGCTTCGACGTGTGAGAGTCTCCGTCAGAAAAAGTGTCAGGGCGGATCTGTTCAGCTGGGTTGACAAATAGAACTTCATCAATCTTCTCCAATGGAGGGATCTTCGGGTTGGGGCGGTCTATCGAATCATTTCTTGAAAAATGGCGTTGAATATGTGGATAATCCTTGTAAATCCGGGCATCTTCAAGATTCTTGACGGAGTTGAATTTCCTTAATCCTTTCCATGAGTGGCGCTTTAGAACTTTCAGTTACTGATTGTTGTTCAAAGCAATGTTGCCAACTCTATTGATTTCATCGGAAAGATGTTGCATTTGGCGTTGATTGCCTTCGATGAAGTTTTCCAGCAACTGTTGAGAGCGAATGCCAACTTCAAAGTGGTATACTTCTTTCTGGAAAGAATTCGACATATTTCTTTCATTTACATGTTGTCTGACTCCAACATAAGTGGCAAATGGATCATTTGGCCTTCTGAAGATATTCATGGTATCGCGCACAGGAGGACAGAACAGCTTCACGTGGTGTTTGGAAAAAAAATCTTCACTGCGTCCATAATTGCATATGGCTTGGAGCCAGGGAGCATAAGGCTTCAATTGATGGACCAGTTCTGCAGCTTGAACCATGTAGCGAAGAAAACAATCCTTGAAGTCAAACACATGGCCATGAGTGAGCTTCAGCAGTGCATGACGTACATGGTAGTGAATGTTGGATTCATCATTGGCAGTGCTGAGAGGCATTAAGGAATGAGACAAGATATAAAACCAATTCTTTGAAATGAAAACCAGATGCTTCGGGCGAATGTTTTCTGGCATGTGATTGATACGGTGAGGATAGTTCTCTCACTCCTCGTTGGTTACCCCAAGTGGAAGGTGAGATGTAGCGTAGCAGCAAATTTCCCTCGGTGAATATACCAAGGTTTGTCTCCAGTAGGACTCGCAGAAATACAAGAAGGTGGTAAAGTGAACAATGGCGCCGAGGTTGCTAGCTTCACCTGGACCTGCACACAGATACAAATAACTTTGCTCCCAACGAGTACAGAGGATTTGTCAATTCCTCCGGCCTTGCTGTTTACAAAGGATCAACGCAAGAGATAATAATAGTGGCAACTGAAAATAAAGACTGAAAGTAAACTAAGGGTGTAAACAGTGATGTGAAGATGGACCGGGGTCCCGTGATTTTCACTAGTGATGTCTCTCTCCCAAAAGACGATAAAAGTGCTAGCGAGGTAAACAAATCACATATGGGCAATTGACAGAATTATGAAGGCACCGCAATGCTAACTATGCTGCAAAGAAAGGAAGGGCTCAAAAGAAATGGGCAGTACGCCAAGGTAAGTAGACCAAAATCCAACTGCATCTACTATGAATCATCCACCTTGAGATATCTATCTAGAACATCTCGCTGGTATTAAGTTGCGAATCCCACCCAAAGTGTACACTCAAAGCAACAAACAACTACATTAAAGGAACTTTGCGTAAAGTAAACAATCCTTGCACCCGCGGATACAATCACCGTTGTTTTATCCCTGGTGGAAACAACACATCCCCTAGTCTCATGTTTCTGTCACTCAAACTAGACATCAAGGGGCTGAACCCACAATCAAGCATAACGCTCCCTCTTGGAGTTGCAACAAACTACTTGGCCAAAGTAAAATACTGCAACGGAGAACATGCAAGAATTTACTCAAGAACAAAATATAAAAGAGAAGAACCAAATATATTACTCATCACAATCTGAACATAGTCTCATAATCCATCAGATCCCAACAAACTCAGCATAGCAACAGCAGAAATTACAAAAGTGTCTCGATCATGTGAGGGAGCTCACGAGGTCTCGAAAGTGGAAGCACAAAGAAGGGAGAGGTACATCACATAGCTACTGGTCACGGACCCATGGTCCAAGGGGGACTACTCACGGTACATTTGGGAGGCGTCCATGGCTATGGATGGTCTCCCGGAGGGGGTTCCTCCTCCCGGCAGGGTGCCGGGGCAGCTTCTCCAGGCAGCCCCGATCTTGAAACGGCGGCGGCGGCGGTACAGAGGCGAGTTCGCGGAAAAGAGATCGATATTAGGGGTTTCCACCCCGAGGGCTAAATATAGGCGGAGGGGGTGTCGAGGGGACCCACAGGGCAGCCAGGAGGCCCCCTGGCGCGGCTTAGGGTGGGGCCGCGCCAGGGACCCTTCTGAAGTCCCTGTGGTGGCCCCCCTCCACTGCCTTGGTGATTCCGGAAGCTTCCGGGTCGCTGATTTTTTATCTGATTTTTCTGGATTTTTTGGAGCACTTTTAATGGCCGGAAAACCTGAAATACAAAACAGCAGAAAACAACAACTGGCAGCTGGGTGCACTGGGTTAATAGATTAGTCCAAATATGCTCAAAAGTGTATGAAAATTCAAGCAAAACATGGAAAAGTCACACAAAACATGCATGGAGCAAGCAGAAATTATAGATACGTTTGGGACGTATCAGTGATCACCAGTGACTTCGGGATCCAGTAGTGAAGCAAATTCAACCTCAGTGGGATCAGGTACTAAATGGACCCTTGCAAGCTTGCCAGTATGTCGAGGGATATTAACGATTTCCATGAACTCCTGAGAGTGCATGCGAAATACTTTTCCTTGAATCATCCACTCCAGTATCCAAGTATCAGTATCATCAGGATTTCCGGATACATACAATGTGGCATAGAATTGCTTGATTAATTCGGAGTTGAATAGAGTCTCCATGGCAAATAGACTTGTTAGATTTTGTGCTTCAATGGTTTCCATGATATTCTGGAAGCACGTTGCAGATGATAGGCTTTGCATATCCAAGTGAATCTGTTGTTCAGCAGTCCAGAATCGAAGGTCATTAGCTGTTCGGGGCGAATAATAAGGGCTTGTGGCAAAGAAACGAAGCTTCTGGCGATGCGCTTCGACAACGAATTCTGGCCCATGTCTTGCTGAAGTACCATCACCCAGAAAAATTGGAAAAGTTTCGCGCGGGTAGATGGAATCAAGTTGTGTATCCTGGGCAGGAGTGCAATGGGGCGCCTGCTTTCGAGCAACTATAGCTCGTTCTTGGGGTTGAGTCATGATAGCCAATTCATTTTCTTCATCAGCATCTGCATTGGCTTCGGGCTCGTATGGAACAACATGTTCTTTGGCTTCGCCTTCTTCTTCTTCGGACTCATCCGCAGAGTGAGCCGAAGAGTAATCTCTTGAAGGGGCTGGCCTGTCTTGAGCCTGGGGTGAAGGCTGTGGTTCGAAATTGTCATGGTGCGACGGTTGTGGAGCAGCTTGAGGTGGAGGTGGAGCGCGTGGTGGAACGGCTTCGAGAGCAGGTGGATTTGCAGTGGGAGATGGTATGCGGATGATCTTGCATCGTGGGGCTGAAGCATGCCTTGGAATCTTCTTGGTGGGATGAGAGTTAACCTCATCAGTTTCCTCAGTAGCATCAGTGATCAATCTTCGTTTTCGTGGCTGCAATTGGGGAAGGGGAGAAGCAAGTTGCTTGAGCATTGCTTCACGCTTCTTGGAGTCAAGTGCCATAACTGAAGCATTGTGAGTTTTGCAACATTCTTCGACAGCAGATTTAATCTTTCCCTGAAAGACTTGAATATTTTGCTTCGTCTTCTCATTGACATCAGCAATCTTCTTCGAAGCAGCCTCGGCTTCGGCTTTAAAGTCTTCATCAGATTCTTCGTCAGCTTTCTTCTTGAACTTCAGAACTTTGGCAGACTCAGCCCTGTCTCTAGCATGCAAATCCCTTAACTGGTTTTACAGATTTTCAATCATTGCAATGAGAGTTGGTGAAATGTATATGTCTCCAACGTCAACTGCTTCGGGATCAATAGCTTCAGCGAGCTTGCAGAAAGCCTGATGCAGGCTTATACAATCCCATAGTTCACCTTCTCTTTGATCAGGGAAGTTGTGGTGACTATGTTTAGCTTCTCCATGAGCTTCGAGGGCAGGTGCTGTGACTTGCTTCGGAGCAACGTCTTTTGAAGTCATGTCCACAACATCTTCCTTTTGAGCAGCTCGAGCAGCTTTCTCTTCTTGCTTTGTTCTCAAGGTACTTAGTGTTGCCTTGCGCTTGGCTTCGGCTTCACTGAGTTGTTTGGCTTCGGCAACAGCCTTAGATTCTTTCTCCTTAACTTCAGCAAGCTTACGCTTCGCTTCAGCTTTCTGATTGGCTTCATCCAAATCTTTCCTTTGCTTATCAAGAAAGGCAACTTCTCTGTCAGCCTTCTCCTTCGCTTGAGTTTCTTTATCAGCCTTAGCTTGGGCTTGGGCTGCAGAATGAAGTCTTTCAGCTTCAGCACGATCTCTCTTGCGCAGTTCAGCTTCAGACAATTTCTTGGTGCCAACCTGGGCATAAGTTTTGTCAGGCTTTGCAACAGTTGATTTTAGCTTTGAAGTTTTGGTTGATCTGACAAGATCAGGAGCAGTAGCTTCGGGCTGACCAGCAGGCTTCTGCTTCGGATCATGCCTTTCCTTTGTCCTTTGCTTTGCTAGGACCAGGGGACGAGGTGGATTTGAAGCCAATGGAGCCTCTACCACCAAATGAGTTAATCAATTTGGGGCCGCGGAGCAGGAGGATCTGTGGGGTCTTGAATTCTTACACCTCTCGAAGCAGGCGGTTTCTCTCCTGCCTTTTTCTTCAGAGGCTTCCGAAGCTTTTGCCTCTTGGGATTTGGAGCAACTAGGGTGTGCTCAGACTCATCATCTGCATCAGCTGCAGGATCCTCATGAATGGAATCCTCAAGCTGTGCGGCAGCAGCAGCTTCGACATCAGCAGCATGTGCACTATCGTCATCTGAGACAGCATGTGGTGGTGAAGCAGTTGGTTTCCGCAGCCTGCGCTTCTTAGGCTTCAAAGTGCCAGCATCTTCAACATGGCATTCAGCAGTCTGTGCTTTGTCTTTCTTCTCATCTCTGAGTCTTTTCTTCTCAGCCAGAATAGCAAGTCTTTCTTGCTCCTTGGGGTAATCATCTGGTGTCTTAAGAGAATTGGGGTGAGGGACCTTTGGTGGCTGATGGCGGTGAAGTTAATAGGTTTAGTGGGATTGCCTCCCCTGTTAACCGCGCCAATAAACGATTCTTGATAACCCAAAAGTCTAGGGGATCAATTTTATCTTTTCGATAAATAAGGATGTCGATCCCACGAGGAGCAGAAGGTGCTGATAAGTGACACTGGATAAGGAAAGGCTGCACACACTCAAAGGTAAAATATTTAGGGGTTTTTGGTTTAAGCAACAGAAAAGTAAAAGACAAGCAAAGTAAACAGGGTAACTGAGGAGTAGCAAGTGTCCCTATCCTTTCACAAGGATAAGCCTAGGAACTAAACTTATAAAATCTAAAGCATTCTCGAGAACACACAGGAGAGATAACCAAGTTACTTTCACCATACTCCGCCAAGTAATATGTATTGTGTTGATAAGTGTCGGTGGGTGGATCAATGCTAGTACACCTTCTAGACTAAGATAAGTGTACTCTTATGATTACACACCTTGCAAGCATCCGCAAATACAAGGTAGTAATTAAGGCATAAGCCTAACCACAACATTACGATCAAGGATCCATAACTCCCTTGTGCAAAAGTGTGCGAACTGGGGTTCAGGTTTCTGTCACTCCGGCAACCCACCATAAGCATCCTTTGTGCACAATGTATTCCTCTAGGACCATGAAAGGCGAAGTGTTAAGTGTTCGACTCATATAACACCACTAGAGAAATAACAACACAACTTAAGTATCAAACAACACATAATACTTCAACATCATATGACTACTAACAACTAGACTTCTCCCATGTTCTCGAGAACTAAAGTAACTACTCACAAGACATAAAAGAGATCATGATCAGAGGTGATAGATGGGTGGCAAACAATCTGGACACAATGATATTTCTCCAACAAAACTCAATAGCATTCACCACAAAGTAGTAATCAACACCAATAGAGTACAGACTAGTCACACCATCTGACATACCCAGAACTTATTTTACTACTTCCCATTTACGGGAGGATTCATCTAAGAACCAAAGCATGTCTTCCTGTGTGAAGAAACTCGATATTCTCATGGTCTAAGGAATTACGTATATGATAACATTTCATGATATAACTTATAACGTTGTTACGATGTGATCTCTAAGTATATCATTCAATACTGGGGTCGGTTCAACATCATTGTTCAGCTAACAATATGTTCTCATTGCTACTGACATCCTTGTTACAAGAACAATGTCCATGATTAAGAAAACGTAATCCTCAGTTAGCACATGAGCTGGTCTTAGAGGCTAAACCAGGAAATCTTGGTGTTTTACATTTCCACACATGCAAATGAGTTTTCTTCTGAATCTCACAGTCAGGGTCATTGCAATTATAGCACAGAAATATAAACATTAATTACGAACATGGAAATATATATATATATAATAACATTTTATTATTGCCTCGAGGGCATATTTCCAACAGTCTCCCACTTGCACTAGAGTCAATAATATTGTCAGTGCTTGAGCACTTTACACCTATGGCATACCGGTGCAATACATGCTTCATTTGTGGTATAGACTTCATCATCGGATCTGGACGTTTCAGGCCCGTTTGTATTTTGCATATCTTCGCGTTTTCACGCTATCATAAAATTCACTAATTTTACCAGTTTAGCTTTGTATATGTTTGAATCATTTGGCAGGACCTTGGTTCCTTTAAAATAAGTCATGAAATCATTCATCAATGTTCCATGAGCTTCAAACATCTAGGAAACCATACCACGTTCATAAATGAACTTATGACTCAAAATACCATCCCTTGTTACTTCTTTAAGCAACAATATACTTAGCCTCTGTTATAGAATTCACCACAGTATCTAACTTAACATAGTTCCTTCATACTGTGCCACCCTTACGTGTGAAACACATAATCCCAATTAAAATCGAAAATCGGTCGGAGTAAGTATGAAGACTGAATTGGTGTAACTGTTTAGATCAAAAATTCAGCTGGTGTAACTCATTACAACGAGCTCTTCATTATCTCCATTTTTCGAGAAACATATCTTATCTTTCATAAGCTTAATTTTTTCACTGTTTGTCCAATAGTCAACAACTTTATCACTTTGGTATCTTGCTCACAACCTTTTGGAGCACTGGACATATCTGGTTGTTTTACATATTATGGTGTACATGATTAATCCAAACACACAGGAGAGTGAAATTCAATTCATGTGTTTTGCTTATCTGTGTTCATGAACACCGATTTCCGCAAACAACTTTTCACCGTGACCTCGGCAAGAACATCCTTCCTGGCGTTTTCATACTAAACTACTTTAGTATCATGTCAACATGTAACGTTGGCTTTAGCATGATCAAGCACTTACTATCTGCATAGATCACTGTGCTCAATACAAATGTTATATTAGCCCAAGTTCTTCAACTGAAAACTATTTCCAATGAATTCCGTATTCGTGTCAAGAAATTTATATCATTTACAATCAACAATATTTCATCTACATAAGGTTTTAGAAATATCATTCAGCTCCCACTTACTTTCTTGACCATTCAAGCATCTTCGTTTATTCCCGATGAAAACAAACTCTTTTGGCAATTTCATCATAACGAAAATTCCAACTCCATTGTGCTAGATCCAGTCCATCACTGGATATCCAAGGCTTGCATCTATTTTAGCATCCTTTGAATCGACAAAACATTCCGGTCGTATCACATATACGTCCTTTGTTATATTTTCG
Organism: Bromus sterilis; assembly: GCA_950022295.1. Classification (NCBI taxonomy): domain Eukaryota; kingdom Viridiplantae; phylum Streptophyta; class Magnoliopsida; order Poales; family Poaceae; genus Bromus; species Bromus sterilis. The sequence goes on along the minus strand of OX465599.1, from coordinate 278,739,797 downwards.
TGTAGGAACTTTGTTTTGACGTTCATTCTACCATATCCTATAAATGAGATATGTAGTAATTGCTAATATAACCCGAACGGACTAAAGCATCTCTACGGTCGAAACTATTTCGCCGTAGTCAACCTTTGAACTTGCTAGAAAACAATTTTCCAACGAGTTGAGCTTTATGGATAAAACAATTTCATCCGAATCAATTATAGATCCATATACATATTCTTCAGACTTTTAGTCTTTCGGAGGGTCTACCAAGTTCAAAACTTGACTTCCTTCCATGGATACTATCTCGGATTATTTGGCATTTAGCCAAATCCTGGAGTCAGGGCCCATCAACGCTTCTTTGTATATCACAGGTTTATCGTTGTCGAACAACAATATCTCGTTTACATAAAAATGTTTGTACGAGTTTTGTCTAACCTGTGTAGTTCAGCTGCACACTTATTTGAAGATTCAACAATCTTTAACAAGTTGCACTGTCCTCCCACTCACTCTTTTGAAAGAAACTATTTTTCTTCAAAACACACCGTTCTTAACAACAAACAGTTTTGCTTTTCTGTAGTGATAGAGGAATACCAAAACTTTTGGCATAACCTTCACAAAGTAGCACTTATCTGATTTGGGCTTTTGACTATTTCAAACATATGCCTCATATACCCAAATTTTAAGAAAATACAACATGGTTTTAACAGTCCATACCACATCTAATATGGTGTCATTTCAACAGATTTGATGGTGCTATTTTCAGTGTAAAAGTCGTAGTCACTAACGCATAACTTTAATAAGTATAATGGAAAATTGATAAACGTCATATTTGATCTTACCGTGTCATACATGGCTTGATTACATCTCTCGAACACTTTACTCATAGTGGTGTTCCGGGAGACGCAAGTTATGATATTTCTTCACAACTCATCAGACGTTCGCTAAACTTGTAACTCAAATATTACTTTCTACAATCTAATTTGCAGAAGCTTTATTTTCTCATTACGATGAATTTCTATTTCACTCTAAAATTCCTTGAACATTTCAAAGATTTCAGACGTATGTCTCCACTGAACAGATATCCATATATTTACTTCAGTTCATGAGTGAAGATAGAAAATCCACTGTACACATCTACACTTATTGGGCTACACACATCATCATGTATGATTTTCAATAATTTAGTTTCCCGTTAATGCATGGCCTATCAACGGTGTTTTTAGTCACATTACTTTTTGACAATGTATGCAAGCGTCAAGTGATTCATAATCATATGACTCAAAAGTCCATCACTTATGGAAATTCTTCATGCATGTTATGTCACTTGTGAAAAACTGCAGTGCCACACACTTGTGGTATTTCTTTTAGTCTTGCGACGTTTAGCGTCAGTGTTTATGGATGTTTAGCATTATTATCAAGATTCATAACATACAACCTATTCACAATAGAAGTATGGCCTTTATGTTATTCATAGCTTTGAACAACTCTCTTGCAATAAACATGATTCAAAATGATGTTTTGCAACAAGGCTAAAGTGTAGTAACAATTTACTCAACTCTAAAATGAATTTATGAAGATAATCGTAGAGTCAACACACGGTACAGTAAACCTTTTACCGTGTTCCCGAGCGTGTGAAAACTCATCATTAGCTAGTCATAAAGGACATAGTATTTCTTGCATCGAGTTGCAACAATATGCAATCGATGTGATATTCCGGTGATCAACAGTTTCATCACAATATACAGAATCCACAATTAACTTCTTAATCATGGTTCCCAAGAATTACATCTCTTGACCAGCAATGAATTCATCTATAACTCCGTATGACTTTCATTTCTGAGCTGGTTATTCCAGTCTTCTTTCGTTTTGCCTTTATACGTATCATAGTTCTATTTCCAATGTCACTCCTACTCACAAAAGCTCACACATGATTAAGGATGGCACAGGCCATGGAATTTCCGGCGTGTAAGTCTTACTAACATCCTTTGGACTTCCTTTCCCTTAATTCTCATCATCATATGATCGGTGTTCTTCTGGATCCCACACTTATCAGTTTTGTTTAGAGCATAGTGAACATTTTCACTAATGCTTACAATCATACATTGTACTAGATATCTTATATCCAACATTAATTGTCTTACTACTGAAAACAATTTTTCAGTTCCATGAATATAACATAACTATCCCAAATGTTTCGAAGTTCGGGTGTCATGGTGGTGAAGACAATGCACTTAGCTGTGGTGGAATTCTAGCATTTTGGATTATGGACGTAAGTCACATCATCCATAGCATCAGCGGGAGAGCATCAAAAATTTGCGATAGGACATGGTCCTTCTCGGCAGTATTGAGGATAGTCCTCACAATACGGTACCAATCGTAAAGTTTTTACCAGATAATACAGTTAATCAAAATCAATTGGGAAGGTGGTAATGCGAGCCATTATTCTACAACGATAATGCAAATACTAAGACTTCGTTCATAATTAAGTTGCACTTGTGATTAATCAATTTAATTACTAAGTGCGCTCCCACTCAGATCAATATCTCTCATAATTGATGCTGGAGTGATTCAAGATCCAACCCAATCGTCCGCCATTGATGTGACATCACTGATGACTTAGACTGGACCGGTAGGCCAACTTGCCAATCACGCCAAAGGTGATTCTTGTTCATCTTTCGATGGGCGTGTTCCGGTAGCAAACTTTTATCCAAACCGTGAAGACAACCAAGTGTAATTGCAGTGTGTTCTTAACACACCCGCCTTTTATGCGTCACACCGTGTGCACCCATGTGACATGACCTGCTCCGATGTGAAACATAGTATAGACGGTGCTACAGTTGGAAGAACACTATCAACTTGATATTGTTTTGAGAGAGATCACCCTAATAAAATACGACTACCGCGCATCAAACAAGGGTGCATCAAAGGGATAAACATCATAGGCAGTTCATAAAAATTATGTGATATAGTATAGCCCTTTGCTTCGTGAAGTCTTCATTGTCTTCACGTCGTCGTGGTTGAAGTCACCGTGTCCAACAACTTTGTCCTTGGCGCCGGGAACATCACCACGGCTTCCGGCATGTGCGTCGGGGTCCACCTCCGCATCGTAGATCATCACCTTGCATCTATATATTGCTTTGCCTTGAGCTAATAAACAGCTCTGGCACGCAGGCCATAATTTAATGACAATCATATGACTCCAGTCATCATGCCGTAACACGACACGCAGGTCGTGAATAAATACTACATCATATAGCATCTCATACAAACACACTGCAAATCTTGAAGGCTATACCACATCACATGCATACTCTGCAAAAACAAGTTAGATCACTATCTACACGGGTTGTTGCAAATTTTATCGTGGTTGATTAGCAGGTTACAAGCAAACGTTGTTCACTAAACAAACCAAACACGATACTTCAATATTGCTAGTTTAACGTTCGGGGTGCGTGTAGCAACTAATGCCACAAGCCAAACTTCGTTCAACGCGTGACCCCCGTGTGGATTTGAGTTCATAAAATCCACAAGCCCCTCCATGTTAAATATTCTATTGCGAGATTAAGATGAGATCCAAGGAGTTTGATTAGACCATGATCAAGGCAACCAGCATACTGAAAGCAGCATAGAGGGATCGATGGAAAAATCAATCCTTGTAGCAAAACCTCAACTTGCCATCAAGCATAGAAAAAATCACATGACAGGGAAGCAACAAGAAAATCAATGCCTCATATCACACATATGATCTAGACCTAAACATGCAACTAATCAAGGATCGCTCTGATACCACTGTTGGGAAACGTAGTAGAAAACAAAAAAATTCGGCCTACGAATCAAGAACCCAAGATCATCCAAGAAGATTGCATACAAGGTTTTAGGTCATGGCTCACCAACCGATGTAGCGGAAGTAGAGTTGGTGAAGACCGTCGGTGCAGATCCCCGCAGCTAGGAATTTCAATGACCTCCCAACCGCGAGGATATCGATCCCGCGTACCGTTCCACGATCCGTTGCGTGATATGTCCCGCGAACCGTCCCGATCAAGTCCCACGAACAAGTCCCTCGAACATGATCTCCGAGGAAGAAGAAGGACCTCGAAGAAGGATCAAAGGTATGATCCCTCTACCGGTATCCACACATCCCGATGTAGCAATCCAGCAGCGCTCCGCCGTCCAGAGAAGAACGCCACCGAGAGAAACTAGAGGGAGAAGAGCCTAGCGGCGTCCGGACTAGAACGATCTAGCCCGAAGAGAATTAGAGGCGCGTGGGATTTAGCTGGGGCAGCCTTGGGGCTTTTCTGGTGTATCTTTGGGGCTACCCCTGCCCCCGAATATATAGGTGGAAGCCTGGGGTCGCAACTTGGGCGAGGGTTCTCCCCAAAGTCGGTTTTGGCCACCAGGAGGAGTCCAACACGGATTTCAGTACGAAACGCTGCGGACTACGGCGTCTATGGGGGGAAACGCCAGGGACCCTGGCGTTTTGCCCTGGCCCCCAAGGAAAGTCTATTTCCCACCGACCTATGGCCTTGTGGACCTTCCTACTTGGCCTAGCTTCGGTTTCCGTGTCTTGGAGAGTTCCATAACCCTCCGGATACTTCCATAAGCTCCCGGGAACCTCCCGGAACCTCCCAGAACATTTTTGGAGCTCCAGAAACAATTTCCCGATGTTTCGTAACCTTTCCACAACTATTACCGAATGTTGCAAAACCTTCCAAGACTATCACGGATGTCTTGTTACCACTTCAAGACTCTTCTTGAATATTCTGGAATCATCCGAGACCATTCAGGAATATTCCGAAACCATTCGGTACCACCTAGAACACTTCTAGTGCTACCCGGAAACACTTCCGGTTCCACCCGAAACAATTCCGGTACCCTTTCTCTTTTCATCTCCTAGTTCTCTAACAGATTACTACTCGTTAAGTGTGTGACCCAATAGGTTCGGTATAATGCGGACATGACTCAGAACATCTTTCGGACATAGGTCAACAGCCTTTTGTCAATATCCAATAATCAACAGTGGAGCCATGGACACCCATGTTGACTCCCGCACATATACGAAGAAACTTCGAGTGAACCATTATGTTTAGCCATGTACCATTCCCTTTGCTTCGCGATATATGACAAAGTCAGAGGAGAGAAGTTTGGCACCCATGTGTAACAACTTCTTGAACACAAGCCACTCGTTATCCTCTTTGCTCGTTTGTCTCTATTTCTCGTTATTGTATTCCGGTATCCCCGTGATTAAATCACAATGCGTCTAGCCAGACTTAGAATGGATACCGTCATACCGAGTGGGCCCAAAGTCAATATCTCTTCATCGTGAAGGAGCAAATCCCATTCTTGAACTATCACAGTCACTAGCCACACCATCTGACATACCCAGAACTTATTTTACTACTTCCCATTTACGGGAGGATTCATCTAAGAACCAAAGCATGTCTTCCTGTGTGAAGAAACTCGATATTCTCATGGTCTAAGGAATTACGTATATGATAACATTTCATGATATAACTTATAACGTTGTTACGATGTGATCTCTAAGTATATCATTCAATACTGGGGTCGGTTCAACATCATTGTTCAGCTAACAACATGTTCTCATTGCTACTGACATCCTTGTTACAAGAACAATGTCCATGATTAAGAAAACGTAATCATCAGTTAGCACATGAGCTGGTCTTAGAGGCTAAACCAGGAACTCTTGGTGTTTACATTTCCACACATGCAAATGATTTTTCTTCTGAATCTCACAGTCAGGGTCATTGCAATTATAGCACAGAAATATAAACATTAATTACGAACGTAGAAATATATATATATATATATATATATATATATAATAACATTTTATTATTGCCTCTAGGGCATATTTCCAACAGTTATCCCCTTGAATAACCTACCTAACTTTTGATCTGAGTGCCCATTTCATCTCTTCTTTCCTAAGAAGTGTTTGAAACTTTTCCTCGGCCTCACCAGATGGTCCACCCTGTCTAACGCTTCGACCTCGACTTTTAAGTCCAATTCGTTTATGAGACTTAAGGAGTATCCATATGTAAATAGCTAGCGTGTACTAGTATATTCTTCTCAACATGCAATTCTGCCACCTCATTCAATATCCATGACAAAGATCCATCTTAACATGCACCCATGCATAAGTAAAAGCTACCTCAACATGCTGATATAAATGACAATTTTTAATGTGTTCATAATTTAGTAAATAATTTACAAAATACAATAATCAAACACCATAAATCATTTATATTTTCAGTTTTAGTTCACATATTATTAGTTTCAATATTCATATTTCATACAACCAAAATAGAATAAAATGTACCCCCTTTGTTCGAAAATAATTGACTCAAGGTTTTTTAAATATGGATGTATCTACACACTAAAATGCGTCCAGAACTCCAGATACATTTATATCTAGATAAAACTAAGTTATTTATTTTCAGACGAAGGGGGTATTACAAAACATTTTCACAACAAAATGAGGGGTATCATTTCGTTCACTCAAAAGAGTGACGACACAACTAAAAAAGCTTAGAAATCCGTAAGATAACCTTAAAATTTGGATCAGTGATATATGTGCACGTACTACAATTACCTCACGGCACATGCTAGTTGTTGATGAAAGATGAGCATGCATGACTTTGGGGCTTGAACTCTAACTTGGCACATGGAGTTTTTAAGTTGAAGCTAGCTACCAACCGTGCCGCAAAGGACGAGAAAGGTCGAAAAGGGAAACCAGATCCGAACGTCTTGCACGTAGGACGACTTTTTCTTTTAAATACTAGTTTTTTTATTTTTTGATGGAAAATTAGCTAGTTTTTGTTATGGTTATCTGACCATTACGAGTGTTTTTTTACGGGGAACCATTATGAGTCTTTAATATTGTATATAGGTCTGTGTTTGTTGTAAGTTTTATGATTTGTCACAAAAAATTAACACAGTGCAATCATAGACATTTATAATTTATATACACATACATTTATTTTTATGAGCACATACACATATATCTTATTTTTATAAGAATCTTCGAGCTACTGAACCAATACAGTATCTTAAGATTAATGATCATCACATGTATCTTATAACTAATGAAACAAACGTTTTCTTTCACTAAACGAACATCATAAAAAAAACTGTTTTTTTTATTGCCCCTGGCCTAAAAAAATCCTGAAATATGAACGCCAATAATTGATTTTATTATTAAAAACTAATCATCTGAGTAAGACTCATTTCGTGGTTTATCATTTTGTAAGCTTCTCCGCGTCGTTTCTGAATAAAACTTGATTGCACGAAGTACCACTAAAATGCGCAGAGAGACCAGAAGATGGACCCTTTTGTTGTCTGGAAAAAACGTACTCCATAGCCACAGTAACCCGCGCATCCTACGTTGCTTCGAGCATTCATTCATGGCGCCGGCCAATAAATGAGGAAACCCGCCGGCCAACCCCATGACGAGTACATCCCATCTTACCGTCCATCGTAGACCGATTAAATACCCCAAACTGCAAGCACACCCAACAACAACTTTACGTCCACTCCATCACTGTTTTTCCAAATCAATCAAAGAGAATAGACATTTTTCTCCCCAAGCATTTCAAACAACAACAAAAAAAACACATAAAATAAACCTCCGGGTCATCGGGAGAGTACAATGCACAGTGCATGCTCCTATTCCTGGTGTCCTCCTACAGCTACAGCGCATGCGAGAGGCAGCCATGCCGATCGAGTCATCGAGGGCTATTAATTCACGCCCGACGACGATGCAGCTACTGCTCCGTGTACTACCACAACCAGCTTGGATAAAAGCTCCGGCCGTGCACCAGCTTCGTTTCGACAGGGCCTCCGAGCCAATCATCAAGCGGTGAGCTCAGCTACCACCATACCACCCGTCGCGTGCCATGGCTGTCTCGTCGCCGCTGCCGCGGTGGGCGCCCACGCCGAGCCCGTCGCGGCCGCTCTGGCGCTGGGGCGGCGGCACGCCCGACGCCCGGACCGGCACCGGCTCCGGTTGCGGCGCGGGCTGGTCGCTCGACCGGATTTTCCCGTGGGCGAGCGCCTGGCAGCGTCGTGCTCCCGCTCCCGCGGACGTCGTCGACGGTCGCGTGCCGGCGGGTTTCGACGGCGTGGAAGCGGCGCCGACGAGGGCGGCGGTGACACCATGGGCGGGCACGGAGGAGGACCCCGGGGTGTTCCTGACGTGGGAGGACGTGTGCGTCACGGTGGCCGGCGGCGCCTACGGGAGGCAGCCAGTGAGCATCCTGAGCGGGATCAACGGGCATGCCGGCCCCGGGGAGGTGCTCGCCATCATGGGGCCGTCCGGCTGCGGAAAGACCACGCTTCTTGATACTCTCGCAGGTTCGTCGTCAGTTCTCCACCCATGCATGCAAAATGCAACAGAATCCCTCTTCTTCTTTTGCTACAGTGGGTTTCACTTTTCACCCAGCGTGTGTGGGATATGTTGCATGAGATGTGAACTATTGCATGGGCGGAGAGGAACCAGAGGCAGCACGTCCATGTGGAAGTAACCAAAAGAAAATCCGAAAACGACTAAATAAGGCAATTATAAACATGCGTGAGAAATTTTTTTGAACAAATTATATGTAAGTTAACTTGAAAATATTAGCGCCGGTCGATTTCTAGAGCCGTGTGTGTTTCTCCATCAGGTTTCTACATTTGTGTACACTTTTTATGATGAAATGCGTTTTGATGTGAGCTATGCAAAAGAAACAAAATGAACTTCTTTATAGGCGAGGAAAATATAGTTTATTTTTGTGTAGCTTTCATCAAAAGGTATTTTATCATGAAATAATACAAAGATGTATTGCACATCCCTAGGGTTATGTGTAGATTTTTTTAACTTTAGAATATGATTTTCATTTTTTCAGAAAAAAAAGCCACATTAGCAATTTCTGATATGGGTGTGGCTAGGTCTCAGTCGACTGAGATTTAACTAAGTCTCAATCATGTCATATAACATGCAAGAGAGAAAAAGAAAAAACCGAAAATAAAATTTTGCACCGATCTCAACGTAAAATCTCACGAATATAGCATCGACTCAGACTTAACGAAATCTCAGTCGACTTAGACCTAGCAAGGCTGTTCTGATATATCCATCTGTTCTAAATAAGGTGCGTTTGTGGGAAATTGTTTAGAAGATAAACGTTGTTTGACCAAGTTTATGCAAAAGTATATCAACATCTACAATCTAATAGATTCACACAAAAAAAAATCTACAGTCGATATGAAAATATATTATAAGATAAATCTAACAATACTCTTTCAAAAAATAGTAATATTGAAATTTGTCTGTATAGAGTCGGTCAAACATAGAGAATTTTGTCCATCCATTACATTACTGTAAATACAGTGCCATTGAATTATAGTACCTTCGTGGCAGAGAGATTTCTGTCTGAACGCCTGCAGCACTGCGGAGCTTTTGTCGAAATAAAAGCAAAGTACAGAGGGTTCCTCATTTATTTATATTCCAATTATATACAAAGGGTTTCTCTACAATAATATAATGGACGACGACACTACAACATAAAATTTATGGTGATATCAACTTAGTGATCAGGAGCATCATAGATGACCGTACTGCAGGCCCCTATGCCTAATTCATTCTTTGATGGTGATGCCTCTTCTGCGTGTCGTCTCCTGCATGAATGAAACGGGCCTACTACACCAAGATTCCAGAGATGTGGAGGGGATGGGAGTCACCCTACGTCAAAGCTTTCTTTTCAGACTACTCTGTTGTATTTCCGCTGAGGAGTTAAGCAATTAGCCAATTAGACGGCGTAAAGTACTATAAAACGTTTTAGATAACTAAAATAGTGATCTAAAATATTTTATATTTATGAACGAAAGGAGTAGTACGTGGTACTTTCTCGTTTGTTTTTATTTCGTATAATAAGTTTTGTCTTACGTAAAAAAAATCATCAAGTTTGACTAAATTTATATTTAAATATATCAATGATCTCAGTATCAAATCAATCGCTAGCTCTTTCTTAGCATATATCATCAAATTATTTTTAATGTTTTATATTAATATTGTAGGTGCTGATATTATTTAATATGAATTTGATTAAATTTTACCAAACTTGTTAAAGTAAAATGAAAAGGAGAGAGTAGTACTGTACTAAACATTGATCGTTGTCTATTCATTGAGTGGCCCGCGTGCATGTGCGACATCATCGCAGAATGTTTGATTCGGAATTAATTTTGCCTAACGACCTGTCCCTCCCTGATTGTGAGTTGTGACCACCGAAATTAAAATCTCCGTTCCATCCATCGCAGGAAGGCTGGGGCCTGGGATCACCGAGGCCGGGTCGATTCTCATCAATGGCCGCCGGGAGAAGCTCGCCTTCGGAACCTCGGTAAGCTCACTCACAGTGCTCCAACGCTACCTAAAACGGCTTACGTCTACCTAGTCCAGATTAACTAAAAACCTGTGAAACCGAACATGAAAGGCGTACGTGACCCAAGACAACGTGCTCATGTCGACGATGACGGTGCGGGAGGCGGTGTACTACTCGGCGCAGCTGCAGCTGCCGGGGGCCATGCCGGCGGCGGAGAAGCGGGCGCACGCGGACGCCGTGATCCGGGAGATGGGCCTCGGCGACGCCGTGGACACGCGCATCGGCGGCCGGATGACCAAAGGCATCAGCGGCGGGCAGCGGAAGCGGCTCACCATCTGCGTCGAGATGCTCACCCGGCCCCGGCTGCTCTTCCTCGACGAGCCCACCAGCGGGCTCGACAGCGCCGCCTCCTACCACGTCATGAGCCACATCGCCCGGGTCGCCGCCAGGGAGGGCATGACCGTCGTCGCCGCCGTGCACCAGCCCTGCGGCGACGTCTTCGACCTCTTTCATGGGCTCTGCCTCCTCGCCTACGGCCGGACCGTCTTCTTCGGGCCAGCCTCCGACGCCACCCAGGTGAGAATAGAGAATGTTACGGAGTACATGTTACAAATTACAAATGCCTTTCTCCTTGGAAATGCTGATGATTTTACGAGCTGTTTTGGTCTTCATTTCCTGTGCTAGTTCTTTACTGACAGTGGGTTCCCATGCCCACATCTGAGGAACCCATCTGACCACTTCCTAAGGACAATCAATAAGGATTTTGACGAGGTACCTCCTGTTTTGACACTACTCTGAATAATAATTACTGTATGTGTTTGCTTTAGCTATGTGATCACGTATGCAGGAAATTGTGGAAAGCTCCAAAGCTAGGAGAAAAACAGCAGCTGAAGCAATACAGATCCTGACAGATGCTTACCAGTCCCCTGCTTATTCAGAGAAAACAATGAACCGGATAGCTGAGATGAAAGGGATAGTAAGTTGCTTACAAGCTCAATTAATCCTTTTTGTCTGATGAGTAAAGATTGTACAGTGTTATTTTGGCTGTACCAGAAAAAAAATGTGTGGTTACAAAACGCCACCCAAACGCACACTAATCTGTAATGAAAAATAATTATTAGAGTCAGTGAAGTACTCCCTCTAGTTCAAGGAAAAAGTAACCACATGGTATATGTGTAAGCAACTTTATATCTGAAATTGAATTATATGATGCTTTAGGTCATTCGATAAAAAACAAAATCCATGAAAAAAGCATCGTTTTAAACATTTACAGTCTTCAAAATGTAACTTTGCCCAACAGTTTCTGATGTAGTCTATGTGTATATGATACTTCCTTCGATCCATAATAAGTACTACTCCCTCCGATCCATAAAAAGTGTCTTTCATTTTGTACTAAGTTAGTACAAACTTTGTACTAAGTGGGCGACATTTTTTATGGATCGGAGGGAGTATCATTCATCTAGTATAAAGTTTATACTAGCTTAGTATAAAATGAGCGACACTTATAATGGATTCCCAATAAAATTGTAACAGTTTGCAAATAACTTTTGAGACGAATCTACACATATGATTTTTATGTTCATAACAAGAATAATTTAGAGAAAAGGCCACCAGACCCTGGTTTTTATAGAAAGCAATGTCAAGCTGGGGATACCAGTGAGCCAGGAAACAAGCATAGCAAGCCACCCCTAGCCCTTTACACAGCACAGCATCAACCTCCTATGTTTTAACTTTAAGCAAAGCGCAACAAAAATTAAGCAGCTTACTGTCTGGCTATACAAAAAATCTGTAGCTCTCCTGATCAAAAGCATCTCCTTCATTTCCATCATCAAAGTCTTTACACTTCCTCAAAACAGCATCAACGAGAAAGAAACACACAGGCAAGGATCACCGAAATTAGTGGATGCTACAAATCTGAACAATCAATCATACTAGCGATCAATGTTTGCAAAGTTCAACTGAAGATATATGCATATATAATACCCAGTAAAATTATAAATCTCGAAAATATATTCCAAGTAATGCATACGATTTTCAAGTTTCCAATCTGAATATTCAAAACAATATTGGTGTCAAAGTTTTCAAAGTTCAGCTGAAGGTATATCCAAAGCATCACCTTTTATGAACTGGACGGAGTACCATGCTAATTCAGCATCTGTACATGTCATTTTTCATTTCAATGAACCTGCAACAAACTTCTCGCCGTGCAGCATATGGTGCTGAGCTACCGATGTTTACACATTTAAGGTCAAAACTGTTGTTCTAATATTGAGCTACATTCCAGGGTGGAGCTCCATTTAGGAAGAGGGAGCAAGCCAGCTTCTCAACAAAGCTCTGTGTACTCACCAGAAGGTCATTTGCGAATATGCACAGGGACATAGGATACTATTGGATGCGTTTGGGTGTTTACCTGGGCATAGGCATTTGCCTCGGCACTATATTCTACCAAGTTGGTCACAGCTACAGTTCTATCCAGGTAAGTTCAAGAAGACATGATTTATGAGGGAGCATAACATCTTATACACCAACCAAATTGATTTGTTCCCCTGGATTTTCAGTCTAGATGTGAAGTAATAATGTACACGACAGCACTTCTTACTTTCATGGCTATTGGAGGATTCCCTTCTTTTGTAGAGGACGTAAAGGTTTGCTTTCTCTCCCACCAGACTTAGCATTTTCATAAGAGCCCTTCTGTCTGTACATTCACTGTGTACTGCAATAAAAATGGCTGGTTGCACACTTAATTTCTAGGTATTCAGAAGGGAGAGGCTGAGCGGCCATTATGGCGTGGCAGAGTTTGTTATCTCAAACACGCTGTCGGCGACTCCATACCTGGCGGTCATCGCCGTGATCCCCGGCGCGATGCTGTACTACCTCACGGGGCTAACGAAAGGGGCGGACCGCTTTGCCTACTTCGTAATCAACCTGTGCATGTGCACGCTGCTGGTGGAGAGCATGATGATGATCATCGCCGTCATCGTCCCGGACTTCCTGATGGGGATCATCGTCGGGGCTGGGGTGCAAGGGGTGATGATGCTCAACGGTGGTTTCTTCCGCCTCCCCAATGAGCTCCCGAAGCCGGTGTGGAAGTACCCTTGCTACTACATCTCTTTCCACAAGTACGCGGTGCAGGGGTTCTACAAGAACGAGTTCATCGGGCAGACGTTCCCGAGCGACCAGCTGGTGGAGAAGAACGTCACCATCAGTGGCCTTCAGGTGCTGCAGGAGAAGCTGCAGGTGGAGATGGGGTACTCCAAATGGGTCAACATCGCCATCCTTTGTGGGATGATGGTAGTGTACAGGGCGTTGTTCTTCGCAATTGTCAAGATCGCAGAGGAAGTCAGGCCAAAACTAAGGGTGATGAGATGCAAATTGTGTAAATAGATGATGGTGGGGATCATATTCCTCTCCTTTTATTAAACTGCCATTGTCTATAAGAACACAGTACAGTCTATGGCTTGGTTTATGGGTTTACATAGGCATACGAGACACTATGGCCCTGTTTCTTTGGACTGGAGTTTCCTGACAAATAGCTGGAGGCACGAGGAAGATATACGTTGGGAATTCGACATGCATGTATGCAAGTGGAGAACGAATACAGTTCATAATACTAGTATGCAGATAGGAAACCTGCATGCGTTTAGTCACATTTTCTTTACTGGATTCTCTTGAGGTGGATGTCTGCTAGTTCTTAGTCAGGAATATCACACGCCTGCTCTTTATTTGGAAAATAATGTGCCTATTTATATATCCAATGACCAGATGAATAGATGATAGCTTACAGTGTGCTACTGATAATGTCGGACAAATTAGACGGAGACAAAAAAAACTAGATTTTACAATTTCATTTACTAGAAATCTTCCTTTTTAAAAGTTTGTGATAACAAAATAGATATTAAAAACACATCAGATTATATAACAGGTAAATCTTGCAAGTGAACAGGGCAACAGAAATGCCGAAACTAAGACAGGTATCATATAGACGAGAGATAAGGAGGATAGTAGTTCTTTCCAGAGTATGGTATTGGTTCCATCCCCGACAATTCTTCTGTGATGCTCTTTCATGTCAGGGAAACCTGACCAAAATTGAGAATCTCCATTTATGTGTTCAATACCAGTAATGCAATGGTTTTGCCATTTTCTCTTATAAAAGTTTCTGCCAGAGGTGATCCTCAGTTTTAAGTTTACAAAGCCATTTTGCTAGTAAGACCTTATTCATTGTTTGAAGATCCAAAACCCCTGAGTCACCTTGTTCTTTGGGTCTACAAATATAGGTCAGCCTACTAATGATATTTCCTAATATGTTGGTCTTCGTGTCATAAGAACTCTGCACTGAAAAATCCAGTTCCCTTTCTGACCCCTAGATGTAATAAGGCATGTTGCTAAGGCATGATTTAACCAGAGTAAGTCAACCATCAATTGTCAAGATCATCCTTTGCCATCCAGCTAACCTATTTTCTTCCCTATTCTTAGTGGGTTTCCAAGCTGAATTTCTTATTTTAATCTCATCAATAGGAGTTCAAGATGTAAACTATTTCATGGGAAGAGTGCCAAATTTGAAGTAAATATTGTATTACCTCCGATCCATATTAATGGACTCAACTTTATATAGATTCGTATGTATCTAGTTAAATATTTAGACTAGATGCATGTGTATCTAGACAAACTTAAGTCCATTAATATGGATCGGAGGGAGTATTCAAGTAGACAGATAGGTATATCATTTCAAATAACAAGGTGGATGAGGGAAAACAAAACAATGGAGTGATTAGGATAAAACAAAAAGGAATAAGTGGAACCTCTTACAGGTATTTGCATATGAACAGTCCAAATTCTGTCCAGCCGACAACACATGCAAGTATAGAATCAAAAAGACAAACGATACCTATTAAAAGGTGGAATCTCCATCTCAAAGGAGGCAGAATGCCATATGTAAACCAGTTCAGAAATGCAGCCAGTCATATATAACCATAGATTTGTGCTGAATGGCACAGTGGAAAGTGAAGGGATTTAACATTTGCAAATAAATAAATCGGCATATTGCCAAGCACAGCTACTGCTAAAGTACTACTGCTGATCCTTGGGCATGATAAAGAAAAATAAGTATCGAAAGGGAAGTAAGAACACAAGCAAGCATTTGGCAAATGCTACAAAATATAGATATTCCGATTTGCCCATGTCTCAAAACTCAAATAAAAATGCCTATATTATTGTCACCTCGAAGATATCATTACTAGATAAACCATCTAGTGGCCAAACGAAGGAAATGTCATGGTACCTTGTCCACATTTCGTCAAGCACCTTCTAGTTGAGGGTTCACCTTGTCCTTGTTGTCTATCAAAGAACGAGGCCATGCCATGATGTAGGGGTGGACATGGCCATCAAATCTCCTCCGAAATAGCGTGCCCAACTCCCCTGTCTCCATGCATAGAGACAGGAACCAACAAGGGTAAATTGCATCAACCAACATATCCATGGTACAGAAGTACACAAATCCACCAATGATGGACAAAACCTTCAGTTTATAATGTTCCTCAAGTGTACCCTCAGTGATCTCGACGATCGTCTCCACTGGAAACTTCTTGTCAAATATCCATCTCTCAATTCCATCCTGGCCAGCTCTCCAGACCCAAACAAGAAGATCAAATTCCATTGGGCAGACAATGCAAGGCTTTCCATCCTTGGTCTCGCCAAATTTAAACATGAATTCTTCCCCCACCAAGACTGCCGGCACATCCATCTGGGAGAATTGTAGTGTCGCTGTGTTCAGCACGAGGATGTAGGCTTGTTTCTTGTGAATCCAGTAGACGAACCCATTCACCCTCGTGCCAGATTTAAGCCAGTATTCGTCATCAGGTGGTGGCGTCACAGCCTCCGACCACGGGAGGATCTGCCACTCCCTGCTTTCTGACGAGAAAACGGCGGCACGTGCCCGCGACTCGTCGTGACAGGTGCAAACCAGTCGCAGCGGTTCGCCGCCATCTTCGGAGGAGAGGATGTAGCACCCAAGGCAGCAGGCGTCGCCGTGCCCGTCCTCAAAGATCTCGTCGGGCGGCTGGGGGATGAGATCCAGGGCCCGTGTGAGGGGGTTGTAGACGGCCAATTGATCCAGAATTTCGTCTAGGAGGAGGATGTAGCCGTCGCGGCAGTCTTG
Organism: Bromus sterilis; assembly: GCA_950022295.1. NCBI lineage: Eukaryota > Viridiplantae > Streptophyta > Magnoliopsida > Poales > Poaceae > Bromus > Bromus sterilis. The sequence goes on along the minus strand of OX465599.1, from coordinate 278,723,297 downwards.
TATGACCCACCCCGGGAAGGCGTCGTCGTCGTCGTCGGGGAGGCGGGTGAGGAAGAAATCGGCGCCGCGGACGACGGCGGCGAGATCAGGGTCGGAGCGGCGGCGGAGGGGGGCGAAGGAAGGGATGGAGGGGCCGTCGGGGTCGAAGAAGAGGCCGAGGAGCGGTGGTGGGTGGACCTCCCGGAAGCTGCGGCGGAAGACGGGGGACGACCGGACGGCGTCCAAAAAGGTGCGGCAGCTGAGGGCGGCACGGACAAGGCTCGGTAGGGAGGGGAGGCGGAGGAAGATCTCGCGGAGGAGATCATCGTCAAGAGCGGTTACGGTGGTGGCCGCGGTTGGTCGCGGTGACTTCGCCGCCCCCGGCGATGGTGACTGCTGCGAGGTCATGGCTATGCTAAACAGGAGGTTGGTGACTTGGTGTGGAATGACGCTCTTACTTTACTAGAGCATCTCCAAGAGCTTCAGTTTCTAAGGACTAAATTGTAAAAAAAACATCACAATTGTGGACCTTAAATCAAAAAAATCATCACAATTGTGTTTTTCCTAAAAAATCACCGGTATTATACTGATAGTTTTTAGAAAACGTTGATCTAGCGATTAGAACCGTATGACACTCACTTCATTAAATACTTTGACTTTGACATTCACTGACACGGGGGATCCATTTATCATAGGAAGAAACAAAAGAAAAGAAAAGAAAAGATGGGTCATTCAACAGGCAACAACCCAGTGGTCGCCATTGCCGGTAGATGACCGTCGTCGGCCGACCATTGCCGCCGCCGCCAATAGGAGGGAGAGCAGATGCTCGCGCCCAGGCCCCCACCGCCATCGGCGAGCCCACCACCAACCCTGCGCACAGGTCCGGGCTCGCGTCCATCCTGTCGCCGCCGCTACCGGTTGGCCCCCGCCCCCGCCCCCGCCGCCAGGAGGAGGGGAGGAGATGCTCGCGCAGGTTCCCCATCGCCATCGCTAGCCCAACGCGCAGATCCATCGAGCTCTCGCCATTGGAGGTCGCCCAAGCTCACGCGTCCACGTTGCTCGCTGCCGCTACCTGCACTCCAGCGCTGCACCTCCCTCCCGTAGTGGGGGCGTGGAGGCATTCTTGTAGTCCCGTAGGCGGGGACGTCATAGGAAGGAAGATGTTAAGGAAGAAAGAAGGATTATTTTTAGGGGAGGAAGAAGAAGGGATGCGAGAGAGAGCATTTCAGGGAGGGGTAGTCAAACGCTATTCATTTTGGTTGCCACATCATCATTTATTGATTTAATTCGAATGATCGGTGTTTTTTGAAAACTATCAGTACAATACCGCTGGAATTTTGAGAAAAAACGCAATTGTGGTGGCTTTTTTATTTAGTTTCCACAATTGTGGTGGTTTTTTTGCAATTTAGTCGTTTCTAAGAGATAATTGGTTTGAATTTTTTTAAACGATGGCTTTTCACATCAAATAAAAGAGAATCAGAGTTGTTCGGTTAATTGGGGAAAACCGAGGAAAAACCCTCACAACCATTGAGAGGCACCCGGAAGATACCTCACACACACCACTCCAAAGGGTGTCTCGACGAGACCGCACGAAGGCGTCATCATCATCACCCCTCACCTAAATGCGTGGTCGTCAACCCTAAAACCTGCGACCATATAACGCAGCTCCGACTCTGAAGGACAAAACCAGGCATGGTAGACACCATGAAAGATCACTTAAAGGTCCACCTGCAGCCAGTCATCGTATAACACAGGGCCCCACCACCGCAACTTCCACTTCACAGCAGCAAAATGAACCGAGGCAATCTCGTGGACACGTCGGAGAAGAGCCGACTATCTCAATCATTGTGGTGTCGCCGATATCCCTCTCACCTTCATCGTTGCCACAGAAGTGTGGACGTCACCCCCCCCCCCCCCACCATCCACTGGTCTCGCTTTCCGGTGCCAACCTCCGAGACGAAGCCCCCAAGAGGGTAAACAAAATTGAAGCATCATCGTCATCCGACCCAAAGGTCAAGGGTTTCCCCTGAAGAGCCTAAGAGACCAGATTCGTGCGGAGAGGTGCGCAAGCAAAACAACGATGCCTCAAGGAAGGTCAACGACGGCCACAGCCGTCGCTATCGCTGGTCACGGCACTAGGTCGAGATGGGGTTTTCACCCACACTACCGCACCATCTCGGCCGCACATCTTCATGCATCAGCACCGGCAAGCCCGTTGATACGTCCTAAAATATCTAAAAAAAATTGTTCCATGCTTCTTTTGGTGACATTCTTACATGTTTTGATGCACTTTCATATCATTTACAACATATTTGGGACTAACCTATTAACCTAGTGCCCAGTGCCAGTTTATGTCTGTTTTTGTCCGTGCAATGTAGAAAATAGCTAAAAATTCAAAGTGCTCGAAAAAATCCAGAAAATTTCCATAAATTATTTTTCACCGGAAGACTCGAAAAGCCCGAAGGGCAGCCACATAGGGACTTCTTTTTGCCATCTACGCCATTGTTCCACCGCCACTACGATTCCAAGATCGGGATCAGCAGAAGTTCCTGTCCTGGCATCGTGCCAGAGGGAGGATTGATCTCCGGAGGCCCTCCATCACCATGATTTCCTTTGGGATGCTCCATGAGTAGTCCCTCCTTGGACCATGGGTCCATGGAAGAAATCTAGTAGATGTCTTCTCTCCAATCTTGTGCTTTATTGTCTAGACCTTGTGAGATGCCTATCATGATCAAGGCATATTTGTTATAATTCATATGTTGTTATGTTGTATTTGCTGAGATCTGATGGATTATGAGATTATGTTCAGTTTGTGGAAGTAATATATTTGATCTCTTTTATATTTTTGTTCTTGAGTAGTTGATACGTCCAAAATGCATAACTATTTTATATCGTAATTTACCCCTATTCATTGATATATTTCACATTATGATGCTATTCTTATGTTGTTTTGGCTTGTTTTACACGGTTTACAACTTTCTGGTGTCGAAACAGCAGACGCAGGATTCAGCGGAGAAAAGTGGACATTGAGTTGCTGAAACAGAACATCTCCAAATGCGCTGAAAATCGACAGAGGATATTTTCCAGAAGAATAACGAAGCTTTGCCGAAAAGGAGCCAGAGGGGGGCCACCAGGTGCCCAGGCGCCCCTTTGGCGCGGCCCCCACCAGGGGCGCGCCGGGAGGCCGCTTGGACCCCTGGGGCCACTCCCGGCTCCCCCTTTGGCATATATATTCCCCGTCATCTGAAAACCCTAAAAAGAGAGGAGTTTTGTCATGGGAAAGACACGACAGATGTCCGAAGAGTCGAACTTGACATGGGACCTTTGCTGCGAGGCGATTTCATGGAGAGAGTCGACATGGACAAGAGACTCGGTGATTTACCCAGGTTTTAGCCCCTCTTTGTCTCGAGGTAAAAGCCTACTCCTGCTTCTTAGTATTATGGGTTCCGACTCTCGAAAGAAGAGTTGGTTGATCGATTACAAGAGAATCGGCTCGTAAACTTAGTCTCGATGAGATCTAGGTTACGCCAACAAGTATGTAGTCCTATCTTAGGTTGAGATTGTTCTCTGACCCTGGATCCCACGGACCTCGGCTTATAAAGGCACCGGGTCCCGGGATTCCGCTAGTCCGACTCCAACACGAGGTGGAGTCCTATTCTACTTTACAAACATGTTGTATGCTATATAAGGTAAGTCAAATTCCTTCTACGGCTTCGATCTTCTCTCCTTGGCGCAACCGTATTTTGGCCGGGTCTTCTCTTGTGGGCCTTCCATAGGTGAGTCGGTCCATAGATCTAATGCCGGGTTATGGGCTTGGTCCATCCCCCCGACATTAGCCCCCAGGATTGGTGTGATGCTTTAGTCTTCGCAGCAATCTTCTTGTTACCATCGTGGTTGCCGACTCCCTAGCTTGAACAAACCGACTTCCACCATTTTTAGGATTTACGGGGAGTCGGTGCCAATCTTATTGTCCTTTCGCTTCATCTTACAACTAGAAGACTTCCTTTGACTTTTTCAGTCAAAGATCTGGTATTGCTTTTATGATTGCACTGCCCAAAACGCCGGTTGGAGGCATTGATGTTTGTAGTGGGAATCGAGGAGTCTTTCCATAAATGTCACCTACCATGGGTAGTTTACCCACGTCTTTATAGCATTGATTGATCACCTCAGATTTGTTATAAGTACCCCTTGGGTGGTTTGTCTTTTGAGTGCCCGAATATTTCTTCTTCCTCTTCTCCTTCTACCAGTTTTCTCCATGGCACCCAAGCTAGAAGCTCGCTCCCTTTTGGCGACCAATGACCCTGGCTCTAGCGCAGGCGCTCGTGGTCGAGGTTGTGACCGCGGTCGTGGCCGCGGGCGAGGTCATGGTCGTGGCAGAGGTAGGGGAATAAGTGCTCGTGTCGCTTCTCCATCTGAATCTCCCCCTTCTTCCCCTAAAAGGGGTGAGTTCTTGATTCATGTTCAGACGATTCGTCGTTGGATCAAGCTTCCTGAGTCTTTTGCTCAGCTTGTGATTGATTCAAGGCCTTCGGGTCTTTGGCTCCGCTCTGAGGGATGTCCTCATGGACCTACCTGGGTGGCTACTAGATTTTCTAGCCATAACTCCATGTTTTTGAGAAAGGTTGGAAAACCTTTCTCCGCTCCAAGAACATCTCAAGAGGAGACACTATTGTCTTCAGATATGATGGTGATGACTCCTTGTGGGCTAGAATCTTTGACTCAGATGGTGACCGAGCCTGCTTCTGCATGGAGAGTTCCAACAGTAGCGATGAAGAATTCCACAATAATGAAGAAGAAGTCTAAATCTCTTCAACTAAAGATGAAGCCGACTCTAAAGATGATGACTGAAGCTGTAGATTTTTCTTAGTAGTATTTTTCCGAGTCTGGCCTTTACTTTTCTGTAATGTAAGGCTTCCTCTTTTGATGTAAGACTCGGTTGTGTGATGAATGAAAATTTTAATTTCCTATCCAATTTGTAAGTCGGTTTGATACCAGACTTTGAATATTTTTACTCAATGCATGAGAGATGATATTTTTATATGATATGTCTGTATCTGTAGCCCCCCTAAGTCGATTCAGAATAGCTTCTGATCGGTAATCGACTCATAGGATACATCAAATTGTAGCCCCCATGAGATGGTGTGGTCATGTTTGTGTGTCGTACCGGGTCATATATATTCTTTGAAGTCATACTCCCCAATTGTTGGTATGATCATTGTGGCATCATGCCAAATCTTTGAATAAGAATTTTTTGAAGTGTTACTCCCCAAGAGTCGGTATATGCGTTTGGGTGCTTGATGACCCTCAACTATAGGGGATCGATTGTAGGGTTCTCGCGGGTAAGTTAACCCAATTTATTGATTCGACACAAGGGGACACAAAGAGTATTTATAAGCTTTGACAGTTGAGTTGTCAATTCAACTGCACCTGAAATATGGTTGCTTGCAAAAAAGTATTAATAGCAACTGGTGATATGATAGCAATAGTGATGATAGCGAAAGTGAAACAGTGAAAAGTAACAACTAGTGACCAGCAGGATTAAAATACTATAGGATAGGGAGATGGATGGTCGGGCGCTCCATGAATAAGAATGAACATGTAATAGATTCTGACACGGGGCAAGGCACACAGAAATGCAATGATCATCTAGGAAAATATCAAACATTAGGCATGTATCTCGTAGGTAGTTGTGCGTGCTTGCAATAAGAACTTGCACAACATCTTTTGTCCTACCATCCCGCTATGAACGGGGCCAAAAGGAACTTATGGAGATTAAGGTGCTCCTGTCAAAGAGCACCGGAACAAAGCAATAAACTCAATGGATACATGGAATCCTCAAATTATGGACCATCCCTTTGGTGTCCCAAGCTGTCACCTTTGGGATCTCCGGTTCCGGACCATAATAGGTGCATACAACTCATAGATAGGATCTTGAACATAGATAAATTCATGAAAACATAAGTGGTACAGATCTGAAAACATGGCACTCGGGCCCAAAGTGACAAGCATTAAGAGCAATAAGTTGTAGCAAAGATGATAAACACCAAGGTAGATGATAGGCAACATGCCCCCAACAATCTGAGGAACTATTACATGATCAATCTCATCCAATACCTACCATCCCCTTTGCTTACAGTAGGGAATTACTCACACATGTGAAGAGAAGTCATGGAGGAAGGATGGAGTGGTGATGGCGATGGCGACGATCTCCCCTCTTCAGAGGCCAAATCAGCCTCCAGATTAGCCCTCCCGAGGAAGAACAGAGGTTGGCGGCGGCTTTGCGACGGGTTCTGGAAAAGCGACTTCTTTTTCGGAGTTTCCCCGTCACAGGAATAAAAAGGAGACGAAGTAGGGCACCATGGGAGGGGGAGTCGCCCAGGCGGCCTGTGGGCGCGGCCCCACCTCTGGCCGCGCCAGCAGGGCGCCTGGGGCCCCCTGGCTGCCCTCTGGCCCCCCTTCTGGCTCCGGGCTCCTTCGGGTGCGTGGATTTTTTGGTATTTTTCTGGGAATTTTCTGAGATGTCCAAAAATCCATTTTCCTGCGCACAATAAAACCATACAAGCAGCTCTGCTGAAAACAGCGCCAGTCCAGGTTAGTTTAGTTCAAATCATGCAAGAATGAGGTCAAAACAATAGCAAACGTGTTTGGAAAAGTAGATACTTTTGAGACGTATCAACTCCCCCAAGCTTAGTCTATTGCTTGTCCTCAAGCAATTCAGTTCAACGAACTGGACGCGACAAAGAAAACTTTGACAAACTCTTTTGCTTCCTAAGATGTATATAAGCCGGTACTACGAAAAGAGTTTAGCAAGTATCAAAACAATGCTATGAGGACAATGCACAAAGCAATCCTTCTTTCAAGTGATCAACCACAAACAACCTAAAGTGAATAATACGCTGCTGAAAATCAAAACAAGATCACAATGCGCATAGCCTGAACATATCAGAGTGGTATCTCGCTAGCCTCCATGAGTGAAGCAAAACATAAATGCAGAAACTCCTCTGGAGTTTTAAAGGAGACTAGAACTAAGAATTTTAGACTAGCAATATAACAAGCATGCAGAAGACAATGTAATACTTTGGGACAATGCATGTTACACTAAGAATGACAATTATGCTCTCAATAGTTGGTCCTTTGAAGAAAGAAGGTGAGACTCTCGAACCGTGGATTTTTTATGGCAAGATTGAAAACCCGTGAAAGGGAGCAAAGACTAAACATGTGCCAGAGCTCTTGGTTTTGAAAACAGAGATAAAATTCGTTTGAGAAGTGCAACTTTCCAGTCAACGTTGAACGGTAAAGGTCTCTCAATATCTCCCATGCCAACCATATTAATGCTTTTTGCTTACACTTGTTCCCTTATCCATAAATCCCTTGATGGTCTATGGAACCTTTTATTCTGCCTCAAGTATGGAAGGAGGGTATCGTTCCACCTATCATTAGCAGCATTTGGTCCATTTCATTCCATCATCAAGTATGGGGGAGGTGTAACTCTCATTCATTTTTTTATTGACTAGTTAAAACTTCCGTCAAAATATTTTTGGCATGGTAGATACTGATTTTCCCTCACCACACCATGAGCTTGTATGGTTACAACAGGAAGTTTTTGAATAAATTTCGAGATGGCACAGGAAAGTCTAAGTTAGGAGTGGATGGTAAATACCACATATAGGAAGGTACGGTGGACTCAAGTGGAATAAATGGTTTGAAAAGGAGTTTGGATACACAAGCAGAATTCCGCTTAGTGTGAGAGAAGGCTAGCAAAAGACTGGTAAGCGACCAACTAGAGAGCAATAATTGTCATAATCATGCAGAGCGACAAAGCAACATTGAATCGGGCATGAAAGTGATATGACTATTCTGAAATAAAAAGGTCATCAAGGCATGATAGAGATTTTAGTCATAAACATGTGCCAAGTCAATCCAAGAATTCTCCGAAGGGAAATACCACTTCAATATGCCAGACCATGAACAATTCAATGCATGTAAATCATTCCAACAACATATTATGCACCCTAGCTATTTGATATCAGCCACAAAGAAAGCATGAACACTGGGAAAGCATTGTAAACATAACACTATGTCGCTACAAGATGGTCTCTAGATCATAAGTACAGGCATATGTACAAAAGTAGAAACAAGAAGAGTTCATACCGATTTTCCTTGTTGCTTCCCTTTTGTCGATCTTCTTCATTACTGCCTTGTCACTTGCACGATCGAACGTGGGAAATATATAATCAAATGCCATCACGGACTCGAGCTGAACTCTGAAAACAAAGAAAAACTAAAGAGAGAAAGGAAATCTTTTTGGGTTTTTAAAGGGTTTTACGAAAATAAAAGAAAAGAGAAATCTTTTTTTTTGAAAATTAAAAGGACAAAGAAGAACGGGCAAAATCTTCGAAAAGATCAAAAGCAAACAAAATAAAAAAGGATAATACAATGGAAAGGTGAGAAGGGCACGTACTCCCCCAAGCTTGGGCTTTTGGCCTAAGTTGGCAGCAGCTACTTCCCCCAGGATCCTCCTGCTTCGGGGTAATGGTAAGTCCAGGAGTAGTATGAGTCCTCCGGTGCGTACACCGAAGTCCTTGGGTCCTCCCATGAGGAAGGTCCTGCGCTCCAAGCGGAATAAGACCCCTCGCCATGCTCGGCGAAGGTCTCTCCCAAGAAAGGTGGGAACTCACCATGCTCCTCCTCGTCGAGCACAACCCCCTCCATGGGGTTTTGCGGCTGGTAATGAGCCATGAACTCATTGAACTGAATATCTTTGAAGGACCATCCGTTCCTGCGAGTGTTATCAAACAAAAGTGGTGCAGGTAGACAGATCTCACGAGTAGTGGTATTTTCAAACCTCAAAATATAATCAAGGTTACCAAACTGGGAAGTCATGGTAACAAACTTATGCCTCTTCATAGTAGCAAGATCGAGACTTGCGTATGAAAAGGGAACATCATCGAGATGCAGGGTGCGCTCAAGAGACTCAAGGATAAGTGTGGCGTAAACACCACCATATAAATCTCCCTTTGTTACTGTTCATAACAAGGCACCGAGCAATTAAGGCACCCACATTATAATCATTCTTATCAGAGAGGGCGTTCGCATAAATAGCGAAATCTGGTGTAGAACGACTGCTCGGGTTGTCACGAGCCAACACCCCTCTAGCAACAAAATACGCAAAATACCTGAGGTGTGGAAACAGAATGCTGGAAATCTTCGTACGCCGAATGTCGCTATCCTCCTGGCAACAAAGGGAGTTGAAGAGGGTCCTCAACTCGGAAGGCTGAGTGGTCATCTTTGCCGTCTGACCAATGTTCGACACACCTATTATGTAACAAAACTGTGCCAAAGGCATGGTTATGAGATCATTATAAAGTTTGAACTCGACGGTTCCAGCATCATGGTTATAACAAAAACTGTTAACAAAGCAGGAGGTGAGCTTCTTGTATTGTACCACACAGCATAATGCTAGCCGTGTCAAACCCGCATTGGCACAAAGCCCATAGAATTCCTCCTTAATGCCTGCAGCTGTAAGAAAATCATCGCACGGATACATCATTGCGCATGCTGGACTTGTGTCTTCCAACAACTCCAGGGGCACATGATCTTCATTGTAGCTCACCCTCACTGCTGAGGTTGAAGCTGCAGCTCTAGTGACTCGATCGGAGCGCTCGGGCTTCTTCTTCCCAAGCCACCCCTTTGCTTTTCCTAGCAAACTCATTTCTGAAATTTTTGACAATTCACAAAAACAAGGATTTAAACAAAGTGAGTTGAGGAAAACTACTCTGCTCACTTACCTAAGGCATAAACCTGCATCAAAACTTGGAAAATAAATTTCTACACATGCATGAAAGCTCATCTAAACAGCACCAAGAACTACTAAATACTCACAAATGAAGCCACCAATCAAAAAACTATTTGGAGGGGTGGAGGAGTTACATACCACGGAGTATTTGCCCAAAATCTCAGCTCAAATGATGGGTCGTAGAGAGAGATCAAAATTCTGGACAGAGAGCAGCAAGAACGCAAGTTCCAGGTGCATAACTCGTGTTTTGGGGAGGAAAGAAAGAGAGAGGAAGAATAAATACCTGCAGGTGGGGGCCTGTGGGCCCCAGGTGCCCTGTGGGCGCGGCCAGGGGTTTGGCCGCGCCAGCTGGCCGCCTGGGCCAATGGTAGCTCCCATGGGTCAGCCCCAGGTGCCTCTGGGTCACTCCCGGCATGGAAATTTTTATTATAATTTTTCTGGAATTTTCCTGAAAACTTCACTGTTGAAATTTTTCCGGAGTTCAAAAAGATGCGAAACTTTCTGAAAACTTGAAGCAGTGATTAGAATTGTGAAGCTTCAAAAAACATATAAACTTGGTACAGCAAGGAGAATAAAAGATAAGGCAAATGAAAACATAACAAGATCTACTTTTTACCTATATAAAACATGCTAGTTAGCAAGGTTGATCAAGTCTTACCAACGAACCGACGATATATAGGACAAAAAGTCTCACCTATTATGAAGTGATCATTGCACCTTCACTTTAATGGACATTGTCCCCACCATGGTAGCTTTGTATTTGTGGTGCATGTGTAAAGGACAATCCCATTCTCCAATCCTCACGGTCTCGATATTCTCTATTGAGTTTAGGCCATGCCTTTTGTTGATCTTCTTTGGAAAATACATCATGTGTTCTTTATCGTCTACGTTGAATGTGGCCTTTCCTTTATTGCAATAAATAATGGCACCTGCGGTGTTAAGAAAAGGTCTACCAAGAATAATGGACATGCTCCCATCCTCGGGCATGTCAAGCACAACAAAATCAGTAAGAATTAAACAATTAGCAACTTCAACTGGAACATCCTCACAAATACCTATCGGGACGGCTGTTGATTTGTCAGCCATCTGAAGAGAGATATCTGTAGGGATTATCTTATGTAAACATAGCCTTTTGTAAAGATAAAAAGGCATAACACTCACCCCTTCTATGAGATCAGATAAGGCGGTCTTCACATAATTTTTTTATGGAACAAGGAATCGTGGGTATACCTGGATTACCAAGCTTCTCGGGAATCTTGCCTCTGAAAGAATAGTTAGTAGGCATAGTATATATTGCCTCATTAGGAACTTTTCTTTTGTTAGTGACAATATCTTTCATATATTTGGAATAAGGAGGTAACTTGATAGCATCAGTCAAAGGAATTTGAAGAAAAAGAGGTTTCATCCATTCACAAAATTTATTATAATGCTCTTCTTCTTTAGATTTGAGAGACTTACCTGGAAAGGGCAGGGGTATTTGTACCCATGGTTCTCTTTCCTTCCCATGCCTTCTTGCTATGAAGTCTTCTCTTGTGTACTTCTTGCATTTATCCGATGCTTCTTCTTCTCGCACATCGGGAGGATCATTCTTCTCCTTATCATTTTCTTCGGGTTCAGCACCGTCTTCAGTTTCAGCATCGAAGGTAGTTATGCTGTTAGGATCAATAGCAGGTTCTTCACTTGTAATAGGATCATTGGAGTTGTCAGCTTCCTTGTGTTTCTTCTTCTTCTTTTTCTTCTTTGGAGAGCTAACAATCTCGTCTTCTACTTGCACTTGAGAATCTTGCTCGATCCTATTTGGATGCCCCTCAAGATAGAGTGGGTCCTGGGTGTGTGTTCCACCCCTGGTCTTGATGCCATAAGCTTGTATGTCATGTTTGGCATTGTTAGCAAGCAAATCTTTTTGCACATTAGAAATTTGTTCAAGCTGAGTTTGAACCATATGAAAATGCTTAACAAGACATTTAACATCATTAACTGTTCTTTCAAGAACACCAAGTAAACTTTTGATAGCAAGAGAATTATCATGCAACTGACTTTGTATTCTCCTATTAAAATTGTCTTGCTTAATAATAAAATTATCAAGACATGCAACATCATTAACTGGTCAGGAGGCTTACCTTTAGGGATGTCACTTTCAGTAAAGTCTAATAGAGAGTGTACCTCTACCAAGGGAGGATGAGTAGTAGGCTCACACAACTTCTCGATAGGCGGTAGATTCTTCATGTCTTCGTCTTTGATGCCTTTCTCCTTAATAGACTTCTTTGCTCCTTGCATATCTTCGGGGCTTAGAACAAGCATGCCCCTCTTCTTTGGTGGTGGAGGTGGTTCAGGGACGGACCAATCTTCATGGTTCTTGGCAATCTTGCCCATCAATTCTTCAACATCCGCAGATGTTCTTTTCCTGTGTCGGGACCCGGAATTTGCGTATGTAATTCCAGTCACAACTCAATCATATGGAGAGCCGAGAGTCGTACCTAGTTGTCTAAGCAGACAAGGCCAAGCACAGAACACTCTCGGAAAGCATCGAACGTGAGGGGCATCCCATCCAGGCTGGATGATCAACTGAGATGGGTCCTCATCGCCCGCTCACAAGTCTAAATGATTATGGGTGGTGAAATCCCATACTCATAGACAAGTCGCCTCAACCATATTATCGATTGAATTATAACACTTACATAAACGGACTCCAGCCCGATCACTTAGTCGGGGTCTCGGGCGGGCTCAATCATACAACAAAGTGTGCCACGTGACAGAGTCACGAGCAATCGCATCGCGATGCCCCAAGCTGCGCACATCTAAGGGCCACTTGGTGTATAAAAGACCGCCGGCAAGAACACAACTAAATTATCGAAAACCCATACTAAGACATGCATGTTATAAACATACACGCATCATACATGTCCAGTGTAAATAGCAGGTACACATTGCATGAACTCTACAAAGTATATCTTTATTAACTTACATAGAGTACACAAAGAGATCACGAGACTGTGATCCAACATTACATCAAACAACGGAAGCAAATTAGGTCTGAGTACAGATAAGATTAACAAATGGCTTAGAGAAGCCTTGTTCAACATACATGCCCTTCCACGAGGGACCAGACTACTGTCTGGAACTATACTAGCTTAGTCAACGTCGAGCTTCAGGTCGTTGACTCCATCGGGGTCCGGGTTCTCATCTAAAACATAGAATAAGAAAATGTGAGTACAAAGTCGTACTCAGCAAGACTTACATCAGAACTATACTACTCATGCTCAAGTTTCAAGGTAAAGGGGGTGGGGTTTCAACATGCAGAAGTGCCAGCTTTGACTTGGCTAGTCCTGTACTACGAGTACCAAACTTGAGGTAAGAAGCGTACACGAGTCCACTACCAAGTCTCCAACCAATACACCACTATGGTTACTTCCTCGACTTCCCCACGAGGAAGCACGCCATAGCACTCACGCTTATCTTGCAAGTTTTAGAGTATCCATTCAAGTTGTCTAATAATCAGGTACAGGTTCCAAGTAGTCCATGACTGCAGACGCGGGTATTCGAATAGTTTTGTTGACCATGCAGGGGTGTAAACTACACGCACATGACCATCAGTTACCGCCAGGTATCGTCACCATTCAAGGGGTGCCGGCGAGGATGTTCACCACGACACTTCGCTCACAACCGGTCTATTCCAGGAGTCGACTATCTGAGTTTGTCACCGCTCGAGAGTCCGGCCGGATCAACGATACGGACTCAGAGAATGTAGGCAACCAAGACGCCACCTCTGAGAGATGGTTTCACTGCCTCACAGATCCACCCACATATCTAGGATGATGCAACATTTCCAGTCACTCTTTTTCTATGCATATGCCAAATGGAAGGCCCAAACTAATGTGACTCCTGGACGTCAACACGGATCAAGGTACTAGGCCGAGAGGGGTCAGTGAGCCCAATGTGTGGTTGTACTCTTTGTCTTGGATTACCATACAAGAACTCGTGCTTAAGGCGGTGTTCAACGAGACAACCCACTGTGTACTCCTACACAACCTCTCACCGTTCACCTTGTATTAGGGTAGATTCACCAACACAGTTTAACCTTCATCAACACCATGTTCACTATCATCCCGACTCATATCAGAAGTACCCTCATTGTAAACTCTAAGCATGCAATAAGCTGTAAAAGTTGCAGGGGACTCATGATATCAATCAACTCCTATGTCAGCTAGGATTGTGGTTTGCTTACTACTGTGACAAGATGATAGGTCATGCAAAGGATATGGGTTCAACTATGTGGTAGAATCGATAACAAGGTGATCATCCTAATCAATGCATAAGCGAGACTGAGAGGGAAGTGGGATTTAGTAGACATGATCAATGGGGTTTGCTTTCCTTGCTGACGATACACTGGTTTATCGATCTTCTGCTTCGGGGGTGACCTCCGTCCCGGAAACACTGTTACCGAAGCAATCATTAACAAGGGGGGGGGGCAACACTAAAATAGAATGCACAAGCACATGTTAAGTGGTGACATGAAGTTCATGGTACTGGTTTGTGGCAAAGTCATCTTAATTGAAATGTACTGCATTCGGAATGCAAATTCAAACTTCAAATTCAAATTCTAATTATGCCCTATGCATGTTTGCTACTGATCACCAATTTTAAATTGGTCAAACATAGAAACAAGTTGCATATTCATAATCCTTGCATTTTTCTGATAATTTTTCATATATTATATGTTTAATTTGGAGTTAGGATTAAAAAGTTATTGAATTTCAAAGTTTATTCTATTTTTTGGAATTTCTGGATTTCTTTTAATCTTTTTCTATTTATTGCGTCACTGTGACGTATGGCTGACGTCAGGGGGCTCTGGCCAGTGGGGCCCTTCCTTCAGTGAGAGGGGGGATTAACCCCTCTCTGTTTAGAATAACAGGGGGGGTTAGGGGGCTTGGCCCCACTTGTCAGTGGGTGTGGGGTTTGTTTAGTGGGTGATTAGGCCCTAATGGCCGGGGCTCGTCGGGATGTCGCCGCCGGTGACCTCTGGCACGGAGGAGGAGTCGCCGGAATGACCGAATGGCCACAGCTTGGCTCGGGGGGACTAGCAAAACGAAGCCCGCGTGCTCCCGCATACGATGAAGCCATCAGGGGGTCTCGAGGGGGGGGGGGGGTCTCCAGGCCACGGCGGAGACGACGTTTGCGGCGGTCGGAGCTCTGTCCATGGCGAGCAGGCGAGGCAGAGCACGGGGGAGGCAGAGGGAGGGGAAAACAAGGCGCAAGATCACTGTGATGACGAAGGCGAACACAGCGTCGTTGGGGAGGAGCTCGGCGGCGAGTAATTGCTCGTCGGAGCTGTGGTGACCGGCGGCAACTTGAAGAAGAAAGCGTCGCCTACGTTGCGTCTTGGCCCGAATTGCTGGATCAGCTTGATGAAGTCGTCCACGGGGCGTTCAAAGGACATGGAGGTGCAAGCTATCTTGGCCATTGGCCGCGTCGGGGCACGGCCGTGCGCCGGCTAGGGTTACGGGCGCGCGTGCTTTCGTCGGAGAAGAGAAAGGGAAGCCAGGAGAGGGGGCAAAGGGGTGCGAGGGGGGGGGGGTTCTCCTGGCGTCTAGGCGACGAGAGGGAGACAGGGCGTGGCTAGGGAGTGGCCACGGCGACGTCGACAGCATGCCGGGCACGCAACACCGTGCCTGGCTGCCTAGAGAAGAAGACAAGGCGGGTGGCGGCTGGGCTGGCTGGCCAGAGGTAAGTGGGCCTTCGCCCTGGGCGCCAGGTAGTATCTGCTCTGCTTTCCTTTTTTTTTGTTTAATTCTTTCTGCTAATATGTTGGCCCTGCTAATTAAATTAGCTAGGCATTTTATAAAATTCCCATATTTTTTATATGGCCTCAAAATATATATAGCTAACCGCTTATAAAGTTTGGGAACTTTTAAAATTCAAATAATTTGAATTTCAAGTCAAATAGGGGTATTATTTAATTTCCAAGGCACTTATGGTATTTTTGAGAAATCTTGGAGCATGCAGTGGGACCCACTTCACTTTATATGTGATCATGCATATTTATAAGACTTTTCAAAAATAAAAGAGGAAATTTTGGAAGCAATTTTTATCTGGCCTTTTGAATTAAATTCTCTAGGGCTTTTGTTTTCCCCATTTTTGAATTTCTTTTGAAATTTTCACATGATGCAAAGAGGCACTCATACCCTAGCACTTACCCAAGTTGGGGTTGTGACAACTCGCCCCCACTCAAAAGAATCTCGTCCCGAGATTCAGAAGTCGTCGGGAGGAAGGTGGGGTACTCGGCACGGAGGCGGTCTTCTCTTTCCCACGTAGCTTCTTTCCCGGAGTGGTGTGACCATTGCACTTTGAGAAACTTGATCTGCTGACGACGAGTGACACACTCTGCTGAATCAAGAATATGAACGGGGTACTCTCAATATGAAAGGTCATCTTGGAGATCAAGCGTTTCATGGTCAACTTCACGGATGGCTTCCTTGAAGCAACGCCTGAGTTGTGACACGTGGAATACATCATGTACTCGGGAAAGGTGCGGGGGTGGTTCAAGTTGGTAGGCAACTTCTCCATGTTTAGCAAGAATGCGGAAAGGTCCAATGTAACGTGGGGCCAACTTGCCTTTGATACCGAAGCGTTGGGTTCCCTTCAGAGGAGTAACCCGAAGGTAAGCCTTCTCATCCAGATTGTAGCTTTCTTTCCTATGATGACGATCATAGTAGCTTTTCTGACGAGACTGAGCGGCTTTCAATCGATCACGAACAATGCAAACTTTCTCTTCTGCCTCCTTGATCATATCCGGTCCAAAGAATTGTCTTTCACCGGCTTCTGACCAGTTTAGGGGTGTTCGACATCGTCGTCCATAGAGGAGTTCAAAAGGAGCCATATTCAAACTAGATTGGAAACTGTTGTTATAATCAAATTCGGCGAATGGAAGAGATTTCTCCCAATTCTTTCCGAATGAGATAACACAAGCTCTGAGCATGTCTTCGGGAATTTGGTTAACCCTTTCAACTTGACCACTATCCTGAGGATGGAAAGCTGTACCAAAGGAGAGATGAGTTCCCATAGCATTCTGAAAAATTTCCCAGAATCTAGAGGTGAAAAGGCTACCTTGATCAGAATTGATTTCCAAAGGAACACCATGAAGAGACACAATTCTAGAGACGTACAAGTCCGCTAACTGGCTAGCAGTTATAGACTCGCGAACTGGAAGGAAGTGAGCAACTTTTGAAAGTCGGTCAATGACAACGAAGATGGCATCATTTCCTTTCTGGATTTTTGGAAAGCCAGTGATGAAGTCCATACCAACTTTGTCCCATTTGCACTCGGGAATAGGCAAAGGTTGAAGAGTACCAGCAGGTCTTTGGTGTTCTGCCTTAATGCGAAGACAAACATCACATTCGGCAACAAATTGTGCAATGTCTCTCTTCATCCGGGTCCACAAAAATCTCTGGCGTAGATCTCGGTACATTTTTGTGCTACCGGGATGAATGGAGAGGGGAGTGTCATGAGCTTCCTTAAGGATCAGCTGCCTTAGGTCTTGATTCTCAGGGACTACTAAACGATTTTCAAAGAATATCGTTCCTTGATCATTTGTAGAGAAACATTTAGCAACTCCACTAGCAATGTTCTCCTTGATTCGGCGAACACCTCGTGCACGCCTTTGGGCAACTATGATTTGATCCTCAAGAGTTGGTTTCGCCACCAATTTGAAAATAGATCCACGAGGGACAATCTCGAGATTGATCTTTCGAAATTCCTCATGAAGAAGTGGTTGATACTGTTGTAACATGAGGTTGTTACAATACGACTTACAACTTAGTGCATCATCCATGACATTGGCTTTTCCTGGGGTGAAAGAAATTCTAAGTCATAATCTTTTATCAACTCCATCCAGCGTCTTTTCCTGAGATTAAGATCTAGCTGGGTGAATATGTATTTGAGGCTTTGGTGATTAGAATAGATCTCACAACGATTACCAAGGAGGTAATGTCGCCAAGTCTTCAGGGCATGAACTACAACAGCGAGTTCAAGATCATGGGTAGGGTAGTTCTCTTCATGTGGACGCAACTGGCGTGAGGCATATGCTACCACATGTCGATCTTGCATAAGTATGCACCCTAACCCTTGCCGTGAAGCATCACAATATATCTCGAGGCACAAGTACGGGTGCAGAAGTCAATTTTCTTTTAAACTCTTGAAAGCTTTCCTCGCACTTGGGGGTCCATTCGAATTTCTTATCTTTCTTGAGGAGTTCAGTTAGAGGCTTTGCAACTTTAGAAAAGTTCTCGACGAAGCGGCGGCAATAGCTTGCTAAGCCAAGAAAACTTCTAACTTGCTTAACCGATTCAGGTGGAGTCCAGTCAAGGACGGCCCGAACTCTCTCGGGATTCATAGCAATGCCTTTGGGAGAAATCACGTGGCCTAAGTAGGTCACTTCTGGTAGCCAAAATTCACACTTGGAGAATTTAGCATACGTGCGATGCTCTCGAAGTTTCATCAATACCAACTGATACGGTGAGGATCTCTCACTCCTCGTTGGTTACCCCAAGTGGAAGGTGAGATGTAGCGTAGCAGCAAATTTCCCTTGGTAAAGATACCAAGGTTATCGAACCAGTAGGACTCCAAGAGATACAAGAAGGTGTCACGGCGCTTGATGTGGACCTGCACACAGATACAAATAACTTTGCTCCCAATGAGTACAGAGGAGTTTTCAATTCCTCCGGCCTTGCTGTTTACAAAGGATCAACGCAAGAGATAATAATAGTGGCAACTGAAAGTAAAGACTGAAAGTAAACAGTAATGTGAAGATGGACCGGGGTCCCGTGATTTTCACTAGTGATGTCTCTCTCCCAAAAGACGATAAAAGTGCTAGTGAGGTAAACAAATCACAACTGGGCAATTGACAGAATTATGAAGGCACCACAATGCTAACTATGCTACAAAGAAAGGAAGGGCTCAAAAGCAATGGGAAGTACGCCAAGGTAAGTAGACCGAAATCCAACTGCATCTACTACGAATCAACCACCTTGAGATATCTATCCAGAACATCTCGCTGGTATTAAGTTGCGAATCCCACCCAAAGTGTAAACTCAAAGCAACAGACAACTGCATTAAAAGAACTTTGCGTAAAGTAAACAATCCTTGCACCCGTAAGTACAAGCACCGTTTATTTATCCCTGGTGGAAAGAACACATCCCCTAGTCTCATGTTTCCGTCACTCAAGCTAGACATCAAGGAGCTGAACCCACAATCAAGCATAACGCTCCCTCTTGGAGTTGCAACAAATCACTTGGCCAAAGTAAAATACGGCAACGGAGAACATGCAAGAATTTACTCAAGAACAAAATATAAAAGGGAAGAACCAAATATATTACTCATCACAATCTTAACATAGTCTCATAATCCATCAGATCCAGAAAACTCAGCATAGCAACAACAGAAATTACAAAGGTGCCTCGATCATGTGAGGCAGCTAACGAGGTCTCGAAAGTGGAAGCACAAAGAGGGGGGAGAAGTACATTACATAGCTACTGGTCACGGACCCAAGGTCCAAGGGAAACTACTCACGGTACATACGGGAGGCGTCCATGGCTATGGATAGTCTCCTGGAGGGGGTTGTTCCTCCCGGCAAGGTGCCGGGGCAGCTTCTCCAGGCAGCCCCGATCTAGAAACGGCGGCGGCGGTGGTACAGAGGTGAGAACGCGGAAAAGAGATCGATATTAGGGGTTTCCACCCCGAGGGCTAAATATAGGCGAAGGGGGGCACCGAGAGGGGACATAGGGCAGCCAGGAGGCTCCCTGGCGCGGCCTAGGGTTGGGCTACGCCAGGGACCCTTCTTGAGTCCCTGTGGTGGCCCCCTTCCCTCCTTTGGTGTTTTTAGAAGCTTCCGGGTCGCTGATTTTTTATCTGATTTTCCGGATTTTTTGGAGCACTTTTAATGGCCGGAAAACCTGAAATACAAAAACAGCAACTGGCAGCTGGGTGCACTGGGTTAATAGATTAGTCCGAATATGCTCAAAAGTGTATGAAAGTTCAAGAAAATAATGGCAAAGTCACACAAAACATGCATGGACCAAGCAGAAATTATAGATACGTTTGGGACGTATCAACATTCCCAAGCTTAATTCCTGCTCGTCCTCGAGTAGGTAAATGATAAAAAGCATAATTTCTGTGGTGACATGCCACACAACCATATAAGGACTTTTAAGTAAAGCAATCAAAGCATGCAATTCAATTCAAGTCTTAACAAGCAAGAGTCTATATTAGCATTGACACAAGTAACAAAAGAACAAAAGGTGCAAGAGCTCTCGCTGTCTGTGACTCGAATGTCTCGAGATGGTGTTTGCGTGCAAGAAGGGGACTGGGAAAAAGAGAGTAAAAAGGTTGTTGAGAACAACTATCTACTAAAGTTTCACACTTGGTCTCCTTTGGATTCTTATCTTGACTCGTCCCCAGACCACTAGCCAGGTACACGTCAAACTGATCCACTCCTTTTCGATATTTTGAGCACTCATGCTATGGATGAGCATGAGCAAGAAAGTTGACACCTAAAAGGAGAAACAGAAAGAAGGTGGAGGAGGAAGACAAAAAGGTGTGAAAGGCTCACATCAATGAAGACAATCATAGGCGGGAGAAGGCCATATGATATATATGATGTGAGAAGTAGGGATTGCCATGCAACGGATGCACATGTGAGCTAAAAGCTCTCCAAGGGAACTAGTGGGGGTGCATCTAACTTGCTTGCTCAAGAATACCTAGAGCTCGTTTGAGGAGGCTCATCATTGGAATATACAAGACAAGTTCTATAGTGTGAAGGTCCCCACATAGCTATATGCATGATGATGATCTCTATGGAGTACAAGGGATAGAGGATGAAGTACTAGTGTGAATCTCTCAAAAGGAATAGTAGTGTGCCCCCTTCTCTCTTTTTATTTTTCTTTTTCTCTTTTTTTCTCTTTTTTTGTATTTTTTTGGTGGCCTCAATGGCTCTTTCTATTTAACTCTCATTTGTCCTCTTTGGGATCTTTTCCTCACTTTAGGGGCAACACTCTATATTTTACAAGAATATATGAGATCTTTCACACTTTACAAAGGTACTCACATAAAGAAGATATAACTAGCATGATGCAAATGTACGCCTCTGCCAGGATATGCAATGATACTAGCGCGACATGTAGCAATGATTAGGGCAAGGCCCAACTAGCATGCGGCTCATCGATCAAGAAAGTAGCATGTATGACATGAAGATCAAGTCATGAGAAGGTGGATGTTGCATGGCAATGTATCTCGGAAAGGCTATGGAAATGCCTTGTAGGTAGGTATGGTGGCTGTTTTGAGGAAAGATATAAGGAGGCTTATGATGACAGAGCGTATCGTGCCAAGGGTTTGGATGCACCAGCGAAGTATGCACCAACTCTCAAGGTGAGAATGGGCAATGCACGGTACCGAAGAGGCTAGAAAAAGTATAGGTGGGTGGAAGTGTCAACTTTCGAATACTCACATTAGTCCGAAGAACTCATGCACTTATTATCGGTAACTCTCAATCTAATAAGGAGGTTCACAAAGAGACAAGTACCCCGAGGAGGAGTGTATGGGGGTTTGGTTATCCTTGCGCATCCTCGACTCATGGTACGTGAGTGTACTCTAATTGTCGGGACCAGGAATATGCGTATGTAATTCCAGTCACGATGCAATCACATGGAGAGCCGAGAGCCGTACCCACTTGTCTAAGCAGACAAGGCCAAGCACAGAACACTCTCGGAAAACATCGAACGTGAGGGGCATCCCATCCAGGCCGGATGATCAACTGAGATGGGTCCTCTTCGCCCGCTCACAAGTCTAAATAATTATGGGTGGTGAAATCCCATACTCATAGACAAGTCGCCTCAACCATGTTATCGATTGAATCATAACCCTTACATATACAAACTCCAGCCCGATCACTTAGTCGGGGTCTAGGGCGGACTTGATCATACAACAAAGTGTGCACGTGACAGAGTCACGAGCAATCGCATCGCTATGCCCCAAGCTGCGCACATCTAAGGGCCACTTGGTGTATAAAACACCGCCAGCCAGATCACAATAAGGTCTCGAAAACCCATACTAAGACATGCATGTTATAGACATACACGCAGCACACATGCCTAGTATGAACAGCAGGTATCATCACATAACTCTACAAAGTGTATCTTTATTGACTTACACATAGAGCATACAAAGATCACATGTTTGTGATCAACATTACATCATACAACGGAAGAAAATTAGGTCTGAGTACAGACAAGATTAAAAAATGGCTTAGAGAAGCCTTGTTCAACAAACATGCCCTTCCACGAGGGACCAGACTGCTGTCTGGGACTATACTACCTTAGTCAACGTCGAGCTTCAGGAAGGTGAGTCCATCGGGGTCTGGGTTCTCATCTAAAACATAGAATAAGCAAACGTGAGTACAAAGTCGTACTCAGCAAGACTTACATCAGATCTATACTACTCATGCTCAAGTTTCAAGGTAAAGGGAGGTGGGGTTTTAACATGCAGAAGTGCCAGCTTTGACTTGGCTAGTCCTGTACTACGAGTACCAGACTTGAGGTAAGAAGCGTACACGAGTCCACTACCAAGTCTCCAAACAATACACCACTATGGTTACTTCCTCGACTTCCCCACGAGGAAGCCCACCATAGCACTCACGCTTATCTTGCGAGTTTTATAAGTATCCATTCAAGTTATCTATTGATCAAGTAGAGGTCTCCAAGTAGTCCATAACCGCGGACACAGCTATTCGAATAGTTTATTAACCCTGCAGGGGTGTACATCTTCACACGCTCGTCATCACTTATCGTCTCGTTCTCGTCACCCTTCAAGCGGGTGTCGGACGTGGATGAAACCAAGTCACTACCCTCACATCACCTTCTCTAATCCAGGAGTCGACTACCTGAGTTTGGCACCGCTCGAGAGTCCGGCCGGTTCCACGAAACGGACTCAGATAATGCAAGGGACCGAGACGCCACCTCTTCCAGATGGTTTCACTGCCTCACAGGTCCACCCACATATCTATATGATGCAACCTTCTCTTCATTATTTTTCTATGCACATGCCAAATGGAAAGCCCGAATCTATTGTGACTCCTGGACCGGATCGGGTACGTAAAGAGGCCAAACGGGGCTCCCATAAACCCTACATGTGGTCATACTCTTTGTCTTGGATCACAAAACAGGAACTCAGGGTCTAGGGCAGTGTTCAACGATACAACCCACTGTGTACTCCTACACAACCTCTCATCGTTCACCTTTGTTTAGGGTGGATTCACCAACACGTTATCATCAACACAAATATGAATATCCATCCCGACTCACAATAAAAGTAACCTCATTGTATCACTAAGCAGCAATAAGCAGTAACAGTTGCAGGGGCCACATGCTCATCATTCAACTCCTATATCTGCTAGGATTGTGGTTTGCTTAATACAGTGACAAAATGATAGGTCATGCATCGGAATGGGTTCAACTATGCGAAAGAACGTGTCTCGGTGATCTCCTAAACATGCATAAGCGAGACTGAGAGGGAAGTAGGATTTTATAGACATGATCAATGGGGTTTCCTTGCCTTGCTGACGATATACGGGGTTTACCGAACTTCTTCTTCTTCCTGGGTGATCACCGTCTCGGAGGCACTCTACCGGCACAATCATCAATAAGAGGGGGGCAACATTGAATTTAAATGCACAATCACATGATAATGTTGTCCATGATGTGAATGGTGCTGGTTTGTGGTACATTTGATTTAAATGAAGTGTATTGCATTTGAAATGCAAATTCAAACTTCACATATGAATTTCAATTTAACAAAATTGCAATTTCTATTGTTTGTTCTTTGAAAACCATGTGATCATGTGTTTAATATGTCTCTGATGTACAAGTGACCAAGTTTACATTGTATTGGTTCAAAGTGGAAAAGCATTTGAATTAAATTTGAATTAATTCCATTTAAACCAAATAGCAAAAGCTACTGGTCCCATTTTAAAATCAACTCAAACATAGCTGAAAGTTGGATATTTGGATAGATTATTTTCTGCTGATCATTTTTCATATATTATATGTTAAATTTGGAGTTCATATGATTTTTCTATGAATTTTACAAGTTTAACCAATTTTCAGCCTTTTCTGTAATTTCTTTTAATTCCAAAATGATTTATTGCGTCATCCCTGCGTCACAGTGACGTCAAGGGGGGGTCTGACTGCTGGGGCCCCCATGTCAATCTCTCAGGGGTTAATCCCTTCTCTGTTTAGTTAACAAAGGGGTTAGGGGGCCAGGGGGACCCACCTGTCAGTGACTGTTAGGGTTAATTAGTGGGTTGGGTTAGGGTTAATGACGGGGCTTGCCGGCGGCGACCAAATCCGCGGCGGAGCGTCGCCGGAGTTGGGAAAACGGCCACGGGAAGGGGAAAGAGGGGCATGGGCAAGTAGCCCGTGCTCGTCCGCATCTAGCAGAGCTAGCTGGGGGTCTTGGGGAGGTCTCGGGCCACGGCTACGACGACGAGTGCGGCGGCCGGAGCAATGGATAGGAGGGGCATGGCGTGCAGAGCTCGGGGAGGACAATGGGCAGGGGGAATCGAACCGTGAGCTCATCGGGATCACATTTGGGCGGTCGGGGAGGTCAGGGGGGTGCTGGGGATGGCGAATCTCTCGCCGGAACTCGTTGCGGCCGGCGGCGAGGAACTTGACGCTGGCATCGTCTGCAGGGCTCCGAGGCTCGATTGGAGGAGGGCTTCGACGGAGATGACGGCGCTGCACGCGTTGGACAAGGTGGTGGGGGCTCTGGAGCTCACCGGCCACGAGTTTCCACGGCGGCGTTCTACGGTGGCTTCGGGCGGTGGAAAAATCGGGTGAGAGAGAGCAGGGGAGGAAGGGGAAGATGGACACGGCGAACGGGGAGCCTCTGTGGCGTCCAGCGGCGAGGGGGTATGGTCAGGGGAAGCAGGAGGTGGCCGCGGCTGTCGTGGCATGGCCGCCACGCCGACGAGCAGGCTGCCTATCCCGGGGTAGAAGACAACTCTACCCCTGGTGGGCTGGGCTGGCTTGCTGGCCAGGCTGGGCCACATGGGCCAGGTAAGTGGGGTGTTTTTTTTTTTTCTGTTTTCTTCTTATTTTCTTTTTCTGTAATTTTTGTTGTGCCTAGAATTAATTAGCTAGGCATTTTAGTAAAATGCCCAAATATTTTTATAAATCCTAGGTGACCAGAAGCAAGTCACTTTTAGAATTTGGGCACTTTTGAAATTCAATTAATTTGAATTTCAATTCAAATAGGGGTCAAATTTAATTTCCAGGGCACATTTTGAATTTTAGAAAATTCCAGGGGCATGGGAATGAACCCAAACCACTTTTGAAATGATCACCATCATTTATAGGAATTTTCCAACTGTTCAAATGATTTTTGGAAAAAGATTTTTATCTGGACATTTAATTTAATTTCTCAGGGCCTTCTGCTTTCCCCATTTTTGAATTTCTTTTGAATTTTTCACATGATGCAAAGGATCAATCTAACCCTAGCACATACTTAAAATAGGTTTGTGACACTAATATTCGAACCCTCCAGAGGTTAGTGATCCATCTAGTAGCTGGAGTTCTCAACAGGGGTTTTTGGTTTTTGAAAAACACATGGATTGACAAAAATACGACATCTATCACTAATAGGATCGAGCTCTTGACACCAAAAGTTCAAACATTACTCTAGTCAATACCTCAAAACTATTGCAAGTTACTACTACAAAGAGAATAACAACTTCAACTACCTACTTCTAATCAAGACACAAAACTCAGTGCAACAGGCAAATTCTCTAACAAGATAAAACATGCAACCTATAGAAAGTTCAACCTAAAACAAAAGAGAAGCTCTAGAAAAACTAAAGCACTACAACTAAACAGAGCAGCAGCTAAGAAAAGAAAAAGAACAACTCACAGCTAAAAGAATAAGCATGCAAATCCTATGAGGAGTTCTAGTTCAAGCGGAGCGTGTATATCTCCCACACAAAAGAGTAAGCTGGGGTCTAACTTGTTACTACAGAAAACAAAGCAAAAACAAACCTATAAAGTAAAGAGCGAGACGCTCCAAGTATAGCACATAACGCATGAAGTGATAAAAATATAGTGCAACGAGAGATGAACTGATAATTGTTGATGGAGAAGGGGATGCACGGGGGCATACCCAAGCTTAGACGCTTGAGTCTCCTTGAATAATTCTTGGGGATGCATGGGGGCATCCCCAAGATTGAACGCTTGACACTCCAAGATCTTCTTTCATCATCATCCATCGCGCACTTGAAAACTCCCTTCATACATAACTCATTGTAATCTGATTAGCGAGGTTAGTACCCATAATAAAATAATTGTTTCTCTACTGGAAATAAATATAACCTTAAAGAGATAATGTTTCTCAAGATTTCAAAAAAGTTTTTTCAAATAAAAGGCAAGCTTAAGATTTGCAAAACGAAGAAAAGGCAAAACAGGACAGAATCTGTGAAAAACAGACCAGCAGGTAGAAACGAATTTTTTAGGGGTACTTCTGCAACTCAAATCAAAAACCTCAGAACACACGCAAGTTTCGTAATTGTATAGAGCATGCTGTGTAAAAAATTCAGCTCAAAAATATGAACTGGGATTTTTCCATGATTTTTCTAGTCACGAGGACAAAATCTGTTTTCTGTACAGCATGTCACAACTTTCACTTCCCTTGTCGTATGAGGCTATAAAAGGCACAAAGCTTGAAAAATAAAGATACAATGATGTTGATACAGTAGTAATAATCATCAAGACCACTAAAAACAGAAGAAAAGCAAAAAGAAAAACCTAAATTCATTGCGGGCTGCCTCCCGAAAGCGCTTCTTTAAAGCCATTAGCTAGGCTTAAAGCAAAAGATTAAGTCTTTTCAAGAGAATAACTAGCCCGTGTGACGGACTCAAAGGGTAACTTAGTATTTTTCCTAGGGAAATGTTCCATCCCTTTCTTGATAGGGAATTGGAATTTGATAATTCCTTCTTTCATATCAATAACAGCACCAACTCTGCGAAGAAAAGGACGTCCCAAAATAATTGGACAAGAAGGTTCACATTCAATGTCCATAATAGTGAAATCAACGGGAACATAATTGTCATTGACAATGATAAGAACATCGTCGATCTTCCCCAAAGGCTTCTTTATGGAAGAATCAACAAGACGAACACCAAAAGAACAGGGATCAAAAGGTTTCAATTCAAGCATATCATACATTCTTTTGGGCATAACAGAGGTACTTGCTCCAACATCACAAAGAGCATAACAAGAGAAGTTATTAAATTTATTTTTTATCATAGGATCCCAACCATCTTCTAGCTTCCTAGGTATGGAGGCTTCTAGTCTAAGATTCTCCTCCCTAACTTTGATTAGAGCATTGGTGATATGCTCTGTGAAGGCAAGATTAAGTGTGCTAGTGTGGGGGTCTCTAGACATCTTGTGTAGGAAACCAATAACTTCAGGTAAAGTGCAGTTGTCAAAGTCTAGATCACTACTATCTATCAAGGAGGTAGTGATATCATTTAGGCTCACTTGTTTGAAAGCCTCTATGTTCATAGAGGTTTCTTCATCTACGGTTGAGGTGGTAGCACCACCATTGATAGGTCCAGTGGGACTAGGGGTGTGATGGGTGCTAACTGTTTGGACATCCTCAACTACTTGGATAGTGGCTACTGTGTGGTAGGTAGGAAGCTCTTTATTCTATCCTCTTCCTCTTTTTCTCTAGCCCATCTTTCTTTGAGTTTAGCCATCATCCTAATATTTTCATTAATTTGTAACTGGATAGCATTAATAGGAGTGACCTTACTCTCCTCAAGGGGAGAGGTTCTAATTTTTAACATCTCAACATCAAGGGCTAAGTTGTCTACCTTCAAACAAAGATTATCTAATTTAGCTAGTTTTTCTTCCACATTCTTGTTGAAGGCTTTTTGGGTAGTGATAAAGTCTCTAAGCATACTCTCTAGTTCAGAGGTGGGGTTCTTGTTGCTAGGGTAGGTGTTGTTGTTCCCATAAGTGGATGGAAACGGTCTAGGATTACTAGCAAAGTTGCCCCTATAAGCATTATTATTGAAGTTGTTTCTAGAGATAAAGTCCACATCTACTTGTTCTTGAGAAACCAAAGAATTTAAAGGAACATGCTAAGGATCAATAGGAGATTGCTTGGTAAGTAGAGACATAATCAAGTCAACTTTTTCCATTTAAAGAGGAGATCTCCTCGACAGAATTTACCTTCTTACCAGTTGGAGATCTTTCGGTGTGCCACTGAGAGTAGTTTAGCATCATCTCATCAAGTAGCTTTGTGGCAGCACCAAGTGTGGTTGACATAAAGTTCTCCCGCGGCCGAATCTAACAGGTTCCGCGAGGTAAAGTTCAAGCCTGCATAAAAAGTCTGGATAACCATCCAGGTAGTCAGTCCATGTGTGGGGCAGTTCTTGACAAGCGTCTTCATACGTTCCCAAGCTTGGGCAACATGTTCATTATCCAATTGCCTAAAATTCATAATGTTACTCCTCAATTGGACAATCTTAGCAGGTGGGTAGTACTTCCCAATAAAAGCATCTTTGCACTTATCCCAAGAATCTATGCTATTCCTAGGCAAAGATTGAAACCAGATTTTAGCTCCGTCCCTCAAAGAGAAAGGAAAAAGCTTGAGCTTAACAACATCACCTTCTACTTCTTTATACTTTTGCATATCACATAATTCAACAAAATTATTCAAGTGTAAAGCAGCATCATCTCCAGCACAAGAGAATTGATCTCTCATAACAAGGTTTAGCAAAGCAGGTTTAATTTCATAAGAGGTAGCTGAAGTGGAAGGTGTGGCAATAGGAGTGCAGATAAAGTCACTGTTGTTGTGACTGGTGAAGTCACACAACTTGGTGTTTTCATTGGAACCCATAGTAGCAGCAGGTATTTTTGGTATTTTTGATAAGGGACACAAAAGTAAAAACTGAAAGGTAAACTAACAAGACTAAAAAGCAAAGATAAAAGATAGCGTGCAACTCCCCTATCTTGTAGACTGGAGTCCCCGGCAACGGCGCCAGAAATTGGCTTGATACGGTGAGGATCTCTCACTCCTCGTTGGTTACCCCAAGTGGAAGGTGAGATGTAGCGTAGCAGCAAATTTCCGTTGGTAAAGATACCAAGGTTATCGAACCAGTAGAACTCCAAGAGATACAAGAATGTGTCACGGCGCTTGACGTGGACCTGCACATAGATACAAATAACTTTTCTCCCAACGAGTACAGAGGAGTTGTCAATTCCTCCGGCCTTGCTGTTTACAAAGGATCAACGCAAGAGATAATAATAGTGGCAACTGAAAGTAAAGACTGAAAGTAAACAGTAATGTGAAGATGGACCGGGGTCCCGTGATTTTCACTAGTGATGTCCCTCTCCCAAAAGACGATAAAAGTGCTAGCGAGGTAAACAAATCACAACTGGGCAATTGACAGAATTATGAAGGCACCGCAATGCTAACTATGCTGCAAAGAAAGGAAGGGATCAAAAGCAATGGGCAGTACGTCAAGGTAAGTAGACCGAAATCCAACTGCATCTACTATGAATCATCCACCTTGAGATATCTATCCAGAACATCTCACTGGTATTAAGTTGCGAATCCCACCCAAAGTG
Organism: Bromus sterilis; assembly: GCA_950022295.1. Taxonomy (NCBI): domain Eukaryota; kingdom Viridiplantae; phylum Streptophyta; class Magnoliopsida; order Poales; family Poaceae; genus Bromus; species Bromus sterilis. Next base: position 278,693,852 of record OX465599.1, on the reverse strand, counting down.
TAAACTCAAAGCAACATACAACTTCATTAAAAGAACTTTGCATAAAGTAAACAATCCTTGCACCCGCAAGTACAAGCACCGTTGTTTTATCCCTGGTAGCAACAACACATCCCCTAGTCTCATGTTTCTGTCACTCAAGCTAGACATCAAGGGGCTGAACCCACAATCAAGCATAACACTCCCTCTTGGAGTTGCAACAAATCACTTGGCCAAAGTAAAATACGGCAACGGAGAACATGCAAGAATTGACTCAAGAACAAAATATAAAAGGGAAGAACCAAATATATTACTCATCACAATCTGAACATAGTCTCATAATCCATCAGATCCCAGAAAACTCAGCATAGCAACAACAGAAATTACAAAGGTGCCTCGATCATGTGAGGAATCTCACGAGGTCTCGAAAGTGGAAGCACAAAGAGGGGGGAGAAGTACATTACATAGCTACTGGTCACGGACCCATGGTCCAAGGGAAACTACTCACGGTACATACGGGAGGCGTCCATGGCTATGGATGGTCTCCCGGAGGTGGTTCCTCCTCCCGGCAGGGTGCCGGGGCAGCTTCTCCAGGCAGCCCCGATCTAGAAACGGCGGCGGCGGTGGTACAGAGGCGAGATCGCGGAAAAGAGATCGATATTAGGGGTTTCCACCCCGAGGGCTAAATATAGGAGAAGGGGGGCACCGAGAGGGACCACAGGGCAGCCAGGAGGTTCCTTGTTGCGACCTAGGGTAGGGCCGCGCAGGGACCCTTCTGGAGTCCCTGTGGTGGCCCCCCTTCCCTCCTTTGGTGTTTCCGAAAGCTTCCGGGTCGCTGACTTTTTATCTGATTTTTCCGGATTTTTTGGAGCACTTTTAATGGCCGGAAAACCTGAAATACAAAACAACAGAAAACAGCAACTGGCAGCTGGGTGCACTGGGTTAATAGATTAGTCCGAATATTCTCAAAAGTGTATGAAAGTTCAAGCAAATCATGGCAAAGTCACACAAACACATGCATGGAGCAAGCAAAAATCACCAACCTAAGATGTTCGGCATGTTCTTCTTCGTTCTTCGAGTAGATGAGAATGTCATCAAGATAAACTACAACAAATTTATCCAAGTAATCCATGAAGATCGAATTCATCATGCGCGAGAAAGTGGCGGGGGCATTGGTTAAACCAAAGGACATGACGGTGTACTCGTAAAAACCATAACGAGTAGTGAAAGCTGTTTTTGGAATGTCCTCGTTTCGGATTTTGATTTGATGATAGCCTAATCTCAAATCCATCTTGGAGAAGACAGAGGATCCAGCAAGTTGATCATAAAGATCATTGATCCTGGGCAGTGGGTAGTTGTTCTTTATCGTCACTAGATTTAGCGGGCGATAGTCTACGCTCATCCTTTCTGTTCCATCTTTCTTCGTTACGAACAGAACGGGGCAACCCCATGGCGATGAGCTAGGGCGTATGAAGCCTTTTGCCAACGAAGCTTCAAGTTGGATTTTGAGCTCAGCTAACTCACGTGAGGCCATTTTGTATGGGCGTATGGAAATTGGGGCGATTCCTGGCATAAGATCCACTATGAACTCTACACATCTGTCGGGTGGCATGGTTTATTGGGTTGGATCTCTGGATAGCTTCCTAGAGGATGACCAAGGTTTACTAGGGGCTACAACATATATGTCAGAGTAGCAAACTACCCAACACGATGGTTAGTGTGTTTATTTTGGCTAGAAGACATCTAAAGTGGGATGAAGAACTGCAAATGCATCAACATAGGTTTCTAGAACAAAACCTACAACAAACTCTAGAGAACTGTCGGGCATGCCACCTAATAATTCTTATGGAAAGACAACCGAAATGGAGGGAAGGATTTTGCAAATGCATCAGATTATGAAGAAACCTGGAATGACTCGGACAACATAACGACTGTAATTGCAAGAGAAATGGAAATTCTCACAACATGTCAACAACACTTACATAGGAAGTCTCAAAATAGGAAGCATAACGACTCTAGACAACCGAACACAACTTTCATACGGCTCCAAGGAAGCAATCAACGAGATGTTCTACTAAGACATAGAAGAGCCTAGTCCTATCTTCCCATAGAAAAGATGAGGGTGACTCAGAACTCAGAATGATGAGGGTAAGGAGAAAAATGAAGCCTTACGTTGTTCCCTTATATACCCAGAGTAACTATATAACTATAGAAGGCTAGACTCAACTTCGACCAAGGCTGATAATCCTACATTCAGTCCTGCTCGGATACCAAGTCTGTCGGGACCCAAAATTTGCAGTGTAAACAGCAGGTACACATTGCATGAACTCTACAAAGTATATCTTTATTAACTTACATAGAGTACACAAAGAGATCACGAGTCTGTGATCCAACATTACATCAAACAACGGAACCAAATTAGGTCTGAGTACAGACAAGATTAAAAAATGGCTTAGATAAGCCTTGTTCAACATACATGCCCTTCCACGAGGGACCAGACTACTGTCTGGGACTATACTAGCTTAGTCAACGTCGAGCTTCAGGTCGGTGACTCCATCGGGGTCAGGGTTCTCATCTAAAACATAGAATAAGAAAATGTGAGTACAAAGTCGTACTCAGCAAGACTTACATCAGAACTATACTACTCATGCTCAAGTTTCAAGGTAAAGGGGGGTGGGGTTTCAACATTCAGAAGTGCCAGCTTTGACTTGGCTAGTCCTGTACTACGAGTACCAGACTTGAGGTAAGAAGCGTACACGAGTCCACTACCAAGTCTCCAACCAATACACCACTATGGTTACTTCCTCGACTTCCCCACGAGGAAGCACGCCATAGCACTCACGCTTATCTTGCGAGTTTTAGAGTATCCATTCAAGTTGTCTAATAATCAGGTACATGTTCCAAGTAGTCCATGACTGCAGACGCGGCTATTCGAATAGTTTTGTTAACCTTGCAGGGGTGTAAACTACACACACATGACCATCAGTTACCGCCAGGTCTCGTCACCATTGGGGTGCTGGCGAGGATGTTCACCACGACACTTCGCTCACAACCGGTCTATTCCAGGAGTCGACTATCTGAGTTTGTCACCGCTCGAGAGTCCGGCCGGATCAATGATATAGACTCAGACAATGTAGGCAACCGAGACGCCACCTCTGACAGATGGTTTCACTGCCTCATAGATCCACCCACATATCTAGGATGATGCAACATTTCCACTCACTCTTTTTCTATGCATATGCCAAATGGAAGGCCCGAACTAATGTGACTCCTGGACGTCAACACGGATCAAGGTACTAGGCCGACAGGGGTCAGTGAGCCCAATGTGTGGTTGTACTCTTTGTCTTGGATTACCATACAAGAACTCGTGCTTAAGGCGGTGTTCAACGAGACAACCCACTGTGTACTCCTACACAACCTCTCATCGTTCACCTTGTATTAGGGTAGATTCACCAACACAGTTTAACCTTCATCAACACCATGTTCACTATCATCCCGACTCATATCAGAAGTACCCTCATTGTAAACTCTAAGCATGCAATAAGCTGTAAAAGTTGCAGGGGACTCATGATATCAATCAACTCCTATGTCAGCTAGGATTGTGGTTTGCTTACTACTGTGACAAGATGATAGGTCATGCAAAGGATATGGGTTCAACTATGTGGTAGAATCGATAACAAGGTGATCATCCTAATCAATGCATAAGCGAGACTGAGAGGGAAGTGGGATTTAGTAGACATGATCAATGGGGTTTGCTTTCCTTGCTGACGATACACTGGTTTATCGATCTTCTGCTTCGGGGGTGACCTCCGTCCCGGAAACACTGTTACCGAAGCAATCATTAACAAGGGGGGGGGGGCAACACTAAAATAGAATGCACAAGCACATGTTAAGTGGTGACATGAAGTTCATGGTACTGGTTTGTGGCAAATTCATCTTAATTGAAGTGTATTGCATTTGGAATGCAAATTCAAACTTCAAATTCAAATTCAAATTATGCCCTATGCATGTTTGCTACTGTTCACCCAATTTAAAATGATTAAAAATATAAATAAGTTGCATATTCATAATCCTTGCATTTTTCTGATATTTTTTCATATATTATATGTTTAATTTGGAGTTAGGATTAAAAAGTTATTAAATTTCAAAGTTTATTCTATTTTCTGGAATTTCTGGATTTCTTTTAATCTTTTTCTATTTATCGTGTCACTGTGAGGTATGGCTGACGTCAGGGGGCTCTGGCCAGTGGGGCCCTTCCGTCAGTGAGAGGGGGGATTAACCCCTCTCTGTTTAGAATAATAGGGGGGTTAGGGCGCTTGGCCCCACTTGTCAGTGGGTGTGGGGTTAGTTTAGTGGGTGATTAGGCCCTAATGGCCGGGGCTCGTCGGGATGTCGCCGCCGGCGACCTCTGGCACGGCGGAGGAGTCGCCGGAATGACCAAATGGCCACAACTTAGCTCGAGGGGACTAGCAAAATTAAGCCCGCGTGCTCCCGCATACGATGAAGCCATCAGGGGTTCTCGGGGGGTCTCCAGGCCATGGCGGAGACGGCGTTTGCGGCGGCCGGATCTCTGTCCATGGCGAGCAGGCGAGGAAGAGCACGGGGGAGGCAGAGGGAGGGGGCAAACGAGGCGCAAGCTCACCGTGATGACGAAGGCGAACACATCATCGTTGGGTAGGAGCTCGGCGGCGAGTAATTGCTCGTTGGATCCGCGGTGACCGGCGGCAACTTGAAGAAGAAAGCGTCGCCTACGTTGCGTCTTGGCCCGAATTGCTGGATCAGCTTGAGGAAGTCGTCCACGAGGCGTTCAAAGAACATGGAGGTGCAGGCTATCTTGGCCAGTGGCCGCGTCGGGGCACGGCCGTGCGCCGGCTAGGGTTACGGGCGCGCGTCCTTTCGTCGGAGAAGAGAAAGGGAAGCCAGGAGAGGGGGCAAAGGGGTGCGGGGGGGGGGGGGGGGTTCTCCTGGCGTCTAGGCGACGAGAGGGAGACAGGGCGTGGCTGGGGAATGGCCACGGCGACGTCCACGGCATGCCGGGCACGCAACACCGTGCCTCGCTGCCTAGAGAAGAAGACAAGGCGGGTGGCGGCTGGGCTGGCTGGCCAGAGGTAAGTGGGCCTTCGCCCTGGGCGCCAGGTAGTATCTGCTCTACTTTCCTTTTTGTTTTTGTTTTAATTCTTTCTGCTAATATGTTGGCCCTGCTAATTAAATTAGCTAGGCATTTTATAAAATTCCCATATTTTTTATATGGCCTCAAAATATATATAGCTAACCACTTATAAATTTTGGGCACTTTTAAAATTCAAATAATTTGAATTTCAAATCAAATAAGGGTATTATTTAATTTCCAAGGCACTTATGGTATTTTTGAGAAATCTTGGAGCATGCAGTGGGACCCACTTCACTTTATATGTGATCATGCATATTTATAAGACTTTTCAAAAATAACAGAGGAATTTTTGGAAGCAATTTTTATCTGGCCTTTTGAATTAAGTTCTCTAGGGCTTTTGTTTTCCCCATTTTTGAATTTCTTTTGAAATTTTCACATGATGCAAAGGGGCACTCAAACCCTAGCACTTACCCAAGTTGGGGTTGTGACATCCTGAAAACACAACCATCACAACTATCCAGATAGGACCTGGATTCATAGGTTAGACCAACATAAAATATATCAAGTAATTCATTCTTTGGGACTTCATGTCCCGGTCTAGCCTTGATTAAGTCAAAATATGATACGTCCCAAACGTATCTATAATTTCTGCTTGCTCCACACATGATTTGTGTGACTTTGCCATGTTTTGCTTGAACTTTTATACACTTTTGATCATATTTGGACTAACCTATTAACTCAGTGCACCCAGTTGCCAGTTCCTGTTTTCTGCTGTTTTTATATTTTAGGTTTTCCGGCCATTAAAAGTGCCAAATAAATTCCGGAAAAATTATATAAAAAACCGGCGTCCCGGAAGCTTCCCGAAGAACTAAGGAAGGAGGGTCCCTGGCACGACCCCACCCTAAGGCGCGTTGGGCACCCTCCTGGCTGCCCTGTGGCCCCCTCGGTGCCCCCCTTGGCCTATATTTAGTGCCCGCGGAGAAAACCCCTAATATTGATCTGCTATTCCCGTTCTCCTCTCTGTACTGCTGCCACCGCCGTTTCAAGATCCGGGCTGCCAGGAGAAGCTGCCCCGGCACCCTTACGGAAGGAGGAACCCCCTCCGGGAGACCATCCATCATCATGGACGCCTCCCGGATGTACCGTGAGTAGTCCCCCTTGGACCATGGGTCCATGACCAGTAGCTATGTGATGTTCTCCTCCCCTCTTTATGCTTCCACTTTCGAGACCTTGTGAGCTGCCTCACATGATCGAGGCACCTTTATAATTTTCTGTGTTGCTATGCTGAGTTTGCTGGGATCTGATGGATTATGAGACTATGTTCAGATTGTGATGAGTAATATATTTGGTTCTCTTTTATATTTGTGTTCTTGAGTTAATTCTTGCATGTTCTCCGTTGCCGTATTTTGCTTTGGCCAAGTTATTTGTTGCAACTCCAAGAGGGAGCGTTATGCTCGATTGTGGGTTCAGCCCCGTGATGTCTAGCTTGAGTGACAGAAACATGAGACTAGGGGATGTGCTGTTGCCACCAGGGTAAAACAACGGTGCTTGTACCTGCGGGTGCAAGGATTGTTTACTTTACGCAAAGTTCTTTTAATGCAGTTGTCTGTTGCTTTGAGTTTACACTTTGGGTGGGATTCACAACTTAATACCAGCAAGATTTTCTGGATAGATATCTCAAGGTGGCTGATTCGTAGTAAATGCAGATGGATTTCGGTCTACTTACCTCGGCGTAATGCCCATTGCTTTTGAGCCTCTTCCTTTCTTTTGTAGCATAGTTAGCATTGCGGTGCGTTTATAATCCTGTCAATTGCCCAGCTGTGATTTGTTTACCTCGCTAGCACTTTTATCATCTTTTGGGAGAGAGACATCACTAGTGAACGTCATGGGACCCCGGTCCATATTTCCACCATTGTTTACACCCTCAATTTACTTTCAGTTCTTACTTTCCGTTGCCACTATTATTATCTCTTGCATTGATCCTTTGTAAACAGCAAGGCCGGAGGAATTGACAACTCCTCTGTACTCGTTGGGAGCAAAGCTACTTGTTGTGTGTGCAGGTCCACGTCAACCTCCTCTCCATCTGGCAACAATTTCTGCGCCGTTGACACCTTATTGTATCTCTTGGAGTCCTACTGGTTCGATAACCTTGGTATCTTCACCGAGGGAAATTTGCTGCTACGCTACATCTCACCTTCCACTTGGGGTAACCAACAAGAAGTGAGAGAACTATCCTCCTCACCGTATCAAGTTAATTTCTGGCGCCGTTGCCGGGGACTCCAGTCTACAAGATAGGGGAGTTGCACACTATCTTTTATCTTTGCTTTTTAGTCTTGTTAGTTTACCTTTCAGTTTTTAACTTTTGTGTCCCTTATAAAAAATAACAAAAATACCTGCTGATACTATGGGTTCCAATGAAAACACCAAGTTGTGTGACTTCACTAGTCACAACAACAGTGACTTTATCTGCACTCCTATTTCTCCACTTGCCACTTCAGCACCTTCTTATGAAATTAAACCTGCTTTGCTGAATCTTGTTATGAAAGATCAATTCTCAGGTGCTGGAGAGGATGCTGCCTTGCACTTAAATAGTATTGTTGAGCTTTGTGATATGCAAAAGTACAAGGAAGTAGATGGAGACATCGTCAAGCTGAAGATTTTTCCTTTCTCCTTGAGAGGAAGAGCCAAGGAGTGGCTGCAATCCTTACCTAAGAATAGCATTGATTCTTAGGACAAGTGTAAGGATGATTTTATTGGGAAGTACTATCCCCCTGCTAAAATTAACCAGTTAAGAAGTAACATTATGAATATTAGGCAATTGGATAATGAACACGTTGCCCAAGCTTTGGAACGCATGAAATCTCTTGTTAAGAACCGCCCTACACATGGTTTGACTACTTGGATTGTTATCCAGACTTTTTATGCAGGCTTAAACTTTATCTCGTGGAATCTGCTAGACTCGGCCGCGGGAGGAACTTTTATGTCAACCACACTTGGTGCTGCCACAAAGCTACTTGATGAGATGATGTTGAACTACTATCAATGGCACACCGAACGATCTCCAACTGGTAAGAAGGTAAATTCTGTCGAGGAGATCTCCTCTCTTAATGAAAAGGTTGACTTGATCATGTCTCTACTTACCAAGCAAGCTCCTATTGATCCTCAGGATGTTCCTTTAAATTCCTTGGTTGCTCAAGAAAAAGTAGATGTGAAGTTTATCTCTAGAAACAACTTCAACAATAATGCTTATAGGAGTAATTTTGGTAGCAACAATCCTAGACCTTTTCCATCCAACAACTATGGGAACAACAACACTTACCCTAGCACCAAAAACTCCACTTCTGAACTAGAGAGTATGCTTAAAGACTTTATCACTACCCAAAAAGCCTTCAACAAGAGTGTAGAAGAGAAATTAGACAAATTAGATATCCTCTCTTCGAAGGTAGACAACATAGCCCATGATGTTGAGATGCTTAATATTAGAACTTCTCCCCCCGAGGAGAGGAAAACCACTCCTATGAATGCTATCCAAGTGCAAATTAATGAAAACATTAGGACGTTGGGCAAACTTAAAGAGAGATGGGCTAGAGAAAAGGAGGAAGAAGCGAGAGTTAAGAGCCTTCCTACCTACCACATGGTAGCTACTATCGAAGTTGTTGAGGATGTCCAAACTATTAGCACCCATCACACCCCTAGTCCACTTGGACCTATCAATGGTGATGCTACCACCTCAACCATAGATGAAGAAACCTCTATGAACGTAGAGGCCTTCAAACAAGTGAGCCTAAATGATATCACTAACTCCTTGATAGATAGTAGTGATCTAGACTTTGACAACTACACCTTGCCTGAAGTTATTGGTTTCCTACACAAAATGTCTAGAGACCCCCACACTAGCACACTTATTCTTGCCTTCACAGAGCATATCACCAGTTCTCTAATCAAAGTTAGGGAGGAGAAGCTTAGACTAGAAGCCTCCATACCTAGGAAGCTAGAAGATGGTTGGAATCCTATGATAAAAATCAAATTGAATAACTTCTCTTGCTTTTCTCTTTGTGATGTTGGAGCTAGTACCTCTTTTATGCCCAAAAGAATTTATGATATGCTTGAATTGAAACCTTTTGATCCTTGTTCTTTTGGTGTTCGTCTTGTCGATTCTTCCGTAAAGAAACCTTTGGGGAAGATCGATGATGTTCTTATCATTGTCAATGAAAATTATGTTCTCGTTGATTTTAATATTATGGACATTGAGTGTGAGCCCTCTTGTCCAATTATTTTGGGACATCCTTTTCTTTGCACTGTTGGTGCTATTATTGACATGAAAGAGGGGAATATCAAATTCCAATTCCCTCTCAAGAAAGGGATGGAACACTTCCCTAGGAAAAAGATTAAGTTGCCTTTTGAGTCCGTCACACGGGCTAGTTATTTTCTTGATAAAACTTGATCTTTTGCTTTGTGCCTAGCTCAAAGGCGTAAAAGAAAGCGCTTGTTGGGAGGCAACCCAAGATGTTTTTACTTCTGTTTTTAGTGGTCTTGATGATTGTTACTACTGTAGCAACATCATTGTATCTTGTAAGAGCAAAGTTTTGCCCCCATGAGTTTTGGATATTGTTGGACAAAACAGTAGATGAACTAACGAGTTTTCTAGTATAAAACAAATGGTTAGGTTCTTGAAGTTATAGGTTGGTGCTAAAGCTTCAAGGAAGACTTACACATTCTCTGAAGCATATGCTCTGGAGCGAAGCTCATCATGGATGTTGACCCCCAAAACGATAAGGAATCTTGAAGCTCGTTTTATCGAAGGAGATGATCAAGATGGCGCAAGACTTAGTAGTTTTTGTGTAGTTCTTTTTCACTTCTTTGAGTCATAGGAAAAACCGTACTATCAAGAGGGGTTTATTAAATGTACTCCGAAGGTTTTGGTGAAAAGACTCAGATCGAATCCAAACCAGAGAGAAGCCAGAGATGAGAAATCTCATGTGCACTAGGTAATGCTTCACCAGCGAAGACTATGTTCTTTCGGCTCTTGAAGCTTAACCAAGTCCATGAGTCAGCTTTACTTGTTTCGCAAGTAAAGTTGCGCATTGATCAGAAATCCGACTGTTGTGGACAGGTGTCAAACTGTCGCATCGGGTCACTTCAGTCATTTCGCACCTAGGGATCGCCACCTATAAATAGGAAACCCCCGCCCTCATTAGCGGGTGGCTGCTCCAAGATTATTCTCTGACAGTTAAGAGAGAGAGAGAGAGCACTCCACCGAAGCAAAACAGAAACCCATCCACCGAAGCATAAGTCCTAGTAATCTGAGTTGATTCACTATGACTTAGGAAAAAGTTTGCTAGCCTTGTTATCTTGGAGAACTGCAATTCTCCTAGACGGTTAGAGTGTTGTTCTTCAGAAAGCGAAGAGTAATTATCGCCTCGAAGTCCAGTCTTTCAAAGGTTTCGGTGATTTCCTCAATAATCAACCACGAGTGAAGAACTGGCCAAGCTCAAGGAGATTTGTGCAGTGGAGAAATGGACGGAGAGAGGTTAGCTCATGTGTTCAATCACAAGTCCTCCAACGAGGCGTAGCACTTTGCAGAATGTGAACTGGTCGACCAAACATCACCGAGTCAAGAGTTCATTTTACATTCCGCACTTACATTCAGTATTGAAATTGCTTCTGTGATTTGATTCAATGCAACTTATTCGATGCTTTTGATTCGCTATGTTGTGCTTCACTCTAGTTCTGCTTCACTGTTTACCTTTTTGTTGAATTACATTTGCTGCTAAGTTGTGCTTCACTTCAGAGTTTGATGTGAAAATTTGAAGTGATCATTCACCCCCTCCCCCTCTGATCACATACTTGGACTTTCAATTGGTATCAGAGCTAGTCACTCCCTACACTCTATGTGTTTTGGATTAACCTCCTGGAGTGCCTTCAAGTATGTCTTTCGCAGCTATTCGCTCCGACGAACCTATTCCTGTTTTCAATGGGAAGGACTACCCGTACTAGAAGGACAAAATGAAGAGAAATATCATGGCTATCAATTCAGATACCTGGCAAGTTGTCTTGAATGGAGTCACAGTCACGGATGTGAATGCCATCACTCCCGCTGAAGCAAAATTGATTGATCTTGACTTTGAAGTCTGGGTATTCATCACCAACCATTTGACTCTAGAGAAGTATCATGAAGTGAAGAATATCCCATCTGCCAAAGGTGTCTGGGACTATCTGGAAAAGATTGGAGAAGGTGTATCCACTCAGAAAGATGCCAGAATTGACACTCTCCGAAGCAAATTCTATCGATTCAAGAGAAACGAGGGCGAAAAAGTCAACTCCATTTACAACAGACTCACTGCTCTTGCAAATGAGCTGATTTCCCTCGGTGCTGATGACATTACTACTCACTCAGTTGTAAGAACTTTTCTTCGCTCATTGGATGATTCATTTGATCACATTGTGCTGATGATCAAGGAAAGAACTGATTTCAGAAATCTTGTTGACGCTGATATTCTTGAGAGACTCAATACTTTTGAAATGGAAGAAGATGAGAAATGTGACATTAATGGCTCTGGAAGAAGATCACATGCTCTGAAAGCAAAAGCATCGCATCATTCTTCGCCCGAAGTCAGTTCTGCTTGAGGTGTCGAATCTGATGATCCTGCAAGCATTGGGAAGGATTTAACATTGATCATGAGACGCTTCAACCGCTTCCAAAGAAAATGTTTCTCTTCACCCAAGAAGAGCTAATCTTCAAGGAACTCAAGTCACTCATCTCACCGTTCATCCTCAAGAAGCTCTCCATCGAAGGACAACTGATGCTACAAGTGCAAGAAACCAGGTCATTACATTGCTGATTGCCCTCTGTGGGAAGCTGAAAACAAATCGAAGCATTCGCTTAGAGACTCTTCAACCAAGTCCCACATATCTTCCCGAAGCTATGGGTCCAAGAGTCTTGATTCCAGTTCAAGAAGAGAAAACGAGAAAGATTCAGATGATGACAAGAAAAAGAAGTATCACAAGAAGCGTGAGGGCTCTTCGTCTAAGACTCACTCGTCTCGTCGAAGCAGTTCTCACCGTGCCAAGGCATATCTGGGAAAGGAAATGAACTCTGAAGATGAAGCCTCTGGTTCGAAGCTGAATCAGGCTCAAGGTCTGGGTCTGGGTCCGAATCAGATGGTGCTGCTGGTTTGGCATTTGCTTCAACAGATGCTTGAGCCAAAGCTTCGAGCTCATTCTTCTCCAACAACAGCAGTGAAGATGAAACTCCTGCATATTGCTTCATGGCCAAAGAAAAGGTATCTTCATCCAAAGTTACCTATGATACTTATGACTGTTCCTCATATGACAGTGATTCTAAGATAAGATATGCTAAACTTGCTAAAATTGCTTCAATCCAACAAGATGAACTTGATTCGCTAAGCAAAACCATTAAGAAATCAGAAACTCTATTGGTCGATGAGATAGAGAAAATTCAAACTTTAACTAATGAGCATGCTTCTCTAAAGGAGAAGTTTGAAGAATTATCCTCTCGGCATGATCTTCTTTCAATTGACTATGAGAAGCTCACCTATGAATTTCTTCAAAGGAAAATGGATCTCGAAAGACTGAAAGAGGCTCATGAAGAGTTGGAAAATGTAAACCTCTCTCTCTCATGGCTCAACAAGGTTCTGAAGAAAATCATAAAACTGATTCCCCTTGCTTGACTTGTGATACGTCCAAAACGTATCTATAATTTCTGCTTGCTCCATGCCTCTTTTGTGTGATATTGCTATGATATTGATGAACTTCCATACACTTTTGATCATATTTGTACTAACCTATTAACTCAGTGCACCCCAGTGCCAGTTCCCGTTTTCTGCTGTTTTCTATTTCAGGTTTCCCCCATATTAAAAGTGCTCCAAAAATTCGGGAAAAATCCAATAAAAAATCAACGTGCAGGAAGCTTCGGGAATCGCCGAGGGGGGGGGGGGTGGGCAGAGGGGACCCACCAGGGCCCCAGGCGCCCTCCCGGCGCGCCCTAGGGTGGGGCCGCGCCAGGGGGCCGCCTGGTGGCCCCCCTAGATGCCCCCTTCACCTATATATTCCCCGTGAAGCAAAACCCCCGAGACGGGAACCCTTTTTCGCGATCTCTCCTCTGTTCCGCTGCCGTCGCGCTTCCAAGATCGGGAGCACCAGAAGACCTCTTCCCGGCACCCTGCCGGAGGGAGGAACCACCTCCGGGAGCTTCTCCACCACCATGGACGCTTCCCGGATGAACCGTGAGTAGTCCACCTTGGACCATGGGTCTATGATCAGTAGCTATGTGATGTTCTCCTCCCCTCTTTGTTCTTCATGGATTAGACATCGTGAGTTGCCCTACATGATCGAGGCACTTAAGTAATATTTCTGCTGTTGCTATGCTGAGTTTGCTGGGATCCGATGGATTATGATATTATGTTCAGATTGTGTTTGAGTAATATATTTGATTCTCCTCTTTTATATTTATGTTCTTGAGTAATTCTTGCATGTTCTCCATTGCTATTTATTGCTGTGGCCAAGTAGTAGATTGTGACTCCAAGTGGGATCGTTATGCATGATTGTGGGTTCATGCCCCCCGATGAATAGCTTGAGTGACAGAAACATGAGTCTAGGGGATGTGATGTTGCCACAAGGGGGTAAAAAACGGTGCTTGTACTTGCGGGTGCAAGGATTGTTTACTTTACGCAAAGTTCTTTAATGCAGTTGTCCGTTGCTTTGAGTTTACACTTTGGGTGGGATTCGCAACTTAATACCAGCGAGATGTTCTGGATAGATATCTCAAGGTGGATGATTAGTAGGTAGATGCAGATGGATTTCGGTCTACTTGTCTTGGTGTACCGCCCGTGCTTTTGAGCCTCTTCCTTTCTTCATAGCATAATTAGCATTGGTTTACGCACATAATCCTGTCAATTGCCCAGCTGTAATTTTTTTACCTCGCATGGCTATTTTATCGTCTTTTGGGAGAGAGACATCACTAGTGAACATCATAGGACCCCGGTCCATATTTCCAACACTGTTTACACTATCAATTTACTTTCAGTATTTACTTTTCCATTGCTATCACTATCATTATTATCCCGTGCATTTTATCCTTTGTAAACAACAAGGCCGGAGGGATTGAAAACCCCTTTGTACTCATTGGGAGCAAAGTTATCTGTTGTGTGTGCAGGTCCAAGCCAACTGCCAATCTCTGGCGCCGTTGTCACCTACCTGTCGTTGTCGGAGTCCTGTTGGAGACAAACCTTGGTATCTTCACCGAGGGAAATTTCCGCTGTCTACATCTCAACCTTCCACTTTGGGTAACCAACGAGGGGGCGTTAATTCGTACCATCAACTTGTATGGAACGAAGAAAAACTGATTCCAAAGGCAAAGCTCCTATTATTATTAATGATACTAATGCCTCGAATGAGGAAAATCCTGCTGTTACCGAGGAACTCCTCAGGTTAAAAAACTTATTTGAAACAGGCATGTTCAAAAGTGTGCAAGGTCACTAGTACCTTTGTGACATCCTGTGGAAGGCTCTCCTTCACAGGAATCCCAGGAATGAGGTTGTTGGTTTCGAGAGGAAGCTAAACCCTGATGGCACCTATTGGGAACCTGAGCAGTATCCTAAGACTGTTTGGGTCCTAGCGAAGGAGAAACCCATTGATATAGCTAACCTTTTAGGTTTTGACTGCAAAATGAATAAAGCTATTGTAGATGAATCACTTGATTCAGACTACAAGCTCATTAAACATGAACAGATTAAGGTTACAGCTGAGTATGTTGGTACTCCTCCTAAGAATAGCTTCTACAAGAGGCAGATATGGGTGCGGAAAGCACTTGTGGAAAAATTGCCTGCTAACCATACTATGCAGGGAAAGTCTTCGGTGCCACCGAATCATTTCTATTCACTAGAGGAGAGAAATGATTCACTGGTGCCCGAATCAAATGTTCCTCAAAATGAATACTATCGCACTGGTCGTTATACTTATCGTCCTCATGATAACCATAATAAGATTGTGTATGCTCGCTCATATCCTAACCCTTCGCAGAGGACTTACATTTATGGTGTACTTGATGGTCCCCCTAGGCAATATAATCTTGTTCGTTTTAATATTGCTTCAACAAGTGCTTCCACCTCTTCTCATTCACCTACTCGTTTGTGGGTGGTTAAGAAGAACTAATTCTTCTGCAGGGCTATGTCTCCGTTGGATCCGAATGGGTCATGGATAGTGGTTGCACAAATAATATGACCGGAGACAAGGAGTTATTCACCGAAGAAAAACTATCTCAATCTTCTCAGAAGTACATTACCTTCGGTGATAATAACAAGGGTAAAGTTTTAGGTTTGGGTAAGGTTGCCATATCGAAAGATAAGCACATTAACAAGGTTATTTTAGTCCAATCTCTTGGTTATAATCTTATGTCTATTTCGAAGTTATGCGATATGGGTATGCTTGTTCTATTCTCTGCTTCGTGTTGTGTTTTCTTTTCACAGGATGACTATACGTTTGTCTTCGAGGGTTACCGAAAAGGAGATTTATACATTCTTGATTTTTCTTCGGGCCCTGCCGTATCCATATGCCTAATGGCAAAAGTTTCATCCGGTTGGTTATGGCATCGAAGACTTGGTCATGCAGGGATGAGAAATCTTCAAAATCTAGTGAAGAAGAAGAATTTTATTGGCCTTAGCGAAGTAAAATTCGATAAGAATCGTCTCTGCAGTGCTTGTGAAGCTGGTAAAATTACGAAGAAACATCATTCAGCGAAGACTATCATGACTACTACTCGTCCTCTTGAATTGCTTCATAAGGATCTTTTCGGTCCTCAAAATTATGCAAGTCTGGGAGGAAACAAATATGGTCTTGTTATTGTTGATGACTTGTCTCGTTATACTTGGGTTTTCTTTCTGGATGACAAGAGCAAAGTTGTTGAAATATTCAAGTCATTCTCTAAGAGAGCTCAAACAGAATATGAATTATCTCTGCATATCCGAAGTGATAATGGAACTGAATTAAAAAAACTCATATTGATGAATTTCTTGATGATCATGGCTTTACTCATGAGTTCTCTGCTGCTTATAAACCTCAACAGAATGGTGTAGTTGAAAGGAAGAATATAACTCTTATTGAAATGGCCAGAACTATGCTTGCTGAATACAAGACTCCTATCAGGTTCTGGGCTGAAGCAATTAACACATGATGGCGGAGAAGTTAGTAGGTTTAGTTGGGTTGCCTTCACTGTTAACCGCGCCAATAAACGATTCTTGATAACCCACAAGTCTAGGGGATCAATTGTAGCTTTTCTATAAATAAGAGTATCGATCCCACGAGGAGCAGAAGGTGTTGATAAGTAACACTGGATAAGGAAAGGGCTGCAAACACTCAAAGGTAAATATTTAGGGGGTTTTGGTTTAAGCAACAGAAAAGTAAAAGACAGGCAAAGTAAACAGGGTAACTGAGGAGTAGCAAGTGGCCCAATCCTTTCACAAGGATAAGCCTAGGAACTGAACTTATAAAAGCTAAAGCGTTCTCGAGAAAACACGGGAGAGATAGTCAAGTCACTTTCACCATACTCCGCCAAGTAATATGTATCGTGTTGATAAGTGTCGGTGGGTGGATCAATGCTAGTACACCTTCTAGACTAAGATAAGTGTACTCTTATGATTACACACCTTGCAAGCATCTGCAAATACAAGGTAGTAATTAAGGCATAAGCCTAACCACAACATTACGATCAAGGATCCATAACTCCCTTGTGCCAAAGTCTGCGAACTCGGGTTCAGGTTTCTGTCACTCCGGCAACCCACCATAAGAATCCTTTGTGCACAATGTATTCCTCTAGGCCCATGAAAGGTGAAGTTTTATGTGTTCGACTCACATAACACCACTAGAGAAATAACAACACAACTTAAGTATCAAACAACACATAATACTTCAACATCATATGACTACTAACAACTAGACTTCTCCCATGTTCTCAAGAGCTAAATTAACTACTCACAAGACATAAAAGAGATCATGATCAGAGGTGATAGATGGGTGGTAAACAATCTGGACACAATGATATTTCTCCAACAAAACTCAATAGCATTCACCACAAAAAAGTAATCAACACCAACAGAGTAGAGAGGATAGATAGTACGGATTACAACACAAGTTGCAATTGTGAGATGAGATGGGATGGAGATGGAGAAGGTGCTGATGCTGGGGATGATGTTGATGATGATCTCGAGGATGCCCGTGACGGTGATGATGATGATGGCGACGATCTCCCCTTTCGGGAGGTCATCTCCCCGGCGGAATTTGCCCGCCGGAGATGGCTTTTCCCCTCTGTAGGTTTCCGCCCCGTGGCGGCGGCGAAACACGGAAAAAACTCTTGTTTAGGGGTTTCCACCCCAGGGGGTTTATATAGGCGAAATGGGGCACCAAGGGGGGCCACCAGGCCCCCAGGAGGGTGCTTGGCGCGGCCAGGAGGGGGCCCACGCCAGGCACCCTTTTGGCTGCCTGGTGGGTCCCCTCACCTCCTCCTTCGGTGATCCCTAGTTAATCTTCGTAAAAATGCTCCCCGTAAATTTTCTTCGCATTTGGACTTGATCTGATTCAGCAACTTGGTATCCACTTTTTACCGCTGAATTTTGGTTCTGCTGCTTTGGCACCGGAAAGTTGTAAACTGTGTAAAATAAGCCAAAAAAACATAAGAACAATAATTTAATGTGGAATATATCAATGAACAGGGTGAAATCACAATATAAAATAGTGATGCTTTTTGGACGTATCAACTCCCCCAAGCTTAGACCTCGCTTGTCCCCAAGCGATTGCTGAGCTCGGTAAACCCGTCCACAAGTTTAGAGAGTGAAGTGTCGATAAAAGAATACGAACAAGAAGCATCAAGATTCCTCACCAAACTTAAACATCCTCAACAGCAACCTCAACTCATAAGGCCCTTATAAGAAAGTAGTAACAATTATAACAAAGTAGGACCTAGAAAACTCATCAAATCATGACAAACATAGCCTTGGTCAAGGCACAACTAATAACTTTTACTTTTGTTCTTTCACTTATAATGGAACAGTTGAAGCTTTTGAAAGAACATGCTATTAGTCAAGAAGTGCACATATCAACACAAAGGAAGATGTTTACTAAGCATAAGCTTTTTTAAACAACTCACTTATCAAAAGATAATGTCAACAAAGATGTAACATGCTAGATTTCAATGCAACTTTATATGGAAGCATCTTTATCAACATCAAATGTATGTTCTCTCTCAAGAAGGAAGGAAGTAGGAAGGACTGACTCAGCACAAAATAAAGATAAACCCCGTGCAAAAGGGTAAGCAGGGAAAACTTATGTGCCATCTCTAGATCAAACAGAATAAAAACAAACTTTTTGGAGGTGCATGATCCGTCAACGACTGCTGATAGATAACTCACTCACTTCATGATTTGGACAAGTTTCGAGGAACGGATCCCATGTGGGGACGATCACATCCCCTTGGATTCCTTTGTTTATCACTCGTAAAAGGGCGAAGGAACTTGTGTGTTAGTATTTATCTTTTACGAGCTCGGCACTCATGCCAGTCCCTTCTCGTATTAGGGGTTTGCATATTAGGCATGCAATCCCAAGATAAAACTTGTCCAAATTAAGAAGATCATGGGTCACCCACCACTTCCTCATGAGCTGAATCAGCGGCACAAAACAGAAGATTTTGAACATTTAAAGATAGCACATAAATTATATACTTTAGGAGTGGTAGTGGAATACCACAAGTAGGAAGGTATGGTGGACTCAAGTGGAAGAAGTTGGTTTCAAGGTATGGAAGTACAAGCAGAATTCCGCTTAGTACAGAGTTTTGGCTAGCAAGGCTTTGAGAGAGCAGACAATTGATGACAACTTAGATGCAAGCAATACAAAGCATAAACATCAAAACTAGCATGAAACATCAAGTTGTCTTCCTTGTCAACATAACACTTCAAGCATTATAACACAAAGGTTTTGGCTATGTCGCTACTTTGAGAAAAACATGCTTGTTGTTATGACCAAAGTTATACTTGCCAAGATTAAATAAAGTTTTCGAAGCCATACCTGATATAAGGTCAATTCTCCCCATAAGAATCATCTCATAATGTCGATTGCGTGAAGAGAATACCAAGTGCAGCGAAGAAACCAATAGACTTCTCATTAATATTCCTTCATAGACGACTCCACACTCACGGATACAAAGCTCTCCACAAGAGGAGTGATAGACCTCAAAGCAACACCTATTTCATAAAGTGACCTCCCTAGACATGATATGACTCTACTTGACTCCTAAAGAAAAAGATAAAGATAAAGATACCGAGCACTCCCCCAAGCTTGGAACAAGCTAAGGGGTGCCATTACCCGAGAAGTTTTACTCCTCATTCTTGTTCTTCTCAGTCAGGTACTCGTTGGCGAAGCGCTTCCTTGGCAGTTGTTCTCCAGTCTCGAAGGACATTCCTGTCTCCAAGATCCTGCACTCAGCACCTAAACCCATGCGCAGAAACTTTAGTTCATACTCACAGTTCTGGTTCTGCAGATCATAGATCTGTGCTTGGAGTTCATAAATTTTTTCTTCTAATGCGGCCAAACTTGACCACATCTCCTTTATCTCCTTCTTGTGGGAAGCCTCGATCTTGTTCATGATGTTGAAGTTAGCTTCAACACCGCGCTCCACCATCATCTTGAACTTGAAGACCTCATGGTCCATCTCCTTCAGCCGATCTTCGGTGTTCCCCTCTTTGACTGGTCCCTCCAGATCTTCCTTGCGGAGGACACCGTCCTCCACACGAAGGAACTGGGGGTGCTTCTTCACCTCTGCGAGATAAGGGTTGATGACGTTGACGACGAACTTGTCCTTGGGGGAACTTGGAGAAGCCATGGCACCTAGATCTGCTGAAAGTTTTCCTTGCAGAAACATACCGAGAAAGAAAACATGCGGAATCGAGAGATACAGTGCCGGGACTATCCGAACCAATATATAGCAAAATTTTCTGCAACAGAAGGAAGGTTTCAAGCCTAGGTGGAGTCGGAGGCGGAGTCCAGGGCAGCCAGGAGGGTGCCCGACGCGGCCAGGAGTGGGGCCGCACCAGGGGGCCTCCTGGGCTCCCTGGAGCTCCTCTCCGGCTCCACTCGGGCTTGGAATTTTCCTACTTTTGCAAAAACTCTGAAAAGTTAACTTTTATTGACGTCGCGGTGTTTTCTTACCATAATTCATACCTTTTATAATTCTTCTCCTGCCGGAGTCTGAAACTGGGCTGCAACATGTTCTTCATGAGTACTTGTATATATCATGTTTGCATCCACATTGATTGGATCACCTGCCATATAATGTTTGAGTATTTGTCCATTTACAACTTGAGGCTTGGTGCCTTCGAAATTATTGATCTTGATTGCACCCAACCGATATACTTCTTCGATATGAAAAGGGCCTTCCCATCTGGAAAGTAGTTTACCTGGAGAAAACCTGAAATCTCTAAACAACAAAACTTTATCACCAACATTAAATTCACGTTTCAGAATTCTTTTATCGTGCCACTTCTTTACCTTTTCCTTGAACATTTTAGCGCTCTCGTAAGCTTCACTTCTCCACTCATCTAGAGAAGTCAAGTTCATGAGACGCTTTTCACCAGCTAACTTTGGGTCAGCATTCAGCTCTCTGAAAGCCCAGAAAGCTTTATGCTCTAACTCTAATGGTAAATGGCAAGCCTTGCCATAGACCATCTTATACGGAGACATGCCCATGGGGTTTTTGTAAGCAGTTCTATATGCCCACAAAGCATCTCCTAACTTCTTTGACCAGTCCTTTCTAGAACTGTTTACTGTTTTCTGCAAGATCAACTTGATCTCCCTATTGGTGAGCTCAACTTGCCCACTAGTTTGAGGGTGGTACGGTGATGCAATCCTATGATTGACATCATACTTGGCTAGAGCTTTCCTAAAAGCTCCATGCGTGAAGTGTGACCCTCCATCTGTCATGAGGTACCTTGGTACTCCAAACCTAGGAAAAATTACATCTTTGAGCATTTTCAAAGATGTCTTGTGATCAGCACTCTCAGTGGGGATTGCTTCAACCCACTTGGTTACATAATCAACAACAACTAAGATGTGCGTGTACTTGTGTGAAGGAGGAAAAGGACCCATAAAATCAAAACCCTAGAAATCGAAAGGTTCGATCACTAGTGAGTAATTCATAGGCATCTCATTTCTCCTGCTAATGTTACCAACTCTCTGACACTTATCACAAGATAGAACGTACCTTCGGGCGTCCTTAAAGAGAGTAGGCCAATAAAAACCTGATTGTAAAACTTTATGTGCGGTCCTTTCACCGACATGATGTCCTCCATAGGGACTATCGTGACATTGTCGAAGAATGTCCTGCTGCCCATGCTCCGGTATACACCTTCTTACGATCCCTTCTACACCTTCTTTATAAAGATGTGGATCATCCCAAAAGTAATGCCTCAAATCCGTGAAGAATTTCTTCCTCTGCTGAAATGTGAAACCTGGAGGCAAAAACTTTGCAACGATAAAATTAGCATAATCTGCAAACCAAGGGTCGGAATGAGATTGTACTTTTACAACATCAAGCTGTTCATCTTGGAAACTGTCGTTGACTGGAATAGGATCGTGTGGGATATCTTCCATCCTTGAAAGATTATCCGCCACCGGATTGTCTTCTCCTTTTCTATCGACAATCTGCAAATCAAGTTCTTGAAGAAGGAGTACCCACCTAATGAGTCTTGGTTTGGCATCCTTTTTCTTCATAAGATACTTAATGGCAGCATGGTCAGTATGAATAATAACTTTAGAATCAACAATATACTACCTAAACTTATCAAAAGCAAACACCACTGCCAAGAATTCCTTCTCGGTAGTAGCATAATTCTTTTGAGCACTATCAAGTGTTTTGCTGGCATAGTGGATGACATTCTACTTCTTTTCAACCCTTTGTCCTAAAACAGCTCCAACAGCAAAATCACTAGCATCACATATAATTTCAAAGGGCAAATTCCAGTCAGGTGGTTGTATTATAGGAGCGGTTATCAAGGCTTTCTTAAGAACTTCAAAAGCTTCCTTACAGTCTTCATCAAATACAAAAGGGGAATCCTTCTGGAGAAGATTGGTAAGGGGTCTCGAGGTCTTAGAAAAGTCCTTGATAAATCTTCTATAGAAACCAGCATGACCTAGAAAACTACGAATACCTTTGATGTCCCTTCGATAGGGCATCCTTTCAATAGCTTCAATTTTTGCCTTGTCCACTTCAATTCCCCTTTCAGAAATCTTGTGTCCAAGAACTATCCCTTCGTTAACCATGAAATGGCACTTCTCCCAATTGAGCACCAAATTTGTTTCTTCACATCTCTGCAAAACTTTATTAAGATTGTGGAGACAGTGGTCAAAGGAGTTTCCATAGACGGAAAAGTCTTCCATGAAAACTTCTACAATCTCCTCACAGAAACCATGAAATATTGCAGATATACACCTCTGAAAAGTAGCAGGTGCATTACACAAACCGAAAGGCATACGCCTATAAGCATAAGTACCGTAAGGACACGTGAAAGTGGTCTTCTCTTGATCCGTGGTGTTGACGTGAATCTGGGAGAAGCCAGAGTACCCATCAAGATAGTAGAAGTGGGTGTTTTTAGACAACCGCTCGAGCATCTGATCAATAAAGGGCAAAGGATAGTGGTCCTTCCGGGTGGCCTTGTTTAACTTCCTGAAATCAATACACATTCTATATCCAATAATAGTCCTCTGAGGTATTAGTTCATTTTTATCATTAGGAACAACAGTCAGACCTCCTTTCTTAGGAACACAATGAATGGGACTTACCCACTTACTATCAGCTATAGGATAGATGATACCTGCGGCTGGAAGTTTGAGAACCTCCGTCCTAACCACGTCCTTCATCTTTGGGTTCAAACGTCGTTGATGATCAATAACCGGTTTAGCATCGGGCTCGAGATTGATAGTATGTTGGCAAATGGATGGACTAATAACCTTGAGATCATCAAGAGTATAGCCAATAGCACCTCGGTGTCCGCGGAGTGTCTCCAATAATCGCTCTTCTTCATACCCTGAAAGGTTAGAATTGATAATAACATGATATACTTTCTTTTTATCTAAATAAGCATACTTGAGCGTATCGGGTAGTGATTTTAGGTCGAACACCGGGTCTTCTTTCGGTTGCGAGAGGATTCCTAAAGGTTCAACCGGGAGGTTGTGCTTCAGGATGGGAGTTTGTCTTAAAAATATTTCTTCTAGTTCATCCCTTTCCTGCATATGTATATCATTCTCTTGGTCTTCCATAAATTGCTGCAAAGTGTCATTAGGAGGAATAGCAATGGAAGCAATTTCTTCAATAATTTTGTCATTACTTGACAGGTCAGGACCACGAGACTGCTTAGAAAACTTAGAAAAATTAAATTCATACGGCTCACCGTTGAATTCAACAGAAACTTTACCTTTCTTGCAATCTATTATAGCTCCGCAAGTGCTGAGGAAGGGCCTACCAAAGATAATAGGGCAAAAACTATCTTGCACTGAACCAAGTACAAGAAAGTCTGTAGGATATTTTACCTTCCCGCAGAGTACTTCAACATCTCATACAATCCCAACTGGAGAGATTGTTTGTTTATTTGCAAGATGGATAGTGACATCTATGTCCTCGATCTCACACGGCTGAATCTCGTGCATGATCTCTTGATAAAGTGTGAAGGGAATAGCGCTGACGCTAGATCCCAAATCACATAGCCCATAGTAATTATGATCTCCTATTTTGACAGATACAACTGGTGTACCTGAAATTGGGCCTTTGTTCCTGGCTGTGACAATGTTAGTGGCAACAACACAAAAACTACTAGTGGATTCTTCGATATCACTGGTTACCTGATCCTTGACCATTACAACTTGAGGCTGGACCTTGATCATGTCTTCAGGTTCGTCAGTGGTCCTTCCATTCTTGTTTAGAATACCTATAACAAAGGAGTGCTCCTTTATCCTGGAGGGGTAAGGAGGCTGTTCATACACAACGGCAGGTAAAACAGGATCAGTAACATTAATCTCAATTGGTGACTCCTTGAAAGGTTTATGATGTTGACTCTCCTTCTTCCTGGAAGAATCAATATGAGAAGCAAAGTCCTTGAAAAAGTCAACCATTAGCTGGGAATCAAGACCAATTTTAGAGAAAAAGGTATTAAAGTAATCAGTCTTCACATAACTCTCAATTTAGTCATGCTCATAGTTTATAGCGGGTTCAATACCTTTATCAATTTCCCAGTCTTCAGTGTTCTTCTGGATCCTTTCTATAAGATCCCATTTTTCTTCCATACTTCTGGTCTGGAATACCCCACTAGAGGAGGATTCCAACATCTCCTTGTCCTGACGAGAGAGCCTGGCATAAAAATTTGTAAGTATAATTTCCTTGGGGAGCTCATGGTTTGGGCATTTGAGCATTAGGGACTTCAGTCTCCCCCAAGCTTGAGCGATGCTCTCTCCGTTGCGAGACCAAAAGTTGTAGATGTAGTTCCTGTCTTGGTGAATTTCACGAAGAGGATAAAAATTTGCATAAAAGAGAGACATAAGCTCTGGCCATTCAAGCAGATCAGAGTTATCGAGTAGCTTATACCAATCTGAAGCTTTATCTTTGAGTGATAGGGATAATAGTTTCTTCATGACGAACTCCATTGTCACAACTACAAGTTTAAATAAAGAACATAATTGTGATAAATATAGCAGGTGTTCTCCCGGATGTCCTTCTCCTGTATAACTATTAGCCAAGACATAATCAGCAATACCTGATGGTATTTTATAGGGCACAATTTCAGTAGGGGTAGGAGTGACCACCACAGTCATGGGGCGGCTCCTTACCAGCAACGAACCAACAACAGAAGAGTCCATAAGGACTGAAAGTAAAAACAGAAAATAAAAGTTCCCTTACCAGCTTCACTTACCAATAGCGCTACACTCCCCGGCAACGGCGCCAGAAAAGCTGGTTGATGGCGGAGAAGTTAATAGGTTTAGTTGGGTTGCCTTCCCTGTTAACCGCTCCAATAAACGATTCATGATAACCCACAAGTCCAGGGGATCAATTGTAGCTTTTCGATAAATAAGAGTATCGATCCCACGAGGAGAAGAAGGTGTTGATAAGTGACACTGGATAAGAAAAGGGCTGCAAACACTCAAAGGTAAATATTTAGGGGTTTTTGGTTTAAGCAACAGAAAATTAAAAGACAAGCAAAGTAAACAGGGTAACTAAGGAGTAGCAAGTGGCCCAATCCTTTCACAAGGATAAGCCTAGGAACTGAACTTATAAAAGCTAAAGCGTTCTCGAGAAAACACGGGAGAGATAGTCAAGTCACTTTCACCATACTCCGCCAAATAATATGTATCGTGTTGATAAGTGTCGGTGGGTGGATCAATGCTAGTACACCTTCTAGACTAAGATAAGTGTACTCTTATGATTACACACCTTGCAAGCATCCGCAAATACAAGGTAGTAATTAAGGCATAAGCCTAACCACAACATTACGATCAAGGATCCATAACTCCCTTGTGCCAAAGTCTGCGAACTCGGGTTCAGGTTTCTGTCACTCCCGCAACCCACCATAAGAATCCTTTGTGCACAATGTATTCCTCTAGGCCCATGAAAGGTGAAGTGTTATGTGTTCGACTCACATAACACCACCAGAGAAATAACAACACAACTGAAGTATCAAACAACACATAATACTTCAACATCATATGACTACTAACAACTAGACTTCTCCGATGTTCTCAAGAACTAAATTAACTACTCACAAGACATAAAAGAGATCATGATCAGAGGTGATAGATGGGTGGTAAACAATCTGGACACAATGATATTTCTCCAACAAAACTCAATAGCATTCATCACAAAATAGTAATCAACACCAACAGAGTAGAGAGGATAGATAGTACAGATTACAACACAAGTTACAATTGTGAGATGATATGGGATGGAGATGGCGATGATGTTGGGGATGATGTTGATGATGATCTCGATGATGCCCGTGACGGTGATGATGATGATGGCGACGATCTCCCCATCCGGGAGGTGATCTCCCCGGCGGAATCTGCCCGCCGGAGATGGCTTTTCTCCTCTGTAGGTTTCCGCCCCGTGGCGGCGGCGAAACACGGAAACGACTCTTGTTTAGGGGTTTCCACCCCAAGGGGTTTATATAGGCGAAAGGGGGCACCGAGAGGGGCCACCAGGCACCCAGGTGGGTGCCTGGCGCGACCAGGAGGCGGGCCGCGCCAGGCACCCTTCTGGCTGCCTGGTGGGTCCCCTCACCTCCTCCTTCGGTGATCCCCAGTTAATCTTCATAAAAATGCTCCTCGTAAATTTTCTTCGCATTTGGACTTCATCTGATTAAGCAACTTGTTATCCACTTTTTACCGCTGAATTCTGGTTCTGCTGCTTTGGCACCGGAAAGTTGTAAACTGTGTAAAATAAGCCAAAACAACATAAGAACAATACTTTAAAGTGGAATATATCAATGAATAGGTGAAATCACAATATAAAATAGTGATGCTTTTTGGACGTATCAACTCCCCCAAGCTTAGACCTCGCTTATCCCTAAGCGATTGCTGAGCTCGGTAAACCCTTCCACAAGTTTAGAGATTGAAGTGTCGATAAAAGAATACGAACAAGAAGCATCAAGATTCGTCACCAAACTTAAACATCCTCAACAGCAACCTCAACTCATAAGGTCCTTATAAGAAAGTACTAACAATTATAACAAAGTAGGACCTGGAAAACTCATCAAATCATGAAAAACATAGCCTTGGTAAAGGAACAACTAATAACTTTTACTTTTGTTCTTTCACTTATAATGGAACAGTTGAAGCTTTTGAAAGAACATGCTATTAGTCAAGAAGTGCACATATCAACACAAAGGAAGATGTTTACTAAGCATAAGCTTTTGTAAACAACTCACTTATCAAAAGATAATGTCAACAAAGATGTAACATGCTAGATTTCAATGCAACTTTATATGCAAGCATCTTTATCAACATCAAATGTCTGTTCTCTATCAAGAAGGAAGGAAGTAGGAAGGACTGACTCAGCACAAAATAAAGATAAACCCCGTGCAAAAGGGTAAGCAGGGAAAACTTATGTGCCAT
The DNA here is from genome assembly GCA_950022295.1 of Bromus sterilis. Classification (NCBI taxonomy): domain Eukaryota; kingdom Viridiplantae; phylum Streptophyta; class Magnoliopsida; order Poales; family Poaceae; genus Bromus; species Bromus sterilis. The sequence goes on along the minus strand of OX465599.1, from coordinate 278,666,611 downwards.
CTCTAGATCAAACAGAATAAAAACAAACTTTTTGGAGGTGCATGAACCATCAACGACTGCTGATAGATAACTCACTCACTTCATGATTTGGACAAGTTTCGAGGAACGGATCCCATGTGGGGATGATCACATCCCCTTGGATTCCTTTGTTTATCACTCGTAAAAGGGCGAAGGAACTTGTGTGTTAGTATTTATATTTTACGAGCTGGGCACTCATGCCAGTCCCTTCTCGTATTAGGGGTTTGCAGATTAGACATGCAATCCCAAGATAAAACTTGTCCAAATTAAGAAGATCATGGGTCACCCACCACTTCCTCATGATTTGAATCAACGACACAAAACAGAAGATTTTGAACAAGTTAGATGCAAGCAATACAAAGGAATACCACAAGTAGGAAGGTATGGTGGACTCAAGTGGAAGAAGTTGGTTTCAAGGTATGGAAGTACAAGAAGAATTCCGCTTAGTACAGAGTTTTGGCTAGCAAGGCTTTGAGAGAGCAGACAATTGATGACAACTTAGATGCAAGCAATACAAAGCATAAACATCAAAACTAGCATGAAACATCAAGTTGTCTTCCTTGTCAACATAACACTTCAAGCATAATAACACAAAGGTTTTGGCTATGTCGCTACTTTGAGAAAAACATGCTTGTTGTTATGACCAAAGCTATACTTGCCAAGATTAAATAAAGTTTTCGAAGCCATACCTGATATAATGTCAATACTCCCCATAAGAATCAACTCATAATGTCGATTGCGTGAAGAGAATACCAAGTGCAGCGAAGAAACCAATAGACTTCTCATTAATATTCCTTCATAGAAGACTCCACACTCACGGATACAAAGCTCTCCACAAGAGGAGTGATAGACCTCAAAGCAACACCTATTTCATAAAGTGACCTCCCTAGACATGATACGATTCTACTTGACTCCTAAAGAAAAAGATAAAGATAAAGATACCGGGCACTCCCCCAAGCTTGGAACAAGCTAAGGGGTGCCATTACCAGAGAAGTTTTACTCCTCATTCTTGTTCTTCTCAGTCAGGTACTCCTTGGCGAAGTGCTTCCATGGCAGTTGTTCTCCAGTCTCGAAGGACATTCCCATCTCCAAGATCCTTCACTCAGCACCTAAACCCATGCGCAGAAACTTTAGTTCATACTCACAGTTATGGTTCTGCAGATCATAGATCTGTGCTTGGAGTTCATAAAGTTTTTCTTCTAATGCGGCCAAACTTGACCACATCTCCTTTATCTCCTTCTTGTGGGAAGCCTCGATCTTGTTCATGATGTCGAAGTTAGCTTCAACACCGCGCTCCACCATCTTGTTCATGGTGAGGGGACCCACCAGGCAGCAAGGAGGGGGGCCGCGCCAGGCACCCTTCTGGCTGCCTGGTGGGTCCCCTCACCTCCTCCTTCGGTGATTCTGTAACAGCCCAGTTTTCACAAAAAATAAAAATTTTGTTTTCGGTGTGAATTGTTTGATTGTCTGAGTTGTTTGCAGTGTTCCTTCACCGAAATAATTATCGGTGAATATTTCTCCCCCTTATTCTCGTATCGGATGCGTGACCCACCCCTTTTCCACCTTGGCACATGACCTTGCGACACCGGGGTTTCACCCGATCACCGTCGCTACCAGCACAGGACCAGCCATCGCCACCGGAACGAAAACCCCGTTTATTTAATAAACGGATTATTTTATGGGGCGCCGAAAAATGTTGTCAGAATGTCACCACAGTGAGGTACGATCGACGGGCTCGACGCGCTGAGCGCGTAGGTCAAAGTTTTGTCGGAATCGGAGTCCGTATGCACCTCCGGCGGTCACGACCGCGATCGCCGGACGCGCGAGAGGGGTACCGGAGGTCACCGGGGGTATTTTCGTCATCCTGCCACCTAGCCTGCCATATATAATGACCCCTCACCTCCCCCCTTGGAGATTAGGGTTTCCCTAGCCACAATTTTACAGCCACACCCCCAGTTTTGCTCCAATTTTCGTCCAAAACACCCACATCCCGAAACCCTAGCTCTCCCACTGATCTGGTCCGTCAGATCTGAGATCCAACGGTCCAGATCGCGTCACCCAGCTCCACCAACCTCTCCACCGTCTCCCTCCTCTCTCTCACCCGAAGCCGCCGCCCGTGCCCGTGGCAACCGCCGGCCAGTCCGGCCGCCACCTCTCCTCCCCTCCTTCCCTCTCTCCCCTCTCCTTTCTCTCCTCTCCCTCTCATCCTCTCTCTCTGTGTGCAGCACCAGGACGCGCCGGCCGCCATTGGAGCCCAAGGGAGCTCGAGCTCGCCCCCGCCCTGGATCCACGCCGGGCCGCCCCTGGACCGCCGCGCCTCGGCTCTCCGGCGAGAGGAGCTCGCCCGTCGCGCTCGCCTCACCCTGCATCGCCAGCCCAGCCGCCCTCCTCGTCGCCGGTGGCCGTCGCGCCACCGGGAGGCAGCCGTCGCAGCCGCCGGTTCCTGCTCGGGAACGAGCCGGCCAGTCCCTCACCTCCCACGTGAGCCGCGACCCAGATCTACTGGTGGGCCAGACCCCAGCCCAGTCCGCCGCCACAGGCCGGACGGCCAGATGGGCCTCTAGAGCCCATGGTGAGAAGGGGCCCGTGACCTTTTTTTTTGTTTTGCCTGCCTGCGAATTTTTGCTAAGTCTGATAAAAACTGCTGCTGATTTGATTCCGCATTGACGATAGCAAGCGATCCGTAGCTCGGATCGCGTTGCGCCCAAAAGATGAATTGTTTAGAATTGCGTGCTCTAGCATTCATCTTTTGTGAGCATTTGCATTTGAGCTCATATTGATTGTGTAATTGTGTGCTGAACAGGGCATCAGGCCGTTAAACTGCTACTTTTCCTGTTAGATGCTGCTGTTATTATTTTGTTGCAACTTTGCATGATGATTGTAACAAATCCATGAGGCCTATTGCATGGATTCCTTTTGCGTTGCGTTAAGCAATGTTTCTACTTCAGTTTCATGCATTCACATGCCATATTTGCTTGCTGCATCATGTTTATATCTTGCTCCAAAGTAGCTATCCTGATGTTATTGTGCTGCTATTGCTGAAACTGTTATTTTGTTGCAACTTCGGTCGACGAGTGTGTCGCGACCGTTTATCGGAATTGAGTGATTCCAATTGCATATTGTTAAGCATCATGTCTAATTTCATCCCATGTATTGCTATGTCATGTTGCTGCACTTTTGCATATAGATTTACCCCTGTTTATACAGCATGTGTGCATAACTTTTCGTGCTAATATCTTTTTAACCGTAACTCCGTTTGGAGTGTTCTTTATATGTAACTTGATTAGTTTTTCGTGTACTTTGTGTTTTTGATATTGTTTGCTGTTGTTAACCAACCTAAAATATGGTTTAGGACAGAACAGTACCAAATGTTTTAATCATCGTGCGGCACTTAGTGTTATGCCATGTTTAGGTTGTGCCTCACTTAAATTGACTAGCATAGATAGTTTACATTGTGCTTCACCTCTTGCCATGTTTGTGTGCTATGCCATGCTTGCTTGAGTTTCCATGTTAATAACCGTTGGTTGATCACCTGTAGCTAAACAACTTGAACCGCCGTAAACGTGCGGTATTCGTCGTGTGTGACGAGTACTCCACTTAAATCGTTAGTAACCGCTCTCGACGGTAGGTGCGATGTCTCGTGTTACTTCTTGTTGTTGCTTGCTCTTGTATTGCTCCGTAGTAATAGTGGTGAACCGTTGATTGCTTTCCAGTGTTTACCCTCTTGTGTGCTTCCGCGGGTACCTCTCGGAGACGATGCGAGCTTGCGATCAACTACACCTTCGGAATCCGACTTATCAACAGGCAAGGACTATACATTACTTATGATCCATTCTATTTCAACCAGCGGTTTGCATGCTAGTATAGGTTAGGTTCGATGTTTGATCCTACCACATGTTTACAGCCTCTTTCAAACCGCTACATCCATGTCCCTTCCCAGCAAACCTTGTACTGCTATGTTACTATTGCTCGTTGCTCAGCCCCTGCTTAGTATGCATGCTTAGGATGCTACGATGTTACCCTGTTACTCTTTGGGTTGGGATATCACCTTATTATATTATTGTCGATGATATGATTATTATTATAATGTTGACTATATTCGACGAAGGATGGAAGGTCTAGGCTATCCCGCCCCGACGCTTTGTTCCATTCGAGTCACCTAGGATCCGAGTTCCGGGTATTGGTTTTAAGACTGAGCGTGCCTAACCGCGTGTGGGATTTTATGGGGTCCCCTTTTCTTACCTATCTAGCTTCAAACATTTCTAGTGGTGGCCCAAGCTGATTTACCATTTGAAAACCATGCATATATGCCTGTCGGGTAGCTCCTGGCAGGCATCTTTTAAAACAACCCGGACAAGTGAGGACATAGTTCCCTTGCTGGCCCACTTTGTCCGGCTGAGGACCCGGTTTACCAATGTGTGATTAACCGGCTATCCAAACCCGAGACAGATGGTAGAGACCAGATCGAGAGAGCGGCCGGCTCCTGAGATGGATGTCGACTCACCGGGGGCCACCCGGATTTGTTCGTTGTTAGTTAGAGGGACTTGTCGTTTCGGATCTCTTGGAACTAAATCATAAAATGGTTGCCTGTGATGGGTAGCAACTGAGAGAGATGGACGTGCGTGCAGAGCCTCGTAATGGGCAGTTGGTACTCCCCTGCAGGGTTAAATCTTTCGAGAAGCCGTGTCCACGGTTATGGACGACTTGAGACCTACGTCCTGTTCATAGACAACAACAACTGAGATAATCTTAATATAACTTGATCAGCGTGTGCGTGTGCCTTGACTGCTTCTTCTTCGTCGGGATGCGAAGAGGAGGACAAGGATAGGATATGTGTTATGTTTGCGTAAGTAGTCGATAGCAAGACTTGTTGGAGGAGATTCCTCATCGAATGCTTGGCTTCTTATCTTATTCTCTAGATCGTTAGCCACTTCATAAATGCTAGTGCGGCAGCAACCTCACCACTTACCCCTTCCTTACCGTAAACTACTAGTTGTCCTAGAATGACGAGTGATGAAGTCCTTGCTGGGTCAGATGACCACTACAGTTGGATGCTGAGTACCTCTGTACTCATGATACTACCCCCAAACTCTTTTCAGGGTTCTTGATCGACAACAGGTATGGTGATCGATGTTTCACGTGGAGACTCGACGACGACTAGTTAGGCGGATCCCGGCGGAGGGCCTGGACCCGTGAGGTTATGGGATCGATGCTTTTCTCCTTGCCAGTAGGCATTTGCTTGTAGTCTGTACTCAGACATGTATCTTCCGCTGTTGTATTGTATTTGAGGCAGTTGTATGCCGATTGTATGAGATGTTGTATCCTGTATCTGTAATGTTGTGATATCATGTTGGAAATCCGGGGCATATGGCTTTGTCATATGTCGCGGTGGGACCGATATGTGCTTCGTCCCTGGATCTGGATGGAAACATCTAGATCTGGAACAATACCGCATATCGGGGCTTACAACTTGGTATCAGAGCCTTACCGACCGTAGGATCCCCTCTCTGGCCGAAGTCGAGTCTAGACAAAAATTATTTTGTAGTTACTAAGTTAGTTATCGGAGAGTAGGAATCTTTTTACTCCTTATCTTTGCTCTGGTCAGGACAAGTGTCGTAAGTGTTTTACTCTCGACTTATCCCCTTCAAAACTTTAGGATCTCAAGTGTGTGGAGTATCGGAACCGTTACAATGCCTTGCTTGCAGCGTATTGTCTCGATTCCGAGCTCAGGTCGGAATTCCTGTAGTACCTTTAGCTTCTCCGATCTCGGTTATCTTCTGGGTCATCCATTGCCATCCATCCTTTTGCCCGGTGTTTTTACGACTTGCGTCGAAAATCACTATCCCTTGACCAGGTTTTCGCTGTCGTTCTTCCTTTTGACACCTGATGGTTTCGTTTTTCGATGATGTCGTCTCTCTGCGGAAATCTATCTCAACCGAAGTTCGACGTCGACATGGAGCAGAGTCCCTTGTTGGTGGTGTTGAAGATCGTCGACCTCTTTTTCTCTCTCCCCTCTCCCCGGATCGTCCTGGATCTCGGGACGAGATCCCTTGTTGGTGGTGTTGTATTGTAACAGCCCAGTTTTCACAAAAAATAAAAATTTTGTTTTCGGTGTGAATTGTTTGATTGTCTGAGTTGTTTGCAGTGTTTGCTTCACCGAAATAATTATCGGTGAATATTTCTCCCCCTTATTCTCGTATCGGATGCGTGACCCACCCCTTTTCCACCTCGGCACACGACCTTGCGACACCGGGGTTTCACCCGATCACCGTCGCTACCGGCACAGGACCAGCCATCGCCACCGGAACGAAAACCCCGTTTATTTAATAAACGGATTATTTTCTTCGGCACATGACCTTTCTGGCTGTCTGGTGGGTCCCCTCACCTCCTCCTTCGGTGATCCCCAGTTAATCTTCATAAAAATGCTCCTCGTAAATTTTCTTCGCATTTGGACTTGATCTGATTAAGCAACTTGGTATCCACTTTTTACCGCTGAATTCTGGTTCTGCTACTTCGGCACCGGAAAGTTGTAAACTGTGTAAAATAAGCCAAAACAACATAATAACAATACTTTAAAGTGGAATATATCAATGAATAGGGTGAAATCACAATATAAAATAGTGATGCTTTTTGGACGTATCAACACAGCATGTCATACCATCAACAAGGTATATCTTCACAAATTTCTGAAGAAAACTTCATTTGAGCTTATCACTGGTAACAAGCCAAATGTTTCGTATCTTAGGGTGTCTGGTGCTCCTTTCTTTATTAGACATATGAATCATAGATCCAAATTTTCCCCTAAGGCACATGAAGGTTTTCTTTTAGGTTATGGATCAAATTCTCAAACTTACAGAGTGTATTACTCTCACTTTGGGAAAGTTATGGAAACTGTAAATGTGAGGTTTGATGAAACTAATGGCTCTCAAAAATAGCAGTTGCCTCATGATCTAGATGAACCTCCACTTGATGAAGTGATCCGGTCCATGGCTATTGGAGTGATTCGCCCTGTTGAAGCAAATACTTGTCAAGCTAACATGGATGATGATGACCCAATGTTCCCACTGTTGGAAATATGCCCTAGAGGCAATAATAAAATGTTATTACATATATATTTCCACGTTCGTAATTAATGTTTATATTTCTGTGCTATAATTGCAATGACCCTGACTATGATATTCAGAAGAAAACTCACTTGCATGTGTGGAAATGTAAACACCAAGAGTTCCTGGTTTAGCCTCTAAGACCAGCTCATGTGCTAAATGATGATTACGTTTTCTTAATCATGGACATTTTTCTTGTAACAAGGATGTCAGTAGCAATGGGAACATATTGTTAGCAGAACAATGATGTTGAACCGACCCCAGTATTGAATGATATACTTAGAGATCACATCGTAACTACGTTATAAGTCATATCATGAAATGTTATCATATACGTAATTCCTTAGACCATGAGAGTATCGAGTTGCTTCACACAGGAAGACATGCTTTGGTTCTTAGATGAATCCTCCAGTAAATGGGAAGTAGTAAAATAAGTTCTGGGTATGTCAGATGGTGTGGCTAGTGACTGTGATAGTTCAAGAATGGGATTTGCTCCTTCACGATGAAGAGATATTGACTTTGGGCCCACTCGGTATGACGGTATCCATTCTAGTCTGGCCAGACGCATTGTGATTTAATCACGGGGATACCGGAATACAAAAACGAGAAATAGAGACAAACGAGCAAAGAGGATAATGAGTGGCTTGTGTTCAAGAAGTTGTTACACATGGGTGCCAAACATCTCTCCTCTAACTTTGTCATATATCATGAAGCAAAGGGAATGGTACATGAATAAACATAGTGGTTCACTCGAAGTTTCTTCGTGTATGTGCGGGAGTCAACATGGGTGTCCATGGCTCCGCTGTTGATTATTGGCTATTGACAAAAGGCTGTTGACCTATGTCCGGAAGATTTTCTGAGTCATGTCCGCATTATACCGAACCTATTGGGTCACACACTTAATGAGCAGTAGTGTATTAGAATACTAGTATGGTAGAAGGTTTCGTGGAAGCAAAGTAGAATAGTTCATACGGGTACCGGAAGTAGTTTCAGAGATTTATGGAATTGTTCATAAGGGCACCAGAATTAGTTCTGGGTATTTAAGGATATGTCCGGATCACTCTGGAGTAGTCCGAGGTGGTTCCGAAACATATGAGAATTGTACTGGGGAAGTCCTGGATCAACCGAAATAGTTTCTGGATAATCGCTGGGCGTCCCGACAACCTTCGCGGTCATCGGGTGGCATAAACTGTAACTTGGATGGTCTTGGAAACTATCCGGATGGCTCCGGAACGTCCGAGAACGGTCCCGGAAGGTCCTGGAAGTACTCCAGAAGGTTTCGGAATGTCCTGAAACGATCCCGGAAGGTCCCCGGAAGGTCTTGGAAGCTTCTAGAAGGTTCCGAAAGTTTCCAGGCAGTACCACCCACTACCTCACGCCCCTAGCCTTGGGGGGTAAGCCACCTAGGCTGCCCTGGCCGGCAAGGAGGTGGGGACGCACCAAAGGGAGGGAATCCTCCTCCAGGTGGGAATACCAAAACCCAAATATGGCAGGTTTCCGGTGGGAAGGTGTGGGAAGGTTTGGGAGGTTTGGGAGTCCAAGTTGGACTCCCCACCCCCCTTATTGAGCCCCAAGGGTCTCCTGGACACCTATATAATGAGGGGAGGGGGTGGGGGGCGCAACACAACTTGTCCCTAAGGCCTATGCGCCACCCTCCCTCCCTCTAAACCCCGTTGCTCCACAATTAGACCCCGGTTTAGACGTTGTTCTAAATCGGAATCCGTTAGGGTTTTCTCCCTCTAGTTTTATCGGTGGCATTCTTCTCTGGATGGTGGAGCGCTGCTGGATTGCTGCTACGGGATGTGTGGATACCGGTAGAGGGATCATAACTTTTATCCTTCTTCGAGGAGCTTCTTCTTCTTCTCGGAGATCTGTTCGAGGGACTTGTTCGTGGGATAGATCGAGGGGCTGTTCGTGGGAGATCTGCTTTGACTACTTCCACTACGTCCACGCCGTTTCACCAACTCTTCTTCCGCTGCAACCGTTGGTGAGAAAAGGCCTAAACCTTGTATGCCATCTTTCTTGGATGATCTTGGGATCTTGATTCGTAGGCACAATTTTTTTTGTTTTCTACTACGTTTCCCAACAGCGGTATCATGAGCGATCCTTGATTAGATGAATGTGTGATATGATGCATTGATTTTCTTGTTGCTTCTCTGTCATGTGATTTTTTCTATGCTTGATGGCAAGTTGAGGTTTTGCTACAAGGATTGAGTTTTCCATCAATCCCTCTATGCTGCTTTGAGTATGCTGGTTGCCTTGATCATGGTCTACATCAAACTCCTTGGATCTCATCTTAATCTCGCAATAGAAGATTTAACATGGAGGGGCTTGTGAATTTTATGAACTCAAATCCACACGGGGTTCACGCGTTGAACAAAGTTTGGCTTGTGGCATTAGTTGCTGCACGCACCCCGAACGTTAAACTAGCAACAATGAAGTATCGTGTTTGGTTTGTATAGGGAACAACGTTTGCATGAAACCTGCTAATCAACCACGATAAAAGTTGCAACAACCCGTGTAGATGGCGATCTAACTCGTTTTTGCAAGTATGCATGTGATGTGGTATAGCCTTCAATATTTTCAATGTGTTTGTATGAGATGTTATATGTTATGTAATATTTATTCACGACCTACGTGTCGTGGTACGGCATGATGACTGGAGTCATATGATTGTCACTTAATTATGGCCTGCGTGCCAGAACTGTTTATTAGCTCGAGGCAAAGCAATAGATAGATGCAAGGTGATGATCTACGATGCGGAGGTGGACCCCGACGCACATGCCGGAAGCCGTGGTGTTGGTCCCGGCGCCAAGGAGAACGTTGGTGGAGACGGTGACTTCTACCACGACGACGTGAAGACAACGAAGACTTCACGAAGCAAAGGGCTATATCATATCACATAATTTTATGAACTTCCTGTGATGTTTATCCCTTTGATGGACCCTTGTTTGATGCGCGGTAGTCGTATTTTATTAGGGTGATCTCTCGCAAAACAATATCAAGTTGATAGTGTTCTTCCAACTGTAGCACCGTCTATACTATGTTTCACATCGGAGAAGCTCATGTCACATGGGTGCACATGGTGTGACGCATAAAAGGCGGGTGTGTTAAGAACATACTGCAATTAAACTTGGTTGTCTTGACGGTTTGGATAAAAGTTTGCTACCGGAACACACCCATCGAAAGATGAACAAGAATCACCTTTGGCGTGATTGGCAAGTTGGCCTACCGGTCCAGTCTAAGTCATCAGTGATGTCACATCAATGGCGGACGATTGGGTCGGATCTTGAATCACTCCAGCATCAATTACGAGAGATATTGATCTGAGTGGGAGCGCACTAAGTAATTAAATTGATTAATCATAAGTGCAACTTAATTATGAACAAATTCTTAGTATTTGCATTATCTTTGTAGAATAATGGCTCGCGTTACCACCTTCCCAATTGATTTTGATTAACTGTATTATCTGGTTAATTTTTTACGATTGGTATCGTATTGTGAGGACTATCCTCAATAGTGTCGAGAAGGAGCTTGTCCTATCGCAAAATTTTGATGCTCTCCCGCTGATGCTATGGATGATGTGACTTACGTCCATAATCCAAAAATGCTAGAATTCCACCACAGCTAAGTGCATTGTCTTCACCACCATGAAAACCGAACTTCGAAACGTTTGGGATAGTTATGTTATATTCATGGAACTGAAAAATTGTTTTCGGTAGTAAGACAATTAATGTTGGATATAAGATACCTAGTACAATGTATGATTTTAAGCATTAGTGAAAATGTTCACTGTGCTCTAAACAAAACTGATAAGTGTGGGATCCAGAAGAACACCGATCATATGATGATGAGAATTAAGGGAAAGGAAGTCCAAAGGATGTTAGTAAGACTCACACGCCGGAAAGTCCATGGCATGCGCCACCCTTGATCATATGTGATCTTCTGTGAGTAGGAGTGACATTGGAAATAGAACTATGATACGTATAAAGGCAAAGCGAAAGAAGACTGGAATATCCAGCTCAGAAATGAAAGTCATACGAAGTTATAGATGAATTCATTGTTGGTCAAAAGATGTAATTCTTGGGAATCATGATTAAGCGGTTAATTTTAATTCTTGTATATTGTGATTAAACTGTTGATCACTAGAATATCACTTCAATTGCATATCGTTGCAAGTCGATGCAAGAAATACTATCGCCTTTATGACTAGCTAATGATGAGTTTTGACACGCTCGGGAACACGGTAAAAGGTTTACTATACCGTGTGTTGACTCTATGATTATCTTCATAATTCATTTTAGAGTTGAGTAAATTGTTACTACACTTTAGCCTTGTTGCAAAACATCATTTTGAATCATGTTTGTTGCAAGAGAGTTGTTCAAAGCTATGAATAACGTAAAGGCCATACTTCCATTATGAATAGGTTGTATGTTATGAATCTTGATAATAATACTAAACATCCATAACACTGACGCTAAACTTCACAAGACTGACAGAAATACCACATAGATGTGGCACTTCCGTTTATCACAAGTGACATAACATGCATGAAGAATTTCCATAAGTGATGGACTTTCGAGTCATGACTAAAACACCGTTGATGGGCCATACATGAACGGGCAACTAAACCATTGGTAATCATAGATGATGATGTGTGTAGTCCAATAAGTGTGGTTGTGTGCAGTGGATTCCCTATCTTCACTCATGGGTTGAAGTAGATATGTGGATATCTGTTCAATAGAGACATACGTCTGAAATCTTTGAAATGTTCAAGGAATTTTAGAGTGAAATAGAAATTCAGTGTAACAAGAAAATAAAGCTTCTGCAAATTAGATTGTAGAAAGTAATATTTGAGTTACAAGTTTAACGAACGTCTGATGAGTTGTGAAGAAGTGTCATAACTTGCGTCTCCCAGAAGACCACTATGAGTAAATTGTTCGAGAGATGTAATCAAGCCATGTATGACACGGTAAGATCAAATATGACGTTTATCAATTTTCCATTATACTTATTAAAGTTATGCGTTAGTGACTACGACTTTTACACTGAAAAGAGCACCATCAAATCTGTTGAAATGACACCATATTAGATGTGGTATGGACTGTTAAAACCATGTTGTCTTTTCTTAAAATTTGGGTACATGAGGCATATGTTTGACATACTCAAAACCCCAAATCAGATAAGTGCTATTTTGTTAAGGTTATGCCAAAAGTTTTGGTATTCCTCTATCACTACACAAAAGCAAAACTGTTTGTTGTTAAGAACAGTGTGTTTTGAAGAAAAATAGTTTCTTACAAAAGAGTGAGTGGGAGGACAGTGCAACTTGTCAAAGATTGTTGAATCTTCAGAAAAGTGTGTGGCTGAACCACACAGGTTAGACAAAACTTGTACAAACATTCATGATATGTAAAACGAGATATTGTTGTTCGACAATGACAAACCTGTGATATACAAAGAAGCGTTGATGGGCCCTGACTCCGGGATTTGGCTAAATGCCAAATAAATCCGAGATAGTATCCATGGAAGTAAGTCAAGTTTTGAACTTGGTAGACCCTCCGAAAGACTAAAAGTCTGAAGAATATATATATGGATCTATAATTGATTCAAATGAAATTGTTTTATCTATAAAGCTCAACTCGTTGGAAAATTGTTTTCTAGCAAGTTCAAAGGTTGACTACGGCGAAATAATTTCGACCGTAGAGATGCTTTAGTCAGTTCGGGTTATATTAGAAGTTACTACATATCTCATTTATAGGATATGGTAGAATGAACGTCAAAACAAAGTTCCTACACGGAAATATAACAAAGGACGTATATGTGATACGACCGGAATGTTTTGTCGATTCAAAGGATGCTAAAATAGATGCAAGCCTTGGATATCCAGTGATGGACTGAAGCTAGAACAATGGGGTTGGAATTTTCGTTATGATGAAATTGCCAAAAGAGTTTTTTTTCATCGGGAATAAACGAAGATGCTTGAATGTTCAAGAAAGTAAGTGGGAGCTGAATGATATTTCTAAAACCTTATGTAGATGACATATTGTTGATTAGAAATGATATAAATTTCTTGACACGAATAAGGACTTCATTGGAAATAGTTTTCAGTTGAAGAACTTGGGCTAATATAGCATTTGTATTGAGCACAGTGATCTATGCAGATAGTAAGTGCTTGATCATGCTAAAGCCAACGTTACATGTTGACATGATACTAAAGTAGTTTAGTATGAAAACGCCAGGAAGGATGTTCTTGCCGAGGTCACGGTGAAAAGTTGTTTGCGGAAATCGGTGTTCATGAACACAGACAAGAAAAACACATGAATTGAATTTCACTCACATGTGTGTTTTGATTAATCATGTACACCATAATATGTAAAACGACCAGTGCTCCAAAAGTTTGTGAGCAAGATACCAAAGTGATCAACATGTTGATCATTGGAAAACAAGGAAAAGTTAAACTTATGAAAGATAAGATATGTTTCTCGGAAAAATGGAGAGAATGAAGAGCTCGTTGTAATGAGTTACACCAGCTGAATTTTTGATGTAAACAGTTACACCAATTCAGTCTTCATACTTACTTCGACCGATTTTCGATTTTAATTGGGATTATGTGTTTCACATGTAAGGGTGGCACAGTATGGAGGAACTGTGTTAAGTTAGATATTGTGGCGAATTCTATAACAGAGGCTAAGTATACTGTTGCTTAAAGAAGTAACAAGGGAGGGTATTTTGAATCATCAGTTCATTTATGAACATGGTATGGTTTCCTAGATGCTTGAAGCTCATGGAACATTGATGAATGATTTCATGACTTATTCTAAAGGAACCAAGGTCCTGCCAAATGATTCAAACAAATACAAAGCTAAACTGATAAAATTAGTGAATTTTATGATAGCGTGAAAACAAGAAGATATGCAAGATACAAACGGGCCTGAAACGTCAGATTCGATGATGAAGTCTATACCACAATTGAAGCATGCTTTACACCGGTATGTCATAGGTGTAAAGTGCTCAAGTACTGATAATATTATTGACTCTAGTGCAAGTGGGAGACTGTTGGAAATATGCCCTAGAGGCAATAATAAAATGTTATTATATATATATATATTTCCACGTTCGTAATTAATGTTTATATTTATGTGCTATAATTGCAATGACCCTGACTATGAGATTCAGAAGAAAACTCACTTGCATGTGTGGAAATGTAAACACCAAGAGTTCCTGGTTTAGCCTCTAAGACCAGCTCATGTGCTAACTGATGATTACGTTTTCTTAATCATGGACATTGTTCTTGTAACAAGGATGTCAGCAGCAATGGGAACATATTGTTAGCAGAACAATGATGTTGAACCGACCCTAGTATTGAATGATATACTTAGAGATCACATCGTAACTACGTTATAAGTCATATCATGAAATTTTATCATATACGTAATTCCTTAGACCATGAGAGTATCGAGTTGCTTCACACAGGAAGACATGCTTTGGTTCTTAGATAAATATTCCCGTAAATGGGAAGTAGTAAAATAAGTTCTGGGTATGTCAGATGGTGTGGCTAGTGATTGTGATAGTTCAAGAATGGGATTTGCTCCTTCACGATGAAGAGATATTGACTTTGGACCCACTCGGTATGACGGTATCCATTCTAGTCTGGCCAGACGCATTGTGATTTAATCACGGGGATACCGGAATACAAAAACGAGAAATAGAGACAAACGAGCAAAGAGGATAACGAGTGGCTTGTGTTCAAGAAGTTGTTACACATGGGTGCCAAACATCTCTCCTCTAACTTTGTCATATATCATCAAGCAAAGGGAATGGTACATGAATAAACATAATGGTTCACTCGAAGTTTCTTCGTGTATGTGCGGGAGTCAACATGGGTGTCCATGGCTCCGCTGTTGATTATTGGCTATTGACAAAAGGCTGTTGACCTATGTCTGGAAGATGTTCTAAGTCATGTCCGCATTATACCGAACCTATTGGGTCACACACTTAACGAGCAGTAGTCTGTTAGAATACTAGTATGGTAGAAGGTTTAGTGGAAGCAAAGTAGAATAGTTCATACGGGTACCAGAAGTAGTTTCAGAGATTTATGGAATTGTTCATAAGGGCACCAGAAGTAGTTCTGGGTATTTAAGGATATCTCCGGATCACTCTGGAGTAGTCCCACGTGGTTCCAAAACATATGAGAATGGTACTTGGGAAGTCATTGATCAACCGGAATAGTTTCTGGATAATCGTTGGGTGTCCCGACAACCTTCGCGGTCATCGAGTGGCATAAACTATAACTCGGATGGTCTTCGAAACTATCCGGATGGCTCCGGAACGTCCGAGAACGGTCCCGGAAGGTCCTGGAAGTGCTCCAGAAGGTTCCGGAATATCTCGAAACGATCCCGGAAGGTCCTGGAAGCTTCTGGAAGGTTCCAGAAGTTTCCAGGCAGTACCACCCACTACCCCACGCCCCTAGCCTTGGGGGGCAAGCCACCTAGGCTGCCCTGGCCGGCCAAGGAGGTGGGGGCGCACCAAAGGGAGGGAATCCTCCTCCAGGTGGGAATACCAAAACCCAAATATGGCAGGTTTCCGGTGGGAAGGTGTGGGAAGGTTTGGGAGTCCAAGTTGGACTCCCCAACCCCCTTATTGCGCCCCAAGGGTCTCCTGGCCACCTATATAATGAGGGGAGGGGGTGGGAGGCGTAACACAACTTGTCCCTAAGGCCTATGCGCCACCCTCTCTCCCTCTAAACCCCGTTGCTCCACAATTAGACCCCGGTTTAGGCGCTGTTCTAAATCGGAATAAGTTAGGGTTTTATCCCTCTAGTTTTCTCGGTGGCGTTCTTCTCTAGACGGCGGAGCGCTGCTGGATTGCTGCTACGGGATGTGTGGATACCGGTAGAGGGATCATAACGTTTATCCTTCTTCGAGGAGCTTCTTCTTCTTCTCGGAGATCTGTTCGAGGGACTTGTTCATGGGATAGATCGAGGGACTGTTCGTGGGAGATCTGCTTCGACTACTTCCACTACGTCCACGCTGTTTCACCAACTCTTCTTCCGCTGCAACCGTTGGTGAGAAAAGGCCTAAACCTTGTATGCCATATTTCTTGGATGATCTTGGGATCTTGATTCGTAGGCACGATTTTTTTTTGTTTTCTACTACGTTTCCCAACACCCACACCTAGCCCGGGGCGCTGGAGGTCAACATCCTGAAGCTAATGATGAACATGACGAAGAAGAGCAAGGGAGCGAAGGAAATGCTGAAGCTGAAGGTGAAGCAGATCCTGAAGCTGAAGCAGACCCTGAAGCAAAAGCTGAGCCTGAAGCAAACATTTCTACTTTATCACGAGTTCAAAGAAGAGTTGATGTTGATTCGATCCTCGAAGAATATCGTCAACCAGGTCGTCCCACTACTCGATCTCATACTCATTTGGCTAACTTCTGTGGGAGTTTTTCTTTTGTTTCCATGCTATAGCCTTCAAAATTTGATGAAGCCATGAAGGATCTAGAATGGTTATTGGCTATGATGGAAGAACTTCACCAGTTTGAGAGAAACAAAGTTTGGTCACTAGTGGACAGGCCTGATCCCACGAAGCACAATATTATTGGCACTAAGTGGATATTTCGCAACAAGCAAGATGAAGATGGTATTGTGGTAAGAAATAAGGCTAGACTGGCAGCACAAGGGTACACCCAAATCGAAGGCATTGATTTTGGTGAAACCTATGCTCCAGTAGCCCGTCTCGAATCCATTTGTGTCATGCTTGCTTTTGCTAACCACAATAATATATTTCTATATCGAATGGATGTCAAAAGTGCTTTTCTTAATGGTGAGATAGAAGAAGAAGTGTATGTTATGCAGCCCCCAGGTTTTGAAGATTCAAAGAATCCTCACATGGTGTACAGGCTTCACAAAGCATTGTATGGATTGAAGCAAGCACCTCGTGCTTGGTATGAAACATTGAAGGATTTCCTCCTGAAGAAAGGCTTCAAACCTGGAACCACTGACCCCACTCTTTTCACTCGATCATATAACAATGATATATTTGTGTGTAAGATATATGTAGATGATATTATTTTTGGCTGCACTAACCCTGAAATCAACAAAGAATTTGCAAGGATGATGTCGAAGAAATGCGAGATGTCCATGATGGGAGAATTGAAGTTTTTATTTGGACTTGAGATTCGCCAACAGAAGAATGGCACCTTTATTTCACAAGAAAAATATTTGAAGGATTGCCTGAAGAAATTTGACCTTACTGATTGCAAAACTATCAGAACTCGCATGCCAACCAATGGTTTTCTTGATGCTGATGAAAAGGGGAAATCCTTCGATCAGAAGAAGTATCAGTCTGTGATAGGTTCACTCTTATACTTATGTGCATCTAGACCTGATATTATGCTATCAGTTTGTATTTGTGCTCGCTTTCAGGCCAATCCGAAGGAATCACATCATACTGCTGTAGAGCGAATTCTTCGGTATCTACCACATACTCCTTCATTGGGACTTTGGTATCCCAAAGGAACTCAGTTTGATTTGATTGGATATTCTGATTCAGACTGGGCCGGTGATAGAGTAGACAGGAAATCTACCTCAGGCACTTGTCATTTTCTTGGTAGATCTCTTGTGTGTTGGGATTCAAAGAAGCAAAACTGTGTCTCAATATCTACTGCTGAAACCGAATACATTGCTGCTGGCTCATGCTGCACTCAGATCCTTTGGCTTAAGCAGACGCTCAAAGATTATGGTATTTATGTGAGGAAAATCCCCTTGCTGTGTGATAATGAGAGTGCCATCAAAATTGCACACAATCCTGTGCAACACTCTCGAACGAAGCATATTGATATTCGCCACCATTTTCTTCGAGATCATGTTCAGCGCGAAGACATTGAGATTAGTCATGTCAGAACTGAAGATCAATTGGCAGATATATTCACGAAGCCATTGGACGAGAAAAGATTCTGTGCATTGAGATGTGAGCTAAACATCCTAGACTCACACAATGTTCAGTAAGATCGAAACTTTTCCCTTGTACATATTCACCTTCGGTGTGTGTTTATTTACTTAGTTTCGCTTGAGTTTTCCTTTGTCCGTGTTTGTATGTCTAGCTTCGTTTGCCATTTGCTTCCAGTTTTGTGTTGTTGTTATTCGTTTCGTTTGGCCCCTGTGCTTCGTTTGCCATTTTCTTCCAGTTTTGTGTTGTTGTTATTCGTTTTGTGTTGTTGTGCACAATGTATTCCTCTAGGCCCATGAAAGGTGAAGTGTTAAGTGTTCGACTCACATAACACCACTAGAGAAATAACAACACAACTTAATTATCAAACAACACATAATACTTCAACATCATATGACTACTAACAACTAGACTTCTCCCATGTTCTCGAGAACTAAAGTAACTACTCACAAGACATAAAAGAGATCATGATCAGAGGTGATAGATGGGTGGCAAACAATATGGACACAATGATATTTCTCCAACAAAACTCAATAGCATTCACCACAAAGTAGTAATCAACACCAACAGACTAGAGAGGATAGATAGTACGGATTACAACACAAGTTGCAATTGTGAGATGAGATGGGATGGAGATGGAGATGGTGCTGATGTTGGGGATGATGTTGATGATTATCTCGATGATGCCCTTGATGATGATGATGATGATGATGATGATGGCGACGATCTCCCCTTCTAGGAGGTGATCTCCCCGGCGGAATCTGCCCGCCGGAGATGGCTTTTCTCCTCTGTAGGTTTCCGCCCCGTGGTGGCGGCGAAATACGGAAACTCTTCTCTCCTTTAGGGTTTTCACCCCAGGGGGGTCTTATAGGCGAGAGGGGGCACCGAGGGGGGCCACCAGGCATCCAGGAGGGTGCCTAGCGCGGCTAGGAGGGGGGCCGCGCCAGGCACCCTTCTGGCTGCCTGGTGGGTCCCCTCACCTCCTTCCTCAGTGATCCCCATTCAATCTTCGTAAAAACGATCCCCGTAAATTTTCATCGCATTTGGACTTGATCTGATTCAGCAACTTGGTGTCCACTTTTCACCGCTGATTTCTGGTTCTGCTGCTTCGGCACCGGAAAGTTGTAAACTGTGTAAAACAAGCCAAAACAACATAAGAACAATACTTTAAAGTGTAATATATCAATGAATAGGATGAAATTATGATATAAAATAGTTATGCTTTTTGGACGTATTAGTGGCTTCGGGTAGTACTTCCTTCGATTTTCAGCAGAGTGCTGAGCACACATAGCAGCAGTGTACTGGTATGGTGGGTTGAAGGCAAACTGTATTGCCCACTTCCATCGGGAATGCTCTTGTACTTGTACCACCGAATCTCCCAGTAGCGGCGAATATTTTGCAAGCGAATCTTTCTCATGTGATCTGATTCGTCGGGTGGAGTGTCATAGCCCATTTTCACGCGAATGGAATCGGGAATTCCTCGAGCATTGTTGACTTCCTTCGATTTGCCTCCTTTGCCTTTCTGCGTTGGAGGATCTGGGATGTTCTCAAGTCCATCAACAACTGGTGATTCATTACCGAAGGCAGCATCTTCATCAGACATCCTGTGAACAGAATAGTAGAAGAGAGGGAAAATAGGATAGAGATGGATAAGAACAGGCAAAGGCTTCGACCAAAACAAATTTTGACAGGATTTCAGGGCAAAACTAAGATCAGATGCATGTCCGTTTCAAATGTGCTTAACCATTCAAAAAAGAATAGATTGGGAGCGAATCAGAATTGTCAAAATACCAGACATGCATCTGATCTTAGTTTTGCCATGAAATCCTGTCAAAATTTGTTTTGGTCGAAGCCTTTGCCTGTTCTTATCCATCCCTATCCTATTTTCCCTCTCTTGTACTATTCTGTTCACAGGATGTCTGATGAAGAGGCTTCCTTCGGTAATGAATCACCAGTTGTTGATGGACTTGAGAACATCCCAGATCCTCCAAGGAAGAAAGGCAAAGGAGGAAAATCAAAGGAAGTCAACAATGCCCGAGGAATTCCCGAATCCATTCGCGTGAAAATGGGCTATGACACTCCACCCGACGAATCAGATCACATGAGAAAGATTCGGTTGCAAAAGATTCGCCGCTACTGGGCGATTCGGTGGTACAAGTACACGAGCATTCCCGATTGGAAGTGGGCAATGCAGTTTGCCTTCAACCCACCATACCAGTACACTGCTACTATGTGTGCTCAGTACACTGCTGAAAATCTAAGGAAGTACTACCCGAAGCCACTAATACGTCCAAAAAGCATAACTATTTTATATCTTAATTTCATCCTATTCATTGATATATTCCACTTTAAATTATTGTTCTTATGTTGTTTTGGCTTGTTTTCCACAGTTTACAACTTTCCGGTGCCGAAGCAGCAGAACCAGAATTCAGCGGTGAAAAGTGGACACCAAGTTGCTGAATCAGATCAAGTCCAAATGCGATGAAAATTTACGGGGATCGTTTTTACGAAGATTGAATGGGGATCATCGAGGAAGGAGGTGAGGGGACCCACCAGGCAGCCAGAAGGGTGCCTGGCGCGACCCCCTCCTAGCCGCGCCAGGCACCCTCCTGGATGCCTGGTGGCCCCCTCGGTGCCCCGTCTCGCCTATAAGACCCCCTTGGTGAAAACCCTAAAGGAGAGAAGAGTTTCCGTGTTTCTCCGCCGCCACGGGGCGGGAACCTACAGAGGAGAAAAGCCATCTCCGGCGGGCAGATTCCGCCGGGGAGATCACTTCCCGAAAGGGGAGATCGTCGCCATCATCATCATCATCATCATCCTCATCAAAATCACGGGCATCATCGAGATCATCATCAACATCATCCCCAACATCAGCACCATCTCCATCTCCATCCCATCTCATCTCACAATTGCAACTTGTGTTGTAATCCGTACTATCTATCCTCTCTACTCTGTTGGTGTTGATTACTACTTTGTGGTGAATGCTATTGAGTTTTTTTGGAGAAATATCATTCTGTCCATATTGTTTGCCACCCATCTATCACCTCTGATCATGATCTCTTTTATGTCTTGTGAGTAGTTACTTTAGTTCTCGAGGACATGGGAGAAGTCTAGTTGTTAGTAGTCATATGATGTTGAAGTATTATGTGTTTTTTGATACTTAAGTTGTGTTGTTATTTCTCTAGTGGTGTTATGTGAGTAAAACACTTAACACTTCACCTTTCATGGGCCTAGTGGAATACATTGTGCACAAAGGATGCTTATGGTGGGTTGCCGGAGTGACAGAAACCTGAACCCCAGTTCGAACACTTTTGCACAAGGGAGTTATGGATCCTTGATCGTAATGCTGTGGTTAGGCTTATGCCTTAATTACTACCTTGTATTTGCGGATGCTTGCAAGGTGTGTAATCATAAGAGTACACTTATCTTAGTCTAGAAGGTGTACTAGCATTGATCCACCCACCGACACTTATCAACACAATACATATTACTTGGCGGAGTATGGTGAAAGTAACTTGGCTATCTCTCCCGTGTGTTCTCAAGAACGCTTTAGCTTTTGTAAGTTTAGTTCCTAGGCTTATCCTTGTGAAAGGATAGGGCCACTTGCTACTCCTCAGTTACCCTATTTACTTTGCTTGTCTTTTACTTTTCTGTTGCTTAAACAAAAAACCCCTAAATATTTTAGCTTTGAGTGTGTGCAGCCTTTCCTTATCCAGTGTCACTTATCAGCACCTTCTGCTCCTCGTGGGATCGACATCCTTATTTATCGAAAAGCTACAATTGATCCCCTAGACTTGTGGGTTATCAAGAATCGTTTATTGGCGCGGTTAACAGGGGAGGCAATCCCACTAAACCTATTAACTTCACCGCCATCAACGAGCTTTTCTAGCGCCGTTGCCGGGGAGTATAGCGCTATTGGTAAGTGAAGCCGGTAAGGAAACCTTTATTTTCTGTTGTTACTTTCAGTCCTTATGGACTCTTCTACTGTTGGTTCGTTGCTAGTAGGGAGCCGCCCCACGACTGTGGTGGTCACTCCTACCCCTACTGAAATTGTGCCCTATAAAAGACCACCTGGTATTATTGATCATGTCTTGTCTAATCGTTATACAGGAGAAGGACATCCGGGAGAACACCTGCTATATTTATCACAATTATGTTCTTTATTTAATCTTGCCGGTGTAATGATGGAGTTCGTCATGAAGAAACTATTCTCCATATCACTCAAAGATAAAGCTTCAGATTGGTATAAGTTGCTTGATAACTCTGATCTGCTTGAATGGCCAGAGCTTATGTCAATCTTTTATGCAAAGTTTTATCCTCTTCATGAAATTAACCAAAACAGGAACTACGTCTACAACTTTTGGTCTCGCGACGGAGAGAGCATCGCTCAAGCTTGGGGGAGACTGAAGTCCCTGATGCTCAAATGCCCAAACCATGAGCTCCCCAAGGAAATTATACTCACACATTTTTATGCCAGGTTTTCTCGTCAGGACAAGGAGATGTTGGATGCCTCCTCTAGCGGGGTATTCCAGACCAGAAGTATGGAAGAAAAATGGGATCTTATAGAAAGGATCCAGAAGAACACTGAAGACTGGGAAATTGATAAAGGTATTGAACCCGCTATAAACTATGAGCATGACTACATTGAGAGTTATGTGAAGACTGATTACTTTAATACCTTTTGCTCTAAAATTGGTCTTGATTCCCAGCTAATGGTTGACTTTTGCAAGGACTTTGCTTCTCATATTGATTCTTCTAAGAAGAAGGAGAGTCAACATCATAAACCTTTCAAGGAGTCAACTATTGAGATTAATGTTACTGGTCCTGTTTTACCTGCAGTTGTGTATGAACAGCCTCCTTATCCTTCAAGGATAAAGGAGCAGTCTTTTCTTACAGGTATTCTAAACAAAAACGGAAGGACCACTGACGAACCTTAGGACATGATCAAGGTCAAGCCTCAAGTTGCAATGGTCAAGGATCTGGTATCCAGTGATATTAAAGAATCCACTATTAGTTTTTGTGTTGTTTCCACTAACACTGTCACAGCCAATAACAGAGGCCCAATTTCAGGTACACCAATTGTATATGTCAAAATAGGAGATCATAATTACTATGGGCTATGTGATTTGGGATCTAGCGTCAGCGCTATTCCCTTCACACTTTATCAAGAGATCATGCACGAGATTCAGCCGTGTGAGATCGAGGACATTGATGTCACGATTCATCTTGCAAATAGACAAACGATCTCTCCAGTTGGGATTGTGAGAGATGTTGAAGTACTCTGCGGCAAGGTAAAATATCCTACTGACTTTCTTGTGCTTGGTTCAGTGCAAGATAGTTTTCCCCCTATTATCTTTGGTAGGCCCTTCCTCAGCACCTGTGGAGCTATAATAGATTGCAAGAAAGGTAAAGTTTCTGTTGAATTTAACGGTGAGCCGTATGAATTTAATTTTTCTAAGTTTTCTAAGCAGCCTCGTGGTACTGACTTTTCAAGTAATGAAAAAATTATTGAAGAAATTGCTTCTATTGCTGTTCCTCCTAATGATACTTTGCAGCAATTTATGGAAGACCACGAGAATGACATACATATGCAGGAGAGGGATGAACTAGAAGACATATTTTTAAGACAAACTGCTATCCTGAAGCACAACCTCCCGGTTGAAACTTTAGGAATCCTCTCACAATAAAAAGAAGACCCGGTGTTTGATCTAAAACCACTACCCGATACACTCAAGTACGCTTATTTAGATGAAAAGAAAGTATATCCTGTTATTATCAATTCTAACCTTTCAGGGTATGAAGAAGAGCGATTATTGGAGACACTCCGCAGACACCGAGGTGCTATTGGCTATACTCTTGATGATCTCAAGGGTATCAGTCCATCCATTTGCCAACATACTATCAATCTCAGGCCCGATGCTAAACCAGTTGTTGATCATCAACGAAGGTTGAACCCAAAGATGAAGGATGTGGTTAGTACGGAGGTTCTCAAACTCCTAGCCGCAGGTATCATCAATCCTATAGCTGATATTAAGTGGGTAAGTCCCGTTCATTGTGTTCCTAAGAAAGGAGGTATAACTGTTGTTCCTAATGATAAAAATGAACTAATACCTCAGAGGACTATTATTGGATATAGAATGTGTATTGATTTCAGGAAATTGAACAAGGCCACCAGGAAGGACCATGTAACACACCGGGTGTCATGTTACAGTAATCATTTTGTTAATGACAATTACTGTGCTAAAGCATTCCTTGATCATCATGAATGAAATCAAATTTCAAAACCCCTTTGAATGGATTATAAAAACAAAGTGCAAAATAAAACTTTGCCCAAAATTCATGAAACCAATTTTGGAAAATCCCTAAAAATCAGTAGACCATGTTCAACCAACATTGGGTATTTATTTGAATATTTAAAAATTGCACAAAAATCTTAACAGTAGCAAAACAACTATATTTAATCATTTTAAATATAGCAAAAATACAATTGATTTTATTTGGGCACAAAACTTTTTGTGGCATTGTTATTCTATGTGACACTAATATTAGGGCAAGTTTCATAATATACACAAACCATCTGGTGGCTAAATAAAATAGAACAGAAAAAGAAATAAAAGAAAGAAACAAAAAAAAGAAATACAATCCTACGCCTGGGGCACCTGGCCATCCCCCATCCCACCTAGCCACCCAGCCCGGACCACCTGGCCATCCCCTTCTTCCTCCTGTTCACGACAAGTGCGTGGCGACCATCCGAGCCGCCATGGCCAGTGCTGGCGCCGTGTCGGGCATCCCATGGTTCACCGGAGAGCATAAGGAGTCCACCCCGCGCCCCCACCCCTTTCCCTCTCCCAAACCCTAGATCACAGGCTCCCCTCGCCCTCGCCATTTCCCACGCCACCCGCAGCCGCTATGGCCACGAGCTCGTGAGCTCGCGCGGCCATTGACCTCATTGCGCAGCCTCTCCATGTCCTGGAGCTTCCTCGCCATCTCCCTCGTCTCCCCAAGAACTCAATCGCCGTCGGGACGCACCGCAGGTGACACATTTGTCTTCGATCTCCACTACGGCCACCGGCAACCGCCGCGGCGATTCGTCGACTATGGCCCGCCCCGAGCCCACTGCCACCATATTCGTGCTTCTGGTGAGCTGGGCTTCGTTTCCCCTCACTCCCCCTCATTCTGCATCTTGTCACCGTTCTCACCACGCCGAGCTCCGGCCGCCCCTTGAGGTCACCGTCGACCCCGCCGCCGGCCACCACTCGAACCATTTCGGGGTCCAACATATGCGCCTCGAAGCCGCCGTCCAATCCATGCCGTCCGCTTACCAAACGAACGCCGGTGTTGTTCGCGAGGGCCTCGCCGTGCCATTGGTCGCCGCCTCGGCTCACAGCCGGCAACGCACCCCCCACGGCCTCCCATGGCCCCCCCTGGATGCGCGCGAGCGAGGGCAACCTGCTGGTGCCCTCGGCTTGTCCCGCCGCCGCCCGTAGCGCCGTATCGGAGGACCGCCAGCGAGCACCTCGCCGCCGGCGTGCATTGCGGGGGCACGCCCGTGGTCTAACCAGTGGATTATCCCAGTGACTAGTGGGGCCCGCTGGGTTAATTAATGCCCTGTTAGCTAACTCTCCTCCCTCACTGACATGTGGCCCCACCCCTTAATCATCTTTTTAAAAACGAATAGAAACTATTAGATAAAATGGCTCTATGGCAGTGGGCCCCTGGGATATTTAGATTAAATGAAATCATTTTTATTATCACTGTCTATGACATGTGGGCCCATTGCTATTTAAATAAATAAAATGATTTATTTTGTCCCTATGAGGCTGACATATGGGACCCACTTGTCAGCTGACCAGTCAACCTTATAGGTGGGTCCCCTCTGTCAGGTTTGACCTGGTCAAATGCACTATTTTGGATAATGTTATTTTAATAATAAAAGTAATTCATAAAATGATTTAAATTGTTTAAAACTTTGAATTTAAATATTTTTTAAACCGTAAGTCAGATTCACAAACTTTATACATGAAAATTGATCAGAAAAATATAAAGAATACGGATACGCTATCCATATGTCAACCACACCCCTCTAACATACCGAACAACGAACCGTCCCCCTCCGGACCGTTTGTCCGATGATTTGTCCGGTACTGTTAAAGTATCCGGATGAATTTATTCTGAACACGAAAGTTGTTCGGAATGTTTGAACTAGCACGGTTACACCATCCACGCGTTTGTCGGATGTCCACGACACCTCCTGCATGAACCCTTCCCCCTCCGGACACCCTGTCCGGTAATCACCCAGAGCTGGCAGTTCATCCCCGGATGGATTCCCGCTCCGTGCAACGTGCATTGCCCTGCGTTAGAACACTGTTAACATTGCTTACGTCATGCCATTCATATGATTCCTTTATATTTACTGTTTCTCCCCCCTTTATTCTCTGGTAGACCCTGCTTCTATCGGCGACTACACCGTTGCTGGGTACGACTACTTCGTCGACGACCGTACCCTTACCGTCGAGCTTCCAGGCAAGCAGAGCCATTCTCTTCCCCAAATATCGCCTATCTTTTCCGTACATTTCTTTCACTAGGCATTGTTACTGCTGCCGCTACGATTACAATCCTATTCAGTTGCATAGCCTGATTTTGTCGCCCCTTGATGTACCTCCTTTATCCTATGCTGCCTATTATATTTATGCATTATTCAGCAGTGAGACCTGCGCATTGTTAGCTAGGATTAGATAGCATGGTCGTGACCACTCAGGGGAGTGACGCGGATACGTCTTATTATAACTGCAACAGGTACGGTACAATGCAGACACCGCCTAAGGCCACCTAGCTCGGCTCTGCCGAGCCACATCAAGTGAAGCTATCGAGGAGTAATCCTCATACTCCACTCGTTGCTGACTCTGCATAGCCGCTCTAAGTACCTGAGCAACGGTTGTCCTAAGGGTAAGAAGTCGGGCGACCCAACGGTGCCCGCGAGCGGTATTGCGTCGGGAACGACATGGAGGGTACGACCGACGTTACTGGTGTACTTGGCCCCTGCTCGTATCTCGCGAGAGTTACCAAACCACGAAAGTCGAGCTCTACCAAGAGCACACGCGAGATAAGGTAAGGAGACGGTTCACCTTGTTGGTAACCGCAAAGACTTGGTGGGACGACATGGCAGGCACCAATGTACTGGTGGTCCTGACTGCTGTCATTGACCGCGGGTCAGTTTAGTCGAGCCAACAATAACGGTTGTCACGCAGGTTAATTAAAATGCTAAATGGTTCGGGGGATGACTTGAGAGACCCGTTGGTCTGTACGCACTACCTTCACGTGGGATAAGGAGTTATGGGCTCCCCGGCGTCCTAGTTTGTCCGAAAGCTCTTCAGACGTCAGCAGTACCACGGGCTGATAGCCGGGAAGCGGTCTTGTCTTCTTTGCTGCAGCAGGTGTGTTTTGGATTTGCTTTTGCTTCACCGGCCAGTCTCGTACCGTGCAGGAGCGTGCAAGGTTGAGGGACCTAGACCCCTTGGAGCATAGGATATAGTGCGGAGGATGGCCTCTCTGCTGAGCCTAGGATGGGATGCGATGTGTCGGATAGCCTCGGTGGGGCATTCCCTAACAAGGTGTACGCCCCTGCAGGCTGAACAGTAGTGCACCCCTGTAGGGAGTTTAATCTATTCGAATAGCCGTGTCCACGGTGACAGGACGCTTTATGCTAAAGCTGGATCTTACCACTACAAACTATTACTATTAAATTGTATGGTTCCGGGTTTTCTTCCTCGCAGGGAAGTCGGGGAGGGGAACTCGGAGGCATTATTATTATTAATTATTACAACTTACTATTATACAATGTTGCAGCAACTTCTGCTTCATTGTTACTTTATTGCTTTATATGAACTGTTGGCTGATTCTCTTCTCATGCTGCAAGACTCGTCAGAAGATGCTAGTCTTCGATAGGCCTAGCTTCTTACCCTTATTCTGATTTCTACCTTGCAGTACACTATATACAGCCTCCCCTTTCCATTTGATACAGATGCATAAATGCTTAGTAGCGGACGTAAGACTCGCGGGTATGCTAGATACTCACCTTTGCTTTATTTCCCCCTTTTTGGTTTGCCTGATCGGCCGCTGCAGTCGACGTTGGAGCCTTGGAGTCCAGGAGCAGGAGATCCCCGATGCCGACCACCGCAACGTGAAGATCCCCGATGCCTTCTACGACGTCGATTTCCCCGTTGAACAAGAGTAGTTTGGAGGTTCCCAGGCAGGATGCCTCGCCTTTTCGATCGTTGTTGTTTATGTGATAGCCTTATTAAGGCAGATCATGTGTACCTTGTTCTGTACTCAGATACTATTGTTTTCGCTAACATTGTGCTCTCGAGTTGTTGTATTCGAGCCCTCGTGGCCCCCTGGCTTGTATTAAACAACTTGTATTATTTTATTTGTAGAGTTGTGTTGTGATATCTCACCGTGAGTCCCTGATCTCGATTGTGTACCTTGCGTGTATGTTTACTGTACACGACTTGATTTTGGGGGGGTCACAGACCACTATCCTCTAAAAACACCCACTTCTGCTATCTTGATGGGTATTATGGCTTCTCCCAGATTCATGTTAACACAGCGGATCAAGAGAAGACCACATTTACGTGTCCTTACGGTACTTATGCTTATAGGCGTATGCCTTTTGGTTTGTGTAATGCACCTGCTACTTTTCAGAGGTGTATGTCTGCAATATTTCATGGTTTCTGTGAGGAGATTGTAGAAGTTTTCATGGACGACTTTTCCGTCTATGGAAACTCCTTTGACCACTGTCTCCACAATCTTAATAAAGTTTTGCAGAGATGTGAAGAAACGAATTTGGTGCTCAATTGGGAGAAGTGCCATTTCATAGTTAACGAAGGGATAGTTCTTGGACACAAGATTTCCGAAAGGGGAATTGAAGTGGACAAGGAAAAAATTGAAGCTATTGAAAGGATGCCCTATCCAAGGGACATCAAAGGTATTCGTAGTTTTCTAGGTCATGCTGGTTTCTATAGAAGATTTATCAAGGACTTTTCTAAGACCTCGAGACCCCTTACCAATCTTCTCCAGAAGGATTCTCCTTTTGTATTTGATGAAGATTGTAAGGAAGCTTTTGAAGTTCTTAAGAAAGCCTTGATAACCGCTCCTATAGTACAACCACCTGACTGGAATTTGCCCTTTGAAATTATGTGTGATGCTAGTGACTTTGCTGTTGGAGCTGTTTTAGGACAACGGGTTGACAAGAAGCTGAATGTCATCCACTATGCCAGCAAGACACTTGATAGTGCTCAAAAGAATTATGCTACTACCGAGAAGGAATTCTTGGCAGTGGTGTTTGCTTGTGATAAGTTTAGACCGTATATTGTTGATTCTAAAGTCATTATTCATACTGACCATGCTGCCATTAAGTATCTTATGCAGAAAAAGGACGCCAAACCAAGACTCATTAGATGGGTACTCCTTCTTCAAGAATTTGATTTGCAAATTGTCGATAGAAAAGGAGAAGACAATCCGGTGGCGGATAATCTTTCAAGGATGGAAGATATCCCGCACAATCTTATTCCAGTCAATGACAGTTTCCCAGATGAACAGCTTGCTGTTGTTAAAGTACGATCTCATTCCGACCCTTGGTTTGCAGATTATGCTAATTTTATCGTTGCAAAGTTTTTGCCTCCAGGTTTTACATTTCATCAGAGGAAGAAATTCTTCACGGATTTGAGGCACTACTTTTGGGATGATCCACATATTTTCAAAGAAGGTCCGGATGGGATCGTGAGAAGATGTATACCGGAGCACGAGCAGCAGGACCTTCTTCGATAATGGCACGATAGTCCCTATGGAAAACATCATGCCGGTGAAAGGACCGCACATAAAGTTTTACAATCAGGTTTTTATTGGCCTACTCTTTTTAAGGACGCCTGAAGGTACATTCTATCTTGTGATAAGTGCCAGAGAGTTGGTAACATTAGCAGGAGAAATGAGCTGCCTATGAATTACTCACTAGTGATCGAACCTGTCGATTGCTGGGGTTTTGATTTTATGGGTCCTTTTCCTCCTTCACACAAGTACACACACATCTTAGTTGCTGCTGATTATGTAACCAAGTGGGTTGAAGCAATCCCCACTGAGAGTGCTGATCACAAGACATCTTTGAAAATGCTCAAGGATGTGATTTTTCCTAGGTTTGGAGTACCAAGGTACCTCATGACAGATGGAGGGTCACACTTCACGCATGGAGATTTTAGGAAAGCTCTAGCCAGGTACGATGTCACTCATAGGATTGCATCACCGTACCACCCTCAAACTAGTGGGCAAGTTGAGCTCACCAATAGAGAGATCAAGTTGATCTTACAGAAGACAGTAAACAGTTCTAGAAAGGACTGGTCAAAGAAGTTAGGAGATGCTTTGTGGGCGTATAGAATTGCTTACAAAAACCCCATGGTCAAGTCTCCGTATAAAATGGTCTATGGCAAGGCTTGCCATTTACCATTAGAGTTAGAGCACAAGACTTTCTGGGCTGTCAGAGAGCTAAATGCTGACCCAAAGTTAGCTGGTGAAAAGCGTCTCATGAACTTGAATTCTCTAGATGAGTGGAGGAGTGAAGCTTACGAGAGCGCTAAAATGTTCAAGGAAAAAGTAAAGAAGTGGCACGATAAAAGAATTCTGAAACGTGAATTTAATGTTGGTGATAAAGTTCTGTTGTTTAGATATCGTTTCAGGTTTTCTCTAGGTAAACTACTTTCCAGATGGGAAGGACCTTTTCTTATCGAAGAAGTATATCAGTCTGGTGCAATCAAGATCAACAATTTCGAAGGCACCAAACCTCAAGTTGTGAATGGACAAAGACTCAAACATTATATGGCAGGTGATCCAATCAATGTGGATGTAAACATGATATATATATAAGAACTCATGAAGAGCATGTTGCAGCCCAGTTTCAGACTCTGGAAGGAGCAGAATAAGAAAAGGTATGAATTACGGTAAGGAAACATCGCGAACTTCAATAAAAGTTTACTTTTGAAAGTTTTTGCAAAATTAGGAAAACTCAAAGCCCGAGTGTAGCCGGAGAGGAACTCCAGGGGGCCCAGGAGGCCTCCTGGCGCGCCCCCCCTCCTGGCCGCGTCAGGCACCCTCCTGGGTGCCCTGGACTCCGACTCTGACTCCACCTAGGCTTGAAACCTTCCTTCTGTTGTGGAAATTTTTGCTATATATTTGCCTGGATATTCCCGGCACCGTATCTCTCGATTTCGCGTGTTTTCTTTCTCGGTCTGTTTCTGCCAGGGTGAAAAGCTGTAGCTATAGATTTCTTCTTGTGGATCGAGCAGAGAGGACTTCTTGGGATGGCGTCTACGTCAAGTTCAGAAGTATCTTAATCAAGGGAAGCATGTTGATTGGGCTACCGAAGAAGAAATTGCCGCAAGCCAAGAGGAGATGGAGCGCTCCGTGAGAGAGGAAGTCAAGACTGTCACTGCCCAAAAACAAGGAGGTCCAAGCAATCCCATCATGGTGGGATCTGTCCAACCTCAGTATGATCTTTCTCTTAACCTTTCAGGGCCCTCCACTTCACTTGAAGATCAACGCATGCTTTCCACCATCTCTGAGGCCTACCGCATGACCAACCAACTCATTGAAGATTTCCGTGTACTAAGAATACAAGTGGAAGTCTTGGAGTTAGAGAACCAAACCCTTCGCCGTGTCATCGGGGATCTGAAGAAATAACCACAACAAGAATGAGGAGTAAATCTCCTCGGGTAATGGCATCCCCTCAGCTTGTTCCAAGCTTGGGGGAGTGCCGGGTATCTTTATCTTTATCTTTGTCTTTAGGAGTCAAGTAGAGTCGTATCATGTCTAGGGAAGTTACTTTATAAAATAGGTGTTGCTTTGAGGTCTATCACTCCTTTTGTGGAGAGCTTTTTATTCGTGAGTGTGGGGTCGTCTATGAAGGAATATTCAAGAGAAGTCTATTGGTTTCTTCGCTGCACTCGGTATTCTCTTCACGCAATCGACATTATGAGCTGATTCTTATTGGGAGTATTGACCTTATATCAGGTATGGCTTCGAAAACTTTATTTAAATCTTGGCAAGTATAGCTTTGGTCATAACAAGAAGCATGTTTTTCTCAAAGTAGCGACATAGCAAAAACCTTTGTGTTATTATGCTTGAATTGTTATGTTGACAAGGAAGACAACTTGATGTTTCATGCTAGTTTTAATGTTTATGTTTTGTATTGCCTGCATATAAGTTGTCATCAACTGTCTGGTCTCTCAAAGTCTTGCTACCAAAACTCTGTACTAAGCGGAATTCTGCTTGTACTTCCATACCCTGAAACCAACATCTTGCACTTGAGTCCACCATACCTTCCTATTTGTGGTATTCCACTACCACTCCTAAAGTATATAATTTGTGTGCTATCTCTAGATGTTCAAAATCTTATGTTTTGTGCCGCTAATTCAGCTCATGAGGAAGTGGTGGGTAACCCATGATCTTCTTAATTTGGACAAGTTTTATCTTGGGATTGCATGTCTAATCTGCAAACCCCTAATACGAGAAGGGACTGGCATGAGTGCCCAGCTCGTAAAAGATAAATACTAACACACAAGTTCCTTCGCCCATTTATGAGTGATAAACAAAGGAATTTAAGGGAATGTGATCGTCCCCACATGGGAGCCATTTCTCGAAACTTGTCCAAATCATGAAGTGAGTGAGTTATCTATCAACAGTCGTTGACAGATCATGCACCTCCCAAAAAGTCTGTTTTTATTCTGTTTGATCTAGAGATGGCACATGAGTTTTCCCTGCTTACCCTTTTGCACGGGGTTTATCCGTTATTTTGTGCTGAGTCAGTCCTTCCTACTTCCTTCCTTCTTGAGAGAGAACAGACACTTGATGTTAATAAAGATTCTTGCATACAAAGCTGCATTGAAAGTTAGCATGTTACATCTTTGTTGACATTATATTTTGATAAGTGAGTTGTTTGCAAAACCTTATGCTGAGTAAACATCTTCCTTTGTGTTAACTTGTGCACTTCTTGACTGATAACATGTTCTTTCCAAAGCTTCAACTGGTTCCTTTATAAGTGAAAGAGCAAAAGTAAAAGTTATTAGTTGTTCCTTGACCAAGGCTATGTTTTCCATGATTTGATGAGTTTTCCAGGTCCTACTTTTTTATAATTGTTACTACTTTCTCATAAGGACCTTATGAGTTGAGGTAGCTGTTGAGGATGCTTCAGTTTGGTGAGAAATCTTGATGCTTCTTATCTGTATTATTTATCGACACTTCACTCTCTAAACTTGTGGACAGGTTTACCGAGCTCAGCAATCGCTTGGGGACAAGCAAGGTCTAAGCTTGGGGGAGTTGATACGTCCAAAAAGCATCACTATTTTATATCATAATTTCATCCTATTCATTGATATATTCCACTTTACAGTATTGTTCTTATGTTGTTTTGGCTTGTTTTACATAGTTTACAACTTTCTGGCGCCGAAGCAGCAGAACCAGAATTTAGCGGTGAAAAGTGGACACCAAGTTGCTTAATCATATCGAGTCCAAATGCGATGAAAATTTACGGGGATCGTTTTTACGAAGATTGACCGGGGATACCCGAGGAAGGAGGTGAGGGGACCCACCAGGAAGCCAGAAGGGTTCCTGGCGCGGCCCCCTCCTGGCCGCGCCAGGTACCCTCCTGGATGCCTGGTGGCCCCCCTCGGTGCCCCCTCTCGCCTATAAGACCCCCCTGGGGTGAAAACCCTAAAGGAGAGAAGAGTTTCCGTGTTTCGCCGCCGCCACGGGGCGGAAACCTACAGAGGAGAAAAGCCATCTCCGGCGGGCATATTCCACCGGGGAGATCACCTCCCGGAAGGGGAGATAGTCGCCATCATCATCATCATCATCATCATCATCACGGGCATCATCGAGATCATCATCAACATCATCCCCAACATCAGCACCATCTCCATCTCCATCCCATCTCATGGGATTTGCTCCTTCACGATGAAGAGATATTGACTTTGGGCCCACTCGGTATGACGGTATCCATTCTAAGTCTGGCCAGACGCATTGTGATTTAATCACGGGGATACCGGAATACAATAACGAGAAATAGAGACAAACGAGCAAAGAGGATAACGAGTGGCTTGTGTTCAAGAAGTTGTTACACATGGGTGCCAAACTTCTCTCCTCTGACTTTGTCATATATCGTGAAGCAAAGGGAATGGTACATGGCTAAACATAATGGTTCACTCGAAGTTTCTTCGTGTATGTGCGGGAGTCAACATGGGTGTCCATGGCTCCGCTGTTGATTATTGGCTATTGACAAAAGGCTGTTGACCTATGTCCGGAAGATGTTCTGAGTCATGTCCGCATTATACCGAACCTATTGGGTCACACACTTAACGAGTAGTAATCTGTTAGAGAACTAGGAGATGAAAAGAGAAAGGGTACCGGAATTGTTTCGGGTGGAACTGGAAGTGTTTCCGGGTAGCACTAGAAGTGTTCTAGGTGGTACCGAATGGTTTCGGAATATTCCTGAATGGTCTCGGATGATTCCAGAATATTCAAGAAGAGTCTTGAAGTGGTAACAAGATATCCATGATAGTCTCGGAAGGTTTTGCAACATTCGGTAATAGTTGTGGAAAGGTTACGAAACATCGGGAAATTGTTTCGGGAGCTCCAAAAATGTTCTGGGAGTTTCCGGGAGGTTCCCGGGAGCTTATGGAAGTATCCGGAGGGTTATGGAACTCTCCAAGACGCGGAAACCGAAGCTAGGCCAAGTAGGAAGGTCCACACGGCCATAGGTCGGTGGGAAATAGACTTTCCTTGGGGGCCAGGGAAAAACGCCAGGGTCCCTGGCGTTTCCCCCCTAGACGCCGTAGTCCGTGGCGTTTCGTACTGAAATCCGTGTTGGACTCCTCCTGGTGGCCAAAACCGACTTTGGGGAGAACCCTCGCCCAAGTTGCGACCCCAGGCTTCCACCTATATATTCGGGGGCAGGGGTAGCCCCAAAGATACACCAGAAAAGCCCCAAGGCTGCCCCAGTTAAATCCCACGCGCCTCTAATTCTCTTTGGGCTAGATCGTTCTAGTTCGGACGCCGCTAGACTCTTCTCCCTCTAGTTTCTCTCGGTGGCGTTCTTCTCTGGACGGCGGAGCGCTGCTGGATTGCTACATCGGGATGTGTGGATACCGGTAGAGGGATCATACCTTTGATCTTTCTTCGAGGTCCTTCTTCTTCCTCGGAGATCATGTTCGAGGGACTTGTTCGTGGGACTTGATCGGGACGGTTCGCGGGACATATCGCGCAACGGATCGTGGAACGGTACGCGGGATCGATATCCTCGCGGTTGGGAGGTCATTGAAATTCCTATCTGCGGGGATCTGCACCGACGGTCTTCACCAACTCTACTTCCGCTACATCGGTTGGTGAGCCATGACCTAAAACCTTGTATGCAATCTTCTTGGATGATCTTGGGTTCTTGATTCGTAGGCCGAATTTTTTTGTTTTCTACTACGTTTCCCAACAATAACAATACTCAAATTTTCCATTTAATCGCAAATAGAAAACATAGGAGGGAAAAATCGTGCATCTAGAACAAGAGGGCACTACAACTGGACATGAGAACTTGAAATTATATATTTCTGAATTCTACAAAAAAAACTATTTGAGCCACTGGAGAAGAATTTTGTCTCTCTGGATAAACACTCAGTTGGGGACTTAGCTCAATTAAGGGACGATGAACGAGGTTTGTGCATTCCAGAGATCAAATTGCAGATGGATTCACAAAATCGTTGCCTTCACGAAGCTTTGAAGACTTCAAACGTAATCTTAACTTGATGAATTTGTGATTAATGGAGGGTTTTAAAACATCAAATTTGTTAGGGCAAGTATTGCGCATCTAAATTTTATACCATCAATTAAAAAAAAGATTCATGCAGTCATTTTTTCTTTTTCTTTTTTCTTTCTAATTTGATTGAATTACTTAGATGTGCAATAACTAGGGCACATCTAGATGTGTCCTAGAAAAACCCTTTAAACATATCACACCCCTCTACTTTGAAGATAGACTAGGGTTGTTAGGCTAGGAGATTCAGGTTGTTCAGTTTTTGTAACTGATGTGTTGTGGGATGCAGCGATTCGGTGCCCGGGTTGCACCCGGGGAGACTAGAAAAAAGAAAAAATATACAAAAAGAGCTCAAATTTTTTTTATTTTTTTATGGTGGAAGATGATTTTGGAGTTCATATTGTAATCCCCTATAAAATCTCCAACGTTGTATGCACTGTTCAGGGATTTGCACCCCTGCTATATAACATGTAGGGCGCCCCTCACATCGAGGTAAAATTTCTTTCACCATCGCACATGCACAACTTCACTATTTACCTCAAGGATATACATAGATCATCATTGGAAATCTTGTAAGCTTGTACTTTTATAAATGGCTCTATTAGTTGCTCTCTAGATCCTTAAGGTTTTTCTTTTATTCTTTGAGGTAGATCTTCATGTCTCTTTCTCTGCATACACATACTGCAAAGGCCGTTAGGACGTCCCTAGCCAATACATAAATGAATCAAATTAGAACTCTCTTACAGCAAAGCTCAATAAGCGCGTGACCTTGTGCTTGGAAGGTTGTGATTCTGCCACGACATCTTCGGTCGCTGTATTTTGTAATGGTCCCTGGCATGCCCGTCACTGTTCCTGCTACACGCGATGATCAAACAGGCCATCAACAACAAGCTTGCATTTTTATAAATGACTCTATTCGTTGCTCTCTAGATCCTTAAGGTTTTTCCTTTATTCTTTGATGTTGATCTTCATGTTTCTTTCTCTGCGTACACATATTGCAGAGACCGTTAGGATGTCCCTAGCCAATACATAAACGAATGAAATTAGAACTCCCTTACAGAAAAGCTCAATAAGCGCGTGACCTTGTGCTTGGAAGGTTGTGATTCTGCCAAGGTATTTTCGGTTGCTGTATTTTGTAATGGTCCCTGGCATGCCCGTCATTGTTGCTGCTACACGCGATGATCAAACGGGCCATCAACAACAAACTTGTATTTTTATAAAGGACTCTATTCATTGCTCTCTAGTTCTTAAGGTTTTTCTTTTATTCTTTGATGTAGATCTTTATGTTTCTTTCTCTACGTACACATATTGACCTTGTGTTTGGAAGGTTGTGATTCAAGGCATTTTCGGTCGTTGTGTTTTATAATGATCCCTGGCATGCCGGTCACTGTTTCTGCTACACGCGATGATCAAACGGGCCATCAAGAGCAAGATACGCATGCTCGATCGAATCCCCCTTTCCCCTGCCTGATTGATTGGCACTCTTAATTCCGAGACGTTTGCGTCTTCGGTACTGCCGTTAAGTATAGCCGGATTATATGTGACTTGGATTGCTCCACTGCGCCTGACTAGCTCCTGAAGAGCGCGTGGCATGGTTTGATCCGTTAAACATGTGGTCCGTGGTGATCCATCCATATTCCATACACACATCGTGTGTCCCACACACACGAACACGATGACAACATTCTTGCGTGGAGCAGCTGCACCGGTTCGGTTCGGAAGTCGCATGTGGCAGTAACGCAGAGCATTCCGGCAACTATGATTCATACTATCGTCAACAGTACCGAAGGTTCGCATCCAATAATGTCGACAATGCTTGTCCGATGGTCCGATCCCAGGTCATTTTGCTTTCACGGTCCAGCTATTCATTCCATGAAAGGTGAGAGGTGCACATATGAGAATTAACAACGTTGGGGAATATCACACAATGTTGGCAACATGATCATTGACGGAACGTGACGACAAAACTTTTTCTCAAAAACGCACCAGCATACGTATCATATATTAAAGAGAGAGTGGAAGAGAGTCCTAAGTCCACCGTAGTACAACGCTCGGCCCCTTCTCACATAGGAAGCCGAACACCCCACACAACGCTACTACACACACGTAGCCTCTATCTCACAGTGACCCGCCTATCCGCCTCATCATGAGCCTCCTTGAGGAGCCCCGCACGCCGCCAAGCCTCGCCTTCGTCCTGAATCTTCCGCAAGACCTCCGACATGGATAGCGTGACGCCCTCAAACACGATCCTGTTTCGATGCTTCTAGATTTCCCACATAACCAACAAGCAAATGGCCCTGGTCAATTCCGCTCATCCACTCGCCTATCACACCGGGAAATCCAGTCACTCAAGTGCTCCCCAGTGCACGTCACCAAGTCCAGACGGCCGAACCTCCCGAGAGTCCCGTGCCAAACCGTGCGGGAAAAGACACATCCCACCAGAAGATGGGATATATCCTCTGGGTGCTGGTCGCACAACGGGCAGGCCGCCGGACGAGGTAAATCCCTCCTAGCCAGCATGTCTGCCGTCCAACATCTATCCTTGAAGGCCACCCATGCGAAGAATCGACATCGCAATGGCCCCCTCGATCTACGCGTAAAATCTGCCAAGGGCGAGACCTCGAGGCCCGCAAACCTCACCGCATAGGCCGAGCGTGCCGAGAAGTGGCCCTCCCACTCCCAGGACCAAACGATCGTGTCCGGGTTGCCAGCCACAAGCTACACTTGCTGGATCCTTTGCCAGAGCTGCAAGAATTGCTCCAGCTCCGTCGCCTCCAAGTTAGGGCCCAGGGCCCTCTCCCAGCTATCCCTCTCCAGGGCCATACTCACCGACATCGAAGTTTTCACTTTGCCGGGGACCCTCGCATACAGTAGAGGGTCGATCTCTCAAAGTCGTAAGCAATCGAGCCGGCGATCCTCCCAAAAGATCGTGGAGGTGCCGTCCCCCACTGATGCCCTGGCCGCCGCCTAGAATAGCGCCCTGGACTCCACATGGACCGGGATAGGAAATCCCCCCCAAGGTCTCGCCGCATCGGTCCTCTTCAGCCATGGCCAACGAGCCTGCAAAGCCTGGTTGAGCCAACGCAGGCCGGGCACGCCCAGCCCACCGGCCCACGTGGGCCTGCAAACCACATCCCAAACCACCGCGCAATTCCCGCCCTTAGCCTCCGTACTGCCAGTCCACAAGAAGCCTCTGCATATTTTGATCATCGCTCCAATGGTCTTCGTCGGAAGATCCAAGGCCAGCATGCTGTGAATCGGGACCGCGCACAACACCGATTTTATTAGCAGGAGTCGCCCGCTCTTCGGGAGCAGCGCCGCTCGCCAGCGGGGTAGGCACCCAGCGTGACGGCAAAACTGGAAAGAAGGGTCAATTGCTAAGCTCAAAGTGCTAGCACGGGCCAAATGAGAAACATGTCTCCTATGATGGACCGGTTTTAGTGGACCAAATAACTACGTTTATGTATGGAAAGACTGACTTGTTGTTCCGGATGGTTCTAAACAAAACTTGCCCTGAGCAGCAGGTAGCAGATATATTTTGCGATCACTAGTTAAAATGTAAAAGGTATGAGAGGTCTTCGTTTAAAGATTTTGAGTTGTTTATTCTATCCTTGCTTCCAAGTCCTTGAGTTCCCGAATTTTGAAAAGTGTCTATTTCCCATCATACTTTCAATTATG
The DNA here is from genome assembly GCA_950022295.1 of Bromus sterilis. Classification (NCBI taxonomy): domain Eukaryota; kingdom Viridiplantae; phylum Streptophyta; class Magnoliopsida; order Poales; family Poaceae; genus Bromus; species Bromus sterilis. The sequence goes on along the minus strand of OX465599.1, from coordinate 278,627,023 downwards.
CATGTTGAACCGGGAGGTCGTCCGAGCCAAATATGGAGAGCTGTCATTGAAGAACGAGATGTACTGAGACATGGGTTGATTAACACAATTGGTAAAGGAGGGGACATCAATATCTGGGAGGATAATTGGCTGCTAAGAGATGTGATGTTTTTTTTGAAGCTAAATACCATAGAACATTTGTTCTATGGCATTTTATTAATATAAATGTACAAATGCAAAGCTTCAAAAAATCATCCAATACCGGGTCGAGGAAAAATAAAATACATGAAAATCATTAACTAAGATGTGATGCTAACGAAATGGATAGTGCTTCTCTGTAACTGTCCTTAATCCTGTGTAACAACAGGTTTAAGTCTTTATGAAGCTGAATTCTCCATGTTCTGACTGCATGTCTAGCATTGTTGAAAATCTTGTTGTTTATCATCATTCAAATGTGCCAACAATCCATGATGATAATTTCCATTGCATATGGAGCAGAGATGGCTTCCCTCATTAAAGTGATGTTATCAATCACTGATATGCCTCTATGTCTGTTAGGGAAAATGGAATCCCAACATTCTAATGCAAATGTGCAATCCCGCAGCAGGTGCAGACATGTTTCTTCAATCCTAGCATTGAATAGTATACATTCAATTGGTTGATTGTGAAAAGATTTTCTGTTTAGTAGGTTTCTAGTGTTGATTCTGTCATAAGTCACCAACCAAATGAAGATCTTGTATCTGAAAACACAAGCATTCTTCCAAATATACTTGAATATGACATGTGTATGTCCTGAAGGAAACATAGCTCTGTATATTTTGCTGGCAGAAAAGTACGTGGTTCCTTTTCTAATGCTTCATGTGTCATGTGTGTCCAGCACCTTCATATCATTCAAAGGTAGTTGGATTTGCTGCAGCTGCTGATATGCTTCTGTAGATAGAGGGATGTGAAATGATTCAAACAGATTGTTCTGAGACTTGACTTGAGAAAATGTGCTTGTCTTATCTATAGCAAAAGAGTATAATTGGGGATAAATATCTTTCATAATGCCTTGTCCCCAATTATCTTGCCATTTCTAAATAGTGTCACCCCTTCCAATGGTGCAATTGTTCATGATTTGAACTGTGTCATTAGTTTGCAAATATTTATCCACCAGAATGAACCAACCACTATATCACGTATGATGCCATTAGGATAATATGAATTCCAGATGAGGTTAATCCAAGGAAGAGCCATTTTGTTCATGAATTTATGGACATGTTTCATTAACAAACATCTGTTGTGTATGGACAAATCCAGTACCCCTAGTCCTCCTTGTTCTTTAGATTTACATACTTTGGACCACGCAATGAGAGTCGACCCTTTATCTTCCATAGCATACTTTCTCCAGAAGCAGTGCCTGATGTATTTTTTGATCTGCTCCATAACCCCCACGGGTATGTTGAGAGAGCTCATACGGAATGTAGGAAAACTTGTGAATACAACCTTCAGAAGAGTCAATTTTTCCATAAGATAGAAAAATGGAGCATCCAGATAGTCTTGAATCAATTGTTTTGAGGACAGGAAGGAAATCATTCATTCTAGGTTTATTCAGTCTTAGTGATAGTCCCAGACAAGTGAAGGGTAAATTACCAATGCCACATTCCATAATTCCAGCCAAAGATTCCATCTTGCTTTGTTGTGTATTGATGGAAACAATCATTGATTTACTATAGTTGATCTTCATACCTGTGAAGAGATTGAAATGTTGTAGCAAGCATTTCAAGTGATGTATCTGATAAGTATCACCTTTCATAATCAGAATAGTATCATCTGCATGTTGAATTATAGGAAACCCAGTGTTTTCATGTTGTTCCAAAGGACTATCAATGAGTTGCTGGTTCATTGCTTCATTTAGCATGGTCTGTAGAATATTTAATGTCATAACAAATAATAGAGGTGATAGTGGATCCCCTTGTCTGACTCCCCTTTTGCAGTGAATTTTTTTTCCAGGAATTCCATTAAGCAACACAGATGATGAACCAGAATCTAGAATCATATCCATCCATTTCATCCATTTTGTTCCAATCCTCTAGCAATCATCATATCCTTGATGGCTTGATGTTCTATAATACCAAATGCTTTCTCAAAGTACAGTTTGATAATCATCAGTCCCTATGTAGAAGAATGGCATTGATGAATATATTCATATGCCCAAGCAATGCAATCTTGAATAGATCTGTTGTTCAAGAATCCATATTGATTTTGATGTACCAATTGCAAAATGATTTTTTGAAGTCTGTTTTCAAGTATCTTGGTGATAATCTTGATGGAGAAATTCAATAGTGATAATCTTGTGGGGCTTCGAGTGTGGAAACTCGGTGTTGCGCCCAGGTTCTCAAGTTTGGGCATATGCCGATGTCGCTCATGCCACACGGTCGGCGCCAATTGACGAGGATTAATCTCGGCAAGTCCCATGGTTAGGTACCCTGGGTTTGATCTTAGAAGAAGGAGTGCAAGGTTGGTGATCTCGTCGGCTAACAGGAGACAGGGATTTACCCAGGTTCAGGGCCCTCGATCGTTAAAACCCCTACTTCCTGCTCGATGTATTATATGGTGGAGGCGATTACAGTGCGTATTCTGGCCAGATTGCTCAAGCCAGAGCTATTGCAATGGATCTTGGAGATATTGGGTGCCCTAGACGTCTCCTCTCCCAGCCTTTATATACTAGGTTGGGTCTCGAGGAGTCCGTCTGGGTTTACAAGGAGACTTTCCTATTCTATCTAATCTTGCTTGCCAAGTCTTGGACTCCATGTCGGCGCAGTCGTTGGTGCTTCGGGTGGGTTGATCTTGGGCCTTCCGAACCTTCTAGTGGGCCACTAGTCTTGACCCGCACCAGGTACCCTCACGATGAGGAGTCGTGGGGGTATCCCCTCGTCAGCAGCATATAGTGGTACATCCTTCTTGGGAATGAGGGCTATGAAAGATGCATTAATACCCTGCAAGCCAATTTTGGCATTGTACAAATAATCTATAAGTTCATAGAATTCATGAGCTGTAATGTGCCAGCATTTCTTAATAAAATTGGTATTAAAACCATATGGTCCTGGGACTTTATCATTTGACAATTCTTTGACAGTCTGATCAATCTCCTCTTTGGTGAAAGGTACTTCCAGAGTATGTAATTCCTCATGCCTGACAATGAGATCTGATATGCAAAGTGTATCCATGGTAGGAACAGATACACATAGCCTGTCTTTGAAAGCTTGCCATAACAAGTTGGCCTGCTCATGATGCTCAGTGTGAATCATATCATTATCATCCTCTAGACATGAGATATGATTGTTTTTGTATTTAATAGTGGCCCTAGCTTGAAAAAACTTTGAGTTGGTTTCACCAAATTTAACCCATATGATAGTGGCTCTCTGCTTCCAGTAAATCATCTGAATCTCCAATTCTTTCAGTAAGTGTTATTTTAATAGATGTCTGCCATTACATTTAATTGTGGTAAGATTTCTAAATTCTTCAAAAGTGTCAAATAAAAGTATCATTTCTTTAGTGGCCTTGATGGAAGCCTTGAAACCAGATACCTCCTTAGACCATCTCTTTAATCCCTATCCGAGCCTCTTAAATTTAGCTGTGAGTCTATGCGGATTGTTTTTGCTAATAATGTCTCTGTTCCAGTTCTCCTTCACCACATCATACAATCCCTCAATGTTTAATCAGTATTTTTCAAATCTGAATATTGAAGGTTTGGGAATGAAGGTACTAATCTGAATGTGACAAGGATAATGATCAGATATTGGTTTAGCCAGTGCATGTGCCTATATACTAGGATAGTGGGTTGTCCATGATTCAGAAGTGAAAATCCAATCCAATTTTTGCAGCAGAGGATCATTTTGCATATTGCTCCATGTAAATTGTTTGCCTTTAAGTGGAATCTCAACCAAACCCAGATAATTGATTGCTCATTGAATTTAAGCATGTCATCTGTATTACCACTAGGAATGTTTTGTCACTTGGATATCTGGTATTGTTTAAATCTCCCATAATTATCCATTTAGTGTCATATGGCATGTCTATGTTCTGAAACCATTCAGTGAATTCATGTCTCTCATTATCTTGACATGGACCATATATATTTGTTAAGATCCGTTTGTCTCCTAAGTGCTTGGAACTAAATCTCATGGAAATAGAGTAATCATTTTTTTAAAGAGTTTCCACATCAAATATATTTCCATTCCATGCAGTTAGAATTCCACCAGAGGGAAAATAATCAAAAAAATTGATATTTATGGATCAGAAATTTCTCATATATCTAACATCAAAATTCTCTCTTTTTGTCTCTTGAATACATAGTATATCACAATCTGTTTCTGCAATTTTGTTTCTTAATGCATTCCATTTAGAAATATCATTAATACCCCTGATATTCCATTGTTTCTTATCTATAATACTATAATAGATCATCCCCACTATCTTATCTATCTCAACATGTAAGCATGACACATCATAAAAGACCCACCACAATATGCATGAGAACAAGTTATTCACTATTAGTTGATCTCATGCACACATCCACTTAATAACACATGCAACCTCTCTCAACATGCATGAATTTTTCTCATTATATTACATCATTTTTAACATACATACATGTCACATCATCAAAGACTCACCACAATATGCATGAGAACAAGTTCTTCGTTATTAGTTGATCTCATGCATACATCAATATAATGACACATGCGACCTCACTCAACATGCATGGATTTTTTTCCATTATATTACATTACTTATATTTAATAAATACTTTTAACTACACAATAATAAAATACAATACGTAAAATGTATTTTTATACTTTAGTTTATATACTATTAATTCAACTATTTATGCTTCATGCAATCAATAATTCAAAATATATTGCAATTGATTCCCGCAGCAACGCGCGGGGTATCATCTAGTTCATCATAAGCATAATAATCAAACTGAATCTGGGTATATCTCATGGAGTAACCATATGATCAACACAACAAGAAAATGAGAGGGTGCAATTTCACATCATCAGAGCTAATAGGGTGGACATATATATATATATATATATATATATATATATATATATATATATAGGTAAATTATCTAGGGCACCTAGGTGCCTGGGCACCTAACCCCGTTATAGCAAGTCATAATTATTCGTGCATGATGTACAATCCATTATGTAATGACTTTCCAAGCTTTATTTGCATTCACTACAACCATTAATGGTCATTGATTGATTTCTGAAAAATAATATACTACTACCTCCGATACAAATTAATTGACGCACACTTAGTACAACTTTGTGCTAGAGTTATATTAAGTGTGCGTCAATTAATATGGATCGGAGGGAGTAGTATTTATTCTTTAAAACAATTCTTTTTAGAAATGCACGATGCATATTGATACGCGTACATTATTTTTGGTACATACATATACCAAAGGTATTATCATACACGCATACTCATTATAAACATAGACATATGATTTTGAGATGTACATAAAACTAACATTTTGAACGAAGACATACGTCGGTCATTATCTATGTTTCTATTTTTAATTAATGGACGAATGAACTTTTGAGTATATCTGCCATGCCTTTATACCCACAATGATATACCTAACTATCTAACCATTTTAATTAAACAATATACCACATATACATGAGTATTTTTTTGCATCAAAATATACAATAATAATATATCTAGATATGCACATACCTAAAATTTGCATACCCAATTAGAAAGTTATACTCATGTATATAATGATATACCTAGGTACGTTATAAGAAATTTATATAGCGATATACCTAGGTACGTTAGAAGAAAATCACACACCTAAAATTTGGCATAGCCAAATAGTAAGTTATATGCACGCCCTCACGTATAAAAAATGAGTGTCATCACGTATCAAAAAATAAAACGCGCTAATCAAATAGTATGAAAAAAATGACTTGCTATTTTATGGAAAGATGTACACGTACCATAGAACATTAATTGCTTTTTTTAATGTTGTCAAGCAATAATTCTTGCCAAATAAAAGCACACGTTGGGCATTAATTTCAAGCAATAATCAACAATAATTGCTGTCAAATAAATAGTCCTAGCGGTTTAAATGCACGCACACCTTAGTAAAATCTAACGACATCTAGGCAAGGTGCCCAGGCACCTAGGTGCCCCAAACGGGCCGCTCATGGCCGGTTTTCTCTCTTTCCTCATTTGCATTATGTGATTTTCCAGCATTATAGTTTATTTCCTCTTGTAGATGGCTGGTCCCAACGTAGCTACAGGCCTAGACCAAGCCTAGGCAGACACATGTTGGATGGCACCGTATCATCTCTAAGAGTTCTAGATATATTAAGAAGTAACTTTCGGTTTTTACAGTGCCTAATATAGCTACATATGGAAATTGTACAGTGCCACTCCGTTTGGTTAATGAGCATGCGATTACAACTGAGGGACGCTTGGCTCTATTACCGCTCATTGTGTTTCCATTTTTTTATGTATAATGGTTAAATTGATTATTACATTCATCTAATCGACGCACGAACATAATCAATGGAAAACAATTTAATGTGGGTTGTAGATATTTGTTGTACACGAATAATTATGTTAAATTTGGAAGATAAACTCATCTACAACGTTCAATTTTTTTTGATTTAGAATTGATATGCATGTTAAATCATCAGTGTTGAAAATAACCATCAAATTAAGTGGCGCAGCCGTGACAACCATGCATGATCCATTGGACATGCTACAGTCAATGCATGCACGCATTGTGTTAGGTTTATTATCGTCCATGCATGTGAGTGCATGATGTGTGTGGGTCAAAAATCTTTGAACTGTAGCACATAAAGTAGTTTTTCAGATTACCCCATAAGATAGTTTGACCGTTGCACGCTGTCCTCTGGTAGCTCCACCACGTCTCGGTTCCGGAGCTCGTAGGCTGTCCATTACCTGCCCTTTTTTGCATCTGCCGCACCTATGGCAGCTCGTCTGACCTCATGGACCAACGCCAACCCCGGCTGGAGGTATCTAACTTGTCCTCGATCGACGGTAAGGTAAATCTCTCCTCGATCTACGATTCAGTTCTTGCTTCAATTTCACAACAACTCCTCTGATGCAACCGTTCATGCCAGGTCTGCACTCAACCAATCTGGCGCTGTGTAGATTCCAGGCCAAGAAATGATCTGCTCCTTGAACTGCGGGATGAGATCCACAGGCCAAATGATGAGAACGCAATGCTTCGTGAGATGTTTGGGAGAGACACTAGAACTGATGAGATAAAGAAAAAAGGTTTCAGATCCGGTTTGCTTACTGCGTTGGTTTTTATGTGTATCACACTTACGTTGTTTATTTTTCGCTTTTTAGCTTAGTTATTAGGTCACGTTTCAATCGAGTACAAAAGCGCACCTCTTATTCACGCATCAGGATGCCATAAACATTTTATTTCGTGTGCTGTTTCGGTGATTTCGGAATTAAGTTATCGGTTTGACATCTCCAGATTTGTAAGCTTCTGATTTTATGTAATGAATCCTCCATATCCGGATATCGGTTTGACATCTGAAGCTTTGAAAATTACGATTTGATGTATTGATTATATGTTGTTTACATTTATTCAGATATATATAACCTTGTGTTGATCCGTAGCCGCCACACACACACACACCTACTCCCCTCAGCATAGTATTATTCTCAGTATTAGTACATCAGACATAGGGTTCACGGCATCTACTTTCCTTTTGTTCAGATACATATAAGGAAACAAGTCAGTATGTTTTATTTATATATGGTTTCCGTCAAACGCGAGCGTCCAGTCTGTGTGCAGAGTCCGTGTTTTTTCGATGGGTGACATGTCACGCGCAGTGCGGCAGTTAGGGTGTAGCCACGTTTAGAGAGAGAGAAGTGTGGTCATCGGGTCAAAGAGCATCCGGTAAGGCGCAGTCAGGAGAGCCGGGATGCGCATCGTCAGGATGATCATTTGTGGAAGTCAAAAGCTAGTACCGTAGAGCTGTGTCTGTCCCTGCTATCCCATGCCCCTGCTACCTCGATTATGTGCATGAGATAAGACCGAGTTTGCTAGCCCACCATCAAACCTTCACCATATCTATTTGAAAACTTACAGCTAGCCCACCATCCATTCATGTCCCTCACCATCTCACTCTCATCCACGCACCTCTAGCCCACTCTCGTTCACCGTATCGAAGCAGTAGCCATCTTCAAGAAAGCGAAATCCCAGCAGTAGTTGTAGGATCACCGCGCCATTGGTCTTGAGCACCTAGCAGGTAAGTGTTCTTCTTATCTGGGATCAAACCTTCACCATGTTTTTCTACACCTTACATTTTTTCACATCATTTTTCAGAGATATGAATTCGTTCTCTCGCCCCATTGAGCATTTGACATACCCAGAAGGAGCTGTAGGATCTTCGCTCAATTTGTCTGGATCACCTAGCAGGTAAATGTTCTTCTTATCTCGGATCAAACATTCACCATGTTTTTCTACACCTTACAGATTTGCACATTATGTTTCAGAGATATGAATCCGTTCTCTCGCCCCATTGAGCATTTGCCATACCTCACCGATCACATAGTTCATCTCATCCTTTGTCTCGTACCACCTCATCCCGTCTCTATCTCCAACATAGCATCCGTATGCCGCGCATGGAGAAGCTTTGTGAAAAACAAACAGTTCTTCAAGAACATGTTGAAGCAGCACACACACGTCCCATTTCTTGGTTTCTTCACCAACAGTATCAATTGTGACCGGTTCTTTCCGATAGGTGAAGTTCCAGTCGTCGTTGGAACCAATCGGTTCGCCATATCCAACAACGCTCCACCAATGTCTGCTTGGTCGAATCTGTTCGTTGTTCTTGGATGCAGGCATGGGAAGGTGCTCCTCACGCCACAGGGTATATCATTGTTTGGAATCCAATGATAAAAGAGCACACTTCGTTCCGTACACTTGGACATAGCACATACAGCAATGGGGCTGTAATTTGTGTTGATGATCATAGTCACGGACACTGGCACTCTTCCCCATGGAAACTAGTCTGGATAGTGAGCACAGAACACTTCACATATGCTACTATATGGTCATCCGTGTCAGGAAGATGGGAGGACAAAGTAGTAGGTTTTCCATCTGTTGGAAAGGTAGATTTTAGGCCATGCATTCTGATTGGCGAGCACATGTATTGGCATATAACAAACAACAACATTATTGAGTATGATGTTGCAAAGTTTCACATGCGCCAAATCAAGTGTCCCCAAGAGACAGATTCTATTTTCCGCCGCAACCTACACCTAGTCAGATTAGATGGTGATGCACCAGGGTTAGCAGTGCTTAACAAGGATGGTCTCAAGATATGGTCTTTGATTAGCCACGTTGACCATGGAGACACATGGTCTTTGGCCAGTTTCATCCCATGGGGGGACATCATCCCTAAGGGGATTGTGCCTGCAAAATTTATCTACACTCCGCAATGCAAGATCACAGCTGTTCTTGAAGACCGCAACTCCTGCTTGATCGCGACTTCAGAAGAAGTTTTCGAGTTTGATTTCATCAAAAATTCATCCATTGAGATATTCGGCAAAGTTCCGGGAGGAGCAATGTTTCCATACACCAGCTTCTTCATACCAGGTTGACTTGATTACCTCATTTGTGATTTAACGTTTGCACAACTAGATACTGACTATATATGTACATGTTGCAGGTATCTCTACATCGCGCGATGAATGATAGTGGTCACTTACTATCTGGTGGATATATGGTGGAGTCATCGCCTGAGCTCCACAGTTTCCGATTCGACCAACACATGTTGTTTATGTATGGTTTATGATTTAGGATCAGATGGCGTGCTTAATATTTTTCATGTACCAGTTGTTGTATGAGATGTCATGAACGGCAATACGATTCTATGTTGCTGAGTGCATGTTTTGCTTAAGTCATTTATGCATATTATTGTTTACCATCATTTTGATGAACAACCGGTGTAAAGTTCCTCGCCTTAGTTTTTCAACCACAAAGCTAGATACTGGCTTTCTTTTTGCAACCACAAAGCTAGATACTGGCTTGCTCCCCCTGGAATTGCAGAGCGACATGATAAAAGAATTATAAAGGAAACAGGGAATAAAATTTAAACGCACCAACCATGTTGGGGGTTTCAAACATACAGATACGAGAGCCTGGGACGTGCCGACCTACACCCACAACATACAATATTAAGTTTCCTTAAGCTTGATCAATTTGGTAGCATTACCATCCGCCGCCAGCTCGAGCAAGTCATTCCATCCCATGCCTTCCTGATGTTTCAGAAAAAACCAAAATATGAAGCTCAAAATGATTATTAAAAATCAATCCGCTTTAAGGCATGATAGCTTTTATTGTTGAATCACAGCACCCACCCCACTTAAAGTGGCGGAGCTAGAAAAATTCGATCAGGGGGGCCAAGTGCTCATTAAACTAGTTGGGGAGGGACAAACCATTGAAAACATGTTTTTAGCAGCAAATCATCACTAATTTTCCACTGTTCATTAACAAATATGCGAGGCATCGGATATGTCTAGATCCATGTTGAATCCAAAGATGTAATGTAGTCAATGATCAAATGTAAAAGTTTGCTTCATGCTTAGTCCCTACCAAGAATCCCATGAACGAGGCGTAAAATCTTTTACGGGTGTCTTACGGAACTGGGTAGGGAAAGTAGAGGCCCCTTTAGACCATGTGTACGCTCGGCATTATTTTTTGTGTGAACGGTGATGCCATCGAAGAACGGATTAATGATGCATACCTAAGATGCAAAAGTTTACAGTTTTTTTATAAAAGACGGTAGAAGTTGCACGTGGAACCTGGTATAGGCACTGGCCCATCACGATAACGTGGCAGTTAAGTCAGGAATATATGCATAGATTGTGTAATTATTGATATAATCGGGCAACGAAGGAGTGGGTTACCCAATGGAATGCAAACGGTCAAGAGATAGATCGGTATTCCCGTGGAAAAAAATCCGGTAAGGTTGTGTTTTGTGTGTGGATCTTAAGCATTTTAGTTGTGTGTAAAGGTTGATGTCATCGGAGAACAAAGTAGTGCCGCATACATAAGATGCAAAAATTTAGGAGTATGTTTGGCTTTCCATAAGACCCGTTAGAAGCGGCAGCTGGAACCGGATGCGGATAGGCAAAGGCACCGGGTGCAAATGGTATAGGCACCGGCCCAACGCGACAGGGACTGTTTATTCCAAAAAAAACATAGAAAGCGTGTAAGCTCCTTTAGGAGTGATGCGGGGAACCGGATGGAGATAATAGAGAACCCTTTACACCTTGTGAAAATAGTAAAGGTTGATATCATCGAGAAACAGAGGAGCGGTGCAACCCTGGGATGCAAATATTCAAGAGATGTTTTTTTCCAGAGAACCAATAAAAATATGTCGGCAGAACCGTTAAAAGAAGCACACAAAACCGTATGCGGATAATCGAGGCACCGGATGTAAGCGATCTAGGCACCGGCTCATCACGATAATGGTATAGCTAAGAGGCACCTTTACGATTGGCGCGCGGAACCGGATATGGAAAGTAGAGGCACGTTTAGACCATGTGTACACTATGCACAATTTTTTGAGTAAAGGGGGTGTCATCTTAGAACGAAGTAATCGTGCGTACAAAAGTTGCATAATTTTAAGAGTTTGTATGGTTTTTCTATAAAAAATCGTTAGAAATTGTACTTGGAACCGGACGTGGATAGTCGAAGGCACCGAGTGCAAATGGTATAGGCACCGGCAACGCGATAACGGGTGGGGAATGATACGTGGGGAATCTATGCATCGACTATGTAAATGTTGTTATCATCAGGAAAAGGAGGAGAGGTTCACCCCACGGATGAAAACGGTCAAGAGATGGATTGGTATTCCCAGGGATAAGTAAAAACCGCTAGGTGTGCTATTTTTTTGGTTGATAGGCATTATTTTATTGGGTAAAGGTTGATGTCACCGGAAGGTTACACATAGCATTTACAACAGATGAAAATCTTGCCGATTGTGGTTTCATTAAGTGTGCATCGATGCGAGTGATGGAAAGTTTTTTATTATGACATCCGAAAGACATGGGTCAAACCATACCAAAATGGTCCTGTCAGCACAGCCATGCATTTACTTGTGCATGTACAGTGCATTTCCCAAATTAGATACATTCAAAAGATGATGCAAGTTCATGCCACCCTACGCATAGCTATTTTGGTTACTCACATGGTCATGTGAGCACGCATAGCTTAGCTATATATTTACTTGGGTCTATACAAAGTTAGCTAGCTGTTCATTCCAAAAATGGAAACCTTAAAAAGTGGATGCAATATCCTGCCATCCTAAGCATAACTCGTTTAGCTAGCTGACCACTCGGCCCTCACAGTTCCGATAACACTAAGGGACCAATGCGCAGTACAAACACGGCTACCGAGCTGTGGCTCATCCCAAAAATAGGAGCCTGCAAAACTGAGCCGTTCAAAAGCATTGTTAAAATCTCACCATATTTATCATGGAACCTTTAGAAAATTTCTATTTTAGACATAGCCTACATAGAAAGATGAACCTGCACATGCCACTTCGGGTTTTTATCATTAGAAATGCACGAAAATGGAACCTCATGAAAAAAGGGATACAGATCACAAAGCAATCTAACGGTTCCGATTTAGATGACCACAGACTCACAACATACGAAAACCATGTTCTATATATATATATATATATATATATATATATATATATATATATATAGGGTGAGTCTATTCTAACAACACCCTTAAGAGTCTTATTCTAACAACACCCAACTAACCTATCCCACCCAACCGCACCGCACCGCAATCTAGCTACAAAAAAGAAAAAAACCCACCCCACCCACCTCCATCTCCCCACGACCTCCCCCTCTCTTCAACAACGCGCACTGGAAACCTCACATGCGCCCCGGGGAACTCGATCTCCCCACGCGCCGCCGTGCCGCTACGCACCACCCACCTTCCCCCTCCCCCCGCCACCGCACCGCCACCCCCGTCCCCCACCCCCCGCCGTCGCGCACCCACTCGCCGGATCTGGCCAGGACGCCGCGCCTCCTGCCCCTGGCCTTGAAGCCTCGGCCAGGACGTCGCGCCTCCTCACCCCGGCCACAACGCCCCATCTCCCGCAACCGTCCATGGCACGATGCCCCCACGCCCGTCCACGGCAAGCCGCCTCCGGCCACGGCGCCACATCTCCTGCGACCGGCCATAGCGCGACGCCTACGCGCTCGTCCACGGCGAGCCGCTCCGGCCACGACACCATCCCTCCCGCGCCAGGCCACGGCTACCCGGCTACGGCCACGGCGCCCTATGTACCGAGCCCGGCCACGACGCCTCGTGTAGCCGCGCCGCCGGACCTGGATCCGCCGCTGCAGTCGCCTTCCACGCCTCCCCTCCACGGCGACCGACCACCGGAGTGGGCATCGGGGGCAGTGGCCGGAGGTTGCTGGTGTTGGGTCAACAGGACCTGATTGCTTTTTTTTGTAAATTACAGGGACCTATTAGCAATTTACATTTTTTGTAGTCCCATCGCTGCTACATGTGCAGTGATGTGTGATTGGGCATGCAGTGTACAAAAAAAATTGATGCAGTACACTGTATTGTAAAAATCTTTGTGTTCAAATAATGTGATGCAGTGCACTCATAGGAAAAACATTGCTATTTTTTTGCTTTGTGGTTCACTTTTATTGATTAGAAAAAAATGCGGTGCAACCAAAATGCGGTGCAGTTCACAAAAATGCAGTTCACTCGCCTCGTCCTTGCGGAGCACACTCGTTCATAAAAAATTATGTTGAAAGTAAAAAACATAAGTGCAGTTCTCTCTGTCGATAAATGCAACCGGTCTCTGAAAGGATGCAGTTCACTCGCCGATTTTTTTGTTCCGTGAAAAACACATGCGTTCTGTCTGGCGATAATGCAGTGCGGTTTTCGGCGAATGCAGTCCGCTTCGTCGATTCTGGGTCCGCGAAGAACGGAGTTCCGCGATTTACTAAAATCGACACAGCTTTTAAACCGTAAGGAATTAGAGGATGTGTTTTACATACAAATGGAGCGTATCAACGATAGCTATCCAACCGTGTAACAATTGAAGCGATCGGATGGACGAATCAAACGAATTTAAGCAAAAACTCCTGCTGTCCAAAACAGGGCAGCAACATCATTTTTCAAATTACATCAAAACCGTGTGGAATATGGAAAAGTGTTCAACATATGGGTTAATCTACTACTCCATACGAATCCAACGGTGTATCATACGCATCTATCGGACAAGCGGTTAAAAAGTTCTACTCTCTACAAGATCCGCCGGCGAAAAACAGAGTTGCTGCGTTTTTTGCGGCTAGATTTGTCTCAAATACGCAGCGAATTAGACAAAGTGTTCTACATATGGAAGGAGCGCGTGATCGATATATTTCCAACGGTATATCGTTTGCATCATTCCGGTGAACGGTTTAAGAGAAATCGCAAAAAAACTGCAGCTGTGAAAGTGGGTCGCCGCACCATTTTCAAAACTTCTCTTAATCCGTGAAGAATCGGGGGAAGTGTTCAACATACGGAAAATGATCCTTTTCCATAAGAATCCAACGGTGTATCATATGCTCAATTCCGACCAAAGGTTAAAAAGTTATCGCTAAATCGGTGCATGCGGTTCTGTTTTACCCGAACTGCAGTGCTCCGAATTCAGCAGTGCGGTTCTCTTTGCGAAAGTACTGCAGTTCGGAATGTTGTCAGAATAGTTATCCGTCCGGAGGCGTAAGACCCTACTCCTGCTTGTCTGAATTATATGGTGGTAAAGTTGCAAGCGCGTGGAGCTTTTCCGAAAAGGGAGTACATGGCTCCGTGCGCGAAGGTGTTCTTTTCTGGAGTCGAATCCTTTCTTTGGTAGCGAGGGCCTCCCTTTTATAGATGAAGGGGGTCATCACAGAGGCTACGCCTTCTTGAGTCTTGATGATATGACGATGTTGTCTTCTACGGCGGTGGGGTACGGGTGTCACTACCGGGTCTCATTCGAGAAGCACTGGTGGACAATGACCACCGCTCTGGTGCATGCATACGCGCGCCTTCGACACGTCCAAGGAATGGAAGAGACTAGATGCGCCGCTAAAGTCGTTGTCCCCCTGACTAGGGGGCGGTGCATTAAATGCGGCTTGGACCTTTCTGCGATTGGTGGGACCCATCCTGTCCCCGCAACGCTTATGGTAAGCGGTGGCACTGTGGATTTCCTTCCGGAACGCAGCATGATAAGATTTATCGGATCATGCTTGGTGCTCCATCATCTGGGCCCTTGTCGTGAATGCTGAGGTGACTCCCGAGATCCAAGAGCCATTATGCCGTTTATCGAGAGACTATCTCTATTACATAGCATAACTAGAACCATATGTCTCTCAACTATCAGATAAACTTGCAACATCCAGATTACAAAATTATTGTGATTCATGATAACAATAAAATGATAACTGAATCAGATCCCTCTCGCAAGGAAGCAGGACATTTACTCCTTGTTGGTGCCCTTCTTCTTGCTGGGCTTCTCAGTCTTTTTCTTATTGGGTTGCTTTAATATCTCCTCTATGCAGTCCATAGCAGGCATATTGCAAAATGTTACAGAGAGATTCTTAATGATTTTTGGTGCAATGTCAGGAAGGTATTTATTGCATGAAATGCAATTAATATTTTTTACAGCTCTTTCTCATAAATCCCATATTAATTTTCTAAATTCTACAACTCCTTCTTAGCTCTGTTTCCACAATGGGGACTTTGCCTCTTCTTTCACTTTGGTATTGAAGCATATCCCCTTTGGCAGGAGTTTCAGCCACAGTGCTGATACGTCCCAAACTTATCTATAATTTCTGCTTTTTCCATGCTTATTTGGGTGACATTGCTATGTGTTTTGCTACACTTTCATACCTTTTTACACATATTTGGACTAACCTACTAACTCAGTGTACCCAGTGCCAGTTTCTGTCTGGTGATGTCTGTGAATTGCAGGTTTATACCCATATTTACAGTGCCCAAAAAAATCCAATAAAAATATATATATAAATCAGCATTCCAGAAGACTCCAAAGGCCCGAAGGACAGCCGCAGGGGGCACCCCCCTCCTAGATGACCAAGGGTGCGGCCCCACTCCTGGCCGTGCTAGGAGGCCGCCTAGAGGGGTGGGGCTTCCCCTCTGGTACCCCCTTCGGCCTATATTTACCCCCCGATGCAGAAACTCTGAAAAAAGACCCCACATCGCAAATTTCAGCTCTGCTCCATCGCCGCCGCGATCCTGAGATCGGGATTGCCAGAATACCTCGTACCGGCACCCTGCCGGAGGGAGGATTGATCTTCGGGAACATCTCCACCACCATGAGCGCTTTCCGGATGTGCCGTGAGTAGTCCCCTTTGGACCATGGGTCTATGACCCGTAGCTATGTGATGTCTTCTCTGCAATCTTGTGCTTCAATTCTTAGCCTTTGTGAGCCGCCCTACATGATCAAGGCACTTATGTAATCTTTCTATTGTTGCTATGCTGTGTTTGCTGGGATCCGATGGATTATGAGATTATGTTCAGATCATGATGAGTTATATATTTGGTTCTCCTTTTATATTTTGTTCTTGAGTAATTCTTGCATGTTCTCCATTGTTTTTTATTGCTTTGGCCAAGTAGTAGATAGTAACTCCAAGAGTGAGCGTAATGCTTGATTGTGGGTTCATGCCCCCCGATGTCGAGCTTGAGTGACAAAAACATGAGACTAGGGGATGTGCTGTTGCCACCAGGGAGAAAACAACGGTGCTTGTAACCGCGGTTGCAAGGACTGTTTACCTTACACATAGTTTGTTAATGTAGTTGTCTGTTGCTTTGGATTTAAACTTTGGGTGGGGCTCGCAACTTAATACCAGCGAGATGTTCTGGATAGATATCTCAAGGTGGATGATTAGTGAGTAGATGCTGATGAATAAACGGTCTACTTGTCTTGGCGTACTTCATTGAGCCTCTAACTTTCTTGTTGCATAATTGGCATTGCGATGCGTTTATAATTCTATCAATTGCCCAGCTGTAATTCGTTCACCCGGCATAGTTGTTTTATCGTCTTTTGGGAGAGAGACATCACTAGTGAACATCATGGGACCCCGGTCCATATTTCCACCACTGTTTACACCTCCACTATTTACTGCTTTATTTCCTTTCAGTTGCAATCACCATCACTATTTCCCGCTTGCCTTTGATCCTTTGTAAACAACAAGACCGGAGAGATTGACAACCTATATGAACTCGTTTGGTGCAAAGTTACTTGTGTCGTGTGCAGGTCCAGGTTAAGCAAGTGATTTCTATTCGGATGGCGCGTCACTTACTTCACCACCTACTTGTCATTCCTTGGAGTCCTACGAGAGACATAACCCTATCCTCTAAGTTAGGAAAAAAAATTCTGCTGTCTACTTCTCAACGTTCCACATGGGGTAGCCAACGAGGAGCACTACCTCAGTGCCATCAGGTGCTAGGTGGTAGAACCCTTTCTGCTTCCTCTTCTATGTTACCCTATTTAGTACATATATGTAACTGATCAGGAGGACATGATGTGGGGAGAGAAAAGAGAATAAGGTTTTCAGTGGCACATTTAGCTGTAATGGAACTCCATATTTGTGAGAGTAGCAAATATTTTCACCAATCAAAATTGTCAAGGCATAACAACGCAATGATTATAAAATTAAACCACTCAATGGGAACCTTTATGACAGTTCCAGAATCCTTGTTTGGCTCAATTTTTTTTGCTTCCAGAGTTCTTTGGCTTCATCTGAAATCATGTAATGAGAGCATTCACTGCCATCTTGACATGAAGAACTAGATTCCTTCTCTGATATTTTATAATTGTGGAAAGGGAAACCAGGAGGTGCAAAAAGAGTAGTACCTTCTTGTGAATCCTCTAGTGGAGCTGCCAGACTTTTGGTATTCGATTCAGTGATGCTAGACTCCATAGTTGCTACTATGACTGGTGCATTGTCATTTGGCTACTGTGGCACAATATCATCATTAGAAAATCAACATTATAATCAAGTGTGCTCTTCTCATTTGCAGTAATAGTGACAATCTCCATTAACTTCTCTTTGCATACGTCAATCCTATTTCCTGTTTCCAAGTTGTCTGTTTAGCATCGATCTCAACAGTAAACCACAAATAACTAGGGAGAAAGCAGACTGGTTGGATGGAATGTTGGAATTCTGGTGATTTTTCACTTGTTGTTTAGTCTGAGCAATCATGGTTCCATGGCTTGTAATTTTTATAGCCAGAGATAGTTCCACGGATGGTATGCTATGACTGGACTGAACAGGTGTGCTCACCAATTCAGGAGGATTGTACTTGGGCATATCACTAGCATGCCTACCAGTGGGAACAGTTATGCCTGCAAGACTAAGCATAGTCATGTTCAAAGGATTATTTTCTGTAGTCATAAATTCTTCAATGCTAGGAATATTCTGATCAATGTTAGCATAATCTTCTTCAAAGATAATCACATGAGTAGTAGCAACATCACTGAGAAATTGCAGATTATCATTGTCCATTAAATTCATGTGATCCTCATTGGAGTTGGCAGAGCTGATAATTCCCATGTTAAGTTCCTCAGATATGGTAGCTTCACTGTCATTTCCATGTTGGTGCATTATGTCCATGTCTTGTGGGCCTAGGAATCATTGAGCTCCAGAAATTCCTAAGGTTGTCCAGCAGGTTCTATGGCAGGGGGCTATAGGCATGGCCCGATGACCCCATTCATCTTCTTGTTCCACGTCCTCTTCTACATGGTCATTGTTTTGTCCCAAATGAAAGGGAACAGGTCCCACAACAATGTCTTGATTAGGATGATCGAATTCTTCAACGGGTCTGGGGTGAGGATTGTTGTTATCAGGTATAGGTTCTGCATCATTAGTTGACCCGCAGAATAGATGATTCTGAAAAATGACCACATGGCATGTCCATGACTCACTCATGGGGTGATTGCCTCCTGAAACCACAATACTAGTTGGAACCCCTTCCAGTGCAAAGTTTTCACTCTGTCCCACACTTGTACTTTACCAAAAAATAGAAGTTGCATGACTGATTTCTTGTATATATCTCAGGTTAGCACGAAAACCAATCCAAAGCACCCATATGTATCTATTGAGACTATAATTTCTCCAGTTCATACCCTCATTGTGATTTTGAAAAACAAGATGGACATAACCAAAACCATGTGGGATGCTACTAATAAACAGATCCCTGTCTACAAAACTATCAAATCTAATGTAGGCTTGACCAAAGGGACACTTGGTGATAGAAGAAAACCTAGTCCTATTGATATCAAAGAACTCAATAAGGATGCCTTTGAGATTATCAAAGTTCACCTGAACTTCGGGCATGGGGAGGATCATGACATTGGCGAGGTCTTCATTGGCGCTGGAGAATCTTCCATGGATCACTCTGCTTCTTGTCGATCGACCTTCAACCTCAATGGCGTGGCATCCCTATGGTAGGAATGGTGTGGGATCAAATGAAAAGTTCGCCATGGATGTAGGAGGTGGGTTTACTCTAGCGCAAGAGGAAGAAGAATCGAGAAGCAGGCGAGAAAAAATCGATGAGGCTGCGTTATTACTTGCTGTGACGACTGATGGGACCTGACGATTAGAGTCACTGCCCACGGGCCCGACTGTCACATTGGGGCGGTGATCATGTGAAATTACCATATTACGCCCCTGCAGTTGCCTAATATGGTCCTAATTGGAATCTGAAGAGTTAATGACTCTATAATCGCGACAATCAGTTTGAATCTGGCCTAGTTGATTGAATTTGTGGCAGCGGATCTTGGACTTTCATGCGGGCCGCCAGTGGGCCGTATAAAGGCATCTGGAACAGAATAGCGATCGGGAGGGACACTGCTTCTGGTTTGTCTTTGGGCCTAGTATGCCTCGCGTTTGAAAATGAGAATTTCCCGCACGTCCAATAGGGTCATTATTTGGTGAAGTTAAAACAAATGAATGTTGATTATGGGCATTAGAGGGAGCAATATTAGCGCTGG
This sequence comes from Bromus sterilis, assembly GCA_950022295.1. NCBI lineage: Eukaryota > Viridiplantae > Streptophyta > Magnoliopsida > Poales > Poaceae > Bromus > Bromus sterilis. The sequence continues at coordinate 278,606,966 of OX465599.1, read as the reverse complement.
CATCATGAGTCAAAGAATTATGGGAGTTGTTCAAAGTGTTGACTGAACGAAGAATAGCAACATGGGATGCAATCCTAGGTGTTTGCACCACTTGATCATATGATCTTTGCTTGGATCGATTGATCGTGGTCCAAGCATTTCCCATCTCTTTCTGGTATAATCTAAGCTCAGCTTTGTAATTAGGTCCACCATGGTTCCAGAATAAGAAACCAATGTTGAATAGCAAGTTTGTAATATTTCCACCCTTGATGGTAGCATAACCAACATTGCGAGATGAAACAATGAATTTGAAAGACCAATTTTGAAGGCATGCCACTTGATACTTTGTTGCCTGACCACCAAAGCATGCTTGTAGAATCAGGCTAATGGAGTCAGAGTTGATTCTAACCTTGGATCGGAGTACTTCAACGACAAGGATGAATTCCTTGTTCTTGTCACCATGCTGGTGATTGATGGTGGTTCCATAACTTGAGTGGATCATCTGCTCAAAAGCCTTTCCTGGCTCGAAGTTAAGATCGGAGAGCGCCATGGAGAACTCCAAAAAACTGTCAGAGAGCTCGGGCTAGGCCGTGTATGGTTCGTGTCCGACGTCTCTAGAGTGGAGAACGTCGGGCAGGCGAGTAGCGGTGGCTAGCCTATCGCAGGAGCTCTCTTGCTCCTGTATGCATGGATCGAGAAATGAGAATAGGAGGAATAATTAAGTCTCTAATAAACATAGCTATGTTCTTATCGCATTGGTGAATAAATTGGTTTGCATTTGCATCCAGAGGTATCCAGAGATAAGATGTTTACACTCTATTGTTGCATAAGTAAATATCCGCCGCACCTAGTGGTCGCTCTCATTGATTCAACCAGTGGAAAACCTACAACAAGGCCGAGTGGGCCGTGGCCTGCCCCACAAACTTTTTCCTATTGTATATCTACTTTTGGGCCTTGAAAAAACAAGTTCACTAATTATGTACTTCAGCTGGCTTGTCCAAATATTTGGGCCAAGCTCCGGCAGTGGATTCAACCTCAGCTAGTTAAAATATTCAAATAGTACAATACTGTTTTATGCGAATGGACATTCTGGTAATATTAAAAATGCACTTACGTACTCGAAATACACCAAACTTGGGCATGTAATTTCAAAAAGAGTGGTATTTTCTCCGTATGTCATTGTACGGGATGCTAATCATGACTAGGAAGAGGAGAGAAGCACGCCTCGATGGAACCGCTGGTCCATCAAATCTTGCACATGAGAGTGACTCCTCGAAATCCCGTTGGAAGGCGGAGGTATCTGCGTTAGTGAGGATGTTCTTATGAATTTTGTCAACACACTCGTTACCGATAAATTTCATAAGAGATCATTGCAACATGTCTGCCACCAGAACATGCGGTCTCTTTGGAATACCTGATTCCCGGCGTCATTATTTCTTAGAAACTTGGAATGCTCAATGTCTAGATGCACATGGGATCTAGTTGATGCCGAGATAATAGAGTTTCTCGTCGACAACACTAAAGTAAAAGCCAAACAATGGTTGTTTGACCGATGGATGCCCTTACACATGAATCCTTCATCAAAATTCATGTAAATATATGGAAGATATCGTCATCTATAATATAGGTGATCCAAGAGGGAATTTTCAAATACCGCTTTATATGTTTGGTTTCATCGAGAGGTTTACCTCAAATTGGGAATTTTGAAGTAGCAATGTGTTAACAGGAGTTGAAACTCGACGAAGCATGTGGTAACAGCAAGACCCACATGTCCAAAGGCAGCGCCTCCATGCTATGCCAAAATTAATGTTGACTCTAAAGTTTTTGTCCCAAATTTAACAAGATCAATAACGGGCTTGATAGAGACTATAATGGCAACTACTTAGGAAGTTTGAGCATTTTGATTGAAGGACTCCAGGATCTGACCACACTTGAAGCACTCGCCTAATAGCAATATCATTTCGTGTTACTCGAAGGAAATTTCCATTGACATATCAACAAACATTAAAGGTATCTATGCTTCGATCATCTAGGAGATTAACACCAGAGCCTTGGATACTAGCTGCATAATCACCTTCGAGGGCCGATCGGTAAATACTGATGCACACAACTTACCTAGGTTCTCACTTTCTCTAAACCATGGGAGTCATTCCTGGCTTCTTCGGCCCTATGATCTAGCATAACAAAATATAGTATATGGTGAATAAAGTTTTATTTCACCCCTGCAAAACTACTTATAAGGTATACCTTTCTCACGCCCAATTAGAGCATCTTGGTTTGTTTTCTTGCCCCATGTGTTAGGATGGAGGTTGTTTGTTTGTGCTTTTTTCGTAGATTTATTTTTTAAATGTTTTATCTTTTGAATCGTGCATCTAAATCACGAACCATTTTCATTATTGCATTTCTCACTTCAAGATCTTTAAAACTAGGTCCCATGTTGAAAGGAATGGATACATGGGTTACGAGGGGGGTGAAACCCTCCCCCCCGCAACGATAGCGTCATCACTTCATGTCGATCATGCAACCGTTGATTTTTTGGATTTCATGCGTGTTCGTAACTTGCTTTGCCCTGTCCATTGGAACTTCGCAATTAATGTGAAGCCTCAATCAACAAAAACCCAGGATAAAAAGGGAAACCCTTGCAGTCATCCGGTTGATGACTGGAGGCACGTCGATCGTCTTTGTAGTTGTGGGATTTAAATTGATCGGACGAATCACAGACTCACACTTTCACAACCGTAGAAATATCAACAGAAATTGCAACAAGATTCATGTTGCAAACTGATGGTGTGGATCACACACTCTCTTTGGGAACCCCAAGTGGAAGGTGGTGATGAATAGTGGCAATTTCCCTCGGTAAAGATACCAATATTTATGTCTCCAGTAGGACTTCAAATGTTACAAGTAGGTGGTAAGCGGAAATAGAGTCGAGATTGCTTGTGAAACTCGGACCTGCACACAAGAAAACAATTAATCTCGCTCCCCAACGAGGTAGGAAGGTTGTCAATCTCCCTGCTTGGTGTTTACGAAAGGTTAAAGGTATAGGGTGGTTGGAACAACAAAAGTAAAACAAATAAAATAAATCGCAGCGGGTGTAATCAATGTTGAGATATGGACCTGGGTACCACGACCTTCACTAGTGATGTCTCTCCCCCAAAATACGATAAAATTTATGTTGGATAAACGAATTACAACCGCTGAGTAATTAACAAAATTATGAACGCACCGTAATGCTAATTATGCTAGCAGAGAGTACAAGGTTCAATCATGTAGCCATTAGACCAAAGCAAGTAGGCCTCAATCCAAAGAATCAACTGATGGCGCTAAAGTAGTGCTCCTCGTTGTCTACCCCAAGTGTAAGGTTATCGTACCAGGAGGACTCCGAATTCTGCAAGTAGGTGTCAACGGCGCCATATATTAAGTTGCCGAATGGAGATGAGGGCGTGGACCCGCACACACAACAGATAGCTTTGATCCCAACGAGTTCAGAGAGGTTGTCAATCTCTCCGGCCTTGTTGTTTACAAAGGATTAAACGCAAGGGGATAATGATAGTGATAATTGCAACTGAAAGTAAAAGCAATAAATAAAGTGGAGGTGTAAACAATATTGGAAATATGGACCGGGTTCCCATGATATTCACTAGTGATGTCTCTCTCCCAAAAGACAATAAAACAGCTAAGTTGGGTGAACAAATTACAGCTGGGCAATTGACAGAATTATAAACGCACCGCAATGCTAATTATGCTACTTGAAAGTAAGAGGCTCAAAAGTATGGACAATACGCCAAAACAAGTAGACCGAAATCCATCTGCATCTTCTCACTAATCATCCACCTTGAGATATCTATTCAGAACATCTCGCTGGTATTAAATTGCGAGCCCCACCCAAAGTGTAAACTCAAAGTGACAAAAAATTGCATTAACAATCTATGCGTAAGGTAAACAATCCTTGCAACCGCGGTTACAAGCACCGTTGTTTTCTCCCTGGTGGAAACAACACATCCCCTAGTCTCATGTTTCTGTCACTCAAGCTAGACATTGGGGGGCATGAACCCACAATCATGCATAATGCTCCCTCTTGGAGTTACCATGTACTGCTTGGCCAAAGCAATAAAAAGCAACGGAGAACATGCAAGAATTACTCAAGAACAAAATATAAAAGGTAAACCAAATATATAACTCATCACGATCTGAACATAATCTCATAATCCATTGGATCCCAGCAAACACAACATAATCCATCGGAAAATTACATACGTGCCTTGATCATGTAAGGCATCTCACAAGGACTAAACATTGAAGAACAAGATTGGAGATAAGACATCACATAGCTAATGGTCATGGACCCATGATAATTCCCGCTCGTCCTCGAGTAGGTAAATGATAACACAGATAATTTCTGTGGTGACATGCTAACACACATATAAGAACTTCATAGTAAAGCAAGTAAGATGTGTAATTCAAGTCAAGATAATAACAAGCAAGAGTCTTAGCATTTATTCTAGCAAAGTATAAGCATAAAGGTGCAAGAGCTCTCTCTGTCCATGACTCGAATGTCTCCAAATGGTGTTTGCGTGCAAGCAATGGGAGATGGGATTAGAGAATATATATATATATAGTTTAATTGAGAACTCAATCTACTAAAGTTTCACACTTTGTCTCCTTCGTGATCTTATTTTGACTCATCCCAGACCACTAGTCAGGTACAAGTCAAACTGATCCTCTCCCTTTCAACTTTAAGCACTCATGCAATGGATAAGCGCGAGAAAGATATGTTAGCACTTAGGATGGCAAAGAGGGAAATGATGGGGAAGTAAAAAAAAAAGGTGTGAAGGGCTCACATCAATGAGGACAATCATAAGCGAGAGGGCCAAATGATAGATATGAAGTGAGGAGTAGGGATTGCCATGCAACGGATGCACATATGAGTTAAGGTAAGCTCTCCAATGGAACTAGTGGGGGTGCATCCAACTTGCTTGCTCATGAATACCTAGAGCTCATTTGAGGAGGCTCATCCTTGGAATGCAAGCCAAGTTCTATAGTGAAAGGGTCCCCACATAGTTATGCATGAATGATAATCTCTATGGAGTACAAGTATAGCAATGGAGTACGAGTGTGGATCTTTCAAAAGGAATAGTAGTGTTGCCCCTTCTCTCTTTTTATTTCTTTTTATCTATTTTTCTATTTTTTTGGATTTTTGTGGCCTCTTTGTCTCTTTCTATTTATCTCTCATTTGTCCTCTTTGGGATCTTTGAATTTGTCCTCTTTGGGATCTTTTCCTCACTTAAGGGCAACACTCTATATTTTACAAGAATATAGAAGATCTTCACACTTTACAAGAAGTTCTCAACATAAATAAGAATGAAAACTATCATGATGTATGCAAATGTATGCATCTTCCAGTGTAGCAGGATATGCAATGATATTAGCGCGTCATGTAGCAATAATAAGAGAAAAGCCGAACTATCATGCGGCTCCTCGATCAAGCAAAAGCATGTATGACATGAAGATCAAGTCATGAGATGGTGGATGTTGCATGGCAATCTATCTTGGAAATGCTATGGAAACGCCTTGATAGGTAGGTATGGTGGCTGTTTGAGGAAGATACAGGGAGGCTTATGATGAAAGAGTGTATCGTTCCAAGGGTTTGGATTCACCGGTGAAGTATGCGCCAACTCTCAAGTTGAGAAAGGGCAATGCACGGTACCGAAGAGGCTAGCAAAATATGGGAAGGTGGAAGTGCCAACAATCGAATACTCGCATTAGTCCGAAGAACTCATGCACCTATTATTGGTAACTCTCTATCTAACCGGGAGGTTCACAAAGAGACGAGTACCCCAAGGAGGAGTGTATGGGGGTTTGGTTATCCTTGCGCATCCTCGACCCATGGTACATGAGGGTACTCTATATATTCCAACGCCTCCAGAGGTTAGCGATCCATCTTGTTGTTAGAGTTCTCAACTAATTTTTATAGTTTTTGAAAATAAGCACGGATTGCCCAAAATACAACACCTATCACTAATAGGCTCAAGCTCTTGGCACCTTGATGTCCAAACATTACTCTAATCAATACTCAAAACTATTGCATGTTACTAGTACACTTGTAATAGCAACCTTAATTACCTACTCATGCAAGACACACAACTCAGTGCAACAAGCCAACTCTCTAAACAAGATAAACATGAAGACTCAAGGGAGTTCCTAGAATAACCTAAACAAAATCTCTTAAAAAGATAAGTATGAAAACTAAGAGCTAAGCATGACAACAGCTATGAAAAGATAAAGAACACACACATAAAGAAAGATAACCATGCAAGCCTATGTTGTGTTCTACGATGGAATGGAGTGTGTTTCTCTCCCAAAAAAATGAAGGCTAGCTAGGATCCAACTTGTTATGAACAATAAGCGAAACTAAAACAAACTAAAAATTAAAGAGCGAGACGCTCCAAGTCTAGCACATAACATATGAAGTGATAAAAATATAGCATGGAGAAGGACGAACTGATGATTGTTGATCGAGAAAGGGATGCATGGGGGCATCCCCAATCTTAGATGCTTGAGTATCCTTGGATATTTCTTGGGGTGCATGTGGGAATCCCCAAGAATGAGCACTTGACACTCCCGAATCTTATTTCATCATCTTCCTTCGCATACTTGAAAACTCCCTTCATACGAAACTCATCATAAGCTGATTAGAGTGGTTAGTACCCATGATAAAATAATATTTTCTCCACTGTAAATAAAGTTATTCTTGAAGAGCTACTGTTTCTCAAGATTTCCAAAAAAATTTGCAAAGAAAAAGCAAGATTAAGGTTTACAAAATGAGGAAAATGCAAAACCTGGCAGGATGTGTGAAAACAGACCAGCTGGTAGTAAATAATTTTTTCGGGGTACTTCTGCAACTTAAATAAAAAAACTCAGAACAGATGCATGAAACAAAATTGTATGGAGCATGCTGTCAAAACAATTTAGATCAAAAATATGATCTGGTGATTTAAGCCAATTTTTTCCGTCAAGGGGACAAAATCTGTTTCTGGACAACACGTCACAACTTTTGAACTTTCTTGCAATCGGAGGCTAAAACTTGGCACAAATCTTGAAAATAAAGATACAATGATGTTGCTACAGTAGTAAGAAGCATCAAGACCACTAAAATTTAAAGTAAAAACATCTTGGTTTGCCTCCCAACAAGCGCTTTCTTTTATGACTTTTAGCTAGGCATGATACAAGAAAATCAAGTTTTATCAATATGAAAAGAATAGCTTGCCCGTGTAACGGACTCATAAGGTAACTTGATTTTCTTCCGAGGGAAGTGTTCCATTCCCTTTTTGAGGGGGAATTGAAGTCCAATGGTCCCCTCTTTCATTTCAATGATAACACCAACGGTGCGAAGAAAAGTACGTCCCAATATAATTGGACACGAGGGATCACACTCAATGTCCATAACAAGAAAATTAACGGGAACATAATTATCATTGAAAATAATAAGCACATCATCAATCCTTCCTAAAGGTGTATTTACGGAAGAATTAACGAGTCGAACACCAAAATAATAAGTATCAAAAGGATTCCGATTAAGCATATCATACATTCTTTTGGGCATAACAGAGGCACGAGCTCCAACATCACATAAAGCATAGCAAGAGAAGTTATTCAATTTAATTTTGACTATGGGATCCCAACCATCTTCTAGATTACTAGGGATGGAAGTCTCAAGCTTGAGATTCTCCTCCCTAGCTTTGATAAGAGCATTGGTAATATGCTCGGTAAAGGCAATGTTAAGTGTGCTAGTCTGGGGTCTTTATCCATTCTTTGCAAAAAGGTGATAACTTCTAAAAGACTACAATTATCGAAATCAAGATCACTACCATTTATTAAATTGGTGGTGATGTCATCTAAGCTCATTGGTTTGGTAGTCTCTAGATTGATAGGAACTTCTTGTCCTAGAGTTGAGGTATTAGCATCACCATTAATAGGTCCAGTGGGACTAGGGATGTGTTGGGTGCTAAAAGTTTTGAGATCCTCAACATGTAAGGCCATAGCCTGGAATTGCATCTCATTCAAATTGGGATTTGAAAGTGAATTGCAATAGGCATGACGAAAGTTTGTTTCGTTAAATGAATGGACTATAGTACCTCAAGACAGGAAACCCTCAACCTTGATTTGATCAAGTGATTTTTTGTGAATGACCAAAATATTGAGTGGGCCTGCAGTTTCATGAAACCGAGTGGGAGCTTTGAAGACTTCCGGAAACTTAGAATGTAGAGGGCATTTTCTGAGTGGGAGCTTTGGGAGCATTGTCATTATGTAAGACATAGTAACAATACAATGACTTGATGAAAGCTGAACCATAAATATATGAGTATATGATGGATATATTTGAGTGGGAGCATGATCATTATATCAGACATGCATGTTATGACATATGTGGAGAATGATCACGTGTATGTATATAGGGACAGGCGAATGATATATGTATATGGAGAATCGGCTCATATGCACGTATATGCATTATGATATATATATATATCTATATAACATAAGGTAGATATAACGCAAGATTACAAGAATCTTCCTTTATATGAAGTACTAAACACATCACACGTTGAAATCTATAGTGATAGATACGTATGATGAAACAAAGAAAAGTTGGAATAATCTTCTAGACAAGAAACAGGTTCTTGTAGCTAGAAATTATATAATGGATGAAATACAAATATCACAAGCAATGTCTTGATGGAAGAATGGAGATGCACCATGTACTAGGACATGTGATCTCATATGTACTTTGACATATGATTCTACCATATAACATGCATTGTGAATCCAACAACAGAATGACTCAAAGGTTCTTGGACGAAGAACAAATTCCGATGTGCTTTAGGAGTACAACACATAATCTGAATAAAGTCCATGAATTCAGTATATGAGGAATACTGAGGACTATGCTGTAATGTATAGAAAGATAATAGACTTGAATGTAATGCAAGATTACAATTGCAAGCCATATTATGGGCCTATATGGAATTAGAGACATCACCAAAGACATGAAAGAAATGTGAGCAAGATTCACAGCACTACAAACATAATACTACTTAAGAAAGTAGATGTATGGATAAAAGTTTGGCGTAAGAAGTTTGGACTTCTGGCTGAGTGTATTTCCCCGTATATATGACTCTGGATAAGTCTTCCGAAGACTGAACCAAAAGATCATTGGAGGATACTATGAAATAATAGTCTCACTCTCCCGCGAAACTTATATCCAACCATTATATGATAATGAGTGGCATGTCAAACTAGTTGACCTATACCAGTTGCAAAGGAAACATACGAATCTGAATTGGTGCAGTTCGTTGATGAACCCTCTTCCATGAGCAAGCATGATCAATGCACACTTATGCGATAAGCTGATTATGATCGGGAAAATGCGGCTAGATTATTAGCACTCGAGTGCAAGTGGGAGACTGTTGGATATATGCTCTAGAGGCAAATAATATATGATTATTCCAATATATCTAAGCAAGTTCATAACCAGTTTCATACCGTGATAGAACTGTATCAGTGAAACAATGATACATGTGCGGTATAGAAACCCCCAGTGTTCCTAGTTAGCCTCTATTTCAATAACTAGTTCATGGTCAACATGATGGTCGTGGTTTCCGATCATGGACAATTAAGTCTCTTGACTATGAGGTCACCTCACCGGATGAGTGACGTGATGAACATTACCCAAAGCAAGCATTACAACATGATCAATCTTATGAAGGTTCAGTGTTGTAATTACAGAACGTAGTAGACCGTTCCTTTGACCGTGAGTACGTGCATACTTGCTATCTACTCGGATGCTTTGACTTACATCCCACCACCTGACTGAAATATGCGGGTCATAACGATTGTATCTTGGGTATTCCGTGGAGATATGTTGAGGAGTATTGTTACAAGAGCGGGATTTTTCAATCCATATGATGGATAGATACTCAGGGCCTACTCGGTGAGATTCCATCCATAAAGCTGCGCAGCATGTGACTAGGTCACGGGGATGAATATCACGGGAACGAGTGAATAAGGATTTGTCATAACGAGGTTGAACCATACATAGGATGTCATTGATCGAATCTCAGACTAATCCAGTATCACTGACAAAGGGAATGCTATACGACGTAAGGTCCAATCGGTATTGATATCCGGAATGCACAGGGGTCATTATGGGCATCCAGGTCCCGCTGATGATCATTGACCGAAGCCTCATCTCGGTCATGACTGGAGTGTTCTCGGACCGTAGTGTAACACACTTAAGGGCTCGATGAAATCAGAGACTTTTTCAGAACTATCGGAGTTACTGGAGAATAAAGGAAGCACCACCGGAAAAGTTCCGTGTTGACCCGAAGGAGTTTCGGAGTGAGCCGGAAGGTGTTCCGGAGCACCGGGAGAAGGAATAATATGTTTTAGTTATTAATTAATTGAATTAATAATTAAAAACCTTTTATTTATAATTAAAAAGTGCTATGGGCCTTATTTTGTGAAAGAGGCCCGTTAGGGGAAATAAAGGGAAAAAGAAAAAGAGAGAGAGAGAGGGAGGCACCATGGGCCCTAGGGCCCATGAGGTGTGCGCCCCCTCCTCCCTTGGCCGGCCACCTCCCCATAGAAAGGGACTTTAGTCCCACCTTGACTCCCTCCCCTCTGCCTATATATAGATGGGCAGGGTGCACATATTTAATACACAGAAATTCGTGAGAAAATAAATATTACTCCGAATTGTGATCGGTTTTCTCCGGTCTTCTCCCCTTCCTCGTCTCTTCCACGGTGGGCTCCCTAGTGTGAGCTTGTAGTGGAATTGAGGCATCTCTTCTAGAATCGGAGACCGTTGTGCTGCCGAAGCTCCGTCCGGAGGTCTGCTTCTGCCACCTTCGCTGGATCGGAGAACGGAGGTCGTCATCGAGTCTCGTACGTGTGCGAGTACTACGAGGTGCTACACGTGTGGCACTACACCCATCCGGGTGCTCAACACAGCCAGGGGGCTGTGAACTTCATTCGGCTACATCAACCATGTTTGCGGGAACGTTTCCCGCGCAATGGACTACACCCTGAGGTATGTTATTCCGCACTCCTTTTCGTTACGGTAATACGGCTAACTAGATCTTGGGTTATGGGAAACGCTAGTTAGGAAAAATTTGTGTTTTCCGCTGCGCACCCCAACAACGACGACGCTAGAAATTAGGCGGTTGACGTGGACCTGCACACAATACAAATAACTTTGCTCCCAACGAAGTTCAGAGAGGTTGTCAATCTCTCCGGCCTTGTTGTTTACAAAGGATCAAATGCAAGGGATAAAGGATAATAGTAATTGCAACTAGAAAGTAAAGAAGGAAATAAATTGAGCGTGTAAACAGTGATGAGAACATGGACCGGGGTCCCGTGATGTTCACTAGTGATGTCTTTTTCCCGAAAGACGATAAAACAGCTATGCGAGGTAAACAAATCACAGCTGGGCAATTAAGAGGATTAAAAACACACCGCAATGGTAACTATGTTACTAAGAAAGGAAGAGGCTCAAAAGCATGGGAGGTACGCCAAAATAAGTAGACCAAAATCCAACTGCATCTACTACTAATCATCCACCTTGAGATATCTATCCAGAACATCTCGCTTGTATTAAGTTGGGAGCCCCACCCAAAGTGCTAACCCAAAGCAACAAACAACTGCATTAAAAGAACTTTGCGTAAAGTAAACAATTCGTGCAACCGCGGTTACAAGCACCGTTGTTTTACCCCTTGTGGCAACATCACATCCCCTAGACTCATGTTTCTGTCACTCAAGCTAGTCATCAGGGGGGCATGAACCCACAATCGAGCATAACGTTCCCTCTTGGAGTCACTACCTACTACTTGGCCAAAGAAATAAACATCAACGGAGAACATGCAAGAATTACTCAAGAACAAAAATATAAAAGATATGAACCAAATATATTACTCAATCACAAACTGAACATAGTCTCATAATCCATCAGATCCTAGCAAACTCAGCATAGCAACAGCAGAAAGAATTACATATGTGCCTGACGAGGGGGTGACCCCACGACTCCTGCGTCTGAGGATACTTGGTGCATACGAAGACAGAAGGCCCAATAGAAACCTCGACGGGCCCACGATTGGCCCATTCAGAGCACCGACGTAGGAGTTCGCGACCAAGATGGAGGTCAAGACTTGGCGTCCAAGCCGAAGCTAGTTTAGGAAATTATCCCTGTAACCTAAGTTGGACTCCCCGAGACCCAGCCTAGTATATAAAGGCTGTGGAGGGTGACGGCTTAGGGCATCCAATCTACAACCGACACCTCCGGTCTTGAGCGAACTCGCCTAGACCTCCACTGTAATCGCCCCCTCGCATAATACAATCGAGCAGGAAGTGCTTCTCCTGTTAGCCGACGAGTATCGCCAACCTGTTCCTTCTCGGCGATCTAAACCAGGGTCCCTGACCATGGGATTTGCCGAGGCTAATCCTCGTCAATTGGCGCCGTCTGTGGGAACTAGGAAGGTTGGAATCACGATCTCGGCGGCCCGGTCACCAGTAATCAACAAGTCCACGACACCATCAACACTCGACGTCTCCATGACTCGAGCAGGTCCCAATCTGTTCGGGTCCCTCGGCTTCATCGCACACCTTACGACCCTGCGACCAGCCTTCGCAGACCTGCGCACTGGCATCAACCTGACCTTCGGAGAGTACCAGATCTACGTCAACCATTGGGGCACTCTCCGCCTCACAGATCGTGTTCGAGCACCCGCAGCGACAACTGTTACAGCAGTAGCAGCCGAAGATGAAGCACCCGCCCACACGGCGACTCCGCGAGCCAGCCGCGACTCCCACCTCAACATAAAGCATCGTATCTCTCGCGACTGCACGAGTGGGCCGTTAACATGGAAGAAGCAAGGCACTGACACGACCAGGCTATAAGCTGAGGCACCGTTTCAGGTGTTCATGGCAGACACCCGCGAGCCAACTTCAGACGACAGAGGCAAAGATGATGACCCGAGCAGTCATAGAGACGCACGCTCAAACAGCAAAAGCAGTGATCCTGACAACACTGGACAGATTACCGTCACCCTTGGTAAACTAGGAACCATACCGAGGAAAGAATTTAAAAGACAGGAGCACAGCAACCGCAAGAACGACGAGCCGGAGAGAAGAAGGAGCCAGATCTCGTAAGTGGCAAGAGAGGACCAGCTCACAGAGAAAATCTACCTATCTAAAGAAGCAATCTCCAGAGTAAAATACGTAGTAAAGCGCGGAAAATTACTCCCAGAAGATGCAACTCGCGATGAGCTTAGATCATACAACAAGCTGGCGAGTGACATCACCAAGAAAACAAGACAGATGCGACTAGAACTGGAGAAGCAAGGAAAAACCTCTATCAACTCGAGGACCGACTGCAAAGCACTGCCCAAAAGTGACTCCTCTGACCACGACTCTCCCCCTCGAGGCAAATCTAGATTTGGCAACTTAAGACGTACTGATAAGAAGAAAGTTGCCCGCAAACTAGATGACGACTTCATGCTCGAAGAGGATGACGAAGAAGAAGAACAACTCACACCAATAGAAGCCCTCATAACTGCCCAAGCATATCTCCATCGAGCTCAGAAGGGCAACAAGGACAAAGCAGATCACAACACGGCATTAGCGCTCAAAGTAATGAGCGATGCCATCGCCGCCTCGACACCTAAAAAAGAAAGCACAAGGAGAGTGCCCCGCGGGCAGACACCAGACATGGACCCCAGTTCACCAGACGATGACGAGGACGACAACAACGACGGCTGGCGCAAGCGCTCAAACAGAAGCAAATACCATGACAGGGACGACAATGGCAACCGACGTAGCAACAATCGATGAGACGCATGCGACGACATAACGCAAAACAAAGTCAATCGAGGAAGACGCAGGCGCACAGCCCACGAAGATTACTCAGACGAGCACGCATCCGACGAAGACATGGAACCATGCGGCGCACTATGCTTCACGCGAACCATACACGAGACGCGGATGCCGAAAGGCTTGAAATTAAACTCCACAACGCACAAATACGACGGACTGGAGGAGCCAGAGGTATGGCTCGATGACTACCTAACAGCCGCCAAATTCCAACGAGGAACCAATATCACGGTAATGCAGTACGTACAGCTCATGCTCGAGGGTTCGGCGCGGCACTGGCTGAAGAATCTACCACGAGGATCGATCAGTCCCTGGAAGCAGTTTCGCAATGCCTTCATCAAGAACTTCAAATCTACCTACAAACGACCAACATCACTCGAGGAGCTGAGAGCCTGTAGGCAAGGAACCAGAGAGTCCTTGAGGGCATACATTCAGCGGTGGACCATACTCAAAAACTCAGCCGAGGACATATCAGACGAAAGTGCGATCGACGCATTCAGAAGAGGCCTACATCGCATCGACTTCAAAGAGCAACTCGGGCAGATGAAGGTCCGAACACTCGCACGGTTATTAGAACAAGCAAACAACTGGGCCGACGGGGAAGACTCCATACGGAACGAATAGGACATCCAGACAACACGCTCAAAACACGACTACGACTATTACATCGGAGACAGAGGGTTTTACAGAAGAAGAAAGTGCCCCAGGCGTAACTTCTACGGCGACAGAGGACCCGATATGGTCGCGGCCGGTTTCCCAGATGACATAGACGACAGACATAGATGACAGACATGGCGACGACAGCAGAATGCAGCGGAGGGACAACCCAGAAGAAGCACCGCACGTCCAGAAACGAGATTGGAGATCAAGGCAGCCACAAGATGACACCCGAGCATACCGCTCGGCTAAGGAACAGCTCGATGGGCCCTGCACACTACATGGGTTCAAAAACGAACGCGGAGAACTCAGATCGGGACACACCCTAAGAAACTGCAGGCGTTTCACCAAGCTCTCAGAAGAAAAAAGTCGGGCCACAGCACAAACAACACAACCTCTCGCAAGTGTAGCAGTTGGGATAATCGCCCACAACGCAGCACCCGCACCCGCCGCACCAGCAAGACAGGTGGCAACCATCCAGGAGCAGTGCTCGACACCCGGCGAAGAATAAAAGTACCCAGAAGCACATGGTCGAATCTATATGATCCAAGAAGGAAGACCATCAAACAGGCAGCAGCAGAAGGTCACCAGACAAGTTTTCCTCGCAGTTGATACGTCCAAAACGTATCTATAATTTCTTCTTGCTCCATGCCTCTTTTGTGTGATATTTCTATGATATCGATGAACTTCCATACACTTTTGATCATATTTGGACTAACCTATTAACTCAGTGCACCCTAGTGCCAGTTCCTGTTTTCTGCTGTTTTTGTATTTCAGGTTTCCCCATTACTTAAAATGCCAGAAAAATTCCGGGAAAAATATAGGAAAAATCAGCGTACAGGAAGCTTCGGGAAGAGCCCAAGTGGGGCTAGAGGGGAGCTAGGGGTGGCCCAGGTGGCCACCTGGCGCGGCCACCCCCTAGGCCGCGCCAAGGGGGCGCCTGGGGCCCTTGGTCCACCTCTGGCTGCCCCCCCTTCGCCTATATATCCCTCTCGTCCCGAAACCCTCGAGGACAGAACCCTTTTTCGCGATCTCTCCTCTGTTCCGCTGCCGCCGCGCTTCCAAGATCGGGAGCACCAGGGGCCCTCTTCTCGGCACCCTTCCGGAGGGAGGAACCACCTATGGGAGCTTCTCCACCACCATGGATGCTTCCCGGATGAACCGTTAGTATCCCACCTTGGACCATGGGTCAATGATCAGTAGCTATGTGATGTTCTCCTCCCCTCTTTGTTCTTCATGGTTTAGACCTCGTGAGCTTCCCTACATGATCGAGACACATATGTAATCTTTCTGCTGTTGCTATGCTGAGTTTGCTGGGATCTGATAGATTATGAAACTATGTTCATATTGTGTTTGAGTAATATATTTTATTCTCCTCTTTTATATTTATGTTCTTGAGTAATTCTTGCATGTTCTCCGTTGCTGTTTTTTGCTTTGGCCAAGTAGTAGGTAGTGACTCCAAGAGGGAGCGTTATGCATGATTATGGGTTCATGCCCCCTGATGACTAGCTTGAGTGACAGAAACATGAGTCTAGGGGATGTGCTGTTGTAACGACCCAATTCACACTGAATTGAAGTCTCTGTGTTCAAGTGCCAGTCCCTGGATCGAACTCGCTGGCACACACAGTATAATAGATGTATATCAAGTACAAGTGCATCATTATTACAACGTATGATCCAAAATTCAAAACAAATAACAACTTGCATAGCTCAAGGCTAGCTTACTCAATATAACGATAACGGAAGCAAAACAAATAACGTGGAGTCCCATCAACAGCCACAAGCGAACATGCTGAGTGTAGACTCATAACCCTATCATAACACACTAATCTTCTGAGAAACCTGCAACACGAAGGTTACAGCCCGAACACGGGTCAGTACATCTGATTTGTACGGCAAGTAACACAAGTGATAAAGCAATCCTACAACTAATTTCAAAACAAGAATAAGAATCAAGCTTGGTTTGTTGTACAAAAAGTTTGTATTCATCTACTTCTACTTACTACTCAACATTTTTATCAACTCTAGTTAATATCGACCCACAAAGCACAACAGCTAACTAACCGCCTATGAGAGCCCTCGGGATCATAGGATTTCTAATGGCAGCCATGAGATCCCTCAGGATCATGCTTCCGTGAGTATTGTAGAGCCCTCAGGATACAATTGCACACGTACCTCCTATTCGTGAACATCATAGAGCCCTCAGGATACGATGCCACTACAAACACGTTCGTGACCGTTACAGAGCCCTCAGGATGCAACATCACCCTATCGTGAACACTGTAGAGCCCTCAGGATACAGTGCCACTACCTAGACCCAAAGTGAACATTGCAGAGCCCTCAGGGTGCAATGCCACACAAACAAATCGTAAGTGAAATATCACAGAGCCCTCAGGATGTAATACGACTCTACAGTACCTCAAACGCAAGTTACTATTTTACTGATAATAATATTTTCACAACACTTGAATAACACAACAATTCCTCCCATGGTTATCATTGCAACAGTAAGCATAAATCACATAGCACAAGAAATACTAAAACATAACAACGTTGGATACATTGATCAATCAAAACATGTGACTATCCTACCAGGTTTCAGCATATACATAACGACCTTCACATGCATGGAAACATAGTATATGCATAATCAAAAGTGAAGCTTAACCAAAAGTGAAACTTGCCTTGAACGGTGTTGAAGTAATCTAACACTTAGTTCTGATCCTTTCTGCACTCCGGACAATCTACACAGTCAAACAATGAAGCATTCAACACACCATAACACATAAACAATGCAACAACAAAAGAACCAAATGAACAGCAAGAAAATCAACTAAACAATAGCTAAACTTAAAGTACTTGTCAAATAAAAACCAACGCAAAAAGAAACGGCGCAAACGGACGCACCGGTAAAAAGTTACGGCTGTTGGAAGTTCAAATTTGGATCAGCTTGGGATCCAAATTTAAATACTTCCAAATTCTGTAACACTAGGTCTACTGGCTAGAGAATTTCTACACGGTCGCAACGCAACTGGAATCGCCCAATTCCGAGTTACGGTTAAAAAGTACTCGCGAAAACGGTTTCGGGTGAAAAACGGGGGTATAGGGGGGTTCTACTGCAAAAGGACCTATACATAAATAAAAATTTTACAAAAAACGCGATCGGGTCCCTGGGCGGTTTTGGATCCAGATCTGGAAAAAAAAAACTTTTTTTTTTGTTCCGAACCGTTTTTTTTTTTCAACTTCTTCAACCTCACGCGGGCGCGGCTACAGGAGGCCATGGCTGCGGCGCTCCGGCCATGGAGCTCGGGGGCTCCGGCCAGGGGGCAAGGCGGGGGCGAGAACGGCCAGGGCGCTCCGGCCAAGGGCGCGCGGCGGCGGAGGCCAGCGCGGCCAGGGGCGCGCGGCGCGGCTCGCGGGCGGGCGCACGGGCGCACGGGCGCATGGGCCGTGGCGGCCATGGCGGCTCGGCTCCGGCCAGCCGGCCGTGGCGGCGGCGGCGGCGGCGCGGGCGCAGGGGCGGCGAGGCACTCCGACGATGATCCGTACAAAATTTTACCTGAAAAAAATGCGAAAAACGCACTCCAGCGATGCTTCGGCGATGACGTCGGCGGCGGCGGGTCCCGCGGATTAGATTAGTCTAACCCTAAAACGCTGGCGGAAATAAACTTAGCCCTGATCCGGGCTATTTATAGCCAGCCCCTAATCTTTTTTTTTGTAAATCCGAAATAAAAACAAATTCGGTCTGCTGAAAAAGAAAACAGACCAGGCCCAATAGGCCCAAAACAATATTAGAAAAATCACGGAAATTTATTTTAAAATTCCGTCTTCGCCAATATTTTTAAAATAATAAAATTGAATTTTTGGCTTGACCAAAATAATAAAATAAAATAAAAACTTTGCAACTTATTTTTAAATTTTTTTAAATACTTTTCTGGCATTTTAAAAATACCGAAAACTCCAAAAATTGATTTAAAAACTTTTCCAGAGCAAAAATAAATTCCAAAAATAATTTTAGAAAATATTTATAACTCCAAGGTAAAATTAAAGCATGTAACGGAGGTAAATCCGTAATAAAAGGTAATATAAATCCGTAATATAAATCAAGGTAATATAAATCCGTAATATAAATCCGTAATAAAAGTGCAGCAAGCAAACATGTAACAAAAGTGAGTGCAAACGGTGTAACAATGATGGAAACAAGGCCTAGGCTTCATACTTTCACTAGTGTCAACTCCCAAAAACATTAACATAGCCGAATCACATGGTATTTCCACTAAAACATGCATTGGAGACGTACTCGGAGGTCATTCCTTTGTGGTCAAGAGAGGACGAGAATTATGTAGGGCTACAAAAGCACACCTCAGAGTTCGTAGTTCTCAATCTATGGATTTCCCAATGTCACCGCGGACATCCAAAGAGATTACCACAATCACCACAACATATCTCAAGGATAGTCAAAGACAAGCACCAAGAGACTCTCAATCTACAATCAACACACAAAAGAGGAAATCACTCATGATAATATTGTTCTAACCCATGTCCAATAGACCGCTGTCACCATGGTCTCGTGGATTATACTAGATAAGATCAAGTGAGTACATCAATCTAATACATAGAGGAAGGGGAAATATCATGGTATCACCCTAGATTAACATAGCCTATGATCACAACGAAGATACAAACATGGGAGAGAGAGAAGAAAACATAGCTATTGGTAGAAACCTCAGCCCCAAGGAGGGACTACTCCCACATCATGGAGGGAGGAAACAACGTCGATGGAGATGAATCCGAGGGCACTTCCCCGTCCCAGCAGGGTGTCGACATAGGAATTTTGGTCCCCCGAAGCTTGTTGGCGATGGCGGCGGAGATCGGAATCTCTTCTGGAAAAAGTACTTCGATATTAGGGGTTTCCACCCCGAGGGCTAAATATAGGCGGAGGGGGGTGTCGAGGGGACCCACCAGGCAGCCAGGAGGCCTCCTAGCGCGGCCTAGGGTGGGG
Organism: Bromus sterilis; assembly: GCA_950022295.1. Classification (NCBI taxonomy): domain Eukaryota; kingdom Viridiplantae; phylum Streptophyta; class Magnoliopsida; order Poales; family Poaceae; genus Bromus; species Bromus sterilis. The sequence continues at coordinate 278,587,405 of OX465599.1, read as the reverse complement.
ACGTGCCAGGGACCCTCCATGTCTCCTGGTGGTGGCCCCCCTCCGCTACCTTGGTGATTTCGGAAGCTTCCGGGTCGCTGATTTTTTATCTGATTTTTCCAGATTTTTTGGAGCACTTTTAATGGACGGAAAACCTGAAATACAAAAACAGCAGAAAACATCAACTGGCAGCTGGGTGCACTGGGTTAATAGATTAGTCCAAATATGCTCAAAAGTGTATGAAATTTCAAGCAAATCATGGCAAAGTCACACAAAACATGCATGGAGCAAGCAGAAATTATAGATACGTTTGGGACGTATCAACATCCCCAAGCTTAATTCCTTCTCGTCCTCGAGTAGGTAAATGATAACAAGCATAATTTCTGTGGTGACATGCCACACAACCATATAAGGACTTTTCAGTAAAGCAATCAAAGCACGCAATTCAATTCAAGTCTTAACAAGCAAGAGTCTATATTAGCATTGAAACAAGCAACAAAAGAAGAAAAGGTTCAAGAGCTCTCGCTGTCCGTGACTCGAATGTCTCCAGATGGTGTTTGCGTGCAAGAAGGGGACTGGGAAAAAGAGAGAAAAAAGCTTGTTGAGAACAACTATCTACTAAAGTTTCACACTTGGTCTCCTTTGGTTTCTTATCTTGACTCGTCCCCAGACCACTAGCCAGGTACAAGTCAAACTGATCCACTCCCTTTCGATATTTTGAGAACTCATGCAATGGATGAGCGTGAGCAAGAAAGTTGACACCTAAAAGGCGAAACAGAAAGAAGGTGGAGGAGGAAGACAAAAAGGTGTGAAGGGCTCACATCAATGAGGACAATCATAGGTGAGAGAAGGCCATATGATAGATATGATGTGAGGAGTAGGGATTGCCATGCAACGGATGCACATGTGAGCTAAAAGCTCTCCAAGGGAACTAGTGGGGGTGCATCTAACTTGCTTGCTCAAGAAGACCTAGAGCTCGTTTGAGGAGGCTCATCATTGGAATATACAAGCCAAGTTCTATAGTGTGAAGGTCCCCACATAGCTATATGCGTGATGATGATCTCTATGGAGTACAAGGGATAGAGGATGAAGTACTAGTGTGGATCTCTCAAAAGGAATAGTAGTGTGCCCCTTATCTCTTTTTATTTTTCTTTTTTCTCTTTTTTCTATTTTTTTCTATTTTTTTGGTGGCCTCAATGGATCTTTCTATTTAACTCTCATTTGTCCTCTTTGGGATCTTTTGATTTTGTCCTCTTTGGGATCTTTTCCTCACTTTAGGGGCAACACTCTGTATTTTACAAGAATATAGGAGATCTTTCACACTTTACAAAGGTACTCACATAAAGAAGATATAACTATCATGATGCAAATGTATGCTCTGCCAGGATAGCAGGATATGCAATGATACTAGCGCGTCATGTAGCAATGATTAGGGCATGGCCCAACTAGCATGCGGCTCATCGATCAAGCAAGTAGAATGTATGACATGAGGTTCAAGTCATGAGAAGGTGGATGTTGCATGGCAATGTAACTCGGAAAGGCTATGGAAATGCCTTGTAGGTAGGTATGGTGGCTGTTTTGAGGAAAGATATAAGGAGGCTTATGATGACAGAGCGTATCGTGCCAAGGGTTTGGATGCACCGGCGAAGTATGCGCCAACTCTCAAGGTGAGAAAGGGAAATGCACGGTACCGAAGAGGATAGAAAAAGTATAGGTGGGTGGAAGTGTCAACTTTCAAATACTCACATTAGTCCGAAGAACTCATGCACTTATTATCGGTAACTCTCAATCTAATCAGGAGGTTCACAAAGAGACAAGTACCCCGAGGAGGAGTGTATGGGGGTTTTGTTATCCTTGCGCATCCTCGACTCATGGTACGTGAGTGTACTCTAATATTCAAACCCTCCAGAGGTTAGTGATCTATCTAGTAGCTAGAGTTCTCAACAGGGGTTTTTGGTTTTCGAAAAACACATGGATTGCCCAAAATACGACATCTATCACTAATAGGCTCGAGCTTTTGACACCAAAAGTTCAAACATTACTCTAGTCAATACCTCAAAACTATAGCAAGTTACTACTACAAAGAGAACAGCAACTTCAACTACCTACTTCCTAGTCAAGACACAAAACTCAGTGCAACAGGAAAACTCTCTAACAAGATAAAACATGCAACCTATAGAAAGTTCAACCTAAAATAAAAGAAAAGCTCTAGAAAAACTAAAGCACTACAACTAAACAGAGCAACAGCTAAGAAAAGAAAAAGAACAACTCACAACTAAAAGAATAAGCATGCAAATCCTATGAGGAGTTCTAGTTCAAGCGGAGCATGTAACTCTCCCTCACAAAAGAGTAATCTGGGGTCTAACTTGTTACTACAGCAAACCAAGCAAAAACAAACCTAGAAAAGTAAAGAGCGAGACGCTCCAAGCATAGCACACAACGCATGAAGTGATAAAATATAGTGCAACGAGGGATGAACTGATAATTGTTGATGAAGAAGGGGATGCATGGGGGCATCCCCAAGCTTAGACGCTTGAGTCTCCTTGAATATTTGTTGGGATGCATGGGGGCATCCCCAAGCTTGAGCGCTTGACACTCCCGAATCTTCTTTTATCATCTTCCATCGCACACTTGAAAACTCCCTTCATACATAACTCATCATAAGATGATTAGAGAGGTTATTACCCTTAATAAATAAAACATTTCCACTGGATATTAGGATAGAATCTGTTTTCTGGACAGCATGTCACAACTTTTGAACTTTCTTGCAATCGGAGGCTAGACTTGATTGAAAATAAAGATACAATGATGTTGCTACAGTAGTAACAATCATCAAGACCACTAAAAACTGAAAGTAAAAACTCAAACTAAAGATAACAAGGGTTTTCACCCTAGAGCTCTTTCTTTATAGCCATAAAGATAGGCTTAAGATTTTAATGATGCTCTCATAGGAATAAGGAACAAGAGTTGAAGAACAAAAGAGAGCATCAAGAAGCAAATAACAAACACATTTAAGTCTAACATGCTTCCTATGCAAAGGTATCTTGTAGAGGAAAAACTCATTGAAGCATAAAGATATTAGCATAGGAAGGCAAAATAAGTGCAACTTCAAAGCCTTGAACATAAAGAGAGGGAATTTGATATTATTGAAATATCTATAATAATATGTTCCCTTCTCATAATAATTTACAGTAGGATCATGAGTAAACTAAACAATATAAGCATCACATAAAGCATTGTTACCATGATCCACATGCAAAAGGGTACTCTTACTCTCCACATAAGCATAATCTTTCTCATTGGTAATAGTGGGAGTAGGACTATCATAAACAACTTGAACAATATAGAATAATTGTGTATTAGGAAGATGGTGTTCAACAAGGGAGTAATTACCTCCATGATTATGACAAGTTTCATAAGGATAATTTCTCCTTATGTCATAGGTACCTTTAAAATCACTATAGATAGGAGTTATAACATCATCATAGTAGAGAAGAGCATTATCATTGCTAGCAACTATATTTGTAAACATGATGTCTTTATTCATACTAGCAAAAGAATTATCAATTACCACATCACTAATGGTTAAAGGACTTGCAATCCTATCATCCCCAAGCTTGGAGCTTTCCATATCATCACTCTCAGAGTTCGTACCAAAAAGATTTTCAAGGTCATAAGTAGCATTATCATAATTTTCCCAATCACAAAAAGAAACATGCATATCATAATCAAAATCATCTTCAATAGTGCCTATGGACTTATCATCAGGATAATAATGAATGCAATCAAGCTCACCGTCCTCCAAAAATTTCTTCCCGTTAGGATAAAAATTGATGCGAGGAATATGCTCAGGCCAGGTTGATACCCATTCTTCTTCCTTCTTGCTCCTCTTCCTCCTCCTCTTATTTTTATTCTTCTTCACCTTAGGAGGGAGTGGTTGGATATGATGTTTCTCCTCATATCCTGGTTTATTAGAAAAAATAGGGGAAACTTGGGAGAAACTCTCCTTTTTATTAGTAGAGATATGAGAGACATTTTTATACTTTGGTAAAGTTCCCTCCTTTTTAATCTTACTTATGTAATAATTTTCATGGCAATTAACAACACAATAGAGATGGCAATTTTGCAAAGTGTTGCTAATTCCTAAGGCATTAACATCTAGCCAAGAAGTCTTTTCTGATAGCTCTTCACACATCAAAAATAACATAAGTTCATCATAAAGATTAGAAGTGATCATGTTATCACACAACTGGTTAACAGTTATGTTTTGAAAGTTCATGCATTGAAAATTGAAGTGACCCTCTATGCAACAAAGTTCACAGGTAAAGGGATAACGGTCACACAATTCTCTAGCAATTTCATTTAAATATTTGACCCAAGTGATTGTTCTTTCATGCTTATGTTGCTTACAATACTTCTCTTCTTCAATGATAGGCCTTTCACAAGGTCTATCCACTCCACAAAAATTAACATGATTATATAAAACAGTTTTAGGAATTGGATCATGCATGTTGCAATCATCATGAAGAATTTAATTTTCTTTGCGAATCTCTTTAAAAGGTTCATGATGCTTGATCCAATTCTCCATAGGCATATTAAGATGTGAAGCAAAAGATTTGAGGACATCAACAAGGAGTAGAGAATCAAGCCCAAACTTAGCACTAAACTTATTAAAACTTTCAGTTTCAAAAAAGAGAGACTGGATCTCTTCCCAATCCCGTAGGTGAGAATCATCTAGTAGCCTATACCATTCCAATGCTTTTCCTTTTAGTGACGAGGCAAGCAATTTCTGCATGACTTCACCTCTTGTCAAACCTGAAATCTTAAATAACTCACAAAGTTATGTAAGTTTCAACAAATGAATACTAGGATTGACTGTCCCATCATAACAATCATTAATAATTATTTCAACTATTCCAAGTGGTATTTTGGACGGGATACATTCAGTAGGTGGATGAGACTTCTCTACCACGGGTGTGGTAAAGCGGCCTTCCCCAAACAACGAACTAAGAGTGCAATTTTCCATAAGTATAACTAGTGAAAAGTAAAAACAAGAAAACAAAAGATTTAATTGCAAGATCTAAAGATATACCTTCAACGCTTACCTCCCGGCAACGGCGCCAAAAATAGCTTGATGTCTACGCACACTTCTATTCTTGTAGACTATGTTGGGCCTCCAAGCGCAGAGGTTTGTAGGACAGCAGCAATTTCCCTCAAGTGGATGACCTAAGGTTTATCAAACTCAGGGAAGTAGAGGTTGAAGATGGTCTCTCTCAAGCAACCCTGCAATTAAGATACAAGAAGTCTCTTGTGTCCCCAACACACCTAATACAACTAGGAGTTGTATAGGTGCACTAGCTCGGCGAAGAGATGGTAAAATACGAGTGATAGGTGTGACAAAGCAAGGTAATATAAATCCTTAATAAAAAGTGCAGAAAGCAAACATGTAACAAAAGCGAGTGCAAACGGTGTAACAATGATGGAAACAAGGCCTAGGCTTCATACTTTCACTAGTGGAAACTCCCAACAACATTAACATAGCCTAATCACATGATATTTCCACTAAAACATGCATTGGAGACATACTCGGAGGTCATTCCTTTGTGGTGAAGAGAGGACGAGAATTATGTAGGGCTACAAAAGCACACCTTGGAGTTCGTAGTTCTCAATCTATGGATTTCCCAATGTCACCGCGGACATCCAAAGAGAGTACCACAATCACCACAACATATCTCAAGGATAGTCAAAGACAAGCACCAAGAGACTCTCAATCTTCAATCAACACACAAAAGAGGAAATCACTCATGATAATATTGTTCTAACCCATGTCCAATAGACCGCTGTCACCATGGTCTCGGGGATTATACTAGATAAGGTCAAGTGAGTACATCAATCTAATACATAGAGAAAGGGGAAATATCATGGGATCACCCTAGATTAACATAGCCTATGATCACAACGAAGATCACATCATGGGAGAGAGAGAAGAACACATAGCTACTGGTAGAAACCTCAGCCCCAAAGAGGGACTACTCCTGCATCATTGAGGGAGGAAACAACATCGATGGAGATGAATCCGGGGGCACTTCCCCGTCCCGGCAGGGTGCCGGCACAGGAATTCTGGTCCCCCGAAGCTTGTTAGCGATGGCGGCGGAGATCGGAATCGCTTCTGGAAAAAGTACTTTGATATTAGGGGTTTCCACCCAGAGGGCTAAATATAGGCGGAGGGGGGGTGTCGAGGGGACGCACCAGGCAGCCAGGAGGCCTCCTGGCGCGACCTAGGGTGGGGCCGCGCCAGGGACCCTCCTGGTCTCCTGGTGGTGGCCCCCCTCCGCTAACTTGGTGTTTCCGGAAGCTTCTGGGTCGCTGATTTTTTATCTGATTTTTCCGGATTGTTTGGAGCACTTTTAATGGCCGGAAAACCTAAAATACAAAAATAGCAGAAAACAGCAACTGGCAGCTGGGTGCACTAGGTTAATAGATTAGTCCAAATATGCTCAAAAGTGTATGAAAGTTCAAGCAAATCATGGAAAAGTCACACAAAACATGCATGGAGCAAGCAGAAATTATACATACGTTTGGGATGTATCACCTGTGCGTTTGATCCTTTGTAAACAACAAGGCCGAAGGGATTGAAAACCTCTCTGAACTCGTTGGGAGCAAAGTTATCTGTTGTGTGTGCAGGTCCACGTCAACCGCCTAATTGTTGGCGCCATTGTCACCTTCCTGTTGTTGTCGGAGTCCTACTGGAGACAAACCTTGGTATCTTCACCGAGGGAAATTTGCTGCTGTCTACATCTCAACCTTCCACTTTGGGTAACCAACAAGGGGCGAGAAGCCATCAACAAGCTTCAGAAGAGTCGAAGCCCGACCACAAACATCCCTCACGGCTCCAGCAGCACCCGACACAGCATCCACAGCGCCGCGAAGAGTGCCCGACCCCGCTGCAGCAGACTCCACCACCTCAACACGCACGGAGCCTGCGCCAAGTGGGAAGATTCAGTGCTTAGAAACTCAAGAGAAGAACCACAACAAAAGGAAAGAGAACAGTCTCCTCACCTGCCAAAGAGCTCGCCAAGTCACGCAGGCGTTCACACTCAACCTTTTCTATATGCTGGAACCGCTCCTCCACCTGTTGCAACCATTCGAGCTCACCACGCTGCACCTGTAGATCTGCCTCCTTGTACTCCAAAGCGGCCCGAAGAAAATAAAGTTCCTTTTCCGCAGTCTCAGCCGCTTCTCAGCACCCTTCTTGCGACCTGCGAAGAGGGTATCGTTCAAGTGACCAATCAACAGCCAAACAATATTAAAAGGAGATAGAAAGCATCTTATGCCTCATGGTGGTCAAGCTCCCCTGAGCCGAGTCATGAGCACGCCGCCACCGATCCACATCGGTAAGCACACGCTCACACATCCGGAACAAAATCTGGAACCAAATAATATGTACAAGTCAGAACCAAGCAAAAAAGAAAGTTCAAGTCTAAAGACTGCAACCAATCAGAAATGATTGATCGCAGCCTCGGGGGCTACTCCCATCGGAAGCACTGTCGTGCCCCCAATGTGGCACAAAGACCAACAAAAGAGATAAGGTCAAGTCTACGACTGCAACCAATCACAAGTGATTGCTCGCAACATCGGGGGCTACTCCCATCGGGAGCGTTGCCGCGCCCCAATATAAATCAGAAGGTCAACGATTTCTATACCTGCTCAGCCATGCGATCAAAAAAACTTGGCCTTATCTTCAATGGAGAGACCTCCCCTTTCCAAAAAGTGCTCTTTAGGAACCGCAGGTTTCGCGTCTAGGGGGGGGAGTTCCCTTCAGTAGCCGCAGCAGATCCCCCGGATGGAACAGTCGCGGGCTCGTCCCTGCACCCAAAGCTATAGGAGTCGCGGAAGGAACTGGCTGACCAGCCGCCACTCCAGAGTCAGTCGTCCGAAGATCAACATCAGCAGTGCTCGTGGAGGAATTAGCCGGAACAGGAACACTACTGTAAATGACATATCATCAGAACAGAAGCCAAAACAACAGCAAAACCACCCAGCCCCCTGGTATTTAACCAACAGTCGCAGAACACCCAACCACCATTGATCTCGGAACCCCGCAGACGTGGCACGCTCCCACGATAGCCGTGAAGCATGGAAAACCCAACCGACGCAGTAACCATACCGCCCACCACGCGCTAAAAACGAGGGCCATAATCACACAGTGCGAAATTTCCGGGCAGCATTGCGTCACGCCACTTCCATTCACAAGCTACAACCATCCAACTTGTCACGCAGCCCGGCAACGTCACATCTCAGCAAGGCGTGTTGAGTATGCGTCATTGCCATCTATCAGCATTCCCTTTCTGAAAACTTTTGACCGTATTTCAAAATCATTTACTCCCATCGGGAGCACCTTGCCTTCGCTACAAACAGAGAAAGGCACTAAACCTCAAGAGTTTGGGTGGTCCCTCACCCATAAGACAAAGATGTGCTCGAGTGACTACTCGCACCAAAAGTAATCACAACATATACAGAGTTTCGGGTGCTCCCTCACCCAGAAGGAAATTATGTACTCGAGTGACCACTCGCACTAGCAAAACGGCGCATCTCCAGAGTTTGGGTGCTCCCTCACCCAGAAGATGACGAAGCATTCGAGTGGCTATTCGCAAGACTCGAAGATAATCCGCCCACGCACTCGAGGACTATACGAGTGAGTGCTTTCTTATTGACTCCTCGCCCGAGCACGCAAAAGCTCCGCGAGTGACTACTAATAGTCCACTTGATCGTTTATTCCAAGTGGGTGCATCTCAAATTAGGCTCCGCGCCTCTATACAAAATGATGCCTGGGCTGCGACTCGTCGTACCCCAGATGCCGCGCAAGCTTAGCGCTTAGGTAAGACCCCGCTGCGCAGTCGGGCGGGCCGAGACTTGACACATCGCGACTTCACTCCCGAAATTTTCCATGCGCTTGCATGATAGAAAGATGAGCCGATAACGGACGTATTAAGGCTATTTGCTGGGACCGGCGGCATCGATCCTATAATGTCTGCAGCGGCATGGACTTTGCTAGACACTAGTCGTTTCCAAGTTCGTGTCAAGGTACATAAGCTTGATTGGGCTACTGAGGTATTTACCACTAGCGCAATTCACCAAGGCTCGACCACTCGACTACCTTGGGCCCTTTCAGCTAATCACCCCTCGAATAAACATTGTCATGGCTAAATAGCCAGCGACTCGCAGCCGCTCTGCGCATATGAAAGAAAACGATGACAGATTCGAGTCCATGTGCGACTCTTCGAGTCCCCCAGGCACTCGGGGGCTACTGACGAGGGGGTGACCCCACGACTCCTGCGTGTGAGGATACCTGGTGCATACACTACTTGAATTCTCTTGTTTGCCGTCTGCCTTGGCAGACGGCAAACACAACTTTAGCTGTGGGCAAAGAGGTTTGCCGTCTGCACCCGGACGGTACAGCTCCTGTCAACAGTTTCTTCGGCAAAGAGGTGCTTTGCCGTCTGCACATAATCGATGGACGGCAAAGCCCTTTGCCGACAACATATTGGAAGGTAGACGGCAAAGACCGCATGATGGCAAAAAGGTTACAAGCCCCTCCGTCAGCCGTTAACGGAGGGGTGTGCCGTCTACCGACAGACGGCAAAGATCTGATGACGTCATCAAGATGTCACCTCTCATCAGATCTTTGCCGTCTGCCCGGCAGACGGCATAGTAATGTCCTTTGCCGTTTTCCACGCGCATGTAGACGGCATACAAACCAAATGGCACCCAGTTTGTTCCCGAATTGCACAGCTGGGTGCCACGTGTCACCTTTGCCGACGGCAAACAGCTTTTCCGACTGCCTGCAGATGGCAAAGAACCTACATTGCCTCTATTTTTTCTGTTTTTCTTTCAATCCCTGCATTTGACAAAACTATAGCAATATATATAGACATATATACATGTTCTCAACAGCTGTGCAAGCACCCACACATTCTGATCAACCAAAACTATGCATATATATATTTTCATCAATCCCATACTCATATATAGTCTCAAACACAACAAGTGATCTTCTCCAAACACAATATATACATGGTACATCATAGCACTCCATCATAGCACCATATCAAACACACAAGTGACAAAAACAATTTATAAAACTAAGCTACAAGTCCAAATGCACCACTCCATCATAGCATGACTCCCTTCAAGCAAATCTGCAAAAATGAGGCTAAGAAAGTTATAAGAAGAACACGTAGAAGAATATGTAAAATGAGAAGAAGAAGAAGGAGAAGTAAAATGAGAAGAGGGAGAAGAAGAAGAAGAAGAAGAAGTAAAATGAAGAAGTAAAATGAGAAGAAGAATAAGAAAAAGAAGGAGAAGGAGAAGAAGAAGAAAACATCCTCTCCTTCTTCTTCTGTTTTCTTCTTCTTTTGAGCAAACAAAGCTAACATAAGCAATGGTGATCGAATTAAGCTAGATTTAGCATATTTTGAGGAAATTGAGCTAACTTCAGCATTTTTGAGCAACTAAGCAAACTTTAACATTTGTTGAGCCAATTTAAGCTAGCTTTAGCATTTTTTGACCCAATTAAGATAACTTGGAGATTTTGTGAGCAAACTAAGTTGACTATGTTAGTTTTGGAACTAACTAAGCTAAATATGTCCTTTTTGTGTAAAATAGGCAAAGTATGGCATTTTTCGAATAAATATAGGATTTCAGAAGCTAAATATGCAATTTCAAACTAACTAAGCATTTATAAAGAAAAATATAGAACATAAATTACCGGAGTGTAGCCCTCAAGGCTGAGGTGGCTGAGAAGCATCAGTCGGGTTGCCCGAGGTTGATGGGGGAGAAGGGTCATGGGATGCAGCCCGAGAGAGATGCTGCACGAAAAGATCAACAAGCGGTTAGCACGACGCCACTAAATAAGGTATTGATGATCATTGAAAGATACTCACCGTCCCCACAGGAGAAATGATCGGCATCGGTGGAGCGGCCTGGCCAGTCTTCTCGCACATAGTCTACACATTTGTTTTCCACGAGTCAATCATATTAGTTCCTAATATAAACAAACAATATAACATGCGTTCTTTGGGTGAATATGAACAAGTGACTTACCACGATGAGCTTGTACAAGGCCTGGTTCGACGCATCGTGGCGTGCCACGGCCTCCTCAAGAGCCTTCGCCGTCCTCTCCTCCGCCAACCGCTCTCTCTCTGCTGCCTTCTCCTCCGCCAACCGCTCCTTCTCCTCGAGTAGCCGCTGGGTATTCTGTCGCTCTCTCTCAAGAGCTTCCTGCAACCCCACTCCTGTAGTTAGCACTGTAATATTCGATGAGAGAACACAAGAATGCAAGAGTCCTTATGGCTAACCTCGATAGCGAGATCGATTGGCCGCGCACGAGTCCTTATAGCAGGAGAAGAGCTCGATTGGCGCACCTTGATCTCAGGAAGAGTCCTATTGCACCGAATCAACTTATCTCCAATGGCCATGGCGCCTTCCGCCACCAGAGATCATCACCAGCTCCGGGTCTATAGGCTTCCCAACCGGGGTATAATCCTGCCCGTGCTTCTCCTTCGCCACCTCGGTATAAGCCTTCATCTTACCGTAGGAGACAACTTTGGTGAAAGTCGATGGAGTGGCAATATCCGACTCTGAGAGTGCCTTGGCCTTCTTGTACGACGCTGTATGGGCCATGCCATAATTGTCGAACACACCAAGCGGCTCTGTTTTATTATGCTCCACCTAAAAGACAAAGCAAAGCACAATATTAGTAAACTGCTAAGTTGTGGGTGCGTAAAAGACAATATTAGCAAAACACACATACCCATTTTTTCCCGTAACCAGCTAAGTTGCGGCTGCCTTGATGGTGTGGCACACCAACCATCTGGGCGCGCTGGTCCTTGGCATTGTTGTGGGCGGCCAACCAGGCTTCTGAGCACCACTGGTCCACAATGACCTCCCAACAATCCATCTTATCCGCACACCATCTCGGTGGCGCCTAAGTTAGTAAACATGAAGATTAGCAATTATATAGGACTAGCTAGATAGGAATGAAATCAACGAAACTAAAATATGCAAGAAGGGGTTACCATCATGTACTGGTCCCTCGAAAGATACTTCTTTCGGTATTCCAACTTGCTACGCTTAAGGCCACGCTTGGCGTAGTAGTCACAGACCGCCTGCACTCGCATCTCGTGCCTTGTGTTCTGCAAGAGGCGCCTGCACTCTTGGATGAGCACCTTTCCCGCCTCCTCCTCCATGGACTCTTCGACCTTGTAATAGACCTGATATTAAAAGCATGAGACAACACTGATGAGTGCATCAACTACCTAGCTATTCTCAAGTTCTCATTGTGTGAAAGAGAAATTACCCAAAAGCCGTTCAACACCATGTCCGCTCTGGTGTGGCATTCAACCCCGTTGACGGTCGTATTTGACGGGGCCTGGGAAGCTATATAGTGCTCCCAAAAGAGTCCAGGCTGTGGAGGCGAATCGTCATCGGGAAACTGAACCAACCCCGGGAAATTCTGCCTGATGAGCACACCAAGGATGCCGTTGGGATTGCGGACACCCGAGACGTATGCCCAACCCCTGCAATACAAAAAAGTAAAGAAGCCATCAGATATTTGCATAAACCTCGGCGTACTAAAATAAAGTAATTAAGTGCACTTACGTCTCTCCATCAGGCGTAATCAATGACCTATGGGCGGGAGTCACCGGCTCAGCCGGGAGCCGTGTACCCCCACGCTGGTACACGGTGTTACCCTCAGCCCCCTCAGCCTCATCATCAGTGTGAACCGCCTCCTCTTCACCAACCTGCCTCTCTTCACGAACCTCCCCCTCGGGTGTCTCCACCTCAGGCCACGGACTCCAGGACGTGCGCCCGGATGTAGCCTCCTCCTCCACCACGGGACTCTTTGGGGAGGGAACCACCCTGTGCTCTGGTGAATCAGCCGGAGGTGGTGGCGAGGAAGGCGCAACTGTCTGCCTCCCTCTCGTGCGGCCACCACCTACTCTGCCTCCTCTCCCGCCCCTCTTCGTTCGACCTCCTCCGCCCTTGGGCACCTCAGAAGTAGGAGGCGAGGACATGTTGGCAAGCAAAGAATTCCTTAGAGTCCCTGGTGCGAGCGTAGTACCCCGGCCCCTACCTCGTGATGAAGAACCACCCACGGAGGTCTCGCCCTCCATATCTGTCACGAACCTGCCAGAAGCATAGTAAAAGTAATTAGTACAAATGAGAAAAAGAAATAATACTACTACAAAAGAAAAAAAGTAATTACTATAATGAGAATATATATAAATATATTTAAAGTTGGGATTCATACAACTAACAATAGTCGGGATCATCCGTCTCTTCTCCGGGATCAATTGATGGATCATCATCCCTATCACGCGTGTCGTCGTAAATGACGACATCGTCGGGTTCAACAACACCAACATTTGGAAGTCCTTTTTTTAAACGGTCAAGCATTGACAAGTCATCTGGAGCAGTAACCTCTTCTTCTTCTTCAGGAGGCTCTTGCACATCATTGGTATGGGCTTCTTCCTCATCATCGGTATCGGGTTCACTCTCATTGTCTTGTTCCATGTTCTCGGGTTGTGTAGAGCGGTTTCGGAAACATTTTTTCAGGCTCCGGGTTTCTTGGAAGAATTCTCCTTCATATGCCTCTGGGTTAATGTGAGGCTCATAATCATCTTCATTGGGGGGGGGGAGGTGGTCTAAGATGTGGTGGCACATCATAAACGACATCCCAACTTTTCAGGTTTTCAACTGTTTGGCAGGGGTATGATAGATAGAAAACCTGAGTGGCCTGTTGAGCCGTAATATAGACATTGTGGACATTGAAATGTGTGTCTTGTCGAATTTCGACTAGACCTACATGTTCATGAGTCCGTCTAGTCTCCGACGGAAGAAACCAATGACATTTGAAGACAACGACGTTTGAAGGATTTTCACCATAGAATAGAAGTTCGTATATTGCTTCAACTCTTCCATAATATTCGATACCTCCTTCGCCAACAGCCGACACACCCGAATTTGTAGATGTTCCATCGGGCATTAATTGTTCTTTACCAACGGTACGAAAGCGATACCCGTTGATATCGTATTTCTCAAATGTACGGACCTTAAAGTCAAAACCATTAGCAACTTGTCTCAATTCGGCGTCTATAGGCTCGTTAGGTGAATTTTCCTATAAGTTTAATAGGAAAATATTGGTATATTAGTCGGAAATATGAACAACAAATGAAACCCTTTATGAATGGTAGTTACCGTTCGTTTGAACCAAGAGATGAAACCGGGATTGCCGTGTCCATTATTGCCGAGAAGCTCATACTCTGCAATGGAATCCGTTTCAATAACCTCTCCATTCGAGTATTGGGCGACGTATCGACTGTACCAATTGATGTGAATAAGACACCAGAATTATAAGAAGTTGCAAAAAAATTTTACGCACCGAGCACTTACTCGATGTACGGACGCACTTCTGTTAGGTTGGTAAAGATATACAACGTAAGGGTCCTCCATTCTTCGAGATCCAAAATCATATTTCTCGAAGCACCAACAGATCCAACCTTCCCTTTGAATAGGCTGAGGTTGGATTGACGTCGTTCGGGGTCGCCTGTATTGTATCGAGGCTTTGGATTATGCAAATGGCGATTTTTGGCTTCATAGTGTGCTGTCACGAAGTTTGCCGCCTCCCCGGTAATGAATGCCTCGGCCATGGATGCTTCAATTCTACGTTTATTTTTACATTTTGCTCGAAGCGTCTTCTGCATTCTCTCGGTTGAATAGCACCAACGGTTTTGCACAGGGCCACCCAATCTTGCCTCGGTCGGGAGATGCAATATCAAATGCTACATCGTATTAAAAAAACCCGGTGGAAAGATCTATTCAAACTTGCAGAGAAACTCCGCCGCCGTCTCTTCCATGTCTTCTAGCACGCCATCGGATAGTTCTTTAGCACAAAGAACACGAAATAAATAGCTCAGTTCTGCCAGTACTAGCCATTCTTCCTCGGGGATATAGCCGCGCAACATCACCGGCATTACCTGCTCAAGCCATATGTGCCAATCATGACTCTTGAGCCCAAATATTTTCAATTTTTTTGGACTAGCTCCCCTCCTCAGATTCGCTGCATACCCATCGGGGAACATCAAACGGTTTTGCACCCACAAGAGAATTTCCCTCATATGCCCCCTTTCAAGATTGAACCAGGCCCTTGGCTTCGACCAATTCTTCCTTCCTTTCGGCTGTCTCATGTTCTGTAAAGGTCTATCACATAGTGTCTCCTGGTCGACTCTAGCTTTAGGATTATCCTTTGACTTCCCATCTATGCCAAAAAATGTACCAAATAGGGCCTCACCGATATTATTTTCAGTGTGCATCACATCAATGTTGTGTGGAAGTTTGAGGTCTTTGAAGTAGGGGAGATCCCAGAAGCATGTCTTGTGAGTCCATGCATGTTCCGGATTATATCCCTTGAAATACCCGGGACGTTCTGGATCAGGCTCCAGATAGTTCAACTGAGCCAGGACCTGTTCACCCATCATCGTAGGTGCTGCCAGGTTTTTGACAGCTTTGCCTTTGATGAAGTTCTTCCTGTCTCTTCTGAAAGGATGCTTAGGAGGAAGAAACTGTCTATGCAAGTCGAAGCAGGAATAATTGCCACCCGCCTTCAGCCAATGAAACTGAAGAGCAGCCTTGCATGTTGGGCATGCAAACCTTCCATGAACACACATGCCAAAGAAAAGCGCATACGCCGGCAGGTCATGCATCGAGTACTGATACCACACATGCATTATGAAGGTATTTTTGCTCGCTGCATCGTATGTCTTGAACCCTTCATCCCAAGCTTGTTGCAATTCCTCCTTAAGTGGTTGCATGTACACATCCATATTCTTCCCCGGATATTTGGGCCCTGGTATTATCAATGTCAGGAAAATGTTCTTCCTTTTCATAATCTCTGAGGGGGGAAGATTGAGTGGCATGACAAATACAGGCCAACAACTATATGAGGCTGCCAACAGACCGAAAGGATTGAACCCATCCGTGCCGGCGGCGATTCGGCAATGCTTTGGCTCCTTAGCTTTTTGCACATGTTTTTCATCGAAGTGCTTCCATGCTAAACCATCTGATGGGTGAGTCAACATCGGCTTCCCATCTGCATCAAATTCCGTTCTCTTCCCATATTTGTGCCATGTCATCTGTCTGGCTATCTCTTCCATCATGTAAAGGCGTTGAATTCTTGGTATCATTGGAAGATACCGAAGAACATTTACGGGTATTTTGGTCTGCGTCTTCTCACCTTGACCATTGTCTACCACAACATACCTGGATGACTTGCATTTGGCACAATAGTCTTCCTGCGCATACTCTTTCCTAAATAAAACACATCCATTCTCACAAGCATGTATCTGCTCATAGGGCATCTTAAGTACCTTGAGGATCTTATCCGATTGGTACAGGTTTGCAGGCATAACATGATCTTTTGGTAGAAACCGCCCAAATAGGGTCATGATTGCATTGTAGCATTCTGTGCCCAAGTTGAATTGTGCCTTCAGAGCCATCACTTGTGCGATGGCATCGAGCTGACAAAGCTCAGTGTGAGCGTGGAGAGGATGTTTTGAGGACTCCAACATCTCATAGAAGGCCTTCGCAGTTTCCTCCATCTCATCGTCCTCATCCCGCGCATTGTCAAAGTCCTGCACCATGTCTTCGATCCCGGTTCCGTACTCGTCCGTGCGCTGGCGGACCACCTCCTCTCTCCTGCGTCCGGCAGACTCGCCATGGAAAGTCCACACCATATAATCAGGCTTAAAACCCCACTTCTGCAAGTGTTTACCCATATCCACCTCTGTCGCCTATTTATAGTTGTCGCACCTAACACAGGGGCACCAGGTTTTTCTCTGACCATTTGCAAACGCTGCTCTCAGAAAGTCCTTGGTTTTCATTGCCCATTCAGTGCTGATCTCTTTCTGATTAGGGCGACCGGTGTACACCTAGGCACGATCATCGCTCATCTTGTCACTAGCTAGCTACTAAACAACAAATATACAAGTTTGTCAATTTTATTACGTCCACTTTTTATTGCTTTTATACATAGCTACGGCATATGCAATTAATTAACCTACACACTAATAGGTAAAGATAGGTCCTAATCCCACCCGAGTATGTGTAGATTGGGTTCGTTTTCCCATGCTCTGCTCCCGACCCGACGCAGAATTTCGGCAGCACCTCCCCGCTGTTCTCCTAATACACGTCTCGACAACAAGCCGAGAGGTTGTGTATCCGGAGAACAACAGGGAGGCGCTGACGAAATTCCACGTCGGATCAGGAACAGAGCATGGAAAAATGACCCAATCTACACATACTCGGGCTGTCCATGGATAACGTTGGACAATTCGAAAGAATTACTATTATAAATATGCAAATGAATGCATATTTATACTGTAATCCTTTCGAACGGGAGACGCATACTGGTTACGCGACTGACCTAGCTAGTGTCATCGGCACGAAGGCCGGAACAGAGCAAAAGGAAGGGGGAGGAGGATAGGACTTTTTTTTACTCACCCTCGAACGCAGGGAGGTCGTCGAACAGGAGACCCTCGACGGCGATGCTCGAGGTGAAGTGGAAACACCTGCATATTTAATTTCAGAAAATCAACACAAACACCACTACCGGTAATTAAGCTAAGTAACACTAACATCTAATTACTAACTACATTATGTAATACTAAAAATCTTCACCGGGATACGATCTACTACGACCTAGAGACAAGGTCTACATACAGTGCCTCCGGCATCTTCACCGGAAGGAGTGACGCGTCGTCGTCCACCTCCATTTTCAACGGTAGGAGGGCAGTGCGGGAGCGGTCGTTGCAGTGGCGACGGTTCGGGTTGCTCCTCCTCCTACTGTCCTCCTCCTCCTCTCCTCCTCCTTCTCCTTCTTTTCCTATTCTTTATCTGGCTCCTTCTTCTTCTTCTTCTTATTCTTCTTCTTCTTCTTCTTCTTCTTCTTCTTTCTTCTTCTATCCTCCTTCTCCTTCTAAGTAAAATCCTAGCACTAATATCCTAAGTAATTAAAAACTAAAATCTAATCTTTTTAATACTAATAGTACCTAATACTAACATTAGCAACTAACCATATCATTAACACTAAATCTAATTAAAACAAAATCTAACTGAAACTAAAAGTAACTAAGGTTTCTAGCTAGGGGTAATTAAACCTAACAAAAATAACTAAACATATTACATCTAACTAACTAGAACTAACTAAATGTAAATAAAACTTCAATAACTAAAACAGGCTAACATTTTTGCAATTCCAGTAGTAACAAATCTAATACTAGCAGTATTAATACTAACAACCCTAACTAATCTAATAATTAATACTAATAATATAATAATAACTATCAAAAACAGTAAAAAACAAAAATAAAAAAACAGAGAGGGGATCAAGGGGCTCACTGGCGGTGGTGGGGGAGGTGGCTGCGGGTGGGGGGGGGGTGGAGGCGGCGACGAGAGCTGGGTCTTCACGGGCGGTGGCGGCGCTCTGCAATTCATGGGGGCGCACGGCCTGTTAGAGAGGAGGAGAGAGGAGGAGAGGAGAGAGGGGAGGGGGGGAGGGAGGAGGAGAGGGGCAGGCGGCGGGGGTCACCGGCGGCAGGCTGCTCGGGGGGCGGCGGGTGGTTTGGGCGGCAGCGGGCAGCTTAGGCGGAGAGAGAGAGAGTGAGACGTGGGATGGGGATAGGGAGAGTGGACGGAGTGGGGCAGATAACGGCCCCGCGCTATGTCGTCTCCCAGCAGACGGCCTAGGCGTCTTTGCCGTCTTCCAGCAGACGGCATAGCACGGGTCCGTTATCTAGATCTAGAGCAGCCCAGGTGGGTCCCACTATTGGGCTTTGTCGTCTGTACGTAGACGGCAACGAGCTCTTTGCCGTCCGCCTAGGTGGAAGAAGACGGCAAACAGAGGGTTTGCCATGTGTCAGCCGTTTGCCGTCTGTTTTTAGGTCAACAGACGGCATACAACCTCTTTGCCGTCTGCCCCGATGAAATACAGACGGCAAAGAGGTTGACACATGGCAAACTGATGAATTCCAGTAGTGATACGAAGACAGAAGGCCCGATAGAAGCCTCGATGGGCCCACTATTGGCCAATTCAAAGAACCGACGTAGGAGTTCGCGACGAGGATGGAGGTCAAGACTTGGCGTCCAAGCCAAAGCTAGTTTAGGAAATTATCTCTGTAACCTAAGTTGGACTCCCGGAGACCCAGTCTAGTATATAAAGGCTGGGAGGGGTGACGGCTTAGGGCATCCAATCTACAACCGACACCTCCGGTCTTGAGCGAACTCGCCTAGACCTACACTGTAACCGCCCCCTCGCATAATACAATCAAGCAGGAAGTTCTTCTCCTGTTAGCCGACGAGTATTGCCAACATGTTCCTTCTCTACGATCTAACCCAGGGTCCCTGAACATGGGATTTTCCGAGGCTAATCCTCGTTAGTGCCTTGATCATCTAGGGCAGCTCACAAGTTCTAATCCATGAAGAACAAAGAGGGGGGGAGAACATCACCTAGGTAGTGATCACGGACCCCCATGGTCCAAGGTAGACTACTCATGGATTATCCGGGAAGCGTCCATGGTGGAGGAGAGGCTCCCGGAGGTCAATCCTCCCTCCGGCAGGGTTCCAGGAAGAGGTCTACTGGCTCTCCCGATCTTGGAAGCGCGGCGGCGGAGGAACAGAGGCGAGATCACGAAAAAGGGTTCTGTCTTCGGAAGAATCCCGTCACGGAGAATATATAGGCGAAAGGGGCGAGCCAGGAGGGCCACCAGGTGTCCAGGCGCCCCCCCTGGCACGGCCCCACCCTACGGCGCGCCACCAGGGCGCCTGGACTCCTGGTGGTGGCCCTCTGGCCCCACCTAGGTTATTCCGGAAGCTTTCGGTACGCTGATTTTTTATCTGATTTTCCCAAATTTTTGGAGCACTTTTAATTTGGGGGAAACCTGAAATAGAAAAACAGCAGAAAACAGGAACTGGCACTGGGGTGTACTGAGTTAATAAGGTAGTCCAAATATGATCAAAAGTGTATCAAAGTGTATCTAGATCATAGGAATATCACACAAAACATGCATGGATCAAGCATAAATTATAGATACGTTTGGGACGTATCAACATCCCCAAGCTTAGTTCCTGCTCGTCCTTGAGTAGCTAAATGATAACAAGCATAATTTATGTGGTGACATGCTAACAACCATATAAGAACTTTGAAAGTAAAGCAATCAAGGTATGTAATTCAATTCAAGTCATAACAGGCAAGAGTCTATATTAGCATTGAAACAAGAAACATAAGAACATTAAGGTGCACGAGCTCTCGATGTCCGTGACTCGAATGTCTCCAGATGGTGTTTGCGTGCAAGAAGTGGGATATGGGAATACGAGAAAAAAATATAAATTTGTTGAGAAGTCAATCTACTAGAGTTTCACACTTAGTCTTCTTTGGGATCTTATCTTGACTCGTCCCCAGACCACTAGCCAGGTACAAGTCAATTTGATCCACTCCCTTTAGATATTTTGAGCACTCATGCAATGGATGAGTGCAAGCATGAGAGTTGACACTTAGGATGGCAAAGAGAGAAATATGGTGGAGGAGGAAGAAAAAAAGGGTGAGAAAGACTCACATCAATGAGGACAATCATAGGAGAGGAGGCCAAATGATATATATGATGTGAGGAGTAGGGATTGCCATGCAACAGATGCACATATGAGCTAAAAGCTCTCCAATGGAACTAGTGGGGGTGCATCCAACTTGCTCGCTCAAGAAGACCTAGAGCTCGTTTGAGGAAGCTCATCCTTGGAATATGCAAGCCAAGTTCTATAGTGTGAAGGTCCACACATAGCTATATGCATATGATCATCTCTATGGAGTACAAGATATAGAGGGAGTACGAGTGTGGATCTTTCAAAAAGGAATAGGAGTGTTGCCCCTTTCTCTCTTTTTATTTATTTTTCTCTTTTTTCTATTTTTTTGTATTTTTTTGGTGGCCTCAATGGCTCTTTCTATTTAACTATCATTTTTCTTATTTGGGATCTTTTAAATTTCTCCTCTTTGGGATATTTTCCTCACTTAAGGGCAACACTCTATTTTACAAGAAGTATAGAAGATCTTCACACTTCACAATGTACTCAACATAAATAAGATGTAGCTATCATGATGTATGCAAATGTATGCCTCTGCCAGTGTAGCAAGAACATGTATGACATGAAGATCAAGTCATGAGAAGGTGGATGTTACATGGCAATATATCTCAGAAAGGCTATGAAGATGCCATGATAGGTAGGTATGGTGGCTGTTTTGAGGAAAGATATAAGGAGGTTTATGATGACAGAGCGTATCATGCCAAGGGTTTGGATGCACCGGCGAGGTGGACGCCAACTCTCGGAGTGAGAAGAGGGCAATGCATGGTACCGAAGAGGCTAGCATGTATGAGCAAGTGCAAGTGTCAACTTTCAATACTTACATTAGTCGGCAGAACTCATGGACTTATTATCGGTAACTCTCAATCTAATAAGGAGGTTCACAAAGAGACAAGTACCTCGAGGAGTAGTGTATGGGGGTTTGGTTATCCTTGCGCATCCTCGACTCATGGTACGTGAGTGTACTCTAATATTCGAACCCTCCAAAGGTTAGTGATCCATCTAGTAGCTAGAGTTCTCAACAGGGGTTTTGGTTTTCGAAAATCGCATGGATTGCCCAAAATACGACATCTATCACTAATAGGCTCGAGCTCTTGACACCAAAAGTTCAAACTTTACTCTAATCAATACCTCAAAACTATTTCAAGTTACTACTACAATTGAATAGCAGCCTCAATTACCTACTTTCAAGACAAGACACAACTCAGTGCAACAACCAACTCTCTTAACAAGATAAACATGAAAACTAAAGAGAGTTCCAGCAACTAACTAAATTAGAACTAAATCTATTTAAAAAGACAAACATGAAAACTA
Source organism: Bromus sterilis (assembly GCA_950022295.1). NCBI lineage: Eukaryota > Viridiplantae > Streptophyta > Magnoliopsida > Poales > Poaceae > Bromus > Bromus sterilis. The sequence continues at coordinate 278,565,427 of OX465599.1, read as the reverse complement.
AGAGCTAAACATGCAGTAGCTGCGAAAAGATAAAGAACACACAACAGAAGAAAGATAAGCATGAAAAATCCTATGATGTGTTCTAGTTTTTAAGTTGAGCGTGTTTCTCTTCCACACAAAGTAAGCTGGGTTCTAACTTGTTATGAACAGCAAGAAAAGCTAAAGAAAACTAAAAAGTAAACCTAAGAGCGACACGCTCCAAGCATAGCACATAACGCATGAAGTGATAAAAATATAGTGAGACGGAGGACAAACTGAAGATTGTTGATGGAGAAGGGGATGCACAGGGCATCCCCAAGCTTAGACGCTTCAGTATCCTTTAATATTTATTGGGAGTGCTTGGGGGCATACCCAAGCTTGAGTGTTTGACACTCCCGGATCTTCTTTCATCATCTTCCCTCGCACACTTGAAAACTCCCTTCATACATAACTCATCATAAGATGATTAGAGAGATTAGTACCCTTAATAAAATAATTTTCCTCTACTAGAAATCAAGATATTCTTGAAGAGCTACTATTTCTCAAGATGTCCAAAAAGTTTTTGCAAAGAAAAAGGAAGCTTAAGGTTTTCAAAAGTAAGGAAAGGAAAAACATGGCAGAATCTGTGAAAAACAGAACAGAAGGTAGTAAATAATTCTTTCGGGGTACTTCTGCAACTTAAATCAAAAAACTCGGAACAAACGCTTGAAAAAATTGTATGGAGAACGCTGTCAAAAAAATTCAGAAAAAAGATGGTCTGGTGATTTTAGGATATTTTTTCCGTCCAAGGACAGAATCAGTTTTCTGGACAACATGTCACAACATTTGATCTTTCTTGCAATCGGAGGCTAAACTGGGCACAAAGCTTGAAAATAAATATACAATGATGTTGCTACAGTAGTAACAATCATCAAGACCACTAAAAACAAAAGTAAAAAACATCTTGGGTTGCCTCCCAACAAGCGCTTTCTTTTACGCCTTTAAGCTCAGAAAAAAGAAAAAAATATCAAGTTTTATCAAGAGAGAGAGAATAGCTAGCCCGTGTAAAGGACTCAAAAGGTAACTTAATCAAGAGAGAGAGAATAGCTAGCCTTGCGCATCCTCGACTCATGGTATGTGAACTCTAATATCCGATCCCTCAAAATATTAGTGATCCATATAGTAGCTAGAGTTCTCAACTAGTTTTTGTAGTTTTTGAAAATAAACACAGATTGCCCAAAATACAACACCTATCACTAATAGGCTAGACCTCTTGACACCAAATTTCAAACATTACTGACAACAATACCTCAAAACTATTGCAAGTTACTACTATAATTAAATAGCAACCTCAATTACCTACTTTCAAGACAAGACACAACTCAGTGCAACAACCAACTCTCTTAACAAGATACAAATGAAAACTAAAGAGAGTTCCAGCAAAAAACTAAACTAAAACTAAAGCTCTTGAAAAAGATAAACATGAAAACTAAGAGCTAAACATGGAAGTAGCTATGAAAAGATAAAGAACACACAACAGAGAAAAGATAGGCATGGAAATCCTATGATGTGTTCTAGATTGAACTGAAGGGTGTTTCTCTCCCACACAAAATAAGCTGGGGTCTAACTTGTTATGAATAGAATCAAAGCTAAAGAAAACTAAAAAGTAAACCTAAGAGCGAGACGCCCCAAGCATAGCACATAACGCATGAAGTGATAAAAATATAGTGAGACAAAGGTCGAACTGATGATTGTTGATGGAGAAGGGGATGCTCGGGGGCATCCCCAAGCTTAGACACCTGAGTCTCCTTGAATATTTGTTGGGATGCATGGGGGCATCCCCAAGCTTGAGCGTTTGACACTCCCGGATCTTCTTTCATCATCTTCCCTCGCACACTTGAAAACTCCCTTCATACATAACTCATCATAAGCTGATTAGAGAAGTTAGTACCCTTAATAAAATATTTTTTCTCCACCGGAAATAAAGATATTCTTGAAGAACTACCGTTTTCTCAAGATTTCCAAAATAAATTTGCAAAGAAAAAGTAAGCTTAAGTTTTGGAAAAGTGAGGAAAGGCAAAACGTGGCAGAATCTGTGAAAAACAGAAGAGCAGGTGGTAAATAATTTTTTTGGGGTACTTATGCAACTCAAATAAAAAAACTCGGAACATATGAAAGTGTCACAATTGTATAGAGAATGTTGTGTAAACAATTCAGCTCAAAAAGATGAACTGGTGATTTGTTTCGATTTTTTCGGGCAAGCAGACAGAATCTGTTTTCTGGACAGCATGTCACAACTTTTGCTTCCCTTATCATAAGAGGCTAGAACTTGGCACAAAGCTTGAAAATAAAGATATATGATGTTTATACAGTAGTAACAATCATCAAGACCACTAAGAACAGAAATAAAAACATCTTGCGTTGCCTCCCAACAAACGCTTTCTTTTACGCCTTTAAGCTAGGCATAAAGCAAAAAGATCAAGTTTTGTCAAGAGAGAGAGAATAGCTAGCCCGTGTGACAGACTCAAAAGGTAACTTAATATTCTTCCTAGGGAAGTGTTCCATCCCCTTTTTATGAGGGAATTGAAATTTTATATTCCCCTCTTTCATGTCAATAACAGCACCAACGGTACGAAGAAAAGGATGTCCCAAAATAATTGGACATAAAGGTTCACACTCTATGTCCATAATAATAAAATCAACGGGAACATAATTGTCATTGACAATGATAAGAATATAGTCAATCTTCCCCAAAGGTTTCTTTATGGAAGAATCAACGAGACGGACACCAAAAGAACAAGGATCGGAAGGTTTCAATTCAAACATATCATACATTCTTTTGGGCATAATGGAGGTACTAGCTCCAACATCACATAAAGCATAGCAAGAGAAGTTGTTCAATTTAATTTTGATCATAGGATCCCAACCATCTTCTAGCTTCCTAGGTATGGAGGCTTCTACTCTAAGCTTCTCCTCCCTAGCTTTAATGAGAGCATTAGTGTGCTAGTGTGGGGGTTGTCGGGGGAATGACCCCCGGGTAGGGTCACCCAGGGGAAACAATTCATCAAGGCAAAGATCACCGACCTGATGGTCACCGATCTAATCAAGGCCGAGCTGATCAAGATTAAATAAGAAGTGGGCTGAGTTGTCCAGGTCGGAGGAAGATTGCCCCAAAGAGCGTGCAATCGGCCTCACTAGGAAGCATTCGGCCGAAGTAAACAGAGAAACCTCCGACCAGGATCCCAGGTCGGACACCTGGTACAAGTGCATTCAATGCTCAATCCCTGAAGATCAGGACTGTCAGAGGTGTGCGGTCTCCTCCAGCACCGATCACGTGGACAGACCGACATGGCTAAGTCTCTAGCTTCACTGTTCACTAGCAAGGTCTACAGGATAGCGACATGGTGAGCCTCAAGCCTACACCGGGTCATCTGGGAGAACACGATGTGAGGACCCTAGCCTGTCTGAGGCTGACCGCTGGGCCCTCCCCTTTGTACATTTACCTTTGTACCCCGGGCTCGACCTATAAGAGCCCCGGGTACCCCTCCTGCGTGAGGGACAACGAAGCACTTATTGCAACTTCACCCACCATAGAGAGAGAAAGGAGAGAGTTGTGCCTAGAGCCCTCTTCTCCTTCATCTCAAACAGCTCAAGGAGCATTCATTGTAGCCAGAGTTATTGCATATAGCTATCTCGACAGGACTAGGGGTATTATCTCTATGGAGAGCCCCGAACCTGGGTACATCGCGGTGTCTCACTGTGTGTTCCCACTCTCGATTCCGGTACCAACGACACTAACCTAGGTTTGTCCCCCTCTTTAGCCATCCCCATGGCATCTGCCGTTACATATTGATAACAGTTAGCACCCACCGTGGGGCAGGCCGAGGCGTCGACTGGAGTTCTGATCCGAACGGGACCATCATCTGCATCGCGCGTGCGCTTCGCCTCCGGCCTGGTCATGAGGAGCGGAGCGTGGGACTACGTCATCGGCAACGCCTCGCGGTTTGGGGCAGGAATGCCTCTGCCGCGCGGTGTCATCATTCCTATCGGTGGAAATCATGTTTTTATCGCGACATTTCCTGAGGTCTTTCCGAGGGAGGTACGGGTGTTTTCTGAGCTCACGGATCCGTTGCCAGGCGGGCCGGATGCCGTGGGAGCAGAGGGCACGACTGCGCACATCCGTGAGGAGGTTATGATGGCGGGAGCACATCCAGTCGCAACATCTCTACTTCAGCGACCCGAGTAGCGAGGGAAGCAACCACAACACCAGCAGGCCCGAGCAACCCACCGGACGTGCTCTGCACTCCTGTGGATCTTCAGGCCGATCAAGTTTTTGTTCATGCCGAGCTGGAGAAGGTGCGTCAGGCTCTGAAGTAGCAATCAGATCGGATCGACGCTGAAAAGCGCCGCATGGAGGCAACAGTTCGGGAGTACAATGCAGCGCATGGCATCAATCAGAGTGTTATCCCACCCCCAGTAATTGATGAGCTCCGAGCTGCAGGCCGAGAGGTCGGCAGAGAGTTGGGAGGGGCCCAGCAACCGGCAGCATCTACTATCTCCGCTCCACAGATCTCATATAGTTCTCCCATGAAGAACATGAGAGCTGCCGAGCAGATCGCCACCGACCAGGAGCACTTGGAGGGAGAAGAGTTTTGGGAGAGCACACGCCGAATGCGTGACCTCATAACAATAGCAAACTAGCAGCAGAAGGCGGACACCGAGTAGCAAGGGCCAGTGGCGTCAAAATCAGTTCGGGAAACTGCGGGGGCAAACCAGCCGAATGCTCCACCTCGGCAGCAGAGGCAAGCATCTTCGCCGCATGGTAGTTTGCACCGCAGTCGGAGGAATCAAGGGGCTGAGGGAGGCAGTCGGAGGGATGAGCCAGTAGTCAACAGCAGGCACAATGAGCAACCAGCAGCGTCAGTCCGGCCGGAATTGAGTCAGCGTCTAATTCCCCGAGAAATCGCGGACAATGATGCAAGGCACCGAATTTGTCGGGACCCGGGGTTAGCGTATGCAAGCCTCGCTACAACACAATCATATGGAGAGCCGAGAACCATACCCACTTGTTTGAGCAGACAAGGCCAAGCATAGAACGTTCTCGGAAAGCATCGAACGTGAGGGGCATCCCATCCAGGCCGGATGATCAACTGAAATGGGTCCTCATCGTGCACACACAAGTCTAAATGATATGGGTGGTGAACTCCCATACTCATAGACAAGTCACCTCAACCATACTATCGATTGTATTATAACCCTTACATAGACTTACTCCAGCCCGATCACTTAGTCGGGGTCTAGGGCGGGCTCGATCATACCACAAAGTGTGGACGAGACAGAGTCTCGAACAATCGCATCGCGATGCCCCAAGCTGCGCACATCTAAGGGCCACTTGGTGTATAAAATACCGCCAGCCAGATCACAACTAAGGTCTCGAAAATCCATACTAAGACATGCATGTTATAAACATACACGCAGCACACATGTCTAGTATGAACAGCAGGCATCATTGCAATTCTCTACAAAGTATATACTTTATTGATAACTCTTACAGAGTGCACACAGAGATCACAAGTCTGTGATCCAACATTACATCAAACATGCGGAAGCAAAGTAGGTCTGAGTACAGACAAGTTTAACAAATGGCTTAGAGAAGCCTTGACTATAAACAAGCCCTCCACGAGGGAACCAGTCGTCTGACTGGGAATACACTAGCTTGGTCTTGGTCTGAGTCTCCAATCTTCGAGCTTCAGGTAGAAGCCACCATCGGGGTCGGTGGGTTCATCTAAAACATAGAATAAGCAAACGTGAGTACAAAGTCGTACTCAGCAAGACTTACGTAGGAACTATACTACTAATGCACATGTATCAAGGTAAAGGGAGGTGGGGTTTCACTTGCAGAAGTGCCAGCTTTGACTTGGCTACTCCTGAACTACGAGTACCAGACTTGAGGTAAGAAGCGTACACGAGTCCACTACATCTCCAACCAATTACACCACTATGGTGCCTTCCTCGACTTCCCCACGAGAAAGCACGCCATAGCACTCACACTTATCTTGGTGTGTTTTAGAAGTATCCAGTTCAAGTTGTCTAATAATCAAGCTAAGCTTCCCAAGCAGTCCATAACCGCGGACGCGGCTATTCGAATAGTTTTGTTAACCCTGCAGGGGTGTACCGCTATACTCACGTGTCATCAGTTACCGCCTTTTGCGTGTCACCGTTCAAGAGGTGACAGCGAGGATGCCACCACAACTGTGACCTCATAGCCGATCTAGTCCAAGAAAGCTGCCTACCTGGGTGGGCTACCACTATCATGAACCCGGCCGGTTTACTGAAGTGGACCCAGATGATGTGTGCGTGGTGTATAACCCGGTCTTGGATGATCCGTTCTATCACTTAGCAGCCAGGCCACAAACCTACCAGAACTCCGAACTATTGCGACATCTGGACATCGAAAGGGATGAGTTAATAGGTTGAGAGGGGTCAGTGAGCCCAATGTGTGGTTGTACTCTTCATCTTGGATCACCACACAAGAACTCGGACTTAGGGCGGTGTTCAACGAGACAACCCACCGTGTACTCCTACACAGCCTCTCATCGTTCACCTTGTATTAGGGTAGATTCACCAACACCTTTCCACCAACATCATCATGATCACTACCATCCCGACTCACATAACAGTAACATCATTGTATCACTCTAAGCATGCAATAAGCAGTAACATTTGCAGGGGCCACATGATATCAATCAACTCCTACATTTGCTAGGATTGTGGTTTGCATACTACTGTGACAAATGATAGGTCATGCAAAGGAATGGGTTCATCTATGCGGTAGAAACGCATCATGGTAATCATCCTAAACAATGCATAAGCGAGACATGAGAGGGAAGTGGGATTTTATCGACATGATCAATGGGGGTTTGCTTGCCTTGCTGACGAGGTTCGGTATGGTGTATTCAACGAAGGGGGTGGTCTCGGGTTCTGGCTCCACTTCTATCAGCAACATGACAATCATAGGATCAACATAATGTACAATCCACAAACACATGAATAATATTGTAATGGTGATGTTCATGGTACTGATGTGCTGAACATTCCATTTAAAAGGAGTATATTGCATTTGAAATGCAAATTCAAACTCCATTTGATTTATCGATGAATTTCAAATGCATTTGAATGCATGAAAGTTCATCTGAAAAGGATAATCATGATGTGATGTGGTATAATTGAGATAAAGCTTCTGATGTGTGGATGAATCTATCTAAATTAAATGTGTTGCAAAATCAATTGCAAATTCACTCCAAATTTGAATTTGAAAAGGATCCATATGCATGTTTGCTACTGTTCACCCATTTTAAAATGTTCAAACATGAAAACAAATTGCATATTCATAATCCTTGTATTTTTCTGATAATTTTAGACATATTATTTGTCCAATTTGGAGTTAAAATGAATTAGTTATGAATTTCCAAAGTTTCACTGATTTTCTGGAATTTCTGGAATTACTGAAATTAATTAAAATGATTTAATTGCTTTACTGCGTCAGTGTGACACCAGGCTAACGTCAGGGGCTGGCCTGACAGGGGGGTCCCACTGGTCATCCTCACTGGGTTAATTAACCTGGTTACCTTTAAACTAACCAGGGGATTAGGGGCTCTGGGCCGACTGGCCAGTGACACTGGGGGGGGATTAGTGCTAATCAACACAGTCCTGCCGGCGACATGACGACGGCGACCCAGAGGACGGCGGCGCCTCGCCGGAGTGCCATTTTGGCCACGGCTTGGCACGGGGAATGCACTGGAGTGCTCCTCGTGCACGTCCGCATCACCTCGTGCCCACGGGGAGGGCTGGGGAGCTCTGAACGCTCGCCGGCATCAAGCTTTGCGGCGACGAAGCCACGGCCGCGGGGTGGAAATTGCTACAAGGCACTACTTGGAGCGGGGCTAGGTTGGTTCGGAGCAGAAGAGCACGGCGCATGCGAAAGACAAGGTTGCAAGGACGTTTGCGTAGCGGGGGCTCGCCGACAAGGTTCACGGCGGCTCTGTTCTCCGGTGATCATGGCATCTCTAGCTAGAGGAAGGGATGGCTGCCAAGGCTTGAGGGGAAAAGCTCACCGTGCTGCAAGGAACTCGACGGTGCAGACGGTGGAGGCGACGATGAAGCGTGGCCGGAGAAATCGACGACGACGAGCGGGCTGGGCCAGGCTGGTCGGCTCGGGGGGGGGGGGATTAGTCGGGCTTCTTCGCAGGTAAGCCCCTTTTCTTATTTCTTTTCTATTTTTTATGTAATATGTTGGCCATGCTAAAATTAAATAGCTAGGCATTTTTAAAAATGCTGAAACTTTTTATATGGCCTCATATTATATTAGACTAGCCACTTATAAAGTTTGGCACTTTTTAAAATTCAAATTATTTGAACTCTAAATCAAATAGGGGTTTTTGAATTAATCCATGCTCCTGTTTGAATATTTGAAAAATCTATGAGCATGGGGTGGGTCCCACATCACTTGAGATGTGATCATGCATATTTATAAGGCTTTTCAAAAATGCAAAAGGAATTTTTGGAGCAACTTTTTATCTGGCCATTTGAATTAATTCATCTGGGGGGTGTTCTCTCTCCCATTTTGATTTCTTTTGAAAATTTTGACATGATGCAAAGTTACTTCCTAACCTTAGCACATACCGAACTTGGGGTTGTGACAACTCGCCCCCACTCAAAAGAATCTCGTCCCGAGATTCAGAAGTCTGCGGGAGGAAGGAGGGTACTCGGCACTGAGACGGTCTTCTCTTTCCCACGTGGCTTCTTTCTCGGAGTGGTGTGACCACTGAACTTTCAGAAACTTGATCTTCTTTCAGCGAGTGACACGCTCTGCTGAATCAAGAACACGAACAGGGTATTCTCGATAAGAAAGGTCATCTTGTAGATCAAGTGTTTCATGGTCTACTTCGCGGATGGGGTCCTTGAAGCTACGCCTGAGTTGTGACACATGGAATACATCATGTACTCGGGAAAGGTGCGGGGTAGTTCAAGTTGGTAGGGAACTTCTCCACGTTTAGCAAGAATGCGGAAAGGTCCGATGTAACGTGGGGCCAACTTTCCTTTGATACCGAAATGTTGGGTTCCCTTCAGAGGAGTAACTCGAAGGTAAGCCTTCTCATCCAGATTGTAGCTCTCTTGCCTATGATGACGATCATAGTAGCTTTTCTGACGAGACTGGGCTGCTTTCAATTGATCACGAACAATGCGAACTTGCTCTTCTGCTTCCTTGATCATGTCCGGTCCAAAGAATTGTCTTTCACCGGTTTCTGACCATTTTAGTGGTGTTCGACATCGTCGTCCATATAGGAGTTCAAAAGGAGCCATGTTCAAACTAGATTGAAAACTATTGTTATAAGCAAATTCGGCAAATGGAAGAGATTTCTCCCAGTTCTTTCCGAATGAGATAACACAAGCTCTGAGCATGTCTTCAAGAATTTGGTTAACCCTTTCTACTTGACCGCTAGACTGAGGATGGAAAGCTGTACTAAAGGAGAGATGAGTTCCCATAGCATTCTGAAAGGTTCCCCAAAATCTAGAGGTGAAAAGGCTACCGCGATCAGAATTGATTTCCAAAGGAACACCGTGAAGGGATACAATTCTAGAGACGTACAAGTCCGCTAACTGGCTAGCAGTTATAGACTCGCGAACTGGAAGGAAGTGAGCAACTTTGGAAAGCCTATCTATGACAACGAAGATGGCATCGTTTCCTTTCTGGGTTTTTGGAAAGCCGGTGATGAAGTCCATACCGACTTTGTCCCATTTCCACTCTGGAATAGGCAAAGGTTGAAGTGTACCAGCAGGTCTTTGATGTTCTGCCTTAATGCGACGACAAACATCACATTCGGCAACAAATTGAGCAATGTCTCTCTTCATCCTAGTCCACCAAATCTCTGGCGTAGATCTCGGTACATTTTTGTGCTACCGAGATGAATCGAGAGGGGTGTGTCATGGGCTTCCTTGAGGATGAGTTGCCTTAGTCCCCTATTCTTAGGTACTACCAAACGATTTCCAAAGAATACCGTTCCCTTGCTATCTGTGGAGAAACATTTAGCAACTCCGCTAGCAATGTTCTCCTTGATCCGGTGAACACCTCGTGCACGCCTTTGGGCAACTATGATTTGATCCTCAAGAGTTGGTTTCGCCACCAAGGTAGAAAGATAGCCATGAGGAACAATCTCAAGATTGAGCTTGCAAAATTCCTCATAAAGAAGTGGTTGATACTTTTGTAACATAAGGTTGTTACAATACGACTTATGACTTAGTGCATCAGCCATGACATTGGCTTTGCCTGGGGTGTAAGAAATTCCTACGTCGTAATCTTTTATCAACTCAATCCAGCGTCTTTGCCTGAGATTAAGATCTAGCTGGGTGAAATTGTATTTGAGGCTTTGGTGGTCGGAATAGATCTCACAACGATTACCAAGGAGGTAATGTCGCCAAGTTGTCAGGGCATGAACTACGGCAGCGAGTTCAAGATCATGGGTAGGATAGTTCTCTTCATGTGGACGCAACTGGCGTGAAGCATAAGCTACCACATGTCGATCTTGCAGAAGTATGCATCCTAACCCTTGCCGTGAGGCATCACAAAAGATCTTGAAATCCTTTTGGGTGTCTGGAGGCGCAAGTACGGGTGCAGAAGTCAATCTTCTTTTTAGCTCTTGAAAGCTTTCCTCGCAATTGGGGGTCCATTGGAATTTCTTCTCTTTCTTGAGGAGTTCAGTTAGAGGCTTTGCAACTTTAGAAAAGTTCTCGACAAAGCGGCGGCAATAGCTTGCTAAGCCAAGAAAACTCCTAACTTGCTTAACCGATTCAGGTGGAGTCCACTCAAGGACGGCCTGAACTCTCTCGGGATTGACAACAATGCCTTTTGCAGAAATCACGTGGCCTAAGTAGGTCACTTCTGGTAGCCAAAATTCACACTTGGAGAACTTGGCATAAAGGCGGTGCTCTCTAAGTTTCATCAATACCAGCCTAAGATGTTCTGCGTGATCTTCTTCGTTCTTCGGGTAGATGAGAATGTCATCAATATAAACTACAACAAATTTATCTAGGTACTCCATGAAGATCGAATTCATCAAGCGCGAGAATGTGGCGGGGGCATTGGTTAAACCGAAGGACATAACGGTGTACTCGTAAAGACCATAACGAGTAGAAAAGCCGTCTTGGGAATGTCCTCGTTTCTGATTTTGATTTGATGATAGCCTAATCTCAAATCCATCTTGGAGAAGACAGAGGATCCTGCAAGTTGATCATAAAGATCATTGATCCTGGGCAGTGGGTACTTGTTCTTTATCGTCGCTAGATTTAGCGGGCGATAGTCTACGCACATCCTTTCTGTTCCATCTTTCTTCGTTACGAACAGAACGGGGCAACCCCATGGCGATGAGCTAGGGCGGATGAAGCCTTTTGCCAACGAAGCTTCAAGTTGGATTTTGAGCTCAGCTAACTCACGTGGGGCCATTCTATATGGGCGTCTGGATATTGGGGCGGTTCCTGGGATAAGATCTACCACAAACTCTACAGATCTGTCAGGTGGTATGCCTGGCAGCTCTTCTGGAAAGACATCCGGGAAGTCACGAACCACCGGAATATCTTCAAGGTCTGGAAGATGAAGCACATTCAAAGAATGCACCTGGGTTTTAGAGCTTGGTGAGGTGTACTTGATTGTCTGGCCTGATGGATGGGTTAGTTTAACTGATTTGGCTTTACAATCAAGGACAACATTCTGTCTTGATAACCAATCCATTCCTAGGATCACATCAATGTCCGAAGACTTGAGGGCTATAAGTGAGGCAAGGAATACTAAACCCTCAATTGCAATTTCATTCTCATGACTCACCATGGTGGTGTGCCATCTGGATCCAGGGGCTTGCACAACTAAGGGGGTCGATAACATCGAAAAAGAGATGTCATGTGACAGTGCAAAGTCCTGGGATATGAATGAGTGAGATGCTCCTGGGTCAAAAAGAACCGAAGCTGGGGTGGAATTGACAGGAAGGGTTCCGAGTACAACATCAGTTGACTTGTGGGAATCTAGAATGGATACATGATTCACATAACCATGTTCATAAACAGGAGGCTTGACATTGGAAGTCTTGGGTGGTGGATTGCCACGACGAAAGGCTTGCTTTGGATTAGGTGTGGTGGCTACATGATTTTGGGGACACTCTTGAACATTGTGACCTGATTGTCCGCATTGGAAACAAACACCACGTGGAATGAAAGGAACTTGAGCACTTGATTGTCCAACAAAATTCCAAGGAGGAAGTTTGGGTTGAGGAGGACGATATATGGTGGTTGGTGGTCTAGAAGCACTTACAGCACGACTGACGTCATTGAAGGGAATCCAAACACAGCGTTTCCGAGAAACTGGGCCAGAAGATTGTGCAGACTCACGATCACGCTTGCGAGACTCTTCATACAACTCATTTCCATACTCAGCCTTGAAGGATTTATCGACCAAGTCCCTGAAGTTGACGAACTCGTGAAGGTTCAGGTCATGACGAAGAACGGGGCTAAGTTCCTTGCGGAACCTTGCTTGTTTCTTGGCATTGGTGGATACTTCTTCTTGGGCATAACGTGCTAGACGAGTGAACTCAGTCCGATACTCATGAATAGTCATCTTTCCTTGGGCCAGATTGCAAAATTCTTCTCTCTTGCGCTCCATCAGCTGATCTGGAATATGATATCCTCGGAAGTCATCACAGAACTCTTGCCAAGTCACCACGTGACCAACTGGTTGCATTGCCACGAAGTTTTCCCACCATTGAAGAGCAGCACCTTCCAGAAAGTATGCCGCAAATAGCACACGATCACCTAGAGCAACATGGGCTGTCTCAAGCTTACGCTCGAGGGAACGAAGCCAATCATCGGCATCAAGGGGCTCGGAAGGACATCGGAATACTGGCGGGTTGAGGAGAATGAAGTCCTGGATGGTAACTACACTATGATGCTGACGGGAAGTGTTCTGTTCAATACGCTCGAGAAGACGTGTCTGATCACGACGATTTTGTTCAGCCTCCATCATGATTTCTGCCGTTGAGGTTGGTGGTGGAGGTTCTTCACCGTCTATGTTACCGGAACTGGGGTCAACACCTTGATTTGCACCTGACATTCTGTGTGATAAGAATCAACAATCAGAATAGGATTTAGGACACAATTCTATGCTAAGATAGAAGACTATAATGCAACAGCATCGAAGTCACAAACGGACAGCATAACGGCTGCACCGGGATGGAAAATGAGACAACCTACATAATAACGGACATCACTTCCACAGAAACACTATGGAATGATGGCTCAGAAAGACCACAACACTCCTACAGCTACAAAGAAGAAATCAACGAGATGTCCTAGTAAAGACATAGATGAGCTTAGTCCTATCTTCCCGTAGAATAAGATGAGGATGACTCAGAACTCAGATCGATGAGGATAAGGAGAAAAAAAGTAGTCTTACGTTGTTCCCTTATACCCAAAGTAACTATATAACTATAGAATGCTAGACTCCACATCGGCCAATGGTTTGATAATCCTATAGGCAGTCCTGCTCTGATACCAAGTCTGTCGGGACCCGGGGTAAGCGTATGCAAGCCTCACTACAACACAATCATATGGAGAGCCGAGAACCGTACCCACTTGTCTAAGCAGACAAGGCCAAGCACAGAACGTTCTCGGAAAGCATCGAACGTGAGGGGCATCCCATCCAGGCCGGATGATCAACTGAAATGGGTCCTCATCGTCCGCACACAAGTCTAAATGATATGGGTGGTGAACTCCCATACTCATAGACAAGTCGCCTCAACCATACTATCGACTGTATTATAACCCTTACATAGACTTACTCTAGCCCGATCACTTAGTCGGGGTCTAGGGGGGGCTCGATCATACCACAAAGTGTGCACGAGACAGAGTCTCGAACAATCGCATCGCGATGCCCCAAGCTGCGCACATCTAAGGGCCACTTGGTGTATAAAAGACCGCCATCCAGATCACAACTAAGGTCTCGAAAACCCATACTAAGACATGCATGTTATAAACATACACGCAGCACACATGTCTAGTATGAACAGCAGGTATCATTGCAATTCTCTACAAAGTATATACTTTATTGATAACTCTTACAGAGTGCACACAGAGATCACAAGTCTGTGATCCAACATTACATCAAACATGCGGAAGCAAAGTAGATCTGAGTACAGACAAATTTAACAAATGGCTTAGAGAAGCCTTGACTATAAACAAGCCCTCCACGAGGGAACCAGTCGTCTGACTGGGACTACACTAGATTGGACTTGGTATGAGTCTCCAATCTTCGAGCTTCAGGTAGAAGCCACCATCGGGGTCGGTGGGTTCATCTAAAACATAGAATAAGCAAACGTGAGTACAAAGTCGTACTCAGCAAGACTTACGTAGGAACTATACTACTCATGCACATGTATCAAGGTAAAGGGAGGTGGGGTTTCACTTGCAGAAATGCCAGCTTTGACTTGGCTAGTCCTGAACTACGAGTACCAGACTTGAGGTAAGAAGCGTACACGAGTCCACTACATCTCCAACCAATTACACCACTATGGTGCCTTCCTCGACTTCCCCACGAGAAAGCACGCCATAGCACTCACACTTATCTTGGTGAGTTTTAGAAGTATACAGTTCAAGTTGTCTAATAATCAAGCTAAGCTTTCCAAGCAGTCCATAACCGCGGACGCGGCTATTCGAATAGTTTTGTTAACCCTGCAGGGGTGTACCGCTACACACACGTGTCATCAGTTACCGCCTTTTGCGTGTCACCGTTCAAGAGGTGACAGCGAGGATGCCACCACAACTGTTACCTCATAGCCGATCTAGTCCAGGAAAGCCACCTACCTGGGTGGGCTACCACTATTGTGAACCCGGACGGTTTACCGAAGTGGACCCAGATGATGTGTGCTTGGTGCATAAGCCGGTCTCGCATGAGTCGTTCTCTCACTTAGCAGCCAAGCCACAAACCTACCAGAACTCCGAACTATTGCGACATCTGGACATCGAAAGGGATGAGTTAATAGGTTGAGGGGGGGTCAGTGAGCCCAATGTGTGGTTGTACTCTTCATCTTGGATCACCACACAAGAACTCGGACTTAGGGCGGTGTTCAACGAGACAACCTGTAAGTTCAAGTATGTGATCAGAGGGGGAGGGGGTGAATGATCACTTCAAATTTTTGCATGAAACTATGAAGTGAAGCATAACTTAACAGCAGAAGAGTTTCAACAGAAAGGTAAACATCGAAGCAGAACATGATTGAAGCATAACATAGCGAATTAGAAGCATTTAATCAATTGCATTGAAGCAGATCACTGAAGCAATTGATAAACTGAATGTAAGTGAGGAAAGTAAAACGAACTCTTGACTCGGTGATGTTTGTTCGACCAGTTCACACTCTGCAAAGTGCTACGTCTGGTTGGAGGGACTTGTGATTGAACACAGGAGCTAACCTCTCTCCGTCTGAATCTCCACTGCACCAATCTCCTTGAGCTTGGTCAGTTCTTCACTCGTGGTTGATTATTGAGGAAATCACCGAAACCTTTGACAAACTGGACTTTGAGGCGACAATAACTCTTCGCTCTCTGAATAACAACTCTCTAACCGTCTAGGAGAATTGCAATTCTCCAAGATAAAAGGCTAGCAAACTTCTTCCTAAGTCATAATGAATCACTCAGATCAATAGGACTTATGCTTTGGTGGGGTTGCTCTCTCTCTCTCCTCTGTAAGGAATTAATCTTGGAGCAGCCCCAGCCAATGAGGGCTGGGGTGGCGTATTTATAGGTGGCAATCCCTAGGTGCGAAATGACTGAAGTGACCCGATGTGACAGCTTGACACCTGTCCCCAACGGTCATATTTCCAATCACGGCGCAACTTTACTTGCGGTCGAAGTAAAGCTGACTCACGGACTTGGTTCTGCTTCAGGAGCCGAAAGAACAAAGTCTTCGCTGGTGAAGCATTACCTAGCTCACATGAGATTTCTTCAACTCTGGCTTCTCACTGGTTTAGATTCAATCTGAGTCTTTTCATCAAAACCTTCGGAGTACATTTACTAAACCCCTCTTGATAGTACGGTTTTTCCTACGACTCAAAGAAGTAAAAAGAACTACGCAAAAAACAACTAAGTCTTGCGCCATCTTAATCATCTTCTTCGATGAGGCGTGCTTCAGGATTCCTTATCTTTTTAGGGGTCGACATCCGTGATGAGCTTCACTCCAGAGGATATGCTTCGATAGATGAGTAAATCTTCGTTGAAGCTTTATCACCAACTTATAACTTCAGGAACCTAACCATCTGTTTCACACTAGAAGACTTGTTAGTTCCTCTACTGTTTTGACCAACAATATCCAAAACTCATGAGGGAATAACTTTGTTCTTACAATCTCCCCCTTTTTGGACTATTGTTGACAAAACAGGCATCGATAAAAAGATTTGGAATTTTGAATTGAGTTGAGAGCAAACTCTAAGATATGAAGCTTTTGACTCCCCCTGAATGCAAGCATCGAAGATTTTATAATCGAAGTGAATGCTTGTTGAAGAATATCATTAATGGGAAGCCTAACACATATCTTAGGTGAATCAATCGCATACAAATATAATTTATCTTGAAGAACATGCAATCATCCAATGACCTGTGAACTTAAGGAAAATAACCACCTGCAAGATAAATGTAGGAAAGCAGCATGCAAGCACGGGGTTATTAACATATACGATGAAACAGTTCACAATCTAAGTAAAACGTTAAGATACAACCCAATCGAAGTGAATGGAATGTTTGTCGTAACTTAACACATGCAAAAAGATATCGAATCAAAACCCAAAACCCCGCAGCGAATTTAAACTCAATCGATGCTACTTTCTCCCCCTTTTTGTCAAGAATTGGTCAAAAGGTTGAGAGGTAGAACGAGAGCATTTACGCGTCAGCTGCAACCCTGGGACCCTGCGCATTTTCTTAGCCTGAAGAAGATGCATCGCCTGAAGTATCGCCTTCGGTCGAAGCAGGGGACTCTTCCTCATCGAAGTCCATCGGCGCTTGAAGCAGTTCAAGGTCGCTGTCGTCGAGAGGATCGTCTTCGTGCTTCGAGGTATGGGAGTCTTCATCCGAGAAGGTATCGGGGCGAATCTGTTCAGCAGGGTTGACAAAGAGAACTTCATCAATCTTGTCCAGCGAAGGGATCTTGGGGTTGGGGCGGTCAATCGAGTCATTTCTTGAGAAGTGCCTCTGCAGATGTGGGTACTCCTTGAATATGCGATCGGCTTCAAGTTTCTTCACTGAGTTGAATTTCCTTAGGCCTTTCCAAGAATGACGCTTCAAAACCTTCAATTATTGGTTGTTGTTCAAGGCAATGTTACCAACTCTGTTTATCTCATCTGATAGATGTTGCATCTGGCGCTGGTTTCCTTCGATGAAGTTTGCAAGCAGTTGTTGGTTTGGAATTGCAACTTCAAAGTGGTACACTTCTTTCTGGAAACGCTTCGACATGTTGCGTTCATTAATATGCTGTCTGACTCCTACATATGTTGCAAAAGGGTCATTTGGCCGCCTGAAGATATTCATTGTGTCGTGGACAGGGGGGCAGAACAGCTTCGGGTGATGCTTCGTAGTGTAATCTTCGCTGCGTCCATGGTTGCAGATGGCTTGCAGCCAAGGAGCTTATGGCTTCAGTTGATTTACCAATTCAGCAGCTTGTACCATGTATCGAAGAAAACAGTCCTCGAAGTCAAACACATTTCCATGGGTGAGCTTCAATAGAGCATGACGAGTAGGATAGAGAATGTTTGATTCTTCATTCGCAGTACTGAGAGGCATAAGTGAGTTTGACAAGATATAAAACCAAGTCTTTGAAATGAACACCAGATGCTTCGGGCGAATGTTGTCTGCCATGTGATCTCCAGTGACTTCGGGATCCAATAGAGATGCAAATTCTGCTTTAGTGGGATCCGACAACATGTGAACCTTTGCAATTTCTCCTGTGTGCCTTGGGATGTTCACAATTTCCATGAATTCATCTGAGTGCATTCTGAACACTTTCCCTTGAATCATCCATTCAAGTATCCATGTGCTAGTATCATCTGGGATTCCAGAGACATATAGTGTGGCATAGAATTGCTTCACTAGCTCTGAGTTGAATGGAGTTTCCATAGCAAATAATCCAGTCAAATTATGTGCTTCGATAGTTTCCATGATGTTTTGGAAGCACGTTGCAGATGATAGGTTGTGCATGTCCAAGTACTTGTGTCTGAACAGAACACCTTTCTGGCAGTAATGCTTCGTGTACAGGATTTGCTGTTCGGCGGTCCAGAATCGAAGGTCATCTTCAGTTCTTGGTGAGGCATATGGACTAGTGCCAAAGAATCGAAGCTTCTTGCGATGAACTTCAATGTCAAATTCAGGACCATGTCTTGAAGAAGTTCCTTCTCCCAAGAATATGGGAAAAGTCTCTCTGGGATAAACGGAGTCTAGCTGTGTGTCTTGAGCAGGAATGCAATGCCTTCGTGCATCTGTGATTCGCCTTGGCGGTTGAGTTACAATGGCCAACTCATTTGCTTCGGCTTCAGCTTCGACTTCTGCATCTGCATTGGCTTCAGCATTACCAGCTTGATCTTGGGCTTCGCCTTGTTTGTCTTCAGACTCCTCAGCAGAGTGAGCTGAAGAGTAATCTTTTTCAGGAATGTCTTGAGGGGGTGGAGAAGGTTCTGGCGCAAAATTGTCTTGAGCAGACGGTTGAGGAGTGGGTTGAGGTGGAGGAGGAGTTGGAGCACGGGGTGGAGCGATGACGGGGGCGGATGGCTTCGAAGTGGGTTTGCCAAGCTTGATGATTTTGCATTGAGGGGGCGATGCCTTTCTTGGGGCCTTCTCGGCCGGATGAGAGCTCACCTCATCAGCTTCTTCAGAGTCAGTAATAAGTCGTCTCTTCCTTAGTTGCAACTTGGGAAGAGGTGAAGCTAATTGCTTGACCATGGCTTCGCGCTTCTTGGAATCAAGAGCCATGACTGAAGTATTGTGGGTCTTGCAACATTCTTCAATGGCAGAGTTAATCTTGCCAAGATAGACTTGAATATTTTGCTTCGTTTGTTCATTAACAATAGCAATCTTCTTCGAAGCAACTATGGCTTCGATCTTGAAATCCTCATCCGACTCATCATCTGCTTTCTTCTTGAATTTCAGAATCTTAGCAGTTTCTGATCTGTCCCTTGAATGCAAATCCCTCAGCTGAGTGTATAAAGTTTCGAGCATGGCTGAAAGATTTGGTGAAATATAGATGTTCCCAATATCCATAGCCTGGGGATTTACAGCTTCAGCAAGCTTATAGTATGTCTGGGTCAGGCCCAAACAGTCCCATAGTTCACCTTCTCTAGCATTTGGGAAGATGTGTTCACTGTGCTCAGCTTCAACATGGGCTTCGGGGACAGGAGCTGTGACTGGCTTCGGGGGAAGGTCCCTCGGTGCCATGTCCACAGCGGCTTCCTTTTGAGCGGCCCTTGCAGCTTTCTCAGCTTTCTTTGTGCGAAGAATATCAAGCTGAGCTTGACGCTTAGCTTCAGCTTCGCTAAGCTGTTTGGCTTCAGCGGCAGCCTTAGCCTCTTGAGCTTTAGCTTCAGCTAGCTTGCGCTTCGCTTCAGCTTGCTGGTTTGCCTCGGCCAGCTCCTTCCTTTGCTTCTCCATCTCAGCTGCTTCTCTATCAGCTTTCTCCTTTTCTTTAGCTTCTTTTTCTGCCTTAGCTTTGGCTTGAGCTTCGGCATGCACACGTTCAGCTTCAATGCGGTCTCTCTTCCGCAATTCAGCTTCTGACAGCTTCTTTGTGCCAACCTGGGCATAAGTCTGGCCAGGCTTGGCCACCGTTGTCTTTGGCTTCGAAGCCTTAGCAGGCTCAGGAGCTTTGGCTTCGGGCACAGCAGCAGGCTTAGCCATAGGTTTTGCCTTCGGGTCATGCCGTTCCTTGGTCCTCTGCTCGGTTGGAACAAGACGGCGGGGAGGCTTGGAAGACAGGGGTGCCTCAACCACCAAGTTCGTCAAATCTATGTTTCTTTTGGGAGAAGGAGGTTTAGTTGGTTCTTGAAACTTAACACCTTTAGGAGCAGTTGGCTTCGCTCCAGCCTTCTTCTTCAGAGGCATCCGAATCAGTTTCTTCTTTGGACTTGGGGAATGGGAGAGTGTTCAGACTCATCATCTGCTTCATCAGCAGGATCTTCATCGAGAGAGTCTTCAAGCTGTGCAGCTGCATCAGCTTCGTCATCTGCTTCGTGTTCAGCCTCCTCTTCTGAAGCAGGAGGGGGTGAATCACTCAGCTTCCGAAGCTTTCGCCTCTTCTTAGGCTTCGATGGTTCAACTTCATCAAGCCCTGCAGCAGCAAGAGCTTTGGCCTTTTTCTCTTCTCGGATCCTCTTCTTCTTAGCCAGAATGGCAAGCCTCTCTTGTTCTTCAGGATAATCATCCGGGGTCTTGAGTGAATTTGGGTGCGGGACAGCCGGAGGCTTCGGGTAGTACTTCTTCCGGTTGGCTGCAGTGTACTGAGCGCACATGGCGGTGGTGTACCGATAAGGTGGGCTGAAAGAAAATTGCATTGCCCACTTCCAAGTTGGGATACTTTTGTACTTGTACCACCTGATAGCCCAATATCGACGAATCCTTTGCAGTCGAATCTTTCTATCATGATCTGTCTCTTCTGGCGGGGTGTCATAGCCCATCTTGAGGCGAATGGCTTCGGGTATGCCTCGGGCATTATTCACTTCCTTCGTTTTGCCTCCTTTGCCCTTCTGCTTCGGTGGCTCTGGGTAATTTTCCAGTCCTTCAACAATCGGAGACTCATTCCCCATTGCAGCCTCTTCGTCAGACATCCTGTGATTAGAAGTATAGACAAGAGGGAAACAAAGAGAGGGAATGAATAAGCACAGGCAAAGGTTTCGACCAAAAACAAATCAATTTTGACAGGAGCCCAGATCAATCTCAGATTGGATGCAACTCTGTTTATGAATTGGGCTAGAACAAGTTCAGAAACAAGACCTAACCTAATCCAAATCAGAGAATGAATCGTATCTCAAACACTGACCTGAGGAGATGGGATCACTTTGATTCTACGAACAGTTTTCCCAAGGAGCAAGAAACAGCACGGATCAAATAGTCCTATAAACAGAAACAAAAACCCTAACAAAACTTAGATCCAAACCCTAGATGAAGAACACGGAGAACACGATTGGATCCAAGAGGCTGTGCGTACCCTAACTTGGTGATGCAAGGCGGCTACGGCGACGGGGAGCGGAGAAGTGCTCTGCGTCGACGGGGAATGTCCACGGCGGCGGCGTTCCGGCAGTGAAGCAGCGATGGCGACGACGGGGACGAGAGCTCTGCGGATGCTCGAGGTGGAAGACGGAGAAGTCCGAGAGAATGAACGTGGGTGAACTGTTTCGATGGGGAAACGCCTTAAATAGGCACGATCTGGAGCGGTTACCAGATCAAATCGAACGGTTCACAGCGACTGACTCTTCCGATTCAACGGCTCAGATGAAGTGGCGTATCGCGAGCGAATCTCAACGACCCGAAAAAGACGGGGACTCAACGGCCGAAGAATAAGTCTTGACCGAGAGCAAAAACTTCGATAAAGTTGGAAGCATTTGATTCGGAACTCAATGATGTTCGAAGCAATATGCTTTCCGTTTCAATTTGTGCTTAACACTCAAGATAGAAAAGATTGGGAGCGTATCAGAATGGAGGGGTAGGGTCCGAAACTTATCACTTCGAAGAACAAACAACGAAGCTAAAAGTGATAAGCATTGGGGACAAAAGAAACGAATAAATAAAGAAAACTAAAAACAAAAAGCAAATGGCAAACGAAGCGAAACTTGGACGAAGGAAAACTCAAGCGAAACTAAACAAAAAAAATACACAAACGAAGGTGAATATATACAGTGAAAAGTTTGGATGTTACTGAACATTGTGTGAGTCTAAGATGTTTAGCTCACATCTCAATGCACAAAACCTTTTCTTGTCCAATGGCTTCGTGAAAATATCTGCCAATTGATCTTCAGTTCTTACATGGCTAATCTCAATGTCTTCGCGCTGAACATGATCTCGAAGAAAATGATGACGAATATCAATATGCTTCGTTCGAGAGTGTTGCACAGGATTGTGAGCAATCTTGATGGCACTCTCATTGTCACAAAGCAGAGGGATTTTCTTCACATAAATACCATAATCTTTCAGCGTCTGCTTAAGCCAAAGTATTTGAGTGCAGCATGAGCCAGCAACAATGTATTCAGCTTCAGCAGTAGATATTGAGACACAGTTCTGTTTCTTTGAAGCCCAACACACAAGAGATATACCAAGAAAATGACAAGTGCCTGAGGTAGATTTCCTGTCAACCCTATTACCAGCCCAGTCTGAATCAGAATATCCAATCAAATCAAACTGAGTACCTTTGGGATACCAAAGTCCCAAAGAAGGAGTATGAGATAGATATCGAAGAATTCGCTTCACCGCTATATGATGCGATTCCTTCGGATTTGCCTGAAAATGAGCACAAATACAAACTGATAGCATGATGTCAGGTCTAGATGCACATAAGTATAAGAGTGAACCTATCATAGACCGAAACTTCTTCTGATCGAAGGGTTTCCCTTTCTCATCTGCATCAAGAAAGCCATTAGTAGGCATGGGAGTTCTAATGGTCTTGCATTCAGCAAGATCAAACTTCTTCAGGAAATCCTTCAAGTATTTCTCTTGTGA
The DNA here is from genome assembly GCA_950022295.1 of Bromus sterilis. Classification (NCBI taxonomy): domain Eukaryota; kingdom Viridiplantae; phylum Streptophyta; class Magnoliopsida; order Poales; family Poaceae; genus Bromus; species Bromus sterilis. Next base: position 278,542,690 of record OX465599.1, on the reverse strand, counting down.
AATAAATGTGCCATTCTTCTGTTGTCGAATCTGAAGTCCAAGGAAAAACTTCAATTCTCCCATCATAGACATCTCATATTTCTTCGACATCATTCTTGCAAATTCTTCGCTGATTTCAGTGTTAGTACAGCCAAATATAATATCATCTACATATATCTGACACACAAATAGATCATTGTTATATGATCGAGTGAAAAGAGTGGGGTCAGTTGTTCCTGGTTTGAAGCCTTTCTTCAGGAGGAAATACTTCAATGTTTCATACCAAGCCCGAGGTGCTTGCTTCAGTCCATACAAAGCTTTGTGAAGCCTGTACACCATATCAGGATTCTTCGAGTCTAAAAAACCTGGAGGCTGCATAACATACACTTCTTCTTCGATTTCACCATTAAGAAACGCACTTTTGACATCCATTTGATATAGCAATATATTTTTGTGGTTAGCAAAAGCAAGCATGACACGAATGGATTCGAGATGGGCTACTGGAGCATAGGTTTCACCAAAGTCAATGCCTTCGATTTGAGTGTAACCTTGTGCTACCAATCTAGCCTTATTTCTTACCACAATACCGTCTTCATCTTGCTTGTTGCGAAATATCCACTTGGTGCCAATAACGTTGTGCTTCGTGGGATCTGGACTTTCAACAAGTGACCAGACCTTGTTTCTTTTAAATTGGTGAAGTTCTTCCATCATAGCCAATAACCAATCAGGGTCCTTCATGGCTTCATCATATTTTGAAGGCTCTAGCATGGAGACAAAAGAAAAGTTTCCACAGAAGTTAGCCAAGCGAGTGCGAGATCGAGTAGTGGGACGACCTGGTAGATTGATATCTTCAAGGATCGAATCCAAATCAACTCTTCTTCGAACTCGTGATAACGTAGTATCATTTGCTTCAGGCTCAGCTTCTGCTTCAGGATCTGCATCAGCTTCGGGATCAGCTTCACCTTCAGCTTCAGCATTTCCTTCAGGATTAGCATTTCCTTCGTTCCTTTGACCTTCTTCGTCCTGTTCATCATTAGCTTCAGGATGTTGATCTCCAGTGCCCCGGGCTATGTGTGGGAACATTGGACCATCATCATCCCTAACAGCTTGACGTTGATTGGCTTCAACAGGGCGAATCTCACCAATAGCCATGGACCTTATTACTTCATCAAGAGGAGGTTCATCTAGATCATGATGCAAATGCTCCTTATGAGAGCCATTAGTTTCATCAAACCTTACACTCACAGTTTCCATAACTTTCCCAAAGTGAGAGTTATAGACTCTGTAAGTGTGAGAGTTTGAGCCATAACCTAAAAGAAAACCTTCATGTGCCTTAGGGGCAAATTTGGAGCTATGATTCATATCTCTAATAAAGCATGGAGCACCAAATACCCTAAGATATGAGACATTTGGTTTGTTACCAGTGATAAGCTCATGTGAAGTTTTCTTCAAGAATTTGTGAAGGTAAACCTTGTTGATGATGTGACAAGCAGTATTGATTGCTTCGGCCCAGAACCTAATAGGAGTCTTGTATTCAGCAAGCATAGTTTTGGCCATCTCAATAAGAGTTCTATTCTTCCTTTCAACTACACCATTCTGTTGAGGTGTATAGGCAGCAGAGAACTCATGCGAAAAACCATGATCATCAATAAAATCTTCAATATGAGTATTTTTGAACTCACTTCCATTATCACTTCGGATATGCTTCAGAGATAATTCATATTCTGTTTGAGCTCTCTTAGCGAATGACTTGAATATTTCAACCACTTTGCTCTTGTCATCCAAAAAGAAAACCCAAGTATAACGAGAGAAGTCATCAACAATAACTAGACCATATTTGTTTCCTCCCAAGCTTGCATAATTTTGAGGACCAAAAAGATCCATATGAAGCAATTCAAGAGGACGAGTGGTTGTCATGATGGTCTTCGCTGAATGATGTTTCTTCGTTATTTTACCAGCTTCGCAAGCACTGCAGAGACGATCCTTATCGAATCTTACTTCGCTAAGACCGATAACATGATTCTTCTTCACTAAGTTATGAAGATTTCTCATCCCTGCATGACCAAGTCTTCGATTCCATAACCATCCAGATGAAGCTTTTGCCATTAAGCAAGTGGATACAGCAGGGCCCGAAGAAAAATCAACAATTTATAGATCTCCCTTTCGGTAACCCTCGAAGACAAACGTATAGTCATCCTGTGAAAAGACAACACAACGCGAAGCAGAAAATAGAACAAGCATACCCATATCGCATAACTTTGAAATAGACATGAGATTATATCCAAGAGATTGGACTAGCATAACCTTGTCAATGTGCTTATCCTTCGATATGGCAATCTTACCCAAACCTAACACTTTACCTTTGTTGTTATCACCGAAGGTAATGTACTTCAGAGAAGATTGAGATAGTTTTTCTTCGGTGAACAACTCCTTATCTGCGGTCATATGATTTGTACAACCACTATCCATGACCCATTCGGATCCACCGGAGACATAGCTCTGCAGAAGAATTAGTTATGCGTAACCACCCACAAACGAGCAGGTGACTGAGAAGACGTTGAAGCACTGGTCAAAGCAATATTAAATCGAACAGGAGTGTATTGCTTTGGTGAACCATCAAGCACACCATAAATGTAAGTCCTCTGCGAATGGTTAGCATAAGTATGAGCATATGCAATCTTAGTATGATTATTATGAGGACGATACGTGTGGCGACTAGTACGATAGTATTGCTTCTGCGGAACATTTGATTCGGTCACCAATGAATCATTTCTCGTCTCAAGAGAGTAGAAATGATTCGGTGGTACCGAAGACTTTCCCTGCATGGAATGGTTAGCAGGCAGTTTTTCCAAAAGTGCTTTCTGCACCCATATCTGCCTCTTATAGAATCCATTCTTTGGTGGAGTACCTACATACTCAGCTGAAACTTTTCCCTGTTCATCTTTCATGAGTTTGTAGTCTGAATCAAGTGATTCATCCACAATGACTTTGTTCATTTTGCAGTCGAAACCTGAAAGGTTAGCAATATCAATGGGTTTCTCCTTCGCTAGAACCCAAACAGTCTTAGGATACTGCTCAGGCTCCCAATATGTGCCATCAGGATTTATCTTCCTCTCGAAACCAACACCTTCATTCCTGGGATTCCTGTGAAGGAGAGCCTTCCTTAGGATATCACAGAGATATTGATGTCCTTGCACACTTTTGAACATGCCTGATTCAAATAAGTTTTTCAACCTGAGGAGTTCCTCGGTAACAGCAGGATTTTCCTCATCGGAGGCATTAGTATCATCAATAACAATAGGAGCTTTCCCTTTGGAATCAGTTTTGCTTCGTTCCAAGCAATCCAAACAAGGTGATTCAGTTTTATGATTTGCTTCAGAACCTTGTTGAGCCATGAGAGAGAGATTAACATTTTCCAACTCTTCATGAGCCTCTTTCAGTTTTTCGAGAGCCATTTTCCTTTGAAGAAATTCATAGGTGAGCTTCTCATAATCAACTGAAAGAAGATCATGCCGAGAGGATAAATCTTCAAACTTCTCCTTCAGAGCAGTATGCTCATTAGTTAAAGTTTGACCTTTCTCAATCTCATCAATCAACAACATTTCTGATTTTTTAATGGTTTTGCTCAGTGAATCAAGTTCATCTTGTTGAATTGAAGCAATTTTAGCAAGTTTAGCATAGCTTATCTTTGAATCACTTTCATATGAAGAACAATCAGAAGTATCATAGTTTGACTTAGATGAGGATACCTTTGCCTTGGCCATGAAGCAATATGCAGGAGTTTCATCTTCACTACTGTTGTTGGTGAAGAATGAGCTCGAAGCATTGATTGAAGCATCTGCCGAAGCGAAGGCCAAACCAGCAACACCATCTGATTCGGACCCAGACGCATACCTTGAATCTTGTTCAGCTTCGGAACCAGAGGCTTCGTCTTCAGATTTCATCTCCTTTCCCAGATAGGACTTGGCACGGTGAGAGCTGCTTCGACGAGACGAGTAATTCTTCGATGAAGAACTCTCATGTTTCTTATGATACTTCTTCTTCTTATCATCATCAGAATCTTTCTTCTTTTCTCTTCTTGAACTGGAATCATGTCTCCTTGACTCATGACTTCTGGAGGATCTGTGAGACTTCGATGAAGAGTCTCTAAGAGAATGCTTCGATTTGTTCTCAGCTTCCCACAGAGGGCAATCAGCAATGTAGTGACCTGGTTTCTTGCACTTGTAGCAGCAATTGTCCTTTGATGGAGAGCTTCTAGAGGATGAACGGTAGGAAGAATGACTTGAGCTTCTTGAAGGATAACTCTTCTTGGGTGAAGAAAAACCTTTTCTTTGAAAGCAATTGAAGCGTTTCATGATCAGTGCTAAATCCTTTCCAATGCTTGAGGGATCATCTGATTCGACACCTGAAGCAGAACTGACTTCGGGTGAAGAATGACGCGAAGCTTTTGCTTTCAGGGCATGGGATCTCCTTCGAGAACCATTTATGTCACGTTTCTCTTCTTCTTCCATTTCAAAGGTAGTGAGTCTCTCAAGAACATCAGCAGCAAGAAGACGTCTGAAATCAGTCCTTTCCTTGATCATCAGCACTATGTGATCAAACGAATCATCCAATGAGCGAAGCAGAGTTCTCACAACTAAGTGAGGAGTAATGTCATCAGCACCGAGGGAAATCAATTCATTAGCAAGAGTTGTGAGTCTGCTGTAAATGGAACTGACTTTTTCACCCTCGATTCTCTTGAAGCGATAGAATTTTCTTCGGAGAGTGTCAATTCTGGCATCTTTCTGGGTAGAAACACCTTCACCAATCTTCTCAAGATAGTCCCAGACACCTTTGGCAGTTGGAATATTCTTCACTTCATGATACTTTTCAGGTGTCAAGTGATTGGTGATGAAAACCCAAATTACAGAATCAAGATCAATCAGCGTTGCTTCTTCAGGGGTGATCTCCTTCTCATCGGCAACAGTGACTCCATACAAGACAACTTTCTAGGCAGTTGAGTTGATAGCCATGATATTTCTTTTCATCTTGTCCTTCCAGTACGGGTAGTCCTTCCCATTGAAAATAGGAATAGGTTCGCTAGAGCGAATAGCTGCGAAAGACATACTAGAAGACATACTTGAAAACACTCCAGGAGGTTAATCCAAATAAAGAGTGCCTAGCTCTGATACCAATTGTAAGTTCAAGTATGTGATCAGAGGGGGAGGGGGTGAATGATCACTTCAAATTTTTGCATGAAACTATGAAGTGAAGCATAACTTAACAGCAGAAGAGTTTCAACAGAAAGGTAAACATCGAAGAAGAACATGATTGAAGCATAACATAGCGAATCAGAAGCATTTAATCAATTGCATTGAAGCAGATCACTGAAGCAATTGATAAACTGAATGTAAGTGAGTAAAGTAAAACGAACTCTTGACTCGGTGATGTTTGTTCGACCCGTTCACACTCTGCAAAGTGCTACGTCTGGTTGGAGGGACTTGTGATTGAACACAGGAGCTAACCTCTCTCCGTCCGAATCTCCACTGCACCAATCTCCTTGAGCTTGGTCAGTTCTTCACTCGTGGTTGATTATTGAGGAAATCACCGAAACCTTTGACAAACTGGACTTCGAGGCGACAATAACTCTTCGCTCTCTGAAGAACAACTCTTTAACCGTCTAGGAGAATTGCAGTTCTCCAAGATAAAAGGCTAGCAAACTTCTTCCTAAGTCATAATGAATCACTAATATCAATAGGACTTATGCTTCGGTGGATGGGTTTTGGTTTTGCTTCGGTGGGGTTGCTCTCTCTCTCTCTTCTCAGTAAGGAATTAATCTTGGAGCAGCCCCAGCCAATGAGGGCTGGGGTGGCGTATTTATAGGTGGCAATCCCTAGGTGCAAAATGACTGAAGTGACCCGATGTGACAGCTTGACACCTGTCCCCAACGGTCATATTTCCAATCAAGGTGCAACTTTACTTGCGGTCCAAGTAAAGCTGACTCACGGACTTGGTTCTGCTTCAGGAGCCGAAAGAACAAAGTCTTCGCTGGTGAAGCATTACCTAGCTCCCATGAGATTTCTTCAACTCTGGCTTCTCACTGGTTTAGATTCGATCTGAGTCTTTTCATCAAAACCTTCGGAGTACATTTACTAAACCCCTCTTGATAGTAAGGTTTTTCCTACGACTCAAAGAAGTAAAAAGAACTACGCAAAAAACAACTAAGTCTTGCGCCATCTTAATCATCTTCTTCGATGAGGCGTGCTTCAGGATTCCTTATCTTTTTAGGGGTCGACATCTGTGATGAGCTTCACTCCAGAGGATATGCTTCGATAAATGAGTAAATCTTCGTTGAAGCTTTATCACCAACTTATAACTTCAGGAACCTAACCATCTGTTTCACACAAGAAGACTTGTTAGTTCCTCTACTGTTTTGACCAACAATATCCAAAACTCATGAGGGAATAACTTTGTTCTTACACAACCCACCGTGTACTCCTGCACAGCCTCTCATCGTTCACCTTGTATTAGGGTAGATTCACCAACACCTTTCCACCAACATCATCATGATCACTACCATCCCGACTCACATAATAGTAACATCATTGTATCACTCTAAGCATGCAATAAGCAGTAACATTTGTAGGGGCCACATGATATCAATCAACTCCTACATTTGCTAGGATTGTGGTTTGCTTACTACTGTGACAAATGATAGGTCATGCAAAGGAATGGGTTCATCTATGTAGTAGAAACGCATCATGGTAATCATCCTAAACAATGCATAAGCGAGGCATGAGAGGGAAGTGGGATTTTATCGACATGATCAATGGGGGTTTTCTTGCCTTGCTGACGAGGTTCGGTATGGTGTATTCAACGAAGGGGGTGGTCTCGGGTTCCGGCTCCACTTCTATCAGCAACATGACAATCATAGGATCAACATAATGTACAATCCACAAACACATGAATAATATTGTAATGGTGATGTTCATGGTACTGATGTGTTGAACATTCCATTTAAAAGGAGTATATTGCATTTGAAATGCAAATTCAAACTCCATTTGATTTATCGATGAATTTCAAATGCATTTGAATGCATGAAAGTTCATCTGAAAAGGTTGATCATGATGTGATGTGGTATAGTTGAGATAAAGCTTCTGATGTGTGGATGAATCCATCTAAATTAAATGTGTTGCAAAATCATTTGCAAATTCACTCCGAATTTGAATTTGAAAAGGATCCATATGCATGTTTGCTACTGTTCACCCATTTTAAAATGGTCAAACATGAAAAAAATTGCATATTCATAATCCTTGTATTTTTCTGATAATTTTAGACATATTATTTGTCCAATTTGGAGTTAAAATGAATTAGTTATGAATTTCCAAAGTTTCACTAATTTTCTGGAATTTCTGGAATTACTGAAATTAATTAAAATGATTTAATTGCTTTACTGCGTCAGTGTGACAACTGGCTGACGTCAGGGGCTGGCCTGATAGGGGGGTCCCACTGGTCAGCCTCACTGGGTTAATTAACCTGGTTAGCTTTAAACTAACCAGGGGATTAGGGGGCTCTAGGCCCACTGGCCAGTGACACTGGGGGGGGATTAGTGCTGGGGATTAGTGCTAATCAACACAGTCCTGCCGGCGACATGACGACGACCCAGAGGACGGTGGCGCCTCGCCGGAGTGCCATTTTGGCCACGGCATGGCACGCGGAATGCACTGGAGTGCTCCTCGTGCACGTCCGTATCACCTCGTGCCCACGGGTTGGGCTGGGGAGCTCTGAACGCTCGCCGGCGTCAAGCTTTGCGGCGACGAAGCCAAGGCCGCGGGGTGGAAATCGCTACAAGGCACTACTTGGAGCGGGGCTAGGTTGGTTCGGAGCAGAAGAGCACGGCGCATGCGAAAGACAAGGTTGCAAGGACGTTTGCGTAGCGGGGGCTCGCCGACAAGGTTCACGGCGGCTCTGTTCTCCGGTGATCATGGCATCTCTAGCTAGAGGAAGGGATGGGTGCCAAGTCTTGAGGGGAAAAGCTCACCGCGCTGCAAGGAACTCGACGGTGCAGACGGTGGAGGCGAGGATGAAGCGTGGCCGGAGAAATCGACGACGACGAGCCGCGGATCCGGCGAGATGTTGGAGACGATGGCGTCGGCTCGGGGAGGAATTAGGGATCCATCTTCTGGATACAGATGTAGTCGACGATGACGAGCTCGAGGGACACCTTTGATGGAGCTCTAGGTCACGGTGGCCGCGCCTGCCATCGCGGGGCACTCCGGTGATCTCTCTGTCGACGGCAAATTCGAGCGGTGCGAAGAGGGAAAGTGGCTGCGAGGAGAGGGAAAGGAAGCACGACGTCCAGGCGGTCTCCACGGCGGGAGGATAAGCCTCGGGCTCGCCTGGAAGGCCCCCGGCGTCGAGGTGGCGTCCACGGCGCGCCCTGGCTCGCCACGGAGCTGCTTGAGGAAGACGACAGAGGACTCGGCGGGCTGGGCCAGGCTGGTGGGCTCGGGGGGGGGGGGGGGATTAGTCGGGCTTCTTCGCAGGTAAGCCCCTTTTCTTATTTCTTTTCTATTTTTTATGTAATATGTTGGCCATGCTAAAATTAAATAGCTAGGCATTTTTAAAAATGCTGAAACTTTTTATATGGCCTCATATTATATTAGACTAGCCACTTATAAAGTTTGGCACTTTTTAAAATTCAAATTATTTGAACTTTAAATCAAATAGGGGTTTTTGAATTAATCCATGCTCCTGTTTGAATATTTGAAAAATCTATGAGCATGGGGTGGGTCCCACATCACTTGAGATGTGATCATGCATATTTATAAGACTTTTCAAAAATGCAAAAGGAATTTTTGGAGCAACTTTTTATCTGGCCATTTGAATTAATTCATCTGGGGGGTGTTCTCTCTCCCATTTTGATTTCTTTTGAAAATTTTAACATGATGCAAAGTTACTTGCTAACCCTAGCACATACCTAACTTGGGGTTGTGACAGAATCGAGCAGTTGCAGCAAGATAAGGAACCAGAGGACAATGTACCAGCGGGTCCAGCATGCTTTGGCCCACGCATTCGGCAAGAGCAGTTCCCCAAAGGTTTCACATTTCCCAGGGACACCCCCAAGTACAATGGATCAGTCAAACCAGAAGATTGGCTGGTCGATTATATGACCGCAGTTGGCATCGGAGGAGGTGGTCGGCGCGTAGTTGTACGCTATGCACCACTTATGCTTCAAGGTTCAGCTCGGTCCTGGTTGAACAGTTTGCCCAGCAATAGCATCAATTGTTGGAAGGATTTGGAGGGTGCGTTTGTCCGCAACTTCACCGGCACGTATGAGCGCCCAGGTCTTCCTCGGCATCTGGAACTCTGTGTACAAGGAAAGGAAGAGCCCCTTCGCGATTACCTTCAGAGGTGGATCAAGCTCAGAAACACTTGCGAGGGAGTTCATGAAACCCAAGCCATCCAGTATTTCACTTATGGCTGCTTGGACGGGTCTTTGTTGAAGCACAAGCGCATGCGCAAGGAATAAAATCTTTGGCCGATCTGATGAGAATAGCCAATTCGTTTGCCGCATCTGATGCTGCAATGCGCCCGATCAAGTTGAGTCCCAGTGGTTTCATCCAAGGGCAATCCTCAGGGCAGCAGCAACAATCGGCAGAAGCAAATGGGCCGAATGGTCCTAATCGGTGCGAGAGGAGAGAAATCCAGCGAAACAATAACTTTGGCAACAACAACAACACCCCCAACAACTTCAACAACAACAACACAGGCTTCAACAAGAGGAAGGACGAGCAGCCGGATGCCCAATATGGCAATCGCCAGGTCACAGCAAGCCAGCAACAAGAGGAACAAGGGGCTGCGGGAGGCAGTCGGAGGCAGAAACCTTTGAGGACATGATGAACTAGCCCTGCAAAATGCACAGTGGAGTTGGCAAGCCTGCATCTCACACCACTCGGCAGTGCATCTGGGTTGATCGTCTGGCAAAGGGAGGAGCAAGAAACCTTACCCCACCACCACCCCCACCCCTAGGTCCACCACCAGCAAATGCTCGGTTGCAGTTCCCGCGTCAGGACGCGGCGTACATGATCTTCACCAGCGATTCATATGACAAGGGCAGTCGGAGAGCCCGAGAGCAGGCAGTCAACGACACTATGCCAGCAGTTTCTCAGAGGATGAACTGGTCGGACAACGTCATAGCACGGAGCCCGGAAGACCACCCAAGCGTAATGCCCAACCCAGGAAGTTATGCGCTCATGGTGGATGCAATTGTGGTAGCACCTTTGTACTCATGCAAGTTCACCAGGACTCTCATTTATAGAGGCAGCGCCATCAACATTCTGTATAGGAACACAATGATTAAGCTCGGCATCAGTGAGAGCGAGTTGGAACCCAGCAGGACCATCTTTCATGGGATAGTGCCCGGCCTTTCATGTACTCCATTAGGCTGCATTCACCTAGAAGTAGTGTTTGGTTCGGAGGAAAAATTCCGCCGAGAGCCGATCTGGTTTGAGGTGGCCGATCTGAGCAGCCTAGACCATCTTTTGCTCGGATCGCATGTGATAGCCAAGTTCATGTTCAACATAATGCAGCCCTACCTGAAGATGAAGCTCCCAGGGCCGAATGGTCCAATAACTGTGTGCGGTGACTACAAGAAGTCACTGGAATGTTCGTCCACTGACTCTAGGCTAGCAAATTCTCTGTTCATTGATGCAGAACGGCGCTAGCTCGACAAGGTCGTAGCAATGGCTCAAGCTCAGATGAAGGAACCTATGCCAAGCACAAAGGCCAAGAGATCGGATCATGAGACTGTGTTTCAAGCAGCCAAGGACAGCAAGCGGATCACCCTGGACCCCTCTGGCCCGAGAAAGTGCGTCATCATCGGGGCCGGGCTCAGCAGCAAATAGGAAGGCGAGATCGTCGAGTTCCTCCGTGAGAACCGAGACATCTTCGCATGGTCCCCACATGACATGCCTGGTGTACCGAGGGAACTTGCTGAGCACAAGCTTCACATCCGACCTGGATCCAAGCCGATCAAGCAGCCACTTCGGCGCTTTTCAGAGGACAAGAGAAGAGCAATCGGCAACGAGATAGCCAAGTTGCTCGCAGCAGGATTTATCAAAGAAGTGTTCTACCCAGACTGGTTAGCAAATCCAGTTCTGGTTCCGAAGAATAATGGAACTTGGCGCATGTGTATAGATTACACTTTCCTGAATAAGGCATGCCCCTAGGATCCTTTTGCATTGCCCCGTATCGATCAAGTGATTGATTCTACGGCTGGCTATCAGCTCCTGTGCTTTATGGATGCCACAGCAGGTTATCGCCAGATTAAGCTTGATGTAAATGATCAAATAAAGACGACATTTATCACCCCGTTTGGGGCTTATTGCTACATCACCATACCGGCGGCGCGACTTATCAGCGTACTATGCAGCGATGCGTCCGACCTCAGTTAGGTCGGAACATTCATGTGTATGTAGATGACCTTGTGGTCAAGTCGGTGCAAGGTTCAACGCTGTTGGATGATCTCAGAGAAACATTTGCAAACCTGCGAGCGTACAAGATCAAGCTCAACCCAGAGAAATGTGTGTTCGGCGTACCGACCGGCAAGCTACTCGGATTTCTGGTCTCCTTGAGAGGAATAGAGTGCAACCCCGAGAAGATTGCAGCAATCGAGAGGATGGGAAAGCCCAGAAATCTCAAATATGTGCAGAAGTTCACCGGATGCATAGCATCGCTCAGCCGATTCCTCAGTCGGCTGGGAGAGAAAGCAATTCCACTGTATCAGCTGATGAAGAAAACAGACAAGTTCACTTGGACTCCGCAAGCGGACGAAGCATTCAAGCAGCTAAGGCGCATGATTTCTACCGCTCCAATGCTGGCAGCTCCGAAAGAGAAAGAGCCAATGATGTTGTATATCGCAGCAACCACTCGGGTAATCAGTATTGTCATGGTGGTCGAGCGTCCTGAAAAGACAAGGCACAATCGGTCCAGAGGCCAGTCTACTATGTCAGTGAAGTGCTCTCAACCTCCAAGCAAAACTACCCCCATTACCAGAAGATGTGCTACAGTGTATACAAGGCGGCAAGGAAGCTGAAGCCTTACTTCCAGGCGCATCCGATCACAGTTGTCAGTTCGGCACCACTGGCAGAAATCATTGGCAATCGGGATGCATCTGGTCGGGTGGCAAAATGGGCTATTGAAATTGCAACACATGGGATTAATTATGAGCCACGTACTGCAGTCAAGTCTCAAGCTCTGGCAGATTTCTTAGTTGATTGGGCAGAAACTCAGTATACGCCCCCTGTCCAGACTCTCAGTTCTGTCAAATGCACTTGGGACGCAAAAGATGAAAATATGGCAAGCTACAGATTCCTTGTGCATCAGTTATCTGGTTTCTTTGAAGGGTGTGAATTCCATCATGTCCCCTAAGCTGAGAATGAAGCAGCAGATGCACTGTCCAAGATGGGGTCCACCAGAAAGGAAATTCCAACAGGAGTCTCTCTAGAAAACATCCAGAAGCCATCTATCAAGCCTTCCCCAGAATCAGAGTCAATCTTTATTCCGGACAACCTGAAGATGGCAGAGCTCGAAGCAAAGAAGTCATCCAAGAATAAAAAGTTGGAGAAGAAGTCGGCTGCACCAGGGGCTGCCGATTGCGAACCAAGGGTTGTTGTCGTTAGCTCGGGGACTGAGGTGGTCTTGCAAGATGAAGTCGTCTCCTCCTCCGAACTGCCAGTAGCAGAAGCGAAACAACCAGAACCAGAAGCAGTTGTTGTAATGGTATTTGTTGTTGCACCATCATGGGCAGAGCCGATCAGAAACTTTTTGGTGGATGGCACACTCCCACAAGATGAAGTAGAAGCTCGGCAAACCCAGCGCCGATCTGGGGCATACACTATCATCAACAACGAGCTAGTGCACCGCAGTGCACCAGGAGTCCTTCAGCGTTGTGTGGAAGAAGACAAGTGGTTGGCATTGCTTCGAGACATCCACCAAGGCGAATGTGGTCACCATGCATCAGCTATAGCAATAGTTGCTAAGGCTTTTCGTCATGGTTTCTATTGGCCGACTGCGAAAGCAGCAACTGAAGAGTTAGTCAAGCATTGCAATTGGTGTCAAAGATTCAAAGTCAAGAGTCACTTACCAGCCTCGGCACTCAAAACCATTCCGATCACATGGCCATTCGCAGTTTGGGGTCTGGATATGGTAGGACCATTCAAAACAGCAAGAGGTGGCATGACACATTTATTGGTGTTTGTGACACCCTGAATTTTGGAACTTGCTTTTTCCAAAATCTTTTCTAATTTATTGGTGGATTTGCTATTGGATTTGATTTTGATCACCTCTTTGGACTTGAAACTTGAGCATATGTTCTTTCCGTTCTCAAGTGCCCTTGAATCCAAGCCTTTCCAATGCCATTCCATCGACCCATCTCATCCAAGCCACCATTTTATTCAAGCCTTATATTCCTTTTTCCAATAAAAGGAATATTCCTATTATTTGAGATTTGTGAAGCAACCCCTATTTCTATTATTCCATAAATCCCCAAATAATTCCCTCATGATATTGATGTCATATCTTGCCAAAGTATCCAAAAATATTGCATGGCCCAAGTGGATTTTTCCTCTAGAAAAATTCATTTGTCTGTGGGGGTAGAATGGAGCTTTGTGAAGGGAGTGCCATTTCCCTTGATCCATTGCTGGTGAAACTTTTTGTGCAAGCTCATATGATCATAAAATTGATCTCCACCAAATTCCACCACCATTTGATTAGCCATACACCCACAATAAATTCCCAAAGTTTGGGTGCAGCAAGGGGGCATTGTGAAGCAAGTGCATGATAGGGGATCCCATTTGCCTTTAAACTCTGTGAGCATGATCCTACCACCATATAACTCCACCAAACCAGATTTGAGCCAAATCCAATCACCCATGTGAGTGCACCATCAATATTAAGTTTCTGATCAGTGGGCCACATTGTGAAGCAAGTGCTAGCTATGTGTGTCCAATGGCTATGAAATTTTATACACATGTGCACCATGCCAAATAACCCCAGTACACCAATTTTCAGCCAATTCCACCAATCCTATGAGATTCTAGCTTCAACTTTGCATTCTGGTCTAATTGGACATTTGCAAAGGAAGTGCTAGCTAGCTTGATCCATTTGAGCTACAACTTGGTACACATACTTACCCTAGTTTATGATTAATCTATGCCAAATAGCATGCTTAGGGGAGCCATGTGCTAGCCACAGCCCAGTAAAAACACCTTCAGCCACCATGGTGCATTTGCAAAGGAAGTACCATGTACATTGATCCTTTTGAGCCCAAACTCCATAGTACTCTAGTCCTTTGTACCCCAAAGCCATGAGACAACCTCGCACCACCCCAAACCTCACCATGTGAGCCCAGCTTATGCTCCAAGTTTGCTGTATCCAACTTTGCAGTGAGGATAAGATCAACCCTTTTCTCCTTTAGCCAAACTTTTTGCACGGTTGTGGTCTACACTTGAAGGACTACAGGCTGGGCATGGTTTTCCACGAGAAAACCCTATCCAAATCACCAGTGCCCTTGTGGCCATGCTCTTGGCAGCACCTGGCGTGCTCTGGCCGCGCACCGCGCATGCTCGACTCGTCCCCTGCATGCCACAGTGCGACATTGTCGTTTCTTCGTGTCACCACGCACCGCACGGCCTTCCCGCCGCCCGAGATCTCTGCGACGCCCGTCCAGTCGCTCTCGAAGCCTCCTGTTCACCCGCACGCCATGGTCGTCGTCCCGTTTGTCGCGGCCCGAGCCGAATCTCCCCTTCCCCTATATAATGTCTTGCCCTCGATCTCTTGGGGAACACCAACACCTCCACGGCCTCCCTCCTAGCCACTTCCCCTCTTTCAATTTGTCGCCGGAGTCCTCCCACTGTCGCCATTTTCACCACGGACTCCGTCCAAAATTGGAGCAAGCCATGCCCTCCCTCCTCCACCTGTTCACTCCTAGCCATTCACCTAGCCCCGCCCTGCTCCCAGCCGCAGCCCCGGTCTCCCCTCGCTGCAGCAATCGCCGCCACCGCGGTCGGACAGGAGACCACGGCCACCGCGCCCTGCTCGTGACGTGGGCGCTGCAGGCCGCCCCTCGCGGACGGGCGACCCCCGGCAGGTGCTCCACGGCGAGCAGATATCGGGGGACCCGGCAGACTCGCCCCGGCCGCCTCCCCTCGCCGGCGGCCCGCGCGGCCTCAGCCCTCTCCTCTGTCCCGCGTCGGAGGAAGAAGAAAGCAGGGGACGAGAGAGAAGGGCTCTGCCAGGCGGGCCTCGCCTGGAAGTGACACAAGCCCCGGGCCATTTTCCTTTTGACGAAGCGCTTTCTGAAGAATACGCTTTCCTCCACGGGAAGCGAATTTCTTGCTCTTACAGCCCCAAATACGTTTTCAGTCGCGTATTTCATGTCCTACGGTCCAGGAATACGCTTTCACTATCAGGAAGCGTATTTTCCACCTAAATCCAGCCCCCGACTCCGTTTCCTTCTTATCTCCGCAACCGAAAGTCCAAATGGAGTGATTCTTTTTGCGTTGGTTTTATTTTGATCTCCTCTTCGCGTTGGCATAGGTTTTGTGCCATGTTTTGATGTTGTTATTTGCTGGTCAAACAAAAGATGGCGTTTGACTTTTTCCCCGTTGCTTTATTTGAAATATTTTGCAGGGTTTTGTCGGTGTCGAAGACCGGGAGTGTTCCATACTCCTCTGGTGAAAGGAAAGCCACAATACCCTTTGAACCTTTGCAAAGTTTTGACATGCTTCTAAAATTGTTGTTCGATGATATGCTTATATCGGTGACCGTGATCATGTTGCCACGTTATGATTGATGTTATCATTGCCATTCTATCCTTGAATATGCTACTACTATGCTATGTTTTTCCATGTTACATCCATGCTATACTTTGATTATGTCATTTTCATGTTATGAATCATCGTAAACACGATATACCAACCCCATGTTAAGTTGCTCAAGTTATGCTCAACTGCATTCATAATATTGCCATGTTAATAACTTAATCTTGTAACACTGATAAGTTCACCATCTAAAATGTGCTTGATCATATATGGAATTGTTATACTAGTATGATATGCATGATCTGATGCTACTCATTCTGCACCTGATACTTGTATTTGCCGTTGGAGACATGCTTCATGACAAGTTGATCAGGTGCCACCGAACCGAACTTATCCGTGTAGCCACATTTGCTTGTATGGGCAGGCCTTGATTCGGTCTACCGGTGGGTTCTCTTATGCGTATCACCAAAAAGGGAAGGCTATGCGCGGAAGTTGCCTTGGCCGGGTAAATGGTGATAGTCTTGACAGCCAGATTGTTGATATGCGCGCAGGTCCCTACGGAGGACAAAGTTTATGGACCAGGTGATGGTCAGGGCCATGTGATGGTCAGTGTCGGAAGGACACAGGGGCTACCCAAGACGGGATGTCGGTGATACGGTAAGAGGGACACGCGGTAGGATGGTCTTGTTAGAGAAGTCCTAGTCCACTCCTGTTAGGAAGAACTCCATAGTGTGGGTAACGTGCACAAACTCTGCAGAGTCACACAAATCTATTCGAATAGCCAATGTCCCTGTGGATTGGAGTTCATCACCGCCGTTGTTGTTCCGCTACTGAGTTATATTCCGCTGCTAGAGAGTTATGTTGCTGCTTGGTGTAGTGCTGAGGCTAGCCTGAGGAGCAAGTTGTGTCTCCGCTAGCATTGTAATAGACCCCTTGTACCCGTTTATTAGTTAATAGAAAGTTGTTCAGTTCTATATCAAGCAGTGTCGTGTTCTAGAAGACTTGATCTCTGGGCTGGAGCACGGGGCGTTCCGGTCCTCTGAGCCGGGGTGCCACATGGCTTGGTATCAGAGAAGGACTGGCTGTAGGACACCCTAGTCCGCGCGAACGTTAGATTGATGTTAGATCTAGATTATAGCTTGCTTGTGTGATGCTATTGCCTGCTGAATTTGTTTGCTGCATATAGACGGTATGTTTTCGCTAACGATCTGATCTGACGAGTGTAGATGGCGGAATACTCGGTGGGTTACACAGGATCCTCATCCGCAACCAACTTTGACTACCTCCTTGCAGACGTATGGTGGACTCTCTACCCCAGTGGAGAGATTCCAAGGTACCAAGTTTCCTAAACGCCGTTCGGAGGGCAGCTGCTTGAGTACCGCGCCAACGTCTACGTGGCAGCCAGCATCCTCACCGGCGTGCGCTCCTACAACTTCTAGGGTGGAACCGCTTCTACCCCGGATCGTTCCATTCAGCTTGCCGCGTTGGCAGGACTGTTAGGCCTACGCCACCAGGAAAGTGCGATGCAGCAGAATCGCACCTTCCATTTTTACCCCACCTTGGGGGCGACTCCACGGAAAGTAAGGTTTCCTCGCCCTTTGGCGGAAGCCGATGTGGCGGTGATCACCATGTCCCGCTACATGATCTCCCAGTACACCCTCCTCGTCGAGCTAGTCCGTGAGGCACGGGATGCAAGGAGAGCTCTTTCTGCAGCCTTGTCGTTGTCAACTCCTCCAGCCACTCCCGCGATCCCCGGCAACCCGCCGTCAGATCAGAATGCTTGATGTTCGCGTAGTTCGTGATGCATGATTATTAGTGTTGCATGTTGCTTGTTGCATGTTGATGTGTGTAGCAATAAGTTGAGATCCTGCGTGTGATCTCAGTGCTTGTTCAGTATTGCTTTTCCTGCTGAGTTGGTTCTCGTTGTTGGTTCTTTGTTCAGTTTCTTCGGCAGCTGCTAACTCTGTTTTTGCAGGTGTTAGATGACTTGGACGGACCCTTTCTTGTTGTTCTTCGATATTGGCACCACGTCTGGTTCTGAGCTGATGCATCGTCGGCCGTCCGGAGTGGATTCCTGTTTTACATTTCTCTTTTCAACAACTGACCCGTGTTCTGAGCTGCTTTTCGGACGTCTTGGGCAGTTGTTGAGTTTCTTTTCGCAGTGGAGACCCTATGCTGCGATCTTTTTTCTCGGTCTTCTTAGGGGACCGCTGCATTCTTTTTAACAACATTGTCTCATGCTCTGAGCTGATTTCGGTCATCCGTCTTGACCAGTGCTTGAGCTATTCCAGTACAAGTCCTAGATCTGAGTTGTAAAGACCGTTCTGGTGGCTAGTAGTTTATTCGCTGTTTTTCTTTGCAAGGAGTCCGGATGGTCATCAACTACCGCTAAAGCTGATGAGGTAGCGAGCCGTTCCTCGTTTTCTTTTTGCTCCGTGGTATTCTTTGTTGGTTCTTCGTTTGGTTCTTTGGTGTCACTTTATCCGCCCGATGGAAAGTTTCTCATAACCTCCGCATACCTCGAAGAATCAGTGCAATACCGCAGAGCATCATGAAGACACCAAGTCAAAGACCCACACCAGCTTGCCGCAGGAATATTCATCTCCCGTATGAGTTCTGCCCGAATGAATCAAGTCTGCATCAGTTCGGTAACCATTAAGGCCATGAAGATTCCATAAGTGGAAGACCGCAAAGAAATAAGGAACTCAGCAAGACATGAATGGCTCATACCCGGTTGCATCGGAAACATTCTGGCTCAAGTATGAATCATACGACAACCATCATCTGTATCAGGCATACATTTTTCCTGTAACTAGTACAATCGTAACGATTTAATCAGTTAAAGTCCGCGATGATGTGGAAAATCAGCAAGTCAAACAAGACTCATGCCCAATCGCATTGGAAGCATGTGGCTCACGAAGGGACGTTACCCAAACCATCTCTTGAATCAAGTCTGCAACAGCTATGACCGCCACAAGGATTCAGGCAAGGAAAGCAGAAATTGTGACCCAGAAGCATATGCGTCCGAGACATGGCAAGCACCAGCTACAATCTGGTCTGATGCAAATCATTTCGATATATTCCGGAATATGGTCAGAACGTATCATGAAACTCGCACCCAGCAAGGGAATGATTGGAAGCCTGTTTCCTCTGATAAGCCAGCAGTCAGAAAATTTTCAGGCACCGTGGTCAGTTTTGTTCCCACATCAGTGAGGGAAAGCTTCGAACAGAAGGAACCTCATCCTCCTGTGACAAGGTACCCGGCACAGCCGACACATACAGTGTACCATCCTTCCTCGGTACGCCATCCGCTTATATTCCCGGCCAAGATACCCAGCCTTCCACCACAAGCCACCGACAGAAACATTCGGTGCAAAACACTCGGTCGTACTAAGTTCGCCCCACCGATGGATTTCAGCACAATCTACCCAACCGTCTACAGTGATCGGCCGCCGAAACTTCCAACATAAGGAACCAATGTATTGTCACATCCCAACTTTTATTGCTTTGTTATTAAATTGCTAAATTTTTGGGTGAACAAAAACTTGCTAAGTTAAGGTGTGATGTGAATAAGATTGCTATGCTATGCTTGATAAATGTGGTTATGCCTTACTTCTCCACTACTTGTCATCCATGTTTGATATTTTCTTGCCTTGTGTTGCTTGATGTTGTTGCCACGTCTCGATAAAAAGAATGTTTAGCACTCCACTCGTATTATAATAGCCACATATTTCCACCATAGGAAATTAGAAGCAATAAAGTTTGGCCTAAATAAATATTTGACCTAACAAAAATTAACTTCTTCAATAACTAAAAATACCTCAATAGCAGAAAGTATTTAATTAAAACATTTAAAAAGGTCCTAAATGATTTATTACTATTATTATAATAGTAATAATATTAAAAACATAATTAAAAACTCCTTAAAAACTCTAATTGAATTAGAATAATACTCCTGAAGTTTTATAAATTATTTTGGAGGTTTAAATTTGAAGTTTCGTTCAAATTTAAACCAAACCGGAGGAAAAACTTTTGCAAAGCCAGTTTTTAAAAAAAGGGGAAACCTACGCTACCTGGGCCGCAGCCCACCTCCCTCTCTCTCTCCAACCCGCATGGCAACCCCACCCCACCCCTACGTCATCAGGAGGCCCCCCCGATGACGCCATCCCTCACCGCCTCGACTGCCTAGTAGGCGAGGAGGCGGGAGCGCCCGCACCCCTCCCTCCAGCGCTCGCTCCCCTCCCCTCCACGACTATAAAAGGAGTGCCGGAGAAGCCGCCGCCGCTGCCGTTCGTCTACCCCGAGCCCGACCTCACCCCCGGCGTCCCCACCCCCGTTCTCTGCAAAAACGGGCCCTCCTGCCCGTTCCGCACGCCCGCCGCCCCTCCACTCAGCTCTAGTATTTAACATTACATAACAACTTGGAAAGTCATACTTCAACCTATATGGTACGGCATACACCTAAGAAGGTGGTATAGCCGGTTTTGTGGAACATCGTTGGACATGGACAAAGTCTGGAGGGGCTCTCTATATGTGCCGCCAAAATCTAGCATTACAGTACAACCACTATATCCTTGTATGGGACAGGGCTAGTTGGAAGCTTGTTTGTCTTAGTACGGGGGTCCTATAACTACACATGGATGCGTGATTCCACGAATCCGATAGACCTCGAAGTCGATGGGTGAAATTTGCTAGGCTTAGTGTCGGAAGGAACCTTGGTGCTCTTCGACTACGGTGCAGGCTTGGGTACAAGAGGAGCATGATCTGTCACACGGAAAGTCCATGTAGTACGCAAGGGGTGGATTCACCTGTACTAGGGCAGACAAGGGGAAAACTATGGTCGTGTCAGAACCCTCTGTTAGGTAATGTGCTAGGATCCATTTAATTTTGCATTCATGAAAGAAATCCTTGAAATCAAAATTCAAAAGCAAATGGGAGAAGGAACCCCCCCAGATGAATTAATTCAAAAGGCCAGATAAAAATCTTCTCCAAAAATTCATGTTAGAATTTTGAAAAGTCTTATAAATGAGTGTGATCACATATCAAGTGATGTGGGACCCACCCCATGCTCATAGATTTTTCAAATATTCAAACAGTGCCTTGGATTTAAAGAAATACCCCTATTTGAGTTAAGATTCAAATTATTTGAATTTTAAAAATGTTGAAACTTTATAAGTGGCTAGTCTATATTATTATGAGGCCATATAAAATTTTTCAGCATTTAATAAAATTCCTAGCTATTTATTTTAGCACAGCAAAAGAAATAGCAGAAAGAAAATCAGAGAGGAAATTAGAAAAGGGGAAAAGAGCCCACCTACCTGGGCCTCTCGGCCCAACTTACCGTTTCGGCAACCCGAGCCCACCTGGCTCCTTGTCGTCTTCCAGCACGACGGCAAGAAGCTCGGTGGTCGGCATGCCACGGCCGCCACGCCACCTGCTTGCCTGGCGCCTGCCGCGCCTTCTAGCCACATCCTGGAGACGCCTCTCCGCCGCCCCAGTCCATTCCCCCTCTCCACTAACTCCCTCCCCGTCTCCCTCGCCCGATTTCGTCGTCGTCCGAGGACTCGCCGGAACTCGCCACCGTGGAAGACGCGGCCAACGTGTGCTAGGGACCAGAAGAGCTTGTCCATCAGCTTCGCCACCGTCGACTACGTCTCCCTGCAAGGAATCAAGATCCCGGAGCCCTTCTAGAAGTCGGAATCGTCACCGAGAGCTCGCCAGATCCGCTGCTCGTCGCCGTTCAATACTCCGTCCACGTTCCCTCACCGGATCCGTCGACTACTTCGTCGAGTTCCCTGTAGCCTGGTGAGCGTTTCCCCTCAAGCCACGGCTTCCTTCTCCTCCTCTAGCTCGAGCTGCCATGGACGCCGGAGTACCGAGCCGCCGTGCTCGTTGTCGACGAGGCTACGCTAAGCAATCAATGTCGTCACCTTGTCCATCGCATTCCCCGTGCTCCACTGCTCCGAACACACCCATCCCCGCTCCAAATGGCGCTCCGTAGCGAGTTCGGCCTCCAGCCAGTAGCACCGCCGCCGCAAAGCTCGACGCCGGCGTGCGTACAGAGCCTCCCAGGCTTCCCTTTCGGTCTCCATCGTCGCGCGACACCGAGAGCTTCGTCTCGGTGGTCGAAGCGCGCGGTTTGGACCACGGGAGCGCCCTCCCCGTGCAGCGCCGCCGTGGCCAGGCCGCCGGCGTTTAGCCGCCGGCAGGCCCGCCGATGTGGCCTTGATTAGGGCTTAACCCCACCTGGGTTAAGTGACCCTGGGTCACTGACCAGTGGGCCCAGTGGCTTAATTAAGCCACTGGATTAATTTAACCCAGCGGATTAAATCAACCAGCCACTGACAGGTGGGACCCCCTTGTCAGCCCCCCCCCCCCTGACGTCAGCCTGGCGCAATAAGTTGATTTAATGAATTTCCAGAAAATCAATTTGAATTAAAGAAATTCCAGAAATTCCAGAAAATACCCCAATCTTTGGAAATTCATAGAAAATTCATATTAACTCCAAATTGGACAAATAATATATGAAAAATGATCAGGAGAAAATTATCTTTCCAAATATGCAACTTTCAACTATGTTGGAGTTGATTTTGAAATGGGACCAGTAGCATATGTCATTTGGTTTATTTGAAATTAATTCAAATTCAAATCAAATGCTTTTGCAACTTGGACCATGGAATTATGCTATATTTCAACCACACTTTAGAGGCATATCATACACATTTCCAAAAGGTTAAAAATGATCAAACATTGTCACATGTAACTTGGTCAAGTTTGAATTCAAATTGGAGTTTGAATTTGCAATTAATTTTGCAATATACTCCATTTAAATGGAATTGCTTCACACATCAAAGCATATACATCAAGTTTCAATCTTCCATCATGTGATTGTGCATTGTATTTACTTTGCTACTTTTCTTGTTGTTTGTCGAGTAGAGGTGGAACAGGAGCAGGAGGCTGCCCCCTTCGTTGAAGACCCAGAACCCGAACCTCGTCAGCAAGGCAAGCAAACCCCCTTTGATCATGTCGATAAAATCCCACTTCCCTCTCATGTCTCGCTTATGCATTGTTTAGGATGATCACCATGCTACGATTCTACCGCATAGATGAACCCATTCCTTTGCATGACCTATCTTTTGTCACAGTAGGAAGCAAACCACAATCCTAGCAAATGTAGGAGTTGATTGATATCATGTGGCCCCTGCAAATGTTATCGCTTATTGCATGCTTAGTATGTTACCATGTTGTTACTGATGTGAGTCGGGATGGTAGTGATCATGATGATGATGGTAGAAAAGTGTTGGTGAATCTACCCTAATACAAGGTGAATGATGAGAGGCTGTGTAGGAGTACACGGTGGGTTGTCTCGTTGAACACCGCCCTAAGTCCGAGTTCTTGTGTGGTGATCCAAGATGAAGAGTACAACCACACATTGGGCTCACTGACCCCTCTCAACTTACTAACTCATCCCTTTCGATGTCCAGATGTCGCAATAGTTCAGAGTTCTGGTAGGCTTGTGGCCTGGATGCTAAGTGAGAGAACGGCTCATCCGAGACCGGCTTATGCACCACGCACACATCACTTGGGTCCACTTCGGTAAACCGGCCGGGTTCATGATAGTGGTAACCAACCCAAGTAGGCGGCTTTCTCGGACTAGATCGGCTATGAGGTAACAGTTGTGGTGAGCATCCTCGCTGGCACCCCTTGAACGGTATCGAGATCAAAGGCGGTAAATGATGATCATGTGTGTGTAGCGGTACACCCCTGCAGGGTTAACAAAACTATTCGAATAGCCGCGTCCGCGGTTATGGACTGCTTGGAAAGCTTAGCTTGATTATTAGATAACATGAATTGGATACTTCTAAAACACACCAAGATAAGTGTGAGTGCTATGGCGTGCTTTCTCGTGGGGAAGTCGAGGAAGGCACCATAGTGGTGTAATTGATTGGAGAAAGTAGTGGACTCGTGTACGCTTCTTACCTCAAAGTCTGGTACTCGTAGTTCAGGATTAGCCAAGTCAAAGCTGGCACTTCTGCAATTGAACCCCACCTCCCTTTACCTTGATACATGTGCATGAGTAGTATAGCTCCTATGTAAGTCTTGCTGAGTACGACTTTGTACTCACGTTTGCTTAATCTATGTTTTAGATGACACCACTGACCCCGAAGGTGGCTTCTTCATCGAGCTGGACGACTGAAGATCAAGCTAGTCTAGTCCCAGTCAGACGACTGGTCCCCTCGTGGAGGGCTTGTGTTTAAATAAGGCTTCTTAAGCCATTTGTTAAACTTGTCTGTACTCAGACATAATTTTCTTCCGTTTGTGTTGTAATGTTGGATCACATGTTTGTGATATCTGTGTGCACTCTATAAGAGTTATCAATAAAATTGTACACTTTGTAGAGAATTGCAATGGTACCTGCTATTCATACAAGGCATGTGTGCTTCGTGTATGTTTATAACATGCATGTCTTTGTATGGGTTTTCGAGACCTTAGTTGTGTTCTGGCTGGCGGTCTTTCATACACCAAGTGGCCCTTAGATGTGCGCAGCTTCGGGCATCGCGATGCGATTGTTCGAGACTCCGTCTCGTGCACACTTTGTGGTATTATCGAGCCCACCCTAGACCCCGACTAAGTGATCGGGCTGGAGTAAGTCTATGTAAGAGTTATGAGATAGTCGTTAGTATGGTTGAGGCGACTTGTCTTTGAATATGGGAGTTCACCACCCATATCATTAGACTTGTGTGCGGACGATGAGGACCCATCTCAGTTGATCATCCGGCCTGGATGAGATGCCCCTCACGTACGATGCTTTCCGAGAACGTTCTGTGCTTGGCCTTGTCTTCTTAGACAAGTGGGTACGGTTCTCGGCTCTCCATATGACTATGTCTTAGCTGTACTTGCATACGCTAAACCCAGGTCCCGACAGGTCGATTATCCGAGACCCGCATACTAAAGTATGACGATCCGTGCGGACACACGGTGGATGTATCGAATGTGGTGGGTAAAGTGTACCACCTCTACAGAGTGTAAATCTATTCGAGTAGCCGGAGTCCACGGTCATGGATAGCTAGTGAGGCCACACTTTGTGGGGTATAGATGAGAAAGCCCGGTACTTGGTTTATAGTTCGCGACGATGATGTTGGTATTGTTGGAAAAAGGTTGGACTTGACTTATCCAAAATACGTTTGCGGGAAATAAAATCTGCCAAGTTTAAAACTTTGCCAACTTAATAATAATCTTGAGTAGATAGAATATCCCTATGAAAAACTCCACCATATAGCCATCCTATTATTTTCGTATGCAAAACCTAGTTTCTTTCTTTAGGTGGTTTGCGAGTACTTTGTATGTACTCACGGCTTTGTCCCTGGTTATTCCATCGCCAGGCTTGGAGGAGCAGGTATATGACGACGATGCTACCGCCGACTACTAGGACGTGTTATGCTCTGATCTACCCTGTGGATTGTGTCGCCGCTACCTTTGATGCTTTTTCTTTTTCGATGCTATTTGAGCCCGATGAGGCCATGTAAGACTTTATTGTTGTATGACTTGTATTCGGTATTGTATGAACATTGAGACTATGATATCCATGTCGAGTTGTGTGTCATGCGAACTGATCATGGGAGCATGACTGTATACACAACTGGTCGCTTCGGACATATAGTCCGGGGTGCCCACATGTATCCATAGTATAAAGAGGAAAACTTCTGGGACAAGACAACCTATATTCTTCAGTAAGTTATTAAGAAAGCTTCTAGAGCAAGATACCCAGTCTTCTTCAGCAAGCTATCGAGGTAGCTTCCCGTGTACGACACCCCCCTTCCTCGATACGCCACCAGAGCAAGCTTCCGGGGTAAGATACCCAACCTTCCCCAGCAAGCAACCCCATCCAAGCTTCGCAAACAAGCTACATAGTCTTCTTCGACATGCCATCAGGTCTGAAACGGTATTGTCAGAAATTCAGTTATTCGAAGATCGCAAAGGCGTCAGCATCGTCAGGACCCGCACATCTTATGGGCATCCTTCTCAAGTATGTAAGCTACCCCGGTGTGGATACCACCAGGCTTGCCATCAAGAAGAAGTTATGCACTTGGACATCGGTGAGAAACCGCAAATCTTGGGAGACAAGTCAGTAGAAGAATCAGATACACACCTCGGCCTGGCAGAAAGACTAACACAGTCATGAAAGCACCCCCTGAAGACCGGAAGCAGTAGAGCATTGAATCTCGCCCCAATCGCGAGGGTCAACTTTTCCCGTCCGATAAGGCCCGAAAAAAGGATGATCTTGAGATACCCTTCAAGGCAATCAGTATTATCATGGTAATCCAAGAGACAAAAAGTGATGGTAACATGTCTATCTCAGAGGAAAATTTCAGCAGAACAATAAGCCGTGACGCAAGAAGAAAAGAACCCTGACTAAAGAAAATCCAGTACAAGAAAGGTGATTACCACAGGAGCACGACCCAGGGCAGACAAACCTGGCATATGTCAAACCTTGCTGCAATGTATACCCCCGGAATAAGCATTGCACCTCGTAAGCGGTCAAAAGTATGCAACTCTTGCAAGCCGACGGGTAAGGCGAAAGAATGAATGGTATGGACCTCAAGTCAAAATTGCCTCGATCAGTTGACGTCATGTGGACCACCATGGATGCCTGCAGCAAAGAAATCTCATTCAGTATGGGAAAAGTACCGCGTACCCAGCCCATCAGCCCAAGCAATTCCTCAAGTTCGGCATCGTCCATCTTGCCGAGATACCCCAGTCTGCTTCATTAAAGGTCACCCGCTCAGATCGGTATTTCAAATACAAGGACCGGATTGAAGCATATCATGACCTATCGTCACCCGGAGAGGGCCACTTGACAGGCAAATCTCAGCATAAGTACATGTCCAGAATTTGTGCCCCGCTCCGAAGCCTTGAGCAGGTGGACATGCCAAAAGAAATGCGAGGCAACCCCACGTGCAGTCAGTAAAGGTCCCGATAGTAAACATTCTGAGATACCAACTACCGATGAAGGCCAAGCTCTTGTCAAAGAGGCCAATGCAAAGGATTCCAAACTGTAGCACGAACAAAGCCCGAGGTACCCCAGAAACAGTATGGGTATCGTCAGCATTCAGCCTGTGACAAGACATCCCGTTATCATACAAGTCATAAGATATGAGGATGGAAATTAGCAGGAAAGAATGTGAGGTATCAAGGAAGAACATTCTATCAGAATTGTGGACCGAGTGAAGTAAACCCCTCAGCAGATATATATTGGATGCTACCATGGGAACAATTTGCGGTAAAAATGAAATCCGAGAAGCGGCAAGTTTCTGAAGGAAGGTAAGTTTGCGATGGTTCCCTGAGCTACCAAATCTTGAGGACGAGATTTTTCTAAGGGGGTAGGTTTGTGACACCATGAATTTTGGAACTTGCTTTTTCCTAAAACTTTTCTAATTTATTGCTGGATTTGCAATTGGATTTGATTTTGATCACCTCTTTGGACTTGAAACTTGAGCATATGTCCTTTCCATGCTCAAGTGGCCCTTGAATCCAAGCCTTTCCAATGCCATTCCATTGACCCATCTCATCCAAGCCACCATTTTATTCAAGCCTTATATTCCTTTTTCCAATAAAAGGAATATTCTCATTATTTGAGGTTTGTGAAGCAACCCCTATTTCTATTGCTCCATAAATCCCCAAATAATTCCCTCATGATATTGATGTCATATCTTGCCAAATTATCCAAAAGTATTGCATGGCCCAAGTGGATTTTTCCTCTAGAAAAATTCATTTGTCTGCGGGGGCAGAATGGAGCTTTGTGAAGGGAGTGCCATTTCTCTTGATCCATTGCTTGGCGAGATACCACTCTAATATGTTCATGCTATGTGCATTGTGATCTTGTCTTAATTTTCAGCAGCTTATTATTTACTTTTGGTTGTTTGTGATTGATGACTTGAAAGAAGGATTACTTCGTGCATTGTCCTCATAGCATTGTTTCAATACTTGCTAAACTATTTTCGTAGTACATGCTTATATACATCTTATGAAACAAAAGAGTTTGTCAAAGTTTTCTTTGTCGCGTCCAGTTCGTTGAACTAAATTGCTTGAGGACAAACAATATGCTAAGCTTGGGGGAGTTGATACGTCTCAAACGTATCTACTTTTCCAAACACTTTTGCTATTGTTTTGACCTCATTCTTGCATGATTTGAACGAACCTAACCTGGACTGACGCTGTTTTCAGCAGAGCTACCTGCATGGTTTTCTTATGTGCAGGAAAATGGATTTTTAGGTGTCCCAGAAAATTCCAGGTAAATTCATAGAAAATCCACGCATCCGAAGGAGCCCAGAGCCAGAAGTGGGGCCAGAGGGCATCCAGGGGGCCACAGGCGCCCTGCTGGCGCGGCCGCACTCCTGGCCGTGCCAGGCGGCCGCCTGGGTGGGCCTCCCCCCTCTCGTGCCCTACCGAAGCTCCTATTTATTCCCGTGCCGTGAAAACCCCAGAAAAGAAGTCGTTCTCCCAGTTTCCATCGCGGAGCCGCCGCCACCCTCTGTTCTTCTTCGGGAGGGCTAGTCTGGAGGTTGTTTTGGCCTCCGGTGAGGGGAGTTCATCGCCATCGTCATCATCATCACCACTCCGTCCTCACTCCATGACTTCTCCTCTCATGTGTGAGTAATTCCCTGTTGTAGGAAATGGGGATGGTAGGGATTGGATGAGTTAGATCATGTAATAGTTCGTCAGATTGTTGGGGGCATGTTGCCTATCGTCTACTTTGGTGTTTATCATCTTTTCCCCAACTTGTTGCTCTTAATGCTTGTCACTTTGAGCCCGAGTGCCATGTTTTCAGATCTGAACCACTTGTGTTTTCATGAGTTTATTTATGTTCTTGATACTATCTATGAGTTGTATGCACATACTATGGTCCGGAACCGGCGATCCCAAAGGTGACAGTTTGGGACACCAAAGGGGATGGACTATAATTTGAGGATTTCATGTATCCATTGAGTGTTAATGCTTTCTTCCGGTGCTCTTTGACAGGAGCACCTTAATTTCCATAAGTTCCTTTTGGCCCCGTTCATAGCGGTATGGTAGGACAAAAGATGTTGTGCAAGTTCTTATTGCAATCATGCACAACTACCAATGGGATACATGCCTAACGTTTGATATTTGCCCAGATGATCCTTGCTTTTCTGTGTGCCTTGCCCCGTGTAAAAATCTATTACATGTTCACTCTCATCCAAGCAGCGCCCAACCATCCATCTCCCTAGCTTACAGTGTTTTAATCCTGCTAGTTACCAGTAGTTTACTTTCGTTGTTTTACTTTCGCTGTCGCCACTATCACTTTTATATCACCGTTGCTATTAATATTTTGTAGCAAGCAAGTATATTTCAGGTGCGGTTGAATTGAAAATTCAACTATTAAAGATTATAAATATTCTTTGGCTCCCCTTGTGTCGAATAAATAAATTGGATTATCTTACCCGTGAATACTATCTCGATCCCTCCTACAGTTGCGGGTCATCACTCATCGATCAAGCAAAAGCATGTATGACATGAAGATCAAGTCATGACAAGGAGGATGTTGCATGGCAATATATCTCCGGAAGGCTATGGAAATGCCTTGATAGGTAGGTATGGTGGTTGTTTTCAGGAAAGATATAAGGAGGTTTATGATGACAGAGCGTATCATGCCAAGGGTTTGGATGTACGGCGAAGTATGCGCCAACTCTCGAGGTGACAAAAGGGCAATGCACGGTACTGAAGAGTCTAGCAAAATATGGGTAGGTGGAAGTATCAACTTTTGAATACTTGCATTAGTCCGAAGAACTCATGAACTTATTATCGGTAACTCTCAATCTAATCAAGAGATTCACAAAGAGAAAAGTACCCCGAGGAGGAGTTTATGGGGGTTTTGTTATCCTTGCGCATCCTCGACTCATGGTACGTGGGTGTACTCTAATATCCAATCCCTCCAAAGATTAGTGATCCATCTAGTAGCTAGAGTTCTCAACTAGTTTTTGTACTTTTTCAAAAACAAACATGGATTGCCCAAAATATGACATCTATCACAAATAGGCTAAAGCTCTTGACACCAAAAATTCAAACATAACTCAAAACAATACCTCAAAACTATTGCAAGTTACTACTACAATTGAATAGCAACCTCAATTACCTACTTCAAGTCAAGACACACAACTCAGTGCAATAATCCAACTCTCTAAACAAGAAAAACATGAAAACTCAAGAGAGTTCCAGCAAAATACTAAACAAAATCTATTAAAAATATAAGCATGAAAACTAAGAGCTAAACATGATAGCAGCTACAATAATAAAAAGAACACACACAGGAAAGAAAGATAAGCATGAAAATCCTATGATGTGTTCTAGTTTAAAGTGGAGCGTGTTTCTCTCCCACACAAAGAAAGCTGGGTTCTAACTTGTTATGGACAGAAATAAATCTAAATAAAACTAAAAAGTAAGAGCAAGACGCTCCAAGCATAGCACATAACACATGAAGTGGTAAAAATATAGTGGGACGAAGGACGAACTAATAATTGTTGATAGAGAAGGGGATGCATGGGGGCATCCCCAAGCTTAGATGCTTGAGTCTCCTTGGATATTTCTTGGTGGTGCATGGGGGCATCCCCAAGCTTGAGCGTTTGACACTCCCAGATCTTCTTTCATCATCTTCCCTCGCACACTTCAAAACTCCCTTCATACATAACCCATCATAAGATGATTAGAGAGGTTAGTACCCAAAATAAAACAATTTACCTCTACTGGAAATAAAGATATTTTTGAAGAGCTACTGTTTCTCAAGAATGCCAAACAGTTTTTGCAAATAAAAAGCTAGCGCGAGACTTGCAAAACTGGGAAAAGGCAAAACAGGGCAGAATTTGTGAAAAACAGACCAACAGGTAGTAAATATTTTTTTTGGGGGTACTTTTGAAACTCAAATAAAATAACTCAGAACGGACGCTCGAAAGATAATTGTATAGAGCACGCTGTAAAAAGAATTCAGATCGAAAAGATGATCTGGTGATTTTAGCCGAATTTTTCCGTCCAAGGACAAAATCTGTTTTCTGGACAGCATGTCACAACTTTTGAACTTTCTTGCAATCGAAGGCTAAACTTGCCACAAAGCTTGAAAGTAAAGATACAATGATGTTGCTACAGTATTAACAATCATCAAGACCACTAAAAACAGAAGGAAAAACATCTCGGGTTACCTCCCAACAAGCGCTTTCTTTTACGCCTTTGATCTAGGCAAGAAGCAAAAAGATCAAGTTTTATCAAGTGTAAGAGAATAGCTAGCCCGTGTAACGGACTCAAAAGGAACTTAATATTCTTCCTAGGGAAGTGTTCCATGCCCTTCTTGAGAGGGAATTGGAATTTTATATTCCCTTCTTTCATATCAATGACAGCACCAACGGGGCAAAGAAAAGGACGTCCCAAAATAATTGGACATAAGGGTTCACATCAATGTCCATAATAGTAAAATCAACGGGAACATAATTATCATTGCCAATAATAAGAACATCGTCAATCTTCCCCAAAGGTTTATTTACAGAAGAATCAACAAGACGAACACCAAAAGAACAAGGATCAAAAGGTTCCAATTCAAACATATAATACATTATTTTGGGCATAACGGAGGTATTAGCTCCAACATCACATAAAGCATAGCAAGAGAAGTTATTCAATTTAATTTTGATCATAGGATCCCAACCATCTTCTAGATTTCTAGGTATGGAAGCTTCTAACATAAGCTTCTCCTCCCTAGCTTTAATGAGAGCATTAGTGATATGCTCCGTGAAGGCAAGATTTAGTGTGCTAGTGTGGGGGTCTCTAGACATTTTGTGCAGTAAACTAATAACTTCAGAAATGGTACAGCTATCAAAATCAAGGTCACTCCTATCATGTAAGGTGGTAGTGATGTCATTTAGGCTTACTTGTTTGAAAGCATCTATGTTCATAGGAGTTTCTTCTTCTATGGTTGAGTTAATAGCATCACCATTAATAGGTCCAATGGGACTAGGGATGTGTTGGGTGCTAAGAGTTTGGATATCCTCAACAACTTGGATAGTAGCTATGGTATGGTGTGTGGGAAGTCTCTTAATTCTATCTTCTTCCTCCTTTTATCTATCCCATCTTTCTTTGAGTTTAGCCATCATCCTAATGTTTTCATTAATTTGTACTTGAATGGCATTCATAGGAGTGGTCTTCCTCTCCTCGAGGGGAGAAGTTCTAATTTTAAGCATCTCAACATCAAGGGATATGTTGTCTACCTTCAAAGAGAGGCTATCTAATTTGTCTAGTTTCTCTTCTACACTCTTGTTGAAGGCTTTTTGGGTAGTGACAAATTCTTTAAGCATGCTTTCTAATTCAGAGGTGGGGTTCTTGTTGCTAGGATAAGTCTTGTTGTTCCCATAGTTGGATGGGAACGGTCTAGGATTGCTAGAAAAATTACCCCTATAAGCATTATTATTGAAGTTGTTTCTAGAGATAAAGTTCACATCTACTTGTTCTTGAGCAACCAAAGAATTTAAAGGAACATCATGAGGATCAATAGGAGATTTCTTGGTAAGTAGAGACATAATCAAGTCAACTTTTTTCATTTAGGGAGGAAATCTCCTCGACAGAGTTTACCTTCCTACCTGTTGGAGCTCGTTCGGTGTGCCATTGGGAATAGTTGGTCATCATCTCATCTAGAAGTTTTGTGGAAGCACCAAGTGTTGTTGACATAAAGGTTCCTCCCGCGGCCGAATCTAACAGGTTCCGCGAGGTAAAGTTCACGCCTGCATAAAAAGTCTGGATAACCATCCAAGTAGTCAAACCATGTGTAGGGCATTTCTTAACAAGAGATTTCATTCGTTCCCAAGCTTGGGAAACGTGTTCAATATCCAATTGCTTAAAATTCATAATGTTACTCCTCAATTGGATAATTTTATTAGGTGGGTAGTACTTCCCAATAAAAGCATCTTTGCACTTATCCCAAGAATCTATACTATTCCTAGGCAAGGATTGAAACCAAATTTTAGCTCCTTCCCTCAAGGAGAAAGGAAAATGCTTAAGCTTAACAAATTACCTTGTACTTCTTTATACTTTTGCATATCACAAATCTCAACAACATTATTCAAGTGTAAAGAGGCATCATCTCCAGCACCGGAGAATTTTTCTTTCATAACAAGAGTAAGCAAAGTAGGTTTAATTTCATAAGAAGATGTTGAAGTGGCAGGTGTAGCAATAGGAGTGCAGATAAAGTCATTGTTGTTGTGACTAGTGAAGTCACACAACTTGGTGTTTTCAGTGGAACCCATAATAGCAGCAGTAAGAAAGATAAGCAAGAAATTGTGGTTTTTGATAAAGGACACAAAGACAAAAACTGAAAGGTAAACTAACAAGGCTAAAAATCAAAGATAAAAGATAGTGTGCAAGTCCCCTATCTTGAAGAGTGGAGTCCCCGACAACGACGTCAGAAATTAGTCTTGATGGCACTGAAGTAGTGCTCCTCGTTGGTTACCCCAAGTGTAAGGTTGAGATGAAACGTAGCGGTAATTTCCCTTGGAAAAGATACCAAGGTTTGGGGTCGAACCAGTAGGACTCCAACGACAAAAATAAGGTGGTAAAGTGAACAATGGCGCCGTTCACAACCGAGGTTGCTTACTTTACCTGGGTCTGCACACAGATACAAATAACTTTGCTCCCAACAAGTACAGAGGGGTTGTCAATCCCTCCGGCCTTGTCGTTTACAAAGGATCAAACGCAACAGATAATAGAAGTGATAATTGCAACTAAAAGTAAAAGTAGGAAGTAAATTGAGGGTAAACAATGGTGGAAATTTGGACCGGGGTCCCATGAAGTTCACTAGTGATGTCTCTCCCAAAAGACGATAAACGGCTATGCGAGGTGAACAAATTACAGCTGGGCAATTGACAGGATTAAAAACGCACCGCAATGCTAACTATGCTACAAAAGAAAGGAAGAGGCTCAAAAGAATGGCCAGTACGCCAAGACAAGTAGACCGAAATCCATCTGCATTTACTCACTAATCATCCACCTTAAGATATCTATCCAGAACATCTCGCTTGTATTAAGTTGAGAGCCCCACCCAAAGTGTAAACCCAAAGCAACAGACAACTGCATTAAAAGAAGTTTGCGTAAAGTAAATAATCCTTGCAACCGCGGTTACAAGTGCCATTGTTTTCCCCCTTGTGGCAATAGCACATCCCCTATACTCATGTTTCTGTCACTCAAGCTAGTCATCAAGGGACATGAACCCACAATCATGCATAACGCTCCCTCTTGGAGTTGCAATCAACCACTTGGCTAAAGTAATAAACAGCAAAGGAGAACATGCAAGAATTACTCAAGAACATAAATATAAAAGGAGAGAACCAAATATATTACTCATCACAATCTGAACATAATCTCATAATCCATCAGATCCCAGCAAACTCAACATAGCAACAGCAGAAGAATTACATATGTGTCATGATCATATAGGGCAACTCTCAAGGTCTAATCAATGAAGAACAAAGAGGGGGAGAGGACATCACATAGCTACTGATCATGGACCCATGGTCCGAGGTGGACTACACATGGCTCATCCGGGAAGCGTCCATGGTGGTGGAGAAGCTCCCGGAAGTCAATCATCCCTCCGGCAGGGTGCCGGGACAGGGTCTCCTGGCAGCACCGATCTTGGAAGCGCGGAGGCGACGGAACAGAGGGTAGATCGCGAAAGAAGGTTCTGTCCTCGGGGGTTTCGGGACGATAGGTAAATATAGGCGAAGGAAGGCAGCCAGGGGGGCACTAGAGAGTCCAGGAAGCCTCCTTATACGGCCCCACCCTAGGCCGCGCCCCCTGGCCGCCTGGGCACTAGGTGGGGCCCCTCTGGCCCCACTTCGGGCGTCTGGAAGCTTCTGGGTCGCTGATTTTTTATATATTTTCCCGGAATTTTTCTGTCACTTTAAGTAATGGGAAAACCTGAAATACAAAAATAGCACAAAACATAAACTGGCACTGAGGTGCACTGAGTTAGTAGCTTAGTCCAAATATGATCAAAAGTGTATGAAAGTGCATCAAAAGCATAGCAATATCACCCAAAACATGCATGGAGCAAGCAGAAATTATAGATACGTTTGGGAGTATGACTAGTTTCCCTTGGACCATGGGTCCATGACCAGTAGCTATTTTATGTCTTCTCTCCATCCTTGTTCTTCAATTGTTTAGACCTTGTGAGCTGCCCTACATGATCAAGGCACCTATGTAATTTTCCTGCTGTTGCTATGTTGTTTTTGCTGGGATCCGATGGATTATGAGATTATGTTCAAATCATGATGAGTTATATATTTGGTTTACCTTTTATATTTTGTTCTTGAGTAATTCTTGCATGTTCTCCGTTGCTTTTTATTGCTTTGGCCAAGTAGTAGATAGTGACTCCAAGAGGGAGCGTTATGCATGATTGTGGGTTCATGCCGCCTGATGTCTACCTTGAGTGAGAGAAACATGAGACTGGGGGATGTGCTTTTGCCACCAGGGATAAAACAAGGTGCTTGTAACCGCGGTTGCAAGGATTGTTTACCCTACACATAGATTGTTAATGCAATTGTATGTTGCTTTGAGTTTACACTTTCTGTGGGACTCGAAACTTAATACCAGCGAGATGTTCTGGATAGATATCTCAAGGTGGATGATTAGTAGTAGATGCAGATGGATTTTGGTCTACTTATCTTGGCGTACTGCCCATACTTTTGAGCCTCTTTACTTTCAAGTAGCATAATTAGCATTGTGGTGCATTTATAATTCTGTCAATTGCCCGACTGTAATTTGTTCACCCAACTTGGTTGTTTATCGTCTTTTGGGAGATAGACATCACTAGTGAACACATGGGGCCCCGGTCCATATTTCCACCATTGTTTACATCGTCACTTTATTTCCTATTTTTACTTTCAGTTGCGGTTATCACTATCATTATCCTCTTGCGTTTGATCCTTTGTAAATGACAAGGCCGGAGGGATTGACAACCCATATGTACTCGTTGGGAGCAAAGTTATTTGTTTCAGTGTGCAGGTCCACGTCGACTCTCGCGTCATCAAGTCTCTGGCGTCGTTGACACCTACTTGTCTATCCTTGGAGTCCTCCTGGATTCGATAAACCTTACAGTCCTCGTGTAAGGGAAATTAGCCTCTATCTACATCTCTACCTTCCACTTGGGGTAACCAACGAGGAGCACTACTTCAGTACCATCAAGATAATTTCTGGCGTCGTTGTCGGGGACTCCACTCTTCAAGATAGGGGAGTTGCACACTATCTTTTACCTTTTCTTTTTAATCTTGTTAGTTTACTTTATCTTTTTTATCTTAGTGTCTTTTATCAAAAACCACAAAAAATAGTTACCTTGCTTTTAGTAGTCCTTTCTATTTTTCAAGCATGTTAGGACTTGGTGCTTTGAGGGAATCGAAAGTTCTAGATTTCCATCAAAGGGGTGGAGAAAATATGAAGAAGGCATGGGACAGAATTTCTGATGCACATAGAATAATTATGCCTTGGATACCTATAAAAATTGTGCTTAGAAATTTCTACCATTGTCTTTTTAAATGGTGTAAACACTCTCTTGATATTATAGCTGAATGAGATTTCTTAGAGTGTGATGAAGCTAGAGCTCTTGATATTATACATGGTCTATCTGGTTATTTTGTTTATGATCATAGTTTCGATACTGTTATAAATAGACTTGCTACTATTGAAAAGAGAATGGATGCTCTAGACTTGAGAAAAGTAGACGAACCCAAACCCAATAAGAATGATATGTTGGAGATAGATGATGATTGGGAGCCTTTTGTTAGAATTAGCATCTCTAACCAAGACTTCCTTGCTTTTTGTGATGTTGGAGCAAGTGCCTCCGTTATGCCCAAAAAATGTATGATATGCTTAATTTGAAACCTTTTGATACTTGTTCTTTTGGTGTTCATCTTGTTGATTCTCACGTAAAGAAACCTTTAGGAAGGATTAATGATGTACTTATTATTGTCAATGATAATTATGTTCCCGTTGATTTTCTTGTCTTCGACATTGAATGTGATCCTTCATGTCCAATTATTTTGGGACGGTCTTTTCTTCGCACCGTTGCTTCTATCATTGACATAAAAGAGGGGAAAATTAGATTTCAGTTCCTCCTCAAAAATGGAATGGAACACTTCCCACGAAAGAAAATCAAGTTACCTTATGAGTCTGTTACACGGGCAAGCTATTCTTTTGATATTGATAAAACTTGATTCTCTTGTATCATGCCTAGCTAAAAGGCATAAAAGAAAACACTTGTTGGGAGGCAACCCAAGATGTTTTCATTTTCAGTTTTAGTGGTCTTGATGCTCGTTACTACTATAGAAACATCATTGTATCTTTATTTTCAAGCTTTCTGCAAAGTTTTAGCCTCCGATTGCAAGAAAGTTCAAAAGTTGTACATGTTGTCCACAAACAGATTATGTCCCCTTGACGGAAAAATTCGGCTAAAATCGCCAGATCATCTTTTGGATCTGATTTTTTTTACAGCGTGATCCATACAATTAGATTTTGTGCATCTGTTCTGAGTTTTTTTATTTGATTTGCAGAAGTACCACGAAAAAATTATTTACTACCTGCTGGGGGTTTTTCAAAGATTTTGCCACGTTTTGCATTTTCTTCATTTTGGAAACCTTAAGCTTGCTTTTTCTTTGCAAAAACTTTTTGGCAATCTTGAGAAACAGTAGCTCTTCAAGAATATCTTTATTTCCAGTGGATAAAAAAATTATTTTATCATGGGTACTAACCACTCTAATCAGCTTATGATGAGTTCCGTATGAAGAGAATTTTTAAGTATGCGAAGGAAGATGATGAAAGAAGATTCGGGAGTGTCAAGCGCTCAAGCTTGAGGATGCCCCCATGCGCCCCCAAGAAATATCCAAGGAGACTCAAGCATCTAAGCTTGGAGATGCCCCCGTGCATCCCCTTCTCCATCAACAATCATCAGTTCATCCTTCTTCATGCTATATTTTTATCGCTTCATATGTTATGTGCTAGACTTGGAGCGTCTCTCTCTTTTATTTTTAGTTTGCTTTAGTTTTGTTAGCTGTTCATAACATTTTGGATCCTATCCTTCATTGTTTAGGAGAGAGACACGCTCCACTCCACCGTAGAACACAATATAGGCTTGCATGCTTATCTTTTTTTTTGTACTTTATCTTTTCATAGCTGCTGTCATACTTAGCTCTTAGTTTTCATGCTTATATTTTTAAGAGATTTTTTTTTAGGTTGTTCTAGGAACTCTCTTGAGTTTTCATGTTTATCTTGTTTACAGAGTTGGCTTGTTGCACTGATTTGTGTGTCTTGCATGAGTAGGTAATTAAGGTTGTTATTACAAGTGTAGTAGTAACATGCAATAGTTTTGAGGTACTGATTAGAGTAATGTTTGGACATTAAGGTGCCAAGAGCTTGAGACTATTAGTGATAGGTGTCGTATTTTGGGAAATCCGTGCTTATTTTTGAAAACAACAAAAATAGTTGAGAACTCTAGCTACTAGAATGATCGCTAACCTCTGGAAGGGTTGGAATATATAGAGTTCCCTCACTTACCATGGGTCGAGGATGAGGAAGGATAACCAAATCCCCATACACTCCTCCTCGGGGTACTCGTCTCTTTGTGAACCTCCTGATTAGATAGAGAGTTACCGATAATGAGTGCATGAGTTCTTCGGACTAATGAGAGTATTCGATTGTTGGCACTTCCGCCTTCCCATATTTTGCTAGCCTCTTCGGTACCGTGCATTGCCCTTTCTCACCTTGAGAGTTGACGCATACTTCGTCGGTGCGTCCAAAACCTTGGCACGATACGCTCTGTCATCATAAACCTTCTTATATCTTCCTCAAAACAGCCACCATACCTGCCTATCAAGGCATTTCCATAGCCTTTCCGAGATACATTTACATACAACATCCACCATTCCATGACTTGATCTTCATGTCATACATGCTTTTTCTTGATCGAGGAGATGCATGATAGTTCGGCTTTGCCCTTATTATTGCTACATGATGCGCTAGCATTGCATATCCTGCTACACTGCCAGAGGCATACATTTGCATACATCATGATAGTTTTCATCTTTCTTTATGTTTGAGTACTTCTTGTAAAGTGTTAAGATCTTCTATATTCTTGTAAAATATAGAGTGTTTCCCTTAAGTGAGGAAAATTCCCCAATGAGGAGAAATTAAAAGATCCCAAAGAGGACAAATGAGACATAAATAGAAAGAGCCAAAGAGGCCACAAAATCCAAGACAAGTAGACCGAAATCCTTCTGCGTACGTCTACTCACTAATCATCCACCTTGAGATATCTATCCAGAACATCTCTCTAGTATTTAGTTGCGAGCCACACCCAAAGTGTAAACTCAAAGCAACAGACAATTACATTAACAATCTATGCGTAAGGTAAACAATCCTTGCAACCGCAGTTACAAGCACCGTTGTTTTCTCCCTGGTGGCAATAGCACATCCCCTATTATCATGTTTTTGTCACTCAAGCTAGACATCGGGGGGCA
This sequence comes from Bromus sterilis, assembly GCA_950022295.1. NCBI lineage: Eukaryota > Viridiplantae > Streptophyta > Magnoliopsida > Poales > Poaceae > Bromus > Bromus sterilis. The sequence goes on along the minus strand of OX465599.1, from coordinate 278,503,350 downwards.
TGAACCCACAATCATGCATAACGCTCCCTCTTGGAGTTACTATCTCCTACTTGGCCAAAGCAATAAAAAGCAACGGAGAACATGCAAGAATTACTCAAGAACAAAATATAAAAGGTAAACCAAATATATAACTCATCACGATCTGAACATAATCTCATAATCCATCATATCCCAGCAAACAAAGCATATCAACAGCAGGAAAATTACATAGGTGCCTTGATCATGTAAGGTATCTCACAAGGACTAAACATTAAAAAACAAGATTGGAGAGAATGCATCACATAGCTACTGGTCATGGACCCTTGGTCCAAGGGGGACTACTCACGGCACATCCGGGGAAGCATCCATGGTGATGGAGAAGCTCTCAGAGGTCAATCCTCCCTCCGGCAGGGTGCCGGGAAGAGGTCTTCTTGTGCTCCCGATCTTGGAAGCGCGGTGGCGGCGGAATAGAGAGGTATTTCGCGATGCGGGGTTCTCCTCGAGGGTTTCCTGGACGAATAGGTAATATAGGCCAAAGGGGGAGCCAGGGGCCACCTGGTGCTCCCAAGCGCCCTGGTGGCGCGGCCAGGGGTGGGGTCGCTCCACCTGGCTTCCTGGGCACCTGGTGGGCCCCCCTTGGCCCTCCTTCGGGGTTCCGGAATCTTCCGTTACGTTGATTTTTATTCTGGTTTTTCTGGAATTTTTGGAGCATTTTAAATTAGGGAAAAATCACTTCAACTAAAGACATCAGCAGACAGAAACTGGCACTTGGTGCACTGAGTTAGTAGGTTAGTCCAAATATGTGTAAAATGATATGAAAGTGTAGCAAAACATGTAGCATTGTCACATATAAGGGCGTGTACCAAGAAGAAATTATAGATACGTTTGGGACGTATCATCAACTACTAAATATCCACATTGGGATATTTAATCCAGACCATCTCGTTAGTATTAAGTAGCGAGCAACAACCAAAAGCTGAAAACCCAAAGCAAAAGACAAATTTAATAAACTCAACGCATAATGTAAGCAACACTTGTTACAAAAATAGCCACAAGCATCATTGTTTTCTCCATAGTAGCAACAACACATCCTAGGTACTTGCATGTTTTTGTCACTCAAGCGTTGGCACGAGGAGACATGAACCTACTATCTAGCACAAAGCTCCCTCTTGGAGTTATAAAATACTTGGTCAAAGCAACAAAATATAATAGAGAGCATCCAAGAACAATCATGAACGCAATATAAAATAATATCAAATATATTACATCCACAATCTGAACATAATATCATAGTAGAACGGTCCCAGTAAACTTATCATAACAACATAGAAACTATGATATATATGCCTTGACCATCAAAGATGAAGAACAAGGGCTAATTAGTGAAGCAAAAGGATGGGAAAAAATACATCATGTAGCTACAGCCATGGACCCTTGATCCAAGGTGAAGTACTCACACATCATCAGGGATGCAGGCATAGTAGATGAAGAAGCCTCCGAGGATGATTCCCTCCTCCAGCATAGTGCCAGAACAGTACTGCAAGGACTCCCGATCTAAGAACTGCGGTAGCGGCGGAACAATGATGGGTACTGGAATAAAAACTTCGCTCCAAGGGTTTTGGGTTGTCGGGGAATGAATAAGCGAAAGAGGGGCACTAGGGGGGTGGCCCCACCCCTCAGGTGGTTAGAGGGCACGACACACCCCTGGTCACGCTCTTAGGTCACCTGGCCCAGGGTGACCCCCCCCCCCCCCGTCTAGTCCCCATTTGCACTTTTTGGGGTCTTCTGGAAACTTGGAATTTTCAGAGTTTTTTTTTTGGAATTTTCTGAGCAGATTGATTTTCCAATTTTTCTGTGATGCACAGACAATAATGGACAAAAACTGGCACTGGTGTGACGCCCCCAAAATCAATCCGTGTACAGTAATCATACACGCAGGGTACACGGCTAAGATTAGGGTGCCACGGTGAGAATATCACAGCACAACACTAAACACAAAAGGATAAATCAATATGTTACAATACCAGGGATCTCGAGGATCCGAATAAATAAGTCATACAAGCCATATGTCACAACCCCAAGTTAGGTATGTGCTAGGATTAGCAAGTCCCTTTGCATCATGTAAAAATTTCAAAAGAAAAGTCAAAAATGGGGAAGCAGAAAGCCCTGGGAAATTAATTCAAATGGCCAGATAAAAATCTTCTCCAAAAATTCATGTTAGAATTTTGAAAAGTCTTATAAATGAGTGTGATCACATATCAAGTGATGTGGGACCCACCCCATGCTCATAGATTTTTCAAATATTCAAACAGTGCCTTGGATTTAATCAAAAACCCCTATTTGAGTTAAGATTCAAATTATTTGAATTTTAAAAATGTTGAAACTTTATAAGTGGCTAGTATATATTATTATGAGGCCATATAAAAATTTTCAGCATTTAATAAAATGCCTAGCTATTTATTTTTAGCATGGCCAACATATTACAGAAAGAAAACAAAAGAGAAATAAGAAAAGGGAAAACTTACCTGGAAGCAGCCCAACTACCCCGCAGCCCAGCAGCAGCCCAGGCCCACCTCCCTCTTGTCATCTAGCTCCCCACGCCCCGAAGCTGCTCGGTGGAATGCATGCAGCATGCCACCGCGCCGCCGACGAGCTCCTCGCCACCTCCTGCTTCCCCCGTGCACGTCTCGGCGCCTGGACACGTCCTGAGACATCGTGGACCACTTCCCCCTCTCCCTGTTTCTCTCCCGTGTCCTCTCTCGCCGGATTTCATCGCCGCCCGAACACTGTCGTCGCCATTGCTCCGAGAAAGCGTGGCCAGTGACCTCCTCGGGCCCCTCCGTGATGTCCATCGTCTTCGCCGTCGTTGTCTACGCCAAGTCGCAGAAGGAATCGCCCCGGGACGCCTTGTAGCCGACGTGCGCTTCATCGTCTTCCGCTCCGGCCGCCGTGCGTCGCGGTCCAAATACTCCGCCGTCGAGCCTTCCCCGACCGAGCTGCTACCCCCGTCGAGTTCCTGGTGAGCTGTAGCTCGAAAACCCTCTGGGTACGCCCTCGTTTGCGTCCTCTAGCGACGTCCGCAATGGGAGCCGAGCGAGCTCGCCGCCATGGACGACGTTAAGCTCGCTCCCGTGCTTCTTCGTCCATCCCAGCCTGCGCATCGTGCTCCTGAGGTCCACTTGGTTCTTTTGCACTAGCGCCCGCTCGAGTTGGGCCACTGCAGCGCCATCTTCGTCGTCGCCATGTCACGGTTGCCGCCGACGAGGTCCCTGCCGTCGCCTCCGTCACCTCCCGCTCGTGCTGCAACCTCCAGTGGACGCGCAACGACCCCAGGATCCCAACGCAACTCTCCCCGTTCGATTTGGTCGACTGCGCCGCCGTCCCCGTGTGCGCCGCCGTGGCCAGGCCACCGGCGTCAAGACGCCAGTGGGTTAGCCTTAACCCGTGCTTAGTTAAGCACTAATCCCCCCCCTAGTGACACTGAACCGTGGGCCCAGGGCCCTCTAATTAATCACAGATTAATTTAAACAGGGGATTAAACCCCCTGTGTCTTTGACAGGTGGGGCCCCCTAGTCAGTTTGACTGGTCAGCCCCCTGCTGACATCATGCTGACGCAGTAAATCAATTAAATCATTTTAATTAATTTCAATAATTCCAGAAAATACCCCAAACTTTGGAAATTCATAGAAAATTCTTTTTAACTCCAAATTGGACAAATAATATATGAAAAATGATCAGGAGAAAATTATCTATCCAAATATGCAACTTTCAACTTTGTTTGAGTTGAATTTAAATTCTGATCAGTAGCTTTTTCTATTTGATTTAAATGGAATTAATTCAAATTTAATCCAAATGCAATTCCACTTTGAACCTTTGCAATGCACATATGATCACCTACACTTCAGAAGCTTATCACACACATGATCATTTGGATTACAAAATACAAATACTAGCAAATGCAACTTGGACCAATTTAAACACATTTGGAGTTTGAATTTGAATTCACTTTCAAATCAACTTCAATTAACTTGTTGCAAATGGAACCTAGAGCACATCAATGCAATTCACATCATTTGACAACATAATCATGTGCTTGAGCTTTGCAACTTATTTATGCTTTGTTTATATTGTTTGCTCGGATAGAAGTGGATCCGGAGCCGGAGATCACCCCCTTCGTTGAAGACCCCGTGACTGAACCTCGTCAACAAGGCAAGCAAACCCCCATTGATCATGTCGATAAAATCCCACTTCCCTCTCATGTCTCGCTTATGCATTGTTTAGGATGATCACCATGATAACGTTTCTACCGCATAGTTGAACCCATATCCTTTGTATGACCTATCATCTTGTCACAGTAGTAAGCAAACCACAATCCTAGCAGATGTAGGAGTTGGTTGATATCATGTGGCCCCTGCAACTGTTACTGCTTATTGCATGCTTAGTGGTACAATGAGGTTGCTTATGATGTGAGTCGGAAGGATGATAAACATGGTGTTGATGAAAGTGAAACGTGTTGGTGAATCTACCCTAAAACAAGGTGAACGATGAGAGGCTGTGTAGGAGTACACAGTGGGTTGTCTCGTTGAACACCGCCTTAAGTCCGAGTTCTTGTGTAGTGATCCAATAAGAAGAGTACAACCACACATTGGGCTCACTGACCCCTCTCATCCTAGTACCTCACCCCGTTCGAACCCCAAGAGTCGCAGTAGTTCGGAGTTCTGGTAGGGCTGTGGCACGGTTTGCGAAGTGGATGAACGGCTTTTCAAGACCGGCTTGGGACCCTGCACACATCGTTTGAGGTTGTACTGGAACCTCGGCCGGACTTCCATACGGATCCCCCTCAGATAGGCGACTCTCTGGACTAGAACGGAGCTTTGGGCGAAGTGTTGTGGTGGCATCCTCGCTGTCATCTCTTGAACGGTGACATGCAAAAGGCGGTAACTGATGAAACGTGTGTGTAGCGGTACACCCCTGCAGGGTTAACAAAACTATTCGAATAGCCGCGTCCGCGGTTAAGGACTGCTTGGAGAGCTGTGCTCGATTATTAGACAACTTGAACTGGATACTTATAAAACACACCAAGATAAGCGTGAGTGCTATGGTGTGCTTCTCGTGGGGAAGTCGAGGAAGTAACCATAGTGGTGTATTGGTTGAAGAGATGTAGTGGACTCGTGTACGCTTCTTACCTCAAGTCTGGTACTCGTAGTTCAGGACTAGCCAAGTCAAAGCTGGTACTTCTGCAAGTGAAACCCCACCTCCCTTTACCTTGATACATATGCATGAGTAGTATAGATCCTATGTAAGTCTTGCTGAGTACGATTTTGTACTCACGTTTGCTTAATCTATGTTTTAGATGAACCCACCGAACCCGATGGTGGTTTCTACCCGAAGCTCGAAGATTGAAGAATCAGACCAAGACCAAGCTAGTGTAGTCCCAGTCAGACGACTGGTTCCCTTGTGGAGGGCTTGTTTTTAGATAAGGCTTCTCTAAGCCATTTGTTAAACTTGTCTGTACTCAGACCTACTTTGCTTCCGCCTGTTTGATGTAATGTTGGATCACATGCTTGTGATCTCTGTGTGCACTCTGTAAGAGTTATTAATAAAGTATATACTTTGTAGAGAATTGCAATGATACCTGCTGTTCATACAAGGCATGTGTGCTGCGTGTATGTTTATGACATGCATGTCTTTGTATGGGTTTTCGAGACCTTAGTTGTGATCTGGCTGGCGGTCTTTTATACATGAAGTGGCCCTTAGATGTGTGCAGCTTGGGGCATCGCGATGCGATTGTTCGAGACTCTGTCTCGTGCACACTTTGATGTATGATCGAGCCCGCCCTAGACCCCGACTAAGTGATCGGGCTGGAGTAAGTCTATGTAAGGGTTATAATACAATCGATAGTATGGTTGAGGCGACTTGTCTATGAGTATGGGAGTTCACCACCCATACCAATTAGACTTGTGTGCGGACGATGAGGACCCATCTCAGTGGATCATCCGGCCTGAATGGGATGCCCCTCACGTTCGATGCTTTCCGAGAACGTTCTGTGCTTGGCCTTGTCTGCTTAGACAAGTGGGTACGGTTCTCGGCTCTCCATATGATTGTGTTGTAGCAAGACTTGCATACGCTAACCCCGGGTCCCGACAGACTTGGTATCAGAGCAGGACTGACTGTAGGATTATCAGCCTTGGCTGAAGTCGAGTCTAGCCTTCTATAGTTATATAGTTACTCTGGGTATATAAGGGAACAACGTAAGGCTTCTTTTTCTCCTTACCCTCATCGATCTGAGTTCTGAGTCACCCTTACCTTTTCTACGGGATGATAGGACTAGGCTCATCTATGTCTGAATAGAACATCTCGTTGATTGCCTCCTTATAGTCGTAGGATTGTTGTGGTTGTTCAGAGTCTCCGTATTTTGAGTTCCTTGAGGAAGTTCTGTCCGATCTCCTCGAGGTTGTCTTGTTTTCCATTCCGGTGTAGCCGTTATGCTGCCGGAATTATCCCGTGTTTCTTTGAATCATTGCCTTTGCATTATAGTCTTCTCCTTCTGAAATCATATCCTTTTATCCTTGACTCCATCATACAACCTGTTCTGATTGTTGATTTTTTTATCACACAGGATGTCAGGTGGAACTCGTAGTGCTGTTCTTCGGAATCGAGACCGTGATCGGAATCGAAATGATGATGAACCTCCAACCCCGCCTTCTGCGGCGGAAATCATGATGGAAGCTGAGCGGAATAGACATGATCAGACACTCCTTCTGGAGCTTATCGAGCAGAATACCGCCCACCATCGTAATGTGGTGGTCAGCATTCAGGACTTCATCCTCCTCAAGCCACCGGTATTCCGATGTTCTTCTGAGCCCCTTGAAGCTGATGATTGGCTCCGTTCCATCGAGCGTAAGCTTGATACTGCACATGTTGCTCCCGATGACCGAGTTGTTTTCGCGGTATACTTCTTGGGAGGTGCTGCTCTTCAGTGGTGGGAGAACTATGTTGCAATGCAGCCAGATGGTCACGTAGTGACTTCGCAAGAGTTCTGTGTTGCCTTTCGAGGGTACCACATTCTGGATGAGTTGATGGAGCGCAAGAAGGAAGAGTTCTGCAATCTGAGTCAAGGAGAGGTGTCCATTCATGAGTATGTGAGGGAATTCAACTGTCTTGCTCGGTATGCCCAAGATGAGATCACCACCGATGCCAGAAAGCAGGCAAGGTTCCGCAAGGGACTTAGCCCCATCCTTCGTCATGATCTCAATCTCATCGAATTTGCCACCTTTGAGGATTTAGTCAACAGATCCTTCAGGGCTGAACATGGCAATGAAGTTTTCGAGAAGTCTCGCAAGCATGCTCTTGAGCTTGCCCCTTCTTCCAGTTCACGCCCTCAGAAGCGTATGATCTGGATTCCTAACAGTTTGATCCACCAAAACAACCCACCGAGGCCATCACTTGTGCCGCCTCGTCCACCAGCTCCACCAAATAACCCAGCTCCCCGCACTATCTTTAGAGCCTGCTTTAGATGTGGCCAGCCTGGTCACTATTCTCGTGAGTGCCCCGTCAACCAAAATGCTCCACCCCATGCCAAAGGAAAACCCACTGTTCGTGCCAAACCACCTCCGAAGGTTACCACCGCTAAGCCATCCACCTCAGAAAATCTTGGACGTGTGAACAAAATCTCAGTTGAGGAAACTGATGATACTTCTGACGTCATTCTTGGTACGCTCCCAGTCAATTTTGTTCCCACTTCTGTTCTTTTCGACCCAGGAGCATCTCACTCATTCATGTCGGAGAGTTATGCACTTCGGCATGATGTATCCTTTGAAGAAATGTTCACCCCTATGGTCATTCAAACTCCTGGTTCCAAATGGCAAACTAATAGAGTAAGCCATGGTAATCAAATTGCAATTGAGGGTTTAGTATTCCTTGCTTCACTCATAGCCCTCAAGTCTTCAGACATTGATGTCATCCTTGGTATGGATTGGTTATCAAGACAACATGCTTTTCTTGATTGTAAAGCCAAGTCAGTTAGACTTACACATCCTTCAGGCCAGACAATAGCTTACTCCTCACCCAGAACAAGAAACCAAGTACAATCTTTGAATGTGCTTCCACTTCCTGACCTTGAAGATGTTCCGGTGGTTCGTGACTTCCCGGATGTCTTTCCTGAAGAGCTGCCGGGAATGCCACCCGACAGATGTGTAGAGTTCATAGTGGACCTTATACCAGGCACAGCCCCAATTTCCAGACGCCCATACAAAATGGCCCCACGTGAGTTAGCTGAGCTTAAAATCCAACTTGAAGCTTCGATGGCAAAAGGCTTCATCCGCCCTAGCTCATCGCCATGGGGTTGCCCCGTTCTGTTCGTAACGAAGAAAGATGGAACAGAAAGGATGTGCGTAGACTATCTCCCGCTAAATTTAGCGACGATAAAGAACAAGTACCCACTGCCCAGGATCAATGATCTTTATGATCAACTTGCAGGATCCTCTGTCTTCTCCAAGATGGATTTGAGATTAGGTTATCATCAAATCAAGATCCGAAACGAGGACATTCCCAAAACGGCTTTTACTACTCGTTATGGTCTTTACGAGTATACCGTCATGTCCTTTGGTTTAACCAATGCCCCCGCCACTTTCTCACGCATGATGAACTCGATCTTCATGGAGTATTTGGACCAGTTCGTCGTGGTTTACCTCGATGACATCCTTATATACTCGAAGAACGAAGAAGAACATGCCGAACACCTAAGGCTGGTATTGATGAAACTTAGAGAGCATCGCCTGTATGCTAAATTCTCCAAGTGTGAATTTTGGCTACCAGAAGTGACCTACTTAGGCCACCTGATTTCTGCAAAAGGCATTGCTGTGAATCCCGAGAGAGTTCAGGCCGTCCTTGACTGGACTCCTCCTGAATCGGTTAAGCAAGTTAGGAGTTTTCTTGGCCTAGCCAGCTATTGCCGCCGCTTCGTCGAGAACTTTTCTAAAGTTGCAAAGCCTCTAACTGAACTCCTCAAGAAAGATAAGAAATTCCTATGGACTCCCAAGTGCGAGGAAAGCTTTCAAGAGCTGAAAAGAAGATTGACTTCTGCCCCCGTACTTTCACCTCTAGACACCAAAAAGGATTTCGAAATCTATTGTGACGCATCACGGCAAGGGTTAGGATGCATACTTCTACAAGATCGACATGTGGTAGCTTATGCCTCACGCCAGTTGCGGCCACATGAAGAGAACTATCCTACCCATGATCTTGAACTCGCTGTCGTAGTTCATGCCCTAACAACTTGGCGACATTACCTCCTTGGTAATCGTTGTGAGATCTATTCCGACCACCAAAGCCTCAAATATATTTTCACCCAGCTAGATCTTAATCTCAGGCAAAGACGCTGGATTGAGTTGATAAAAGATTACGACGTAGGAATTTCTTACACCCCAGGCAAAGCCAATGTCATGGCTGATGCACTAAGTCGTAAGTCGTACTGTAACAACCTCATGTTACAGCAGTATCAACCTCTTCTTCATGAGGAATTTCGAAAGCTTAATCTCAAGATTGTTCCTCGTGGATCTCTTTTCAACTTGGTGGAGAAACCAACCCTTGAGGACCAAATCATAGTTGCCCAAAGACGTGCACGAGGTGTACGCCGGATCAAGGAGAACATTGCTAGCGGAGTTGCTAAATGTTTCTCCATAGATAGTAAAGGGACGGTATTCTTTGGAAATCGTTTGGTAGTACCTAAGAATAGGGAACTAAGGCAATTCATCATCAAAGAAGCCCATGACACACCCCTCTCGATTCATCCCGGTAGCACAAACATGTACCGAGATCTACGCCAGAGATTTTGGTGGACTAGGATAAAGAGAGACATTGCTCAATTTGTTGCCGAATGTGATGTTTGTCGTCGCATTAAGGCAGAACATCAAAGACCTGCTGGTACACTTCAACCTTTGCCTATTCCAGAGTGGAAATGGGACAAAGTCGGTATGGACTTCATCACCGGCTTTCCAAAAACCCAGAAAGGAAATGATGCCATCTTCGTTGTCATAGATAGGCTTTCCAAAGTTGCTCACTTCCTTCCCGTTCGCGAGTCTATAACTGCTAGCTAGTTAGCGGACTTGTACATCTCTAGAATTGTATCCCTTCACGGTGTTCCTTTGGAAATCAATTCTGATCGTGGTAGCCTTTTCACCTCTAGATTTTGGGGAAGCTTCCAACGTGCTATGGGAACTCATCTCTCCTTTAGTACAGCTTTCCACCCTCAGTCTAGCGGTCAAGTCGAAAGGGTTAACCAAATTCTTGAAGAAATGCTCAGAGCTTGTGTTATCTCATTCGGAAAGAATTGGGAGAAGTCTCTGCCATTCGCCGAATTTGCTTATAACAATAGTTTTCAATCTAGTCTGAACATGGCTCCTTTTGAACTCCTATATGGACGACGATGTCGAACACCCCTTAACTGGTCAGAAACCGGTGAAAGACAATTCTTTGGACCAGACATGATCAAGGAAGCAGAAGAGCAAGTTCGCATTGTTCGTGATCAATTGAAAGCAGCCCAGTCTCGTCAGAAAAGCTACTATGATCGTCATCATAGGAAAGAAAGCTACAATCTGGATGAGAAGGCTTACCTCCGGGTTACTCCTCCGAAGGGTACCCAACGATTCGGTATCAAAGGCAAGTTGGCCCCACGTTACATCGGACCTTTCCGCATTCTTGCTAAACGTGGAGAAGTTGCCTACCGACTTGAACTACCCCCGCACCTTTCCCGAGTACATGATGTATTCCATGTGTCACAACTCAGGCGTTGCTTCAAGGACCCCATCCGCGAAGTAGACCATGAAACGCTTGATCTCCAAGATGACCTTTCTTATTGAGAATACCCTGTTCGTGTTCTTAATTCAGCAGAGCATGTCACTCGCCGAAAGAAGATCAAGTTTCTGAAAGTTCAGTGGTCTCATCACTCAGAGAAAGAAGCCACGTGGGAAAGAGAAGACAGTCTCCGTGTCGAGTACCCCTCCTTCCTCCCGCGGACTTCTGAATCTCGGGACGAGATTCTTTTGAGTGGGGGCGAGTTGTCACAACCCCAAGTTAGGTATGTGCTAGGATTAGCAAGTCCCTTTGCATCATGTAAAAATTTCAAAAGAAAAGTCAAAAATGGGGAAGCAGAAAGCCCTGGGAAATTAATTCAAATGGCCAGATAAAAATCTTCTCGAAAAATTCATGTTAGAATTTTGAAAAGTCTTATAAATGAGTGTGATCACATATCAAGTGATGTGGGACCCACCCCATGCTCATAGATTTTTCAAATATTCAAACAGTGCCTTGGATTTAATCAAAACCCCCTATTTGAGTTAAGATTCAAATTATTTGAATTTTAAAAATGTTGAAACTTTATAAGTGGCTAGTATATATTATTATGAGGCCATATAAAAAATTTCAGCATTTAATAAAATGCCTAGCTATTTATTTTTAGCATGGCCAACGTATTACAGAAAGAAAACAGAAGAGAAATAAGAAAAGGGAAAACTTACCTGGAAGCAGCCCAACTACCCCGCAGCCCAGCAGCAGCCCAGGCCCACCTCCCTCTTGTCATCTAGCTCCCCACGCCCCGAAGCTGCTCGGTGGAATGCATGCAGCATGACACCGCGCCGCCGACGAGCTCCTCACCACCTCCTGCTTCCCCCATCCACGTCTCGGCGCCTGGACACATCCTGAGACGTTGTGGACCACTTCCCCCTCTCCTTGTTTCTCTCCCGAATCCTCTCTCGTCGGATTTCATCGCCGCCCGAACACTGCCGTCGCCATTGCTCCGAGAAAGCGTGGCCAGTGACCTCCTCGGGCCCCTCCGTGATGTCCATCGTCTTCGTCGTCGTCTACGCCAAGTCGCAGAAGGAATCGCCCCGGGACACCTTGTAGACGACGTGCGCTTCATCGTCTTCCGCTCCGGCCGCCGTGCGTCGCGGTCCAAATACTCCGCCGTCGAGCCTTCCCCGACCGAGCTGCTACCCCCGTCGAGTTCCTGGTGAGCTGTAGCTCGAAAACCCTCTGGGTACGCCCTCGTTTGCGTCCTCTAGCGACGTCCGCCATGGGAGCCGAGCGAGCTCGCCGCCATGGACGACGTTAAGCTCGCTCACGTGCTTCTTCGTCCATCCCAGCCTGCGCATCGTGCTCCTGAGGTCCACTTGGTTCTTTTGCACTAGCGCCCGCTCGAGTTGGGCCACTGCAGCGCCGTCTTCGTCGTCGCCATGTCACGGTTGCCTCCGACGAGGTCCCTGCCGTCGCCTCCGTCACCTCCCGCTCGTGCTGCAACCTCCAGTGGACGCGCGACGACCCCAGGATCCCAACGCAACTCTCCCCGTTCGATTTGGTCGACTGCGCCGCCGTCCCCGTGTGCGCCGCCGTGGCCAGGCCACCGGCGTCAAGCCGCCGGTGGGTTAGCCTTAACCCGTGCTTAGTTAAGCACTAATCCCCCCCCTAGTGACACTGAACCGTGGGCCCAGGGCCCTCTAATTAATCACAGATTAAAATAAACAGGGGATTAAACCCCCTGTGTCTTTGACAGGTGGGTCCCCCTAGTCAGTTTGACTGGTTAGCCCCCTGCTGACATCATGCTGACGCAGTAAAGCAATTAAATCATTTTAATTAATTTCAATAATTCCAAAAAATACCCCAAACTTTGGAAATTCATAGAAAATTCTTTTTAACTCCAAATTGGACAAATAATATATGAAAAATGATCAGGAGAAAATTATCTATCCAAATATGCAACTTTCAACTTTGTTTGAGTTGAATTTAAATTCTGATCAGTAGCTTTTGCTATTTGATTTAAATGGAACTAATTCAAATTTAATCCAAATGCAATTCCACTATGAACCTTTGCAATGCACATATGATCACCTACACTTAAAAGCTTATCACACACATGATCATTTGGATTACAAAATACAAATACTAGCAAATGCAACTTGGACCAATTTAAGTACATTTGGAGTTTGAATTTGAATTCACTTTCAAATCAACTTCAATTAACTTGTTGCAAATGGAACCTAGATCACATCAATACAATTTACATCATTTGACAACATAATCATGTGCTTGAGCTTTGCAACTTATTTATGCTTTGTTTATATTGTTTGCTCGGATAGAAGTGGATCCGGAGCCGGAGATCACCCCCTTCGTTGAAGACCCCGTGACTGAACCTCGTCAGCAAGGCAAGCAAACCCCCATTGATCATGTTGATAAAATCCCACTTCCCTCTCATGTCTCGCTTATGCATTGTTTAGGATGATCACCATGATAACGTTTCTACCGCATAGTTGAACCCATATCCTTTGTATGACCTATCATCTTGTCACAGTAGTAAGCAAACCACAATCCTAGCAGATGTAGGAGTTGGTTGATATCATGTGGCCCCTGCAACTGTTACTGCTTATTGCATGCTTAGTGGTACAATGAGGTTGCTTATGATGTGAGTCGGAAGGATGATAAACATGGTGTTGATGAAAGTGAAACGTGTTGGTGATCTACCCTAATACAAGGTGAACGATGAGAGGCTGTGTAGGAGTACACAGTGGGTTGTCTCGTTGAACACCGCCTTAAGTCCGAGTTCTTGTGTAGTGATCCAATAAGAAGAGTACAACCACACATTGGGCTCACTGACCCCTCTCATCCTAGTACCTCACCCCGTTCGAACCCCAAGAGTCGCAGTAGTTCGGAGTTCTGGTAGGGCTGTGGCACGGTCTGCGAAGTGGATGAACGGATTTTCAAGACCGGCTTGGGACCCTGCACACATCGTTTGAGGCTGTACTGGAACCTTGGCCGGACTTCCATACGGATCCCCCTCAGATAGGCGACTCTCTGGACTAGAACGGAGCTGTGGGCGAAGTGTTGTGGTGGCATCCTCGCTGTCATCTCTTGAACGGTGACATGCAAAAGGCGGTAACTGATGACACGTGTGTGTAGCGGTACACCCCTACAGGGTTCACAAAACTATTCGAATAGCCGCGTCCGCGGTTAAGGACTGCTTGGAGAGCTGTGCTCGATTATTAGACAACTTGAACTGGATACTTCTAAAACACACCAAGATAAGCGTGAGTGCTATGGTGTGCTTCTCGTGGGGAAGTCGAGGAAGTAACCATAGTGGTGTATTGGTTGAAGAGATGTAGTGGACTCGTGTACGCTTCTTACCTCAAGTCGGGTACTCGTAGTTCAGGACTAGCCAAGTCAAAGCTGGCACTTCTGCAAGTGAAACCCCACCTCCCTTTACCTTGATACATATGCATGAGTAGTATAGTTCCTATGTAAGTCTTGTTGAGTACGATTTTTTACTCACGTTTGCTTAATCTATGTTTTAGATGAACCCACCGAACCCGATGGTGGTTTCTACCCGAAGCTCGAAGATTGAAGAATCAGACCAAGACCAAGCTAGTGTAGTCCCAGTTAGACGACTGGTTCCCTCGTTGAGGGCTTGTTTTTAGATAAGGCTTCTCTAAGCCATTTGTTAAACTTGTCTGTACTCAGACCTACTTTGCTTCCGCCTGTTTGATGTAATGTTGGATCACATGCTTGTGATCTCTGTGTGCACTCTGTAAGAGTTATTAATAAAGTATATACTTTGTAGAGAATTGCAATGATACCTGCTGTTCATACAAGGCATGTGTGCTGCGTGTATGTTTATGACATGCATGTCTTTGTATGGGTTTTCGAGACCTTAGTTGTGATCTGGCTGGCGGTCTTTTATACACCAAGTGGCCCTTAGATGTGCGCAGCTTGGGGCATCGCGATGCGATTGTTCGAGACTCTGTCTCGTGCACACTTTGATGTATGATCGAGCCCGCCCTAGACCCCGACTAAGTGATCGGGCTGGAGTAAGTCTATGTAAGGGTTATAATACAATCGATAGTATGGTTGAGGCGACTTGTCTATGAGTATGGGAGTTCACCACCCATATCAATTAGACTTGTGTGCGGACGATGAGGACCCATCTCAGTGGATCATCCGGCCTGAATGGGATGCCCCTCACGTTCGATGCTTTCCGAGAACGTTCTGTGCTTGGCCTTGTCTGCTTAGACAAGTGGGTACGGTTCTCGGCTCTCCATATGATTGTGTTGTAGCGAGACTTGCATACGCTAACCCCGGGTCCCGACACCATAATATCTGAGTACATACATAGTTAGTCAAGTTTGCCTTAAGAAGGATAGCACAAATGACATCAGAGATACAGATCGAAAAGGCGAGGCCTCCTGCCTGTGATCCACCGAACTACTCCTGGTAGACGGGGAACTCGACGTCGTAGTAGTCGCCTCCGGGGTACTCCTGCTCCTGGGCTCCAACATCGACTGCAGCGGCCGATCAGGCAAAACGAAAAGGGGAAATAAAGCAAAGGTGAGTATCTAGCATACCAGCGAGTCTTATGTCCGCTACTAAGAAATTATGCATTGTATCAAATGGAAAGGGGAGGCTATATATGGTGGACTGCAAGATAGAAATCAGAATAAGGGTAAGGAGCTAGGCCTAACGACGACTAGCATCTTCCGACGAGTCTTGCAGCATGAGGAAAGAATAGCCAACAGTTCAATATAAAGCATAAAATAACAATGCAGCAGAAGTTGCTGCAGCATTGTATAATAGTAAGTTTTAATAATTAACAATGCCTCCGAGATCCCCTCCTCGACATCCCAGCGAGGAAGAAAACCCTGAACCATACAGTTTAATAATAATAGTTTGTAGTGGTAAGATCCAGCTTCAGCATAAAGCGTCCTGTTACCGTGGACACGGCTAGTCGAATAGATTAAACTCCCTGCAGGGGTGCACTACTGTTCAGCCTGCACGCTCGGATCTCCTGGGTGGCGGGCACCTTGTTAGGGAACGCTCCACCAAAGCTATCCGACACGGCGCAGCCCATCCTAGGCTCAGCAGAGAGGCCATCCGATGGACTAAATCCTATGCGCCAAGGGGTCTAGGTCCCTCACCCTTGCACGCTCCTCCACGGTGCGAGGCTGGCCGGGAAGCAAAAGCAAACACCACTCGCGAGTAAAGAATACACACAACTTCCCGGCAATCAGACCGCGATACTATTGACGTCTGTAGAGCTTTCAAATGAACTACGACGCAGGGGAGCCCATAATTCCTTATCCCACGTGAAGGTAGTGCGTACAGATCAACAGGCCTCTCAAGTTATCCACCGAACCATTTAGCATTTTATTAACTTGCGGGACAACCGTTACCGTTGCCTCGACTTAACTGACCCGCGGACAACGACAGCAGTCAGGACCACCAGTACATCGGTGCATGCCTTTTCGTCCCACCAAGTCTCTGCGGTTACCAACAAGGTGAACCAACTCCTTACCTTGTCTCGCGTGTGCTCCTGGAGGAGCTCGAATTTTGTGGTTTGGTAACTCTCGCGGCCAACGGTCAAGGGCCAAGCACAGCGGTACACTGGTCTTACCCTCCCTGTCGTCCCGTCGCAATACCACTCGCGGGCACCGTTGGGTCGCCCGACTTCTTACCTTTAAGGACAACTGTTGCTTAGGTACCTAGAGCGGCTATACAGAGTCAGCAACGAGTGGAGTACAAGGATTACTCCTTGATAGCTCACACTTGATGGTGGCTCTGCAGAGCCGAGGTAGGGGCCTGAGGCGGTGTCTACATTGTACCGTACCTGTGCAGTTGTAATATTTGTATCCATGTTCACTCCCCTGAGTGATCACGGCCCTCTATCTAATCCTAGCTAACAATGCGCAGGGCTCACTTCTGAATATAATATATATAATAGTCAGCATAGGATAAAGGAAGGTACATCAAGGGGCGACAAAAAACAGGTTATGCAATTGAATAGGATTGTAATCGTAGCAGCTGCCGTAATGCCTAGTGCAAGAAAAGTACGGAAAGATAGGCGATATCTAGGGAAAAGAATGGCTCTGCTTGCCTGGAAGCTCGACGGTAGGGGTGGGGTCGTCGACGAAGTAGTCGTACCCAGCAGCGGTGTAGTCGGCTGTAGCAGCAGGGTCTACCGAAGAATAAAGGGGGGAATAAATAGTAAATACAAAGCAATCATAGAAAACATAAGCATGACATGACAAAAGAATTGATATCGGTGTACTAACGCAGTACGATGTATTATGCTCGGAGCGGGAATTCATCCGGGGATGAACTACCATGTCCGGGTAATTATCGGAAAGGGTGTCCGGAGGGGGAAGGTAACATGCCGGAGGTGTCGTGGACATCCGACACATGTGTGGGTGGTGTATCCGGGTTAGTTGATCTATTCCGAACAACTTTCGTGTTCGAAATAATTTCATCCGGGTACTTTACAGTACCGGACAATTCATCGGACAGACGGTCTGGAGGGGGGTGGTTTGATGTTCGGTACGTTAGAGGGGGTGGTAGACCAACGGATACCGTATTCGTATTCTACACATTTTTCTGAGCAAAATTGATATATAAATTATTTTAATCCGAGTTACGAATTAAAAGATATTGATTTTATAAGTTTAATCAATTTTAAATCATTTATAAATCAATTACTATTTTTCTATTTACTTAGTATAATTAATATTCAATTTAAATATACTGACCAGTGGGAACACTGGTCAGTGACTAATTAATTAAATTAATCTAATTAACTAATTAACCAGGGGGTTGGCCCACATGTCATACAGTAATCAAATTAACTAAAACAGTTTAATTAGTACTAATAGGTGGGGGGCCATGTGTCATTCACTTAGCAGTTAATTTCACCATTTTAATTAATCTAATGGGCAGTGGCCCACATCTCAGGGGGTGAGGGGGGTTTATTTCTCTCTTTTATTTAGCAGGGTTATTAGGGGGTGGGGTGGCCCACTGGTCATAGGCTTAGGGGGGATTAACGCTAATCAAGCGTCCTGACATGGAGGGGCCGCCGGTCAGTGACCAATAGAACTCGCCGGCGGCGAGGTACAGAGGGCTCCGGCGATGGTGGCCTAGGCGTCACAGGGCACCAAGTCGCGTGGGGAGGGACTCGTTCGAACGAGTGCTCAAGCGCGCGTCGCCTGGGACCATTGGCGCGCTCTGGAGCGGCCCAAGACGACGGCAGCAACGAACGGAGCAGCGCCGGAATACGGGTCATGGCGGGGACGGCGCCGCTGTGTGCAAACCGAGCGGGAAAGGGGGGAGTCGAGCGCAGCTCACGTTGGTTGCAGGGGAGAGGTCTCGGGGCCGGAGGGTCGCCGGTGTGGCCGGAATCGCTGGGCAGACGGCGGCGATCGGAGGTTGAAGACGACCTCGTGCGCTCGAGGTGGTCGCCCCCGGTCCGATTCGCTGCAGAAGATGACGATGCCGACGACGCGCAGCCGAGCAGACAACAAGGCGGCGAGGACGGAGTTCGATGATCGTGCCAGCGTGGTGATGATGGCGAGGGAGCCACTCGGGCCTGAGCGGGAGAAGCAGACGGGGAGGGGGCTCAAGATCCAGGGCGCTCTAGGGTTAGGGCACGGACGCAGTGGTGCCTCGGGGTGTCTTGTAGCCACCGGGTGCTACCGATGCACGGGACGGCGACGGTGCTCGCCGTGGCACCGGCCGATGGCCGCCACGGGGGTGCGCGAACAGGGGAAACAGGGGAGGGTGACCGGGGGGGTTACCTGGGCTGGAGGGGCGCTGTGGGCTTGCTGGCCCAGGGGGGAAAGGGGAATGGGCCAGGTAGTTTGGGCCTAGGGGGTGGGGTGAGATAGGTTTTGCTTTTTCTTTTGTTTTTCTCTTTTTATTTTTCTGTTATTTCTATTTTGTATTTGTTTTACTAACCTAGGCATTTTTGTAAATTGTGGAATGTGTCCCATAATTTAGTAATCACCATAGGTTACTGCCACAAAAAGGTTGGGCAATATTAAAAGTCATTTAATATTTAAATTAAATATTAAATGCTTAATAGGTGGTTTTTGGCTACTGTTTTGATTTATTTGAAATAGTTGGTAGATCAATAAATTACCACAACTATACCAACATGGTCCACTGAATATTAGTGAATTTATATAAGTCGTTTCATAAAAAAAATTGGGCAAAGTTTATTTTGCACTTTGGTTTTAATATTCCACCAAAGGCAATTCAAGATTTGATTTGATTTCAATTGAAATGGTTTGGACTTTGTTTTGATCCATGATGATCAAGGTCCATGATTCACATTGCTTGCAACAATAACAAAGGGAAATGAATTTGAACTAAACCAAGTTGATCAAACAACATTTTTGAACAGTAGTGATAAACAGTAATGGTGATTACTGTTCACTAACAGTGAGAGTGTTCAAATCTCCCCCACTACAAGAATTCTCGTCCCGAGAATTTAGGTGGTAGAGGGGAAAATATCGGGATATTCATCACGAAGACAATCTTCGCGTTCCCAAGTGGCTTCATCTTTAGAATGATTCGACCACTGAACCTTGAGGAACTTGACGGTCTTGTTGCAGGTTCGACGTTCAGACTGGTCGAGAATGCGGCTCGGATGTTCTTGATAAGTCAAGTATTGTTGCAGCTCGATCATATCATGATCCACTTCTCGAATAGGGTCCTTGAAGCAGCGACGGAGTTGCGACACGTGAAAAACATCGTGGACTTGAGAGAGGTTTGGCGGCAATTCCAACCGGTATGCCACGGGTCCACTCCTGGAAAGGATACGGAACGGGCCAATGTAACGAGGAGCTAACTTGCCTCTGATCCCGAAGCGGTGAGTGCCTCTCATGGGAGTGACACGGAGGTACGCGTATTCACCAGGTTGATGGACCATTTCCTTGTGCTTGCGGTCATAGTTTCTTTTCTAGCGGGACTGAGCGGCTTTCAGATGTTCACGGATAACGCGAACCTGATCTTTGGAATGTTGAATAATGTCTAGACCAATGAGAGTTCGTTCTCCAGTTTCTGACCAATTCAGAGGTGTTCGACACTTACGTCCATAAAGAACTTCAAAGGTTGCCATCTTCAGACTAGCCTGATAGCTATTGTTGTAAGAGAATTCAGCAAATGGAAGAGATTCCTCCCATTTCTTGCCGAAGGAGATGACACAAGCCCGGAGCATATCTTCAAGCACTTGATTGACTCGTTCAACTTGGCCTTGCGACTGGGGGTGATAAGCGGTACTGAAATTCAGGTGAGTGCCCATAGCTTCTTGGAAACTATCCCAAAATCTTGAGGTGAAAATGCTGCCACAGTCTGAACTGATCTCCAACGGAATGCCATGGAGGGAAACAATTCTGGAAACATACAAGTCTGCTAACTGACTAGCAGAGATCATCTCCTTGACTGGCAGAAAGTGGGCAACCTTGGAGAAGCGGTCGATGACGACAAAGATAGCATCGTGGCCTTTCTGCGATCTGGGAAAACCAGTGACGAAGTCCATCTCGATCTTGTCCCACTTCCATTCAGGAATAGAAAGTGGTTGCAGAGTTCCAGCAGGTCTTTGATGTTTTTCTTTCACGCGACGGCAAACGTCACACTCGTCAACATAACGAGCGATGTCTTGCTTCATATTAGACCACCAGTACCGCTGACGAAGGTCTTGGTACATCTTGGTACTACCAGGGTGAATCGACAAAGGAGTATCATGAGCTTCTTTCATGACGCGCGGGGTCAAGTTTAGATTGGGCTTACTCCTAGGGACCACTAAACGATTCTTGAAATAAAACATACCATCATCAGCAACAATGAAGCATGATGGCTTTCCTCTAGCGATATACTTCTTCATCTTCTCGACATCATAGTCACATGTTTGTATCCACTTGATGGTGCTGTCGAGGTCCGACTCAACAACAAGGTTATTCACATATCCCTGAGGAAAAATCTCAAGTTTTAGCTTGCGTAGCTCTTCGTACAGAAGTGGATGTTGTACTTGAACTTCAAGTTCACTACAGTAGGCTTTGCGGCTCAAGGCATCGACCATCACATTAGCTTTGCCAGGGGTGTAATGAATATCCATGTTGGAATCGGCTATTGTCTCGAGCCATCTTTGTTGGCGGAGATTCAGATCTGGCTGAGTAAACAGGTACTTCAAGCTTTGGTGGTCGGTGTAGATCTCGCAACGATTACCAACGAGGTAATGTCGCCACAGCTTCAATGCATAAATTACCGCTGCCAACTCGAGATCATGTGTTGGATAGTTTTCTTCATGAGAACGCAACTGACGAGAACCATAAGAAATCACTTTGCGCTCTTGCATTAGGACACGGCCTAATCCTTGACGAGACGCGTCGCAATATATCACGAAGTCCATCCGGGTATCCGGGGGAGCAAGCACCGGAGGAGAAGTGAGCTTGTCCTTGAGAGCTTGGAAACTTTCCTGACATTTGTCTGTCCACTCAAACTTGACACCTTTGTGAAGCAGATTGGTCAGAGGCTTGGCAATCTTGGATAAGTTCTCGACAAAACGGCAGAAATAGCTGGCGAGTCCAAGGAAACTTCTGACTTGCTTGACAGTCCTGGGGAGAGTCCAATCCAGGATAGCTTGAATAAGTTCTGGGTTGACGGCAATGCCATCCTTGGAAATCACGTGACCAAGGTAGGTTACTTCGGGAAGCCAGAACTCACACTTAGAATACTTAGCGTAGAGCTTGTGTTCTCGTAGCTTTTCCAGTATAAGACGAAGATGTTCAGGATGCTCTTCTTCATTCTTGGATTATATCAAGATATCATCCAGATAAACCACGACGAACTTGTCGAGGTATTCCATGAATATATAGTTCATCAATCGGGAAAAGGTGGATGGGGCATTCGTCAAGCCAAAGTACATGACGGTGTACTCGTATGAACCATAACCAGTAATGAAGGCGGTATTCGGAACATCCTCTTCACGGACCCGGATCTGATGGTAACCCAACCTCAAGTCGAGTTTCGAGAACACCGTAGATCCAGCAAGTTGATCATACAGATCGTTGATCCGAGGAAGTGGGTACTTGTTCTGTATTGTTGCCTGGTTGATAGGTCGGTAATCTTGGACTAAATGGTTCGTGCCATCACTCTTCTTGAGAAAGAGCGAAGGTGATCCCCAAGTAGAGGAACTGGGGCGAATGAATCCTTTCTGAAGTGCCTTGTCGATTTCCTCCTTAAGATCAAGGAGTTCATGTGGCGCAATCTTGTAAGGATGCTTGGCTATAGGAACAGTGCCTGGC
Organism: Bromus sterilis; assembly: GCA_950022295.1. Lineage (NCBI taxonomy): Eukaryota > Viridiplantae > Streptophyta > Magnoliopsida > Poales > Poaceae > Bromus > Bromus sterilis. Next base: position 278,481,259 of record OX465599.1, on the reverse strand, counting down.
TTCAATTCGATGATGAATTCGACCTCTCTAGCCGGGGGTATTCCCGGCAGTTCTTCTGGGAAGACGTCGGGAAATTCGTGAACGACTGGAACGTTCTCAGTTCCTTCAAGTGGTGAAGCGTTCAATGCATTCAGAGCATATATACGAGCTTCGGCATTCAGCGACACTATGGCAGTATGGTTCACAACCTTGCCGGAGGGGTGAAAGAGTCGGACGACTTTGTTGCCACAATAGAGTGCAGCATCATAAGCTTTCAGCCAATCCATTCCCAAGATAAGGTCTATAGTGGAGGTCTTCAGAATATGGGGGAGACAAGGAACTCAATCCTTTCGATCTCGACGGTGATGTTGGGAGCCATCATGTCAACGTGACACTTGCCACCGGGAGTACTAACGGCTAAGGGAGTGTGCATATTTTCGTGGTGTATGCCATGCTTAAATGCAAATGCCCCGGACATAAATGAATGCGATGCTCCTGTATCAAATAAAACAGTAGCAGGTATTGAATTAACGAGGAGATTACCCATCACTGTAGTGGGCTGCGCCTGAGCTTCTTCAAGATCAATGTTGTAGGCATGCCCACGAGCATGAGCAGCAGACCCAGTATTATAGTTGGGTGTCCTGTTGTTGCCACGACCATTTCTGCGGCCAGCGGGGTGAACTACCAATTGCTTCTGTTTCTGGGGGCACTCCCTGGAAAAATGTCCAGGTTGGAAGCACGTGAAGCATACTCCATCATGAGGACGAAGGGGTGCAGCATTGGGTGGTGGAGGCAGAGCTCTTGGCATCTGCGGTGGCGGAGGCAGACGGGGTGCAGCATAAGACGGCCTCGGAGTAGGGGAAGGTGAATGGGTCACACCGTGAGGGAGCCAGATGTGACGCTTCTGTGTTGCGCCCGAAGATGAGCCAACGTCACGATAGAGTTTCTGCGTGTCCTTGAACTCCATCTGGGCAGTCTCGACGGTGATAGACTTGTTCACCATGGTGTCGAAATTGGCAAAATCATGAACGGCAAGAGCGAGCCTGAGGTCTGCATTGAGTCCACGACGGAACTTTTGTTGTCTGCGAGCATCAGTGGTGATCTCTTCTTCCGCATAGCAAGAGAGGTTGAGGAACTTGCGCTGATAGGCTTCAACAGTCATGTTGCCCTGAGTGAGGTTGCGGAATTCTTCCTGCTTATGGTCCATAATCCCCTGAGGAATGTAGCGAGCGCGAAAAGCTGACTGAAATTCATCCCAAGTGATGACTTCTCCGACTGGCAGTGAACGCTTGTGGGTGCTCCACCACTGAGCAGCGGCGCCTTTCACGTGATAGGACGCAAAGTTCACATAGTCGGCTGGATCGACATTAGCAGAATCTATCTCATGAGTGATGTCGCGAAGCCAGTCATCAGCATCCAATGGCTGAACAGAGTTGCAGAATATAGTGGGGTTGAGACGGGTGAAGTCGTGCAGAGTCACTGTGGCATGCTGATGGTGGTGCCCATGTTGGTTCGGCTGAGGGAACTGAGCCATGACATTCTCCATGAACTGACGGTTCAGCTCGAACTGCTGCATCATCCCGGCCATGTAATCTGGCGGCGGAGGTGGGTCGTTGGCACCACGACCACGACCACGACCAGCCATCCTGCTAGAATTTAACAGGGGTATTTCAGCGATGCAAATTTAACGAGATACCGGAAACAAGCACGAGGTAAAGAGACAACAAAGAGGAGGCGCGGATATATAGGAGTAGTCATATAAGACATACACATCCACACACAGAGTCAACCAAAAATCGGGCAGCGTAACATCGTAGAAATTAAGGAAAAATGACACACTAGGCGGCGCGCAGACCGCGGTAAGGATTACACGACGCGACATAGATTCCACTATGTCAATCACGCCGCAAAAAAACTGTTGGCCACAGGAGTAAATGCCAGAGAACGCGCGGCCTGCCCAGAATGAGAATGGGATCCGCGGTCCGGGACCTGGGGTAGAACTCCTGTGACACGACTCAATCAATGGGGAAGCACCAGAACGCCGGGTGGAATCAAGAGAACGTGATCCTAATGTCAGAGTTAGTAAAACTTACCAGCAAGGATAAGAGAGCAGAGTCCTAGAGCATAGGTAAGGAGAAAAGGATCCTAATACCATAGATATCACACGTAGTGACAACGATGTGGGCTCGTAAGCCAAATATTAAGTTAGCAAAATAGTTTTTCAAAGTCTAGACTCAACTTCGACCAAGTAGTGGTGGGGTGGCTTCCTAAAGGCGAGGAAATTGCAGTTTCCACCAGGTTCTCCTCCATTCATTGCATAAACCACTAGGTTTACATATTTTTTGCACATTCCACCAGGTATACGTTTAATTCATTGCAACCAAGATTAAACAACCACTAATCAGGGTTAACTGCTAGACTGGCGGTTGGGTCCCATATGGATAATCAGTACTCCCACCATGTCTGGTCACCGTTTTGGTCTTCTTTTTTATATATCATATATTGAAGGCTCTCATGTACTGTAATGTTAATATTCTATACCTAAATAGCTAGATCCACTAACTATTTCTCTTAACATGCAAGCATGCCACATCATCGCGGAACATGCATGAGAAAATATTCACTCCTATTATCATATGTCTGTCAACATGCAAGCATATCATTTCATCATGAAATTTGCATAAAAAAAGATATATCTCAACATGAAAACACATATGAGAATTTTTATTATATTATGTTATTTATATTTAATAAACATTTTTGCGGGATATTTATTAGACATTTTAAAACTATATAGTAATCAAACATAATAAATTATATGTATTTTTAATTTTAGATTTTTATATTATTACTTTAAATATTTCATGTTTCGTACGACGAATCACACTAAAATATGTTTCAAAATATTCCCGCAACAACATGCGGGGTATCATCTAGTTAATTGAAATGTAATGTCTATTATCTGTGTCCAGCTTATCATGTAAGATCCGGCTATCAATTTTGCTGTCAAAGTTTCTTAGTGGTTATTTAATCTGGGTTGCAACAAATTAAACATATACCTAGTGGTTTGTGCAAAAGATATGTAAATATGGTGGTTTGTGCAACGATGTGAGCTGAGCGTGGTGGAAACTGCAATTCCCTCTCCTAAAGGCAGTCGGCTCTAATACCAACTTGTGACGCCCCAAAAATCAATCCGTGTACAGTAATCATACACGCAGCTACACGGCTGAGATTAGGGTGCCACGGTGAGAATATCACAGCACAACACTAAACACAAAAGGATAAATCAATATGTTACAATACCAGGGATCTCGAGGATCCGAATACATAAGTCATACAAGCCATAATATCTGAGTACAGACATAGTTAGTCAAGTTTGCCTTAATAAGGCTAGCACAAATGACATCAGAGATACAGATCGAAAAGGCGAGGCCTCCTTCCTGGGATCCCCCGAACTACTCCTGGTCGATGGGGAACTCGACGTCGTAGTAGTCGCCTCCGGGGTACTCCTGCTCCTGGGATCCAACGTCGACTGCAGCGGCCGATCAGGCAAAACAAAAAGGGGAAATAAAGCAAAGGTGAGTATCTAGCATACCCGCGAGTCTTACGTTCGCTACTAAGCAATTATGCATTGTATCAAATGGAAAGGGGAGGCTATATAAGGTGGACTGCAAGATAGAAATCAAAATAAGGGTAAGAAGCTAGGCCTAACGAAGACTAGCATCTTCCGACGAGTCTTGCAGCATGAGGAAAGAATAGCCAACAGTTCAATATAAAGCATAAAATAACAATGCAGCAGAAGTTGATGCAGCATTGTATAACAGTAAGTTGTAATAATTAACAATGACTCCGAGATCCCCTCCTCGACATCCCACCGAGGAAGAAAACCCGGAACCATACAGTTTAATAATAATAGTTTGTAGTGCTAATATCCAGCTTCAGCATAAAGCGTCATGTTACCGTGGACACGGCTATTCGAATAGATTAAACTCCCTGCAGGGGTGCACTACTGTTCAGCCTGCACGCTCGGGTCTCTAGGGTGGCGGGCACCTTGTTAGGGAACGCTCCACCAAAGCTATCCGACACGGCGCAGCCCATCCTAGGCTCAGCAGAGAGGCCATCCGACGGACTAAATCCTATGCGCCAAGGGGTCTAGGTCCCTCACCCTTGCACGCTCCTGCACGGTGCGAGTCTGGCCGGGAAGCAAAAGCAAACACCACTCGCGAGTAAAGAAGACACACAACTTCCCGGCAATCAGACCGCGATACTGCTGACGTCTGAAGAGCTTTCGAATGAACTACGACGCAGGGGAGCCCATAACTCCTTATCCCACGCGAAGGTAGTGCGTACAGACCAACGGGCCTCTCAAGTCATCCACCGAACCATTTAGCATTTTATTAACTTGTGGGACAACCGTTATCGTTGCCTCGACTTAACTGACCCCCGGACAACGACAACAGTCAGGACGACCAGTACATCGGTTCCTACCCTGTCTCTCGCGTGTGCTCCTGGAGGATCTCGACTTTCGTGGTTTGGTACCTCTCGCGGCCAACGATCAGGGGCCAAGAACACCGGTACACTGGTCGTACCATCCCTGTCGTCCCATCGCAATACCACTCGCGGGCATCGTTGGGTCGCCCGACTTCTTACCTTTAAGGACAACCATTGCTCAGGTACCTAGAGCGGCTATACAGAGTCAGCAACGAGTGGAGTACAAGGATTACTCCTTGATAGCTCACACCTGATGGTGGCTCGGCAGAGCTGAGGTAGGGGCCTGAGGCGGTGTCTGCATTGTACCGTACCTGTTAAGTTGTAATATTTGTATCCGCGTTCACTCCCTTGAGTGATCACGGCCCTCTATCTAATCCTAGCTAACAATGCGCAGGGCTCACTGCTGAATATAATATATATAATAGTCAGCATAGGATAAAGGAAGGTACATCAAGGGGCGACAAAAAACAGGCTATGCAATTGAATAGGATTGTAATCGTAGCAGCAGCAGTAATGCCTAGTGCAAGAAAAGTACGGAAATGTAAGAGCAAAGTTATATCCCCATGAGTTTTGGATATTGTTGGGCAAAATAATAGAGGAACTAACAAGCTTTCTAGTGTAAAACAGATGGTTAGGTTCCTGAAGTTATAGGTTGGTGATAAAGCTTCAACGAAGATTTACACTTTTACTGAAGCATATCCTCTGGAGTGAAGCTCATCACGGATGTCGACCCCTAAAAAGATAAGGAATCCTGAAGCACGTCTCATCGAAGAAGATGGCCAAGATGGCGCAAGACTTAGTAGTTTTTGCGTAGTTCTTTTTCACTTCTTTGAGTCGTAGGAAAAACCGTACTATCAAGAGGGGTTTAGTAAATGTACTCCGAAGGTTTTGGTGAAAAGACTCAGATCGAATCTAAACCAGTGAGTAACCAGAGTTGAGAAATCTCATGTGTGCTAGGTAATGCTTCACCAGCGAAGACTTAGTTCTTTCGGCTCCTGAAGCAGAACCAAGTCCGTGAGTCAGCTTTACTTGGACCGCAAGTAAAGTTGCGCTGTGATTGGAAATATGACCGTTGGGGACAAGTGTCAAGCTGTCACATCGGGTCACTTCAGTCATTTCTCACCTAGGGATTGCCACCTATAAATACGCCACCCCCGCCCTAATTGGCTGGCGGCTGCTCCGAGATTAATTCCTTATAGAGGAGAGAGAGAGAGCAACCCCCACCGAAGCAAACCAAAACCCATCCACAGAAGCATAAGTCCTATTGATCTGAGTTGATTCATTATGACTTAGGAAGAAGTTTGCTAGCCTTTTTATCTTGGAGAACTGCAATTCTCCTAGACGGTTAGAGAGTTGTTCTTCAGAGAGCGAAGAGTTATTGTCGCCTCGAAGTCCAGTTTGTCAAAGGTTTCGGTGATTTCCTCAATAATCAACCACGAGTGAAGAACTGACCAAGCTCAAGGAGATTGGTGCAGTGGAGATACGGACGGAGAGAGGTTAGCTCCTGTGTTCAATCACAAGTCCCTCCAACCAGACGTAGCACTTTGCAGAGTGTGAACTGGTCGAACAAATATCGCCGAGTCAATAGTTCGTTTTACTTTCCGCACTTACATTCAGTTTATCAATTGCTTCAGTGATCTGCTTCAATGCAATTGATTCGATGCTTTTGATTCGCTATGTTATGCTTCAATCATGTTCTGCTTCAATATTTACCTTTCTATTGAATCTCTTCGGTTACTGAGTTATGCTTCACTTCATAGTTTCATGCAAAATTTTGAAGTGATCATTCACCCCCTCCCCCTCTGATCACATACTTGGACTAACAATTGGTATCAGAGCTAGGCACTCTTTATTTGGATTAACCTCGTGGAGTGTTTTCAAGTATGTCTTCTAGTATGTCTTTTGCAGCTATTCGCTCCGGCGAACCTATTCCTATTTTCAATGGGAAGGACTACCCGTACTGGAAGGACAAGATGAAAAGAAATATCATGGCTATCAACTCAACTGCCTGGCAAGTTGTCTTGTATGGAGCCACTGTTGCCGATGAGAAGGAGATCACCCCTGAAGAAGCAACACTGATTGATCTTGATTCTGTAGTTTGGGTTTTCATCACCAATCACTTGACACCTGAAAAGTATCATGAGGTGAAGAATATTCCAACTGCCAAAGGTGTCTGGGACTATCTTGAGAAGATTGGTGAAGGTGTTTCTACCCAGAAAGATGCCAGAATTGACACTCTCCGAAGCAAATTCTATCGCTTCAAGAGAAACGAGGGTGAAAAAGTCAGCTCCATTTACAGCAGACTCACAACTCTTGCTAATGAATTTATTTCCCTCGGTGCTGATGACATTACTCCTCACTCTGTTGTGAGAACTTTGCTTCGCTCATTGGATGATTCGTTTGATCACATAGTTCTGATGATCAAGGAAAGGACTGATTTCAGACGTCTTGTTGCTGCTGATGTTCTTGAGAGACTCACTACCTTTGAAATGGAAGAAGAAGAGAAACGTGACATAAATGGTTCTCGAAGGAGATCCCATGCCCTGAAAGCAAAAGCTTCACGTCATTCTTCACCCGAAGTCAGTTCTGCTTCAGGTGTCGAATCAGATGATCCCTCAAGCATTGGAAAAGATTTAGCACTGATCATGAGACGCTTCAATCGCTTTCAAAGAAAAGGTTTTTCTTCACCCAAAAAGAATTATCCTTCAAGAAGCTCAAGTCATTCTTCCTACCGTTCATCCTCTAGAAGCTCTCCATCAAAGGACAATTGCTGCTACAAGTGCAAGAAACCAGGTCACTACATTGCTGATTGCCCTCTGTGGGAAACTGAGAACAAATCGAAGCATTCACTCAGAGACTCTTCATCAAAGTCTCACAAATCCTCCAGAAGGCATGAGTCAAAGAGACATGATTCCAGCTCAAGAAGGGAAAAGAAGAAAGATTCTGATGATGATAAGAGTAAGAAGTATCATAAGAAGCGTGAGGGTTCTTCATCGAAGACTTACTCGTCTCGTCGAAGAAGCTCTCACCGTGCCAAGGCCTATCTGGGAAAGGAGATGAACTCAGAAGACGAAGCCTCTGGTTCCGAAGCTGAACAAGATTCTAGGTCTGCGTCTGGGTCCGAATCAGATGGTGTTGCTGGTTTGGCCTTCGCTTCGGCAGATGCTTCAATCAATGCTTCGAGCTCATTCTTCACCAACAACAGTAGTGAAGATGAAACTCCTGCATATTGCTTCATGGCCAAGGCAAAGGTATCCTCATCCAAATCAAACTATGACACTTCTGATTGTTCCTCATATGAAAGTGACTCAAAGATAAGCTATGCTAAACTTGCTAAAATTGCTTCAATCCAACAAGATGAACTTGATTCACTAAGCAAAACCATTAAGAAATCAGAAACGTTGTTGATCGATGAGATTGAGAAAGGTCAAACTTTAACTAATGAGCATGCTGCTCTGAAGGAGAAGTTTGAAGAATTATGCTCTCTGCATGATCTTCTTTCAGTTGATTATGAGAAGCTCACCTATGAAGTTCTTCAGAGGAAAATGGCTCTCGAAAAACTGAAAGAGGCTCATGAAGAATTGGAAAATGTCAATCTCTCTCTTATAGCTCAACAAGGTTCTGAAGCAAATCATAAAACTGAATCACCTTGTTTGGACTGCTTGGAACGAAGCAAAACTGATTCCAAAGGGAAAGCTCCATTATTATTGATGATACTAATGCCTCCGATGAGGAAAATCCTGCTGTTACCGAGGAACTCCTCAGGTTGAAAAACTTATTTGAAACAGGCATGTTCAAAAGTGTGCAAGGACACCAATATCTCTGTGATATCCTGAGGAAGGCTCTCCTTCACAGGAATCCCAGGAATGAAGGTGTTGGTTTCGAGAGAAAGATAAATCCTGATGGCACATATTGGGAGCCTGAACAGTATCCTAAGACTGTTTGGGTTCTAGCGAAGGAGAAACCCATTGATATTGCTAACCTTTCAGGTTTCGACTGCAAAATGAACAAAGTCATTGTGGATGAATCACTTGATTCATACTACAAACTCATGAAAGATGAACAGGGAAAAGTTTCAGCTGAGTATGTAGGTACTCCACCAAAGAATGGATTCTATAAGAGGCAGATATGGGTGCAGAAAGCACTTGTGGAAAAACTGCCTGCTAACCATTCTATGCAGGGAAAGTCTTCGGTACCACCGAATCATTTCTACTCTCTTGAGACGAGAAATGATCCATTGGTGACCGAATCAAATGTTCCGCAGAAGCAATACTATCGTACTGGTCGCCATACGTATCGTCCTCATAATAATCGTACTAAGATTGCATATGCTCATACTTATGCTAACCGTTCGCAGAGGACTTACATTTATGGTGTGCTTGATGGTACACTGAAGCAATACACTCCTGTTCGATTTAATATTGCTTCGACCAGTGCTTCAACATCTTCTCAGTCACCTGCTCGTTTGTGGGTGGTTAAGAAGAACTAATTCTTCTGCAGGGCTATGTCTCCGGTGGATCCGAATGGGTCATGGATAGTGGTTGTACAAATCATATGACCGGAGACAAGGAGTTATTCACCAAAGAAAAACTATCTCAATCTTCTCTGAAGTACATTACCTTCGGTGATAACAACAAAGGTAAAGTGTTAGGTTTGGGTAAGATTTCCATATCGAAGGATAAGCACATTGACAAGGTTATGCTAGTCCAATCTCTTGGATATAATCTGATGTCTATTTCAAAGTTATGCGATATGGGTATGCTTGTTCTGTTTTCTGCTTCGCGTTGTGTTGTATTTTCACAGGATGACTATACGTTTGTCTTCGAGGGTTACCGAAAGGGAGATCTATACATTGTTGATTTTTCTTCGGGCCCTGCTGTATCCACTTGCTTAATGGCAAAAGCTTCATCTGGATGGTTATGGCATCGAAGACTTGGTCATGCAGGGATGAGAAATCTTCATAACTTAGTGAAGAAGAATCATGTTATCGGTCTTAGCGAAGTAAGATTCGATAAGGATCGACTCTGCAGTGCTTGCGAAGCTGGTAAAATTACGAAGAAACATCATTCAGCGAAGACCATCATAACTACCACTCGTCCTCTTGAGTTGCTTCATATGGATCTTTTTGGTCCTCAAAATTATGCCATCCTGGGAGGAAACAAATATGGTCTAGTTATTGTTGATGACTTTTCTCGTTATTCTTGGGTTTTCTTTTTGGATGACAAGAGCAAAGTGGTTGAAATCTTCAAGTCATTCGCAAAGAGAGCTCAAACAGAATATGAATTATCTCTGAAGCATATCCGAAGTGATAATGGAACTGAGTTCAAAAATACTCATATTGAAGATTTTCTTGATGATCATGGTTTTACTCATGAGTTCTCTGCTGCCTATACACCTCAACAGAATGGTGTAGTTGAAAGGAAGAATAGAACTCTTATTGAAATGGCCAGAACTATGCTTGCTGAATACAAGACTCCTATTAGGTTCTGGGCTGAAGCAATCAACACTGCATGTCACATCATCAACAAGGTTTACCTTCACAAATTCTTGAAGAAAACTTCACATGAGCTTATCACTGGTAACAAACCAAATGTCTCATATCTTAGGGTATTTGGTGCTCCATGCTTTATTAGAGATATGAATCATAGCTCCAAATTTTCCCCTAAGGCACATGAAGGTTTTCTTTTAGGTTATGGCTCAAACTCTCACACTTACAGAGTCTATAACTCTCACTTTGGGAAAGTTATGGAAACTGTGAATGTAAGGTTTGATGAAACTAATGGCTCTCAAAAGGAGCATCTGCCTCATGATCTAGATGAACCTCCACTTGATGAAGTAATAAGGTCCATGGCTATTGGTGAGATTCGCCCTGTTGAAGCCAATCAACGTCAAGCTGTTAGGGATGATGATGGTCCAATGTTCCCACACATAGCCCGGGGTGCTGGAGATCAACATCCTGAAGCTAATGATGAACAGGACGAAGAAGGTCAAGGGAACGAAGGAAATGCTAATCCTGAAGGAAATGCTGAAGCTGAAGGTGAAGCTGGTCCCGAAGCTGATGCAGATCCTGAAGCAGAAGCTGAGCCTGAAGCAAATGATACTACGTTATCACGAGTCCGAAGAAGAGTTGATGTGGATTCGATCCTTGAAGATATCAATCAACCAGGTCGTCCCACTACTCGATCTCGTACTCGTTTGGCTAACTTCTGTGGAAACTTTTCTTTTGTCTCCATGCTAGAGCCTTCAAAATATGATGAAGCCATGAAGGACCCTGATTGGTTATTGGCTATGATGGAAGAACTTCACCAATTTGAAAGAAACAAGGTCTGGCCACTTGTTGAAAGGCCAGATCCCTCGAAGCACAATGTTATTGGCACAAAGTGGATATTTCGCAACAAGCAAGATGAAGATGGTATTGTGGTAAGAAATAAGGCTAGATTGGGAGCACAAGGTTACACCCAAATCAAAGGCATTGACTTTGGTGAAACCTATGCTCCAGTAGCCCGTCTCGAATCCATTCGTGTCATGCTTGCTTTTGCTAACCACAAAAATATATTGCTATATCAAATGGATGTCAAGAGTGTTTTTCTTAATGGTGAAATCGAAGAAGAAGTGTATGTTATGCAGCCTCCAGGTTTTGAAGACTCGAAGAATCCTGATATGGTGTACAGGCTTCACAAAGCTTTGTATGGAATGAAGCAAGCACCTCGTGCTTGGTATGAAACATTGAAGGATTTCCTCCTGAAGAAAGGCTTCAAACCAGGAACAACTGACCCCACTATTTTCACTCGATCATATAACAATGATCTATTTGTGTGTCAGATATATGTAGATGATATTATTTTTGGCTGTACTAATAATGAAATCAGTGAAGAATTTTCAAGGATGATGTCGAAGAAATATGAAATGTCTATGATGGGAGAATTGAAGTTTTTCCTTGGACTTCAGATTCGACAACAGAAGAATGGCACCTTTATTTCACAAGAGAAATACTTGAAGGATTGCCTGAAGAAGTTTGATCTTGCTGAATGCAAGACCATTAGAACTCCCATGCCTACAAATGGTTTTCTTGATGCAGATGAGAAAGGGAAACCCTTCGATCAGAAGAAGTTTCGGTCTATCATAGGTTCACTCTTATACTTATGTGCATCTAGACCTGACATCATGCTATCAGTTTGTATTTGTGCTCGTTTTCAGGCAAATCCGAAGGAATCGCATCATATTGCTGTGAAGCGAATTCTTCGATATCTAGCACATACTCCTTCTTTGGGACTTTGGTATCCCAAAGGTACTCAGTTTGATTTGATTGGATATTCTGACTCAGACTGGGCTGGTGATAGGGTTGACAGGAAATCTACCTCAGGCACTTGTCATTTTCTTGGTAGATCTCTTGTGTGTTGGGCTTAAAGAAACAGAACTGTGTCTCAATATCTACTGCTGAAGCTGAATACATTGCTGCTGGCTCATGCTGCACTCAAATACTTTGGCTTAAGCAGACGCTGAAAGATTATGGTATATTTGTGAAGAAAATCCCTCTGCTTTGTGACAATGAGAGTGTCATCAAGATTGCTCACAATCCTGTGCAACACTCTCGAACGAAGCATATTGATATTCGTCATCATTTTCTTCGAGATCATGTTCATCGCGAAGACATTGAGATCAGCCATGTAAGAACTGAAGATCAATTGGAAGATATATTCACGAAGCCATTGGACGAGAAAAGGTTTTGTGCATTGAGATGTGAGCTAAACATCTTAGACTCACACAATGTTCAGTAAGATCGAAACTTTTCATTGTATATATTCACCTTCATTGTGTATTTATGTGTTTAGTTTCGATTGAGTTTTCCTTCGTCTTAGTTTAGTTTCGTTTGCCATTTGCTTTCTGTTCTGTGCGTTCTTTATATGTTCGTTTCTTTTGTCCTCTATGCTTATCACTTTTAGCTTCGTTGTTGTTCTTCGAAGTGATAAGTTTCGGACCCTACCCCTCCATTCTGATTCGCTCCCAATCTTTTCTATCTTGAATGATAAGCATAATTGAAACGGAAAGCATATTGCTTCGAACGTCATTGAGTTCCGAATCAAATGCTTCCAACTTTATCGAAGTTTTTGCTCTCGGTCAAGACTTATTCTTCGGCCATTGAGTCCCCGTCTTTTTCGGGTCGTTGAGATTCGCTCGCGATACGCCACTTCATCTGAGCCGTTGAATCGGAAGAGTCACTCGCTGAGAACCGTTCGATCTGATCTGGTAACCGCTCCAGATCAGGCCTATTTAAGGCGTTCCCCCAGCGAAACGGTTTCCCCACGATTCATTCTCTCCGATTCCCCCGTCTTCCACCTCGAGCACTCCGCAGAGCTCCCGTCCCCGACGTTGCCGTCGCCGCTTCACTGCCGGACCGCCGACACCGTGGACATTCCCCGTCGACGAAGAGCTCGTCTCCGCACTCCGTCCCCGTAGCGCTTCGCGTCACCAAGTTAGGGTACGCAAAGCCTCTTGGATCCAATCTGTTCTATGTGTTCTTCATCTAGGGTTTGGATCTAAGAGTTGTTAGTTTTTTTTTGTTTTCTGTTTATAGGACTGTTTGATCTGTGCTGGTCTTTACTCCCTGGGAAAACTGTTCTTAGAATCAAAGTGATCCCATCTTCTCAAGTCAGTATTTGAGACTCGATTTATTCTGTGGTTTGGATTAGGTTAGGTTTTGTTCTCGAATTGGTTCTAGCCAAATCCATTAACAGAATTGCATCCAATCTTAGATTGATCTGAGCTCTTGTCAAAATCTTTTGGTTTTAGTCGAAACTTTTGCCTGTGCTTATTCATTCCCTCTCTTGGTTTCCCTCTTGTCTATAATTCTGGTCACAGGATGTCTGACGAAGAGGCTGCTATGGGGAATGAGTCTCCCATTGTTGAAGGGCTCGAAAATTATCCAGAGCCACTGAAGCAGAAAGGCAAAGGAGGAAAAACTAAGGAAGTCAATATTGCCCGAGGCATACCCGAAGCCATTCGCCTCAAGATGGGCTATGACACTCCTCCTGAAGAATCAGATCACGACCGCAAGATGCGTTTGCAAAGGATTCGACGCTATTGGGCTATCAGGTGGTACAAGTTCAAGAGCATCCCAACGTGGAAGTGGGCAATGCAATTTGCTTTCAGCCCACCTTATCGGTACACCACCGCTATGTGTGGTCAATACACAGCTGCTAACAGGAAGAAATTCTACCCGAAGCCTCCAGCTGTACCGCACCTGAATACCCTCAAGACTCCGGATGATTATCCTGATGAGCAAGAGAGACTTGCCATTCTGGCTGAGAAGAAAAGGATAAGAGAAGAGAAGAAGGCAAAAGCACTTGCTGCTGCAGGGCTTGATGAAGCTGAAGCATCGAAGCCTAAGAAGAGGCGAAAGCTTCGCAAACTGAGTGCTTCACCCCCTCCTGCTTCAGAAGAAGAGGGTGACAATGAAGCTGATGATGAAGCTGATGCTGCTGCACAGCTTGAAGATTCGATTGATGAAGATCCTGCTGACGAAGCAGATGACGAATCTGAACACTCTCCAATTCCCCCAAGTCCTAATAAGAAACAGTTTCGGAAGCCACTGAAGAAAAAGGCTGGAGAGAAACCGTCTGCTCCAAAAGGAGTTAAGTTTCAAGATCCTTCAGATCCTCCTGCTCCCAAGAAAAACATCGACTTGACGAACTTGGCGGTTGAGGCTCCCCTGTCTTCTAAGCCACCTCGCCATCTTGTTCCTGCTGAGCAGCGAACCAAGGAAAGGCATGACCCGAAGGCTAAGCCTGCTGCTAGGCCCGAAGCTAAAGCTCCTGAACAAGCCAAAGCTTCGAAGCCAAAGTCAACCGTTGCCAAGCCTGGCCAGACTTATGCCCAGGTCGGCACAAAGAAGCTGTCAGAAGCTAAAATGCGTAAGAGAGACCGTGCTGAAGCTGAACGTCTGCATGCTGAAGCACAAGCCCAAGCTAAGGCTCATAAAGAAGCTAAAGAGAAAGAGAGAACTGACAGAGAAGCTGCAGAATTGGAAAAGCAACGGAAAGAGCTGGCTGATTCAAACCAGAAAGCTGAAGCGAAGCGCAAGCTAGCTGAAGCAAAAGCTCAAGAGGCTAAGGCTGCCGCCAAAGCCAAGCTGCTGAGTGAAGTTGAAGCCAAGCGCCAAGCTCAATTGGATGTGCTTCGCACGAAGAAGGCTGAGAAACTTGCTAGAGCCGCTCAGAAAGTAGCTGCAGTTGACATGGCTCCAAAGAACTTTCCTTCAAAGCCAGTCGCTGCTCCTGTTCCCGAAGCTCATGTTGAAGCTGAGCACAGTGAACACAACTTCCCAGATGCAAGAGAAGGTGAACTCTGGGACTGTTTGAGCATACATCAGGCATACTGCCAGCTTGCTGATGCTGTTAATCCCAAGGCTGTGGATATTGGAAATATTTATATTTCACCGAATCTTTCTGCCATGATTGAAACTTTATACTATCAGTTGAGGGATTTTCATGCTAGGGACAGATCTGAAACTGCTAAGATTCTGAAATTCAAGAAGAAAGCAGATGATGAGTCAGATGAGGATTTCACGACCGAAGCCATAGCTGCTTCGAAGAAAATTGTTGTTGTCAATGAGGAAACGAAGAAAAATTTACAAGTATATCAAGACAAGATAAAGTCTGCAATTGAAGAATGTTGCAAGAATCACAATGCTTCAGTCATGGCTCTTGACTCAAAGAAGCGCGAAGCCATGCTCAAGCAATTAGCTTCACCTCTTCCCAAGCTGCAACAAAGAAAGAGACGTTTTATTGCTGACACTGAAGAGGCTGATGAGGTAAGCTCTCATCCAGCCAAGAAGGCCCCAAGAAAAGCATCGCCTCCTCGATGCAAAATCATCAAGCTTACCAAACCTTCTACGAAGCCATCCGCCCCCGAAGTCGCTCCACCCCGTGCTCAAACTCCACCTCCACCTCAACCTGCTCCTCAACCGTCTGCTCAAGACAACTTTGCGCCAGAACCTTCTCCTCCTCCTCAAGACATTCCTGAAAAGGATTATTCTTCAGCTCACTCTGCTGAGGAGTCTGAAGAACGAGAAGGTGAAGCCAAAGACCGAGCTATTGAAGCCAATGTAGATGCTGATGCCGAAGCAGAAGCCGAAGCCGAAGCCGAAGCAAATGAGTTGGCCATAATCACTCAACCGCAAAGGAGAGTCACAGACACTCGAAGGCACTGCATTCCTTCCCAAGACACTCAACTGGACTCCATCTACCCCAGAGAAACATTTCCTATATTCCTGGGAGAAGGATCTTCTTCAAGACATGGTCCTGAATTTGATATTGAAGTTCATCGCCAGAAGCTTCGCTTCTTTGGCAATAGTCCATATGACTCACCAAGGACTGCTGATGACCTTCGCTTCTGGACTGCTGAACAACAAATCCTATACAAGAAGCTTTATTGCCAGAAAGGGGTTCTGTTCAGGCACAAGTACTTCGACTTGCACAGTCTATCTTCTGCAACGTGCTTCCAAAATATCATGGAAACCATCGAAGCACAGAATTTGACTGGCCTGTTTCCCATGGAGACTCCATTCAATTCCGAGCTAGTGAAGCAATTCTATGCCACTCTCTATGTCTCTGGAAACCCTGATGATACAAGCTCATGGATTCTTGAATGGGTTAACTGCTAGACTGGCGGTTGGGTCCCATATGGATAATCAGTACTCCCACCATGTCTGGTCACCGTTTTGGTCTTCTTTTTTATATATCATATATTGAAGGCTCTCATGTACTGTAATGTTAATATTCTATACCTAAATAGCTAGATCCACTAACTATTTCTCTTAACATGCAAGCATGCCACATCATCGCGGAACATGCATGAGAAAATATTCACTCCTATTATCATATGTCTGTCAACATGCAAGCATATCATTTCATCATGAAATTTGCATAAAAAAAGATATATCTCAACATGAAAACACATATGAGAATTTTTATTATATTATGTTATTTATATTTAATAAACATTTTTGCGGGATATTTATTAGACATTTTAAAACTATATAGTAATCAAACATAATAAATTATATGTATTTTTAATTTTAGATTTTTATATTATTACTTTAAATATTTCATGTTTCGTACGACGAATCACACTAAAATATGTTTCAAAATATTCCCGCAACAACATGCGGGGTATCATCTAGTTAATTGAAATGTAATGTCTATTATCTGTGTCCAGCTTATCATGTAAGATCCGGCTATCAATTTTGCTGTCAAAGTTTCTTAGTGGTTATTTAATCTGGGTTGCAACAAATTAAACATATACCTAGTGGTTTGTGCAAAAGATATGTAAATATGGTGGTTTGTGCAACGATGTGAGCTGAGCGTGGTGGAAACTGCAATTCCCTCTCCTAAAGGCAGTCGGCTCTAATACCAACTTGTGACGCCCCAAAAATCAATCCGTGTACAGTAATCATACACGCAGCTACACGGCTGAGATTAGGGTGCCACGGTGAGAATATCACAGCACAACACTAAACACAAAAGGATAAATCAATATGTTACAATACCAGGGATCTCGAGGATCCGAATACATAAGTCATACAAGCCATAATATCTGAGTACAGACATAGTTAGTCAAGTTTGCCTTAAGAAGGCTAGCACAAATGACATCAGAGATACAGATCGAAAAGGCTAGGCCTCCTTCCTGGGATCCCCCGAACTACTCCTGGTCGATGGGGAACTCGACGTCGTAGTAGTCGCCTCCGGGGTACTCCTGCTCATGGGCTCCAACGTCGACTGTAGCGGCCGATCAGGCAAAACAAAAAGGGGAAATAAAGCAAAGGTGAGTATCTAGCATACCCGCGAGTCTTACGTTCGCTACTAAGGGTAAGATAGAAATCAAAATAAGGGTAAGAAGCTAGGCCTAACGAAGACTAGCATCTTCCGACGAGTCTTGCAGCATGAGGAAAGAATAGCCAACAGTTAAATATAAAGCATAAAATAACAATGCAGCAGAAGTTGATGCAGCATTGTATAACAGTAAGTTGTAATAATTAACAATGCCTCCGAGATCCCCTCCTCGACATCCCACCGAGGAAGAAAACCTGGAACCATACAGTTTAATAATAATAGTTTGTAGTGCTAATATCCAGCTTCAGCATAAAGCGTCATGTTACCGTGGACACGGATATTCGAATAGATTAAACTCCCTGCAGGGGTGCACTACTGTTCAGCCTGCACGCTCGGGTCTCTAGGGTGGCGGGCACCTTGTTACGGAACGCTCCACCAAAGCTATCCGACACGGCGCAGCCCATCCTAGGCTCAGCAGAGAGGCCATCCGACGGATTAAATCCTATGCACCAAGGGGTCTAGGTCCCTCACCCTTGCACGCTCCTGCACGGTGCGAGTCTGGCTGGGAAGCAAAAGCAAACACCACTCGCGAGTAAAGAAGACACACAACTTCCCGGCAATCAGACCGCGATACTGCTGACGTCTGAAGAGCTTTCGAATGAACTACGACACAGGGTAGCCCATAACTCCTTATCCCACGCGAAGGTAGTGCGTACAGACCAACGGGCCTCTCAAGTCATCCACCGAACCATTTAGCATTTTATTAACTTGTGGGACAACCGTTATCGTTCCCTCGACTTAACTGACCCCCGGACAACGACAGCAGTCAGGACCACCAGTACATCGGTGCCTACCCTGTCTCTCGCGTGTGCTCCTGGAGGATCTCGTCTTTCGTGGTTTGGTACCTCTCGCGGCCAACGATCAGGGGCCAAGCACACCGGTACACTGGTCGTACCCTCCCTGTTGTCCCATCGCAATACCACTCGCGGGCACCGTTGGGTCGCCCGACTTCTTACCTTTAAGGACAACCATTGCTCAGGTACCTAGAGCGGCTATACAGAGTCAGCAATGAGTGGAGTACAAGGATTACTCCTTGATAGCTCACACCTGATGGTGGCTCGGCAGAGCTGAGGTAGGGGCCTGAGGCGGTGTCTGCATTGTACCGTACCTGTTCAGTTGTAATATTTGTATCCGAGTTCACTCCCTTGAGTGATCACGGCCCTCTATCTAATCCAAGCTAACAATGCGCAGGGCTCACTGCTGAATATAATATATATAATAGTCAGCATAGGATAAAGGAAGGTACATCAAGGGGCGACAAAAAACAGGCTATGCAATTGAATAGGACTGTAATCGTAGCAGCAGCAGTAATGCCTAGTGCAAGAAAAGTACGGAAATTTAAGAGCAAAGTTATATCCCCATGAGTTTTGGATATTGTTGGGAAAAACAGTAGAGGAACTAACAAGCTTTCTAGTGTAAAACAGATGGTTAGGTTCCTGAAGTTATAGGTTGGTGATAAAGCTTCAACGAAGATTTACACTTTTACTGAAGCATATCCTCTGGAGTGAAGCTCATCACGGATGTCGACCCCTAAAAAGATAAGGAATCCTGAAGCACGTCTCATCGAAGAAGATGGCCAAGATGGCACAAGACTTAGTAGTTTTTGCGTAGTTCTTTTTCACTTCTTTGAGTCGTAGGAAAAACCGTACTATCAAGAGGGGTTTAGTAAATGTACTCCGAAGGTTTTGGTGAAAAGACTCAGATCGAATCTAAACCAGTGAGTAACCAGAGTTGAGAAATCTCATGTGTGCTAGGTAATGCTTCACCAGCGAAGACTTAGTTTTTTCGGCTCCTGAAGCAGAACCAAGTCCGTGAGTTAGCTTTACTTGGACCGCAAGTAAAGTTGCGCTGTGATTGGAAATATGACCGTTGGGGACAGGTGTCAAGCTGTCACATCGGGTCACTTCAGTCATTTCGCACCAAGGGATTGCCACCTATAAATACGCCACCCCCGCCCTCATTGGCTGGCGGCTGCTCCGAGATTAATTCCTTACAGAGGAGAGAGAGAGAGCAACCCCCACCGAAGCAAACCAAAACCCATCCACAGAAGCATAAGTCCTATTGATCTGAGTTGATTCATTATGACTTAGGAAGAAGTTTGCTAGCCTTTTTATCTTGGAGAACTGCAATTCTCCTAGACGGTTAGAGAGTTGTTCTTCAGAGAGCGAAGAGTTATTGTCGCCTCGAAGTCCAGTTTGTCAAAGGTTTCGGTGATTTCATCAATAATCAACCACGAGTGAAGAACTGACCAAGCTCAAGGAGATTGGTGCAGTGGAGATACGGACGGAGAGAGGTTAGCTCCTGTGTTCAATCACAAGTCCCTCCAACCAGACGTAGCACTTTGCAGAGTGTGAACTAGTCGAACAAACATCGCCGAGTCAAGAGTTCGTTTTACTTTCCGCACTTACATTCAGTTTATCAATTGCTTCAGTGATCTGCTTCAATGCAATTGATTCGATGCTTTTGATTCGCTATGTTATGCTTCAATCATGTTCTGCTTCAATGTTTACCTTTCTATTGAATCTCTTCGGTTACTGAGTTATGCTTCACTTCATAGTTTCATGCAAAATTTTGAAGTGATCATTCACCCCCCTCCCCCTCTGATCACATACTTGGACTAACAGGAAAGATAGGCTATATCCGGGGAAGAGAATGGCTCTGCTTGCCTGGAATCTCGACGGTAGGGGTGGGGTCGTCGACGAAGTAGTCGTACCCAGCAGCGGTGTAGTCGGCGGTAGCAGCGGGGTCTACCGAAGAATAAAGGGGGGAAGAAACAGTAAATACAAAGCAATCATAGCAAACATAAACATGACATGACAAAAGATTTTCTATCGGTGTACTAACGCAGTACGATGTATTATGCTCGGAGCGGGAATTCATCCGGGGATGAACTACCAGGTCCGGGTAATTATCGGACAGGGTGTCTGGAGGGGGAAGGTACCATGCCGGAGGTGTCGTGGACATCCGACACACGTGTGGGTGGTGTATCCGGGTTAGTTGATCTATTCCGAACAACTTTCGTGTTCGAAATAATTTAATCCGTGTACTTTACAGTACCGGAAAATTCATCGGACAAACGGTCCGGAGGGGGGCGGTTCGATGTTCGGTACGTTAGAGGGGGGTGGTAGACCAACGGATACCGTATTCGTATTCTACACATTTTTCTAATCAAAATTGATATATAAATTATTTTAATCCGAGTTACGGATTAAAAGATATTGATTTTATAAGTTTAATCATTTTTAAATCATTTATAAATCAATTACTCTTTTCTTTTTCTATTTACTTAATGTAATTAATATTCAATTTAAATATACTGACCAGTGGGTCCCACTGGTCAGTGACTAATTAATTAAATTAATCTAATTAACTAAATAACCAGGGGGGTTGGCCCACATGTCATACAGTAATCAAATTAAGTAAAACAGTTTAATTAGTACTAATAGGTGGGGGCCCATGTGTCATTCACTTAGCAGATAATTTAACCATTTTAATTAATCTAATGGGCAGTGGCCCACATGTCAGGGGGTGAGGGGGTTTATTTCTCTCTTTTATTTAGCAAGGTTATTAGGGGGTGGGGTGGCCCATTGGTCATAGGCTTAGGGGGATTAACGCTAATCAAGCGTCCTGACAAGGGGGGCCCGCCGGTCAGTGACCAACAGAACTCGCCAGCGGCGAGGTACAGAGGGCTCCGGCGAGGGTGGCCTAGGCGCCACAGGGCACCAAATCGCGTGGGAAGGGACTCGTTCGAACGAGCGCTCAAGCGCGCGTCGCCTGGGACCATTGGCGCGCTCTGGAGCGGCCCAGGAAGACGGCGGCAACGAACGGAGCGGCGCCAGAGTACGGGTTATGGCGGGGACGGCGCCGCCGTGTGCAAACCGAGCGGGAAAGGGGGGAGTCGAGCGCAGCTCACGTTGGTTGCAGGGGAGAGGTCTCGGGGCCGGAGGGTCGCCGGTGTGGCCGGAATCGCTGGGGAGACGGCGGCGGCCGGAGGTTGAAGACGACCTCGTGCGCTCAAGGTGGTCTCCCCCGGTCCGATTCGCTGCAGAGGATGACGATGCCGACGACGCGCAGCCGAGACGACAACAAGGCGGCGAGGACGGAGTTCGATGGACGTGCCGGCGTGGTGATGGTGGCGAGGGAGCCACTCGGACCTGAGCGGGAGAAGCGAAGGGGGGAGGGGGCTCGAGATCCAGGGCGTTCTAGGGTTAGGGCACGGACGCAGTGGTGCCTCGGGGTGTCTTATAGCCACCGGGTGCTACCGATGCACGGCACGGCGACGGTGCTCGCCGTGGCACCGGCCGGTTGCCGCCACGGGGGTGCGTGAACAGGGGAAACAGGGGAGGGCGACCGGGGGGGTTACCTGGGCTGGAGGGGCGTTGTGGGCTTGCTGGCCCAGGGGGGAAAAGGGGAATGGGCCAGGTGGTTTGGGCCTGGGGGTGGGGTGTAACAGCCCAGTTTTTGCAAGAATTAAAAAATTTTGTTTTCGGTGTGAATTGTTTGATTGTCTGATTTGTTTGCGGTGTTTGCATTCCCGATTTATTGATCGGCGATTATTTTTCCCCCTCGTATCTCGTATCGGACGGAGACCGACCCTTGCCACCCTGACACTCGACCTTTGCGACACCGGGTTTCACCCGATCACCGTCGCGAAAACCGCACGAGACCAGCCGCAACCAACGGAACGAAAAACCCCGTTTAATATTTAAATGGGATATTTTTATAGCGCGCCGGAAAGTTTTCTTGGAACGGTTCCAACACGAGGTGAACGCCGCCGGCTCGACGCGCTGATCGCGCAGTTCGAAGTTTTACCCGAATCGGAGGTACTGTGGACCCCCGGCGGTCAGAAACGTGAGCACTGCGCGCGCGAGAGAAAAACCGGGGATGTTTTTGCAAACTGCCAGCCACCGGGGCTATATAAAGACCACCACCCCACTTAGGGTTTTCCCTAAGCCCATAGGCAGCCACCAGCCCCCAAATCTGGAAAATATCCCTAATTTTCGCAGCAACCCTAGCCCTCTCAGATCTGGACTGTCAGATCTCGCGATCCGACGGCCCAGATCGCGCCCACCTCCTCTCTCCACTTTCTCTCTCTCCTCTCCTCCAACCTCCAGCCGCTCCAGCCCGTGGAAACCGCCGCCTCTCTCCGGCCAGCGAGCCGCCGCGGCCAAGCGCCCCTCCTCCCTCTCCTCCTTCCCGCGACCTCCTCTCCCTCTCACCCTATGCCTCTCCTCCTCGCAGGACGCCACGTGCCGCGCCGCCGATCACCTGCAGGCCGCCGCCACCTCGGGCTCAGCCTCCGCCGCCATGAGGACCCACCCGGAGCCGTGGCCGCCGCCAGCCGTCACAGTCGGCCATATCCCGGCCGGATTCGGTCCCCTGCCTCGCCCCGCTCGCTGGAGAGCCGGCTGCTGCACCGGCCGGTGCTCCAACCGCCGCCGTCGTCGAAGCGCTCGGGAGGAGCTCGGCCTCCCCGAGCCAGGACACCAACCGCTGCAGCCAGTGGGCCGGCGCGCCCCTGGTGGCCCAGCAACCGGCCTGGGCCGGCCTCCTCCACCTCAGCCCGATCCAACCGAGGCCAAGGCCCAGATCCAGCTCGCCAGCGCCCTCTCCATCCAGTCAGGCCTCTTGGGCCACGGCCCAACTGGTGAGGCGCCCGTTTTTTTTTTCTTTTTTGTAATTCCTATTTTACTGTTGGGCCCAATAGCACTAGATTTCGGCCCAGTGCATGTTTTTTTTATTTCTAGGCTTTTATTTATCTGTTAATTGTTGCGATGTGGCGGTAGCTATATCTTTTCACCGGTAGCTCCGATGGAGACGCTTTCTACATGAAAGTTTCTCTGTTTTGCGTGTAGATTAATAAAATGTTGTTTGTTGCCATGTTTGACTTGTTTACATTTTGTTTGACTGTTAATTACACTGCTTGCCACTGTAAACTGTAATTGCTATAACTTTTTAACCGTTGCTCTGTTTAAAATGTTCTTTATATGTAACTTGACTAGAATTGCATGTAGATTGTATTTATGTTGCTCTTGCTTGCTAATAAAAATAATAAAATGTGTCTAGGGGCAAAACAGTACCAAATTCCATTTTATCATGTGGTCCGCAATAGTTTGCCATGTATAGGTTTTACCCCCACTTAAATTGACTAGCCTAGATAGTTTATTTATGCTTCACCTCTTGCCATGCTTGTGTGACATGCCATGCTTGCTTGAGTTGCCATGTTAACAACCTTGGTTGATCACCTGTAGCTAAGCAACTTGAACCAACGTAAACGTGTGGTATTCGTCGTGTGTGACGAGTACTCCACTTAAATTGTTAGCAACCGCTCTCGACGGTATGTGCGATGTCTCGTGTTGCCTTCTTGTTGATGCTTGCTTGTGTTGCTTCGTAGTAATAGATGCTTTCTCGTTGATTGCTTTCCAGTGTTTACCTCTTGTGTGCTTCCGCGGGTACCTCTCGGAGACGATGCGAGCTTGCGATCAACTACACCTTCGGAATCCGACTTATTCAACAGGCAAGGACTATATATTACTTATGATCCATTCTATTTCAACCAGCGGTTTGCATGCTAGTCTAGGTTAGGTTCGATGTTTGATCCTACCACATGTTTACAGCCTCTTTCAAACCGATACAGTCATGTCCCTTCCCAGCAAACCTTGTACTGGTATGTTACTATTGCTCGTTGCTCAGCCCCTGCTTAGTATGCATGCTTAGGATGCTACGATGTTACCCTGTTACTCCTTGGTTTGGGATATCACATTATTTATATTGTTGTTGATGATATGATTATTATAATGTTGACTATATTCGACGAAGGATGGAAGGTCTAGGCTATCCCGCCCCGACGCTTTGTTCCATTCGAGTCACCTAGGATCCGAGTTCCGGGTATTGGTTTTAAGACTGAGCGTGCCTAACCGCGTGTGGGATTTTATGGGGTCCCCTCTTCTTACCTACCTAGCTTCAAACATTTCTAGAGGTGGCCCAAGCTGATTTACCATTTGAAACCGTGTGTGTGCTGGTCAGCTGCCAGTAGTTTTCAAACAACTCGGGCCAGCGGAGACTTAGTTCCTCTGTTGGTCCACACTTGGTGAGCTAGGGGTCCCCTAATGTCATGTGTGATTTCCCGACCTTAGCCTTACGGAAGAGTCCGATCCGAGAGCATGGCCAGCTTTTGGATTGGGTGTCGACTCCCCGGGGGCCACCCGGATTTGTGCGTTGTTAGTTAGAGGGACCTGTCGTTTCGGATCTCTTGGAACTAAATCATAAAATGGTTGCCTATGATGGGTAGCAACTAAGAGATATGGGCGAGCATGCGACGCCTCGTAATGGGCAGTTGGTACACCCCTGCAGGGTTACATCTTTTCGAGAAGCCGTGTCCACGATTATGGATGACTTGAGACCTACTCCTTGTTCATAGACAACAACAACTGAGATAGTCTTAATATAACTTGATCAACGTGTGTGTGCCTTGACTGCTTCTTCTTCGTCGGGATGCGAAGAGGAGGACAAGGATAGGATAGGTGTTATGTTTGCGTAAGTAGCTGATAGCAAGACTTTTGGAGGCGATTCCTCATCGAATGCTTGGCTTCTTATCTTACTCTCTAGATCGTTAGCCACTTCATAAATGCTAGTGCGGCAGCAACCTCACCACTTACCCCATCCTTACCTTAAACTACTAGTTGTCCTAGAATGACGAGTGATGAAGTCCTTGCTGGGTCAGATGACCACTACAGTTGGATGCTGAGTACCTCTGTACTCATGATACTACCCCCAAACTCTTTTTAGGGTTCTTGATCGACAACAGGTATGGTGATCGACGTTTCACGTGGAGACTCGACGACGACTAGTTAGGCGGATCCCGGCGGAGGGCCTGGACCCGTGTGGTTATGGGATCGATATTTTTCTCTTTGCCACTAGGCATTTGCTTGTCGTCTGTACTCAGACATATATCTTCCGCTGTTGTATTGTATTTGAGGCAGTTGTATGCCGATTGTATGAGATGTTGTATCCTTGTATCTGTAATGTTGTGATATCATGTTGGAAATCCGGGGCATATGACTTCGTCATCTGTCGCGGTGGGACCGATATGTGCTTCGTCCCCGGATCTGGATGGAAACATCTAGATATGGAACAATACCGCATATCGGGCCTTACAACTTGGTATCAGAGCCTTACCGACCGTAGGATCCCTTCTCTGGCCGAAGTCGAGTCTAGACAAAAACTATTTTGTAGTTACTAAGTTAGTTGTCGGAGAGTAGGAATCATTTTACTCCTTACCCCTGCTCTGGTCAGGACAAGTGTCGTAAGTGTTTTATTCTTGACTTATCCCCTTTCAAACTCTAGGATCTCGAGTGTGTGGAGTTTCGGAACCGTTACAATGCCTGTCTTGCAGCGTATTGTCTCGACTCCGATCTCAGGTTTGGGAATTCCTGTAGTACCTTTAGCTTCTCCGGTTTCGGATATCATCTGGGTCGTCCATTTCCCTCCCTCCTTTTGCCCGGTGTTTTTATGACTTGCGTCGAAAATCACTATCCCTTGATCTGGTTTTCGCAATTGTTCTTCCTCTTGTCACTGACGGTTTCCTTTTTCCGACGATGTCTTCTCTCTGCGGAAATTTCTCTCGACGGAGTTCGTTGTTCGACATGGAGCAGAGTCCCTTGTTGGTGGTGTTGAAGATCGTCGTCTCTCTTTTCTCCCCCCCCCCTCTCCCCTGGATCGTCCAGGATCTCAGGACGAGATCCCTTGTTGGTGGTGTTGTATTGTAACAGCCCAGTTTTTGCAACAATTAAAAATTTTGTTTTCGGTGTGAATTGTTTGATTGTTTGATTTGTTTGCGGTGTTTGCATCCCCGATTTATTGATCGGCGATTATTTTCCCCCCTCATATCTCGTATCGGACGGAGACCGACCCTTGCCACCCTGACACTCGACCTTTGCGACACCGGGTTTCACCCGATCACCGTCGCGAAAACCGCACGAGACCAGCCGCAACCAACGGAACGAAAAACCCCGTTTAATAATTAAACGGGATATTTTTATAGCGCGCCTGAAAGTTTTCTTGGAACGGTTCCAACACGAGGTGAACGCTGCCGGCTCGACGCGCTGATCGCGTAGTTCGAAGTTTTACCCGAATCGGAGGTACTGTGGACCCCCGGCGGTCAGAAACGTGAGCACCGCGCGTGCGAGAGAAAAACCGGGGATGTTTTTGCAAACTGCCAGTCACCGGGGCTATATAAAGACCACCACCCCACTTAGGGTTTTCCCTAAGCCCATAGGCAGCCACCAGCCCCCAGATCTGGAAAATATCCCTAATTTTCGCAGCAACCCTAGCCCTCTCAGATCTGGACCGTCAGATCTCGCGATCCGACGGCCCAGATCGTGCCCACCTCCTCTCTCCACTTTCTCTCTTTCCTCTCCTCCAACCTCCAGCCGCTCCAGCCCGTGGAAACCGCCGCCTCTCTCCGGCCGGCGAGCCGCCGCGGCCAAGCACCCCTCCTCCCTCTCCTCCTTCCCGCGACCTCCTCTCCCTATCACCCTCTGCCTCTCCTCCTCGCAGGACGCCACGCGCCGCGCCGCCGGTCACCTGCAGGCCGCCGCCACCTCGGGCTCAGCCGCCGCCGCCATGAGGACCCGCCCTGAGCCGTGGCCGCCGCCAGCCGTCGCAGTCGGCCATATCCCGGACGGATCCGGTCCCCTGCCTCGCCCCGCTCGCTGGAGAGCCGGCTGCTGCACCGGCCGGTGCTCCAACCGCCGACCCCGTTGAAGCACTCGGGAGGAGCTCGGCCTCCCCGAGCCAGGACGCCAACTGCTGCAGCCAGTGGGCCGGCGCGCCCCTGGTGGCCCAGCAACCGGCCTGGGCTGGCCTCCTCCACCTCAGCCCGATCCAACCGAGGCCAGGGCCCAGATCCAGCTCGCCAGCGCCCTCTCCAGCCAGCCAGGCCTCTTGGGCCACGGCCCAACTGGTGAGGCGCCCGTTTTTTTTTCTTTTTTTCTTTTTTGTAATTTCTATTTTACTGTTAGGCCCAATAGCACTAGATTTCGGCCCAGTGCATGTTTTTTTTTATTTCTAGGCTTTTATTTATCTGTTAATTGTTGCGATGTGGCGGTAGCTATATCTTTTCACCGGTAGCTCCGATGGAGACGCTTTATACATGAAAGTTTCTCCGTTTTGCGCGTATATTAATAAAATGTTGTTTGTTGCCATGTTTGACTTGTTTACATGTTGTTTGACTATTAATTACACTGCTTGCCACTGTAAACTGTAATTGCTATAACTTTTTAACCGTTGCTCTGTTTAAAATGTTCTTTATATGTAACTTGACTAGAATTGCATGTAGATTGTGTTTATGTTGCTCTTGCTTGCTAATAAAAATAATAAAATATGTCTAGGGGCAAAACAGTACCAAATTCCATTTTATCATGGGGTCCGCAATAGTTTGCCATGTATAGTTTTACCCCCACTTAAATTGACTAGCCTAGATAGTTTATTTATGCTTCACCTCTTGCCATGCTTGTGTGACATGCCATGCTTGCTTGAGTTGCCATGTTAACAACCTTGGTTGATCACCTGTAGCTAAGCAACTTGAACCACCGTAAACGTGTGGTATTCGTCGTGTGTGACGAGTACTCCACTTAAATTGTTAGCAACCGCTCTCGACGGTAGGTGCGATGTCTCGTGTTGCCTTCTTGTTGATGCTTGCTCGTGTTGCTTCGTAGTAATAGATGCTTTCTCGTTGATTGCTTTCCAGTGTTTACCTCTTGTGTGCTTCCGCGGGTACCTCTCGGAGACGATGCGAGCTTGCGATCAACTACACCTTCGGAATCCGACTTATTCAACAGGCAAGGACTATACATTACTTATGATCCATTCTATTTCAACCAGCGGTTTGCATGCTAGTCTAGGTTAGGTTCGATGTTTGATCCTACCACATGTTTACAGCCTCTTTCAAACCGATACAGCCATGTCCCTTCCCAGCAAACCTTGTACTGCTATTTACTATTGCTCGTTGCTCAGCCCCTGCTTAGTATGCATGCTTAGGATGCTACGATGTTACCCTGTTACTCCTTGGTTTGGGATATCACATTATTTATATTGTTGTTGATGATATGATTATTATAATGTTGACTATATTCGACGAAGGATGGAAGGTCTAGGCTATCCCGCCCCGACGCTTTGTTCCATTCGAGTCACCTAGGATCTGAGTTCCGGGTATTGGTTTTAAGACTGAGCGTGCCTAACCGCGTGTGGGATTTTATGGGGTCCCCTCTTCTTACCTACCTAGCTTCAAACATTTCTAGAGGTGGCCCAAGCTGATTTACCATTTGAAACCGTGTGTGTGCTGGTCAGCTGCCAGTAGTTTTCAAACAACTCGGGCCAGCGGAGACTTAGTTCCTCTGTTGGTCCACACTTGGTGAGCTAGGGGTCCCCTGATGTCAGGTGTGATTTCCCGACCTTAGCCTTACGGAAGAGTCCGATCCGAGAGCATGGCCATCTTTTGGATTTGGTGTCGACTCCCCGGGGGCCACCCGGATTTGTGCGTTGTTAGTTAGAGGGACCTGTCGTTTCGGATCTCTTGGAACTAAATCATAAAATGGTTGCCTATGATGGGTAGCAACTAAGAGAGATGGGCGAGCATGCGACGCCTCATAATGGGCAGTTGGTACACCCCTGCAGGGTTACATCTTTTCGAGAAGCCGTGTCCACGGTTATGGACGACTTGAGACCTACTCCTTGGTCATAGACAACAACAACTGAGATAATCTTAATATAACTTGATCAATGTGTGTGTGCCTTGACTGCTTCTTCTTCGTCGGGATGCGAAGAGGAGGACAAGGATAGGATAGGTGTTATGTTTGCGTAAGTAGCTGATAGCAAGACTTTTGGAGGCGATTCCTCATCGAATGCTTGGCTTCTTATCTTACTCTCTAGATTGTTAGCCACTTCATAAATGCTAGTGCGGCAGCAACCTCACCACTTACCCCATCCTTACAGTAAACTACTAGTTGTCCTAGAATGACGAGTGATGAAGTCCTTGCTGGGTCAGATGACCACTACAGTTGGATGTTGAGTACCTCTGTACTCATGATACTACCCCCAAACTCTTTTCAGGGTTCTTGATCGACAACAGGTATGGTGATCGACGTTTCACGTGGAGACTCGACGACGACTAGTTAGGCGGATCCCGTCGGAGGGCCTGGACCCGTGTGGTTATGGGATCGATGTTTTTCTCTTTGCCACTAGGCATTTGCTGGTGGTCTGTACTCAGACATATATCTTCCGCTGTTGTATTGTATTTGAGGCAGTTGTATGCCGATTGTATGAGATGTTGTATCCTTGTATCTGTAATATTGTGATATCATGTTGGAAATCCGGGGCATATGACTTCGTCATATGTCGCGGTGGGACCGATATGTGCTTCGTCCCCGAATTTGGATGGAAACATCTAGATCTGAAACAGTACCGCATACCGGGCCTTACATGGGGTTAGATAGGTTTTGCTTTTTCTTTTGTTTTTCTCTTTTTCTTTTTCTGTTATTTCTATTTTGTATTTGTTTTACTAACCTAGGCATTTTTGTAAATTGTGGAATGTGTCCCATAATTTAGTAATCACCATAGGTTACTGCCACAAAAAGGTTGGGCAATATTAAAAGTCATTTAATATTTAAATTAAATATTAAATGCTTAATAGGTGGTTTTTGGCTACTGTTTTGATTTATTTGAGATAATTGGTAGATCAATAAATTACCACAACTATACCAACATGGTCCACTGAATATTAGTGAATTTATATAAGTGGTTTCATAAAAAAAATTGGGCAAAGTTTATTTTGCACTTTGGTTTTAATATTCCACCAAAGGCAATTCAAGATTTGATTTGATTTCAATTGAAATGGTTTGGACTTTGTTTTGATCCATGATGATCAAGGTCCATGATTCACATTGCTTGCAACAATAACAAAGGGAAATGAATTTGAACTGAACCAAGTTGATCAAACAACATTTTTGAACAGTAGTGATAAACAGTAATGGTGATTACTGTTCACTGACAGTGAGAGTGTTACAACTGGGTTAATAGGTTAGTTCTCAAAAATGTTGTTAATGGTATGGAAGTGCATAAAAACATATAAAAGTGTCAAACAAATGAGCATGGAACAAGAAAAAATATAGGTATGATACACTACTATTTGATTATCTCCTTTTTCACTTTGAGCAACTCATGTAATGAATGAGCGTAGGGAAGATAAATGGCACTTAGGATGGCAAAGAGAAGAATGATGGGGGTAGGAAGTCAAAATGTGAGAAAGGCTCCACAAATGAGGTAAACCATTAGGAGAGAGAAAGCCTTATGATAGATATGGTGTGAGAAGTAAACATTGCTATGCGACGGATGCACATAGAGCTATAAGTGTAGGAAATCTCTCCAATGGGGCGCATCCAACTTGCTTGCTCATGAACCTAAACCTCTTTTGAGGAGGCTCGTCATTGAAATATATAAGTCAAGTTCATTAGTGTAAGGTCCTCACATAGTTATGCAAGAATGTTATAGAAACTCTCTACAAACTGAAATACAAGTTCTACTTTGAAGCACAAGTGTGGATTTAAAAGATAGTAGTCTTGCCCCCTCTCTTTTTTTTGTGGTCTCCAATAATTTTTTCTTTTATTTCTCTCATTTGTCCTCTTTGGGATCTTTTCCTTTATTTTTGTATTTTGTCCTCTTTGGTATCGTTTCCTCACTTTTAAGGGCAACACTCTATATGAACATCATCAACACACTTTTTGGTCATCATAACTCAAACCAAAGAAAAACATGATGTATGCAATATATGCCCCTCTTCGAATGTAGTAGGATGTGCAATGATCTAGTGCTCATGTAGCAAAAGGATGTAGTGATGATGAACAAGGTTTAATCTTGGAAGATTGATGTGCGCATTTTGTGCACACATATAATAGCGTATCTTAGTACCAAAATCCTGCATATCATCCATCTAGCCCTTTTAATTATCCATAATGCATAGTTTGCCATGTTTTCCAATTTTACAAGTTCATTGCATAGATTTTAGTTTTTACTTGTTTTTATTAGTTTTCCTTTGTTTTTTGCCTTTGTAGGTGCATAGGTGTGTCCGTGGACTTGGCGCATCCAAAGGGATCAAGTTGGGGTCAAACATGAAAAGTTCCAGGCATCAGATTTAGGACCTTTGGAGTATTTGATAATTTGGCATTTTTAAAAGTGTCTACATTGAAGATACAATGTCATTGGACTATCAGGATTTTCAAGAGGAATCCACCAAAACCAATAACCTCAAATCAAAGTTCATATAAATAAACGACAGCCACAACACTGAAGCGCTCCGAAGGTTACATAACCTATCCGATAATAATAATAACGGTGTCTGGTAAGATCGTACCAGCATCCGTACCAGATCGATCAATAAATCCGTCATAACTTCCTTGATTTTGCTTCAATTTTGTCCTAGTTTGTTTCTATGCGATTCTTATAAGATAAGAGATGATTTAGAAGAGGATTTGAATCCCCTAGAGCCCTTTGATAAAGAAGGAGGATCTATATTAACGGAAGAGACCCAAGGAGGCCTCCTATAAAAACACCTCCAACCCTAGCCACCGGGGCAACCAATCTTCGTCCTTGAAAAATTCACGTAGAAATCAAACGGTATCCCTCATGTCATATAGAAGGAGCTCCTCGCTCCATAGATCCACCTCTATCACCAACACCATGAAGGCCATGCAAGAGGAGAAGGAGGCGCCACCATCATCTCCATCACAGGCACCCATCTACATCGTCCCACCGTCTTCATCTCCCTCCTCGCACTTGTAATTTGTAAGATTGAATATGTTGATGAGATCAATGAAGCATTCCTATTTACGTGTTTTTCATCTATGTTTGAGTATTTGGTTTGGTTCTAGGTTGAGGTATGATCTAGTGCACACAATTAGGTTTTGTCGATTTGTTTAGTATTTACTTTCTTTCATGTTGCATGTATAGCATCTTGCAAATACAAAGAGTAGATAGATGAACTTTGTGATCCTTTGGGTCTGTTGTGTACTATTGACAATCATTGTAACCATGAAACGATGTTATGACTAGTTCAACTAGGAGTGACAATCCATGGATGTAAACTATAGGTGATCATTTACATTTGAGGTGTATTGCATGTAATACTAGTTTGCCGCTACCATTTAGTCGCCACTTTCGTACTAGTGAGATTGGAAGCCTAGACACCACCTTTCACTTTATTCAATCATGTCGTTACAACTCTCTTTTACCTCCCCCCCCCCCAGCCCTTGTATTGCCGCTTTCCTTGCAACCGATAGAGTAGACTAGGTTGAGGAAAACCAGTCATTTTAAAAATAGATCTATAAAAGGTAATTAGATCATGAGCAGTCAAAGGGAGGATGAGTGGCAACCAGGGAGTCGGTTCCCTTTATAAATCGATTTTAACCTTATTTGATCAAATTAAATAGGTTATGTGCTAAATCAATCGATTTTGGAGTTGGCCTATGAAACATTTCACTATTTTAATTTATCTTCACTCTTTTAGATCACACAACGAAAATGCCTCTTTATGTTGCAGGAAATCCTATAATTTGAAGGAGTCAGTTATTTTTAATGTTTGGTCTTATTTATTTATTTTCTGATAAAGATGTTTATATTATTTTAGAAGAAAAATATTTATGTTAAACCCTGAATTCGTGTAGGTTCGAGATATAAACTCTAAACTATAACTATTGAATCTCGATCCAAATCAAACCCTCAACATAGATTTTAGTGAAAACATAATAATCCAAATTATTGCTTGCAGATGTGAAGTCTTCGCACTTTACAAAATCCATTTTTTAACATTAAAAACCTAAAACAATTATATGCCTCATCGTCGAGATATGAAAACACTAAAAAATGTTTTTAAATGCTTGTATATTTGTAAAAAAATTAATTTTTAGAGCAAACATTTCTTGAATTTTTTAAGAGTGTGGGCATTTAAAAAAATTAAAATTGAGTTTGAATATTTTGGAGTGCGAACATTGTTTAGTACAAATACTATTGAGGGCGAGCATTTTTTGAATTTTATTTATGTTCAAACATTTTTATTTTATGTGCTAACTTTGTTGATTTTTTCACTGCGAACATTTTTTGAGTGCAGACTTTAAAAAAACTAATTGCACATTATTTTTGAAATGCGTAAAAAATTCCCAAAAATTTTAATTTATGAAAAAAAAATCAGAATTTTAAAATTTTACTATGAAAATTATATTTATTATTATTGTTATTTCGAAAATGGAAAGCAAAGAAAAAACAGTACAAAGTGAGCGCTTGCGCTAATGGGCCGGCCTAATATGTCCTAATGTCCATCCAAACAGTAATTCTCCATTTCCCGGTGCGCTAAACAGGTACAATGTCCTATTTAGACCGGTATTGCATAGTTTAGGGTGCAAACGATAGAGATTTCGTTTCGTCAAACCTCTACAAATTGACGGTTTACAATGGGTTTTTTTTTCATTTCAAAATGTGAGCATCAAGCGAATACAAAGCATGATGAGCAACACCCAGCCTCTTGATAGTTTTGACAGATTTGATTTCCTTGGGCTACGGAAGAAATTTGCACAGGTTGAAATTTTGACCAGTCGCTCCGCACTTGCTGTGCACAACTCATTTGGCTGCACTGCTGCAAAACATGGGGATGCTGTGGAAAAGAAACACAATGAACTCCGAACTATAATAATTCAAACGAATAATCTTGTTTTCAAGTTAAGATTTCTTCAATACTAGTAATGTTAAGTACATCATAAGTATACAATTAATGTTGACGTTTCTGGAAGTTGGCGTAGGATTTCCTCATTATCGGCCTATAACCATTGGCGATAGTACGATAAGTATTTCTTTTTCCTATAACCTTTGCATTGACACAGTTGCAAAGCTTGCCACAGAGAAATACAGTTGTGCTGGCAATCTGGGCTGAATGCTGCAGAATGCAACAGCTGCATTCATCACTACAGAATGGTTGATTTAAGAGGCAGTTGAAGTAACTTTTGGGTAATCATTATCGGGCTGCGATTCCCATTCTATCCAAGATCCGTCATAAACTGGAACGTCACGCTTCCCCATTCTATAGAGCCCCTGTAAAGAGATATATTGTTATGACTGCTGTGCAGGGTCAATGTCTCAAAGATATATCCAAGAAGAGTATGCAAGATTTCCAGACCAGGGCAAGTATGCAGGCAGTTACACCAGATGCACATGTGAGGACAATCGAGTGATCAAGCGAAATTCCTGGAGAAACATCAAACCAGGAGCTGTTATACATATCCCTAAGTAAGTCTGCTTCTTAGGTCAGAGATCTGCATAGTTGCACTATGCACTGTTCTGCTTTCAGTATTATAGTATACATCGTGAAAGCTGTTTGTTTTTCCTTGCATAGTAAAGGCCATGGATAAACTGCGAGTTTCAGAGTATAACTGTTAGATGAAACATAATGCAGACCTGCTTGCTCAAACTTTTTTGATAACTCATCTGCAGGGAGGAGCGTTTGTGCATTATCAAACATCTGGGAGAAGACCAAACAGTGTCAATTATTTGGTATTTGTGGTTATCCAAGTATTATATGATATATTGCACAGTTACACTATACCCACCTCAGGGAATGGAACACATGTAGTTCCAGGTATATGCCCACTTCTTACACCTTGCCTTGGTTCTGGCATTACACCATCAAATCTGCGAATGAAAAAATTGAAATCGTTTCATGACAACAATAAGAAACTAGATAAAACTTTTCGGGGAGATTGACAAGAATAATAAATGTCATCATGTTTAGTTAAATTAAATTTTGAAAATAAAGTGACATAAGATAAAAGCGTTTAATACAACAGTGAGATGAACCATAATATCTGTGTGAACCAGAGATAACATTGTCATCAACTTTTTCATACTAAAGGAAATCTTCTTAACTTCGTTACTACAAGAAAGTTCAATGCTACATTAATTATGATCAGAGCTTCAATAATTAGCACTTCCAATCGGAATTATCACATATTGAAAGTTAGGAGATTTTACCTGCCCTTTGATCGGGCAGCTACATTTTTTTTCTTGAACACGCGTTGTTCTGTCTTAGATGGAGAAAGCAAGATGGTGAAATAATTTACAGCTGAGAGAAATTCTAAGCTAGCAAATAATTAGAACAAAGATGTTACCTGGCCTTTGCTCGGGCATCAACTACTTGGTGAGCCTTAGCAGCTATATTGTGTCTGACCTGTTACACAGACAGAATGGCTCAACATACACGTGGATAATCAAGATACTAGTGTGCCACTGAGTTATATCATCTTCATATTCTTCAAATATTACAGAAGGTAAAATATTTGCAGGATACTTAAAAGAAAGATCATGACATATAAACAATCTGTTATGGCGCTAGGGTTTGGGAGGGAGAGAGAGAGCGGCGAGGGCGCGAGAGGGCCGGCCGGGGACCTTGGTCCACGGCCGGGCAAGAGGGAAGGGTTTTCCTTCTTAATTCTTGCTTGATTAGATTGATACATCTCCTCTCCTTATATAGAGAGGTTTACTTGACTCCCAAGCAAGGCTTTACTTGACCCTAAGCAAGCGAACCTTATCTCTAATTAACCCTAAGACTAACGGGCCCAGGCCCATTACGTACTCTAACACTACACCCCACCTGGACATGCAGCTCGTCCTCGAGCTGCAACCTAACCAACTGATAACCATGACTCCATGCAACGCAAACCTAACACCTAAAAACAAGCCTTTTACACTCGGCTTGTTTTATTACTGGGACGCTTTATTTTTTACCCTTGAACATAAAGTCGACACCATCCGCCCGTCGGACGTGCACGTGTAAAGCCACCTGGATCCCATGGAAACCATCGAGACAAAAGGAGCCATCGCGGCGGCCGGCGGCGGAATGCAGTGGTGCTACACGGTGCGCTCCTGTCGGTGACACCATGCCTTCTCCCTGCCGGATGACTGTTGATGTCGCAGACGTTGAGTGCGCTGCCCGCGGCGAAAACAGCATGCCCGCCGTCCGTGGGAAAACCCGCATGCCCAAGATCCCCGACGCAGCGGACGAGATCGAGGTCCTTGGCACAGCGAAGCGCAACTTGGAGGAGCTGTAGTTGCAAATCACGCATCTCCCGCACACGCCGACGCGCTAGGAGGCCGCGCGCAGCAGCCTGCAGCCTCACCGCCGCCGACACATGGTGGGTAGTGATGCAAGCCGAAAGCGGTGACGACGACGGCGGGAACTTGATCTGCTGGATGGGAACGCCCAGGGACGGTGGCTGGGCGTGGCCGGCGGTCGGAGGTGCCGCCTCTGCACGATACAGCGAGGGCGTCGGGGCCGTGTAGGCGGGCATCAAGGCACCGCCGTGGAAGAGGGGGTCGTCCACGTTGTCGTAGTGACCCGCGGCGCTCGAGGGTACGCCATAATGAAGTACCGGGGGTGTCGTGGTGGCCGGCGGGAGGTAGGGTTGGCCCGAAGTCGTCGTATAGACCGGCCCGAGCGACCCGGCGAGCCATGCCGGCAGCGGTGATGACAGAAACTGCAGCTGCGGCGTGGGTGGTGGCGGCAGCTGCTGCAGCACCCCGGTGAGAAAGAAGGTGGCCAGCGGCTGCGGCGGCCCGGCGACGGTTGTCGGCGACGGCAGCAGCAGCGACGGCCCGTAGATCGCGGCGGAGGCCGCCCGGTATCAACCGCCACGGCAGCAGCAGCGACGGCGGCGACGAACCGTAGATCGCGGCGGAGGCCCCCCGGTGCGGCGGCTGCCACGGCAGCAGCGCCGGCCCGTTGGTGGCGGCTGATGGCGCGGCCGGCGGCGGCCCGTAGGGGCCGTCCAGGAAGAGGTGGAGCCCCTGGACGGTGGTGGTGAGATCGCGGAGCGCGCCGACGATCTCCTCCGAAGTGAGGGCGGTGGTCGTGGTCGGCAGCGGAAGGGATGGGGCGGCCGGCGACGAAGACATGATCGAACCAGAGCAATCTGATACTAGATGTTATGGCGCTAGGGTTTGGGAGGGAGAGAGAGAGAGCGGCGAGGCTGCGAGAGGGCCGGCCGGGGACCTTGGTCCACGGCCGGGCAAGAGGGAAGGGTTTGCCTTCTTAATTCTTGCTTGATTAGATTGATACATCTCCTCTCCTTATATAGAGAGGTTTACTTGACTCCCAAGCAAGGCTTTACTTGACCCCTAAGCAAGCGAACCTTATCTCTAATTAACCCTAAGACTAACGGGCCCAGGCCCATTACGTACTCTAACACAATCCTAACTAACAATGACATGAAGCAATCCATGATCTGATTTACTCCGTCTAATCCTAATTAAGTGTCGTGACTTCTACTGTGTATTTGCACTTGGCCAGCTTTCTTTTCACGACACTTATCGGATCGGAGGGAGTATCATTTATTTGTATCTATATGGACGCAAAAAAGTTTCAGGTAAACCGAAGTGACTTAGGTTTTCAGTTAAGATCGAGAGAAAACCTTTTCTAGTGTCCAGAATAGCTGAGGTCGAAACTCTGTCTGAAATGTGGCACCATTTGCCTGCAAAAAACGAAAGCATAATTATTCAGTAAGAAAAAGGAGTTGAAAGTAAGATAGCCATACCATCTTAAGAGATATCTTACCAGTCCACCATTATAAGCTGATTCAACGGCACTATTAGCAGCTTTGGATTTCAGAACTGCATCATCAGGGCAGCTGCCTCCGATATTGAATCCAGAAGCTTGCCACTGAGGGAAACCTCCATCTAAGACCCAAACTTTATCGTGTCCAAGAACTCTGAACATCCTTTTAGTTGAGGCAGTACGCAGGATGCATAAAACTCATCAAATTTTGCATACAGAGGTAGAACATGTTAATTAAATTTTGCATGTTTGCCAGGTAAACTTCGAAGTTTGTGTCTGGGTTTATTCATTCATGCAGTTAACCTTCTGTCGAATAGAAAGATTCAATTTGCCTTGTGCAACACACCAAAGTGACAAAACCCTGACATTGTAGCCTTTAGATTTGAGGCATGATATTAGGGACGGTATTCGCCATAATCGAAAACTATGTGTCATCTCTTCCCATTGCATGTGTACTTCATTATTTTTATATCATGTTCAAAGCTTTAGTGCTTGAAGTAAGCTATCATTAGACTATCATGTTGAGAAATTAATTAGCTGTATCAACTTGCATAGGTATGAGATTATGCAAAGGAGTAAGAAGGTACCTTTGTTTGTAGTAAATAAAAACAAGAAAATAAATACATATACTTGAACTTCAGCATCATATATATCAAGAGCTTAACTCTCTGTGCAGTAGCGACTTTAGTCGATTTTTTTTCTTCATTCAGTTAAAGTCAATCAAAGCAGCGTTCTGCTTACCACCAAACACGAGGTGCACTGTAGAAGCCCTTTCCATCATAAACAATAACTTTATCATGGTTACTGATACCAAGTGCGGAAACCGCAGCTGCAAAAGCCTCTTCTGATGGTAGCATGTGTGGCAACTGAAATAATTGCGTGTAAAAATAAGTCAAATGTCTATACCCATATGCTGATATGCATACAGTGAAAGACTGAAGAAAGAAAATCATTGTGTTGGGTCAATTGCCAATTTTCCACAGCTCCAAAAAAACTGTTGGTTCTTATTTATTCAACTCAAAAGATCATGGAAAAGAGAAAGGAATTAAAATCTGGAAGCATTTCTCACATCAGTCACCCGATCAGCGATTCCATCGATGTCGAAGAACAGCGCGCCAGGAATATGGGCCACCTGATCGTATCCAAATATCTTAGCTGGGAGAAACATTGCCACGAAAGGGGG
This sequence comes from Bromus sterilis, assembly GCA_950022295.1. Lineage (NCBI taxonomy): Eukaryota > Viridiplantae > Streptophyta > Magnoliopsida > Poales > Poaceae > Bromus > Bromus sterilis. The sequence continues at coordinate 278,442,069 of OX465599.1, read as the reverse complement.
GGAACAATAAACAGTGTAGGTGATCCAGAAGGAAACCTGGTATTCTTGCCATGGATCCCTGCTCTCTTGTGGCATGTACCAGGAAGCATCCAACACCTAAAACATAGTCCAACGTTAAAAGAACATACCCCAATCATTAATTGGGCACAACAAGACAACATGACAGGGAGTAAAATAACACTGGTAAATAATGAAGTCACGGTTGCTTCTGATGGTAATCAGCAAACTGTCCTCCACAGAATGGGGATAAAGTGGATGATGTGAAATCAAGAACATGCTCTTGGTACTGCTTCTGAAAAGCTTGCAAAAGGAGCGGTTGCTATTTCTTCTAGAATCGAAGGGGAAAACGGGAGGCGGATGAGGGATTCTTTTACCTTGATATCAGGCTGCCCTAGGTGCTGCTGCAGCCATTGGGCAGAAACAACTGGATCGTCCTGCGTCATTAGCCGCCTTTGCTGCCTGCTGCGATAGCAGAGACGAAGAAATGAAGAGACAGAGGGCAAGAGCAGAAATTGGAAAACGGAGCTTGCCGGTCAACGATATGGGCAGGAGTTTGTGCTTCGAGGAAGGGATATAGCCGCCGGAGCCGATTTGGACTCGTGAGGCCCGCAGCCGCAGGCAAGAAGGTGAACCTCGGCGAGAAAAAAAGTATTATTCCAAATTAGTAAATTACCAGCTGTGAATTTTTGGAGTTTTTTTTATAAATTCATGAACTTTATCACTAAGGACATCTCCAACGAACGGTGACCTTCAAAACGAACTAGTATCTGTGCACCGCTATGAAAACCGATCATCCAACTTTATTCTTAAGCGTCCATTTCTATTGTTTTTCTAAATCCGTAGCACTCATAATTTAAATTTAAATATTACAATTCAACAATATGTTTAAATACAATAGTTCTTGGTGTCCCCTTTAACCACTCATAGATGCTTAATCAGATCTTTCTTAAGATGCTCATGAGTTGCTCGAAACCACATTTATTGATGTATTTGAAAAAAACTCATCAAATATGGCCGAATTCAAACATGGAAGTTGAATACTAGCATCCATTTTTTCAAATTCCTGACCTCGACAACATCTTCACCCTTTTATGGAAGTATCTAACAAAGAAATTTGTGCAAGTTGAAATTTTGATCGGTCGCTCTGCACTTGCTGTGCACAACTCATTTGGCTACACTGCTGCAGAAAATGGGGATGCTGTGCAAATCCCAAAAATTGGCATAGGATTTCTTCATTGTCGGCCTATAACCTTTGTATCGACTTTGGTGCAAAGCTTGCCACAAAGAAATATCATTGTGCTGACAATCTGGGCTGAATGCTGCAGAATGCAACAACTGAATTCATCACTACAGAATGGTTGATTTAAGAGGCAGTTGAAGTAACTTTTGGGTAATCATTATCGGGCTGTGCTTCCCATTCTGTCCAAGATCCGTCATAAACTGGAACGTCATGCTTCCCAATTCGATAGAGCCCCTGTAAAGAGATATTGTTAGAGACTCCTAGGAAGGATCAATGTCTCAAATACATATCCAAGAAGAGCATGCAAGATTTCCAGACCAGGGCAAGTATGCAGGCAGTTACACCAGATCCACATGTGACGACAATCGGGCGATCAAGGGAAATCCCTGGAGAAACATCAAACCAGGTGCTATTATTGATGCTGCTTGGTGAACTTGATGTACATATCCCTAAGAAAACTCTGCTTCTTAGGTCAGAAGATCTGTATAGTTGCATTGTTCACCAATGCTGTTCTGCTTTCACTATTGCATACAGTACCATCGTGAAAGTTGTTTGTTTTTTCTTGCATAGTAAACTACGAGTTCCAGACTAGAACTGTGAGATTAAACAGAATGCAGACCTGCTTGCTCAAACTTTTTATAAAGCTCATCTGCAGGGAGGAGTGTTTGTGCACCATCAAACATCTGGGGAAGATCAAGCGGTGTCAGTTTCTTTGGTATTTGTGGTCATGTAAGTGTTATGTAATATATTGCACAGTTGACTATACTCACATCAGGGAATGGAACACATTTAGTTCCAGGTATATGCCCACTTCTTACTCCTTCCCTTGGTTCTGGCATTACACCATCAAATCTGTGAATCAAAATTTGATGCCATTTTCATGACAACGATAAAAAACTAAAATAATTTGGCGGAAGATTGACAAAAATAACAAGTGTCATCATATTTTGTTACATAAGATTTGAAGAAAAAGAGATATAAGACAAAAATATTTAATATCTGTGAAAAATAAGTACCATTGTCATCAACCTTTTCACATTATAAAGGAAATCTTTTAACTTCGTTATTGCAAGAAAGTTCTATGCTACATCAACTATGATCAGAGGTTCACTAATCAGCTCTTCCAATCGGACTAATCATATATTGAAAGTTAAGAGATTTTACCTGCCCTTTGATCGGCAGCTACATAGTTTTTTTCTCGAACACGCGTCGTTTTGTCTTAGATAGAGAAAGCAAGATAGCGCAAAATTTAACAGCTGAGAAAAAGCCTAAGCTAGCAAATAGTTAGAAAAAAGATGTTACCTGCCCTTTGCTCGGGCATCAACTACTTGGTGAGCCTTAGCAGCTACATTGTGTTTGACCTGTTACACAGACAAAATGTCTCAACATACACAAGGATAATGAAGAGACTGGTGTGCCACTAAGTTATATTGACTGTGTTACAGCCCGGGGGTGCCTGAAGCCACCAAAAGTTGGCCTACCAGACCCGACCTGAGGCCCCCTAGGTCGCTGCACAGCCCCGGCCATCAACCTAGCCTGTGGGCCCTCTAGAAGGAATGAATCTGCATCCTGGCATACAAGACAATAAGACCGGATATCCAGGAAGACTCTCCAACCGCCTTAGCCGACTAGGACCCATGTAACCCTAGGCCCCGACCTTCATTATAAGCCGGGGCAGGCTAGCAGCTAGGGCACCATTTACAACCTTACCATCACCCCTCGATATACCTACGATCCTCGAGATCAACCCTATACTTTGTACACCCCCATCAATTCAATAAAATACGAGCAAAGAGTGGGGTTTTACCACTAGAGAGAGGTGTCGAATATGGATAATTCTGCCTCCTTCTTCCCCTCTGGGCTTTCCGTCTAGTGACGGCATCCTACCAAGCGGTCCACCGGATTTCACACTGGCAGTGGCGCACCAAGCACGGGTCATGCTATTTGAAACCGAGATCGAGATGGGATCTAACACTCTTTCCGACACCTTCGCTCCTGGACAGATCATTGTCTTCGGCGCAATGAACTTCGTCACCAATTCAGCGGGGCAGATCCAACCCATCGACACCTATGCTTCAAGCCAGATTCTTATATCATCAACTTATAGAAGAAGAAGAGTCCAGTCTCGAGCAAAAAGGTGGACAAACAGTGTTGGATCATGAGCACTCGCTGAGAAACCAACGGCAGTCACCACAGAGGCAAAACGCTCAAACCAGGCGCAAGGGGCTAGTTTAAGGCCATGTAGAGAGCGACAAAGACGACAAACCATGCCGTCGAGAACAGAATACCCAGGTGATGGTTGCATGTAAACCTCCTCACGTAGCTCACCATTAAGAAAGGCATTCTTAACATCAAGCTGAGACACATACCAATGGCGAATAGAGGCCACGACAAGAAGTGTGCGAACAGTGGTCATATGGGCCAAAGGAGAAAAAGTCTCATCGCAATCATGACCATGCTCCTACTGAAAGCCACGATTTACAAGACAAGCTTTGTAACGCTCAAGAGAAGCAATCTCCTCTGCCACTCAGGATGAACAACGGCATCACGATAAGAAGTCAGCTCAACAACAACAGCGCTAGCGCTTGGGAAACCAAGGCGGTCAACAGGCGGAAGCGAATGAGAATACAAGCCAGAAGTAGGCTGAGACGAGAAGGATGCCGCATCAGTAGACGCATCCACAACACGCGGACAGCGAGTATAATACTGAGGAAAAGCGGGAAGACTACGAGGAGGAATCACCGGGGTAGGACAAGGGACGAAGAAGACATCGGGAATGAAGGTTCAGAATCGTATTACAAGCAAGGAGAGGAAACCATGGGAGATGGCGACGGCATATCCGCAACCGTCGCAGAAGCAGGGCCAGTAGGACGGGCAGACATGGGCTCAATGGAAATGATAAGTGTATCTAGAAAAGTGGCGAAAGATCTATCCTCCACTAAAAAGGTCGAGGAAGATGGACGCGGGTAGTAGGGACAAGGCCCAGCAAAAGGCACATCCCTACAAATACGCATCCGACAACTGACATTATCCCAACAACGATAGCCCTTATGGTGATCACTATAGCCTAAGAAGACACACTCAATGGACTGAGCGGTCAGTTTGGTGCGTTCACGAGAGGCAAGAAGAACATAGAAAATACAACCAAACAAACGAAGCATCGAGTAATCAGGAGAACGATCAAAGATACGCTCGAACGGAACGCCACCCTGCAGAGCAGCGGATGGCTGAAGGTTGACGCGATATGTAGAAGTGGAGCAGCCTCAACACAAAAGTGAGGCAGAAGAGAGGCGGTGATCATCGACGCATGAGTTGTCTCAAGAAGATGATGATGCTTGTGCTCAGTCACACAATTCTGAGCATGAGCACCATGCTAAAAAAACTGAGCAAGAGTCCCCTGCTCAGAAAGAACAACACACAACATCTTGGAAATATACTCGCCAATTGAGTCAGAACCATGAGCAAAACGCTTACATAGAGACAGAACCTCACTGCAAGAAGTCATAAAATAAAGCCAACTGTAGCGAGAGAAATCATCTTGAAAATAATATACTAATGATGGTCTCCTTTCGAAGCGAAGGGAGTCGGACCCCAGACATCGGAATTAACTAAATCAAAAGGACGCTGAGAAACTGAGATGCTACATGGAGTCATAATATAACTCTAACAAGGATTACCCAGGTTCGGTTCCTCTCCCTAGAGGTAAAACCCTACCCCTGCTCGTGTTGTATTGCATCGATAGGGTGTACAAAGACAAAGTACATGGTCGATCTCAAGGATCCTAGGTATACCAAGGGATGATGGGGTAAGGTTGTAAAGGGTGCCCTAGCTACTAGCCCTGCGTCTGGGGTTACGTGAGTCCTAGTTGGCTAAGGCAGTTGGAGAATTCTCTTGGATATCCGGTCTTATTGCCTTGTACGCCAAGATGTCGATTCCTTCATTGTAGAGGGCCCATGTGCCGGGTTGATGGCCGGGGCCGTGTAGCGACCAAAGGGGCTTTGGTCCGACTTCTTGTGTCTTGAGGCACCCCTGAGCCATAACACCTAGGAGTATTTCTAAAGGGTGCCCCATCTTCACATTTTTCAAATATTATAAAGGGCAAAATCTTTTCAGGATACTTAAAAGAAAGATCATGATATATAAACAATCCCAACTAACAATCATCTGAAGCAATCCATGATCTTATTTATCATTTATCTGTATCTATGTGGACGCAAGAAAGCTTGAGGTAAAACAAAGTGACTTAGGTTTTCAATTAAGATGGAGAGCAAAACCTTTTCTAGTGTCCAGAATAGCTGAGGTCGAAACTCTGTCTGAAATGTGGCAGCATTTACCTGCAAAAAACGAAAACATGATTACTCAGTAAGAAAAAGGAGTTGAAAGTAAGATAGCCATACCATCTTAAGAGATATCTTACCAATTCACCATTATAAGCTGATTCAACGGCACTATTAGCAGCTTCGTATTTCAGAACTGCATCATCAGGGCAGCTGCTTCCAAGATTGAATCCAGAAGCTCGCCACTGTGGGAAACCTCCATCTAAGACCCAAACTTTATCGTGCCCAAGAACTCTGAACATCCTTTTAGTTGACGCAGTATGCATAAAACTCATCAAATTTTTCATATAGAGGTAGAACATGTTACTGAAATAAGGCAGAGAATGACGTCCGGCATGTTTGCTAAGTAAACTTCAAAGTGTGTCTCTGGGTTTATTCATTCATGCAGTTAACCTTTTGTTGAATAGAGGCAGATTAAATTTGCATTGTGCAACACATCAAAGTAGATAAAACCATAACATGGTAGCCTTTAAGTTTGAGGCACAGTATTCGCCATAATAGAAAACTATGTATCATGTCTTCCCATTGCATGCATACTTCATTATTTGTATCATATATTCAAAGCTTTAGTGCTTGAAGTAAGCTATCATTAGACTATCGGGTTGAGAAAGTAATTAGCTCTACCAACTTGTATAGATGTGAGATTATCAAAAGAGTAAGAAGGTTCCTTTGCATAGAGTAAATAAAAATAAGAAAGTTAATATATCAAATTAATTTGAACATCTTATATATCAACAGCTTAAGTCTCTGCAGTAGCAACTTTAGTCGATTTTTTATTTAGTTAAAGTCTATCGAAGTGTTCTGCTTACCACCAAACACGAGGTGCACTGAAGAAGCCCTTTCCATCATAAATAATAACTTTATCATGGTTATTGATACCAAGTGCAGAAACCGCTGCTGCAAAAGCCTCTTCTGATGGCAGCATGTGTGGCAACTGAAATAATTGCATCCAGTAAAATAATGTCTATATCCATATGCTAATATGCACAAAGTGAAATACTGAAGACAGAAAATCATTGTATTAGGTCGATTGCCAATTTGCCATATCTGGAAGAAACTGTTGGTTCAACTCAGAAAAGAAAAACTGTTGACTCTAATTTACTCGAGTCAAACGACCACGCAAACAAGACAGGAATTAAAATATGGAAGCATTTCTCACATCTGTCGCCCGATCAACGATTCCATCGATGTCGAAGAACAGCGCGCCCGGAATATGGGCCACCTGATCATATCCAAATATCTTAGCTGGGAGAAACATTGCCAGGAAGGGGGAGGAACAATAAACAGTGTAGCTGATCCAGAAAGAAACCTGGTATTCTTGCCATGGGTCCCTGCTCTCTTGTGGCATGTACCAGGAAGCATCCAATACCTAAAACAGAGTAGTTCAGTGTTAAAAACAACACAGGTTCACCTTAATCCTTTGTTAGGCGCGACAAGAATACTAGGAAAATAACATGACAGGGGGTAAGATAACACTGGTAAATAATTAAGTCACAGTTGCTTCTGATGGTAATTAATCAGCAAAGTGTCCTACACACAATGGGGATAAAGTGGATGGTGCGAAATCAAGAACATGCTGTTGTTACTGCTTCTGAAAAGCTTTCAAAGGGGGCGGTTGCTGTTTCTTCCAGAATCGAAGGGGAAAAAGCGAAGCAGATGAGGAATTCTTTCACCTTGATATCAGGCTGCCCTAGGTGCTGCTGCAGCCATTGGGCAGAAACAACTGGGTCGTCCTGCGCCATTGGCCGCCTTGCTGCCTGTTCCAATGGCAGAGACGAAGAGATGAAGAGAGACGGAGGGCAAGAGGGGAGATTGGAAAGCGGAGCAGCCGGTCAACGAACGCGCAGAGAAGTAATAATTTTCCTGGGTTGTCCTGTGGAGTTTGCGTTTCCAGGAGAGATGGAGAGGGATACGGCCGCCGGCGCCGATTTGGACTCGTGAGGCCCGCGGCCGCAGACAACCAGGTAAACCTCGGAGAGAAAATAAAATATTAATCCAAATTAGTAAATTACCTCCTCGCATACCCAACACCCCCCCCCCCCCCCCCGATGCCGCTCTCGTCAACGACCGAGGGGTTCCCCTAGGCGCCAGGGCTAGGCCCCCTTCTCCAACTTCCTCCTCCGTCGGCAGGCCAAGTCCAGTCGGTGAGCCGGCGACGGTGATCTTCTCTTCTCCTCGCTCGATGTCGCGTGCGGTGCGGGACGGCAGTTTGAGCGATGGTGTTGCACTGCTTCAAGGTATGTGGCAAATTTGATCTTTTGCCCCACCTTACTTTGTCATTTGATGATTGACAAAGTAAGGTGGGGCAAATCATCAAATCCCCCAAGGTATGGTGGCGTTTGGTAGGGTCTGGGATCTCCTCTGGGTCGCAGAGGGATGGGCTCGTCGAGGCCTTACGTGTCTCACCGACGATTGGATGGGCCTTGCCCTAGATCTGGTGTGATCGGGGCCATAAGGGCCTTGGTGGCCGCTCGGAGCATCGGCGAAGCCACGTTAGCAATGGCTGTGGTGGCCGGTGACTCGACGGTTTAGTAGATGGTCCTAACGCTCTTCTTTTGCCAAGTCATCTTTATCGGATGTCGACCTCTTCAATCTGGCCGCTAACGAGTTCCGATCTTCCCTGTCATAGATCTATGCAGATTGGTGTTATGTCGTCCCTGGATATCTAGATCGAAAAGGCTCTGAAAGTGTGCGCTCACATTATCAGCCCACATAGCTTCAAGAAGGCGCGGTGCGAAGCTTCGCTTTCTTATCAGTGTCATGGGACATGTCTAAGTCAAGATTCCCAAGGCATTGATAGAGGTGAAGAAAGTCATGGCAAATGCGATTGGAGGATTTGAAGCTTTGGTGGAAGAGTGTATTGGATGCGATGAAGAATGTGTGCTAGCTGTTTGGTGAGTTGCAACAACGGCCTCGGCAAGTGGGGGCGGCAGCACTGGTGGACTGCATTTTTTATGGTGCTCCTTGAGCACCGAGTGTCCGAGAGTGAAAACTCAAGGTATGGTCTTTATTGGTTGTACCTATCAATGGCCTTGTTGAAGGCATTGTTTTTGGGTGAATTCAGACTTTCTCTAGGGTGAAAACCCAAGATCTTTGATTGAGCAACGACAACGCATGTGTACTATTTACTTCTCGAAGGCGTTGCTTTTCGAGAACCTTTGTTTGTAATCCGGGTTTTTTTGTGGTGGTTCGAGTGCTGCTTATGCTAGTGATTCATCATCATGGTGGGGTCTCTTTTTATATATTTTTTGGCTTTGTGTATCCTTGATGCCTTTGAACATCTCGTTGGTACAGAAACCGGATGTAATTGATATCTTAGGAAAATTTGTGCTGATATTTTTATCATGGTCACACATCCCAAATAGAGTCTCGACGTGACATGAAAGTCTGTATTTTCTAAGATCCATATCTAATTACGGGATTGTGAAAGTTGATGATGGGATTGACTTCAACTATTGCCATACTTGATTGATTTCATCATGTTTCGACCATAATGAACTTATGGGGATAGAGCAAAGGCATAAGAAGCTTCTAGAGTGACCCAAAATTCCTTGGATCAAATGGATATTGATCTATAGGCCGATAAGTCTCGATCTATATAAAGAGAGGAAATCCTAACTTTTGAGATCCCCATCCATCACCATGAATTTGCCTCTTCCTTGGCAAGCGCCAATAGAGGGACATGCTCCTCCATACCAGCACCAACTCCAAGGAAGAAGGGGGCCAAGGCCACCGCTCCTAGGGTCCCCGCTAGGGACATCTCCATTAGCGTCTACATCAACAAATATATCTCCCCTCTCTTTCTTGATGCTCATATGATGATTTGAGAGTAGTTCACCCTCGAGGTTTAGGTATGTGCTAGTAGCTATGTGTTTGATCTCTCTCATGTTCTTGATGGATTATTGATTGTATCATGAGCTTTATTAGTATATATAGTTGGATCTATGATGTTCATCCCTCTCTATCTTCTTTGTAGTGAATTGAGTCTTGCTCTTTAATTTTTTTATGTTGGATTGAATACTTTGGATTTGAGATTACATGATGCTTGTCTAATAATTAACTTGCAGATACACGTAATGATATTCGGGTGCCCTATGCATAAAAGGTTGAACGATGGTATCATATGGTGTTGTCATAGTACAGTTTCCGGGATTATCAGTGACACTTTGTGGGTAGTTCTATGAATCAAGATTGGAAAGATAATTTTGAGGTGGTTGGTTGTCAAGCGCACCTACGTGATTTCATCCTACTTTCTCTGATATAATATAAACTTTGAAGTGGTTCTTTGCTGCACCTTGAGGGATTATCATGTGGTTCAATTATATCAATGATGTTGAGAGTTGGTACTAGTGAAAGTATGAATCATATACCTTGTTTCCAAGCATTGCAAAACCATTATATCACACTTTTGTTACCTGCTACATTGTTTATCGCATTTGTTTAGATTACATGCACCTATTTATATCATCCATATTACACATCTATCATCACCTCTTTGATGAACAAACGCAACTATACAACTAACAATTGTATTAAGTGTCTTGGGAACACAAGAGATTACTAGTATTTGATTGCAAGATTGTTTGAGAGAGAACCACCTTCATCCTGCACCTCTCGTGGATTGATAAAACTTAGGTCATTCATTTAAGGGAAATTTGTCGTTGTCCTACAAAACTCTGCACTTGAAGGCTCAACAAAGTCTACAAGAATAAAGTTGTGTGGTAGACATCTACGTCAGATAGAGGACATCAACAAGGGAAAGATTTACCGACGCAACAAAAATGACGAGTTAGTTGTTCGTCATGAGGAAGTTCAACCATGATATGAAGACACTAACAATATTTCCACCGCTTACTCCAACTTACTGTACAAGTGGTGCTTTGAGGATGATTAGAAGAATGTTGCTAGTTCCTTGTCTCTCGTATATGTCTATCGTTAGCATCACCATTTATTTTTTAGTGTATTGATTCCAAAGGGGGACTTCAAGCCCTTGTGTTTATTTTTATTATTATTTAGGCTTGTGATGCTTTTATTTCACTTTATGTTGATAGAGTTTCATGACATCATTCATTGTTTATTGTAGCTTGTGGTTGTGAGCTACTCCTTGATTGTTATTTTAAGACTTCGTGATTCTTATGTTTATCTATGTCATGGATATGTGTTATGCTTACATGTATTCATCTCGTGATCATATCATGACATCTTATTCATATTATGTTTGCTCTCACACCACACCTATTGCATATGATCTATGCATCCTTGTGTTTATCTCATCGATCACATGTTAGTTTTGTGTAGTGTATCATTTGTTATGTGACTCACTCATGTCATTGCATTTGTCTACTGATATAGGGGGAGTTCCTTGTGTATGTGTGTTTTGTATTGCAAACATATTTGAATAAATGTGCACACATGGGGGTATTTTCTTATGTTGATAGAGCTACATGGCATCATTTCTTATTTATCTTTTGTACATGCCCTAACCATAGTTTCATCAATTCGCCAAAAAGTAAAAGATTGCAAGTACATGTACTCTCTAATAATATTTTGGTGTTGATGATAATGGGATCACTGAGACTAATGTTAGTTTATAGTTTTATATCAAGACATTGGTCTCTCGACGATTATATATGGACATGATTAGCCCCCACATCAAAAAAGAAGACGACGACGATACTTTGAAGACTCAAAGGTTTTGTTTTGATTTATTTTGAGTTATAGGACAACTACACTATTATTAGGGATTGAGTTGATTACACAAGGATGTAGACCATGGAAAACATATACACCAAGCCATCCCAATCCTACCACAAGAATATTTGTTAAAATACTTCTCAAGATGACATGTGTTGTGTATACATGGTCCAAGGGGCGTGCCCAAAAGGCCCATCTATTTCTCTCCGGACATCCCATGCACACTGGCCCTTTAACCCTGTGCACGCGTGGTCGGGTGCTAAACTCTCTGGACACCTAGTGCGCACGGGGTTCCAGGGTTGGCTCCCGCGTGCCCCCGTAAGCATGGGGTCTATAAGGATGTGCGCATGGTCCCTATGTTGTTGGCGATCACTTTGGAAAGGAGGTAAAAGTACCCACCCTTCTACTACCTCTAGATCTAATTATTGATTTTGAGTCGCCCCTTTATTGTTGGCCTTCAAAAGCTTAATTACTCCCAAACCATCCAATCAAACTCCATCAAACTTTGAGGATTGGAAGATAATGACTTGATCTACTCTTCCACCAAAGCAATTCGTGATCCTCACTTTTATTCATCACCAAACTTGTTACTCTTAGAGATTTTGGACTCCTAGGTGGTAGGAGTCAAGGCATGAAAGCTTCGTTGTGCATCGGTGTCTTCGTCCCAGGACGCCCATGCATTGGCAACGGCGAGGGTGGGGTGGGGTCCAAAATCTACCGCTCCCATTCTGTGTCGTCCTATTGTCGCGCCTTGGAGGCCGCCTGATACTTGACCCACAATGAAGCTAGGGGGTACGACTTCTCCTCTTCCTCCTCATCCCCAAACATGAAGATGGGGTGCTCCTCTCGCTACACCATTGACAAGGAAATGGGTGATGGATTGGAGGTAGGTGAGAGGGTATTGGGAGGCACCGGAGAGAGGATTATATAAGCGAGAGAGGGGAGAGTAATGCTCTTTTATAGTCCGTCGTGGTCGCCATTAAGGAGGCAATTGGCGAGGCGGCAGGCGACACGTCTCCCAATGAGAAACAATGTCGCTTTGCTCATAGTTCATGGCGCCCTCACGCGCCTCCTCCCGGTCTGCTCACACACAAGCCAGGAGATGATGTCGTATGGCGAACATCCGACGAACTACCACGAGAATCCAAGGGAGTGACCGTGGGTGTTAATGGTGCGTGGTGGCGATCACGTTTCCCCATCACCCATGGTGCGTAATATGTTGTGTTGCTTCAAATCTCTCCTATGGCGTGAGGAGGAAGCCAAAACTTTCCTCATGAGCACAGTTGAGTTTGGAGCCAATCCCAAACAAAGCCTCCACAACCTTCAAATATGGAGGTTGGGAGGCTACGTATGAAGGGAGCTCCAAAAATTATAGTGATTGAAGGATGAATCACGACTTTGCTATAGCTGTTTTTTGTGGTCCATGCTTCATATGATGATTATTATGAAATTATGATGGATCCGGTGACTCTACTGCTAAGGTGCTTTTAAGGTAGAAAGTGGCGTACACCATTTGATAGGCTTCCCTTCATTGGCTATGGGAATGTATTGAGTCCTCTTTTGAATTTGAGAACCTTCAAATCTTGCTGCTTTGTTTGATAAGTGAAGTCGTGAGTGTAATTTTTTTTAAAGGCTCGAAACATGAAATCAATCTGATGGAACCTTTCACATAACCTAATACGAGTATATATTTATTTATTTTTGATGGTGAAGTCCGAGGTGGAACAGAGGGAGCAGAAAGGGCTTCAGACAAACCAAAGGTTTGTTAAGCAATTTGGAGACTGAACAAAGTTCAGCTCTTGCTCTCATTTCACCTCCGCAAACACTGTGATGAATGCTACTCCCTCCAATCAATAATAAGTATCCCTCATCTATATCTCTTATAAGACAAAACCCCACTAAGATGCATTTAAGGTGTCTATCTCAACATGCAAGCTATCCACATCACCCACTATTGTATCCAATCATTTGTCCATGTCATCCACTAAAAAAACTCAAATAACATGCATTTGTGGTATCTATCTCAACATGCAAGCTATCCACATCACCCATTATTGTATCCAATCATTTAACCATGCATGTCATTTGGCATCCACTAACAAACTCAACTAACATGCATTTGTGGTATCTATTTCAACATGCAAGCTATCCATAACATTCATTATTGTAGTCAACAATTTATTCATATCATCCACTTTCATTTATTACCTCCGATCCATATTAATGGACTCAACTTTATCTAGATTCGTATGTATCTAGTTAAGTATTTAGACTAGATGCATATGTATTTAGACAAACTTAAGTCCATTAATATGGATCGGAGGGAGTACATGAATTTTATACCTTTCAATTTATATTGTAGAGTTCTTATAAAAATTTCCGCTGCAAAGCGCGGGGTATTCTTCGAGTTTACTATAAAATTTGTACCAGCTTAGTACAAAATGAGTGATATTTATTATGGATAGGAGGAAGCACTTATTTTCGCAGTAACTTCACAAACTCCACCTGTTACACACACAATTATACAGACCACACCGTTTTCAAAGTAGTCACAAGTGGCTTAGTATTGTCTTCAGAGACCCTGCCCTTTTCCTACGATTCATGCACTCGGGTAGCTGCTGATTGGTTGGTCCATGATAATTCACATTCAGCCAAGTCCTGTGTTTCAGCCTACATGCCTGGACTTTCATGTTCGGCAGGATCCCATCAAGGGCATTATATTTGAACAGGCAGGGATTTCAAACCTTTTGGAAAGCACAGTCCATGCAGTAGCATGGAGTTTTAACAGTTTCAGTATGCAACCACTTCACATAAGTAACCTTCCATGAGAAGATGACTTTGATTTCTCTGGAGAACAAAACTTAGGTACACACTGGAGTGCAGGCCAATAGGTGACGGTGCTCATGTTTAAAGCATCTTTATTCTGGCGTTCCTTGCTGCTTTTCATCCCCTTCCTTACTGTTTCACTACCTATCTCTGTGCTGACGACATACTACGCATCTATCTTTCTCCTCACCAATCCTGTGAAGAAGTCAAAGCTGCAATTCAAGAAATTGTGTCAGATTTCATCGATCAAGATGGTATGTGGCAGACCATTATATCCTTGAAAGACACAAGTCGTGAGAATAATATATAGTATAATACACTATAGATATAAAGTAAATATCTCTCCTACTTACTTATTAGAGGCATAAGAATCTGCCAACCTTTGTCCAACCTACATGTACGTTAACCCCCTCCCTCTCATTTTGATTTTTCCCTACCATCCTGATTTTCCCCTAACATGAAACTGAACTGCTCCACTCTTATTGAGTTACCAGATATAATTATGTTTCCTTTGCTAAGCCAATAAGTGTTTACCATACAAAATAATAATTCAATCACATTAATGTGGGCAGGTAAATCACGGGCTAACCTAATAGAATATTTACGCCACCGTTGCAAAGCACAGACGATTATCTAGTAATGAGAAAAATGTTAGTGATGAATAACAAATGGCATTACCTGTTACCATCAGGGTGCAGCTCATAGCTTTTGCCGTCCTCACCAACAGCATATAAATAGCCACTTGACGTTAGCCCCTGGAACGATTTAGTCTGGTTAGGGAAGAGAACATATCTACTCACTATCGAACTTAAGGTTCTCTCCTTACCTGAATAGTGACCACACTGTTCCCAGATTGGCCTTCATGCCCATCCTGTACGACGACTCTTTGGCCACTACATAACAGTGAAGATTACAATCTTTAGTTAGAAACGACAAAAACAAAACACATGAAACACCATATAGGTACAAAATTGGAGTCAACATTCGTAGCAGATACATATTACACTTTAGTAAGAAATTTGGTAATGAAAGTCCAACAAACCAATATCAAGATAAGACTTTGTACCTATGAAGCCATGAGTTGTAGTATCTCTCTTCAAGGGGCTGAAATCCTATAGTAAAGATTAAGAATATTATGGAACCAATTTTACCACGAAATGATAGAAAATTTAACTTAATTTGCAAACATCTAAGGCCAAATAAATTAATCATAAGCAGTAAAAAAATGCACTACACCTAATGCTCATTTATTTTTTAGCTGAAGAAGAGAAACTATTGACAGGAAATTACCTTGATTTGAGAAAATATCAAAAAGAACTTCAAATTTATTGAAGAATGATGCTAGTATGTCTTCTCGTTTAAGTCTTGGTGAATTAGCCTTCAGTTCTTGAAGTGCAGCATTCAAACATGTAGTAGGATTCTCATTGTCAACATTTAAACCAATACCTGAAAAGTATAGAGGAATCCAAGTTTTCATAATTAATGACTTGAAACTACCTTTTCTGGTATTATATAATCGGCAATGTTTAGTATCAACAGCATATGGGACATGCTTACCAGTACAAATATTGTAGACTTTTGGTTCATATGATGAGGTACAAAGAATGCCACCAACTTTTAAACCCTTCAGGTATAGATCATTAGGCCACTTTATCCTTACATCTAGCTCTGGAAGTCCCTGAGTTTTATCACATAGATATTATAGGATGCCATGACTAAGAAATTAACCTTATGAAATATCATAGTGCAATTGATGAACATCACATATAGGTAAGAAACACTGTAAATAATGGTTCTTCATTAAATCCTCACCTTAGCACAACACAAATCTTTGATGGCTTCGGTCATGGCAAGGCAAATGACATATTGCATAAGGGGAAGCTTGCGTGCATCATTCATCTGTGATGTAAATGAGAACATAAGACAACCTGGAGGTGATTCCCACACGTTCTTCGATCTTCCTGCAAAGTCATTGTTAAAATATCAAATTTTAACCTAGTGGACATGATTAAGCAAACGGGTAACACTCAAATGCTTAACGAGCTCTGCTCAGTTAAGTATACAAAAACGATGAATTTCTTGAACCACAGAAGGCGGAACGGAATCAACTAAAATAAAGTTTGGTTCAAGTTGTCAAACTACAATCAGAAAATCTACAAATGGTGGGAACCGTCTAGTTAGAGAACTACACTTTTTTACCAAGACCTTTTCATTTTGTGAAACACCAAGACTAATTCTGCAAACCTGTTCATTGAATACATGGGTCAATATTTGCTCAACGATTGTCTGACTATTTGTTAACCATTGTTCATCAGATTCAAATACATCTTAATATGAGATAGACCATTTATGGATCCAAATTAACTCTACAAGTTTGCTATTTCTCAAACTATTTAACCCATGCAGCGCGGCAACTTCAGTAACATCAACTAAGCATACAATAAACAAGAGAGCATAATTTATCTACCCAAATTGACAGACATTGATAGTGCAGATTGCAAAATCATCAGAACTAAAACATACTAAAAGCGACTAAAAAAAGCACCAATCGGTCTATATATTTGACGCACCTCTGCCTTTGAACTGCACGTCTGTGACGCATACGACACCTACCGGAAGCTTGGAGAAGTTCCTACAAAAGGAATATGTCCCGAACTTGAGCGATTCGAGAGCAAATTATTCACAACAATTTCCTGAAATGGGACTCAGAATAACAAAATACACTCACTGCGTGACGAGGTCGTGCGTGGATGCCATCCGCGGCGACCAGAGCATCCACCTCCCAAATCGCCGCGCCAGGAGCGCGCCCATGTAGGCGCTGGCGTCGAAGCTCGCATCCCCGCCGGCGTCGGACGAGAGGGAGACGGCTAGCTCTCCCCCGCCTTCCTCCGCTAGAGATATCTCGCCGGCGGCGGAGGCGAGGAGCTGCTGGTCCTGGGGGAACTTGCCGGAGAGCACGAGGAGCGTGGTCGTGCCGCCGCCGCTGCCATGCGCGGACGCGACCGCGCGGGAGCGGGAGGAGAGGTAGCGGCGCAGGGCAACTGCCGCGAGCACGGCCGCGGCGGTAGCGGCGGCGGTGGCGGCCGGCGGCGGGAGGCGCGCGGGGAACGGCATGGCGAGTGTGTTCGATGTCTTTCTTTGTTTCCTCCGCCGATTTTAATTCTGAAGAACGGTTGGCAGATGGCGGAGGCCGGAGGCTGAAACCTCCCTGGAACGGCGACTCAGCGACGACGGGGCTCGCGCGGAGGCGGAGTAGCGTGCTGCCGTGGATGTGCGCTCGCGCACATGTCGTACTGCCGTGGACGGGAGCAGGAAGAAGGGTAGGGCCTAAAGGCGGCGGTGGCGCGAGCGGCGGAGACTCGCAGGACTGGAGGATCGTGCGCGTGCGTCGCTGCGTGCAACGTGTAAATGTTTACAGGCTCCAGCAAAAGAGCACATAGCCAAAATACCACTAGTGAAAACCGAACATGCCAAAATGCCACTAGTGAAAACCATCTTGCCAAAATGCCACTCAATACCCCCTAAAAAAACACACACTCAATACAGTTTTTTGTAGACAAAATGCCACTAGTTGTTAACTGGCTCTAACATCATCCAAAAAGACATATGTGCCCTTACCTCTTCACGTGTTACACTTACAACTTAGTAGCAAGTATGACAATAATTCAGCACATTTGGACAACATTTCAACACACTTGGGCAGCATTTCAGCAAATTCTAAAATTTGTTGCACCTGCAATGACAGATACTAGAGAAATAGGTTGAAAAAATTCATACTTTTGTTGAAGAGCCTGTCGAGGTCGAGGTCGAGGTCGATGTGGGCAAGCCGGTCTGGCGTCGGTGAGAACTGGAGGCAGGGACGGAGACAAGGGGGGCGAGCAGGGGCTAGACCCCCCCTAATGCGGGGCAAGTAGTAATAACGCGTACCAATAGTGTGGAAGGTACTCGTAACTTGATTAGCCCGTGATTAACTCGTCTGTATCTCTCTTTCCCCGTCAAGCGGCGACACTACAGGCTACAAGCCCAATAGCCCCTCGCGGTTAATGTGCAGCCCATATAATCTGTATTACTAACATTGATCCAATTATCCAACACAAATCGAACAATTCTGGGTTAAGCTCCTAGGTCAGTTCCCACCGTCACGGCAGCCGCCGCTGTTCGCCATCTGCTGCAGACGCCATGAGACGAGGATACGACTGCGATACTAGCCGCTCCAGCACGCCATTCTGCCGGCCGCCGTGGTATTAGCGTTCCGGCGCTTTATCTTGCCGGCCACCACGGTACTAACCAATCTGGCGCTCTTCAAATGTTGGACTGCCGTACCAATGAACAGGTGATCTTGACCATGGTAAGTATTTATGTATAGAATTGCACTTCAGTATACACATTCTCTTTTGACGAAGTACAACCAATTAATCTAATTGATTAGTATGTACAAACACAACGAACTGATTTAGTAGATAGATTTGTTCTTCATTTACTTATGTTATGACTTAAACCATGAACAGAAGTCACAAATTATAATTCTCTGTATAAGCCAATTGCTTCAAGAGGCGGCATTCGATCTTAGTGCTAGAATGTAAATCAATCCGAGGAGCAATAATAATGCAGGTAATAGTTTCGATCCTAATCTGTTTGGTATGTTGTCTGAATGCAAGCGTTGTTCGTCTTAGAGCTAAATTTTGTTTGAGAGAAATTTATTTCTAAATTGCCAAACATATGTTTACTAGATATAATATAAATTATTTCTTTTTTATTGGATGTCTCCAAACGGACATATCAACTACGGTATTTTTCTTTTATCATACCTAAAAACTATTTCAATTATTCGATCAGTGAACGTTTCGTCCCCTCATGTTCAAATCCTGGCTTCGCCCCTGACTGGAGGCGCGGGGACGAGCCGGTCCGGTATGTGGCGGTCACTGCAGGGGATGAGGGGAAGAGCCGATCCGGAAGCGGCGCGCGTGGCCTTGGGCGACGGAGGAGGGAGAGGGCCGGTCGGGCGGCCGGGCGGAGGAGGGAGACGGTCGGGCGGGCGACCGGCCGGGCGGAGCAGGGCGACGGGCGGGTGACCGAGCGGAGGAGGCAGACGGGCGGACGGAGGAGGGAGACAGGCGGAGCGCGACGGAGCAAGGTCGACGGGCGACGGAGCAAGGTCAGATGGGGAGGGGAGAGGCAGGGAGGCGCCGGCGTGGGCTGCTTCCGCGCGCCACCATGGCTTGTTTGGCTTGTCCTGTGCGTGCGGGAGAGATTGGGAGCGGAGAGGTTGAGTTAGGGAAGCAGGGGCAAATTTGGAATAACAAAAAAACTGTCAAGTCACTAACGGGTTGACTCACATAATTTCTTTGACATCTAACGACAGTGTCATTGTGGCCTGGAAAATTGAGTGAGTATTGTTATTTTGGCAAGTTGGTTTTCACTAGTGGCATTTTGGCATGTTCAGTTTTCACTAGTGGTATTTTGGCTATTTGCTCCCAGCAAGATCCGGTTGTACACACTGCTTAATGCGTTGGTTTTTAGATCGGTAATGTTTCGATCGTGCGCCTTCTTATCTTCGGCTAAAAAGGCTTTATGAAGCCTGTTAAGATTTTTATGGTATTGACAACGGTGAAGAAAGTTACAGTGGTTGCGATCAAAAATTTGTTATGATAAAAGAGAAGCTTTGGTTGTGATGAAAATTTGCGGCACATGTTGTTCCACAGTGCCGCGTGTTGAAGATTTGTAACAGCAGCGAGCTTAGAAGGAGGGAGCGACAACACAGGTGAAAAAATAATTTTGATGATGCTCCTCAAGGCGCATTTTTTAGGTTGAAACCCCAAGTTCTGACCTTCGTTGGTTGTACATGGCAATGATTTTGCTGAATGCATTGTTTTCGGATTTCGGTTTTTCTTCGGGATAAAAACTCAAGATTCTTGATCGGGCGACGATAATGCTTGTGCATTGTTGACTTCTTAGAGGTATATATCCCTTTTGGAAAACCTCTTTTGTGGTCTAGGTATTATCTATGGTGGTGGTTAAAGTATTGATGTTGCGAGTGTTTCATCACTATGACGAGGTCCTTTTTTCTCTCTCTTTCTTATTTTGTTCTTGGCTATGTGCATCATTGATGTTTTTCGTCATTTTTAGTGCATAGGCTGGGTGTAATTGGCATCATCACGATATTAATATATTCGCTTTATCGAAAAAATATGTTGGTGTTTCAACTGTTGGGTAGAGGAGCACTCCGCCGACGGCTGTGTAATGCCCCCAAAATCAAGTCGTGTACAGTAATCGTACACGCAAGGTACACGATCGAGATCAGGGACTCACGATAAGATATCACAACACAACTCTACAAATAAAAATAATACAAGCTGTTTAATACAATTCAGGGGACACGAGGGCTCGAATATAACAACTCGAGAACACAAAGTTAGCGGAAGCAATAGTATCTGAGTACAGACACAAGGTACACATGATCTTCCTTAAGAAGGCTAGCACAAAAATAACAACGATCGAAAAGGCGAGGCCTCCTGCCTGGAAACCTCCAAACTACTCCTGGTCAACGGGGAACTCGGCGTCGTAGAAGGCATCGGGGATCTTCATGTTGCGGTGGTCGGCATCGGGGATCTCCTGCTCCTGGACTTCAAGGCTCCAACGTCGACTGCAACGGCCAATCAGGCAAAACAAAAAGGGGAAATAAAGCAAGGGTGAGTATCTAGCATACCCGCGAGTCTTACGTCCGCTACTAAGCATTTATGCATTTGTATCAAATGGAAAGGGGAGGTTGTATATAGTGGACTGCAAGGTAGAAATCAGAAGAAGGATAAGAATCTAGGCCTAACGAAGACTAGCATCTTCCGTCGAGTCTTGCAGCACAAGAAGAGAACAACCAACAGTTTATATAAAGCATAAAGTAACAATGAAGCAGAAGTTGCTGCAACATTGTATAATAGTAAGTTGTAATGATTATCAATAATAAATGCCTCCGAGTTCCCCTCCTCGACTTCCCTGCGAGGAAGAAGACCCGGAACCATGCAGTTTAATAGTAGTAGTTTGTAGTGGTAAGATCCAGCTTTAGCATAAAGCGTCCTGTTACCGTGGACACGGCTATTCGAATAGATTAATCTTCCCTGCAGGGGTGCACTTGTGTTACACTACACGCACGGATCTCCAGGGTGGCGGGAACCTTGTTAGGGAATGCTCCACCGAGGCTATCCGACACTCCGTAGCCCATTTTTCAAACTCAACAGAGAGGTCATCCGCCGATCTAAATCCTAAGTACGCCGGGCCTTTGAACCCAACCCGAACGTACTCCTGCACGGTGCGTGACTGGCCGGTGAAGCATAAGCAAACCAAATAAGACAACACCGCGCGAGCAAATAAGACAACACCACTTCCCGGCAATCAGCCCGCGGTACTGCTGATGTCTGAAGAGTCCTCGGACGAGACTACGAAGCAGGGGAGCCCATAACTCGTAATTCCCACGTGTAGGCAGCGCGTATAAGCCAATAGGCTACTCAAGTCATCCGCCGAACCCTTAGTAATTTTATTAACTTGCGGGACAACCATTATCGTTGCCTCGACTTAACTGACCCGCGGACAACGACAGCAGTCAGGACCACCAGTACATCGGTGCCTGCCCTGTCGTCCCACCAAGTCTCCGCGGTTACCAACAAGGTGAACCGACTCCTTACCTTATCTCGCGTGTGCTCCTGGAGGAGCTCGACTTTCGTGGTTTGGTAACTCTCGCGGCCAACGATCAGGGTCCAAGCACACCGGTACACTGTTCGTACCCTCCCTGTCGTCCCGTCGCAATACCACTCGCGGGCACCGTTGGGTCACCCGACTTCTTACCTTTAAGGACAACCGTGGCTCAGGACCCTAGGGCGGCTATACAGAGTCAGCAACGAGTGGAGTAAGAGGATTACTCCTAGATAGCTCCACTTGATGTGGCTCGACAGAGCCGAGGTAGGGGCCTTAGGCGGTGTCTGCATTGTACCGTACCTGTGCAGTTATATATATTTCGTATCCGCGTTCACTCCCCAGAGTGTTCATGGCCCGCTATCTAATCCTAGCTAACAATGCGCAGGGCTCACTGTTGAATATAATATATATTTATAAGGCAACATAGGATAAAGTCAGGTTCATCGAGGGGTGAAAATGACAGGCTATGCAATTGAATAGGATTGTATCGTAGCAGCAGCAGTAACAATGCCTAGTGCAAGAAATGTACGAAAAATATAGGCGATATCTAGGGAAGAGAATGGCTCTGCTTGCCTGGAAGCTCGATAGTAGGGGTACGGTCGACGATGTAGTAGTCGTACTCGGTAACAGTGTTGTCGGCGGCAGCAACGGGGTCTAACGGAGAATAAGGGGGGATAAACAGTAAATACACACAATAATAGCAATACAAAGGTATGACATAGAAGATACAAAGCAACGGGGCTCTAACGCAGTGTTCGGTGATTTTCTCGGAGCAGGAATTTACCCGGGGTTGACTCATCAGTACCGGTTGATTACCGAACAGATGATCTGGAGGGGAAGGTTCCATGTCTGCAGTGTTAGAGACATCTGACAGACATGTGGATAGTGTATCCGTGATCGTTGATGCATTCTGAACAGCTTTTATGTTCAGAACAATTCCATCCGGAAAGTTTTACCGGTACCGGGTAATTACCGGACAGATTCACCGGAGGGGGGATGTTCCACGTTCGGTATGTTAGAGGGGTGCGGTGGGTATACGGATAGCGTATCCATAACCGTGATATTTTCCTGATCAAGTTTGATGTATAAATTATTTTCATCGGAGTTACGGTTTAAAAGATATTGATTTTAAAGTTTTATTCAATTTAAATCAATTTCGGGATTTATTTTAGTATTTAATTTCAACATTATACAAAACATTATAAAAAACAGTGTACTGACAGAGGGGGACCACCTGTCATACACAGGGGTGTTTGATTGGTCAACTAACCAGTGGGTCCCACCTGTCATAGAGATATTTTAATAAAAACATTTTATTTAATCTAATAACAGTGGGGTCCCACATGTCATGGGGACAAATTAACTCTAACAGTTATTTAAATCAGTGATTAATTTAAAAGGGAAGGGCCCACATGTAAGTGATAGGGAGTATTTCTATTTGTTTTAAAACAACAGTTAACTATCAGGGGCAGGGCCCATTTTTCATTTACACCATGGGGTTTTTTAATTCGTTTTAACTCTAACAAAAAGGGGGTTTGTAGTGGTTAGGGGTTAATCTCCTGGCTGACACTACTGGGCCTGCCGACGGCAACAACCACCGTAGCACGGCGAGGCCGGCCGGCTGGTGCTTCTCTAGACAACGACGAGGGGAGGGGAACCAGGGCGTGGGGGCGAGGCGCGGCCGGGTGGCCATGGGGCGCACCGGGGGGGGGGGGGGGGCAGGGCGCGCGGCCTGGTGAGCACGGCGGCGGCCAAGGCACGACGGATGGGCGCGGCGAGCAGCGCAGCGGCGGCAAGCGACGAAGGGCTGGGGCGCAGGGCAGGGGTGCGCAGCTAGAAGTGGCGAGTGGAGGGGGAACGCGGCCGCAGCGCGCAACGAGCAGGAAGCTCGAGCTCGTGCTCGTGTCCCCGCCAATGGCGGCCCAGACGGGGCACGACCCTCCGGCGAACCAAATGAAAGGGGAGAGGGGGAATCGTTGGAGTGGCTCACGGTGAGAGCGACGGGGAAGGCAGTGGGCTCAGAGAGGCATCGGCGACGGTGAATCGCGGTGAAGCTCGTCGGCGGCCGTTGATACGTCCCAAACGTATCTATAATTTATGCTTGCTCCATGCATGATTTGTGTGACTTTGCCATGTTTTTCTTGAACTTTCATACACTTTTTTATCATATTTGGACTAACCTATTAACTCAGTGCACCCAGTTGTCAGTTCCTGTTTTCTGCTGTTTTTGTATTTCAGGTTTTCCGGCCATTAAAAGTGCCAAATAAATCCCGAAAAAATTATATAAAAAATCAGCGACCCGGAAGCTTCCCGAATCACCAAGGAAGGAAAGGGGTGGACCCACCAGGGCTCCAGGAGGGTCCCTTGCACGGCCCCACCCTAGGCCGCGCCAGGAGGCCTCCTGGCTGCCCTGTGGCCCCTCTCGGTGCCCCCTTTGGCCTATATTTACCCCCCGTGACGGAAACCCCTAATATCGATCTGCTATTCCCGTTCTCCTCTCTGTTCCGCCGCCGCCGCCGTTTCAAGATCGGTGCTGCCAGGAGAAGCTGCCTTGGCACCCTGCCGGAAGGAGGAATCCCCTCCGGGAGACCATCCATCACCATGGACGCCTCCCGTAAGTCTTGTGAGTAGTCCCCCTTGGACCATGGGTCCATGACCAGTAGCTATGTGATGTTCTCCTCCCCTCTTTGTGCTTCCACGTTCGAGACCTCGTGAGCTGCCTCACATGATCGAGGCACCTTTGTAATTTCTGTGTTGCTATGCTGAGTTTGCTGGGATCTGATGGATTATGAGATTATGTTCAGATTGTGACGAATAATATATTTGGTTCTCTTTTATATTTGTGTTCTTTAGTAAATTCTTGCATGTTCTCCGTTTCCGTATTTTACTTTGTCCAAGTGATTTGTTGCAACTCCAAGAGGGAGCGTAATGCTTGATTGTGGGTTCAGCCCTCTGATGTCTAGCTTGAGTGACAGAAACATGAGACTAGGGGATGTGCTGTTGCCACCAGGGATAAAACAACGGTGCTTGTACTTGCGGGTGCAAGGATTGTTTACTTTACGCATAGTTCTTTTAATGCAGTTGTTTGTTGCTTTGAGTTTACACTTTGGGTGGCATTCGCAACTTAATACCAGCGAGATGTTCTGGATAGATATCCCAAGGTGGATGATTCGTAGTAGATGCAGATGGATTTCGGTCTACTTACCTTGGCGTACTGCCCATTGCTTTTGAGTCTCTTCCTTTCTTTTGTAGCATAGTTAGAATTGCGGTGCGTTTATAATCCTGTCAATTGCCCAGCTGTGATTTGTTTACCTCGCTAGCACTTTTATCGTTATTTGGGAGAGAGACATCACTAGTGAATGTCATGGGACCCCGGTCCACATTTCCACCATTGTTTACATCTTTAATTTACTTTCAGTCTTTACTTTCCGTTGCCACTATTATTATCTCTTGCGTTGATCCTTTGTAAACAACAAAGCCGGAGGAATTGACAACTTCTCTGTACTCGTTGGGAGCAAACTTCTCTGTACACGTTGCCCAAGCTTGGGAACGCATGAAATATCTTGTTAAGAACTGCCCTACACATGGTTTGACTACTTGGATGGTTATCCAGACTTTTTATGCAGGCTTAAACTTTACTTCGCGGAATCTGCTAGACTCGGCCGCGGGAGGAACTTTTATGTCAACCACACTTGGTGCTGCCACGAAGCTACTTGATGAGATGATGCTAAACCACTCTCAGTGGCACACCCAACGATCTCCAACTGGTAAGAAGGTAAATTCTGTCGAGGAGATCTTCTCTCTTAATGAAAAGGTTGACTTGATCATGTCTCTACTTACCAAGCAAGCTCCTATTGATCCGCAGGATGTTCCTTTAAATTCCTTGGTTGCTCAAGAACAAGTAGATGTGAACTTTATCTCTAGAAACAACTTCAACAATACTGCTTATAGGAGTAATTTTGGTAGCAACAATCCTAGACCTTTCCCATCCAACAACTATGGGAACAACAACACTTACCCTAGCACCAAAAACTCCATTTCTGAACTAGAGAGTATGCTTAAAGACTTTATCACCAACCAAAAGGCCTTCAACAAGAGTGTAGAAGAGAAATTAGACAAATTAGATATCCTCTCTTCGAAGGTAGACAACATAGCCCATGATGTTGAGATGCTTAAGATTTGAACTTCTCCTCCTGAGGAGAGGCACACCACTCCTATGAATGCTATCCAAGTGAAAATTAATGAAAACATTAGGATGTTGGGCAAACTTAAAGAGAGATCGGCTAGAGAAAAGGAGGAAGAAGAGAGAGTTAAGAGCCTTCCTACCTACCACACCGTAGCTACTATCCAAGTTGTTGAGGATGGTCAAACTATTAGCACCCATCACACCCCTAGTCCACCTGGACCTATCAATGGTGATGCTACCACCTCAACCATAGATGAAGAAACCTCTATGAACATAGAGGCTTTCAAACAAGAGAGCCTTAATGATATCACTACCTCCTTGATAGATAGTAGTGATCTAGACTTTGACAACTGCACTTTACCTGAAGTTATTGGTTTCCTACACAAGATGTCTAGAGACCCCCACACTAGCACACTTAATCTTGCCTTCACATAGAATATCACCAATGCTCTAATCAAAGTTAGGGAGGAGAAGCTTAGACTCTCGCAGCAGAAAACAATAATTTTGCTAACTAGAGTCGCCCTGAACCCAAGATCTATCTAGTTGTAATGCCGTAACGGAAAGACTTGCGGAAACATACCTCGGGGGGTAGTCCGTTGCGCGGGAAACGTTCCCACAAACGTGGTTGATGAAGTCGTAAACCTTTCACAGCCCCCTGGCTGTGTTAGCACCCTGTTGGGTGGTAGTGCCGCACGTGTAGCACCTCGTAGTACTCGCACACGTACGGACTCGATGACGACCTCCGTTCTCCGATCCAGCGAAGGTGGCGGAAGTAGACCTCCCGGAACCGGAGTTTCGGTAGCACGACGACGTCCGCGTAGCAGAGAAGCATCAATCCCAGCACAGGTTCCAGACAAGGGGAACCCGGCTTGAGAGAGACGAGAGAGGGGAGAAGACCGGTGTAAACCGATCTCAATTCGGAGTAATATTGAATTCTGTGCGAATTTTTCTGTATTCAAGAAGTGCACCCCTGCCCATCTTTATATAGGCAGACGGAAGGAGTCAACCCCCCTTCCCTTGGCAATGTGGGACTAATCCCTTGCCAAGGGGGGAGGGTGCGGCTAGGAGGAGGGGGGAAGTGGGGCGCCACCCACATGGGCCCCAAGGCCCATGGCGCCCCCCTTTTTTTTCCTTTTCCCTTTTATTTTCCTCCTTCCCCTAATGGGCGTCTTTCACAAATAAGGCCCATTGCACTTTTTAATCTAAAATAAATTATTATTAATTATTAATTCACTTAATTAATAAATAATACATATTATTTCATCTCTCGATGATCCGGAACTCCTTCCAGCTCACTCCGAACGTCCTTCGGACCAACACGGAACTTTTCCGTTACGTCTTTCTCTATTCTCCGGTAACTCCGATAGTTCCGAAAAGGTCTCCGATATTCATCGAGCCCTTAAGTGTGTTACCCTACGGTCCTAGAACACTCCAGTCATGACCGAGACAAAGGCTACGGCCAATGATCAATAGCGGGACCTGGATGCCCATAATGACCCTTGTGCATTCCGGAAGTAACCGATTGAACCGTACACGTTGTATACCATTCCCTTTGTCATGCGATACTAGATTAGTCCAAGATTCCATCAACTGCATCCAATGCATTAGTTCTATCTTGTTACCGACAAATCTTATTCACTCGTTCCGTGATATTCATCCTTGTGACCTAGTCACACGCGGCGCAGCTTTATGGATGCAATCTCACCGAGTTGGCCATGAAGTATCTTTCCATTATATGGATTGACAAATCCCGCTCTTGAATCAACACTCCTCAACATATCCCATCGGATAGCCCAAGATACATCTTTATCGTCACCATGTTTCAGTGTGACGGTTAATGCACTCAAAGCATCCTCAGAAGATAGCAATTATGCGTGATCTCACGGTCAAAGGAACAGGCTACTATGTTCTGTAATTACAACACTGAACTTTTACGATTTGATCATGTTGCAATGCTTGCATTGGGTAATGTTCATCACGTCATTCATTCAATGAGGTGACCTTACCGTCAATTGACTTGATTGTCCATGATCGTGAAACCACAATCATCAGTTGACGATAAACTAGTCATCATGAGAGGCTGACTAGGAACTTTGGTTGTTTCTATACCACACCTGTATCATTGTTTCACTGATACAGTTCCAGCACAGTATGAAACTGGTCATGAACTTATTTAGATATATTGGAATAATCATATATTATTTGCCTCTAGAGCATATATCCAACAGTCTCCCACTTGCACTAGATAGCAAATAATCTAGCTGCATATTTTATCGATCATAATCATCTTATCATATAAGTGTTTATTGATCATGCTTGCTCATGGAAGAGGTTTCGTCAACGATATGTACCCGTTCAGTTCGTATGTTCCTTTGCAATAGGTATTGGTCAACTTGCTTGATATACCCTTCATTATCTAATAATGCTTGAATTATAAGTTTGGCGGGAGAGTGAGACTTCTTATTTTACAGTATTCTCTAATGGCAAAATGGTTTTAGTCCCTAGGACTCCCATAGTCATGTATACTGAAAAATACACTCAGCCAGAAGTCTAAACTTCTTACGCTAAACTTTATTCAACCTTCTACTTCCTTAAGTAGATATTTATATTTTGTAGAGTTTTGGTTCGTGAAATTATAGCTCACATTTCCTTTCTATTCCTTTTGGTGATATCTCTAATTCATATAGACCCATAATAAGGCTTGCAATCGTAATTCGGTATTACATTCAAGTATATTATCTTTTCTATCTTGTAGAGTATTGTCCTCAGTTTCTCTGAAGATACTGAATGCTTGGACTTTGCTCAGGTTCTGTGTTTGTCCAACCAAGCACATCGGAACCTGTTCTTCTTCTAATAACCTTTGAGTCATTCTGTTATTGGATTCACAACTTCCGTTTTATGGTAGAATCATATGTCAAAGGTCATATAGGATCACATGTCTTGAGACAAAGTGCATCCCTATTCTTCCATTAAAACATTATTTTGTGATATTAAGGTTTTACATCCTTTATATAATTCCTAGCCACAAGAACCTTTTCTTGTTTAGGATATCATTCCAATCCTTTTGATGTTCATTACACGTGTCCTAATCTATCCTTATAGATTTTAGTGTGAGACACATATGTATTTCATTCATATAAGATTCTCGTAATCCTTTCATCTTATTATCCTTAATCTCCATGTATATCAACGTATATATATGAGATTGTTTTCACATATATCATCGTATATATATGAAATTGACATTGTGCTCCCACTCAAATATATCCGACATATATCTGTAAGTAAGCTTTTATTAAGTTTCTATTCTAATTATGTCAGACATAATAATATTGCTCCCAAAGCTCCCACTCAGAAAATGCTCTATGCATTCCAAGTTTTCAGGAAGTCTCCAAAGCTCCCACTCAGTTTCATGAAATTGCAGTCCATCTCAATATTTTGATTACTTCAAAATCACTTGATCAAATCAAGGTTGAGAGTTTCTGCCTTGAGGTACTATGGTCCATCTTATCGAAACATTCTTTCGTTATGCCATTTGCTACTTCTCTTCAAATTCCAAATTTGAATGTGATGCAATTTTCTTCAGGCTATGGTCCCAGTATAGTGTTTGTGAATTAAATGCCCATATTGATTTAGCATTGCTACGCTTCCGTAGTTAATCATTATTGAATTTAGACATAATATCTTTTATGTGCCAAATCAATCTTTATGTGTTGCATCATTCTTAATAACTTCCTGGTTATTCGGAATGTGAAATAACTACTTTACTTCATAGGATGTGAGCCATCCCATATGCAACTCAATATGATTTCATTTCTCCTCGTTTCCTAGGTAACCATCAATCCTTCGTAATTTATGAGCAGTGTCCTAAGTGACCTATATAGACCAGTGACCTCTGTCATGATCAATGTTGGGGATTCTGCACTTTTTTGGTCAGATGGGTGGCGTATCAATGGCTCATTTAGACCTCTGCGAGATAGGTTGCCTCATATTTTCTCTTTTGTGAGAGATGACAAGCTATCTGTTAACGATTTTTGAGCTTGGAGGATGAAGAGATTTTATTTCACTTGCCACTCACACAACAAGATGCCGATGAATACTTCCGTCTTAAGGACTGGATTCTTGATCTTCAGCGAGATCCTCAAGCTGCTGATTCTTGGCACTGGCCTGGTAAATATGGTTATACTGCTAAAGGTTTCTATAATCTTATGCATTCTCACATGCCATCTGATCAATCTTGTGCCTGGATATGGAGGAGTAAGTGCACCATGAAGATCAAAGTTTTTGGCTAGCTCCTGATGTTTGACAGATTAAACACTAAAGATCTACTTGTTAGGAGACATTGGAGATCACCCACTGAGGATAATTCTTTTATGATGTGTCACTAAAATGCTCTAGAAGACAGACTGCATCTGTTCTTCTCTTGCAACTTTAGTTGCAGAGTTCGGAACTATCTGCAAATTACATGGGGGGCCAATGGATCCTTGGATTCCTGTTTACAACATGCCAAAGATTCATTTGGCCAGTCTTTCTTCATGGAAGTCATGCTTACTGCCTCTTGGTGTATTTGGATAGTCAGAAATGGGAAGACCTTCAGGAATGAGAGACCTTCTTTTCATTCCTGGAGAAGGCACTTTGTGCATGATATCACCTTGCTTTCATATAGATTGCAGGGAGATCCTAAAAACAGATTGATTTCTTGGATCAATTCACTGCAATAGTATAGGTAGGATTAGATTTTTCCTTTACTTTCTTGTTCTGCTTTATTATTTCCTTGTACTATTCTTTGAGAACCTTTGGTTCTCCCATGCAATAAATTACTGTGGAGCTCATGCTTCACAGTCTTAAAATTCAAAAAAAATTATGAGCAGTGTCCCTTTTGTTTCACTTAAGAAGACTCATGATTATTGTTCTGTACAGAACATATTCATGACAATCTTCTTATTTTTAAACTAAGGCTTTAACTTATATACCATGATCATCATCAATAGCATATTTCCTATTTTCATGGAGTCATTGCAGCGGAACATTTTCCGTTGTGTTACTCTGTTATCTAGAGGCAGGGTCAATCACCCTGGTCAAAGAATTCACTTTTCTCCCATTGGTTTATTCCTTGAGAATCATCTTCTCATTCACCAATTCAAGCAATACAAGTTTTTATATTTGGGAAGGTGTGTTTTACAATTGCTCACAACTCTAATACAAAGAAAGTTATATCATATAAAACTTCTAGAAACTTTCTAACACCATCATCATATAGAGTCATCATCTTCATTAAATTCAGAATGGTTTCCTTATTTCATGAAGTGGGTGTTTTAACTTAATAAATTATAACAACTTTGTTCATTCAAAATAGCATTAGCGTATGGGGAATGTATTTAGACCATACTACATTTTAGCATGACTACAAATGGTTTTAGGTGCTTGAGCACTTTAAACTTCCATCGTAATTTGTGGTATTACTTCCACAAGTCTCCCATTTATGTCAACTATAATACTTATCACTTTGATCACATCATGGTGATTCGTTTTCTTATATTTTACTTCACTGTGATTCTGTAATCTCAGATTTATGATCTCAATTGAATCCTTGTTCAATTAATCATGCGAAGCATCTTTAATGATTATTCATGCGCTTGGTTAATACATCATTTATGTACAATGTTTGGCGCAAGTTCTACTTTGCTAGAACTCCGTCATTAGTTATCTTGGTTGATAATAAATTCATGAGTTAATAGATCGAGTACCTAATGACTTCATCATTTATGAATTCATCTCATGCATTTAGTATAGTTATGACTTTTGACCTTATTGTTATTCATAATAACTTAATCATTAAACATTGAATATCACTTGACAATTATGGTGTTTTATAAATGCTTCTATCATATTATAAACTCAATTGCAATCATAGTATAAGCACACTTTATTCATCAAACTGGAACAACTGACTTGTCACAAAACATGTATAACTTTGTCTCGCGAGATGCAAGACATACCACTAAGTGTTCATATTCGATTGATTACAAAAGATTTATATAATACTCTAAGTATAATCCTATGATAGATGTCTTGGTGAAATCTTGGTGGCCATCAACTGTCTTGGTTGCCATCAATCCTGGATCGCACCGCTTCCCGTCCATGCAACGGCAGGCCCTGTTTTCATAAAACAGAACAAGTATCAAATACTTATTAAACAGCAAATGTTGTATAAGGGAACAAACATTTATAACGAGTATATCAAATATATACCTTCTCCATCAACAATTTCTCCTTCAATGGGTTCAACCTCTAAATCTCGGAGGTTGACCATGAACTCAAAGAACTAAAGGCTTTCACCTCTTCCGACATAGTCATGGACAAATCTGTGTAACTCGGTGGAAGCGAGTGTAGCACCGTGTTTATAGCAGACTCCTCTGTGGTCCAATAGTCAAAGTCCTCCACGAGTTTCAGATGTATCCCATGCGTCTTGGCTACATGAGTTTTCAGAAAAGTGTTCTCTTCCATCTTTGTAGTAAGAAACTCATTTTCTAACTCAAATCTGGCCACTCTGAACTGACGTATAAACAATGTCTTCATCATGTCGATTGTGCCAAACGTGTCCATATCTGCATATTGTTCACGTAAATCTTGCGGAAATCTAGTTTCTATGACACTTTTAACCATGGCGTAAGTCATTCGACGATTATGGTAATCAAGCATTACTTTTTCATCCATGTTGTCTACTGGAGGGTGACGGGGATGTACCCCGGAAAATCCCATGGTTAGGGACCCTGGGTTAGTCATGAGAGGCACAGGTTGGACGATAGCTCGTCGGCTAACAGGAGGATACGTTCCTGCTCGATATTATATATCGGAGATGGCGATTACAGGGAAGCCGAGGCTGGTGCGCACAAGTCTAGAGTTACAGATTGCGTATTGCTTGATCTCGGCGTCTCCCCTCCTAGCCCTTATATACTAGGCTAGGTCTCGGGGAGTCCGTCCTGGATTACATACGAGGTTTCCTAACCAAGATCTTATTCCGTACGGCAAGTTTACACCTTCCTTATGAGTCGCGGACTCCTACGTCGGTGCCACTAGTGGGACAAGGCTGGGCCCAGGCGGCATCTTTGTGGGCCTTCTGTCTTTGGGTACACCGGTTAGGCTCATCCGTAGGAGTCGTGGGGTCACCCCCTCGTCAGTAGCCCCCGAGTGCCTGGGGGACTCGAAGAGGCGCGCAGGGACTCGAGTCCATTCTTGCGTCGTTCTGATGTATGCACGGTTAAACCGTGGGTCGCTGGCAGTCTGGGGCCATGAAAAAACCTATTTTGAGGGATGCTAAGCTGAAAGGGCCCAAGGTGTCGACTGGTCGAGCCTTGGTGAATTGCACTAGTGGAAAAAACCGCAGTAGCCCAATCAAACTCATGTCCCTCGACATGATCTTGGAACACTGGTGTCTAGCAAAAGTCATGCCGCTGCAGGTCTTACAGTGATCAATTGCCACCAGTAAAGTTCGTAGCCTAGGCGCGTCCGCCCGAATTTTTCTATCATGCATGCGCATGGAAAAGGTTGGGTGTGAAATCGCTCTTCGACAAGTCCCAGCCCGGCCGATCTATGCAGCGGGGTCTTACCTACACTCTAAGCTTGCGTGGCATCTGGGCACAGTGTATCGTGTTCCAGGAATATGTATTTTTATTGAGGCGCGGAGCCTAGTAGGTAATGCACCCACTTGGAATAAACAATCAAGTGAGCTGTTTTAGCGGTCACTCGCGGAGCTTTGCCGAGTGCTCGGGCGAGGAGTATCGTAGAGGAGTACTTGCTCGGGAGGTCTTTGAGTGTCCGGGTACATAGAGTTTTGCGAATAATCACTCGAATGTCGCTTTTGCTCTCGGGGTGAGGGAGCACCCGATACTCTGGGACTGCTCGATCTAGCGAGTGCAGGTCTGCTTATCTTCTGTCGTGGTGAGGGAGCACCCGAGACTCTCATGAGTGCGAGTAGTTATTCGAGCACGTTTTTACTTCTAGGTGAGGGAGCACCCGAAAACTCTCATGGGTGCGAGTAATCACTCGAGCACGTTTTTACTTCTGGGTGAGGGAGCACCCGAAAAACTCTCATGGGTGGATATGCTCCCAATGGGAGTTAGATATATTTGAAAAATGTATTTAAACTATGTAAAAAAACGGTGTTTGCAAGCTGCCTCTTCTGCTCACTGCCCCTTTGATTTACCTCTTGTTTGGTGAAGATAACTATCTCCTTGCTGGAGGACCGTCAAAGATGCCCTGGCTGCTAACCGTCATGTCTTCATGACCGGTCATAATGATGGCTTTTGGTGGCATGCTACAGCCGTCTGTTGAGTTATCGATGCACGCATTGAAAACGCGCGAGATTTGACGCGTCCAGCGCACTGGGCCGCCCGTGTGAAGGCATCTTTGTCTCGGAATTCGAATCGCCCAACATGCTTTGGTCTTTGAATTAATTGTTTCCGTTGTCTAGGCTTCTGCGTGCTCTTGGCCTTGTGCTATAAATAGCCCCCTTTTGTTCGTCTCGCTGTAGTGTTCATCCTCTGCCCATCTTTCTCTTCTTCTTCATCTTCTCATGGGGCCAAAGCGAGGTGCATGTACGACTAGCCGCGGCCGGGTTCGCCGTGGTTGCGGTGGTCGTACTCCGCGTTCTTCTCGCGGTGGCCGTCGTGGTGCACCATCGACGCCTTCCTCCTCTTCTTCGGAGGAGGGTTTTTGGCGCTATGATTTCCTCCTGCGCGTCCGTGGACGGAACGTTGCTCGCATTC
The DNA here is from genome assembly GCA_950022295.1 of Bromus sterilis. Lineage (NCBI taxonomy): Eukaryota > Viridiplantae > Streptophyta > Magnoliopsida > Poales > Poaceae > Bromus > Bromus sterilis. The sequence continues at coordinate 278,407,332 of OX465599.1, read as the reverse complement.
TGCTTCCTTCTGCTTTTTCTGCCCTTGTTTCTGAGCGCAGTCTTGATAGCTTGCTTCTTCGTCTTCAGGGGTGCGCTCGTTCTCCTTCTTATGTTAAGTTGGAGATCGATAGTTCCCGCTTGATTTTTCTTGGCTTTGGCTGGAAATCCTTTGCTCGTCGGTTAAACTTGCGTGATGGTGACACTCTTTGTTGCCGTTTTGATGGAAAAAACACTCTTGTCATCCGTGCCTTTGACCCGAGCGGCAACCGCATGGATCCGTACTGGCCGGAGACAAGCAGCGATGGTTCCGGCAGGTCAAGGAGTCCTTCGCCTGCGTCTTCAACTGCTTCCTCCTCCAGAGATTCTTCGGGTGCTGATGTTGAGCCGTCTTCAACTGCTTCCTCCTTCGGCTCTGAAGAGGACCTCGACGTCAAGCCACCAATCAAGAGGGCGTGCCAGGCGACCTTGTAGAACTGGAGGTAGCGACGTCATCTTCGCCGGCAGCTCGGGTGGAGCTGGAGAAGAAGCTGGTGGAGCAGGAGAAGAGGCTGGTGGAGCATTGTCTTCGACTGCTCCGCAAATAAGTCGAGCTTCACCTTTTGTTATGTCATTGACATCATGAGCCTGCTGCTTCGACTCCTCCTTTGTCTGTGATGATGCTCGTTGTTTTAGTGCCAGTCATCCCAGCATGGGCACTCATGTAGAAGTCATAATTCCTTGCTGTAGGCTTATCGGCTGCTTATTCCTTTTGTAACTAGGTTAGTTCTCCATGTAATGAGGATTGCCTTTGAGCAAACAGAGCTGCCTTCTATCCAATGTACTATCGAATCTTTTGTACTAAAAATGATCCTTTGTGATGTGAATTGTGCTTGAGCCTTTGCAATGGAATTTGTCTTTGAGCCCTTTGCAACCGATAGCTGTTTTCTTGTCCTTGGCGATCGAGAGCTGTCTTCGGGTCCTTTGCAACCGAGAGAAGTCTTCGAGTCCTTTGCAGCCGGGAGCTGTCTTTGATTCCTTTGCGATCGAGAGCTGTCTTCAACTCCATCAAAACTTCGCACTGTGGGTTCTATCGGGTGCGCGACAGCGCTCCCGATGGGAGTAGACCCCGAGGCTACGTTTGAGTCGGAGAGTCGAACGTAGGCTGAGATTTGTTTCCTTTGTCATTCTTTCATTATTTTCTGTCTTTTATCGGGTGCGTGGAAGCGCTCCCGATGGGAGTAGCCCCCGAGGCTTTAGGTGATCGCTGGCGATCAGGTGAAGACTTAAAGAATTGTCTTCGTCCTGCGCTCCGTCCATATTTCTACGTGGTGTTCCATCTAGTTGTAGCCGTGTCTTTTCCTTTTGATTCCGGACAGAGTTCAACGAGTGGCTCTTGTTGATGGGTTTTTGCTTCGACCCTTTTGAGTTTCGGGCTGCGTGAGCGATGATGACGTCTCTCGGGGGGAGATTTTGTAATCGAGCCCCCGAGTGTTTTGGTGAAAATATTGCGATTGCGATGATAGCGTCTCTCGGGGGGATATTTTCTACTCGATCCCCCGAGTGCTTTGGTGAAAAGATCGCGATTGCGACGATAGCGTCTCTCGGGGGGAGATTTTCTACTCGAGCCCCCGAGTGCTTTGGTGGAAAGATCGCGATTGCGACGATAGCGTCTCTCGGGGGAAGATTTTCTACTCGAGCCCCCGAGTGCTTTGGTGGAAAGATCGCGATTGCGACGATAGCGTCTCTCGGGGGGAGATTTTCTACTCGAGCCCCCCGAGTGCTTTGATGGAAAGATCGCGATTGCGACGATAGCATCTCTCGGGGGAGATTTTCTACTCGAGCCCCCCCCGAGTGCTTTAAGGTGGTAGAATTCGGGCAACATCATTTTATTGCATCGAAGGGTTACATGAGTTGTGTCTTGAGCATGACTGGTGGGGACTATGGGTAGAACAGGCGTAGGTTCGCTACGTTCCATGGATTTCCCACGTCCTCGTCAGACTTCGGGTTCTTCAGTCTATAGGCGCCTCCTCCTATGACTTCTGTGATTATGAATGGTCCTTCCCATTGGGGGGCAAGCTTGTGGATCTTCTCTTGTTTGAGCCGTAAGACAAGGTCGCCCTTATTGAAGGTTCTGGTGCGCATGCGGCTGTTTTGGTAAGCGCGCAGTTTGTCCTGGTACCCCTCTGACCTTGCTAGGGCTGTGTCCCTTGCTTCGTCTGTTGTGTCCTTTTCATCTTGCAGTGCTTCTTCTGCTTCCTCTTCTTCGTACCCTGAGATAGGGGGTGCCCCAAATTTGAGGTCATGTGGTAGCACTGCATCCGACCCGTACACCATAAAGAAAGGTGTGTACTGGGTTGCAGTATTTGGGGTGGTGCATAGGCTCCATAGTACTGCAGGGAGTTCTTCTACCCAGTTTCCCGCGGCCTGCTCGAGTGGTGCGAGGAGACGCTTTTTGAGTCCTCCGCATACTAGGCCGTTTGCTTTCTCCACCTGGTCGTTGGATTACGGGTGTGCAACTGGTGCGTAGTTGATTTTGATGCCCATTTCTTCGCAGAAGTTTTGGAGTACTGCCGCTGTGAATTTCCTACCGTTGTCCATGATGACGTTGTGCGGTTTTCCGAACTTGAAGGTGATTGATTTGATAAGATTTGCTGCCGTGAGGGCTATAGTGCTGGTAATGGGTGCTGCTTCGATCCACTTGGTGAATTTGTCGACTGCTACTAGCAGGTGGTTTATTCCTCCCTTTGAAGATTTTTGAGGGGGCCCACCATGTCGAGTCTCCAGGTGGCGAACGACCATGAAGGTGGTATGGTCTTGAATTCTAAAGCTGGAGCGTGTGGTCTGCTGGCAAATTTTTGGCAGGCCATGGAACGCCGCATGATGTCCTCTGCGTTCCTCATGGCTGTTGGCCAATAAAGTCCTGCTCTAAAGGCTTTTGCCACGAGTGCTCGACTGCAGGCATGGTGACCGCAGGTGCCTTCGTGGATCTCCAGTAGTAGGGTCTTGCCGTCTTCCTCGTCTATGCATTTTTGTAGGACCTGGGAAACGCCGCGCTTGTAGAGTTGTCCGTTGATTACTGTGAATGTTTTGGAGCGCCGACTAATGCGTTTGGCTTCTGCGATGTCCTGTGGTAGGATGCCGTTGATTAGGAACCTGTGGAGTGGCTCTCTCCAAGATTGGTCCTCTGGTGCGGCTGGTTCTGGCTCCTCGACTGCGTTGTGGGCTTCTTCATTAACTATTGGGTCTGCGGCTGCCACTTGTGCTGGTTCAACTGTGTTGTCATCCTCCGTGTCTGCTTCTGGTCTGAGTTCTTTGATTGTGGTGATGGTCTCGTCTATATAGGCCTGAATGTTTCCACCAATCCGGTTTATCATGTGTGATTGCGCCATTCGCTGGTGTATTGTTCCTGCGTTGCTTAAGCCGAAGGGCATTTTGGGGCGGCCTGCTTCTCCATAGTCCGTCGATTGTACTTGGTGGTTGACCGCGTCGCTGTCGATCCTGGAGTCCCGTCCATGCTCTTTTGACTCTCTTATGCTTGCTAGTGGGAAGGTTCTTTTATCTGTCGCCATGACTGTTTCTGTGGGTTCTTGCTCGGCTCCGAAAGTGTCGGAGACTTTGTAGAAATCGCGGTCGCATTTGTCTGATTTGACGAAACTCCCGTTGACAGTGTTGACTCCCGCGGATCCTGGCATCTTGAGTTTGAGGTAGGCGTAGTGCGGAATCGCCATGAATTTTGCGAACGCTGGACGTCCCAATATGGCATGATACTGTGATTGCCAATCAAGTACTTCGAACTCGAGGGTGCGTCTTGCGAAATTGCGTCTGCTGCCAAAGACGACCTCGAGCTTGACTAATCCAATGGAAGTGGCTGCTTCTCCTGGGACCACTCCGTATAGCACGGTGCTTGATTTCTTCCATACTGATCGAGGGATCAGCATTTTGAGAAGGGTACCGACGAAGATTATGTTCATGTTCCTGCCTCCGTCCATGAAGATTCTGTCCATGTCGTACCCTCCGATTTGGGCGTCGAGGATCAGGGGCACGTGCCCCGACCTTGGGACTGCAGGCGGGTGGTCGCTCTGGGAGAACGTGATGCTGATTTCTGCATCGTGTAGCTGGTAGACTTCGACTGCGTTAAGGTTCTCGGCTGCTCTAGCCTGTAGGGTGTAGGCGTCCTATTGGGCTTGCGAAACCCTGCCTTCTGGGATCGTGTACACCTGTCCTTGAGTGGGCGAGTGCTCGGTTCGTTGGGCGCGCTTGGCCTCTTGTTGTTTTTCCTCCTTGAGGCTGTCGGCGAGTTCGTTGAACAGGCGGCAGTCTCCCAGAGTGTGGCTCGATCTGATGTATCCCCGGGCGTCTTCGAAGCAGTGGATAGTGCAGGGTCCTTCTAGCTGTTCTCTGACCGTGAGCTTGCTGGATCCGGCATGCCGTTTCCTCCTTGAGATTCGAAAGAACAGCGCGTGGTCTGCTGGGTGCTCGTGAGTCGATTTTGATCCCCTCGCTTAGATTCTGGTTCCTTATGAGAGTGGCGAATTCATCTGGCCTTTGATTTGAGTCGTAGTATTCGCCGGTCTGAGTCTCAGAGTCGCTATCTTGGCGGGCGGCGGCTGTCCGCACGGCGTCGGGTCGTTGAGTGGTCGACGATCGCGTGGCTGTATAATTCGACTCGTCGAGTGGGGTCTCTTCGTAGGACCCTCACGCCTGTCCTCTGGGTCGTCGATTTCTTCCTTGTTGGCGATGATCTTGGCGGTCGCTGGTCTCGAGCTCGGACTCGGTGTCTTGTTGTGCGGCGGGTGCCTGGGTGTAGGTGGGTCGTCGAGTGATCGACGAGTCCTCTTCTTCATGCTGTAGTTCGTCGATCGGGATCTCCGTGTGGAGCCCTCGCGACTTTCTTTTGGGTCGTCGAGTTCTCCTTCGCTGGCGGTGGGCTCGGTTGCCTCCATAGTATTGGTCTTGGCACGGCTGCAGGCTGAGCGATCTTGCCGGGGCGGCGGAGATATTCGCTGTGATATTGAATTCCTCGGGTAGATTGCATCTGGTTCTTGCTCTTGAGTCGTGGCTTGCTGAAGACGGAACCGCCGAGATCGTAATTCTAACCTGGGTAGTTCCCACAGACGGCGCCAATTGATGGGGATGTACCCCGGCAAATCCCATGGTCAGGGACCCTGGGTTAGTCATGAGAGGCATAGGTTGGACGATAGCTCGTCGGCTAACAGGAGGATACGTTCTTGCTCGATATTATTGATCGGAGATGGCGATTACAGGGAAGCCAAGGCTGGTGCGCACAAGGCTAGGGTTACAGATTGCGTATTGCTTGATCTCGACGTCTCCCCTCCTAGCCCTTATATACTAGGCTAGGTCTCGGGGAGTCCGTCCTGGATTACAGACGAGGTTTCCTAACCAAGATCTTATTCCGTACGGCAAGTTTACACCTTCCTTATGAGTCACGGACTCCTACGTCGGTGCCACTAGTGGGCCAAGGCTGGGCCCAGGCGGCATCTTTGTGGGCCTTCTGTCTTCGGGTACACCGGGTAGGCTCATCCGTAGAAGTCGTGGGGTCACCCCCTCGTCAGAGGGTCTCCCATACGCTCTTGTATCACGAACAAGAGGTTAGCTCTCTTGAGCACAGTCCTAAGGTATAAGTACCAATCAACGAAATTTGACCCATCATCTTTAAGTCTTTCACCACGTAAGAAAGTAACCAATCCATGATACTGATTCATGTCCATTTTATTTTTCTACAAAATATTTGCAAGGAAAATAATTAAGACTAGTTCATAACAATGAGTTCATAATAATCGTATTATAGATGAGCTCACACTAAAACAATCATCCCTAAGAAGTTTTAGTGATTACATGATCCAGATTCATTATCCGTCCTTGAATATCACAACAACCGACGGATTAGTTTCAAAGGTAGACAACTAGTTTGTGCGATCACATCCTATATGTGACTCATGCTCGATCTTTCGATCTCTAGTATTCCGAGGCCATATCTACATATGCTAGGCTCGCCAAATTGACCTTAGTGTTATATGCTGCTTAGCAAGGCCATATCGACATATGCTAGGCTTGCCAGGCCCAACCTCATGCGAACTCTAATATATGTATGACACCCGATCGTCACGGCCTGCCTATCATAAAGAGAACCTTCCAGGTGGTGCACACTTCGGTAGAATACTTATGTTTGGTATTTTATAAGGGATCATCTTATTTAATGCTACCGTCGTGTATCCTATGCTAGCAAGTTTTAAGATGTATGATCATGGTGGCACTAAGTCTACAGTGTCTCCATTTAAGTTTGTTTCATCATGATGAACGTTTACTACTTTCTAGTAACACATAGCAAAGCTATCACTACATCAAGATTAAGCAAACAACAATAGCCCCCTCTGCAATATAAAGTTAGACACCTCTATATTTGTATATTTCATGTTTTACGTGGCTGCTAGGGCTTTTCATAGATCAACCGTTTCTACGAACATTGAACCACAACGCTGATTAGAGATTGTCTCTATTACACCCCGTACGGGGCCCTCCGTTGCAAATGCCATATCCGCTAAAGTAAGAGATACAAACACCCTCCAGAGCCACTTTATACGGTACAAGCCGTATGTCAAGCGTGGAACCAGTCTCGCGTAAGCGTACGCGTAAGGTCGGTCGGGGGCCGCTTCATCAAACAATGCCACAGATATAACAAGTACACGTGAGAGGGTAACAATCGTAGAATCAACGCCCACATCCCCGATGTGTTCTAACCGTCAAGCAATACGAAGCATAGATCTAGCTCATGATACCGCTGTTGGGTCTCGCAGCAGAAAAAAATAATTTTTCTAACTAGCGTCGACCTTAACCCAAGATCTATCTAGCTGTAATGCCGTAACGGAAAGACTTGCGGAAACATACCTCGGGGTGTAGTCCGTTGCGCGAGAATGGTTCCCGCAAACGTGGTTGATGAAGCCGTAAACCTTTCACAGCCCCCTGGCTGTGTTAGCACCCTGTTGGGTGGTAGTGCCGCACGTGCAGCACCTCATAGTACTCGCACACGTACGGAATCGATGACGACCTCCTTTCTCCGATCCAGCAAAGGTGGCGGAAGTATACCTCCCGAAACCGGAGTTTCGGCAGCACGACGACGTCCGCGTAGCAGAGAAGCCTCAATCCCAGCACAGGTTCCAGACAAGGGGACCCCATCTTGAGAGAGACGAAAGAGGGGAGAAGACCGGTGAAAACCGATCTCAATTCAGAGTAATATTGAATTCTCTGCGATTTTTTCTATATTCAAGAAGTGCACCCCTGCCCATCTTTATATAGGCAGACGGAAGGAGTCAACCCCCCTTCCATTGGCAATGTGGGACTAATCCCTTGCCAAGGGGGGAGGGTGCGGCTAGGAGGAGGGGGGAAGTGGGGCGCCACCCACATGGGCCCCAAGGCCCATGGCGCCCCCTTTTTTTTCTTTAGCTTTTCCCTTTTATTTTCCTCCTTCCCCTAATGGGCTTCTTTCACAAATAAGGACCATTGCACTTTTTAATCTGAAATAAATTATTATTAATTATTAATTCACTTAATTAATAAATAATACATATTATTTCATCTCCTGATGATTTGGAACTCCTTCCAGCTCACTCCGAACGTCCTTCGGACCAACACGAAACTTTTGCGGTACGTCTTTCTCTCTTCTCCGGTAACTCCGATAGTTCCGAAAAGGTCTCCGATATTCATCGAGCCCTTAAGTGTGTTACCCTATGGTCCGAGAACACTCCAGTCATGACCGAGACAAAGGCTATGACCAATGATCAATAGCGGGACCTGGATGCCCATAATGACCCCTGTGCATTTCGTAAGTAACCGATTGAACCGTACGTGTTGTATACCATTCCCTTTGTCATGCGATACTAGATTAGTCCAAGATTTGATCAACTGCATCCAATGCATTAGTTCTATCTTGTTACCGACAAATCTTATTCACTCGTTCCGTGATATTCATCCTTGTGACCTAGTCACACGCTGCACAACTTTATGGATGCAATCTCACCGAGTTGGCCATGAATAACTTTCCATTATATGGATTGACAAATCCTGCTCTTGAATCAACACTCCTCAACATATCCCATCGGATGGTGTTTACTGCTTGGTGGAACATCTGGTTGATCAGGAATGCTAAATGTTTCAAGCATGCCAGGCCCTCCTTTGCTAAGTGGAGGGTTGGCTTCATTCATGATTTAACCCTGCTTAGTTATAGAATTAAGCCTCGATTTAAGGATCTTTTACTTAGATGGATTGATTTCCTTGCACTTTGAGAGGTGTTTTTTTGAAGCTTTTGTTGTACATTTGTAAATATTGTGCTCCTGGTAATAAAATGCTGGGGGGTGTCTTACCCCTCAGTTTGAAAGCTTCAAAAAACATATCCCATCGGATAGCCCAAGATACACCTTTATGGTCACCATGTTTCAGTGTGACGGTTAATGCACTCAAAGCATCCTTAGAAGATAGCAATTATGCGTGATCTCACGGTCAAAGGAAGAGGCTACTACGTTCTGTAATTACAACACTGAACTTTTACGATTTGATCATGTTGCAATGCTTGCATTGGGTAATGTTCATCACGTCATTCATTCAATGAGGTGACCTTACCGTCAATTGACTTGATTGTCCATGATCGTGAAACCACAATCATCAGTTGACGATAAACCAGTCATCATGAGAGGCTGACTAGGAACTCTGGTTGTTTCTATACCACACCTGTATCATTGTTTCACTGATACAGTTCCAGCACAGTATGAAACTGGTCATGAACGTATTTAGATATATTGGAATAATCATATATTATTTGCCTCTAGAGCATATATCCAATAGGATCCTATGATAAAAATCAAATTGAATAACTTCTCTTGCTTTGCTCTTTGTGATGTTGGAGCTAGTACCTCTGTTATGCCCAAAAGGATGTATGATATGCTTGAATTAAAACCTTTTGATCCTTGTTATTTTTGTGTTCGTCTTGTCGATTCTTCCATAAAGAAACCTTTGGGGAAGATCGATGATGTTCTTATTATTGTCAATGACAATTATGTTCCCGTTGATTTTACTATTATGGACATTGAGTGTGAGCCTTCTTGTCCAATTATTTTGGGACGTCCTTTTCTTCGCACCGTTGGTGCTGTTATTGCCATGAAAGAGGGGAATATCAAATTCCAATTCCCTCTCAAGAAAGGGATGGAGCACTTCTCTAGGAAAAAGATTAAGTTTCCTTTTGAGTCCGTCACACGGGCTAGTTATTTTATTGATAAAACTTGATCTTTTGCTTTATGCCTAGCTCAAAGGCGTAAAAGAAAGCGCTTGTTGGGAGGCAACCCAATTTGTTTTTACTTCTGTTTTTAGTGGTCTTGATGATTGTTACTACTGTTGAAACATCATTGTATCTTTATTTTTCAAGCTTTGTGCCATTTATAGCCTCATATGACAAGGGAAGTGAAAGTTGTGACATGCTGTCCAGAAAACAGATTCCGTCCTCGTGACGGGAAAATCATAGAAAATTACCAGTTCATCTTTTTGAGCTGAATTTTTTACAAAGCGTGCTCTATACAATCACGGAACTTTCGTATGTTCTGAGTTTTTTGATTTGAGTTGCAGAAGTATCCCTAAAAATTTCTTTACTACCTGCTGTTCTGTTTTTCAGAGATTCTGTCACGTTTTGTCTCTCCTAACTTTTGCAAACCTTAAGCTTGCTTTTTCTTTGCAAAAACTTCTTGTCAATCTTGAGAAGCAGTGTCTCTTCAAGAATATCTTTATTTCCAGTAAGGGAATAATTATTTTAATAGGGTACTAACCTCTCTAATCAGCTTATGATGAGTTGTGTATTAAGGGAGTTTTCAAGTGTGCGATGGAAGATGATGAAAGAAGATCCTGGAGTGTCAAACGCTCAAGCTTGGGGATGCCCCCATGCATCCCCAATAAATATTCAAGGAGACTCAAGCGTCTAAGCTTGGGGATGCCCCCGTGCATCCCCTTCTTCATCAATAATTATCAGTTCGTCCCTCGTTGCACTATATTTTTATCACTTCATGCGTTATGTGCTATGCTTGGAGCGTCTTGCTCTTTACTTTTCTTAGGTTTGTTTTTGCTTTGTTTGCTGTTCATAACAAGTTAGACCCCAGCTTTCTTTTGTGTGGGAGAGAAACACGCTCCGCTTGAATTAGAACTCCTCATAGAATTTGCATGCTTATTTTCTTAGCTGTGAGTTGTTCTTTTTCTTTTCTTAGCTGCTGCCCTGTTTAGTTATAGTGCTTTAGTTTTATTCTAGAGCTTTTCTTTTGTCTTAGGGTGAAATTTCTATAAGTTGCATGTTTTACCTTGTTTAGAGAGTTTGCCTGTTGCACTTAGTTTTGTGTCTTGACTAGAAAGTAGGTAGTTGAAGTTGTTATTCTATTTGTAGTAGTAACTTGCAATAGTTTTGAGGTATTGATTAGAGTAATGTTTGAACTTATGGTGTCAAGCTTTAGCCTATTAGTGATAGATGTCGTATTTTGGGAAATCCGTGTGATTTTTGAAAACCAAAACCCCTATTGCGAACTCTAGCTACTAGATGGATCACTAACCTCTGGAGGGTTCGAATATTAGAGTACACTCACGTACCATGAGTCGAGGATGCGCAAGGATAACCAAACCCCCATACACTCCTCCTCGGGGTACTTGTATCTTTGTGAACCTCCTGATTAGATTGAGAGTTACCGATAATAAGTGCATGAGTTCTTCGGACTAATGTGAGTATTCGAAAGTTGTCACTTCCACCTTCCCATATTTTTCTAGCCTCTCCTGTGCCGTGCATTGCCTCCTTCTCACTCCGAGAGTTGGCGTCCACCTTCGTCGGTACATCCAAACCCTTGGCATGATACGCTCTGTCATCATAAACCTCCTTATATCCTTCCTCCAAACAGCCACCATACCTACCTATCAAGGCATTTCCATAGCTTTTCCGAGATATATTGTCGTGCAACATCCACCTTCTCATGACCTGATCCTCATGTCATACATGCTACTTGCTTGATCGATGAGCCGCAAGCTTGTGAGGCCTTGCCGTAATCATTGCTACATGACGCTCTAGTATCATTGCATATCCTGCTATCCTGGCAGAGGCATACATTTGCATCATGATAGTTACATCTTCTTTATGTGAGTACCCTTGTAAAGTGTGAAAGATCTCCTATATTCTTGTAAAATATAGAGTGTTGCGCCTAAAGTGAGGAAAATAACCCAAAGAGGACAAAATCAAAAGATCCCAAAGAGGAAAAATGAGAGAAATAGAAAGAGCCATTGAGGCCACCAAAAAAATACAAAAAATAGAAAAAAGAGAAAAAGAAAATAAAAAGAGAGAAGGGGGCACACTACTATTCCTTTTGAGAGATCCACACTAGTACTTCATCCTCTATCCCTTGTACTCCATAGAGATCATCGTACATGCATATAACTATGTGGGGACCCTTCACACTATACAACTTGTCTTGTATATTCCAATGATGAGCCTCCTCAAAAGAGGTCTAGGTCTTCTTGAGCAAGCAAGTTGGATGCATGTAACACCCTTAGTGTTAAGGAACAGTAATTCCCTTGTTAATCAAAATTACTGTTGCTAATCACTGTTGCTCATCATGCTCAGATCAACTTTGCATTTGATCATATCCATAATCATGATGGTTGGTATAAAAACCAATGTGCCATCCTATGCCTTGATCATCATGGGTCAATTCAAATTCAAAACCCCTTTTGAATTGATAATAAAAATAAAGTGACAATTAAACTTTTTCCAAAAATTATGCAACCACTTTTGTAAAATCACAAATATTCAGTGGACCATGTCCATGTGGGTATGGGAATTTATTAAGCTATAAAATAAATCCAACAATTAAAATAGTAGCTTAATTAGTCCATTTTAATATTTTAATATTTAATTAAATTATTAAATGGTTTTATTTGGGCACAAAACTTTTTCTGGCACTCTCGTCATGTGCAATATCAATTATGGATCAAGTTCCATATTTTACAAAATTGTAAAAAGCAACTAAAAAGAAATACAAAAAGGAAAGAACTGAAACAGAAAAGAAATAAAAGAAAAAGGCCTGCGGGCCAGTGCACTAAGTGCACAGTGCAGTCCAACCGGCCCAAACCATCCCACTTGGCCCACCCGGGGTCATCCCCTTCCTACTGTTCCCCCTCCCCCTCGTGTCGCCATGGCAGGAGCTGCTCGACAGGGATTGTCGTCGTGTCGAGCATCCGCAACTCCTAGGGTTCGAGCCCCTAGATAACTACTCGCCCCCTGGCGAACCCTAGCCCCTTTCCTCCCCTCCTCGCGCCACCATCGTTGTCGCGCAGTAGCCCGAGCCCGCCATCTCCATTGACACGAGCTCGCGCGTCCACTGAGCTCCACATCCCCCGCCGCCGTGTCAAATCGACGCGCCATCGTCGACCACGCCGTTCCCCTCCTCCAATTCGGGCCGATACGCTCGACTCGCGACGCCATCTTCACCGAACCCCGCCGCGGCCGCCACCTCGTCGTCGATGATTCCGGCCGCCACATCTCGTCCCCGCGCACGTTTCCTTCCCCTACCGACCGCGGTGAGCACCGCAACCATCCCCAAGTTCTCGTTGTCGCCCGTTAACCCCCCAGTTGCGTTCCCATCTTTGCCGTGCTCCGGCCGCCTCCATGGCCGCGGACATCGCGCTCCCGTGTGTCCCAGCGCGCGCCGTTGACACCCACGTGCTTTCGGTGAGCTACTGAGCCCGCTTGACCACTTCACGCACGCCATATCGAGTCCTCGTCGATGTTCGAAAACTTCAGCCACCGCGCTCGTCGCTGGCAAGGATTCCGACGAGCCCCGACCACCCCGAGCCCACCAAACGACGCGGCTCGTCCCTAGGAGCACGCAGCAGCAAACCTCGTCGCGAACGGCCGCCGGAATCCAGCGCTAGGTCGTCGGTCGTGGCTGCCCTCGCCACCGGCGAGCTCCCACGATGGTTGCCAGGTGGGCCCACTGGATTAGCCCCTAACCCCCACCCACTGTGCCACTTACATGTGGGCCAGGGCCCCTAATTAACCTATTAATTAAAAACAATTGAAAATAATCCCCTGACCAACTGACATATGGACCCAGCCCCTTAATTATCTCTCTGGATTTAATTAAAATGATAATTAACACATGAGTCTATTACAGCTGGGCCCCACCACTAATAACACTAAAATAATTAATTTGTTAAAACATGTCTCAATGACATGTGGGTCCTTTTGTTTAACTAATTAAATTAAAAGAATTTAATAAACTACCCAATGAAAGGTGGGACCCACTGGTCAGTTGACCAGTCAAAGGCTCCAGCCCATGACATGTGGGTCCCCTTTGTCAGATTGACTTGGTCAACAGAAGTTGTGGATAATCTTGCATTTTAATAATAAAGAAAATCCAGAAATTTTATTAAAATGATTTAAACTTTAGAAATTAATATCTTTTAAACCGTAACTCAGATTAAAAAACTTTATACATGAAAGTTGATCAGAAAAATATAACGAATACGGATACGCCACTGGTATGTCCACCACCCCCTCTAGCATATCGAACCCGAGACATTCCCCCTCCGGTTGCACTGTCCGGTAATCGCCCGGGAGCCGGTAAAATTGCCGGTTAAATTATCGTTTCGTCTGCAACGTGTAGCATCGCGTTAGTTCACCTCTAGCTTAACGTCCATGTATTGTTTTTGTATTGCTATTATTGATGTGTATTTATTGTTTCTTCCCCCTCTCTTATTGTTCGGTAGTCTCGAAGTCTGCTGATGATGCTCCTGTGATCGACTACTTCGTCGACGATCGTACCTCTACAGTCGAGCTTCCAGGCAAGCAGAGCCATTCTCTTCCCCAGATATCGCCTATCTTTTCTGTACATTTCTTGCACTAGGCATTGCTGCTGTTGGCTGTTGCTATTACGTTACAATCCTATTCAATTGCATAGCCTGTCTTTGTCACCCCTTGATGTACCTTCCTTTATCCTATGCTGCCTATATACATATTATATTCAGAAGTGAACCCTGTGCATTGCTAGTCAACTAGGATTAGATAGCGGGTCGTGGTCACTCTGGGAGTGAACACGGATACAATTTATTATAACTGTCACATGTACGGTACAGTGCAGACACCGCCTAAGGCCCCTACCTCGGCTCTGCCGAGCCACATCAAGTGTGAGCTATCGAGGAGTAATCCTTGTACTCCACTCGTTGCTGACTCTGTATAGCCGTCCGAGGGTACTGAACCACGGTTGTCCTTACAGGTAAGGACTCGGGTGAGCCCATGGTGCCCGCGCGGGGTATCTGTAAGGCCCGATATGCGGTACTGTTCCAGATCTAGATGTTTCCATCCAGATCCGGGGACAAAGCACATATCGGTCCCACCGCGACATATGACGGAGTCATATGCCCCGGATTTCCAACATGATATCACAACATTACAGATACAAGGATACAAAATCTCATACAACCGGCATACAACTGCCTCAAATACAATACAACAGCGGAAGATACATGTCTGAGTACAGACTACAATCAAATGCCTACTGGCAAAGAGAAAACATCGATCCCATAACCACATGGGTCCAGGCCCTCCGCCGGGATCCGCCTAACTAGTCGTCGTCGAGTCTCCACGTGAAACGTCGATCACCATACCTGTTGTCGATCAAGAACCCTGAAAAGAGTTTGGGGGTAGTATCATGAGTACAGAGGTACTCAGCATCCAACTGTAGTGGTCATCTGACCCAGCAAGGACTTCATCACTCGTCATTCTAGGACAACTAGTAGTTTACGGTAAGGAAGGGGTAAGTGGTGAGGTTGCTGCCGCACTAGCATTTATGAAGTGGCTAACGATCTAGAGAGTAAGGTAAGAAGCCAAGCATTCGATGAGGAATCGCCTCCAACAAGTCTTTCTATCAACTACTTACGCAAACATAACACCTATCCTATCCTTGTCCTCCTCTTCGCATCCCGACGAAGAAGAAGCAGTCAAGGCACACACACACGTTGATCAAGTTATATTAAGATTATCTCAGTTGTTGTTGTCTATGAACAAGGAGTAGGTCTCAAGTCGTCCATAACCGTGGACACGGCTTCTCGAAAAGATTTAACCCTGCAGGGGTGTACCAACTGCCCATTATGAGGCTCCGCACGCACGTCCATCACTCTCAGTTGCTACCCATCACAGGCAACCATTTTATGATTTAGTTCCAAGAGATCCGAAACGACAGGTCCCTCTAACTAACAACGAACAAATCCGGGTGCCCCCCGGTGAGTCGACATCCATCTCAGGAGCCGGCCGCGCTCTCGATATGGTCTCTACCGTCTGTCGCAGGTTTGGATAGCCGGTTAATCACACATGGGACACCGGGTCCTCAGCTGGACAAAGTGGGCCAGCAAGGGAACTAAGTCCTCACTGGTCCAGGTTGGTTTGTAAACAACTGGCGTACGACCAGCACACAAACGGTTTCAAATGGTAAATCAGCTTGGGCCACCACTAGAAATGCTTGAAGCTAGGTAGGTAAGAAAAGGGGACCCCATAAAATCCCACACGCGGTTAGGCACGCTCAGTCTTAAAACCAATACCCGGAACTCGGATCCTAGGTGACTCGAGTGGAACAAAGCGTCGGGGCGGGATAGCCTAGACCTTCCATCCTTCGTCGAATATAGTCAACATTAATAATAATCATATCATCAACAACAATATAATAAGGTGATATCCCAACCCAAGGAGTAACAGGGTAACATCGTAGCATCCTAAGCATGCATACTAAGCAGGGGCCGAGCAACGAGCAATAGTAACATAGCAGTACAAGGTTTGCTGGGAGGGGACATGGCTGTATCGGTCCGCTGGTTGAAATAGAATGGATCATAAGTAATGTATAGTCCTTGCCTGTTGATAAGTCGGGTTCCGAAGGTGTAGTCGATCGCAAGCTCGCATCGTCTCCGAGAGGTACCCGCGGGAGCACACAAGACGATAAACACTGGAAAGCAATCAACGGTGCACCACTATTACTACGGAGCAATACAAGATCAAAGAGGCAACACAAGGCACGGCAACGCGATACGGATCTATCGTCAAGAACGGTTACTAACAGATTAAGTGGAGTACTCGTCACACACGACGATACCGCACTTTTATAATGATTCAAGTTGTTTAGCTACAGGTGATCAACCAACGGTTATTAAAATGGCAACTCAAGCAAGCATGGCATAGCACACAAACATGTCAAGAGGTGTAGCACAAAGTAAACTTTCTATGCTAGTCAATTTAAGTGAGGCACAACCTAAACATGGCATACACTAAGTGCCGCACGATGATTAAAAGATTTGGTACTGTTCTGTCCTAAACTATATTTTAGGTTGGTTAACAACAGAAAACAATAGCATAAGCACAAATTACACGAAAAACTAATCAAGTTACATATAAAGAACACCCCAAACGGAGTTACGGTTAAAAAGATATAAGCAAAACAAGTTACGGGCACAAGCTGTATAAACAGGGGTAAATATATATGCAACAGTGCAGCAACATGACATAGTAATACAACGGATGAAAGTAGACATGATGCTTAACAATATGCAATTGGAATCACTCAATTCCGATAAACGGTCGCGACACACTCGTCGACCGAAGTTGCAACAAAATAACAGTTTCAGCAATAGCAGCACAATAACATCAGGATAGCTACTTTGGAGCAAGATATAAACATGATGCAGCAAGCAAATATGGTATGTGAATGCATGAGACTGAAGTAGGAACATTGCTTAACGCAACGCAAAAGGAATCAATGCAATAGGCCACATGCATTGGCTACAATCATCATGCAAAGTTGCAACAAAATAATAACAGCAGCACATAACAGGGAAAAGTAGCAGTTTAACGGCCTGATGCCCTGTTCAGCACACAATTATATAACCAAGATGAGATCAAATGCAAATTCTCACAAAAGATGAATTAAAGTACACACAATTCTGAACAACTTTCGTTTGGGGGCACGTTCATCGGAGCTACGGATCAACGGGAATTAACGTTGAAAAAATGAATCAGCACACAGTTTTCTGGGATTTAGACAAAAAAAGAAATAACAACAGAAGAAAAAAAAGGGGAGGGCAGCCTGGGCCTCACCCATGGGCTCGGCCCACTGGCCTGGGCGGATCTGGCCTGGCAGGCCTGCGGCTGGCTTGGGAAGCCGGCTGGGCCTGGCTGGAGGGAGGTGGGCCGCCTGGGCGCTGGGCTGGCCGGCCCGCCACGGCGGCTGGTGGAGGCGCTGGATCGGGATCCTCCCGATCCCGACCGGCGGCGGCGCACGGTGGCTGGCCTCAGCGACCTCCGGTGAGGGCGGGCGGCGCACGACGTCGGGGAGAGGCCGGGGCGGTGCTGGAGGAGCCGGCGGCTTGGTCCGTAGCCGACGTGCAGGTCCAGGGGGCGGCGCACGGCCGTGCTCGAGTTCCTGCTTCGGGCGGCCATGGCAGGTGGCGGTTCGGGCGGCTGGGCTCGCCGGCTCGTTCTGCGAGGAGAGAGGGAAGTCAGGGAGAGGAGAGGGAACGCTAGGAGGAGAGGAGAGGCGCGACCTGGCGCGCGGCTCGCCGACGGCACGGCCTTGGACGGTGGGAGGCGGCGGCGGTGAGGTGCCTCGGGCGGAGACGGACGAGGTCGGCCCGGATCGGGCCCGGCGGCGGCTGAAGGCGGGCCCGCGCGGCCCGGGGCGTGGCTGTGCTGCGGTGAGAGGCTTGGGGAGCCACGTGGCGGCCTGGGAGCCGCCGGATCGGGATCTGACGGCTCCGGGTCGCCCTGATCTAGGGTTTCGGGCAAGAGGGGCTTGGGGCAGAATTTGGAGGTGGTTTTGGGGGTGTGGCTGCAAATTTCTAGTAGGGTAAACCCTAATTGGGTGGTGGGAGGCTGGTGGTATTTATATCGGCAGGTTGGCTGGCTGGTTGACGCAAACGCCCTCGGTACCCCACTCGCGTGTCCGGTGATCGCGTTCGTGACCGCCGAAGTTGCATACGGACTCCGATTCCGACGAAATCTCGAACCACGCTCTCAGCGCGTTGAGCCCGTCGAACGTACCTCACTGCGGTGACATTTTGACAACATTTTTTTCGGCGCCCCATAAAATAATCTGTTTATTAAATAAACGGGGTTTTCGTTCCGGTGGCGATGGCTGGTCATGTGCCGGTAGCGACGGTGCTCGGGTGAAACCCCGGTGTCGCAAGGTCGTGTGCCGTGGTGGAAAAGGGGTCGGTCACACATCCGATACGAGAATAAGGGGGAGAAATATTCACCGATTATTATTTCGGTGAAGCAAACACTGCAAACAACTCAGACAATCAAATAATTCACACCGAAAACAAAAATTTTAATTTTTGCAAAAACTGGGCTGTTACAGTATCTTAGCGGAACGAAAGGTCAGGTGTATTCGACCGGTGTGCGGAGGGCCTGGTACTGTTCGTGGCCGAAAGATTTCCTGTTCTACGAAAGTCGAGCTCTTCGGAGCAAACGCGAGACAAGGTAAGGAGACAGTTCACCTTGTTGGTAACCGCACGAGTTGGTGGGATGACAGGGCAGGCACCGACGTTACTGGTGGTCCTGGCTGATGTCGTTGTCCGCGACTCACCCAGATAAGGGGCAACGATAACGGTTGTCCCGACAGATAATAATAAAATGACTTAACGGTTCAGGTGGATGACTTGAGAGGCCTCAAAGACCTGTACGCACTACCTTCACGTGGGGTTACCGTGTGGGCCCTCCGCGTTGTGGTATCGTTCGAATGCTCTGAAAGACGTCCAGTTTCAGCATTGTGGTTGGGTCGGATCGTGCTGCGGCACTGGATCCACTTGGCGCACAACGACCCGGAGTGCGAGAGGTGATGGCCCATGAAGATCTTGCGCTTAGGATTGTAGACCGGCGGGGACCTCTCTGATGAGCCGTAGGATGGGCCTCGGCGTGTCGGATAGCCTCGGTGGGGCATTCCCTAACAAGGTATACGCCACCCTGGAGATCCGAGAGTGCAGGATGAGTAGTAGTGCACCCCTATAGGGAGTTTGATCTATTCGAATAGCCATGTCCACGGTAACATGACGCTTTATGCTTAAGCCTGAGCTTACTACTACAAACTACTACTATTAAACTGTATGGTTCCGGGTCTTCTTCCTCACAGGAAAGTCGAGGAAGGGAACTCGGAGGCCTTATTATTATTAAATATTACAACTTACTATTATACAATGCTGCAACAACTTCTGCTGCATTGTTATTACACTCATGCTATTGAACTGTTGGCTTTTCTCTTCTTGTGCTGCAAGACTCGTCGGAAGATGCTAGTCTTCGATAGGCCTAGCTTCTTACCCTTATTCTGATTTCTACCTTGAAGTCCACTATATATAGCCTCCCCTTTCCATTTGATACAAATGCATAAATGCTTAGTAGCAGACGTAAGACTCGCGGGTATACTAGATACTCACCCTTGCTTTATTTCCCCTTTTCACTTTTCCTGATCGGCCGACGTTGGATCCCAGGAGCAGGAGATTCCAGGAGGAGCCTACTACGTTGTCGAGTTCCCGTTGACCAGGAGTAGTTCGGTGGATCCCAGGCAGGAGGCCTCGCCTTTTCGATCTGTATCTCTGATGTTATTTGTGCTAGCCTTCTTAAGGCAAAACTTGACTAACTATGTCTGTACTCAAATATTATGGTTTGTATGACTTATGAATTCGGGTCCGTGCGACCCCCTTTTGTTGTATTATATTGGTTTATCCTTTTTGTGTTTAGTGTTGTGTTGTGATATTCTCACCGTGGCACCTTGATCTCGATCATGTACCCTGCGTGTATGATTACTGTACATGATCGTAAATCGAGGCATCACAAGTTGGCATCAGAGCCGACTGCCTGTAGGTAGCCACCCACCCACTACTTGGTCGAAGTTGAGTCTAGTTTTTGAAAAAATATTTTGCCAACTTAATATTTGGCTTACGGGCCCACATCGATATCACCCCGTCGTGATATCTATGGTATTAGGATCCTTTTCTCCGTACATATGCTCTGGGAATCTGCTCTCTTATCCTTGCTGGTAAGTTTTACAAACTCTGACATTTGGATCACGTTCTCTTGATTCCACCCGGCGTTCTGGTGCGTACCCCTTTGATTGAGTCGTGTCGCAGGAGTTCTGACCCAGGTCCCGGACCGCGGATCCCATTTTCATTCTGGGCAGGCCGCGCGTTCTCTGGCACAAACTCATGTGGCCAACAGTTTTCTTGCGGCGTGATTGACATAGTGGAATCTATGTCGTGTCGTGTATTCCTTACTGCGGTCTGCGCGCCGCCTACTGAGTCATTTTTCCTTAATTTCTACGACGTTACGCTGTCCGTTTTTGACCGACTATGTGCAAAAGATCTGTATGTCTATATGACTACTATTGTGTATCTACTGCACTTCTCGTTCATTGCTCATACTACATCATGTATGCTTCTTATCCTTGCAAACGCTTTGTGTGAACTAACCCCTGCTGTTCAGGCAGGATGGCTGACGATCCCCCACCTCCACCTTATATGGCCGCAGTACTGCAACAGTTTGATCTGAACCGTTAGTTTTATTGAGGATTGGCGCAGAAAACAAATTTTTTCCTACGTACGAGTCCCGAACCCAAGATCTATGCTATGCTGATGTATGTAATAGAAGGAATCGGTGTTCATACCTTTGAAGACCAAAAGAGGGAAACGTTCCTCGAACGTGGTTGGCATAGACTCTGATCCTACGACCTCCCTGTCGTGTTGAAGAACCTCCGACGATGAAGTAGCACCACACGTGTAGTGCCTCGCGGGATTACACACGTACGGTGCAACCGACGTCCCTCCAGGCTCCGAACCAGAAGAGCAGCGGAAAGAAGATTGATCCGGATCCCGATTCCGGCAGCGCGACGGCGTCCGGATGATGGTGAAACCCCCAACCAGGTGCAAACTCCAAACCAGGGGAGTCCGCTCTAGGTCAGAGAAAGAGAGAGAGAGAGAAACTCAATGTTGTGTTGAAAAAGGCACCCCACCCCTCCTTATATAGGCCAAGGAGGGGCTCCACCCCCTCCCCTTCCCCCATGTGGGACTAAACCCCCAAGGGGGGGGGAGTGGTGCGGCTAGGAGGGGGGATGGGCCCCTCCCTTGGCGCCAAGCCCAAGGGGGGGAGGCTCCCCCTTCCCCTCATGGGCCTTTTAAGGCCCAAAGACCTTTTCAACTTTTTAATTAATTATTTAAATCATTTTTAATATTTATTTCTGTCAATTAAATAATAAAACATATTTAAACATTAATATATATTATTTTGAGCCTTTCAAAATATCCGGAACAGCTTCCGGCACCTCCCGGTACATTTCCGGTGTTTTCTCTCTTTTCATCGATGATCCCGAATCAATCCTTAATGCATCGATTGCCCTTAAGTGTGACACCCTACGGTCCGGGAAACAGTAGACATGATCGAGACACTCTCTGACCAATGACCATCATGTGGGATCTGGTTACAATCCTTGATGTGCCCCTACGCTTCCATCGAATAAACTTCATCGCTGTTGAACCGTTAACAATATGACTTGATCCCTTTGTGCTTCGATACTATGTTTGTCCTGATCGTCGGTATCCAATACCTAGTTCTTCCTCATCTCTGACATAACATGTTTACTCGTCTGTGAATATTACATCTCTTGTGACCTAGTCACTTGCTTGCAAGCTATTGATGCAACACCACCGAGTGGGCCCAGAGTACCTATCCGTCACTCGGATTGACAAATCCCGCTCTGATCTATTTCATACTCCTCAACATATCTACTTCGGAATACCCAAGATACACCTTTTCAGTTACCATGTTTCAGTGTAACGGTTAATGCACTCAAAGCATCCTAATAGATAGCAATTATGTATGATCATCACGGTCTAAGGATTCAGTCACTATGTTATTAAGTCATCGCAATGCTGAACTTATGTGACTTGATCACACTGCAATGCTTAAGGTGGGTTTTTGTACATCACATCATTCTCCTAATGATATGACCTCATTGTCAATAGACTATTATGTTCTCATGATCAGGAAACCTTGATCATCAATTGCCCAATGAGATAGTATGCCTGAGTTTAACTAGGGACCAGGTTGTTATATATCACACGTGTATTAATGTTTCCTCTTTATACAGTTCTAGCATAATATATAACGTATTATGAACAAACAGATATGTGACAAATATCTTTATTAATTTGCCTCTAGGGCACATATCCAACACTCTCCCACTTGCATTAGAGTACAAATTACACTAGTTTACATCAGGTATGTATCTAACACCAATAGTCTCTCGGTGTTGTTCAAACTTGGCTTGTGGAAGAGGTTTGGTCATTGGGTCTGACGGATTCAGATCCGTATGTATTTTGCAAATCCTAGTATGACCATCCTTGAAGTAGTCCCGCGTTACATGGAAACGCCGGAGAATATGCTTGGCTGTAGAGTGAGTCCTCGGCTCCCTTGCGTTAGCAATGGCACCTGTATTGTCGCAATAAATGCTAACAGGGTCAGTTGAACTAGGGAATACGCCAAGCTCGATGACAAACTTCTTCAGCCAATGCGCTTCGTTTGACACCTCGCAAGCGGCAATATACTCCGACTCCATCATAGATTGGGCAACGAGTGACTGCTTGCCGCTCCTCCAGCTAATCGCACCACCATTCAACATAAACACGTATCCCGTCTGGGATTTTGAGTCATCGGGATCAGTACCAAGACTGGCATCGACGTAACCTGTTACGGCGAGCTCTTCTTCACATCTTCCATAGACAAGAACCAGATCCTTAGTTCTTCGTAAGTACTTAAGGACGTTCTTCACTGCAATCCAATGATCCATTCCAGGATTACTTTGGAAACGATTGGTCAGACTAACCGCCAGGGCCACATCTGGTCGAGTACACAGCATAGCATACATGATATAACCTATGGCTGAGGCATAGGGATTTGAGGACATTTCCTCCATTTCTTTTGCTTTTTCTGGGCATTGAGTCACACTCAATTTACTTCCTTTCATAACGGGCAAGAGGCCTCTCTTGGCTTTATCCATATTGAACCTCGTCAATATCTTCTCAAGGTAAGTTCTCTGACTCAGTGCTAATAGGCGTCTTGATCTATCTCTAAAGATTTTAATGCCTAATATGTATGCAGCTTCACCTAGGTCCTTCATGGAAAATTGTCCATTCAAATATTCCTTTACCCCCTCTAGAAATTTCACATCATTCCCTATCAATAATATGTCATCCACATATAGTACTAGGAATGCCACAGAGCTCCCAGTCGCTTTCTTATAAACACATAATTCTTCTTCATTTTGGACAAATCCAAAAGCTTTGATCACCTCATCAAAACGAAGATTCCAGCTCCAAGATGCTTGCTTCAACCCATAAATGGACCGTTGAAGTTTGCATACCTTACCGGCGTCCTTAGGATCAATAAAACCTTCCGGTTGTACCATATACAACTCTTCCTCAATGTTGCCATTTAGGAATGCGGTTTTCACATCCATCTTCCATATTTCATAATCGTATTAGGCAGCAATTGCTAGCAATATCCGGATAGACTTTAGCATCGCTACGGGAGAGAAAGTCTCTTCGTAGTCAACTCCTTGAATTATTCGGAAACCTTTTGCGACAAGTCGAGCTTTATAGACAGATACGTTTTCGTCTGCGTCAGTCTTTTTCTTGAATATCCACTTATTATCGACGACCTTTCGGTCGTCGGGAATATCCACCAAAGTCCATACTTTGTTGGCATACATGGAGTCTATCTCGGATTTCATGGCTTCCAGCCATTTCTCGGACTCGGGTCCCTCCATTGCTTCTTTGTAGTTCGCAGGTTTGTCAGGTTCATTTAACATGAATGCATTGACAAGTTGCCCATAAAACTGTGTTTTTACTCGGGCTCTTGATGACCTGCGGGTTACAATAGGATCCTCTTCATCTTGATCATGATCATCATGTATGTCACGATCGTTATGAATATCATGATGACCGTTCTCTTCAGCTCCCACTACGGAAGATAGTTCCGGAACAACTTCCATTGCCATTTCTTCCACTTGGAGTGATTGGTCAATCATCTCATTAAGGTCTATTTTCCTCCCACTCAATTCTTTCGAAAGAAACTCTTTCTCAAGAAACCATCCAGTCTTGGCGACAAACGTTTTTCCCTCAGATTGGTTGTAGAAGGTGTATCCAACGGTTTCCCTTGGATATCCCACAAAGATGCACTTATCCTCTTTTGATTCGAGTTTGTCAAGCTGAAGTTTCCTAACATAAGCCTCACAACCCCAAATCTTCAAGTGAGATAACTTTGGTTTCTTGCCATGCCATTCCTCAAATGGTGTTGTCTTTTGGATTTGGACGGTGCCCTATTAAGAATGTAAGCGGTAGTTTCTAATGCATACCCCCAGAATGACACAGGTAAGTCGGTATGAGACATCATCAATCGTACACTATCCAATAGAGTCCGATTACGTCGTTCAGAAACACCGTTACGCTGAGGTGTTCCTGCCGGCGTAAGTTATGGTACGATGCCACAAGTCTTAAGATGATCGCCAAACTCGTGACTTAAATACTCGCCTCCTCGATCGAATCGAAGGTGCTTGATTTTCTTCCCGAGTTGATTCTCGACCTCAGTCTGAAATTCCTTGAACCTTTCAAAGGTTTCGGACTTATGTTTCATTAAGTAGATATACCCATATCTACTTAAGTCATCTGTGAAGGTCATGAAGTAACGAAGACCATTGCGTGTGGGGACGTTCATAGGTGCACATACATCTGAATGTATGATCCCTAACAAGTCTTCCGCACGCTCCATTGTTCCATTAAATGGAGTCCTTTTCATCTTGCCCATAAGGCATGGTTCACACGTGTCAAGGGATCCAAAATCCAATGACTCCAGAAGTCCATCATCATGAAGCTTCTTCATGCGCTTTTCACCAATATGACCAAGTCGACAATGCCACATCGTCATGTGTTCTTCGCCACTAGGTTTTAATCTTTTGGCCTCTACGTTATCAATATGAAGTATATCACAATCGAGATTAAGAATGAATAAACCATTTTTCTCCGGTGCATGAACATAAAACACAACATCCTTATAAATCGCACAACCAATTGTATCTGACTTAAAAGAATAGTGGTCTCGCTTCAAGCAAGAACCACTAACGATGTTCACACTCAATGCGGGTACATAGTAGAACTTATTCAAAATCAAAACTAATACCGAAGGGAGACTAAGATGCTTTGTGCCGACCGCCACCACTTCAATCCGGCAGCCGTTTCCCACTTGCATCGTCACTTCATCTTTCATCAAGCGTCGCCTATTCCGTAGCCCCTGAGAGGAGTTAGAAATGTGAGCAACATATCCTGTATCAAATATCCAGGATTTGTTCCCAGCACTTGTTAAGAAAAGATCAATAACGTGTATATCAAATATACCTTTGTCTCTTCTGACAATCTTGCCAGCCTTCTTATCCTCCAGGTACTTGGGGCAGTTGCGTTTCTAGTGACCATCACCCTTGCAGTAGAAGCACTCAACGCCGGGCTTGGGTCCAGGTTTGGGTGCCTTACGAGGAGTGACAACTGGCTTGTCACCCTTCTTCGGGCTTCCCTTCTTTCCCTTCTCCTTCTTGCCAGACCTTTTGAATTCAACGGTCTTGTTGACCATGAATACAACATGCTCCTTCTTGATCTCAACCTCAGCAGTTTTCAGCATGGTGAACAACTCAGAAGGGGTCTTAGTCATCCCCTGCACGTTGTAGTTCAACACAAAGCCTTTGTAGCTAGGGGGCAGCGACTGCAGCACCCTATCAACAACAAGTTCATCTGGAATCTGACATTCCAGAGCATTCAAGCGTTGAACGTAGCCAAACATCTTGAAAACGTGCTCACTAACACTGCTATGCTCATCCATCTTTGTTGAGAAGAAAGCTTCAGAGGCCTCATAACGTTCAGCCCTGGCTTGGGGTGCAAAGACGGCCTTGAGGTCGGTGATTATCTCATATGCACCCATCCTCTCAAAGCGTTTCTGCGGCTCAGCCTCCATGGAGTAAAGCATTCCACTCTGGACAAGGTTGTAATCATCCGTCTTGGAGAGGTAGACATTCTTCTCATCCTGACTAGCGTCTGCTGGTGGTTCGTCACCTAACGCGACCTCTAGTACGTATTCCATCTTGAGGGGAACGAGGAGAATCCTCAGAGTGCTGAACCAGTTGGTGAAGTTTGACCCATCGGTTTTCAGTTTGTCTTTGTCTAGGAATGACCCTAAGTTGAATGAGGGGCGAGGTGCAGCCATCTACAATGGTTATTTGCAAAACACATATTTAGACTTTGTTCATAATTGGAGTTCAATTCTAATTAATTCTAAAACTCCCACTTAGTTAAACATCTCTCCAAATTTACTAAGTGATTAACATAATCCTAGTTTGAATGATCGTCCTCGAATATCACACGGCCGACGACACATCTCCCTAGGCAGGCCATCATGCCAATCATATCCGTTATATGACTCATGCTTAACCTTTCGGTCATCCGTATCCCAAGCTCATATCTACATATGTCAAGCCTGCCCGTCGAACCTTAGTGTATGGCTGTTCAGCAAGGCCATATCTGCATATGCTAGGCTTGCCAAACCCAACCTCATGCGATCGCTAATGTATGTATGACACCCGATCGTCACGGCCTGCCTATCATAAAGAGATCCTTCCAGGCGGTGCCCACTAAGGGAGAATACAATCATGGTATTGAGAGAGATTATCCTATCATGCTACCGTCGCATATCTAGCATATTAGCAAGACAGGAAGTAAAACTGTAAATCATACAAGAAATGATCCCCCCTTACATGCAAATTAAAGTTAAAACGCCTTCTACTTTATCTTTTGCAAGTTTTACGTGGCTGCTAAGGGGTTTCGAGAGAGAACCGCTTTCTATCCTGCGAAGACAAGCCACACCACCAATCCTGCAATCGTCTCTATTACACCCCTGTCGGGGCCCTCCGTTGCAAACATCTTCGCGTCGCTAATGTTAGAGAGACAGACACCCCCAGCCACTTATATGGTACAAGCCATATGTCAAGCGTGGAACCAGTCTCGCGTAAACGCGTAAGGTTGGTCGGGGCTGCTTCATCAGGACATTGCCGCAACGCTAAATGAGTACACGTGCGAGAGTAACAATTGGAGAATTGATGCCCACAACCTAGATGTGTTCTACCCGTACAATACATCTACGCATAGCCTTGCTCTGATACCACTGTTGGGGATCGGCGCAGAAAACAAAAATTTTCCTACCTACGAGTCCCGAACCCAAGATCTATGCTATGTTGATGTATGTAACGGAAGGAATCGGTGTTCATACCTTTGAAGACCGAAAGAGGGAAACGTTCCTCGAACGTGGTTGGCGTAGACTCTGATCCTACAACCTCCCTGTCGTGTTGAAGAACCTCCGACGATGAAGTAGCACCACACGTGTAGTGCCTCGCGGGATTACACACGTACGGTGCAACCGACGTCCCTCTGGGCTCCGAACCAGAAGAGCAGCGGAAAGAAGATTGATCCGGATCCCGATTCCGGCAGCGCGATGGCGTCCGGATGATGGTGAAACCCCCAACCAGGTGCAAACTCCAAACCAGGGGAGTCCGCTCTAGGTCGGAGAAAGAGAGAGAGAGAAACTCAATGTTGTGTTGAAAAAGGCACCCCACCCCTCCTTATATAGGCCAATGAGGGGCTCCACCCCCTCCCCTTCCCCCATGTGGGACTAAACCCCCAAGGGGGGGAGTGGTGTGGCTAGGAGGGGGGATGGGCCCCTCCCTTGGCGCCAAGCCCAAAGGGGGAGGCTCCCCCTTCCTCATGGGCCTTTTAAGGCCCAAATACCTTTTCACCTTTTTAATTAACTATTTAAATCATTTTTAATATTTAATTCTGTCAATTAAATAATAAAACATATTTAAACATTAATATATATCATTTTGAACCTTTCAAAATATCCGGAACAGCTTCCGGCACCTCCCGGTACATTTCCGGTGTTTTCTCTCTTTTCACCGATGATCCCGAATCAATCCTTAATGCATCGATTTCCCTTAAGTGTGACACCCTACGGTCCGGGAAACAGTAGACATGATCGAGACACTCTCTGACCAATGACCATCATGTGGAATCAGGTTACAATCCTTGATGTGCCCCTACGCTTCCATCGAATAAACTTCATCGCTGTTGAACTGTTAACAATATGACTTGATCCCTTTGTGCTTCGGTACTATGTTTGTCCGATGTATGATCGTCGGTATCCAATACCTAGTTCTTCCTCGTCTCCGACATAACATGTTTACTCATCTGTGAATATTACATCTCTTGTGACCTAGTCACTTGCTTGCAAGATATTGATGCAACACCATCGAGTGGGCCCAGAGTACCTATCCGTCACTCGGATTGACAAATCTCGCTCTGATCTATTTAATACTCCTCAACATATCTACTTCGGAACACCCAAGATACACCTTTTCAGTTACCATGTTTCAGTGTAACGGTTAATGCACTCAAAGCATCCTAATAGATAGAAATTATGTATGATCATCACGGTCTAAGGATTCAGTCACTATGTTATTAAGTCATCGCAATGCTGAACTTATGTGACTTGATCACACTGCAATGCTTAAGGTGTGTGTGTGTCCATCACATCATTCTCCTAATGATATGACCTCATTGTCAATAGACTATTATGTTCTCATGATCAGGAAACCTTGATCATCAATTGCCCAATGAGCTAGTATGCCTGAGTTTAACTAGGGACCAGGTTGTTATATATCACACGTGTATTAATGTTTCCTCTTAATACACTTCTTGCACAATATATAACGTATTATGAACAAACAGATATGTGACAAATATCTTTATTAATTTGCCTCTAGGGCACATATCCAACAAGTTTTTGGCCGGAGTAATGGCCCAGCTTTCAACTTAGAATTCCCTAATAACACTGCAAGAGTTCGTGCGCCTCAGTCCGTCCACCTTCCGCAGCTCCACAAATCCTAAGGATTCCGATGATTGGCTCCGTGATATCGCTTTTCAGATGGAGTCAGCTGCTGTTGCCCCTGCCAGTTACCTCACCTTTGCGATGTATCATCTGAGGGGTCCAGCTGCTCAGTGGTGGGAAAGCCACCGGCTTGCGCTGCAAGATGGAACTATAACCACTTGGCAAGAATTCCAGTTAGCCTTCCATGCATGGCACATTCCTCAAGGTGTGATGGACCAGAAGAAGGAGGATTTCCCGGCGCACCCTAGGGTGGGGCTGCGCCAGGGGGCCGCCTGGACCCCTGGTGCCCCCCCTGGCTGCCCGCCTTCGCCTATTTATTCCTCGTGACGTGAAACCCCCGTGACGGGAACCCTTTTTCGCGATTTCTCCTCTGTTCCGCCGCCGCCGCGCTTCCAAGATCGGGAGCACCAGAAGACCTCTTCCCGGCACCCTGCCGGAGGGAGGAACCACCTCCGGGAGCTTCTCCACCACCATGGATGCTTCCCGGATGAACCGTGAGTAGTCCACCTTGGACCATGGGTCTATGATCAGTAGCTATGTGATGTTCTCCTCCCCTCTTTGTTCTTCATGGATTAGACCTCGTGAGCTGCCCTACATGATCGAGGCACATATGTAATATTTCTGTTGTTGCTATGCCGAGTTTGCAGGGATCCGATGGATTATGAGATTATGTTCAGATTGTGTTTGAGTAATATATTTGATTCTCCTCTTTTATAGTTATGTTCTAGAGTAATTCTTGCATGTTCTCCGTTGCTGTTTATTGCTTTGGCCAAGTAGTAGGTAGTGACTCCAAGAGGGAGCGTTATGCATGATTGTGGGTTCATTCCCCCCGATGACTAGCTTGAGTGACAGAAACATGAGTCTAGGGGATGTGCTGTTTCCACAAGGGGGAAAACAACGGTGCTTGTACTTGCAGGTGCAAGGATTGTTTACTTTACGCAAAGTTCTTTAATGCAGTTGTTCGTTGGTTTGAGTTTACACTTTGGGTGGGATTCACAACTTAATACCAACGAGATGTTCTGGATAGATATCTCAAGGTGGATGATTAGTAGGTAGATGCAGATGGATTTCGGTATACTTGTCTTGGCGTACTTCCCATGGTTTTGAGCCTCTTCCTTTCTTTGTAGCATAGTTAGCATTGGTTTGCGCACATAATCCTGTCAATTGCCCAGCTGTAATTTGTTTACCTCACATGGCTATTTTATCGTCTTTTGGGAGAGAGACATCACTAGTGAACATCATAGGACCCCGGTCCATATTTCCAACACTGTTTACACCCACTATCAATTTACTGCTTTATTTACTTTTCCGTTGCTATCACTATCATTATTATCCCGTGCGTTTTATCCTTTGTGAAAAACAAGGCCGGAGGAATTGACAACTTCTCTGTACTCGTTGGGAAGCAAATTTATTTGCTGTGTGTGCAGGTCCAGGTGAAGTAAGCAACCTCGGTTGTGAATGGCGCCATTGTTCACTTCACCACCTTCTTGTAACTGTTGGAGTCCTATTGGTTCGACATTCAACCTTAGCATCTTCGCTAAGGGAAATTACCGCTGTCTACATCTCAACCTTCCACTTTGGGTGACCTACGAGGGGGCGTTAAATCGTACCATCAAAAGCAATTTCTGGCGCCGTTGCCGGGGACTCCACTCTTCAAGATAGGCTTGAAATTTACCTCGCAGAACTTGCTAGATTCGGCCCGCGGGAGGAACCTTTATGTCAACTACACTTGGTGCTGCCACAAAGCTTCTCGATGAGATGATGACCAACTATTCCCAATGGCACACCGAAAGAGCTCCAACAGGTAGGAAGGTAAACTTTGTCGAGGAGATCTCCTCCCTAAATGAAAAAGTTGACTTGATTATGTCTCTACTTACCAGGCAATCTCCTATTGATCCTCATGATGTTCCTTTAAATTCTTTGATTGCTCAAGATCAAGTAGATGTGAACTTTATCTCTAGAAAAAACTTCAATAACAATGCTAATAGGAGTAATTTTGGTAGCAATCCTAGACCGTTCCCCTCCAACAAAAATGGGAACAACAACACTTATCATAGCACCATAAACTCTACCCCTAGAGATAGAGACATGGCTAGTTATGAGAAACTTTTGGAAATAGAGAAGGCCACTAAGAACTAAATGCACACCTGATGTCTACACACGCTTCTATTCTTGTAGACTATGTTGGGCCTCCAAGCGCAGAGGTTTGTAGGACAACAACAATTTCCCTCAAGTGGATGACCTAAGGTTTATCGAACTCAGGGAAGTAGAGGTTGAAGATGGTCACTCTCAAGCAACTCTGCAATTAAGATACAAGAAGTCTCTTGTGTCCCCAACACACCTAACACAATGGAAAATTGTATAGGTGCACTAGTTCGGCAAAGAGATGGTAAAATATGGGTGATAGGGGTGGCAAAGCAAGGTAATATAAATCTGAATAAAGAAAAACAGCAAGGTAGCAAGCGACAAAGTGAGCACAAACGGTATTGCAATGGTGGAAACAAGGCCTAGGCTTCATACTTTCACTAGTGAAAACTCCCAACAATATTAACATAGTCTAATCACATGATATTTCCCATAAAACATGCAATGGAGACTGTAAGTGCATCAAGTGCCCTCCCCTTGAGGTTTTGGAGTTTGATGACAAAACGGTTAAGGGACTGATGTGTTTGTGAGTATACACAGGAGAACAGTCCCTGATGAGGTGCTTAACTACCAATGTCGACCCCCCAAAATGTTGAGGAACATTGGAGAAATCAGTGCGTTTCCTGAAGAATGAAGTTGCGCGAAATCCTGAGGAATCAGGATCCTGAAGCGTTCGGTTGAAGCTGAAGCTGAAGATGATCCTGAGGACGTTCGCGCTGAAGACGAAGTTGAAGCGTAGTATTCGCTAAGACTTTTTTTACTTCTTGAGTCGTAGGAAATCACCTCACCGTTGGAGGGGTTGAGGAAAATGAGTTCTGTATTTCTGAGGAAGTGCTCAATTAGAATTCCTGAAGAAAACCCAGAGAGAAATCTCCTGCAGTAGAATTTTAGTTCCTCGGGTGTCTGAGACGTTGTTCTTCAGGACACTGAGGAATCTGTCTTCGGTTGAGGAGTCTGGAGACTGCGAGTGCAGTTCTCCTGAAGAGAGAGTAATCTCCTGTAGTAGAAGTTCAGTTCCTCGGGTGTCTGAGACGTTGTTCTTCAGGACACTGAGGAATCTGTCTTCGGTTGAGGAGTCTGGAGACTGCGAGTGCAGTTCTCCTGAAGAGAGAGTAATCTCCTGCAATAGAAGTTCAGTCCTCGTGTGTCTGAGTCGTTGTTCTTCAGGACACTGAGGTAACTAACTTCGGTTGAGGAGTCTGGAGAGAGAATACTTTGACCGTGCCACGTGTTGCGTGGTGAGAGGCTAGAACTTGTCTAGCAACGGTCATTTACGAGGGCATGAGAGTAATTGCATGCATGGGCATTTATGTCCTTTCACCTCGGGTTGCTCCGCGGCTATAAATAGCCACCCCCAGCCCCATTTGTGGGTAGGCTGCTCCAAGAGAAAAACTGACACTTGTCATTTGAGAGAAACCCACCTCTGAGGAAACTGAAGAACCTATGTGAGGAAAACCACCAGCCTGAGTAGTTGAGCATTTCTGAGGAAGTCGGTTCGAGTGATCCGAAGCTTTTTACTCTTGAAGACTGTGATCTTCCAGCCGGTGTAGAAGTCTTCAGTCTGAGGAAGTCAAGATGCAATTGTGACTTCCTGGAGTGACTGACTCTGTGAAGGTTTCGGGAGTCTACCTTGAAGACTCACCTGAGTTATTGGACGGAGTCTGAGGACTCTAGTTCAAGGAGAACAAGGTGAAGACTATGTCTTCTGAGTTGAATCTCAGCCTCTCCAACCAGACGTAGAGTTGTCACAACAATTTGAACTGGTCTACCAAACCAACGTCTTCAATCTCTGGTGCTATCTCTTCAACCTCTTAAGCTTCAGTATTTGCTATGTTGACTTCTTATGCTTCAGCTCTCCCTCTGCTCTTTGTCTTCATACTATGCATCTGAAGCACTTCTGCTTATCTGAATTGATTTATTTCTGTTGCGTTATGATGAGCTGCCCTAATGATTACATTCTGTGAAGTTTTATTTCTTCATGATTTTGGTTACTTCTTCAGCTTCATGATTGCTTAAGTCCCGAAGAAAACCAAAATTTGGTAGTAAAATTGTAAATCTCCCATTCACCCCCCTCTGGTCGATATATTGCACTTTCAATTGGTATCAGAGCAAGGTACTCCCTTGTTCTGTGTGATTCGGTTTAACCACCTGGAGTTTTTGTTATGTCGACCTCAGGTACAATGAGCGTTGCCTCAAACTGCCTCATCTTCGACATGACAGACTATCCATACTAGAAGAACAAGATGAGGATGCATCTTGAAGCCATTGACAAGGATCTGTGGGATATTGTTGATCAAGGCATTCCTGAAGCTAATCTGATGACTGCTCCCGAAGTCGTCAAGAAAAACTGGCAGCTTGATGCAAAAGCTCGAAGCATCATTGGTGGTCATCTTAACAAGGCTCAGTTCAACCGTATCAGTGGTCTGGATACTGCAAAGAAGATATGGACAAGACTGTCAAAAGTCAATGAAGGAGTCTCTCCTCAACGAGACTCACGAGTTGATACACTTCGCAGTCTCTTCAACAGGTTCAAGAGGCTGTACAATGAGCACGTGCAACAAACCTTTGATAGACTCACTGACATATCCAATGAACTTCAAGCACTGGGTGCCGCTGATATCACAGATCATGAGGTTGTGAAGAAACTACTAAGGTCACTGGATGACTCGTTTGAGTTCCTGTCGCTGATGATTCAAGAAAGGCCTGACTTCAAGACTCTGGATCCAGCGGACATTCTCGAGCGCCTCAATGCTCATGAACTGAAGCTCTCTGAAAAACGAGATTTATACAACTCCACGCCTAAGCTCCGCGCGCTAAAAGCTAGAGCACGAAGAGTGTCCTCTGATGAAGAGTCTGAGGCTGATACTGATGATCCTGAAACCGTCAACCGGGAACTTTCTCTCCTCACCAGAAAGTTCCAAAGATTCACGAAGAAGAATCGCTTCGGAAATTCCTCAAGATCTTCCTCAAGAAAAAGCAAAGATGATGACTCTGTCGAAGCAAGAAATAGAGTCTGCCACAAGTGCAAGAAACCTGGGCATTACATCGCTGAGTGTCCTCTATGGGAAAAGGAAGCTAGACTGAAGAAGAAGAAGAAAGGGAAAGATGACAGTTCTGATGAAAAGACAAAGAAGAAATCCTCAAGATCCTCAAAGTCTGCTGGATACAGGAATAGCAATTCCCGTAAGGCTCGCACATATCTCGGCAAAGAACTGGACTCGGAGGAATCTGGTTCCAACCCTGATGCTGAGGAAGAAGAATCTGAAGAATCTGAGGGTGTGGCCGGTCTGGCTCTTGCCACGTCACTTGTCTCCAAGTCAATCTTCAGCACTGAGGAATCTGGTCTATCACATGTTGATGATGAAGCTGAAGACACAACCCCTGCCTTCTGCTTCATGGCCAAGTCCTCCAAGGTATCTTCTTACTCATCATCATATGATCCCTCTGATGAATAACCCGATGAAAACTATGCTAAACTTGCTAAACTTGCATCTAAGCAACAACGTGCACTTGAAAAGATCCAGATCTCACTAAACAAGAGTGACGATATGTTGGTTGAGGAAATGACGAAGACTCAAAAGTTGACTGATGAATCAAAAATTCTCCAGTCAAAATTTGATGACTTGTTCAATCGTCATGAGGCACTCCTTACCGATCATGAAAAGCTAGCTCATGAGTTCCTCATGAGGAAACAAGAACTTGAACGCGTAAGGATGTCTCATGACGATCTGAGGAAAGAAAATGATTCACTCCTCTCCCAACAGATCATCATGCCAAAAGAAGGATTTAATCCTCCCTGTCTAAAATGCATTGAACATGATCGTATCATCTCTGTACCTAGTTCCTCAATGTCTTCAGACTATGTTATTTCTATTGCCTCTGTGGTATCTAACCCCTCATCTGAGGATACCATAAACATTGCTGAAGAAAATGCTAGGTTCAAGAGTCTACTGGAAACCGGCATGTTCAAGAGCCTGAAAGGACATCAGACTCTTTGTGACATCCTCAAGAAACAGATCCTCAACAGGAACCCGAGGAAAGAAGGTGTCGCATTCACTCGGAAACTCAACCCCGATGGGTCTTACTGGAAACCTGAACAATATCCAGAGACCACTTGGGTTCGGGCAAAGATGCCTCCTCCTGATCCCTATAATTTATCTGGTTATGATGCTGTTTCTTCTGATGTGATGATTGAGGCTTTTGACTCAAACTATAAACTGTTTAAGAATGTTAATGGTGAGGTATTTGCTAGATACATTGGAACTAACTGCAGGAACGGTCCTCCAGTCAAGCAGATCTGGGTTCAGAAGGACCTCATCACTAACCTTCATGTGAATGCATATGAAAATGAGCTGAGGATATCATCTAAGGACGATACCTCAAAAGGAAATGATTATAATCATGTATCTGCTAACCATTTTTTTCACAGAGATGCCCCTCATAAGAATGCTTATTCATTTGTTTATCCTGATGTCACCATCTCACACCACATTAGGTCTCATCACTCTCATCAGTCCTCATGTGCCTCAAGAACACCCATTAAGATGTGGGTGGTTAAGAACTAATCATCCTTGCAGGGACATGTCCTGTGGCAATTACAAATTCTGCAGATCATATGCCCAGGACAACATCATTTGAGTCAGTTGAAGGATATTTATATTGTTTGGTTTCATAGAATCAATCCTGAGGAATTAATTCTGAGGAACCATAAATTCCTCAAACTGAGACTGGCTCATAACTTGCTGTATGAGATACTAATTCCTTTGCAGGGAAAGACTGAATGGGTGATGGACAATGGATGTACAAATCACATGACTGGTGACAGAAGCCTTCTTATGGAATCATCACTGAGTCCTTCTTCAAAGAAAACCATCACCTTCGCTGATAAAGGTAAAAGTAAGGTATTGGGTCTCGGCAGAGTGGCTATCTCTCGAGACCAACACATTGATAAAGTCATGCTTGTTGAATCACTTGGATACAACTTGATGTCTATATCTATGCTCTGTGATCTTGATCTCGTTGTTGTCTTCAGAAAATATGGTTGTATTGTCTATATGGTTAGCGATAACTCCATTGTCTTCAGTGGAGTTAGGAAAGGTGATCTATATATTGTAGATTTCTCTGAAGGTCCTCAGGTGGCTACATGCCTCATGGCACGAGCTTCAGAATGCTGGCGATGGCATCGAAGACTCGGCCACGCTGGAATGAGGAATCTCCAGAAGCTGGTACTGAAGAAACATGTCCTCGGAATTGAGGAAATCAGATTCAAGAAGGACCGGCTATGTGGTGCTTGCGAAGCTGGAAAGATGACCAAGGCCACGCATCCTGCCAAGACCATCATGACTAATACAAGACCTCTGGAATTGCTTCACATGGATCTATTCGGTCCTCCAAAGTATTCAAGCTTTGGAGGTAATATGTATGATCTTTTTATTGTTGATGACTTCTCACGATACACTTGGGTGCATTTTCTTCTCTATAAGTGAGAAACCCCAGCAATCCTCAAGCGCTTCGCCCTCCGAGTCATGAACAACTACAACCTGAAGATCAAGCACATTCGAAGCGACAACGACACTGAGTTCAAGAACTTCGGTGTGGAAGAATTCCTCGATGACTCGGGAATCACTCATGAATTCTCTGCGCCTTACACTCCTCAGAAAAATGGACTTGTTGAGAGGAAGTACCGAACCCTCATCGAGATGGCTCGCACGATGCTGGCTGAGTACAATACTCCACTCAAGTGGTGGGCTGAAGCAATCAACACTGCATGCCAGATCGTCAATCGAGTGTATCTTCACATGTTCTTCAATAAAACATCATACGAGTTAATGGTCGGTAAGAAACCCAATGTAAGTTACTTCAAGGTATTCGGTGCACCTTGCTGGATTCGTGATCCTCATCACCAGTCCAAATTTGCAACCAAAGCATGTGAGGGTTTCATGCTTGGTTATGGTATCAACTCGCACACCTGCAGAGTCTTCAATATTGGTCATTATAAAATTGTTGAGACTATAGACGTGCGATTTGATGAATCTGATGGCTCCCAAAGAGAGCACCTGCCACATGATTTAGGTGAAGCACCACCTGAAGAACAGATCAAGAAGATGGGTGCTGGTGATATCATTCCTGTGGATCATCCTGAAGAAATCCACATACCTCCTGCTCCTGAAGAACATCCAAATCCTGATGCAAATAATCCTGATGACGATCCTGATCCTGAGGCTCCTGATACCCCTGAACCTCCTGAAGCACCTGAAGCTGATGCAAATGAATCTGACAGCAGTGACGAATATGCGCCTCAAGATCATCCTCCTCGACTTCCTCGTGTGGAAAATGAAGTTCAAGTGGACAAAATCCTCGCCGACGTCAACCTACCAGGTCCTCTTACTCGTGCAAGAGCTAATAGTATAGCTAACTTTTGTGGGCATTTCTCGTTTGTATCAATTTCAGAGCCCACCAAAGTCACCGAAGCATTCCAAGAAGCAGAATGGATTCAGGCAATGCAAGACGAACTTCTTCAGTTCAAACTGAATGATGTTTGGGAATTAGTCAAACGTCCTGATCCTCGAGTTCACAATGTCATCGGCACGAAGTGGATCTACCGCAACAAACTCGATGAAGATGGACAAGTCATCAGAAACAAAGATCGTCTCGTAGCTCAAGGATATACACAAGTCGAGGGGATTGACTTCGGTGAAACCTTCGCTCCTGTTGCTAGACTTGAGTCCATTCGTATTATGCTTGCATTCGCAAACCATCATAATATCAAGTTATATCAAATGGATGTGAAAAGTGCTTTCCTCAATGGTAATATCGAGGAAGAAGTATATGTTGCTCAACCTCCAGGTTTTGAAGACACAAAGAAACCTGATATGGTGTACAGATTGAAGAAAGCCCTCTATGGACTGAAGCAAGCCCCTCGGGCTTGGTATGACACACTAAGGGACTTCCTCATCAGCAAGGGCTTCAAATCTGGTTCCCTCGATCCAACTCTTTTCACAAAACGATATGATGATGCATTATTCATATGTCAAATTTATGTTGATGACATAATATTTGGATGCTCTAACAAGAAATACAGTGAAGAATTTGCATTCTTGATGAGTGAACAGTATCAGATGTCCATGATAGGCGAACTGAAGTTCTTCTTAGGGCTTCAAATTCGTCAACAACGCAACGACATCTTCATCTCTCAGGAGAAGTACCTCAAGGAGTGCCTGAGGAAATTCGGGATGCAAGACTGCAAGGGCATCAAGACACCGATGCCCACAAATGGAGAACTTGGCCCTGATGAAAATGGCAAGGACTACGATCAAAAGGTATACCGCTCCATGATAGGTTCTGTGCTATATCTATGTGCATCTAGGCCTGATATAATGTTGAGCGTTTGCATGTGTGCCCGATTCCAAGAGGCACCTAAGGAATCGTATCACCAAGCGGTGAAACGAATTCTTCGATATTTGGCTCACACCCCGTCGCTAGGCTTATGGTATCCAAAAGGCACACAGCTGGATCTCGTCGGATACTCAGACTCAGATTATGCTGGAGATCGAGTGGATCGGAAGTCTACCTCAGGAACATGTCATTTCCTCGGATGTTCTCTTGTGTGCTGGTCATCGAAGAAGAAGAACTGCGTATCCCTCTCCACTGCTGAAGCTGAATACATTGCTGCTGGTGCTAGCTGCTCACAACTTCTTTGGATGAAGCAAACTCTGAAGGACTACGACATCAACCTGAAGAAAGTACCACTACTATGTGACAATGAGATCGCCATCAAGATATCTCAGAATCCAGTACAGCACTCGAGGACGAAGCATATTGAGATTCGGTATCACTTTCTTTGGGATCATGTATTGAAGGAAGACATCGTCATCAGCCACGTGAAGACTGAAGTCCAACTTGCTGATATATTCACTAAGCCTTTGGATGAGAAGCGATTTAGCACTCTGAGGTGTGAGCTAAATATCTTAGATTCCTCAAACGTCCAGTGAATGGACACACATCCTAACGCTTAAACAATATTGAAGAATCCTGATGTACAACACACGATGCGTCGTACTCCTCAAATCATGAGGAACTACCTTGCTAAGTGTGAAGAAATTAACGTGGAATTGGCTCAAGATCCATACGACAATTGTATGGTATCAAGTGTCTCATTCCCTATAAGGTGGGTAGCGCCACCGCCCAAACACCTCAGGATTTGTTGTTCCTCAACTTCCTCAGGATTTGTTGTTACTCAACTTCCTCAGAATTTCAAGTCTTCATTACTGATGATTACCGTGTTTGTCCTCAACAGCGTTCACCTATAGTTATTGATCTTCAGCTTTTGCTTCTTCATCTAGGTGAACGTGATCGGACCCGTCCCTCTGTGCTCACTTATCTAATCTGTCTATCTCATATGCGTTCATCCGGAAATCATGCATTCCTCAGGCTGCGACCATAAGTCTGCATTCATCAGCTTGAGACCATTTGTCTTCATCCTCAGCCCTTGTCCTCAAGTTCCTCAAATCATGAATTTTCTGTTACAACTGTCTTAAATTTGTTGCGATTTCAGCGCACGTCATGCTTATCCACCATTAAGATATCCACTGAGGATCCCAACAATCAGGGGCTATCTGGTCCACAAATTTCGCAACCCCTCACCTTTCACCCCTCTATAAATAGCCCTCTACCCCCCGGTCATTTCCCCCCACCGCTCCTCTCCCTCTCGCGCCGCTTCCCTTGAGCTCCTCAAGCTCGTGTGCTAACGTCGCCGGAGTTCGCCGTCGACGGGGACGAAGACTCGTTGTTCCTCAGCTTTCGCCTCAAGTCTGGTATGCTTATTCCTCAGTGGCTTATTCCTCAGCGTATTATTCCTCAGTACTGTTGTGTACTCAAGCCAGTTAATCCTCAATTATACTGCTAGCTTTCTGAGACCTATACCTATGCCTCATTCCTTTGTTTTCCTCAGCCTATTCCTCATGAACGCATATAACCGTACCCCACTTCCCTCGCAACTTAACTCTGTCACAGGTACATGTCTGCTGAGGAATCGTATGGTTCTCATAGTCTCACTTCATTTGCAACTCAGCTTGAACGAACCATTCCTCAGTCTCCACCACTGAAGAAAATGGCTCCTCGGCGTAAGCTCACTGATACTGCTAGAGACCTACCTCCTGAGCTCTATGAGAAGCTGAAGACTCTCGAACGTGAAACTGCTGAAGATCGTAAGAAAAGGGTCCAGAAGATCACGAGGGAATGGGCTAAGCATTGGGTGGCATATCAATGGCTTAATCCTCAGCATGAGGAAATGTTTGCTGTCAATCCGCCGCTGAAGACCTTGGGTATCAAGGCTCGACCTCCACCTGCAACAGGCGTCATTCCTGATCCCACAACAATGCACACTCCTGATGACTTTCCTGAGGCATATGAGCAATACCTCAAGCGCAGTCGCAGCCGAGTCAAGAATCTGGTCCGTGATTTGACTGCCTCAATTCAG
The DNA here is from genome assembly GCA_950022295.1 of Bromus sterilis. Classification (NCBI taxonomy): domain Eukaryota; kingdom Viridiplantae; phylum Streptophyta; class Magnoliopsida; order Poales; family Poaceae; genus Bromus; species Bromus sterilis. The sequence goes on along the minus strand of OX465599.1, from coordinate 278,366,654 downwards.
CTCCCACCTCAGGCTCCGTCTCAACCTCAGCCACAACATCCACCTCAGCACCGCAAAAAGGCTCCAGGCATTAAGCCCTCTCAGAAGTCCTCAGCTACACCTCAAGTTCGCGGTTCCTCATGCCAATGCACAGATGGTGCTGCCCCTTCCTCAAGGATTCGTACTGATGAATCTGGTAATACTCCTGAGGCCTCAACCACAATGCCTCAGTCTCAGCTGAAAACCAAAACTGTTCTTCAACGCGACCCACGCCCCTCACCAAAGAAAACTGCTATGCATGGCGCCATTCCTCATACTCCTCAAACCTCTGATGATGAAGATGAATTTGAGGATTTGGCCGGATTCGTCGCCACTGAAGAAGATACGATTGAATATGTGCGTGCTGCAGCCAGACGCAAAGCTGAAGCAACGGGTTCAGAAATCCCGCTTCTCCTTGATCCCAAGAAGATCTTGGAGTACATCGAAATTTGGTCTGTCAAGCCTGACACTCCTCTTGATGATTTGGACATTCCTAAAGACATCAAGTTCTATGTTCAACAGTTCCTCATAAATGAGATTCATCAACGTGATCTTCAGAAACAGTTGAAGGCCAAACTGAAGAAAGTCCTCAGTGACTTCAAAAAGAAACCTATCACTGATGTTACTCCTCAGGAGTTTATTGAGCATCAATGTGAAGTTCAACGCCTCAACACTGAGTGCGCTGCCAACCGTGCTTATATAGGCAAATCCAAGGAACGGATGTCTCAGCAGATGACAAAGTTGATGAAGCTTCGACAACCTGCTTCCTCAGTACCCCCTGCTGCCTCTGCCAAAAGCCTCAAGCGCCTGCCTGAAGCCCAACCCTCAACTCCACCTGCTGCGAAGAAGCCTACTGTTGAGGACCCCATTGATGTTACACCACTTTCCTCAGCTCCTCCGGCATCAAAGGCCGCTGATACCACCGTTCTCATTACTGCTGCCTCAACTCCACCTCCAAATCCACAACGCAGCTTAATCGTGTTCACTCCACCCCCTGCTGCCACACCTATTGTTCCAACTCCTCCGTCCCCACCGCCACCGACTATCACTGAAGTTGAAGACATGGACGTCGACATTATGGATCATGGAACTCCTCGCGTCCATGATGAGGATTATGGGCTGACCAACTCGCCCACTCATACTATCTTCTCACCTGAGCATCACTCCCCCACCGTGACTGAGGTGCTTCCTGATACTTCTCTGCAATCTGAAGAATCAATTGGTGCATCGTCCTCAGCGTCTGATGCTGATGACCCAGAAGCCACAAGTGCTCCCACAAATACTGCTGCTGATACTGATGCTGCAGCAACCACTACTACTGATACTGATGCTGCTACTGATACTGATGCTGCTCCAACTACCACTGCTGATCCTAAGCCAGATCCTCCCGCCGCTGAAACTGAAGCTGAAGCCGAGCACAACACAAATGCTCCTCCTGAAGCAGAAAACAGTACAAATGCTCATGATGAAGCCTCAAAGGATGGCTCTCAAGATAAACAGGCAACATCACCTCGTCTTGCCAAGGACCTCAACACGTCTGTGCCTGAAACATCTGCAGCGGCTCCGCCTCAGCCTCAAGCCTCTCTTCAGATTGAAGTGCCTCAAGCGCCTCCACCACCTCAAGGCCCAGTTCAGGCTCGATCCTTGTGTCCGAAACAGAAGCAACCATTCTTCCGTGACCTTGAAGCTGATGATACCCCAAGCTTCGATGCTGCTGATTTCTTCAATGCCATGAGTTTCTTCCAAGAGGGGATTCAAAATCCATATCATTCTGCTCCGCCTCGAAAGCTGCTGAGGTTTTGGACAACCACTCAGAAGAACTATTATGCTTCAGTTCTCTATAAGCAAAACAAACTGTTCCCTCACAAGCATATTCCTCTAATGGATATGGAAGCCCTTCCTTGCTTCAACAGTGTGCTTCAGGATCTGCATCATGCCAAGCTGCTTCAGTTCTGCTCTGAATGCATCCACTGGAATGAAGAGCTTGTGCTTCAGTTTTATGCAACTTTGTATGTTTCAGGAGATCCTTTGGATATCAACACCTGGGTCCTCGAGTGGATGACTGAGCATCATCACTACACCATCACTGTTCCTGAAGAAATTGACATTCTTGAGTTGCCTCAGTGCACTTCCCCAACTGCTTGCTCCTATGGGTCTCAAATTCTTCGAGATGACCTGATGAACATGCTCATGAAGCCTCAGGCCCCTGAAGCCCCAGCTCGCACAAAGTTTCTAGTTTCTGAGCTTCTGTATCTGCCAAGTACATTGTATCGGATTCTGGCGAAGACCTTCTGCCCCATTAAAGGCTATGAATCCTCTGCTGAAGAAGACATTGGCATCATGAAGAACATACTCCACAACCTCTGCATGTCTGGGCCAATCAACGTTCCTGACTTCTTCTTCAGAACTCTGGTTGATGCAGCACAGAATCCTCGTATCCTGAAGCAATACGCGCCATGGATCATGAAGCTCATCCGAGCCACGACTGGTATTGATTTTCAACCTGATCACCCGAATCATAGGACATATCTGCCGCCTGTCAAAGTGCTTCAGCATACGATTGCTTCAAATGATAAGGGAAAAGGAATATTCTATGAAGAAGTTCTCCCGACCAATTCCCTTGGTGGAAACATTCGTCATCTTCAGTCTCGAACTACTGATGAAACAAGAACTCATGCCTCTACTGAGGACACGACTCAGGCTCGAGTGATGACAGACCGAGAGCTTCTGATTAGTCTTCATCAGAAGGTTGACCGAAACCATGATTGGGTGAAGCGTCAGTTTACCAAAATCCTCAGCTACATGGCTCAGACGCATTCTTCAGTGAAGAAAGTGCATCAGTATACTCATCATACATATCAACATCTCGATGCCTTGATGAGAGAAGTAATCACCCCTGAAGACCTTGCAAAACTGGAGCTTCAAAAGCCTCCGATTCCTGCAATCAGACCCCCGAGGCAATTCAGACGCTGCACAACTCCTCCTCCGGCCATGGACCCCTATTCTTCAAACCAGGAGATGACTGCTAAAGAAGCTGAAGACACTGCCTCCTGCCCTCACACTGCCACGGATTGCCTCAGGCGTGACTCACCTCAGCCTTGACGCATCTCCAAAGGGGCGTTAGCTTCAGTTTTTCCCTTTTTGTTCATTTTATGACAAAGGGGGAGAAATTTGTTAGTCTTCAAACGGGTTTTAGTTAGGAGGTTCTTCAGTTACAACTCTCGTTCTCCAGATTTTTTTTGTAATGAGTTGTAAACTGTTATTTTGGTGTTTGCCTGATACTATTCCTCAGTTACCTCATGCTATTTCCTCAAGTTTATCATATATGCATATGATTATCTCTGCAAACACCTCTCTCAGTGCGTTGTTTAAATTCCTCAAACACTTCATAAAGTGCACTATTTCAAAAATGCCTGGATATAGGGGGAGCTCCTCATATACCTCAAAATGCTTTAGATATTAAAAATTCTTCAACTCATATGCATATCCTCAGGGGGAGCTTCGTTATATCCAGCTTAATGATACAAATGTTCTTCAAAGTTTTTATTCTTCAAACTCATAATTTTATCCCCGTTGAAGCTTAACCTGATTGTCATCAAATCACCAAAAAGGGGGAGATTGTAAGTGCATCAAGTGCCCTCCCCTTGAGGTTTTGGAGTTTGATGACAAAACAGTTAAGGGACTGATGTGTTTGTGAGTATACACAGGAGAACAGTCCCTGATGAGGTGTTTAACCACCAATGTCGACCCCCCAAAATATTGAGGAACATTGGAGAAATCGGTGCATTTCCTGAAGAATGAAGTTGCGCGAAATCCTGAGGAATCAGGATCCTGAAGCGTTCGGTTGAAGCTGAAGCTGAAGATGATCCTGAGGACGTTCGCGCTGAAGACGAAGTTGAAGCGTAGTCTTCGCTAAGACTTTTTATACTTCTTGAGTCGTAGGAAATCACCGCACCGTTGGAGGGGTTGAGGAAAATGAGTTCTGTATTTCTGAGGAAGTGCTCAATTAGAATTCCTGAAGAAAACCCAGAGAGAAATCTCCTGCAGTAGAAGTTCAGTTCCTCGGGTGTCTGAGACGTTGTTCTTCAGGACACTGAGGAATCTGTCTTCGGTTGAGGAGTTTGGAGACTGCGAGTGCAGTTCTCCTGAAGAGAGAGTAATCTCCTACAGTAGAAGTTTAGTTCCTCGGGTGTCTGAGACGTTGTTCTTCAGGACACTGAGGAATCTGTCTTCGGTTGAGGAGTCTGGAGACTGCGAGTGCAGTTCTCCTGAAGAGAGAGTAATCTCCTGCAATAGAAGTTCAGTCCTCGTGTGTCTGAGACGTTGTTCTTCAGGACACTGAGGTAACTAACTTCGGTTGAGGAGTCTGGAGAGAGAATACTTTGACCGTGCCACGTGTTGCGTGGTGAGAGGCTAGAACTTGTCTAGCAACGGTCATTTCCGAGGGCATGAGAGTAATTGCATGCATGGGCATTTATGTCCTTTCACCTCGGGTTGCTCCGCGACTATAAATAGCCACCCCCAGCCCTATTTGTGGGTTGGCTGCTCCGAGAGAAAAACTGACACTTGTCATTTGAGAGCAACCCACCTCTGAGGAAACTGAAGAACCTATGTGAGGAAAACCACCAGCCTGAGTAGTTGAGCATTTCTGAGGAAGTCGGTTCGAGTGATCCGAAGCTTTTTACTCTTGAAGACTGTGATCTTCCAGCCGGTGTAGAAGTCTTCAGTCTGAGGAAGTCAAGATGCAATTGTGACTTCCCGGAGTGACTGAGTCTGTGAAGGTTTCGGTAGCCTACCTTGAAGACTCACCTGAGTTATTGGACGGGGTCTGAGGACTCTAGTTCAAGGAGAACAAGGTGAAGACTATGTCTTCTGAGTTGAATCTCAGCCTCCCCAACCAGACGTAGAGTTGTCAAAGCAACTTGAACTGGTCTACCAAACCAATGTCTTCAATCTCTGGTGCTATCTCTTCAACCTCTTAAGCTTCAGTATTTGCTATGTTGACTTCTTATGCTTCAGCTCTCCCTCTGCTCTTTGTCTTCATACTATGCATCTGAAGCACTTCTGCTTATCTGAATTGATTTATTTCTGTTGCGTTATGATGAGCTGCCCTAATGATTACATTCTGTGAAGTTTTATTTCTTCATGATTTTGGTTACTTCTTTAGCTTCATGATTGCTTCAGTCCTGAAGAAAACCAAAATTTGGTAGTAAAATTGAAAATCTGCCATTCACCCCCCCTCTGGTCGATATATTGCACTTTTAGAGATGTACTCGGAGGTCATTCCTTTGTGGTCAAGAGAGGACGAGAATTGTGTATGGCTACAAAATCACACCTCAGAGTTCGTAGTTCTCATCTATGGATTTCCCAATGTCACCGCGGCCATCCAAAGAGAGTACCACAATCACCACAACGTATCTAAAGGATAGTCAAAGACAAGCACCAAGACACTCTCATTCTTCAATCCGCACACAAAAGAGGAAATCACTCATGAAAATATTCTTCTAACCCATGTCCAATAGACCGCTGTCACCATGGTCTCGGGTATTATACTAGATAAGATCAAGTGAGTACATCAATCTAATACATAGAAGAAGGGGAAACATCATGGGATCATCCTAGATTAACATAGCCTATGATCACAATCAAGATCACATCATGGGAGAGAGAGAAGACCACATAGCTACTAGTAGAAACCTCAGCCCCGGGGAGGAACTACTCCCGCATCATGGAGGGAGGAAGCAACGTCGATGGAGAGGAATCAGGGCGCACTTCCCCGTCCCGGCAGGGTGCCGGCACAGGAATTCTGGTCCTCCGAAACTTGGTGGCGATGGCGGCGGAAATCGGAATTGCTTTTGGAGAAAAGGGTTCTGGAATCAGGGTTTTCGCGTCGCGAGTAAAAATAAGGGCCAAGGGGGCAGCCAGGGGGGCCACCAGGAGTCTAGGCAGCCTCCCGGCGCGGCCACCCCCTAGGCCGCGCCCACTGGCCGCCTAGGCACCAGGTGGGGCCCCCCTGGCCCCCATTCGGGCGTAAGGAAGCTTCTGGAACGCTGATTTTTTATATATTTTCCCGGAATTTTCTGAGCACTTTTAATAATGGGAAAACCTGAAATACAAAAACAGCAGAAAACAGAAACTGGCACTGGGGTGCACTGAGTTAATAGGTTAGTCCAAATATGATCAAAAGTGTATGGAAGTTCATCAATATCATAGCAATATCACAAAAAAGAGGCATGGAGCAAGCAGAAATTATAGATACGTTTTGGACGTATCAACATCCCCAAGCTTAATTCCTGCTCGTCCTCGAGTAGGTAAATGATAACAAGCATAATTTCTGTGGTGACATGCTAACAACCATAAAAGAACTTTTGAGTAATGCAATCAAGTCATGTAATTCAATTCAAGTCATAACAGGCAAGAGTCTATATTTGGCATTGAAACAAGCAACATAAGAACATAAAGGTGCAAGAGCTCTCGCTGTCCGTGACTCGAATGTCTCCAAATGGTGTTTGCGTGCAAGAAAGGGGATAGGGATATAAGAGAGAGTAAAACATAGTTTTTACTGTTGAGAACTTAATCTACTAAAGTTTCACACTTGGTCTTCTTTGGAATCTTATCTTGACTCATCCCCAGACCACTAGACAGGTACAAGTCAAAATGATCCACTCCTTTTCGATATTTTGAGCACTCATGCAATGGATGAGCGTAAGCAAGAAAGTTGACACTTAGGATGGCAAAGAGAGAATATGGTGGAGGAGGAAGACAAAAAGGGTGTTAAAGGATCACATCAATGAGGACAATCATAGGCGAGAGAAAGCCAAATGATAGATATGATGTGAGGAATAGGGATTTCCATGCAACGGATGCACATATGAGCTAAGGTAAGCTCTCCAATGGAACTAGTGGGGGTGCATCCAACTTGCTTGCTCAAGAAGACCTAGAGCTCATTTGAGGAGGCTCATTATTGGAATATACAAGCCAAGTTTTATAGTGTGAAGGTCCCCACATAGCTATATGCATGAATGATAATCTCTATGGAGTACAAGATATAAGAGGGAGTATGAGTGTGGATCTCTCAAAAGGAATACTAGTGTGCCCCCTTCTATTTGGTGGCCTCAATGGCTCTTTCTATTTCTCTCATTTGTCCTCTTTGGGATCTTGTAATTTGTCCACTTTGGGATCTTTTCCTCACTTTAGGGGCAACACTCTGTATATTACAAAAAGTATAGAAGATCTTTCACACTTGACAAAAGTACTCAAATCATAAAGAAGATGTAACTATCATGATGTATGCAAATGTATGCCTCTGCCAGTGTAGCAGGATATGCAATGATACTAGCGCGTCACGTAGCAATGATTAGGGCAAGGCCCAACTATCATGCGGCCCATCGATCAACCAAGTAGCATGTATGACATGAAGATCAAGTCATGAGAAGATGGATGTTGCATGGCAATATATCTCATAAAGGCTATGGAAATGCCTTGGTAGGTAGGTATGGTGGCTGTTTTGAGGAAGGATATAAGGAGGTTTATGATGACAGAGCGTATCATGCCAAGGGTTTGGATGTACCGGCGAAGGTGGGCGCCAACTCTCATAGTGAGAAGAAAGCAATGCACGACACAGGAGAGGCTAGAAAAATATGGGAAGGTGGAAGTGTCAACTTTCGAATACTCACATTAGTCCGAAGAACTGATGCACTTATTATCGGTAACTCTCAATCTAATAAGGAGGTTTCACAAAGAGACAAGTACCCCGAGGAGGAGTGTATGGGGGTTTGGTTATCCTTGCGCATCCTCGACTCATGGTACGTGAGTGTACTCTAATATTCGACCCCTCAGAAGAGTAGTGATCCATCTAGTAGCTAAAGTTCTCAACTAATTTGTAAGTTTTGAAAATAAACACAGATTTCCCAAAATACGACATCTATCACTAATTGGCTAAAGCTCTTCACACCAAAAGTCCAAACATTACTCAAAGCAATACCTCAAAACTATTGCAAGTTACTACTACAAAAGAATAGCAACCTCAATTACCTACTTCAAGTCAAGACATAAAACTCAGTGCAACAGACAAACTCTCTAAACAAGATAAACATGAAAACTCAGGAGAGTTCCAACAAAAAACTAAACAAAAGCTCTTTATAAAGATAAGCATGAAAACTAAGAGCTAAACATGACAACAACTACGAAAAAGATAAAGAACACACACAGCAAAGATAAGCATGAAAATCCTATGTTGTGTTCTAGGGTGAAGTGGAGCGTGTTTCTCTCCCACACAAAGAAAGCTGGGTTCTAACTTGTTATGAACATCAAGCAAAGCTAAAGCAAACTAAAAAGGAAATAAATAGCAAGACGCTCCAAGCATAGCACATAACACATGAAGTGGTAAAAATATAGTGGAACGAAAGACGAACTGATAATTGTTGATGGAGAAGGGGATTGAGGAGGGGGTGACCCCACGACTCCTGCATATAAGGCTACCTGGTGCGCATGAAGACAGAAGGCCCGTTGGGAAGCTACGACAATCCCACGATTGGCCCAACCAGGCACCGACGTAGGAGTCCACGACTAGCATGGAAGGCACAACTTGGCATACAAGGCAAGACTAGAACTAGGAAACTATCTCTGTAACCTAGTACGGACTCCCCGAGACCTAGCCTAGTATATAAATGCTGGGAGGGGAGACGTCCAGGACAACACAATACGCATCTACTCATCTAGCCTTGCGAGAACTCGCCTTGGCCTCCACTGTGATTGCCCCCTCATGCAATAATATCAAGCAGGAAGTGCTTCTCCTGCTAGCCGACGAGTATCGTCCAACCTGTGCCTTCTCTATGAATAACCTAGGGTCCCTGACCATGGGATTTTCCGGGGTTGATCCCCGTCAATTGGCGCCGTCTATGGGAATCACACAGGTTGGAATCACGATCTTGGCAGTCCCGCCCTCAGAAGATCAAGACTCGAGGACTAGAACTAGATCTAGCCCGCTCGAGGAATTCAAGATCACCACAAGCATCTCCATCATCCCGTCAAGATCATCTAGCCTACAGCCGAGCCAAGTCCAGCACCTCGACGACTGTCAGATCCATCGCCGACGGAAAAGAACTCGACGACCCAGAAGACAAGCACGCGGACTCTACTCGGGAACCCCACTCGAAGAGTCGCGACGCGCGGCAGAGAACTCACCCATCAGTCGACGACCCGCCGCCGCCCGGACTCCCATCACACGCCAAGACAACGACTCCGAAACCCAGACCGGAGAGTACTACGACCCAGATTGAAGGCCAGATGAATTCGCCAACTTCATCAAAAGACAATCACTCAGTGACGGGATAGAACTTGACCCAAGATTCCATAGCCGAGCGGAAGACCACTCGCAGACCTTCCAAATCTCGAGGAGAAGAAGGCACGCCGGCTCCAGCAAACTCACAGCTAAAGAGCAACTGGAAGGACCTAGCGCGATCCACGGTTTTGAAGACAGCCGGGGACATCTCAGAGCAAGCCACACCCTAGGAGATTGCCGCCTATTCACCGAACTCTCCAACAGCCTCAAGGAGGAGAAGCAGCACGAAGCCAAGCGCACTCGAAGAAGAGCGCAGTCACCAGCACTAAGCATAGAAAGACAATACCCTGCGTCCCAGGGACGAGTCTGCATGATCCAAGAAGGAAGGCCCTCGAAAGCAAAGCAAGATGCCTACACCTTGCAGGCCGAAGTAGCCGAAGATCTAAATATAACTGAAACCTACCAACTGAGCGGCGCCGAGACCAGCATCACTTTCTCACAGAGCGACCATCCGCCCGCAGTCCCAAGGCCTGGGCACACACCCCTGGTCCTCGAAGCTCAGATCAGAGGATACGACATGGACAGAGTCTTCATGGACAGAGGTAGTAGTCTAAACATAATCTTCGCCAACACCCTAAGCAAGATGTTAATTCCGCGATCAGTCTGGAAAAAGTCAGGCACCACAATATACGGCGTAGTTCCGGGCGAAGCAGCCACCTCCATCGGAACAATACAGCTTGATGCGATCTTCGGAAGCAAGCGCAACTTCGCAAAGCAAGCGCTCGAGTTCGAAGTGCTCGACTGGTAGTCGCAGTATCACGCCATACTCGGGCGACCAGCGTTCGCACTGTTCATGGCGGTTCCACACTACGCATATCTCAAGCTTAAGATGCCAGGACCCGCAGGAATCATCACAGTCAAGGGAAGCTTCACCAAATCGGACCAGTGCGACCGCGACTTCCACAAAGTCTCTGACACATTTGGCACCCAAAAACAGCTCAAAGAAATAGCCATGGTGACGGACAAAATCATATTCCCGCTGGCAAACCGAAGCGAGAAAAAATAATTTGGCCACGACTTCAGCATCGACAGCGACACAATCACACACCAAGTCCACCCAACAGACCCAGAGAAGACGGTTCGCGTATATGCCCACCTTCCAGAAGAGCAAGCAACCGCCCTCATAACCTTCCTTCGCAAAGAGTGGAAATTTTTCGCCTGGTGCCTAGCCGACATGCCCGGGATACACGAGAATTCGCAGAACACGCACTCCACATCAAGCCAAACACCAAACCAGTAAAACAGGTGCTGCGACGATTCTTAGAACCCAAGCGCAGAGCAATCGGAGAAGAAGTCAACCGACTACTCGACGCACAGTTCATCCGAGAGACGAAGAAAGCAACATGGATAGCAAACCCAGTCCTAGTCCCTAAAAAGGACAATGAGGTACTGAGGATGTGTGTCGACTACGGGCCTATAAACAAGCACTGCCCAAAATACCACTTCCCCCTGGAAAGAATCGATCAGATAATTGACTCCACATCAGGATGAGACCTCCTCTCCTTCCTCGACGCATACTCAGGATACAATCAGATCAGGATGAAGGAAGAAGACGAAGAGCACACCTCGTTCATCACCCCCTACGGAGTATTCTGCTACCAAACAATGCCCTTTGGCCTAAAAACGTGGGAGCCACGTACCAGCGGATGATGCAAGCATGTTTGAGAGACCAGATTGGCAGGAACGTCCAGGTCTACGTGGAAGACATTGTCATCAAAACCTACAGTGAAGACTCGCTACTCGATGACCTCCGCGAGACATTTGCGGCCCTCAACAAGTACATGATCAAGCTCAACCCCAAAAAATGCGTGTTCGGCGTCCCAGCCGGAAAATTACTCGGATACATGGTCTCTGCCCGAGGAATCGAAGCAAACCCCGAAAAGGTTCAAGCAGTCGCCAAGATGCAAAGACCAACCAACATCAGAGGAGTACAACAGCTCACAGGAAAGCTCGCAGTATTGAGCTGCTTCATCAGCAGATTAGGCGAAAGGACCTTACCGCTCTACAAACTACTGAGAAAAGGAGAAAAATTTGAGTGGACCGAGGAATCAAGCAATGCATTCGCAGACTTAAAGAAGACCCTCTCAACCCCACCAATCTTGGCGGTGCCTAAAGAAAGGGAAAAGTTGTATCTCTACATAGAAGCACGCAGCAGTGTCGTGAGCACAGTGATTGTCGTCGAGCGTGCAGAAGAAGGAAAAATCCAGAGCATCCAAAGACCAATCTACTACCTCAGCACGCTACTCACGAAGCCACAGCAGCGGTACCCACACTACCAGAAGCTCCTGCTCGCCATTATCATGACCTCCAGGAAAGCATCGCACTACTTCGACGAACACTCCATCAAAATCGTGAGCAGTGCACCACTCGCGGACATCCTCAACAATCCCGGAGCGACCAGTCGAGTCGCTGAGTGGAACATGGAGCCCAACCCACGAGACCTGCAGTTCAAACACCCGACAACAATCAAAGCCCAAGTACTCCTAGATTTCCTGGTCGAGTGGGCAGAAGTCCAAACACCAGGTCCCCCAGACTTATCCAACTCATGGACGATGTATTTCGACGGATCTAAAAGACAGCAAGGAGCTGGAGCAGGCGTCGTCCTAGTCTCCCCAAAGGAACATAGCTCAAATATATCCTCCAGATCAACTTCAGCAACGCCTCCAACAACGAAGAAGAATACGAGGCACTAATTCACGGCATGCGCATGGCAAAAACTTGCGGTGCCACTCGCCTATCGATCTATGGCGACTCCAACCTCGTCGTCCAGCAGGCGATGAGAGATTGTAACGTAGTCGTAGACAACATGGTGATGACCCTCAACGTAAAGCGATCTATTGTAGCGTTTTTGGTAAGTAAGAGTTTCGAACCCAACGAGGAGCGAAAGGTATTGATAGGTGATTTTGGACAAGGAATAACTGCAAGCACTGAAAGATAAATTTTTAGGGGTTTTCGATATAAGCAACGATAAGATAAAAGCAAGCAAAGTAAATAGTACTGAGGAGCAGAAAGTTTCCCAATCCTTTTGTGCAAAGGATAAGCCTGGCAACTGAACTTATAAAGACTAAAGCATTCTTGAGGACACATGGAGAGGTAGTCACGTGCTTTCGCCATACTCCGTATCGACAACAAGTGTTGTGCTGATAAGTGTCGAGTGGGTGGATCTATGCTAGAACACCTTCTAGACTAAGATAAGTGCACTCTTATGATTAAACATCTTGCAAGCATCCGCAAATACAAGATAGAAATTAAGGCAAAGCCTAACCACAACAATAAGATCAAGGATCCAGTATTCCCTTGTGCAAAAGTATGCAAACTGGGGTTCAGGTTTCTGTCACTCCGGCAACCCACCGTAAGCATTCTTAATACATAATGTATTCCCCTAGGTCCTTAAGAAGGCGAAGTGTTGAGTGTTCGACTCACACAACACCACTAGGAAAATAATAACACAACTTAAATATCAAACAACACAAATTACTTCAACATCATATGACTACTAGCAACTAGACTTCTCCCATGTCCTCAAGAACTAAAGTAACTACTCACAAGACATAAAAGAGATCATGATCAGAGGTGATAAATATATGATAAACAATCTGGACATAATGGTATTTCTCCAACAAAACTCAATAGTATGTACCACAAGGTAGTAATCAACACCGGCAGAGTAGAGAGGATAGATAGTACGGATTACAACACAAGATAAACTTGTGAGGTGAGATTAGATGGTGCTGGAGATGGTGCTGCTGTTGGGGATGATGTTGATGATGATCTCGATGATGCCCGTGATGATGGTGATGACGATGGCGATGATCTCCCCTTCCGGGAGGTGATCTCCTCGGCAGAATCTGCCCGCCGGGGAGCCCTTTTCTTCTTTGTAGGTTTTCGCCACGGAGCGGCGGCGTAACTCCGTGTGTGCCTCCTTCTTTTAGGGTTTTCGCATCACGAGGGGTATATAGGCCAGAGGGGGGATCCGGGAGTGGCCCCAGGGCTCCAGTCGCCCTCCCGGCGCGGCCAGGGGTGGGGTCGCGCCAGGTGGCCGCCTGGGGCCCGTCTGCCCCCTCTGGCCCCTCTTCGGCGATTCTTCGTTATTCTTCTGGAAAATAACCCCGTCAATTTTCAGGTAATTTGGAGGTATTCTTCTTCAGCAACTCAGCATCCACTTTTTACCGCTGAATCCTGCATCTGCTGCTTCGGCACTGGAAAATTGCAAACTGTGTAAAATAAGCCAAAACAACATAAGAACATCATTGTAATGTGAAATATATCAATGAATAAGGATGAATTACGATATAAAATAGTGATTCATTTTGGACGTATCAACTCCCCCAAGCTTAGACCTCGCTTGTCCCAAAGCGAAAACTGAGCTTGGTAAACTTGTCCACAAGTTTAGAGAGTGAAGTGTCGATAAATAAAATACGGACAAGAAGCATCATGATCTTTTCACCAAACTCAAACATCCTAAACAACAATATTCAACTCATAAAGACCTTATGAAAGAGTAATAACAATTATAATCAAAAGTAGGGCTAAGGAAACTCATCAAATCATGGCAAACAAGTCCTTTGGTCAAGGGACAACTAATGGCTTTTACCTTTGCTCTTTCTCTTTATATTTTTAAGAGACAATTTGGAACTTTTTGAAAGAACAAGTTATTAGTCATGAAGTGCAAATGCTAACAAAAAGGAAGATGTTTGCTTGGCAAATGATTTTGCAAACAACTTACTTATCAAGAGATAATGTCAACAGTGATATGGCATGGAAAAACTTTAATGCAGCATTATATTGATGAATCTTCATTAGCATCAAGTGTCTGTTCTCTTTGGGAAAGGAGGAAGTAGGGAAAACTGACTCAACACAAAAGTAAAGGAAAAAGCCTTGTTAAAGGCAAGCAGTGAAAACTCAAGTTCTATCCTTAGATCAAACAGAATGAAAACAAGTTTTGAGAGGTGCATGATTTGTCAACGAATGCTAATAGATTACTCAATTGCTTCTCAGATTGGACAAGTTTCGAGGAACGGCTCCCAAACGGGGACGATCACTGTCGGGATCCGGGGTTAGCGTATGCAAGCCTCACTACAACACAATCATATGGTGAGCCGAGAATCGTACCCACTTGTCTAAGCAGACAAGGCCAAGCACAGAACGTTCTCGGAAAGCATCGAACGTGAGGGGCATCCCATCCAGGCCGGATGATCAACTGAAATGGGTCCTCATCGTCCGCACACAAGTCTAAATGATATGGGTGGTGAACTCCCATACTCATAGACAAGTCGCCTCAACCATACTATCGATTGTATTATAACCCTTACATAGACTTACTCCAGCCCGATCACTTAGCCGGGGTCTAGGGCGGGCTCGATCATACATCAAAGTGTGCACGAGACAGAGTCTCGAGCAATCGCATCGCGATGCCCCAAGCTGCGCACATCTAAGGGCCACTTGGTGTATAAAAGACCGCCAGCCAGATCACAACTAAGGTCTCGAAAACCCATACTAAGACATGCATGTTATAAACATACACGCAGCACACATGCCTTGTATGAACAGCATGTATCATTGCAATTCTCTACAAAGTATATATCTTTATTAATAACTCTTATAGAGTGCACACAGAGATCACAAGCATGTGATCCAACATTACAACAAACAAGCGGAAACAAGTAGGTCTGAGTACAGACAAGTTTAACAAATGGCTTAGAGAAGCCTTATCTAAAAACAAGCCCTCCACGAGGGAACCAGTCGTCTGACTGGGACTACACTAGCTTGGTCTAGGTCTGAGTCTTCATTCTTCGAGCTTCAGGTAGAAGTCACCAACGGGGTCGGTGGGTTCATCTAAAACATAGATTAAGCAAACGTGAGTACAAAATCGTACTCAGCAAGACTTACATAGGAGCTATCTACTCATGCATATGTATCAAGGTAAAGGGAGGTGGGGTTTCACTTGCAGAAGTGCCAGCTTTGACTTGGCTAATCCTGAACTACGAGTACCAGACTTGAGATAAGAAGCGTACATGAGTCCACTACATCTCTTCAACCAATACACCACTATGGTTACTTCCTCGACTTCCCCACGAGAAGCACGCCATAGCACTCACACTTATCTTGGTGTGTTTTAGAAGTATCCAGTTCAAGTTGTCTAATAATCGAGCACAGCTCTCCAAGCAGTCCTTAACCGCGGACACGGCCATTCGAATAGTTTTGTTAACCCTGCAGGGGTGTACCGCTACACACACGTGTCATCAGTTACCGCCTTTTGCGTGTCACCGTTCAAGAGGTGACAGCGAGGATGCCACCACAACACTTTGCCCACAACTCCGTTCTAGTCCAGAGAGTCGCCTATCTGAGGGGGACCCGTATGGAAGTCCAGCCGAGGTTCCAGTACAGCCTCAAACGATGTGTGCAGGGTCCCAAGCCGGTCTTGAAAAGCCGTTCATCCACTTCGCAGACCGTGCCACAGCCCTACCAGAACTCCGAACTACTGCGACTCTTGGGGTTCGAACGGGGTGAGGTACTAGGATGAGAGGGGTCAGTGAGCCCAATGTGTGGTTGTACTCTTCTTCTTGGATCACCACACAAGAACTCGGACTTAAGGCGATGTTCAACGAGACAACCCACTGTGTACTCCTACACAGCCTCTCATCGTTCACCTTGTATTAGGGTAGATTCACCAACACGTTTCACTTTCATCAACACCATGTTTATCATCCCGACTCACATCATAAGCAACCTCATTGTACCACTAAGCATGCAATAAGCAGTAACAGTTGCAGGGGCCACATGATATCAACCAACTCCTACATCTGCTAGGATTGTGGTTTGCTTACTACTGTGACAAGATGATAGGTCATGCAAAGGATATGGGTTCAACTATGCGATAGAAACGTTATCATGGTGATCATCCTAAACAATGCATAAGCGAGACATGAGAGGGAAGTGGGATTTTATCGACATGATCAATGGGGGTTTGCTTGCCTTGCTGAAGAGGTTTCGATAACGGAGTCTTCAACGAAGGGGGTGATCTCGAGCTCCGAATCCACTTCTATCAGCAACATGACAATCATAGGATCAATATAATGTACAATGCACAATCACATGAATAATATTGCAATGGTGATGTTCAAGGTACTGATGTGTTGAGCATTCCATTTAAAAGGAGTATATTGCAAATTGAATTGCAAATTCAAACTCCAATTTGAATTCAAACTTGATCAAGTTACATGTGACATTGTTTGATCATTTTGAACCTTTTGGAAATGTGTATGATATGCCTCTGAAGTGTGGTTGAAATATAGTATAATTCCATGGTCCAAGTTGCCAAAGCATTTGATTTGAATTTGAATTAATATCAAATAAACCAAATGACATATGCCACTGGTCCCATTTTAAAATCAACTCCAACATAGTTGAAAGTTGCATATTTGGAAAGATAATTTTCTCCTGATCATTTTTCATATATAATTTGTCCAATTTGGAGTTAATATGAATTTTCTATGAATTTCCAAAGTTTGGGGTATTTTCTGGAATTTCTGGAATTTCTTTAATTCTATTTGATTTTCTGGAAATTCATTTAAATCGGTTTATTGCGTCAGGCTGACGTCAAGCTGGCGTCAGGGGGGGGGGGGGCTGACAAGTGGGTCCAGGGTGTCAGTGTCACAGGGGTTAATCCCGTTTAAATTAACCCCCTGGATTAGATTAGGGGCACTGGGGCCCAGGGGTCAGTGGGGTTAGGGGTGTGATTAGGGGGGGTTTAGGTTTAAGTTCCCGGCGGTTAGCCGCCGGTGGCACGGGCACGGCGGCGCTCGCCGGACTCGGCCAAAAGGCCACGGGGAGGAAAGAGGAGGGCACCAGGGGGTGCCTCTCGCTCGTGCGCTTCGAGTGGAGCTCGTCGGGGACCTCGGGGAGGCCTGGAGCCATGCCGGCGACGAGGAGTGCGGCGGCCGGGCTCGGGCTTAGGTGGAGACGGCGATAGAGGTCACGGGGAGAAGATCTGAGGGCACGGGCGTGCAGCTCTTGGTCGTCCGCGACGGATGGAGCAGGCAGGGGTCAAAGGCATGGCCTGTGGCATTGGATACTTCAACCGCGGCGGCAGGCCGAGCTCGGACCTCGCCGGAATTAGGCGGGAGGGCACGGGAAGAGGCGCGGCTAGGGGCTCACCGTGAACGCGAAGACGGGCTCGGGGAAGCCGGAGGGAGCTCGGTGGCGTCGAATTCAAAGTTCTCCTCCTCGGCGGCCGGCGGCGAAGTCTTGGTGCTCGCGACGTCTTTGGTGCGGCTCGGGCTCGATTGACGCGGGGAAGAGAGGAAGTCGACGACGCCGGTGACGATGGACAAGGCGGCGAGGACGGAGGGGGCTTCTGGCCACGACTGGGCGGCGGCGTGCTCTGCGGGGTGCTCGGGTGGTCGTCGCCGGAGGGGAAGGAGAGGGGCTGGGGTGAGCTGGAGGTGCGGGGGGGGGGGGGGGGGGGGGGTTCTGCGCGATGCGTGGCGCAAGAGAGAGGGAAGGGGAGGCCTAGAAGGGCCAGGGCGTCGCCGTGTCGTCGTCGCCGCGCTCCCAGCTCCAGCGAGCTGCTTGGAGCCGCGGGGAGGAAGACGACAGCGCTTCGGGCGGGCTGGGCCAGGCCAAGGTAAGTGGGCCTCGCTTGAGGCGCAAGGTAAGCTCTGTTGTTTTTCTCTTATTTTTATTTTTCTGCTTTATGTTTTGCTTTGAAAAAAAATAGCAAAGCATTTTTATTAAATGCCCAACTAATTTTATAATTCCTAGGTGACCAGTAGCTAGTCACTTGTGGAATTTGAGCATTTTTGAAATTCAAAACATTTGAATTTCAAATGAAATAGGGGTCAAGTTTAATTTCCAGGGCACCTTTTGAATTTTAGAATATTCCATGGGCATGGGAAAATACCCAAACCACTTTTAAAATGATCAGCACCATTTATAGTAATTTTCCAAATGTTCAAATGATTTTTGGAAAAAGATTTTTATCTGGCCATTTATTTAAATTCCTCAGGGCTTTTCTGTTCCCCATTTTTTAATTTCTTTTTGAAGTTTTGACATGATGCAAAGTAGCACTTGGTCCTAGCACAAACCTAACTTGGGGTTGTGACAACTCGCCCCCACTCAAAAAAATCTCGTCCCGAGATTCAGAAGTCTGCGGGAGGAAGGAGGGGTACTCGGCATGGAGACGGTCTTCTCTTTCCCACGTGGCTTCTTTCTCAGAGTGGTGTGACCACTGAACTTTCAGAAACTTGATCTTCTTTCGGCGAGTGACACGCTCTGCTGAATCAAGAATACGAACATGGTATTCTCGATAAGAAAGGTCATCTTGTAGATCAAGCGTTTCATGGTCGACTTCGCGGATGGGGTCCTTGAAGCAACGCCTGAGTTGTGACACATGGAATACATCATGTACTCGGGAAAGGTGCGGGGGTAGTTCAAGTTGGTAGGCAACTTCTCCACGTTTAGCAAGAATGCGGAAAGGTCTGATGTAACGTGGGGCAAACTTGCCTTTGATACCGAAACGTTGGGTTCCCTTCAGAGGAGTAACCCGAAGGTAAGCCTTCTCATCCAGATTGTAGCTTTGTTTCCTATGATGACGATCATAGTAGCTTTTCTGACGAGACTGTGCGGCTTTCAAACGATCACGAACAATGCGAACTTGCTCTTCTGCTTCCTTGATCATATCCGGTCCAAAGAGTTGTCTTTCACCGGTTTCTGACCAGTTAAGGGGTGTTCGACATCGTCGTCCATAAAGGAGTTCAAAAGGAGCCATGTTTAGACTAGATTGAAAACTATTGTTATAAGCAAATTCGGCAAATGCAAGAGACTTCTCCCAATTCTTTCCGAAAGATATAACACAAGCTCTGAGCATGTCTTCAAGAATTTGGTTAACCCTTTCGACTTGACCACTAGACTGAGGATGGAAAGATGTACTAAAGGAGAGATGAGTTCCCATAGCACGTTGGAAGCTTCCCCAAAATCTAGAGGTGAAAAGGCTACCACGATCAGAATTGATTTCCAAAGGAACACCGTGAAGAGACACAATTCTAGAGACGTACAAGTCCGCCAACTGGCTAGCAGTTATAGACTCGCGAACTGGAAGGAAGTGAGCAACTTTGGAAAGTCTATCTATGACAACGAAGATGGCATCATTTCCTTTCTGGGTTTTTGGAAATCCGGTGATGAAGCCCATACCGACTTTATCCCATTTCCACTCTGGAATAGGCAAAGGTTGAAGTGTACCAGCAGGTCTTTGATGTTCTGCCTTAATGCGACGACAAACATCACATTCGGCAACAAATTGAGCAATGTCTCTCTTCATCCTAGTCCACCAAAATCTCTGACGTAGATCTCGGTACATGTTTGTGCTACCGGGATGAATCGAGAGGGGTGTGTCATGGGATTCCTTGAGGATGAGTTGCCTTAGTTCCCTATTCTTAGGTACTACCAAACGATTTCCAAAGAATACCGTTCCCTTGCTATCTGTGGAGAAACATTTAGCAACTCCGCTAGCAATGTTTTCCTTGATCCGGCGAACACCTCGTGCACGCTTTTGGGCAACTATGATTTGATCCTCAAGAGTTGGTTTCGCCACCAAGTTGAAAAGAGATCCACGAGGAACAATCTCGAGATTAAGCTTTCGAAATTCCTCATGAAGAAGTGGTTGATACTGTTGTAACATGAGGTTGTTACAATACGACTTACGACTTAGTGCATCAGCCATGACATTGGCTTTGCCTGGGGTGTAAGAAATTACTACGTCGTAATCTTTTATCAACTCAACCCAGCGTCTTTGCCTGAGATTAAGATCTGGCTGGGTGAAAATGTATTTGAGGCTTTGGTGGTCGGAATAAATCTCACAACGATTACCGAGGAGGTAATGTTGCCAAGTTGTTAGGGCATGAACTACGGCAGCGAGTTCAAGATCGTGGGTAGGATAGTTCTCTTCATGTGGTCGCAACTGGCGTGAAGCATAAGCTACCACATGTCGATCTTGCAGAAGTATGCATCCTAACCCTTGCCGTGAAGCGTCACAATAGATCTCGAAATCCTTTTTGGTGTCTGGAGGTGCAAGTACGGGTGCAGAAGTCAATCTTCTTTTTAGCTCTTGAAAGCTTTCCTCACACTTGGGAGTCCATAGGAGTTTCTTATCTTTCTTGAGGAGTTCAGTCAGAGGCTTTGCAACTTTAGAAAAGTTCTCGACGAAGCGACGACAATAGCTGGCTAGGCCAAGAAAACTCCTAACTTGCTTAACCGATTCAGGTGGAGTCCAGTCAAGGACGTCCTGAACTCTCTCGGGATTCACAGCAATGCCTTTTGCAGAAATTACGTGGCCTAAGTAGGTCACTTCTGGTAGCCAAAATTCACACTTGGAGAATTTAGCATAAAGGCGATGCTCTCTAAGTTTCATCAATACCAGCCTTAGGTGTTCGGCATGTTCTTCTTCGTTCTTCGAGTATATAAGGATGTCATCGAGGTAAACCACGACGAACTGGTCCAAATACTCCATGAAGATCGAATTCATCATGCGTGAGAAAGTGGCGGGGGCATTGGTTAAACCAAAGGACATGACGGTGTACTCGTAAAGACCATAACGAGTAGTAAAAGCCGTTTTTGGAATGTCCTCGTTTCGGATTTTGATTTGATGATAGCCTAATCTCAAATCCATCTTGGAGAAGACAGAGGATCCTGCAAGTTGATCATAAAGATCATTGATCCTGGGCAGTGGGTACTTGTTCTTTATCGTCGCTAGATTTAGCGGGCGATAGTCTACCCACATCCTTTCTGTTCCATCTTTCTTCGTTACGAACAGAACGGGGCAACCCCATGGCGATGAGCTAGGGCGGATGAAGCCTTTTTCCAACAAAGTTTCCAGTTGGGTTTTAAGCTCAGCTAACTCACGTGGGGCCATTTTGTATGGGCGTCTGGAAATTGGTGCGGTTCCTGGGGCAAGATCTACAATGAACTCTACACATCTGTCGGGTGGCATGCCCGGCAGCTCTTCAGGAAAGACATCCGGGAAGTCACGAACCACCGGAACATCTTCAAGGTCAGGAAGGGGAAGCACATTCAAAGAATGCACCTGGGTTCTTGTTCTTGGTGAGGAGTAAACTATTGTCTGGCCCGAAGGATGTGTAAGTCTAACTGACTTGGATTTACAATCAAGAAAAGCATGTTGTCTTGATAACCAATCCATACCAAGGATGACATCAATGTCTGAAAACTTGAGGGCTATGAGTGAAGCAAGGAATACTAAACCCTCAATTGCAATTTGATTACCATGGCTTACTCTATTAGTTTGCCACTTGGAACCAGGAGTTTGAATGATCATAGGGGTGAACATTTCTTCAAAGGATACATCATGTCGAAGTGCATAACTTTCCGACATGAATGAGTGAGATGCTCCTGGATCAAAAAGGACAGAAGTGGGAAAAAAATTGACTGGGAGCGTACCAAGAATGACGTCAGAAGTACTATCATTTTCCTCAGTTGAGATTTGGTTCACACGTCCAAGATTTTCTGAGGTGGATGGCTTAGCGGTGGAAACCTTCGGGGGTGGTTTGGCACGAACAGTGGGTTTTCCTTTGGCATGGGATGGAGCATTTTGGTTGACGGGGCACTCACGAGAGTAGTGACCAGGCTGGCCACATCTGAAACAGGCTCCAAAGATGGTGCGGGGAGCTGGGTTGTTTGGTGGAGCTGGTGGACGAGGCGACACAAGTGATGGCCTCGGTGGGTTGTTTTGGTGGATCAAACTGTTAGGAATCCAGATCATACGCTTCTGAGGGCGTGAACTGGAAGAAGGGGCAAGCTCAAGAGCATGCTTGCGAGACTTCTCGAAAACTTCATTGCCATGCTCAGCTCTGAAGGATCTGTTGACTAAATCCTCAAAGGTGGCAAATTCGATGAGGTTGAGATCATGACGAAGGATGGGGCTAAGTCCCTTACGGAACCTTGCCTGCTTTCTGGCATCGGTGGTGATCTCATCTTGGGCATACCGAGCAAGACAGTTGAATTCCCTCACATATTCATGAATGGACATCTCTCCTTGATTCAGATTGCAGAATTCTTCCTTCTTGCGCTCCATCAACTCATCCAGAATGTGGTACCCTCGAAAGGCAACACAGAACTCTTGCCAAGTCACTACGTGACCATCTGGCTGCATTGCAACATAGTTCTCCCACCACTCAAGAGCAGCACCATCCAAGAAGTATACCGCGAAAACAACTCGGTCATCGGGAGCAACATGTGCAACATCAAGCTTACGCTCGATGGAACGGAGCCAATCATCAGCTTCAAGGGGCTCAGAAGAACATCGGAATACCGGTGGCTTGAGGAGGATGAAGTCCTGAATGCTGACCACCACATTACGATGGTGGGCGGTATTCTGCTCGATGAGCTCCAGAAGGCGTGTTTGATCGCGTCTATTCCGCTCGGCTTCCATCATGATTTCCGCTGCAGAAGGCGGGGTTGGAGGTTCATCATCATTTCGATTCCGATCAAGGTCTCGATTCCGAAGAACAGCACTACGAGTTCCACCTGACATCCTGTGTGATAAAAATCGACAATCAGAATAGGTTGTACGACGGAGGCAAGGATAAAAGGATATGATTTCAGAAGGAGAAGACTATAATGCAAAGGCAATGATTCAAAGAAACACGGAACAAATCCGGCAGCATAACGGCTACACTGGGATGGAAATTGAAACAACCTCGAAGAGATTGGACAGAACTTCCTCAAGGAACATCAAAATACGGAGACTCTGGACAACCACAACCATCCTACGGCTATAAGGAGGCAATCAACGAGATGTTCTAGTAAGACATAGATGAGCCTAGTCCTATCTTCCCGTAGAAAAGGTAAGGGTGACTCAGAACTCAGATCGATGAGGGTAAGGAGAAAAAGAAGCCTTACGTTGTTCCCTTATATACCCATAGTAACTATATAACTATAGAAGGCTAGACTCGACTTCGGCCAAGGCTGATAATCCTACAGTCAGTCCTGCTCTGATACCAAGTCTGTCGGGACCCGGGGTTAGCGTATGCAAGCCTCGCTACAACACAATCATATGGAGAGCCGAGAACCGTACCCACTTGTCTAAGCAGACAAGGCCAAGCACAGAACGTTCTCGGAAAGCATCGAACGTGAGGGGCGTCCCATCCAGGCCGGATGATCAACTGAAATGGGTCCTCATCGTCCGCACACAAGTCTAAATGATATGGGTGGTGAACTCCCATACTCCTAGACAAGTCGCCTCAACCATACTATCGATTGTATTATAACCCTTACATAGACTTACTCCAGCCCGATCACTTAGTCGGGGTCTAGGGCGGGCTCGATCATACATCAAAGTGTGCACGAGGCAGAGTCTCGAACAATCGCATCGCGATACCCCAAGCTGCGCACATCTAAGGGCCACTTGGTGTATAAAAGACCGCCAGCCAGATCACAACTAAGGTCTCGAAAACCCATACTAAGACATGCATGTTATAAACATACACGCAGCACACATGCCTTGTATGAACAGCATGTATCATTGCAATTCCCTACAAAGTATATATCTTTATTAATAACTCTTACAGAGTGCACACAGAGATCACAAGCATGTGATCCAACATTACAACAAACAAGCGGAAGCAAGTAGGTCTGAGTACAGACAAGTTTAGCAAATGGCTTAGAGAAGCCTTATCTAAAAACAAGCCCTCCACGAGGGAACCAGTCGTCTGACTGGGACTACACTAGCTTGGTCTAGGTCTGAGTCTTCATTCTTCGAGCTTCAGGTAGAAGTCACCAACGGGGTCGGTGGGTTCATCTAAAACATAGATTAAGCAAACGTGAGTACAAAATCGTACTCAGCAAGACTTACATAGGAGCTATACTACTCATGCATATGTATCAAGGTAAAGGGAGGTGGGGTTTCACTTGCAGAAGTGCCAGCTTTGACTTGGCTAATCCTGAACTACGAGTACCAGACTTGAGATAAGAAGCGTACACGAGTCCACTACATCTCTTCAACCAATACACCACTATGGTTACTTCCTCGACTTCCCCACGAGAAGCACGCCATAGCACTCACACTTATCTTGGTGTGTTTTAGAAGTATCCAGTTCAAGTTGTCTAATAATCGAGCACAGCTCTCCAAGCAGTCCATAACCGCGGACGCGGCTATTCGAATAGTTTTGTTAACCCTGCAGGGGTGTACCGCTACACACACGTGTCATCAGTTACCGCCTTTTGCGTGTCACCGTTCAAGAGGTGACAGCGAGGATGCCACCACAACACTTTGCCCACAACTCCGTTCTAGTCCAGAGAGTCGCCTATCTGAGGGGGACCCGTATGGAAGTCCAGCCGAGGTTCCAGTACAGCCTCAAACGATGTGTGCAGGGTCCCAAGCCGGTCTTGAAAAGCCGTTCATCCACTTCGCAGACCGTGCCACAGCCCTACCAGAACTCCGAACTACTGCGACTCTTGGGGTTCGAACGGGGTGAGGTACTAGGATGAGAGGGGTCAGTGAGCCCAATGTGTGGTTGTACTCTTCTTCTTGGATCACCACACAAGAACTCGGACTTAAGGCGATGTTCAACGAGACAACCCACTGTGTACTCCTACACAGCCTCTCATCGTTCACCTTGTATTAGGGTAGATTCACCAACACGTTTCACTTTCATCAACACCATGTTTATCATCCCGACTCACATCATAAGCAACCTCATTGTACCACTAAGCATGCAATAAGCAGTAACAGTTGCAGGGGCCACATGATATCAACCAACTCCTACATCTGCTAGGATTGTGGTTTGCTTACTACTGTGACAAGATGATAGGTCATGCAAAGGATATGGGTTCAACTATGCGATAGAAACGTTATCATGGTGATCATCCTAAACAATGCATAAGCGAGACATGAGAGGGAAGTGGGATTTTATCGACATGATCAATGGGGGTTTGCTTGCCTTGCTGAAGAGGTTTCGATAACGGAGTCTTCAACGAAGGGGGTGATCTCGAGCTCCGAATCCACTTCTATCAGCAACATGACAATCATAGGATCAATATAATGTACAATGCACAATCACATGAATAATATTGCAATGGTGATGTTCAAGGTACTGATGTGTTGAGCATTCCATTTAAAAGGAGTATATTGCAAATTGAATTGCAAATTCAAACTCCAATTTGAATTCAAACTTGATCAAGTTACATGTGACATTGTTTGATCATTTTGAACCTTTTGGAAATGTGTATGATATGCCTCTGAAGTGTGGTTGAAATATAGTATAATTCCATGGTCCAAGTTGCCAAAGCATTTGATTTGAATTTGAATTAATATCAAATAAACCAAATGACATATGCCACTGGTCCCATTTTAAAATCAACTCCAACATAGTTGAAAGTTGCATATTTGGAAAGATAATTTTCTCCTGATCATTTTTCATATATAATTTGTCCAATTTGGAGTTAATATGAATTTTCTATGAATTTCCAAAGTTTGGGGTATTTTCTGGAATTTCTGGAATTTCTTTAATTCTATTTGATTTTCTGGAAATTCATTTAAATCGGTTTATTGCGTCAGGCTGACGTCAAGCTGGCGTCAGGGGGGGGGGCTGACAAGTGGGTCCAGGGTGTCAGTGTCACAGGGGTTAATCCCGTTTAAATTAACCCCCTGGATTAGATTAGGGGCACTGGGGCCCAGGGGTCAGTGGGGTTAGGGGTGTGATTAGGGGGGGTTTAGGTTTAAGTTCCCGGCGGTTAGCCGCCGGTGGCACGGGCACGGCGGCGCTCGCCGGACTCGGCCAAAAGGCCACGGGGAGGAAAGAGGAGGGCACCAGGGGGTGCCTCTCGCTCGTGCGCTTCGAGTGGAGCTCGTCGGGGACCTCGGGGAGGCCTGGAGCCATGCCGGCGACGAGTAGTGCGGCGGCCGGGCTCGGGCTCAGGTGGAGACGGCGATAGAGGTCACGGGGAGAAGATCTGAGGGCACGGGCGTGCAGCTCTTGGTCGTCCGCGACGGATGGAGCAGGCAGGGGTCAAAGGCATGGCCTGTGGCATTGGATACTTCAACCGCGGCGGCAGGCCGAGCTCGGACCTCGCCGGAATTAGGCGGGAGGGCACGGGAAGAGGCGCGGCTAGGGGCTCACCGTGAACGCGAAGACGGGCTCGGGGAAGCCGGAGGGAGCTCGGTGGCGTCGAATTCAAAGTTCTCCTCCTCGGCGGCCGGCGGCGAAGTCTTGGTGCTCGCGACGTCTTTGGTGCGGCTCGGGCTCGATTGACGCGGGGAAGAGAGGAAGTCGACGACGCCGGTGACGATGGACAAGGCGGCGAGGACGGAGGGGGCTTCTGGCCACGACTGGGCGGCGGCGTGCTCTGCGGGGTGCTCGGGTGGTCGTCGCCGGAGGGGAAGGAGAGGGGCTGGGGTGAGCTGGAGGTGCGGGGGGGGGGGGGGGGTTCTGCGCGATGCGTGGCGCAAGAGAGAGGGAAGGGGAGGCCTAGAAGGGCCAGGGCGTCGCCGTGTCGTCGTCGCCGCGCTCCCAGCTCCAGCGAGCTGCTTGGAGCCGCGGGGAGGAAGACGACAGCGCTTCGGGCGGGCTGGGCCAGGCCAAGGTAAGTGGGCCTCGCTTGAGGCGCAAGGTAAGCTCTGTTGTTTTTCTCTTATTTTTATTTTTCTGCTTTATGTTTTGCTTTGAAAAAAAATAGCAAAGCATTTTTATTAAATGCCCAACTAATTTTATAATTCCTAGGTGACCAGTAGCTAGTCACTTGTGGAATTTGAGCATTTTTGAAATTCAAAACATTTGAATTTCAAATGAAATAGGGGTCAAGTTTAATTTCCAGGGCACCTTTTGAATTTTAGAATATTCCATGGGCATGGGAAAATACCCAAACCACTTTTAAAATGATCAGCACCATTTATAGTAATTTTCCAAATGTTCAAATGATTTTTGGAAAAAGATTTTTATCTGGCCATTTATTTAAATTCCTCAGGGCTTTTCTGTTCCCCATTTTTTAATTTCTTTTTGAAGTTTTGACATGATGCAAAGTAGCACTTGGTCCTAGCACAAACCTAACTTGGGGTTGTGACAACTCGCCCCCACTCAAAAAAATCTCGTCCCGAGATTCAGAAGTCTGCGGGAGGAAGGAGGGGTACTCGGCATGGAGACGGTCTTCTCTTTCCCACGTGGCTTCTTTCTCAGAGTGGTGTGACCACTGAACTTTCAGAAACTTGATCTTCTTTCGGCGAGTGACACGCTCTGCTGAATCAAGAATACGAACATGGTATTCTCGATAAGAAAGGTCATCTTGTAGATCAAGCGTTTCATGGTCGACTTCGCGGATGGGGTCCTTGAAGCAACGCCTGAGTTGTGACACATGGAATACATCATGTACTCGGGAAAGGTGCGGGGGTAGTTCAAGTTGGTAGGCAACTTCTCCACGTTTAGCAAGAATGCGGAAAGGTCTGATGTAACGTGGGGCAAACTTGCCTTTGATACCGAAACGTTGGGTTCCCTTCAGAGGAGTAACCCGAAGGTAAGCCTTCTCATCCAGATTGTAGCTTTGTTTCCTATGATGACGATCATAGTAGCTTTTCTGACGAGACTGTGCGGCTTTCAAACGATCACGAACAATGCGAACTTGCTCTTCTGCTTCCTTGATCATATCCGGTCCAAAGAGTTGTCTTTCACCGGTTTCTGACCAGTTAAGGGGTGTTCGACATCGTCGTCCATAAAGGAGTTCAAAAGGAGCCATGTTTAGACTAGATTGAAAACTATTGTTATAAGCAAATTCGGCAAATGCAAGAGACTTCTCCCAATTCTTTCCGAAAGATATAACACAAGCTCTGAGCATGTCTTCAAGAATTTGGTTAACCCTTTCGACTTGACCACTAGACTGAGGATGGAAAGATGTACTAAAGGAGAGATGAGTTCCCATAGCACGTTGGAAGCTTCCCCAAAATCTAGAGGTGAAAAGGCTACCACGATCAGAATTGATTTCCAAAGGAACACCGTGAAGAGACACAATTCTAGAGACGTACAAGTCCGCCAACTGGCTAGCAGTTATAGACTCGCGAACTGGAAGGAAGTGAGCAACTTTGGAAAGTCTATCTATGACAACGAAGATGGCATCATTTCCTTTCTGGGTTTTTGGAAATCCGGTGATGAAGCCCATACCGACTTTATCCCATTTCCACTCTGGAATAGGCAAAGGTTGAAGTGTACCAGCAGGTCTTTGATGTTCTGCCTTAATGCGACGACAAACATCACATTCGGCAACAAATTGAGCAATGTCTCTCTTCATCCTAGTCCACCAAAATCTCTGACGTAGATCTCGGTACATGTTTGTGCTACCGGGATGAATCGAGAGGGGTGTGTCATGGGATTCCTTGAGGATGAGTTGCCTTAGTTCCCTATTCTTAGGTACTACCAAACGATTTCCAAAGAATACCGTTCCCTTGCTATCTGTGGAGAAACATTTAGCAACTCCGCTAGCAATGTTTTCCTTGATCCGGCGAACACCTCGTGCACGCTTTTGGGCAACTATGATTTGATCCTCAAGAGTTGGTTTCGCCACCAAGTTGAAAAGAGATCCACGAGGAACAATCTCGAGATTAAGCTTTCGAAATTCCTCATGAAGAAGTGGTTGATACTGTTGTAACATGAGGTTGTTACAATACGACTTACGACTTAGTGCATCAGCCATGACATTGGCTTTGCCTGGGGTGTAAGAAATTACTACGTCGTAATCTTTTATCAACTCAACCCAGCGTCTTTGCCTGAGATTAAGATCTGGCTGGGTGAAAATGTATTTGAGGCTTTGGTGGTCGGAATAAATCTCACAACGATTACCGAGGAGGTAATGTTGCCAAGTTGTTAGGGCATGAACTACGGCAGCGAGTTCAAGATCGTGGGTAGGATAGTTCTCTTCATGTGGTCGCAACTGGCGTGAAGCATAAGCTACCACATGTCGATCTTGCAGAAGTATGCATCCTAACCCTTGCCGTGAAGCGTCACAATAGATCTCGAAATCCTTTTTGGTGTCTGGAGGTGCAAGTACGGGTGCAGAAGTCAATCTTCTTTTTAGCTCTTGAAAGCTTTCCTCACACTTGGGAGTCCATAGGAGTTTCTTATCTTTCTTGAGGAGTTCAGTCAGAGGCTTTGCAACTTTAGAAAAGTTCTCGACGAAGCGACGACAATAGCTGGCTAGGCCAAGAAAACTCCTAACTTGCTTAACCGATTCAGGTGGAGTCCAGTCAAGGACGTCCTGAACTCTCTCGGGATTCACAGCAATGCCTTTTGCAGAAATTACGTGGCCTAAGTAGGTCACTTCTGGTAGCCAAAATTCACACTTGGAGAATTTAGCATAAAGGCGATGCTCTCTAAGTTTCATCAATACCAGCCTTAGGTGTTCGGCATGTTCTTCTTCGTTCTTCGAGTATATAAGGATGTCATCGAGGTAAACCACGACGAACTGGTCCAAATACTCCATGAAGATCGAATTCATCATGCGTGAGAAAGTGGCGGGGGCATTGGTTAAACCAAAGGACATGACGGTGTACTCGTAAAGACCATAACGAGTAGTAAAAGCCGTTTTTGGAATGTCCTCGTTTCGGATTTTGATTTGATGATAGCCTAATCTCAAATCCATCTTGGAGAAGACAGAGGATCCTGCAAGTTGATCATAAAGATCATTGATCCTGGGCAGTGGGTACTTGTTCTTTATCGTCGCTAGATTTAGCGGGCGATAGTCTACCCACATCCTTTCTGTTCCATCTTTCTTCGTTACGAACAGAACGGGGCAACCCCATGGCGATGAGCTAGGGCGGATGAAGCCTTTTTCCAACAAAGTTTCCAGTTGGGTTTTAAGCTCAGCTAACTCACGTGGGGCCATTTTGTATGGGCGTCTGGAAATTGGTGCGGTTCCTGGGGCAAGATCTACAATGAACTCTACACATCTGTCGGGTGGCATGCCCGGCAGCTCTTCAGGAAAGACATCCGGGAAGTCACGAACCACCGGAACATCTTCAAGGTCAGGAAGGGGAAGCACATTCAAAGAATGCACCTGGGTTCTTGTTCTTGGTGAGGAGTAAACTATTGTCTGGCCCGAAGGATGTGTAAGTCTAACTGACTTGGATTTACAATCAAGAAAAGCATGTTGTCTTGATAACCAATCCATACCAAGGATGACATCAATGTCTGAAAACTTGAGGGCTATGAGTGAAGCAAGGAATACTAAACCCTCAATTGCAATTTGATTACCATGGCTTACTCTATTAGTTTGCCACTTGGAACCAGGAGTTTGAATGATCATAGGGGTGAACATTTCTTCAAAGGATACATCATGTCGAAGTGCATAACTTTCCGACATGAATGAGTGAGATGCTCCTGGATCAAAAAGGACAGAAGTGGGAACAAAATTGACTGGGAGCGTACCAAGAATGACGTCAGAAGTACTATCATTTTCCTCAGTTGAGATTTGGTTCACACGTCCAAGATTTTCTGAGGTGGATGGCTTAGCGGTGGAAACCTTCGGGGGTGGTTTGGCACGAACAGTGGGTTTTCCTTTGGCATGGGATGGAGCATTTTGGTTGACGGGGCACTCACGAGAGTAGTGACCAGGCTGGCCACATCTGAAACAGGCTCCAAAGATGGTGCGGGGAGCTGGGTTGTTTGGTGGAGCTGGTGGACGAGGCGACACAAGTGATGGCCTCGGTGGGTTGTTTTGGTGGATCAAACTGTTAGGAATCCAGATCATACGCTTCTGAGGGCGTGAACTGGAAGAAGGGGCAAGCTCAAGAGCATGCTTGCGAGACTTCTCGAAAACTTCATTGCCATGCTCAGCTCTGAAGGATCTGTTGACTAAATCCTCAAAGGTGGCAAATTCGATGAGGTTGAGATCATGACGAAGGATGGGGCTAAGTCCCTTACGGAACCTTGCCTGCTTTCTGGCATCGGTGGTGATCTCATCTTGGGCATACCGAGCAAGACGGTTGAATTCCCTCACATATTCATGAATGGACATCTCTCCTTGATTCAGATTGCAGAATTCTTCCTTCTTGCGCTCCATCAACTCATCCAGAATGTGGTACCCTCGAAAGGCAACACAGAACTCTTGCCAAGTCACTACGTGACCATCTGGCTGCATTGCAACATAGTTCTCCCACCACTCAAGAGCAGCACCATCCAAGAAGTATACCGCGAAAACAACTCGGTCATCGGGAGCAACATGTGCAACATCAAGCTTACGCTCGATGGAACGGAGCCAATCATCAGCTTCAAGGGGCTCAGAAGAACATCGGAATACCGGTGGCTTGAGGAGGATGAAGTCCTGAATGCTGACCACCACATTACGATGGTGGGCGGTATTCTGCTCGATGAGCTCCAGAAGGCGTGTTTGATCGCGTCTATTCCGCTCGGCTTCCATCATGATTTCCGCTGCAGAAGGCGGGGTTGGAGGTTCATCATCATTTCGATTCCGATCAAGGTCTCGATTCCGAAGAACAGCACTACGAGTTCCACCTGACATCCTGTGTGATAAAAATCGACAATCAGAATAGGTTGTACGACGGAGGCAAGGATAAAAGGATATGATTTCAGAAGGAGAAGACTATAATGCAAAGGCAATGATTCAAAGAAACACGGAACAAATCCGGCAGCATAACGGCTACACTGGGATGGAAATTGAAACAACCTCGAAGAGATTGGACAGAACTTCCTCAAGGAACATCAAAATACGGAGACTCTGGACAACCACAACCATCCTACGGCTATAAGGAGGCAATCAACGAGATGTTCTAGTAAGACATAGATGAGCCTAGTCCTATCTTCCCGTAGAAAAGGTAAGGGTGACTCAGAACTCAGATCGATGAGGGTAAGGAGAAAAAGAAGCCTTACGTTGTTCCCTTATATACCCATAGTAACTATATAACTATAGAAGGCTAGACTCGACTTCGGCCAAGGCTGATAATCCTACAGTCAGTCCTGCTCTGATACCAAGTCTGTCGGGACCCGGGGTTAGCGTATGCAAGCCTCGCTACAACACAATCATATGGAGAGCCGAGAACCGTACCCACTTGTCTAAGCAGACAAGGCCAAGCACAGAACGTTCTCGGAAAGCATCGAACGTGAGGGGCGTCCCATCCAGGCCGGATGATCAACTGAAATGGGTCCTCATCGTCCGCACACAAGTCTAAATGATATGGGTGGTGAACTCCCATACTCCTAGACAAGTCGCCTCAACCATACTATCGATTGTATTATAACCCTTACATAGACTTACTCCAGCCCGATCACTTAGTCGGGGTCTAGGGCGGGCTCGATCATACATCAAAGTGTGCACGAGGCAGAGTCTCGAACAATCGCATCGCGATACCCCAAGCTGCGCACATCTAAGGGCCACTTGGTGTATAAAAGACCGCCAGCCAGATCACAACTAAGGTCTCGAAAACCCATACTAAGACATGCATGTTATAAACATACACGCAGCACACATGCCTTGTATGAACAGCATGTATCATTGCAATTCCCTACAAAGTATATATCTTTATTAATAACTCTTACAGAGTGCACACAGAGATCACAAGCATGTGATCCAACATTACAACAAACAAGCGGAAGCAAGTAGGTCTGAGTACAGACAAGTTTAGCAAATGGCTTAGAGAAGCCTTATCTAAAAACAAGCCCTCCACGAGGGAACCAGTCGTCTGACTGGGACTACACTAGCTTGGTCTAGGTCTGAGTCTTCATTCTTCGAGCTTCAGGTAGAAGTCACCAACGGGGTCGGTGGGTTCATCTAAAACATAGATTAAGCAAACGTGAGTACAAAATCGTACTCAGCAAGACTTACATAGGAGCTATACTACTCATGCATATGTATCAAGGTAAAGGGAGGTGGGGTTTCACTTGCAGAAGTGCCAGCTTTGACTTGGCTAATCCTGAACTACGAGTACCAGACTTGAGATAAGAAGCGTACACGAGTCCACTACATCTCTTCAACCAATACACCACTATGGTTACTTCCTCGACTTCCCCACGAGAAGCACGCCATAGCACTCACACTTATCTTGGTGTGTTTTAGAAGTATCCAGTTCAAGTTGTCTAATAATCGAGCACAGCTCTCCAAGCAGTCCATAACCGCGGACGCGGCTATTCGAATAGTTTTGTTAACCCTGCAGGGGTGTACCGCTACACACACGTGTCATCAGTTACCGCCTTTTGCGTGTCACCGTTCAAGAGGTGACAGCGAGGATGCCACCACAACACTTTGCCCACAACTCCGTTCTAGTCCAGAGAGTCGCCTATCTGAGGGGGACCCGTATGGAAGTCCAGCCGAGGTTCCAGTACAGCCTCAAACGATGTGTGCAGGGTCCCAAGCCGGTCTTGAAAAGCCGTTCATCCACTTCGCAGACCGTGCCACAGCCCTACCAGAACTCCGAACTACTGCGACTCTTGGGGTTCGAACGGGGTGAGGTACTAGGATGAGAGGGGTCAGTGAGCCCAATGTGTGGTTGTACTCTTCTTCTTGGATCACCACACAAGAACTCGGACTTAAGGCGATGTTCAACGAGACAACCCACTGTGTACTCCTACACAGCCTCTCATCGTTCACCTTGTATTAGGGTAGATTCACCAACACGTTTCACTTTCATCAACACCATGTTTATCATCCCGACTCACATCATAAGCAACCTCATTGTACCACTAAGCATGCAATAAGCAGTAACAGTTGCAGGGGCCACATGATATCAACCAACTCCTACATCTGCTAGGATTGTGGTTTGCTTACTACTGTGACAAGATGATAGGTCATGCAAAGGATATGGGTTCAACTATGCGATAGAAACGTTATCATGGTGATCATCCTAAACAATGCATAAGCGAGACATGAGAGGGAAGTGGGATTTTATCGACATGATCAATGGGGGTTTGCTTGCCTTGCTGAAGAGGTTTCGATAACGGAGTCTTCAACGAAGGGGGTGATCTCGAGCTCCGAATCCACTTCTATCAGCAACATGACAATCATAGGATCAATATAATGTACAATGCACAATCACATGAATAATATTGCAATGGTGATGTTCAAGGTACTGATGTGTTGAGCATTCCATTTAAAAGGAGTATATTGCAAATTGAATTGCAAATTCAAACTCCAATTTGAATTCAAACTTGATCAAGTTACATGTGACATTGTTTGATCATTTTGAACCTTTTGGAAATGTGTATGATATGCCTCTGAAGTGTGGTTGAAATATAGTATAATTCCATGGTCCAAGTTGCCAAAGCATTTGATTTGAATTTGAATTAATATCAAATAAACCAAATGACATATGCTACTGGTCCCATTTTAAAATCAACTCCAACATAGTTGAAAGTTGCATATTTGGAAAGATAATTTTCTCCTGATCATTTTTCATATATAATTTGTCCAATTTGGAGTTAATATGAATTTTCTATGAATTTCCAAAGTTTGGGGTATTTTCTGGAATTTCTGGAATTTCTTTAATTCTATTTGATTTTCTGGAAATTCATTTAAATCGGTTTATTGCGTCAGGCTGACGTCAAGCTGGCGTCAGGGGGGGCTGACAAGTGGGTCCAGGGTGTCAGTGTCACAAGGGTTAATCCCGTTTAAATTAACCCCCTGGATTAGATTAGGGGCACTGGGGCCCAGGGGTCAGTGGGGTTAGGGGTGTGATTAGGGGGGGTTTAGGTTTAAGTTCCCGGCGGTTAGCCGCCGGTGGCACGGGCACGGCGGCGCTCGCCGGACTCGGCCAAAAGGCCACGGGGAGGAAAGAGGAGGGCACCAGGGGGTGCCTCTCGCTCGTGCGCTTCGAGTGGAGCTCGTCGGGGACCTCGGGGAGGCCTGGAGCCATGCCGGCGACGAGGAGTGCGGCGGCTGGGCTCGGGCTCAGGTGGAGACGGCGATAGAGGTCACGGGGAGAAGATCTGAGGGCACGGGCGTGCAGCTCTTGGTCGTCCGCGACGGATGGAGCAGGCAGGGGTCAAAGGCATGGCTTGTGGCGTTGGCTACTTCAACCGCGGCGGCAGGCCGAGCTCGGACCTCGCCGGAACTAGGCGGGAGGGCACGGGAAGAGGTGCGGCTAGGGGCGAAAAGGAGCTCTGCTCACCGTGAAAGCGAAGACGGGGTCGGGGAAGCCGGAGGGAGCTCGGTGGCGTCGAATTCGAAGTTCTCCTCCTCGGCGGCCGGCGGCGAAGTCTTGGTGCTCGCGACGTCTTTGGTGCGGCTCGGGCTCGATTGACGCGGGGAAGAGAGGAAGTCGACGACGCCGGTGACGATGGACAAGGCGGCGAGGACGGAGGGGGCTTCTGGCCATGACTGGGCGGCGGCGTGCTCTGCGGGGTGCTCGGGTGGTCGTCGCCGGAGGGGAAGGAGAGGGGCTGGGGTGAGCTGGAGGTGCGGGGGGGGGGGGGGGGGGGGTTCTGCGCGATGCGTGGCGCAAGAGAGAGGGAAGGGGAGGCCTAGAAGGGCCAGGGCGTCGCCGTGTCGTCGTCGCTGCGTTCCCAGCTCCAGCGAGCTGCTTGGAGCCGCGGGGAGGAAGACGACAGCACTTCGGGCGGGCTGGGCCAGGCCAAGGTAAGTGGGCCTCGCTTGAGGCGCAAGGTAAGCTCTGTTGTTTTTCTTTTCTTTTTATTTTTCTGCTTTATGTTTTGCTTTGAAATAAAATAGCAAAGCATTTTTATTAAATGCCCAACTAATTTTATAATTCCTAGGTGACCAGTAGCTAGTCACTTGTGGAATTTGAGCATTTTTGAAATTCAAAACATTTGAATTTCAAATCAAATAGGGGTCAAGTTTAATTTCCAGGGCACCTTTTGAATTTTAGAATATTCCATGGGCATGGGAAAATACCCAAACCACTTTTAAAATGATCAGAACCATTTATAGGAATTTTCCAAATGTTCAAATGATTTTTGGAAAAAGATTTTTATCTGGCCATTTATTTAAATTCCTCAGGGCTTTTCTATTCCCCATTTTTGAATTTCTTTTTGAAATTTTGACATGATGCAAAGTAGCACTTGGTCCTAGCACAAACCTAACTTGGGGTTGTGACAATCACATCCCCGCGATCTCCTTTGTTTATCACTGCCAAAGTTTTCTGATTTCTCATGAACAAAGCGTGAAGGAGGGTTTTGTATGTTGTATTATCTTTTGTGAGCTGGGCACACTCATGCCAGTTCCTCCTCGTATTAGGGGTTTGCAGATTAGACATGCAATCCCGGGGTAAAACTTGTCCAACTTAAGAAGGTCATGAATTAAGTACTACTTCCTCATGAGCTAAAACAGGGGCACAAAACAGAAGATTTTGAACATCTAAGGATAACACAAAAATTCTATGCTTTGGGAGTGGTAGTATAATACCACGAATAGGAAGGTATGGTGGACTCATATGGAAGATACTGGTTTCAGGGTATGGATGTACAAGTATAATTCCGCTTAGTACAGAGGTTTGGCTAGCAAAGGCTTGAGAGAACAGACAATTGATGATGACTTGGATGCAAAGCAATATAAAGCATAAACATTCAAATAAGCATAGCACATCAAGTTGTCTTCCTTTTCAACATAACACTACAATCATAATAACAAAGAGGGTTTTGTCTATGTCGCTACTTTGAGAAAAATAACATGCTTGTTGTAATGACCAAAGCTATGTTTGCCAAGATTAAATAGAGTTTTCAAAGTCATACCTGATATAAGGTCAATACTCCCCATAAGAATCATCATAAGGTCGATTGCGTGAAAAGAATACCGAGTGGAGCGAAGGGATCAATAGACTTCTCATTAATATTCCATCATAGACGACTCCACACTCACGGATACATAACTCTCCAAAAAGGAGTGATAGACCTCAAAGCCAACACCTATTTTATAAGATAACTTCCCTAGACATGATACGAATCCACTTGACTCTAAAAGACATAGATAAAGATAAAAATACTAGGCACTCCCCCAAGCTTGGAACAAGCAAAGGGGATGTCATTACCCGAGGAGTTTTACTCCTCATCCTTGTTCTTGTCAGTCACGTACTCCTTGGCGAAGCGCTTCCATGGCATTTGTTCTCCAGTCTCAAAGTACATTCCCGTCTCCAAGATCCTGCACTCAGCACCCAAACCCATGCGCAAAAAACTTTACTTCATACTCACGGTTCTCGTTCTGCAGATCATAGATCTGTGCTTGGAGCCCATAAACTTTTTCTTCTAGTGCGGCCAAACTTGACCACATCTCCTTCATCTCCTTCTTGTGGGAAGCCTCGATCTCGTTCATGATGTCGAAGTTAGCTTCCACACCATGCTCCACCATATTCTTGAACTTGAAGACCTCATGTTCCATCTCCTTCAGCCGCTCCTCGGTGCTCCCCTCCTTGACTGGTCCCTTTAGATCCTCCTTGTGGAGGTCACCGTCCTCCACACGAAGGATCTGGGGGTGCTTCTTCACCTCAGCGAGGTAAGGGTTGATAACGTTGACGACGAACTTGTCCTTGGGGGAACTTGGGGAAGCAACTCGAAAAGAAAACACAAGAAATGGCGAGATACGTTGCCAGAACGATACGGGCATATATATAGCAAAATTTTCTGCACAGAAAGGAAGGTAACAGGTCAAAGCGGAGTTGGAGACGGGCTCCGGGGTGCCCAGGCGGCCTCTCGGCGCGGCCAGGGGTGGGGCCGCGCCTGGGCCCCCTCGAGCTGGTATTCGGCTCCACTTAGGCCTCAAGTTTTCTATATTTTGCAAAAACTCATAATCTGGAACTTTTATGGCGGTTTCGCAATGTTTTCTTACCATAATACATACCTTTCCTTATTCTGATCCTGCTGGTGTCTGGAACAGGGCTGCAACATGTTCTTCATGAGATTTGGTGTATACCAAATCCACATCAACATTGACAGGATCTCCTGCTATGTAATGCTTAAGTCTTTTCCCATTCACCACTTGAGGTTTGGTGCCTTCGAAATTGTTAATCTTGATTGCACCTGAGCGGTAGACTTCCTCAATATGAAATGGCCCTTCCCACCTGGAAAGTAGTTTACCTGGAGAAAACCTGAAACGGGATCTAAACAACAAAACTTTATCATAAACATTAAATTCACGTTTCAGAATCCTCCTATCATGCCACTTCTTTACCTTTGCCTTGAACATTTTAGTGCTCTCGTAAGCTTCACTTCTCCACTCATCTAGAGAAGTCATGTTCATGAGACGCTTTTCACCGGCTAACTTCGGGTTAGCATTAAGCTCTCTAATAGCCCAAAAGATTTGTGTTCTAATTCTAATGGCAAATGGCAAGCCTTGCCATAGACCATCTTATAGGGAGACATGCCCATGGGGTTTTTGTAAGTAGTTCTATACGCCCACAAAGCATCTCCTAACTTATTTGACTAATCCTTTCTATTTCTATTGACTGTCTTCTGTAAGATCAACTTGATCTCTCTATTGGTGAGCTCAACTTGCCCACTAGTTTGAGGGTGGTACGGTGAAGCAATTCTATGATTGACATCGTACTTGGCTAAAGCTTTTCTAAAAGATCCATGTGTAAAGTGCGAACCCCCATCAGTCATGAGGTACCTGGGTACTCCAAACCTAGGAAAAATGACATCCTTGAGCATTTTCAAAGATGTCTTGTGATCAGCACTTTCAGTGGGGATTGCCTCTACCCACTTGATTACATAATCAACAACAACTAAAATGTGAGTGTACTTGTGTGAGGAAGGAAACGGACCCATAAAATCAAAACCCCAGCAATCAAAAGGCTCAATCACTAGAGAGTAATTCATAGGCATCTCATTCCTCCTACTAATATTACCAACTCTCTGACACTTATCACAGGATAAAACATAATTTCTAGCATCTTTACAGAGAGTAGGCCAATAAAAACCTGATTGAAGAACCTTATGTGTGGTCCTCTCACCAGCATGATGTCCTCCATATGGACTATCGTGACATTGT
This sequence comes from Bromus sterilis, assembly GCA_950022295.1. Taxonomy (NCBI): domain Eukaryota; kingdom Viridiplantae; phylum Streptophyta; class Magnoliopsida; order Poales; family Poaceae; genus Bromus; species Bromus sterilis. The sequence continues at coordinate 278,327,356 of OX465599.1, read as the reverse complement.
TTGAGAATGTCCTTCTGTTCGTGTTCCGGTACGCATCTTCTCACGATCCCATCTGGACCTTCTTTGAAAAGATGTGGGTCATCCCAAAAGTAATGCCTCAAATCATGAAAGAACTTCTTCCTTCGCTGAAATGTTAAACCTAGAGGTAAAAACTTTGCAACGATAAAGTTAGCATAATCTGCAAACCAATGATCGGAGAGAGATTCTACTTTAACAACAGCTAGTTGTTCATCTGGAAAACTGTCGTTGACTCGAATGGGATCATGCAGTATATCTTCCATCCTTGAAAGATTATCCACCACCGGATTGGCTGCTCCTTTCCTATCGACAATCTGCAAATCAAATTCTTGAAGGAGTACCCATCGGATGAGCCTTGGTTTGGCATCCTTCTTCTCCATAAGATACCTAATGGCAACATGGTCAGTATGAACTATAATCTTAGAATCAACAATATACTACCTAAACTTATCACAAGCAAACACTACTGCTAAGAATTCCTTCTCAGTAGTAGCATAATTATTTTGAGCACTATCAAGGGTTTTGCTAGCATAAGATATAACATTCAACTTCTTATCAACCCTTTACCCTAAAACAGCTCCAACAGCAAAATCACTAGCATCACACATAATTTCAAAAGGTAAATTTCAATCAGGTGGTTGTACTATAGGAGCGGTTATTAAAGCTTTCTTAATAACTTCGAAGGATTCCTTACAATCTTCATCAAAAACAAAAGGAACGTCCTTTTGGAGAAGATTAGTGAGGGGTCTCGAAGTCTTAGAAAAGTCTTTAATAAATCTTCTATAGAAACCAGCATGACCGAGAAAACTTCGAATACCTTTGATGTCCCTTGGGTAGGGCATCCTTTCAATTGCTTCGATCTTGGCCCTGTCCACCTCAATTCCCCTCTCGGAAATCTTGTGGAAAAGAACAATTCCCTCGTTGACCATAAAGTGGCACTTCTCCCAGTTAAGCACCAAATTTTTCTCCTCACATCTCTGCAAAACTTTATTAAGGTTGTGGAGACAATGGTCAAAAGAGGTTCCATAGACGGAGAAATCGTCCATGAATACCTCCACAATTTCTTCACAAAAACCATGAAAGATAGCAGACATACACCTTTGAAAAGTAGCAGGGGCATTACATAAACCAAAAGGCATACGTCTGTAAGCATAAGTACAAAAAGGAAAAGTAAAAGTGGTCTTCTCTTGATCAGCAGTGTTAACATGAATTTGAGAGAAGCCAGAATAACCATCTAAATAACAAAAATGAGTATTTTTGGCTAACCTTTCAAGCATTTGGTCGATGAACGGCAACTGGTAGTGGTCCTTCCTGGTTGCCTTGTTCAGCTTCCTGTAATCAATACACATTCGATATCCAATAATAATTCTCTGAGGTATTAGTTCATTCTTATCATTAGGAACCACAGTTGTTCCTCATTTCTTTGGAACACAATGAACCGTGCTTACCCACTTGCTATCAGCTATAGGGTAGATAATAACTGCGGCTAGAAGCTTGAGAATCTCAGTCCTTACAACATACATCATTTTAGGATTCAACCGTCGTTGATGATCAACAACTGGTTTAGCATCAGGTTCAAGGTTGATGGTATGTTGACAAATAGACGGAGTAATCCCCTTAAGGTCATCAAGGGTATAGCCAATTGCACCTCGATGTTTGCGAAGTACTTCCAATAGACGCTCTTCTTCATACCCTGAAAGGTTAGAATTGATAATAACATGATATACTTTCTTTTTCTCGGGACCCGGAATATGCGTATGTAATTCCAGTCACGATGCAATCACATGGAGAGCCGAGAGCCGTACCCACTTGTCTAAGAATACAAGGCCAAGCACAGAACACTCTCAGAAAGCATCGAACGTGAGGGGCATCCCATCCAGGCCGGATGATCAACTGAGATGGGTCCTCATCGTCCGCTCACAAGTCTAAATGCTTATGGGTGGTGAATCCCATACTCATAGACAAGTCGCCTCAACCATGTTATCGATTGAATTATAACACTTACATAAACAGACTCCAGCCCGATCACCTAGTCGGGATCTCGGGCGGGCTCAATCATACAATAAACTGTGCCACGTGACAGAGTCACGAGCAATCGCATCGCGATGCCCCAAGCTGCGCACATCTAAGGGCCACTTGGTGTATGAAAGACCGCCGACAAGAACACAACTAAGCTATCGAACCCCACACTAAGACATGCATGTTATAACCATACACGCATCATACATGTCTAGTGTAAACAGGAGGTACACATTGCATGAACTCTACAAAGTACTTCTTTATTGACTTACACATAGAGCATAAAAAGATCACATGTCTGTAATCAACATTACATCATACAACGGAAGCAAATTAGGTCTGAGTATAGACAAGATTAACAAATGGCTTAGAGAAGCCTTGTTCAACAAACGTGCCCTTCCACGAGGGACCAGACTGCTGTCTGGAACTATACTAGCTTAGTCAACGTCGAGCTTCAGGAAGGTATCTCCATCGGGGTCTGGGTTTCCATCTAAAACATAGAATAAGCAAACGTGAGTACAAAGTCGTACTCAACAAGACTTACATCAGAACTACACTACTCATGCTCAAGTTTCAAGTTAAACGGGGGTGGGGTTTCAACATGCAGAAGTGCCAGCTTTGACTTGGCTAGTCTTGTACTACGAGTACCAGACTTGAGGTAAGAAGCGTACACGAGTCCACTACCAAGTCTCCAACCAATACACCACTATGGTTACTTCCTCGACTTCCCCACGAGGAGCACACCATAGCACTCACGCTTATCTTGCGATTTTTAGAAGTATCCATTCAAGTTGTCTAATAATCAAGCACAGCTTTCCAAGTAGTCCTTAACCGCGGACGCGGCTATTCGAATAGTTTTGTTAACCTTGCAAGGGTGTAAACTACACACACATGACCATCGGTTACCGCCTTTTTCTCGCCACCGTTCAAGAGGTGACAGCGAGGATGTTCACCACGACACTTCGCTCACAACCGGTCTATTCCAGGAGTCGACTATCTGAGTTGCCTTCGCTCGAGAGCCCGGCCGGATCAACGAAACAGACTCAAACAATGCAAGTGACCGAGATGCCACCTTTGGCAGATGGTTTTCCTGCCTCACAGGTGCACCCACATATCTATATGATGCAACCATTCCTTCATTCTTTTCTATGCACATGCCAAATGGAAAGCCCGAACTAATGTGACTCCTGGACGTCAACACGGATCAAGGTACTAGGCCGAGAGGGGTCAGTGAGCCCAATGTGTGGCTGTACTCTTTGTCTTGGATTACCATACAAGAACTCGGTGCTTAAGGCGGTGTTCAACGAGACAACCCACTGTGTACTCCTACACAACCTCTCATCGTTCACCTTGTATTAGGGTAGATTCACCAACACGTTATCATCAGCATCACTGTGATCATCCACCCCGACTCACATTCAATGTAACCTCATTGTACCGCTAAGCATCAATAAGCAGTAACAGTTGTAGGGGCCACATGCTCATCATTCAACTCATATATCTGCTAGGATTGTGGTTTGCTTAATATGGTGACAAAATGATAGGTCATGCATCGGAATGGGTTCAACTATGCGAAAGAACGTGTCTCGGTGATCTCCTAAACATGCATAAGAGAGACTGAGAGGGAAGTAGGATTTTATAGACATGATCAATGGGGTTTGCTTGCCTTGATGACGAGGTTCGGTACGGTGTCTTCAACGAAGGAGGTGGCCTCCGGTTCTGGTTACACTTCTATCGAGCAAACATCACAAACATTGCTATCAATATAATGTACAATGCACAATCACATGATCAAGTTGTAGAACATGATGTACATGGTACTGATTTGTTTAAAATTCAATTTCATTGAAGTGTATTGCAAAGGATTTGCAAATTCAAACTCCAAATTCAATTTCAAATTAAGTCATATGCACATTTGCTACTGTTGCCCCATTTTAAAATGGTCAAACACAGAAACAAGTTGCATATTCATAATCCTTGCATTTTTCTGATAATTTTTCATATATTATTTGTTTAATTTGGAGTTAATATGAATTTTCTATGATTTTTAAAAGTTTAAATGATTTTCTGTCTTTTCTGGATTTTCTCTGATTTTCTTTTAATTTGATAGAGGCTTTATTGCATCAGCATGTGGTCATGCTGACGTGGGGGGCCTCTGTCCAGTGGGGTTGGCCTGTCAGTGGCTGTGGGTTAACTCCCGAGTTAATTAAGCTAACAGAGGGGGATTAGGGGGCCCGGGCCCACGTGTCATAGACCCAGTGTGTGGTTAGGGGTTGATTTAACCACGGCCACGTCACCCGCCGGCAGCTCAACGCCGGTGTCCATTGGACACAGCGGAGTCCGCTCAGGACGGCGGTGCAGTGTGCCAGAAGACGAGCCGAGGCCATCTACATGCTCAGGGGGTTCATGCGCATCACTTGGAGCAAACGGGAGAGCCAGGGGAGGCCTGCGACTACGCCGGCGACGAGGTCTGTGGCTGCCGGAGGTCGGGCACAACGGGGCGGCGGCTACGGGGCACCATTTCGCACGCTGGGAGAGGGAAAAGATGGCGGAGCTCACCCTGATTCTAGGGGAGGAAACGACGAGGTCGGAGACGGCTTCACGGCGACGCAATCGACGTCGAGCTCCACGGCGGTCGGCGGAAAATCGGTGAAGATGGCGTCGTCCTCGGGGCTGCTGGGCTCGATTCCTTGCTCTTGAAGATAAAGTCGATGGCGCTGGTGCGGTAGGACATGACGGCGCGGTGAGAGAGGGCCGTTGGCCACGCAGGCTCACGGCGGCGACCTACGGCTGCTCGGGGCGGCGACGGAAACGGCGAGGGGGAGAGAGCTAGAGGGAGCCAGAGGAGAGGGAAAGGAGGCGGGGGGTCTCTGGCTGCTGCGTGGCGCCAGGAGATGGCAGGGGGGCCTAGAAGGCCGTCATCGTCGCGGTGGCGTCGCCGGCTCCCTCCCAGCTCGCCACCGAGCTGGTTGAGGAAGACGACAAGGGTGGCCATGGGCTTGGGCCGCGGTACAATGAGTTGGGCCTGCGGCCTGGCTGGGGTGGGCTGCTCTCCTTTTTTGATTTCTCTCTGTTTTTGTTTATGTTTTCTTTTCTGTAATTCTGTTGTGCCTAGAAATAAATAGCTAGGCAATTTTGTAAAATGCCCAAACATTTTTATAAATCCTAGGTGACCAGTAGCAAGTCACTTGTAGAATTTGAGCATTTTTGAAATTCAAAACATTTGAATTTCAATTCAAATAGGGGCCATATTTAATTTCCAAGGCACATTTTGTCTTTTAGAAAATTCCATGAGCTTGGGAATGAACCCAAACCACTTTTGCAATGATCAGCAACAATTCTAGGAGTTTTCCAAACATTCAAATGATTTTTGGAAAAAGATTTTTATCTGGCCATTTATTTAAATTCTTCAGGGCTTTTCTTTTCCCCATTTTTTAATTTCTTTTTTATTTTTTCACATGATGCAAAGGGGAACTCAAACCCTAGCACTTACCCTAGTTGGGGTTTTGACAACTCACCCCCACTCAAAAGAATCTCGTCCCGAGATTCAGAAGTCGTCGGGAGGAAGGAGGGGTACTCGGCACGGAGATGGTCTTCTCTTTCCCATGTAGCTTCTTTCTTAGAGTGATGTGACCATTGCACTTTGAGGAACTTGATCTTCTGACGACGAGTGACACACTCTGCTAAATCAAGAATACGAATGGGGTACTCTCGATAAGAAAAGTCATCTTGGAGATCAAGCGTTTCATGGTCGACTTCGCGGATGGGGTCCTTGAAGCAACGCCTGAGTAGTGACACATGGAATACATCATGTACTCGGGAAAGGTGCGGGGGTAGTTCAAGTTGGTAGGCAACTTCTCCACGTTTGGCAAGAATGCGGAAAGGTGAGATGTAACATGGGGCCAACTTGCCTTTGATACCGAATCGTTGGGTTCCCTTCAGAGGCGTAACCCGAAGGTAAGCCTTCTCATCAAGATTGTAGCTCTCTTCTCTATGATGACGATCATAGTAGCTTTTCTGACGAGATTGAGCGGCTTTCAATCGATCACGAACAATGCGAACTTGCTCTTCTGCTTCCTTGATCATATCCGGTCCAAAGAGTTGTCTTTCACTAGTTTCTGACCAGTTTAGGGGTGTTCGACATCGTCGGCCATAGAGGAATTCAAAGGGAGCCATGTCCAGACTAGATTGATAGCTATTGTTATAAGAAAATTCGGCGAATGGAAGAGATTTCTCCCAATTCTTTTTGAATGAGATAACACAAGCTCTGAGCATGTCTTCCAAGATTTGATTAACCCTTTCAACTTGACCGCTAGACTAAGGATGGAAAGCTGTGCTAAAGGAGAGATGAGTTCCCATAGCATTCTGAAAGCTTCCCAAAAATCTAGAGGTGAAAAGGCTACCACGATCAGAATTTATTTCCAAAGGAACACCATGAAGAGACACAATTCTAGAGACATACAAGTTCGATAACTGACTAGCAGTTATAGACTAGCGAACTGGGAGGAAGTGAGCAACTTTTGAAAGTCGGTCAATGACAACGAAGATGGCATCATTTCCTTTCTGGGTTTTTGGAAAGCCGGTGATGAAGTCCATACCGACTTTGTCCCATTTCCACTCGGGAATAGGCAAAGGTTGAAGAGTACCAGCAGGTCTTTGGTGTTCGGCCTTAATGCGACGACAAACATCACATTCGGCAACATATCGAGCAATGTCTCTCTTCATCCTAGTCCACCAAAATCTTTGGCGTAGATCTCTGTACATTTTTGTGCTACCGGGATGAATCGAGAGAGGAGTGTCATGGGCTTCTTTGAGGATGAGTTGCCTTAGTTCCCTATTCTTAGGTACTACCAAATGATTTCCAAAGAATACCGTTCCTTTACTATCTATGGAGAAACATTTAGCAACTCCACTAGCAATGTTCTCCTTGATCCGGCGAACACCTCGTGAACGCCTTTGGGAAACTATGATTTGATCCTCAAGTGTTGGTTTCGCCACCAAAGTAGAAAGAAATCCATGGGGAACTATCTCAAGATTGAGTTTGCGAAATTCCTCATGAAGAAGTAGTTGATACTGTTGTAACATGAGGTTGTTACAATACGACTTACGACTTAGTGCATCAGCCATGACATTGGCTTTGCCTGGGGTGTATGAAATTCCTAAGTCATAATCTTTTATCAACTCTATCCAGCGTCTTTGCCTGATATTAAGATCTGGCTGGGTGAATATGTATTTGAGGCTTTGGTGGTCGGAATAGATCTCACAACGATTACCAAGGAGGTAATGTCGCCATGTCTTCAGGGAATGAACTACGGCAGCGAGTTCAAGATCATGGGTAGGATAGTTCTCTTCATGTGGACGCAACTGGCGTGAAGCATAAGCTACCACATGTCTATCTTGCATAAGTATGCATCCTAACCCTTGATGTGAAGCGTAACAATAGATATCGAAATCCCTTTTGGTGTCTAGAGGTGCAAGTACGGGTGCAGAAGTCAATCTTCTTTTTAGCTCTTGAAAGCTTTCCTCACACTTGGGGGTCCATTGGAATTTCTTATCTTTCTTAAGGAGTTCAGTTAGAGTTTTTGCAACTTTGGAGAAGTTCTCAACGAAGCGGCGACAATAGATTGCTAAGCCAAGAAAAATCCTAACTTGCTTAACTGATTCAGGTGGAGTCCAGTCAAGGACGGCCTGAACTCTCTCGGGATTGACAGCAATGCCTTTTGCAGAAATCACGTGGCCTAAGTAGGTCACTTCTGGTAGCCAAAATTCGCACTTAGAGAACTTGGCATATAGGCGATGCTCTCGAAGCTTCATCAATACCAACCTAAGATTTTCTGCGTGCTCTTTTTCGTTCTTCGAGTAGATGAGAATGTCATCAAGATAAACTACAACAAATTTATCTAGGTACTCCATGAAGATCGAATTCATCAAGCGCGAGAATGTGGCGGGGGCATTGGTTAAACCGAAGGACATGACAGTGTACTCGTAAGGACCATATCGAGTAGTGAAAGCCGTCTTGGGAATGTCCTCATTTCGGATTTTGATTTGATGATAGCCTAATCTCAAATCCATCTTGGAGAAGACAGAGGATCCAGCAAGTTGATCATAAAGATCATTGATCCTGGGCAGTGGGTACTTGTTCTTTATCGTCGCTAGATTTAGCGGGTGATAGTCTACGCACATCCTTTCTGTTCCATCTTTCTTCGTTACGAACAGAACGGGGCAACCCCATGGCGATGAGCTAGTGCGGATGAAGCCTTTTGGAAGCATCAAGTTGGCTTTTAGCTCAGCTAACTCATGTGGGGCCATTCTATATGGGCGTCTGGAAATTGGGGTTGTGCCTGGTATAAGATCAACTATGAACTCTACACACCTGTCAGGGGGCATCCCTGGCAGTTCTTCAGGAAAGACATCCGGGAAGTCACGAACCACCGGAATATCTTCAAGGTCAGGAAGGGGAAGCACATTCAAAGTATGCATATGGATTCTAGAGCTGGGTGACGTGTAGTCAATTGTCTGGCCTGAAGGATGGGTGAGTTTAACTGACTTGGCTTTACAATCAAGGACATCATTTTGTCTTGATAACCAATCCATGCCTAGGATGACATCAATGTCCGAAGACTTGAGGGCTATAAGAGAAGCAAGGAATACTAAACCCTCAATTGCAATTTGATTGCCATGGCTTACTCTATTAGTTTGCCATTTGGAACCAGGAGTTTGAATGATCATTGGAGAAAACATTTCTTCAAAATGAAATTCATGACGAAGTGCATAACTCTCTGACATGAATGAATGAGAAGCTCCTGGATCGAAAAGAACGGAGGCGGGAACATGATTGACTGGGAGTGTACCAAGGATGACGTCAGAAGTAGCAGTGGTGTCCTCAACTGAGATTTGGTTCACATATCCACTACCTGTGACTAAAAGCTTTGCTGGGGAAGTTTTGGTGGTTGATTTCTTTGGAGGCTTGTGTCGAGAATGACGTGGTGTCATCAAGACCTGCGGGCACTGACGAAAGTAATGGCCTGACAGACCACACTTGAAACACACCCTGCCTGAATTGCTGGGAGCAGGATTACTTGATTGCACACCATCATTCCTGGAGGAATAATGTGTTGAGGTGGATGGCATATATTGGACAGTGGCCTCTGAAGAAGGTTTTGATGTATGGCACTAGTTGGAATCAATATTTGGCGTTTCTAAGGGGCCGAACTTGAAGAAGGAGCAAGCTCAAGAGCATGCTTGCGAGACTCTTCGAACACTTCATTGCCATGCTCAGCTCTGAAGGATCTGTTGACTAAATCCTCAAAGGTGGAAAATTCGATGAGGTTGAGATCATGGCGAAGGATAGGGCTAAGTCCCTTACGGAACCTTGCCTGCTTTCTGGCATCGGTGGTGATCTCATCTTGGGCATAACGAGCAAGACGGCTGAACTCTCTCACATACTCATGAATGGGCATTTCTCCTTGAGTAAAATTGCAGAACTCTTACTTCTTGCACTCCATCAACTCATCCAGAATGTGGTACCCTCGAAAGGCAACACAGAACTCCTGCCATGTCACTAGGTGACAATCAGGCTGCATCGCAACATAGTTCTCCCACCATTGAAAGGCAGCACCTTCCAGGAAGTATACCGCGAATATAACTCGATCATTGGGAGCAACATGTGCCGTGTCAAGCTTACGCTCGATGGAACGGAGCCAATCATCAGCTTCAAGGGGCTCAGAAGAACATCGGAATACCGGTGGCTTGAGGAGGATGAAGTCCTGAATGCTGACAACCACATTACGCTGACGAGCGGTATTCTGCTCGATGAGCTCCAAAAGGCGTGTTTGATCACGTCTATTCTGTTCGTCTTCCATCATGATTTCCGCCGCAGAAGGCGGTGGTGGAGGTTCATCATCATTTCGATTCCGAACACGGTCTCGATGCCGAAGAACAACACTACGAGTTCCACCTGAAATCCTGTGTGATAAAAATCAACAATCAGAACAGGTTGTATGATGGAATCAAAGACAAGAAGGACATGATGAAGACGGAAAAGATTATAATGTGAAGGCAATGACTCAAAGAAACACGGAACAAATCCGGCAGCATAACGGCTACACCGGGATGGAAAACAAGAAAACCTCGTGAAGATGGGACAAAATTTCTTCAAGGAACTCAACAACACGATGACTCTGGACGACCACAACAATCCTACGGCTACAAGGAAGAAATCAACGAGATGTTCTAGTCAGACATAGATGAGCCTAGTCCTATCATCCCGTAGAAAAGATAAGGGTGAACCAGAACTCAGATCGATGAGGGTAAGGAGAAAAAGAAGCCTTACGTAGTTCCCTTATACCCAAAGTAACTATATAACTATAGAATGCTAGACTCGACTTCGACCAAGGGTTGAATAATCCTACAGACAGTCCTTCTCTGATACCAAGTCTTTCGGGACCCGGAATATGCGTATGTAATTCCAGTCACGATGCAATCACATGGAGAGCCGATAGCCGTACCCACTTGTCTAAGCAGACAAGGCCAAGCACAGAACACTCTCGGAAAGCATCGAACGTGAGGGGCATCCCATCCATGCCGGATGATCAACTGAGATGGGTCCTCATCGTCCGCTCACAAGTCTAAATGCTTATGGGTGGTGAATCCCATACTCATAGACAAGTCGCCTCAACCATGTTATCGATTGAGTTATAGCACTTACATAAACATACTCCAGCCCGATAACCTAGTCGGGATCTCGGGCGAGCTCAATCATACAATAAATTTTGCCACGTGACAGAGTCACGAGCAATCGCATCGCGATGCCCCAAGCTGCGCACATCTAAGGGCCACTTGGTGTATAAAATACCGCCGGCAAGAACATAACTAAGCTATCGAACCCCACACTAAGACATGCATGTTATAACCATACACACAACATACATGTCTAGTGTAAACAGCAGGTACACATTGCATGAACTCTACAAAGTACTTCTTTATTGACTTACACATAGAGCACACAAAGATCACATGTCTGTGATCAACATTACATCATACAACAGAAGCAAATTAGGTCTGAGTACAGACAAGATTAACAAATGGCTTAGAGAAGCCTTGTTCAACAAACGTGCCCTTCCACGAGGGACCAGACTGCTGTCTGGAACTATACTAGCTTAGTCAACGTCGAGCTTCAGGAAGGTGTCTCCATCGGGGTCTGGGTTTCCATCTAAAACATAGAATAAGCAAACGTGAGTACAAAGTCGTACTCAGCAAGACTTACATAAGAACTACACTACTCATGCTCAAGTTTCAAGGTAAAGGGGGGTGGGGTTTCAACATGCAGAAGTGCCAGCTTTGACTTGGCTAGTCCTATACTACGAGTACCAGACTTGAGTTAAGAAGCGTACACGAGTCCACTACCAAGTCTCCAACCCATACACCACTATGGTTACTTCCTCGACTTCCCTACGAGGAGCACACCATAGCACTCACGCTTATCTTGCGAGTTTTAGAAGTATCCATTCAAGTTGTCTAATATTCAAGCACAACTTTCCAAGTAGTCCTTCACCGCGGACGCGACTATTCGAATAGTTTTGTTAACCTTGCAAGGGTGTAAACTACACACACATGACCATCGGTTACCGCCTTTTGCTCTCCACCGTTCAAGAGGTGACAGCGAGGATGTTCACCACGACTGTCGTCGATATGTAACGGCAGATGCCATGGGGATGGCTAAAGTGAGGCGAAGACGCGAGGAAGAAGATGTCGATGGTGCCGGAATCGGGTTGAGCACAAACACGGTGACGGCCACGACGATGTACCCAGGTTCGGGTCTCTCCGGAGAGATAACACCCCTACTCCTGCTTGTCTCTTCTATATCAATGGAACTGGACTACAATAACTGCTTCTCTATCTACTCTGGGGAAGGTGAGAGCCGCCGTGGACAAGGCTCCCTCCTGCTTCCCTGAGGAGGAACTACTAGCAGTGAATGAACTGAGCAAGATGTGAGTAATGGCGCGAATGTTGTGGATCGTCCCTCACGCAGGAGGGGTACCCCGGGCTCTTATAGCGTGAGCCCGGGGTAAATCGGTAACTTCACTGCCGATTGGACCCAGCTGTCATCCTCTAATCTGCTGGGCCCCACCGACTGCACCTCTCCGGGTGATCCAGACCTGATGAGCGGCGGCCCATGCTGTAGACTCGTAGGGCATGATGGTGAACAGTGGAGCTAGGAGGTGCGGTCTTGTCGTCCTGTCCGCGGAATCAGCGGAGAGGTCGACAACGCATCTCTGCCAGCTCTTCGAAGTGACTTGGCTTCTCTGCCACCCCGATCTCTCGGGATTGCGCATTTATGACCTTGTACTTGGACCTCCGACTGGTCTCGGATCAACTTCTCCATGGGTGGTAAGTTTTACCAATTGCGCCTGGGTCGACTGATGGCTCTTGGCAGGGTCGATTGCACTAGGCAATCGGCCGCGTCGATGCTCATCTCGGCCCAGCAGCAGGCCAATCGGTTGATCGTCTTGGTGATGAAAGGGTGGCCCGGTTGCGCCTGGGCCGACTGCTGGCATTCGGTACGGCTGATTGCGTTGGGGCAATCGGCCGTACGCCTGCCCTGCTCGGCCCAGCTGCAGCTCAATCGGCCCATCCTTGTCTTGAAAGGTTGCTTTCGCTTGGGTGAGCCTACCCGGGTATCAATCCCCCGACAGTAGCCCCTAAAGCTATAACGGTCCCACGGTCACTTGATCGCGGGGCCTTTGCAGTTTTCAATCTTTCTCCAACATCTTCCGAACGCTTTGGCCTCATCAAGTGCGTCGTTCCGAGTTCGTCGACCGACTCAGAGATCACACTCGGCTGGCCAAGGTTTTGTCTTATTTGATTTGCGTTGTCTCCGATTTCTTTCTTCACTTTTCGAAAATCCTATCTCTCGCCGATTCAGCTTTGATATGAACCGATTGCCTTCCAACGGTTACCTCGACCGCCGTTTCAACCAACCCACGTCGCACGTTGCCTCTGAATCTTCCGGGGAGCAGTCAATGGACTGGGGCCCACGACCCACGCACGATTTGACGCAACCGCATCCCTCGGCCCCCACGTCGCACGCCTCGCTTCCCACGCTGGGATCTCTTGCGTCGGTTTGCCGGTTGGACTTCCTGTGGGCGAGTCCACACCGGGCCACACGGCCGCAGCTAGATCCCACTCCCCTCCCCCGCCGCCCATATAAGCCACAGGGGAGGGCCTCGGGCTCCTCCTTCTCTCATACGCATTCTTCCTCCTCCGCTTCTCGCTCTCGCGCACGCCATTGCTGCTCCGCCCCAAACTCTCCAGCGCGCTCGTGACTCCGCCTCCGCGAACGGGATCCGCTCCGGCCGCGCACTCGTGTGCTCCTCCGCCACCGCGGTAGCCTCTCACCGCCGCTTCGCGGTATTCTTGCGTTCTTCGTCTTCGTTTTCTTCCCGCCCGCGAGTTCCATGGCGCCCCAGCGAGACACCTCCAAGGCCAGCCATGGGTGTTGGAATGGTTCCAACGTCACCGCCGGTGCCATCCAGACCATGGTTCGCGCCCGCAAGATGCCGGCCGAGGTCCAATGGCGTGCTCCCGACGCCGAGCTCGTGCCCGATGTGCGTGCTGGCGAGAGAGTTGTTTTCCTCACTCAATTTGAGCGTGGATTCGGACTCCTCGCCAGCACCTTCTTTCGGGACTTTCTCAATTTCCACCATCTGCAGCCGCATCATCTCGCGGCGAATTTCATAATGATCCTCTCCGGCTTCGTCACGCTTTGCGAGGGGTATCTCGGCTGCCGCCCAAGAATCGCTCTCTGGAAGCGGTTCTTCAACCTCCGAGCTCACAATGCTCGGAGCAGCTGTGGGTGCCTTCTGCTACGGAAGGCGGCGATCCGACATTCGTGACCGACATGACCGACTTCGGCAGTTGCCTCGTCGCAGCCGGCAAGCACAAGTGCAAAGGTCCCGAGATCGTCCAGTCGTGCAAAAACTGGCAAACAACATTCTTCTATGTCAAGTCGCCCGACCAAGGCTCCGATCTCCTGAACTTGCCCGAGTTCTCCCTCACACGACCGACTAAGAAATACCAGTGGTCGCTGAAGTACGGTGTCGGTGATTGCGACATTGACGCTCAAGTCGCCAGGGTTGCTCAGCTGGAGCAGGAGGGGCTCCTGCCGACTGACCTTGCTGCTGCCTGGCTTCAAGCCCGAGTGCTTCCTCTACAGCGCCGAGTGCACCACATCTGTGACATGTCGGGCCCCCGAGATCCCACTCGGCTCTGCACATGGCGAGTGAAACTCGAAGACCTTTGCACCCGGCTGAAGACTATCACAGCTAGTCATTCGCCCGACCCTTTCCGCTTCGGCCTCGAGTACCTCAACCGCCAGCAGAAACCACCTGTGGTATGTTCCGACTTTCTCCTTTCTCCGATTGCTTTTTCCTCATACTCGACTTCTCTGATAACCTTCTTCTTCTTGCTCAGCACTTCATTCGATCCAACTTGATGGAAGACGGCCAGGAGGCCGGCACATACGCCCCCGACCGCGAGGAAGATGACCCCGCGGAATTTGAGTACAACGGTGAGGTTCCCCCATCCGAATCCACCGATGAAACTGAATCCTTTGGGGAGTCCTCCGAATCTGAAGATCCTGCTGATGATGCCGACACCGAGGCTGCCGACACCAGGAACGCCGACATCCGAACTGCAGCTCAAGGGGGTACGCCTGACCCTTCCCTTGAGAAATTTCTGGCCGAATGGAGCGATGACGACAATATCTCAAAGGTTGGTGATTCTGATGCAGCTCCTCACGTCAAGCCTCCGAGGGTGCCGACTAAGCGTGCCTCGGCGACCGGCTCCTCCTCTGGTGCCGCTCCCAGCAAGGTTGCTAAGACGGCGCCGACTGCCCTCAAAGGCAAACAGCCTCAGGTTGCGGCCACTCGAGTGCCGACCGGTCAAGCTCCTCTCGGCAGGTCCAGGGGCGGACCTGTCCTGAGAGATGCCCCTCTGAATGTCGCCCCGCTGAGATGTCGGATGCCCACGGGCGCACCGAGAACAGTTGGGTATGCCTTTATCTTCATGCTTTGAACCTCACTGTCTTCTCTTATACTGATTCACCTCTTCTTTCTTCTTTCAGGGAGCCGATTAGTCTTGACGACGTCGACACCGACATTCCTGCCCATGTCGGCGCAGTCATTGCTCCCGCCGTTTCTGCTGCTGCGGCCCGCAAACGGCAACCGGCTCCACATCGTACCTCCAAGGAGGCCGAACGCGCCGCCAAAAAAGCCCGCCTCGAGACTGCCAAGAAATCTGCCGCTTCCACCACTGCCTCTGAGACCTCCAAGAGCGCGGCCGACCAGGGAGTTACCGGCGGCGAAGGAGCGCAACCGGTCGATCCTATTGCCCCATCTCCGCCGCGACTCTCCGACCCCGTTACGACTACCTCCTCGCCCATCCTGACGACCACCTCGCCGATTATGGCAACTGGTCCTTCGACCTCGTCTCGTCCGACTTCGCCGCAGCCACAGCCGGATGCCTCCGGCCTTCCGGCGACGTCGGCGCCACCGGACTCGACCATCGCCTCCTCTGCCACTGCGACCCAAGCTCCACCGCCACAACCGACCTCTTCCGCGTCAATGACTCTGATGCGCTCCGTGGACCAGTTTCGGGCCGAGTACTCTCGCACCGGACGTGTCGGCGCCGAGCCCGATGCCTCGCACCGCTTCCCGGTTTCCTCTCACGGTCCCATGATGGTGGCCTACAACCGGGTGAACGACTTCTCCACCGCCATGGCTCAGGACCTCCAACTGCTCGACCGCAATCATGCGGTAAACTCTTCAACTTTCCTTTATGGCTTCCTCAAATAAGGAGACTTTTCTTCCGGTGGGTGCGCGCAAGCGCACCCACTGGGTGTAGTCCCCGAGATTCGGGCCGATTGTTTGCAATCGGTTCGGATCTTCTATGCTTCTTGCTTCTTTTTCTTGCCTTTCTCCGATCGGGAGATTTTTCTTCTAGTGGGTGCGCGCAAGCGCACCCACTGGGTGTAGTCCCCGAGATTCGGGCCGATTGTTTGCAATCGGTTCGGATCTTTATGTCTTAGATATCCTTTGCTCATCTCTCCTGCCTTCCTCCTATAGGGAGACTTTGCTTCCAGTGGGTGCGCGCAAGCGCACCCACTGGGTGTAGTCCCCGAGATTCGGGCCGATTATCTACAATCGAATCGGATCTTCTTTTGGTTGTTGTGTCTCTAAAGTTCATCTTGTTCTTCTTCTCGGGTCATTATTGAAGAACGACGCAAGGTTTTCGAGAAACTCCTCGAAGCCTACGCCTCCAGCCTCCGAATCCTCGCTAAGGCCCAACTCGAGGTCAACAGTCAGTCCGACGAGATCAACAGGCTGAGAGGTAACCTCTCCATCACTTCTATCTTCCCTCCGATTGATAATTTCTCTTGTGCTAATATCTTTATATCTTCCTCTAGTCTCTGTTCCCATGGTAAATGAACTAGAGGGCCGCATTGCCGAATTGACCACTGAACTCGGCCAGCAAGGGCCCGCACTCGCCGCAGCTAAACAAGAGATGACCCGACTGCAGGGGGTGGAGGCCGATTTGTCTCGGACCGTCCAAACCCTCCGCTCCGAGCTGCTTGCCGTGGCTGCTGCCGGCGATGGACTTCGCGTTGAACGATACGCAGCTGTGGCCGCCCGAGAGGCGATGCAGGCCGAGAGGGACGAGGCCCTTTCTGCCCGAGACGCCATCCGGACAGACCGTGACGAGCACATCGCCAAGTATGAAGACTTGGAGAAGCGCAACTACGAAGAAACAACCCGACTACGCCGCCGGGCCAAGGGTTTCTGCGATACGATGATTGAGATTGACACCCTTCTTAGCGGTGAGTATTTCTTGCATCCGAGTGCATTTTCCGACTGCCTCCTTCTTCTGTGTTCTTACTCACACTTTCCTTCATGATGCAGAGGCCTGTCGTGAATCTGAGGCAGCTGCTTATGCAGCAGTGGCCAAATCCCGAGAGGAGATCACCGCTGCCGGAGGTCCGCCCAAACCGAGACTGATGTCTGGACCCGGCAGGAATATCTGATTGGTACGGCGGCTCGGATTCCTGTTATCAAGGGAGTTGCACTGTCCTTCAAGCTTGGAATTCTAAAGATTGTCGAATTGCTGTGGCCGCCGACTGAGCTCAAGATTGGGCTCCAGAGGATGAAGCACGTTGCCGGCTCCTCCGCCGAGACCTGCGAGCCGGAGATTTTGGTCGAAGAAGATTCTAACAAGGGAGAGGCTCCGAATGCTACCACCGAGCAGACTCGGATTCTTCTGAAGGCCATCCCACGTCGGGTTGATGTCTTGCTTGACTCTGCCGGTCGGACTGGTGCGGAAACTTCCCTCCAAACTGTGCTGAGCTGGTACCCACAAGTGAAGCTTCCCAAGCTCTACAGCATCAGAGATAACGCAGCCGACTTGTTCGAGAAGACTTATGCTAAGGTGAATCGGCTAGCCAGCACCATGGTGAACTGGTTCTCTCCCTATGACTACACTCCATATCTCGATGAGGGAGGGAACCCATTGGCAGCAACTTCCATCGCTGGCTTGGCCGATGACAGTCTCCACTCTAGCATTCGGCCATATGATGATCCAGCTCCTCAGCCCACTCGCTCCTCCAGCGGCCACCAACATCGCAACTCCGAGCTCTCTGACAGCAGCTCGTCCCGTACCTCTCCGAGGTCCAAACAAGCTGGGGCCAGGTCGACTGAAGCACAGACGGAGCCGGATGCCGCTACTGCGCAAGCCGATCCGACTGCTCCCGCCACCTCGGCCGCTCCGACTGCGAGCTCTGCGCCACCAGCTACCCCGACTTCTTGAGCCGTGCCGCCGATGACGTCATCTAGCTCTGCCGCTGACACCTGATCGGGCTTATCTTATTTTTATTTTCAGAACAATTGCTTGTAGAACACGATTTTAATTCCACCGACACCCACTGGGGGTGGCTCGTTGTAATGAACTTATTCGGCCTTAGGCATGCTATCTTTATGCGATCCGATTGCTCGTTGCAAGTTTTATTTGTGCGATCTACTTTGCGTTTTTGTCGGTTTCCTTTATCGGTCTGCACTTGGGGGCGTCATGCCTTGTCCATTCTGCAGCCGACATGCGATCTGCCGTCGGATCGAAGGTTGATTTCCGGCCAAGGTTCGATAAGATTTTTGAGTTTACACGACAAAACTAGCGCAAAGGATTCAACAATGTTGGGAGCCGATTGCTCGCTGCCGGCTGCTCGGTGCACCGGTCTGCGGCACAATCGGTAGCTGAATTAGTCGGCTATGCCCTTTTTAGAGCGTTTCGATTTTTTTCTCGAGAATTTGTACTGCCGGCTGCCCCAACCGCTACCTTTCTCAATGCCACAACCACTCTCGTGACTTGTGCTTGAGTCGGGGGCTAGGCTAAGTGCCAGCTCGCAGCCCTCGTGCCTCGTTGGCTCATTTTTCTGACCTCGTGGTCGGTCAGTCCCCGAGTGCGTTATTCACGTCTCGGGTATGACTAAGCGTTGCCGACTTGGGCTAGCTTTTCGAATGAAATCATGCAAAGGTAATCGAATGCTCTTTTTCAGAGGCATGACAGCTTTACTGATCATTTGTTGAATAGCATACATACATTTTTGCCGCTTAACTATAGAACGGTCATAAAAGCTCGGCGTTCCACGGCCGCTCCGTTTCTACTCCTGACGTGTCCTTATGCCGAGTGCCCTTGGTGCAGTCGATCAAATAATATGAGTTGTTCTTGAGTGCACGGCTGATGACAAATGGTCCCTCCCAGGGTGAGGCCAGCTTGTGCTGCCCATTTGACTTCTGAATTCGGCGTAGCACCATGTCACCCTCTCGGAAGGCGAGAGGACGAATCTTCTTTCTGTGGTAGTGCCGCAACTTCTGCTGGTAGACTGTCGATCTGGACAAGGCCAGCAGGCAGGCTTCTTCCTTGAGATCGACGTCGTCTTCTCGTGCTAACTTGGCTTCTTCCTCGGTGTACAAGGCATGCCGAGGTGAATCAAACTCGATGTCGGACGGGATGATTGCTTTTGATCCATATACTAGGAAGAAAGGAGTGAATCCAGTCGACCTGTTTGGCGTAGTCCTTAATCTGAACAATACTGCTGGGAGTTCTTCGATCCAAGCTCTGGGTACCCTCTCAAGTGGCTCCACTAATCGGGGTCTGATACCCGACAGGATGAGGCCGTTTTCTCTTTCTACTTGACCATTTGACCGAGGATGTGCAACGAACGCAAGATCAAGCCGAATACCCTGCTGAGATGCATATCGAGCCAGTGCGCCCTTTGCGAAATTGGTGCCGTTGTCGGTGATGATGCTATTGGGCACACCATATCTGCACACGATGTCGGCCACAAAACGGACCGCAGTCGGACCATCCAGCTTCTTGATCGGGCGGGCTTCAATCCACTTGGTAAATTTGTCCACTGCGACCAGGAGATGTGTCATGCCACTTCGGGCTTTCTTGAACGGACCAACCATGTCCAAACCCCACACCGCAAATGGCCATGCTATTGGGATTGTCTTCAATACTGATGCTGGTTGATGACTTTTTGCCTTGAACCGCTGGCAGCCCTTGCAATACTTCACCAGGTTCTCAGTTGCTGCACGCGCAGTCGGCCAGTAGAAACCATGTCGGAAAGCTTTGTTGACAATGGTTCTTGCTGACACGTGATGACCGCATTCACCTTGGTGGATGTCTCTGAGCAACTCGAGGCCTCTGTCCTCTTCTACACATCTCTGAAAGACACCGGTTGCACTCTTGCGCACTAGCTCGTTGTTGATTATTGTGTATGCCCAAGACCGGCGACTGATTTGTCTTGATTCGGCTTCGTCTTCTGGAAGAACTCCGTCCACTAGGAAATCTCTAATCGGCTGTGCCCATGATGGCGCACTGACGACTACCATCACTGCTGCTTGCTAGGGTGCGACTTCTTCTTGGATCTCGGCTTCTTGGCCATTGGCCTCTTGGATTTCGGCCTCTTGAACCTCTGCCATCTCGACTTCTGTCTCCGAACTGCCGATTGCGGCGCCTGGCACGCATTTGGCAGCCCCTAGTGACGGCTGCTCGTCTGGAGCTGGAACTTCTTCATTGCAGTCGGCAGTGCCTGATGTCATTGGCTCTTCTGAGGTTGTGCTATCTGGTGCTGCCTCTGCTTGTTTCCCTTTAGCATTGCTCTTTTTGCTGCATTCGGCGGCCCCTGGTCTGCAATCGGCAGCCACTGGTGTTGTCGGCTCTGCTGAGGCTGGAGCACCTTGGGCCCTTGATTGCTTCTTCAGAGTTGGGATTTTTGCTGGTTGAGCTTCTTTCGCCTTCTTCAACACTTCAAGGCCAGTCTCCGAGATGAAGATGGACTCGGATTCTAGAGATGGCGTGATGGATGGCTTCCTGATGTGCTCAAGTGATACGCCCGGCGGAATAGCTTTCCTTGTTGAGTCGAGCTTGGACAATGCATCTGCTACTTCGTTGCTTGCTCTCGGCACATGGTGAAACTCACATCCTTCAAATTACCCACTAATCTCCTGCACTAGGAAATGGTAGCTTTCCATATTCGCATCCTTTACATCCCAGGTGCCTGTGCACTGCTGCACCACCAAATCGGAGTCACCAAAGCACTCAATATTCCGAATGCCTATTTCCTTGGCCAGCTTGATACCGTGCACAAGGGCTTCGTACTCGGCAACGTTGTTTGATGCTGCAAAGTGAATCTGGAGTACATAATGTAGTTGATCTCCTCTTGGTGAAGTGAGCACTACGCCAGCCCCTAGGCCGCTCTTCATCTTGGATCCATCAAAATGCATTCGCCAGCAATCCATCCCTGGAGCGGGTGGATCATACTGAGTTTCAGCCCAATCGACCAAGAAATCGGCCAATTCTTGCGACTTGATTGCTGTTCTCGGCTCATATTGGATGCCATGAGAGGCGATCTCGATTGCCACTTTGCTACTCTTCCGGTTGCATCTTTGCTTCCCATGATGTCGGCCAGTGGAGCCGAGCTGACGACCGTGATCGGATGGGCTTGGAAATATGGCTTCAATCTCTTGGCCGCCATATATACTCCATAGCACATCTTCTGGTAGTGAGGGTAGTTCTTCTTGGACGCCGAGAGCACTTCACTGATATAATACACAGTTCGCTGAATCTGCTATGCTTTGTCCTTCTCGAGCCGTTCCACCACCATGACTGCACTGATCACCCGATTGGTTGCCGCAATGTATAACATCATTGGTTCCTTCTCAATCGGGGCAGCCAGAATCGGCGCAGTGGAGAGCATGCGCTTGAGTTCTCGGAATGCTTCATTTTCCTGAGGTGTCCAGGTGAAATTTTCCGTCTTCTTCATCAACTGATATAATGGGATTGCTTTTTCACCCAGTCGACTGAGAAATCGGCTGAGTGAGGCGAGGCAACCGGTGAATTTCTGTACTTGCTTCAGGTTCTTGGGTTTCTCCATTCGCTGGATTGCGGCTATCTTCTCGGGATTGCATTCGATTCCTCTCTCGGAAACGAGAAATCCCAAGAGCTTGCCGGCTGGGACCCCAAAAACAGACCTCTCAGGATTGAGCTTGATCCGGTAAGTTCTCAGATTTGCAAATGTCTCTCGGAGGTCATCTAGGAGTGTGACTCCCTTGACCGACTTCACTACCAGATCATCCACATAGACGTGGAGATTTCTGCCGAGTTGGGTGTGTGTGCATATCTGAATTGTGCGCTGATAAGTGGCACCTCCGTTCTTCAAACCAAAAGGCATGGTGATATAACAATAAGCCCCGAAAGGGGTTATGAATGCAGTTTTTATTTGATCTTCCACAACAAGTTTGATCTGGTGATAACCAGCTGTGGCATCCAGAAAAGACAAAAGCTCACAGCCAGCCGTAGAATCAATCACTTGATCGATAGGGGGCAGAGCAAACAGATCTTTCGGGCACGCCTTGTTCAGGCAAGTGTAATCGATACACATGCGCCAGGTCTTGTTCTTCTTCATCACGAGGACTGGATTCGCCAGCCACTCGGGGTAAAACACTTCCATGATGAAACATGTAGCTTGCAGCTTCGCAATCTCTTCGCCGATTGCCCTTCTCTTATCTTCAGAAAAACGTCTCAGGGGTTGCTTGACCGGCTTCGAGCCTGGCCGAATGTGCAGCTTGTGCTCGGCGAGTTCTCTCGGCACACCAGGCATGTCTTGTGGAGACCATGCGAAGATGTCCCGATTCTCACGGAGAAACTCGACGAGCTCGGTTTCCTATTTGTCGCTAAGTCCAGCTCCAACTACAACGAACTTGGTTGAGTCGGAGTGATCTAGAGCGACCTTCTTGCTGTCCTTGGCCGACTGAAAAGCCGATTCCTCATCTGCGCTTGCGCCATTGCTATCACTTTGCCGAGCTGACGCTTCTCTGTTTCAATCACTTGGGAGTCGGCCAAACCGCCGCCAGCCGATGTGCACTCGAGGGACTTCCTGAAGTCCCCGGTGACGGTGATGACGCCGTTTGGCCCTGGGATCTTCATCTTTAGGTAAGTCTGTTGTGCATTGAACATGAACTTGGCGAATGCGGGCAGTCCCAACAGAGCATGATAAGGACTGCAGAGGTCGGCGACCTCGAACCATATTGGCTCCCTCCTGAAATTCTCCTCCGTGCCGAATATGACATCCAGCCGAATGCGACCCATGGGGCTGCAAGATAAACCAGGGACAATCCCATGGAATGTCGTCCGACTTCGCTCCAGATCCTTCTCGGTGAGCCCTAACTTGATCAAGGTGTCTCTATACAGAATGTTGATTATGCTTCCTCTATCAACGAGCACTCGGGAGAACTTGCATGAAAATCTCGGTCCTGCGAACAGAGCATCTACCACAAGCAGATAGTTGCCTGGATTCGGCAAGATGGTCGGGTGATCTGCTCTGCCCTAGGATATGTCAGACTCGGACCAATGCATGTACTGAGGAATCAGTGGCATGGTGGCATTGACTTCTTGAGCTCGGGCTCTCCGACTGCCCTTGTCGGTGGACTCGCTGGTGAAAATCATGTAAGCGGCGTCTTGTCGCGGGAACTGCTTCTGCTGCTGAGGTGGTCCTCTGTTTTGGGGTGGTGGTGGTGGTGGGGGTGGTAAAGCTTCTCCCTTTGCAATCCTTCTCACAAAATCACACTGCCGAATGGTATGTGCAGACGGCCTGCCAGGAGTGCTGTGCAACTTGCACGGTGCATCCAGCATATCATCAAACGTGTACTAGGGCTTCATCTGTCCCTGTGGCCTCACATTCGGTCTCATCTTCCGACTGCCTCCTGCAACCCCTGGATCTTCTTCATTCTGGACAGCGGCCACCTGCCGACTGCCATACTGAGTATCTGGCTGCTCATCCTTGCGCTTCCCATTGTTCTGCTGGTTGTTGCTGCTGTTGCGTTTGTTCTCTCTTCTTTCCTTCCGACTGAGGACTTGGTTCCCTGCGTCCGACTGCGGAGCCCCTGGTGACTGGATGACACCTCCAACTCCGAGCTAGATAGGGCGCATCGCAGAATCGGACACAGCAAACGAGTTGGCCACCTTCATGAGCTCGGCGACCGACGTGAAATCCTTGCGGAGCAAATTGTGCTTCAACATTGAAGCGGCCAGGCATCCATCCATGAAGTACTGAATGGCCTGGATCTCATGGACTCCTTCGCATGAATTCTTCAGCTTGATCCACTGAGATAAGTAATCTCGGAGGGGTTCATCCTTGCCTTGCACACAAAGCGCCAACTTCCGCGGGAGGTTGGCCCGCTCATATGTGCTCGTGAAGTTGTGAATGAATGCACTTGTGAAATCTTCCCAACAATTCACACTGTCCTTGGGCAGATTATTCAACCACGTCCGATCTGAACCCTGGAGCATAAGGGTGCGTAGCGGAATGCCACGCGCCGATTGCCCCCTGCAATGCGAACTGCGGTCAAGTAATCGGACAACAAATCTTCTGGCTTCACAGAACCATTGTACTTGGGTGTGTCTCTCAGCAGCGTGAAGCCTTTGGGAAACTTCTCGGTCCGAATGCGATGACCGAAACACGACGGGCCAGCCTCTCCTTCTTCATCTTCTTGAGCTTCCTTCTCCGGGAGCTCAATGCGATGCCTGGCGTCATTCTGACCGATTTGGCGAGGGCCAAGTCGGGCGCCGATTGCTGGTCTTGCTGCCGACTGCTGAGGCAGATCATTGCGCCTTCTGTTAAAAGCTGGCTCTTCTATTCTTCTGCTTGCCGCTGGGAGTGGCCGATTGCTCCTGACCCTACTCTCATGTCGAGATGGGGCCTGTTGCTGTCTGTTCTGGCGCGATCCATTCGGTCGCTGGCTAGCTTCCGGAATCGGACTCACAGTTCCTCTTGATGCCCCATGTCCTACAATCGGATCCTCCATTGACACCAGCTGCTGCTCCTTTGCGTCTGCCAGCAGCTCGCACATTCGGCGCGTCTGGTGACGCCGTTCATCTCCGTCTAACTCTTCTAACTCGATTGCTATCTTCTCGGCGGCTCTCAGGTTCTTGTCAGGCGTGCTGTACGTCGGCCTTTGGACGAATGCCAACTGCACCGGCTGCGCCGGCCTCGCCGGTTGCTCGGCTCCCGACAGCTGCTGATGGACTGCCCGACCTCGGCTTCTCAAATCTTCTAAGACCGCGGGCTCAATCGGCCGACGCGGTCCCGCATGCGCTGCGTTGTACTCTCTAGTGATAGCTCCTAGCCTACGCTCTTATGCTAGCACATGCTCGGCCCTGCGAGCGAGAGCGAGCCGTGCTGTCTCCAGCTCGGTGTGGACTTGATCGGGATCACCATTCCTGTTCACGGATGTCCCGCAACGCGCTAGTGCCGACTCTTTCCGCGGCGTCCGCCGCCTCCTTGGCCTTCCTTGCGGCACTCGCCGCACCGCGGTTGCTTGATGAAGATGCCCCCGCCATCATGACGGCTACGTGCACACGGCCATCCTCTCCGCCAGGTGCTGCAGTGCAGCCCCTGGTCGAGAGTAGATCCTTGATGCACGAAAATATGCGTATCTCCCTGGGATACGCCTCGGGGAAACTGCCGATGAAGAGGCGATGGCTGCCGACCTGCAGCGACACACCGGGCGGCAGGGGTGCGCCGACCCCGTACCGCGCCGAGTAGTCCACCACGTAGTCGATTGCCCCACGCCTAAGAATCAGGCCAGAAGCGTGGCTACCACCCGATGCAGAGGAAAATCCCGTCCTTATCTTTACTCCAGTCGACGCCTCGTTCTGCCCCATGGTGGGCGCCAACTATCGTCGATATGTAACGGCAGATGCCATGGGGATGGCTAAAGTGAGGGGAAGACGCGAGGAAGAAGATGTCGATGGTGCCGGAATAGGGTTGAGCACAAACACGGTGACGACCACCACGATGTACCCAGGTTCGGGGCTCTCCGGAGAGATAACACCCCTACTCCTGCTTGTCTCTTTTATATCAATGGAACTGGACTACAATAACTGCTTCTCTATCTACTCAGGGGAAGGTGAGAGCCGCCGTGGACAAGGCTCCCTCCTGCTTCCCTGAGGAGGAACTACTAGCAGTGAATGAACTGAGCAAGATGTGAGTAATGGTGCGAATGTTGTGGATCGTCCCTCACGCAGGAGGGGTACCCCGGGCTCTTATGGCTGAGCCTGGGGTAAATCGGTAACTTCACTGCCGATTGGACCCAACTGTCATCCTCCAATCGGTTGGGCCCCACCGACTGCACCTCTCCGGGTGATCCGGACCCGACGTGCGGCTGCCCATGCTGTAGACTCGTAGGGCATGATGGTGAACAGTGGAGCTAGGAGGTGCGGTCTTGTCGTCCTGTCCGTGGAATCAGCGGAGAGGTCGACAACGCATCTCTGCCAGATCTTCGAAGTGACTTGGCTTCTCTGCCACCCCGATCTCTCGGGATTGCGCATTTATGACCTTGTACTTGGACCTCCGACTGGTCTCGGATCAACTTCTCCAGGGGTGGTAATTTGTACCAATTGCGCCTGGGTCGACCGATGGCTCTGGGCAGGGTCAATTGCACTAGGCAATCGGCCGCGTCGATGCTCATCTCGGCCCAGCAGTAGGCCAATCGGTTGATCATCTTGGTGATGAAAGGGTGGCCCGGTTGCGCCTGGGCCGACTGCTGGCATTCGGTACGGCTGATTGCGTTGGGGCAATCGGCCGTACGCCTGCCCTGCTCGGCCCAGCTGCAGCTCAATCGGCCCATCCTTGTCTTGAAAGGTTGCTTTCACTTGGGTGAGCCTACCCGGGTACCAATCCCCCGACAACGACACTTCGCTCACAATCGGTCTATTCCAGGAGTCGACTATCTGAGTTGCCTCCGCTCGAGAGGCCGGCCGGATCAACGAAACGGACTCAAACAATGCAAGTGACCGAGACGCCACCTTTGGAAGATGGTTTTCCTGCCTCACAGGTGCACCCACATATCTATATGATGCAACCATTCCTTCATTCTTTTCTATGCACATGCCAAATGGAAAGCCCGAACTAATGTGACTCCTGGACGTCAACACGGATCAAGGTACTAGGCCGAGTGGGGTCAGTGAGCCCAATGTGTGGCTGTACTCTTTGTCTTGGATTGCCATACAAGAACTCGGTGCTTAAGGCGGTGTTCAACGAGACAACCCACTGTGTACTCCTACACAGCCTCTCATCGTTCACCTTGTATTAGGGTAGATTCACCAACACGTTATCATCAGCATCACTGTGATCATCCACCCCGACTCACATTCAATGTAACCTCATTGTACCACTAAGCATCAATAAGCAGTAACAGTTGTAGGGGCCACATGCTCATCATTCAACTCATATATCTGCTAGGATTGTGGTTTGCTTAATATGGTGACAAAATGATAGGTCATGCATCGGAATGGGTTCAACTATGCGAAAGAACGTGTCTCGGTGATCTCCTAAACATGCATAAGCGAGACTGAGAGGGAAGTAGGATTTTATAGATACGATCAATTGGGTTTGCTTGCCTTGATGACGAGGTTCGGTACGGTGTCTTCAACGAAGGAGGTGGCCTCCAGTTTTGGTTACACTTCTATCGAGCAAACATCACAAACATTGCAATCAATATAATGTACAATGCACAATCACATGATCAAGTTGTAGAACATGATGTACATGGTACTGATTTGTTTAAAATTCAATTTCATTGAAGTGTATTGCAAAGGATTTGCAAATTCAAACTCCAAATTCAATTTCAAATTAAGTCATATGCACATTTGCTACTGTTGCCCCATTTTAAAATGGTCAAACACAGAAACAAGTTGCATATTCATAATCCTTGCATTTTTTTGATAATTTTTCATATATTATTTGTTTAATTTGGAGTTAATATAAATTTTCTATGACTTTTAAAAGTTTAAATGATTTTCAGTCTTTTCTGGATTTTCTCTGATTTTCTTTTAATTGGACAGAGGCTTTATTGCATCAGCATGTGGTCATGCTGACGTGGGGGGCCTCTATCCAGTGGGGTCGGCCTGTCAGTGGCTGTGGGTTAACTCCCGAGTTAATTAAGCTAACAGAGGGGGATTAGGGGGCCCGGGCCCACGTGTCATAGACGCAGCGTGTGGTTAGGGGTTGATTTAACCACGGCCACGTCACCCGCCGGCGGCTCAACGCCGGTGTCCACTGGACACGGCGGAGTCCGCTCGGGACGGCGGCGCAGTGCGCCAGAAGACGAGCCGAGGCCATCTACATGCTCTGGGGGTTCATGCTTGTCAGAACCCCAACTAGGGTAAGTGCTAGGGTTTCTTGTGCCCTTTGCATCATGCAAAAATTTCAAAAGAAATTCAAAAAATGGGGAAAAGGAAATTCCTAAAGAATTTAATTCAAATGGCCAGATAAAAATATTTTTCCAAAAATCATTTGAATATTTGGAAAATTCCTATAAATGATGGTGATCATTTTAAAAGTGGTTTGGGTTCATTCCCATGCCCACGGAATACTAAAAAATTCAAAAGGTGCCCTGGAAATTAAATTTGACCCTATTTGAATTGAAATTCAAAATATATTGAATTTCAAAAATGTCCAAATTCTATATGTGGCTAGATACTGGTCACCTAGTATCTATAAAATTAGTTGGGCATTTTTATAAAATGTTTTGGTATTTTTACCAGAGCAAAACAAAAGGCAGAAAAAGAAAAACAGAAGAAAGCAAAGAAGAAAAAGAAAAACTGAAGCCAGCCCACCCCCTATGGCCTCGGGCCCAATTTAAACTTTCCCCAGCCCAAGCCCACCTGAACTTGTCGTCTTCTTCCCCGCGCTGCCAAGCAGCTCGGTGGCGAGCGCCGACGCCACCGCGACGGCCAGGACGCCTACGTCTCTCCCCGGGGTCCCTCTCTTCGCCACGACGACGCCCAGAAGCACCCCATCACTTCCCCTCTCCTCTGGCTAACCCCCCACCTCTCCTCCGCCCGTTTTTGTCACCGTCAGAGAGCTCGCCGGAGCGCGCCACCGTGTCAGCCGTGGCCAACGGCCACCACTCGTCGAGGAAACTCGTCCAGAAGACTCCCCGACGTCGCCTTCGTCTTCACGCGAGAGGAATTGCACCCAGCGGCCCCGAGGACGACGCCTTCGACCCCGTTCCACGCCACGGCCGCCGGGCATCGTCGCCAAAATACACCGTCTTTCGACCTTCCCCGACGTAGCTGACCTCTCCGTCGTGATCAGCATGAGCTTCCGCTTCGAACTCACCCTTCCTTGCTATAATCCGTGCCCAAATCGCCGTCTTCGCCTGTACAGCGCCACGACCGCCGCGCCATCTCGACGCCGGCGAGGCTCCGGCCACCCCCTTGCCTCCCCGTGGGCAGCAGCAGACGCGGACGAGCACGAGGAGCGTGCTGGTGGTCTCCCCCTGCTCTCCCATGGCCGGAGACGCCGGCACCCGTGTGGGCCGCCGTGCGGTTTGGTCACCGGCGGCTAACCGCCGGCGGGCCCGATTAGCTTAAGGGGCTAATCCCCTATTAGTTGACCCTTGGGTCACTGACAGGTGGGCCTTGCCCCCTTAAACCGTCTGGTTAAGTTAATTAACCACGGGTTTAACCCCTCTGAGGCTGACAACAGGGCCCCACTAGCCAAAGCCCCCCCCCACGTCATGCTGATGTCAGCATGAAGCAGTAAACAGAAAAACAGTTTAAAAGAAATTAAAAGAATTCCAAAAATTCATTTAAACTTTGAAAAATCATAGAAAATTCATATTAACTCCAAATTAAACATATAATATATGAAAAATTATCAGAAAAATACAAGGATTAAGAATATGCAATTTTTTTTATGTTTGACCATTTTAAAATGGGGCAACAGTAGCAAATGTGCATATGGCTTAATTTGAATTCAAATTTAAAGTTTGAATTTGCATTCCAAATGCAATATACTTCAATTAAATTGAATTTGCCACAAATCAGTACCCTATACTTCATGTCACAACAATATCATGTGCTTGTGAATTTTACTTCCGAAGTTGTTCCCCCTTGTTGATGATTGTTTCCGGTACCAGTTTTTCCGAGACGGTGATCACCCCCGAAGAAGAAACCACCGTTAAACCCCGTGTGTCGTCAGCAAGGCAAGAAAACCCCATTGATCATGTCTATAAAATCCCAATTCCCTCTTAGTCTCGCTTATGCATGTTTAGGAGATCACTTTGTATCGATTCTACCGCATAGTTGAACCCATATCCGATGCATGACCTATCATCTTGTCACAGTAGTAAGCAAACCACAATCCTAGATGACATAGGAGTTGATTGATATCATGTGGCCCCTGCAACTGTTACTGCTTATTGCATGCTTAGTGGTACAATGAGGTTGCTTTTGATGTGAGTCGGGATGATAGTGAACATGGTGTTGATGAAAGTGAAACTGTGTTGGTGAATCCACCCTAATACAAGGTGAACGATGAGAGGCTGTGTAGGAGTACACAGTGGGTTGTCTCATTGAACACCGCCTTAAGCACCGAGTTCTTGTATGGTAATCCAAGACAAAGAGTACAACCACACACTGGGCTCACTGAACCCTCTCGGCCTAGTACCTTGATCCGTGTCGACGTCCAGGAGTCACATTAGTTCGGGCTTTCCATTTGGCATCTGCATAGAAAAAGAATGAAGGAATGGTTGCATCATCCTAGATATGTGGGTGCACCTGTGAGGCAGGAAAACCATCTGCTAAAGGTGGCGTCTCGGTCACCTACATTGTCTGAGTCCGTATCGTTGAACCGGCCGGACTCTCGAGCGGTAGCAACTCAGATAGTCGACTCCTGGAATAGACCGGTTGTGAGCGAAGTGTCGTGGTGAACATCCTCGCTGTCACCTCTTGAACGGTGGCGAGCAAAAGGCGGTAACCGATGGTCATGTGTGTGTAGCTTACACCCTTGCAAGGTTAACAAAACTTTTTGAATAGCCGCGTCCGCGGTTAAGGACCACTTGGAACATGTACCTGATTATTAGACAACTTGAATGGATACTTCTAAAACTCGCAAGATAAGCGTGAGTGCTATGGTGTGCTTCGCCGTGGGGAAGTCGAGGAAGTAACCATAGTGGTGTATTGGTCGGAGACTTGGATAGTGGACTCGTGTACGCTTCTTACCTCAAGTCTGGTACTCATAGCACAGGACTAGCCAAGTCAAAGCTGGCACTTCTGCATGATGAAACCCCACCTCCCTTTACCTTGATACTTGAGCATGAGTAGTGTAGTTCTGATGTAAGTCTTGCTGAGTACGACTTTGTACTCACGTTTGCTTATTCTATGTTTTAGATGAGAACCCGGACCCCGATGGAGTCACCGACCTGAAGCTCGACGTTGACTAAGTTAGCATAGTCCCAGACGGAAGTCTGGTCCCTCGTGGAAGGGCATGTTTTTTGTACAAGGCTTCTCTAAGCCATTTGTTAACTTGTCTGTACTCAGACCTAATTTGCTTCCGTTGTATGATGTAATGTGATCACAGACATGTGATATTTGTATGCTCTATGTGTATATCAATATAGAGTACTTCGTAGAGTTATGTGATGATACATGTTGTTCATACTAGGCATGTGTGCTGCGTGTATGTTTATAACATGCATGTCTTAGTATGGGTTTTCGAGACCTTAGTTGTGATCTGGCTGGCGGTCCTTTATACACCAAGTGGCCCTTAGATGTGCGCATCTTGGGGCATCGCGATGCGATTGCTCGTGACTCTGTCACGTGCACATTTTGTTGTATGATCGAGCCCGCCCTAGACCCCGACTAAGTGATCGGGCTGGAGTAAGTCTATGTAAGAGTTAGGATTCAATCGATAACATGGTTGAGGCGACTTGTCTATGAATATGGGATTCACCACTCATAAGCATTTAGACTTGTGAGCGGACGTCGAGGACCCATCTCAGTGGATCATCCGGCCTGAATGGGATGCCCCTCACGTTCGATGCTTACCGAGAACGTTGTGTGCTTGGCCTTGTCTGCTTAGACAAGTGGGTACAGTTCTCGGCTCTCCATGTGATTGCATCGTGACTGGAATTACATACGCTAACCCCGGGTCCCGACAATGCGCATCACTTGGAGCAAACGGGAGAGCCAGGGGAGGCCTGAGACTACGCCGGCGACGAGGTTCGCGGCTGCCAGAGGTCGGGCACAGCGGGGCGGCGGCTACGGGGCACCATTTCGCGCACTGGGAGAGGGAAAAGATGGCGGAGCTCACCCTGATTCTAGGGGAGGAAACGGCGAGGTCGGAGACGGCTTCACGACGACGCAATCGACGTCGAGCTCCACGGCGGCCGGCAGCAAATCGACGAAGATGGCGTCGTCCTCGGGGCTGTTGGGCTCGATTCCTTTCTCTTGAAGATGAAGTCGATGGCGCTGGTGCGTTAGGAAACGACGGCGCGGCGAGAGAGGACCGTTGGCCACGCAGGCACACGGCGGCGACCTACGGCTGCTCGGGGCGGCGACGGAAACGGCGAGGGGGAGAGAGCTAGAGGGAGCCAGAGGAGAGGGAAAGGAGGCGAGGGGGGGCTCTGGCTGCTGCGTGGCACCAGGAGAGGGCAGGGGGGGCCTAGAAGGCCCTCGTCGTCGCGGTGGCGTCGCTGGCTCCCTCCCAGCTCGCCACCGAGCTGGTTGAGGAAGATGAAAAGGGTGGCCGTGGGGTGGGCTGCTTTCCTTTTTTAATTTCTCTCTGTTTTTGTTTCTGTTTTCTTTTCTGTAATTCGGTTGTGCCTAGAAATAAATAGCTAGGTAATTTTGTAAAATGTCCAAACATTTTTATAAATCCTAGGTGACAGTAGCAAGTCACTTGTAGAATTTGAGCATTTTTGAAATTCAAAACATTTGAATTTCAATTCAAATAGGGGTCATATTTAATTTCCAAGGCACATTTTGACTTTTAGAAAATTCCATGAGCTTGGGAATGAACCCAAACCACTTTTGCTATTATCAGCAACAATTCTAGGAGTTTTCCAAACATTCAAATGATTTTTGGAAAAGATTTTTATCTAGCCATTTATTTAAATTCTTCAGGGCTTTTCTTTTCCCCATTTTTGAATTTCTTTTTGAATTTTCCACATGATGCAAAGGGGAACTCAAACCCTAGCACTTACCCTAGTTGGGGTTCTGACACTTTTCATCTAAATAAGCATATTTGAGCGAATCGGGAAGAGGTTTAAGATCAAACACTGGATCTTCTTTTGGTTGCGAAAAAATTCCCAAAGGAACAACTGGAAGGTTGTGCTTTAGGATAGCAGGTTGTCTTAAGAATATTTCGTCCAGCTCATTCCTCTCCTGCATATAAAAATCATTCTTGTGGTCTTCCATATATTGCAGCAAAGGATGGTTAGGAGGAATAACAATGGAAGCAATATCTTCAATAATCTTATCAATACTAGGCAAATCAGTACCACGAGGCTGCTTAGAGAACTTAGAAAAATTAAATTCATATGGCTCACCATTGAATTCAACAGAAATTTTACCTTTCTTGCAGTCTATTATAGCTCCACAGGTTCTGAGAAAAGGTCTACCGAAAATAATAGGACAAAAATTATCCCTTACTGAACCAAGTACTAAAAAGTCGGTGGGATATTTTACCTTTCCGCATAAGACTTCAACGTCTCTCACAATTCCGATAGGAGAGATAGTTGCTTTGTTTGGAAGATGAATAGTAACATCAACTTCTTCAAGTTCACAAGGTGAAATTTCACCCATGATCTCTTGATAAAGTGAATACGGAATAGCACTAGCACTCGATCCCAAATCGCATAGCCCACAATAATTATGATCTCCTATTTTAACAAATACTACTAGAGTACCTGAAATTGGGCCTTTATTCTTGGCTGTGACAAGGTTAGTGAAAACAGCACAAAAATTTATATTGGAATCTAAAGCATCATTAGTAATAAGATCCTTAACCAATGCAACTCGAGGATCGACCTTGATCTGGTCCTTAGGTTCATCAATTCTTCTCCCACTCTTATTCATTATGCCTGTCACAAAAGAGTGCTCCCTTATTCTTACGGGAAAAGGGGGCTTTTCATATATAACTGCAGGCACAATAGGGTCAGCAACATGAATATCAATAGGTAATTCTTTAAAGGGTTTATGATGCTGACTCTTCTTCTTCTTAGAAGAATCAATATGAGAGGCAAAGTCCTTGCAAAAATCAATCATCAGATGGGAATCAAGACCAATCTTAGAGAAAAAGGCATTAAAGGAATCAGTTTTCACATAGCTCTATATATAATCATGCTCATAATTTATAGTGGGTTCAATAACTTTATCTATTTCCCAATCTTCGGTATTCTTCTGGATCCTTTCAAGGAGATCCCATATTTATTCAACGTTTTTTCTGAAATACCCCACTAGAGGAGGCATCCAACATCTCCTTATCCCGACGAGAAAGTCTAGCATAAAAATTTGTAAGTATAGTTTCCTTGGGGAGCTCATGAATAGGACATTTGAGCATCAGAGATTTCAATCTCCCACAAGATTGAGCGATTCTTTCTCCGTCACGAGACCTAAAGTTATAGATATAATTCTTGTCTCGGTGAATTTCATGAAGAGGGTAAAACTTGGTATAAAAGAGAGACATAAGCTCATGCCAATCTAGCAAATGAGAGTTATCGAGAAGCTTATACAATTCTGAAGCTTTATCTATAAGCGATACGGAGAATAATTTCTTCATGACAAACTCCTTTGATACACCTGCAAGCTTAAATAGTGAACATAGTTGCGATAAATATAGCAAGTGTTCACTGGGATGTCTGTCACCTGCATAACGATTAGCCAAAACACAATCGATAATACCAGCTGGTATTTTATAAGGCACAATTTCAGTAGGGGGAGGTACAACCACCACAGATGCGGGAATGTTTCCCCATAAGCTGCGATCCAATAGCTAGGTTGTGCATATAGACAAAGAACAGCAACAACAAAATAAAAGCAACGATATAAAAATTCCTTACCAGCTTCACTTACCAATAGCACTAAGCTCCCCGGCAACGGCGCCAGAAAACGTAGCTTGATGACCCTCAACATAAAGGGATCTATTGTAGCGTTTTCGATAAGTAAGAGTGTCGAACCCAACGAGGAGCGAAAGGTATTGATAGGTGATTTCGGACAAGGAATAACTGCAAGCACTGAAAGATAAATTTTTAGGGGTTTTCGATATAAGCAACGATAAGGTAAAATCAAGCAAAGTAAATAGTACTAGGGAGCAGAAAGTGGCCCAATCCTTTTGTGCAAAGGATAAGCTTGGCAACTGAACTTATAAAGACTAAAGCGTTCTTGAGGACACATGGAGAGGTAGTCACGTGCTTTCTCCATACTCTGTATCGATAACAAGTGTTGTGCTGATAAGTGTCGAGTGGGTGGATCTATGCTAGCACACATTCTAGACTAAGATAAGTGCACTCTTATGATTAAACATCTTTCAAGCATCCGCAAATACAAGATAGAAATTAAGGCAAAGCCTAACCACAACAATAAGATCAAGGATCCAGTATTCCCTTCTGCAAAAGTGTGCAAACTGGGGTTCAGGTTTCTATCACTCCGGCCACCCATCGTAAGCATTCTTAATACACAATGTATTCCCCTAGTTCCTTAAGAAGGCGAAGTGTTGAGTGTTTGACTCACACAACACTGATACACGAGATAGCTTCTCGTCCCTCGTTGGTTACCCCAAGTGGAAGGTGAGATGTAGCGTAGCAGCAAGTTTCCCTTAGCAAAGATGCTAAGGTTGAATGTCGAACCAATAGGACTTCAACAGATACAACTAGGTGGTGAAGTGAACAATTGGCGCCGTTGACAATCTAAGGATTGCTAACTTCACCTGGACCTGCACACACAACAGATAGCTTTTCTCCCAACGAGTACAGAGGAGTTGTCAATTCCTCCGGCCTTGTTGTTTACAAAGGATAAAACGCACGGGATAATAATGATAGTGATAGCTACGGAAAAGTAAATACTGAAAGTAAATTGAAGGTGTAAAAACCGTTGGAAATATGGACCGGGGTCCTATGATGTTCACTAGTGATGTCTCTCTCCCAAAAGACGATAAAATAGCCATGCGAGGTAAAAAAATCACAGCTGCGCAATTGACAGGATTATGTGCGCAAACCAATGCAAATTATGCTATAAAGAAAGGAAGAGGCTCAAAAGCATGGGTGGTACGCCAAGACAAGTAGACCGAAATCAATCTGCATCTACCTACTAATCATCCACCTTGAGATATCTATCCAGAACATCTCACTGGTATTAAGTTGCGAATCCCACCCAAGTGTAAACTCAAAGCAACGGACAACTGCATTAAATAACTTTGCGTAAAGTAAACAATCCTTGCACCCGCAAGTACAAGCACCGTTGTTTTCCCCCTTGTGGCAACAACACATCCCCTAGACTCATGTTTTTGTCACTCAAGCTAGTCATCGGGGGGCATGAACCCATAATCATGCATAAGGCTCCCTCTTGGAGTCACTACCTACTACTTGGCCAAAGCAATAAACAGCAACGGAGAACATTCAAGAATTACTCAAGAACATAAATATAAAAGAGGAGAATAAAATATATAACTCAATCACAATCTGAACATAATCTCATAATCCATCGGATCCCAGCAAACACAACATAGCAACAGCAGAAAGATTACATATGTGCCTCGATCATGTAGGGCAACTCACGAGGTCTAATCCATGAAGAACAAAGAGGGGAGGAGAACATCACATAGCTACTGATCATAGACCTATGGTCCAAGGTGGAATACTCACGATTCATCCGGGAAGCATCCATGGTGGTGGAGAAGCTCCCGAGGTGATTCCTCCCTCCGGCAGGGTTCCGGGAAGAGGTCTTCTGGTGCTCTCGATCTTGGAAGCGCGACAGCGGCGGAACAGAGGAGAGATCGCGAAAAAGGGTTCCATTCCCGAGGGTTTCTCGTAACGGGAATAAATAGGCGAAAGGGGGCAGCCAAAGGTGTGCCAGGGGCACCAGGCGCCCCCCTGGCGCGGCCAGGGGTGGGTCCGCGCCCTCTGGCCCCTCTCGGGCTCTTCGCGAAGCTTCCGGTATGCTAATTTTTCCTATATTTTTCCCGGAATTTTTCTGGTACTTTTAATAAGGGGGAAACCTGAAATAGAAAAACAGCAGAAAACAGGAACTGGCACTGGGGTGCACTGAGTTAATAGGTTAGTCCAAATATGATCAAAATTGTATGGAAGTTCATAAATATCATAGCAATATCACACAAAAGAGGCATGGAGCAAGCAGAAATTATAGATAAGTTTTGGACGTATCAACATCCCCAAGCTTAATTCCTACCCGTCCTCGAGTAGGTAAACGATAACAAGCATAATTTCTGTGGTGACATGCTAACAACCATAAAAGAACTTTTGAGTAACGCAATCAAGTCATGTAATTCAATTCAAGTCATAACAGGCAAGAGTCTATATTTGGCATTGAAACAAGCAACATAAGAACATAAAGGTGAGAGAGCTCTCGCTGTCCGTGACACGAATGTCTCCAAATAGTGTTTGCGTGCAAGAAAGGGGATAGGGATATACGAGAAAACAATATTTTTATGTTGAGAACTCAATCTACTAAAGTTTCACACTTGGTCTTCTTTGTAATCTTATCTTGACTCATCCCCAGACCACCAGCTAGGTACAAGTCAATATGATCCATTCCTTTTCGACAATTTGAGCACTCATGCAATGGATGAGTGTAAGCAAGAAAGTTGACACTTAGGATGGCAAAGAGAGAATAAGGTGGAGGAGGAAGACAACAAGGTGTGAAAGGCTCACATCAATGAGGACAATCATAGGTGAAAGAAAGCCAAATGATAGATATGATGTGAGGAGTAGGGATTGCCATGCAACGGATGCACATATGAGCTAAGGTAAGCTCTCCAATGGAACTAGTGGGGGTGCATCCAACTTGCTTGCTCAAGAAGACCTAGAGCTCATTTGAGGAGGCTCATCATTGGAATATACAAGCCAAGTTCTATAGTGTGAAGGTCCCCACATAGCTATATGCATGAATGATAATCTCTATGGAGTACAAGATATAAGAGGGAGTACGAGTGTGGATCTCTCAAAAGGAATAGTAGTGTGCCCCCTTCTCTCTTTTTATTTCTTTTTTCTCTTTTTATATTTTTTTGTTATTTTTTGTGGCCTCAATGGCTCTTTCTGTTTCACTCATTTGTCCTCTTTGGGATCTTTTGATTGTTTCCACTTTGGGATCTTTTCTTCACTTTAGGGGCAACACTCTATATATTACAAGAAGTATAGAAGATGTTTCACACTTTACAAAGTACTCAAATCATAAAGAAGATGTAACTATCATGATGTATGCAAATGTATGCCTCTGCCAGTGTAGCAGGATATGCAATGATACTAGCGCGTAATGTAGCAATGATTAGGGCAAGGCCCAACTAGCATGCGGCTCATCGATCAAGCAAGTATCATGTATGACATGAAGATCAAGTCATGAGAAGATGGAAGTTGCATGGCAATATATCTCGGAACGGCTATGGAAATGCCTTGATAGGTAGGTATGGTGGCTGTTTTGAGGAAGGATATAAGGAGGTTT
Organism: Bromus sterilis; assembly: GCA_950022295.1. Taxonomy (NCBI): domain Eukaryota; kingdom Viridiplantae; phylum Streptophyta; class Magnoliopsida; order Poales; family Poaceae; genus Bromus; species Bromus sterilis. The sequence continues at coordinate 278,289,247 of OX465599.1, read as the reverse complement.
ATGATGATAGAGTGTATCGTGCCAAGGGTTTGGATGTACCGGCGAAGGTGGACGCCAACTCTCGGAGTGAGAAGAAAGCAATGCACTGCACATGACAGGCTATAAAAATATGGGAAGGTGGAAGTGTCAACTTTCGAATACTCACATTAGTCCGAAGAACTCATGCACTTATTATCGGTAACTCTCAATCTAATAAGGAGGTTTCACAAAGATACAAGTACCCCGAGGAGGAGTGTATAGGGGTTTGGTTATCCTTGCGCATCCTCGACTCATGGTACGTGAGTGCACTCTAATATTTGACCCCTCAGAAGAGTAGTGATCCATCTAGTAGCTAGAGTTCTCAACTAATTTGTAGGTTTTTGAAAATAAACATGGATTGCCCAGACAAAGAAAGCTGGGTTCTAACTTGTTATGAACAACAAGAAAATCTAAAGAAAACTAAAAATAAAACCTTAGAGCAAGACGCTCCAAGCATAGCACATAACGCATGAAGTGATAAAAATATAGTGAAACGAGAGACGAACTGATAATTGTCGATGGAGAAGGGGATGCACGGGGGCATCCCCAAGCTTAGACGCTTGAGTCTCCTTGAATATTTCTTGGGGATGCATGGGGGCATCCCCAAGCTTGAACACTTTGAAACTTCTTAATCTTCTTTCATCATCTTGCCTCACACACTTGAAAACTCCCTTCATACATAGCTCATCATAATCTGATTAGCGAGGTTCGTACCCATAATAAAATATTTTTTCTCTCCTGGAAATAAAGATAATCTTGAAGGGCTACTGTTTCTCAAGATTTCCAAAAAGTTTTTGCAAATAAAGAGCAAGCTTAAGGTTTGCAAAACGAAGAAAAGGCAAAACAGGAAAGAATATGTGAAAAACAGACCAGCAGGTAGTAAATAATTTTTTAGGGATACTTGTGCAACTCAAATCAAAAAAATCAGAACATACGAAATTTTCGTAATTGTATAGAGAACGCTGTGTAAAACATTCAGCTCTAAAAGATGAACTGGGATTTTCTCTGATTTTCTAGTCACGAGGACAGAATCTGTTTTCTGGGCAGCATGTCACAACTTTCACTTCTCTTGTCGTATGAGGCTATAAAAGGGACAAAGCTTAAAAGTAAAGATACAATGATGTTGCTACAGTAGTAACAATCATCAAGACCACCAAAAACAGAAGAAAAACAAAAGGGAAAACCTAAATTCGTTGCGGGCTGCCTCCCGAAAGCTCTTCTTTAAAGCCATTAGCTAGGCTTAATGAAAATAGAAGGAATCAAAGATCATCATAATAGTCGGAGTTGTAATATGATTCAAATGGTTCCTCAACAAGTTCATTCTTGTTTCTTTTAGGAAAGGGGTACACACCTTTTTCCTTTCTGCGTAGGCGTATTTGTCCCTTACCTATATCAATGAAGCCTTTCATGGCTCGAGGAAATCCCTCCAAAGCACTATGTTTCCTTGGTTTGGCTTCATGACGAAGAAATCAACCATTGCAACCCCTTTAAGGAATGTCACTGGTACATCTTTTATCCTTCCTTGGATCTCAGAAATATCTCCATTAGAATGTTCATGTTAGGATGATAATTTGTCCATGTTAAATTTTAAAGAATCATAAACAACTTTTGGCATAGTAGAAACCATAGATCCAATGTCACAAAAGGCAAGGAAGTCTTGGTCAGAGATGCTAATTCTAACAAAGGGTTCCCAGTCACCATCTATCTCATAAACATTTTTCTTGTTTGGCTGGGGTTTCTTTGCTTTTTTCAAGTCTAGAGCATCCAATCTCTTTTCAATAGTAGCAAGTCTATCTATAACAGTATCAAAGCTATGATCATAAAAAAAGTAACTAGATAGACCATGTATAATTTCAAGAGCTCTAGCTTCATCACAAGCTCAGAAATCCCCTTCAGCTATAATATCAAGAGATTGCTTCCACCATCTAAAAAGACCATGGTAAAAATTTCTAAGCACAATTTTATAGGTATCCAAGGCATAACTCTCCTATGTGCATCAGAAATTCTATCCCAAGCCTTCTTCATATTTTCTCCATCCCTTTGATGGAAGTCTAAAACCTCAGACTCCCTCAAGGCACCAAATCCTAACATGCTTGACTAAACAGAAAGGATAACTAAAGGCAAGATAACTATTTTTTTTATTTTTGATAAAAGACACAAAAGAAAAAACTGAAAGGTAAACTAACAAGACTAAAAAGCAAAGATAAAAGATAGTGTGAAACTCCCCGATCTTGAAGAGTGGAGTCCCCGGCAACGGCGCCAGAAATTTGCTTGATACACGAGATAGCTTCTCGTCCCTCGTTGGTTACCCCAAGTGGAAGGTGAGATGTAGCGTAGAAGCAAGTTTCCCTTAGCAAAGATGCTAAGGTTCAATGTCGAACCAATAGGACTCCAACAGATACAAGTAGGTGGTGAAGTGAACAGTTTGCGCTGTTGACATCTAAGGATTGCTAACTTCACCTGGACCTGCACACACAATAGATAGCTTTTCTCCCAATGATTATAGAGGAGTTGTCAATTCCTCCGGCCTTGTTGTTTACAAAGGTTAAAACGCACGGGATAATAATGATAGTGATAGCTATAGAAAAGTAAATACTGAAAGTAAATTGACGGTGTAAACAACGTTGGAAATATGGACCGGTGTCCTATGATGTTCACTAGTGATGTCTCTCTCCCAAAAGACGATAAAATAGCCATGCGAGGTAAAAAAATCACAGCTGGGCAATTGACAGGATTATGTGCGCAAACCAATGCTAATTATGCTATAAAGAAAGGAAGAGGCTCAATAGCATGGGCGATACGCCAAGACAAGTAGAAAGAAATCCATCTGCATCTACCTACTAATCATCCACCTTGAGATATCTATCCAGAACTACTCGCTGGTATTAAGTTGTGAATCCCACCCAAAGTGTAAACTCAAAGCAACAAACAACTGCATTAATGAACTTTGCATAAAGTAAACAATCCTTGCACCCGCAAGTACAAGCACCGTTGTTTTCCCCCTTGTGGCAATAGCACATCCCCTAGAATCATGTTTCTGTCACTCAAGCTAGTCATCGGGGGGCATGAACCCACAATCATGCATAACGCTCCCTCTTGGAGTCACTACCTACTACTTGGCCAAAGCAATAAACAGCAACGGAGAACATGCAAAAATTACTCAAGAACATAAATATAAAAGAGGAGAATCAAATATATAACTCAATCACAATCCGAACATAATCTCATAATCCATCGGATCCCAGCAAACTCAACATAGCAACATCAGAAAGATTACATATGTGCCTCGATGATGTAGGGCAGCTCACGAGTCTAATCCATGAAGAACAAAGAGGGGAGGAGAACATCACATAGCTACTGATCATAGACCCATGGTCCAAGGTGGACTACTCATGGTTCATCCGGGAAGCATCCATGGTGGTGGAGAAGCTCCCGGAGGTGATTCCTCCCTCCGGCAGGGTGCCGGGAAGAGGTCTTCTGGTGCTCCCGATCTTGGAAGCGCGACGGCAGCGGAACAGAGGAGAGATCGCGAAAAAGGGTTCCGTTCCCGAGGGTTTCCCGTCAAGGGGAATAAATAGGCGAAAGGGGGCAGCCAGAGGTGGGCCAGGGGCTCCAGGTGCCCCTCCTGGCGCGGTCAGGGGTGGGGCCGCGCCCTCTGGCCTCCTGGGGCCCCCTGGCTCCCCTCTGGCCCCTCTCGGGCTCTTTGCGAGGCTTACGATACGCTGATTTTTCCTATATTTTTCCCGGAATTTTTCTGGCACTTTTATTAAGGGGGAAACCTGAAATAGAAAAACAGCAGAAAACAGGAACTAACACTGGGGTGCACTGAGTTAATAGGTTAGTACAAATATGATCAAAAGTGTATAGAAGTTCATCAATATCATAGCAATATCACGCAAAAGAGGCATGGAGCAAGCAGAAATTATAGATACGTTTTGGACATATCAAACACCACTAGGAAAATGACAACACAACTTAAATATCAAACAACACAAATTACTTCAACATCATATGACTACTATCAACTATACTTCTCCCATGTACTCAAGAACTAAAGTAACTACTTACAGGACATAAAAGATATCATGACCAGAGGTGATAAATATATGATAAACAATCTGGACATAATGGTATTTCTCCAACAAAACTCAATAGTATTCACCACAAGGTAGTAATCAACACCGGTAGAGTAGAGAGGAGAGATAGTACGGATTACAACACAAGATAAACTTGTGAGGTGAGATTGGATGGTGGTGGAGATGGTGCTGATGTTGGGGATGATGTTGATGATGATCTCGATGATGCCCGTGACGATGGTGATGACGATGGCGATGATCTCCCCTTCCGGGAGGTGATCTCCTCGGCGGAATCTGCCCACCGGAGAGCCCTTTTCTTCTCTGTAGGTTTCCGCCACGGAGCAACGGCGGAACTCCGTGTGTGCCTCCTTCTTTTAGGGTTTTCGCGTCACGAGGGGTATATAGGCCAGAGGGGGAGCCGGGAGTGGCCCCAGGGCTCCAGGCGCCCTCCCGACGCGGCCAATGGTGGGGCCGCGCCAGGTGGCCGCCTGGGGCCCCTGTGGCCCCTCTTCGGTGAGTCTTCGTTATTCTTCTTGAAAATACCCCCCGTCGATTTTCAGGTAATTTGGAGGTATTCTTCTTCAGCAACTCATCATCCACTTTTTATCGCTGAATCCTGCGTCTGCTGCTTCGGCTCCGGAAAATTGCAAACTGTGTAAAATAAGAGAAAACAACATAAGAACATCATTGTAATGGGAAATATATCAATGAATAAGGATGAATTACGATATAAAATAGTGATGCATTTTGGACGTATCACATGGCAGCTTACCAGAAGCTCTATAATACACTAGAGGGAGGATTCGACGGCTGCGAACTCAACTACATCCCCAGAGCAAATAATACAGAAGTCGACAAACTCGCGAACATCAGATCGACGATCTAAAGCATTCACAGTAATCAAGAGAAAGCTCTACAAATGCAGCATTTCTCAGGTCCTCGAAAAGTGTATTGACGAAGAAGACGGCAAAGCTCTACTACTCGATATTCACGAAGGCACCTGCGGGCATCATGCCAGCAGTCGAGCACTCGTGGCAAAATCCTTCCGGGCAGGATTCTACTGCCGACCGCTATGAGAAATGCAGAGGATATCGTACGGCGTTGCATCGCCTGCCAAAAGTTCTCCAGCAGGCCGCACGCCCTAGCATCGGAACTCAAAACCATACCATTATCATGGCCATTTGCCACATGGGACTCGACATGGTGGGCCCACTCAAGAAATCATCAAAAGGAGGACGAACACACCTACTAGTCGCAGTAGACAAGTTCACCAAATGGATCGAAGCAGTACCAATCACCAGCTCAACAGCCCTCACGGCAGTCAACTTCATCAAGTCAATCATCTTCAGATTCTGGGTACCAAACAACATCATCACTGACAATGGTACAAACTTCACAGCAGCAGAGTTCCAAAACTTCTGTCAGGAGCTGGGCATCAAATAAACTACGCATCAGTCGCACACCCGCAGTCCAACGGCCAAGTAGAAAAAGCAAACGGCCTAGTATGCGGAGGAATAAAGAAGCGACTCCTAGCACCACTAGAACAAGCCACATGCAACTGGGTAGAGGAGCTCCCCGCAGTTCTATGGAGCCTGCGCACCACCCCAAACAGCTCAACCCAGTATACACCTTTCTTCTTGGTATACGGGGCAGAAGCAGTACTGCCGCACGACCTAAAATTCGGAGCACCCAGAATCTCAGGGTACGAAGAGGAAGAGGCAGAAGAAGCGCTGCAGAACGACAAAGACATAGCAGACGAAGCACGGGACATAGCCATCACAAGATCTGAAGGATACCAGGACAAATTATGCACATATCAAAGCAGTCGCCTGCGGACCAGAACGTTCAACAAAGGAGACCTCGTGCTACGGCTGATACAGGAAAAAGTACACAAACTTTCCCCACAAGGGGAAGGGTCGTTCATCATATCAGAAGTCATAGGAGGAGGAGCATACAGATTAAAGAATCCGAAGACCAATGAGGACGTGGGAAATCCATGGAACGTAGCGAACCTATGCCTGTTCTACCCATAGTCCTATGGACATTATCAAGACATCGGCAGCAGCACCGATCGGCAACCCCTGTAAAATTCGAAGGAATAAAGCAATGTTGCCCAAAGCATCTTACTCAAAAGCACTCGGGGGATCGAGTCTAAACTCCCCCCGAGAGATGCTATCCTCGCTAAATGCGACCTTTACTTAAAACCACTCGGGGGCTCGAGTCTAAACTCCCCCCGAGAGACGCTATCTTCGCTAAACGCGACCTTTACTTAAAAGCACTCGGGGGCTCGAGCATAAACTCCCCCCGAGAGACGCTATCTTTGCTAAACGCGACCTTTACTTAAAAGCACTCGGGGGATCGAGCATAAACTCCCCCCGGGAGACGCTATCTTCGCTAAACGCGAACTTTACTTAAAAAGCACTTGGGGGCTCGAGCATAAACTCCCCCCGAGAGACGCTATCTTCGCTAAACGCGACTTTTACTTAAAAGCACTCGGGGGATCGAGCATAAACTCCCCCCGAGATACGATATCTTCGCTAAACGCGACCTTTACTTAAAAGCACTCGGGGGCTCGAGCATAACTCCCCCGAGAGACGCTATCTTCTCTAAACGCGACCTATACTTAAAGACTCGAGGGCTCGAGCATAAATTCCCCCCAAGAGACGCTATCCACGCCAAAAAAAACGCGACCATCTACAACCATCGGAAGGCTATAACGCCAGAACGCAAGACTCCCGCGCAAAAACAAAAGCTCAAGAAAAGAAAGTCGCATCAAAAACTGCAGGGTTTAGTCTTCACCTGATCGCAAGCGATCACCTAAAGACTCGGGGGCTACTCCCATCGGGAGCGCTGGCGCGCACCCGATCCAAAGTTGGGAAAATTCAAAACAGCTACAAACCAGTGAGACAAAAATTCATAAAGCATGCGCTCGATTCTGCAAATAAAACGCAGCCTCGGGGGCTACTCACATCGGGAGCGCTGGCGCGCACTTGATAAGACATTTTCATTACAAAGGAGTCGACGACAAGTTCATTACAAAGGAGTCGAAGAAAATTTCATTACAAAGGAGTCGAAGACAATTTCATTACAAAGGAGTCGAAGACAATCTCATTAGAAAGGAGTCGAAGACAATCTCATTACAAAGGAGTCGCAGACAGTCATTTCATTACAAAGAAGTCAAAACGACAATTGCCGCTACAGAATGATCTATAGAACTACAAGATGGGCTACATTCAACTTCTAAATGTGTGCTCATGCTGAGATAATTGGCACTTTCGTGCCACAACCTGATAGGCATCACCACAGACAAAGTAGCAAACCAGCCCGTGAAGAAGAAGGTCGCCGTCCTCCAGTTCTACAAGGTCACCGTCCTCAAGTTCTGCAAGATGCCTCGCCTACTGACGCATCCGCTTGACAACCGGCTTGACGTCCAGTTCATCCTTAGAACTAGAAAATAAAACACCATCAGCCGAAGACGAAGACACGAGAGAAGCGGGCGAACCATCACTCGATCCATCGGACTCGTTGTTTCTTGTTTCTTCACAGTATGGATCCAGACGGTTGCCACCAGCATCAAATGCACGGATAATAACAGTATCTTCGCCGTCAAAACGACAGCAAAGGCTATCTCCGCTGCGCAGATTCAACCGACGAGAAAACGCCCTCCAGCCAGATCCAAGGAAAACCAAGGATGAATCATCAACCTCCAGCTCCACCCAAGAAGAAGAACGAGAGCATCCGTGAAGACGGAGCCAGAAACCCCCCAAGTTACGCTCAGAAGAAATGGAGGCAAACGAGAATGGAAAAGGAACCCGGGAAGCATTCCAGCCAAGAACGCGCAAAAGAAAATCATAGCGCCAAAAACCCTCTTCCATGGAGGAAGAAGAAGAAGGCACCGACGCGGTACCATATGGACCACCTCGAGAAGAACGAGGTGTGCGGCCACCAAGACCACGGCGGCCACGGCCTCGCCCAGCCACACCACCACCACGCTTGGGCGCCATGTGAAGAAGAAGCAGAAGAGAGAGATGCGAAGAATGGATGCCAAGGATGGGCAACCACAGGAAGTATTTATAGCGCAATCCAAGGGCAAACCAGGAAAAACACGCGGAAGCTCAGGCAGCGCCATCATTGCATCAAAGAACAAACGGGTCGGGCGTTAAGAATTACAACGCAAAGATGCCTTCACACGGTTAGCATTATTTACAGGACGCGTCAAATCCCGCCTGTTTCCCATACAAGCCTCGGGAACCCAACAGACAACAGGAAGCACGGCGTCCAAACCGTCATTATGACGGTCCAGAAGACGCGATGGATCAAAAAAATCAAGCATCATCACAGGACATCAAACAACATGACAATGCACATCAGCATGGCATCTCAAGAGGGACGGATCAAGGTAAAAGCAGTTGGAAAAAAAACCAAAAGATTCCAAAAAGCCAGCCATATGTCCAAATTTTCTGACTCTAAAAAATTCTTACTCCCATTGGGAGTACCTTTATTCGAGTTCGGGTGCTCCCTCACCTAGAATGCAAAGATGTGCTCTCGAGTGATCATTCGCACCAAAAGAAACAACTATCTCTCAGAGTTCGGGTGCTCCCTGACCCCGAAAGCAGTAAAGCATTCGAGTGACTACTCGCAAAAAAAGACATAGCAATTCAACAACATGACTTACTCGCGCACTCGAAGATATTCCGAGTGGGTGCTTTCTTATTTTCCTCGCCTGAGTTCACTACAAAAACTCCGCGAGTGACAACTAAACAACTCGCTTGATTGTTTACTCCAAGTGGGTGCATCGCTAACCAGGCTCCGTGCCTCTAAAAAAACAATTATGCTTGGGCTACGACACACTATACCCAGATGCCACGCAAGCTTAGCGTGTAGGTAAGACCCCGTTGCGCAGAACGGCCGGGCCGGGACTTACCGCAGAGCGATTTCACTCCCGACCTTTTCCATGCACTCGCATGATAGAAAGAGCCGAGCGGACTCGCTCAGGCTATGTGCTTACACTGGAAGCAATTTCATGTCGAGGGACGTGAGCTTGATTGGGCTACTGTGGTATTTGTCACTAGCACAATTCACCAAGGTTCGATCAGTCGACTCCTTGGCCCCTTTCAGCTTAGCAATCCCTCGAAACAGATATTGTCATGGCTCAAAACTGCCAGCGACCCGTGGCGATGCCACGCTTACAAAAAATAAAGCGCAGATGAATTCGAGTCCCTGCGCGACTCTTCGAGTCCCCCAGGCACTTGGGGGCTACTGACGAGGGGGTGACCCCACGACTCCTGCATAAAAGGCTACCTGGTGCGCATGAAGACAGAAGGCCCGCTGGGAAGCTACGACAAGCCCACGATTGGCCCAACCAGGCACCAACGTAGGAGTACGCGACTAGCATGGAAGGCACAACTTGGCGTACAAGGCAAGACTAGAACTAGGAAACTATCTTTGTAACCTAGTACGGAGTCCCCGAGACCTAGCCTAGTATATAAAGGCTGGGAGGGGAGACGTCCAGGACAACACAATACACATCTACTCATCTAGCCTTGCGAGAAGTCTCCTTGGCCTCCACTGTAATTGCCCCCTCACGCAATAATATCGAGCAGGAAGTGCTTCTCCTGTTAGCCGACGAGTATCGTCCAACCTGTTCCTTCTCTATGACTAACCCAGGGTCCCTGACCATGGGATTTGCCGGGGTTGATCCCCGTCAGGGATGCATGGGGGCATCCCCAAGCTTAGACGCTTGAGTCTCCTTGAATATTTACTGGGGATGCTTGGGGGCATCCCCAAGCTTGAGCGTTTGACAATCCTGAATCTTCTTTTATCATCTTCCCTCGCACACTTGAAAACTCCCTTCATACATAACTCATCATAATCTGATTAGCGAGGTTAGTACCCACAATAAAATAATTCTTTCTCTACTGGAAATAAGGAAAATCTTGAATAGATACTGTTTCTCAAGATCGCCAAAAAAAAATTCAAAGAAAAAGAAAGCTTAAGGTTTGCAAAACGAAGAAAAGGCAAAACAGGACAGAATCTGTGAAAAACAGACGAGCAGGTAGTAAAGAATTTTTTAGGGATACTTATGAAACTCAAATCACAAAACTCAGAACATACGAAAGTTCCGTGATTGTATAGAGCATGCTGTGTAAAAAATTCAGCTCAAAAAGATGAACTGGGATTTTTCTATGATTTTTCCCGTCACGAGGACAGAATCTGTTTTCTGGACAGCATGTCACAACTTTCACTTCCCTTGTCATATGAGGCTATAATTAGCATAAAGCTTGAAAATTAAAGATACAATGATGTTGCTACAGTAGTAACAAACATCAATACCACTAAAAACTAAAAGAACAAACTTAAAGTAAAGATAACAAGGGTTGTATCCCTAGAGCTCTTACTTTATAGCCATAAAGATAGGCTTAAGACTTTAATGATGTTCTCGCAGGAATAAGAGTTGAAGAACAAAAGAGAGCATCAAGAAGCAAATACGAAACAAATTTAAGCCTAACATGCTTCCTATGCATAGGAATATTGCAATAGAATAATTCATTGAAGCACAAAGCAATAAGCATAGGGAGGCAAAACAAGTGTAGCTTCAAAACCTTCAACATAAAGAGATGGAACTTGATATTATTGAAATATCTATAAGCACATGTTCCCTTCTCATAATAATTTTCAGTGGGATCACGAATAAACTCAACAATATAAGTATCACATAAAGCATTGTTACCATGATCCACATGCAAAAAGGTACTCTTACTCTCCACATAAGCATAATCTTTCTCATTGGTAATAGTGGGAGTAGGACTATCATAAACAACTTGAACACTATAGATTAATTGTGTATTAGGAAGATGGTGTTCAGAAAGGGAGTAATCCCCTCCATGATTATGACAAGTTTCATAAGGATAATTTCTCCTTATGTCATAGGTACCTTTACAATCACTGTATATAGGAGTTATAACATCATCATAGTAGAGAAGAGCATTATCATTGCTAGAAACTATATTTGTAAACATGTTGTCTTTATTCTTACTAGCAAAATAATTATCAATTATCACATCACTAATGGGTAAAGGACTTGCAATCCTATCATCCCCAAGCTTAGAGCCTTCCATATCATCATTTTCAGAGTTGGCACCAAAAGGTTTTCAAGATCATAAGTAGCATTATCATCATCTTCCCAATCACAATAAGTAACATGCGTATCATAATCAAAATCATCTTCAATAGTGCCTACGGACTTAACATCAGGATAATAATGAATGTAATCAAGCTCACCATCCTCCATAAATTTATGTCCGTTAGGATAAAAATTGATGCGAGGAATATGCTCAGGCCAGGTTGATACCCATTCTTCTTCCTTCTTGCTCCTCTTCCTCCTCCTCTTATTTTTCTTCTTCTTCACCTTAGGAGGGAGTGGTTAGAGATGAAGTTTCTCCATATTTCCTGGTTTATCATTAGAAACAATAGGGGAAACTTGGGAGAAACTCTCCTTTTTATTAGTAGAAATATAAGAGACATTTTTATACTTTGGTAAAGTTCCCTCCTTTCTAATCTTACTTATGTAATCATTTTCATGGCAATTAACAACACAATATAGATGGCAATTTTTCAAAGTGTTGTTTATTCCTAAGGCATTAACATCTAGCCAAGAAGTCTTTTTTGATAACTCTTCACACATCAAAAATAACATAAGTTCATCATAAAGATCAGGGGTGATCATGTTATCACACAACTGGTTAACAGTTATGTTTTGAAAGTTCATGCATTGAAAATTAAAGTGACCCTCTATACCTCAAAGTTCACAAGTAAAAGGATAAAGGTCACACAATTCTCTAGCAATTTCATTTAAATCTTTGACCCAAGTGATTGTTCTTTCATGCTTATGTTGCTTACAATACTTCTCTTCTTCAATCATAGGCCTTTCACAAGGTCTATCCACTCCACAAAAATTAACATGCTTATATAAAACTTCATTTTCAGGAATTGGATCATGCATGTTGCAATCATAATGAACAATTTTATTTTCTTTGCAAATATCTTTAAAAGGTTCATGACGCTTGATCCAATCCTCCTTAGGCATATTAAAATGTGAAGCAAAATATTTGAGGAAATCAACAAGGAGTTGAGAATCAAGCCAAAACTTAGCAATAAACTTATTAAAACTTGAAGTTTCAACAAAGGACTTAATGCAATCATACTCATAATTTATACCTGACTCTTTACCTTTGTCGATCTCCCAATCTTCAGTGTTGCTGTGAATTCTTTCAAGGAGTTCCCATTTAGCATCAATCTTTTCGTTTGTCAAAGAACCCATAGAGGAAGCATCGAGCAAGTCTTTATCCTGTCGAGAGAGCCTTGCATAAAAATTAGTAATAATGATATCTTTGGAGAGCCCATGGTTAGGACATTTAACATTAAAGTTTTTAGTCTCCCCCAAGTTTGAGCTATGCTCTCTCCGTCATGAGGATAGAAATTATAAACATAATTCCTATTCTCATGGACCTCATGAAGAAGATAAAACTTGGAGTAAAAGAGAGACTAGATCTCTTCCCAATCCAGCAGGTGAGAATAATCTAGTAGCCTATACCATTCCAATGCTTTTTTTTCAGTGACAAGGAAAATAATTTCCTCATGACTGCATCTCTTGTCAAACCTGAAATCTTAAATAACTCACAAAGTTCTGTAATGTTCAACAAATGAATACTAGGATTGACTGTTCCATCATAACAATCATTCCTAATTATTTCAATTATCCCAAATGGTATTTGGAACGGGATACATTCAGTAGGTGGAGGAGACTTCTCTACCACGGGTGTGGTAAAGCGGCCTTCCCCAAGCAACGAACTAAGAGTGCGGTTTTCCATAAGCCTAACTAGTGAAACTAAAAACAAGAAACGAAAAGATTTAATTGCAAGATCTAAAGATATACCTTCAAACACTTACTTCCCCGGCAACGGCGCCAGAAATAGCTTGATGTCTACGCATGCTTCTATTCTTGTAGACTATGTTGGGCCTCTGATACGGTGGGGATAGTTCTCTCACTTCTCGTTGGTTACCCTAAGTGGAAGGTGGGATGTAGCGTAGAAGCAAATTTCCCTCGGTGAAGATACCAAGGTTTGTCTCCAGTAGGACTCGCAGAAATACAAGAAGGTGACAACGGCGCCAGAAATTGGCTTCTGGCTAGGGAGTTGACATGACCTGCACACAGAAACAAATAACTTTGCTCCAACGAGTACAGAGGAGTTGTCAATTCCTCCGGCCTTGCTGTTTACAAAGGATCAACGCAAGAGATAAAAGTGGAACTGAAAGTAAAGACTGAAAGTAAGCTAAGGGTGTAAACAATAATGTGAAGATGGACCGGGGTCCCGTGATTTTCACTAGCGATGTCTCTCTCCCAAAAGACGATAAAAGTGCTAGCGAGGTAAACAAATCACAGCTGGGCAATTGACAGGATTATGAAGGCACCGCAATGCTAACTATGCTGCAAAGAAAGGAAGGGATCAAACGCAATGGGCAATACGCCAAGGTAAGTAGACCAAAATCCAACTGCATCTACTACGAATCATCCACCTTGAGATATCTATGCAGAACATCTCGCTGGTATTAAGTTGCGAATCCCACCCAAAGTGTAAACTCAAAGCAACAGACAACTGCATTAAAAGAACTTTGCGTAAAGCAAGTTGTCAAAATCGCGATTCGAATCTTAGAATCGTAAGACTTTACGACCCTACGCATGGAAAAAGATCCAAAACGTAAGTATAATCGTTTTTGCCTGAATCGTTGTGGAATCGCGCTACAAGTCGTGGCATCGTTTGGAATCGGGCTCTCAGTCTGTAAACTGAACGATTCTGACCAGCCTACAACTGTACCGTTGGATTAAAAGATGGACGGTTGATATCTCATACACTAGCACGTATATAAGTTGTCCAGTTTCCACCTAGCCCATTCTTCTTTTGGTGGCGGCGTGCCCGAGTCTTTCTTTCCCTTTCCCATCTAAATCTGACGTTGAAATTTGCTGAGATCCAATTCAAGCTAGAAAGCACATGGGGGAAGAAAGGGATTGACCTGAAGATCACAAGGGTGCTCTACATCTTAGGTAATTTGTGAGCTTCTTCCTTTTTATTTACTTAGAAGTTAGAATCAGAGGAGCCATGAAAGCGCCATGTCCGGGCATCCATGTCGGCGGGGAGCTAGGCGGCGTCTCACTGCTCATGGCAAGCAGCTGCCATGTCCATCGACAGCTGCTTCCCGGCCAGGGTCTCCACCGGCACGCGCCGCTCCACCGGGACCAGCAGCCCTCACATGCTCACAGCCCGTGCACGCCCATCTTCCCCTCCCCTGTATGAGTGAACAAAATCATGTGCTGGGTTGATGCAAATGGAAATAGAAATCCCAAGTTCCTCGTTTCACAGGAAAACTAGCAGAAATTAAATATTGTAGTTGATGGTAACAGTTGAGTATTGCTACTCTACAAAATATACTACACTTGTACAAGTGATTAGGCACACTGCACACCTGATTAGTGCCATGCTTCAGACAATGGTACTACATTTGAAATGTGAAAAAAAATTACGCATGGACTTTACTTGCTAATTAGCATTTCTCTTATTTTGTGTGTGCTTATTTATTGTAGGGAAATAAGCGATTGGCTATATATTCTAGTAATAAGTCAGTTGCTTATGCATGGGCTGTACTATATAAGTAGTTTCTCTTAACTTTTTTTTCTTATTTTTTGCAGGGTGATATGTGGACTACAACTTCTAGCCAAGTTAAAACAAAAAGGAAAAATGCTCCTGGAAATCGATCTGATCCTGGATGGGGTCATGGAGAGGAAGTTGATCCTAGAAACAAGACTGTGAAATGCAAGTACTGCTCCTCTATTAGAGGAGGAGGGATTTATAGATTGAAGCACCATTTGGCGGGGACTCGGTTTAATTCAGAACTTGTAGCTCTTTAGGCTGTGAGCGGAACTTTAGTGCCTTTGAGCAAGTAAGAACTTCATTTAGTATTTTTCCCTTGAAACATTATGTGTGATGAACTAATGCTATTATTCTAAAAATTATATAGGTACATTCTAAAAAAAGAAATCGCTTGCACCAAGAAAAGATGAATGATTTAGTCTTTGTCATGAACAATCTGAAGCTGTTTGATAGGCAAGCTAGAAGAATGAGACAAGCAAAAGTAACCTATGATGCAGAAGATGTATCTTCTAATGATGAATGGATAACTGAAAAAGAGGATCCTATTCTCCCTCCACAAAAGAATTGGTCACGTGCTCTAGATAGAATTGCTCAAAGGGAAGCAGAGAAAGAGCAAGAGACTGATCCTGAAAAGGTAGTTGATAATATGGTCAATAATTTAACCGAAGCATGTACGCATAGTTACTTCAATTCAATATTAACATATTGGTTCATTATTTTTTCATAGAAATCACCATTATTTTTCTTTCTTCACAGGTGGTGATGATCTTGGATTGGATCAATGCCTTGATGGCTATGACTTTGAGGACTTCAATCATGAAGATAGCGAAGAGGGCAACAATCAAGTCCCAGATGGCAACAATCAAGGCAGTACTAGTGTTCCACAACAAACAGTCAATGAGGATGATGATTTTAATTTGGATGACATGTACTGAGTGTTCTTCTTCACTAATGTAGTACTGATTGTTCTTCACTAATGTAGTGAATTATTTAGTACTGTTTGCTTAGGTTGAACCTGCACATCTGTGCCTATGCCCTTTAATTTTATGAACTTGTATGTTTGAGACAATGAGACCTATGGTTTATGCCAAATTCTACTTGTGGTTATGAACTTATTCTACTAATTATGCTATGTTATTTTTTGTTAATTCTATTAGAAAATAAACATTATTAGATGTTCTCAAATTAGCAAAAATGACTAAAAATCTAGTATTGGTAGAATTAGTTAGAATCTTAGATTCTACGACTCGATTCTACGATTCGATTCCACCGAGGACTTTCCGATCCGATCCATAATCGCGATTCTGACAACTTTGGCGTAAAGTAAACAATACTTGCACCCGCGGGTACAAACATCGTTGTTTTATCCCTGGTGGCAACTGCACATCCCCTAGTCTCATGTTTCTGTCACTCAAGCTAGACATCAAGGGGTTGAACCCATAATCAAGCATAACGCTCCCTCTTGGAGTTGCAACAAACTACTTGGCCAAAGTAAAATAATGCAACGAAGAACATGCAAAAATTTACTCAAGAACAAAATATAAAAGAGAAGAACCAAATATATTACTCATCACAATCTGAACATAGTCTCATAATCCATAAGATCCCAGCAAACTCAGCATAGGAACAGCAGAAAATTACAAAGGTGCCTCGATCATGTAAGGAAGCTCACGAGGTCTCGAAAGTGGAAGCACAAAGAGGGGAGAGGTACATCACATAGCTACTGGTCACGGACCCATGGTCCAAGGGGGACTACTCACGGTACATCCGGGAGGCGTCCATGGCTATTGATGGTCTCCCGGAGGGGGTTCCTCCTCCCGGCAGGGTGCCGGGGAAGCTTCTCCAGGCAGCCCCGATCTTGAAACGGCGGCGGCAGCGGTACAGAGGCGAGTTCGCGGAAAAGAGATCGATATTAAGGGTATCCACCCCGAGGGCTAGATATAGGCGGAGGGGGTGTCGAGGGGACCCACAGGGCAGCCAGGAAGCCCCCTGGCGCGGCCTAGGGTGGGGCCGTGCCAGGGACACTTCTGGAGACCCTATGGTGTCCCCCCTCCGCTGCCTTGGTGATTCCAGAAGCTTCCGGGTCGCTGATTTTTTATCTGATTTTTCCAGATTTTTTGGAGCACTTTTAATGGCCAGAAAACCTGAAATACAAAAACAGCAGAAAACAACAACTAGCAGCTGGGTGCACTGGATTAATAGATTAGTCCAAATATGCTCAAAAGTGTATGAAAGTTCAAGCAAAACATGGCAAAGTCACACAAAACATGCATGGAGCAAGCAGAAATTATAGATACCTTTGGGACGTATCAACATCCCCAATATTAATTCCTGCTCATCCTCGAGTACGTAAATGATAATAAGCATAATTTCTGTGGTGACATGCCACACAACCATAAAAGGACTTTTAAGTAAATAAATCAAAGAATGAAATTCAATTCAAGTCTTAACAAGCAAGAGTCTATATTAGTATTGACACAAGCAACAAAAGAACAAAAGGTGCAAGAGCTCTCGCTGTCTGTGACTCGAATGTCTCCAGATGGTGTTTGCGTGCAAGCAGGGGACTGGAAAAAGAGAGAAAAAAGGTTGTTGAGAACAACTATCTAGTAAAGTTTCACACTTGGTATCCTTTGGATTCTTATCTTGACTCGTCCCCATACCACTAGCCAGGTACAAGTCAAACTGATCCACTCCCTTTCGATATTTTGAGCACTCATGCAATGGATGAGCGAGAGAAAGAAAGTTGACACCTAAAAGGCGAAATAGAAAGAAGGTGGAGGAGGAAGACAAAAAGGTGTGAAAGGCTCACAACAATGAGGACTATCATAGGCGAGAGAAGGCCATATGATAGATATGATGTGAGGAGTAGGGATTGCCATGCAACGGATGCACATGTGAGCTAAAAGATCTCCAAGGGAACTAGTGGGGGTGCATCTAACTTGCTTGCTCAAGAAGACCTAGAGCTCGTTTGAGGAGGCTCATCATTGGAATATACAAGCCAAGTTCTATAGTGTGAAGGTCCCCACATAGCTATATGCATGATGATGATCTCTATGGAGTACAAGGGATAGAGGATGAATTACTAGTGTGGATCTCTCAAAAGGAATAGTAGTGTGCCCCCTTCTCTCTTTTTATTTTTCTTTTTCTCTTTTTTCTATTTTTTGTATTTTTTGGTGGCCTCAATGGCTCTTTCTATTTAACTCTCATTTGTCCTCTTTGGGATCTTTTAATTTTGTCCTCTTTGGGATCTTTTCCTCACTTTAGGTGCAACACTCTATATTTTACAAGAATATAGGAGATCTTTCACACTTTACAAAGGTACTCACGTAAAGAAGATATAACTATCATGATGCAAATGTATGCCTCTGTCAGGATAGCAGGATATGCAATGATACTAGCGCGTCATGTAGCAATGATTAGGGAAAGGCCCAACTAGCATGCGGCTCATCGATCAAGCAAGTAGCATGTATGACATGAAGATCAAGTCATGAGAAGGTGGATGTTGCATGGCAATGTATCTCGGAAAGGCTATGGAAATGCCTTGTAGGTAGGTATGGTGGCTGTTTTGAGGAAAGATATAAGGAGGCTTATGATGACATAGCGTATCGTGCCAAGGTTTTGGATGCACCGGCGAAGTATGCGCCAACTCTCAAGGTGAGAAAGGGCAATGCACGGTACCGAAGAGGCTAGAAAAATTATAGGTGGGTGGAAGTTTCAACTTTCGAATACTCACATTAGTCCGAAGAACTCATGCACTTATTATCGGTAACTCTCAATCTAATCAGGAGGTTCACAAAGAGACAAGTACCCCGAGGAGGAGTATATGGGGGTTTGGTTATCCTTGCGCATCCTCGACTCATGGTACGTGAGTGTACTCTAATATTCGAACCCTCCAGAGGTTAGTGATCCATCTAGTAGCTAGAGTTCTCAACTAGTTTTGTAGGTTTTGAAAATAAACACGGATTGGCAAAAATACGACACCTATCACTAATAGGCTAGAGATCTTGACACCAAAAGTTCAAACATTACTCACATCAATACCTCAAAACTATTGCAAGCTACTCCTAGAATTAAATAGCAACCTCAATTACCTACTTTCAAGACAAGACACAACTCAGTGCAACAACCAACTCTCTTTAACAAGATAAACATGAAAAATAAAAAGAGTTCCAGCAACAAACTAAACAAAATCCAAGGTTCTTGCTAAAGACAAACTAAGACTAAAACTAAACATGGCAGTAGCTATGAAAAGATAAAGAACACACAACAGCAAAAAGATAAGCAGGAAAAATCCTATGATGTGTTCTAAATTTTGAAAGTGGAGCGTGTTTCTCTCCCACACAAAGTAAGACGGGATCTAATTTTTTATGAACAACAAGCAAAGCTAAAGAAAACTAAAAATAAAACCTAAGAGCGAGACGCTCCAACCATAGCACATAACGCATGAAGTGATAAAAATATAGTGAGACGAAGGACGAACTGGTGATTGTTGATGGAGAAGGGGATGCACGGGGGCATCCCCAAGCTTAGACGCTTGAGTCTCCTTGAATATTTATTAGGTATGCATGGGGGCATCCCCAAGCTTGAGCGCTTGACACTCCTGGATCTTCTTTCATCATCTTCCATCGCACACTTGAAAACTCCCTTCATACATAACTCATCATAAGCTGATTAGAGAGGTTAGTACCCTTAATAAATAATTTTTTCCCACTGGATATAAAGATATTCTTGAAGAGCTACTGTTTCTCAAGAGTGCCAAAAAAATTTTGCAAAGAAAAAGCAAGCTTATGGTTTGCAAAAGATAGGAGAGACAAAACGTGGCAGAATCAGTGAAAAACAGAACAGAAGATAGTAAATAATTTTTAGGGGCACTTCTGCAACTCAAATAAAAAAACTCAGAAAATACGGAAGTTTCTTAATTGTATAGAGCATACTGTGTAAAAATTTCAGCTCAAAAGGATGAATTTGGATTTTTCTGGAATTTTTCTGGTCACGAGGACAGAATCTGTTTTTTGGACAGCATGTCACAACTTTTACTTCCCTTGCCGTAAGAGGCTATAACTTGGCACAAAGTTGAAAAATAAAGATACAATGATGTTGCTACAGTAGTAAAAATCATCAAGACACAACAAAAGCAAAAATAACAACCTAAATTCGTTGCGGGCTGCCTCCCGAAAGCGCTTCTTTAGAGCCATTAGCTAGGCTTAACATTTTAAAAGGTGCTCTCATAAGAATAAGGATTTGAAGCAAAAGAGAGCATCATGAAGCAAATATGAAACACATTTAAGCCTAACCCACTTCCTATGCATAGGCATCTTGTAATAAAATAAATCAAAGAAGCACAAAGAAACCAACATAGGAAGATGGAACAAGAACATCTTCAAAACTTTCAACATAAAGAGAGTAGTTTTAGTAATATGGAAGTTTCTACAACCAACCTTTCCTCTCTCAAAATAATTTTCAGTAGTATCATGAACAACATCAAGAATATAAATATCACATAAATCATATTGTTCATGACCTACGAGCACACGTGTATTATTTTCAACACGGTTTTTAGGATCATAAGATAAATGCAACCCAACATATTGAGATTTGATAAGAGGAAAATTCTCATGAGTTGGAGATTTCAAAAGGATAATAGGACAATCAAGTGTGGGTGCAATAGCAACAATTTCATGCTTAACATAAGGAACTATAGAGAGTTCATTTTTGTCAGCATCATCCATAGTGGCATCTTGGCCATCAACAAAGCAAGTATCAAAATTTTCAGAAAGGGATATTTCAAGTGAGTCCTCGGAATCATGGGATTCCTCCACAATGCAATAATTGACCTCTTCTTGGGCAGCAAACATTTTATTTTTAAAATCCTCAATATAAGAATTGGAAGTATAATTCTCGAAGCAATAAGCAAGAACTGCAAAGTTTCCAGACTCGAAAATAGTATCGTGATATTTTTCAATCAAAGAAGCAATCTCATAGGCACCTTTAAAAGCAACAAACTCTTCAATCTTTTCAACATCAAAGTAATCATAAACACCTTTAGCATAAGAAGATAAGATCTCATTTTCATTAAACTCACATTGGAAAGGGAGGTGTTTATGATCTATATTAGAACAGCAAGTAAAATCATAAATGTGGCACAAAAGTTTAGCATGGCAATAAGAAACATGTATTTGATCCCATAAGTGTTTCCCTTTCTAAGATAGGCGGTGCCGCATATAATGAGCATGCTCATCCAATGATTTTCCCTCAACCAAGTCGGTTGGGTTTTTAGCGCGAGGACAAATTGATCGAAGACGATCAAAGTGAAACATGTCCATCCTACCATATTTGGGTGGTTCAGCACCCATGGTGAGGATAGCATAAATAGGCAAAGCTAGACAAAGGCAAAAGGTAGCAACTATTTTTGTGGTTTTTCATCAAGGACACTGAGATAAAAACTGAAAGGTAAACTAACAAGACTAAAAAACAAAGGTAAAGGGTAGTGTGCAACTCCCCTATCTTAGCACTCAGAGTCCCCGGCAACGGCGCCAGAAATTTGGCTTGATGTGCGAGATGATGATAGTGATTTCTCGCCCTTCATTGGTAAACCCCAAGTGGAAGGCGTGATGTAGCACAGCAACAAATTTCCCTTGGTGAAGATACCAAGGTTTGTCTCCAGTAGGACTCCGGAGATGATAAGTAGGTGTCAGCAACGCAACTGACACGGACCTGCACACAGACACGATAACTTTGTTCCCAACGAAGTTCAGAGAGGTTGTCAATCTCCCCAGTCTTGTTGTTCACAAAGGATCAAACACAAGGGATAATGATAAAAATTGAAAGTAAAAGAAGAAAAGTAAATGAGTGTGTAAACAGTGATAAGGATATGGACCGGGATACGTGATGTTCACTAGTGATGTCTCTCTCCCAAAAGGAAATAAAATTGCTATGCGAGGTATAAAAATTACAGAAAGGCAATTGATAGGATTATGAACGCACCACAATGCTAACTATGCTACAAGAGAAAGGACGAGGCTCAAAATCATGGGCAGTACGCCAAAATAAGTAGACCGAAATCCAACTGCATCTACTACTAATCATCCACCTTGAGATATCTATTCAGAACATCTCGCTGGTATTAAGTTGCGAGCCCCACCCAAAGTGTAAACCCAAAGCAACAGAAAACTACATTAAAAAGAACTTTGCGTAAAGTAAACAATCCTTGTAACCGCGGTTACAAGCACCGTTGTTTTCCCCCTTGTGGCAACAACACATCCCCTAGACTCATGTTTCTGTCACTCAAGCGTGTCACCGGGGGGCATGAACCCACAATCGAGCCAAACGTTCCCTCTTGGAGTCATTACCTACTACTTGGCCAAAGCAATAAACAGCAACGGAGAACATACAAGAATTACTTAGGAACAAAAATATAAGAGATAAGAACCAAATATATTACTCAATCACAATCTGAACATAATCTCATAATCCATCAGATCCTATCAAACTCAACATAGCAATAGCAGAAATATTACAAAAGTGCCTCGATCATGTAGGGCAGCTCACGAGGTCTAAACCATGAAGAACAAAGAGGGGAGGAGAACATCACATAGCTACTGATCACGGACCCATGGTCCAAGGAAAACTACTCACGAGACATCCGGGGAGCATCCATGGTGGAGAGGAGACTCCCGGAGGTCAATCCTCCCTTCGGCAGGGTGCCGGGAAGAGGTCTTCTGGTGCTCCCGATCTCCGAAGCGCGGCGGCGGCGGAACAGAGGCGAGTTTGCGAAATAGGGTTCCCTCCTTGGAGTTTCCCCATGACGGAGAATAAATAGGCGAAGGGGGGCATCCAGAGGTCGACCAGGGGCCCCAGGCGCCCCCCTGGCGCGGCCAGGGGTGGGGCCGCGCCGGGTGGCCACCTGGGCCCCCCTGTCTCCCCTCTGGCCCCTCCCAGGCTCTTCGCGATGCTTCCTGTACGCTGATTTTTCCTGTATTTTTCCCGGAATTTTTCTGGCACTTTTTATATGGGGAAAACTGAAATAGAAAAACAGCAGAAAATAGGAACTGGCACTGGGGTGCACTGAGTTAATAGGTTAGTCCAAATATGATCAAAAGTGTATGAAAGTGTATCTAGGTCATAGCAATATCACACAAAACATGCATGGAGCAAGCAGAAATTATAGATACGTTTTGGACGTATCATCCTCGTGAGCTGCTTCACATGATCGAGGCATCTATGTAATTTCTGTTGTTGCTATGCTGAGTTTGTTGGGATCTGGTAGATTATGAGACTATGTTCAGATTGTGATGAGTAATATATTTGGTTCTTCTCTTTTATATTTTGTTCTTTAGTAAATTCTTGCATGTTCTCCGTTGCGGTATTTGCTTTGGCCAAGTATTTTATTTGAAACTCCAAGAGGGAGTGTTATACATGATTGTGGGTTCAGCCCCCTGATGTCTAGCTTGAGTGACAGAAACATGAGACTAGGGGATGTGATGTTGCCACCAGGCATAAAACAACGGTGCTTGTACTTGCGGGTGCAAGGATTGTTTACTTTACGCAAAGTTTTTTTAATGCAGTTGTCTGTTGCTTTGCGTTTACACTTTGGGTGGGATTCGCAACTGAATACCAGCGAGATGTTCTGGATAGATATCTCAAGGTGGATGATTCATAGTAGATGCAGATGGATTTCGGTCTACTTACCTTGGCGTACTGCCCATTGCTTTTGAACCCTTCCTTTCTTTGCAGCATAGTTAGCATTGCGGTGCCTTCATAATCCTGTCAATTGCCCAACTGTGATTTGTTTACCTCGCTAGCACTTTTATCGTCTTTTGGGAGACAGACATCACTAGTGAAAATCACGGGACCACGGTCCATCTTCATATCATTGTTTACACCCTCAATTTACTTTCAGTCTTTACTTTCAGTAGCCATTATCATTATCTACTGCGTTGATCCTTTGTAAATGGCAAGGCCGGAGGAATTGACAACTCCTCTGTACTCGTTGGGAGAAAAGTTATTTGTATCTGTATGCAGGTCCAGGTGAAGTAACAACCTCGGCGCCACTGTTCACTTTACCACATTCTTGTATCCTTCGGAGTCCTACGGGAGACAAACCTTGGTATCTTTGCCAAGGTAAAACATGCCGCTACTCTACTATATCCAACCCTGCACTTGGGGTAATCAACGAGGGCTTGAAGAGTATAACACTCTCTTGTCACCAGCAAGTTTTCTGGCGCCGTTGCCGGGGACTCCAGCCTACAAGATAGGGGAGGTGCACACTATCTTTTACCTTTGCTTTTTAGTCTTGTTAGTTTACCTTTCAGTTTTTACTTTTGTGTCCTTAATCAAAAATACCAAAAATACCTGTTACCCTTCTTTTGTGGTTAAGTATGTTAGGAGTCGGTACTATGAGGGAATCCGAAGTCTTGGATTTCCATCAAAGGAATGGGGAGAATATGAAGAAGGCATGGGACAGAATTTCTGAAGCACATAAGGCAAATATGCCTTGGTTACCTATAAGAATTGTGCTTAGAAATTTTTTACTTTGGACTTTTTAAGTGGTGTAAGCACTCTCTTGATCTTATAGCTGAAGGAGACTTTTTAGAGTGTGATGAAGCTAGAGCTCTTGAAATTATATATGGTTTATCTGGTTATTTTGTTTATGATGGTCTTAACACTGTTGTAGACAGAATTGCTATTACTAAGAAGAGACTTGATACTCTAGACTTAAAAGAAGTAGAAAAGTTAAATCCCCCTAGAGAGGAGATTTTGGAAATAGAAAATGACTGGGAGCCTTTTGTTAGGGTAGTTATCTCTAATCAAAACTTCCTTGCTTTTTGTGACATTGGATCTACAGTTTCTATAATGCCAAGCTTTATTTATGATTCTTTGTACCTTGCAAGCATGGAAAAATTTCCATCTTTCCATGAACATTCTAATGGTGACATTTCTAAGATACAGGGAAGATTAAAATATGTCCAGGTCATGTTTCTTAAAAGGAGTATAGAGATTGACTTTGCCATCATGAAGGCCAACAAAGGAAATATAGTGCTTGGAAGGGACTTCCTCCGAGCTATGAAAGGCTTCATTGATATAGGTAAAGGACAAATATGTCTGCGTGGTAAGGCAAAATTTACGTACCTCTTCCCTCGGAAGAACAAGGATGAGCTTATTGAAAAACCTTTTTAAATCCTTGGTGAACCTTCCGATGACTTCGGAGAACTTTGATCCTTCTGCTTTAAGCCTAGCTAATGGCTCTAAAGAAGCGCTTTCGGGAGGCAGCCCGCAACGAATTTAGGTTTTTATTTTTGCTTTTGTTCTGTTATTAGTGGTCTTGATGATTGTTACTACTGTAGCAACATCATTGTATCTTTATTTTTCAAGCTTTGTGCCAAGTTTAGCCTCATACGGCAAGGGAAGTAAAAGTTGTGACATGCTGTCCAGAAAACAGATTCTGTCCTCGTGACCAGAAAAATTCCAGAAAAATCCCAGTTCATATTTTTGAGCTGAAATTTTTACACAGCGTGCTCTATACAATGAAGAAACTTCCGTATGTTCCGAGTTTTTTGATTTGAGTTGCAGAAGTATCCCTAAAAAATTCTATACTACCTTCTGTTCTGTTTTTCACAGATTCAGCCACGTTTTGTCTCTCCTAACCTTTTCAAACCTTAAGCTTGCTTTTTCTTTGCAAAAACTTTTTTGCAATCTTGGGAAACAGTAGCTCTTCAAGTTTATCTTTATTTCCAGTAAGGGAAAAATTATTTTATTAAGGTACTAACCTCTCTAATCATCCTACAATGAGTTATGTATGGAGGGAGTTTTCAAGTGCGCGATGGAGGATGATGAAAGAAGATTCAGGAGTGTCAAGCGCTCAAGCTTGGGGATGCCCCCATGCATCCCCAATAAATATTCAAGGAGACTCAAGCGTCTAAGCTTGGGGATGCCCCCGGTGCATCCCCTCCTTCATCAACAATTATCAGTTCGTCTCTCGTTGCACTATATTTTTATCACTTCATGCGTTATGTGCTTTTCTTGGAGCGTCTCGCTCTTAGGTTTTGTTTTGTTTTTAGTTTTCTTTAGTTTTGTTTGCTGTAGTAACAAGTTAGATCCCAGCTTAATTACTCTTTTGTGTGGGAGAGATACACACTCCGCTTGAATTAGAACTCCTCATAGGATTTGCATGCTTATTCTTTTAGCTGTGAGTTGTTCTTTTTCTGTTCTTAGCTGCTGTTCTGTTTAGTTGTAGTGCTTTAGTTTTTCTAGAGCTTTTATTTAGTCTTAGGTTGCATGTTTTATCTTGTTAGAGAGTTTGCCTGTTGCACTGAGTTCTGTGTCTTGACTGAAAGTAGGTAGTTAAAGTTGATGTTCTCTTTGTAGTAGTAACTTGCAATGGTTTTGAGGTATTGATGTGAGTAATGTTTGAACTTATGGTGTCAAGAGCTCTTGCCTATTAGTGATAGATGTCGTATTTTGGGCAATCCGTGTTTATTTTCAAAAACTACAAAACTAGTTGAGAACTCTAGCTACTAGATGGATCACTAACCTCTAAAGGGTTCGAATATTAGAGTACACTCATGTACCATGAGTCGAGGATGCGCAAGGATAACCAAACCCCCATACACTCCTCCTCGGGGTACCTGTCTCTTTGTGAACCTCCTGATTAGATTGAGAGTTACCGATAATAAGTGCATGAGTTCTTCGGACTAATGTGAGTATTCGAAAGTTGACACTTCCACCCACCTATACTTTTTCTAGCCTCTCATGTGTCGTGCATTGCTTTATTCTAACTCCGAGAGTTGGCGTCCACCTTCGCCGACACATCCAAACCCTTGGCATGATACGCTCTGTCATCATAAACCTCCTTATATCTTTCCTCAAAACATCCAACATACCTACCTATCAAGGCATTTCCATAGCCTTTCCGAGATACATTGCCATGCAACATCCACCTTCTCATGACTTGATCTTCATGTCATACATTCTACTTGCTTGATCGATGAGCCGCATGCTAGTTGTGCCTTGCCCTAATCATTGCTACATGACGCACTAATATAATTGCATAACCTGCTACTCTGGCAGACGCATACATTTGCATCATGATAGTTACATTTTCTTTATGTGAGTACCTTTGTAAAGTGTGAAAGATCTCCTATATTCTTGTAAAATATAGAGTATTGCCCCTAAAGTAAGGAAAAGATCCCAAAGTGGACAAAATCAAAAGATCCCAAAGAGGACAAATGAGAGTTAAATAGAAAGAGCCATTGAGGCCACCAAAAAATACAAAAAAAAGAGAAAAAGAGAAAAAAATAATAAAAAAAGAGAGAAGGGGGCACACTACTATTCCTTTTGAGAGATCCACACTAGTACTTCATCTTCTATCCCTTGTACTCCATAGAGATCATCATCATGCATATAGCTATCTGGGGACCCTTCACACTATAGAACTTGGCTTGTATATTCCAATGATG
Source organism: Bromus sterilis (assembly GCA_950022295.1). Taxonomy (NCBI): domain Eukaryota; kingdom Viridiplantae; phylum Streptophyta; class Magnoliopsida; order Poales; family Poaceae; genus Bromus; species Bromus sterilis. The sequence goes on along the minus strand of OX465599.1, from coordinate 278,261,992 downwards.
AGCCTCCTCAAAAGAGCTCTATGTCTTCTTGAGCAAGCAAGTTAGATGCACCCCCACTAGTTCCCTTGGAGAGCTTTTAGCTCACATGTGCATCCGTTGCATGGCAATCCCTACTCCTCACATCATATCTATCATTTGGCCTTCTCTCGCTTATGATTGTCCTCATTGATGTGAGCCTTTCACACCTTTTTTGTCTTCCTCCTCCACCTTCTTTCTGTTTCGCCTTTTAGGTGTCAACTTTCTTGCTCACGCTCATCCATTGCATGCGTGCTCAAAATATCGAAAGGGAGTGGATCAGTTTGACTTGTACCTGGCTAGTGGTCTAGGGACGAGTCAAGATAAGAATCCAAAGGAGACCAAGTGTGAAACTTTAGTAGATAGTTGTTCTCAACAAAAATACTTTTTTTCTCTCGTATTTCCCTATCCCTTGCTTGCACGCAAACACCATTTGGAGACATTCAAGTCACGGACAGCAGGAGCTCTTGTACCTTTTGTTCTTTTGTTACTAGTGTCAATGCTAATTTAGACTCTTGCTTGTTAAGACTTGAATTGAATTGCATGCTTTGATTGCTTTACTTAAAAGTACTTTTATGGTTGTGTGGCATGTCACCACAGAAATTATGCTTGTTATCATTTACCTACTCGAGGACGAGCAGGAATTAAGCTTGGGGATGTTGATACGTCCCAAACGTATCTATAATTTATGCTTGCTCCATGCATGTTTTGTGTGACTTTGCCATGTTTTGCTTGAACTTTCATACACTTTTGAGACAATTTGGACTAATCTATTAACCCAGTGCACCCAGCTGCCAGTTGCTGTTTTCTGCTGTTTTTGAATTTCAGGTTTTCCGGCCATTAAAAGTGCTCCAAAAAATCCAGGAAAATCAGATGAAAAATCAGTGTCGCACAAGCTTCCGGAAACACCAAAGCAGCGAAGGGGGGCCACCACCAGGGAGCCAGGAGGGTCCCTGGCGCGGCCCCACCCTAGGCCGCGCCAGGAGGCCTCCTGGCTGCCTGGTGGGTCCCCTCGACGCCCCCTTCGCCTATATTTACCCCTCGGGGTGGAAACCCCTAATACGGACTCCTCTTTCGTGATCTCGCCTCTGTTACGCCGCCACCGCCGTTTCAAGATCGGGGCTGCCTCGAGAAGCTGCTCCGGCACCCTGCCGGAAGAAGCTACCCCCTCCGGGAGACCATCCATAGCCATGGACGCCTCCCTTATGTACCGTGAGTATTTTCCCTTGGATCATGGGTCCGTGACCAGTAGCTATGTGATCTATCTCTCCCTTCTTTGTGCCTCCACTTTCGAGTCCTCGTGAGCTGCTTCACATGATCGAGGCATCTATGTAATTTCTGCTATTGCTATGCTGAGTTTGTTGGGATCTGGTGGATTATGAGACTATATTCAGATTGTGATGAGTAATATATTTGGTTCTTCTCTTTTATATTTTGATCTTTAGTAAATTCTTGCATGTTCTCCGTTGCGGTATTTGCTTTGGCCAAGTATTTTATTTGCAACTCCAAGAGGGAGCGTTATGCTTGATTCTGGGTTCAGCCCCCTGATGTCTAGCTTGAGTGACAGAAACAAGAGACTAGGGGATGTGCTGTTGCCACCAGGGATAAAACAACGGTGCTTGTACTTGCGGGTGCAAGGATTGTTTACTTTATGCAAAGTTCTTTTAATGCAGTTGTCTGTTGCTTTGAGTTTACACTTTGGGTGGGATTCGCAACTTAATACCAACGAGATGTTCTGGATAGATATCTCAAGGTGGATGATTGATAGTAGATACAGAAGGATTTCGGTCTACTTACCTTGGCGTACTGCCCATTGCTTTTGAACCCTTCCTTTCTTTGCAGCATAGTTAGCATTGCGGTGCCTTCATAATCCTGTCAATGGCCCAACTGTGTTTTTGTTTACCTCGCTAGCACTTTTATCGTATTTTGGGAGAGAGACATCACTAGTGAAAATCACGGGACCCCGGTCCATCTTCATATCATTGTTTACACCCTCAATTTACTTTCAGTCTTTACTTTCAGTAGCCATTATCATTATCTATTGCGTTGATCCTTTGTAAACGGCAAGGCCGGAGGAATTGACAACTCCTCTGTACTCGTTGGGAGCAAAGTTATTTGTATCTGTATGCAGGTCCATGTGAAGTAACAACCTCGGCGCCACTGTTCACGTTACCACCTTCTTGTATCCTTCGGAGTCCTACGGGAGACAAACCTTGGTATCTTTGCCAAGGGAAAACTTGCCGCTACTCTACTATATCCAACCCTGCACTTGGGGTAATCAACGAGGGCTTGAAGAGTATAACACTCTCTTGCCACCACCAACACACCTAACACAATGGAAAATTGTATAGGTGCACTAGTTCGGCGAAGAGATGGTAAAATATGGGTGATAGGGGTGGCAAAGCAAGGTAATATAAATCTGAATAAATAAAACCAGCAAGGTAGCAAGCGACAAAAGTGAGCACAAACGGTATTGCAATGGTGGTAACAAGGCCTAGGCTTCATACTTTCACTAGTGGAAACTCCCAACAACATTAACATAGTCTAATCACATGATATTTCCCATAAAACATGCAATGGAGACGTACTCGGAAGTCATTCCTTTGTGGTCAAGAGAGGACGAGAATTGTGTAGGGCTACAATATCACACCTCAGAGTTCGTAGTTCTCATCTATGGATTTCCCAATGTCACCGCGGCCATCCAAGGATAGTCAAAGACAAGCACCAAGAGACTCTCAATCTTCAATCCACACACAAAAGAGGAAATCACTCATGAAAATATTCTTCTAAACCATGTCCAATAGACTGTTGTCACCATGGTCTCGGGGATTATACTACATAAGATCAAGTGAGTACATCAATCCAATACATAGAAGAAGGGGAAACATCATGGGATCATCCTAGATTAACATAGCCTATGATCACAATCAAGATTACATCATGGGAGAGAGAGAGAAGACCACATAGCTACTGGTAGAAACCTCAGCCCCGGGGAGGAACTACTCCCGCATCATGGAGGGAGGAAGCAACGTTGATGGAGATGAATCCGGGGGCACTTACCTGTCCCGGCAGGGTGTCGGCACAAGAATTCTGGTCCCCCGAAACTTGGTGGCGATGGCGGCGGAGATCGGAATTGCTTCTGAAGATAAGGGTTCTGGAATCAGGGTTTTCGCGTCGTGAGTAAAAATAAGGGCCAAGGGGGGCAGACAGGGGCCCCACCAGGAGTCTAGGCGGCCTCCCGGCGCGGCCACCCCCTAGGCCGCACCCACTGTCCGCCTAGGCACCAGGTGGGGCCCCTCTGGCCCCCCTTCGGGCGTAAGGAAGCTTCTGGAACACTAATTTTTTTATATATTTTTCCCGGAATTTTCTAAGCACTTTTAATAATGGGAAAACCTGAAATACAAAAACAGCAGAAAACAGAAACTGGCACTGGGGTGCACTGAGTTCATAGGTTAGTCCAAATATGATCAAAAGTGTATGGAAGTTCATCAATATCATAGCAATATCACACAAAAGAGGCATGGAGCAAGCAGAAATTATAGATACGTTTTGGACGTATCAACACCCAGTATGAACAAAATAGTACCTTCTCTAGACAATTAGATGAGCATACTTCTATCTTACAAGACATTGGTAGACAACTAGAGGAGTCTGAACACTGAAATCTCTAACCTGCAGACTAGGCTCACCACCACGGAAACCCAAATTTCCAATATGTCTCACACACATGCTACTTTGATAAACCAAATGGCAGCTAAACCTGAAGTGGTTTCAACTATAAAGGAGGAAGAAGATAGAATTAAGAGCCTTCCTATACACCATACCATTGCTACTATCCAAGTGGTTGAGGATATCCAAACTCTTAGCACCCAATGCACCCCTAGTCCCATAGGACCTATTAATGGTGATGCTATGACCTCAACTGTAGAAGAAGAAATTCCTATGACTATAGAAGCTACCAAACAAGTGAGCCTAAAGGACACCACTACCACTTTACTTGATAGTAGTGACCTTGATTTTGATAATTTCACCCTTTCTGAAGTTATTCGTTTCCTTCACAAGATGTCTAGAGACCCCCACACTAGCACCCTTAATCTTGCCTTCACAAAGCATATCACTAATGCTCTCATCAAAGCTAGGGAGGAGAAGATTAGGGTAGAAGCCTCCATACCTAGAAAGCTAGAAGATGGTTGGGATCCTATGATTAAAATTAAGTTGAATAACTTTTCTTGCTATGCTTTATGTGATGTTGGAGCTAGTACCTCCGTTATGCCCAAAAGGATGTCTGATATATTTGAATTAAAACCTTTTGATCCTTGTTCTTTTGGTGTTCGTCTTGTCGACTCTTCCGTAAAGAAACCTTTGGGGAAGATCGACGATGTTCTTATCATTTTCAATGAAAATTATGTTCCCGTTGATTTTACTATCATGGACATTAAATGTGAACCTTCTTGTCCAATTATTTTGGGACGACCTTTTCTTCGCACCGTGGGTGCTATTATTGATATGAAAGAAGGGATTATAAAATTCCAATTCCCTCTCAAGAAAGGGATGGAACACTTCCCTAGGAAAAAGATTAAGTTGCCTTTTGAGTCCGTCACACGGGCTAGTTATTTTCTTGAAAAGACTTGATCTATTTGCATTAAGCCTAGCTAATGGCTTTAATGAAGCGCTTTCGGGAGGCAGCCCGCAACGAATTTAGGATTTTCCTTTTGTTTTTCTTCTGTTTTTAGTGGTCTTGATGATTTTTACTACTGTAGAAACATCATTATATCTTTACTTTTCAATCTTTGTGCCATTTATAGCCTCATATGACAAAGGAAGTGAAAGTTGTGAAATGCTGTCCAGAAAACAGTTTCTGTCCTCGTGACTAGAAAAATCACAGAAAAATCCCAGTTCATCTTTTTGAGCTGAATTTTTTACACAGCATGCTCTATACAATTACGGAACTTTCGTATGTTCTGAGTTTTTTATTTGAGTTGCAGAAGTATCCCTAAAGAATTCTTTACTACATGCTGGTCTGTTTTTCACAAATTTTGTCCTGTTTTGCCTTTCCTTCGTTTTGAAAACCTTAAGCTTGCTTTTTCTTTGCAAAAACTTTTTGGAAGTCTTGAGAAACAGTAGCTCTTCAAGAATATCTTTATTTCCAGTAGAGTAAAAATTATTTTATTATGGGTACTAACCTCGCTAATCAGATTATGATGAGTTATGTATGAATGGAGTTTTCAAGTGTGCGAGGGAAGATGATGAAAGAAGATTCAGGAGTGTCAAGCGCTCAAGCTTGGGGATGCCCCCATGCATCCCCAAGAAATATTCAAGGAGACACAAGCGTCTAAGCTTGGGGATGCCCCCGTGCATCCCCTTCTTCATCAACAATTATCAGTTCGTCTCTCGTTTCACTATATTTTTATCACTTCATGCATTATGTGCTATGCTTGGAGCGTCTCGGTCTTAGGTTTTATTTTTAGTTTTCTTTTGCTTTGCTTGTTGTTAATAACAAGTTAGAACCCAGATTTCTTTGTGTGGGAGAGAAACACGCTCCACTTCCAAAATCTAGAACACAACATAGGATTTTTCATGCTTATCTTTGTTGTGTGTGTTCTTTATCTTTTTCATAGCTACTGTCATGTTTTGCTCTTAGTTTTCATGTTTATATTTTCAAAGAGCTTTTGTTTAGTTTGTTTCTGGAACTCTATTGAGTTTTCATGTTTATCTTGTTTAGAGAGTTTACCTGTTGCACTGAGTTGTGTGTCTTGACTTGAAGTAGGTAATTTAGGTTGCTATTCTTTTGTTGTAGTAACTTGCAATAGTTTTGAGGTATTCTTTTGAGTAATGTTTGGACTTTTGGTGTCAAGAGCTTTAGCCTATTAGTGATAAATGTCGTATTTTGGGAAATCCGTGTTTAGTTCAAAACTTACAATATTAGTTGAGAACTTTAGCTACTAGATGGATCACTACTCTTCTGAGGGGTCGAATATTAGAGTACACTCACGTACCATGAGTCGAGGATGCGCAAGGATAACCAAACCCCCATACACTCCTCCTCGGGGTACATGTCTCTTTGTGAAACCTCCTTATAAGATTGAGAGTTACCGATAATAAGTGCATGAGTTCTTCGGACTAATGTGAGTATTCGAAAGTTGACACTTCCACCTTCCCATATTTTTCTAGCCTCTCCTGTGCCGTATGATACGTCCCAAACGTATCTATAATTTCTTCTTGTGCCATGCATGTTTTGTGTGACTTTGCCATGTTTTGCTTGAACTTTTATACACTTTTGAGCATATTTGGACTAACCTATAAACTCAGTGCACCCAGTTGCCAGTTCCTGTTTTCTGCTGTTTTTGTATTTCAGGTTTTCCGACCATTAAAGGTGCTCCAAAAATTCTAGAAAAATTATATAAAAACACCAAGGAAGGAAGGGAGGGCCACCACCAGGACTCCAGAAGGGTCCATGGCGTGGCCCAGCCCTAGGCCGCGCCAAGCACCCTCCTGGCTGCCAGGTGGCCCCTCTCGGTGCCCCCTTTGGCCCTTATTTTTACCCCCGAGGAAGAAACCCCTAATATCGAAGTACTTTTTCCAGAAGCGATTCCGATCTCCGCCGCCATCGAAAACTAGCTTCGGGGGTCACCAGGATCCTGTTCCGGCACCCTTCCGGGGAGGGCCTTGGCCCCCGGGGCCATCCTCATCGACTTTCCTTCCCCCATGATGCTTCTTGAGTAGTTCCTCCTTGGACTACGGGTTCTTGGTAGTAGCTATGTGGTATTCTCTCCCCTTAGATCTTCAATACAATGTTCTCATGAGCTGCCCTACATGATTGAGATCCATATGATGTAATTGGTGCTGTGTTTGTTGGGATCCGATGAATTGTTACCTTGTTCAGTCCTAAGAGGTTTATGAATTATTGTTGCTGCAATTTGTTGTTCTTAATGCTTGTTACTAGTGCACGAGTAGCATGATCTCAGATCTGAGCACGATATGGTTGTATGATTATAATTGTTGTTCTAGATCTTATCTACGGTTGTATGCACCTATTATAGTCCGGAACCGGCGATCCCAATGGTGACATCTTGGGACACCAAAGGGGATGGGCTATAATTTGAGGATCACATGTGTTCATAGAGTGTTAATTCTTTGTTCCGGTGCTCCGCCGCAGGAGCACCTTAATCTCCATAAGTTCCTTAAGTGGCCCCGTTCGTAGCGGGATGGTAGGACAAAAGATGTTGTGCAAAGTTCTTATTGCAAGCACGTACAACTACATACGGAACACATGCCTACGTTTGGTTCTTAGACTAGGATGCTCTAGTTTGTTCTTTTGCTAGAGTTGGTGCAATTATGTCAATTTCCCAACTGTAATTTGTTCACCCATCACCTTGTTCTTTTTCCTAGAGAGGTACCACTAGTGAAACCTTGAAACCCGTCCATCTTTCACCTTCATTGCCTTCGTTGTTACTTTTACTTTCTTTGCTGCTCCTACTACTTTGTTACTACTTTGTGGTGTTGGTGATTGGGGAAGTCTTAAAGGCTACACCCGTCAACACACCGTTGCTACTTATATCTTGTCTAGTGCTTTTTCAGGTGTGGTTGAATTGACAACTCAACTGCTAAGGCTTATAAGTATTCTTTGGCTCCCCTTGTGTCGAATCAATAAATTGGGTTATTCTTACCCGCGAAGACTGTTGCGATCCCCTACACTTGTGGGTTATCAAGACTATTTTCTGGCGCCGTTCCCGGGGAGCATAGCTCTACTTATAAAGTTCACTTGATAAGTACACTTTTTCTTATTACTCTGTTTGGTACTAATGGCTACTTTCTTTGAGACTAGATCTTATTGGCAAGGCGGATTCACGAAGGTTCAACAAAAATATTACAAGGAATACCTCTTGTCTCAAAAAGGGATACACTCATGGGGACTAATACAGGAGTTGTATGACTATGCTAGAAACTTGTGCTCAATATATAATATATCTTTCTGCAGGGATGAATCTTGTTGCTTTATGAGGCACAAACACCTTGCTTTCCAATGTGAGTACAATGATGATGAAACCTTAGCTTGTTACGCTAAGGGAAACTATGATTTTTATGATGCAGAACAAATAGAAGAAGTTATTATCTTTAAGGGTGCCTATGAAATTGCTTCCTTTGTTGAAAATATTGATGATGCCCCTTACAAATCTGAGAGTCTTGAAATACTTAATTATTGATTAGAGGATTTTAATGAAAATTATTATATTATTGACCATCTCAAAAGGTTCTCTCCACAAGAGGAAGAGACTAATGCTTTGCAGGACTCTACGGGAGAAGAAATTGCTGAAACTGAATGCTCCTTGGATGAAAAATAGGAGGAGAGTGACGAACAAAAGGATGAAGAATGGAGTAGCTACCCATCTCTACCAACTAATCAGAGTAACTCTTTGACTCTTACTTTATATGATTGCCCTCCATGCTTACCAAAGGAGGATGAATGCTATATTGATTGCTATGATCCGATGGATTCTTTTGAAATATCCCTTTTTGATGAAATTGATGCTTGTGGCCTTGATTCCATTATGAATGAAACTTGCAAGGATGATTTTGCTACTGTTATTTATGATAAACCTTGCTATTTTGATGAATCTTATGATAAAACTCTATTTTTGCCTACTATGGATGTTCTTAATGATGATGAGGTTTGCTTACAAAGTCTACATGATTATGTGCTAGTAGATCATGAAAAGCATGCTTTGTGTGATAATTATATTATTGAGTTTGTTCATGATGCTACTGAGAATTATTATGAGAGAGGGAAATATGGTTATAGAAATTTTCATGTTAGGAAAACACCCCTCTCCATGTTGAAAATCTTGAAGGTGCTCTTGTTTTACCTTCCTATGCTTGTTACTTTCCGCTTCATCTATTTATTTTTCTTCAAGTTTCCCATGCATAGGAAGCATATTAGACTTAAATGTGGTTTGTCTTTGCTCCTTTGATGCTCTCTTTTGTGCTTCAACTCATGCCTAGCTAATGGCTTTAAAGAAGCGCTTTCGGGAGGCAGCCCGCAATGAATTTAGGTTTTTATTTTTGCTTTTCTTCTGTCCTTAGTGGTCTTGATGATTTTTACTACTGTAGCAACATCATTGTATCTTTACTTTTCAAGCTTTGTGCCAAGTTTAGCCTCATACGACAAGGGAAGTGAAAGTTGTGACATGCTGTCCAGGAAACAGATTCTGTCCTCGTGACTAGAAAAATCAGAGAAAAATCCCAGTTCATATTCTTGAGATGAATTTTTTACACAGCGTGCTCTATAAAATTACGAAACTTTCGTATGTTCTGAGTTTTTCTATTTGAGTTGCAGAAGTATCCCTCAAAAATTCTTTTCTCTCTGCTGTTCTGTTTTTCTCACCTTCTGTCCCTGTTTTTCTTTTGGCAGTTTTGCAAATCTTAAGCTTGATTTTTCTTTGCAAAAGCTTTTGGGCAGGCAAGAGAAACAGTATCCCTTCCTGGAAATCTTTATATGCAGTAGAGGAAAATTATTTTAATAGGGTACTAACCTCTCTAATCAGCTTATGATGAGTTATGTATGAAGGGAGTTTTCAAGTGTGCGATGGAAGATGATGAAAGGAGATCTTGGAGTGTCAAAAGCTCAAGCTTGGGGATGCGCCCGGAACCCCCAAGAAATATTCAAGGAGACTCAAGCGTCTAAGCTTGGGGATTCCCCCATGCATCCCCTTCTTCATCAACAATCATAAGTTCATCCCTCGTTCCACTATATTTTTATCACTTCATGCGTTATGTGCTATGCTTGGAGCGTCTTGCTCTTTCCTTTTCTTAATTCTTTTGTTTTTTTTCTGGTCATTACAATGTCGGAACCTAACATGCTTGATTTGGAGAGATACACGCTCCGCTTAAACTGGAACACCTCATAGGATTTTCATGCTTATTCTTTGCTGTGAGTTGTTCTTTATGTTTTCTTAGCTGCTGCCCTGTTTAGTTCATGTTCTTTAGAGTTTTCATCTAGAGCTTTTAATTGGTTCAGGCTTGAACTTTCTATAGTTTGCATGCTTATCTTGTTTAGAGAGTTTGCCTGTTGCACTGAGTTTTGTGTCTTGACTAGAAAGTAGGTAGTTGAAGTTGCTATTCTCTTTGTAGTAGTAACTTGCAATAGTTTTGAGGTATTGACTTAAGTAATGTTTGAACTTATGGTGTCAAGAGGTTTAGCCTATTAGTGATAGATGTCGTATTTTGGGCAATCCGTGTGATTTTCGAAAACCTAAACCCTGTTGAGAACTCTAGCTACTAGATGGATCACTAATCTCTAGAGGGGTCGAATATTAGAGTACACTCACGTACCATGAGTCGAGGATGCGCAAGGATAACCAAACCCCCATACACTCCTCCTCAGGGTACTTGTCTCTTTGTGAACCTCCTGACTAGATTGAGAGTTACCGATAATAAGTGCATGAGTTCTTTGGACTAATGTGAGTATTCGAAAGTTGACACTTCCACCCACCTATACTTTTTCTAGCCTCTTCGGTACCGTGCATTGCCCTTTCTCACCTCGAGAGTTGGCGCATACTTCTTCGGTGCATCCAAACCCTTGGCATGATACGCTCTGTCATCATAAGCCTCCTTATATCTTTCCTCAAAACAGCCACCATACCTACCTACAAGGCATTTCCATAGCCTTTCCGAGATACATTGCCATGCAACATCCATTGTTCTTCATGTTCATATGACTTATCCTTCATTGTCATATTGCCTTGCATGATCTCATAGCCTTCATGTAGTTGGGCTTTGCTCGCTATTCATATTTTAGCTGAATGTTGCGCTTGATCATTGCACATACTGCTACACTGGCAGAGGCATTCATATAGAGTCATTACTTTTTGATTCAGAGTTGTAAGTAGATAAAAGTGTGTGGATGTTCTTCTAGTGTGTTGCCCCTACAGTGAGGAAAGGAATAAAAGATCCCAAAGTGGACAAAATACAAAAAAAGAGAGAAATAAAGAGCCATGGACCCAAAATCAAAAAAATACAAAAAAAGGTGAAAAATAAAAAAATAAAAAAAAATAGAGAGAGGGGGCAACACTACTATCCTCTATTCCACACTTGTGCTTCAGAGTAGCACCTGTACTTCAGTTTTTAGAGAGTTTTCATGTTGTACTTGCATAACTAAGTGGGGATCCTTACACTATAGAACTTGGCCTGCATATTCCAAGGATGAGCCTCCTCAAAAGAGCTCTAGGTCTTCATGAGCAAGCAAGTTGGATGCACCCCCACTAGTTTCATTGGAGGGCTTTCATACACTTATAGCTCTATGTGCATCCGCATGTTGCATGGCAATCCCTACTCCTCACATCATATCTATCATATGGCTTTCTCTCGCCTATGATTGTCCTCATTGATGTGAGCCTTTCGCACCTTTTTCTCTTATTCCTCCACCATCTTTCTATTTCGCCGTTTAGGTGTCAACTTTCTTGCTCACGCTCATCCATTGCATGAGTTCTCAAAATATCGAAAGGGGGTGGATCAGTTTGACTTGTACCTGGCTAGTGGTCTGGGGACGAGTCCAGATAAGACTTCAAAGGAGACTTATGTGTGAAACCTTAGTAGATATAGTTCTCAACAAGAAAAAGTTTTCTCTCTCGTACTCCAAAATTTCCTTTCTTGCACGCAAACACCATTTGGAGACATTCGAGTCACAGATAGCGAGAGCTCTTGCACCTTATGTTCTTTTGTTGCTTGTGTCAATTCTAATATAGACTCTTCCTTGTTAAGACTTGAATTGAATTGCATGCTTTAATTGCTTTACTTGAAAGTTCTTATATGGTTTTGTGGCCTGTCACCACAGAAATTATGCTTGTTATCATTTACCTACTCGAGGACGAGCAGGAATTAAGCTTGGGGATATTGATACGTCCCAAACGTATCTATAATTTCTGCTTGTGCCATGCATGTTATGTGTGACTTTGCCATGTTTTTCTTGAACTTTTATACACTTTTGAGCATATTTGGACTAACCTATTAACTCAGTGCACCCAGTTGCCAGTTCCTGTTTTCTGCTCTTTTTGTATTTCAGGTTTTCCGGCCATTAAAAGTGCTCCAAAAATTCTGGAAAAATTATATAAAAAATCAGCGTCCCTGAAGCCTCCGGAAACACAAAGGAAGGAAGGGAGGGCCACCACCAGGACTCCAGAAGGGTCCATGGTGCGGCCCAGCCCTAGGCCACGCCAAGCACCCTCCTGGCTGCCTGGTGGCCCCTCTCGATGCCCCCTTTGGCCCCTATTTTTACCCCCGAGGAGGAAACCCCTAATATCGAAGTACTTTTTTCCAGAAGCGATTCCGATCTCCGCCGCCATCGAGAACTAGCTTCGGGGGTCACCAGGATCCTTCTCCGGCACCCTGCCGGGGAGGGCCTTGGCCCCCGGGGCCATCTTCATCGACTCTCCTTCCCCCATGATGCTTCTTGAGTAGTTCCTCCTTGGACTACGGGTTCTTGGCAGTAGCTATGTGATATTCTCTCCCCCTAGATCTTCAATACAATGTTCTCATGAGCTATCCTACATGATTGAGATCCATATGATGTAATTGGTGTTGTGTTTGTGGGATCCGATGAATTGTTACCTTGTTCAGTCCTAAGAGGTTTATGAATTATTGTTGCTGCAATTTGTTGTTCTTAATGCTTGTGACTAGTGCACGAGTAGCATGATCTCATATCTGAGAACGTTATGGTTGTATGATTATAATTGTTGTTCTAGATCTTATCTACGGTTGTATGCACCTATTATAGTCCGGAACCGGCGATCCCAATGGTGACAGCTTGGGACACCAAAGGGGATGGGCTATAATTTGAGGATCACATGTGTTCATAGAGTGTTAATGCTTTGTTCCGGTGCTCCGTCGCAGGAGTACCTTAATCTCCATAAGTTCCTTAAGTGGCCCCGTTCGTAGCGGGATGGTAGGACAAAAGATGTTGTGCAAAGTTCTTATTGCAAGCACGTACAACTACATACGGAACACATGCCTACGTTTGGTTCTTAGACTAGGATGCTCTAGTTTGTTCTTTGGCTAGAGTTGGTGCAATTCTGTCAATTGCCCAACTATAATTTGTTCACCCATCACCTTGTTCTTTTGCCTAGAGAGGTACCACTAGTGAAACCTTGACCCCCGGTCCATCTTTCACCTTCATTGCCTTTGTTGTTAGTTTTACTTTCTTTGCTGCTCCTACTACTTTGTTACTACTTTGTGGTCTTGGTGATTGGGGAAGTCTTAAAGGCTACACCCTTCAACACACCGTTGCTACTTATATCTTGTCTAGTGCTTTTTCAGGTGTGGTTGAATTGACAACTCAACTGCTAAGGATTATAAGTATTCTTTGGCTCCCCTTGTGTCGAATCAATAAATTGGGTTATTCTTACCCGCGAAGACTGTTGCGATCCCCTACACTTGTGGGTTATCACCGTGCATTGCTTTCTTCTCACTCCGAGAGTTGGCGTCCACCTTCGCCGGTACATCCAAACCCTTGGCATGATACGCTCTGTCATCATAAACCTCCTTATATCCTTCCTCAAAACAGCCACCATACCTACCTATCAAGGCATTTCCATAGCCTTTCCAAGATATATTTCCATGCAACATCCATCTTCTCATGACCTTATCTTCATGTCATACATGCTACTTTCTTGATCGATGAGTCGCATGCTAGTTGGGCTTTGCCCTAATCATTGCTACATGACGCGCTAGTATCATTGCATATCCAAAACGTATCTATAATTTCTGCTTGCTCCATGCCTCTTTTGTGTGATATTGGTATGATATTGATGAACTTCCATACACTTTTGATCATATTTGGACTAACCTATTAACTCAGTGCACCCCAGTGCAAGTTCCTGTTTTCTGCTGTTTTTCTATTTCAGGTTTCCCCCATATTAAAAGTGCTCCAAAAATTCGGGAAAAATCAAATAAAAAAATCAGCGTAGAAGAAGCTTTTGGAATCACCGAGGGGGGCCAGAGGGGACCCACCAGGGCCCCAGGCGCCCTCCCGGCGCGCCCTAGGGTGGGTCCGCGCCAGGGGGGCGCCTGGACCCCTGGTGGCACCCCTGGCTTCCCCCCTTCGCTTATTTATTCCTCGTGACGTGAAACCCCCGTGACGGGAACCCTTTTCGCGATCTCTCCTCTGTTCCGCCGCCGCCGCGCTTCCAAGATCGGGAGCACCAGAAGACCTCTTCCCGGCACCCTGCCGGAGGGAGGAACCACCTCCGGGAGCTTCTCCACCACCATGGATGCTTCCTGGATGAACCGTGAGTAGTCCACCTTGGACCAAGGGTCTATGATCAGTAGCTATGTGATGTACTCCTCCCCTCTTTGTTCTTCATGGATTAGACCTCGTGAGCTTCCCTAGATGATCGAGGCACATATGTAATATTTCTGCTGTTGTTATGCTGAGTTTGCTGGGATCCGATGGATTATGTGATTATGTTCAGATTGTGTTTGAGTAATATATTTGATTCTCCTCTTTTATATTTATGTTCTAGAGTAATTCTTGCATGTTCTCAGTTGTTGTTTATTCCTTTGGCCAAGTAGTAGGTAGTGACTCCAAGAGGGAGCATTATGCATGATTGTGGGTTCATGCCCCCCAATGACTAGCTTGAGTGACAGAAAGATGAGTCTAGGGGATGTGTTGTTGCCACAAGGGGAAAACAACGGTGCTTGTACTTGCGGGTGCAAGGATTGTTTACTTTACGCAAAGTTCTTTAATGCTTACACCCACTATCAATTTACTGCTTTATTTAATTTTCCGTTGCTATCACTATCATTATTATTCCGTGCATTTTATCATTTGTGAACAACAAGGCCGGAGGAATTGACAACTCCTCTGTACTTGTTGGGAAGCAAAGTTATTTGCTGTGTGTGCAGGTCCAGGTGAAGTAAGCAACCTCGGTTGTGAACGGCGCCATTGTTCACTTCACCACCTTCTTGTATCTGTTGGAGTCCTATTGGTTCGACATTCAACCTTAGCATCTTCACTAAGGGAAATTTCCGCTGTCTAGATCTCAACCTTACACTTTGGGTAACCAACGAGGGGGCGTTAAATCGTACCATAACCAGGTCACCGTGCACCATGCCCTCCTGTTGACCGTAAGAGGGATTGTCGAAACCGTCGTACCATAAAAGGTAATACCAAGCCGCCTCTTGTTGAACGTGGCTATGCCAATCATGTTGATGTTGAGAAGGCTAGGATGGATCCGACTATCGTGATGGGAACCCTCCTTGTTAATTCAGTACCAGCTTCTGTTCTGTTTGATTCAGGAGCCTCACATTCCTTCATATCTGATGCATTTGCACGTAAGCAAGACTTGCCGTTCGAAAACCTGTACCTCCGCTGGCGGTTTATTCTCCTGGTTCCAGTTGGGATACCTCGATGATAGCCCACAACAATCATATTGAAATTGGAGGATTCGTGTTTGCTGCTTCACTCATGGCCCTCAAGCTTTCTACCATTGACGTTATTCTTGGTATGGATTGGTTGAAAGCGCATGATGCTCACATCCGCTGTGGTACTAAAATAGTTCAGCTCACTCACCCTTTTGGCAAGACAATTCTGTACTCAACCCGAACAATTCAACATGCCGAAAGCCAGATATATGCTCTGAACGCACTGAATGCCTCACCTCTTGAAGGAATTGAGAATGTTCCAGTCGTTCGCGATTTTCTCGACGTCTTCCTAGAAGAACTGCCGGGAATACCCCCGATCAGAGATGTCGAATTCTTCATCGACTTGAAGCCCGGCACCGTCCCTATTGCTAAGCGCCCTTATAAGATGCCACCTCACCACCTCCTTGAACTGAAGAAGGAGATCGACATGGCAATCCTCAAAGGCTTCATCCGTCCAAATTCCTCTGCTTGGGGAGCACCTTCGCTCTTTGTCAAGAAGAGCGATGGAACGAACCGTTTGGTCCAAGATTACTGTCGGGGGAATATACCCCCGGTAGGGTCAAGCAGAAGGAATAATCTTCGAAAGCATCGGGCGCCGATTGCACCCTCAGCTCAGCTCGGCGTTTGCCGAGTGTGCCCCCAGCTCGGACCGCCGACTGCCCGCGCATCCGGCCGACTGCTCGTCTGCCGGTTGCCCGCAGCTCGGTCTGCCCGGAAGTTAACAGAAGACAAGACAACACAAGAGATGACATCTTTAGTCACATCAGCAATAGTGAAGTTGGTACAAGGGAATAGTGTAGTTGGTCCAAGTGGTCACCTCCTTGTCCCCTTGTCCCTTTGTCCCCTTCTCCCTTGTACTTGTTGTCCCCCTTGTACTCTCTCCCTCACCCCCTTGTCCCCTTGGCCTCCTATATAAAAGCACCAAGGGTGCCCACGGTGAAGGGTTCCTTCCTCGCCCCCCCCTCTCACAAGTAGAGAGAGCAAGAGCTCTCCTCTCCTCTCACGGCTAGGAGTAGAAGAGTAGCAGAGTAGAGTAGTAGAGTAGCAGTAGCTTAGCTAGCAGTAGCAAATCAGTTCGGCCTGGAGCAAAGTAGCTAGCAGATACAACTCAAGGAGCAACCATGTACAGATGTTCCACCGTATAGTGCACACATGCAGGAGTAGGGGTTTTATCTCTACGGAGAGCCCTAAACCTGGGTACATCGCAGTGCTCCCAATCTCGCCTCCGGCACCAGCGACACCAACCTCGGTCTGTCCCCCTCTTTAGCCATCCCCATGGCATCTGCCGCTACATATCGATGACAGTTGACGCCCACCGTGGGGCAGGCCGAGGCGTCGACTGGAGTTCTGATCCGGACGGGACCATCCCCTTCATCGACGGGTTCTTCTTCATCAGCGAGTCCTTCAGCGCCAACCTCTCCGGGATCTGGATCTGAGTCTACCAGGCTGAATGCCCGGAGGCTGCGTTCGCGTCCGGTCATCGCCAGCTGCGCATCTGTTTTCGGAGTCGTCCAGTTCCACCGCCGGGTCAAATTTTCTCGTCCGAGCAAGTTTTCCGCCCTGAGTGCGTCCGGTTCGGATGACAGGTCGGATATTCTCTCCGAGCAAAAATAGATAAATAGCCCGAGCAGAAAAATTCCTCCCGAGCAAAAAAAAAAGTTGTCCCCGAGCGCATGGCAGCTGTCGTCGTCGCGCCGGGCTGGCGTCATCGTCTCCGAGCTACCGTCGTCGTCTCTGAGCTGCGCCCCCGCGCTGGGCTGCCGTCGTCGTCTCCGAGCTGCCGCCGTCGACCCCGAGCTGTGCCCCTGCGCCGGGTTGCCGCCTTCGTCTCCGAGCTGCCGCCGTCGCTCATCGACATCGGCTGCCCCCAGCTTGGCCGCCGCCCGCTGGCTGTCCGTGCTCTGTCGCGCTGCCCTGTGTTCAGCCGACTGGTACTCCCTCGCCGTTCTTTGCCGGGTGCAGATACCAGAGAAAAGGAGTTTCACATACGCACGAAGCTGGCCATCAAAGGGCTAATGGATGAATAGTAAGCTCATGGATCAACAGTACAGTACATTGTTACCATACGTACTCAGTACCGTCTCCAAGTGCAGCGTGTTCCAGCTCCGAGCTCCTCGTCGAGCAGGCCGAGCTGCGTCCCCGCGCTCCGAGCTCCTCCTCCCCGAGCTGCTCCCAGCCCGCGCTGAGCCGCTTCCCCTCCGCCGAGCTCGTCGCTCCGCCCCGAACCAGTTGCGCCGCCGAATCGGCCGGCGCCGAGCTCTTTCTCACCCATCTCCCGCGGCAAGGCCCGCACCGAGCTGCGCCTCCGCACGGCCCCGAGCGACCCCTCCGAGCCGAATGCGCGCCGCGCACATCCGGCCGCGCCCCGGCCGTGCTCACCTATCGAGTCCGTCCGGCCGGTTGCCGTGCGCAGGCAGTGCCCTTTTCCCCCTGATAGCTGAAACAGAGAAGATAGAAAATTCAGAGAAATAGTTGGCCGAGCCGTGCTTGGCCCAGGCTAGCGCAGCCGGCTGTCAGCCGCCTCCGCCTGGATGGCCCCGCGGCTCCTCGGCTGCCTCTTCGCCGCATCCGGCTGCCACGCCTGAGCAGGCCGGCCTGCCTCCATCTGGCTGCCCCTGCGACGCACGGCTGTCGGCTCCCATCCGGCCATGCCCGATTGCTCCACTGGCCGGTCGGTACTGCGTGCTGCGTCCCTGGTTTTGCTAAGAAGGAGAGAAAAAGAGTTAGAAGGAAAGTTCAGATAGAGGCATCCGGACACACACACAAAAAAGATAGAGCAGGTCGGCTGTAAGAGAATTTACTATGCAAATTATTTGGTGGCCAACCAGTTGAGCCAGCTCGGTCCCCGACTGCAAGCAAGAAGAGCAGGTTTTAGAGAAAAAGTAGAAGAAGAGAGTCATCCGACTGCCCATCTCGGCGTAAAAAATAAGTGGTCGGCTGTGATCTGTTGGACCAGCTGCGACAAAAGAAAAGTGTGAGCCGATTGCTCAGCAGTTCGGCTGGCGCCAGGACGATTGCGCCCGCCAGTCCGCAGTGCATCCGTTTGCGTCTGTTCGGCCATCCGATTGCAAAAAAAAAGTGGTCGGCTGTGACCTGTTGACCAGCTGCGACCAAGAAAAAAGTGTGAGCCAATTGCTCAGCAGTTCGGCTAGTGCCAGGCCGATTGCGCCCGCTAGTCCGCAGTGCATCCGTTTGCACCTGTTCGGCCATCCGATTGCAAAAAAAAGTGGTCGGTTGTGATCTGTTGGACCAGCTGCGACAAAAGAAAAGTGTGAGCCGATTGCTCAGTAGTTCGGCTGGTGTCAGGCCGATTGCGCCCGCCAGTCTGCAGTGGCATCCGTTTGCGCCTGTTCGGCCATCCGACTGGAAAAAAAAAACAACAGGTCGGCTGTGATCTATTGGACCAGCTGCGACCAAGAGAAAGTGTGAGCCGATTGCTCAGCAGTTCGGCCGGTGCCAGGCCGATTGCGCCCGCCAGTCTGCAGTTGCGTCCGTTTGCGCCTGTTCGGCCATCCGACTGCAAAAAAAAAGTGTGCGGCTTTGTCCTAGATGGCACGCTATCTACCTGGAGCGCCTGCAAGAGATAATTTGCCCGAGTCATAGAGTCACCCGGAGGCTCGGAGGACGAACCTTCCGAGTGCCCCGTCTGCTACAACATGAGAGGACCCTCCGGATGACTCAACAACTCACCCGGAGGCTCGGAGATTGCACCTACCGGATGCTCGTCGAGTCACCCGGAGGCTCGGAAGACGAGCCTGCCGAGTGCCCCGCCTACTACAACAACAGAACACTCTCCGGATGACTCACCAAGTCACCCGGAGGCTACACCCAGTGGGTGCACCAGCCGCGCCAAAAATGCAATGTGAGTTTCAATAGCGTTTATCACAGCAAGTATGCCAGATGAACCTGAGTAGTCTTCGGGAGTTATCTCCGTGTTATTTCTAGTTGGCTGCATGCTTGGCCGGGACCGGATAACCCAAATCGTTATTTCCCACAGATGAATTAGTAGTGTGTAGGATACCAAAGGCTCACTCTTCGAGCCATCTGCAGACCGCAGGTCGGCTGTAATGCTGGTAAGAGCAAAACCTGAAGGTCACCGCACATGAAAAAACATCCGAAGGGAGAACAGCTTGGGCGACCCGATCACATTCCTTTTGAGAAGTTTGCTCGGTTGAGTTTTCTCCCCGAAGTCTAAGTACTGTATACTCTATCTCGCGGCCCACTCTTCGATCCAGATGCAGACCGCATGTCGGCTGTAATGCTGGCGAGAGCAAAAGCCAACGGGTGGAATGAACAGAAAAATGTCTGAAGGACTCGAGCTAGGCCGAGTCGGCCTCCCGCCGCACAATCTATACTTCAGAAAAAATAGTGAAGATTTGATATGTCTGTACTGACTAACTCTATCTTATGCATGATCGTTTCCGGGGGAAAACTGTTGAGACCCTTGACGACATCGACTACAACAGAAGCAAGATAAGATCCGTGCCGACTACACACAGTCGACCCGAATCTCGTAGGCTACACCCAGTGGGTGCGCTGACGCGCCCCCACCGGAAAGAAGCAGGTGAAGATCCGAGCCGACTGCACGCAGTCGGCCCGAATCTCGGAGGCTACACCGAGTGGGTGCGCTGACGCGCCCCCACCAGAAAGAAGCTGCCCCAAGTGCAATTATCATCCATCTACACCGACAAGGAAGAAGCCCCCGGATGACTCTCCGAGTCACCCGGAGGCTCGGAAGCTACTGTCGGGGGAATATACCCCCGGTAGGGTCAAGCAGAAGGAATAATCTTCGAAAGCATCGGGCGCCGATTGCACCCTCAGCTCAGCTCGGCGTTTGCCGAGTGCGCCCCCAGCTCGGACCGCCGATTGCCCGCGCATCCGGCCGACTGCTCGTCTGCCGGTTGCCCACAACTCGGTCTGCCCGGAAGTTAACAGAAGACAAGACAAGACAAGAGATGGCATCTTTGGTCACATCAGCAATAGTGAAGTTGGTACAAGGGAATAGTGTAGTTGGTACAAGGGGTCACCTCCTTGTCCCCTTGTCCCCTTCTCCCTTGTACTTGTTGTCCCCCTTGTACTCTCTCCCTCACCCCCTTGTCCCCTTGGCCTCCTATATAAATGCACCAAGGGTGCCCACGGTGAAGGGTTCCTTCCTCATTCCCCCCTCCTCTCACAAGTAGAGAGAGCAAGAGCTCTCCTCTCCTCTCACGGCAAGGAGTAGAAGAGTAGCAGAGTAGAGTAGTAGAGTAGCAGTAGCTTAGCTAGCAGTAGAAAATCAGTTCGGCCTGGAGCAAAGTAGCTAGCAGATAAAGCTCTGCAGGAGTAGGGGTTTTATCTCTACGGAGAGCCCTGAACCTGGGTACATCGCAGTGTTCCCAATCTCGCCTCCGGCACCAGCGACACCAACCTCGGTCTGTTCCCCTCTTTAGCCATCCCCATGGCATCTGCTGTGAAATATCGACGACAATTACCGACCTAACAACCAGACAACAATACAGAATAAGTATCTGCTCCCTCGGATCAACGATTTATATGATCAACTTGCTGGATCTACAGTGTTCTCGAAACTAGACTTGAGGTTGGGTTACCATCAGATCCGGGTCCGCGAAGAGGACATTTCGAAGACCGCTTTCATTACTCGCTATGGTTTATACGAGTACACCGTCATGTCTTTTGGCCTGACCAATGCCCCGGCCACCTTCTACCGATTGATCAACTATATATTTATGGAATATCTCGACAAGTTCATCGTGGTTTATCTGGATGATATCTTTTTATACTCCAAAAATGAAGAGGAACATGATGAACACCTTCGTCTTATATTGGAAAAGCTTCGAGAACACAAACTCTATGCTAAGTATTCTAAGTGTGAATTCTGGCTTCCCGAAGTAACTTACCTTGGTCCTGTGATTTCCAAGGATGGCTTCGCCGTTAACCTAGAACAAATTCAGGCTATTCTTGACTGGACTCCTCCCAGAACGGTCAAGCAAGTCAGAAGTTTCCTCGGCCTCGCTAGCTATTACCGTCGTTTCGTCGAGAACTTCTCCAAGATTGCCATGCCTCTGACTAATCTGCTTCACAAAGGCGTCAAGTTCGAGTGCACAGACAAATGCCAGGAAAGTTTTCAAGCTCTCAAGGACAAGCTCACTTCTCCCCCAGTGCTTGCTCCCCCTGATACCAAGAAGGACTTCGTGATATACTGTGACACGTCTTGTCAAGGATTAGGCTGTGTCCTAATGCAAGAGCGCAAAGTGATTGCTTATGGCTCTCGTTAGTTGCGTTCTCACGAAGAAAACTATCCAACGCATGATCTCGAATTGGCAGCAGTAATTTATGCATTGAAGCTGTGGCGGCATTACCTCGTTGGTAATCGTTGCGAGGTCTACACCGATCACCAAAGCTTGAAGTACTTGTTTACTCAGCCAGATCTGAATCTCCGCCAACAAAGATGGCTCGAGACAATAGCCGATTTCAACATGGATATTTATTACACCCCTAGAAAAGCTAATGTGATGGCCGATGCCTTGAGTCGCAAAGCCTATTGTAGTGAACTGGAGGTTCAAGTACAACAACCACTTCTGTATGAAGAGCTCCGCAAGCTGAATATCGAAATTGTTCCGCAGGGATATGTGAATTCCCTGGTTGTCAAACCAGACCTCGTTGACCGCATCAAGACGATACAACATTATGACTCTGACATTTGGAAGATAAAGCATCGTGTCGCCAGCGGAGAGCCCTCATTCTTCACTATTGATGCAAATGATGATAATGCGGTGTACTTCAAGGGTCGTTTAGTGGTTCCGGTAGCCAAGGCCAACCTTAACTACGCCCCTGATGTCATGAAAGAAGCTCACGATACCCCTTTGTCGATTCACCCTGGTAGTACCAAGATGTACCAAGACATTCATCCGCAGTTCTGGTGGCCTAACATGAAGCAAGACATTGCCCGATATGTCTCTGAATGTGACATTTGACGTCGCGTCAAAGCCGAACATCAAAGACCCGCTGGAACTCTGCAACCACTCTCTATTCCTGAATTGAAATGGGACAAGATTGAAATGGACTTCGTCACTGGTTTTCCCCGATCACAGAAGGGTCATGATGCCATCTTTGTCGTCATCGACCGATTCTCTAAGGTTGCGCACTTTCTGCCAGTCAAGGAGACTATCTCTGCTAGTTAGTTAGCAAACTTGTATGTTTCCAGAATTGTGTCCCTCCACGGTATTCCGTTGGAGATCAGTTCAGACCGTGGCAGCATTTTCACCTCAAGATTTTGGGATAGTTTCCAAGAAGCTATGGGCACTCACCTAAACTTCAACACCTCTTATCATCCCCAGTCGCAAGGACAAGTTGAACAAGTCAATCAAGTGCTTGAAGACATGCTTTGAGCTTGTGTCATCTCATTCGGTAAGAAATGGGAGGAATCCCTTCATTTGCTGAATTCTCGTACAACAATAGCTACCAAGCTAGTCTGAAGATGGCACCCTTTGAATTTCTCTATGGACGTAAGTGTCGAACCCCTCTGAATTGGTCAGAAACTGGGGAACGAACTCTCATTGGTCCGGAAATTATATAGCATGCTGAAGATCAGGTTCGCATTATCCGTGAACATTTGAAAGCTGCTCAGTCCCGCCAGAAGAGCAACTATGACCGCAAGCACAAGGAAATGGTCCATCAACCCGGAGAACAAGCTTACCTTCATGTCACTCCCATGAGGGGCACTCATTGTTTCGGGATCAAAGGCAAGTTAACTCCTCGCTACATTGGCCCGTTCCGTATCCTGTCCAGAAGTGGACCGGTGACCTACCGGTTGGAGTTGCCGTCAAACCTCTCTCAAGTGCATGATGTCTTTCATGTGTCGCAACTCCGTCGCTGCTTCAAGGATCCTATCCGAGCAGTGGATCATGGAATGCTTGAACTACAACAAGACTTTTCTTATCAAGATTATCAGAGCCGCATTCTTGATCAGTTTGAACGTCGAACCCGGAACAAGGCAATCAAGTTCCTTAAAGTTCAGTGGTCGAATCAGTCTGAAGATGAATCCACTTGGGAACGCGAAGATCGTCTTCCTGAGGAATACCCCGATCTTTTCCCCTCTACCGCTTAGATTCTCGGGACGAGAATTCCTGTAGTGGGGGAGATTTATAACACCCTTAGTGTTAAGGAACAGTAATTCCCTTGTTAATCAAAATTACTGTTGCTAATCACTGTTGCTCATCATGCTCAGATCAACTTTGCATTTGATCATATCCATAATCATGATGGTTGGTATTAAAAACAATGTGCCATCCTATGCCTTGATCATCATGGGTCAATTCAAATTCAAACCCCCTTTTGAATTGATAATAAAAATAAAGTGACAATTAAACTTTGTCCAAAAATTATGCAACCACTTTTGTAAAATCACAAATATTCAGTGGACCATGTCCATGTGGGTATGGGAATTTATTAAGCTTCAAAATAAATCCAACAATTAAAACAGTATCTTAATTAGTCCATTTTAATATTTTAATATTTAATTAAAATAATAAATGGTTTTATTTGGGCACAAAACTTTTTGTGGCACTCTGGTCAAGTGCAATATCAATTATGGATCAAGTTCCATATTTTACAAAATTGTAAAAAAGCAACTAAAAAGAAATACAAAAAGGAAAGAACAGAAACAGAAAAGAAATAAAAGAAAAAGGCCTGCTGGCCAGTGCACTAAGTGCACAGTGCAGTCCAACCGGCCCAAACCAGCCCACTTGGCCCACCAGGGGTCATCCCCTTCCTACTGTTCCCCCTCCCCCTCGTGTCGCGATGGCAGGAGCTGCTCGACGGCGATTGTCGTCGTGTCGAGCATCCGCAGCTCCTATGGTTCGAGCCCCTGGATAACTACTCGCCCCCGAGCCCCCTCGCGAACCCTAGCCCCTTTCCTCCCCCTCCTCGTGCCACCATCATCGTCGCGCAGTAGCCCGAGCCCGCCATCGCCATTGACACGAGCTCGCGCGGCCACTGAGCTCCACAGCCCCCGCCGCCGTGTCAAATCGACGCGCCATCGCCGACCACGTTGTTACCCTCCTCCAATTCGGGCTGATATGCTCGACTCGCGACGCCATCGTCACCGAACCCCGCCGCGGCCGCCACCTCGCCGTCGACGATTCCGGCCGCCACAGCTCGTCCCCGCGCACGCTGCCTTCCCCTACCGACCGCGGTGAACACCGCAACCATCCCCAAGTGCTCGCTGTCGCCCGTTAACCCCCATTTGTGTTCCCATCTTTTTCGTGCTCCGGCCGCCGCCATGGCCGCGGACATCGCGCTCCCGTGTGTCGCAGCGCGCGCGGTTGACACCCACATGCTTCCGGTGAGCTACTGAGTCCGCTTGACCACTTCACGCACGCCAAATCGCGTTGGAATCGAGTCCTCGTCGATGTTCGAAAACTTCAACCGCCGCGCTCGTCACCGGCAAGGATTCCGACGAGCCCCGGCAACCCCGAGCCCACCAAACGATGTGGCTCGTCCCCGGGAACACGCAGCAGCAAACCTCGTCGCGAACGGCCGCCGGAATCCAGCGCTAGGTCGTCGGCCGTGGCTGCCCTCGCCGCCGGCGAGCTCCCGCGGTGGCTGCCAGGTGGGCCCGCTGGATTAGCCCCTAACCCCACCCCCTGTGCCACTTATATGTGGGCCAGGGCCCCTAATTAACCTGTTAATTAAAAACACTTGAAAATAACCCCCTGACCAACTGACATATGGGCCCAGCCCCTTAATTATCTCTCTGGATTTAATTAAAATAATAATTAACACATAGTCTATTACAGCTGGGCCCCACCACTAATAACACTAAAATAATTAATTTGTTAAAACATGTCTCAATGACATGTGGGTCCTTCTGTTTAACTAATTAAATTAAAAGAATTTAATAAACCACCCAATTAGTCAATGACAGGTGGGACCCACTGGTCAGTTGAGCAGTCAAAGGCTCTAGCCCATGACATGTGGGTCCCCGCTGTCAAGTTAACTTGGTCAACAGAAGTTGTGGATAATGATGCATTTTAATAATAAAGAAAATTAAGAAATTCTTTTAAAATGATTTAAACTTTAGAAATTAATATCTTTTAAATCGTAACTCAAGTTCAACAACTTTATACATGAAAGTTGATCAAAAAAATATAATGAATACGGATATGCCACTCGTATGCTGTCGGGACCCGGAATATGCGTATGTAATTCCAGTCACGATGCAATCACATGGAGAGCCGAGAGCCGTACCCACTTGTGTACGCAGACAAGGCCAAGCACATAACACTCTCGGAAAGCATTGAACGTGAGGGGCATCCCATCCAGGCCGGATGATCAACTGAGATGGGTCCTCATCGTCCGCTCACAAGTCTAAATGCTTATTGGTGGTGAATCCCATACTCATAGACAAGTCGCCTCAACCATGTTATCGATTGAATCCTAACTCTTACATAGACTTACTCCAGCCCGATCACTTAGTCGGGGTCTAGGGGGGGCTCGATCATACAACAAAGTGTGCACGTGACAGAGTCACGAGCAATCGCATCGCAATGCCCCAAGCTGCGCACATCTAAGGGCCACTTGGTGTATAAAAGACCGTCAGCCAGATCACCACTAAGGTCTCGAAAACCCATACTAAGACATGCATGTTATAATCATACACGCAGCACACATGTCTAGTACGAACATCAGGTATCATCACATAACTCTACAAAGTACTTCTTTATTGATTTACACATAGAGCATACAAAGATCACATGTCTGTGATAAACATTACCTCATACAACGGAAGCAAATTAGGTCTGAGTACAGACAAGATTAACAAATGGCTTAGAGAAGCCTTGTTCAACAATCATGCCCTTCCACGAGGGACCAGACTGCTGTCTGGAACTATACTAGCTTAGTCAACGTCGAGCTTCAGGAAGGTGACTCCATCGGGGTCTGGTTTCCATCTAAAACATAGAACAAGCAAACGTGATTACAAAGTCGTACTCAGCAAGACTTACATCAGAACTATACTACTCATGCTCAAGTTTCAAGGTAAAGGAGGTGGGGTTCAACATGCAGAAGTTCCAGCTTTGACATGGCTAGTCCTGTACTACGAGTACCAGACTTGAGGTAAGAAGCGTACACGAGTCCACTACCAAGTCTCCAACCAATACACCACTATGGTTACTTCCTCGACTTCCCCACGAGGAAGCACACCACAACACTCACACTTATTTTGCGAGTTTTAGAGTATCCATTCAAGTTGTCTAATAATCAAGCACAACTTTCCAAGTAGTCCCTTACCGCAGACGCGGCTATTCGAATAGTTTTGTTAACCTTGGAGGGGTGTACTACTACACACATGAAACCATCAGTTACCGCCGGGATCTCGTCACCCTTCAAGCGGGTGTCGGAGAGGATAATTTCCACAACTTTTACCTCACAACCAATTCTAATCCAGGAATCAACCATCTGAGTTTCTCACCGCTGAAGAGTCCGGTCGGGTCAACGATACGGACTCAGACGATGCAGGCGACCGAGACGCCACCTTAGCAGATGGTTTTCCTGTCTCACAGGTCCACCCACATATCTAAATGATGCAAACTTTCATTCATTATTTTTCTATGCATATGCCAAATGGAAAGCCCGAACTAGTGACTCCTGGACTTGAACTAGGGTGAGTTAGTAGGTTGAGCGGGGGTCCATGTGCCCAACATGTGGTAGTACTCTTCGTCTTGGATCACCACACAAGAACTCGGGCTTAAGGCGGTGTTCAACAAGACAACCCACTGTGTACTCCTACACAGCCTCTCATCGTTCACCTTGTATTAGGGTGGATTCACCGACACAGTTTCACCTTCATCAGTAACATGATCACAACCATCCCGACTCACAGATCATTGTAACCTCATTGTAACCTGTAAGCATGCAATAAGCTGTAACAGTTGCAGGGGCCACATGATATCAATCAACTCCTATGTCAGCTAGGATTGTGGTTTGCTTACTACTGTGACAAGATGATAGGTCATGCATCGGATATGGGTTCAACTATGCGGTAGAATCGATAACAAGGTGATCTCCTAATCATGCATAAGCGAGACTGAGAGGGAAGTAGGATTTTATAGACATGATCAATGGGGTTTGCTTGCCTTGCTGACGAGGTTCACACACTGTGTCTTCAACGAAGGGGGTGGCCTCTGGTTCCGGTTCCACCTCTATTCGAGAAAACATCACAAACATTGCAATCAATATAATGTACAATGCACAATCACATGATCAAGTTGTAGAACATGATGTATATGGTACTGGTTTGTTCACAAATCAATTTAATTGAAGTGTATTGCAAAGGATTTGCAAATTCAAACTTCAAATTTGAATTCAAATTAAGCCATATACAAACTTGCTACTGTTTCCCCATTTTAAAATGGTCAAACATGATTTTTTTTGCATATTCTTAATCCTTGCATTTTTCTGATAATTTTTCATATATTATATGTTTAATTTGGAGTTAATATGAATTTTCTATGAATTTATAAAGTTTAATCTATTTTCTGTAATTTTATTATTTGTTTTAATTCAAAATCTAATTACTGCGTCAGCATGACATCATGCTGACGTAGGGGGGCCTCTGAACAGAGGGACCCACTGGTTAGCCTCTCTGGGGTTAATCCCCGTTTTATTTTAATTAAGCAGAGGGGTTAGGGGGCCTGGCCCCACTGTCAGTGAGAGGGTTAGGGGGTAATTAGTGGGATTTGGCTCCGGCTTAGGCCTCTAATGGCGGGGTCGCCGGAGGGCCACCGGAGCTTCGCCGGAGTTCCGATTCCGGGCATGGGGGAGGGATCTATGGGCACTGGAACGTGGCCCGCAGGTTGGCGCATCTCAGGGAGCAGGTGGGGGTCAAGAAAGCGCTCTGGGGCGTCGGCTATTTCAACGGAGGCGGTGGCCGGAGCTCGGACTTCGCCGGAACCACGCTCCAGGGCACGGGAGGAGGCAGGAGAAAGGGCAAAGCGACGAGCTGCTCACCCTGAGCGCGAAGAGGAGCTCGGGGAAGCCGGGGATGCTCGGGTTGCAGCGTATTTGAAGGTCGTCTCCTCGGCGGCCGGCGGCGTCTCGGTGAGGAAGGCGGCGTCTCCAAGGGTTCCCAGGTTCGATTGGAGGAGGGCTTCGACGGAGATGACGACGCTGCACGCGTTAGACAAGGTGGCGGGGGCTCTGGAGCTCACCGGTCGCGAGTTCCCACGGCGGCGTTCTACGGTGGCTTCGGGAGGTGGCAAAATCGGGTGAGAGAGAGCAGGGGAGGAAGGGGGAGATGGACACGGCAAACGGGGAGCCTCCGTGGCGTCCAGCGGCGAGGGGGGTAGGGCCAGGGGGAAGCAGAAGGTGGCCGGCTGCCGTGGCATGGCCGCCACGCAGCTCCCAACGTGCCGGGCGCGGGGTAGAAGACGGCCCTGCCCCTGGTGGGCTGGGCCGGCTTGCTGGCCAGGCTGGGCCACATGGGCCAGAAGCACAGGTAAGTTTCCTTTTTCCTTTTTGTTCTGTTTTTCTTTCTGTATTTTTGTTGTGACTTGATAAATAAATACCTAGGCAATTTATAAAATTCCCAAAACTTTTATATGGACTTACAAAGCATATAGTAGCCACTCACAAGTTTTGGAGATTTTTGAAATTCAAACAATTTGAATTTTAATTCAAATTGGAGTTTAATTTAATTTCCAAGCCCTGTTTGGAATATTTGAAAAATCCATGAGCATGGGGTTGGTCCCACATCACTTTATATGTGATCATGCATATTTATAAGACTTTTCAAAAATACCAGAGGAATTTTTGGAAGCAATTTTTATCTGGCCTTTTGAATTAAATTCTCTAGGGCTTTTCTTTTCCCCATTTTTGAATTTCTTTTGAAATTTTCACATGATGCAAAGGGATCAAACAACCCTAGCACTTACCCAAGTTGGGGTTCTGACAACTCGCCCCCACTCAAAAGAATCTCGTCCTGAGATTCAGAAGTCATCGGGAGGAAGGAGGGGTACTCGGCACAGAGACAGTCTTCTCTTTCCAAGGTTGGTTCTTTCTCGGAGTGATGTGACCATTGCACTTTCAGAAACCTGATCTTCTGACGATGAGTGACACGCTCTGCGGAATCAATAATACGAACATGGTACTCTCGATAAGAAAGGTCATCTTGGAGATCAAGCGTTTCATGGTCGACTTCGCGGATGGGGTCCTTGAAGCAACGCCTGAGTTGTGGCACATGGAATACATCATGTACTCGGGAAAGGTGTGGGGGTAGTTCAAGTTGGTAGGCAACTTCTCCACGTTTAGCAAGAATGTGTAAAGGTCCGATGTAACGTGGGGCCAACTTGCCTTTGATACCGAAGCGTTGGGTACCCTTCAGAGGAGTAACCCGAAGGTAAGCCTTCTCATCCAGATTGTAGCTTTCTTGCCTATGATGACGATCATAGTAGCTTTTCTGACGAGACTGTGCGGCTTTCAATTGATCATGAACCATGTGAACTTTATCTTCTGCTTCCTTGATCATATCCGGTCCAAAGAATTGTCTTTCACCGGTTTCTGACCAGTTTAGGGGTGTTTGACATCGTCGTCCATAGAGGAGTTCAAAAGGAGCCATGTTCAGACTAGATTGGAAACTATTGTTATAAGAAAATTCGGCAAATGGAAGAGACTTTTCCCAATTATTTCCGAAAGATATAACACAAGCTCTGAGCATGTCTTCAAGAATTTGGTTAACCCTTTCAACTTGACCGCTAGACTGGGGATGGAAAGCTGTACTAAAGGAGAGATGAGTTCCCATAGCATTCTGGAAGCTTTCCCAAAATCTAGAGGTGAAAAGGCTACCACGATCAGAATTGATTTCCAAAGGAACACCATGAAGAGACACAATTATAGAGACATACAAGTCCGCTAACTGGCTAGCAGTTATAGACTCGCGAACTGGAAGGAAGTGAGCAACTTTGCAAAGCCTATCAACGACAACGAAGATGGCATCATTTCCTTTCTGGGTTTTTGGAAAGACGGTGATGAAGTCCATACCGACTTTGTCCCATTTCCACTCGGGAATAGGCAATGGTTGAAGAGTACTAGCAGGTCTTTGGTGTTCGGCCTTAATGCAACGACAAACATCACATTCAGCAATGAACTTAGCAATTTCTCTCTTCATCCTAGTCCACCAAAATCTCTGGCGTAGGTCTCGGTACATCTTTGTGCTACCAGGATGAATCGAAAGGGGAGTGTCATGAGCTTCCTTAAGAATTAGCCTCCTAAGATTGTGTTTTCGTGGTAGCCAAAGAAAACGACACCTTGATCATTTATGGAGAAACATTTAGCAACTCCGCTAGCAATGTTCTTCTTGATCTCTCGAATACCACTATCACATTTCTGGGCGGCTATAATTTTATCCTCAAGGGTTGGTTTCGCTACCAAGGTAGAAAGAAAGCCATGATGAACAATCTCGAGATTGAGTTTTCGAAATTCCTCATGAAGAAGTGGTTGATAATGTTGTAACATGAGGTTGTTACAATATGACTTACGACTTAGTGCATCATCCATGACATTGGCTTTGCCTGGGGTGTAAGAAATTCCTATGTCATAATCTTTTATCAACTCTATCTAGCGTCTTTGCCTGAGATTAAGATCTGGCTGGGTGAATATGTATTTGAGGCTTTGGTGACCGGAATATATCTCACAACGATTACCAAGGAGGTAATGTCGCCAAGTCTTCAGGGCATGAACTACGGCAGCGAGTTCAAGATCATGGGTAGGGTAGTTCTCTTCATGTGGACGCAACTGGCGTGAAGCATAAGCTACCACATGTCTATCTTGCATAAGTATGCATCCTAACCCTTGCCGTGAAGCATCACAATAGATCTCGAAATCCCTTTTGGTGTCTGGAGGTGCAAGTACGGGTGCAGAAGTCAATCTTCTTTTTAGCTCTTGAAAGCTTTCCTCGCACTTGGGAGTCCATAGGAATTTCTTATCTTTCTTGAGGAGTTCAGTTAGAGGCTTTGCAACTTTGGAGAAGTTCTCAACGAAGAGGCGACAATAGCTTGCTAAGCCAAGAAAACTCCTAACTTGCTTAACCGATTCAGGTGGAGTCCAGTCAAGGACGGCCTGAAGTCTCTCGGGATTGACAGCAATGTCTTTCGCAGAAATCACGTGGCCTAAGTAGGTCACTTCTGGTAGCCAAAATTCGCACTTAGAGAACTTGGCGTAAAGGCGATGATCTCGAAGTTTCATCAATACCAACCTAAGATGTTCTGCGTGCTCTTCTTCGTTCTTCGAGTAGATGAGAATGTCATCAAGATAAACTACAACAAATTTATCTAGGTAATCCATGAAGATCGAATTCATTAAGCGCGAGAATGTGGCGGGGGCATTGGTTAAACCGAAGGACATGACGGTATACTCGTAAAGACCATAACGAGTAGTGAAAGCCGTTTTGGGAATGTCCTCGTTCCTGATTTTGATTTGATGATAGCCTAATCTCAAATCCATCTTGGAGAAGACAGAGGATCCAACAAGTTGATCGTAAAGATCATTGATCCTGGGCAGTGGGTACTTGTTCTTTATCGTCGCTAGATTTAGCGGGCGATAGTCTACGCACATCCTTTCTGTTCCATCTTTCTTCGTTACGAAAATAAAGGGGCAACCCCATGGCGATGAGCTAGGGCGGATGAAGCCTTTTGCCAAAGAAGCATCAAGTTGGGTTTTTAGCTCAGCTAACTCATGTGGGGCCATTCTATATGGGCGTCTGGAGATTGGGGCTGTGCCTGGTATAAGATCCACTATGAATTCTACACATCTGTCAGGGGGCATCCCTGGCAGTTCTTCAGGAAAGACATCCGGGAAGTCATGAACCACCGGAATATCTTCAAGGTCAGGAAGGGGAAGCACATTCAAAGTATGCATCTGGATTCTAGAACCGGGTGAGGTGTAGTCAATGGTCTGGCCTGAAGGATGCGTGAGTTTAACTGACTTGGCTTTACAATCAAGGACAACATTCTGTCTTGATAACCAATCCATGCCTAGGATGACATCAATGTCCAAAGACTTGGGGGCTATAAGAGAAGCAAGGAATACTAAACCCTCAATTGCAATTTGATTGCCATGGCTTACTCTATTAGTTTGCCACTTTGAACCAGGAGTTTGAATGATCATTGGAGAAAACATTTCTTCAAAAGGGAATTCATGACAAAGTGCATAACTCTCCGACATGAATGAATGAGAAGCTCCTGGATCGAAAAGAACGGAGGAGGGAACATGATTGACTGGGAGTGTACCAAGGATGACGTCAGAAGTATCAATAGCTTCCTCAACTGAGATTTGGTTCACACAACCACTACTAGTGGATGAAGGCTTTGCTTGCAAGGGTTTGGAGGTGGATTTCCTTGATGGTTTACGTCGAGAATGACGTGGTGTCATCAAAACCTGAGGGCACTGACGGAGGTAATGGCCTGGCAGACCACACTTGAAACACACCCTGCCTGACTTGCTGGGAGCAGGATTACTTGATTGCACACCATCATTCCTGGGAGGAACAATGTTTTGAGGTGGATGGCATATATGGGATGGTGGCCTCTGAAGAAGTTTTGAGGTATGGCACTAGTTGAAATCAATATTCGGCGTTTCTAAGAGGCTGAACTTGCAGGAGGAGCAAGCTCAAGAGCATTCTTGCGAGACTCTTCGAACACTTCATTGTCATGCTCAGCTCTAAAGGGTCTGTTGACTAAATCGTCAAAGGTGGCAAATTCAAGGAGGTTCAGATCATGGCGAAGGATGGGGCTAAGTCCCTTACGGAACCTTGCCTGCTTTCTGGCATCGGTGGTGATCTCATCTTGGGCATAATGAGCAAGACGGTTGAACTCTCTCACATACTCATGAATGGACATCTCTCCTTGAGTCAGGTTGCAGAACTCTTCCTTCTTGCGCTCCATTGTCAGAACCCCAACTAGGGTAAGTGCTAGGGCTTGTTGCTCTTTGCATCATGCAAAATTTCAAATGAAATTCAAAAATGGGGAAAAGAAAAGCCCTGAGAATTTAATTCAAATGGCAAGATAAAAATATTTTTCCAAAATCATTTGAATATTTGGAAAATTCCTATAAATGATGGTGATCATTTCAAAAGTGGTTTGGGTTCAGTCCCATACTCAAGGAGTTTTCTAAAATTCAAACAGTGCCTTGGAAAATTAAAAGTACCCCTATTTGATTTGAAATTCAAATAAGTTGAATTTCAAAAATACCCAAATCCTAAATGTGACTAGCTACTGGTCACCTAGGGTTTATAAAATTATTTGGGCATTTTTATAAAATGCCTTGGTATTTTTACCAGAGCAAAACAAAAGACAAAAAATAGAAAACAGAAAGCAAAAAGAAGGAAAAAGGAAAAAGAATCCCAGCCCACCCCCTTAGGCCTCGGGCCCAACTTACCTGCCCGTCCTAGCCCACCTCTCCTCCCTATCGTCTTCCTCCCCGCCGATCCAAGCAGCTCGGTGGAGGGTGCTCGACGGCCGCCGACGCCACCTCATGCTTCCCAAGGCCACGTCTTCGTTCCTGGAAGCTCCCCAACGCCCTCCTCATCCATTCCCCTCCCCTGGAGACGTCTCTCTGTCTCTCCCCTCGCCGATTTCTTGCCGCCAGAGAAACCCCGAGCTATGCCGTAGTCCGTCGACGAGCGCAGCCGTGGCCAACGCCGACGAGGAGGCAAGCCAAGGTGTCTACCGTGACCGCCGCCGCCTACTTCTTCGAGCCCCTCATTCAATCGATCCGGATACGCCCTGGAGACGCCGCCCGCGACGAGTTCTTTCCCACGGCCGTCGTGCGCCATTGTTGGAATTAAGCCGCTGAATTGCTTCTTCCGGCGTCCTCGACCCCTCCATCAAGGTCTGGTTGATTTCACTCGCGTTTCCCCTCTTCTTCCGACCCCTCCCGTGCTCTAGGCGCTGGTGTCGTCGGAGCAGGGCCGCGGCTGCTGCGCAGGACGACGCCGCCGTCGCTCCAGAGCTCCCCGACGCCCCCTGCTTGGTGCACCAGACGCGGAAGACCACGGGCGACCGTTTGGCGCAAGGCCCATGCCCCCCCCCCCCCCCCCGTGGCCTAAATCAAATTTCGTCGAGCCCTCCGCCGCGCCATGTCCACGCCGGCGAGGCTCCGGCCACCCCCGAGCCTCCCCGTGGGCACTGGGTGACGCGGGTGGCCTCAGGCGTCCCTCTGGTGGCCTCGGCGAGCTCTCCCATGGCCGGATTCGCCACTCCGGCGAGGCGCCGCCGCCTCCCGTGGCCACCGGCGGCTAACCGCCGGCCTGCCCACTTAATTAGGGGGCTAATCCCCCTAGTCATTTGACCCAAGGTCAATGACAGGTGGGCCCTGGCCCCCCTTAATCCAAATTAAATTTATTTAAACAGAAGGGTTAACCCCCTGAGGCTGACACCCTAGCCCCACATGTCAGCTCCCCTGTGACATCAGCATTGCATCATGCTGATGCAATAATTTTTTTTCCAGAAAATAAAGAATTAAAGAAAACAGAGAAAAATCCAGAAAATCAATTAAACTTTAGAAAATCATAACTAATTCATATTAACTCCAAATTTAATAAATAATATATGAAAAATTATCAGAAAAATGCAAGGATTAATAATATGCACTTTGTTTCTATGTTTCATTTTAAAATGGGTGAACAGTAGCAAATGTGCATATGACATATTTTGAATTCAAATTTGAAGTTTAATTTGCAAATCCATTGCAATACACTTCATTTAAATCAAATGTACCACAAACCAGCACCATTCACATCATGTGACAAAATAAACATGTGCTTGTGCATTTACTTCCGAAGTTGTCCCCCCTTGCTGATGATTGCCTCCGATGACAGACGTTCCGAGACGGTGATCACCCCCGAAGGAGAAGACCACCGTTAAGACCAGTGTATCGTCAGCAAGGAAAACAAACCCAATTGATCATGTCTATAAAATCCTACTTCCCTCTCAGTCTCGCTTATGCATGTTTAGGAGATCACCGAGACACGTTCTTTCGCTTAGTTGAACCCATTCTGATGCATGACCTATCATTTTGTCACCGTATTAAGCAAACGACAATCCTAGCAGATATAGGAGTTGAATGATGAGCATGTGGTCCCTGCAACTGTTACTGCTTACTACTGCTTAGTGATACAATGAGGATGTTATGATTGTGAGTCGGGATGGAATAAACACAGTGATGCTGATGGTAACGTGTTGGTGAATCCACTCTAAACAAAGGTGAACGATGAGAGGATGTGTAGGAGTACACAGTGGGTTGTCTCGTTGAACACTGCCCTAGGCCCCGAGTTCCTGTTTTGTGATCCAAGACAAAGAGTATGGCCACATGTAGGGTTTTATGGGAGCCCCGTTTGGCCTCTTT
The DNA here is from genome assembly GCA_950022295.1 of Bromus sterilis. Classification (NCBI taxonomy): domain Eukaryota; kingdom Viridiplantae; phylum Streptophyta; class Magnoliopsida; order Poales; family Poaceae; genus Bromus; species Bromus sterilis. The sequence continues at coordinate 278,226,166 of OX465599.1, read as the reverse complement.
ACATACCCGATCCGATCCAGGAGTCACACTAGATTCGGGCTTTCCATTTGACCTAACCATAGATATGTGGGTGGACCTGTGAGGCAGTGAAACCATCTGTCAAAGGTGGCGTCTCGGTCCCTTGCATTATCTGAGTCCGTTTCGTAGAACCGGCCGGACTCTTGAGAGGTGACAAACTCAGGTAGTCGACTCCTGGATTAGAGAAGGTGATGTGAGGGTAGTGCCTTGGTTTCATCCACGTCCGACACCCGCTTGAAGGGTGACAAGAACGAGGCGATAAGTGATGACACGCGTGTGAAGATGTACACCCCTGTAGGGTTAATGAACTATTCGAATAGCCGTGTCCGCGGTTATGGACTACTAGGAGACCTTTACTTGATCATAAATAACTTGAATGGATACTTATAAAACTCGCAAGATAAGTGTGAGTGCTATGGCGTGCTTCCTCGTGGGGAAGTCGAAGAAGTATCCACAGTGGTGTATTGGTTGGAGACTCTGTAGTGGACTCGTGTACGCTTCTTACCTCAAGTCTGGTACTCGTAGTACATGGCTAGCCAAGTCAAAGCTGGCACTTCTGCATGTTGAACCCCACCTCCTTTACCTTGAAACTTGAGCATGAGTAGTGTAGTTCTGATGTAAGTCTTGCTGAGTACGACTTTGTACTCACGTTTGCTTATTCTATGTTTTAGATGAGAACCCGGACCCGATGGAGTCACCTTCGTGAAGCTCGACGTTGACCTTGGTAGTATAGTTCCAGACAGCAGTCTGGTCCCTCGTGGAAGGGCATGTATGTTTACAAGGCTTCTCTAAGCCCTTTGTTAAACTTGTCTGTACTCAGACCTAATTTTCTTCCGTTGTATGATGTAATGATGATCACAGACATGTGATCTTTGTATGCTCTATGTGTAAGTCAATAAAGATACACTTTGTAGAGTTATGTGATGATACCTGTTGTTCATACTAGGCATGTGTGCTGCGTGTATGTTTATAACATGCATGTCTTAGTATGGGTTTTCGAGACCTTAGTTGTGATCTGGCTGGCGGTCTTTTATACACCAAGTGGCCCTTAGATGTGCGCAGCTTGGGGCATCGCGAGGCGATTGCTCGTGACTCTGTCACTTGCACACTTTGTTGTATGATCGAGCCCACCCTAGACCTCGACTAAGTGATCGGGCTGGAGTAAGTCTATGTAAGAGTTAGGATTCAATCGATAACATGGTTGAGGCGACTTGTCTATGAGTATGGTATTCACCACCCATAAGCATTTAGACTTGTGAGCAGGCGATGAGGACCCATCTCAGTTGATCATCTGGCCTGGATGGGATGCCCCTCACGTTCGATGCTTTTTGAGAGTGTTCTGTGCTTGGCCTTGTCTGCTTAGACAATTGGGTACGGCTCTCGGCTCTCCATGTGATTGCATCGTGACTGGAATTACATACGCATATTCCAGGTCCCGACATCCATCAACTCATTCAGAATGTGGTACCCTCGAAAGGAAACACAGAACTCCTGCCAAGTCACTACGTGACCATCTGGATGCATGGCAACATAGTTCTCCCACCATTGAAGAGCAGCACCTTCCAGGAAGTATACCGCGAAAATAACTCGATCATTGGGAGAAACATGTGCCGTGTCAAGCTTATGCTCGATGGAACGGAGCCAATCATCAATTTCAAGGGGCTCATAAGAACATCGGAATACCGGTGGCTTGAGGAGGATGAAGTCCTGAATGCTCACAACCACATTGCAATGAGGGGAGGTATTCTGCTCGATGAGCTCCAGAAGGCTTGTTTGATCACGTCTATTCTGCTCAGCTTCCATCATGATTTCCGCCGCAGAAGGCGGTGGTGGAGGTTCATCATTACTTCGATTCCGATCAAGGTCTCGATTGCGATGAACAACACTACGAGTTCCACCTGACATCCTGTGCGATAAAATCAACAATCAGAACAGGTTGTAAGATGGAATAAAAGATAAGAGGACATGACTAGGAGGAAAAGATTGTAATGCAAAGGCAAAGATTCCTAGAAACACAGAATAAATAGGGCAGCATAACGGCTACACCGAGATGGAAAACAAGAATACCTCGAGAAGAAGGGACAGAACTTCTTCAAGGAACTCAAAGACATGAAGACTCTGGACAACCACAACAATCCTACGGCTACAAAGAAGCACTCAACGAGATGTTCTAGTAATACATAGATGAGCCTAGTCCTATCATCCCGTAGAAAAGATAAGGTGACCCAGAACTCAAATCGATGAGGGTAAGGAGAAAAAGAAGCCTTACGTTGTTCCCTTATACCCAAAGTAACTATATAACTATAGAATGCTAGACTCGACTTTGACCAAGGGTTGAAATAATCCTACAGACAGTCCTGCTCTGATACCAAGTCTGTCGGGACCCGGAATATGCGTATGTAATTCCAGTCACGATGCAATCACATGGAGAGCCGAGAGCCATACCCACTTGTCTAAGAAGAACATTCCAAGCAAAGCACACTGTCGAAAAGCATCGAACGTGAGGGTCATCCCATCCAGGACGGATGATCAACTAAGATGGGTCCTCATCGTCCGCTCACAAGTCTAAATGCTTATGGGTGGTGAATCCCATACTCATAGACAAGTCGCCTCAACCATGTTATCGATTGAATCCTAACTCTTACATAGCCTTACTCCAGCCCGACCACTTAGTCGGGGTCTAGGGCGGGCTCGATCATACAACAAAGTGTGCACGTGACAGAGTCACGAGCAATCGCATCACGATGCCCCAAGCTGCGCACATCTAAGGTCCACTTGGTGTATAAAAGACCGCCAGACAGATCACAACTAAGGTCTCGAAAACCCATACTAAGACATGCATGTTATAATCATACACGCAGCACACATGTCTAGTACGAACAGCAGGTATCATCACATAACTCTACAAAGTACTTCTTTATTGATTTACACATAGAGCATACAAAGATCACATGTCTGTGATCAAAATTACCTCATACAACAGAAGCAAATTAGGTCTGAGTACAGACAAGATTAACAAATGGCTTAGAGAAGCCTTGTTCAACAATCATGCCCTTCCACGAGGGACCAGACTGCTGTCTGGAACTATACTAGCTTAGTCAACGTCGAGCTTCAGGAAGGTGACTCCATCGGGGTCTGGGTTTCCATCTAAAACCTAGAACAAGCAAACGTGAGTACAAAGTCGTACTCAACAAGACTTACATCAGAACTATACTACTCATGCTCAAGTTTCACGGTAAAGGAGGTGGGGTTCAACATGCAGAAGTGCCAGCTTTGACATGGCTAGTCCTGTACTACGAGTACCAGACTTGAGGTAAGAAGCGCACACGAGTCCACTACCAAGTCTCCAACCAATATACCACTATGGTTACTTCCTCGACTTCCCCACGAGGAAGCACACCACAGCACTCACACTTATCTTGCGAGTTTTAGAGTATCCATTCAAGTTGTCTAATAATCAAGCACAACTTTCCAAGTAGTCCCTTACCGCGGACGCGGCTATTCGAATAGTTTTGTTAACCCTACAGGGTTGTACTGCTACACACATGAAACCATCAGTTACCGCCGGGATCTCGTCACCCTTCAAGCGGGTGTCGGCGAGGATAATTTCCACAACTTTTACCTCACAGCCAATTCTAATCCAGGAATCAACCATCTGAGTTGCTCACCGCTCAAGAGTCCGGCCGGGTCAACGATACGGACTCAAACGATGCAGGCGACCGAGACGCCACCTTAGCAGATGGTTTTCCTGTCTCACAGGTCCACCCACATATCTAAATGATGCAAACTTTCATTCATTCTTTTTCTATGCATATGCCAAATGGAAAGCCCGAACTAGTGACTCCTGGACTTGAACTGGGGTGAGTTAGTAGGTTGAGCGGGGATCCATGTGCCCAACATGTGGTAGTACTCTTCGTCTTGGATCACCACACAAGAACTCGGGCTTAAGGCGGTGTTCAACGAGACAACCCACTGTGTACTCCTACACAGCCTCTCATCGTTCACCTTGTATTAGGGTGGATTCACCGACACCGTTTCACCTTCATCAGTAACATGATCACAACCATCCCGACTCACAGATCATTGTAACCTCATTGTAACCTGTAAGCATGCTATAAGCTGTAACAGTTGCAGGGGCCACATGATATCAATCAACTCCTATGTCATCTAGGATTGTGGTTTGCTTACTAGTGTGACAAGATGATAGGTCATGCATCGGATATGGGTTCAACTATGCGGTAGAATCGATAACAAGGTGATCTCCTAATCATGAATAAGCAAGACTGAGAGGGAAGTAGGATTTTATAGACATGATCAATGGGGTTTGCTTGCCTTGCTGACGAGGTTCACACACTGTGTCTTCAACGAAGGGGGTGGCCTCTGGTTCCGGCTCCACCTCTATTCGAGCAAACATCACAAACATTGCAATCAATATAATGTACAATGCACAATCACATGATCAAGTTGTAGAACATGATGTATATGGTACTGATTTGTTGACAAATCAGATCAATTGAAGTGTATTGCAAAGGATTTGCAAATTCAAACTTCAAATTTGAATTCAAATTAAGCCATATGCAAACTTGCTACTGTTGCCCCAATTTAAAATGGCCAAACATGAAAACAAATTGCATATTCTTAATTCTTGCATTTTTCTGATAATTTTTCATATATTATATGTTTAATTCGGAGTTAATATGAATTTCTATGAATTTCTAAAGTTTAATCTATTTTCTGTAATTTTCTGATTTCTTTTAATTCAAAAATCTAATTACTGCGTCAGCATGACATCATGCTGACGTAGGGGGGCCTCTAACCAGAGGGACCCACTGGTCAGCCTTTGTGGGGTTAATCCCCGTTTAATTTTAATTAAGCAGAGGGATTAGGGGGCCTGGCCCCACTGTCAGTGAGAGGGTTAGGGGGTAATTAGTGGGATTAGGGCTCCGGCTTAGGCCTCTAATGGCGGGGTCACCGGAGGGCCACCGGAGCTTCGCCGGAGTTCCGATTCCGGGCACGGGGGAGGGATCTACGGGCACTGGAACGTAGCCCGCAGGTTGGCGCATCTCGGGGAGCAGGTGGGGGTCAAGAAAGCGCTCTGGGCGTCGGCTATTTCAACGGAGGCGGCGGCCGGAGCTCGGACTTCACCGGAACCACGCTCCAGGGCACGGGAGGAGGCAGGAGAAAGGGAAAAGCGACGAGCTGCTCACCCTGAGCGCGAAGAGGAGCTCGGGTAAGCCGGGGATGCTCAGGTTGCAGCGTATTTGAAGGTCGTCTCCTCGGCGGCCGGCGGCGTCTCGGTGAAGAAGGCGGCGTCTACAAGTGTTCCCGGGTTCGATTGGAGGAGGGCTTCGACGGAGATGACGGCGCTGCACGCGTTGGACAAGGTGGCGGGGGCTCTGGAGCTCACCGGCCGTGAGTTCCCACGGCGGCGTTCTACGGTGGGTTCGGGCGGTGGCAAAATCGGGTGAGAGAGAGCAGGGGAGGAAGGGGAAGATGGACACGGCGAACGGGGAGCCTCCGTGGCGTCCAGCGGCGAGGGGGGTAGGGCCAGGGGGGAAGCAGGAGGTGGCCGACTGCCGTGGCATGGCCACCACGCAGATCCCAGCCTGCCTGGCGCGGGGTAGAAGACGACCCTGCCCCTGGTGGGCTGGGCCGGCTTGCTGGCCAGGCTGGGCCACATGGGCCAGAAGCACAGGTAAGTTTCCTTTTTGTTTTTGTTTTTTTTCTTTCTGTATTTTTGTTGTGCCTTGATAAATAAATACCTAGGCAATTTATAAAATGCCCAAAACTTTTAGATGTACTTACAAAGCATATAGTTAGCCACTCACAAGTTTTGGAGATTTTTGAAATTCAAACAATTTGAATTTTAATTCAAATTGGAGTTTAATTTAATTTCAAGCCCTGTTTGGAATATTTGAAAAATCCATGAGCATGGGGTTGGTCCCACATCACTTTATATGTGATCATGCAAATTTATAAGACTTTTCAAAAATACCAGAGGAATTTTTGGAAGCAATTTTTATCTGGCCTTTTGAATTAAATTCTCTAGGGCTTTTCTTTTCCCCATTTTTGAATTTCTTTGAAATTTTCACATGATGCAAAGGGATCAAACAACCCTAGCACTTACCCAAGTTGGGGTTCTGACATATGCCCACCACCACCCTCTAGCATATCGAACCCGAGACATTCCCCCTCCGGTTGCACTGTCCGGTAATCACCCGAGAGCCGGTAAAATTGCCGGTTAAATTCTCGTTTCGTCTGCAACGTTTAGCATCTAGTTAGTTCACCTCTAGCTTAACATTTTCCATGTCTTGTTTTTGTATTGCTATTATTGTTGTGTATTTATTGTTTCTTCCCCCTCTCTTATTGTCCGGTAGTCTCAACGTCCGCTGCTGATGCCCCTATGATCGACTACTTCGTCGATGATCGTACCTCTACAGTCGAGCTTCCAGGCAAGCAGAGCCCACTACTGGAATTCATCAGTTTGCCATGTGTCAACCTCTTTGCCGTCTGTATTTCATCGGGGCAGACGACAAAGAGGTTGTATGCCGTCGGTTGACCTAAAAACAGACGGCAAACGGCTGACACATGGCAAACCCTCTGTTTGCCGTCTTCTTCCACCTAGGCGGACGACAAAGAGTTCGTTGCCGTCTACGTACAGACGGCAAAGCCCAATAGTGGGACCCACCTGGGCTGCTCTCGATCTAGATAACGGCCCCGTGCTATGCCGTCTGCTGGAAGACGACAAAGACGCCTAGGCCGTCTGCTGGCAGACGGCATAGCGCGGGGCCGTTATCTACCCCACTATGTCCACTCTCCATATCCCCATCCCACGTCTCACTCTCTCTCTCTCTCTCCGCCTGAGCCGCCCGCTGCCGCCCAAGCCACCCGCCGCCCCCCGAGCAGCCCGCCGCCGGTGACCCCCACCGCCCGCCCCTCTCCTCCTCCCTCCTCCCTCCCCTCTCTCCTCTCCTCCTCTCTCCTCCTCTCTAACAGGCCGCGCGCCCCCGTGAATTGCAGAGCGCCGCCGCCGCCCGTGAAGCGTCCGCTCTCGTCGCCGGCGCCACCTCCCCCCCCACCCGCAGCCACCTCCCCCACCACCGCCGGTGAGCCCCTCGATCCCCTCTCAGTTTTTTATTTTTGTTTTTTACTGTTTTTGATAGGTATTATTAGATTATTAGTATTAATTATTAGATTAGTTAGGGTTGTTAGTATTAATACTGCTAGTATTAGATTTGTTACTACTAGAATTGCAAAAATGTTAGTCTGTTTTAGTTATTGAAGTTTTATTTATATTTAGTTAGTTCTAGTTAGTTAGATGTAATATGTTTAGTTATTTTTGATAGGTTTAATTACCCCTAGCTAGAAACCTTAGTTACTTTTAGTTTCAGTTAGATTTTGTTTTAATTAGATTTAGTGTTAATGATATTGTTAGTTGCTAATGTTAGTATTAGGTACTATTAGTATTAAAAATATTATATTTTAGTTTTTAATTAGTTAGGATACTAGTGGGAGGGTTTTAGTTAGAAGGAGAAGGAGGATAGAAGAAGAAAGAAGAAGAAGAAGAAGAAGAAGAAGAAGAAGCCAGATAAAGAATAGGAAAAGAAGGAGAAGGAGGAGAAGAGGAGGAGGAGGAGGACAGTAGGAGGAGGAGCAACCCGAACCGTCGCCACTGCAACGACCGCTCCCGCACTGCCCTCCTACCGTTGAAAATGGAGGTGGACGACGACGCGTCACTCCTTTCGGTGAAGATGGCGGAGGCACTGTATGTAGACCTTGTCTCTAGGTCGTAGTAGATCCTATCCCGGTGAAGATTTTTAGTATTACATAATTTAGTTAGTAATTAGATGTTAGTGTTACTTAGCTTAATTATCGGTAGTGGTGTTTGTGTTGATTTTCTGAAATTAAATATGCAGGTGTTTCCACTTCACCTCGAGCATCGCCCTCGATGGTCTCGTGTTCGACGACCTCCCTGTGTTCGAGGGTGAGTAAAAAAAGTCCTATCCTCCTCCCCCCTTCCCTTTGCTCTATTCCGGCCTTCGTGCCGATGACGCTAGCTAGGTCAGTCGCGTAACAAGTATGCGTCTCCCGTTCGAAAGGATTACAGTATAAATATGCATTCATTTGCATATTTATAATAGTAATTATTTCGAATTGTCCAACGTTATCCATGGACAGCCCGAGTATGTGTAGATTGGGTCGTTTTTCCATGATCTGTTCCTGATCCGACGTGGAAATTTGTCAGCGCCTCCCTGTTGTTCTCTGGATACACAACCTCTCGGCTTGTTGTTGAGACGTGTATTAGGAGAACAGCGGGGAGGTGCTGCCGAAATTTTGCGTCGGGTCGGGAGCAGAGCATGGGAAAACGAACCCAATCTACACATACTTGGGTGGGATTAGGACCTATCTTTACCTATTAGTGTGTAGGTTAATTAATTGCATATGCCGTAGCTATGTATAAAAGCAATAAAAAGTGGACGTAATAAAATTGACAAACTTGTACATTTGTTGTTTAGTAGCTAGCTAGTGACAAGATGAGCGATGATCGTGCCTGGATGTACACCGGTCTCCCTAATCAGAAAGAGATCACCATTGAATGGGCAATGAAAACCAAGGACTTTCTGAGAGCAGCGTTTGCAAATGGTCAGAGAAAAACCGGGTGCCCCTGTGTTAGGTGCGACAACTATAAACAGGCGACAGAGGTGGATATGGGTAAACACTTGCAGAAGTGGGGTTTTTAAGCCTGATTATATGGTGTGGACTTTCCATGGCGAGTCTGCCGGACGCAGGAGAGAGGAGGTAGTCCGCCAGCGCACGGACGAGTATGGAACCGGGATCGAAGACATGGTGCAGGACTTTGACGATGCGCGGGATGAGGACGATGAGATGGAGGAAACTGCGAAGGCCTTCTATGAAATGTTGGAGTCCTCAAAACGTCCTCTCCACGCTCACACTGAGCTTTGTCAGCTCGATGCCATCGCACAAGTGATGGCAATGAAGGCACAATTCAACTTGGGCACAGAATGCTACAATGCAATCATGACCCTATTTGGGAGGTTTTTACCAAAAGATCATGTTATGCCTGCAAACCTGTACCAATCGGATAAGATCCTCAAGGTACTTAAGATGCCCTATGAGCAGATACATGCTTGTGAGAATGGATGTGATTTATTTAGGAAAGAGTATGCGCAGGAAGACTATTGTCCCAAATTCAAGCCATCCAGGTATGTTGTGGTAGACAATGGTCAAGGTGAGAAGACGCAGACCAAAATACCCGTAAATGTTCTTCGGTATCTTCCAGTGATACCAAGAATTCAACGCCTTTACATGATGGAAGAGACAGCCAGACAGATGACATGGCACAAATATGGGAAGAGAACGGAATTTGATGCAGATGGGAAGCCGATGTTGACTCACCCATCAGATGGTTTAGCATGGAAGCACTTCGATGAAAAACATGTGCAAAAAGCTAAGGAGCCAAAGAATTGCCGAATCGCCGTCGGCACGGATGGGTTCAATCCTTTCGGTCTGATGGAAGCCTCATATAGTTGTTGGCCTGTATTTTTCATGCCACTCAATCTTCCCCCCCTCAGAAATTATGAAAAGGAAGAACATTTTCCTGACATTGATAATACCAGGGCCCAAATATCCGGGGAAGAATATGGATGTGTACATGCAACCGCTTAAGGAGGAATTGCAACAAGCTTGGGATGAAGGGTTCAAGACATACGATGCAGCTAGCAAAAAGACCCTCATAATGCATGTGTGGTATCAGTACTCGATGCATGACCTGCCGGCGTATGCGCTTTTCTCTGGCATGTGTGTTCATGGAAGCTTCGCATGCCCAACATGCAAGGCTGATCTTCAGTTTCATTGGCTGAAGGCGGGTGGAAAGTATTCCTGCTTCGACTTGCATAGACAGTTTCTGCCTCCTAAGCATCCTTCCAGAAGAGACAGGAAGAACTTCATCAAAGGCAAAGCTGTCAAAAACCTGGCAGCACCTACGATGACGGGTCAACAGGTCCTGGCTCAGTTGAACTCTCTCGAGCCTGATCCAGAACGTCCCGGGTATTTCAAGGGATATAATTCGGAACACGCATGGACTCACAAGACATGCTTCTGGGATCTCCCCTACTTCAAAGACCTCGAACTTCCACACAACATTGATGTGATGCACACTGAAAAGAATATCGGTGAGGCCCTATTTGGTACATTTTTTGGCATAGATGGGAAGTCAAAGGATAATCCTAAAGCTAGAGTCGACCAGGAGACTCTATGTGATAGAACTTTGCAGAACATGCGACAGCCGAAAGAAAGGAAGAATTGGTCGAAGCCGAGGGCCTGGTTCAATCTTGAAAGGCGGCATATGAGGGAAATTCTCTTGTGGGTGCAAAACCGTTTGATGTTCCCCGATGGGTATGCAGCGAATCTGAGGAGGGGAGCTAGTCCAGAAAAAATGAAAATATTTGGGCTCAAGAGTCATGATTGGCACATATGGCTTGAGCGGGTAATGCCGGTGATGTTGCGCGACTATATCCCCGAGGAAGAATGGCTAGTACTGGCAGAACTGAGCTATTTCTTTCGTGTTTTTTGTGCGAAAGAACTATCTGATGGCGTGCTAGAAGACATGGAAGAGACGGCGGCGGAGTTGCTCTGAAAGTTAGAAAAGATCTTTCCACCGGGTTTTTTTAATCCGATGCAGCATTTGATATTGCATCTCCCGACGGAGGCAAGATTGGGTGGCCCTGTGCAAAACCGTTGGTGCTATTCAACCGAGAGAATGCAGAAGACGCTTCGAGCAAAATGTAAAAATAAACATAGAATTGAAGCATCCATGGCTGAGGCATTCATTACCGAGGAGGCGGCAAACTTCGTGACAGCACACTATGAAGCCAAAAATCGCCATTTGCATAATCCAAAGCCTCGATACAATACAGGCGACCCCGAACGACGTCAATTCAACCTCAGCCTATTCATAGGGAAGCTTGGATCTGTTGGTGCTTCGAGAAATAGGATTTTGGATCTCAAAGAATGGAGGACCCTTACGTTGTATATCTTTACCAACCTAACAGAAGTGCGTCCGTACATCGAGTAAGTGCTCGGTGCGTAAAATGTTTTGCAACTTCTTATAATTCTGGTGTCTTATTCACATCAATTGGTATAGTCGATACGTCGCCCAATACTCGAATGGAGCGGTTATTGAAAGGGATTCCATCGCAGAGTATGAGCTTCTCGCCAAACATGGACACGGCAATCCCGGTTTCATTTCTTGGTTCAAACGAACGGTAACTACCATTCATAAAGGGTTTCATTTGTTGTTCATATTTCCGACTAATATACCAATATTTTCCTATTAAACTTATAGGAAAATTCACCTGACGAGCCTATAGACGCCGAATTGAGACAAGTCGCTAATGGTTTTGACTTTAAGGTCCGTACATTTGAGAAATACGATATCAACGGGTATCGCTTTCGTACCGTTGGTAAAAAAATTAATGCCCGATCGAACATGTACAAATTCGGGTGTGTCGGCTGTTGGCGAAGGAGCTATCGAATATTATGGAAGAGTTGAAGCAATATACAAAATTCTATTCTATGGTGAAAATCCTCTGAATGTCGTTGTCTTCAAATGTCATTGGTTTCTTCCGTCAGAGACTAGACGGACTCATGAACATGTAGGTCTAGTCGAAATTCGACAAGACACACATTTCAATGTCCATGATGTCTATATTACGGCTCAACAGGCCACCCAGCTTTTCTATCTATCATACCCCTGCCAAACGGTTGAAAACCTGAAACGTTGGGATGTCGTTTATGATGTGCCGCCACATCTTAGACCACCTCCCCCCAATGAAGATGATTATGAGCCTCACATTAACCCGGAGACATATGAAGGAGAATTCTTCCAAGAAACCAGGAGCCTGAAAAAACATTTCCAAAACCTCTCTACACAACCCGAGAACATGGAACAAGACAATGAGAGTGAACCCGACACCGATGATGAGGAAGAAGCCCATACCAATGATGTGCAAGAGCCGCCTGAAGAAGCAGAGGTTACTGCTCCAGATGACTCTTCAATGCTTGACCGTTTACAGAAAGGCCTTCCAAATGTTGGTGTTATTGAACCCGACGATGTCGTCATTTACGACGACACGCGTGATAGTGATGATGATCCATCAATTAATCCCGTAGAAGAGACGGATGATCCCAACTATTATTAGTTGTATGAATCCCAACTTTAAATATATTTATATATATTCTCATTATAGTAATTACTTTTTTCCTTTTGTAGTAGTATTATTTCTTTTTCTCATTTGTACTAATTTCTTTTACTATGCTTCTGGAAGGTTCGTGACAGATATGGAGGGCGAGACCTTCGCGGGTGGTTCTTCGTCACAAGGTAGGGGCCGGGGTACTACGCTCGCACCAGGGACTCTACGGAAGTCTTTGCTTGCCAGCATGTCCTCGCCTCCTACTTCTGAGGTGCCCAAGGGGAGAGGAGGTCGGACGAAGAGGGACGGGAGAGGAGGCAGAGCAGGTGGTGGCAGCACGAGAGGGAGGCAGACAGTTGCGCCTTCCTCGCCACCACCTCTGGCTGATTCACCAGAGCACAGGGTGGTTCCCTCCCCGGAGAGTCCCGTGGTGGAGGAGGAGGCTACATCCGGGCGCACGTCCTGGAGTCTGTGGCCTGAGGTGGAGACGCCCGAGGGGGAGGTTCGTGAAGAGAGGCAGGTTGGTGAAGAGGAGGCGGTTCACACTGATGATGAGGCTGAGGGGGCTGAGGGTAACACCGTGTACCAGCGTGAGGGCACACGGATCCGGGCTAAGCAGGTGACTCCCGCCCATAGGTCGTTGATTACGCCTGATGGAGAGACGTAAGTGCACTTAATTACTTTGTTTCAGTACGCCGAGGTTTATGCAAATATCTGATGGCTTCTTTACTTTTTGTATTGCAGGGGTTGGGCATACGCCTCGGGTGTCCGCAGTAACACCCCCAGTGTCTGTAACAGTAATCAATGTGACTGTAGACAGTTAATGTTGCTAATTACTGTTGCTAATCCTTGCCTTGATCATTTTGAAACAAAAAAAATTCCTAAACCATATGGCAGGGTAATCATCATTAAAAAATGTTAGATAACTAAGTCTGTTACGAGAACAACATCACAGTATAGGAATTAGATAAAATTTGGTTAATTAAACTGTGCCAAAGTAACCACTTGGTTCCTTGTATATTTAGCACGGAATTTTGTTGAGTTGTTTAACCCCAAATCTTATAACTGTGTAGGATGTGCAACATAAATATTGTGCATGTGTCACATGTGTACAAAGTCCAAGTGCTAGCCAAAGAAATGAAAATACAAAACAAAAACATAACAAAACAAAAACAAGAATGGGGAAACCTCCCATGTTCACCTAGCCAGCCGTATACACACACACCACACACACACAACTCACACCACGCACGCAGACACACAGCACCCACACACCATGGCCATGGCTGGCCATGGCCCTGCCCATGTCCTCCTCGTCGATCCCGCAGCTGCTTGCCATCCCGCGTCGTCCGTGAGGACCGGGGGGACCACCGCAGCCTCCTCTTCCTCTCCACCAAGCCCCTCGAGCCGGGGCGCAGTCAAGCGTCGGGATCGATCTGTTTCCCCGTCGGCCACCGCGCGCCTCCTCGCCGTCGTTCCGCTCCACCACGAGCTCTCAGACCTCCCTGACCTCGCCTACGTGCTCCACTGTGAGCGCCACCCCCATTCCCCTCTTCTACCTCATTGTTTCCTTGCACCGTTGACGCCGTCCATGGCCGTGTCCCTTCGCTCGCCGTGGCTGACTGCAGCTGCTGCTGCGTGCGCTGTTGCTGCTGGTGTTGCGGCTGCCGTTCGCCTCCGCCCGACCGCGCCAACCTCCCTAGCCGCGTGCGCCCCTGAGCCGGTCTTGAAAAGCCGTTCTTCCACTTCACAGACCGTGCCACAGCCCTACTAGAACTCCGAACTAATGCAACTCCTGGGGTTCGAACGGGGTGAGGTACTAGGTCGAGAGGGGTCAGTGAGCCCATTGTTTTGTTGTACTCTTCTTCTTGGATCACCACACAAGAACTCAGACTTAAGGCGGTGTTCAACGAGACAACCCACTATGTACTCCTACACAGCCTCTCATCGTTCACCTTGTATTAGGGTGGATTCACCAACACAGTTTCACTTTCCTCAACACCATGTTTACCATCATCCCAACTCACATCAAAAGCACCCTCATAGTACCACTAAGCATGCAATAATAAGTAACAGTTGCAGGGGTCACATGATATCAACCAACTCCTACATCTGCTAGGATTGTGGTTTGCTTACTACTGTGACAAGATGATAGGTCATGCAAAGGATATGGGTTCAACTATGCGGTAGAATCGATACAAGGTGATCTCCTAAACATGCATAAGCGAGACTGAGAGGGAATTGGGATTTTATAGACATGATCAATGGGGGTTTGCTTGCCTTGCTGACGAGGATCAGTCACGGGGTCTTCAACGAAGGGGGGTCATCTCGGTTTCCGGCTCCACTTCTATCAGCAACATGACAATCATAGGATCAACATAATGTACAATGCACAATCACATGAATAAGATTGTAATGGTGATGTTCATGGTACTGATGTGTTGAGCATTCCATTTAAAAGGAGTATATTGCATTTGAAATGCAAATTCAAACTCCATTTGATTTATCGATGAATTTCAAATGCATTTGAATGCATGAAAGTTCATTTGAAAAGGTTGATCATGAAGTGATGTTGTATAGTTGGAACAATGTCTCTGATGTGTGGATGAATCCATCTAAAATAAATGTGTTGCAAAGTCATTTGCAAATTCACTCCAAATTTGAATTTGAAAAGGATCCATATGCATGTTTGCTACTGTTCACCCATTTTAAAATGGTCAAACATGAAAACAAATTGCATACTCATAATCCTTTTATTTTTCTGATAATTTTAGACATATTATTTGTCCAATTTGGAGTTAATATGAATTAGTTATTGAATTTAAAAGTTTAAAGCATTTTCTGTAAATTTCTGGATTTCTTTCAATTTGGAAAAAGACTTATTGCGTCAGCATGAGGTCATGCTGACGTGGGGGGGGTCTGACTGGTGGGGTCAAGCTGTCAGTGGGAGGGTTAATTAACCCGGTTAGTTTAAACTAACCAGGGGGTTAGTTAGAGGCTTGGGCCCACATGTAAGTGGCCCAGTGGGTGGTTAGTGCGGGGATTAGGGGTTAATGGAGGGGCTCACCGGCGGTTAGCCGCCGGTGGCACCAGTGCGCGGCGGCGCACACACGGGAGGTGCTCCCGGCCACCAAATGGCACGGTGAGGGCACCTAGATGCTCCCTGTGGTCGCCCGCGTCGACCTGTGCGCACGGCGGGGCAAGGGAGCTGCCGGAGCCTCGCCGACGACGTGCTCGGACGGCGGCCGTAGCATGGCCGTGAGGTAATCGGCATTAGGGGCCGCGGGGAGGAGCGTTTGAAGAGGGGAAAGACGCGGGAGCTCACCCCGGAGCGAACGGAGAGGACGGCAAGGTCGGAGGGCACCAGACGGTGGAGGAATCGCCGTTGAGCTCCTCGGTGGCCGACGGCGAGGAATTGATGCTGGCGACGTCTCCAGGGGACCCTCGGCTCGATTGGAAGCGCTACTCGACAAAGTCTTCAGCGGGGGTGCGCCTGGACATGGTTTCGCGGCGGGTGGCAGCCGTTGGCCACGATAGCGCACGGCGGTGCTCTCCGGCGGGCTCGGGATGGTGAGGAAATCGGCGAGGGGAATGGCAGAGAGGAAGCGGCGAGCGAGGGGAAAGGAGTGGGGGAGTCTGGGCGCTGTCGTGGCGAGGAGAGGGAGTCCGGGGAGGCCTAGACGGCTCTCGCAGTCGAGGTGGCGGTCGTCGCCCCCGGCATGCTCGACAGCGAGCTGCTTGGGGTAGACGACAAGCCCCTCGTGGGCTTGGGCCGGGGTGCAGTTAGTTGGGCCCGAGGCCTAAGGGGTGGGCTGGAATTTCCTTTTTCTATTTTTCTTTTATTTTTCTGTGTTTCCTTTTCTGTAAATTATTTTGCTCTGGAAAAAAATAGAAAAGCATTTTGTAAAAACCTCAAAACTTTTATGTGACCTTACAATATATTTATCTAGCCAGTCACAAGTTTTGGAGATTTTTGAAATTCAAATAATTTGAATTTCAAAGCAAATAGGGTATTTAATTAATTTCCAAGCCCCTTTTGAATATTTGAAAAATCTTGGTGCATGCAGTTGGACCCACTTCACTTTATATGTGGTCATGCATATTTATAAGACTTTTCAAAAATACCAGAGGAAATTTTGGAAGAAATTTTTTTGTCTGGCCATTTAATTATATTCTTTAGGGCTTTTCTTTTCCCCATTTTTGAATTTCTTTTGAAATTTTCACACGATGCAAAGGCCTAAGCTTACCCTAGCACATACCTAACTTGGGGTTGTGACATTCTCCCCCCTTTTTATTCTCCGATAGACCTCGTTGCTGCCACCGACGACATCGTTGCCGAGTACGACTACATCGTCGACGACCGTACCTCTACCGTCAAGCTTCCAGGCAAGCAGAGCCATTCTCTTCCCCAGATATCGCCTATCTTTCCGTACATTTCTTGCACTAGGCATGGTTACTGCTGCTGCTATGTTACAATCCTATTTAATTGCATAGCCTATTTTTGTCGCCCCTTGATGTACCTTCCTTTATCCTATGCTTCCTTATAAATATATATATATAATATTCAGCAGTAAACCCTGCGCATTGTTAGCTAGGTTAGAATAGCGGGCCGTGATGACTCTGGTGAGTGAACGCAGATTACAAAATATTATAACTGCAACAGGTACGGATCAATGCAGACGCCCTAGTGAACCTACAACGGCGAGACTCTGCCGAGTCGCTTCGAGTTTGACTTACGAGTGGACGGACTCGTATTTCACTCTCGTCGGCTCAGTAGCGTAGCATCACTGGGATGATACGAGGGTATTCCTCTTTAGTTCATTCCGCTGGTGTCTCGGCACCACCGGGGTGATATGAGAATATTCCTCTTTAGTTCATTCCGCTGATGTCTTTGTCGAACTTCTTCAAGTGTACCATCAAGGGTGATTCCTCCTGGTTTCACTTGATGGTAGGCACTCGAATCAACTGGTGTCCTTACAGGTAAGGAGTCGGGTGACCCAACGGTGACCGCGCAGGGTATCTTAGAGGAACGACATGGCAGGTGTATTCCACCGGTGTGCGGCGGGCCTGGTACTGTTTGTGGCCGAATGGTATCCTGTTGTACGAAAGTCGAGCTCTACCCAGAGCACACGCGAGACAAGGTAAGGAGACGGTTCACCTTGTTGGTAACCGCACGAGTTGGTGGGACGTCAGGGCAGGCACAGACGTTATTGGTGGTCCCGACTGCTGTCATTGTCCGAGACTCACTCGGATAGGGGCAACGATAACGGTTGTCCCGATAGAAAATAATAATATGACTTAACGGTTCAGGTGGATGACTTGAGTGGGTCGACGTGCCATATACGGACTACCTCCACGTGGGATTACGGTGTGGGCCCTCCGCGTTGTGGTCTCGTTCGAAAGCTCTGAAAGACGTCCAGTTCATCATTGTGGTTAGGTCGATCCGCATCCTGGAAGAGTTGCGTGGAATCACTTGGCACACAACGACCAGGAGGGCGAGGGCCGACGGTCCAAGACCCCCTTGCGCTTAGGACTGTAGACCGGCGGGGACCTCTCTGATGAGCCGTAGGATGGGCCTCGACGTGTCGGATAGCCTCGGTGGGGTGTTCCCTAACAAGGTGTACGCCACCCTGGAGATCCGAGCGTGTAGGGTAACAGTAGTGCAGCCCCCGCAGGGATGATAATCTATTCGGATAGCCGTGTCCACGGTAACAGGACGCTTTATGCTGAAGCCAGAGCCTACTACTACAAACTATTACTATTAAACTGTTGGTTCCGGTTTCTCTTCCTCGCAGGGAAGTCGAGGAGGGGATCTCGGAGGCATATATAATTATTATTGATTACAACTTATATTATACAATGCTGCAGCAACTTCTGCTGCATTATTACTTTCATTACTGTTATATTAAACTGTTGGCTGATTCTTACCTCATGTTGCAAGACTCGTCGGAAGATGCTAGTCTTCGATAGGCCTAGCTTCTTACCCTTATTCTGAATTTCTACTATGCAGTCCACTATATACAGCCTCCTATTTCCATTGATACAAATGCATAATGCTTAGTAGCGGACGTAAGACTCGCGGGTATGCTAGATACTCACCTGCTTTTATTTTCCCTTTTATTGTTTTGCCTGATCGGCCGCTGCAGTCGACGTTGGAGCCTTGGAGTCCAGGAGCAGGAGATCCCCGATGCCGACCACCACAACGTGAAGATCCCCGATGCCTTCTAAGACGTCGAGTTCCCCTTTGACCAGGAGTAGTCTGGAGGTTCCCAGGCAGGAGGCCTCGCCTTTTCGATCGTGTTGATTTTTGTGCTAGCCTTCTTAAGGCAACCTTGTACCCTTGTGTCTGTACTTAGATACTATTGCTTCCGCTAACTCTGTGCTCTCGAGCTGTTGTATTCGAGCCCTCGTGGCCCCTGGCTTGTATTATACAGCTTGTATTATTTTATTTGTAGAGTTGTGTTGTGATATCTCACCGTGAGTCCCTGATCTCGATCGTGTACCTTGCGTGTATGATTACTGTACACGACTTGATTTTGGGGGCGTCACAAGTTGGTATCAGAGCCGACTGCCTGTAGGACACCCCCTTCCAACTCCTTGGTCGAAGTCGAGTCTAGTCTTTGCAAAACTACTTTACTAACAGTGTCCTGTGGCTTATCGGCCCACGTCGCAAACTTGGTGGTACTAGGATCTTTTTCTCCGTACCTTTACTCTGGGATTCTACTCTCTTATCCTTTCGGGAAAATTTTCTAACTCTGACATTAGGATCTCGTGGTCACATCTACCCGGAGAGCCCTTCACCCAAGGTGACCGCTTGCTTCACCTGAAAATGCCGAAGATACTCTTTGATAAATTCCCGAGAACCTACGTGTTCATCGCTTTGCAATCCCTTGCCACCGATAAGTCCGTATGGATAATTACATCCACCTCCCGATCTGGATGTCATAATTCCCTTGTACTTAATCATCGAATTATTACGATGCTTCTATACCCGATGCCTTTGCATTCTTTCTCCTTCTGGTTGAGTGTCGATACTCACATCGGATTATTTTCGAACCACCCATCCTTTGGTGGATTATTTTACGACTGGTCTTATATGGATTCTTCCATGTCTCAATCGGATTCATCGTGTGAAATACCATCCTTGCCCCTCGATGATTTGTGTTATCATCGACAACCTCCTTTGACTCCGTGCCAATACTAACTTGGTCATGTATATCTTGCTCTGCTTTCCCTTGGGAAAGATATACACATGATACTTATGGATCATCACATTTTCCCTTCCATTGGTCTGTTTGATCTGATGATCACATTTTCCTTTCCATTGGTTTGTTTAACCTTTCTGGTGATATAACTTATCTGAGCAGTGATAATCCCCTGCTTATGTAAACACTGCGGTGTACTACTCTGTCGGTACAACCTGTTACTATCTTGGATAACCTTTCGGTTACCACCGATGGACAAGAGTTTTGACGATTTGCCTGCCTCTTTTTAACGAGCGGGAAAATGATTCTCCTCGTTCCTCGTCCTTGGTACCGACGTCGTTGCTGAGATAACTGAAGATATGTTCTTTGACAAACCTTGCATCGCGATCGCATGGAATGTCTCCACCCTTCTTATTCAATGTGGGCCCATAACCCACAGTTAAACAGGATCGAAACCTGACTCTCGTCATCTACCTGGCGATATTTGACCCAATATCATGCTTATTCCTGATGCGCTGGAGCCCTTTTCATCATCTGTCATCGACATTGAATGCATGCCTATCCTCCTGAGACTTCTCATGCGTTCTTTTATTCTCTCGATGTGCTACGCATACCCCGATAATCCGTCGTAACCCTCGGATGCCAGTGTCATGTTGGCATGATGGCTCCTAACATCACCGTCGAAGTTGAAGGAGTTGGGTTTCTTGCTACCCCCACCCACACATTCTCAAGCTTGTCACCATCAACCTTGTTTTGGTGATGGTTTGGTTGAAAACCCCCGCGGCTGCAATCTATTGTCGCACTAAAGTTGTTCAACTTTTCACCCTTCGGGTGAGATGGTGAACTGCACCATAACCTCCGAAAAGCGGTCGAGTTCGTTAAGATTCGGTGGTCAAAGCACGTTGAGCATGAAGCCACTCATGAACGTGAAGCTCGCATTCGCGAAAAATACCAATTTTTTTTCTTCCACCACTCAAATTCTCGGGACGAGAAATCTTGTAATGGGGGAGATTTGTAACACCCCCTGCGTCTGTAACAGTAATCAATGTGACTGTAGACAGTTACTGTTTCTAATTACTGTTGCTAATCCTTGCCTTGATCATTTTGAAATAAAAAAAATTCCCAAACCATATGGCAGGGTAATCATCATTAACAAATGGTAGATAATTAAGTCTGTTTAGGAGAACAACATCACAGTATAGGAATTAGATAAAATTTGGTTAATTAAACTGTGCCAAAGTAACCACTTGGTTCCTTGTATATTTAGCACAAAATTTAGTTGAGTTGTTTAGCCCCAAATCTTATAACTGTGCAGGATGTGCAACATAAATATTGTGCATGTGTCACATGTGTACAAAGTCCAAGTGCTAGCCAAAGAAATGAAAATACAAAAGAAAAACATAACAAAACAAAAACAAGAATGGGGAAACCTCCCCTGTTCACCTAGCCAGCCATATACACACACACCACACACACACAACTCACACCACCCACGCAGACACACATCACCCACACACCATGGCCATGGCTGGCCATGGCCCTGCCCATGTCCTCCTCGTCGATCCCGCAGCCGCTTGCCACCCCGCGCCATCCGCGAGGACCGGGGGGACCACCGCAGCCTCCTCTTCCTCTCCACCAAGCCCCTCGATCCGGGGCGCAGTCAAGCGTCGGGATCGAGCCGTTTCCCCGTCGGCCACCGCGCGCCTCCTCGCCGTCGTTCCGCTCCACCGCGAGCTCTCCGACCTCCCTGACCTCGCCTACGTGCTCCACTGTGAGCGCCACCCCCATTCCCCTCTTCTACCTCGTTGTTTCCTCGCGTCGTTGACGCCGTCCATGGCCGTGTCCCTTCGCTCGCCGTGGATGACTGCAGCTGCTGCTGCGTGCGCTGTTGCTGCTTGTGATGCGGCTGTCGTTCGCCTCCGCCCGGCCGCGCCAACCTCCCTATCCGCGTGCGCCCCACGCCGTATTGCCGCCCGCCCCCGAGCCCCTGCACGCCAGGTGCTGCTGCTCGCTGCGGAACTCTGCTACTTCTATACTGAATGCTGTGTGCTGCTGCTAGCTGTTAAAAAAAACTACCAGATGTTGCTACTGCCACTGAGCCCTCATTTTGAGCAACAAAACAGCAGCAAAGTCGAACAAAATGAATTGTGATGTTGATAAATATTATGTGGGCTCATAGTAGGCATAACCAGCCCCATTTTATTCCATTTGACCAGCCTCCAATAATGCGCGGATTAATTGCTACAAAATTCACAAAATGATGTTTTTCGTTAACAGCAAAACAACGTTGATTTTCATTGCTGCTTTGGAGCGTTATAGGAACACACTACGGGATATGTCGTACCATCGAAGGATATGGCATGAAAGTGCACATATCATAGAGCAAAACACATGATGGGTGCAGCTCCATATAAGCTATGGATCAACAACAATTGTCCAGCAAACATTGCATCTTTTAATAATTTCTAAAGTTAGCCCCGAGGAGCACTTTTCGGACCGAGTTTAAATTGTGTAAATGGGCTCTACTGAAAATGCCTTCCGTACCAGATTCGAGATCACAGAAATTTGTTCGACTTGATATATGGCACTAACTCGGCGGTTGAGTGGAACCCCAAACCGTGGGCCCCCGAAGGCGGCCAATGGATAATTACCGCTGGAGTTCCCAGACTTGGTAGAATTTTAGCACAATTTTTGTTTGGGTGTATGACATGTGGGGCCCATCTCCTGTTAATCTTTTTAATAAAATAAATCGTCGGAAATAGTTACTCTCTATGATAGTAGGGTCCCACCTGTAAGTTTGACCAGTCAACTTCACTATTGTGGATAATGTTGTATTTAATTAATAAAAGAAATCTAGAAAATGATTTAAAATTGATTTAAACTTCAAAAATCAATATCTTTTAAACCGTGTATCAGATGAAAAAACTTTATACATGAAAGTTGATCAGAAAATCATAACGGTTAAGAATACGCTACCCGTATACCCACCACACCCCTCTAACATACCGAACATCGAACCCCCCCCTCCGAACCGTTTGCCCGATGAATTGTCCGGTACTGCTATAGTACCCGGATGAATTTATTTCGAACACGAAAGTTGTTCAGAATGGATCAACTAACACGGATACACTATCCACATGCCTGGAAGATGTCTCTAACACTGCACACAGGGAACCTTCCCCCTCCGGATCATCGGTCCGGTAATCAATCAGTACTGATGAGTCATCCCCGGATAAATTACCGCTCCGACTAAAATATTTAACACTGCATTAGAGCCCCGTTGCTTTATATCTTCTATGTCATACAATTGTATTGCTCTTATTGCTGTGTATTTATTGTTTCCCCCCCCTTTTTATTCTCCGATAGACCTCGTTGCTGCCGCCGACGACATCGTTACCGAGTACGACTACATCGTCGACGACCGTACCTCTACCGTCGAGCATCCAGGCAAGCAGAGTCATTCTCTTCCCCAGATATCGCCTATCTTTCCGTACATTTCTTGCACTAGGCATGGTTACTGCTGCTACTACGTTACAATCCTATTCAATTGCATAGCCTGTTTTTGTCGCCCCTTGATGTACCTTCCTTTATCCTATGATGCCTTATAAATATATATATAATATTCAGCAGTAAACCCTGCGCATTGTTAGCTAGGTTTAGAATAGCGGGCCATGATCATTCTGGTGAGTGAACGCAGATTATGAAATATTATAACTGCAACAGGTACGGATCAATGCAGACGCCCTAGGGAACCTACAACGGCGAGACTCTGCCGAGTCGCTTCGAGTTTGACTTACGAGTGGACGGACTCGTATTTCACTCTCGTCGTCTCAGTAGCGTAGCATCACTGGGATGATACGAGGGTATTCCTCTTTAGTTCATTCCGCTGGTGTCTCGGCACCACCGGGGTGATACGAGAATATTCCTCTTTAGTTCATTCCGCTGATGTCTTTGTCGAACCTCTTCAAGTGTACCATCGAGGGTGATTCCTCCTGGTTTCACTTGATGGTAGGCACTCGAATCAAGTGGTGTCCTTGCAGGTAAGGAGTCGGGTGACCCAACGGTGCCCGCGCAGGGTATCTTAGCCGAATGACATGTCAGGTGTATTCCACCGGTGTGCGGCGGGCCTGGTACTGTTCGTGGCCGAAAGGTATCCTGTTGTACGAAAGTCGAGCTCTACCCAGAGCACACGCGAGACAAGGTAAGGAGACGGTTCACCTTGTTGGTAACCGCATGGGTTGGTGGGACGTCAGGGCAGGCACCGACGTTACTGGTGGTCCTGGTGCTGTCGTTGTCCGTGACTCACCCGGATAGGGGCAACGATAACGGTTGTCCCGATAGAAATTAATAATATGACTTAACGGTTCAGGTGGATGACTTGAGTGGGTCGACGTGCCCTATACGCACTACCTCCACGTGGGATTATGGTGTGGGCCCTCCGCGTTGTGGTCTCGTTCGAAAGCTCTGAAAGACGTCCAGTTCATCATTGTGGTTAGGTCGATCCGCATCCTGGAAGAGTTTAGTGGAATCACTTGGCACACAACGACCCAGAGGGCGAGGGGCGATAGTCCAAGACCCCCTTGCGCTTAGGACTGTAGACCGGCGGGGACCTCTCTAATGAGCCGTAGGATGGGCCTCGGCGTGTCGAATAGCCTCGGTGGGGTGTTCCCTAACAAGGTGTACGCCACCCTGGAGATCCGAGCGTGTAGGGTAACAGTAGTGCAGCCCCTGCAGGGATGATAATCTATTCGGATAGCCGTGTCCACGGTAACAGGACGCTTTATGCTGAAGCCAGAGCCTACTACTACAAACTATTACTATTAAATTTTTGGTTCCGGTTTCTCTTCCTCGCAGGGAAGTCGAGGAGGGGATCTCGGAGGCATATATAATTATTATTGATTACAACTTATTATTATACAATGCTGCAGCAACTTCTGCTGCATTATTACTTTCATTACTGTTATATTAAACTGTTGGCTGATTCTTACCTCATGCTGCAAGACTCGTCGGAAGATGCTAGTCTTCGATAGGCCTAGCTTCTTACCCTTATTCTGAATTTCTACCTTGCAGTCCACTATATACAGCCTCCCTTTTACATTGATACAAATGCATAATGCTTAGTAGCGGACGTAAGACTCGCGGGTATGCTAGATACTCACCTGCTTTATTTTTCCCTTTTATTGTTTTGCCTGATCGGCCGCTGCAGTCGACGTTGGAGCCTTGGAGTCCAGGAGCAGGAGATCCCCGATGCCGACCACCACAACGTGAAGATCCCCGATGCCTTCTACGACGTCGAGTTCCCCTTTGACCAGGAGTAGTTTGGAGGTTCCCAGGCAGGAGGCCTCGCCTTTTCGATCGTGTTGATTTTTGTGCTAGCCTTCTTAAGGCAACCTTGTACCCTTGTGTCTGTACTCAGATACTATTGCTTCCGCTAACTCTGTGCTCTCGAGTTGTTGTATTCGAGCCCTCGTGGCCCCTGGCTTGTATTATATAGCTTGTATTATTTTATTTGTAGAGTTGTGTTGTGATATCTCACCGTGAGTCCCTGATCTCGATCGTGTACCTTGCGTGTATGATTACTGTACACGACTTGATTTTGGGGGCGTCACAAGTTGGTACCAGAGCCGACTGCCTGTAGGACACCCCCTTCCAACTCCTTGGTCGAAGTCGAGTCTAGTCTTTGCAAAACTACTTTACTAACAGTGTCCTGTGGCTTATCGGCCCACGTCGCAAACTTGGTGGTACTAGGATCTTTTTCTCCGTACCTTAACTTTGTGATTCTACTCTCTTATCCTTTCGGGAAAATTTTCTAACTCTGACATTAGGATCTCATGGTCACATCTACCCGGAGAGCCCTTCACCCAAGGTGATCGCTTGCTTCACCTGAAGATGCCTAAGATACTCTTTGATAAATTCCCGAGAACCTACGTGTTCATCTCTTTGCAATCCCTTGCCACCGATAAGTCCGTATGGATAATTACATCCACCTCCCGATCTGGATGTCATAATTCCCTTGTACTTAATCATCGAATTATTACGATGCTTCTATACCCGATGCCTTTGCATTCTTTCTCCTTCTGGTTGAGTGTCGATACTCACATCGGATTATTTTCGAACCACCCATCCTTTGGTGGATTATTTTCCGACTGGTCTTACATGGATTCTTCCATGTCTCAATCGGATTCATCGTGTGAAATACCATCCTTGCCCCTCGATGATTTGTGTTATCATCAACAACCTCCTTTGACTCCGTGCCAATACAAACTTGGTCATGTATATCTTGTTCTGCTTTCCCTTGGGAAAGATATACACTTGATACTTGTGGATCATCACATTTTCCCTTCCATTGGTCTGTTTGATCTGATGATCACATTTTCCTTTCAATTGGTCTGTTTAACCTTTCTGGTGATATAACTTATCTGAGCAGTGATAATCCCCTGCTTATGTAAACACTGCGGTGTACTACTTTGTCGGTACAACCTGTTACTATCATGGATAACCTTTCGGTTACCACCGATGGACAAGAGTTTTGCCGATTGGTCTGCCTCTTTTTAACGAGCGGTAAAATGATTCTCCTCGTTCCTCGTCCTTGGTACCGACGTCGTTGCCGAGATAACTGACGATATGTTCTCTGACAAACCTTGCATCGCAATCGCATGGAATGTCGCCACCCTTCTTATTCAATGTAGGCCCATAACCCACAGTTACACAGGATCGAATCCTGACTCTTGTCATCTACCTGGCGATATTTGACCCAATATCATGCTTATGCCTGATGCGCTGGAGCCCTTTTCATCATCCGTCATCGACATCGAATGCATGCCTATCCGCCTAAGACTTCTCATGCGTTCTTTTATTCTCTCGATATGCTACGCATACCCCGATAATCCGTCGTAACCCTCTGATGCTAGTGTCATGTTGGCATGATGGCTCCTAACATCACCGTCGAAGTTGAAGGAGTTGGGCTCCTTGCTACCCCCACCCACACATTCTCAAGCTTGTCACCATCAACCTTGTTTTGGTGATGGTTTGGTTGAAAACCCCCGCGGCTGCAATCTATTGTCGCACTAAAGTTGTTCAACTTTTCACCCTTCGGGTGAGATGGTGAACTGCACCATAACCTCTGAAAAGCGGTCGAGTTCGTTAAGATTCGGTGGTCAAACCACGTTGAGCAAGAAGCCACTCCTGAACGTGAAGCTCGCATTCGCGAAAAATGCCAATTTTTTTTCTTCCACCACTCAAATTCTCGGGACGAGAATTCTTGTAGTGGGGGAGATTTGTAACACCCCCAGTGTCTGTAACAGTAACCAATGTGACTGTAGACAGTTACTATTGCTAATTACTGTTGCTAATCCTTACCTTGATCATTTTGAAATAAAAAAATTCCCAAACCATATGGCAGGGTAATCATCATTAACAAATGTTAGATAACTAAGTCTGTTTAGGAGAACAACATCACAGTATAGGAATTAGATAAAATTTGGTTAATTAAACTGTGCCAAAGTAACCACTTGGTTCCTTGTATATTTAGCACGAAATTTAGTTGAGTTGTTTAGCCCCAAATCTTATAACAGTGCAGGATGTGCAACATAAATATTGTGCATGTGTCACATGTGTACAAAGTCCAAGTGCTAGCCAAAGAAATGAAAATACAAAAGAAAAACATAACAAAACAAAAACAAGAATGGGGAAACCTCCCCTATTCACCTAGCCAGCCATATACACACACACACCACACACACACAACTCACACCACACACGCAGACACACAACACCCACACACCATGGCCATGGCTGGCCATGGCCCTGCACATGTCCTCCTCGTCGATCCCGCAGCCGCTTGCCACCCCGCACCGTCCGCGAGGACTGGGGGGACCACCGCAGCCTCCTCTTCCTCTCCACCAAGCCCCTCGAGCCGGGGCGCAGTGAAGCGTCGGGATCGAGCCATTTCCCCGTCGGCCACCGCGCGCGTCCTCGCCGTTGTTCCGCTCCACCGCGAGCTCTCCGACCTCCCTGACCTCGCCTACGTGCTCCACTGTTAGCGCCACCCCCATTCCCCTCTTCTACCTTGCTGTTTCCTTGCGTCGTTGACGCCGTCCATGGCCGTGTCCCTCCGCTCGCCGTGGCTAACTGCAGCTGCTGCTGCGTGCGCTGTTGCTGCTGGTGCTGCGGCTGTCGTTCGCCTCCGCCCGGCCGCGCCAACCTCCCTAGCCGCGTGCGCCCCACGCCGTATGGCCGCCCGCCCTCGAGCCCCTGCACATCAGGTGCTGCTGCTCGCTGCGGAACTCTGCTACTGCTATACTGAATGTTGTGTGCTGCTGCTAGCTGTTAAAAAAAACTACCAGGTGTTGCTACTGCCACTGAACCCTCATTTTGAGCAACAAAACAGCAGCAAAAGTCGAACAAAATGAATTGTGATGTTGATAAAAATTATGTGGGCTCAGATTAGGCATAACCAGCCCCATTTTATTCCATTTGACCAGCCTCCAATAATGCGCGGATTAATTGCTACAAAATTCACAAAATGATGTTTTTCGTTAACAGCAAAACAACCTTGATTTTCATTGCTGCTTTGGAGCGTTATAGGAACACACTACGGGATATGTGGTACCATCGAAGGATATGCCATGAAAGTGCACATATCATAGAGCAAAACACATGAAGGGTGCAGCTCCATATAAGCTATGGATGAACAACAATTGTCCAGCAAACATTGCATCTTTAACAATTTCTGAAGTTAGCCCCGAGGAGCACTTTTCGGACCGAGTTTAAATTGTGTAAATGGGCTCTACTGAAAATGCCTTCCTTACCAGATTCGAGATCACAGAAAATTGTTCGACTTGATATATAGCACTAACTCGGCGGTTGAGTGGAACCCCAAACCGTGGGCCCTCGAAGGCGGCCAATGGATAATTACCGCTGGAGTTCCCAGACTAGGTAGAATTTTAGCACAATTTTTGTTTGGGTGTATGACATGTGGGACCCATCTCCTGTTAATCTTTTTAATAAAATAAATCATCGGAAATAGTTACTCTCTATGATAGTAGGGTCCCACCTGTAAGTTTGACCAATCAACTTCACTATTGTGGATAATGTTGTATTTAATTAATAAAAGAAATCTAGAAAATGATTTAAAATTGATTTAAACTTCAAAAATCAATATCTTTTAAATCGTGTATCAGATGAAAAAACTTTATGCATGAAAGTTGATCAAAAAAATATAACGTCTAAGAATACGCTACCCGTATACCCACCACACCCCTCTAACATACTGAACCTCGAACCACCCCCCTCCGAACCGTTTTCCCGATGAATTGTCCGGTACTGCTATAGTACTGGGATGAATTTATTTCGAACACGAAAGTTGTTCAGAATGGATCAACTAATACGGATACACTATCCACATGCCTGGCAGATGTCTCTAACACTGCACACTGGGAACCTTCCCCCTCCGGATCATCGGTCCGGTAATCAATCGGTACTGATGAGTCATCCCCGGATAAATTACCACTCCGACTAAAATACTTAACACTTCATTAGAGCTCCGTTTCTTTATATCTTCTATGTCATACAATTTTATTGCTATTATTTTTGTGTATTTATTGTTTCTCCCCCCTTTTTATTCTCCGATAGACCTCGTTGCTCCCGCCGACGACATCGTTGCCGAGTACGGCTATATCGTTGACGACCGTACCTCTACCGTCGAGCTTCCGGGCAAGCAGAGCCATTCTCTTCCCCAGATATCGCCTATCTTTCCGTACATTTCTTGCACTAGGCATGGTTACTGCTGCTGCTACGTTACAATCCTATTCAATTGCATAGCCTGTTTTTGTCGCCCCTTGATGTACCTTCCTTTATCCTATGCTGCCTTATAAATATATATATAATATTCAGCAGTAAACCCTGCGCATTGTTAGCTAGGTTTAGAATAGCGGGCCGTGATCACTCTGGTGAGTGAACGCAGATTACAAAATATTATAACTGCAACAGGTACGGATCAATGCAGACGCCCTACCTACAGCGACGAGACTCTGCCGAGTCGCTTCGAGTTTGACTTACGAGTGGACAGACTCGTATTTCACTCTCGTCGGCTCAGTAGCGTAGCATCACTGGGATGATACGAGGGTATTCCTCTTTAGTTCATTCCGCTGGTGTCTCGGCACCACCGGGGTGATACGAGAATATTCCTCTTTAGTTCATTCCGCTGATGTCTTTGTCGAACCTCTTCAAGTGTACCATCGAGGGTGATTCCTCCTGGTTTCACTTGATGGTAGGCACTCGAATCAACTGGTGTCCTTACAGGTAAGGAGTCGGGTGACCCAACGGTGCCCGCACAGTGTATCTTAGCGGAACGACATGTCAGGTGTATTCCACCGGTGTGCGGCGGGCCTGGTACTGTTCGTGGCCGAAAGGTATCCTGTTGTACGAAAGTCGAGCTCTACCCAGAGCACACTCGAGACAAGGTAAGGAGACGGTTCACCTTGTTGGTAACCTCACGAGTTGGTGGGACGTCAGGGCAGGCACGGACGTTACTGGTGGTCCTGGCTGCTGTCGTTGTCCGCGACTCACCCGGATAGGGGCAACGATAACGGTTGTCCCGATAGAAAATAATAATATGACTTAACGGTTCAGGTGGATGACTTGAGTGGGTCGATGTCCCCTATACGCACTACCTCCACGTGGGATTATGGTGTGGGCCCTCCGCGTTGTGGTCTCGTTCGAAAGCTCTGAAAGACGTCCAGTTCATCATTGTGGTTAGGTCGATCCGCATCCTGGAAGAGTTGTGTGGATGCACTTGGCACACAACAACCCGGAGGGCGAGGGGCGGCGGTCCAAGACCCCCTTGCGCTTAGGACTGTAGACCGTCGGGGACCTCTCTGATGAGCCATAGGATTGGCCTCGGCGTGTCGGATAGCCTCGGTGGGGTGTTCCCTAACAAGGTGTACGCCACCCTGGAGATCCGAGCATGTAGGGTAACAGTAGTGTAGCCCCTGCAGGGATGATAATCTATTCGGATAGCCGTGTCCACGGTAATAGGACGCTTTATGCTGAAGCTAGAGCCTACTACTACAAACTATTACTATTAAACTGTTGGTTCCGGTTTCTCTTCCTCGCAGGGAAGTCGAGGAGGGGATCTTGGAGGCATATATAATTATTATTGATTACAACTTATTATTATACAATGTTGCAGCAACTTCTGCTGCATTGTTACTTTCATTACTGTTATATTAAACTGTTGGCTGATTCTTACCTCATGCTGCAAGACTCGTCGGAAGATGCTAGTCTTCGATAGGCCTAGCTTCTTACCCTTATTCTGAATTTCTACCTTGCCGTCCACTATATACAGCCTCCCTTTTCCATTGATACAAATGCATAATGCTTAGTAGAGGACGTAAGACTCGCGGGTATGCTAGATACTCACCTGCTTTATTTTTCCCTTTTATTGTTTTGCCTGATCGGCCGCTGCAGTCGATGTTGAAGCCTTGGAATCCAGGAGCAGGAGATCCGCGATGCCGACCACCACAACGTGAAGATCCCCGATGCCTTCTACGACGTCGAGTTCCCCTTTGACCAGGAGTAGTTTGGAGGTTCCCAGGCAGGAGGCCTCTCCTTTTCGATCGTGTTGATTTTTGTGCTAGCCTTCTTAAGGCAACCTTGTACCCTTGTGTCTGTACTCAGATACTATTGCTTCCGCTAACTCTGTGCTCTCGAGCTGTTGTATTCGAGCCCTCGTGGCCCCTGGCTTGTATTATACATCTTGTATTATTTTATTTGTAGAGTTGTGTTGTGATATCTCACCGTGATTCCCTAATCTCGATCGTGTACCTTGCGTGTATGATTACTGTACACGACTTGATTTTGGGGGCGTCACATCCGCAATCCCAACGGCATCCTTGGTGTGCTCATCAGGCAGAATTTCCCGGGGTTGGTTCAGTTGCCCGATGATGATTCACCTCCGCAACCTGGACTCTTTTGGGAGCACTATATAGCTGCACAGGCCCCGTCAAATACGACCATCAACGGGGTCGAATGTCACACCAGAGCGGACATGGTGTTGAACGGCTTTTGGGTAATTTCTCTTTCACACAATGAGAACTTGAGAATAGCTAGGTAGTTGGTGCACTCATCAGTGTTGTCTCGTGCTTTTAATATCAGGTCTATTACAAGGTCGAAGAGTCCATGGAGGAGGAGGCGGGAAAGGTGCTCATCCAAGAGTGCAGGCGCCTCTTGCAGAACACAAGGCACGAGATGCGAGTGCAGGCGGTCCGTGACTACTACGCCAAGCGTGGCCTTAAGCGTAGAAAGTCGGAATGCCGAAAGAAATATCTTTCAAGGGACCAGTACATGATGGTAACCCCTTCTTGCATCTTTTAGTTTCGTTGATTTCATTCCTAGCTAGCTAGTCCTATATAATTGCTAATCTTCATGTTTACTAACTTAGGCGCGACCGAGATGGTGTGCGGATAAGATGGATTGTTGGGAGGTCATTGTGGACCAGTGGTGCTCAGAAGCCTGGTTGGCCGCCCACAACAATGCCAAGGACCGGCGCGCCCAGATGGTTGGTGTGCCACACCATCAAGGCAGCCGCAACTTAGCTGGTTACGGGAAAAATGGGTATGTGTGTTTTGCTAATATTGTCTTTTATGCACCCACAACTTAGCAGTTTACTAATATTGTGCTTTGCTTTGTCTTTTAGGCGGAGCATAATAAAACAGAGCCGCTTGGTGTGTTTGACAATTATGGCATGGCCCATACAGCGTCGTACAAGAAGGCCAAGGCACTCTGATATTGCCACTCCGTCGACTTTCACCAACGTTGCCGCCTACGGTAAGATGAAGGCTTATACCGAGGTGGCGAAGGAGAAGCACAGGCAGGATTATACCCCGGTGGGAAGCCTATAGACCCGGAGCTGGTGATGATCTCTGGTGGCGGAAGGCGCCATGGCGCCATGGCCATTGGAGATAAGTTGATTCGGTGCAATAGGACTCTTCCTGAGATCAAGGCGCGCCAAACGAGCTCTTCTCCTGCTATAAGAACTCGTGTGCGGCCAGTCGATCTCGCTATCGAGGTTAGACATAAGGACTCTTGCATTCTTGTGTTCTCTCATCGAATATTACAGTGCTAACTACAGGAGTGGGGTTGCAGGAAGCTCTTGAGAGAGAGCGACAGAATACCCAGCGGCTACTCGAGGAGAAGGAGCGGTTGGCGGAGGATAAGGCAGCAGAGAGAGGCGGTTGGCGGAGGAGAGGACGGCGAAGGCTCTTGAGGAGGCCGCGGCACGCCACGATGCATCGAACCGGGCCTTGTACGAGCTCATCGTGGTAAGTCACTTGTTCATATTCACCCAAAGAACGCATGTTATAATGTTTGTTTATATTAGGAACTAATATGATTGACTCGTGGAAAAAAAATGTGTAGACTATGTTCGAGGAGACTGGCCAAGCCGCTCCACCGATGCCGATCATTTCTCCTGTGGGGACGGTGAGTATCTTTCAATGATCATCAATACATTATTGAGTGGCGTCGTGCTAACCGCTTGTTGATCTTTTCGTGCAGCATAACTCTCGGGCTGCATCCCATGACCCTTCTCCCCCGTCAACCTCGGGCAACCCGACTGATGCTTCTCAGCCACCTCAGCCTTGAGGGCTACACTCCGGTAATTTATGTTCTATATTTTTCTTTATAAATGCTTAGTTAGTTTGAAATTGCATATTTAGCTTCTGAAATCCTATATTTATTCGAAAAATGCCATACTTTGCCTATTTTACACAAAAGGACATATTTAGCTTAGTTAGTTCCAAAACTAACATAGTCAACTTAGTTTGCTCACAAAATCTCAAAGTTATCTTAATTGGGTCAAAAAATGCTAAAGCTAGCTTAAATTGGCTCAACAATTGTTAAAGTTTGCTTAGTTTCTCAAAAATGCTGAAGTTAGCTCAATTTCCTCAAAATATGCTAAATCTAGCTTAATTCGATCACCATTGCTTATGTTAGCTTTGTTTGCTTAAAATAAGAAGAAAACAGAAGAAGAAGGAGAGGATCTTTTCTTCTTCTTCTCCTTCTCCTTCTTCTTCTTATTCTTCTTCTCATTTTACTTCTTCATTTTACTTCTTCTTCTTCTTCTCCCTCTTCTCATTTTACTTCTTCTTCTTCTTCTTCTCATTTTACATCTTCTTCTACTTGTTCTTCTTATAACTTTCTTAGCCTCATTTTTGCAGATTTGCTTGAAGGGAGTCATGCTATGATGGAGTGGTGCATTTGGACTTGTAGCTTAGTTTTATAAATTGTTTTTGTCACTTGTGTGTTTGATATGGTGCTATGATGGAGTGCTATGATGTACCATGTATATATTGTGTTTGGAGAAGATCACTTGTTGTGTTTGAGACTATATATGAGTATGGGATTGATGAAAAAATATATATATATGCATCGTTTTGGTTGATCAGAATGTGTGGGTGCTTGCACAGCTGTTGAGAACATGTATATATGTCTATATATATTGCTATAGTTTTTTCAAATGCAGGGATTGAAAGAAAAACAGAAAAAACAGATGCAATGTAGGTTCTTTCCCGTCTGCAGGCAGTCGGCAAAGTTGTTTGCCGTCTGCTGGTGGTCGGCAAAGATGACACGTGGCACCCAGCTGTGCAATCTGGGAACAGACTGGGTGCCATTTGGTTTGTATGTCGTCTGCATGCGCGTGGAAGACGGGAAAGAACATTACTATGTCGTCTGTCGGGAAAACGGCAAAGATATGATGAGAGGTGACATCTTGATGACGTCATCAGATGTTTGTCGTCTGTCGGTAGACGGCACACCCCTCCGTTAACGGCTGACGGAGGGGCTTGTAACCTTTTTGCCATCATGCAGTCTTTGCCGTCTACCTTCATATATGATGTCGGCAAAGGGCTTTGCCGTCCGTCGATTATGTGCAGACGGCAAAGCACCTCTTTGCCGAAGAAACTGTTGACAGGAGCTGTACCATCCGGGTGCAGACGGCAAACAAGAGAATTCCAGTAGTGGCCATTGTCTTCCCCAGATATCGCCTATCTTTTCCGTACATTTATTGCACTAGGCATTGATGCTGCTGCTATTACCTTACAATCCTATTCAATTGCATAGCCTGTCTTTGTCACCCCTTGATGTACCTTCCTTTATCCTATGCTTCCTATATACATATTATATTCAGCAGTGAACCATGCACATTGCTAGTCAACTAGGATTAGATAGAGGGTCGTGGTCACTCTGGGAGTGAACACGGATAAAATTCATTATAACTGTCACATGTACAGTACAATTGTAACGCCCCGGCCACACCCACCGGTTCCCGGCGTACGCCTGGCGGGATCTAGACTGTCCCCACAGACCAACACTAGTCTTTCCTGCGCACTTTGTCCTCACTCGTGCGCACCCGGGAACAATTTCCCGGTCGGTCACCCATCCTCAAATCGCTCCAAGCCAAGCACACTTAACTTTGGAGTTCTTTGGATCTGGGCTCCCGGAAAAGAAGGTGCACCTTGTTGATATGAGTAGTCTATCATTCCTATTAAGCCAGGATGTCACATACACCCCCACTCAAAGGAACCGATGTCCTCATCGGCCCACAGGAACGTTCCCTCTTGGCACACGTCTGTGCGTCCAGTGCCGACACATGTCCCACATGTTCGCACACTGACCCACACACGCCCGTATAACCACAAGGGTCGGCTCTGATACCATTTGTAACGCCCCGGCCACACCCACCGGTTCCCGGCGTACGCCTGGCGGGATCTAGACTGTCCCCACAGACCAACACTAGTCTTTCCTGCGCACTTTGTCCTCACTCGTGCGCACCCGGGAACAACTTCCCGGTCGGTCACCCATCCTCAAATCGCTCCAAGCCAAGCACGCTTACCTTTGGAGTTCTTTGGATCTGGGCTCCCGGAAAAGAAGGTGCACCTTGTTGATATGAGTAGTCTATCATTCCTATTAAGCCAGGATGTCACATAATGCAGACACCGCCTAAGGCCCCTACCTCGGTTCTGCCGAGCCACATCAAGTGTGAGCTATCGAGGAGTAATCCTTGTACTCCACTCGTTGTTGAATCTGTATAGCCGTCCTAGGGTACTGAACCACGGTTGTCCTTAGAGGTAAGGAGTCGGGTGACCCCACGGTGCCCGCGCGGGGTATCTTAGCGGAACGACATGTCAGGTGTTATCCACCGGTGTACGGCGGGCCTGGTACTGTTCGTGGCCGAAAGATTTCCTGTTGTATGAAAGTCGAGCTCTTTGGAGCAAACGCGAGACAAGGTAAGGAGACGGTTCACCTTGTTGGTAACCGCACGGGTTGGAGGGACGACAGGGCAGGCACCGACGTTACTGGTGGTCCTGGATGTTGTCGTTGTCCGCGACTCCCCTAGATAAGGGGCAACGATAACGGTTGTCCCGACAGATAATAATAAAATGACTTAACGGTTCAGGTGGATGACTTGAGAGGCCGCAAAGGCCTGTACGAATTACCTTCACGTGGGGTTACGGTGTGGGCCCTTCGCGTTGTGGTCTCGTTCGAAAGCTCTGAAAGACGTCCAGTTTCAGCATTGTGGTTGGGTCGGATCGTGCTGCGGCACTGGATCCACTTGGCGCACAACGACCCAGAGTGCGAGAGGTGATGGCCCATGAAGCTCTTGCTCTTAGGACTGTAAACCGGCGGGGACCTCTCTGATGAGCCATAGGATGGGCCTCGGCGTGTCAGATAGCCTCGGTGGGGCATTCCCTAACAAGATGTACGCCACCCTTGAGATCCGAGCGTGCATGCTGAATAGTAGTGCACCCCTGCAGGGAGTTTGATCTATTCGAATAGTCGTGTCCACGGTAACAGGACGCTTTATGCTGAAGCCAGAGCCTACTACTACAAACTACTACTATTAAACTGTATGGTTCCGAGTCTTCTTCCTCGCAGGAAAGTCGAGGAAGGGAACTCAGAGGCATTATTATTATTAAATATTACAACTTACTATTATACAATGTTGCAACAACTTCTGATGCATTGTTATTACATTCATGCTATTGAACTGTTGGCTGTCCTCTTCTTGTGCTGGAAGACTCGTCGGAAGATGCTAGTCTTCGATAGGCCTAGCTTCTTACCCTTATTCTGATTTCTACCTTGAAGTCCACTATATACAGCCTCCCCTTTCCATTTGATACAAATGCATAAATGCTTAGTAGCGGACGTAAGACTCGCGGGTATACTAGATACTCACCCTTGCTTTATTTCCCCTTTTTGCTTTGCCTGATCGGTCACTTCAGTCGACGTTGGAGACCAGGAGCAGGAGATTCCAGGAGGATCCTACTACGACGTCGAGTTCCCGTTGACCAGGAGTAGTTCGGTGGATCCTAGGCAGGAGGCCTCGCCTTTTCGATCTATATCTCTGATGTTATTTCTGCTAGCCTTAATAAGGCAAAACTTGACTAACTATGTCTGTAATCAGATATTATGGTTTGTATGACTTATGAATTCGGGTCCGTGCGACCCCCTTTTGTTGTATTATATCGGTTTATCCTTTTGTGTTTAGCGTTGTGCTGTGATATTCTCACCGTGGCACCTTGATCTCGATCATGTACCCTGCGTGTATGATTACTGTACATGATCGTAAATCGAGGATGTCACAATGCACCCCCACTAGTTCCCTTTGAGAGCTTCTAGCTCACATGTGCATCTGTTGCATGGCAATCCCTACTCCTCACATCATATCTATCATATGGCTTTCTCTCGCCTATGGTTGTCCTCATTAATGTGAGCCTTTCACACATTTTTGTCTTCCTTCTCCACCTTCTTTCTGTTTCGCCTTTTAGGTGTCAACTTTCTTGCTCACGCTCATCCATTGCATGAGTGCTCAAAATATCGAAAGGGAGTGAATCAGTTTGAGTTGTACCTGACTAGTGGTCTGGGGACGAGTCAAGATAAGAATCCAAAGGAGACTAAGTGTGAAACTTTAGTAGATAGTAGTTCTTGCACGCAAACACCATTTGGAGACATTCGAGTCACTGACAGCGAGAGCTCTTGCACCCTTTGTTCTTTTGTTACTTGTGTCAATACTAATATAGACTCTTGCTTGTTAAGACTTGAATTGAATTGCATGCTTTTATTAAAAGTCCTTATATGGTTGTGTGGCATGTCGCCACAGAAATTCTGCTTGTTATCATTTACCTACTCGAGGACGAGCAGGAATTAAGTTTGGGGATGTTGATACGTCCCAAACGTATCTATAATTTCTGCTTGCTCTATGCATGATTTGTGTGACTTTGCCATGTTTTGCTTGAACTTTCATACACTTTTTATCATATTTGGACTAACCTATTAACTCAGTGCACCCAGTTGCCAGTTCCTGTTTTCTGCTGTTTTGTATTTCAGGTTTTTGGCCATTAAAAGTGCCAAATAAATCCCAAAAAAGTTATATAAAAAATCAGCGACCCGAAAGCTTCCCGAATCACCAAGGAAGGAAGGGGGTGGACCCACCTGGGCCCAGGAGGGTCCCTGGCGCGGCCCCACACTAGGCCGCGCCAGGAGGCCTCCTGGCTGCCCTGTGGCCCCTCTCGGTGCCCCCTTTGGCCTATATTTACCCCCCGTTACGGAAACCCCTAATATCGATCTTCTATTCCTGTTATCCTCTCTGTTCCGCCGTCGCCGCTGTTTCAAGATCGGGGCTGCCAGGAGAAGCTGCCCCGGCACCCTGCCGGAAGGAGGAATCCCCTCCGGGAGACCATCCATCACCATGGACACCTCCCGGATGTCTTGTGAGTCGTCCCCCTTGGACCATGGGTCCATGACAAGTAGCTATGTGATGCGCTCCTCCCCTCTGTGTGCTTCCACTTTCGAGACCTCGTGAGCTTCCTCACATGATCGAGGCACCTTTGTAATTTCTGTGTTGCTATGCTGAGTTTGCTGGGATCTGATAGATTATGAGATTATGTTCAGATTGTGATGAGTAATATATTTGGTTCTATTTTATATTTGTGTTCTTTAGTAAATTCTTGCATGTTCTCCGTTGCCGTATTTTACTTTGGCCAAGTGATTTGTTGCAACTCCAAGAGGGAGCGTTATGCTTGATTGTGGGTTCAGACCCCTGATGTCTAGCTTGAGTGACAGAAACATGACACTACGGGATGTGTTGTTGCCACCAGGGATAAAACAACGGTGCTTGTACTTGCGGGTGCAAGGATTGTTTACTGTACGCATAGTTATTTTAATGCAGTTGTCAGTTGCTTTGAGTTTACACTTTAGGTGGGATTCGCAACTTAATACCAGCGAGATGTTCTGGATAGATATCTCAAGGTGGATGATTTGTAGTAGATGCAGATGGATTTCGGTCTACTTACCTTAGCGTACTGCCCATTGCTTTTGAGCCTCTTCCTTTCTATTGTAGCATAGTTAGAATTGCGGTGCGTTTATAATCCTGTCAATTGCCCAGCTGTGATTTGTTTACCTCGCTAGCACTTTTATTGTCTTTTGGGAGAGAGACATCACTAGTGAACGTCATGGGACCCCGGTCCCATATTTCCACCATTGTTTACATCTTCAATTTCCTTTCATTCTTTACTTTACGTTGCCACTATTATTATCTCCTGTGTTGATCCTTTGTAAACAGCAAGGCCGAAGGAATTGACAACTCCTCTGTACTCGTTGGGAGCAAAGTTATTTGTTGTGTGTGCAGGTCCAGGTAAAGTTAGCAACCTCGGCGCCACTGTTCACTTTACCACCTTCTTGTATCTCTGCGAGTCCTACGGGAGAAAAACCCTATCCTCTACATAGGGGAAATTTACTGCTACGCTACATCTCACCTTCCACTTGGGGTAAACAACGAGAAGTGAGAAGAACTATCTTCCTCACTGCATCAGCCGTGGGCGAGGAGGAGGAAGGGGCGGCGTCTGTGGGGCTCCCAAGCTCGATTCCTGGCACGGGGCGAAGGGGACGACGACAAGCACGCATCTGGACAACTCCTCTCGGCGCGGGGAGGTCGCCGACCGCGTCCACAGCGAGGTGCGCCTACGGCGTCCGCGGCGGCTCGGGGGTATGAGGCTGGGGAGAGGGAGGGGGTCTCGATCTGGTGGGCTAGGGTGTCGGGGGTGCCAGGGGGCGACCTCATCTCTACCACGGCGACTGTAGCGGCGCTAGGACATGGCCAGGTCCGGCGGAGACGGTGACTCGGTCGCCCTGTCGGTGGCGAGCACGGGAACAATGGAAGGAAGTAGGAGTTGGTGGGGTGGGCTAGGGGAAGAGGTGGGATAGGCCTTGCCCAGTGCGTAGGGTAGATTTTCTAGCTTTTATTATTTTTGTTTTCTTTTTATTCTTTGTTGTATTTTATTTTGACTAGCAAATGAATTTATAAAGATATGCAATCAATACCTATAAAAGTGTTGCAATGTCTAACACTGCCACATGAAGTTTGAGGCATTAATAAAATCATTTAGATTTTTGAATTATTTAAAATATGAAGTAAAAGTTGTCGTTTTGCCTCCGTATGATTTGTGTATATTATTAAAACATTCTAATAAATTACCAAGGCTATTTTAATATGACCTAGTATTTATTTGACATTTTACAAAATTATTTGGACAATTTTTGGTTTAACTTTATTTTCGCACATTGTTTTTAATAACAACCAAAAGGAGTTTGAATTTTGTTTTGAGTCAAATATGATCAGGGCAAGGTTAATCATAGTGATTAGTCATTGATACGTCCAAAATGCATCACTATTTTATATTGTAATTTAACCATATTCAT
Organism: Bromus sterilis; assembly: GCA_950022295.1. Taxonomy (NCBI): domain Eukaryota; kingdom Viridiplantae; phylum Streptophyta; class Magnoliopsida; order Poales; family Poaceae; genus Bromus; species Bromus sterilis. The sequence goes on along the minus strand of OX465599.1, from coordinate 278,185,974 downwards.
CGATAGATTCCACTTTAAAGTATTGTTCTTATGTTGTTTTGGCTTGTATTACACAGTTTGCAACTTTCCGGTGCCGAAGCAGCAGAAGCAGAATTCAGCGGTGAAAAGTGGACATCAAGTTGCTGAATCAGATCAACTCCAAATTCGACGAAATTTGACGGAGATCATTTTTATGAACATTAACTGGAGTTCACCGAAGAGGGACCAGAGGGGACCCACCAGGCTACCAGAAGGGTTCCTGGTGCGCCCCCCCCCTAGGGCGCGCCAGGCGCCCTCCTGGATGCCTGGTGGCCCACCTCGGTGCCCCCTCTGGCCTATATTACCCCCCTGGGGTAAAAACCCTAAAACAAGAGGAGTTTCGGAGTTTCGCCGCCGCCTCGTGGAGGAAACCTACAAAGAAGAAAAAGCCATCTCTGGCGGGCAGATTCCGCCAGGGAGATCACCTCCCAGAAGGGGAGATCATCGCCATCGTCATCATCATCGTCACGGGAATCATAGAGATCATCATCCCCAACATCAGCACCATCTCCACCACCATCCATTCTCACCTCACAAGTTCATCTTGTGGTGTAATCCGTACTATCTATCCTCTCTACTCTCCTGGTGTTGATTACTACCGTGTGATGAATGCTATTGAGTTTTGTTGGAGAATTATCATTGTGTCCAGATTGTTTATCATATATTTATCCCCTCTGATCATGATCTCTTTTATGTCTTGTGAGTAGTTACTTCAGTTCTTGAGGACATGGGAGAAGTCTAGTTGTTAGTAGTCATATGATGTTGAAGTATTATGTGTTTTTTGATATTTAAGTTGAGTTGTTATTTTCCTAGTGGTGTTGTGGGAATACATTGTGTACAAAGGATGCTTATGGTGGGTTGCCGGAGTGACAGAAACCTGAACCCCAGTTCACACACTTTGCACAAGGGAGTTATGGATCCTCGATCGTAATGTTGTGGTTAGGCTTATGCCTTAATTACTACCTTGTATTTGCGGATGCTTGCAAGGTGTGTAATCATAAGAGTACACTTATCTTAGTCTAGAAGGTGTACTAGCATTGATCCACCCACCGACACTTATCGACACAATACATACTACTTGGCGGAATATGGTGAAAGTAACTTGACTATCTCTCCCGTGTTCCCTCGAGAACGCTTTAGCTTTTATAAGTTCAGTTCCTAGGCTTATCCTTGTTAAAGGATTGGGCCACTTGCTACTACTCAGTTACCCTATTTACTTTGCTTGTCTTTTACCTTTCTGTTGCTTAAACCAAAAAAAAACCTAAATATTTACCTTTCGGTGTGTTCAGCCTTTTCTTTATCTGAGTCACTTGTCAATACCTTCTGCTCCTCGTGGGATCGACATCCTTATTTATCGACAAGCTACAATTGATCCCCTAGAGTTGTGGGTCATCAAGAATCGTTTATTGGCACGGTTGATAGGGGAGGCATCCCAACTAAACCTATCAACTTCACCGCCATCAACGCGCTTTTTCTCGTGCCGTTGCCGGGGAGTGTAGCGCTATTGGTAAGTGAAGCCGGTAAGGAAACCTTTACTTTGTGTTGCTATTTTTATTTTTGATGTTGCTACCCTCAGTCGTTATGGACCCCTCTACTGTTGGTTCGTTGCTGGTGAGGAGCCGCCCCACGACTGTGGTGGTCACTCCTACCCCTACTGAAATTGTGCCCTATAAAATACTAACTGGTATTATTGATTATGTCTTGGCTAATCGTTATACATGAGAAGGACATCCGGGAGAACACCTGCTATATTTGTCACGATTATGTTCTTTATTTAAGCTTGCAGGTGTAACGGTGGAGTTCGTCATGAAGAAATCATTCTCCGTATCACTTAAAGATAAAGCTTCAGATTGGTATAAGCTACTCGATAACTCTGATTTGCTTGAATGGCAAGAGCTTATGTCTGTCTTTTATGCAAAGTTTTATCCTCTTCGTGAAATTCACCAAGACAGGAACTACATCTAAAACTTTTGGTCTCGCGACGGAGAGAGCATCGCTCAAGCTTGGGGGAGACTGAAGTCCCTGATGCTCAAATGTCCTAACCATGAGCTCCCCAAGGAGATTATACTTACAAAATTTTATGCCAGGCTTTCTCGTCAGGCCAAGGAAATGTTGGATGCTTCCTCTAGCGGGGTATTCTAGACCAGAAGTATAGAAGAAAAATGGGATCTTATTGAAAGGATCCAGAAGAATACTGAAGACTGGGAAATTGATAAAGGTATTGAACCCGCTATAAACTATGATCATGACTACATTGAGAGTTATGTGAAGACTGGTTACTTTAATACCTTTTGCTCTAAAATAGGTCTTGATTCCTGATACGTCCAAAACGTATCTATAATTTTTGCTTGCTCCATGCCTCTTTTGTGTGATATTGCTATGATATTGATGAACTTCCATACACTTTTGATCATATTTGGACTAACCTATTAACTCAGTGCACCCCAGTGCTAGTTCCTGTTTTCTGTTGTTTTTCTATTTCAGGTTTCCCCCTTATTAAAAGTACCAGAAAAATTCCGGGAAAAATATAGGAAAAATCAGCGTACCGGAAGCTTCGCGAAGAGCCCGAGAGGGGCCAGAGGGGAGCCAGGGGGCCCCAGGCGGCCAGAGGGCGCGGCCCCACCCCTGGTCGCGCCAGGGGGGCGCCTGGAGCCCCTGGCCCACCTCTGGCTGCCCCCTTTCGCCTATTTATTCCCCGTGACGAGAAACCCTCGGGGACGGAACCCTTTTTCGCGATCTCTCCTCTGTTCCTCCGCCGCTGCGCTTCCAAGATCGGGAGCACCAGAAGACCTCTTCCCGGCACCCTGTCGGAGGGAGGAACCACCTCCGGGAGCTTCTCCACCACCATGGATGCTTCCCGGATGAACCGTGAGTAGTCCACCTTGGACCATGGGTCTATGATCAGTAGCTATGTGATGTTCTCCTCCCCTCTTTGTTCTTCATGGATTAGACCTCGTGAGCTACCCTACATGATCGAGGCACATATGTAATCTTTCTGCTGTTGCTATGTTGAGTTTGCTGGGATCCGATGGATTATGAGATTATGTTCAGGTTGTGATTGAGGTATATATTTGATTCTCTTCTTTTATATTTATGTTCTTGTGTAATTCTTGCATGTTCTCCATTGTTGTTTATTTCTTTGGCCAAGTAGTAGGTAGTGACTCCAAGAGGGAGCGTTATGCATGATTGTGGGCTCATGCCCCCCGATGACTAGCTTGAGTGACAGAAACATGAGTCTAGGGGATATGATGTTGCCACAAGGGGGAAAACAACGGTGCTTGTACTTGCGGGTGCAAGGATTGTTTACTTTACGCAAAGTTCTTTAATGCAGTTTTCCGTTGCTTTGAGTTTACACACTTTGGGTGGGATTCGCAACTTAATACCACCGAGATGTTCTGGATAGATATCTCAAGGTGGATGATTAGTGGGTAGATGCAGATGGATTTCGGTCTACTTGTCTTGGCGTGCTTCCCGTGCTTTTGAGCATTGGTTTGCGCACATAATCCTGTCAATTGCCCAGTTGTGATTTGTTTACCTCGCATGGCTATTTTACCGTCTTTTGGGAGAGAGACATCACTAGTGAACATCATATGACCCCGGTCCATATTTCCACCACTTTTTACACTATCAATTTACTTTTAGTATTTACTTTTCTGTAGCTACCACTATCATTATTATCCCGTGCGTTTTATCCTTTGTAAACAACAAGGCCGGAGGAATTGACAACTCCTCTGTACTCATTGGGAGCAAAGCTATCTCTGTGTGTGCAGGTCCAGGTGAACTAAGCAACCTTGAGTTGTGAACGGTGCCATTGTTCACTTCACCACCTACTTGTATCTGTTGGAGTCCTACTGGTTTGATACTTTAAACCTTAGCATATTCGCTAAGGGAAACTTGCTGCTACGCTACATCTCACCTTCCACTTGGGGTAACCAACGAGGGACGAGAAGCTATCTCGTGTATCAATCAAATTTCTGGCGCCGTTGATGGGAACTCCACTCTTCAAGATATGGGAGTTGCACACTATCTTTTATCTTTGCTTTTTAGACTTGCTAGTTTACCTTTCAGTTTTTTCTTTAGTGTCTTTTATCAAAAATAAAAAAAAATAGTTACCTTGATAGTGGTTATCAGTATGTTTGGTCCTTTTGCCTTTGGTGAGTCAGAAGTGCTCACCATTAAACAAAGATGTGGTGAAAGTCTGAAAGATGCTGGCATAGAATCAATGATTCTCAAAAGAGAACCACCAAGAAGCAAACCACTACTATCCTGCTTAGAAACTTTTATGTTGGAATTACTTATTGGAATAGGTTTATTCTAGATACTGCTATCAATGGGAATTTCATAGAAGCCCCAGTTTTCGAAGCTCTTAGTGTTATGGAAAATCTTGTTGGAAATCTCCCTGTTGATAGCATTCAAGAGAACATTACCCTAGCTCATATTATGAAAAAACTTGAAAAGATGGAGCTAGAGATGCCAAGTATTAATAAGATAAGTGAGTTGGATCATAAGGTTCAAGGGAATTTGAATAGATTAGATAGCTCCATGCATAAAATTCTCAAAACCTTGGAGACCATCAAATCCCATGACCTGGATCCTTCTAGGATTGATAAGATTGAGGAAATTATTGACACTCTAGGAACTAATTTCTCCTCAATCAAAACCAAAAAGGTGGAAACTCCGGCAAAAAAGGAACCTAGGTTCGTTTACTTTCCAAAGGCTCCTCGTTCCAAAAATAATCTATCCATTGCCAAAGGAGTTGAAACTGTGAAGACTTTGGAAGAGATACCTCTCTTTAAGATAAATGAGACTCCAATTGATTTTCCGCCTTTTGCTTTTATTCCTAGAAGTATCTTTATTAGGCCTTTATTTGAAAAACCTCTTAAGAGTGGTTGTATTATTGAAGGGCTTTTTGATGATCTTGATGATGGTTCAATTGATACAACTTGATCTTGTTGCATTAAGCCTAGCTAATGGCTTTAAAGAAGCGCTTTCGGGAGGCAGCCCGCAACGAATTTAGGATTTAATTTTTGTTTTTCTTCTTTTTTTAGTGGTCTTGATGATTGTTACTACTGTAGCAACATCATTTTATCTTTACTTTTCAAGCTTTGTGCCTTTTATAGCCTTATACGACAAGGGAAGTGAAAGTTGTGACATGCTGTCCAGAAAACAGATTCGGTCCTCGTGACTAGAAAAATCAGAGAAAAATCCCAGTTCTTCTTTTTGAGCTGAATTTTTTACACAGTGTGATATATACAATTAAGAAACTTTCGTATGTTCTGAGTTTTTTTATTTGAGTTGCAGAAGTATCCCTAAAAAATTCTTGAGAAACAGTATCTCTTCAAGTTTATCTTTGTTTCCAGTAGAGAAAAATTATTTTATTATGGGTACTAACCTCGCTAATCAGATTATGATGAGTTATGTATGAAGGGAGTTTTCAAGTGTGCGAGGGAAGATGATGAAAGAAGATTAAGAAGTGTCAATCGTTCAAGCTTGGGGATGCCCCCATGCATCCCCAAGAAATATTCAAGGAGACTCAAGTGTCTAAGCTTGGGGATGCCCCCGTGCATCCCCTTCTCCATCGACAATTATCAGTTTCTCTCTCGTTTCACTATATTTTTATCACTTCATGCGCTATGTGCTATTCTTGGAGCGTCTCACTCTTAGGTTTTATTTTTAGTTTTCTTTAGCTTTGCTTGATGTTCATAACAAGTTAGAACCCAGATTTCTTTGTGGGAGATAAACACGCTCCACTTCCAAAATCTAGAACACAACATAGGAGTTTTCATGCTTATCTTTGCTGTGTGTGTTCTTTATCTTTCAGTAGCTGCTGTCATGTTTTGTTCTTAACTTTCATGCCTATATTTTTAAGAGCTTTTGTTTATTTTATTGCTGGAAATCTCTTGAGTTTTCATGTTTATCTTGTTTAGAGAGTTTTCCTGTTGCACTGAGTTTTGTGTCTTGACTTGAAGTAGGTAATTGAGGTTGCTATTCTTTTGTAGTAGTAACTTGCAATAGTTTTGAGGTATTGTTTTGAGTAATATTTGGACTTTTTGTGTCAAGAGCTTTAGCCTATTAGTGATAGATGTCGTATTTTGGGCAATCCGTGTTTATTTTCAAAACCTACAAAATTAGTTGAGAACTCTAGCTACTAGATGGATCACTACTCTTCTGAGGGGTCGAATATTAGAGTACACTCACGTACCATGAGTCGAGGATGCGCAAGGATAACCAAACCCCCATACACTCCTCCTCAGGGTACTTGTCTCTTTGTGAAACCTCCTTATTAGATTGAGAGCTACCGATAATAAGTGCATGAGTTCTTTGGACTAATGTGAGTATTCGAAAGTTGACACTTCCACCTTCCCATACTTTGCTAGCCTTTCCTGTGTCGTGCATTGCTTTATTCTCACTCCGAGAGTTAGCGTCCACCTTCGCCGGTACATCCAAACCCTTGGCATGATACGCTCTGTCATCATAAACCTCCTTATATCCTTCCTCAAAACATCCACCATACCTACCTATCAAAACATTTCCATAGCCTTTCCGAGATATATTGCCATGCAACATCCATCTTCTCATGACTTGATCTTCATGTCATACATGCTACTTGCTTGATCGATGAGTCGCATGCTAGTTGGGACTTTCCCTAATCATTGCTACATTACGCGCTAGTATCATTGCATATCCTGCTACACTGGCAGAGGCATACATTTGCATACATCATGATAGTTACATCTTCTTTATGTTTTGAGTACTTTGTAAAGTGTGAAAGATCTTCTATACTCTTTGTAATATATAGAGTGTTGCTCCTAAAGTGAGGAAAAGATCCCAAAGTGGACAAATTAAAAGATCCCATAGAGGACAAATTAAAAGATCCCAAAGAGGACAAATTAAAAGATCCCAAAGAGGACAAATGAGAGAAACAAAAAGAGCCATTGAGGCCACCAAAAAAATACAAAAAAATAGAAAAAGGAGAAAAATAAATAAAAAGAGAGAAGGGGCACACTACTATTCCTTTTGAGAGATCCACACTCGTACTCCCTCTTATATCTTGTACTCCATAGAGATTATCATTCATGCATATAGCTATGTGGGGACCTTCACACTATAGAAATTGGCTTGTATATTCCAATGATGAGCCTCCTCAAATGAGCTCTAGGTCTTCTTGAGCAAGCAAGTTGGATGCACCCCCCACTAGTTCCATTGGAGAGCTTACCTTAGGTCATATGTGCATCTGTTGCATGGCAATCCCTACTCGTCACATCATATCTATCATTTGGCTTTCTCTCGCCTATGATTGTCCTCATTGATGTGAGCCTTTCACACCTTTTTTTGTCTTCCTCCTCCACCTTATTCTCTCTTTGCCATCCTAAGTGTCAACTTTCTTTCTTACGCTCATCCATTGCATGAGTTCTCAAAATATTGAAAAGGAGTGGATCATTTTGACTTGTACCTGGCTAGTGGTCTGGGAATGAGTCAAGATAAGATTCCAAAGAAGACCAAGTGTGACACTTTAGTAGATTGAGTTCTCAAATTAAAAACTTTTTTTCTCGTATATCCCTATCCCCTTTCTTGCACGCAAACACCATTTGGAGACATTCGAGTCACGGACAGCGAGATCTCTTGCACCTTTATGTTCTTATATGCTTGTTTCAATACTAGAAATAGACTCTTGCCTGTTATGACTTGAATTGAATTAAATGATTTGATTGCTTTACTTACAAAGTTCTTATATGGTTGTTAGCATGTCACCACAGAAATTATGCTTGTTATCATTTACCTACTCGAGGACGAGCAGGAATTAAGCTTGGGGATGTTGATACGTCCAAAACGTATCTATAATTTCTTCTTGCTCCATGCCTCTTTTGTGTGATATTGATATGCTATTGATGAACTTCCATACACTTTTGATCATATTTGGACTAACCTATTAACTCAGTGCACCCCAGTGCCAGTTCCTGTTTTCTGCTGTTTTTCTATTTTAGGTTTCCCCCTTATTAAAAGTACCATAAAAATTCCGGGAAAAATATAGGAAAAATCAGCATACCGGAAGCTTCGCGAAGAGCCCGAGAGGGGCCAGGGGGAGCCAGGGGGAGCCCAGGAGGCCAGAGGGCGCGGCCCCACCCCTGGCCACATCAGGGGGGGCGCCTGGAGCCCCTGGCCCACCTCTGGCTGCCCCCTTTCGCGTATTTATTCCCCGTGGCGAGAAACCCTCGAGGACGGAACCCTTTTTCGCGATCTCTCCTCTGTTCCGCCGCCGCTGCGCTTCAAAGATCGGGAGCACCAGAAGACATCTTCCCGGTACCCTACCAGAGGGAGGAGCCACCTCCGGGAGCTTCTCCACCACCATGGATGCTTCCCGAATGAACCGTGAGTAGTCCACCTTGGACCATGGGTCTATGATCAGTATCTATGTGATGTTCTCCTCCCCTCTTTGTTCTTCATGGATTAGACCTCGTGAGCTGCCCTACATGATCGCGGCACATATGTAATCTTTCTGCTGTTGCTATGTTGAGTTTGCTGGGATCCGATGGATTATGAGATTATGTTCAGATTGTGATTGAGTTGTATATTTGATTCTCTTCTTTTATATTTATGTTCTTGAGTAATTCTTGCATGTTCTCCATTGCTGTTTATTGCTTTGGCCAAGTAGTATAGTGACTCCAAGAGGGAGCGTTATGCATGATTGTGGGTTCATGCCCCCGATGACTAGCTTGAGTGACAAAACATGAGTCTAGGGGATGTGTTGTTGCCACAAGGGGGAAAACAATGGTGCTTGTACTTGCGGGTGCAAGGATTGTTTACTTTATGCAAAGTTCTTTAATGCAGTTGTCCGTTGCTTTGAGTTTACACTTTGGGTGGGATTCGCAACTTAATACTAACGAGATGTTCTGGATAGATATCTGAAGGTGGATGATTAGTGGGTAGATGAAGATGGATTTCGGTCTACTTGTCTTGGCGTACTGCCCGTGCTTTTGAGCCTCTTCCTTTCTGTTTAGCGTAATTAGCATTGGTTTGCGCACATAATCCTGTCAATTGCCCAGCTGTGATTTGTTTACCTTGCATGGCTATTTTACCTTCTTTTGGGTGAGAGACATCACTAGTGAACATCATATGACCCCGGTCCATATTTCCACCACTGTTTACACTATCAATTTACTTTCAGTATTTATTTTTCTGTAGCTATCACTATCATTATTATCCCGTGCGTTTTATCCTTTGTAAACAACAAGGCCGGAGGAATTGACAACTCCTCTGTACTCGTTGGGAGAAAAGCTATCTATGTGTGTGTAGGTCCAGGTGAAGTAAGCAACCTTGAGTTGTGAACGGTGCCATTGTTCACTTCACCACCTACTTGTATCTGTTGGAGTCCTACTGGTTTGATACTTTAAAACTTAGCACCTTCGCTAAGGGAAACTTGCTGCTACGCTACATCGCACCTTCCACTTGGGGTAACCAACGAGGGACGAGAAGCTATCTCGTGTATTAATTCCCAGCTAATGATTGACTTTTGCAAGGACTTTGCTTCTCATGTTGATTCTTCTAAGAAGAAGGGGAGTCAACATCATAAACCTTTCAAGGAGTCACCTATTGAGATTAATGTTACTGATCCTGTTTTACCTGCAGTTGTGTATGAACATCCTCCTTATCCCTCAAAGATAAAGGAGCACTCTTTTGTTATAGGTATTCTAAACAAAAATGGAAGAACCACTGATGAACCTGAGGACCTGATCAAGGTCAAGCCTCAAGTTGCAATGGTTAAGGATGTTGTAACCAGTGATATTAAAGAATCTACTATTAGTTTTTGTGCTGTTTCCACTAACATTGTCACAGCCAAGAACAAAGGCCCCTATTCCAGGTACACCTGTTGTATCTGTCAAAATAGGAGAGCATAACTACTATGGGCTATGTGATTTGGGATCCAGTGTCAGCGCTATTCCCTTCTCACTTTATCAAGAGATCATGCACGAGATTCATCCGTGTGAGATCGAAGAAATAGATGTCATGATTCATCTTGCAAATAAACAGACAATCTCTCCAGTTGGGATTGTAAGAGACGTTGAAGTACTCTGCGGGAAGGAAAAATATCCTACTGACTTTATTGTACTTCGTTCCGTGCAAGATAGTTTTTGCCCTATTATCTTTGGTAGGCCCTTCCTCAGCACTTGTGGAGCTATAATAGATTGCAAGAAAGGTAAAGTTTCTGTTGAATTCAACGGTGATCCGTATGAATTTAATTTTTCTAAATTTTCTAAGTAGCCTCGTGGTAATGATTTGCCTAGTAATGACAAAATTATTAAAGAAATTGCTTCTATTGCTATCCCTCCTGACGACACTTTGCAGCAATTTATGGAAGACCACGAAAATGACATGCGTATGCAGGAGAGGAATGAGCTAGAAGACATATTTTTAAGACAAAATCCTATCCTGAAGCACAACCTCCCAGTTGAACCTTTAGGTATCCTCTCGCAACCAAAAGAAGACCCGATGTTCGATCTCAAACCACTTCCCGATACGCTCAAGTATGCTTATTTAGATGAAAAGAAAGTATATCCTGTTATTATCAATTCTAACCTTTCAGGGTATGAAGAAGAGAGATTATTGGAGACACTCTGCAGACACCGAGGTGCTATTGGCTATACTCTTGATGATCTCAAGGGTATCAGTCCATCCATTTGCCAACATACTATCAATCTGGAGCCCGATGCTAAACCGGTTGTTGATCATCAACGACGGTTGAACCCAAATATGAAGGACGTAGTTAGGACATAGGTTCTCAAACTTCTAGCCGCGGGTATCATCTATCCTATAGCTGATAAGTCCAGTTCATTGTGTTCCTAAGAAAGGAGGTATGACTGTTGTTCCTAATGATAAAAATGAACTAATACCTCAGCGGACTATTATTGGATATAGAATGTGTATTGATTTCAGGAAGTTGAACAAGGACACCCGGAAGGACCACTATCCTGTGACCTTTATTGATCAGATGCTTGAGCGGCTGTCTAAAACACCCAATTTTGCTATCTTGATGGGTATTCTGGCTTCTCTCATATTCATGTTAACACCGCGGATCAAGGGAAGACCACTTTCACGTGTCCTTACGGTACTTATGCATATAGGCGTATGCCTTTTGGTTTGTGTAATGCACCTGCTAATTTTTAGAGGTGTATGTCTGCTATATTTCATGGTTTCTGTGAGGAGATTGTGGAGGTCTTCCTGGACGACTTTTCCGTCTATGGAAACTCCTTTGACTATTGTCTCCACAATCTTAATAAAGTTTTGCAGAGATGTGAAGAAACAAATTTGGTGCTTAATTGGGAGAAGTGCCATTTCATGGTTAACGAAAGTATAGTTCTTGGTCACAAGATTTACGAAAGGGGAATTTAAGTGGACAAGGCAAAGATTGAAGCTATTGAAAGGATTCCCTATCCAAGGTACATCAAAGGTATTCGTAGTTTTCTCGGTCATGCTGGTTTCTATAGAAGATTTATCAAGGGCTTTTCTAAGACCTCGAGACCCCTCACCAATCTTCTCCAGAAGGACGTTCCTTTTGTATTTGATGAAGATTGTAAGGAAGCCTTCGAAGTTCTTAAGAAAGCTTTGATAACCGCTCCTATAGTACAACCACCTGACTGGAATTTGCCCTTTGAAATTATGTGTGATGCTAGTGATTTTGCTGTTGGAGCTGTTTTAGGACAAAGGGTTGATAAGAAGTTGAATTTTATACACTATGCTAGCAAAACCCTTGATATTGCTCAAAAGAATTATGCTACTATCGAGAAGGAATTATTGGCAGTGGTGTTTGCTTGTGATAAGTTTAGGCAGTATATTGTTGATTCTAAGGTTATTATTCACACTGACCATGCTGCCATTAAGTATCTTATGCAGAAAAATGATGCCAAACCAAGGCTCATAAGATGGGTACTCCTTCTTCAAGAATTTGATTTACAGATTGTCGATAGAAAAGGAGAAGACAATCCGGTAGCGGACAACCTTTCAAGGATGGAAGATATTCCGCACAATCCTATTCCAGTCAACGACAGTTTTCGAGATGAACAACTTGCTGTTGTAAAAGGACAATCTCATTCCGATCCTTGGTTTGCAGATTATGCTAATTTTATCATTGCGAAGTTTTTGCCTCCAGGTTTTACATTTCAGCAGAGGAATAAATTCTTCACGGATTTGAGGCATTACTTTTGGGATGACCCACATCTTTATAAAGAAGGTGCGGACTAGATCGTAAGAAGGTGTATACCGGAGCACGAGCAGAAGGACATTCTTCGACAATGTCATGATAGCCCCTATGGAGGACATCATGCCGGTGAGAGGACCGCACATAAGGTTCTACAATCAGGTTTTTATTAGCCTACTCTCTTTAAGGATGCTATAAATTATGTTTTATCTTGTGATAAGTGTCAGAGAGTTGGTAACATTAGCAGGAGAAATGAGATTCCTATGAATTACTCACTAGTAATCGAACCTTTCGATTGCTGGGGTTTTGATTTTATGGGTCATTTTCCTCCTTCACACAAGTACACACACATCTTAGTTGCTGTTGATTATGTAACCAAGTGGGTTGAAGCAATCCCCACTGAGAGTGTTGATCACAAGACATCTTTGAAAATGCTCAAGGATGTAATTTTTCCCAGGTTTGGTGTACCAAGGTACCTCATGACAGATGGAGGGTCACACTTCACGCATGGATCTTTTAGGAAATCTCTAGCCAAGTACGATGTCAATCATAGAATTGCATCACCGTACCACCCTCAAACTAGTGGGCAAGTTGAGCTCACCAATAGAGAGATCAAGTTGTTCTTACAGAAAACAGTAAACAATTCTAGAAAGGATTGGTAAAAGAAGTTAGGAGATGCTCTGTGGGCGTATAGAACTGCTTACAAAAACCCCATGGGCATGTCTCCGTATAATATGGTCTATGGCAAAGCTTGCCATTTTCCATTGGAATTAGAGCACAAGCTTTCTGGGCTGTCAGAGAGATGAATGCTGACCCAAAGTTAGCTGGTGAAAAGCGTCTCATGAACTTGACTTCTCTAGATGAGTGGAGAAGTGAAGCTTACGAGAGTGCTAAAATGTTCAAAGAAAAGGTAAATAAGTGGCACGATAAAAGGATTCTGAAACGTGAATTTAATGTTGGTGATAAAGTTTTGTTGTTTAGATCTCGTTTCAGGTTTTCTCCAGGTAAACTACTTTCCAGAAGGGAAGGACCTTCTCATATCGAAGAAGTATATCGGTCTGGTGCAACCAAGATTAACAATTTTGAAGGCACCAAACCTCAAGCTGTGAATGGACAAAGACTCAAACATTACATGGCAGGTGATCCTATCAATGTGGATGTGAACATGATATATACAAGAACTCACGAAGAACATGTTGCAGCCCAGTTCCAGACACCGGCAGGAGCAAAATAAGAAAAGGTATGTATTACGGTAAGGAAACATCGCGAACGTCAATAAAAGTTTACTTTTCAAAGTTTTTGCAAAATTAGGAAAATTTGAAGCCCAAGTGGAGCCGGAGAGGAGCTCCAGGGGGCCCAGGAGGCCTCCCGGCGCCCCCCCCCCCCTCCTGGCCGCGCCAGGCACCCTCCTGGGAGCCCCGGACTCCGACTGCGACTCCACCTTGGCTTGAAACCATCCTTCTGTTGCGGAAACTTTTTCTATATATTTGCCCGGATTTTCCCGGCACCGTATCTCTCGATTTCGCTTGTTTTCTTCTCGAGTTGTTTCTGCCAGGACTAAAAGTTGACTAGTAGAGATGTCTTCTTGTGGCTCGAGCGGGGAGGACTTCTTGGGATGGCGTCTACGTCAAGTCCAAAAGGATCTTAATGAAGGGAATCACGTTGATTGGGCTACAGAAGAAGAAATTTCCGCAAGACAAGCGGAGATGGAGCGCTCCGTGAGAGAGGAAGTCAAGACTATCACTTCCCAACAACAAGGAGGTCCAAGCAATCCCATCATGGTGGGATCTGTCCAACCTCAATATGATCTTTCTCTTAACCTTTCAGGGCCATCCACTTCACTTGAAGATCAACGCGCGCTTTCCACCATCTCCGACACCTACCGCATCACCAACCAACTCTGTGAAGATTTCCGTGTACTAAAAATTCAAGTGGAAGTCTTGGAGTTAGAGAACCAAACCCTTCGTCGTGGCATCAGGGATCTGAAGAAACAACCACAACAGGATGAGGAGTAAATCTCCTCGGGTAATGACACCCCCTCAGCTTCTTCCAAGCTTGGGGGAGTTCCCGGTATCTTTATCTTTACCTTTGTCTTTAGGAGTCAAGTAGAGTCCTATCATGTCTAGGGAAGTTACTTTATGAAATAGGTGTTGCATTGAGGTCTATCACTCCTTTTGTGGAGAGTTTTGTATCCGTGAGTGTGGAGTCGTCTATGAAGGAATATTAATGAGAAGTCTATTGGTGTCTTCACTGCACTCGGTATTCTCTTCACGCAATCGACATTATGAGCTGATTCTTATGGGGAGTATTGACCTTATATCAGGTATGGCTTTGAAAACTTTATTTAATCTTGGCAAGTATAGCTTAGGTCATAACAACAAGCATGTTTTTCTCAAAGTAGCGACATAGCCAAAACCTTTGTGTTATTATGCTTGAAGTGTTATGTTGACAAGGAAGACAACTTGATGTGCCATGCTAGTTTTAATGTTTATGCTTTATATTGCTTGCATCCAAGTCATCATCAATTGTCTGGTCTCTCGAAGCCTTGCTAGCCAAAACTCTGTACTAAGCGGAATTCTGCTTGTACTTCCATACCCTGAAACCAACATCTTCCACTTGAGTCCACCATACCTTCCTATTCGTGGTATTCCACTACCACTCCTAAAGTATATAATTTATGTGCTATCTTTAGATGTTCAAAATCTTTCGTTTTGTGCCTCTGATTCATCTCATCAGGAAGTGGTGGGTAACCCATGATCTTCTTAATTTGGAGAAGTTTTATCTCGGGATTTCATGTCTAATCTACAAACCCCTAATACGAGAAGGGACTGGCATGAGTGCACAGCTCGTAAAAGATAATACTAACACACAAGTTCCTCCGCCTATTTATGAGTGATAAACAAAGGAATTTCAGGGGATGTGATCTTCCCCACATGGGAGCCGTTCCTCGAAACTTGTCTAAATCATGAAGTGAGTCAGTTATCTATCAGCAGTCATTGACGGATCATGCACCTCTCAAAGTCTGTTTTTATTCTGTTTGATCTAGAGATGGCACATGAGTTTTCCCTACTTACCCTTTTGCACGGGGTTTATCCTTTATTTTGTGCTGAGTCAGTCCTTCTACTTCCTTCCTTTCTGAGAGAGAACAGACACTTGATGTTGATAAAGATTCTTGCATATAAAGATGCATTGAGAGTTAGCATGTTACATCTTTGTTGACATTATCTTTTGATAAGTAAGTTGTTTGCAAGGCTTATGCCAAGTAAACATCTTCCTTTGTGTTAACATGTGCACTTCTTGACTAATAACATGTTCTTTCAAAAGCTTCAACTGGTTCCTTTATAAGTGAAAGATAAAAAGTAAAAGTTATTAGTTGTTCCTTGACCAAGGCTATGTTTGCTATGATTTGATGAGTTTTCTTGGTCCTACTTTGTTATAATTGTTACTACTTTCTCATAAGGACCTTATGACTTGAGGTTGCTGTTGAGGATGCTTCAGTTCGGTGAGAAATCTTGATGCTTCTTGTCCGTATTAATTTATCGACACTTCACTCTCTAAACTTGTGAACAGGTTTGCCGAGCTCAGTAATCGCTTGGGGACAAGCGAGGTCTAAGCTTGGGGGAGTTGGTACGTCCAAAATGCATCACTATTTTATGTTGTAATTTAACCCTATTTCTTGATATATTCCACTTTAAAGTATTGTTCTTATGTTGTTTTGGCTTGTTGTACACAGTTTTCAACTTTCCGGTGCCGAAGCAGTAGAAGAAGAATTCAGCGGTGAAAAGTGGACATCAAGTTGCTGAATCAGATCAACTCCAAATTCGACGAAATTTTACGGAGATCATTTTTATGAAGATTAAGTGGAGTTCACCAAAGAGGGGCAGAGGGGACCCACCAGGCAACCAGAAGGGTCCCTGGCGCCCCCCCCCCTAGGGCGCGCCAAGCACCCTCCTGGATGCCTGGTGTCCCACCTCGGTGCCCCCTGTGGCCTATATTACCCCCCTGGGGTAAAAACCCTAAAACAAGAGGAGTTTCGGAGTTGCGCTGCCGCCTCTTGGAGGAAACCTACAGAGAAGAGAAAGCCATCTCCGGCGGGCAGATTCCGCCGGGGATATCACCTCCCGGAAGGGGAGATCGTCGCCATCGTCATCATCATCGTCACGGGCATCATCGAGATCATCATCAACATCATCCCCAACATCAGCACCATCTCCACCACCATCAAATCTCACCTCACAAGTTCATCTTCTGTTGTAATCCGTACTATCTATCCTTTATACTCTACCGGTGTTGATTACTACGGTGTGATGAATGTTATTGAGTTTTGTTGGAGAATTATCATTGTGTCCAGATTGTTTATCATATATTTATCCCCTCCAATCATGATCTCTTTTATGTCTTGTGAGTAGTTACTTTAGTTCTTGAGGACATGGGAGAAGTCTAGTTGTTAGTAGTCATATGATGTTGAGGTATTATGTGTTGTTTGATATTTAAGTTGAGTTGTTATTTTCCTAGTGGTGTTGTGTGAGTAGAACACTCAATACTTTGCCTTATTAAGGACCTAGGGGAATACATTGTGTACAAAGGATGCTTATAGTGGGTTGCCGGAGTGACAGAAACCTGAACCCCAGTTCACACACTTTTGCACAAGGGAGTTATGGATCCTCGATCGTAATGCTGTGGTTAGGCTTATGCCTTAATTACTACCTTGTATTTGCGGATGCTTGCAAGGTGTGTAATCATAAGAGTACACTTATCTTAGTCTAGAAGGTGTACTAGCATTGATCCACCTACCGACACTTATCGACACAATACATACTACTTGGCGAATATGGTGAAAGTAACTTGACTATCTCTCCCGTGTTCCCTCGAGAATGCTTTAGCTTTTATAAGTTCAGTTCCTAGGCTTATCCTTGTTAAAGGATTGGGCCACTTGCTACTTCTCAGTTACCCTGTTTACTTTGCTTGTCTTTTACCTTTCTGTTTCTTAAACCAAAAACCCCTAAATATTTACCTTTCAGTGTGTGCAGCCTTTTCCTTATCTGATTCACTTGTCAATACCTTCTGCTCCTCGTGGGATCGACATACTTATTTATCGAAAAGCTACAATTGATCACCTAGACTTGTGGGTCATCAAGAATCGTTTATTGGCACGGTTGACAGGGGAGGCATCCCAACTAAACCTATCAACTTCACTGCCATCAGTCATTAACAAGAGGGATCACTGTAGCATGACACTGGGGGTTTTAAAAGTCTCCCCCACTACAAGAATTCTCGTCCCGAGAATTAAGGGGTAGAGTAAGGTGTAATTATTGGTTTCGTATTCTAACAAACCTTTTGGTTCTTGTTGTCCTTCTCGAAGGAGTTGATCCTTAATGATGTTGTCTTCGTTTCTCTGTATCGGTGCATCTCGATGAGTTGTCATCCTTCTTTTGGGGTTGCATCATACCTACGTATAGTCTAGGAGGAGAAACATACGGGGGTCGGATCAGTACAGGGTTATCCAACCGAGGCTGTCCAAGGGAATGGGGTACAAAGTATCTTGCGAGTTTTAAACTCAGGGAAGCACATCGAAAGAATACAAAAACGCATGAGAAGTAGCTGGCGGATATGCATGCATTCAATGTCGATAACGGATGATGAAAAGGGGTCCAGAGCATCACGCATAAGCATTGACTCTGGTACCGGACTGAATTATCACAAGGTAGATGACAAGAGTAAGGTTTCGGTCCTGTGGAACTGTGGGTTAGGGGCCCACATTGAATAAGAAGAGTGGTGACAAACAATGCGATCAAGTTGAAAGGTAAGTCAGAGAATAGCTAATTAGCTATGTCGGCAACAACGTCGGTACCAAGGGTGAGGGACGCAGAGAACCATTTTCCTGCTCGTTAATACGAGGCGGACCAATTGGCAAGGTTCTTGTCCATCAGTGGTTACCGAAATATCATCAACAATCGTAACAGGTTCTACGGACAAAGTAGTACGCCGAAGGGTTTACATAAGCAATGAATTATCACTACTCAGAAAAGTTATATCACAAGAAAGGTTAAACAGACCAATGGAAAGGAACTGTGATGATACACCGGTATCAGGTGTATATCTTTCCCAAGGGAAAGCAGAGCAAGATATACATGACCAAGTTTGTATCGGCAGGGAGTCAAGGGAGGTTGTCGATGATAACACAAATCATCGAGGGGTGAGGATAGTATTTCTCACCATGAATTCAATTAACACTTGGAAGAAGGCAAAATGTTGATGATGACCACGACACTTCATGTCAAAAGGTTTCAAGAAAATACAATCGAACAACGGCGACATCAAGCAAAAGGAATGGTGAAGCAAAAGTATTCGGTGTTCCCGGTTGACGACAAACCAGAACCATGAAATGGCTATGACAGGGATATGCATTGTTTCATCACAATTCATAAGATGTAGTGCAAAGTCATGATATCCTCGAGATGCCGGGGGGGGGTAATACTCGAAGGTACAATGTAATAGTAGTTGAGTTGGATCATTGATGTGTAGAAGACAAGTGTTCAATTTTTTTCTATGAAATGGAATCAAAGGAGAATATCATGGTTAGAACCATGATCGCAAAGAGTCTTTATCATAGGTGCATGATGAATTTATACCAAGGGGATAATTATCTTACGAGAAGCTTTCATGATAAGCTATACATAGTATCCATGGGCATGAACACAAAGGTTCAGGGTCGACTCCCACTTCTTCAATGCATAACCTTTCAATCACTTCTCGCATTCGGGGAGGTTATAGGATTGCAAGTTCATCTGACAAAAGGTCAATAGAGTATAACTCGCACAAAATTTGGGTTCATACAGATTAGGGGAAGCATAGGGTTAACCCATTGGGGCATTTTGAAACCCAAACAACAAACATCATAAGAGAGGGATACCAGTTCGAAAGCAGAAGGCTAACGACATGAAGTAGATGATACTATTAGCAGGAGGCATCTTGTATCAGGGGAAATTCATCAATGACTTAGGGCATAAGGGGACGGTAGGTAGTAATCCACCCAAAAGGTCAGGTGGGGTACAGAGAGGCTGGTGCGAGTATCGGTACTCAACCATAAGGAGAAAGAATATAAAGGCATCAGATGACAGAAGCAGTTGAATATTTCGATGCTTAATTTCAAGGGAATTATGGTTTCCGAAATGAAGGATCGAAAGCAGATGCTATGATAAAAAAGATTAGTAAATTGAATGGAACTCGACGGACAATCAATCAAGGATTGATTTAACGATAACCAACTCAGGTCCGGAAGGATGTCTGAGTTGGAAGAATGAATTCATAGGGATCAACTAATGATTGTGTGTATTCGCACACCTGATGATTCAACAGATCAGAATGGCAATGCCAAGGGAGGTCATCAAAGACTAAAAGACAAACAGAATTAATCATAGTGCAAGTAGGTAAGAAGAATCCCCAAAGCAGTAGGTTGCCGAGGATTTTCGCGAGATCGAATAGTATTTCAAAGTATTTTGTGAATCACAGGAACCACTTAGGATGAACGGATCCTCGATAAACGTGAGGAATTATCCGCATGGTGAAAAGAAGATGCAAGGCAGTAGGCTCAAAGGATTCCCAAAACAACGGAAAGTATTTCGATGCATCTTGTGAACACAAGTGCAACTCGGATTGAATGGATGAACGGAAGGTGTATGTGGTTATACATACGGACTTATCGGTGGCAAGGAATTGTCAAGGTATCGGCACATATGGTCTCGGGAATTTTATCGGAGAGTAATCTTCGGAATTTTCTGCTGAATCAGCTGATCATCTGTAATGAGGGGCTCTCCGGGAGGATGTGATCACGAGAACCTAGAGTTAGTGTTATCAAAAAAATTCTTTAACCCGAAAGAGAAGAGAGATCAGATTCCCAGAGTAAAGATGCAGAGAAAAAGATCCTAACATCACCCGGTTTGCAACGTGGGCCGATAAGTGATAACCCTCAACTACAGGGGATCGAGATAGTCTTCACGGGCATGATAACCCAATTTATTGATTTGACACTTGGGGACACAAAGAATACGTACAGGCTTTGACGATTGAGTTGTCAGGTCAACCGCACCTGAAATAAACACTTGCTTTCACAAAAGTATTAGTAGCAACGGTAATATGGTAGTGGTAGTGTAGGTGATAATAGTGGTGTTAGTGGTGGTGAAACAGCGAAAGTAAACAACTAGTAACCAACGGAAAGAAACACTATAAGCTAGGGAGATGGATGGTTGGGTGTTGCTTGGATGAGAACAAACATGTAATAGATTCTAACACGGTCAAGGCTCACAGAAAATAAAGGATCATCTAGGCAAATATCAAACATCAGGCATGTATCCCAAGGTAGTTGTACGTGCTTGCAATAAGAACTTTGCACAACATCTTTTGTCCTAAGCTTCAAAAAAAAATCTTTTGTCCTACCCTCCCGCTAAGAACGGGGCCAAAAGGAACTTAGGGAGATTAAGGTACTCCTGTCAAAGAGCACCGGAAAAAAGCATTAACACTTCATGGATACATGGAATCCTCAAATTATAGTCCATCCCCTTTGGTGTCTGATGACGCGAGAGTTGACGGGTGTAGTCTTCTCGCCCTTCGTTGGTGAGCCCCAAGTGGAAGGCGTGATGCAGCACAGCAGCAAATTTCCCTCAGTAAAGATACGAAGGTTTGTCTCCAGTAGGACTCCAGAGATGATAAGTAGGTGTCAGCGGCGCTACTGACGCGGACCTGCACACAGACACAAATAACTTTGTTCCCAACGAAGTTCAGAGAGGTTGTGAATCTCTCCGGTCTTGTTGTTCACAAAGGATCAAACACAAAGTATAATGATAGCAACTGAAAGTAAAAGCAGAAAAGTAAATGAGCGTGGAAATAGTAATAAGGATATGGACCGGGATACGTGATGTTCACAAGTGATGTCTCTCTCCCAAAAGACGATAAAACTGCTATGCGAGGTAAACAAATTACAGAAGGGCAATTGACAGGATTATGAACGCACCACAGTGCTAACTATGCTACAAAAGAAAGGAAGAGGCTCAAAAGCACGGGCAGTGCGCCAAAATAAGTAGACCGAAATCCAACTGCATCTACTACTAATCATCCACCTTGAGATATCTATCCAGAACATCTCGCTGGTATTAAGTTGCGAGCCCCACCCAAAGTGTAAACCCAAAGCAACAGAGAACTGCATTAAAAAGCACTTTGCGTAAAGTAAACAATCCTTGCAACCGCGGTTACAATCACCGTTGTTTTCCCCCTTGTGGCAACAGCACATCCCCTAGACTCATGTTTCTGTCACTCAAGCGTGTCATCGGGGGGCATGAACCCACAATCGAGCATAACGTTCCCTCTTGGGGTTGCTACCTACTACTTGGCCAAAGCAACAAACAGCAACGAAGAACATGCAAGAATTACTTAGGAAAAAAAATATAAGAGATAAAAACCAAATATATTACTCAATCACAATCTGAACATAATCTCATAATCCA
Source organism: Bromus sterilis (assembly GCA_950022295.1). NCBI lineage: Eukaryota > Viridiplantae > Streptophyta > Magnoliopsida > Poales > Poaceae > Bromus > Bromus sterilis. The sequence continues at coordinate 278,164,263 of OX465599.1, read as the reverse complement.
TCATATCCCATCAAACTCAGCATAGCAATAGCAGAAAGATTACAAAAGTGCCTCGATCATGTAGGGCAGCTCACGAGGTCTAAACCATGAAGAACAAACAGGGGAGGAGAACATCACATAGCTACTGATCACGGACCCATGGTCCAAGGAAAACTACTCACGAGACATCTGGGGAGCATCCATGGTGGAGAGGAGACTCCCGGAGGTCAATCCTCCCTCCGGCAGGGTGCCGGGAAGAGGTCTTCTGGTGCTCCCAATCTCGAAAGCGCGGCGGCGGCGGAACAGAGGCGAGATCGCGAAAAAGGGTTCTCTTTTCCGAAGTTTCCCGTGACGGAGAATATATAGGCGAAGGGGGCATCCTGAGGTGGACCAGGGGCCCCAGGCGCCCCCCTGGCGTGGCCAGGGGTGGGGCCGCGCCGGGTGGCCGCCTGGGGCCCCCCTGGCTCCCCTCTGGCCCCACTCGGGCTCTTCGCAAAGCTTCTTGTACGCTGATTTTTCCTATATTTTTGCCGGAATTTTTCTGGCACTTTTTATATGGGGGAAAACTGAAATAGAAAAACAGCAGAAAACAGGAACTGGCACTGTGGTGCACTGAGATAATAGGTTAGTCCAAATATGATCAAAAGTGTATGAAAGTGTATCTAGATCATAGCAATATCACACAAAACATGCATGGAGCAAGCAGAAATTATAGATACGTTTTGGACGTATCAGTGTCCCAAGCTGTCAGCATTGGGATCGCCCGTTCTGGACTACAATAGGTGCATACAACTCATAGATAGGACCAAGAACACCTCAAACTCAAGAAACAAAAGGGTGATCAGATATGAAATCATGGCACTCGGCCCAAAGTGGCAAGCATTAAGAGAAACAAATTGTAACAGAGATGATAAACACCAAGTATATGATAGGCAACATTCCTCCAACAATCTGATGAACTATTACATGATCTAACTCATCCAATCCCTACCATCCCATTTTCCTACAGCAGGGAATTACTCACACATGAGAGAAGAAGTCATGGATGGGTGATGGAGAGGCGATGATGATGACGATGGCGATGATTTCCCCTCACTGGGGGCCAAAACAGCCTCCAGATTAGCTCTCCCGGAGAAGAACAGAGGGTGGCGGCGGCTCCGTGGCGTAGATTGGAAAATCGACTTATGTTTTGGAGTTTCCTCGTCACAAGAATAAATAGAGGCCAAGGTAGGTCCCCAGGGGGTGTGGGACCCACCCAGGAGGGCAGGTGGCGCGGCCAGGGGCTGGGCCGCGCCCCACACCCTTTTGGGTGCCCCCTGGCTGCCCTGTGGCCCGCTTTGGCCTTGTCGAAGCTTCAGGAAAGCTGATTTTTTATAAAAAAAATTGTGGATTTTTCCAGCGTACCTAAATATCCAAAAACCTGCACAATATAAAACAGCACTGGCAACTCTGCTGAAAACAGCGTCATTCCGGGTTAGTTTCGTCCAAATCATGCAAGAATGAAGCCCAAACAATAGCAAAAGTGTTTGTAAAAGTATATACGTTTGAGACGTATCAACTCCCCCAAGCTTAGCTATTGCTTGTCCTCAAGCAATTTAGTTCAACGAACTGGATGCGAAAAAGAAAACTTTGACAAACTCTTTTGCTTCATTAGATGTATATAAGCACGTACTACGTAAGAGTTTAGCAATTTTTGACACCATGCTAGAAAGACAATGCACGAAGCAATCCTTCTTTCATGTGATGAGTCACAAACAAACAAAAGTAAATAATAAGCTGCTGAAAATCAATTCAAGATCACAGTGCACATAGCATGAACATACTGGAGTGGTATCTCGCTAGCCTCCATGAGTGAAGCAAAACATAAATGCAGAAACTCCTCCGGAGTTTTAAAGGATACTAGAACTAAGAATTTCATACTAGCAATATAACAAGCATGCAGAAGACAATGTAGTACTTTGGGACAATGCATGTTACACTAAGAATGACAATTATGCTCTCAATAGTTGGTGCTTTGAAGAAAGAAGGTGAGACTCTTGAACCGTGGATTTTGATGGCAAGATTGAAAACCCGTGAAAGGAAGCAAAGACTAAACATGTGCCAGAGCTCTTGGTTTTGAAAACAGAGATAAACCTTTTTTTGAGAAGTGCAACTTTCCGGTCAACGGTGAACGGTAAAGGTCTCTCAATATCTCCCATGCCAAACATGTTAATGCCTTTTGCTTACGCATGTTCCCTTATCCATAAATCCTTTGATGGTCTACGGAACCTTTTATTTTGCCTCAAGTATGGAAGGAGTGCATCGTTCCATCTATCATAAGAAGCATTTGGTCCATTTCATTCCATCAACAAGTATGGAGGAGGTGTAACTCTCATATTTTTTATTGACTAGTTAAAACTTCCGTCAAAATATTTTTGGCATGAAAGATACTGATTTTCCCTCACCGCACCATGAGCTTGTACGGTTGCAAAAGGGAAGCTTTTGAATAAATTTCGAGATGGCACAAGAAAGTCTAAGTTAGGAGTGGCCGGTAAATACCACATATAGGTAGGTATGGTGGATTCAAATGGAACAACTGGTTTGAAAAGGAGTTACAGGCTGGCCGTGGATACCTAACTTGGTGGAGCAGAGGAAGCTGCTTGGAGGAGGAGGAGTTATTCAATGTTGTCGCCGTGGCCAAGAGTGATTCGTCGTCTTACCGAATCTCCGTCGTGGCCAACATCGTTGGCGCATCACCACATCGTCATCGCGAACACCCTAGATGGCACCGCAACTTACATCTCCGGCCGTTGCAACCTCGATCTATTTTTCGACTCTCGAGAGAGATGAGAGGGTTTTTTGAGGGGTGAGGGAGAGAACAGGTGGGGGAAACGATGGGCAGTGGTCTGTATTGGTACCGGCCTATTTCACATATGTAAAGTTGTAAAGAGAATATCAATATAAATATTACAGCCCACAAACGACATACCAAGTATCTATGTGAGGCCCATCGTTTTTGGGCCCGAAACGACGAGGCAAAAGGGTCTAAGGATGCGCTAGGATATACTACACAAGAAGTCATTCCCTCACAGATTTACAGACGACGTGAATTACCCACTCGCTAGGGTTCCTTTTACTTCCGACGGTGACTCGCTCGATGACGTGAAGATTGAAATACCCTGCCCTTCCTGATTGTCCGGTCCTTGGTGACGATCCATGCAGTCGGTCTCTGATCGGTACTAGCGGGCCGAAGCGGGGGGGGAGACGTCTTTGCGAGGTAGTCTAGGGTTCATGAAGTGCCTGTCAAGTTGTTGTTGGGTCATTGAAGATGAGTTCAGGAAGTGGATTCCATGATGAAAGAGTTGGGCATGTCTGAGGAGGATCTTGATGACCTAGTGGTCAAGTATGAAGAACAACATCTATCGGCAGAGGTTAATTAATGGATGGCCATCTTTAGGGTCCATCCAGAAAAAGTAGACAATTTGTGTTCTTCAATACTATGAGGGCAGCATGAGATATTGCGCAAAAATTGTTTTTCTGAACAATCACCGGAGGGGAGAGGATCGATTCCACATGAATACGTTACTCAAAGAGCCTGAGGGAAGTGTTATATCAGAGCAAGGGTCGGGAGGAGAGGTAGTTTCACCATGACATGGCGGCGTCTTTACAGATAGGGTCGCAGAAGCGGTGAATCAAAATGAGAAGTCGTCCATAATGTTCATGTTCATATCAGTCTATTGGAGGATAATCTATTCACTATGTAATTCCTCCTGTATTGGTGATTAGGAGAGGGTAATGGAAGAAGGTTCGTGGAATTTCCGCGGTAATGCAATGGTACTAGCTCCTTATGATGGGTTCACTAAAAATCGCTAGTCACACTTGTTTTTGTTGATATGTGGATCCAAATTCACGATTATCAAATGGATACGCTCCTTTATTGAAGTTTTGGACTTATAAAGTGGGGAAATACTTCTATGTAGAACCTAAGTCCTAAGATATAGAGGGTAGATTCTATAGAGTTAGTGTAAATTTTGTAGTATTTTTCTAAAAAATATATTCTATAGTGTTAGTGTGAAAATAAATGTTTATAAGCTCTCAGCGCCGTCCTCGTCGCCCGTTCCCGCTCGATCCTCACTTCCGCACAGCCGCCCCCGCCTCCGCCACCGCCCGCCCAGCCACGGCCTCTCCATGCGACGACCTATGTGGCCTCTCCGTTCGCTCCAGATCCTACGGCTGATTGCAGTTTTTCCGTTCGGTGAGAAATAAATAAAACGAAAACGATTCCGTATTTTACTCTCCTTCCCGTACTCGTTCCATACTCCTCTCGATTCTACGTACATCGAATCGTAAGAACGAAGACAACAGAGCCCCGATCTTCACCTCCCGTCGCTCCCTCTACTTCTTATCCCTTGGCTCAGCCTCGCCGCGGAGTGCCCGTGATGTCGTCTTCCTCCTCCTCCGCGCCTTTCGGCAGAAGCTCGACTTGCTGCTATGCATTCACAAATCGTCCCCCTTCCCGCGTTCTGCGACCAGCACAACGGAGGCGTGCTCTTCCTCGATGACCAGTGCGATATGAAACTGTGCAGGACTCTGACGTGTTGCTCGACGCCGCAATGTGCGCCAGGCTCTGCGAATTCAGGTCCGGGCGGGCCCAGCTCTCTACGTCCGTCCGCCCTAGTGAGAAACGGCGTTACTTGTTGGTCAGAATCTCCGTCTAGCTAGCCGAAACCGATGCCATCGTCGCAGTGATCGATGGACACGGCACGGAGAGGAGCAAACCAGCTCCAACAGCTGGCGTGCACGAGCTAGCTAGCCTCGATCGACGGCATGCTGTTCCACGACACCACACGTGCGTGCGATCGACCGGGCGAGTTCTCGGCGAAGAGGTCGTCGCCTTGCAGGACACTGCCCACCGTCCTCAAGCGCGACAGAGGGCGACGACGGATCCGCCTCCAACGTGCCGTCGGCGGCGGCGGCCACCATCTCTGTTATATGTCTCGGAAGGGGAGGGATACGGAGTGACGAGATTGACAGGATACTAAGTCGTGACTTTATTTCTGTATTTCTATTTTTCTTTGGGCAGAAAAAAAGCAGCGAAGCAGGAGCGCTGCAGGACCGTGGGATTCTCCAGGAAAGGTTGGGTCGCACAGATCGTCGCACGGAGAGGTCAAAGGCAAGCCCCGTCCCCCCATCCCCGCCCGTCCGTGCCTGCTCGGCAGATAACTTGGGTGGGGCCCGCTCCTTACTATTGGACCAATCAATGAACGTCAATTAGGGCACTCCCAATGCTAGTATCTTAACACGTAATCATAGGTATTTTTCTTATGTGGCAGTGCATTTAATGAAGAAAGAGAGGGAGGTTGTATCTTAGCTAGGAAACAACCCTTGCACATGGCCATATGCAAAAAGCATGGTTACACCAATCACATTTATGCATGGAGGCAAAATCACTAAATAAGATACAACCTCTAAGAAACAATCCATTGTGAGGGATATATCTTAAGTTTTTATTGCTCCTATGATATTATGCAGTGGCGTAGCTAGGTTTTTTTACCAGGGTGGTCCAGTTGACATAAAAACAACTTACACTACAAATTCAACAAACCAACATATGCATACGGAATATATCAAAATCACATAAAATTCATGGTTAAGACTTAAATTCACATAAATGAACATAGCACACCTTATCTGTCGGGATACCGCCTTCTCAAGACCATGAAAGTCTCAATTATATCATCTTCATTCACTTTGGAGAAAGCATCCCGCTCTATATATGTGACAAGGGAATCATCCAAAAGACTATCACCCATCTTGTTTCTCAACTTGTTCTAAACTAAACTCATCGTAGAAAATGCTCTTTCAACACTTGCCGTTGCCACCGGTAGAAGCAATACCAATTTTAAAAGCAAGTATACCAAATTATGAACCATATGCCTTCTTGTTTGAACAAGCTTAACTGAGAGATCAACAAGATTTTCTAGGTCTTTGAAGTTGTCATCCTTTCTCATGTCATCAATATAATTATCAAGTTGCATATCAAGGTGCATCAAGTCAGAGCTTGAAAAATCATTGGGGTAGAACTCAGCAAGTCTACGTACCTTGCGTGCATCAAAAGCAGCAAATGAGTTGGCAGGATTTAAGGCTGACATACAAGAAAGCAACTCCATGTTGACCTCATCAAATCGACTGTCAAGCTCTTGAGTGATTTTATCAATAACCCCAATATAAATTTCCCTTCTAAAGTGATCTTCATTTGTTTGAGGTTGTACAAACCATGTTGATCTTCCATAAGGCACATAATTATTGTCCATTGCAGGAACGTCAATGCCATGTTTATTTCAAAACAAAGTGACCTTTTCAAGGAATGCATCCCACCCATTTGATCTCAAATCTTGCATCCTGCTCTTTGCCAATCTAACAAGTGACATTGCATTAATAATATCTTGGTCTCTTCTTTGCAAACACTCGGACAAATCATTTGTATATCCAAGAATGAGAAACATCAAGTGTGCATTGAAAACAAAGTCAAATGAATCAAGTACTCCAACAATACTATGTATCTTCGGCCATTCAGCCCTTTGTGAAGTATCTTTACCAAGAGATATGAGCACATCACGGATTTCAGCATACATATCAATAATGTTGCGAATAGTTCTATAATGAGAGCCCCAACGAGTTTCACCAGGCCTCGGCAACCCCATCTCTTGATTTAATCCAGTCCCAGTTTCTAGTTCACCACATTCAATTTCTTTCATGATATTTTGAAGTCTAGCATTTCGAAGCATGTCATGGCGCTTACAAGAAACAAGTAATAAAGAGAGACTCGATCAAAAAACCACACAGAATCATCATTTACCTTGGCAACAGTAACAAGAACTAGTTGGAGTTGATGAGCAAAACAATGGACATAATAAGCAGAAGGTGACTCTTTCATGATCAATGTTTTTAGACCTTTAATCTCTCCTTTCATATTACTAGCACCATCATAACCTTGCCCACGAATTGGAGTCATGGTTAAATGGTGATTCATAAGTAACTCTTCAATTGCTTCCTTAAGTGATAATGAAGTAGTATCACCTACATGAACAACTCTAAGAAAATGCTCACATGGCCTTCCCAGTTTATCAACAAAACGCAGGCATAGAGCCAATTGTTCTTTATGTGATACATCGCTAGATTCATCCGCTAGAATAGCATAGTGATCATCACCAAGTTCTTCAAGAATTTCTTTTTAGTTTCTATTGCACAACATTGAATGATTTTTTTTTGTATATCAGGGGAGGTCAATTTGCAATTACGCGGCACATTCTTCAAAACATACTTATTCACCTCTTCATTATTTGTTGCAAGCCAGTTCAAAAGCTCAATAAAGTTATCTTTGTTGCTAGACTCTTCATTTTCTCTGTGTCCACGGAATGCCAATCCTTGATGCAAAAGAAACTTCAAACATCTAAGTGAATAAGTCAACCGGATCTTGTAAAGGCGTAGATCCTCATTATTCACCTTCACAATAAGATTATCAATTTGAGAAGCACGGGGGGTAACAAATAGGTTGTATCTCTCTTGAGCAGCCTGATACCCACTTGCTACACCACCTTCATGCTTTAGAAGCTCATCCTCTCTATTCCAAGTTCTCCAACCATCTTCAGTAAATACATTGGTTCCATTGCCACTTGTTTTTTTTATCTTTGAACAAGTAGCATACAAAGCAGAATCCAGCTTTCTTTCTAATACTATATTCAAGCCAATGATGTTTATGAAACCAAAGAGGATTGAATTGTCGATCTCTGCCTCCAATATTTCTGCTTTCAAATTCATGTGCATATGGTTGGAATGGACGCTTGAGGATATATGCTCGCCGGACTGCATCTTGATCATTGAAAGGATAAGATGCAATGGGAAGTCTATCCCCCGGATCATGTGGGAGGCGACTAATATCATATTCAAGCGATGGCGGTGGATGCGGTGGCGGCGGTGGTGGAGGCGGTGGTGGCTGTGAATTCATCGTTTCTTGATTTGTTCTTTCTTGCGTTGACTCTGAAGTTTGCTCTTCCCCTGCAGCCGCTCCCGGTGTTGGAGAAGGAGATGAAAAATGAGCGGCAACCTTCTGCTTTGATCCATATTTCAAAAAAAGAGATGCAGTATCTCCACTTCTCTTCATCTTGCAATAATTCTACAAAGAAATCAGTTTGTTAACCGTCAGTTGAAACAAATCCCTAACGATTCAATCGGTTCAATTAACAAATTATCAATTGTAAAAACTTGAAGCTAACACTGTCGGCCGGCCACTCAGTTCAAATCTTCATAGGAAAATAAAATTGTACTTTGAATAGAAACTAGAATAGAAAGTTTTGTCTGTACCTGTTTTGTTCGCTAGCCGCTTTCACTGGGAGTGCCTCCGTGCGCGTACACAGGACTTCGCCGCTTGCCGGCCACTTCGTGCCTGTCGCTTGGACGTTCGCCGGCTGCTTGTTCGTCGCCGTTCACTTGTTGCGATGATCGCTGGCCACCGGGGCTCGCCGGCTAGGGTTCGACAGGCGAGATAGCTGGGAGCCTGAGAGAAGATGGGGAACGAACTCGACGACAACAATGAATCGAGAATTGTAACCATTAAATACACACTAACTCTGTATATTCACGTGTACGGAAAAACTGAGTTGAGCCTGGTTGTTTTTTATTTTCTACAGAGTAGTAATACACTAATGGGCCGAATTTTAGGATGGTCCATGAACCACCCTGACCACCCTGCAGCTACGCCACTAATATTATGCTAAGAAACAATGCATTGAAAAAGCCCTTAGCACCAGATCCGTGTTATCCTGTATTCTGCCCGTGAGCCTAACAAAGCTCGCAGGCGAGGTGATATAGGGGATTCGTTTTTACCACGTTGCATATATGTAGCACCGAAGCCGGGTTTTTTTTTTCAGCCCGAAAGCAGGGCAGCTCCAATTTGAATTCATCCATTTATTGGATAGTATTGCACAAGGTATCTGTTTTAATCATCTGTGTCCCCCCGCAATGTACATATTTGCAAGGTAGTCGATACATACCAAATTCATTTTGTTTAAGATCAATCAGTCAATCAATCAGTGCATAAACACATGCATCCTGCAGGAAATAATTAAGAAGACCATCAGCTAGTTCCTAAAATGGAGATTTCCTTGATACATTGCCATATACTGCCTCGTTTACCTTATTATGATATGCGCCCCTGTGCTTCCTTCCAGAGTATGTATATCGATCTGTTGTATAACTAGCACGTACTTAAAGGGGGTGAATCCACACGAGCAAAGATATCTTCTGTAGCAGGAACAACAACAATGGCGGCCATTCTCCTCTTGTTGTTGTTCTTCACATTCATTTTATTATCCATTTCCAACTCTTCTTGGGCGTTGCCGGTGAACGCCTCCGGCAACGTATCAAAGAAGCGGCGGCCACGAACGGTCGAGAAGTGCGGCACCGGCAACCCGGTTGACGACTGCTGGCGGTGCGACCCCAGGTGGGCCGACAACCGGCAGCGGCTCGCCGACTGCGGCATCGGGTTCGGCAGCGGCGCCGTCGGCGGCAAGAACGGCAGGATATACGTCGTAACGGACCCCGGCGACGACGAGGATCCAGCGAACCCCGCCAAGGGCACGCTCCGCTACGGCCTCGCCCAGGACGAGCCCCTGTGGATCATCTTCGGCCGAGACATGACGATCCGCCCCAAGCAGGAGCTCCTGGTGAGCTCGAACAAGACGGTGGACGGCCGCGGCGCAAAGGTGGTGGTCGGCGAGGGCGGCGCGTGCTTCACGGTGATCAAGGAGAGCAATGTGATCATCCACGGCGTCACCATACGCGGGTGCAGGCCGAAGCGCAAGTCGGCGAAGAAGAGGGACCTGTCGGACGGCGATGGCGTGACCCTCTTCGGCGCCAGGGACGTGTGGGTGGACCGCTGCACTCTGGCGGCCTGCGCCGACGGCCTCGTCGACGTGACGGAGGGCTCTACCCGCGTGACCGTCTCCAACTGCCTCATGACCAACCACGACAAGGCCATGCTCCTCGGCCACAACGACGCCTTCGACGACGACAAGGCCATGCGGGTCACCGTCGCGTTCAATCACTTCGGGCCAGGTCTCGTGCAGAGAATGCCGAGGTAGTATCGCACAACACAATCTATTGCCAAAATCGATCGCGTTAGCATCACGATTAGGGCACTGATCGATGCGACGATTGTTCATCTTGACAGGTGCCGGTTCGGGGTATTCCACGTCATCAACAACGATTACGTGAACTGGGGGAAATACGCCATCGGCGGCAGTGCATCGCCGACCATACTTAGCCAAGGCAACAGGTTCAGTGCTGGCAAGAAAAAGGAGGTATTGCTTTGAGCTGTGCCCTAGCTAGTATTGTGAACTCTCGTGGCTTTCACTTTGAAGCTGATCGTATGAAATTCCGCGATCTCTGCAGGTGACGAAACGCGACGGCGACCCGCCGAAGAAGGAGTGGAAGAAATGGAACTGGATATCCGTCGGCGACCAGATGCTCAACGGCGCGTTCTTCACGGCGTCGGGCAGGCCGGGGCCTGAGATTAAAGCCCCTAGCTTTGCCAAGCCCTCCTCTTTCGTGGCGCCGATGACTGCCTCTGCAGGCGCTCTCTCGTGCAAGAAGGGTTGTCTATGCTGAAGAGCAAACTTCGGCTCGTTTTGGATAGCCACGTAGAATAAACGGCCACCACGTCGGATGGTTTGTATCGGCTGGCTCTAGATATTATAGCAACCTAGAATGAACGGCCACCACGTTAGATTGTTTGCATTTGTCCACTGCACCAGAGAAACTTATAGTCTTTCTTTCAAGGGTATACATGCGAGCAAACTACAATCCACTCTTTTTGTTAGAAGGACAATGTTTGGAAATTAAAAAATGAATTAAAGATAAAAATATGTTTAGACAAGCTCTCCAATGATGTTTGTTGGGGCCTAAAATTGTTGATCACCATGCTTCCCTCCCTGGTGTTGGCACGTGTGGTGTTGGAATAATTTGAGTCGCACATCGATTTACCGAGGATCAAGCAATCATCAAGCACGACACCGAGATTTATTAACGAGGTTCACCAACATGGCTACATCCCCGGGGCATGACTACGGGCTCCTCCCCATGTACCAAATCCACATGATACAGTCGACGACAAGTCCGCCACGGCTATCCGACAGCGCTCCGACCACCTCGCCACGGCCGGTCCAGCCGCCCCTGCCACGAGCGCCGGACCGTCCCTCTCGTGATCTCTGTCTAGCCTATCAACTTGTGTCTAGTCTATTTTGCTACTCTGCGGTGCCTTTATATAATAGGTCCGGGTTACACGTGTCCGATTGAAACACCTAACCCTCCGCTAATTACAAGTCCAACTGTAGCACTACTCGTACACCTATATTCGGCACATATTTTAACACTCCACCACGAATATATCCTCGTCACCTTGAAGCCTCCATGTGCGAACCTCCGTGTACCTTGGACTTGAACTATGAGCATCACTGCTACTCCCAGACTTCATGTGACTCCACCTACAACTGTAGTTCCTTCTTGTCTTCTCCACAGTCAACACATGAGCAAATTTAAGTTACTCTTTACTCTACTTCGTGCTTCCAACTTTCGGAGTATCCGTTCAACGGCATCACACACGATCACTGTCTGCGTGAAAGTGAACAACTCACATATTGGTCTCCACATCTAAGAGTTACCCGAACTCAACATCCTAGCTCTTTCTTGACTGATATCTCAGACTTGAAGAAATTTCACCGTTGCCCTGTGTCACCCTGAGTCAAATTCACAGTTGTCTCACCCCATTTTCCGGATAGTCTCTAACATGTCTCACCGCTATAGTACTCCGCCTCCTTTTGTCCTTGTCATCCGCACTTTGCCATGTGCACTGAACACCACAGAATATACGACCATGTACTCTCTCGGTTCTTGACAATCTTAGACTTTCCGCCACTTTCTCAGATTCCCCATGGTCAACTCATGTCCATCAACCGGCATCGATAGACCCCGTCACCAACTTGAATCTAGTACTCGTCAACACTGCTTCAGCGCCCCTGCAAACCTTGTCTGACCACATGTCTGACCTCCTGTGCCTTGGCCTATCGCTGTGTCCCGTGCTAACCGCACACCTCGCCGCTATTACCACGTCGAGCCTCTGCTATCCTAGTGATACGGTGAGGATAGTTCTCTCACTTCTCGTTGGTTACCCCAAGTGGAAGGTGAGATGTAGCGTAGCAGCAAATTTCCCTTGGTGAAGATACCAATGTTATCGAACCAGTAGGACTCTGATACGTCCCAAACGTATCTATAATTTCTGCTTGCTCCATGCATGTTTTGTGTGATATTGCTATGCTTTTGATACACTTTCATATCTTTTTATAACATATTTTGGAACTAACCTATTAATGGTTGCAAGAGTGCACAAGTTCTTGTTTTTGTACTTTATGTGTAGGAATTACTTGGATAAAGGAAAAATCACAAAAAGGAGCCTTGTAGGAGTTGGACTCTAACTCTCCTGAAATATGTCCCCACCAGACAGGTTTTAAAGATCGCCTCGGAAACGCTAGAAGACGGCCTCAAACGGAAAAACTTAAAACTACAAAGTTGTAGGGAATTTTTTTCTAATGGATTTAGACATAAAATTCGGCCCAATCGGAGTTTGGATGCTTCCAGAAACCTCGAAATACAGAAGACGTAATCTGGATGACGGGAATCCGAGAGTCTATATAAAGAGAGAGGAAACCTAGGTCAAAGGGCACCACGAAATTTCCTCCCCCTTGGAAGCCGTCTTGAGGGGGAGATCAATCTCCACCACAGCACCATCTTCAAGGAAGAAGAAGGGGCCAAGGGCCGTGACCGTGGCCGCCGCCGTCGCCGTCTCCTTCATCTCCTCCGGGCTGCACCTCTCCATCAACAAATCTCCCTCTCACCATGTCCATGTGTGAGTAGTTCCCCTCGGGGTTAAGGCTTATATCTTGATCTATGTGGTTTCTCTCTCTCCCTTGATGTGATCTTTGTTGTGATCATAAGCTATGTTAATCTAGGGTGATCCCATGATATTTCCCCTTCCTCTATGTATTGGATTGATGTACTCAATTGATCTTATCTAGTATAATCTCCGAGACCAAGGTGACAGCGGTCAATTGGACATGGGTTAGAAGAATATTATCATGAGTGATTTCCTCTTTTGTGTGTTGATTGAAGATTGAGAGTCTCTTGGTGCTTGTCTTTGACTATCCTTTAGATATGTTGTGGTGATTGTGGTACTCTCTTTGGATGGCCACGGTGACATTGGGAAATCCATAGATGAGAACTACGAACTCTGAGGTGTGCTTTTGTAGCCCTACACAATTCTCGTCCTCTCTTGACCACAAAGGAATGACCTCCGAGTACGTCTCCATTGCATGTTTTTTGGGAAATATCATGTGATTAGACTATGTTAATGTTGTTGGGAGTTGCCACTAGTGAAAGTATGAAGCATAGGCCTCGTTTCCACCATTGTTACACCGTTTGCACTCACTTTTGTTACATGTTTGCTTGCTGCACTTTTTATTACAGATTTATATTACTTTGTTTTGCCACACCTATCACCCATGTTTTACCATCTCTTCGCCGAACTAGTGCACCTATACAACTCCTAGTTGTATTAGGTGTGTTGGGGACACAAGAGACTTCTTGTATCTTAATTGCAGGGTTGCTTGAGAGAGAACATCTTCAACCTCTACTTCCCTGAGTTCGATAAACCTTAGGTCATCCACTTGAGGGAAATTGCTGCTGTCCTACAAACCTCTGCGCTTGGAGGCCCAACATAGTCTACAAGAATAGAAGCGTGCGTAGACATCAAGCTATTTCTGGCGCCGTTGCCGGGGAAGTAAGGTTTGAAGGTATATCTTTAGATTCTGCAATTAAATCTTTTTGTTTCTTGTTTTTATTTTCACTAGTTAGGCTTTATGGAAAACAACAAAAATATTATGAGAGCTTTATGAGCTCTACCTTGAGTTGGGACATGAAGTGTTTTAAGAGGAAATCAAAAAGCCTATGGAGCTTCATTATTTGCACAACACTCATGTTAGTAGTAATGTTACTAGTATGTCTTCTTTGAATACCTTTGATGTTAATGATATGCAAAGTTATAAGCTTGGGGATGCTACGTTTTATGATGATCTTTTTAGCACCCCAAATTTTGATGATACTTTGCCTCCTATCTATGATGATTATTGTGATGACACTTATGCTATAAAGAATAAATTTTTACAAGTGCATCATGATAAGAATGATTCATGTGATAGCTATTTTGTTGAGTTTGCTCCCACTATTACTAATGAGAAGGATTTTGCTTATGTGGAGAGTAACAAAATTTCTATGCTTGTGGATCATGATAAGAATTTTTTATGTGATACTTATATTGTTGAGTTTATTCATGATCCCACTGAAAATTATTATGAGAGAGGAACATATGCTCATAGATATTTCAATAATATCAAGTTCCCTCTTTTTATGTTGAAGGTTTTGAAGTTGCACTTGTTTTGCCTTCCTATGCTTATTGCTTTGTGCTTCCATAAATTATTTCATTGCAATATTCCTATGCATAGGAAGCATGTTAGACTTAAATGTGTTTGTTATTTTCTTCTTGATTCTCTCTTTTGTTCTTCAACTCTTATTCCTTATTACTATGAGAGCATCATTAAAATCTTAAGCCTATCTTTATGGCTATAAAGAAAGAGCTCTAGGGAGACAACCCTTGTTATCTTTAGTTTGAGTTCTTACTTTCAGTTTTTAGTGGTCTTGATGATTTTTACTACTGTAGCAACATTATTGTATCTTTATTTTCAATCTTTGTGCCAAGTCTAGCCTCCGATTGCAAGAAAGTTCAAAAGTTGTGACATGCTGTCCAAAAAACAGATTCTGTCCTTGGACGGAAAAATTAGCCTAAAATCACAAGATCATCCTTTTGATCTGAAATTTTTTGACAGCATGCCCCATACAATTGACTTTCGAGCGTATGTTCTGAGTTTTTTTATTCGAGTTGCAGAAGTACCCCTAAAAAATTCTTTACTACCTGCTGTTCTGTTTTTCACAGATTCTGCCACGTTTTGTATCTCGTAACTTTTGCAAACCTTAAGCTTGCTTTTTCTTTGCAAAAACTTTTTGGAAATCTTGAGAATAGTAGCTCTTCAAGAATATCTTTATATCCAGTGGGAAAAAAATTATTTATTAAGGGTACTAACCTCTCTAATCAGCTTATGATGAGTTATGTATGAAGGGAGTTTTCAAGTGTGCGATGGAAGATGATGAAAGAAGATTCGGGAGTGTCAAGCGCTCAAGCTTGGGATGCCCCCATGCATCCCCAACAAATATTTAAGGAGACTCAAGCGTCTAAGCTTGGGGATGCCCCCGTGCATCCCCTTCTCCATCAACAATCATCAGTTCGTCCCTCGTCTCACTATATTTTTATCACTTCATGCGTTATGTGCTATGCTTGGAGCGTCTTGCTCTTAGGTTTTATTTTTAGTTTTCTTTAGCTTTGCTTGCTGTTCATAACAAGTTAGATCCCGTCTTACTTTCTTTGGGAGAGAAACACGCTCCACTATCAAAAACTAGAACACATCATAGGATTCTTCATGCCTATCCTTTTGCTGTTGTGTGTTCTTTATCTTTTCGTAGGTACTGCCATGTTTAATTTTAGTCTTAGTTTGTCTTTAGCAAGAGCCTTGGCTTTTGTTTAGTTTGTTGCTGGAACTCTCTTTAGTTTTCATGTTTATCTTGTTAAGAGAGTTGGTTGTTGCACTGAGTTGTGTCTTGTCTTGAAAGTAGGAAATTGAGGTTGCTATTTAATTTTAGTAGTAACTTGCAATAGTTTTGAGGCATTGATGTTAGTAATGTTTGAACTTTTGGTGTCAAGAGCTCTAGCCTATTAGTGATAGGTGTCGTATTTTGGGCAATCCGTGTTTATTTTCAAAACCTACAAAACTAGTTGAGAACTCTAGCTACTAGATGGATCACTACTCTTCTGAGGGGTCGGATATTAGAGTACACTCACGTACCATGAGTCGAGGATGCGCAAGGATAACCAAACTCCCATACACTCCTCCTCGGGGTACTAGTCTCTTTGTGAACCTCCTTACTAGATTGAGAGTTACCGATAATAATTGCATGAGTTCTTCGGACTAATGTTAGTACTGAAAGTTGACACTTCCACCTCCTCAGATTTGCTAGCCTCTCCTGTGCCGTGCATTGCTTTCTTCTCACTACGAGAGTTGGCGTCCACCTTCACCGGTGCATCCAAACCCTTGGCATGATACGCTTTGTCATCATAAACCTCCTTATATCTTTCCTCAAAACAGCCACCATACCTACCTATCAAGGCATTTCCATAGCCTTTCCGAGATATATTGCCATGCAACATCCACCTCTTCATGACTTGATCTTCATGTCATACATGTTCCTGCTACACTGGCAGCGACATACATTGCATACATCATGATAGCTACATCTTCTTTATGATTTGAGTACATTGTAAAGTGTGAAAGATCTTCTATACTTCTTGTAATATATAGAGTGTTGCCCCTAAAG
The DNA here is from genome assembly GCA_950022295.1 of Bromus sterilis. Lineage (NCBI taxonomy): Eukaryota > Viridiplantae > Streptophyta > Magnoliopsida > Poales > Poaceae > Bromus > Bromus sterilis. Next base: position 278,147,712 of record OX465599.1, on the reverse strand, counting down.
TGAGGAAAAGATCCCAAAGTGGACAAATAAAAGATCCCAAAGAGGACAAATGAGAGTTAAATAGAAAGAGCCATTGAGGCCACAAAAAATAAAAAAAATAGAAAAAAGAGAAAAAGAAAAATAAAAAGAGAGAAGGGGGCACACTACTATTCCTTTTGAGAGATCCCCACTCGTACTCCATCTTATATCTTTGTACTCCATAGAGATGATCATTATGCATATAGTTATGTTGGGACCTTCACACTATAGAACTTGGCTTGCATATTCCAAGGATGAGCCTCCTCAAACGAACTCTAGGTCTTCATGAGCGAGCAAGTTAGATGCACCCACACTAGTTCCATTGGAGAGCTTCCTAGCTCATATGTGCGTCCGTTGCATGGCAATCCCTACTCCTCACATCATATCTATCATTTGGCATCTCTTGCCTATGATTGTCCTCATTGATGTGAGCCTTTCTCATTCTTTTTTGTCTTCCTCCTCCTCCTCCGTACTTCTCTCTTTGCCATCCTAAGTGTCAACTCTCGTGCTTACGCTCATCCATTGCATGAGTGCTCGAAATATTGAAAAAGGAGTGGATCAAATTGACTTGTACCTGGCTAGTGGTCTGGGGACGAGTCAAGATAAGATTCCAGAAAAAAGACCAAGTGTGAAAATTTAGTAGATTGAGTTCTCAACAAATAAATATTTTTCTCGTATTCCCTATACCCCTTCTTGCACGCAAACACCATTTGGAGACATTCGAGTCACGGACAGCGAGAGCTCTTGCACCTTTATGTTCTTATGTTGATTGTTTCAATGCTAATATAGACTCTTGCCTGTTATGACTTGAATTGAATTACATGCCTTGATTGCTTTGCTTAAGAGTTCTTATATGGTTGGTAGCATGTCATCACAGAAATTATGCTTGTTATCATTTACCTACTCGAGGACGAGCAGGAATTAAGCTTGGGGATGTTGATACGTCCCAAACGTATCTATAATTTCTGCTTGCTCCATGCATGTTTTGTGTGATATTGCTATGCTTTTGATACACTTTCATATCTTTTTATAACATATTTTGGAACTAACCTATTAATGGTTGCAAGAGTGCACAAGTTCTTGTTTTTGTACTTTGTGTGTAGGAATTACTTGGATAAAGGAAAAATCACAAAAAGGAGCCTTGTAGGAGTTGGACTCTAACTCTCCCGAAATATGTCCCCACCAGACAGGTTTTACAGATCGCCTCGGAAACGCTAGAAGACGGCCTAAAACGGAAAAACTTAAAACTACAAAGTTGTAGGGAATTTTTTTCCGGTGGATTTAGACATAAAATTGTTGGACAAAACAGTAGAGGAACTAACAAGTTTTCTAGTATAAAACAAATGGTTAGGTTCGTGAAGTTATATGTTGGTGATAAAGCTTCAACGAAGATTTACTTACTTACTGAAGCATATCCTCTAGAGTGAAGCTAATCACTGATGTCGACCCCTAAAAAGATAAGGAATCCTGAAGCACGTCTCATCGAAGGAGATGACCAAGATGGCGCAAGACTTAGTTGTTTTTGCGTAGTTCTTTTTCACTTCATTGAGTCGTAGGAAAAACCGTATTATCAGAGGGGTTTAGTAAATGTACTCCGAAGGTTTTGGTGAAAAGACTCAGATCGAATCCAAAACCAGTGAGAAGCCAGAGTTGAGAAATCTCATGTGCACTAGGTAATGCTTCACCAGCGAAGACTTAGTTCTTTCGGCTCCTGAAGCAGAACCAAGTCCGTGAGTCAGCTTTACTTGGACCGCAAGTAAAGTTGCGCTTTGATTGGAAATATGACCGTTGTGGATAGGTGTCAAGCTGTCACATCAGGTCATTTAAGTCATTTCGCACCTAGGGATTGCCACCTATAAATACGCCACCCCCGCCCTCATTGGCCGGTGGCTGCTCCAAGAATATTTCCTGACAGGTAAGAGAAAGAGCAAACCCCACCGAAGCAAACCAAAAACCCATCCACCGAAGCATAAGTCCTATTGATCTGAGTTGATTCACTATGACTTAGGAAGAAGTTTGCTATCCTTTTTATCTTTGAGAACTGCAATTCTCCTAGACGGTTAGAGTGTTGTTCTTCAGAGAGCAAAGAGTTATTGTCGCCTCGAAGTCCAGTTTGTCAAAGGTTTCGGTGATTTCCTCAATAATCAACCACGAGTGAAGAACTGACCAAGCTCAAGGAGATTGGTGCAGTGGAGATACGGATGGAGAGAGGTTAGCTCCTGTGTTCAATCAGAAGTCCCTCCAACGTAGCACTTTGCAGAGTGTGAACTGGTCGAACAAACATCACCGAGTCAAGAGTTCGTCTTACTTTCCGCACTTACATTAAGTTTATCAATTGCTTCAGTGATTTGCTTCAATGCAATTGATTTGATGCTTTTGATTCGCTATGTTATGCTTCAATCCTGTTCTGCTTCAATGTTTACCTTTCTGTTGAATCTCTTCTGCTGCTTAGTTATGCTTCACTTCATAGTTTGTTGCAAAAATTTGAAGTGATCATTCAACCCCTCCCCCTCTGATCACATACTTGGACTTACAATTGGTATCAGAGCCAGTCGCTCTTTGTTTGGATTAACCTCCTAGAGTGTTTTGCAAGTATGTCTTTCGCAGCCATTCGCTCCGGCGAACCCATAACCGTGTTCTACGGAAAGGAGTATCCATACTGGAAGGACAAGATGAATATAAATATTATGGCTATCAACTCAACTGCCTGGCAAGTTGTCTTGTATGGAGTTACAGTTGCAGACGAGAACGCCATCACTCCTGAAGAAGCGAAGCTGATCGATCTTGATTCTGAAGTCTGGGTCTTCATCACCAATCATCTGACACCAGAGAAGTATCATGAAGTGAAGAATATTCCTTCGGCCAAAGGTGTCTGGGACTATCTTGAGAAGATTGGTGAAGGTGTTTCTACCCAGAAGGATGCCAGAATTGACACACTTCGAAGCAAATTCTATCGATTCAAGAGAAACGAGGGTGAAAAAGTCAGCACCATTTACAGTAGACTCGCTGCTCTTGCAAATGAGTTGATTTCACTTGATGCTGATGACATTACTCCTCACTCAGTTGTTAGAACTCTGCTTCGCTCATTGGATGATTCGTTTGATCACATTGTGCTGATGATCAAGGAAAGGACTGATTTCAGACGTCTTGTCGCCGCTGATATTCTTGAGAGGCTCAATACCTTTGAGAGAAGAAGATGAGAAACGTGAAATAAATGGTTCTCGAAGGAGATCTCATGCCTTGAAAGCAAAAGCTTCGCGTCATTCTTCACCCGAAGTCAGTTCTGCTTCAGGTGTCGAATCAGATGATCCTGCAAGCATTGGAAAAGATCTAGCACTGATCATGAGACGCTTCAATCGCTTTCAGAGAAAAGGTTTTTCTTCACTGAAGAAGAGTTATCCCTCTAGAATCTCAAGTCATTCTTCTCACCGTTCATCCTCAAGAAGTTCACCATCGAAGGACAACTGCTGCTATAAGTGCAAGAAACCAGGTCACTACATTGCTGATTGCCCACTATGGGAAGCTGAGAATAAATTGAAGCATTCGCTCAGAGACTCCTCATTAAAGTCCCACAGATCGTCCAGAAGCTATGAGTCAAAGAGACATGATTCTAGTTCGAGAAGAGAAAATAAGAAAGATTCTGATGATGATAAGAGGAAGAAGTATCATAAGAAGTGTGAGGGTTCTTCATCGAAGACTCACACGTCTCGTCGAAGCAGCTCTCACCGTGCCAAGGCCTATCTGGGAAAGGAGATGAACTCTGAAGACGAAGCCTCTGGTTCCGAAGCTGAATCAGGATCAAGGTCTGTGTCTGGGTCCGAATCAGATGGTGTTGCTGGTTTGGCTTTCGCTTCGGCAGATGCTTCAACCATTGCTTCGAGCTCATTCTTCACCAACAACAGTAGTGAAGATGAAACTCCTGCATATTGCTTCATGGCCAAGGCAAAGGTATCTTCATCAAAATCAAACTATGATACTTCTGATTGTTCCTCATATGATAGTGATTCAAAGATAAGCTATGCTAAACTTGCTAAAATTGCTTCAATCCAACAAGATGAACTTGATTCATTAAGCAAAACCATTAAGAAATCAGAAACTCTGTTGATCGATGAGATAGAGAAAGGTCAAACTTTACCTAATGAGCATGCTGCTCTGAAGGAGAAGTTTGAAGAATTATCCTCTCGGCATGATCTTCTTTCAGTTGATTATGAGAATCTCACCTATGAATTTCTTCAGAGGAAAATGGCTCTTGAAAAACTGAAAGAGGCTCATGAAGAATTGGAAAATGTCAATCTCTCTCTCATGGCTCAACAAGGTTCTGAAGCAAATCATGAAACTGAATCACCTTGTTTAACTTGTTTGGAACGAAGCAAAATTGATTCCAAAGGAAAAGCTCCTATTGTTATTGATGATACTAATGCCTCTGATGAGGAAAATCCTGCTGTTACCGAGGAACTCCTCAGGTTGAAAAATTTATTTGAAACAGGCATGTTCAAAAGTGTGCAAGGACACCAATATCTCTGTGATATCCTGAGGAAGGCTCTCCTTCACAGGAATCCCAGAAATGAGGGTGTTGGCTTCGAGAGAAAGATAAACCCTGATGGCACCTATTGGGAACCTGAGCAGTATCCTAAGACTGTTTGGGTTCTAGCGAAGGAGAAACCCATTGACATTGCTAACCTTTCAGGTTTTGATTGCAAGATGAACAAAGCCATTGTGGATGAATCACTTGATTCAGACTACAAACTCATTAAGGATGAACAGGGAAAAGTTACTGCTGAGTTTGTAGGTACTCCATCAAAGAATGGCTTCTATAAGAGGCAGATATGGGTGCAGAAAGCACTTGTGGAAAAACTGCTTGTTGACCATACTATGCAGGGAAAGCCTTCGGTACCACCGAATCATTTCTACTCTCTTGAGACAAGAAATGATCCACTGGTGGCCGAATCGAATGTTCCGCAGAAGCAATACTATCGTACTGGTCGTCATACGTATCGTCCTCATAATAATCATACTAAGATTGCATATGCTCATTCTTATGCTAACCATTCGCAGAGGACTTACATTTATGGTGTGCTAGATGGCACACCGAAGCAATACACTCATGTTCGCTTTAATATTGCTTCAACCAGTGCTTCAACATCTTCTCAGTCACCTGCTCGTCTGTGGGTGGTTAAGAAGAACTAATTCTTCTGCAGGGCTATGTCTCCGGTGGATCCGAATGGGTCATGGATAGTGGTTGTACAAATCATATGACCAGAGACAAGGAGTTATTCACCGAAGAATAACTATCTCCATCTTCTCAGAAGTACATTACCTTCGGTGATAACAACAAGGGTAAAGTGTTAGGCTTGGGTAAGGTTGCCATATCAAAATATAAGCACATTGACAAGGTTATGCTAGTCCAATCTCTTGGATATAATCTTATGTCTATTTCGAAGTTATGCGATATGGGTATGCTTGTTCTATTTTCTGCTTCGCGTTGTGTTGTCTTTTCACAGGATGACTATACGTTTGTCTTCGAGGGTTACCGAAAGGGATATTTATACATTGTTGATTTTTCTTCGGGCCCTGCTGTATCCACATGCTTAATGGCAAAAGCTTCATCTGGTTGGTTATGGCATCGAAGACTTGGTCATGCAGGGATGAGAAATCTTCATAATCTGGTGAAGAAGAAGCATGTTATTGGCCTTAGCGAAGTAAAATTCGATAAGAATCGTCTCTGCAGTGCTTGCGAAGCTGGTAAAATCACGAAGAAACATCATTCAGCGAAGTCTATCATGACTACCACTCGCCCTCTTGAATTTATTCATATGGATCTTTTTGGTCCTCAAAATTATGCAAGCCTGGGAGGAAACAAATATGGTTTGTTATTTTTGATGATTTCTCTCGTTATACTTGGGTTTTATTTTTGGATGACAAGAGCAAAGTCGTTGAAATCTTCTAGTCATTCGCTAAGAGAGCTCAAACTGAATATGAATTATCTCTGAAGCATATCCGAAGTGATAATGGAACCGAATTCAAGAATACTCGTATTGAAGATTTTCTTGATGATCATGGTTTTACTCATGAGTTCTCTGCTGCATATACACCTCAACAGAATGGTGTAGGTTAAAGGAAGAATAGAACTCTCATTGAAATGGCCAGAACTATGCTTGCTGAATACAAGACTCCTATTAGGTTCTGGTCCGAAGCAATTAACACTGCTTGTCACATCATCAACAAGGTTTACCTTCACAAGTTCCTGAAGAAAACTTCACATGAACTTATCACTGGTAACAAACCAAAATTTTCTTATCTTAGGGTATTTGGTGCTCCATGCTTTATTAGAGATATGAATCATAGCTCCAAATTTGCCCCTAAGGCACATGAAGGTTTTCTTTTAGGTTATGGCTCAAACTCTCACACTTATAGAGTCTATAACTCTCATTTTGGGAAAGTTATGGAAACTGTGAATGTGAGGTTTGATGAAACTAATGGCTCTCAAAAGGAGCATTTGCCTCATGATCTAGATGAACCTCCACTTGATGAAGTAATCAGGTCCATGGCTATTGGAAAGATTCGCCCTGTTGAAGCCAATCCACGTCAAGCTGTTAGGGATGATGATGGTCCAATGTTCCCACACATAGCCCGGGGTGCTGGAGATCGACATCCTGAAGCTAATGGTGAACATGACGAAGAAGGACAAGGGAATGAAGGAAATGCTAATCCTGAAGGAAATGCCGAAGCTGAAGGTGAAGCAGATCCCGAAGCTGATGCAGATCCTGAAGCAGAAGCTGAGCCTGAAGAAAATGATAATACGTTATCACGAGTTCGAAGAAGAGTTGATGTTGATTCGATCCTCAAAGATATTCATCAACCAGGTCGTCCCACTACTCGATCTCGTACTCGCTTGGCTAACTTCTGTGGAAGTTTTTCTTTTGTTTCCATGCTAGAACCTTCAAAATATGATGAAGCCATGAAGGACCCTGATTGGTTATTGGCTATGATGGAAGAACTTCACCAGTTTGAAAGAAACAAAGTCCTGTCACTTGTTGACAGGCCAGATCCCACGAAGCACAATGTTATTGGCACAAAGTGGATATTTCGCAACAAGCAAGATGAAAATGAAGAAGAAGTGTATGTTATGCAGCCACCAGGTTTTGAAGACTCGAAGAATCCTGATATGGTGTACAGGCTTCACAAAGCTTTGTATGGACTGAAGCAAGCACCTCGTACTTGGTATGAAACATTGAAGGATTTCCTCCTGAAGAAAGGCTTCAAACCTGGAACCACTAACCCCACTCTTTTCAGTCGATCATATAACAATTATCTATTTTTGTGTCAGATATATGTAGATGATATCATTTTTGGCTGCACTAACACTGAAATCAGCGAAGAATTTGCAAGGATGATGTCGAAGAAATATGAGATGTCGATGATGGGTGAATTGAAGTTTTTCCCTGGACTTCAGATTCGTCAACAGAAGAATGGCACCTTTGTTTCACAATAGAAATACTTGAAGGATTCCCTGAAGAAATTTGATTTTGCTGAATGCAAGACCATCATAACTCCCATGCCTACTAATGGATTTCTTGATGCTGATGAGAAAGGGAAACCCTTCGATCAGAAGAAGTATCGGTCTATGATAGGTTCACTCTTATACTTATGTGCATCTAGACCTGATATTATGCTATCAGTTTGTATTTGTGCTCGTTTTCAGGCCAATCCGAAGGAATCACATCATACTGATGTGAAGAGAATTCTTCGATATCTAGCACATACTCCTTCTTTGGGACTTTGGTATCCCAAAGGAACTCAGTTTGATTTGATTGGATATTCTGATTCAGACTGGGCTGGTGATAGGGTTGACAGAAAATCTACCTCAGGCACTTGTCATTTTCTTGGTAGATCTCTGGTGTGCTGGGCTTCAAAGAAACAGAACTGTGTCTCAATATCTACTGCTGAAGTTGAATACATTGCTGCTGGCTCATGCTGCACTCAAATACTTTGGCTTAAGCAAACGCTGAAAGATTATGGCATATTTGTGAAGAAAATCCCTCTGCTTTGTGATAATGAGAGTGCTATCAAAATTGCACACAATCCTGTGCAACACTCTCGAACGAAGCATATCGATATTCATCACCATTTTCTTCGAGATCATGTTCAGCGCGAAGACATTGAGATCAGCCATGTTAGAACAGAAGATCAATTGGCAGATATCTCCACGAAGCCATTGGACGAGAAAAGGTTTTGTGCATTGAGATGTGAGCTAAACATCCTAGACTCACACAATGTTCAGTAAGATCGAATATTCACCTTCGTTGTGTGTTTGTTTATTTAGTTTCGTTTGAGTTTTCCTTCGTCCAAGTTTATGTGTTTAGCTTCGTTCGCCATTTGCTTCCAGTTCTGTGTTATTTTTATTTATTCGTTTCTTTTGTCCCCTATACTTATCACTTTTCGCTTTGTTGTTGTTGTTCTTTGAAGTGATAAGTTTCGAACCCTTCCCCTCCATTCTGATTCGCTCCCAATCTATTCTGTCTTGAATGGTTAAGCACAATTGAAACGGAAAGCATATTGCTTCGAACGTCTTTGAGTTCCAAATCAAATGCTCCCAACTTTATCGAAGTTTTTTCTCTCGGTCAAGACTTATTCTTCGGCCGTTGAGTCCCCGTCTTTCTCGGGCCGTTGAGATTCGCTCGTGAACCGCCATATCTTATGAGCCGTTGAATCGGAAGAGACACTCGCTGGCAGCCGTCCGATACGACCTGGCAACCGTTTTAGATCAGACCTATATAAGGCGATCCCTCCAGCGAACTGTTTCCCCATGTTCATTCACTTCCGATTTCTCCGTCTCCCTCCTCGAGCTCGCCGCTGAGCTCTCGTCCCCGACGACGACTACGCTGCTTCACTGCCGGACCGCTGCCGCCGTGGATGTTCCCCGTCGACGAAGAGCTCGTCTCCGCACTCCGTCGCCGTAGCCGCTTCGCGTCACCAAGTTAGGGTACGCAAGTTTCTTGGATCCAATCTTCTCTGCGAGTTCTTCATCTAGGGCTTGGATCTAAGTTTTGTTAGGGTTTTTTGTTTTCTGTTTATAGGACTGGTTGATCCGTGCTGATCATTGCTCCTTGGGAAAAATGTTATTAGCATCAAAGTAATCCCATCTTCTCAGGTCAGTGTTGAGATTCGATCTATTCTGTGATTTTGGACTGAGTTAGGTCTTGTTCTTGAACTAGTTCTAGCCCGATCCATTGACAGATTTGCATCTGATCTTAGATTGCTCTGGGTTCTTGTCAAAATTTGGTTTTGGTCGAAACTTTTGCCAGTGCTTATTCATTCCCTTTCCTGTTCCCTCTTTTCTATCTTTCTGGTCACAAGATGTCTGACGAAGAGGCAGCCATGGGGAATGAGTCACCCATTGTTGAAGGACTTGAAAACTATCCTGAGCCACCGAAGAAGAAAGGCAAAGGTGGCAAGACGAAGGAAGTCAAAAATGCCCGAGGCATACCCGAAGCCATTCGTCTCAAGATGGGCTATGACACACCTCCTGAAGAATCTGATCATGACAGAAAGATTCGATTGCAAAAGATTCGTCGCTACTGGGCCATAAGGTGGTACAAGTACAAGAGCATCCCAGACTGGAAATGGGCGATGCAGTTTGCTTTCAGCCCTCCTTATCGGTACACTACTGCCATGTGTGCCCAATATAATGCTCCGAACAGGAAAAAGTACTACCCGAAGCCTCCTGATGTACCTCACCCAAATACTCTCAAGAAACCAGATGACTATCCAGACGAGCAAGAGAGACTTGCCATATTGGCTGAGAAGAAGAGAATCCGAGAAGAGAAGAAGGCCAAAGCACTTGCTGCTGCAGGCCATGCCGAAGCTGGTGCTTCGAAGCCTAAGAAGAGAAGGCTTAGGAAACTGAGTGCTTCACCCCCTCCTGCTATCTCTGAAGAAGAGGGTGATAATGAAGCTGATGACGAAGCTGATGCTGCTGCACAGCTTGAAGACTCAATTGATGAAGATCATGCTGAAGAAGCAGATGATGAGTCTGAGAACACCCCCATTCCCCCTAGTCCCAAGAGACTTAGTCTTTGGAATCCACTGAAGAAGAAGGCTGGAGAGAAACCATCTGCTCCAAAAGGCATTAGGATTCAAGATCCAACTGATCCTCCTGTTCCTAAACGAAACATTGATTTGACTAACTTGGTGGTTGAGGCTCCCTTGGCTACAAAGCCACCTCGCCGCCTTGTTCCTGCTGAACAGAGAACGAAAGAGAGGCATGACCTGAAGGAAAAGCCTGCTGCTATACCCGAAGCTAAAGCTCCTGAACCAGCCAAAGCTTCAAAGCTGAAATCATCTGTTGCCAAGCCTGGCCAGTCTTATGCCCAGGTCGGCACCAAGAAGCTGTCTGAAGCAGACATGCGCAAACGAGACCGTGCTGAAGCTGAACGCCTTCATGCTGAAGCACAAGCCCAAGCTAAGGCTGATAAAGAAGCTAAAGCTAAGGAAAAGGCAGATAGAGATGCTGCTCAGTTGGAGAAGAAAAGGAAAGAACTTGTTGAATCTAATCAGAAAGCTGAAGCGAAGCGCAAGCTTGCTGAAGCTAAAGCTCAAGAGGCTAAGGCTGTTGCCGAAGCCAAACAGCTTAGTGAAGCTGAAGCCAAGCGTCAAGCTCAACTTGACACCCTTCGCACAAAGAAAGCAGAGAAAGCTGCTAGAGCCGCTCAGAAAGAAGCTGTTGTTGACATGGCACCAAAGGATATCCCTCCGAAGCCAGTCGCAGCCCCTGTCCCCGAAGCTCATGAAGAAGCTGAGCAGAGCCAACATGACTTCCCAGATGCAAGAGAAGGAGAACTTTGGGACTGCTTAAGCCTGAATCAGGCATTCTGCCAGCTTGCTGAAGCTGTTGATCCCAAAGCTGTGGATGTTGGGAATGTTTACATTTCACCAACTCTTTCTTCTATGATTGAAACTTTATACAATCAGGTGAGGGATTTGCATGCTAGAGACAGATCTGAATCTGCTAAAATTCTGAAGTTTAAGAAGAAAGCATATGCTGAATCAGATGAGGACTTCAAGAACGAAGCCAAAGCTTCTTCGAAGAAAATTGCTGATGTGAATGAAAATACAAAGAGAAATATTCAAGTGTTTCAAGGCAAGATCAAGTCTGCCATTGAAGAGTGTTGCAAGACGCACAATGCTTCGGTCATGGCTCTTGACTCCAAGAAGCGCGAAGTCATGCTCAAGCAATTAGCTTCACCCCTTCCCCAACTGCAACAAAGGAAACGTCGTCTTATCACCGATGCAGACGAAGCTGATGAGGTGAGCTCTCAACCGGCCAAGAAGGCCCCAATACAAGCATCGCCCCCTCGATGCAAGATTATCACTCTAACCAAACCATCTGTGAAGCCAACCGCTCCCGAAGTCGTTCCACCCCGTGCACCAACTCCACCTCCTCCTCAAACCGCTCCTCAACAGTCCTCCCACGACAATTTTGAGCCAGAGCCTTCTCCTCCTACTCAAGACATACCAATTCCTTCAAAGGATTATTCTTTGGCTCACTCTGCTGCGGAGTCCGAAGAACAAGAAGGCAAAGCCAGAAAACAAGTTGCTCCAGAAGGGACTGAAGCCGATGTGGAAGCCGAAGACGAAGCCAATGAATTGTCCATTATGACTCAACCGCAAGAGCGAGCCATAGTTTCTCGAAGGAAAGCTCCGCACTTTATTCCTGCGCAAGATACTCAATTGGACTCCATCTACCCTCGAGAAACTTTTCCTATTTTCTTGGGAGATGGTTCTTCTTCTTCAAGACATGGTCATGAGTTCAATCTCGAAGTTCATCGCCAGAAGCTTCGCTTCTTTGGCGCAAGTCCATATGATTCACCCCGGACTGCAGATGACCTTCGCTTCTGGACAGCTGAGCAACTGATTCTGTACACGAAGCTATACTGCCAGAAGGGTGTTCTTTTCAGGCACAAGTACTTGGATATGCACAGTCTAGCTTCTGCAACGTGCTTCCAGAACATCATGGAAACCATTGAAGCACAAAATCTTACCAGCCTATTTGCCATGGAAACAGCATTCAATTCCGAGCTAGTGAAGCAATTCTATGCCACTCTCTATGTCTCTGGAAATCCTGATGATACAAGCTCATGGACTCTTGAGTGGATGATTTAAGGAAAGGTATTTAGGATGCATTCTAATGAATTCATGGATATAGTAAACATCCCAAGGCACACTGGAAAACTTGCAAAGGTGCATTTGTTGCCTGATCCTACTGAAGCTGAATTTTCTTCACTGCTGGATCCCGAAGTCACTGGAGATCATATGCCAGAAAAAATTTGCCTGAAGCATCTGGTATTCATTTCGAAGACTTGGTTTTATATCTTTTCCAACTCACTGATGCCTCTCAGCACTACACATGAAGAATCCAACATTCATTATCATACACGTCATGCTTTGCTGAAGCTTACTCACGGACATGCGTTTGACTTCGAGGATTGTTTTCTTCGCTATATGGTACAAGCTGCTGAACTCGTACATCAATTGAAGACATATCCTCCCTGGCTCCAAGCCATCTGCAACCATGGACGTCGTGAAGACTTCGTTGCGAAGCATCGCCGAAGCTGTTATGTCCTCCTGTGCGTGACACCATGAATATCTTCAGAAGGCCAAATGATCCATTTGCCACATATGTCGGAGTCAGACAGCATGTCAATGAATGCAACATGTCGAAGTCATTTCAGAAAGAAGTTTATCACTTTGAAGTGGGCATTCGCACCCAATAGATGCTTGAAAATTTCATTGAAGGAAATCAGCGCCAAATGCAACATCTTTCAGATGAGATCAATAGAGTTGGCAACATTGCTTTAAAAAACAACCAGTACTTGAAGGTTTTGAAGCGCCACTCTTGGAAAGGCTTAAGGAAGTTCAACTCTATGAAGAAGCTTGAAGCTGACCGGATTTTCAAGGATTATCCACATCTTCAACGCCACTTCTCCAGAAATGATTCGATCGATCGCCCCAACCCAAAGATCCCTCCGCTGGAAAAGATTGATGAAGTTTTATTTGTTAATCCAGCTGAACAGATTTGCCCAGATACCCTATCTGATGAAGACTCCCACACCTCGAAGCAAGAAGATCACCCTCTCAATGACAGTGATCTTGACTTGCTTCAAGCGCCGATGGACATTGACGAACTGAAGTCACCTGCTTCAACCGAAGGAGACACTTCAGGAGATGCATCTTCTTCGGGCGAAGACAATCAGCAGGGTCCCCGGGTTGCAGCAAACGCGTAAATACTCTTGATCTACCTCTCGACCTTTTGTCCAATTATTGACAAAAAGGGGGAGAAAGTAGCATCGATTGAGTTTAGATTCGCTGCGGGGTTTAGGGATTCGATTCGATTTTTTGTGTGTTAAGTTACAACAAACTTTCCATTCGCTTCGATTGGGTTGTAACTTAAGTTTTACTTCGTCTGTGAACTGCTACGTTTTATGTGTTAATAACCCCGTTCTTGCAAGTTGTTCTCGTATCTGTTATCTTGCAGGTGGTTGTTATCCTTAAGTTCACAGGTCATTGGATAATTGCATATTCTTCAAGACAAATATTCTCTATATGCAATTGATTTACTAAGATATGTACTAGGCTTCCCATCAAAGCATCAAGCATTCTCTTTGATGCTTGCATTCAGGGGGAGTCAAAAGCTTCATATCTTAGAGTTTGCTCTCAACTCAACTCAAAATTTCATATCTTCTATCGATGCATGTTTTGTCAACAATAGTCCAAAAAGGGGGAGATTGTAAGAGCAAAGTTATGCCCCCATGAGTTTTGGATATTGTTGGACAAAACAGTAGAGGAACTAACAAGTTTTCTAGTATAAAACAGATGGTTAGGTTCCTGAAGTTATATGTTGGTGATAAAGCTTCAACGAAGATTTACTTACTTACTGAAGCATATCCTCTGGAGTGAAGCTAATCACTGATGTCGACCCCTAAAAAGATAAGGAATCCTGAAGCACGTCTCATCGAAGGAGATGACCAAGATGGCGCAAGACTTAGTTGTTTTTGCGTAGTTCTTTTTCACTTCATTGAGTCGTAGGAAAAACCGTACTATGAGAGGGGTTTAGTAAATGTACTCCGAAGGTTTTGGTGAAAAGACTCAGATCGAATCCAAAACCAGTGAGAAGCCAGAGTTGAGAAATCTCATGTGCACTAGGTAATGCTTCACCAGCGAAGACTTAGTTCTTTCGGCTCCTGAAGCAGAACCAAGTCCGTGAGTCAACTTTACTTGGACCGCAAGTAAAGTTGCTCTTTGATTGGAAATATGACCGTTGTGGACAGGTGTCAAGCTGTCACATCGGGTCATTTAAGTAATTTTGCACCTAGGGATTGCCACCTATAAATACGCCACCCCCGCCCTCATTGGCCGGTGGCTGCTCCAAGAATATTTTCTGACAGTGAAGAGAAAGAGCAAACCCCACCGAAGCAAACCAAAAACCCATCCACCGAAGCATAAGTCCTATTGATCTGAGTTGATTCACTATGACTTAGGAAGAAGTTTGCTATCCTTTTTATCTTGGAGAACTGCAATTCTCCTAGACGGTTAGAGTGTTGTTCTTCAGAGAGCGAAGAGTTATTGTCGCCTCGAAGTCCAGTTTGTCAAAGGTTTCGGTGATTTCCTCAATAATCAACCACGAGTGAAGAACTGACCAAGCTCAAGGAGATTGGTGCAGTGGAGATACGGACGGAGAGAGGTTAGCTCTTGTGTTCAATCACAAGTCCCTCCAACCAGACGTAGCACTTTGCAGAGTGTGAACTGGTCGAACAAACATCGCCGAGTCAAGAGTTCGTCTTACTTTCCGCACTTACATTCAGTTTATCAATTGCTTCAGTGATTTTCTTCAATGCAATTGATTCGATGCTTTTGATTCGCTATGTTATGCTTCAATCATGTTCTGCTTCAATGTTTACCTTTCTGTTGAATCTCTTCTGCTGCTTAGTTATGCTTCACTTCATAGTTTGTTGCAAAAATTTGAAGTGATCATTCACCCCCTCCCCCTCTGATCACATACTTGGACTTACAATTGGTATCAGAGCCAGTCACTCTTTGTTTGGATTAACCTCCTAGAGTGTTTTGCAAGCATGCAATTCAATTCAATTCTTAACAAGCAAGAGTCTATATTAGCATTGACACAAGCAACAAAAGAACAAAAGTTGCAAGAGCTCTCGCTGTCTGTGACTCGAATGTCTCCAGATGGTGTTTGCGTGCAAGCTAGGGATAGGGAAATACGAGAGAAAAATAAGTTTGTTGAGAACGACTATCTACTAAAGTTTCACACTTAGTCTCCTTTGGATTCTTATCTTGACTCGTCCCCAGACCACTAGCTAGGTACAAGTCAAACTGATCCACTCCCTTTTGATATTTTGAGCACTCATGCAATGGATGAGCGTGAGCAAGAAAGTTGACACCTAAAAGGCGAAACAGAAAGAAGGTGGAGGAGGAAGACAAAAAAAGGGTGTGAAAGGCTCACATCAATGAGGACAATCATAGGCGAGATAAGTCCATATGATAGATATGATGTGAGGAGTAGGGATTTCCATGCAACGGATGCACATGCAAGCTAAAAGCTCTCCAAGGGAACTAGTGGGCGTGCATCTAACTTCCTTGCTCAAGAAGACCTAGAGCTCGTTTGAGGAGGCTCATCATTGGAATATACGAGCCAAGTTCTTTAGTGTAAAGGTTCCCACGTAGCTATATGCATGATGATGATCTCTATGGAGTACAAGGGATAGAGGATGAACTACTAGTGTGGATCTCTCAAAAGTAATAGTAGTGTGCCCCCTTCTCTCTTTTTCTTTTTCTTTTTCTCTTTTTTCTCTTTTTTGTATTTTTTTGTGGCCTCAATGGTGCTTTCTATTTAACTCTCATTTGTCCTCTTTGGGATCTTTTGATTTTGTCCTCTTTGGGATCTTTTCCTCACTTTAGGGGCAACACTCTATATTTTACAAGAATATATGAGATCTTTCACACTTTACAAAGGTACTCACATAAAGAAGATATAACTGTTGGGGATCGGCGTAGAAAACAAAAATTTTCCTACCTACGAGTCCCGAACCCAAGATCTATGCTATGCTGATGTATGTAACGGAAGGAATCGGTGTTCATACCTTTGAAGACCGAAAGAGGGAAACGTTCCTCGAACGTGGTTGGCGTAGACTCTGATCCTACGACCTCCCTGTCGTGTTGAAGAACCTCCGACGATGAAGTAGCACCGCACGTGTAGTGCCTCGCGGGATTACACACGTACGGTGCAACCGACGTCCCTCCGGGCTCCGAACCAGAAGAGCAGCGGAAAGAAGATTGATCCAGATCCCGATTCCGGCAGCGCGACGGCGTCCGGATGATGGTGAAACCCCCAACCAGGTGCAAACTCCAAACCAGGGGAGTCCGCTCTAGGTCGGAGAAAGAGAGAGAGAGAGAAACTCAATGTTATGTAGAAAAAGGCACCCCACCCCTCCTTATATAGGCCAAGGAGGGGCTCCACCCCCTCCCCTTCCCCCATGTGGGACTAAAGTAGTTTAGTATGAATACGCCAAGAAAGATGTTCTTGCCGAGGTCATGGTGAAAAGTTGTTTGCAAAAATCAGTGTTCATGAACACAGATAAAGCAAAACACATGAATTGAATTCACTCACCTATGTGTTTTGATTAATCATGTGCACCATAATATGTAAAACGACCAGATATGTCCAATGCTCTATAAGGTTGCGAGCAAGATACCAAAGTGATCAATATGTTGACCATTGGACAAACAGTGAAAAGTTAAACTTATGATAGATAAGATATGTTTCTCGGAAAATGGAGAGAATGAAGAGCTCGTTGTAATGAGTTACACCAGCTGTAGTGAATTTTATAATAATGTTTCCTTGAAAACGCGAAGATATCTCCATTACGCGTGATACAAACGGGCCTGAGACGTCAGATCCGAAGATGAAGTCTATACCACATTATACTATGTTGATCGGCCACATTATACGAGAGAGAGAGGGAGAGAAACTCAATGTTATGTAGAAAAAGGCACCCCACCCCTCCTTATATAGGCCAAGGAGGGGCTCCACCCCCTCCCCTTCCCCCATGTGGGACTAAACCCCCAAGGGGGAGTGGTGCGGATAGGAGGGGGATGGGCCCCTCCCTTGGCGCCGAGCCCAAGGGGGGAGGCTCCCCCTTCCCCTCATGGGCCTTTTAAGGCCCAAATACCTTTTCACCCTTTTAATTAATTATTTAAATCATTTTTAATATTTAATTCTGTAAATTAAATAATAAAACATATTTAAATATTAATATATATTATTTTGAACCTATCAAAATATCCGGAACAACTTCCGACACCTCCCGGTACATTTCCGGTGTTTTCTCTCTTTTCACCGATGATCCCGAATCAATCCTTAATGCATCGATTGCCCTTAAGTGTGACACCCTACGGTCCGGGAAACAGTAGACATGATCGAGACACTCTCTGACCAATGACCATGATGTGGGATCTGGTTACAATCCTTGATGTGCCCCTACGCTTCCATCGAATAAACTTCATCGTTGTTGAACCGTTAACAATATGACTTGATCCCTTTGTGCTTCGGTACTATGTTTGTCTGAGGTATGATCGTCGTTATCCAATACCTAGTTCTTCCTCGTCTCCGACATAACATGTTTACTCATTTGTGAATATTACATCTCTTGTGACCTAGTCACTTGCTTGCGAGCTATTGATGCAACACCACCGAGTGGGCCCAAAGTACCTATCCGTCACTCGGATTAACAAATACCGCTCTGATCTATTTCATACTCCTCAACATATCTACTTCGGAATACCCAAGATACACATTTTCAGTTACCATGTTTCAGTGTAACGGTTAATGCACTCAAAGCATCCTAATAGATAGCAATTATGTATGATCATCACGGTCTAAGGATTCAGTCACTATGTTATTAAGTCATCGCAATGCTGAACTTATGTGACTTGATCACACTGCAATGCTTAAGGTGGGTGTGTGTCCATCACATCATTCTCCTAATGATATGAACTCATTGTCAATAGACTATTATGTTCTCATGATCAGGAAACCTTGATCATAAATTGCCCAATGAGCTAGTATGCCTGAGTTTAACTAGGGACCAGGTTGTTATATATCACACGTGTATTAATGTTTCCACTTAATACAGTTCTAGCACAATATATAACGTATTATGAACAGACAGATATGTGACAAATATCTTTATTAATTTGCCTCTAGGGCACATATCCAACAACAACTATCATGATGCAAATGTATGACATGAGGATCAAGTCATGAGAAGATGGATGTTGCATGGCAATGTATCTCAGAAAGGCTATGGAAATGCCTTGTAGGTAGGTATGGTGGCTGTTTTGAGGAAAGATATAAGGAGGCTTATGATGACAGAGCGTATCCTGCCAAGGGTTTGGATGTATCGACGAAGTTGGACGCTAACTCTCGGAGTGAGAAGAGAGCAATGCACGGTACAGGAGAGGCTAGAAAAAGTATAGGTGGGTGGAAGTGTCAACTTTCGAATACTCACATTAGTCTGAAGAACTCATGCACTTATTATCGATAACTCTCAATCTAATCAGGAGGTTCACAGAGAGACAAGTACCCCGAGGAGGAGTGTATGGGGGTTTGGTTATCCTTGCGCATCCTCGACTCATGGTACGTGAGTGTTCTCTAATATTCGAACCCTCCAAAGGTTAGTGATCCATCTAGTAGCTAGAGTTCTCAACAGAGGTTTTTGGTTTTCGAAAAACACACGGATTTCCCAAAATACGACAACTATCACTAATAGTCTTGAGCTCTTGACACCAAAAGTTCAAAAATTACTCTAATCAATACCTCATAACTATTGCAATTTACTACTACAAAGAGAAAACCAACTTCAACTACCTACTTCTAGTCAAGACACAAAACTCAGTGCAACAGGCAAACTCTCTAACAAGATAAAACATGCAACCTATAGAAAGTTCAACCTAAAACAAAAGCAAAGCTCTAGAAAAACTAAAGCACTACAACTAAACAAAGCAGCTGCTAAGAAAAAAAAAGAACAACTCACAGCTAAAAGAATAAGCATGCAAATCCTATGAGAGTTCTAATTCAAGCAGAGCGTGTATCTCTCCCACACAAAAGAGTAAGTAAGCTGCGATCTAACTTGTTACTACAGCAAACAAAGCTAAAGAAAACTAAAAAAAAACCTAAGAGCGAGACGCTCCAAAAAGAGCACATAACGCATGAAGTGATAAAAATATAGTGTAACGAGAGAAGAACTGATAATTGTTGATGAAGAAGGGGATGCTCAGGGGCATCCCCAAGTTTAGACGCTTGAGTCTCCTTGAATATTTATTGGGGGTGCACATGGGCATCCCCAAGCTTGAGCGTTTGACACTCCAAGATCTCCTTTCATCATCTTCCATCGCACACTTGAAAACTCCCTTCATACATAACTCATTGTAGACTGATTAGAGAGGTTAGTACCCTACTAAAATATTCTTTCCTCTACTGCAAATAAAGATAATCTTGAAGAGCTACTGTTTCTCAAGGTTGTCAAAAAGTTTTTGCAAAGAAAAAGCAAGCTTAAGGTTTGCAAAAGTAAGGAGAGACAAAACGTGGCAGAATCTGTGAAAAACAGAACAGCAGATAGAAACGAATTTTTAGGGGTACTTCTGCAACTCAAATCAAAAAACTCAGAACATATGGTAGTTTCGTAATTGTATAGATCATGCTGTGCAAAACATTCATCTCAAAAAGATGAACTGGGATTTTTCTGTGATTTTTCTAGTCACGAGGACAGAATCTGTTTTCTGGACAGCATGTCACAACTTTTACTTCCCTTGCCGTATGAGGCCATAAAAGGCACAAAGCTTGAAAAGTAAAGATACAATGATGTTGCTACAGTGGTAACAATCATCAAGACCACTAAAAACATAAGAAAATAAAAAAGGAAAACCTAAATTCGTTGCGGGCTGCCTCCCGAAAGCGCTTCTTTAAAGCCATTAACTAGGCTTAATGCAAATAGATCAAGTTGTATCAATTGAACCATCATCAAGATCATCAAAAAGCTCTTCAATGGTACAACTAGTATTAATAGGTTTCTCAAATAAAGTACGAAAGGGAAATCAATTGGAGTTTCATTAAAGTTAAAGATAGGTGTTTCCTCCAAATTTATCACTGTTTCAACTCTCTTGGCAATGGGTGTGTGTGCTTTAGCTCGAGGAACCTTGGGGACGTATACGAACTTAGGTTCCTTCTTTGCCGGAGTTTCATCCTTTTTGGTTTTGATTGAGGAAAAGGTAGTTCCTAGAGTTTCAATAACTTCCTTAATCTTTTCTATCGTAGAAGACTTCTCATCAAGGGATTTGATAGTCTCCAAAGTTTTGATAATTTTCTGCATGGAGTTATCTAACCTATTCAAATTCCCTTGAATATTACGATCCAACTCATTCACCCTATCGATACTTGGCATCTCTAGCTCTATTTTTTCAAGTTTTCTCATAATGTGAGCTAAAGTAATGTCCTCCTTAATACTAACAACTGGGAGACTTCCAACAAGATTTTTAATAACATTAAGGGCTTCCCAAACTGGGGCCTCTACGAAGTTCCCATTGATAGCAGTGTCTAAAAGAAACCTATTCCGAGAAGTGATCCCAACATAAAAATTTCTAAGCAAGATAGTAGTGGATTGCTTCTTGGTGGCTCTTTTTTGAGAATCATTAATTCTATACCAAGCATCTTTCAAACTTTGACCACCTCTTTGAGTAAAGGTAAGTATTTCTGCCTCCACAAAGGCAAAAGGACCATCCATAGTGGTAACTACTGACAAGGTAATAGGTATTTTTGGTATTTCTGATAAAGGACACAAAAGTAAAAACTGATAGGTAAACTAACAAGACTAAAAATCAAAGATAAAAGATAGTGTGCAACTCCCCTATCTTGTAGACTGGATTCCCCGGCAACGGCGCCAGAAATTAGCTTGATACGGTGAGGATAGTTCTCTCACTTCTCGTTTGTTACCCCAAGTGGAAGGTGAGATGTAGCGTAGCAGCAAATTTCCATCAGTGAAGATACCAAGGTTATGGAACCAGTAGGACTCCAAGAGATACAAGAAGGTGACAACGGCGCCAGAAATTAGCTTCTGGCTAGGGAGTTGAAAGGACCTGCACATAGAAACAAATAACTTTGCTCCCAACGAGTACAGAGGAGTTGTCAATTCCTCCGGCCTTGCTGCTTACAAAGGATTAACGCAAGAGATAATGATAGTGGCAACTGAAATTAAATAAAGAAAGTAAATTGATGGTGTAAACAATGATATGAAGATGGACCAAGGTCACGTGATTTTCACTAGTGATGCCTCTCTCCCAAAAGACGATAAAAGTGCTAGCGAGGTAAACAAATCACAGTTGGGCAATTGACAGGATTATGAAGGCACCGCGATGCTAACTATGCTGCAAAGAAAGGAAGGGCTCAAAAGCAATGGGCAGTACGCCAAGGTAAGTAGACCGAAATCCAACTGCATCTACTACGAATCATCCACCTTCAGATATCTATCCAGAACATATCGCTGGTATTAAGTTGCGAATCCCACCCAAAGTGTAAACTCAAAGCAACAGACAACTGCCTTAAAAGAACTTTGTGTAAAGTAAACAATCCTTGCACCCGCGGATACAAGCACCATTGTTTTATCCTTGGTGGCAACATCACATCCCCTAGTCTCATGTTTCTTTCACTCAAGCTAGACATCAAGGGGATGAACCCACAATCAAGCATAACGCTCCCTATTGGAGTTGCAATAAATCACTTGGCCAAAGTAAAATACGGCAACGGAGAACATGCAAGAATTTACTCAAGAACAAAATATAAAAGAGAAGAACCAAATATATTACTCATCACAATCTGAACATAGTCTCATAATCCATCAGATCCCAACAAACTCAGCATAGCAACAACAGAAAATTACAAAGGTGCCTCGATCATGTGAGGCAGCTCACGAGGACTCGAAAGTGGAAGCACAAAGAAGGGAGAGATAGATTACATAGCTACTGGTCACGGACCCGTGGTCCAAGGGAAACTACTCACAGTACATACGGGAGGCGTCCATGGCTATGGATGGTCTCCCGGAGGGGGTAGCTTCTCCCGGCAGTGTGCCGGAGCAGCTTCTCCAGGCAGCCCCGATCTTGAAATGGTGGCGGCGGCGGTACAGAGATGATATCATGAAAGAGGGATTGATATTAGGGGTTTCCGTCACGGGGGGTAAATATAGGCGAAGAGGGGCACCGAGAGGGGCCACAGGGCAGTCAGGGGGGTGCCCTCCTGGCTGCCTGGTGGTGGCCCTCCTACCCTCCTTTGGTGATTCCAGATGCTTCCGTTGCGCTGATTTTTTATCTGATTTTCTCGGATTTTTTGGAGCACTTTTAATGGCCGGAAAACCTAAAATACAAAAACAGCAGAAAACAGCAACTGGCAGCTGGGTGCACTGGGTTAATAGATTAGTCCAAATATGCTCAAAAGTGTATGAAAGTTCAAGCAAAACATGGCAAAGTCACACAAAACATGCATGGAGCAAGCAGATATTATAGATACGTTTTGGACGTATCACCTGGTCGAGTCTCCTGGGTCGCGAACCCACACCACCTCAACCCCCTACTGCAGAGAACCCCCGATTATCCACGATCGATGTCGAGTATCACGTCTCTCTCGTACCCTTGGCCACAGCCCGAACAACGTGTCTCTCGCTTTCCCGTTGAAATAGGCTTCGACTCTCCGTCGACTTACGTCGTAGCCCCTCCATCAGCTCAGAGTGAAGTCTTCCACCAGACTCCAGCTCCACCTTCAACATGACTCCATGGTGGCTGTACGTGCCACCTCCCCGCGCCCTGCCGACTCCAAGCTCTCTCATGTACACCGTCTTGAATCAACCTTGTTGTGGCACCCCGGCTCAGAGGACCGGAACGCCCCGTGCACCAGCCCAGAGATCAAGTCTTCTGGAGCACGGCACTGATTGATATAGAACTGAACAACTTTCTATTACCGAAGATAGGGGTACACGAGGTCTATTACAATGCTAGCGGAGACACAACTTGCTCCTCAGGCTAGCCTCAGCTCTACATCAAGCAGCAGCATAACTCTAGCAGCGGAATATCTACGGCAGCAGAACAATAATGGCGATGACGAACTCCAATCCACAGGGACACTGGCTGGGACACCTCCTAGATCGCAAACACCGGGAACGTCGTCCTACGCATCCAAAGCACGGCCTGCAAATCTGGCATAACACGCCAGGTCAGTACATTGAATGTACTTGCAAGCTCACAACAACCATGCAGCAAGGCAAAACAATAACATGGCAACAGGTTAAAGTATATTAGTGAATTAAACAGGTGAGCAACAATATCATGCAAGCATATAATCATCAAGCATATTAACAGCATTAAGTCTAACGCACACACAATGTACCCCACATGATCGTCGCACGATCATGTGGCTTACCTCGGAGTCCTTATAGACTCAAGCACCGGGTCACCTCGTGACCATTCACTTCCACGGGTCGTCGCATGACTGAACGGGTCATCGCACAACCATTCAACGGGTTAGGTGTCCTTCGTTACCACCCAACCAATCCACTTATCGTATAACCATCCACTTACCACAAACTTGCCACCGTACTCAAGTTGATCATATGGTGTGACCTAGTACGAACTGTGTCCCATGAGCGAGGACGCGGCTATTCGAATAGATTTTGACTCTGCAGAGTTTGTGCACGTTACCCACATTATGGAGTTCCTCCTCCATCCAGCACCTCGGTACTTGTCCCACAGGATCCTTTGAACTCGCACCGCAGGAGTGGACTAGAACATCTCCAACGAAACCCGACTACTGCGTTACCTCCCTACGGACTCACCGACACACGGTCTTGGGTATCCCTGTGGTTAGGTGTCCACGTTACCACCTTAACCACCCAGCCACCTTGTGGCAAACTGTCCCACCAGGGACTGAGCTCATAACAACTATGGATGTCGAGATTATCACCACCTACCTGATCAGGGTAGCGTGCATGCATAACCTCCCATACTGGGTGATATCCGTAGAAGGCACTACGATAGCCCGAGTCAAGGCCCGACCATACAATCGAATGTGGCTGCACGGATAAGCTCAGTTCGGTGGCACCTGATCAACTTGTCACGAAGCATATCTCCAACAGCGAACACAAGTATCAGGTGCAACATGAGTATCAGATCATAACAATGCATAGCATATTAACATGACAGTTTCAGATATGATCAAACACAGTTTAGATGGTGAACTTATCCGTGTTACAAAGATTAAGCTATTTAACATGGCAACATTATGAATGAAGTTAGGCATAACTCAGGCATAGCATGAACTAGCATAGATATAACATGATCAACTTAGCATGGTGTTGTTGTGGTTAGATGGTGCAAAGTATAACATGACATGATTCAAACATAGCATGGATATGACATGGCAAAGCATAGCATGGTAATGATAACATCAATCATAGCATAGCATGGCATCAATCATAGCATAGCAACATGATCATAATCACCGATATAAGCATATCATCGAACAACAATTTTTTAAAGACACGTCAAAGCTTTGCAAAGGTGCAAATGGTATTGTGGCTTGCCTTTCACCAGAGTGGTGTGAAACACCCTCGGTCTCGGTCACCAACAACGCCCTGCAAAAACTGAACAAAACGGCACGGCGAGAAGGGGGGGTCAGATCACTTTGACCTAACCAGCAAAATAACACAAGGAACCATGGCATAAAACCTATGCCAACACGAAGAGGAGCTCGATACGAAACCAACACAACAAGAATCACCGCGTTTGGACTTACGGTTGCGGAGATACGGAGGAAACGGTGCCGGAGGGGCTAGTTGGATGGAAACACGCTTTCTGTTGAGAGAAAGCGTACTTCGGGCTGTAGAACGGGGAAAATACGCTTTCAGATCAGTAAAAGCGTACTCTGGCAACAAAAGAGGGAATATACGCCTTCCTTTAGGGAAAACGTATTTCGAATGGAGGCGCCTTCACTTACGCTGACGTGTGGGGTCCAGGAGTCAGCCGGCCACTTACAAACGACCCCCACCTGTCAGCTCTTTCCTCTCTCTCCTCCCCTGTTTCCTACCCGTGCCGAGCCAGAGGAGTCCGGCCGGCCACTCGCCGCCTTCACGGCTGGTGCGGGAGACGGCCGTCGGCGGGCTGGGCGGCTACGGTGTGCCGCGACTCCTCTGCAGGCGGCGGCTGGGTCAGACGAGGCGGCCGCGGGGCCGTGCCCCCATGGCTGGGCGGGGTGGCAGCACGGGCCTCGGGCCGGCGAAGCTGCGGCGAGGGCTCCGGCGGGGAAAGGGGTGGCGCGGCTGCTGGAGAGCCCAGCGGGGGTGCTCGGGCTCGGCTGGGAGAAGGATAAGGCCTCAGGTGGCTCCAATTCGGAGGGAGGATCGGCGGCGGGCAGGGTGGCCGTGGGGTGCAATGGCGGCCTCCGGCGCCAAATTGGTCGTGGGGAAGGGGCTAGGAGGAGTGGGGGAGGGGCTGGGTGATGCTTGAGTGCTCAGGGGCAAGCTCTATATAAAGGGGAGTCGATTCCGAGCTCGGCCCGCGACAAGGGAACGGCAGCCGCGGCGTGCGAGTGAACAGCGGCGAGGAGGGCGACTAGACGGGGTGGCGTGCAGCGTGGGTAGTCGGGAAGGCCGTGCGGCGCGGCTAGACAAAAGGAAGGAGACGAGTGCGCGCTGTGGCTCGATGTAGACGGCTCGGGCACGCTCAGTGTGTGGCCAGAGCACGCCTGAAGCTGCCAAGGGCGTGGCCACAAAAGGGAATCTGCGCACAGGGGGTTTTCTTTGTGACGAAGGATGTCTATCATGGAGTCCTTCGAGTGCTGATCACATGGGTACAGCTGGATGGTCCATAGGTGCACTGGATTGATTTCTATCTCAAGGAGAAGTTTGATGCAGCAACCTTGGACAGGAGGTAGTGCTCACATGGTGGGGTTTTGGGTAGGACCAAGTTGTCACATGGCTTTGGGGTACAAAGGACTAGAGTACTGTGGAGTTTGGGCTCAAACAAATCAATGCACATGGCACTTGCTTTGTAAATGGCACAATGCTGCAGAAGGTGTTTTTGATGTTCCATGGCCTGTACATAGCTCCCCTAGGCATGATATTTTGCATAGCTCAATCATACACTAGTATGAGTATGTATGCCAAGTTTCACATCCTTTGGACTAATAGTTTTGGTACTTCGTTTGTAAAGCACAAAATAGGTCAGAATGGTGTTGGTGAGGCTAGAATCTCCCTGTATTGTTTTATTTGGCTGAAAATTGGTGTAGTGGGGTTATTTGGCATGGTTCACATGTGTGTAAAATTTCATAGCCATTGGACACACATAGCTAGCACTTGTTTCACAATGTGGCCCACTGGTCAGAAACTTCAACTTGACAATGCACACATATGGGTGATTGGATTTGGCTCATATTTGGTTTTGTGGAGTTATTTTGTGGTAGGATCATGCACAAAAAGTTTCAAGGCAAATGGGATCCCCTATCATGCACTTGCTTCACAATGCCCCTTTGCTGCATCCAAACTTTGGGAATTTATTGTGGGAGTTTGACTAATGAAATGGTGGTGGAATTTGGTGGAGATCAATCATATGATCATATGAGATTTCACAAAAAGTTTCACCAGCAATGGATCAAGGAAAATGGCACTCCCTTCACAAAGCTCCAATCTGCCCCCACAGACAAATGATTTTTTCTAGAGGAACAATCCACTTGGGCTATGAAATGTTTTTGGAGAATTTGGCATGATATGATGTCAATTACATGTGGTAATTATTTGAGGATTTATGGAGCAATATAAATAGGGGTTTCTTCACAAACCTCAAATAATAGGAATATCCCTTTTATTGGAAAAGGAATATATGGTTTAAATAAAATGGTGTCTTGGGTGGGATGGAACAATGGAATGACATGGATAGGGTTGGAAACAAGGGTCACTTGAGCATGGGAAGAAAATATGCTCAAGTTTCAAGTCCAACGAGGTGATCAAAATCAAATCCAATCGCAAATCCAGAAATAAATCCGAAAAGTTTTTGAAAAACGAAAGTTCCAAAATCCAGGGTGTCACAAACCTACCCCCTTAGAAAAATCTCGTCCTCGAGATTTGGTTGCTCAGGGAACCATCGCAAACTTACCGTCCTTCGGGAACTTGCTGCTTCTCGGATTTCCTTTCTACCGCAAATTGTTCCCATGGTAGCATCCAATATATCTCTGCCGAGGGGGTTTACTTCACCCGATCTACAGTCCTGAAAGAATGTTCTTCCCTGATACCTCATATCCTTTCCTGCTGATTTCAATCCTCATATCTTCTGGCTTGTATGGTAACGGAATGTCTTGTCATCGGCTGAATGCTGACGATACCCATACTGTTTCTGGGGTACCTCGGGTGTTATTCGTGGTATGGTCTTGAATCCTTTGCATTGGCATTTTCGACAAGAGCTTGACCTTCATCGGTAGTTGGTATCTCAGAATGTTTACTATCAGGACCTTGACCGACGACACGTGGGATTGCCTCACATTTCTTTTGGCTTGCCCACCGTGCTCACGGATTCAGAGCGGGGCACGAATTCTGGACATGTACTCATGCTGAGATTGGCCTGACAGGTTGCACATTCCGGGTGGCGATAGGTCCTGATGTGCTTCAATCCGGTTCTTGTGTTTAAAATGCTGAGCTGAGCGTGTGACCTTTAACGAAGCAGACGGGGTATCTCGACCAGGCGGACGATTCTGAACTTGAGTAACTGTTCATGCTAACCGGATCGGTACACGGTCCTTAGCACATAGTGAATGAGCTTTCTTTGTGGTAGATACCCATGGTGGTCCACATGACTTCAACTGATCGCGGCAAATCTGACTTGAGGTCCATGCGATTCATTCTGCCTAACCCGTCGGCTTGCAAGAGTTGTGTACCCTTGACAACTTGCGAGGTGCCACGCTTGCTCAGACTGCAGCGAGGTTTGACATCTGCCATGTGTGTTTTCCCTGGGTCTTGCCTCCGCGGCAATTACCCTTCATGTACTGGCTTTCTTCGGTCAGGTTTATTTCCTTGTTGCATAACTGCTTATTGTTCTGCCGCAATCTTTGTGATAGACAGGTTATCATCACCTTTTGTCCCTTGTTTCATCCCGATAACCTTGGTTGCAATGAACGATGTCTCCAGATTATTCTGCTTCAGAGCCTTGTCGGTCGTGAGGAGCTGACCTTCATGACGGGAGAAGGGTCCAATGCTCATTGCTTCCTTTCTTCGGGGTGTTTCTTCACGACTTTGTCAGTCTCTCTTCCAGGCTGAGAGGTGTATCCGCCTCTTCTGCTGACTTGTTTCCCGAGAGTTGCGGTTCTTCACCGATGTTCATATGCATAACTCTTCCTTGATTGCGAGCATGGTGGTATCTGCACCGGGGTAGCTTTTATACTTGATAAGAATACCCATACCCATATGCGGGTCCTAACGATACTGAAGTCTTCACTATCCTGCATGGTTGAATTTCTGACAATACTGTTGCAGGTATGATGACGCGTCGAGGAAGACTAGTATCTTGTCCGCGAATCTTGGGGTAGCTTGCTGGGGAAGGTTGGGTACCGTACCCCGGAAGCTTGCTCTGGTGGCGTATCGAGGAAGGCAGGGTGTCGTACACGGGAAGCTGCCTCGATACCTTGCTGAAGAAGACTAGGTGTCTTGCCTTGGAAGCTTTCTTAATAACTTGCTGACGAAGGTAGGTTGCCTTGTCTTGGAAGTTTGCCTCTTGCACTGTGGACATACTGGTCCCTTCTGCTGGAAGTTTCTACGGCAATTCACTTTAGACAACCGAGCGGCTTGTGCTGGAGTTCATCCCTGTGGCGTACCGAGCACGATCAAGTGTCTTGCACTGTAAGCTTTTGTCGGTGGTCTGTGGTGGACGGCTGACTGTCTTGGCTGAGAAGATATCCGGGTAGCGTACTGAGGAAGGCTGATACACTGTACAAGTCGGCTGTGCCGGGTACCTTGTCACGGAAGGCTGAGGTTCCTTCTGTTGGAAGCTTTCCCTCAATGACGTGGAGACAGATCTGACCACGGTGTCTGACAGGCTTCTGACTGCCGGCTGGTGAGAGGAAAACATTCTTCCGATCATTTGGGCTTCATGATGTGTCTTGGTCACCTTCCGGAATATACCGAAATAATTTGTATTGCATCGGACTGTAGCTGGTGTTTGTCCTGCCTTGGGTGCATATGCTCATGGGTCACAGTCTTTGCTTATCTTTGCATGAATCTTTGCGGCTGTCATAGTCGATGTAGATGGGACTAAATGGATAGCTTGGGTAGCATCCATTCATGAGCCACTTGCTTCCAACGCAACTGGGTACAAATCCTTTTTGACTTGCTGATTTCCCGCATCATTGCGGCCTTTAACTGTCTGAGTGTTCAGGTTGTTCTGAAATGCAGGCCTGATGGTTGCCATATGCTTCATACTTGAGAAAAAAGTGTGAGATGCGATCGGGTATGCGTCATTCTGTCTGGTTGATTTCCTTATTTCTTTGTGATCTTCCACTGATAGAATCTTCATGACTGTAACATCCACCGAGAAATGTTGACTTGGTTCATTCAGGCAGAACTCATATGGGGTGGAATACTTCTGCTGCAAGCTGGTGTGAGTCCTTGACTTGGTGTCTTCATGCTGCTCTGTGGTATTGCACTGGTCCTTCGAGGTATGCGGGGTTATGAGAAACTTTTCATCGGGGCGGACAAAGTGACACCAAAGAACCAAACGAAGAACCAACGAATAAAACCACGGGGTAAAAGCAAACGAGAAGCGGCTTGCTACTTCATCAGCTTTAGCGGTGGTTGATGATTATCCGGACTCTTGCAAAGAAAACAACAAATAACCTAGTAGCCACCAGAACGGTCTTTACAACTCAGATCTAGGACTTGTACTGGAATAGTTCAAGCATTGCTCACGACGGCCGACCGAAATCAGCTCAGAGCATGAGGCAATGTTGATAAAAAGAATGCAGAGGTACCCTAAGACGGCCGAGAAAACAACTCAGAGCATAGGGTCTCCACTGCGAAAATAAACTCAACAACTACCCGAGACGGCCGAAAAGCAGCTCAGAACACGGGCCGGTTGTTGAAAAGAGAAATGTAAAACAGGCATCCACTCCGGACGGCCGACGATGCATCAGCTCAGAACCAGACGTGGTGCCACTTCAGAATAACAATCAAGGGTTCGTCCAAGTCATCTAACACCTGCCAAAACAGAGTTAGTAACTGCCGGAGAAACTGAACAAAGAATCAACAACGAAAACCAACTAAAAAGTGAAAGCAATACTGAACAAGCACTGAGATCACACGTAGGATCTCAACTTATTGCTACACACATCAACATGCAGCAAGCAACATGCAACACTACTACTCATGCATCACGAACTACGCGAGGCCTAGGCGTTCTGATCTGACGGCGGGTTGCCGGGGGTCGCGGGAGTGGGCGGCGAAGTCGACAACGCTAAGGCTGCAGCAACAGCTCTCCTTGCATCCCTTGCATCACGGACTAGCTCGACGATGAGGGCGTACTGGGAGATCATGTAGCGGGACATGGTGATCACCGCTGCATCGGCTTCCGCCAAAGGGCGAGGAAACCTTACTTGCTGCGGAGTCGCTCCCAAGGTGGGATAGAAATGGAAGGCGCGATTCTGATGCATCGCACTCTCCTGGTGGCATAGGCCTAAGAGGCCCGTCATCGCGGCAAGCTGAATGGAACGATCCGGGGTAGAAGCGGGTCCACCCTGGAAGTTGTAGGAGCGCACACCGATGGGGATGGTGGCAGATATGTAGACGCTGGCACGGTACTCAAGCAGCGGCCCTCCGATCGGCGTCTGGGAAACTTGGTACCTTGGAAGCTCTCCACTGGGGTAGAGAGTCCACCAAACGTCTGCAAGGAGATAGTCAAAGTTGGTCGCGGACGAGGATCCTGTGTAGCCCACCGGGTATTCCGCCATCTACATGAAGGGAATATGCCCGAGAGGCAATAATAAAGTGGTTATTATCTTATTCCATGTTTATGATAAATGTTTATTTTCATGCTATAATTGTGTTAACCGGAAACGTTAATACATGTGTGTTTAATAAACAAAGAAAAGGTTCCTAGTAATGCCTCTCTTTATACTAGCTTGTTGATTAACGGATGATCAAGGTTTCCTGACCATTGACATTGGATGTCGTTAATAACAAGGTCATATCATTGGAGAATGATGTGATGAACATACACCCACAGTAGTTATAGCAATACGATCATGTCATCAAAGTTTCTATTGCTGTATCAAACTTTCACGAAGTAACCCTAATCCTTAGACCATGAGATCACGTCAATCACTGACACCGGAAGAGTACTTTGATTCCATCAAACGTCACACCGTAACAGGGTGATTATAAAGGTGTCGTTGGGTACTTGGAAAGTGTTAGTTGAGGCTCGAGGATCAAGAGTGGGATTTGTCCATTCAGATGACGGAGAGATATACTCTGGGCCCTCTCGGTGATATCACATTGACATCGCTTGCAAGCACGTGACTGGCTCACGAGGATGTTATATCACGGAACGAGTAAAGAGTACTTGTCGGTAACGAGATCGAACTAGGTATGGATGATACCAAATGATCGGATCTAGGACAAGTAAAATATCGCGAGACAAAAGGAATGTGTTACGGAGTAATGGTTCACACGATCACTAGTTCATCGTTGAGTAAGTGGGAGTCATCATTGATCTCCAGATCCCTCTGATGATTATTGATCGGAGAAGAGTCTCTGTCATGTCCATTTTATTCACGAACCGTAGGGTGACACACTTAAGGATTCGTTGACGCGTTTGAGTGGATACGGAACGCCGGAGAATATACTGGACAACACATGGACTGTTTTTGATAAAACTGCTGGAATAGTTTCGGTATATCAAAATAGTGCAAGGGGATAATTGTTAATGTGTTCATTGAATGAAGTGTTCATCAATGAAGTACTCATTGAATGAAGTGTTCATTAATTTGAGTGACATTAAACAAGATAATTAAAAGTGTTTTAATGTGATAAAACTCTTGGAATTTTGAGTGGAGATTTATGGAAATTATGGGAATAATGTGTGACCCTTTGTTTTTGTGAGTGGAGAGTCCACCCACATGATGAGGGGAGAGGTGGGGGCACCTCTTGGGGCGTGCTACCCCTTGGGGGCTGCCTCCCCCTCCTCCTATATATAGATGGGTGGAGGTCCTCACACAACTCACTCATTCCTCCATCTCTCATATGCCCTTTGGTTGGCATCTTCCTCCCCTTGCTAGCTGATCCAGTTTCACGAGTACGGTGCTTAGGCGAAGCCCTGCTCAAGATCTTCTCTACCACCACCACCACTATGTTGTAGTGTTGCTGGAGTTCCCGAGGATCCACTACTTCCGCTGCCCAACTGGAGCAAGGGGCGGAGGTCGTCACTGATCTGTACGTGTGACCGACTACGGAGACGCTGCCCGTTCGTGGCGTCAAGTCTTCATCACGACCTTGAGGTCGGCGAGTGTTCTACTACATCACCCACGAGAATAGTTCTCGTTAAATCTTTTGGTCTTCGAGGGTGAGTCCTTCTCAAACCGTTACAAGTGATCTTCTAGATGTGATCTTGGCTGTTATAACCGTAGGAAATTTTTTGTTTTCTATGCAACGAACCCTTCAGTGGTATCAGAGCCTCGTCTATGCGTAGATGCTTTGTACGGTTAGAACACATAGAGATGTGGGCGTTGATCCGCTAGTTGTTACCCTCTTTTGTGCACTTGTTCATATTGCGGCAATGTTGGATTGAAGCGGCCCTAAGCGCAGATTGCGTGTCACGCTTGACATACGGCTTGTACCGTATAAAGTGGCTTTGGGGGTGTCAGTTTCTCTAACATTAGTGATATGGCATTTGCAACGGAGGGCCCTGGAAAGGGATGAAAAGAAACAACTAGCGAATCAACGTTGTGGTTCTTGTCCGTAGGTAAGATCGGTTCTTTCCTAGGAAGCCCAAAACCACGTAAAATTTGCAAAGATAATTAGAAGCGTCTAACTTGTTTTTGCAGGGCATGTGATGTGATATGGTCATTGTTACAAAATTGTTGTATGAAATGAGATTTATTGTAAACAACCGGCAGGAGCCATATGGTTGTGTTTTTCCTTTTTAAGGCCTGCGTGCTATAGATATATCCATGAGATATATTGTAATGGAGAAGGACGACCATGGTGGTGGCGCCATGGACCTTGGTGCCGCGCCGGTGGCATGATGGAGATCATACCAAGACGCACAAGATGGAGATCTAATGCGAGAAGGACCATATCATATCACATTATCCATGCATGTGATGTTTATCCTTTTATGACTCTTATTTTGCTTAGTTACGATCATGATCGCTGCGGTAGCATTATAAGATGATCCCTCTCACTTAATATCAAGATAATTATATGTTCTTCCTTAGTATGCACCGTTAAGAAAGTTCGTCGTTTCGAGACACCACGTGATGATCGGGTGTGATAGACTCTACGTTCGCATACAACGGGTGTTTTCAAGCCTAGCATGTACAGACATGGCCTTGAAACACATGAAAATACTAAGGTTCTACTTGGCGAGCCTAGCATGTACAGACATGGCCTCGGAACATGGACCGAAAGGTTAAGCACAAGTCATATGGATGATATGATGAACCATATTGAGATGCTCGCCATTGCAGCTACACTGCCTCACGTGATGATCGGTCGTGGTGTAGTGAATTTGGTTCGTGTAATCACCAAAGACGACTCGAGGGATGTTGTTTTTGAGTGGGAGTTAGATGAACTCATTTTATCATGAACTAAATCAAAGTGAATTTGCATAGTTCGTTGTAGTCATTGGCATTTGTTTACTACCTTTGCGCTTAGCTATAATTGAGATAATAGAACTATAGAATTCTGGATATTTAACTTTACGGACTGGTACCGTATTGTTTGAGTGTCAATCTAAAGTTTAAAGTCTTATTGCAAAATTTAGAAAACCTTGCTTACTCCATGAAGTTTAATAATGTGTATTAAATCGAGAGTAACAATTCCAGTGTTAGTGTCTAAGTATCACACTTGCCTCCATGATCCTTGATATTCAAATGTTGTTTGTTATTATCAAGGTTATCTAGGAGCTGAAAGGATTGTTTCAGAAACTATCATGTGTGGAAGATATAGCGATATCTGAAACAATGTTTAGTTGCAATGTGATAGAGTAAAATTTAGTGAGAAACATGTTCTCATATTGTATGAGAATTTGTGAAGGTTGGAGACACTATGTGTCCTAATCTCTCAAAAAGTTTTTGGGAACTAATATTGTACTCACAGTTTGTCCCTATGAGCTATGGTAGTTTTGTCATGAAAGTTGTCATGATAGGATGAATGGAAGATGTAGGTAAAATGTTTACTACACTAAAAGATTACTAAAGAATGGAATTTGGAAGAACACCAAACATTTGATGACGGTGATTTACATCAAAGTGAGAATCAAAGGGTTTTAGTATTTGACTAACACACTTTGGATTATGTGTCATATGAATGGTGCCACAAGTGATGTTGATAAATTCTTCTAAAAAGGAAAGGAATTGCTGAAAGAGGATCTGAAAAATATTTTGGCAAAAAGAAAAAGGAAAAGACTGGAAATGTCCAGCTCGGGTATATAGATGATATACATGTTATGGGTATATTCATTGCTTGTTAAACAGTGTGATTCTTGAGTATTGGATACTGATTGGTTGGTATGAAGTGTCATACAGAACAACGCAATACAAGAGTTGCAATGGCCTGAGTAACTAGCAAATGAATATGGGATTATTCTCATCAAAAACAAAATAAAGTGTTATTATGTTTATCGTTGGAATTAAACCTAGCCTTCAAGATTTATTTGAATAATTGTTATTCTGTTCTGGTGTTATACGAACAATAGTTGTTCAAATTATCACCATATTCATAGAAGATGGATGAACTCTATAAATCTTATTGGAGAAATCACA
Organism: Bromus sterilis; assembly: GCA_950022295.1. Lineage (NCBI taxonomy): Eukaryota > Viridiplantae > Streptophyta > Magnoliopsida > Poales > Poaceae > Bromus > Bromus sterilis. Next base: position 278,112,569 of record OX465599.1, on the reverse strand, counting down.
TCCATAATAACTGATGCTAAACATGTCGCAAGACAAATGATTAGAAGATCACTTATGAGTGACACCACCGTTTGAATCATATTGGAAAGAAACACATGAAGAAACTCCATGATGGTGGATTTTTGGAGTCTTTTGATTTTGAATCAACTGACGTTTGTAAGAATTTCCTAGAAATAATTGAAACTCCGTTCATAGGCAAAGAAGAACGGACGACTAACTTATTGGACATTATGCATGTTGATGTGTATAGTTCATTATGTGTAGCCGTGTGTGGTGGGTCTTATAACTTCATATACTTTAACCAAGGATTTGAGTGGATATATGTGTATATTTACTTGATAAGGAAGAAGTATGAAATGTTTGAAAATGTTCAAATAAATTTCAAGATGAAGTGAAAATCATTGTAACGAGAAAATAAGAGTTTATGATTGTATCATAAAAGAAGATTTTTTGAGTTAAAAGTTTAGCAAATGCCTGAGAGTTTAGGAATCGTTCCAAAACTTGCATTTCCCGAAACACCATAGGAGTATGGAGTGTTCGAGAGATGTAATCAAACCTTGTTTGACATGGTAAGGATCAAAGGTGTTATTTATAAAATTGCCATTATATTTTAAGGATTAATCTTTAGAGACTACCGCTTTTCACTGAAAAGAGCGCCATCGAGATCCGTTGAAATGACACCATATAAGTTATGGAATGGGATAAAACCCAATTTGTCTTTTCTTAAATTTTGGTATGCAAGGCATATGTAAAATGTTTACAACCAAAGTCGGATAAAGTACGTCTTTGTAGGTTATCCCAAAGTAACCGTTGGGTATTCCTCCATAACACTAAAGACAAAAGTTTTTTTGTGGCTAAGAGCATCAAGTTTCTTGAGAAGGAATTTTTGCGAAAAGTTAAGTGGGAGGACAGTAGAACTTCGATTAGGTTGTTGAACCTAAGCTTTATGTGCTAAGTGGCGCAGCGCCGAAAAGTGTCCCGGAATCGGCCGCAATGCTCTTGGCTACCGTGTCCCAAAGGTTGTGGTCACGGCGATCTAAGTTCCTATTGAACTGCGTAGTTCGGGTAATCGATCAAATAGTAAGATTTGAGATTGAATCATTGTTATTTGATAATAATGGACCGACTACATGCAAAGAAGCGATGATGGGCCCTGAATCCGTCAAAATGGCTAGAAGCTATAAAATCCATGATAGTTCCATACACGAGAAACCAAGTTTCTGAACTTGGAAGACCCTCTAGATACCGTGTTTGGATCTATAAAGAAACAGACGTGGATGTTCTCACATCTATGAAATATTCGACATATCGTTAAAATGGTTTACGATTATGTTCAAAGAGTTGGCTATGAAAAGATTTGATCTTTCATAACGATATTTAGTCTGGACGGATTATTGTAGCAATCACTACATATGCTAGTTTTTGTATATGGTAGTTGAACAAACGGAACAACGTTCTTCTAATAGAATGGTTACCTAGGACGTGTACAGGACACGGTCCAAAGGGTTCTGTTAATTCAAAGGATGCTAAAATAGCATGCAAATTTCAATGGTTGAAATAAGCATTCGCGGAGTTGGAATCTTCATCATGATGAAATTGTTAAAACGTTTAGTTTCATCAGAGACGGTGAAGATGCTTGCTTTTGCAAGAAATTAAGTGGGAGCGCTGAGACATATTTCTAATACATTATGTAGAAGACATATTGTTGATTGGAAATGATGTATCTTTTATTGACACGGGTGAAGTTTCATTGAAAATTTGATTTTAATGGAAGATTTGGGCAAAACCAGTATATTGGGCTAATATGGTCTATATAGATAGATTGAGGTGCTAATATGGTTGGGCCGAAGTACATATATGAAATATTGAATAAGTTCAATATGGAAACGACGAGAAAGGTTCTTGCCGCATGGAAAAGGTTGAAGCGAGATTCAAGTGTTTTGACACTTGGTGAGTAAAATCACATGAATGATTTGATCAATCATGTACACCATGATATGTACAATTCCAGAATGTCCTATGCTCTAAATGTTATGAGCATATACCAGAATGATTCATAAGATGATCATTGGACAATAGTAAAGATATCCTTACGTGCTTTGGAAGGACTAAGAATATATATTATGTATGTTGGACAATAGTTCATTGTAAAGTGTTACATTGATACTAGTTTTGTCGCAAGATACAATCTAAATTTATCTCAATTTTGGCGGTATGTTAAGGTGGCAAAATGTAATGGAAGAAAGTTCCATGATAGATTTGGAATAGTTTCAAATGGATTTGGATGAGTTCCAAAGTTAAGGCATTATAACGAATACTACAACGAAAGGCTAAGTATATGACTGCTCTAGCAGCAGCAAAGGAGGGCATTTGTGTCAAGAAGTTTGTTTGACAAACTAGGTGTAGTTCAAAACGGGCTAATACTATGAAGATCTATTGTATGACAATAGATTCAACATGTTTTGAGCTCAAGGGACTAAGGTCTCATCGGAGGACCAAATTTATGCAATGCCATCTCATTAGTGAATGAGTGATGCGTAGAGACGCAAAGAAATGCAAATACACACGGACCTGAAGTGTCAGATCTGGAGATTAGGTTTACCACTAGCAATGCGTATGGATAACAGCTGAATGCCATAGGTGTTGGATGCGCAAGTACCAAACTAGATTATTGACTCTAGTGCAAGTGGGAGACTGAAGGGAATATGCCCGAGAGGCAATAATAAAGTGGTTATTATCTTATTCCATGTTTATGATAAATGTTTATTTTCATGCTATAATTGTGTTAACCGGAAACGTTAATACATGTGTGTTTAATAAACAAAGAAAAGGTTCCTAGTAATGCCTCTCTTTATACTAGCTTGTTGATTAACGGATGATCAAGGTTTCCTGATCATTGACATTGGATGTCGTTAATAACAAGGTCATATCATTGGAGAATGATGTGATGAACATACACCCACAGTAGTTATAGCAATACGATCATGTCATCAAAGTTTCTATTGCTGTATCAAACTTTCACGAAGTAACCCTAATCCTTAGACCATGAGATCACGTCAATCACTGACACCGGAAGAGTACTTTGATTCCATCAAAAGTCACACCGTAACAGGGTGATTATAAAGGTGTCGTTGGGTACTTGGAAAGTGTTAGTTGAGGCTCGTGGATCAAGAGTGGGATTTGTCCATCCAGATGACGGAGAGATATACTCTGGGCCCTCTCGGTGATATCACATTGACATCGCTTGCAAGCACGTGACTGGCTCACGAGGATGTTATATCACGGAACGAGTAAAGAGTACTTGTCGGTAACGAGATCGAACTAGGTATGGATGATACCAAATGATCGGATCTCGGACAAGTAAAATATCGCGAGACAAAAGGAATTGGTTACGGAGTAATGGTTCACACGATCACTAGTTCATCGTTGAGTAAGTGGGAGTCATCATTGATCTCCAGATCCCTCTGATGATTATTGATCGGAGAAGAGTCTCTGTCATGTCCATTTTATTCACGAACCGTAGGGTGACACACTTAAGGATTCGTTGACGCGTTTGAGTGGATACGGAACGCCGGAGAATATACTGGACAGCACATGGACTGTTTTTGATAAAACTGCTGGAATAGTTTCGGTATATCAAAATAGTGCAAGGGGATAATTGTTAATGTGTTCATTGAATGAAGTGTTCATCAATGAAGTACTCATTGAATGAAGTGTTCATTAATTTGAGTGACATTAAACAAGATAATTAAAAGTGTTTTAATGTGATAAAACTCTTGGAATTTTGAGTGGAGATTTATGGAAATTATGGGAATAATGTGTGACCCTTTGTTTTTGTGAGTGGAGAGTCCACCCACATGATGAGGGGAGAGGTGGGGGCACCTCTTGGGGCGTGCTACCCCTTGGGGGCTGCCTCCCCCTCCTCCTATATATAGATGGGTGGAGGTCCTCACACAACTCACTCATTCCTCCATCTCTCATATGCCCTTTGGTTGGCATCTTCCTCCCCTTGCTAGCTGATCCAGTTTCACGAGTACGGTGCTTAGGCGAAGCCCTGCTCAAGATCTTCTCTACCACCACCACCACTATGTTGTAGTGCTGCTGGAGTTCCCGAGGATCCACTACTTCCGCTGCCCAACTGGAGCAAGGGGCGGAGGTCGTCACTGATCTGTACGTGTGACCGACTACGGAGACGCTGCCCGTTCGTGGCGTCAAGTCTTCATCACGACCTTGAGGTCGGCGAGTGTTCTACTACATCACCCACGAGAATAGTTCTCGTTAAATCTTTTGGTCTTCGAGGGTGAGTCCTTCTCAAACCGTTACAAGTGATCTTCTAGATGTGATCTTGGCTGTTACAACCGTAGGAAAATTTTTGTTTTCTATGCAACGAACCCTTCAGTGGTATCAGAGCCTCGTCTATGCGTAGATGCTTTGTACGGTTAGAACACATAGAGATGTGGGCGTTGATCCGCTAGTTGTTACCCTCTTTTGTGCACTTGTTCATATTGCGGCAATGTTGGATTGAAGCGGCCCTAAGCGCAGATTGCGTGTCACGCTTGACATACGGCTTGTACCGTATAAAGTGGCTTTGGGGGTGTCAGTTTCTCTAACATTAGTGATATGGCATTTGCAACGGAGGGCCCTGAAAAGGGATGAAAAGAAACAACTAGCGAATCAACGTTGTGGTTCTTGTCCGTAGGTAAGATCGGTTCTTTCCTAGGAAGCCCAAAACCACGTAAAATTTGCAAAGATAATTTAGAAGCGTCTAACTTGTTTTTGCAGGGCATGTGATGTGATATGGTCATTGTTACAAAATTGTTGTATGAAATGAGATTTATTGTAAACAACCGGCAGGAGCCATATGGTTGTGTTTTTCCTTTTTAAGGCCTGCGTGCTATAGATATATCCATGAGATATATTGTAATGGAGAAGGACGACCATGGTGGTGGCGCCATGGACCTTGGTGCCGCGCCGGTGGCATGATGGAGATCATACCAAGACGCACAAGATGGAGATCTAATGCGAGAAGGACCATATCATATCACATTATCCATGCATGTGATGTTTATCCTTTTATGACTCTTATTTTGCTTAGTTACGATCATGATCGCTGCGGTAGCATTATAAGATGATCCCTCTCACTTAATATCAAGATAATTATATGTTCTTCCTTAGTATGCACCGTTAAGAAAGTTCGTCGTTTCGAGACACCACGTGATGATCGGGTGTGATAGACTCTACGTTCGCATACAACGGGTGTTTTCAAGCCTAGCATGTACAGACATGGCCTTGAAACACATGAAAATACTAAGGTTCTACTTGGCGAGCCTAGCATGTACAGACATGGCCTCGGAACATGGACCGAAAGGTTAAGCACAAGTCATATGGATGATATGATGAACCATATTGAGATGCTCGCCATTGCAGCTACACTGCCTCACGTGATGATCGGTCGTGGTGTAGTGAATTTGGTTCGTGTAATCACCAAAGACGACTCGAGGGATGTTGTTTTTGAGTGGGAGTTAGATGAACTCATTTTATCATGAACTAAATCAAAGTGAATTTGCATAGTTCGTTGTAGTCATTGGCATTTGTTTACTACCTTTGCGCTTAGCTATAATTGAGATAATAGAACTATAGAATTCTGGATATTTAACTTTACGGACTGGTACCGTATTGTTTGAGTGTCAATCTAAAGTTTAAAGTCTTATTGCAAAATTTAGAAAACCTTGCTTACTCCATGAAGTTTAATAATGTGTATTAAATCGAGAGTAACAATTCCAGTGTTAGTGTCTAAGTATCACACTTGCCTCCATGATCCTTGATATTCAAATGTTGTTTGTTATTATCAAGGTTATCTAGGAGCTGAAAGGATTGTTTCAGAAACTATCATGTGTGGAAGATATAGCGATATCTGAAACAATGTTTAGTTGCAATGTGATAGAGTAAAATTTAGTGAGAAACATGTTCTCATATTGTATGAGAATTTGTGAAGGTTGGAGACACTATGTGTCCTAATCTCTCAAAAAGTTTTTGGGAACTAATATTGTACTCACAGTTTGTCCCTATGAGCTATGGTAGTTTTGTCATGAAAGTTGTCATGATAGGATGAATGGAAGATGTAGGTAAAATGTTTACTACACTAAAAGATTACTAAAGAATGGAATTTGGAAGAACACCAAACATTTGATGACGGTGATTTACATCAAAGTGAGAATCAAAGGGTTTTAGTATTTGACTAACACACTTTGGATTATGTGTCATATGAATGGTGCCACAAGTGATGTTGATAAATTCTTCTAAAAAGGAAAGGAATTGCTGAAAGAGGATCTGAAAAATATTTTGGCAAAAAGAAAAAGGAAAAGACTGGAAATGTCCAGCTCGGGTATATAGATGATATACATGTTATGGGTATATTCATTGCTTGTTAAACAGTGTGATTCTTGAGTATTGGATACTGATTGGTTGGTATGAAGTGTCATACAGAACAACGCAATACAAGAGTTGCAATGGCCTGAGTAACTAGCAAATGAATATGGGATTATTCTCATCAAAAACAAAATAAAGTGTTATTATGTTTATCGTTGGAATTAAACCTAGCCTTCAAGATTTATTTGAATAATTGTTATTCTGTTCTGGTGTTATACGAACAATAGTTGTTCAAATTATCACCATATTCATAGAAGATGGATGAACTCTATAAATCTTATTGGAGAAATCACATCCATAATAACTGATGCTAAACATGTCGCAAGACAAATGATTAGAAGATCACTTATGAGTGACACCACCGTTTGAATCATATTGGAAAGAAACACATGAAGAAACTCCATGATGGTGGATTTTTGGAGTCTTTTGATTTTGAATCAACTGACGTTTGTAAGAATTTCCTAGAAATAATTGAAACTCCGTTCATAGGCAAAGAAGAACGGACGACTAACTTATTGGACATTATGCATGTTGATGTGTATAGTTCATTATGTGTAGCCGTGTGTGGTGGGTCTTATAACTTCATATACTTTAACCAAGGATTTGAGTGGATATATGTGTATATTTACTTGATAAGGAAGAAGTATGAAATGTTTGAAAATGTTCAAATAAATTTCAAGATGAAGTGAAAATCATTGTAACGAGAAAATAAGAGTTTATGATTGTATCATAAAAGAAGATTTTTTGAGTTAAAAGTTTAGCAAATGCCTGAGAGTTTAGGAATCGTTCCAAAACTTGCATTTCCCGAAACACCATAGGAGTATGGAGTGTTCGAGAGATGTAATCAAACCTTGTTTGACATGGTAAGGATCAAAGGTGTTATTTATAAAATTGCCATTATATTTTAAGGATTAATCTTTAGAGACTACCGCTTTTCACTGAAAAGAGCGCCATCGAGATCCGTTGAAATGACACCATATAAGTTATGGAATGGGATAAAACCCAATTTGTCTTTTCTTAAATTTTGGTATGCAAGGCATATGTAAAATGTTTACAACCAAAGTCGGATAAAGTACGTCTTTGTAGGTTATCCCAAAGTAACCGTTGGGTATTCCTCCATAACACTAAAGACAAAAGTTTTTTTGTGGCTAAGAGCATCAAGTTTCTTGAGAAGGAATTTTTGCGAAAAGTTAAGTGGGAGGACAGTAGAACTTCGATTAGGTTGTTGAACCTAAGCTTTATGTGCTAAGTGGCGCAGCGCCGAAAAGTGTCCCGGAATCGGCCGCAATGCTCTTGGCTACCGTGTCCCAAAGGTTGTGGTCACGGCGATCTAAGTTCCTATTGAACTGCGTAGTTCGGGTAATCGATCAAATAGTAAGATTTGAGATTGAATCATTGTTATTTGATAATAATGGACCGACTACATGCAAAGAAGCGATGATGGGCCCTGAATCCGTCAAAATGGCTAGAAGCTATAAAATCCATGATAGTTCCATACACGAGAAACCAAGTTTCTGAACTTGGAAGACCCTCTAGATACCGTGTTTGGATCTATAAAGAAACAGACGTGGATGTTCTCACATCTATGAAATATTCGACATATCGTTAAAATGGTTTACGATTATGTTCAAAGAGTTGGCTATGAAAAGATTTGATCTTTCATAACGATATTTAGTCTGGACGGATTATTGTAGCAATCACTACATATGCTAGTTTTTGTATATGGTAGTTGAACAAACGGAACAACGTTCTTCTAATAGAATGGTTACCTAGGACGTGTACAGGACACGGTCCAAAGGGTTCTGTTAATTCAAAGGATGCTAAAATAGCATGCAAATTTCAATGGTTGAAATAAGCATTCGCGGAGTTGGAATCTTCATCATGATGAAATTGTTAAAACGTTTAGTTTCATCAGAGACGGTGAAGATGCTTGCTTTTGCAAGAAATTAAGTGGGAGCGCTGAGACATATTTCTAATACATTATGTAGAAGACATATTGTTGATTGGAAATGATGTATCTTTTATTGACACGGGTGAAGTTTCATTGAAAATTTGATTTTAATGGAAGATTTGGGCAAAACCAGTATATTGGGCTAATATGGTCTATATAGATAGATTGAGGTGCTAATATGGTTGGGCCGAAGTACATATATGAAATATTGAATAAGTTCAATATGGAAACGACGAGAAAGGTTCTTGCCGCATGGAAAAGGTTGAAGCGAGATTCAAGTGTTTTGACACTTGGTGAGTAAAATCACATGAATGATTTGATCAATCATGTACACCATGATATGTACAATTCCAGAATGTCCTATGCTCTAAATGTTATGAGCATATACCAGAATGATTCATAAGATGATCATTGGACAATAGTAAAGATATCCTTACGTGCTTTGGAAGGACTAAGAATATATATTATGTATGTTGGACAATAGTTCATTGTAAAGTGTTACATTGATACTAGTTTTGTCGCAAGATACAATCTAAATTTATCTCAATTTTGGCGGTATGTTAAGGTGGCAAAATGTAATGGAAGAAAGTTCCATGATAGATTTGGAATAGTTTCAAATGGATTTGGATGAGTTCCAAAGTTAAGGCATTATAACGAATACTACAACGAAAGGCTAAGTATATGACTGCTCTAGCAGCAGCAAAGGAGGGCATTTGTGTCAAGAAGTTTGTTTGACAAACTAGGTGTAGTTCAAAACGGGCTAATACTATGAAGATCTATTGTATGACAATAGATTCAACATGTTTTGAGCTCAAGGGACTAAGGTCTCATCGGAGGACCAAATTTATGCAATGCCATCTCATTAGTGAATGAGTGATGCGTAGAGACGCAAAGAAATGCAAATACACACGGACCTGAAGTGTCAGATCTGGAGATTAGGTTTACCACTAGCAATGCGTATGGATAACAGCTGAATGCCATAGGTGTTGGATGCGCAAGTACCAAACTAGATTATTGACTCTAGTGCAAGTGGGAGACTGAAGGGAATATGCCCGAGAGGCAATAATAAAGTGGTTATTATCTTATTCCATGTTTATGATAAATGTTTATTTTCATGCTATAATTGTGTTAACCGGAAACGTTAATACATGTGTGTTTAATAAACAAAGAAAAGGTTCCTAGTAATGCCTCTCTTTATACTAGCTTGTTGATTAACGGATGATCAAGGTTTCCTGATCATTGACATTGGATGTCGTTAATAACAAGGTCATATCATTGGAGAATGATGTGATGAACATACACCCACAGTAGTTATAGCAATACGATCATGTCATCAAAGTTTCTATTGCTGTATCAAACTTTCACGAAGTAACCCTAATCCTTAGACCATGAGATCACGTCAATCACTGACACCGGAAGAGTACTTTGATTCCATCAAAAGTCACACCGTAACAGGGTGATTATAAAGGTGTCGTTGGGTACTTGGAAAGTGTTAGTTGAGGCTCGTGGATCAAGAGTGGGATTTGTCCATCCAGATGACGGAGAGATATACTCTGGGCCCTCTCGGTGATATCACATTGACATCGCTTGCAAGAACGTGACTGGCTCACGAGGATGTTATATCACGGAACGAGTAAAGAGTACTTGTCGGTAACGAGATCGAACTAGGTATGGATGATACCAAATGATCGGATCTCGGACAAGTAAAATATCGCGAGACAAAAGGAATTGGTTACGGAGTAATGGTTCACACGATCACTAGTTCATCGTTGAGTAAGTGGGAGTCATCATTGATCTCCAGATCCCTCTGATGATTATTGATCGGAGAAGAGTCTCTGTCATGTCCATTTTATTCACGAACCGTAGGGTGACACACTTAAGGATTCGTTGACGCGTTTGAGTGGATACGGAACGCCGGAGAATATACTGGACAGCACATGGACTGTTTTTGATAAAACTGCTGGAATAGTTTCGGTATATCAAAATAGTGCAAGGGGATAATTGTTAATGTGTTCATTGAATGAAGTGTTCATCAATGAAGTACTCATTGAATGAAGTGTTCATTAATTTGAGTGACATTAAACAAGATAATTAAAAGTGTTTTAATGTGATAAAACTCTTGGAATTTTGAGTGGAGATTTATGGAAATTATGGGAATAATGTGTGACCCTTTGTTTTTGTGAGTGGAGAGTCCACCCACATGATGAGGGGAGAGGTGGGGGCACCTCTTGGGGCGTGCTACCCCTTGGGGGCTGCCTCCCCCTCCTCCTATATATAGATGGGTGGAGGTCCTCACACAACTCACTCATTCCTCCATCTCTCATATGCCCTTTGGTTGGCATCTTCCTCCCCTTGCTAGCTGATCCAGTTTCACGAGTACGGTGCTTAGGCGAAGCCCTGCTCAAGATCTTCTCTACCACCACCACCACTATGTTGTAGTGCTGCTGGAGTTCCCGAGGATCCACTACTTCCGCTGCCCAACTGGAGCAAGGGGCAGAGGTCGTCACTGATCTGTACGTGTGACCGACTACGGAGACGCTGCCCGTTCGTGGCGTCAAGTCTTCATCACGACCTTGAGGTCGGAGAGTGTTCTACTACATCACCCACGAGAATAGTTCTCGTTAAATCTTTTGGTCTTCGAGGGTGAGTCCTTCTCAAACCGTTACAAGTGATCTTCTAGATGTGATCTTGGCTGTTACAACCGTAGGAAATTTTTTGTTTTCTATGCAACGAACCCTTCACTACACTCTTCAGATCAGATCGTTAGCGAAAACATACCGTCTATACGAAGCAAAAAATGCAGCAAGCAATAGCATCACACAAGCAAGATATACTCTATCTCTAACGTCAATCTAACGTCCTTCTAACGTTCGCGCGGGCTAGAGGGTCCTACAGCCAGTCCTGATCTGATACCAACCGTTGTGGCACCCCGGCTCAGAGGACCGGAACGCCCTGTGCACCAGCCCAGAGATCAAGTCTTCTGGAGCACGGCACTTATTGATATAGAACTGAACAGCTTTCTATTACCGAAGATAGTGGTACACGAGGTCTATTACAATGCTAGCGGAGACACAACTTGCTCCTCAGGCTAGCCTCAGCTCTACATCAAACAGCAGCATAACTCTAGCAGCGGAATATCTACGGCAGCGGAACAATAATGGCGATGACGAACTCCAATCCACAGGGACACTGGCTGGGAAACCTCCTATATCGCAAACACCGGGAACGTCGTCCTACGCATCCAAAGCACGGCCTGCAAATCTGGCATAACACGCCAGGTCAGTACATTGAATGTACTTGCAAGCTCACAACAACCATGCAACAAGGCAAAACAATAACATGGCAACAGGTTAAAGTATATTAGTGAATTAAATAGGTGAGCAACAATATCATGCAAGCATATAATCATCAAGCATATTAACAGCATTAAGTCTAACGCACACACAATGTACCCCACATGATCGTCGCACGATCATGTGGCTTACCTCGGAGTCCTTATAGACTCAAGCACCGTGTCACCTCGTGACCATTCACTTCCACGGGTCGTCGCATGACCGAACGGGTCATCGCACAACCATTCAACGGGTTAGGTGTCCTTCGTTACCACCCAACCAATCCACTTATCGTATAACCATCCACTTACCACAAACTTGCCACCGTACTCAAGTTGATCATATGGTGTGACCTAGTACGAACTGTGTCCCATGACCGAGGACGCGGCTATTCGAATAGATTTTGACTCTGCAGAGTTTGTGCATGTTACCCACATTATGGAGTTCCTCCTCCATCCAGCACCTCGGTACTTGTCCCACAGGATCCTTGGAACTCGCACCGCAGGAGTGGACTAGGACATCTCCAACGAAACCCGAATACCGCATTACCTCCCTACGGACTCACCGACACACGGTCTTGGGTATCCCTGTGGTTAGGTGTCCATGTTACCACCTTAACCACCCAACCACCTTGTAGCAAACTTTCCCACCAGGGACTGAGCTCATAACAACTATGGATGTCGAGATTATCACCACCTACCTGGTCAGGGTAGCGTGCGTGCATAACCTCCCCTACTGGGTGATATCCGTAGAAGGCACTACGATAGCCCGAGTCAAGGCCCGCCCATACAAGCGAATGTGGCTGCATGGATAATCTCGGTTCGATGGCACCTGATCAACTTGTCACGAAGCATATCTCCAACAGCGAACACAAGTATCAGGTGCAACATGAGTATCAGATCATAACAATGCATAGCATATTAACATGACAGTTTCAGATATGATCAAACACATTTTAGATGGTGAACTTATCCGTGTTACAAAGATTAAGCAATTTAACATGGCAACATTATGAATGAAGTTAGGCATAACTCAGGCATAGCATGAACTAGCATAGATATAACATGATCAACTTAGCATGGTGTTGTTGTGGTTAGATGGTGCAAAGTATAACATGACATGATTAAAACATAGCATGGATATGACATGGAAAAGCATAGCATGGTAATGATAACATCAATCATAGCATAGCATGGCATCAATCATAGCATAGCAACATGATCATAATCACCGATATAAGCATATCATCGAACAAAAAAAATTTAAAGACACGTCAAAGCTTTGCAAAGGTGCAAAGGGTATTGTGGCTTGCCTTTCACCAGAGTGGTGTGAAACACCCTCGGTCTCGGTCACCAACAACGCCCTGCAAAAACCGAACAAAACGGCACGGCGAGAAGGGGGGTCAGATCACTTTGACCTAACCAGCAAAAGAACACAAGGAACCATGGCGTAAAACCTATTCCAACACGAAGAGGAGCTCGATACGAAACCAACGCAAAAAGAATCACCGTGTTTGGACTTACGGTTGCGGAGATACGGAGGAAACGGTGCCGGAGGGGCTAGTTGGATGGAAATACGCTTTCTGTTGAGAGAAAGCGTACTTCGGGCTGCAGAACGGGGAAAATACGCTTTCAGATCGGTAAAAGCGTACTCTGGCAACAAAAGAGGGAATATACGCCTTCCTTTAGGGAAAACATATTTCGAATGGAGGTGCCTTCACTTACGCTGACGTGTGGGGTCCAGCAGTCAGCCGGCCACTTACAAACGGCCCCCACCTGTCAGCTCTTTCCTCTCTCTCTCCTCCCTTGTTTCCTTCCCGTGCCGAGCCAGAGGAGGCCGGCCGGCCACTCGTCGCCGTCGCGGCTGGTACGGGAGACGGCCGCCGGCGGGATGGGCGGCTGCGGTGTGCCGCGGCTCCTCTGCAGGCGGCGACTGGGTCAGACGGGGCGGCCGCGGGGCCATGCCCCCATGGCTGGGCGGGGCGGCAGCACGGGCCTCGGGCCGGCGATCTGCGGCGAGGGCTCCGGCGGGGAAAGGGGTGGCGCGGCTGCTGGAGAGCCCAGGGGGGTGCTCGGGCTCGGATGGGAGGAAGGAGAGGGCCTCAGGTGGCTCCAATTCGGAGGGAGGACCGGCGGCGGCCAGGGTGGCCGTGGGGTGCAATGGCGGCCTCCGGCGCCAAATTGGTCGTGGGGAAGGGGCTAGGAGGAGTGGGGGAGGTGCTGGGTGATGCTTGAGTGCTCGGGGGGGAAGCTCTATATAAAAGGGGGGTCGATTCCGAGCTCGGGCCGCGACAAGGGAACGGCGGCCGCAGCGTGCGAGTGAACAGCGGTGAGGAGGGCGACTAGACGGGGTGGCGTGTAGCGTGGGGAGTCGGGAAGGCCGTGCGGCGCGGCTAGACAAGAGGAAGGAGATGAGCGCGTACTATGGCTCGATGGAGACGGCTCGGGCATGCTCAGTGCGTGGCCAGAGCACGCCTGAAGCTGCCAAGGGCGTGGCCACAAAAGGGAATCTGCGCACAGGGGGTTTTGGTTTTCTTCGTGACCAAGGATGTTTATCATGGAGTCCTTCGAGTGCTGATCACATGGGTACAGCTGGATGGTCCATAGGTGCACTGGATTGATTTCTATCTTAAGGAGAAGTTTGATGCAGCAACCTTGGACAGGAGGTAGTGCTCACATGGTGGGGTTTTGGGTAGGAACAAGTTGTCACATGGCTTTGGGGTACAAAGGACTAGAGTACTGTGGAGTTTGGGCTCAAACAAATCAATGCACATGGCACTTGCTTTGTAAATGGCACAATGCTGCAGAAGGTGTTTGTGCTGTGCAATGGCTTGTACATAGCTCCCCTAGGCATGATATTTTTCATAGCTCAATCATACACTAGTATGAGTATGTATGCCAAGTTTCAGATCCTTTAGACTAATAGTTTTGGTACTTCCTTTGTAAAGCACCAAATAGGTCAGAATGGTGTTGGTGAGGCTAGCATCTCCCTGGATTGTTTGATTTGGCTGAAAATTGGTGTACTGGGGTTGTTTGGCATGGTTCACATGTGTGTAAAATTTCATAGCCATTGGACACACATAGCTAGCACTTGCTTCACAATGTGGCCCACTGGTCAGAAACTTCAACTTGACAATGCACACATATGGGTGATTGGATTTGGCTCATATTTGGTTTTGTGGAGTTATTTGGTGGTAGGATCATGCACAAAAAGTTTCAAGGCAAATGGTATCCCCTATCATGCACTTGCTTCACAATGCCCCTTTGCTGCATCCAAACTTTGGGAATTTATTGTGGGAGTTTGACTAACGAAATGGTGGTGGAATTTGGTGGAGATCAAACATATGATCATATGAGACAGGACAAAAAGTTTCACCAGCAATGGATCAAGAAAAATGGCACTCCCTTCACAAAGCTCCAATCTGCCCCCACAGACAAATGAATTTTTCTAGAGGAAAAATCCACTTGGGCTATGAAATATTTTTGGAGAATTTCGAAAGATATGATGTCAATGACATGTGAAAATTATTTGAGGATTTATGGAGCAATATAAATAGGGGTTTCTTCACAAACCTCAAATAATAGGAATATCCCTTTTATTGGAAAAGGAATATATGGTTTAAATAAAATGGTGTCTTGGGTGGGATGGAACAATGGAATGACATGGATAGGGTTGGAAACAAGGGTCACTTGATCATGGAAAGAAAATATGCTCAAGTTTCAAGTCCAACGAGGTGATCAAAATCAATTCCAATCGCAAATCCAGAAATAAATCCGAATTTTTTTTGAAAAACGAAAGTTCCAAAATTCAGGGTGTCACACATGCACTATTGTCATGTCGAACCGCACAAGCCCTCGGGCATGCGCCACGTGTTTCCACGCCTAGAAGTCGGCCACCATCAGCATCACGCTCCTGTGTCGTCGTCGCTGAAATCACCGTCATCTTCTGCCTTGACCAACATCCACGTCGATCCGCCAGACTGTTCACGTCCGACCCAGTCGAAATTATCCGAATGCAACCATGCTCCACCCTGCGTCATATCCGCCCGCACATCTCCGTGCATTCTTGACGCCATGTATCTGCATGATCCTTCTCGACACACACTGCCCTCTTTCGCATATTCTCCGAGTACAACAATCTTGATAGAGAAACCTTCCATGCAAATTTGACCCACAAAATATCCTGTATGCCCTTAGAGAATAACCGTGAAACCTCTCGCCGATTGTACAGCAAATGCTCCACCTTTTTGCTCAATTTGCAGAGATTTTTTATTGTGCAACTATTTTTCTCATCACTATTGCTAGTGCATCTTCATGAACACGTAGCAGCAACTAACTCCTGTCTGCCCATGAACACATGCGCGCTCATATCATGCGAAGCCTAGCATCGTGTCTTTTGTTTTTCAAACAAATCGTGTGCATCGCCGCCAGCCTTGCTGCCTTCGGCCTGCCAACTGGCCACCACGGCAATCCTCGTTCGCTTCGAACCAAGCACCAGCACCCTGCCAGATTCCACTGCGCTGTCTCCTGCTAACCCACGAATGTGGACGCAGCGATCCGATCTCAAAAAGAATTCATCTGTCACACGCCAGCCTCCGCAGCTCTTCAATCCGATTGCATCGGTCTAGCCGATCTTGGTGCTGCGAGATCGATCGCTCGCCGCCGCCGTACCCAGGCCACTACCACCACTACGGGACTGAGCGTAAACGCCGACGGCCGGTGTCTACGCCGACGGCCAAATGCCGGCACCGTCAGCGTAGGTCTTGAAGAGAGGAGGACGGCTGCGTGACCGTCGGCGTAAAAAGCCGTCGGTTTAGATGGAGCTACGTCGCCGTCCGCGTAAGAAAAGCCGTCGGCATATAAAACGAACGTGAGACGGCGTTAAACGGCCTAACGGCACAAGACCTACGCCGACGGCATTGCCCTCGACGTACGTTTTTTCCTACAAAATAAAATAATAATTTTAAAATTCAAAAAGGGATACGCCGACGGCATTGCCCTCGGCGTAACAGTAAAAAAAATTAATAATTTAAAAAATTCAAAAAATAAAATGAAATAATAATAATAATAAATTAAAAATTTCAAACGGGGATACGCCTACGGCCAGGCCGTCGGCCTAGCAATAAAAAATAAAAAAATATAAATATTTACATTTTTCTAAAAATAATTAAAAAAATTCAAACGGGGATACGCCTACGGCCAGGCCGTCGACGTAGAAATAAAAAATCGAAAAAAATAAAAATAAAACCATAAAAAAACTGAAGTTACTACTTGTGTATTTAGAAATGATTTTATAAAAAAATAAAGAGCAAACTATTAAGCACATATAGTTCAAATTTGATCATGTTCCAACTGAATCTGCGAAAATTTGTTTTGTTTTTCACGAGAGGTATATAAAAAATATTTTACCTGAAAACTTTGGTAAATTGTGAATAAAATATGGTCTAGTATTTTACAAAAATGGAGTGATTCAAGTTGACATCAAATATTTGGTACATCCTTCACAAAAAACCCTAATTTTGTCACTCGGAAAATGAAAAATGGATTTTTCGTGCAAAGAAAATAAAAAGTTTATTTGTTAAACTTGTTGGCTAGTATAATATACACACATGTGCAACATATGACTTCATTTGGAAAAACTATTCTTTGAATCTAGCTATGTCATCGGTCATTTGGCTTGAAAGTCATTAATCTTCATACTTGATAGCTCATTTTGAGAAGACTTTTTTAAGATATTTTCCTTATTCCAAGTTTGTTGTTTTGTATGATTACTAGCACATAAATTAGGATGTAACGCGAAGGTTTTACATTTTTTTGATTTTTTTTAATTATTTGTATTGATTTCAAAAAGTGATCAAAACAGGGGGCATGGCCGGTGATAGCTAGGGGTGAAATCTTGCAAGACTATTGGTGGATCTATGATGAAATGACTACTTGTGTACCTAGAAATGATTTTTTGAAAAAATAAAGAGCAAACTATCAAGCACATGCTGTTCAAATTTGACCCCGTTCCAGCTGAATCTGCATAAACTTGTCTTTTTCAGGAGAGGTATATAAAAAATATTTTACATGGAAACTTTGGTCAATTGTGAATAAAACGTGGTCTATTATTTTACAAAAATGGAGTAATTCAAGTTGACATCAAATATTTGGTACATCCTTCACAAAAAACCCCTACTTTTGTCATTCGGAAAATGAAAAATGGATTTTTCGTGCAAAGAAAATAAAAAAATTATTTGTTAAACTTGTTGGCTAGTATAATATACACACATGTGCAACATATGACTTCATTTGGAAAAACTATCCTTTGAATCTAGCTAGGTCATCGGTCATTTGGCTTGAAAGTCATGAATCTTCATACTTGATAGCTCATTTTGAGAAGACTTTTTAAAGATATTTGCCTTATTCCAAGTTTGTTGTTTTGTATGGTTACTAGGACATAAATTAGGATGTAACGCGAAGGTTTTACATTTTTTTTAATTTTTTGAATTATTTTTATCGATTTCAAAAAGTGATCAAAACAGTGGGCATGGCCGATGATAGCTAGGGGTGAAATCTTGCAAAACTATTGGTGGATCTATGATGAAATGACTACTTGTGTACCTAGAAATGATTTTTTGAAAAAAAAAGAGCAAACTATCAAGCACATATTGTTCAAATTTGACCCCGTTCCAGCTGAATCTGCATAAAATTGTCTTTTTCAGGAGAGGTATATAAAAAATATTTTACGCCTACGGCCAGGCCGTCGACGTAGAAATAAAAAATCAAAAAAAATAAAAATCAAACCATAAAAAAACTGAAGTTACTACTTGTGTATTTAGACATGATTTTATAAAAAAATAAATAGCAAACTATTAAGCACATATAGTTCAAATTTGATCCTATTCCAACTGAATCTGCGAAAATTTGCTTTGTTTTGCACGAGAGGTATACAAAAAATATTTTACCTGAAAACTTTGGTAAATTGTGAATAAAATATGTTCTACTATTTTACAAAAATGGAGTGATTCAAGTTGACATCAAATATTTGGTACATCCTTCACAAAAAACCCCTACTTTTGTCACTCGGAAAATGAAAAATGGATTTTTCATGCAAAGAAAATAAAAACTTTATTAATTAAACTTGTTCGCTAGTATAATATACACACATGTGCAACATATGACTTCATTTGGAAAAACTATTCTATGAATCTAGCTATGTCATCGGTCATTTGGCTTGAAAGTCATGAATCTTTATACTTGATAGCTCATTTTGAGAAGACTTTTTTAAGATATTTGCGTTATTCCAAGTTTTTTGTTTTGTATGGTTACTAGGACATAAATTAGGATGTAACGCGAAGGTTTTACATTTTTTTGATTTTTTTTGAATTATTTTTATTGATTTCAAAAGGTGATCAAAACAGGGGGCATGGCCGGTGATAGCTAGGGGTGAAATCTTGCAAGACTATTGGTGGATCTATGATGAAATGACTACTTGTGTACCTAGAAATGGTTTTTTGAAAAAATAAAGAGCAAACTATCAAGCACATGTTGTTCAAATTTGACCCCGTTCCAGCTGAATCTGCATAAACTTGTCTTTTTCAGGAGAGTTATATAAAAAATATTTTACATGGAAACTTTGGTCAATTGTGAATAAAACGTGGTCTATTATTTTACAAAAATGGAGTAATTCAAGTTGACATCAAATATTTGGTACATCCTTCACAAAAACCCTAGTTTTGTCATTCGGAAAATGAAAAATGGATTTTTCGTGCAAAGAAAATAAATACTTTATTTGTTAAACTTGTTGGTTAGTATAATATACACACATGTGCAACATATGACTTCATTTGGAAAAACTATCCTTTGAATCTAGCTATGTCATCGGTCATTTGGCTTGAAAGTTATGAATCTTCATACTTCATAGCTCATGTTGAGAAGACTTTTTTAAAATATTTGCCTTATTCCAAGTTTGTTGTTTTGTATGGTTACTAGGACATAAATTAGGATGTAACGCGAAGGTTTTACATTTTTTTGATTTTTTTTGAATTATTTTTATCGATTTCAAAAAGTGATCAAAACAGGGGGCATGGCCGGTGATAGCTAGGGGTGAAATCTTGCAAAACTATTGGTGGATCTATGATGAAATGACTACTTGTGTACCTAGAAATGATTTTTTGAAAAAATAAAGAGCAAACTATCAAGCACATGCTGTTCAAATTTGACCCCGTTCCAGCTGAATCTACATAAACTTGTCTTTTTCAGGAGAGGTATATAAAAAATATTTTACATGGAAACTTTAGTCAATTGTGAATAAAACGTGGTATATTATTTTACAAAAATGGAGTAATTCAAGTTGACATCAAATATTTGGTACATCCTTCACAAAAAACCCCTAATTTTGTCATTCGGAAAATGAAAAATGGATTTTTCGTGCAAAGAAAATAAAAGCTTTATTTGTTAAACTTGTTGGCTAGTATAATATACACACATGTGCAACATATGACTTCATTTGGAAAAACTATCCTTTGAATCTAGCTATGTCATCGGTCATTTGGCTTCAAAGTCATGAATCTACATACTTAATAGCTCATTTTGAGAAGACTTTTTAAAGATATTTGCCTTATTACAAGTTTGTTGTTTTTTATGGTTACTAGGACATAAATTGGGATGTAACGCTAAGGTTTTACATTTTTTTAATTCTTTTTTGAATTATTTTTATCGATTTCAAAAAGTGATCAAAACAGGGGGCATGGTCGGTGATAGCTAAGGGTGAAATCTTGCAAAACTATTGGTGTATCTATGATGAAATGACTACTTGTGTACCTAGAAATGATTTTTCAAAAAAATAAAGAGCAAACTATCAAGCATATGTTGTTCAAATTTGACCCCGTTCCAGCGGAATCTGCATAAACTTGTCTTTTTCAGGAGAGGTATATAAAAAATATTTTACGTGGAAACTTTGGTCAATTGTGAATAAAATGTGGTCTATTATTTTACAAAAATGGAGTAATTCAAGTTGACATCAAATATTTGGTACATCCTTCACAAAAAACCCTACTTTTGTCATTCGGAAAATGAAAAATGGATTTTTCGTGGAAAGAAAATAAAAACTTTATTTGTTAAACTTGTTGGCTAGTGTAATATACACACATGTGCAACATATGACTTAATTTGGAAAAACTATCCTTTGAATCTAGCTATGTCATCGGTCATTTGGCTTGAAAGTCATGAATCTTCATACTTGATAGCTCATGTTGAGAAGACTTTTTTAAAATATTTGCCTTATTCCAAGTTTGTTGTTTTGTATGGTTACTAGGACATAAATTAGGATGTAACGCGAAGGTTTTACATTTTTTGATTTTTTTTGAATTATTTTTATCGATTTTAAAAAGTGATCAAAACAGGGGGCATGGCCGGTGATAGCTAGGGGTGAAATCTTGCAAAACTATTGGTGGATCTATGATGAAATGACTAATTGTGTACCTAGAAATGATTTATTGAAAAAATAAAGAGCAAACTATCAAGCTCATGTTTTTTAAATTTGACCCCGTTCCAACTGAATCTGCATAAACTTGTCTTTTTCAGGAGAGGTATATAAACAATATTTTACATGGAAACTTTGGTCTATTGTGAATAAAACTTGGTCTATTATTTTACAAAAATGGAGTAATTCAAGTTGACATCAAATATTTGGTACATCCTTCACAAAAAAACCCTACTTTTGTCACTCGGAAAATGAAAAATGGATTTTTCGTGGAAAGAAAATAAAAACTTTATTTGTTAAACTTGTTGGCTAATATAATATACACACATGTGCAACATATGACTTCATTTGGAAAAAACTATCCTTTGAATCTAGCTATAACATCGGTCATTTGGCTTGAAAGTCATGAATCTTCATACTCGATAGCTCATTTTGAAAAGACGTTTTTAACATATTTGCCTGATTCCAAGTTTTTTGTTTTGTATGGTTACTAGGACATAAATTAGGGTGTAAAGCGAAGGTTTTACATTTTTTTTGTGAATTAATTTTATCGATTTCAAAAAATATCAAAACGGGGGGCATGGACGGTGATAGCTAGGGGTGAAATTTTGCAAAACCTATTGGTGGATCTATGATGAAATTACTACTTGTGTACCTAGAAATGATTTTTTGAAAAAATAAAGAGCAAACTATCAAGCACATGTTGTTCAAATTTGACAGCGTTCCAGCTGAATCTGCATAAACTTGTCTTTTTCAGGAGAGGTATATAAAAAATATTTTACATGGAAACTTTGGTCAATTATGAATAAAATTTTGTCTAGTATTTTACAAAAATGGAGTGGTACAAATTCACACACTAAATAGTGGCACACTATTGGCTAAGTGTGCCACTTGTAATAGACAAGAAAATAAAAAATCATTTTTTTTTCTAAAATATATTTAAAAAATGTTTTCATAATTTGATAGGTAACCGATCGGGAAGTTTTTTTTTTCAAAATTTCATCACACCTATGGACATCAACAAGGTCCTAGATATCAACAAGGTATAATAGGATTGATATGATACATATATCAACAAGTGTTTGTTAAGCGAGCTGAACTTGGAGTTGAATGGAACCGAGAAAGTTAAGCGTGCTGGGGCTGGAGTAGTGTGAGGATGGGTGACCCTCCGGGAAGTTTGACCATGAAGGTTAATTTGACTTGAGATTAAGCATAATGATCCGTGATTAAGCATAATCATCTCTGATTAAGAAAAATGTGGAAAAACAAATTGAAATAAAAAGTTGAATTTTTTTTTGAAAAAAAATCAATTTTTAAACGGGGATACGCCTACGGCCGGTCCGTCGACGTTGATATAAAAAAATAATTAACAATTTAAAAAATTCAAAAAAAAATTAAATTTTTTTTGAAAAAAAATCAAACGGGGATACGCCTACGACCTTGCCGTCGGCGTAGCAATAAAATAATAATTTATAATTTTTTAAAAGAATAATAAATATCTTTTGATTTAAAAAAAATCAAATGGGGATACGCCTACGGCTAGGCCGTCGGCGTAGGTGACCACCAGGCCAAACGATCGTTAGTCTCTGCGTGGACCCCACCACGAATACGCCGACGGCCTGGCCGTCGGCGTACGGCATCGGAGGCTAACCCGAGGAAGACGTAAGCCGACGGCGATACGCCGACGGCGGCCCTCGGCGTAGGCCTAGCCGACGGTATTTGGCTCTACGCCGACGGTGGCCGGCCGTCGGCGTATCAGTGTTGTGCCGTAGTGCACGCGCACGATAATACACTGTTGCCGATGTCCATCTGCAACCGCCGATCTTCGTCGCTCTCCTCTAAATCAATAATCCACGACCTTCTCGAACCTTGCTCATGATGCCAATTGTTAGAATAATCTGATTCGCATATCGATCTACCGAGGATCAAGCAATCACCAAGCACAAGCACGACACCGAGATTTGTTAACGAGGTTCACCAACATGGCTACATCACCGGGGAACGACTACGGGCGCTCCTCCCCATGTACCAAATCCACATGATACAGTCGACGACAAGTCCGCCACGGCTATCTGACAGCGCTCCGACCACCTCGCCACGACCGGTCCGGCCGCCCCTGCCACGGGCGCCGGACCGTCCCTCTCATGATCTCTGTCTAGTCTATCAATTTGTGTCTAGTCTATTTTGCTACCCTGCGGTGCCTTTATATAATAGGTCCGGGTTACACGTGTCCGACTGAAACACCTAACCCTCCGCTAATTACAAGTCCAACTATAGCACTACTCGTACACCTATATTCGGCACATATATTTTAACATGTGGCGGTATCATCCTTGTGCCGTCTATCTTCTTTGATATGTCTCGAATGGCCAATGGCCGATCTATATTAGAAAAAAAGCAGAAGTACAGAGATATAGGGCAGAAGCAGTCTAGGCGAATTAGACCACAACCCAAAAAAGAAGTCAACAGGACAAAAAATAGACAGAAATTAGATATGCATATCAATAATACAACCTGCAGGCTTCCAAGAGCTGATGTCCTCCCTTATATTGTCAAAAACTCGAGCTGCCGTGCAAGCAATGTTATCGAAAGTCCTCGCGTTTCTCTCCTTCCAGATCCTCCAGTGGAGCAGGATGGTGATCGTGTCGGATGTTAGAGAGTGACAGTGAAACTGGAAATGCGAGTGATAGCAGCTTTGAGGATGCCAAAAGAAAGCGGCAAACTCATGGAAAGAAATCTAAGGCCACATCTCAAATTTCTGGTAATTTCCTTTTGTGGATGATGCATGCGCTATACATATCTATGCATTTTTGTGTTGCTGCTTCATTTCATTTGGTGTAAGCTGAAGTGTATGTTCTTAAACATGTACTGATTTCTTTCTTAGGTCATCAGCCCATGGCCCATGGCCCATGTACTTCAAAATATTGAAAACACATTACGCACCATCTCAAATCCCTAAGCAAACGAAAGAACTCCATAATGTGCCACTTAATTGTGTTGATTCTTCATTTCATTTGGTGTAAGCCGAAGTAGATGTTCTTAAACATGTACTGATTTCTTACGTCATCAGCCCATGGCCCATGTACATCAAAATATTGTAAACACATTATGCACTATCTCAAATCCCTAACCAAACGAAAAACTGCATACTATCTTCTTTGATATGTCGCAACCCACGCCATCAACAAACACTCGCACGGTCACAATACGTATGAAAGAGGACGGGATTCGCTGGTTTCTCACTGGGGTTTATGATGGGGAGACGAAAATAAACCCTCTTTTGTTGATAAGCTCAAAGCAATGACGCCCTTACAACCGGATCTATGGCTAATTATAGGTGATTTTAACCTTATTTACAAGGTATTCGGCCAAAACAATTCAACTATAAATCGTCGCCTTATGGACGACTTCAAAGCCAAACTTGATGGGGACAAATATATTTAAGCCCTTCGTTGTGTCACACCCGTTTAATTTGCCCCTAAATTCAGAAAACCCACAGATTTGTCCAAGACACTTAATTTGCTCCTCTTATGCTTTTGCCCTTTGATCGTTTGACCATAACTTTCAAAACCTCATAACAGATTCATACTAACTTAGAAAAATATAAATAAGGTATCAAAATGTTCAGTAAAGCATCAACTATATGTTCATGTCATTATTATTCATGAAAAAAGTGTTGGAAAGTCCCCATCTCAGTGTAAGCTCATATGATCTTAGCATGAACAAGAAAATCCTATAAAAATATAAATAATAATCATTTTTGCTGTAAAAATTGACAAATGTTTCGAGTGCTTGCAAAGTTTCATCATGGAATAACATTCATGGAAGTCGTGTCAAAAAAGAAAAATTCAACACTCCGAAACAAAGAACTCTGGAGTACCTTATTTTCATTAATTAAGACCCTGCTGAAATGGGAGGATAGGATAAAATATGTTTTACAAGTTCTTATTATAATGGAATACATGCCAACATACTCCCTCCGTAAACTAATATAAGATGTTTTAGATAACTGAAGTAGTGATCTAAATTATCTAAAACATCTTATATTAGTTTACATAGGGAGTATTATTTATCAATTGGAGTCGGTAGAATTATCACTTAAATGAAGATGTAATTATAATTTTCATAAAATTATTACAAAAAGCAATACTCCACTTCAGCACTATGGGCTTGTGGTCTTGTAGAAACTAGAAGAATACCCCGCGCGTTGCAGCGGAAATTTCTATAAGAACTCTACAATGTAAGTTGAAAGGGTATAAGATGCATGTAAATGAAAATGGATGACATGGGATAAAATATTGACTACAATAGTGAGTGATGTGAATAGCTTGCATGTTGAGATAGATACCTTAAATGCGTTTTAGTGGGATTTTGCTTTATAAGAGATATAGATTGCTCAAAGGGTTACTAACGGAACTTATTGTATCAACTTTTATATAGAGTACTGTCGGGGGAATAACCCCCCGGTAGGGTCAAGCAGAAGGAATAATCTTTGAAAGAATCGAGCGCCGATTGCGCCCTCAGCTCAGCTCGGCGTCTGCCGAGTGTGCCCTCAACTCGGCGGCTGCCGACTGCTCCCCCGCCGATCTGCCAGCTCGAACTGCCGACTGCCCGCACATTCCGGCCGACTGCTCGTATGTCGGGTGCCGATTGCCCGCAGTTCGGCTGCCCAGAAGTGAACTGAAGCATCAACCGACAAGACAAGTCATGACGCCTTTAGCCACGTCGTGAATAGTATAAAGGTTGAGATGTCACATTACATCACATCCACCCTTTTCACCATGCCCCCTTGTCTCTTTGTCTCCCAACCACTTGTACCTTTTTGACTTCTTGTCCCCTTGGGCCTTCCTATATAAGGGCACCAAGAGGCCAAGCCAGGGGCACTCTCTCTCCCTCTCTCTCATTCCCCCCCCCCCCCGGGGGGGGGGGGAGGGGGGTTCATTCCTCTCCCTCACTCACGACTAGGAGGAGAAGAGGAGGAGCAAGTAGCTTAGCTAGCAATAGCAAAATAGTAGAGCAAGCAGTGTAGCAAGCGTCAGTAGACAAATCAGAGTAGTTTAGCAAATACAGCTCAAGGAGCACCTTTGTACAGATAGTTGCATATAGTTCAGACATGCAGGAGTAGGGGTATTATCTCTACGGAAAGCCCCGAACCTGGGTACATCGCAGTGTGCCCAATCTCGCCTCCGGCACCATCGACATACTACTCGGTCTGTCCCCCTCTTTAGCCAACCCCATGGCATTTGCCGTTACATATCGACGACAAGTAACAAATGAGTTTTTGGCCTCTCTATTAGCCTCTAAAGGCTTGTACAACAACAAAAATCCAGGATCACAAATAAATTGTAGACCCGTCGAAAGAAACATAGTGGATCGATTTATCAAAATCACTAATTAAGGAGTACACGTTGCATATGTCATTCTCACTTTCCAGCGGTTGGCAAGTGGCGCACTGCATGCTTGCCACTTGTTAAAACCTGGGAGTTTTCCCTTTTCGTAGATTCGCTTTTTCATAATGTTTTATTCATGAACCGTGCATCCAAATTCCTAATCGCTTTCATCTTTGGAGTTCTTGCATCAAGATTTTTGAAACTAGATCCCATATTAATACTGCGTTTCAACGAAATTTTTTTACGAAAACCCCTTAAGAAACCGATAGAAAAAACTACAGTCGAAAGCAAATTTTTAGTTTTTTCCCTTTGAGAAGGCACAACTGTGGTTCTCGCGGAAGAAATTCGATACCTCCATGTGAAGCAAATATGTGCCTGTCGCGGAACAAAAAGGAAACAATGGCACTTTTTCTTCTTCAAGAAAAATAGTTTTGCGTCCACAAGAAGCAAATATATGCCTCTTATGGAAGCGAAAAAATGTGTTTTTTCTTCTTCTTTTCGAATTGTGCTTTTCATAGAGACAAACCCGCATCTCCATAAGAGGCAATCTGCGTCTATTGCAGAACCAAACATGTGTGTTCATGAGAAGCAAATATGTGTATCTCGTGAAAGAAATGAAAAAAAAGTTTTTTTCTTTTTCTGAGAGGCATAGTTGTGTGTCTCATAGAAGCAAACCTATGCCTCTGCTAAAAAAATTGTTCCTATTGTGAAAGCAAAATAAAATTATTATTTTTTCACGTAAATTTTCTTCAAATTTTTCGTCCAAAATCTACTGAAAATAGAGAAAAAAACAAAAATCATCTAAACCAACAAAAACGTGTAAGAAATAAAAACAAAACCGAAAGAACGCTCAGCATGCGACACATGGTGACAGCTAAGAGTGCGCTAAATTAGCTGCAAAAGATACTCCTTAATTAGCTGCTTCCTCGATTGGCATGACGACTACATCTTATTTATCTTATTTTTTTAGGAGAAAACTATATCCCGCTTACAGTGAGCTTTGTGGTTCACCTAAATGAAAGTATTTTTGCCGTCTTGCGTTGTAATTGGTTGCCCCATTGTATTTTCTCGCTCGCTCGCTCACTTAAGATCAATTGTTGTACTTGTCTTGGTTTGATTCTACTGTGAATGCTGTGTTTTTTGTTTCCCGTTTCTTCTTTAAAAAAATTATTCCTCGTTTTTCAGCATTTCTTTACTCAGTTTTTACATCTCTTTTCTTTTTTTCTTGGAGTTCCTTTCATTCTCTCTTTTTACCGGGTTTTCTTTTCTTTCTTATTTTCTTTTGTTTCCTTGTTACTTTCTTGGTTTTCGTTGATTTTTTCTTTTTTGTTCTCAATTTTACTGTTTCCATTATTTTGCACTAGTTTTCATTGATTCCTTTGTTTTGTTTTTCTGTGTAGGTTTTCATCTGCTTTTTCCTTTCACTTTCAGTATAGAACAAAAACATTTTTTATACATAACTAAAATTTTAAATACATAAAATACAATTTTTTGTACATGTTGAACACTTTTTAAATACATGATTAACATTATTTTTCAATCATATATATTCATGTCAACCACTTTCATACACAATTTCCCTATTTATGTACATCGGGAACATTTTATGTACATATATACGTTGAGTATTTTTCAAATGTGTGGTTAATATATTTTAATCTCTACTTTTCCATGCTCATATTTACATTTTTTCATACATCAGATTATTTTGAGGTGGTGTACATCAGATACATGTTCTGTATATACATTCAACATATTTTTTATGTCCAGTTTTTTCCGTATGGATTGTATATTTTTATTTACATCAGCAAAAGTTTTATATATACATTTTAAAAAAATTAATACATAAATAACACTTTCTAAACATATTTTTTTAGAGTAATTCAAACCTGAGCCCAGGCTCACACGCTCCTGTACAAGAAACTCTTCCAAAGATTTACGAAAAAATCTAAAAAAACTTTTTTTGTGATGGAAAATGTTTAGGGGCTAGATATTCGTGTAGAATTTGAACTTTTTTGGACATCTACGGAGCTCGCGGCAAAAAAGTTAATTTCAGTCCGAAACGAGCTTCTCAGATGTCTGAACTTCTTTAAAATTTGCACGAACACCTCACATGTAAGCATCTTTCATCACAAAAAAACTGATTTTTTTAGCTTTTTTCATATTTATTTATGTTTTGTCTCCCACGGGTGCCCAAGCACCAAACGACAGTGACTTCTTTTCCATAAACACTCTACATTTTTTGTGTCATCAGGAAAACAAATGTACATGTTAACCATTTATGTCCAAGACATGATTAAAAAATCATATATATGTTTTGATGTCTATTTTTTCATACACATTATACAATTTTTGTATATATAAAATAAAAATTAAATACATTTTTCAATTACAGGGTTACCATTTCCAAATTTATATCTACATTTATATTATTATAAATATATTTATAATATTTCTAAACATAGACAAAATGAAAAACATAAAGCAAAAAAAAGCAAAAGATGAAAAAAGGAAAAAAACATTAGAAGTATGTGGTCCTAGTCCTCACTGTGCAAGTCCATTCTTGGAGCTGCTTGAGGCGAGGCTTGATATATTCTCGTGTCAAGCTCGACAATGATCGTTTCCAACCATTTGTGAAGATACAAAAATTTGAAATCAAGAGCAAACTACTATCTCTATATCAAAATATAAGATGTTTTTGTAGCCTAATTTAATTAAAAAATGTACTATATTCAGATACGAAGGGAATAGTATTATGTATGTATTGTTTTTTTTGAGGGAATTTATGTATGTATTGTTTAGAGACGTGCACATACGATATTCATTCATATGGACCCGCAAGTAGGTATTATCTCTGGCACAACTCTATTTACCACTAAACTAAAATCGTACTAACTTCTTTCCTAAATATAAAATATTTTGATAGTTCAACTGAACATATTATATTTAGGAATAGAGAAAGTATTTCTGAACGAAGGGATTATCAGCTACTAACTTTTTCACCAAGGAAAGTACAATAGGTTTTATCTTTGACCAATCGATGGCAAAACTATTTTTTACCACTAATAATTGACGACGGGAGTTAGCGCAATCCGGCCGATACATGAAAGCTTCTACTGCTAGGCCTTGACCGCCGGTCATCAATTCATCATCGACGCCTAAAAAAAACAATTCATCATTAAATTCACTAGCCCTTCCATCAAATCTCACAAGATGACCCGTTTGCTACAAACTTTTCAAAGTTAAGTAAATCTCTTCAAAGTTGACAAGGCTTCTTTGGTTCTCAGAAGTTTTGTGGTACATACTTTGCAGCAGTTTTATCAAAGATGGTAAAATTTAGTCTCGACTTTGCAAGGTGTGTGAGATCATCCTCAAAGTGAATCTTTGAAGTACCCGTGTATGTTTGGATCGTGGTGTTACAACTGTTTTCACCATCCAATATGGTATCCTATATATTTAGGATCGATCCATATGTCCATTTATCCGTATCTTGAAAGCAAAATGTTTGCATGAGTTTAGATATCCGTATGTTCAACAAAAAACAACCTTGTAACCCCTCTTTTTTTCTTCTTAAACCCCATACCACACACATGTTCAACCAAAAGCAAACATATAATCCTAATATCTCCTCTCTCTCTCTCTCTCTCTCTCTCAACCAAACAAATGAGCAATTTTTAAGAATAAATATTGGATGGCTCCCTCTTTTATCATTTCATGGGGCATGTCTCGACGTGTCCACAAATATTTGCGGTGTTCATTTTGAGGGTTGGCATTGGAGATGCCCAAACCATGGCATATATAGAAATTTGTTGACGGATATTTGCAACTAACAGGACTACCGAGGAACGTGCATGATGATGACATCACAGAAGGGATCCAAAGAATGTAACGTTGGATGTTGATGGGATGGCACATGAAGTTTTTTCCCCTTTCTCGAGGGCAGGCAGAGTTGCTTGAAAAGGATCACGTTAGCACAAACCGCTACGCGAAAATCAAATATAAGCATTGGCAAATTAAGTGACATATGTGCTAGTTTATTTATTTATTGTAGTATAAATTTTAATAAGTACATTGACGAGCCTTCAGATTATCTAGTTAATTACCTAGATGTGATGTAATTTTGTTTTTTGATTAATAAAAATAGTCATCATGGTCTAAAAAAAAGTACGAACCACAACGAGACACCTGATCTCCGCTCATGGGTGGGCTTCGCTCTAGATCGATCGAGTTAATAAGCTGGATGCTAACAAGAAAGTAACATGCCAGATATGTTCACATACACGTCTCCAAGTTCAAATTCTCGCAAACCAGATACAAAGATGGGGGCGATTTGCGGAATATCGAACCTTCGCCACGTAGGGATTCGACACCCCCGATCCATCTAAAACCCCAAGAGAGCCCACATGTTTTTCACTCTGTCCCTCTCCTCTTGCTCTCTATCTTCTCCCCTCTGAGCCTCACATCGCCGTTGTACCACCTCGACCACCCATCCAGGCCTTGCCGGACCTTCACCACCTCACCCAGGCACGAGCGCCGCTTTTCATATGTTGTCAATGCCCCCCTCCCCCCCCCCCCACGCACTACCTATGTATGCCTTCATCCTTACAGATTTCGTTCACGGCAAACACCACGGCCGACAAACCCAAATTACACCCTAAATTTAAGCTGAAAATGAATTACGACGAAATGGAAAGTGGTTCGTGTTTTGTTTGTGATTCTAAGCCTGAACGAAATCCGATGAATCTCTCCTACTTAAAAAGAACACAAGGTTCTATCGTCCACCTTTTTTTTCGTCCAACCCTTCGTTCCTTCTCCTACGATTCCCTTCACCGTTTCAATCACATTAATTGACATTCCTTTTCTCCCAGTATCATTTAATCATTAAATTAAATGTCATTCCTTTTCTTACACTATCATTTAATCACCGCACAATCACGTTAATTGACATTCCTTTTCTCCCACTACCATTTAATCATCAACTTAAATTTCATTCCTTTTCTTCCACTACCATTTAATCATCATGCAATCATCATCTTAATTGCCATTCATTTTCTTACGCTATCATTTAATCACCATGCAAATCACCGCAAATCAGTATTTAATCAATCTTCCAATTCGTGTGGGCTAAAGACAATAGCGCCCAACCAATTCGTCCACACCACCGCTAGCCAGCAGGATGAACACACCACGACCATGCCATCGACGGATTCGATTGCTCCAAGTCCCGAGTAAGTCCAAATTTCTCCATGTTTACCGATCTTGACTTAGCTGGTCGTCGTCGCGCAACAAGCGCGGATCGATTTGATGGTGTCGTCAAGTCATGGTGATGGGTGTTCACGTTGGGCGGGATGACGCAGACCAGGGTGCAGAGAGTGCGGAGTGACGAGGCAAGGGGGGACGTGGACTGGCCGCCGATGGACCGGCATAGGAGATTATCATGTACGGGAATGAGAGGGAAACAATTGTGTGTCCTTCATGAGCACATATCACCATTTCATCCATCATCCGTTTCATCTATCTACCTTTCCTTACCTCTCTCACGCAACAATAATTAATATTAATTGGCACCAAAGTCACCGGACCCCCTTCCTAAAATCTATGACGAAACCTTTAACGTGCGAAGGTAAATCACATGTCAACGTCAATCACGGGTAAGATTTCATTAGCATTTATTACACGATCACATTAATATAAAAAGGTAAATCACGAATAAACATAAGAATATTTATTTCCCATTGCAAATCACGGAGATTTTCCTAGTCATATACTCCCTCCGTTTCTTTTTACTCCGCATATAAGATTTGGTTAAAGTCAAACTTGATAAAGTTTGATTGTTTTTATAGAAAAATTATTAACATCCACACCATGAAACCAGTATCATTAGAAGCATTATGACATTAGTTTTTTATATGATATAACTTTGATGCTGTACATGTTGATATTTTTTAATATAAATTTGATTAAACATTATTATGTTTGACTTTGACTAAATCTTATATGCGAAGTAAAAAGAAACAGATGAATAGAAAAAAGATGTCTCGTTAAAGTTGCCCTTAAAACTCACTAACCACAGGTACCGACAACTGAAGATCTAAGAAATCTTGCATGTACAGCAAACAGGAAGCGCGGAAGGGAAGAGAGATCCTCCCTCGGTCTCCGATCAGCCGCGCGGTCAATGGCCCGGCGTCAGCCAAGGGCGTGGTACTACTACACCGGACAGCGCAAAACACGACGACGCAGCAGCAGCGGACGCGACGGCGCGGGGAGCCAGGGCGCCACGTGGACGGGGCGCTGCCCTGCGGCGACGGGTCACATCGGCGTCCTCGCCACGCACCGCCCCATCATCCATCCTGACCAGCGGCGCAGCGCTGCTGACGACGACGACGCTGCTGCTGCTTCCACCCGCCCCCTCGACGTCGCAGTTTTGGCCGCACATCGCTTGCTTCGCACGCTTGAGCAGCAGACTGACTTTCTTCCCCCGGCCGTACGGGCCAGGTGAGGTGATGCGACATGAGAAGGACTGAAACCCGGTGAGGGGACGTGTGATGTGCTCCGTCTCCCCTCCTTGTTTCCCGGCCCTGCTATCCATCCATTTGTAGCTAGCCAGCCTGTGCAGGTGGCTCTGACATCGGTCTCCGTGAGTAAACGTAGGTTCGCAAGGATTTTCGTTCGGTCCGTCCGCGTCCCCGTAGCTTTTCGTCGCTTCGTTTTCATGCTTGGTGTAAATAATGCATGCGGAAAATATCTTTCCACCACGGTTTACGTGCGCAAAATTCCATGCATAGCATCCAAGCTCCCCTAGAGGCCTAGATAGTACTTCCTCTATGCTGAAAACGAAGGCGTAAAAGTTTTTTTTTATAAAATTTTATAAAAAAGATGCAGTTTGGGCAGGAAATTGGGAGGTAGCTCAAAAAAGTTACTATATTATGGGACGGAGGGAGTACATCGGACCACGCGTGAGGCCCCCATCACCACCAGCCACCAGAGACCGCCGGCCCGCCGGTGCCGGATCTACTCTTGGATCTGGAGGAAAGATGAAGGCACATCTGGCTACTTGCCGTTCTAGCTCTCCCCCTCCTACTCCTCGTTACACTAACTCATCCCCTCCTGATCCGAGCTTCTCTCCGCCTAGATCTCCCGCTGTTTCCTCCGATCAATTTCTTGGTCTAACCCTCTCCTTTGATTTACTTGTCCCCTTTCCCCTCCCCTCCATCTCACAGGTTTACACCACTCTCGCCGCGCAAATGGAGGGCAGGGAGGAGCAGAGGAGACTCCAAGATCCTTCACCAGCTCAAGAATCCACAAGAACCACCGTTCCTCGTCCTCCGGATCCAGGCAGGGGTTCCTGTTAGCTAAAAGACTCCCTTCTTCAGCTCAACATGCAGTTTTTCTCCATTAGGGAACCGGCAGCTCTCCACGTGCAGGTGGATCAGGAGCTGAGAGAGGAAATTTCAGAGGCTGAGTTCAATGTCCTCATGAAGCTTACATCTGCTAGAGGTCTAGGGCGTGTGATTACTGTCAGAATCTTTGGTGTTGCTAAAAAGTTCAGATCCCAGACGATTCTCAAAGGTCTGGGTCAGATTTCAGATTTTCATCCTTACCGCTAGAGTTTGGTCCAAGGCAGGCAGGAATATATCTGGGGTTCCACCAAGTTTCATATTAACAAGCAGATCAGAGACAAGCTGTCTAGTCTCCAAAGTTAGTTTTTGGCTGTTCCAAAGAGCGAAGAAAAGTCAGCAGAACCTCAAGATCCAGTGAAGAATCAATCAAAGAAACTATATCTGAGAAAGATTAATGAACAACTTAGAAGGCTAGAGCACACCAGTGGAGGCTCCTCCCAAGTTGTTCCTTCTCTACCTCCTACCCAAGAACACCAAGGAGAAGGTGTTCCGATGGCTCAGGGATCTTCTCCGTCCTGTTTGGACAATCGGGCAGCGGCGCATGGCCCTAACGCGCCTCTAGCTCCATGAGAGGTATCGCCTGGAACTGCCGAGGTATGGGCCGGGGCCTCGGCAATAGGCGAATGATGTTCCTGGCCGGACTGATCCCTTCGACGCGTGCACAGGTAACTTTTATTTCAGAAATTAAATCCTCGAAGATACAATCTCATGATCTTGTTAACCGTTTTGATGTAACCAATAGCTTTGTTGTTCCTTCTAGAGGTACCTCGGGTGGCCTTTGGCTCATGTGGACGGATGACCTATCTATTTCTATCAAGCATGTTAGCTTCCACTATATATTAGCTAATGTTACCGACGTAGCTCTAGGTGTTCAGTTTTGCTTGGTTTGCATCTATGGAGATCCGTACCATCGTCAGACTAGAGATATTTGGGACAGGGTTGCCA
Source organism: Bromus sterilis (assembly GCA_950022295.1). Lineage (NCBI taxonomy): Eukaryota > Viridiplantae > Streptophyta > Magnoliopsida > Poales > Poaceae > Bromus > Bromus sterilis. The sequence goes on along the minus strand of OX465599.1, from coordinate 278,077,657 downwards.
ATTTTGTCAATGATAACCCGGGCAAACCTGTAGTTTGTATGGGCGATCGTAAAGATATTTTGTATGACGCGGACAAGTTTAATGGTTGTACTAATATTCCTCGTATGTCAGCTTTTAGAGCTTTAGTTAAAAACTGTGGTTTGTTTGATATCGGTTTTAATGGTCCTGCTTACACTTGGAGAAACAATCAGCATACCTCTACTCCTATTTATCAACGTTTGGATAGATGTCTTGTTAACTCTGATTGGTTAGCTATTCAGCCAAACACTAAAGTGCTAAATTTGCCCATTATTCTCAGTGACCATGCTCCCATTTTCATCACCACGGAAGGCAGATTTATTAAGCCTAGACAAACCTTTAAATTTGAAAACTGATGGTTAATGGAAAATGATTTTCTTGATGTGGCTAAAAATGCTTGGGAAAACTGTGGTTCACACAACTCTTTCAATACTAAGACTAAATTATTGGCTGGTTCTCTTAAGCGTTGGTGCAGGAAGAAAAACCTATCCAGCAGGAGCTCAATGATCTTCAGAAACTTATTAATCAAATTCAAATGATGCCACCCAACCAGCAAGACCGCGCTCTGGAGTCGTCTCTGTCCGTAAGGTATGACCAAAATCTAACCAAGTTGGATCATTTCTACAGGCAAAGAAGTAAAAAGGGATGGGCGAAGGGAGGTGACCGTAATACTCAATTCTTCTACCGTGTTGTTCTCAAACGTAAAAAGAGAAACACTATTCTCTCGGTAAAAGATGAACTTGATGTCACTCACCAAAAACATGATATGATTGCTAAAACGTTTGTGAATTATTTTAAATTCATCTTCTCCTCTACTCACGATCAAATTGGCAGACCTTTTCTCCACTCCTCTCTCCCAGATCACTCTAATGATGATACCTATTCTATGCCTTCTAAAGATGAAATCTTTATGATTCTCAAAGGTATGAAGCACAATGCCTCTCCAGGTCCGGATGGTTTCAATGTCGAATTCTATCTAGCTGCTTGGAATTGGATAGGCGATGAAGTGACTGCTTTGGTACAAGATTTCTTCAAAACGGGTATTCTTCCTCCACACATTGCTGACACAAATATTTCTTTAATCCCTAAGAAGCTGGTTCCAATTGTTCCCACTGATTACAGACCCATAAGCCTTTGTAATGTTATTTACAAAATTATTGCGAAAGCGATTGCCAACAGAATCAAACCTCACCTGCCTGATTACATTGACCCTGCCCAGCAAGCGTTTATTAAAGGTCGTCGTATTAGTGATAATATTATCATTGCTCAATAGATCACACACTCTTTTTCATTAAAGTCTTGGAAATCGAACGCCTTCATGCTTAAAATGGATTTAGCTAAAGCTTTTGATCGCATTGAATGGAATTTCATTGTTTCCGCTCTGCTTCGTAAAGGGTTGCATGGTCATTTCATCAATCTCATTCATGCTTGCATTTCTAGCCCTACGTTCTCGGTCATCATTAATGGTCAACCTTCGCATCAATTTAAAAGCAATAGGGGGATCAGACAGGGTTGCCCCCTCTCCCCTTACCTTTTTGTTCTTGCGATTAATGAATTGTCTTTAGGCCTTAATGATGCTTTGTCTAACAATCACATTCAAGGGATCTCGTTAGGACCAAATTGCCCCCCTGTCCACTCTTTGATGTTCGCTGATGATTTATTAGTTTGTGCACAAGCTAATGTTCAGGAAGCCACTGTCATGGCCAATATTTTGCACAACTTCTGCAATGCTTCGGGTCAAACCCCGAACTGGTCAAAATCCTCTATTCTCTTCAGTTGCAATGTGTCTGGCCCTATTAAGCAGCAGATAAAAAATCTGATGGATTATGAGACTATGTTCAGATTGTGATGAGTAATATATTTTGTTCTTCTCTTTTATATTTTGTTCTTGAGTAAATTCTTGCATGTTCTCCGTTGCCGTACTTTACTTTGGCCAAGTGATTTATTGCAACTCTAAGAGGGAGCGTTATGCTTGATTGTGGGTTCAGCCCCTTGATGTCTAGATTGAGTGACAGAAACATGAGACTAGAGGATGTGCCGTTGCCACCAGGGATAAAACAACGGTGCTTGTATCCGCGGGTGCAAGGATTGTTTACTTTACGCAAAGTTCTTTTAATGCAGTTGTCTGTTGCTTTGAGTTTACACTTTGGGTGGGATTCACAACTTAATACCAGCGAGATGTTCTGGATAGATATCTCAAGGTGGATGATTCGTAGTAGATGCAGATGGATTTCGGTCTACTTACCTTGGCGTACTGCCCATTGCTTTTGAGCCCTTCCTTTCTTTGCAGCATAGTTAGCATTGTAGTGCCTTCATAATCATGTCAATTTCCCAACTGTGATTTGTTTACCTCGCTAGCACTTTTATCGTCTTTTGGGAGAGAGACATCACTAGTGAAAATCACGTGACCTTGGTCCATCTTCATATCATTGTTTACACCATCAATTTACTTTCAGTATTTACTTTCAGTTGCCACTATCATTATCTCTTGCGTTAATCCTTTGTAAACAGCAAGGCCGGAGGAATTGACAACTCCTCTATACTCGTTGGGAGCAAAGTTATTTGTTTCTATGTGCAGGTCCTGTCAACTCCCTAGTCAGAAGCTAATTTCTGGCGCCGTTGTCACCTTCTTGTATCTCTTGGAGTCCTAATGGTTCGATAACCTTGGTATCTTCACCGAGGGAAATTTTCTGCTACGCTACTTCTCACCTTCCACTTGGGGTAACCAACGAGAAGTGAGACAACTATCCTCACCGTATCAAGCCAATTTCTGACGCCGTTGTCGGGGACTCCAGTCTACAAGATAGGGGAGTTGCACACTATCTTTTATCTTTGCTTTTTAGTCTTGTTAGTTTACCTATCAGTTTTTACTTTTGTGTCCTTTATCAAAAATACCAAAAATACCTGCTGCTACTATGGGTTCCAATGAAAACACTAAGTTGTGTGAATTCACTAGTCACAACAACAGTGAATTTATCTGCACTCCTATTGCTACACCTGCTACTTCAGCACCTTCTTATGAGATTAAACCTGCTTTGCTAAACCTTGTTATGAAAGAACAATTCTCTGGTGCTAGAGATGCTGCTGCTTTGCATTTAAATAATTTTATTGAGCTTTGTGATATGCAAAAGTACAAATAAGTAGATGGTGAAATTGTTAAGCTTAAGATTTTTCCTTTCTCTTTGAGGGATGAAGCTAAAATCTGGTTTCAATCCTTGCCTAAGAATAGCATAGATTCTTGGGATAAGTCCAAGGAGGCTTTTATCGGGAAGTACTATCCCCCTGCTAAAATTATTCAACTGAGGAGTAACATTATGAATTTCAGGCAATTGAATAATGATCACGTTGCCCAAGCATGGGAACGTATGAAGAAGCTCGTCAAGAACTGCCCTACACATGGACTGACTACCTGGATGGTTATCCAGACTTTTTATGCAGGCTTGAACTTTACCTCGCGGAACTCAACCTGGCAATGGGGATTACCCAGCCGGGTATTGCCCTCCCATCCCCGTGCCCATGACACCATTTCAGTTTCATCCCCATCCCCATCCCCGCTCACGGGGAAAGAAATTTTCCCATCCCCGTCCCCATCGGGTTTATCTTCCCCACGGGGAACCCATGGGGAAAGTAATGTACAACACTTCAGCACAACAAACAACATTGCAGCACTATAAACAGCAGCATTTCAGCAGAACAAACAGCAACATTTTAGTTAAACAACATCACTTAAGTAGTTCAGCACAACAAACAGCAGCATTTCATCTAAACAGAAACACTTTAGCTAAACAGCAGCAATTTAGTAATTCCTTTCAACACATAAAACAGCAGCACTTTAGCTGTTCAGCACAACAAACAGCAACATTTCATCTAAGTAGCAGCACTTTAGCTAAACAGAAGCACTTCAGCACAACCTTTCAACACATAAACAACAACACTTAAGTTGTTCAGCACATCATTTCAAGTTTTCAACACATAAAACAGCAGCACTTAAGTCATACAAGTATCTCACAGTTCACAATCGTAAGGACATCACAATTAAAAGTTTACACAAATTTAAGCAAATGTCTTTGCGAATAAAATAAGAATAACACGCCATCAATGATTGAACTTGAACATGGCAGCTTCCACATCTCGCTTCGTCATGAAGAATCAAGCACGGCTTTCCAGATCTGGTGGGGGCAAAACCTACATAAGAACAAGATATGAGATCACACACATAATTTAAAACTTCCAAACTATGCAAATTAGTAGTAATAGCAATGAGGATTTACTTCACCTCTTGATTGTCTTGGAGACAAGTCCAGAAGCTTGTTGAGTTGCCATTGTTGCCATCTACAAGAGCACAATGTAGTATAAGTGAACATGTAAAGAAACATGTCAACAAGATGAAAATGAATAAACAAAAGCACACACACCTTTATATTTGTTCCTTATCCAATCTTGTGAGCACATAAGAGCCTCTAACATTTCCGGAGTAAGACTACAACGATGATCACTTAGAACTCTACCACTGGTGCTGAATGCTGATTCTAAAGCAACGGTGCTAACTGATGTCTACGCACACTTCTATTCTTGTAGACTATGTTGGGCCTCCAAGCGCAGAGGTTTGTAGGACATCAGCAATTTCCCTCAAGTGGATGACCAAAGGTTTATCGAACTCAGGGAAGTAGAGGTTGAAGATGGTCTCTCTCAAGCAACCCTGCAATTAAGATACAAGAAGTCTCTTGTGTCCCCAACACACCTAATACAACTAGGAGTTGTATAGGTGCACTAGTTCGGCGAAGAGATGATAAAATATGGGTGATAGGTGTGGTAAAACGAAGTAATATAAATCTGTAATAAAAAGTGCAGCAAAGAAACAAGTGGTAAACGTGAGCACAAACGGTATTGCAATGGTGGAAACAAGGCCTAGGCTTCATACTTTCACTAGTGGCAACTCGAATGTCTCCAAATGGTGCAAGAGCAAAAAAAGAACAAAGGGTGCAAGAGCTCTCGCTGTCCGTGACTCGAATGTCTCCAAATGGTGTTTGCGTGCAAGAAAGGGGGTAGGGAATAAGAGATGAAAAACAATTTTTGTTGAGAACTCAATCTACTAAAGTTTCACACTCGGTCTTCTTTGGAATATTATCTTGACTCGTCCCCAGACCACTAGCCAGGTACAAGTCAATTTAATCCACTCATTTTCGATATTTTGAGCACTCATGCAATGGATGAGCGTAAGCATGAGAGTTGACACTTTGGATTGCAAAGAGAGAAATATGGTGGAGGAGGAAGACAAAAAGGGTGAGAAAGGCTCACATCAATGAGGACAACCATAGGCGAGAGAAGGCCATATGATAGATATGATGTGAGGAGTAGGGATTGCCATGCAACGGATGCTCATAAGAGCTAAGAAAAGCTCTCCAATGGAACTAGTGGGGGTGCATCCAACTTGCTTGCTCAAGAAGACCTAGAGCTCATTTGAGGAGGCTCATCATTGGAATATACAAGCCAAGTTTTATAGTGTGAAGGGTCCCCAGGTAGCTATATGCATGTATGATTATCTGTATGGAGTACAAGGGATAGAGGATGAAGTACTAGTGTTGATCTCTCAAAAGGAATAGTAGTGTGCCCCCTTCTCTCTTTTTTTTCTTTTTTTCTCTTTTTTATATTTTTTGTATATTTTTTGGTGGCCTCAATGGCTCTTTCTATTTCTCTCATTTGTCCTCTTTGGGATCTTTTAATTTTGTCCTCTTTGGGATCTTTTCCTCACTTTAGGGGCAACACTCTATATATTACAAGAAGTATAGAAGATCTTTCACACTTTATAAAGTACTCAAATCATAACGAAGATGTAACTATCATGATGTATGCAATGTATGCCTCTGCCAGTGTAGCAGGAACATGTATGACATGAAGATCAAGTCATGAAGAGGTGGATGTTGCATGGCAATATATCTCGTAAAGGCTATGGAAATGCCTTGATAGGTAGGTATGGTGGCTGTTTTGAGGAAAGATATAAGGAGGTTTATGATGACAGAGCGTATCATGCCAAGGGTTTGGATGTACCGGCGAAGGTGGACGCAAAATCTCGGAGTGAGAAGAAGGCAATGCACGACACGGGAGAGGCTAGAAAAAATGAGGAGGTGTAAGTGTCAACTTTCAATACTTACATTAGTCCGAAGAACTCATGCACTTATTATCGGTAACTCTCAATCTAGTAAGGAGGTTCACAAAGAGACAAGTACCCCGAGGAGGAGTGTATGGGGGTTTGGTTATCCTTGCGCATCCTCGACTCATGGTACGTGAGTGTACTCTAATATTCGATCCCTCCAAAGAGTAGTGATCCATCTAGTAGCTAAAGTTCTCAACTAATTTTGTAGGTTTTGAAAATAAACACGGATTTCCCAAAATACGACACCTATCACTAATAGGCTAGAGCTCTTGACACCAAAAGTTCAAACATTACTCACATCAATACCTCAAAACCATTGCAAGTTACTACTAAAATTAAATAGCAACCTCAATTACCTACTTTCAAGACAAGACACAACTCAGTGCAACAACCAACTCTCTTAACAAGATAAACATGAAAACTAAAGAGAGTTCCAGCAACAAACTAAAAAAAAGCCAAGGCTCTTGCTAAAGACAAACTAAAGCTAAAACTAAACATGGCAATAGCTACGAAAAGGTAAAGAACACACAACAGAGAAAGATAGGCATGAAAAATTCTATGATGTGTTCGAGATTTTGAAAGTGGAGCGTGTTTCTCTCCCATGCAAAGTAAGACGGGATCTAACTTGTTATGAACAGAAATAAAAGCTAAAGAAAACTAAAAATAAAACCTAAGAACGAGGCGCTCCAAGCATAGCACATAACGCATGAAGTGATAAAAATATAGTGCAACGAGGGACGAACTGATAATTGTTGATGAAGAAGGGGATGCACGGGGGCATCCCCAAGCTTAGACGCTTGAGTCTCCTTGGATATTTATTGGGGTTGCATGGGGGCATCCCCAAGCTTGAGCGCTTGACACTCCCGAATCTTCTTTCATCATCTTCCATCGCACACTTGAAAACTCCCTTCATACATAACTCATCATAAGCTGATTAGAGAGGTTAGTACCCTTAATAAATATTTTTTTCCCACTGGATATAAAGATATTCTTGAAGAGCTACTGTTTATCAAGATTGGCAAAAGGTTTTTTGAAAGAAAAAGCAAGCTTAAGGGTTGCAAAAGTAAGGAGAGACAAAACGTGGCAGAATCTGTGAAAAACAGAACAGCAGGTGGTAAAGAATTTTTTAGGGGTACTTATGCAACTCGAATCAAAAAACTCAGAACAGACGCTCGAAATTCAATTGTATGGAGCACGCTGTCAAAAAAATTCAGATCAAAAAGATGATCTGGTGATTTTAGGCTAATTTTTCCGTCCAATGACAGAATCTGTTTTCTGGACAGCATGTCACAACTTTTGAACTTTCTTGCAATCGGAGGCTAGACTTGGCACAGAGCTTGAAAATAAAGATACAATGATGTTGCTATAGTAGTAACAATCATCAAGACCACTAAAAACATAAGGTAAAAACTCAATTTAAAGATAACAAGGGTTGTCTCCCTAGAGCTCTTTCTTTATAGCCATAAAGATAGGCTTAAGATTTTAGTGATGCTCTCATAGGAATAAGAATTGAAGAACAAAATAGAGAATCAGGAAGCAAATACAAAACACATTTAAGTCTAACATGCTTCCTATGCAAAGGGATCTTATAGAATATTGACTCATTGAAGCATAAAGATATTAGCATAGGAAGGCAAAACAAGTGCAACTTCAAAGCTTTCAACATAAAGAGAGTGAATTTGATATTATTGAAATATCTATGAGCATATGTTCCCCTCTCATAATAATTTTCAGTGGGATCATGAATAAACTCAACAATATAAGTATCACATAAAAAATTGTTACCATGATCCACATGCAAAAGGGTACTCTTACTCTCCACATAAGCATAATCTTTCTCATTGGTAATAGTGGGAGTAGGACTATCATAAACAACTTGAACACTATAGATTAATTGTGTATTATGAAGATGGTGTTCAACAAGGGAGTAATTCCCTCCATGATCATGACAAGTTTCATAAGGATAATTTCTCCTTATGTCATAGGTACCTTTATAATAACTAAAAATAGGAGTTATAACATCATCATAGTAGATAAGAGCATTATCATTGCTAGAAACTATATTTGTAAACATGTTGTCTTTATTCTTACTAGCAAAAGAATTATCAATTACCACATCACTAATGGGTAAAGGACTTGCAATCCTATCATCCCCAAGCTTGGAGCTTTCCATATCATCACTCTCAGAGTTGGTACCAAAGAGATTTTCAAGGTCATAAGTAGCATTATCATCATTTTCCCAATCACAAAAAGTAACATGCATATCATAATCAAAATCATCTTCAATAGTACCTACAGACTTATCTTCAAGATAATAATGAATGCAATCAAGCTCACCATCCTCCATAAATTTCTGTCCGTTAGGATAAAAATCGATGCGAGGAATATGCTCAGGCCAGGTTGTTACCCATTCTTCTTCCTTCCTGCTCCTCTTCCTCCTCCTCTTCTTTTTCTTCTTCTTCACCTTAGGAAGGAGTGGTTGTAGGGGAAGTTTCTCCACATATCCTGGTTTATCATTAGAAACAATAGGGGAAACTTGGGAGAAACTCTCCTTTTTATTAGTAGAAATATAAGAGACATTTTTATACTTTGGTAGAGTTCCCTCCTTTCTAATCTTACTTATGTAATCATTCTCATGGCAATTAACAACACAATAGAGATGGCATTTCTGCAAAGTGTTATTTATTCCCAAAGCATGAACATCTAGCCAAGAAGTCTTTTCTGATAACTCTTCACACATCAAAAATATCATAAGCTCATCATAAAGATCAGGGCTGATCGTGTCATCACACAACTGGCTAACAGTTATGTTTTGAAAGTACATGCACTGAAAATTGAAGTGACCCTTTATGCAGCAAAGTTCACAAGTAAAAGGATAAAGGTCACACAATTCTCTAGCAATTTCATTTAAATCTCTAACCCAAGTGATTGTTCTTTCATGCTTATGTTGCTTACAATACTTCTCTTCTTCAATCATAGGCCTTTCACAAGGTCTATCCACTCCACAAAAATTAACATGCTTATATAAAACTTCATTTTCAGGAATTGGATCATGCATGTTGCAATCATCATTAACAATTTCATTTTCTTTGCAAATCTCTTTAAAAGGTTCATGATGCTTGATCCAATTCTCCTTAGGCATATTAAGATGTGAAGAAAAAGATTTGAGGAAATCAACAAGGAGTTGAGAATCAAGCCCAAACTTAGCACTAAATTTATTAAAACTTGCAGTTTCAACAAAGGACTTAATGCAATCATACTCATAAATTATACCTGACTCTTTACCTTTGTCGATCTCCCAATCTTCAGTGTTGTGTTGGATTCTTTCAAGGAGTTCCCATTTAGCATCAATCTTTTCGTTTGAGAAAGAACCCATCGAGGAAGCATTGAGCAAGTCTTTATCCTGTCGAGATAGCCTTGCATAGAAATTAGTAATAATCATATCTTTGGGGAGCCCATGGTTAGGAAATTTTAGCATCAAAGTTTTCAGTCTCCCCCAAGCTTGAGCTATGCTCTCTCCGTCATGAGGATAGAAATTATAAATATAATTCCTATTCTCATGGACTTCATGAAGAGGATAAAACTTGGAGTAAAAGAGAGACTGGATCACTTCCCAATCCCGTAGGTGAGAATCATCTAGTAGCCTATACCATTCCAATGCTTTTCCTTTCAGTGACAAGGCAAATAATTTATTCATGACTTCACCTCTTGTCAAACCTGAAATCTTAAATAACTCACAAAGTTCTGTAAGTTTCAACAAATGAATACTAGGATTGACTGTCCCATCATAACAATCATTAATAATTATTTCAACTGTCCCAAGTGGTATTTGGAACGGGATACATTCAGTAGTTGGCGGATACTTCTATACCACAGGTGTGGAAAAGCGGTCTCCCCGAAGCAGCGAACTAAGATTGCAGTTTTCCATAAACCTAACTAGTGAAAATAAAAACAAGAAACGAAAAGATTTAATTGCAGAATCTAAAGATATACCTTCAAGCACTCACCTCCCCGGCAACGGCGCCAGAAATAGCTTGATGTCTACGCACGCTTATATTCTTGTAGACTATGTTGGGCCTCCAAGCGCAGAGGTTTGTAGGACAGCAACAATTTCCCTCAAGTGGATGACCAAAGGTTTATCGAACTCAGGGAAGTAGAGGTTGAAGATGGTCTCTCTCAAGCAACCCTGCAATTAAGATAAAATAAGTCTCTTGTGTCCTCAACACACCTAATACAACTAGGAGTTGTATAGGTGCACTAGTTCGGCGAAGAGATGATAAAATATGGGTGATAGGTGTGGTAAAATGAAGTAATATAAATATGTAATAAAAAGTGCAGCAAAGAAACAAGTGGTAAACGTGAGCACAAACGGTAGTTCAATGGTGGAAACAAGGCCTAGGCTTCATACTTTCACTAGTGGCAACTCCCAACAACATTAACATAGTCTAATCACATGATATTTCCCATAAAACATTCAATGGAAACGTACTCGGAGGTCATTCCTTTGTGGTCAAGAGAGGACGAGAATTGTGTAGGGCTACAAAAGCACACCTCAGAGTTCGTAGTTCTCAATCTATGGATTTTCCAATGTCACCGCGGCCATCCAAAGAGAGTACCACAATCACCACAACATATCTAAAGGATAGTCAAAGACAAGCACCAAAAGACTCTCAATCTTCAATCCACACACAAAAGAGGAAATCAGTCATGATAATATTCTTCTAACCCATGTCCAATAGACCGCTGTCACCATGGTCTCGGGGATTATACTAGATAGGATCAAGTGAGTACATCAAATCCAATACATAGAAGAAGGGGAAACATCATGGGATCACCCTAGATTAACATAGACAATGATCACAACAAAGATCACATCATGGGAGAGAGAGAAACCACATAGATCAATATACAAGCCTTAGCCCCGAGGGGGAACTACTCACACATGGACATGGTGAGTGAGAGAGAGTTTTTGATGGAGAGGTGCAGCCCGGAGAAGATGAAGGAGACGGCGACGGCGGCGGCGCCCACGACCACGGCGGTGGCCGCGGCCCTTGTGGGCACCGGCCCTTGGCCCCTTCTTCTTCCTTGGAGATGGTGCTGCTGTGGAGATTGATCTCCCCCTCAAGACGGCTGCCAAGGGGGAGGAAATTTCGTGGTGCCCTTTGACCTAGGTTTCCTCTCTTTATATAGACTCTTGGATTCTCGTCATCCAGATTACGTCTTCTGTATTTCGGGGTTTCTGGAAGCGTCCGAACTCAGATTGGGCCGAATTTTATGTCTAAATCCACCGGAAAAAAACTCCCTACAACTTTGTAGTTTTAAGTTTTTCCGTTTGAGGCCGTCTTCTAGCGTTTCTGAGGCGATCTTTAAAACCTGTCTGATGGGGACAGATTTCGGGAGAGATAGAGTCCAACTCCTACAAGGCTCTTTTTTGTGATTTTTCATTTATCCAAATAATTCCTACACATAAAGTACAAAAACAAGAACTTGTGCAATCTTGCAACCATTAATAGGTTAGTTCCAAAATATGTTATAAAAAGATATGAAAGTGTATCAAAAGCATAACAATATCACACAAAACATGCATGGAGCAAGCAGAAATTATAGATACGTTTGGGACGTATCACTGACCGGAATTGCAAATATGTCACGGGCTAGCATCCGCAAAGTAGGATAGCGTGCTCCAGCCACTTTCCACCAATCCAAGACATTAAAATGTTCTTTTGAAAGTGGAACTAGCTCATCTTCCAAGTAGCGGTCTAACTCAGATTTCATCCTAAAGGTTGCTGGTCTTTTTTGAGCAACACGTTCATTGAAGAGTGACATAAGGGCTGGGGCTTGCATTGAAGAAAAAGAGGAAGAAGGGGCTGATTCATCATCATCCTTCTCAACATTGTATTCTTCTAACAATTGGTATAATTTGGTAACTAAATCTGCCACATACCCCTCACATTCCACAGAAGAAGGGTTGACACCATGCAACATAGCAAAGCAAACTAGCAACATGCCATTTTTGTAGAGAGGATCTAGAATTGTAGCCATGCCCATTAGACATTGAATATCAGTCCAATATTTATTGAACTTCTCTGTCATGCTAGCTGACATGGCTTCTATCACATCATTGCCACATGTTGACCATTGTCTCATGTTCATTTTGATCTCACAAATCTTGGGAAAATATATGTTGGTTGTTACATAATTGGTTCCAGAAAAAAGTTCGGTGATGTCAAATAACAACCGCAACCTCTCTACTACATGCATGGCAAAATCCCATTCTTCCTCACTAGGGAGACTCTCATATTGTTTGTCAACCTTGTTTAATCTCACAAAAACAGATCTATATGGGAGAGCCACACTAAGCATTGTGAAAGTTGAATTCCACCTAGTTTTGCAATCAAGTATTAACCTTCTAGTAATTGTGACCTTTTGATACTTTGCTATTTCCTCAAACTTCTCTACTCTCTTTGGTGTAGCAGTCCAATAGGCAACACTATCTCTAATATTTTCTATGGCTGGTTTCATAGCATCTAAGCCATCTTTGACAATAAGATTCAATATATGTGCACAACAACGCATGTGAAGCAAGGTACCTTTGAGCATGAGCTTAGTTTTTCCTATCTTGGTCACTAACAATTCAACCGCCTTGTCATTAGTGGTGCAATTGTCGACCGTCACAGCTGATAGCTTCTCATCAAGATTCCAAGATATCAAAGTTTCGTGAAGTTCTTTAGCTATAACTTCTACTGTGTGAGGAGCTGGCACATAGATAAACCTACATAACCAACAAGTATACTTTAGAACATGCACAATACTAACAAAACAACAACATATGTTCATAAGACAGCACCATATATTGACAAGAACACACACTATACTAACAAAACAGCAGCACATGTTCATAGGAAAACAACATATATTAACAAGAACACACACTATACTAACAAAACAGCAGCACATGTTCATAAGACAACATCATATATTGACAAGAACACATGCTATACTAACAAAACAGCAGCACAAGTTCATATACCTCATGATAACACTCCTAAGCTTCCAAGAATCATCAATGAAATGGGCTGTGATTGCCATATAACCCTTTTTTTGGTTTTCGGCTGTCCACATATCAGTAGTAATGGCTACTATAGATTTATTTCCAGCCATATACTCAATAGCCTTCTTCCTTTCAGCTTTGTATGCATCCAGAATATCCTTTCTACGAATGAATTAGACACAAGTTAGTAGTCACATATTGAAGAAGGTTACCAATATGGCAATGCATATAAAAAAGAATGAAGGAAATCTACCTAATAGTGTTTCTTGTCACCATTTGAAATAACGGTTGAAGAGCACTAACAAATCTTCGAAAACCTGCATAGTCGACGATAGATAAGGGATACTCATGCACCACAATCATGGATGCTAGCTCCCTTCTAGCAAGATCTTGGTCAAATGTGTAGTTCTCTACTGATGCTTTTCCTTGGCTAGCAGAACTAAATCTCAAAGATGATTGACTAAGGGTTTTACCCCTGGTCTTGATCTTTTTCAAAACACAAATACCTAAATGGTAATGAAGATGCTTGGTCCCATGCTTTGGGTCTCCTCCGAGCGGCTTATTGCAATACATACACTTTGCCTTGCACTCTCTTGCAATCTTAACTCTCTTGAACTCAGCCCACACAGTCGAGGTAAGTTTTCTTTTAGAAGCGACTTCCTCAATTTCTTCCTCCTCTTCAGCCCCATCTTCCACTGCTTCGTTCCCTGCAACCCCATCTTCCTCTCCATCCGAAACAAGAATAGCATCTTCATCCTCCTCCGCAAACTCATGATAATCAACGGACTCGTCGAAATAATCATCCTCTTCCATGTGATCAATTTGAGGTGCACTTCCAGTCCCTGAATACGCAACTAAAGCTTGGGATGCTTGGCCACCACTTTTTGTTGACGGTGGTGTCGACACAATGCCACTGTAGATGTAAAAAATAACAACTATGCCTTAATAACTATGACATTACATATGTTCCTACTCCCTACACACAAAACGAGTAATGGACTAGTGTAAGATTTGAGTGATTCTTACCCAATCTCCGAGTTCTTCCCGTTGATGGACGTGGATGGACTTGCACGGTTCTTTCCGGTGATTGAAGATGATGGACTCGGTGGAGGCTTGCCGCTGGATGGAGGATTCGGTTTGGGGGGGCGTCCTCTTCCTCTCCCAGTGCTCCCACGGCCAGCTCGTCCCCCACCCCTCACTGCTCCGGTGCCGGTGGCATGAGGAGTCAGACGATGGGAAGCTCGTGTGGGGACTGTGGGCGGCATAGCTCGAGTCAGGGGGTCTCGGCGGGGTGCAGAGGGCTTGCAGCCTTGCGAGCCGTGGTCGTCGCACTGGATACTCGAGGCGGACAGCGGGAAGTGGCCGGCGGGCAGTGGCCGGCGAGCGCAGTCAGTGGAAGACTGTTGCCGGCGGGATATGTGTCGTGATGGGACGGGGGGGGGGGGAGGGGGTCGCGGGGTGGGGATGAGGGAGGAGGGAGCAAGGCGGATGACAGGCAGTCGCCGGCGGCGGCGGACAATGGCCGGCGGGAACTCTAGAATCTGGATCGAGATCAAGAAGGGGGCAGGGCAGTGGCGGCCGTGTCCCTCACGGGGTGGGGATGGGGTGGAGGAAGGGAGGCTGCGAGGGAGTGAGGGTGAGAAAGGGGTCACACACGGGATATTAGGTCAAGATATGTTGGGCTTTTTTGGGCCAGTTTTTCTGGGTCAGTTTTCTTGGGCCAGTTTTAATAAGTGTTACTGAGTTACTGATTTATAGGTTTAGGTGTAAATCTTTATGGGTAAGGCGGGTATCGGGGATGGGTAATGACATGCCGTCCCCATCCCCGTTTACCCACTGGGTAAGTCATTTGACCCAATAGCTACCCCATGGGTATAACAACTGGCATATCCCCGTCCCCTAATAGATTAATTACACGTGGGGACATGGGTAACGGTTAACCATTGCCAGCTTGGCGCGGAACCTGTTAGATTCGGCCGCAGGAGGAACTTTTATGTCAACCACACTTTGTGCTGCTACAAAGCTACTTGATGAGATGATGTTGAACTACTCTCAGTGGCACACCGAAAGATCTCCAACTGGTAAGAAGGTAAATTCTGTCGAGGAGATCTCCTCTCTAAATGAAAAGGTTGACCTTATCATGTCTCTACTTACCAAGCAAGCTCCTATTGATCCTTAGGATGTTCCTTTAAATTCTTTGATTTCTTAGGATCAAGTAGATGTGAACTTTATCTCTAGAAACAACTTCAATAATAATGCTTATAGGGGCAACTTTTCTAGTAATCCTAGACCGTTTCCATCCACTTATGGGAACAACAACACCTACCCTAGTAACAAGAACCCCACCTCTGAACTAGAGAGTATTCTTAGAGACTTTATCACTACCCAAAAGGCCTTCAACAAGAATGTGGAAGAAAAACTAGCTAAATTAATAATCTTTGTTTGAAGGTAGACAACTTAGCCCTTGATGTTGAGATGTTAAAAATTACAACCTCTCCCCTCGAGGAGAGTAAGGTCACTCCTATTAATGCTATCCAGTTAAAAATCAATGAAAATATTAGGATGATGGCTAAACTTAAAGAGAGATGGGCTAGATAAAAAGAGGAAGATGATAGAATTAAGAGCCTTCATACCTACCACACAGTAGCTACTATCCAAGTAGTTGAGGATGTCCAAACTGTTAACACCCATCACACCCCTAGTCCCACTGGACCTATCAATGGTGATGCTACCACCTCAACCATAGATGAAGAAACCTCTATGAACATAGAGGTTTTCAAACAAGTGATCTTAAATGATATCACTACCTCCCTGATAGATAGTAGTGATTTAAACTTTGACAACTGCACTTTATCTGAAGTTATTGGTTTCCTACAAAAGATGTCTAGAGACCCCCACACTAGCACACTTAATCTTGCCTTCACAGAGCATATCACCAATGCTCTAATGAAAGTTAGGGAGGATAAGCTTAGACTAGAATCCTCCATACCTAGGAAGCTATAAGATGGTTGGGATCCTATGATAAAAATCAAATTGAATAACTTTTCTTGTTATGCTCTTTGTGATGTTTGAGCAAGTACCTCTGTTATGCCCAAAAGAATGTATGATATGCTTGCATTGAAACCTTTTGATCCTTGTTCTTTTGGTGTTCGTCTTGTTGATTCTTCCGTAAAGAAACCTTTGGGGAAGATCGACGATGTTCTTATCATTGTCAATGAAAAGTATGTTCCCGTTGATTTCACTATTATGGACATTGAGTGTGAGCCCTCTTGTCCAATTATTTTGGGACGTCCTTTTCTTCGCACAGTTGGTGCTGTTATTGACATGAAAGAAGGGATTATAAAATTCCAACTCCCTCTTAAGAAAGGGATGGAACACTTCCCTAGGAAAAATATTAAGTTGCCTTTTGAGTCCGTCACACGGGCTAGTTACTTTCTTGAAAAGACTTGATCTATTTGCATTAAGCCTAGCTAATGGCTTTAAAGAAGCGCTTTCGGGAGGCAGCCCACAACGAATTTAGGTTTTTATTTATGCTTTTCTTCAGTTTTTAGTGGTCTTGATGATTGTTACTACTGTAGCAACATCATTGTATCTTTACTTTTCAAGCTTTGTGCCTTTTATAGCCTCATACGGCAAGGGAAGTAAAAGTTGTGACATGCTGTCCAGAAAACAGATTCTGTCCTCGTGACTAGAAAAATCACAGAAAAATCACAGTTCATCTTTTTGAGCTGAATTTTTTACACAGCGTGCTCTATAAAATTACGAAACTTCCATATGTTCTGAGTTTTTTGACTTGAGTTGCATAAGTAACCCTAAAAAATTCGTTTCTATCTGCTGTTCTGTTTTTCAGAGATTGTGCCACGTTTTGTCTCTCTTTACTTTTGCAAACCTTAAACTTGATTTTTCTTTGCAAAAACTTTTTGGAAATCTTGAGAAACATTAGATCTTCAATATTATCTTTATTTTCAGTACAGGAAAAAATATTTTAGTAGGGTACTAACCTCTCTAATCAGTCTACAATGAGTTATGTATGAAGGGAGTTTTCAAGTGTGCGATGGAAGATGATGAAAGAAGATCTTGGAGTGTCAAACGCTCAAGCTTGGGGATGCCCATGTGCACCCCCAATAAATATTCAAGGAGACTAAAGCGTCTAAGCTTGGGGATGCCCCCGAGCATCCCCTTCTTGATCAACAATTATCAGTTCGTCTCTCGTTACACTATATTTTTATCACTTCATGCGTTATGTGCTATTCTTGGAGCGTCTCGCTCTTAGTTTTTTTTAGTTTTCTTTAGCTTTGTTTGATGTAGTAACAAGTTATATCCCAGCTTACTTACTCTTTTGTGTGGGAGAGATACACGCTCCGCTTGAATTAGAACTCCTCATAGGATTTGCATGCTTATTCTTTTAGCTGTGAGTTGTTCTTTTTCTTTTCTTAGTTGCTGCTTTGTTTAGTTGTAATGCTTTAGTTTCTCTAGAGCTTTGCTTTTGTTTTAGGTTGAACTTTCTATAGGTTGCATGTTTTATCTTGTTAGAGCGTTTGCCTGTTGCACTGAGTTTTGTGTCTTGACTAGAAGTAGGTAGTTGAAGTTGCTTTTCTCTTTGTAGTAGTAACTTGCAATAGTTTTGAGGTATTGATTGGAGTAATGTTTGAACTTTTGGTGTCAAGAGCTCGAGCCTATTAGTGATAGATATCGTATTTTGGGCAATCCGTGTGTTTTTCGAAAACCAAAAACCCCCTGTTGAGAACTCTAGCTACTAGATGGATCACTAACCTCTAGAGGGTTCGAATATTAGAGAACACTCACGTACCATGAGTCGAGGATGCGCAAGGATAACCAAACCCCCATACACTCCTCCTCGGTGTACTTGTCTCTTTGTGAACCTCCTGATTAGATTGAGAGTTACCGATAATAAGTGCATGAGTTCTTCGGACTAATGTGAGTATTCAAAAGTTGACACTTCCACCCACCTATACTTTTTCTAGCCTCTCCTGTGCCGTGCATTGCTCTCTTCTCACTCCGAGAGTTAGCGTCCACCTTCGCCGGTACATCCAAACCCTTGGCATGATACGCTCTGTCATCATAAACCTCCTTATATATTTCCTCAAAACATCCACCATACCTACCTACAAGGCATTTCCATAGCCTTTCCGAGATACATTGCCATGCAACATCCATCCTCTCATGACTTGATCTTCATGTCATACATTTGCATCATGATAGTTATATCTTCTTTATGTGAGTACCTTTGTAAAGTGTGAAAGATCTCCTATATTATTGTAAAATATAGAGTGTTGCCCCTAAAGTGAGGAAAAGATCCCAAAGAGGACAAAATCAAAAGATCCCAAAGAGGGCAAATGAGAGTTAAATAGAAAGAGCCATTGAGGCCACCAAAAAATTCAAAAAAATAGAAAAAAGAGAAAAAGAAATAAAAAGAGAGAAGGGGGCACACTACTATTCCTTTTGAGAGATCCACACCAGTACTTGATCCTCTATCCCTTGTACTCCATAGAGATCATCATCATGCATATAGCTATGTGGGGACCTTCACACTATAGAACTTGGCTTGTATATTCCAATGATGAGCCTCCTCAAACGAGCTCTAGGTCTTCTTGAGCAAGCAAGTTGGATGCACCCCCACTAGTTCCCTTGGAGAGCTTTTAGCTCGCATGTGCATCCGTTGCATGGCAATCCCTACTCCTCACATCATATCTATCATATGGCCTTCTCTCGCCTATAATTTTCCTCATTGATGTGAGCCTTTCACACCCTTTTTTGTCTTCCTCCTCCACCTTCTTTCTGTTTCGCCTTTTAGGTGTCAACTTTCTTTCTCACGCTCATCCATTGCATGAGTGCTCAAAATATCGAAAGGGAGTGGATCAGTTTGACTTGTACCTGGCTAGTGGTCTGGGGACGAGTCAAGATAAGAATCCAAAGGAGACTAAGTGTGAAACTTTAGTAGATAGTTGTTCTCAACAACCTTTTTTTTCTCTCGTATTTCCCTATCCCTTGCTTGCACGCAAACACCATCTGGAGACATTCGAGTCACGGACAGCGAGAGCTCTTGCACCTTTTGTTCTTTTGTTACTTGTGTCAATTCTAATATAGACTCTTGCTTGTTAAGACTTGAATTGAATTGCATGCTTTGATTGCTTTACTTAAAAGTCCTTATATGGTTGTGTGGCATGTCACCACAGAAATTATGCTTGTTATCATTTACCTACTCGAGGACGAGCAGGAATTAAGCTTGGGGAGGTTGATACGTCCAAAACGTATCTATAATTTCTGCTTGCTCCATGCATGTTTTGTGTGACTTTGCCATGTTTTGCTTGAACTTTCATACACTTTTGAGCATATTTGGACTAATTTATTAACCCAGTGCACCCAGCTGCCAGTTGCTGTTTTCTGCTGTTTTTGTATGTCAGGTTTTCCGACCATTAAAAGTGCTCCAAAAATCTGGGAAAATCAGATAAAAAATCAGCGCAACGGATCAGATACAAAATCAGCGCAACGGAAGCTTCCGGAATCACCAAAGGAGGGAAGGAGGGCCACCACCAGGAAGCCAGGAGGGCAGGTGGCGCGGCCCACCATGGGCCGCGCCAGGCACCCTCCTGACTGCCCCGTGGCCCCTCTCGGTGCCCCCCTTCGCCTATATTTACCCCCCGTGACGGAAACCCCTAGGATCAATCCCTCTTTCGCGATCTCGCCTTTGTATCGCCGCCGCCGCCGTTTCAAGATCGGGGCTGCCTGGAGAAGCTGCTCCGGCACCCTGCCGGGAGAAGCTACCCCCTCCGGGAGACTATCGATAGCCATGGACGCCTCCCGTATGTACCGTGAGTAGTTTCCCTTGGACCATGGGTCAGTGACCAGTAGCTATGTGATCTATCTCTCCCTTCTTTGTGCCTCCACTTTCGAGTCCTCGTGAGCTGCCTCACATGATCGAGGCACCTTTGTAATTTTCTGCTGTTGCTATGCTGAGTTTGTTGGGATCTGACACTACTGGAATTCATCAGTTTGCCATGTGTCAACCTCTTTGCCGTCTGTATTTCGTCGGGGCAGACGACAAAGAGGTTGTATGCCGTCCGTTGACCTAATTACAGAAGGCAAAAATCTTACACATGGCAAACTCAAGGTATGCCGTCTGCTTCCACACAGGCTGACGGCAAAGGACTCATTGCCGTCTAGGTACAGACGGAAAAGGAGAAGTGGGCCCAGCCAGGCCCTCCCACCCGGCCTGGCTAACAGCCCCGTGGTATGCCGTCTGCTAGCAGACGGCAAAGCGGTATATGCCGTCTGCTGGCAGACGGCATACTGAACGTCCCGTTAACTGCTTAGAGCAGAGAGAGGAGGGGCCCTATCCCCACACCTCTCTCTGCCGCGCCACACAAGCCCCCGCCGCCGTCGCCCCCGCACGCCGCCGCCGCCCCCCGCAGGTCGCCGCCGCGCCCCGACGCCCGCCCCTCCTCTCTCCCTCCTCCTCCCTCCTCTCTCTCCTCTCTCTCCTCTCTCCTCTAACCGCCGCCACCCTATTGCAGCCGACGCCGCCTCCCTATTGCAGCCGCCGCCGCCGTTCACCCCCGACCCGGCCGCCCTCCTCCACCACCAGGTGAGCCCCCTTTCCTCTTTTTTTTTTCTATGTTTTATTAATTTTTGTTAGCCTTTTATCTGTTTTAGTAATTTTAGTATTGTAGTTAGTTAGGTTAGAAGAAGAAAAAATAATTAAAAGAAGAGGAAAAAGAGAAATAAGAGAAAATAATAATTAGTTAGGTTATTGTATTGTAGCTATTTCTTTTAGTAATTTTATTAGTGTTATTTTCTATGTACTGTTAGTACTAGTATTGTAGTTAGTTATTGTATTGTAGTTAGTTAGGTTAGAAGAAGAAGAAATAATTAAAAGAAGAGGAAAAAGAGAAATAAGAGAAAAAAATAATTAGTTAGGTTATTGTATTGTAGCTATTTCTTTTAGTAATTTTATTAGTGTTATTTTCTATGTACTGTTAGTACTAGTATTGTAGTTAGTTATTGTATTGTAGTTAGTTAGGTTAGAAGAAGAAAAAATAATTAAAAGAAGAGGAAAAAGAGAAATAAGAGAAAAAAATAATTAGTTAGGTTATTGTATTGTAGCTATTTCTTTTAGTAATTTTATTAGTGTTATTTTCTATGTACTGTTAGTACTAGTATTGTTAGCAATTTGTTTTATTTTGTTTTAATTAGATGTAGTTTTAGTTAAAAAAGAAGTGAAAGAAAAAATAGGAGAAGAATAAAAGGATATAAAGAGAAGTAGAAGAAAAGGGAAAAATAAGAAGTAGAAGGAAAAGAAAAAAGATATAGGAAATAGAAGAAGAAGAAGAAGGAGAAGGAGGAGGAGGAGAAGAAGAAGAAAAGAAGGAGGAGGAGGAGGATAAGAAGAAGAAGGTGAAGAAGAAGGAGAAGGAGGAGAAGAAGAATAAGAAGTTGGGGGTGAAGAAGGAGGAGGAGGAGAAAAAAATATAAATGAAATAAATGTAAATAATAGGAAAAACAAAAGAAAAAAATATAGATGTAATTACCGGTATATCGAGTCTCCATGTTGATTGTGTTCATTTTAAAGTGCAGGTCTTTCCCTGTTGTGTGGGTCCGGTGTTCGACGACCTCCGCCCCCTCCATTCGACGACCTCCCTGAGTTTGAGGGTGAGCAAAACAATTCTTATCCTCTCCCCCCTTTCCTTTGCTCAATTCTGGCCTTAAAATAGCTAACTAGGTAGATTTAGTATATTCATATGTAAAGTCGCGTAACCAGTATGCGTCTCCCGTTCGAAAGGGTTACAGTTATAAATATGCATTCATTTGCATATTTATAATAGTGATTCTTTCGAATTGTCCAACGTTATCCATGGACAGCCCGAGTATGTGTAGATTGGGTCGGTTTTCCATGCTCTGGTCCTGATCCGACGCGGAATTTCGTCAGCGCCTCCCTGTTGTTCTCCGGATACACAACCTCTTGGCTTGTTGTCGAGACGTGTATTAGGAGAACAGCGGGGAGGTGCTGCCGAAATACCGCGTCGGATCGGGACCAAAGCATGGGAAACCGACCCAATCTACACATACTCGGGTGGGATTAGGACCTAATCAGAAAGTGGACGTAATAAAATGGTATATTTGTTGTTTAGTAGCTAGCTGTAGCAACAAGATGAGCGATGATCGTGCGTGGATGTACACTGGTCGCCCTAATCAGAAAGAGATCACCAATGAATGGGCAATGAAAACCAAGGAGTTTCTGAGAGCGGCGTTTGCAAATGGGCAGAGAAAAACCTGGTGCCCCTGCGTTAGGTGCGACAATTATAAACAGGCGACAGAGGTGGATATGGGTAAACACTTGCAGAAGTGGGGTTATAAGCCTGGTTATACGGTGTGGACCTTCCATGGCGAGTCTGGCGGACGACGGAGAGAGGAGGTGGTCCGTCAGCGCACGGATGAGTACGGAACCGGGATCGAAGACATGGTGCAGGACTTTGACGATGCGCGGGATGAGGACGATGAGATGGAGGAATCTGCGAAGGCCTTCTATGATATGTTGGAGTCTTCGAAACGTCCGCTGCACGCTCACACTGAGCTTTGTCAGCTCGATGCCATCGCACAGTTGATGGATTTGAAGGCACAATTCAACTTGGGCACAGATTGTTACAATGCGATCATGACCCTAATTGGGCGGTTTCTACCAAAAGATCATGTTATGCCTGCAAACCTGTACCAATCGGATAAAATCCTCAAGGTACTTAAGATGCCCTATGAGAAGATACATGCTTGTGAAAATGGATGTGCTTTATTTAGGAAAGAGTATGCGGACGAAGACTATTGTCCCAAATGCAAGTCATCCAGGTATGTTGTGGTAGACAATGGTCAAGGTGAGAAGACGCAGACCAAAATACCCGTAAATGTTCTTAGGTATCTTCCAGTGATACCAAGAATTCAACGCCTTTACATGATGGAAGAGACAGCCAGACAGATGACATGGCACAAACATGGGAAGAGAACAGAATTTGATGCAGATGGGAAGCCGATGTTGACTCACCCATCGGATGGTTCAGCATGGAAGCACTTTGATGAAAAACATTCGGAAAAAGCTAAGGAGCCAAGGCATTGCCGAATCACCGTCGGCACAGATGGGTTCAATCCTTTCGGTCTGATGGCAGCCCCATACAGTTGTTGGCCTGTATTTGTCATGCCACTCAATCTCCCCCCCTCAGAGATTATGAAAAGGAAGAACATTTTCCTGACGTTGATAATACCAGGGCCCAAATATCCGGGGAAGAATATGGATGTGTACATGAAACCGCTTAAGGAGGAATTGCAACAAGCTTGGGACGAAGGGTTCAAGAAATATGATGCAGCTAGCAAAAAGACCTTCAAAATGCATGTTTGGTACCAGTACTCGATGCATGACTTGCCGGCGTATGCGCTTTTCGCTGGCTTCTGTGTTCATGGAAAGTTCGGGTGCCCAACATGCAAGGCTGCTCTTCAGTTTCATTGGCTGAAGGCGGGTGGCAAGTATTCCTGCTTCGACTTGCATAGACAGTTTCTGCCTCCTAAGCATCCTTTTAGAAAAGACAAGAAGAACTTCATCAAAGGAAAAGTTGTCAAAAACCTGGCAGCACCTACGATGACGGGAGAACATGTCTTGGCACAGTTGAACTCTCTCGAGCCTGATCCAGAACGTCCCGGGTATTTCAAGGGATATAATTCGGAACACGCCTGGACTCACAAGACATGCTTCTGGGATCTCCCCTACTTCCAAGACCTCGAACTTCCACACAATATTGACGTGATGCACACTGAAAAAAATATCGGCGAGGCCCTGTTTGGTACATTTTTCGGCATAGATGGGAAGTCAAAGGATAATCCTAAAGCTAGAGTCGACCAGGAGACTCTATGTGATAGACCCTCAAAGAACATGCGACAACCGAAAGGAAAGAAGAATTGGTCCAAGCCAAGGGCCTGGTTCAATCTTGAAAGGGGGCATATCAGGGAAATCATCTTGTGGGTGCAAAACAGTTTGATGTTCCCCGATGGGTATGCAGCGAATCTGAGGAGGGGAGCGAGTCCTGAAAAACATAAAATATTAGGGCTGAAGAGTCATGATTGGCACATATGGCTTGAGCGGGTAATGCCGGTGATGTTGCGCGGCTATATCCCCGAGGAAGAGTGGCTAGTACTGGCAGAACTGAGCTATTTCTTTCGTGTTCTTTGTGCTAAAGAACTATCCGATGGCGTGCTAGAAGACATGGAAGATATGGCGCCGGAGTTGCTCTGCAAGTTAGAGAAGATCTTTCCACCGGGTTTTTTTAATCCGATGCAGCATTTGATATTGCATCTCCCGACCGAGGCAAGATTAGGGGGCCCTGTGCAAAATCGTTGGTGCTATTCAACGGAGAGAATGCAGCAGACGCTTCGAGCAAAATGTAAAAATAAATGTAGAATTGAACGATCGATGGCCGAGGCTTTCATTACCGAGGAGGCGGCAAACTTCGTGACAACACATTATGAAGCCAAAAATCTCCATTTGCATAATCCAAAGCCTCGGTACAATACTGTCGACCCCCAACGGCGTCAATCCAACCTCAGCCTATTCAAAGGGAAGCTTGGACCTGTTGGTGCTTCGAGAAATAAGATTTTGGATATCAAAGAATGGCAGACTCTTACACTGTATATCTTCACCAACCTAACAGAAGTGCGACCGTACATCGAGTAAGTGCTCGGTACGTACATTGTTTCGCAACTTCTAATAATTCTTGTTTCTTATTAATTCCCCTGAATTCATACAGTCGATACGTCGCCAAATTCTCGAATGGAGTGGTTATTGAAAGTGATTCCATCGCAGAGTATGAGCTTCTTGCCAATCAAGTAGACGGCAATCCTGGTTTCATCTCTTGGTTCAAACGAACGGTAACTATCATTCATATATAGGGTTTCATTTGTTGGTTCGACCTATTTTTCACTAATATAACAATATAAAACTTATAGTCAAATGAGGAGCCTATGGACGCCGAATTGAGACAAGTCGCTAATGGTTTTGACAATAAGGTCCGTGTATTTGAGAAATACGACATCAACGGGTATCGCTTTCGTACCGTTGATAAAGAGCGAAAAATGGCCGATCGAAAAAGTACAAATGCGGGTGTCTCTGCTGTCGGCGACGGAGGTATTGAGTATTATGGAAGAGTTGAAGCAATATACGAACTTCTATTCTATGGTGAGAATCCTCCCAACGTCGTTGTCTTCAAATGTCATTGGTTTCTCCCGTCGAGGACTAGACGGACTCATGAACATGTAGGTCTAGTTGAAATTCGACAAGACACCCATTTAAATTTCCCTGATGTCTATATTACGGCTCAACAGGCCACCCAGGTTTTCTATCTATCCTACCCCTGCCAAACGGTTGAAAACCTGAAAGGTTGGGATGTCGTTTATGATGTGCCACCACATATTAGACCACCTCCCCCCAATGAAGACGATTATGTACCCCACATTGACCCAGAGACATATGAAGGAGAATTCTTCCAAGAAACACGAGTGATAAAAAAACGTTTCCGAAACCGCTCTACGCAACCCCAGAACATGGAAGAAGACAATGAGAGTGAACCCGATAACGATGATGAGAGTGAACCCGCTAACGACGATGTTGAAGAGCCTGAAGAAGAGGTTACTGCTCCAGATGACCTGTCAATGCTTGACCGTTTACATAAAGGCCTTCCAAATGTTGGTGTTGTTGAACCTATTATCGACGACACGCGTGATAGCGATGACGATCCTTCAATTGATCGCGGAGAAGAGACCGATGATCCCGACTATTGTTAGTTGTATGCATCTCAACTTTAATTACATATATATATATTCTCATTATTGTAGTAATTACTGTTGTATTATTAATTCTTTTTCTCATTGTACTAATTATTTTATTTTAATTCTTGGCAGGTTCGTGACAGATATGGAGGGCGAGTCTCAGGCTCGCGAGGGAGGGGTCGGGGTCATGCGCTCCCACCTCTGGCTCTACGGAGGTCTTTGCTTGAGAGTATTTCCTCGCCTCCTCCTTCTACTGATGAGCCGCCCAGGGGGAGAGGAGGTCGGAAGAAGACCGGGAGAGGCAAAGCAGGTGGTGGTCGCGGGAAAGGGAGACGAACACCTGCTGCTGCTTCCTCGCCGCCACCTCCGGCTGATTCTCCAGAGCACTGCAGGGTGGACCATCCTGAGGTGGAGGAGGAGGCTACGTCCACCCGCACGACCTGGAGTCCCTGGCCGGACCAGCCGGAGCAGCACACGCCTGAGGGGGAGGCTGGTGCCGAGTTGGACACTACGGATGAGGAGGAGGTAGCTGAGGGTACCACCGTGTACCAGCGTGGGGGTACACGGCTCCCGTCCGTGCCGGTGACTCCCTCCCATAAGTGGTTGAATACGCCTAATGGAGAGACGTAAGTGCACTTATACTCTCTTCCGGTACCTTCTATACATATGTCTATCTGATGGCTTTGTCTTTTTATACTGCAGGGGTTGGATATACGGCAATGGTGTCCGCAATCCCAACTCCATCCTTGGTGTGCTCGTCAGGGAGAACTTCCCGGGGCTGGTTCAATTGCCCGGACCTGATGAGGTTCCGCAGCCTGGACTCAAGTGGGAGCACTATTGTGCTGCCCCGGCCCCGCCGGATACGACCATCAACGGGGTCGAATGCCACACCAGAGCCGACATGGTGATCAACGGCTTTTGGGTAATTTCTGTTTCACACAATAAAATCATGCTATTGCAGTGTTGTCTCATGCACTCATCAGTGTTGTCATCAGTGTTGTCTCATCAGTGCACTCATCAGTGTTGTCTCGTGCTATTGCAGGTCTACTACAAGGTCGATGAGTCCAAGGAGCAGGAGGCGGAGGACGTGTTAGTTGCAGAGGCCACGCGCCTCTTGCAGAACACAAGGCACGAGATGCGAGTGCAGGCGGTCCGTGACTACTACGCCAAGCAAGGGCGCAAGCGTAGCAAGAAGGACTGCCGCAAGAAGTTTCTGACCAGGGCCCAGTACATGACGGTAACCCTTCTTAAGTCTTGAATAGTTTGCTTGATTTGATTCCTATCTAGGCTACTTATTAGTTTCCTTGTTTACTAACTTAGGCGCCACCGAGATGGTGTGCGGACAAGATGGATTGTTGGGAGGCCATTGTGGACCACTGGTGCTCAGATGCCTGGTTGGCTATCCACAACAATGCCAAGGAGTGCCGCGCCCAAATGGTTGGTGTGCCACACCATCAAGGAAGCCGCAACTTAGCTGGTTACGGGAATAAATGGGTATGTGCTTTGCTTCAATTTTCATGCAAATGTTACTTTTCTTTGTCTTTTTGGCACCCACAACTTACTAATATCGTGCTTTGCTTTGTCTTCTAGGCGGAGCATAATAAAACGGAGGTGCCTCAGGTGTTCGACATGTATGGCATGGCCCATACAGCGTCGTACAAGAAGGCAAAGGCGCTCTCAGAGTCTGATCTCGCCAGTCCTTCGACTTTCACCAACATTTCCGCCTATAGTAAGCTCAAGGCTTATACTGAGGTGGCGAAGGAGAAGCACGGGGAGGATTATAACCCGCTTGGGAAGCCTATTGAGCCGGAGCTGGTGATGATCTCTGGTGGCGGAAGGCGCCATGGCGCCATGGCCATTGGAGATAAGTTGATCAGGTGCGATAAGACTCTTCCTGAGATCAAGGTGCGCCAAACGAGCTCTTCTCCTGCTATAAGGACTCGTCCGCGGCCAGTCGACCTCGCTATCCAGGTTATCCATAAGGACTCTTGCATTCTTGTTTTCTCTCATCGAATATTACAATGCTAACTAGAGGAGTGGGGTTGCAGGAAGCTCTTGAGAAAGAGCGACAGAACACCCAGCGGCTACTGGAGGAGAAGGAGCGGTTGGCAGAGGAGAAGGCAGCGGAGAGAGAGCGGCTGGCGGAGCAGAGGACGGCGAAGGCTCTCGAGGAGGCCGCGGCACGACACGATGCATCGAACCGGGCCTTGTATGAGCTCTTCGTGGTAAGTCACTTGTTCATATTCACCCAAAGAATGCATGTTATCATTTTTGTTTATATTACTAACTAATATGATTGACTCATGAAAAACAAATGTGCAGACTATGTGCGAGAAGACTGGTCAGGCCGCTCCACCGATGCCAATCATTTCTCCTGTGGGGACGGTGAGTATCTTTTGATGATCATCAATACCATATTGAGTGGCGTCGTGCTAACCTCTAGTTGATCTTTTTGTGCAGCATAACTCTCGGGCTGCGTCCCATGATCCTTCTCCACCGTCAACATCGGGCAACCCGACGGATGCTTCTCAGCCACCTCAGCCTTGAGGGCTACACTCCGGTAAGTTGTGTTGTATATTTTGCTTTATTAATGCTTAGTTAGTTTGAAAATGCATATTTAGCTTCTGAAATATTATGAAATTCTTAAATATAGCTAAGTTAGCCTAATAATAGCATGATTAGCCAGATTTTCTCACAATATGATGAAGTTAGCCTAATTTTCTCACAAAATGCTAAAGTTACCTTAATTGGCTCAAAAAATGCTTAAGTTAGCTTCATTTGTTCAAAGTTGCCAAAGTTAGCTTAATTTGATCACAAAATGGTAAATTTAGCTTGATTTGCTCACAAGATGCTAAAGTTAGCTTGAATCGCTCACAAAATGCTAAAGTTAGCTTGATTCACTTAAAAAATTGTAAAGTTAGCTAAAGTGGGTCACAAAATGCTAAAGCTAGCTTAATTGGCTCACAATATGCTAAAGTCAGCTTAATTCCTCAAAACACGCTAAAGTTTCTTAAATTGCTCACAATATGCTAAAGTTAGTTTCATTGGCTCAAAATATGCTAATGTTTGCTTAATTGCTCACAAATGCTAAAGGTTAGCTTAATTTCTCAAAATATGCTCACAAATGCTCAAGGTTAGCTTAATTGCTCACAAATGCTAAAGAAAACAGAAGAAGAAGAAGAAGAACAAGGAGAGGAGAGAAGAAAAACAAGGAGAAGATAGAAAAGAACTCTTCTCTGTTCTTCTTCTCTCCTCCTTGTTCTTCTTCTCTTTTCTTCTTCTTCTTGTCCTTCTCCTTCTCTTATTACTTATTCTTCTTGTCCTCCTTCTTCCGCTAACTTTCTTATTTTGATTTTGCAGATTTGCTTTATGAGGGTCGTGCATCGATGGAGTTGCTGTATTTTCACTTTCAATATAGCTTAGAAACATTTTATTGTTGTTATGAACTGTTTGGAGACTTTGTGTAATGAACTATGTATATATTGTTGTTATCCTTGTTTGGAAACAATGTGTTATCCTTGTTGGAGATTCATATGTTGTTTGATATGATGTGATGTGGTGTTAAAATGTGCTTCTGATTCTGCTGCTATATATATATATTGTTTTTTTGTCAAATGCAGGGATTAATAGAAAAACAGAAAAAACAGAGGCTATATAGCCTCTTTGTCGTCAGGAAGCAGACGGCAAAAGCCTTTGCCGTCTGCTTGCAGTTGGCAAAGAGGACACGTGGCGCCCAGCTGTGCAATCTGGCAACAGCTGGGTGACCATTTGGTCATTATGCCGTCTGCCTCCGGCAAGGCAGACTGCAAAGCGTAGGACTTTGTCGTCTGCTGCTGGACGACAAACATATGACGGGGGGGGGGGGGGTGACGTCATTACCTTATCCGATGACGTCACCGTTCTTTGCCGTCTGTCCGTAGACGGCAACCCCGCCGTTAACGGCCTGACGGAGCCGGCTGGCACAGCTTCGCCGTCAAGCTTCTCTGCCGTCTGTTTCTTATTCCAGCGGACGGCAAAGAGCTTTGCCGTCCGTCGATATACAACAGACGGCAACACACCTCTTTGCCGATGAAATGGCTGACGGGTGCTTTACCGTGCGGGGGCAGACGGCAAAGGGTTTTGCCGTCGGCCATACATGTGTTTGCCGTCCGCCATGGCAGACGGCAAACAGGCGAATTCCAGTTGTGTGATGGATTATGAGACTATGCTCAGATTGTGATGGGTAATATATTTGGTTCTTCTCTTTTATATTTTGTTCTTGAGTAAATTCTTGTATGTTCTCCCTTGCCGTACTTTACTTTGGCCAAGTGATTTATTGCAACTCCAAGAGGGAGCGTTATGCTTGATTGTGGGTTCAGCCCCTTGATGTCTAGCTTGAGTGACATAAACATGAGACTAAGGGATGTGCTGTTGCCACCAGGGATAAAACAACAGTGCTTGTATCCGCGGGTTTAAGGATTGTTTACTTTACGCAAAGTTCTTTTAATGCAGTTGTCTGTTGCTTTGAGTTTACACTTTGGGTGGGATCGCAACTTAATACCAGCGATATGTTCTGGATAGATATATCAATGTGGATGATTCGTAGTAGATGCAGATGGATTTCGGTCTAATTACCTTGGTGTACTGCCCATTGCTTTTGAGCCCTTCCTTTCTTTGCAGCATAGTTAGCATTGCGGTGCCTTCATAATCCTGTCAATTTCCCAACTGTGATTTGTTTACCTCGCTAGCACTTTCGTCTTTAGGGAGAGAGACATCACTAGTGAAAATCACGTGACCTTGGTCCATCTTCATATCATTGTTTAGACCATCAATTTACTTTCAGTATTTACTTTCACTTGCCACTATCATTATCTCTTGTGTAATCCTTTGTAAACAGCAAGGCCAGAGGAATTGACTACTCCTCTGTACTCGTTGGGAGAAAAGTTATTTGTTTCTGTGTGCAGGTCCTGTCAACTCCCTAGTCAGAAGCTAATTTCTGGCGCCGTTGTCACCTTCTTGTATCTCTTGGAGTCCTACTGGTTCGATAACCTTGGTATCTTCACCGAGGGAAATTTGCTGCTATGCTACATCTCACCTTGCACTTGGGGTAACCAACGAGAAGTGAGAGAACTATCCTCACCGTATCAAGAGCTTCTTGTGGATGAACGATGAGATGAGTGACTTGAGTTCCTTGAAGAGTAACTCTTCTTGGGTGAAGAAAAACCTTTTCTTTGGAAGCGGTTGAAGCGTCTCATGATCAATGCAAAATCCTTCCCAATGCTTGCAGGATCATCAGATTCGACATCTGAAGCAGAACTGACTTCGGGTGAAGAATGATACGAAGCTTTTTCTTTCAGAGCATGTGATCTTCTTCGAGAGCCATTAATGACACATTTATCATCTTCTTCCATTTCAAAAGTGGTGAGTCTCTCAAGAATATCAGCGGAAACAAGATTTCAGAAATCAGTTCTTTCCTTGATCATTAGCACAATGTGATCAAACGAATCATCCAATGAGCGAAGCAAAGTTCTTACAATAGAGTGAGGAGTAATGTCATCAGCACCGAGGGAAATCAGCTCATTTGCAAGAGCAGTGAGTCTGCTGTAAATGGAGTTGACTTTTTCACCCTCGTTTCTCTTGAATCGATAGAATTTGCTTCGGAGAGTGTCAATTCTGGCATCTTTCTGAGTGGATACACCTTCTCCAATCTTTTCCAGATAGTCCCATACACCTTTGGCAGATGGGATATTCTTCACTTCATGATACTCTTCTGGAGTCAAATGATTGATGATGAATACCCAGACTTCAGAATCAAGATCAATCAATTTTGCTTCAGCAGGAGTGATAGCATTCACATCTGCGACTGTGACTCCATTCAAGACAACTTGCCTGGCAGCTGAATTGATAACCATGATGTTTCTCTTCATTTTGTCCTTCCAGTACGGGTAGTCCTTCCCATTGAAAACAGGAATAGGTTTGCCGGAGTGAATAGCTGTGAAAGACATACTTGCAAACACTCGAGGAGGTTAATCCAAACAAAGAGTGACTGGCTCTGATACCAATTGAAAGTCCAAGTATGTGATCAAAGGGGGAGGGGGTGAATGATTACTTCAAATTTTCGCATGAAACTCTGAAGTGAAGCATAACTTAGCAGCAAAAGTAATTCAACAGAAAGGTAAACAGTGAAGCAGAACAAGAGTGAAGCACAACATAGCGAATCAAAAGCATCGAATCAGTTGCATTGAATCAAATCACAGAAGCAATTGCAAAACTGAAGGTAAGTGCGGAATGTAAAACGAACTCTTGACTCGGTGATGTTTGTTCGACTAGTTCACACTCTGCAAAGTGCTACGCCTGGTTGGGGGGACTTTTGATTGAACACAGGAGCTAACCTCTCTCCGTCCGTTTCTCCACTGCACCAATCTCCTTGAGCTTGGCCAGTTCTTCACTCGTGGTTGATTATTGAGGAAATCACCGAAACCTTTGACAAACTGGACTTCGAGGCGACAATTACTCCTCGCTCTCTGAAGAACAACACTCTAACCGTTGATGACCCACAACCGTAAGGGATCTATTGCAGCGTTTTCGATAAGTAAGAGTGTCGAACCCAACGAGGAGCAGAAGGTAATTGCAAGTGACTTTGGCAAGGAGATAACTGCAAGCACTGAAAGATGAATTTTTAGGGGTTTTCTTGGTATAAGAAACAGGAAAGTAAAAACGAGCAAAGTAAAGGCACTGGAGAGTAACGAGTGGCCCAATCCTTTCTGAGCAAAGGAGAGGCCTAGCAACTGAACTTATAAAGGCTAAAGTGTTCTTGAGGACACACGGGAGAGGTAGTCATGTGCTTTCGCCATATTTCGTATCGGTACTATGTGCTGTGTTGATAAGTGTTGAGTGGGTGGATCTATGCTAGTACACCCTCTAGACTAAGATAAGTGCACTCTTATGATTAAACACCTTGCAAGCATCCACAAATACAAGATAGTAATTAAGGCAAAAGCCTAACCATAGCAATACAATCAGTGATCCATTGTTCCTTTGTGCAAAAGCGTGCAAACTGGGGTTTAGGTTTCTGTCACTCCGGCAACCCACCGTAAGAATTCTTTGTACACAATATATTCCCCTAGGTCCTTGATAAGGCGAAGTTTTGAGTGTTTGACTCACACAACACCACTAGGAAAATAACAACACAACTTAAACATCAAACAACACATATTACTTCAACATCATATGACTACTAACAACTAGACTTCTCCCATGTCCTCAAGAACTAAAGTAACTACTCACAAGAAATAAAAGAGATCATGATCAGTGGGGATAAATAGATGATAAACAATCTGGACACAATAATATTTCTCCAACAAAACTCAATAGCATTCACCACAAAGTAGTAATCAACACCGATAGAGTAGAGAGGATAGATAGTACGGATTACAACACAATTTGCAATTGTGATATGAGATTGGATGGAGGTGGAGATGGTGCTGATGATGGGGATGATGTTGATGATGATCTCGATGATGCCCGTGACGATGGTGATGACGGTGGCGATGATCTCCCCTTCCGGGAGGTGATCTCCCCGGCGGAATCTGCCCACCAGAGATGGCTTTTCTTCTCTGTAGGTTTCCGCCACGGAGCACCGGCGGAACTCCGTAACCCCCCCTTTTTAGGGTTTCTGGAAGATGTGCGATATATAGGCCAGAGGGGGGAACCGCGAGTGGTCCCAGGGGCCTAGGCGCCCTCCCGGCGCGGCCAGGGTGGGGGCCGTGCCAGGTGGCCGCTTGGGCACCCTGTGGCCCCCCTCTGGTCGCTCTTTTGCGTGTCTTCGTGATCCTTCTAGAAAATAGCCTCCGTCGATTTTCAGATAATTTGGAGGTATTCATCTTCAGCGACTCATCGTCCACTTTTTACCGCTAAATCCTGCGTCTGCTGCTTCGGCACCGGAAAGTTGCAAACTGTGTAAAATAGGCGAAAACAACATAAGAATATCATCATATCATGGAATATATCAATTAATAAGAAAGAATTACTGTATAAAATAGTGATGCATTTTGGACGTATCAACTCCCCCAAGCTTAGACCTCGCTTGTCCCCAAGCGATTACTGAGCTCGGTAAACCTGTCCACAAGTTTAGAGAGTGAAGTGTCGATAAATAGAATACGGACAAGAAGCATCAAGGTTTCTTCGTCAAACTCAAGAATCCTCAACAACAACCTCAACTCATAAGGCCCTTATGAGAAAGTAATAACAATTATAATCAAAAGTAGGGCTGAGGAAACTCATCAAATTATGGCAAACATATCCTTGGTCAAAGGACAACTGATAACTTTTACTGTTGCTCTTTATTTCTAATAAAACACTTTGAAGCTTTTGAAAGAACATGTTATTAGTCATGAAGTGTAAATGCTAACACAAAGGAAGATGCTTGCTTGGCAAAAGCTTTCGCAAACAACTTACTTATCAAAAGATAATGTCAACAAGGATGTGGCAAGGCAAAACTTAATGCATCTCTATATGGATGAATCCTCATCAACATCAAATGTCTATTCTCTTAGAGAAAGGAAGGAAGTGGGTCAACTGACTCAACATGAAGGTGGATGAAAGGCCTTGTTAAGGGCAAGCAGGGAAAACTCATGTGCTATCCTTAAATCAAACAGGATAAAAAAAGATTTTGGGGCGGTGCATAGTTTGTCAACGAATGCTAATAGATAGCTCAATTACTTCTCAAGATGGACAAGTTTCGAGGAACGACTCCCAAGTGGGGACGATCAAATCCCCTTAATATCCTTTGTTTATCACTGCCAAAGTTTCTAATTTCTCATAGACCAAGCGTGAAGGAGGGTTTGTTTGTTATATTATCTTTCGAGCTGGGCGCACCCATGCCCGTTCCTCCTTGTATTATGGGTTTGCAGATTAGACATGCAATCCCGGGGTAAAACTTGTCCAACTTAAGAAGATCATGAATTACCTACTACTTCCTCATGAGCTAAACAAGAGGCACAAAACAGAAGATTTTGAACATTTAAGGATAACACATAAATTCTATACTTATAGGAGTGGTAAGGGAATACCACGAATAGGAAGGTATGGTGGACTCATATGGAAGGTGTTGGTTTCAGGGTATGGATGCACAAGCAGAAATCTACTTGGCAAAGAGTTTGGCTAACAAAGGCGTTGAGAGAACAGACAATTGATGCTAATTTAGATGCAAAACATATAAGGCATAAACATTAAGGTAAGCATAACACATCAAGTTGTCTTCCTTGTCAACATAACACTTCAAGCATAATAACATAAAGGTTTTGGCTATGTCGCTACTTTTGAAAACATGCATGTTGTCATGACCAAAGCTATGTTTTCCAAAATTAAATAAAGTTTTCAAAGCCATACCTTATATAAGGTCAATACTCCCCATAAGAATCGTCATATGAGGCCGATTGCGCGAAGAGAATACCGAGCGCAGCGAAGGAACTAATCGACTTCTCATTAATATTCCATTATAGACGACTCCACACTCACGGATACAATCTCTCCACAGAAGGAGTGATAGACCTTGATGCAAACACCTATTTCATATAATAACTTCCCTAGACATGATATGACTCTACTTGACTCTAAAAGACTAAGATAAAGATAAAGATACCGGGCACTCCCCCAAGCTTGGAACAAGCCAAGGGGATGCCATTACCGGAGGATATTTACTCCTCATTCTTGTTCTTCTCAGTCAGGTACTCCTTGGCGAAGCGCTTCCATGGTAGCTCCTCTCCAGTCTCGAAGGACATCCCTTCTCCAGGATCCTTCACTCAGCACCTAAACCCATGCACAGAAACTTTAGTTCATACTCACAGTTCTGGTTGTGCAGATCATAGATTTGTGATTGGAGCCCGTAAACTTTTTCTTCTAGTGCGGACAAACTTGACCACATCTCCTTCATCTCTTTCTTATGGGAAGCCTCGATCTCGTTCCTGATGTCGAAGTTGGCTTCAACACCACGCTCCACCATCTTCTTGAACTTGTAGACCTCATGTTCCATCTCCTTCAGCCGCTCCTCGGTGCTCGCCTCCATGACTGGTCCCTTCAGATCTTCCTTGTGGAGAACACCGTCCTCCACACGAAGGACCTGGGGGTGCTTGTTCACCTCAGCGAGGTAAGGGTTGATGACGTTGACGACGAACTTGTCCTTGGGGGAACTTGGGGAAGCCATGGCACCTAGGTCTATCTAAAATATTTCCTGGCAGAAACAGATTGAAGAGAAAACACACGAAATCGCGAGATACGTTGCCGGAACGATCCGGGCAAATATATAGCAAAAATTTCTGCAACAAAAGGAAGGTAACGAGCCAAAGTGGGGTCGGAGACGGACTCCTGGGTGCCCAGGAGGCCTCCCGGCGCGGCCAGGAGGTAGGCCGCGCCAGGGGGGCACCTGGGCCCCCTGGAGCTCCTCTCCGGCTCCACTTAGGCCTCGAATTTTCCTAATTTTGCAAAAACTCATAATATGGAACTTTTATGGCGGTTCGCGATGTTTCCTTACCGTAATACATACCTTTTCTTATTCTGCTTTTGTCGGTGTCTGAAACAGGGCTGCAACATGTTCTTCATGAGTTGTTGTGTGTATTATATTTACATCAACATTGACGGGATCTCGCGCCATGTAATGCTTGAGTCTTTGCCCATTCACAACTTGAGGTTTGGTGCCTTCAAATTTTTTAATCTTGATTGCACCAGACCGGTAGACTTCTTCGATATGAAATGGCCCTTCCCACCTGGAAAGTAGTTTACCTGGAGAAAACCTGAAACGGGATCTAAACAATAAAACTTTATCACCAAAATTAAATTCACGTTTCAGAATCCTCCTGTCATGCCACTTCTTTACCTTTTCCTTAAACATTTTAGCGCTCTCGTAAGCTTCACTTCTCCACTCATCTAGAGAAGTGAAGTTCATGAGACGCTTTTCACCAGCTAACTTTGGGTCAGCATTAAGCTCTCTAACAGCCCAGAAAGCTTTGTGCTCTAATTCTAATGGCAAATGGCAAGCCTTGCCATAGACCATTATATAGGGAGACATGCCCATGGGGTTTTTGTAAGCAGTTCTATACGCCCACAAAGCATCTCCTAACTTACTTGACCAGTCCTTCCTATTTCTGTTAACTGTCTTTTGCAAGATCAGCTTGATCTCTCTATTGTTGAGCTCAACTTGCCCACTAGTTTGAGGATGGTACGGTGAAGCAATTCTATGATTGACAGCGTACTTGGCAAAAGCTTTTCTAAAAGCTCCATGCGTGAAGTGTGATCCTCCATCAGTCATGAGATACCTAGGTACACCAAACCTAGGGAAAATTACATCTTTGAGCATTTTCAAATATGTTTTGTGATCAACACTCTCAGTGGGGATTGCTTCAACCCACTTGGTTACATAATCAACAACAACTAATTTTTGACTGTACTTGTGCGAAGAAGGAAAAGGACCCATAAAATCAAAACCCCAGCAATCAAAAGGCTCAATCACTAGTGAGTAATTCATAGGCATCTCATTCCTTCTACTAATATTACCAACTCTCTGACATTTATCACAGGCTAAAACATAATTTCTAGCATCTTTTAAGAGAGTAGGCCAATAAAAACCTGATTGGAGAACCTTATGTGCGGTTCTCTCACCGGCGTGATGTCCTCCATAGGGACTATCGTGACATTGCTTGAGAATGTCCTTCTGCTCGTGTTCCGGTATGCATCTTCTCACGATCCCGTCTGGACCTTCTTTGAAAAGATGTGGGTCATCCCAAAAGTAATGCCTCAAATCATGGAAGAACTTCTTCCTTTGCTAAAATGTTAAACCTAGAGGCAAATACTTTGCAACGATAAAATTAGCATAATCTGCAAACCAAGGATCGGAAAGTGATTGTACTTTAACAACAGCAAGTGTTTCATCTGGAAAACTGTCGTTGGCCGGGATGGGGTCATGCGGTATATCTTCCATCCTTGAAAGATTGTCTGCGACAGGGTTGTCTGCTCCTTTTCTATCAACAATCTGCAAATCAAATTCTTGAAGGAGGAGTACCCATCTGATGAGTCTTGTCTTGGCATCCTTCTTTGTCATAAGATATTTAATGGAAGCATGGTCAGTATGAATAATAACTTTAGAATCAACAATATACTTCCTAAACTTATCACAAGCAAACACTACTGCTAAGAATTCCTTCTCAGTAGTAGCATAGTTCTTTTGAGCACTATCAAGGGTTTTACTAGCATAATATATAACATTCAAATTTTTATCAACCCTTTGTCCTAAAACAGCTCCAACAGCAAAATCACTAGCATCACACATAATTTCAAAGGGCAAACTCCAGTCAGGCGGTTGTACTATAGGAGCGGTTATTAAAGATTTCTTAAGAACTTCGAAAGCCTCCTTACAATCTTCATCAAATACAAAAGGAACATCCTTCTGGAGAAGATTAGTGAGGGGTCTCGAGGTCTTAGAAAAGTCTTTAATAAATCTTCTATAGAAACTAGCATGACCGAGAAAACTACGAATACCTTTAATGTCCCTTGGATAGGGCATCCTTTCGATAGCTTCAATCTTCGCCTTGTCCACTTCAATTCCCCTCTCGGAAATCTTGTGGCCAAGCACGATCCCTTCGTTAACCATGAAGTGGCACTTTTCCCAGTTTAGAACTAAGTTTGTATCCTCGCATCTCTGGAAAACTTTATTAAGATTGTGGAGACAGTGGTCAAAGGAAGTTCCATAGACGGAGAAATCGTCCATGAAGACTTCCACAATCTCCTCACAGAAACCATGAAATATTGCAGTCATACATCTCTGAAAAGTAGCAGGGGCATTTCATAAACCAAAAGGCATACGCCTATAAGCATAATTACCATAAGGACAAGTGAAAGTGGTCTTCTCTTGATCGGTAGTGTTAACATGAATTTGAGAGAAGCCAGAGTACCCGTCAAGATAGCAAAATTGGGTGTTTTTCGACAACCTCTCAAGCATCTAATCGATAAAGGGCAGCGGGTAGTGGTCCTTCCTAGTTGCCTTGTTCAACTTCCTGTAATCAATACACATTCTATATCCAATAATAATTCTCTGAGGTATTAGTTCATTCTTATCATTAGGGACTACAGTTGTCCCTCCTTTCTTAGGAACACAATGAACTGGACTTACCCACTTACTATCAGCTATAGGGTAGATAATACCTGCGGCTAGAAGCTTGAGGATTTCGGTCCTCACAACATCCATCATCTTTGGGTTCAACCATCGTTGATGGTCAACAACATGTTTAGCATCGGGCTCGAGGTTGATGGTATGTTGGCAGATAGATGGACTAATTCCCTTAAGGTCATCAAGGGTATAGCCAATTGCACCACGGTGTTTACGAAGTATCTCCAATAATCGCTCTTCTTCATATCCTGAAAGGTTAGAGTTGATAATAACAGGATATACTTTCTTTTCATCTAAATAAGCATACTTGAGCGTATTGGGAAGAGGTTTGAGATCAAACACTGGGTCTTATTTTGGTTTGGATAGAATTCCTAAAGGTTCAACTGGAAGGTTGTGCTTCAGGATAGCAGGTTGTCTCAAGAAGATTTCATCAATTTCATTTCTTTCCTGCATATGAGTATCATTCTCGTGGTCCTCCATGTATTGCCGCAAAGGATCATTAGGGGGAATAGCAATAGAAGCAATACTTTCAATAATTTTATCATCATTAGGTAATTCAGTACCACGAGGCTTCTTAGAGATCTTAGAAAAGTTAAATTCATATGGCTCACCATTGAATTCAACAGAAACTTTACCTTTCTTGCAATCTATAATAGCTCCACAAGTTCTGAGAAAAGGTCTACCAAAATAATAGGACAAAAACTATCATGTACTGAACCAAGTACGAGAAAGTCGGTAGGATACTTTACCTTTCCGCATAGGACTTCAACATCTCTCACAATCCCAATAGGAGAGATAGTAGCTTTGTTTGCAAGATGAATAGTAACATCAATATCTTCGAGTTCACAGGGTGAAATCTCACCCATGATCTCTTGATAAAGCGAATAAGGAATCGCGCTAGCACTTGATCCCAGATCGCATAGCCCGTAATAATTGTGATCTCCTATTTTAACAGATACAACTGGTGTACCTGAAATTGGGCTTTTATTCTTGGCTGTGACAATGTTAGTTGAAACAGCACAAAAATTTATAATAGAATCTGAAACATCATTAGTAACTAAATCTTTAACCATAGTAACTTGAGGATCGACTCTGATCTGGTCCTCAGGTTCGCCTGTCCTCCTCTCACTTTTATTTATTATGCCTGTCACAAAAGAGTGCTCCCTTATTCTTGAAGGAAAAGGGGTTGTTCATATATAACTGCAGGCAAAATAGGATCAGCAACGTGAATATCAATAGGCACTTCTTTAAAAGGCTTATTGTACTGATCCTTCTTCATCTTAGAAGAATCAACATGAGAGGCAAAGTTCTTACAAAAATCAATCATTAGATGGGAATCCAGACCAACCTTAGAGCAAAAGGTATTAAAATAATCAGTTTTCACATAGCTCTCAATATAATCATGCTCATAATTTATAGCCGGTTCAATACCTTTATCGATTTCCCAGTCTTCAGTATTCTTCTGGATCCTCTCGATGAGATCCCATCTTTCTTCAACGCTCTTTGTCTGAAACACCCCGCTAGAGGAGGCATCCAGCATTTCCTTATCCTGACGAGAAAGCCTGGCATAAAAATTTGTAAGTATAATATCTTTGGGGAGCTTATGGATAGGAAATTTGAACATTAGGGATTTAAGTCTCCCCCAAGCTTGAGAGATGCTCTCTCCGTCGCGAGACCTAAAGTTATAGATGTAATTCCTGTCTCGATGAACTTCGTGAAGAGGGTAAAACTTTGTATAAAAGAGAGACATAAGCTCTTCCCAATTAAGAGAATGTGAGTTATCGAGGAGCTTATACCAATCTGAAGCTTTGTCCGTAAGCGATGTGGAGAATAATTTCTTCATAACGAACTCCAGTGACACACCTGCAAGCTTGAATAATGAACATAATCGTGATAAATATAGCAAGTGTTCACCTGGATGTTTGTCTCCTGCATAGCGATTAGCTAAGACATAATCGATAATACACGATGGTATCTTATAAGGCACAATTTCAGCAGGGTCAAGGGTGACTACCTTAGTTGTGGGGCAGCTCCCCAAGAACAACGATCCAAGAGTAGGGGTGTTCATAACGACAAAAACAGCAACAGCAAAACTAAAAACAGAAATATAAAAACTTCCTTACCAGCTTCACTTACTAATAGCGCTACGCTCCCCAGCAACGGCGCCAGAAAACGATAATTGATGACCCACAACCGTAAGGGATCTATTGCAGCGTTTTCGATAAGTAAGAGTGTCGAACCCAATGAGGAGCAGAAGGTAAT
Organism: Bromus sterilis; assembly: GCA_950022295.1. Lineage (NCBI taxonomy): Eukaryota > Viridiplantae > Streptophyta > Magnoliopsida > Poales > Poaceae > Bromus > Bromus sterilis. Next base: position 278,036,215 of record OX465599.1, on the reverse strand, counting down.
AGCAAGTGACTTTGGCAAGGAGATAACTGCAAGCACTGAAAGATGACTTTTTAGGGGTTTTCTTGGTATAAGCAACAGGAAAGTAAAAACGAGCAAAGTAAAGGCACTTGAGAGTAACGAGTGGCCCAATCCTTTCTGAGCAAAGGAGAGGCCTAGCAACTGAACTTATAAAGGCTAAAGTGTTCTTGAGGACACACGGGAGAGGTAGTCATGTGCTTTCGCCATATTCCGTATCGGTACTATGTGCTGTGTTGATAAGTGTTGAGTGGGTGGATCTATGCTAGTACACCCTCTAGACTAAGATAAGTGCACTCTTATGATTAAACACCTTGCAAGCATCTGCAAATACAAGATAGTAATTAAGGCAAAAGCCTAACCATAGCAATACAATCGGTGATCCATTGTTCCCTTGTGCAAAAGCGTGCAAACTGGGGTTTAGGTTTTTGTCACTCCGGCAACCCACCGTAAGCATTCTTTGTATACAATGTATTCCCATAGGTCCTTGATAAGGCGAAGTGTTGAGTGTTCGACTCACACAACACCACTAGGAAAATAACAACGCAACTTAAATATCAAACAACACATATTACTTCAACATCATATGACTACTAACAACTAGACTTCTCCCATGTCCTCAAGAACTAAAGTAACTACTCACAAGACATAAAAGAGATCATGATCAGTGGGGTTAAATAGATGATAAACAATCTGGACACAATAATATTTCTCCAACAAAACTCAATAGCATTCACCACAAAGTAGTAATCAACACCGATAGAGTAGAGAGGATAGATAGTACGGATTACAACACAAGTTGCAATTGTGATATGAGATTGGATGGAGGTGGAGATGGTGCTGATGATGGGGATGATGTTGATGATGATCTCGATGATGCCCGTGACGATGGTGATGACGATGGCGATGATCTCCTCTTCCGGGAGGTGATCTCCCCGGCGGAATCTGCCCGCCAGAGATGGGTTTTCTTCTCTGTAGGTTTCCGCCACGGAGCGGCGGCGGAACTCCGTAAAAAACCCCTTTTTAGGGTTTCTGGAAGATGTGCGATATATAGGCCAGAGGGGGGAACCGGGAGTGGTCCCAGGGGCCTAGGCGCCCACCCGGCGCGGCCAGGGTGGGGGCCGCGCCAGGTGGCCGCCTGGGCACCCTGTGGCCCTCTCTGGTCGCTCTTTTGCGTGTCTTCGTGATCCTTCTGGAAAATAGCCTTCGTCGATTTTCAGGTAATTTGGAGGTATTCTTCTTCAGCAACTCAGCGTCCACTTTTTACCGTTGAATCCTGCGTCTGCTGCTTCGGCACCGGAAAGTTGCAAACTGTGTAAAATAGGCCAAAACAACATAAGAATAGCATCATATCATGAAATATATCAATGAATAATAAAGAATTACTATATAAAATAGTGATGCATTTTGGACGTATCAACCGTCTATGGGAATTGCAGTTATCCAAGATAACAAGGCTAGTAAACTTCTTCCTAAGTCATAGTGAATCGATTCAGATCGATTGGACTTATGCTTCAGTGGATGGGTTTCTGGTTTGCTTCGGTGGGGTTGCTCTCTCTCTTAACTGTCTGAGAATATTCTTGGAGCAGCCACCCACCAATGAGGGCGGGGATGTCCTATTTATAGGTGGCGATCCCAAGGTGCAAAAAGACTAAAGTGACCTGATGCGACAGCTTGACACCTTTCCGCAATGGTCGGATTTCTATTCACTGTGCAACTTTACTTGCGGAATAAGTAAAGCTGACTCATGGATTTGGTTAAGCTTCAGGAGCAGAAAGAACATAGTCTTCGCTGGTGAAGCATTACCTAGTGCACATGAGATTTCTCATCTCTGGCTTCTCACAGGTTTGGATTCAATCTGAGTCTTTTCACCAAAACCTTCGGAGTACATTTACTAAACCCCTCTTGATAATATGGTTTTCCTACGAATCAAAGAAGTAAAAAAGAACTACACAAAAACTTCTAAGTCTTGCGCCATCTTGATCATCTCCTTCGATGAGACGTGCTTCAGGATTCCTTATCTTTTTGGGGGTCAACATCCATGATGAGCTTCGCTCCAGAGAATATGCTTCAGTAAATCTGTAAATCTTCCTTGAAGCTTTAACAGCAACCTATAACTTCAGGAACCTAACCATCTGTTTTACACTAGAAAACTTTTTAGTTCCTCTACTGCTTTGTCCATCAATATCCAAAACTCATGGGGGCGACACTTTGCTCTTACAGGTAGCATTTGGATTTGGGAGGACCTTGAGAGGGTTTTTGTAAAGAACTTTCAAGGGACCTACAAGAGGCCTGGAGGGCTGACCGAGCTGCAACTATGTGTGTGCAAGGAAATACTGAATCCACTCGGGATTATATTCAGAGATGGATCACGCTTCACAACTCGGTAGAGGGAGTCTCCGAGTTCCAAGCCATACATGCTTTCAAGCAAGGAGTCATGTACAGAGAGCTGAGTCTCAAATTTGCAAGATCAGCCCATGTTACCTCACTCGGAAGATTAATGTAGATAGCAAATAAGTATGCCAATGGTGAAGAAGAGATTCGCCAGAAAACGCAGAAGCAACGAGGAGGCAACAGCTCGGCACCTAACCCAAAGCAGAAGACCGGAGGAAACAACAAGTGGAAAGCAAAAGACGCACCAACGGATGCAGAGTTGGTCACAGCAGCAAATGCCTCAGGAATCCATGGCAAAGGTCAGGCGCGAAAGGAGTGGCAGCCACGTCAAAAGAAGCCGTCAAATGACGATGAGGTCTTAGATAAGCCTTGTCCTCTTCATACAATCCGAGATGTCGAAGGAAAGTTGATTCTCCGAAAGCATACAGCTCGACAGTGTCGTCTGATTAGGAGAGCAGCTCAGAATGCAAAGACAGGGCCTCAGCAGGAGAAAGATACTCGCAAGAAAAGGGCAACAAGCCCGGATCTGGACAATGAAGGTTTCCCAAGAGAAGACGGAGTTCTAGTCATCTTCGCATGTCGAGAGTCGAAGAGAGTTGAAAAGATACGGTTCAGAGAGGTCAACTCGGCGGCTCCATCAACTCCGAGTTACATGAAGTGGGCCGACACCCCGATCACCTTTGACTAGTCGGATCACCCTCCCCATATCCCTCACACAGGAAGGCACGCTCTGGTAGAAACGGGGAATGGAAACTTCAGACTTAGAAATGTCCTGATGGATGGAGGCAGCGGAATAAACATTCTCTATGCCAACACTCTGAAAAGTATGAACATCCCAATGTCCAAGCTTCGCAAAAGCTATCTGGAATTTCATGGAATCATCCCAAGGAAAAAGGCACACTCACTCGGAATGATCCCCTCAATGTGGTTTTTGGTTCTCCGAGTAATTTCCGGAAAGAAAAAATCACCTTTGAGGTAGTAGATTTTCTGATTGCATATCATGCCCTACTCGGAAGGGCAGCCTATGCAAAGTTCATGGCCATACCATGCTACGTCTATCTGAAGCTGAAGATGCCTGGCCCACACGGCGTGATCACTATCTCGGGAGATTACAAGCAAGCCGAAGAATTGTTGCAGAAAGGATCACTGGTAGATGACCAACAAATGGCAGAAGTCGAGCTGACCGAGTACAAGAAAGCTGATGATTCATCCGAGGTGCTGCAGCCAAAGAAGACATCTTCGTTTGAGTCGAAAGGAGAAACCAAGAGGGTGCAGATACATCTCACCAATAAATACAAGTACACCAATATTGCAACCGACTTGGATCCTAAATAGGAACTCGAGCTCATCAACTTCCTCCGTGAGAATTGGGATATCTTCGCATGGAAGCCTGCTGATATGCCTGGAATCCCAAGGGGGTTGGCTGAGAACAAATTACACGTTGATCCAAAGGCAAGACCGGTGAAAGATTCCCTTAGGCATTTTTCTTCCCAAAAAAGAAAGGCCATCGGACAAGAAGTAGCAAGACTATTGGCAGTCGAATTCATTAGGGAAATTTTCCACTCCGAGTGGTTAGAAAATCCTGTAATGGTTCCGAAGAAAGATAAAACTTGGAGAACTTGTGTTGATTTATGTCACATCAATAAAGTTTGTCCAAAAGATCACTTCCCTCTTCCTCGCATTGACCAGATTGCGGATTCCACATCGGGTTGCGAGAGATTATGTTTCCTTGATGCGTACTCGGGTTATCATCAAATCCGATTATATGAACGAGACGAACTTAAAACAACATTCATAACCCCATTCAGATGTTTCTGTTACACCACGATGCCATTTGGGCTTAAGAATGTAGGAGCCACATATCAACGTATGATGCATAACTGCTTGATCTGGCCAATTGGCAAAAATGTTGAGGTCTATGTGGATGATATTGTGATCAAGTCGGCTAAGGGAAGAATTTTGTTAGCCGACTTGTCTGAAACCTTTCAGAGCCTCCGAGCCTACAATATCAAGCTTAACCATGAGAAATGTGTCTTCGGTGTACCAACAGGGAAGTTACTCAGATTCATGGTTTCCGAGCGTGGGATAGAAGCTAAACCAGAAAAAATCGCAGCAATCCAGAACATGAAGCCACCGCAGCAGCTCCGAGATGTCCAGAAGTTAACAGGCTGTCTTGCAGCACTCAGCCGATTCAGTTCCAGACTTGGAGAGAAAGCCCTACCTCTCTACCAGTTGATGAAAAAATCGACGAATTTCGTTTGGACTGAAGAAGCTCAAGTGGCTTTTGAAGAGCTCAAGATGCAATTGTCGACTCGGCCAGTCCTTGCAGCACCTCAAGAAAAAGAACCACTCTTATTGTACATTGCAGCCACAGGCCGAGTTGTCAGTGTAGCTATAGTGGTGGAAAGAGAATAAGAAGGGAAGGCACATAAGGTACAAAGACCTGTGTACTTCATCTCCGAGGTCCTCACACCATCCAAGCAGAGATATCCTCACTACCAGAAGCTGGCAATAGGAATCTACTTGGCATCACAGAAGCTTGCACATTATTTTCAAGACCATTCCATCACAGTAGTATCAGAAGCTCCTCTCGCAGAGATCATGAACAATAGATATTCAACGGGAAGAATCACAAAATGGAGTTTGGATTTGCTACCCTATGACATCCATTATCAATCCAAAAAAGAAATAAAGTCGCAAGCATTGGTGGATTTCTTGGCCGAGTGGATTGAAGTTCAAAGCCCTCCACATCCAACCCCGGAGCATTGGACAGTGTTTTTTGATGGATCCAAGATGCTGAATGGATCAGGAGAAGGAGTGGTACTAGTTTCACCAAGGAAAGATGAGATGAGATATGTTATCCAAATACATTTCCCAGCAACAGATAACGAGGCTGAGTATGAAGCCCTTTTGTATGGTTTGAGAATGGCTATTTCACTCGGAATCAGGAGGATGATGGTATTCAGAGACTGAGACTTGGTGATAAATCAAGTAATGGAGGAATGGGACATTCGGAGACCAGCCATGAAAACTTACTGTGTATCAGTGAGAAAATTGGAGAATTTTTTTGATGGGCTAGAGCTCCATCATATCTAAGGATTCAGAATCAGGCAGCAGACGACCTGGCCAAATTGGGCTCTACTCGGAGTCAGATCCCATCTGGAATTTATTTGGAGCACTTGCACTCTCCAACAGTTAAAGAAGATCCTTTCCTGGAGGTAGATTCAGATATGATGCCTGACAAAAACAGACCCAACAAGGAGGATATACCTGCAGTAGTTGACATGGTTTTCGATGTGGAAGTCATTCCTCCCGAATGGACACTCCCAACCTTGCCTTATTTGCAAAGGCAAGAATTGCCAGAAGATGAGATAGAGGCCAAGCAGATTGTCCGCAAATCTAAATCCTACTCAGTGATCAATGGAGAGTTGTACAGAAACAACATCACTCAGATCCCTTAGCGATGCATTGATGGCTTCTAGCCCCTCGTTGGTTACCCAAAGTGGAAGGTTGATATGTAGACAACAACAAATTTCCCTCGGTGAAGATACCAAGGTTTGTCTCCAGTAGGACTCCAACAACGACATGAAGGTGACAATGGCGCAAGAAATTAGGCGGTTGACGTGGACCTGCACACACAACAGATAACTTTGCTCACAACGAGTTCAGAGAGGTTGTTAATCCCTCCGGCCTTGTTGTTCACAAAGGATCAAACACACGGGATAATAATGATAGCGATAGCAACAGAAAAGTAAATAAAGCAGAAAATAAATAGTGGGTGTAAACAGTATTGGAAATATGACCAGGGTCCCATGATGTTCACTAGTGACGTCTCTCTCCCAAAAGAAGATAAAATAGCCATGTGAGGTAAACAAATTACAGCTGGGAAATTGACAGGATTATGTGCGCAAACCAATGCTAACTATGATATAAAGAAAGGAAGAGGCTCAAAAGCATGGGCGGTACGCCAAGAGAAGTAGACCGAAATCCATCTGCATCTACCTACTAATCATCCACCTTGAGATATCTATAAAGAACATCTCGTTGGTATTAAGTTGTGAATCCCACCCAAAGTGTAAACTCAAAGCAACAGACAACTGCATTAAAGAACTTTGCGTAAAGTAAACAATCCTTGCACCCGCAAGTACAAGCACCGTTTTTTTCTCCCTTGTGGCAACAACACATCCCCTAGACTCATGTTTCTGTCACTCAAGCTAGTCATCGGGGATCATGCATAACGCTCCCTCTTGGAGTCACTACCTACTACTTGGCCAAAGCAATAAACTGCAATGGATAACATGAAAGAATTACTCAAAAACATAAATATAAAAGAGGAGAAGCAAATATATTACTCAAACACAATCTGAACATAGTCTCATAATCCATCAGATCCCAGGAAACTCAACATAGAAACAGCAGAAAGATTACATATGTGCCTCGATCATGTATGGCAGCTCACGAGGTCTAAACCATTAAGAACAAAGAGGGGAGGAGAACATCACATAGCTACTGATCATGGACCCATGGTACAAGGTGGACTACTCACGGTTCATCCGGGAAGCATCCATGGTGGTGGAGAAGCTCTCGGAGGTGGTTCCTCCCTCCGGCAGGGTGCCGGGAAGAGGTCTCCTGGTGCTCCCGATCTTGGAAGCGCGGCGGCGGAGGAATAGAGGAGAGATCGCGAAAAAGGGTTCTGTCCTCAAGGGTTTCGGGACGAGAGGGATATATAGGCGAAGGGGGGAAGCCAGAGGTGGACCAGGTGCCCCAGGCGCCCCCTGGCGCGGCTAGGGGGTGGCCGCGCCAGGTGGCCTCCTGGGCCCCTGGCTCCCCTCTGGCCCCACTCGGGCTCTTCGCGAAGCTTCCTGTACGCTGATTTTTCCTATATTTTTCCCGGAATTTTTCTGGCACTTTAAATAATGGGAAAACCTGAGATACAAAAACAGCAGAAAACAGGAACTGGCACCGACGGGGATCGGCCCCGGAAAATCCCATGGTCAGGGACCCTGGGTTAGTCATAGAGAAGGCACAGGTTGAACGATACTCGTCGGCTAACATGAGAAGCTCTACCTGCTCGATATTATTGCGTGAGGGGGCAAATACAGTGGAGGCCAAGGCGAGTTCTCGCAAGACCAGGAGAGTGGATGCGTATTGGATTGATCTGGACGTCTCCCCTCCCAGCCTTTATATACTAGGCTAGGTCTCGGGGAGTTCGTACTAGGTTACAAAGATAGTTATCTAGTTCTAGCCTTGCCTTGTACGCCAAGTTGTGCCTTCCATATCAATCGCGGACTCCTACATCGGTGCTTGGTTGGGCCATTCGTGGGCCTGTCGTGGCTTCCCAGTGGGCCTTCTGTCCTCATACGCACCGGGTATCCTCATACGCAGGAGTCGTGGGGTCACCCCCTCGTCAGTAGCCCCCGAGTTCCTGGGGGACTCGAAGAGTCGCACAGGGACTCGAATTCATCAGCGCTTTATTGTTCGTAGGCGCGGCATCGCCGCGGGTCACTGGCAGTTTTGAGGCATGATAATATCTGTTTTGAGGGATTGTTAAGCTGAAAGGGCCCAAGGAGTCGACTGGTCGATTCTTGGTGAATTGTGCTAGTGATAAATACCACAGTAGCCCAATAAAGCTCATGTCCCTCGACATGAACTTGGAACGACCGGTGTCAAGAAAAGTCATGCCGCTGCAAGTCTTATAGGATCAATTGCTACCAGTCTAAGCAAATAGCCTGAGATCGTCCGCTCGGCTCTTTCTATCATGCGAGCGCATGGAAAAGCTCGGGAGTGAAATCGCTCTGCGGCAAGTCCCGGCCCGGCCGTTCTGCGCAGCGGGGTCTTACCTACACGCTAAGCTTGCGTGGCATCTGGGTACAGTGTGTCGTAGCCCAGGCATAATTGTTTTTTCGTAGAGGCACGGAGCCTAGTTAGCGATGCACCCACTTGGAATAAACGATCAAGTGAGCTATTTAGCAGTCACTTGGGGAGTTTGCAATGAACTCAGGCGAGGAGAATAAGAAAGCACCCACTCAGAAAGTCGTCGAGTAGATCATATTGTTGAATTGTTGAGTCTTTTCTGTGAGTAGTCACTCGAATGCTTTTCTGACTTCAGGGTGAGGGAGCACCCGAACTCTGAGAGTATGTTATTTCTGCTGGTGCGACTGATCACTCGAGCACGCCTTTGCCTTCTTGGTGAGGGAGCACCCGAACTCGAATAAAGGTACTACCAATGGGAGTAAAAAGATTTTTGAAAAAGATATGAAAAGCTTGTAAAGAGCAGGATGCTGACCGAAGGTGCGTTCTTGAGACGCATTGCTGAGAGGTCCGCCTGATAGGTTGGGTCGCCGTGTCATGTGAAAATGAAATGACTTGACACCTGCTGCCCGAAAATTTCGCGCTGCGCGAGGATGGCCCTCGTTTTTCGCGCGCAGTGGGCGGTATGGTTAATGCGCCGGTTGAGTTTTCCATGTTTCTCGGCTATCGTGGGATCGCGCCACGTCTCCTTGTTTCCAGGATTACCGGTGCTGATTGGCGTTCCCCTACTGCCGGTTCAATACCAGGGGGTCTGGCTTGTTTAGGTTTTTCACCCAACCTTTGCTTTCTACCGCTAGCCCTTCTTCTTCCTTCTTCGTTGTAACACCCTCACTGTCATGAACAGTAACCCCTTTTGTTAATCAAGTTTACTGTTCCTAAATCTTGACTTTATCAACGATGATCACCTTGGATCAATTCAAAGTTCAAAATCCCCTTTTGTTGGTATTAAAAATAATGTGGCAAATCAAACCTTGTCCAAAAATTGTGAAAGAAATTTTGTAAAATGCCAAACAATTAGTGGATCACTTCCATATGGTTTTGGGAATTTATTAAGCTTTATAATAAATGCAATAAATCAAAATAGTAGCCTAAAGTCCACTTTTGCCTATAACATACTTAAAATAAATACCAAATGAATTTCTTAAATGCCCAAGCCTTTTTATATCATGTTTAGGTGCGGCAACACAAATTTACAAACAAGTTTCCCTTTGCACAAAATTCAAATGGAGACAAAAATAAAACAGAAAAGGAAATGGAAAGAAAAAAAATACAGAAAAGAATAAAATAAAAAGGGAGCCCATACCCCCTATTCCCCTTGGCCCCAGCCCAACTAAACCCCCACACCGGCCCACCTCAGCCCACCCCGCCCCCTTCTTCTTCCTACCGTGCAGGGAGGGGCGTGCGCACATCCGGGCGGCCACGGCCGCAGCCATCCCCGTGGCGACCATCCGGCGAGCCCCCGACGTGTACAAGACCACGACGTATCTCCCCAAACCCTAACCCTAAACGCCCCCTCGCAGAGCACTCCCCCATTGCCTCACCCCGGTTCGTTCCCGACGAAGCCGTCACTGTGGACCCGCGCGCCGCCGTGGCCACCGTCCTCCTCGGGGCGTGAGACCGTGTCCCCCCGCACCGCCTTCCTCTCCTTCGTCGACTTCAAGTGCTGGCGCAAGCTCGGAGCCCCGACATTTGGCGAATCCGAGCCATCTTCCTCCTCTGCCTCGCCGGACCTCGCCGATAAATTGCCGCCGTTTGCTGCTTCAAAGCACTCAACGGGCCTACGTGTGCCTTCCCGGTGAGCAGCTGCGTTGTTTGCCCCATTTCCCCCTTCGTTCCGGACATTAGTCGCCGTTCTCCGTAGCACCACGCTCCGGTCGCCGCCGTTTGACATCGCCACTGTCACTCCGGTCCGCCCCAGCTTGAACGCTTGACCCAGGCCGATGCGGTGTGCCACCCCGATCACGTAGATACTGTCCGCACACGAAATGGTACCCGATGGTGCGGTCGCGGTCGTCGCCGCCGTACTATGGCTCGTCGCCGGCGAGCTCACCTAGCCCATCCGTGGCCTTCCCCCACTGCCATGTAGGCCATGCCCGACTAATTAACTATTAATTAAAATAAATATAATACCCCCAGGTCACTAACCCCCTGATAGTTAAAACAATAGCAAACAACCCCCTAGTGAATGACAGATGGGCCCCATGCCCTTAACTAATTAAAATGGAATTATATTAACATTGTGCCACTTACACATGGGTCCCACTGCCAGTTTAATAATTAAAATGATTTTTTGCTTTAAAGGAGAGCATGACATGTGGGACCCCACTGTTATTATATTTTATTATGTGTTTTATTAAATATGTGATGCTGACCAGTGGGTCCCACTGGTCAGGTTTGACCAGTCAACCCTCTGTGGATAATTTTAGGTTTTATTAATAAAAGAATATCTAAAAATTGATTTAAAATGATTTAAACTTTGAATTTGAATATCTTTTAAACCGTAAGTCAGATTCAAAAACTTTATACATGAAATTTGATCAAAAATATATAAAGAATACGGATACGCTATCCGTTGGTCTACCACCCCCCTCTAACATACCGAACATCAAACCGCCCCACTCCGGACCGTCTGTGAGATGAATTGTCCGGTACTGTTAAAGTATCCAGATGAATTTATTCTGAACACGAAAGTTGTTCGGAATGTTTCAACTAGCACAATTATAACATCCCCACGTTTGTCGGATGTCCAAGACACCTCCGGCATGAACCCTTCCCCCTCCGAACAACCTGTCCGGTAATCACCCGGAGCTGGTATTTCATCCCCGGATGAATTCCCGCTCCGAGCAACGTGCATTGCACTGCGTTAGAACACCGTTAACTTTGCATATGTCATGTCATGCATCTGTTTATTACGTTTACTTTGTATTTACTGTTTCTCTCCCCTATTCTCCGGTACACCCCGTTGCTGCCGCCGACTACACCGTTGCCGAGTACGACTACTTCGTCGACGACCGTACCCCTACCGTCGAGCTTCCAGGAAAGTAGAGCCATTCTCTTCCCCATATATCGCCTATCTTTTCCGTACATTTCTTTCACTAGGCATTGTTACTGCTTCTGCTACGTTATAATCCTATTCAATTGCATAGCTTGTTTTTGTCGCCCCTTCATGTACCTTCCTTTATCCTATGCTGCCTATTAAAATTATGCATTATTTCAGCAGTGAGCCCTGCGCATTGTTATCTAGGATTAGATAGCAGGTCGTGATCACTCTGGTGAGTGAACACGGATACAATATTATAACTGCAACAGGTACGGTACAATGCAGACACCGCCTAAGGCCCCCTAGCTCGGCTCTGCCGAGCCACCATCAAGTGTGAGCTATCAAGGAGTAATCCTTGTACCCCACTCGTTGCTGACTCTGTATAGCCGCTCTAGGTACCCGAGCAACGGTTGTCCTTAAGGTAAGAAGTCGGGCGACCCAACGGTGCCCGCGAGCGGTATTGCGTCGGGAAAGACAGGGAGGGTACGACCAACGTTACTGGCGTGCTTGGCCCCTGCTCGTATCTCGCAAGAGTTTCCAAACCACGAAAGTCGAGCTCTACCAAGAGCACACGCGAGACAAGGTAAGGAGTCGGTTCACCTTGTTGGTAACCGCAGAGACTTGGTGGGACGACAGGGCAGGCACCGATGTACTGGTGGTCCTGACTGCTATCGTTGTCCGCGGGTCAGTTAAGTCGAGTCAACGATAACAGTTGTCACGCAGGTTAATTAAAATGCTAAATGGTTAGGTGGATGACTTGAGAGGCCCGTTGGTCTGTAGGCACTACCTACACGTGGGATTACAGTGTGGGCCCTCCGCGTCGTAGTTTGTCCGAAAGCTCTTCAGACGTCAGCAGTACCACAGGCTGATTGCCGAGAAGCGGTCTTGTCTTCTTTGCTGCAGCAGGTGTTTGGATTTGCTTTTGCTTCACCGGTCAGTCTCGTACCGTGCAGGAGCGTGCAAGAGTGAGGGACCTAGACCCCTTGGCGCATAGGATATAGTCTGACGGATGGCCTCTCTGCTGAGCCTAGGATGGGCTGCGATGTGTCGGATAGCCTCGGTGGGGCATTCCCTAACAAGGTGTACGCCACCCTGGAGATCCGAGCGTGCAGGCTGAACAGTAGTGCACCCCTGCAGGGAGTTTAATCTATTCGAATAGCCGTGTCCACGGTAACAAGACGCTTTATGCTGAAGCTGGATCTTAACACTACAAACTACTACAATTAAACTGTATGGTTCCGGGTTTTCTTCCTCGCAAGGTAGTCGAGGAGGGGAACTCGGAGGCATTATTATTATTAATCATTACAACTTACTATTATACAATGTTGCAGCAACTTCTGCTTCATTATTACTTTATGCTTTATATAAACTGTTGGGTGATTCTCTTCTCATGCTGCAAGACTCATTAGAAGATGCTAGTCTTCGATAGGCCTAGCTTCTTATCCTTATTCTGATTTCTACCTTGCAGTCCACTATATATACAGCCTCCCCTTTCCATTTCATACAAATGCATAAATGCTTAGTAGCGGACGTAAGACTCGCGGGTATGTTAGATACTCACCCTTGCTTTATTTTCCCTTTTTTTATTTTTCCAGATCGGCCGCTGCAGTCGACGTTGGAGCCTTGGAGTTCAGGAGCAGGAGATCCCCGATGCCGACCACCGCAACATGAAGATCCTCGATGCCTTCTACGACGTCAAGTTCCCCGTTGACCAGGAGTAGTTTGGAGGTTCCCAGGCAGGAGGCCTCTCCTTTTCGATCTGTTGTTATTTGTGCTAGCTTTCTTAAGGCAACCTTGTATTCTTGTGTCTGTACTCAGATACTTTTGCTTCCGCTAACTTTGTGCTTTCGAGCTGTTGTATTCGAGCCCTCGTGGCGCCTGGCTTGTATTAAACAGCTTGTATTATTTTATTTGTAGAGTTGTGTTGTGATATCTCACCGTGAGTCCCTAATTTCGATCGTGTACCTTGCGTGTATGATTACTGTACACGGTCTGATTTTGGGGTCATCACAAGTTGGTATCAGAGCCGACTGCCTGTACGAGACCCCCTTCCAACTCCTTGGCGAAGTCGAGTCTAGTCTTCTCAAACTAATTTACTAATAGTGTCGTGTGGCTTATCGTCCCACGTCGCAAACTGGGTGGTATTAGGATATTTTCCTCCTCACCTTTACTCTGGGACTCTGCTCTCTCTTCCTTTCGGGTTAAAGATTTTGCTAACTCTGACATTAGGTTCTCGTGAATCCTTCCTCCCTGAGAGCCCCTCATTACAGATGATCGCTTGCTTCACGAGAAGATTTTGAAGATTACTCTCAGATAAAATTGCCGAGACCATATGTGCCGATACCTTGACAATTCCCTGCCACCGATAAGTCTGTATGTATAACCACATACACTTTCCGTTCATCCATTCAATCCCAATTGCTCTTGTGTTCACAAGATGCATCGAAATACTTTCCGTTGTTTCGGGAATCCTTTGAGCCTACTGCCTTGCAGCTTCTTTTCACCCTGCGGATAATTACTCACATTTATCGAGGATCCGTTCATCCTAAGTTGTTCCCGTGATCCCCAAAATACTTTGAAATACTATTCGATCTCGTGACAATCCTCGGCAGCCTACTGCTTTGGAGATTCTTCTTACCTGCCTGCACTATGATTAATCCCCTTTGTCTTGTAGTTTTTGTTGACCTCCCTTGGCATTGCCATTCCGATCTGTTGAATCATCGTGTGTGCTAGTGCACGCAATCATCTGTTGATCCCTATGAATCCATTCTTCTGGCTCAGACGTCATTCCGGACATGAGCTGGTTCTCGGTAAATCAAACCTTAATTGTTTAACCGTCAAGATTGTATTCAACCTATTCTTGTTTGATCGATGTATCTGAATCAGATACAACGATATGGAAGTCATAATTCCTTTGTACTTAAGCCTCAAAAAAATTCGATGCTTCTATCTCCAATTCTTTGGCATTCTTTTTCTCATGGTTGAGTACTGATACTCACACCAGACTATCGGTACGCCGCCTGACCTTTTTGGTGGATTACTACCTACCGTCCCCTTGTGCCCTAAGTCATTCATGAATTTTCCCTAATATAGGACGCCTCCCGCTAATGGTATCATCTACTTCATGCCGTTAGCCTTCTGCTTTCGAACTTGTATCATGTACTCAGGTCGTTGGTTGTAAAGATTCATAAAATGTCCCTATGGGTTGTATCTATGCTTCATCCATCTGTGTGAACCCATGAACTTCTACGGGTCATACTCTACTGGTGTTATGCCAGATAAAATTTTGAACGCTACAAATTCATCGACAGCGAGAAGTGAATGAAAGGCTATGCATTGAAGAAGTGGGAGTCGACCCTGAACCTTTGTGTTCATGCCCATGGATACGATGTAGAACTTATCATGAAAGCTTCTCGTAAGATAATTATCACCTTGGTATAAATTCTTCTACACCTATGGTCCACCATACTACCTTCGAGTATTACCCCTGGTATCTCGAGGATATCATGCCTTTGCACTACATCTTATGAATTGTGATGAAGCAATGCCTATCCTGTCATAGCCATTTCATGGTTCTGGGTTGTCGTCAACCGGGAACACCGAATACTTTTGCATCACCATCCCTTTTGCTTAATGACGCCGTTGTTCGATTGTATTTTCTTGAAACGTTTTGACATGATGTGTCGTGTTCATCATCAACATTTTGACTTCTCCCATGTGTCTATTGAGTTCATGGTGTGAAATACCATCCTTGCCCCTCGATGATTTGTGTTATCATCGACAACCTCCTTTCACTCCCTGCCAATACAAACTTGGTCATGTATATCGTGCTCTACTTTCCCTTGGGAAGGATATACACCTAATACTTGAGTACGGTCACATTTTCCCTTCCATTGGTCTATTTAACCTTTATTGTCATGTATCTTATCTAGCAGAGATAATTCCCTGCTTATGTAAACACTTCGGTGTACTACTTTGTCCGTACAACCTATTACGATTGTTGATGACTTCTCGGTGACCACCGATGGACAAGAACTTTGCCTCTTGGTTCGCCTCGTCTTAACGAGCAGGAAGATGGTTCTCTTCGCCCCTCGCCTTTGATACCGACGTTGTTGCCGACATAGCTAACAAGATGTTCTCTTACTTACCTTGCAACTTGATCGCATTTTTTGTCACCGCCCTTATTCAATGTGGGCCCATAACCCACAGTTCCACAGGATCGAAACCTGACTCTCTTGTACCTTTCTGTTCTTGAGGTTATTCCTCTTGCTTGGCCTCGTATGCAATTCACGAGTCCTCTCCCTTGTGATATTCAGTTCGTTATTAGACTCAGTGCTTATGCTTGATGCTCTGGACCCCTTTTCATCCTTCGTTATCATCGACGAATGCTTGTATATCCACTTGAAAGCTCCTCATGCCTTCTTTTGTTTCTCTCGATGTATCTCCTTGAGTTTAACTCGTCAGATACTTTGTACCCCCATTCCCATGGATCACCTCGGTTCATTAACCTGGTACCGATCCGCCCCCTTAAGTTTATCTCCTAGCATATTCGTAAGTACGATGAAGACCCTGGATGAAGGATGGCAACTCGTCGAGATGCACTGATGCAGAGAAATAAAGACATCAACGTGAAGGATTAACTTCTTTGAGAAGGACGACAAGCACGAGAAGAATCGTTAGAATACGAAACCAAAGCTTTACCCCTTCCACCTCCTTTTAATTCTCGGGACGAGAATTCCTGTCGTGGGGGAGATTTGTAACACCCTCACTGTCATGAACAATAACCCCTTTTGTTAATCAAATTTACTGTTCCTAAATCTTGACTTGATCAACCATGATCACCTTGGATCAATTCAAAGTTCAAAATCCCCTTTTGTTGGTATTAAAAATAATGTGGCAAATCAAACCTTGTCCAAAAATTGTGAAAGCAATTTTGTAAAATGCCAAAAAATTAGTGGATCACTTCCATATAGTTTTGGGAATTTATCAAGCTTTATAATAAATGCAATAAATCAAAACAGTAGCCTAAAGTCCACTTTTGCCTATAACATACTTAAAACAAATACCAAATGAATTTTTTAAATGCCCAAGCCTTTTTATGGCATGTCTAGGTGCGGCAACACAAATTTACAAACAAGTTGCCCTTTGCACAAAATTCAAATGGAGACAAAATAAAAAAGAAAAGGAAATGGAAAGAAAAGAAAATACAGAAAATAATAAAAGAAAAAGGGAGCCCATAGCCCCCTGTTCCCCTTGGGCCCAGCCCAACTAAACCCCCACACCGGCCCACCTCAGCCCACCCCGCCCCCTTCTTCTTCCTACCGTACAGGGAGGGGCGTGGCGCACATCCGGGCGGCCACGGCCGCGGCCATCCCCGTGGCGACCATCCGGCGAGCCCCCGACGTGTACAAGACCACGGCGCATCCCCACAAACCCTAACCCTAAACGCCCCCTCACAGAGCACTCCCCCATTGCCTCACCCCCGGTTCGTTCCCGACGCATCCGTCGTCGTGGACCCACGCGCCGCCGTGGCCACCGTCCTCCTCGGCACATGAGACCGTGTCCCCCCGCACCGCCTTCCTCTCCTTCTTCGATTGCAAGTGCTGGCGCAAGCTCGGAGCCCCGACATTTGGCGAATTGGAGCCATCTTCCTCCTCTGCCTCGCCGGACCTCGCCGATAAATTGCCGCCGTTTGCTGCTTCTAAGCACTCAACGGACCTACGTGTGCCTTCCCGGTGAGCAGCTGCGTTGTTTTCCCAGTTTCCCCCTTCATTCCGGACATTAGTCACCGTTCTCCGTAGCACCACGCTCCGGTCGCCGCCGTTTGACATTGCCGCCGTCACTCCGGTCCGCCCCAGCTCAAACGCTTGACCAAGGACGATGCGGTGTGCCACCGCGGTCACGTAGATAATGTCTGCACACGAAATGGTACTGGATGGTGCGGTCGCGGTCGTCGCCGCCGTACTATGGCTCGTCGCCGGCGAGTTCACCTAGCCCAGCCATGGCCTTCTCCCACTGCCATGTGGGCCATGCCCGACTAATTAACTATTAATTAAAATAAATATAATACACCCAGGTCACTAACCCCTGATAGTTAAAACAATAACAAACAACCCCCTTGTGAATGACAGATGGGCCCGATGCCCTTAACTAATTAAAATGGAATTATATTAACATTGTGCCACTTACACATGGGTCCCACTATCAGTTTAATAATTAAAATGATTTTTTGATTTAAAGGAGAGTATGACATGTGGGACCCCACTGTTATTAAATTTTATTATGTGTTTTATTAAATATGTGAGGCTGACCAGTGGGACCCACTGGTCAGGTTTGACCAGTCAACCCTCTCTGGATAATGTTAGGTTTTATTAATAAAATAAAATCCAGAAATTGATTTAAAATGATTTAAAATTTGCATTTGAATATCTTTTAAACCGTAAGCCAGATCCAAAAACTTTATGCATGAAAATTGACCAGAAAAATATAAAGAATACGGATACGCTATGCGTTGGTCTACCACCCCCCTCTAACATACCGAACATCGAACCGTCCCCCTACAGACCGTCTGTCCGACCAATTGTCCGGTACAGTTAAAGTATCCAGATGAATTTATTCTGAACACGAAAGTTGTTCGGAATGTTTCAACTAGCACGGTTACAACATCCTCACGTTTGTCGGATGTCCACGACACCTCGGGCATGAACCCTTCCCCCTCCGAACACCCTGTCCGGTAATCACCCGGAGCCGGTATTTCATCCCCGGATGAATTCCCGCTCCGAGCAACGTGCATTGCACTGCGTTAGAACACCGTTAACTTTGCATATGTCATGTCATGCATCTGTTTGTTATGTTTACTTTGTATTTACTGTTTCTCCCCCCAATTCTCCAGTAGACCTCGTTGCAGCCGCCGACTACACCGTTGCCGAGTACGACTACTTCGTCGACGACTGTACCCCTACCGTCGAGCTTCCAGGAAAGAAGATCTATTCTCTTCCTCAGATATCGCCTATCTTTTCCGTACATTTCTTGCACTAGGCATTGTTACTGCTGCTGCTACGTTATAATCCTATTCAATTGCATAGCCTGTTTTTGTCGCCCCTTGATGTACCTTCCTTTATCCTATGCTGCCTATTATAATTATGCATTATTTCAGCAGTGAGCCCTGCGCATTATTAGCTAGGATTAGATAGCGGGTCGTGATCACTCTAGTGAGTGAACACGGTTACAATATTATAACTGCAACAGGTAAGGTACAATGCAGACACCGCCTAAGGCCCCCTAGCTCGGCTCTGCCGAGCCACCATCAAGTGTGAGCAATCAAGGAGTAATCCTTGTACTCCACTCGTTGCTGACTCTGTATAGCCGCTCTAGGTACCTGAGCAACGGTTTTCCTTAAGGTAAGAAGTCGGGCGACCCAATGGTGCCCGCGAGCGGTATTGCGTCGGGAACGACAGGGAGGGTACGACCGACGTTACTGGCGTGCTTGGCCCCTGCTCGTATCTCGCGAGAGTTACCAAACCACGAAAGTCGAGCTCTACCAAGAGCACACACGAGACAAGGTAAGGAGTCGGTTCACCTTGTTGGTAACCGCAGAGACTTGGTGGGACGACAGGGCAGGCACCGATGTATTGGTGTTCCTGACTGTTGTCGTTGTCCGCGGGTCAGTTAAGTCGAGGCAACGATAACGGTTGTCACGCAGGTTCATTAAAATGCTAAATGGTTTGGTGGATGACTTGAGAGGCCCGTTGGTTTGTACGGACTACCTACACGTGGGATTATGGTGTGGGCCCTCCGCGTTGTAGTTTGTCTGAAAGCTCTTCAGACGTCAGCAGTACCAAGGGCTGATTTCCGGGAAGCGGTCTTGTCTTCTTTGCTGCAGCAGGTGTGTTTGGATTTGCTTTTGCTTCACCGGCCAGTCTCGTACCATCCAGGAGCGTGCAAGGGTGAGGGACCTAGACCCCTTAGCGCATAGGATATAGTTCGGCGGATGGCCTCTCTGCTGAGCCTAGGATGGGCTGCGATGTGTCGGATGGCCTCAGTGGGCCATTCCCTAACAAGGTGTACGCCACCCTGGAGATCCGAGCATGCAGGCTGAACAGTAGTGCACCCCTGCAGGGAGTTTAATTTATTCGAATAGCCGTGTCCACGGTAACAGGACGCTTTATGGTGAAGCTGGATCTTACCACTACAAACTACTACTATTAAACTATATGGTTCCGGGTTTTCTTCCTCGCAGGGTAATCGAGGAGGGGAACTCGGAGGCATTATTATTATTAATCATTACAACTTACTATTATACAATGTTGCAGCAACTTCTGCTTCAGTGTTACTTTATGCTTTATATAAACTGTTGGCTGATTCTCTTCTCATGCTGCAAGACTCGTCAGAACATGCTAGTCTTCGATAGGCCTAGCTTCTTATCCTTATTCTGATTTCTACCTTGCAGTCCCCTATATATATAGCCTCCCCTTTCCATTTGATACAAATGCATAAATGCTTAGTAGCGGACGTAAGACTCGCGGGTATGCTAGATACTCAGCCTTGCTTTATTTTCCATTTTTTTGTTTTGCCTGATCGGCCGCTGCAGTCGACGTTGGAGCCTTGGAGTTCAGGAGCAGGAGATCCCCGATGCCGACCACCGCAACATGAAGATCCTCGATGCCTTCTACGACGTCGAGTTCCCCATTGACCAGGAGTAGTTTGGAGGCTCCCAGGCAGGAGGCCTCGCCTTTTCGATCCGTTGTTATTTGTGCTAGACTTCTTAAGGCAACCTTGTATTCCTGTGTCTGTACTCAGATACTTTTGCTTCCGCTAACTTTGTGCTTTCGAGATGTTGTATTCGAGCCCTCGTGCCCCATGGCTTGTATTAAACAACTTGTCTTATTTTATTTGTAGAGTTGTGTTGTGATATCTCACCGTGAGTCCCTAATTTCGATCTTGTACCTTGCGTGTATGATTACTGTACACGGTCTAATTTTCGGGGCGTCACATTCGTCCTTTTCCCTCCTGCCTTTATCTTTGCGTCGTTCGCTTGGTGAGATCCATGTCCAAGCTTCCTCGTAGTGCAGCACAGGAGTCGGCGAGGATGCCTGGTAGATGGGAGCGCTCTGCTTTTGGATCCGCAGATCTGGATGAGTTGGTGGCAGACGGCGTGGTGGTGCATGGTGCCGCCCGGATTCCTGGGGATGAGGAGGTTCCTGCGCCCCGTCCAGATGAACAGGTATGCTTTCAGAGCTTCTTCCCTCGTGGTTCTGCGCTTCCCGTTCACCCTTTTCTCCGGGGTTTGCTTTGTGCCTATCAGTTGCAACTGCATGACTTGACTCCCAATGGGATTCTGCACATTGCATGCTTCATTACGCTCTGTGAGGGTTTTTTGGGGATCTATCCCCATTGGGGCCTCTAGAAATGTCTCTTCAATGTGAAGAGGACAAATTCTGAATATACCATTGGGGCGTGGGTATTTCCATTAAGGACAAGGCTTCCTATTTTGATCTGGAGAAGCTGGACTCCGTCTTTTCGTTGCGGAGGAGTTGGTTTTATCTGAAGGATTAGTGCGTGGAGGGCCAGTGGTTTGGTCTTGCCCCTTTCGATCCTGCTGCGCGGGCGGTTAAGCGGTCTTCATGGGCATATCCTTTGTCTGCTCGCGAGGTGTCTCTTGTGGAGCCGTTTGTGCAAAAGTTTACTGCTTTGAAGGATGAATTGACTAGAGGCTAGCTCATCTCCGTGTTTATCAGGAGACGCGTGCAGCCGCTTCAACATCGGGTGCGTCCCCTGTGGCAATACACCGGGTCTGATGACTCGACCAGGTGTTCGACCGAGGAGTTCTCTGATGGTGACCTTTTGGCCCGGGTTCAGCAAGTCACAAAATGTATGAGCATTGGGGAAGAGAGCCTTGTTCGCCCTTACTCTGCTGACTTGCCTCTTCCTCAGGTACTTGTCTTGAATCACTTATTTGTAATTTTGGCTCGTTTCTGTTGGTTGCTGATGTTGCTTTGATCTTGCAGGGCCACACCCCTTTGTTGAATAATCCGCCGCAGCCTGAAGATGCGGATATACTCGATGAACCTGGTGAGGCTGATGCTGATCCTGTGCCCGCGAGTGATGGGGGTGCTTCTGGTGCTTCGGGTGTTGTTGTTGTCGAGTCCGTGGGTGGTTGACCGTCAGTTGCCGATGACTCTGGGGATTCGAGTCCTTTGCGTGTCAAACGAACTAGCCCTTTGAGTGCAAGTGGCCATGACGCGGCAGGTGACGGTGATGACTTGCCAACGGTTGTGCAGCCTGTTATGCCGTGTCCTTCTTTAGCTGCCCCAAAGAGACGCAAGTTCGGGATTTTGCTGCGTCCGGGCGCTGCGCCTGCTGGGTTAGTATAACGTTCCACTTTGCCGTTCTGGTGTTCATTGCTTTGACTGGTGTGCTGAAGATTAGTTGTTTGTAGGACTGCTCGTGTTCCGGCTGCTTCCTTTGTGAGTGCTGGTGCTGTTGGTGCTCCTTCGACTGATTCTGGTGCGGCGCTTGATCGGCTGGCTGGTTCTGCTACTCCCGTGGCTTCAGGCACGGGGATGACCCCTGGGACTGTAGGCGCGGAGGGGACTTCTGCGGCTGCTCCGTCTGGGGGTCTGCTTCGGCTGCTGCAGCTCCTGAAGGAGACTTACCTCCGGATGTTAAGCCAATGATTCCTGAGGAGCACTTCTTGGAGAGGCGGGATCTCTCTGCTGAAGATAAAGCGAAGTTCTTTGATCACATGGCAGAGCATGTATGTGATTTCTTTGTCTTTCTGAGCTTTGCAATAGTAGCCCCCGAGGCTGCAAGAAATCACTTGTGATTAGTTGTAGTCTTTAGCTTGGGTTTCCTTTTTGGCAATGCTCCCAATGGGAGTAGCCCCCGAGGCCGCAAGCAATCACTTGTGATTGGTTGTAGCCTTCAGCTTGATTTTCTTCTTTCCTAAGCTTTGACTGGTGCAATTACTTGAATTCAACCTTTGTTCCGGATG
Source organism: Bromus sterilis (assembly GCA_950022295.1). Classification (NCBI taxonomy): domain Eukaryota; kingdom Viridiplantae; phylum Streptophyta; class Magnoliopsida; order Poales; family Poaceae; genus Bromus; species Bromus sterilis. Next base: position 278,013,962 of record OX465599.1, on the reverse strand, counting down.
TGCGAACGTGTGTTGACTGAGACTGATCGGTGGCGACGTGCTCATGACTCGGTCTAGGGGAGCTTGACCACTATGAGACATGAGATCCTGATTTTTGGCCTTTGTACCTTTTGCTAGTTGGTTTTTTCTGATTGGTGTCCGTTCCGCAGGTCGTAAGAAAGGTGCTAACCAGCGGGCGGAGGCTGCGAAGAAGGAGCTTGCTGACCTTCGGTCCGCACTGGAGTCCAAGGAAAAGGAGCTGCAGGCGCAACATGGCGAGATCGATCGGTTGCGGCGGGTGGAGGAGCAGTTTCTCCAGGTCGAGAAGGCTGAGTGCGAGCGCCTGCAGGACTTGGCGGGCTCTTTGACTGGTTTGTGGACTGTTCCTGTTTTCTGTTTACTTGATTTTGCTCGTCTCTTAAGTTTCTGGGCATTTGAATCTTTTTCCTTCGCCCAAGTTCTGCGGGTCTTGGGGCGATAGAGGTGGCTGCTGCGGGTTCAGGCGTTCTCCATGGCTCTGTGGATGCTGTCTCGGGCGCTGCTGTAGCTGTTGGGGATGTCTGTGCTCGGGCTTCGACTCTATTGAAGCTTCTCCATGAGCATATGTTCCCAGATGAGGAGAAGCGGCCTGAGGGTCTTGATTCTCTGGTTGCTGCCTTTGGTCCGGATGGCGATCTGCTGGAGGGTTTGGTTCGTGAGAATGTGGTGAGTGGGCTTGCCACGTCTATTGTTGTTCTTCTGGGCCATGGTGTCCCTATTGAGGATTCCATGGTAGATAGTTTGCCTGATTATACGGATGAGCAGAGTGCTCGAGCCACTCGGATGGCCCGCCAGCTGCAGCTGGTCGTGGAGGCGGCATACAATTCTTCAGCCGAGGAGTAGGGTGAACCTTTTTTTGTTTTGAAAACTCCGGCTGTAATGTACCTTCTGCGGGACGGTTGATCTTTAATTCATGGACCTACTTTGCTTTTCTATGCTTCTTGTTGTCTCGTTTCCTTTGACTTGTTTCTCTTTGTGGTAGGCCATCCCGGGCGTTTCTCGGGCTTGGAATTTGCTGAAGGAGGATGCTCGCGAGGGTGCTTACGAGTCTGTTTGCTTGAGGCTGAAAGAGGCCGAGCGTGAGATTGTTCGCCTGAAAGGTGTTGTTGCGGTTCATCGCTCGAAACGTGAACGTGCTGAAGCCGTCTTGGATAGCTTGGCATCTTGTATGATAAAGTTGTCTGATCTTCTGAAGGGTGAGTTTGTCTCTCTTCGACCGCTCGACTGCGTGAGTTCTTTTCCTTATACTTGCGGCTGATCTTTTGTTCTTCCTTGCGAAGTGCTTTTTGGGCGTTCTCGCGAGGAGGAGGAAGCCGTGCAATCGGAGTTGCTGCGGTTGGAGGACCCGGTTGTGCAGGAGAACAATCGTTTCTGGATGGATAGGGCGCGTGCTCGGGTGTTTGCCATTCTGCGGATGCGGGTTGAGAGGGTACCGCAGGCACTTGAGTACTGTTGCGGAGTGTTTGGTAGGATCTTTGCTGAGTTTTATCCTTTGGATCCTGTCCCATCTTCCCTTGAGAAGCTTTGTCGGGTGTTCTCCCAGCCTGCGGATCTTTGGCGTGTAGTTAATCACCAAATTTATGCAGGGTCTCGCTGTGCTTTTGCCTTTGTCCATAGTCATTGGCCTGGAGTGGAAATTATGCTGGCAGTTCGAGGTCCTCCTAGTGGTCGAGCTCAGCCGATGGACGACCATTATGCCGTGGCGGACAAACCTGCAAGTGAAGTTGTGAAGGGGTGGTCGAGGATAATGACCGTCCGTTGGGTGCTTTGTGCAAAGTAAAGTCAAAGCCTGGAGTTTAGTATTTTGCTTGGCGCTGGTTCCTTTGCTGAACAACGAGTGTTGTTGTTCCCTTTTGCTTTACTTTGTTCATCTGTTGTAAGTCGGTCCTGTGTGGTATAGGTTTAGTCTCGTCGGCTGCTGATTTTTTGGACGAGGAGTCCCCGCGTGATGTTTTTAGAGTCGCGTAAGCGAAGAACGCCTCGGGGGGTGGCTGCTACGGCGAGCCCCCGAGTGCCAATTTGTAAGTCGCGTGAGCGAACAACGCCTCGGGGGTTGGCTGCTGCGGCGAGCCCCCGAGTGCCAATTTTTGAGTCGCGTGAGCGAAGAACGCCTCGGGGGGTGGCTTGCTGCGGCGAGCCGCCGAGTGCCAATTTTTAAGTCGCGTGAGCGAAGAACGCCTCGGGGGGTGGCTGCTGCGGCGAGCCCCCGAGTGCCAATTTTTAAGTCGCGTGAGCGAAGAACGCCTCGGGGGGTGGTTGCTGCGGCGAGCCCCCGAGTGCCAATTTTTAAGTCGCGTGAGCGAAGAACGCCTCGGAGGTGGCTGCTGCTGCGAGCCCCCGAGTGCCAATTTATAAGTCGCGTGAGCGAAGAACGCCTCGGGGGGTGGCTGCTACGGCGAGCCCCTGAGTGCCAATTTTTAAGTCGCGTGAACGAAGAACGCCTCGGGGGGTGGCTGCTGCGGCGAGCCCCTGAGTGCCAATGAGCAAAAGGAATTTCTTGGAAAAATATTTTCAGTATTTTTCCTTTTGTTTCTTACATAGGGGGGGGGGGCTGGCTGAAGACAACCCCTTTATTTGGATCGATGGCTTAGTAGCCCTAAGAACGGTAGATTGCTGTGGTGGACTGGTATGGGTTCTTGGTGTGTAAAACCTTGTAGGTCCTCTGGTTACTCCCTTTTGCTTATATGGTAGGGACTCTTCTTCTGATGCTGGGGCTCGGTTGGCTTGGTGTGCTCCGAAGGTTTCTGATATCTTGTGGAACTCTTTATCGCATCGGTCGGATCTGACGAAGTTTCCGCTGTCTGTGATCACTCCTCGCCGACCTGGCATTTTTAGCTTGAGGTAGGCGTAGTGTGGGACTGCCATGAAACGCGCGAAAGCTGGGCGTCCTAGGATGGCACGGTACTGCGATTTCCAGTTGACCACTTCGAAATCCAATGTCTCTTTGCGGAAGTTGCTCGTGCTGCCAAAACCCACCTCAAGGCTTATTTTTCCGAGGGGGTAGACTGCCTTCCCTAGTACGATTCCATGGAACGTTGTGCCTGAAGTTTTTAGCGCTGAGTTTTGGATGATCATTTCTTCCAGGGTTCTGGTGAATATGATGTTGATTCCACTGCCGCCGTCCATGAAGACTCGTGACATGTCGTAGTTTACGATTCTTGCTTCGAGTACTAATGCGGCGTGTCCTGGGCGCGGGATAGCTGGCGAGTGGTATTCTCGGGAGAAGGTGATTTCAGTCTCGAACCCACGTAAGTATTCTGGGACAGCAGGGTGCAAAGAGACTGCGAGAAAAACTTGTCTGGTGACCTGCTTCTGCTGCCTGTTTGACGGTCTTCCTTCTTGTATCATGTAGATCCGGCCGTGCGCCTCTGGGTATTTTTCTTCTTCCTCGGGTGTCATGCTCCGTTCTTGGATTACTACTACTTGCCTTGCTGGTATTGCGGGTGCTGGTGGTGCGTTGTGGGCGATGGTCCCGACTGCTACGCTTGCTAGAGGCTGTGTTGCTGCTGTTGTGGATCGGATTTTTTCTTCTGAGAGCTCGATGAAGCGCCTGCAGTTTCTGAGGGTGTGTCCTGATCTGAGCTCTCGTCGCTCGTTTCTGAAACCGTGTAGTGTACACGGTCCGTCGAGCTGTTCTTTGGCCGAGCGATATGCTCGAGCATCATCTCGCGTCCGCCTTGTTCTCCAATCCCGTTTCTGAACTTGGGGTGCTTCTTCTTGGTCGTCTCTGCGCTGCAGTCTTCTGTCGTCGCGGTGTCTGCCTTCTCTGTCGTCCGGGAAACCGTCCTAGACCATGTCGGGTCCTCTGTCGTCGTAGAAGTTACGCCTCGGGCGTTCTCTTCTTCTGTCGAATCCTCTGTCGCTGGTATGGTAGTCGTAGTCGTGTTCTGAGCGCGCTGTCTGGATTTCTGATTTGTTTCGTACAGAGTCTTCTCCGTCTGCCCAGTTGTTGGCTTGCTCTAGCAGTCGTGCGAGTGTTCAGACCTTCATCTGCCCGAGTTGCTCCTTGAAGTCGATGCGTTTCAAGCCCCTCCTGAATGTGTCGATTGCGCTTTTGTCTAATATGTCCTCGGCTGAGTTTTTGAGTATGGTCCATTGCTGGATGTATGCTCGTAGGGATTCTCTGGATCCTTGTTTGAAGGCCCTCATCTCATCGAGTGATTAAGGTCGTTTGTAAGTGGACTTGAAGTTCTCGATGAAGGCTATGCGGAACTGCTTCCAGGAGCTGATTGATCCTCGCGGTAGGTTCTTCAGCCAGTGTCGCGCCAAGCTCTCGAGCATGAGTTGTACATACTGCATTGCTGTGATATTGGTTCCACGCTGGAATTTGACGGCCGTTAGGTAGTCGTCGAGCCATGCTTCTGGCTCTTCCAGCCCGTCGTACTTGTGCATTGTGGAGTTTAGCTTGAAACCTTTCGGCATCCTTGTTTCCCGTATGGATCGTGTGAGGCACAATGCTCCACACGGTTCTATGTCCTCGTCGGAAGCTTGCTCGTCCGAGTACTCTTCGCGGGCTGCTCTCCTTCGCCTTCCACGGTTGACCTTGTTTTGTGTTATGTCATCGCATGCGTCTCGCCGATTGCTGTTGTGTCTGTTGTTGTTGTTGTCGCTGTCTTGGTTTTTGTTTTTGTTTGGGCGCTTGCGCCAGTCGTCGCTGCTATCGTCGTCGGGTGAACTGGGGTCCCTGTCCGGGGTCTGCTCGTGGGGGACTCATCTTGCACCTGCTATCTTGTGGGATGAGATGGCGTCTTTCATTATTTTGAGTGCCATCGTCGTGTGGCGATCTAAGCTGCCCTTCTTGCCTTTCTGAGCACGAGATAGGTACTCTTGGGCAGTTATAAGGGCTTCGGCTGGCGTGATTTGTTCTTCCTCGTCGTCGTCCTCTTCTAGCTTGAAGTCGTCATCTAGCTTGCGGGCCACCTTCTTTTCCGTGCGTTTCAGATTGCTGAATCTGGATCTGGCTCGGATGGGGGAGCCGTAGTCGGAGGAGTCGCTTCTGGGAGATGGCCTGCGGTTGGTCCTTGGATCGATGGCAGTTTTTCCTTGCTTCTCTAATTCTAAGCGTTGCTGTCTTGTTCTCTTGGTGACGTCACTCGCTAGCTTTTTGTATGCTCTGAGCTCGTCTTGTGTTGCATTCTCCGGGAGTAGTTTTCCGCGTTTGACTGCGTCCCTTACTCTGGCGATTGCTTCCTTGGACAGGTAGAATTTTTCTACGTGATGGTCCTCTTTCGCCATGCCCGTGATCTGGTGCTTGCTGCTTTCTGGCTCGTCGCTCCTGTGGTTGCTATGCTCCGTTCCTTTGTATATTTTCTTTGGTATGGTTCCTGGTTCTCCAAGTGTGACGGTGACCTGGCCGGTGTTGTCGGGATCACTGTTTTTACTGTTCGAGTGCGTGTCTCGGCGACTGCTCGGGTCGTCATCTTGACTTTTGTCATCCAAGGTTGGCTCGTGAACGTCTGCCATGAACACTTGGGACAGTGTCTTGACTGTTGTCTTGCTTGCGTGCATGTTGTGCTTCTTCCATGGACCACTCGAGTAGTCGGGTTGAGAGTCGTGGCTGACTCGCGGAGTCGCCACGCGGGTGGGTGCTGCTTCGATCGTTGGTGTAAGATCTGTTGCTGCGGCTATTCGAGCGCGATCCATGAGACGGAGGCTCCCCAATGGTTGATGTAGATTTGGTATGCTCCGGAGATCAGGTTGACACCGGTGCGCAGGTCGGCGAAGCCCGGCCGAAAGGTGAGCCATGAAGCCGAGGGGCCTGAACAGATCGGAGTCTGCTCGAGTCATGGAGTTGATGAGTGATGTCCGAGTTGCTGCCTCAGTGGTTGCTGGTGATGAGGCCGCCGAGATCACGATTCCAACCTGTGTAGTTCCCACAGATGGCGCCAATTGACAGGGATCGACCCCGGCAAATCCCATGGCCAGGGACCCTGGGTTAGTCATAGAGAAGGCACAGGTTGGACGATACTCGTCGGCTAATAGGAGAAGCTCTTCCTGCTCGATATTATTGCGTGAGGGGGCGATTACAGGGGAGGCCAAGGAGAGTTCTCGCAAGACCAGGAGAGTGGATGCATATTGGATTGATCTGGACGTCTCCCCTCCCAGCCTTTATATACCAGGCTAGGTCTCGGGGAGTCCGTACTAGGTTACAAAGATAGTTTCCTAGTTCTAGCCTTGCCTTGTACGCCAAGTCGTGCCTTCCATATCAGTCGCGGACTCCTACGTCGGTGCTTGGTTGGGCCAGTCGTGTGTCTGTCGTGGCTTCCCAGCGGGCCTTCTGTCCTCATACGCACCGGGTATCGTCATACGCAGGAGTCGTGGGGTCACCCCCTCGTCAGGCACTGGGGTGCACTGAATTAATAGGTTAGTCCAAATATGATCAAAAGTGTATGGAAGTTCATCAATATCATAGCAATATCACACAAAATAAGCATGGATAAAGCAGAAATTATAGATACGTTTTGGACGTATCAACATCCCCAAGCTTAATTCCTGCTCGTCCTCGAGTAGGTAAATGATAACAAACATAATTTCTATGGTGACATGCTACCAACCATATAAGAACTTTTAAGTAAAGCAATCAAGGAATGTAATTCGATTCCAGTCATAACAGGCAAGAGTCTATATTAGTATTGAAATAAGCAACATAAGAACATAAAGGTGCAAGATCTCTCGCTGTCCGTGACTCGAATGTCTCAAAATGGTGTTTGCGTGCAAGAAAGGGGATAGGGATGTACGAGAAAAAAGTATTTTTGTGTTGAGAACTCAATCTACTAAAGTTTCACACTTGGTCTTCTTTGGAATCTTATCTTGACTCGTCCCCAGACCACTAGCCAGGTACAAGTCAAAATGATCCACTCCTTTTCGACATTTTGAGCACTCATGCAATGAATGAGCGTAAGCAAGAAAGTTGACACTTAGGATGGCAAAGAGAGAAGAATGATGGAGGAGGAAGACAAAAAAGGGTGTGAAAGGCTCACATCAATGAGGACAATCATAGGCAAGAGAAAGCCAAATGATAGATATGATGTGAGGAGTAGGGATTGCCATGCAACGGATGCACATATGAGCTAAGGTAAGCTCTCCAATGGAACTAGTGGGGGTGCATCCAACTTGCTCGCTCAAGAAGACCTAGATCTCATTTGAGGAGGCTCATCATTGGAATATACAATCCAAGTTCTATAGTGTGAAGGTCCCCACATAGCTATATGCATGAATGATAATCTCTATGGAGTACAAGATATAAGAGGGAGTACGAGTGTGGATCTCTCAAAAGGAATAGTAGTGTGCCCCCTTCTCTCTTTTTTATTTCTTTTTCTCATTTTTTATATTGTTTTGTATTTTTTGGTGGCCTCAATGGCTCTTTCTATTTCTCTCATTTGTACTTTTTGGGATCTTTTGATGTTTTCCTCTTTGGGATCTTTTGATTTTGTCCTCTTTGGGATCTTTTCCTCACTTTAGGCCTATAGGGGCAACACTTGATGGTACGATTTCTCGCCCCCTCGTTGGTTACCCAAAGTGGAAGGTTGAGATGTAGACAGTGGAAAATTTCCCTTAGCGAAGATGCTAAGGTTGAATTTCGAACCAATAGGACTCCAACAGATACAAGAAGGTGGTGAAGTGAACAATGGCGCCATTTACAACCGAGGTTGCTAACTTTACCTAGACCTGCACACACAGCAAATAACTTTGCTTCCCAACGAGTACAGAGGAGTTGTCAATTCCTCCGGCCTTGTTGTTTACAAAGAATAAAACGCACGGGATAATAATGGTAGTGATAGCAACGGAAAAGTAAATAAAGCAGTAAATTGATAGTGGGTGTAAACAGTGTTGGACGTATGGACCGGGGTCCTATGATGTTCACTAGTGATGTCTCTCTCCCAAAAGACGATAAAATAGCCATGCGAGGTAAACAAATTACAGCTGGGAAATTGACAGGATTATGTGCTCAAACCAATGCTAATTATGCCACACAGAAAGGAAGAGGCTCAAAAGCATGGGCAGTACGCCAAGACAAGTAGACCGAAATCCATCTGCATCTACCTACTAATCATCCACCTTGAGATATCTATCCATAACATCTCGCTGGTATTAAGTTGCTAATCCCACCCAAAGTGTAAACTCAAAGCAACGGACAACTGCATTAAAGAACTTTGCGTAAAGTAAAGAATCCTTGCACCCGCAAGTACAAGCACCGTTGTTTTCCCCCTTGTGGAAACAACACATCCCCTAGACTCATGTTTCTGTCACTCAAGCTAGTCATCAGGGGGCATAAACCCACAATCATGCATAAAGCTCCCTCTTGGAGTCACTACCTACTACTTGGCCAAAGCAATAAACAGCAATGGAGAACATGCAAGAATTACTCTAGAACATAAATATAAAAGAGTAGAATCAAATATATTACTCAAACACAATCTGAAGATAATCTCATAATCCATCGGATCCCAGCAAACTCAGAATAGCAACAACAGAAATATTACATATGTGCCTCGATCATGTAGGGCAGCTCACGAGGTCTAATCCATGAAGAACAAAGAGGGGAGGAGAACATCACATAGCTACTGATCATAGACCCATGGTCCAAGGTGGACTACTCACGGTTCATCCGGGAAGCATCCATGGTGGTGGAGAAGCTCCCATAGGTGGTTCCTCCCTCCGGTAGGGTGTCGGGAAGAGTTCTTTTGGTGCTCCCGATCTTGGAAGCGCGGTGACGGCGGAACAGAGGAGAGATCGCGAAAAAGGGTTCCCGTCTCATGAGTTTTACGTCACGAGGAATAAATACGCGAAGGGGGGCAGTCAGGGGGCCCGCCAGGGGTCCAGGCGGCCCCCTGGCGCGGCCCCACCCTAGGGTGCGCCGAGAGGGCGCCTGGGGCCCTGGTGGGTCCCCTCTGGCCCCCCTCGGTGATTCCCGAAGCTTCTTCTGCGTTGATTTTTTATTGGATTTTCCTGAATTTTTGGAGCACTTTTAATATGGGGGAAACCTGAAATAGAAAAACAGCAGAAAACAGGAACTGGCACTAGGGTGCACTGAGTTAATAGGTTAGTCCAAATATTATCAAAAGTGTATGGAAGTTCATCAATATCATAGCAATATCACACAAAAGAGGCATGGAGCAAGCAGAAATTATACATACGTTTTGGACGTATCAACATCCCCAATCTTAATTCCTGCTCGTCCTCGAGTAGCTAAATGATAAAAGCATAATTTCTGTGGTGACATGCTAACAACCATATAAGAACTTTTAAGTAAAGCAATCAAGGCATGTAATTCAATTCAAGTCATAACAGGCAAGAGTCTATATTTAGCATTGAAACAAGCAACATAAGAACTGCAAGAGCTCTCGCTGTCCGTGACTCGAATGTCTCCAAATGGTGTTTGCGTGCAAGAAATGGGATATGGATATACGAGAAAAAATTATTTTGTGTTGAGAACTCAATCTACTAAAGTTTCACACTTGGTCTTCTTTGGAATCTTATCTTGAATCATCCCCAGACTACTAGCCAGGTACAAGTCAAAATGATCCAGTCCTTTTCGACATTTTGAGCACTCATGCAATGGATGAGCGTAAGCAAGAAATTTGACACTTAGGATGGCAAAGAGAGAATATGGTGGAGGAGGAAGAAAAAAAGGTGTGAAAGGCTCACATCAATGAGGACAATCATAGGCGAGAGAAAGCCAAATGATAGATATGATGTGAGGAGTAGGGATTGCCATGCAACGGATGCACATATGAGCTAAGGTAAGCTCTCCAATGGAACTAGTGGGGGTGCATCCAACTTGTTTGCTCAAGAAGACCTAGAGCTCATTTGAGGAGGCTCATCATTGGAATATACAAGCCAAGTTCTATAGTGTGAAGGTCCCCACATAGCTATATGCATAAATGATAAGCTCTATGGAGTACAAGATATAAGAGGGAGTACGAGTGTGGATCTCTCAAAAGGAATAGTAGTGTGTCCCCTTCTCTCTTTTTATTTCTTTTTCTCTTTTTTCCTATTTTTTGTATTTTTTTGGTGGCCTCAATGGCTCTTTCTATTTCTCTCATTTGTCCTCTTTGGTATATTTTAATTTGTCCACTTTGGGATCTTTTCCTCACTTTAGGGGCAACACTCTATATATTACAAAAAGTATAGAAGATCGTTCACACTTTACAAAAGTACTCAAATCATAAAAAAGATGTAACTATCATGATGTATGCAAATGTATGCCTCTGCCAGTGTAGCAGGATATGCAATGATACTAGTGCGTCATGTAGCAATGATTAGGGCAAGGACCAACTAGCATGCGGCTCATCGATTAAGCAAGTAGCATGTATGACATGAAGATCAAGTCATGAGAAGGTGGATGTTGCATGGCAATGTATCTCGGAAAGGCTATGGAAATGCCTTGTAGGTAGGTATGGTGGCTGTTTTGAGGAAAGATAAAAGGAGGCTTATGATGACAAAGCGTGTCGTGCCAAGGGTTTGGATGCACCGGCGAAGTATGCGCCAACTCTCGAGATGAGAAAGGTCAATGCACGGTACCGAAGAGGCTAGAAAAACTATAGGTGGGTGGAAGTGTCAACTTTCGAATACTCACATTAGTCTGAAGAACTCATGCACTTATTACCGGTAACTCTCAATCTAATCAGGAGGTTCACAAAGAGACAAGTACCCCGAGGAGGAGTGTATGGGGGTTTGGTTATCCTTGCGCATCCTCGACTCATGGTACGTGAGTGTACTCTAATATTCGACCCCTCAGAAGAGTAGTGATCCATCTAGTAGCTAAAGTTCTCAACTAATTTAGTAAGTTTTGAAAATAAACACGGATTGCCCAAAATACGACATCTATCACTAATAGGCTAAAGCTCTTGACACCAAAAGTCCAAACATTGCTCAAAACAATGCCTCAAAACTATTGCCAGTTACTACTACAAAAGAATAGCAACCTCAATTACCTACTTCAAGTCAAGACACAAAACTCAGTGCAACAGGCAAACTCTCTAAACAAGATAAACATGAAAACTCAAGAGAGTTCCAGCAACAAACTAAACAAAATCTCTTTGAAAAGATAAGCATGAAAACTAAGAGCAAAACATGGCAGTAGCTATGAAAAAGATAAAGAACACACACAACAAAGATAAGCATGAAAAATCCTATGTTGTGTTCTAGATTTTGGAAGTGGAGCATGTTTCTCTCCCACACAAAGAAAGCTGGGTTCTAACTTGTTATGAACAGCAAGCAAAGCTAACGAAAACTAAAAATAAAACCTAAGAGCGAGACGCTCCAAGCATAGCACATAATGCATGAAGTGAGACAAATATAGTGAAACGAGAGACGAACTGATAATTTTTGATGGAGAAGGGGATGCACGGGGGAATCCCCAAGCTTACATTCTTGAGTCTCCTTGAATATTTATTGGGGATGCATGGGGGCATCCCCAAGCTTGAGCGCTTGACACTCCTGAATCTTCTTTCATCAACTTCCCTCGCACACTTGAAAACTCCCTTCATACATAACTCATCATAATCTGATTAGCGAGGTTAGTACCCATAATAAAATAATTTTTCCCTTACTGGAAGTAAAGATATTCTTGAAGAGCTACTGTTTCTCAAGATTGCCAAAAAGTTTTTGCAAAGAAAAAGCAAGCTTAAGGTTCTCAAAACGAAGGAAAGGCAAAACATGACAGAATCTGTGAAAAACAGACCAGCAGGTAGTAAAGAATTTTTTAGGGATACTTCTGCAACTCAAATAAAAAAACTCAGAACATACGAAAGTTCCATAATTTTATATAGCACGCCGTGTAAAACATTCAGCTCAAAAAGATGAACTGGGATTTTTCTGTGATTTTTCTAGTCACGAGGACAGAATCTGTTTTCTGGACAGCATGTCACAACTTTCACTTCCCTTGTCATATGAGGCTATATATGGCACAAAGCTTGAAAAATAAAGATACAATGATGTTTCTACTGTAGTAACAATCATCAAGACCACTAAAACAGAAGAAAAACAAAAAGGAAATCTTAAATTCGTTGTGGGCTGCCTCCCGAAAGCGCTTCTGTAAAGCCATTAGCTAGGCTTAATGCAAATAGATCAAGTTGTATCAATTGAACCATCATCAAGATCATCAAAAATCTCTTCAATAGTACAACCACTCTTAAGAGGTCTTTGAAATAAAGGCCTAATAAAGATACTTCTAGGAATAAAAGAAAAAGGCGGAAGATCAATTGGAGTCTCATTTATTCTATTAAAGAGAGGTATCTCTTCCAAAGTCTTCACGGTTTCAACCCCTTTGCCAGTAGATAGATTATTTTTGAAACGAGGAGCCTTTGGAACGTAAACGAACCTAGGTTCCTTCTTTGCCGGAGTTTCTACCTTTTTGGTTTTGACTGAGGAGAAAGTAGTTCCTAGAGTGTCGATAATTTCCTCAATCTTATCAATCCTAGAGGGATCCAAGTCATGGGATTTGATGGTATCCAAGGTTTTGAAAATTTTATGCATGGAGCTATCAAGTCTATTCAAATTCCCTTGAACCTTACGATCAACTCACTCATCTTATTAATGCTTGGAATCTCTATCTCTATCTTTTCAAGTTTTTTCATAATGTGAGCTAGGGTAATGTCCTCTTGAATGCTAGCAACAGGGAGATTTCCAACAAGATTTTCCATAACACTAAGAGCTTCCCAAACTGGGACTTCTAGGAAATTCCCATTGATAGCAGTATCTAAAATAAACCTATTCCAAGAAGTAATTCCAACATAAAAGTTTCTAAGAAGGATAGTAGTGGATTGCTTCTTGCTGGCTCTATTTTTAGAATCATTAATTCTATACCAGGCATCTTTCAGACTTTCACCACCCCTTTGTTTAAAGGTGAGCACTTCTGCTTCACCAAAGGCAAAAGCACCAGACATAATGACAACTACTAGCAAGGTAACTATTTTTTTGATTTTTGATAAAGGACACTAAAGCAAAAACTGAAAGATAAACTAACAAGACTAAAAAGCAAAGATAAAAGATAGTGTGCAACTCCCCTATCTTGAAGAGTGGAGTCCCCGGCCACGCCGCCAGAAATTGCTTTTGATGGTACGATTTCTTGCGCCCTCGTTGGTTACCCAAAGTGGAAGGTTCAGATGTAGACAACGGCAAATTTCCCTTAGCGAAGATGCTAAGGTTGAATGTCGAACCAATAGGACTCCAACTGATACAAGAAGGTGGTGAAGTGAACAATGGCGTCGTTTACAACCGAGGTTGCTAACTTTACCTGGACCTGCACACACAGCAAATAACTTTGCTTCCCAACGAGTACAGAGGAGTTGTCAATTCCTCCGGCCTTGTTGTTTACAAAGAATAAAACGCACGGGATAATAATGATAGTGATAGGAACGAAAAAGTAAATAAAGCAGTAAATTGATAGTGGGTGTAAACAATGTTGGAGGTATGGACCGGGGTCCTATGATGTTCACTAGTGATGTCTCTCTCCCAAAAGACGATAAAATAGCCATGCGAGGTAAAAAAATTACAGTTGGGAAATTGACAGGATTATGTGCGCAAACTAATGCTAATTATGCTACATAGAAAGGAAGAGGCTCAAAAGCATGGGCAGTACGTCAAGACAAGTAGAACGAAATCCATCTGCATCTACCTACTAATCATCCACCTTGAGATATCTATCCAGAACATCGCGTTGGTATTAAGTTGCGAATCCCACCCAAAGTGTAAACTCAAAGCAACGGACAACTGCATTAAAGAACTTTGTGTAAAGTAAACAATCCTTGCACCCGCAAGTACAAGCACCGTTGTTTTCCCCCTTGTGGCAACAACACATCCCCTAGACTCATGTTTCTGTCACTCAAGCTAGTCATCAGGGGGCATGAACCCACAATCATGCATAACGCTCTCTCTTGGTGTCACTACCTACTACTTGGCCAAAGCAATAAACAGCAACGGAGAACATGCAAGAATTACTCTAGAACATAAATATAAAAGAGAAGAATCAAATATATTACTCAAACAAAATCTGAACATATTCACATAATCCATCGGATCTCAGCAAACTCAGCATAGCAACAGCAGAAATATTACATATTTGCCTCGATCATGTAGGGAAGCTCACGAGGTCTAATCCATGAAGAACAAAGAGGGGAAGAGAACATCACATGGCTACTGATCATAGACCCATGGTCCAAGGTGGACTACTCACGGTTCATCCGGGAAGCATCCATGGTGGTGGAGAAGCTCCCGTAGGTGGTTCCTCCCTCCGGTAGGGTGCCGGGAAGAGGTCTTCTGGTGCTCCCGATCTTGGAAGCGCGGCGATGGAGGAACAGAGGAGAGATCGCGAAAAAGGGTTCCCGTCTCAGTGGTTTTACGTCACGAGGAATAAATAGGCGAAGGGGGCAGTCAGGGGGCCGCCAGGGGTCCAGGCGGCCCCCTGGCGCGGCCCCACCCTAGGGCGCGACGGGAGGGCGCCTGGGGCCCTGGTGGGTCCCCTCTGCTCCCCCCCCCCCTCGGTGATTCCCGAAGCTTCTTCTGCGCTGTTTTTTTTTATTGGATTTTTCCCAAAAATTTTGAGCACTTTTAATATGGGGGAAACCTGAAATAGAAAAACAGCAGGAAACAGGAACCGGCTCTGGGGTGCAGTGAGTTAATAGGTTAGTCCAAATATGATCAAAAGTGTATGGAAGTACATCAATATCATAGCAATATCACACAAAAGAGGCATGGAGCAAGCAGAAATTATAGATACGTTTTGGACGTATCAACACTCTATATATTACAAGAAGTGTAGAAGATCTTTCACACTTTATAAAAGTACTCAACATAAAGAAAATGAAACTATCATGAAGTATGCAAATGTATGCCTCTGCCAGTGTAGCAGGATATGCAATGATACTAGCGCGTCATGTAGCAATGATTAGGGAAAGGCCCCACTAGCATGCGGCTTATTGATCAAGCAAAAGCATGTATGACATGAAGATCAAGTCATGAGAAGGTGGATGTTTCATGGCAATGTATCTCGGAAAGGCTATGGAAGTGCCTTGATAGGAAGGTATGGTGGCTGTTTTGAGGAAGAATATAATGAGGCTTATGATGACAGAGCGTATCATGCCAAGGGTTTGGATGTACCGGGGAAGGTGGACGCCAACTCTCGGAGTGAGAAGGAGGCAATGCACGGCACAGGAGAGGCTAGAAAAATATGGGTAGGTGGAAGTGTCAACTTTCGAATACTCACATCAGTCTGAAGAACGCATGCACTTATTATCGGTAACTCTCAATCTAATAAGGAGGTTCACAAAGAGACAAGTACCCCGAGGAGGAGTGTATGGGGGTTTGGTTATCCTTGCGCATCCTCGACTCATGGTACATGAGTGTACTCTAATATTCGATCCCTCCAAAGATTAGTCATCCATCTAGTAGCTAAAGTTCTCAACTAATTTTGTAGGTTTTTCGAAAATAAACACGGATTGCCCAAAATACAACATCTATCACTAATAGGCTAAAGCTCTTGACACCAAAAGTTCAAACATTACTCATAGCAATACCTCAAAACTATTGCAAGTTACTACTACAATTGAATAGCAACCTCAATTACCTACTTCAAGTCAAGACACAAAACTCAGTGCAACAGGCAAACTCTCTAAACAAGATAAACATGAAAACTCAGGAGAGTTCCAGCAACAAACTAAACAAAAGCTTTTTTTAAAAAGATAAGCATGAAAACTAAGAGCTAAACATGACAGCAGCTATGAAAAAGATAAAGAACACACACAATAAAGATAAGCATGAAGAATCCTATGATGTGTTCTAGGTTTTGAAAGAGGAGCCTGTTTCTCTCCCACACAAAGAAAGCTGGGTTCTAACTTGTTATGAACATCAAGAAAAGCTAAAGAAAACTAAAAAGGAAATAAAGAGCGAGACGCTCCAAGAATAGCACATAACGCATGAAGTGAAAAAAATATAGTGGAACGAAAGACGAACTGATAATTGTTGATGGAGAAGGGGATGCACGGGGGCATCCAACAAGCTTAGACGCTTGAGTCTCCTTGAATATTTATTGGGGATGCATGGGGGCATCCCCAAGCTTGAGCATTTGACACTCCTGAATCTTCTTTTATCATCTTCCCTCGCACACTTGAAAACTCCCTTCATACATAACTCATCATAATCTGATTAGCGAGGTTAGTAACTATAATAAAATATTTTTTCCACTACTGGAAATAAGGATATTCTTGAAGAGATAATTTTTCTCAAGATTTCCAAAAAAAAATTGCAAAGAAAAAGCAAGCTTAAGGTTTTCAAAACGAAGAAAAGGCAAAACAGGACAGAATCTGTGAAAAACAGACCAGCATGTAGTAAAGAAATTTTTTAGGGATACTTCTGCAACTCAAATCAAAAAACTCAGAACATACGAAAGTTCCGTGATTTTATAGAGCATGTTGTGTAAAAAATTCAGCTCAAAAAGATGAACTGGTAATTTTCTACGATTTTTTTCGTCACGAGGACAGAATCTGTTTTCTGGACCGCATGTCACAATTTTCACTTCCCTTGTCATATGAGGCTATAATTGGCACAAAGCTTGAAAAGTAAAGATACAATGATGTTTCTACGTTAGTAAAAATCATCAAGACCACTAAAAACAGAAGTAAAAACATTTTGATTTGCCTCCCAACAAGCGCTTTCTTTTACTCCTTTAAGCTAGGCCAAAAGATTATAGAAGATGCTCTCACAAGAATAAGAATTTTGAAGCAAAAGAGAGCATCAAGACGCAAATATGAAACACATTTAAGCCTAACCCACTTACTATGCATAGGCATCTTGTAAGAAAATAAATCAAAGAAGCACAAAGAAACTAGCATAGGAAGGTGGAACAAGAACAACTTTAAAACTTTCAACATAAATAGAGGAGTTTTAGTAATATGGAAATTTCTACAACCAAACTTCCCTCTCTCAAAATAATATTCAGTAGTATCATGAAAAACATCAAGAATATAACTATCACATAAATCATGTTGTTCATGACCTACAAGCACACATGTATAGTTTTCAACACTGTCTTTAGGATTATAAGATAAATGCAACCCATCACGTTGAGCCTTGATAAGAGCACAATTCTCCGGAATATGAGTTGGAGATTTCAAAAGGATAATAGGACAATCAAGTGTGGGTGCAATAGCAAAAATTTCATGCTTAACATGAGGAACTATAGCAAGTTCATCTCCGTAAGCATCATCCATAGTGTCATCACGGCCATAAGCATAGAAGGCATCAACTTCATCAAAAAGGGATATTTCTAAAGAATCCATAGGATCATAACACTCATATAAGGTAAGAGTCAAAGAGTTACTCTCATTAGAAGGTAGACATGGATGGCTCCATTCTTCCTCCTTTTGTTCGTCACTCTCCTCCTCTTTTTCATCCAAGGGGCTTTCGGGTTCAACAATTTCTTCTTCCATAGAGTCCTGCAAAACATTAGTCTCTTCCTTTGGGGGAGAGATTCTCTCAGGATGATCAGTAATATAATAATTTCCATCGTAATTTTCCAAACAATAGTTAAGTATAGCAGGACTCTCAGATTTGTAAGGGGCATCGTCAATAATGCGCAGCTCGGACGAGAGCTTAGAAATTTTTTCTAAGTACTCACCAAGTCTCTAAAGACTTGGGGGCTGCTTAATGTTCCAAAATCAGGTTTTCATCCGAGCTGTGTGCAGCTCGGACGAGACCTTAGAAATTTTTCTAAGTACTCACCAAGTCTCTGAAGACTTGGGGGCTGCTTAATATTTCAAAATCAGGTTTTCATCTGAGTTGTGCGCAACTCGGATGAGAGCTTAGAATTGTTTTCTAAGTACTCACCAAGTCTCTGAAGACTTGAGGGCTTATTAATGTTCCAAAATCAGGTTTTCATCCGAGATGTGCGCAGCTCGGATGAGAGCTTAGAAATTTTTTCTAAGTACTCACCAAGTCTCTGAAGACTTGGGGGCTGCTTAATGCTTCAAAATCAGGTTTTTATCCGAGCTGTGTGCAGCTCGAACGAGAGCTTAGAATTTTTTTCCTAAGTACACCAAGCCTCTAAAGACTTGGGGGCTGCAAGAAGATAACCATTTCAGAAGCACTCATGGATAAGATCAAGAAAAAGCATGTCTAGTGCCCAGGGCACAACATTAACGACGAGATTCATTACAGATCCACTCGGCATCCCGAGGCAAATTTAATTTTTTTTGTGTCACTTCACACCAACTGATCTTGCTCACTCTTCGCCGGCTTCGTCCGACTCACTCATAACACCAGTCGACTCCACAAAGAAGTCCAGATCAGGCATCAGCGCAATCCGACTGGCGGTCTCGGCATATCGAGGAAGGAAGTTGGTGCAGCTTGGTCCCTCTTTAGGATCATCTCCACCAAGCCTTTCAAGATTATGGACTCGCTCAGGAAAGTGGGCTTTAGTCAAAGACAGCGCATAGTTGGCACCACTCCGCGCCGCAGACCGTTTCCAGCGCGCCAATTGCTGAGGAGTTTCTTGCAGGGTGGAAATAACGGTATCAAGCTTCACCCGACTTCCCTCGCCAGGTGCTACCCTGCTCTTCAGCGCGAGGGTAGCGCCCATGACCTCCTCGGCAAACCTCTTGGATTTCGCGCATCTCATAGTCAGCAGCCCTCGGGACAGAGCAAACTCCGTGGTCACTGGCGTATTATTGTCCCTCTTCATCATCTGAGCAAACTCCGCCATCCGGGCCTGCTCCGCATCCGGGTCGGTACCATATGTTGCTCCAACAAAAGATTAGTATACCACAGAGCAGCATGATAGCAAACGTTCTCAAGAAAAATATAACATAGCTTACCAGATAAAGTCTCGCTGAAGACAGCAAACCACCCAGCGCAATATTCCTCAGCCGCCCTCACAGCTTTCCGAGTTGTCTCCAGCTCGGCTTTGTGATCCTCCTCCTCCTTGGTGCGCAGCTCGCACAATTTCTCTAGATCGGACTCAAGCTTTGCGATGCTGGCCTCATTATCCTTCACAGCCTCTTTCTAGTAGTGTAGGTTTTTCTCCAAAGTTTTCTTTTCCTTGGCACGCTTCTCGGCTTGGTCTATCTCCATCTTCATTTTTGCCACGAAATCAGCGTTCTCCTTAAACTTTGCATCAAAATCTTTCTTTTCTGCCTCTGCAGCACACCAAAAAGAACATATTTGACACAACACAAGAGAAGAAGAAGGATACCAATACAAGAGCTTGTACAAAGCCTAAACCAAAACAACTCACCATTGTCCTCAGCATGTTGCCTCTTCAGCTTGTTGTGCTCTTCAAGCAGCACATCATACGCCTTCTTCGCGGCTGCATTTTCCTCTTGCAATTTTACAAAGGAAGAACCCATCTTGCAAGCCTCCTAAGTACAGGAGAAGAACCACAATATAAATAAAGTCTCCTCGTAAAAGACTCTGAATAACTTTGCAAAAGTTACTCGGAGCCTTGGGGGCTACACCCAGTGGGTGCACTAAGAAGTGCTACCACTGGAAGTTCATCAAAATAAAGTCTCCTCACAAAAGACTTCGAATAACTTCAAGAAGTTACTCGGAACCTTGAGGGCTATACCCAGTGGGTGCACTAAGAAGCGCTCCCACTGGAAATTTACATAGTAAAAACTCCTATCAAAAGACTCCGAATAACTTCAAGAAGTTACTCGGAGCCTTGGGGGCTACACCCAGTGGGTGCACTAAGAAGTCTTCCCACCGGAAGTCCATTACTCTCTAACCTCATTAAAAAAGACTCCGAATAACTTCTACAAGCTACTCGGAGCCTTGGGGGATACACCCACTGGGTACACTAAGAAGTGTCCCCAGCGGAAGTTTCAAACCTACAGAGTAACAACAATTCTGCCAGAAAGTTACTCGGACACCCACTGGGTAGAAAACTTACATAAGTACTTACATGCATGTTGGACTTCACCAGCTCGACCTCGGAAGCTAACTCGCGCAAGCGCGGTTCAAACTGAGAAGCCGTCACCAAGGACTCCTTTAGGCCGCTGATGATAGCGCTCTCAATTGGGGCACCGACTGGAATTGAAGCCAAAGCAGCAGGCTCATCCCTTTGAGTAGTAGCTAGTACAACAGAAGTTTTCTCAACAACTTTCTCAATGGGAGCCTCAGGTGCAGCAGGAGGGGGAGACGAACTACCGGCAGCAGGACGACTAGAGCCAAGTGGCCTCTCTCCCCCAAGGATAATCACTTCAGGAGGAGTGGCCCCAGCGGCGGCCGGCTCAGTCACGGTCCGAGTCGGACCTACAGAAGAATCAATGTTCATATCTGTGGAAGACACAACAGATAGTCAAAAACAAGAGGTCGCGGTAACAAAATGACCAACAAACATGATCAAAAATCCCTACCGATAGCCGCAGCAACCTCGGGAATGGTATCCATAACAGGAAAGTCAGTCACCCCGCAGGTGCTGACATCCTCATAAGCCTCGGTACCCGGATCTTCAACCCCGGGAAGCGACTCAGAACCACTCGGGCGGACACTACAAAACAGAATCGTTAAAAAAGATCGAAAAATCAATGAAGTACCGAGTTGAAGAGAACCGGCATCATTACTTGAGAACAGTTTTTATAGCACGCCTTGGGGGAGCCACGACAACCTTAGCTGGATTGACCCCAGCTCCTTTGGTCCTCTCAACAGCAGCGTCCCCCGAGGGATTAACCTCCCTACCGCCAAGAGTGACAAGCTTCTTCTTCTTCTTCGGCGCAACCTTCCCATGACTGGAGCCCAGAGAAGGAAGCTTGCCGTTGTCTTCCTCGCCACTCGGAGGATGAGACCTCTTGCGGGCCCGAGTAAAGCCTTCTCGCGCCGAGTCACGGTCTTGGTTACTCTTGGACCGCAGCTCGGAAGCAACTTGAGCACGAGCCACCTCGGATTCCAGCTCCTCCCCGGTCTCGACCCCAACCCCCGCACCAGCAGTGATATCCTCATCCTCCTCCATGGGATGCTGAGAGGCCAAGGGAATGGGAGAATGGAATCGGGAAGCATCCTAGCGCAGAAAAGGAAAATATCTGAGTCAGAAGCGGGCAGGAAAAAGGCATCCAAAGATACACGTGAAGTAAGGAAACTCACCAAAGTCGGAGGGTTCTCATTACTAAGTGGCTTCACTCGGCCCACCGGCTGCAGACCATGGGTCACACGCTCGTAATGAACTTCATCTAGGACTCAAATTCGTCCATGGGCGTCTAAGATAGATTGTACCGAGTGTCATCCTGAAGCCCGGAGTACGTCCACATTCCCCGGGCTCTGTCCTGAAGAGGTTGGATCCTCCGAATAACAAAAGTGGCGATCAAATCCATGACATCCAAGCCGTTCTTCTTCAACCTTATGATCTCTCGCATTAAAGGGATCACCTGCTCCTTCTCGGCATTGCTGAGTCGGGGATTCCAACCCTGGGAGTTGGTCAGCCCCACGTCCGAGTAAGGGGGCAACGTGCACACTCCCGGCCCCTCCACCACCTTGCAGTAGAACCAACTATTCTGCCAATTCTTCACTGAATCGGGAATGCTCGAGGCGAAGTACTTTTCCCCTTGTTTTTGAGCCAAAAACAGACCGCCACACAAGTGATTGAATTCCGTACCACCACCTTCCCCGGATTTCTTAGCCTTTTGAGGCTTGATGGTGTATATGGTGCGGAAAAGATGCCAATGAGGTTCTATGCCTAAGTAACCCTCACAGAAGGTGAAACAACTAGAAAAAAGGGTAATGGCATTGGGAACAATATGGTGGATTTGAGAACCCGTAAAGGCCAAGAAATCCAAGAACAAGGGATGCGGAGGGAGAGAAAACCCATGATCTACATGCGAAACAAGTATAACTCGCTCACCGTCCCGTGGAAGGGGTTCGTCTTCTCCAGAAGCAGGAAGATGGCAGCCCTCGCGAGGAACCAGGCCAGCATCCTGGTACCCCTGCAACATGTCCACCGTCACGATCGACGGGAGCCATTCCCCGGCAGACATGGTCCCGGCGGCGGCGGAGGAGCAGCAAGAATGATGACCTCCCAGGGTGAAGCGCGAACAACCAATGACGAATAGGAAGAACTTCCCGGCGGCGGAAGAAAGAACACGGGAGAGAGAGTGAGGAAGCTAGAGCGGAAGCGTCAAGATGAAGAAGACCCCAGATCTGTTTTTGGCTGCACGGGGGAGGGATTTTATAACTCAGGGTGGCAACCGCCACGCGTCAGATCAGCAGCCTATTACGGGCGTGCCGGTTGCCTTCCCCATAATTCGCTCAACTTCCCCATAGGGCGGTTAATGATTATCCTAAAAGACCACCGCGTGAATCGAGGAGACAGGCCTGACAGTGTGTCCACTTACCTTGACAAGACAAGATCCTCTTCATTTAAAACCAAATCAGATTTCGATTCGAAGCCCGAGACCGTACCAACTACTCGGAAGGCACGTAGCATCGCATCGAGCAACAGCTTACTCGGAAGAATTTCTGTCAACATTTCAAGACCAAGTACAACATCGATTGAAAAAAATCTCCGAGTAAGTCATCGCTCGGAAGAAATTATTGTACCCAAAACGACCGAGTAAGTTGTCACTCGGAACACTAAGGAACGCAAGTGGGGCTCCGGTAACTCGGAACCGCGACAGGGAGGGACCACCTGAAGCTAAGTAAGCTAGTTATGAAAGAATTGTGTTCTAAAGCACACTGCAAACGGAAAATCTTGTACTCGCCAACTACTTAAGGAAAAGTCCGAGTAGCTGACTCGCTAATGGTCTGTCTCTGACGAAGAATGCCAGACCACTAGTATGACCAGGCGCAGGGGGTAAATAATCGGTATCCCATGTGGTATGACCTAAAGCTCATTACGATGCTTTAGGATATCAAACTTTACAAATCTGGTTTATATGGAGTTTAAGGCCTTTTACTCCAAGACACGCCTTCCGAGGCCTCAGTCCACCTCTTCCGAGAGACGCTTCAGTGTCGCCAGATTTTTCCTTTAACTTTCCCAACCCACACTCGAGGGAAAATTTCAAATGTCAATAAAGTCCTTCCGGGCCTCTTATTGTGTTTAACCTTCACATACCTCAGAAATCTGACAAATGTCAGCTTCCTCAATCGCGAGCACCGGAAAGCACTTGGGCGATACTGTCGTGGTCACACCAAAGGTATACCCTTAGGAAGTGGAAACCAAGGGGTACCCTCAGATCCTTTGTCTCTCAAATACATCCAATAAAATAAATAATATCGTTAAAAATACAGAGCTTTATCAAACTCAGAGGCTCAATTCACAATGTCTCCGAGTAACATGTTACTCGGAAGAAGAGATGGCCTCCGAGTAGTCAGTTACTCGGAAAGCAAATAGGTTCCGAGTAGTTAGTTACTCGGAAAATGGGACCGGCGAGCTGTTCGTTACTCGGAAGGTACGAACGCAACGGGCGTGAAGCATTCAAGACCACGAGTGTTTCTCCTCCCTTATTAGTAGTAATGAAGAGACCATTTCCCGTATTTAGCATACGCATTTAACCTTGTAATTAAGACCCATTTACTGGGGCATTGAAGGGGCAGAGGCGCACTCTATATAAGCCTCACCCTCGCCACAGAAAGGGTTACACACAACACTTTCTTCAAACTTTGATCAAGAACACCCCAGTCATCCTGGGACAGGATTAAGGTTTTTATCTCTAAGGAGAGGTCTAACCTGTATAATTCCCCCTGCGTCAACCATTCTACGTACAGATTCATTTAGCTCCTATTACACCCCTATATCTATTGTCAAGACTATACCCCCGATACTCGTTAAAGCTGGCCGACATTGGAAGCAACGATAGTTGGTGGGCAAGCAGCTTGATGGCGATGATTAAGGGTGAAAGTGGCTAGGATAATTTCCAGGGAATTCCAACAATATTTTCTGTGTAGGATTTCTGAAACAAAAATACAGCATAAAATATGAACTGACAGTGGACATCTTATCAATAGGTTAGTTCCGGAAAAATACTCAAAATGATGTAAAAATATAATAAAAACATGCGGAAATGTCATAAATAATATAGATACATATATGTATCAAAGACATGAAATATAATAACAATAAATTACTATAACAATAAGAGAAATGAATAAAAAGACATAAAAACAATGATAAGTTTATGAACAAAAAGTAAAGGAATAACCCTTTTGTCACCACGATAGATATCCAAGTGAAGATCCAGATCCCAATCATTCAAACACATGGAGATGGTGTCACCTACACAAAGACCATAATGAAAGACAAGGGCCACCCACCGAATACCATAGAATTTGTTGAAATTTTCCTGATGTTTAACAAAGGATAGTAGTCCCTACTCTCAAACATAAGAAGCTTGAGATCATTTGGCTTGTCGTTATTCACCCTTGAAAAATGTGTTTTATGCTCAATATACTAAGCAAGATGCATCCTAAGGCTCCTAACATTGCATAAACATACCACAAAAAATACAGCCAACTGTAAATCAAAATTGCACATTTAGGAAAATCTTATATATGAGTTAAAAAGGTGTAGTACTACTTTATAACCAATCAACCAACAATGCAAAATGATATGAGCTATGGCAGTTCAATGACACAAACTACAGATGAACAGTCATAATATAAATAAGTGAACAACAACACAAAAAATAACTCACAAATTACAAAGATAAAATTATTAAATTACTGACTTTGAAAATTCACCCAACAACACATATGCACATATGGAAAAGAAGCATACATATATTGAATGGTAGTATAAAAAATCCAATAATCATAACTACATCAAGAATATACATCACTAAAGCAAATAAAGACTAAATAAGTATGTATGCAACTACAAATAAAATCATACTAAAAAATTATGAACCAGATGGTACCATAAGACTACAATCTACTTCATATAAACAATAGACTTAGGAGCAACATCCTTAGTGCCACACTAGGATAAAGCCCTACATGAACTGTCTCACATCAAACAATACAACCATGACTAAGTTTGTTTCACCACACTCAATCCAACAACAAAAATGAAACAATATCATCAGCTCAAGATAGTTACGAAATAAACACGCAACAAAAGAACAAAGGACGTGTTTGGTTGTGTGCATACAGCCCAACCAGGCCCGAGCGGGAAGAATATGGCCCGTTTGGTTGCTTGTGCTCACCGGTGGGCCTCCATTGCACGAACCTCTAAGAACCTCCCAGCCAGGCCCTCTAGGGACAGTCGAATGGTCGTACTGGCGGTGACTTAGATCTACACAAGAGGCAGTAGTGAAGGCGGAGGACGCGACAACATCACTCTCCGGCAGTAGTAGAAACTTCTTCCCTTCCTCTCAGCCACACCATCTGATCTTCCTCGAATCAACCATGTCCCCCTTCCCCTATGTTAGGTCGGTCGTTAGTTCTTTAGGAAATTGTAGGATCGGTTTCCCCATTACTCAATGCACCCTCGATGTCGCTTAGGTTATGGACGCACCGATGAAGCCGGTAGTTCGGGAAACAACACTCATAGATGTGATTCATGCATGGATCATGTTGATCCAAAAGAGAGCTATTTGTCGTGGTGATCGACCTGTTATCAGTTATGCTCTATTGTTTCCCCGGGATCAAAAGAGGATGACCAATCTGAAGTACATCTACAACTACAATGACACTGAGGCTCTGTGGATGCTTCGAATGAAAAGAGCACCTTTTGCCCATTTTGTGTAGACCTTCAGGAGGAGGGGTGCTAGAAGATAGCATCAACACTAGTGTGGATGAGAAAGTGGCCATGTTCCTCGATGTAGGTCATGACCAGAGATTCAAGGCTATACAAAACACATTCAGGAGATCAATGGAGACCGTTTCCAGGTACTTAAAGGAAGTTATGTATGTTGTTGGTGAACTCATAGGAGAGATGACCGAGTCACCAACCAACCAGACTCCTAGCAAGATTCGCAGTAGTCCAAGATGGTATCCATGCTTCAAGGTGAGCAATGATAGTATGTAGTTCATGCCTTGTTATTCTTGTATTGTTTTGTTATAGCCATAACACCATGTTGTAAGGCCATTTTAGAATTGCATTGGCGCAATAGATGGTACTCATGTACATGCAAAAGTCCTGAGGGTACAATTTGCAACATACAGGGGTAGAAAGCACTATAGAAGCCAGAATGTTCTTGTTGTTGTTCACTTCGATTTGAAGTTCACATATGTGTTGGCTGGCTGAGAAGGATCAACACATGATTCTAACATTCTAAGTGTCATCATGAGCCATCATGATGGCATCAATATCCCAGACAACAAGTTCTACCTAGGAGATGCAGACTATGCATGTCATCTAGGTGATCTTCCCCTATTCAGGAAAACTATGTACCATCTGAATGATATCTCTGGTAGGGACTATCCCAGGACTCCACATAATTAGTTTAAGCTCAAACATTACAACCTTAGAGTTATGGTTGATAGGGCATTTGGAGCTCTGTAGTATAGGTGAAAAATCTTGGATCAGAAGCCATTCCACCCTTTCCCCATCTAGGTTCAACTTGTTCTTGGTTGTTTTATTCTGTATATATAACTGGATCCTGCAATGGCGATGCGATGAACTGGTGCTGGAGGAGGAGGATGTGACGCCTGATGATGTTATCATCAGTGTCCATGGGTGGAGGGTTCTGACAACGAAGCCTGGAAGAACAAAAGGATGGAGTGGGAACAAACAATATGGGATAACAGAGGGCAGACAAGGATCTAAAGAAGAAGAAGAGCAAGAGAAGCAGAAGCAGAATAGCAGCAACATGAGCAGAAAAAGAAGAAAAACAACAGTAGCAACATCAGCAGCAACAGCAGAAGAAGAACAATAACAACAGAATAAGAAGAGGACTTTCCACTAGTTCGACATCGATGAACTTTCCCCTATTGAGCCATTTGAGTATTCTATTGTAGTTACATTTGTTAGTAGCTAGGATGAACTGTGGTTTGATTTCTAACTAGGACTGAAACTATGTTCAATACCTATACGCAGATGACAACCAAACATCGTGTGATTTATGTGCCTAATACAACGCAGACAACCAACCAACACATCAATATTTGTTCCCTCATGCACAGACAACCTTGATGTGGGCAACAAAACTATGTGCAAATGATAGTTTTTTGCCAGTTTTACCTCAGTCAAGCGTGCAGAGACTAGCATGCTATACAAGCAAAATCGTAGAACACAACCAAATTGACACGTCCAAGCCAAGCGTGCAGACTGCAGAGACTAGCATGCAATACAATCAAAATTGTAGAACACAACCAAATTAACACGTCCACAAAGAACTTCCCATATGTCTCTAGCAAGCCTCTTCCAACACCATAAAGAACTGCAAAAGAGCATCATCACCATGTAGCATGCAAGGGCCGTTTGTCCGACGACATGTAGGGAAACGATACCTAAAAACATAAAAAGTGAAACATTTATAGCTAGAAATGCAAAAAATAAGATACCTAACTAGAATATGCAAAAATAAAAATAAAAAGGGGGTATAAGATTTTCTATGCTAGAAAGTAAAATCAAGATAAATGGTAAAGTAAAAATACATGCGACAACAAACAACATTCATTCTAATTGCAAAATGCAAGAATAGATATATTACTAAGTAAAAGTATGCAGGATTTGAAGGGGTATATGTTTTTCTTAGCAATAAACTACAAAAGGAAGGAACTATCCCATAGAAAAATGATAAACTAATCACTAGCTATGCATAAAACAAAGATTACTAACTAAGAAAGACAAGAAGAGAAAAGGGATCTAGAAAGGAAAATATAAAACAATTATGGTTACAAACGAACAAAAGTATGAAGATTGCTAACCACATAGACTAGACTAGTCAAACGAAATGTTTACAATTACTATAAATTTAGGGGAAAATGAATAAACAACTAAAATGCTAAAAGATAGATAAAAGCATGATCAATAAAGGATAAAGAAACAAACCCCTCTTCTTGACTGACATGAATGAAGCAAACCACACCGACCGCTCTTCGAAAATCCGGCAATAAAAATGATGATCACCATCACAAAAGAAACAAACATAATCCAATTAGTTGAATACCAAGTGAATCAAAGAAACAAACCGAATCCAATTAGTCGCATACCACATGAATCAAAGATTTGAGATGAAATAAGAAGGGGAGGGGGGGTATAATGGTCTATAAAACCCTAGCTTAACTATAAAGGAAGAACAAAAGAGGGCACACCAAAGCAAAATAAAAATTGAAGCGACCAATGAAGCGGGGCGAGACTCATCGAATTATAAGCGAGCAAGAGGAGAAAAACAGTAAACATGTTTCAACTCAGTAACGAATCTAAGTGATCAAAAGAGGTCAATCAAAATTTAAGTCCGAAACCGATCATCACATGGAACAAAGAAATAATAAAACATAAATCATGACACACCAATAATCATGTTTTACTTGGATCCCTTTACAGCAGAGACTCTGTTGCAATGGTCCAACCGCAACAGAGTCTTTGTTGCAAAGCTCGTTGTCGCAGGTGCGTGCGGTCGAGAAAAAATACTTAGATCTTTGCGCATAAAAAAGCTTCGCAACAAGCATTCTGTTACAAAGGAGCTTCGCAACAAGCCTCCCGTTGCAAAAAATGTTTTACGCGACACGCTAAATCCAACGACGCCTGTGTAAAAAATCTCTGCGCACAAAAGAGCTTCGCAACATGCATTCTGTTGCAAAGGAGCTTCGCAACAAACCTTTCGTTGCAAAAGAATATTCCTTTGACATCTCTAGGACATACGCGTCTTAGGTGCTAATCGGACGGTAGTGGAGCCGACGAATCCTTTCAAATGATCAGCCGGTGGACGCATAGCACGCCCTGACAAAAAATCGGTTTACCTAAGTATAAAGACAGACAACTTACCTATAGCTAATTTTCTGTAGGTCAGACTTGCTTCATGTTTGGTTTATACAGTTCCCTTTTCACCGAAAAAAAATGGCACTACAATCATGCGTTTTTTCCTCCCTCTCTCTTCGGTTTTGGTTAAATTGTGCCCTCTATCCACCTACCTCATCAAGTCGACAAGCAGCAAATCGGGGATCGAATACAGAAGGAACGAGTACATAGCGATCGACGATTTGACCCCTCTCACTCACTCTCTCTCGCAGAGATTTGAATAGACAAATATGTTTTCTCCCTCAGCCGCATTTGCTTCGCTGCTGTCCGTCCTGTGGAATCCATCATCTTGACATGACATCTCCATACCTCCCCCTCCACCGCATTCAATGCCAAGACAAGCTGCCTCTGGGCATAGGTGTAGCCTAGCCATGGCCAACAAGAGGACAGAGATGAGAGAGAGAGAGTAGATCGACGACGATGATATGAGAGAGAAGGTGAAGTGACAACTGAGGTGACGACCTTTTCTGCAATGTGGAAAGAATCGACATCCTCTCTCTCTTCCCCCTGCCCCACGAGGTTTGATATCTGCGCTCCTGGGTCCCACCCCCTTGTCTCCCTTCCACCTTTACATAGCCCCTATCTTCTTCTTCTAGCTCTCGGCCTCCTCAGTCCCCTCCCTCCTCCATCACCAGCGGCTGCTCACTCGGGCAGCTTTGGTCTGCTGCCTCCACCTCCATCGTGCTGGCTGCTCAAGCAGCTCCCTTCTTTCTTTGTGTGCCTTCTTCTTCATCGATCTCCTCCTTTCATCCTCTTCGTGGTGAGTGATTTGCGTGCTTTTTCTTGTCGATCTTGATCCATGCTCTTCGATTTTGCACGTAGGTGTGCTTGATTTAATCTTCGCACATGTGTTGATCAAACCTAGGGCCAGCATGCGTGAGCATGATTAAATCTATCGATTTAGGAATCAAGAACCAAAAGGCTTTATTTAATCACCCACTTTCCTCTCGATCGATTTAGTATTTTCTTCTTCTTCATCATCATAAACTAGGGTTGTGTGTGTGTGTCAATATATCTCACTGTAACAAGAAAGAGAAAACATGGCTTTGATCTGTATTACTAGCGCTGCTTGTGCTAGCTAGGGTTCCATTAATTCCATCCATGCCCATGCGTGTGCGAATTTGACCAGTCAGAGCTTTCCCATTAAGTAATCTCGCCCATCGATCGCCATCACTGTGCAGGTAGCTAGCCTCAGAGTTCTTGCTATATCCTGCAGCTTGTTTCTGTTTTTGCCATGTCCTGTGTTTTTTTTCCCCTTCTGCATGCCCCAGGTTGTGTCAGATCTTTGCATCGTTGCATGGCTGCCAAAGCTCAGCTCAGCTCATATCTTAGGTTTTGACACACTTGTACTCATGGTAGTTAGGTGCGTGTCAGCCAACCTGAAACCCTAGTTCTCGCTGAATCCTGATCAGCCATAGCTA
This sequence comes from Bromus sterilis, assembly GCA_950022295.1. Classification (NCBI taxonomy): domain Eukaryota; kingdom Viridiplantae; phylum Streptophyta; class Magnoliopsida; order Poales; family Poaceae; genus Bromus; species Bromus sterilis. The sequence continues at coordinate 277,983,635 of OX465599.1, read as the reverse complement.
GCATTGGAGGGAGATAGTTGGCCAAGAACTGTAAGAAACCGACGAGCTCATGGCAGTACACACTGACACTATAGGCCAGAGCTAGAAATTTATGTATTGCACTGGTTTGACCCTTGGTCAAGGCCGGCATTGTTGATTAATGGCATGTCCTCGGTGCAGATCTGAGCTGAGAAGCGGCGTGGAGGGAAGTCAGTCGGCCGGCGGCGATGGACATGTCTTGCGTTGGAGCGGCGGACAGCCCGGGAGGCGGCAGCGCGTCGTCGGCGTTGGGAGCGCCGCGGCCGAGCAGGTACGAGTCGCAGAAGCGGCGGGACTGGCAGACATTCGGGCAGTACCTGCGGAACCACCGCCCTCCGCTAGAGCTGGCGCGGTGCAGCGGCGCGCACGTGCTGGAGTTCCTCCGGTACCTGGACCAGTTCGGCAAGACCAAGGTGCACGCCCTGGGTTGCCCCTTCTTCGGCCACCCCTCGCCGCCGGCGCCGTGCCCGTGCCCGCTGAAGCAGGCGTGGGGGTCCCTGGACGCGCTCGTGGGCCGCCTCCGCGCCGCCTTCGAGGAGCACGGCGGTCGCCCGGAGGCCAACCCGTTCGGGGCGCGCGCCGTCAGGCTCTACCTCCGCGACATCCGCGACGGCCAGGCCAAGGCGCGCGGCATCGCCTACGAGAAGAAGCGCCGGAAGAGGAACCCCCAGCCGTCGTCGAAGCAGAAGCAGCAGCAGGCGTCAGCGGCCGCGGCGGCGGCCAACCCCGCGCCCGTGGACAGGCCGGACATGCGGCATGGCATGCTGGACCAGGCACACTACCTATTCCCCATGCACGCGCACCTGTTCCAGGGACACTTCTTGGCGCCGGCGCCCGACGGCGACCCCGTGGGATCCCTGGAGGGCGTGGTCCCTGCCGACGGGGAGGACATCGTGATGGTGATGGCGGCGGCCGCCGCCGCTGTCGAGGCTCACGCGGCCGGGTACATGATGCCGATGTCCGTGTTCAACTAGCTAGCTAGCTCGATCCAATGCTTCATGTAGAAAATTACTACGTAGTAAGTAAGTAGGCCTAAGTAAGTCAGTATGCAGGTTAATTTTGTCAATTACGTTCGATGCCTCAGCTTGGTCGTCTCGCCATTTGAACACATCCCTAGGTTTGTACGGGTGTAAACCACTACTAGATCTTTTGGTGAATTTGCATTACATAGCATCGGAGTTGATCAATCTCTGTAACCTGCAATGTTCATGGTCGTCGTGTAGTTTAGGTGAAGACACAAAAGATGGCAGGTTTGAAATGCATGTTGCCTTAATGAAATAAGCTGCAAACACGCAGTACTATGCTTGTGTTACTCGATTCCATGCCTGGTTAGCACCTAGGGGCACCTCTACCGATCCTATAAATAATGAAGAGTAAACGGTCTATTAAAGTAGTAAAGTATTTTTGCTTCTTTAATTTTGGTTATTTCTAGCCGATCATCAACATTTAGTGAAGTAAATATAAATTCAAGGCAAATGAACATAAACTCAATTTAAATATGTATTTTTGAAACATAGGAATCATAACATTAATGGCAATTTTTAATATTTTACGATGCCATTAACCAAAATTGCTTAAATTAACTTAACTGAAAGAAAGTAGTCGCTATCATCGGTGATCTCTTTCCACTCGGCTTTGGTCATCCCATGAATCACGGGGTTTCGGCCTTGGTCATCGTTGACGATGCAGTTGTCGCCTCGTTTGCAACCTCCGTTGCCTTTGTCGTCGCTCGATAGGACGATAGCCTCCCCCCCCCCATGCACTCTCGCCATGTATGCCTCGTCGAAGGCCTTCTCACCATGCACTCACTCGGCTCCCGTTCCCACCCCCCTCATCTATTGCACATTGGACACTCGTTGGTCGATGGGGTCAAGCTGTGTAGCTCATCAAACTCAAGTTTCGGTGGTCCTCGGTGTCGTGCAAACACGCTACCAAATGTTGTACTCGCGGGCGGCTTGCTCGGCCAACTGAAAGCTTCCAAGACACCTCTTCTTGTGGGTGCGCCGTTCTACTATCTCAACCACCCACATTACCCGGGCCAGCTGCCACACACCGATGTACGTCCTTTGTGGCGATGACGATAGAGGGAGCCTGGGGAAGTCGGTCAGACGGCCATGGGAGGCAGATGGGGCGGCGTGGCTGGAGGAAATGTCGCCACAACAAGAGGAAGATGGGGCTATGCGGTACTCGTGGCAACACGGATCTGCGTTGCGCATGGGTGGCGGTCGCGTCATGTAGTCATATCGGTGCGGGTGGGGGTGCGGAAGCGGTGCGGGGCTAGCAATCGAGGTGTGGGAAATGGGGGATTGGTGGGGAGAGGCGGAAAGGCATGCACATTTTTACTTTGCGTCCAAGCGAAGAAGAAATTTTAGGGGCTCAGGGCGGCTGGCATAATTCAATTACTCCACTAACCAATATAGGTATTCGGCTTTTTCTCGGTTAAAGGAGAAGAATAAATTTTACTCTTTTAACTAATTTTAGGGATTGACTAGATGTGATCTAAAAGCATCTCCAACAGATGATGTATCTTTGGCACACATAAATTAGTTTTACATCACTTAATAGTGCATTTTATATCATCTAAAACATATTTGCTCAACCAACTATGTAAAATAAATCACCATTTGCTCAAATATGTGATGTAAAACAGGGCATGGCAATTACATACATATCCGTATTCAATTTCATCTCAAATAAGTTACAAACATTGAACATATAAACCGTTCATCATGCATCACACAAATTGTTCATCATAATAGAAGATGAAACTAGGGATGTTGTTCCCCATGTCATTTCCACCACTCCTCCATCACATCCTTTTGAAGGTCAACGTGCATATCGGTATCTCGAATAGCATGGTACAACTCAACAAAGCGTGGGATTCGGTCCTCCCTTGTACGTGGTTGCATCATAGAAGGTGTAATCCAATTCTTTGCCACGCTCATTCTCAATGACCATGTTATGCATGATCAATCATGTTGTCATGATGTACCAAAGAATCTCTTTGTTTCAAAACCTAGCCAGTCCTCGCATAATACCAAACTAGGATTACAGAATCCCAAAAGCCCTCTCCACATTTTCCTAGCGGTTGCTTGAGCATTATGAAAGTAGAGTTATTTCTTCCCTTTGGAGACTTAAAATTGGCTTAAAAAACAGACTACTCTATATATACATCTATCTATAAGGTAATAGCCCTTGCTGTATGTGCGGTCATTTGCTTCGAACTCCAAAGGTGATGATTATCCATTAGCTAACTTGGCAAAGAGAGTGACCCTGGCCGAAGCACATTGATGTCACTGAAAGAACTAGACATATCATAATATGTTTCAATTATTGTTTTGTTCTGCATTTTAAAGCTACCACTGTATTTAAACTATTTTCACTCATTGGATGAGGGTCATGGAGAGCCGCGTCGGCGACACGTTGACCTCGAGGAGATACTCATCGGGAGGGGAGATGCGCATCATGCCGAGATCCTGGAACACAGATGTGTCAGGAAGTTTATCGGGTGTATCATGATGTGCAATGACAGGGGAGGTGGTTGTGGGTGACGACTCTTTTTTTTATGGAAAATCTAGGGGTTGTTTGGATTCCGCCCTAGACGCCTTATCAGGGTTCACCAACTTTTTGGGGCGGGTTTTTTCTGCCATGAATTCGCCAACAATCTAGCATAAAAACTGACGCTCGACCAAAATTTTGGTGTACATCCAAAAAATTGGCTTCACACCAAACATACGCCAATCAGTTGGTCAAAGACCAAAACAATTGTACGGTTGTTGTTAGTTGTGATCCAAACAGGCCCTTACTATACAAACCATGGCAAAAAATTCTATCTATCCATGATAAATTCTTTATTTTTTGTGTCCATTGCAAATTTAATATTTTTTGTCCTGATAATTTAAGATGTGTTCTTGCCATGGCAAATAAACATGTGTTCCCATGAAAAGTTTGGAATTTTATTTATGAATAGCAAATTTACTTCATGAATCATGGAAATACGGTAGTAATTCACCATAGAAAAGTTTAGTAATTAACCATGACAATTTTTAGTAATTAACCATGTCAAATTACTTCGTGGATCATGGCAAATTTTAGTAATTTATCATGGCAAATTTAGTTTATAGATCATGGTAATTTTAGTATTTTTACCATGTCAATTATTTTTTATATGAACCATGGAAAATTTAGTGCATGGATCATTTTCTTTTAATAATTCACCATGACAATTTTAGTTTATGGTTCAAGACAAATTTTAGTCAATTACCATGGTATTTTATTAGTAATTGTCGATGATTTTTTTTAATTATGAACCATATAAAATTAGTTCATGGATCATGGTAAATTTTAGTAATTCACTATGATAATTTTTTAGTTTTTTTTACACCATGCAATTATTTTTCTATTTTTGGCAACATGATAAACAAATGGAAAATAAATAATTTTTATTTGACCATGGGCATTTTTAGTTTTTATGAGATTAGGGTAAATGTTATCTACACATCACGGAAATTTTATCTTTTCAACCATGGTAAAATTTATTCCTTTTTTGTAACATGTCAAAATTACTTTATATTGAGAATTTGTTTTCAAACATATCATGGTAAGTTCCGTGTAAACACTATGGTAATTAATTTACATGTAATAGACGTGGCAACTGATTTTTTTGCCGCGACCATGGTTGAAAATTTATTTACATGTAATAGTTTACCATGCCGCGACAATAAACATATCATGGTAATTTGCCGGTCAAAATTTAAGCATTGACCGCCAAAAAAATATTTCCAAAATATAACGATATGAAATATATTTTTAGAGATCTTGCCGCGACGGATTTAATGGTGAAAATGATTGTCAATCAATTTTTTTATTTAAGAGATTCCCTTAAGATCATATCTTTTTATCCCTCTTTGCATACATGCGTGAAAGAAAAAGCAGGCAATAATAAACGTGGCGTCATGTTATGGTAAGAAGGACGTTTGGACGGACTTCCTACACACCACACGTTAAGTAATTATCAGGGTTCTACATTTTTTTGCTCCCGGATGCATGAATGAACGTTTAAAGAGCCGAATTTGCCAAGTACTCCTGCACAATCAAATTGCAAATGCATGAATGAACGTTTAAAGAGCGGAGTACAACTGTAGATGCGTAAATGCTTTGAGATACGCTTGCATTTTACACTGCTTATGGACGGCCATTTCCCCCCACGATCGAATTGCAGACATTTACACACAACAATCTACTCATATTCTGAAGGAGTACTTGCAGTGGACTCCGGTGCACTGTAGCCGAATTTAAAAGTTGACGACCACGCTACTACGCTACTCCATTAGTCTACTTGCACTTCACATTTGCACGCGACAGCTGATCGTCAGCTCATCACTGCCGCCATCGATCAACGGAGTAGAGTAGTAGGAGTAGTTAATGGGATGATGAAAGTAAGTTTGATGGAGACAATTGATAGACGTGCGGTGCAATTGCGAATGCAGCTACTACTAGCTGTTCTATGCTAGCCATTCGGAATTTTTTACAAATTTGACCTTTATTTAAATTTTAAACATAAAATAAACTTAAAATTTAAACATTTCACAAATTGACCATTTTTCATGGCGCCCGTCTATAAGGCGTCATGCTAGATGCCATGGCGTTCTGGTAAAAGGCGTCATACAACTCGTCACGTCGGATCTGTCAGTGGGTCTTTCAGAACCATGTCGCCTTTATTAATGACGCCATGCCTTGTACCATGACGCCTTTACTAATGACGTCATGATACATAAGTCCATTTTATCTTTCTTTTTTTCTTCCTTCTCCACCCTCCCTCCACCATCTCTTCTTCCTCCTCGACCCCGAAACCTTCCTCACTCCTCTCTTATAACCTCCACTAACGTGCGGAATGGATTGAGTGGCAGCTTGCGCGCAGTAGAACCGTAGAAGATGATATGGGCTGATAGTGTCTAGTTCACTCAATGGATGCGACCTGTGTGTTGCTGTAAATACTCTCTATACAGGGTTTAAACTCCCCTCTCTTGTCCAGTGTGTAGATATATTTAATGGTAATTGAATAGTTGTTTTCTTAATTGAGATGATCAACCCCACTCCCCACCGCCTTGCTGATCTGCCCAGATTCCTAAAAACCACATCCACTCAACGGATAGGAGGCCATCAAATACGTCTCTCCTGTACATCTAATTGTAGTAGTCATATGCCTACATTCTCCTTAATTACCAGTACTTCAGTGAAGTGTCAATCAAAATTTAAGATTTTATATATAGGAGTGACCATGATATGAAATTCCTTTGTCCTAACAATATTCTAGACTATCAATACGGAAATACAATCAAAAAATAGTGTAGATAGATGAGTCTAATGTCTTCACATTTGTGTTTAGAATTTAGATAGACAGAGTAAATAACGAAGTTCATTATTATTTTCACTAATCAAACCAAATATGGTATGCTCTAAAAATAGAGTAGACTTGCATTTCACTTTGGTCATGGATATGAACATCTCATGTTCCTTTCTCTCACGGCCTCACCCGTTAACTCATAGAGTTCTAGCTGTGCATGCATTGATATTGGTAATCAATAGCTAACAGAAAATTAAATGATCAGAGCTGGAGTTTGTTCTTTTTTTTACTTCCTATTAGCTTGCTAGAGAATTATGTAGCCTTAATAGTTTATTTTTTTCTGCTATAAAGGGAGGCTATAAATTTAACGATCTTACTGCAGTTTGGCTATAAATTATGCTTATGTGTCTGCAACTTTATTTTTCTTTACATCAATATAAATTAAAATTAAAGAAATATATATTCTTTTGTATGCACTTTTAGTCGGGTTAAGGTTTGACGGAAAGGTTTCAGAGTCGAAGAGGAAAAAGAGAGGGTGAGGAGAGGATGGAGGAGGAAGAAAATAAGGAAAAATAGACTTAAATACCATGACATTATTAGTAAAGGCGTCATAGTTCTGACAGACCTGCTGGCAGATCCGACATGGCGAGTTGTATGACGTCTTTTAGCAGGATGCCATGCTGTCTAGCATGACGCCTTATAAGCGGGCGCCATGAAAAAAGGTTAATTTGTGAAATGTTTAAATTTTAAGTTCATTTTATGTTTAAAATTCAAATAAGATCAAATTTGTACAAATTTCCTAACCATTCCCACCACCTCAGTGCGTGCGTGTGGTTTCCCTCGCCTTGCTGAAACTTGCAAGGTGAGGCCTCCGTGCTGATCTCTGCACTTTCCGGCCTGATCGGTCTGCTATGCCATCGGTGCAGACTATGATCTTCAGACAGTACAGATTAATGAAATGGTCGCCGGCGTCGTCTCCACATAATGCCATGCATGCATGCTGGGAGTGGATGTGACTCGTGCATGTACTGCTTCGATCAGGTTTCCCTGACTTGGCAGTTCGCTGCAGGCCTGCAGCTAGTCCTAGACCTCAACCGGTCAAGCACTCAAGCGTTTGACAGGGCTACCATGGGTTAGTCCATCGAAGGTGTGGGAATCATTTTATTTATCTCTTCATCTTCTTGAAAGATAATATAAATCCAGGAATCATTTCATTTATCTCTTCATTACAATGAAAGATAATATCAATGCAGATGCTTATAAATACATGCATATATTAACTTTTATAAAAGCGTAAACTTATATCCTATCCTATATACCTAGGAATAAGACCCACCTACACACGCAACCATGCATGTGACAAGATCCACCAGTATATACAACCATGTATAAAACAATATTTTTCTTTCTATTGTTATACTTATATTCAATAAAGAATTTAAAATTATACATAATCAAATATAATAATTTGTATTTTTTTGGCTCAGGTGTTATTAATCTAAATATTTAAAGTTCACATAATAAAATTCATTGAAATATACAGCAACCGATTCTCACAGAAGCGGGATATCATCTAGTTTTATAAAGGTGAATGTACATAATTTTATTGAAGATGACTGCAAAACTCTATGTTGCAACGCGTTACTGTAACATGATTCGTGATGTGATGATTCAACAACTACATTACATGGGCTAGATCCAACGACTCACGACCCGCATGATCAATACCAAAGATCAGCTGACAAACGGTAGAGTTTGCCTTCCACAAAACCTTCGGTTCATTAAAATATCAGTTTCCCTTTTTTCCTTCCAAAAAAACTCTCTTCCCCCTTAACAAAATTCTCTTTCGAAAAACACAATTCACATGAAAATCTCCCACCCTCCACTTGACCTCTCTCTCTCTCCCTCGCTCGAGCCACTCTCCTCATCATCGCCGGTAATGTCCACGCCATCAGTCGTCTTCTGCCTCGATCTTTGTGAAGACCTAGACCTGTAAGGATCCAAATTTCCACAAGTCATTGTGATGGTCCCAGAATCAATCTATATGATCAATAGCACATGATGAAATATCATAAGTTTTGTTTATCTCTTCATTTTTGGAAAGATAATATAAATACAGATGTATATAAATACGTACATATATTTATTTTTATAAAAGCATACATGAAGGAAACAACTCATTTGAGAGTTCTCAGATTACCCCCCACCCCCGCGTCGCCCTCTTCTGGCGACACGGAGGAAACCCTAGCCGCTGTCAGGTACTAGCTTCCCCCCGCCCGCCACCGCCGAAGGGTCGGCCGGCGAAGCCACGCCACATGGCCTGGGATGGTGGAAGTGGGGCGGATCCCTCCACTCGCTCCAGCCCCCTCCCCAACCCGTAGGGCGTTTGTCCGGGGGATTACTCACGGCTAAGACCCAGTCAGAAGGCAGCACCCAAAAGGAAGACTCAGCTAAGAGATGTCCTGAAGACAGGACCCGGTTTGCTACAGCACCCGCAGGGGGTCTTCTCCAAGAGCCGACATGCTACAGTACCCACATGGGGTCTTCTCTAAGAGCCGTCGTGCTACAGTACCCACATGGGGTCTTCTCTAAGAGCCTTCGTGCTACAGTACCCATTGGGGGTCTTCTCCAACACCAGCGTGGTACAGTGCCCGCAGGGGGTCTTCTCCAAGAGTCGGCGTGCTACATTGCCGGCAGGGGGTCTTCTCCAAGAGCCGACGTGCTACAGTGCTTGCAGGGGGTCTTCTCCAAGAGCCTGCGTGCTACAGTGCTCGCAGGGTGTCTTTTCCAAGAGCCGGCGTGCTAATGTGTCGGCAGGGGTCTGATACGTCTCAAACGTATCGACTTATCCAAACAATTTTGCTATTGTTTTTACCTCATTCTTGCATGATTTTAATGAAACTAACCCGGACTAACGCTATTTTCATCAGAGCTGCCTGTATGAATTTTTGATGTGCATGAAAAGGGAAATTTAAGCATCTTAGAAAATTCCCGGAAAATCAACGCAATAGAAGAATCCTGGAGCCAGAAGATGGGTCGGAGGGGGGACACCCCTGGCCCAGGCAGCCAGGTGACGCGGCCACCCCCTGGTCGCACCACTAGGGCACCTGGTCCTGTGGGCCCCCCAGTACCCCCTTGACTGGTATTTTTACTCCCGACGAGGAAACCCTGAAACAGAAGTCGATACTCCAATTCTCTTCACGGAGCCGCCGCCACCTATGTTCTTCTCTAGGAGGGCTAATCTGGAGGTTATTTTGGCCTTCGGTGAGGGGAAATCGACGCCATCGTCATCACCATCACCACTCCATCATCCTCCCAAATCTCGCCATCAGTGTGTGAGTAATTGCCTATTGTAGGCGATGGTAGGGATCAGATTAGTTGATCATGTAATAGTTCGTTAGATTGTTGGGGGCATGTTGCCTATCATCTACTATGGTGTTTATCATCTTTGTTACTACTTGTTGCTCTTCATGCTTAACACTTTGGGCCCGAGTGTCATGATTTCAGATCTGAACCCTTGATGTTTTCATGAATATATTTGTGTTCTTGATCCTATCTACAAGTTGTATGCACCTATTATAGTCTGAAACCGGCGATCTCAATGGTGACAGCTTGGGACACCAAAGGGGATGTACTATACTTTGAGAATTCAATGTATCCATTGATTGTTAATGCTTTGTTTCGGTGCTCTTTGACAGGAGCACCTTAATCTCCATAAGTTCCTTTTGGACCCGTTGGTAGCGGGATGGTAGGAAAAAGATGTTGTGCAAGTTCTTGTTGCAAGCACACACAACTACCCTTGAGATACATGCTTAATGTTTGATATTTTCCTAGATGATCATTACTTTCCTGTGTGCCTTGCCCCATGTTAATTACATGCTATCTCTCATCCATGCATCGCCCAACCATCTATTCCCCTAGCCTACAGTGTTTTAATTCTGCTTGTTACAAGTTGCTTTATGATACGTCCCAATCGTATCTATAATTTCTGATAGCTCCATGCATGTTTTGGGTGACATTGCTATACTTTTGATGCACTTTCATACACTTTTGATCATATTTGGACTAACCTATTAACTCAGTGCACCACACTGCCAGTTTCTGTTTTCTGCTATTTTTGTATTTCAGGTTTTCCCATTACTTAAAGTGCCCAAAAAAACTCGGGACATATATATAAAAAATCAGCGAGATGGAACCTTCCAGAGCCCCAAAGTAGGGCCAGAGGGGGCCCACCAGGGGTCCAGGCGCCCTGGGGGCGTGCTAAGTTCAAAATTCATCACTATTTTATATCGTAATTCACCCCTATTTATTGATATATTTCACATTATGATGTTGTTCTTATGTTGTTTTGGCTTGTTTTACACAGTTTGCAACTTTCGGATGCCAAAACAGCAGACACATGATTCAGCGGTGAAAAGTGACATAGAGTTGCTTAATCAAAAGACCTCCAAATGAGCTGAAAATCGACGGAGGTCATTTTTAGGAAGATTGACGAAGGCACGCAAAATAGGAGCCAGAGGGGGACACCAGGTGCCCAAACACCCCCCTGGCGTGGCCCCCACCAGGGGCGCGCTGGGAGGCCGCCTGGACTCCTCGGTCCACTCCCGGCTCCCCCCTTTGGCATATATACCACTCGTCATCCAAAAACTCTAAATGAGGAGGAGTTTCGCGAGTTCCTCCGCCGCTCCCTGGCGGAAACCTACAGAGAAGAAAAGGCATCTCCGGCGGGCACATTCCGCCGGGGAGAACACCTCCCGGAAGGGGATATCATCGCCATCGTCATCACTATCACCACGGGCATCATCGAGATCATCATCAAGATCATCCCCAACATCAACACCATCTCATCTCACAATTGCAACTTGTGTTGTAACCCGTACTATCCATCCTCTCTACTCTACCGGTGTTGATTACCTCTTTGTGGTTGATACACGAGATAACTTCTCGCCCCCGTTGGTTACCCCAAGTGGAAGGTGAGATGTAGATAGCGGCAAATTTCCCTAAGAAAAAATGCTAAGGTTGAGTATCGTCCAAGAGGACTCCAACAGATACAAATAGGTGGCGAAGTGAAAAATTGGCGCCATTTAACAATCTAGGATTGCTAACTTCACCTGGACCTGCACACACAACAGATAGCTTTGCTCCCAATGAGTTCAAATGAGTTTTCAATTCCTCCGGCCTTGTTGTTTACAAAGGATAAAACGCACGTGATAATAATGATAGTGATAGCTACGGAAAAGTAAATACTGAAAGTAAATTGAAGTTGTAAACAGTATTGGTAATATGGACCTGGGTACCATGATGTTCACTAGTGATGTCTCTCTCCCAAAAGACGATAAAATAGCCATGTGAGGTAAACAAATCACAGCTGTGAAATTGACAGGATTATGTGCGCAAACCAATGCTAATTATGCAAAACAGAAAGGAAGAGGCTCAAAAGCACGGGCGATACGCCAAGACAAGTAGACCGAAATCCATCTGCATCTACCCACTAATCATCCACCTTGAGATATCTATCCAGAACATCTCGCTGGTATTAAGTTGCGAATCCCACCCAAAGTGTAAACTCAAAGCAACAGACAACTACATTAAAGAACTTTGCGTAAAGTAAACAATCCTTGCACCCGCAAGTACAAGCACCGTTGTTTTACCCCTTGTGGAACAACACATCCCCTAGACTCATGTTTCTGTCACTCAAGCTAGTCATCGGGGGGCATGAACCCACAATCATGCATAACTCTCCCTCTTGGAGTCACCACCTACTACTTGGCCAAAGCAATAAACAACAACGGAGAACATGCAAGAGTTACTCAAGAACATAAATATAAAAGAAGAGAATAAAATATATAACTCAATCACAATATGAACATAATCTCATAATCCATCGGATCCCAGCAAACTCAGCATAGCAACAGCAGAAAGATTACATATGTGCCTCGATCATGTAGGGCAGCTCACGAGGTCTAATCCATGAAGAACAAAGAGGCGAGGAGAACATCACATAGCTACTGATCATGGACCCATGGTCCAAGGTGGATTACTCACGGTTCATCCGGGAAGCATCCATGGTGGTGGAGAAGCTCTCGGAGGTGATTCCTCCCTCCGACAGGGTGCCGGGAAGAGGTATTCTGGTGCTCCCGATCTTGGAAGCGCGACGGCGGCAGAACAGAGGAGAGATCGCGAAAAAGGGTTCCGTCCCCTACGGTTTCTCGTCACGGGGAATAAATAGGTGAAAGGGGGCAGCCAGAGGTGGGCCAGGGGCTCCAGGGCCCCCCCTGGCGCGGCCAGGGGCCTGACCGCGCCCTCTGGCCGCCTGGGTCCCCTGGCTCCCCTCTGCCCCTCTCGGGATTTTCTCGAAGCTTCCGGTACGCTGATTTTTCCTATATTTTTCCCGGAATTTTTCTGGTACTTTTAATAAGGGGGAAAGCTGAAATAGAAAAACAGCAGAAAACAGGAACTGGCACTGGGGTGCACTGAGTTAATAGGTTAGTCCAAATATTATCAAAATTGTATGGAAGTTCATCAATATCATAGCAATATCACACAAAAGAGGCATGGAGCAAGCAGAAATTATAGATACGTTTTGGACGTATCAGTGGTGAATGCTATTGAGTTTTGTTGGATAATTATTGTTATTTCCAGATTGTTTATCATATATTTATCACCACTGATCATGATCTCTTTTATGTCTAGTGAGTAGTTACTTTAGTTCTTGAGGACATGGGAGAATTCTTGTTGTTAGTAGTCATATGATGTTGAAGTAATATGTGTTGTTTGATATTTAAGTTGCGTTGTTATTCTTCTAGTGGTGTTACGTGAGTCGAACACATAACACTTCGCCTTGTTAAGGACCTAGGGGAATACATTGTGTATAAAGAATGCTTACGGTGGGTTGCCAGAGTGACAGAAACCTGAATCCCACTTCGCACACTTTTGCACAAGGGAATATTGAATCCTTGATCTTATTGCTGTGGTTACGATTTTGCCTTAATTTCTACCTTGTATATGCGGATGCTTGAAAGATGTTTAACCATAAGAGTGCACTTGTCTTGGTCCAGAAGGTGTGCTGGCATAGATCCACCCACTCAACACTTATCAACACGAAACATAGTACCGATACAGAATATGGCGAATGCACATGACTACATCTCCCGTGTGTCCTCAAGAATGCTTTAGTCTTTATAAGTTCAGTTGCTAGGCTTATCCTTTGCTCAAAAGGATTGGGCCACTTGTTGCTCCTAAATACCTTTTACTTTGCTTTTTTTTACCTTCGTGTTGCTTATACCGAAAAGCCCTAAAACGTTATCTTTCAGTGCTTGCAGTTATTCCTTGTCCAAAGTCACTTATCAATACCTTCTTCTCCTCGTTGGGTTTTACACTCTTACTTATCGAAAATGCTATGATAGATCCCCTACACTTGTGGGTCATCAAGAACTGTTTTCTGGCGCCATTGCCGAGGAGTGTAGCGCTATTGGTAAGTGAAGCTGGTAAGGAAAGCTTTATATTTTGTGTGCTGTTTTTATTTTTTATTGCTACTTTCTTTCCTTATGGACAACTCCACTCTTGGTTCGTTGCTTGTGGGGAAACACCCCGCTACTGTGGTGGTTACTCCCACCCCTACTGAAATTGTTCCTTATAAAATACCAACGGGTATTATCGATTATGTCTTAGCTAATCGTTATGCAGGAGACAGACATCCAGGTCAACACTTGCTATATTTGTCACATCTATGTTCATTATTTAAGCTTGCAGGTGTGTCAATGGAATTTTTCATGAGGAAATTATTTTCCGTATCACTTACAGATAAAGCTTCAGATTGGTATAAGCTTCTCGATAACTCGCATTTTCTTGATTGGCTAGAGATTATGTCTCTCTTTTATACAAAGTTTTATCCTCTTCATGAAATTCATCGAGACAGGAACTATATCTATAACTTTTGGCCTCGTGATGGAGAAATCATCGCTCAAGCTTGGGGGAGATTGAATGGTCAAATGTCCTAATCATGAGCTCCCCAAGGAAATTATACTTACAAGTTTTTATGCCAGGCTTTCTCGTCAAGATAAGGAGATGCTGGATGCCTCCTCTAGTGGGGTTTCCAAACGAGAAGTATTGAAGAGAGATGTGATCTCATTGAAAGGATTCAGAAGAACACTGAAGACTGGGAAATTGATAAAGGTATTGAACCCGTTATAAATTATGAGCATGATTATATTGAGAGCTATGTGAAAACATATTACTTTAATAACTTTTTCTCTAAGATTGGTCTTGATTCCCAGCTAATGATTGATTTTTGTAAGGACTTTGCCTCTCATGTTGACTCTTCTAAGAAGAAGAAGGATCATCAACATAAGCCCTTCAAGGAATTACCTATTGCTATTAATGTTGCTGGCCCTATTTTGCTTGCAGTTATATGAAAAAAAGCCTTTTCCCGCAAGGATAAGGGAGCACTCTTTGTTGACAGGCATAATAAATAAAAATGAGAGAATAACTGATGAGTCTAAGGATTAGATCGAGGTCAATCCTCAAGTTGCATTGGTTAAAGATCTAGTTACTAATGATGTTTTTGATTCCAATATAAATTTTTGTGCTGTTTCTAGTAACATTGTTACAACCAAGAATAAAGGCCCAATTTCAGGTACACCAGTTGTATCTGTTAAAATAGGAGATCATAACTATTATGGGATATGCGATTTGGGATTGAGTGCTAGCGCTATTCATTATTCACTCTATCAGGAGATCATGGGTGAGATTTCACCATGTGAACTTGAAGAGATTGATGTTACTATTTATCTAGAAAACAGAGAAACTATCTCCCCTATTGGAATTGTGAGAGATGTTGAAGTTCTATGTGGAAAGGTAAAGTATCCTACTGACTTTCTAGTACTTGGTTCAATGCAATATAGTTTTTCCCTATTATCTTTGATAGGCCTTTCCTTAGTACTTGTGGAGCTATAATAGATTGCAAGAAAGGTAAAGTTTCTGTTGAACTCAATGGTGAGCCATATGAATTTAACTTTTCTAAGTTCTCTAAGAAGCCTCGGGGTACTGATTTGTCTAGTAATGACAAAATTATTGAAGATATTTCTTCTATTGCTATTCCTCCTAATGATCCTTTTGCAGCAATATATGGAGGACCACGAGAATGATATGCATATGCAGGAAAGAAATGAGCTAGATGACATATTCTTAAGACAATCTGCTATCCTGAAGCACAACCTTCCGTTTGAACCTTTAGGAATCCTTGCACAACCAAAAGAAGACCCGGTGTTTGATCTCAAACCACTTCCCGATACGCTCAAGTACGCCTATTTAGATGAAAAGAAAATATATCCTGTTATTATCAATGCTAACCTTTAAGGATTTGAAGAAGAGCGATTATTGGAGACACTTCGTAAATACCATGGTGCTATTGGCTATACCCTTGATGACCTTAAGGGGATTAGTCCATCAATTTGCCAACATACTATCAATCTTGAGCCCGATGCTAAACCAGTTGTTGATCATCAATGACGGTTGTACCCAAAGATGAAGGACGTGGTTAGGACTGAAGTTCTCAAGCTTCTAGCCGCAGGTATCATCTATCCTATAGCTGATAGTAAGTGGGTAAGTCCAGTTCATTGTGTTCCTAAGAAAGGAGGAAATTGAACAAAGCCACCAGAAAGGACCACTACCTGCTGCCTTTCATCGATCAAATGCTTGAGAGGTTGTCCAATAACACTCACTTTTGCTATCTTGACGGGCATTCTGTCTTCTCTCGAATTCATGTTAATACCGCCGATCAAGAGAAGACCACTTTCACATGCCCTTACGTTGCTTATGCTTATAGGCGTATGCCTTTTGGTTTTTGCAATGCACCTTCTACTTTTCAGAGATGTATGTCTGCTATTTTTCACGGTTTTGTGAGGATATCGTGGAAGTCTTCATGGATGATTTCTCCGTCTATGGAACTTCCTTTGACCATTGTCTTCACAATCTTAATAAAGTTTTGCAGAGATGCGAGGAAACAAATTTACTGCTAAATTGGGAAAAGTGCCACTTCATGGTTAACGAAGGGATTGTTCTTGGTCACAAGATTTCCGAAAGGGGAATTGAAGTGGACAAGGCGAAGATTGAAGCTATTGAAAGGATGCCCTATCCAAGTGACATCAAAGGTATTCGTAGTTTTCTCGGTCATGCTGGTTTCTATAGAATATTTATTAAAGAATTTTCTAAGTCTTCGAGACCCCTCACTAATCTTCTCCAGAAGGATGTTCCTTTTGTATTTGACAAAGATTTTAAGGAAGACTTCGAAGTTCTTAAGAAAGCTTTAATAACCACTCCTATAGTACAACCACTTGATTGGAATTAGCCCTTTGAAATTATGTGTGATGCTAGTGATTTTGCTGTTGGAGCTGTTTTAGGAAAAAGGGTTGATAAGAAGTTGAATGTTATACATTATGCTAGAAAAACCCTTGATAGTGCTCAAAAGAATTATGCTACTACTGAGAAGGAATTCTTAGCAATAGTTTTTGCTTGTGATAAGTTTAGGCAATATATTGTTGATTCTAAAGTTATTATTCATACTGACCACGCTGCCCTTAAGTATCTTATGGAGAAGAAGGATGCCAAACCAAGGCTCATCAGATGGGTACTCCTTCAATAATTTGATTTGCAGATTGTTTATAGGAAAGGAGCAGACAATCCGGTGGAGGATAATCTTTCAAGGATGGAAGATATACCGCATGATCCCATTCCAGTCAACGACAACTTTCCAGATGAACAACTAGCTGTTGTAAAAGTACTATCTCTCTCCGATCCTTGGTTTGCAGATTATGCTAATTTTATCGTTGCAAAGTTTTTGCCTCCAGGTTTAACATTTCATCAAAGGAAGAAGTTCTTCCACGATTTGAGGCATTACTTTTGGGATGACCCACATCTTTTTAAAGAAGGTCCGGATGGGATCGTGAGAAGATGCATACCGAAACACGAGCAGAAGGACATTCTCATACAATGTCACGATAGTCCCTATGGAGGACATCATGCCGGTGAGAGGACCGAACATAAGGTTCTCCAATCAGGTTTTTATTGGCCTACTATTTTTAAAGATGCTAGAAATTATGTTTTATCTTGTGATAAGTGTCAAAGAGTTGGTAACATTAGTAGGATAAATGAGATGCCTATTAATTACTCTCTAGTGATTGAGCCTTTTGATTGCTGGGGTTTTGATTTTATGGGTCCTTTTCCTCCTTCAAACAAGTACACTCACATTTTAGTAGCTCTTGATTATGTAACCAAGTGGGTTGAAGCAATCCCCACTGAAAGTGCTGATCACAAGACATCTTTGAAAATGCTCAAGGATGTAATTTTTCCTAGGATTGGTGTACCAAGATACCTCATGACTGATGGAGGATCACACTTCACACATGGATCTTTGAGGAAAGCTTTAGCCAAGTACGATGTCAATCATAGAATTGTTACACCGTACCATGCTCAAACTAGTGGGCAAGTTGAGCTCACCAATAGAGAGATCAAGTTGATCTTACAAAAGACAGTTAAAAGTTCTAGGAAGTACTGGTCAAAGAAGTTAGGAGATGCTTTGTGGGCGCATAGAACTGCTTACAAAAACCCCATGGGCATGTCTCCCTATAAGATGGTCTATGGCAAGGCTTGTCGTTTGCCATTAGAGTTAGAACACAAAGCTTTTTGGGCTGTTAGAGAGGTTAATGTTGACCTAAAATTAGCTGGTGAAAAGTGTCTCATGAACTTGACTTCTCTAGATGAGTGGAGAAGTGAAGCTTACGAGAGCGCTAAAATGTTCAAGGAAAAGGTAAAGAAGTGGCATGATAGAAGAAATCTGAAACGTGAATTTAATGTTGGTAATAAAGTTTTGTTGTTTAGATCTTGTTTCAGGTGTTCTCCAGGTAAACTACTTTCCAGATGGGAAGGGCCATTTCATATCGAAGAATTCTACCGCTCCGGTGCGATTAAGATTAACAATTTTGAAGGCACCAAACCTCAAGTTGTGAATGGGCAAAGACTTAAGCATTACATGGCAGAAGACCCTGTCAATGTTGATGTGAATTTGATATACACAATAACTAATGAAGAACATGTTGCAGCCCTGTTTCAAACAACACCAGAAGCAGAATAAGAAAAGGTATGTATTACATCACGCACATCCGTAAAAGTTCCATATTATGTGTTTTTGCAAAATTAGGAAAATTTGAAGCCTAAGTGGAGCCGGAGAGGAGCTCCAGGGGGCCCAGACGCTCCCCTGGCGCGGCCTACCCCCTGGCCGCGCCGGGAGGCCGCCTGGGCACCCCGGAGTCCGTCTCCGACCCCACTTTGGCTTGTTACCTTCGTTTTGGTGCTGAAATTTTTGCTATATATTTGCCCGGATCATCCCGGCACTGTATGTCGCGATTTCGTGTGTTTTATTTTCAATTTGTTTTTTCCAGGAAAAAAGTTATTGTTAGAAGATGTCTTCTTTTGGATCAAGAGGAGAGGACTACAAGGGCCGGCGTCTACATCAAGTTCAGCAGGATCTCAACCAAGGAAAGTACGTTGATTGTGCTACGGAAGAAGAGATTGCTGCAAGACATGCGCCGCTGGAGTGCTCCGTGAGGAAAGAAATCACGATTATCACCGCCCAGCAACAGGGAGATCCATCAAAAAAAGGAGGAAGTTCAAGCAACCCCATCATGATGGGGTCTGTCCAATCTCAATATGATATTTCTCTTAACCTTTCAGGAACAACCCCTCCACTTGATGATCCACATACGACTTCCATGATCTCTGAAGCTTACCGCATCACCAATCAGCTCTGTGAAGACTTTCGTGTACTGAAAGTGCAAGTGGAAATCTTGGAATATGAAAACCAAACCCTTCGACGTATTATCAGAGATCTGAAGAATCAACAGGAACAAGAATGAGGAGTGAAATCTCCTTGGGTAATGGCATCCCCTTAGCTTGTCCAAGATTGGGGGAGTGCCCGGTATCTTTATCTTTATCTTTGTCTTTTAGAGTCAAGTAGAGTCGTATCATGTCTAGGGAAGTTATCTTATGAAATAGGTGTTTGCATTGAGGTCTATCACTCCTTTGTGGAGAGTCTTGTATCCGTGAGTGTGGAGTCGTCTATGATGGAATATTAATAAGTCTATTGGTTCCTTCGCTGCACTCAGTATTCTATCCACGCAATCGACCTTATATGATGATTCTTATGGGTGTATTGACCTTATATCAGGTATGGCTTTGAAAACTTTATTTAATCTTGGCAAACATAGCTTTGTTCATAATAAAAAGCATGATTTTCTCAAGTAGCGACATATCCAAAACCTTTATGTTATTATGCTTTAAGTGTTATGTTGACAAGGAAGACAACTTGATGTGTTATGCTTACTTTAATGTTTATTCTTTATATGCTTTTCATCCAATTCATCATCAATTGTTTGTTCTCTCGAAGCCTTTGCTAGCCAAAATATATACTAAGCAGAATTCTGCTTGTGCATCCATACCCTGAAACTAATACCTTCCTTATGAGTCCACCATACCTTCCTATTCGTTGTATTTCCCTACCACTCCTAAAAGTATAGAATTCATGTGCTATCTTTAAATGTTCAAAATCTTCTGTTTTGTGCCTCTGGTTTAGCTCATGAGGAAGTAGTAGGTAATTCATGATATTCTTAAGTTGGACAAGTTTTACCCCGGGATTGGATGTCTAATCTGCAAACCCCTAATACGAGGAGGATCTGGCATGAGTGCGCCCAGCTCGTAAGAAAATACAACAAACAAACCCTCCTTCACGCTTGGTCTATGAGAAATCAGAAACTTTGGCAGTGATAGACAAAGGAGATTAAGGGGATGTGGTCGTCCCCACTTGGGAGTCGTTCCTCGAAACTTGTCCAGCTTGAGAAGTAATTGAGCTATCTATTAGCATTCGTTGACAAATCATGCACCTCCCAAAACTTGTTTTCATTCTGTTTGATTTAAGGATTGCACATGAGTTTTCCCTACTACCCTATAACAGGGCCTGTCTTTTACTTTTATGCTGAGTCAGTTCTTCCTACTTCCTTCTTTTCTTAAATAGAACAGACATTTTATGTTGACAAGCATTCATTCATATAATGTTGCATTAAGATTGGTCATATCACATCCTTGTTGACATTATCATTTGATAAGTAAGTTGTGTGCAAAAGCTTAGGCCAAGCAAACATCTTCCTTTGTGTTAGCACTTTCGCTTCCTGACTAATAACATATTCTTTCAAAAGCTTCAAAATGATTCATTATAAAGTGAAAGAGAAGAAGTAAAAGTTATTAGTTGTCCTCTGACCAAGGATATGTTTGCCATGATTTGATGAGTTTCCTTATCCCTAATTTTGATTATAATTGTTATTACTCTTTCATAAGGGCCTTATGAGTTGAGGTTGCTGTTGAGGATGTTTGAGTTTGATGAAGAAATCATGATGCTTCTTGCACGTATTATATTTATCGACACTAAACTTGTGGACAGGTTTACCGAGCTCAGTATTCTCTTGGGGACAAGCGAGGTATAAGCTTGGGGGAGTTGATACATCCAAAATGCATCACTATTTTATATCGTAACTCACCCCTATTCATTGATATATTTCACATTATGATGTTGTTCTTATGCTGTTTTGGCTTGTTTTACACAGTTTGCAACTTTCCGGTGCCGAAACTGAAGACGCAGGATTCAGCGATGAAAAGTGACATAGAGTTGCTTAATAAAAAGACCTCCAAATGAGCTGAAAATCGACGGAGGTCATTTTTAGGAAGATTGACAAAGTCACAAAATACAGGAGCCAGAGGGGGGCCACCGGGTGCCTAGGCGCCACCCTGGCGCGGCCCCCACCAGGGGCGCGCCGGGAGGCCGCCTGGACTCCTGGGGCCACTCCCGGCTCCCCCCTCTGGCATATATACCCCTCGTCATCCGAAAACCCTAAAGGAGGAGGAGTTTTGCGAGTTCCGCCGCCGCTCCGTGGCGGAAACCTACAGAGAAGAAAAGGCATCTCCGACGGGCAGATTCGGCCGGGGAGAACACCTCCCGGAAGGGGAGATCATCACCATCGTCATCACCATCATCACGCGCATCATCGAGATCATCATCAACATCATCCCCAACATCATCGCCATCTCCATCTTCACCCATCTCATCTCACAATTTCAACTTGTGTTGTAACCCGTACTATCCATCCTCTCTACTCTACCGGTGCTGATTACCTCTTTGTGGTGAATGTTATTGAGTTTTGTTGGATAATTATTGTTATGACCAGATTGTTTATCATATATTTATCACCACTGAACATGATATCTTTTATGTCTTGTGAGTAGTTACCTTAGTTCTTGAGAACATGGGAGAAGTCTTGTTGTTAGTAGTGATATGATGTTGAAGTAATATGTGTTGTTTAATATTTAAGTTGTGTTGTTATTTTTCTAGTGTTGTTACGTGAGTCGAACACATAACACTTCGCCTTGTTAAGGACCTAGGGGAATACATTGTGTATAAAGATAGCTTACGGTGGGTTGCCAGAGTGACAGAAACCTGAACCCCAGTTCGCACACTTTTGCACAAGGGAATATTGGATCCCTTATCTTATTGCTGTGTTTAGGATTTTTCCGTAATTTCTACCTTGTATTTGAGGATGCTTGCAAGGTGTTTAATCATAAGGTGTGTTAGCATAGATCCAACCACTCAACACTTATCAACACGAAACATAGTACCGATACATAATATGGCGAAAGCGCATGACTGCCTCTCCCGTGTGTCCTCAAGAACACTTTAGTCTTTGTAAGTTTAGTTGCTAGGCTTATCCTTTGCTCAAAAGGATTGGGCCACTTGTTGCTCCTCAGTACCTTTTACTTTGCATGTTTTTACCATCTTGTTCGTTATACTGTGAACCCCTAAAAAGTTATCTTTCAGTGCTTGCAGTTATTCCTTGTCCAAAGTCACTTATCAATACCTTCCACTCCTTGTTGGGTTCGACACTCTTACTTATCGAAAATGCTACGATTGAGCCCCTAGACTTGTGGGTCATCAGGGCGCGACCCCCTGGTGGCCGCGCCGGGTGGCCACCTGGACACCCGGGGCCACCCCTTGGCCCCCCTTCGGCCTATATTTACCCTGCCTTCCGAAACCCTCGAAGACAGAACCCTTTTTTGTGATCTCCCCTCTGTTCTTCCGTCGTCGCGCTTCCAAGATCGGGGCTTCTAGGAGACCCTATCCCGGTACCCTGCCGGAGGGAGGATTGACCTCCGAGAGCTTCTCCACCACCATGGACGCTTCCCGGATGAGCCGTGAGTAGTCCACCTTGGACCATTGGTCGATGATTAGTAGCTATGTGATGTCTTCTCTCCATCTTTGTTCTTCAATGTTTAGACCTTGTGAGCTTCCCTACATGATCAAGGCACATATGTAATATTCCTGCTGTTGATATGTTGGGTTTGCTGGGATCTGATGGATTATGAGATTATGTTCATATTGTGATGAGTAATATATTTGGTTCTTCTCCTTTTATATTTATGTTCTTGAGTAATTCTTGCATGTTCTCCATTTATTTTTATTACTTTGGCAAAATGATGGATCGTAACCCCAAGAGGGAGCGTTATGCATGATTGTGGGTTCATGCCCCCAATGAATAGCTTGAGTGAAAGAAACATGAGTCTAGGGGATGTGCTGTTGCCACAAGGGGGAAAACAATGGTGCTTGTACTTGCGGGTGCAAGGATTGTTTACTTTACACAAAGTTCTTTTAACGCATTTGTCTGTTGCTTTGGGTTTACACTTTGGGTGGGGCTTGCAACTTAATACCAGCGAGATGTTCTG
Organism: Bromus sterilis; assembly: GCA_950022295.1. Classification (NCBI taxonomy): domain Eukaryota; kingdom Viridiplantae; phylum Streptophyta; class Magnoliopsida; order Poales; family Poaceae; genus Bromus; species Bromus sterilis. Next base: position 277,960,453 of record OX465599.1, on the reverse strand, counting down.
AATAGATATCTCAAGATGGATGATTAGTGAGTAGATGCAGATGGATTTTGGTCTACTTATCTTGGCGTACTGCCCATGCTTTTGAGCCTCTTCCTTTGTTTTGTAGCATAGTTAGCATTGCGGTGCATTTTTAATCCTGTCAATTGCCCAGCTGTAATTTGTTCACCTCTCATAGCTGTTTATCGTCTTTTGGGAGAGAGACATCACTAGTGAACTTCATGGGACCCCGGTCCATATTTCCACCACTATTTACACCCTCAATTTACTTCATGATTTTACTTTACTTTGCATTTATCACTACTATATACCCTTGCGTTTGACCCTTTGTAAACAACAAGGCCGGAGAGATTGACAACCTCTCTGTAGTCGTTGGGAGCAAAGTTATCAGTTGTTGTGTGTAGGTCCACATCAACACTCGTGCTATTAAGTAATTTCTAGCGTCGTTGTCACCTACTTGTCGTTGTCGGAGTCCGTTGGGGACATAAACCTCGGTATCTTCACTGAGGGAAACTTGCTATTGTGCTACATCTCAACCTTCCACTTGGGGTAACCAACGAGGGACGAGAAGCCATCAAGACAATTTTTGGTGCCGTTTCCGGGGACTCCACTCTTCAAGATAGGGGAGTTGCACACTATCTTTTATCTTATCTTTTTAGTCTTGTTAGTTTACCTTCCGGTTTTTATCTTAGTGTCCTTTATAAAAAATCACAAAGAAATTGCTTGTCTGCTTACTGCTGCTATTATGGGTACCACTGAAAACACTAAGTTGTGTGACTTCACTAGTCACAACAACAATGACTTTATCTTCACTCCTATTGCTACACCTGCCACTTCAACATCTTATGAAATTAAACCTGCTTTACTGGACCTTGTTATGAAAGAACAATTCTGTGGTGCTGGAGATGATGCTGCTTTACACTTGAATAATTTTGTTGAGCTTTGTGATACGCAAACTATAAATAAGTAGAAGGTTATATTGTTAAGCTTAAGCTTTTTTCCTTTCTCCTTGAGAGGAGGAGCTAAATTTTGGTTTCAATCCTTGCCTAGGAATAGCATAGATTCTTGGGATAAGTGCAAGGATGCTTTTATTGGAAAGTACTACCCACCTGCTAAGATTATCCAATTGAGGAGTAATATTATGAATTTTAAGCAATTGGATAATGAACACGTTGCCCAAGCTTCAAAACGTATGAAATCTCTCGTTAAGAATTTCCCTACGCATGGTTTGACTACTTGGATGGTTATCCATACTTTTTATGCAGGCTTGAACTTTACCTCGCGGAACCTTGTTAGATTCGGCCGCGGGAGGAACCTTTGTGTCAACAACACTTGGTGCTGCAACAAAACTACTAGATGATATGATTACTAACTATTCCCAATGGCACACCGAAAGAGCTCCAACAGGTAGGATGGTAAAGTCTGTCGAGGAGATCTCCTCCCTAAATGAAAAAGTTGACATGATCATGAATTTACTTACCAAGCAAGCTCCTATTGATCCTCATGATGTTCCTTTAAATTCCTTTGTTGCTCAAGAACAAGTAGATGTGAACTTTATCTATAGAAACAACTTCAACAACAATGCCTATATGAGTAACTTGGGTAGAAATCCTAGACCATTCCCATCCAACAACTATGGGAACAACAACACTTATCCTAGCACCAAGAACTCCACTTCTGAATTAGGGAGCATGCTTAAGGACATTATCACTACCCAAAAAGCCTTCTACAAGATTGTAGAAGAGAAATTAGACAAATTAGATAGTCTCTCTTTGAAGGTAGACAACATAGCCCATGACGTTGAGATGCTTAAAATTAGAACTTTTCCCCTCGAGGATAGGAAGACCACTTCTATGAATGCTATTCAAGTGCAAATTAATGAAAACATTAGGATGTTGGCCAAAACTTAAAGATAGATGTTCTAGAGAAAAGGAGGAAGAAGATAGAATTAAGATCCTTCCTACACACCATACCATTGCTACTATCCAATTTGTTGAGGATCTCAAAACTCCTGGCACCCATCACATCGCTAGTCCACCCAATGGACCCATCAATGGTGATGCTATTACCTCAACCGTAGAAGAAGAAACTCCTATGAACATAGAGGCTTTCAAACAAGTAAGCCTAAATGACATCACTACCACCTTACTTGATAGTAGTGACCTTGATTTTGATACCTGTACCCTTCCTGAAGTTATTGGTTTCCTACACAAAATGTCTAGAGACCCCCCACTAGCTCACTAAACTTACCTTCACGGAGCATATCACCAATGCTCTCATTAAAGCTAGGGAGGAGAAACTTAGGTTAGAAGAATCCATACCTAGAAAGCTAGAAGATGGTAGGGATCCTATGATAAAAATTAAATTGAATAACTTCTCTTGCTTTGCTCTTTTTGATCTTGGAGCTAGTACCTCAGTTATGCCCAAAAGAATGTATGATATGTTTATATTGAAACCTTTTGATCCTTATTCTTGTGGTGTTCATCTTGTTGATTCTTTCGTAAAGAAACCTTTGGGGAAGATTGACGATGTTCTTATTATTGTCAATTATAATTATGTTCACGTTGATTTTACTATTATGGACATTGAGTGTGAACCCTCATGTCCAATTATTTTGGGACGCCCTTTTCTTCGCACCGTTGGTGTTGTCATTGATATGAAAGAGGGGAATATAAGATTAAGATTCCTTCTCAAGAAGGGCATGGAACACTTCCCTATAAAGAATATTAAGTTACCTTTTGAGTCCGTTACACGGGCTAGCTATTCTCTTACACTTGATAGAAGTTGATTTTTTTGCTTCGTGCCTAGCTCAAAGGCATAAAAAAAGCGCTTGTTGGGAGGCAACCCAATTTGTTTTTTCCTTCTGTTTTTAGTGGTCTTAATGATTTTTACTAATGTAGCAACATAATTGTATCTTTATTTTCAAGCTTTGTGCCAAGTTTAGCCTCTGATTGCAAGAAAGTTCAAAAGTTGTGACGTGCTGTCCAGAAAACAGATTATGTCCCCTTGACGGAAAAATTTGGCTAAAATCACCAGATCATCTTTTTGATCTGAATATTTTTGACAGCGTTCTCTATACAATTAGATTTCGTGCATATGTTATGAGTTTTTCTATTTGAGTTGCAGAAGTACCCCCAAAAATTTATTTACTACCTGCTGGTCTGTTTTTCACAGATTTTGCCACGTTTTGCCTTTTCTTCGTTTTGCAAACCTTAAGATTGCTTTTTCTTTGAAAAAACCTTTTGGTAATCTTGAGAAACAGTATCTCTTCGAGAATATCTTTATTTCCAGTAGAGAAAAATATTTTTTATTATGGGTACTAACCACTCTAATCAGCTTATGATGAGTTATGTATGAAGGGAGTTTTCAAGTGTGCGAAGGAAGATGATGAAAGAAGATTCGGCAGTGTCAAACGCTCAAGCTTGGGGATAACCCAATGCACCCCAAGAAATATCCATGGAGACTCAAGCATCTAAGTTTGGGTATGGCCCCGTGCATCCCCTTATCGATCAACAATTATTAGTTCATCCTTCGTTCCACTATATTTTTATCACATCATGCGTTATCTGCCATGCTTGGAGCGTCTTGCTCTTTACTTTTTAGTTTTCTTTAGCTTTGCTTGCTGTTCATAACAAGTTAGAACCCAACTTTCTTTGTGTGGGAGATAAACACGCTCCACTTCAACCTAGAATACATCATAGGATTTTCATGCTTATCTTTCTTTTTGTGTGTGTTCTTTATCTTTTCATAGCTGCTGTCATGTTTAGTTCTTGTGCTTTCATGTTTTTATTTTCTTTTTAATAGTTTTGTTTAGTTTGTTGCTGGAACTCTCTTGAGTCTTCATGTTTATCTTGTTTAGAGAGTTGGCCTGTTGCACTGAGTTGTGTTTCTTGACTTGAAGTAGGTAATTGAGGTTGCTATTCAATTTTAGTAGTAACTTGCAATAGTTTTGAGGTATTGTTTTGAGTAATGTTTGAACTTTTGGTGTCAAGAGATTTAGCCTATTAGTGATAGATGTCGAATTTTGGGCAATCCGTGTTTATTTTTGAAAAACTACAAGAAACTAGTTGAGAACTCTAGCTACTAGATGGATGACTAATATTTGGAGGAATCCGATATTATAGTACACTCACGTACCATGAGTCGAGGATGCGCAAGGATAACCAAACCCCCATACACTCCTCCTCGGGGTACTTGTCTCTTTTTGAACCTCATGATTAGATTGAGAGTTACCGATAATAAGTGCATGATTTCTTCAGAATAATGTAAGTGAAAGCTCAAGAATGATCAGAGGGGGAGGGGGTGAATGATCACTTCTAATAATTCTAAAGAACTTAGAAGGAAAACATGCAAACAATGGAGGACTAAGAGAATATCGAAGGGATTGCAGTAACAAAGGACAAGTCTAGAATGAAAATGGGGACGAGGGGAAATATCAAAGGCAAACAGACTGATGAGTAAATATAGAAAGTAAATATTAGTAAGAAAACGAGCCTGACACTGCGATTTTTGGTAAACCAGTTCACACTCTGCAAATTTCTACGTCTGGATGGAGGGACTGGTGATTCAACACCTGGAGAAAAACTCTCTCCGTCCTATTCTCCACTTCAACAAACTCCTCGAGCTTGTCCAGTTCTTACTCGGGGTAGATGATTCAGGACATCTCCGAAACCTTTACAGACTTCCTTCAGCAGTGACAATTACTCTTCGACTGCTTGACAGGCGATGCCTAACTGTCTAGGATACTTGCAGATCTCCAAGATAAAAAGATCGGCTAATATCAACCTAAGTCTCTGTGAATTGCTCAACTCAGTTTGGGACTTGGGTTTGGTTTTCTCTCAAAATATTTCTCGGGATGCTCACAACACTTCTGTCTTAGAATATTCAGTGGAGCAGCCTACCAAAAATGGCGGGTGGGTGCGGGGTATTTATAGGTGGCGATCCCGATGGTGAAATGACTGAAGTGACCCGATGCAACCGTTTGACGCGTGTCCACAACGGTCGGATTTTCAATCACCGCACAACTTTTCTTGCGGGACAAGTAAGCTGAGTTACCGAGCGAGTTCTTTCTCAAAAGCACCAAGTGCGATGACTTTGCCTTCGAACTATTATTCGACTCAATAAGATTTCTCTCGGTAGGCTATCTTTGGGTTTTAAGTTAAGCAGATCAAATTCACTTCAACTAAGATTTCAACTAGAAAATTGTCGTGGTCATACCAAAGTTATACCCTTAGGAAGTAGAAACCAAGGGATACCCTCAAGACCCTTGATTTCTAACTCACCAAATAAAATAAATAGGATCGGTAAAGAGCATAGAGCTTTGTCAGACTCAGAAGCTTAATTCCCAGTGACTCCGAGTAACACGCTACTCGGAAGAAAGAAACCACATCCGAGTAGTTAGTCACTCGGAGAGAAAACAGGATCCGAGTAGTTCATTACTCGGAGAAGATGAACGGCAAGCTATTCGTTACTCGGAAGATGAGAACGCAACGGACGGGAAGCATTCAAGACCGCATGCGTTCCTCCTCCTTTATTAGCAGTAATGAGTAGACCGTTTCTTGTATTTAGTACGCATTTAACCCTGTAATTAAAGACCCATTAAGCTGAGGCATTGAAGGGGCAGAGGCGCACTCTATATAAGCCTCCCCCCTCATCCAGCACGGGCACGCGCAACACTATCTTCCTCAACTTTTGAGCAAGAACACCCCAGTCAGTCTGGGATCGGATTAAGGTTTTTATCTCTAAGGAGAGGCCTAACCTGTATAATTTCCCTTGCGTCAACCACTCTATGTAAAGATTCATTTAGCTCCATTCATACCCCTCTCTCTCTATTGTTAGGATTATATGCACGACAGTTGGCTCCTGATACGGTGAGGATAGTTCTCTCACTTCTTGTTCGTTACCCCAAGTGGAAGGTGAGATGTAGTGTAGCAGCAAATTTCCCTCGGTGAAGATACCAAGGTTTGTCTCCAGTAGGACTCGCAGAAATACAAGAAGGTGACAACGGCGCCAGAAATTACTTCGGGCTAACGGTGCCATAAATTGGGCGGTTGCCGTGACCTGCACACAGAAACAAATAACTTTGCTCCCAGCGAGTACATGGGAGTTGTCAATTCCTCCGGCCTTGCTGTTTACAAAGGATCAACGCAAGAGATAATAGTGCAACTGAAAGTAATAACTGAAAATAAATTGAGGATGTAAACAATGGTGTGAACATGGACCGTGTTCCCGTGATGTTCACTAGTGATGTCTCTCTCCCAAAAGACGATAAAATTGTTAGCGAGGTAAACAAATCACAACTGGGCAATTGACAGGATTATAAACGCACCGCAATGCTAACTATGCTACAAAAGAAAGGAAGAGGCTCAAAAGGAATGGACAGTACGCCAAGGTAAGTAAAAAATCCTTGCACCCACAGGTACAAGCACCGTTATTTTATCCCTAGTGGCAACAACACATCCCCTAGTCTCATGTTTTTGTCACTCAAGCTAGACATCAAGGGGCTGAACCCACAATCAAGCATAACGCTCCCTCTTGGAGTTGCAACAAATCACTTGGCCAAAGTAAAATACGGCAACAGAGAACATGCAAGAATTTACTAAAGAACACAAATATAAAAGAGAACCAAATATATTACTCATCACAATCTAAACATAATCTCATAATCCATCAGATCCCAGCAAACTCAGCATAGCAACACAGAAAATTACAAAAGTACCTCGATCATGTGAGGAAGCTCACGAGGTCTCGAAAGTGAAAGCACAAAGAGGGGAGGAGTACATCACATAGCTACTGGTCATGGACCCATGGTCCAAGGGGGACTACTCACGAAACATCCGGGAGGCGTCCATGGCGATGGATGGTCTCCTGGAGGGGGTTCCTCCATCCGGCAAGGTGCCGAGGCAGCTTCTCCTGGCAGCCCTGATCTTTAAACGGCGGCGCCTGCGGTACAGAGAGGAGAACGGGAATAGCAAATCTCTCTTAGGGGTTTCGTCACGGGGGGTAAATATAGGCCAAAGGGGGCACAGAGGGGCCACAGGGCAGCCAGGAGGGTGCCCGGCGCAGCCTAGGGTGGGGCTGCGCTAGGGACCCTTCTGGAGTCCCTGTGTTGGCCCTCCCTTCCTTCCTTGGTGATTCCGGAGGCTTCCGGGACGCTGATTTTTTATATAATTTTTCTGGAATTTTTGGAGCACTTTTAATGGCCGGAAAACCTGAAATACAAAAACAGCAGAAAACAGGAACTGGAAACTGGGTGCACTGAGTTAATAGGTTAGTCCAAATATGCTCAAATGTGTATGAAAGTTCAAGCAAAACATGACAAAGTCACACAAAACATGCATGGAGCAAGCGGAAATTATGGATACGTTTGGGACGTATCAACATCCCCAAGCTTAATTCCTGCTCGTCCTCGAGTAGGGAAATGATAACAAGCATAATTTCTGTGGTGACATTCCACACAACCATATAAGGACTTTTAAGTAAAGCAATCAAAGCATGCAATTAAATTCAAGTCTTAACAAGCAAGAGTCTATATTAGTATTGACACAAGCAACAAAAGAACAAAAGGTGCAAGAGCTCTCGCTGTCCGTGACTCGAATGTCTCGAGATGGTGTTTGCGTGCAAGAAGAGGGATATGGGAATACGAGATAAAAAATATATTGTTGAGAACTACTATCTACTAAAGTTTCACAATTGGTCTCCTTTGGATTCTTATCTGGACTCGTCCCCAGACCACTAGCCAGGTACAAGTCAAACTGATCCACTCCCTTTCGATATTTTGAGCACTCATGCAATGGATGAGCATGAGCAATAAAGTTGACACCTAAAAGGCGAAACAGAAAGAAGGTGGAGGAGGAAGACAAAAAAGGTGTGAAAGGCTCACATCAAAGAGGAAAATCATAGGCGAGAGAAGGCCATATGATAGATATGATGTGAGGAGTAGGTATTGCCATGCAACAGATGCACATGTGAGCTAAAATATCTCCAAGGGAACTAGTGGGGGTGCATCTAACTTGCTTGCTCATGAGACCTAGAGCTCTTTTGAGGAGGCTCATCATTGGAATATACAAGCCAAGTTCTATAGTGTGAAGGGTTCCCACATAGCTATATGCATGTATGATGATCTCTATGGAGTACAAGGGATATAGGATGAAGTACTAGTGTGGATCCTTCAAAAGGAATAGTAGTGTGCCCCCTTCTCTCTTTTTATTTTTATTTTTTCTCTTTTTTCTGTTTTTTTCTATTTTTTGGTGTCCTCAATGGATCTTTCTATTTAACTCTCATTTTTCCTCTTTGGGATCTTTTGATTTGGCCCTCTTTGGGATTGTTTCCTCACTTTAGGGGCAACACTCTATATTTTACAAGAATATAGGAGATCTTTCACACTTTACAAAGGTACTCACATAAAGAAGATGTAACTATCATGATGCAAATGTATGCCTCTGCCAGGGTAGCATGATATGCAATGATACTAGCGCGTCATGTAGCAATGATTAGGGAAAGGCCCAACTAGCATGCCGCTCATCGATCAAGCAAGTAGCATGTATGAAATGAAGATCAAGTCATGAGAAGGTGGATGTTGCATGACAATGTATCTCGGAAAGGCTATGGAAATGCCTTGTAGGTAGGTATGGTGGCTGTTTTGAGGAAAGATATAAGGAGGCTTATGATGAAAGAGCGTATCATGCCAAGGGTTTGGATGCACCGACGAATTATGCGCCAACTCTCGAGATGAGAAAGGGCAATGCACGGTACCGAAGAGGCTAGAAAAACTATAGGTGGGTGGAAGTGTCAACTTCCGAATACTCACATTAGTCCGAAGAACTCATGCACTTATTATCGGTAACTCCCAATCTAATCAGGAGGTTCACAAAGAGACAAGTACCCCGAGGAGGAGTGTATGGGGGTTTGGTTATCCTTGCGCATCCTCGACTCATGGTACGTGAGTGTACTCTAATATTCGAACCCCCCAGAGGTTAGTGATCCATCTAGTAGTTAGAGTTCTCAACAGGGGTTTTTTGGTTTTCGAAAATCATACGGATTGCCCAAAATACGACATCTATCACTAATAGGCTCGAGCTCTTGACACCAAAATTTCAAAAATTACTCTAGTCAATACCTCAAAACTATTGCAAGTTACTACTACAAAGAGAATAACAACTTCAACTACCTACTTTCTAGTCAAGGCACAAAACTCAGTGCAATAGGCAAACTCCCTAACAAGATAAAACATGCAACCTATAAAAAGTTCAACCTAAGACAAAACAAAAGCTCTAGAAGAAAACTAAAGCACAACAACTAAACAGGGCAGCAGCTAAGAAAAGAAAAAGAACAACTCACAGCTAAGAGAATAAGCATGCAAATCCTATGAGGAGTTCTAGTTCAAATGGAGCCTGTTTCTCTCCCACACAAAAGAAATCTGGGGTCTAACTTGTTATAACAGCAAACAAAGCAAAAACAAACCTAATAAAAGTAAAGAGCGAGACGCTCCAAGCATAGCACATAACACATGAAGTGATAAAAATATAGTGCAACGAGGGACGAACTGATAGTTGTTGATGAAGAATGGGATGCACGGGGGCATCCCCAAGCTTCGACGCTTGAGTCTCCTTGAATATTTATTGGGGGTGCACATGGGTATCCCCAAGGTTGAGCGTTTGACACTACAGGATCTTCTTTCATCATCTTCCATCGCACACTTGAAAACTCCCTTCATACATAACTCATTGTAAACTGATTAGAGAGGTTAGTACCCTATTAATTTTTTTCCTCTACTGAAAATAAATATATTCTTGAAGAGCTACTGTTTATCAAGGTTGCCAAAAAGTTTTTGCAAATAAAAAGCAAGATTAAGGTTTGCAAAAATTAGGAGAGACAAAACGTGGCAGAATCTGTGAAAAATAAAACATCAGGTAGTAAAGAATTATTTAGGGGCACTTCTGCAACTCAAATCAAAAAACTCAGGACATACGAAAGTTCCGTGATTGTATAGATCACGCTGTGTAAAAAATTCAGCTCAAAAAGATGAACTGGTGATTTTCTATGATTTTTCCCGTCACGAGGACAGAATCTGTTTTTTGGACAGCATGTCAAAACTTTCACTTCCCTTGTCGTATGAGGCTATATTTGGCACAAATCTTGAAAAGTAAAGATACAATGATGTTGATACAGTAGTAACAATCATCAAGACAACTAAGAACAGAAGAAAAACAAAAAGGAAAACCTAAATTCGTTGTGGACTGCCTCTCGAAAGCGCTTCTTTAAAGCCATTAGCTAGGCTTAAAGCAGAAGATCAATTCTTATCAAGAAAATAACTAGCCCGTGTGACAGACTCAAAGGGGAACTTAATATTTTTCCTAGGGAAATGTTCCATCCCTTTATTTAGAGGGAATTGGAATTTGATATTCCCCTCTTTCATGTCAATAACAGCACCCACAGTGCGAAGAAAAGGACGTCCCAAAATAATTGGACAAGAGGGCTCACACTCAATGTCCATAATAGTAAAATCAATGGGAACATAATTGTCATTGACAATGATAAGAACATCGTCGATCTTCCCCGAATGTTTCTTTACGGAATAATCGACAAGACGAACACCAAAATAACAAGGATCAAAAGGTTTCAATTCAAGCATATCATACATTCTTTTGGGCATAACGGAGGTACTAGCTCCAACATCACAAAGAGCAAAGCAAGAGAAGTTATTCAATTTGATTTTTATCATAGGATCCAAACCATCTTCTAGCTTCCTAGGTATGGCGGATTCTATTCTAAGATTCTCCTCCCTAACTTTGATTAGAGCATTGGTGATATGCTTTGTGAAGGCAAGATTAAGTGTGCTAGTGTGGGGGTCTCTAGACATTTTGTGCAGGAAACCAATAACTTCAGGTAAGGTGTAGTTGTCAAAGTCTAGATCACTACTATCTATCAAGGAGGTAGTGATATCATTTCGGCTCACTTGTTTGAAAGCCTCTATCTTCATAGAGGTTTCTTCATCTATGGTTGAGGTGGTAGCATCACCATTGATAGGTCCAGTGGGACTAGGGGTGTGATGGGTGCTAACAGTTTGGACATCCTCAACAACTTGGATAGTAGATACTATGTGGTAGGTAGGAAGGATCTTAACTGTCTCTTCTTCCTCCTTTTCTCTAGCCCATCTCTCTTTAAGTTTGCCTAACATCCTAATGTTTTCATTAATTTGCACTTGGATAGCATTCATAGGAGTGGTCTTCCTCTCCTCGGGGGGAGAAGTTCTAATTTTAAGCATCTCAACATCATGGGCTATGTTGTCTACCTTCGAAGAGAGAATATCTAATTTGTCTAATTTCTCTTCTACACTCTTGTTGAAGGCCTTTTGGGTAGTGATAAAGTCTTTGAGCAAGGTCTCTAGTTCAGAGGTGGAGTTTTTGGTGCTAGGATAAGTGTTGTTGTTCCCATAGTTGTTGGATGGGAAAGGTCTAGGATTGTTGCTACCAAAATTACTCATATAAGCTTTATTGTTGAAGTTGTTTCTAGAGATAAAGTTCACATATACTTGTTCTTGAGCAACAGAGGAATTTAAAGGAACATCCTGAGGATCAATAGGAGCTTGCTTGGTAAGTAGAGACATGATCAAGTCAACCTTTTCATTAAGAGAGGAGATCTCCTCGACAGAATTTACCTTCTTACCAGTTGGAGATCGTTCGGTGTTTCATTGAGAGTAGTTCAACATCATCTCATCAAGTAGCTTTGTGGCAGCACCAAGTGTGGTTGACATGAAAGTTCCTCCCGCAGCCGAGTCTAACAGATTCCGCGAGGTAAAGTTGAAGCCTGCATAAAAAGTCTGGATAACCATCCAGGTAGTCAAACCATGTGTAGGGCATTTCTTAACAAGAGATTTCATTCGTTCCCAAGCTTGGGCAACGTGTTCATTTGTCGGGACCCGGGGTTAGCGTATGTAATTCCAGTCACGATGCAATCACATGGAGAGCCGAGAACCGTACCCACTTGTCTAAGCAGACAAGGCCAAGCACAGAACGTTCTCGATAAGCATCGAACGTGAGGGGCATCCCATTCAGGCCGGATGATCAACTGAGATGGGTCCTCATCGTCCGCTCACAAGTCTAAATGCTTATGGGTGGTGAATCCCATACTCATAGACAAGTCGCCTCAACCATGTTATCGATTGAATCCTAACTCTTACATATACTTACTCCAGCCCGATCACTTAGTCGGGGTCTAGGGAGGGCTCGATCATACAACAAAGTGTGCACGTGACAGAGTCACGAACAATCGCATCGCGATGCCCCAAGCTGCGCACATCTAAGGGCCACTTGGTGTATAAAAGACCGCCAGCCAGATCACAACTAAGGTCTCGAAAACCCATACTAAGACATGCATGTTATAAACATACACGCAGCACACATGCCTAGTATGAACAGCAGGTATCATCACATAACTCTACAAAGTACTCTTTATAGATATACACATAGAGCATACAAAGATCACATGTCTGTGATCAACATTACATCATACAACGGAAGAAAATTAGGTCTGAGTACAGACAAGTTTAACAAATGGCTTAGAGAAGCCTTGTACAACAAACATGCCCTTCCACGAGGGACCAGACTGCTGTCTGGGACTATGCTAACTTAGTCAACGTCGAGCTTCACGAAGGTGACTCCATCGGGATCCGGGTTCTCATCTAAAACATAGAATAAGCAAACGTGAGTACAAAGTCGTACTCAGCAAGACTTACATCAGAACTATACTACTCATGCTCAAGTATCAAGGTCAAGGAGGTGGGGTTCAAAATGCAGAAGTGCCAGCTTTGACTTGGATAATCCTGTACTACGAGTACCAGACATGAGGTAAGAAGAGTACACGAGTCCACTACATCTCCAACCAATACACCACTATGGTGCCGTCCTCGACTTCCCCACGAGAAAGGACGCCATAGCACTCACACTTATCTTGCGAGTTTTAGAAGTATCCAGTTCAAGTTGTCTATGATCAAGTAGAGGTTTCCAAGTAGTCCATAACCGCGGACACGGCTACTCGAATAGTTCATTAACCCTGCAGGGGTGTACATCTTCACACGCGTGTCATCACTTATCGCCTCGTTCTTGTCATCCTTCAAGCGGATGTCGGACGTGGATGAAACCAAGGCACTACCCTCACATCACCTTCTCTAATCCAGGAGTCGACTACCTGAGTTTTTCACCGCTCGAGAGTCCGGCCGGTTCCACGAAATGGACTCAGATAATGTAAGGAACCGAGACGCCACCTTTGACAGATGGTTTCACTGCCTCACAGGTCCACCCACATATCTATACATAAATCAAATGGAAAGCCCGAATCTAGTGTGACTCCTGGACTGGATCGCGTACGTAAAGAGGCCAAACGGGGCTCCCATAAACCCTACATGTGGTCATACTATTTGTCTTGGATCACAAAACAGGAACTCAGGGCCTAGGTCAGTGTTCAACGAGACAACCCACTGTGTACTCCTACACAGCCTCTCATCGTTCACCTTTGTTTAGGGTGGATTCACCAACACATTTACATCAGCAGCACTGTGTTCATTCCATCCCGACTCACAATCATAACATCCTCATGGTATCACTAAGCAGCAAAATCAGTAACAGTTGCAGGGGCCACATGCTCATCAATCAACTCCTAAATCTGCTAGGATTGTGGTTTGCTTAATACGGTGGAAAAATGATAGGTCATGCATCGGAATGGGTTCAACTATGCGAAAGAACGTGTCTCGATGATCTCCTAAACATGCATAAGCGAGACTGAGAGGGAATTGGGATTTTATAGATAAAATCAAAGGGGTTTTGCTTGCCTTGCTGACGAGGTTCGATATCGGGGTCTTCAACGAAGGGGGTGGCCTCCGGTTCCGGTTGCACGTCTATCGAGCAAACAATCAAACAAGGTATAAATTTATTTGCAATGCTCAAACACATGATCAATATTGAAAAGGTGATGTTCTTGGTCACAATGTTTGTACAATTCCACTTAAAAGAAGTCAAATGCAAAGTCATTTGCAAATGTGCCTCAAATTTGAATTTGAAATAAAGCCATATGGACGTTTTGCACTGTTCACCCATTTTAAAATGGTCAAACATGAAAAAAAATTGCACATTCTTAATCCTTGCATTTTTCTGATAATTTTTCATATATTATATGTTTAATTTGGAGTTAATATGAATTTTCGATGATTTTTGGAAGTTTATTCAATTTTCAGCCTTTTCTGTAATTATTTTAAATGTTTTTCCATGTACTGCGTCAGCATGGCGTGGGGGTGACGTCAGGGGGGGGAGCTGACCAGTGGGCCACCACTGTCAGTGTCACTGGGGTTAACCCCTCTCTGTTTAAACTAAACAGAGGGTTAGGGGGCCAGGGGGCCCACCTGTCAGTGGCCCTAGGGGTCATTAACAGGGGTTAGCCCCTAACCAACTGGCCACGTGGGCCTCTCGCCGCCGGCGAGCTCTGGCACGGCGGAGACGACGCCGGGGTGACCAAATGGTCACGGGAGAGCACGGGGGAGGCGCCAAATCGATACCCACGTGCCCCCGCATCCATCTGTGCTACTCGGGGGTCTTCAGGGGGGCTGTGGCGACGGCGGGGACAAAAGGCGCGGCGGCCGGCTGCTGGCTCCGACGAACTCGGTGCTCCAGGCCACGGAAGGAAGCGCGGAAGGGTTGGGGAGGAAGAGGAGCTCACCCAGAAGCTCAAGACGGTGACGACGGCTTCTGGGAGTGCGTAGAGGCGATGAATTTCGCGGCGGCCTTCTCCGGCTCCGGCGAGATCCCGAGGAAGCTGGCGTCGGCTCAGGCGACCTCAGGCTCAATTAGTTGAGGGAAACGACGAAGACGGTGTAGCTTGGCCTTCCGGACACCACCGCGAAGAGGAAGGAGGCCGGTGGCCGCGTGATTGCTCGGGGGCGCTCCGGCGTGCTCATGGGTGTCTGCGGGGAAGACGACACAGAGGCGCGGGGAGGGAACGCGAGCAGAGGGGAAAGGAAGAGGGGGGTTCTGGCGTTTCGGTGGCGTGCACAGGGGGGCTCTAGACGTCTCTGGACGTCGAGGTGGCGACGGCGCGCTCCCAGGCCGCCACCGAGCTGCTTGCCCGTCGGTGAGGAAGAAGACAAGCGGGTGGAGGTGGGCTGGGCCGTCTGGTGGGCTGGGGGGGGATGAGTTGGGCTGAAAGCCAGGGTTTCTTCCCTTTTTCCTTTTCTTCTCTGTTTTGTTTTTCTGCCTTTTGTTTTGCCCTGGTAAAAATACCAAAACATTTCATAAAAATGCCCAAATAATTTTATAAATACTAGGTGACCAGTAGCTAGCCACATATAGGATTTGGACATTTTTGAAATTCAATATAATCTGAATTTCAATTCAAATAGGGTCAAATTTAATTTCCAGGGCACCTTTTGAATTGTTGAATATTCCATGGGCATGGGAAAATACCCAAACCACTTTTAAAATGATCAGCATCATTTATAGGAATTTTCCAAACATTCAAATGATTTTTGGAAAAAGATTTTTATCTGGCCATTTCAAATAATTTCTCAGGGCTTTCTGCTTCCCCATTTTTGAATTTCTTTTGAATTTTTGCATGATGCAAAGGGCACAAACAAACCTAGCACTTACCCTAGTTGGGGTTCTGACATCATTATCCAATTGCCTAAAATTCATAATGTTACTTCTCAACTGGATAATTTTAGCAGGGGGATAGTACTTACCAATAAAAGCATCCTTACACTTGTCCCAAGAATCGATACTATTCTTAGGTAACGATTGCAGCCACTCCTTGGCTCTTCCTCTCAAGGAGAAAGGAAAAAGCTTCAGCTTGACGATGTCTCCATCTACTTCCTTGTACTTTTGCATATCACAAAGCTGAACAAAATTATTTAAGTGCACGGCAGGATCCTCTCCAGCAGCTGAGAATTGATCTTTCATAACAATATTAAGCAAAGCAGGTTTAATTTCATAAGAAGGCGCTGAAGTGGCAGGTGGAGCAATAGGAGTGCAGATAAAGTCACTGTTTTTGCGACTAGTGAAGTCACACAACTTGGTGTTTTCATTGGAACCCATAGTAGCAGCAGGTATTTTTGGTATTTTTGATAAGGGACACAAAAGTAAAGACTAAAAAGTAAACTAACAAGACTAAAAAGCAAAGATAAAAGATAGTGGCAACTCCCGTATCTTGTAGACTGGAGTCCCCGACAACGGCGCCAAAAATTGGCTTGATACGGCGTGGATAGTTCTCTCACTTCTCGTTGGTTACCCCAAGTGGAAGGTGCGATGTATTTCCCTCGGTGAAGATACCAAGGTTTGTCTCCATTAGGACTCAAAGAAATACAAGAAGGTGAGAACGGCGCCAGAAATACTTCGGGCTAACGACACCAGAAATTGGGCGGTTGTCGTGACCTGCACACAGAAACAAATAACTTTGCTCCCAGCGAGTACAGAGGAGTTGTCAATTCCTCCGGCTTTGCTGTTTACAAAGGATCAATGCAAGAGATAATAGTGCAATTGAAAGTAAGAACTGAAAATAAATTGAGGGTGTAAACAATGGTGTGAATATGGACCGGGGTCCTGTGATGTTCACTAGTGATGTCTCTCTCCCAAAAGACGATAAAAGTGCTAGCGAGGTAAACAAATCACAGTTGGGCAATTGACATGATTATAAACGCACCGCAATGCTAACTATGCTACAAAAGAAAGGAATAGGCACAAAAGCAATGGGTAGTACGCCAAGGTAAGTAGACCGAAATCCATCCACATCTACTACGAATCATCCACCTTGAGATATCTATCCAGAACATCTCGCTAGTATTAAGTTGCGAATCCCACCGAAAGTGTAAACTCAAGGCAACAGACAACTGCATTAAAAGAACTTTGCGTAAAGTAAAAAATCCTTGCACCCACAGGTACAATCACCGTTATTTTATCCCTGGTGGCAACAACACATCCCCTAGTCTCCTGTTTTTGTCACTCAAGCTAGACATCAAGGGGATGAACCCACAATCAAGCATAACGCTCCCTCTTGGAGTTGCAACAAATCACTTGGCCAAAGTAAAATACGGCAACAGAGAACATGCAAGAATTTACTAAAGAACACAAATATAAAAGAGAACCAAATATATTACTCATCACAATCTGAACATAATCTCATAATCCATCAGATCCCAGCAAACTCAGCATAGCAACACAGAAAATTACAAAAGTCCCTCGTTCATGTGAGGCATCTCACGAGGTCTCGAAAGTGAAAGCACAAAGAGGGGAGGAGTACATCACAAAGCTACTGGTCACGGACCCATGGTCCAAGGGGGACTACTCACGACACATCCGGGAGGCATCCATGGCGATGGATGGTCTCCCGGAGTGGGTTCCTCCTTCCGGCAGGGTGCCGGGGCAGCTTCTCCTGGCAGCCCCGATCTTGTAACGGCGGCGGCGGCGGTACATAGAGGAGAACGGGAATAGAAGATCTCTCTTAGGGGTTCCCGTCACGGGGGGGGGGGTAAATATAGGCCAAAGGGGGGCACCGAGAGGGGCCACAAGGTAGCCAGGAGGGTGCCCGGCACAGCCTAGGGTGGGGCCGCGCCAGGGACCCTTCTGGAGTCCCTGTGGTGGCCCTCCCTTCCTTCCTTGGTGATTCCTGAGGCTTCCGGGACGCTGATTTTTATATAATTTTTCCGGAATTTTTGGAGCACTTTTAATGGCCGGAAAACCTGAAATACAAAAACAGCAGAAAACAGGAACTGGCAACTGGGTGCACTGAGTTAATAGGTTAGTCCAATTATGCTCAAAAGTGTATGAAAGTTCAAGCAAAACATTGCAAAATCACACAAAACATGCATGGAGCAAGCAGAAATTATAGATACGTTTGGGGCGTATCAGCGCCCACCGTGGGGCTGAGTTGATCAGCAATCGTAGAGATAGCACTTTCTTCATCTCGTCGACTCGCGGCTCCAAGCTCATCGTCAGCGAGGTGTTCTGTTTCGGAGCATTAGCCTTCGTGGCTGATGACTCTGCCTGGTTGGCAGATTCACCGCTCCAGGCGCAGCTGCTACCTTCTAGAGGCAGAGTCCACTTCCGAGCTGACGAATCGGGAGCTCTACGCCTCCAATTATCGGCTCATCATCAAGCACCAGCTCCCCTATCGGTCCACCATAAGAAGAAGCGTTCGGGTCGTCCGCGCGCTCATCATCGCAACAAACAAGTGAAGGTGCAGCAGGTGGAAGTCATCGACTCGGTGGAGTCAGCCCAGAAGGCCCTAGATGAATTGATCGCAAGAGAAGGCTCGTCAGCATCTTTGTTGCGTCTGTTCAACTCGGCTGAAGAAGAAGAAATGGCAATATCAGACCCCGAGCCAGATGAAGAGCAGGAGGGAAGCAGCGGCGCTCCAGTCGCAGTCGTAGAAGTGTGCATGGAAGAAACTCCACCTCCTCAACCGTCACCAGCTCAGGATGGTCGTGCCCGAGATGAAGTTAACAGCCCGTCAGGGGCTGGTGGTCGAGAGCCAACTCGGCGCGTGTCTGCCTTCCGAAGGTTAGAACTCGGAGAATCAAGCCGGCAGCCCGGACCCCTTACTCAAGAAGAGCAAGCGGAAGCAGAGGCGGCCGAGCGACTATTAAACACCCCTATCGACACAAGTACTCCGGAAGGTCGAAGTCTGGAGGCGGCTAGGTTAACCAACCTGGCCAAACGGGAGCGTCTGGCCGAGCTGGAGAGCACCCTGGAATGTCAGGCCCGAGAGGTCGCTCGGCTCAAGCAAAGCAGAACAAGTCGACAACTGCGAGGGCAAGGACGAGAACCCTTTCGAGCTATGGGAACTCCAGTGGAAAATCTCATAGCTGCAACTCGGATTGCAAACTCTCTGTAGCCCAGTGGATCGGCAGCAGAGGGAATTCAACATTTGGCGTTCTTATTGCAAGCCGCAATAGATCAAAACGCTGCAGTCAGTCAATCACAGCAGCGGATCCATTCTCAAGTTCCTCCCGCAAGAACGTCGCAGTCGGTGCATACGCCTTATGGCGAAGCGCGGAGAAATATGAACAATTCCCCTCGGCACAGAAATAACCCCCGAGGAGATTACCGCCAAGATCAGTACCGGCACGAAGAATACCGAAGACCAGATAACTATGAGGATCACAGGTCTGGTCGAGCCGCTCCTCGGAGAGAAGAGTTCCATCAGCACAGAGGGGACCGTTATGCAGATGTTGAAGATGATGCCCGAAGCCATCTAGTGCAAAGCCGAGTTGATCGTGCTAGGTCCCATCGGTAGGATCAGGCTCGTACCTCAATGGCTACAGGACTAGTTTGTTTCAGCGAGAAAATTCGGTCTACCCCTATTCCTCCTCACTTTAGGATAGCTCAAGGGGTAGACAAGTACCGTGGCGATGCCAAACCTCAAACTTGGTTAGATGATTACAGAATAGCCTTGCAAATCGGAGGGGGAGGGGATGAGATAGCTATGATGCATCTGCCCCTGACGCTAGACGGTTCAACTCGGACATGGTTAAATCAGCTTCCTCCTAGTAGCATTTGGATTTGGGAAGAACTCGAGAGGGTTTTTGTCAAGAACTTCAAAGGAACTTACAAGAGGCCTGGAGGGTTGACCGAGTTACAGCTGTGTGTGCAAGGGAAATTCTGAATCCACTCAGGATTATATTCCGAGATGGATCACACTTCAAAACTCGGTGGAGGGAGTCTCTGAGTTCCAAGCCATACATGCTTTCAAGCAAGGAGTCAAATATAGAAAGCCGAGTCTCAAGTTGGCAAGATCACCCCATGTTACCTCACTCGGAAGGTTGATGGAGAGAGAAAATAAGTACGCCAATCGCGAAGAGGAGATTTGTTCGAAGACCCAGCAGCACAGAGGAGGCAACAGCTTGGCACCCAACCAAAAGTAGAAGACTGGAGACAACAACAAGCGGAAAGCGGAAGATGTCCCAACGGATGCAGAGTTGGTCTAAACAGCAAATGCCTCAGGGATTCATGGCAAAGGTTAAGCGCGAAAGGAGTGGCAGCCACGCCAGAAAAAACCGTCAAACGACGATGAGGTTCTGGATCAGCCTTTTCCTCTTCACACTACCCGGGATGCTGAGGGAAAGTTGGTTCTTCCAAAGCATACAACTCGGCAGTGTCGTCTGATCAGAAGAGCCGCCCAGAATGCAAAGACGGGACCTCAGCAAGACAAGGATACTGGCAAAAAGAATGCATCAAGCCCAGATCTGGGCAGTGAAGGATTCCCAAGAGAAGACGGAGTGCTGGTCATCTTTGCAGGTCGGGAATCGAAGAGAGTGGAAAAGATAAGGTTCAGAGAAGTCAACTTGGCAGCACCAGCAACTCCGAGTTACATGAAGTGGGCTGACACTCCGATCACCTTTGACCAGTCGGATCACCCTCCCCACATCCCTCACCCAGGAAGGCATGCTCCGATTGTTGATCCTCTGGTAGAAACAGGGTATGGAAACTTCAGGCTCAGAAATGTTCTGATGGATGGAGGTGATACGTCCAAAACATATCTATAATTTCTGCTTGCTCCATGCATGTTTTGTGTGATATTGCTATGATCTAGATACACTTTCGATCATATTTGGACTAACCTATTAACTCAGTGCACAACAGTGCCAGTTCCTGTTTTCTGCTGTTTTTCTATTTCAGTTTTCCCCCATATAAAAAGTGCCAGAAAAATTCCGGGAAAAATATAGGAAAAATCAGCGTACAGGAAGCTTTGCGAAGAGCCCGAGTGGGGCCAGAGGGGAGCCAGGGGTGGCCCAGGCAGCCACCCGGCGCGGCCCCACCCCTGGCCGCGCCAGGGGCCCCTGGTCCACCTCTGGCTGCCCCCCTTCGCCTATACATTCTCCGTCACGGGAAACTTCCGGGAGAGAACCCTTTTTCACAATCTCTCCTCTGTTCTGCCGCCGCCGCGCTTCCGAGATCGGGAGCACCAGAAGACCTCTTCCCGGCACCCTGCCGGAGGGAGGACCGACCTCTGGGAGTCTCCTCTCCACCATGGATGCTCCCCGGATGTCTCGTGAGTAGTTTTCCTTGGACCATGGGTCCGTGATCAGTAGCTATGCGATGTTCTCCTCCCCTCTTTGCTCTTCATGGTTTAGACCTCGTGAGCTGCCCTACATGATCAAGGCACTTTTGTAATCTTTCTGCTGTTGCTATGCTGAGTTTGATGGGATATGATGGATTATGAGATTATGTTCAGATTGTGATTGAGTAATATATTTGGTTTTTATCTGTTATATTTTTGTTCCTAAGTAATTCTTGCATGTTCTCCGTTGCTGTTTATTGCTTTGGCCAAGTAGTAGGTAGTAACCCCAAGAGGGAACGTTATGCTCGATTGTGGGTTCATGCCCCCCGATGACACGCTTGAGTGACAGAAACATGAGTCTAGGGGATGTGATGTTGCCACAAGGGGGAAAACAATGGTGCTTGTAACCGCGGTTGCAAGGATTGTTTACTTTACGCAAAGTGCTTTTTAATGCAATTGTCTGTTGCTTTGGGTTTACACTTTGGGTGGGGCTCGCAACTTAATACCAGCGAGATGTTCTGGATAGATATCTCAAGGTGGATGATTAGTAGTAGATGCAGTTGGATTTCGGTCTACTTATTCTGGCGTACTGCCCGTGCTTTTGAGCCTCTTCCTTTCTTTTGTAGCATAGTTAGCATTGCGGTGCGTTCATAATCCTGTCAATTTCCCTTCTGTAATTTGTTTACCTCGCATAGCAGTTTTATCGTCTTTTGGGAGAGAGACATCACTAGTGAACATCACGTATCCCGGTCCATATCCTCATTACTGTTTCCACGCTCATTTACTTTTCTGTTTTTACTTTCAGTTGCTATCATTATCCCTTGTTTTTGATCCTTTGTGAACAACAAGACCGGAGAGATTGACAACCTCTCTAAACTTCGTTGGGAACAAAGTTATTTGTGTCTGTGTGCAGGTCCGCGTTAGTTGCGCCGCTGACACCTACTTATCATCTCTGGAGTCCTACTGGAGACAAACCTTGGTATCTTTACTGAGGGAAATTTGCTGCTGTGCTACATCACGCCTTCCACTTGGGGCTCACCAACGAAGGGCGAGAAGACTACACCCGTCAACTCTCGCGACATCAGGAGGAAGCGGGATAAACATTTTATATGCCAGCACTCTGAAGAGTATGAACATTCCAATGTCCAAGCTCCGCAAAAGCTATCAGAATTTCATGGAATCATCCCGGGAAAAAAGGCACACTCACTCGGAATGATCTCCCTCAATGTGGTTTTTGGTACTCCGAGTAACTTCCGGAAAGAAAAGATCACCTTTGAGGTAGTTGATTTTCCGAGTGCTTATCATGCCCTACTAGGAAGACCAGCCTATGCAAAATTTATGGCCATTCCATGCTACATCTATCTGAAACTGAAGATGTCTGGCCCACACGGCGTGATCACCATCTCGGGAGATTACAAGAAAGATGAAGAACTGTTGCAGAAGGGATCCTTGATAGCCGACCAGCAAATGGCCAAGGTTGAGCTGGCCGTGTAAAAGAAAACTGCTGATTCGTCTGAGCTGCTGCAACCAAAGAAGACATCTTCATTCGTGTCACCCGGAGAAACCAAAAGGGTGCAGATACATCCCACCGATAAAGACAAGTACACCAATATTGCGAGCGACTTGGACCCCAAATAGGAACTCGACCTCATCAACTTCCTTCGTGAGAATTGGGATATCTTTGCATGGAAGCCTGCTGATATGCCTGGAGTCCCAAGGGGGTTGGCTGAGCACAAATTACACGTTGATCCAAAAGCAAAACCGGTGAAGGAGTCCCTTAGGCGCTTTTCTTCCGAGAAAAGGAAGCCCATTGGACAAGAAATAACTAGAGTTTTAGCAGCCGGATTCCTTAGGGAAATCTTCCACTCCGAGTGGTTAGCAAATTGTAAGGCCCGATATGCGGTACTGTTTCAGATTCGGACGTTTCCGTCCGAACCCGAGGACGAAGCACATATCGGTCCCACCGCGACATATGACGAAGTCATATATCCCGGATTTCAACATGATATCACAGCATTACAGATACAGGATACAACATCTCATACAATCGGCATACAACTGCCTCGAATATAATACAACAGCGGAAGATACATGTCCGAGTACAGACTACAAACAAATGCCTAGTGGCAAAGAGAAAAACAACGATCCCATAACCACACGGGTCCAGGCCGTCCGCCGGGATCCGCCTAACTAGTCGTCGTCGAGTCTCCGCGTGAAACGTCGATCACCGTACCTGTTGTCGATTAAGAACCCTGAAAAGAGTTTGGGGGTAGTATCATGAGTACAGAGGTACTAAGCATCCAACTGTAGTGGTCATCTGACCCAGCAAGGACTTCATCACTCGTCATTGTAGGACAACTAGTAGTTTACGGTAAGGAAGGGGTAAGTGGTGAGGTTGCTGCCGCACTAGCATTTATGAAGTGGCTAACGATCTAGAGAGTAAGATAAGAAGCCAAGCATTCGATGAGGAATCGCCTCCAACAAGTCTTTCTATCAACTACTGTCGCAATCATAACACTTATCCTATCCTTGTCCTCCTCTTCGCATCCCGACGAAGAAGAAGCAGTCAAGGCACACACACACGTTGATCAAGTTATAATAAGATTATCTCAGTTGTTGTTGTCTATGAACAAGGAGTAGGTCTCAAGTCGTCCATAACCGTGGACACGGCTTCTCGAAAAGATTTAACCCTGCAGGGGTGTACCAACTGCCCATTACGAGGCTCCGCACGCACGTCCATCACTCTCAGTTGCTACCCATTATAGGCAACCATTTTATGATTTAGTTCCAAGAGATCCGAAACGACAGGTCCCTCTAGCTAACAACGAACAAATCCGGGTGGCCCCCGGGGAGTCGACACCCAATCCAAAAGCTGGCCACGCTCTCGGATCGGACTCTTCCGTCTCAACAGGGTTTGGGTTACCGGTTAGTTCTCTTATGAGACCGGGCCCTCGCCGGCCAAAGGTGGACCAACAGGGAAACCATGTCTCCGCTGGTCCGGGTTGTTTAAAAACAATATCTGTCAGGAGCGACCCAACAGACACACACACGTTTTCAAATGGTAAATCATCTTGGGCCACCACTAGAAATGTTTGAAGCTAGATAGGTAAGAAGAGGGGACCCCATAAAATCCCACACGCGGTTAGGCACGCTCAGTCTTAAAACCAATACCCGGAACTCGGATCCTAGGTGACTCGAATGGAACAAAGCGTCGGGGCGGGATAGCCTAGACCTTCCATCCTTCGTCGAATATAGTCAACATTATAATAATAATAATCATATCATCAACAATAATATTATAATGATCATGTGACATCCCAACCCAAAGAGTAACAGGGTAACATCATAGCATCCTAAGCATGCATACTAAGCAGGGGCTGAGCAACGAGCAATAGTAACATAGCAGTACAAGGTTTGCTGGGAGGGGACATGGCTGTATCGGTTTGAAAGAGGCTGTAAACATGTGGTAGGATCAAACATCGCCTAACCTATTCTAGCATGCAAACCGCTGGTTGAAATAGAATGGATCATAAGTAATGCAAGTCCTTGCCTGTTGATAAGTCGGGTTCCGAGGGTGTAGTCGATCGCAAGCTCGCATCGTCTTCGAGAGGTACCCGCGGGAGCACACAAGAAGTAAACACTGGAAAGCAATCAACGAGCAAGCACTCTATTACTACGAGGCAAACACGAGCAAGCATCAACAAGAAGCAACACGAGACGTCGCACCTACCGTCGAGAGCGGTTACTAACAATTTAAGTGGAGTACTCGTCACACACGACGATACCGCACATTTACGGTGGTTCAAGTTGTTTAGCTACAGGTGACCAAACAACGGTTATTAACATGGCAACTCAAGCAAGCATGGCATAGCACACAAACATGGAAAGAGGTGAAGCACAAAGTAAACTATCTATGCTAGTCAATTTAAGTGGGGCACAACCTAAACATGGCATAGCACTAAGTGCCGCACGATGATTAAGGGAATTGGTACTGTTCTGCCCTAAACCATATTTTAAGTTGGTTAACAACAGCAAACAACAGCATAAACACAAAGAACACGAAAAACTAATCAAGTTACATATAAAGAACACCCCAAACGGAGTTACGGTTAAAAAGATACAAGCAAAACAATTTATGCACACATGCTGTAAAAACAGGGGTAAATCTATATGCAAAAGTGCAGCAACATGACATAGCAATACATTGAATGAAAGTAGACATCATGCTTAACAATATGCAACTGGAATCACTCAATTCCGATGAACGGTTGCGAAGCAATCGTCATCCGAAGTTGCAACAAAATAACAGTTTCAACAATAGCAGCACAACAACATCATGATAGCTACTTTGGAGCAAAACATAAACATGATGCAGCAGCCAAATATGGCATGTGAATGCATGATACTGAAGTGGAAACATTGCTTAACGCAACGCAAAAAGAATCAATGCAAAAGGCCTCATGGATTACTCACAATCATCATGCAAAGTTGCAACAAAATAATAACAGCAGCTCAATAACAGGAATTGTAGCAGTTTAACGGTCTGATGCCCACTTTGAACAGAAAAAACTATATCTAAACAACCTCAAAACAATTAACTCACAAAAGACGGATCAAAGTACACGCAATTCTAAGCAATTCGTCTTTTGGGCGCAACGCGATCCGAGCTACAGATTTACCGCAAATCTAATCGCAAAACAGATCACAGCAGTAAATTATTAGGACTTAGCAGAAATTCGGAGGGGTTAGACAGGGGAAAAAAATAAACAACAAAAAAAAAGAAAAAAAAGGACCTCACCCCAAACGGGCCGGCCCAAGTGACTGGAGGGGGGGGCGGCCTGGCTGTGGCTTGGCAGTGGGCCGCCTGCGGATCTGGGCCGAGGCCCACGTGGCCGGATGGAGGGGAGGCAGGCCGACCGGCTCCCTGGCTGGCCCCGACGTGGGCAGCAGGCGGCGGCGGCGCCGCTGGCCGGTGGCACGCCGGCCACCGGCGTCGAGGAGGCGGCGAGGCGCGGGCGAGGGGAGGCCGGGAGGAGGCGGATCCGGCTGGATCCCGCACGGGTCTGGCCGGCGGCGACGGGGAGCCATGGGGCGCGTCCGGCTTGAGCTCGGGCTCGCCGGAACCATGGCGCGGCGGCCGCGTCCTGCCTGCTGACCTGCGGGGGGAGGAGGAGAGGTAAGAGAGAGGGCGCGGGAGGAGAGAGGGAGGCGACGGGGTGAGGAGAAGGGGTCGCCGGCGCGGTGGCTCGCCGTGGCCGGAGAGGAGCGGCGGCTCCATGGCGTGGAGCTCGGGAGGCGGCGTGATCCGGGCCCTAGCGGGCCCGCGGTGGCGGGGGAGACGGATCTCGGGCCCTGCGGGGCCCGGTTCTGCTGGGGAGGCTGTTGGGAGCTACGTGGAGGCACCAGGAGCGTTGATCTCGCGATCCGATGGCCTGTGAGCGCTGGGATCTAGGGTTTCGGGGCTGAGAGGGATTTGGGGCAGATTTGGGGATTTTGTTAGGGGGTGGCTGCAATTATGCCATAGGGTAAACCCTAATTGGGTGTGGGAGGCTGGTGGTCTATTTATAGCAGGTTGGTTGGGCAGATGACGCAAACGCCCTCGGTACACCTCTCGCGTGTCCGGTGAATACGTTCGTGACCGCCGAAGTTGCATACGGACTCCGATTCCGACGAAATCTCGAACCACGCGCTCAGCGCGTCGAGCTCTTCGATTGTACCTCACTGCGGTGACATTCCGACAACATTTTCCGGCGCGCTATAAAAATATCCCGTTTAATTATTAAACGAGGTTTTCCGTTCCGTTGGCTGCGGTTGATCTCGTGCAGTCTCGCGACGGTGATCGGGTGAAACCCGGTGTCGCAAGGTCAAGTGTCAGGGTGGCAAGGGTCGGTCTCCGTCCGATACGAGATAAGAGGGGGAAAATAATCTCCGATCGATAAATCGGGGATGCAACACCGCAAACAAATCAGACAATCAAACAATTCACACCGAATTTTTTTTTTAAATTTTTGTGAAATCTGGGCTGTTACACAAATCCTGTAATGGTTCCGAAGAAAGAGAAAACTTGGAGAACTTGTGTTGATTTCTGTCACATCAATAAAGTTTGTCCAAAAGACCATTTCCCTCTTCCTCGCATTGACTAGATTGTGGATTCCACATCGGGTTGCGAGAGATTATGTTTCCTCGATGCGTACTCGGGTTATCACAAAATCCGATTATATGAACGAGATGAGCTTAAAACAACATTCATAACCCCATTCGGATGTTTCTGTTACATTACGACGCCATTCGGGCTTAAAAATGCAGGAGCCCCATACCAACGTATGATGCAGATCTGCTTGATTTGGAAAATCGGCAGAAATGTTGAGGTCTATGTGGATGATATCGTGATCAAGTCAGCTAAAGGAATCAGTTTGCTAGCCGACCTAGCTGAAACTTTTCAGAGCCTCCGAGCCTACAATATCAAGCATAACCCTGAGAAGTGTGTCTTCGGGGTACCAGCCGAGAAGTTACTCGGATTCATGGTCTCCGAGCGTGGGATAGAAGCTAACCCGGAAAAAATCGCAGAAATCCAGAACATGAAGCCACCCAAGCAGCTCTGATATGTCCAGAAGCTGACAGGCTGTCTTGCAGCACTCAGCCGATTCATTTCCAAACTGGGAGAGAAAGCCCTACCTCTCTACCAACTGATGAAAAAATCGCCAAATTTCATCTGCACTGAAGAAGCCCAAATGGCCTTTGAAGAACTGAAGCGACAATTGTCAACTCGGCCAGTCCTTGCAGCACCTCAAGAAAAAGAACCACTCTTACTGTACATTGCAGCCACAAGACGAGTGGTCAGCGCAGCTATAGTGGTGGAAAGAGAAGAGGAAGGAAAGGCACAAAAGTTACAAAGACCTGTGTACTTCATCTCCGAGGTCCTCACACCATCGAAACAGAGGTATCCTCACTATCAGAAGATGGAAATGGGAATCTACTTGGCATCACAGAAGCTTGCACACTATTTCCAAGACCACTCCATCACAGTGGTATCCGAAGCTCCTTTTACAGAGATCATGAACGACAAATATTCAACGGGGAGAATTGCAAGGTGGAGTTTGGATCTCCTTCCCTACGACCTCCATTACCAGCCCAAAAAATCAATCAAGTCGCAAGCATTGGTGGATTTCTTGGCCGAGTGGATTGAAGTCCAAAACCCTCCACAACCAACACCAGAGCATTGGACAATGTTTTTTTTATGGATCCAAGGTTCTGAATGGAGCAGGAGCAGGAGTGGTATTAATTTCACCAAGGAAAGATGAGATGAGATACGTCCTCCAAATACATTTCTTAGCCACAAACAACGAAGCCGAGTACGAAGCCCTTTTGTATGGTCTCGTAATGGCTATTTCACTCGGAATCAGGAGGCTGATGGTATTCGGAGGTTTAGACTTGGTGATAAATCAAGTAATGAAGGAATGGGATATTTGGAGCCCAGCCATGACAACTTATTGCGTAGCAGTGAGAAAATTGGAGAAAAAATCGATGGGCTAGAACTCCATCATATGCCAATGACTCAAAATCAGGCAGCAAACGACCTAGCCAAGTTGGGCTCTACTCGGAGTCAGATCCCATCTGGAATTTATTTGGAGCACCTACATTCCCCAACGGTCAAGGAAGATCCTTTCCTGGAGGCAGATCCAGATATGATGCCTGACAAAAACATACCCAACAACGAGGATATACCTGCAGTAGTTGACATGGTTTTTGACGTGGAGGTCATTCCCCCCGAATGGCCACTCCCAATCTTAGCTTATTTGAAAAAGGAAGAATTTCCAGATGATGAGATACAGGCTAAGAAAATTGTCCTCAAATAGAAATCCTACTCGGTGATCAATGGAGAGTTGTACAAAAACATCATCACTCAGCTTCCCCAACCATGCATCTCCAAGGACGAAGGCCGATGCATCCTGCAAGATATCCATGCAGGCGACTGTGGCCACCACGCCTCAAGTCGGACACTGGTGGCAAAAGCTTTCCGAGCCGGTTTTTTCTGGCCTCAGGCCCTCAGCGATTCTCGGTATTTTGTGGAACATTGCCAATGATGTCAATTTTATGCCAATCAACCACACAAACCGTCTTCCGAGTTGAAGACCATCCCCCTAGCCTGGCCATTCGCGGTATGGGGGCTCGATATGATTGGACCACTGAGAACAGGCACATATGAATTCACCCACATCTTAGTCGCAGTGGACAAGTTCACCAAATGGATAGAAGCAAAACCCATCAAAGCTCTCGACTCAGACACAACAGTCAGCTTTATACAAAGCATTATACACCGTTTTGGCGCGCCACATGACATCATCACAGACAATGGGTCAAATTTCAACTCGGCTAAATTCAGGAAATTTTGTTGGAGCAAGGGCATCCAGGTCAATTTTTCCTCAGTAGCACACCCACAATCCAATGGCCAAGTTGAGCGAGCAAATGGGTTAATACTCAAAGGAATAAAGCCCCATCTCCTTAGGGAACTGAAGGAAGCGGCAGGTTCCTGGGTTGACGAGCTTCCTTCGGTCCGATGGGTCAGAGGCGGTTCTCCCGAGTGATCTCAAGCACAACGCCCCCCGTGTAAGCCAGTACACTGAAGCTGAAGCCGAAGCTGCACGACAAGATGGTGTTGATCTCTTAGAAGAGGAGCGGAACTTAGCTCTCACCCGCTCGGCATTTTATCATCAAGACCTAAACCGATATCACGAACGGCATGTCCGAGCTCGCTCATTCCAAGAAGGTGACATGGTACTACGAATCAAGCAAACTTCGGATCACAAATTAGCTCCCCCATGGGAAGGGCCCTATGTCATCTCCAGGGTACTGCGCAATGGGGCTTATCGGTTGTATGATGTAACTAACAATATAGAGGAGCCCCATGCATGGAACGCCCAGTTGTTGCGACGTTTCTATGCATGACCATGGTTGTAAGACTAGAATAAAATACTATTCGTCACAAACGACATGTCTTGTCCAATCTCTGTATTTTGCATTTTTTTCCAATTAGGTTTTCACCCGAGCTATGCGCAGCTCGGATAAGAACTTAGACAAATTTTCCTAAGTATTCACCAAGTCTCAGAAAACTTGGGGACTGCTTAATGTTAAAAATCAGGTTTTCATCCGAGCTGTATGCAGCTCGGACGAGAACTTAGAAAAAATTTCTAAGTACGCACCAAGTCTCAGAAAACATGGGGGCTGCTTAATGTTTTAAAAATAAGGTTTTCATCCGAGCTGCACGCAGCTCGGACGAGAACTTAGAAAAACTTTCTAAGTACGCACGAAGTCTCAGAAAACTTGGGGGCTGCTTCATGTTTTAAAAATCAGGTTTTCATCATAGCTGCACGCAGCTCGGACGAGAAATTAGAAAAACTTTCTAAGTACGCACCAAGTCTCAGAAAACTTGGGGGCTCATTAATGTTTGAAAAATCATGTTTTCACCCGAGTCGCACGCAGCTCGGACGAGAACTTAGAAAAACTTGCTAAGTACGCACCAAGTCTCAGAAAACTTGGGGGCTGCTTAATGTTTTAAAAATTAGGTTTTCATCCGAGCTGAGCGCAGCTCGGACGAGAACTAAGAAATTTTTTCTAAGTACGCACCAAGTCTTAGAAAACTTGGGGGCTGCTTAATGTTTTAAAAATCAGGTTTTCATCCGAGCGGCACGCAAATCGGACGAGAACTTCGAAAAACTTTCTAAGCACGCACCAAGTCTCAGAAAACTTGGGGGCTGCTTAATGTTTTAAAAATCAGGTTTTCATTCGAGCCACACGTAGCTCGAACGAGAACTTAGAATTTTTTTCTAAGTAGGCACCAAGCCTCAGAAAACTTGGGGGCTGCTTAATGTTTTAAAAATCAGGTTTTCATCCGAGGACGAGAACTTAGAAAAACTTTTTAAGTATGCACCAAGTCTCAGAAAAGTTGGGGTCTGCTTAATGTTTTAAAAATCAGGTTTTCATCCGAGCTGCATGCAGCTCGAACGAGAACTTAGAAAAACTTTCTAAGTACGCACCAAGTCTCAGAAAACTTGGGGGATGCTTAATGTTTTAAAAATCAGGTTTTCATCTGAGCTGCACGCAGCTCGGACGAGAACTTAGAAAAACTTTCTAAGTACGCACCAAGTGTCAAAAAACTTGGGGGCTGCTTAATGTTTTAAAAACCAGGTTTTCATCCGAGCTGCACGCAACTCGGACGAGAACTTAGAAAAACTTTCTAAGTACGCACCAAGTCTCAGAAACAAGAGAACTTAGAAATTTCTTTTCTAAATACCTCCAACAAGAGAACCGTTTCAGAAACAAGCATAGATAAGCTTAAGCAAAAGCATGTCTAGTGCCCAGGGCACAACATCAATGGCGAAATTCATTATAGATCCACTCGGCATTCCGAGGCAAATTTAAAAGAGTTTTTGCGACGCTCCACACAAATTGAGCCCGCTTATTCCTCGCCAGCTTCGTCCGACTCGCTTGCTACACCAGTCGACTCCACGAAGAAGTCCAGGTTAGGCATCAGCGCAATGCTACTGGCAGTCTCGGCATATTGAGAAAGGAAGGTGGTGCAGCTTTGACCCTCTTTAGGATCACCACCACCAACCCTCTCAAGATTATGGATGCGCTCCGGAAAGTGGGCTTTAGTCAGGGCCAGCGCATAGTTCGCCCCACTCCGTGCTGCAGAGCGCTTCCAGCATACCAATTGTTGTGGAGCTTCTTTCAAGATGGGCACTACGGTATCAAGCTTCACTTGGCTTCCCTCGCCAGGGGATAGCCTGCTCTTCAGGGCAAGCGTAGCGCCCATGACCTCTTCAACATACCTTTTCTCTTTCGCGCACCTCATGGTCAACAAACCTCGAGCAAAAGCGAACTCCGTTGTCACTGGCGTATAATTTTCCTTCTTCATCATCTCAGCAAACTCGGCCATTTGGGCTTGCTCGACTTCCGGGTCGGTACCATACGCTGCACAAACACAAAAATTAGCATACGACAGGATTGCATGATACCAAGCATTCTCAAGAAAAACATCCCAAAGCTCACCAGACAAGGTCTCGCTGAAGACAGAAAAACGCCCAACGCAATATTCTTCAGCTGCTCTCACCACTTTCCGAGTTGTCTCCATCTCGGCCTTATGGTCTTTTTCCTCCTTGGTGCGCACCTCGGACAATTTCTCCAAGTCAGACTCAAGTTTTGCGATGTGGGCATCGTTCTCTTTCACCGCCTTCTTGTACAAATTCAAGCTTGACTCTAAAGCCTTCTTCTCCTTGGTACGCTTCTCGACTTGATCTATTTCCTTCTTCATCTTAGCGACAAAATCGTCGTTCTCCTTGACCTTTGCATCAAAAGCCTTCTTGGCCGCTTCTGCAATACCACACCAAAACAGGACATATTAAGCATGAAGAAAGATGCCAAGGAAAAGGCACGAACGAAGTCCACATCGGGATTGCTCACCATTGTCCTCAGCATGCTGCTTTTTCACCTTATTGTGCTCTTCCAGCAGCACTTCGTACGCCGTTTTCGCAGCCGCGTTCTCCTCTTCCAGCTTCACAAAAGCCGAACCAAGCTTGCAAGCCTCCTACGAAGGGAAAGAAATACCATGTTATAAACAAATAACTCATATCAAAAGACTCCGAATAACTTCAAGAAGTTACTCGGAGCCTTGGGGGCTACACCCAGTGGGTGCACTAAGAAGTGCTCCCACTGGAAGTTCATCAAAACAACGACCTCCTATCGAAAGACTCCGAATAACTTCAAGAAGTTACTCGGAGCCTTGGGGGCTACACCCAGTGGGTGCACTAAGAAGTGCTCCCACTGGAAGTTCATCAAAATAATAACTCCTATCAAAAGACTCCGAATAACTACAAGAAGTTCCTCGGAGCCTTGGGGGCTACACCCACTGGGTACACTAAGAAGTGTCCCCAGCGGAAGTTTCAAACCTTCAGAGTAAGAACAATTCTGCCAGAAAGTTACTCAGACACCCACTGGGCAGAAAACTTACATAAGTACTTACGTGCATGTTGGACTTCACCAACTCGGCCTCAGAAGCTAGCTTGCGCAGGCGCAACTCAAACTGAGTTGCCTTCACCAAGGACTCCTTCAGGCCACCAATGATGGCGCTCTCAACTGGGGTACTGACTAGAATTGATGCCGAAGCAGCAGTCTCCTTAACAGCCTTTTCAGCAGGAGCCTCAGGTGCAGCAGAAGCGGCAGGCAGGCTACTGGCAGGAGGGCGATCAGACTGAGGTGATACCTCTCTCCCAAGGATAATCACCTCAGGAGGAGCGACCCCAGTGGCGGCCGACTCGGTCGCGATCCAAGTCGGGCCTGCACAGGAATCAATGTCCATGTCTGTGGAAGACACGACAGATAGTCAAAAAACAAAAGGTTACAGTAGCAAAAGCACCAGCAGATGCGATCAAGAATTCTCACCAACAGCCGCAGCATCTTCTGGAATGGTCTCCATAACAGGAAAGTCAGTCAATCCACAGGTACTGACATCCTTGTAAGCTTCGGCACCTGGATCTTCAACCCCGGGAAGTGACTCAGAACCACTCGGATGAACACTACGAAATGGAATATTTAAAAAAGGACTGAAAAATCAATGAAGTACCAAATCGAAGAGAACTAGCAGCATTACTTATGAACAGTTTTCAAGGCATGCCTCGGGGGACCAACCTTCGCCGGACTAGCTCCAGCTCCCTTGGCCTTCTCAACAACAACATCCCGCGAAGGGTTGGCCTCCCTGCCACCAAGCGTGCAAGCTTCTTATTCTTCATCGACGCAACTTTCCCAGAACTGGAGCCTAGAGGCAAAAGTTTTTCGCTGCCTTCTTCACCACTCGGAGTGTGAGCCCTCTTGCGAGTCCGAGTAAGGCCCTCCCGCGCCGACTCATGGTCCTGGTTACTCTTCGAGCGCTGCTCGGATGTCACCTGAACATGAGCTGCCTCTGACTCCAACTCTTCCCCAGCCTCAACTCTAACCCCCGCGCCGACAGTGATGTCTTCATCTTCCTCGGCAGCATGTTGTAGGGCCAGAGGAATGGGAGAATGGAACCGGGAAAAATCCTAACAAAGAAACAAAGGGCAAGTGGGCAAAATGCATCCTAGGGAACGTGTGAAACAAGGCCGGCGTACCTAAGTCGGAGGGTTCTCGCTGCTAAAAGGCTTCACTCGTCCCGTCGGCTGCAAACCCTGGCTCACGCTAGTGATTATCTTCATATGAAGCTCAATTTCATCCAGGGGCATCTCGGTGTTGCTGTAACGGGTGTCATCCTGCAGCCCGGAGTATGTCACAAACCCCCGAGCCCTAGCTTGGAGAGGCTGGATCTTCCGAATCACAAATGTGGCTATTAGGTCCATGGCGTCCACGCC
The DNA here is from genome assembly GCA_950022295.1 of Bromus sterilis. Classification (NCBI taxonomy): domain Eukaryota; kingdom Viridiplantae; phylum Streptophyta; class Magnoliopsida; order Poales; family Poaceae; genus Bromus; species Bromus sterilis. The sequence continues at coordinate 277,926,038 of OX465599.1, read as the reverse complement.
ATTCCTCTTCAATCTAATGATCTCACGCATCAAGGGGAGCACCTGATCCTTCTCGGCGTTGGTGAGTCGGGGATTCCAACCCTGAGAAGAAGTTAGCCTCACGTCCGAGTAAGGGGGCAACGTGCGCACCCCAGGACCCTCCGCCACCTTGCAATAGAACCAACTATTTTGCCAGTTCTTCACAGAATCCGACAAGCTGGAAGTAAAATACTGAACCCCCTGCTTCCGGGCCAGAAACAAACCTCCACATAGGTGTTTGAACTCCACGCCTCCGCCCTCCCCGGATTTCTTAGCCTTCTGGGGCTTAATGGTATAAATTGACCGAAAGAGATGCCAGTGGGGCCCTATGCCTAAATAACCCTCACAAAGGGTAAAGAAGCTAGAAAGGAGGGCAATGGTGTTGGGGACGATGTGATGAAGTTGGGAACCCGTAAAAGTCAAGAAATCCAAGAAAAAGGGATGCGGAGGGAGAGAAAACCCGCGATCCACGTGCGAAAGAAGTATAACCCGCTCACCGTCCCGCGGAAGAGGCTCGTCTTCTCTAGGTGCGGGAAGACGGCAACCCTCGCGAGGAACCAGGCCGGCGTCCTGGTACCCCAGCAGCATGTCCTCCATCATGATCGACGGGAGCCATTCCCCCGCAGACATGGTCTCAGCAGCGGCGGAGCGGCAGCGCGAATGATGGGATCCCAGGATGAAGCGCGAGCGGCCGGCGAGAACTCCCTGGCGGCGGAAGCAAGAACACGGGAGAGAGCGAGAAAGGACGAGAGCAGAGGCACGAGAGGAAGACTTAGATCTGTTTCAGGCCCTAGGGGGGGAGCTTCTTATAGCTTAGGACGACAACCGCCACACGTCAGATCAGCATCCCATTACAGGCGTGTCGGTTGCCTTCCCCATAAACCGCTCCACTTCCCCATAATCTCTCCCACTTCCCCATAAGGCAGTTATTGATTATCCTACAAGACCGCCGCGGGAATCAAGGAGACATGCCTGACATCACGTCCACTTTCCTTGACGAGAAGATTCTCTGACAAGACAAGATCCTTTCCATTTAAAACCGAACCAGACTTCGATTCGAAGCCCGAGACCATCCTGACTACTCGGAAGGCACATAACACCGCATCAATTGATAAAACTCTCCGAGTAAGTCATCACTCGGAAGAAATTACTGAACTCCCAAGGCGACCGAGTAAGCTGTCACTCGGAGCTATGATAGGGGGAACCACTCGAAGCTAAGTAAGCTGATCATGAAGGAACTATACTCTGAAAGCTCACTGTAAACGGAAAATCTTGCACTTACCAACTGCTCAAGTAAAAATTTGAGTAGTTAATTCGCTAGCGGCCCGTCTCTGACGAAGAATGCCAGGCCACTAGTATGACCCGGCGCAGGGGGTAAAGAATCAATATCCCATGTGGTATGACCTAAGGCTCGTTACGATGCCTTAGGATATTGAACTTTACAAATCTGGTTTATATGGAGTTTAAGTACTGTTACTCCAAGACGCGCCTTCCGAGGCCTCAGTCCACCTCTTCCGAGAGACGTTTTGAGTGTCGCCAGATTTTTCCTTTAACCTGCCCAACCCACGCGCGAGGGAAAAGTTCAAATATCAATAAAGCCCTTCCGGGCCTCTTATTGAGTTTAATCTTCACAAACCTCATGAAATCTGACAAGTGTCAGCTACCTCAATCGCGAGCACCCGAAAGCTCTTGGGGGCTACTGTCGTGTGTCATACCGAAGGTATACCCTTAGGCAGTAGAAACCAAGGGATACCCTCAAGACCCTTGGTTTCTAACTCACCCAATAAAATAAATAGGATCGGTAAAGAGCATAGAGCTTTGTCAGACTCAGAAGATTAATTCCCAGTGACTCCAAGTAACACGCTACTCGGAAGAAAGAAACACCCTCCGAGTAGTTAGTCACTCGGAGAGCAAACAGGATCCGAGTAGTTCATTACTCGGAGAAGATGAACGGCGAGCTATTCGTTACTCGGAAGATGAGAACGCAACGGACGGGAAGCATTCAAGACCGCATGCGTTCCTCCTCCTTTATTAGCAGTAATGAGTAGACCGTTTCTTGTATTTAGTACGCATTTAACCCTGTAATTAAAGACCCATTAAACTGAGGCATTGAAGGGGCAGAGGCGCACTCTATATAGGCCTCGCCCCTCATCTAGCACGGGAATGCGCAACACTATCTTCCCCAACTTTTGAGCAAGAACACCCCAGTCAGTCTAGGACAGGATTTAATTTTTTATCTCTAAGGAGAGGCCTAACCTGTATAATTTCCCCTGCGTCAACCACTATACGTATAGATTCATTTAGCTCCTTTCATACCCTCTCTCTAAGTTGAAGATTATATCCACGACACAAACCCCTCTTGATAATACGGTTTTTCCTACGACTCAAGAAAACAAAAGAGAAACTAGTAAAAGACTAAGTCTTCGTCCAACTTCAGCTTTCTCCTCGTTGTGATTCTACTCAAGAGCATCTTCTTGTTCAACGACATTTTTAGGGGTTGTCTTCCTTCAAAGGCTTTGGTAAAGGGCTGCAGCTTAGCTGCAGTGAGTTGTCTTTCGAGCTTCTACATGCAAACTCCATTCTTTAGGAACCTAAGAATCTGTTTATACTCAAAAAATATTAGTTCTCTACTGCTTTGTCCAACAATCTCCAAAACCTTCGGGGGCAAAACTTGCTCTTACAATCTCCCCCTTTTTGGACGATTGTTGACAAAACAGGTGTCGATAAAAAATCTTTGAGTTTTCGATGATAAACCAGAGTTAAGATCGATTATATACTCCCCCTTGATGTATGCACGCAAGATGAAAATTTCCAGTGAAGTGCATATTTGATAGGAGATGAGTCGAGGGAAAAACATCATAATCTTAGCGGGCAAGATTGCAGACCAAACTATATCCAATGAGAAATATGCAATTTCCTCGATTAACCTGTGAACTTTAGTGATAGATAAATTCCTGCAAGATGGGTTATGTATCGCAAGCATAGCAGATAGATATCTTACGATAAAGGTAGCAGTTCACAGACCTACTTAGAGTTAGTTACAACCAGATCGAGTATGAATCGAATGTTTCTTGAAACTACTCGAGAACTCAAAGTTCAACGACCAAAAATCAAAGCCCTTAACCTCGTTTGCAAACTATTTTTTCGGTGCAGCACATTCTCCCCCTTTTTGTCAACAATTGAACAAAAAGTGTGAGACGAGGTCGAAAGAATTCGTACTCGCCGGAGCGCCGATGACGTCGAGAAGATTCCGTGTGCGAAGCGCGTGCCTTGGTCGAAGGAAGACATCTGATAGGGCAACCACCACGAGGAGTAATCTTTGTCCTGCAAGAGTGATGATCACCAGAAGAATCGAGCTTCGATTCCAAAGGAGTCTTGGTGCTTCGAGGAAGTGGCGTGTAAACCCTCGTTGAGCGGAGATTTTCTTCGGGGTCGGAGTTGGAGGAGACAGTGTCCATTGTGATGTGATAATAGTCTTCCACACACAACACATCTCTACCAACACTTGTATTAGGTCGATTCACCAACACTTTTCTACCAACATCAACATGATCATTCCCATCCCGACTCACATCACAGTAACAACATGGTAACATACTAAGCATGCAATAAGCAGTAGCATTGCAGGGGTTACATGATATCATTCAACTCCTACATTTGCTAGGATTATGGTTTGCTTACTACTGTGACAAAAGATAGGTCATGCAAAGGAATGGGTTCATCTATGCGGTAGAATTGTAACATGGTGATCATCCTAAACAAAGCATAAGCAAGACATGAGAGGGAAGTGGGATTTTATCGACATGATCAATGGGGGTTTGCTTGCCTTGCTGACGAGGTTCGGGTTCTGGATCTTCAGCGAAGGGGGTGACCTCTTGCTCCGGTTCCACCTCTACTCGACAAACAAAGCACGAAGTAGCAATCAATATGAATGCAATGCTCAAGCACATGATTGAATGTTTAAAACTTGAAGTATAAGTTTTGATGTGTGTGAGGCAATTCCATTTAAGTGGAGTATATTGCATTTGAAATGCAATTTCAAAATCCACATTTGAATTTAACTTAGCCAAGTTGAATGTGACATAGTTTGATCATTTTGAATCAACTTCAAATGTGTATGATATGCCTCTGAAGTGTGGTTGAATTACGTCATAATTCCATGGTCCAAGTAGCAAAAGCATTTGGTTTGAATTTGAATTAAATTCAAATAAACCAAATGACATATGCTACTGGTCCCATTTTAAATTCAACTCAAACAGAGTTGAAAGTTGCATATTTGGAAAGATAATTTTCTCCTGATCATTTTTCATATATTATTTGTCCAATTTGGAGTTAATATGAATTTTCTATGAATTTCCAAAGTTTGGGGTATTTTCTGGATTTTCTGGAATTCTTTTAATTCATTTTGATTTTCTGGAAATTCATAAAACGATTTATTGCGCAAGTGCTGGCGTCAGGGGGGGGGGCTGACAAGGGGGTCCCACCTGTCATTGACTGGGTTCAATTAACCCGTGGGTTAAGTTAATCCAGTGGCTTAATTAAGCCACTGGGCCCACTGGTCAGTGACCCAGGGGGTCATTAGCCGAGTGCTTAAGGGCTAATCCACCGGCGGCTTGACGCCGGTGGCCTGGCCACGGCGGCGCACTCGCCGGAATGGCCTAGGGGCCATGGGAGGCCACGGGGAGGACACCATCTTGCTCCTGGAGGTCGTCCGCGTCTTCTGGAGGCAACAGGGGTTCGCGGGGTGCTCGGAATCGACGACGGCGACGACTCCGGCGGAAGCAGAACCACGGCGAGGTCTTAGTCGACGTTGTAGCGCACGGTTCGGGCTGATCTCGCATGCGTTCGAACGCTGGCATGCTCAGGAGCCAAACGCACGCTCTGGCTGAGACGAAGGGGCACAGGGGCGACCTCGAGCTCATCCATGGCGGCGACATGCTTCAGCAATCATGGCGGATCCGGCTAGAGTGAGCAAACCAGGGGGAAGACAGAGGGGATTCGCTTGCAAGCTCACCCTGAACTCAGTAGAGGTGGTGGCGAGGGCTGGGGTGGTTCAACGACGGCGGAATCGACGAAGTCCTTCACGGCGGCCGGCGGGAACTCGAGGAAGAAATCGGCTTCTACGCGGGCTCCGGGCTCGATTCCTTCTGCAGTTCGACGAAGACGACGACGACGGAGAGCTTGGACACGTTATTGGGGGTTCTCGGCGTCAATGGCCACGCGTGTGCTCGACGGCGCTCCGGCGTGTTCCTCGGGCGGCGATGAAACGGGCGAGAGAGGAGAGGAGGGAGCTCGTGGAGGGGGGGAAATGGACGTGGCGGCTGCGAGACGTCTCCAGGACGCGAGAAGAGGCACGGGGCGGCCTGGAAGCTCGTCGACGACGACGTGTCGTCCCCAGCTAGCTCGGTGGCATTCCACCGAGCAGCTTGGAGGCGCGGGACGGGGAAGAAGACGCCCCTGCCCCCGTGGGCCGGCTGGGTTGGATGGGCCGTCTTCGCCTAGGCGCCAGGTAAGGTTTTCTGATTTCTTTTCTATTTTTCTTTTCTGACATTTGTTCTGTTTAGCTAAAATAAATAGCTAAACATTTTATTAAATGCTGAAATTTTTTATGTGGCCTCATAATAATATAGACTAGCCACTTATAAACTTTCAACATTTTTAAAATTCAAAAGATTTGAATTTTAAATCAAATAGGGGCATTTCATTAATTCCAAGGCTCTGTTTGAATATTTGAAAAATCTATGAGCATGGGATGGGTCCCACATCACTTGATATGTGATCACACTCATTTATAAGACTTTTCAAAACTCTAACATGAATTTTTGGAAAAGATTTTTATCTGGCCTTTTGAATTATTCATATGGGGGGTGTTCCTTCTCCCATTTTGATTTTGAAATTGATTTCCAAGATTTCTTTTGAAATTTTGACATGATGCAAAGGCACTAGCTAACCCTAGCACATACCTAACAGAGGGTTCTGACAAGTAGATGCAGTTGTATTTAGGTCTACTTAGTTTGGCGTACCGCCCAGGCTTTTGATCCCCGTCCTTTCTTTGTAGCATAGTTAGCATTGTGGTGCGTTTTTAATCCTATCAATTGCCCAGCTGTGATTTCTTTACCCCGCGTAGCAGTTTTATCGTCTTTTGGGAGAGAGACATCACTAGTGACCATCACGGGACCCCGGTCCATATTCTCATCACTGTTTACACGCTCATTTATTTTCTGTTTTTACTTTCTAACTGCTATCACCATTATCATTATCCCTTGTGTTTGATCCTTTGTAAACAACAAGACCGGAGAGATTGACAACCTCTCTGAACTTCGTTGGGAGCAAAGTTATTTGTTGTGTGCGTGCAGGTCCACATCAACCGCTAAATTTCTAGCGCCATTGTCACCTACTTTGCCGCTTTTGAGTCCTACGGGAGACAAACCATATCCTCTACATAGGGGAAATTTTCTGATATCCTACATCTCACCTTCCACTTGGGGTAACCAACGAAGGGCGAGAAGCCATTATCATCTCTCGCACATCAAGCAAATCTCTGGCACGGCAGCCGGGGGTTCCAATCGTCAAGATAGGGTAGTTGCACACTACCTTTTATCTTTGCTTTTTAGTCTTGTTAGTTTACCTTTCAGTTTTTATCTTAGTGTTCTATATGAAAAATTACAAAAAAATCAGCCACACTTGCTGCTGCTATGGGTTCCACTGAAAACACCAAGTTGTGTGACTTCACTAGTCACAACAACAAAAACTTTATCTGCACTCCTATGGCCACACCTGCCACTTCAGCTACCTCTTTTGAAATTAAACCTGCCTTCCTAAACCTTGTTATGAGAGATCAATTCTCTGGTGCTGGAGATGCTACTTCTTTACACTTGAATAATTTTGTTGAGCTATGTGATATGCAAAAGTATAAAGAAGTAGAAGGTGATGTTGTTAAGCTTAAGCTTTTTTCCTTTCTCTTTGAGGGGCGAAGCTAAAATCTGGTTTCAATCTTTGCCTAGGAATAGCATAGATTCTTCGGATAAGTGCAAAGATGATTTTATTGGGAAGTACTAACCACCTGCTAAAATTATCCAATTGAGGAGAAACATTATGAAGTTTAAGCAATTGGATAATGAACACGTTGCCCAAGCTTGGGAAAGCATGAAATCTCTTGTTAAGAAATGCACGACACACGGTTTGACTACTTGGATGGTTATCTAGACTTTTTATCCAGGCTAGAACTTTACCTCGCGGAACCTGTTTGATTCGGCCGTAGGAGGAACCTTTATGTCAACTACACTTGGTGCTGCCACAAAACTTCTAGATTAGATGATGACCAACTATTCCCAATGGCACACCGAACGCGCTCCAACAGGTAGGAAGGTAAACTTTGTCGAGGATATTACCTCCCTAAATGAAAAAGTTGACTTAATTATGTCTCTACTTACCAAGCAACCCTCTATTGATCCTGATGATGTCCCTTTAAATTCTTTGGTTGCTCAGGAACAAGTAGATGTGAACTTTATTGCTAGAAACAACTTCAACAACAATGCTTATAGGGGTAATTTTTCTAGCAATCCTAGACCGTTTCCATCCAACTATGGGAACAACAACACTTATCCTAGCAACAGGAACCCCACTTCTGAATTAGAAAGCATGCTTAGAGACTTTATCACTACCCAAAAAGCCTTCAATAAGAGTGTAGAAGATAAATTAGCCAAATTAGATAATCTCTCTTTGAAGGTAGATAGCTTAGCCCTTGATGTTGAGATGCTCAAATTTAGAACCTCTCCCCTTGAGGAGAGGAAGGCCACACCTATTAATGTTATTCAATTGCAAATTAATGAAAATAGTAGGATGGTGGCTAAACTTAAAGATAGATGGGCTAGAGAAAAAGAGGAAGATGATAGAATTAAGAGCCTTCCTACACACCACACAGTTGCTACTATCCAAATTGTTGAGTACACCCAAACTATTAGCACCCAACACACTCCTAGTCCCATTTGACCTATTAATGGTGATGCTAATACCTCAACCGTAGAAGAAGAAACTCTTATGAATATAGAGGGTTTCAAAAAAGTGAGCCTATATGACACCACTACCACCTTTGATAGTAGTGATATTGATTTCGATAGTTGTACCCTTTCAGAAGTTATTAACTTGCTACACAAAATGTCTAGAGATCCCCACACTAGCACACTAAATCTTGCCTTCACGGAGCATATCACTAATGCTCTCATCAAAGCTAGGGAGGAGAAGCTTAGAATAGAAGCCTCCATACCTAGGAATCTAGATGATGGTTGGGATCCTATGATAAAAATTAAATTGTATAACTTCTCTTGCTATGCTTTATGCGATGTTGGAGCTAGTACCTCCGTTATGCCCAAAAGAATGTAGGATATGTTTGAATTCAAGCCCTTTGAGCCTTGTTCTTTTGGTGTTCGTCTCGTTGATTCTTCCATAAAGAAATCTTTGGGGAATATCGACGATGTTCTTATCCTTGTCAATGAAATTATGTTCCTGTTGATTTTACTACTATGGATATAGAGTGTGAACCTTTATGTCCAATTATTTGGGGACATCCTTTTCTTCGCACCGTTGGTGCTGTTATTGTCATGAAAGAGGGGAATATAATATTTCAATTCCCTCTAAAAAAGGGGATGGAACAATTCCCTAGAAAGAAAATCAAGTTAACTTTTGAGTCCGTTACGTGGGCTAGCTATTCTCTCTCTCTTGATAAAACTTGATTCTTCTTTTGCTTTATGCCTAGCTTAAAGGCGTAAAAGAAAACGCTTATTGGAGGCAACCCAAGATGTTTTTACTTCTGTTTTTAGTGGTCTTGATGATTGTTACTACTGTATCAACATCATTGTATCTTTATTTTCAAGCTTTGTGCCAAGTTCTAGCCTCTTATGATAAGGGAAGCAAAAGTTGTGACATGCTGTCCAGAAAATAGATTCTGTCTGCTTGACGGAAAAAATAAAAAAAATCACCATTTCATCTTTCTCAGCTTAATTTCTTACACAACATGATCTGTAAAATTTTGAAACTTTCATATGTTCTGAGTTTTTTTTATTTGAGTTGCATAAGTACCCCGAAAAAATTATTTACTACCTATTGTTCTGTTTTTCACAGATTCTGCCACGTTTTTCCTTACTTCACTTTTGCAAACCTTAAGCTTGCTTTTTCTTTGCAAAAACTTTTTGGCAATCTTGAGAAACATTAGCTCTTCAAGAATAAATTTATTTAAAGTGGAGACAAAATATTTTATTAAGGTTACTAACCTCTCTAATCAGCTTGTGATGAGTTATGTATGGAGCGAGTTTTCAAGTGTGCGAGGGAAGATGATGAAAGAAGATCCGAGAGTGTCAAACGGTCAAGCTTGGGGATGCTCCCATGCATCCCGAATAAATATTCAAGGAGACTCAAGCGTCTAAGCTTGGGGATTCCCCCGTGCATCCCCTTCTCCATCAACAATCATCAGTTTGTCCTCCGTCTCACTATATTTCTATCACTTCATGCGTTATGTGCGATTCTTGGAGCGTCTCGCTCTTAGGTTTCCTTTTTTGTTTTCTTTAGCTTTGCTTTCTGTTCATAACAAGTTAGACCCGATCTTACTTTGTGTGGGAGAGAAACACGCTCCACTTCAATCTAGAACACATCATAGGATTTTTCATGCTTATATTTTATCTGTTTTGTGTTCTTTATCTTTTCGTAGCTGCTTCCATGTTTAGTTTTTAGTCTTAGTCTTTGTCTTTAGCAAGAGCTTTAGCTTTTGTTTAGTTTGTTGCTGGAACTCTCTTTAGTTTTCATGTTTATCTTGTTAAGAGAGTTGGTTGTTGCACTGAGTTGTGTCTTGTGTTGAAGTAGGTAGTTGAGGTTGCTAGGGCAGCTCACGAGGTCTAATCCATGAAGAACAAAGAGGGGAGGATAACATCACATAGCTACTGATCATAGACCCATGGTCCAAGGTGGACTACTCACGGTTCATCCGGGAAGCATCCATGGTGGTGGAGAAGCTCCCGGAGGTGGTTCCTCCCTCCGGCAGGGTGCCGGGAAGAGGTCTCCTGGTGCTCCCGATCTTGGAAGCGCGGCCGCGGCGGAACAGAGGAGAGATCACGAAAAAGGGTTCTCCTCACAGGGGTTTGACGTCACGCAGAATATATGGGCGAAGGGGCGCAGCCAAGGGGGCCACCAGGGGTCCAGGCGGCCCCCTGGCGCGGCCCCACCCTAGGGCACGCTGGGAGGGCGCCTGGGGCCCTGGTGGGTCCCATCTGCCCCCCCCCCCCCCTAGGTGATTCTCGAAGCTTCCGAAGCGCTGATTTTTTATTGGATTTTTCCCGAATTTTCGGAGCACTTTTAATATGGGGGAAACCTGAAATAGAAAAAGAGCAGAAAACAGGAACTGGCACTGGGGTGCACTGAGTTAATAGGTTAGTCCAAATATGATCAAAAGTGTATGGAAGTTCATCAATAACATAGCAATATCACACAAAAGAGGCATGGAGCAAGCAGAAATTATAGATACGTTTTGGACGTATGAACATCCCCAAGCTTAATTCCTGCTCGTCCTCGAGTAGGTAAATGGTAACAAACATAATTTCGGTGGTGACATGCTAGCAACCATATAAGAAAATTTATGTAAAGCAATCAAGGCATGTAATTCAATTCAAGTCATAACAGGCAAGAGTCTATATTTAGCATTGAAACAAGCAACATAAGAACATAAAGGTGCAAGAGCTCTCGTTGTCCGTGACCCGAATGTCTCCAAATGGTGTTTGTGTGCAAGAAAGGGGATAGGGATATACGAGAAAAAGTATTTTTTGTGTTGAGAACTCAATCTATTAAAGTTTCACACTTGGTCTTCTTTGGAATCTTATCTTGACTCATCCCCAGAGCACTAGCTAGGTACAAGTCAAAATGATCCACTCCTTTTCGATATTTTTAGCACTCATGCAATGGATGAGCGTAAGCAAGAAAGTTTACACTTAGGATGGCAAAGAGAGAATATGGTGGAGGAGGAAGTCAAAAAGGTGAGAAGGGCTCACATCAATGACGACAATCATAGGCGAGAGAAAGTGTAACACCCTCAGTTGCTTGTAATAGTAACCATCCTTACTGTTGATCATCACTGTTGAGTTATCACTGTTGATTCCCTGACCGTGTTCAAACTTTGTGATGCTAATGATCAAAACCTAGATGGGGGTGATCAACACCCCATGCACCATGTACTTGAGCCCTTAGGATAAAAACCCCAAAGTCAAAACCCCTAAAACCCCTTTTGGTGGATAAAAAAAACTTGGTGGAAATTAAACCTTGCTCAAAAATCATGAAACCATTTTTGTAAATTGCCTAAAATCATTATAATCATGTTGGACCAACTTTGGTAAATTTTGGAGTTATAAAAAATCTCAAACAATTATAACAGTAGCTTATAAGGTCCTTTTTAATCATAAAATAATTAAAAGAAATATCCACTGAGTTTTAAAATGTACCAAACCTTTTGTGTCACCTACATGTGACATACACCTATTTTAAAAACCACCAACACATTTAAATAAAATGCAGAAGCATTTATTTTAATTGCAGAAGTAAACAAAAGAAATACAGAAAAGAAAAGACAAAGAAAATTGGAAAGTCACTAAATGTCGCCCTGGGCAATGGCCCACCCAGCCCAAACCCCCCATCCCATCTTCTACCTGCCCCCGTCCCCTCCCTCCCCTGTTTCCACTGTCGCCGAGGTGGACAGGGCGCCGAGGCCACTGCCGCCGCCCCCCACCTGCCCCCGTACCTGCTCCCTTCCCCCTCCATGAGGATAAGGAGGAGGCCGAAGCCACCTCCTCCCCCTCCCCTGGCCACTTCCCCTCGCGCCTCCCCTCATCCCTCTCCTCTGCCCGCGCGCAGGCCGCACGGCTCCATCGCCGGTGAGGCCACGGGCCGCCGTTCTCTGCTCCGAGACGCCGGGGAGGTCCACCTTCGTCGACTCCTTCGATCCTGAGGACCAGCCCGAGCCGAGGTGCAGCACGTGGAGCGAATTGAGTTCGTCTTCCCTCGACAGCCGTCGGCGTACATCTTCGATTTCGGCGCCACCGCCGCTCCTCGTCGCTCATCGGACCTCCGTGAGCCTCCTGGGTGAGCTTCGGCTACGATTCCCGCCCTCCCTTGAATTATTTCATCACCAGACTGCCCCCCTGTTCGTAGCCACCATGGCCGGAGCTTAAGCTCCCTGGCCGCTCGTCGCAACTGCTGCGGTGCTTCTTGCCCTCGCGTGCAGGCTAGCCCACGTAGGCCACGCCCCTCCGCTGGTCGCCTCGTTGGCCGCCGTGCCCCCCCCCCCCCCGCCCCCTTGGCCGGGCTCACGCCGCCGCGGTCTGCCCCGCCGGCGATCACACCCGGTTTGGCCAGGGGCTAACCCCCCACCCCCAACTCGCTGACGTGTGGGCCTTGCCTCCTAATCACCCCACTGATTAAATCAACAGAGATAACCCCCCTAAGTGACTTACAGGTGGGCCCTAGGCCTTTTAAAATAAATTAAACTGTTAATTATGCCACTGTGTGTATGGCTCATGGCCCCCAGCTGTAAGCTATTAAAAATATATAGATTTATCACTCTTCAGTATGACATGTGGGCCCAGTGCCTATTTTAATTTAAGTAAAAGATTTATTAATGAACAGAGGCTGACATGTGGGTCCCACATGTCAGGCACTGTTTTGGATAATCTTGTGGATAATGTTTTGGATAATGTTGGAATTTAATAATAAAAAGAAATTCTTTTTAAATGATTTAAACTTTGAAATTCAATATCTTTTAAACCGTAACTCAGATCCAAAAACTTTATACATGAAAATTGATCAGAAAAATATAACGAATACGAATATGCTATCCATATGTCTATCACACCCCTCTAACACAACGAACATCGAACCGTCCCCCTCCGGGCCGTCTGTCCGATAAACTGTCCGGTACTGTTAGAGTGCCCGGATGAATTTATTCCGAACACGAATGTTTCTCAGAATAGATCAACTAGCACGGATACACCCCCTTATGTTTTTCCGGTACCCATGACACCTCCGGCTTGTTCCTTCCCCCTTCGGACACCCTGTCCGGTAATCACCCGGAGCCGGTAGTTCATCCTCAGATGAATTTCCGTTCCGAGCAATGTGCATTGCACTGCGTTAGAACACCGTTAACATTTCACCTGTCATGTCATACACCTGTTTGTATATTCTTGCTGTGTATTTACTGTTTCTTCCCCCCCTTAATCTCCGGTAGACCCCGCTGCTGCCGTTGACTACACCGCTGCTGAGTACGACTACTTCGTCGACGACCCTACTTCTACCGTCGAGCATCCAGGCAATCAGAGCCATTCTCTTCCCCAGATATCGCCTATCTTTCCATAAATTTCTTGCACTAGGCATTGTTATTGCTTCTGCTACGTTACAATCCTATTCAATTGCATAGCCTGTTTTGTCGCCCCTTGATGTACCTCCTTTATCCTATGCTGCCTATTATTACTATTATGCATTATTTAGTAGTGAGCCCTGCGCATTGTTAGCTAGGATTACATAGAGGGCCGTGATCACTCAGGGGAGTGAACACGGATACAAATATTATAACTGCACAGGTACGGTACAATACAGACACCGCCTGAGGCCCCCTTGCTCGACTCTGCCGAGCCACCATCAAGTGTGAGCTATCAAGGAGTAATCCTTGTACTCCACTCGTTGCTGACTCTGTATATCCGCTCTAGGTACCTGAGAAACGGTTGTCCTTCAGGTAAGAAGTCGGGCGACCCAACGGTGCCCGCGAGAGGTATTGCGACGGGACGACAGGGAGGGTACGACCAGTGTACCGGTATGCTTGGCGGCGGATGGCCTCTCTGTTGAGTTTGAAAGATGGGATATGAAGTGTCGGATAGCCTCGGTGGAGCGTTCCCTAACAAGGTTCCGCCACCCTGGAGATCCGTGCGTGTAGCGTAACACAAGTGCACCCCTGCAGGGAAGATTAATCTATTCGAATAGTCGTGTCCACGGTAACAGGACGCTTTATGCTGAAGCTGGATCTTACCACTAGAAACTATTATTATTAAACTGTATGGTTCCGGGTTTTCTTCCTCGCGGGGATGTCGAGGAGGTGAACTCGGAGGCATTGTTAATTATTACAACTTATTATTATACAATGCTGCAGCAACTTCTGCTGCATTGTTACTTTACGCTTTATATAAACTGTTGGCTGATTCTTACCTCATGCTGCAAGACATCGTCGGAAGATTCTAGTCTTCGTTAGGCCTAGCTTCTTAACCTTGCTCTGGATTTCTGTCTTTCAGTCCGCTATATACAGCCTCTTCTTTCCGTTGATACAATGCATAATGCTTAGTAGCGGACGTAAGACTCGCGGGTATGCTAGATACTCACCTTTGCTTTATTTCCCCTTTTCGCTTTGCCTGATCGGCCGCTGCAGCCGACGTTGGAGCCCAGGAGCAGGAGTAGCCCGGAGGCGACTACTACGACGTCGAGTTCCCCGTCGACCAGGAGTAGTTCGGTGGATCCCAGGCAGGAGGCCTCGCCTTTTCGATCTGTATCTCTGATGTGATTTGTGCTAGCCTTCTTAAGGAAAAACTTGACTAAATATGTCTGTACTCAGATATTATGGCTTGTATGACTTATGTATTCGGATCCTCGTGATCCCTGGTATTGTAAAATATTTGTTTATCCTTTTGTGTTTAGTGTTGTGCTGTGATATTCTCACCGTGGCACCCTAATCTCTGTCGTGTACCCTGCGTGTATGATTACTGTACACGGATTGATTTTGGGGGCGTCACAAGTTGGTATTAGAGCTGACTGCCTGTAGGAAGCCACCCCACCACTACTTGGTCGAAGTTGAGTCTAGACTTTGAAAAACTATTTTGCTAACTTATTATTTGGCTTACGGGCCCACATCGATGTCACTACGTGTGATATCTATGGTATTAGGATCCTTTTATCCTTACCTATGCTCTGGGAATCTGCTCTCTTATCCTTGCTGGTAAGTTTTACAAAATCTGACATTAGGATCACATTCTCTTGATTCCATCCGGCGTTTTGGTGCTTCCCCCATTGATAGAGTCGTGTCGTAGGAGTCATACCCCAGGTCCCGGACCGCGGATCCCATTCTCATTCTGGGCAGGCCGCGGGTCCTCTGGCATTAACTCCTGTGGCCAACAGTTTTCTTGCGGCGTGATTGACATAGTGGAATCTATGTCCCGTCGTGTAATCCTTACCACGGTCTGCGCGCCGCCTAGTGAGTCCTTTTTCCTTAATTTCTACGACGTTACGTTGCCCGATTTTCGATTCACTCTGTGTGTAAATGTGTATGTCTTATATGACTACTCCTATATATATCCGCGCCTCCTCTTCGTTGTCGCTTTAATTCAGGCTTGATTCCGGTATCTCGTTAAATTTTCATCGCTGAAATACCCCTGTTAAATTCTAGCAGGATGGATGGTCGTGGTGGTCGTGGTCGTGGTGCCAACGACCCACCTCCGCCGCCGGATTACATGGCCGCGATGATGCAGCAGTTCGAGCTGAACCGTCAGTTCATGGAGAATGTCATGGCTCAGTTCCCCCAGCCGAATCAGAATGGGCACCACCATCAGCATGCCACCGTGACTCTGCACGATTTCACCCGCCTCAACCCCACTATGTTCCGCAACACTGTTCAGTCGTTGGATGCTGATGACTAGCTTCGCGACATCACGCACGAGCTGTAATCTGCTAATGTCGATCCAGCCGATTATGTGAACTTTGCGTCTTATCACCTGAAAGGCGCCACTGCTCAGTGTTGGAGCACCCACAAGCGTTCACTGCCAGTCGGAGAAGTCATCACTTGGGATGAATTTCAGTCTGCCTTCCGTGCCCGCTACATTCCTCAGGGGATCATGGATCGTAAGGCGGAAGAATTCCGCAACCTCACTCAGGGCGACAAGACTGTTGAAGCCTATCAACGCGAGTTCCTCAACCTCTGTCGCTATGCGGAAGGGGAGATCAGCACTGATGCTCGCAGGCAGCAGAAGTTCCGTCGTGGCCTCAACCCAGACCTCAGGCTCGCTCTTGCCGTTCATGATTTCGCCAACTTCGCAACCATGGTGAACAAGGCTATCACCGTCGAGACTGCCTAGATGGAGCACAAGAACTCTCTGAAGCGTTATCATGATGTTGGCTCATCTTCGGGCGCAACGCAGAAGCGTCGTATCTGGCTCCCTACCAGTGTGACCCATTCAGCTGTCCCTGCTCCATGGCCATCTTATGCTGCACCCCGTCTGCCTCCGCCACCGCAGTTGCCAAGAGCTCTGCCTGCACCACCCAATGCTACACCCCTTCGTCCTCAGGATGGATTATGCTTCACGTGCCGCCAACCTGGGCATTTTTCCAGAGAGTGCCCCCAGAAACAGAAGCAACTGGTAGTTCACCCCGCTGGACGCGGAAATGGTCGTGGCAACAACAAGACCCCCAACTATAATACTGGGTCTGCTGCTTATGCTCGTGGACATGCTAACAACATCAATGTTGAGGATGCTCAGCAACAACCCGCTACCGTGATGGGTACCCTTCTCGTTAATTCCGTACCTGCTACTGTTTTCTTTGATACAGGAGCATCATATTCATTCATGTCGGAAGCATTTGCATGGTCGCATAACTTCAGGCTAGAAGAGATGAACCCACCGATGGTTGTCTGCACCCCAATAGGCCAATGTCAAACCACCAAGATAGTGCCCGGAACCATTGTTGAAATTCAAGGGATTGAATTCCTTGCTTCTCCCATCGTTCTGAAGTCTTCCACCATAGAACTCATTCTGGGAATGGATTGGTTGAAATTTCACGATGCCGCACTCTATTGTGGCACCAAGTCTGTCCAACTTTTTCACCCCTCCGGCGAGATTGTTAACCACACCACCCGAGTTACCCGTAATGCTGAAACACAGATATTTATGATGAATGCTTTGAATGCCGCCCCCCCTCGAAGGCATCGAGAACGTTCCAGTCGTTCGCGATTTTCCCGATGTCTTCCCAGAAGAACTGCCGGGAATACCCCCGATCAGAGAAGTCGAATTTGTCATCGACTTGAAGCCCGGCACCACCCCTATTTCCAAGCGTCCTTACAAGATGCCTCCACATGAACTCCTTGAACTTAAGGAGGAAATCGACAAGGCACTTCAGAAAGGATTCATTCACCCCAGTTCCTCAGCTTGGGGAGCACCTTCGCTTTTTGTCAAGAAGAGCGATGGGACAAACCGATTGGTCCAAGATTATCGGCCCATTAACCAAGCCATCATCCAGAACAAATACCCACTTCCCCGGATCAACGATCTGTATGATCAACTTGCCGGATCCAAGGTGTTTTCTAAACTCGACTTGAGGTTGGGTTATCACCAAATCCGAGTCCGTGATGAGGATATTCCGAAGACTGCCTTCATTACTCGCTATGGTTCATACGAGTACACCGTCATGTCCTTAGGCTTAACCAATGCTCCAGCCACCTTCTCCAGATTGATGAATTATATTTTCATGGAGTACCTCGACCAGTTCGTCGTGGTTTATCTGGATGATATATTGATATATTCCAAGAATGAAGAAGAACATGCTAAACATCTTCGTCTTATAATGGAGAAGCTTCGAGAACACAAACTCTACGCTAAGTATTCTAAGTGTGAGTTCTGGCTTCCCGAAGTGACCTACCTTGGACATGTGATTTCCAAGGATGGCATTGTCGTCACCCCAGAACGTATCCAGGCTATTCTTGACTGGACTCCTCCCAAGACCGTCAAGCAAGTCCGCAGTTTCCTCGGGCTCGCTAGCTATTGCCGCCGTTTCGTCGAGAATTTCTCCAAGATTGCCAGGCCTCTAACTAATCTGCTTCACAAAGGCGTCAAGTTTGAGTGGACAGATAAATGTCAAGAAAGTTTCCAAGCGCTCAAGGACAAGCTAACTTCTCCCCCGGTGCTCGCTCCCCCTGATACTCAGAAGGACTTCGTGATATATTGCGACGCGTCTCGTCAAGGATTAGGTTGTGTCCTAATGCAAGAGCGCAAAGTGATTGCTTATGGCTCTCGTCAGTTGCGTGCTCAGGAAGACAAATATCCATCACATGAACTCGAACTGGCAGCAGTAATTTATGCATTGAAGCTGTGGTGACATTACCTCGTCGGTAATCGTTGCGAGGTCTACACCGACCACCAAAGTCTGAAGTACCTGTTTACTCAGCCAAATCTGAATCTTCGTGAACAACGATGGCTCGAGACAATAGCCGACTTCAACATGGATATTTCGTATACCCCGGGAAAGGCTAATGTGATGGCCGATGCCTTGAGCCGCAAAGCTTACTGTTCTGAACTTGAGGTTCAGGTGCAGCAACCACTTCTGTATGAAGAGTTTCGCAAGTTGAACCTCGAGATTGTTCCTCAAGGTTACGTCAATAACGTGGTTATCGAGTCAAAACTCGACGCCCTCATCAAGAGTAGACAATCTCTGGCCCCTGACATTGTGAAGATCAAGCAGGACATCGCAGAAGGAAAGCCCTCCTCTTTTACCATTGATGCTAATGATGGTGATACTGTGTACTTCAAGGGCCGCTTAGTAGTTCATGTGAGCCCGGCCATCATTAACTGTGGTACGGATATCATGGAAGAAGCCCATAATTCTCCCTTGTCAATCCACCCTGGCAGTACCAAGATGTATAAAGACCTTCGTCAACGGTACTGGTGGCCTTACATGAAGCAAGACATCGCCCACTATGTTTCTCAATGTGCCGTTTGCAGTCGCGTCAAAGCCGGACATCAGAAACCTGCTGGTTGGTTGCAACCACTCCCCCCTCCTGATTGGAAGTGGGACAAAGTCGAGATGGACTTCGTCACCGGTTTTCCTAAGTCACAGAAAGGTAACGATGCCATCTTTGTCGTCATCGACCGATTCTCCAAGATTGCTCACTTCCTGCCGGTCAAGGAGATGATCACTGCTAGTCAGTTAGCACACTTGTATATCTCCCGGATTGTGTCACTCCACGGTATTCCGCTGGAGATCAGTTCAGACCGTGGCAGCCTTTTCACCTCACGATACTGGAATAGTTTCATGGAAGCCTTCGGGACTCGTCTGTCTCTCAGCACCGCTTATCACCCCTAGTCGCAAGTCTAAGTTGAACGAGTAAATCAAGTGCTGGAAGACATGCTTCGCGCTTGTGTCGTTTCATTCGGCATGAAATGGGAGGAATCTCTCCCGTACGCGGAATTCTCGTACAACAATAGCTATCAGGCTTGCTTGAAGATGCCCCCCTTCGAAGTTCTATACGGACGTAAGTGTCGAACCCCCCTGAATTGGTCAGGAACTGGGGAACGACCCTACTTCGGACCGGATCTTGTCCAACAAGCTGAAGATCAGGTTCGCATTGTGCAAGAAAATCTCAAGGCCGCACAGTCTCGTCAGAAGAGCAACTATGACCGCAAACACCGGCAAATGGAGTATCAACCTGGTGAATACGCTTACCTCCGTGTCACTCCCATGAGGGGCACTCATCGCTTCGGTATCAAGGGCAAGTTGGCTCCTCGCTACATTGGCCCGTTCCGTATCCTTTCCAGGAGTGGACCCGTGGCATACCGGTTGGAATTGCCGCCGAACCTCTCCCAAGTCCACGATGTCTTCCACGTGTCGCAACTCCGTCGCTGCTTCAAGGACCCTATTCGCGAAGTGGAGCATGATATGATCGAGCTGCAACAAGACTTGACTTATCGGGAACATCCAAGCCGCATTCTCGATCAGTCTGAACGTCGAACCCGCAACAAGACCGTCAAGTTCCTCAAAGTCCAGTGGTCGAATCATTCTGAAGATGAAGCCACTTGGGAACGCGAAGATCGTCTTCGCGATGAATACCCCGAGCTTTTCTTCGCAACCACTTAAATTCTCGGGACGAGAATTCTTGTAGTGGGGGAGATTTGTAACACCCTCAGTTGCTTGTAACAGTAACCATCCTTACTGTTGATCATCACTGTTGAGTTATCACTGTTGATTCCCTGACCCTGTTCAAACTTTATGATGCTAATGATCAAAACCTTGATGTGGGTAATCAACACCCCATGCACCATGTACTTGAGCCCTTAGGATAAAAACCCCAAAGTCAAAACCCCTAAAACCCCTTTTGGTGGATAAAAAAAACTTGGTGGAAATTAAACCTTGCTCAAAAATCATGAAACCATTTTTGTAAATTGCCTAAAATCATTATAATCATGTTGGACCAACTTTGGTAAATTTTGGAGTTATGAAAAATCTCAAACAATTATAACAGTAGCTTATAAGGTCCTTTTTAATCATAAAATAATTAAAAGAAATATCCACTGAGTTTTAAAATGTACCAAACCTTTTGTGTCACCTACATGTGACATACACCTATTTTAAAAACCACCAACACATTTAAATGGGTGAGCTTCTGCTACGATTCCCGCCCTCCCTTGCATTATTTCATCACCAGATTGCCCCCCTGTTCGTAGCCACCATGGCTGGAGCTTAAGCTCCCTGGCCGCTCGCCGCAACTGCTGCGGTGCTGCTTGCCCTCGCGTGCAGGCTAGCCCACGTAGGCCGCGCCCCTCCGCTGGTCGCCTCGTAGGCCGCCGTGCCCCCCCCCCCCGCCCCCTTGGCCGGGCTCACGGCGCCGCAGTCTGCCCCGCCGGCGAGCACACCCGGTTTGGCCAGGGGCTAACCCCCACCCCCAACTCGCTGACGTGTGGGCCATGCCTCCTAATCACCCCACTGATTAAATCAACAGAGATAACCCCCCCTAAGTGACTTACAGGTGGGCCCTAGGCCTTTTAAAATAAATTAAACTGTTAATTACGCCACTGTGTGTATGGCACATGGGCCCCAGCTGTAAGCTATTAAAAATATATAGATTTATCACTCTTTAGTATGACATGTGGGCCCAATGCCTATTTTAATTTAAGTAAAAGATTTATTAATGAACAGAGGCTGACATGTGGGTCCCACATGTCAGGCACTGTTTTGGATAATCTTGTGGATAATGTTTTGGATAATGTTGGAATTTAATAATAAAAATAAATTCTTTTTAAATGATTTAAACTTTGAAATTCAATATCTTTTAAACCGTAACTCAGATCCAAAAACTTTATACATGAAAATTGATCAGAAAAATATAACAAATACAAATACGCTATTCATATGTCTATCACACCCCTCTAACAAAACGAACATCGAACCGTCCCCCTCCGGGCCGTTTGTCCGATAAACTGTCCGGTACTGTTAGAGTGCCCGGATGAATTTATTCCGAACACGAATGTTTCTATGAATAGATCAACTAGCACGGATACACCCCCCTTATGTTTTTCCGGTAACCACGACACCTCCGGCTTGTTCCTTCCCCCTCCGGACACCCTGTCCGGTAATCACCCGGAGCCGGTAGTTCATCCTCAGATGAATTTCCGTTCCGAGCAATGTGCATTGCACTCCGTTAGAACACCGTTAACATTTCACCTGTCATGTCATACACCTGTTTGTATATGCTTGATGTGTATTTACTGTTTCTTCCCCCCCTTAATCTCCGGTAGACCCTGCTGCTGCCGTTGACTGCGCCGCTGCTGAGTACGACTACTTCGTCGACGACCCAACTTCTACCGTCGAGCTTCCAGACAAGGAGAGCCATTCTCTTCCCCAGATATCGCCTATCTTTCCGTACATATCTTGCACTAGGCATTGTTACTGCTGCTGCTACTATACAATCCTATTCAATTGCATAGCCTGTTTTGTCGCCCCTTGATGTACCTCCTTTATCCTATGCTGCCTATTATTATTATTATGCATTATTCAGCAGTGAGCCCTGCGCATTGTTAGCTAGGATTAGATAGAGGGCCGTGATCACTCAGGGGAGTGAACGCGGATACAAATGTTATAACTGCACAGGTACGGTACAATACAGACACCGCCTGAGGCCCCCTTGCTCGGCTCTGCCGAGCCACCATCAAGTGTGAGCTATCAAGGAGTAATCCTTGTACTCCACTCGTTGATGACTCTGTATAGCCGCTCTAGGTACCTGAGAAACGGTTGTCCTTCAGGTAAGAAGTCGGGCGACCCAACGGTGCCCGCGAGAGGTATTGCGACGGGACGACAGGGAGGGTACGACCAGTGTACCGGTGTGCTTGGCCCCTGATCGTTGGCCGCGAGAGTTACCAAACCACGAAAGTCGAGCTCCTCCAGGAGCACACGCGAGAGAAGGTAAGGAGACGGTTCACCTTGTTGGTAACCGCAGTGGCTTGGTGGGACGACAGGGCAGGCACCGATGTACTGGTGGTCCTGACTGCTGTCGTTGTCCGCGGGTCAGTTAAGTCGAGGCAACGATAATGGTTGTCACGCAGGTTAATTAAAATGCTAAATGGTTCAGTAAATGTCTTGAGTTGGCTATATGCCATGTACGCACTACCTACCCATGGGAATTACGAGTTATGGGCTCCTCTGCTTCGTAGTGTCGTCCGAGGACTCTTCAGACGTCAGCAGTACTGCTGGATGATTGCCGGGAAGTGGTGTTGTCTTATTTGCTCGCGCGGTGGTGTCTTATTTGGATTCGCTTCAACTTCACCGGCCAGCCACGCACCATGCAGGAGTACGTTCGGGTTGGGGTCCAAGGCCCGGCGTACTTAGGATTTAGACCGGCGGATGGCCTCTCTGTTGAGTTTGAAAGATGGGCTATGAAGTGTCGGATACCCTCGGTGGAACGTTCCCTAACAAGGTTCCCGCCACCCTGGAGATCCGTGCGTGTAGCGTAACACGAGTGCACCCCTGCAGGGAAGATTAATCTATTCGAATAGCCGTGTCCACGGTAACAGGACGCTTTATGCTGAAGCTGGATCTTACCACTAGAAACTATTATTATTAAACTGTATGGTTCCGGGTTTTCTTCCTCGCGGGGATGTCGAGGAGGTGAACTCGGAGGCATTGTTAATTATTACAACTTATTATTATACAATGATGCAGCAACTTCTGCTGCATTGTTACTTTACGCTTTATATAATCTGTTGGCTGATTCTTACCTCATGGTGCAAGACATCGTCGGAAGATGCTAGTCTTCGTTAGGCCTAGCTTCTTAACCTTGCTCTGGATTTCTGTCTTTCAGTCCGCTATATACAGCCTCTTCTTTCCGTTGATACAATGCATAATTCTTAGTAGCGGACGTAAGACTCGCGAGTATGCTAGATACTCACCTTTGCTTTATTTCCCCTTTTCGCTTTGCCTAATCGGCCGCTGCAGCCGACGTTGGAGCCCAGGAGCAGGATTACCCCGGAGGCGACTACTACGACGTCGAGTTCCCCGTCGACCAGGAGTAGTTCGGTGGATCCCAGGCAGGAGGCCTCGCCTTTTCGATCTGTATCTCTGATGTGTTTTGTGCTAGCCTTCTTAAGGAAAAACTTGACTAACTATGTCTGTACTCAGATATTATGGCTTGTATGACTTATGTATTCGTATCCTCGTGATCCCTGGTATTGTAAAATATTTGTTTATCCTTTTGTGTTTAGTGTTGTGCTGTGATATTCTCACCGTGGCACCCTAATCTCAGTCCTGTACCCTGCGTGTATGATTACTGTACACGGATTGATTTTGGGGGCGTCACAGAAATCCAAATGATATATATGATGTGAGGAGTAGGGATTGCCATGCAACGGATGCACATATGAGCTAAGGTAAGCTCTCCAATGGAACTACTGGGGGGTGCATCCAACTTGCTTGCTCAAGAAGACCTAGAGCTCATTTGAGGAGGCTCATCATTGGAATATACAAGCCAAGTTCTATAGTGTGAAGGTCCCCATATAGCTATATGCATGAATGATAATCCTTATGGAGTACAAGATATAAGATGGAGTACGAGTGTGGATCTCTCAAAAGGAATAGTAGTGTGCCCCCTTCTCTCTTTTTATTTCTTTTTCTCTTTTTTTCTATTTTTTGTATTTTTTTGGTGGCCTCAATTGCTCTTTCTATTTCTCTCATTTGTCCTCCTTGGGATCTTTTGATTTTGTCCTCTTTGGGATATTTTCCTCACTTTAGGGGCAACACTCTATATATTACAAGAAGTATAGAAGATCTTTCACGCTTTACAAAAGTACTCAAATCATAAAGAAGATGTAACTATCATGAAGTATGCAAATGTATGCCTCTGCCAGTGTAGCAGGATATGCAATGATACTAGCGCGTCATGTAGCAATGATTAGGGCAAGGACCAACTAGCATGTGGCTCATCGACCAAGAAAGTAGCATATATGACATTAAGATCAAGTCATGAGAAGGTGGATGTTGCATGGAAATTGTAACAACCCAATTCACATTGAATTGAAGTCTCTGTGATCAAGTGCCAGTCCCTGGATCGAACTCGCTGGCACACACAGTATCATAGATGTATATCAAAGTATAAGTGCATCATTATTACAACGTATGATCCAGAATAAAACAAATAACAAGTTGCATAGCTCAAGGCTAGCTTATTCAACATAAATATAGCGGAAGCATAAGAAAATAATGAGGAGTCCCATCAACATCCACAAGCGAACATGCTGAGTGTAGACCCGCAACCCTAAACGCACCTTACTGGTCATCTGAAAAACCTGCAACACCGAAGGTTACAGCCCGACAACGGGTCAGTACATCGGATTTGTACGGCAAGTGACACGGAAAAGGTATATATAAAGGACCTACAACTAAATGCAAGGTGAGTCAAAGGAAAGGCTTATGGTTTTGTTTTGCAGAAACCCAATTTTCTCCCGAACTAAACTAGTCAAAATTTTAAGTTGAAATCTACCTGAAACACACAGCAACCCATGCTAATCTTTCCCACCAAATTATTATTAAGAGTTCATCTATCAAGATCATTCATCAACAGTACTGGCTAGTTGCTCAAAGTTTGTCTGTAACCGTGGACACGGCTAATCATGGTCAGTTTATACGCTCTGCAGAGGTTGTACACGTTCCCCACTGGACCCAACCCGAAGATTGAGACGAAGACTTTCCGAAGAGGTTGCCTCCATCCTTTGGTAGCCGGTACACCTAACACACATCTACATCAACTAGCTACCAGGGCCAGGTTGCCCACAACGTACTCATGCTAAGCCAGAGCCGATATAGCCAGTGGCTGTACACGGAAGCTACTAGTAATATTGCCTGTCTGATCTTTTTGAGCCTGGACGGCGCCCACTGCGTTCATAGGGTAGACACCATCTCGCACCCGGTTCACCACAAAAACAACCATTGGGTGCATTTAACCCCGGCACTGCCCTTAGACAAGGCACAACCACCGGGATGCAACCCGCCCGTCCAGAAGTGATTTCTATTTATTGTAAAGTTGCTACACAAATTATTAAATACCTCACATGCACTCCATGAATTCTCACAACCCAAACCACGTCTACAAAGCATAGCAATAAAGTAACAGCACGTGCTAGGTTGATCTACAAATACAAGTCAAGACATGTGGCTATCCTAACTGGTTTCGCAGCAACAGTAAAGTAAACTACCTATCATGCAATAAGGTGATATTCTTAACATAATGCATATAGAAAAATTACAGGTATGAGTATGATCAAAGCATCACTTGCCTTCTTCCTGTTCCTGACGATCACAATCCTCACAAAACGATGCGGCGCACTCCGGACAATCTATATGAGCAAACATAGCACCAATCAACATATATTCAACACAAATATGCACAAACAGTAATAAACATACAAATAACAATAGAAAAACTTACCTAACAGAAGCTAAACATAAAGTACTCGACAAAATAAAACTAACGCAAAAAGAAACGGCGCAAACGGGCGCGCCGTTAAAAAGATACGGCTACCGGAAGTTCAAATTTGATTCTGCTTGGGATTCAAATTTGAAAACTTCAAACTTCTGCAAAACTTAGTCTAATGGCTAGGACTTTTCGACACGGTCGCAACACAACTGGAATCACTTAATTCTGAGCTACGTTTAAAAAGTAACCGCGAAAACGGTACCGAGGTGGCATCGGGGTCCAATCTGCAAAAAGGACCTATCCGTAAATAAAATAAGCTAGAAAAACGCGATCGGGTCCCTGGCGCCGGTTTGACCAGATCTGGCCAGCTCCGGCCGGCGACGGCGGCGGCAGCAGCTGGCGGCGCGGCCTGGCGCGGCGCGACTAGACGAGGCGCGGGGCGGCGCTTACCTTGGTGGTCGGCGGCAGCGGCGGCGGAACTGCGGCGGCGCGGGTCGGCGGCGGAACTGCGGCGGCGCGGGTCGGCGGTGGCGCGGGTTGGCGGGTCGGGCGGCGGCGGCGGATCGGGTCGGGGAAACCCTAATCCCCCGCGGGTCCGCGGGTTTACATAACCCGCTCCGCAATTTTTTTTTAATCCGAAACAAATTCGAAAACGGCTGGGCGTAAAAAAAACAGTACATGCCCATTAGGCCCAAAACAATTTTAGAAAAATAACGGATAGTTATTTTTAATTTCCGTTTTCACCAAAACTTTTAAAAATAATAAAATTGAATTTTTGGCATTACCAAAATATTCAATAAAAATTAAAACTTTGCAATTTATTTTTAAATAATTTTAAATACTTTTCTGGCAATTTAAAAATACCGAAAAACTCCAAAAAATGATTTTAAAAATTCCCGGAGCATAAATAAATTCCCAAAATATTTTTAGAAATTATTTATAACCCCAAAGTAAAATTAAAAAGTCTCCAGAAAATATTTTAATTATTTCCCAACAATTTAAAAATGGGGATAAGTCATTTTATATCCTCTCCACCGAACTGCAATGTGTTGAAAAATGTTTAAAATATTTTTAAAACTCCAGAAAAAGGCGGAAACAGCATGAGATGCATATGATGATCTATTAACATCCGAATTTAGAAAAATTGGGATGTTACAAACCTACCCCCCTTAAGATGAATCTCGTCCTCGAGATTCGGGCTGGCTAGCAAAGAGGTGTGGATGATCTTGCTTCAAATCTTCGTCTCTCTCCCAAGTGGCTTCTTCCTCGGTATGATGATCCCACTGAAATTTGCATAGCTTGATTGTCTTGGTGCGGGTAACTCTTTGTAAGAGCAAGTTTTGCCCCCGAACCTTTTTGTGTGTCAAATTTATGTCGATGATATTATTTTTGGCTGTACTAACCCTGATATTAGCGAAGAATTTGCTCGTATGATGTCGAAGAAATATGAAATGTCTATGATGGGTGAGTTGAAGTTCTTTCTCGGGCTTCAAATCCGTCAACAGAAGAATGGGACTTTCATTTCTCAAGAGAAGTATCTCAGAGATTGCCTGAAAAAGTTTGATCTTGTTAGTTGCAAAACTATTAAGACTCCAATGCCTACGAATGTTCATCTAGATGCAGATGAGAAGGGCAAACCTTTCGATCAGAAGAAATATTGCTCGATGATCGGTTCGCTTCTTTACCTTTGTGCATCTAGACCTGACATTATGCTATCAGTTTGTATGTGTGCTCGTTTTCAGGCAAACCCGAAAGAATCACATCATATTGCTGTCAAGCGAATTCTTCTATATCTGGCTCACACACCATCTCTGGGACTTTGGTATCCCAAGGGTGCCCAGTTTGATCTCGTTGGATATTCTGATTCTGACTGGGCTGGTGATCGAGTCGACAGGAAATCTACCTCAGGCACATGTCATTTTCTCGGTAGATCTCTTGTCTGTTGGGCTTCGAAGAAACATAATTGCGTATCTATTTCTACGGCTGAAGCCGAGTATATTGCTGCCGGTTCATGCTGCACTCAGATTCTGTGGCTCAAGCAAACGTTGAAAGATTATGGTATTCTTGTGAAGAAAATCCCTTTGCTGTGTGATAACGAGAGTGCTATCAAGATTGCCCATAACCCTGTGCAACACTCTCGAACGAAGCATATTGACATTCGTCATCATTTTCTTCGAGATCACGTTCAGCGAGAAGATATTGTTATCAGCCATGTACGCACCGAAGATCAATTGGCTGATATCTTTACGAAGCCCTTGGATGAAAAGAGGTTCTGTGCACTAAGGTGTGAGTTAAACATATTGGACTCACGCAATGTGCAGTAAGATCATAACTATTGGTACCATGTATTATATGTTTTTACTTCTATGTTGTTTACTTACGTTATTTTTTTTGTTTCTTTTTCGTTTTGTGTTTGTTCGTTTCGTGTTGTCCTATACACTTACCACTCCGAGTTTTATCACGGTTTTCCCCTCGGATTGATTAAGCATCGGACCCTGTTTTTCCTCTATTCTATCCCTACCCCTTCTGTGCTTTCCTCTCGGGAACATGTATATATGTAATCGATCAAGATTCCCTTCGAATGTCTTTGATTCCGAAGGAAAATATATCGAACGTTTATCTACTTTTATACTCGATGTTCGATGAGTTTGGTCTCGGACGTGGAGCAACTTTCTTTCGGTTCGTTGGGATTTTCCTGCGATTACCGCCTCAAAATCCGTCCGTTGAATGCGGAGAGACGCGATATCTGCGCCGTTGGATCAGATCTGACAATTATGTCAGACCCCCCCTCCTTATAAATACTGATCCACACCACCGGCTCAGCCATCGCAATTTCCTCGACTTCGTCTCTCTGCTCCCGAAGTTCTCTCTCGCACGCCGCCGTGCTGCTTGTCGCTGTCGACTCCCTCGCCGCTTTGCTGCCGGAAGGAAGCCGCCGGAGACCTTCCCGTCGACGAGGAACTTCTTCCGCGTCGCCGTAGTCGCCGTACATCACCAAGTTAGGGTATGCACGGCTCTGGACACGAATCCAATCTAATCTGTTCATCGTATCCAGATTTGTTCTTGATTTTCTCTCTTTTTCTTAGGTCTGTTTGATCTGTTTGGATCATTGAATCTTGGGAAAACAGTTTTCTAGTGTTTTCTGTCGATTCCCATCTGCACTAGGTAAGAAATCCCTCGGATTCTCTCACTTTAGCAATTTCCTCAGAAACGTATCGATAAACTTGTGTTGTGCAATTCGTTCATATAGGTTCTTCGTTAGATTTGCACCCGATGGAAATCTAGCCTAGTACTTGCTTGAAAAATTTGCTGCAAGACATGCTTATCGATATGCTTACTGCACTCAAAATGAGTTTCCTCGAAAACCGCTGGTACTTGTTCACAACTTTCCTATATTCCCTCGTACCTATCTTTTTCGCAGGAAAATGTCTGAGATCGAAGGAAATGTCAGAGCACCCAAGCGTGTAGGAGGCCAAACAAGAATCAGCAACAACTCTGAAGGCTTATCAGAGGAGTTGATCATCGAAAAGAAGTTAAGAACACCTGAAGGTTCTGAGGATGAACGTACGAGAGAAAACCGTCTGCAAGAGATTCGAAGACTTCAAGCGCTTCGTTGGTATGAGTACAAGTCTCTTATGCCACGCTGGGAGAGGCTGTTTGCTATCAAAAATCCTTGGTCTGATGTCAAAGCGTTAAGGCCAAATTGGACGAAAGATAATCGACCACCTCCTCCAGCTGATGCTCATCCATCCTCTCTGAAAACTCCTGCCGATTTTCAAGAGCTGGTTGATGCTCGGGAAGCGCGAGCTCTGAAGAGAAAAGAAGCCAAAGCTAAAAAGGAGGCTGAGGCTGCTAAGGGCACCATAGATGTTGGCCTTGGTGCAAAATCGAAGGCTGGCAAGAAATCAGCCAAACGAAAGAAAAAGGTGGTAATTGTCTCGCCACCTGATGCGAGCTCCAATGAAGAAGTCAATTCAGATGACCAAGACCCTGGCACAGAGGCTGATGTCGAGGACATTCCTCTGAAAAAGAAGCCGAGCAGTAAAGGTCTTAGGATCTAGGAGCCAGCTTCACAGGCTCCTCGAGCAAATATTGACTTGACCAACTTGGTCACTGATCCGCCCATTTCATCTGCTCCTCCAGTTCAAGCTCGCCAACCAAAACCTTCGGCTAAATCGAAGGGAAAGCAAGCTCAAGTTTCTGAAGATGAAGAAACTCTTGTTCAACGTAAAGAAAGGCTGGCAAAGCAAAAAGAGCAAGAAGCAAAGGACTTGACAAATTCCAAGCTCCTGAATTTTCACAGCCAGCCCGAGCATAAAAAGGCCCAAGTTGCTCAACAACTAGGCATTCTACATTTGGTCAGTGAAAAGTATCGTCGACAAATTGCTGAAGGCAATATTCCTGTTGCACCGATAGAGAAAGTTGTGACTCCCATAGTCACGAAGGAAAAGGTTGCATCCACTAGTGCTGCGAAGAAAAATGCTGAGGCCCCAAGTGCCTCGAAGGATAAAGCTGTGGCCCCTAGTGCCGTCACCAAACCCATTGCTGCTGCCAAGGCCACCAAGGAGGCCGAGAAGAAAGCCAAGGAGGCTAGGCAAAAGGCTCAGAATGTTCCAGTTCCTCCAGCTCCTGCACCTGCACCTGCTGCACCTGTTGTTTCCGGCCCTCGTGCTGATGAAGAGAGTTCCAATGAAGGAGATTCTGCTGCCCATGCTCCTTGGGATGCTGCTAATATTTCTGATATCCTCTGGAAGATGGCTACCACACCGAGCAGAGTCACTGCCGAGGACGATGTCCCTGCTGAAATCCAAGAGCATGTTGCTCGATACATGATTCGCTGGGAAGGTTACATCACCCAGGATCGAAAGGATAATGAATAAGTAAGGTTTTACTCCAGGCAACTTCAAGAAGAAACCGAGGACGTTGAGTCCCGAAAGTTTTTCAAATCCAAGATTGCCTCTGCTAAAGCATCCAGACGGGCTCAGAAAGAAAACCTGACCGCTGTGTATGAAAAGGTTCGAAAAATTGTGTCGGCTGTATGCAAAGAGCATAATGATGCGCTATACCAAAGACAATCTCGAAAGAGAAAGTCTACCGCCCCAACCTCTGTGCGTGGGATGCCAGAGATCGAGAAGAATGCCAAGAGGTCCAAGTCTACCGAGACCGTTGCTGCATCAGCACGACAAGAAACTGCACCAACCCCCACCAAGCAACCCACCCCTCCTCGTAAAACAACTCCACCCCCTCGCCAAACAACTCCACCCCCTCGCCAAGCCACTCCTCCACCTCGACAACAAACACCTCCACCTCCACCTCGTCAACCCTCACCACCTCCAAATCCACCATCACCACCTCACGTCATTCCATCGACCACCCCTGCCCTCGAAACCCAAGCTCATGCAGAGACCGAGCAAGCTGCTCATGTCGAGCAAGAAACTCAAGTCCCCATTTCCTCTGCTCAGAAAGATTACTCCTCTGCCCAGACTCTGCATGAAGGAGAAGACGCTGATGTTGATATCACGACAGTTTCTTCTCGTCAAGATCCTGTCGAAGGAAATAGTTCTGGAGATAACAGTTCGAGTGCCAGCTCTTCCTCCTCCTCATCAAGTTCCTCGAACGAAGAAATGGTTGATGCATTTGCACAACTAGATGAAGATTTGGAGGCCATGGAGACTCAAGAGGCCGCACAAAATGCTAACACCGACGAAGGAGTTGCCGTCGAAGCTCCGGCCGAAGAAAATGCTCCTGCAGCCATCCCAGCTCAGGACATTGTCAACATTCCATCTTCAATTCCTCGCCCTGCTGACCCTGTTTTCCAGATGCCAGACAACGCTGCCGAAGTTTTTCCTGTTGAGGAGCTGCTCCATTCTGCTCATCCGAGAGAAATGCTGCCTCTGTTCCGCTCAGATGTTCCTCGAGGAGGCCCATCTTCAAAAGGCGCGAACACAAGCCATTTTTCTTCGGGACCAATCCCTACGAGAAGCCCAGAAGTGCATATTCTCTTTGGTTTTGGACCCAAGAGCAAGCCATCTATTATACTCGTGTGTTGTACAACAAGGCTAGAGTGTTCCAACATCAATACCTCGATATGGCTTCGGTGTACTCCACTTCTTGTTTCGAGAATGTTGCCGAAACAATTGATGGTCTGCATGCTCACAAGATGTTTGCTCTCGATTTTGGCTACAATCCCGAGCTTATCAAGCAATTTTATGCAACGCTCTATGTCACTGGTGATCCAGAGATCTCGAAGACGTGGAAATTTGATTATATGATTCAAGTCCAAGTATTTCACATGACTGTCGATCAGTTTCTGGCCATCATTAATTTACCTCGGTTCGAAGGATTACCACACAAGCTTCATGACTTACCTGCTCCAACTCCTGCTGAATTTTCAACGATAATGAATCCAGATGTCGTAGGAGATACCTATCCGACTGAGCCGAAGCCAAGACACTTAGTTTTTGAAGCAAAGGCATGGTTTTATGTTCTTTCGAAGACTTTGATGCCAATGCTCGATGTGCACGATGATTTTCCAATTCCCAATGACGTACCACTTGCTCTGTTGAAGTTAGTCCATGGTCATCCTTTCGATTTTGAAGACTACTTCATCAGAACTTTGGTGTCTTGTGCTGATGATCACAATTCCCACAAGCCGTATGCACCATGGCTAATGGCTATCTGCAATTACTCTCGGGACGTGCCATTCCCCGTGTCAATTTTCCCGGAAATATTGCAGATTGTTGCTCGACCCAACGATCCATATGCTGAGCACACTGGCATCCACACCCACTTGACTGAGCGAAATGTTCACTCGAAGTTTATCAAGCCAGTGCATCACATGGAAGTTTCTCTTCGGTCCCAGCAAATGCTTCAACATCACATCGACCAAGATTTCATTCAGAAGCAAGCTTTGATGGACGAGATTAATCATTTGCGCAATATTACCATGAACAACAATCAAATGTTGCGTGAATGTCTTCGTAGAGATTGGAAAGGTCTGCGGAAATTCAATTCCCTCGGTCAACTTCAACGATGTGGCTTCGAAGAATATCCTCCCCATCTGACCAGGAATTGGACTAATGATGATCGAGTAGATCGCCCGGATCCCAATATCCCTCGGCTACCGAAGAACAGAGATGTCCTCAGTGTTGATGACTATTACCACATCACTCTGGAGACCTTCTCCTCCGACTCCGAGCAAGATGAAGCCCCTCGACGTCCAGAGAGAGTTTATACTCCACTCCCTCGAAGCCCCAGGACCCCGCCGGAATCGCAGCTGGAATCTTCTGGAGATCAACACTCCTTCCGCACGAAGATCACTCCTCTAGGCGCTCACCCAATTCGTCGTGCTCCAACGCTCGCCGAATCCTCTCGACGTCGCCGGAGCCGCCACAGCGAGTAGGGATTTCTTTCGACCCTATTCTCTCGACTTTTTGTACGTTGTGACAAAAAGGGGGAGATGTAGTGGCATCGAAGAAATTAGTTTGCCTACGGGGTTAAGGGCTTTGCTTTTCATTCGTCAAACTTTTGATCTTTGAGGCTTTCTGAGTAGTTTCAACAAAATTTCGATTCATATTCGATCTGGTTGTAACTAACTCTAAGTAGGACTGTGAACTCTTTTTTTTGTAAGATATCTATCTGCTGCTTGCGATACTTAACCTTTTGCAGGAAGTTATCTTTCATATAAGTTCACAGGTCATTCGAGGAGATTGCATGTTTCTCATTGGATATTATCTGGAATGCAATTTCACTCGCTAAGATTATTGATGTTTTTCCCTCGACTCTACTTGTCAAATATGCACTTCACAGAAAACTCTTATCTTCCGTGCATACATCAAGGGGGAGTATTTCATCGATCTTAGCACTGGTTTATCATCGAAAACTCAAAACTTTTTCAATTATTTATCGATGCCTGTTTTGTCAACAATCGTCCAAAAAGGGGGAGATTGTAAGAGCAAGTTTTGCCCCCGAAGGTTTTGGACATTGTTGGACAAAGCAGAAGTGGAACTAATATTGTTTTCGAGTATAAACAGATACTTAGGTTCCGAAAGAATGGAGTTTGCAAGTAGAAGGTCAAAGGACAACTCACTGCAGCTGAACTGCAGTCATCTACCGAACCCTTTGAAGGAAGACGACCCCTAAAAATGTAGTCGAAGAAAAAGTCTCTCTCAAGTAAAAGCGCAACGAGGAGAAAGCTGAAGCTGGTCGAAGACGTAGTCTTTTTACTAGTTTCTCTTTACTTTCTTGAGTCATAGGAAAAACCGTACTATCAAGAGGGGTTTGCTAGTTGAGATCTTAGTCGAAGTGAATTTGCTCTGCTTAACCAAAACCCACGAAAGCCTACCGAGAGAAATCTTACTGAGTCGAGTAAATAGCTCGAAGGCAAAGTCATCGCACTTCGTGCCTTCGAGAGAGAACTCGTTCGGTAAGTCAGCTTACTTGTTCCTCAAGTACAGTTGCGCAGTGATTGTAATCCGACCGTTGTGGAAACGCGTCAAGCGGTTGCATCGGGTCACTTCAGTCATTTTACCCATCGGGATCGCCAACTATAAATACCCCGCACCTACCCGCCATTTCGGGTTGGCTGCTCCACTGAAGATTCTAAGACAGAAGTCTGTGAGCATCCCAAGAGAGATTTGTCGAGAGAAAACCAAATCCCAAGTCTGAGCTGAGTAGAGCAATTCACTATGACTTAGGTTGAGATTAGCCGATCTTTTTATCTTGGAGAACTGCAAGTCTCCTAGACAGTTAGGCGTCGCCTGTCAAGCAGTCAAAGAGTAATTGTCGCTGCTGAAGGAAGTTTGTAAAGGTCTCGGAGATGTCCTGAATCATCTACCACGAGTGAAAACTGGACAAGCTCGAGGAGTTTGTTGCAGTGGAGAATAGGACGGAGAGAGTTTTGCTCCAGGTGTTCAATCACGAGTCCCTCCAACCAGACGTAGCACTTTGCAGAGTGTGAACTGGTTTACCAAACATCGTCGTGTCAGGCTCATTTTCTTTCATGCGTTTAAATTAAGTATTTACTCGTAGCCTGTTTACCTTCGATGTTTCTCTTCTCCCTTAAGTCTTTCGAGCTATGCATTACCTTCGATACTGTATTATTTCGAGATGTTCTTAGTCCTTCGCAGTTTGCATGAATTCCTTCTAAGTTCCTTAGAATTTTTAGAAGTGATCATTCACCCCCTCCCCCTCTGATCATTCTTGAGCTTTCACTCTTTCTGCAGTCTCCAGAATCTTCACAAGTTTCTCCTCGTAAGTCAGGTCACTCTCCAACTGAATTGCCTCAAGTAGCACTGTATCTCTCAAAGGAATATCTGCCATCTCTGCATGGCACTTCTTCAGCTGAGATATGTGAAACACATCATGAACTCCTAACAAGGCTTCTGGCAGCTCCAACTGATAAGCTACCTCTCCTCTGCGCTCCAAAATCTTGTAAGGCCCCACAAAATGTGGTGTGCTAACTTGCCCTTGATTCCAAACCTCTTGATTCCGCGAATTGGTGAAACTCTGAGATACGCACGGTCTCCAACCTCATAGGTTACGTCCTTGCGCTTCGCATCCGCATAGCTCTTCTGCCTGGACTGTGCTATCTTCAGTCTATCACGGATCAACTTGACTTTGTCCTCAGCATCTCTGATCAGGTCTGGTCCAAACAACTGACGCTCTCCTACCTCATCCCACATCAACGGAGTTCTGCACTTCCTTCCATACAGTAACTCGAATGGTGCCATCTGTAGACTAGCCTGATAACTGTTGTTGTATGAGAACTCAGCATACGGTAAGTTGTCATCCCAACTCGAACCATAATCCAATGCACAAGCTCTCAACATATCCTCCAAGATCTGATTGACTCGCTCGGTCTGCCCATCTGTCTGAGGATGGAACAATGTACTGAACTCCAGCCTAGTGCCCAAAGTCTCATGCAACTGACGCCAAAACTTCAAAGTAAACTGAGTTCCTCTATCAGACACTACCTTGCTCGGAACTCCATGAAGACAAACGATCCTGGTCATATAAATCTTGGCTAGCTTAGCACTTGTATAAGTTGTCTTTACTGGAATGAAGTGAGCAACCTTGGCCAAACGATCAACAATAACCCAAATAGAATCATATCCTGGCCGAGTCCTGGGTAAACCAGTAATAAAGTCCATACCTATCTGATCCCACTTCCAATCTGGTATAGGAAAAGGCTGCAACAATCCTACTGGCTTCTGATGCTCAGCTTTGACTCTCTGGCAAACATCACACAATGCAATATACTGGGCTATCTCTCGCTTCAGGCTAGGCCACCAAAATCTCTCCCTCAAGTCCAAATACATCTTGGTATTCCCGGGATGAATAGAATAAGGCGAATCATGTGCTTCCTGAAGAATCAACTTCCTGATCTCCACATCTTGCAGTACACAAATGCGCTTCTCAAACCAAATGGCTCCATGCTCATCCTCACAGAAACCCTCTGCTTTACCTTTGGTCATATTCTACTTTATCTCCTTAATTTCTACATCACCCTTCTGATCTTCTCTGATTCTTTCCAACAGATTTGGCTTCACCTCCAATGTTGCCACATATCCCTTAGGAA
Source organism: Bromus sterilis (assembly GCA_950022295.1). NCBI lineage: Eukaryota > Viridiplantae > Streptophyta > Magnoliopsida > Poales > Poaceae > Bromus > Bromus sterilis. The sequence goes on along the minus strand of OX465599.1, from coordinate 277,889,706 downwards.
CTATCTCCAACCTGAGATTCTTGAACTACTCAATAACTCAAGTGGTATATCCTCAACATTAGCAACATTGATATGACTCTTACGGCTCAATGCGTCAGCAACCACATTCTCTTTACCAGGATGATAGTGCACATTCAAATCATAATCCTTAATAACTTCCAACCATCTACTCTGCCTGAGATTCAACTCCTTCTGAGTAAATATATACTTCAAACTCTTATGATCAGTAAACACATCACAATGATTACCAACGAGATATTGCCTCCATGTTTTCAATGCATGAACAACTGCAACTAACTCCAAATCATGTGTAGGATAGTTCTGCTCATGGTTCTTAAGATGATGTGAAGCATAAGCAACAATTCTACCCCCTTGCATCAAAACACAACCAAGTCCTCGACGAGATGCATCACAATATACTTGGAAATCCTTATGTATATCAGGCAAACATAAAACAGGTTGAGTTACTAATTGTTTCTTCAACTCCTCAAAGCTGGTTTCACATTGCTCGCTCCAATCAAACTTATTCTCTTTCTTCAACAGCTCAGTCATTGGTTTTGCAAGCTTGGAGAAATTCTCAATGAACCTCCTATTATATCCTGCAAGCCCCAAGAAACTGCGAATGTCTCCAACTGTCGGGGGTGTCTCCCATTCGTAACTGTTGAAACCTTGGATGGGTCTACAGCTACTCCTTCTCCTGACACAACATGTCCAAGAAATCCTACCTCCTTCAACCAAAACTCACACTTGCTGAACTTGGCATACAATTTGTGCTCCCTGAGCTTCTCCAATACCAAACGCAGATGTGCCTCATGCTCTTTCTCATTCTTGGAATACACCAATATATCATCAATGAACACCACAATGAACTTATCCAAGAACTCCATAAACACCTTATTCATCATATTCATGAAGTATGCAGGAGCATTAGTCAATCCAAATGACATAACAGTATACTCATACAACCCATACCTTGTAGTAAAAGCAGTCTTCAGAATATCTTTCTCCCAAATCTTCACTTGATAACCAGAACGAAGATCAATCTTAAAGAATACACAAGATCCCTCCAACTGGTCAAATAGATCATTAATCATAGGTAAAGGATACTTGTTCTTGATAGTAACATCATTCAGAGAACGGTAATCCACACACATCCTCTGGGTTCCATCCTTCTTCTCAACAAACAACACTGGAGATCCCCAAGGTGACGAGCTTGGGCAAATGAATCCCTTTGCCTGCAACTCTCTAATCTGCTCCTTCAACTCTGCAAGTTCATTAGCGGGCATCCTATACGGTCTCTTAGCAATAGGCCCCGTGCCTGGTATTAAATCAATAAGGAACTCAATCTCCCTATCCGGTGGCATACCTGGAAACTCCTCTGGAAACACATCTGGATAATCCCTCACAACACGCACATCATCCAGTCTACCCCCCTTAAGAGAATTCACCTGAGCGTGCTGATGCTTATACTTGGACACATATCTGATCATCTACCCATTCGGTGTATGGAGAGTGATAGACCGACTGGCACAATCAATAACACCTTTGTACTTGGCTAGCCAATCCATGCCCAATATAACATCCAAACCTTGTGACTTCAATATAATGAAATCTGTAGGAAAAACATGCTTCCTATGGCTAGGCTTATCTGATAGCATCCCAAACTAGCTGACATCTCCGCTCCCGGTGAACTTATGAGCATAGAAGACTTAAGAACTACGGTAGGCAACTCATGCTTATCCACAAATACCCTCGATATGAAAGAATGCGATGCACTAGAATAAAAAAGAACAAGTGCAGGTACTGAATTGATAAGGCCAATCACATCATCAGGCTCATCATAAATCTCCTCCACATTGACATGGTTCACATGCCCCTTGTTGAAAGGATTGGGCTTGACGACTCCATTTCCATTGGGCTTCGACTCTGGGCAGTCTGTGGCATAGTGTCCCATGTTCTTGCACTTGAAACACTGGATGCGACTCAATTCTTTTGGTGCCTGGCCATTCTGACGGTTGTTTCCATTGCCTCCATTGGCTCCATTGCTTCTCCCATTCCCATTGTTCCTTCCATTGCCATTGCCATTCCTGTTACCATTGTGGTGGTTGTGGCCATTATGGTTGTGACCATTCCCACCATGATGGTTATGTCCTCCACTGTGAACATGGCCATTCCCACCATTGTGGTTATGTCCATGGTTGTGTCCTCCATGGCCACCATAAGAGTTGCGTGGCTTCTGATGCGGTCCAGAGTTATACTTGCCACCATTGTTGTTGTTGTACTTCCTCTTGCAGTTCTCAATGGCTTGTTGCTTGCCTTCCAATACAACAACTTTGTCTATGAGCCCCTGGCAGTTAGCAAAGGTAGCCACTGTCAAATGGATTCCCAACTCATCATTCAGCCCCTCCAAGAACTTCTACTGCCTTGATGCATCATTCCTGACATCATCTGGAGCATATCTTGCAATCTTGTTGAACACCTCAACATACTCGGCCACTGAACGGCCTCCCTGACGCAAGCTGCAGAACTCCTTCTTCTTCAAGCTCATGGCGCCTGCTGAAACATGTGCAGCGCGAAAAGCCGACTGGAACTGTGCCCAAGTGATGGTGTCGATGGGATAAGTCACCAAGTAGTTGTCCCACCATGCAGCGACAGGACCCTCCAGCAAATGTGAGGCAAACCTCACCCTCTCTGCCTTAGTACAGCCAACTGTCTCCATGTTCCGGCCCACTGAACGAAGCCAGTCATCCGCCACTATGGGTTCAGGAGTGCTAGAGAACCTATGAGGATTCAACCTCAGGAACCTCGCAAGCGTGTCCACAGGTGGTGGTGGCGCATTGTTGTTGTTGCCCATATTCTGAGTGAGCAACTGGATCAACTGAGCTTGTCCTTGAAGTAACTGCTGCATGTAAGGTGGCACTTCATTGTTGTTGTTCCCATTCCCCGTGGGGTCACTTCTCGGCGGCATCTGTTGGGCAAGAATAGGTAAGTTGTAGACAGAAAGAAGCTAGGGAAATATATCCTACCCCATATGCTTATGATGATCATGGAAAGCATTATATATACAATACATATATCACCAATCAACTTCACCAAACAATATCACCATAGCATGAAACATATAACAATCATCAACCAATGCACTCATACGAAAAACCATCACATATCACACCATATAGTTTAAAATATATTGCATAACTGATATAAGATCCTCAACACAACCACGAATAATATAAGATCCTCAACACAACCACTAATAAGAGTATATCAAGCAACCTAGTATTGCCATACCGAATAAGTCGACATGGTCAAATACGCTAACATGATAACGATAGTAAACTAATTTCCGGTGAAGTAATTCCGAATGCTGTCTTTGCTAAACAGCATGCGGTATTCGCGCCCGCTAATGCGGTTGCGCCTTTTGGGACTCGGTTCATCTTCTTCTGCCGAGGTCTCCACTTCTAGTTCCTCTTCTTGTTCTTCAATTCCATTTGCCTTCATCTTCTCCTTCAGCCTCTTTATCTCCGCTTGCATCTCCACCCTCTCCTTCTTCAGCTTTTTGGTGTCCCTCTTAAGTTTGGTGTTCTTCTGCTGCAACTCAGTGATGGTGTAGAGATCCGACTGGGTGCTCTTCTCTAGGTTATGGATGTGCTTCTCCAGGCTCTGGATGAAGTAGGTAGTTGTACCTGGCCAAATGGCCCCAGGCACATACTTGAACTTCTTTGGCCATATGATCCCTGATGGAAGGATCCTGGTCATCTTCTCATACACCGTACCCTTTAGCTGGCCGGCATACCGCTCAACGATGCGTACAAGATCCATGTGAGCGGCTATGCGCACACACTGCTCTTTCTCCGGGGCATGCACCTCGAATGACTTCGTGATCACCCGTTCTTCCGTCATGATTCCTAGGAGAAATGTCTCCACTTGCCAGTAGTCATTAGCTTCCCTTGTCTCCACTATGTCCGGCTGAAAGACTGGCGCGTAGATGTTCAGGTAATGGGAAATCCCCCTGAGATCAGGTCCAAACGCCATAGCGCGGTATGACAAAGTGGTCATCTATAATCAAAGAGAGGAAAGGCAAGATTAGAACATGTATGAATACGAGATAGAGAAGGCAAGTAAGTACAAGACAGAGTGATGTAAAGTAATATTTTCATTCCTATGGCTTTTCTAATCCATTTTCTAGGGTCACGTCCTACAGTCAACACACTGCTCTGATACCATCTGTAACGACCCAATTCACATAGAATTGAAGTCTCTGTGATCAAGTGCCAGTCCCTGGATCGAACTCGCTGGCACACACAGTATCATAGATGTATATCAAAGTACAAGTGCATCATTATTACAACGTATGATCCAGAATAACATAAATAACAAGTTGCATAGCTCAAGGCTAGCTTATTCAACATAAATATAGCGGAAGCATAAGCAAATAACGAGGAGTCCCATCAACATCCACAAGCGAACATGTTGAGTGCAGACCCACAACCCTAAACGCACCTTACTGGTCGTCTGAAAAACCTGCAACACCGAAGGTTACAGCCCGACAACGGGTCAGTACATCTGATTTGTACGGCAAGTGTCACGGAAAAGGTATATATAAAGATCTACAACTAAATGCAAGGTGAGTCAAAGGAAAGGCTTATGGTTTTGTTTTGCAGAAAGCCAATTTTCTCATGAACTAAACTAGTCAAAATTTTAAGTTGAAATCTACCTGAAACACACAGCAACCCATGCTAATCTTTCACACCAAATTTAATTTTAAGAGTTCATCTGTCAAGATCATTCATCAACAGTACTGGCTAGTTGCTCAAAGTTCGTCCGTAACCGTGGACACGGCTAATCATGATCAGTTTATATGCTCTGCAGAGGTTGTACACGTTCCCCAATGGACCCACCGAACCCTTTGGTAGCCGGTACACCTAACACACATCTACATCAGCTAGCTACCAGGGCCAGGTTCCCCACAACGTACTCATGCTAAGCCAGAGCCCATATAGCCAGTGGTTGTACACGGAAGCTACTACTAATATTTCCTGTCTGATATTTTTGAGCCTGGACAGCGCCCACTACGTTCAGAGGGTAGACACCATCTCGCACCCGGTTCACCACCAAAACAACCATTGGGTGCATTTAACCCCGGCACTTCCCTTAGACGAGGCACAGCCACCGGGATGCAATCCGCGCGTCCAGAAGTGATTTCTATTTATTATAAACTTGCTACACAAATTGTTAAATAGCTCACATGCACTCCATGAATTCTCACAACCCAAACCATGTCTACAAAGCATAACAATAAAGTAACAGCACGTGCTAGGTTGATATACAAATACAAGTCAAGACATGTGGCTATTCTAACTGGTTTTGCAGCAACAGTAAAGTAAACTACCTATCATGCAATAAGGTGATATTCTTAACATAATGCATATAGAAAAATTACAGCTATGAGTATGATCAAAGCATCACTTGCCTTCTTCCTATTCCTGACGATCACAATCCTCACAAAACGATGCGGCGCACTCCGGACAATCTATACGAGCAAACATAGCACCAATCAACATATATTCAACACAAATATGCACAAACAGTAATAAACATACAAAGAACAGTAGAAAAACTTGCCCAACAGAAGATAAACAAAAAGTACTCGACAAAATAAAACTAACGCAAAAAGAAATGGCATAAACGGGCGCGCCGTTAAAAAGATACGGCTACCAGAAGTTCAAATTTGATTCTGCTTGGGATTCAAATTTTAAATATTCAAAGTTCTGCAAAACTTAGTCTACAGGCTAGGACTTTTCTACACGGTCGCAACACAACTGGAATCACTTAATTCCGAGCTACAGTAAAAAAGTAACCGCGAAAACGGTAACGGGGTGGCATCGGGGTCTAATCTGCAAAAAGGACCTATCCGTAAATAAAATAAGCTGGAAAAACGCGATCGGGTCCCAGGCGCCGGTTTGACCAGATCTGGCCGGCTCCGGCAGTTGGCGGCGGTGGCAGCAGCCGGCGGCGTAGCCTGGCGCGACGGCTGCCCGCGTGTCACAACCCCAAGTTAGGTATGTGCTAGGATCAAGTGCTCCTTTGCATCATGTGAAAAATTCAAAAAGAAAATCAAAATTGGGGAAGAGAAAAGCCCTGAGAATTTAATTCAAATGGCCAGATAAAAATCTTTTTCCAAAAATCATTTGAACATTTGGAAAATTCCTATAAATGGTACTGATCATTTTAAAAATGGTTTGGGAGCAATCCCATGCTCATGGAATTTTCTAATAAAATAACCCTATTTGAGTTAAGATTCAAATTATTTGAATTTTAAAAATGTTGAAACTTTATAAGTGGCTAGTCTATTTTATTATGAGGCCATATAAATTTTTTCAGCATTTAATAAAATGCCTAGCTATTTTTATTAGCTAGGTCAACTTATTTACAGAGAAAGAAAATGAAAAAGGAAAAACAGAGCAAAGAACAGCTTACCTCACGCCCACAGGCGAGGCCCACCTTGCCTGGCCTCGGCCCAGCCCACCCCAGACGCTTGTCGTCTTCTTCCCCGCCGAGCCAAGCTTCTCGGTGGAGGCAGAGCGTGGCCGCGGCGCCACCTCGACGCCGAGAGGCTTCCAGCCCCCCCTGGACCTCATCTCCTCGCCTGGGAGGCCGCCTCGAAGCCCCCTTTCTTTTCCCCCTCTCTCTGGACCTCCTCCCCCTCTCCTCTTCACGAATCCAGCACCGCCCGTGAACACGCCGGAGCACCACCGTGGAGAACCCGTGACCGAAGAGCTCCTCAGCCCTAGCCACCTTGTCCATCACGTGCAGCGACGTCGTCTTCGTCGAAGCCCTCATCGAATCGAGATGAGCAAGCACCACAAGCGAAGGCAGCATCAACGAGTCGCTGCCGGAGCCGCAAGTTTGTCGTCGTCGATTCACCGGCTCCGTCGCTCCTCCGGCTCTTCCGACCTCTCCAGCGTGCTCCTGGTGAGCTTCTGGCCAAAAACCCTAACCCCCTCGAAACCCGCAGCGTCTCCGTCGCCGTTCTCCATGACGCCGGAGTACAGCGTCGCCGCGGTGCTCGTCGGCAAGCACACGCAACGCAGACGTGGCCCAAACCACGTCCTTTAGAACCGCCGCACCCGTAGGCTTCAAACGCACCTGTCTTTTGGACCTCTAGTGCACTGAGGCGATTCCCACGTCGCCGTCGTGTCTCTGTCGCCGCCGACGAGGTCATCGCCGTGCCTCCGGTGCTCCCCTGTGGTCGCCGTGTACTCGAGGCGATGCGCACGAGCAAGGGCTACGCCCCAGTGCCCGCAGCGCATCCAACCGTGGCCGGAAACGACTCCGGCGAGCCCCTCCGCCGCGTCTAGAGGTCGCCGGCGGCTAAACGCCGGCCGACCTGTTAATCCCCCCCTAATGACCCTCTTAAACCTAACCCAGTGGCTGACAAGTGGGGCCAGCCACAAATTAACCCCTCGGGTAAATTTTAAGCAGGGGGTTAACCCCCACTGTGGCTGACAGGTGGGCCCCCCTAGTCATTTTGACTGGTCAGCCCCCCCTGCTGACGCAATAAATCAAAAAAGAATTAAAAATAATCAGAGAAATTCTAGAAAATGCAATAAACTTTGGAAATTCATAATTAATTCATCCTAACTCCAAATATAGCAAATAATATGTCTAAAATTATCAGAAAAATACAAGGATGATGAATATGCAATTTGTTTTCATGTTTGAACATTTTAAAATGGGTGAACAGTAGCAAACATGCATATGGATCCTTTTCAAATTCAAATTTGGGGTGATTTTGCAAATGATTTTGCAACACCCTTAATTCCAATGGTTTCATCCACACATCAGAAACATTACTTCAACTATACCACATCACTTCATGATCAACAAATTCAAATGAACTTTCATGCATTCAAATGCATTTGAAATTCATCGATAAATCAAATGGAGTTTGAATTTGCATTTCAAATGCAATATACTCCTTTTAAAGGGAATGCTCAACACATCAGTACCATGAACATCACCATTACAACCTTATTCATGTGATTGTGCATTGTACATTATGTTGATCCTATGATTGTCATGTTGCTGATAGAAGTGGATTCGGAGCTCGAGATCACCCCCTTCGTTGAAGACTCCGTTATCGAAACCTCGTCAACAAGGCAAGCAAACCCCCATTGATCATGTCGATAAAATCCCACTTCCCTCTCATGTCTCGCTTATGCATTGTTTAGGATGATCACCATGATAACGTTTCTATCGCATAGTTGAACCCATGTCCTTTGCATGACCTATCATCTTGTCACAGTAGTAAGCAAACCACAATCCTAGCAGATGTAGGAATTGTTTGATATCATGTGCCCCCTGCAACTGTTATTGCTTATTGCATGCTTAGTGGTACAATGAGGTTGCTTATGATGTGAGTCGGGATGATGATAAACATGGTGTTGATGAAAGTGAATTGTGTTGGTGAATCCACCCTAATACAAGGTGAACACCGCCCTAGTACGAGTTCTGTGTAGGAGTATACAGTGGGTTGTCTCGTTGAACACCGCCCTAGTACGAGTTCTTGTGTGGTGATCCAAGATGAAGAGTACAACCACACATTGGGCTCACTGACCCCTCTCGGCTTACTAACTCATCCCCTTCGATGTCCAGATGTCGCAGTAGTTCGGAGTTCTGTAGGTATTGTGGCCTGGTAGCCAAGTGAGAGAACGGCTCATCCGAGACCGGCTTTCGCACCACGCACACATCGTCTGGGTCCACTTCGGTAAACCGGCCGGGTTCACGATAGTGGAAGACAACCCAGATAGGCGGCTTTCTTGGACTAGATCGGCTATGAGGTAACGGTTGTGGTGGCATCCTCGCTGTCATCTCTTGAACGGTGACACGCAAAAGGCGGTAACTGATGGCACGTGTGTGTAGCGGTACACCCCTGCAGGGTTAACAAAACTATTCGAATAGCCGCGTCCGCGGTTAAGGACTGCTTGGAAAGCTTAGCTTGATTATTAGGCAACTTGAACTGGATACTTCTAAAACTCGCAAGATAAGCGTGAGTGCTATGGTGTGCTTCTCGTGGGGAAGTCGATGAAGTAACCATAGTGGTGTAATTGGTTGAAGAGATGTAGTGGACTCGTGTACGTTTCTAACCTCAAGTCTGGTACTCGTAGTTCAGGATTAGCCAAGTCAAAGCTGGCACTTCTGCAAGTGAAACCCCACCTCTTTTTACCTTGATACATGTGCATGAGTAGTATAGCTCCTATGTAAGTCTTGCTGAGTACGATTTTGTACTCACGTTTGCTTAATCTATGTTTTAGATGAACCCACCGACCCCGTTGGTGACTTCTACCTGAAGCTCGAAGAATGAAGACTCAGACCAAGACCAAGCTAGTGTAGTCCCAGTCAGACGACTGGTTCCCTCGTGGAGGGCTTGTTTTTAGATAAGGCTTCTCTAAGCCATTTGTTAAACTTGTATGTACTCAGACCTACTTGCTTCCGCTTGTTTGTTGTAATGTTGGATCACATGCTTGTGATCTCTGGGTGCACTCTGTAAGAGTTATTAATAAAGATATATACTTTGTAGAGAATTGCAATGATACCTGCTGTTCATACAAGGCATGTGTGCTGCGTGTATGTTTATAACATGCATGTCTTAGTATGGGTTTTCGAGACCTTAGTTGTGATCTGGCTGGTGGTCTTTTATACACCAAGTAGCCCTTAGATGTGCGCAGCTTGGGGCATCGCGATGCGATTGTTCGAGACTCTGTCTCGTGCACACTTTGATGTATGATCGAGCCCGCCCTAGACCCCGACTAAGTGATCGGGCTGGAGTAAGTCTATGTAAGGGTTATAATACAATCGATAGTATGGTTGAGGCGACTTGTCTATGAGTATGGGAGTTCACCACCCATATCATTTAGACTTGTGTGCGGACGGTGAGGACCCATTTCAGTTGATCATCCGGCCTGGATGGGATGCCCCTCACGTTCGATGCTTTCCGAGAACGTTCTGTGCTTGGCCTTGTCTGCTTAGACAAGTGGGTACGGTTCTCGGCTCTCCATATGATTGTGTTGTAGCGAGGCTTGCATACGCTAACCCCGGGTCCCGACAGACTTGGTATCAGAGCAGGACTGACTATAGGATTATCAGCCTTGGCCGAAGTCGAGTCTAGCACTCTATAGTTATATAGTTACTCTGGGTATATAAGGGAACAACGTAAGGCTTCTTTTTCTCGTTACCCTCATCGTTCTGAGTTCTGAGTCACCCTCGTCTTATTCTACGGGAAGATAGGACTAGGCTCTCCTCTGTCTGATTAGAACATCTCGTTGTTTGCTTCCTTGTAGCCGTAGGAAAGTTGTGTCCGGTTTTCCTAGCATTGTTGTAATGCTGATTTCTTACGTCGTTTTATGTAAGTGCTGTATCTACATTGAAAGAAAATTGTTTTCTTGCAATTACAGCCGTTATGCTGTCCAAATCATTCCAGGTTTCTTCATAATCTGATGCTTTTGCAAAATCTTTCCCTCTTTTTCGGATGTCCTTCCAGAAGTTTTTCTAGGTGACATGCCCGACAGTTCCATAGTGTTTGATGTAGGTTTTCTTCTAGAAACCTATAGTGATTCAATTGCAGCTCTTCCTCCCACTTTAGATGTCTTCTAGAGAGCAGAACCACACTAACCATAGTGTTGGGGTACTTGGCTACTCTGACATATCTGTTGTAGCCCCTAGTAAACATTGGTCATCCTCTAGGAAGCTATCCAGAGATCCAACCCCTTAAACCTAGCCACCCGACAGATGTATAGAGTTTATAGTGGACCTCATACCAGGCACAGCCCCAATTTCCAGACGCCCATACAAAATGGCCCCACGTGAGTTAGCTGAGCTTAAAACCCAACTAGATGCTTCGTTGGCAAAAGGCTTCATCCGCCCTAGCTCATCGCCATGGGGTTGCCCCGTTCTGTTCGTAACGAAGAAAGATGGAACAGAAGGGATGTGCGTAGACTATCGCCCGCTAAATCTAGCGACGATAAAGAACAAGTACCCACTGCCCAGGATCAATGATCTTTATGATCAACTTGCAGGATCCTCTGTCTTCTCCAAGATGGATTTGAGATTAGGATATCATGAAATCAAAATCCGAAACGAGGACATTCCCAAAACGGCTTTTACTACTCGTTATGGTCTTTACGAGTACACCGTCATGTCCTTTGGTTTAACCAATGCCCCTGCCACTTTCTCACGCATGATGAACTCGATCTTCATGGAGTATTTGGACCAGTTCGTCGTGGTTTACCTCGATGACATTCTCATCTACTCGAAGAACGAAGAAGAACATGCCGAACACCTAAGGCTGGTATTGATGAAACTTAGAGAGCATCGCCTGTATGCTAAATTCTCCAAGTGTGAATTTTGGCTACCAGAAGTGACCTACTTAGGCCACGTGATTTCTCCAAAAGGCATTGCTGTGAATCCCGAGAGAGTTCAGGCCGTCCTTGACTGGACTCAACCTGAATCGGTTAAGCAAGTTAGGAGTTTTCTTGGCCTAGCCAGCTATTGTCGTCGCTTCGTCGAGAACTTCTCTAAAGTTGCAAAGCCTATTACTGAACTCCTCAAGAAAGATAAGAAATTCCTATGGACTTCCAAGTGCGAGGAAAGCTTTCAAGAGCTAAAAAGAAGGTTGACTTCTGCACCCGTACTTGCACCTCCAGACACCAAAAAGGATTTCGAGATCTATTGTGACGCCTCACGGCAAGGGTTATGATGCATACTTCTGCAAGATCGACATGTGGTAGCTTATGCTTCACGCCAGTTGCGGCCACATGAAGAGAACTATCCTACCCATGACATTGAACTCGCTGCCGTAGTTCATGCCCTAACAACTTGGCGACATTACCTCCTTGGTAATCGTTGTGAGATCTTTTCCGACTACCAAAGCCTCAAATACATTTTCACCCAGCCAGATCTTAATCTCAGGCAATGACGCTGGATTGAGTTGATAAAAGATTACGACGTAGTAATTTCTTACACCCCAGGCAAAGCCAATGTCATGGCTGATGCACTAAGTCGTAAGTCATATTGTAACAACCTCATGTTACAACAATATCAACCACTTCTTCATGAGGACTTTCGCAAGCTCAACCTTGAGATTTTTCCTCATGGCTATCTTTCTACCTTGGTGGCGAAACCAAACCTTCAGGATCAAATTATAGTTGCCCAAAGGCGTGCACGAGGTGTTCGCCGGATCAAGGAGAACATTGCTAGCGGAGTTGCTAAATGTTTCTCCACAGATAGCAAAGGAACGGTATTCTTTGAAAGTCGTTTGGTAGTACCTAAGAATAGGGAACTAGGGAAACTCATCCTCAAGGAAGCCCATGACACACCCCTCTCAATACATCCCGGTAGCACAAAAATGTACCGAGATCTATGCCAGAGATTTTGGTGGACTAGGATGAAGAGAGACATTGCTCAATTTGTTGCCGAATGTGATTTTTGTCGTCGCATTAAGGCAGAACATCAAAGACCTGCTGGTACACTTCAACCTTTGTCTATTCCCGAGTGGAAATGGGACAAAGTCGGTATGGACTTCATCACCGGCTTTCCAAAAACCCAGAAAGGAAATGATGCCATCTTCATGGTCATTGACAGGCTTTCCAAAGTTGCTCACTTCCTTCCGGTTCGCGAGTCTATAACTGCTAGCCAGTTAGCGGACTTGTACATCTCTAGAATTGTATCCCTTCATGGTGTTCCTTCGGAAATCAATTCTGATCGCGGTAGCCTTTTCACCTCTAAATTTTGGGGAAGCTTTCAGAATGCTATGGGAACTCATCTCTCCTTTAGTACGGCTTTCCATCCTCAGTCTAGCGGTCAAGTCGAAAGGGTTAACCAAATTCTCGAAGACATGCTCAGAGCTTGTGTTATCTCATTCGGAAAGAATTGGGAGAAGTCTCTTCCATTTGCCGAATTTGCTTATAACAATAGTTTTCAATCTAGTCTGAACATGGCTCCTTTTGAACTCCTATATGGACGACGATGTCGAACACCCCTAAACTGGTCAGAAACCGGTGAAAGACAATTCTTTGGACCGGATATGATCAAGGAAGCAGAAGAGCAAGTTCGCATTGTTCGTGATCAGTTGAAAGCAGCCCAGTCTCGTCAGAAAAGCTACTATGATCGTCATCATAGGCAAGAAAGCTACAATCTGGATGAGAAGGCTTAACTTCGGGTTACTCCTCTGAAGGGAACCCAACGTTTCGGTATCAAAGGCAAGTTGGCCCCAAGTTACATCGGACCTTTCCGCATTATTTCTAAACGTGGAGAAGTTGCCTACCAACTTGAACTACCCCCGCACTTATCCCGAGTACATGATGTATTCCATGTGTCACAACTCAGGCGTTGCTTCAAGGACCCCATCCGCGAAGTCGACCATGAAACGCTTGATCTCCAAGATGACCTTTCTTATCGAGAATACCCTATTCGTATTCTTGATTCTGCAGAGCGTGTTACTCGCCGAAAGAAGATCAAGCTTCTGAAAGTTCAGTGGTCACACCACTCTGAGAAATAAGCCACGTGGGAAAGAAAGTTCAAGTTGTTTAGCTACTCAAGATGAGCAAGGTTGTCAACATGGAATCTCACTCAATCATGGCATAGCACACAAACATGGCAAGAGGTGAAGCATAAGGTAAACTATCTATGCTAGTCAATTTAAGTAAGGCACAACCTAAACATTGCATACACTAAGTGCTCCACGATAATTTAAGTGTTTGGTACTGTTCTGTCCTAAACCATATTTTATGTTGGTTAACAGCAGCAAACAATAGCATAAACACAAAGTAAACGAAAAACTAATCAAGTTACTTATAAAGAACACTCCAAACGGAGTTACGGTTAAAAAGATACAAGCAAAACAAGTTATGCACACAATCTGCCAAACATCAGGAAGCACACTTTAGAGCAATGCATAAACATGATAATGAATGCAAACTTGCTCACAAATGATATGCAACTAAAATAGACATGGCAGGGAAGGCATGGAAAAAGGAATCATGCAAATATGCATCATGAAAAATTAATTATAGCCCAAGCAAAATGCAATAAAACATTACTGGTCTAGGACTTAGTGAAAATCAAGAAATCATTGCAGAAACTGTTATTTTTATGCTGTATAAACAGGATAAAAACTATATGTAGATGTGTAGCAACATGACATAGCAATATATGTGCATGATGGTAATCAGGTACAAACAAGAATCAAGGTCATAGGCATAACAAATCAAAATATATTAAGCATGCAACATGGCATTGGGAAGTTACAGACTTAGTGAAAAACAGAGGTGGCTTTCAAAAACAGTGGCATAGCAACTTTGGAGCTAAACATAACTATGACCAGAAATGCAAAGAAGACAATGCAATACATGTAATGGAAGTAGACATGCTGCTTAACAGTATGCAACAAGAATCAATGCAATAGGCCTCATGGATGTGTCACAATCATCAAGCAAACTTGCAATAAAATAACAGCAGCAGCACACTAAACGAAATTAGTAGCAGTTAACAGCCTGGTACCCACTTCAACATAGATTAAGAACATCAAGATGGCCTCAAATCAAAATGCTCACAAATTTTGAACTGAAGTACACACAATTCTAAATAAATTTCCTTTTGGGTGCAACGTCATCCGAGCTACGATTTACTCGCAAATCTACTCGCAAAATTCAAACAGCAGCGAAAATTCTCAGACTTGGTGAAAAATTCCAGCAGGGTTCAATCTGAGAAAAAAAAGTAACAAAAGGGGTTCGGACTGCTCACCCTGGGCCTCGGCCCATGAGGCCGGCGGCTGGCGCTGGGCCGCGCGGAGCAGCTGGCTGGGCCGCGGCCTGGCAGGCCGGCCCAAGGCGGCGCTGGCTAGACCGGCTCGGCGGCTCCGATCCCGCTTGGATCGAGCTCGGCGTTGCGACAGCCGGCCGCGGCTCCTCCGGCGAGGGCATACGGGCGACACTGGGTGGCTGGGGCAGACCGAGGTCGCCGGATCCGGACGTAGCGGCCTCGTTCTGGTGCTGGTCGCCGGCGGTTCTGGTTGGGGAGGCGAGCTGCGGCCGCCGGGGTCAAGCTCCAAGCCGGTCGGCCATGGCCATGTCGGCGACTCCGGCGAGGCCCTACAGCAGAGAGAGAGTGGTGAGGAGAGGAGAGGGAGAGGGCAACATGCGGGGAGAGAGGAGGCGCGATGAGGTGGCGCGGCTGCTGCAGGCGCGGCGGCCAGAGTACACGGGTGGCGGCGGCGTGGAGGCTTCCCACGGGAGGAGAGAGGAGAGGGGAATTGGAGGTACGTGGAGGGACACGTGGCATGATCTGGGACCTCCGTTCCCAGATCTGACGGCTGGAGATGGGAAGGGGCTAGGGTTGGACGAAAATGGGGATATTTTGGGGCAGATTTGAGTTTTGTGAGGGGGGTGGCTGCAATTTTTAGCTAGGGAAACCCTAGAAAGGGGTGGGAGTGTGGTGGTCTTTATATAGCCCAGGTGGCTGGCAGTTTGCAAAAACATACCCGGTTTTTCTCTCGCGCGCGGGGGTGTTTCTGACCGCCGGGGGTCCGCAGGACCTCCGATTCGGATAAAACTTCGAACTGCGCGATCAGCGTGTCGAGCCGGCGGCGTTCACCTCGCGCTGGAACCATTCCGAGAACACTTTCCGGCGCGCTGTATAAATAATCTGTTTACTTATTAAACGGGGTTTTTCGTTCCGTTGGCTGCGGTTGGTCTCGTGCATTTTCTGAGACGGTGATCGGGTGAAACCCGGTGTCGCAAAGGTCGAGTTTCAGGGTGGCAAGGGTCGGTCTCCGTCCGGTACGAGATAAGAGGGGGGAAAATCACCGATAGATAAATCGGGGATGCAAACACCGCAAACAAAGTAGGCAATCAAACAATTCACGCTGAAAACAATTTTTTTAATTTTTTGTGAAATCTGGGCTGTTACATTGAGCGAGCAAGTTGGATACACCCCCACTAGTTCCATTGGAGAGATTTTCTAGCTCATATGTGCATCCGTTGCATGGCAATCCCTACTCCTCACATCATATCTATCATTTGGCTTTCTCTCGCCTATGATTTTCCTCATTGATGTGAGCCTTTCACACCCTTTTTGTCTTCCTCCTCCACCATATCTCTCTCTTTGCCATCATAAGTGTCAACTCTCGTGCTTACGCTCATCCATTGCATGAGTGCTCAAAATATCGAAAGGGAGTGGATCAAATTGACTTGTACCTGGCTAGTGGTCTGGGGACGAGTCAAGATAAGATTCCAAAGAAGACTAAGTGTGAAACTTTAGTAGATTGAGTTCTCACCTAATACATATTTTTCTCTCGTATTCCCATCTCCCACTTCTTGCACGCAAACACCATCTGGAGACATTCGAGTCACGGACAGCAAGAGCTCTTGCACCTTTATGTTCTTATGTTGCTTGTTTCAATGCTAATATAGACTCTTGCCTGTTATGACTTGAATTGAATTACATACCTTGATTGCTTTACTTACAAAGTTCTTGTATGGTTGTTAGAATGTCACCATAGAAATTATGCTTGTTATCATTTACCTACTCGAGGACGAGCAGGAATTAAGCTTGGGGATGTTGATACGTCCCAAACGTATCTATAATTTCTACTTGCTCCATGCATGTTTTGTGTGATATTGCTATGTTTTAGATACACTTTCATACACTTTTTATCGTATTTGGACTAACCTATTAACTCAGTGCACCCCAGTGCTAGTTCTTGTTTTCTGCTGTTTTTCTATTTCAGGTTTCCCTCATATTAAAGGTGCTCCAAAAATTCGGGAAAAATCCAATAAAAATCAGCGCTCTGGAAGCTTCCGGAATCACCGAATAAGGGCTAGTGGGGCCCCACCTGGGCTCCAGGAGGCTAGGTGGCGCAGCCTAGGGTGGGGCCGCGCCGGGAAGCCGCCTGGACCCCTGGTGGCCCCCCTGGCTGCCCCCCTTCGCCTATTTATTCTTCGTCCTCCGAAACCCTCGAGGACATAACCCCTTTTCGCAATCTCGCCTCTGTTCCGCTGCTGGCGCGCCAGAAGATCCCTTCCCAGCACCCTGCCGGAGGGAGGATTGACCTCCGGGAGCTTCTCCACCACCATGGACGCTTCCCGGATGATCCGTGAGTAGTCCAGCTTGGACCATGGGTCCATGATCAGTAGCTATGTTATGTTCTCCTCCCCTCTTTGTTCTTCTTGGATTAGACCTTGTGAACGGCCCTACATGATAAAGGCACCTATGTAAATCTTTCTGCTGTTGCTATGCTGAGTTTGCTGGGATCTGATGGATTATGAAACAATGTTCAGATTGTGATTGATTAATATATTTTGTTCTTATCTTTTATATTTTTGTTCTTGAGTAATTCTTGCATGTTCTCTGTTGCTTTTTATTGCTTTGGCCAAGTAGTAGCTAGTGACTCCAAGATGGAGCGTTATGCTTGATTGTGGGTTCATACCCCTTGACGACTAGCTTGAGTGACAGAAACATGAGTCTAGGGGATGTGTTGTTTCCACAAGGGGGAAAACAACGGTGCTTGAAACCGCGGTTGCAAGGATTGTTTACTTTACACAGTTCTTTTAATGTAGTTGTCTGTTGCTTTGGGTTTACACTTAGGGTGGGGCTCGCAACTTAATACCAGCGAGATGTTCTGGATAGATATCTCAAGGTGGATGATTAGTAGTAGATGCAGTTGGATTTCGGTCTACTTATTTTGGCGTACCGCCCATGCTTTTGAGCCTCTTCCTTTCTTTGTAGCATATTTAGCATTGTGGTGCATTTTTAATTCTGTCAATTGCCCAGTCGTGATTTGTTTACCTCGCATAGCAGTTTTAGCGTATTTTGGGAGAGAGACATCACTAGTGAACATCACGGGACCCCGGTCCATATTCTCATCACTCTTTACACACTCATTTATTTTCTGTCTTTACTTTTTAGTTGCTATCACCATTATCATTATCCCTTGTGTTTGATCCTTTGTAAACAACAAGACCGAAGAGATTGACAACCTCTCTGAACTTCGTTGGGAGCAAATTTATTTGTATTTGTGTGCAGGTCCAAGTAAAGTAAGCAACCCTGAGGTTGTGGATGGCGCCATTGTTCACTTTACCACCTACTTGTCTCTTTCGGAGTCCTACGGGAGACACTCTAAACCTTGGCATCTTTGCCAAGGGAAATTTTCTACTACCCTACATCTCACCTTCCACTTGGGGTAACTAACGAAGGGCGAGAAGCCATTATCATCTCCCGCGCATCACTTATCCTTCGATATAGCAACCTTACCCAAACCGAGTACTTTTCCTTTGTTATTGTCACGTAAGGTAATATATCTCTGTGAAGATTCAGTAAGTTTGTCTTTGGTGAATAACTCTTTGTCTCCGGTCATATGATTAGTGCAACCACTGTCCATGACCCATTCGGATCCACCGGAGACATAGCCCTGCGGAAGAATTTGTTCTTCTTAACCACCCACAAACGATCAGGTGACTGAGAAGGCATGGAAGTGCTAGATGAGGCAGCAGTATTAAAGCGAACATGATCATATTGGCGAGGGTGATCATCAAGCGCACCATAAATATAATTCCTCTATGAGGTGTTAAAGTACTGGTAGGTAAAAGAAATCTTGCCATTGTTATCACGATGGCGATAAACATTTCTATCTACTCGTAGTATTCCTTATGGGAACATTTGATGCAGGTACCATAGGTTCATTTCTATCCTCCAGTGAATAGTAGTGTCTTGATGGTACCGTAGATTTTCCCTGCATAGAATGGTTAGGGGGCAGTTTTTCTATGACTGATTTGTGAACCGAAATCTTTCTCTTATAGAAACCATTCTTCGGAGGAGTGCCAACGAATTCAGCGGACACTTTCCTTCCTGATCTTTGATAAGCTTGTAGTCAGAATCAAGTGATTCATCAGCAATAGCCTTATATATTTTGCAGTTAAAACCTGAAAGGTTAGCAATATCAATGGGCTTTTCTTTCGCGAGAACCCAAAATTTTTTGGGATACTGCTCAGCCTCCCAATAGGTGCCATCAGAGTTCAGTTTCCTTTCAAAACCAACACCTTCCTTTCGAGTATTCCTATGAAGAAGAGCCTTCTTTAGGATATCACATAGGTACTAGCGTCCCTGAACAATTTTGAACATGCATGTATCAAATAAATCTTTCAACCTGAGGAGTTCCTCGGCAACAACAGAATTTTCCTCGACCGAGGGGTTAGTATCATCAATGATAATAGGTTCCTTTCCTTTTGATTTCTTAGGAGTAGACTCAGTTTTACTTCGTTCCAAACAAGTTAAGCAAGGTGTAGCAGATTCTTTTTTAGCTTCTAAGCCCTTTTGAGAAATGAGAGTGAGATTGACATTTTCCAACTCTTCATGAGCCTCTCTCCGTTTCTCGAGTGCCATTTTCCTTTGAAGGAATTCGTAGGTTAGCTTGTCATAGTTTACTGAGAGAAGATCATGCCGAGAGGAAAGTTCAACATACTTTTGCTTCAGAGCAGCATGCTCATTTGTCAAAGTTTGACCTTTCTCAATCTCATCGATCAACAAAGTCTCAGATTTTTTAATAGTTTCACTCAGAGAATCTAGGTCATCTTGTTGGATAGAAGAAATTTTTTCAAGTTTGGCATAGCTTATCCTAGAGTGACTTTCATAAGAAGATCCATCAGAAGTATCCTAGGAATTCTTAGAAGAGGATACCTTTGCCTTGGCCATGAACTAGTAAGCTTGAGTTTCATCTTCACTACTTTGGTTGGTGAAGAATGAACTCGATGTCTTGTTCGAAGAAAATGCTAGACCAGCAACACCATCAGACTCAGAACCAGAACTAGATCTTGAGTTTGATTCAGCTTTGGTCCCAGAGGCTTCGTCTTCAGAGTTCATCTCTTTACCCAGATAGTCCTTGGCACGGTGAGAATTCTTGCATCGAGAGGAATGTGATTTTGAGGTATAACTCTCTCGATTCTTGTGATACTTCTTCTTCTTATCATCATCAGAATCATCTTTCTTGTCTTTTCTGGTCTTTGAATCAAATATCTTCGACTCATAGTTTTTGCTCGACCGGTGCGACTTACTCGACGCGTTGTTGTGTGAATGCTTGGATCTATGTTCAATTTCCCAAAGAGGACAATCAACGATGAAGTGACATGGATTCTTGCACTTGTAACAACAATTTTCTTTCACTGAAGATTTTCTGGATGATGATTGATGCTGTGATGAATTGCTGGAATGTCTGGAAGAGTAACTTTTCTTCGGTGAAGAGGAATTCTTTCTCTCGAATCGGTTGAACTGTTTCATTATCAGTGCCAGATCTTTTCCAATATTCTCGGGGTCATCTGAGGAACCTCCTAAGTCAGAACTAGCTTCATGAGAGGAGTGGTGCGAGACTTTGGCCTTGAGAGCATGAGATCTCCTTTGTGTTCCATTCACATCACGTTTTTCTTCTTCTTCCATTTCAAAGGTGGTAAGTCTCTCGAGAATATCAGCAACGACAAGATTTCTGAAATCATTCCTTTCCTTGATCATCAGCACAATGTGATCGAAGGAATCATCAAGAGAGCGAAGAAAAGTTCTAACTATTATGTGACTGGTGATATCTTCGCCACCGAGGGAAATCAGCTCATTTTATAAAGTGGTGAGTCTGTTGTAGATGGAGTTGACCTTTTCTCCATCCTATCGCTTGAACCGATGGAATTTGCTTCGGAGAGTGTCAATGCGAGCATATTTCTGAGTAGAGACACCTTCACCAATCTTCTCGAGCTAGTCCCAGACACCTTTGGCCGTTGGAATATTCTTCACTTCATGGTATTTTTGGAGTCAAATGATTCGTGATGAATACCCATACTTTAGAGTAAAGAGCCATGTTCTTTGCCTCGTCAGGAGTGATAGCTTTTTCATATTTAACTTGAACTCCATTCTTGACAATTTCCCAAGAAGCAGAGTTCATGGCCATGATGTTCCTCTTCATTTTGTCCTTCCAATAAGAATATCCCTTCCCATTGTAAATAGGAATTGGTTCGCCCGAGCGAACAGCTTCAAACGACATTCTTGAAAACACTCCAGGCAGTTAGAACAAAATACGCAAAGCGTAGGGAGTGCCTAGCTCTGATACCAATTGAAAGCTCAAGAATGATCAGAGGGGATGGGGTGAATGATCACTTCAAAAAATTCTAAAGAAATTAGAAGGAAAACATGCAAACAACTAATGACTAAGAGAATCTCGAAGGGATTGCAGTAACAAAGGACATGTCTAGAACGAAAGGAATGGAGATGAGGGGAAACGTCGAAGGCAAACATATTGACGAGTAAATACAGAAAGTAAATACGAGTAAAAAAACGAGCCTGACACTGTGATGTTTGGTAAACCAGTTCACACTCTGCAAAGTGCTATGTATGGTTGGAGGGACTGGTGATTGAACACCTGGAGAAAATATCTCTCCGTCCTATTCTCCACTGCAACAAACTCCTCGAGCTTGTCAAGTTATTACTCGGGGTGGATGATTCAGGACATCTATGAAACCTTTACAGACTTCCTTCCGCAGTGAAAATTACTCTTCAGCTGATTGACAGGCGACGCCTAACCGTCTAGGAGACTTGCAGATCTCCAAGATAAAATGATTGGCTAATATCAACCGAAGTTTCTGTGAATTGCTCAACTCAGTTTGGGACTTAGGTTTGGTTTTCTCTCGAAATCTTTATCGGGATGCTTACAACACTTATGTCTTAGAATATTCAGTGGAGCAGCCAATCAAAAATGGCGGGTGGGTGCGGGGTATTTATAGGTGGCGATCCCGATGGTGAAATGACTGAAGTGACCCGACGCAACCGTTTTACACGTGTCCAGAACGGTCGGATTTTTAATCACTGCGCAACTTTTCTTGCGGGGCAAGTAAGTTGACTTACCGAGCGAGTTCTCTCTCGAAAGCACCAAGTGCGATGACTTTGCGTTCGAGCTATTACTCGACTCAATAAGATCTCTCTCGGTAGGATATCTTTGGGTTTTAAGTTGAGCAGAGAAAATTCACTTCGACTAAGATTTCAACTAGCAAACCCCTCTTGATAGTACGGTTTTTCTTACGACTCAAGAAAACAAAAGAGAAACTAGTAAAAGATTAAGTCTTCTTCCATCTTCAGCTTTCTCCTCGTTGCGATTCTACTCGAGAGCATCTTCTTGTTCGACGACATTTTTAGGGGTCGTCTTCCTTCAAAGGCTTCGGTAAAGGACTGCAGCATAGCTGCAGTGAGTTGTCCTTTGAGCTTCTACATGCAAAATCCATTCTTCAAGAACCTAAGAATCTGTTTATACTCGAAACAATATTAGTTCCTCTACTTCTTTGTCCAACAATATCCAAAACCTTCGGGGGGCAAAACTTGCTCTTAAAGTAAGTATTCGATTGTTGACACTTCCACCACCCATATTTTTCTAGCCTCTTCAGTGCCGTGCATTGCCCTTTCTCACCTCGAGAGTTGGCGCATAATTCGGCGGTACATCCAAACCCTTGGCATGATACGCTCTGTCATCATAAACCTTCTTATATCTTTCGTCAAAACAACCACCATGCATACCTATCAAGGCATTTCCATATCATTTCCGTGATACATTGCCATGCAACATCCACCTTCTCATGACTTGATCTTCATGTCATACATGATTTTTCTTGATCGACGAGCCGCATGTTAGTTGGGCCTTTCCCTAATAATTACTACATGACGCGCTAGTATCATTGCATATCCTGCTACACTGGCAGAGGCATACATTTGCATACATCATGATAGCTTCATCTTCTTTATGTTGAGTACTTTTGTAACGTGTGAAAGATCTTCTATACTTCTTGTAATATATAGAGTGTTGCCCCTAAAGTGAGGAAAAGATCCCAAAGAGGACAAATGAGAGTTAAATAGAAAGAACCATTGAGGCCACAAAAAAGTAGAAAAAGGAGAAAAAAGAAAATAAAAAGAGAGAAGGGGGCACACTACTATTCCTTTTGAGATATCCACACTCGTACTCCCTCTTATATCTTGTACTCCATAGAGATCATTATAAGTGCATATAGCTATGTGGGGACCCTTACACTATAGAACTTGGCTTGTATATTCCAATGATGAGCCTCCTCAAATGAGCTCTAGGTCTTCTTGAGCAAGCAAGTTGGATGCACCCCCACTAGTTCCTTTGGAGAGTTTTCCATAGCTGACATGTGCATCCGTTGCATGGCAATCCCTACTCCTCACATCATATCTATCATTTCGCTTTCTCTCGCCTATGATTTTCCTCATTGATGTGATCCTTTCACACCTTTTTATCTTCCTCCTCCATCTTTTTTTCTCTTTCACCGTTTAAGTGTCAACTTTCTTGCTTACGCTCATCCATTGCATGAGTGTTCAAAAAGTCGAAAGGGAGTGGATCAGTTTGACTTGTACCTGGCTAGTAGTCTGGGGACGAGTCAAAATAAGATTCCAAAGGAGACTAAGTGTGAAACTTTAGTAGATTGTGTTCTCAACCAAAATAAATAGTATGTTTTTTTTCTCTAAACCCATCTCCCACTTCTTTCACGCAAACACCATTTGGAGACATTCGCATCACGGACAGCGAGAGCTCTTGCACCTTTATGTTCTTATGTTGCTTGTTTCAATGCTAATATAGACTCTTGGTTGTTATGACTTGAATTGAATTACATGCCTTGCTTGCCTTAATTAAAAGTTCTTATACGGTTGGTAGCATGTCACCAAAGAAATTATGCTTGTTATCATTTACCTACTCGAGGACGAGCAGGAATTAAGCTTGTGGGTGTTGATACGTCCCAAACGTATTAATATTTTCTGCTTGATCCATGCATGTTTTTGGTGACATTTCTATACTTTTGATACACTTTCATACACTTTTGATCATATTTGGACTAACCTATTACCTCAGTCCACCCCAGTGCCAGTTTCTGTTTTCTGCTGTTTTTGTATTTCAGGTTTTCCCATTACTTAAAATGCCCAAAAAATTCCGGGAAAATATATAAAAAACCAGCGAGACGGAACCTTCCAGAGCCTCGAAGTAGGGCCAGAGGGGGGCCACCAGGGTACAGGCGCCCTAGGGGCGCGACCCCTCTGGTGGCCGCACTGGGTAGCCTCGTGGACACCCGGGGCCACCCCTTGGCCCCCCTTCGTCCTATATTTACACCGTCTTCCGAAACACTGGAAGACATAACCCTTTTTCATGATCTCCCCTCTGTTCCGCCGCCGTCGCACTTCCAAGATCGGGGTTGCCAGGAGACCGTGTCCAGGCACCCTGTCGGAGGGAGGATTGACCTCCGGGGGATTCTCCACCACCATGGACGCTTTCCTGTTGAGCCGTGAGTAGTCCACCTTGGACCATGGGTCCATGATCAGTAGCTATGTGATTTCTTCTCTCCATATTTGTTCTTCAATGTTTAGACCTTGTGAGATGCCCTACATGATCAAGGCACATATGTAATTTTCCTGTTGGTGTTATGTTGAGTTTGCTGGGATCTGATGGATTATGAGATTATGTTCATATTATGATGAGTAAAATATTTGGTTCTTCTCCTTTTATATATATGTTCTTGAGCAATTCTTGCATGTTCTCCGTCGA
The DNA here is from genome assembly GCA_950022295.1 of Bromus sterilis. Taxonomy (NCBI): domain Eukaryota; kingdom Viridiplantae; phylum Streptophyta; class Magnoliopsida; order Poales; family Poaceae; genus Bromus; species Bromus sterilis. The sequence goes on along the minus strand of OX465599.1, from coordinate 277,865,078 downwards.
TTTTTATTACTTTGGCCAAGTGATGGATCGTAACCCCAAGAGGGAGCGTTATGCATGATTGTGAGTTCATGCCCCCCAATGACTAGCTTGAGTGAAAGAAACATGAGTCTAGGGGATGTGTTGTTGCCACAAGGGGAAAACAACGATGCTTGTACTTTGGGTGCAAGGATTGTTTACTTTACGCAAAGTTCTTTTAATGGAGTTGTTTGTTGCTTTGGGTTTACACTTTGGGTGTGTCTCGCAATATAATACCAGCGAGATGTTCTAGATATATATCTCAAGGTGGATGATTACTGAGTAGATGCACATGGATTTCGGTCTACTTGTCTTGGCGTACTTCCCATGCTTTTGAGCCTCTTCCTTTCTTTTGTAGCATAGTTAGCATTGCGGTGCATTTTTAATCCTGTCAATTTCCCAACTGTAATTTGTTCACCTCGCATAGCTATTTATCATCTTTTGGGAGAGAGACATAACTAGTCAACTTCATGGGACCCCGATCCATATTTCCACCACTGTTTACACCCTTAATTTACTTCCTGATTTTACTTTATTTTGCATTTATCACTACTATCTACCCTTGCATTTGACCCTTTGTAAACAACAAGACCGGAGAGATTGACAACCTCTATGTACTCGTTGGGAGCAAAGTTATCTGTTGCTGTGTGCAGGTCCACGTCAACTCTCACACTATCAAGTAATTTCTAGCGCCGTTGTCACCTACTTGTCGTTGTCGGAGTCCGTCGGAGACATCAACCTCGGTATATTCACTGAGGGAAACTTGTTTTTGTGCTACATTTCAACCTTCCACTTGGGGTAACCAACGAGGGGCGACAAGCCATCACTTTACTTTGATGTTTTTACATTTTTTGCTTTGCCACCACTATTTTCGTTGCCACCATCACTTCCATCACACCGTTACTACTAATAAATTGTTGCCAAGCAAGTATCTTTCAGGTGCGGTTGAATTTACAATTCAACTGTCAAAACTTATAAATATTCTTTGGCTCCCCTTGTGTCGAATCAATAAATTGGATTATTCTTACCCGCGAACACTGTTGCGATCCCCTACACTTGTGGGTCGTCAAGACTTTTCCTGGTGCCATTGACAGGGAACATAGCTTTATTTACAAGCCTACTTGGAGTTTTTTTATACTATTTGTTTCGTCCCAAACGTATCTATAATTTCTGCTTGTTCCATGCTCTTTTGGGTGACATTGCTATGTGTTTTTCTACACTTTCATACCTTTTTACACATATTTGGACTAACCTACTAACTCAGTGCACCTAGTTCCAGATTCCGTCTGTTGATGTCTATGAATAGAAGGTTTTTACCCATATTTACAGAGCCCAAAAAATTCCAACAAACATATATAAAAAATCACGTGCCTGAAGCTTCTAGAATCATCGAAGGAGCGCCAAAGGGGGCCACCCCCTCCCAGCAGCCAAGGGGCGCGACCCCACCCTAGGTCGCGCCACCAGAGCGCCTTGGGGGAGGGGCCACCCCCTGGTGCCCCCCTTCGTCCTATATTTACACCCTGTTCCAGAAACCCTCGGGAGGAATGATACGTCCCAAAAGTATCTATAATTTATACTCGCTCCATGCATGTTTGTGTGATATTGCGATGATCTAGATACACTTTCATACACTTTTGATCATATTTGTACTAACTTATTAACTCAGTGCACCCTAGTGCCAGTTCCTGTTTTCTGCTATTTTTCTATTTCAGGTTTCCCTTATATTAAAAGTGCTCCAAAAATTCGGGAAAATCGGATAAAAATCACCGTAGAAGAACCTTCTAGAATCACCTGGGTGGGGCCAGAGGGCCATCACCAGGGGCCCAGGCGTGACCTAGGGACTAGCGCGCCTAGACCCCTGGTGGCCCCCCTGGCTGCCCCCCTTCGCCTATATATTCTCCAGGACGGGATTCTGCCAAAGACAGACCCCTTTTTCGCGATCTCACCTCTGTTCCGCCGCCACTGCGCTTCCAAGAGCGAGAGCGCCAGCAGACCTCTTCCTGGTACCCTGCCGGAGGGAGGATTGACCTCCGGGACCTTCCCCTCCATCATGGACGCTTCCCGCATGATCCATGAGTAGTCTACCTTGGACCATGGGTCCGTGATCGGTAGCTATGTGATGTTCTCCTCCCCTCGTTGTTCTTCATGGATTAGACCCTGTGAGCTGCCCTACATGATCAAGGCACATATGTAATTCTTTATGCCGTTTCTATGCTGAGTTTTCTTGGATCCGATGGATTATGAGACTATGTTCAGTTTGTGATAGAGAATATATTTTGTTCTTATCTCTTATATTTTTGTTCCTAAGTAATTCTTGCATGTTCTCTGTTGTTGTTTATTGCTTTGGCCAAGTAGTAGGTAGTGACCCCAAGAGGGAACGTTATGCTCGATTGTGGGTTCATGCCCCCCGATGACACGCTTGAGTGACAGAAACATGAGTCTAGGGGATTTTTTGTTGCCACAAGGGGGAAAACAACGGTGCTTGTAACCGCGGTTGCAAGGATTGTTTACTTTACGCAAAGTTCTTTTAATGCAGTTGTCTGTTGCTTTGGGTTTACACTTTGGGTGGGGCTCGCAACTTAATATCAGCGAGATGTTCTGGATAGATATCTCAAGGTGGATGATTAGTAGTAGATGCAGTTGGATTTCGGACTACTTATTTTGGCGTACCGCCCATGCTTTTGAGCCTCTTCCTTTCTTTGTAGCATATTTAGCATTGCGGTGCATTTTTAATCCTGTCAATTGCCCAGTCGTGATTTTTTTACCTCGCATAGCAGTTTTATCGTCTTTTGGGAGAGATACATCACTAGTGAACATCACGGGACCCCGGTCCATATTCTCATCACTCTTTACACACTCATTTATTTTCTGTCTTTACTTTCCAGTTGCTATCACCATTATCATTATCCCTTGTGTTTGATCCTTTGTAGACAACAAGACCGGAGAGATTTACAACCTCTCTGAACTTCATTGGGAGCAAAGTTATTTGTGTCGTGTGCAGGTCCAGGTTAAGAGAGCAATATCTCAAACGGCGCGTTGCTCGCTTCAACACCTACTTGTCTCTTTTGGAGTCCTACGGGTTCGATCTCAACCTTGGTATCTTTGCCACGGGAAATTTACTGCTATCCTATATCTCACCTTCCACTTGGGGTAACCAACGAAGGGTGAGAAGCCGTTATCATCTCTCGTGCATCAAGGAACCCCGCATCGCTATTTTCACCTCTGTTCCGCCGCCACCTTGCTTCCAAGATCGGGAGCACCAGAATACCTCTTCCCGGCACACTGCCGGAGGGAGGATTGACCTCCGGGAGCTTCTCCACCGCCATGAGCGCTTCCCGGATGTGCCGTGAGTAGTCCCCATTGTACCATGGGTCCATGACCAGTAGCTATGTGATGTCTTCTCTCCAATCTTGTGTTTCAATCCTTAGCCCTTGTGAGATGCCCTACATGATCAAGGCATCTATGCAACTATGTTTGTTGGGATCAGATGTATTATGAGATTATGTTTAGATTGTGATGAGTTATATATTTGGTTCTCCTTTTATATTTTGTTCTTGAGTAATTCTTGCATGTTCTCTATTGTTTTTTATTGGTTTGGCCAAGTAGTAGATAGTAAATCCAAGAGGGAGCGTTATGCTTGATTGTGGGTTCATGCCCCCCGATGTCTAGCTTGAGTGACAGAAACATGAGACTAGGGGATGTGATTTTGCCACCAGGGAGAAAACAACGATGCTTGTAACTTCGGTTGCAAGGATTGTTTACCGTACACAAAGTTTGTTAATGCATTTGTCTGTTGCTTTGGGTTTACACTTTGGGTGGGGCTCGCAGCTTAATACCAGCGAGATGTTCTGGATAAATATCTCAAGGTGGATGATTAGTGAGTAGATGCAGTTGGATTACGGTCTACTTTTCTTGGCGTACTGCCCATACATTTGAGCCTCGAACTTTCTTTGCAGCATAATTAGCATTGCGGTGTGTTATAATTTTGTCATTTTCCCAGCTGTAATTTGTTCATCCAGCTTAGCTATTTTATCGTCTTTTTGGAGACAGACATCACTAGTGAACATCATGGGACCCGGGTCCATATTTCCACCACTGTTTACACCTCAGCTATTTGCTGCTTTATTTCCTTTTCAGTTGCAATCACCATCATTATTTCCACCGTGCGTTTGACCCTTTGTAAACGCAAGGCCGAAAAGATTGACAACCTCTCTGAACTCGTTGGGAGCAAAGTTATTTGTTGTTGTGTGCAGGTCCAGGTCAAGGAAGCAACTTTTGTCTTAAAAATGGTGTCATTGTTTCCTTGCCACCTACTTGAAGAATTCGGAGTCCAACTGGCCGACTCAAACCTTGGTATATTCCCAAGGGATTTTTTTTGCTATGCTACATTAATCCGCTATGGGTAAGAAAGGAGACCCCAGAGTTCCGATGTTACCCTCCACTACAAGAAAAGGTATTGTTCTTAGCACTAGCGCTAAACATGATTCACCTTATGTTATGAGTAAGTTTGCTTCACCACCACCACATGTTGCTTCGACTGAGTCTGGTAGTACCTCTGATGCTTTTGATGATGCTTCTACTGTTCTTGATGAGACAGGTTCACTTGGTCACTTTATTGAGTCTCAGATTGCTAAGGTTGCAAAAAAAATCGAGAACTGAAATTTCTGATGCACGTTCTCGTACTGGTAGATCCTCTTATTACCCTTCTTTGAGTAGGCTCAAGGTTAAATGTTTTGATGATGATTATATTGAACTTGATGATGAATTTTATAGAGAACTTGCAGAGTGTAATGATTCTACATATCCGGATGCTATGAACTTGCAGAGTTAAATGCTTTGAGTAGGCTCAAGGATAAAAAATTTTAGTAATGGCGCACCTATACAAAGTGCGCCATTACTAACTTTTTTTTATTTTTTATTTTTTATATTTTCCCGCCTTCAAAATTCAATTTTTTTTAAAAGTTAGTAATGGCGCACGTATACAAAGTGCGCCATTACTAAATTTTTTTATTTTTTGAATTTTTTTCCCGCCTTCAAAATTCAATTTTTTTAAAAGTTAGTAATGGCGCACCTATACAAAGTGCGCCATTACTAACTTTTTTTATTTTTTCGATTTTTTTATTTTTTATTTTCCCTCCTTCAAAATTCAATAAAAAATAAAAAAAGTTAGTAATGGCGCACTTTGTATATGTGCGCCATTAGTAACCAAACTTACTAATGGCGCATCTATACAAAGTGCGCCATTACTATGTCGAGGAATGGGTCAAACCTTGGTCAAACATAGTAATGGCGCACTTTTCTAAAGGTGCGCCATTACTGCCCCAACTTACTAATGGCGCACCTGTAAAAAGTGCGCCATTACTATGTTCAAGAATGAGTCAATCCTTGGTCAAACATAGTAATGGCACACTTTTCACCAGGTGCACCACTGCTATTTATGTTACTAATGGCGCACTCTATAATGGTGCTCCATTACTATTTACTAATGGCGCACCACATGTATAGTGCGCCATTAGTGTCCATATTATCTATAGCCATTTTCCACAGAAAAATGCAGCTAGAGTATTTGTACTCTAGTGCAAGTGGGAGACTATTGGGAATGTGCCCTAGAGGAAAATAAAATATTTTTATTGGCATATTCCATTAGTTCATAATAAGTTTTATACTGTGCTATAACGGTATTAAGCGGAAACATTAATACACGTGTGGTATAAATCAACTAGGTCCCTAGTTAACTCTAGTATACTAGTCCACTATCAATCGGATGATCAAGGTTTCCTTATCATGAGGACATAATCGCCTATTTACAATGGGGCCGTATCATTGGGAGAATGATATGATGGACACACACCCACCAGAAGTGTTGCAATGTGATCGAGTCACGTAAGTTCAACATTGCGATAACTATAACGTAGTGACCAGATCCTTTGACCATAATGATCATACGTAATTACTAACTATTAGGATGCCTTGATTTACATCCACCGCCTGACTGAAATATGTTGGCCATAAAGGTGTACTTCAGGTATTCCGAAATAGATACGTTAATGAATATGAAAATAGATCAAAGCGGGATTTGTCCATCCGAGTGATGGATAGGTACTTTGGGCCCACTCGATGATATTACATCATAAATATTGCAATCATGTGACTAGGTCACGGGGTTGTAATATCACGGGAACGAGTAAACATGTTTGTCGGTAATCAGGATTAACTAGGTATATTGTATACGGACGATCAAACCTTGGACAAGCAAAGTACCATAGGATAAAGGGAGCATGCTCAACGTTAACGGATCCAACAACGATGAAGTTCATTCGATGGAAGCGCAGGGGCCATCTAGGATTGTACCCAGGTCTGATCGATGGTCATTGATCAAGAGAGTGTCTTGATCATGTCTGATGTTTTCCAGACCGTAGGGTGTCTCACACTTAAGGGTATTCGACACATTAAGGATAGATTCGGGATCATTGGTTAAATAAGAGAGAACACCAGAATTGTTCTGGTGAAGGCTAGAAATGGTTCTGGAGATTTTGAATTTTTCAAAATATTATTTAAATATGTTTTAGTATTCAATTAATGAATTAAATATTAAAAATATTATTTAAATAATTAAATAATGAATCAAAAGGCACATGGGCCTCATAGGGCCCATTAGGGGAAGAGGGAGTCTTCACCCATGGGCCATGGCGCCATGAAGAAGCCCACCCCCCTTTATTTGGTGCGCCTCCCCCTCCCTTGGGATTAGTCCCACGTAGGATGTTGAGGGAGGTTGCCCCCCTCCTTGGCCTATGTAAGGAGGGGTAGGGTGCCCTTTTTCTTTATGAATTTTTGAGACAAGTTCTCATTTCTCTTCCTCCTTTCTCCTTCCTTGAGTGGACTCCCCTTGTTTGGAGTCTGCAGTTGGTTGGAGATTTTTCCACCATACGCACGCCGTCGTGCTGCTGGAATCGGGATCCAAATCCATCTTCTTTCCGCTGCTCTTCTGTTTCGGAGCCCAGAGGGATGTCGGGTACATCGTACGTGTGTAATCCCGCGAGGCACTACACTTGTGGTGCTCCTTCATCGTCGTGGCCGTATCGCGGCATCTTCACCGACAACGTTCCGACGAGGACTCAATATCTTCATCGGTCTAGGAGGACCAGGTGGATTTTGGATTCATCATGGATCTGCGCGACATCAGGGATTGCCGGTACGACTACACCAACCACATTCATGAAGGAACGTTTCCTGCTTAACGGACTACATACTGGTATGTGACCTATTTCCATCTGTTACTTGCATCGCCATAGCATAGATCTTGGGTTTCGGCCTCGTAGGTTATGCAAAATAAAAATTTCTGCCTCGAAACCCAACATTTTATGGCAGAGAAAATGAAGATGCTATTGCACACCTTACTAAACTCACTGAGTTGGGTGGCTTATTTTCCAATGAGGACAAGAAACGAAACTATTGTGTTACTAAGCTACTTCCCTTTTCCTTAAAGGAGGGTGCTAAAGCATGGTATGATGCACTACCATGTGGTTCTATTAAAAGTCCTCAAGATTTAGCTCATTCTTTTATTGCTAAATATTTCCTTGCTCATCTGCAACATGCTGCTTTACAAAGAATTTATAACTTTATACAGTTGCAGGATGATCATCTCCCTAAAGCTTGTGGGAGGTATTTCAGTTTATTCAAGGCGAGGCCAGGACATGGAGTTTCTAAGAATGAATTGCTTGATATATTTTATGGAGGACTAACCGATGAATATAGATCCTATCTAGATAATTGTGCTGGTTATGTTTTCAGGGAATGAACTCCGGACGATGCCAAAGAAATAATGGGAAAGATAGCCAAAAATTATGATGATTGGTCCGTCCCTGAGCCACCTCTAACACCGAAGAAGAGGGGTATGCTTGTATTAACCCCAAAGATATGCAAGAAGCTAAGAAGTCTATTAAAGAGAGAGTTATTAAGGCTGAAGATGTGAAGAATCTACCTCCTATTGAGAAGTTGTGTCAGCCTACCACTCAACCCCCTATGGTAGAGACACACTCTCTTTTAGAATTTGATAATTTTAGATGATCATGATAATTTTATTACTAATCAAAGTCAGTTTAATGAGAGGATTCAAAATCAATTGCATGATAATTCCCTTGCTATCAAAAGTCTACTTGATGTTCTAGGAAGAACAGTTAATGATGTTAAAGGTCTTGTTAAGCATTTTCATATGGTTCAAACTCAACTTGAACAAATTTATAATGTGAAAAAAGATTTTCTTGCTAACAATTCCAAACAAGTTGATACACGGTCTTATGGTATTAAGATCCGAGGTGAGACACTCACCCAAGACCCTCTCTATCCGAAGAGAGTCGAGAAAGATTCTCAAATGCAGGAACAAGATGTTCACAGCTGTAACGACCCAATTCACATAGAATTGGAGTCTCTATGATCAAGTGACAGTCCATGTACTGAACTCGCTGGCACACACAGTATCATAGATGTATATCAAAGTAAAATTGCATCATTATTACAACGTATGATCCAGAATAACATGAATAACAAGTTGCATAGCTCAACGCTATCTTATTCAATATAAATATAGCAGAAGCAAAAGCAAATAACGAGGAATCCCATCAACATCCACAAGAGAACATGCTGAGTGAAGACCCGTGACCCTAAACGCACCTCACTGGTCGTCTGAAAAACCTGCAACACCGAAGGTTACAGCCCAACAACGGGTCAGTACTTTTGATTTGTACGGAATGTCACACGAAAAAGGATATAACAGACCTATTGCTACATGCAAGGATAAGTAAAAGGAAGGTTTATGGTTTTGTTTTGTAGAAAGCTGATTTTTCCCAATCTACCTAGTCAAAATTTTAGTTTAACTTACTACTTAAGATTGAAATGGCAACACCAGTTCCAATCCACACCCTTTATTAAATCTTGCCCACTCAAGTTTATTTTGGCGATTCATCTGTCTAGTAGCTCCCTTCTACGTACTGGAATGAAATCAGTAGCTCCCTTCTGAAAGCGTGCCAGACTATTTTGGTACAGTAATCAGTAGTAAGCGTGCCAGACTCTAGTAGCTCCCTTCTGAAAGCATTCGAAAAAAAGATCCTCCAGTAACAGTAATGTCTAGTAGCTCAAGGATGTCCATAACCGGGGACACGGCTAATCATGATTAGTTTTTACTCTGCAGAGGTTAGTACACTTTCCCCGTTGGACTCAACCCGAAGATTGAGACGACGTCTTTCAGAAGAGGTCACCTACACCCAACGGCAAGTCGATACACCTATCACATCTACATCTGCTAGCTGTGCACGGGAGAGGCTTCCTACATCGTACTCAACTAAGTCAGAGCCCATATGGCCAGCGGCTGTACATGGAAGCTCCTAGTCACCAAGTATTTCTGATCTTTTTGACCCTGGACGGCGCCCACATATGTTCAGAGGGTAGATACCATGACGTTCTTTATACCACCAAAACCATACATTAGGGGTATAACCTGGTCACGCCTTAGATAAGGTACGAGCCCCCAGGAAGGACTCCCTTCCCGTCCAGAGGTGTATTCTAATTAAAGGTTGCTAGTCAAGTCATTAAATCCTCACATAGCTCAATGTAATCTTAAACCAATCCACGTCTACAAGCATAGAAAATATATAACAAGCACGTGCTAGGTTGTCTAAGAAAAAAGAATATAATCATATGCCTACCCTACCAGGTTTGCAGCAACAGAATATAAAACTTCCTACACATGCATAGGGTGATATTTGCTACATGCATAAGTAAAAATATAGGTTGTGAAATGCTCAAAGTATGACTTGCCTTCATCCTGTTCCTGACGATGACACTCTTCACAAAATGAAGTGTTGCACTTCGGACAGTCTACACGATCAAACAATGGTTGCATTCAATACACATATAATACATAAACAATGCAACAGTAAAAGAACCAAATGAAAAGTAAGAGAACAAACTAAACAGTATCTAAACGATAACAGCAAGTCGCCACGATCCCAACGCAACTGGAATCAGCGAAAACGGATACACCGTATAAAAGATACGATCACAAGAAGTTTGAATTTAAATCTGTACAAAATTCAAATTTGAAAATTGTAACAGTGCAAAGCGCATCCTACTATAAACTAGACTTCACCACGGTCGCAACGCAAAAATAATCACCTAAAACGGAGCTATGTTTTAAAAGATATATCGAATACCGTCCTAGGGTGAAATCAGTGAAAAAGGGCCTATCCGCTAATAAAATAATTTTTCTGTCGCGAATAGGTCCTCGGCTACGGAGCGAACGGCGTCCACTCCGGCCAATAGTCCGGCAAACGTCCGCTAAATAAATAAAACTGGTGGTGAACCAAAACCCAAACAATAAACCGAAAAAAACCGGATCTGGATCTGAGATCCAAATCGGAAAATCTTAGCCGTCGGCCCCCCGATCCAACGGGCGAGGGCGGCTCGGCTTACTCCGGCGAACCGGCGGCGGGCGGCGGCGGGCGTGACACGGCGCGGCAGCGCGAGCAGGCGGCGGGCGCAGGGAGGCGCGGGGCGGAGCGGGGCGGCGGCGGGGCTCCGGCGGCGCGACGGCGAGACGGCGTCGGCAGCGACGAGCTCCTCTCGGCGGTTCCCGCGCGGCAGCAATTAGGGTTTTGAAAAAAATAAAAACAAAAATCTGAAAATTACATATAGCCAAAAAAATGTTTTTTCTGAGTCCGAAACGGACTCAATTTGCGCGCGGCGCAAAATAGCCGACTAGGCCGTTGGAAGGCCCAAAACGAAAACTCGTTTTTTTATTTGGTCAACCGTCTACGAAGAACATTTTTAAATAATAAAATATTAGTTTTAAAATTGTCACAACAATTAAATAAAATAATAAAAATAATTGTTTTTGCCGAAATTATTATTTGAGCTGTTATGCAATTTTCATAAATACCTTTTATGCAATAAACTCCGTATAAAAATTATAAAAATCCCCAAATTAAATTTAAGTCATTTATAATTCCTATGACATAGTTTAGAAACACCCAAAAATATTTTCAACACTTTTCAACTTTATTTAAAATGGGGATAAGTCATATTATATCCTCTCCAGTAAAATTGCCTTAAGTTGAAAAATGTTTAAAATATTCAGAAAATCGAAATAATGCAAAACTCCAGCATGACACGCATATGATGATATATTAACATCCGAATTTAGAAAATTGCGATGTTACAAACCTACACCTCTTAAGATGAATCTCGTCCTCGAGAGTCAGGCTGGCTAGCAAAGAGGTGTGGATGATCTTTCTTTAAATCTTCTTATCGCTCCCAAGTAGCTTCTTCCTCGGTATGATGATCCCACTGAACCTTGCATAGCTTGATTGTCTTGGTGCGGGTAAATCTTTCTGAAGTCTCTGGAATCTTCACAGGTTTCTCCTCATAAGTCAAGTCACTCTCCAACTGAATTGCCTCAAGTGGCACTTTATCTCTCAAAGGAATATCTGCCATCTCTGCATGACACTTCTTCAACTGGGATACGTGAAACACATCATGAACTCCTGACAAAGCTTCTGGCAACTCCAAATGATAAGCTACCTCTCCTCTGCGCTCCAAGATCTTGTAAGGCACAAGCTCTCAACATATCCTCTAGAATCTGATTCACTCTCTCTGTCTTCCCATCTGTCTGTGGATGAAAAGTTGTACTGAATTCCAGCCTGGTGCCCAAGGTCTCATGCAACTGACGCCAAAACTTGGATGTAAACTGAGTACCTCTATCATACACTACCTTACTTGGAACTCCATGCAGACAGAAAATCCTGGTCATATATATCTTGGCTAGCTTAGCACTTGTATAAGTTGTCTTTACTGGAATGAACTGAGCAACCTTAGTCAAACGATCAACAATCACCCAAATAGAATCATATCCTGACCGAGTCCTCGGTAAACCAGTAATAAAGTCCATAACTATCTGATCCCACTTCCAATCGGGTATAGGCAAAGGCTGCAACAATCCTGTTGGCTTATGATGTTCAACTTTGACTCTCTGGCAAACATCACACAACGCAATATACTGAGCTATCTCTCGCTTTAGGCTAGGCCACCAAAATCTCTCCCTCAAGTCCAAGTACATCTTGGTATTCCCAGGATGGATAGAATAAGGTGAATCATGTGCCTCCTGAAGAATCAACTTCCTGATATCTGCATCCTGTGGTACACAAATGCGCTTCTCAAACCAAATGGCTCCATGCTCATCCTCACGGAAACCCTCTGCTTTCCCTTTGATCATATTCTCCTTTATTTCGTCAATCCCTGCATCACCCTTCTGAGCTTCTCTGATTCTTTCCAACAGATTTGGCTTCACTTCCAATGTTGCCACATATCCCTTAGGAACTATCTCCAACCTGAGATTCTTGAACTGCTCACATAATTCAAGTGGCATATCCTCAACATTAGCAACATTATGTGAATCTTACGGCTCAATGCATCAGCAACGACATTTGCCTTACCAGGATGATACTGCACAGTCAAATCATAATCCTTAATGAGCTCTAGCCATCTACTCTGCTTGAGATTCAACTCCTTCTGAGTAAAAATATACTTCAAACTCTTATGATCAGTAAATATATCACAATGATTACCAACAAGATATTGTCTCCATGTTTTCAATGCATGAACAACTGCAGCTAACTCAGAATCATGTGTAGGATAGTTCTGCTCATGGTTCTTAAGCTGACGTGAAGCATAAGCAACAACTTTACCTCCTTGCATCAAAACACAACCAAGTCCTCGACGAGATGCATCACAATATACTTGGAAATCTTTATGTATATAAGGCAAACATAAAACTGGTGCAGTCACTAACCGTTTCTTCAACTCCTGAAAGCTGTTTTCACATTCCTCTCTCCAATCAAACTTATTCTCTTTCTTTAATAGCTCAGTCATTGGTTTTGCAATCTTGGAGAAATTCTCAATGAACCTCCTATAATATCCTGCAAGCCCCAAGAAACTGCGAATGTCTCCAACTGTCGTGGGTGTCTCCCATTCTGTAACTGTTGAAACCTTGGATGGGTCCACAGCTACTCCATCTCTCGACACAAAATGTCCAAGAAATCCTACCTCCTACAACCAAAACTTACACTTGATGAACTTGGCATACAATTTGTGCTCCCTAAGCTTCTCCAATACCAAACGCAGATGTGCTTCACGCTCTTTCTCATTCTTGGAATACACCAATATATCATCAATGAACACCACAACACATTTATCCAAGAACTCCATAAACACCTTATTTGTCATATTCATGAAGTATACATAACGGTATACTCATACAATCCATACCTTGTAGTAAAAGCAGTCTTCGGAATATCCTTCTCCCAAATCTTCACTTGATGATACCAGAACGAAGATCAATCTTAGAGAACACACAAGCTCCCTCCAACTGATCAAATAGATCATTAATCGCAGGTAGAGGAAACTTGTTCTTGATAGTAACATCATTCAAAGAACGGTAATCTACACACATCCTATGGGTTCCATCCTTCTTCTCAACAAACAAAACTGGAGATCCCCAAGGTGAAGAGCTTGGGCGGATGAATCCCTTTGCCTGCAACTCTCTAATATGCTCCTTGAACTCTGCAAGTTCATAAGAGGGCATCCTATACGACCTCTTAGCAATAGGCCTAGTGCCTGGTATTAAATCAATAAGAAACTCAATCTCCCTATCTGGTGGCATACCTGGCAACTTCTCTGGAAACACATCCGGATAATCCCTCACAACATGCACATCATCCATGATACCCCCCTTAAGAGAATTCACCTGAGCGTGATGATGCTTATAGTTGGATACATATCTGATCTTCTGCCCAGTCGGTGTACGGAGAGTGATGGACCGACTGGCACAATCAATAACACCTTGGTACTTGGCTAGCCAATCCATGCCCAATATAACATCCAAACCTTGTGACCTCAATATAATCAAATATGTAGGAAAATCATGCTTCCCTATGGCTAAGCTTATCTGATAGCATCCCGAACTAGCTGACATCTCCGCTCCCGGTGAACTTATGAGCATAGATGACTTAAGAACTACGGTAGGTAACTCATGCTTATCCACAAATACCCTTGATATGAATGAATGTGATGCACTAGAATCAAAAAGAACAAGTGTGGGTACTGAATTGATAAGGAACTTACCAATAACAGCATCAGGCTCATCACAGACTTCCTCCACATTGACATGGTTCACATGCCCCTTGTTGAAAGGATTAGGCTTGCTGACTCCAGAATTCCCATTGTTGTCCTTGTTCTCTGGGCACATGTTGGAGTAGTGTCCCATTTTCCTGTACTTGTAGCACTAAACTTGACTAAGGTCCTTCTGAGCATTCACCACTTGATGGTTCTGGTTGTAGTTCCCTCCATTTCCATTTCCTTTCCCATTGCCATTGCCATTCTTGTGCCCATTGTGATGATTGTGGCCATTATGGTTGTGGCCATTCCCTCCATTATGATTGTGTCCATTTCCACCATGACGATTATGTCCATGACGAGGATCGGCGTCGGCAAATCCTAGGGTCAGGTACCCTAGGTTTCGTGTAGGAGGAAGGAGAGCGACGTGGCCTGCGTTGGTAGGATTCGGAGGTGACAAGCGACACATGGGGGCACGATTTACCCATCTTCAGGCCCCCGGAGGGAAAACCCTACATGCTGCTTGCCTGATCTTGTATTGATGATTATGTACAGAGGTGCCGCGAGGGCTTTGGTGGAGAGAGATTTGTCTAGTTCTATGCATGGGGGTTGAGATGTGTGTTTAGATGTCTAGAGAGGTGCCCCTGCCTCGCTTTATATAGATAGCCAGGTAGGGGTTTACATGAGTCCTAGTCGACTACAAGCAGGAGTCCTTGTCTTGCGCCTCAAGTCTTTGGCTTCACGTCTTATTCCATCAACTAGGTGTCCATGAGTGGGACCCCGGTGGGCCGCCAGCCATGACACGCACTAGGTACCCTCACGTAGAGGAGTCGTGGGGTCACCCCCTCGTCAGTAGCCCCCGAGTGCCTGGGGGACTCGAAGAGTCACACAGGTACTCGAATCTACAGTAGCCGCCGTAGTGCGTGTCTCGTTGTCGAGTGAACAGTAGAACCTTTCGGAACCTTCTGTTGAGGATTCATACATCATTTGTTGATGAGCAGTCGAAGTTTCCATGAGTATGCTCCCGATGGGTGTATGAGTGTCTGGGGACTCGCAGAGTCGCGCAGGGACTCGAATTCATTTATTGTTTTATCATCGTATGCGCATCACAGCTTTGAGCCATGAGAATACCTGTTTCGAGGGATTGCTAAGCTGAAATGGCCCAAGGAGTCGACTGGTCGAGCCTTGGTGAATTGCGCTAGTGGAAAGTACCGCAATAGCGCAATCAAGCCCACGTCCCTCGACATGAACTTGGAACGACCGGTGTCTAGCAAGGTCAAGCCGCTGCAGGTCTTATAGGATCAATTGCTGCCAGTCTAAGCAAATAGCCTGAGCGCGTCCGCTTGTCTCTTTCTATCATGCGATCGCATGGAAAATATCGGGATTGAAGTCGCTCTGTGGCAAGTCTTGGCCTGGTCGTTCTGCGCAGCGGGGTCTTACCTACACGCTAAGCTTGCATGGCATCTTGGTACGGTGTGTTGTAGCCCAGGTATAATTATTTTTGTAGAGGCATGGAGCCTGGTTAGCGATGCACCCACTTGGAATAAACGATGAAGTGAGACGTTAGTAGCCACCGGCGAAGCTTTTGCGTGCTCAGGCGAGGAGTCATATAGGAAAGCACCCACTCGGAATATCGTCGAGTACGCAGGTAGTTTAGCTTGCTGAGATTTTGCGAGTAGCCACTCAAACGCTTTTTTGTTTTCAAGGTGAGGGAGCACCCGAACTCCACAGATGTGTTGTTTCCGCTAGCGCGAGTAGTCACTTGAGTACATTTTGCCTTCTGGGTGAGGGAGCACCCGAAACTCTGTTGGTGCGAGTGATCACTCGAGCACATCTTCGTCTTCAGCTAGGTGAGGGAGCACCCGAACTCTATAGAAGAATTTGTTCTTGTTTGGATGGTAGTTTGATATGGTATGCACCCACTCAGAAAACCATCGAGTGGACTAATAGTGTGAGCACCCGCGGAGCGTCTGTATGCTTAGGCGGGGGTCCTTTTTCTCGTTCTTTATGCCTTGTATCATTGTGCGAGTATTCACTCGAGCACTTTTCAGTATGGGCGAGTAAGCACTCAAACCTTCCGAGAGTGCTTCAGGTTGCTTGATACTCCGTCAGTGAGCACTCGATTTTTCAGAGAGTTCTTTCGTGTTGTTTAAGAGTGATCACTCGAATCTTCCGAGAGCGCTTTTGCTTGAGAGTGATCACTTGAATCTTCCGAGGGTGCTTTTGCTTGAGAGTGATCACTCGAGTCTTTTGAGAGAGCTTTCTCTTGAGAGTGATCACTCGAATCTTCCGAGAGTGCTTTTGCTTGGGAGTGATCACTCGAATCTTCCGAGAGTGTTGTTGCTTGAGAGTGATCACTCGAATGTTCCGAGAGTGCTTGTGCTTGAGAGTGATCACTCGAATCTTTCGAGAGTGATTTTTCTTGAGACTCCGAGAGTGCTTTTGCTTGGGACTCCGCGAGTGCTTGTGCTTGAGACTCCGCGAGTGCTTTTGCTTGAGACTCCGCAAGTGCTTTTATTGAGACTCCGCGAGTGCTTTTGCTTGAGACTCCGCGAGTGCTTTTGCTTTTGGAAAAACACTAAGGTATTGTCCCCTTGAAAATGCATCGAGTTCTTCTTTCCGTAGTATGAGCGAGCAGTGCTTCGTCGGGTGCGCGCCAGCGCTTGATACGTCTCAAACGTATCTACTTTTCCAAACACTTTTGCTATTGTTTTGACCTCATTCTTGCATGATTTTGACGAAACTAACCCGGACTAACGCTGTTTTCAGCAGAGCTGCCTGTATGGTTTTATTGTGTGCAGGAAAATGGATTTTTAGACATCCCGGAAAATTACCAAAAAATTACCGGAAAATCCACGCACCCGATGGAGCCAGGAGCCAGAAGTGGGACCAGAGGGGAGACGCGGCCAGGGGTGGGGCCGCGCCCTCAGGCCGCCTGGGCTGCTCCCCCCTCCTCTAGTGCCCTACCGAAGCTCCTATTTATCCCCGTGACGAGAAAACCCCATAACAGAAGTCGTTTTCCCGGTTTCCATCACGGAGCCGCCGCCACCCTCTGTTCTTCTTCGGGAGGGCTAATCTGGAGGCTGATTTGGCCTCCGGAGAGGGGAGATCATCGCCATCGCCATCACCATCACCACTCCATCCACCCTCTATGACTTCTCTTCACATGTGTGAGTAATTCCCTGATGTAGGCAAAGGGGATGGTCGGGATTGGATGAGTTTAATCATGTAATAGTTCGTCAGATCATTGGGGGCATGTTGCATATCATCTAGATTGGTGTTTATATTCTTTTCTACAACTTGTTGTTCTTAATATTTGTCACTTTGGGCCCGAGTGCCATGTTTTCAGATCTGAACCCTATGTGTTTTTATGAATATATTTGTGTTCTAGATCCTATCTATGAGTTGTATGCACCTATTATGGTCCGGAACCGGCGATCCCAAAGGTGACATCTTGGGACACCAAAGGAGATGGTCCATGATTTGAGGATTCCATGTATCCATTGAGTTTATTGCTTTGTTCCGGTGCTCTTTGACAGGAGTACCTTAATCTCCATAAGTTCCTTTTGGCCCCATTCGTAGCGGGATGGTAGGACAAAAGATGTTGTGCAAGTTCTTATTGCAAGCACGCACAACTACCTACGGGATACATGCCTAATTTTTGATATTTGCCTAGATGATCATTGCTTTTCTGTGTGCCTTGCCCCGTGTTAGAATCTATTATATGTTTACTCTCATCCATGCAGCGCCCGACCATCCATCTCCCTAGCCTACAGTGTTTTCAATCCTGCTGGTTATTAGTTGTTACTTTTTGCTATTTACTTTTGCTATTGCTATCATCACTATCATATCACCGTTACCACTTATCTATTGTTGCAAGCAAGTATATTTCAGGTGCGGTTGAATTGACAACTCAACTGTCAAAGCTTATAAATACTCTTTGGCTCCCCGTGTGTCGAATCAATAAATTGGGTTAGCTTACCCGCGAAGACTATCTTGATCCCTTACGCCTGTGGGGCATCAAGCAACGTTTTCTGGCGCCGTTGCCGGAAAGCATAGCAATATTTACAAGTCTACTTGAAGTATCCTTCCTGCTGCATATCATCCGCTATGGGTAAGAAAGGAGATTCCAAGGTTCTGATCTTACCATCCCGTACAAGAAAAGTTACTGTTCTGAACACTAGTGCTACACTTGATTCACCTTTTGTTATGAGTAAGTTTACTTCACCACCACTACATGATGCTTCTATTGAGTCTGTTACTATGTCCGATACTTTTGATGATGCTTCCACTACTCTTGACGATGCTACTTTTCTTGGTCGCCATATTGAAATTCAGACTGCAAAGGCTGCAGCAAAATCCAAGACCGAGACCCCTACTACCTATATTCCTACCTGCAAAACCTTTGGTTACCCGAGCTTAGATGAACTCAGGGAGAGAATCCTTGATGTTGATTATGTTACTCTTGATGATGATTTTTGCAGGGAACTCAGAGAGTGTGTCGACTCTGACCCTGGAGCTGTTAAGGAGCTGCTCAAAAAGCACTCCATGAAGAACAAAGTTATTCCCGATCTTCATTTTTCCACATCTCCTATATGAATCACTGATCCTGATTATGATTTCTCTGTTGATCTTTCACTTATATCTACAGTCGAGGCTGACCCCTTTTATGGCAGAGAAAATGATGATGCTATAGTCCACTTGACCAAACTCGCTGAGTTAAGCAACCTATTCACTACTGATGAGAAGATACGAAACTTCTATGTGGCCAAGCTTTTTCCTTTTTCTTTGAAGGAGGACGATAAATCATGGTACGATGCACTACCCTATGGTTCCATTAAAAGTCCTCAGGACTTAGTCAAATTCTTTGTTGATAAATATTTCCCAGCTCATCTGCAACATGCTGCTTTGGAAAGAATCTATAACTTTAAACAACTGCAGGATGAGCACCTCCCTAAAGCTTGGGGGAGGTTTTGTGATTTACTTAAGGTTATGCCGGGACATGGGATCCCCAAGAATGAACTGCTTGATATATTCTACGCTGGTTTAACCGATGAATCCATAACCTATCTGGATAGTTGTGCTATTTGTGTTTTCAGGGAAAGAACACCGGACGATGCAGAAGAACTAATGTGCAAAATTGCCAAGAACTATGAAGATTGGTCTGTCCCTGAACCACTTCTACCACCGAAAAAGAGGGGCATGCTTGTTTTGAACCCCGAAGATATGCAAGAAGCAAAGAAGTCTATAAAGGAGAAATGTATTAAAGCCGAAGACGTGAAGAATTTACCACCTATTGAGAAGTTGTGTGAGCCTACTACTCACCCTCCCTTGGTAGAGGTACACTCTCTATTATACTTTACTGAAAGTGACATCCCTAGAGGTAAGCCTCCCGACCAATGCTTAGATGAGCTTGATAATTTTATTGTTAAGCAAGACTATTTTAATAGGAAGTTACAAAGTCAATTGCATGATAATTCTCTTGCTATCAAAAATTTATGTGATGTTCTAGAGAGAACAGTTAATGATGTTAAATGTCTTGTTAAGCATTTTCATATGGTTCAAGCTCAGCTTGAACAAATTTCTAATGTGAAAAAAGATTTGCTTGCTAATAATGCCAAACAGGACATACAAGCTTATGGAATTAAAACAAGGGGTGGATCACACACCCATGACCCACTTTATCCCGAGGGGCACCCAAAGAGGATCGAGCAAGATTCTCAAGTACAAGAAGAAGACGAGGATGTTAGCTCTGCAAAGAATAAAAAGAAGAAGAAGAAACACAAGGAGGCTGACAATCCCGATGATCCTATTACAAGTGAAAAGCTAGCTGTTGATCCTAACAGCATATCTACCTCTGATGCTGAAACAGAAGACGATGCTGAGCCTAACGAAAAAGACGCCGAGGAGGATGATCCACCCAAGGTAAGAGAAGAAGAAGCACCCGATAAACGCAAGAGGTACTCTAAAGAAGACTTCATCGCAAGAAGACATGGGAAGGAAAGAGAACCATGGATACAGAAACCCATGCCCTTTCCAGGTAAGTCCCTCAAATCTAAAAAAGAAGAGCATTATAATAAATTTTGTGAATGGATGAAGCCTCTTTTTCTTCAAATTCCTTTGACAGATGCTATTAAGTTACCTCCTTATTCTAAATATATGAAAGATATTGTCACTAGTAAAAGAAAAGTTCCTAATGAGGCAATATCTACTATGCTTGCTAACTACTATTTCAATGGAAAGATTCCTAAGAAGCTCGGTGACCCAGGTATACCCACCATTCCTTGCTCCATAAAGAATAATTACGTCAGAACTGCTTTATGTGATCTTGGTGCAGGAGTGAGTGTTATGCCTTTTTCTCTTTACAAAAGGCTTTGTTTAGAGAAACTAATCCCTACAGATATCTCCCTTCAGATGGCTGACAAATCAACAGCTGTCCCAATAGGTATTTGTGAGGATGTACCCGTTGAAGTTTCTAACTGTTTGATCCTTACAGATTTTGTTGTGCTTGACATGCCCGAGGATGGGAGCATGTCCATTATTCTTGGTAGACCTTTTCTTAACAGCGCAGGTGCTATTTTTGATTGCAATAAAGGAAAGGTCACCTTCAACGTTGATGACAAAGAACACACGATGTATTTTCCAAAGAAGATCGACAAGAGGCATGTCCTTAACTCTATAGAGAATATCGAGACCGTGAAGATTGGAGAATGGGACTGTCCACTACATGTGCACCACAAATACAAAACCATTATGGTGGGGACAATGTCCATCAAAGTGAAGGTGCAATGATTACTTCATAAGAGGGGAGACTTCTTGTTCTATATATCGCCGGTTTGTTGGTAAGACTTGATCAACCTTACTAGTGAAGCTTGTTTTATATAGGTAAAAAGTCAAGCTTGTTATGTTTTCATTTGCTTTGGATTTCATTCTCTTTGATGTACCAAGTTTTTATGTTTTTGAAGCTTCACAATATTAATCAGCACTTTAAGTTTTCAGAAAGTTTTGCAGATTTTTGAACTCCGAGAAATTTTCAACAGTGAAGTTTTCAGAAAAATTCCAGAAAAATGAAAATCAAAATTTCCATGCCGGGAGTGACCCAGAGGCACCTGGGGCTGACCAGGGGGGCCACCAGTGGCCCAGGAGGCCAGCTGGCGCGGCCTGCCCCCTGGCCGCGCCCACAGGGCGCCTGGGGCCCACAGGCCCCACTTCCAGGTATGTCTTCTTCCTCCTCCTTCCTTTCTCTCCAAAAGCACGAGTTCTGCATTTTGTTCTTGCATTCTTGCTGCTCTTGGAGGCGATTTTCGATCTCTCTCTACAACCCACCATTCTAGCTGAAATTTTGAGAAAATACTCCCTGGTACGTAACTCCTTCACCCCTCCAATTTGATTTTTGATTGGTGGCCTCATTTGTGAGTATTTAGTAGCTCTTGGTGATGTTTATATGAGCTTGCATGCATGTGTAGAATTTTATTTTTCAAGTGTTGATGCAAGTTTATGCCTTAGGTAAGTAAGTTGAGTAGTTTGCCTTAACTCACTTTGTTTAAATACTTGTTTTTGTAATTTGTCAAAAATTTCAGAAATGAGTTTGCTAGGAAGAGCAAAGGAGTGGCTTGGGAAGAAGAGGCCCGAGCGCTCTGATCGAGTTACAAGAGCTGCAGCTTCACCCTCGACTGCTAGGGTGAGCTACAACGAAGATCATGTGCCCTTGGAGTTGTTGGCGAACACAAATCAAACACGTGCAATGACTTTCCCGTGCGATGTATTCCTTGAAGCTGCAGGAATTAGGGAGGAGTTCTATAATCTTTGTGCTAATGCAGGTTTGACACGGCTCGCAACGTGCCGTGTTACCCAGTATCAAAAACTCACCTTCTGTTTCATTAACAGTTTTAGATATAACCTTGATGCTGGTTCTGTTGAGTTTAAAATTTACAATGATGTTTTGACCATGCCTTTGGAAATTTTTTGTGAAATAATAGGTGTGTCGAACGTGGGACAGACGGCGAAGATGAGCTCTCAGCCCTCCGAGCTGAGAACCGTCTTCAACTCGCTCTGTAGCATGGATACGAGGGATATTCATCGGTCAAAAATATCCAGCATCTTATTCCCACACCTCAGGTATTTTGCGTATTTTATTGCTAGAGGGGTGTTAGCTCGTGACAACACGAGCAACATATCTGCGCCGGATATTGCTATCCTGGCAACCGCCCTCTCAGGGAGGTTTGATTATAATGTGGGTGCCTTAATTGCTCGACGCCTTTCTATGAACGGTAACAAGGGAGACTTATTTGGTGGTGTTTACGCCACACTTATCCTAGAGTCTCTTAATGGCACCCCACACCCCGATGATAAGCCTTTTACTTATTTAAGTTTTGATCTTGCTGCTATGAAAAGGCATAATTTTGTTACCATGACTTCCGAGTTTAGTAACCTTGATTATATCTTGCGTTTTGGAGCTACCACGGAACGCAAGATCCGTCTACCTGCACCTCTTTTGTTTGATTTTTCTCGCAGGAACGGATGGTCCTTTGATGTTATCCAGTTCGATGAGTTCGTGGTCCAGTATCAGTTTCATAACCCTATGGAGGGGGTTGTGCCCGACGAGGAGGAGCATGGTGAGTTCCCACCTTTCCAGGGAGAGACCGTCACCCAGTTTGGTGAAGGGTCTTCCTCTTCTTGGAGCGCGGATCCTTCTTCGTGGGAGGAGCTGAGGACTTCGGTGTATGCACCGGAAGCCTCATACGACCCTTGGACTCACCCGTACTACCTTGGAGCAGGAGGCTCCTGGGGACATTAGCTACTACCTTGGAGCATTGTTCATGGTTTGGCATAATGAAGTGGTATTTCCCTTCGGAGAATTTTTGGATTGACTTGGAACATGTTCACACATGATTATGACTAAAAAGTCTACTTTTGCCTTGATGATCTTTTTGTTTCAGAATAGTTATATCACTTTCATGCCCGATTCAATGATGCTTTTTCGCTCTGCATGATTATGACAGTAAATGCTCTTTAGTTGGTCGCTTCCCAGTCTTTTGCTAGCCTTCGCTCGCACCAAGCGGATTTCTGCTTGTGCTTCCAAACTCCTTTTTCAAACCCAGTTGTTCCATTTGAGTCCACCATACCTACCTATATGTGGTATTTACCGGCCACTCCTAACTTAGACTTTCTTGTGCCATCTCGAAATTTATTCAAAAGTTGCCCTTTTGTAACCGTACAAGCTCATGGTGCGGTGAAGGGAAATCAGTGTCTTTCATGCCAAAAATATTTTGACGGAAGTTTTAACTAGTCAAAACAAAAAAAGAAAAAAATTTATGAGAGTTACACCTCCCCCATACTTGATGATGGAGTGAAATGGACCAATGCTGCTTATGATAGGTGGAACGATACCCTCCTTCCATCCTTGAGGCAAAATAAAGGTTCCATAGACCATCGAAGATTTATGGATAAGGGAATATGTGTAAGCAAAAGGCATTATATATGGTTGGCATGGGAGATATTGAGAGACCTTTACCTTTCACCGTTGACTGGAAAGTTACACCTCTCAAAAGAGTTTTATCTCTGTTTTCAAAACCAAGAGCTCTGGCACATGCTTAGTCTTTGCTTCCTTTCACGGGTTTTCAACCTTGCCATCAAAAGCCACGGTTCGAGAGTCTCCCCTTCTTTCTTCAAAGCACCAACTATGAGAGAATAATTGTCATGCTTAGTGTAACATGCATTGTCCCAAAGTATTACATTGTCTTCTACATGCTTGTGTTATTGCTAGTCTGAAATACTGAGTTCTAGTCACCTTTAAAACTCCGGAGGAGCTTTTGCATTTATGTTTTGCTTCACTCATGGAGGCTAGCGAAATGCCACTCAAGTATGTTCAAGTTATGTGCATTGTGATCCTGTCTTGATTTTCAGCAGTATATTATTTACTTTTAGTTGTTTGTGACTGATCACATGAAAGAAGAATTGCTTCGTGCATTGTCCTTATAGCATTGTTTCATTACTTGCTAAACTCTTTTCGTAGTGCATGCTTATATACATCTAATGAAGCAAAAGAGTTTGTCAAAGTTTTCTTTGTCGCGTCCAGTTCGTTGAACTGAATTGCTTGAGGGCAAGCAATATGCTAAGCTTGGGGGAGTTGATACGTCTCAAACGTATCTACTTTTCCAAACACTTTAGCTATTGTTTTGACCTCATTCTTGCATGATTTGGACGAAACTAACCCGGACTAACGTTGTTTTCAGCAGAGCTGCCTGTATGGTTTTATTGTGTGCAGGAAAATGGATTTTTAGACATCCCGGAAAATTCCCAGAAAATTACCAGAAAATCCACGCACCCGATGGAGCCAGGAGCCAGTAGTGAGAGCAGAGGGGAGCCTAGGGGCCCCAGGCGCCCCCCTGGCGCGGCCAGGGGTGGGGCCGCGCCCTCAGGCCGCCTAGGCTGCTCCCCCCTCCTCTGGTGCCCTACCGAAGCTCCTATTTATCCCCATGACGAGAAAACCCCAGAATAGAAGTCGTTTTCCCAGTTTCCGTCGTGGAGCCGCCGCCACCCTCTGTTCTTCTTCGGGAGGGCTAATCTGGAAGCTGATTTGGCCTCCGGAAAGGGGAGATCATAGCCCTCGCCATCACCATCATCACTCCATCCACCCTCTATGACTTCTCTTCACATGTGTGAGTAATTCCCTGCTGTAGGAAAAGGGGATGGTAGGGATTGGATGAGTTTAATCATGTAATAGTTCATTAGATCGTTGGGGGCATGTTGCCTATCATCTAGATTGGTGTTTATCTTCTTTGCTACAACTTGTTGTTCTTAATGATTGTCACTTTGGGCTCGAGTGCCATGTTTTCAGATCTGAACCCTATGTGTTTTTATGAATATATTTGTGTTCTAGATCCTATCTATGAGTTGTATGCACCTATTATGGTCCGGAACCGGCGATCCCAAAGGTGACAGCTTGGGACACCAAAGGAGATGGTCCATGATTTGAGGATTCCATGTATCCATTGAGTTTATTGCTTTGTTCCGGTGCTCTTTGACAGGAGTACCTTAATCTCCATAAGTTCCTTTTGGCCCCATTCGTAGTGGGATGGTAGGACAAAAGATGTTGTGAAAGTTCTTATTGCAAGCACGCACAACTACCTACGGGATACATGCCTAATGTTTGATATTTGCCTAGATGATCATTGCTTTTCTGTGTGCCTTGTCCCGTGTTAGAATCTATTATATGTTTACTCTCATCCATGCAGCGCCCGACCATCCATCTCCCTAGCCTACAGTGTTTTCAATCCTGCTGGTTATTAGTTGTTACTTTTTGCTATTTACTTTTGCTGTTGCTATCATCACTATCATATCACCGTTACCACTTATCTTTTGTTGCAAGCAAGTATATTTCAGGTGTGGTTGAATTGACAACTCAACTGTCAAAGCTTATAAATACTCTTTGGCTCCCCGTGTGTCGAATCAATAAATTGGGTTAGCTTACCCGCGAAGACTATCTCGATCCCTTACGCCTGTGGGGCATCAGCGCTCCCGATGGGAGTAGCCCCTAAGGCTATGTTCGACTCATAGAGTCGGGCATAGGCTTAAGTTGTTTGTTAAGCTAACCCCGTCTTCTTGTTTGGTGGGCATGATGAAGTTCGTCCGGTGCGTGACCGCGCTCCCGAAGGGAGTAGCCCCCGAGGCTATGTGCGACTTGTAGAGTCGGGCATAGGCTCAAGTAGTTCTGAAGCTAACTCCGATGTCTACGGCTTGGCCTGTACGGTGCAGCCCCCGAGTGTTGGGTGCATAGTGTCTGGCCAAAAAGGACTCGACGCGCTAGGCGGAGTTGCCTTGACGAAGTTGCGGCTTGTGGTCGAGAAGCGGTTGATGTATATTTGTTGACTTGTCTTCAACTTCCTGCAAAACCGGTGTATATGCAGCCCCAGAATCTTTTAGTTGTCCCGTGGGGCCGGCAAAACGCTTTGCTGCAGGAAGATGTAAGGTATCTCACGGGTGGAGAGTACGACCCGATCAAGTTAGAAATATGAGAAACGTAAATTTTTGACTCGTAATAGAGGGACTTAGCGATTTGTGATCTGTAACAGCCCAGTTTTCACAAAATTTAAAAAAATTGTTTTCAGTGTGAATTGTTTGATTGTCTGATTTGTTTGCGGTGTTTGCATCCCCGATTTATCGATCGGCGATTATTTTCCCCCCTCTTATCTCGTATCGGACGGAGACCGACCCTTGCCACCCTAACTCTCGACCTTTGCGACACCGGGTTTCGCCCGATCACCGTCGCGAAAACCCCACGAGACCAGCCGCAACCAACGGAACGAAAAACCCCATTTAATAATTAAACGAGATATTTTTATAGCGCGCTGGAAAGTGTTCTCGGAACGGTTCCAGCGCGAGGTGAACGCCGCCGGCTCGACGCACTAATCGCGCAGTTCGAAGTTTTACCCGAATCGGAGGTACTGCGGACCCCCGGCAGTCAGAAACGTGAGCACCGTGCGCGCGAGATAAAAACCGATAATTTTTTTGCAAACTGCCAGCCACCGGGGCTATATAAAGACCACCACACGCCCACCCATTTCTAGGGTTTCCCTAGCACAATTTTGCAGCCACACCCCCAATTTTTCTCAGTTTTCTGCCCAATGAGTCCTGGACCGTCAGATCCGGAGATCCGACGGTTCGGATCGCGTCTAGCCTCCACCCGCTCTCTCCTATCTCTCTTCTCCAACCACCTCACCGCCGCCGCCCGTGGCACGCCCTCGCCGCCGCCGGCCTGCTCTGGCCAGGGAGGTCGCCACCCTCCTCTCCCTCTCCCCTCCTCTGCGTCTCCCTCCTCCTCTATTCCCCATCTGCGTCTCTCCGTTCGCAGCCGCCGACAGCCATGGAAGGTCGAGCGGAGCTCGGGCTGCCATGGAGTCCACTGGAGGTCCTCGCGCCCCCGGCCCTCTCCACGCGACGAAGGCCGCCGCCTCCTGCGCCCGTTCCCCACCTCCACAGCCGCCCCTCCTCGCCACGGGAAGCCAGCCGGCGAGCCGAGCCAACCGGCATCGCCGCCATGCCCAGTCCCATGCGGGGACGAGGAGGCTGCCCGAGCCGCCCAGCCAACGGCCAGATGGGCCCCGCGCCTCCACTGGCCCACGAACCAGCAGCCCAGCAAGCCCCCAGCGCCAGCCGGCCTCCCCAGGCTAGTGGGCCTCGGCCCACTAGGTTAAGCCCAGGCCGCCCAGCCCCTGTGTTTTTCTGTTGTTATTTATCTTTTTTCCTTCTGCCTGTGATTTTTTTTCTAAGTCCCTGGTAAATTGCTGCTGATGCTGTTTTGTAATACGTTTTCCCGTTGATCCGTAGCTCGTATGACGTTGCCCCCAAAACGAAAGTTGCCCAGTTTTGCGTGCTCTAGCTTTCGTATGTAGAAAGTTTTTCCGTTTGAGCTCATCTTGATTGTGTAATTGTGTGCTGAAGTTGGTATCAGGCCGTTAAACTGCTACAAATTCCTGTTATGTGCTGCTGTTATTATTTTGTTGCAACTTTGCATGATGATTGTAACAAATCCATGAGGCCTATTGCATTGATTCTTTCTCCTATGTGTTAAGCATCATGTGTACTTCATTTCCATGCTTTAACTTGCCATGTTTGGGTGTTCTAGCTATATTAAATCTTGCTCCAAAGTATCTATCCTGATGTTATTGTGTTGCTGTTGCTGAAACTGTTATTTTGTTGCAACTTCGGTCGACGAGTGTGTCGCGACTGTTTATCAGAATTGAGTGGTTCCAATTGCATATTGTTAAGCATCATGTCTAATTTCATCCCATGTATTGCTATGTCATGTTGCTGCACTTTTGCATATAGATTTACCCCTGTTTATACAGCTTGTGCCCGTAACTTGTTTTGCTTATATCTTTTTAACTTGATTAGTTTATACAGCATCTGTTTGGAGTGTGCCTTATATGTAACTTGATTAGTTTTTCGTGTACTTTGTGTTTATGCTATTTTTTGATGTTTTTAACCAACCTAAAATAAGGTTTAGGACAGAACAGTACCAAATGTTTTAATTATCATGCGGCACTTAGTGTTATGCCATGTTTAGGTTGTGCCTCACTTAAATTGACTAGCATAGATAGTTTACTTTGTGCTTCACCTCTTGAACTGTTTGTGTGCTATGCCATGCTTGCTTGAGTTGCCATGTTAATAACAGTTGGTTGATCACCTGTAGCTAAGCAACTTGAACCACCGTAAACGTGCGGTATTCGTCGTGTGTGACCGATACCCCACTTAAACTGTTAGTAACCGTTCTCGACGATAGATCCGTATCGCGTTGCCGTGTCGTGTGATGTCTTCTTGATCTTGTGTTGCTCCGTAGTAATAGTGGTGCACCGTTGATTGCTTTCCAGTGTTTACTTCTTGTGTGCTCCCGCGGGTACCGCTCGGAGACGATGCGAGCTTGCGATCAACTACACCTTCAGAATCCGACTTATCAACAGGCAAGGAATATACATTACTTATGATCCATTCTATTTCAAACAGCGGTTTGCATGCTAGTCTAGGATAGGTTCGATGTTTGATCATACCACATGTTTACAGCCTCTTTCAAACCGATACAGCCATGTCCCTTCCCAGCAAACCATGTACTGCTATGTTACTATTGCTCGTTGCTCAGCCCCTGCTTAGTATGAATGCTTAGGATGCTACGTTGTTACCCTGTTACTCCGTGGTTTGGGATATCACATTATTATTATTGTTGTTGATGATATGATTATTATAAATGTTGACTATATTCGACGAAGGATGGAAAGTCTAGGCTATCCCGCCCCGACGCTTTGTTCCATTCGAGTCACCTAGGATCCGAGTTCCAGGTATTGGTTTTAAGACTGAGCGTGCCTAATCGCGTGTGGGATTTTATGGGGTCCCCTCTTCTTACCTACCTAGCTTCAAACATTTCTAGAGGTGGCCCAAGCTGATTTACCATTTGAAACCGTGTGTATGCTGGTCAGCTGCCAGTAGTTTTCAAACAACTCGGGCCAGCGGGTATTGGTTTTAAGACTGAGCTAGGGAAGTCCCCTGTTATATAGGTGAGACTAAACCCGACCTTGGCCATACGGAAGAGTCCGATCCGAGAGCGTGGCCAGCTTTTGGATTGGGTGTCGACTCCCCGGGGGCCACCCGGATTTGTGCGTTGTTAGTTAGAGGGACATGTCGTTTCGGATCTCTTGGAACTAAATCATAAAATGGTTGCCTATAATGGGTAGCAACTGAGAGAGATGGGCGAGCATGCGACGCCTCGTAATGGGTAGTTGGTACACCCCTGCAGGGTTAAATCTTTTTGAGAAGCCGTGTCCACGGTTATGGACCACTTGAGACCTACTCCTTGTTCATAGACAACAACAACTGAGATAATCTTAATATAACTTGATCAACGTGTGTGTGTGCCTTGACTGCTTCTTCTTCGTCGGGATGCGAAGAGGAGGACAAGGATAGGATAGGTGTTATGTTTTGCGTAAGTAGTTGATAGCAAGAATTGTTGGAGGCGATTCCTCATCGAATGCTTGGCTTCTTATCTTACTCTCTAGATCGTTAGCCACTTCATAAATGCTAGAGCGGCAGCATCCTCACCACTTACCCCTTCCTTACCGTAAACTACTAGTTGTCCTAGTATATGGCGAGTGATGAAGTCCTTGCTGGGTCAGATGATCACTACAGTTGGATGCTGAGTACTTCTGTACTCATGATACTACCCCCAAACTCTTTTCAGGGTTCTGATCGACAACAGGTATGGTGATCGACGTTTCACGTGGAGACTCGACTACGACTAGTTAGGCGGATCCCGGCGGAGGGTCTGGACCCGTGTGGTTATGGGATCGATGTTTTTCTCTTTGCCAGTAGGCATTTGATTGTAGTCTGTACCCAAACATGTATCTTCCGCTGTTGTATTGTATTAAGGCAGTTGTATGCTGATTGTATGAGATGTTGTATCCTTGTATCTGTAATGTTGTGATATCATGTTGGAAATCCGGGGCATATGGCTTTGTCATATGTCGCGGTGGGACCGATATGTGCTTCGTCCCCGGATCTGGGTGGAAACACCTAGATCTGGAACAGTACCGCATATCGGGCCTTACATGATCCTTCATAGGTGTGGTGCGAGTGTAGTCGGTGCAGCGGACGGAGTCAATGCCGCGCCCATAGTCGATGTAGTGGACGGAGTCGATGCCATGGATAGAGTCGATGCCGCAGCCACAGTTGATATAGATGATGGAGTCGATGTGATGGCGGCTGCAATATTCAGCCCCCGAGTCCACGAGCCCCCGAGTCCGTGAGCCCCCGAGTGTTGAGGCGGCGGGGTTACGCAGCGAAGTCGTCGTTATGAATTTGACTGGCGAGTGATGAGAGGACTCGATGCGTTGGGCAGAGTTGATGCGTGTTGATGTAGATTGACCAGTAGGAGAGCGAGCGGTGTGGTAGCGGCTACGCGATGGAGCTCGGAACGGGGGAAACCCGCATGAAGGAACTCGGCGCAGGTTCGTCCGCTGGTCAGATGCAGTCTTGATTTTTTATCGTTGAAGTGTGAGCCCCCTGCGCGATGGAGCTCGGTACGGGGGAACCCATACAAAGGAGCTCGACGCGGGATAAGTTGTGTGATTGTCGTCGACGGTGCGGCGAATGACCGAGAAGGGCTCGGCGCGCTGGGCGGAGTCGACGTGACGAAGTTTCGCGACGTGTATACACACTAGAGCCGATGAAGTTGATGTCGTTGTTGATGCCAAAAAAACGGCAGCCCCCGGGCATCAAGTGTGCGTCGTGATTCGTCCGCTCCATGTGGGATCCGTAGATTGTTCATTGGGTGATGTCGTTGTAGCGGCGCGAGTCGATGCCGCGGCCAGAGTTGATGTCGAGGCCGTAGTCGATGTAGAGGACATAGTCGATGCCTCGCCCGTGGTTGATGTAGAGGACGCAGTCGACGCCTCGCCCGTAGTTTATGTAGCGTCTGGATTCGAGGTAGAGGACGGATTCGATGCCGCGGCCGTGGTCGATGTAGCAGACTGAGTCGGTGCGATGTCGACTGCGACGTTCAGCCCCCGAGTCCGCGAGTCCCGGAGTGTTGAGCCAGCAGAGTTTTGCAACAAAGTCGTCAAGATGAAGTTATTCGGCAAGTGACGAGAGGACTGTACGCGGTGATTCCTGCGCGATGGAGCTCGGTACGAGAGATCGCATACAAAGGAGCTCGGCGCAGGATGATTTGTGTGCTTGGAGTCGACGGTGCGGCGTGTGATCGAGAAGGACTCGATGTGCCGGGCGGGATCCTTGAATTGCTCGTCGTGTGATGTCATTGTAGCGGCGCAAGTCGATGCAGAAACTTGGGCAAGTCATCCATGGCATGTCGAGTTGAAGTAGAAGCCTTGTGGGTCAAGATTGAACCCGAATTCATGATTAGAAATTCGCGATCTCATGTAGATCCGAAAACGCGTTGCAGTGCGAGAGCCGCTGACGGATATCTAACCATTGGAACTTTTTGAATTAGTTTGTGCTGATGGGGGACTGAATCCCGCATGCTTTCACTAGAGGGATCTTCAAGTTGATAGCTGAGCTAATGTCAGGAATTTATTTGCTGGAGTCGCGTGAAGTTCCGTCAGATTCCGAGAGTGCTTCAGTGCGGGAGTTGCCGACGGAGATCCAGCCGTTGTAATTTGCTGAAACTTTCACAGATTTTCGAGAATTGGATTTCTCATATTTCCACTGAAGAGATCGTCGAGATGAGCTTCGAGTCACCGTCACGAGTGCCCGCAACACAGACGTTTTTCTATCATGTAGGCTGCGCATGAGCGATTTTGTTGATGTCGATCTTCGAGTGACGCGCTCGAAAATTTTATTGTTTTCTCCGTGAGCTTGATGTATATCTTGATGTAGTTGTTGAAGAAGCCGAGATTGCGATGAACCCAACTTGAATAGATCCTTCCGAAGTCGGGGGATCGTCGATTGTCGATGTAGGTTGGAGTCGCCGATCCGTGATTCCAACGCGCATGTCTCTCCCACAGACGACACCAATTGACGAGGATCGGCCTCGGCAAATCCTAGGGCTAGGTACCCTAGGAGAGCGACGTGGCATGCGCGTTGGTAGGATTTGGAGGTGACAAGCGACACATGGGGGCACGATTTACCCAGCTTCAGGCCCCCGGAGGGAAAACCCTACATGCTGCTTGTCTGATCTTGTATTGATGCTGATGTATAGAGGTGTCGCGAGGGCTTTGTTGGAGAAAGATTTGTCTAGTTCTATGTGTGGGGGTTGAGATGTGTGTTTAGATGTCTAGAGAGGTGCCCCTGCCTCGCTTTATATAGATAGCTAGGTAGGGGTTTACATGAGTCCTAGTCGACTACAAGCAGGAGTCCTTGTCTTGCGCGTCAAGTCTTTGGCTTCACGTCTTATTCCATCAAGTCGGTGTCCACGAGTGGGCCCCCGGTGGGCCGCCAGCCATGACACAACCAGGTTCCCACACGTAGAGGAGTCTTGGGGTCACCCCCTCGTCAGTCCATTTCCACCGTGATGGTTATGTTCATTCCCACCATGATGAGTATGTCCTCCATTCCCATTATAGGAAGTGTGTTTCTTCTGCTGTGGCCCTGAGTTGTACTTGTTGTTGTTGTTGTTGTTGTTGTTGTACTTCCTCTTGCGGTACTCCACAACCTGATGTTTCCCTTCCAGCACAATAGCCTTATCAATGAGTCCTTGGTAATTGTTGAAAGTAGCCACAGTTAACTGAACTCCCAACTCATCGTTGAGACCCTCCAAGAACTTCTCCTGCGTAGTTGCATCCGTGTTGACATCATTTGGAGCATAGCGGGCAAACTTGTTGAATTCCTCTACATACTCCGTTACTGTGCGACCTCCTTGGCGCAAGCTACGGGACTCCTTCTTCAAGGCCATGGCGCCTGCACAGACATGTGCGGTGCGAAAAGAAGCCTGAAACTGCGCCCAAGTGATGGTGTCGATGGGATAAGTTACCAAGTAGTTGTCCCACCATGCTGCGGCAGGACCCTCCAGCAAATGTGAGGCAAACCTCACTCTCTTTGCCTCAGTACAGCCAACTGTCTCCATGTTCCGGCTCATTGAACGAAGCCAGTAATCTGCCACAATTGGTTCAGGAGTGCTAGAGAACCTCTGAGGATTCAACCTCAAGAACCACGCAAGCGTGTCCACGGGTGGTGGTGGTCGTGGTGCATTGTTGTTGTTGTTGTTTCCCATGTTTTGAGTGAGAAACTGTATTAGCTGGGCTTGTGCTTGAAGTAACTGTTGCATGTAAGCTAGAATATCATTGTTGTTGTTCCCATTTCCCGTGGGATCACGTCTCGGCGGCATCTGTTGGGAAAGAATAGATAAGTTACAGACAGAAAGTAGCTAGGGAAATATATCCTACCCCATATGCTTATTATGATCAAGACAAACATATATATATATACAACATATGATACCACACAGTCATCATACAATTATCACCACTCATCAATCATCAATATCATCAAGCAAAAGCACTCATACCAATAAGAAAATACAATCACACCATATAGTCTCAAAATATATTGCATAACTAATATAAGATCCTCAACACAACCACGAATATAAGAGTATATCAAACAACCTAGTATTTCCATACCGAATAAGTCGACATGGTCAAATACGCTAACACGATAACGATAATCTAATTGCCGGTGAAGAAATTACGAACGTTGTCTTTGCTAAACAGCATACGGTATTCACGCCCACTAGTACGGTTGCGCCTCTTGGGACTCGGTCCATCTTCTTCCCTCTAGGTCTCCACTTCTAGTTCCTCTTCCTTTTCTTCAACACCATTGGCCTTCAGCTTCTCCTTCAGCCTCTTGATCTCCTCTTGCATCTCCATATTCTCATTCTTCAGCTTGTTGGTGTCCCTCTTGAGCTTGTTGTTCTTCTGCTGCAACACAGTGATGGTGTAAAGATCTGACTGGGTTCTCTTCTCCAGGTTGAGGATGTGCTTCTCCAGGATCTGGATGAAGTAGGTAGTTGTACCTGGCCAAATGGTCCCAGGCAGATTCTTGAACTTCTTCGGCCATATGTTCCCCGATGGAAGGATCTTGGTCATCTTCTCGTACATCGTTCCCTTCAGCTTGCCGGTATACCGGTTGACGAGGCGTCCAAGAGCCATGTGAGCGGCTATGCGCAAACACTGCTCCTTCTCAGGGGCATGCACTTCAAATGACTGTGATCACCCTTTCCTCCGTCTTGCTTCCGAGAAGAAATGCTTCCACTTCCCAGTAGGAATCAACTCCCCTTATCTCCACTATCTCTAGCTGAAAAACTGGCGCGTAGATGTTCAGGTGATGGAAAATCCCCCTAAGCTCAGGTCCAAATGCCATAGAGCGGTAAGACAAAGTAGTCATCTATAATGAAAGAGTGGAAAGGCAAGATTAGAACAGGTATGAATACGAGATAGAGAAGATAAGTAAGTACAAGAAAGAGTGATATATAGTAATATTTTCATTCCTATGGCTTTTCTAATCCATTTTCTAGGGTCACATCCTAAAGTCAACAACCTGGCTCTGATACCATCTGTAACGACCCAAATCACATAGATTGGAGTCTCTGTGATCAAGTGCCAGTCCCTGGATCGAACTCGCTGGCACACACAGTATCATAGATGTATATCAAAGTACAAGTGCATCATTATTACAACGTATGATCCAGAATAACATAAATAACAAGTTGCATAGCTCAAGGCTAGCTTATTCAATATAAATATAGCGGAAGCAAAATAAAATAACGAGGAGTCCCATCAACATCCACAAGCGAACATGCTGAGTGAAGACCCGCGACCCTAAATGCACCTCACTGGTCGTCTGAAAAACCTGCAACACCGAAGGTTACAGCCCGCCAACGGGTCAGTACATCTGATTTGTACGGCAAGTCACACGAAAAAAGATATTACAGACCTATCGCTACATTCAAGCATAAGTAAAAGGAAGGCTTATGGTTTTGTTTTGCAGAAAGCTGATTTTTTCCAATCTACCTAGTCAAAATTTTAGTTTATCTTACTACTTAAGATTGAACTGACAACACCAGTTCCAATCCACACCCTTTATTAAATCTTTCCCACTCAAGTTTATCATGGTTATTCATCTTTCAAGATCCACCAGTAACAGTAATGTCTAGTAGCTCAAGGATGTCCATAACCGGGGACACGGCTAATCATGATTAGTTTTTACTCTGCAGAGGTTAGTACACTTTCCCCGCTGGACTCAACCCGAAGATTGAGACGAAGTCTTTCAGAAGAGTTCACCTACACCCAACGGCAAGCCGTTACACCTATCACATCTACATCTGCTAGCTTTGCACGACAGAGGCTTCCTACATCGTACTCAACTAAGCCAGAGCCCATATGACCAGCGGTTGTACATGGAAGCTCCTAGTCACCAAGTATGTCTGATCTTTTTGAGCCTGGACGGCGTCCACGTACGTTCAGACGGTAGATATCATGACATTCTTTATACCACAAAAACCATCCATTAGGGATACAACCTGGTCTCGCCTTAGATAAGGTACGAGCCCCCAGGAAGCACTCCCTGCCCGTCCAGAGGTGTATTCTAATTAAAGGTTGCTAGTCGAGTCATTAAATCCTCACATAGCTCAATGTATATTAAAACCAATCCATGTCTAGAAGCACAGCAAATATATAACAAGAAAGTGCTAGGTTGTCTAAGAAAACAGGATATGATCATATGGCTACCGTACCAGGTTTGCAGCAACAGAATATAGAACTTCCTACACATGCATAGGGTGATATTTTCTACATGCATAAGTAAAAATATAGGTTGTGAAATGGTCAAAATATGAATTGCCTGGATCTTGTTCCTGACGATCACAATCTTCAAAGAATGAAGCGTTGCACTCCGGACAGTCTACACGATCAAACAATGATTGCATTCAATACACATATAACACATAAACAATGCAACAGTAAAAGAACCAAATGAACAGCAAGAGAACCAACTAAACAGTATGTAAACGATAAATACAAGTCGCCACGATCCCAACGCAACTGGAATCAGCGAAAACGGATACACCGTATAAAAGATACGGTCGCCGGAAGTTTGAATTTAAATTTGTACAAAATTCAAATTCGAAAATTGTAACAGTGCAAAGTGCATCCTACTGTAAAATAGACTTCGCCACGGTCGCAACGCAAAAAGAATCACCTAAAACGGAGCTACGGTTTAAAAGATATAGCGAATACCGTCCTAGGGTGAAATCTGTGAAAAAGGGCCTATCCGCTAATAAAATAACTTTTCTGTCGTGACCAGGTCCTTGCCTACGGAGCGAACGGTGTCCACTCCTGCGAACAGTCCGGCGAACGTCCGCTAAATAAATAAACCGGGGGTTAACCGAAACTCTAACAATAAACCGAAAAAAAGGGATCTGGATCTGAGATCCTGATCGGATGATCTCGGCCGTCGGCCCCCCGATCCAACGGGCGAGCGCGGCTCGGCTTACTCTGGCGAACCGGCGGCCGAGGCCGGCGCGCGCGGCGACACGGCGAGGCCGGCGCGGCAGTGCGAGCAGGCGGCGGGCGCGGGGAGGCGCGGGTGGCGCGGGGCGGCGGCGGCGCTTACCGGCGACGGGGCTCCGGCGGCGAGATAGCGGCGACGCCGCGGAACGACGGCGACGGCGAGCTCCTCTCGGCTGGTCCTCCGCGGCAGCAATTAGGGTTTTGAAAAAAATAAAAACAAAAAATCTCAAAATTATATATAGCCAAAAAATATATATTTTTCTGAGTCTGAAACGGAGTCAAATTGCACGCGGCGCAAAATAGCCGACTGGGCCGCTCGAAGGCCCAAAACGAAAACATGTTTTAAAAAAAACAAATTGGTCAACCGACTACAGATAACATTTTTAAATAATAAAAGATGAATTTTAAAAATGTCACATCAATTAAATAAAATAATAAAAATAATTGTTTTTGCCGAAATTAATATTTCAGCTATTATGCAATTTTAATACATACCTACTATGCAATAAACTCCGAATAAAAATTATAAAAATCCAAAAAATAAATTTGAGTCATTTATAATTCCTATGACACAGTTTAGAAACACCCAAAAATATTTTCAACACTTTTCAAATTTATTTAAAATGGGGATAAGTCATATTATATCCTCTCCAATAAAATTGCCTTAAGTTCAAAACTGTTTAAAATATTTAGAAAATCCAAATAATGCAAAACTCCAGCATGACATGCATATGATGATCTATTAACATCCGAATTTAGAAAATGGGGATGTTAAAACAGCTGCCCAAAGAACAAGAACAAGAAGAAGAAGCATACGGAAGCTGACAACTCTAATGATTCCACAACTAATGAAGAACCCATTGTTGATCCAAATAGTATATTTGTTTCTGATGCTGAGACTGAAGACGGTGCTGAACCTAATAATGATTATGAGAAGAATGATCCACTTGAAGTACAAGAAGGATAAGCACCGGACAAGCGCAA
This sequence comes from Bromus sterilis, assembly GCA_950022295.1. Lineage (NCBI taxonomy): Eukaryota > Viridiplantae > Streptophyta > Magnoliopsida > Poales > Poaceae > Bromus > Bromus sterilis. Next base: position 277,827,405 of record OX465599.1, on the reverse strand, counting down.
GAGATATACTAAAGAAGATTTTATTGCAAAAACACGTGGGAAGGAAAGAGAACCTTGGGGTACAGAAATCAATGCCCTTCACTGGTAAGTCTCTCAAAACTAAAGAAGAACATCATTATAACATTTTTTGTGAATGGATGAAACCTCCTTTTCTTCAAATTCCTTTGGCTGATGCTATTAAGTGTAACAGCCCAGTTTTCACAAAAAATTAAAAAAATTTGTTTTCGGTGTGAATTGTTTGATTCTCTGATTTGTTTGCGGTGTTTGCATCCCAGATTTATCGATCGGCGATTATTCCCCCCCACCTCTTATCTCATATCGGACAGAGACCGACCTTTGCCACCCTGACACTCGACCTTTGCGACACCGGGTTTCGCCCGATCACCGTCGCGAAAACCGCACGAGACCAGCCGCAGCCAACGGAACGAAAAACCCTGTTTAATAAGTAAACGGGATATTTTTATAGCGCGCCGGAAAGTGTTCTCGGAACGGTTCCAGCACGAGGTGAACACCTCCGGCTCGATGCGCTGATCGCGCAGTTCGAAGTTTTACCCGAATCGGAGGTACTGCGGACCCCCGGCGGTCAGAAACGTGAGCACCGCGCGCGCGAGAGAAAAACCGGGGATGTTTTTGCAAACTGCCAGCCACCTCGGCTATATAAAGACCACTACACTCACACCCTTTCTAGGGTTTCCCTAGTCCAAAATTGCAGCCACCCCCTCCACTTTGCCGCAAAAATTGCTCCATTTTCGCAGTTTTATCCCCAAAATCAGCAAACCCTAGCCCAATCTGCCCTGGACAGTCAGATCTGGAGATCCGACGGCCCGAGAGCGCGCCAAGTCAGCCCAGCCTCTCTCTGTCTCCCTCCTCTCTCTCCCGTGGACGCGCCCGTGGGAGCCGCCGCGCCGCCAGACCTCCTCCTCTGTCGCGCCCCCTCTCCTCCTTCTCTTCCTCCCTCTCTCCTCCCGCTTCTCACCCTCCTCTCTCTGCAGGTTCGCCGCCGGCGACCGCCATGGCCGCCCGAGCTCGGGCCGCGGCCCCAAGCTTCACCCGCGCCGCCGCTGGAGACGGATCCAACCGCTGGCGACCTCTCCGGCCACCACGCGCGCCGATCCCCTCGCCCCTACACCACCTCGCCTCGCCAGCAGCCGGCCCGCGCCGCCGCTCGCCGGTGGGAGGCAGCCGCCGCCGCCTGGTGCGGTTCCAGCGGAGCCGACGCCCGCTCGCTGCCCCCATGTGGGACGGCCAGCCCAGCAAGCCAAGCGCGGCCCACGCACCCCTTCCAGCCAGGCCGCCTCCCAGGCCAACTTGGGCCGAAGCCCAAGGGGTGAGGCCCTTTTTCTTTTTTGTTGTTTTTTTTCCTGGCTAACCCCTGTTATTTTTTCTAAGTCTGAGAATTGCTGCTGTTGTTTCAATTTTGCGAGTAGTTTTGCGGTAAATCTGTAGCTCGGATCGCGATGCGCCCAAAATGAAAGTTGCTTAGAATTGCGTGTACTTCAATTCATCTTTTGTGAGCATTTTGATTTGAGGCATCTTGATGTTGATAATCTGTGTTGAAGTGGGAATCAGGCCGTTAAACTGCTACTAATTGCTGTTAAGTGCTGATGTTATTATTTTGTTCAAACTTTGGGTGATGATTGTGACAAATCCATGAGGCCTATTGCATTGATTCTTTTTCCTATGTGTTAAGCATCATGTGTAATTCGTTTCCATGCTTTAACTTGTCATGTTTGGGTGCTTTAGCTACATTAAATCTTGCTCCAAATTAAGTGGTGATCCTGATGTTAATGTGCTGCTGTTGCTGAAACTGTTAATTTGTTGCAACTTCGGGTGACGGTTGCGTTGCAACAGTTTATCGAAATTGAGTGATTCCAAATTCATATTGTTAAGCATCATGACTACTTTAGTTCCACATCATTTGTGAGAATGTTTGCAATGATTATCCTGTTTATGCATTGATCTAAAGTGTGCTTCCTGATGTTCGCAGATTGTGCCAGTAACTTGTTTTGCTTATATATTTTTAACCGTAACTCTGTTTGGAGTGTTCTTTAAATGTAACTTCATTAGTTTTTCGTGTACTTTGTGTTTATGCTATTGATTGCTGTTGTTAACCAACCTAAAATGTGGTTTAGGACAGAACAGTACCAAATTTTTTAATCATCGTGCGGCACTTAGTGTATGCCATGTTTAGGTTGTGCCTCACTTAAATTGACTAGCATAGATATTTTTATTTGTGCTTCACCTCTTGACATGTTTGTGTGCTATGCCATGCTTCTGTGCTTGCCATGTTAACAACCTTTGTTGATCACCTGTAGCTAAGAAACTTGAACCTTTCCAAATGTGCGGTATCGTCGTGTGTGACGAGTACTCCACTTAACCTGTTAGTAACCGCTCTCGACGGTAGGTGCGATGTCTCGTGTTGCCTTTTGTTGATGCTTGCTTGTGTTTGCTTCGTAGTAATAGAGTGCTTTCTCGTTGATTGTTTCCAGTGTTTATCGTCTTGTGTGCTTCCGCTGGTACCTTCGGAGACGATGCGAGCTTGCGATCAACTACACCTTCGGAACCCGACTTATCAACAGGCAAGGACTATGCATTACTTATGATCCATTCTATTTCAACCAGCGGTTTGCATGCTAGTCTAGGTTAGGTTCGATATTTGATCTTACCACATGTTTACAGCCTCTTTCAAACCGATACAGCCATGTCCCTTCCCAGCAAACCTTGTACTGCTATGATACTATTGCTCGTTGCTCAGCCCCTGCTTAGAATGCATGCTTAGGATGCTACGATGTTACCCTGTTACTTTTGGTTTGGGCTATGACATTATTATATTGTTGTTGATGACATGATTATTATAATGTTGACTATATTCGATGAAGGACGGAAGGTCTAGGCTATCCCGCCCGACGCTTTGTTCCATTCGAGTCACTTAGGATCCGAGTTCAGGGTATTGGTTTTAAGACTGAGCGTGCCTAACCGCGTGTGGGATTTTATGGGGTCCCCTTTTCTTACCTACCTAGCTTCAAACATTTCTAGTGGTGGCCCAAGCTGATTTACCATTTGAAACCGTGTGTGTGCTGGTCAGCTGCCAGTAGTTTTCAAACCAACCTGGACCAGTGAGGACATAGTTCCCTTGCTGGCCCACCTTGTTCGGCTGAGGACCCGGTTTCTCATGTGTGATTAACCGGCTATCCAAACCCGAGACAGACGGTAGAGACCGATTCGAGAGCGCGGCCGGCTTTTTAGTTGGGTGTCGACTCACCGGGCGCCACCCGGATTTGTTCGTTGTTAGTTAGAGGGACCTGTCGTTTCGGATCTCTCGGAACTAAATCATAAAATGGTTGCCTATAATGGGTAGCAACTGAGAGAGATGGGCGTGCGTGCGGAGCCTTGTAATGGGCAGTTGGTACACCCCTGCAGGGTTAAATCTTTTGGAGAAGCCGTGTCCACGGTTATGGACGACTTGAGACCTACTCCTTGTTCATAGACAACAACAACTGAGATATCTTAATATAACTTGATCAATGTGTGTGTGACTTGACTGCTTCTTCTTCGTCGGGATGCGAAGAGGAGGACAAGGATAGGATAGGTGTTATGTTTGCGCAAGTAGTTTATAGCAAGACTTGTTGGAGGCGATTCCTCATCGAATGCTTGGCTTCTTACCTTATTCTCTAGATCGTTAGCCACTTCATAAATGCTAGAGTGGTAACAACCTCACCACTTACCCCTTCCTTACCGTAAACTACTAGTTCCTAGAATGACGAGTGATGAAATCCTTGCTGGGTCAGATGACCACTACAGTTGGATGCTGAGTACTTCTGTACTCATGATACTACCCCCAAACTCTTTTCATGGTTCTTGATCGACAACAGGTATGGTGATCAACGTTTCACGTGGATACTCGACGACGACTAGTTAGGCGGATCCCTGCAGAGGGCCTGGACCCGTGTGGTTATGGGATCGATGTTTTTCTCTTTTCCAGTAGGCATTTGATTGTAGTCTGTACTCAGACATGTACCTTCCGTTGTTGTATTGTATTTAAGGCAGTTGTATGCCGATTGTATGAGTTGTTGTATCCTTGTATCTGTAATGTTGTGATATCATGTTGGAAATCCGGGGCATATGACTTCGTCATATGTCGCGGTGGGACCGATATGTGCTTCGTCCCCGGATCTGGATGGAAACATCTAGATCTGGAACAATACCGCATATCGGGCCTTAAATTAAGTTACCTCTGTACTCAAGTTATATGCAAGATATTATTACTAACAAAAGAAAGGTGCCTAATAAGGCAATATCTACTATGCTTGCTAATTATTCTTTCAGTGGCAAGATTCCTGAGAAACTTGGAGATCCAGGTATACCCACCATTCCTTGCTCCATAAAGAATAATTATGTTAGAACTGATTTATGTGACCTTTGTGCAGGAGTGAGTGTTATGCATTTTTCTCTTTACAAGAGGCTTTGTTTAGACAAACTAATCCCTATAGATATCTCTCTTCAAATGGTTGCCAAGTCAAAAGCCGTTCCAATTGGTATTTGTGAGGATGTTCTAGTTGAAGTTGCTAATTTCTTAATCCTTACTGATTTTGATGTGCTAGACATTCCCGAGGATGGGAGCATGTCTATAATTCTTAGAAGACCTTTTCTTAACACCGCAGGTGCTATTATCGATTGCAATAAAGGGAAGGTGGCTTTCAATGTTAATGACAAGGAACACACGGTTTATTTTCCGATAAAGATCGATAAAAGGAATGGCCTTAATTTTATTGAAAATTTTGGAACCGTGAAGATTAGAGATTGGGATTGTCCTCTACATGTGCACCAAAAATACAAAACTATTATGGTGGGAACAATGTCCATTAAAATAAAGGTACCATGAACACTTTACAATAAGTGAAACTTTTTTTTCTATACATAACGTCCTTGGTGGTAAGACTTGATCAACCTTACTAACAAACTTGTTTCAAATAAAGCAAAAAGGGAACCTTATTTTGCTCTCATTTCATTTTGCTTTCACTTCTCCTTGTTGTACCCGAGCTTTACATTTTTTGAAACTTCATAAGTTTAACCACTTTGTCGATTTTTTGGAAGTATTACAACTTTCAGCACTTCAAAAAAAATTCAAAAATGAAGTTGTCGAAAAAATTGTAGAAAAAATCAATATCAAATTTTTTCTGCAAAAAGAGACCCGGGGGCACCTGAGGCTGTCCAGGGGGCACCCCTGGATCAGGCGTCCCGGTGGCGCGTCCACCCCCTGGCCGTGCCACCAGGGCGGCTGGGCCCACCAGGGCCTCATGCAGGAATTTCTTCTTCCTCTCTCTCTCTTCACTAAAAAATCCAGAGTTTCTTGCTGAACCTCGTGTTCTTGGTGCTCTTGGCTACGAATTTCGATCTCCTTCCACAGCCCATCATTTCAGCTGAGATTTTGGTCAATTACTCCTTGGTATGTGACTCCTCCACTCCTCCAAATAGATTTTTGAATGGTAAATTTTTATGTGAGTATTTTGGAGTTCTTGGTTGTTGTTCATATGATCTTGCATGCATGCTTAGAAATTTATCTTTGATGTTTTGATGCAAGTTTAGGCCATGGGGAGTACGTACACTTCTCCCCTTTCATTGTATCATCCACAGTTCTCACTTTAATCTTTTCAGAGTTTTTTCCTGTTCTTCTTTGTTCTTTCTTAATTTAAAAAAACAAAAAAAAGATGTCTCCTTTCTTTTGTTTTCATTTAACCTTTGTAAAACCTAAAAAGATTTCCTTTCTCTCTTTAGTTTTCTTCGTTTGCAGAGTTCAGCTCACGTCCATGGTTGCAATTGCACTTGATTATATCTTTCGAGGTTCGATCGTTCAAGTGGAGAGGCATTAATGATGAAGATCGACGGAAGGGATGCAACAAGGAAAGACGATATGAACTCTATTTGTTTCTACTTTTGTACATATGCATGTACTTATGATCTAGAGACCAGCTTGTAGCAGCATAATGCTATGTTTACATTGCTTCCCCAGTAGTTCGCACTTTCTTTGTGCATCACATTGTTGATGGTTTCGCACATTGAAGTGGTACTTTCCTTCGGAGAATTTTTGGATTGACTTGGCACATGCCTACTGTAACAGCCCATTTGCAATAATTGTAAATCAACATGAAATTGTACTTTGTTTGATGACCTTGTAACTTGGCATGATGCTAGGGTTTATCTTTTCATGTGGTGATTTAAATTTGCATTGGGATTGGAGCCCATTTGTTTTTCTTTCAATTGCTTCAAAGTTGGTTCAAGAGACATGTTGGGGGATTTGTTCCATTTTCTCTTCAACTCCCCTAGACCCCAAACTTGGCATAGCCATTTCTTTTCCCTTCCCAAGCTTTTCAAAAGCCTTGCCCAATTTTTGCAAACTATAAAAATGTGGGCCACAGTTCAATTTGGTTTGAATTTCAAAATGCCCCCCACATTTTAGTTGCTCCAAATTTGGTCAAACAAATTTTAGATAATGGAGGATATTCCAAGGTTCCCAAAACATATTTTTATATGTTTTTCTTTTTCCTAGATTTTCCTGAAGAATTCTTGGGTTTCTTACGTTTTTGGAAAAATGGAAAAGCCTTGACCATTTATTTTCTGCGGAGACAGACCAGCCAGGGCCAGCCCAGCTGGCCTGCCTCCACTCGGGCTCCAGCCCACCCGCGAACCGGCAAGTGGGAGATCGTCCTCGCCGTAGGATCTACATCGTGCGGACCTTGTGCATCGTCTTTACAGCGTGGCTGGGGGGACCTCGTCGTCCCCTCTCACACCGGCGTCCACGCGGGCGTCGCCGGCCGTCGACATGGCCAGGGGCCTCCCCCTTATAACTAGGACCCGTACCGGGCTCCTGGAAACCCTAGAGCACCCATTTCCCCCTCCAGTTTTCGCCGCCGCCGCCTCCATGGATGACTGCGACCTCCCCTGTCCCGCTGAAATTCCGATGAGCTGCTGAGCAATTCACCGCCGTCCCGCTGTGATGACGAGTGCGCGCTCATTTTCACGCTCGTGTAGCTCACCTGGAGTTGTTCCTCCGCGCAGGTCAAAGAGAGACGCGCCAATTTCCGCCCGCGACGAAGCAGCACCGACGCGGACGCCTTCTTCCTTGACGACGTCCGCCGCGTCCTCTTCTTCCCCTTCGCAGCCATCCTCGTGGCCAACCACCCCTAGGTGAGCATGTGACTCCCCCTCCTGCCGTCACCTGTCGTGCGCGTAGGAGTCCTCCGCAACACCGTAGGCCGCCTCCACGATTCTCGTCGTCGCCGCGGGGCTCGTAGTCGCCGTGCCCGTGGCATGCCCCGGACGCACGCGCGCGTGTGCTGATCGTGTTCTGGACGCGCAGAAGTAGATCTAGGAGCCGTTCGTGGCCTCGTTCTTAGTCTGGGTCGTCGCGTCTGAAGTTGCAGTGTGCAGACGCCGCCGGGTTGTCACCGGCGAGAAAAGGAGCCCCTTTCGGCCACCGTTCGAGGAGTTCGGGCACCCATGGTTTCGTGGTGGTGCCCTCTTGTGTTTCCGTGTCCTAGCAGCGTCAGGAAGGCACTGGAGGCGACAACTGCGTCACTGTAACAGCTTGCCGTCGACGGGTTCAAGCTCCGTCTGGGTTCAGTCTTAACACTGCAGGTTGCTTATGTTGGCAGCGTAGCTTGCTCTATTCAGAAAACACACATCAGCGCAGTGGCAAGGGAGGCAAGGTGGTCAGTTAGGCGTCGCGGGTTCGAAACCCAGGCAGCGCAAAATGCCCCCCTTTTTTCTTTTTTTCCGAGAGGCTGACTAGTGGGTCCCTCGCATCAGCGAGGAGTTGCCCGACTGGACAGTGGGCTGAGCCCATTGCATGCTCTGGAGCTGGGCCGGATTTTCCCGAGACCAGCCCACGTGGTTGAGTCCTTTTCTTTTCTTTTACAGTTTTTCTTTTCTGTTTAAATCTCCAAATTTGATTTGAATTCAAATTCAAATCTGAATTTGGGCTTTTGAGCATTTACCCCAAACATGTAATCCAATATATGAATTTGGGGTATATTTGCCTACTGATCACAGTGGTGATGTCCATTTTGCACTTTGACACCTCTAATTTTGGAGTGGTGGTAATTTTGCAAAGAATCCCTTCAGTTCTTTGAAATTGCAAAGTGCTTTACAAATTCAAATGTGGCACACCATATATGATTTTGGGGTAGTTTTTCCCAAGGATCAGCATGGTGATAAGTGTTTTGCCCCTTGAGCTTTTTCCAAAAATGCAAGTGGTGCACTTTTGCACTCAGACCCCTGAACCCCTTTGTATTTGCAACTGTGTTATGAAAATTCAAATGGTGTCATATCTTATATGGTTTTATGGTAGGAAATTGCAAGGATTCAAATGGTAATGTCCATTTGGTGTTTTGGGCAACTCAAATGGACGTAGTGTGATCACTTAACCATTTTCAACCTTGCATTTCTTCCTTTGCACTCTTTTCAACTTTAGTGCATGTTGAATCTTGTTCGTCTGATCATTCAAGTTCTGTTCCATGTCGTCTCCAATTCTTTGCAATCTCAAACCAGCCCCTAACATATTGTCATATGCAATGTGGCTGGACTCTTTTCTTTTGTTGTATCTTCCCGGTATCAATTTCATCGACACTTCTCCGTCTCCGAAATCGTTAGTTTACTTTTTACGATGCTTTATTTTGATAACTTGTTTTGTTATTCATGTCATGCCATGTTGCTATGATATCTACACCAAAATTAAGGCTATGACCAGACCCATAAAAATATAAGTAATTACATATGCAGTTATTGACGTGTCGTCAACACCTCCATTTAAATTTGACTAGATAGGGTCACACCATGTCTTTAAACTTGATCATCTCATCCATGCTTGAGCATTGTTGATCTCGATGTTTACTTGTGTGCTTTCCTTGACGGTACCTTACGTTAGCACCTGAGACTGCCAAGGAGACTTACGTGGAGATTTCTGACACCGAGCCCGAGGACCCTGCTACGTCTGCTCCGTCGACCGATTACCCAGGAAAGGGGAAGATCTATACCATTACCTTATAACTTTTTGCCTACCGGCCTAGTTGTAGTCTAGAACGTTTGTTTGATCCTATCCACCTTGCTTATGCCACAATCAAAACCAAACGGCCATGATCCCCACATCTTAGCAAAACCTTGTATTGCTAAGTTACCGCTGCTCAGCCATTGCTTAGTATGATTAGGAAAACTTGCTTCTTACCCTATGCTATTGTTGGGATATCATGTTAATAAAGAAGTTGGTTGATATTTATTATTATGATGTTAATTTATATTTGACAAAGGATGGGAGACCGGGATGTTCCCGCCAGGTGTTTTGTTCCATTTGAGTCACCTAGGTCCCAAGTTCCGGGTATTGTGTTTCTTGACGAACGTGCCTAATCGTGTGTGGGATTCTATGGGGTCCCCTTGTCTTACCTACCTAGCTTCATACAATTCTAATGGTGCCCGAGCTGATTTACTTTTGCAAACGTGTGTGTGCTTGGTTGGTACCCCAGCAGTTTTCGAAACAACTCGGACCAGCGGAGACATGGTTTCTCTTGTTGGTCCACCCCAGGGAGCTAGGGGTTGTCCACATCTGTTTGGGCAACTAACCCGACCTCGTCCAGACTATAGAGGCCGATTCGAGAGCGCGGCCGGCTTTTGAGTTGGATGTCGACTCACCGGGGGCCACCCGGATTTGTGCGTTGTTAGTTAGAGGGACTTTGACATTCCGGAGTTTCAGGCGTTTACCTAGGCAAGTGGAAACCGGGCGTACATGCGAAGCCTATGATGGGCAGTTGGCACATCCCTCCAGGGTTAAATCTTTTCGAAAATCCGTGTCCGCGGTTATGGACGACTTGAGACCTATTCCTTGTTCATAGAATAACATCAAATTGGATCATAATTAAAACTTGCCTACCATGTACGTGCCTTGGCTGCTTTTCTTCGTCCAGGGGGACCGAGAGAAGATCAAGGTTGTGTTATGTTTGTCGTAAGTAGGTGAATAGCAGACTTATGACACGATGTCACGTGCATTCTTGGATCTTACCCCTACTCTAATAGATCGATAGCCACCATATATGCTAGTGCGGATGCAACCTTTCCAAATACTTTGTCTTGCCGTAGGAAGTTAGTTCTCCTGTAATGATATAATCTCACCCCTTGTTTCCTTTTGTGCTTTTACTGCTTTGCCTGATCGGCCGCTGCAGTTGATTACTACCTTGACCCGAGCACTGGAAGTTACTTCGTGGAGGTGCCACCGGAGGACGACGATGAGGATGACTTCTCTCAGTAGATCCTACAGTTGGGTTCCGACGTTCCGTGGGTGGACTTATTTATGTGTAGACCTCTCTAGAGCCATTTGGATTTTGACCGTACTCGGTCGTGCTTGTCTTCTTCTTGTTGCATGACTTATCTTAGTCTAGAAGATGTACTATCATTGATCCACCCACCGACACTTATCGACACAATACATACTACTTGGAGGAATATGGTGAAACTAACTTGATTATCTCCCCCGTGTGCCCTCGAGAACGCTTTAGCTTTTATAAGTTTAGTTCCTAAGCTTATCCTTGTGAAAGGATTGGGCCACTTGCTACTCATCAGTTACCCTGTTTACTTTGCTTGTCTTTTACCTTTCTATTGCTTAAACTAAAACCCCCTAAATATTTACCTTTCAGTGTGTCACTTGTTAATACCTTCTGCTCCTCGTTGGGATTGACATCCTTATTTATCGAAAAGCTACAATTGATCCCCTAGACTTGTGGGTTATCAAGAATCGTTTATTGGCGCAGTTGACAGGGAAGGCAACCCAATTAAACCTATCAACTTCTCCGCCATCAACGAGCTTTTCTGGCGCCGTTGCCGGGGAGTGTAGCGCTATTGGTAAGTGAAGCCAGTAAGGAAACCTTTACTTTGTGTTGTTGTTTTTATTTTTGCTGTTGCTACCCTCAGTCCTTATGGACCCCTCTAATGTTGGTTCATTGCTGGTGAGGAGCCGCCCCACGACTGTGGTGGTCACTCCTACTCATACTGAAATTGTGCCCTATAAAATACCAACTGGTATTATTGATTATGTCTTGGCTAATCGTTATACAGGAAAAGGACATCCGGGAGAACACCTGCTATATTTGTCACAATTATGTTCTTTATTTAAGCTTGCAGGTGTAACGATGGAGTTCGTCATGAAGAAATTATTCTCCGTATCACTTAAAGATAAAGCTTCAGATTGGTATAAGCTACTCGATAACTCTGATTTGATTGAATGGCAAGAGCTTATGTCTCTCTTTTATGCAAAGTTTTATCCTGTTTGTGAAATTCACCAAGACAGGAACTACATATACAACTTTTGGTCTCGCGACGGAGAGAGCATCGCTCAAGCTTGGGGGAGACTGAAGTCCCTGATGCTCAAATGTCCCAACCATGAGCTCCCCAAGGAAATTATACTTAAAAAAATTAATGCCAGGCTTTCTCGTCAGGACAAGGAGATGTTGGATGCCTCCTCTAGCGGGGTATTCCAGACCAGAAGTATAGAAGAAAAATGGGATCTTATTGAAAGGATCCAGAAGAATACTGAAGACTGGGAAATTGATAAAGGTATTGAACCCTCTATAAAATATGAGCATGACTACATTGAGAGTTATGTGAAGACTGATTACTTTAATACCTTTTTCTCTAAAATTGGTCTTGATTCCTAGATAATGATTGACTTTTTCAAGGACTTTGCTTCTCATGTTGATTCTTTTAAGAAGAAGGAGAGTCAACATCATAAACCTTTCAAGGAGTCACCTATTGAGATTAATGTTACTGATCCTGTTTTACTTGCAGTTGTGTATGAACAACCTCCTTATCCCTCAAGGATAAAGGAGCACTCTTTTGTTACAGGTATTCTAAACAAAAATGGAAGGACCACTGATGAACCTGAGGACCTGATCAAGGTCAAGCCTCAAGTTGCAATGATTAAGGATCTGGTAACCAGTGATATTGAAGAATCTACTATTAGTTTTTGTGTTGTTTCCACTAACATTGTCACAGCCAAGAACAAAGGCCCAATTTCAGGTACACCTGTTGTATCTGTAAAAATAGGAGAGCATATCTACTATGGGCTATGTGATTTGGGATCCAGTGTCAGCGCTATTCCCTTCTCACTTTATCAAGAGATCATGCACGAGATTCAGCCGTGTGAGATCGAAGACATAGATGTCACGATTCATCTTGCAAATAAACAGACAATCTCTCCAGTTGGGATTGTAAGAGACGTTGAAGTACTGTGTGGGAAGGTAAAATATCCTACTGACTTTCTTGTACTTGGTTCAGTGCAAGATAGTTTTTTCCCTATTATCTTTGGTAGGCCCTTCCTCAGCACTTGTGGAGCTATAATAGATTGCAAGAAAGGTAAAGTTTCTGTTGAATTCAACGGTGAGCCGTATGAGTTTAATTTTTCTAAATTTTCTAAGCAGCCTTGTGGTACTGATTTGTCTAGTAATGACAAAATTATTGAAGAAATTGCTTCTATCGCTATCCCTCCTGACGACACTTTGCAGCAATTTATGGAAGACCACGAGAATGACATGCGTATGTAGGAAAGTAATGAGCTAGAAGACATATTCTTAAGACAAACTGCTATCCTGAAATACAACCTCCCGGTTGAACCTTTAGGAATCTTCTCACAACCAAAAGAAGACCCGGTGTTTGATCTAAAACCACTTCCCGATACGCTCAAGTACGCTTATTTAGATGAAAAGAAAGTATATCCTGTTATTATCAATTCTAAACTTTTAGGGTATAAAGAAGAGCGATTATTGGAGACACTCCGAAGACACCGAGCTACTATTGGCTATACTCTTGATGATCTCAAGGGTATGAGTCCATCCATTTTCCAACAAACTATCAATCTCGAGTCCGATGCTAAACCGGTTGTTGATCATCAACGACGGTTGAACCCAAAGATGAAGGACGTGGTTAGGATGGAGGTTCTCAAACTTCTAGCTGCAGGTATCATCTATCCTATAGCTGATAGTAAGTGGGTAAGTCCAGTTCATTGTGTTCCTAATAAAGGAGGTATGACTGTTGTTCCTAATGATAAAAATGAACTAATACATCAGCGGACTATTATTGGATATAGAATGTGTATTGATTTCAGGAAGTTGAACAAGGCCACCCGGAAGGACCACTATCCTCTGCCCTTTATTGATCAGATGTTTGAGCGGCTGTCTAAAAACACCCACTTTTGATATCTTGATTGGTATTCTGGCTTCTCTTAGATTCATGTTAACACCGTGGATCAGGAGAAGACCACTTTCACGTGTCCTTACGGTACTTATGCTTATAGGCGTATGCCTTTTGGTTTGTGTAATGCACCTACTACTTTTCAGAGGTGTATGTCTGCTATATTTCATGGTTTCTGTGAGGATATTGTGTAGGTCTTCATGGACGACTTTTCCGTCTATGGAACCTCCTTTGACCACTGTCTCCACAATCTTAATAAAGTTTTGCAGAGATGTGAAGAAACAAATTTTGTGCTTAATTGGGAGAAGTGTCATTTCATGGTTAACGAAGGTAAAGTTCTTGGTCACAAGATTTCCGAAAGGGGAATTGAAGTGGACAAGGAAAAGATTGAAGCTACTGAAAGGATGCCCTATCCAAGGGACATCAAAGGTATTCGTAGTTTTCTCGGTCATGCTGGTTTCTATATAAGATTTATCAAGTACTTTTCTAAGACCTCGAGACCCCTCACCAATCTTCTCCAGAAGGACGTTCCTTTTGTATTTGATGAAGATTGTAAGGAAGCCTTCGAAGTTCTTAAGAAAGCTTTGATAACCGCTCCTATAGTACAACCACCTGACTGGAACATTCCCTTTGAAATTATGTGTGATGCTAGTGATTTTTCTGTTGGATCCGTTTTAGGACAAAGGGTTGATAAGAAGTTGAATGTTATACACTATGCTAGCAAAACACTTGATAGTGCTCAAAAGAATTATGCTACTACCGAGAAGGAATTCTTGCCAGTGGTGTTTACTTGTGATAAATTTAGGCAGTATATTGTTGATTCTAAGGTTATTATTCATACTGACCATGCTCACATTAAGTATCTTATGTAGAAAAAGGATTCCAAACCAAGGCTCATAAGATGGGTACTCCTTCTTCAAGAATTTTATTTGCAAATTGTCGATACAAAAGGAGAAGACAATCCGGTGGCGGAAAACCTTTCAAGGATGGAAGATATTCCGCACGATCCTATTCCAGTCAACGACAGTTTTCCAGATGAACAACTTGCTTTTGTAAAAGTACAATCTCATTCCGTTCCTTGGTTTGCCAATTATGCTAACTTTATCGTTGCAAAGTTTTTTCCTCCATGTTTTACATTTCATCAGAGGATGAAATTCTTCACGGATTTGAGGCATTACTTTTGGGATGACCCACATCTTTATAAAGAAGGTGTGGACGGGATCGTAAGAAGGTGTATACCGGAGCACGAGCAGAAAGACATTCTTCGACAATGTCACGATAGTCCCTATGGAGGACATCATGCCGGTGAAAGGACCGCACATAAAGTTCTACAATCAGGTTTTTATTGGCCTACTCTTTTTAAGGACGCTAGAAGGTACATTCTATCTTGTGATAAGTGTCAGAGAGATGGTAACATTGGCAAGAGAAATGAGATGCCTATGAATTACTCACTAGTAATCGAACCTTTCGATTGCTGGGTTTTTGATTTTATGGGTCCTTTTCCTCCTTCACACAAGTACACACACATCTTAGTTGCTGCTGATTATGTAACCAAGTGGGTTGAAGCAATCCCCACTGAGAGTGCTGATCACAAGACATCTTTGAGAATGCTTAAGGATGTAATTTTTCCCAGGTCTGGTGTACCAAGGTACCTCATGACAGATGGAGGGTCACACTTCACGCATGGAGCTTTTAGGAAAGCTCTAGCCAAGTACGATGTCAATCATAGAATTGCATCACCGTACCACCCTCAAACTAGTGGGAAAGTTGAGCTCACCAATAGAGAGATCAAGTTGATCATACAGAAAACAGTAAACAGTTCTAGAAAGGACTGGTCAAAGAAGTTCGGAGATGCTCTGTGGGCGTATAGAACTGCTTACAAAAACCCCATGGGCATGTCTCCGTACAAGATGGTCTATGGCAAAGCTTGCCATTTGCCATTAGAGTTAGAGCACAAGGCTTTCTGGCCTGTCAGAGAGCTCAATGATGACCCAAAGTTATCTGGTGAAAAGTGTCTCATGAACTTGACTTCTCTAGATGAGTGGAGAAGTGAAGCTTACGAGAGCGCTAAAATGTTCAAAGAAAAGGTAAAGAAGTGGCACGATAAAAGGATTCTGAAACGTGAATTTAATGTTGGTGATAAAGTTTTGTTGTTTAGATCTCGTTTTAGGTTTTCTCCAGGTAAACTACTTTCCAGATGGGAAGGACCTTTTCATATCGAAGAAGTATATCGGTCCAGTGCAATCAAGATTAACAATTTTGAAGGCACCAAACCTCAAGTTGTGAATGGACAAAGACTCAAACATTACATGGAAGGTGATCCTATCAATGTGGATGTGAACATGATATATACAAGAACTCATGAAGAACATGTTGCAGCCCAGTTTTAGACACCAGCAGGAGCAGAATAAGAAAAATTATGTATTACGGTAAGGAAACATCGTGAACGTCAATAAAAGTTTACTTTTCAAAGTTTTTGAAAAATTAGCAAAATTCCAAGCCCAAGTGGAGCCGGAGAGGGTCTCCAGGGGGCAGGAGGCCTCCCGGCGCGCCCCCCGTCCTGGCCGCGCCGGGCACCCTCCTGGGGGCCCCGGACTCCGACTCCGAATCCGACCCCACTTTGGCTTGAAACCTTCCTTCTGTTGCAAGAATTTTCCCTTTATATTTGCCCGGATTGTCCCGGCACCGTATCTCTCGATTTCGCGTGTTTTCTTTCTTGGTCTGTTTCTGCCAGAAAAAGTTTCAGCAGAACTAGGTGCCATGGCTTCCCCAAGTTCCCCCCAGGACAAGTTCGTCGTCAAAGTCATCAACCCTTACCTCGAAGAGGTGAGGAAGAACCCCCAGATCCTTCGTGTGGAGCATGGTGTCCTCCACAAGGAAGATCTGAAGGGACCAGTCAAGGGAGGGAGCACCGAGGAGCGGCTGAAGGAGATGGAACATGAGGTCTTCAAGTTCAAGAAGATGGTGGAGCGTGGTGTTGAAGCTAACTTCGACATCATGAACGAGATAGAGGCTTCCCACAAGAAGGGGATGAAGGAGATGTGGTCAATTTTGGCCGCACTAGAAGAACAAGTTTATGAGCTTCAAGCACAGATCTATGATCTGCAGAACCAGAACTGTGAGTATGAACTTATGTTCTTACGCATAGGTTTGGGTGCTGAGTGCAGGATCCTGGAGACGGAATGTCATTCGAGACTGGAGAACCTTTGCCTTCGAAGCGCTTCGCCAAGGAGTACGTGATCAACAAGAACAAGAATGAGGAGTAAATCTCCTCGGGTAATGGCACCCCCTCAGCTTGTTCCAAGCTTGAGGGAGTGCCTGGTATCTTTATCTTTATCTTTGTCTTTAGGAGTCAAGTAGAGTGGTATCATGTCTAGGGAAGTTACTTTATGAAATAGGTGTTGCATTGAGGTTTATCACTCCTTTTGTGGAGAGTTTTGTATCCGTGAGCGTGGAGTCGTCTATGAAGGAATATTAATGATAAGTCTATTGGTTTCTTCGCTGCACTCGGTATTCTCTTCACGCAATCGACATTATGAGCTAATTCTTATGAGGATTATTGACCTTATATCAGGTATGGCTTCGAAAACTTTATTTAATCTTGGAAAGTATAACTTTGGTCATAACAACAAGCATGTTTTTCTCAAAGTAGCGACATAGCCAAAACCTTTGTGTTATTATGCTTGAAGTGTTATGTTGACAAGGAAGACAACTTGATGTGCCATGCTAGTTTTAATGTTTATGCTTTATATTGCTTGCATCCAAGTCATCGTCAATTGTCTGGTCTCTCAAAGCCTTGCTAGCCAAAACTCTATACCAAGCGAAATTCTCCTTGTACTTCCATACCCTGAAACCAACATCTTCCACTTGAGTCCACCATACCTTCCTATTCGTGGTATTCCATTACCACTCCTAAAGTATATAATTTATGTGCTATCTTTATATGTTCAAAATCTTCTGATTTGTGCCTTTGATTCAGCTCATGAGGAAGTGGTGGGTAACCATGATCTTCTTAATTTGGACAAGTTTTATCTTGGGATTGCATGTCTAATCTGCAAACCCCTAATACGAGAAGGGACTGGCATGAGTGCCCAGCTCGTAAAAGATAAATACTAACACACAAGTTCCTTCGCCCATTTATGAGTGATAAACAATGGAAATTAAGGGGATGTGATCATTCCCACATGGGAGTCGTTCCTCGAAACTTGTCTAAATCATGAAGTGAGTGAGTTATCTATCAGCGCTCGTTGACAGATCATGCACCTCCCAAAGTCTGTTTTTATTCTTTTTGATCTAGAGATGGCACATGAGTTTTCCCTGCTTACCCTTTTGCACGGGGTTTATCCTTTATTTTGTGCTGAGTCAATCCTTCCTACTTCCTTCCTTCCTGAGAGAGAACAGACACTTGATGTTGATAAAGATTCTTGCATATAAAGCTGCATTGAGAGTTAGCATGTTACATCTTTGTTGACATTATCTTTTGATAAGTAAGTTGTTTGCAAGGCTTATGCCAAGTAAACATCTTCCTTTGTGTTAACATGTGCACTTCTTGACTAATAACATGTTCTTTCAAAAGCTTCAACTGGTTCCATTATAAGTGAAAGAGCAAAAGTAAAAGTTATTAGTTTCTCCTTGACCAAGGCTATGTTTGCTATGATTTGATGAGTTTTCTTGGTCCTACTTTGTTATAATTGTTACTACTTTCTCATAAGGACCTTATGAGTTGAGGTTGCTGTTGAGGATGCTTTAGTTCGGTGAGAAATCTTGATGCTTCTTGTCCGTATTCTTTTATCGACACTTCACTCTCTAAACTTGTGAACAGGTTTGCCGAGATCAGTAATCTCTTGGGGACAAGCGAGGTCTAAGCTTGGGGGAGTTGATACGTCCAAAATGCATCACTATTTTATATTGTAATTTAACCCTATTCATTGATATATTCCACTTTAAAGTATTGTTCTTATGTTGTTTTGGCTTGTTTTACACAGTTTGCAACTTTCCGGTGCCGAAGCAGCAGAAGCAGAATTCAGCGGTGAAAATTGGACAGCAAGTTGCTGAATCAGATCAACTCCTAATTCGATGAAATTTGACGGAGATCATTTTTATGAAGATTCACTGGAGTTAACCAAAGAGGGACCCGAGGGGACCCACCAGGAAATCAGAAGGGTACCTGGCGCGGCCCCCCTAGGGCGCGCCAGGCACCCTCCTGGATGCCTGGTGACCCTCCTCGGTGCCCCCTCTGCCCTATATTACCCCTCTTGGGTAAAAACCCTAGAACGAGAGGAGTTTCGCCGCCACCTCTTGGCGGAAACCTACAGATAAGAAAAAGGCATCACCGGCGGGCAGATTCCTCCGGGGCGATCACCTCCCAGAAGGGGAGATCATCGCCATCATCATCATCATCGTCAAGGGCATCATCGAGATCATCATCAACATCATCCCCAACATCAGCACCATCTCCACCTCCATCCAATCACATCGCACAATTGCAAGTTGTGTTGTAATCCGTACTATCTATCCTCTCTACTCTGTTGGTGTTGATTACTACTTTGTGGTGAATGCTATTGAGTTTTGTTGGAGAAATATTATTGTGTCCAGATTGTTTGCCACCCATCTATCACCTCTGATCATGATCTCTTTTATGTCTTGTGAGTAGTTACTTTAGTTCTTGAGGACATGGGAGAAGTCTAGTTGTTAGTAGTCATATGAAGTTGAAGTATTATGTGTTGTTTGATACTTAAGTTGTGTTGTTATTTCTCTAGTGGTGTTATGTGAGTCGAACACTTAACACTTCACCTTTCATGCGACTAGAGGAATACATTGTGCACAAAGGATGCTTATGGTGGGTTGCCGGAGTGACAGAAACCTGAACCCCAGTTCGCATACTTTTGCACAAAGGAGTTATGGATCCTCGATCATAATGTTGTGGTTAGGCTTATGCCTTAATTACTACCTTGTATTTGCGGATGCTTGCAAGGTGTGTAATCATAAGAGTGCACTTATCTTAGTCTAGAAGGTGTACTAGCATTGATCCACCCACCGACACTTATCGAACAATACATACTATTGGACGGAATATGGTGAAAGTAACTTGACTATCTCTCCCGTGTGCCCTTGAGAACGCTTTAGCATTTATAAGTTCAGTTCCTAGGCTTATCCTTGTGAAAGGATTGGGCCACTTCCTACTCCTCAGTTACCCTGTTTACTTTGCTTGTCTTTTACCTTTCTATCGCTTAAACCAAAACCCCCTAAATATTTACCTTTCAGTGTGTGCAGCCTTTTCCTTATCCAGAGTCACTTGTCAATACCTTCTGCTCCTCGTTGGGATCGACATCCTTATTTATCGAAAAGCTACAATTGATCCTCTAGACTTGTGGGTTATCAAGAATCGTTTATTGGCGCAGTTGTCAGGGAAGGCAACCCAACTAAACCTATCAACTTCTCCGCCATCACTTCCTAACTTTGTTGTGTGTCTTACGGGCCCACAGCGCAACTGGGATGGTATTAGCATCCTTTACTCCGTACCTTTATTCTGGGAATCTGCTCTCTTATACTTTCAGGTTAAAGGTTTTGCTAACACTAACTCTAGGTTCTCGCACCTCTGTCCTTCTGGAGAGCGCTGCATTCCATATGATCGCTTGCTTCACCTGAAGATTCCGAAGATTACTCTCCGATAAACTCCTGAGAACCTACGTGTTCATCGCCTTGCAATCCCCTGCCACCGATAAGTCCGTATGGATAATTACATCCACCTCCTGATCTGGAAATAATAATTCCTTTGAACTTAAGAGTCGAATTATTCTGATGCTTCTATCATTCGATGCCTTTGCATTCTTTCTCCTTCTGGTTGAGTGCCGATACTCACATCAGGTTCTTTGCGAACCACCCGACCTTTGGTGGATTATTATCTGACTAATCTTACATGGTTTCTTCCATGTGTCGATTGAATTCATGGTGAGAAATACCTTCCTTGCCCTCGATGATTTGTGTTATTATAGAAAACTTCCTTTGACTCCCTGCCAATACAGACTTGGTCATGTAGGTCCTGCTCTACTTTATCTTGGGAAAGATATACACCTAATGCTTGTGTATAACCACCTTTTCCTTTCCATTGGTGTGATCAATCTGATGATCACATTTTCCCTTCCATTGGTCTGTTTAACCTTTCTTGTGATATGATTTATCTGAGCAGTGATAATTCCTTGCTTATGTAAACACCCCGGTTTACTACTCCGTCGGGAGAACCCTGTTACCTTTGTTGATAATATTTCGGTAACCACCGATGGATGAGAACGTTGCCAAGTGGTTCTCTTCTTCCCTTGCCCTTGGTACCGACGTTGTTGCTGACAAAGCTGACAAGCTATTTTCTAACAAACTTTGCGTCGTGACCGCGTGAAATGTCACCACCCCAGCCACGGTTCCACAGGACCGAAACCTGACTCTTGTCACCTGCATTGTGATATCCAGTTCGGTATCAGACTCAGTGCTTATGCCTGATGCTCTGCACCCTTCTCATCATCCGTCTTTGACATCGAACGCATGTCTATCCGCTTGAAACTTCTCATACCTTCTTTCTTTTCTGCCGATGTATTTCCCTAAGTTTAACCTCGAGAAATACTCGGTACCCATTCCCTCCGGCAACCCCGGTTGTTTAACCTTGTGCCGATCCGAAACCCCCCTTAAGTTTTCGCCTAGCCTGTTCGTGAGTACGATGAGGCCCCCGAAAGAAGAATGACTACTCGTCGTGATGCATTGATGAAAAGAAATGAAGACCTCAAACGAGAAGAGCAAACCAGACCGAGAAGACTCCGAATTTCGCAACCAGAGCTTTACCCCCTTACTCTACCCCGTTATTCTCGGGACGAGAATTCTTGTTAGTAGGGGAGAATTGTAACACCCCGTGTGTCATGCCACAGTAATCCTTTTTGTCAATGTTAAATCACTGTGATTAACATTGCTTGATCTTGTCTCTTTTCAAATTCAGCCCCAAAAAAAATTCCAAAACAAGGTTGAAATAAAACCTGGTCCAAAAATTGGGCAACCATTTTTGTTAAATGCACAAAAATCAGTATACCAAGATACCATGGTGCTGGATATTTATTAATGCATGTAAATATTTATACAATTCAAAATAGTGTCAAAACAGCCCCTTTTACTCGTTGCATATTCAAATGGAACACCAAATGAATTTATTTTAAACCCAAACTTTTTGTGGCATCACTATATAGTATAATACAAATAATGGAACACCTTAACACATTTTATAAAAATCCTATACTGGCTAAAAAATAGAAAACAATAAGGGAAAATGAATGAGGCGTAACCTACTTTGCACTAAGCCTGTGGGCTACAGTGCAGCCCAGCCCGACCCACCCTGGTCTTTCTCCCACCCCAAGTACAGGGGAGACAGAGGCCATAGCGTGGCGGCCATCCTCTGGCCATGGCAGCGCCTTGCCGCATGTCGTCCATCCCCCGGATCCCCCTGGAGCATAAGAACCCCGAGCCACCCTTTGGACTAACCCCAGCCGCAGTCTACACCTCCCTGGCGTTGTTCCCCTCGTCCCCTAGCTCGCACCCGAGCGGATGCGGTCGCCATCGCTCTCCGTGGTCGTGGACATCGGCCTCCCCGTGCCACGGGAGGTTGTTCGGAAGCCTCACCGCGCTCTTCCACGCCACCTTCGCCCTCCAGCTCGAGCGGGGAGCCACCATGCGCTCGACATCGTGTTCGTCTTTTCCCACGGCTGCCACCAACTCGTCGTCGACGCTGCAGCTCCGGTCGTCCCCGAACAACCCGAGCTCGCTGCTGAACCCGCCGTGAGCTTCTTCCTCGATCCCCTCTGCACATTCCCCCGAATTCGTCACCTTTTACCGCGTGTACGGTGTCGTGTCCGCCGTAGCCGGAGCTCAACCTCCCGTGCTGCTCGCGGCGCTGTTGCTCTGCAGCTGCTGCTCCCGAACACGCCTCCGCGCGCGCGCCCTCTTGCGCGTGGTCGCGCCCCCGCTGCTGCTCGCTGCTGGCCATGGCCGGCTATGCCAGTGTGTGTGCGCATACGTGACTGCAGTGCAGTGCGCTTTGTGTATGTGTGTTCTATGTGTGTGTGTGTGTGTGTGTGTGCGCTGCAAGCGTGTGTGCCTGGGGTGCACGACATGCCCTTGCCCCCATGCGCGAGCGCCTGTGGGTGGCCTCGATGTCGCATGCTGGCTCTTGTTGTTGTTGCCGCTGCTCAGCTGAAGATTCAGCGGCTGCCGCCTGCAAGTGTTGTTGTTGCTGATAAAAACTGCTACTGAACCCTCCATTTTGAGCAATTAAACCAGCGGAAACATAGCAACAAACATGCCCAAACGTAGCTACAAATAATATCAACAGAAAGATGAAGTATCAAGATTCAACTTGTTCCACTGGAAAAAACCTCGTTAATGCATGGATTAAATCCAACAAAAGTCACAAAATGCCGATTTCTATTAACAGAAAAAATATGTGTATCACCACTGCTAAGTTAGATAAACAAATAGACATGTTGTTGATCTTGTCGTGCATCGAAGATGGCATGGCATGGGAGTTCACATGTTGTAGTAAAAATCATCTATAGGAAGTATATCCATTGGATCTATAGATCCGTGGCAATCGTCAAGCAAACTTGGAATTTTTTAACGAATTCTTGAATTAGCCTCGAGGAGCACTTTTCGGACCGAGATTTAATTAAGTAAATGTGCTCTACTAAAATTGTCATCCGTACCGGATTCGAGATCTCTGACAACTAATGAAGATTGGTATAGGACACAAATTCATCGGAGGAGTGGAACCCTAAACCGTAGCCTTCCGAAAGTGCTAATGGATGCTTAACACCGCAAAATCCTAGACTTAGTAAAATTTCGGTGGAACCCAAATGAGACAATGACAAGTTGGCCCCACTAGCTATTAAATAAATATAAGGATTTATTTAAATGCCAGAGTATGACATGTGGGTCCCCTTTGTCATTTGACCTAGTCAAACCACTATTCTGGATAATGCTACTTTTAAATGATAAAATAAATTTAAGAAATATTATAAAATAGATAAAATTAATGAAAATCATATCTTTTAATCCGTAGGTCAGATGAAAAAACTTTATATATGAAAGTTGTTCAAAAAAATACAACAAACACGGATACGCTATCCGTATACCCACCGCACCCCTCTAACATACCGAACGTGGAAAATTTCCCTCTGGTTCATCTCTTTGTTAGACGACCGGAGCCGGTAGAACATCCGGTTAAATTCCCGTTTCGTCTGCGACTTGTAGCACCGCGTTAGTTCACCCCTAGTATACAGTATTGCCATGTCTTGCATTTGTATTGCTATTATTTCCGTGTATTTATTGTTTCTTCCCCCTCTCTTATTGTTCGGTAGTCTCAACGACCGCTGCCGATGCCCCTGTGATTGACTACTTCGTCGACGACCGTACCCCTACCGTCGAGCTTCCACGGAAGCAGAGTCATTCTCCTTCCCAAGATATCGCCTGTATTTTCCATACATTTCTTGCACTAGGCATTGTTGCTGCTGCTATTATGTTAATTCCTATTATGTTGCATAGCCAGTTTTTGTCGCCCCTTGATGTACGTTCCTTTATCCTATGCTGCCTATATAAATATAATATTCAGCAGTTGGCCCTGCGCTTTGTTAGTCAACTAGGATTAGATAGCGGGTCGTGATCGCTCTGGGGAGTGAACGTGGGTATAAATTATTATAACTGCAACAGGTACGGTACAGAGAAGACGCCCAATGGAACCTACAACGGCGAGACTCTACCGAGGCGCTTCAAGTTTAACTTACGAGTGGATGGACTCGTATTTCACTATTGTTGCCGGCTCGGTAGCGTAGCACCACCGGGATGATACGAGGATATTCCTCTTTAGTTCATTCCGCTTATGTCTCGGTCGAACCGCTTCAAGTGTATCATCGAGGGTGATTCCTGTTGGTTTCACTTGATGGTAGGCACTCGAATCAACTGGTGTCCTTAAAGGTAAGGAGTCGGGTGACCAAACGGTGCCCGCGCAGGGATTGTATCAGGACGGCAGGACAGGCGGATACCATCGTGGGCCTGGTCCTTGCTCGTTGGCTGTGAGCTACCCTGTTGTACGAAAGTCAGGCTCTTCAAAGAGCACACGCGAGATAAGGTAAGAAGACGATTCACCTTTTTGGTAACCACACGAGTTGGTGGGACGACAGGGCAGGCGGCCAGCGGCTCTGGTTATGGGGGTGGACCTGGCTGCTGCCGCTGTCCGCGACTCTCTTGGAAAGGGGCAACGATAACGGTTGTCCCGACAGAAAATAATAAAATGCTTAATGGGTTCGGTGGATTACTTGAGTAGACTTTTGGCTTATACGCGCTGCCTTCACGTGGGACAATGAGTTATGGGCTCCCCTTCTTCATAGTCTCGTTCGAGGACTCTTCAGACGACAGAAGTACCGTGGCCTGTGCTGGGAACTGGTGTTGTCTTCTTTGCTCGAGCAGTGTGATTTGTATTTGCTTTTTCTTCATCGGCCAGCCTCGCACCGTGCAGGAGTACGTCAGGGTTAGGGTCCAAAGCCCTGTGTACATAGGATTTAATCCGGTGGATGACCTCTCTCTTGAGTTTGAAAGATGGGCTACGGAGTGTCGGATAGCCTCGGTGGGGCATTCCCTAAC
Source organism: Bromus sterilis (assembly GCA_950022295.1). Classification (NCBI taxonomy): domain Eukaryota; kingdom Viridiplantae; phylum Streptophyta; class Magnoliopsida; order Poales; family Poaceae; genus Bromus; species Bromus sterilis. The sequence continues at coordinate 277,802,511 of OX465599.1, read as the reverse complement.
AAGGTGTACGCCACCCTGAAGATCCGTCCGTTGTAGTGTAACATAAGTGTGTTGGGAATGTGCCCTAGAGGCAAATAAAAAATGTTTATTGGCGTATTCCATTAGTTCATAATAAGTTTTATACTGTGCTATAACTGTATTAAGCGGAAACATTAATACACATGTGGTATACAAACAACCAGGTCCCTAGTTAACTCTAGTAAACTAGTCCATTGGGAAATTGATGATCAAGGTTTCCTGATCATGAGATGTGAATAGTCTATTGAAAATGGGGTCATGTCGTTGGGAGAATGACATGATGGACACACACCCACCAGAAGTGTTGCAATGTGATCCAGTCACATAGTTCAACATTGCGATAACTATAAACGTAGTGACCCGATCCTTAAGACTGTGATGATCATACATAATTGCTATCTACCAGGATGCTTTGAGTGCATTAACCGTTACACTAAAACATGGTAACCATGAAGGTGTATCTTGGGTATTCCGAAGTAGATATGTTGATGAGTATGCAAATAGATCAAAATGGGATTTGTCCATCCGAGTGACGGATAGGTACTCTGGGCCCACTCGGTGATATTACATCATAAAGATTGTGCAATCATGTGACTAGGTCACGGGGTTGTAATATCACGGGAACGAGTAAACATGTTTGGTATATTGGATACCGACGATCAAACCTCGGACAAACGAAGTACCGTATGACAAAGGAATCAGGACTCAACGTTAACGATTCAAACGATGAAGTTAATTCGATGGAAGCGCAGGGGCTCATCAAGGATTGTAACCAGATCCCACATGATGGTCATTGGTCAGAGAGTGTCTGATCATGTCTGTTGTTTCCCGAACTGTAGGGTGTCACGCTTAAGGGTATCCGACGCAATAAGGATTGATTCGTGATTATCGGTGAAATAAGAGAGAACACCGGAATTGTTCCGGGAGGTGCCGGAAGTTGTTCTGTATATTTTGAAAGGTTCAAAATAATGTTTAATAATGTTTAAATATGTTTTATTATTTAATTAACAGAATTAAACATTAAAATATGATTAAATATAATTAAAATGAATTAAAAGGCATATGGGCCTAAAGAGGCCCATTAGGGGAAGGAGGCCCCTTGGGCCAAGGCGCCAAGGGAGGGAGCCCACCTCCCCTAGCCGCACCAAAAACCCCCTCCCTAGGGTTTAGTCCCACATGGGAAGGGGAGGGAGGGTGGCACCCCTCCTTGGCCTATATAAGGAGGGGTGGGGGTGCCTTTTTTCTTCACACAATTTGATTTGAGACAAGTTTCTCAGATCTCTCCTCTCTCTCTTTCTCCCTCCTCGAGTGGACTCCCCTTGTTTGGAGTCTACACTTGGTTGGGGTTTCTCCACCATACGCACGCCGTCGTGCTGCTGGAATCGGGATCTGAATCGATCTTCTTTCCGCTGCTCTTCTGGTTCGGAGCCCGGAGGGAACGTCGGGTACACTGTATGTGTGTAATCCCGCGAGGCGCTACACTTGTGGTGCTCCTTCATCGTTAAGGCCGTGCCGCGACGTCTTCACCGACAACGTTCCGACGGGGACGTAATCCCGCCATCGGTCTTCAAGAACCGGGTGGCCTCAGGATTCATCGTGGATCTGCGCGGCATCGGGGATTGCCGGTACGACTACATCAACCACGTTCACGCGGGAACGTTTCCCGCTTAACGGACTACATACTGGTATGTGACCAATTACCTCCATTACTTGCATCGCCATAGCATAGGTCTTGGGTTCGGGACGCGTCGGTCATGAAAAATTATTGTTTTCTTCCCCATTCCCCAACAGTGGTATCATGAGCAAGGCTATGCGTAGATGTATTGTACGGATAGAACACATCTAGTATGTGGGCATCAATTCTCCAATTGTTACCCTCTCACGTGTACTCGTTTAGCATTGCGGCAATGTCCTGATGAAGCGGCCCCAACCGACCTTACGCGTTTACGCGAGACTGGTTCCACGCTTGACATATGGCTTGTACCATATAAGTGGCTGGGGGGTGTCTGTCTCTCTAACATTAGAGATGCGACGTTTGCAACGGAGGGCCCCAACAGGGGTATAATAGAGACAATTGCGGGATTGGTGTTGTGGTTGTATGTTCGTAGGCATAGAAACGGTTCTATCTCGAAAGCCCTATCAGCCACGTAAAACTTGCAAAAGATAAAGTAGAGGCGTCTAAACTTTAATTTGCAGGGGGCATCATAGTTAGTATGATTTATACTATAGCATCCTGTTTTGCTTGTATTAGATATACGACGGTAGCATTATAGGATGATCCCTCACTAATCCAACAAAGTGTCCTTCCTTAGTGAAGCACCATCTGGAAAGATCTCCATTATGGAGGCATCGCGTGTCACACGGGTGTCAAACATATTACCGTTCAAATGAGATGGGTGGGGCAAGCCTAGCATGTCTAGAAACATGGCCTTGCATACGCGGAATATAATCACTAAGGTTATTGTGGCGAGCCTGGCATATGCAGATATGGCCTCGGGACACAGTGATCGAAAGATCGAGCATGAGTCACATGGATGATGTTATTGGCATGATGGCCTACCTTGAGAATATACTGATGGTCGTGTCACACGGGGGAGGTATAGTTCTCAAGGATTGTGTAATCACTTAGAATAAACTATGAGGGATGTTTGTCTGAGTGGGAGTTCTAAAATTGTTTAAAACATGAACTCCTATTATGAACTAAATCTTCATGTCTTAGCAAATATCATTGTAGATAATGTCATCACCAATGATTATAACCATGGCTCTTTAGTGTGATGTAGAACTTAAGGAAAATGGGTCTTACTTCATTGATGTGTACCAACACCGTTAGAGACATAATCATTACTAATGACTTGTTAAAACATAATAAGAGAACTGCTAGGAGATACACCGGAAAACGCCGTAATTGAGGAAGATGATGATGAGTATTGTATTCATCGTCTCTGTCAGAACCCTCTGTTAGGTATGTGCTAGGGTTAGCAAGTCACTTTGCATCATGTTAAAAATTTCAAAAGAAATTGAAATGGGAGAGAGAACACCCCCCCCCCCAGATGAATTTAATTCAAATGGCCAGAAATAAAGTTGCTCCAAAAATTCCTTTTGCATTTTTGAAAAGTCTCATAAATGAGTGTGATCACATATCAAGTGGTGTGGTAGCAATCCCATGCTCATGGATTTTTCAAATATTCAAACAGGACCTTGGAATTAATCAAATACCCCTATTTGAATTTGAATTCAAATATTTTGAATTTAAAAAATGTTCAAAACTTGGGAATGACTGGCTACTGGTCATGTAACTCCATATATAAATTTTGAGCATTTAATAAAATGCATAGCTATTTTTTTTAGCACAGCAAAACAAATAATAGAAAAATAAAGCAGAGAGAAAAGGAAAAAGGAGCTTACCTGGCCTCGGGCCCAACTAACCGTACCTGGCCCAGCAGCAGTCCAGCCCAGCCCAGGGGGGCACATGCGTCTTCTTCCCCCCTCCAGGCAGGCAAGCGGGTCGCCGGCGAGCGCCGTGGGCGCGCCAGGCAGCTGCCTGCCTCCCCAGAGGTTATCCTCTCGCCTGGAGACGCCTCTCGGCTGTCCCTATCCATTCCCCCCCCCCTCCAGAGCTTCTCCCCTTCCTCCCGTGCTCGATTTCTCCACTGCCCGAAGCCTCGACGGAGCGCACCGCCGTGGAAGACGTGGCCGCCATGGCCTAGAGCTCAAGCCAAATTGTCCCGCGTGTTCGTCGTCGACGACTTCATCACCTCGTAGAATACATCGCCTTGGTTTGATCCAGAGGAGATGCGAGCTTCACCGAATCACCACCAGTCGCCGGAGAACCACCTCGTCGATTCGCCGCCACCAGACCCTCCCCGAGCCCGCTGACCACGCCATCGAGTTTGTGGTGAGCTCCTGAACATTTCCCCTAACCTGGCGCCTCCCCATTCGATCCCTATCCCGTTCCGCCATGGAAGCCGGAGTACCTCGTCGCCGGGATGCTCCTCATCGTGCAACCGTGAACCCTAGAAGCTTGCAACCTTGTCCAGCAAGATCCCCTTGATCTGCTGCGTCGAACCAACCCAACCCCGCTTCTTTTGATGCACCGTAGTGAGTTTTTCCTCGCTGTCGTGCCACTGTCACCGCAAAGCTCGTCGCCGGTGAGCCTCCAGTGCACCCCAGCCCTAGTTCTTGGTCCAGATCGATGCGCGACGACGAGAGCTCCCTCCTGGTGGTCTTGGCGCTTCAAAAGGACAACGGAGCCGCCGTCCCCGTGGTCGCTGCCGCGTCTGAACGTCGCCGGCGACTAGCCGCCGGCGAGGTGACGTGGCCCACGTCTGCTTAGCGCTAATCACCCTGCTAAACACTCCCTGGGCCACTTACATGTGGGCCCAGGCTACTAATTAACCCCTGGTAAGTTTAAACTAACCGGGTTTATCAACCCAGCCACTGACCAGGTGGCCCCACACGTCAGAGGCTCCCTGACGTCAGCCTGGTGTCACAGTGGCGCAGTAATGCTTTTCTTTTTAAATCAATTCAGAAATTGGTAGAAAATACTTAAAACTTTGGAAATTCATAGAAAATTCATCTTAACTCCAAATGTAGCAAATAATATATCTAAAATTATTAGAAAAATTCAAGGAATCTGAATATGCAATCTGTTTCCATGTTTGACCAAGTTTGCTTTGGTGAACAGTGGTAACAAAGCATATGCATTCCTTTTAAGTTCAAAATGGAGTTTGAATTTGCAAAACCTTTGCAATACACTTCATTTAAATGGAATTTCCTCACACATAAGAAGCATGTACATCAAGTTTCAACCTTCAACCATGTGTTTGTGCTTTGTACTTATTGTGCTCCCTTGCTTGTTGTTTGTCGAGTAGAAGTGGAACCGGAACAGGAGGCTTCCCCCTTCGTTGAAGACCCCGATACCGAACCTCGTCAGCAAGGCAAGCAAACCCCCATTGATCATGTCGATAAAATCGCACTTCCCTCTCAGTCTCGCTTATGCATTGTTTAGGATGATAACCATGCTACGTTTCTACCGCATAGATGTCAGAACCCCAACTTAGTTATGTGCTAGGGTAAGCTTAGGCCTTTGCATTATGATAAAATTTTCAAAAGAAATCAAAATGGGAGAGAGAACAACCCCCAGATAAATTAATTCAAAAGGCCAGATAAAAAGTTTCTCCAAAAATTCCTTTTGCATTTTTGAAAAGTCCTATAAATGAGTGTGATCACATATCAAGTGATGTGGGACCCACCCCATGCTCATAGATTTTTCAAATATTCAAACAGGAGCATGGAATTAAATTTAAACCCCCATTTGAATTAAAGTTCAAATGATTTGATTTTTAAAAGTGCCAAACTTTATAAGTGGCTACTCTATTATAATATGAGTCCATATAAAAAGTTTCAGCATTTTTAAAAATGCCTGGCTATTTATTTTAGCATGGCCAACATATTACAGAAAAGAAAACAGAAAAGAAAAGAACAGAAAACTTACCTGGCGCCTAGGCGAGGCCCACCTCTTCTGGCCCAGTCCAGCCCACCTGGACCCCTCCCCTGTCGTCTTCCTCCCCGCGCCTCCAAGCTGCTCGGTGGAATGCCACCGAGACATCCGGGCACGGCGTCGTCTCCCCAGCCTCCACCTGCCCTCCCCGGTCCTTCTACGTGCCCCTGGAGACGCACCCGAGTGCCACGCCTCCATTCCTCCCCTCCAGAGCCTCTCCCTCTCACTCCTGCGACGAGCCCGACGACGACCCGAGCGCCGCCGTCGCCGTGCCGTGAAGAACGCGTGGCCATCGTCACCTCCAGGCCGCACCAAGCTGTCCTTCCTCCTCGCCGCCTTCGTCTTCATCACCGTGCGGAAGATCGCGAGCCAATTCGACCCCGAGCCGCCGGATTCTTCATCGAGTTCTCGTCGGCCGCCGAAAAGACCACCGCCAAATTCGTCCCCATTGTTGCCTCCCCGGCCCTGCCGTCTTCACCAATCACCTCGGGGTGAGCCCCTCTTCGAAACCCCCCAAACCCCGTGTTTAATTTGGGCCCCCTCCGTCGACCGCCATGAGAGCCGAGCAGGTCACCGCCATGGATGTCCTAGAGCTCGCTCCCGTGCTCCAGCGCCTACTCCTTCTAGCCTACAACGCTCCAGATTCTCGCAGCAATCCAACACGCCAAGCCCCGGTCAAAACGGCGCTCCAGAGCACGATCCCGATGTCGCCGTGGTTCTGTCGCCGCCAAGCTTGTCGCCGTCGTCGCTCCAGACCCTCCCCCGAGCCGCTGATGCCACCACTCGACGCGGACGACCTCCAGGAGCACGCCCATGCCCTCCGTCCCCCTTCCCGTGGCCCGTAGCCGATTCCGGCGAGGCGCCGCCGTGGCCAGTGCCACCGGCGTCAAGCCGCCGGGCACTTAGCCTTAACCACGTGCTAATCCCCCCTGGAGTCCATGACAAATGGGCCCTAGACCCCCCCTAAACCCCTCTATTAGTTTAATCTAACAGGGATTAACCCCACTGAGGCTGACAGCAGGGCCCCACTCGTCAGCTGCCCCCTGACGTCAGCACTGCGCCAGGCTGACGCAGTAAAGGATTTAAATCGATTTAATTAATTCAGAAAATTCCAGAAAATAGATTAAACTTTGAAATTTAATAACTTTTTAATCCTAACTCCAAATTGGACAAAGAATATATGAAAAATGATCAGGAGAAAATAACCTATCCAAATATCCAACTTTCAACTTTGTTTGAGTTGAATTTAAAATGTGATCAGTAGCATTTGCTATTTGATTTAAATGGATTTAATTCAAATTCTTTTCAAATGCTTTTGCATTTTGAACCATATCAACATACTACATTTCAAACACACATCAGAGGAATATCATAACCATTTCAACATGGTTAAACTTGATCAAATAATGTCATATGCAACTTGACTAAATTGAATTCAAATTGGAGTTTGAATTTGAAATTCAATTTGCAATATACTCCATTTAAATGGAATTGCCCAAACACATCAGAAACATATACATCAAGTTTCAACCTTCAACCATGTGTTTGTGCATTGTATTTATATTGCTTCCTTGTTTGTTTTTTGTCGAGTAGAGGTGGAACCGGAACAGGAGGGTGCCCCCTTCGTTGAAGACCCCGAACCCGAACCTCGACAGCAAGGCAAGCAAACCCCCATTGATCATGTCTATAAAATCCCACTTCCCTCTCATGTCTCGCTTATGCATTGTTTAGGATGAGCACCATGATAATGTTTCTACCGCATAGTTGAACCCATATACTTTGCATGACCTATCATCTTGTCATAGTAGTAAGCAAACCACAATCCTAGCAGATGTAGGAGTTGGTTGATATCATGTGGCCACTGCAACTGTTACTTCTTATTGCATGCTTAGTGGTACAATGAGGTTGCTTTTGATGTGAGTCGGGATGATGATAAACATGGTGTTGATGAAAGTGAAATGTGTTGGTGAATCTACCCTAATACAAGGTGAACGATGAGAGGCTGTGTAGGAGTACACAGTGGGTTGTCTCGTTGAACACCGCCCTAAGCCCGAGTTCTTGTGTGGTGATCCAAGACGAAGAGTACTACCACATGTTGGGCACATGGACCCCCGCTCAACCTACTAACTCACCCCTTCTCAGTTCAATGAGTCGCATTAGTTCGGAGTTTTGGTAGGTCTGTGGCACGGTCTGCGAAGTGGAAGAACGGCTATTCAGACCGGCTTGGGACCCTGCACACATCTTCTGGGACCACATCGGTAAACCGGCCGGGTTCACGATGTGGATTCCAGCCCAGATAGGTGTCTCCATTGAATTTGAGTTGGCTGTGAGGTAAAAGTTGTGAGAATTATCCTCGCCGGCACCTCTTGAACGGTGTCGAGTACAAAGGCGGTAACTGATAGTTTCATGTGTGTAGCAGTACACCCCTGCAGGGTTAACAAAACTATTCGAATAGCCGTGTCCGCGGTAAGGGACTACTTGGAGATCTGTGCTCGATTATTAGACAACTTGAACTGGATACTTCTAAAACTCGCAAGATAAGGGTGAGTGCTATGTTGTGCTTCTCGTGGGGAAGTCGAGGAAGTAACCATAGTGGTGTAATTGGTTGAAGAGATGTAGTGGACTCGTGTACGCTTCTTACCTCAAGTCTGGTACTCGTAGTTCAGGATTAGCCAAGTTAAAGCTGGCACTTCTGCAAGTGAAACCCCACCTCCCTTTACCTTGATACATGTGCATGAGTAGTATAGCTCCTAAGTAAGTCTTGCTGAGTACGACTTTGTACTCACGTTTGCTTATTCTATGTTTTAGATGAACCCACCGACCCCGATGGTGACTTATACCCGAAGCTCGAAGAATGAAGACTCAGACCAAGACCAAGCTAGTGTAGTCCCAGTCAGACGACTGGTTCCCTCGTGGAGGGCTTGTTTTTAGATAAGGCTTCTCTAAGCCATTTGTTAAACTTGTCTGTACTGAGACCTACTTTGCTTCCGCATGTTTGATGTAATGTTGGATCACAGACTTGTGATCTCTGTGTGCACTCTGTAAGAGTTATTAATAAAGATGCATAATTTGTAGAGAATTGTAATGATACCTGTTGTTTATACAAGGCATGTGTGCTTCGTGTATGTTTATAACATGCATGTCTCTGTATGGGTTTTCGAGACCTTAGTTGTGATCTGGCTGGCGGTCTTTTATACACCAAGTGGCCCTTAGATGTGCGCAGCTTGGGGCATCGCGATGCGATTGCTCGAGACTCCGTCTCGTGCACACTTTGATGTATGATCGAGCCCGCCCTAGACCCCGACTAAGTGATCGGGCTGGAGTAAGTCTATGTAAGGGTTATAATACAATCGATAGTATGGTTGAGGCGACTTGTCTATGAGTATGGGAGTTCACCACCCATATCAATTAGACTTGTGTGCGGACGATGAGGACCCATCTCAGTGGATCATCCGGCCTGAATGGGATGCCCCTCACGTTCGATGCTTTCCGAGAACGTTCTGTGCTTGGCCTTGTCTGCTTAGACAAGTGGGTACGGTTCTCGGCTCTCCATATGATTGTGTTGTAGCGAGGCTTGCATACGCTAACCCCGGGTCCCGACAGACTTGGTATCAGAGCAGGATTGACTGTAGGATTATCAGCCTTGGCCGAAGTCGAGTCTAGCCTTCTATAGTTATATAGTTACTATGGGTATATAAGGGAACAACGTAAGGCTTCTTTTTCTCCTTACCCTCATCGATCTGAGTTCTGAATCACCCTTACCTTTTCTACGGGAAGATAGGACTAGGCTCATCTATGTCTTACTAGAACATCTCGTTGATTGCCTGCTTATAGCCGTAGGATGGTTGTGGTTGTCAAAAGTCTCCGTGTTTTGAGTTCCTTGAAGAAGTTATGTCCAATTTCTTCGAGGTTGTTTCAATTTCCATCCCAGTATAGCCGTTATGCTGCCGGATTTGTTCTGTGTTTCTTTGAGTCATTGCCTTCGCATTATTATCCTTTCCGCCTAAATCATACCCTTTTATCCTTGCCTCCATCGTACAACCTGTTCTGATTGTTGATTTTTTATCACACAGGATGTCAGGTGGAACTCGTAGTGCTGTTCTTCGGAATCGGGACCTTGATCGGAATCGAAATGATGATGAACCCCCACCCCCGCCTTCTGCGGCGGAAATCATGATGGAAGCCGAGCGGAATAGACGTGATCAGACACGCCTTCTGGAGCTCATCGAGAAGAATACCGCCCACCATCGTAATGTGGTGGTCAGCATTCAGGACTTCATCCTCCTCAAGCCACCGGTATTCCGATGTTCTTCTAAACCGCTTGAAGCTGATGATTGGCTCCGTTCCATCGAGCGTAAGCTTGAAACTGCACATGTTGCTCCCGATGACCGAGTTGTTTTCGCGGTATACTTCTTGGAAGGTGCTGCTCTTCGGTGGTGGGAGAACTATGTTGCAATGCAGCCAGATGGTCACGTAGTGACTTGGCAAGAGTTTTGTGTTGCCTTTCGAGGGTACCATATTCTGGACGAGTTGATGGAGCGCAAGAAGGAAGAGTTATGCAATCTGAATCAAGGAGAGATGTCCATCCATGAGTATGTGAGAGAATTCAACCGCCTTGCTCGATATGCCCAAGATGAGATCACCACCGATGCCAGAAAGCAGGCAAGGTTCCGCAAGGGACTTAGCCCCATCCTTCGTCATGATCTCAACCTCATCGAATTTGCCACCTTTGAGGATTAAGTCAACAGATCCTTCAGAGCTGAGCATGGCAATGAAGTTTTCGAGAAGTCTCGCAAGCATGCTCTTGAGCTTGCCTCTTCTTCCAGTTCAAGCCCTCAGAAGCGTATGATCTGGATTCCTAACAGTTTCTTTCCCCAAAACAACCCACCGAGGCCATCCCTTGTGCCGCCTCGTCCACCAGCTCCACCAAACAACCTAGCTCCCCGCACTATCTTTGGAGCCTGCTTTAGATGTGGCCAGCCTGGTCACTACTCTCGTGAGTGCCCCATCAATCAAAATGCTCCACCCCATGCCAAAGGAAACCCCACTGTTCGTGCCAAACCACCTCCAAAGGTTTCCACCGCTAAGCCATCCACCTCAGAAAATCATGGACGTGTGAACCAAATCTCTGTTGAGGAGACTGATAGTACTTCTGACGTCATTCTTGGTACGCTCCCAGTCAATTTTGTTCCCACTTCTGTTCTTTTCGACCCAGGAGCATCTCACTCATTCATTTCGGAGATTTATGCACTTCGGCATGATGTATCCTTTGAAGAAATGTTCACCCCTATGATCATTCAAACTCCTGGTTCCAAGTGGAAAACTAATAGAGTAAGCCATGGTAATCAAATTGCAATTGAGGTTTTAGTATTCCTTGCTTCACTCATAGCCCTCAAGTCTTCAGACATTGATGTCATCCTTGGTATGGATTGGTTATCAAGACAACATGCTTTTCTTGATTGTAAAGCCAAGTCAGTTAGACTTACACACCCTTCAGGCCAGACAATAGATTACACCTCACCCAGAACAAGAAACCAAGTACAATCTTTGAATGTGCTTCCCCTTCCTGACCTTGAAGATGTTCCGGTGGTTCGTGAGTTCCCGGATGTCTTTCCTGAAGAGATGTCGGGAATGCCACCCGACAGATGTGTACAGTTCATTGTAGATCTTGCCCCAGGAACCGCACCAATTTCCAGACGCCCATACAAAATGGCCCCACGTGAGTTAGCTGAGCTTAAAACCCAACTGGAAGCTTTGTTGGAAAAAGGCTTCATCCGCCCTAGCTCATAGCCATGGGGTTGCCCCGTTCTGTTCGTAACGAAGAAAGATGGAACAGAAAGGATGTGCGTAGACTATCGCCCGCTAAATCTAGCGACGATAAAGAACAAGTACCCACTTCCCAGGATCAATGATCTTTATGATCAACTTGCAGGATCCTCTGTCTTCTCCCAGATGGATTTGAGATTAGGTTATCATCAAATCAAAATCCGAAATGAGGACATTCCAAAAACGGCTTTTACTACTCGTTATGGTCTTTACGAGTACACCGTCATGTCCTTTGGATTAACCAATGCCCACCCACTTTTTCACGCATGATGAACTCGATCTTCATGGAGTATTTCGACCAGTTCGTCGTGGTTTACCTCGATGACATCCTTATATACTCGAAGAAAGAAGAAGAACATGCCGAACACCTAAGGCTGGTATTGATGAAACTTAGAGAGCATCGCCTGTATGCTAAATTCTCCAAGTGTGAATTTTGGCTACCAGAAGTGACCTACTTAGGCCACGTGATTTCTGCAAAAGGCATTGCTGTGAATCCCGAGAGAGTTCAGGCCGTCCTTGACTGGACTCCACCTGAATCGGTTAAGCAAGTTAGGATTTTTCTATGCCTAGCTAGCTACTGTCGTCGCTTCGTCGAGAACTTTTCTAAAGTTGCAAAGCCTCTGACTGAACTCCTCAAGAAAGATAATAAATTCCAATGGACTTCCAAGTGCGAGGAAAGCTTTCAAGAGCTAAAAAGAAGATTGACTTCTGCACCCGTACTTGCACCTCCAGACACCAAAAAGGATTTCGAGATCTTTTGTGACGCCTCACGGCAAGGGTTAGGATGCATACTTATGCAAGATAGACATGTGGTAGCTTATGCTTCACGCCAGTTGCGGCCACATGAAGAGAACTATCCTACCCATGACCTTGAACTCGCTGCCGTAGTTCATGCCCTAACAACTTGGCGACATTACCTCCTTGGTAATCGTTGTGAGATCTATTCCGACCACCAAAGCCTCAAATACATATTCACCCAGCCAGATCTTAACCTCAGGCAAAGACGCTGGATAGAGTTGATAAAAGATTATGACTTAGGAATTTCTTACACCCCAGGCAAAGCCAATGTTATGGCTGATGCACTAAGTCGTAAGTCGTATTGTAACAACCTCATGTTACAACAGTATCAACCACTTCTTCATGAGGAATTTCGCAAGCTTAATCTTGAGATTGTTCCTCATGGCTATCTTTCTACCTTGGTGGTGAAACCAACCCTTGAGGATAAAATCATAGCCGCCCAGAAACGTGATAGTGGTATTCGAGAGATCAAGAAGAACATTGCTAGCGGAGTTGCTAAATGTTTCTCCATAAATGATCAAGGTGTTGTTTTCTTTGGCATTCGATTGGTTGTACCACGAAAACACAACCTTAGGAGGCTAATTCTCAAAGAAGCTCATGACACTCCCCTCTCAATTCATCCTGGTAGCAAAAAGATGTACCGAGACCTACGCCAGAGATTTTGGTGGACTAGGATGAAGAGAGAAATTGCTAAGTTCATTGCCGAATGTGATGTTTGTCGTCGCATTAAGGCCGAACATCAAAGACCTGCTGGCACTCTTCAACCTTTGCCTATTCCAGAGTGGAAGTGGGACAAAGTCGGTATGGACTTCATCACCGGCTTTCCAAAAACCCAGAAAGGAAACGATGCCATCTTCGTTGTCATAGATAGGCTTTCCAAAGTTGCTCACTTCCTTCCAGTTCGCGAGTCTATAACTGCTAGCCAGTTAGCGGACTTGTACGTCTCTAGAATTGTATCCCTTCACGGTGTTCCTTTGGAAATCAATTCTGATCGTGGTAGTCTTTTCACCTCTAAATTTTGGGGAAGCTTCCAACATGCTATGGGAACTCATCTCTCCTTTAGTATAGCTTTTAATCCTCAGTCTAGCGGTCAAGTCGAAAGGGTTAATCAAATCTTGGAAGACATGCTCAGAGCTTGTGTTATCTCATTCGGAAAGAATTGGGAGAAATCTCTTCCATTTGCCGAATTTGCTTATAATAATAGTTTTCAATCTAGTCTGAACATGGCTCCTTTTGAACTCCTATATGGACGACGATGTCGAACACCTTTAAACTGGTCAGAAACCGGTGAAAGAAAATTATTTGGACCGGACATGATCAAGGAAGCAGAAGAGAAAGTTCGCATTGTTCGTGATCAATTGAAAGCATCCCAGTCTCGTCAGAAAAGCTACTATGATCGTCATCATAGGCAAGAGAGCTACAATCTGGATGAGAAGGCTTACCTTCGGGTTACTCCTCTGAAGGGAACCCAACGTTTCGGTATCAAAGGAAAGTTGGCCCCACGTTACATCGGACCTTTCCGCATTCTAGCTAAATGTGGAGAAGTTGCCTACCAACTTGAACTACCCCCGCACCTTTCCCGAGTACATGATGTATTCCATGTGTCCCAACTCAGGCGTTGCTTCAAGGACCCCATCCGCGAAGTCGACCACGAAACGCTTGATCTCCAAGATGACCTTTCTTATCAAGAATACCCCGTTCGTATTCTTGATTCCGCAGAGCGTGTCACTCGTCGTCAGAAGATTAGGTTTCTGAAAGTGCAATGGTCACACCACTCTGAGAGAGAAGCTACGTGGGAAAGAGAAGACCGTCTCAGTGCCGAGTACCCCTCCTTCCTCCCGCAGACTTCTGAATCTCGGGACGAGATTCTTTTGAGTGGGAGCGTGTTGTCAGAACCCCAACTTAGGTATGTGCTAGGGTAAGCTTAGGCCTTTGCATCATGATAAAATTTTCAAAAGAAATCAAAATGGGAGAGAGAACAACCCCCAGATAAATTAATTCAAAAGGCCAGATAAAAATTTTCTCCAAAAATTCCTTTTGCATTTTTGAAAAGTCTTATAAATGAGTGTGATCACATATCAAGTGATGTGGGACCCACCCCATGCTCATAGATTTTTCAAATATTCAAACAGGAGCATGGAATTAAATTTAAACCCCCATTTGAATTAAAGTTCAAATGATTTGATTTTTAAAAAGTGCCAAACTTTATAAGTGGCTACTCTATTATAATATGAGTCCATATAAAAAGTTTCAGCATTTTTAAAAATGCCTGGCTATTTATTTTAGCATGGCCAACATATTACAGAAAAGAAAACAGAAAAGAAAAGAACAGAAAACTTACCTGGCGCCTAGGCGAGGCCCACCTCTTCTGGCCCAGTCCAGCCCACCTGGACCCCTCCCCTGTCGTCTTCCTCCCCGCGCCTCCAAGCTGCTCGGTGGAATGCCACCGAGACAGCCGGGCACGGCGTCGTCTCCCCAGCCTCCACCTGCCCTCCCCGGCCCTTCTGCGTGCCCCTGGAGACGCACCCGAGTGCCACGCCTCCATTCCTCCCCTCCAGAGCCTCTCCCTCTCACTCCTGCGACGAGCCCGACGACGACCCGAGCGCCGCCGTCGCCATGCCGTGAAGAACGCGTGGCCATCGTCACCTCCAGGCCGCACCAAGCTGTCCTTCCTCCTCGTCGCCTTCTTCTGCATCACCGTGCGGAAGATCGCGGGCCAATTTGACCCCGAGCCGCCGGATTCTTCATCGAGTTCTCGCCGGCCGCCGAGAAGACCACCGCCAAATTCGTTGCCATTGTTGCCTCCCCGGCCCCGCCGTCTTCACCAATCACCTCGGGGTGAGCCCCTCTTCGAAACCCCCCAAACCCCGTGTTTAATTTGGGCCCCCTCCGTCGACCGCCATGAGAGTCGAGCAGGTCACCGCCATGGATGTCCTAGAGCTCGCTCCCGTGCTCCAGCGCCTCCTCCTTCTAGCCTACAACGCTCCAGATGCTCGCATCAATCCAACACGCCAAGCCCCAGTCAAAACGGCGCTCCAGAGCACGATCCCGATGTCGCCGTGGTTCTGTCGCCGCCAAGCTCGTCGCCGCCGTCGCTCCAGACCCTCCCCCGAGCCTCTGATGCCACCACTTGACACGGACGACCTCCAGGAGCACGCCCATGCCCTCCGTCCCCCTTCCCGTGGCCCGTAGCCGATTCCGGCGAGGCGCCGCCGTTGCCAGTGCCACCGGCGTCAAGCCGCCGGGCACTTAGCCTTAACCACGTGCTAATCCCCCTTGGAGTCCATGACAAGTGGGCCCTAGACCCCCCCCCCTAAACCCCTCTGTTAGTTTAATCTGACAGGGATTAACCCAACTGAGGCTGACAGCAGGGCCCCACTCGTCAGCTGCCCCCTGACGTCAGCACTGCGCCAGGCTGACGCAGTAAAGGATTTAAATCGATTTAATTAATTCAGAAAATTCCAGAAAATAGATTAAACTTTGAAATTCAATAACTTTTTAATCCTAACTCCAAATTGGACAAATAATATATGAAAAATGATCAGGAGAAAATAACCTATCCAAATATCCAACTTTCAACTTTGTTTGAGTTGAATTTAAAATGTGATCAGTAGCATTTGCTATTTGATTTAAATGGATTTAATTCAAATTCTTTTCAAATGCTTTTGCATTTTGAACCATATCAACATACTACATTTCAAACACACATCAGAGGCATATCATAACCATTTCAAAATGGTTTAACTTGATCAAATAATGTCATATGCAACTTGACTAAATTGAATTCAAATTGGAGTTTGAATTTGCAATTCAATTTGCAATATACTCCATTTAAATGGAATTGCCCAAACACATCAGAAACATATACATCAAGTTTCCACCTTCAACCATGTGTTTGTGCATTGTATTTATATTGCTTCCTTGTTTGTTGTTTGTCGATTAGAGGTGGAACCGGAACAGGAGGTTGCCCCCTTCTTTGAAGACCCCGAACCCGAACCTCGTCAGCAAGGCAAGCAAACCCCCATTGATCATGTCTATAAAATCCCACTTCCCTCTCATGTCTCGCTTATGCATTGTTTAGGATGATCACCATGATAACGTTTCTACCGCATAGTTGAACCCATATCCTTTGCATGACCTATCATCTTGTCACAGTAGTAAGAAACCACAATCCTAGCAGATGTAGGAGTTGGTTGATATCATGTGGCCACTGCAACTGTTACTGCTTATTGCATGCTTAGTGGTACAATGAGGTTGCTTTTGATGTGAGTCGGGATGATGATAAACATGGTGTTGATGAAAGTGAAATGTGTTGGTGAATCTACCCTAATACAAGGTGAACGATGAGAGGTTGTCTAGGAGTACACAGTGGGTTGTCTCGTTGAACACCGCCCTAAGCTCGAGTCCTTGTGTGGTGATCCAAGACGAAGAGTACTACCACATGTTGGGCACATGGACCCCCGCTCAACCTACTAACTCACCCCTTCTCAGTTCAATGAGTCGCATTAGTTCGGAGTTCTGGTAGGTCTGAGGCACGGTCTGCGAAGTGGAAGAACGGCTATTCAAACCGGCTTGGGACCCTGCACACATCTTCTGGGACCACATCGGTAAACCGGCCGGGTTCACGATGTGGATTCCAGCCTAGATAGGCGTCTCCATTGAATTTGAGTTGGCTGTGAGGTAAAAGTTGTGGGAATTATCCTCGCCGGCACCTCTTGAACGGTGTCGAGTACAAAGGCGGTAACTGATAGTTTCATGTGTGTAGCAGTACACCCCTGCAGGGTTAACAAAACTATTCGAATAGCCGCGTCCGCGGTAAGGGACTACTTGGAGATCAGTGCTCGATTATTAGACAACTTGAACTGGATACTTCTAAAACTCGCAAGATAAGGGTGAGTGCTATGTTGTGCTTCTCGTGGGGAAGTCGAGGAAGTAACCATAGTGGTGTAATTGGTTGAAGAGATGTAGTGGACTCGTGTACGCTTCTTACCTCAAGTCTGGTACTCATAGTTCAGGATTAGCCAAGTCAAAGCTGGCACTTCTGCAAGTGAAACCCCACCTCCCTTTACCTTGATACATGTGCATGAGTAGTATAGCTCCTATGTAAGTCTTGCTGAGTACGACTTTGTACTCACGTTTGCTTATTCTATGTTTTAGATGAACCCACCGACCCCGATGGTGACTTATACCCGAAGCTCGAAGAATGAAGACTCAGACCAAGACCAAGCTAGTGTAGTCCCGGTCAGACGACTAGTTCCCTTGTGGAGGGCTTGTTTTTAGATAAGGCTTCTACTAAGCCATTTGTTAAACTTGTCTGTACTCAGACCTACTTTGCTTCCGCATGTTTGATGTAATGTTGGATCACAGACTTGTGATCTCTGTGTGCACTCTGTAAGAGTTATTAATAAAGATGTATACTTTGTAGAGAATTGTAATGATACCTGCTGTTCATACAAGGCATGTGTGCTGCGTGTATGTTTATAACATGCATGTCTCTGTATGGGTTTTCGAGACCTTAGTTGTGATCTGGCTGGCGGTCTTTTATACACCAAGTGGCCCTAAGATGTGCGCAGCTTGGGGCATCGCAATGCGATTGCTCGAGACTCTGTCTCGTGCACACTTTGATGTATGATCGAGCCCACCCTAGACCCCGACTAAGTGATCGGTCTGGAGTAAGTCTATGTAAGGGTTATAATACAATCGATAGTATGGTTGAGGCGACTTGTCTATGAGTATGGGAGTTCACCACCCATATCAATTAGACTTGTGTGCGGACGATGAGGACCCATCTCAGTGGATCATCCGGCCTGAATGGGATGCCCCTCACGTTCGATGCTTTCCGAGAACGTTATGTGCTTGGCCTTGTCTGCTTAGACAAGTGAGTACGGTTCTCGGCTCTCCATATGATTGTGTTGTAGCGAGGCTTGCATACGCTAACCCCGGGTCCCTACAATAGATGAACCCATTCCTTTGCATGACCTATCATTTGTCACAGTAGTAAGCAAACCACAATCCTAGAAAATGTAGGAGTTGATTGATATGATGTGGCCCCTGCAACTGCTACTTCTTATTGCATGCTTAGAGTGATACAATGTTGATACTGTTATGTGAGTCGGGATGGTAGTGATCATGTTGCTGATGGTGGAAATGTGTTGGTAAATCTACCCTAATACAAGGTGAACGATGAGAGGTTGTGTAGGAGTACACAGTGGGTTGTCTCTTTGAACACCGCCCTAAGTCCGAGTTCTTGTGTGGTGATCCAAGATGAAGAGTACAACCACACATTGGGCTCACTGACCCCTCTCAACCTACTAACTCATCCCTTTCGATGTCCAGATGTCGCAGTAGTTCGGAGTTCTGGTAGGTTTGTGGCCTGGCTGCTAAGTGAGAGAACGGCTCAACCGAGACCGGCTTATGCACCACGCACACATCATCTGGGTCCACTTCGGTAAACCGGCCGGGTTCATGATAGTGGTAGCCAACCCAGGTAGGCGGATTTCTTGTACTAGATCGGCTATGAGGTAACAGTTGTGGTGATCATCCTCGCAGGTACCCCTTGAATGGTGTCGAGATCAAAGGCGGTAACTGATGATCATCTGTGTGTAGCGGTACACCCCTGCAGGGTTAACAAAACTATTCGAATAGCCGCGTCTGCGGTAAGGGACTGCTTGGAAAATTGTACCTCATTATTAGACAACTTCAATGGATACTTATAAAACTTGCCAAGTTAAGCGTGAGTGCTATGGCGTTCTTTCTCGTGGGGAAGTCGAGGAAGGCACCATAGTGGTGTAATTGGTTGGAGACATGTAGTGGACTCGTGTACGCTTCTTACCTCAAGTCTGGTACTCGTAGTTCAGGACTAGCCAAGTCAAAGCTGGCACTTCTGCTTATGAACCCCACCCCCCTTTACCTTGATACATGTGCATGAGTAGTATAGCTCCTACGTAAGTCTTGCTGAGTACGACTTTGTACTCACGTTTGCTTATTCTATGTTTTAGATGAACCCACTGACCCCGAAGGTGGATTCTTCCTCGAGATAGACGACTGAAGACCAAGATAGTGTAGTCCCAGTCAGCAGACTGGTTCCCTCGTGGAGGGCTTGTGTTTAAATAAGGCTTCTTAAGCCATTTGTTAAACTTGTCTGTACCCAGACATAATTTCCTTCCGCATGCTTGTTGTAATGTTGGATCACGGTCTCGTGATCTCTGTGTGCACTCTGTAAGAGTTATCAATAAATATGTAAACTTTGTAGAGAATTGCAATGATACATGTTGTTCATACTGGGCATGTGTGATGCGTGTATGATTATATCATGCATGTCTTAGTATGGGTTTTCGAGACCTTAGTTGTGATCTGGCTCGCGGTCTTTTATACACCAAGTGGCCCTTAGATGTGTGCAGCTTGGGGCATCGCGATGCGATTGATCGTGATTCCGTCACGTGCACACTTTGATGTATGATCGAGCCCTCCCTAGACCCCGACTAAGTGATCGGGCTGGAGTAAGTTTATGTAAGGGTTATGATACAATCGAGAGTATGGTTGAGGCGACTTGTCTATGAGTATGGGAGTTCACCACCCATAGCATTTAGACTTGTGTGCGTACGATGAGGACCCATCTCAGTTGATCATCCGGCCTGGATGGTATGCCCCTCACGTTCGATGCTTTCCGAGAACGTTCTGTGGTTGGCCTTGTCTGCTTAGACAAGTGGGTACGGTTCTCGGCTCTCCATATGATTGTGTTGTAGCGAGTCTTGCATATGCTAACCTCGGATCCCGATAGACTTGGTATCAGAGCAGGACTGACTGTAGGATTATCGGCCTTGGCCGAAGTCGAGTCTAGCCTTCTATAGTTATATAGTTATTCTGGGTATATAAGGGAACAATGTAAGGCTTCTTTTTTCTCCTTACCCTCATCGTTCTGAATTCTGAGTCACCCTCATCTTATTCTACGGGAAGATAGAACTAGGCTCATCTATGTCTTACTAGAACATCTCGTTGTTTTCTTCCTTGTAGCCATAGGAAAGTTGTGTTCGGTTTGCTAGAGTTGTTGTGCTTCCTGATTTCTTACATCGTATGTAAGTGTTGTTTCTACATAGCAAGAAAAGACATTTCTTACAATTACAGTCGTTATGTTGTCCGAGTCATTCCAAGTTTCTTCATAATCTGATGCATTTGCAAACTCCTTCTTTCTGTTTCAGATGACAGATCTTCCCCCTCGGCTGATTGTACGTTTGAAAAGGTGCCTCGATGTGCGTGGGCATCCAGCCATGCTCACCGAGATGATGTCCTTCATCGGCTATCGATGGTATCCTGAATACACCATTGAGGAGCAGTTCCTTGACTTCAACCAGACTCAGTCCCACTGCACTGTCAGGATCTACCCGCACCATATTGGAGTCTCTCAGCATATCCTCTTTGGGCATGGCATTGGTGTGACTGAGAACATGGCTATGCAGGATGATGCATACTCATGTATTACCCTGCTGAGAGAGGAGCATGCCCTGCTTGCAGGATCACCTTTCCTCTATATCCCTGCTGCACTTCCAGGAGAAGAGGGATATTACACTGGATTGTACACAGATCACTCCCTGGAGGATACTTTGCTTCAGATCACTGCTCGGCACGCTTGTGATAGAGATCGTGATGCACGTGCCCTTCGTTTTGAGATTCACGCCACCCGTGTCCGTCTGTATCGAGCACTTACACTCCTGGCTCCTTTTGTGAGTGTTGGATCAGTGGAGTATGATGCTATCTACCCAGCCAAGACACAGATTCCTTCTCGAGTTGCTTGGCCCAAGATTGGAGGCATTTTTCCACCCCGTGATCCCCTGCTTCCACCCTACGCTGGACCTAGGCCCCATCCTTGCCCAAATGGATATCAGGGTCCACAGGCCTCCATGTTTTCCGATGGTCACCTTCAGCTACCAGGTTACGTGGGTAACTTTTACAACGATTACTATGGAGATGGAGATGAGTGAGACCACATGTGGTCTTACTTTAGTGATGATGTAGTAGTATCTTTAGTATATTGTACGCAAGGTGTTCTAAGTTCCAGAGGCTTAGATAAATAATGTATAGGAAGTCAGAGTGCCTCTGAAGGATGTATCATCTTCATCACGTTTGTATTAGCTTGGAGCTTGTACTAAAACAATGTATGGTTTGTATGACAGCTTGTGAATATATGGCTTGTATGCTTTTATCACCATGATGTCAAGACGATTACTTCCTTTGCTCTGTGATTCTTCCAGTACTTTCGGGACCCGGGGTTAGCGTATGCAAGTCCCGCTACGACATAGTCATATGGAGAGCCGAGAACCATACCCACTTTTCTAAGCAGACAAGGCCAAGCACAGTACGTTCTTAGAAAGCATCGTATCTGAGGGGCATCCCATCCAGGCTGGATGATAACCTGAGATGGGTCCTCATCGTCCGCACACAAGTCTAATGTTATGGGTGATGAACTCCCATATTCACAGACAAGTCGCCTCAACCATACTATCAACTATCTCATAACTCTTACATAGACTTACTCCAGCCCGATCACTTAGACGGGGTCTAGGGCGGGCTCGATCATACCACAAAGTGTGCACGAGACAGAGTCTCGAGCAATCGCATCGCGATGCCCCAAGCTGCGCACATCTAAGGGCCACTTGGTGTATAAAAGACCGCCAGCCAGATCACAACTAAGGTCTCGAAAACCCATACGTAGACATGCATGTTATAAACATGCACACAACACACATGTCTTGTATGAACAGCATGTATCATTGCAATTATCTACAAAGTATACATTTTATTGATAACTCTCATAGAGTGCACACAGAGATCACGAGACCGTGATCCAACATTACAACAAGCATGCGGAAGCAAATTATGTCTGGGTGCAGACAAGTTAACAAATGGCTTAAGAAGCCTTATTTAAACACAAAGCCCTCCACGAGGGAAACAGTCTGCTGATTGGGACTACACTATCTTGGTCTTCAGCCGTCGAGCTCGAGGAATAATCCACCTTCGGGGTCAGTGGGTTCATCTAAAACATAGCATAAGAAAACATGAGTACAAAGTCGTACTCAGCAAGACTTACATAGGAGCTATACTACTCATGCACATGTATCAAGGTAAAAGGAGGTGGGTATTAATTGCAGTATCAAGGTAAACCGGCCGGGTTCACAATAGTGGTAGCCAACCCAGGTAGGCGGCTTTCTTGTACATGTATCAAGCCGCCTACCTGGGTTGTCTACCACTATTGTGAACCCGGCCGGTTTACCGAAGTGGACCCAGATGATGTGTGCGTGGTGCATAAGCCGGTCTCGGTTGAGCCGTTCTCTCACTTAGCAGCCAGGCCACAAACCTACCAGAAATCCGAACTACTGCGACATCTGGACATCGAAAGGGATGAGTTAATAGGTTGAGAGGGGTCAGTGAGCGCAATGTGTGGTTGTACTCTTCATCTTGGATCACCACACAAGAACTCGGACTTAGGGCGGTGTTCAACGAGACAACCCACTGTGTACCCCTACACAGCCTCTCATCGTTCACCTTGTATTAGGGTAGATTCACGAACACATTTCCACCATCATCAACATGATCACTACCATCCCGACTCACATAACAGTATCAACATTGTAACACTCTAAGCATGCAATAAGCAGTAGCAATTGCAGGGGCCACATGATATCAACCAACTCCTACATCTGCTAGGATTGTGGTTTGTTTACTACTGTGACAAATGATAGGTCATGCAAAGGAACGGGTTCATCTAGGAGGTAGAAACGTAGCATGGTAATCATTCTATACAATGCATAAGCGAGACATGAGAGGGAAGTGGGATTTTATCGACATGATCAATGGGGGTTTTCTTTCCTTGCTGATGAGGTTCAGTCTCGGGATCTTCAACGAAGGGGGCAGCCTCCTGTTCCGGTTCAACTTCTACACGACAAACAACAAACAAGGTAGCAAAGTAAATACAATGAACAAGCACATGGTTGAAGGTTGAAACTTGGTTTGCATGCTTCTGATGTGTGAGGCAATTCCATTTAAATGGAGTATATTGCAAATGAATTGCAAATTCAAACTCCAATTTGAATTCAATTTAGCCAAGTTGCAAATGCTATTGTTTGATCAATGTAACTCATCTTGATAGGTGTATGATATGCCTCTGATGTTCAAGTGAATTGTGGCATGTTGCTAAGGTTCAAATTGCAAAAGCATTTGAATTTAATTTGAATTAATTACAATTAAACCAAATAGCAAATGCTATTGGTCCCATTTTAAATTCAACTCAAACATAGTTGAAAGTTATATATTTGGATAGATTATTTTCTCCTGGTCATTTTTCATATATTATATGCTAAATTTGGACTTAATATGAATTTTCTATGAATTTCCAAAGTTTAAGCCTTTTTCTGGAATTTTTTGAATTTATTTAAATTGGAAAAAGGGTTTACTGCGTAGGCATGACGTCATAGTGACGTGGGGGGGGTGCTGACATGTGGGGCCTCACTGTCAGTGGGTTAGTTAACTAACCCGGTTAGTTTAAACTAACCAGGGATTAGTTAGTGGCCTGGGCCCACTGGTCAGTGGCCCAGGGGGTTGGCTTAGCGTTAACGTAATCCGGCCACGTCGGCCTCGCCGGCGGCTCAACGCCGGCGACCACCCAGCACGGCGGAGCTCCTCAGGACGGCGGTGCGGGGCAAGATTCGCAGCGCCAGAGGCACTAGAGTGCAGCCCGTGCACTCGCGCGTCGCGTGGAAGCCACGGCGCGGCCAGGGGGTGACGGAGGCGAAGGCGGGGACCTCACCGGTGGCAACCGAAGCGCGACGGCGACGCGGGTGGTGCTACGGTGCAAAGGAGGGGGCACGAAGTAGTGCGTTGCGCTCCTGGTGGCTCCGGGAACTCAATGGACACCACGACGAGGGACTTCACCGGCGGCCATGGCGGCGACGGAGCTCGGATCCCATGGTGGCACAGGACAGAGGGCGAGAGGGGGCTAGCTGGGTGAGGGGAAAGGCTCACCGAGATGCGGGGAGTGCAGCGGTGCAGTTGATGGAGGCGGGGAGGGCTCGACGACGACGAATCGACGGTGGCGAGCTTGCGGGTCCGGCGAGGTCGCGATGAAGATTCCGGCGTCTACGTGCGCTCCGGGCCCGATTCCTTTGACATGGTGACAAAGACGATGACGGCAAAGCTCCTGGACAAGGTTGAAAGGCTCGAGGGGCTCGATGGTCGCGTGTGCGCACGGCCGTGCTCCGGCGTTCTTCTCGGGCGGCGGTGAAATCGAGCGGCGCAGTGGGGGAAAGTGAGCGGGGGAGGAGGGAATCGATCCATGGCGTCGTTCTTGTCTCTGTGGCGCAAGGAAGGAGGCTGGGAGGTAGCTGCATGGCCAGGCGCACGTCGGCGTGCTCGGCATGGCCCGCACGCAGCAGTGCGTGCCCTTGTTTGAGGTAGACGACAAGGATGGGGGTGGGCTGGGCTGGCTGGGGGGATGAGCTGGGCCGAATCCCAGGTAAGCCCTTTTCCTTTTTCTTTTTGTTTTTCTTTTCTGCCTTTTTCTTTTGCTGTGCTAAATAAATAGCTAGGCATTTTATTAAATGCTGAAACTTTTTATGTGTCTTCAAAATATAATAAGCTAGCCACTTGTAAAGTTTGAACATTTTTAAAATTCAAATTATTTGAACTTTAAATCAAATAGGGGTTTTTGATTAATTCCAAGGTCCTGTTTGAATATTTGAAAAAACCATGAGCATGGGGTGGGTCCCACATCACTTGATATGTGATCACACTCATTTATAAGACTTTTCAAAAATCAAGCATGAATTTTTGGAGAAGATTTATTTCTGGCCTTTTGAATTAATTCATCTGGGAGGGTTCCTTCTCCCATTTGCATTTGAATTTGATTTAAATTGATTTCTTTTGAAATTTTTAACATGATGCAAGGTGACTTTGATCCTAGCACATTACCTAACAGAGGGTTGTGACAACTCTCCCCCACTCAATAGAATCTCGTCCCGAGATTCAGAATTCTGCGGGAGGAAGGTGGGGTACTCGGCACGTAGACGGTCTTCTGTTTTCCCACGTGGCTTCTTTCTCAGAGTGATGTGACCATTGCACTTTCAGAAACTTAATCTTCTGACGATGAGTGACACGCTCTGCGGAAACAAGAATACGAATGGGGTATTGTCGAGAAGAAAGGTAATCTTGGAGATCAAGCGTTTCATGGTCGACTTCGCAGATGGGGTCCTTGAAGCAACGCCTGAGTTGTGACACATGGAATACATCATGTACTCGGGAAAGGTGCGGGGGTAGTTCAAGTTGGTAGGCAACTTCTCCATGTTTAGCAAGAATGCGGAAATGTTCGATGTAACATGGGGCCAACTTGCCTTTGATACCTAAACGTTGGGTTCCCTTCAAAGGAGTAACCCGAAGGTAGGCCTTCTCATCCAGATTGTAGCTCTCTTGCCTATGATGACGATCATAGTAGCTTT
This sequence comes from Bromus sterilis, assembly GCA_950022295.1. NCBI lineage: Eukaryota > Viridiplantae > Streptophyta > Magnoliopsida > Poales > Poaceae > Bromus > Bromus sterilis. The sequence goes on along the minus strand of OX465599.1, from coordinate 277,776,882 downwards.
TCTGACGAGACTGGGCTGCTTTCAATTGATCACGAACAATGCGAACTTGCTCTTCTGCTTCCATGATCATGTCCGGTCCAAAGAATTGTCTTTCACCGGTTTCTGACCAGTTTAAAGGTGTTCAACATCGTCGTCCATATAGGAGTTCAAAAGTAGCCATGTTCAGACTAGATTGGAAACTATTGTTATAAGCAAATTCGGCTAATGGAAGAGACTTCTCCCAATTCTTTCCGAATGAGATAACACAAGATCTGAGCATGTCTTCAAGAATTTGGTTATCCCTTTCGACTTGACCACTAGACTGAGGATGGAAAGTTGTACTAAAGGAGAGATTAGTTCCCATAGCATTCTGGAAGCTCCCCTAAAATCTAGAGGTGAAAAGGCTACCACGATCAGAATTTATTTCCAAAGGAACACCATGAAGGGACACAATTCTAGAGACGTACAAGTCCGCTAACTGGCTAGCAGTTATAGACTCGCGAACGGGAAGGAAGTGAGCAACTTTGGAAAGCCTATCTATGACAACGAAGATGGCATCGTTTCCTTTCTGGGTTTTTGGAAAGCCGGTTTTGAAGTCCATACCGACTTTGTCCCATTTCCACTCTGGAATAGGCAAAGGTTGAACTGTACCAGCAGGTCTTTGATGTTCTGCCTTAATGCGACGACAAACATCACATTCGGCAACAAATCGAGCAATGTCTCTCCTCATCCTAGTCCACCAAAATCTCTGGCGTAGATCTCGGTACATTTTTGTGCTACCGGGATGAATCGAGAGGGGTGTGTCATGGGCTTCCTTGAGGATGAGTTGCCTTAGTTCCCTATTCTTAGGTACTACCAAACGATTTCCAAAGAATACCGTTCCCTTACTATCTGTGGAGAAACATTTAGCAACTCCGCTAGCAATGTTCTCCTTGATCCGGCGAACACCTCGTGCACTCCTTTGGGCAACTATGATTTGATCCTCAAGAGTTGGTTTCGCCGCCAAGGTAGAAAGATAGCCATGAGGAACAATCTCAAGATTGAGCTTGCAAAATTCCTCATGAAGAAGTGGTTGATACTGTTGTAACATGAGGTTGTTACAATACGACTTACGACTTAGTTCATCGGCCATGACATTGGCTTTGTTTGGGGTGTAAGAAATTCCTACGTCGTAATATTTTATCAACTCAATCCAGCGTCTTTGCCTGAGATTAAGATCTGGCTGGGTGAAAATGTATTTGAGGCTTTGGTGGTCGGAAAAGATCTCACAACGATTACCAAGGAGGTAATGTCGCCAAGTTGTTAGGGCATGAACTACGGCAGCGAGTTCAAGATCATGGGTAGGATCATTCTCTTCATGTGGACGCAACTGGCGTGAAGCATAAGCTACCACATGTCTATCTTGCATAAGTATGCATCCTAACCCTTGCCGTGAGGCGTCACAAAAGATCTCGAAATCCTTTTTGGTGTCTGGAGGTGCAAGTACGGGGGCAGAAGTCAATCTTATTTTTAGCTCTTGGAAGCTTTCCTCGCACTTGGGAGTCCATAGGAATTTCTTATCTTTCTTGAGGAGTTCAGTTAGAGTCTTTGCAACTTTGGAGAAGTTCTCAACGAAGCGGCGGCAATAGATGGCTAGGCCAAGAAAACTCCTAACTTGCTTAACCGATTCAGGTGGAGTCCAGGCAAGGACGGCCTGAACTCTCTCGGGATTCACAGCAATGCCTTTTGCAAAAATCACGCGGCCTAAGTTGGTCACTTCTGGTAGCCAAAATTCACACTTGGAGAACTTAGCATATAGGCGATGCTCTCTAAGTTTCATCAATACCAGCCTTAAATTTTCGGCATGTTCTTCTTCGTTCATCGAGTAGATGAGAATGTCATCGAGATAAACTTCAACAAATTTATCTAGGTACTCCATGAAGATCGAATTCATCATGCGAGAAAGTGGCGGGGGCATTAGTTAAACCGATGGACATGACGGTGTACTCATAAAGACCATAACTAGTAGTGAAAGCCGTTTTGGGAATGTCCTCGTTTCTGATTTTGATTTGATGATATCCTAATCTCAAATCCATCTTGGAGAAGACAGAGGATCTAGCAAGTTGATCATAAAGATCATTGATCCTGGGCAGTGGGTACTTGTTCTTTATCGTCGCTAGATTTAGCGGGTGATAGTCTACGCACATCCTTTCTGTTCCATCTTTCTTCGTTACGAACAGAACGGGGCAACCCCATGGCGATGAGCTAGGGCGGATGAAGCCTTTTTCCAACAAAGCTTCAAGTTGGATTTTAAGCTCAGCTAACTCACGTGGGGCCATTTTGTATGGGCGTCTGGAAATTGGTGCGGTTCCGGGCATAAGATCCACTATGAACTCTACACATCTATCGGGAGGCATTCCCGACAGCTCTTCAGGAAAGACATCCGGGAAGTCACGAACCACCGGAATATCTTCAAGGTCGGGAAGGGGAAGTACATTCAAAGAATGCACCTGGGTTCTTGTTCTGGGTGACATGTAGTTGACTGTCTTGCCTGAAGGGTGGGTTAGTTTCACTGATTTGCCTTTGCAATCAAGGTAGGCATTCTGCCTTGATAGCCAATCCATGCCAAGGATTACATCGATGTCTGAAGACTTGAGGGCTATGAGTGAAGCAAGGAATACTAAACCCTCAATTGCAATTTGATTACCATGGCTTACTCTATTAGTTTGCCATCTTGACCCTGGAGTTGAATAATCATGGGGGTGGACAATTCAACAAAGGATAACTCATGACGAAGTGCATAAATTTCCGACATGAATGAATGAGATGCTCCTGGGTCGAAAAGAATGGAAGTAGGAACATAATTGACTGGGAGCGTGCCAAGAATGACGCCAGTGGTGTCGTCAGTCTTTTCGGCGGCAATCTGATTCACACGTCCACGAGTGGCGGGAGGAGCGGGTTTGGTCGTGTAGACCTTCTGGGGTGGCTTGCCACGACCATTGTTGTTCCCTCCGGCACGGGGTGGAGCATTCTGATTCTGGAGCTGGTTCTGGGGACACTCACGGGAGTAGTGGCCTGCGTGACCACACTTGTAGCAGGCTCCAAAGACAGTGTGTGGAGCTGGGTTGTTCGGTGGAGCGGGGTGGAACGAAGCTGGTGGACGAGGCGCCACATAGGATGGCCTCGGTGGGTTGTTCTGGCGAAACATACTGTTGGGGATCCAGATCTTGCGCTTCTGAGAGCCTTAACTAGATGAACCATCATCTCTAGGGTGTTTGTGGAAGTCATTGGGGGGTGTTCATGTCCTCTGCCTTGATGGCCTTGTTGACAAGGACCTGGAAGGTGGCAAAGTCATGCAGGTTGAGCTCACGACGGAGTCCAGAATTGAGTCCACGACGGAACCTCTCTTTCTTCTTAGCGTCGGTGGAGACCTCTTCAGTAGCATAACGAGCCAGTCGGTTGAACTCACGACTAAACTCGTCAACAGTCCTTCTGCCTTGGGTGAGGTTGCAGAACTCCTCACGCTTGCGGTCCATAAGACCCTTTGGAATGTGGTGCTCACGGAATGAAGTGCAGAACTCATCCCAAGTTGTGGGCGGTCCAACGGGACGCATGTTCAGGAAATTCTCCCACCAAGAGCTAGCTGCACCCTCGAGGTGGTAGGTGGCATAGCTGACCCTATCACCATCTGCAACATGGCCTTCCTGGAGCTTCCTCTCGATGCTGTGAAGCCAGTCATCGGCGTCAAGGGGCTCGGTGGAGTAGCTGAAAACCGGGGGATGAAGCCGGATGAAGTCATTCAAAGACACCAACTCGTTGCGCTGCTGAGTGGTGTTGCGGGCAATGACCTCCAGCAAATGGTGAGAGTCTCGGCGTTTCCTCTCAACCTCCATCAGAACCTGAGCCATCGTGGGTGGGGGTGGAAGGTTGCCTTCCTCCGGTTCATTCCCACGACCCTGGGCACGACCAAGCTGGCCACGGGTTCCTTGAGACATCCTGAAGGTGAAAACCAAAGTCAAACAGAGTTGATTGGAAGATTCTAAACAAGGTATTGAAGGTACTGGAAGAATCACAGAGCAAAGGAAGTAATCATCTTGACAACATGGTGATAAAAGCATACAAGCCATATATTCACAAGCTGTCATACAAACCATACATCATTTTAGTACAAGCTCCAAGCTAATACAAACGTGATGAAGATGATACATCCTTCAGAGGCACTCTGACTTCCTATACATTATTTATCTAAACCTCTGGAACTTAGAACACCTTGCGTACAATATATTAAGATACTACTACATCCTCACTAAAGCAAGACCACAGGCGGTCTCACTCATCTCCATCTCCATAGTAGTCCTCGTAAAAGTTACCCGCGTAACCCGGTAGCAGAAGGTGACCATCGGAAAACATGGAGGCCTGTGGACCCTGATTTCCATTTGGGCAAGGATGGGGCCTAGGTCCAGCGTAGGGTGGAAGCAGAGGACCACGGGGTGGAAAAATGCCTCCAATCTCGGGCCAAGCAACTCGAGATGGCATCTGTGTCCTGGTTGGGTATATAGCATCATAATCCACCGATCCAACACTCACAAAAGGAGCCAGGAGTGTAAGTGCTCGATACAGACGGACACGGGTGGCGTGAAGCTCAAAACGAAGGGCACGTGCATCACAATCTCTATCACAAGCGTGCCGAGCAGTGATCTGAAGCAAAGTATCCTCCAGGGAGTGATCTGTGTACAATCCGGTGTAATACCCCTCTTCTCCTGGAAGTGCAACAGGGATATAGCGGAAAGGTGATCCTGCAAGCTGTGCATGCTCCTCTCTCAGCAGGGTAATACATGAGTATGCAACATCCTGCACAACCATGTTCTCGGTGACACCAATGCCATGTCCAAAAAGGACAGGCTGAGAGACTCCAATGTGGTGCGGGTAAATCCTAACAGTGCAGTGGAACTGAGTCTTGTTGAAGTCAAGGAAATGCTCCTCAATGGTGTACTCAGGATACCATCGATAGCCGATGAAGGACATCATCTCGGTGAGCATGGCTGGATGCCCACGCACATCGAGGCACCTGGTCAGACGAACAATCTGCCGAGGGAGAAGATCTGCCATCTGAAACAGAAAGAATGAGTTTGCAAATGCATCAGATTATGAAGAAACTTGGAATGACTCGGGCAGCATAACGGTTGTAATTGCAAGAAAAGACAATTTCTTACAACATGAAAACAACAGTTACATACGATGTAAGAAATCAAGAAGCACAACATCGCTAGTAAACCGAACACAACTTTCCTACGGCTACAAGGAATAAAACAACGAGATGTTCTAGTAAGACATAGATGAGCCTAGTCCTATCTTCCCGTAGAACAAGATGAGGGTGACACAGAACTCAGAATTATGAAGGTAAGGAGAAAAAAATCCTTACGTTGTTCCCTTATATACCCAGAGTAACTACATAAATATAGCAAGCTAGACTCGACTTCGGCCAAGGCTGATAATCCTACAGACAGTCCTGCTCTCATACCAAGTCTGTCGGGACCCGGGGTTAGCGTATGCAAGTCCCGCTACGACATAGTCATATGGAGAGCCGAGAACCGTACCCACTTGTCTAAGCAGACAAGGCCAAGCACATAACGTTCTCGGAAAGCATCGTACGTGAGGGGCATCCCATCCAGGCCGAATGATCAACTGAGATGGGTCCTCATCGTCCACACACAAGTCTAATGATATGGGTGATGAAGTCCCATATTCACAGACAAGTCGCCTCAACCATACTATCAACTATCTCATAACTCTTACATAGACTTACTCCAGCCCGATCACTTAGTCGAGGTCTAGGGCGGGCTCGATCATACCACAAAGTGTGCACGAGACAGAGTCTCGAGCAATCGCATCGCGATGCCCCAAGCTGCGCACATCTAAGGGCCACTTGGTGTATAAAAGACGCCAGCCAGATCACAACTAAGGTCTCGAAAACCCATACATAGACATGCATGTTATAAACATGCACACAGCACACATGTCTTGTATGAACATTAGGTATCATTGCAATTATCTACAAAGTATACATTTTATTGATAACTCTCATAGAGTGCACACAGAGATCACGAGACCGTGATCCAACATTACATCAAGCATGCGGAAGCAAATTATGTCTCGGTGCAGACAAGTTAACAAATGGCTTAAGAAGCCTTATTTAAGCACAAAGCCCTCCACGAGGGAACCAGTCTGCTGACTGGGACTACACTAGCTTGGTCTTCAGTCATCGAGCTCGAGGAAGAATCCACTTTCGTGGTCAGTGGGTTCATCTAAAACATAGAATAAGCAAACGTGACTACAAAGTCGTACTCAGCAAGACTTACATAGGAGCTATACTACTCATGCACATGTATCAAGGTAAAAGGAGGTGGGGTTCAATTGCAAAAGTGCCAGCTTTGACTTGGCTAGTCCTGAACTACGAGTACCAGACTTGAGGTAAGAAGCGTACACGAGTCCACCACATCTCCAATCAATTACACCACTATGGTGCCTTCCTCGACTTCCCCATGAGAAAGCACACCATAGCACTCACGCTTATCTTGGTAAGTCTTATAAGTATCCAGTTCAAGTTGTCTAATAATCAAGCTAAGCTTTCCAAGCAGTCCTTAACCGCCGACGCGGCTATTCGAATAGTTTTGTTAACCCTGCAGGGGTGTACCGCTACATACACATGATCATCAGTTACCGCCTTTGTACTCGACACCATTCAAGAAGTGTCGGCGAGGATGCTCACCACAACTGTTACCTCATAGCCGATCTAGTCCAAGAAAGCCACCTGCCTGGGTTGTCTACCACTATCGTGAACCCGACCGGTTTACCGAAGTGGACCCAGATGATGTGTGTGTGGTGCATAAGCCGGTCTCGGTTGAGCCGTTCTCTCACTTAGCATCCAGGACACAAACCTACAAGAACTCCAAACTACTGCGACATCTGGACATCGAAAGGGATGAGTTAATAGGTTGAGAGGGGTCAGTGAGCTTACTACTGTGACAATTTCAAGGGCCACATGATATCAACCAACTCCTACTTTTGCTAGGATTGTGGTTTGCTTACTACTGTGACAAATGATAGGTCATGCAAAGGAATGGGTTCATCTAGGCGGTAGAAACGTAGCATGGTAATCATTCTATACAATGCATAAGCGAGACATGAGAGGGAAGTGGGATTTTATCGACATGATCAATGGGGGTTTGCTTGCCTTGCTGACGAGGTTCAGTCTCGGGATCTTCAACGAAGGGGGAAGCCTCCTGTTCCGGTTCAACTTCTACTCGACAAACAACAAACAAGGTAGAAAAGTAAATACAATGCACAAGCACATGGTTGAAGGTTGAAACTTGGTTTGCATGCTTCTGATGTGTGAGGCAATTCCATTTAAATGGAGCATATTGTAAATGAATTGCAAATTCAAACTCCAATTTGAATTCAATTTAGCCAAGTTGCAAATGCTATTGTTTGATCAATGTAACTCATCTTGATAGGTGTATGATATGCCTCTGATGTTCAAGTGAATTTTGGCATGTTGCTAAGGTTCAAATTGCAAAAGCATTTGAATTTAATTTGAATTAATTCCAATTAAACCAAATAGAAAATGCTACTTGTCCCATTTTAAATTCAACTCAAACATAGTTGGAAGTTGTATATTTGGATAGATTATTTTCTCCTGATCATTTTTCATATATTATATGCTAAATTTTGAGTTAATATGAATTTTCTATGAATTTCCAAAGTTTAAGCCTTTTTCTAGAATTTTTTGAATTTCTTTAAATTGGAAAAAGGGTTTACTGCGTAGGCATGACGTCAGAGTGACGTGGGGGGTGTTGACATGTGGGGCCTCACTGTCAGTGGGTTAGTTAACTAACCCGGTTAGTTTAAACTAACCAGGGATTAGTTAGTTACCTGGGCCCATTGGTCAGTGGCCCAGGGGGTTGGATTAGCGTTAATGTAATCCGGCCACGTCGGCCTCGCCGGCGGCTCAACGCCGGCGACCACCCAGCACGGCGTAGCTCCTCGGGACGGCGGTGCGGGGAATGATTCGCAGCGCCAGAGGCACTGGAGTGCAGCCCGTGCACTCGCGCGTCGCGTGGAAGCCACGGTGCGGCCAGGGGGTGACGGAGGCGAAGGCGGGGACCTCACCGGCGGAAACCGAAGCGCGGCGGCGACGCGGGTGGTGCTACGGTGCAAAGGAGGGGGCACGAAGTAGTGCATTGCGCTCCTGGTGGCTCCGGGAACTCAATGGACACCACCACGAGGGTAAAGGGGCACGGGAGCGACCTCACCGGAGGCCATGGCGGCGAGGAGCTCGGCTCCCATGGTGGCGCAGCACAGAGGGCGAGAGGGGGCTAGATGGGTGAGGGGGAAGGCTCACCGAGATGCGGGGTGTGCAGCGGTGCAGTCGATGGAGGCGGGGAGGGCTCGACGACGACGAATCGACGGTGGCGAGCTTGCGGGTCCGGCGAGGTCGCGATGACAATTCCGGCGTCTACGTGGGATCCGGGCCCGATTCCTTTGGCATGGTGACGAAGACGATGACGGCAAAGGTCCTGGACAAGGTTGAAAGGCTCGAGGGGCTCGATGGTCGCGTTTGCGCACGACCGTGCTCCGGCATTCTTCTCGGGCGGCGGTGAAATCGAGCGGTGCAGTGGGGGAAAGTGAGCGGGGGAGGAGGGAATCGATCCACGGCGTCGTTCTTGTCTCCGTGGCGCAAGTAAGGAGGCTGGGAGGTAGCTGCGTAGCCAGGGGCACGTCGGCGCGCTTGGCACGGCCGGCACGCAGCAGTGTGTGCCCCTGCTTGAGGTAGACGACAAGGCTGGGGGGTGGGCTAGGCTGGCTGGGGGGATGAGTTGGGCCGAATCCTAGGTAAGCCCTTTTCCTTTTTCTTTTTGTTTTTCTTTTCTGCCTTTTTGTTTTGCTGTGCTAAATAAATAGCTAGGAATTTTATTAAATGCTGAAACTTTTTATGTGGCTTCACAATATAATAAGCTAGCCACTTGTAAAGTTTGAACATTTTTAAAATTCAAATTATTTGAACTTTAAATCAAATAGGGATTTTTGATTAATTCCAAGGTCCTGTTTGAATATTTTAAAATCCATAAGCATGGGGTGGGTACCACATCACTTGATATGTGATCACACTCATTTATAAGACTTTTCAAAAATCAAACATGAATTTTTGGAGAAGATTTATTTCTGGCCTTTTGAATTAATTCATCTGGGGGGTTCCTTCTCCCATTTGCATTTGAATTTGATTTCAATTGATTTCTTTTGAAATTTTTAACATGATGCAAGGTGACTTTGATCCTAGCACATTACCTAACAGAGGGTTCTGACAAGTACCTTCAATACCTTGTTTAGACTCTTCCAATCAACTCTGTTTGACTTTGGTTTTCACCTTCAGGATGTCACAAGGAACCCGTGTCCAGCTTAGTCGTGCCCATGGTCGTGGGAATGATCCGGAGGAAGGAAATCTTCCACCGCCACCCACGATGGCTCAGGTTCTGATGGAGGTTGAGAGGAACCGCCGAGACTCTCACCAGTTGCTGGAGGTCATTGCCCGCAACACCACTCAGCAGCGCAACGAGTTGGTGTCCTTGAATGACTTCATCCGGCTTCATCCCCCGGTTTTCAGCTACTCCACCGAGCCCCTTGACGCCGATGACTGGCTTCGCAGCATCGAGAGGAAGCTCCAGGCAGGCCATGTTGCAGATGGTGACAGGGTCAGCTATGCCACTTACCACCCCGAGGGTGCAGCTAGCTCTTGGTGGGAGAATTTCCTGAACATGCGTCCCGCTGGACCGGCCACAACTTGGGATGAGTTCTGCACTTCGTTCCGTGAGCACCACATTCCAAAGGGTCTTGTGGACCGCAAGCGTGAGGAGTTCTGCAACCTCACCCAAGGCAGGAGGACTGTTGACGAGTTTAGTTGTGATTTCAACCGACTGGCTCGTTATGCTACTGAAGAGGTATCCACCGACGCCAAGAAGCAAGAGAGGTTCCGTCGTGGACTCAATTCTGGACTCCGTCGTGAGCTCAATCTTCATGACTTCGCCACCTTCCAGGTCCTTGTCAACAAGGCCATCAAGGCGGAGGACATGAACACCCCCAATGATTTCCGCAAGCACCCTAGAGACGATGGTTCATCCAGTTTAGGCTCTCAGAAGCGCAAGATCTAGATCCCCAACAGCATGTTTCGCCAGAACAACCCATCGATGCCATCCTATGTGGCGCCTCGTCCACCAGCTTCGTTCCACCCCGCTCCACCGAACAACCTAGCTCCCCGCACGGTGTTTGGAGCCTGCTACAAGTGTGGTCAGGCAGGTCACTACTCCCGCAAGTGTACCCAGAACCAGCTCCAGAATTAGAATGCTCCACCCCGTGCCGGAGGTAACAACAATGGTCGTGGCAAGCCACCCCCGAAGGTCTTCACCACCAAACCCGCTCCTCCCTCCACTCGTGGACGGGTGAACCAGATCTCTACCGAAGAGACTGACGACACTTCTGACGTCATTCTTGGTACGCTCCCAGTCAATTATGTTCCTACTTCCGTTCTTTTCGACCCTGGAGCATCTCATTCATTCATGTCGGAAAGTTATGCACTTCGTCATGAGTTGTACTTTGTAGAATTTTCCACCCCAATGATTATTCAAACTCCAGGGTCAAGATGGAAAACTAATAGAGTAGGCCATGGTAATCAAATTGCAATTGAGGGTTTAGTATTCCTTGCTTCACTCATAGCCCTCAAGTCTTCAGACATTGATGTAATCCTTGGCATGGATTGGCTATCAAGGCAGAATGCCTATCTTGATTGCAAAGGCAAATCAGTGAAAATAACCCACCCTTCAGGCAAGACATTCAACTACACCTGACCCAGAACAAGAACCCAGGTGCATTCTTTGAATGTACTTCCCCTTCCCGACCTTGAAGATATTCCGGTGGTTAGTGACTTCCCGGATGTCTTTCCTGAAGAGCTTTTGGGCATGCCACACGACAGATGTGTAGAGTTCATAGTGGATCTTATGCCAGGAACCGCACCAATTTGCAGACGCCCATACAAAATGGCCCCACATGAGTTAGCTGAGCTTAAAGTCCAACTGGAAGCTTTGTTGGCAAAAGGCTTCATCCGCCCTAGCTCATCGCCATAGGGTTGCCCCGTTCTGTTCGTAACGAAGAAAGATGGAACAGAAAGGATGTGCGTAGACTATCGCCCGCTAAATCTAGCGACGATAAAGAACAAGTACCCACTACCCAGGATCAATGATCTTTATGATCAACTTCTAGGATCCTCAGTCTTCTCCAAGATGGATTTGAGATTAGGTTATCATCAAATCAAAATCCGAAACGAGGACATTCCCAAAACGGCTTTCACTACTCGTTATGGTCTTTACGAGTACACCATCATGTCCTTTGGTTTAACCAATGCCCCCGCCACTTTCTCGCGCATGATGAATTCGATCTTCATGGAGTACCTATATCAATTTGTTGTAGTTTATCTTGATGAAATTCTCATATACTCGAAGAACGAAGAAGAACATGCCGAACATCTCATAATGGTATTGAGGAAACTTTGAGAGCATTGCCTATATGCTAAATTTTCCAAGTGTGAATTTTGACTACCAGAAGTGACCAACTTAGGCCACGTGATTTCTGCAAAAGGCATAGCTGTGAATCCCGAGAGAGTTCAGGCCGTCCTTGACTGGACTCCACCTGAATCGGTTAAGCAAGTTAGGAGTTTTCTTGGCTTAGCAAGCTATTGTCGCCGCTTCGTCGAGAACTTTTCTAAAGTTGCAAAGCCTCTAACTGAACTCCTCAAGAAAGATAAGAAATTCCTATGGACTCCCAAGTGCGAGGAAAGCTTTCAAGAGCTAAAGAGAAGATTGACTTGTGCACCCGTACTTGCGCCTCCAGACACCAAAAAGGATTTCGAGATCTTTTGTGACGCCTCACGGCAAGGGTTAGGATGCATACTTATGCAAGATAGACATGTGGTAGCTTATGCTTCACGCCAGTTGCGTCCACATGAAGAGAACTATCCTACCCATGATCTTGAACTCGCTGTCGTAGTTCATGCCCTGACAACTTGGCGACATTACCTCCTTGGTAATCGTTGTGAGATCTATTCCGACCACCAAAGGCTTAAATACATTTTCACCCAGCCAGATCTTAATCTTAGGAAAAGACGCTGGATTGAATTGATAAAAGATTACGACGTAGGAATTTTTTACACCCCAGGCAAAGCCAATGTCATGGCTGATGCACTAATTCGTAAGTCGTATTGTAACAACCTCATGTTACAACAGTATCAACCACTTCTTCATGAGAAATTCCGCAAGCTCAATCTTGAGATTGTTCCTCGTGGATCTCTTTTCAACTTGGTGGCGAAACCAACACTTCAGGCTCAAATCATAGTTGCCCAAAGGCGTGCACAAGGTGTTCGCCGGATCAAGGAGAACATTGCTAGCGGATTTGCTAAATGTTTCTCCACAGATAGCAAAGGAACGGTATTCTTTGGAAATCGTTTGGTAGTACCTAAGAATAGGGAACTAAGGCAACTCATCCTCAAAGAAGCCCATGACACACCCCTCTCGATTCATCCCGGTAGCACAAAAATGTACCAAGATCTACGCCAGAGATTTTGGTGGACTAGGATGAAGAGAGACATTGCTCGATTTGTTGCCGAATGTGATGTTTGTCATCGCATTAAGGCAGAACACCAAAAACCTGCTGGTACACTTCAACCTTTGCCTATTCCAGAGTGGAAATGGGACAAAGTCAGTATGGATTTCATCACTGGCTTTCCAAAAACACAGAAAGGAAATGATGCCATCTTCGTTGTTGTGGATAGACTTTCCAAAGTTGCTCACTTCCTTCCAGTTCGCGAGTCTATAACTGCTAGCCAGTTAGCAGACTTGTATGTCTCTAGAATTGTGTCTCTTCATGGTGTTCCTTTGTAAATCAATTCTGATCGTGGTAGCCTTTTCACCTCTAGATTTTGGGGAAGCTTTTAGAATGCTATGGGAACTCATATCTCCTTTGGTACAGCTTTCCATCCTCAGTCTAGTGGTCAAGTCTAAAGGGTTAACCAAATCCTTGAAGACATGCTCAGAGCTTGTGTTATATCATTCGGAAAGAATTGGGAGAAGTTTCTTCCATTCGCCGAATTTTCTTATAACAATAGTTTCCAATCTAGTCTGAACATGGCTCCTTTTGAACTCCTCTATGGACGAAGATGTCGAACACCCCTAAACTGGTCAGAAACAGAAGAGCAAGTTTGCATTGTTCGTGATCAATTGAAAGCAGCCCAGTCTCGTCAGAAAAGATACTATGATCGTCATCATAGGCAAGAAAGCTACAATCTGGATGAGAAGGCCTACCTTCGGGTTAATCCTCTGAAGGGAACCCAACGATTCGGTATCAAAGTCAAGTTGGCCCCATGTTACATCGGACCTTTCCGCATTCTTTATAAACGTGGAGAAGTTGCCTAACAACTTGAACTACCCCCGCACCTTTCCCGAGTACATGATGTATTCCATGTTTCACAACTCAGGCGTTGCTTCAAGGACCCCATCCGCGAAGTCGACCATGAAACACTTGATCTCCAAGATGACCTTTCTTGTCGAGAATACCCCGTTCGTATTCTTGATTCAGCAGAGCGTGTCACTCATCGTTAGAAGATTAAGTTTCTGAAAGTGCAATGGTCACACCACTCTGAGAGAGAAGCCACGTGGGAAAGAGAAGACCGTCTCTGTGCCGAGTACCCCTCCTTCCTCCCGCGGACTTCTGAATCTCGGGACGAGATTCTTTTGAGTGGGGGCGAGTTGTCAGAACCCTCTGTTAGGTATGTGCTAGGGTTAGCAAGTCACTTTGCATCATGTTAAAAATTTCAAAAGAAATTGAAATGGGAGAGAGAACACCCCCCCCCCCAGATGAATTTAATTCAAATGGCCAGAAATAAAGTTGCTCCAAAAATTCCTTTTGCATTTTTGAAAAGTCTCAGAAATGAGTGTGATCACATATCAAGTGGTGTGGTAGCAATCCCATGCTCATGGATTTTTCAAATATTCAAACAGGACCTTGGAATTAATCAAATACCCCTATTTGAATTTCAATTTAAATACTTTGAATTTCAAAAATGTTCAAAACTTGGGAATGACTAGCTACTGGTCATGTAAGTCCATATATAAATTTTGAGCATTTAATAAAATGCATAGCTATTTTTTTAGCACAGCAAAACAAATAACAGAAAAATAAAGAAGAGAGAAAAGGAAAAAGGAGCTTACCTGGCCTCGGGCCCAACTAACCGTACCTGGCCCAGTACCAGCCCAGCCCAGTCCAGGGGGGGCACATGCGTCTTCTTCCCCCCTCCAGGCAGGCAAGAAGGTTGCCTGCCTCCCCAGAGGTTATCCTCTCTCCTGGAGACGCCTCTCAGCCGTCCCTATCCATGCCCCCCCCCTCCAGAGCTTCTCCCATTCCTCCCGTGCTCGATTTCTCCACCGCCCGAAGCCTCGCCGGAGCGCACCGCCGTGGAAAACGTGGACACCATGGCCCAGATCTCAAGCCAGCTTGTCCCGCGCGTTCGTCGTCGTCGACTTCATCACCTCGCAGAAGACGGCGCCTTGATTTTATCCAGGAGACACGAGCTTCACCGAATCACCGCCGGTCGCCGGAGAACCACCTCGTCGATTCGCCGCCACCAGACCCTCCCCGAGCCCGCTGACCACGCCATCGAGTTCGTGGTGAGCTCCTGAACATTTTCCCTGACCTGGCGCCTCCCCATTCGATCCCTATCCCGTTCCGTCATGGAAGCCGGAGTACCTCGCCGCCGGGATGCTCCTCGCCGTGCAACCGTGAACCCTAGAAGCTTGCAACCTTGTCCAGCATGATCCCCTTGATCTGCTGCGTCGAACCAACCAAACCCCGCTTCTTTTGATGCAACGTAGTGAGTTTTGCCTCGCGGCCGTGCCACTGTCGCCGCAAAGCTCGTCGCCGGTGAGCCTCCAGTGCACGCCAGCCCTAGTTCTTGGTCCAGATCGATGCTCGACGATGAGATCTCCCTCCTGGTGGTCTTGGCGCTTCAAAAGGACAACGGAGCCGCCGTCCCCGTGGTCGCTGCCGCGTCTGAACGTCATGACCTATCATTTGTCACAGTAGTAAGCAAACCACAATCCTAGCAAATGTAGGAGTTGATTGATATCATGTGGCCCCTGCAACTGTTACTGCTTATTGCATGCTTAGAGTGATACAATGTTGATACTGTTATGTGAGTCGGGATGGTAGTGATCATGTTGATGATGGTGGAAATGTGTTGGTGAATCTACCCTAATACAAGGTGAACGATGAGAGGTTGTGTAGGAGTACACAGTGGGTTGTGTCGTTGAACACCGCACTAAGTCCGAGTTCTGGTGTGGTGATCCAAGATGAAGAGTACAACCACACATTGGGCTCACTGACCCCTCTCAACCTACTAACTCATCCCTTTCGATGTCCAGATGTCGCAGTAGTTCGGAGTTCTGGTAGGTTTGTAGCCTGGCTGCTAAGTGAGAGAACGGCTCAACCGAGACCGGCTTATGCACCACGCACACATCATCTGGGTCCACTTCGGTAAACCGTCCGAGTTCACGATAGTGGTAGCCAACCCAGATAGGCGGCTTTATTGGACTAGATCGGCTATGAGGTAACAGTTGTGGTGAGCATCCTCGCCGGCACCCCTTGAATGGTGTCGAGATCAAAGGCGCTAACTGATGATCGTGTGTGTAGCGGTACACCCCTGCAGGGTTAACAAAACTATTCGAATAGCCGCGTCCGCGGTAAGGGACTGCTTGGAAAACTGTGCCTGATTATTAGACAACTTCAATGGATACTTATAAAACTTGCCAAGATAAGCGTGAGTGCTATGGCGTGCTTTCTCGTGGGGAAGTCGAGGAAGGCACCATAGTGGTGTAATTGGTTGGAGACATGTAGTGGACTCGTGTACACTTCTTACCTCAAGTCTGGTACTCGTAGTTCAGGACTAGCCAAGTCAAAGCTGGCACTTCTGCTTATGAACCCCACCCCCCCTTTACCTTGATACATGTGCATGAGTAGTATAGCTCCTACGTAAGTCTTGCTGAGTACGACTTTGTACTCACGTTTGCTTATTCTATGTTTTAGATGAACCCACTGACCCCGAAGGTGGATTCTTCCTCGAGCTCGACGACTGAAGACCAAGCTAGTGTAGTCCCACTCAGCAGACTGGTTCCCTCGTGGAGGGCTTGTGTTTAAATAAGGCTTCTTAATCCATTTGTTAAACTTGTCTGTACCCAGACATAATTTCCTTCCGCATGCTTGTTGTAATGTTGGATCACGGTCTCGTGATCTCTGTGTGCACTCTGTAAGAGTTATCAATAAAGATGTAAAATTTGTAGAGAATTGCAATGATACCTGTTGTTCATACTAGGCATGTGTGTTGCGTGTATGATTATATCATGCATGTCTTAGTATGGGTTTTCGAGACCTTAGTTGTGATCTGGCTGGCGGTATTTTATACACCAAGTGGCCCTTAGATGTGCGCAGCTTGGGGCATCGCGATGCGATTGCTCGTGACTCCGTCACGTGCACACTTTGATGTATGATCGAGCCCGCCCTAGACCCCGACTAAGTGATCGGGCTGGAGTAAGTCTATGTAAGGGTTATGATACAATCGAGAGTGTGGTTGAGGCGACTTGTCTATGAGTATGGGAGTTCACCACCCATAGCATTTAGACTTGTGTGCGTACGATGAGGACCCATCTCAGTTGATCATCCGGCCTGGATGGGATGCCCCTCACGTTCGATGCTTTCCGAGAACGTTTTGTTCTTGGCCTTGTCTGCTTAGACAAGTGGGTACGGTTCTCGGCTTTCCATATGATTGTGTTGTAGCGAGTCTTGCATACGCTACCCCCAGGTCCCGACAGTCTCTTATTCAATGACTGTCCGATACACCATACTTCATTCTATGGAATCTGAATTGTGAATGCATGATTAAGACACCAACACGTATGACGTGCTAGGTGATCTTAAAAGCACTAAGTCACAAATCAGAGTAATGGAATATGAGTATATGGACGGGGTTTCTTTCAACCATGGTGGAAGGAACAACCTGCTGAGAAAGTCACTTGGAAAATGTATAAGATACATGAACACCTTGTGTACAACTTGGACTACAGAATGACTAGTTACTTTGCGATAACTGGGGAGTTGAATCCGCTTCCTCCCAGCTACAAAGACCGCGTCTAGACTATGTCATGAAGAAAAATCGTTCACCTGTCATGATTTCATGGTTGAAGTTGTGAACTTTAAAGGTAGAACTAATGCAGGAATAGTCATTGACGGAGAAAGTATATTTGATACACGGGTTATAAATGTCTTTCCCCACAAAACACTGATTGTGGTTGATTAAGTATTCGATGCTTGAACTCACTGCTTAAAGAGTGGCTTGGAAGGGATGAGGTGACAATGTGTGCTGACGGTAATCAAGATAGTTGATGGTCGACAACACTCTCCCTCTACATCTATCATTTGATTAGTATATGAATAAATTTATGATTGTTTGAGTGTGAACCTTATTAGTGTGTCTTGCATCTCGCGAAGACAATTATTCATATTAGTGAGAAACAAGTCAGTTGTTCTCCTTTTATGAATGATATCTTTTATGGTCAAATTAAGGTTATGAATGAGTTATTCTTATATTGATGGTAGTAGTTTGATCATTTATAAGAAATATTGCAATGCCAAGAATTATCCAAACTTAGTAATGACACTACCGTTTAAGTCATGATTGGTTTGATGAAGTATTGAGATACTTGATCTCTTGACACATGCAAACCATGCCTGTTTAGGTGAGATGACTAAAACCTCGCATTATGGTAAAACAGAGTTTGCGATGATTGTTTCATATCATACATAGTGATGTATCATATTTCAGCATGTAGTGAATTTCATTATTTCATAAACTTCAGATGTGGACTTAGATGAATATGTGTATTCACTAATGAAACATGAGTCTGGGATAGTTTGATGTGATCAAAGGGATTTCAGAATGAAGACGGGTACTAAATTAACAAGAAAAACAAGTCTCTACGATTTTATCAAAGAGACAAATGTTTTGAGTTATCCTTCGGCATACGGACTTGTGTGAAAGTTGTTCCACAAATTACAATGCTTGGAACACTTGAATATTGTTGATGTGCCTGAACATTATAATCATACTCTATTGGATAGTGTATGGTATAAGTTATCTCTTACCGAGTTACGTTATTATTGTTTAGAGTTATTAATTTAATAAGCAAACACTCACTTCAGTATAGGGAACCATCTGAGTTCGTGGAAACCAACACTATATAAGTTATGGTGTGTCATGGTTTCTAGGGAAATAATTTATGTGGTAAATTATCTTTGTAGTGTATCCTTAGTCAACTATGGATGCATCTTCCGCAACTAGGTCCAAAGAGCAAAACTTGTGTTGCTAAGTTTGGTATTTGTCAAGAAGTGTTCTTGATGAATGTGTTAATGGAATAAAGTGAAAGTTCAAACAAGGTAATTGACCTTGCCTCCAGATGTCAGAGTAGCGCAACGGAATGTGTTCCGAAACCAAAGCTCTACAATTAGAGGAGAAAATGATGATAATGATCATGGTGTTTTGGTTGAAACTTTTACTGAACAAAGTAGGATTCAAGAATACATATTTCCCCTTGTGCAAAGTAATATTCATGATTCACTTGTCAAGTTAATGGAACAAGACATACCTACGAACTACGAAGAAGCGATGGTGGACCTAAGTACGAGAAATGACTATGAGTCATGGAATCCTATATTGAGTTACATTTAAGATTACATGAATCTTATCGAGTAAAGAGGTTACTTGATATTCTCAATAACTTCAAGGTTATAAGGAATAAATGTGAACATCAAAGGAAGACATCTAGATCGATTTGTCATGAAGGATGTTTCTGACAAATTCAAAAGGTTGACTACAATAGTAGCGATGCTTGAGTCAATAGGATTATCGCTACGATTGATCCAAATTGTTATGAATACCGTGATTTCCTCAAATCCTGCATTTTAAGAAGGGTTGTAATTGGTACAACGAGAAGGTTTTGGAAAACATATGGATGCTAGTGTCTCGTAACCGGAATTCTCGATTTGATGGATGATCAAAGGATTTTGGACTTAGACAAAATATCGAGGAAACATGCATTTGCATGAAACTGAGTGGGAGCTGAATAGTATCCTAAACCTAATATGTGGACGACATATTTTGAGTGGGAGCTATGGGAGTATTATCCTGAACTTAATATGTGGGTGACATATTTGAGTGGGAGCTGTGTGGATATGTTATCCTAGTCTTATATGTGGCTGACATATTTGAGTGGGAGCGTGACAACATTCTCATATATAACATATGGTGAATGATGTAGTTGGTATTAATGATTATTGAAAATCTTTCATGAATGAAGTTAAGCATTGAAAATCTATTAAGATAGATTAATGCGTTTAATATCAGTGAGTCGGAATACTTTCCTGGATAAGATTCTGAAGAAGTTCAGAATGGGACAAGTCAAGAAGGTAGTTCTTACTTGTATATCCAAGAGAAGTATCGAGTTAATCTCAGTACAAGAACAATGGTTAAATTATGGTTAAATGACAGAAATGGATGTGCTACATCTTCTATGCCTCTGTCATAGGTTCTTTCATATAAAAACCAAAGTTTTGTACTCGACGTAATGTGACCCAAGTTCTTAGTAAGAAGAACATGTTGTGATATGATTCATGAGTAAATCATTGAACAAAGAGTTAAGTTTATCCTTCAGTATCTGGGGAGAACTGAGGATACATCTCTAATTTGTAAGGACTTGACCATAAATGTTATGCTGGTTCAAGTTCTGACACTAATCTGGAAAATTGAGATATCATACTAATAAATGCCTAAGTTGAAAGAAACTTGGTTAGACATCAAAGTTGCATACAATGCACTAAGGATTAAATCTACAATGATATGACTACTTTAGAAGTGGCAAAAGTTATATTCTGGCTTACGAAGTTCGACTTCTGACTGAGTGAGTTTCGGTGTGCCTGACTATGGGAAGTCCGCGTGACCCACCGGATGTCATTGCTGAAACACAAACAAACGAAGTCTCACTCTACCGCCGAATATATATATATATATATATACACCTCATCATTATAATGGATAATGAAGTAATGTCAAACTAGGTGACATTAATGATTTTCAAAAGACATACGGATCTGAATGGTACCCAGAATGTTGATACAACCTTTTCCACAAGCAAGCATGATCTATAACCATATACATGATATGGAGTTATGATCAGGAAAATGCAACTAGATTATTTGTACTCTAGTGCAAGTGGGAGACTGTTGGGAATGTGCCCTAGAGGCAAATAAAATATGTTTATTCGCGTATTCTATTAGTTCATAATAAGTTTTATACTGTGCTATAACTGTATTAAGCGGAAACATTAATACACGTGTGGTATACAAACAACCAGGTCCCTAGTTAACTCTAGTAAACTAGTCCATTGGGCAATTGATGATCAAGGTTTCCTGATCATGAGATGTGAACAGTCTATTGACAATGGGGTCAGGTCATTGGGAGAATGACATGATGGACACACACCCACCAAAAGTGTTGCAATGTGATCCAGACAGATAGTTCAACATTTCGATAACTATAAACGTAGTGACCCGATCCTTAAGACCGTGATGATCATACATAATTGCTATCTACCAGGATGCTTTGAGTGCATTAACCATTACACTGAAACATGGTAACCATAAAGGTGTATCTTGGGTATTCCGAAGTAGATATGTTGATGAGTATGCAAATAGATCAAAATGGGATTTGTCCATCCGAGTGACGGATAAGTACTCTGGGCCCACTCGGTGATATTACATCATAAAGATTGCGCAATCATGTGACTAGGTCACGGGGTTGTAATATCACGGGAACGAGTAAACATGTTTGTCGGTAACGAGAATGAACTAGGTATATTCGATACCGATGATCAAACCTCGGACAAACAAAGTATCGTATGACAAAGGGATCAGGACTCAACGTTAACGGTTCAACAAGTTAATTCGATGGAAGCGCAGGGGCTCATCAAGGACTGTAACCAGATCCCACATGATGGTCATTGGTCAGAGAGTGTCTGATCATGTCTATTGTTTCCCGAACCGTAGGGTGTCACGCTTAAGGGTATTCGACGCAATAAGGATTGATTCGGGATCATCGGTGAAATAAGAGAGAACACTGGGATTGTTCTGGGAGGTGCCAGAAGTTGTTATAGATATTTTAAAAGGTTCAAAATAATGTTTAAATATGTTTTATTATTTAATTAACAGAATTAAATAATAAAATATGATTAAATATAATTAAAAATGAATTAAAAGGCATATGTGCCTAAAGAGGCCCATTAGGGGAAGGAGGGAGCTCCCCCTTAGGCCAAGGCGCCAAGGGTGGGAGCCCACCTCCCTTAGCCACACCAAACCCCCCCCTCCCTAGGATTTAGTCCCACATGGGAAGGGGAGGATGGTGGCACCCCTCCTTGGCCTATATAAGGAGGGATGGGGTGCCTTTTTTCTTCACACAATTTGATTTGAGACAAGTTTCTCAGATCTCTCTTCTCTCTCTTTCTCCCTCCTCGAGTGGACTCCCCTAGTTTGGAGTCTACACTTGGTTGGGGTTTCTCCACCATACGCACGCCATAGTGCTATTGGAATCGGGATCCGAATCCATCTTCTTAGCGCTGCTCTTCTGGTTCGGAGCCCGGAGGGAACGTCGGGTACACCGTATGCGTGTAATCCCGCGAGGCGCTACACTTGTGGTGCTCCTTCATCGTTGAGGCCGTGTCGCGATGTCTTCACTGACAACGTTCCGACGGGGACGTAATCCCGTCATCGGTCTTCAAGGACCGGGTGGCCTCAGGAGTCATCGTGGATCTGCGCGGCATCGGGGATTGCCGGTACGACTACATCAACCACGTTCACGCGGGAACGTTTCCCTCTTAACGGACTACATACTGGTATGTGACCAATTCCCTCCGTTACTTGCATCGCCATAGCATAGGTCTTGGGTTCGGGACGCGTAGGTCATGATAAATTATTGTTTTCTGCCCCGTTCCCCAACAAAGTGCACCCTTGCAGGGAAGATAATCTAATTGAATAGATGTGTCCACGGTAACAGGACGCTTTATGCTGAAGCCAGATCCTAATACTACAAACTACTACTATTAAACTATTGGTTCCGGGTTTTCTTCCTCGCAGGGAAGTCGGGGAAGGGATCTGGGAGGCATTGTTAATTATTACAACTTACTATTATACAATGCTGCAACAACTTCTGTTGCATTGTTACTTTATGCTTTATATAAACCGGTTGCTATTCTCTTCTCATGCTGCAAGAACCGTCGAAAGATGCTAGTCTTCGATAAGCCTAGATTCTTGATGGCTTCTCTCCCCTCTTTGGTTACCCAAAGTGGAAGGTTGAGATGTAGACAGCAGCAAATTTCCCTCGGTGAAGATACCAAGGTTTATCTCCAGTAGGACTCCGACAACGACAGGAAGGTGACAACGGCGCCAGCAATTAGGCGGTTGGCATGGACTTGCACACACAACAAATAACTTTGCTCCCAACGAGTTCAGAGAGGTTGTCAATCCCTCCGGCCTTGTTGTTTACAAAGGATCAAACGCACGGGATAATAATGATAACGATAGCAATGGAAAAGGAAATAAAGCAGAAAATAAATAGTGGGTGTAAAAAATGTTGGAAATATGGACCGGGTTCCCACGATGTTCACTAGTGATGTCTCTCTCCCAAAAGACGATAAAATAGCCATGCGAGGTAAATAAATTACAGTTGGGCAATTGACAGGATTATGTGCGCAAACCAGTGCTAACTATGCTATAAAGAAAGGAAGAGGCTCAAAAGCATGGGCGGTACGCCAAGACAAGTAGACCGAAATCCATCTGCATCTACCTACTAATCATCCACCTTGAGATATCTACCCAGAACATCTCGCTGGTATTAAGTTACGAATGCCACCCAAAGTGTAAACTCAAAGCAACAGACAACTGCATTAAAGAACTTTGCGTAAAGTAAACAATCCTTGCACCCGCAAGTACAAGCACCGTTGTTTTCTCCCTTGTGGCAACAGCACATCCCCTAGACTCATGTTTCTATCACTCAAGCTAGTCATCAGGGGGCATGAACCCACAATCATGCATAACGCTCCCTCTTGGAGTCACTACCTACTACTTGGCCAAAGCAATAAACAGCAACGGAGAACATGCAAGAATTTCTCAAGAACATAAATATAAAAGAGGAGAACCAAATATATTACTCAATCACAATCTGAACATAGTCTCACAATCCATTAGATCCCAGCAAACTCAGCATAGCAACAGCAGAAAGATTACATATGTTCCTCGATCATGTAGGGAAGCTCACGAGGTCTAAACCATGAAGAACAAAGAGGGGAGGAGAACATCACATAGCTACTGATCATGGACCATGGTCCAAGGTGGATTACTCACGGTTCATCCGGGAAGTATCCAAGGTGGTGGAGAAGCTCCCGGAGGTGGTTCCTCCCTCTGGCAGGGTGCCGGGAAGAGGGCTCATGGTGCTCCCGATCATGGAAGCGCGGCGGCGGCGGAACAGAGGAGAGATCCCGAAAAAGGGTTCTGTCCTCGAGGGTTTCGGGACGAGAGGGATATATAGGCGAAGGGGGCAGCAGAGGTGGACCAGGGTCCCCCCTAGCGCGGCCTAGGGGGTGGCCGCGCCAGGTGGCCGCCTGGGCCACCCCTGGCTCCCCTCTGGCCCCACTTGGGCTCTTCCCGAAGCTTCTTGTACGCTGATTTTTCCTATATTTTTCCCGGAATTTTTCTGGCACTTTAAGTGATGGGAAAACCTGAAATACAAAAACAGCAGAAATAAGGAACTGGCACTGGGATGCACTGAGTTAATAGGTTAGTCCAAATATGATCAAAAGTGTATGGAAGTGCATCAATATCATAGCAATATCACACAAAAGATGCATGGAGCAAGCAGAAATTATAGATACGTTTTGGATGCATCAACATCCCCAAGCTTAATTCCTGCTCGTCCTCGAGTAGGTAAATGATAACAAGCATAATTTCTGTGGTGACATGCTACCAACCATATAAGAACATTTAAGTAAAGCAATCAAGGCATGTAATTCAATTCAAGTCATAACAGGCAAGAGTCTATATTAGCATTGAAACAAGCAACATAAGAACATAAAGGTGCAAGAGCTCTCGCTTTCCGTGACTCGAATGTCTCCAAATGGTGTTTGCGTGCAAGAAAGGGGATATGGATATACGAGAGAGTAAAACATAGTTTTTATTGTTGAGAACTTAATCTACTAAAGTTTCACACTTGGTCTTCTTTGGAATCTTATCTTGACTCATCCCCAGACCACTAGCCAGGTATAAGTCAAAATGATACACTCCCTTTCGATATTTTGAGCACTCATGCAATGGATGAGCGTAAGCAAGAAAGTTGACACTTAGGATGGCAAAGAGAGAAAAATGATGGAGGAGGAAGACAAAAGGGTGTGAAAGGCTCACATCAAAGAGGACAATCATAGGCGAGAGAAAACCAAATGATAGATATGATGTGAGGAGTAGGGATTTCCATGCAACGGATGCACATATGAGCTAAGGTAAGCTCTCCAATGGAACTAGTGGAGGTGCATCCAACTTGCTTGCTCAAGAAGACCTAGAGCTCATTTGAGGAGGCTCATCATTGGAATATACAAGCCAAGTTCTATAGTGTGAAGGTCCCCACATAGCTATATGCATGAATGATAATCTCTATGGATTACAAGATATAATATGGAGTACGAGTGTGGATCTCTCAAAAGGAATAGTAGTGTGCCCCCCTTCTCTCTTTTTATTTCTTTTTCTCTTTTTTCTATTTTTTTGTATTTTTTGGTGGCCTCAATGGCTCTTTCTATTTAGCTCTCATTTTTCCTCTTTGGGATCTTTTGATTTTGTCCTCTTTGGGATCTTTTGATTTTGTCCTCTTTGAGATCTTTTCCTCACTTTAGGGGCAACACTCTATATATTACAAGAAGTATAGAAGATCTTTCACACTTTACAAAAGTACTCAATATAAAGAAAATGAAACTATCATGAAGTATGCAAATGTATGCCTCTTCCAGTGTAGCAGGATATGCAATGATACTAGCGCGTCATGTAGCAATGATTAGGGAAAGGCCCAACTAGCATGAGGCTCATCGATCAAGAAAAAGCATGTATGACATGAAGATCAAGTCATGAGAAGGTGGATGTTGCATGGCAATGTATCTCGGAAAGGCTATGGAAATGCCTTGATAGGTAGGTATGGTGGTTGTTTTGAGGAAGGATATAATGAGGCTTATGATGACTGGGCCTATCGTGCCAAGTATTTGGATGCATCGGCGAAGTATGCGCCAACTCTCGAGGTGAGAAAGGGCAATGCACGGTACCGAAGAGGCTAGAAAAATATGGTTGGGTGGAAGTGTCAACTTTCGAATACTCACATTAGTCCGAAGAACTCATGCACTTATTATCGGAAACTCTCAATCTAATTAGGAGGTTCACAAAGAGACAAGTACCCCGAGGAGGAGTGTATGGGGGTTTGGTTATCCTTGCGCATCCTCGACTCATGGTACGTGAGTGTACTCTAATATTCGATCCCTCCAAAGATTAGTGATCCATCTAGTGGCTAAAGTTCTCAACTAATTTTGTAGGTTTTTGGAAAATAAACATGGATTTCCCCAAATACGACATCTATCACTAATAGGCTAAATCCCTTGACACCAAAAGTTCAAATATTACTCATGGTAATACCTCAAAACTATTGCAAGTTACTACTACAATTGAATAGCAACCTCAATTACCTACTTCAAGTCAAGACACAAAACTCAGTGCAACAGACAAACTCTCTAAACAAGATAAACATGAAAACTCAAGAGAGTTCCAGCAACAAACTAAAAAAAATCTCTTAAAAAGATAAGCATCAACACTAAGAGCTAAAACATGACAGCAACTACGAAAAAGATTAAGAACACACACAACAAAGATAAGCATGAAAATCCTATGTTGTGTTCTAGGGTGAAGTGGAGCGTGTTTCTCTCCCACACAAAGAAAGTTGGGTTCTAACTTGTTATGAGCAGGAAGCAAAGTTAAAGAAAACTAAAAAGGAAATAAAGAACAAGACGCTCCAAGCATAGCACATAACGCATGAAGTGATAAAAATATAGTGAACGAAAGACGAACTGATAATTGTTGATGGAGAAGGGGATGCATGGGGGCATCCCCAAGCTTAGACGCTTGAGTATCCTTGAATATTTATTGGGGATGCATGGGGGAATCCCCAAGATTGAGCGTTTGACACTCCTGAATCTACTTTTATCATCTTCCCTCGCACACTTGAAAACTCCCTTCATACATAACTCATCATAATCTGATTAGCGAGGTTAGTACCGATAATAAAATATATTTTTCTTTACTGGAAATAAGGATATTCTTGAAGAGCTACTGTTTCTCAAGATCGCCAAGAAGTTTTTGTAAAGAAAAAGAAAGCTTAAGGTTTGAAAAATGAAGAAAAGGCAAAACAGGACAGAATCTATGAAAAACAGACCAGCAGGTAGTAAAGAATTTTTTAGGGATACTTCTGCAAATAAAATCAAAAAACTCAGAACATACGAAAGTTCTGTGATTGTATAGAGCACGCTGTGTAAAAATTGCAGCTCAAAAAGACGAATTGGGATTTTTCTATGATTTTTCCCGTCACGCGGACAGAATCTGTTTTTTGGACAGCATGTCACAACTTTCACTTCCCTTGTCATATGAGGCTATAATTTGCACAAAGCTTGAAAATTAAAGATACAATGATGTTTCTACAGTAGTAACAATCATCAAGACCACTAAAAACAGAAGAAAAACAAAAAGGAAAACCTAAATTCGTTGCGGGCTGCCTCCCGAAAGCGCTTTCTTTTATGCCTTTAAGCTAGGCATGATGCAAAAAGATCAAGTCTTATCAATTGAACCATCATCAAGATCATCAAAAAGCTCTTCAATAGTACAACCACTCTTAAGAGGTCTTTAAAATAAAGTCCTAATAAAGATACTTCTAGGGATAAAAGCAAAAGGCGGAAGATCAATTAGAGTTTCATTTATTCTATTAAAAGGAGGTATCTCTTCCAAAGTCTTGACAGTTTCAACTCCTTTGGCAATAGAAGGATTAGTTTTGAAACGAGGAGCTTTTGGAATGTAAACGAACCTATGTTCCTTCTTTTCCGGAGTTTCTACCTTTTTGGTTTTGATTGAGGATAAAGTAGTTCCTAGAGTGTCAATGATTTCCTCAATCTTATCAATCCTAGAAGGGTCCAAGCCATGAGATTTGATGGTCTCCAAGGTTTTGAAAATTTTATGCATGGAGCTATCGAGTCTATTCAAATTCCCTTGAATCTTACGATCCAACTCACTTATCTTATTAATGCTAGGCATCTCTAGCTCTATCTTTTCAAGTTTTTTCATAATGTGAGATAGGGTAATGTCCTCTTGAATGCTAGCAACACGGGGGTTTCCAACAAGACTTTCCATAATATTAAAAGCTTCCCAAACTGGGACTTCTAGGAAATTCCCATTGATAGCAGTATCTAGAATAAACCTATTCCAAGAAGTAATTCCAACATAAAAGTTTCTAAGCAGGATAGTAGTGGATTGCTTATTGGTGGCTTTTTTTTAGAATCATTAATCCTATACCAGGCATCTTTCAGACTTTCACCACCTCTTTGTTTAAAGGTGAGCACTTCTGCTTCACCAAAGGCAAAAGGACCAGACATAATGACAACTACTAGCAAGGTAACTTTTTTTTTGATAAAGGACACTAAAGCAAAAACTGAAAGGTAAACTAACAAGACTAAAAAGAAAAGATAAAAGATAGTGTGCAACTCCCCTATCTTGAAGAGTGGAGTCCCGGGCAACGGCGCCAGAAATTAGCTTTGATGGTTTCTCGCCCCTCGTTGGTTACCCAAAGTGGAAGGTTGAGATGTAGACAGCAGCAAATTTCCCTCGGTGAAGATACCAAGGTTTATCTCCAGTAGGACTCCGACAACGACAGGAAGGTGACAACGGCGCCAGCAATTAGGCGGTTGGCATGGACTTGCACACACAACAAATAACTTTGCTCCCAACGAGTTCAGAGAGGTTGTCAATCCCTCCGGCCTTGTTGTTTACAAAGGATCAAACGCACGGGATAATAATGATAACGATAGCAATGGAAAAGGAAATAAAGCAGAAAATAAATAGTGGGTGTAAAAAGTGTTGGAAATATGGACCGGGTTCCCACGATGTTCACTAGTGATGTCTCTCTCCCAAAAGACGATAAAATAGCCATGCGAGGTAAACAAATTACAGCTGGGCAATTGACAGGATTATGTGCGCAAACCAGTGCTAACTATGCTATAAAGAAAGGAAGAGGCTCAAAAGCATGGGCGGTACGCCAAGACAAGTAGACCGAAATCCATCTGCATCTACCTACTAATCATCCACCTTGAGATATCTACCCAGAACATCTCGCTGGTATTAAGTTACGAATGCCACCCAAAGTGTAAACTCAAAGCAACAGACAACTGCATTAAAGAACTTTGCGTAAAGTAAAAAATCCTTGCACCCCGCAAGTACAAGCACCGTTATTTTCTCCCTTATGGCAACAACACATCCCCTAGAATCATGTTTCTGTCACTCAAGCTAGTCATCAGGGGGCATGAACCCACAATCATGCATAACACTCCCTCTTGGAGTCACTACCTACTACTTGGCCAAAGCAATAAACAACAATGGAGAACATGCAAGAATTTCTCAAGAACATAAATATAAAAGAGGAGAACCAAATATATTACTCAATCACAATCTGAACATAGTCTCACAATCCATTAGATCCCAGCAAACTCAGCATAGCAACAGCAGAAAGATTACATATGTGCCTCGATCATGTAGGGCATCTCACGAGGTCTAAACCATGAAGAACAAAGAGGGGAGGAGAACATCACATAGCTACTGATCATGGACCCATGGTCCAAGGTGGACTACTCACGGTTCATCTGGGAAGCATCCTTGGTGGTGGAGAAGCTCCCGGAGGTGGTTCCTCCCTCCGGCAGGGTGCCGGGAAGAGGGCTCCTGGTGCTCCCGATCTTGGAAGCGTGGCGGCGGCAGAACAGAGGAGAGATCGCGAAAAGGGTTCTGTCCTCGAGGGTTTCGGGACGAGAGGGATAAATAGGCGAAGGGGGCAGCCAGAGGTGGACCAGGGGCCCCAGGCGCCCCCTGGCGCGGCCTAGGGGGTGGCCGCTTGGGCCACCCCTGGCTCCCCTCTGGACCCACTTGGGATCTTCCCGAAGCTTCTTGTACGCTGATTTTTCCTATATTTTTCTCGGAATTTTTCTGGCACTTTAAGTAATGGGAAAACCTGAAATACAAAAACAGCAGAAAACAGGAACTGGCACTGGGGTGCACTGAGTTAATAGGTTAGTCCAAATATGATGAAAAGTGTATGGAAGTGCATCAATATCATAGCAATATCACACAAAAGATGCATGGAGCAAGCAGAAATTATAGATACGTTTTGGATGTATCATTTCTCTTCCTTATTCTGGTTTTCATCCTTTCAGTCCACTATATAAAGCCTCCCATTTCCATTTGATACCAATGCAGAAATGCTTAGTAGTGGACGTAAGACTCGCGGGTATGATAGATACTCACCCTTGCTTTATTTACCCCTTTTTGTTTTTCCTGGTCGGCCGTTGTAGTCGACGTTGGAGCCTTGGAGTCTAGGAGCAGGAGAGCCCCGATGCCGACCACCGCAACGTGAAGATCCCTTATGCCCTCTATGACATGGAGATCCCCGACGACCAGGAGTAGATTGGAGGTTTCCAGACAGGAGGCCTCGCCTTTTCGATCGTTGTTGTTTTTGTGCTAGCGTTCTTAAGGAAGACCATGTGTGCCTTGTGTCTGTACTCAGATACTATTGCTTCCGCTAACTTGGTGCTTTCGAGATGTTGTATTCGAGCCCTCGTGGCCCCTGGCTTGTATTAAACAGCTTGTATTATTTTATTTGTAGAGTTGTGTTGTGATATCTCACCGTGAGTCCCTGATCTCGATCGTGTACCTTGCGTGTATGATTACTATACATGACTCAATTTTGGGGGCGTCACAGAAGGTACTCCCATTTATAATCTCGGAGGAGCATTATGCCTTTGTGTCGGGAAGGATGATCACTGATAATATCATCATTGCTTATGAATGCTTGCATTTCATGAAAAGGAATAGAGCGGTGAAACACCGACATTGCGCGCTAAAACCTTATATGTTGAAGGCATATGATAGGGTGGAGTGGAGCTATCTAAAGTAGATTATGTTGAAGCTTGGTTTTTCTGAACGTTGGGTAGCCTTGGTGATGACTATGGTGAGCTCGGTTTCTTTTTAAGTGATGTTTAATAGTAGAAGACTGGAAGAATTCAAGCCTTCCAAAGGGATTCGACAGGGAGATCCAATCTCCCCCTATTTGTGCCTCCTTAACTCGTGTGTTCAATCATCTCAAATGGGTGGTCTACAGGTGGCTCCCTTGGCGCCTCCCATTAACCATCTCTTGTTTTGCAGATGATAGCCTGCTTTTTTTAAGGCAAACATTGAAGGGGCGACTACGGTATAAACCTTTTGATGAGCTATTGTGCAGCTTCGGGTCAGAAGATTAATCCGCAGAAATCTACAATTTTCTTCAGCAAGGGATGCCCCGAGACTGTGAGAGAGGAAATAAAATTATTCATCAATGTTCCCAATGATACACTGAACGAAAAATATCTTGGCCTACCTTCTGATGTTGGTTCTTCAAAGAACGATGCTTTCAAGTATCTCAAGGAGAGGTTATGGGGAAGGGTGAAAGGATGGTTGGAGAAGCTTTTCTCTATCGCTGGAAAAGAGGTTTTGATCAAATCAGTTGCTCAAGCAATACCAGTTTATTCTATGTCATGCTTTAAACTCCCTCGGGGGCTTATCGAACAGCTGAACAAAACTATACGACAATTCTAGTGGGAAAGCAAAGAGGGGTAACGTAAACCTGCATGGGTATCATGGACAGACATAACAAAACCAAAGCACTTGGGAGGCTTGGGTTTCCGAGACTTTGAATTTTTTAATCTATCTCTGTTAGCTCGGCAAGCTTGGAGATTGCTGAAGAATCCAGAAACGTTGTGTGCAAGATTAATGAAGGCTATTTATTATCCTACGAAGGATATACTCTCTGCTGAACTGGGATCCCCTCCTTCACTGATTTGGAGATCGGTTATGGAGGGCAGTGATACTTTGAAGCAAGGGCTGATTCGAAGAATAGGGAATGGAAGAACTACAAGTGTTTGGGGTCACAATTGGATTCCCAAGGAGATTAACATGAGACCCTTAGTCTAGTTGAGCCCCCAGCCACCGAACCTTGTCTCTGATCTGATATTGGCCAATGAACATTCCTGGAACAGGGAAATTCTACAGCTACATTTTCTACCGGCAGATGTCACCGAGATCATGAAAATCCCGCTGCCGACACAAAACGTTGATGATATGTGGGCTTGGAGCTTTTACAAAGAGAGTATGTTCGTCGTACGATCTTGTTATCGTATGGTGGTGAGGACGGTCCAGAGACGCATAGATTGGCTTGAGGGGAGACCTGGACATTCAAATCCAGAGGTTGATGAGACAGGGTGGAGATCTTTGTGGAAGGTTAAAGTTCTCGCGAAAGTACGTCATTTTCTCTGGCGGCTTGCTAGACACTCTATCTCGACTGAAGATATACGGAAATCTCGCAATATGGCACAGTCCGATAACTGTCCACTATGTGGAATGCAAGATTCATGGAGGCATTCTTTGCTTGAGTGTTCTTCCGCCCGATGTGTCTGGGCTCTGTCGGAGGACAGGATTATGGATCACTTAATAGCACATACTGAAACTCGTGCTAAACAGTGGCTCTTCTCGTTGTTTTCAAACCTTCCTCACGCTGATCTCACCCACATAGTGACCAAGCTGTGGGCTATTTGGCATTCTAGAAGGAAGATGATGCATGGAGATATCTTTCAAAGCTCTTTATCCACCCATCTTTTTGTGCAGCGCTAAATTGAGGAGCTGAACTCTCTCTCCAGTGTACCATCTGTTATCTCTGATGCTCACCCGGTGAGGAATTCACATGAAATAATAACTCTAGCTGAGACGATCACAATATGTGTGTCGGGAGCGAGCTCAAGGGATGGCCAAATGGGAGTTACTTCTGCTATTGCTCGAGATCCTGGAGGGTTCTACCTAGGTTCGTCGGCACAAGTGGTTCCAGGAGTTACTGATGCATAATGTCTGGCAGCAATGGCATGGAGGGAGGCCCAATCGCTAGCGCATGACTTGATGCTTCAGCGAGTAGTTATTTCATGTGAGGATAGAGGTGTGGTTAAAGATCTTAGAGAGGGTTATAATGGCCTACATGCGATGTTAATCAAGGAGATTCAAGTTATGTTACCGGCTTTCTAGTTTTGTAATTTCGTTTATAAAAGGACCGCCGCTAGGGAGGCCTTTAAGGTCGTTAAGTTTGCTTCGTCTTTATCTTCTGGCAGACATGTGTGGCTCTTAAACCCGCATGATATAGTTTGTATCCCTAGGCTATTGAATTATGTGCAATAAAGTTTCTTACCCGCTCAAACAAAAATCAACACACAGTTTCCGGTCAGCCACAGTTTCGCGCAGCCACCGTTTTTCGCGCAGGCACAAGTGCAGCCACACTTTCCGCGCAGCCACAAGTGCAACCACAGTTTCTCGCAGCAACAGCGCAGGCACAGGTCCGGCCACAATTTTGCGTGCAGTCACAGTTGTTGCTTCACGTGAGACGTGAACAAAATGCGACACGTAGCGGCTTCAGAACGCACCAAAATGACCTCTACGGGGGCGTGCGAGAGGGTGCCCGCTAAATAGTGATTCCCGATTTCTTGGCATGTTTTTTAGGTTCGTGTTTCCTGTGTTGGGTTTTCCCTTTTTTGTCCTTGTGTTTTTCTTGTTTTCTATGTTTATGTATTTGTTTTCTCCAGGTATACTATTGATTCTCTTAATTTATTTCATTCTTTTTTTATCTACTTTTTCATTATACATTGTACATTTTCTTTATATACATCAAACATTTTTTATGCTTGTCTCCCTTGGATTGTAGGTGATTAATTACCAAAGAGAAGAAAAGGCTCGCAAAATAAATAAAAATAAAAAGTATACGATAAATTTTTTTTTAAATTAATGTTTATGATTTTTTTCTGAATATATGTTAAACATGTTGCAATATTCGAAGGGCAGTTTTTAATGCACATGAATTGTTTTTTAAACTACATGAACATTGGTTTACATTGTATAATTGCTTGTAATTGTCAAAAAAATATTTGGAACATGCGAACATTTTTTTAATGTCATATAAAAACTAATTGAAAGAGAAACGTTTTTATTTTGAATTTTGCAATTACTTTTATTTCTTATTGTAATTTATTTTTAGAAATTTCATATACATTATTTTGGAACGCGTGAAAGTTTTTAAAATGTTATAAACATCTTACGAAACATGTGAAATTTGTTAAATTGTATGAAGATGTTTTATATTTATCCTAACAGTATTTTCTACAAGGTTAACATATTTCTAATTCATGATGAATCTTTTAAAAAACATATACATTTAGAATATATATTTTTATTAAAATAGAGTGTGGATTATGTACTTACACAAACGGGTAGATGGTATATCATCACCGTCCACTAATGCATTGACATCCGCACGAAGACAAAACAATTTGCACGCTCGGAACTATGTTTTACTTTGTGGTCGTCTTGTACTTGGTTTCTCTCCTTAACTAGATAATACCCCGCGCGTTGCTGCGAAAACACTTGTTTATATTTCTAGAGAATTGTAACATAAATACATGAGCACATATCGAGTAATAGAGAAAGAACTAAAAAGATAATCTCTTGCTAAGTACGTAGTGCTTTGTGGTAGAGAATCCCATGTGAAAGATGCAGGGACTATGGGATAGTGGATGGAAGATGGAGATGCCATGTTTTCGTCTTCATGTCAAAGATAGATATACATGAGCACATATCGAATAATAGAGAAAGAGCTAAAAAGATAATCTCTTGCTAAGTATGTAGTGCTTTGTGGTAGCGAATCCCATGTGAGAGATGGAGGGCCTATGGGATAGTGGATGAAAGATGGAGATGCCATGTTTTTGTCCTCCATGTGAAAGATATAGTGGGGATGGAACGTCAGTATAGAGAGGAAGAAATCATAGTTTAATTGCATGTTTGCTGATATGGCATGATAGCTGAGTTGGCATGTGTGAATGACTTAATTGCATTGCTTAGTTAGACATTGAGGTGGACACCTTGCATGTTAAGAGAATTGGGATCAACTTCTTAAGAATGTTAGATGTGGAAACAACAAGCTGAAATAAGTACCTAAAACGCATAAGCAGTTAAGCACACAAAAACATAGTTAATATGCACAAAATCCCTTTTTAGCTCTTTTCCTTTGTGTGTAGAAAAGGTTAGTTTTTCCATTTGTGTGTCACATCATTGCCTTTTTTTGTTTTTAATATGCACAAAATTCCTTAGCGCAATCCCCTTTGATGCATGACTGTACAAATCCTAAAGCAAAATACCTCTCAATAGATGGTATAGATATGACTTTCGTTAAAAATATATAAGTGTAACGCACATGCTCGACATTCATTGGATATATGGATTGCTCAACATGCGCTTGCGAAGGACAATTTTCGGTATATGCATAGCCAGCGCATCATTTCACTCTGTGCGATTGAGCTCCACAGTGAAGGGTGAAAGTGGTATGTTTATATTGAAAAAATAATATGAAAGATAAAAAAATTAAAATTAATTAAGAAAAAAAAATCATGTCATATTTAAAAAAATGCAGTTATTCGAAAATGATTCTACCATTCACAAAAATTTATGTATCATTTCAAAATGTTCATGTGTTTTTCTAATATGATTTTTTGAAAAATATTGTATTCTCTCTGATCCATATTACACATCTTAAAATTGATGTATCTAACACTAACATACATCTAGATACTGATACATCCAGTTCAAGACAAGTAATATGGATCAAAAGGAGAAAATAAAAAAATAAAAAAATATTTAGTACCATACTAAAAAAGTACATTATATTTAGGAAAAGTCATACATTTCGAATGAATCTAACATTAAAAAGGAAATCAATATATTATATATCTCAAAGAATTTAAACATACATAAAAATTCGATATATATTAAAAAATTAGAATATGTACGAAAAGATAGTACTCCAGTTAATCATGTATCTACAAACATGAATTTAAGAAAAGAACTACTGAAAATGAAAAAATATAAATCAGTGAAAAATAAATAAAAAAAGAAACAATAGAAGAAAACCCAGTAAAAACGTATCTAAAAAGAGTAAAAAGCGATTGACGTAAATAACCACAGGAAAGTAAACTACGTCCTACAGTATCGACCGGTCCAAAACTTCGCGCTTTTAACGAGCAGTAATGAAATCAGTACGAGGGTCCCGCAAATCCTATCTGATGCACATGTACATCAGAGTGCAACTAATTCTAAAATATTCATTCGCAGCTCATTTCAACGAACAGCGTCACGTATTGTGTTTATAACGATCCAGGATTTCGTTTTTTTTCTGTATATGTATTTTTGATGTTTAAAATTGATTTTTTCAATGGTTTTTTTTTACTTTTCCTATTTTCGCACGTTTTTTCTATATGTTTTGGTGCAAAAAAAGGCACGATCTTGTCTCCGCGGGAGGCACGAATAGTGCCTCAAAAAAGGAGGCATGAGTCGTGCCTCGTATCTCCGCGAGAGGCACTATCGTGCCTTCGAGAAAGGCACTATCATGCCTCAGAAAAAGGCACTCGTGTCTCCCGTAAAAAGGCACTATCGTGCCTAAGGAAAAGGCACTATCGTTCCTCCGCGAGAGACACTCGTGCCTCTAAAACAGGAAAAACAGAAAAAACTCCAGAGCGTACCACTTGATGCACACGCAAAGCGCCACTTGGCGCGCGTGAAGAAAACACGCCATTCGTAGCTACAAGCACTCTTAAATTAGTGATTTCGTATACATCAGATTCGAACCTTTCACGTAGATTTGTTTCGTTTTCTTTTGTTACACGTCAGATTCATGTTTTTTATTTTCACTTTTTCTAGTTTTAATATATTTTTGTCCTGTTATGTCTTTTAATTTTTCAGTTTTAGATTTGCTTTTTATAAATTTTATCTGAGAACATTTTGCAGTTTTTTAATTGTATGTTGAACTTTGTTGTTATATATATTGAACAATTTAATTAATGAATAATGATTTTTTTCATATACATTGAATTTTTTTTGTATATGATGAAAAAAATATGTCACATGTTGAATTTTTTGTACTTTTTTGATGCATATTGAACTTTTTTGTTATCATATTGATCTTCATTTTATTTTACTAGGACAGTGCCCGTGCGTTAAAACAGGAGAATACTTTTATTTTATTAAAATATCTATGATGTACGTAAAATTAATTTCATATACCTATAATATTTAAATAGTTCATCCCTACAAAACTATTTATATTCACATGCAAGCTATCCACATCATTAAGTAGGTACAGTATGTAAAAAACGCTTCCACCAACTCTTCATGCACATGCTCTCGTTAACTTTGTATGTGCATGCAACCCATTACAAATAAAAAAAAACATTTTAATGCACTCAACCTCAAAATTTATAAGTAAAATTTTTATAAAAAATCAAATTATAAGTAAATCAAATTTTATTTATCTATGTGATATATTTTTATAAATACACATCCATAGTTGATATCATTGTATTAGATTTAGCCAATGGTGGACACTTCTTCACGGTCTTTACATAATGTTGTTTTCGTCTCATATCGTCTTGCTGATATATTGTCAAGTAACTAAATTGATAAAACAAAAAATCAAACTCATTTTTGGATTTTCAATCAAATTTTCTTAGAATTTTTTCTTTAAAAAATATTTATTTCAAAAATTAATTTATAATCAAATTATACTATATTTTATAAATTTTAACATGTTTTAAAACATTAAATTCTTTCTTAATAGTTCCCGCAGAAACGCGCGGGGTATCATCTAGTTTTAAAAAGGCGCAGAAGAATTTAAAATAATACAAAAAAATTAAGATGTATGAACACCTTTTGTCAGTTTTTTTGTGGGTCACTTTTTTGTGAGTTAGCTATATGTAGGATTTTGGAATGAATGAAACAAAAAACTATTGGATACGAATTGGAGTTTTTTGGGACGCAAATATTTTTTGGGTACAAAATAAATTATTTCTGGTGAAATATATTATTTGTCGAGTAAAAATTGGATTTTTCGAGGCCGGAAATATTTTGGGGTCAAAAATATTAATTTTGGGGAAAAGTAAAAAAAAATTTGCGTAAAACAAATTATTCTTATAAAACTGAGCGTGAGAGACAAGTTTAGGGAGCAAATCGATACAGTTTATAAATTGATGTACAAAAGTGTGCATTGGGGATAAGTTGTTATACGAATGATGCAATTAACTCAAATTTTATTGTAAAAATGTGCAAATGGCCCAGCGGGGGATTACTACATGCGACTCATGACAGAACGGATCGACCTAAAAGAAAAAACGCCAAAACGTTATATATTTTGTCACAGGCGAAAGAGGCCCAACAGCCCACCCAGCGAATTGGCTTTTGTTTTTTACATATAACACTGGATTGCGGGTTTATTCCTTACAAAGGGAGGGGGTTATCAGCAAAATAGTCAAAACGGAAGGAGAAATCCACCATCCTTTATTATTAGCTAAAGATAAAGATAATGAAGTTTATTAAATAAAAACTGTAACTTCCAATTTTATACGATGAACATGTTTTAAATATGCATCAAACATAATTAAATATATAATAAAGAAATTAAATATACATTGAAGTTTTTGGATCTTTTACCATAAATGGTTTTATTACACACCAAACAAAAATTCATATATGGAATAAGAAAATCAGAAAAACCGACCAAAAAACATAAATAAACATAGAAAACCTACAAAATATTGGAAAACGGAAAATAACTAAGTGTTGTAAATGGGTCGACCCAGTCGGATGATCCCTTCAGCGAATGTCCCTCTTTCTGGTGAAATCACTAGTTTTAGAGTACTCGTATCAACGAACAGTGCGCTTCCTCTGCTCGCGTCATGTGGCGCGCTCTGAAGCTTTTCCGCTTTTCCTATTTTTAGAGGCACGATAATGTCTTTTCACAGAGGCACGAGTGGCTTTCGCGGAGGCACGACAGTGCCTTTTCACGGAGACATGAGTGCCTTTCGCGGAGACACGACGGTGCCTTTTCCGGAGGCACGATAGTGCGTCTCATGGAGGCACGAGGCACGACTCGTGCCTCCCGCAAAGGCAAGATCGTGACTCTCTCTTTTTTTGAAAAAAATGGTTTTATTTTTCACCAAAACGTATAGAAAAAACGTGCGAAAATCAGGAAAGGCAAAAAAACCACTGAAAACAACAATTTTTAACACAAAAATACATAAACAAAAATTTAAAAACGAAATCCCGAGGGAATGCTGTGAGCGCGACACATGGCGTTGTTCACAGGACCAGACCACGAACTAGTACTCTAGAACTAGTTGCTCTCCTTTCTGGTACGCGTGCGTTAGATCGGAGATCTCCGTAGCTGCATGCCTGCATTTAGCCCCGTGGTTTGCTGGACTGTGGTTTAAAGTTGAAACGGTTGGGCCGTGTTTCCATAAAGAGGAATTTAGAATTGCCTCTATGGTTAAATCTTTGACATCGCTGATTAAAGAGTATTAGCAGAAGAGGTCGTGCGTTGCAACGGGAGAAACAAATTCACATATGATTGTAGTGATTCATCCGCGTTGCTTCATCTTCTCTTTGAGTACAACATAGATGATGGTTATATTATTCATGATAAATATGGTCAATCCCAAGACCATGGGCTTAGTCATCATACTCTAATACGCCATGAAAGCGCTTTCACGAGTCCCTTTCTACACGGATTTATAATTATGTGGACATCATCCTTATCTCATCAACACTTGATGCATGCTGCACCATTGACTTGTAATTCCAATGACTTATATTGATGGTGGGCACCCACACCTTTCTCATCTACATTTGGTGCATGTCAATCTCAAACTCCTAAATCACTTGGAATCAAAGTCGAATGAGCGATGTCGATGACTTATATTAGAAATGTTTCATTGATGCGATGGACACCCTATCCTGCTTCACATTCTAGATGAAGGTTCGTTAAGAAGCGATGTATAATATTTGTCAGCTTGTTCTCGAGGTTTTCGTCTTATGATATTATGATAATCCTTCTAGTACAACGCTTAGTGCACTTTATGTGAGAAAAAGTGAAGCGTCTACCAATATAATGAATATGCAATGGATGAATAATAATAAAACTAATTATACATAACATAATTAGCAATGAATTTTGAAGTACATATATAATGAACATGGCATCAATTTCTATATGCTCGTAAAGATCATGTATATAAACTAAAGCAAGTATATGTCTCGTAAAGACTATGTAGCAACCATAAACTATA
This sequence comes from Bromus sterilis, assembly GCA_950022295.1. Taxonomy (NCBI): domain Eukaryota; kingdom Viridiplantae; phylum Streptophyta; class Magnoliopsida; order Poales; family Poaceae; genus Bromus; species Bromus sterilis. Next base: position 277,737,166 of record OX465599.1, on the reverse strand, counting down.
TGCAACCATATACTATATGCTCTAGATTAAAGAGAAGCAAACGTATTACCTGGACAATATGACAATATCATTGCAGCACAAAAGAGAGTTGGATGCACTGCTACATGCCTACATCACATCATGCGTGAGCAAGGCAGCGCACGTCCACCGGCCACTGCCACCATCATCCTGCCAAACGTGCATTGGTTCATTTTTTTATGGGAGACGTCCAACTCGTGGAGACAAAGCACGCGCAGCCGCGCAGGAGATCTGCTCTCGCGTGAAGTTTTTGAGCGCCGGACAGTTGAGTTAATTGCAAAAGAGTATCACAATTGGGGTCGTATTCATTGTTTGTGTCACTTTATAAAAAAATTGCAAATACATACCAAGATACAGGCATATTGTTGCAAAAACTTGTATTTGTATGTATTGGGCTGTATCTGACAGATCTGGCCCACCAGTCAGCATCTTATAGAAAAAACCGTCCCGAACCGCTTGGTCCGGGAGAAAACCGGCTCTCTCTCTCTCCGCACGGACCGGAACGGTGCATAACCCTAGCCGGCCGAATCGATCCAGCCCCACACTCGCACTCTCTCCCATCCCGACTCCCCTCTCCTCTCTCCCGGCGATTTTTCGCCGCCGCCAGCCGTGTCGTGTCCGCCGTCCGCCATGGAGTACGACGAGGAAAGCAGCGACTACAACATCGAGGACTACTCTGGCATGCTCCGCGACAACAGCGAGAACGACGACAAGTACGAAGTCAGTGCTCGCTCGTATTTAGGGTTAGGGTTCTAGCATGCTGGAATTGGGGATTTAGAGTTAGGGTTAGGGTTTAGGGTTCTAGCCTGTTGAAATTGGGGATTTAGAGGTAGGGTTATGGGTTATGGTTCTAGCCTGCTGCATTTGGGGATTTAGGTTTCGGGATTTGGGTTGTAGCTTGCTGCGTTTGGGGATGTAGGGTTTCTAATTTGTGATTTTTCTTCGCTTTAGATCCCTGCTAGCATTGAAGACGAGGATTAAAAAGGCCTTGAGTTGGATCTTATGGTTTTGTGCCGGAAACATGGGAAAGCATCAGAGGGATTCATAGCTTTCGAAGGAACCAGCACTGGTAGGAGGTTCTTGGCATGTGCTGAGCAGGTATGGATAGTTAATCAAATCAAATTTTGCTCAATGGAATGACTTCCTAATAAATCTGTTAGTGAATATTGCACCAATTAAAAGTTGACTGTATTTGTTAGATTAGTGATTGTGGTGAGTGTATTTGTTAGATATTATTTTTCAATATGTCTTGTGTACTTTATTTAATTGCACAGTTAATATGAAATGCTCACTATAATTATAATTGAATATGATAACTTACTAATGTTTATCCAGATGTGTTGTGTCCTAGGTTACTAATTAGAATTGCTAGTTGATGTAATTAAATGTTAGATGTCTAGGTGTTGTATATGCTCACTTAAATTATATATGCTCACTTGAGAACCTGAATATGCTCACTAGGTCAGTATAATTATATTTGAATACTATGCTCTCTGAATTTGCTAACTACGCTCTCTGTTTAGTTTGTAGGGAGTTGATAACTGTGGATTAGTTGAGTGGGTTGATCCATATTGGCCTATACCAATGCAGAATGCTCTGTTGAAACTTTGGCAAATGTATGAAGATGCCAAAGATGACAGGAGGAGTGACAATATGGAAAGTGCACTGAAAATTCATAATTTGACATGTGAGAAGAAGAGTCTTGAAGAGAAATTTCAGGTAGTAGCTAAAGACGATGTTGAATTCCTTTACAATGTTGAAGATTCTAGGGCTAAAGAGACTTTGTATCTGGCCACCGAGTACAAAAAAGAATATGAAGGGCAGAAGGAAGAGATAGCAAGGAAAGAGGGAGAGAACAAGAGGCTGAATCAGAAGTATGTCATTATGCAGAACCTTTCGAGAGCTCAAGAAAAAGCGATCCAAAATCTAAAGTGGGATCATTTGAAATAAAAGGAGAGGTTGAGTGAACAGAGGAGGAACATGCAGTTGCAGATCAATCATCTACAGGAGGTGGTGGCCAAGTCAGAAGCAAAAATCAATGATGAAGTGGCCCGGTTGAAGCATGAACTTGCTTCTATGACCATTTCAAATGAGAAGCTTACTGAAGAAGTTGGTGCTTCTGTGACCAATGCAAGATGGAACCTGCTGCTCAATGACAAGATGAAGTGATAAGCAAGTCTGGTTCTGTTTTAAGGATAAACTATGATTTACTTGTCATAAGGATTTGTTTAATGTGTGATGCTTTAGTTGTTGTATGAACTAGTTGTTGTATGTACTATGCTTGAGTGAACCTGAACCATGGAACTAGTTTATTCTGTGAAGTATGCATGTGTGTGAACCTGAACCATGGAACTAGGTTACTATTGATACAAAGTAGGCATTACAACGTAGGGAGACAAACTGAAACTGAAAATGAAACTTGCACTTAGACTAGGGGATACAAACTCAAACTTAAACTTAGACTTAGACTAGGGGATACAAACTCAAACTTAGACTAGGGGATACAAACTCAAACTTAAACTTAGACTTAGACTAGGGGATACAAACTCAAACTTAGAGTAGGGTTACAAACTCAAACCTGCATTTAAGACTAATGAATATCAGTCCTCGTCAGAGGATAGGAAAATGGGATCCATTTGAGGGGTAGGAAATGAGTATCCATATGAGCGCCGGAGGAACGCAGTGGGGGGAGAAGGTAATGCAAAGACGACACGGCCATGCGGCAGGAAGGGCACGTCGTCGTCGTTGTCGCTCTGCTCTTGGTCCTGTTGGTGGCCTGGGCACTGGTGGAGGCCTGCTCCTGCTGATGGTCCAGGAGAGGGTGGAACACGCCTGGGTGGTGGTGGTGGCACCGGTTGTGCCGACAGCGGCGGCGGTGGCACCGGTTGCGCCGGCGGCGCTTATGGTGGTGGAATGCGGCCTCCGGTGGAGATTCTGGTTGTCTGTTTGGTGCGCACCATTGGGAGAAGTAGTATATGGCTAGCTGGTTGCTGGAATTTATAGGAGGAGATAGTAGCAAATGAAACAAGCAGACAAGATCACACAGAGAAAAGTGAAAGATGCTAAAGCAAAAGCAATTGACAAGATGACACATCTTTTAGGCATTGTAGCATTGACAAGATCACACATCACACATACAGCCAGTTTTTAGGCATTGTAGCAGACAAGATCACACACCAAAAGTAATTGCAGCTAGCAAACACACAATTCAGATTTTTTAGCTAGCACAGAGCTTCACGAGCTTCACACGGCAAAATACACCCAATCCAGTTTCCAGTTTGTAGCCATTCATGTGTTACCACTAGCATTGAAGTATCTAACCCATCCAGTATTTCCAGAAGTAGAAGCATCAGCAGGTCTTGGGGCTGAGAAACCTCTTCCAGCACCAGCAGCTCTTCTAACACCAGCTCCTTTTACAGCACCAGCAGTTCTTCCAGCAGTAGCTCCTCTCCCAGCCCCAGCTCCTCTTGCAGACCCAGCTCCTCTTCCAGCTGGAGGTGTTGTTCTTGCTGGTGGAGGTGCAGAACCTGTACTTGCTGCTGGAGGAGCACTTGTGGATGGCTAACAAAAAATAGGGGAAAGAGATCATGCAATGTATATCTCAAGTGCAAAATACAAATTCAAAACTAACAAAGTAGATTACATTGTTACCACATGTTTGTTTTTCCTCAAAAGAAATTTTGGTTTCAATTCTTTCTTGCAGCTGGTGTATCTATGGCCTTGGAGGTTGCAGTTGCTACATGTTATTGTACCCAATCTGGAGGTATCCTTAGGCTTTGGCACTTCAAATCTTCCCTTTGCCCTCTTCTCTTTCTTTCTTCCCTTCTTAATTTTAAATTCAGGGGGGGTCTATGTCTGGCCCAGGAGTTTTTGTCCAATCATGTTCACCAGGAACAGGGTAAATCATTGGTTCATATGCTGCTACATACAGAGGTTTTCTGAATAATTTGCACACATAATCCTTTGGAAACCTTTTTGCCTTGTTAATTGCAGAGATTGCATGGTTACATGGTATGCCAGTAATGTCCCACTTTCTGCAACCACAAATTTGAAGCTCCAAATTAACAGCATGTGTCTGTTGTCCACTACTCACTTGCCACAAATTAACACCAGCTTGAATGGGTTTGCAAACTTGATTGACTGCATTGAGTAGCCCCTGTTCACACATGACACAACTATAAGCTAGAATTCATAGCTACAATTCTAAATTGCAATTGTATATATGAAATTACAGAACTGTAAGCTGCATTGAGTACCTTTTGTCTATCAGACATGATTGTGTATGCACCAAACTGTCCAGTTTCTCCTCCTAGACAGATCTTAAGTTGGTGCAGAAAACAACACCAACTCTGTGTGTCCTCTTGTCCAACAATAGCAAATGCAAGGGGAAATATATTATTATTGCCATCTCTACCAGTGGCAGCAAGGATTTGGGCACCAGTGCATAGCTTTACAAAACATCCATCAACACCTAATATATTGCAACACACAATTGTCACTATAATTGCAACACACAATTCATAAGTAAAGAACCACTTCCTAGATGGATGTTTCTTTGCCCTGCTCTTAATAACTAAATGTATTAACTAAAGAACCAAATAACTAAAGAACAAAATAATTTTGTAAATTAGAAATAACCAATGAAAGGTCTACAACCCTTGAGAAAACCCTCCCTTGCTCCATTGAGGCCGAAGAACATTGCATGAAACCTTGGCCCAGGATGTGGAATTTCTGTAGTAGGTTTTGGAGTTACTATCAAAATCCTATTTTTATTTTGGATGCAATTTAGATTAGTCTTTGGATACAAATCGCTAGAATGTATATTATTCCTCAACATGCTATTGAGAGGAAAAGGATTTAATCCTTTATAAGAACTAAAGTTTTCACCGAAATATAAAAATAAAAAACTTAAGGATACCTTAAGTATATCATTTCAAATTCAGTTATTAATAGAACAAATCACACTTTTACCTGCAACTCTAACCCTATTGCCAGGGTTTGTATCCATCACAGTCTGAGCATAGTATTTAAGCCTGGGATATTGCTTCTTGTGATCTCATAGAATATTCTCAACAACTTGATTTTTTGCCCTATATGCCATTGGCTTTGGCACATCTACACCATACTTCTCTTAACAGTTGTCAATCATAGTCTGAATGCTAGTATTCAGATCATATCTGAACAATGCCTCATATTTCTGTGCAAGCCACTTTGCAGTGACCCTACTATTCTCTGTAGTAGTAGGGCAAGTGTGCTGCAATCTCATTTTCTTTATTGCAAATGTTTTCTCTCCTTTTATAACTGCTGCCACCATAAAGAATTTGCATTTCTTATTTTTTATGCATTCCACAATGATTCTTTTATCTGAATTCATGTGATACTTAAAATTTCTACTCTGGCTCATTTGCAAGTTCAACAAATCATCTCTGACTTGTTGCTGATCTCTGAAACACAATTTCAAAAATAATTGGTTATGTGGCTCTTCCCTATTTTCATCATACCATTTCCTAGGTGGATGTTTATTTGCCCTGCTCTTCCTGCCTTTAGGTGGTACAAAACTAGCTGACTCAAACCCAACATCATCACTGTCCACAAGGAAACATTGCTCTTCTTCATCTAATGAGGGTTTAAAATCTGGTTCCAATTTTTCTAGGACACTGGAATGTGACCTGGTTGTGGGTCCTCTCCTCACTGGCAGTTTCCTCCTCTTCATTGCAGGTTCAGTGTGTTCTACTTCTTCAACAACATGATCCTCCTCATCCAGCTCAAATAAATCTTCCACGTCTGTTTCACCATCATAATGATGCATCACCTCTGGTAGCACTTCATCATAAGGTCCTGCATCACTTCCCTCTGTTTCATCATCCTCTGTTTCTTCCTTTTCAAATTCTTATAATGTAATACCCCTTCCCTCTTCTACTACCCCAATGAAGTAAGGATCATTTTCAATATCTCTTGGACCCTCAGAATCAAATGAAGATGCATCAGTATTATCTTCTTCCACTACTTGTTTAAGCTTGCCCTTGCCCTTATGCTCTCTTCCCTCATTTCTTCTCTCTTGTGTTCCAACCACATTCCTGCTACTACCTTGACTTTCAAAAACATTTCCTTGCTCATCAATAGCAAACAAATGAGGCTCTGAGAGATCATAGACAATAGGTTCTTGATATGGAAGCAACTGTTTGTTCACATTTTCACTGACAGGTGGACTCCCCCTAATCACAGATTCAGCACCTTGGAATCATTGTGCTGCCTCTTGAGCTGTTGCAACTTAGAATTGGTCTCTATTTTCACTAGGCCATGGAATCCTATGCCTTGATCAAAATACAACAAATCGGTACTGATACGTCCAAATTGCATCACTATTTTATGTTGTAATTCATCCTTATTCATTGATATATTTCACATTATGATGATGTTCTTATGTTGTTTTGGCTTATCTTACACAGTTTGCAACTTTCCGGTGCCGAAGCAGCAGACGCAAGATTCAACGATAAAAAGTGGACGCTGAGTTGCTAAATAAGAATACCTCCAAATTACCTGAAAATCGACAGGGGGTATTTTCTAGAAGATTAATGAAGACTCGCCGAAGAGGGGCCACAGGGGGGCCATAGGAGCCCCAGGCGGCCACCTGGCGCGGCCCCACCCCTGACCGCGCCAGGAGCCCTGGGGCCACTCCCGGCTCCCCTCTCTGGCCTATATACTCCTCGTTACGTGAAAACCTAAAAAGAGAGAAGCTTTATGGGTTCCGCCGCCGCTCCGTGGCGGAAACCTACAGAGAAGAAAAGGGCTCTCCGGCGGGCAGATTCCGCCGAGGAGATCACCTCTCGGAAGGGGAGATCATCGACATCGTCATCACCATCGTCACGGGCATCATCGAGATCATCATCAACATCATTCCCAACATCAGCACCATCTCCACCACCATCCAATCTCACCTCACAAGTTTATCTTGTGTTGTAATCCGTACTATCTATCCTCTCTACTCTATCGGTGTTGATTACTACTTTGTGGTGAATGCTATTGAGTTTTGTTGGACAAATATCATTATGTCCAGATTGTTTATCATATATTTATCACCTCTGATCATGATCTTATTTATGTCTTGTGAGTAGTTACTTTAGTTCTTGAGGACATGGGAGAAGTCTAGTTGTTAGTAGTCATATGATGTTGAAGTAATTTGTGTTGTTTGATATTTAAGTTATGTTGTTATTTTCCTAGTGGTGTTGTGTGAGTCGAACACTCAATACTTCGCCTTATTAAGGACCTAGGGGAATACATTGTGTATTAAGAATGCTTAGGGTGGGTTCCTAGAGTGACAGAAACCTGAACCCCAGTTTGCACACTTTTGCACAAGGGATTAATGGATCCTTGATCTTATTGCTCTGGTTACGCTTTGCCTTAATTTACATCTTGTATTTGCGGATGCTTTCAAGATGTTTAATCATAAGAGTGCACTTATCTTAGTCTAGAAGGTGTGCTAGCATAGATCCACCCACTAAACACTTATCAGCTCAACACTTGTTATCGATAAGGAGTATGGCGAAAGCACGTGACTACCTCTCCATGTGTCCTCAAGAACGCTTTAGTCTTTATAAGTTCAGTTTCCAGTCTTATCCTTTGCTCAAAAGGATTGGGCCACTTGCTGCTCCTCAGCGCTATTTACTTTGCTTACTTTTATCTTGTTGTTTCTTATACCGAAAACCCCTAAAAAGTTATCTTTCAGTGCTTGCAGTTATTCCTTGTCCAAAATCACCTATCAATACCTTTCGCCCCTCGTTGGGTTCGACACTCTTACTTATCGAAAACGCTGTAATAGATCCCTTTACGTTGAGGGTCATCAAGTAACATTTTCTGGCGCCATTGCAAGGGGAGCATAGCGCTATTGGTAAGTGAAGCTGGTAAGGAAATTTTTATCTTGTTGTTTTTATTTTTGTTGTTGTTGTTGTTCTTTGTCCGTATGGACAACCTAGCTATTGGATCGTTGCTTACGGGGAAACACCCCACATCTGTGGTGGTTGTTCCTCCCCCTACTGAAATTGTGCCTTATAAAATACCAGCTGGTATTATCAATTGTGTTTTGGCTAATCGTTATGCAGGAGACAGATATCCCAGTGAACACTTGCTATATTTGTCACAACTTTGTTCACTATTTAAGCTTGCAGGTATATCAATGGAGTTTGTCATGAAGAAATTGTTCTCCGTATCGCTTATAGATAAAGCTTCAGATTGGTATAAGCTTCTCGAGAACTCTCATTTGCTTGAATGGCATGAGCTTAAGTCACTCTTCTATACTAAGTTTTATCCTCTTCATGAAATTCATCGAGACAGGAATTATATCTATAAATTTAGGTCTCGTGACGGAGAAAGCATCGCTCAAGCTTGGGGGAGATTGAAATCTCTAATGCTCAAATGTCCTATTCATGAGCTCCCCAAGAAAACTATATTTAAAAAAATTTATGCTAGACTTTCTCGTCAGGATAAGGAGATGTTGGAAGCCTCCTCTAGTGGGGTATTTCAGACAAAAAGCGTTGAAGAGAGATGGGATCTTCTTGAAAGGATCCAGAAGAATACCGAAGATTGTGAAATAGATAAAGGTATTGAACCCGCTATAAATTATGAGCATGATTATATAGAGAGATATGTGAAAACTGATTACTTTAATACATTTTTCTCTAAGATTGGTCTTGATTCCCATCTGATGATTGATTTTTGTAAGGACTTTGCCTCTCATATTGACTCTTCTAAGAAGAAGAAGAATCAACATCATAAACCCTTCAAAGAATTACCTATTGATATTCATGTTGCTGACCCCATTGTGCCTGCAGTTATATATGAAAAGCCCCCTTTTCCCGTAAGAATAAGGGAGCACTCTTTCGTGATAGGCATAATGAATAAGAGTGAGAGAATAATTGATGAGCATGAGGACCAGATTAAGGTCGATCCTCGAGTTGCATTGGTTAAGGATCTTATTACTAATGATGCCTTAGATTCCAATATAAATTTTTTTGCTGTTTCCACTAACCTTGTCATAGCCAAGAATAAAGGCCCAATTTCAGGTACTCCAGTAATATCTGTTAAAATAGGAGATCACAATTATTACGGGTTGTGTGATTTGGGATCGAGTGCTAGTGCTATCCCGTATTCACTATATCAAGAGATCATGGGTTAAATTTCACCTTGTGAACTTGAACAAGTTGATGTTACTATTCATCTTGCAAACAGAGAAACTATCTCTCCTACCGTAATTGTGAGAGACATTGAAGTTTTATGCGGAAAGGTAAAATATCCTACCGACTTTCTAGTACTTGGTTCAGTAAGGGATAATTTTTGTCCTATTATTTTCGGTAGACCTTTTCTCGGAACTTGTGGAGCTATAATAGATTGCAAGAAAGGTAAAGTCTCTGTTGAATCCAATGGTGAGCCATATGAATTTAATTTTTCTAAGTTCTCTAAGCAGCCTCATGGTATTGATTTTCCCAGTAATGATAAGATTATTGAAGATATTGCTTCCATTCATATTCCTCCTAATGATCCTTTGCAACAATATATGGAGGACCACGAGAATGATTTGCATATGCAGGAGAGGAATGAGCTGGACGAAATATTCTTAAGACAACCCGATATCCTAAAGCACAACCTTCCAGTTGATCCTTTGGGAATTTTATCGCAACCAAAAGAAGATCCAGTGTTTGATCTTAAACCTCTTCCCGATTCGCTCAAATATGCTTATTTAGATGAAAATAAAGTATACCCTGTTATTATCAATTCTAACCTTTCAGGGTATGAAGAAGAGAGACTATTGGAAGTACTTCGCAAACATCGAGGTGCAATTGGGTATACCCTTGATGAACTTAAGGGGATTAGTCCGTCTATTTGTCAACATACCATCAACCTTGAGCCTGATGCTAAACCAGTTGTTGATCATCAACGACGGCTGAATCCAAAAATGATGGATGTTGTAAGAACAGAGATTCTCAAGCTTATAGCCGCAGGTATTATCTACCCTATAGCTGATAGTAAGTGGGCAAGCGCGGTTCATTGTGTTCCAAATAAAGGAGGAACAACTGTGGTTCCTAATGATAAGAATGAACTAATACCTCAGAGAATTATTATTGGATATAAAATGTGTATTGATTACAGGAAGCTGAACAAGGCAACCAGGAAGGACCACTACCCGTTGTCGTTCATCGACCAAATGCTTGAAAGGTTATCCAAAAATACTCACTTTTTTTTATCTTGATGGTTATTCTGGCTTCTCTCAAATTCATGTTAACACTGTTGATCAAGAGAAGACCACTTTTACTTGTCCCTATGGTACTTATGCTTACAGGCGTATGCCTTTTGGTTTATGTAATGCCCCTGCTACTTTCCAAAGGTGTATGCCCGCTATCTTTCATGGTTTTTGTGAAGAAATAGTGCAGGTATTCATGGACGATTTCTCCGTCTATGGAACCTCTTTTGACCATTGTCTCCACAACCTTAATAAAGTTTTGCAGAGATTTGAGGAGACAAATCTGGTGCTAACCTGGGAGAAGTGCCACTTTATGTTCAACGAGGGAATTGTTCTTGGCCACAAGATTTCCGAGAGAGGAATTGAGGTGGACAGGGCCAAGATCGAAGCAATTGAAAGGATGCCCTGTCCAAGGGATATCAAAGGTATTCGTAGTTTTCTCGATCATGTTGGTTTCTATAGAAGATTTATTAAAGAATTTTCTAAGACTTCAAGACCCCTCACTAATCTTCTCCAGAAGGATGTTCCTTCTGTTTTTGATGAAGATTGTAAGGAAGCCTTCGAAATCCTTAAGAAAGATTTAATAACTGATCCTATAGTACAACCACCTGATTGGAATTTACCCTTTGAAATTATGTGTGATGCTAGTGATTTTGCTGTTGGAGTTGTTTTAGGGCAAAGAGTTGATAAGAAGTTGAATGTTATATCTTATGCTAGAAAAACCCTTGATAGTACTACTACTGAGAAGGAATTCTTAGCAGTAGTGTTTGCCTGTGATAAGAATAGGCAGTATATTGTTGATTCTAAGATTATTGTTCATATTGACCATGCTGCCATTAAGTATCTTATGGAGAAGAAGGATGCCAAACCAAGGCTCATCCGATGGGTACTCCTTCTTCAAGAATTTGATTTGCAGATTGTCGATAGGAAAGGAGCGGACAATCCGGTGGCGGATAATCTTTCAATAATGGAAGATATACCGCATGATCCCATTCCAGTCAACGACAGTTTTCCAGACGAATAGCTAGCTGTTGTAAATGTACAATCTCTCTCCGATCCTTGGTTTGCAGATTATGCTAACTTTATCGTTGCAAAGTTTTTGCCTCCAGGTTTAACATTTCAGCAAAGGAAGAAGTTCTTTCATGATTTGAGACATTACTTTTGGGATGACCCACATCTTTTCAAAGAAGGTCCGGATGGGATCGTGAGAAGATGCATACCGGAACATGAGCAGAAGGACATTCTCAAACAATGTCACGACAGTCCATATGGAGGACATCATGCTGGTGAGAGGACCGCACATAAGGTTCTTCAATCAGGTTTTTATTGGCCTACTCTCTTTAAAGATGCTAGAAGTTATGTTCTATCCTGTGATAAGTGTCAGAGAGTTGGTAATATTAGTAGAAGGAATGAGATGCCTATGAATTACTCTCTAGTGATTGAGCCTTTTGATTGCTGGGGTTTTGATTTTATGGGTCCTTTTCCTTCCTCACACAAGTACACTCACATTTTGGTTGCTGTTGATTATGTAACCAAGTTGGTAGAAGAAATCCCCACTGAAAGTGCTGATCACAAGACATCTTTGAAAATGCTCAAAGATGTGATTTTCCTAGGTTTGGAGTACCCAGGTACCTCATGACTGATGGGGCTTCGCACTTTACACATGGAGCTTTTAGAAAAGCTTTAGCCAAGTACGATGTCAATCATAGAATTGCTTCACCGTACCACCCCCAAACTAGTGGGCAAGTTGAGCTCACCAATAGAGAGATCAAGTTGATCTTACAGAAGACAGTCAATAGGAATAGAAAAGATTGGTCGAATAAGTTAGGAGATGCTTTGTGGGCATATAGAACTTCTTACAAAAACCCCATGGGCATGTCTCCCTATAAGATGGTCTATGGCAAGGCTTGCCATTTTCCATTAGAATTAGAGCACAAAGCTTTCTGGGCTATTAGAGAGCTTAATGCTGACCCGAAGTTGGCTGGTGAAAAGCGTCTCATGAACTTGACTTCTCTAGATGAGTGGAGAAGTGAAGCTTACGAGAGCGCTAAAATGTTCAAGGAAAAGGTAAAGAAGTGGCACGATAGGAGGATTCTGAAACGTGAATTTAATGTTGGTGACAAAGTTTTGTTGTTTAGATCCCGTTTCAGGTTTTCTCCAGGTAAACTACTTTCCGGGTGGGAAGGGCCATTTCATATTGATGAAGTCTACCACTCGGGTGCGATCAAGATTAACAATTTCGAAGGCACCAAACCTCAAGTGGTGAATGGGAAAAGACATAAGAATTTCATAGCAGGAGATCCTGTCAATGTTGATGTGGATTTGGTATACACAAGTACTCATGAGGAACATGTCGCAGCCCTGTTTCAGACACCAGCAGAAGCATAATAAGGAAAGGTATGTATTACGGTAAGGAAACATCGCGAAACCGCCATAAAAGTTCCGGATTACGAGTTTTTGCAAAATATAGAAAATTTGAGGCCGAAGTGGATCCGGAGACGAGCTCCAGGGGGCCCAGGTGCCCCCTGGCGTGGCCCCACCCATGGCCGCGCCGGGAGGCCGCCTGGACACCCCGGAGTCCGTCTTCGACCCCGCTTTGGCTCGTTACATTCCTTTCTGTGCAGAAATTTTTTCTATATATTTTCTCGGATTGTTCCGGCAACGTATCTTGCGATTTCGTGTGGTTTCTTTTTGAGTTGTTTCTGCCAGGAAAGATTTCAGCTAGACCTAGGTTCCATGGCTTCCCCAAGTTCCCCGAAGGACAAGTTCGTCGTCAACGTCATCAACCCTTACCTCGCTGAGGTGAAGAAGCACCCCTAGATCCTTCGTGTGGAGGATGGTGACCTCCACAAGGAGGATCTGAAGGGACCAGTCAAGGAGGGGAGCACCGAGGAGCGGTTGAAGGAGGTGGAACATGAGGTCTTCAAGTTCAAGAAGATGGTGGAGCGTGGTGTTGAAGCTAACTTCGACATCAGGAACGAGATAGGGGCTTCCCACAAGAAGGAGATGTGGTCAAGTTTGGTCGCGCTAGAAGAATATGTTTATGGGCTCCAAGCACAGATCTATGATCTGCAGAACCAGAACTGTGAGTATGAACTAAAGTTTCTGCGCATGGGTTTGGGTGCTGAGTGCAGGATCCTGGAGACGGGAATGTTCTTTGAGACTGGAGAACAGCTTCCATGGAAGCGCTTTTCCAAGGAGTACGTGACCGACAAGAACAAGGATGAGGAGTAAATCTCCTCGGGTAATGGCATCCCCTTAGCTTGTTCCAAGCTTGGGGGAGTGAACGGTATTTTTATCTTTATCTATGTCTTTTAGAGTCAAGTAGAGTCGTATCATGTCTAGGGAAGTTATCTTATAAAATAGGCGTTTGCTTTGAGGTCTATCACTCCTTCTTGGAGAGTTATGTATCCGTGAGTGTGGAGTTGTCTATGATGGAATATTAATGAGAAGTCTATTGATCCCTTTGCTGCACTCGGTATTCTCTTCACACAATGGACCTTATGATGATTCTTATGGGGAGTATTGACCTTATATCAGGTATGGATTTGAAAACTTTATTTAATCTTGGCAAACATAGCTTTGGTCATAACAACAAGCATGTTTTTCTCAAAGTAGCGACATAGCTGAAACCCTCTTTGTTATTATGCTTGTAGTGTTATGTTGACAAGGAAGACAACTTGATGTGCTATGCTTATTTTAATGTTTATGCTTTATATTGCTTTGCATCCAAGTCTTCATCAATTGTCTGTTCTCTCAAAGCCTTTTCTAGCCAAACCTTTGTAGTAAGAGGAATTCTGCATGTGCATCCATACCCTGAAGCCAGTATCTTCCATATGAGTCCACCATACCTTTCTATTCGTGGTATTAAACTACCACTCCTAAAGCATAGAATTTTTGTGTTATCCTTAGATGTTCAAAATCTTCTATTTTGTGCCCCTGTTTAGCTCATGGGGAAGTAGTAGTTAACTCATGATCTTCTTATGTTGGACAAGTTTTACCCCGGGATTGCATGTCAAATATGCAAACCCCTAATACGAGGAGGAAATGGCATGAGTGCGCCCAGCTCACAAAAGATAATACAACAAACAAACCCTCCTTCACGCTTTATTCATGAGAAATCAGAAAATTTTGGCAGTGATAAACAAAGGAGATTGCGGGGATGTGATCGTCCCTGTTTGGGAGTCGTTCCTCGAAACTTGTCCAATCTGAGAAGCAATTGAGTTATCTATTAGCATTCGTTGACAAATCATGCACCTCTCAAAACTTGTTTTTATTCTGTTTGATTTAAGGATAACACTTGAGTTTTCCCTGCTTTCCTTTAACAAGGCTTTTTCCTTTACTTTATGTTGAGTCAGTTTCCTACTTCCTCCTTTCCCAAAGAGAACAGACACTTGATAACCCACAACTGCAGAGGATCGAGATAGTCTTCGCGGGTAAGAATAACCCAATTTATAGATTCGACTCAAGGGGAGCCAAAGAATGTCCACAAGCTTTAACAGTGGATTTGTCAGTTCCACCGCACCTGAGATAAACTTACTTGCAACAAGATATTAATAGTAACTGCGATATGGGAGTGATGGTAGTAACGGTAATAGTAAAAAAGCGAAAGTAAATAACTAGTAACTAGCAGAATTCAAAGCACTGTAGGCTAGGGAGATGGATGGTTGGGCGTTGCATGGATAAGACACATCATGTAATCCACTTGGGGCAAGGCACACAGAAAAGCAAAGATTATCTAGGCATAAATCAAACATCAGGCATGTATCCCACAGGTAGTTGTACGTGCTTGCAATAAGAACTTGCACAACATCTTTTGTCCTACCATCCCGCTACGAACGGGGCCAAAAGGAACTTATGGAGATTAAGGTGCTCCTGTCAAAGAGCACCGGAAGAAAGCATTAACAAACAATGGCTACATGGAATCCTCAAATTATAGTCCATCCCCTTTGGTGTCCCAAGCTCTCACCTTTGGGATTGCCGGTTCCGGACTATAACAGGTGCAAACAACTCATAGATAGGATCAAGAACACAAATATATTCATGAAAACACATAGGGTTCAGATCTGAAATCAAGGCACTCGGGCCCAAAGTGACAAGCATTAAGAGCAACAAGTTGAAGCAAAGATGATAAACACCAAACTAGATGATAGGCAACATGCCCCCAACAATCTGATAAACTATTACATGATCTAACTCATCCAATCCCTACCATCCCCTTTGCCTACAGCAGGGAATTACTCACACATGGATGGAGAAGTCATGGAGGGAGGATGGAGTGGTGATGGTGATGACGATGGCGATGATCTCCCCTCTCCGGAGGCCAAAATAGCCTCCAGATTAGCCCTCCCAGAGAAGAACAGAGGGTGGTGGCGGCTCCGCGACGAGAACTGGGAAAACGACTTCTGTTCTGGGGTTTTCGCGTCACGGGAATAAATAGGAGCATCGGTAGGGAACCAGGGGAGGGGGGAGGCCCCAAGGCGGCCAGAGGAAGCGGCCCCACGCCTGGCCGCGCCAGGGGGCGCCTGGGGCCCCTTGGGCTCCCCTCTGGTCCCACTTCTGGCATCTGGCTCCTTCGGGTGCGTGGATTTTCTGGTATTTTTCTGGGAATTTTCCGGGACGTCCAAAAATCCATTTTCCTGCGCACAATAAAACCATACAGACAGCTCTGCTGAAAACAGCGTTAGTCAGGGTTAGTTTCATCCAAATCATGCAAGAATGAGGGCAAAACAATAGCAAAAGTGTTTGGAAAAGTAGATACGTTTGAGACGTATCAACTCCCCCAAGCTTAGCATATTGCTTGTCCTCAAGAAATTCAGTACAATGAACTGAACGCGACAAAGAAAAATTTGACAAACTCTTTTGCTCCAATAGTTGTATATAAGCATGTACTACGAAAAGAATTTAGCAAGTAACAAAACAATGCTATGAGGACAATGCACGAAGTAATCCTTCTTTCAAGTGATCAATCTCAAACAAATAAAAGTAAATAATATGCTACTGAAAATCAAGACAGGATTACAATGCACAAAGTTTGAACATACTAGATTGGTATTTCTCTAGCCTCCATGAGTGAAGCAAAACATAAATGCAGAAACTCCTCCGGAGTTTTAAAGGAGACTAGAACAAAGAAATTTCAGAATAAATAATACCAAAATCATGCAAAAGACAATGTAGTACTTTGGGACAATGCACATTACACTCAGAATGATAATTATGCTCTCCTAGTTGTTGCTTTGAAGAAAGAAGGTGGAGACTCTCGAACCGTGGAGTTTGATGGAAAGGTTGAAAACCCGTGGATGGAAGCAAAGACTAATCATGTACCAGAGCTCTTGGTTTTGAAAACAGAGATAAAAAGTGTTTTGGGAGGTGCATGCTTTGTCAACGAATGCTAGTAGACAACTCAATCGCCTCTTACGCTAGACATGTTTCGAGGAACGGCTCCCAAGATGGAGACGATCACATCCCCTTAATCTCCTTTGTTTATCACTGCCAAAGTTTTCTGATTTCTCATAGACAAAGCGTGAAGGAGGGTTTGTTGGTTGTGATTATCTTTTGTGAGCTGGGCGCACTCATGCCAGTCCCTCCTCGTATTGGGGTTTGCAGATTATACATGCAATCCCGGAATAAAACATGTCTAACATAAGACGGTCATGAGCTACCTACTACTTCCTCATGAGATAAAACAGAGGCACAAAACAGGAGTGCTTTTGAATAATTTCGAGATGGTACAAGAAAGTCCTCGTTAGGATGGCCGGTAAATACCACATAGGAAGGTATGGTGGACTCATATGGAAAAACTGGTTTCAAGGATTTTGGATGCACAAGCAGAAATCCACTTAGTGCGAGCGAAGGCTAGCAAAAGACTGGGAAGCGACCAACTAGAGAGCAATAACATTCATAATCATGCAGAGCGACAAAGTAACATTGAATCAGGCATGAAAATAATATGACTATTCTGAAATTCAAAGATCATCAAGGCATAGTAGACTTTTCAGTCATAAACATGTGTATGCATGTGCCAAGTCAATCCAAGAATTCTCCAAAGGGAAATACCACTTCAGTATGCCAAACCATGAACAATGCAATGCATGTAAATCATTTCAACAACGCATTATGTACTCTACCTATTTAGGATTAGCCACAAAGAAAGCATGAACACTGGGCAAGCATTGTAAACATAACACTATGTCGCTACAAGCTGGTCTCTAATTCATAAGTATAAGCATATGTACAAGAGTAGAAACAAAAGGAGTTCATACCGGTTTTCCTTGTTGCATCCCTTTCGTCGATCTTTGTCATTACTGCCTTGTCACTTGCACGATCGAACGTAGGAAATATATAATCAAGTGCAAATGCCATCACGGACTCGAGCTGAACTCTGCAACAAAGCAAACTAAAGAGAGAAAAGAAAATATTTTTGGATTTTTCAAAGGTTAAACGAAAGAAAAAGAAAAGAGAAATCTTTTTGTTGTTTTTGCGAAATAAAAGAACAAAGAAGAATGGGCAAAAACTTCGAAAAGATCAAAGCAAACAAAATAAAAAACGGATAATACAATGGAAAGGTGAGAAGGGCACGTAATCCCCCAAGCTTAGGATTTTGGCCTAAGTTGGTAGCAGCTACTTCCCCCAGGAGCCTCTTGCTCCGGGGTAAGGGTAAGTCCAGGAGTCGTATGAGCCCTCCGGTGCATACACCGAAGTACTCGGATCCTCCCATGAGGAAGGCCCTGCGCTCCAGGCGGAAGAAGATCCCTCGCCATGCTCGGTGAAGGTCTCTCCCTGGAAAGGTGTGAACTCACCATGCTCCTCCTCATCGGGCACAACCCCCTCCATGGGGTTACGCGGCTGGTAATTAGCCAAGAACTCATCGAATTGAATTTCGTTGAAGGACCATCCGTTCCTGCGAGTGTTATCAAACAAAAGTGGGGCAGGTAGATGGATCTCAGAGTAATAGTCCTTTCAAACATCAAAATATAATCAAGGTTACCATACTGAGAAGTCATGGTAACAAACTTAGGCCTCTTCATAGCCGCAAGATCGATACTCGCGTATGAAAAGGGAACATCATCAGGATGCGGGGTGCGCTCAAGAGACTCAAGGATAAGTGTGGCGTAAACGCCATCATATAAATCGCCCTTGTTACTGTTCGTAACAAGACGCCGAGCAATCAAGGCAACCACATTATACTCATTCTTACCAGAGAGGGCTTTCGCATAAATAGCAAAATCTGGTGCAGAACCATTGCTCGTGTTGTCACGAGACAACACCCCTCTAGCAACAAAATACGCAAAATACATGAGGTGTGGAAACAAGATGCTGGAAATCTTCTTGCGTCGAATGTCGGTCTGTTCCTGGCAGCAAAGGGAGTTGAAGAGGGTCCTAAACCCGGAAGGCTGCATGGTCATCTTAGTTGTCTAACCAACGTTCGACACACCTATTATATCACAAAACTGTGCCAAAGACATGGTTATGAGATCATTATAAAGTTTGAACTCGACGGTTCCAGCATCATGGTTATAACAAAAACTATTGACAAAACAGGAGGTAAGCTTTTTGTATTGTACCACACGGCATAAAGCTAGCCGTGTCAAACCTGCATTGCCACAAAGGCCATAAAATTCCTCCTTAATTCCTGCAGCTGTAAGAAAATAATCGCACGGATACATCATTGCGCATGCTGGGTTTGTGTCTTCCAACAGCTCCAGGGGCACATGATCTTCATTGTAGCTCACCCTAACTGCTAAGGGTGAAGCCGCAGCTCTAGTGACTCGATCGGAGCGCTCGGGCTTCTTCTTCCCAAGCCACCCCTTTGCTTTTCCAAAGAAACTCATTTCTGAAAAAAATTACAATTCACAAAAACAAGGATTTAAAAAACGTGAGTTGAGCCAAACTACTCTACTCACTTACCTAAGGCATAAACTTGCATCAAAACTTGGGAATTAAATTTCTACACATGCATGCAAGCTCATAAGAACAACACCAAGAGTTACTAAATACTCACAAATGAAGCCACCAATCAAAAATCTAATTGGAGGGGTGAAGGAGTTACATACCATGGAGTATTTTCCCAAAATCTCAGCTCAAATGATGGGTCGTAGAGCGAGATCGAAATTCTGGACGGAGAGCAGCAAGAACGCAAGAACAAAGTGCAGAACTGATACGGTGAGGATAGTTATCTCTCTCTCCTCATTGGTTACCCAAAGTGGAAGGTGAGATGTAAGGCCCGATATGTGGTACTGTTCCAGATCTAGATGTTTCCATCCAGATCCGAGGACGAAGCACATATCGGTCCCACCGCGACATATGACAAAGTCATATGCCCCGGATTTCCAACATGATATAACAACATTACAGATACAAGGATACAACATCTCATACAATCGGCATACAACTGCCTTAAAACAATACAACAACGGAAGATACATGTCTGAGTACAGACAACAATCAAATGCCTACTGGCAAAGAGAAAAACATCGATCCCCATAACCACACGGGTCCAGGCCCTCCGCCGGGATCCGCCTAACTAGTCGTCGTCGAGTCTCCACGTGAAACGTCGATCACCATACCTGTTGTCGATCAAGAACCCTGAAAAGAGTTTGAGGGGATAGTATCATGAGTACAGAAGTACTCAGCATCCAACTGTAGTGATCAACTAACCCAGCAAGGACTTCATCACTCGTCATTCTAGGACAACTAGTAGTTTACGGTAAGGATGAGGTAAGTGGTGAGGTTGCTGCCGCACTAGCATTTATGAAGTGGCTAACGATCTAGAGAGTAAGATAAGAAGCCAAGCATTCGATGAGGAATCGCCTCCAACAGGTCTTGCTATCAACTACTTACGCAAGCATAACACCTATCCTATCCTTGTCCTCCTCTTCGCATCCCGACGAAGAAGAAGCAGTCAAGGCACACACACACACACACACACACGTTGATCAAGTTATATTAAGATTATCTCAGTTGTTGTTGTCTATGAAAAAGGAGTAGGTCTCAAGTCGTCCATAACCGTGGACAAGGCTTCTCGAAAAGATTTAACTCTGCAGGGGTGTATCAACTGCCCGTTACAAGGCTCCGCACGCACGCCCATCTCTCTCACTTCCTACCCATTATAGGAAACCATTTTATGATTTAGTTCCGAGAGATCCAAAACGACAGGTCCCTCTAACTAACAACGAACAAATCCGGGTGGCCCCAAGTGAGCAGACATCCAACTCAAAAGCCGGCCGCACTCTCGAATCGGTCTCTACCGTATGACTCCAGGTTTGGATTGTCAGTTAATCACACATGGGAACCGGGTCCTCAGCCAGTCATGATGGGCCAGCAAGGAACCATGTCCTCACTGGTCCGGGTTGGTTTGAAAACTACTGGCGGCCGAACAGCACACACACGGTTTCAAATGGTAAATCAGCTTGGGCCACCACTGGAAATGTTTGAAGCTAGGTAGGTAAGAAAAGGGGACCCCATAAAATCCCACACGCGGTTAGGCACGCTCAGTATTAAACCCAATACCCGGAACTCGGATCCAAGGTGACTCGAATGGAACAAAGCTTCGGGGCGGGATAGCCTAGACCTTCCATCCTTCGTCGAATATAGTCAACATTATAATAATCATATCATCAACAACAATATAATAATGATAATGTGATATCCAAAACCAAGGAGTAAAAGGGTAACATCGTAGCATCCTAAGCATGCATACTAAGCAGGGGCTGAGCAACGAGCAATAGTAACATAGCAGTACATGGTTTGCTGGGAGGGGACATGGCTGTATCGGTTTGAAAGAGGCTGTAAACATGTGGTGGGATCAAACATCGAACCTATCCTAGACTAGCATGCAAACCGCTGGTTGAAATAGAATGGATCATAAGTAATGCATAGTCCTTGCCTGTTGATAAGTCGGGTTCCGAAGGTGTAGTTGATCGTAAGCTCGCATCGTCTCCAAGAGGTACCCGCGGAAGCACACAAGACGGAAACACTGGAAAGCAATCAACGAGCAAGCATCTATTACTACGAAGCACACGAGCAAGAATCAACAAGAAGGCAACACGAGACAATGCACTACAGTATCTCATCTATCGTCGAGAGCGGTTACTAACAGGTTAAGTGGAGTACTCGTCACACACGACGATACCGCACATTTACGATGGTTCAAGTTGTTTAGCTACACAAGATGAGCAAAGGTTGTTAACATGGCATCTCACTCAAGCATGGCATAGCACACAAACATGGCAAGAGGTGAATCATAAGGTAAACTATCTATGCTAGTCAATTTAAGTGAGGCACAAGCCTAAACATGGCATATCACTAAGTACCCCACGACAATTAAAACATTTGATATTTTTCTTCCCTAAACAATATTTTAGGTTGGTTAACAGCAGCAAAAAATAGCATAAAAACAAAGTACACGAAAAACTAATCGAGTTACATATAAAGAACACTCCAAACGGAGTTACGGTTAAGCAGATACGAGCAAAACAAGTTTGGAACACAATGTGCCAACATCAGGAAGCACACTTTAGAGCATTGCATAAACAAGATAATGAATGCAAACATGCTCAAAAATGATTTGCAACTAAAGTAGACATGGCAGGAAAGGCATGGCAAAAGGAATCATGAAAATAGGTATCATGAACAACTAATTATAGCTTATGCAAAATGCAATAAAACATTACTGGTCAAGGACTTAGTGAAAATCACGAAAACATGGCAGAAACTGTTATTTTTATGCTGTACAAACAGGAGCAAAACTATATGCAAAAGTGTAGCAACATGACATATCAATATATGAGCATGAACTAGACATGATGGTGATCAGGTACAAAAAAGAATCAAGGTCATAGGCATCATAGATCAAAAGATATTAAACATGCAACATGGCATCGGAACGTTACAGACTGAGAAAAACAGAGGTGGCTGTCATAAACAGTGGCATAGCAACTTTGGAGCTAAAAATAACTATGACCAGGAATGCAAACATGGCAATGCAATACATATAATGGAAGAAGACATGATGCTTAATAGTATGCAAAAAAGAACCAATGCAATAGGCCTCATGGATGTGTCACAAACATCATGCAAACTTGCAATAAAATAATAACAACAGCACTTAACAGGAAATATTAGCAATTAACAGCCTGATGCCCACTTTAACACAGATTAACAACATCAAGATGGCCTCAAATCAAAATGCTCACAAAAGATGAATTGAAGTACACACAAAACTAAACAAATTTCCTTTTGGGAGCAACGTCGTCCGAGCTACGGTTTGACCGCAAATCTATTCGCAAAGTTGAAACAGCAGTAAAAAATACATCACTTAGCAGAAAATGGAAAAAAGAAAAACATAAAAGGAAAAAAAAAGGCTACCATGGGCTGGCCCATGAGGCGCCTGGAATAGGAGGCGGACTGGGCCTCTGGCGCTGGACGGGCCGACAGGGAGGTGGGCCGCGCGGCGAGCAGGCCGGCTGGCTGGGCCGAGCCCACCTGGCCGGGCGGTTGGTGGCTGGCTCGGGTCGCCTCGTCCCCGACCGAGACCAGCAAGGCCTGGCAACTCCGGCCGGCTTCCGGCGAGGACGGGCGTAGGGCGAGGGTGGTGAGGAGGAGCGGAACGGGGCTCGCCGGACCCAGGCGAGAGAAGGCCGGCGGGGCTACCGACGGCAACCGCGCTCGAGGTCCAGCCAAGGCGGCTCAGCTCCACCTCCATGGGCGCCATGGCGCGGCGACCTGCACAGAGGGGAAGAGGAGGGAAAAGGTGAGAGGAGGAGGGAGATGAAGAGAAGAGAGGGAGAGAGGAGAGGGGTGGAGGCGCCGGCAGCGGGCGCAACGATGCTCCGGCGACCGGAGTGGAGGCGTCGGCGGCGGATTCCCCACGGGCTGGCGCGGCTAGGAGGAGAGAGGAGATGCAGTTGGGTGGATCTGGGCCGTTGGATCGGTCGATCCGACGGTCCAGATCGCCTGGGATTGTTTTTTTTTCTAGCTAGGGTTTGGTGCGAAAATGGGGCTATTTTTGGGGCAAAGTGGAGGGGGTGGCTGCAATTTTGTGGCTAGGGAAACCCTAGAAATGGGGTGGGAGTGTGGTGGTCTTTATATAGCCTAGGTGGCTGGAAGTTTGGAAAAACATCCCCGGTTTTTCTCTCGCGTGCGCAGTGTTTATGTTTCTAACCGCCGGGGGTCCGCAGGACCTCCGATTCGGGTAAAAATTAGAACTGCGCGTTCAGCGCATCGAGCCAGCGGCGTTCACCTCGCGCTGGAATCGTTCCGACAACACTTTCCGGCGCTATAAAAATAACCCGTTTAATTATTAAACGGGGTTTTTCTGTACCGTTGGTTGCGGCTGGACTCGTGCGGTTTTCGCGACAGTGATCGGGCGAAACCCGGTATCGCAAATGTCGAGTGTCAGGGTGGCAAGGGTTGGTCTCCGTCCGGTACGAGATAAGAGGGGGAAAAATAATCTCTGATCGATAAATCGGGGAGGCAAACACAGCAAACAAAGCAGGCAATCAAACAATTCACACCGAAAACAATTTTTTTATTTTTTGTGAAATCTGGGATGTTACAATACAACACCACCAACAAGGGATCTCGTCCCGAGATCCTGGACGAGCAGGGGGAGAGGGGAAGGGGGACAGAAAAGAGAGTCGAAGATTCTTCAACACCACCAACAAGGGATTTTCTCAATGTCGATGTCAAACTTCCGTCGAGATAAATTTCCGCAGAGAGACGACATCGTCGGAAAAACAAAACCGTCAGTGTCAAGAGGGAGAACGATAATGAAAGCTGGATCAAAGGACAGTGCATTTCAACGCAAGTCGTGAAAATACTGGGCAAAAGGATGGATGGCAACGGGTGACCAAGATGTAAACCAGATTGGAAGAACTAAAGGTACTACAGGATTTCCCAAACATGAGATCGGAATCGAGACAATACGATGCAAGCAAGGCATTTTAACGGTTCCGATACTCCACACACTCGAGATCCTAGAGGTTTGAAGGGGATAAGGCGAGAATTTAAAACACTTATGACACTTGCCCTGACCAGAGCAAGGGTAAGGAGTAAAAAGATTCCTACTCTCTGATAACTAACTTAGTAACTACAAAATAGTTTTTTGTCAAGACTCGACTTCGGCCAGAAAAGGGATCCTACGGTCGGTAAGGCTCTAATACCAAGTTGTAAGGCCCGATATGCGGTACTGTTCCAGATCTAGATGTTTCCATCCAGATCCGGGGACGAAGCACATATCGGTCCCACCGCGACATATGACAAAGTCATATGCCCCGGATTTCCAACATGATATCACAAAATTACAGATACAAGGATACAACATCTCATACAATCGGCATACAACTGCCTTAAAACAATACAACAGCGGAAGATACATGTCTGAGTACAGACTACAATCAAATGCCTACTGGCAAAGAGAAAAACATCGATCCCCATAACCACACGGGTCCAGGCCCTCCGCCGATATCCTCCTAACTAGTCGTCGTCGAGTCTCCATGTGAAACGTCGATCACCATACCTGTTGTCGATCAAGAACCCTGAAAAGAGTTTGGGTGTAGTATCATGAGTACAGAAGTACTCAGCATCCAACTGTAGTGGTCAACTGACCCAGCAAGGACTTCATCACTCGTCATTCTAGGACAACTAGCAGTTTACGGTAAGGATGAGGTAAGTGGTGAGGTTGCTGCCGCACTAGCATTTATGAAGTGGCTAACGATCTAGAGAGTAAGATAAGAAGCCAAGCATTCGATGAGGAATCGCATCCAACAGGTCTTGCTATCAACTACTAACGCAAGCATAACACCTATCCTATCCTTGTCCTCCTCTTCGCATCCCGATGAAGAAGAAGCAGCCAAGGCACACACACACGTTGATCAAGTTATATTAAGATTATCTCAGTTGTTGTTGTCTATGAACAAGGAGTAGGTCTCAAGTCGTCCATAACCGTGGACACGGCTTCTCGAAAAGATTTAACCTTGCAGGGGTGTATCAACTGCCCATTACAAGGCTCCGCACGCACGCCCATCTCTCTCAGTTTCTACCCATTATAGGCAACCATTTTATGATTTAGTTCCGAGAGATCCGGAACGACAGGTCCCTCTAACTAACAACGAACAAATCCGGGTGGCCCCCGGTGATTCGACATCCAACTCAAAAGCCGGCCGCGCTCTCGAATCGGTATCTACCGTATAACTCCAGGTTTGGATTGGCAGTTAATCACACATGGGAAACCGGGTCCTCAGCCGGTCATGATGGGCCAGCAAGGAACCATGTCCTCACTGGTCCGGGTTGGTTTGAAAACTACTGGCGGCCGACCAGCACACACACGGTTTCAAATGGTAAATCAGCTTGGGCCACCACTGGAAATGTTTGAAGCTAGGTAGGTAAGAAAAGGGACCCCATAAAATCCCACACGCGGTTAGGCACGCTCAGTCTTAAAACCAATACTCGGAACTCGGATCCTAGGTGACTCGAATGGAACAAAGCGTCGGGGCGGGATAGCCTAGACCTTCCATCCTTCGTCGAATATAGTGAACATTATAATAATCATATCATCAACAACAATATAGTAATGATAATGTGATATCCCAAACCAAGGAGTAACAGGGTAACATCGTAGCATCCTAAGCATGCATACTAAGCAGGGGCTGAGCAACGAGAAATAGTAACATAGCAGTACATGGTTTGCTGGGAGGGGACATGGCTGTATCCGTTTGAAAGAGGCTGTAAACATGTGTTAGGATCAAACATTGAACCTATCCTAGACTAGCATGCAAACCGCTGGTTGAAATAGAATGGATCATAAGTAATGCATAGTCCTTGCATGTTGATAAGTCGGGTTCCGAAGGTGTAGTTGATCGTAAGCTCCCATCATCTCCGAGAGGTACCCGCGGAAGCACACAAGACGGAAACACTAGAAAGCAATCAACGAGCAAGCATCTATTACTACGAAGCACATGAGCAAGCATCAAAAAGAGGGCAACACGAGACAACACACTACGGTATCGCATCTATCGTCGAGAGCGGTTACTAACAGGCTAAGTGGAGTACTCGTCACACACGACGATACCGCACATTTACGATGGTTCAAGTTGTTTACCTACACAAGATGAGCAAAGTTTGTTAACATGGCATCTCACTCAAGCATGGCATAGCACACAAACATGGCAAGAGGTGAAGCATAAGGTAAACTATCTATGCTAGTCAATTTAAGTGAGGCACAAGCCTAAACATGGCATATCACTAAGTACCCCACGACAATTAAAACATTTGATACTGTTCTTCCCTGAACCATATTTTAGGTTGGTTAACAGCAGCAAAAAATAGCATAAACACAAAGTACACGAAAAACTAATCAAGTTACATATAAAGAACACTCCAAACGGAGTTACGGTTAAAAAGATACAAGCAAAACAAGTTTGGAACACAATGTGCCAACATCAGGAAGCACAATTTAGAGCATTGCATAAACAGGATAATGAATGCAAACATGCTCACAAATGATTTTCAACTAAAGTAGACATGGCAGGGAAGGCATGGCAAAAGGTATCATGCAAATAGGCATCATGAACAACTAATTATAGCTCATGCAAAATGAAATAAAACATTACTGGTCAAGAACTTAGTGAAAATCACGAAAACATGGCAAAAACTGTTATTTTTATGCTGTACAAACATGAGAAAAACTATATGCAAAAGTGTAGCAACATGACATAGCAATATATGAGAAGTAACTAGACATGATGGTGATCAGGTACAAACAAGAATCAAGGTCATAGGCATCATAGATTAAAAGATATTAAGCATGCAACATGGCATCGGAACGTTACAGACTTGGAGAAAAACAGAGGTGGCTGTCAAAAACAGTGGCATAGCAACTTTGGAGCTAAAAATAACTATGACCAGGAATGCAAACATGGTAATGCAATACATATAATGGAAGTAGACATGATTCTTAACAGTATGCAAAAAGAATAAATGCAATAGGCATCATGGATGTGTCACAAACATCATGCAAACTTGCAATAAAATAATAATAGCAGCACTTAACAGGAAATAATAGCAATTAACAATCTGATGCCCACTTCAACACAGATTAACAACATCAAGATGGCCTCAAATCAAAATGCTCACAAAAGATAAATTGAAGTACACACATAACTAAACAAATTTCCTTTTGGGAGCAACGTCATCCGAGCTACGGTTTGATCGCAAATGTATTCGCAAAATTGAAACCGCAGTAAAAATACAGCACTTAGCAGAAAATGGAAAAAAACATAAAAGGAAAAAAAGGCTACCATGGGCTGGCCCATGAGGCGGCTGGGCTAGGAGGCGGACTGGGCCTCTGGCGCTGGACGGGCCGGCTGGGAGGTGGGCCGCGCGGCGAGAAGGCTGGCTGGCTCGGCCGAGCCCACCTGGCCGGGCGGTTGGTGGCTGGCTCGGGCCGCCTCGTCCCCGACCAAGACCAGCGGTGGCGGCGGCCTGGCGGCTCCGGCCGGCTTCCGGCGAGGACGGACGCAGGGCGAGGGCGGTGAGGAGGAGGGGAACGGGGCTCGCCGGACCCAGGCGAGAGGAGGCCGGCGGGGCTACCGGCGGCAACCGCGCTCGAGGTCCAGCCATGGTGGCTCGGTTCCACCTCCATGGGCGCCATGGCGTGGCGACCTGCATAGAGAGGAAGAGGAGGGAAAAGGTGAGAGGAGGAGGGAGATGAAGAGAAGAGAGGGAGAGGGGTGGCGGCGCCGACAGCGGGCGCAACGATGCTCCGGCGACCGGAGTGGAGGCGGCAGCGGAGGATTCCCCGTGGGCTGGCACGGCTAGGAGGAGAGAGGAGGTGGATCTGGGCCGTTGGATCGGCCGATCCGACGGTCCAGATCGCCTGGGATTGTTTTTTTTTCTGGCTAGGGTTTGGTGCGAAAATGGGGCTATTTTTTGGGAAAAGTGGAGGGGGTGGCTGCAATTTTGTGGCTAGGGAAACCCTAGAAAGGGGGTGGGAGTGTGGTGGTCTTTTTATAGCCCAGGTGGCTCGCATTTTGAAAAAACATCCCCGGTTTTTCTCTCGCGCGCGCGGTGTTTATGTTTCTGACCGCCGGGGGTCCGCAGGACCTCCGATTCGTGTAAAACTTCGAACTGCGCGATCAGCGCATCGAGCCGGCGGCGTTCACCTCGCGCTGGAATCATTCCGAGAACACTTTTTGGCACAATAAAAATAACCCGTTTAATTATTAAATGGGGTTTTTTTGTTCCGTTGGCTGCGGGTGGACTCGTGCGGTTTTTGCGACGGTCATCGGGCGAAACCCGGTGTCGCAAATGTCGAGTGTCAGGGTGGCAAGGGTCGGTCTCCGTCCGGTATGAGATAAGAGGGGAAAAAATAATCGCCGATCGATAAATCGGGGATGCAAACACAGCAAACTAAGCAGGCAATCAAACAATTCACACCGAAAACAATATTTTTAATTTTTTGTGAAATCTGGGTTGTTACATGAGATGTAGCGTAGCAGCAAATTTCCCTCGGTGAAGATACTAAGGTTTGCCTCCAGTAGGACTTGCAGAAATACAATAAGGTGCCAACAGCGCCAGAAATTGGCTTCTGGCTAGGGAGTTGACAGGACCTGCACACAGAAACAAATAACTTTGCTCCCAACGAGTACAGAGGAGTTGTCAATTCCTCCAGCCTTGTTGTTTACAAAGGATCAACGCAAGAGATAATAATAGTGGCAACTGAAAGTAAAGACTGAAAGTAAACTAAGGGTGTAAACAATAATGTAAAGATGGACCGGGGTCCCGTGATTTTCACTAGTGATGTCTCTCTCCCAAAAGACGGTAAAAGTGCTAGCGAGGTAAACAAATCACAGCTGGGCAATTGACAGAATTATGAAGGCACTGCAATGCTAACTATGCTGCAAAGAAAGGAAGGGCTCAAAAGCAATTGGCAGTATGCCAAGGTAAGTAGACCGAAATCAGACTGCATCTACTACGAATCATCCACCTTGAGATATCTATCCAGAACATCTCGCTGGTATTAAGTTGCGAATCCCACCCAAAGTGTAAACTCAAAGCAACAGACAACTGCCTTAAAAGAACTTTGCGTAAAGTAAACAATCCTTGCACCCGCGGGTACAAGCACCGTTGTTTAATCCCTGGTGGCAACAGCACATCCCCTAGTCCCATGTTTCTGTCACTCAAGCTAGACATCAGGGGGCTGAACCCACAATCAAGCATAACGCTCCCTGTTGGAGTTGCAAGCAAACTACTTGGCCAAAGCAAAATACTGCAACGGAGAACATGCAAGAATTTAATCAAGAACAAAATATAAAAGAGAAGAACCAAATATATTACTCATCACAATCTGAACATAGTCTTATAATCCATCAAATCCCAGCTAACTCAGCATAGCAACAGCAGAAATTACAATAGTGCCTCGATCATTTGAGGCAGCTCACGAGGTCTCGAAAGTGGAAGCACAAAGAGGGGAGAGGTACATCACATAGCTATTGGTCACGGACCCACGGTCCAAGGGGGACTACTCACGGTACATACGGGAGGCGTCCATGGATATGGATGGTCTTCCGGAGGGGGTTCCTCCTCCCGGAAGGGTGCCGGGGCAGCTTCTCCAGGCAGCCCCGATCTTGAAATGATGGCGGCGGCGGTACAGAGGCCAGTTCGCGGAAAAGAGATCTATATTAGGGGTTTCCACCCCGAGGGCTAAAGAAAGGAGGAGGGGGGCATCGAGAGGACCCACAGGGCAGCCAGGAGGCCCCCTGGCGCGGCCTAGGGTGGGGTCGTGCCAAGGACCCTTCTGGAGTCCCTGTGGTGGCCCCCCCACTGCCTTGGTGATTCCGGAAGCTTCCGTGTCGCTGATTATTTATCAGATTTTTCCGGATATTTTGGAGCACTTTTAATGGCCGAAAAACCTGAAATACAAAAACAGCAGAAAACAGCAACTGGCAGCTGGGTGCACTGGGTTAATAGATTAGTCCAAATATGCTCAAAAGTGTATGAAAGTTCAAGCAAAACATGGCAAGGTCACACAAAACATGCATGGAGCAAGCAGAAATTATAGATACGTTTGGGACGTATCAACATCCCCAAGCTTAATTCCTGCTCGTCCTCGAGTAGGTAAATGATAACAAGCATAATTTCTATGGTGACATGCCACACAACCATATCAGGACTTTTAAGTAAAGCAATTAAAGCATGCAATTCAATTCAAGTCTTAACAAGCAAGAGTCTATATTAGCATTGACACAAGCAACAAAAGAACAAAATGTGCAAGAGCTCTCGCTGTCCGTGACTCGAATGTCTCCAGATGGTGTTTGCGTGCAAGAAGGGGACTGGGAAAAAGAGAGAAAAAAGGTTGTTGAGAACAACTATCTACTAAGGTTTCACACTTAGTCTCCTTTGGATTCTTATCTTGACTCTTCCCCAGACCACTAGCCAGGTACAAGTCAAACTGATCCACTCCCTTTCGATATTTTGAGCACTCATGCAATGTATGAGCGTGAGCAAGAAAGTTGACACCTAAATAGCGAAACATAAAGAAGGTGGAGGAGGAAGACAAAAAGGTGTGAAAGTCTCACATCAATGAGGACAATCATAGGCGAGAGAAGGCCATATGATAGATATGATGTGAGGAGTAGGGATTGCCATGCAACGGATGCACATGTGAGCTAAAAGCTCACCAAGGGAACTAGTGGGGGTGCATCTAACTTGCTTGCTCAAGAAGACCTAAAGCTCGTTTGAGGAGGCTCATCATTGGAATATACAAGCCAAGTTCTATAGTGTGAAGGTCCCCACATAGCTATATGCATGATGATGATCTCTATGGAGTACAAGAGATAGAGGATGAAGTACTAGTGTGGATCTCTCAAAAGGAATAATAGTGTGCCCTTCTCTCTTTTTATTTTTTATTTTTCTCTTTTTTCTATTTTTTTGTATTTTTTGGTGGGCTTGATGGCTCTTTCTATTCAACTCTCATTTGTCCTCTTTGGGTGTCGGGACCCGGAATATGCGTATGTAATTCCAGTCACAACTCAATCATATGGAGAGCCGAGAGTCGTACCCACTTGTCTAAGCAGACAAGGCCAAGCACAGAACACTCTCGGGAAGCATTGTACGTGAGGGGAATCCTATCCAGGACGGATGATCAACTGAGATGGGTCCTCATCGCCCGCTCACAAGTCTAAATGATTATGGGTGGTGAAATCCCATACTCATAGACAAGTCCCCTCAACCATATTATCGATTGAATTATAACACTTACATAAACAGACTCCAGCCCGATCACTTAGTCGGGGTCTCGGGCGGGCTCGATCATACAACAAAGTGTGCCACGTGACAGAGTCACGAGCAATCGCATCGCGATGCCCCAAGATGCGCACATCTAAGGGCCACTTGGTGTATAAAAGACCGCCGGCAAGAACACAACTAAGCTATCGAACCCCACACTAAAACATGCACGTTATAACCATACACGCAGCATACATGTCTAGTGTAAACAGCAGGTACTCATTGCATGAACTCTACAAAGTATATCTTTATTGACTTACACATAGTGCATACAAAGATCACATGTTTGTGATCAACATTACATCATAAAACAGAAGCAAATTAGGTCTGAGTACAGACAAGTTTAACAAATGGCTTAGAGAAGCCTTGTTCAACATACATGCCCTTCCACGAGGCACCATACTACTGTCCGGAACTATACTAGCTTAGTCAACGTCGAGCTTCAGGAAGGTGACTCCATCGGGGGCTGGGTTCTCATCTAAAACATAGAATAAGCAAACGTGAGTACAAAGTCGTACTCAGCAAGACTTACATCAGAACTATACTACTCATGCTCAAGTTTCAAGGTAAAGGGAGGTGGGGTTTCAACATGCAGAAGTGCCAGCTTTGACTTGGCTAGTCCTGTACTACGAGTACCAGACTTGAGGTAAAAGCGTACATGAGTTCACTACCAAGTCTCCAACCAATACACCACTATGGTTACTTCCTCGACTTCCCCACGAGGACCACGCCATAGCACTCACGCTTATCTTGCGAGTTTTAGAAGTATCCATTCAAGTTGTCTAATAATCAAGCACAGCTTTCCAAGTAGTCCATGACCGCGGACGCGGCTATTCGAATAGTTTTGTTAACCCTGCAGGGGTGTACTGCTACACACATGAAACTATCATTTACCGCCTTGGCCTCGACACCATTCAAGCGGGTGTCGGCGAGGATAATTTCCACAACTTTTACCTCACAGCCAACTCTAATCCAGGAATCAACCATCTGAGTTGCTCACCGCTCAAGAGTCCGGCTGGGTCAACGATATGGACTCAGACGATGCAGGCGACCGAGACGCCACCTTAGCAGATGGTTTTACTGTCTCACAGGTCCATCCACATATCTATATGATGCAAACTTTCAATCATTCTTTTTCTATGCATATGCAAAATGGAAAGCCCGAACTAGTGACTCCTGGACTTGAACTGGGGTGAGTTAGTAGGTTGAGCGGGGGTCCGTTTGCCCAACATGTGGTAGTACTCTTTTTCTTGGATCACCACACAAGAACTCGCGCTTAAGGCGGTGTTCAACGAGACAACCCACTGTGTACTCCTACACAGCCTCT
Organism: Bromus sterilis; assembly: GCA_950022295.1. Lineage (NCBI taxonomy): Eukaryota > Viridiplantae > Streptophyta > Magnoliopsida > Poales > Poaceae > Bromus > Bromus sterilis. The sequence goes on along the minus strand of OX465599.1, from coordinate 277,704,302 downwards.
CATCGTTCACCTTGTATTAGGGTGGATTCACCGACACAGTTTCACCTTCATTAGTAACATGATCACAACCATCCCGACTCACAGATCAAAGTAACCTCAATGTAACCTCTAAGCATGCAATAAGTTGTAACAGTTGCAGGGGCCACATGATATCAATCAACTCCTATGTCAGCTAGGATTGTGGTTTGCTTACTACTGTGACAAGATGATAGGTCATGCATCGGATATGGGTTCAACTATGTGATAGAATCAATAACAAGGTGATCTCCTAATCATGCATAAGCGAGACTGAGAGGGAAGTGGGATTTTATAGACATGGTCAATGGGGTTTGCTTGCCTTGCTGACGAGGTTCACACACGGTGTCTTCAACGAAGGGGGTGGCCTCCGGTTCCGGATCCACCTCTATTCGAGCAAACATCACAAACATTGCAATCAATATAATGTACAATGCACAATCACATGATCAAGTTGTAGAACATGATGTACATGGTACTGATGTGTTGACAATTCCATTTAATTGAAGTGTATTGCAAAAGAATTGCAAATTCAAACTTCAAATTTGAATTCGAATTAAGCCATATGCAAACTTGCTACTGTTCACCCATTTTAAAATGGTCAAACATGAAAACAAATTGCATATTCTTAATCCTTGCATTTTTCTGATAATTTTTCATATATTATATGTTTAATTTGGAGTTAATATGAATTTTCTATGATTGATTGAAGTTTAATTGATTTTCTGTCTTTTTCTGTAATTCTTTTAATTCAAATTCTAATTACTGCGTCACTGTGACACAGGGGTGACGTCAGGGGGCCTCTGACGGCGGGGTCCCACTGGTCAGTCAAAGGGGGGTTAGTCTCTGAATTAACTTAAGTTAACAGGGGGGTTTAAGGGGCTGGGGCCCCACCCGTCAGTGGGGTTAGGGGTGGATTAGTGGGTGTTTAGGGTTAATTAACCGGCGGCTTGTCGCCGGCGGCTCGGACACGGCGGAGAAACGTCGGAGTTGCGATTTCAAGCACGGGGTGGCATGGGACTTGGACGGGGAGGTTCCCCGTGCTCTCCCGCATCTAGCCATGCCATCGCGGGGCCAAGGCAAGGCCGGGGAGCACGTCGGCGTCGACGCGCCCGGCGGAGGAGCCACGGGCCACGGTGAGAATCGGCTACGGGCCACGGCGAGAAGAACGAGAGGGGCCAAAAGGAAGAGGGGCTCACCCCGGAGCTGCAGGAGGGGACGGCGAGGTCGAAGGAGCTGCGACTGCGGCGGAATCGTCGTCGTGGACCACGGCGGCCGGCGGAGAGGAGGTGAATCTGGAGGCGTCTACAGGGGCTCTCGGCGTCGATTGGATGCTCTAGGCGGTGAAGACGACGGAGGCGATCCCTCTAGAAAACTTGGCGCGACAAACGGCGGTCAGTGGCCGCGTAGAAGCACGACGGCGCTCTCCGGCGAGCTACTGGTGGCGACGAATTCGTCGAGGGGAGGCAGGGATGGGGAGCGGCGAGAGTGGGAAAAGGTGTTGGACGTCCTGGGCGTCGCCGTGGCGCAAGAAGGAGCCAAGGGGAGGCCTAGGGGGGACGTGGCCCTCGCCGGCGTCGGCATGTGATGACCCACAACCGTAAGGGATCGAGATAGTCTTCGCGGGTAAGTTAACCCAATTTATTGATTCGACACACGGGGAGCCAAAGAGTATTTATAAGCTTTGACAGTTGAGTTGTCAATTCAACTGCACCTGAAATATACTTGCTTGCAACAAAATATAAGTGGTAATGGTAATATGATAGTGATGGTGGCGACAACAAAAGTAAACAGCAAAAGTAACAACTAATGACCAGCAGGATTGAAACACTGTAGGCTAGGGACATGAATGGTTGGGCGCTGCATGGATAAGAGTGAACATGTAATTGATTCTAACACGGGGCAAGGCACACAGAAAAGCAATGATCATCTAGGAAAATATCAAACATTAGGCATGTATCCCGTAGGTAGTTGTGCGTGCTTGCAATAAGAACTTGCACAACATCTATTGTCCTACCATCCCGCTACGAACGGGGCCAAAGGGAACTTATGGAGATTAAGGTGCTCCTGTCAAAGAGCACCGGAACAAAGCAATAAACTCAATGGATACATGGAATCCTCAAATCATGGACCATCCCCTTTGGTGTCCCAAGCTGTCACCTTTGGGATCGCCGGTTCCGGACCATAATAGGTGCATACAACTCATAGATAGGATCAAGAACACAAATATATTCATGAAAACACATAGGGTTCAGATATGAAAACATGGCACTCGGGCCCAAAGTGACAAGCATTAAGAGCAACAAGTTGAAGCAAAGAAGATAAATACCAAAGTAGATGATAGGCAACATGCCCCCAACAATCTGACGAACTATTACATGATCAAACTAATCCAATCCCTACCATCCCCTTTGCCTACAGCAGGGAATTACTCACACATGTGAAGAGAAGTCATGGAGGAGGGATGGATTGGTGATGGTGATGACGATGGCGACGATCTCCCCTCTCCGGAGGCCAAATCAGCCTCTAGATTAGCCCTCCCGAAGAAGAACAGAGGGTGGCGGCGGCTCCGCGACGAAAACTGGAAAAGCGACTTATGTTCTGGGGCTTTCCCGTCACGAGAATAAATAGGAGTCGAGGTAGGGCACGAGAGGAGGTGGAGGCCTCCCAGGCGTCCCCCGGCGCGGCCAGGGGTGGGGCCGCGCCAGCCAGGCACCTAGGGCCCCTATGGCCCCCCTCTGGCCCCACTTCTGGCTGGTGGAAGCTTCTGGTGCGTGGATTTTCTGTGAATTTTCCCGGAATTTTCTAAGATACCTAAAAATCCATTTTCCTGCACACAATAAAACCATACAGGCAGCTCTGCTGAAAACAGCGTTAGTCCGGGTTAGTTCTGTCCAAATCATGCAAGAATGAGGGCAAAACAATAGCAAAAGTGTTTGGAAAAGTAGATACGTTTGAGACGTATCAGCATGCTCGCCACCGAGCAGATTGTCGATGCGGCGGGGAAGACGACAAGATGCTGGGTGGGCTTGGGCCGTGGGGGATAAGTTGGGCCCGAGGCCTGTCGGTTTGGGCTGGCTTTTGTTTTTCTTTTTTCCTCTCTGTTTTGTTCTGTTTTCCTTTTTCTGTAATTTGTTTTGCTCTGGATAAAATAGCAAAGCATTTTGTAAAATGCCCCAAAATTTTATGTGGACTTGCAAAGCATATAGCTAGCCACTTATAAAATTTGGGGATTTTTGAAATTCAAATAATTTGAACTTTAATTCAAAAAGGGGTTTAATATAATTTCCAAGGGCCTTATGGTATTTTTGAGAAATCTTGGAGCATGCAGTGGGACCCACTTCACTTTTTATGTGATCATGCATATTTATAAGACTTTTCAAAAATACCAGAGGAATATTTGGAAGCAATTTTTATCTGGCCTTTTGAGATAAATTCTCTAGGGCTTTTCTTTTCCCCATTTTTTAATTTCTTTTGAAATTTTCACATGATGCAAAGTTACCAACTAACCCTAGCACATACATAAGTTGGGGTTGTGACAACTCGCCCCCACTCAAAAGAATCTCGTCCCGAGATTCAGAAGTTATCGGGAGGAAGGTGGGGTACTCGGCACTGAGACGGTCTTCTCTTTCCCATGTTGCTTCTTTCTCGGAGTGATGTGACCATTGCACTTTCAGAAACCTGATCTTCTGACGACGAGTGACACGCTCTGCTGAATCAAGAATACGAACGGGGTATTCTCGATAAGAAAGGTCATCTTGGAGATCAAGCGTTTCATGGTCGACTTCGCGGATGGGGTCCTTGAAGCAACGCCTGAATTGTGACACATGGAATACATCATGTACTCGGGAAAGGTGCGGAGGTAGTTCAAGTTGGTAGGCAACTTCTCCACGTTTAGCGAGAATGCGGAAAGGTCCGATGTAACGTGGGGCCAACATGCCTTTGATACTAAATATTTGGGTTCCCTTCAGAGGAGTAACCCGAAGGTAAGCCTTCTCATCCAGATTGTAGATTTCTTGCCTATGATGACGATCATAGTATCTTTTCTGACGAGACTGAGCGGCTTTCAATTGATCACGAACAATAAGAACTTGCTCTTCTGCTTCCTCGATCGTATCCGGTCCAAAGAATTGTCTTTCGCCGGTTTCTGACAAGTTCAAGGGTGTTCGACGTCGTCGTCCATAGAGGAGTTAAAAAGGAGCCATGTTCAGACTAGATTGGAAACTATTGTTATAAGAAAATTCGGCAAATGGAAGAGATTTCTCCCAATTCTTTTCGAATGAGATAACACAAGCTCTGAGCATTTCTTCCAAGATTTGATTAACCCTTTCAACTTGACCGCTAGACTGAGGATGGAAATCTGTACTAAAGGAGAGATGAGTTCCCATAGCATTCTGAAAGCTTCCCCAAAATCTAGAGGTGAAAAGGCTACCACGATCAGAATTGATTTCCAAAGGAACACCATGAAGAGACACAATTCTAGAGACATACAAGTCCGCTAACTGACTAGCAGTTATAGACTCGCGAACTGGAAGGAAGTGAGCAACTTTGTAAAGTCGATCGATGACAATGAAGATGGCATCGTTTCCTTTTTGGGTTTTTGGAAAGCCGGTGATGAAGTCCATACCGACTTTGTCCCATTTCCACTCGGGAATAGGCAATGGTTTAAGAGTACCAGCAGGTCTTTGGTGTTCTGCCTTAACGCGACGACAAACATCACATTCGGCTACATATCGAGCAATGTCTCTCTTCATCCTAGTCCACCAAAATCTCTGGCGTAGGTCTCGGTACATCTTTGTGCTACCAGGATGAATCGAAAGGGGAGTATCATGAGCTTCCTTAAGAATCAGCCTCCTAAGATTGTGTTTTCGTGGTACAACCAATCGAGTGCCAAAGAAAACGACACCTTGATCATTTATGGAGATTCATTTAGCAAGTCCGCTAGCAATGTTCTTCTTGATCTCTCGAATACCACTATCACGTTTCTGGGCGTCTATGATTTTATCCTCAAGGGTTGGTTTCGCCACCAAGGTAGAAAGATAGCCATGAGGAACAATCTCAAGATTGAGCTTGCAAAATTCGTCATGAAGAAGTGGTTGACACTGTTGTAACATGAGGTTGTTACAATACGACTTACGACTTAGTGCATCATCCATGACATTGGCTTTTCCTGGGGTGTAAGAAATTCCTAAGTCATAATCTTTTATCAACTCTATCCAGCGTCTTTGCCTGAGATTAAGATCTGGCTGGGTGAATATGTATTTGAGGCTTTGGTGGTCGGAATAGATCTCACAACGATTACCAAGGAGGTAATGTCGCCAAGTTGTCAGGGCATGAACTACGGCAGCGAGTTCAACATCATGGGTAGGATAGTTCTCTTCATGTGGACGCAACTGGCGTGAAGCATAAGCTACCACATGTCTATCTTGCATAAGTATGCATCCTAACCCTTGCCGCGAAGCATCACAATAGATCTCGAAATCCCTTTTGGTGTCTGGAGGCGCAAGTACGAGGGCAAAAGTCAATCTTCTTTTCAGCTCTTGAAATCTTTCCTCGCACTTGGGGGTCCTGTAAGGCCCGATATGCGGTACTGTTCCAGATCTAGGTGTTTCCACCCAAATCCGGGGACGAAGCACATATCGGTCCCACCGCGACATATGACAAAGCCATATGCCCCGGATTTCCAACATGATATCACAACATTACAGATACAACGATACAACATCTCATACAATCGGCATACAACTGCCTTAATACAATACAACAGCGGAAGATACATGTCTGAGTACAGACTACAAACAAATGCCTAGTGGCAAAGAGAAAAGCATCGATCCCATAACCACACGGGTCTAGGCCCTCCGCCGGGTTCCGCCTAACTAGTCGTCGTCGAGTCTCCACGTGAAACGTTGATCACCATACCTGTTGTCGATCAAGAACCCTGAAAAGAGATTGGGGGTAGTATCATGAGTACAGAGGTACTCAGCATCCAACTGTAGTGGTCATCTGACCCAGCAAGGACTTCATCACTCGTCATTCTAGGACAACTAGTAGTTTACGGTAAGGAAGGGGTAAGTGGTGAGGTTGCTGCCGCACTAGCATTTATGAAGTGTCTAACGATCTAGAGAGTAAGATAAGAAGCCAAGCATTCGATGAGAAATCACCTCCAACAAGTCTTGCTATCCACCTACATACGCAAACATAACACCTATCCTATCCTTGTCCTCCTCTTCGCATCCCGACGAAGAAGAAGCAGTCAAGGCACACACACGGTGATCAAGTTATATTAAGATATCTCAGTTGTTGTTGTCTATGAACAAGGAGTAGGTCTCAAGTCGTCCATAACCGTGGACACGGCTTCTCGAAAATATTTAACCCTGCAGGGGTGTACCAACTGCCCATTACAAGGCTCCGCACGCACGTCCATCACTCTCAGTTCTTACCCATTATAGGCAACCATTTTATGATTTAGTTCCAAGAGATCCGAAACGATAGGTCCCTCTAACTAACAACAAACAAATCCGGCTGGCCCCCGGGGAGTCGACACCCAATCCAAAAGCTGGCCACGCTCTCGGATCGAACTCTTCCGTATGACGCAGGTCGGATTGCCGGTTAATCACACATGGGAAAACCGGGTCCTAGCTGATCGGGTGGACCAACAGAGAAACCATGTCTCCACTGGCCCAAGTTGTTTTAAAAGATATCTGCTAGGAGCGACCCGACAAGATATATATGCATGTTTTCAAATGGTAAATCAGCTTGGGCCACCTCTAGAAATGTTTGAAGCTAGATAGGTAAGAAAAGGGGACCCCATAAAATCCCACACGCGGTTAGGCACGCTCAGTCTTAAAACCAATACCCGGAACTCGGATCCTAGGTGACTCGAATGGAACAAAGCGTCGGGGCGGGATAGCCTAGACCTTCCATCCAACGTCGAATATAGTCAACATTGTAATAATCATATCATCAATAACAATATAATAATCAGGTGATATCCCAACCCAAAGAGTAACAGGGTAACATCATAGCATCCTAAGCATGCATACTAAGCAGGGGCTTAGCAACGAGCAATAGTAACATAGCAGTACAAGGTTTGCTGGGAGGGGACATGGCTGTATCGGTTTAAAAGAGGCTGTAAACATGTGGTAGGGTCAAACATCGAACCTAACCTAGACTAGCATGGAAACCGCTGGTTGAAATAGAATGGATCATAAGTAATGTATAGTCCTTGCCTGCTGATAAGTCGGGTTCCGAAGGTGTAGTTGATCGCAAGCTCGCATCGTCTCCGAGAGGTACCCGCGGAAGCACACAAGAAGTAAACACTGGAAAGCAATCAACGGTGCACCACTATTACTACGGAGCAATACAAGATCAAAGAGACAACACAAGGCACGGCAACGCGATACGGATCTATCGTCGAGAACGGTTACTAACAATTTAAGTGGGGTATCGGTCACACACGACGAATACCGCACGTTTACGGTGTTTCAAGTTGCTTAGCTACAGGTGATCAAACAACGGTTATTAACATGGCAACTCAAGCAAGCATGGCATAGCACACAAACAGGTCAAGAGGTGAAGCACAAAGTAAACTATCTATGCTAGTCAATTTAAGTGAGGCACAACCTAAACATGGCATAACACTAAGTGTCGCACGATGATTAAAAGATTTGGTACTGTTCTGCCCTAAACCATATTTTAAGTTGGTTAACAACAGCAAACAATAGCACAAACACAAAGAACACGAAAAACTAATCAAGTTACATATAAAGAACACCCCAAACGGAGTTACGGTTAAAAAGATATAAGCAAGACAAGTTATGCACACATGCTGTACAAACAGGGGTAAATCTATATGCAAAATTGCAGCAACATGACATAGCAATACATGGGATGAAAGTAGACATGATGCTTAGAAAAATGCAATTGGAATCACTCAATTCCGATAAACGGTCGCGACACACTCGTCGACCGAAGTTGCAACAAAATAACAGTTTTCAGCACAGCAGAACAATAACATCAGGATAGCTACTTTGGAGCAAGATATAAACATGATGCAGCAAGCAAATATGGCATGTGGATGCATGAAACTGAAGTAGAAACATTGCTTAACGCAACGCAAAAGGAATCAAAGCAATAGGCCTCATGGATTTGTTACAATCATCAAGCAAAGTTGCAACAAAATAATAACAGCAGCACATAACAGGAAAAAGTAGCAGTTTAACGGCCTGATGCCCTGTTCAGCACACAATTACACAATCAAGATGAGCTCAAAACAGAAAGCTCACAAAAGATGAATTAAATTACACGCAATTCTGAGCAACTTTCGTTTTGGGGGCAACGTCATCGGAGCTACGGATCAACGGGAATTAGCGTTTCAAAAATAAATCAGCACACAGTAATAATAGGACTTAGCAAAATTCGCAGGGGATAACCAACAGGAAAAAAAAAGAGGCCTCACCCCCACATGGGCTCGGCCCATCTGGCCTGGAGGGGGCTGCGGGGCTGACTGGCGGCCTGGGCTGCAGATCTGGCCGAGGTGGGCCGCCTGGGGCGCTGGGCTGGCCGGCCTCGCTGTGGGCCGCAAGGGGCATCCGGCCCAGCAGCGCTTGGAGCGGGCGGCCCCCGTGCTCGATCCCGAGCAGGGCATTGGCGGCGGCGTCCCGTCGGTGCACCGGCGAGGGGGGCGACGGGCGCGGCGCGAGGAGGCGACTCCGACGAGGGGCGAGGTCGGCGCGGCCGGATCCGGCGGCTGGAGGGGCGCCAGCGTGGTCTCGGGGGCGGCGCAGGGAGCTTCGGGCTCGGGGCGTCTCCATCCATGGCGGCCACGGCTGTGGGGCTTCCTGCGGGAGAGAGAGAGGTGAGGAGAGGTAAAAAAGAGGAGGAAGGAGAGAGGGAGGAGGGCGCGGGGCGCGGCAGAGGGGAGCCGAGGGGGTCGCCGGCGGCTGCTGGTGCGGTGGCTCGGGCGCGGCGACGGCGCCATGGAGGCAGCTCGGGGAGAGAGAGAGGAGAGGTGGAGAGGTGGGCGCATCTGGGCCGTTGGATCGGCCGATCTGACGGTCCAGATCGCAGGGAGCTGGATTTTTCGGGCAAAATGGGCAAATTGCGAAAATTGGGGCTTTTGTGAGGGGGGTGGCTGCAAAATGTGGCTAGGGAAACCCTAAAAATGGGTGGGAGTGTGGTGGTCTTTATATAGCATGGGTGGCTGGCAGTTTGCAAAAACATTCCCGGTTTTTACCTCGCGCGCACGGTGCTCACGTTTCTGACCGTCGGGGGTCCGCAGTACCTCCGATTCGGGTAAAACTTCGAACTGCGCGATCAGTGCGTCGAGCCGGAGGCTTTCACCTCGCGCTAGAACCGTTCTGAAAACACTTTCTGTCGCGCAATAAAAATATCCCGTTTAATTATTAAACGGGGTTTTTCGTTCCGTTGGCTGCGGCTGGTCTCGTGCGGTTTTCGCGACAGTGATCGGGTGAAACCCGGTGTCGCAAAGGTCGAGTGTCAGGGTGGCAAGGGTCGGTCTCCGTCCGATACGAGATAAGAGGGGGGAAAATAATCGCCGATCGATAAATCGGGGATGCAAACACCGCAAACAAATCAGACAATCAAACAATTCACACCGAAAACAAAATTTTTAATTTTTGTGAAAACTGGGCTGTTACAGACAACACCACCAACAAGGGATCTCGTCCCGAGATCCAGGACGATCCGGGGGAGAGGGGGGAGAGAAAAGAGAGTCGACGATCTTCAACACCACCAACAAGGGACTCTGCTCCATGTCGACGTCGAACTTCGGTTGAGATAGATTTCTGTAGAGAGACGACATCGTCGAAAAACGAAACCATCAGGCGTCAAAAGGAAGAATGACAGCGAAAATCTAGTCAAAGGGATAGTGCTTTTCGACGCAAGTCATGAAAACACCGGGCAAAAAGGATGGATGGCAATGGATGACCCAGATGTAAACCAGAGTTGGAAGAACTAAAGGTACTACAGGATTTCCCAACCTGAGCTCGGAATCGAGACAATATTCTGCAAGCAAGGCATTGTAACTATTCCGAACTCCACGACCTTGAGATCCTAAAGTTTTGAAGGGGATAAGGCGGGAATAAAACACTTATGACACTTATCCGGACCAGAGCAAAGATAAGGAGTAAAAAGATCCTACTCTCCGATAGCTAACTTAGTAACTACAAAATAATTTTTGTCTAGACTCGACTTCGGCCAGAGAAGGGATCCTACAGTCGGTAAGGCTCTGATACCAAGTTGTAAGGCCCGATATGTGGTACTATTCCAGATCTAGGTGTTTCCACCCAGATCCGGGGACGAAGCACATATCGGTCCCACCGCGACATATGACAAAGTCATATGCCCCGGATTTCCAACATGATATCACAACATTACAGATACAAGGATACAACATCTCATACAATCAGCATACAACTGCCTTAATACAATACAACAGCGGAAGATACATGTCTGAGTACAGACTACAAACAAATGCCTAGTGGCAAAGAGAAAAGCATCGATCCCATAACCACACGGGTCTAGGCCCTCCGCCGGGATCCGCCTAACTAGTCGTCGTCGAGTCTCCACGTGAAACGTTGATCACCATACCTGTTGTCGATCAAGAACCCTGAAAAGAGTTTGGGGGTAGTATCATGAGTACAGAGGTACTCAGCATCCAACTGTAGTGGTCATCTGACCCAGCAAGGACTTCATCACTCGTCATTCTAGGACAACTAGTAGTTTACGGTAAGGAAGGGGTAAGTGGTGAGGTTTCTGCCGCACTAGCATTTATGAAGTGGCTAACGATCTAGAGAGTAAGATAGGAAGCCAAGCATTCGATGAGGAATCGCCTCCAACAAGTCTTGCTATCCACCTACATACGCAAACATAACACCTATCCTATCCTTGTCCTCCTCTTCGCATCCCGACGAAGAAGAAGCAGTCAAGGCACACACACGGTGATCAAGTTATATTAAGATATCTCAGTTGTTGTTGTCTATGAACAAGGAGTAGGTCTCAAGTCGTCCATAACCGTGGACACGGCTTCTCGAAAAGATTTAATCCTGCAGGGGTGTACCAACTGCCCATTACAAGGCTCCGCACGCACGTCCATCACTCTCAGTTGCTACCCATTATAGGCAACCATTTTATGATTTAGTTCCAAGAGATCCGAAACGACAGGTCCCTCTAACTAACAACGAACAAATCCGGGTGGCCCCCGGGGAGTCGACACCCAATCCAAAAGCTGGCCACGCTCTCGGATCGGACTCTTCCGTATGACGCAGGTCGGATTGCCGGTTAATCACACATGGGAAAACCGGGTCCTAGCTGATCGGGTGGACCAACAGAGAAACCATGTCTCCACTGGCCCAAGTTGTTTTAAAAGATATCTGCTAGGACCGACCCGACAAAATATATATGCATGTTTTCAAATGGTAAATCAGCTTGGGCCACCTCTAGAAATGTTTGAAGCTAGATAGGTAAGAAAAGGGGACCCCATAAAATCCCACACGCGGTTAGGCACGCTCAGTCTTAAAACCAATACCCGGAACTCGGATCCTAGGTGACTCGAATGGAACAAAGCGTCGGGGCGGGATAGCCTAGACCTTCCATCCTTCGTCGAATATAGTCAACATTATAATAATCATATCATCAATAACAATATAATAATCAGGTGATATCCCAACCCAAAGAGTAACAGGGTAACATCATAGCATCCTAAGCATGCATACTAAGCAGGGGCTGAGCAACGAGCAATAGTAACATAGCAGTACAAGGTTTGCTGGGAGGGGACATGGCTGTATCGGTTTAAAAGAGGCTGTAAACATGTGGTAGGATCAAACATCAAACCTAACCTAGACTAGCATGCAAACCGCTGGATGAAATAGAATGGATCATAAGTAATGTATAGTCCTTGCCTTCTGATAAGTCGGGTTCCGAAGGTGTAGTTGATCGCAAGCTCGCATCGTCTCCGAGAGGTACCCGCGGAAGCACACAAGAAGTAAACACTGGAAAGCAATCAACGGTGCACCACTATTACTACGGAGCAATACAAGATCAAAGAGACAACACAAGGCACGGCAACGCGATACGGATCTATCGTCGAGAACGGTTACTAACGATTTAAGTGGGGTATCGGTCACACACGACGAATACCGCACGTTTACGGTGTTTCAAGTTGCTTAGCTACAGGTGATCAAACAACGGTTATTAACATGGCAACTCAAGCAATCATGGCATAGCACACAAACAGGTCAAGAGGTGAAGCACAAAGTAAACTATCTATGCTAGTCAATTTAAGTGAGGCACAACCTAAACATGGCATAACACTAAGTGTCGCACGATGATTAAAAGATTTGGTACTGTTCTGCCCTAAACCATATTTTAAGTTGGTTAACAACAGCAAACAATAGCACAAACACAAAGAACACGAAAAACTAATCAAGTTACATATAAAGAACACCACAAACGGAGTTAAGGTTAAAAAGATATAAGCAAGACAAGTTATGCACACATGCTGTACAAACAGGGGTAAATCTATATGCAAAATTGCAGCAACATGACATAGCAATACATGGGATGAAAGTAGACATGATGCTTAGCAAAATTCAATTGGAATCACTCAATTCCGATAAACGGTCGCGACACACTCGTCGACCGAAGTTGCAACAAAATAACAGTTTTCAGCACAGCAGAACAATAACATCAGGATAGCTACTTTGGAGCAAGATATAAACATGATGCAGCAAGCAAATATGGCATGTGGATGCATGAAACTGAAGTAGAAACATTGCTTAACGCAACGCAAAAGGAATCAAAGCAATAGGCCTCATGGATTTGTTACAATCATCAAGCAAAGTTGCAACAAAATAATAATAGCAGCACATAACAGGAAAAAGTAGCAGTTTAACGGCCTGATGCCCTGTTCAGCACACAATTACACAATCAAGATGAGCTCAAAACAGAAAGCTCACAAAAGATGAATTAAAGTACACGCAATTCTGAGCAACTTTCGTTTTAGGGGCAACGTCATCGGAGCTACAGATCAACGGGAATTAGCGTTGCAAAAATGAATCAGCACACGGTAATAATAGGACTTAGCAAAATTCGCAGGGGATTACCAACAGGAAAAAAAGAGGCCTCACCCCCACATGGGCTCGGCCCATCTGGCCTGGAGGGGGCTGCGGGGCTGGCTGGCGGCCTGGGCTGCAGATCTGGCCGAGGTGGGCCTCCTGGGGCGCTGGGCTGGCCGGCCTCGCTGTGCGCCGCAAGGGGCAGCCGGCCCAGCAACGCTTGGAGCGGGCGGCCCCCGTGCTCGATCCCGAGCAGGGCACTGGCGGCGGCGTCCCGTCGGTGCACCGGCGAGGGGGGCGACGGGCGCGGCGCGAGGAGGCGACTCCGACGAGGGGCGAGGTCAGCGCGGCCGGATCCGGCGGCTGGAGGGGCGCCAGCGTGGTCTCGGGGGCGGCGCAGGGAGCTTCGGGCTCGGGGCGTCTCCATCCATGGCGGCCACGGCTGTGGGGCTTCCTGCGGGAGAGAGAGAGAGGTGAGCAGAGGGAAAGAAGAGGAGGAAGGAGAGAGGGAGGAGGGCGCGGGGCGCGGCAGAGGGGAGCCGAGGGGGTCGCCGGCGGCTGCTGGTGCGGTGGCTCGGGCGCGGCGACGGCGCCATGGAGGCAGATCGGGGAGAGAGAGGAGAGGTGGAGAGGTGGGCGCATCTGGGCCGTTGGATCGGCCGATCCGACGGTCCAGATCGCAGGGAGCTGGATTTTTCGGGCAAAATGGGCAAATTGCGAAAATTGGGGCTTTTGTGAGGGGCGTGGCTTCAAAATGTGGCTAGGGAAACCCTAAAAATGGGTGGGAGTGTGGTGGTCTTTATATAGCATGGGTGGCTGGCAGTTTGCAAAAACATCCCCGATTTTTACCTCGCGCGCACGGTGCTCACGTTTCTGACCGCCGGGGGTCCGCAGTACCTCCGATTCGGGTAAAACTTCGAACTGCGCGATCAGTGCGTCGAGCCGGAGGCTTTCACCTCGCGCTAGAACCGTTCCGAAAACACTTTCCGGCGCGCAATAAAAATATCCCGTTTAATTATTAAACGGGGTTTTTCGTTCTGTTGGCTGCGGCTGGTCTCGTGCGGTTTTCACGACGGTGATCGCGTGAAACCCGGTGTCGCAAAGGTCGAGTGTCAAGGTGGCAAGGGTCGGTCTCCGTCCGATACGAGATAAGAGGGGGGGAAATAATCGCCGATCGATAAATCAGGGATGCAAACACCGCAAAAAAATCAGACAATCAAACAATTCACACCGAAAACAAAATTTTAAATTTTTGTGAAAACTGGGCTGTTACAGGTCCATTGGAATTTCTTATCTTTCTTGAGGAGTTCAGTCAGAGGCTTTGGACCTTTGGAGAAGTTCTGAACGAAGCGGCGACAATAGCTTCCTAAGCCAAGAAAACTCCTAACTTGCTTAACCGATTCAGGTGGAGTCCAGTCAAGGACGACCTGAACTCTCTCGGGATTGATAGCAATGCCTTTTGCAGAAATCACGTGGCCTAAGTAGGTCACTTCTTGTAGCCAAAATTCACACTTAGAGAACTTGGCATAAAGGCGATGCTCTCGAAGTTTCATCAATACCAACCTAAGATGTTCTGCGTGCTCTTCTTCGTTCTTCGAGTAGATGAGAATGTCATCAAGATAAACTACAACAAATTTATCTAGGTACTCCATGAAGATTCAATTCATCAAGCGCGAGAATGTGGCGGGGGCATTGGTTAAACCGAAGGACATGCCGGTGTACTCGTAAAGACGATATCGAGTAGTGAAAGCCGTCTTGGGAATGTCCTCGTTTCGGATTTTGATTTGATGATAGCCTAATCTCAAATCCATCTTGGAGAAGACAGAGGATCCAGCAAGTTGATCATAAAGATCATTGATCCTGGGCAGTGGGTACTTGTTCTTTATCGTCGCTAGATTTAGCGGGCGATAGTCTACGCACATCCTTTCTGTTCCATCTTTCTTCGTTACGAACAGAACGGGGCAACCCCATGGCGATGATCTAGGGCGGATGAAGCCTTTTGCCAACGAAGCATCAAGTTGGGTTTTTAGCTCAGCTAACTCATGTGGGGCCATTCTATATGGGCTTCTGGATATTGGGGTTGTGCCTTGTATAAGATCCACTATGAATTCTACACATCTGTCGGGTGGCATGCCCGGCAGCTCTTCAGGAAAGACATCCGGGAAGTCACGAACCACCGGAATATCTTCAAGGTCAGGAAGGGGAAGCAAATTCAAAGTATGCATCTGGATTCTAGAGCTGGGTGATGTGTAGTCAATTGTCTGGCCTGAAGGATGGGTGAGTTTAACTGACTTGGCTCTACAATCAAGGAAAGCATTCTATCTTGATCAGGAGGCTTACCATGAGGAATGTCACTTGCATTGAAATCTAAAACAGAATGTACCTCTATCATAGGAGGGTGAGTGGTAGGCTCACACAACTTCTCAATGGAGGGTAGATTCTTCACGTCTTCAGTTTTAATACCCTTCTCTTTAATAGACTTCTTTTCTTCTTGCATGTCTTCTGGGCTTAGGACAAGCATGCCCCTCTTCTTTGGTGGTGGAGGTGGTTCAGGGACGGACCAATCTTCGTGGTTCTTGGCAATCTTTCCCATCAATTCTTCTGCATCGTCCGTTGTTCTTTTCCTGAAAACACAACCAGCACAACTGTACAAGTAGGATCTAGATTCATCAGTTAGACCAGCATAAAATATATCAATTAATTCATTCTTAGGGACTCCATGGCCCGGTCTAGCCTGGATCAGACTGCAATACCTCCCCCAAGCTTTAGGGAGGTTCTCATCCTGCAACTGTGTAAAGTTATAAATTTTTCGTAAAGCAGCATGTTGCATATGAGCAGGAAAATACTTATCAACAAAAGAGCGAGCTAAGTCTTGAGGACTCCTAATAGAACCACATGGTAGTGCATCGTACCATGCTTTAGCACCTTCCTTTAAAGAAAAAGGAAAAAGCTTAGTAACATAGAAGTTTCGTATCTTCTCATCTGTAGTAAACAAGCCACCTAACTCAGTGAGTTTGGTCAGGTGTGCAATAGGATCATCATTTTCTCTGCCATAAAAGGGGTCATATTCAACCATAGATATAAGTGAAAGATCAACAGAGAAATTATAATCAGGATCATTGATGCATATAGGAGAGTAGAAAAAGTAGGATCAGGTACGGTCTTGTTCTTCGGAGAATGTTTTTCGAGAAGCTTCTTAATAGTGTCAGGGTCAGAGTCGTCAAACTCTGTTAGCTCCCTGCATAAATCATCATCAATTATAATATAATCATCATCAAGGAGTCTCTCCTTGAGTTTACTCAAATCGGGATAAGTGTAAGTCTCATCAAAAGGATAGCAAGTATCAGGAATTTCAATCCGAGATTTCTTGGCAGCAGCAGCAATCTGTTTCTCAAGAGCGTGACTAAGTGAACCAATATCATCAAGAGTAGTAGAAGCATCATCAAAAGTATCGGACATAGTGACAGATTCAGTAGAGGCATCATGTGGTGGAGGTGAAGCAAACTTACTCATAACTGAAGGTGAATCAAGTGTAGCACTAGTGTTCAGAACAGTACCTTTTCTCGTACGGGATGGTAAGATCGGGACCTTGGGGTCTTCTTTCTTACCCATAGAGGATAAATTGCAGCAGGTAAAATACTTCAAGTAGACTTGTGAATAAAGCTATGCTCCCCAGAAACAGCGCCAGAAAACAAGCTTGATAACCCACAACTGCAGGGGATCGAGATAGTCTTCGCGGGTAAGAATAACCCAATTTATAGATTCGACTCAAGGGGAGCCAAAGAATATCCACAAGCTTTAACAGTGGAGTTGTCAGATCCAACGCACCTGAGATACACTTACTTGCAACAAGATATTAATAGTAACTGCGATATGGGAGTGATGATAGTAACGGTAATAGTAAAACAACGAAAGTAAATAACTAGTAACCAGCAGAATTAAAAGCACTGTAGGCTAGGGAGATGGATGGTTCGGCGCTACATGGATAAGACACATCATGTAATCCACTTGGGTCAAGGCACACAGAAAAGCAAAGATCTTCTAGGCATAAATCAAACATCAGGCATGTATCCCACAGGTAGTTGTACATTCTTGCAATAAGAACTTGCACAACATCTTTTGTCCTACCATCCCTCTACAAACGGGGCCAAAAGGAACTTATGGAGATTAAGGTGCTCCTTTCAAAGAGCACCAGAACAAAGCATTAACAAACACTGGATACATGGAATCCTCAAATTATAGTCCATCCCCTTTGGTGTCCCAAGCTGTCACCTTTGGGATCGCCGGTTCCGGACTACAACAGGTGCAAACAACTCATAGATAGGATCAAGAACACAAATATATTCATGAAAACACATAGGGTTCAGATCTGAAATCATGGTACTCGGTCCCAAAGTGACAAGCATTAAGAGCAAAAAGTTGAAGCAAAGATGATAAACACCAAACTAGATGATAGGCAATATGCCCCCAACAATCTGATAAACTATTAGCTGATCTAACTCATCCAATCCCTACCATACCCTTTTCCTACAGCAGGGAATTACTCACACATGGATGGAGAAGTCATGGAGGGAGGATGGAGTGGTGATGGTGATGACGATGGCGATGATTAGCCCTCCCGGAGGCCAAAACAGCCTCCAGATTAGCCCTCCCGAAGAAGAACAGAGGGTGGCGGCGGCTCCGCGACGAGAACTTGGAAAATGACTTCTTTTCTGGGGTTTTCGCTTCACGGGAATAAATAGGAGCATCGGTAGGGCACCAGAGGAGGGGGGAGGCCCCCAGGCGGCCAGAGGGCGCGGCCTCACCCCTGGCCGCGCCAGGGTGGCGCCTGGGGCCCCTGAGCTCTGATACGTCCAAAACGTATCTATAATTTCTGCTTGCTCCATGCATGTTTTGTGTGATATTGCTATGATCTAGATACACTTTCAAACACTTTTGAGCATATTTGGACTAACCTATTAACTCAGTGCACCACAGTGTTAGTTCCTGTTTTCTGATGTTTTTCTATATCAGTTTTCCCCCATATAAAAAGTGCTCCAAAAATTCGGGAAAATTAGATAAAAAATCAGCGCAGAAGAACCTTCCGGAAGAACCTGAGTGGGGCCAAAGGGCCACCACCAGGGGCCCGGGCGCCCAGGTGGCGCGCCCTAGGGGCTGGCCGCGCCAGGGGGGCGCCTGGACCCCTGGTGGCGCCCTTGGCTGCCCCCCTTCGCCTATATATTCTCCGTGACGAGAAACCCTCAGAAGAAGAACCCTTTTTCGCGATCTCGCCTCTGTTCCGCCGCCTCCGCGCTTCCGAGATCGGGAGCACCAGCAGACCTCTTCCCGGCACCCTGCCGGAGGGAGGGCCGACCTCCGGGAGTCTCCTCTCCATCATGGATGCTTCCCGGATGTGTCGTGAGTAGTTTCTTTTGGACCATGGGTCCGTGATCAGTAGCTATGTGATGTTCTCCTCCCCTCTTTGTTCTCCATGGTTTAGACCTCGTGAGTTTCCCTACATGATCGAGGCAGTTTTGTAATCTTTCTGCTGTTGCTATGCTTTGTTTGATGGGATCTGATGGATTATGAGATTATGTTCAGATTGTGATAGAGTAATATATTTGGTTCTTATCTTTTATATTTTTGTTCTTAAGTAATTCTTGCATGTTCTCCGTTGCTGTTTATTGCTTTGGGCAAGTAGTAGGTAGTGACCCCAAGAGGGAACGTTATGCTCGATTGTGGGTTCATGCCCCCTGATGACACGCTTGAGTGACAGAAACATGAGTCTAGGGGATGTGTTGTTGCCACAAGGGGGAAAACAACGGTGCTTGTAACCGCGGTTGCAAGGATTGTTTACTTTACGCAAAGTGCTTTTTAATGCAGTTGTCTGTTGCTTTGGGTTTACACTTTGGGTGGGGCTCGCAACTTAATACCAGGGAGATGTTCTGGATAGATATCTCAAGGTGGATGATTAGTAGTAGATGTAGTTGGATTTCGATCTACTTATTTTGGCGTTCTGCCCATGCTTTTGAGCCTCTTCCTTTCTTTTGTAGCATAGTTAGCATTGCGGTGCATTCATAATCCTGTCAATTGCCCTTCTGTAATTTTTTCACCTAGCATAGCAGTTTTATCGTCTTTTGGGAGAGAGACATCACTAGTGAACATCACGTATCCCGGTCCATATCCTCATTATTGTTTCCACACTCATTTACTTTTCTGCTTTTACTTTCAGTTGCTATCATTATCCCTTGTGTTTAATCCTTTGTGAACAACAAGACCGGAGAGACTGACAACCTCTCTGAACTTCGTTGGGAACAAAGTTATTTGTGTCTGTGCGCAGGTCCGCGTCAGTTTCACCGCTGACACCTACTTATCATCTCCGGAGTCCTACTAGAGACAAACCTTGGTATCATCTCCGGCTGCAGCTGGTCTCAGGCGGTTCTCGCGACGGTGATCGGGTGAAACCCGGTGTCGCAAAGGTCGAGTGTCAGGGTGGCAAGGGTCGGTCTCCGTCCGATACGAGATAAGAGGGGGGAAAATAATCGTCGATCGATAAATCGAGGATGCAAACACCGCAAACAAATCAGACAATCAAACAATTCACACCGAAAACAAAAATTTTAATTTTTGTGAAAACTGGGCTGTTACAATACAACACCACCAACAAGGGATCTCGTCCCGAGATCCAGGACGGTCCGGGGGAGAGGGGGAAGAGAAAAGAGACACGACGTTCTTCAACACCACCAACAAGGGACTCTGCTCCATGTCGACGTCGAACTTCTGTCGAGATAAATTTCCGCAGGGATACGACAACGTCGGAAAAACGAAACCGTCAGTGTCAAAAGGAAGAACGACAGTTGAAAGCGACGATCAAGGTAAGCATTCTCACTGGAATTGTGAAGATACTGGGCAAGAGGACTGAAGTCAACAGACGACGACGATATAAACCAGAGTCGGACAGACTAAAGGTACTACAGGAATTCTCACCTGAGCTCGGAATCGAGACAATACTTCCCAAGCAAAGCATTGTAACGATTTCGATACTCCACACACTCGAGATCCTAGAGTTTGAAGGGGATAAGGCGAGAGTAAACAACTTACGACACTAGTCCTGACCAGAGTAAGGGTAAGGAGTAAAAAGGTTCCTACTCTCCAATAACTAACTTAGTAAATACAAAATAGTTTTTGTCTAGACTCGACATCGGCCAGAGAGGGGATCCTACGGTCGGTAAGGCTCTGATACCAATTTGTAAGGCCCGATATGCGGTACTGTTCCAGATCTAGGTGTTTCCACCCAGATCCGGGGACGAAGCACATATCGTTCCCACCGCGACATATGACAATGCCATATGCCCCGGATTTCCAACATGATATCACAACATTACAGATACAAGGATACAACATCTCATACAATCGGCATACAACTTCCTTAATACAATACAACAGTGGAAGATATATGTCTGAGTACAGACTACAAGCAAATGCCTAGTGGCAAAGAGAAAAAACATCGATCCCATAAACACACGGGTCCAGGCCCTCCGCCGGGATCCGCCTAACTAGTCGTCGTCGAGTCTCCACGTGAAACGTCAATCACCATACCTGTTGTCGATCAAGACCCCTGAAAAGAGTTTGGGGGTAGTATCATGAGTACAGAGCTACTCAGCATCCAACTGTAGTGGTCATCTGACCCAGCAAGGACTTCATCACTCGTCATTCTAGGACAACTAGTAGTTTACGGTAAGGAAGGGGTAAGTGGTGAGGTTGCTGCCACACTAGCATTTATGAAGTGGCTAACGATCTAGAGAGTAAGATAAGAAGCCAAGCATTCGATGAGGAATCGCCTCCAACAGGTCTTGCTATCAACTACTTACGCAAACATAACACCTATCCTATCCTTGTCCTCCTCTTCGCATCCCGACGAAGAAGAAGAAGTCAAGGCACACGTACACGTTGATCAAATTATATTAAAATTATCTCAGTTGTTGTTGTCTATGAACAAGGAGTAGGTCTCAAGTCGTCCATAACCGTGGACACGGCTTCTTGAAAAGATTTAACCCTGCAGGGGTGCACCAACTGCCCATTAGAAGGCTCCTCACGCACGCCCATCACTCTCAGTTGCTACCCATCATAGGCAACCATTTTATGATTTAGTTCCAAGAGATCCGAAACGACAAGTCCCTCTAACTAACAACGCAAAAATCCGGGTGGCCCCCGGGGAGTCGACACCCAATCCAAAATTTGTCCACGCTCTCGGATCGGACTCTTACGTAAGGCTAAGGTCGGGAAATCACACCTGACATCAGGGGACCCCTATCTCACCAAGTGTGGACCAACAAAGGAACTAAGTCTCCGCTAGCCCGAGTTGTTTGAAAACTACTGGCAGCTGACCAGCACACACACGGTTTCAAATGGTAAATCAGCTTGGGCCACCTCTAGAAATGTTTGAAGCTAGGTAGGTAAGAAGAGGGGACCCCATAAAATCCCACACGCGATTAGGCACGCTCAGTATTAAAACCAATATCCGGAACTCGGATCCTAGGTGACTCGAATGGAACAAAGCGTCGGGGCGGGATAGCCTACACCTTCCATCCTTCGTCGAATATAGTCAACATTATAATAATCATATCATCAACAACAATATAATAATGTGATATCCCGAACCAAGGAGTAACTGGGTAACATCGTAGCATCCTAAGCATGCATACTAAGCAGGGGCTGAGCAACGAGCAATAGTAACATAGCAGTACAAGGTTTGCTGGGAAGGGACATGGCTGTATCGGTTTGAAAGAGGTTGTAAACATGTGGTAGGATCAAACATCGAACCTAACCTAGACTAGCATGCAATCCGCTGGTTGAAATAGAATGGATCATAAGTAATGTATAGTCCTTGCCTGTTGATAAGTCGGATTCCGAAGGTGTAGTGGATCGCAAACTCGCATCGTCGCCGAGAGGTACCCGCGGAAGCACACAAGACGATAAACACTGGAAAGCAATCAACTAGCAAGCACTCTATTACTACGGGGCAACACAAGATCAAGAAGACATCACACGACACGGCAACGCGATACGGATCTATCGTCGAGAACGGTTACTAACAGTTTAAGTGGGGTATCGGTCACACACGACGAATACCGCACGTTTACGGTGGTTAAAGTAGCTTAGCTACAGGTGATCAACCAACGGTTGTTAACATGGCAACTCAAGCAAGCATGGCATAGCACACAAACATGGCAAAAGGTTAAGCACCAAGTAAACTACCTAGGCTAGTCAATTTAAATGAGGCACAACCTAAACATGGCATAACACTAAGTGTCGCACGATGATTAAAAGATTTGGTAATTTTCTGTACTAAACCATATTTTAGGTTGGTTAACAACAGCAAACAATAGCATAAACACAAAGTACACGAAAAACTAATCAATTTACATATAAGGCACACTCCAAACGGAGTTACGGTTAAAAAGATATAAGCAAAACAAGTTACGGGAACAATCTGCCAACATCACGAAGCACACTTTAGAGCAATGCATAAACAGGATAATCAAAGCAAACATGGTCAAAAATTATATGGAACTAAAGTATACATGACATGGAAGGCATGGCAAAAAGAATCATGCAAATAGACATCATAGATCAAAAGATATTAAGCAAACAACATGGCATCGCAAAGTAACAGACTTAGTGCAAAACAGAGGCGGCTGTCAAAAACAGCAGCATAGCAACTTTGGAGCTAAATAACTATATGACCATCAATCATATCATGGAAATGCGATACATGTAATGAAAGTAGACATGATGCTTAACAATATGCAATTGGAATCACTCAATTCCGATAAACGGTCGCGACACACTCGTCGACCGAAGTTGCAATAAAATATAAACAGCAACACACTAACAGAAGGATAGCTACTTTGAAGCAAGATACAATCATGATGCAGCAGGAAATTATGGCATGCGAATGCATGAAACTGAAGTAGAAACAATGCTTAACGCAACGCAAAAGGAATCACTCAATTCCGACGTACGGTTGTGAAGCAACCGTCGCCCGAAGTTGCAATAAAATAATAACAGCAGCACTTAACAGGAAAAAAAAGCAATTAACGGCCTGATGCCCACTTCAACACAGAATTAAACTATCTAGACGGCCTCAAACGGAAAAACTTTCTACATACGAACGCTAGAGCACGCAAAACTGAGCAACTTTCGTTTTGGGGCACGTTTATCAGAGCTACGGTTTAAGCGTTATTAACGGTGCAAAATCGAATCAGCAGCAAAATCTTAGACTTAGCAGAAAAAGAAAGAAAAAATACTGCAGATGGAAAAAAAATATGGGGCCTCATCCCTAGTGGGCATCGGCCCACTGGCCTGGGGCTGGATCTGGATCTGGCCACTGTTGGGCCGTTGCAGGCCGTGGTGAGGTGGGCCGCCTAGGGGCGAGCGGGCCAGGCCAGGCCACGTGGCCACGCACCGAGCGGTTTGCACGGGGAGGCCGAGCGGCAGCGCGGCTGGCTCGCCGGCCAGCCGGCGGCGAGGTCGGCTGTGGGGGAAGGGCGGCGGAGAGGGGCAGGGCGGCCGGATTCGGCGTCGGCGGGGTCCTCCGGTGGCCGTGGTCGCCGGACCCAGTGGCAGGCGGCGGCGCGAGCTTGCTGAGCCTCCCATGGCGCGGCTGCTGCACGTGAAGAGGACGGAGCAGGTGAGGGATAGGGAGAGAAGAGGGAAGGGAGGAGAAGGAGGAAGGGGGAGGAGGTGGCCGGCGGCCTGGCAGGGGCGGCGGCTCGCCGGAGCCGGAGGTGCGGCGGGCGGCGGCTGCCCTCGGGCTGGCGGCGCGCGTGGGACTCCACGGGCAGAGGAGAGAGATGGCTAGGGAGCTGACGTGGCGCACTCCGGTGCGTCCGATCGCGGGATCGAACGGCCCGAAAAATCTGAGATCTGGGAGGCAAAACTGGGCAAAATGGAGGGGGGTGACTGCAAATTTTGTGCTAGGGAAATCCTAGAAATGGGTGGGAGTGTGGTGGTCTTTATATAGCCCCGGTGGCTGGCAGTTAGCAAAAACATCCCCGGTTTTTCTCTCGCGCGCGCTGTGCTCACGTTTCTGACCGCCGGGGGTCCGCAGGACCTCCGATTCGGGTAAAACTTTGAACTGCGCGATCAGCGCGTCGAGCTGACGGCGTTCACCTCGCGTTGGAACCGTTCCGAGAACACTTTCCGGGGTTTTTCGTTCCGTTGGCTGCAGATGGTCTCAGGCGTTTCTCGCGACGGTGATCGGGTGAAACCCGGTGTCGCAAAGGTCGAGTGTCAGGGTGGCAAGGTCGGTCTCCGTCCGATACGAGATAAGAGGGGGGAAATAATCGCCGATCGATAAATCGGGGATGCAAACACCGCAAACAAATCAGACAATCAAACAATTCACACCGAAAACAAAAAATTTATTTTTTGTGAAAACTGGGCTGTTACAATACAACACCACCAACAAGGGATCTCGTCCCGAGATCCAGGTCGATTCGGGGGAGAGGGGGAAGAGAAAAGAGACACGACGTTCTTCAACACCACCAACAAGCACTAGTAGAAAATTGGGCAACCGTCTAAGCCTTTAGTACCGGTTACCTTACGAACCGGTACTAAAGGGGTCTTTCGTACCGGTTTGGGCGTCCAGGCGGGAGAGGAGCTTTCGTACCGGTTCGTGAGGAGCTTTCGTACTGGTTCGAGTTAGGAACCGGTACTAAAGGTTTTCGGCCAAAATTTCAGACGGTGGGTTGGGCCAGGGCTGGTCCTTTGGTACCGGTTCATGTGGAGAACCGGTACTAATTTAGCTCATGCCCACCCGATTCATCCCTGTCCCATGCCCACCCGATTCATCCTTCATTTCTTCCTCTCTCTCTCACATTTCTAAATTTTTTGCACCTCTCACACTCCAACAAATCTTCATTTTTTGTCCACCATTTTAACAAGATTAACGACATCTATCTATCCAAGGGTTAGCAATATCATCCTTTCTTCCGGCGTTCCTAATTTAGCTCATCTCTTTGCTAGTTAACTCGTATTATTTTTCTAGTGCTAGCAAGGTGTTCGATGAAATGCCTAAGTTAGGGATTTTATTTTATTTATATGAAATTTGAGCTGAAATTATATTATGTTTTGTAGGTTTTAGTATCATCCCCGTCCTCACCGTTGTCGATCGCCAGCGTCGTCCCCTAGCCGACACCGTACCACCTCGGTGAGCCCCTTCTTTTTTATAAAAAAACTTAGTTTCCGCACAGATGAAGTCAGAAAGGGTTGAAAATTGATGGTTACGGCGCAATAAGCAAAGGACACAAGCGAAGAAAAATGATGAAAATTGACAGAAGAAGTCAGAAAGGGTTGAAAATTGATGATGTGGCTTTGAATGGTTCATTTTGAACACACAAAAAGTCTCGATGAACTGAAGGATTTCTAGATATATCAACAAAACACACGGTTTCGCCTGCATACATCCCAACTGTGGCTCGTGAGTGCCCGCACATAAAATGCACCGTTGGGCGTATGCAGGCCAATCCGAATGATTTGTATTTGGTCGATGAACTGAAGGATTTCTAGATATATCAACAAAACACACGGTTTCGCCTGCATACAGCCCAACTGTGGCTCGTGAGTGCCCGCACATCAAATGCACCGTTGGGCGTATGCAGGCCAATCCGAATGATTTGTATTTGGTCGATGAACTGAAGGATTTCTAGATATATCAACAAAACACACGGTTTCGCCTGCATACAGCCCAACTGTGGCTCGTGAGTGCCCGCACATCAAATGCACCGTTGGGCGTATGCAGGCCAATCCGAATGATTTGTATTTGGTCGATGAACTGAAGGATTTCTAGATATATCAACAAAACACACGGTTTCGCCTGCATACAGCCCAACTGTGGCTCGTGAGTGCCCGCACATCAAATGCACCGTTGGGCGTATGCAGGCCAATCCGAATGATTTGTATTTGGTCGATGAACTGAAGGATTTCTAGATATATCAACAAAACACACGGTTTCGCCTGCATACAGCCCAACTGTGGCTCGTGAGTGCCCGCACATCAAATGCACCGTTGGGCGTATGCAGGCCAATCCGAATGATTTGTATTTGGTCGATGAACTGAAGGATTTCTAGATATATCAACAAAACACACGGTTTCGCCTGCATACAGCCCAACTGTGGCTCGTGAGTGCCCGCACATCAAATGCACCGTTGGGCGTATGCAGGCCTATCCGAATTATTTGTATTCGTACACACCGAGTGTCCGAGAGGTGGGATATATATAGGGGTCGTGTGCCTCTTTAGCCCCGGTTGCTAGCACAAACCGGTACTAGCGCGAGACCTTAACTGTGTACAGGCCGGTTCCCAGATCCAACGACTCACAAGCCGGATCCAACGACTCACAACCGCTTAAAAGAAACACGCGATCCGTGTACTTCTTCCTGATTGGTGGGATTCAGAGCCGGGTGAGGTTAAAAGCACGCGCAAAGCCAACCTCCACTATTTCTCTTCTCGCGAAGTCTTCCCCTTCCGCGGCACCGCCACCATCCAGTGTTTGTCGTAACCCTTTCAACTTTTTAGCACATGCTATGTGGGTCAACATTTTCGGAGTTCATTTGTAGTGCTAGAAAACTGGAAAATTAAATAAAGCAAAAAAGACGGTGGGTGGGGCCAGGGCTGGTCCTTTGGTACCGGTTCATGTGGAGAACCGGTACTAAGTTAGGGATTTTATTTTATTTATATGAAATTTGAGCTGAAATTATATTATGTTTTGTAGGTTTTAGTATCATCCCCGTCCTCACCGTTGTCGATCGCCAGCGTCGTCCCCTAGCCGACACCGTACCACCTCGGTGAGCCCCTTCTTTTTTATAAAAAAAACTTAGTTTTATGTGATAAACTTGAATATTAATTAAGTTGGTCACTCATATATCTATGATGTTGTGTAATTAATGATTTTTGATATACATATATAATGCAGATGAGTCGGCAATGGATGTACGGTGATCGGTGCCATCCCGACTTCATTAAAGGCATGCATTATTTTCTCAGCGTGGCTGAGGCAAACAACCGGACGAATGGTTTCATCTATTGTCCATGTAGTTCCTGTAAGAATATGAAGGATTACTCTACCTCAAAGACCATTCACGTCCACCTGCTGGAGAACGGGTTCATGCCCAGCTATAATTGTTGGACCAAGCACGGAGAAAGGGGGTTATATTGGAAGATAACGAAGAAGAAGAGGATAGTGACAACTATCCTATTTTCACTGAAGACGGTGATAGTAGAATGGGGGAAGACGAAGCTGAAGAAGAGCCCATTTTTGATGAGCCGATTTTTTATGACCCCGATGACGATTTGGGTCGGGCCATTCTTGATGCGAAGATAAACTGCGGAAGTGAAAAGGAGAGGTTGAAGTTGGAGAAAATGTTAGAGGATCACAACAAACTGTTGTACCCAAATTGCGAAGATGGCCAAAAAAAGCTGGGTACCCTGCTGGAATTGCTGCAATGGAAGGCAGAGAATGGTACTACTGTCAAGGGATTTGAAAAGTTGCTGAAAATAATAAAGAAGATGCTTCCAGGGGATAACGTATTGCCCTCTAGTACGTACGAAGCAAAGAAGGTTGTCTGCCCTCTAGGATTAGAGGTGCAGAAGATACATGCATGCATCAATGACTGCATCCTCTACCGCAAGGAGTACGAGAATTTGAATGCATGCCCGGTATGTGGTGCACTGAGGTATAAGATCAGGCGAGATGACCCTGGCGATGTTGAGGGCGAGTCCACCCCCAAGAAGAGGGTTCCTGCGAAGGTGATGTGCTATGCTCCTATAATACCACGGTTGAAACGTTTGTTCCAAAACAAAGAGCATGCCAAGTTGTTGCGATGGCACAAAGAGGACCGTAAGAAAGATGTGATGCTAAGACACCCCGCTGACGGGTCGCAGTGGAGAAAAATCGACAGAAAGTTCAAGTCATTTTCAGATGACGCAAGGAACTTAAAACTTGGTCTAAGTACAGATGGCTTTAATCCTTTCGGGGAGCAGAGCTCCAGTCATAGCACCTGGCCAGTGACTCTATGTATCTATAACCTTCCTCCTTGGTTGTGCATGAAGCGGAAGTTCATTATGAGGCCAGTGCTCATCCAAGGCCCGAGGCAACCAGGCAACGACATTGATGTGTACCTGAGGCCATTGGTTGAAGAACTTTTACAGTTGTGGCGTGAAGAAGGTGTACGTGTGTGGGATGAGCACAAAAAGGAGGAATTTGACCTGCATGCCTTGCTTTTTGTAACCATCAATGATTGGCCTGCTCTTAGTAACATTTCAGGGCAGTCAAACAAGGGATACAATGCATGCACACACTGTTTAGGTGAGACTGACAGTATATATTTGGGAAACAAGAATGTGTACCTGGGGCATCGTCGATTTCTTCCAAAACAACATCACGTAAGAAAGAGAGGAAAGCATTTCAGAGGTGAGGCAGATAACCGAACGAAGCCTACCCGCCCTACTGGGGATGTTATATATGATATGGTCAAGGATTTAAAAGTGATCTTTGGAAAGGGTCCTGGCGGACAATCTGTTCCGCATGATGTTGACGGACACGTACCCATGTGGAAGAAGAAGTCTATATTCTGGGAGCTACCCTACTGGAAATTCTGATGTCTATTCAGCTTCGAGTTGGTGTTCCCACCATCCTTCTTCAATATTATGACACATCTCCTAGTTCACCTGGTCGAAGAGATTAGCATTCTCGGTCCTGTATTTCTACACAACATGTTTCCCTTTGAGAGATTCATGGGAGTCTTAAAGAAGTACGTTCATAACCGTGCTAGGCCAGAAGGAAGCATCTCCAAGGGCTATGGAACAGAGGAGGTCATTGAGTTTTGTGTTGACTTTATTCCTGACCTTAAGCCGATCGGTGTTCCTGAATCGCGCTATGAGGGGAAACTGGGTGGAAAAGGCACGCTAGGGAAGAAAGCAACAACATGTATGGACGGACATTCTTTCACTCAAGCACACTACACAGTTCTACATAATTCTATCTTGGTGGCTCCGTACATAGTGGAACACAAGGATATCTTACGCTCCGAATACCCGGAGCAACGTGAAGATTGGATTGATGGAGAACACATGAAGACTTTCGGCGGTTGGTTGCAAAATCGTCTAATGAATGTCACTGATGAAGAACAACTATACTTGTTGGCCAAGCAACCATCTTCGACTATATCGACTTTTCAAGGGTACGAGATTAATGGGAATACATTTTACACGTTCGTCCAAGATAAAAAGAGCACCAACCAAAACAGTGGTGTCCGCTTTGATGCAGCAGAGGGCAATATGAAGAAGGTCACATATTATGGGTACATAGAGGAGATATGGGAACTTGACTATGGACCTAATTTCAAGGTCCCTTTTTTCCGGTGCAAATGGTTCAACCTGAAAGACGGGGTACAGGTAGACCCGCAGTACGGAATGACTACAGTGGATCTCAAGAATCTAGGGTACGACACCGAACCATTCGTCCTAGCCAGTGAAGTGGCTCAGGTTTTTTATGTGAAGGACATGTCTACCAAACCGAAAAAAAGAAAAGAAAGGCAAGAGTACACATCATACGATGAGCCAAAGCGCCACATAGTTCTTTGAGGAAAAAGAAACATCGTCGGAGTAGAGGACAAGACAGACATGTCAGAAGATTATAATAAGTTTGATGATATTCCACCCTTCAAGGTAAAAACTGACCCAAGCATCATCTTAAATAATGAAGATTGTCCATGGTTGCGTCGCAATCAGAAGAAAGGGAAACACACGAAGAAAACTCAAAAGACTAGCTAGATAGGGATCATAACTTGTGTATCTCAATATGGAAATCACTTTTGTGTAATGATGTTACTGTATGTAAGATATGGAAATCACCGCGACATCGGCGACTCCAACATTCGAATCTAGCCATGTGTATCTTAATTTTCAGTTGAGCTATGTACTTTAATTCGAGTTCAATCGTAATAAAATTTTATTCCCGCACATCCAGAGACAAAGAGCGAAAAAGAGAGAGAAAGGACAAGGGGCAGGGTGAAAAAAGTGCATGTGCACAAGTGTTGGAGAAAAAGAATACAAAAGAAATACAAAAAAAAGAAATAGAAAAGCTGCGCCACGGGAGATTTCAATAAAGAAACTGAAATAGAAAAGAGAAAGAAATAGAAAAGAAAAAGAGAAACAAACAGAAAATAAAAGAAAAAGAAATAGAAAAGAGAAAGAAACATAAAAAAAGAAATAGAAAGGAAACAGAAATAGAAAAAAAAGAAATAGAAAAGAGAAATAAATAGAAAAGAAAAAGAGAAAGAAACAGAAAATAAAAGAAAAATAAATAGAAAAGAGAAAGAAACAGAAAAAAAAGAAATAGAAAGAGAAAAAAAGAAATAGAAAAGAGAAAGAAACAGAAAAAAAAGAAATAGAAATAGAAAAAAAATAGAAAAGAGAAATAAATAGAAAAGAAAAAGAAAATAAAAGAAAAAGAAATAGAAAAGAGAAAGAAACAGAAAAAAAGAAATAGAAATATAAAAAAAAGAAATAGAAAACATAAAGAAATAGAAAAAGAAACAGAAAAGAAAAGAAAAAGAAAAAGAGAAAGAAACAGAAAAGAAAAGAAAAAGAAATAGAAAAGAAAAAGAAAAAGGGGCTTTCGTACTGGTTCGTGTTAGGAACCGGTACGAAAGGTTTTCGGCCAAATTTCAGACGGTGGGGTGGGGCCAGGGCTGGACCTTAGGTACCGGTTCATACCTACAACCGGTACCAAAGACCTTTGGTACCGGTTTGGGATTGGAACCGGTACGAAAGGTCCTTTCCTTCCCCAAATAACCCCGCGCGAGCCACTTTCTTCTCACATCTTCCCCAACTCTCACACTGCTGCCCCCCCCCCCGAGGAGAAGCTCGCCGCCGCCGCCTCACTCCCGTGGACGCCGTGGCCTCGCTCACTCGCCATCGTCGTTCCCCGAGCCCCGCCGTGCGCACCACCATGGTCGACGCGGCCCCGGACGCCCCGAGCACGACGCCCCACGCCGCCCCCTTCTCCGCATCGCCGTCGTCTCCATCGTCGATTCCGGCGACTACGGGCGTCCCTAAGCACGCTTCCCTCCCCTACACGCTCGTGGTGAGCGCAGCTACGGACTTTCCCCTCCCCCGTTCATTTCCACGCACTGGAGCCCCGTCGCCTTCGAGCACAGCAACGGTCTCCGCTGTGTGACGTCGCCGGCGTCGACCTCGATAGCCCTAGCCGCTCTAACATCCCCAGTAGACGCGTGGTAACCCCCCAGCTCGATTCCCTTGCCTCTGCCGCGCTGTAGCTCTTCGTCGCCGCCGGGAGGGCAGCGCCCCCGCGTCGGGATCCCGCCGGCGTGCTCTGTTGAGCACGGGCTCGAGCCCCCTCCTCTGGCTCCCTGACCTGTGGGCCCCGCCCGGGTTAATTAGGGGCCTAACCCCCTTGTTAGCCCCCATTTGATTAAATTAGATAACTGTTAGTTAGGGTGTTTTACTGACACGTAGGCCACTGGCCATTTTTTTTAATAAAAGAAAACTGTTTAATAAACTAACAGTCACTTACAGTGGGCCCCCTATCCTTTTATTTAATAAGAAATTGTTTTATTAAAAGTGTTAGTATGACATGTGGGACCCCACTGTCATATTAGTTAATTTTATGTTTTTATTTAAATAAGCCACTGACCAGTGGGACCCACTGGTCAGTATTAAAACTAATATAATTTATATTAAATAAATAGTAAAAGAAATAGAAAATGATTTATAAATGTTTTAAATTGATTAAAACTTATAAAATCAATATATTTTAATCTGTAACTCGGATCAAAAAATTTTATACATGAAAATTGATCAGAAAAATATAAAGAATACGGATACGCTACCCGTATACCAACCACACCCCTCTAACATACCGATGAATGAATTAATTGTTTTCAATTGTTATCCATCTAGCAATCCGTTAACCGGTTGTTAGGGTTAGGGTTATTGCTTTCTTCATTT
Organism: Bromus sterilis; assembly: GCA_950022295.1. Lineage (NCBI taxonomy): Eukaryota > Viridiplantae > Streptophyta > Magnoliopsida > Poales > Poaceae > Bromus > Bromus sterilis. The sequence continues at coordinate 277,672,198 of OX465599.1, read as the reverse complement.
CAATTGTTATCCATCTAGCAATCTGTTATGATCATGACATGATGAATGAATTAATTGTTTTCTTAATTTTGTAGTGACATTGAGCTATGGAGGACGACACCTTCATCCGAAATGAGGATCAAGAAGAAGTCGTGCAGAGAATGATATTTGAGAGTGCCCGTGGGCCGGAACCCGATGGAGATGACTTTGATCTCACACAATTTCTGAACGATGTCGGTGAGGGATTTGAGTCTGAAGAGATTAGAAGAGAGAACAAAGTGTCCATAACAAACTCCGGCGAGGTGTATATTTATGTATCAAGTCTATGTTCATCAGTAGATGCATTCATTTATTTGTGTTGCAATTATTAACGAATCATTTTTCTTTTAGCCTTCTGGATCATCGAGCAAGTCTGTTAAAACAAAACGAGGCCCGACGCAATTGCTAAAGGGCGAGGGTAGGTTAGCCCTCATCACATTTAATGATAACGGTGAACCGGTGCATCCGAAAGAGCACTGCCGCAAATTTATAAATCAAGCTGGAGTTCTTGTTAGGGACCATGTACCGATCAGCATTCAAGAGTGGCATAAGCCGAAGAACGCGGGGACTGAAGCTATTTATGTCAACGACGCGTTGAAAAATTTTCTTTGCGACAATCTACTGACACGCTTCAGCCTACCGGAAGACATGACAGAAGGCCAGAAGAAGAAACTCAAGGAATGGACTCTCAAGAAGATGGCCATGCTATTCCAGTCATGGAAGAAAAAATTATGGGAGAAATATAAGCATGAAGATCCAGTATTCAATGATAATCTAGTGAAGATAAAAGAACACTGGCCCGCATTTAAGAGGTATAAGCAATCGTCTACTCATGTGTCCCGATCGGTCACAAATACAAAAAATGCTTCAAAGAAGGAATTTTTCCATCATTTGGGGTCAGGTGGCTACAAGACTGCCATTCCGAAGTGGAGAGCATTTGAAGATAAACTGATGGATGCAGGAATCACTCCACAGACATGGAACTGTCCCGACCGGTCCAAGCTCTGGTTGTTCGCGCATGGGGCAGGGTTGGACCCAATGACAGGGAAGATCGTTGCGCAGGGGAAATGGAAGGACAAAATTGAAGCAATCACGAAGAAGCTTATAGATGCAATTGGAAAGGTCAGAAAGGGAGAGTACATTCCCGATAGAGAGAATGACGAGCTGACACTCGCTTTGGGAAATCCTGAACACGTTGGACGGGTTCGAGCTCGCCCAGGTCTCAACAAGAAGGAAGCGTGGCCGGAGTGCGCTGACACTTATAGAAGCCATTCGCGAAAGAAGAAAAAGGAGTCAGAGAGGTTAACGGAATTGTTAAATAGGGTGGAGGCGCTTGAGAAAAATCAGAGAGAACCTCATCAGCCGTTGTTTATACATGATCCTCAAGTCGATGCCGCCCCATCTCAGCGAAGAAGCAGTGTGGGTTCCTCGCATCTTGACGGATGTGGAGGAAGCTACCCCGTGGATTATGTCACGGAGAAGACAGATTGCGAGCTACATATGTTATTCAGGAACGTGTCCGTTAAGGTGGCGTTCGGCTATGTTTACCCAAATGAAGATGGAGCAACGCACCATCATATGCCCATTCCACCTGGCTGTGTTCGTGTCGGGGTGGATGAAGTTGTTTCGGGTTATGAAACATTGGAGCTTGATTTTCCTAGAGGTGACGATGAGAAGACAATGGCCGATGTCAAGCACGGTTTCACCCTATGGCCCAAGAAATACATCGTCCTTTTGCAAAGGCCACCGACTCCTCGTAGTCCACCTGAGCAGGAAAGGCCACCGACTCCTCTTCGTAGCGGTCCACATGAGCAGCAAAGGCCATCGACTTCTCCTGGTAGCAGTCCACATGAGCAGCAAAGTCCACATCTACCTGAGAGGGACCCCAGCGTGAGTCCGCCATCTCGAGATCCTCCGCATAAGACATCGTCCTTTAAGCGGAACGGTACACCGCCTAGGAAGATACCTAGAAAGGAGAAACCACTGCCGCCTATTGAGAAGTTACCTTGGGGAAAAACTATCGAGGAAAACATGGAAACCTGTAAGTCCGAGCTGAAAGCCTTTTTTGCTAAGAAAGTGCCAGAGATCCCTTTTAAGAAGACTCTAGATCCGGTGAAAGTTGTGCGTACCGTTGAGAATCTATATGACCCTGTACCATCGCCGCCATCTGACTATAGGCGTTCTATACAAAAGTCGTATGACGAGATGATGAGGGCTAAAAAACCCACTCAATCGGGTGTCACAGTGAAAAAAGGGAAACAACAAGTGCACCAGCTCGGACAACAACCCGTCCAATCGGTCCCCCCTCTCATGGTGTTTGACGAGAAGGCCGTTGAAAGTTCTCGACAATCCATCGATCACCCCTTACATGAAGTAGCATATCAATTTGTTCAAGGGAAAGATTTGGTCGAGAATCTCAGGAAGCTACCAACAAGTATGCGTAATTTACATACGTGGTACAGTAATGCCACAAAGAGAGGGATCTAGTGTATCATGGTTGGAGTTAAGGAAGAGCCCAACTTACAAGAATACTCTGTGAGCGTTGACTTCAGCGAACTTTTTCAGTTATACAATCTCCGGGCCCTCGACAAATCTATCATCAGTTGCTATTGTCTGTAAGTGATTTATTTATGTAATTTGAGAAGTCTTTAGCTCAGCTCGTTCTTTGTCTGCAAATTATAATCTTTTGTGCGCTATATTATGCAGATCGAAGATGCTCGAATGCAAAAGGGATGAAATCAAGCACATTGGGTTCATTGACCCGGATACAATGCATGAAATAACCATAGAGGATCCCATCTATAACAGGGATACACCGGAGACTTTGCTAAGGTTTTTGAAGCGACAACGTGACAAAAAGATAATAATTTGGCCTTACAACTTCAAGTGAGTGTTACTGTCTTATAAGACATTTCTCTTTTTCTCACGAGATGTTCAAATTTTAACTGATGACTTATATATATGGCACTGCATATTTAAACGTGCGCAGGTTCCACTTTATTCTTATCGTTATTGATATGTACGAAGGAAAAGTTGAAGTCTTTGACTCACTTAACAAAGAGCCTATACTATACAAGACGGCTTTTCTTATGCTCAAAAAGTAATTTTAATTCATATCGGTTTTTTTCGTTAATTTCCTAATATCAACTAATTGATAACTTTTTTATGCATTTTCTTTTGTCGGGCAGCGTATGGGAAACATTCATCACGGAAGATCAGTCCCATGAATGGAAACCGAAGCTGACATGGCGTTTGAACAAAGTAAGTAGTACTACCTAGGTCCACACACCTTTATCATACTTGATTATTGTTTAATTGAATTATATTCTTGTACAGAAATCCCCGCAACAACCACAGGGGACTAATCTATGTGGATACTACGTTTGCGAGGACATCCATAAAATTGTCAGCGAGAGAACAAATAATGAAATAAATAAAGAGGTACGAAAACAATATTCACAAATTTATTGTGTTATCATATATAAGTTGTGCTTAGTTTCAGTAATAATTGTTTGATTGTGATTTGATATATATACACACACACACACATAGCTCATGTATTCATTTGTATCTCATTCTTTTACAGTTGGCAAGAAAGCGGGACAATATCTCAATCGAGGAACGCTTCAAAGCAATTGGCGATGAATTGGCGGGATTTTTCCTTCGGGACGTCATACCGCCATTCGGAGAGTTCCACTATGAATGATGTAGATGTAACATATAGTTTGACTCGGAGATCGAGTACCACTATGCTACATGTAATAGATAGTATGCCTCGGAGAGTACCACTACTATATATGCATGAAGATTGATCTTCATGCATACGTACTACTTAATTTGTGATCTTATGCAATTACATGTGTTATATTAATATATGCACCAAGTTGCTATGCATCACCTTTTATCTTCATGTACTACCTAAACCCAAACGCGTAGCAGGCGCATCGACGCGATATGAAACGGTCCGATACCCCTAAACCCCTCCCTAAGCATCGAAGCGATATGAAACAGTACGATACCCCTAAACCCCTCCTAAAAACCCTAAACCCTGAATTAACCTTTGGTACCGGTTCGTATTACAAACCGGTACCAAAGCTCCTTTGGCCTGCGCACTCCTGGACGCCCACGTGGAGGCCCCTTTAATACCGGTTCGCAAGGAACCGGTACCAAAGGCGGGGGGGCTTTAGTACCGGGCCTTTTGTACCGGTTAAGAAACCGGTACAAAAGGCCCTCTCAAACCGGTACTGATGAGCGATTTTCTACTAGTGAAGGGACTCTGCTCCATGTCGACGTCGAACTTCTGTCGAGATAAATTTCCGCAGGGATACGACAACGTCGGAAAAACGAAACCGTCAGTGTCAAAAGGAAGAACGACAGTTGAAAGCGACGATCAAGGGAAGCATTCTCACTGGAATTGTGAAGATACTGGGCAAGAGGACTGAAGTCAACAGACGACCACGATATAAACCAGAGTCGGACAGACTAAAATTACTACAGGAATTCCCACCTGAGCTCGGAATCGAGACAATACTTCCCAAGCAAAGCATTGTAACGATTTCGATACTCCACACACTCGAGATCCTAGAGTTTGAAGGGGATAAGGCGAGAGTAAAACACTTACGACACTTGTCCTGACAGTCAGGACGAGAAGAATGTCTATCTCTCCAGGACTGATGATTACAACCTTGTCCAGAGTGTCATGCTCTACTCCATGGAGGCTGAGCTGCAGAAATGTTTTGAGAAGATGGTGCATATGAGATTATCACCAACCTCTCAAGGCGGTCTTCGCACCTCAAGCCAGGGCTGAACGGTACGAGGCTTCTGAAGCCTTCTTCTCAGCAAAGATGGACGAGCACGGCAGCGTGAGTGAGCACGTAGTCAAAATGTCTGGCTACATTCAGCGCTTGAATGCTCTGGAATGCCAGATTCTAGATGAACTTGCTGTTGATAGGGTGTTGCAGTCGCTTCCCCCTAGCTACAAAGGCTTTGTGCTGAACTACAACATGCAGGGATGACCAAAACCCCTTATGAGTTGTTCGCCATGCTGAAGAGCGCCGAGGTTGAGATCAAGAAGGAGCACGCCGTCTTCATGGTCAACAAGACCACTGACTTCAAGAAGTCAAGCAGGAGGGAGAAGGCCAAGAGAGGTGGCCCCAAGAGGGATGGCAAGTCAGTTGTCGCTCCTCCCAAGGCACCCAAGCCTAAACCCGGAGTGGAGTGCTTCTACTGCAAGGGTGAAGGTCACTGGAAACGCAACTGCCCCAAGTACCTAAACGACAAGAAGGCTGGCAAGGTCGCCAAGAGCGACGAAGGTATATTTGATATACATATTGTAAGGCCCGATATGCGGTACTGTTCCAGATCTAGGTGTTTCCACCCAGATCCGGGGACGAAGCACATATCGGTCCCACCGCGACATATGACAAGCCATATGCCCCGGATTTCCAACATGATATCACAACATTACAGATACAAGGATACAACATCTCATACAATCGGCATACAACTGCCTCAAATACAATACAACAGCGGAAGGTACATGTCTGAGTACAGACTACAAACAAATGCCTACTGGCAAAGAGAAAACATCGATTCCCATAACCACACGGGTCCAAGCCCTCCGCCGGGATCCGCCTAACTAGTCGTCGTCGAGTCTCCACGTGAAACGTCGATCACCATACATGTTGTCGATCAAGAACCCTGAAAAGAGTTTGGGGGTAGTATCATGAGTACAGAGGTACTCAGCATCCAACTGTAGTGGTCATCTGACCCAGCAAGGACTTCATCACTCGTCATTCTAGGACAACTAGTAGTTTACGGTAAGGAAGGGGTAAGTGGTGAGGTTGCTGCCGCACTAGCATTATGAAGTGGCTAACGATCTAGAGAGTAAGATAAGAAGCCAAGCATTCGATGAGGAATCGCCTCCAACAAGTCTTGCTATCAACTACTACGCAAACATAACACCTATCCTATCCTTGTCCTCCTCTTCGCATCCCGACGACGAAGAAGCAGTCAAGGCACACACACACGTTGATCAAGTTATATTAAGATTATCTCAGTTGTTGTTGTCTATGAACAAGGAGTAGGTCTCAAGTCGTCCATAACCGTGGACACGGCTTCTCGAAAAGATTTAACCCTGCAGGGCTGTACCAACTGCCCATTACGAGGCTCCGCACGCACGCCCATCACTCTCAGTTGCTACCCATCACAGGCAACCATTTTATGATTTAGTTCCAAGAGATCCGAAACGACAGGTCCCTCTAACTAACAACGAACAAATCCGGGTGGCCCCCGGGGAATCGACACCCAATCCAAAAGCCGGCCACGCTCTCGGATCGTACTCTTCTGTATGGCTAAGGTCGGGGTTAGCCTCACCTATATAACAGGGGACTTCCCTAGCTCACCAGTGTGGACCAACAAAGGAACTAAGTCTCTGCTGGCCCGAGTTGTTTTAAAACCACTGGCTGCAGACCAGTACGCACACGGTTTCAAATGGTAAATCAGCTTGGGCCACCTCTAGAAATGTTTGAAGCTAGGTAGGTAAGAAAAGGGGACCCCATAGCATCTGACACGCGGTTAGGCACACTCAGTCTTAAAACCAATACCCGGAACTCGGATCCTAGGTGACTCGAATGGAAGAAAGCGTCGGGGCGGGATAGCCTAGACCTTCCATCCTTCGTCGAATATAGTCAACATTATAATAATCATATCATCCATAACAATATAATAATGTGATATCCCAAACCAAGGAGTAACAGGGTAACATCGTAGCATCCTAAGCATGCATACTAACCAGGGGCTGAGCAACGAGCAATAGTAACATAGCAGTACAAGGTTTGCTGGGAGGTAACATGGCTGTATCGGTTTAAAAGAGGTTGTAAGCATGTGGTAGGATCAATAATCGAACCTAACCTAGACTAGCATGCAAACCGCTGGTTGAAATAGAATGGATCATAAGTAATGCATAGTCGTTGCCTGTTGATAAGTCGGGTTTCGAAGGTGTAGTTGATCGCAAGCTCGCATCGTCTCCGAGAGGTACCCGCAGAAGCACACAAGACGAAAACACTGGAAAGAAATCAACGAGCAAGCATATATTACTACGAAGCAAACACGAGCAAGCATCAACAAGAAGCAACACGAGACATCGCACCTACCGTCGAGAGCGGTTACTAACAATTTAAGTGGAGTACTCGTCACACACGACGATACCGCATGTTTACGGTGGTTCAAGTTGGTTAGCTACAGGTGATCAAACAACGGTTATTAACATGGAATCTCAAGCAAGCATGGCAAGAGGTGAAGCACAAATAAACTACCTAAGCTAGCCAATTTAAGTGGGGGGTAAAACCTATACATGCCGACTATTACGGACCCCACGATATTTATTGCATTCGGTACTGTTTTGCCCTAAACAATATTTTATTATTTTTATTAGCAAGCAAGAACAGCATAAGCACAATCTACATGCAATTCTAGTCAAGTTACATATAAGAAACATTTCAATCAGAGCAACAGTTAAAAAGTTATTGCAGTTACAGTTACAGTGGCAAACAGTGTAATTAACAGTCAAACAACATGTAAACAGGGTCAAACATGGCAACAAACAACATTTTAATAATCTACGCGCAAAAAAGGAGCAACTTTCATGTAGAAAGCGTCTCCATCGGAGCTACCGGTGAAAAGTTACGGGCACCGCAATAAAACAGCTAAATCTGCCTAAATAAATAAATAAAACCTAGCGAAAAAACTATACGGGCCGAAACTAGAGCTATTTGGGCCCAACAGAAAAAAATACAGAACTAATAAAGAAAAATAAAAAAAGGGGGGGGCAGCCTCACCCATGGGCCTTGGCCCAGCTGGGGAGGCGCTGGGAGGCTTCGGGCCGCGCTGGAGAGTGGGCCGTGGGGGCTCCTGGGCCACTTGGGGGCGCGCAGTGGGCCTTGGAGGCGCAGCCAGCCCACCACGGACGACCGCACGAGGCGCTCGTGGACTCGTCCTCGTACGAGCGCGTACAGGTACTCCGGCGGCGGCGCTCCAGTTCTGCTCAGGCGAGGGGAGGTCCGGCGGCTGGCTTGGATGGCGGGCACGGAGGGGATCCTCCAGATCCGGGTGCGGCCTCCTCGGATCCGGCGACAGGGAGGTCAGCGGCGAGCTCTGTTTCGTCGTCCATGGCGCGAGGCGAGCTCTAGGGCGACGTCCATGGCGGCAAGAAACGGGGAGAGAGGAGAGGTTAGATGGGGAGGGGAGGAAAGGGAAAGGGAAGAGGGAAGGGAGGAGGAGGCGCGCGGGCGTGGACCTGCGGGTGCCGGCGGCACGGCTGCTCGGGCGTGGGGGAGACCATGGGGGCGAGGCGGCGCGGAGGCTAGGCGCAGGAGCTCGGGCAGGAGCGGCTGCTCGGGAAGCTTCACGGGGCGACGTGGCAATCACTGGGCCGTTCGATCAGTCGATCCAACGGTCCAGATCGACGCCGGCTGGTCTTCAGATCTAGGTAGGTGGGGGGTTGGTTGATTCTGTGGTGGGTGGCGGCGTTGGGTTGGGGGGCACGGAAAGAGAGGAGCTAGGCTAGGGTTTGTCCAGATTTGGTAGGTAGCACTGCTATAAATAGCAAGTGGGTGTTTGGGGGTGTTTTCGGTCCACGAAATGGCCCGTTTTGGGTCCTGTTTTTCGGGTGGCTAGAATCCGAAGATAAAAGGGGTATTTGGGGGTCCAGTCAACAGCTCGCGCGCGACATTTTTTTTAAATACGCCCCTCGGGTTGCATCGACTACTATGCCTGGCACATCCGAACGTTCACCTACCCGACGAAGTCGGACACGCGCAAAATTTAAAACACCGCCTCAGAGTACCGAACTGACGTCGTCGGCATCGTTTAACGCCAAAATAGAACGTCAAGCACCTCCCGATAAAATAACCCATTTAAATATAAATGGGGTTTTTCCGCACCGTTGGTTATGGCTGGTCCTATGCCGGAAGTTGCGACAGTGCTCGGGTGAAACCCGGTGCCGCAACGAGGTCGTGTGCCGTTGGGAAAAGGGTTCGGTCACGCAACCGATACGAGAAGGAGGGGGGGAGATTCACCGATTAATAAATCGGCGAAGCAAACACTGCAAACAATACATGCAATCAAATAATTCACACTGAAAACATTTTTTTTAATTTTTGTGAAATCTAGGCTGTTACACATATTGTTGATCTTCTCTTGACAAGCGTCGGGAACACATCATGGATACTTGATACAGGATCTGTCGCTCATATTTCTAATTCCATTCAGGGACTAAGGAATAGGAGATGCTTGCTCAAGGATGAAGTGACGATGCGCGTGGGGAATGGCTGTCAAATTGAAGTATTGGCGGTCGGCACGAAGCATCTTAGTCTCCCTTCGGGATTGGCTTTAGTTCTGAATAATTGCTACTATGTACCCGCGTTGAGTGTGAACATCGTTAGTGGCTCTTGCTTGAAGCAAGACCGCTATTCTTTTAAGTCTGATAAAATTGGTTGTTCGATTTATAAGGATGAAATGTTTTATGTTCACGCACCGGAGTTGCATGGTTTATTCGTGCTTGATCTCGATGGTGACGTGTGTCACATTAACAATATTGAGGCCAAAAGATTGAAGAATGATGAAGATCACATGAAGATGTGGCATTGCCTACTTGGTCATATTGGTATAAAGCGCATGGAGAAGCTCCATAAGGATGGACTTCTTGAGTCATTGGATTTTGGATCCCTTGATACATGTGAACCATGCCTCATGGGCAAAATGACAAGGACTCCATTCAATGGGATAATGGAGCGTGCGGATGACTTGTTGGGGATCATACACACGGATGTATGTGGACCCATGAACGTCCCCACTCGCAATGGTCTTCGTTACTTCGTGACCTTTACTGATGACTTGAGCAGATATGGGTATATTTACTTGATGAAGCACAAGTCTGAAACCTTTGAAAAGTTCAAGGAATTTCAGAATGAGGTCGAAAATCAACTCGGAAAGAAAATCAAGCACCTTCGATCGGATCGAGGTGGCGAGTATTTGAGTCACGAGTTTGGCAATCATCTGAAGTCTTGTGGCATAGTACCACAGCTTACGCCGGCAGGCACACCTCAGAGAAACGGTGTGGCTGAGCGACGTAATCGAACCCTATTGGATAGCGTACGATCGATGATGTCTCATGCTGATTTGCCGGTGTCATTCTGGGGGTATGCATTAGAAACTGCCGCTCATATTCTTAATAGGGCACCATCCAAATCCGTAAAGACAACACCATTTGAAGAATGGCATGGCACGAAACCTAAGTTGTCTCACCTGAAGATTTGGGGTTGTGAGGCTTATGTTAGGAAACTACAGCCTGACAAACTTGAATCCAAGGCGGATAATTGCATCTTTGTGGGCTATCCCAAGGAAACTTGTGGATACACATTCTACAACAAGTCTGACAGCAAAACGTTTGTTGCCAAGACGGGACACTTTCTTGAGAAGGAGTTTCTCGCGAAAGAGTTGAGTGGGAGGAAAATAGACCTCGATGAAGTGACTGACCAATCACTCCAATTGGAAGAAACGGCTACGGAAATTGTTCTGGAACCATCTTCCACGGTGGGAGCTGAAGAGAATGGCCAGAACGACATTCATAACGATCATGACATTGATGATGATCATGATGATAATGAAGAGGAACCTTTTATGCCCCGTAGGTCATCAAGAGTCCGTCAACCTACAGAATTTTACGGACAGCTTGTGAATGCAATCTCGGCTGATGAGTCGGATGAACCTACAAGTTACAAAGAAGCAATGGAGGGACCCGAGTCCGAGAAATGGCTTGAAGCCATGAAATCCGAAATAGACTCCATGTACACCAACAAAGTATGGACTTTGGTGGATATTCCCGAGGACCGCAAGGCCGTCGAGAATAAATGGATTTTCAAGAAAAAGACTAAGGCAAACGGAAACGTATCTGTCTACAAAGCTCGACTTGTCGCGAAGGGGTTCCGACAAATTCAAGGAGTTGACTACGAGGAGACGTTCTCTCCTGTAGCGATGATAAAGTCTATTCGGATCCTAATAGCAATAGTTGCATATCATGATTATGAGATATGACAGATGGATGTGAAAACTGCATTCCTAAATGGCAACATTGAGGAAGAGTTGTATATGATGCAACCAGAGGGGTTTGTCGATCCAAGGAACGCTGGTAAGGTGTGCAAGCTTCAACGGTCCATCTATGGGTTGAAGCAAGCATCTCGGAGCTGGAATCTTCGATTTGATGAGGTCATTAAAGCTTTTGGATTTGTCCAAAACGTCGAAGAGTTCTGCGTCTATAAGAAACTGAGTGGGAGCTCTGTAGCATTCCTTGTGTTATATGTAGATGACATATTACTAATAGGGAATGATAAGAAATTCTTAGAGGTGAAGGGTTCGTAGCAAGGAAAACAAAAAAAATTCCTACGCATAAACAACCAACAAGCCAAGATCTAATCTAGGAGATGTAAGCAACGAGTAGGATGTCATAGAAGAACTCACCCTCGAAGACTTAAAACGTTACGAGATCAAATCTCGTGTATGATGTAGTGGTTCACTTGCCGATCTCAAGATCGCGATGATGTACGCTGAGCGTCTCCGTGCTCGGTCACACGTACAGCTTGATGACGACATCCGTTCCCTCGATCTAGCGGGGCAGCGGAAGTAGAGGATCCCCGGAAATCCAGCAGCACAACAACGTGATGCGGTGAAGAATCCCACGGTCAGGGCTTCGCCAAGCGGAAGACCATGGTATGGAGCAGCGGGAGGAGAGGAAGGGAGGTGAGGCAAGTATATGGGAGGGGAAGCCCTCACCCTCCTTTCATAGGGGAGGAGTGGGCAGCCCAAGAGGGGGGTGCGGCCAACTCATGGTGCCTCCACCTCTTCCCCTCTTGATGTGAGTGGAAGCCACACTCACACCCACCCATGCTCCCTTAATTGTCCACTTGGAAAATCCAAAGGTTTTCTTTAATAAATAAATAAAACATTTCTATTTCTTTATTTAATATTTGTTAATCCTATTAACAAACATTTGCACATTGCACCTCGAATCATTTGTTAATTCTATTAACAACCATCCGACAAAAACCCCTTGAACTATTTCAATTTTACCCGAAACAATTTCGGTGCTGTCCAAAACATTCTTCAATATTCCTTATCCTCTCAAAATGCATCATCAAACCTTAAGTGTGTCACCCTACGGTTCGCGAATAATACAGACATGATTGAGACACCTCTCCGATCAATAATCAACAGCGGGATCTGGAGATCCGTGATGACTCCTATATATTCAACGATGAATCTTGTGATCGTGTGAACCATCAACGTCGTAACTAATTCCCTTTGTCTCGCGATATTTTACTTGTCCGAGATCCGATCATCGGTATCAACCATACCTTGTTCGATCTCGTTTCTGACAAGTACTCTTTTACTCGTTCTGTGATATGACATTCTTGTGACCTAGTCACGTGCTTGCAAGCGGTGTCAATGTGATATCACCGAGAGGGCCCAGAGTATATCTCTCCGTCATTTTGGATGGACAAATCCCATTCTTGATCCATGAGCCTCAACTAATACTTTCCGAATACCTAACACCACCTTTATAGTCACCCTGTTACGGTGTGACGTTTGATGTCATTAAAGTATTCTTTCGGTATTAGTGATTGACATGATCTCATGGTCTAAGGAACAAGATTACTTCGAATGCAAGATATAACAATATAAACTAAATGACTTGATCGTATTGTTATACTTAGTTTGGGTATATATTCATCACATCATTCTCCTAATGATATGATCCCGTTATTAACAACATCCAATGTTCATGATCAGGAAACCTTGATCATCTGTTAATCGACGAGCTAGTTAAAAGAGAGGCTTTACTAGGAACCATTGTTTGTTTATTAAACACACATGTATCAACGTTTCCGGTTAATAAAATTCTAGCATGAGAAATAAACGTTTATCATAAACAAGGAATAATATAATAAACACTTTATTATTGCCTCTCGGGCATATTCCCTTCAGTCTCCCACTTGCACTAGGGGCAATAATCTATATTACATAGTAATGAATCTAACACCCATGGAGTTCTGGTGTTTATCATGTTTTGCCTTTGGGAGAGTTTTAGTCAACGGATCTGCCACATTCAGATCTGTGTGTACTTTGCAAATCTTCACATCCCCATCCTTGACATACTCACGTATGGAGTGAAAACGGCGCTTGATATGCTTGGAATTCTTGTGAGACATTGGTTCCTTAGCATTGGCAATGGCACCATTGTTTTCACAATAGATAACCATTGGATCCAAAGCACTCGGAACCACGCCTAGTTCGGATATGAACTCCTTCATCCAAACTGCTTCATGTGTTTCCTCTGAGGCAGCAACATATTCCGCTTCTGTTGATGATCCCGCTACCACAGATTGCTTGGAACTCCTCCAACTTACTGCTCCTCCATTCATAATAAATACGTATCCGGATTGTGACTTAGAGTCATCCGGATCAGTGACGAAGCTAGCATCGACGTAACCTCTTGCGACGAGCTCTTCTTCACCGCCATACACGAGAAACATATCCTTAGTTCTTCTCAAGTACTTAAGGATATTCTTGACCGCCGCCCAGTGTTCCAAACCTGGATCGGATTGGTACCTGCTAGTCAAACTAACAGCATGTGCCACATCTGGTCTTGTACATAGCATAGCATACATGACAGAACCTATGGCTGAAGCATAGGGAATCTTATTCATTTCCTCTCTATCTTCTGTTGTAACTGGACATTGAGTCTTACTCAACGTCTTGCCTTGCAACATTGGTAAGAACCCCTTCTTACTTTTATCCATTCTGAACTTCTTCAAAATCTTGTCAATGTATGTACTTTGCGAAAGTCCAATTAAGCGTCTTGATCTATCCCTGTAGATTTTGATGCCTAATATATAAGCTGCTTCACCGAGGTCTTTCATCAAAAAATTACTGTTCAAATAACCTTTTACACCTTTTAACAATTATATATCATTTCTGAAAGCTCAAGAATGATCAGAGGGGGAGGGGGTGAATGATCACTTCTAAAAATTCTAAGGAACTTAGAAGGAATTCATGCAAACTGCGAAGGACTAAGAACATCTCGAAGGAAATACAGTATCGAAGGTAATGCATAGCTCGAAAGAATTAAAGGCGAAGGGAAACATCGAAGGCATACAGGCTACGAGAGAATACTTAATTCAAATGTATGAAGGAAAACGATCCTGACACGACGATGTTTGGTAAACCAGTTCACACTCTGCAAAGTGCTACGTCTGGTTGGAGGGACTGGTGATTGAACACCTGGAGTAAAACTCTCTCCGTCCTATTCTCCACTGCAACAAACTCCTCGAGCTTGTCCAGTTTTCACTCGTGGTAGATGATTCAGGACATCTCCGAGACCTTTACAAACTTCCTTCAGCAGTGACAATTACTCTTCGACTGCTTGACAGGCGACGCCTAACCGTCTAGGAGACTTGCAGTTCTCCAAGATAAAAGGATCGGCTAATCTCAACCTAAGTCATAGTGAATTGCTCAACTCAGCTCAGACTTGGGATTTGGTTTTCTCTCGATGAATCTCTCTTGGGATGCTCACAGACTTCAGTCTTAGAATCTTCAGTGGAGCAGCCGACCCGAAATGGCGGGTAGGTGCGGGGTATTTATAGTTGGCGATCCCGATGGGTAGAATGACTGAAGTGACCCGATGCAACCGCTTGACGCGTGTCCACAACGGTCGGATTCCAATCACTGCGCAACTTTACTTGAGGAACAAGTAAGCTGACTTACCGAACGAGTTCTCTCTCGAAGGCACGAAGTGTGAGGACTTTGCCTTCGAGCTATTCACTCGACTCAGTAAGATTTCTCTCGGTAGGCTTTTGTGGGTTTTGATTGAGCAGAGCAAGTTCACTTCAACTAAGATCTCAACTAGCAAACCCCTCTTAATAGTACGGTTTTTCCTACGACTCAAGAAATAAAGAGAAACTAGCAAAAAGACTAAGTCTTCGACCAGCTTCAGCTTTCTCCTCGTTGCGCTTTTGCTCGAGAGGAACATCTCCTTCCACGACATTTTTAGGGGTCGTCTTCCTTCAAAGGTTTCGGTAGATAGCTGCAGCTTCACTGCAGCGAGTTGTCCTTCGACCTTCTACATGCAAACTCCATTCTCTCGGAACCTAAGTATCTGTTTATACTCGAAAACAATATTAGTTCTACTTCTGCTTTGTCCAACAATGTCCAAAACCTCGGGGGGGCAAAACTTGCTCTTACAATCTCCCCCTTTTTGGACGATTGTTGACAAAACAGGCATCGATAAATAATTTGAAAAAGTTTGAGTTTTCGATGATAAACCAGTGCTAAGGATTGATGAAGAACTCCCCCTTGATGTATGCACGTAAGATAAAAATTTCCTGTGAAGTGCATATATGACAAGTAGAGTCGAGGGAAAAACATCAATAATCTTAGCGAATGAAATTGCATTCCAGATAGTGTCCAATGAGAAATATGCAATCTCCTCGAATGACCTGTGAACTTATATGAAAGATAACTCCCTGCAAAAGGTTAAGTATTGCAAGCAGCAGATAGATATATTACGAAAAGAGTAGCAGTTCACAGTCCTACTTAGAGTTAGTTACAACCAGATCGAATGGGAATCGAAAGTTTGTTGAAACTACTCAGAAAACCTCAAAGATCAAAAGTTTATCGAATGAAAAGCAAAGCCCTTAACCCCGTAGGCAAACTAATTTCTTCGATGCCACTACATCTCCCCCTTTTTGTCACAACGTACAAAAAGTCGAGAGGATAGGGTCGAAAGAAATCCCTACTCGCGAGGCTGGCTCCGGCGACGACGAGAAGATTCGGCGAGCGTTGGAGCACGAAGAATTGGACGAGCGCCGGGAGGAGTGATCTTCGTGCGGAAGGAGTGTTGATCTCCAGAAGATTCCAGCTGCGATTCCGGCGGAGTCCGGGGGCTTCGAGGATGTGGCAAGTAAACTCTCGGTTGACGCTGAGGAGGGGCTTATTCTTGCTCGGAGTCGGAGGAGAGGGTGTCCATAGTGATGTGATAATAGTCGTCGACATTGAGCACATCTCTGTTCTTCGGCAGACGAGGGATATTGGGATCCGGGCGATCTACTCGATCATCATTTGTCCAATTTCTATTTAGATGGGGAGGATATTCTTCGAACCCGCATCGTTGAAGTTGACCGAGGGAATTGAACTTCCTTAAACCTTTCCAATCACGGCGAAGGCATTCACGCAGAATCTAATTGTTGTTCATGGCAATGTTTCGTAGGTGATTGATTTCGTCCATCATAGCTTGCTTCTGAATGAAATCTTGATCAATGTGATGTTGAAGCATTTGCTGGGACCGAAGAGAAACTTCCAAATGATGCACTGGCTTTATAAACTTCGAGCGAATATTTCGCTCTGTGAAGTGGGCGCGGATGCAAGTGTGCTCAGCAAAAGGATCGGTGGTTCGAGCAACAACCTGCAATACGTCACGAACAGGAGGAGTGAAAATCTTCGGGTAAATGGATACGGGGAATGGCACGTCCCGAGAGTAATTGCAGATTTCCATCAGCCATGGTGCATATGGCTTGTGGGAATTGTGGTCATCAGCACAAGACACCAAAGTTCTGAGGAAGTAGTCTTCAAAATCGAAGGGACGACCGTGGACTAACTTCATCAGAGCAAGTTGCACATCATTTGGAATGGGAAAATCATCGTGCACATCGAGCATTGGCATCAAAGTCTTCGATAGAATATAAAACCATGCCTTTGCTTCAAATACCAAGTGTCTTGGCTTCGGCTCAGTGGGGTAGTGATCTCCTACGACATCTGGATCCATAAGCGTAGAGAATTCAGCTGGAGTTGCAGCAGGTAAGTCATGGAGCTTGTGAGGTAATCCTTCGAAACGAGGTAAATTGATGATGGCCAGAAATTGATCGACAGTCATATGAAAGACTTGGCCTTGAATCATATAATCAAATTTCCATGTCTTCGAGTTCTCCGGATCTCCAGTGACATAAAGCGTTGCATAAAACTACTTGATAAGCTCGGGATTGTAACCACAATCGAGAGCAAACATCTTGTGAGCATGCAGACTATCAATTGTTTCGGCAACATTCTCGAAACAAGTAGTGGAGTACACCGAAGGCATATCAAGGTATTGATGCTGGAAAACTCTTGCCTTGTTGTACAACACACGAGTATAGTAGATAGCTTGTTCTTGGGTCCAAAACCGAAGAGAATATGCACTTCTGGGCTTCTCGTAGGGATTGGTACCGAAGAAAAATGGTTTGTGTTCGCGCCTTTTGAAGATAGGACCTCCACGAGGAACATCTGAGCGGAACAGAGGTAGCATTTCTCTCGGATGAGCAGAGTGAAGCAGCTCATCAACTGGAAAAACTTCAGCAGCATTATCTGGCATCTGGAATACAGGTTCATCAGGTCGAGTGATGGATGATGGAATGTTTACGATATCCTGAGTCGGAATGACTGCAGGAGCATTCTCTTCGGGCTGAGATACGACGGCATCTCCTTCGTCGGTTTGAGCATTTTGTGCGGCCTCTTCATTTTCCACGGCCTCCAAGTCTTCATCTAGTTGGGTAAAAGCATCAACCATTTCTTCGTTCGAGGAACTTGAAGAGGAGGAGGAAGAATTGTCACTTGAACTGACATCTCCAGAACTATTGCATGCGACATGGTCTCGTCGAGAAGAAAATGTCGTGATGTCAACATCAGCATCTTCTCCTTCAGGCAGAGTCTTGGCAGAAGAGTAATCTTTCTGGGCAGAGGAAATGGGGACTTGTGTTTCTTTCTCGACCTGAGCCACTTGCTCGGTCTCTGCATGGACTTGGGTTTCGATGACTGGGGTGGTCGATGGAATGACGAGAGGAGGTGATGGTGGGTTTGGGGGTGGCGTCGAGGCTTTTGGTGGTGAGGGTTGACGAGGTGGAAGTGGAGGAGTTTGTTGTCGTGGTGGAGGAGTGGCTTGGCAATGGGGTGGAGTTGTTTGTCGAGGAGGTGGGGTTCTTTGGCGAGGTGATGGAGTTTTCTTGCGGGGAGGAGAGGATTGCTTGGTTGGATTTGGTTCAGATTCTTGTCGAGCTGTGGCAGCATCGACCTCGGTGGTCTTGGACTTCTTGGCGGTCTTCTCGATCTCTGGCGTCCCACGCACAGAGGTTGGGGCAGCAGACTTTCTCTTTCGAGATTGTCTTTGGAACAGAGCATCATTGTGCTCTTTGCAAACAGCAGACACAACTTGTTTAACTTTGTCGAACACAGCAGTTAAATTCTCTTTCTGAGCCCTCCTGGAGGCTTCAGCCGAAGCAATCTTGGATCTGAAAAAAATTCGGGACTCAGCGTCCTCGGTTTCTTCTTGAAGTTGCCTGGTGTAAAACCTCACTTGTTCCTTATCCTTTTTATCCTGGGTGATATAATCTTCCCAGCGAATCATGTATCGAGCAACATGCTCTTGGATTTCAGCAGGAACATCGTCCTCGGCAGTGACTCTGCTCGGTGTGGTAGCCATCTTCCAGAGAATATGTGAAATATGTGCAGCATCCCATGGAGCATTTGCATTTGATTCTCCTTCGTTAGAGCTCTCTTCATCGGCACGAGGGCCGGAACCAACTGGTGCAACAGGGGCAGGAGCTGGGGCAGCTCGAGGAACTGGAGCAGCTTGCGCCTTCTGTCTAGCCTCCTTGGCTTTCTTTTCGGCTTCCTTGGTGGCCTTGACAGTAGCAATGGGTTTTGAGGCCACTGCTTTATCCTTCGACGCACTAGGGGCCTCAGCATTCTTCTTCGCAGCACTTGGGGCTACAACCTTTTCCTTCGGGTTTGTAGGTATAGTGCTTTCAGAAATCTGGCGTCGATATTTTTCACTGACCAAATGGAGAATACCAAGTTGTTGAGCAACCAGAGCCTTTTTATGCTCGGGCTGACTGTGAAAGTTCAGGAGTTTGGAATTAATCAAGTCTTTTGCCTCTTGTTCCTTTTGTTTTTCCAGCCTTTCTTTACGTTGAATAAGAGTTTCTTCATCCTCAGAAACTTGAGCTTGCTTTCCCTTCGTTGTGACCGAAGGTTTTGGTTGGCGAACAGGAACAGGTGGAGCAGAAGAAATGGGCGGATCAGTGACCAAGTTGGTCAAGTCAATATTTCCTCGAGGAGCCTGTGGAGCTGGCTCCTGGATCCTAATGCCCTTACTGCTCGGCTTTTTCTTCAGAGGTATGTCCTCGACATCAGCCTCAGTACCAGGGTCTTGATCATCTGAGTTAGCTTCTCCTTCGGAGCTTGCATCAGGAGGAGATACTATTACAACCTTTTTCTGTCGCTTGGCTGACTTCTTGCCACCCTTTGATTTGGCACTAGGGCCAACTTCCTCGGCACCTTCAGCAGCAGCAGCTTCCTTTCGTGCTTTGGATTCTTTTCTCTTCTGTGCTCGAGCTTCTCGAGCTTCAACAAGCTCTTTAAAATCATCAGGTGTTTTGAGAGCTGTAGGGTGAGCATCAGCAGTAGGAGGTGGTCGATTATCCTTCATCCACTTTGGCCTTAAAGATTTAACAACCGACCAGGGATTTTTCATTGCAAACAGCCTCTCCCATCGTGGGATAAGAGACTTGTACTCATACCAACGAAGAGCTTGAAGCCTTCGTATCTCTTGCAGACGATTTTCTCTCGTACGTTCATCCTCAGATCCTGAAGGTGTCCTCAAGTTCTTCTCTATGATCAAATCCTCAGATAAACCTTCAGAATTGTTGGTGATTCTAGTTCTGCCTCCCACACGCTTGGGTGCTCTAATATTTCCTTCGTTGCCAGACATTTTCCTGCGAAAAAGGAAGGTACGAGGCAATATAGGGAAGTTGTGAACAAGTACCAGCAATTACGAGGAAAAACATTTTGAATGCAGCAATCATATCGAGAGATTTGTCTTATCGCAAGTTTTCATGAAAGTGCTAGGCTAGATTTTCATCGGGTGGAAATCTAACGAAGAACTTGTATGAATTAATCGCACAAGTATAAGTCTATCGATACGATACTGAAGGAATTGCCTAAGTGAGAGAATCCGAGTGATTTCTTACCAAGGTCAGATGGGGAATCAACAGAAAAGGCTACAAACAGATTTCCCAAGTTTCAAAGATCCAATCGGATCAAACAGTCCTAAAAGAAATCACAGAAAATCAACACAGAAACTGGAAACGATGAACAGATGAGATAGAATCGAATCCAGAGCCACACATACCCTAACTTGGTGATGTGAGGCGACTACGGCGACGCAGATGAAGATCTTTGTCGACGGGAACGTCTCCGGCGAAGCTTCCTTCCGGCAGCTAAGCGGCGAGGGAGTCGACGGTGACGAGGCAGCACGACGGCGCGCGAGAGAGAGCTTCTGGAAGCGAACAGGCGAAGTCGAGGAAATAGCGATGTCTAGGCCGGTGGGGTGGATGAGTATTTATAAGGGGGGTTCTGAACGAGCTGTCAGATCTGATCCAACGGCGCAGATTTCGCGTCTCTCCGCATTCAACGGACGGATTTTGTGGCGGTAATCGCGGGAAATCCCAACGAACCGAAAGATAGTTGCTCCACGTCCGAGACCAAACTCATCGAACATCGAGTATAAAAGAAGATAAAAACTTTGATAGATTTTCCTTCGGAATCAATGACATTCGAAGGGAATCTTGATCGAGTACAATATATACATGTTCACGAGAGAAAAGCACGGAATAGGTAGGGATAGAATAGAGGGAAAACAGGGTCTGATACTTAGTCAATCCGAGGGAAAAACAGCGATAAGACTCGGACTGATAAGTGTATAGGACAACACCAAACGAACAGAAATAAACGAAAAAGAAACACGATAGAAAATTAACGTAAGCAATCAACAATGAAAACTAATGATACATAGTACCGATGGTTATGATCTTACAGCACATTGCGTGAGTCTAAGATGTTCAACTCACACCTCAGTGTACAGAACCTCTTTTCATCCAAGGGCTTTATGAATATATCAGCCAATTGATCTTCGGTGCGAACATGACTGATAACAATATCTTCTCGCTGAACATGATCTCGAAGAAAATGATGGCGAATATCAATATGCTTCGTTCGAGAGTGTTGCACTGGATTATGGGCAATCTTGATAGCACTCTCGTTATCACAGAGCAATTGAATTTTCTTCACAAGAATACCATAGTCTTTCAGCGTTTGCTTGAGCCACAGAATCTGAGTACAGCATGAACCGGCAGCAATATACTCGGCTTCAGCCGTAGAAATAGATACACAATTCTGTTTCTTCGAAGCCCAACAGACAAGAGATCTACCGAGAAAATGACATGTGCCTGAGGTAGATTTCCTGTCGACTCGATCACCAGCCCAGTCGGAATCAGAGTAACAACGAGATCAAACTGAGCACCCTTGGGATACCAAAGACCCAAGGTTGGTGTGTGAGCCAGATATCGAAGGATTCGCTTGACAGCAATATGATGAGATTCCTTCGGATTTGCCTGAAAACGAGCACACATACAAACTGATAGCATAATGTCAGGTCTAGATGCACAAAGGTAAAGAAGTGAACCGATCATCGAGCGATATTTCTTATGATCGAAAGGTTTGCCCTTCTCATCTGCATCTAGATGGACATTCGTAGGCATTGGAGTCTTGATAGTTTTGCAACTGACAAGATCAAACTTCTTCAGGCAATCTCTGAGATACTTCTCTTGAGAAATGAAAGTACCATTTTTCTGTTGACGGATTTGAAGTCCGAGGAAGAACTTCAATTCTCCCATCATTGACATTTCATATTTCTTCGACATCATGCGAGCAAATTCTTCGCTAATATCAGAGTTAGTACAGCCAAAAATAATATCATCGACATAAATTTGACACACAAAAAGGTCATTTTTGTATGCACGAGTAAAAAGAGTCGGATCGGTTGTTCCTTGTTTGAAGCCCTTCTTTAGAAGAAAATCCTTCAGTGTTTCATACCAAGCACGAGGTGCTTGCTTTAACCCATATAAGGCCTTGTGCAATCTGTACACCTTATCAGGATTCTTCGGGTCTTCAAAACCTGGTGGCTGCATAACATACACTTCTTCTTCGATTTCACCGTTAATAAATGCACTTTTGACATCCATTTGATATAGCAATATACCATTGTAATTGGCAAAAGCAAGCATGACACGAATGGATTCAAGACGAGCAACTGGGGCATAAGTCTCACCAAAATCAATACCTTCGATTTGGGTGTATCCTTGTGCAACCAGTCGAGCTTTATTCCTTACCACTATGCCATCTTCATCTTGCTTGTTGCGAAAGATCCACTTCGTACCAATGATATTATGCTTTGTGGGATCAGGTCTATCGACAAGGGACCAGACTTTATTTCTCTCGAACTGGTTAAGTTCTTCGAGCATAGCAGTCATCCAGTCTGAGTCCTTCATGGCTTCATCGAATTTTGATGGTTCTAGCATGGATATAAACGAAAAATTTCCACAGAAGTTAGCTAATCGAGTACGAGAACGAGTGGTGGGTCGACCTGGTAAACAAATTTCTTCGAGAATTGAGTCGACATCCACTCTTCTTCGAACGCGAGGAAAAACTTCTTCATCATCTTGTGGATCCGGTTGTCCTTCGGGATCAGCTTGTTCATCGGGAACATTTTCTTCGTTTACGCGTTCTCCTTCGACCTGTACATCATTTGCTTCAGGATGTTGATCTCCAGCGCCCCGGGCTATGTGTGGGAACATTGGACCATCATCATCCTTGTTTTCTTGACGTGCATTCCCATCGACAGGTCGAATATCTTCAATGGCCATGTACCTGATAACTTCATCCAATGGTGGTTCATCCAGGTTAAGAGGTAATTGCTCCTTTTGAGAGCCGTTAGTTTCATCAAATCGAACATTTACAGTTTCTACAACTTTGCCAAGTTGAGAGTTGTAAACTCTGTAAGTGTGAGAATTCGAACCATAACCTAGGAGAAAACCTTCGTGTGCCTTTGGGGCAAACTTGGAGCTGTGATTCATATCTCTGATGTAACATGTAGCACCAAAAACCCTGAGATAAGACACATTGGGCTTTTTACCAGTGATGAGTTCATGTGAAGTTTTCTTCAGAAATTTGTGCAGATAAACCTTGTTGATGATATGACATGCAGTGTTGATAGCTTCAGCCCAGAACCTGATAGGGGTCTTATATTCAGCGAGCATTGTTCTGGCCATTTCAATAAGTGTTCGATTCTTTCTCTCGACCACACCATTTTGTTGCAGTGTATAAGCAGCCGAGAATTCATGAGTAAAGCCATATTCATCAAGAAATTATTCGATATGAGTATTTTTGAATTCTGTACCATTATCACTTCTGATATGCTTGAGAGATAATTCATATTCAGCTTGAGCTCTCTTTGCGAAGGTTTTGAAAATTTCAACAACCTTGCTCTTGTCATCAAGAAAGAAAACCCAGGTATATCGAGAGAAATCATCAACAATAACCAGACCATACTTGTTACCTCCAAGACTAGCATAATTTTGAGGACCGAATAAATCCATATGAAGTAATTCAAGAGGACGAGTAGTAGTCATGACGGTTTTTGCTGAGTGATGTTTCTTGGCAATCTTTCCAGCTTCACAGGCACTGCATAGACGATCTTTATCGAATTTCACATTATCAATTCCAACGATGTTCTTCTTCGAGATAAGAGTTTGAAGATTTTTCATCCCTGCATGACCAAGTCTTCGGTGCCATAACCAACCAGAAGTGGCTTTTTCCATCAAACATGTGGACACTGCAGGTCCCGAAGAAAAATAAACGACGTAAAGATCACCCTTACGATATCCTTCGAACACGAAGGAATAATCATCCTGTGAAAAGACAACACAACGAGACGCAGAAAACAGTACAAGCATACCCATATCACAAAGTTTCGATATAGACATAAGATTATATCCTAGAGATTGTACAAGTAACACCTTATCAATATGCTTGTCTTTCGATATTGCAACCTTACCCAAACAAAGTACTTTTCCTTTGTTTTTGTCACCGAAGGTAATGTATTTCTGTGAAGATTCAGACAGATTTGCTTCGGTGAACAGCTCTTTGTCTCCGGTCATATGATTTGTACATCCACTATCCATGACCCATTCGGATCCATCGGAGACATAGCCCTGCAGAAGAATTAGTTCTTCTTAACCACCCACAAGCGAGCAGGTGACTTAGAAGGCATGGTAGAGCTAGATGGGGAAGCAATATTATATCGAACAGGATTGCATTGTCGATCAGGACCATCAAGCACACCATAAATATAATTCCTCGATGAGGGGTTAGAGTACTGATGAGTAACAGCAACTTTGGTGTTATCATTACGATGACGATAAACATTTCTATCGACACGATAGTATTCCTTCTGGGGAACATTTGAAACAGGCACCAAGGGTTCACTTCTATCCTCGAGAGAATAGTAGTGATTCGATGGTACCGAGGATTTTCCCTGCATAGAATGGTTAGGGGCAGTTTTTCTACGAGATATTTGCGAACCCAAATCTGTCGCTTATAGAAACCATTCTTCGGAGGAGTACCAACGAATTCAGCTGACACTTTTCCTTCCTGATCTTTGACAAGCTTGTAGTCAGAATCAAGTGATTCATCAACAATAGCTTTGTCAATTTTTCAACTGAAACCTGAAAGGTTAGCAATATCAATGGGCTTTTCTTTCGCAAGAACCCAGACAGTTTTAGGATACTGCTCGGGTTCCCAGTAGGTTCCGTCAGGATTGATTTTCCTTTCGAAGCCAACTCCTTCGTTTCGGGGATTTCTATGAAGAAGAGCCTTTCGTAGGATATCACATAGGTACTGGTGTCCCTGCACACTTTTGAACATGCCTGTTTCAAATAAATCTTTCAACCTGAGGAGTTCCTCGGTAATGGTTTCCTCATTCGAGGGGTTAGCATCATCAATAACAATAGGTTGTTTTCCTTTCGATCTCTCGGAAATAGAATCAATTTTACTTCGTTCCAAACAAGTCAAGCAAGGTGGAATAGATTCATTTTTATCTTCTGAGCCCTGTTGAGCCATGAGAGTGAGATTTACACTTTCCAACTCTTCGTTAGCCTCTCTCAGTTTCTCGAGATCCATTTTCCCTTGAAGGAATTCGTAGGTTAGCTTCTCGTAGTCCACTGAGAGAAGTTCATGACGAGA
The DNA here is from genome assembly GCA_950022295.1 of Bromus sterilis. NCBI lineage: Eukaryota > Viridiplantae > Streptophyta > Magnoliopsida > Poales > Poaceae > Bromus > Bromus sterilis. Next base: position 277,646,959 of record OX465599.1, on the reverse strand, counting down.
GGAAAGTTCATCATACTTTTCTTTCAGAGATGCATGCTCGTTAGTCAAAGTTTGACCCTTCTCAATCTCATTGATCAACAGAGTCTCAGATTTTTGAATAGTTTCACTTAGAGAATCTAGTTCATCTTGTTGGATAGAAGCAATTTTAGCAAGTTTAGCATAGCTTATCCTAGAGTCACTTTCATAAGCAGATCCATCAGAAGTATCGTAGGATTTCTTAGATGAAGATACCTTAGCCTTGGCCATGAAGCAGTAAGCTGGAGATTCATCTTCACTGCTGTGGTTGGAAAAGAATGAACTTGAATTCTTGTTTGAGGCGAATGATATCCCAGCAACACCATCAGATTCAGAACCAGAACCAGAACCTGATCTTGACTTTGATCCTGCTTCAGAACCGGAAGCTTCATCTTCAGAGTTCATCTCTTTACCCAGATAGGCTTTGGCTCGGTGTGAATTCTATCGACGAGAGGAATGTGATTTCGAGGAAGAACTCTCTCGATGCTTGTGATACTTCTTCTTCTTGTCATCATCAGAACCATCTTTCTTGTCTTTTCTGGACCTTGAATCATATTTCTTTGAATCGTGGTTTTTGCTCGATCTGTAAGACTTGCTCGAAGATCTGCTGTGAGAGTGCTTTGATTTATGTTCAATTTCCCAGAGAGGACAATCAGCAATGAAGTGACCTGGCTTCTTGCACATATAGCAACAATTATCTTTCGCTGAAGAGTTTCTGGATGATGATCGATGCTGTGATGAATTGCTAGAATGTCTTGAAGAATAGTTTTTCTTCGGTGAAGAGGAGTTCCTTTTCTGAAAACGGTTGAATCTTCTCATAATCAGTGCAAAATCTTTCCCAATGTTCTCGGGGTCATCAGATGCACCAGCAGATTCAGAACTGGCTTCAGGAGAGGAGTGACGTGAAGCTCTGGCCTTGAGTGCATGAGATTTCTTTCGACTCCCATTGACATCACGTTTCTCATCTTCTTCCATCTCGAAAGTATTAAGCCTTTCAATAATATCAGCGGCAACCATATCTTTGAAATCAGTTCTTTCCTTAATCATCAGCACAATGTGATCGAAGGAGTCATCAAGAGAACGAAGCAAAGTTCTGACAATAATCCGATTGGTAATGTCATCTGCACCGAGGGAAATCAGTTCATTTGACAGCGCAGTGAGTCTGTTGTATATGGAACAAACTTTTTCTCCCTCGTGCCTCTTGAACCGATAGAACTTGCTTCGAAGGGTGTCAATTCGAGCATCTTTCTGAGTAGAGACACCTTCACCAATCTTCTCGAGATAATCCCAAACACCTTTGGCCGAAGGAATATTCTTGACCTCATGATATTTTTCAGGAATCAGATGATTTGTGATGAATACCCAGACTTCAGCATCTAGCTCTATCTTCTTTGTCTCTTCAGGAGTGATGGCATCAGTGTCCTTGACATTTACACCATTCTTGACAACTTCCCAAGCGGCGGAGTTGATAGCCATGATATTCCTCTTCATTTTTTCCTTCCAATAGGAATAGTCCTTCCCATTGAAAATAGGGATTGGTTCCCCCGAGCGAACAGCTGCAAACGACATTCTTGACAACACTCCAGGTTGTTAGACCAAAATACGCAGAGCGTAGGGAGTGCCTAGCTCTGATACCAATTGAAAGCTCAAGAATGATCAGAGGGGGAGGGGGTGAATGATCACTTCTAAAAATTCTAAGGAACTTAGAAGGAATTCATGCAAACTGCGAAGGACTAAGAACATCTCGAAGGAAATACAGTATCGAAGGTAATGCATAGCTCGAAAGAATTAAAGGCGAAGGGAAACATCGAAGGCATACAGGCTACGAGAGAATACTTAATTCAAATGTATGAAGGAAAACGATCCTGACACGACGATGTTTGGTAAACCAGTTCACACTCTGCAAAGTGCTACGTCTGGTTGGAGGGACTGGTGATTGAACACCTGGAGTAAAACTCTCTCCGTCCTATTCTCCACTGCAACAAACTCCTCGAGCTTGTCCAGTTTTCACTCGTGGTAGATGATTCAGGACATCTCCGAGACCTTTACAAACTTCCTTCAGCAGTGACAATTACTCTTCGACTGCTTGACAGGCGACGCCTAACCGTCTAGGAGACTTGCAGTTCTCCAAGATAAAAGGATCGGCTAATCTCAACCTAAGTCATAGTGAATTGCTCAACTCAGCTCAGACTTGGGATTTGGTTTTCTCTCGATGAATCTCTCTTGGGATGCTCACAGACTTCAGTCTTAGAATCTTCAGTGGAGCAGCCGACCCGAAATGGCGGGTAGGTGCGGGGTATTTATAGTTGGCGATCCCGATGGGTAGAATGACTGAAGTGACCCGATGCAACCGCTTGACGCGTGTCCACAACGGTCGGATTCCAATCACTGCGCAACTTTACTTGAGGAACAAGTAAGCTGACTTACTGAACGAGTTCTCTCTCGAAGGCACGAAGTGTGAGGACTTTGCCTTCGAGCTATTCACTCGACTCAGTAAGATTTCTCTCGGTAGGCTTTTGTGGGTTTTGGTTGAGCAGAGCAAGTTCACTTCAACTAAGATCTCAACTAGCAAACCCCTCTTAATAGTACGGTTTTTCCTACGACTCAAGAAATAAAGAGAAACTAGCAAAAAGACTAAGTCTTCGACCAGCTTCAGCTTTCTCCTCGTTGCGCTTTTGCTCGAGAGGAACATCTCCTTCCACGACATTTTTAGGGGTCGTCTTCCTTCAAAGGTTTCGGTAGATAGCTGCAGCTTCACTGCAGCGAGTTGTCCTTCGACCTTCTACATGCAAACTCCATTCTCTCGGAACCTAAGTATCTGTTTATACTCGAAAACAATATTAGTTCCACTTCTGCTTTGTCCAACAATGTCCAAAACCTCGGGGGGGGGGGGGCAAAACTTGCTCTTACAATTTCCAATCAACAATATGTCATCCACATACAGTACTAGAAATGCTACAGAGCTCCCACTCACTTTCTTGTAGATACAAGCTTCTCCGTACGTTTGATCAAGTCCAAACTCTTTAATCACCTTATCAAAACGGAGGTTCCAACTCCGGGATGCTTGCTTCAGTCCATAAATGGAACGTTGAAGCTTGCATACCTTGTCAGCATCCTTAGGATCAACAAAACCTTTGGGTTGCATCATATACAACTCTTCCTCAATGTCACCATTCAGGAATGCCGTTTTGACATCCATCTGCCAGATTTCATAATCAAAAAATGCAGCAATTGGTAACATAATCCTAACTGACTTTAGCATCGCTAATGGTGAGAAGGTCTCATCGTAGTCAACTCCTTGAATTTGTCGAAAACCTTTTGCGACAAGTCGAGCTTTATAGACGGTCACATTACCATCAGCATCGGTTTTGTTTTTAAAAATCCATTTGTTCTCAACGGCCTTATGGTCATCGGGTAAGTCCACCAAAGTCCAAACTTGGTTTTCGTACATGGATCCCATTTCGGATTTCATGGCTTCAAGCCATTTGTTGGAATCTGGGCTCATCATTGCTTCATCATACGTCGCAGGTTCATCACTTCCATCTACCATGAAGTTTAAGACGGGATTCCCATACAGTTCAGGAGTTGTACGTTCCCTAGTTGACCTGCGAAGCACGGTAGTTTCCTCTTCTGGAGTTTCATGATCTTGATCATTAGTTCCCCCTTCAACTGACGGAGTCGGCACTGGAACAACTTCCGGTGCTGCGCTACTCGCCATTCCAAGAAGAGAAGGTTCAATAACCTCATCGAGTTCTACCTTCCTACTATTCACACCTTTCGAGAGAAACTCCTTCTCTAAAAAGGATCCATTCTTGGCAACGAAAATATTTCCTTCGGATCTGTGATAGAAGGTGTACCCTATTGTTTCCTTAGGGTATCCTATGAAGATGCATTTTTCCGCTTTGGGTTCGAGTTTATCAGGTTGAAGCTTCTTCACATAAACATCGCAGCCCCAAACTTTTAGAAATGACAGCTTAGGTTTGTTTCCAAACCATAATTCATACGGTGTCGTTTCAACGGATTTAGATGGTGCCCTATTTAAAGTGAATGCAGCGGTCTCTAGTGCATAACCCCAAAATGACAGTGGCAAATCTGTAAGAGACATCATAGATCGAACCATATCCAATAAAGTACGATTACGACGTTCGGAAACACCATTACGCTGTGGTGTTCCGGCAGGTGTGAGTTGTGAAACTATTCCACATTGTTTCATATGCATGCCAAACTCGTAACTTAAATATTCACCTCCACGATCAGATCGTATAAATTTAATCTTTCTGTTACGATGATTTTCAACTTCACACTGAAATTCTTTGAACTTTTCAAACGTCTCAGATTTGTGTTTCATTAAGTAAATATATCCATATCTACTCAAATCATCTGTGAAAGAGACAAAATAACGATATCCACCGCGCGCTGATACACTCATTGGTCCACACACATCAGTATGTATGATTTCCAGTAAGTCTGTCGCCCGTTCCATAGAACCTGAAAACGGGGTTCTAGTCATCTTGCCCATAAGGCATGGTTCACACGTTTCAAATGATTCATAATCAATGATTCTAAGAGTCCATCAGAATGGAGCTTCTTCATGCGTTTAACACCAATATGACCTAAGCGGCAATGCCACATGTAAGTAGCAATATCATCATTTAACTTGATTCTTTTGGCATTCACACTATGAATATGTGTATCAATACTATCAAGTTTCAAAATAAATAAACCATTCTTCTCAGGTGCGTGACCATAAAAGATATTATTCATATAAATCGAACAACCATTGTTCTCGGACTTAAAGGAATAACCACTCTGCATTAAGCAAGATCCAGAAATGATGTTCATGCTCAACGCAGGCACCAGATAACATTTATTCAGGTTTATAACTAATCCAGACGGTAAACGAAGAGGTAGCGTGCTGACGGCGATCACATCAACTCTTGATCCATTGCCGACGCGCATCGTCACCTCATCCTTTGCTAGTGGTCGCTTATTCTGCAGTTCCTGTTTTGAGTTACATATGTGAGCAACCGAACCAGTATCAATGCTACTGCGAGTACTAATAAGGTACACATCAATAACATGTATATCACATATACCTTTGTTCACTTTGCCGGCCTTCTTATCTGCCAGATATTTGGGGCAGTTTCGCTTCCAGTGGCCAGTGCCCTTGCAATAGAAGCACTCAGTCTCAGGCTTAGGACCATTCTTGGTTTTCTTCTCAGGTGTAGAAACAGACTTGCCAACCTTCTTGAAGTTGCCCTTTGGCTTGCCTTTCTTGCCTTTCTTGAAACTAGTGGTCTTATTGATCATCAACACTTGATGCTCTTTCTTGATCTCCACTTCAGCAGTTTTAAGCATCGAGAGAAGCTCAGGAAGAGACTTCTTCATGCCTTGCATATTATAGTTCATCACAAAGTTCTTGTAACTAGGTGGAAGAGATTGAAGAACACGATGTATCCCTAGCTCATTGGGAATCGTTATTCCCAAGGCTATGAGCTTATCAGCGTACGCAGACATTTTGAGTACGTGCTCACTGAAGGAGCTGTTCTCTTCCATCATGCAGCTAAAGAACTTTTCTGAAGCATCATAACTCTCAACTGCAGCATGGGTATCGAAAATCATTTTCAATTCTCCCATTGTAGCATAAGCAGTGCTGTTCTCGAAACGTTTTCGCAGCTCTGGTTCTAATCCATAAAGGATGCCGCAATGAACTATATTGTGGTCTTCTTTTCAAGTCAGATAAACATTTTTATCTTCATCAGAAGCATCATCAGCAGGCTGGTCACCTAGCGGTGCATCAAGCACATAGAGCTTCTTGCAAGCGGTGAGGAGAATCCTCAGGTTAACTGACCAGTTGGTAAAGTTGCTACCATTGTTCGCTAGCTTTTCTTTCTCCATGAACATATTGAAATTGAAGGTAGGTGCAGCCATGATCTACAACATATTTGCAAAGACTATTTAGACTAAGTTTATGATAAATTAAGTTCAAGTTAATTCAAAAAATTATCCCATGAACTCCCACTCAAAAACAACATCCCTCTTAGTCATTTTGGTGATTACACAAACCAAATTCACTACACCAAAACCGATCATCACGTGAGATGATGTAGCTGCAAAGGCGAACATCGACATGTTCATCATATCATCCATATGACTTATGCTTTACCTTTCGGTTCGTGTTCCGAGGCCATGTCTGTACATGCTAGGCTCGCCAAGTAGAACCATTGTATTGCGTGTGTTTCAAGGCCATGTCTGTACATGCTAGGCTTGAAAACACTCGTTGTATGCGAACGTAGAGTCTATCACACCCGATCATCACGTGGTGTCTCGAAATGACGAACTTTCTTAACGGTGCATACTAAGGAAGAACACATTATTATCTTGATATTAATTGAGAGGGATCATCTTATAATGCTACCGTCGCGGTCTAAGCAAAATAAGATGCATAAAAGGATTAACATCACATGCATGGATAATGTGATATGATATGGTCCTTCTTGCACTTGATCTCCATCTTGTGCATCATGGTATGATCTTCATCATCCCACCAGCGTGGCACCAAGGTCCATGGCACCTCCATCTTGATTGTCCATCAAATTACAACATATCACATGGATATGATATACAGCACGCAGGCCATAAATAATAAGACAACCATATGGCTCCTGCCGGTATGTCAATAACTTACAAAATGGATCATCTCATACATCAAATTTGTAACATTGACCATATCACATCACATGCCCTGCAAAAAAAAGTTAGACGTCTCTAATTTATTTTTGCAAATTTTACGTGGCTTGGGCTTACGAAGATAGAACCGTTCATACCTACGAACATAAACCACAATGTTGATAAAACATATTTTTAACAACCCGTTGTAGATTAGGTCCTAACTATAGTGAGAGAGACAGACACCCGCCAGCCACTTATGCAATACAAGTTGCATGTCAGTCGTGGAACAAGTCTCATGTACGTGGACATGTAAGGTTAGTCCGGGCCGCTTCATCCCACTATGCCACTAGGATCCAAAATACAAAAGGAGGCAAAACCATGATCATCAACGCCCACATCCATATGTGTTCTACTCGTACAAAACATCTACGCATAGACGAGGCTCTGATACCACTGAAGGGTTCGTAGCAAGGAAAACAAAAAAAATTCCTACGCATAAACAACCAACAAGCCAAGATCTAATCTAGGAGATGTAAGCAACGAGTAGGATGTCATAGAAGAACTCACCCTCGAAGACTTAAAACGTTACGAGATCAAATCTCGTGGATGATGTAGTGGTTCACTTGCCGATCTCAAGATCGCGATGATGTACGCTGAGCGTCTCCGTGCTCGGTCACACGTACAGCTTGATGACGACCTCCGTTCCCTCGATCCAACGGGGCAGCGGAAGTAGAGTTTCCTCGGAAATCCAGCAGCACAACAACGTGATGCGGTGAAGAATCCCATGGTCAGGGCTTCGCCAAGCGGAAGACCATGGTATGGAGCAGCGGGTGGAGAGGAAGGGAGGTGAGGCAAGTATATGGGAGGGGAAGCCCTCACCCTCCTTTTATAGGGGAGGAGTGGGCAGCCCAAGAGGGGGGTGCGGCCAACTCATGGTGCCTCCACCTCTTCCCCTCTTGATGTGAGTGGAAGCCACTCTCACACCCACCCATGCTCCCTTAATTGTCCACTTGGAAAATCCAAAGGTTTTCTTTAATAAATAAATAAAACATTTCTATTTCTTTATTTAATATTTGTTAATCCTATTAACAAACATTTGCACATTGCACCTCGAATCATTTGTTAATTCTATTAACAACCATCCGACAAAAACCCCTTGAACTATTTCAATTTTACCCGAAACAATTTCGATGTTGTCCAAAACATTCTTCAATATTCCTTATCCTCTCAAAATGCATCATCAAACATTAAGTGTGTCACCCTACGGTTCGCGAATAATACAGACATGATTGAGACACCTCTCCGATCAATAATCAACAGCGGGATCTGGAGATCCGTGATGACTCCTATATATTCAACGATGAATCTTGTGATCGTGTGAACCATCAACGTCGTAACTAATTCCCTTTGTCTCGCGATATTTTACTTGTCCGAGATCCGATCATCGATATCAACCATACCTTGTTCGATCTCGTTTCCGACAAGTACTCTTTTACTCGTTCTGTGATATGACATTCTTGTGACCTAGTCACGTGCTTGCAAGTGGTGTGAATGTGATATCACCGAGAGGGCCCAGAGTATATCTCTCCGTCATTTTGGATGGAAAAATCCCATTCTTGATCCATGAGCCTCAACTAATACTTTCTGAATACCTAACACCACCTTTATAGTCACCCTGTTACGGTGTGACGTTTGATGTCATTAAAGTATTCTTTCGGTATTAGTGATTGACATGATCTCATGGTCTAAGGAACAAGATTACTTCGAATGCAAGATATAACAATATAAACTAAATGACTTGATCGTATTGTTATACTTAGTTTGGGTATATATTCATCACATCATTCTCCTAATGATATGATCCCGTTATTAACAACATCCAATGTTCATGATCAGGAAACCTTGATCATCTGTTAATCGAAGAGCTAGTTAAAAGAGAGGCTTTACTAGGAACCATTGTTTGTTTATTAAACACACATGTATCAACGTTTCCGGTTAATACAATTCTAGCATGAGAAATAAATGTTTATCATAAACAAGGAATAATATAATAAACACTTTATTATTGCCTCTCGGGCATATTCCCTTCAAGAGGAAGTGAAGGAATATCTGAATGGACAATTTGCCATGAAGGACCTAGGTGAAGTTGCGTACATATTGGGGATTAAGATCTATAGAGATAGACCTAATCGACGGTTGGCCTTGAGTCAGAGCACTTATATTGACAAGATATTGAAAAGGTTCAGGTTAAGGTTCAGAACTGGTGCCTAAAGCTACGAGCCCGGGATATGATTTAAGTAACGGAAGCATATGGAATTGTATCGGTGGAAGACAACGCTCAAACAAGAAGTGAAGATAAACTACAAGCCTCATAATGTTATGCCAAGACCATGGGGAAGTAACCCAAAATCCTCGAGCCTAACTCATTTCTTTCTAGCCTTTGCAAATCTCGAGGACGAGATTTCTTTTAAGGGTGGTAGTTTGTAACATCCCAAAATTTTCCAAATTTTGGAATGTTAATAAATAATAAAATATTGATTGAATTGTTTTGATTTTGGGGTAAATGAAAACTTTTCCCTTGAGTTTTTGTTTAAACCTTTACAAACCATTTAATAAAATTGGATAATCATTTATCCAATAATGAAAATTTTGGTTGTGAACTTTATTCAAAATTTCAAAGAATGATTTTCTTTCTTTTGTCCTTTTGAAATTTGGTACGAACCACAATTAAATATTTCCGACTGAGAATAAAATGACTTTCTTAAATTTATTGTGGTCCCATACTCATTCTCGAATTCTTATTTTGGAGTTTATTGGATATTGACGTTTAAGAGATATTTAAATATTTCCAATAATTTAATAAACAAAATGAGAGGAGATAATATGACTTCTCCAAAAACAGTATTGATTTTTTTTAATAATGTCGTTAATGAGTTTTTTTTTATAAAAATCTATTTCTAAAATGTATTCTGAGAGGGAAATATAGTTTTCCTAGACTCTCTCTGTTTTATTTGGCCTATACAATTTTATTTGAGAGTGTTTAACCCAAATAATAAAAATAGGATTCCTAAGTCAATTGGACTGAGGTCATCTATCTAATTTTTTCCCTCTATCTCTCTTTCCTTTTTCTTTATCTTGGGACAAATTTTGCACTAAGGCCCATAGCCCGAGCGAGCTGTCTTCTTCCTCTCGTTCGTTCATGTGTACGTGAACACAGAAGCAAATGGCCATGGCAACTGAAGCTCTTCCTATTTTCCTCCCATCTACTCTTTTGACCGATTCACTTCAGAACCTACACAAAAATTGTGGACAAGTTCATGAGGAATTCATTCAGGGAAACAAGCACGCGTTTTAATGCTTTTAATGCCCATTATTTCTCCATGAATGCGATTAACTCCATTTCCAAAACCTTGCTTTTAATGCCCATTATTTCTCCATGAATGTCATTAACTCCATTTCCAAAACATCGCTTTTAATGCCCATTATTTCTCCATGAATGCCATTAACTCCATTTTCAAAACCTCGCTCACTGTCCTTCTATGGACCTCCCATGACCCTATAAATACCGCCCCTAGGACCCCTTTGAACCACACATCCCCACGCATAAAGTCCCTCTCCAAATCCCTCTCCTTCGTGCGCAATTTCTCGTCGGAGTAAACATGCATCCACACTTCCGGTGAAGATTTTTGTCGCCAAGAAAGGTACCTAGTCCATATTTCTTCCTCTAGTTTCTTCCCCTTGCCGATGCGCACCGTTGTGACATATTTTTCCTCTCGATTGCAAGGCCGGAGCACGTTGTCCGTGTCATTGTGCTCTTCATGCGTTCTTCTCTACTCCGGTGGAACTTCTTCGCTATCCGAGGGCGAACCTAGAGCTATAACCTTGTCCATCGAGTCGCCCAAATCATCCTCTATCCCGTTCGGCTGTTTATTGACGCCCGCGACCTTTTTCCAAAATTCCGGCGAGATCTCCAGTGAGCCTTTCTCCCCTCTTTGTTCATCATTTGATTTTGTAAAAATTGAATGGGTACAGACCTATCAGAACTCGCCATTTTGCATCCTTTTTGTTAATCCCGTAACTTCATTTTAGCAAAAATAGTCAAACTTCAGAAATTCATATCTTCTATCCCGTAAGTCGGATTTCGACAAATTTTATATCCCCAGATTCCTTGGAAAATGTAGTTTATTATTTTCCAATAATATTACACTTTTGATAATTCGAAATTTAACTCAAATTTATTTTATTAATTTGAGTATATTTGATATACATCTTATTCTATAATTTATTTGGAATATTTTCTTCATCAAATTTGATCCTTAAAATCAAATCTTTCTGTTTGGACAATTGTCACATTCTTTTCATCATATAAATACACTATTTTGACCTCAAACCTTTGTCTTAGCTTCCCTTTAGTTATATCTCTTTTTTATATAAATTTGGCTACAAAAATTCAATCTTCTCAACAAGATCATCACGATTTCTATCGGATCTTTTTGAATCCAATCCAAGAATCGATTTCCTATTCAAATATGCATATGGAAAAACCAACTGAGTTTGACATACTCTCCATCCAATTGATTTTATAATCAACCTCGAACATATCCAATTGATTTTACAATCCTCGGATATATGATTGCCATCATATTTCCATCCAATCCAACTTGATCCTATCTCAACCTATCCATGCCATAGTAATTAGTTTATTAATAGTAATAACTAAGTATTTATGTTGTTAATTGTATTTTTGTTTGGATCTTCAATTTGGATTTGTGTTGTGTGTTGAAGTATTTATCTTTTACCGTTAGATATATTGTAACGAGAAGGATAGACGACTAGGAGTAGAATATTTCATCGTGAGGATCCAGGCAAGTTACTCTTTTGATCATGCTCCAGTATTACCTATATTTTTTATATGCATTGTAGTCCAACTTAAATATTATGCATTGATCGGATTATATATTATGCTATGCTATTACACCCAGTAGTTCATTGAGGTAGGTCTGAACCTTATATCATTGTCGCCACCGTGTAGAATTATACTGCTTTACTAAGTAGACGTGGATTGGGAAGTGATCCATTATGAGGTATGAGTGACTAAGTAGTAAACAGGACCAAGATAATCTTAATGAACAACCTGGGTCGAATGGTTGGGGGCACCCTGGAGGAACCAGTGGATTTGCCTGAGTGACCTGGAGATGGCTAGTAATCACTGCGGAATGCCACCCAGGCTTAAAGGGATAAATCATATTTTTCATAACTAGAAGCTTACGTGTGCAGCCACAAGCTATTATGGGCTCTGGCTTGGTTGATTAGTTGTAGTGACTCTTACTAGGTGGTGCTACGAACGTAGTTATGAGTAGGTGGGATGGGCACCACCAGAGTGAGGGAAACTCTTCTAAAAGACCATGTCTCGACCTTCCGGTTCTCATACAACATGTAGTGTGACGAACTAAAACGGAGGTGGTCGAGTCTTGTGGGGAAAAGTGCACAAACCTCTGCAGAGTGTACAAACTGATCATGATTAGCCGTGTCCCCGGTTACGGACAACTTTGAGCATCTAGAAGTGGGAATGTTGACGGATCTCATCATCTTTAATTAATCAATCGGTTTAATCAACTTTGGGAATATATTGACTTGGAGAAACCAACTCAATCATATTATGAGCTTTGTAGTACAGATATGATACTCTTTGAGTAGGACAAAAATCAGCTTTATGCAAATTGAAACTTAGAGCTTTTCCACCAGCCAAATTGCATGTAGAAGTTAGGTCTGTTATATATATTATTTTTGGAGTAACTTGTCGTACATTCAAAGTACTGACCCATTTTGGGTTGTAACCTTCGGTGTTGCAGGATTGTATACGACGAGTAAGTGATGCGATGTAGGGTTACGATGTCTACACTCAACTTTGCCGTTGGTGTTGATGGGACTCCACTTATGTATTGTTTATTTCCGCGGTGTATTCTAGCCCAAAGGCTATAAGGTAATAAATACCATGTATTTACGTTACTTTTTGACATGTGATTCATGGTATTTCATCGAGTACTGTGTGTGCTAGCATACTGATCCAGGGATAGCACAGAAGCACAGTAGACTTGGTTCCCTTCGGGACCGGGTTGTTACAAGATGGTATCAGAGCACATGTTGACTGTAGGTCGTGACCCTAGAAATTGGAAAGCCATTAGGAAGTATACTCTCTAAAAATATTATTTTGAAAAATAATAATTACTACTTATCTTTTCTAAGTTTTACCAAACACTCCCTCTTACCCCAAATAAATTAGACTATACCCATGCCACTTTGACCACTGATAAGGATTGTGTTATGCCACTTCGAGAAGGACAAGATATTGGGCAACTCAAGACCATTTCAGAGTACAAATGTTTTCAACGTGAATGGGAAGTATGGAAGTATGGAAGACTCGAAGAATTTGACGACTCTGAAGATCCCAAGATTACTCAAGACCCATAGAATACCCGGATACATCCAAGACTAAGATGCTTGTGAAGAAGTTAAGGAATATATTACACAATACCAATAGTATCCAAGACCACCATGAGAGTTGTGAAATGAATGAAAGAGTGCGAGTAGAGTGCCCGACCATGAGAGCTCATGTGGAGGAAGGTACCATAGGAATTGTTTGATTGACTTTATGAGTGATATTTGGAGTTTTCTCAGAGTTTTCTCTATTGATTTAATGATTGGTGTCATTTGAACTGTTAAATTTAAATTTGTATTTTTGGGATACGTATTTCGTAGGATTTATTATTAATTGAACCTTGAGAGTTGCGAGCAACGGATGATGTATCAGAAGACCATCACATCGACGAAACTTCTTGTATCGAAGACTTTCAAGAACCGAAGAGAATGAAGACTTCCTGACGAAAACGTAGTAAACAAGTATATTATGTATGTTAGTTGTTTAATGATTGTTGTGTGGATATCCATATCCCCTTCTCTCTAATGATCTATCTTATCTCTGACCAACCTTAAACCCCTTAGATGGACATTAATATTTTGATGAGACCAGTGACCTAGTCAAATTGGAAGAGTGGATTGAGAATATAGAAGGGTCTAGAATCTCCCATTTGCAAAGAGAACACGATTGTTGGAGACGGAAGTTCTCATATTCTATGGATGCAAGTTTTGAGCACAAACCATGTAGGATCATCGCCACCCAAAAAGTTTTTATTAGTTTTGCAGGTGAAGACCTCTTTAAGAGGAGTGAGAAAGACTGAGTGTTAGAATACGAGATTCATCTATCAACATATGAAGTAATGATTTGAGTACGGGATGGATTGGCCCCCATACCGAAGACTCTTATTATATACTTTGGTATGTTAGATTGGTAAATTAGAGAGACAAAAAATGTAGTAGAGTGTCGATGCGACAAGCCTAAACCATAGAATGGTAAGACGCATTACCCTTGTAGATAGGCATCGTGCCTAACGTAGGTTGTACGGTGAGTAAGAAACATGAAGATTTTCATGAAGCTTCATTTGGAAGTTATTTTGACCACCATGAGCGTCTTGATAGGTAGTTTTGGAACCTATGTATTTTATAGAAAGACTTGTTCTTTGGGGAGATGCAGATTCTTATCTGTGGATGCTTGATGAAGAACCATCATGGTATGAAGAATTTTGGAGACCCCATAAGCTTTCTTCTAAGGGTGGTAATTCCCTAACACCCTAGTGCGGTAAATGATGCGAACCACACCCTGGTTAAGGTTCAGAACTGGTGCCTAAAGCTACGAGCCCGGGATATGATTTAAGTAACGGAAGCATATGGAATTGTATCGGTGGAAGACAAAGCTCAAACAAGAAGTGAAGATAAACTACAAGCCTCATAATGTTATGCCAAGACCATGGGGAAGTAACCCAAAATCCTCGAGCCTAACTCATTTCTTTCTAGCCTTTGCATCAACACCTTGCAAGGACGTGACTAGGTCACAAGAGATGCAATGATCATGGACGAGAGAAGTTGTTTGTTGTGAACGAGATGTGAACACGGTATGTAGGATACCGACGATCAAACCTCGGACAAACAAAGTACCGCAGCACAAAGGGATTACGCCGTATCGTTAACGGTTTCCAAAAGCGATCGAAGTTCATTCGATGGAAGCGCAGGGGCTGTCAAGGATTGTAACCAGGTCCAACTGACTAGTCATTGGTCAATGAGAAGAGTCTCGACCATGTCTGCTGTTTCCCGGACCGTTAGGGTGTTACACTTAAGGGCAATCGATGCATAGGACAGTTACGGGATCAATCGGTGAAATAGGAAGAATCACCGGAATAGTTCCGGAGGAGGACGGAATGGTTTCCAGACATTTTGAATAGTTCAAAATAAAAGTTTAATTGTTTTAATAATGTTTTATTATTTAATTATCTGAAATAAATATTTAAAACATATTAAATAAATTAAAAAATGGGAAAAAGGATAAATGGGCCCCATGGGCCCATTAAGGGAGGAGGGGGTCTCCCCCCTTGGGCTTGGCGCCAAGGGTGGGGCCCACCACCCCCCTTGGCTGGAGCACTCCCCCCCCCCCCCGGGAGTTTAGTCCCACATGGGGGAGGGGAAGAGGATGGCACCCCCCCCTTGTCCTATATAAGGAGGGGCAGACCCCCCCCCCTTTTTCCAACACACCAATATCTCCTTCTTCCTCCTTCTCCTTCCCGGAAGTGGACTCCCCTTGTTTGGAGTCTGCACCTGGATTGGAGTTCTCCACCATAAGGCAGGTTGTCGTTCTGCTAGAGTCGGGATCCGTAGCCGTCTTTCTTCCGCTGCTCGCCTGGTTCGGGGCCCGGGAAGAACATCGATTGTACTGTACGTGTATAATCTCTTCGAGGCACTACACCTGTGGTGCTACTTCGTCGCTGGAGGTTTACCGGGAGTCATCCTTGCCGGTGGTGGTCTTCTACACGACGAGGAGGTCGTAGTTCCGAGTCTACGCCAGCCACGTTCGCAAGAACGTTTCCCTCTTTCGGTCTTCAAAGGTATGAACACCGATTCCCTCCGTTACTTTACATCGCCATAGCATAGATCTTGGGTTCGGGTACCGTAGGTATGAAAATTTTGTGTTTTCTGCCCCATATCCCAACAGAAAGTTGCTTAGTTTTTCATGTAGTTTAATAAAATATTGCTTGTTGCCATGTTTGACTTTGTTTACATGATGTTTAACTGCTAATTACAACTGCTTGCCACTGTAAATTGTAACTGCCATAACTTTTTAACCGTTGTCCGTTTAAAATGTTTCTTATATGTAACTTGATTAGTTTTTCGTTTACTTTCTGTTTATGTTGTTCTTGCTTGCTAATAAAAATAATAAAAATGTGTTTAGGTCAGAACAGTACCAAATGCAATAATTATCGTGGGGTCCGCAATAGTTGCCATGTATAGGTTTTACCCCCACTTAAAATGACTAGATTAGATAGTTTACTTTGTGCTTCACCTCTTGCCATGATTGTGTGCTATGCCATGTCTGAGTGAAATTCCATGTTAACAACCTTGTTGATCACCTGTAGCTAAACAACTTGAACCATTCTAAATGTGCGGTATCGTCGTGTGTGACGAGTACTCCACTTAACCTGTTAGTAACCGTTCTCGACGGTAGGTGCGATGTCTCGTGTTGCCTTCTTTTTGATGCTTGCTCGTGTTTGCTTCGTAGTAAATGAGTGCTTGCTCGTTGATTGATTTCCAGTGTTTACCCTCTTGTGTGCTTCCGCGGGTACCTCTCGGAGACGATGCGAGCTTGCGATCGACTACACCTTCGGAACCCGACTTATCAACAGGCAAGGACTATACATTACTTATGATCCATTCTATTTCAACCAGCGGTTTGCATGCTAGTCTAGGTTAGGTTCGATGTTTGATCCTACCACATGTTTACAGCCTCTTTCAAACCGATACAGACATGTCCCTTCCCAGCAAACCTTGTACTGTTATGTTACTATTGCTCGTTGCTCAGCCCCTGCTTAGTATGCATGCTTAGGATGCTACGATGTTACCCTGTTACTCCTTGGTTTGGGCTATCACATTATTATATTGTTGTTGATGATATGATTATTATAATGCTGACTATATTCGACGAAGGATGGAAGGTCTAGGCTATCCCGCCCCGACGCTTTGTTCCATTCGAGTCACCTAGGATCCGAGTTACGGTTATTGGTTTTAAGACTGAGCGTGCCTAACCGCGTGTGGGATTTTATGGGGTCCCCTTTTCTTACCTACCTAGCTTCAAACATTTCTAGAGGTGGCCCAATCTGGTTTTACCATTTGAAAACCGTGTGTGTGACTGGTGAGCTCCCAGCAGATTTTCAAACAACTCGGGCGAGCGGAGACATGGTTTCTTTGTTGGTCCACACCTGGAAGCTAGGGGGCTGCCCACATCTGTTTGGGTAGCTAACCCGACCTCGTCCAGCCGGAAGAGTCCGATCCGATAGCGCGGTCGGCCTTTGGATTGGGTGTCGACTCCCCGGGGGCCACCCGGATTTGTGCGTTGTTAGTTAGAGGGACCTATCGTTCCGGATCTCTTGGGACTAAATCATAAAATGGCTGCCTGTGATGGGTAGAAACTGAAAGAGATGGGCGTGTGTGCGGAGCCTTGTAATGGGAAGTTGGTACACCCCTGCAGGGTTAAATCTTTTCGAGAAGCCGTGTCCACGGTTATGGACGACTTGAGACCTACTCCTTCTTCATAGACAACAACAACTGAGATAATCTTAATATAACTTGATCAACGTGTGTGTGTGCCTTGACTGCTTCTTCTTCGTCAGGATGCGAAGAGGAGGACAAGGATAGGATAGGTGTTATGATTGCGTAAGTAGTTGATAGCAAGACTTGTTGGATATGATTCCTCTTCGAATGCTTGGCTTCTTATCTTACTCTCTAGATCTTTAGCCGCTCCATAAATGCTAGTGCGGCAGCAACCTCACCACTTACCCCTTCCTTACCGTAAGCTACTAGTTGTCCTAGAATGACGAGTGATGAAGTCCTTGCTGGGTCAGATGACCACTACAGTTGGATGCTGAGTACTTCTGTACTCATGATACTACCCCCAAACTCTTTTCAGGGTTCTTGATCGACGACAGGTATGGTGATCGACGTTTCACGTGGAGACTCGACGACGACTAGTTAGGCGGATCCCGGCAGAGGGCCTGGACCCGTGTGGTTATGGGGATCGATGTTTTCTCTTTGCCAGTAGGCATTTGATTGTAGTCTGTACTCAGACATATATCTTCCGCTGTTGTATTGTATTAAGGCAGTTGTATGCCGAATGTATGAAATGTTGTATCCTTGTATCTGTAATGTTGTGATATCATGTTGGAAATCGGGGGTATATGACTCCGTCATATGTCACGGTGGGACCGATATGTGCTTCGTCCCCGGATCTGGATGGAAACATCTAGATCTGGAACAGTACCGCATATCGGGCCTTACAACTTGGTATCAGAGCCTTACCGACCGTAGGATCCCTTCTCTGGCCGAAGTCGAGTCTAGACAAAAAACTATTTTGTAGTTACTAAGTTACTTATCGGAGAGTAGGAATCTTTTTACTCCTTACCCTTGCTCTGGTCAGGACAAGTGTCGTATGAGTTTTAATTCTCGCCTTATCCCCTTTCAAACTTTAGGATCTCGAGAGTGTGGAGTTTCGGAACCGTTACAATGCCTTGCTTGCAGCGTATTGTCTCGATTCCGATCTCAGGTTTGGGAAATCTTGTAGTACCTTTAGCTCTTCCGAATCTGGGTAAACATCTTGGTCATCCGTTGATTTCATTCCTCTTGCCTAGTATCCTCACGAGTTTAGTGAGAATGCTTCCCTTGATTGTCTCTTTTAACTATCGTTCCTCCTCTTGATCCCTCGATGGTTTCATTTTCCAACGTTACCGTCTCTCCGCAGAAATTTATCTCAACCGAAGTTCGACGTAGACATGGAGCAGAGTCCCTTGTTGGTGGTGTTGAAGATCGTCGTCTCTCTTTTCTCTCCCCCTTCTCCCCCGGATCGTCCTGGATCTCGGGACGAGATCCCTTGTTGGTGGTGTTGTATTGTAACAGCCCAGATTTCACAAAAATTAAAAATTTTGTTTTCGGTGTGAATTGTTTGATTGTCTGATTTGTTTGCGGTGTTTGCATCCCCGATTTATCGATCGGCGATTATTTTTCCCCCCTCTTATCTCGTACCGGACGGAGACCGACCCTTGCCACCCTGACACTCGACCTTTGCGACACCGGGTTTCGCCCGATCACCGTCGCGAAAACCGCAAGACCAGCCACAGCCAACGAAACGAAAACCCCGTTTAATAAGTAAACGGGATATTCTTATAGCGCGCCGGAAAGTGTTCTCGGAACGGTTCCAGCGCAAGGTGAACGCCGCCGGCTCGATGCGTTGATCGCGTAGTTCGAAGTTTTACCCGAATCGGAGGTACTGCGGACCCTCGGCGGTCAGAAACGTGAGCACCGCGCGCGAGAGAGAAAAACCGGGGATGTTTTTGCAAACTTCCAGCCACCTGGGCTATATAAAGACCACCACACTCCCACCCATTTCTAGGGTTTCCCTAGCCACAAAATTGCAGCCACCCCCCTGAGAATTGCCCAGATCTGCCCAATAAACTCCCAAAATCCCGAAATTCCTAGCTCCCTGCGATCTGGACCGTCGGATCGACCAATCCAACGGCCCAGATCGGCTCTGGCCTCCAACCACCTCTCTCCTCTCTCTCCTCACGCGCGTGCTGCCCGTGGGCACGCAGCAGCCGCCGCCGCCGGCCACCCAGGCCCTCCGCGCCTCCCTTCCTCCCTCTCCTCCCTTCCCCGTAGCCTCCCTCTCCTCTCCCTCTCCCCTCTGCCTCACCCCTCTCTCCCGTGCAGCACAAGCAGCTCGCCGCCGCGCCATGGACAGGACCTTGAAGCCCGGCGACCTCCCGTACTCCGGCGACCCTGCGCCCTTCGTCGGCCTCCTCCGCCACCTGTGGACGCCCCTAGCGCCGTGCGCCACCAAGTCCCCGCCCGCACGGCCGCCGGAGGCTGGCCGGCCAGCGCCGCCGCCGCGTTCAGCCCGTGCTCGAGATCGATCCCGATCGGGGCGAACGAGGGAGCCAGCCACCAGATGGGCCAGCCTGCCCGCGGCCCACCAGCGCCCCCGTGACCCAGCCGCGGCCCACTCCAGTCGGCTGGCCTCTCCAGCCACATGGGCCTAGCCCATGGGTGAGCGCCCCCCTCCTTCTTTTTTTTTCGTAATTGCTACTGCTGCACTGTTGGGCCCATTAGCTTTCGGTCCGTTAGACGTTTTTTTCTCTGGTTTAATAAAATTGCAGATTGTATTAGTTGTTTTTGCGGTGCCCGTAACTTTTTAACTGTAGCTCCGATCATGACGCTTTAAACATGAAAGTTTCTTAGTTTTTCGTGTAGTTTAATAAAATGTTGCGTGTTGCCATGTTTGACTTTGTTTACATGTTGTTTAACTGCTAATTACAATTGCTTGGCACTGTAAATTGTAACTGCCATAACTTTTTAACCGTTGCTCTGTTTAAAATATTTGTTATATGTAACTTGATTAGTTTTTCGTGTACTTTGTGTTTATGCTGTTCTTGCTTGCTAATAAAAATAATAAAAATGTGTTTAGGGCAGAACAGTACCAAATGCAATAATTATCGTGGGGTCCGCAATAGTTGTCATGTATAGGTTTTACCCCCACTTAAAATGACTAGATTAGATAGTTTACTTTGTGCTTCACCTCTTACCATGATTGTGTGCTATGCCATGTCTGAGTGATATGCCATGTTAACAACCTTGTTGATCACCTATAGCTAAACAACTTGAACCATTCTAAAGGTGCGGTATCGTCGTGTGTGACGAGTACTCCACTTAACCTGTTAGTAACCGTTCTCGACGGTAGGTGCGATGTCTCGTGTTGCCTTCTTGTTGATGCTTGCTAGTGTTTGCTTCGTAGTTAATGAGTGCTTGCTCGTTGATTGATTTCCAGTGTTTACCCTCTTGTGTGCTTCCGCGGGTACCTCTCGGAGACGATGCGAGCTTCCGATCGACTACACCTTCGGAACCCGACTTATCAACAGGCAAGGACTATACATTACTTATGATCCATTCTATTTCAACCAGCGGTTTGCATGCTAGTCTAGGTTAGGTTCGATGTTTGATCCTACCACATGTTTACAGCCTCTTTCAAACCGATACAGACATGTCCCTTCCTAGCAAACCTTGTACTGCTATGTTACTATTGCTCGTTGCTCAGCCCCTGCTTAGTATGCATGCTTAGGATGCTACGATGTTACCCTGTTACTCCTTGGTTTGGGCTATCAAATTATTATATTGTTGTTGATGATATGATTATTATAATGTTGACTATATTCGACGAAGGATGGAAGGTCTAGGCTATCCCGCCCCGACGCTTTGTTCCATTCGAGTCACCTAGGATCCGAGTTCCGGGTATTGGTTTTAAGACTGAGCGTGCCTAACCGCGTGTGGGATTTTATGGGGTCCCTTTTCTTACCTACCTAGCTTCAAACATTTCTAGAGGTGGCCCAAGCTGGTTTTACCATTTGAAAACCGTGTGTGTGACTGGTGAGCTCCCAGCAGATTTTCAAACAACTCGGGCGAGCGGAGACATGGTTTCTTTGTTGGTCCACACCTGGAAGCTAGGGGGCTGCCCACATCTGTTTGGGTAGCTAACCCGACCTCGTCCAGCCGGAAGAGTCCGATTCGATAGCGCGGCCGACCTTTGGATTGGGTGTCGACTCCCCGGGGGCCACCCGGATTTGTGCGTTGTTAGTTAGAGGGACCTGTCATTCCGAATCTCTTGGGACTAAATCATAAAATGGCTGCCTGTGATGGGTAGAAACTGAGATATATGGGCGTGCGTGCGGAGCCTTGTAATGGGCAGTTGGTACACCCCTGCAGGGTTAAATCTTTTCGAGAAGCCGTGTCCACGGTTATGGACGACTTGAGACCTACTCCTTCTTCATAGACAACAACAACTGAGATAATCTTAATATAACTTGATCAACGTGTGTGTGTGCCTTGACTGCTTCTTCTTCGTCGGGATGCGAAGAGGAGGACAAGGATAGGATAGGTGTTATGATTGCGTAAGTAGTTTATAGCAAGACTTGTTGGAGGCGATTCCTCATCGAATGCTTGGCTTATTATCTTACTCTCTAGATCGTTAGCCACCCCATAAATGCTAGTGCGGAAGCAACCTCACCACTTACCCCTTCCTTATCGTAAACTACTAGTTGTCCTAGAATGACGAGTAATGAAGTCCTTGCTGGGTCAGATGACCACTACAGTTGGATGTTGAGTACTTCTGTACTCATGATACTACCCCCAAACTCTTTTCAGGGTTCTTGATCGACGACAGGTATGGTGATCGACGTTTCACGTGGAGACTCGACGAGGACTAGTTAGGCGGATCCCGGCAGAGGGCCTGGACCCGTGTGGTTATGGGGATCGATGTTTTCTCTTTGCCAGTAGGCATTTGATTGTAGTCTGTACTCAGACATATATCTTCCGCTGTTGTATTGTATTAAGGCAGTTGTATGCCGAATGTATGAGATGTTGTATCCTTCTATCTGTAATGTTGTGATATCATGTTGGAAATCCGGAGCATATGACTCCGTCATATGTCGCGGTGGGACCGATATGTGCTTCGTCCCCGGATCTGGATGGAAACATCTAGATCTGGAACAGTACCGCATATCGGGCCTTACAAGAGATATGTGAACAACATCGAGTCTAGGCGCTGCTCCAGCTAAACCTCAAAAATAATCTCCACGACACTAGACCCTTTATCGATGAACCATTTAAAATCAAGTGAGCCTCACTAGTATCGGCAAAACTAAACTTCGGCTGAGGAAGTGTAAGATATATAATAATGAACACCTTCTAGACGAGTTTCTGGCTCGCCAACACAATGAATTCTCAAGGCGATATATAAATATCGGCCACATGCCCTCATTTCAAAGGACCTGAGGAATTATCCACCAAAGTGTGAATATCTGAAATAAATCAGATACTTCGGTTGACGTTAAGTTCCTGGGATTAGGCTTTGATGTCCTTCAGTCTCCGCTGGTGAGATGAAATCGATCGACTAGATCAGATCGTATACCGACTTCACATTTTTCCTTCTATGCTCTTGTTGCCTTCGCAACGAAAGTCGATGCATCGTTCTCTTGAGGGCTTCTCTGAAAATCCACTCCATCTTTCTCTTCTTCGGCTCTGGGCCACCAGGCCTCTCGCCCGACATCATTTCGCAGGATTCTGGTTTGAATAGATGGTGCCTTCAAAACACTTTGTCCACACAAACTTTGATGTTTGAATTCAGCAGCTAAAAATTAAATAAGAGATAACTAATTCTTATTTAGATGAGAACTAACAAAACTGATAGCTAAAGTACATCGGAATTGTAGCTTTGCACACACAACCAACACAACGGTCAGGTTATTGGTTCCACCATTGTGACGGCGCTTCGCTATGATTTCGGCACCAAATGACACTTCGGCATCCTCCAATGCCCAAGCTAATTCACAAGTTCAGAGCCTGAGGTTGTACCCTTCAGAAGCAAAAGTATTTTGTTACGGAAGTCCGAAGAGTCAGAAGACGGTATGATTTTCTAGCGACGACTAAGTTAGTGATTACTCTTATATTTGTAAGTTGTTGTTTTAAAGTTTTCACATCGGCCGTCTTAGCTCAGCTGGTAGAGCGCGTGGCTTTTAACCACGTGGTCGTGGGTTCGATTCCCACAGACGGCGTCATGGAAAAAAACTTATATCTTACTTCTTCTATTTTAAATTAGATTACTTCTTTCGTGCACAAACATCGTCCATCATATGCAAGGGCGTATCAAAATCAAACAGACCATCCTCTATATTTTTTTGTGCTGGAGATAAAATAATCAAAAACGATATTTTTCCTTCAACCATCTTCTCTCTAAAATGTCATTCAAAAAAATTCTCTCTAAAATACGCACGGATCAGGTCAGCAGAGTCGTATACATGAGGAATATTTTCTATAATTATTAAGAATTTAAAATACATGATTAACATTTTTTATAATGCCACATACTCCCTCCGTAAACTAATATAAGATGTTTTAAATCACTAGTTTAGTTATTTAAAACATCTTATATGTTTACAGAGGGAGTATATGTTTCTGAAACACATGAACATTTTTTCGTTACAGACACTTTTTGTAATGCTATCAACTTTGTTTAAACTACTCTAACCAATTTTGTACATTGCATTAACATTTTTTGGATGGCGGTTTTCTTAAAAAAATCAAACATAAGTATAGAATATTTATATTCAAAATATGTTCAAATTTTTAAAGTTTTCAAATCTATTTTAGAAATATTTCCTTATCATTAAAAAATACAATATATTTCAATTAGAAATATAAAGACAAGTAGTAAAAATGCAGAAAACATTATATGGGCCAACTCATTTAGCATGCGCCAAAGATGAATTGTTGATTTGTTGTCTCACAATAGGCGAGACAAAGTCAGACCCACCTTTGATCCTTATGAACATACGAAGCAAACAATTCATCCCTCTCCTCAACTCAACTTTGTTTAAGTGGACGCTCCACTTTAGTTATTACTAGAAATAAAAGTGCGCTTTGTTGCACCGCAAAAATATTAAAATCATCTATCAATGATGTATTCTACTGGTTAGCATCATTTTTTGTATATAATTGAAGTAAATTATTGCAAGACAAAAAGTTGATGAATTGCTTAGCTGTCCAAAAAATATATAAGCACTCATATATTCTAAATCTATGTTGTGATCAATAATTATACCATAAGTTCATTAGCCAAAAGGCATAGTTTCACCTAAATACCAGAAAAAAAATACACCACACAACTAAGAGGTTTAACTTTGAGAAAGCTTATGACTCGTTCAGCTGGTCCTTCTTCTACAATGTTTTGCTCGCCAATGGTTTTTATGGGGCCTATGTTCACCATATTATGCAGATTATTGGTGAGGTCCACACTGCGATTAATGTTAACATCAATGTCAATGCTTTCTTCAAGAATGAACGCGGCCTTCGCCAATGCAATCGTCTATCCCCCCCCCATCCACCCACCTCCTTTTCAACTTCGTTGTTGATGTTCTCTCTTGTATCTTAGATGTGCGCCTTCAGCGGGACATATCTTCCATGTTGCTTCTCATCTGGTACCGTCAAGTGTATTTCATCTTCAATATGCAGACGCCACTATTATTATGGTTGAAAACAATGACTACTACCTCACCAACCATAAATTCCTCTTGCTCTATTTTGAATCCCTCTCTGGGCTTAAAATCAACTTTATCAAGAGTGAGGTACTTGCCTTTGGTTGTGACAATATAGAGGCCTCGTGTGGCTTCCATTCTGAACTTCTTGTTGGGTTCTTCCCCTTCGTTTACTTGGAGATCCCTATATCCCCGACATGTCTTTCCTCTAGCGATTTTGCTCCCACTGTGTTGAAGCTAGGGAAGAGAGTCATGTAGTGGCACGGTAGGTATCAGTCCACTGCCGACAAGGTGTGCCTCATCAATGCTTGCCTTTCCTTCCTCCCCATGTTTTTCACGGGCTTCTATCTTATCCCTAAGGATTCTCATGAGGGTTTCAACAAGCATCATAGTAAATTTTACTAGAACTCCTCCGTCGATAAGAAAAAATATAGAATGATTAAATGGTCCTCGATGTGCAATCCCAATATCCTGTGCGGATTGGGAATTACTAATACTTCTGTCATGAATACCTGCTTGTTTACCAAGTGGTGGTGGAAAATCATGATGTTGAGTACCATGTGGTTTGATCTAAAAGAAAAATACTTCCTGAACTCGATTTATTTGTTTGTCGGCAGCATGGTTGGTTCTCAATACTGGAGAGATCTGATTAAGGTATGTGGCATTCTTAGGGATAATGTGAAGTTTTTGGTGGACATCGGGCCTTCTGTGAGATTCTGGGTTGACTGGTGGACGGGTGATGGCCCACTATTCCGCGATGGAGATCTCCATCCTGGAGCTCTCCCTTGGTAGTTGGGGCATGCAATTTCGTCGGATGCTCCATCCTGAAGAGTTGAAAGAATGGCATCGTCTTGCTACTTTCTTTTCCTTGCTCTCGAATAGTATTGATGATGTCATCTGGTCCCTTTCGATGTCTGGGCGGTTTTTGGTGAAATGTTTATATTCTAAGTTGATTCCTAGTACCCTGTCCTCCCATTGTGTGATATTTAGTGTGCCCGTATCCCTCCTAAAATTAAAATTTTCATGTGACATGCAGCTAGGGGGGGAGCCTTCCTCCCTCTAACAAAATCAGGAAAAGGAATGGAAATGCTGATGATTTTTGCATTCTATGTCAGGGAAGACAAGCCTCACATTATGTTCTCTTGCGTCCTTACATCTCTCTTGTGGGACTATGTTCGTGAGTAGCTTCGCGGTGAATGGTATCCTTTGTCCTTCAATGATATTGTTGGCATCTCTCATTTGTTGGATGCCTCGTGCAAACATTTGTTCTGGATTTACTTTTCAGTGTGTTGTTGGGGGTTGTGGACAACTAGGAATAAGTTCATTATTGAACACATATTCCCTAGCAACCCTGGTGATTGTCTTTATGTGGACATATCTCTGCTACAGTTTTGAAAATTAGCGATTTAGAAATAAGATATTGACAGCATGAGCACCTGATTTCTCGCATATGTTTTGACGCCTTGCTCCTCTAACCCATGGAAATTCTGCTCGTAGAGTCTAATTTTGTGCTTCATTAGCTTCTCGTAGTGTTGGTTATATCTATGTCAATCCCGTAATATATTTTCCTAGTCTGTTTAGATACTATGTGCTATTAAATGGTTGAATGATGAACCTTTATCTGTTGATTTTATATAGAGAGTTGATTTGCGGTCTTTCATCTAAAAACTTAACTTTATTGATAAGCCATCATGTTTCTCTCTGCTCCTCGATGCGTAAGCTAAAACGGTAGTTTATGTGAAGAATGGATCCATTGAGCCTGATTGCGAGGACCCAAGAAGCTTAGCAGAAGCAGCTTTTTATTTCCCCCATCGACGAGGGGCGTAAGTGCAACTCCAAGGGAGCGAACCGAACGGGGCCACATTTGATTCGTTTTTTTTGTCCGTTTGAGTCTGTTGCATGTCCGCACAAATTCAATCCGTTCAAAAATTAAGTTTAAAATGAATTGCGGCGAACCAAAGTACGAACACTGTTCGTTTGGATTACTCCTTTGAACCGTGATTTTTTGTCCTCACGAATCCAAAACGAAGATCGACGGACCAAAGGGAACAAAATATGTCACCGCCCTAATGACACGTAGTAAACATAAGAACAGAGAACGGATGGCACGAGAAAATGTCACGCCACTAGCGAGCTGTACACCAACACTGAACACACATGTCCAGGGGAAAGGAGGCAGGCACCCTTGAACAGGGCACGCGACATGACAAGACGTCCAGCCCGCCGTGTAGATGTAGTAGGCTGGCGCGCACACCAGACGAACGGACGCGCAAGGCCGTTCTGTCCCGGCACGCGCGCGGCGTACGCTACACGAGACGGGAGCGTCCATCACATCGGTCGCTGTAACAGTGGCTAATGCTTTGTTGTCTACGGCGGGTAGACACGATCCGCCACGGATGTTGTATGTCGATCCGAGCTGGCGGCTATGTAGATACGGCACAGCGTACGTAGCGCAAAAAAAGTAGGAAATGACAGGACCTTTTCCCTTTTGTTCGTACGTAACGAATTGTTATATACTAGGAAAATTGGCCGTGCATTGCAACGGAGAAAAAATGCACGCTCCTAGCGCGATTAGCATGACTCAAGACTTTTGCATAGGTTCACACTATCTATTTTAGCATGACGCCTCATCCATATTACCGTTTATCCTCCTTCACATTCTTACTTATCATGATCGTGATGGTCACCTTGTCACAATACATTCGAGCTTGGTCTGTCTAAAGGTGATGATCTTAGTCATTACACGAAACACATATCATTGAACATCGTCATCGCAAGCGAATTTTTAATACTTTTAAAATAAACTCTTCAAGATGGTTTTAATGGCCACTCTACCTGAGCTGCAATCTATACCTAATCCATACCTCATCTCTTGTGCATGCTCCTTTAAATTGCATATGTGTTTTTAAAAATGCATCAACATTCTTTTGAAAACATGTAAACATTCTTAAAAGCGGATGGACCTTTTTTAAAAGAGCATGCATATTTTTTAAATTATGAATATATTTTTAAGCAATTGGTCACTATAAGAATGACCTAAACTTCTTTGAAAAATAAGGGTGAATATTTTTGAAATTGTATGAACATGTTTTTAAAAAATTGCATGGAAATCTTCGATGTTTTTTTATGAATTAAATAATAAAGTAAAAAGTCACAAACACGTTTTAAATGACACATAAAATATTAAAACATGTGAACACTTTACAAATTTATAGTCACGAAATTTAAAAAAATTTAAATACCCGCTGCAATATAAGGAAAGTCTAACGTACCCACTATTTGTACAACTAATTTCACAAAAGAAATTTCATACATTACATATTTTTCAAAGTTCTGGATCCACTTTCCTTATGGATTGGGTGGCACTTATTCATGGTCGTCGGTGTTCATTGCCAGGCGTCGGACATAACAAAACCGTGTAGCAAAATTAAGAAAAATGGCGTCCGGTCAATGCGATTAAATCTCTATAGTTTTGTAATTATGCAACCTATTTATGCAATTATAAGCCTACATAATCCTTCCTTTAATCCGCATTTAATATGGTCAATTTACTCCTAATTAAGGCTCAATCCATGGTGCAACATGGCAGGCCTAATCAGGCTGACCCCAATGGGGAGTAACTTAGCAGTAACATAGAGTCCAACTCAGCATTTTTGCTTATGTGGCAATGAGTTAATGAGGAGAGAGATGGTTGTAGTAACTTAGCTAGTTACTAGCTCTTTGAGTAACATCATACATACCAAGACAATATGAGTCTATAATCTAATAAATGAAGTCTTATATGACACTACATATATGTTACTACCCATTGTGGAGGTAGGCCCTGTTTGGATCCATGGGTTAGAGTTAGAGTTGGTTAGATTGTACCAAACTAACCCCAAAACATCCAAACAGGAGGCTTAGAGTTGGTTAGATGCATCTAACCCATCCAAAAAATCTAACCCACCCAAGAGGTGCTTATTTGGGTTAGAGTTGGATGGGGCCCACAAAAAGTTACTTTTTCCATTATCTCCACCATACAAAATTCTGAATAAAGTAGTCAAATGATTGGAATGGTACATTTATTGCCAATCTAACCCCACCATCCAAACACCTCTTTGGTTAGAGTTAGTTTTGGGTTAGACTAGAGTTAGAATCTAACTCTAACCTCTAACCAAGTTAGAGTATCCAAACATAGAGTTAGTTTTGGGTTAGACTAGAGTTAGAATCTAACTCTAACCTCTAACCAAGTTAGAGTATCCAAACAGGGACGTAGTAACATAGACTCAAAATCCGTGTATGTTACTAGTCTAAGTTACTCCCGATTGTGACCAGTCTCAAACCTATCCACCTTTTAACCAGACCTATAATATAATCCTTCCTTTAATAGCAACCGTGCCCTTTGAGGCTTGAGCCATGCAGCAGCAGCAAGGCAGCCCCGTTAATCTCTCCTCCTCTTTATTCCTTCCTTCTTCCTTTTAAGGATGCAATACCATATATATGCGCAATCCCGTTAATTGAGCCTCAATTTTTCCTAGATGTTCGTCGTTTTCATCATAGTATATAGCAGGGTTACACCTCTCACTTTTCCTTTGTTTGTTTTTCCTAAGCCGGCTGGTTGATTCTCTCGGCCCGGTGTATATAAACTGTTGCATTTCTTTTGAAACGAGCAAGGTGGGACTATTTAATATCTACTCAACTTTCTGCTTTCTATTTCTATATACACACATCGAACAAACTTTCCCGTGGTCGTCGATTCCCAGCCCAAGCACTTATTTTTTTTGCTAGCTGCCCATGGCCCAGTATTGTATGCTGCGCAGATGTTGTAGACTGTGGCCCAGTACACGTGCGAATCGTGTTTTTTTAATTGACTTGATTCTACAGTGCGGATGGAATATCAGAAATAGCAGGGATTTTTTTTTGTAAAAGTGACCGATGGACTAAGAAAGCCACCTCCCTTTATTATTAGGTAAAGATATAAACTATAGTTATATTAAAAACAGTTTCTATTAATTTAAAATATAGCCCTCAGTCAATGTTTATATTGTAGCACTCCTTGATCATGGATACTCCCGAGCAGTGCCTTGGGGCGTAGGTGCGCACGCGAGATGTGCCACACATCTACTTGTGTCTTTTATGTGGTGGTTCTTTGATATACTAGCTAGGCAGGCCTTGTCTTGGACGTTTATTTTTCTTTTCTTTTTTCTTTTATATGTATGGTTTTTGGCCCGTTTTTTCTTATAAAAGGATTAATTTATTTAGGTTTCAATTCGGGTTTTTTATAAACTGGATCAGCCAAAGTCTAGGAGGTAACTCCTTGGAGTTTGACCGCTTTTAAGCAATATATTCAGGTGGGAGAGCTTTTCCCCCGATGATTCCTCTAAAAGAAAAATATAGCAACAACTAGATAGTACAACGTATATTTTTCATCCCTAAACTCTTTTGAAAGTATTGAATTGGTCCCTCGACTTTAAAATGTATAAAATTGGTCCCTCAACTTTTAAAAGTATAGAATTGATCCCTTAATTTTTAAAATTGGTTTTTTATAGTCCATCGTGCCGCTTCAGATGATTTTCTGCATATGTGGATTGTTATAAATAAAAAAACAGGACCAGAGGAAGGTTACACGCTCTCTAGGGCCCTCATCGTGCTCACCTTCGCCACCTATGTTGTTGTCTCGTTGACGCACAAACATAGCATCAACATTGCACATTTGTCCATTCTAAATGCATCATATGCATACGTACCTTGTCGATGGTAGGCGACGAGGGTCGTAGGCAGTGAACAAACTCCCCTCATCTCTCTTTTTTATTTATAGCAATTCACATCAGTAGAAAATTATCCGAAGCGACATAAGGGACTAAAATTAACTGCTTTTAAAAGTTAAGGAACCAATTTTATACTTTTTAAAATTAAGGGACTAGTTCTATACTCTCGAAGAAATTTAGGGACTAAAAATATAATTTTCCCTTTTTGGTAAGATGTATTTTACCACATCAAGATCTTACATTTTATACACGTAAAAAGTGTGGGAAAAAATTTCAGACTTGCTAATTTATGCTTTTTATTTAAACTAACCTTAATAGATTTTAATAATAAAAACATGGCAAAATATAACATGACAACGTCTACAACTAAAGAGGCTCTAAGAGTGGATGACATTGTTTTTTTAGAACACAGTATAATGCAGACGCTCATATACACGATCATACACTCATCTTTATAAATGCACACACGCACACTTTAGTTCTATAAGTATCTTCACATTACTGAATCGGGACATTATCTTAAGATTGATGAAGTTATCATAGACGCTTCGTAGTCGATCGAAACGTCTTCTTCCACTGAAAGCACATTTTCGATAAACCTGAATTATATTCAGGAAAATGCGAGCATCTATATCAAGTCCAAGACTTGAACGCTGGTAGGTTGGGATTACCAGAATCCTTCTAACCAAATCAACCAACTGGTCTAGTCAAATCCGACTCTCGCTCGCATCCGTGGACAATGATCGTTAAGGTCTTAAAAGTTTCCGTTCGCAATCGTGTAGCTTAAATAAAAAATGTAAATCCATAATACTTCGGCAATGTTAAATTTACACACATACTTGAACATACACATGTCATCGAACTATATAATTTTCACATGTTCTACTAATACGGATGATACTATTATGGAGGACGATTATCTACAACCACCCTTGCTTTGTCCCTTCCCTTTCCCTTGTCGTCTTCTTTGTGGAAATAGCGATCAAATACACAAAAACGTATCGATGCAATCTGCTTACTTCCAAAGTTTAGCGATTCATCAGGCTCATCTTGCCATGGATTGGGTGCGCGGAGGGAGGGGAAGGGGGAGAAATGACATGCGATAACCCTAGCGTCGACGAGAGGTAAATCTAGCACTTTCGCGTTGGATCGAGAGAGAGCACTTCGTTTCATTGCAGTGCCCAAAAAATCACACCAAAAGTATTATTGCTGGTTTTTGTGAGAGGAAAAAATTCAATATGTTCAAAATTAACTTTTGTACCGAAAATGCTCTTCGGACATTCTGATGATATAGACGACATCAACGTATCATATTTCGATCTGGATCATGTAACCTGGTCCGACGAACGATTTGGAAAGGGGGAATATATTAATATCGCGAGGAGACCAATTACACCCAGCCTCTGCATCAACAAGATGTCTACAAACATCCAGGATGCACACAGCCAAGAAAAAATACAAAAAAGATAAAAGAAAAATAAAAAGCCCTGTCTCGGTGTACAACCACTTGCAACAAAAGCACTCTAACCACCACCGAATACAACACATGTACTACATAATAGGCTCTCCAAAAGCAATGCCTTCAAGAAGGGAACAATGCACAAGAGTTGTCGTCGCCTGATCGAAGATTGTGGGTTTTCACCCCGGAGAAAGACCAACTTTCCAAATCAAAGCTTTCAGAAAAGTCATTGCCAGGTACAACCAATGAAGACCAGACCTTGGGTGTTCACCCTGAAAAACTTGGCTCGGTACCTAAGTAGCACCACCGAAAATGCAGCCCACTGTGTTGCAACCCTCGCTTGCCAAGGCTACTGCTGTAAGTCATCGAACACCCGACACACAGGAAAAACCTGTGCCGCATTGTCTTCAACGCAACCAAATATCATCACCGCCATCACAAGCCTCCTATCGTAGCCACCATGACTTTTTCACCACTTTCAATGCCATGAAAATCCATTTTTGACATGTCTCATGGAACTAACAAGACAGCGAAGCTTCACACCTCGGCCTCATGCTGCCTCTCTTGCCAAAGATAAGGGCGTGCACGACCGGATCAATTCCGATCTAGTAACCAGTGGCGCCATGCGCCAAACAGTGGTCTTCAAGGGGAAGACCGGAACACGTCGGCAGCCAGATTGTGGAGGTCGGCATGAATCAAATCGATGATTTGGCGCTCAAAGACGGCAAGGCCAGCCATCCGAACCAGTAGCCCCCACGCCACCAGCCAGCTATAGTTGAGAAGACGAACCAGACCGCCGTTGCCTCGCTGGACGGGGACCGCATCCAATCTGGCCGCTCGCAGTGGCCGCCGCCACCCATCAACCCAAATCGAGACTAGGACGGGCGCGCTGCCGCCGCCGCCGCTCGCAGTGGCCGCCGCCACCCATCAGCCCATATCGGGAATGGGACGGGCGCGCCGCCGCCGCCGCTCACCATGGCAGCAACGCGTTGGATGACGCCGTCGTGGACTCACCACGCTCGTCCCTCACCCAGCGCCGCCACCACCACGTCATCCCCTCCACGACCGCCAACTGCACGCGTCCGCTGCCAAACATCTTCGCTCCGATGCCCCGTCGCTGCGTGCCACCTCAGCCCATCACCTTCGGCAAGACGGGCGCCGCCACCGCCGCCGGCGCCGGCGGCGGCAACGGCCAAGGAAGGCACGGGAGGGAGGGAGGTTTGACTAGGGTTTGGGGTCCTTCCGACGAACGATTTATATTCATTTGATGCACAGTAAAGAGATATATACATAAAGCTGTCAAAAGCGTAGTTCAAAAGATTAGAGGTCACAAATTGATCCGATCAGTGACAAACAACAGGGCAAACCACCCTGATAATTCTCGTGTTTCTGCTCCAAACCAAAACTATAGTAGTATCTTTTAATATTTGTCTTGAGCTTAGTTTGGCGTTTGGACCGTCTCCCGAGGGAAGCAACACGCATCCGGCACGCACCTCCGACGGTAGGTTGGACACGCGACATGATGCTCCTTCTTTAAGCGAGAGCAGCAGCAAGCATGGCCTGTGGAAAACAAAACTTTACGGGCAGCATATCGACTATATTAACATCTAGGAACATGCCAACGGAGGCTAAGATCACATGGCATGCAACATGGGCAGCAGAATGCTTGACCAGACACACACACACACCTACATGGCTACATACATAAAGAGAGAAGAGACTTGTGGCTAACATGGGCCTGATTAGCGCAGATCCACCATCAAAGGAGATGAAAGAGGATGTGGTCATAGAAAGTTAAAACAAGTGTTGTTTGTTTGTTATGGCCATCCAGCCGTGGAATAGTAAAATACAGGCTACAAATATTTGTCTAGTGAACTCACATGGACAAAGATGGCTACAGTACGTGGCTAGCAGCACTCAAGTGTTAGCCCACTGGACAGTTGAAGGAAGAAATCAAAAGATACTCTTT
This sequence comes from Bromus sterilis, assembly GCA_950022295.1. NCBI lineage: Eukaryota > Viridiplantae > Streptophyta > Magnoliopsida > Poales > Poaceae > Bromus > Bromus sterilis. Next base: position 277,612,864 of record OX465599.1, on the reverse strand, counting down.
CCTTGCTTGCTTCGGCAGAGAGAGGAGATCCGGGAGGCAGGCAGCAGCGATCGGAGAAACTCGATGTATACATGAATGAATGCATGGTGAGATTGAATGCAAGATACCTGCAGTGATCAGTCTGGCGGCATCTGCGGTACCGAGTACTCTACGTACGTAGTTGGCCAGATCACGCAAACTTTCATGAAATGAGACTTGAGAGGCAACTGCGAGGAGCGGGAAGAGCAAAGATATACGATGAAAATGCACATGATTATGGCATACGAGCAATGATACGGACAAAACGATCGATGCGCTTTTCTTTCTTGCGAATACATTGATTATTATTAGTTTTGAACTTGTGCAAATACATTGATTGAAGTAGTAGCTGTCCTGTACGCTTCTGGATACCTCGTTGCACGAAATCGAGCCGGCTGCGGTAGCCGAGCCGAGCCGAGCCACTCCAAATCTTGTACTGCTCCGCGGTTGATAATCTGTGTCAGAGAACCGTAGCCTTTCGAGCACCTCTAGCGTAGCGGGCAGACGGGTCCACCACCCCATTAACCAGTCCGCCGGGCGCCCCGCACCGAGAGCCAGGGCATGGCATGGCAGCTGCCTGCACCAGGAGCATCTCCTTTACCGAGCAGATTTTTCACGAGTCTAGCCTACACAGGGAGAAAAAAAAATGCCCGTAGCCGCGTGCAACGGTTGGCCGATGAGCACAGGAAATGATGGACTGCCTGAACTGAACCCTCCTCCACACCACACAGGCACACACGCCTTGTTGCAGCCTACGCATGGGGAAACCACGATGGACCGATGGACGGGTGGGAGGATCGAAACGGGCTCGCTCGGCGCCTTGCCTAGTCGACCGAGCCCGGGGCGCTTGACCAGCCGCAGCTCAGGGTGGACGCAGGCACCCAGGCCTCCCGGGTCCCGCCGCCTGCCTGCCTGCCTGCATGCGCTCCGTCCATCGGAGACGACGACAGGAGCGTTATTACTCTCCATGCCACTTCCACCCACCCACCCACCGTGAAACACATCGCCATTCACTTTCTTCGTACTCGGCTACATCCATCCATCCATCATTAACGGCTACTTGCAGCACTAGCTTCTTCCACTAATCGCAGTAAAAAAATGAACAGGCCCACTTTTGCTACTGTCGTTTTTTGGCTGCCATGTCCACAGCACCTGGTCACGGTGCACCCACCCTCTTAATCACTCACGCAACACACGTTGCAAGCTTAATCCGTGTCGCAACGCGACAAGCTAGCGCCAAGGTATAATCAGGGACTCCACCACACTTATTATTTCCGTATGTATTCGTACGAATAGCAACAGCAACGGGGAGGCAAGTCTCGTCCCATCCCCAACATGCCCCCCGTCCGTCCGTCCGTATCGTACGGCCTCGATGCGATCCGCTTCGCTGGAACTCCGCCGTTGTACGCCCCACCCGACGACAGCAAAATTTTCCAGCGCTGCCCTCGCCAAGGACGGCTTTGACCGGCACTGTATCGTTCTCCAAGCGCGAGGGCACGACGGTCTTTTCGCCCCTCCCTCCCAAATGATTGGGCGCGAAACGAACGTTTCCCTCGCTCCCTCGATTTTGGATTCGCGCTGTTTTGCACGTAAGCCCTTGCCGTTCCCGGAAAGGGCAGCCTTTCCTCATCCAGGCACCCATGGTTCTACGCAACTCACGCATGGAGGGGCCAAACGGGAAAGTTTTACGAGACCCCCACCCACTCTCCTTTGCCTTTTCCACGAGGGGCGGCGGGGCCACCGCGCCGGCGGCCACGTGGTGACCGGCGGGCGGAACAGCCGGTGGGCGAACAGCTGGCGATCACATGCCCACGCAGCGACGGGGACGCCTCCGTTCCGCCGTCGGATTGAACGGACGGCCGAGATGCCTTCCACGAGAGAGGATAAGGCCCGGAGCAGAGCAGCGGGATGGAGCGTGCCAGTGTGGTGGTGGTGGTGGTGTTGAGTGGAGCTGGTGGTGGGGGGTCACGTGCCGGGGCCCTCGAGTCTAGGCGTGGTCAACGTGGGGGATCGCAGAGTAGGGTGGGGGGAGCGGACCAAGTAAATTCTTCACGCCGAGGTAATAAACCAGATAACGTAAAAAATGAAAAAAAAATCACTGCTACATAGTACAGTATACAATAAAACGTTGAATCAAAACCAGGAATACATGGGCAGTACTGTAGAAAACAAGAATCTAGGTAGCCTTTTACGTTGGTCGATGGATCTTTGCGGTACTAACAGATTTGTTCCCTGGCTCGTTGCTAAGCTAGCCTAGGCTAGGGTAGCCTTTCGCCATCAGGCGGCACGGCGACGGACGACGGCACGCAGGATATGGTTTCCTGGTACTTTCCAGCGTCGGCGTCGCCGGCGCCCATTCATTCACGGATCAGCAAATCTAATCGCCGTGTCGGCACTGTTTTGGATCATCGTCCATCATGGCGGCGGAAGGGAGAGCTGTTGCGCGGTGCATGGGGGCCAAAGCCCGTCCATCTGGACGATGATGATGGGACTTGCACGACATGGACATCTGTCTGCATGCATGCATGACAAGGATCAAACGAAATTTAGTTTAATTTATTACTCCCTCCGTTTTTAAATATAAGCTTTTTAAAGATTTCAATATAAATTACATAAAAAAATGAATTTATCTACATTCTAAACTATGTCTATATACATTTATATGTGGTTTCTATTAAAATATCTAAAATGACTTATATTTGAAAACGGGGAAGTACATATTATGCAACTGGATTAGCAAACAGTCATCCTGACCTAGTACTAAGCCTCCAGTAATGACCTAGTACTAAACCTCCCGTAATAACCTAGTATCGGAAGCAACGATTCGGTGCCTCGATGCATCTGCTTTCGGGAAGACTAATTTTTTTAAATAAATATGAAAAAAACTTAACTTTTTCCAAAAAAAATTGTGAAAGATGCTTACGTGTGAGATGTTAATGCAAATTTTGAAAAGGTACGGACATCTGAAAAGCGCACGGCAAAAAAGACAAATTTGTAGTTTCTTGAGAATACATTGTTCATGCACTATTTCGGGTTGAATTTGTCTTTTTTATCGCGAGCTTTCTAAATATCCAAAAAAGCTCAAATTTTACACGAACATCTACCCCCTAAGCATCTTTCATCATAATAAAATTTGGAATTTTTTGAACTTTTTTCGTATATGTTTTCGAGGATCTTTTGTGTAGGATCAGATGAGCCTGGGCTCATCTTCGAATATCTCATCTAGTATCATGCATACCAACTAATTTTTTTTTGGAGATATGGCATTAAACTAAATAAATAAAGAGAGTGTCGAGGGATTGGTACCCGGGTAGGCTGACCCAAGCGGAAGCAACCTTTCAAGACAAGGATGGATCGATTGGGCTGCAGCTGGGCCGAGTTGGGCAGGCGTACGACCGATTGCTCCAAGGCAATCAGCCATACCGAATGCCAGCAGTCGGCCCAGGCGCAACCGGTCCACCCTTTTCATCACCAAAACGATCATCCGATTGTCCCGCAGCTGGGCCGAGATGGGCATCGACGCGGTCGATTGCCTAGAGCAATCGACCCTACCGAGGGCCACCAGTCGGCCCACGCGCAATCGATACAACTTACCACCCCTAGAGAAGTTGACCCCGATACCAGTCGAAGGTCCAAGTACAAGGTCATAAATGCGCAATCCCGAGAGATCGGGGTGGCAGAGAAGCCAGTCACATCGAAGATCTGGCAGATATGCGTTGTCGACCTCTCCGCCGATTCCGCGGACAGGGCGACAAGACCGCACCTCCTAGCTCCACTGTTCACCATCATGCCCTACAAGTCTACAGCATGGGCCGCCGCTCGTCGGGTCCGGATCACCCGGAGAGGAGCAGTTGGTGGGACCCAGCCGGTTAGAGGATGACAGCTGGGCCCAATTGGCAGTGAAGTTACCGATTTACCCCGGGCTCACACTATAAGAGTCCGGGGTACCCCTCCTGCGTGAGGGACGATCGACAGCGTTCGCACCATTACTCACATCCTGCTCAGTTCATTTACTGCTTGTAGTTCCTCCTCAGGGAAGCAGGAGAGAGCCTTGCCCACGACAGCTCTCACCTTCCCCTGAGTAGATAGAGAAGCAGTTATTGTAGTTCAGTTCCATTGATATAGAAGATACAAGCATGAGTAGGGGTGTTATCTCTCCGGAGAGCCCCGAATCTGGGTACATCGTGGTGTCTGTCACCGTGTTTGCACCCAACCCGATTCCGGCACCATCGACATCTTCTTCCTCGTGTCTTCCCCTCACTTTAGCCATCCCCATGGCATCTGCCGTCACATATCAACGACAGTTGACGCCCACCGTGGGGCAGACCGAGGCGTCGACTGGAGTAAAGATCCGGGCGGGATTTTCCTCTGCATCGGGCGGTAGCCACGCCTCTGGCCTGATTCTTAGGCATGGGGCAATCGACTACGTGGTGGACTACTCGGCGCGGTATGAGGTCGGCGCACCCCTGCCGCCCGGTGTGTCGCTGCAGGTTGGCAGTCGTCGCCTCTTCATCGGCAGCTTCCCCGAGGCATATCCCAGGGAGTTACGCGTCTTTTCGTGCATCACGGATCCGCTCTCGATCAAGGGCTGCATTGCAGCACCCGGCGGAGAGGATGGCCGTGTGCACGCAGCCATCATGATGGCGGGGGCATCTTCATCAAGCAACCGCGGCGCAGCAAGTGTGGCTAGGAGGGCCAAGGAGGCGGCTGACGCCGCGGAAAGAGTCGGCACCAGCGCGTTGCGGGATGTGTTGTACACACCCGTGAACAGGAATGGTGATCCTGATCAAGTGCACACTAAACTGGAGACAGCACGGCTCGCCCTCGCTCGCAGGGCCGAGCACGTGCTAGCAGAAGAGCGTAGGCTGGGAGCTATCACAAGGGAGTACAACGCGGCGCATGCCGGACCGCGTCGGCCGATTGAGCCCGCAGTCTTAGAAGATTTGAGAAGCCGGGGTCGGGCAGTCAAAATCAGCAGCTGTCGGGAGCCGAGCAACCGGCGAGGCCGGCGCAGCAGGCGCAGCCAGCGCAGTCGGCATTCGTCCAAAGGCCGACGTACAACACGCCTGACAAGAACCTGAGAGCCACCGAGAAGATAGCAATCGAGTTAGAAGAGCTAGAGGGAGATGAAAGGCGTCAGCAGACGCGCCAAATGCGCGAGCTGCTGGCAGCCGCAAAGGAGCAGCAACTTGTGGCAATGGAGAATCCGAATGCAGGACCTGTGGCGTTAAGAGGAACTGTGAGGCTGATTCCGGAAGCTAGCCAGCGACCGAATGCATCGCGCCAGAACAGGCAGCAACCGGCCCCATCTCGGCATGAGAGTAGGGTCAGGAGCAATCGGCCACCCCCAGCGGCAAGCAGAAGAATAGAAGAGCCAGCTGTTAACAGCAGGCGCAATGACATGCCTCAGCAGTCAGCAGCAAGACCAGCAATCAGCGCCCGACTTGGCCCTCGCCAAATCGGTCAGAATGACGCAAGGCATCGCATCGAGCTCCTGGAGAAGTAAGCTCAAGAAGATGAAGAAGGAGAGGCTGGCCCGTCGTGTTTCGGTCATCGCATTCGGACCGAGAAGTTTCCCAAAGGCTTCACGCTGCCGAGAGACACACCCAAGTACAATGGTTCTGTGAAGCCAGAGGATTGGTTGTCCGATTACTTGACCGCAGTTCGCATTGCAGGGGGCAATCGACGCGTGGCAGTCCGCTATGCACCTTTGATGCTGCAGGGTTCAGCTCGGACGTGGTTGAATATTCTGCCCAAGGACAATGTGAACTGTTGGGAAGATTTCTGTTAGTCCAAGTATGTGATCAGAGGGGGAGGGGGTGAATGATCACTTCAAAATTTTGCATGGAACTATGAAGTGAAGCATAACTCAGTAACTGAAGAGATTCAACTGGAAGGTAAACATTGAAGTAGAACATGATTGAAGCATAACATAGCGAATCAAAAGCATCGAATCAATTGCATTGAAGCAGATCACTGAAGCAATTGATAAACTGAATGTAAGTGCGGAAAGTAAAACGAACTCTTGACTCGGCGATGTTTGTTCGACCAGTTCACACTCTGCAAAGTGCTACGTCTGGTTGGAGGGACTTGTGATTGAACACAGGAGCTAACCTCTCTCCGTCCGTATCTCCATTGCACCAATCTCCTTGAGCTTGGTCAGTTCTTCACTCGTGGTTGATTATTGAGGAAATCACCGAAACCTTTGACAAACTGGACTTCGAGGCGACAATAACTCTTCGCTCTCTGAAGAAAAACTCTCTAACCGTCTAGGAGAATTGCAGTTCTCCAAGATAAAAAGGCTAGCAAACTTCTTCCTAAGTCATAATGAATCAACTCAGATCAATAGGACTTCTGCTTCTGTGGATGGGTTTTGGTTTGCTTCGGTGGGGGTTGCTCTCTCTCTCTCCTCTGTAAGGAATTAATCTCGGAGCAGCCACCGGCCAATGAGGGCGGGGGTGGCGTATTTATAGGTGGCAATCCCTAGGTGCGAAATGACTGAAGTGACCCGATGTGACAGCTTGACACCTGTCCCCAACGGTCATATTTCCAATCAAAGCGCAGCTTTACTTGCGGTCCAAGTAAAGCTGACTCACGGACTTGGTTCTGCTTCAGGAGCCGAAAGAACTAAGTCTTCGCTGGTGAAGCATTACCTAGCGCACATGAGATTTCTCAACTCTAGTTACTCACTGGATTAGATTCGATCTGAGTCTTTTCACCAAAACCTTCGGAGTACATTTGCTAAACCCCTCTTGATAGTACGGTTTTTCCTACGACTCAAAGAAGTGAAAAAGAACTACGCAAAAACAACCGAGTCTTGCGCCATCTTGACCATCTTATTCGATGAGACGTGCTTCAGGATTCCTTATCTTTTTAGGGGTCGACATCCGTGATGAGCTTCACTCCAGAGGATATGCTTCAGTAAATATGTAAATCTTCGTTGAAGCTTTATCACCAACCTATAACTTCAGGAACCTAACCATCTGTTTTACACTAGAAAGCTTGTTAGTTCCTCTACTGTTTTGCCCAACAATATCCAAAACTCATGGGGATATAACTTTGCTCTTAATATCTCCCCCTTTTTGGACTATTGTTGACAAAACAGGCATCGAAAAAGATATAGAATTTGAGTTGAGTTGAGAGCAAACTCTAAGATATGAAGCTTATGACTCCCCCTGAATGCAAGCATCGAAGATTTATAATCGAAGAGAATGCTTGTTGAATAAAAATAACAATGGGAAGCCTAACACATATCTTAGTGAATCAATTGCATATGGAGAATATTTGTCTTGAAGAATATGCAATCATAATAATGACCTGTGAACTTAAGGGATAATAACCACCTGCAAGACAAAAGATAGGAGAGCAACTTGCAAGCAAAGCACGGGGGTTATTAACATATAAGGTGAAGCAGTTCACAACCGAAGTAAAACTTAAGTTACAACCCAATCGAAGAGAATGGAATGTTTGTCGTAACTTAACATGCAAAAGATCGAATCAAATCCCTAAACCCCGCAGAGAATCTAAACTCAATCGATGCTACGTTCTCCCCCTTTTTGTCAATAATTGGACAAAAGGTCGAGAGGTAGATCAAGAGTATCTATGCGTTAGCTGCAACCCGGGGACCCTGCTGATTGTCTTCGCCTGAAGAAGATGCATCTCCTGAAGTGTCTCCTTCGGTCGAAGCAGGTGACTCTTCCTCGTCGAAGTCCATCGGCGCTTGAAGCAAATCAAGGTCGTTGTCGTCGAGGGGATCATCTTCTTGCTTCGAGGTGTGGGAGTCTTCATCAGAAAAGGTATCGGGGCGAATCTGTTCAGCGGGATTAACAAAGAGGACTTCATCAGTCTTGTCCAACGAAGGGATCTTTGGGTTGGGGCGGTCGATCGTATCATTTCTGGAGAAGTGATGTTGAAGATGTGGATACTCCTTGAAAATCCGGTCAGCTTCAAGTTTCTTCACAGAGTTGAACTTTCGTACACCTTTCCAGGAGTGGCGCTTCAAAACCTTCAAGTACTGGTTGTTGTTTAATGCAATGTTGCCAACTCTATTTATCTCATCTGAAAGATGTTGCATCTGGCGCTGATTTCCTTCAATGAAGTTTTCTAGCAATTGCTGGTTACGAATGGCAACTTCAAAGTGGTATACTTCTTTCTGGAACTTCTTCGACATGTTGCGTTCATTTATGTGCTGTCTGACTCCGACATATGTGGCAAATGGATCATTTGCCCTTCTGAAGATATTCATAGAGTCGCGGACAGGAGGGCAGAACAGCTTCGGGTGATGCTTCGCAACAAAATCTTCGTTGCGTCCATGGTTGCAAATGGCTTGCAGCCAAGGAGCATATGGCTTCAGTTGATTGACTAACTCAGCAGCTTGTACCATATATCAAAGAAAACAGTCTTCGAAGTCAAACACATGTCCATGAGTAAGCTTCATTAGAGCATGACGAGTATGATAGTGAATGTTGGATTCTTCATACGCAGAGCTGAGAGGCATCAGTGAATTTGACAGGATGTAAAACCAAGTCTTCGATATAAATACCAGATGCTTCGGGCGAATATTCTCAGGCATGTGATCTCCAGTGACTTCGGGATCCAAGAGTGAAGCAAACTCGGCTTCAGTGGGATCAGGCAACATATGAACCTTAGCTAATTCTCCAGTGTGCCTTGGGATGTTTACTATATCCATAAATTCATCAGAATGCATACGAAACACTTTCCCTTGAATCATCCATTCGAGAATCCATGAGCTTGTATCATCAGGGTTTCCAGAGACGTAGAGAGTGGCATAGAATTGCTTCACTAGCTCGGAATTGAATGGAGTCTCCATGGCAAACAAGCCAGTCAAATTCTGTGCTTCGATGGTTTCAATGATATTTTGGAAGCACGTTGCAGAAGATAGACTATGCAAGTCTAAGTACTTGTGCCTGTACAGAACACCTTTCTGGCAGTATAGCTTCGTGTATAGGATTTGTTGTTCAGCAGTCCAGAAGCGAAGGTCATCAGCAGTCCTTGGTGAGTCATATGGACTATTGCCAAAGAAGCGAAGCTTCTAGCGATGAACTTCAATATCAAACTCAGGACCATGTCTTGAAGAAGATCCTTCTCCCAGGAATATAGGAAATGTTTCTCTGGGGTAGATGGAGTCCAGTTGAGTGTCTTGGGCAGGAATGCAGTGCCTTCGAGCATCTGTGACTCGCCTTTGCGGTTGAGTGACTATGGCCAACTCATTTGCTTCGGCTTCGGCTTCGGCTTCTGCTTCGGCATCAGCATCTGCATTGGCTTCAACAGCTCGGTCTTTGGCTTCACCTTCTCGTTCTTCAGACTCCTCAGCAGAGTGAGCTGAAGAATAATCCTTTTCAGGAATGTCTTGAGGAGGAGGAGAAGGTTCTGGCGCAAAGTTGTCTTGAGCAGACGGTTGAGGAGCGGGTTGAGGTGGAGGTGGAGTTTGAGGACGGGGTGGAGCGACTTCAGGGGCGGAAGGCTTCGTAGAAGGTTTGGTAAGCTTGATGATTTTGCATCAAGGAGGCGATGCTTTTCTTGGGGCCTTCTTGGCTGGATGAGAGCTTACCTCATCAGCCTCTTCGGTGTCAGCAATAAAACGTCTCTTTCTTTGTTGCAGCTCGGGAAGAGTTGAAGCTAATTGCTTGAGCATGGCTTCGCGCTTCTTGGAGTCAAGAGCCATGACTGAAGCATTGTGATTCTTGCAACATTCTTCAATTGCAGACTTTATCTTGTCTTGATATACTTGTAAATTTTTCTTCGTTTCCTCATTGACAACAGCAATTTTCTTCGAAGCAGCTATGGCTTCGGTCTTGAAATCCTCATCTGACTCATCATCTGCTTTCTTCTTGAATTTCAGAATCTTAGCAGTTTCAGATCTGTCCCTAGCATGCAAATCCCTCAACTGATAGTATAAAGTTTCAATCATGGCAGAAAGATTTGGTGAAATATAAATATTCCCAATATCCACAGCCTTGGGATTAACAGCATCAGCAAGCTGGCAGTATGCCTGATGTATGCTCAAACAGTCCCAGAGTTCACCTTCTCTTGCATCTGGGAAGTTGTGTTCACTGTGCTCAGCTTCAACATGAGCTTCGGGAACAGGAGCAGCGACTGGCTTCGGAGGAATGTCCTTTGGAGCCATGTCAACTGCAGCTTTCTTCTGAGCGGCTCTAGCAAGTTTCTCAGCTTTCTTCGTGCGAAGCACATCCAATTGAGCTTGGCGCTTGGCTTCAGCTTCACTCAGAAGCTTGGCTTCGACGGCAGCCTTAGCCTCTTGAGCTTTTGCTTCAGCTAGCTTTCGCTTCGCTTCAGCTTTCTTGTTTGAGTCAGCCAGCTCTTTCTGTTGCTTTTCCAATTCTGCAGCTTCTCGATCAGCTCTCTCTTTCTCCTTAGCTTCTTTATGAGCCTTAGCTTGGGCTTGTGCTTCAGCATGCAGACGTTCAGCTTCAGCACGGTCTCTCTTACGCATTTCAGCTTCTGACAGCTTCTTTGTGCCGACCTGGGCATAAGTCTGGCCAGGCTTGGCAACGGTTGTCTTGGGCTTCGAAGCTTTGGCTTGCTCAGGAGCTTTAGCTTCGGGCCTAGCAGCAGGCTTAGCTGCAGGCTTAGCCTTCGGGTCATGCCTTTCCTTGGTTCGCTGCTCAGTAGGAACAAGATGGCGAGGTGGCTTGGAAGACAGGGGAGCCTCAACCACCAAGTTCGTCAAGTCGATGTTTTTCTTGGGAGCAAGAGGATCTGAAGGATCTTGAAACTTAACTCCTTTTGGAGCAGACGGTTTCTCTCCAGCCTTTTTCTTCAGTGGCTTCCGAAACTATTTTCTCTTAGGACTTGGGGGAATGGGAGAGTGTTCAGATTCGTCATCTGCTTCGTCAGCAGGATCTTCATCAATCGAATCTTCAAGCTGTGCAGCAGCATGAGCTTCATCATCAGCTTCATTGTCACCCTCTTCTTCTGAAGCAGGAGGGGGTGAAGCACTCAGTTTGCGAAGCTTTCGCCTCTTCTTAGGCTTCGATGCTTCAGCTTCATCAAGCCCTGCAGCAGCAAGTGCTTTTGCCTTCTTCTCTTCTCTTATCCTTTTCTTCTCAGCCAGAATGGCAAGTCTCTCTTGCTCATCAGGATAATCATCCGGAGTCTTGAGGGTATTCGGGTGCGGTACAGCTGGAGGCTTCGGGTAGAATTTCTTCCTGTTAGCAGCTGTGTATTGACCACACATAGCGGTGGTGTACCGATAAGGTGGGCTGAAAGCAAATTGCATTGCCCACTTCCACGTTGGGATGCTCTTGAACTTGTACCACCTGATAGCCCAATAGCGTCGAATCCTTTGCAAACGCATCTTGCGTTCGTGATCTGATTCTTCAGGAGGAGTGTCATAGCCCATCTTGAGGCGAATGGCTTCGGGTATGCCTCGGGCATTATTGACTTCCTTAGTTTTTCCTCCTTTGCCTTTCTGCTTCGGTGGCTCCGGATAATTTTCGAGCCCTTCAACAATGGGAGACTCATTCCCCATAGCAGCCTCTTCGTCAGACATCTGAACATTGTGTGAGTCTAAGATGTTTAGCTCACATCTCAATGCACAAAACCTTTTCTCGTCCAATGGATTCGTGAATATATCTGCCAATTGATCTTCAGTTCTTACATGGCTGATCTCAATGTCTTCGCGCTGAACATGATCTCGAAGAAAATGATGACGAATATCAATATGCTTCGTTCGAGAGTGTTGCACAGGATTGTGAGCAATCTTGATGGCACTCTCATTGTCACAAAGCAGAGGAATTTTCTTCACAAATATACCATAATCTTTCAGCGTCTGCTTAAGCCAAAGTATTTGAGTGCAGCATGAGCCAGCAGCAATGTATTCAGCTTCAGCAGTAGATATTGAGACACAGTTCTGTTTCTTTGAAGCCCAACACACAAGAGATCTACCAAGAAAATGACAAGTGCCTGAGGTAGATTTCCTGTCAACCCTATCACCAGCCCAGTCTGAGTCAGAATATCCAATCAAATCAAACTGAGTACCTTTGGGATACCAAAGTCCCAAAGAAGGAGTATGTGCTAGATATCGAAGAATTCGCTTCACAGCAATATGATGCAATTCCTTCGGATTTGCCTGAAAACGAGCACAAATACAAACTGATAGCATGATGTCAGGTCTAGATGCACATAAGTATAAGAGTGAACCTATCATAGACCGAAACTTCTTCTGATCGAAGGGTTTCCCTTTCTCATCTGCATCAAGAAAACCATTTGTAGGCATGGGAGTTCTAATGGTCTTGCATTCAGCAAGATCAAACTTCTTCAGGCAATCCTTCAAGTATTTCTCTTGTGAAATAAAGGTGCCATTCTTCTGTTGTCGAATCTGAAGTCCAAGGAAAAACTTCAATTCTCCCATCATAGACATTTCATATTTCTTCGACATCATCCTTTCAAATTCTTCGCTGATTTCAGTATTAGTACAGCCAAAAATAATATCATCTACATATATCTGACACACAAATAGATCATTGTTATATGATCGAGTGAAAAGTGTGGGGTCAGTTGTTCCTGGTTTGAAGCCTTTCTTCAGGAGGAAATCCTTCAATGTTTCATACCAAGCACGAGGTGCTTGCTTCAGTCCATACAAAGCTTTGTGAAGCCTGTACACCATATCAGGATTCTTCGAGTCTTCAAAACCTGGAGGCTGCATAACATACACTTCTTCTTCGATTTCACCATTAAGAAAAGAACTCTTGACATCCATTTGATATAGCAATATATTTTTGTGGTTAGCAAAAGCAAGCATGGCACGAATGGATTCGAGACGGGCTACTGGAGCATAGGTTTCACCAAATTCAATGCCTTCGATTTGGGTGTAACCTTGTGCTACCAGTCTAGCCTTATTTCTTACCACCATACCATCTTCATCTTGCTTGTTGCGAAATATCCACTTTGTGCCAATAACATTGTGCTTCGTGGGATCTGGCCTTTCAACAAGTGACCAGACCTTGTTTCTTTCAAATTGGTGAAGTTCTTCCATCATAGCCAATAACCAATCAGGGTCCTTCACGGCTTCATCATATTTTGAAGGCTCTAGCATGGAGACAAAAGAAAAATTTCCACAGAAGTTAGCCAAACGAGTACAAGATCGAGTAGTGGGACGACCTGGTTGATTGATATCTTCAAGGATCGAATCCACATCAACTCTTCTTCGAACTCGTGATAACGTAGTATCATTTGCTTCAGGCTCAGCTTCTGCTTCAGGATCCGCATCAGCTTCGGGATCAGCTTCACCTTCAGCTTCAGCATTTCCTTCGTTCCCTTGACCTTCTTCGTCCTGTTCATCATTAGCTTCAGGATGTTGATCTCCAGCGCCCCGGGCTATGTGTGGGAACATTGGACCATCATCATCCCTAACAGCTTGACGTTGATTGGCTTCAACAGGGCGAATCTCACCAATAGCCATGGACCTTATTACTTCATCAAGTAGAGGTTCATCTAGATCATGAGGCAAATGATCCTTTTGAGAGCCACTAGTTTCATCAAACCTTACGTTCACAGTTTCCATAACTTTCCCAAAGTGAGAGTTATAGACTCTGTAAGTGTGAGAGTTTGAGCCATAACCTAAAAGAAAACCTTCATGTGCCTTAGGGGCAAATTTGGAGCTATGATTCATATCTCTAATAAAGCATGGAGCACCAAATACCCTAAGATATGAAACATTTGGTTTGTTACCAGTGATAAGCTCATGTGAAGTTTTCTTCAAGAATTTGTGAAGGTAAACCTTGTTGATGATGTGACATGCAGTGTTGATTGCTTCAGCCCAGAACCTAATAGGAGTCTTGTATTCAGCAAGCATAGTTCTGGCCATTTCAATAAGAGTTCTATTCTTCCTTTCAACTACACCATTCTGTTGAGGTGTATAGGCAGCAGAGAACTCATGAGTAAAACCATGATCATCAAGAAAATCTTCAATATGAGTATTTTTGAACTCAGTTCCATTATCACTTCAGATATGCTTCAGAGATAATTCATATTCTGTTTGAGCTCTCTTTGCGAATGACTTGAAGATTTCAACCACTTTGCTCTTGTCATCCAAAAATAAAGCCCAAGAATAACGAGAAAAGTCATCAACAATAACTAGACCATATTTGTTTCCTCCCAGGCTTGCATAATTTTGAGGACCAAAAAGATCCATATGAAGCAATTCAAGAGGACGAGTGGTTGTCATGATGGTCTTCGCTGAATGATGTTTCTTCGTTATTTTACCAGCTTCGCAAGCACTGCAGAGACGATCCTTATCGAATCTTACTTCGCTAAGACCGATAACATGATTCTTCTTCACTAAGTTATGAAGATTTCTCATCCCTGCATGACCAAGTCTTCGATGCCATAACCATCCAGATGAAGCTTTTGCCATTAAGCAAGTGGATACAGCAGGGCCCGAAGAAAAATCAACAATGTATAGATCTCCCTTTCGGTAACCCTCGAAGACAAACGTATAGTCATCCTGTGAAAAGACAACACAACGCGAAGCAGAAAACAGAACAAGCATACCCATATCGCATAACTTTGAAATAGACATCAAATTATATCCAAGAGATTGGACTAGCATAACCTTGTCAATGTGCTTATCCTTCGATATGGCAATCTTACCAAAACCTAACACTTTACCTTTGTTGTTATCACCGAAGGTAATGTACTTCAGAGAAGATTGAGATAGTTTTTCTTCGGTGAATAACTCCTTGTCTCCGGTCATATGATTTGTACAACCACTATCCATGACCCATTCGGATCCACCAGAGACATAGCCCTGCAGAAGAATTAGTTCTTCTTAACCACCCACAAACGAGCAGGTGACTGAGAAGATGTTGAAGCACTGGTTGAAGCAATATGAAATCGAACAGGAGTGTATTGCTTCGGTGTACCATCAAGCACACCATAAATGTAAGTCCTCTGCGAACGGTTAGCATAAGTATGAGCATATGCAATCTTAGTACGATTATTATGAGGACGATACGTATGGCGACCAGTACGATAGTATTGCTTCTGCGGAACATTTGATTCGGTCACCAATGGATCATTTCTCGTCTCAAGAGAGTAGAAATGATTCGGTGGTACCGAAGACTTTCCCTGCATAGAATGGTTAGCAGGCAGTTTTTCCACAAGTGCTTTCTGCACCCATATCTGCCTCTTATGGAATCCATTCTTTGGTGGAGTACCTACATACTCAGCTGAAACTTTTCCCTGTTCATCTTTCATGAGTTTGTAGTCTGAATCAAGTGATTCATCCACAATGACTTTGTTCATTTTTCAGTCGAAACCTGAAAGGTTATCAATATCAATGGGTTTCTCCTTCGCTAGAACCCAAACAGTCTTAGGATACTGTTCAGGCTCCCAATATGTGCCATCAGGATTTATCTTTCTCTCGAAACCAACACCTTCATTCCTGGGATTCCTGTGAAGGAGAGCCTTCCTCAGGATATCACAGAGATATTGGTGTCCTTGCACACTTTTGAACATGCTTGTTTCAAATAAGTTTTTCAACCCGAGGAGTTCCTCGGTAACAGCAGGATTTTCCTCATCGGAGGCATTAGTATCATCAATAATAATGGGAGCTTTCCCTTTGGAATCAGTTTTGCTTCGTTCCAAGCAGTCCAAACAAGGTGATTCAGTTTTATGATTTGCTTCAGAACCTTGTTGAGCTATAAGAGAGAGATTGACATTTTCCAATTCTTCATGAGCCTCTTTCAGTTTTTCGAGAGCCATTTTCCTCTGAAGAACTTCATAGGTGAGCTTCTCATAATCAACTGAAAGAAGATCATGTCGAGAGGATAATTCTTCAAACTTCTCCTTCAGAGCAGCATGCTCATTAGTTAAAGTTTGACCTTTCTCAATCTCATCGATCAACAACGTTTCTGATTTCTTAATGGTTTTGCTTAGTGAATCAAGTTCATCTTGTTGGATTGAAGCAATTTTAGCAAGTTTAGCATAGCTTATCTTTGAGTCACTTTCATATGAGGAACAATCAGAAGTGTCATAGTTTGATTTGGATGAGGATACCTTTGCCTTGGCCATGAAGCAATATGCAGGAGTTTCATCTTCACTACTATTGTTGGTGAAGAATGAGCTCGAAGCATTGATCGAAGCATCTGCCGAAGCGAAGGCCAAACCACCAACACCATCTGATTCGGACCCAGACGCAAGCCTTGAATCTTGTTCAGCTTCGGAACCAGAGGCTTCGTCTTCAGAGGTCATCTCCTTTCCCAGATAGGCCTTGGCACGGTGAGAGCTGCTTCGACGAGACGAGTAAGTCTTCGATGAAGAACCCTCACGATTCTTATGATACTTCTTCCTCTTATCATCATCATAATCTTTCTTCTTTTCCCTTCTTGAGCTGGAATCATGTCTCTTTGACTCATGACTTCTGGAGGATTTGTGAGACTTTGATGAAGAGTCTCTGAGTGAATGCTTCGATTTGTTCTCAGTTTCCCACAGAGGGCAATCAGCAATGTAGTGACCTGGTTTCTTGCATTTGTAGCAACAGTTGTCTTTTGATGGAGAGCTTCTTGAGGATGAACGGTAGGAAGAATGACTTGAGCTTCTTGAAGGATAATTCTTTTTGGGTGAAGAAAAACCTTTTCTTTGAAAGCGATTGAAGCGTCTCATGATCAGTGCTAAATCTTTTCCAATGCTTGAGGGATCATCTGATTCGACACCTGAAGCAGAACTGACTTCGGGTGAAGAATGACGCGAAGCTTTTGCTTTCAGGGCATGGGATCTCCTTCGAGAACCATTTATGTCACGTTTCTCTTCTTCTTCCATTTCAAAGCTAGTGAGTCTCTCAAGAACATCAGCAGCAACAAGACGTCTGAAATCAGTCCTTTCCTTGATCATCAGAACTATGTGATCAAACGAATCATCCGATGAGCGAAGCAAAGTTCTCACAACAGAGTGAGGAGTAATGTCATCAGCACCGAGGGAAATCAATTCATTAGCAAGAGTTGTGAGTCTGCTATAAATGGAGCTGACTTTTTCACCCTCGTTTCTCTTGAAGCGATAGAATTTGCTTCAGAGAGTGTCAATTCTGGCATCTTTCTGGGTAGAAACACCTTCACCAATCTTCTCAAGATAGTCCCAGACACCTTTGGCAGTTGGAATATTCTTCACTTCATGATACTTTTCAGGTGTCAAGTGATTGGTGATGAAAACCCAAACTACAGAATCAAGATCAATCAGCGTTGCTTCTTCAGGGGTGATCTCCTTCTCATCGGCAACAGTGACTCCATACAAGACAACTTGCCAGGCAGTTGAGTTGATAGCCATGATATTTCTTTTCATCTTTTCCTTCCAGTACGGGTAGTCCTTCCCATTGAAAATAGGAATAGGTTCGCCGGAGCGAATAGCTGCGAAAGACATACTAGAAGACATACTTGAAAACACTTCAGGAGGTTAATCCAAATAAAGAGTGCCTCGCTCTGATACCAATTGTTAGTCCAAGTATGTGATCAGAGGGGGAGGGGGTGAATGATCACTTCAAAATTTTGCATGGAACTATGAAGTGAAGCATAACTCAGTAACTGAAGAGATTCAACTGGAAGGTAAACATTGAAGTAGAACATGATTGAAGCATAACATAGCGAATCAAAAGCATCGAATCAATTGCATTGAAGCAGATCACTGAAGCAATTGATAAACTGAATGTAAGTGCGGAAAGTAAAATGAACTCTTGACTCGGCGATGTTTGTTCGACCAGTTCACACTCTGCAAAGTGCTACGTCTGGTTGGAGGGACTTGTGATTGAACACAGGAGCTAACCTCTCTCCATACGTATCTCCACTGCACCAATCTCCTTGAGCTTGGTCAGTTCTTCACTTGTGGTTGATTATTGAGGAAATCACCGAAACCTTTGACAAACTGGACTTCGAGGCGACAATAACTCTTCGCTCTCTGAAGAAAAACTCTCTAACCGTCTAGGAGAATTGCAGTTCTCCAAGATAAAAAGGCTAGCAAACTTCTTCCTAAGTCATAATGAATCAACTCAGATCAATAGGACTTCTGCTTCTGTGGATGGGTTTTGGTTTGCTTCGGTGGGGGTTGCTCTCTCTCTCTCCTCTGTAAGGAATTAATCTCGGAGCAGCCACCGGCCAATGAGGGCGGGGGTGGCGTATTTATAGGTGGCAATCCCTAGGTGCGAAATGACTGAAGTGACCCGATGTGACAGCTTGGCACCTGTCCCCAACGGTCATATTTCCAATCAAAGCGCAGCTTTACTTGCGGTCCAAGTAAAGCTGACTCACGGACTTGGTTCTGCTTCAGGAGCCGAAAGAACTAAGTCTTCGCTGGTGAAGCATTACCTAGCGCACATGAGATTTCTCAAGTCTGGTTACTCACTGGATTAGATTCGATCTGAGTCTTTTCACCAAAACCTTCGGAGTACATTTGCTAAACCCCTCTTGATAGTACGGTTTTTCCTACGACTCAAAGAAGTGAAAAAGAACTACGCAAAAACAACTGAGTCTTGCGCCATCTTGACCATCTTATTCGATGAGACGTACTTCAGGATTCCTTATCTTTTTAGGGGTCGACATCCGTGATGAGCTTCACTCCAGAGGATATGCTTCAGTAAATATGTAAATCTTCGTTGAAGCTTTATCACCAACCTATAACTTCAGGAACCTAACCATCTGTTTTACACTAGAAAGCTTGTTAGTTCCTCTACTGTTTTTCCCAACAATATCTAAAACTCATAGGGATATAACTTTGCTCTTACAATTTCACAAGTGCATTCATTCACAACTTCACGAGCACGTATGAGCGTCCCAACCTCCCGCGGCAGTTGGCTCTTTGTGTGCAAGGCAAGGATGAACCCCTCCAAGATTACCTATCTCGGTGGATCAAGCTGAAGAATTCATGCGAAGGAGTCCATGAGATCCAGGCCATTCAGTACTTCACGGATGGATGCCTGGCCGATTCAATGTTGAAGCACAAGTTTCTCCACAAGGATTTCACATCGCTTGCCGAGCTCATGAAGGTGGCCAACTCGTTCGCCGTGTCCGATTCTGCGATGCGCCCTATCCATCTCGGAGTTGGAGGTGGCATTCAGTCACCAGGGGCTCCGCAGTCGGACGCAGGGAACCAAGGCCTCGGTCGGAAGGAAAGAAGAAAGAACAACCGCAACAACAGCAACAACCAGCAGAACAATGGCAAGCGCAAGGATGAGCAGCTAGATACTCAGTATGGCAGTTGGCAGGTGGCCGCTGTCCAGAATGAAGAAGATCCAGGGGCTGCAAGAGGCAGTCGGAAGATAAGACTGAATGTGAGGCCACAGGGACAGATGAAGCCCAAGTACACGTTTGATGATATGTTGGATGCACCGTGCAAGTTGCACAGCACTCCTGGCAGGCCATCTGCGCACACCACTCGGCAGTGTGATTTTGTGAGAAGGATTGCAAAGGGAGAAGCTTTACCACCTCCAACCCCACCACCACCCCAGAACAGAGGACCACCTCAGCAGCAGAACCAGTTCCCGTGGCAAGACGCCGCTTACATGATTTTCACCAGCGAGTCCACCGACAAGGGCAGTCGGAGAGCCCGAGCTCAAGAAGTCAATGCCACCATGCCACTGATTCCTCAGTACATGCATTGGTCCGAGTGTGCCATATCCTGGGATAGAGCAGATCACCCGACCATCTTGCCGAATCCGGGCAACTATCCGCTTGTGGTTGATGCTCTGTTCGCAGGACCAAGATTTTCATGCAAGTTCTCCCGAGTGCTCGTTGATGGAGGAAGTACAATCAACATTCTGTACAGAGACACCTTGATCAAGCTAGGGCTCACCGAGAAAGATCTGGAGCGCAGTCGGACGACATTCCATGGGATTGTCCCTGGGTTGTCTTGCACCCCCATGGGTCGCATTCGGCTGGATGTCATATTCGGCACAGAGGAGAATTTCAGGAGGGATCCAATCTGGTTCGAGGTCGCCGACCTCAGCAGTCCTTATCATGCTCTGTTGGGACTTCCCGCATTCGCCAAGTTCATGTTCAACGCACAGCAGACTTACCTCAAGATGAAGATCCCAGGGCCAAACGGCATCATCACCGTCACCGGGGACTTCAGGAAGTCCCTTGAGTGCACATCGGCTGGCGGCAGTTTGGCTGACTCCAAAGTGGTTGAAACAGAGAAGCGTCATCTCGGCAAAGTGATAGAAATGGCGCAAGCGCAGAACAAGGCTCCACTCCCAGTAGGCTCAGCCAAAAGAGCAGATGAGGAATCGGCTTTTCAGTCGGCCAAGGACAGCAAGAAGGTCGCTCTAGATCCCTCCGACTCAACCAAGTTCGTTGTAGTCGGAGCTGGACTTAGCGACGAATAGGAAAGCGAGCTCGTCGAGTTTCTCTGTGAGAATCGGGACATCTTCGCATGGTCTCCACAAGACATGCCTGGTGTACCGAGAGAACTCGCTGAGCACAAGCTGCACATTCGTCTAGGCTCGAAGCCGGTCAAGCAACCCCTGAGACGTTTTTCTGAAGATAAGAGAAGGGCAATCGGCGAAGAGGTTGCGAAGCTTCAAGCTGCAGGTTTCATCATGGAAGTGTTTTACCCCGAGTGGCTGGCGAATCCGGTCCTCGTGATGAAGAAGAACAAGACCTGGCGCATGTGTATCGATTACACTTGCCTGAACAAGGCGTGCCCGAAAGATCCGTTTTCTCTGCCCCGTATCGATCAAGTAATTGATTCTATGGCCGGCTGCGAGCTTTTATCTTTTCTGGATGCCACAGTTGGCTATCACAAGATCAAGCTTGCTGTGGAAGATCAAATAAAAACTGCATTCATAACCCCTTTTGGGGCTTATTGTTATATTACCATGCCTTTTGGTTTGAAGAACGGAGGTGCCACTTATCAGCGCACAATTCAGAGATGCACACACTCCCAACTCGGCAGAAATCTCCACGTCTATGTGGATGATTTGGTAGTGAAGTCGGCCAAGGGAGTCACACTCCTGGATGACCTCCGAGAGACATTTGCAAATCTGAGAACTTACCAGATCAAGCTCAATCCTGAGAAATGTGTTTTTGGGGTCCAAGCCGACAAGCTCTTGGGAGTTCTCGTTTCCGAGAGGGGAATCGAATGCAATCCCGAGAAGATAGCCGCAATCGAGCGACTGGAGCAACCCAAAAACCTGAAGCAAGTACAGAAATTCACCGGTTGCCTCGCCTCACTCAGCCGATTTCTCAGTCGGCTGGGTGAAAAAGAAATCCCGTTATATCAGCTGATGAACAAGATGGAGAAATTCACCTGGACACCTCAGGCAAGCGAAGCATTCCGAGAGCTCAAGCGCATGCTCTCCACTGCGCCGATTCTGGCTGCCCCGATTGAGAAGGAGCCAATGATGTTATACATTGCGGCAACCAATCGGGTGATTAGTGCAGTCATGGTGGTGGAACGGCCCGAGAAGGACAAGGCACAACAGATTCAGCGACCTGTGTATTATATCAGTGAAGTGCTCTCGGCGTCCAAGCAGAACTACCCTCACTACCAGAAGATGTGCTATGGAGTGTATATGGCGGCCAAGAGATTGAAGCCATATTTTCAAGCCCATCTGATCACGGTCGTCAACTCGGCTCCACTGGCCGACATCATAGGAAGCAGAGATGCAACCGGAAGAGTGGCGAAGTGGGCAATCGAGATCGCCAACCATGGCATCCAGTATGAGCCAAGAACAGCAATCAAATCTCAAGCGTTGGCCGATTTCTTGGTCGATTGGGCTGAAACTCAGTATGCTCCACCCGCTCTAGGGATGGATTGCTGGCGAATGCATTTTGATGGATCCAAGATGAAGAGCGGCCTAGGGGCTGGCGTAGTGCTCACCTCACCAAGAGGAGATCAACTACATTATGTACTCCAGATTCACTTTGCAGCATCGAATAACGTTGCCGAGTACGAAGCCCTTGTGCATGGTATCAAGCTGGCCAAGGAAATCGGCATTCGGAATATCGAGTGCTTTGGTGACTCCGATTTGGTGGTGCAGCAATGCACAGGCACCTGGGATGAAAAGGATGCAAATATGGCAAGCTACCGTTTCCTAGTGCAGCAAATCAGTGGGTACTTTGAAGGATGCGAGTTCCATCATGGCCGAGAGCAAGCAACGAAGCAGCAGATGCATTGTCCAAGCTCCGCTCAACAAGGCAAGCTATTCCGCCAGGCGTATCACTTGAGCACATCAGGAAACCATCCATCAGGCCATCTCCAGAATCCGAGTCCATCTTCATCTCGGAGACTGATCTTGATGTGTTGAAGAAGGCGAAAGAAGCTCAACCGGCAAAAATCCCAACTCTGAAGAAGCAATCAAGCGCCCAAGGTG
This sequence comes from Bromus sterilis, assembly GCA_950022295.1. NCBI lineage: Eukaryota > Viridiplantae > Streptophyta > Magnoliopsida > Poales > Poaceae > Bromus > Bromus sterilis. The sequence goes on along the minus strand of OX465599.1, from coordinate 277,590,507 downwards.
TTCCAGCCTCATCAGAGCCGACAACACCAAGGGCTGCCGATTGCAGACCAGAGGCTGCCGAATGCAGCAAAAGAGCAAGGCTAAAGGGAAGAAAGCAGGGGCAGCACCAGACGGCACAGCCTCAGAAGAGCCAATGACATCAGGCACCGCCGATTGCATTGAAGAAGTTCCAGTTCCAGACGAGCAGCCGTCACCAGGGATTGCCGAATGCGTGCCAGGCGCCGCAATCGGCAGTTCAGAGACAGAAGTCGAGATGGCAGAGGTTCAAGAGGCCGAAATCCAAGAGGCCAATGGCCAAGAAGTCGAGGTCCAAGAGGAAGTCGCACCCCAGCAAGAAGCAGTGATGATAGTCGTCAGTGCGCCATCATGGGCACAGCCGATTAGAGATTTCCTAGTGGACGGAGTTCTTCCAAAGGATGAATCCGAGTCAAGACAAATCAGTCGCCGGTCCTGGGCATACACAATAATCAACAACGAGCTAGTGCGCAAGAGTGCAACCGGTGTCTTTCAGAGATGTGTAGAAGAATACAGAGGCTTGGAGTTGCTCAGAGACATCCACCAAGGTGAATGCGGTCATCACGCATCAGCAAGAGCTATTGCCAACAAAGCTTTCCAACATGGTTTCTACTGGCCGACTGCGCATGCAGCGGCTGAGAACTTGGTGAAATATTGCAAGGGCTGCCAGCGGTTCAAGGCAAAAAGTCATCAGACAGCATCAGCATTGAAGTCAATCCCAATAGCATGGCCATTTGCGGTGTGGGGTTTGGACATGGTTGGTCCATTCAAGAGAGCCCGAAGTGGCATGACACATCTCCTGGTCGCAGTGGACAAGTTTACCAAGTGGATTGAAGCCCGCCCGATCAAGAAGCTGGACGGTCCGACTGCGGTCCGTTTCGTGGCCGACATCGTGTGCAGATATGGTGTCCCCAATAGCACCATCACCGACAACGGCACCAATTTTTCAAAGGGCGCACTGGCTCGATATGCATCTCAGCAGGGTATTCGGCTCGATCTTGCATCTGTTGCACATCCTCAGTCGAATGGTCAAGTAGAAAGAGCAAACGGCCTCATCCTGTCGGGTATCAGACCCTGATTGGTGGAGCCACTTGAGAGGGCACCCGGAGCTTGGATTGAAGAACTCCCAGCAGTATTTTTCAGCTTAAGGACCACGCCAAACAGGTCGACTGGATTCACTCCTTTCTTCCTGGTATATGGATCAGAAGCAATCATCCCGTCCGACATTGAGTTCGATTCACCTTGGCATGCCTTGTACACCGAGGAAGAAGCCAAGTTAGCACGAGAAGACGGCGTCGATCTCAAGGAAGAAGCCTGCCTGCTGGCCTTGTCCAGATCGGCAATCTACCAACATAAGTTGCGGCACTACCACAGCAAGAAGATTCGTCCTCTCGCTTTCCGAGAGGGGGACATGGTGCTACGCCGAATTCAGAAGTCAGATGGGCAGCACAAGCTGGCCACACCCTGGGAGGGACCTTTCGTCATCAGCCGCGCGCTCAAGAACAACTCATATTATTTTATCGACTGCACCAAGGGCACTCGGCATAAGGACACGTCAGGAGTAGAAACGAAGCGGCCGTGGAACGCCGAGCTTTTATGCCCGTTCTATAGTTGAACGGCAGAAATGTATGTATGCTATTCAGCAAATGATCAGTAAAGCTATCATGCCTCTGAAGAAGAGCATTCGACTACCTTTGCATGATTTCATTCGAAAAGCTAGCCCAAGTCGGCAACGCTTTGTCATACCCGAGACGTGAATAACGCACTCGGGGACTGACCGACCACGAGGTCAGAAAAATGAGCCAACGAGGCATGGGGGCTGCGGGCTGGCACTCAGCTTAGCACCTGACTCAAGCACAAGTCACGAGAGTGGTTGTGGCATTGAGAAGGGTAGCGGTTGGGGCAGTCGGCAGTAGAAATTCCCGAGAAACAAATCGAAACGCTCTAAAAAGAGCATAGCCGACTAAGTCAGCTACCGATTGTGCCGCAGACCGGTGCACCGAGCAGCTGGCAGCAAGCAATCGGCTCCTAATATTGCAGAATCCTTTGTGCTAGTGTTGTCGTGTAAACTCAAAAAACTTATCGAACCTTGGCCGGAAATCAACCTTCGATCCGACTGCAGACCGCATGTCGGCTGCAGGATGGACAAGGCATGACGCCCCCAAGTGCAGACCGATAAAGGAAACCGACAAAAACACAAAGTAGATCGCACAAATAAAACTTTCAATGAGCAATCAGATTGCATAAAGAAGCAGGCCTAAGGCCGAATAAGTTCATTACAACGAACCACACCCAGTGGGTGTCGGCGGAATTAAAATCGTATTTTACAAGCATCTGTTCTGAAAGTAGAAATAAGATAAGGCCGATCAGGTGTCGGCGGCAGAGGCAGATGACGTCATCAGCGGCACGGCTCAAGCAGTCGGGGCAGTTGGTGGCGCAGAGCTCGCAGTCGGGGCGGCCGAAGTGGCGGGAGCAGTCGGATCGGCTTGCGCAGTAGCGGCATCCAGATCCGTCTGCGCGTCAGTCGACGTGGCTCCAGCTTGTTTGGACCTCGGAGAAGTATGGGACGAGCCGCTGTCAGAAAGCTCATCGGCCAAGCCGGAGATGGAAGTTGCTGCCAGTGGGTTCCCTCCCTCGTCGAGATACGGAGTATAGTCATAGGGATAAAACCAGTTCACCATGGTGCTGGCTAGCCGATTCACCTCAGCATAGGTCTTCTCAAGCAAGTCGGTTGCGTTCTCTCTGATGCTGTAGAGCTTGGGAAGCTTCACTTGTGGGTACCAGCTCAGCACAGTTTGGAGGGCAGTCTCCGCACCAGTCCGACCGGCAGAATTAAGTAGGACATCAATCCGACGTGGGATGGCCTTCAGAAGAATCCGAGTCAGCTCGGTGGTAGCATTCGGAGCCTCTCCATTGTCGGAATCTTCTTCGACCAAAGTCTGAGGCTCGCGGATCTCGGCGGAGGAGCTGGCAACGTGCTTCATCTTCTGGAGCCCAACCTTGAGCTCAGTCGGCGGCCATAGCAATTTGGCAATCTTCAGAATGTCAAGCTTGAAGGACATTGCAATCCCCTTGATGACAGGAATGCGAGCCTCCGTACCAATCAGATATTCATGCCGAGTCCAGACATTAGCCTCAAGTTGGACGGTCCCTCCGGCCGCGATGGTCTCCTCTCGGGATTTGGCCACCGCTGCATAAGCAGTTGCCTCAGATTCAGGCCAGGCCTCTGTATCACGAAGGAAAGTGTGAGTAATAACACAGAAAAAGGAAGCAGTCGGAAAATGCACTCGGATGCATGAAACACTCACCGCTAAGAAGGACGTCCATCTCAGTCATTGTATCGCAGAAACCCTTGGCCCGGCGGCGCATTCGGGTTGTTTCTTCATAGTTGCGCTTCTCCAAGTCTTCATACTTGGAAATGTGCTCATCGCGGTCTTTCCGGATGGAGTCTCGGGCGGCAACGGCATCATCCCTCTCGGCCTGCATCGCTTCTCGGGCGGCTAGAGCTGCATCTCGTTCAGCGCGAAGTCCATCCCCAGTAGCAGTCACGGCGGCCAGGTCGTCCGAATGTTGCTTCTTCAGAGCAAGCAGCTCGGAGCGGAGGGTTTGGATGGTACGAGACAAATCGACTTCCACCCCTTGCAATCGGGTCATCTCTTGCTTAGCTGCGGCGAGTGCGGGCCCTTGCTGGCTGAGTTCGGTGTTCAATTCGGCAATACGGCCCTGAAGTTCATTTACCATGGGAATAGAGACTAGAGGAAGATATAAAGATATTAATACCAGAGAAATTATCAGTCGGAGGGAAGATTGAAATAATGGAGAGATTACCTTTCAGCCTGTTGATCTTGGCCGACTGATTGTTGACCTCGAGCTGGGCCTGAGCGAGGGTTAGGAGGCTGGCGGCGTAGGCTTCGAGGAGCTTCTCGAAGACATTGCGTCGCTCTTCAAGAACGACCTGAGAAGAAGAACAAGATAAACTTTAGATGCACAACATCCAAAAGAAGATCCGAATCGATTGCAAACAATCGGCCCGAATCTCGGGGACTACACCCAGTGGGTGCGCTTGCGCGCACCCACCGGAAGCAAAGTCTCCCGATAGGAGGAAGGCAGGAGAGATGAGCAAAGGATATCTAAGACATAAAGATCCGAACCGATTGCAAACAAACGACCCGAATCTCGGGGACGGGTGCGCTTGCGCGCACCCACCGGAAGAAAAATCTTCTGATCAGAAGATTGGCAAGAAAAAGAAGCAACAAGCATAAAAGATCCGAACCGATTGCTAACAATCGGCCCGAATCTCGGGGACTACACCCAGTGGGTGCGCTTGCGCGCACCCATCGGAAGAAAAGTCTCCCGATTTGAGGAAGCCATAAAGGAAAGTTGAAGAACTTACCGCGTGATTGCGGTCGAGCAGTTGGAGGTCCTGAGCTATGGCGGTGGCGAAGTCGTTCACCCGATTGTAGGCTGTCGTCAAAGGACCTTGAGAGGAAACCAGGGAGCGGCGTGAAGCATCGGGCTCGGCGCCGACATGTCTGGTGCGAGAGTATTCGGCCCGGAACTGGTCCACTGAGCGCATCAAAATTATTGACGCGGAAGAGGTCGGCTGTGGCGGTGAAGCTTGAGTCGCAGCGGCAGAAGAGGCAACGGTTGAGTCAGGTGGCGCCGACATCGCCGGAAGGCCGGAGGCACCCGGCTGTGGCCGCGGCGAAATCGGACGAGACGAGGTCGAGGTGGTTGCCACAATCGGCGAGGTGGTCGTCATAATCGGCGAGGTGGTCTTCAGGATGGGCGAGGATATAGTCGTAACGGGGGCGGAGACTGGGTCGGAGCGGCGTGGCGGAGATGGGGCAATCGGATCGACCGGTTGCGCTCCTTCGCCACCAGTAACTCCCTGGTCGTCCGTGCTCTTGGAGGTCTTGGAGGTAGTGGTGGAAGCGGTAGTTTTCTTGGCAGTCTCGAGGCGGGCTTTTTTGGCGGCGCGCTCGGCATCCTTGGAGGTACGATGTGGTGCCGGTTGCCGATTGAGGACCGTATCAGCAGACACGGCGGGGGAAATGACTGCGCCGACATGGGAAGGAATGTCGGCGTCGACGTCATCAAGACCAATCGGCTCCCTGAAAGAAGAAGGAAGAGGTGAATCAGTATAAGAGAAGGCAATGAGGTTCAAAGTGTGAAGATAAAGGCATACATGACTGTCCTCGGCGCGCCCGTGGGCATCCGACATCTCAGCGGGGCGACATTCAGAGGGGCATCTCCTAGCACAGGTCCGCCCCTGGACCTGCCGAGAGGAGCTTGACCAGTCGGCACTCGAGTGGCCGCGGCCTGAGGCTGTTTGCCTTTGAGAGCAGTCGACGCCGTCTTAGCGACCTTGCTGGGAGCGGCACCAGAGGACAAGCCGGTCCCCGAGGCACGCTTAGTCGGCACCTTCGGAGGCTTGGCGTGAGGAGCTGCATCAGAATCACCAACCTTTGAGTCACTGTCGTCATCGCTCCATTCGACCAAAAATTGCTCAAGGGAAGGGTTAGGCGTACCCCCTTGAGCTGCAGTTCGGATGTCGGCGTTCTTGGGGTCGGCGGCCTCGGCGTCGGCGTCATCAGCGGGATCTTCTGATTCGGAGGACTCCCCAGAGGATTCACCGTCATCGGCGGATTCGGATGGGGGAACCTCACCGTTGTACTCGAAGTCCGCGGGGTCATCTTCCTCACGGCCGGGGGCGTACGTGCCGGCCTCCTGGCCGTCTTCCATCAAGTCGGATCGACTGAAGTGCTGAGCAAGAAGAAGAAGGTTATCAGAAAAGTTAAGTATAAGGAATAAGCAATCGGAGAAAGAAGACAGTCGGAACATACCACAGGCGGTTTCTGCCGACGGTTGAGGTACTCACCGCCGAAGCGGAAAGGGTCGGGCAAAGGACTGGCTGTGATAGTCCTCAGCCTGGTGCAAAGGTCTTCAAGTTTCACTCGCCATGTGCAGAGCCGAGTGGGATCTCGGGGGCCCGGCATATCGCAGATGCGGTGCACTCGGCGCTGTAGAGGGAGCACTCGGGCTTGAAGCCAGGCAGCAGCAAGATCAGTCGGCAGGAGCCCCTCCTGCTCCAGATCAGCAACCCTGGCGACTTGAGCGTCGACATCGCAATCACCGACACCGTACTTCAGCGACCATTGGTATTTCTCAGTCGACCGTGTGAGGGAGAACTCGGGAAGATTCAGGAGATCGGGGCCTTGGTCGGGCGACTTGACATAGAAGAATGTGGTTTGCCAATTTTTGCACGATTGGACGATCTCGGGACCTTTGTACTTGTGCTTGCCGGCTGCGACGAGGCAACTTCCACAGTCGGTCATGTCAGTCACAAATGTCGGATCGCCATCTTCCGTGGCAGAAGGCACCACAGCTCCCGTCCGAGCATTGTGAGCTCGGAGGTTGAAGAACCGCTTCCAGAGAGCGATGCTGGGGCGGCAGCCGAGATACCCCTCGCACAGCGTGACGAAGCCGGAGAGGATCATGATGAAGTTCGCCGCGAGGTGATGCGGTTGCAAGTGGTGGAAATTGAGGAAGTCCCGAAAGAAAGTGCTGGCGGGGAGTACGAATCCACGCTCGAAGTGAGAGAGGAAGACGACTCTCTCGCCAGCACGCGCATCGGGCACGAGCTCGGCGCCGGGAGCACGTCATTGGACCTCGGCCGACATCTTGCGGGCGCGAACCAAGGCCTGGATGGCACCGGCGGTGACAGTGGAGCCCTTCCAGCACCCACGGCTGGCCTGAGAGGTGTCTCGTCGGGGCGCCATGGAACTTGCGGGCGGAGAAAAAATGAAGGCGAGGAGCGCAAGAACACCGCGCAAGGTGGCGGTGAGAGGTTACCGCGGTGGCGGAGGAGCACGCGAGTGCGCGGCTGGAGCGGGTCCCGTGCGCGGAGGCGGAGTCGCGAGCACGATGGAGAGCTTGGGCGGAGCAGCAATGGCGTGCGCGAGAGCGAGAAGCGGAGGAGGAAGAAGGAGAATGAGAGAAGGAGGAGCCCGAGGCCATCCCCTGTGGCTTATATGGGCGGCGGGGGAGGGGAGTGGGATCTGGCTGCGGCCGTGTGGCTCGGTGTGGCCTAGCCCACAGGAAGTCCAACCGGCAAACCGGCGCAAGAGATCCCAGCGTGGGAAGCGAGGCGTGCGACGTGGGGGTCGAGGCCTGCAGTTACGTCAAATCGTGCGTGGGTCGTGGGCCCCAGTCCATTGACTGTTCCCCGGAAGAATCGGAGGTAACCGTTGGAAGGCAATCGGTTCGTATTAGATCCGAATTGGCGAGAGATATAATTCTCAAAAAGTGAAGAAAGAAATCGGAGGCAACGCAAGTCGGATCGGACGAAATCTTGGCTAGCCGAGTGTGATCTCCGAGTCGGTCGACGAACTCGGAACGACGCACTTGATGAGGCCAATGCATTCGGAAGGTGTTGGAGAAAGATTAAAAACTGCAAAGGCCCCGCGATCGAGTGACCGTGGGACCTTTACAACTTTAGGGGCTACTGTCGGGGGATTCGTACCCGGGTAGGCTCACCCAAGCGGAAGCAACCTTTCAAGACAAGGATGGACCGATTGGGCTGCAGCTGGGCCGAGCTGGGAAGGCGTACGACCGATTGCTCCAAGGCAATCAGCCATACCGAATGCCAGCAGTCGGCCCAGGCGCAACCGGTCCACCCTTTTCATCACCAAAATGATCATCCGATTGGCCCGCAGCTGGGCCGAGATGGGCATCGACGCGGCCGATTGCCTAGAGCAATCGACCCTGCCGAGGGCCACCAGTCGGCCCAGACGCAATCGGTACAACTTACCACCCCTGGAGAAGTTGACCCCGATACCAGTCGAAGGTCCAAGTACAAGGTCATAAATGCGCAATCCCGAGAGATCGGGATGACAGAGAAGCCAAGTCACATCGAAGATCTGGCAGAGATGCGTTGTCGACCTCTCCGCGGATTCCGCGGATAGGGCGACAAGACCGCACCTCCTAGATCCACTGTTCACCATCATGCCCTACGAGTCTACAGCATGGGCCGCCGCTCGTCGGGTTCGGATCACCCTGAGAGGAGCAGTCGGTGAGACCCAGCCGATTAGAGGATGACAGCTGGGCCCAATCGGCAGTCAAGTTACCGATTTACCCCGGGCTCACACTATAAGAGCCCGGGGTACCCCTCCTGCGTGAGGGACGATCGACAACATTCTGTAACAGCCCACATGTAATAAGCTACCAAACACCATGTATTTTCTTTTCCTATGTTGGACTTGTAACTTGTCATGGTGGATGTGTTTGAGATTTTCATGTGATGATCTTAAGTTGCATTGGGATTGGAGCCAATAGGCCTTGTGATCAGGGATGATCTATGTGATGCTTTTGACTTGATGTTGGATTTGTTCTGAGCACATGTCACATCACCTCAACCTCTTGTTTGGCATAGCCATTTCAAATGTCTTGGCCATGATTGTCATCTTGTCAAATTACTTTTACAACATTCAAAAGCAGTAGCCCTAGTTCAAAGTGAATTTGAATCCAAGAAGGGGCCACATTTTTGTTGTTGCCAAACCAATTTTGTAAAATTCAGAAAAAAATGCAAGGTGCAAGGATTTCAAGCTCATGGAATTTTGTGTTTAATTCTCAAAAATCCCCAAACAGCCCCTTGCTGTTTCTTTTAATGAGAAATGGTAATGTTTTGCAATAGGGTGATTTTTCTCTGCATGCCAAAATTGTGCAACCAATTTTGGGTGTTCAAGCATCTTGCAAGGAGAATTTAAAAATATTTAAAAATATTTTTCCTTCTCCTTTTCTTAGTCCTTTTCTTTTCTTTTGGCTGCTGTTATTTTTTTTAATTCCAGCAGGCCAGTTCTCCTTTTCCCCTTTTCTTTTCCCAGGCTCCAGCCCAGCCCAGCAGGTCTGGTCCTTGTCGGGCTGTAGCCCACCCCGAAGGGGTACGCGGGGGCGCCTCCCCACCGTTAGATAGATCCAACGGCTGGGATAGGTCGCCTTTCCAGCATGGCCGGGTCCCCGCCGGCGACCCTCTCTCACAACTCCGGCCACGTCCGCAGGAGATAGCCCCCGTGGCCCGGAGAGGGGACTATTTAGGCCGCCGCAACCCCAGCAGGAACCCTAGCCCGGCTCCCTCGTCCGCAGTTCCTCTCCGCGGCGCCGTCGCGAGGGCAGGGCTCCCCTGTTCCGCGCAACTCCGGTGAGCAATCCCGAGAGCTGCCGTCCTCCTCCTTCGCCGTGCGCTCGCGTAAGCTTCCCAGGGTCGCATCCCTTTCCTTTTCCCCGTGCAGGGCCGTGTAGGAGACCTCCTTCGAGCTGTCGACGCAGAGGCCCGCCGCGGACTGTCTTCTTCCTCGACGACGGTGGCAAGCTCCTCCTCCTCTCCCGTGTGCTCGACGTCGTCAACAGCCACACCTAGGTGAGCTGCACACCATCCCTGACCCTCCTTTCTTCGCGCGCGTAGTTCCCACCGTAGGGCCGTGTCCTCTGTCCGCCTGAGCTCGTCGCCGGTGAAATTCCCGTGCTGTCCGAGCCGTGTCGTGTCGGGATCTGCAGCGTGCGCGCTCTGGGGCCGCGCAGAGCGTGCGTATGGCGCCCAAGGACGCACCTTTGGTGCGTATCGTGCACTGCAACGTCGATCTCTGAAGACCGCCGTCAGTAGCAGTGCGCCGCCGTGAACTTCCGTTGGAGTTGCAGTCGCCGTCGTATAGCAAGGGGTCAGATCTGGTGCGTAGAGTTGTAGCGGGATGCTTCCTCTTGCGTTTGTTCGTTGTGGCGTGGCTCGCGTCGATCTCTGCACGACGCTAGCCTTGCCGGAAGTCGCCGGAGTTGGCGCCCCTTCTGAACCTCAAAGTGCAGGCCGCCGCCCCTCTGTTCTTGTGTCGCTGCCGTCGTGCAGGGGTAGTTTCAGGGGCCGAGCTAGGCGTAGAGGGAGGTCCCCTCTTGGGTTCCCGCAGCAGGGTTCGCCGGATCTCGACCGGAGCACCACGCTAGCCTCGCCGGACTTCGGACCCGTGTCGGGTTCAGAGAAAGGGGGGTGTTTGCTTCTTCAGTGTTCGCTGTCGACGCGCAGTTCAGAGATGAGAAGCAGGCCGTGCGCCTGGGCCATGGAGAAGCGCAGCTGGGCCTCGAGCGGCCGAGGCTGGCCCATGTGGCCAAGCCTATTCCCTTTTTTTTTATTCCTGGTTTAATTCAAATTCAAATTTGAATTTGACCACCTTTGCAAACAGGGGCATCCCATATATGAATTTAGGGTAGCTTGAGCTACTGGTCAGCATGGTGGGGTGAATTTTTACATTTGTCCCCTCTAAAAATTGGAGCTTGGTCATTTTGCAATTTACCCCCCCCCCCCTTGTAAATTCTTTGAATTTTTTTGTCAAGTTTGATCATTTTTTTGAAATTGCCCATGCCATATATGGTTTTGGGGTAGTTTCCTCCAAGGCTTTCAATGGTGATATCCTCATGATGTTTTATGAAACTCATGTGGGCAAGGAGTGAACACCTGATCCAGGAACAATCTGATCTTTCTGCTTACAACATTTTCAACTTCAGTGCATTTGAAAATGTTGTTCATCTGATCTTCTCAAATCTTGTTCCATGTCATCTTCAAATCTTGTATCTTCAAGTCAGCCCTAACATATTGTCATATGCAATGTGGTTGGCTTCCAACTGTTGTTGCACCTTCTATGTGTCAAGTGCACCGACACTACTCCGTCTCCGGAATCGTTGTTTTACTTTCACGTTGTTAAAATTCTTGTAATTGCTTTGATGATCATGCCATGTTATCATGTTACTTACACCTAAGTTTAAGGCTAAGACCAAAGCCAATGAATGTAAATAAACGCATATGAAGTTGATGACGTGTCGTCATCACCTTCATTTAAACTTGACTAGACAGGTTCATGCTATATCAAATAAACTTGAACATGCCATCCTTGCTTGAGTTTGCACCCATTGCTTACTTGTGTGCTTTCCTTGCCGGTATCCTTACGTTAGCACCCGAGACTGCCGAGGAGACTTACGTGGAGCTGTCCGACACCGAGCCCGAGGATACCGTGGGTGCTGCTACGACTACCTTACCAGGAAAGGGGGAGAAACTGTGTCATTACTTTATAACTTTCTGCTCATGCCTAGCTGTAGTCTTAGAACGTTGTTGCTTGATCCTATCCACCTTATATGCCATGTTTAAACCCATACAACCATGATCCCCACATCCCAGCAAACCATTGTACTGCTAAGTTACCGCTGCTCAGTCATTGCTTAGTATGGATAGAAAACTTGCTGCTTACCCTATATAATTATGGTTGGGATATCATGCTACAAAAGAAGTTGGTTGATATTTATTATCGTTAAATGATGTTAACTTATATCCGACGAAGGGTGGAAGGCTGGACTATTCCGTCTGGTGTTTTGTTCCATTTGAGTCACCTAGGACCCGAGTTCCGGGTATTGTGTTTCTTGACGAGTGTGCCTAATCGTGTGTGGGGTTCTATGCCCCCCCCTTGTCCTACCTACCTAGCTTCGTACATTCTAGTGGTGGCCCGAGCTGATTTACTTTTGCAATGTGTGTGTGCTGGTTGGATCCCCAGTTGTTTCCAAACCAAACCAGGGCCAGGAGGACATAGTTTCTTGGCTGGCCCAACTAGACCGGCTGAGGACCCGGTCTCATAAGAGAACTAACCGGTAATCCAAACCTGGAGTCATACGGTAGAGACCGATTCGAGAGTGTGGCCAGCTTTTGAGTTGGGTGTCGACTCACCGGGGGCCACCCGGAGTGTGCGTTGTTAGTTAGAGGGACTCTGACGTTCCGGAGTTTCAGGCGCTTACCTAGCCAAGTGGAAACCGGGCGTACATGCGACGTCTATAATGGACAGTTGGTACACCCCTGCAGGGTAAATCTTTTCGAAAAGCCGTGTCCGCGGTTATGGACGACTTGAGACCTACTCCTTGTTCATAGAATAACATCAATATTAATCATGCTTTTAAAACTTGACAAACCGTGTGCGTGCCTTGGTTGTCTTTCTCCGTCCAGGGGGACCGAGGGAGAAACGAGGTTGTGTTATGCTTGCGTAAGTAGGTGGATAGCCGACTTATGACACGTTGTCAACGTCACTTCTTGGATCTCATCCCTATTCTGATAGAATGAGTAGCCACCATATATGCTAGTACGGCTGCAACCTGTCCATGTCTTTACCTTTCCTGTAGCGTTAGTTATTCCGTAATGACATGTTCTCACCCCCGTTTACCATTTCTGTCTTTATCGCTTTGCCTGATCGGCCGCTGCAGTGGACTACTACCTCGACCCGAGCACTGGACGCTACTTCGTGGATGTGCCCCCGGAGGACGACGACGAGCACGAGTACCTCGACCAGTAGGATCTTGTAGTTGGGTTCAGACGTTCCCGTGGGTGGATCTTTATGTGTAGCCCTCTCTAGGGCAATTTGGATCTTGACCGTACTCGGTCCCTTTTATGCTTCCGCTTGATGTATTGATGAGTTGTACTCAGATGATGTTGTATTTTAGACAGTGGCGTTGTATGCCCTGCTCTATTTATCTATCTATATGTATTTCTGTCTTGTAGAGTTGTGCTTCATATGCCTGTTGTCGAGAATCCGGCAGCGACACGAGTGCGAGTGTCGTGCGCCGGTGGCGTTTGATGTGCTTCTAACTCCGACCGGACGCGAAAGCGACTAGTCAGAGTTAATACCACATCGGGGGCCTTACACATTCGCACCATTACTCACAGCCTGCTCATATAATTTACTGCTTGTAGTTCCTTCTTAGGGAAGCAGGAGAGAGCCTTGCCCACGGCAGCTCTCACCTTCCCCTGAGTAGATAGAGAAGCAGTTATTGTAGTTCAGTTCCATTGATATAGAAGAGACAAGCAGGAGTAGGGGTGTTATCTCTCCGAAGAGCGCCGAACCTGGGTGCATCGTGGTGTCTGTCACCGTGTTTGTGCCCAATCCGATTCCGGCACCGTCGACATCTTATTCCTCGCGTCTTCGCCTCACTTTAGTCATCCCCATGGCATCTGCCGTCACATATCGACGACAGAGAGAGAGTTGAATATCATATTATGATGTCGTATCATAATAAATGCAATACTAGTATGTATCATGAGTAATAAATAAGTTTACTACGATGATAAGATACTCTCGGAAATCTCAAACGGCTAACGGGAGCGTGCATTACGGAGGTAGTATCATACACTAGTATCATATGCATGATACGAAATTATGATACTACACATTGCGGGACGTCTAATACGCATGGCAAAACTAAAAGCATCCCAATGGATGATGTAGACGGTCGATGGAGGATGGTGATTGCGGACTGTGCATTTTTAGAACTCGGTACAACACAGACGTTCACATACACACGCATACAATCACCCCTATGAATGCACACCCTACCTCTATGTGTATCCTCACAATTTTGAGCCGACACATCATCTTGAGATTAACGAAGTCAGCACCTTAACTTCGATGGGAACGTCTCCTCCCACTGAAAGCACATCACCAGAAAGTTTGAAATATATTCAGGAAAATGCGAGCACCAATGTCAAATTTTGGATTTGAACTCTTGTGGGTTGGGGATACCGCTGTCCAACCTAACCAACTCAACCACGGGTTCATTCGTGATTGCGGACTGTGCTGCAACGATCATTTACAGTTTCGTAATGATAATTGTTCCCCCGCAAAAAATGATAATTGTTACCGGAAGGTCTACGAAAACAATTAATTTCTTCACATCCGATAGTTGATTGTTTTTAATAACCCTCACCGGTTGGCCAATTTCAAGGATGTATAACGTAGGTGAAGTAATCGAAGACGCGAACATCACACATGTACAGAATAATAGATTGACACAAAGACATAGAGGGTAAAGCTTTTTATTATCTTTGATTGATCAACCGTGTAGATTGTTAACTCTATATTTCTTTAAATAGGAACTAAGAGGAAGTTATAAGTACGCATTGTTACGTAAAATAGGGAACGAAAGGAGCTATGGCCGAAACGATCACACCGGCCTCCCGAGCGCAACGCGCATAGTGGATCAAATTTCCCTAACACACCCCTTGGTACTTATCCCTAAATCCATGTCTATAAAACTCTGAAAAAAATAGTGAGAAAAATATGAAGGAAGAGCGCATAGTATATGTTGTTGTGTTGCACGAATTACCACGTGAAAAACTTCATGTTAGAAGCAACGAGAAAACTCACTCAAAAAAAAGAGTGCAATCCACTCAATCGCAAAGTTGAGTACTCAATCATCGAGATCCATATTTTAACAATGACTTTATGAAGTTTCTCCCCCTGAACGTGACATCTTTCTAAGTATCATCATACTGGTTCCACGCACACATCTCTTAAAGCATGGCGACGATAATGACTTGGTGAATAAATCAGCAAAAAATGTTCACGACTTAGTACGCAAGGTTTACTTCATTCAACTTTTGCAATTCATGTGCATAGAAAAACCTGAGATTGATATACTTTGTGAGATTGCTCTTCACATAACCCGTCTGAAATTGTGCAACCGAAACAGGATTATATTCATAGATAATAGTGAGGTTTTGGATGATGTTCAGAACACATGTCACCTAGATGTGGTCGAACATCCGACGAAGCCACCCACATTCTCGTGAAGCTTCATATAATGCTATGATTTTTGAGTGGTTCGTCGAAGTTGATACTCGATTTTGCTTAGACGATTTCCAGAAAACTGCAATTCCACCACAAAAGAATACATACGCAGTTTGAGATATGGAAGTGTGTGGATCCGACAGGTACCCAACATCTGCATAGCCTACAATCGAGAGATCTCGATTTCTTTGGTAAAACAACCGATCACCAATTTTTTCAAAGTTAGCCCTCTAACAATGACCTTTGAAGCAAATAGGCGCACATACAATTATGGGTACTACCTTATGGATGCGATCAATCTGAAATGGTATACTTTTGTAAAGACAATCTCAATCCTCCAAGGTAAGAAGGAATTTTATTTCCTCAATGCTTGAGTGGCCTCCAGGGTTTTGGGGATTTTCCAATCTTTGCTATTATGTGAGGATCGAGTAGATTCTAGGATGCGAACCTTTGGTACATCACGATTGCTTATGTCATCATGCACAAGAGAATGAACGTGGTTAGGATTTGAACATCAACTTCTATGACCTCGTGGGAATACATATTCGATCGTTTAAAAGGAATGACCGTATCAGATGCTTCATGAAAATGTATCATGACAACATAGAAGCCGATACATACAATAATCTTTAAAAAGTTGTCATGGATGAATGGTGGAAATTGCATGGTAATCTAGCGTACTGGTTTTATCTCTATATTTGTTGTATTGTGCTAGAACTTTTGCATACTCAAAAAGGTGTTCAGGCTCATCAAAACCTGGGCAAAAATAAAATAAATAAAATAGGTTTTTTCAAAAACAATTTTTTTATGGTAAAAGATGTTTATGCACGAGATGTCCGTGCAATATTTAAAGAAGTTTGAACATCTAAAAAGCTTACGGACAAAAAGACACGCATTTTACTCATACCATTATTTAATGATGTAAAATACATAATCTAATGGAAATGCTCTAAGCTCGGATGAAGCTATCATCCTTTGCACTGTGGCTCGGGTTTGTTGTGTAGTTGGTCGAAATCACAAACCAGTCAAGCACTTGCGCGAGCAGATCTTCCTTGTCGCAGCGTGATCAAAACGCAACGTTACGTACACTATTATTATTACTGCTGCTGCCACATGCCAGCAGATGCAGCGTGTCTGTCTCGCCGCTTGCTTGTTAACGCAGACAAAAACAACACCGATTTTCTGAATCAGATTCATCAGACACAAAGATTGCGAGAGAGAACGGTTTAGGTTTTGTGTGTAGTACTATTCGAGCATCGCTACCTACCTACTGTCAAAAATATTAACCGCGGATTAACTCCACGTCTCCACCCGCAGAGGCGAGAGGGAGGCCCCTGAAATGGCTGTCTCGCAGCGCACCGGTGCCTACCTGTCAGGAAAATTACCGCGCCGGGTTATATATGCGCTCGCCTTTACCCACACGTCCCTGTCTCGCCCTTTCTCACTCCACTCCACTCCACACTCGCGCAGCCGCAACAACCAAGTACAGTGACCAGTGTACCGCTCGCTCCGCCTCCGCCGGGCCCTGCCGGACTTGGATGCGCCTCACCGCACGCCATGGCCTCCGCCGTCGCCGCCAGCAGCATTCCCGCCGCGGCCCCCGCCGCCGTCTCCTACGCCTGGCTCGGCCCGCGCCTCTCGTTTAGCCGCGAGTCGGCGGATCACGGTCACGGCCAGAAGCTGTCGCTGGAGACCTGCAAGGCAGCGGACCAGCCCGCCGCCGCCGCCACCGCGTCTTCCAAGGAGTTCATCGACTTCGAGTTCAGTTTCGGCGGGTCGGCCACCATGCTCCCCGCCGACGAGCTGTTCGCGGACGGCAAGCTGCTGCCTCTCCGGCCGCAGCCTGCTGCTTCGTCTGCTGCGCCGGAGGCCGAGCGGGAGCGGCGGGATGCGCCGGCGGAGGCACCGGCGGAGATCCCGTCCACGCCTGAGCTGGTGAAAACCCACCGTCCTTCGGTGGCCGACGCGTTCGACCCGTACGTGTTCTCCCCCAAGGCGCCGACGTGCTCCAGCCGCTGGCGGGAGCTGCTCAGGCTCCGCAAGGTCCAGACCCCGCAGAAGCCGTCTGCGTCGCCATCCCCTTCGCAGTCTCCTTCCATGGTGCCGGCGACTCCCTCTAGGGCCTCCAACTCGTCGGCGGCCAGGTCCCTTAAGCTGCTGCTCCTCCAGCGGAACGGCGGGCGCGCGTCGGACCTCTCCGCGGCGCCGCTCCTCCGCGACAGCTCCGACTCGGAGGCGTCCCTCTCCCTCGCCTCCTCCCGCTTCTCCATGTCCTCCACGTCGTCGTCCTCCGCCCACGACCACGAGGACTTCCCCCGCCACTCCCTCGACTCGGTGGACCTCACCCCGAAGCCACGCATCCGACTCGTCCGCTCCCAGCCCCAGCGCAATGGCCACCCGCCTGCCTCCGCCCCACCCCAGCGCCAATGCCACCCGCCTGCCTCTGCTCCGCCCCGCGCCGCCCACAGCCCGGCCCGTCGCCGCCCGGCTACCCCGCCGCCGCCATCGGTGGCCTCGGTGGACTCGCCGCGCATGAACTCCTCCGGCAAGATCGTGTTCCAGGGGCTGGAGCGCAGTTCCAGCTCCCCCGCCGGCAGCGTGCACTCCAGCCTCCGGTCCCGGTCGCGCGTGATGGACCGGTCCTACTCGACGCCAGTGGTGCTCAACGTGCCCGTCTGCTCGCGGCCGTCGTTCGGGTTCTTCAAGGACAAGAAAGAGACGGCGGCCAAGGACGCGGCTGCGCGGCTGCGGTCGTCGCTTGGCCGGAGGACAACCCATCCCGCCGCCGCCGGCGGTGGCAGAGATCTGGGCACCAGCAGATGCAATTGACCTCGTTTTGACTGAGACCTAGGTGTAGGGGTAGAGTAAGTAGCCTCCATTATTAGGGAACAGGTAGTATTTCCTTTGTCGAAGAAAAGGGAACAAAAAAGATCGAGGGAGATTAAGTAGTTTGGATTTGGAATGAACAAGAGATCTGGAAATCGTAGAGAAACAAATTGTGAGAGGATGATAGCATGGTGTAGTCTGAATTTTTTGTGGTTCTCGTTAGGAGAAGCCCGCCACCTTTCATGCATTTTGCTCCTCCTCCCCTTGTAAATTTTGCCCAATGTGTTTCGCTATGCATCCTTTCCTTGTAAACTTTGGTGTTTTTTTTTGTTTCCCGCTAGCCACATTGATTGTTCTGAACTCTGACGTAGACGAGAAAAGATAGTACAATACGAAAAAGATTTCTCAGTTTTTTTTCGTGTCGTTTTATTGCCTGTATTATCCGTTCTTGCAGTGCCAACTAAATTTGTTCATTGTAATTACAGTCGTGCTATACATACGACGTTTTTCATCCGATGGCTGTACGACGATCCGCCGTGGGTCTGTTACTGAAGACAGCGCACGCTTGATTCCAGCTTGCAAGTTGAGTCCACCTGAAATTCAAGATCAAAACGTAAGCTTAGACCTGGCATAATCCATGGTAACTTATATCATAGTCGTAGCCTTGATGACGATGGCTCATTTCTTTTCTGTGCCGGGGTCAGCCTTGATGACTATGGCTCATATAAAATGCCGCGCCTTCTCTCCTCCCGCTCGCCATGCCGTCGCGCCCCTAGAGCATCTCGGGTTACCGCGACGTCCGTCTCCGCCCCTCTAGCATGTATTACGTGAAGATACGCTCCGGAGATACAAGCCCCGGGCTCGGGACATTCGACACCGCCCAAAAAAATACTACTCCTATATCCCAAGCAGGAAGAGAAGAAAACGAAGAGACCGAGTGTTGGCCGGCTTCGCCTTCACCTTGTCCGCCGACGCCGACGCTACAGCGGACGCCTTCTCCGCGAGCATCATGTTGTGGACAAAAAGATGGCGACCGAGACCGTCCGCGCGTACGACCTAGCGGTGAGGCGGTGTGGGCGGCCTCGTTCGTAGATGAACTTCCCTGATGTGCGGACGCGCCAGCAGGCGCAGGATATCGCGCCTCCCCTGTGACTAACCAACGACGGGCGCTACCCACAATATGTCGCCGCCGAGACCACCTTCTGGGCGCAGAGAAGGACGGTGCAAGTCGGGCGTCGGGAGGACAAGCGGGCGCGGAAGCCCCTGGCCGAAGCCCAACTCGATAACCTGGGGTCGACCTAGGACGAAGAAGACCCTCGGTGGCTCGACGCGTATACGTTGTCGGACTACACCACCGAGGAGGACGCAGAGTAGACTATCTTATTTTGATATGGATCTAAGCAAAAAGTTATTTGCAGCGCGGTAAAATTGCACGCTTGGAAAACCTATACTTTCGCGCGCTAAAGTTTAGCACATCTGAAAAACCTCTTCGCCATCCCCGCACGTAAAAAGACTATTTTGACGCTGTAAAAAAATTATACCGCATTGAGGCTTAGCCGTCTGCGCGCCCAGATGAACTTCGGCGACTGCCGGAACGCGCGGGAGGCGGCTGCCGGGCGCCGGCGCCACGCCTCGTCACCGCCGAGAACAGCGGCCTCCACCACCGTCGTGCGATTCACCGCCTCGTAGCGGAGCGGTGCCAGCGCGCCGTTGAAGCGTGGTACGCCAGTCATCCTCGTGAAGCAGTGAAAGAGGAAGAGCACTGGAAGACGCGGGAGGCCGAGCGCGCGGAGTGGCGGCCAGAGCGCCATGAATGGAGCGAAGAACATCGGTAATGAAGGCGACGGCGGAGGCGGAACTGGCGAGAGGCAACGCCAACTGGCCCGCCGGCGACCCTCGCTGGAGTGCGTTAGAGGAGGACATCTCCAACACCGAAGACGATGTCTCCAACGACGACGACGAATAGTTTTCTTTTTTATGTTTTTAAAATAAAATGTTGTAGGTTTATGCGTGTTTGAATCTCGTCTTTGTCAAATATTTGATCGTATTTGATAATATATTTGTGTGTGCGCGCTGTATTTTTGAACGCTCGTTGGAACGTGCTTAAATATGGGGCATCCGATAAAGCAAATATTGTTGTCGGCGCGCTAAAAAAATAAAAGCGTGCGGCGCACACCTGCTCCTGTTAGAGATGCTCTTATGACCGTAAGCAAACAACAAAAATTTTATCATCTATCGTGTTAAGATCGAGGAAGATTTAGATTGTTGCTTTCAAAGTTGTTTCATTTGCTGAAAGATTGAGCCGGTATCAATTGGAAGCACGAAGCATCTTAAAAAGAATTTGGAAGCACGAAGAAAACAAAGGCAAGTGCCGCAAGAGTCAGGATTTGTTTGTCGTATGGACATCGTACGCAAATGGTCGTACGTGAAGAAATATCGTTGTAATTACCCCATTGTTATTTTAGTGTAAAAAGTTTGAACGGAAGGCTGAGGGTTTAATCACGGTGCCATGTGGACCTCTGATTTTGATGAAAAAGAAGAGCTAAGACTGGCCTCAATGGGGAGTAACTTAGCAGTAACATAGAGTCCAACTCAGCATTTTTGCTTATGTGGCAATGAGTTAATGAGAAGAGAGATGGTTGTAGTAACTTAGCTAGTTACTAGCTCTTTGAGTAACATCACATACACCAAGACAATATGAGTCTAAAATCTAATAAATAAAGTCTTATATGACACTACATATATGTTACTACCCATTGTGGAGGTAGTAACATAGACTCGAAATCCGTGTATGTTACTAGTTTAAGTTACTCCCCGTTGTGACCAGCCTAAGGGCACTCTCAATGCTTGTATCTTAGCACGTAATCATAGGCATTTTGCTTATGTGGCATACTATTTAATGAAGAAAGAGAGGGAGGTTGTATCTTAGCTAAGATACAACCCTTACACGTGGCCATATGCAAAAGCATGGTTAGACCAATCACATTTATGCATGGAGCTAAAAATCATTAAATAAGGTATAAGTTCTAAGAAACAATGCATTGTAGGGGTTGTATCTTAAGTTTTAATTGCTCCTATGATATTGTGCTAAGAAACAATGCATTGGGGGAGCCTAACCGAGCATGCACAATGATAACCTTTAGACGGGAACTTTTCATGTGCGGTGAGTATGAACAGTTGGTGGTAACTGGATGGAGATGCCGGCCGTTTAAACCGGAGGTGAAGGTGGGAGACCGGGCCGGAGTGGAGCGGAGCCGGGCTCTCCTCCGCGTGTGACGGTGTATGGTGGTGATGGGGCAGTGTGCGCGCAGCATGTGCACACCTCTAAGTTTCTGTGTAGGAAAATATACTAGGGCTGGTGCTGGTACCAGGCAGGCAAAAGGGACAGCGGAAAAAGCAATTTAAAACACATGTAGCTGCAGGCCGGCTACTGTTTCTGAAACAGTAAGGACTTAAACAAACAAAGCCAGGCTCTCTCTTCTTGCTCGCTACCAAAGCTTAGTCGTAGCGTCCATGTGCCTGCCTGCCGAGCTCTCGATTTTAATTTCCCCTCTGCCTTTTTTCACTCGGTTTCTGTCCGTCTCTCTCTCCGTCCAGCTTTCAGCGGCTGCTCGTTTGAAGATAGCCTTTTCTGATGTCTTTATTTGGGCTCGTACCAGCCTTGCCGAAAGGATCTTTTTTTTAAATTACACGCTTCTATTAGAGGTAGGAGTAATAACGGATGCTTTTTTCTCTTCAAAATCCTTTTATATGCAATTATGGTTGTGCTGCAGGCCGGCTACTATTTCTAAAATAGTGAGACCATAAAGGCTTAAACAAAGCCGGGCTCTTGCTCGGTATCGGAGGGCTCGCAAAGCTGCGTTTTAGCGCCCATATGGCTTTCGATTTTAGTCTTGCCCTTTTTCACTCGGTAGCTCCTGCGACCACCCAGTCTTTCTCTCTTCATCCAGCGTTCCAGCGGATGCTCCTTTGAGTGAGCCTTTTTAAAAGGATCTTTTCTCAAGGTACACGTTCCTACTAAGGAGTAGAAGCTAGCAGTAGCAAGTGTAGCTTTTTCTCTCTTCAAAATCCTCTCCTAGGAAATTACGGTTGTGCTGCAGGCCGGCTACTGTTTCTGAAACAGTGAGACCTTAAACAAAGCCGGGCTCTTGCTCGGTACCAGAGTGCTGGCAAAGCTACATCGTAGCGCCCATGTGGCTCTTGATTTTAATCTTGCCTTTTTTTTCACTCGGTAGCTCCTACGACCATCCAACCTCTCTCTCTCCGTCCAGCATTCCACCGGCTGCTCCTTTGAGTGAGCCTTTCCGAAAGGATCTTTTCTCAAGGTACACACTCCTACTAGGGGGTAGGAGCTAGCAGTAGCAGGAGTAGTTTTTTCCTCTTCAAGATCCTCTCCTGTGGAATTACGGGTGTGTTGCAGGTCGGCTACTGTTTCTGAAACAGCGAGGCCTTAAATTAAGCCGGTCTCTTGCTCAGTACCGGAGCGCTGGCAAAGCTGCGTCGTAGCGCCCATATGGTTCTCGATTTTAATCTTGACTTTTTTTCACTCGGTAGCTCATGCGACCACCCAATCTCTCTCTCTCCGTCTAGCGTTCCAGCGGCTGCTCCCTTGAGTGAGCCTTTTCGAAAGGATCTTTTCTCAAGGTACACGCTCCTACTAGGGGGTAGGAGCTAGCGATAGCAGGTGTAGGTTTTTCCTCTTCGATATCCTCTCCTGTGGAATTACGGGTGTGCTGCAGGCCGGCTACTATTTTTGAAACAGCGAGGCCTTAAACAAATTCGGGCTCTTACGCGCTATCGGAGCGCTGGCAAAGCTGCATCTTACCACCCATGTGGCTCTCGATTTTAATCTAGCTTTTTTTCACTCGGTAGCTCCTGCGACCATCCAGTCTCTCTCTCTCTCCATCCGACGTTCCAACAGATGCTCCTTTGAGTGAGCCTTGCCGAAAGGACCTTTTTCTCAAGGTACACGCTCCTCCTAGGGGGTAGGAGATAGCAATAGCAGGTATAGCTTTTTTCTCTTCAAAATCCTCTCTGTGCAAATACGGCTGTGCTGCAGGCGGGCTACTGTTTATGAAACAGTGAGGCCTTACAAAATCCATGCTCTTGCTCCGTACCGGAGCGCTGGCAAAGCTGCGTCGTAGCACCCATGTGGCTCTCGATTATCATCTTTCCTTTTTTGACTCGGTAGCTCCTACGACCACCCAGTGTCTCTCTCTCCGTCCAACACTCCAGCTGTTGCTCCTTTCAGTGAGCCTTTTCGAAAGGATCTTTTCACAAGGTACACGCTCCTACTAGGGGGTAGGAGCTAGCAATAGCAGGTGTATCTTTTGCCTCTTAAAGATCCTCTCCTTTGGAATTACGGTTGTGCTGCAGGTCGGCTACTGTTTCTGAAACAGTGAGGCCTTAAAAAAAGTTGGGCTCTTGCTCGGTACCGGAGCCTAGAAAAGCTGCGTCGTAGCGCCCATGTGGCTCTCGATTTTAATCTTGCCTTTTTTCACCCGGTAGCTCCTGCGACTACCCAGTCTCTCTCTCTCTCTCTCCATCCGGCATTCTAGCGGATGCTCCTTTGAGTGAGCCTTGCCGAAAGGATTTTTTTACAGGTACACGCTCGTACTAGGGGGTAGGAGCTATGATACGTCCAAAACGTATATAATTTCTGCTTGCTCCATGCATGTGTTTGGGTGATATTTCTATGCTTTTGATACACTTTCATACACTTTTGATCATATTTGGACTAACCTATTAACTCAGTGCATCCCAGTGCAAGTTTTTGTTTTCTGCTGTTTTTGTATTTCAGGTTTTCCCATTATTAAAAGTGCTCAGAAAATTCCAGGAAAAATATATAAAAAATCAGCGTTCCAGAAGCTTCCTTACGCCCGAAGGGGGTCCAGAGGGCCCCCACCTGGTGCCTAGGCGGCCAGTGGGCGCGGCCGCGCCGGGAGGCCGCCTAGACTCCTGGTGGCCCCTCTGGCTGCCCCCCTTGGCCCTTATTTTTACCCGCGACGCGAAAACCCTGATCCAAGACCCCTTTTCTCCAGAAGCAATCCCGATCTCCGCCGCCATTGTCGTCGATATGTGACGGCAGATGCCATGGAGATGGCTAAAGTAAGGGGAAGACGCGAGGAAGAAGATGTCGATGGTGCCGGAATCGGGTTGGGCACAAACACGGTGACGGACACCACGATGTACCCAGGTTCGGGGCTCTCCGGAGAGATAACACCCCTACTCCTGCTTCTCTCTTATATATCAATGGAACCGAGCTACAATAACTGCTTCTCTATCTACTGAGGGGAAGGTGAGCGCCGCCGTGGGCAAGGCTCTCTCCTGCTTCCCTGAGGAGTAACTACAAGCAGTGAATGAACTGAGTGACTTGTGAGTAATGGGGCGAATGAGCGGATCGTCCCCCACGCAGGAGGGGTACCCCGGGCTCTTATAGCATGAGCCCGTGGTAAATCGGTAACTTCACTTCCGATTGGGCCCAGCTGTCATCCTCTAATCGGCTGGGGCCCACCGACTGCTCCTCTCCGGGTGATCCGGACCCGACGAGCGGCGGCCCATGCTGTAGACTCGTAGGGCATGATGGTGAACAGTGGATCTAGGAGGTGCGGTCTTGTCATCCTGTCCGCGGAATCGGCGGAGAGGTCGACACCGCATCTCTGCCAGATCTTCGATGTGACTTTGCTTCTCTGCCACCCCGATCTCTCGGGATTGCGCATTTATGACCTCGTACTTGTACCCGCGACTGATCTCGGGGTCAACTTCCCCAGGGGTAGTAGGTCGTACCGATTGTGCCTGGGCCGACTGGTGGTTCCGGGAAAGGTCGATTGCTCTGGGCGATCGGCTGTGCTGATACCCACCTCGGCTCAGCTGCGGGCCAATCGGATAATTGTCTTGATGATGAAAAGGGTGGACCGCTTGCGCCTGGGCCGACTGCTGGCATTCGGTATGGCTGATTGCCTTGGAGCAATCGGCCGTACGCCTGCCCAGCTCGGCCCAGCTGCAGCCCAATCGGTCCATCCTTGTGTCTTGAAAGGTTGCTTTCGCTTGGGTGAGCCTACCTGAGTACCAATCCCCCGACAGTAGCCCCTAAAGCTGTAAAGGTCCCACAGTCATTTGACTACGGGGCCTTTGCAGTTTTCAATCTTTCTCCAATATCTTCCGAATGCTGTGGCCTCATCAAGTGCGTCGTTCCGAGTTCGTCGATCGACTCGGATCTCACACTCGGCTGGCCAAGATTTCCTCCGATCTGTTTTGAATCATCTCCGATTTCTGCCTTCACTTTTTGAGAATAGTATCCCTCGTCGATTACCTTCCAACGGTTACCTACGATTTCTCCGGGATGCAGTCAATGGACCGGGGCCCATGACCCACGTGCGATTTGACATAACCGCAGGCATCGACCCCCACGTCGCACGCCTCGGCTCCCACGCTGGGATTTCCTGCGCCGGTGTGCCGGTTGGTCTTCCTGTGGGCTAGGCCACACCAGGCCACACGGCCGCAACCGGATCCCACTCCCCTCCCCCGCCGCCCTTATAAGCCACAAGGGAGGGCCTGTGCCTCTTCCTTCTCTCATACGTCGTCTTCCTCCTCCGCCTCTCGCTCTCGCGCGCCATTGCTGCTCCACTCGAAGCTCTCCCTTGTGCTCGTAGCTTCGCCTCCGTGTACGGGATCCGCTCCGGCCACACCCTCGCGTGCTTCTCCGCCACCGCGGTAGTATTTCACCGCTAGTCTTGCGCTCCTCGGCCTCCTTCTCCTTCCGCCGGCAAGCTCCATGGCGCCCCGGCGAGACACCTCTCAGGCCAGCCGCGGGTGCTGGAAGGACGCCACGGTCACCGCTGATGCCATCCAGGCTCTGGTTCGCGCCCGCAAGATGCCGGCCGAAGTCGAGTGGCGTGTTCCCGGTGCCGATATCGTGCCCGCCGCGCGTGCTGGCGAGCGGGTCGTCTTCCTCGCTCACTTCGAGCGTGGATTCAGACTCCCCGCCAGCACCTTCTTCCAAAACTTCCTCGATTTCCATCGCCTGCAACCACATCACCTTGCGGCGAACTTCATCATGATCCTCTCCGGCTTCCTCACGCTGTGTGAGGGATATCTCGGCTGCCGCCCAAGCATTGCTCTTTGGAAGCGGTTCTTCAACCTCTGAGCTCACAACGCTCGGACGGGAGCGGTAGTGCCGTCTGCCACGGAAGGTGGTGAGCCCACGTATCCGACTGACATGACCGACTGCGGCAGTTGCCTTGTCGCAGCCGGCAAACCTAGGTACAAGAGTCCCGAGATCGTCCAGTCATGCAAAAGCTGGAAGACCTCCTTCTTCTACGTCAAGTCGCCCGATCAAGGCCCCGACCTCCTGAATCTGCCCGAGTTCTCCCTCGCCCGGCCGACTGAGAAACATCAGTGGTCGTTGAAGTATGGTGTCGGAGATCTTGACGTGGATGCTCAAGTCGCCCGGGTTGCACAGCTGGAGCAAGAGGGGCTCCTGCCGACTGATCTTGTTGCCGCCTGGCTTCAAGCCCGAGTGCTTCCTCTGCAGCGCCGAGTGCACCGCATGTGTGACATGTCGGGCCCCCGAGATCCCACTCGGCTCTGCACGTGGCGAGTGAAGCTCGAAGACCTTTGCGTCAGGATAAAGGCTATTACCTCCAGCGCCTTGCCCAATCCTTTCCGCTTCGGCCTTGAGTACCTAAACCGCCGACAGACACCACCTGTGGTACGTCCCGACTGGTCCCTTTCTCCGATTGCTTTTGCCTCATACTCAATTTCTCTGACAACTTTCTTCTTCTTGCTCAACACTTCATTCAATCCGACCTGATGGAAGACGGCCAAGTGGCCGGCACGTATGCCCCCGACCGCGAGGAAGATGACCCCGCGGACTTCGAGTACAATGGTGAAGCTCCTTCCTCCGAGTCCGAAGATGACGACGCCGACGATGGTGAGTCCTCTGGGGAGTCCTCCGAATCCGAGGATCCTGCTGCTGACGCCGACGTCGAGGCTGCCGACCCCAAGAACACCGACACTGAACCACGGCTCAAGGGGGTACGCCTGACCCTTCCCTGTAGCAATTTCTGGCCGAATGGAGTGATGACGATAGTGTCTCAAAGGTTGATAATCCTGATGCAGCTCCTCATGCCAAGCCGCCAAAGGTGCCGACTAAGCGCGCCTCGGCAACCAGCTCCTCTTCTGGTGCTGCCTCCGGCAAGGCCGCGAAGGCAGTGCCGACTGCACCCAAGGGTAAACAGCCTCGAGCGACGGCCACTCGGGTGCCGACTACTCAAGCGCCTCTGAACGTTGCCCCGTTGAGGTGTCGGATGCCCACGGGCGCGCCGAGAACAATCGGGTATGCCCTTATCTTCATGCTTTGAACCACACTGTCTTCTCTTGTACTGACTGACCTCTTCTTTCTCCTTTCAGGGAGCCGATTGGTCTCGACGACATTGACACCGGCATTCCTGCCCGTGCCAACGTGGTCATATCACCTGCTGCGTCTGCTGCTGCCATCCGAAAACGTCCACCTGCTCCACTTCGCACCTCCAAGGACGCCGAGCGCGCTGCCAAGAAAGCTCGCCTCGAGACTGCCAAAAAGACTGCCACTTCTTCCGTTGCCTCCAAGATCTCCCCAAGCACGACCGACCAGGGAGTTACTGGTGGCGAAGGAGCGCAACCGGTTGACCCGATCGCCCTATCTCCACCACGCCGCTCCGACCTGGTCTCCGCCCCCATGACGACTGCTTCGCCGATTGTGGTGTCCGCGCCACCACTTATGACGACAACGCCGCCGATTGTGGTGTCTGCGCCACCAATTATGACGACCACCCCGCCAATTGTGGTGTCTGCGCCGCCGATTATGACGACCACACCGCCAACTGTGATGACCACATCGACCTCGGCTCGTCCGATTGCGCCGCAGCCACAACCGAATGCCTCCAGCCTTTTGGCGACATCAGCGCCACCGACTTCTACCATCGTTACCTCTGCCGCTGCAACTCAAACTTCATCACGACAGCTGACCTCTTCTGCGTCGGAAATTCTGATGCGCTCGGTGGACCAATTCCGGGCCGAGTACTCTCGCACCCGCCATGTCGGCACCGAGCGCGATGCTTCACCGCGCTCCCAAGATCCTTTGACGGCAGCCTACAGTCGGATGAACGACTTTGCCACCGCCATTTCTCGGGACCTCCAACAGCTCGACCGCAATCATGCACTAAGTTCTTCCACTTTCCTTTATGATTCTCCTTCAATCGGGAGACTTTTCTTCCGGTGGGTGCGCGCCAGCGCACCCACTGGGTGTAGTCCCCGAGATTCGGGCTGATTGTTGGCAATCGGTTCGGATCTTTTATGCTCTTTGTTTTTTTCTCCTGCCTTCCTCCAATCGGGAGACTTCTCTTCCGGTGGGTGTAGTCCCCGAGATTCGGGCCGATTATTAGCAATCGGTTCGGATCTTTTATGCTCTTTGCTTTTTCTCCTGCCTTCCTCCAATCGGGAGAATTTTCTTCCGGTGGGTGCGCGCAAGCGCACCCACTGGGTGCAGTCCCCGAGATTCGGGCCGATTGCTAGCAATCGATTCAGATCTTCTTTTGGCTGCTGTATCTCTAAAGTTCATCTTGCTTTTCCTCTCAGGCTGTTATGGAAGAGAAACGTGAGATCTTCGAGAAACTCCTCGACGCCTATGCCGCCAGCCTCCGAACTCTCTTCCAGGCCCAGCTCGAGGTCAACAATCAATCGGCCCAGATCAATAGGCTGAGAGGTAACTTCTGCATCATTTCTGTCTTCTGTCCGACTGATAATTTCTCTTGTATTAACATCTGCATGCCTCCCTCTAGTTTCTGTTCCCATGGTGGATGACCTTCAGGGCCGAATCGCCGAACTGACCACTGAGCTTAACCAACAAGAACTTGCGCTTGCTGCAGCCAGGCAAGAGACAAACCGCCTGAAGGGGGTGGAAGCCGACTTGACCCAGACCATCAAGAGCCTCCACTCCGAGATGGCTGCTCTTGAACAGAAGCACTTGAATGATTTAGCTGCCATGACTGCTGCTGGCGATGGGCTCCGCGCTGAGCGAGATGCAGCTGTAGCCGCCCGGGAAGCATTGCAGGCCGAGAGGGATGAAGCTGTTGCTACGCGAGACTCCATCCGGAAAGATCGCGACGAGCATATTGCCAAATATGAGGAGTTGGAGAAACACAATTATGAAGAGACCACCCGACTGCGCCGCCGAGCCAAAGGTTTCTGTGACACAATGACCGAGATGGACGTCGTGCTTAGCGGTACGAGCTTCTTGCATCCGAGTACATTTTCCGATTGCTTCCTATTTCTGTGTCATTACTCATACTTCTCTTCGTGGTGCAGAGGCCTGGCCTGAATCTGAAGCAGCTGCTTATGCAGCGGTGGCCAAATCCCGAGAGGAGACCGTCGCGGCCGGAGGGACTTGCCAACTCGATGATGATGTCTGGACTCGGCATGAGTATCTGATTCGCACTAAGGCCCGCGTTCCTGTCATCAAGGGGGTTGCGCTATCCTTCAAACTTGGCATTCTGAAAATTTCCGAATTGCTGTGGTCGCCGACTGAGCTCAAGGTCGGACTCCAGAGAATGAAACATGCTGCCAGCTCCTCTGCCGAGGTCCGCAGATCGGACACTCTGGACGAAGAAGATTCTGACAAGGGAGATGCTCCGAATGCTACCACCGAGCAGACTCAGATTCTTCTGAAGGCCATCCAACGTCGGATCGATGTCTTGCTCAACTCCGCAGTTCGGAATGGTGCTGAAACTGCTCTTCAGACTGTGCTGAGCTGGTACCCTCAAGTGAAACTTCCCCAGCTTTACAACCTCAGAGAAAACACATCCGACGTGCTCGAGAAGACCTATGCTGAGGTGAATCGGCTCGCCAGCACCATGGTGAACTGGTTTTCTCCCTACGACTACACTCCGCATCTCGACGAGGGAGGGAACCCACTGGCTGCCACTTCCATTTCTGGACTGGCCGAAGAGCTTTCTGACAGCGGTTCGTCCCATACCTCCCCGAGGTCCAAGCATGCTGGGGCCACGTCTTTTGACGCACAGTCGGAGCCGGATGCCACTGCTGCTCCGACTACGAGCTCTGCGCCATCAACTGCCCCGACTTCTTGAGCCGTGCCGCCGCCGCCATCTACCTCTGCCGACGACATCTGATCAACCTTATATTATTTTTGTTTTCAAACTAGCCGTTTGTGAAACATTATTTTAATTCCGCCGACACCCACTGGGTGTGGTTCGATGTAATGAACTTATTCGGCCTTGGGCCTGTTATTTCTATGCAATCCGATTTCTCGTTGCAAGTTTTATTTGAGCGATCGACTTTGCGTCTTTGTCGGTTTATTTTATCGGTCTGCACTTGGGGGTGTCATGCCTTGTCCGTGTTGCTGCCGACATGCGGTCTGCAATCGGATCAAAGGTTGATTTCCAGCCAAGGTTCGATAAGTGTTTCGAATTTACACGACAATGTTTAACGCAAATGATTCTGCAATGTTAGGATCCGATTGCTCGCTGCCGGCTGCTCGGTGCACCGGTCCGTGGCGCAATCGATGGCTAACTTAGTCGGCTATGCCCTTTTTAGAGCGTTTCGACTTGTATCTCGGGAATTTGTACTGCCGACTGCCCCAACCGCTGCCCTTCTCAATGCCACAACCACTCTCGTGACTTGTGCTCAAGTCGGGTGCTAAGTTGGGTGCCAGCCCGCAGCCCCCGTGCCTCGTTGGCTTATTTTTCTGACCTCGTGGTCGGTCAGTCCCCGAGTACGTTATTCACGTTTCGGGTATGACGAAGCGTTGCCGACTTGGGCTAGCTTTTCGAATGAAATTATGCAAAGGTCCTCGAACACTCTTTTTCAGAGGCATGATAGCTTTACTGATTGTTTTGCCGAATGGCATACATAAATTTCTGCTGCTCAACTATAGAACGGACATAAAAGCTCGGCATTCCATGGCCGCTCCGTTTCTACTCCTGATGTGTCCTTATGCCGAGTGCCCTTGGTGCAGTCGATCAAATAATAGGAGTTGTTCTTGAGTGCGCGGCTGATGACGAATGGTCCTTCCCAGGGTGAGGATATCTTGTGCTGCCCGTCTGACTTCTGAATTCGGCGTAGCACCATGTCGCCCTCTCGGAAGGCAAGAGGACGAATCTTCTTGCTGTGGTAGTGCCGCAACTTCTGCTGGTAGACTGCCGACCTGGACAAGGCCAGCAGGCAAGCTTCTTCCTTGAGATCGACGCCGTCTTCTCGTGCTAACTTGGCTTCTTCCTTGGTGTACAAGGCATGCCGAGGTGAATCAAACTCGATGTCGGATGGAATGATTTCTTCTGATCCATACACCAGGAAGAAAGGAGTGAATCCAGTCGACCTATTTGGTGTAGTCCTCAGGCTGAACAGTACTGCTGGGAGCTCTTCAATCCATGCTCCTGGTGCCCTCTCGAGTGGCTCCACCAATCGGGGTCTGATACCCGAGAGGATGAGACCATTTGCTCTTTCTACTTGACCATTCGACTGGGGATGTGCCACAGACGCGAGATCTAGCCGAATGCCTTGCTGAGATGCATATCGAGTCAGTGCCCCCTTTGCGAAATTGGCGCCGTTGTCAGTGATGATGCCATTCGGCACGCCATATCTGCACACGATGTCGGCCACAAAGCGAACCGCAGTCGGCCCATCCAGCTTCTTGATCGGGCGGGCTTCAATCCACTTGGTAAATTTAGCCACTGCAACCAGGAGATGCGTCATGCCACTTCGAGCCCTCTTGAATGGACCAACCATATCCAAGCCCCACACCGCAAATGGCCATGCTATTGGGATTGTCTTCAATGCTGATGCTGGCTGATGACTTTTTGCCTTGAACCGCTGGCAGCCCTTGCAATATTTCACCAAATTTTCAGCCGCTGCGAGCGCAGTCGGCCAATAGAAACCATGTCGGAAAGCTTTGCTGGCAATGGCTTTTGCAGATGCGTGATGACCGCATTCACCTTGATGGATGTCTCTGAGCAACTCCAAGCCTCTGTCTTCTTCTACACATCTCTGAAAGACACCAGTTGCACTTTTGCGCACTAGCTCGTTGTTGATTATTGTTTATGCCCAAGATCGGCGGCTGATTTGTCTTGACTCTGCTTCGTCTTCTGGAAGGACTCCGTCTGCTAGGAAATCTCTAATCGGCTGTGCCCATGATGGCGCACTGACGACTACAATTACTACGGCCTGCTGGGGTGCTACTTCTTCTTGGATCTCGGCTTCTTGGCCATTGGCCTCTTGGATCTCGGCCTCTTGAACTTCTGTCGTCTCGACTTCTATCTCTGAACTTCCGATTGCGGCGCCTGGCACGCATTCGGCAGCCCCTGTTGGCGATTGCTCGTCTGGAGCTGGAACTTCTTCACTGCAATCGGCAGTGCCTGACTTCATTGGTTCTTCTGAGGCTGTGCCGTCTGACGCTGCCTCTGCTTGCTTCCCTTTGGCCTTGCTCATCTTGCTGCATTCGGCAGCCCCTGGTTTGCAATTGGCAGCCCCTGGTGCTGTCGGCTCTGCTGCTGTTGAAGCACCTTGGGCGCTTGACTGCTTCTTCAGAGTTGGAATTTTTGCCGGTTGAGCTTCTTTTGCCTTCTTCAGCGCTTCAAGGTCGGTCTCCGAAATGAAGATAGACTCAGACTCTGGGGACGGCATGATGGATGGCTTCCTGATGTGCTCAAGTGATACGCCTGGTGGGATAGCTTGCCTTGTTGAGCCGAGCTTGGACAATGCATCTGCTGCTTCGTTGTTTGCTCTCGGCACATGGTGGAACTCACATCCTTCAAAGTACCCACTGATCTGCTGTACTAGGAAGCGATAGCTTGCCATATTTGCATCCTTTGCGTCCCAGGTGCTTGTGCATTGCTGTACCACCAAATCGGAGTCACCAAAGCACTCAATATTCCGAATGCCGATTTCCTTGGCCAGCTTGATACCATGCACAAGGGCTTCGTACTCAGCGACATTGTTTGATGCTGCAAAGTGAATCTGGAGCACATATTGCAGTTGATCTCCTCTTGGTGAAGTGAGCACTACGCCAGCCCCTAGGCCGCTCTTCATCTTGGATCCGTCAAAATGCATTCGCCAGAAATCTGATCCTGGGAGCGGTGGCATATATTGAGTTTCAGCCCAGTCCACCAGGAAATCGGCCAATGCTTGCGACTTGATTGCTGTTCTCGGCTCATATTGGATGCCATGGTTGGCGATCTCGATTGCCCACTTCGCCACTCTTCCGGTTGCATCTCGGCTGCCTATGATGTCGGCCAATGGAGCCGAGCTGACGACCGTGACCAAGTGGGCTTGAAAATATGGCTTCAATCTCTTGGCCGCCATGTACACTCCATAGCACATCTTCTGGTAGTGAGGGTAGTTTTGCTTGGACGCCGAGAGCACTTCACTGATATAATACACAGGTCGCTGGATCTGCTGTGCCTTGTCCTTCTCGTGCCTCTCCACCACCATAACTGCACTGATCACCCGATTGGTTGCCACAATGTATAACATCATTGGCTCCTTCTCAATCGGGGCAGCTAGAATCGGCGCGGTGGAAAGCATGTGCTTGAGCTCTCGGAATGGTTCGCTTGACTGAGGTGTCCAAGTGAACTTCTCCGTCTTCTTCATGAGTTGATACAATGGGATTGCTTTTTCACCCAGCCGACTGAGAAATCGGCTGAGTGATGCAAGGCAACCGGTGAACTTCTGTACTTGCTTCAGGTTCTTGGGTTGCTCCATGCGCTCGATTGCGGCTATCTTCTCGGGATTTCATTCGATTCCTCTCTCGGAAACGAGAAATCCCAAGAGCTTGCCTGCTTGGACTCCAAAAACACATTTCTCCTGATTGAGCTTGATCTGATAAGTTCTCAAATTTGCAAATGTCTCTCGGAGGTCGCCTAGGAGTGTGACTCCCTTGGCCGACTTCACTACCAGGTCGTCCACCTAGATGTGGAGATTTCTGCCGAGTTGGGAGTGTGTACACCTCTGAATTGTGCGCTGATAAGTGGCACCCCCATTTTTCAAACTAAAAGGCATGGTGATATAACAATAAGCCCCGAAAGGGGTTATAAATGCAGTTTTTATTTGATCTTCCACAGCAAGTTTGATCTGATGATAGCCAGCTGTGGCATCCAGAAAAGACAAAAGCTCGCAGCCAGCCGTAGAATCAATCACTTGATCGATACGGGGCAGAGCAAACGGATCCTTTGGGCATGCCTTGTTCAAGCAAGTGTAATCGATACACATGCGCCAAGTCTTTTTCTTCTTCATGACAAGGACTGGATTCGCCAGCCACTCGGGGTAAAACACTTCCATGATGAAACCTGCCGCTTGCAGCTTCGCAATCTTTTCGCCGATTGCCCTTCTCTTATCTTCAGAAAAACGTCTCAGGGGTTGCTTGACCGGCTTCGAGCCTGGCCGAATGCGCAGCTTGTGCTCGGCGAGTTCTCTCGGCACACCAGGCATGTCTTGTGGAGACCATGCGAAGATGTCCCGATTCTCACTGAGAAACTCGACGAGCTCGCTTTCCTATTTGTCGCTGAGTCCAGCTCCGACTACAACAAACTTGGTTGAGTCGGAGGGATCTAGAGCGATCTTCTTGCTGTCCTTGGCCGACTGAAAAGCCGATTCTTCATCTGCTCTCTTGGCTGGGCCGACTGGGAGTGGATTCTTGTTCTGCGCTTGCACTATTGCAATCACCTTGCCGAGCTGACGCTTCTCCGTTTCGACCACCTGAGAATCAGCCAAACTGCTGCCAGCCGACGTGCACTCGAGGGACTTCCTGAAGTCCCCGGTGACGGTGATGACGACGTTTGGCCCTGGGATCTTCATCTGGAGGTAAGTCTGCTGTGCATTGAACATGAACTTGGCAAATGCAGGCAGTCCTAACAGGGCATGATAAGGACTGCTGAGGTCGGCGACCTCGAACCAAATCGTCTCCCTCCTGAAGTCCTCCTCTGTGCCAAATATGACGTCGAGCCGAATGCGACCCATGGGGGTGCAAGACAACCCAGGGACGATCCCATGGAAATTCGTCCGACTGCGCTCCAGGTCCTTCTCGGTGAGCCCTAGCTTGATCAAGGTGTCTTTGTACAGAATGTTGATTGTGCTTCCTCCATCGATGAGCACTCGGGAGAACTTGCATGAGAACCTTGGTCCCGCGAACAGAGCATCAACCACAAGCGGATAATTTCCCGGACTCGGCAAGATGGTGGGGTGATCTGCTCTGTCCCAGGATATAGGACACTCAGACCAATGCATGAACTGAGGAATCGGCGGCATGGTGGCATTGACTTCTTGAGCTCGGGCTCTCCGACTGCCCTTGTCGGTGGATTCACTGGTGAAAATCATGTAGGCGGCGTCTTGCCACGGGAACTGGTTCTGCTATTGAGGTGGTCCTCTGTTCTGGGGTGGTGGTGGAGGTGGAGGTGGTAAAGCTTCTCCCTTTGCAATTCTTCTCACAAAATCACACTGCCGAGTGGTATGCGCAGACGGCCTGCCGGGAGTGCTGTGCAATTTGCACGGTGCATCCATCATATCATCAAATGTGTATTTGGGATTCATCTGCCCCGGGGGCCTCACATTGGGTCTCATCTTTCGACTGCCCGCTGCAGCCCCTCGATCTTCTTCATTTTGAACAGCGGACACCTGCCGACTGCCGTACTGTGAGTCTGGATGCTCATCCTTGCGCTTGCCATTGTTCTGCTGATTGTTGTTGTTGTGTTGCGGTTGTTCTCTCTTCTTTCCTTACGACTAAGGCCTTGGTTCCCTGTGTCCGATTGCGGAGCCCCTGGTGATTGAATTACACCTCCAACTCCGAGCTGGATAGGGCGCATCGCAGAATTGGATACAGCAAAGGAATTGGCCACTTTCATGAGCTCGACGAGCGATGTGAAATCCTTGCGGAGCAACTTGTGCTTTAGCATTGA
Organism: Bromus sterilis; assembly: GCA_950022295.1. NCBI lineage: Eukaryota > Viridiplantae > Streptophyta > Magnoliopsida > Poales > Poaceae > Bromus > Bromus sterilis. The sequence continues at coordinate 277,555,079 of OX465599.1, read as the reverse complement.
ATCATCCAGGCATCCATCCGTGAAGTACTAAATGGCCTGGATCTCATGGACTCCTTCACATGAGTTCTTCAACTTGATCCACCGAGATAGGTAATCTCGGAGGGGTTCGTCCTTGCCCTGCACACAAAGAGCCAACTGCCGCGGGAGGTTGGGCCGCTCATATGTGCTCGTGAAGTTGTGAATGAAAGCACTTGTAAAATCTTCCCAGCAATTTACGCTGTCCTTGGGCAAACTGTTCAACCAAGTCCGAGCTGAACCCTGCAGCATCAGGGGTGCATAGAGGACTGCCACGCGCCGACTGCCCCCCGCAATGCGAACTGCTGTCAGGTAATCGGACAGCCAATCTTTTGGCTTCACAGAACCATTGTACTTGGGAGTGTCTCTCGGCAGCGTGAAGCCTTTGGGAAACTTCTCGGTCCGGATGTGATGATCGAAACACGACGGGCCAGCCTCTCCTTCTTCATCCTCTTGAGCCTCCTTCTCCAGGAGCTCAATGCGATGCCTGGCATCATTCTGACCGATTTGGCGAGGGCCAAGTCGGGCGCTGATTGCTGGTCTTGGTGCCGACTGCTGAGGCATGTCATTGCGCCTGCTGTTAACAACTGGCTCTTCAATTATTCTGCTTGCCGCTGGTGGTGGCCGATTGCTTTTGACCCTGCTTTCATGCCGAGATAGGGCCGGTTGATGCCTGTTCTAGCGCGATGCATTCGGTCACTGGCTAGCTTAAAAAATCGGCCTCACAGTTCCCCTTAATGCCCCAGGTCCCGCATTCTGATTCTCCATTGCCACGAGCCTTTGCTCCTTTGCAGCCGCCAGCAGCTCACGCATTCGGCGCGACTGCTCTCGCCGCTCATCTCCCTCCAGGTCTTCTAGCTCGATTTCTATCTGCTCGGCTGCTCTCAGGTTTTTGTTCGGAGTGCTGTATGTCGGCCTCTGGATGAACGCCGATTGCGCCGGTTGCTCCGGCTGCACCGGCCTCCTTGGCCGCTCCGGTTGCTCAGCTCCCGACATCTGCTGGTTGACTGCTCTACCTCGGCTTCTCAAATCTTCCAAGACCGCGGGCTCAATCGGCCGACGCGGTCCTGCATGTGCTGCGTTGTACTCCCTTGTGATGGCTCCCAGCCTGTGCTCCTCTGCCAGCACCTGCTCGGCTCTGCGAGCAAGAGCAAGCCGTGCCGTATCCAGCTCGGTGTGCACTTGATCGGGATCACCATTCCTGTTCACGGGTGTGTATAACACATCCTGCAACGCACTGGTGCCGACTCTCTCTGCAGCCTCCGCTGCCTCCTTGGCTCTCCTAGCCGCACTCGCTGCACCGCGATTGCTCGATGAAGATGCCCCCGCCATCATGACAACTGCGTGCACTCGTCCATCCTCTTCATCGGGTGCTGCACTGCAGCCCCTGGTCGAGAGCGGATCCTGTGACGCACGAGAAGATGCTGATGAAGAGGCGATGACTGCCCACCTGCAGCGACACACCGGGCGGCAGGGGTGCCCCGGCCCCATACCGCGCCGAGTAGTCCACCACGTAATCGATTGCCCCACGCCTAAGAATCAGGCCAGAGGCGTGGCTACCGCCTGATGCAGAGGAAAATCCCGTCCAGATCTTTACTCCAGTCGACGCCTCGGTCTGCCCCACGGTGGGCGCCAAGTGTCGTCGATATGTGACGGCAGATGCCATGGGGATGGCTAAAGTGAGGGGAAGACGCGAGGAAGAAGATGTCGATGGTGCCGGAATCGGGTTGGGAACAAACACGGTGACGGACACCACGATGTACCCAGGTTCGGGGCTCTCCGGAGAGATAACACCCCTACTCCTGCTGCTCTCTTATATATCAATGGCACCGAGCTACAATAACTGCTTCTCTATCTACTCAGGGGAAGGTGAGCGCCGCCGTGGGCAAGGCTCTCTCCTGCTTCCCTGAGGAGTAACTACAAGAAGTGAATGAACTGAGTGACTTGTGAGTATTGGGGCGAATGAGCGGATCGTCCCCCACGCAGGAGGGGTACCCCGGGCTCTTATAGCATGAGCCCGGGGTAAATCGGTAAATTCACTGCCGATTGGGCCCAGCTGTCATCCTCTAATCGGCTGGGGCCCACCGACTGCTCCTCTCCGGGTGATCCGGACCCGACGAGCGGCGGCCCATGCTGTAGACTCGTAGGGCATGATCGTGAATAGTGGAGCTAGGAGGTGCGGTCTTGTCGTCCTGTCCGCGGAATCGGCGGAGAGGTCGACACCGCATCTCTGCCAGATCTTCGATGTGACTTGGCTTCTCTGCCACCCAGATCTCTCGGGATTGCGCATTTATGACCTCGTACTTGTACCCGCGACTGATCTCGGGGTCAACTTCCCCAAGGGTAGTAGGTCGTACCAATTGCGCCTGGGCCGACTGGTGGTTCCGGGCAAGGTCGATTGCTCTGGGCGATCGGCTGTGCTGATACCCACCTCGGCCCAGCTGCGGGCCAATCGGATAATTGTCTTGATGATGAAAAAGGTGGACCGGTTGCGCCTGGGCCGTCTGCTAGCATTCGGTATGGCTGATTGCCTTGGAGCAATCGGCCGTACGCCTGCCCAGCTCGGCCCAGCTGCAGCCCAATCGGTCCATCCTTGTGTCTTGAAAGGTTGCTTTTTCTTGGGTGAGCCTACCCGGGTACCAATCCCTCGACAGCCATCGCCAACAAGATTCGGGGGACCAGAATTCCTGTGCCGGCACCCTGCCGGGACGGGGAAGTGCCCCCGGATTCATCTCCATCGACGTTGCTTCCTCCTTCCATGATGCGGGAGTAGTTCCTCCTCGGGGCTGAGGTTTTTACCAGTAGCTATGTGGTCTTCTCTCTCTCCCATGATGTGATCTTGATTGTGATCATAGGCTATGTTAATCTAGGATGATCCCATGATGTTTCCCCTTCTTCTATGTATTGGATTGGTGTACTCACTTGATCTTATCTAGTATAATCTCCGAGACCATGGTGACAGCGGTCTATTGGACATGGGTTAGAAGAATATTTTCATGAGTGATTTCCTCTTTTGTGTGTGGATTGAAGATTGAGAGTCTCTTGGTGCTTGTCTTTGACTATCCTTTAGATATGTTGTGGTGATTGTGGTACTCTCTTTGGATGGCCGCGGTGACATTGGGAAATCCATAGATGAGAACTACGAACTCTGAGGTGTGCTTTTGTAGCCCTACACAATTCTCGTCCTCTCTTGACCACAAAGGAATGACCTCCGAGTACGTCTCCATTGCATGTTTTATGAGGAATATCATGTGATTAGACTATGTTAATGTTGGTGGGAGTTGCCACTAGTGAAAGTATGAAGCCTAGGCCTTGTTTCCACCATTGCAATACCGTTTGTGCTCACTTTTGTCGCTTGCTACCTTGCTGTTCTTATATATTCAGAATTATATTACCTTGCTTTGCCACCCCTATCACCCATATTTTACCATATCTTCGCCGAACTAGTGCACCTATACCATTTTCCATTGTATTAGGTGTGTTGGGGACACAAGAGACTTCTTGTATCTTAATTGCAGGGTTGCTTGAGAGAGACCATCTTCAACCTCTACTTCCCTGAGTTCGATAAACCTTAGGTCATCCACTTGAGGGAAATTGCTGCTGTCCTACAAACCTCTGCTCTTGGAGGCCATACATAGTCTACAAGAATAGAAGCGTGCGTAGACATCAAGCTATTTCTGGCACCGTTGCCGGGGAAGTAAGCGTTTGCAGGTATATCTTTATATCTTGCAATTAAATCTCTTCGTTTCTTGTTTTTAGTTTCACTAGTTAGGCTTATGGAAAACCGCACTCTTAGTTCGCTGCTTGGGGAAGGCCGCTTTACCACACCCGTGATAGAGAAGTCTCCGCCACCTACTGAATGTATCCCATTCCAAATACCACTTGGGATAATTGAAATAATTAGGAATGATTGTTATGATGAGACAGTCAATCCTAGTATTCCACTAGTAGAAAACAGGGCTTTAGTTCAGGCCTCTCCAGCCCATTAGTCTCGGTTGTGCCATGAACCGGGACCCATGGTGGTCATACGTCCAAGTTCGTCTGGGGGCATATGTCCGGGTTCCAGACAAGAACCGGGACCAATGGTCCTCGCTCCTGGCCCACAACCACTAGTCCCGGTTTGTGGCTCAACCCGGGACGAAAGGCTCTCCATTAGTACCGGTTCCTGCCACAAACCGGGACTAACGATTTGGCTATATATACCCCTCGCCATCGAGCAGAGCACTCCACTGGTGCTCTGTTTTTTCGAGGAGGGCAAGGGAGGGCGTTCTAGTGCTCTAGCTCACCTCCAATGCACATGATGTGTTCGATGAAATGCCCGAGCCACACTACTTAAGCTTTCTCCTCCCCAAAGTCGACCTCCAAGCTCCGTTTTCCTCAAGATTTGTCTAGGTTTAGCGATTTATCACGTCTCGTACCCGTCTTCACCACCGTCGATCGCCCACGCCAATCTCGTCGCCGGCACCACCAAAGTTTCATGAAATTCCTCCCTTCAAAGTCAAGGCTGATCCAAGCATCTTGTTAAGAGATGAAGACTATCCATGGTTACAGCGCAATAAGCAAAGAACACAAGTGAAGAAAAAGTGAATAGTGCTTATTGAAAATTCATGTAATGGTCCATATTGTAATGTCTTTGTAACAGATGAGTTTTCGTCTGGAACCCTTGTACTTTGAAAGAGATGGCCCAGTTTGTACACGAAGTGCATCCAGTTTTTGTTGTAATCCTCTCAACTTTTGCACACATGTTATGTTGGTCAAATGATGACACCATGCCAAGTTTCAACCTTTTCTGAGTTCAGTTGTAGTGCTTTCTAATTTCAAGGTCATTTAGCTAAAAATAAATAATTAAATACATGAAAATAGCAAATGAAGTCAGAAAGGGTTGAAATTTTAGTATGTGGCTTTGAATGGTGCATATTGAATGCAAAAAAAGTCTTGGGTTGAAATAAGTTTAGAAAAATGAAATGTCTATGTAACAGATGAGTTTTCGTCAGAAACCCTTGTACTTTGAAAGAGATGGTCCAGTTTGTACACGAAGTGTATCTAGTTTTGTCGTAATCCTCTCATCTTTTGCACACATGTTATGTGGGTCAAATGATGACACCATGCCAAGTTTCAACCTTTTTTGAGTTCAGTTGTTGTGCTTTCTAATTTCAAGGTCATTTAGCTCAAAATAAATCATTCAATGCGTGAAAAATAGCAAATGAAGTCAGAAAGGGTTGAAATTTTAGTATTTGGCTTTGAATGGTGCATATTGAATGCAAAAAAAGTCTTGGGTTGAAATAAGTTTAGAAAAATGAAATGTCTTTGTAACAGATGAGTTTTCGTCTGAAACCCTTGTACTTTGAAAGAGATTGTCCAGTTTGTACACGAAGTGAATCCAGATTTTGCCTTAACCATCTCAACTTTTGCACACATGTTATGTGCGTCAAATGATGATACCATGCCAAGTTTCAACCTTTTCTGAGTTCAGTTGTAGTGCTTTCTAATTTCAAGGTCATTTAGCTCAAAATAAATCATTAAATGCGTGAAAAATAGAAAATGAAGTCAGAAAGGGTTGAAATTTTAGCATGAGGCTTTGAATGGTGCATATTGAATGCAAAAAAGTCTTGGGTTGAAATAAGTTTAGAAAAATGAAATGTCTTTGTAACAGATGAGTTTTCGTCTGAAACCCTTGTACTTTGAAAGAGATGATCCAGTTTGTACACGAAGTGCATCCAGTTTTTGCCTTTATCCTCTCAACTTTTGCACACATGTTATGTGGGTCAAATGATGACACCATGCCAAGTTTCAACCTTTTCTGAGTTCAGTTGTAGTGCTTTCTCATTTCAAGGTCATTTAGCTCAAAATAAATCATTAAATGCATGAAAAATAGCAAATGAAGTCAGAAAGGGTTGAAATTTTAGTATGTGGCTTTGAATGGTGCATATTGAATGCAAAAAAAAGTCTGGGGTTGAAATAAGTTTAGAAAAATGAAATGTCTTTGTAACAGATGAGTTTTCGTCTGAAACCCTTGTACTTTGAAAGAGATGGTCCAGTTTGTACACGAAGTGCATACAGTTTTTGCCGTAATCCTCTCAACTTTTGCACACATGTTGTGTGGGTAAAATGATGACACCATGCCAAGTTCCAACCTTTGCTGAGTTCAGTTGTAGTGCTTTCTAATTTCAAGGTCATTTAGCTCAAAATAAATCATTAAATGCATGAAAAATAGCAAATGAAGTCAGAAAGGGTTGAAATTTTAGTATGTGGCTTTGAATGGTGCATATTGAATGCAAAAAAAGTCTTGGGTTGAAATAAGTATAGAAAAATGAAATGTCTTTGTAACAGATGAGTTTTCGTCTGAAACCCTTGTACTTTGAAAGAGATGGTCCAGTTTGTACACGAAGTGAATCCAGCTTTTGCCTTAACCGTCTCAACTTTTGAACACATGCTATGTGCGTCAAATGATGATACCATGCCAAGTTTCAACCTTTTCTGAGTTCAGTTGTAGTTTTTTCTAATTTCAAGGTCATTTAGCTCAAAATAAATCATTAAATGCGTGAAAAATAGCAAATGAAGTCAGAAAGGGTTGAAATTTTAGCATGAGGCTTTGAATGGGGCATATTGAATGCAAAAAAAGTCTTGGGTTGAAATAAGTTTAGACAAATGAAATGTCTTTGTAACAGATGAGTTTTCGTCTGAAACCCTTGGTCTTTGAAAGAGATGGTCCAGTTTGTACACGAAGTGCATCAAGTTTTTTCCGTAATCCTCTCAACTTTTGCACACATGTTATGTGGGTCAAATGATGACACCATGCCAAGTTTCAACCTTTTCTGAGTTCAGTTGTAGTGCTTTCTAATTTCAAGGTCATTTAGCTCAAAATAAATCATTAAATGCATGAAAAATAGCAAATGAAGTCAAAACGGGTTGAAATTTAGTATGTGGCTTTTAATGGTGCATATTGAATGCAAAAAAAGTCTTGGGTTGAAATAAGTTTAGAAAAATGAAATGTCTTTGTAACAGATGAGTTTTCGTCTGAAACCCTTGTACTTTGAAAGAGATGGTCCAGTTTGTACACGAAGTGCATCCAGTTTTTGCCATAATCCTCTCAACTTTTGCACACATGTTATGTGGGTCAAATGATGACACCATGCCAAGTTTCAACCTTTTCTGAGTTCAGTTGTAGTGCTTTCTAATTTCAAGGTCATTTAGCTCAAAACAAATCATTAAATGCATGAAAAATAGCAAATGAAGTCAGAAAGGGTTGAAATTTTAGTATGTGGCTTTGAATGGTGCATATTGAATGCAAAAAAAGTCTTGGGTTGAAATAAGTTTAGAAATATGAAATGTATAGAAAAAACAAAAACAAATAGCATTTGATATGCTTGCACTCATGAGCCACCGTTTGATTGTGTCTTGTGTTTTGTTTGGAAAACAAAAACAAAAAAGTATAGCAATTTCATTATAGGACGTCAATAGAAGAATGCTCCATATCCTGTACTCTGTCATGGCGAATTTCAGACGGTCCCCGTCTGGTTGACAGATTCGACAAATTTGCCAACCAACCGAGGACCGTCCGAATTTCTCCCGGACAGAGTACCGGATACAGATGAATTTCTCTGTGTACCGCCATTAGTTAACTTGTTATGCTACGATAAGTCCACGCGTATCTGTGCTTATAAACAGGTCTAACTCCACTTCGGCTAGCGAGGTGGTACTAATTTTAGTGGTTAATTACGGACTAAACATCCCACCGCACCGCGGCGCAAGGCCTTTGGTTCCGGTTGGTGGCACCAACCGGTACCAATGCTCCTTTTAGTTCTGGTTGGTGCCACGAACCGGTACCAATGGCCTCTGTTTCCCTCCCTTTCGACTGCTGAAAAAGGAACATTGGTCCCGGTTCTTGGCATCAACCGGTACCAATGCACACCTTTAGTACCGGTTGATGCCACCAACCGGGAACAATGCTCTGGATATATAATCCCCCGCCTTCGAGCCCGCCGTTCCCATCTCGCCATTTGCAGGCTAGCAGCTCAAGACGACGCCGACGCCGACACCGACGCCGTCAGGCTGCCGGATTTCTCCCCCGCCGTCGCCGACGACTTCGCCGCTCCGTTCCTCCACCGACGCCGCCGCACCGTTCCTCCGCCGCCCCGTTTCCTCCACCGACGCCGCCGTCGCCCGGCCCGCGCGCCCGGCCGGCCCCTTTCTCCTCTCCACCGCCGCCGCCGCCCCCACATTCCTCCACGACGCCGGCCGTGCCCCGCTCCTCGATCTACGTCGCCGGCGCCTCTCGCCCACTGGTGAGTCGAGATCTTGCCGCCGGCCCGCTAGCTATATATATAATTGATAGAGTAGAATCTGTGTATAATAGATATAGCTAGATAGATAGATAGAGCAAAAGAATCTGTGCAAAATTGATAGTTAAATAGATAAATATATATATATATATATATATATATAATTAAATATAGATATACATAGCTAAAAAAAAATATATATATATAATTGATAGAGTAGAATCTATGTATAATAGATATAGATAGATAGCTAGATAGATAGATAGATAAATATATAATTTGTAAGACAAAAATACTTTGTAAGACAAAAAATTATTTAATAGATAGATAGATGTGTATAATACTTTGTATAATAGATATAGATAGTTAGCTAGTATATAGATAGATATTAAATAATTTTTTCACTCGTTCATGTTCATAATTTTTTTCACTCGTTCATGTTAATAAAATTTTGCATATATTAAGTAAGTTCATCTTTGTCTTATTTTGTTAATTTGTTAGTTAGCTAGTATAAATTTTTCATTCGTTCATGTTAATAAAATTTTGCATATATTAAATAAGTTCTCGGCAACGATGCCTGGCCCGCATCCCCGTAGTCGCCGCGTCGGAGAGCACCCGTTTGATGGAATGGGCGATGTTCGAGACTGGGCTCCCCCGGGCTGGTACTGGGAGGTGATCTCCGAGGCGCGCCGCTTAGTGATCTTCTTTGGTGGCGGTCGCGTGGGCTACAGTCGGTGCGGAGACAGCCGACCCCCGAGTGGATTGTACGCCGACGTGTCAGGGAGGAGGACGAGCACGTCCGTCGCTACTTGGTGGCGTTGGACGCCGGGTCATGGAGGAACTGGAAGGTTCTTCAGGGATCTCATACGAGCTACGAGTTCGTGGTGGTTCCTTCTCTTTGGGTGGCCACCTTCCACCGCACTCGACGTTGTTTACTGTATTAGTCATGTTGTTTACTGTTGTATTACTTATGAGGCACTATGCAACCTTGTTTTAAAATATTATTGCTGCATTTTTATTCGAGTTCATAATTTTGTGTGTGTATTAACTTTGAACCAACCGAGACCTATTCTCTTGGTATATAATCCCCCGCCTTCCAGTTGTCGTTCCCATCTCGCCATTTTGCTCAAGACGACGCCGACGAAGACACCGAACTAATCTTTATATATGAACACAGAAAATGGCTGACGATGAACAACTCGTCCAGTGCCCCTATTGTGATGATAACTCGGGTCGGTGCGACAGCAGGTATCCAAAGTTGGATGGGGATGAAGAAAGATATTTCTCCCTCACGCTTAGGCGTGACTTCATTAAAATAACGGTATATATATACAACTTCTGTGTCGACATCATCCTTCTTATTTAAGCATGCTTCACACTTAAATTTTTGTTTTGACGTGTAATTTTTTTATAATCAACTAGCGCATCCCATGCTATGCAAGACGCCAAGTATGTGACTTTGTTAAATTCAATGATTGGCAAGAGAATGAAACAAAGGAAGTCAAACTAAAGACGACGAAACATGGTATAACTTTGAGCATTGCTGTCACTAATAAATGTTGGTGCACTTATTTTGCTTGTCCAAATTGGCATGCATTGTGAAAGGCATATGCATTACAAGAGGGTATGCAAATAACCTTTGATCTTGGACCTCGCCGAGATGTATTTAAAAATAAGGATATTTGGATGCTAGTGGACGACAAGAAGCTGGTTCTATCTCAACGTGAGTTTCTTAACCAAATTTTACTTGTTTCCTTTCCTTATTTCTTTGCTTCCCAAGTTGACAACTTTGTTATAATTGCCAGTTTATCTCTATGCTCCGATGGATGTACGCAAGATATTTGATAATGCTTTCTATAATGGTGGGGTTGAGGAGCTAACCATGGATGAACAAGATGATTACATCTCCTTTCTTGAAGATGTAACTGGCTTTGCAAGCAAATCTTATACTCCATATGTTCCATTTGTTCTTGAGTTGTTGCCGGTATATGTATCAAACTATATCATGGTGAGATTTTTTACTGTTCTGTCAGTACTTCATCATTTTCAGAAATCTTTTGCCCTAAGATTAACTATACCACATTACTAAGTATTTTACTCATATGTTTTCAACAGAAAATCCCGAAAAATGTGTGCCTAGATGGATGCCTTCTAGAGGCGAGCTTACAATTGTGGATGCCGGCGGCCATGGGAAGAACTCTTCAAGACTGACTACTCCACTGAAAGTGAACGTGATGGTTAAGAATAAAAAATTGTAAACGGATAGTGATTCGGAAGAATATAAAAGATTGGGACAAAGTCTTCTCCATATTACATTATGGAAATGAAGGTGTCTTTTGGTTTTTTTATATTTACCCTTGTGAGGATGAACACAGTCTCATAGGTGATATATATGAGGAGTCGAGGTACAATATTATGGAAATGGAACTTTGTGTTTGATATCAGCGAAGTTAAACTAGCAAAGGACCTTTGTGTGTTGGATATTAATTATGATCATGATGATATATATGAGATGAATCCTTTCTCTCCTAGATGGTGATAAGAGAGTACACAACTCTTTTTATTAGCTAGCTAAAACAATATATGAAACCCCTAAATTAACCCCTGCATAACCCCCTAAACCCCCACCATTTCAAAAAAAAAACTACCCGTCCCGGTTGGTGGCACCAACCGGGACAAAAGGCCGTCCCGCCTGGGCAAACCACAACGGCCACGTGGAGGCCCGTCTGTCCCGGTTCGTGGCCCAACCGGGACTAAAGGTTTTGGCATTAGTAACGACCCTTTAGTCCCGGTTCCGGAACCGGGACAAATGGGCCTCTGGAACCGGGACAAATGGGCCTTTTTCTACTAGTGTTCATTTGTTGAAACTTACAGAACTTTGTGAGTTGTTTAAGATTTCAGGTTTGACAAGAGATGGAGTCATGAGGAAATTTTTATGCAAGGCTCTCTCGAAAGGATAAAGACTTGCTCGATGCTTCCTCTATGGGTTCTTTCACAAACGAAAAGATTGATGATAAATGGGAACTCCTTGAAAGAATTCAACGCAACACTGAAGATTGGGAGATCGACAAAGGTAAAGAGTCAGGTATAAATTATTAGTATGATTGCATTAAGTCCTTTGTTGAAACTGCAAGTTTTAATAAGTTTAGTGCTAAGTTTGGGCTTGATTCTCAACTCCTTGTTGATTTCCTCAAATCTTTTGCTTCACATCTTAATATGCCTAAGGAGGATTGGATCGAGCATCATGAACCTTTTAAAGAGATTTGCAAAGAAAATGAAATTGTTCATGATGATTGCAACATGCATGATCCAATTTCTGAAAATGAAGTTTTATATAAGCATGTTAATTTTTGTGGAGTGGATACACCTTGTGAAAGGCCTATGATTGAACAGAGAAGTATTGTCAGCAACATAAGCATGAAAGAACAATCACTTGGGTTAAAGATTTAAATAAAATTGCTTGAGAATTGCGTGACCTTTATCCTTTTACTTGTGAACTTTGTGGTATAGAGGGTCACTTTAATTTTCAATGCATGAACTTTCAAAACATAACTGTTAACCAGTTGTGTGATAACATGACCACCCCTGATATTTATGATGAACTTATGTTATTTTTGATGTGTGAAGAGTTATTGCAAAGACTTCTTGGCTAGATGTTAATGCCTTAGGAACAAACAACACTTTGCAAAATTGCCATCTCTATTGTGTTGTAAATTGCCATGAAAATGATTACATAAGTAAGATTAGAAAGGAGGGAACTTTACCAAAGTATAAAAATGTCTCTTATATTTCTACTAATAAAAAGGAGAGTTTCTCCCAAGTTTCCCCTATTGTTTCTAATGATAAACCAGGATATATGGAGAAACTTCATCTCCAACCACTCCCTCCTAAGGTGAAGAAGAAGAAAAAGAAGAGGAGGAGGAAGAGGAGCAAGAAGGAAGAAGAATGGGTATCAACCTAGCCTGAGCATATTCCTCGCATCAATTTTTATCCTAACGGACATAAATTTATGGAGGATGGTGAGCTTGATTGCATTCATTATTATCCTGATGTTAAGTCCGTAGGCACTATTGAAGATGATTTTGATTATGATATGCATGTTACTTATTGTGATTGGGAAGATGATGATAATGCTACTTATGATCTTGAAAATCTTTTTGGTGCCAACTCTGAAAATGATGATATGGAAAGCTCTAAGCTTGGGGATGATAGGATTGCAAGTCGTTTACCCATTAGTGATGTGATAATTGATAATTCTTTTGCTAGTAAGAATAAAGACAACATGTTTACAAATATAGTTGCTAGCAATGATAATGCTCTTCTCTACTATGATGATGTTATAACTCCTATCTACAGTGATTGTAAAGGTACCTATGACATAAGGAGAAATTATCCTTATGAAACTTGTCATAATCATGGAGGGAATTACTCCCTTACTGAACAACATCTTCCCAATAAACAATTAATCTATAGTGTTCAAGTTGTTTATGATAGTCCTGCTCCCACTATTACCAATGAGAAAGATTATGCTTATGTGGAGAGTAAGAGTACCTTTTTTCATGTGGATCATGGTAACAATGCTTTATGTGATACTTATATTGTTGAGTTTATTCATGATCCCACTGAAAATTATTATGAGAAGGGAACACATGCTTATAGATATTTCAATAATATCAATTTCCCTCTCTTTATGTTGAAGGTTTTGAAGCTGCACTTGTTTTGCCTTACTATGCTTATTGCTTTGTGCTTCAATGAATTATTCTATTGCAATATTCCTATGCATAGGAAGCATGTTAGGCTTAAATGTTTTTGGTATTTTCTTCTTGGTGCCCTCTTTTGTTCTTCAACTCTTATCCCTACGAGAGCATCATTAAAGTCTTAGGCCTATCTTTATGGCTATAAAGAAAGAGCTCTAGGGAGACAACCCTTGTTATCTTCACTTTCAGTTTGTTCTTTCAGTTTTTAGTGGTCTTGATGATTGTTACTACTGTAGAAACATCATTGTATCTTTACTTTTCAAGCTTTGTGCCATTTATAGCCTCATATGACAAGGGAAGTGAAAGTTGTGACATGCTGTCCAGAAAACAGATTCTGTCCTCGTGACGGGAAAAATCATAGAAAAATCCCAGTTCATCTTTTTGAGATGATTTTTTTACACAGCGTGCCCTATATAATCACGGAACATTCGTATGTTCTGATTTTTTTGATTTGAGTTGCACAAGTATCCCTACAAAATTCTTTACTACCTGCTGGTCTGTTTTTCACAGATTCTGTCCTGTTTTGCCTTTTCTTCGTTTTGCCAACCTTAAGCTTGCTTTTTCTTTGCAATTTTTTTTGCGATCTTGATAAACCGTAGTTCTTCAAGAATATCCTTATTTCCAGTAGAGGAAAAATTATTTTATTATGGGTACTAACCTCGCTAATCAGATTATGATGAGTTATGTATGAAGGGAGTTTTCAAGTGTGCGAGGGAAGATGATAAAAGAAGATTCAGGAGTATCAAACTCTCAAGCTTGGGGATGCCCCCGTGAGCCCCAAGAAATATTCAAGAAGACTCAAGCGTCTAAGCTTGGGGATGCCCCCGTGCATCCACTTCTCCATCAACAATTATCAGTTCGTCTTTCGTTTCACTATATTTTTATCACTTCATGCGTTATGTGCTATGCTTGGAGCATCTCTCTTTTAGGTTTTATTTTTAGTTTTCTTTAGCTTTGCTTGCTGTTCATAACAAGTTAGAACCCAACTTTCTTTGTGTGGGAGAGAAACACGCTCCACTTTCAAAATCTATAACACAACATAGGATGCTTCATGCTTATCTTTGCTGTGTGTGTTCTTTATCTTTTTCATAGCTACTGCCATGTTTAGCTCTTAGTTTTCATGCTTATCTTTTTAAGAGCTTTTGTTTAGTTTGTTGTTGGAACTCTCTTGAGTTTTCATGTTTATCTTGTTTAGAGAGTTTGCCTGTTGCACTGAGTTGTGTGTCTTGACTTGGAGTAGGTAATTGAGGTTGCTATTCAATTGTAGTAGTAACTTGCAATAGTTTTGAGGTATTGCTTTGAGTAATGTTTGGACTTTTTGGTATCAAGAGCTTTAGCCTATTAGTGATAGATGTCGTGTTTTGGGGAATCCGTGTTTATTTTCAAAACTTACAAAATTAGTTGAGAACTTTAGCTACTAGATGGATCACTACTCTTTGGAGGGATCGGATATTAGAGTACACTCACGTACCATGAGTCGAGGATGCGCAAGGATAACCAAACCCCCATACACTCCTCCTCGGGGTACTTGTATCTTTGTGAAACCTCCTTATTAGATTGAGAGTTACCGATAATAAGTGCATGAGTTCTTCAGACTAATGTGACTATTCGAAAGTTGACACTTCCACCTTCCCATATTTTTCTAGCCTCTCCTGTGCCGTGCATTGCTTTCTTCTCACTCCGAGAGTTGGCGTCCACCTTCGCCGGTACATCCAAACCCTTGGCATGATACACTCTGTCATCATAAACCCCCTTATATCCTTCCTCAAAACAGCCACCATACCTACCTATCAAGGCATTTCCATAGCCTTTCCGAGATACATTGCCATGCAACATCCACCTTCTCATGACTTCATCTTCATGTCATACATGCTACTTGCTTGATAGATGAGCCGCATGCTAGTTGGGCCTTGCCCTAATCATTGCTACATGACACGCTAGTATCATTGCATATCTTGCTACACTGGCAGAGGCATACATTTGCATACTTCATTATAGTTGCATCTTCTTTATGATTTGAGTACTTTTGTAAAGTGTGAAAGATCTTCTATACTTCTTGCAATATATAGAGTGTTGCCCCTAAAGTGAGGAAAAGATCCCAAAGAGGTCAAAATCAAAATATCCCAAAGAGGACAAATTTAAAAGATCCCAAAGAGGACAAATGAGAGAAATAGAAAGAGCCATTGAGGCCACCAAAAAAATATAAAAAATAGAAAAAAGGGAAAAAGAAATAAAAAGAGAGAAGGGGGCACACTACTATTCCTTTTGAGAGATCCACACTCGTACTCCCTCTTATATCTTGTACTCCATAGAGATTATCATTCATGCATATAGCTATGTGGGGACCTTCACACTGTAGAACTTGGCTTGTATATTCCAATGATGAGCCTACTCAAATGAGCTCTAGGTCTTCTTGAGCAAGAAAGTTGGATGCACCCCCACTAGTTCCATTGGAGAGCTTACCTTAGCTCATATGTGCATCCGTTGCATGACAATCCCTACTCCTCACATCATATCTATCATTTGGCTTTCTCTCGCCTATGATTGACCTCATTGATGTGAGCCTTCCCCACCTTTTTGACTTCCTCCTCCACCATATTCTCTCTTTGCCATCCTAATTGTTAACTTTCTTGCTCACGCTCATTCATTGCATGAGTGCTCAAAATATCGAAAGGCAGTGGATCATTTTGACTTGTACCTGGCTAGTGGTCTGGGGATGAGTCAAGATAAGATTCCAAAGAAGACCAAGTGTGAAACTTTAGTAGATTAAGTTCTCAACACAAAAATACTTTTTTCTCGTATATCCCTATCCCCTTTCTTGCATGCAAACATCCTTTGGAGACATTCGAGTCACGGACAGCGAGAGATCTTGCACCTTTATGTTCTTATGATGTTTGTTTCAATGCTAATATAGACTCTTGCCTGTTATGACTTGAATTGAATTGCATGCCTTGATTTCTTTACTTAAAAGTTCTTATATGATTGTTAGCATGTCACCACAGAAATTATGCTTGTTATCATTTATCTACTCGAGGACGAGCAGGAATTAATCTTGGGGATGTTGATACGTCCAAAACGTATCTATAATTTCTCCTTGCTCCATGCATGTTTTGGGTGATATTGCTATGCTTTTGATACACTTTCATACACTTTTTATCTTATTTGGACTAACCTATTAACTCAGTGCACCCCCGTGCCAGTTTCTGTTTTCTGCTGTTTTTGTATTTCAGGTTTTCCCATTATTAAAAGTGCTCAGAAAATTCCGGGAAAAAATATATAAAAAATCAGCGTTCCAGAAGCTTCCTTACGCCCGAAGGGGGACCAGAGGGGCCCCACATGGTGCCTAGGAGGCCAGTGGGAGCGGCCTAGGGGGTGGCCGCGCCGGGAGGCCGCCTAGACTCCTGGTGGCCGCCCTGGCTCCCCCCCTTGGCCCTTATTTTTACCCGCAACGCAAAAACCCTGATTCCAGACCCCTTTTCTCCAGAAGCAATTCCGATCTCCGCCGCCATCGCTAACAAGCTTCGGGGGACCAGAATTCCTGTGCCGGCACCCTGCCGGGACGGGGAAGTGCCCCCGGATTCATCTCCATCGATGTTCCTTCCTCCTTCCATGATGCGGGAGTAGTTCCTCCTTGGGGCTGAGGTTTTTACCAGTAGCTATGTGGTCTTCTCTCTTTCCCATGACGTGATCTTGATTTTGATCATAGGCTATGTTAATCTAGGATGATCCCATGATGTTTCCCCTTCTTCTATGTATTGGATTGGTGTACTCACTTGATCTTATCTAGTATAATCTCCAAGACCATGGTGACAGCGGTCTATTGGACATGGGTTAGAAGAATATTTTCATGAGTGATTTCCTCTTTTGTGTGTGGATTGAATATTGAGAGTCTCTTGGTGCTTGTCTTTGACTATCCTTTAGATATGTTGTGGTGATTGTGGTACTCTCTTTGGATGGCCTCGGTGACATTGGGAAATCCATAGATGAGAACTACGAACTCTGAGGTGTGCTTTTGTAGCCCTACACAATTCTCGTCCTCTCTTGACCACAAAGGAATGACCTCCGAGTACGTCTCCATTGCATGTTTTATGAGGAATATCATGTGATTAGACTATGTTAATGTTGGTGGGAGTTGCCACTAGTGAAAGTATGAAGCCTAGGCCTTGTTTCCACCATTGCAATACCGTTTGTGCTCACTTTTGTCGCTTGCTACCTTGCTGTTCTTATATATTCAGAATTATATTACCTTGCTTTGCCACCCCTATCACCCATATTTTACCATATCTTCGCCGAACTAGTGCACCTATACCATTTTCCATTGTATTAGGTGTGTTGGGGACACAAGAGACTTCTTGTATCTTAATTGCAGGGTTGCTTGAGAGAGACCATCTTCAACCTCTACTTCCCTGAGTTCGATAAACCTTAGGTCATCCACTTGAGGGAAATTGCTGCTGTCCTACAAACCTCTGCTCTTGGAGGCCATACATAGTCTACAAGAATAGAAGCGTGCGTAGACATCAAGCTAGCAGTAGCAGGTGTAGCTTTTTCTCTTCAACATCCTCTCCTGTGCAATTACGACCGTGCTGTAGGCCGGCTACTGTTTCTGAAAAAGTGAGGCGTGAAACAAAGCCGGGCTCTTGCTCGGTACCGGAGCGCTGACAAAGATGCGTCATAGCGCCCATGTGGCTCTCGGTTTTAATCTTTCCTTTTTTCAGTCGGTAGCTCTTGCGACCACCCAATGTCTCTCTCCGTCTAGTGTTCCAGCGGCTGCTCCTTTGAGTGAGCCTTTCCGAAAGGATCTTTTCTGAAGGTACAACCTCCTACTAGGGGCTAGGAGCTAGCAGTAGCAGGTGTAGCTTTTTCCTCTTCAAGATCCTCTCATGTGGAATTACGCCTGTGCTGCAGGCCGGCTACTGTTTCTGAAACAGTGAGGCCTTAAACAAAGCCCGACTCTTTATCGGTACCGAAGTGCTGGCAAAGTTGCGTCGTAGCGCCCATGTGGCTCTAAATTTTAATCTTGCCTTTTTTCACTCGCTAGATCCTTCGACCACCTAGTCTTTCTCTCTCCGTCCAGCGTTCCAACGACTGCTCCTTTGAGTGAGCCTTTCCTAAAGGATCTTTTCTCAAGGTACACGCTCCTATTAGGGGGTAGGAGCTAGCGGAGCAGGTGTAGCTTTTTCCTCGTCAAGATCCTCTCCTGTGGAATTACGACTATGCTGCAGGCCGTCTACTGTTTCTGAAACAGTGAGGCCTTAAACAAAGTCGTGCTCTTCCTCGGTTCCAGAGCGTTGGCAAAGCTGCGTGATGTCAAGAGAGTTGACTAGTGCAACGCTCTCCTCGTTGGTTACCCCAAGTGGAAGGTGATGTAGGATAACGACAAATTTCCCTCGGTTAAGATACCAAGGTTTGTCTCTAGTAGGACTCCGGAGATGATAAGTAGGTGTCAGCTGCGCAACTGACGTGGACCTGCACACAACACAAATAACTTTGATCCCAACGAGTACAGAGAGGTTGTCAATCTCTCCGGCCTTTCTGTTTACAAAGGATCAATGCAACAGATAATAGTGATAATGAGAGCAACTGGAAAGTAAAAGCAAGAAAGTAAATGAGCGTGTAAACAATGATGAGAATATGGACCGGGGCCCCGTGATGTTCACTAGTGATGTCTCTCTACCAAAAGACGATAAAACTGCTATGCGGGATAAACAAATTACAGCTGGGCAATTGACAGGATTATAAGCGCACCGCAATGCTAACTATGTTACAAAGAAAGGAAGAGGCTCAAAAGCATGGGAAGTACGCCAAAATAAGTAGACCGAAATCAAACTTCATCTACTACTAATCATCCACCTTGAGATATCTATCTAGAACATCTCGCCGGTATTAAGTTGCGAGCCCCACCCAAAGTGTAAACCCAAAGCAACAGACAACTGCATTAAAAAGCACTTTGCGTAAAGTAAACAATCCTTGTAATCGCGGTTACAAGCACCGTTGTTTCCCCCCTTATGGAAAAAACACATCCCCTAGACTCATGTTTCTGTCACTCAAGCGTGTCATCGGGGGGCATGAACCCACAATCGAGCATAACGTCCCCTCTTGGAGTTACTACCTACTACTTGGCCAAAGCAATAAACAACAACGGAGAACATGCAAGAATTACTTAGGAACAAAAATATAAAAGATAAGAACCAAATATATTACTCTATCACAATCTGAACATAATCTCATAATCCATCAGATCCCATCAAACTCAGCATAGAACCAGCAGAAAGATTACATATGTGCCTCGATCATGTAGGGCAGCTCACGAGGTCTAAACCATGAAGAACAAAGAGGGGAGGAGAACATCACATAGCTACTGATCATGGACCCATGGTCCAAGGAAAACTACTCACGGCACATCCGGGAAGCGTCCATGGTGGAGGGGAAGCTCCCGGAGGTCGATCCTCTCTCTGGCAGGGTGCCAGGAAGAGGTCTGTTGGCGAGATCGCGAAGCACGGCGGCAGCGGAACAGAGGCGAGATCGCGAAAAAGGGTTCTGTCTTTGGGGGTTTCACGTCACGGGGAATAAATAGGCGAATAAATAGACTCGAATGTCTCCAAATGGTGTTTGCGTGCAAGAAGGGGGATAGGGAATACGAGAAAAAAGTATTTTTGTTGAGAACTCAATCTACTAAAGTTTCACACTTGGTCTTCTTTGGAATCTTATCTTGACTAGTCCCGAGACCACTAGCCAGGTACAAGTCAATTTGATCCAGTCCTTTTCGATATTTTGAGCACTCATGCAATGGATGAGCGTAAGAACGAGAGTTGACACATAGGATGGCAAAGAGAGAAATATGGTGGAGGAGGAAGACAAAAAGGTGAGAAAGGCTCAC
Organism: Bromus sterilis; assembly: GCA_950022295.1. Lineage (NCBI taxonomy): Eukaryota > Viridiplantae > Streptophyta > Magnoliopsida > Poales > Poaceae > Bromus > Bromus sterilis. The sequence goes on along the minus strand of OX465599.1, from coordinate 277,535,148 downwards.
ATCAATGAGGAAAATCATAGGTGATAAGGCCAAATGATAGATATGATGTGAGGAGTAGGGATTTCCATGCAACATATGCACATATGAGCTAAGAAAAGCTCTCCAATGGAACTAGTGGGGGTGCATTGATACGATGAGGACAGTTCTCCCACTTCTCGTTGGTTACCCCAAGTGGAAGGTGAGATGTAGCGTAGCAACAAATTTCCCTCGGTGAAGATACCAAGGTTATCGAACCAGTAGGACTCCAAGAGATACAAGGGCGCCAGAAATTAGGCAGTTGACGGAAGTTGACGTGGACCTGCACACAGAAACAAATAACTTTGCTCCCAACGAGTACAGAGGAGTTGTCCATTCCTCCGGCCTTGCTGTTTACAAAGGATCAACGCAAGAGATAATAATAGTGGCAACTGAAAGTAAAGACTGAAATAAAATTGAAGGTGTAAAAAATAATGTGAAGATGGACCGGGGTCCCGTGATTTTCACTAGTGATGTCTCTCTCCCAAAAGAAGATAAAAGTGCTAGCGAGGTAAACAAATCACAACTGGGCAATTGACAGGATTATGAAGGCACAACAATGCTAACTATGCTGCAAAGAAAGGAAGGGCTCAAAAGCAATGGACAATACGCCAAGGTAAGTAGACCGAAATTCAACTGCATCTACTACGAATCATCCACCTTGAGATATCTATCAAGAACATCTCGCTGGTATTAAGTTGCGAATCCCACCCAAAGTGTAAACTCAAAGCAACAGACAACTGCATTAAAAGAACTTTGCGTAAAGTAAACAATCCTTGCACCCGCGGGTACAAGCACCGTTGTTTTATCGCTGGTGGCAACAACACATCCCCTAGTCTCATGTTTCTGTCACTCAAACTAGACATCAAGGGGCTGAACCCACAATCAAGCATAACGCTCCCTCTTGGAGTTGCAACAAACTACTTGGCCAAAGTAAAATACGGCAACGGAGAACATGCAAGAATTTACTCAAGAACAAAATATAAAAGAGAAGAACCAAATATATTACTCATCACAATTTGAACATAGTCTCATAATCCATCAGATCCCAACAAACTCAGCATAGCAACAACAAAAATTACAAAAGTGCCTCGATCATGTGAGGCAGCTCACGAGGTCTCGAAAGTGGAAGCACAAAGAGGGGAGAGGTACATCACATAGCTACTGGTCACGGACCCATGGTCCAAGGGGGACTACTCACGGTACATACGGGAGGCGTCCATGACTATGGATGGTCTCCCGGAGGGGGTTCCTCCTCCCGGCATGGTGTCGGGGCAGCTTCTCCAGGCAGCCCCGATCTTGAAACGGCGGCGGCGGTACAGAGGCGAGTTCGCGGAAAAGAGATCTATATTAGGGGTTTCCACCCCGAGGGCTAAATATAGGCGGAGGGGGGTGTCGAGGGGACCCACCAGGCAGCTAGGAGGCCTCCTGGCGCGTCCTAGGGTGGGGCCTCGCCAGGGACCCTCCTGGTCTCCTGGTGGTGGCCCCCCTCCGCTACCTTGGTGATTCCGGAAGCTTCCGGGTCGATGATTTTTTATCTGATTTTTCCGGATTTTTTTGGAGCAGTTTTAATGGCCGGAAAACCTGAAATACAAAAACAGCAGAAAACAGCAACTGGCAGCTGGGTGCACTGGGTTAATAGATTAGTCCAAATATGCTCAAAAGTGTATGAAAGTTCAAGCAAAACATGGCAAAGTCACACAAAACATGCATGGAGCAAGCAGAAATTATAGATACGTTTGGGACGTATCAACATCCCCAAGCTTAATTCCTGCTCGTCCTCGAGTAGGTAAATGATAACAAGCATAATTTCTTTGGTGACATGCCACACAACCATATAATGAATTTTAAGTAAAGCAATCAAAGCATGCAATTCAATTCAAGTTTTAACAAGCAAGAGTCTATATTAGCATTGACACAAGCAACAAAAGAACAAAAGGTGCAAGAGCTTTCGCTATCCGTGACTCGAATGTCTCCATATGGTGTGTGCGTGCAAGCAGGGGACTAGGAAAAAGAGAGAAAAAAGTTTGTTGAGAACAACTATCTACTAAAGTTTCACACTTGGTCTCCTTTGGATTCTTATCTTGACTCGTCCCCAGACCACTAGCCAGGTACAAGTCAAACTGATCCACTCCCTTTCGATATTTTGAGCACTCATGCAATGGATGAGCGTGAGCAATAAAGTTGACACCTAAAAGGTGAAATTGAAAGAAGGTGGAGGAGGAAGACAAAAAATGTGTGAAAGGCTCACATCAATGAGGACAATCATAGGCGAGAGAAGGCCATATGATAGATATGATGTGAGGAGTAGGGATTTCCATGCAACGGATGCACATGTGAGCTAAAATCTCTCCAAGGAAACTAGTGGGGGTGCATCTAATTTTCTTGCTCAAGAAGACCTAGAGCTCGTTTGAGGAGGCTCATCATTGGAATATACAAGCCAAGTTCTATAGTGTGAAGGTCCCCACATAGCTATATGCATGATGATGATCTCTATGGAGTACAAGGGATAGAGGATGAAGTACTAGTGTGGATCTCTGAAAAGGAATAGTAGTGTGCCCCCTTCTCTCTTTTTATTTCTTTTTCTCTTTTTTGTATTTTTTTGTATTTTTTTGGTGGCCTCAATGGCTCTTTCTATTTAACTCTCATTTTTCCTCTTTGGGATCTTTTGATTTTGTCCTCTTTGGGATCTTTTCCTCACTTTAGGGGAAACACTCTATATTTTACAAGAATATAGGAGTTCTTTCACACTTTACAAATGTACTCACATAAAGAAGATATAACTATCATGATGCAAATGTATGCCTCTGCCAGGATAGCAGGATATGCAATGATACTAGCGCGTCATGTAGCAATGATTAGGGCAAGGCCCAACTAGCATGCGACTCATCGACCAAGCAAGTAGCATGTATGACATGAGGATCAAGTCATGTGAAGGGGGATGTTGCATGGCAATGTATCTCGGAAAGGCTATGGAATTGCCTTGTAGGTAGGTATGGCGGCTGTTTTGAGGAAAGATATAAGGATGTTTATGATGACAGAGCGTATCGTGCCAAGGGTTTGGATGCACCGGCGAAGTATGCGCCAACTCTCAAGGTGAGAAAGGGCAATGCACGGTACCGAAGAGGCTAGAAAAAGTATAGGTGGGTGGAAGTGTCAACTTTTGAATACTCACATTAGTCCGAAGAACTCATGCACTTATTATCGGTAACTCTCAATCTAACCAGGAGGTTCATAAAGAGACAAGTACTCCGAGGAGGTGTGTATGGGGGTTTGGTTATCCTTGCGCATCCTCGACTCATGGTACGTGAGTGTACTCTAATATTCGAACCCTCCAGAGGTTAGTGATCCATCTAGTAGCTAGAGTTCTCAACAGGGGTTTGTGGTTTTTGAAAAACACACGGATTGCCCAAAATAAGACATCTATCACTAACAGGCTCGAGCTCTTGACACCAAAAGTTCAAACATTACTCTAGTCAATACCTCAAAACTATTGCAAGTTACTACTGCAAAGAGAATAGCAACTTCAACTACCTACTTCTAGTCAAGACAAAAAACTCAGTGCAACAGGAAAACTCTCTAACAAGATAAAACATGCAACCTATAGAAAGTTCAACCTAAAACAAAAGAAAAGCTCTAGAAAAACTAAAGCACTACAACTGAACCGAGCAGCAGCTAAGAAAAAAAAAGAACAACTCATAGCTAAAAGAATAAGCATGCAAATCCTATGAGGATTTCTAGTTCAAGCGGAGCGTGTATCTCTCCCACACATAAGAGTAAGCTGGGGTCTAACTTGTTACTACAGAAAACAAAGCAAAAACAAACCTAGAAAAGTAAAGAGCGAGACGCTCCAAGCATAGCACACAACGCATGAAGTGATAAAAAAATAGTGCAACGAGGGACGAACTGATAATTGCGGATGAAGAAGGGGATGCACGGGGGCATCCCCAAGCTTAGACGCTTGAGTCTCCTTTAATATTTATTTGGGGTGCACATGGGCATCCCCAAGCTTGAGCGTTTGACACTCTAGGATCTTCTTTCATCATCTTCCATCGTGCACTTGAAAACTCCCTTCATACATAACTCATTGTTGACTGACTAGAGAGGTTAGTGCCCTACTAAAATATTTTTTTCTCTAATGGAAATAAAGATATTCTTGAAGAGCTAATGTTTCTCAAGATTGCAAAAAAGTTTTGCAAAGAAAAAGCAAGCTTAAGGTTTGCAAAAGTAAAGAGAGACAAAACGTGGCAGAATCTGTGAAAAACAGAACAACAGGTAGAAAAGAATTTTTTAGGGATACTTCTGCAACTCAAAAAAAAAACTCAGAACATACGCAAGTTTCGTAATTGTATAGAGCACGCTGTGTAAAAATTTCAGCTCAAAAAGATGAACTGGGATTTTTCTCTGATTTTTCTAGTCACGAGGACAGAATCTATTTTCTGGACAGCATGTCACAACTTTCACTTCCCTTGTCGTATGAGGCTATACTTGGCACAAAGCTTGAAAAGTAAAGACACAATGATGTTGCTACAGTAGTAACAATCATCAAGACCTCTAAGAACAGAAGAAAAGAAAAAATAAAAACTTAAATTCGTTGCGGGCTGCCTCCCGAAAGTGCTTCTTGGAATAAAGGAAGAATGAAAATGCTTCTTGGATAGTACAACTAGTCTTAATAGTACAACTAGTCTTAATAGGTTTCTCAAATAAAGGAAGAATGAAAATGCTTCTTGGAATAAAATCAAAAGGAGGGAAATCAATTGGAGTTTCATTAAAGTTAAAGATAGTTGTCTCCTCCAAAGTTTTCACCGTTTCAACTCTCTTGGCAATGGGTGTGTTTGCTTTAGCTCGAGGAACATTGGGGACGTAAACGAACTTGGGTTCCTTCTTTGCCGGAGTTTCATCCTTTTTGGTTTTGATTAAGGAAAAGGTAGTTCCTAGAGTTTCAATAACTTCCTCAATCTTTTCTATCCTAGAAGACTTCTCATCAAGGGATTTGATAGTCTCCAAAGTTTTGACAATTTTCTGCATGGAGTTATCTAGCCTATTCAAATTCCCTTTAATCTTACGATCCAACTCATTCACCTTATCGATACTTGGCATCTCTAGCTCTATTTTTTAAAGTTTTCTCATAATGTGAGCTAAAGTAATGTCCTCCTTAATACTAACAACTAGGAGACTTCCAACAAGATTTTCAATAACATTAAAGGCTTCCCAAACTGGGGCCTCTATGAAGTTCCCATTGATAGCAGTGTCTAAAAGAAACCTATTCCGAGAAGTGATCCCATCATAAAAATTTCTAAGCAAGATAGTAGTGGATTGCTTCTTGGTGGCTCTTTTTTGAGAATCATTAATTCTATACCAAGCATCTTTCAAACTTTCACCACCTCTCTGAGTAAAGGTAAGTACTTCAGCCTCACCAAAGGAAAAAGGACCAGCCATAGTGGTAACTACTGACAAGGTAACAGGTATTTTTGGTATTTTTGATAAGGGACACAAAAGTAAAAACTGAAAGGTAAACTAACAAGACTAAAAAGCAAAGATAAAGATAGTGTGCAACTCCCCTATCTTGTAGATTGGAGTTCCCGGCAATGGCGCCAGAAATTAGCTTGATACGATGAGGATAGTTCTCTCACTTCTCGTTGGTTACCCCAAGTGGAAGGTGAGATGTAGCGTAGCAACAAATTTCCCTCAGTGAAGATACAAGGGTTATCGAACCAGTAGGACTCCAAGAGATACAAGGTGACAACGGCGCCAGAAATTAGGCGGTTGACGGAAGTTGACGTGGACCTGCACACAGAAACAAATAACTTTGCTCCCAATGAGTACACAGGAGTTGTAAATTCCTCCGGCCTTGCTGTTTACAAAGGATCAACGCAAGAGATAATAATAGTGGCAACTGAAAGTAAAGACTGAAAGTAAATTTAAGGTGTAAATAATAATGTGAAGATGGACCGGGGTCCCGTGATTTTCACTAGTGATGTCTCTCTCCCAAAAGACGATAAAAGTGCTAGCGAGGTAAACAAATCACAGCTGGCCAATTGACAGGATTATGAATGCACCGCAATGCTAACTATGCTGCAAAGAAAGGAAGGGCTCAAAAGCAATGGGCAGTACGCCAAGGTAAGTAGACCGAAATCCAACTGCATCTACTACGAATCATCCACCTTGAGATATCTATCCAGAACATCTCGCTGGTATTAAGTTGCGAATCCCACCCAAAGTGTAATCTCAAAGCAACAGACAACTGCATTAAAAGAACTTTGCATAAAGTAAACAATCCTTGCATCCGCGGGTACAAGCACCGTTGTTTTATCCCTGGTGGCAACAACACATCCCCTAGTCTCATGTTTCTGTCACTCAAGCTAGACATCAAGGGGCTGAACCCACAATCAAGCATAACGCTCTCTCTTGGAGTTGCAACAAACTGCTTGGCCAAAGTAAAATACGGCAACGGAGAACATGCAAGAACTTCCTCAAGAACAAAATATAAAAGAGAGGAACCAAATATATTACTCATCACAATCTGAACATAGTCTCATAATCCATCTGATCCCAACAAACTCAGCATAGCAATAGCAGAAATTACAAAAGTGCCTCGATCATGTGAGGCAGCTCACGAGGTCTCGATAGTGGAAGCACAAAGAGGGGAGAGGTACATCACATAGCTATTGGTAACGCCCCCATGGTCCAAGTGGGACTACTCACGGTACATACGGGAGGCGTCCATGGCTATGGATGGTCTCCCGAAGGGGGTTTCTCCTCCCGACAGGGTGCCGGCGCAGCTTCTCCAGGCAGCTCCGATATTGAAACGGCGGCGGCGGCGGTACAGAGGCGAGTTCGCGGAAAAGAGATCTATATTAGGGGTTTCCACCCCGAGGGCTAAATATAGGAGGAGGGGGGGTGTCGAGGGGACCCACCAGGCAGCCAGGAGGCCTCCTGGCGCGGCCTAGGGTGGAGCCGCGCCACTGACCCTCCTGGTCTCTTGGTGGTGGCCCCCCTCCGCTACCTTGGTGATTACGGAAGCTTCCGGGTCGCTGATTTTTTATCTGTATTTTACGGATTTTTTGGAGCACTTTTAATGGCCGGAAAACCTGAAATTCAAAAATAGCAGAAAACAACAACTGGAAGTTGGGTGCACTGGGTTAATAGATTAGTCCAAATATGCTCAAAAGTGTATGAAAGTTCAAGAAAAACATGGCAAAGTCACACAAAACATGCATGGAGCAAGCATAAATTATAGATACGTTTGGGACGTATCATGCATCTAACTTGCTCGCTCATGAAGGCCTAGAGCTCTTTTGAGGAGGCTCATCTTTGGAATATGCAAGCCAAGTTCTATAGTGTGAAGGTCCCCACATAGCTATATGCATGTATGATCATCTCTATGGAGTACAAGGATAAGAGGGAGTACTAGTGTGGATCTTTCAAAAGGATAGTAGTGTTGCCCCTTTCTCTCTTTATTTCTTTTTCTATTTTTTTCTATTTTTTGTATTTTTTTGGTGGCCTCAATGGCTCTTTCTATTTAACTCTCTCTTTGGGATATTTTATTTTGTCCACTTTGGGATCTTTTCGTCACTTAAGGGCAACACTCTAATTTACAAGAGGGTATATAAGATCTTCGCACTTTACAAGGTACTCAAACATAAAGTAGATGTAGCTATCATGAGGTATGCAATGTATGCCTCTGCCAGTGTAGCAGGAACATGTATGACATGAAGATCAAGTCATGAAGAGGTGGATGTTTCATGGCAATATATCTCGGAAAGGCTATGGAAATGCCTTGATAGGTAGGTATGGTAGCTGTTTTGAGGAAAGATATGAGGAGGTTTATGATGATAGAGCGTAATTAACCCATGCATCCGCAAATACAAATATGATTACACACCTTGCAAGCATCCGAAAATACAAGGTAGTAATTAAGGCATAAGCCTAACCACAACATTCCGATCAAGGATCCATAACTCCCTTGTGCAAAAGTGTGCGAACTGGGGTTCAAGTTTCTGTCACTCCGACAACCCACCATAAGCATCATTTGTGCACAATGTATTCCTATAGGCCCATGAAAGGTGAAGTGTTAAGTGTTCGACTCACATAACACCACTAGAGAAATAACAACACAACTTAAGTATCAAACAACACATAACACTTCAACATCATATGACTACTAACAACTAGACTTATCCAAGGTTCTCAAGAACTAAAGTAACTACTCACAAGACATAAAAGAGATCATGATCAGAGGTGATAGATGGGTGGCAAACAATCTGGACACAATGATATTTCTCCAACATCACTCAATAGCATTCACCACAAAGTAGTAATCAACAGCAACAGAGTAGAGAGGATAGATAGTACGGATTACAACACAAGTTGATTGTGAGATGAGATGGGATGGAGATGGAGATGGTGCTGATGTTGCGGATGATGTTGATGATGATCTCGATGATGCCCGTGACGATGATGATGATGATGGCGATGATCTCCCCTTCCGGGAGGGGATCTCCCCGGCAGAATCTGCCCGCCGGAGATGGCTTTTCTCCTTTGTAGGTTTCCGCCCCATGGCGGCGAAGAAACACGGAAACTCTTGTTTTTAGGGTTTCTACCCCAAGGGGGTCTTATAGGCGAGAGGGGGAACCGAGGGGGGCCACCAGGTATCCAGGAGGGTGCCTGGCGCGGCCAGGAGGGGGGCCGCGCCAGGCACCCTTCTGGCTGCCTGGTGGGTCCCCTCACCTCCATCTTTGGTGATCCCCAGTCAATATTCGTAAAAACACTCCCCGTAAAATTTCATCGCATTTGGACTTGATCTGATTAAGCAACTTGGTGTCCACTTTTCACCGCTGAATCCCGGTTCTGCTGCTTCGGCATCGGACAGTTGTAAACTGTGTAAAACAAGCCAAAACAACATAAGAACAATACTTTAAAGTGGAATATATCAATGAATAGGATGAAATTACAATATAAAATAGTGATGCATTTTGGACGTATCAACTCCCCCAAGCTTAGACGTCGCTTGTCCCCAAGTGATTGCTGAGCTCGGTAAACCTGTCCACAAGTTTAGAGAGTGAAGTGTTGATAAAAGAATACGGACAAGAAGCATCAAGATTTCTCACCAAACTGAAGCATCCTCAACTCATAAGGTCCTTATGAGAAAGTAGTAACAATTATAATAAAGTAGGACCAGGAAAACTCATAAAATCATGGCAAACATAGCCTTGGTCAAGGAACAACTAATAACTTTTATTTTGCTCTTTCACTTATAATGGAACCAGTTGAAGCTTTGGAAAGAACATGTTATCAGTCAAGAAGTGCACATGTTAACACAAAGGAAGATGTTTACTAAGCAAGCTTTTGCAAACAACTCACTTATCAAAAGATAATGTCAACAAAGATGTAACATGCTAACTTTCAATGCAGCTTTGTATGCAAGAATCTTTATTAACATCAAGTGTCTGTTCTGTCTCAAGAAGGAAGTAAGTAGGAAGTACTGACTCAGCACAAAATAAAGGATAAACCCCGTGCAAAAGGGTAAGCAGGGAAAACTCATGTGCCATCTCTAGATCAAACAAAATAAAAACAGGCCTTTGGGAGGTGCATGATCCGTCAACGACTGCTGATAGATAACTCACTCACTTCATGATTTGGACAAGTTTCGAGGAACGGCTCTGAACGCAGCAAACCCGATGACTAAACCTCTTCCACAGGGCAAGTTTGAAGAACACCGAGAGACCATTGGTGTTAGATACATACCTGATGTAAACTAGTGTAATTTGTACTCTAGTGCAAGTGGGAGAATGTTGGATATGTGCCCTAGAGACAAATTAATAAAGATATTTGTCACATATCCGTTTTGTTCATCATATGTTTTATACTGTGCTATAACTGTATTACTTGGAAATACTAATACAGGTGTAGTATAAAACATGGTCCGTAGTTTAACTCGGGTAAACTATCTCATTGGGCAATTGATTGATCAAGCTTTCCTGATCATGGCGACACTTATTAAGTCCATTGACAATGAGGTCATATCGTTAAGGGGAATGATGTGATGGACGTACACCCACCTAAAGTATTGCAATGTGATCGAGTCACATAGTTCAGCGTTGCTATGACTTTGTAACGTATGGCTTAGTCCTTAGACCGTAATGATCATACGTAATTGTCATCTATGAGGAGACTTTGATTTGTATCCCATCGCCTGACTGAAATATGCTGGCTATAACGGTGCACTTTGGGTATTCCGAAATAGATGCTTGATGAGTATGTTAATAGATCAGAGCGGGATTTGTCAGTCCTTGTGACAGGACAGGTACTCTGGGCCCACTCGGTGATATTGCATCAACACCTTGCAAGGACGTGACTAGGTCACAAGAGATGCAATGATCATGGACGAGAGAAGTTGTTTGTTGTGAACGAGATGTGAACACGGTATGTAGGATACCGACGATCAAACCTCGGACAAACAAAGTACCGCAGCACAAAGGGATTACGTCGTATCGTTAACGGTTTCCAAAAGCGATCGAAGTTCATTCGATGGAAGCGCATGGGCTGTCAAGGATTGTAACCAGGTCCAACTGACTAGTCATTGGTCAATGAGAAGAGTCTCGACCATGTCTGCTGTTTCCCGGACCGTTAGGGTGTTACACTTAAGGGCAATCGATGCATAGGACAGTTACGGGATCAATCGGTGAAATAGGAGAAATCACCGGAATAGTTCCGGAGGAGGACGGAATGGTTTCCGGACATTTTGAATAGTTCAAAATAAAGTTTAATTGTTTTAATAATGTTTTATTATTTAATTATATGAATTAAATATTTAAAACATATTAAAAAAAATAAAAATGGGGAAAAGGCTAAATGGGCCCATGGGGCCCATTAAGGGAGGAGGGGGTCTCCCCCCTTGGGCTTGGCGCCAAGGGTGGGGCCCATCCCCCCCTATGGCCGGCAAACTCCCCCCCCCTTGGGAGTTTAGTCCCACATGGGGGAGGGGAGGAGGATCACACCCCCCTTGGCCTATATAAGGAGGGGTAGCCCCCCTTTTTCCAACACACCAATATCTCCTTCTTCCTCCTTCTCCTTCCCGGAAGTGGACTCCCCTTGTTTGGAGTCTGCACCTGGATTGGAGTTCTCCACCATAAGGCAGGCCGTCATTCTGCTGGAGTCGGGATCCGTCGCCGTCTTTCTGCCGCTGCTCGCCTAGTTCGGGGCCCGAGAGGAACATCGATTGTACCGTACGTGTATAATCTCTTCGAGGTACTACACCTGTGGTGCTACTTCGTTGCTGGAGGTTTACCGGGAGTCATCCTCGCCGGTGGTGGTCTTCTACACGACATGGAGGTCGTAGTTCTGAGTCTACACCAACCACGTTTGGAAGAACGTTTCCCTCTTTCGGTCTTCAAAGGTATGAACATCGATTCCCTCCGTTACTTTACATCGCCATAGCATAGATCTTGGGTTCGGGTACCGTAGGTATGAAAATTTTTGTGTTTTCTGACCCGTATCCCAACAGTGGTATCAGAGCTAGCTATGCGTAGATGTATTGTACGGGTAGAACACATCTAGGATTTGGGCATCGAATCTTCATTCGTTACCCTCCCACGTGTACTCATTTACTATTGCGGCAATGTTTGATGAAGCGGCCCCTGACCGACCTTACGCTTTTACGCGAGACTGGTTCCACGCTTGACATATGGCTTGTACCATATAAAGTGGCTAGGGGGGTGTCTGTCTCTCTGCATTAGCGATGCGAAGATGTTTGCAACGGAGGGCCCCAACAGGGGTGTAATAGAGACGGATGGGAGACGGTGTTGTGGCATATTTTTCGCAGGATAGAAACGGTTCTCTCTCTCGAAACCCCTAGCTGTCACGTAAAACTTGCACAAGCTAAAGTAGAAAGGCGTTTAACTTTGCTTTGCATGATGGGGGATCATAGGTTGTCTGATTTACAGTTTTACTTCCTGTTTTATGCTAGTATGCTAGATATATCGACGGTAGCACGAAACAGGACCATCTCTCACAATACCAACATTGTGTTCTCCCTTGGTGGGCACCGCTTGGAAGGTTCTCCCATATGGCTTGATGCTCCGTACATACCGGAGTTGTCCTACATATTAAACGGAGTTCGCATGAGGTTGGGTTCGGCAAGCCTGGCATATGCAGATATGGCCTTGCTGAACAGCTAACATCAAGGTTCGATTGGCAGGCTTGACGTATGTAGATGCGGGCCTGGAACACAGGAGACCGAAAGGTCGAGCACGAGTCACATGCCTGATGTGATTGGCTTAGAGGCCTACCTGGTTCGCATACTGATGGCCGTGACGATCGCGGGAGGTATGGGGGCTGGGATTGTGTAATCACTTAATTAAATTGAGAGGTGTTTATCTAAGTGGGAGCTTTCTAGAATTTTGAGATTAAATTGAAACTCCACATTATGAACAAAAGTCTAAATATGTATCCTTGTGAATCAACCTTGTAGATGGCAGCACCTCGCCCCTCGTTCAACTTAGGATCATTCCTAGAGAAAGATAAGCTAAAAACAGATGGGACAAACTTCACCAACTGGTTCCGCACCCTGAGGATTCTCCTCGTTCCCCTCAAGATGGCATACGTACTAGAGGACGCGTTAGGTGACGCACCAGCAGATGATGCCAGTCAGGACGAGAAGAATGTCTATCTCTCCAGGACTGATGATTACAACCTTGTCCAGAGTGGCATGCTCTACTCCATGGAGGCTGAGCTGCAGAAACGCTTTGAGAGGATGGGTGCATATGAGATTATCACCGACCTCAAGGCGGTCTTCGCACCTCAAGCCAGGTCTGAACGGTACGAGGCTTCTGAAGCCTTCTTCTCAGCAAAGATGGACGAGCACGGCGGCGTGAGTGAGCACGTAGTCAAAATGTCTGGCTACGTTCAGCGCTTGAATGCTCTGGAATGTCAGATTACAAATGAACTTGCTGTTGATAGGGTGTTGCAGTCGCTTCCCCCTAGCTACAAAGGCTTTGTGCTGAACTACAACATGCAGGGGATGACCAAAACCCCTTCTGAGTTGTTCGCCATGCTGAAAAGTGCCGAGGTTGAGATCAAGAAGGAGCACGCCGTCTTCATGGTCAACAAGACCACTGACTTCAAGAAGTCAAGCAGGCGGGAGAAGGCCAAGAGAGGTGGCCCCAAGAGGGATGGCAAGTCAGTTGCCGCTCCTCCCAAGGCACCCAAGCCTAAACCCGGAGTGGAGTGCTTCTACTGCAAGGGTGAAGGTCACTGGAAACGCAACTGTCCCAAGTACCTAAAGGACAAGAAGGCTGGCAAGGTCGCCAAGAGAGACGAAGGTATATTTGATATACATATTGTTGATCTTCTCTTGACAAGCGCCGGGAACACATCCTGGATATTTGATACAGGATCTGTCGCTCATATTTCTAATTCCATTCAGGGACTAAGGAATAGGAGACGCTTGCTCAAAGATGAAGTAACGATGCGCGTGGGGAATGAATGTCAGATTGAAGTCTTGACGGTCGGCACGAAGCATCTTAGTCTCCATTCGGGATTGGTTTTAGTTCTGAATAATTGCTACTATGTACCCGCGTTGAGTGTGAACATCGTTAGTGGCTCTTGCTTGAAGCGAGACCACTATTCTTTTAAGTCTGATACAATTGGTTGTTCGATTTATTAGGATGAAATGTTTTATGTTCACGCACCGTTGCATGGTTTATTCGTAATTGATCTCGATGGTGACGTGTGTCACATTAACAATATTGAGGCAAAAAGATTGAAGCATGATGAAGATCACATGAAGATGTGGCATTGCCGACTTGGTCATATTGGTATAAAACGCATGGAGAAGATCCATAAGGATGGACTTCTTGAGTCATTGGATTTTGGATCCCTTGATACATGTGAACAATGCCTCATGGGCAAAATGACAAGGACTCCATTCAATGGCGTAATGGAGCGTGTGGATGTCTTATTGGGGATCATACACTCGGATGTATGTGGACCCATGAACGTCCCCACTCGCAATGGTCTTCGTTACTTCGTGACCTTTACTGATGACTTGAGTAGATATGGGTATATTTACTTGATGAAGCACAAGTCTGAAACCTTTGAAAAGTTCAAGGAATTTTAGAATGAGGTCGAAAATCAACTCGGAAAGAAAATCAAGCACCTTCGATCGGATCGAGGTGGCGAGTATTTGAGTCACGAGTTTGGCAATCATCTGAAGTCTTGTGGCATAGTACCGCAGCTTACGCCGGCAGGCACACCTCAGAGAAACGGTGTGGCTGAGCGACGTAATCGAACCCTATTGGATAGCGTACGATCGATAATGTCTCATACTGATTTGCCTGTGTCATTCTGCGGGTATGCATTAGAAACTGCCGTTCATATTCTTAATAGGGCACCATCCAAATCCGTAAAGACAACACCATTTGAAGAATGGCATGGCACAAAACCTAAGTTGTCTCACCTGAAGATTTGGGGTTGTGAGGCTTATGTTAGAAAACTATAGCCTGAGAAACTTGAATCCAAGGCGGATAAGTGCATCTTTGTGGGCTATCCCAAGGAAACTTGTGGATACACCTTCTACAACAAGTCTGACAGCAAAACGTTTGTTGCCAAGACGGGACACTTTCTTGAGAAGGAGTTTCTCGCGAAAGAGTTGAGTGGGAGGAAAATAGACCTCGATGAAGTGACTGACCAATCACTCCAATTGGAAGAAACGGCTACGGAAATTGTTCTGGAACCATCTTCCATAGTAGGAGCTGAAGAGAATGGCCAGAACGACATTCATATCGATCATGACATTGATGATGATGATGATGATGAGAATGAAGAGGAACCTTTTATGCCCCGTAGGTCATCAAGAGTCCGTCAACCTACTGAGTTTTACGGACAGCTTGTGAATGCAATCTCGGCTGATGAGTCGGATGAACCTACAAGTTACAAAGAAGCAATGGAGGGACCCGAGTCCGAGAAATGGCTTGAAGCCATGAAATCCGAAATAGTCTCCATGTACACCAACAAAGTATGGATTTTGGTGGATATTCCCAAGGACCGCAAGGCCGTCGAGAATAAATGGATTTTCAAGAAAAAGACTGACGCAGACGGAAACGTATCTATCTACAAAGCTCGACTTGTCGCGAAGGGTTTCCGACAAATTCAAGGAGTTGACTACAAGGAGAAGTTCTCTCCTGTAGCGATGATAAAGTGTATTCGGATCCTACTAGCAATAGCTGCATATCATGATTACGAGATATGGCAGATGGATGTGAAAACTGCATTCCTAAATGGCAACATTGAGGAAGAGTTGTATATGATGCAACCAGAGGGGTTTGTCGATCCAAGGAACGCTGGTAAGGTGTGCAAGCTTTAATGGTCCATCTATGGGTTGAAGCAAGCATCTCAGAGCTGGAATCTTCGATTTGATGAGGTCATTAAAGCTTTTGGATTTGTCCAAAACGTCGAAGAGTTCTGCGTCTATAAGAAACTGAGTGGGAGCTCTGTAGCATTCCTTGTGTTATATGTAGATGACATATTACTAATAGGGAACGATAAGAAATTCTTAAAGGAAGTGAAGGAATATCTGAGTGGACAATTTTCCATGAAGGACCTAGGTGAAGCTGCGTACATATTAGGGATTAAGATCTATAGAGATAGACCTAATCGAAGGTTGGCCTTGAGTCAGAACACTTATATTGACAAGATATTGAAAAGTTTCAAAATGGATGACTCCAAGAGAGGTCTCTTGCCAGTTATAAAAGGTGTCAAATTAAGCGTGACTCAATGCCCAACCACAGCAAAAGACAAGGAGGAGATGTCCTCAAAGCCCTATGCCTCAGCCATAGGTTCTCTCATGTATGCTATGTTATGTACTAGACCGGATTTAGCGCTGGCCATTAGTATGACTAATCGCTACCAGAGTAACCCGGGAATGGCTCACTGGACAGCAGTAAAGAACATCCTTAAGTACTTAAGAAGAACCAAGGATCTCTTTCTCGTTTATGGAGGAGTTGATGAGGAGCTCACCGTAAAAGGTTACGTTGACGCAAGCCTCGGCTCAGATCTAGATGACTCGAAATCCCAGACGGGATATGTTTTCATGTTGAACGGTGGCGCAATTAGCTAGAGGAGCGGCAAACAGTCAGTCGTCGCTCAATCTACAATGGAGTCGGAGTATATTTCCGCTTGCGAAGCGTCAAACGAGGCGCTGTGGCTAAAGAAGTTCGTGATCGAGCTTGGCGTCTTTCCCAGTTGCACTGACCCCGTGGGAATCTTCTGCGACAACACGGGTGCCATTGATAACGCGAAGGAGCCAAGAACTCACTCTACAGCCAAGCACATCCTCCGAAAGTTCCATGTGAGGCGAGACTACGTCAGGGATGGACACACTAGGATTCACAAGATACATACGGATCTGAACGCAGCAGACCCGATGACTAAACCTCTTCCACATGGCAAGTTTGAAGAACACCGAGAGACCATTGGTGTTAGATACATACCTGATGTAAACTAGTGTAATTTGTACTCCAGTGCAAGTGGGAGACTGTTGGATATGTGCCCTAGAGACAAATTAATAAAGATATTTGTCACATATCCGTTTTGTTCATAATACGTTTTATACTGTGCTATAACTGTATTACTTGGAAATACTAATACAGGTGTAGTATAAAACATGGTCCGTAGTTTAACTCGGGTAAACTATCTCATTGGGCAATTGATTGATCAAGCTTTCCTGATCATGGCGACACTTAAGTCCATTGACAATGAGGTCATATCGCTAAGGGGAATGATTGGATGAACGTACACCCACCTAAAGTATTGCAATGTGATCGAGTCACATAGTTCAGCGTTGCTATGACTTTGTAACGTATGGCTTAGTCCTTAGACCGTAATGATCATACGTAATTGTCATCTATGAGGAGACTTTGATTTGTATCCCACTGCCTGACTGAAATATGCTGGCTATAACGGTGCACTTTGGGTATTCCGAAATAGATGGTTGATGAGTATGTTAATAGATTAGAGCGAGATTTGTCAGTCCTTGTGACAGGATAGGTACTCTGGTCCCACACGGTGATATTGCATCAACACCTTGCAAGGACGTGACTAGGTCACAAGAGATGCAATGATCATGGACGAGAGAAGTTGTTTGTTGTGAACGAGATGTGAACACGGTATGTAGGATACCGACGATCAAACCTCGGACAAACAAAGTACCGCAGCACAAAGGGATTACGTCGTATCGTTAACGGTTTCCAAAAGCGATCGAAGTTCATTCGATGGAAGCGCAGGGGCTGTCAAGGATTGTAACCAGGTCCAACTGACTAGTCATTGGTTAATGAGAAGAGTCTCGACCATGTCTGCTGTTTCCCGGACCGTTAGGGTGTTACACTTAAGGGCAATCGATGCATAGGACAGTTACGGGATCAATCGGTGAAATAGGAGAAATCATCGGAATAGTTCCGGAGGAGGACGGAATGGTTTCCGGACATTTTGAATAGTTCAAAATAAAGTTTAATTGTTTTAATAATTTTTTATTATTTAATTATCTGAATTAAATATTTAAAACATATTAAAAAAATTAAAAAAATGGGAAAAAGGCTAAATGGGCCCATGGGGCCCATTAAGGGAGGAGGGGGTCTCCCCCCTTGGGCTTGGCGCCAAGGGTGGGGCCCATCCCCCCCTATGGCCTGCGCACTCCCCCCCTTGGGAGTTTAGTCCCACATGGGGGAGGGGAGGAGGATCACACCCCCCTTGGCCTATATAAGGAGGGGTAGCCCCCCTTTTTCCAACACACCAATATCTCCTTCTTCCTCCTTCTCCTTCCCGGAAGTGGACTCCCCTTTTTTGGAGTCTGCACCTGGATTGGAGTTCTCCACCATAAGGCAGGCCGTCGTTCTGCTGGAGTCAGGATCCGTAGCTATCTTTCTTCCGCTGCTCGCCTGGTTCGGGGCCCGGTAGGAACATCGATTGTACCGTACGTGTATAATCTCTTCGAGGCACTACACCTGTGGGCTACTTCGTCGCTGGAGGTTTACCGGGAGTCATCCTCGCCGGTGGTGGTCTTCTACACGACAGGGAGGTCGTAGTTCTGAGTCTACGCCAACCACGTTCGCAAGAACGTTTCCCTCTTTCGGTCTTCAAAGGTATGAACACCGATTGCCTCCGTTACTTTACATCGCCATAGCATAGATCTTGGGTTTGGGTACTGTCGGTATGAAAAAATTTGTGTTTTCTGACCCGTATCCCAACATAGGAGTGGTAGTGGAATACCATGTAGGAGATATGCCCTAGAGGCAGTAATAACAGTTATTTTGTATCTCCGAGTTTGTAATGAATGTTTATGTTCCATGCTATAACTGCAATGATTCTCGAGTCTGCAATATCCACGAGGCTCGGAGGGAAACTCATGTGCACGTGTGGTATAATAAACAGTAAAATGTATTCCTAGTCATGCCTCTAAGACTGGCTCATGTATTGCATGATGATCCTGTTTTCCTGATCATGGGCATGTCTATGCCGGCAATGTTGAGGGCACAATGTTAGAAGAACATTTGTGTTGAATCGACCCGAATTGATGTTATGCTATGAGATACATTCGTCACAAGTTAATGGTTAATAACACAGAGAAAGTTGTGCGTTTGCATAATTCCTTAGACCATGAGAGTATCGAGTTCCTTCGTACTTGCTTCGTGAACTTTGGGGTTTTGTTAAACGTCATCTGTAAAAGGGTGGCTATTACGGCAGCTTGCGGGTTCACGGAAAAGTATGACAAGGAACTAGGTAGCTCGAGATTGGGATTTGCTCCTCCGTCGTTGGAGAGATATTCTTAGGGCCCTCTCGGTGTTACGGTATCCACCATCGTCTGGCCAGACACAGTGTGATTTGATCACAGGGATGCCGGAACGCGGGAACGAGAAAAGAGAACAATACCAGGAACGAGGTAACTGGCATAGTGGACAAGTTGTTGATTCACGGGGATGCCAATAAGTCTCACCTCGGGTATTTGTAATATATCGCGAAGCAACAGGAATAGCACACAGCAACTAAAGGTTCACTCGAATAATTCTTCGTATGGGTATAGGGATCAATATGGATGTCCTCGGTTCCGCTATTGATCATTGATCGGAAAGTGTTCTGGTCATGTCTATACTTCATCGAACCTACAGGGTCACACGCTTAAGGGTCATCTATCTGTTGAATACTAGACAGGGAGTCTGAGATAAAGTCACCGGAAAGGTTTCGGAGACGGCGGAAAAGTTCCGAGAGAGAAAACCGAAAAGTTGTTTCGGGGTAAACCACTAAGCCGAAAAGGTTTCGGAGAGCACCTGGTAATTTTGGAGAGTGCCAGAATTGTTCTGGTAACTTCTGGAATTTTTCTGGAGAAAAGATTAAAATATTTTTTTCGGAAATATTTCGGAGCTGCCAGAAATGTTCCGGAGCTGCCGGAAATGCTTAGGTTGCTTTTCGCAGATGAAAATCACTAATCTGGAATTGTTTCGGAACGCGCCGAAAATCATTTTGGTGGGTGTTGGAATTATTCTAAGACCCACAAAAATATTTTCGGATTTTTCGGACGCGAAAAAGTGGTGTCATGAATAGTAAAAAGTACTACTTGAGATATTTTTGGAAAGCCTTCTAGAAGGACTTGGGAGCCAAGAAAGCCCCCTTGGGTTTCCTATAAATAGAGGTGTGAGGGCAGCCCCATATCCTTGATCCAAGCTCTCACTTGAGTTCTCATCACATGCCATGCAATTATCTGGCTTCTTCTCTCCCTCACACGAAAGAGTTTCGTAGAGCCGAAAGGCTGTCTGGGTTCCGGCAGGAACTAGTTCTGGACGGCGAAGCCCTGCTGGATAGCTGACACCGTATGTGTGCAACTTGGTAGAGAGGTCGTTGTTTCGATCTTAGTTCGAGTGTGCCTCCCGAAGGGCTGTCCGAGTTACAGATCGAGTTTCGAGGGTCCTCCCGAAGGGCTGTCCGAGTTACAGATCGAGTTTCGAGGGTCCTCCCGAAGGGCTGTCCGTGACATCGTCCGAGGGACTGTCCGACCGCCTCCCGGAGCGCTGTTCGTGGGGCACACGAGGGAATACATTCTCGCGGTTGGGAGGTTGTAAATCCTAGCTGCGGGGATCTGCACCGACGATCTTCATCGACTCTACTTCCCGCTGCGCTACGAGTCGGTAACGATCAGATCAAAACCTTGTATGCGTCTCCATAGTGGTCCTGGGCGTGCTCGCTATACCGAAAATTTTTGTTTTCTGTTGCGTTCCCCTACAGTGGTATCAGAGCCGTGCTATGCGTAGATGCATGTTATGATCTAGAATACATGGAGATGTATGGGTATTGCATAATATAATTTTGGAGTAGATCAGATCTATTGCTGAAAATTATTTATGCGGGTGGCAGATGAAATCTGTTACCCGATATTCTTGTTGCTTCCCTAGAATTTGCGTATTTCTGATCTCGAGACAGCATGGTGGAATTTTACAAAGTTCTGGCAATCCGCGATCCTGATTGATCAACGAAGTGCTATCAGTTCTTTGGGTTCCGCCATAGTCAAAAGAAAGATGAAATTCGCAGACTAAAGGGCAATGCAGATATGATCTGCACGGGGATCACGCGTATGACGAAGTTCAGTATGGGGTTCGAGATTTTATTATCTCGTGCTTCATACACCCCGCAATGTTAATCTAGTGACTTGAATAATCATACTTGATGATAAAACGTTGGTAGTTGCGGTTTAAGTCAAAACCTTAGAAGCCACGTAAAATAAAATTTTGCATAAACCGGTTTAGAGGCGTCTAACTTGTTTTTGCAGGATGTGCATGTGATGTGGTATAGCAAAGCTCATATTAATTCGATTATGTATGAGATGACTATATAATGTAAATTTATTAACATGACCTGCGTGTCATGATTCGGCATGATGGCTGGAGCCATATGATTGTCACTTTAATGACCTGCGTGTCAACCTTAGGTAATGCACTTATTCATTTGATATAAAGATAGCAATATTATTTGGTGCATCGACAAGGTGGTGGCAATCTTCGCGAAGGTGAACTCCGACGCAAATGCCAAAGACGAAGAAATACTTGACTTCTCCGTCAGAAGGGGCTATACCATATCATGCTATTATGAATTGCATGGGATGTTTATCCCTTATGTTGCACCCTTCTTGATTGCGCGGTAGTCGCTTTTTATTAGGGTGATCTCTCACTTAAAATATCAAGTAGTTAGTGTTCTCCCAAGTGTAGCGCCGTCACAGCATCTATACTCTCGGGGTGCGCCATGGATGCATGGGTACGAACGATTGGAGAAATGTAAGGCGGGTGAGGTCAGACCTCGCAGCAGGATCACTTGGTTGTCTTGACGTTCATGGCAGGATCGTCCTGAGCTCGGAACACACGCATCGAAAGATGAACAAGAGTCACATAGAGATGTGATCGGCAAGTTGGCCTACCAAATCAAAATCCTCGTCATGAGATGATGATTCTATGGCGTTGTATTGATATTTGGATCTTGAATCACTCATAATCAATTTTGAGAGATATTGATTTAAGTGGGAGCACACTTTAGAATAAAATTGTTTATTCACTAGTGCAAAAATCATTATGAACAAAGTCTAAGTGAAACTTGTGTTTACCGTTGTAGATCAAATGGCTCGCAACACCGCTTTCAACTTGGGGCCATTGTTAGAGAAAGAAAAGTTAGCTGCGACTGGAAACAACTATGCGGACTGGGTCCGTAACCTGAGGATTGTCCTCAGGAGCGCTAAGAAAATCTATGTGCTTGAAAAAGCTCTTCCAGCTAAACCGGCGGCAGGTGCCTCGGAAGATGAACAAAATGTCTGGGCCACTCAGGATGATGATCACAACGCAGTACAGTGCCTCATGCTAGCTTGCATGAGTCCAGAGCTCCAAAAACGTTTTGAATTCCATAAACCCCGTGATATGATCCGGGAATTGGATGCTCTGTACAAGGAAACCGCAAGGTCTGAACGTTTTGATATCATGAATATCTTGATGAATTTAAAGATGGCTGAGGGCGGTTCAGTTGGCGAACACATAGTCAAAATGATTGGCTATGCTGAAAGGCTTAAAACCCTGGAATTTCCAATTCCAACATCCCATATGATGGACATGATGCTTTCTTCACTCCCCCCGTCTTACAACGGTTTTGTCATGAATTACAACATGAGTGGGATGGAGAAAACACCAGAAGAGGTGCTCGCCATGCTGAAAACTGTGGAAGAAGGACTGCGGAAAAATCACAAGCAAGTGTTGCTTGTGAATAAAACCGCCAGTTTCAAAAAGAAAGGCAAGCCAAAGAAGGGCAAGGGTGCCGGTAAGACCGGCTCCCAAAGCAACTCTAAGGGCGGAGCCAAGAATGAAACTGAGTGCTTCTACTGCAAGGGCACAGGACACTGGAAGAGAAACTGCAAGAAGTATCTGGCCGATAAGAAGTCCGGGAAAACCGGAAAAGGTATAATTGTTATACAAGTTAATGTCATTGATGTTTTGCTTGCTAGCGAAAATTCTAAGTCTTGGGTATTTGATACCGGATCGGTTGCTCACATTTGCAACTCGATACAGGGACTGCAGAAGGTCCGCAAGCTAGCAAAGAATGAAGTCATGATGCGCGTCGGGAACGGCGCTGGGATCGCCGCTCAAGCCGTCGGCATTATGCCTCTACGTCTCCCTTCAGGATTTATCTTAGAGCTAAATAAATGTTATTTTGTTCCACTATTGTGTAGAAACATTATCTCTGGATCATGTTTAGTACACGATGGGTATTCGTACAAGTCTGAGAACAATGGTTGTTCACTTTATTGTAAGGATATGTTTTATGGATTTGCACCCATTGTTGGGGGCCTTTTCATACTAAATCTTGAATGTGAAAATGATGTCTTTAACATGAATGCTAAACGCCTTAAGAAGGTTGATACCACAACCACTTATTTGTGGCACTGTCGGCTTGGCCACATCGGAAAGAAACGCATGCAAAGACTCCAAAGAGATGGAGTTTTACCGTCCTTTGATTTTGAATCATTTGACACATGTGAAGCTTGTCTAATGGGAAAAATGACCAAGATGCCGTTCAAGGGTCATCCTGAACGGGCGGGTGAATTATTGGAAATAATACATAGTGATGTATGTGGTCCAATGAGCACAGCCGCACGGGGTGGGTATTTCTACTTCGTGACTTTTACTGATGATTTAAGTCGGTATGGCTACATCTACTTGATGAAGCATAAGTCAGAAACCTTTGAAAAGTTCAAGGAATTTCAGAATGAGGTAGAAAATCATCGTGACAAAAAGATTAAGTTTCTGCGGTCTGATCGCGGAGGCGAATACCTTAGTCATGAGTTTGGCCAACATCTAAGTGACCGTGGAATCGTTTCACAGCTTACGCCTCCCGGAACTCCACAGCGAAATGGAGTATCGGAAAGACGTAACCGAACCTTGTTAGACATGGTAAGGTCGATGATGTCTCTTACAGATCTGCCGATATCTTTTTGGGGTCACGCACTAGAAACTGCCGCTCACACACTAAACCGAGCACCGTCTAAGTCTGTTGAAACGACACCACATGAGATGTGGAATGGGAAGAAACCCAGTTTGTCGCACCTTAAAATTTGGGGATGTGAGGTACTTGTAAAACGTTTACAACCAACCAAACTCGATCCCAGATCAGACAAATGTAACTTTGTAGGTTATCCAAAAGAAACAATTGGGTATTCCTTCTACCTACCCTCCGAGCACAAAGTGTTTGTCGCTAAAAGCGGAGTCTTTCTTGAGAAAGAGTTTCTCGCCAAAGAAGTAAGTGGGAGGACAGTACAACTTAATGAGATTAGTGAATCTTCGGCGACCGTTGCTATGGCTAAAGAACCGGAAGTAATTCCGCAAATTATCCCTACAACCGAGCCGGAAGTTGTCGCATATAATGCAAAAACTTCAGACAATGTTGTAACTGAACCGCGTAGATCAGGTAGGGCTGTCCAGCCACCTGAGTGGTTTCATGATGAAATCTTCATTCTTGAAGACGATGAACCTGCGCACTACAAAGAAGCGATGGCGGGCCCCAGCTCAAGGGAATGGCACAGAGCCATGAAATCCGAGATGGAATCCATGTACGAAAACCAAGTTTGGAACTTGGAAGAACTTCCAGAAGGCGTAAAGCCCATTGGTTGTAAATGGATTTTCAAAAGAAAGACGGACGCGGATGGTAACATTACTATCCACAAAGCTAGACTTGTCGCGAAAGGGTTCACGCAAGTTCCAGGAGTGGACTACGACGAGACGTTCTCGCCAGTAGCTATGCTTAGGTCTGTACGGATATTACTAGCAATTGCTGCTTATTTCGACTATGAAATATGGCAGATGGACGTCAAAACGGCTTTCCTAAATGGAAACCTCAAAGAGGATGTATACATGATACAACCAGAAGGTTTTGTCATTCATAAGGATGCTAAAAAGGTATGCAAGCTTCAGAAAGCCATTTATGGTCTGAAGCAAGCATCAAGGAGCTGGAACATTCATTTTGATGAAGTAGTCAAACGGTTTGGCTTCATCAGGAATGACGAAGAATCTTGTGTTTACAAGAAGTTTAGTGGGAGCGCAAAAGCATTTCTAATCTTGTATGTGGATGACATATTGTTGATTGGAAATGATGTGAATTTCCTTAGCGAAATAAAAGACTCATTGAAAAGGAGTTTTTCAATGAAAGACTTAGGCGAAGCGGCATATGTATTGGGCATTAGGATCTATAGAGATAGATCAAGACGCCTAATAGCGCTTAGCCAAAGCACGTACATTGACAAGGTGTTGAAAAGGTTCAACATGGAGAACTCCAAGAAAGGCCTACTCCCCATGTCACCTGGCACAGTGCTTTGCAAGAATCAGTGTCCTCGGACTCTCGATGAGCGAGTACAAATGAATGATGTTCCATATGCCTCGGCAGTTGGTTCTATTATGTATGCCATGCTATGTACAAGACCGGACGTTTCATATGCGCTAAGTGTTAGCAGCCGGTACCAAAGTGATCCAGGATTGGAACACTGGGCCGCAGTCAAGGGTATTCTTAAGTACCTCAAACGGACCAAGGATTTACTCCTTGTGTACGGAGGTGATGAAGAGCTCATTGTAAGTGGTTACACTGATGCAGGCTTCATGACTGACCCAGATGACTTCAAATCTCAATCAGGCTATGTTTTCATATTGAACGGCGGCGCAGTTGATTGGAAAAGTTCCAAACAAAAGACTGTGGCGGATTCTACGACAGAGGCGGAATATGTTGCTGCTTCAGAAGCCTCCAAAGAGGCGGTATGGATCAAGCAATTTCTTGAAGACCTTGGTGTGGTTCCAAGTGCTCTGGACCCGGTGGAGATCTATTGTGATAATAGTGGCGCCGTGGCTCAGGCAAGGGAGCCAAGTTCGCACCATAAGACAAGACATATTGAACGCAAATATAAACTCATTCGACATCATGTCGAAGCGGGTTTAGTGAAAGTACGCAAAGTTCACACGGATCTGAACGTGTCAGACCCGATGACAAAGCCTCTACCACGAGCAAAGCATGAGCAGCACCGGATAGCCATTGGTGTTAGGGAAGCCATGTAACTGGATTATGACTCTAGTGCAAGTGGGAGTCTGTAGGAGATATGCCCTAGAGGCAGTAATAACAGTTATTTTGTATCTCCGAGTTTGTAATGAATGTTTATGTTCCATGCTATAACTGCAATGATTCTCGAGTCTGCAATATCCACGAGGCTCGGAGGGAAACTCATGTGCACGTGTGGTATAATAAACAGTAAAATGTATTCCTAGTCATGCCTCTAAGACTGGCTCATGTATTGCATGATGATCCTGTTTTCCTGATCATGGGCATGTCTATGCCGGCAATGTTGAGGGCACAATGTTAGAAGAACATTTGTGTTGAATCGACCCGAATTGATGTTATGCTATGAGATACATTCGTCACAAGTTAATGGTTAATAACACAGAGAAAGTTGTGCGTTTGCATAATTCCTTAGACCATGAGAGTATCGAGTTCCTTCGTACTTGCTTCGTGAACTTTGGGGTTTTGTTAAACGTCATCTGTAAAAGGGTGGCTATTACGGCAGCTTGCGGGTTCACGGAAAAGTATGACAAGGAACTAGGTAGCTCGAGATTGGGATTTGCTCCTCCGTCGTTGGAGAGATATTCTTAGGGCCCTCTCGGTGTTACGGTATCCACCATCGTCTGGCCAGACACAGTGTGATTTGATCACAGGGATGCCGGAACGCGGGAACGAGAAAAGAGAACAATACCAGGAACGAGGTAACTGGCATAGTGGACAAGTTGTTGATTCACGGGGATGCCAATAAGTCTCACCTCGGGTATTTGTAATATATCGCGAAGCAACAGGAATAGCACACAGCAACTAAAGGTTCACTCGAATAATTCTTCGTATGGGTATAGGGATCAATATGGATGTCCTCGGTTCCGCTATTGATCATTGATCGGAAAGTGTTCTGGTCATGTCTATACTTCATCGAACCTACAGGGTCACACGCTTAAGGGTCATCTATCTGTTGAATACTAGACAGGGAGTCTGAGATAAAGTCACCGGAAAGGTTTCGGAGACGGCGGAAAAGTTCCGAGAGAGAAAACCGAAAAGTTGTTTCGGGGTAAACCACTAAGCCGAAAAGGTTTCGGAGAGCACCTGGTAATTTTGGAGAGTGCCAGAATTGTTCTGGTAACTTCTGGAATTTTTCTGGAGAAAAGATTAAAATATTTTTTTCGGAAATATTTCGGAGCTGCCAGAAATGTTCCGGAGCTGCCGGAAATGCTTAGGTTGCTTTTCGCAGATGAAA
The DNA here is from genome assembly GCA_950022295.1 of Bromus sterilis. Classification (NCBI taxonomy): domain Eukaryota; kingdom Viridiplantae; phylum Streptophyta; class Magnoliopsida; order Poales; family Poaceae; genus Bromus; species Bromus sterilis. Next base: position 277,508,285 of record OX465599.1, on the reverse strand, counting down.
ATCACTAATCTGGAATTGTTTCGGAACGCGCCGAAAATCATTTTGGTGGGTGTTGGAATTATTCTAAGACCCACAAAAATATTTTCGGATTTTTCGGACGCGAAAAAGTGGTGTCATGAATAGTAAAAAGTACTACTTGAGATATTTTTGGAAAGCCTTCTAGAAGGACTTGGGAGCCAAGAAAGCCCCCTTGGGTTTCCTATAAATAGAGGTGTGAGGGCAGCCCCATATCCTTGATCCAAGCTCTCACTTGAGTTCTCATCACATGCCATGCAATTATCTGGCTTCTTCTCTCCCTCACACGAAAGAGTTTCGTAGAGCCGAAAGGCTGTCTGGGTTCCGGCAGGAACTAGTTCTGGACGGCGAAGCCCTGCTGGATAGCTGACACCGTATGTGTGCAACTTGGTAGAGAGGTCGTTGTTTCGATCTTAGTTCGAGTGTGCCTCCCGAAGGGCTGTCCGAGTTACAGATCGAGTTTCGAGGGTCCTCCCGAAGGGCTGTCCGAGTTACAGATCGAGTTTCGAGGGTCCTCCCGAAGGGCTGTCCGTGACATCGTCCGAGGGACTGTCCGACCGCCTCCCGGAGCGCTGTTCGTGGGGCACACGAGGGAATACATTCTCGCGGTTGGGAGGTTGTAAATCCTAGCTGCGGGGATCTGCACCGACGATCTTCATCGACTCTACTTCCCGCTGCGCTACGAGTCGGTAACGATCAGATCAAAACCTTGTATGCGTCTCCATAGTGGTCCTGGGCGTGCTCGCTATACCGAAAATTTTTGTTTTCTGTTGCGTTCCCCTACATACCACAAATAGGAAGGTATGGTGGACTCAAGTGGAAGATGTTGGTTTCAGGGTATTGTAAGTACAAGCAGAATTCCGCTTAGTACAGAGTTTTGGCTAGCAAGGCTTTGAGAGACCAGACAATTGATGACAACTGATACGTCTCAAACGTATCTACTTTCCCAAACACTTTTGCTATTGTTTTTCCCTCATTCTTGCATGATTTGGACGAAACTAACCCGGACTAACGCTGTTTTCAGCAGAGCTGCCTGTATGGTTTTATTGTGCGCAGGAAAATGGATTTTAGACGTTCCAGAAAATTCCCAGGAAATCCACGCACCCGAAGGAGCCAGAAGTGGGACCAGAGGGGAGTCCTGGGGGCCCCAGGCGCCCCCCTGGCGCGGCCAGGGGTGGGGCCGCGCCCACTGGCCGCCTCCCCTCTCCTCTGGTGCCCTACCGAGACTCATATTTATCCCCGTGACGGGAAAACCCCAGAACATAAGTCGTTTTCCCAGTTACCGTCACGGAGCCGCCGCCACCCTCTGTTCTTCTTCGGGAGGGCTAATTTGGAGGCTGATTTGGCCTCCGGAGAGGGGAGATCGTCGCCATCGTCATCACCATCACCACTCCATCCATCCTCCATGACTTCTCTTCACATGTGTGAGTAATTCCCTGCTGTAGGCAAAGAGGATGGTAGGGATTGGATGATTTTGATCATGTAATAGTTCGTCAGATTGTTGGGGGCATGTTGCCTATCACCTAGATTGGTGTTTATCTTCTTTGCTTCAACTTGTTGCTCTTAATGCTTGTCACTTTGGGCCCGAGTGCCATGTTTTCAGATCTGAACCCTATGTGTTTTCATGAATATATTTGTGTTCTAGATTCTATCTATGAGTTGTATGCACCTATTATGGCCCGGAACCGGCGATCCCAAAGGTGACAGCTTGGGACACCAAAGGGGATGGTCCATAATTTGAGGATTCCATGTATCCATTGAGTTTATTGCTTTGTTCCGGTGCTCTTTGACAGGAGCACCTTAATCTCCATAAGTTCCCTTTGGCCCCGTTCGTAGCGGGATGGTAGGACAAAAGATGTTGTGCAAGTTCTTATTGGAAGCACGCACAACTACCTACGGGATACATGCCTAACGTTTGATATTTTCCTAGATGATCATTGCTTTTCTGTGTGCCTTGCCCCGTGTTAGAATTTATTACATGTTCACTCTCATCCATGCAGCGCCCAACCATCCATCTCCCTAGCCTACAGTGTTTCCAATCCTGCTGGTCATTAGTTGTTACTTTTGCTGCTACTTTTGCTGTTGCCACTATCATCATCCTATTACCATTACCACTTTTCTTTTGTTGCAAGCAAGTATATTTCAGGTGCGGTTGAATTGACAACTCAACTGTCAAAGCGTATAAATACTCTTTGGCTCCCCGTGTGTCGAATCAATAAATTGGGTTAACTTACCCGCGAAGACTATCTCGACCCCTTACGCCTGTGGGGCATCAACAACTTAGATGTCTTCCTTGTCAACATAACACTTCAAGCATAATAACACAAAGGTTTTGGCTATGTCGCTACTTTGAGAAAAACATGCTTGTTGTTATGACCAAAGCTATACTTGCCAAGATTTAAATAAAGTTTTCGAAGCCATACCTGATATAAGGTCAATACTCCCCATAAGAATCAGCTCATAATGTTGATTGCGTGAAGAGAATACCGAGTGCAGCGAAGAAACCAATAGACTTCTCATTAATATTCCTTCATAGACGACCCCACACTCACGGATACCAAGCTCTCCACAAAAGGAGTGATAGACCTCAAAGCAACACCTATTTCATAAAGTAACTTCCCTAGACATGATACGATTCTACTTGACTCCTAAAGACAAAGATAAAGATAAAGATATCGGGCACTCCCCCAAGCTTGGAACAAGCTAAGGGGATGCCATTACCCGAGGAGTTTTACTCCTCATCTTGTTGTGGTTGTTTCTTCAGATCCCTGATGACACGGCGAAGGGTTCGGTTCTCTAACTCCAGGAGTTCCACTTGTACTATTAGTACAAGGAAATCTTCAAAGAGTTGGTTGGTGATGCGGTAGGCCTCGGAGATGGTGGAAAGCATGCATTGATCTTCAAGTGAAGTGGAGGGCCCTCCTTGTTGTTGGGCAGTGATAGTCTTGACTTCCTCTCTCACGGCGCGCTCCATATCCGCTTGTCTTGCGGAAATTTCTTCTTCGGTATCCCAATCAACATGCTTCCCTTGATTAATATCCTTATGGACTTGACGTAGACGCCATCCCAATAAGTCCTCTCCGCTCGAGCCACAAGAAGAAATCTCTACTAATCAAGTTTTAGTCCTGGAAGAAACAGCCTGAGAAGAAAACACACGAAATCGAGAGATACGCTGCCGGAACGATCCGGGCAAATATATAGCAAAAATTTCTGCAACAGAAGGAAGGTTTCAAGCCTAGGTGGAGTCGGAGTCGGAGTCTAGGGCACCCAGGAGGGTGCCTGGCGCGGCCAGGAGGGGGCCCGCGCCAGGAGGCCTCCTGCCCCCCCTGGAGCTCCGCTCCGGCTCCACTCGGACTTGGAATTTTCCTAATTTTGCAAAAACTTTAAAAAGTAAACTTTTATTGACGTTCGCGATGTTTGCTTACCGTAATACATACCTTTTCTTATTCTGCTCCTGCCGGTGTCTGAAACTGGGCTGCAACATGTTCTTCATGAGTTCTTGTATATATCATGTTTGTATCCACATTGATTGGATCACCTGCCATATAATGTTTGAGTCTTTGTCCATTCACAACTTGAGGTTTGGTGCCTTCGAAATTATTGATCTTGATTGCACCAGACCAATATACTTCTTCGATATGAAAAGGTCCTTCCCATCTGGAAAGTAGTTTACCTGGAGAAAACCTGAAACGAGATCTAAACAACAAAACTTTATCACCAACATTAAATTCACGTTTCAGAATTCTTTTATCGTGCCACTTCTTTACCTTTTCCTTGAACATTTTAGCGCTCTCGTAAGCTTCACTCCTCCACTCATCTAGAGAAGTCAAGTTCATGAGACGCTTTTCACCAGCTAATTTTGGGTCAGCATTAGCCTCCCTGACAGCCCAGAAAGCCTTGTGCTCTAACTCTAATGGTAAATGGAAAGCCTTGCCATAGACCATTTTATACGGAGACATGCCCATGGGGTTTTTGTAAGCAGTTCTATACGCCCACAAAGCATCTCCTAACTTCTTTGACCAGTCCTTTCTAGAACTGTTTACTGTCTTCTGTAAGATCAACTTGATCTCCCTATTGGTGAGCTCAACTTGCCCACTAGTTTGAGGATGGTACGGTGATGCAATCCTATGATTGACATCGTACTTGGCTAGAGCTTTCCTAAAAGCTCCATGCGTGAAGTGTGACCCTCGATCTGTCATGAGGTACCTTGGTACTCCAAACCTAGGAAAAATTACACTCCTTGAGCATTTTCAAAGATGTCTTGTGGTCAGCACTCTCAGTGGGGATTGGTTCAACCCACTTGGTTACATAATCAACATCAACGAAGATGTGTGTGTACTTGTGTGAAGGAGGAAAAGGACCCATAAAATCAAAACCCCAAAAATCAAAAGGTTCGATCACTAGCGAGTAATTCATAGGCATCTCATTTCTCCTGCTAATGTTACCAACTCTCTGACACTTATCACAAGATAGAACGTACCTTCAGGCGTCCTTAAAAAGAGTAGGCCAATAAAAACCTGATTGTAAAACTTTATGTGCGGTCCTTTCACCGGCATGATGTCCTCCATAGGGACTATCGTGACATTGTCGAAGAATGTCCTGCTGCTCGTGCTCCGGTATACATCTTCTCACGATCCCATCTGGACCCTCTTTGAAAAGATGTGGATCATCCCAAAAGTAATGCCTCAAATCTGTGAAGAATTTCTTCCTCTGCTGAAATGTAAAACCTGGAGGCAAAAACTTTGCAACGATAAAATTAGCATAATATGCAAACCAAGGGTCGGAATGAGATTGTACTTTTACAACAGCAAGCTGTTCATCTGGGAAACTGTCGTTGCTTGGAATAGGATCGTGCGGGATATCTTCCATCCTTGAAAGATTATCCACCATCGTATTGTCTTCTCCTTTTCTATTGACAATCTGTAAATCAAATTCTTGAAGAAGTAGTACCCATCTAATGAGTCTTGGTTTGGCGTCCTTTTTCTGCATAAGATACTTAATGGCAGCATGGTCAGTATGAATAATAACTTTAGAATCAACAATATACTGCCTAAACTTATCACAAGCAAACACCACTGCCAAGAATTCCTTCTTGGTAGTAGCATAATTCTTTTGAGCACTATCAAGTGTCTTGCTGCCATAGTGGATGACATTCAACTTCTTGTCAACCCTTTTTCCTAAAACAACTCCAACAGCAAAATCACTAGCATCACACATAATTTCAAAGGGCAAATTCCAGTCATGTGGTTGTACTATAGGAGCGGTTATCAACACTTTCTTAAGAACTTCAAAAGCTTCCTTACAATCTTCATCAAATAAAAAAGGAGAATCCTTCTGGAGAAGATTGGTAAGGGGTCTCGAGGTCTTAGAAAAGTCCTTGATAAATCTTCTATAGAAACCAGCATGACCTAGAAAACTACGAATACCTTTGATGTGCCTTGTATAGGGCATCCTTTCAATAGATTCAATTTTTGCCTTCTCCACTTCAATTCCCCTTTCAGAAATCTTGTGTCCAAGAACTATCCCTTCGTTAACCATGAAATGGCACTTCTCCCAATTGAGCACCAAATTCGTTTCTTCACATCTCTGCAAAACTTTATTAAGATTGTGGAGACAGTGGTCAAAGGAGTTTCCATAGACGGAAAATTCGTCCATGAAAACTTCTACAATCTCCTCACAGAAACCATGAAATATTGTAGACATACACCTCTGAAAAGTAGCAGGTGCATTACACAAACCAAAAGGCGTACGCCTATAAGCATAAGTACCGTAAGGACACGTAAATGTGGTCTTCTCTTGATCCGCGGTGTTAACGTGAATCTGGGAGAAGCCAGAATACCCATCAAGATAGCAGAAGTGGGTGTTTTTAGACAGGCGCTCGAGCATCTGATCAATAAAGGGCAGAGGATAGTGGTCCTTCCTTGTGGCCTTGTTCAACTTCCTGAAATCAATACACATTCTATATCCAATAATAGTCCTCTGAGGTATTAGTTCATTTTTATCATTAGGAACAACAGTTATACCTCCTTTCTTAGGAACACAATGAACGGGACTTACCCACTTACTATCAGCTATAGGATAGATGATACCTGCGGCTAGAAGTTTGAGAACCTCCGTCCTAACCACGTCCTTCATCTTTGGGTTCAACCGTCATTGATGATCAACAACTGTTTTAGCATCGGGCTCGAGATTGATAGTATGTTGGCAAATGGATGGACTAATACCTCGGTGTCTGCGGAGTGTCTCCAATAATCGCTCTTCTTCATACCCTGAAAGGTTAGAATTGATAATAACAGGATATACTTTCTTTTCATCTAAATAAGCATACTTGAGCGTATCGGGTAGTGGTTTTAGATCAAACACCGGGTCTTCTTTTGTTTGTGAGAGGATTCCTAAAGGTTCAACCGGGAGGTTGTGCTTCAGGATATGAGTTTGTCTTAAAAATATGTCTTCTAGTTCATCCCTCTCCTGCATACGTATGTCATTCTCGTGGTCTTCCATAAATTGCTGCAAAGTATCATCAGGAGGAATAGCAATAGAAGCAATTTCTTCAATAATTTTGTCATTACTTGACAAGTCATTACCACGAGGCTGCTTAGAAAACTTAGAAAAATTAAATTCATACGGCTCACCGTCGAATTCAACAGAAACTTTACCTTTCCTGCAATCTATTATAGCTCCACAAGTGCTGAGGAAGGGTCTACCAAATATAATAGGGAAAAAACTATCTTGCACTGAACCAAGTACAAGAAAGTCAGTAGGATATTTTACCTTCCCACAGAGTACTTCAACATCTCTCACAATCCCAACTAGAGAGATCGTTTGTCTATTTGCAAGATGAATCGTGACATCAATGTCCTCGATCTCACACGGCTGAATCTCGTGCATGATCTCTTGATAAAGTGTGAAGGGAATAGCGCTGACGCTAGATCCCAAATCACATAGCCCATAGTAATTATGATCTCCTATTTTGACATATACAACTGGTGTACCTGAAATTGGGCCTTTGTTCTTGGCTGTGACAATGTTAGTGGAAACAACACAAAAACTAATAGTGGATTCTTTAATATCACTGGTTACAAGATCCTTGACCATTGCAACTTGAGGCTTGACCTTGATCATGTCCTCAGGTTTGTCAGTGGTCCTTCCGTTTTTGATGTTGACTCTCCTTCTTCTTAGAAGAATCAATATGAGAAGCAAAGTCCTTGCAAAAGTCAACCGTTAGCTGGGAATCAAGACCAATTTTAGATCAAAAGGTATTAAAGTAATCAGTGTTCACATAACTCTCAATGTAGTCATGCTCATAGTTTATAGCGGGTTCAATACCTTTATCAATTTCCCAGTCTTCAGTGTTCTTCTGGATCCTTTCTATAAGATCCCATTTTTCTTCCATACTTCTGGTCTGGAATACCCCGCTAGAGGAGGCATCCAACATCTCCCTGTCCTGACGAGAAAGCCTGGCATAAAAGTCTGTAAGTATAATTTCCTTGGGGAGCTCATGGTTTGGGCATTTGAGCTTCAGGGACTTCTGTCTCCCCCAAGCTTGAGCGATGCTCTCTCCGTCGCGAGACCAAAAGTTGTAGATGTAGTTCCTGTCTTGGTGAATTTCACGAAGAGGATACAATTTTGCATAAAAGAGAGACATAAGCTCTGGCCATTCAAGTAGATCAGAGTTATCGAGTAGCTTATACCAATCTGAAGCTTTATCTTTGAGTGATACGGAGAATAGTTTCTTCATGACGAACTCCATTGTTACACCTGTAAGCTTAAATAAAGAACATAATTGTGATAAATATACCAGGTGTTCTCCCGGATGTCCTTCTCCTGTATAACGATTATCCAAGACATAACCAATAATACCAGGTGGTATTTTATAGGGCACAATTTCAGTAGGGGTAGGAGTGACCACCACAGTTGTGGGGCGACTCCTTACCAGCAACGAACCAATAGTAGAAGAGTCCATAAGGATTGAAGGTAACAAGAGAAAATAAAGGTTTCTTTACCGGCTTCACTTACCAATAGCGCTACACTCCCCGACAACGGCGCCGGAAAAGCTCGTTGATGGCGGAGAAGTTAATAGGTTTAGTTGGGTTTCCTTCCCTGTTAACCGCGCCAATAAACGATTCTTGATAACCCACAAGTCTAGGGGATCAATTGTAGCTTTTCGATAAATAAGGATGTCGATCCCACGAGGAGCAGAAGGTGTTGATAAGTGACACTGGATAAGGAAAGGGCTGCACACACTGAAAGGTAAATATTTAGGTGTTTTTGTTTAAGCAACAGAAAGATAAAAGATAGGTAAAGTAAACAGGGTAACTGAGGAGTTGCAAGTGGCCCAATCCTTTCACAAGGATAAGCCTAGAAACTGAACTTATAAAAGTTAAAGCGTTCTCGAGAACACACGGGAGAGATAGCCAAGTTACTTTCACCATACTCTGCCAAGTAATATGTATTGTGTTGATAAGTTTTGGTGGGTGGATCAATGCTAGTACACCTTCTAGACTAAGATAAGTGTACACTTATGATTACACACCTTGCAAGCATCCGCAAATACAAGGTAGTAATTAAGGCATAAGCCTAACCACAACATTACGATCAAGGATCCATAACTCCCTTGTGCAAAAGTGTGCGAACTGGGGTTCAGGTTGCTATCACTCCGGCAACCCACCATAAGCATCCTTTGTGCACAACGTATTCCTCTAGGCCCATGAAAGGTGAAGTGTTAAGTGTTCGACTCACATAACACCACTAGAGAAATAACAACACAACTTAAGTATCAAACAACACATAACACTTCAACATCATATGACTACTAACAACTAGACTTCTCCCATGTTCTCAAGAACTAAAGTAAATACTCACAAGACATAAAAGAGATCATGATCAAAGGTGATAGATGGGTGGAAAACAATCTGGACACAATGATATTTATCCAACAAAACTCAATAGCATTCACCACAAAGTAGTAATCAACACCAACAGAGTAGAGAGGATAGATAGTACGGATTACAACACAAGTTTCAATTGTGAGATGAGATGGGATGGAGATGGAGATGGTGCTGATGTTGGGGATGATGTTGATGATGATCTCGATGATGCCCGTGACGATGATGATGATGATGGCGACGATCTCCCCTTCCGGGAGGTGATCTCCCCGGCAGAATCTGCCCGCCGGAGATGGCTTTTCTCCTCTATAGGTTTCCTCCCCATGGCGGTGGCGAAACACGGAAACTCTTCTTTTTTTAGGGTTTCTACCCCAGGGGGGTCTTATAGGCAAGAGGGGGCACCGAGGGGGGCCACCAGGCATCCAGGAGGGTGCCTGGCGCGGCCAGGATGGGGGTCGCGCCAGGCACCCTTCTGGCTGCCTGGTGGGTCCCCTCACCTCCATCCTCGGTGATCCCTAGTCAATCTTCATAAAAACACCCCCCGTAAATTTTCATCGCATTTGGACTTGATCTGATTAAGCAACTTGGTGTCCACTTTTCACCGCTGAATCCTGGTTCTGCTGCTTCAGCATCGGAAGTTATAAACTGTGTAAAACAAGCCAAAACAACATAAGAATAATACTTTAGAGTGGAATATATCAATGAATAGGATGAAATTAAAATATAAAATAGTGATGCATTTTGGACGTATCAGGGTCTAACTTTTTATGAACAGCAAAGAAATCTAAATAAAACTAAAAATAAAACCTAAGAGCGAGACGCTCCAAGCATAGCACATAACGCATGAAGTGATAAATTTATAGTGAGACGATGGACGAACTGATGATTGTTGATCGAGAAGGGGATTTACGGGGTATCTGTCGTGGGGAAGTCACGGCAGATGTCCGTAGAGTCGGACTTGATTATGGGGCCTTTGCTACGAGTGTACGAGGAAGAAGAAACATCACAGAGAAAGAGAAACACGATTTTATACAACTTCAGGCCCCGGGAAACATCGTCCGGTAAAGACCCTACATGTTGTTTGTGGCCAGGTCTTATTCCTTTGCTCACGGGGAGTCACCGGCATGTCCCCGACTCTCTTACAGTTGTATTCAGGAGAAAGCCTACTTTCATGGCGAAAGCCTACTCTGGTGGTGAAATCCTACTCTCATGGCGAAAGCCTACTCTGGTGGTGAAAGCCTACTCTCATATCGAGAGCCTACTCTCATATCGAGAGCCTACTTTGGCGGAAGCCTACTCTGGCGGAACTTGGCCTCTATGGGCGCCCTACCCTTCCGTATATAGGTTGAAGGGGGAGGCTTACATGTAGAGTCCTATTCTGATACAAACTAGTCTCATCTTGTATTACAAGTCGGATATCAATCCGAGTCCTACTCTAAGTCTTGTAGCTATTCGTATCTTCCAAGTTAGGTGGTCTCCATATTGATTCCTTCGTCCGACTGACTCTTGTGGAGGAGAGTCCCCTGTCTGGCCGACTCCTGTAGAGGAGAGTCCCCTGTCTGGCCGACTCCTGTAGAGGAGAGTCCCCTGTCTGGTCGACTCCTGTAGAGGAGAGTCCCCTGTCTGGCCGACTCTTGTAGAGGAGAGTCCATATCAGGCCGACTCATGGAGGTGACTCATGTCAGCCAAATCATGGAGGTGACTCATGTCAGCCGACTCATGGAGGTGACTCACGCCAGCCGACTCATGGAGGTGACTCATGTCAGCCGACTCATGGAGGTGACTCATGTCAGCCGACTCATGGAGGTGACTCATGTCAGCCGACTCTAATCTTCAAGACCTGTCTTCTGGCTGAGTCTTCCTTTTGGGTGCTTATCTTCTGGCCGGGTCTTAGCTGTGAGTAATCCCCCCGACAGTAGCCCCCAATTTTAGCTTGGACACAATCTTGGTGTCGGCTTCATCTTTCATCTGCTTTTTCTTGGCAATGAGATTGTCGTAGAAGAGAACGCTGGGTGCGCGTCCATGGTAAACTTCCAGTATAATGAATAGTTAGGATAAAGACCGGGTCTGGAGGCGAAACCATTAAGCCGGCTTGCTCCACTGATTCATGTCAATGAACCTGATATGATTCAATTTTGAACTCTTCCATGTTTCGGTTCAATGTTGTTTTTTGCTCTTCCGTGTCTTGTAAAAAAACCCGGGAAATTTTTTACGGGCAATTTTATATCCATATCACCTGTAGCCCCCAAGCTCCGAGTTTATCATCTCGTGATTACTTGGAGTTTTGTATATAAAATAGCCTTGCTGCCGTAGCCCCCAAGTGCCGGGTTGTCTTGCCTGCAACAACCTGGGATTTGTACTTGTGAATTTTGCTTCGAAGTAGTGTAGCCCCCAAGTGTCGGGTTGTCTTGCCTGTAGCAACCTGGGACTTAAAATTTCTTGCTTGTTCTCTGAAGTTGGCAAGTATTATACCGGCAATGTTTGTTGAAGCCGGCAAATAATTGCTTGCTGACAAAAACCGATGAATGCGAATTTGATGAAATTGATAGATATGATATGATGGGTAGTGTTCGCAGCTTCTAAATAGAGTGGCCCTTCGAGTGCTGGAATATGTTTGTTTCAGCAACCCGGAATAATGTGTGCCAACTCTTAAGTCGGCATGAGCATCTGAATGTGGCGAGAGCCGGTGCGACGAAAGCCGACTTATATATTTTATATGGAGAGAGCCAGTGCGACGAGTGTCGACATATATATATGGAGAGAGCCAGTGCGACCGAGTTCGACTTTATATATGGCGAGAGCCGTTGCGACCGAGGTCGACTTTATATATGGCGAGAGCTGTTGCGACCGAGGTGGACTTTTTAATGCAGAAGATGCAATGCAGAAGGTATAGTCCCCATGAGTCGGTATTAGTATCTTTGTGTCATACCGGGTTATAGAAAAGATTTTCGGGCTTCTAGCCGCTATGAGTCGACATGCGTGTCTTGACACAGTTCCGAGTCGCATAGGAACTTGCGTTGAGTTGTGGTCCCTATGAGTTGGCATGTGTGCATTGACGCATTACCGAGTCACATAGGTTTTAACTTTGTATCTTGCAAGGATTTTTTTTATATATGCCAAGAAAAAATATGCCTATGATTATGTATGCAAAAAGGGTAAATAAATTTCTCATATAAAAGTCGGTTCTGGATTCATCTTTTCCTCATTTTCTCATTTTTTGAGAAAAGTTTTGGGTTATCAAGGAGTCGGAACTTCTTTGTATGCCGTCTCACATTGATCAGCGTTTTTCCATTTTTTGCTTTTAAAACTCTCTTGAGAGTGTTTAGCCAGGTTTTGCGTTTTAAAATCGTATGAGCATCAAACATACATGCAGTTATAAGGCGCGGAGTGCCACATGTATATGCCGAGTTTTCTTAGTTAACACTCGATGAGTATAGTCGAGCCCCCAAGATTTCCCTGAAATAAGCTATATACACGTAATTACACATATGTGCCGGGTTTTATCAGTTAAAGGTTGATGAGTGTCATCAAGCTCCCTGAACTTTCCCTGAAATAAACACATAAGTGCCCAGTTAACAGTTGAGAGTTGATCAAGCCCCCAAGTTTGTGAGATAATAATAATGCAAAGTATGATATGTATCATGCAAAGAACAGTAAGTAAATGTATGTAATGCATACGATGTTTTGATTTTGAAGGGGTTTGTTGCGACCAAAGTCAGCCTTTTGGTTGTGTGGCGTTTTATCCGGTTGCGACGAAAAGTCGACTTTTAATGGCGGAAGACGGTTGCGATCGATGATCGACTTTATGGCGGAAGCCGGTTGCGATTGAGGATCGAATTTATGGCGGAAGCCGGTTGCGATCGAGGATCGACTTTATGGCGGAAGCCGGTTGCGATCGAGGATCGACTTTATGGCGGAAGCCGGTTGTGATCGAGGATCGAATTTATGGCGGAAGCCGGCGATTTGTAATGATCCTGGACCCATAAAGGAGCCAGATTTTCCGATGAACCGGAACTCATCGAGGAGCCGGAAATTTGTAGACTCTTCTCTTCGGAGAGTCGGAATTTTTCCAACGAACCGGAATCTGAGCCGGAATTTTACCGTCGAAATCAATGGACCAAACTTGTGATGGTCAATTTATGATCCGTCGTTGAAATATAATATATCTCAATCTCTGATGGATCCTGTAGGAGGTCTAGCCCCCGAGTCTTGAGTTGACTCGAGGAGTCGGCTGGGGACTCCATGTATCTGGCTTGATAAATAAACAAGCATTGATCTGATGATGCAAAGAAAACCCAGAAAACCATGGAAGACAACCGTGGTGAGGTTGTGGATGAGCTTCATAGGAGTCAGCGATTGATAGTTCGGCCAATATGTCAAGCCGGCAATAGCGAGAGCCAAGCGGTTGTAAGCCGACGCATATGTGTCTATTAAGCATGATGTTGTAAGACGACGTGTATGTTGACGTCGACTGTGGCGTTGTGAGCCGGCATGAAACGAGGCAAGCCGGCGTGGCCACAGAAAATAATATATGTCCTGAACCTGATGACTTGCTCAAAAGATAGTTGTCCAATGTCCGAAGTGCGGACCAGTCTTAAGTTGAGCCGAATTCGCGATCTCGCGTAGATCAGAAAACGCGTTGTAGTGCGGGAGTCGGCCACGGAGATCTAACCGTTGGAAATTTCCGAAATGTTTTGTGGTAGTAAAGGAATATACCCCTCAGCTTTCCACCAGAGGGATCTTCGACTTGATGTACGAGTCGTCCTCGGGATTTTTTTTCTAAAGTTTTGCGGAGTTCTGCCAGATTTCGATAGTGCTTCAGTGTAGGAGTCGGCCAGGGATATCTAACCGTTGGAATTGGTTGAAATTTTAACATCTTGTAACCAACAGAATTTCCAATAATTTCACGGAAGGGATCTTCAATATGAGTTCCGAGTCGCCTCCTGGAGCGTCTGCAATGCAGATGTTTTTTCTGTTCTGCGAGCTGCGCGTGAGGGTCAATGCTGAACTCATGTTTTGAGTCGCGCGCTCGAATTTTTTCTTGTTTTCTTCATGATCTTGATGTAGATCTTGATATAGACGTTGAGAAAACCGAGGTTGCAATGCACCCGGGTCGCATCAAGTCCTGCTAGAGTCGGCAGATCATTGACTTGTTGATGTAGATTTGTTTGTGCCCGTTCTTCTTCGTCCTGACGATCATGAGTTTCTCGATCCCTGTGAGGATTTCTTCCAAGATGACAACACCCTTGTGCGTAGGCCCCACGGTGGGCGCCAACTTTCGTGGGAAAGTCACAGCAGATGTCCGTAGAGTCGGACTTGATTATGGGGCCTTTGCTACGAGTGTACGAGGAAGAAGAAACATCACAGAGAAAGAGAAATGCGATTTTATACAGCTTCAGGCCCTGGGAAACATCGTCCGGTAAAGACCCTACATGCTGTTTGTGGCCAGGTCTTATTCCTTTGCTCACGGGGAGTCGCCGGCATGTCGCCGACTCTCTTACGGTTGTATTAAGGCGAAAGCCTACTTTCATGGCGAAAGCCTACTCTTGTGGCGAAAGCCTACTCTCATGGCGAAAGCCTACTCTAGTGGCGAAATCCTACTCTGGTGGCGAAAGCCTACTCTCATATCGAGAGCCTTCTTTGGCGGAAGCCTACTCTGGCGGAACTTGGCCTCTATGGGCGCCCTACCCCTCCTTACATAGGTGGAAGGGGGAGGCTTACATGTAGAGTCCTATTCTGATACAAACTAGTCTCATCTTGTATTACAAGTCGGATATTGATACGTCCTAAACGTATCTATAATTTCTGCTTGCTCCATGCATGTGTTGTGTGACTTTGCCATGATTTGCTTGAACTTTCATACACTTTTGAGCATATTTTGAGTAATCTATTAATCCAGTGCATCCAGCTGCCAGTTGCTGTTTTCTGCTGTTTTTGTATTTCAGGTTTTCCGGCCATTAAAAGTGCTCCAAAAAATCCGGAAAAATCAGATAAAAAATCAGCGACCCGGAAGCTTCCGGAATCACCAAGGTAGCGGAGGGGGGCCACCACTAGGAGACCAGGAGGGTCCCTGGCGCGGCCCCACCCTAGGCCGCGCTAGGAGGCCTCCTGGCTGCCTAGAGGGTCCCCTCGACACCCCCTCCCACTATATTTAGCCCTCGGGTTGGAAACCCCTATGATCGATCTCTTTCCGCGAACTCGCCTTTGTACCGCCGCCGCCGCCGTTTGAAGATCGGGGCTGCCTGGAGAAGCTGCCCCGGCACCCTGCCGGGAGGAGGAACCCCCTACGGGAGACCATCCATAGCCATGGACGCCTCCCGGATGTGCCTTGAGTAGTCCCCCTTGAACCATGGGTCCGTGACCAGTAGCTATTGTGATGTACCTCTCCCCTCTTTGTGCTTCCACTTTTGAGACCTCGTGAGGTGCCTCACATGATCGAGGCACTTTTGTAATTTCTGCTATTGCTATGCTGAGTTTGCTGGGATCTGATGGATTATGAGACTATGTTCAGATTGTGATGAGTAATATATTTGGTTCTTCTCTTTTATATTTTGTTCTTGAGTAAATTCTTGCATGTTCTCCGTTGCAGTATTTTGCTTTGGCCAAGTAGTTTTCTTGCAACTCCAAGAGGGAGCGTTATGCTTGATTGTGGGTTCAGCCTCCTGATGTCTAGCTTGAGTGACAGAAACATGAGACTAGGGGATGTGTTGTTGCCACCAGGGATAAAGCAACGGTGCTTGTACCCGCGGGTGCAAGGATTGTTTACTTTACGCAAAGTTCTTTTAATGCAGTTGTCTGTTGCTTTGAGTTTACACTTTGGGTGGGATTCGCAACTTAATACCAGCGAGATGTTCTGGATAGATATATCAAGGTGGATGATTCGTAGTAGATGCAGTTGGATTTCGGTCTACTTACCTTGGCGTACTGCCCATTGCTTTTGAGCCCTTCCTTTCTTTGCAGCATAGTTAGCATTGCGGTGCCTTCATAATTCTGTCAATTGCCCAGCTGTGATTTGTTTACCTCGCTAGCACTTTTACCGTCTTTTGGGAGAGAGACATCACTAGTGAAAATCACGGGACCCCGGTCCATCTTCACATTATTGTTTACACCCTTAGTTTAATTTCAGTCTTTACTTTCAATTCCAGTTTTATCTCTTGCGTTGATCCTTTGAGGCCGGAGGAATTGACAACTCCTCTGTACTCGTTGGGAGAAAAGTTATTTGTATCTGTGTGCAGGTCCACGTCGAGCGTTGTGACACCTACTTGTATCCCTTGGAGTCCTACTGGTTCGATACTAAACCTTAGCATCTTTGCTAAGGGAAACTTGCTGCTAAACTGCATCTCACCTTCCACTTGGGGTAACCAACGAGGAGAGTTGCCACTCTGTATCAAGCGAATTTCTGGCGCCGTTGCCGGGGACTCCAGTCTACAAGATAGGGGAGTTGCACACTATCTTTTATCTTTACTTTTTAGTCTTGTTAGTTTACCTTTCAGTTTTTACTTTTGTATCCCTTATAAAAAAATACCAAAAATACCTGTTACCTTTCTGGTGTGGTCAAGTATGTTAGGAGCTGGTACTTTGAGGGAATCCGAGGTCTTGGATTTCCAACAAAGGAACGGGGAGAATATGAAGAAGGCATGGGACAGAATTTCTGAAGCACATAAGGCAAATATGCCTTGGTTACCTATTAGAATTGTGCTTAGAAATTTTTACTTTGGCCTTTTTAAGTGGTGTAAGTACTCTCTTGATCTTATAGCTGAAGGAGACTTTCTAGAGTGTGATGAAGCTAGAGATCTTGAAATTATACATGGTTTATCTAGTTATTTTTTTTATGATGGTCTTGATACTGTTGTAGACAGAATTGCTACTATTGAGAAGAGACTTGATGCTCTAGACTTTAAAGGAGTAGAAAAACTAAATCCTCCTAGAGAGCAGATTTTGGAAATAGAAAATGACCGGGAGCCTTTTGTTAGGGTTGTTATCTCTAATCAAAACTTCCTCTCTTTTTGTGACATTGGATCTACAGTTTCTATAATGCCAAGCTTTATTTATGATTCTTTGTACCTTGCAAGCATGGACAAATTTCCATCTTTCCACGAACATTCTAATGGTGATATTTCTGAGATCCAGGGAAGATTGAAAGATGTACAAGTCATGTTTCTTAAAAGAAGTGTGGATATTGACTTCTTCATCATGAAGGCCAATCGAGGAAATATAGTGCTTGGAAGGGACTTCCTCCGAGCCATGAAAGGCTTCATTGATATAGGTAAAGGACAAATACGTTTGTGTGGTAAAGCAAAAGGTACGTACCTTTTCCCTCGGAAGAACAAGGATGAGCTTATTGAAAACCCTTTTGAGATCCTTGGTGAACCTTCCGATGATTTTGGAGAACTTTGATCTTTTGCTTTAAGCCTAGCTAATGGCTCTAAAGAAGCGCTTTCGGGAGGCAGCCCGCAACGAATTTAGGATTTCCTTTTTTTTCTTTCTGTTTTTAGTGGTCTTGATGATTTTTACTACTGTAGCAACATCATTGTATGTTTACTTTTCAAGCTGTGTGCCATTTATAGCCTCATATGACAAGGGAAGTGAAAGTTGTGACATGCTGTCCAGAAAACAGATTCTGTCCTCGTGACTAGAAAAATCACATAAAAATCGTAGTTCATCTTTTTGATCTGAGTTTTTTACACAGCGTGCTCTATACAATTACGAAACTTTCTTATGTTCCGAGTTTTTTGATTTGAGTTGCAGAAGTATCCCTAAACAGTTCTTTACTACCTGTTGGTCTGTTTTTCACATATTCTGTCCTGTTTTGCCTTTTCTTCGTTTTGCAAACCTTAAGCTTGCTTTTTATTTGAAAAACCTTTTTGGAAATCTTGAGAAACAGTAGATCTTCAAGATTATATTTATTTTCAGTAGAGAAAAATTATTTTATTATGGTTACTAACCTCGCTAATCAGATTATGATGAGTTATGTATGAAAGGAGTTTTCAAGTGTGCGAGGGAAGATGATGAAAGAACATTAAGAAGTGTCAAGCGTTCAAGCTTGGGGATGCCCCCATGCATCCCCAAGAAATATTCAAGGATACTCAAGCGTCTAAGCTTGGGGATGCCCCCGTGCATCCCCTTCTCCATCGACAATTATCAGTTCGTCTCTCGTTTCACTATATTTTTATCACTTGATACGTTATGTGCTATTCTTGGAGCGTCTCGCTCTTAGGTTTTATTTTTAGTTTTTTTTAGCTTTTCTTGCTTTTCATAACAAGTTAGAACCCAGCTTTCTTTGTGTGGGAGAGAAACATGCTCCACTTCACTCTAGAACACAACATAGGATTTTGATGCTTATCTTTGCTGTGTGTGTTCTTTATCTTCTCGTAGCTACTGTAATGTTTTGCTATTAGCTTTCATGTTTATCTTTTCAAAGAGCTTTTGTTTAGTTTGTTGCTGGAACTCTCTTGAGTTTTCATTTTTATCTTGTTTAGAGAGTTTGCCTGTTGCACTGAGTTTTGTGTCTTGACTAGAAGTAGGTAGTTGAAGTTGCTATTCTCTTTGTAGTAGTAACTTGCAATAGTTTTGAGGTATTGACTAGAGTAATGTTTGAACTTTTGGTGTCAAGAGCTCGAGCCTATTAGTGATAGATGTCGTATTTTGGGCAATCCGTGTTCATTTTCACAAACCTACAAATTAGTTGAGAACTTTAGCTACTAGTTGGATCACTACTCTTCTGAGGGGTCGAATATTAGAGTACACTCGCGTACCATGAGTCGAGGATGCGCAAGGATAACCAAACCCCCATACACTCCTCCTCGGGGTACTTGTCTCTTTGTGAACCTCCTTATTAGATTGAGAGTTACCGATAATAAGTGCATGAGTTCTTCGAACTAATGTGAGTATTCGAAAGTTGACACTTCCACCCACCTATACTTTTTCTAGCCTCTTCGGTACCGTGCATTGCCCTTTCTCACCTTGAGAGTTGGCGCATACTTTGCCGGTGCTTCCAAACCCTTGGCATGATACGCTCTGTCATCATAAGCCTCCTTATATCTTTCCTCAAAATAGCCACCATACCTACCTACAAGGCGTTTCCATCCTTTCCGAGATACATTGCCATGCAACATCCACCTTCTCATGACTTGATATTCATGTCATACATGCTACTTGCTTGATCGATGAGCCGCATGCTAGTTTGGCCTTGCCCTAATCATTGCTACATGACGCGCTAGTATCATTGCATATCCAGCTATCCTGGCAGAGGCATACATTTGCATCATGATAGTTATATCTTCTTTATGTGAGTACCTTTGTAAAGTGTGAAAGATCTCCTATATTCTTGTAAAATATAGAGTGTTGCCCCTAAAGTGAGGAAAAGATCCCAAAGAGGACAAAATCAAAAGATCTCAAAGAGGACAAATGAGAGTTAAATAGAAAGAGGCATTGAGGCCACCAAAAAAATACAAAAAAATCGAAAAAGAGAAAAATAAAAATAAAAGGAGAGAAGGGGGCACACTACTTTTCCTTTTGACAGATCCACACTAGTACTTCATCCTCTATCCCTTGTACTCCATAGAGATCATCATCATGCATATAACTATGTGGGGACCTTCACACTATAGAACTTGGCTTGTATATTCCAATGATGAGCCCCCTCAAACGAGCTCTAGGTCTTCTTGAGCAAGCAAGTTAGATGCACCCCCACTAGTTCCTTTGGAGAGATTTTAGCTCACATGTGCATCCGTTGCATGGCAATCCCTACTCCTCACATCATATCTATCATATGGCCTTCTCTCGCCTATGATTGTCCTCATTGATGTGAGCCTTTCACACCTTTTTGTCTTCCTCCGCCATCTTCTTTCTGTTTCGCCTTTTAGGTGTCAACTTTCTTGATCACGCTCATCCATTGCATGAGTGCTCAAAATATCGAAAGGGAGTGGATCAGTTTGACTTGTACCTAGCTAGTTGTCTCGGGACGAGTCAAGATAAGAATCCAAAGGAGACCAAGTGTGAAACTTTAGTAGATAGTTGTTCTCAACAACCTTTTCTCTCTCTTTTTCCCAGTCCCCTGGTTGCACGCAAACTCCATCTGGAGACATTCGAGTCACGGACAGCGACAACTCTTGCACCTTTTGTTATTTTGTTGCTTGTGTCAATGCTAATATAGACTCTTGCTTGTTAAGACTTGAATTGAATTGCATGCTTTTAATAGCTTTACTTAAAAGTCCTTTTATGGTTGTGTGGCATGTCACCACTGAAATTATGCTTGTTATCATTTACCTACTCGAGGACGAGCAGGAATTAAGCTTGGGGATGTTGATACGTCCCAAATGTATCTATAATTTCTGCTTGCTCCATGCATGTTTTGTGTGACTTTGCCATGATTTGCTTGAACTTTCATACACTTTTGAGCATATTTGGACTAATCTATTAATCCAGTGCACCCAGATGCCAGTTGCTGTTTTCTGCTGTTTTTGTATTTCAGGTTTTCCGGCCATTAAAAGTGCTCCAAAAAATCCGGAAAAATCAGATAAAAATCAACGACCCGGAAGCTTCCGGAATCACCAAGGTAGCGGAGGGGGGGCCACCACCAGGAGACCAGGAGGGTCCCTGGCGCGGCCCCACCCTAGGCCGCGCCAGGAGGCCTCCTGGCTGCCTGGTGGGTCCCCTCGACACCCCCTCCGCCTATATTTAGCCCTCGGGGTGGAAACCCCTAAGATCGATCTCTTTTCCGCGAACTCGCCTCTGTACCGCCTCCGCCGCCGTTTCAAGATCGGGGCTGCCTGGAGAAGTTTTGATCACTGGGGTTCGGAAGGGTGACCCATCTGCTTGTACAACCATAATGAAGGTTTTGGACGACAAGAGTCAGGTGGTAGGTCAGCCTACCGAGTCAATATCTGAGAAGGCATTTCTTGAAGATTTGTTCAAGCGATCTTTAGCTTGTTCTTCAGAGCAGCATGATATATTCCTCCAGCTTCGGGGGCTTTATGAGGTATGTACTTGCCTGCACTATCCTTGATGATACATATCTGTAGCCCCCATAAGCCATCCTGGTGATTGATTGCCATGCTGGGTTATGAAAAAATAAACTATATGAGTCATGAGTCAGTATACCTATTTTGTGGTATGCCGAGTTATGATAAGCTTAAACTGTAGCCCCCATGTATCGATATACCAACTTTGTGGTATGTCGAATCATCATAGTTTTTTGAGCTGTAGCCCCCATGAGCCGGCAGGATGTGATTACATTTCTACCGGTTCATGTATATTTTTTGGAGTTTTTACTCCCAAGTAGCTGTTTAGGCAATAGGTCTAACTAAATACTTTAGTAATATTTCTTTGTTTGTAGGATGTTTCATGGATGCTGGGAAGTCCAAGCGTCAGATGGAGGAACGACTTGCTGCAGAGTTAGCAAAGCTGAAAGGAGCCGACGAAGAAATTGGTCGACTCCGCGAGGAGTTGGTAAAAAAGGATAAAGAACTGGAAGCCATCCGAGCTGAAATGTCTGAAGCCGCAAATGTTCTGACCAGAGCTGTAAATGATGCAGCGGCTCAGCGTGATACATCCGAACGAAAATTAAAGTCGGCCCAAAAGATGCTGGAAACACTCAAGGACAGTATTCACCGACTTGTGTCAGCCATCTTTGGTGAGTCGGCAAAGCTGCTTTTTGAATCTGGGTGTTCCAATTGTCTTTGTTTCTTGCTGACTTTGATCTTTTTGTTTTCGTCTTTACAACAGGCAAGGATCATGATATTCTGGGTGAGATGCCTGCTATGAAGCTGACTTGCACGTTTTCCCTGGTCAAACAATTGTTTGAGGGTTCGTGTAAAGCGATATACGCGACTCAGCCCAAGCCCGCAAGCATGAAGAGGATAACTGATATGATGGGTCCTCTCTCAGTTGTACCCGAGTGGGTAAAGCTGGGGAAGCGATCAACTTGTTATATGGGGGTAATGCGTGGCTTGGAGCTTGCCAAGACATATCATCCTAGGTTGAAGTTGGATCGTCTGGCAGCCGGCTTCCCGGAGCTTAAGGCAGATGAGTCCAATTTTTCCAAGGAAGATTTCATCAAGGTACATAAAGAAACTCGTCCTTTTTCCACCAAGATTGCTGATGACATCAAGCTAAGCCGTATAGAGACTGGATATGATGAGAGCAACAAGAGGCGTCGGATCAATCCGCCGACTCCCGTTGAGTTTTCTCTTCTCCCTCCTCCAAAGATGGCTTCAGATTCGGCGAATCCTGTGGAGCCGTTTCTAGGAGGAGAAGAGGATGACTTGATGATGGATGACATTGCTGATGTGGACTTAATGGAAAGTCGCAATGAAATCTTGCCATCAGTGAATGTCGCCGGGTCTTCATCTCAGAGCCAGGCCAATGTTCCATCGTAAGCCTCTTGGGAAGAGAAAACACTTTCATAATATTTTCGCGGTCATAGTGCCGATTTTGTAATATTGGGAAACATGTCCTGTGGCTTGTGGCTAGCATGTGGTCAGATAGTTTTATGGCGTTTTATCTGAAATTTTCCTGTTTGGCCTTTTGAATGCCAACCTTTTGTGATGCCATCTGACTTTTGTCTTTCGACTTGTTTGTTGCTTGTGTGGAGAAGCTTTTCCATCCGACATCAGCCGAATCATAGATACTTTTAGAGTGTAATCCTCATGAGTCGGTATGATCATCACTGCATCGTGCCGAATCACAGAGATAATTTGAACTGTAGCCCTCAAAGTAACAGATTGTCTTTACCTGCAGCAATCTGGGACTTTACAATTTCTTGCTTGTTTTCTGAAATTGGCGAGTATTATAGGCCAAACCTTTTGATAAGAAAATTTTGAAGTTATTACTCCCCAAGAGTCGGTATACACGGCTGAGTGATATATCGAGTCTTTATGTGAGAAGAAACCTTGAAGCGTAGTCCCCATGAGTCGGTGTGTGCGTCTGTGTGCAGTGCCGAGTCACATAGGTCTTATCTTTTAATCTGCCAAGTCATATAGATATGACACGATGGTTGTGTTTTCGGCTTCTGAATAGAGTGTCCCTTTTGAGTTCTGGGATGTGTTTTCCTTTAGCAACTCAGAATAATGTGTGCCAACTCCAAACCGGTATGTCGGCTAGATCGGCGAGAGCCGATGCGACGAAAGTCGACTTATATATTTTATATGGCGAGAGCGAGTTCGACGAGTGTTGATTTATATATATGTATGGCGATAGCCGTTGCGACGAAAGTCGACTTTGTATATGGAGAGAGCCGTCGCGACCGAAGTCGACTTTGTATATGGCGAGAGCCATTGCGACCGAAGTCGACTTTATATATGGCGAGAGCCGTTGCGACCAAAGTCGACTTTGTATATGGCGAGAGCCGTTGCGACCGAAGTAGACTTTGTATATGGTGAGAGCCGTTGCGACCGAAGTCGACTTTGTATATGGCGAGAGCCGTTGTGACCGAAGTCGACTTATATATTTGCAGGAGATGCAATGATGTTTAAATGGGAAATGTAATGCAATCGGTATGTGTGTATTGACAAACAGCCGCGTCTCATAGGGAAAGAACTTTGAGTTGTAGTCCCGATGAGTCGGCATGTGTGTGTTTTGACACATTGCCGAATCCCCTAGAGGTTTTAACATTATAATTAAAACATGCTTATAATGATGTATGCCAAAAGGTAAATTATGAATTGCTCATATAGAAGTCGACTCTGGATTCATCTTTTCCTCATCTTCTCATTGTTGAGAATTTTTTTGGGTTATCCATGAGTCGGAACTCCTCTGTATATGTCATCTCACATTGATTAGCGTTTTTCCGTTTTATTTAAAACTTCTTCTTGAGAGTTTTTTTGCCGGGTTATAATGATTTAGATCGTATGAACATCAAACATACATGCATTTATATGGCGTGGAGTGTCGCATGTATAGGACGAGTTTTCTTAGTTAAGACTCGATGAGTTTAGTCGAGCCCCAAAGATTTCCCTGAAATAGGCTATATACATGTAATTAAACATATGTGCCGGGTTTTCTAAGTTAAAGGTTGACGAGTATCAACAAGCCCCCTGAACTTTCCCTGAAATAAACACATAATTGCTCAGATAACAGTTGAGAGTTGGTCAAGCCCCCAAGTTTCTGAGATAATAATAATGCAAAGTATGATATGTATGATGCAATGATGCAATGACATGTAAACTGAGTATAGGATGTAATGCATGCAGGAGTCGTTGAGGCTATGGTCAATCGACGATGATTTTTTTACAATCGACTTATTTATTGTATAGGGTGTTCGTCTTGCTGATTCTTCCGTAAAGAAACCTTTGGGGAAGATCGATGATGTTCTTATTATTGTCAATGACAATTACGTTCCCGTTGATTTTACTATTATGGACATTGAATGTGAACCTTCTTGTCCAATTATTTTGGGACGTCCTTTTCTTCGCACCGTAGGTGCTGTTATTGATATGAAAGAAGGGATTATGAAATTCCAATTCCCTCTCTAGAAATGGATGGAAAAATTCCCTAGAAAAAAAGATTAAGTTACATTTTGAGTCCGTCCCACGTGCTAGTTATTTTCTTGATAAGACTTGATTCTTTTTGCATTAAGCCTAGCTAATGGCTTTAAAGAAGCGCTTTCGGGAGGCAGCCCGCAACGAATGTAGGTTTTCCTTTTTTTGTTCTCTTCTGTTTTTAGTGGTCTTGATGATTGTTACTACTGTAGCAACATCATTGTATCTTTACTTTTCAAGCTTTGTGCCAATTATAGCCTCATATGACAAGGGAAGTGAAAGTTGTCACATGCTGTCCAGAAAACAGATTCTGTCCTCGTGACGAGAAAAATCATAGAAAAATCCCAGTTCATCTTTTTGAGCTGAATTTTTTACACAGAGTTCTCTATACAATCAAGGAACTTTCGTATGTTCTGAGTTTTTTGATTTGAGTTGCAGAAGTATCCCTAAAAAAATCTTTACTACCTGCTGGTCTGTTTTTCACAAATTCTGTCCTGTTTTGCCTTTTCTTCGTTTCACAAACCTTAAGCTTACTTTTTCTTTGCAAAAACTTTTTGGAAATCTTAGAAACAGTATCCCTTCAATAATATCCTTATTTCCAGTATAGAAAAAATTATTTTATTATGGGTACTAACCTCGCTAATCAGATTATGATGAGTTATGTATGAAGGGAGTTTTCAAGTGTGCGAGGGAAGATGATAAAAGAAGATTCATGACTGTCAAACGCTCAAGCTTGGGGATACCCCCTTGCACCCCCAAGAAATATTCAAGGAGACTCAAGCGTCTAAGCTTGGGGATGCCCCCATGCATTCCCTTCTCCATTAACAATTATCAGTTCGTCTTTCGTTCCACTATATTTTTATCACTTCATGTGTTATGTGCTATGCTTGGAGCATATCGCTCTTAGGTTTTATTTTTAGTTTTATTTAGCTTTTCTTGCTGTTCATAACAAGTTAGAACCCAACTTTCTTTGTGTGGGATAGAAACACGCTCCACTTTCAAAATCTAGAACACAACATAGGATTCTTCATGCTTATCTTTGATGTGTGTGTTCCTTATCTTTTCATAGCTACTGCCATGTTTAGCTCTTAGTTTTCATGCTTATCTTTTTAAGAGTTTTTGTTTAGTTTGTTGCTAGAACTCTCTTGAGTTTTCATGTTTATCTTGTTTCGAGAGTTTGCCTGTTGCACTGAGTTGTGTGTCTTGACCTGAAGTAGGTAATTGAGGTTGCTATTCTTTTGTAGTAGTAACTTGCAATAGTTTTGATGTATTGCTATGAGTAATGTTTGAACTTCTGGTGTCAAGAGCTTTAGCCTATTAGTGATAAATGTCGTATTTTGGGCAATCCGTGTTTATTTTCTAAAACCTACAAAAATTAGTTGAGAACTTTAGCTACTAGATGGATCACTACTCTTTGAAGGGATCGAATATTAGAGTACACTCA
This sequence comes from Bromus sterilis, assembly GCA_950022295.1. Taxonomy (NCBI): domain Eukaryota; kingdom Viridiplantae; phylum Streptophyta; class Magnoliopsida; order Poales; family Poaceae; genus Bromus; species Bromus sterilis. Next base: position 277,482,462 of record OX465599.1, on the reverse strand, counting down.
CGTACCATGAGTCGAGGATGCGCAAGGATAGCAAAACCCCCATACACTCCTCCTCGGGGAACTTGTCTCTTTGTGAACCTCCTTATTAGATTGAGAGTTACCGATAATAAGTGCATGAGTTCTTCGGACTAATATGAGTATTCGAAAGTTGACACTTCCACCTACCCATATTTTTCTAGCCTCTCCTATGCCGTGCATTGCCTCCTTCTCACTCCGGGAGTTGGCGTCCACCTTCTCCTGTACATCCAAATCCTTGGCATGATACGCTCTGTCATCATAAACCCCCTTATATCCTTCCTAAAAACAGCCACCGTACCTACCTATCAAGGCATTTCCATAGCCTTTCCGAGATACATTGCCATGCAACATCCACCTTCTCATGACTTGATCTTCATGTCATACATGCTTTTGCTTGATCGATGAGCCACATGCTAGTTGGGCCTTGCCCTAATAATTTCTACATGACGCGCTAGTATCATTGCATATCCTACTACACTGGCAGAGGCATACATTTGCATACTTCATGATAGTTTCATTTTCTTTATGTTGAGTACTTTTGTAAAGTGTGAAAGATCTTCTATACTTCTTGTAATGTATAGAGTGATGCCCCTAAAGTGAGGAAAATATCCCAAAGAGTACAAAATCAAAAGATCCCAAAGAGGACAAAATCAAAAGATCCCAAAGAGGACAAATGAGAGAAATAGAAAGAGCCATTGAGGCCACCAAAAATACAAAAAAATAGAAAAAAGAGAAAAAGAAATAAAAAGAGAGAAGGGGGCACACTACTATTCCTTTTTAGAGAACCACACTCGTACTCCATCTTATATCTTGTACTCCATAGAGATTATCATTCATGCATATAGCTATGTGGGGACCTTCACACTATAGAACTTGGCTTGTATATTCCAGTGATGAGCCTCCTCAAATGAGCTCTAGGTCTTCTTGAGCAAGCAAGTTGGATGCACCACCACTAGTTCCATTGGAGAGCTTACCTTAGCTCATATGTGCATCCGTTGCATGACAATCCCTACTCCTCACATCATATCTATCATTTGGCCTTCTCGCCTATGATTGTCCTCATTGATGTGAGCCTTTCACACATTTTTTTGTCTTCCTCCCCCATCATTTTTCTCTCCTTTGCCATCCTAAGTGTCAACTTTCTTGCTTACGCTCATCCATTGCATGAGTGCTCAAAATATCGAAAAGGAGTGGATCATTTTGACTTGTACCTGGCTAGTGGTCTAGGGATGAGTCAAGATAAGATTCCAAACAAGACCAAGTGTGAAACTTTATTAGATTAAGTTTTCAACAATAAAAACTATGTTTTACTCTCTCGTATATCCATATCCCCTTTCTTGCACGCAAACACCATTCGGAGACATTCGAGTCACGGACAGCGAGAGCCCTTGCACCTTTATGTTCTTATGTTGCTTGTTTCAATGCTAATATAGACTCTTGCCTGTTATGACTTGAATTGAATTACATGCCTTGATTGCTTTACTTAAAAGTTCTTATATGGTTGGTAGCATGTCACCACAGAAATTATGTTTGTTAGCATTTACCTACTCGAGGACGAGCAGGAATTAAGCTTGGGGATGTTGATACGTCCAAAACGTATCTATAATTTCTGGTTGCTCCATGGCTCTTTTGTGTGATATTGCTATGATATTGATGAACTTCCATACACTTTTGATCATATTTGGACTAACCTATTAACTCAGTGCACCCCAGTGCCAGTTCCTGTTTTTTGCTGCTTTTGTGTTTCAGGTTTTCCCATTACTTAAAGTGCCAGAAAAATTTCGGGAAAAATATAGGAAAAATCAGCGTACAGGAAGCTTCGCGAAGAGCCCGAGTGGGGCCAGAGGGGAGCCAGGGGTGGCCCAGGCGGCCACCTGGCGCAACCATCCCCTAGGTCGCGCCAGGGGGGCGCCTGGGGCCCCTGGTCCACCTCTGGATTCCCCCTTCGCCTATTTATCCCTCTCGTCCCGAAACCCTCGAGGATAGAACCCTTTTTCTTGATCTCTCCTCTGTTCTTCCTCCGCCGCGCTTCCAAGATCGGGAGCACCAGGAGACCTCTTCCCGACACCCTATCGGAGGGAGGAACCACCTCCGGGAGCTTCTCCACCACCATGGATGCTTTCTGGATGAACCGTGAGTAGTACACCTTGGACCAGGGGTCTATGATCAGTAGCTATGTGATGTTCTCCTCCCCTCTTTGTTCTTCATGGTTTAGACCTAGTGAGATGCCCTACATGATCGAGGCACATATGTAATCTTTCTGTTGTTGCTATGCTGAGTTTGCTGGGATCCGATGGATTATGAGACTATGTTCAGATTGTGTTTGAGTAATATATTTGATTCTCCTCTTTTATATTTATGGTCTTGAGTAATTCTTGCATGTTCTCCGTTGCTGTTTATTGCTTTGGCCAAGTAGTAGGTAGTGACTCCAAGAGGGAGCGTTATGCATGATTGTGGGTTCATGCCTCCTGATGACTAGATTGAGTGACAGAAACATGAGTCTAGGGGATGTGGTGTTGCCACAAGGGAGAAAACAACGATGCTTGTACTTGCAGGTGCAAGGATTGTTTACTTTTTGCAAAGTTCTTTAATGCAGTTGTCTGTTCCTTTGAGTTTACACTTTGGGTGGGATTCGAAACTTAATACCAGTGAGATGTTCTGGATAGATATCTCAAGGTGGATGACTAGTAGGTAGATGCAGATGAATTTCGGTCTACTTCTCTTGGCGTACCGCCCATGCTTTTGAGCCTCTTCCTTTCTTTATAGCATAGTTAGCATTGGTTTGCGCACATAATCCTGTCAATTGCCCAGCTGTAATTTGTTTACCTCGCAAGGCTATTTTATCGTCTTTTGGGAGAGAGACATCAGTAGTGAACATCATGGGACCCAAGTCCATATTTCCAATACTGTTTACACCCACTATTTATTTTCTGATTTATTTACTTTTCTGTTGCTATCACTATCATTATTATCCCGTGCATTTGATTCTTTGTGAACAACATGGCCGGAGGGATTGCCAACCTCTCTGAACTCGTTGGGAGCAAAGTTATCTGTTGTGTGTGCAGGTCCACGTCAACTGCCTAACTTCTGGCGCCGTTGTCACCTTGCTGTCATTGCCGGAGTCCTACTGGAGACAAACCTTGGTATCTTCACCGAGGGAAATTTGCTGCTGTCTACATCTCAACCTTCCACTTTGGGTAACCATCGAGGGGCGAGAAGCCATCACACTCTGCCAGAAGGAGGAATCCCCTCCGGGACACCATCCATCGCCATGGGCGCCTCCCGGATGTACAGTGAGTAGTCCCCCTTTGTCGGGACCCGGGGTTAGCGTATGCAAGTACAGTTAAGACATAGTCATATGGAGAGCCGAGAACCGCACCCACTTGTCTAAACAGACAAGGCCAAGCACTGAACATTCTCGGAAAGCATCGTACGTGCGGGGCATCCCATCCAGGCCGGATGATCAACTGAGATGGGTCCTCATCGTCCGCACACAAGTCAAATGATATGGGTGGTGAACTCCCATATTCAAAGACAAGTCGCCTCAACCATACTACCGACTATCTCAAAACTCTTACATAGAATTACTCCAGCCCGATCACTTAGTCGGGGTCTAGGGCGGGCTCGATCATACCACAAAGTGTGCACGAGACGGAGTCTCGAGCAATCGCATCGTGATGCCCCAAGATGCGCACATCTAAGGGCCACTTGGTGTATGAAAGACCGCCAGCCAGAACACAACTAAGGTCTCGAAAACCCATACAAAGACATGCATGTTATAAACATACACGCAGCACACATGCCTTGTATGAACAGTAGGTACCATTGCAATTCTCTACAAAGTGTACATTTTATTTATAACTCTTATAGAGTACACACAGAGATCACATACATGTGATCCAACATTACAACACAGGCGGAAGCAAATTATGTCTGAGTACAGACAAGTTTAACAAATGGTTAAGAAGCCTTATTTAAACACAAAGCCCTCCACGAGGGAACCAGTCTACTGACTGGGACTAGACTAGCTTAACTTCAGTCGTCCAGCTCGATGAAGAAGCCACCTTCGGGGTCAGTGGCGTCATCTAAAACATAGATTAAGCAAACGTGTGTACAAAGGCGTACTCAGCAAGACTTACATAGGAGCTATACTACTCATGCATATGTATCAAGGTAAAGGGAGGTGGGGTTCACTTGCAGAAGTGCCAGCTTTGACTTGGCTAATCCTGAACTACGAGTACCAGACTTTGAGGTAAGAAGCGTACACGAGTCCACTACTTTCACCAACCAATACACCACTATGGTGCCTTCCTAGACTTCCCCACGAGAAAGCACGCCATAGCACTCACACTTATCTTGGTGTGTTTTAGAAGTATCCGGTTCAAGTTATCTAATAATCAAGCTAAGCTTTCCAAGCAGTCCATAACTGCGGATGCGGCTATTCGAATAGTTTTGTTAACCTTGCAAGGGTGTACCGCTACACACACATGACCATCATTTACCGCCTTTGATCTCGACACCATTCAAGGGGTGCCGGCGAGGATGCTCACCACAACTGTTACCTCATAGCCGATCTAGTCCGAGAAAGCCGCCTACTTGGGTTGGTTACCACTATCATGAACCCGGCCGGTTTACCGAAGTGGACCCAAGCGATGTGTGCGTGGTGCATAATCCGGTCTCGGGTGAGCCGTTCTCTCACTTAGCATCCAGGCCACAAGCCTACCAGAACTCCGAACTACTGCGATATCTGGACATCGAAAGGGATGAGTTAGTAAGTTGAGAGGGGTCAGTGAGCCCAATGTGTGGTTGTACTCTTCATCTTGGATCATCACACAAGAACTCGTACTAGGGCGGTCTTCAACGAGACAACCCACCGTGTACTCCTACACAGCCTCTCATCGTTCACCTTGTATTAGGGTCGATTCACCAACACTTTTCTACCATCATCAACATGATCACTACCATCCCGACTCACATCACAGTAACAACATGGTATCATACTAAGCATGCAATAAGCAGTAACATTGCAGGGGTTACATGATATCAAACAACTCCTACAGTTGCTAGGATTGTGGTTTGCTTACTACTGTGACAAAATGATAGGTCATGCAAAGGAATGGGTTCATCTATGCGGTAGAATCGTAACATGGTGATCATCCTATACAATGCATAAGCGAGACATGAGAGGGAAGTGGGATTTTATCGATATGATCAATGGGGGTTTGCTTGCCTTGCTGACGAGGTTCGGTTTCTGGATCTTCAGCGAAGGGGGTGACCTCTTGCTCCGGTTCCACCTCTACTCGACAAACAAAGCACGAAGTAGCAATCAATATGAATGCAATGCTCAAGCACATGATTGAATGTTTAAAACTTTAAGTATAAGTTTTGATGTGTGTGAGGCAATTCCATTTAAGTGGAGTATATTGCATTTAAAATGCAAATTCAAATTCCACATTTGAATTCAAATTAACCAAGTTGTATGTGACATAGTTTGATCATTTTGAATTATCTTCAAATGTATAAGATATGCCTCTGATGTGTGATTGAATTGTAGCATGTTGCCATGGTTCAAGTTGCAAAATTATTTGATTTGAATTTGATTTAATTCCATTTAAATCAAATAGCAAATGCTACTGATCACATTTTAAATTCAACTCAAACAGAGTTGAAAGTTGCATATTTGGAAAGATAATTTTCTCCTGATCATTTTTCATATATTATTTGTCCAATTTGGAGTTAATATGAATTTTCTATGAATTTCCAAATTTTGGGGTATTTTCTGGAATTTCTGGAATTCTTTTAATTCAAATAATCTCTGGAAATTCATTTAAATGATTTACTGCGTCAGGCTGACGTCAAGCTGGTGTCAGGGGGGGGCTGACATGTGGGTCCACCCTGTCAGTGACTGGTTAACTTAACCCGTGGGTTAACTTAATCCAGTGGCTTAATTAAGCCACTGGGCCCACTGGTCAGTGACCCAGGGGTCACTAATTAGGTGATTAACCGGGGGGGGTTAGCCTGACACGCCGGCGGCTTGACGCCGGCGACTGGACCACGGCGGCGCAGCACGGGAACTCGATTCCGGCCACAGGAGGGGAAACGGAGGGCACCAACTTGCTCCTGGAGGTCTCCCGCGTCTTCTGGAGGCATCGGGGAGGTCGGAAGCGACGACGGCGACGACTCCGGCGGCAGCAGAACGGCGGCGAGGTCGTAGTCGACGTTACCGTGCACGGTTCGGGTTGATCTCGCTCGCGTTCGAAAGCTAGCATGACCAGGAGCTAAACGCGCGCGCTGGCTGAGTCGAAGGGGCACAGGGGCAACCTCGAGCTCATCCATGGCGGAGGCCATGCTCGGCTTTCATGGCAAAACGCAAAGGAGAAGGAGAAATACTCCGGGGTTGGTCGGGGCGGATGAAGAAGCTCACCCTGAAGCTAGCAGAGGAGTCAGGGAGGTCGGGGAGGTCGCGATGGAGGCGAATTCGACGACGGCGACTTGCGGGTCCGGCGACTCCTCGTTGAAGTTGGCGTCGTCTGCTGAGGAGCTCGGGCTCGATTGGTTGAGGGGAACGACGAAGACGTCTGCTGCGGTTCTCCAGGACACGGCGGCACGGCTCGGGGACGACGGTGGTTACGTGGACTCGACGGCGTGCTCCACGGCGGTCTTCGGGCGGCGACGAATCGAGGAAAGGAGGAGGAGGAGGAAGCTCTGGAGGGGGGAATGGATCAGGACGGGAGAGAGGCGTCTCCAGGCGCGAGAAGGGGGCACGGGGAGGCCTGGAAGGTGCTCAACGGCGACGTGGCGTCCACGGATGGCTCGGTGGCATTCCACCGAGCAGCTTGGAGGCGCGGGACGGGGAAGAAGACGCCCCTGCCCTTGTGGGCCGGCTGGGCTGGGGTGGGCCTGCTTCGCCTGGGCGCCAGGTAAGCCTTTTCCTTTTTCTGTTTAATCTTTCCTTTCTGTTTTTCTGTATATTTGTTTTGACTTTGGTAAAAATACCAAATCATTTTATTAAATGCTGAAAACTTTTATGTGGCCTCCTAATAATATAGACTAGCCACTCATAAACTTTCAACATTTTTAAAATTCAAATGATTTGAATTTTAAATCAAATAGGGGTATTTCTTTAATTCCAAGGTACTGTTTGAATATTTGAAAAATCTATGAGCATGGGGTGGGTCCCACATCACTTGATATGTGATCACACTCATTTATAAGACTTTTCAAAACTCTAACATGAATTTTTGGAAAAGATTTTTATCTGGCCTTTTGAATTAATTCATCTGGGGGGTGTTCCTTCTCCCATTTGGATTTTGAAATTGATTTCCAAGATTTCTTTTTGAAAATTTGACATGATGCAAAGGCACTAGCTAACCCTAGCACATACCTAACAGAGGGTTCTGACAACTCGCCCCCACTCAAAAGAATCTCGTCCCGAGATTCAGAAGTCTACGGGAGGAAGGAGGGGTAGTCGGTAAGGAGACGGTCTTCTCTTTCCCACGTGGCTTCTCTTTCAGAGTGGTGTGACCATTGCACTTTCAGAAACCTAATCTTCTGGCGACGAGTGACACGCTCTGCGGAATCAAGAATACGAACGGGGTATTCTCGATAAGAAAGGTCATCTTGGAGATCAAGCGTTTCATGGTCGACTTCGCGGATGGGGTCCTTGAAGCAACGCCTGAGTTGGGACACATGGAATACATCATGTACTCGTGAGAGGTGCAAAGGTAGTTCAAGTTGGTAGGCAACTTCTCCACGTTTAGCAATAATGCGGAAAGGTCCGATGTAACGTGGGGCCAACTTGCCTTTGATACCGAAACGTTGGGTTCCCTTCAGAGGAGTAACCCGAAGGTAATCCTTATCATCCAGATTGTAGCTCTCTTGCCTATGATGACGATCATAGTAGCTTTTCTGACGAGACTGGGCTGCTTTCAATTGATCACGAACAATGCGAACTTGCTCTTCTGCTTCCTTGATCATGTCCGGACCAAAGAATTGTCTTTCACCGGTTTCAGACCAGTTTAGTGTTGTTCGACATCGTCGTCCATAAAGGAGTTCAAAAGGAGCCATGTTCAGACTAGATTGAAAACTATTGTTATAAGCAAATTCGGCAAATGGAAGAGAATTCTCCCAATTCTTTTCGAATGAGATAACGCAAGCTCTGAGCATGTCTTCAAGAATTTGGTTAACCCTTTCGACTTGACCGCTAGACTGAGGATGGAAAGCTGTACTAAAGGAGAGATGAGTTCCCATAGCACGTTGGAAGCTTCCCCAAAATCTAGAGGTGAAAAAGCTACCGCGATCAGAATTGATTTCCAAAGGAACACCATGAAGGGACACAATTCTGGATATGTACAAGTCCGCTAACTGGCTAGCAGTTATAGACTCGCGAACCGGAAGGAAGTGAGCAACTTTGGAAAGCCTATCTATGACAACGAAGATGGCATTGTTTCCTTTCTGGGTTCTTGGAAAGCCGGTGATGAAGTCCATACCGACTTTGTCCCATTTCCACTCGGGAATAGACAAAGGTTGAAGTGTACCAGCAGGTCTTTGATGTTCTGCCTTAATGCGACGACAAACATCACATTCGGCAACAAATTGAGCAATGTCTCTCTTCATCCTAGTCCACCAAAATCTCTGTCGTAGATCTCGGTACAATTTTGTGCTATCGGGATGAATTGAGAGGGGTGTGTCATGGGCTTCTTTGAGGATGAGTTGCCTTAGATCTCTATTCTTAGGTACTACCAAACGATTTTCAAAGAATACCGTTCCCTTGCTATCTGTGGAGAAACATTTAGCAACTCCGCTAGCAATGTTCTCCTTTATCCGGCGAACACCTCGTGCACGCCTTTGGGCAACTATGATTTGATCCTCAAGAGTTGGTTTCGCCACCAAGGTAGAAAGATAGCCATGGGGAACAATCTCAAGATTGAGCTTGCGAAAGTCCTCATGAAGAAGTGGTTGATACTGTTGTAACATGAGGTTGTTACAATACGACTTACGACTTAGTGCATCAGCCATGACATTGGCTTTGCCTGGGGTGTAAGAAATTACTACGTCGTAATCTTTTATCAACTCAATCTAGCGTCTTTGCCTGAGATTAAGATCTGGCTGGGTGAAAATATATTTGAGGCTTTGGTGGTCGGAATAAATCTCGCAACGGTTACCAAGAAGGTAATGTCGCCAAGTTGTTAGGGCATGAACTACGGCAGCGAGTTCAAGGTCATGGGTAGGATAGTTCTCTTCATGTGGCCGCAACTGGCGTGAAGCATAAGCTACCACATGTCGATCTTGCAGAAGTATGCATCCTAACCCTTGCCATGAGGCATCACAATAGATCTCGAAATCTCTTTTGGTGTCTGGAGGTGCAAGTACGGCTGCAGAAGTCAATCTTCTTTTTAGCTCTTGAAAGCTTTCCTCGCACTTGGGAGTCCATAAGAATTTCTTATCTTTCTTGAGGAGTTCAGTTAGAGGCTTTGCAACTTTAGAAAAGTTCTCGACGAAGCGACGGCAATAGCTGGCTAGGCCAAGAAAACTCCTAACTTGCTTAACCGATTCATGTGGAGTCCAGTCAAGGACGGCCTGAACTCTCTCGGGATTCACAGCAATGCCTCTCGCAGAAATCACGTGGCCTAAGTAGGTCACTTCTGGTAGCCAAAATTCACACTTGGAGAATTTAGCATACAGGCGATGCTCTCTAAGTTTCATCAATACCAGCCTTAGGTGTTCGGCATGATCTTCTTCGTCCTTCGAGTAGATGAGAATATCATCAAGATAAACCACAACAAATTTATCTAGGTACTCCATGAAGATCGAATTCATCAAGCGTGAGAATGTGGCGGGGGCATTGGTTAAACCAAAGGACATGACGGTGTACTCGTAAAGACCATAACGAGTAGTAAAAGCCGTTTTGGGAATGTCCTCGTTTCGGATTCTGATCTGATGATAACCTAATCTCAAATCCATCTTGGAGAAGACGGAGGATCCTGCAAGTTGATCATAAAGATCATTGATCCTGGGCAGTGGGTATTTGTTCTTTATCGTCGCTAAATTTAGCGGGCGATAGTCTACGCACATCCTTTCTGTTCCATCTTTCTTATTTACGAACAGAACGGGGCAACCCCATGGCGATGAGCTAGGGCGGATGAAGCCTTTTGCCAACGAAGCATGAAGTTGGGTTTTTAGCTCAGCTAACTCATGTGGGGCCATTTTATATGGGCGTTTGGAAATTGGTGCGGTTCCTGGAACAAGATCCACTATAAATTCTACACATCTGTCGGGTGGCATGCCCGGCAGCTCTTCAGGAAAGACATCCGGGAAGTCACGAACCACCGGAATATCTTCAAGTTCGGGAAGGGGAAGTACATTCAAGGAATGCACTTGGGTTCTTGTTCTGGGTGAGGTATAGTTGACTGTTTGGCCTGAAGGGTGGGTGAGTTTCACGGATTTGCTTCTGCAATCCAGGTAGGCATTCTGTCTTGATAGCCAATCCATGCCAAGGATGACATCAATGTCTGAAGACTTGAGGGCTATGAGTGAAGCAACGAATACTAAACCCTCAATTTCAATTTGATTACCATGGATTACTCTATTAGTTTGCCATCTTGACCCTGGAGTCTGAATAATCATCGGGGTGGACAATTCAACAAAGGGTAACTCATGACGAAGTGCATAACTTTCCGACATGAATGAATGAGATGCTCCTGGGTCGAAAAGAACAGAATTAGGAAAAAAATTGACTGGGAGCGTACCAAGAATGACGTCAGTGGTGTCGTCAGTCTCTTCGGCAGCAATCTGGTTCAGACGTCCACGAGTGGTGGAAGGAGCGGGTTTGGCGGTGTAGACCTTCTGGGTTGGCTTGCCACGACCATTGTTGTTGTTGTTGTTGCCTCTGACACGTGGTGGAGCATTCTGGTGTTGGAGCTGGTTCTGGGGACACTCTCGAGAATAGTGGCCTGCCTGACCACACTTGTAACAGGCTCCGAAAATAGTGCGTGGAGCTGGGTGGTTTGGTGGAGCTGGGTGGAACTGGGTGGGTGGACGAGGCGCCACATAGGATGGCCTCGGGGGGTTGTTCTGGCGGAACATGCTATTTGGGATCCATATCTTGCGCTTCTGGGAGAGAGAACTGGATGAACTGTCCTCTCTGGGGTGTTTGCGAAAGTCGTTGGGGGTGTTCACGTCCTCTGCCTTGATGGCCTTGTTGACAAGGACCTGAAAAGTGGCAAAGTCATGAAGGTTGAGCTCGCGACGGAGTCCGGAGTTTAGGCCACGACGGAACCTCTCTTGTTTCTTGGAGTCGGTGGAGACTTCGTCAGTTGCATAACGAGCAAGTCGGTTGAACTCACGACTAAACTCGTCCACGGTTCTTCTGCCTTGAGTGAGGTTACAGAATTCCTCACGCTTGCGGTCCATGAGACCTTTGGGAATGTGGTGCTCGCGGAAGGACATGCAGAATTCCTCCCAAGATGCAGGTGGTCCAACGGGTCGCATATTCAGAAAGTTCTCCCACCAAGAACTAGCTGCACCTTCGAGGTGATAGGTGGCATAGCTGACCTTGTCACCAGTTGCAACACGGCCTGCTTGGAGCTTCCTCTCGATGCTGCGGAGCCAGTCATCGGCGTCAAGGGGCTCGGTGGAGTAACTAAAAACCGGGGGATGAAGTCGGATGAAGTCGTTCAGGGACACCAACTCATTGCGCTGCTGAGTGGTGTTGCGTGCAATGACTTCCAGCAGGTGGTGAGAGTCACGGCGGTTCCTCTCCACTTCCATCAGAACTTGTGCCATCGTGGGTGGGGGTGGAAGGTTGTCTTCCTCCTGGTTGTTCCCACGACCTTGGTTACGACCAATCTGGCCACGGGTTCCTTGAGACATCCTGAATGTGAAAACCAAAGTCAAACAGAGTTGATTTGAAGAATCTAAACAAGGTATTGAAGTACTAGAAGTATTACAGAGCAAAGGAAGTAATCATCTTGACAACATGGTGATAAAGCATACAAGCCATATATTCACAAGCTGTCATACAAACCATACATCGTTTTAGTACAAGCACCAAGCTAATACAAACGTGATGAAGATGATACATCCTTCAGAGGCACTCTGACTTCCTATACATTATTTATCTAAGCCTCTGGAACTTAGACACCTTGCTTACAATATACTAGGATACTACTACATCCTCACTAAGTAAGACCACAGGCGGTCTCACTCATCTCCATCTCCATAGTAGTCCTCATAAAAGTTACCCGCGTATCCCGGTAGCTGGAGGTGACCATCGGAAAACACGGAGTCTTGTGGACCCTGATATCCATTTGGGCAAGGATGGGGCCTAGGTCCAGTGTAGGGTGGAAGCAAAGGACCACGGGGTGGAAAAATGCCTCCAATCTCGGGCCAAGCAACTCGAGAAGGCATCTGAGTCCTCACTGGGTAGATCGCATCAAACTCAACTGATCCCACGCTCACAAAGGGTGCCAAGAGCGTCAGTGCTCGGTACAGACGAACACGGGTGGCGTGGAGCTCAAAACGGAGAGCGCGTGCATCACGATCTCTGTCACTAGCAAACCTAGCAGTCACCTGGAGTGTTGGATCCTCTGCAGAGTGATCTGAGTAGAGTCCGGTGTAATATCCCTCTTCTCCTGGAAGTGCAGCAGGGATATAGCGGAAAGAAGTCTCTCTCAGCATGGTGTGCTCCTCTCTCAGCAGGGTAATACATGAATATGCAGCATCCTGCACAGCCATGTTCTCGGTAACGCCAATGCCATGTCCAAAGTGGATAGGCTGGGTGACTCCAACGTGGTGCGAGAAGATCCGGACAATGCAGTGGAACTGCGTCTGGTTGAAGTCGTGGAACTGCTCCTCGATGGTGTACTCAGGGTACCATCGATATCCCACATAGGACATCATCTCGATCAACGTGGCGGGATGGCCACGCACACCGAGGCACCTGGTCAAACGAACAATCTGCCGAGGGGGAAGATCTGCCATCTGAAACCGAAAGGAGATTGCAAATGCATCAGATTATGAGATAAACCTGGAATGACTCGGACAACATAACGGCTGTAATTGTAAGAAATGACAATTTCTTCCAACATGGAAACATCACTTATATACGATGTAACAAAACAGGGAGCATAACCAATCTAACAAACCGAACACAACTTTCCTACGGCTACAAGGAAACAAACAACGAGATGTTCTAATCAGAAAGAGGAGAGCCTAGTCCTATCTTCCCGTAGAATAAGATGAGGGTGACTCAGAATTCAGAACGAAGGGGTTAAGGAGAAAAAGAAGCCTTACGTTGTTCCCTTATATACCCAGAGTAACTATATAACTATAGAATGCTAGACTCGACTTCGGTCAAGGCTACTAGTCCTACAGCCAGTCCTGCTCTGATACCAAGTCTGTCGGGACCCGGGGTTAGCGTATGCAAGTACAGTTAAGACATAGTCATATGGAGAGCCGAGAACCGCACCCACTTGTCTAAACAGACAAGGCCAAGCACTGAACATTCTCGGAAAGCATCGTACGTGAGGGGCATCGCATCCAGGCCGGATGATCAACTGAGATGGGTCCTCATCGTCCGCACACAAGTCAAATGATATGGGTGGTGAACTCCCATATTCAAAGACAAGTCGCCTCAACCATACTACCGACTATCTCAAAACTCTTACATAGACTTACTCCAGCCCGATCACTTAGTCGGGGTCTAGGGCGGGCTCGATCATACCACAAAGTGTGCACGAGACGGAGTCTCGAGCAATCGCATCGTGATGCCCCAAGCTGCGCACATCTAAGGGCCACTTGGTGTATGAAAGACCGCCAGCCAGAACACAACTAAGGTCTCGAAAACCCATACAAAGACATGCATGTTATAAACATACACGCAACACACATGCCTTGTATGAACAGTAGGTACCATTGCAATTCTCTACAAAGTGTACATTTTATTTATAACTCTTATCGAGTACACACAGAGATCACATACATGTGATCCAACATTACAACACAGGCGGAAGCAAATTATGTCTGAGTACAGACAAGTTTAACAAATGGCTTAAGAAGCCTTATTTAAACACAAAGCCCTCCACGAGGGGAACCAGTCTGCTGACTGGGACTAGACTAGCTTAACTTCAGTCGTCCAACTCGATGAAGAAGCCACCTTCGGGGTCAGTGGCGTCATCTAAAACATAGATTAAGCAAACGTGTGTACAAAGGCGTACTCAGCAAGACTTACATAGGAGCTATACTACTCATGCATATGTATCAAGGTAAAGGGAGGTGGGGTTCACTTGCAGAAGTGCCAGCTTTGACTTGGCTAATCCTGAACTACGAGTACCAGACTTTGAGGTAAGAAGCGTACACGAGTCCACTACTTTCACCAACCAATACACCACTATGGTGCCTTCCTCGACTTCCCCACGAGAAAGCACGCCATAGCACTCACACTTATCTTGGTGTGTTTTAGAAGTATCTGGTTCAAGTTATCTAATAATCAAGCTAAGCTTTCCAAGCAGTCCATAACTGCGGACGTGGCTATTTGAATAGTTTTGTTAACCTTGCAAGGGTGTACCGCTACACACACATGACCATCATTTACCGCCTTTGATCTCGACACCATTCAAGGGGTGCCGGCGAGGATGCTCACCACAACTGTTACCTCATAGCCGATCTAGTCCGAGAAAGCCGCCTACTTGGGTTGGTTACCACTATCGTGAACCCGGCCGGTTTACCGAAGTGGACCCAAGCGATGTGTGCGTGGTGCATAAGCCGGTCTCGGGTGAGCCGTTCTCTCACTTAGCATCCAGGCCACAAGCCTACCAGAACTCCGAACTACTGCGATATCTGGACATCGAAAGGGATGAGTTAGTAAGTTGAGAGGGGTCAGTGAGCCCAATGTGTGGTTGTACTCTTCATCTTGGATCACCACACAAGAACTCGTACTAGGGCGGTCTTCAACGAGACAACCCACCGTGTACTCCTACACAGCCTCTCATCGTTCACCTTGTATTAGGGTCGATTCACCAACACTTTTCTACCATCATCAACATGATCACTACCATCCCGACTCACATCACAGTAACAACATGGTATCATACTAAGCATGCAATAAGCAGTAACATTGCAGGGGTTACATGATATCAAACAACTCCTACAGTTGCTAGGATTGTGGTTTGCTTACTACTGTGACAAAATGATAGGTCATGCAAAGGAATGGGTTCATCTATGCGGTAGAATCGTAACATGGTGATCATCCTATACAATGCATAAGCGAGACATGAGAGGGAAGTGGGATTTTATCGATATGATCAATGGGGGTTTGCTTGCCTTGCTGACGAGGTTTGGTTTCTGGATCTTCAGCGAAGGGGGTGACCTCTTGCTCCGGTTCCACCTCTACTCGACAAACAAAGCACGAAGTAGCAATCAATATGAAGGGGGTTAGCCTGACACGCCGGCGGCTTGACGCCGGCGACTGGACCACGGCGGCGCAGCACGGGAACTCGATTCCGGCCACGGGAGGGGAAACGGAGGGCACCAACTTGCTCCTGGAGGTCTCCCGCGTCTTCTGGAGGCATCGGGGAGGTCGGAAGCGACGACGGCGACGACTCCGGCGGCAACAGAACGGCGGCGAGGTCGTAGTCGACGTTACCGTGCACGGTTCGGGTTGATCTCGCTCGCGTTCGAAAGCTAGCATGACCAGGAGCTAAACGCGCGCGCTGGCTGAGTCGAAGGGGCACAGGGGCAACCTCGAGCTCATCCATGGCGGAGGCCGTGCTCGGCTTTCATGGCAAAACGCAAAGGAGAAGGAGAAATACTCCGGGGTTGGTCGGGGCGGATGAAGAAGCTCACCCTGAAGCTAGCAGAGGAGTCAGGGAGGTCGGGGAGGTCGCGATGGAGGCGAATTCGACGACGGCGACTTGCGGGTCCGGCGACTCCTCGTTGAAGTTGGCGTCGTCTGCTGAGGAGCTCGGGCTCGATTGGTTGAGGGGAACGACGAAGACGTCTGTTGCGGTTCTCCTGGACACGGCGGCACGGCTCGGGGACGACGGTGGTTACGTGGACTCGACGGCGTGCTCCACGGCGGTCTTCGGGCGGCGACGAATCGAGAACAGGAGGAGGAGGAGGAAGCTCTGGAGGGGGGGAATGGATCAGGACGGGAGAGAGGCGTCTCCAGGCGCGAGAAGGGGGCACGGGGAGGCCTGGAAGGCGCTCAACGGCGACGTGGCGTCCACGGCTGGCTCGGTGGCATTCCACCGAGCAGCTTGGAGGCGCGGGACGGGGAAGAAGACGCCCCTGCCCCTGTGGGCCGGCTGGGCTGGGGTGGGCCTGCTTCGCCTGGGCGCCAGGTAAGCCTTTTCCTTTTTCTGTTTAATCTTTCCTTTCTGTTTTTCTGTATATTTGTTTTGACTTTGGTAAAAATACCAAATCATTTTATTAAATTCTGAAAACTTTTATGTGGCCTCCTAATAATATAGACTAGCCACTCATAAACTTTCAACATTTTTAAAATTCAAATGATTTGAATTTTAAATCAAATAGGGGTATTTCTTTAATTCCAAGGTACTGTTTGAATATTTGAAAAATCTATGAGCATGGGGTGGGTCCCACATCACTTGATATGTGATCACACTCATTTATAAGACTTTTCAAAACTCTAACATGAATTTTTGGAAAAGATTTTTATTCTGCCTTTTGAATTAATTCATCTGGGGGGTGTTCCTTCTGCCATTTGGATTTTGAAATTGATTTCCAAGATTTCTTTTTGAAAATTTGACATGATGCAAAGGCACTAGCTAACCCTAGCACATACCTAACAGAGGGTTCTGACACCCTTGGACCATGGGTCCGTGACCAATAGCTATGTGATGTACTCCTCCCCTCTTTGTGCTTTCACTTTCGAGACCTCGTGAGTTGCCTCACATGATCAAGGAACTTTTGTAGTTTTCCGTGTTGCTATGGTGAGTTTGCTGGGATCTGATGGATTGTGATATGATGTTCAGATTGTGATGAGTAATATATTTGGTTCTCTTTTATATTTGTGTTCTTTAGAAAATTCTTGCATGTTCTCTGTTGCCGTATTTTGCTTTGTCCAAGTGATTTGTTGCAACTCCAAGAGGGGGAGTTATGCTTGATTGTGGGTTCAGCCCCTTGATGTCTAGCTTGAGTGACAGAAACATGAGACTAGGGATGTGCTGTTTCCACCAGGGATAAAACAACGGTGCTTGTACCTGCGGGTGCAAGGATTGTTTACTTTATGCATAGTTCTTTTAATGCAGTTGTCTATTGCTTTGAGTTTACACTTTGGGTGAGATTCACCACTTAATACAACGAGATGTTCAGGATAGATTTCTCCAGGTGGATGATTCGTAGTAGATGCAGATGGATTTCGGTCTACTTACCTTGGCCAAGTGATTTGTTGCAACTCTCAGAGGGAGCGTTATGCTTGATTGTGGGTTCAGCCCCCTGATGTCTAGCTTGAGTGACAGAAACATGAGCCTAGGGGTTGTGTTGTTGCCACCAAGGATAAAAACATGGTGCTTGTACCCGCAGGTGCAAGGATTGTTTATTTTACACAAAGTTATTTTAATGCAGTTGTCTGTTGCTTTGAGTTTACACTTTGGGTGGGATTCGCAACTTAATACCAGCGAGATGTTCTGGATATATATCTCAAGGTGGATGATTCGTAGTAGATGCAGATGGATTTCGGTCTACTTACCTTGGCGTACTGCCCATTGCTTTTGAGCCTCTTCCTTTCTTTTGTAGCGTAGTTAGCATTGCGGTGCGTTTATAATCCTATCAATTGCCCAGCTGTGATTTTTTACCTCGCTAGCACTTTTATTGTCTTTTGGGAGAGAGACATCACTAGTGAACATCACGGGACCCCGGTCCATATTCACACCGTTGTTTACACCCTCAATTTATTTTCAGTTCTTACTTTCAGTTGCACTATTATCTCTTGCGTTGATCCTTTGTAAACAACAAGGCCGGTGGAATTGACAACTCCTCTGTAATCGTTGGGAGAAAATTTATTGGTTTCTGTGTGCAGGTCCTGACGACTGCCCAATTTCTTGCGCCATTAGCCAGAAGTAATTTCTAGCGTTGTTGTGACCTTCTTGTATTTCTGCGAGTCCTACTGGAGACAAACCTTGGTATCTACACCGAGGGAAATTTGCTACTACGCTACATCTCACCTTCCACTTGGGGTAACCAACGAGGAGTGAGAGAACTATCCTCACCGTATCAAGCCAATTTCTAGCGCCGTTGCCGGGGACTCCAGTCTACAAGATAGGGGAGTTGCAAACTATCTTTTGTCTTTTCTTTTTAGTCTTGTTAGTTTACCTTTTGATCTTTACTTTTTTGTCCCTTATAAAAAATACCAAAAATACCTGCTGCTACTATGGGTTCCAATGAAAACACCAAGTTGTGTGACTTCACTAGTCACAACAATAGTGACTTTATCTGCACTCCTATTGCTCCACCTGCCACTTCAACACCTTCTTATGAAATTAAACTTGCTTTCCTTAATCTTGTTATGAAAGATCAATTCTCAGGTGCTAGAGAGGATGTTGCCTTGCACTTAAATAATTTTGTTGAGCTTTGTGATATGAAAAATTACAAGGAAGTAGATGGAGACATCGTCAAGCTAAAGATTTTTCCTTTCTCCTTGAGAGGAAGAGCCAAGGAGTGGCTGCAATCCTTACCTAAGAATAGTATCGATTCTTGGGACAAATGTAAGGATGCTTTTATTGGGAAGTACTATCCCCCTGCTAGAATTATCAAGTTGAGAAGTAACATTATGAATTTTAGGCAATTGGATAATGAACATGTTTCCCAAGCTTGGGAACGAATGAAATCTCTTGTTAAGAACTTCCCTACACATGGTTTGACTACCTGGATGGTTATCCAGACTTTTTATGCAGGCTTAAACTTTACCTCGCGGAATCTGTTAGACTCGGCCGCGAAAGGAACTTTCATGTCAACCACACTTGATGCTGCCACGAAGCTACTTGATGAGATGATGCTGAACTAGTCTCAATGGCACACCGAACGATATCCAACTAGTAGGAAGGTAAATTCTGTCGAGGAGATCTCCTCTCTTAATGAAAAGGTTGACTTGATCATGTCTCTACTTACCAAGCAAGCTCCTATTGATCCTCAAGATGTTCCTTTAAATTCCTTGGCTGCTCAAGAAGTAGATGTGAACTTTATCTCTAGAATCAACTACAACAATAATGCTTATAGGAGTAATTTTGGTAGCAACAATCCTAGACCTTTCCCATCCAACAATCATGGGAACAACAACACTTATCCTAGCACCAAAAACTCCACCTTTGAACTAGAGACCTTGCTCAAATACTTTATCACTACCCAAAAGAAGGCCTTCAACAAGAGTGTAGAAGAGAAATTAGACAAATTATATGTTCTCTCTTCGAAGGTAGACAACATAGCCCATGATGTTGAGATGCTTAAGATTAGAAATTCTCCCCCCGAGGAGAGGAAAACCACTCCTACGAATGCTATCCAAGTGAAAATTAATGAAAACATTAGGATGTTGGACAAACTTAAAGAGAGATGGCCAGAGAAAAGGAGGAAGAGAAGAGAGTTAAGAGCGTTCCTGCCTACCACGCAGTATCTACTATCCAAGTTGTTGAGGATGTCCAAACTGTTAGCACCCATCACACCCCTAGTCCCACTGGACGTATCAATGATGATGCTACCACCTCAACCATAGATGAAGAAACCTCTATGAACATAGAGGCTTTCAAACAAGTGAGCCTAAATGATATCACTACCTCCTTGATAGATAGTAGATCTAGACTTTGACAACTGCACCTTACCTGAAGTTATTGGTTTCCTACACAAGATGTCTAGAGACCCCCACACTAGCACATTTAATCTTGCCTTCACAGAGCATATCACCAATGCTCTAATCAAATTTAGGGAGGAAAATCTTAGACTAGAAGCCTCCATACCTAGGAAGCTAGAAGATGGTTGGGATCCTATGATAAAAATCAAATTGAATAACTTCTCTTGCTTTGCTCTTTGTGATGTTGGAGCTAGTACCTCTGTTATGCCCAAAAGAATGTATGATATGCTTGAATTGAAACCTTTTGATCCTTGTTATTTTGGTGTTCGTATTGTCGGTTCTTTCATAAAGAAACCTTTGGGGAAGATCGATGATGTTCTTATCATTGACAATGACAATTATGTTCCCGTTGATTTTACTATTATGGACATTGAGTGTGAGCCCTCTTGTCCAATTATTTTGGGATGTCCTTTTCTTCGCACCGTTGGTGTTGTCATTGACATGAAAGAGGGGAATATTAAATTCCAATTCCCTCTCAAGAAAGGGATGGAAAAACTTCCCTAGAAAAAATATTAAGTTGCCTTTTGAGTCCGTCACACGGGCTAGTTATTTTCTTGATAAGCCTTGCTCTTTTGCTTTAAGCCTAGCTAATGGCTTTAAAGAAGCGCTTTCGGGAGGCAGCCCGCAATGAATTTAGGTTTTCCTTTTTATTTCTCTTATGTTCTTTGTGGTCTTGATGATTGTCACTACTGTAGAAACATCATTGTATTTTTACTTTTCAAACTTTGTGCCAATTATAGCCTCATATGACAAGGGAAGTGAAAGTTGTGACATGCTGTCGAGAAAACAGATTTTGTCCTCGTGAAGAAAAAAATCTTTGAAAATTACCAGTTCATCTTTTTGAGCTGAATTTTTTACACAGCGTGCTCTATACAATCAAGGAACTTTCGTATGTTTTGAGTTTTTTGATTCGAGTTGCAGAAGTATCCCTAAAAAATTATTTACTACCTGTTGTTCTGTTTTTCACAGATTCTTCCACGTTTTGTCTCTCCTAATTTTTGCAAACCTTAAGCTTGCTTTTTCTTTGCAAAAACTTTTTTGCAATCTTGAGAAACAGTAGCCCTTCAAGATTATCTTTATTTTCAGTAGAGGAAAATTATTTTAATAGGGTACTAACCTCTCTAATCAGTTTACAATGAGTTATGTATGAAGGGAGTTTTCAAGTGTGCGATGGAAGTTGATGAAAGAAGATCCTGGAGTGTCAAACTCTCAAGCTTGGGGATGTGCATGTGCACCCCTAATAAATATTCAAGGAGACTCAAGCGTATAAGCTTGGGGATGCCCCCGTGCATCCCCTTCTTCATCAACAATTATCAGTTCGTCCCTCGTTTCACTATATTTTTATCATTTCATGCGTTATGTGCTATGCTTGGAGCGTCTCGCTCTTTACTCTTTTCTTAGGTTTATTTTTGCTTTATTTGCTGATCATAACAAGTTAGATCCCAGTTTTCTTTTGTGTGGGAGAGAAACAGGCTCCGCTTGAACTAGAACTCCTCATAGGATTTGCATGCTTATTCTCTTAGCTGTGAGGTTTTCTTTTTCTTTTCTTAGTTGCTGCCCTGTTTAGTTGTTGTGCTTTAGTTTTCTTCTAGAGCTTTTGTTTTGTGTTAGGTTGAACTTTCTATAGGTTGCATGTTTTATCTTGTTAGAGAGTTTTCCTGTTGCACTGAGTTTTGTGTCTTGACTAGAAAGTAGGGAGTTGAAGTTGCTATTCTCTTTGTAGTAGTAACTTACTATAGTTTTGAGGTATTGACTATAGTAATGTTTGAACTTTTGGTGTGAAGAGCTCGAGCCTATTAGTGATAGATGTCGTATTGTGGGCAATCCGTGTGATTTTCAAAAACCAAAAAACCCCTGTTGAGAACTCTAGCTACTAGATGGATCACTAACCTCTGCAGGGTTTGCATATTAGAGTACACTCACGTACCATGAGTCGAGGATGCGCAAGGATAAACAAACCCCCATACACTCCTCCTCGGGGTACTTGTGTGTTTGTGAACCTCCTGATTAGATTGAGAGTTACCGATAATAAGTGCATGAGTTCTTCAGACTGTGTGAGTATTCAAAAGTTGACATCTCCAACCACCTATACTTTTTCTAGCCTCTCCTGTGCCGTGCATTGCCTCCTCCTCACTCCGAGAGTTGGCGTCCACCTTCGCCGGTACATCCACACCCTTGGCATGATACGCTCTGACATCATAAGCCTCCTTATATCTTTTCTCAAAACAGCCACCATACCTACCTACAAGGCATTTCCATAGCCTTTCCGAGATACATTGCCATGCAACATCCACCTTCTCATGACTTGATCTTCATGTCATACATTCTACTTGCTTGATCGATGAGCCGCATGCTAGTTGGTCCTTGCCCTAATCATTGCTACATGATGCACTAGTATCATTGCATATCCTGCTACCCTAGCAGAGGCATACATTTGCATCATGATAGTTACATCTTCTTTATGTGAGTACCTTTGTAAAGTGTGAAAGATATCCTATATTCTTGTAAAATATAGAGTGTTGCCCCTAAAGTGAGGAAAAGATCCCAAAGAGGACAAAATCAAAAGATCCCAAAGAGGACAAATGAGAGAAATAGAAAGAGCCATCGAGGCCACCAAAAAAATACAAAAAATAGAAAAAAGAGAAAAATAAAAATAAAAAGAGAGAAGGGGGCACACTACTATTCCTTTTGAGAGATCCAAATTAGTACTTCATCCTCTATCCCTTGTACTCCGTAGCGATCATCATACATGCATATAGCTATGTGGGGACCCTTCACACTATAGAACTTGGCTTGTATATTCCAATGATGAGCCTCCTCAAAAGAGCTCTAGGTCTTCATGAGCAAGCAAGTTAGATGCACCCCAATAGTTCCCTTGGAGATCTTTTAGCGCACATGTGCATCCGTTGCATGGAAATCCCTTGTCAACGAACTCTCGGATTTTGTGATAACGACGTTCAATGTGTTTGGATTTCTGGTGGGACCTTGGTTCTCTAGCTTGCGGCACGGTTCCACTATTGTCACAATAGATTTCCATGGGGTCTTCAGCACTAGGAACCACACCGAGTTCAGTGATGAATTTCTTAATCCAATATCCCTCCTTCGTGGCTTCTGAAGCTGCGATCTACTCCGCCTCTGTTGTAGAATTCACGACCGTATTCTTCTTAGAACTTTTCCAGCTCACGACACCCCCGTTGAGTGTGAAAACATATCCTGATTGAGATTTGAAGTCATTCGGATCTGTCATGAAGCTTGAATCAGTGTAACCCTTTACAACAAGTTCTTCGTCACCTCCGAATACCAAGAACATATTCTTAGTTCTATTTAGATACTTCAAAATATTTTTTACTGCTACCCAGTGTGCATTACCTGGGTTGCTCTGGTATTTGCTACATATACTCAGAGCATAGGAAACATCTGGTCTTGTACATATCATGGCATACATAACAGATCCAATTGCCGAAGCATATGGAACTGTGCTCATCTCTACCTGCTCCTCAGTGTTCTTAGGACACTGACTCTTGCAGAGTACCACACCATGTGACATTGGGAGGAATTCCTTCTTAGATTTCTCCATTCTGAACCTATTCAAAACCTTGTCTATATACGTGCTCTGGCTCAGCCCTATCAGGCGCCGGGATCTATCCCTATAGATCTTAATGCCCAATATGTAAGCGGCTTCACCTAAGTCTTTCATCGAAAAACTGCTTTTCAATGACTCCTTTATAGTGTTAAGAAATTCTTTATCATTTCCAATCAACAATATGTCGTCTACATACAGTATTAGAAAAGATATTGCGTTCCCACTTACTTTCTTGTAAACACAAGCTTCTTCGCCATTCTGGATGAAGCCAAAACCTTTGACCACTTCATCAAAACGAAGATTCCAACTCCGTGATGCTTTCTTTAGTTCATAGATGGATCTTTTAAGCTTGCACACCTTTCCAGCATCCTTTGGTGTGACAAAACCCTCAGGTTGTATCATGTATACATTCTCCTCGAGGTTTCCATTTAGGAAAGCTGTTTTGACGTCCATCTGCCATATCTCATAGTCGAAATATGCAGCAATTGCTAGTAAAATGCGCACAGACTTCAGCATTGCTACTGGCGAGAAAGTCTCGTCGTAGTCAACACCTTGCACTTGTCGGAACCCTTTCGCAACAAGTCTAGCTTTATGAATGGTGACATTTCCATCCGCGTCAGTCTTTCTTTTGAAAATCCATTTACATTCAATTGGTTTCACACCCTCTGGAGGGATTACCAAGTCCGATACTTGGTTTTCGTACATGGATTCCATTTCGGATTTCATGTCTTGTAGCCATTCAGTGGAGTTGGGGCTCATCATTGCTTCTTTGTATTTCACAGGCTCATCATCTTCCAATATGAATACTTCGTTAGCATACCACTCGGGTAGCTGACGTACTCTGCCTGATCTCCTTGGTTCAGTCACTAGCTTCTCAGAAGTTCCTGCATCACTTGCAGGAGCTTCCGTTTCCTTCATCGGAATGACTGCTGGAACAACTTCCATCGTTTCATTCCTTGGTTCCGAAGGTTCACTAACCTCATCAAGCTGTACTGTCCTCCCACTCACCTCTTTGCTAAGAAACTCTTTCTCAAGAAAAGTTCCTCCTTTAGCAATAAAGACTTTGCCATCGGAGGGGTGGTAAAAAGAATAGCCTACGGTGTCTTTGGCACAACCTACAAAATAGCACTTGTCTGCTTTAGGGTCGAGTTTGTTTGGTTGTAAACGTTTTACATAAACATCACAACCCCAAATTTTCAGGAACGAAATATTGGGTTTGTTCCCATTCCACAACTCGTATGGTGTCGTTTCCACAGACTTTGACGGCGCCCTATTTAAAGTAAAAGCGGCAGTCTCTAACGCATAACCCCAAAAAGTAAATGGCAGATCAGTTAATGACATCATGGACCTCACCATGTCTAACAAAGTCCGGTTACGCCTCTTAGACACTCCATTTCTCTGTGGAGTTCCAGGTGGCGTCAGCTGTGAAACGATTCCACGCTCCATGAGGTGTGCTCTAAACTCATGACTAAGATATTCACCACCACGATCAGATCGTAGAAATTTGATTTTCTTGTCACGATGATTCTCAACTTCATTCTGAAATTCTTTGAACTTTTTGAAAGTTTCAGATTTTTGCTTCATTAAGTAAATATAACCATATCTACTCAAATCGTCAGTAAAATTTACGAAGTAAAGATATCCACCGCGCGCTGGTACACTCATCGGTCCACACACATCACTATGTATTATTTCCAATAAGTCTATCGCCCGTTCAACATGACCTGTGAACGGCGTCCGGGTCAGTTTGCCCATCAGACAAGCCTCACACTTATCAAATGATTCGAAATCAAAAGATTGCAAAATCCCATCTTTATGAAGTTTCTGCATGCGTTTCTTTCTGATGTGACCCAGACGGCAGTGCCACATGTAAGTGGTATTTTCATCCTTCTTAAGTCGTTTAGAGCTTATGTTTAAGATGTCGTTTCTACATTCAAGATCTAAATAAAACAACCCATTCTTAATAGGTGCAAAACCATAGAACATATTCTTCAAGTAAATAGAGCAACCATTGTTCTCAGACTTAAAATTATAACCGTCGCGGATTAAACATGATACGGACATAATTTTCTTACAAATAGCAGGAACTAAATAACAATTATCTAATTCTATGGTAAATCCTAAAGGTTGATGTAGAGTGTAGACGCCCACTGCCTTAGCAGAGATCGTAGCTCCATTTCCGACACGCATCGTCACTTCATTCCTTTCCAGCTTCCTTATTCTCCTTAGTCCCTGTAATGAATTACAGATATGAGAAACAGCTCCAGTATCAAATACCCACGACATAGAGTGAAGGCCGGAGAGAAAAACATCTATGACATATATAACTTTTATACCTTCGCTGGTAAAACCAGCCTTCTTCCTATCTGCCAGATACTTCTTGCAGTTCCTCTTCCAGTGACCTTTAGCTTTGCAGTAGAAGCACTCAGTATCTTTGTTAGGGCCAGTACCAGAGGGTTTCTTGGTCTTGGCGCCAGGCTTGCCGGCGCCCTTGCCCTTGGACTTGCCCTTCTTTTTGAAACTGGTGGTCTTGCTAACCGCCAACGTATAGTTAGGGTCAGCCTGCATGGTAGTCTCCGCATTTTTCAGCATTGCAAGCAGTTCATTAACTGACTTATCCATCCCGTTCATGCGATAGTTCTGAACAAAGCCTTTGAAACTGGGCGGGAGTGACATGAGGAAAATATCTGTACCCAGTGATTCCGGGACCGGAAATCCCAGCTCAGTCAACCTTTTCCCAAGGCGCATGATCTTTATCACGTGCTCACTGACAGGTGTTCCTTCCTTCATCTTGCAATTCCACATGGCATGAGTTACCTCATACCGTTCAGTTCTAGCGTGTTTGGCATACAGAGCGTCTAACTCCTTAACAATTAAGTGTGGATCGGTGTTTTCAAACCTCCCTTGTAACTCTGATTCCATACACGCAGTCATAAGACACTGAACTGCGGTACTATCATCAAGCTTGGTCTGATGCACATTCTGCTCAGCAACCGTGGCTTCAGGCCCCGGTGCTGCTGGGAGAGGTGTCGTCAGGACATAGTCCTTCTTAGCACTCCTGAGTACAATTCTCAGGGCACGAACCCAGTCTGCATAGTTGCTTCCATCAGCTTTCAATTTTTCTTTCTCAATCAACGGACCTAAGTTAAACTGGGGATTGACACGGGCCATTTCAATCTACAACATAAACACAAGTTTCACTTTAGACAATGTTCATAATTAAGTTGCACTAATTAATCATATTATTAATTTAATAAGTGCTCCCACTCAGACCAACATCTCTCGTAGTTGATACTAAGTGATTCAAGATCCAAGTTTACTCGTCCGCCATTGATGTGACATCACTGATGACTTAGACTGAATTGGTAGGCCAACTTGCCAATCACTCAAGAGTGACTCTTGTTCATCTTTCGATGGGCGTGTTCCGGTAGCAAACTTTTATCCAAACCGTCAAGACAACCAAGTGCAAATGCAGTGTGTTCATAACACACCCGCCTTTTATGCGTCACACCGTGTGCACCCATGTGACATGACCTGCTCCGGTGTGAAACATAGTATAGAAGGTGCTACAGTTGGGAGAACACTATCTACTTGATATTATTTTGCGAGAGATCACCCTAATAAAACACGACTACCGCGCATCAAACAAGGGTGCATCAAAGGGATTAACATCACAGGCAATTCATAAAAATATGTGACATGGTATAGCCCTTTGTGTCTTGATGTTTTCGTTGCCTTCATGACTCCGTGGTTGAAGTCTCCACCCACCACCTTTTTTCCTTGGCGCCGGGACCTCCTCACGGCTTCGGCATGTGTGTTGGGGTCCACCTTCACATCATTGATCATCACCGCGTCTCCATCTATAGCCTTGCCTCAAGCTACTAAACAGTTCTGGCACGCAGGCCATAATTAAGTGACAATCATATGACTCCAGTCATCATGCCGTACTACGGCTCGCAGGCCGCAAAAATATTACATCATATAGCATCTCATACAAAACACATTGCAAATCTTGAAGGCTATACCACATCACATGCAATCTCTGCAAAAACGAGTTAGATCGCTATCTATACGGGTTGTTGCAAATTTTATCGTGGTTGTTAAGCAGGTTTACATGGCAAACGAGAAACCCTAGACAAAACAAAACACGATACTTCTTTTGTTGCTAGTTTAACATACGGGGTGCATGTAGCAACTAATGCCACAAGCCAAACTTCGTTAAACGCGTGACCCCCGTGTGGATTTAAGTTCATAAAATCCACAAGCCCGTTCATGTAAAATTTTCTATAGCAAGACTAGGATGAGATCCAAGGAATTTGAAGTAGTTTCATGATCAAGGCAACCAGCATACTAAGAGCAGCATAGAGGGATCATGGAAAAACTCAGACCTTGTAGCAAAGTCACATCATGCCGTCGAGCAAAGAAAAGATCACATGATAGGGAAGCAAACAAGAAATTCAATGCCTTATATCAACATATGATCTACCTAAACATGTATCTAATCAAGGATAGCTCATGATACCGCTGTTGGGAAATGTAGTAGAATTCAAAAATTTCGTGCCTACGTAACGAGAACCCAAGATCATCCAAGATAGATAGCATACAAGGTTTAGGCCTTTTCTCACCAACAGTTGCAGTGGAAGAAGAGTTGGTGAAGTAACGTGGATGTAGTGGAAGTAGTCGAAGAAGATCTCCCACGAACAGTCCCTCGAACAGTCCCTCGAATAGATCTCCGAGAAGAAGATGGTCCTCGAAGCAAGATTAAAGCTATGATCTCTCCACCGGTATCCACACGTCCGGTACAGCAATCCGGCAGCGCTCCACCGTCCAGAGAAAAACGCCTGCGAGAAAACTAGAGAGAGAAAACCCTAGCAAGTTCCGATCTAGATTAGAATCTAAACCGGGGTCTAAAAGTGGAGCAATTACCAACTAGGGCAAAGGGGGGGGCGCAGGGGCTTGTGTGTCCTTCCCCCCCTTGTCTCACCTTATATAGGTGGCCAAGGGGCCTAGGGCGCCGGCCAAGAGGGTTTGGGAGTCCAACTTGGACTCCCAAGCCTTCCAAACCTACGCACACTTTCCCACCGGAAACCTTCCATAATGGGAATTGGTAATCCCACCTGCAGGAGGATTCCCCCCTCCCTTTGGTGCGCCCCCACCACCTGGCTGGCCAGGGAAGCCTAGGTGGCTTGCCCCCCAAGGCCAGGGGCGCAGGGCAGTGGGTGGTACTGTCCGGAACCTTCCAGAACCTTCCATGACCTTCTAGAATCTTCCAAGACCTTTCGGGACCTACCGGGACCGTTTCGGGACATTCCGGACACTTCTGGAGCACTTCCAAGACCTTCCGGGACCTCTAAAGAATGTTCCGGAGACATCTAAATAGGTTTCGGAACAATCTTGGCTAAGGTCAATATGTCCGGTGAACACAACATATTGTTTAAGCTGTCCACGATCACCGAAACTATTCCGGTTGATCGTAAACTTTCCCATTACCATTTTCATATGAACTAAAGTTATCTGAAACAATTCCAAAGTATCTTAGCCATATTCTTCGCTCTTTACTTGCTTCCACTAAACCTTCAATCATCCTAGTACTCTAACAGATTACTGCACTTTAAGTGTGTGACCCAATAGGTTCGGTATTATGTGGACATGACTTAGAACGCTTTCAAGACTCATAGTCATTTGTCAATAATCAACAGCGGAGCCATGGACACCCATGTTGACTCCCACACATACACGAAAATACTTCGAGTGAACCTTTATGTTTATCGTATACTATTCCTTTTGCTTCGCGATATATGACAAAGTTAGAGGAGAGAAGTTTGGCACCCATGTGAAACAACCTTTTGATCACAAGCCATTAGTTATCCTCATTGCTCGTTTGTCTTCATTCCTCGTTATGTATATCGGTATCCCCGTGATCGAATCACAAAGTTTCTGGCAGACGAGAATGGATACCGTTATACCGAGTGGGCCCTGAGTCTATATCTCTTCATCGTGAAGGAGCAAATCCCAGTCTCGAACTATCACTGTTACTAGACACACTGTCCAATGTACCCAGAACTTATTTTACTACTTCCCATTTACGGGAAGATTCATCTAAGAACCAAAGCACATCTTCTCGTGTGAAGCAATTTGACATTCTCATGGTCTAAGGAACTATGTATATAATAACATTTTATGATATGACTTGTAACGTTTATTTTACGATGAGTTCTCTAAGTATATCATTTAACACTGGTGTCGGTTCAACATCATTGTTCTGCTAACAATATGCTCTCATTGCTATTGACATCCTTGTTACAAGAACAATGTCCATGATTAAGAAAACATAATCATCAATAAGCACATGGGCTGGTCTTAGAGGCAAAACCAGGAACTCTTGTTGTTTACATTTCCACACATGCATATGAGTTTTCTTCTGAATCTCACAGTCAGGATCATTGCAATTATAGCACAGAAATATAAACATTAATTATGAACATGAATATATAAATAATAACACACTTTATTATTGCCTCTAGGGCATATATCCAACAGTCTCAACCACTGTCACGACAGTCCCTATGGAGGACATCACGCCGGTGAGAGGACCGCACATAAGGTTCTCCAATCAGGTTTTTATTGGCCTACTCTTTTTAAAGATGCTAGAAATTATGTTTTATCTTGTGATAAGTGTCAGAAAGTTGGTAATATTAGTAGGAGGAATGAGATGCCTATGAATTACTCACTAGTGATTGAGCCTTTTGATTGTCGAGGTTTTTATTTTATGGTTCCTTTTCCTCCTGCAAACAAGTACACTCACATTTTAGTATATGTTCATTATGTGACAAAGTGGGTTGAAGCAATCCCCACTGAGAGTGCTAATCACAAGTCATCTTTGAAAATGTTCAAAGATGTAATTTTCCCTAGGTTTGGTGTACCTAGGTATCTTATGACTGATGGAGGATCACACTTCACCCATGGAGCTTTTAGAAAAGCTCTAGCAAAGTACAATGTCAATCATAGGATTGCTTCACCGTACCATCCTCAAACTAGTGGGCAATTTGAGCTCACCAATAGAGAGATCAAGCTGATCTTGCAAAAGAAAGTCAACAATTCTAGGAAGGACTGGTCAAAGAAGTTAGGAGATTCTTTGTGGGAGTATAGAACTGCTTACAAAAACCCCATGGGCATGTCCCCGTATAAATGGTGTATGGCAAGGCTTGCCAATTGCCATTGGAATTAGAACATAAAGCTTTCTGGGCTGTTAGAGAGCTTAATGTTGACCCGAAATTAGCCGGTGAAAAGCGTCTCATGAACTTGACTTCTCTAGATGAGTGGAGAAGTGAAGATTACGAGAGCGCTAAAATGTTCAAGGAAAAGGTAAAGAAGTGGCATGCTAGAAGGATTCTGAAACGTGAATTTAATGTTGGTGATAAAGTTTTATTGTTTAGGTCCCGTTTCAGGTTTTCTCCAGGTAAATTACTTTCCAGATGGGAAGGACCATTTCATATCAAAGAAGTCTACCGGTCAGGTGCGATTAAGATTAACAATTTTGATGGCACCAAACCTCAAATTGTGAATGGGCAAAGACTCAAGCATTACATGGCGGGAGACCCCGTCAATGTTGATGTAAATATAATACACACGACAACTCATGACGAATATGTTGTAACCCCGTTTCAGACTTCAGCCGAAGCAAAATAAGAAAAGGTATGTATTACGGTAAGGAAACATCGTGAAACCGCCATAAAAGTTCCAGATTACACGTTTTTGCAAAATATAGAAAATTCAGAGCCTAATTAGAGCCGGATAGGAGCTCCAGGGGGACCAGGCGCCCCCCCTGGCACGACATACCTTCTGGCCGCGCCGGGAGGCCGCCTAGGCACCCCGGAGCCCGTCTCCGACTCCACTTTGGCTCGTTTCCTTACTTATGTTGCAATTTTTTTGCTATATTTTTGCCCGGATAGTCCCGGCACCGTATCTCTCGATTTAGCGTGTTTTCTTCTCGATTTATTTCTGCCAGGAAATCTTTTAGCTAGACCTAGGTGCCATGGATTCCCCAAGTTCCCCCAAGGACAAGTTCATCGTCAACGTCATCAACCCTTACCTCGCTCAGGTGAAGAACCATCCTCGGACCGTCCAGTTAGAGGGTGGTGACCTTCACCAAGAGGATCTGAAGGAACCTGTCAAGGAGGGGAGCATCGAGGACAGGCTAGAAGAGATGGAGCAAGAAGTCTTCAAGTACAAGAATATGGTTGAGTGGGGCATTGAATCCAACTTCGACATCATCAACGAGCTGAAGACGTTCTACAAGAAGGAGATGAGGGGGATTTGGTCAAGCATCACCGCTGTAGAAGAAAGAATTGATGATCTCCAAGGGCAGATCTATGATCTGCACAACCAGAACTGTGAGTATGAACTAAAGTTTATGCGCATGGGTTTAGGTGCTGGAAGAAGGATCTTGGAGACTGAAACCTCTCATGGGACCGGAGAACCTCTACCATGGAAGCGCTTCGTCCACGACTACATCAATAGCAACCACAACAAGAATGAGGAGTAAATCTCCTCGGGTAATGGCATCCCCTCAGCTTGTTCCAAGCTTGGGGGACAACCCGATATCTTTATCTTTATCTTAGTCTTTTAGAGTCAAGTAGAGTCGTATCATGTCTAGGGAAGTTATTATATGAAATAGGTGTTTGCATTGAGGTCTATCTCCTTCTGTGGAGAGTTTGAATCCGTGAGTGTGGAGTCGTCTATATTGGAATATTAATGAGAAGTCTATTGGTTCCTTCGCTGCACTCGGTATTCTCTTCACGCAATTGACCTTATATGATGATTCTTCTGGGGAGTGTTGACCTTATATCAGGTATGGCTTTGAAAACTTTATATAATCTTGGCAAACATAGCTTTGGTCTTGACAACATGCATGTTTTCTCAAGCAGCGACATAGCCAAAACCTTTATGTTATTATGCTTGAAGTGTTATGTTGACAAGGAAGACAACTTGATGTGTTATGCTTACCTTAATTTTTATGCTTTATATGTTTTGCATCTAAGTTACCATCAATGGTCTGTTCTCTCAAAGCCTTTGCTAGCCAAATTCCTTGCCTAACAGATTTCTGCTTGTGCATCCATACCCCGAAACCATATCTTCCGTATGAGTCCACCATACCTTCCTATTCGTGGTATTCCCCTACCACTCTTATAAGTATATAATTTATGTGTTATCCTTAAATGTTCAAAATCTTCTATTTTGTGCCTCTTGTTTAGCTCATGAAGAAGTAGTAGGTAATTCATGATCTTCTTAAGTTGGACAAGTTTTACCCCGGGATTGCATGTCTAATGTGCAAACCCATAATTCGAGGAGGAACTGGCATGAGTGCGCCCAACTCAAAAGATAATATAACAAACAAACCCTCCTTCACGCTCGGTCTATGAGAAATCAGAAACTTTGGAAGTGATAAACAAAGGAGATTAAGGGGATGTGATCATCCCCACTTGTCCATATTGAGAAGTAAGCTATCTATTAGCATTTGTTGAAAAACTATGCACCTCCCAAAATCTATTTTCATTCTGTTTGATTTTAGGATAGCACATGAGTTTTCCCTTCTTGACTTTAACAAGGCCTTTCCTTTACTTTTATGTTGAGTCAGTTTTCCTACTTCTTTCTTTTCCCAAAGAGAACAGACACTTGATGTTGATGAGGATTCATCCATATAATGCTGCATTAAGTTATGCCATGCCATATCATTGTTGACATTATCATTTGATAAGTTGTTTGCGAAAGCTTTTGCCAAGAAAACATATTCCTTTGTGTTAGCATTTGCACTTCATGACTAATAACATGTTCTTTCAAAACCTTCAACCTGTTTCATCTTGTTCAGAAAGAGCAAAAGTAAAATTTATTAGTTGTCCTTTGACCAAGGATATGTTTGCCATAATTTGATGAGTTTTCTCAGCCCTACTTTTGATTATAATTGTTACTACTTTCTCATAAGGGCCTTATGAGTTGAGGTTGCTGTTGAGGATCCTTTAGTTTGATGAAGAAACTTTGATGCTTCTTTTCTGTATTTTATTTATCGACACTTCAATCTCTAAACTTGTGGACAGGTTTACCGAGCTCAGCATTCACTTGGGGACAAGCGAGATCTAAGCTTGGGGGAGTTGATACGTCCAAAATGCATCACTATTTTATATAGTAATTCTTTCTTATTCATTGATATATTTCATGTTATGATGTTTCTTATGTTGTTTTGGCTTATTTTACACAATTTGCAACTTTCCGATGCCGAAGCAGCAGACGCAGGATTCAGCGGTAAAAAGAGGATACTGAGTTGCTGAAGAAGAATAGCTCCAAATTACCTGAAAATCAACGGAGGGCATTTTTCAGAAGATTAATGAAGACACGCCGAAGAGGGGCTAGAGGGGGGCCACAGGGTGCCCAGGCGGCCACCCGACGCGGCCCCACCGCTGGCCGCGCTGGGAGGGCGCCTGGACCCCTGGGGCCACTCCCGGCTCCCCCCTTTGGCCTATATATCGCTCATATACCAAAAACCATAAAACAGGGAGAGTTTACGGAGTTTCGACGCCGCTCCGTGGCGGATACCTACAGAGGAGAAAAGACATCTCCGGCGGGCAGATTCCGCTGGGGAGAACACCTCCCGGAAGGGGAGATCGTCGCCATCGTCATCACCATCTTCACGAGCATCATCGAGATCATCATCAACATCATCCCCAACATCAGCACCATCTCCACCACCATCTAATCTCACCTCACAAGTCCAACTTGTGTTGTAACCCGTACTATCTATCCTCTATACTCTACTGGTTTTTATTACTACCGTGTGATGAATGCTATTGATTTTTGTTGGAGAATTATCATTGTGTCCAGATTGTTTATCATATATTTATCCCCACTGATCATGATCTCTTTTATGTCTTGTGAGTAGTTACTTTATTTCTTGAGGACATGGGAGAAGTCTAGTTGTTGGTAGTCATATGATGTTAAAGTAATATGTGTTGTTTGATATTTAAGTTGTGTTGTTATTTTCCTAGTGGTGTTGTGTGAGTCGAACACTCAACACTTCGCCTTATTAAGGACGTAGGGGAATACATTGTGTACAAAGATTGCTTACGGTGGATTGCCGGAGTGACAGAAACCTGAACCCCAGTTCGCACTCTTTTGCATATGGAAACTATGGATCATCGATCATATTGCTATGGTTAGGCTTCTGCCTTAATTACTATCTTTTATTTATGGATGCTTGCAAGGTGTTTAATCATAAGAGTGCACTTATCTTAGTCTAGAGGGTGCACTAGCATAGATCCACCCACTCAACACTTATCAGCACAACACATAGTACCGATATGGAATATGGCGAAAGCACATGACTATTTTTCCCGTGTGTCGTCAAGAACGCTTTTGTAAGGCCCCGGATGCGGCACTAACTCTAACTAGTCGCTTTCGCGTCCGTTCGGAGTTAGAAGCGCATCAAACGCCACCGGCGCACGACACTCGCACTCGTGTCGCTGCCGGATTCTCGACAACAGGTATATGAACATAACTCTATAAGAAAGGAAATACATATAGATAGATACATAAAGCAGGGCATACAACGCCACTGTCTAATAA
The DNA here is from genome assembly GCA_950022295.1 of Bromus sterilis. Classification (NCBI taxonomy): domain Eukaryota; kingdom Viridiplantae; phylum Streptophyta; class Magnoliopsida; order Poales; family Poaceae; genus Bromus; species Bromus sterilis. Next base: position 277,447,384 of record OX465599.1, on the reverse strand, counting down.
TATAACATCATCAAGAGTACATCTCATCAATACATCAATACATCAAGCGGAAGCATAGTAGGGACCGAGTACGGTCAAGATCCAAATTGCCCTAGAGAGGGCTACACATAATATCCGCCCGCGAGAACGTCTGATCCCAACTATAAGATCCTACTGGTCGGGGTACTCGTACTCGTCTTCATCCTCCGGGGGCACCTCCACGAAGTAACGTCCGGTGCTGGGGTCGAGGTAGTAGTCCACTGCAACGGCCGATCAGGCAAAGCGGTAAAGACAGAAATGTAAACGGGGGTGAGAACATATCATTACGGAATAACTAACGCTACAGGTAAGGTAAAGATATAGACAGGTTGTAGCCGTACTAGCATATATGGTGGCTACTCGTTCTATCAGAATAGGGATGAGAACCAAGAAGTACGTTGACAACGTGTCATAAGTCGGCTATCCACCTACTTACGCAAACATAACACAACCTCGTTTCCTTCTCGGTCCCCCTGGACGAAGAAAGACGACCAAGGCACGCGCACGGTTGTCAAGTTTTTATAGCATGAGTATATTGATGTTGTTCTATGAACAAGGAGTAGGTCTCAAGTAGTCCATAACCGCGGACACGGCTTTTCGAAAAGATTTACCCTGCAGGGGTGTACCAACTGTCCATTATAGACGTCGCATGTACGCCCGGTTTCCACTTGGCTAGGTAAGCGCCTGAAACTCCGGAACGTCAGAGTCCCTCTAACTAACAACGCACAACTCCGGGTGGCCCCCGGTGAGTCGACACCCAACTCAAAAGCTGGCCACGCTCTCGAATCGGTCTCTACCGTCTGGCTAAGGTCGGTAAGTCACACCTGAATATTCAGGGGACCCCTAGCTCGCCAAGTGTGGACCAACGAGAGAAACCATGTCTCCGCTGGCCCGGGTTGTTTCGAAAACAGCTGGGGTACCTACCAACACACACGCAGTTGCAAATGTAAATCAGCTCGGGCCACCACTAGAATTGTACGAAGCTAGGTAGGTAAGACAAGGGGGCCCCATAAAACCCCACACACGATTAGGCACGCTCGTCAAGAAACACAATACCCGGAACTCGGGTCCTAGGTGACTCAAATGGAACAAAGCACCAGACGGGAACAGTCCAGCCTTCCACCTTTTGTCAAATATAAATTAACATCATTTAACAACAATAAATATCAACCAACTTCTTATATAGCATGATATCCCAACCATAAAACATGGGGTAAGCAGCAAGTTTTCTATCCATACTACGCAATGGCTGAGCAGCGGTAACTTAGCAGTACAACGGTTTGCTGGGATGTGGGGATCATGGATGTATGGGTTTAAAATATGGCATATAAGGTAGATAGGATCAAGCAACAACGTTCTAGAGCTACAGCTAGGCATGAGCAGAAAGTTATAAAGTAATGACACAGATCTCCCCTTGCCTGGTAAGGTAGTCGAAGCAGCACCAACGGTACCCTCGGGCTCGGTGTCGGACAGCTCCACGTAAGTCTCCTCGTCAGTTCCGGGTGCTAACGTAAAGATACCGGCAAGGAAAACACACAAGTAAGCAACTGATGCAACTCAAACATGGATGGCATGTTCAAGTTTCATTTACATGGTATGACCCTGTCTAGTCAAGTTTAAATGAAGGTGATGGCGACAAGTCATCAACTTCATATGCATTTATTTACATTGTAATGGCTTTGGTCTAAGCCTTAATTTAGGTGTAAGTAGCATGATAGCATGACATGATGAATCAAAGCATTACAAGGATTTAAATAACATAAGAGTAAAACAATGATTCCGGAGACGGAGTAGTGCCGGTGAACTTGACACAAGGAAGGAGCAACAAAGGTTGGAGGCCAGCCATTAGGCATATGACAATATGCTAGGGGCTGACTTGAAGAAAGAAGATGACTTGGAACAGACTTGAAAAGATCAGATGGACAACATTTCAAATGCACTGAAGTTGAAATGTTGCAAGCAGAAAATCTGAATCCTTCTGGATCAAGTGATCACACCTAGCTTTCATGAGTTGCTCAAAACATCATGAAAACATCACTGCTGAAATCCTTGCAGAAAAGCACCCCCAAAAACATATATGATATGTCTCCATTTGAATTTGCAAGGACAGTTGCAAATTCAACTGAAGTTCAGGGGGCTGAGTGCAAAATTGCACTACATGAACTTTGAAAAAGGTTCAAATGACTTCATCATCATCACCATGCAACTCCTTGTGTAAAACTACCCAAAAACCATATATGGCATGGGCAATTTTAGAGTTTGAACCACCTGACAAAAACAAAGAAAGAAAAAGGGGCTATTTGCAAAATGGCCACACTTCAATTCTTGGAAGGGGTCAAATGCAAAAATGGACCTCACCATGTGGTTCAGTAGCTCAAGCTACCCAAGAAACATATAAGGCATGCCCATGAATGCAAAAGATGTTCAAAAACAGATTTGAATTTGGAGGCAATTCAAATTTGAATTTAAACAGAAAAGAAATCAAAGAAAAAAGAAAAGAAACAAAAAAAGAAAAAGAATCAGCCTCCATGGGCTGCTCTCGGGCGAAACCGGCCCAACCAACCTCTCTGGCCCGCAATGGGCTCAGCCCACGCGGCCTGGGTCGCTGACAAGCGGGTCCCAGTCGTTAGCCTCAGATGAAAAATCAAAAATGGGGTGGCTCCGGCTGGACTCGAACTCGCGACGCGCTGCTCACTCCACTGCTCGCTACCACTGCGCCACGAAGCGTTTTCTGAACATATACGCTACGCAGGCTAGGTAAGGTTCAGTATCCAGCTTCTCTGAACTTCGAACACCTGCAAGCTCTGAACCGTGACGGCGACGCTCTACTGCGGCGAACCGCGCGTCGTGTACAGGAAAGCTCCAGCCACCCCGCCATGGAACGAACCTGAGAGGGGACCTAGATCTACACAACGACGCGCCCCACGGCTTCTAGCTCCATCTCTACTGCTCGCTATCTTCACCGGAACAGCACTGCTGCGGCGGCTCTGAACTGCAGCTTCAGACCACCCTGCTATGCAACCTTCAGGCGAACCGTGTGTCAAGCACACGACGCTTCTGGCCATGGGATTGCTTGCAATCGCGAGAGGGGAGTACCCCGATCATGTGGATGCCCTGGCCCAGTCCTGGATCTCACCGGAGGGGATGCTACGCTCGTCTGAATCCAAGGCGGATCCGACTGACAGAGACGCGCAGAGTTCAGACACGGCGAAGACCAGAGCAGCTACGCGGAAAGGGGGCTCCTTTGACGCCAACGACGCGCACTGGGCACTCCCAGAGCACGCGTGAGGTAGTTCGAGCCGCACCACGGGCACGGTGATCAAGAATTCCTCGCCGGCGACGAGCTACGCGGCAGACGGCCTACCGCTACCGTGGACGGGCTGCTACGCAATGTTACGGGTGAAGGCGTGGTTGGTAGCTCACCTTGTGGGTCGCATCGTGCGTCCCGGCCTAGCCGTAGAGGAGGAAGAGGTCTGCGGACGTCGTCGGGGACGAAGGGGGTCCGCGGGGGCTTGCTACTGCTGCGGAGGCGTCTCGCTGCTCCTTGCTTCGACTTGGCCACAGAAACGAAGCAAGTCATGCTCAAGGACCGTGCAGACGAGCGCTTGCTCAAGGACGACGCAGAACGGCGGCGAATCGCGTTCGGCTCCGGCGGAACAGGGGAGGTCCTGGAGACGAACCCGATGGCGGCGGCGGAAATCTGGAGGGAGGAACGGGACCTAGGGTTCGCGAGGGGGCTGCTGGTGCCCTCTTTATAAAGGGGGAGGCTCCCTGGCCACGTCGACGGGCGTCGTCGTCGATGCCGGCGTCGGCTGTGAGAGGAACTCCGGCGGGGACCTCTCCAGCGTGGAAAGGCGACGACGGAGGGACGCACGATCAAGATCCGACGGCCAGGAAAGACCCCGCGTACCGCTTCGCTGGAAAGGCCTCCAGCCGGGCTGCGGCGCTGTGGGTTGCTGGGCTGGGCCTCCAGCAAGACTTGGAGAAGAAAAGGAAAAAAAACCCGCTGGATCCCTTTTACATTTATAAAAACAGAAAAGAGATACAAGATTAATCTGGATTAAATACAAGTGTAAAAATCACATAAAAATATGTAAAATTATCCTTGCATTATTCCTCAATTTCTAAAAATGGTCTGGGTATTTTTGGCAACAACAAAAGTGTGAGCTCATTTGAATTTCAAATTCACTTTGAACTAGAGCTTCTGTTTTTGATGAAGCCAAAAATACCTTGAGGATTCCAAAACTCTTGCAAAGGCAAAAGAAATGGCTAGGCCAAAATTGGGATCAAGAAGAGTGAGCATGCAACAGGGAGAATTCCATCAATGCCCTTCTTGAACCACTTTGGATGCAAAAGAAAACAACCAATCATGACTCCAATCTCCAAGCCAATTTAAATCATCACATGGAATGGCATACACATCCACCATGCCAAGTTACAAGTCCAACAGAGGAAGTAAATTACATGGTGTTTGCTAACTTGTTACATGTGGGCTGTTACAGCTTTAGCCTTTATAAGTTCAGTTGCTAGGCCTATCCTTTGCTCAAAAGGATTGGGCCACTTGTTACTCCTCAGTGCTCTTTACTTTGCTTCCTTTTACCTTCTTGTCGCTTATATCAAAAACCCCTAAAAAATTATCTTTAGTTCTTGCAGCTATTTCTTTACCAAAGTCACTTACCAATACCTCCTGCTCCTCGTTGGGTTCGACACTCTTATTTATCGAAAATGGTACAAACGATCCCCTACAGTTGAGGGTCATCAAGCTAGCAGTAGAAGGTGTAGCTTTTTTATCTTCAAGATCCTCTCCTACGGAATTACGGCTGTGCTGCAGGACGGCTATTTTTTTGAAACAATGAGACCTTAAAAAAAGTCGGGCTCTTTCTCGGTACCGGAGCGCTGGCAAAGATGCGTTGTAGCGCCAATGTGGCTCTCGATTTTAATCTTTACTTTTTTTCACTTGGTAGCTCCTACGACCACCCACTCTCTCCCTCACCGTCCAGCGTTCCAGCGGCTGCTCCTTTGAGTGAGCCTTTTTTAAATGATCTTTTCTCAAGGTACACGCTCCTAGTAGGGGATAGGAGCTAGCAGTTACAAGTGTATCCTTTTCCTCTTGAAGATCCTCTCCTGTGGAATTACGAATGTGTTGCAGGACGACTACTATTTCTGAAACAGTGAAGCCTTAAAAAATCAAGTCCTTTCTTGATGCCGGAGCGCTGGCAAAGCTGCGTCGTAGCGCTCCTGTGGCTCTCGATTTTCGTCTTGCCTTTTTTCACTCGGTAGCTCCTACGACCACCCAGTCTCTCTCTCTCTCTTCCTCCGTCCAATGTTCCAACGGCTGCTCCTTTGAGTGAGCCTTTCCGAAAGGATCTTTTCTCAAGGTACACACTCCTACTAGGGGGTAGGAGCTAGCAGTAGAAGGTGTAGCCTTTTTTCCTCTTCAAGATCCTCTCATGTCGAATTTACGGCTGTGCTACAGGCCGACTACAATTTTTGAAATAGTGAGGCCTTAAACAAAGGCAGGCTCTTGCTCGATACCGGAGCGCTGGCAAAGCTGCGTTGTAGCGCCCATGTGGCTCTCGGTTTAAATTTTGCGTTATTTTACTCGGTAGCTCCTGCGACCACCAAGTCTCTCTCTCCGTCCAGCGTTCCAGCGGCTGTTCCTTTGCGTGAGCCTTTCCGAAAGGATCTTTCCCCAAGGTACACGCTCCTACTAGGGGGTAGGAGCTAGCAGTAGCAGGTCTAGATTTATCCTCTTCAATATCATTTCTTGTGGAATTACGAGTGACGAGGGGGTGACCCCACGACTCCTACGGATAAGCCTACCTGGTGTCCATGAAGACAGAAGGCCCATGAAGATACAACCTCGGCCCACTAATTGGCACCGACGTAGGAGTCTACGACTCACATTGAAGGTGCGAAGACCTGCCGTACGGAGCAAGCTAGGGTTAGGAAAGCTTACCTGTAAACGTAGAGGAACTCCCCGAGACCTAGCCCAGTATATAAGGGCTAGGAGGGGCGACACCAAGGACAAGGAATATCATCTGTAACCCTCGCCTTGAGCGCTCCAGCCTTGGCATCCCCTGTAATCGCATCTCCCCCATTAATAATATCGAGCAGGAGCGTGCCTCCCTGTTTGCCGACGAGCTATCGTCCAACCTGTGCCTCTCATGACTAACCCAGGGTCCCTGACCATGGGATTTGCTGGGGTTGATCCCCGTCAATTGGCGCCGTCTATGGGAACTACACAGGTTGGGATCACGATCACGGCGGTCCCGTCTTCAGCAAGCTACAACTCAAGGGAAAAAACCAGATCTAGCCCACTCGAAGGATTCAAGATCACGGCGAACATCTCTGCCACCCCATCAAGACCGCTCGAGCTACAGTTGTGCCAGGACTGATACTACGGTAACAGCCAAGTGCAGCGTCAGCGCCGAAGGAATCGACGACTCAGAAGAACGGCGAGGGGACTCTATGAAGGAATCCCACTCGACGAACCGCGACGCGCAGCGGAGGACTCGCAAGTTTTCGACAACCCACCACCGCCCGGGCACCCGCCGCACATCAAGACGATGACTACGAGATCGAAACCAGCGATCAGCAGAACCATCGCCAAGGAAGAAGGAATCGACGACCCAAAAGGCGCGCATGGGAGATCTACGACGAGGCTCCAATAAGCGAGCCACGACACGCAGCCGCGCAAACGACGACCGTCCGACGACACGCCGTCACACGAGCACCTGCCGTTAGTCAGGACAGCGACTCGGAGACACAGGTGCGCGAGTACTATGACCCAGATCGAAGGCCGGATGAATTCACCAACCTCATCAAGAACCAAGACATGAGTCGAGGAATCGACAACGACCCCCGCTTCCACGAACACCCGGAGGATCACGAGCAAATCTTCAGAATCTCAAGAAGGAAGAGGCACGCCGGATCTAGCAAACTTACGGCTAGAGAACAGCTGGCAGGACCCTGCACGATCCACAACTTGGAGGATGACTGGGGACGCGTCAGGTCAGGTCACACTTTGAGAGACTGCCGCCTGTTCAACGAGATGCCGACGACCTCAAGAAGGAGAAGCAGAAAGAAGACATGCGCAACCGACGACCCGAACAATCGACGCTCTCAAGCCCGGAAGGACGTCACAACCCGCTGCAAGAACAGGTGCTCATGATCCAAGAAGGAAGGGTACCGGAAGCACGAAGCGACGCTTACACCCTGCAAGCTAGAGCAGCCGAGAGCATAAACATAGTCGAAGTCTACCAGCTACATGATACGGAGACCAGCATCACGTTCTCACAGGACGACCATCCACCCGCAGTCCCAAGACCAAGGCACGCGCCCCTGTTTCTCGATGCACAAATCGGAGGATACGACATGGATAGGGTCTTCATGGACGGAGGCAACAACATGAACATCATCTTCCCCCGCACCCTACAAAAGATGATGATCCCACGATCAGTATGGAGAAAATCGACCACCAAGTTACACGGGGTAGTCCCAGGAGAACCAGCCACACCCCTCGGAGTCATCGAACTCGAAGTTGTCTTCGGCAACCGACGCAACTTCGTAAAGCACGTCCTCGAGTTTGAGGTACTCGACTGGCAATCGCAGTACCATGCCATATTGGGACGGCCAGCATTCGCGCAGTTCATGGCGGTCCCACACTACGCCTACCTCAAGATCAAGATGCAAGGATCAGAAGGAGTCCTCACGATCAACGGAAGCTTCACAAATCAGATCAGTGTGATCGTGACTTCCACAGAATCTCCGACACATTCGGAGCCGAACAAGAACTCAGAGAAATAGCCATGGTGACGGACAAGAGTACCTTCCCATTGGTAAACCGAAGCGAATCCAAGGAGTATGGACGCGACTTCAGCATTGACAGCGACACAGTCACTCACCAAGTGCACCCGACGGACCCGGAAAAAACAGTCCGCGTGTACGCCCACCTACCAGAGGAGCAGGCGACGGCTCTCGTCGCTTTCCTTCATGACGAGTGGGAAATATTCGCCTGGTGCCCAGCCGACATGCCTGGTATACCACGCGAATTCGCGGAACACGACCTACGCATCAAGCAAAACACGAAGCCGTTGAAGCAAGCGCTAAGACGATTCTCGGAGCCCAAGCGCAGAGCAATCGGAGAGGAAGTAAACCGGTTACTCGACGCCCAGTTCATCTGAGAAACGAAGAAAGCCACCTGGATAGCCAACCCGGTGCTGGTGCCCAAGAAAGACACAACCGTGCTACGCATGTGTGTCGACTACGGACCAGTCAACAAGCATTGCCCGAAGGACCACTTCCCCTGCCTAGAATCGATCAGATAATCAACTCGACACCAGGGTGCGATCTACTTTCCTTTCTTGACGCTTACTCAGGATACAACCAGATCAGGATGAAGGAAGAAGACGAAGAGCACACATCGTTCATCACCCCCTATGGCGTATTCTGCTACAGGACCATGCCCTTCGGGCTCAAAAACGCAGGCGCCACTTACCAGCGAATGATGCAGGGCTGCCTGAAGGAGCAAATCGGAAGAAACGTGCAAGTCTATGTGGACGACATCATCATCAAGACCTACGAAGCAGCCACACTACTCAAAGACCTGCGCGAAACCTTCTTGGCGCTCAACAAATACAGAATCAAGCTCAACCCAAAGAAGTGCGCATTCGGCGTACCGGCGGGGAAGCTGCTTGGCTATATGGTCTCTACCCGAGGAATCGAGGCAAACCCTGAGAAAGTCCAAGCCATCACCCGAATGCAAGAACCAACTGATATCAAAGGAGTACAACAGCTCACTGGAAAACTCGCAGCCCTAAGACGCTTCATGAGTAGGCTGGGAGAACGCACGCTGCCTTTCTATCAGCTGCTCAGGAAAGGAGAGAAATTCGAGTGGAAGAAGGAAGCCCGACAAGCATTCGCGGACCTGAAAAAGACACTCTCGACCCCACCAATCCTGGCGGTACCAAAGGAACGAGAGAAGCTATACCTCTACGTGGCAGCACGTAACAGTTTAGTAAGCACAGCGCTCCTTGTCGAACGCACAGAAGAAGGCAAGGTCCAGAGCATCCAAAGACCAACCTACTACCTCAGCATGCTCCTAACCAAACCCCAGCAGCGGTTCCCGCACTATCAGAAGCTACTACTGGCCATCGTCATGACCTCAAGAAAAGTGTCCCACTACTTCGACGAGCACCCTATCACAATCGTAAGCGGCGCACCACTCGCTGACATACTCAACAACCCTGGAGCGACTGGACGAGTCGCCGAGTGGAACATTGAGCTCAGCCCACGGGACCTGCAGTTCAAGCACCCAACAGCCATCAAAGCCCAAGTACTCCCAGATTTCCTGGTCGAGTGTACGGAGGTTCAGACACCAGGCCCCCCAGACCTATCAAGTTCATGGTCAATGTTCTTCGATGGGTCCAAGAGACAACAAGGAGCTGGGGCAGGAGTTGTGCTCATCTCCCCTAAGGGAACAAAGCTGAAATATGTCCTCCAGATCAACTTCAGTCACGCCTCCAACAACGAAGCAGAATACGAGGCACTCCTCCATGGCATGCGCATGGCCAAAACATGCGGAGCCACTCGCCTCATAATTTACGGGGACTCCAATCTCGTCGTCCAGCAGACGATGAGAAACTTCAACGCAATAGCCGACAACATGGCGGCCTACCAGGAGCTCTACAACGCACTTGAAGGAAATTTCGACCGGTGCGAGCTCCACTACATCACCAGGGACAACAACACAGAAGCAGACGAACTCGCGAACATCGGTTCGACCCGAGGACCAATACCACCCGGCGTTTTTCTTGAAAGCATCAGCCGAAGATCCATCAAGGTACATGCAGCAGCACCTGAAGCAGTCGTGGACGGAGAGGACGCAACGGACCTGGCGCAGGTGGCAGCAGCAACCCCATCAGAAGGCACAAGCACCAGCACACCCGACAGCACAATCCCGACAGAGCTCGAAGGACCTGTCTAGGCAAAACCGTTCCTCCGATTTCTAATCGAAGGTACGCTACCGCAAGACGTGGCCGAAGCACGACGCATCAGCCGACGATCCAAGGCATTCACGGTGATCAACAAATAACTATACAAGCGCAGCATCACCCAGATACTCCAAAGGTGCATCGACGAAGAGGACGGCAAAGCCATACTGCTCAAAATCCACGAAGGCACCTGCGGACACCATGCGAGCAGAAGGGTACTCGTATCCAAACCATTCCGAGTCGGGTTCTATTGGCCCACAGCCATGAAAAACGCAGAGGAAATCGTGCGACGGTGTGTCGCCTGCCAGAAATTCGCCAACAGGCCACACGCTCCCGCCTCAGAGCTCAAGACCATACCGCTATCCTGGCCGTTCGCCACCTGGGGACTAGACATGGTGGGCCCACTCAAGAAATCATCAAAGGGCGGAAGGACACACCTGGTCGTCGTAGTCGACAAGTTCACTAAATGGATCGAAGCAATGCCCATCACCAGCTCCACAGCCCTCACGGCTGTCAACTTCATTGAAATCGATCATCTTCAGGTTCAGAGTGCCACACAACATCATCACGGACAATGGCACGAACTTCACAGCCGCAAAATTCCAGAACTTCTGCGAAGAACTGGGCATCAAAATCAATTACGCATCAGTCGCGCACCCGAATTACAACGGCCAGGTAGAAAAAGCAAACGGCCTTGTATGTGGGGGAATCAAGAAACGACTCCTCGCACCACTCGAGCAAGCCGCCGGCAACTGGGTAGAAGAACTCCCCGCGGTGCTATGGAGCCTACGAACTACACCAAACACCGCGACCTAGTACACACCCTTCTTCATGATGTACGGAGCAGAGGCAGTCCTACCACATGACCTCAAGTTCAGAGCACCTCGGGTCACCGGATACGAAGAAGAAGAAGCAGAAGAAGCGCTGCAAGACGACAAAGATACGGCTGACGAAGCAAGAGACACAGCCCAGGAAAAATCAGAGGGGTACCAGGACAAGCTACGCACCTACCAAAGCAGTCGCCTACGCACTAGAACCTTCAACAAAGGCGACCTAGTCCTACGGATGATACAAGAAAAGGTCCATAAACTCGCCCCCCAATGGGAAGGACCATTTATAGTCTCAGAAGTCATCGGAGGTGGCGCCTACAGGCTGAAGAACCCGAAGACAGACGAGGACGTGGGTAACCCATGGAACGTAGCAAACTTGCGACTGTTCTATCCATAGTACCCATCGTTCAGACATGACTGGCAACTCATGTAGCTGCTCGACCGCAATAAAGAAAATGTTGCCCAAATACTTCCATCTCAAAGCACTCGGGGGCTTAAGAATAAAATCCCCCCGAGAGACGCTATCGCCTACGCGATCTCAACCAAAAAGCACTCGGGAGCTTAAGAATAAAATCCCCCCGAGAGACGCTATCGCCTACGCGATCTCAACCAAAAAGCACTCGGGGCTTAAGAATAAAATCCCCCCGAGAGACGCTATCTCCTACGCGATCTCAACCAAAAAGCACTCGGGGGCTTAAGAATAAAATACCCCCGAGAGACGCTATTGCCTACGCGATCTCAACCAAAAAGCACTCGGGGGCTTAAGAATAAAATCCCCTCGAGAGACGCTATCGCTACTCAAGCAATCTTAAACACAAACACTCGGGGACTCGCGAAAAAATTCCCCCTGAAAGACTCTATCATCGCTCACGCGACTTCTACATCCAAGTACTAGGGGGCTCGAGCATCATATCCTCCCGAAGACCGCTCGAGGAGCCTGATGCTTAAAAATCCCAAGCGAAAATACCCGGCCAGCCACACCTGCCGAGAGCAAGAAAGACATGGCCACAATTAGATGGAGCACCAAGTACACTGAAGAAACTTTGGAGGAAGCACAGGACACAGACTCATTTAGTCTTCATCCGATCGCCAACGATCACCTAAAGACTCGGGGGCTACTCCCATTGGGAGCGCTGCCGCGCACCCGATAAAAGAAAGAAACCAAACGACAAGGGAAACAAATTTTAGCCTAAGCTCGACCCTTCGACTCAAGCGTAGCCTCGGGGGCTACTCCCATCGGGAGAGCTGTCGCGCACCCGACAGATCCCACAGCGCAAAGTTTGGACGGACTCGAAGATAACTCTCGATCGCAAAGGACTCGAACACAGCTCTCGGTTACAAAGAAATCGAAGACAGCTCCTGATCGCCAAGGACTTGAACACAGTTTTCGTTCGCGTAAAGCCCAAATATAAATTCCATTGCAAAGGATCAAGCACACTTTACATCATAAGGATCATTTTCAGTACAAAAAGGACTCAACTACGTTTGGATAGAAGGTAGCTCCTGTTACAAGAGGGAATTACCCAAGGAATTAAGACTTCTACATGTGTGCTCATGAGGGGTAACCGACCCTAGTAAAAGAGCATCACAACAGACAAAGGAAAAGGAAGCTAGCTGAGGATATCAATGACATAACAAAAGGGTGAAACTCCTTATTTTTCGATGCTCCACCAGCTTCTTCTCCTTCTCCACTAGCTTCTTCTCCAGCTGCAGCTGCACGCCTTCTTCTCCGGACTTGCAGCCTCTTCCCCGAGTTGCCAGCGAAGATGAGGCCGCCTCCAGTTCTACAAGGTCGCTTGACGCGCCCGCTTGATCGACGGCTTGACGTCAATGTCCTCTTCGGAGCCGATGGAGACGACACCACCACCCGAGGAGTCGCCAGAAGACGGAGCTGTAGAAGATGTAGGCGTAGGACTCCTCGACCTTGTGGATCTGTCGCTGCTCGACTCCTGCCAGTGTGGATCCATGCTATTTCCGCTTGGATCGAACGCGCGGACAGTGACAGTGCTTTCGCCGTCAAAACGACAGCTGAGCATATCGCCATCTCGCAGATTCAACCGCCGAGCAAAAAAACTCCAACCAGAGCCAAGAAAAATCAAGAGGGAGCTATCAACCTCCAAGTCAGTCAACATAAGAAGGAGATCGACAGCTCCCTTGAAGATGCAGAAGCAAGCCATCCAAGCCAAGTTCAGAAACAATGGTGGAAAAAGCAGAGGGAAGAAGGACGCGATTGGCACTCTGGCCACGAACACGTAAAAGAAAGTCATAGCGCTAGAATCCCTCCTCCAAGGGAGAGGAGGAAGGCACTGGCGCCGTACCATGGCGACCACCACGACATGAGCGTGGTACACGGCCACCACGGCCACGACGAACGCGGCCACGGCCAACACCCTGCTTGGGAGCCATGAGAGGAAAAAGAGAGGAAAGAAGAGGCAAAGTAGCAAGCCGGATGGAGGTAAAACGTTGTGGAAGAGAAAGGCTTATTTATAGAACAAAGATCTCCCAGCACGGAGAAGCCGAGACGACAGCAGCAATTAATTCAAAGACCAAAACATCGCAGACTTCTCAGATTCCAAGACCAAGATGCTTTCCCACGGGACGCACTGTGCATGAGACGCGTCAACTCACGCGCGTTTCCAACGCACGTCTCGGAAACCCAACCAGCGCCGGCCGCACGCCACATCGTTCATCATTATGACCGGTCATGAAGACGTGACGGTTCACTAGAGAGGCATCCCTGACAGCCATCAAGCAGAGGCATCGTTATCCTGACAAGCGGCGAAGAAAACCAACGGACATCAAAGGCTAAGATATTCCATCTTTCAGATCTTTTTCCCGATGAAGAAAAACATCTTACTCCCATCGGGAGAGTACATCATAAGAGTCCCAGGTTCTCCCTCACCTAAAGGTCAGCCATGTGCTCGAGTGACCACTCACACTCACGAGAGTCTCGGGTGCTCCCTCAACCCGACGCAAGACAAACATGCATTCGCCAAGATCATACGACGCTAAGAGTCTCAGGTGCTCCCTCACCTCAAGAGCTGAAATGGCATTCGAGTGACTACTCGCGAAAAACCTCCCGTCTGAGCACTCGAAACAAGCTCCACGGGTGAATGAGTGAACAACTCACTTGATGTTTTGTTCCAAGCGGGTGCAATGCTATAAGGCTCCGTGCCTCAAAAACACACATTCCTGGAACACGATACAATGTACCCAGATGCCACGCAAGATTAGCATATAGGTAAGACCCCGCTGCGAAGTTCGGCCGGGATGGGACTTGCCGAAGAGCGATTTCACTCCCAACCTTTTCCATGCGTTGCGCATGATGGAAAAGCCGGGCGGACGCGCCTTAGAATATGCACATTACTGGCGGCAAATGAACACCGTAAGACCTGAAGCGGCCAGACTTTTGCTCGACACCAGTGTTCCAAGCTCACGTCGAGGGACGTGGGTTTGATTGGGCTACTGTGGTATTTGCCCTAGTGCAATTCGCCAAGGCTCGACCAGTCGACTCCTTGGGCCCTTTCAGCTTAGCATCCCTCGAAACAGGTTTTTTCATGGCCACCAGACTGCCAGCGACCCGCGGATGTACCGCACATACCAATAACCGACAAATGAATCTAATCGAGTCCCTGCGCGACTCTTCGAGTCCCCCAGACACTCGGGGGCTACTGGGGAGGGGGTGACCCCACGACTCCTACGGATAAGCCTACCTGGTGTCCATGAAGACAGAAGGCCCATGAAGATACAGCCTCGGCCCACTAATTGGCACCGACGTAGGAGTCTACGACTCACAAGGAAGGTGCGAAGACCTGCCATACGGAGCAAGCTAGGGTTAGGAAGGCTTACCTGTAAACATAGAGGAACTCCCCGAGAGCTAGCCCAGTATATAAGGGCTAGGAGGGGCGACACCAAGGACAAGGAATATGTCAGAACCCCAACTAGGGTAAGTACTAGGGTTGCTTGTGCCTTTGCATCATGCAAAAATTCAAATGAAATTCAAAAATGGGGAAGCAGAAAGCCCTGAGAATTTATTTGAAATGGCCAGATAAAAATATTTTTCCAAAAATCTTTTGAATGTTTGGAAAATTCCTATAAATGATGCTGATCATTTTAAAAGTGGTTTGGGTATTTTCCCATACTCATGGAATTTTCTAATATTCAAAAGGTGCTCTGGAAATTAAAGTTTACCCCTATTTGAATTGAAATTCAAATTTATTGAATTTCAAAAAAGCCCAAAATTAATAAGTGGTTTGCTACTGACCACCTAGTATTTATAATAGTATTTGGGCATTTTTATTAAATGCTTTGGTATTTTTACCAGGGCAAAACAAAAGGCAGAAAAACAAAACAGAGAAGAAATAGAAAAAGGAAGAAACCCTGGCTTTCATCCCAACTTGTTCCCCCCCCAGCCCACCTCCACCTGCTTGTCTCCTTCCCCACCGACGGAAGCAGCTCGGTGGCGGCCTGGGAGCGCGCCGCCGGCCACCTCGACGTGGAGGAGACGTCTAGGCCTCCCCTGCCTCCCTCCTTCCGCCACGCAACGCCCAGAGCACGCCCCGCTCTCCTCCCCCTCTCTCTAGACCTCCTCCCCCTCTCCCTCTCCCGTTCCTGCGCGCAACCGAAGCCACGCCGGAGCGCCGCCATCGCGTGCTCGTGGCCAACGACCCCCTCCCGGCGAGCTGATCTGTCCAGAAGACTCGTCGTACTCTTCTTCGTCTCCCCGAGCGCGTAATCGAGCCCAGGAGACCCGAGGTCATCGCCATCTTCAACGAGACGCCGCCGGCCGCCATGGAGCTCGTCGACGAATTCGTCGTCTCCAGCCCTTCCCCAACCTCCCCGTCTGCTCCGTTCGCATCACGGTGAGCTCGCGTCGTTTTCCCCTCAAGTTTTGGCACCCCTCCCTTCTCCTATCCAGGTTTTCCATGAACGCCGAGAGGCACCGCCGCCATGAACGACGGCGACGCTGCTCCCCTTTCCTTCCGCTTCGCCCGTGACGCGCACCGTGATCCCCAGCATCACAGCTTCGCAACGCCCCGCTCCCCGGTCAAAAGCACGCTCCAGAGCATCCTCTCGGCATTTCCAGAGCCACGGCCTCCGCCTCCATCGACGTCGGCGACGCCCCGGTGACCCCCCGAGCTCGTCTGTTGGTCCAGGGTGACGCGCGGGAGCTTCCTGGTTCGAATGGAGGTCACGGCGTCCCTTTTGGCGCAGGGATTCGTCCTCCCGAGCTCGCCGGTCTCTCTGACCTCGCCGGCGACTCGCCAGAGTTAACCACGGCGACGTGGCAGTGATTAGGGTCCTAACCACCTGGGTTAGTTGACCCAGGTCACTGACCAGTGGGTCCCTGGCCCCCCTTAATACCTCTGTTAGCTTAATCTAACAGGGTTTTAATCCGGAGAGGCTGACCAGTGGGGCCCCTTGTCAGTTTGACTCGGGTCAAACCCCCCTGACGCCAGCATGACACCACAGTGACGCATTAATCCCTTTTCCAGTTTTAAAGAAATCCAGAAAATTCCAGAAAATCATTTAAACTTGGGAAATTCATAAGTAATTCATTTTAACTCCAAATATAACAAATAATATGTCTAAAAATATCAGAAAAATCCAAGGATTATGAATATGGTCTCTGTTTTCATGTTTGACCAATTAAAATTGGGTGAACAGTGCAAAACATCCATATGGCTTTATTTCAAATTCAAATTCGAAGTACATTTGCAAATGACTTTGCATTTGACTTCTTTTAAATGGAATTGTACCCACATTGTGACCAAGAACATCACCATTTCAATATTGATCATGTGTTTGATGCATTGCAAATAAATTTATACTTTGTTTGATTGTTTGCTCGATAGACGTGCAACTGGAACTGGAGGCCACCCCCTTCGTTGAAGACCCCGATACTGAACCTCGTCAGCAAGGCAAGCAAAACCTCCTTTGATCATATCTATAAAATCCCAATTCCCTCTCAGTCTCGCTTATGCATATTTAGAGATCATCGAGACACGTTCTTCGCATAGTTGAACCCATTCCGATGCATGACCTATATTTTTGCCACCGTATTAAGCAAACCACAATCCTAGCAGATTTAGGAGTTGATTGATGAGCATGTGGCCCCTGCAACTGTTACTGCTTATTGCTGCTTAGTGTTACAATGAGGATGTTTTGATTGTGAGTCGGGATGGAATGAACACAGTGGTGTTGATGAAAGTGAAACGTGTTGGTGAATCCACCCTAAGCAGAGGTGAACGATGAGAGGCTGTGTAGGAGTACACAGTGGGTTGTCTCGTTGAACACTGCCCTAGGCCCCGAGTTCCTGTTTTGCGATCCAAGACAAAGAGTATGACCACATGTAGGGTTTTATGGGAGCCCCGTTTGGCCTCTTTACGTACCCGATCCAGTCCAGGAGTCACACTAGATTCGGGCTTTCCATTTGATTTATGTATAGATATGTGGGTGGACCTGTGAGGCAGTGAAACCATCTGTCAAAGGTGGCGTCTCGGTCCCTTACATTATCTGAGTCCGTTTCGTGGAACCGGCCGGACTCTCGAGCGGTGACAAACTCAGGTAGTCGGCTCCTGGATTAGAGAAGGTGATGTGAGGGTAGTGCCTTGGTTTCATCCACGTCCGACATCCGCTTGAAGGATGACAAGAACGAGACGATAAGTGATGACACGCGTGTGAAGATGTACACCCCTGCAGGGTTAATGAACTATTCGAATAGCCGTGTCCACGGTTATGGACTACTTGGAAACCTCTACTTGATTATAGACAACTTGAATGGATACTTATAAAACTCGCAAGATAAGCGTGAGTGATATGGTGTGCTCCTCGTGGGGAAGTCGAGGAAGTAACCATAGTGGTGTATTGGTTGGAGATGTAGTGGACTCGTGTACGCTTCTTACCTCAAAGTCTGGTACTCGTAGTACAGGATTAGCCAAGTCAAAGCTGGCACTTCTGCATGTTGAACCCCACCTCCTTTACCTTGATACTTGAGCATGAGTAGTATAGTTCTGATGTAAGTCTTGCTGAGTACGACTTTGTACTCACGTTTGCTTATTCTATGTTTTAGATAAGAACCGGACCCCGATGGAGTCACCTTCGTGAAGCTCGACGTTAACTAAGTTAGCATAGTCCCAGACAGCAGTCTGGTCCCTCGTGGAAGGGCATGTTTGTTGTACAAGGCTTCTCTAAGCCATTTGTTAAACTTGTCTGTACTCAGACCTAATTTGCTTCCGTTGTATTGATGTAATGTTGATCACAGACATGTGATCTTTGTATGCTCTATGTGTATATCAATAAAGAATACTTTGTAGAGTTATGTGATGATACCTGCTGTTCATACTAGGCATGTGTGCTGCGTGTATGTTTATAACATGCATGTCTTAGTATGGGTTTTCGAGACCTTAGTTGTGATCTGGCTGGCGGTCTTTTATACACCAAGTGGCCCTTAGATGCGCGCAGCTTGGGGCATCGCGATGCGATTGCTCGTGACTATGTCACGTGCACACTTTGTTGTATGATCGATCCCGCCCTAGACCCCGACTAAGTGATCGGGCTGGAGTAAGTTTATGTAAGAGTTAGGATCCAATCGATAACATGGTTGAGGCGACTTGTCTATGAGTATGGGGTTCACCACCCATAAGCATTTAGACTTGTGAGCGGACGTTGAGGACCCATCTCAGTTGATCATCCGGCCTGAATGGGATGCCCCTCACGTTCGATGCTTACCGAGAACGTTCTGTGCTTGGCCTTGTCTGCTTAGACAAGTGGGTACGGTTCTCGGCTCTCCATGTGATTGCATCATGACTGGAATTACATACGCTAACCCCGGGTCCCGACAGACTTGGTATCAGAGCAGGACTGTCTGTAGGATTAGCAAACCCTTGGTCGAAGTCGAGTCTAGCATTCTATAGTTATATAGTTACTCTGGGTATAAGGGAATAACGTAAGGCTTCTTTTTCTCCTTACCCTCATCGATCTGAGTTCTGGGTCACCCTTATCTTTTCTACGGGATGATAGGACTAGGCTCATCTATGTCTTTACTAGAACATCTCGTTGTTTGCCTCCTTGTAGCCGTAGGACAGTTGTGGTCGTCCAGACTCATCGTTCTGTTGAGTTCCTTGAAGAAGTTCTGTCCAATCTCCTCGAGGTTGTCTTGTTTTCCATCCCGGTGTAGCCGTTATGCTGCCGGATTTGTTCCAAGTTTCTATGAATCATTGCCTTCGCATTATAATCTTTTCCGCCTTCATCATATCTTGTTACCCTTGAATACATCATACAACCTGTTCTGATGGTTGATTTTTATCACACAGGATGTTAGGTGGAACTCGTAGTGCTGTTCGTCGGAATCGAGACCGTGTTCGGAATCGAAATGATGATGAACCTCTACCACCGCCTTCTGCGGCGGAAATCATGATGGAAGCTGAGAAGAATCAACGCGATCAAACACGTCTTCTGGAGCTCATCGAGCAGAATACCTCACGTCATTGCAATGTGGTTGTGAGCATTCAGGACTTCATCCTCCTCAAGCCACCGGTATTCCGATGTTCTTCTGAGCCCCTTGAAGCTGATGATTCGCTCCGTTCCATCGAGCGTAAGCTTGATACTGCACATGTTGCTCCCGATGACTGAGTTATATTCGCGGCATACTTTCTGGAAGGTGCTGCTGCTGAATGGTGGGAGAAATATGTTGCGATGCAGCCTGATAGTCACCTAGTGACTTGGCAGGAGTTCTGTGTTGCCTTTCGAGGGTATCACCTTCTAGATGAGTTGATGGAGCGCAAGAAGGAAGAGTTCTGCAGTCTGACTCAAGGAAAGATGTCCATGCATGAGTATGTGAGAGAATTCAACCGTCTTGCTCGGTATGCCCAAGATGAGATCACCACCGATGCCAGAAAGCAGGCAAGGTTCCGTAAGGGACTTAGCCCCATCCTTCGTCATGATCTCAACCTCATCGAATTTGCCACCTTTGAGGATTTAGTCAACAGATCCTTCAGAGCTGAGCATGGTAATGAAATTTTCGAAGAGTTCCGCAAGCATGCTCTTGAGCTTGCTCCTTCTTCAAGTTCAACCCCTCAGAAACGCCGAATTTGGATTCCAACCAGTGTCATACCTCAAAACCTTCTCCAGAGACCACCACCAAATATATGCCATCAACCCCGACACATTATTCCACCCCGGAATGATGGTGTGCAGCCAAATAATCCTGCTTCCAGCATTTCAGACAGGGTATGCTTTAAGTGTGGTCTTCCAGGCCATTACTATCGTCAATGCCCTCAGGTCTTGATGGCACCACGTCATTCTCGACCCAGGCCTCCAAAGAAATCATCCACCAAAGCCTTTCCAGCAAAGCCTTCATCCACTAGTAGTGGTTGTGTGAACCAAATCTCAGTTAAGGAAACCACTGCTGCTTCTGATGTCATTCTTGGCACACTCCCAGTCAATCATGTCCCCGCCTCCGTTCTTTTCGATCCAGGAGCTTCTCATTCGTTCATGTCGGAGAGTTATGCACTTCGTCATGAGTTCCCCTTTGAAGAAATGTTTTCTCCAATGATCATTCAAACTCCTGATTCGAAGTGGCAAACTAATAGAGTAAGCCATGGCAATCAAATTGCAATTGAGGGTTTAATATTCCTTGCTTCACTTATAGTCCTCAAGTCTTCAGACATTGATGTTATCCTAGGAATGGATTGGTTATCAAGGCAGAATGCTTTCATTGATTATAAAGCCAAATTAGTCAAACTCACCCATCCTTCATGCCAGACCATTGACTACACATCACCCAGCTCTAAAAACCAGATGCATACTTTGAATGTGCTTCCCCTTCCAGACCTTGAAGATGTTCCGGTGGTTCGTGACTTCCCGGATGTCTTTCCTGAAGAGCTGCCGGGAATGCCACCCGACAGGTGTGTAGAATTCATAGTGGATCTTATACCAGGCACAGCCCCAATCTCGAGACGCCCATATAGAATGGCCCCACATGAGCTAGCTGAGCTAAAAACCCAACTTGATGCTTCGTTGGCAAAAGGCTTCATCCGCCCTAGCTCATGGCCATGGGGTTGCCCCGTTCTGTTCGTAACGAAGAAAGATGGAACAGAAAGGATGTGCGTAGACTATCGTCCGCTAAATCTAGCGACGATAAAGAACAAGTACCCACTGCCCAGGATCAATGATCTTTATGATCAACTTACTGGATCCTCTGTCTTCTCCAAAATGGATTTGAGATTAGGTTATCATCAAATCAAGATCCGAAACGAGAACATTCCCAAAACGGCCTTCACTACTCGTTATGGTCTTTACGAGTATACCGTCATGTCCTTTGGTTTAACCAATGCCCCCTCCACATTCTCGCGCTTGATGAATTCGATCTTCATGGAGTACTTAGATAAGTTTGTTATGGTTTATCTTGATGACATTCTCATCTACTCGAAGAACAAAGAAGAGCACGTAGAACATCTTAGGTTGGTATTGATGAAACTTAGAGAGCACCGCCTTTATGCCAAGTTCTCCAAGTGTGAATTTTGGCTACCAGAAGTGACCTACTTAGGCCACGTCATTTCTGCGAAAGGTGTTGCAGTCAATCCCGAGAGAGTTCAAGCCGTCCTTGACTGTACTCCACTTCAATCGGTTAAGCAAGTTAGGAGTTTTCTTGGCTTAGCAAGCTATTGCTTCCGCTTCGTTGAGAACTTTTCTAAAGTTGCAAAGCCTCTTACTGAACTCCTCAAGAAAGATAAGAAATTCCAATGGACCCCCAAGTGCGAGGAAAGCTTTCAAGAGCTGAAAAGAAGATTGACTTCTGCACCCGTACTTGCACCTCCAGACACCAAAAGGGATTTCGAAATCTATTGTGATGCTTCACGGCAAGGGTTAGGATGCATACTTATGCAAGATCGACATGTGGTAGCTTATGCTTCACGCCAGTTGCGGCCACATGAAGAGAACTATCCTACCCATGATCTTGAACTCGCTGCCGTAGTTCATGCCCTGAAGACTTGGCGACATTACCTCCTTGGTAATCGTTGTGAGATATATTCCGATCACCAAAGCCTCAAATACATATTCACCCAGCCAGATCTTAACCTCAGGCAAAGACGCTGGATAGAGTTGATAAAAGATTGTGACTTAGGAATTTCTTACACCCCAGGCAAAGCCAATGTCATGGCTGATGCACTAAGTCGTAAGTCGTACTGTAACAACCTCATGTTACAGCAGTATCAACCACTTCTTCATGAGGAATTTCGAAAGCTCAACCTCGAGATTATTCCTCGTGGATCTCTTTTCAACTTGGTGGCGAAACCAACCCTTGAGGATCAAATTATAGCCGCCCAAAAACAAGATAGTAGTATTCAAGAGATCAAGCAGAACATTGTTAGCGGAGTTGCTAAATGTTTTTCTGCAAATGATCAAGGAACGATATTCTTTGAAAATCGTTTAGTAGTTCCTAAAAACGAAGACCTAAAGCAGCTGATCCTTAAGGAAGCTCATGACACTTCCTTCTCAATTCATCCCGGTAGCACAAAAATGTACCGAGATCTACGCCAGAGATTTTGGTGGACCCGGATGAAGAGAGACATTGCACAATTTGTTGCCGAATGTGATGTTTGTCGTCGCATTAAGGCAGAACACCAAAGACCTGCTGGTACTCTTCAGCCATTGTCTATTCCCGAGTGGAAGTGGGACAAGGTCGGTATGGAATTCATCACCGGCTTTCCAAAAACCCAGAAAGGAAACGATGCCATCTTCGTTGTCATTGATCGACTTTCAAAAGTTGCTCACTTCCTTCCCGTTCGCGAGTCTATAACTGCTAGTCAGTTGGCGGACTTGTATGTCTCTAGAATTGTGTCTCTTCACGGTGTTCCTTTGGTGATCAATTCTGATCGTGGTAGCCTTTTCAGCTCTAGATTTTTGGAAAGTTTTCAAAATGCTATGGGAACTCATCTATCCTTTAGTACAGCTTTCCACCCTCAATCTAGCGGTCAAGTTGAAAGGGTTAATCAAATCTTGGAAGACATGCTCAGAGCTTGTGTTATCTCATTTGGAAAGAATTGGGAGAAATCTCTTCCATTCGCCGAATTTGCTTATAACAATAGCTATCAATCTAGTCTGAACATGGCTCCCTTTGAATTCCTCTATGGACGACGATGTCGAACACCCCTAAATTCTTCAGAAGCCGGTGAAAGACAACTCTTTGGACCGGATATGATCAAGGAAGCAGAAGAGCAAGTTCGCATTGTTCGTGATCGTTTGAAAGCCACTCAGTCTCGTCAAAAGAGCTACTATGATCGTCATCATAGAGAGGAGAGCTACAATATTGATGAGAAGGCTTACCTTCGGGTTACTCCTCTGAAGAGAACCCAAAGATTCGGTATCAAAGGCAAGTTGGCCCCACGTTACATCGGACCCTTCCGCGTTCTTGCTAAACGTGGAGAAGTTGCCTACCAACTTGAACTACCCCCTCACCTTTCCCGAGTACATGATGTATTCCATGTATCACAAATCAGGCGTTGCTTCAAGGACCCCATCCGCGAAGTCGACCATGAAACGCTTGATCTCCAAGATGACCTTTCTTATCGAGAGTACCCTGTTCGTATTCTTGATTCTGCAGAGCGTGTCACTCGTCGTCAGAAGATCAAATTCCTGAAAGTTCAATGGTCACATCACTCCGAGAAAGAAGCAACATGGGAAAGAGAAGACCGCCTCCGTGCCGAGTACCCCACCTTCCTCCCGACGACTTCTGAATCTCGGGACGAGATTCTTTTGAGTGGGGGCGAGTTGTCAGAACCCCAACTAGGGTAAGTACTAGGGTTGCTTGTGCCTTTGCATCATGCAAAAATTCAAATGAAATTCAAAAATGGGGAAGCAGAAAGCCCTGAGAATTTATTTGAAATGGCCAGATAAAAATATTTTTCCAAAAATCTTTTGAATGTTTGGAAAATTCCTATAAATGATGGTGATCATTTTAAAAGTGGTTTGGGTATTTTCCCATACTCATCGAATTTTCTAATATTCAAAAGGTGCTCTGGAAATTAAAGTTTACCCCTATTTGAATTGAAATTCAAATTTATTGAATTTCAAAAATGCCCAAAAGTAATAAGTGGTTTGCTACTGACCACCTAGTATTTATAATAGTATTTGGGCATTTTTATTAAATGCATTGGTATTTTTACCAGGGCAAAACAAAAGGCAGAAAAACAAAACAGAGAAGAAAAAGAAAAAGGAAGAAACCCTGGCTTTCAGCCCAACTTGTTCCCCCCCAGCCCACCAGGCGGCCCAGCCCACCTCCACCTACTTGTCTCCTTCCCCACCGACGGAAGCAGCTCGGTGGCGGCCTGGGAGCGCGCCGCCGGCCACCTCGACGTGGAGGAGACGTCTAGGCCTCCCCTGCCTCCCTCCTTCCGCCACGCAACGCCCAGAGCACGCCCCGCTCTCCTCCCCCTCTCTCTAGACCTCCTCCCCCTCTCCCTCTCCCGTTCCTGCGTGCAACCGAAGCCACACCGGAGCGCCACCATCGCGTGCTCGTGGCCAACGACCCCCTCCCGGCGAGCTGATCTGTCCAGAAGACTCGCCGTACTCTTCTTCGTCTCCCCGAGCGCGTAATCGAGCCCAGGAGACCCGAGGTCGTCGCCATCTTCAACGAGACGCTGCCGGCCGCCGTGGAGCTCGTCGACGAATTCGTCGTCTCCAGCCCTTCCCCAACCTCCCCGTCTGCTCCGTTCGCATCACGGTGAGCTCGCGTCGTTTTCCCCTCAAGTTTTGGCACCCCTCCCTTCTCCTAGCCCGGTTTTCCATGAACGCCGAGAGGCACCGCCGCCATGAACGACGGCGACGTTGCTCCCCTTTCCTTCCGCTTCGCCCGTGACGCGCACCGTGATCCCCAGCATCACAGCTTCGCAACGCCCCGCTCCCCGGTCAAAAGCACGCTCCAGAGCATCCTCCCGGCATTTCCAGAGCCACGGCCTCCGCCTCCCTCGACACCGGCGACGCCCCGGTGACCCCCCGAGCTCGTCTGTTGGTCCAGGGTGACGTGCGGGAGCTTCCTGGTTCGAATGGAGGTCACAGCGTCCCTTTTGGCGCAGGGATTCGTCCTCCCGAGCTCGCCGGTCTCTCTGACCTCGCCAGCGACTCGCCGGAGTTAACCACGGCGACGTGGCGGTGATTAGGGTCCTAACCACCTGGGTTAGTTGACCCAGGTCACTGACCAGTGGGTCCCTGGCCCCCCTTAATACCTCTGTTAGCTTAATCTAACAGGGTTTTAATCCGGAGAGGCTGACCAGTGGGGCCCCTTGTCAGTTTGACTCGGGTCAAACCCCCCTGACGCCAGCATGACACCACAGTGACGCATTAATCCCTTTTCCAGTTTTAAAGAAATCCAGAAAATTCTAGAAAATCATTTAAACTTGGGAAATTCATAAGTAATTCATTTTAACTCCAAATATAACAAATAATATGTCTAAAAATATCAGAAAAATCCAAGGATTATGAATATGGGCTCTGTTTTCATGTTTGACCAATTAAAATTGGGTGAACAGTGCAAAACATTCATATGGATTTATTTCAAATTCAAATTCGAAGTACATTTGCAAATGACTTTGCATTTGACTTCTTTTAAATGGAATTGTACCCACATTGTGACCAAGAACATCACCATTTCAATATTTATCATGTGTTTGATGCATTGCAAATAAATTTATACTTTGTTTGATTGTTTGCTCGATAGACGTGCAACTGGAACTGGAGGCCACCCCCTTCGTTGAAGACCCCGATACTGAACCTCGTCAGCAAGGCAAGCAAAACCCCCTTTGATCATATCTATAAAATCCCAATTCCCTCTCAGTCTCGCTTATGCATATTTAGAGATCATCGAGACACGTTCTTCGCATAGTTGAACCCATTCCGATGCATGACCTATCATTTTGCCACTGTATTAAGCAAACCACAATCCTAGCAGATTTAGGAGTTGATTGATGAGCATGTGGCCCCTGCAACTGTTACTGCTTATTGCTGCTTAGTGGTACAATGAGGATGTTTTGATTGTGAGTCGGGATGGAATGAACACAGTGGTGTTGATGAAAGTGAAACGTGTTGGTGATTCCACCCTAACCAAAGGTGAACGATGAGAGGCTGTGTAGGAGTACACAGTGGGTTGTCTCGTTGAACACTGCCCTAGGTCCCGAGTTCCTGTTTTGTGATCCAAGACAAAGAGTATGACCACATGTAGGGTTTTATGGGAGCCCCGTTTGGCCTCTTTACGTACCCGATCCAGTCCAGGAGTCACACTAGATTCGGGCTTTCCATTTGATTTATGTATAGATATGTGGGTGGACCTGTGAGGCAGTGAAACCATCTGTCAAAGGTGGCGTCTCGGTCCCTTACATTATCTGAGTCCGTTTCGTGGAACCGGCCGGACTCTCGAGCGGTGACAAACTCAGGTAGTCGGCTCCTGGATTAGAGAAGGTGATGTGAGGGTAGTGCCTTGGTTTCATCCACGTCCGACATCCGCTTGAAGGATGACAAGAACGAGACGATAAGTGATGACACGCGTGTGAAGATGTACACCCCTGCAGGGTTAATGAACTATTCGAATAGCCGTGTCCGCGGTTATGGACTACTTGGAAACCTCTACTTGATTATAGACAACTTGAATGGATACTTATAAAACTCGCAAGATAAGCGTGAGTGCTATGGTGTGCTCCTCGTGGGGAAGTCGAGGAAGTAACCATAGTGGTGTATTGGTTGGAGATGTAGTGGACTCGTGTACGCTTCTTACCTCAAAGTCTGGTACTCGTAGTACAGGATTAGCCAAGTCAAAGCTGGCACTTCTGCATGTTGAACCCCACCTCCTTTACCTTGATACTTTAGCATGAGTAGTATAGTTCTGATGTAAGTCTTGCTGAGTATGACTTTGTACTCACGTTTGCTTATTCTATGTTTTAGATAAGAACCGGACCCCGATGGAGTCACCTTCGTGAAGCTCGACGTTGACTAAGTTAGCATAGTCCCAGACAGCAGTCTGGTCCCTCGTGGAAGGGCATGTTTGTTGTACAAGGCTTCTCTAAGCCATTTGTTAAACTTGTCTGTACTCAGACCTAATTTGCTTCCATTGTATTGATGTAATGTTGATCACAGACATGTGATCTTTGTATGCTCTATGTGTATATCAATAAAGAATACTTTGTAGAGTTATGTGATGATACCTGCTGTTCATACTAGGCATGTGTGCTGCGTGTATGTTTATAACATGCATGTCTTAGTATGGGTTTTCGAGACCTTAGTTGTGATCTGGCTGGCGGTCTTTTATACACCAAGTGGCCCTTAGATGCGCGCAGCTTGGGGCATCGCGATGCGATTGCTCGTGACTATGTCATGTGCACACTTTGTTGTATGATCGATCCCGCCCTAGACCCCGACTAAGTGATCGGGCTGGAGTAAGTTTATGTAAGAGTTAGGATCCAATCGGTAACATGGTTGAGGCGACTTGTCTATGAGTATGGGGTTCACCACCCATAAGCATTTGGACTTGTGAGCGGACGTTGAGGACCCATCTCAGTTGATCATCCGGCCTGAATGGGATGCCCCTCACGTTCGATGCTTACCGAGAACGTTCTGTGCTTGGCCTTGTCTGCTTAGACAAGTGGGTACGGTTCTCGGCTCTCCATGTGATTGCATCATGACTGGAATTACATACGCTAACCCCGGGTCCCGACAGACTTGGTATCAGAGCAGGACTGTCTGTAGGATTAGCAAACCCTTGGTCGAAGTCGAGTCTAGCATTCTATAGTTATATAGTTACTCTGGGTATAAGGGAATAACGTAAGGCTTCTTTTTCTCCTTACCCTCATCGATCTGAGTTCTGGGTCACCCTTATCTTTTCTACGGGATGATAGGACTAGGCTCATCTATGTCTTTACTAGAACATCTCGTTGTTTGCCTCCTTGTAGCCGTAGGACAGTTGTGGTCGTCCAGACTCATCGTTCTGTTGAGTTCCTTGAAGAAGTTCTGTCCAATCTCCTCGAGGAGCGTGCCTCCCTGTTTGCCGACGAGCTATCGTCCAACCTGTGCCTCTCATGAGTAACCCAGGGTCCCTGACCATGGGATTTGCCGGGGTTGATCCCCGTCAACGAGGTTGTGCTGCAGGCCGGCTAATTTTTCTGAAACAGGGAGGCCTTAAACAAAGCTGGGCTCTTGCTCAGTACCGGAGCGCTGGCAAAGCTGTGTCGTAGCACCCATGCGTCTGTCGATTTTAATCTTGCCTTTTTTCACTCGGTAGCTCCTGCGACCACCCAGTCTCTCTCTCTCTCTCTCTCTCCATCCGGCGTTCCAGCCGATGCTCCTTTGAGTGAGCCTTGCCGAAAGGATATTTTTTCAAGGTACACGCTCCTACTAGGGGGTAGGAGCTAGCAGTAGCGGGTGTAGCTTTTTTCTCTTCAAAATCCTCTCCTGTGGAATTACGGATGTGCTACAGGCAAGCTACTGTTTCTGAAACAGTGAGGCCTTAAAAAATTGGGCTCTTGCTCGATACCGGAGCGCTTGTAAAGCTGCGTCATAGGGCCCATGTGGCTCTTGATTTTAATCTTGCCTTTTTCGGTCGATAGATCCTGTGACCACCCAGTCTCTCTCTCTCTCTTCGTCTAGCATTCCAGCGGGTGCTTGATGGCACTGAAGTAGTGCTCCTCATTGGTTACCCCAAGTAGAATATTTGGATGTATCCTAGCAGCAAATTCCCTCAGTAAAATATCAAGGTTGACGGAACAATAGGACTCCAAGGATCGACAAGAAGGTGTCTACTGCTCTGGCACTGACAAAAGACGTGGACATGCACATAAAAGAAAATAACTTTGCTCCCAATGAGTACAGAGAAGTTGTCAATATCGTCGGTCTTGTCGTTTACAAGGATCAAACGCACGGTGGAAATAATGATGGTGATTGCAACTGAAAGGAAATAAAAGTAGTAAAGATTTGAGGTGTAAACAATGGTGGAGATATGGACCGGTGTCTCATGATGTTCACTAGTGATGTCTCTCTCCCAAAATACGATAAAATTGCTAAGCTAGATGAACAAATTACAGCTGGGGAATTGACAAAATTATAAGCGCACCGCAATGCTAATTATGCTGCAAGAAAGCTAGAGGCTCAAAAGTATGGGAAGTATGCCAGAACAAGTAGACCGTTTATCCATCAGCATCTACTTACTAATCATCCACCTTGAGATATCTATCCAGAACATCTCGCTAGTATAAGTTGCAAGCCCCACCCAAAGTGTAAATCCAAAGCAACAAACAACCGCATTAACAAACTTTGTGTAAGGTAAACAATCCTTGCAACCGCGGTTAAAAGAACCGTTGTTTTATCCCTGGTGGCAACAATACATCCCCTAGTCTCATGGTTCTGTCACTCAAGATAGACATCGGGGGGCATGAACGCACAATCAAGCATAACGCTCCATCTTGAAGTTACTATCTACTACTTGGACAAAGCAATAAAGAGCAACGGAGAACATGCAAGAATTACTCGAGAACAAAATGTAAAAGGAGAACCAAATATATAACTCATCACAAACTGAACATAATATCATAATCCATCGGATCCCAGCAAACACAAAATTGAAACAACAGAAAGATTACATAGATGCCTTGATCATGTAGGTCAGCCCACAAGGGCTAAGAATTGAAGCACAAGATTGGAGAGAAGACATCACATACCTACTGTTCATGGACCCATGGTCCTAGGGGGACTACTCACGACACATCCGGGAAGCGCTCATGATGGTGGAGAAGCTTCCGGAGGTCAATCCTCTCTCCGACATGGTGTCGTGGAGAGGTTTGCTGATGCTCCTGATCTTGGAAGCGCGGCGACAGCGGAACAGAGGTGAAAATCGCGATGCGGGGTTCCTCCCGAGGGTTCCTGGAACGGGGTGTAAATATAGGCTGAAGCGGGGCACCAGGGGGTGGCCCCTCCCAGTAGGCGCCATGCTGGCACGACCTAGGGTGGGCCCATGCCAACTGGCCGCTTAGGAGGGGGGGTGGACCCCTCCGGCCCTCCTTCGGTCTTCCGGAATCTTCTGTTGCGCTGATTTTTTTTATTTTTATTGGAATTTTTTAGCTCTATAAATATAGGTAAAAACCTGCAATTTACAAACATCAGCAGACATAAACTGGAACTGTGTGCATTTTACAAATAGTAGGTTTATCCAAATATGCGTAAAAAGGTATGAAAGTGTAGCAAAACACATAGCACAGTCACCCAAATAAGCATGGAGAAAGCAGAAATTATAGATACGTTTGGGAAGTATCAATGCTCCTTTGAGTGAGCCTTGCCGAAAGAATCTTTTTTCAAGGTACAATCTCCTACTGGGGGTAGAAGCTAGCATTAGCAGGTGTAGATTTTTTCTCTTCAAGATCCTCTCGTGTGGAATTAAGGTTGTGTTGTGGGCCGGCTACTATTTTTGAAACAGTGAGGCATTAAACAAAGTCGGGCTATTGCTTCGTACTGGAGCGCTCACAACTCTGCGTCGTAGCGCCCGTGTGGCTCTCGATTTTAATCTTTCCTTTTTTCACTCGGTAGATCCTACGACCACCCAGTCTCTCTCTCTCCGTCCAGCGTTCCAACGACTGTTCCTTTGACTGAGCCTTTCCGAAAGGATCTTTTCTCAATGTACACACTCATACTATTGGGTAGGAGCTAGCAGTAGGAGGTGTAGCTTTTTTTCTCTTCAAGATCATCTCCTGTGGAATTACGGTTGTGTTGCAGGCCGACTACTGTTCTGAAACAACGAGGCCTTACAAAAATCCGGGCTATAGCTCTGTACCCGAGCGCTGGCAAAGCTGCGTCGTAAGCGCCCATGTGGCTCTCAATTTTAATCTTGCCTTTTTTCGCTCGGTAGCTCCAGCGACCACCCAGTCTCACTCTCTATCTCTCTCTCTCCGTGCAGCATTCCAGCGGCTGCTCCTTTAAGTGAGCCTTTCGAAAGGATCTTTTCTCAAGGTACACGCTCCTACTAGGGGGTAGGAGCTAGCAGTAGCAGGTGTAGTGTTTTCCTCTTCAAGATCCTCTCCTATGGAATTATGGTTGTGCTGCAAGCCGGCTACTATTTCTGAAAAAGTGAGGCCTTAAAAAAAGCCGACCTCTTGCTCAGTACCGGAGCACTGGCAAAGTTGTGTCGTAGAGCCAATGTGGCTCTTGATTTTAATATTTCCTTTTTTCTGCCTCGGTAGCTCCTGCGACCATCCAGTCACTCTCTCTCCGTCCAGCGTTCCAGCGGCTGCTCCTTTGAGTGAGCCTTGTCAAAAGGGTCTTTTATCAAGGTACACATTCCCTCTAAGGGGTAGGAGCTAGCAGTAGTAGGTGTAGCTTGTTTCTCTTCAAGATCCTCTCTTGTGGAGTGACGGTTGTGCCTTAGGCCGTCTACTGTTTCTGAAACAGTGAGGCCTTAAACAAATTCAGGCTCTTGCTCGGTACCGGAGCGCTGACAAAGATGCGTCGTAGCACCCATGTGGATCTCGATTTTAATGTTGCCTTTTTTCTCTCAGTAGCTCCTATGACCACCCAGTCTCTCTCTCTCCATCCAGCGTTCCAGCAGCTGCTCCATTGAGTGAGCCTTTCCGAAAGGATCTTTTCTATACGTACACGCTCCTAGTATGGGTAGGAGCTAGCAGTAGTAGGCGTAGCTTCTTTCTCTTCAAGATCCTCTCCTGTGGAATTATGGTTGTGCTGTAGGTCGGCTACTATTTCTCAAAAAAGCGAGGCCTTGAAAAAAGTCGAGCTCTTGCTCGGTACCGGAGCGTTGGCAAAGCTGCGTCATAGCGCCCATGTGGTTGTCGATTTTAATCTTGCCTTTTTTCGATCGGTAGCTCCTGCGACCACCCAGTCACTCTCTCTCCGTCCAGCTTTCCAGCGGCTGCTCCATTGGGTGAGATTTTACAAAAGGATCCTTTCTCAAGGTACACACTCCTAATAGGGGGTAGGATCTAGCAGTAGCAGGGGTAGCTATTTCCTCTTCAAGATCCTCTCCTGTGGAATTACGGCTGTGCTGCAGGCCGGCTACTATTTCTGAAACAGTGAGGCCCTAAACGAAGTCGGGCTCTTGCTCGGTACCGGAGCGCTGGCAAAGCTGCGTCGTAGCGACGATATGGCTCTCGATTTTTATATTTCATTTTTTCACTCGGTAGCTCCTGCGACCACCCAGTCTCTCTCTCTCCATCCAGCGTTCCAGCGGCTACTCCTTTGCGTGAGACTTTCCGAAAGGATCTTTTCTCAAGGTACACGCTCCTACTAGGGGGTAGGAGCTAGCAGTAGCAGGTGTAGCTTTTTCCTCTTCAAGATCCTCTCCTTTGGAATCACGGCTGTGCTGCAGGCCAGATACTGTTTCTAATACATTGAGGCCTAAAACAAAGCCGGGCTCTTGCTCGATACGGGAGCACTGGCAAAGCTGCGTCGTAGGCGCCCATGTGGCTCTCGATTTCAATCTTTCCTTTTTTATCTCGGTAGCTCCTGTGACCACCCAGTCTCTCCCTCTCCGTCTAGCGTTCCAGCGGCTGCACCTTTCAGTGAGCCTTTCCGAAAGTATCTTTTCTCAAGGTACACGCTCATACTAGGGGGTAGGAGCTAGTAGTAGCCCTTGTAGCTTTTTCCCCTTCAAGATTCTCTCCTGTGGAATTACGGCTGTGCTGCAGGTCGGCTACTGTTTCTGAAACAGTGAGGCCTTAAACAAAGCCGGGATCTTGCTCGGAACCAGAGCGCTGGCAAAGCTGCATCGTAGGGCCCATGTGTCTCTCGATTTTAATCTTGACTTTTTTCACTCGATAGCTCCTGTTCCGTCCAGCGTTCCATCGGCTTTTCCTTTGAGTGAGCCTTTCCGCAAGGATATTCTCTCAAGGTACACACTCCTACTAGGGCGTAGGATCTAGCAGTAGCAGGTGTAGCTTTTTCCTCTTCAAGATCCTCTCCTGTGGAATTACGGCTATGCTGCAGGCCGGCTACTGTTTCTAAAATAGCGAGGCCTTAAACAAAGTCGGGCCCTTGCTTGGTACCGAGCGCTGGCAAGGCTGCATCGAAGAACCAATGTGGCTCTCGATTTTAATCTTGACTTTTTTCACTCGATAGCTCCTGCTCCTTTGAGTGAGCCTTTCCGAAAGAATATTTTCTCAAGGTACACACTCCTACTAGGGGGTAGGATCTAGCAGTAGCAGGCGTAGATTTTTCATCTTCAAGATCCTCTTCTGTGGAATTATGTCTGTGCTGCAGACCGGCTACTTTTTCTGAAACAGTGTGGCCTTAAACAAAGTCGGGCTCTTGCTTGGTACCGAGCGCTGGCAAAATTGCGTCGTAGCGCCTATGCGGCTCTTGATTTTAATCTTGCCTTTTTTCACTCGGTAGCTCCTGCGACAACCATGTCTCTCCAACTCCGTCCAGCCTTCCAGCGGCTGCTCCTTTGAGTGAGCCTTTTCCGAAAGGATCTTTTCTCAAGGTACACGCTCCTACTAGAGGGTAGGAGATAGCAGTATCAGGTGTAGCTTTTTTCTTTTCGAAATCCTCTCCTATGGAATTACGGATGTGCTGCAGGCCGGCTACTGTTTCTCAATTAGTGAGGCCTTCAACAAAGCTGGGCTCTTGCTCGGTATCGGAGCACTGGCAAAGTTGCATCATAGTGCCCATGTGGCTCTCGATTTTAATCTTGCCTTTTTTTTCTCGGTAGCTCCTACGACCGCCATGTCTCTCCTTCTCTGTCCAGTCTTCCAGCTGATGCTCCTTTGTGTGAGCCTTTCTGAAAGGCTATTTTCTCAAGGTACACGCTCCAACTAGGGGGTAGGAGCTAGCAGTAGCAGGTGTAGCTTTTTCCTCTTCAAGATCCTCTGCTGCGGAATTACGGCTGTGCTGCAGGCCGGCTAGTGGTTTTGAAACAGTGAGGCCTTCAACAAAGTTGAGCTCTTGCTCGGTACCGGAGCGCTGGAAAAGTTGCGTCATAGCGCACATGTGGCTCTCGATTTAATCTTGCCTTTTTTCAGTCGGTTGTTTTCTGCGACTACCCAATCTCTCTCTCTCCGTCCAGCGTTCCAGCGGCTGCTCCTTTGAGTGAGCCTTTCCGAAAGGATCATCTCTCAATGTACACACTCATACTAGGGGGTAGGATCTAGCAGCATAAGGTATAGCTTTTTTCTCTTCAAGATCCTCTCCTGTTGAATTACGGATGTGCTGCAGGCCGACTACTATTTCTGAAACAGCAAGGCCTTAAAAAAGCCAGGCTCTTTCTCAGTACCGGAGCGGTGGAAGAGCTGCGTCGTAAGCGCCCATGAGGCGCTCAATTTAATCTTGCCTTTTTTTAGTCGGTTGTTCCTACGACTACCCAATCTCTCTCTCCGTCCAGCGTTCCAGCGGCTGCTCCTTTCAGTGAGCCTTTCCGAAAGGGCCTTTTCTCAATGTACACACTCATACAAGGGGTAGGATCTAGCAGCAGAAGGTATAGCTTTTTTTCTCTTCAAGATCCTCTCCTATTGAATTACGGCTGTGCTGCAGGACGGCTACTATTTCCGAAACAGCAAGGCCTTAAAAAACCCAGGCTCTTTCTCAGTACCGGAGCGGTGGAAGAGCTGCTTCGTAAGCGCCCATGTGGCTCTCGATTTGAATCTTGCATTTTTTTCACTCGGTAGCTCTTGCGACCACCCAGTCTCTCTTTCTCTCCATCCAACTGATACGTGAGAGATGATAATTGCTTCTCGCCCTTCATTGGTTACCCCAAGTGGAAGGTGAGATGCAGCATAGCGGCAAGTTTCACTCGGTGAAGATACCGAGGTTTGTCTCTAGTAGGACTCCGGAGATGATAAGTAGGTGGTTCGAAAAGTGATGCGCCGTTTGAAGATAATCACTTGCTTCTCCTGGACCTAAAGACAGACACAAATAACTTTGCTCCCAACGAAGTTCGGAGAGGTTGTGAATCTCTCCGGTCTTGTTGTTTACAAAGGATCAAAACACAAGGGATAAATATAATGATAGCAACTGAAAGTAAAAGCGGAAAAGTAAATGAGCGTGTAAACAATGATGAGAATATGGACTGGGGTCCCGTGATGTTCACTAGTGATATCTCTCTCTCCCAAAAGACAATAAAACTGCTATGCGAGGTAAACAAATTACAGATGGGCAATTGACAGGATTATAAACGCACCGCAATGCTAACTATGCTACAAAGAAAGGAAGAGGCTCAAAAGCATGGGCAGTACGCCAAAATAATTAGACCGAAATCCAACTGCATCTACTACTAATCATCCACCTTGAGAAATCTATCCAGAACATCTCGCTGGTATTAAGTTGCGAGCCCCACCCAAAGTGTAAACCCAAAGCAACCGCTAACTGCATTAAAGAGCACTTTGCGTAAAGTAAACAATCCTTGCAACCGCGGTTACAAGCACCGTTGTTCTCCCCCTTGTGGCAACAACACATCCCCTAGAGTCATGTTTCTGTCACTCAAGCGTGTCATCAGGGGGCATGAACCCACAATCAAGCATAACGTTCCCTCTTGGAGTTACTACCTACTACTTGGCCAAAGCAATAAACAGCAACGGAGAACATGCAAGAATTACTTAGTAACAACAATATAAAAGATAAGAACCAAATATGTTACTCTATCACAATCTGAACATAATCTCATAATCCATCAGATCCCATCAAACTCAGCATAGCAACAGTAGAAAGATTACATATGTGCCTCGATCATGTAGGGAAGCTCACGAGGTCTAAACCATGAAGAACAAAGATGGGAGGAGAACATCACATACCTACTGATCACGGACCCATGGTCCAAAGGAAACTACTCACTGCACATCCGGGAAGCGTCCATGGTGAATGGGAAGCTCCCGGAGGTCGATCCTCCCTCCGGCAGGGTGCCAGGAAGAAGTCTGCTGGCGCTCCCGATCTTGGAAGCGCGGCAGCGGAGGAACAGACGCGAGATCGCGAAAAAAGGTTTTGTCTTCACGGGTTTTGCGTCACGGGGAATAAATATGCGACGGGGGGCAGCCAGGGGGACCACTAGGGGTCCAAGGGCCCCCCCTGGCGCGGCCCTCCTTCGGGGTTCCGGAAGCTTCTGGTGCGCCGATTTTTTATCCGATTTTCCTGAATTTTTGGAGCACTTTTAACATGAGGGACAACTAGAATAGAAAAACAGCAAAAAACGGGAACTAGCACCGTGGTTCACTGAGTTAATAAGTTAGTCCAAATATGATCAAAAGTGTATGAAAGTGTATCTAGATCATCGCAATGTCACACAAAACATGCATGGAGCAAGCAAAAATTATCGATACGTTTGGGACGTATCAACATCCCCAAGCTTCATTCATGCTCGTCCTCGAGTAGGTATTTGATAACAACCATAATTTTTGTGGTGACATGCTAGCAACCATATAAGAACTTTGAAAAGTAAAGCAATAAAGGTATGTGATTCAATTCAAGTCATAACATGCAAGAGTCTGTATTAGCATTGAAACAAGCAACAAAAGAACATTGGGTGCAAGATCTCTCGCTGTCCGTGACTCGAATGTCTCCAAATGGTGTTTGCGTTCAAGAAGGAGGATAGGGAATACGAGAAAAAAATATTTTTGTTGAGAACTCAATCTACAAAAGTTTCACACTTGGTCTTCTTTGGAATCTTATCTTGACTCGTCCCCAGACCACTAGCCAGGTACAAGTCAATTTGATCCACTCCTTTTCGATATTTTGAGCACTCATGCAATGGATGAGCGTAAGCACGAGAGTTGACACATAGGATGGCAAAGAGAAAAATATGGTGGAGGAGGAAGACAAAAAGGGTGAGAAAGGCTCACATCAATGAGGACAATCATAGGCGAGAGAGCCAAATGATAGATATGATGTGAGGATTAGGGATTGCCATGCAACGGATGCACATATGAGATAAGAAAAGCTCTCCAATGGAACTAGTGGGGGTGCATCCAACTTGCTCACTCATGAAGACCTAGAGCTCGTTTGAGGAGGCTCATCTTTGTAATATGCAAGCCAAGTTCTATAGTGTGAAGGTCCCCACATAGCTATATGCATAAATGATCATCTCTATGGAGTACAAGGATAAGAGGGAGTACTAATGTGGATCTTTCAAAAGGAATAGTAGTGTTGCCCCTTTCTCTCTTTTTATTTATTTTTCTCTTTTTTCCCTTTTTTCTATTTTTTGGTGGCCTCAATGACTCTTTCTATTTAACTCTCATTTGTCCTCTTTGGGATCTTTTATTTTGTCCACTTTGGGATATTTTCCTCACTTAAGGGAAACACTCTATTTGACAAGAGGGTATAGAAGATCTTCACACTTTACAAGGTACTCAAACATAAAGAAGATGTAGCTATCATGATGTATGCAAATGTATGCCTCTTCCAGTTAGCAGGAACATGTATGACATGAAGATCAAGTTATGAAGAGGTGGATGTTGCATGGAAATATATCTCGGAAAGGCTATGGAAATGCCTTGATAGGTAGGTATGGTGGCTGTTTTGAGGAAAGATATAAGGAGGTTCATGATGACAGAGCGTATCATACCAAGGGTTTGCATGTACCGGAGAAGGTGGACGTCAACTCTCGAAGTGAGAAGAGGGCAATGCACGGCACGGAAGAGGCTAGCAAATATGAGGAGGTGGAAGTGTCAACTTTCAATACTTACATTAGTCCGAAGAACTCATGCACTTATTATCGGTAACTCTCAATCTAATCAGGAGGTTCACAAAGATACAAGTACCCCGAGGAGGAGTGTATGGGGGTTTGTTTATCCTTGCGCATCCTCGACTCATGGTACGTGAATGTAATCTAATATCCGATCCCTCCAAAGATTAGTGATCCATATAGTAGCTAGAGTTCTCAACTAGTTTTGTTGGTTTTGAAAATAAACACGGATTGCCCAAAATACGACACCTATCACTAATAGGCTACAGCTCTTGACACCAAAGTTCAAACATTACTCACATCAATACCTCAAAACTATTGCGAGTTACTACTAAAATTAAATAGCAACCTCAATTACCTACTTTCAAGACAAGACACAATTCAGTGCAACAACCAACTCTCTTAACAAGATAAACATGTAAACTAAAGAGAGTTGTAGCAACAAACTAAACAAAAGCCAAGGCTCTTGCTAAAGACAAACTAAGACTAGAACTAAACATGGCAGTAGCTACGAAAGATAAAGAACACACAACAGCAGAAAGATAAGCATGAAAAATCCTATGAGGTGTTCTAGATTGGAGTGGAGCGTGTTTCTCTCCCATACAAAATAAGCTGGGGTCTAACTTGTTATGAACAGCAAGCAAAGCTCAAGAAATAAAAAATAAAACCTAAGAGCTAGACGCTCCAAGCATAGCACATAACGCATGAAGTGACAAAAATATAGTGAGACGAAGGACGAACTAATGATTGTTTATGGAGAAGGGGATGCACGGGGGCATCCCCAAGCTTAGGCCATTGAGTCTCCTTGAATATTAATTGGGGATGCATGGGGGCATCCCCAAGCTTGAGCGCTTGGCACTCCCGGATCTTCTTTCATCATCTTCCATCGCACACTTGAAAACTCCCTTCATACATAACTCATCATAAGCTGATTAGAGAGGTTAGTACCCATAATAAAATAATTTTTCCCCACTGGATATAAAGATATTCTTGAAGAGATACTGTTTCTCAAGGTTTCCAAAAGGTTTTTGCAAAGAAAAAGCAAGCTTTAGGTTTGCAAAAGTAAGGAAAGGCAAAACGTGGCAGAATCTGTGAAAAACAGAACAACAGGTAGTAGAGAATTTTTTCGGGCTACTTCTGCAACTCAAATAAAAAAACTCAGAACATACGAAAGTTTTAAAATTGTATAGAGTATTTTTTGTAAAAAAATCAGCTCAAAAAGATGATCTGGTGATTTTTTCCGATTTTCCCCGTCAAGAATACAGAATCTGTTTTCTGGACAGCATGTCCCAACTTTTGCTTCCCTTATCATAAGAGGCTAAACTTGGCACTAAGCTTGAAAATAAAGATACAATGATGTTGCTACAGTATTAACAATCATCAAGACCACTAAAAACGTAAGTAAAAACTCAAATTAAAGACAACAAGGGTTGTCTCCCTGGAGCTCTTTCTTTATAGCCATAAAGATAGGCTTAAGATTTTAATGATGCTCTCGTAGGAATAAGAGTATAAGAACAAAAGAGAGCATCAAGAAGCAAATACAAACCACATTTAAGTCTAACATGCTTCCTATGCAAAGGGATCTTGTAGAGAAATAACTTATTGAAGCATAAAGATATTAGCATAGGAAGGCAAAATAAGTGCAACTTCAAAACCTTCAACATAAAGAGAGGGAACTTGATTTTATTGAAATATCTATAAGCATATGTTCCCCTCTCATAATAATTTTCAGTGGGATCATGAATAAACTCAACAATATAAGTATCACATAAATAATTCTTATCATGATCCACAAGCATAGAAAATTTGTTACTCCCCACATAAGAAAAATCCTTCTCATTAGTAATAGTGGGAGCAAACTCAAGAAAATAGCTATCACATGAATCATTCTTATCATGATACACTTGCAAACATTTTTTCTTTATAGCATAAGTGTCATCACAATAATCATCATAGATAGGAGGCAAAGTATCATCAAAATAAATTTCCTCATCAAAACTTGGGGGGCTAAAAAGATCATCTTCATAAAACGTAGCATCCCCAAGCTTATAGCTTTGCATATCATTAGGATCAAAGGTATTCAAAGAAGACATACTAATAACATTGCTACTATCATGAGTGTTGTGCAAATAATAAAGCTCCATAGGCTTTTTGATTTTCTCTTCAAACACTTCATGTCCCAACTCTAGGTAGAGCTCATAAAGCTCTCTCATAATATTTTTGTTGTTTTCCGTAAGCCTAAGTATTGAAAATAAAAACAAGAAACGAAAAGATTTAATTGAAAGAACTAAAGATATACCTTCAAACGCTTACCTCCCCGGCAAACGGCACCAGAAATAGCTTGTTGTCTACACACGCTTCTATTCTTGTAGACTATGTTGGGCCTCCAAGCGCAGAGGTTTGTAGGACAACAACAATTTCCCTCAGGTGGATGGCCTAAGGTTTATCGAACTCAGGGAAGTAGAGGTTGAAGATGGTTTCTCTCAATCAACCCTGCAATTAAGATACAAGAAGTCTCTTGTATCCCCAACACACCTAGTACAACTAGGAGTTGTATAGGTGCACTAGTTCGGCGAAGAGATGGTAAAATATGGTGGTAAAATATGGGTGGCAAAATGTGGCAAAACGAAGTAATTTAAATCTGTAATAAAAAGTGCAGCAAGGAAACAAGTGGTAAACGTGAGCACAAACGGTATTGCAATGGTGGAAACAAGGCCTAGGCTTCATACTTTCACTAGTGGCAACTCCCAACAACATTAACATAGTCTAATCACATGATACTTCCCATAAAACATGCAATGGAGACGCACTCGGAGGTCATTCCTTTGTGGTCAAGAGAGGACTAGAATTATGTAGGGCTACAAAAGCACACCTCAAAGTTCGTAGTTCTCAAGCTATGGATTTCCCAATGTCACCGCGGCCATCCAAAGAGAATACCACAATCACCACAACATATCTCGAGGATAGTCAAAGACAAGCACTAAGAGACTCTCAATCTTCAATCAACACACAAAAGAGGAAATCACTCATGAAAATATTCTTCTAATCCATTTCCAATAGACCGATGTCACCTTGGTCTCGAGGACTATACTAGATAAAGACAATTGAGTACATCTCGCTGGTATTAAGTTGCGAGCCCCACCCAAAGTGTAAACCCAAAGCAACAGACAACTGCGTTAAAAAGCACTTTGCGTAAAGTAAACAACCCTTGCAACCGCGCTTACAAGCACCGTTGTTTTCCCCCTTGTGGCAACAACACATCCCCTAGAGTCATGTTTCTGTCACTCAAGCGTGTCATCAGGGGGCATGAACCCACAATCGAGCATAAGATTCCCTCTTGGAGTTACTACCTTCTACTTGGCCGAAGCAATAAACAACAACGGAGAACATTCAAGAATTACTTAGGAACAAAAATATAAAAGATAAGAACCAAATATATTACTCTATCACAATCTGAACATAATCTCATAATCCATCAGATCCCATCAAACTCAGCATAGCAACAGCAGAAATATTACATATGTGCCTCGATCATGTAGGGCATCTCAT
Organism: Bromus sterilis; assembly: GCA_950022295.1. Taxonomy (NCBI): domain Eukaryota; kingdom Viridiplantae; phylum Streptophyta; class Magnoliopsida; order Poales; family Poaceae; genus Bromus; species Bromus sterilis. Next base: position 277,406,342 of record OX465599.1, on the reverse strand, counting down.
GAGGTCTAAACCATGAAGAACAAAGAGGGGAGGAGAACATCACATGGCTACTGATCACGGACCCATGGTCCAAAGGAAACTACTCATGGCATATCCAGGAAGCGTCCATGGTGAAGGGGAAGCTCCAGGAGGTCGATCCTCCCTCTGGTAGGGTGCCGGGAAGAAGAAGTCTGCTAGCGCTCCCGATCTTGGAAGCGCGGTGGTGGTGGAACAAAGGCGAGATCGTGAAAAAGGGTTCTGTCTTTGGGGGTTTCGCCTCTCGGGGAATAAATAGGCGAAGGAGGGCGGCCAGGGGGGCACCAGCGGTCTAGGCTCCCCCTGACGCGACCAGACCCTAGGCCGCGCCAGGTGGCCGCCTGGGTCCCTGGTGGTGGCCCCCCGGCCCTCCTTCGGGGATCCAGAAGCTTCCGGTGCGCTGATTTTTTATCCGATTTTTCCCAAATTTTTGGAGCACTTTTAATATGGGGGAAACCTGGAATAGAAAAACAGCAAAAAACAGGAACTGGCACTGTGATGCACTGAGTTAATAAGTTAGTACAAATATGATTAAATGTGTATGAAAGTGTATCTAGATCATAGCAATATCACACAAAACATGCATGGAGCAACCAGAAATTATCGATACGTTTGGGACGTATCACCAGCGTTCCAGCGACTGCTCCTTTGAGTGAGTCTTCCCGAAAGGATCTTTTCTCAAGGTACACACTCCTACTAGTGGGTAGGAGCTAGCAGTAGTAGGTGTAGCTTCTTTCTCTTCAAGATCCTCTCCTGTGGAATTACGGCTGTGCTGCAGGCCGCCTATTGTTTCTGAAACAGTGAGGCGTTAAACAAAGTCGGGCTCTTGCTCGGTACCGGAGCACTGGCAAAGCTGCGTCGTAGGGCCCATGTGGCTCTCGATTTTAATGTGGCCTTTTTTCTCTCGGTGGATCCTGTGACCTACCAGTCTCTCTCTCTCTCTCCATACAGCGTTCCGGCGGCTGCTCCATTGAGTGCCCCTTTCTGAAAGGATCTTTTCTCAATGTACGCGCTCCTAGTAGGGGTAGGAGCTAGCAGTACCAGGTGTAGCTTTTTCTCTTCAAGATCCTCTCCAGTGGAATTACGGCTGTGCTGCAGGCCGCCTACTTTTTCTGCAACGGTGAGGCCTTAAACAAAGCCGGGCTCTTGCACGGTACCGGAGCGCTGGCAAAGCTGCGTCATAGTGCCCATGTGGCCCTCTATTTTATTCATGCCTTTTTTCACTCAGTAGCTCCTGTGACCACCCAGTCTCTCTCTCTCCATCCAGCATTCCAGCGGATGCTCCTTTGAGTGAGCCTTTCCGTAAGGATATTTTCTCAAGGTACATGCTCCTACTAGGGGGTAGGAGCTAGAAGTAGCAGGTGTAGATTTTTTTCTCTTCAAAATCCTCTCATGTGGAATTACGGATGTGCTACAGACGGCTACTATTTCTGAAACAGTGAGGCCTTAAAAAAATCCGGGCTCTTGCTTGGTACCGAGCGCTGGCAAAGTTGCGTCGTAGCGCCTATGTCGCTCTTGATTTTAATCTTTCCTTTTTTTCACTCGGTAGCTCCTGCGACCACCATGTCTCTCCCTCTCCGTCCTGCCTTCCAGCGACTGCTCCTTTGAGTGAGCCTTTCCGAAAGGATATTTTGTCAAGGTACACGCTCCTACTAGAGGGTAGGAGCTATCAATAGCAGGTGTAGCTTTTTTCTCTTCAAAATCCTCTCCTGTGGAATTGCGGCTGTGCAGCAGGCCGACTATTGTTTCCGAAACTGTCAGGCCTTCAACAAAGTCGGGCTCTTGCTTGGTATCGGAGCGCTGGCAAAGTTGCATCATAGAGCCCATGTGGCTCTCGATTTTAATCTTTCCTTTTTCACTCGGTAGCTCCTGCGAGTCTTCCAGCGGCTGCTCCTATGTGTGAGCCTGTCAGAAATGATCTTTTCTCAAGGTACACGCTCCAACTAGGGGGTAGGAGCTAGCAGTAGCAGGTGTAGTTTTTTCCTCTTCAAGATCCTTTCCTGCGGAATTACGGTTGTGCTGCAGGCCGGCTACTGTGTCTAAAACAGTGAGGCCTGAAACAAAGTCGGGATCTTGCTTGCTACCGAGCGCTGGCGAAGCTGCGTCGTATCGCCTATATGGCTCTCATTTTTAATATTGCCTTTTTTCACTTGGTAGCTCCTGTGACCATCATGTCTCTCCCTCTCCGTCCAGCCTTCCAGGGGCTGCTCCTTTGAGTGAGCCTTTCCGAAAGGATCTTTTCTCAAGGTACACGCTCCTACTAGGGGGTAGGAGCTAGTAGTAGCAGGTGTAGCTTTTTTTTCTTCAAAATCCTGTCCTATGGAATTACGTCTGTGTTGCAGGCCGGCTACTGTTTCTGAAACAGTGAGGCCTTCGATAAAGCCGGGCTCTTGCTCGGTATCATAGCGCCCATGTAGATCTTGATTTTAATCTTGCCTTTTTCACTCGGTACCTCCTGCGACCACCCGATCTCTCTCTCTCTCCGTCTAGCGTTACAATGGCTGCTCCTTTGAGTGAGCCTTTCCAAAAGGATATTTTCTCAAGGTAGACGCTCCTATTAGGGGGTAGGAGCTAGCAGTAGCAGGTGCAGATTTTTCCTCTTCAAGATCCTCTCCCGTGGATTTACGGCTGTGTTGTAGGCCGACTACTATTTCTGAAACAGTGAGGCCTTAAAAAAGTAGTGTCTTGCTCAGTACCAGAGCACTAGCAAAGCTGTGTCGTAGTTCTCATGTGGCTCCCGATTTTAATCTTGCCTTTTGCATTCAGTAGCTCCTGCGACCACCCATATATCTCTCTCCGTCTAGCGTGGCAGCGGCTGCTCCTTTGAGTGAGCCTTTCCGAAAGGATCTTTTCTCAATGTAAAATCTCATACTAGGGGGTAGGAGCTAGCAGTAGTACGTGTAGATTTTAATCTTGCCTTTTTTTCACTCAGTAGCTCCTGCGACCACCCAGTCTCTCTCTCTCCGTACAGCGTTCCAGCGGCTGCTCCTTTGAGTGAGCCTTTTCGAAAGGATCGTTTCTTAATGTACACGCTCCTACTAGGGGCTAGTGATACGTCTCAAACGTATTTAATTTTCCAAACACTTTTGATATTTTTTTGACCTCGTTCTTGCATGATTTGAAATAAACTAACCTGGACTGACGTTGTTTTCAGTAGAGCTGCCTGTATGGTTTTATTATGTGCAGGTTTATGGATTTTAGGTGCTTCAGAAAATTCCGGGAAAATTCACAGAAAATCCACGCACCAGAAGCTTCTATGTGCCAGAAGTGGGGCCAGAGGGGGGACACAGGGGCTCCAGGCGCCCTGCTGGCGCGGCCCCACCCCTATCCTCGCCGGCTGGTCGCCTGCCCCCCCCCCCCCTCTTTTGGTGTCCTACCGATGCGCCTTTTATTCCGATGACAGGAAAATCCCGAAACAAGAGTCACTTTTCCAGTTTCCGTCGCGAAGCCGCCGCCACCCTTTGTTCTTCCTCGGGAGGGCTTATCTGGAGGCAGATTTGGCCTCCGGAGAGGGGAGATCGTCATCACCATCACCACTCCATCCTCCCTCCATGACTTCTCTTCACATGTGTAAGTAATTCCCTGCTGTAGGCAAAGTGGATGGTAGGGATTGGATGAGTTTGATCACGTAATAGTTCGTCAGATTTTTGGGGGCATGTTGCCTATCATCTACTATGGTGTTTATAATCGTTGCTCAGCTTGTTGCTCTTAATGCTTGTCACTTTGGGGCCGAGTGCCATGTTTTCAGATCTGTACCACTTATGTTTTCATGAGTATATTTATGTTCTTGATCCTATATATGAGTTGTATGCACCTATTATGGTCCGGAACCGGCGATCCCAAAGGTGACAACATGGGACAATAAGGGGATGGTCCATAATTTGAGGATATCATCTATCCATTGAGTTTATTGCTTTGTTCCGGTGTTGTTTGACAGGAGCACCTTAATCTCCATAAGTTCCCTTTGGCACCATTCGCAACGGGGTGGTAGGAAAAAAGATGTGGTGCAAGTTCTTATTGCAAGCACGCACAACTACCTACGTGATACATGCCTAATGTTTGATATTTGCCTAGATGATCATTGTTTTTATGTGTGCCTTGCCCCATGTAGAATCTATTACGTGTTCACTCTTATCCAAGCAGCGCCCGACCATCCATCTCCCTAGCCTACAGTGCTTTAATCCTGCTGGTTAATAGTTATTGCTTTTACTTTTTTACTTTTGTTGTCACCACTACCACTATCATACCACCGTTGCTATTAATATTTTGTTGCAAGTAAGTATATTTCAGGTGCGGTTGAATTGAAATCTCAACCGTCAAAGCTTATAAATATTCTTTGGCTCCCCTTGTGTCGAATCAATAAATTGGGTTAACTTACTCGCGAAGACTATCTCGATCCCCTACAGTTGAGGGTCATCAAGTACTGTTATCTGGCGCCGTTGCCGGGGAGCATAGAAATATTTACAAGTCTACTTGAAGTATTCTTCCTGTTACACTTCATCCACTATGGGTAAGAAACGAGACCCCAAGGTTCCGATCTTACCATACAATACAAGAAAAGGTACCGTTCTGAGTACTAGTGCTACGCTTGATTCACCTTCCGTTATAAGTAAGTTTGATTCAACACTACCGCCACATGCTACTTCAACTGAGTCTGTTACTATGTTCGATAGTTTTGATGATGCTTCCACTACTCCTGATGAAACTATTTTTCTTGGTCACTATCTTGAAGCTCAGAATTCTAAGGTTGCGGCACAGTCCGAGACTGAGACTCCTGCTACTATATTCCTACGTGCAAAACCTTTAGTTACCCAGACTTAGATAAACTCAAGGAGAGAATCCTTGATGATGATTATATTACTCTTGATGATGATTCTTGCAGGGAACTCAAAGAGTGTGTCGACTCTGACCCTGGTACTATTAAGAAGCTGCTTGAAAAGAAATCCATGAAGAACGAGATTACTCTTGATTCTGAATTTGCTACATCTCCTATATGCATCAATGATCCTGATTATGATTTCTCTGTTGATCTTTCACTTATATCTACAGCTGATGCTGACCCCTTTTATGGCAGAGAAAATGATGATGCTATAGCACACCTGACCAAACTCACCGAGTTGGGTGGCTTATTTACTATTGATGAAAGGATAAGAAACTTTTATGTGGCTAAGATTTTTCATTTCTCTCTGAAGGAAGACGCTAAAGCATGGTATGATGGACTACCTTATGGTTCCATTAAGAGTCCTCGGGACTTAGCTCAATATTTTGTCGATAAATATTTTCCTGCTCATATGCAACATGCTTCTTTACAAAGAACTTACAACTTTAAACAGTTGCAGGATGAGCACCTCCCTAAAGCTTGGGGGAGGTATTGCGGTTTAATTAAGGCTAGACCGGGACATGAAGTCCCAAAGAATGAATTACTTGATATATTTTATGTTGGTCTAACCGATGAATCTAGATCCTATCTGGATAGTTGTGCTGGTTGCGTTTTCAGGGAAATAACACCGGGTGATGCTGAAGAATTAATGGGCAAGATTGCCAAAAATCACGAAGATTGGTTCGTCCCTCAACCACCTCCATCACCAAAGAAGATGGGCATTCTTATCCTGAGCCCCGAAGATATGCAAGAAGCAAAGAAGTCTATAAAGGAGAAAGGCATTAAATCCGAAGACGTGAAAAATATGCCTTCTATTGAGAAGTTGTGTGAGCTTACTACTCACCCTCCCTTGGTAGAGGTACACTCTCTATTTGAATTTACTGAAAGTGACATCCCTAAAGGTAAGCCTCCTGACCAATGCTCAGATGATCTTGATAATTTAATTATTAAGCAAGACCATTTTAATATGAGGATACAAAGTCAGTTGCATGATAATTCCCTTGCTATCAAAAGTTTACTTGATGTTCTAGATAGAACAATTAATGATGTCAAATGTTTTGTTAAGCATTTTCACATGGTTCAAACTCAGCTTGAACAAATTTCTAATGTGCAAAAATATTTGCTTGCTAATAATGCCAAACAGGATATACAAGCTTACGGTATAAAAACTAGGGGTGGAACACACATCCTAGACCCACTCTATCCCGAGGGGCATCCGAAGAGGATCTAGCAAGATTCTCAAGTACAGGTAGAAGACAAAATTGTTAGCCCTCCAAAGAAGAAAAAGAAGAAGAAGAAACACAAGGAAGCTGACAACTCCAATGATCCTATTACAAGTGAAGAACTTGCTGTTGATCATAACAGCATATCTACCTTTGATGCTGAAACTGAAGACGGTGCTGAGCCCGAAGAAATTGATAAGGAGAAGAATGATCCTCCTGAGGTGCGAGAAGAAGAACCACCCAATAAACGCAAGAAGTATACTAGAGAAGACTTCATCGCAAGAAGACACGGGAAGGAAAGAGAACCATGGGTACAGAAACCCATGCCCTTTCCAGGTAAGTCTCTCAAATCCAAAGAAGAAGAGCACTATAATAAATTTTGTGAATGGATGAAACCTCTTTTTCTTCAAATTCCCTTGTTTGATGCTATTAAATTACCTCCTTATTCAAAATATATGAAAGATATCGTTACTAATAAAAGAAAAGTTCCTAATGAGGCAATATCTACTATGCTTGCTAACTACTCTTTCAGTGGCAAGATTCCTGAGAAGCTCGGTGACCCAGGTATACCCACCATTCCTTGCTCCGTAAAAAATAATTATGTCAAAACTGCCTTATGTAACCTTGGAGCAGGAGTGAGTGTTATGCCTTTTTCTATTTACAAGAGTCTATGTTTAGAAAAAATAATCCCTACAGATATCTCTCTTCACACGGATGACAAGTCAACAGCTGTCCCGATTGGTATTTGTGAGGATGTTCCTGTTGAAGTTGCTAATTGCTTAATCCTTACAGATTTTGTTGTGCTTGACATGCCCGAAGATGGGAGCATGTCCATTATTCTTGGTAGACCTTTTCTTAACACCGCAAGTGCTATTATTGATTGCAATAAAGTAAAGGTTACCTTCAATGTTGATAATAAAGAACACACGGTGTATTTTTAAAGAAGATCAACAAAAGGCATGGCCTTAATTCTATAGAGAATATCGAGACCGTGAAGATTGGAGAATGGGATTGACCTTTACACGTGCACCACAAATACAAAACCATTGTGTCGAGGACAATGTCCATTAAAGTAAAGGTGCAATGATAACTTCATAAGAGGTGAGACTTTTTTTTGCTCTATATATCGCCACTTTGTTGGTAAGACTTGATCAACCTTGCTAGCTAGCATGTTTTATATAGGTGAAAAGTGGAGCTTGTTATGTTTTCATTTGCTTTAGCTTTTATTCTCTTTGTTGTAAAAAAATTATATGTTTTTGAGGCTTCACAATTCTAATCACTGCTTCGAGTTTTCAGAAAGTTTCGCAGCTTTTTGAACTCCAAATTTTTTTCAACAGTGAACTTTTCAGAAAAAATCTTGAAAAAAAAATTCCACGACTAGAGTGACCCAGAAGCACCTGGGGATGACCATGGGGGCCCACCTGTGCCCCAGGCAGCCAGCTGGCGTGGCCAGCCCCCTGGCAACGCCCACAGGGCGCCTGGGGCCCACAGGCCCCACCTGTAGGTACTTCTTCTTCCTCTCTCTCTCTCTCTTTCTCTCCAAAAACACGAGTTATGCTCATGTGTTCGCGTTCTTGCTGTTCTTGGAGAGGATTTTTTATCTCTCTCTACAACCCTTCGATTGAGCTAAGATTTTGATCAAATACTCCCTGGTATGTAACTCCTCGACCCCTCCAATTAGATTTTGGATTGGTGGCTTCATTTGTGAGTATTTAGTAGTTTTTGGTGCTGTTTATATGAGCTTGCATGCATGTGTGGAAATTTATTTTCCAAATTTTGATGCAAGTTTATGCCTTAGGTAAGTGAGTAGAGTAGTTTGCCTCAACTAACTTTGTTTAATTTCTTGTTTTTTCGAATTGTCAAAAATTTCAGAAATGAGTTTGCTAGGAAAAGCAAAGGGGTGGCTTGGGAAGATGAAGCCCGAGCGCTCCGATCGAGTTACTAGAGTTGCATCTTCACCCTCGATTGCTAGGGTGAGCTACAATGAAGATCATGTGCCCCTAGAGTTGTTGGAAAACACGAGTCCCGCACGTGCAATGATGTATCTGTGCGATGATTTTCTCGAAGCTGCAGGAATCAAGGAAGAATTGTATGGCCTTTGTGCCAATGCAGGTCTGACACGGCTAGCACTATGCTGGGTGATACAGTATAAAAAACTCACCTCATATTTTATTAATAGTTTCGGACATAACCATGATGCTGGGGTTATTGAGTTTAAAATTTACGATGAGCTCATAACCATGTATTTGGCAAGATTTTCTGATATAATAGGTGTGCCGAACGCTGGTCAGACGGCAAGGATGAACTCTCAGGCCTGCGGGTTGAGGACTCTCTTCGACTCTCTCTGTAGCCGGGAGACGATGGATATCCGGCGTACAAAAATTTCTAGCATTTTATTCCCCCATCTCAGGTATTTTGCGTATTTTATTGCCAGAGGGGTGTTGGATCGTGACAACTCGAGAAACGGTTCTGCACCAGATTTTTCTATATATGCGAACGCCCTCTTTGGTAGGAGTAATTATAATGTGGGTACCTTAATTGCTCGACGCCTTTCTATGAATGGTAACAAGGGTTATTTATTTGGTGGCGTTTACGCCACACTTATCCTTGAGTCTCTAGATGGAACCCCACATCCTGATGATGTTCCCTTTTCTTACTCAAGTCTTGATCTTGTTGCTATGAAGAGGCGTAAGTTTGTTACCATGACTTTCGAGTTTAGTAACCTTAATTATATTTTGAGATTTGATAAGACTATTATTCAGGAGATTCGTCTACCTGCACCACTTTTGTTTGATTATGCCCGCAGGAGAGGATGGTCCTTCAATGATATCCAGTTTGATGAGTTCATGGTCTGGTATCAGTCTCATAACCCCATGGAGGGGGTTGTGCCTGACGAGGGGGAGCACAGTGAGTTCCCACCTTTCCACGGGGAGACCGTCACCTAGTTTGGTGAGGGGTCTTCCTCTGCTTGGAGTGCGGAGCCTTCCTCATTGGAGGACCCGAGGACTTTGGTGTACGCATCGGAAGGCTCGTACGACTCATGGACTTACCCTACCACCCCGAAGCAGGAGGCTCCTGGGGGCAGTAGCTGCTACCAACTTAGGCCAAAAGCATAAGCTTGGGGGAGTACGTGCACTTCTCCCTTTTCCATTGTATTATCCGTTTTTATTTTGTTCGCTTTGATCTTTTCGAAGTTTTTGTCTGTTCTTCTTTGTTCTTTAATTTTCAAAAACAACAAAAATATTTCTCTTTTCTTTTTCTTTTGTTTAACCTTTGAAAAAACCTTGAAAAAACCCAAAAAGATTTTCCTTTTCTCTCTTTAGTTTGCTTTGCTTTCAGAAATTCACTCGAGTCCGCGATAGCATTTGATTATATTTCCCACGTTCGATCATGCAAGTGACAAGGCAGTAATGACGAAGATCGACGGAAGGGAAGCAACAAGGAAAACCGGTATGAACTCTTCTTGTTTCTACTTTTGTACATATGCCTATACTTATGACCTAGAGACCAGCTTGTAGCGACATAGTGATATGTTTACATTGCTTTCCCAGTGTCCATGCTTTCTTTGTGGCTGATCTCATTAGCTAGAGTGCATAATGTGTTGTTGAAATGATTTACATGCATTGCATTGTTCATGGTTTGGCATATTGAAGGGGTATTTCCCTACGGAGATTTTTTTTGGATTGACTTGGTACATGTTCACACATGTTTATGACTAAAAAGTCTATCAGGCCTTGATGATCTTTTATTTCAGAATAGTTATATCACTTTCATGCCCGATTCAATGTTGCTTTGTTGCTCTGCATGATTATGACAATTATTGCTCTCTAGTTGGTCGCTTCCCAGTCTTTTGCTAGCCTTCACTCGCACTAAGCGTAATTCTGCTTGTGTATCCAATCTCCTTTTCAAACCAGTTATTCCACTTGAGTCCACCATACCTTCCTATATGTGGTATTTACCGGCCACCCCTAACTTAGAATTTCTTGTGTCATCTCAAAATTTATTCAAAAGCTTCCCTTTTTTAACCGTACAAGCTCATGGTACGGTGAGGGAAAATAAGTATCTACCATGCCAAAATATTTTGATGAAAGTTTTAACTAGTCAAATCTTAAAAAAAAAAGTTACACCTCCCCCATACTTGATGATGGATTGAAATGGACCAAATGCTGCTAATGATAGATGGAACGAGAAACTTCTTTCCATACTTGACGCAAAATAAAAGGTACCATAGACCGTCAAATGATAGATGGATAAGGGAACAAAAGTGTAAGCAAAAAGCATTAATATGGTTGGCATGGGGGATATTGAGAGACCTTTACCGTTCACCGTTGACTGGAAAGTTGCACTTCTCAAAAGAATTTTATTTCTGTTTTCAAAACAAAGAGCTCTGGCACATGTTTAGTCTGTGCTTCCAACCACGGGTTTTCAACCTTGCCATCAAAAGGCCACGGTTCGAAAGTCTCCCCTTGTTTCTTCAAAGCACCAACTATTGAGAGCATAATTGTCATTCTTAGTGTAACATGCATTGTCCCAACTACCACATTGTCTTCTGCATGATTGTGATATTGCTTCTTCTGAAATTCTCAGTTGTAGTCTCCTTTAAAACTCCGGAGGAGTTTCTTCATTAATGTTTTGCTTCATTCATGGAGGCTAGCGAGATACCACTCTAGTATGTTCAGGCTATGTGCATTGTGATCTTGCCTTGATTTTCAGCAGCATATTATTTACTTTTGGTTGTTTGTGATTGATCACTTGAAAGAAGGATTGCTTTGTGCATTGTCCTCATAGCATTGTTTCAGTACTTGCTAAACTCTTTTCGTAGTACATGCTTATATACATCTTATGAAGCAAAAGAGTTTGTCAAAGTTTTCTTTTTCGCGTCCAGTTCGTTGAACTGAATTGCTTGAGGACAAGAAATATGCTAAGCTTGGGGGAGTTGATACGTCTCAAACGTATCTACTTTTCCAAACACTTTTGCTATTGTTCTGACCTCATTCTTGGATTATTTGAACAAAACTAACCCGGACTGACGTTGTTTTCAGCAGAGCTGCATGTATGGTTTTCTGCAGGTTTATGGATTTTTAGGTGCTTCAGAAAATTCTGGGGAAATTCACAGAAAATCCATGCACCAGAAGCTTCTATGTGCAAGAAGTGGGGCCAGAGGGGGGCACAGGGGCTCCAGGCGCCCTGCTGGCGCGGCCACACCCCTAGCCGCGCCGGCTGGTCGCCTGGGGGCCTCCTCCCTCCTCGGGTGCCCTACCGATGCCCTAATTTATTCCCGTGACGGGAAAACCCCGAAACAAGAGTCACTTTTCCATTTTCCGTCGTGGATCCGCCGCCACCCTCTGTTCTTCCTCGGAAGGGCTAATCTGGAGGCTGATTTGGCCTCCAGAGAGGGGAGATCGTCGCCATCGTCATCACCATCACCACTCCATCCTCCCTCCATGTCTTCTCTTCACATGTGTGAGTAATTCCTTGATGTAGGCAAAGGGGATGGTAGGGATTGGATGAGTTTGATCCTATAATAGTTCGTTGATATGCGAAAGATGATAATTGCTTCTCGCCCTTCGTTGGTTACCCCAAGTGGAAGGTGAGATGCAGCGTAGCGACAAGTTTCCCTCGGTGAAGATACCGAGGTTTGTCTCCAATAGGACTCTGGAGATGATAAGTAGGTGCTTCGGCAAGTGATGCGCTGTTTGAAGATAATCACTTGCTTCTCCTGGACCTTCACACAGACACAAATAACTTTGCTCACAACGAAGTTCAGAGAGGTTGTCCATCTCTCCGGTCTTGTTGTTTACAAAGGATCAAAACACAAGGGATAATGATAATGATAGCAACTGAAAGTAAAAGCAGAAAAGTAAATGAGCGTGTAAACAATGATGAGAATATGGACCGGGATCCCATGATGTTCACTAGTGATGTCTCTCTCCCGAAAGACGATAAAACTGCTATGCGAGGTAAACAAATTATAGATGGGCAATTGACAGGATTATAAACGCATCACAATGCTAACTATGCTACAAAGAAAGGAAGAGGCTCAAAATCATGGGCAGTAGGCCAAAATAAGTAGACCGAAATCCAGTTGCATCTACTACTAATAATCCACCTTGAGATATCTATCCAGAATATCTCGCTGGTATTAAGTTGCGAGCCCCACCGAAAGTGTAAACCCAAAGCAACAGACAACTGCATTGAAAAGAACTTTGCTTAAAGTAAACAATCCTTGCAACCGTGGTTACAAGCACCGTTGTTTTCCCCCTTGTGGCAACAGCACATCCCCTAGACTCTGTTTCTGTCACTCAAGCGTGTAATGAGGGGGCATGAACCCACAATCAAGCATAACGTTTCCTCTTGGAGTTACTACCTACTACTTGGCCAAAGCAATAAACAGCAACGGAGAACATGCAAGAATTACTTAGGAACAAAAATATAAAAGATAAGAACCAAATATATTACTCTATCACAATCTGAACATAATCTCATAGTCCAGCAGATCCCATCAAACTCAGCATAGCAACAACATAAAGATTACATATGTGCCTCGATCATGTAGGGCAACCCACGAGGTCTAAACCATGAACAACAAAGAGGGGAGGAGAACATCACATAGCTACTGATCACGGACCCATGGTCCAAAGGAAACTAGTCACGGCACATCCAAGAAGCGTCCATGGTGAAGGGGAAGCTCCCGGAGGTCGATCCTCCTTCCGGCAGGGTGCCGGGAAGAAGTTTGTTGGCGCTCCCGATCTTGGAAGCGAGGCGGCGGCGGAACAGAGGCGAGATCGCGAAAAAGGGTTCTGTCCTCGGGGGTTTCGCGTCACGGGGTATAAATAGGCGAAGGGGGGGCAGCCAGGGGGACCAGCAGGGTTCCAAGCGCCCCCCTGGCGCGGCCAGACCCTAGGCCGCGCCAGGTGGCCTCCTGGGTCCCTGGTGGTGCCCCCCCCCCCGGACCTCCTTCGGGGATCCGGAAGCTTCCGGTGCGCTGATTTTTTATCCGCTTTTCCCGAATTTTTGGAGCACTTTTAATATGGGGGAAACCTGGAATAGAAAAACAGCAAAAAACTGGAACTGGCACTGTGGTGCACTGAGTTGATAAGTTAGTCCAAATATGATCAAAAGTGTATGAAAGTGTATCTAGATCATAGAAATATCACACAAAACATGCATGGAGCAAGCATAAATTATCGATACGTTTGGGACGTATCAACATCCCCAAGCATAATTCCTGCTCGTCCTCGAGTAGGTAAATGATAACAGGCATAATTTCTGTGGTGACATGCTAGCAACCATATAAGAACATTGAAAAGTAAAGAAATCAAGGTATCTGATTCAATTCAAGTCATAACATGGATGAGTCTATATTAGCATTGAAATAAGCAACAAAAGAACAGTGGTTGCAAGAGCTCTCGCTGTTCGTGACTCGAATGTCTCCAAATGGTGTTTGCATGCAAGAAGGGGGATAGGGAATACGAGAGAAAAAATATGTTTGTTGACAACCCAATCTACTAAAGTTTCACACTTGGTCTTCTTTCGAATCTTATCTTGACTCGTCCCGAGACCACTAGCCAGGTACAAGTCAATTTGATCCACTCATTTTCGATATTTTGAGCACTCATGCACTGGATGAGCGTAAGCACGAGAGTTGACACTTAGGATGGCAAAGAGAGAAATATGGTGGAGGAGGAAGACAAAAAGGGTGAGAAAGGCTCATATCAATGAGGACAATCATAGGCGAGAAGTCCAAATGATAGATATGATGTGAGGAGTAGGGATTGCCATGCAACGGATGCACATATGAGCTAAGAAAAGCTCTCCAATGGAACTAGTCGGGGTGCATCTAACTTGCACGCTCATGAAGACCTAGAGCTCCTTTGAGGAGGCTCATCCTTGGAATATGCAAGCCAAGTTCTATAGTGTGAAGGTTCCAACATAGCTATATGCATATATGATCATCTCTATGGAGTACAAGGATAAGAGGGGGTACTAGTGTGGATCTTTCAAAAGGATAGTAGTGTTGCCCCTTTCTCTTTTTTATTTCTTTTTCTCTTTTTTCTATTTTTTGTATTTTTTTGGTGGCCTCAATGGATCTTTCTATTGAACTCTCATTTTTCCTGTTTGGGATCTTTTATTTTGTCCACTTTGGGATCTTTTCCTCACTTAAGGGCAACACTCTAATTTACAAGAGGGTACAGAAGATCTTTCACACTTTACAAGGTACTCAAACATAAAGAAGATGTAGCTATCATGATATATGCAATGTATGCCGCTGCCAGTATAGTAGGAACATGTATAAAATGACGATCAAGTCATGAAGAGGTGGACGTTGCATGGCAATATATCTCGGAAAGGCTATGGAAATGCCTTGATAGGTAGGTATGGTGGATGTTTTGAGGAAAGATATAGGGAGGTTTATGATGACAGAGCGTATCATGCCAAGGGTTTGGATGTACCGGCGAAGGTGGACGCCAACTCTCGGAGTGAGAAGAAGGCAATGCACGGCACGGGAGAGGCTAGCGAATATGAAGATGTGGAAGTTTAAACTTTCAATACTTACATTAGTCTGAAGAACTCATGCACTTATTATCGGTAACTCCCAATCTAATAAGGAGGTTCACAAAGAGACTAGTACCCCGAGGAGGAGTGTATGGGGGTTTGGTTATCCTTGCGCATCCTCGACTCATGGTACGTGAGTGTAATCTAATATCCGATCCCTCCAAAGATTAGTGATCCATCTAGTAGCTAGAGTTCTCAACTAGTTTTGTTGGTTTTGAAAATAAACACGGATTGCCCAAAATACGACACCTATCACTAATAGGCTAGAGCTCTTGAGACCAAAAGTTCAAACATTACTCACAACAATACCTCAAAACTATTGCAAGTTACTACAAAAATTAAATAGCAACCTCAATTACCTACTTTCAAGTCAAGACACAACTCAGTGCAACAACCAACTCTCTTAACAAGATAAACATGTAAACTAAAGAGAGTTCAAGAAACAAACTAAACAAAAGCCAAGGCTCTTGCTAAAGACAAACTAAAACTAAAACTAAACATGGCAGTAGCTACGAAAAGATAAAGAACACACAACAGTAAAAAGATAAGCATGCAAAATCCTATGATGTGCTCTAAATTGGAGTGGAGCGTGTTTCTCTCCCACACAAAGTAAGCTGGGATATACTTGTTATGAACAGCAAGCAAAGCTAAAGAAAACTAAAACTAAAACCTAAGAGCGAGAAGCTCCAAGCATAGCACATAACGCATGAAGTGATAAAAATATAGTGAGACGAAGGACGAACTGATGATTATTGATGGAGAAGGGGATGCACGGGGGCATCCCCAAGCTTAGACGCTTGAGTCTCCTTGAATATTTATTGGGGATGCATGGGGTCATCCCCAAGATTGAGCGCTTGACACTCCCGGATCTTCTTTCATCATCTTCCATTGCACGCTTGAAAACTCCCTTCATACATAACTCATCATAAGCTGATTAGAGAGGTTACTACCCTTAATAAAATAATTTTTACCCACTGGATATAAAGATATTCTTGAAGAGATACAGTTTCTCAAGATTGCCAAAAGTTTTTGCAAAGGAAAAGCAAGCTTAAGGTTTGCAAAAGTAAGGAGCCAAAACGTGGCAGAATCTGTGAAAAAACAGAATAGCAGGTAATAGAGAATTTTTTCGGGGTACTTCTGCAACTCAAATCAACAAACTCAGAACATACGAAAGTTTAACAATTGTATAGAGCATGCTGTGTAAAACATTCATCTCAAAAATATGAACTGGTGATTTGTTCCGATATTTTCCGTCAAGAAGACAGAATCTGTTTTCTGGACAGCAGGTCACAACTTTTTCTTCCCTTATCATAAGAGGCTATAACTTGGCACAAAGCTTGAAAATAAAGATACAATGATGTTGCTACAGTATTAACAATCATCAAGACCACTAAGAAAAGAAGTAAAAAAATCTTGGGTTGCCTCCCAACAAGCGCTTTCTTTTACTCCTTTAAGCTAGGCATAACGCAAAAGAAGAATCAAAGGTCTCCAAGATCGTCAGAATCATAAAAACCTTCAAATTGATTTTCAATAAGCTCATTATTCTTCTTCCTAGGAAATAGGTACTTACCTTTCGCCTTACCGCTTAAGCGTATGTGCCCGTTACCAATATCAATAAAACCTTTCATAGCTTGGAGGAAGTCCCTTCCAAGCACGATGTTACTTTGGTTTGGCTCCATGATGAATAAATCCATCGGTGCAATCCTATGAAGGAATGAAACTTGGACTTATTTTACCTTTCCTTTAACCTCTAAAATATCTCCATTATCATGTTCATGATAAGATGACAATTTATCCATATCTAGTTTCAAATAATCATAAACTATTTTTGGCATAGTAGAAACCATGGATCCAATATCACAAAAAGCGAGGAAGTCTTGTTTAGAGATGCTAATCCTAACAAAGGGCTCCCAATCATCATCTATCTCCAACGTTTCTTTCTTGTTGGACTTAAGTTCTTCTACCTTCCTCAAGTCTAGAGCATCCATCCTCTCTTCAATAGTGGTAAGTCTATCTATAACAGTATCAATACTACAATCATAAACAAAATAACTAGATAGACTATGCAAAATATCAAGAGCTCTAGCTTCATCACACTCCAAAAAGTCTCCTTCGGATATAATATCAAGAGAGTGTTTACACCAATTAAAAAGACCATGGTAAAAAATTCTAAGCACAATTTTTATAGGTATCCAAGGCATAATTCCTGTATGTGCTCCACAAATTCTGTCCCAAACCTTCTTCATATTTTATCCATCCCTTTGACGGAAATCGAGAATTTCTGATTCCCGCAAAGCACCAAGTCCTAACATGTTCATCTAAACAAGGAGGACTACTAAAAGCAAGATAAATTTTTTTTGTGATTTTTGATATAAGACACAAAGATAAAAACTGGAAGGTAAACTAACAAGACTAAAAAGTAAAGGTAAAAGGTAGTGTGCAACTCCCCTGTCTTAGCACTTAGAGTCCCCGGCAATGGCGCCAGAAATTTGCTTGATACGCGAGAGATGATAATTGCTTCTCGCCCTTCGTTGGTTATCCCAAGTGGAAGGTGAGATGCAGCGTAGCGGAAAGTTTCCCTCAGTGAAGATACCGAGATTTTTCTCCAGTAGTACTCCGGAGATGATAAGTAGGTGCTTCAGCAAGCGATGCGTCGTTTGAAGATAATCACTTGCTTCTCCTGGACCAGCACACAGACACAAATAACTTTGCTCCCAACGAAGTTCAGAGAGGTTGTCAATGTCTCTGGTCTTGTTGTTTACAAAGGATCAAAACACAAGGGATAATGATAATTATAGCAACTGAAAGTAAAAGCGGAAAAATAAATGAGCGTGTAAACAATGATGAGAATATGGACCGGGGTCCCGTGATGTTCACTAGTGATATCTCTCTCCCAAAAGACGATAAAACTGCTATGTGAGGTAAACAAATTACAGATGGGCAATTGACAGGATTATAAACGCACCGCAATGCTAACTATGCTACAAAGAAAGGAAGAGGATCAAAAGCATGGGCAGTACGCAAAAATAAGTAGACCGAAATCCAACTGCATCTACTACTAATCATCCACCTTGAGATATCTATCCAGAACATCTCGCTGGTATTAAGTTGCGAGCCCCACCCAAAGTGTAAACCCAAAGCAACAGACAACTGCATTAAAAAGTACTTTGCGTAAAGTAAACAATCCTTGCAACCGCGGTTACAACCACCGTTGTTTTCCCCCCTTGTGGCAACAGCACATCCCCTAGACTCATGTTTCTGTCACTCAAGCGTGTCATCAGGGGGCATGAACCCACAATCGAGCATAACGTTCCCTCTTGGAGTTACTACCTACTACTTGGCCAAAGCAATAAACAGCAACGGAGAACATGCAAGAATTACATAGGAACAAAAATATATAAGATAAGAAGCAAATATATTACTCTATCACAATCTGAACATAATCTCATAATCCATCAAATCCCAGCAAACTCAACATAGCAACAACAGAAAGATTACATATGTGCCTCGATCATGTAGGGCAACTCACGAGGTCTAAACCATGAAGAACAAAGAGGGGATGAGAACATCACATATCTACTGATCACGGACCCATGGTCCAAAGGAAACTACTCACGACACATCCAGGAATTTATTGGGCACTTTTAATATGGGGGAAACCTGGAATAGAAAAACAGCAAAAAACAGGAACTGGCACTGTGGTGCACTAAGTTAATAAGTTAGTCCAAATATGATCAAAAGTGTATGAAAGTGTATCTAGATCATAGCAATATCACACAAAACATGCATGGAGCAAGCAGAAATTATTGATACGTTTGGGACGTATCATTCGTCAGATTGTTGGGGCATGTTTCCTATCATCTACTATGGTTTTTATCATCTTTGCTACAACTTGTTGCTCTTAATGCTTGTCACTTTGGGCCCGAGTGCCATGTTTTCACATCTGAACCACTTATGTTTTCATGGGTATATTTATGTTTTTGATCCTATCTATGAGTTGTATGCACCTATTATGGTCCGGAACCGGCGATCCCAAAGGTGACAGCATGGGACACCAAAGGGGATGGTCCATAATTTGAGGATTTCATGTATCCATTGAGTTTATTGCTTTGTTCTGGTGCTCTTTGACAGGAGCACCTTAATCTCCATAAGTTCCCTTTGGACCCTTTCGTAGCGGGATGGTAAGACAAAAGATGTTGTGCAAGTTCTTATTGCAAGCAGGCACAACTACCTACGGGATACATGACTAATGTTTGATATTTTCCTAGATGATCATTGTTTTTCTGTTTGCCTTGCCCCGTGTAGAATCTATTACATGTTCACTCTTATCCAAGCAGCGCCCGACCATCCATCTCCATAGCCTACAGTACTTTAATCCTGCTGGTTACTAGTTGTTACTTTTGCTATTTTACTTTTGTTGTCGCCACTACCACTATCATATCACCGTTGCTATTAATATTTTGTTGCAAGAAAGTATATTTCAGGTGCGGTTGAATTGACAACTCAACTGTCAAAGCTTATAAATATTCTTTGGCTCCCCTTGTGTCGAATCAATAAATTGGGTTAACTTACCCGCGAAGACTATCTCGATCCCCCACAGTTGAGGGTCATCAGGTAGGAGCTAGCAGTAGCAGGTGTAGCTTTTTTCTCTTCAAGTTCCTCTCCTATGGAATTAAGGCTCTGCTGCAGGCCGGCTACTGTTTCTGAAATAGTGAGGCCTTAAACAAAGTCGTTCTCTTGCTCGGTACTGGAGCGCTGTCAAAGCTGCGTCGTAGCGCCAATATGACTCTCAATTTTAATCTTGCTTCTCTCACTCCGTAGCTCCTGCGACTACCCAGTCTCTCTCTCTCTCTCTCTCTCTCTGTCTAGCATTCCAGCGGCTGCTCCTTTGTGTGAGCCTTTCCGAAAGGATATTTTCTCAAGGTACACGCTCCAACTAGGGGGTAGGATCTAGCAGTAGTAGGTGTAGCTTTTTCCTCTTCAAGATCCTCTCGTGCGGAATTACGGTTGTGCTGCGGGCTGGCTACTGTTTCTCAAAAAGTGCGGCCATCAACAAAGCCGGGCTCTTGCTAGGTACCGGAGCGCTGGCAAAGCTGCGTCGTAGCACCCATGTGGCTCTCGATTTTAATCTTGCCTTTTTTTCACTCGGTAGCTCCTGCGACCATCATGTGTCTCCCTCTCCGTCTAGCCTTCCAGCGGCTGCTCCTTTGAGTGAGCCTTTCCGAAAGGATCTTTTCTCAAGGTACACACTCCTACTAGGGGGTAGGAGCTATCAGTAGCAGGTGTGGATTTTTCTCTTCAAAATCCTCTCCTGTGGAATTGCGGTTCTGCAGCAGGACGACTATTGTTTCTGAAACGGTGAGGCCTTCAAAGAAGCCGGGCTCTTGCTCGGTATCGGAGCGCTGGCAAAGCTGCATCGTAGCGCCAATGTCGCTCTCGAATTTAATCTTGCCTTTTTTCACTCGGTAGCTCCTGCGAGTCTTCCAGCGGTTGCTCCTTTGTGTGAGCCTTTTCCGAAATGATCTTTTCTCAAGGTACACGCTCCAACTAGGGGGTAGGAGCTAGCAGTATCAGGTGTAGGTTTTTCCTCTTCAAGATCCTTTCCTGCTGAATTACGGTTGTGCTGCAGGTCGGCTACTATTTCTAAAACAGTGAGGCCTTAAACAAAGTCAAGCTCTTGCTTGGTACCAAGCGCTGGCAAAGCTGCGTCGTAGCGCTTATATGGATCTCGTTTTTAATCTTGTATTTTTTTCACTTAGTAGCTCCTGCGACCACCATGTGTCTCCCTCTCCGTCCAGCCTTCCAGCGGCTGCTCCTTTGAGTAAGCCTTTGTGAAAGGATCTTTTGTCAAGGTACACGCTCCTACTAGGGGGTCCGAGCTAGCAGTAGCAGGTGTAGCTTTTTCTCTTCAAAATCCTATCATGTGGAATTACGTCTGTGCTGCAAGCCGTCTACTGTTTCTGAAACAGTGAGGCCTTCAATAAAGTCGGGCTCTTGCTCGGTATCGGAGCGCTGGCAAAGCTACGTCGTAGCGCCCATGTGGATCTCGATTTTAATCTTTCCTTTTTCACTCGGTAGCTCATGCGACCACCTAGTCTCTCTCTCTCCGTCTAGCATTACAGCGGCTACTCCTTTGAGTGAGCCTTTCCAAAAGGATCTTTTCTAAAGGTAGACGCTCCTATTAGGGGGTAGGAGCTAGGATTAGTAGTTGTAGTTTTTTCCTCTTCAAGATCCTCTCCCGTGGATTTACGGTTGTGCTGCAGGCCGTCTACTGTTTTTGAAACAGTGAGGCCTTAAAGAAAGAAGGCCCTTGCTCGGTACCGGAGCGCTGGCAAAGCTGTGCCGTAGTACTCATGTGGCACTTGATTTTAATTTTGCCTTATGCACTCGATATCTCCTGTGACCACCCATCTCTCTCTCTCTCTCCGTCCAGTGTGCCAGCGGCTGCTCCTTTGAGTGAGCCTTTCCGAAAGGATCTTTTCTCAATGTACACGCTCATACTGGGGGGTAGGATCTAGTAGTAGTAGGTGTAGATTTTTCTTATTTAAGATCCTCTCCTGTAGAATTACGGATGTGCTGCATGCCGACTACTGTTTCTGAAACAGTGAGGCCTTAAACAAAGCCGGGCTCGTTCTCGGTACCGGAGCGCTGGCAAAGTTGCGTCATAGCGCCCATGTGGCTCTCGATTTTAATCTTGCCTTTTTTTCACTCAGTAGCTCCTGCGACCACCCAGTCTCTCTATCTCCATCCAGCGTTCCAGCGGGTGCTCCTTTGAGTGAGCCTTTTCGAAAGGATCTTTTCTTAATGCACACGCTCCTACTAGGGGGTAGGAGCTAGCAGTAACAGGTGTAGCTTTTTTCTCTTCAAGATCCTCTCATGTGGAATTACAGCTCTGCTGTAGGCCGGCTACTGTTTCTGAAACAGTGAGGCCTTAAACAAAGTCGGGCTCTTGCTCGGTACTGGAGCGCTGGCAAAGTTGCGTCGTAGCGCCAATGTGGCTCTCGATTTTAATCTTGCTTTTTCTCACTCCATAGCTCATGCGACTACTCAGTCTCTCTCTCCTTCCAGCGTTCCAGCGGCTGCTCCTTTGAGTGAGCCTTTCCGAAAGGATCTTTTCTCACGGTACATGCTCCAACTAGGGGGTAGGAGCTAGCAGTAGCAGGTGTAGCTTTTTCCTCTTCAAGATCCTCTCCTGCGAAATTACGGTTGTGCTGCAAGACGGCTACTGTTTCGCAAAATTGAGGCCATCAACAAAGTCGGGATCTTGCTCGGTACAGGAGCACTCGCAAAGTTGCGTCGTAGCGCCCATGTGGCTCTCAATTTTAATCTTGCCTTTTTTCAGTCGGTAGCTCCTACAACCACCCAGTTTTTCTCTCTTCGTCCAGTGTTTCAACGGCTTCTCCTTTGAGTGAGCCTTGCCGAAAGGATCTTTTATCAAGGTACACGCTCCTACTAGGGGGTAGGAGGTAGAAGTAGCAGGTGTGGCTTCTTTCTCTTCAAGATCCTCTCCTGTGGAATTACGGTTGTCCTGCAGGCCGGCTACTGTTTCTGAAATAGTGAGGCCTTAAAAAAACCGGTCTCTTGCTCGTTACTCGAGTGCTGGCAAAGCTAGTTCGTAAGCGCCCATGTGGATCTCGATTTTAATCTTGCCTTTTTTTCACTCGGTAGCTCCTTCGACCACCCAGTCTCTCTCTCTCTCTCTCTCTCTCTCTCTCTCTCTCTCTCTCCGTCCAGCATTCTAGCGGCTTCAACTTTGAGTGAGCCTTTCTGAAAGGATATTTTCTCAAGGTACACGCTCCTACTAGGGGGTAGGACCTAGCAGTAATAGGTGTAGCTTATTTTTCTTCAAGATTCTCTCGTGTGGAATTACGGCTGTGTTGCAGGCCGACTACTGTTTCTGAAACAGTGAGACCTTAAACAAAGTCGGGCTCTTTTTCAGTACCGGAGCGCTGGCAAATCTGCGTCGTATCTCCCATGTGGCTCTTGATTTTAATGTTGCCTTTTTTTCACTCGGTACGTCCTGCGATGTCGGGACCCGGGGTTAGCGTATGCAAGCCTCGCTACAACACAATCATATGGAGAGCCGAGAACCGTACCCACTTGTCTAAGCAGACAAGGCCAAGAACAGAACATTCTCGGAAAGCATCGAACGTGAGGGGCATCCCATTCAGGCCGGATGATCCACTGAGATGGGTCCTCATCGTCCGCACATAAGTCTAATTGATATGGGTGGTGAACTCCCATACTCATAGACAAGTCGCCTCAACCATAGTATCGATTGTATTATAACCCTTACATAGACTTACTCCAGCCCGATCACTTAGTCGGGGTCTAGGGCGGGCTCAATCATACCACAAAGTGTGCACGAGACGTAGTCTCAAGCAATCGCATCGCGATGCCCCAAGCTGCGCACATCTAAGGGCCACTTGGTGTATGAAAGACCACCAGCCATATCACAACTAAGGTCTCGAAAACCCATACAAAGACATGCATGTTATAAACATACACGCATCACACATGCCTTGTATGAACAGCAGGTATCATTGCAATTCTCTACAAAGTATACATCTTTATTAATAACTCTTACAGAGTGCACACAGAGATCACAAGCATGTGATCCAACATTACAACAGACAAGCGGAAGCAAAGTAGGTCTGAGTACAGACAAGTTTAACAAATGGCTTAGAGAAGCCTTATCTAAAAACAAGCCCTCCACGAGGGAACCAGTCGTCTGACTGGGACTACACTAGCTTGGTCTTAGTCTGAGTCTTCATTCTTCGAGCTTCAGGTAGAAGTCACCATCGGGGTCGGTGGGTTCATCTAAAACATAGATTAAGAAAACGTGAGTACAAAGTCGTACTCATCAAGACTTACATAGGAGCTATACTACTCATGCACATGTATCAAGGTGAAGGGAGGTGGGGTTTCACTTGCAGAAGTGCCAACTTTGACTTGGCTAGTCCTGAACTACGAGTACCAGACTTGAGGTAAGAAGCGTACACGAGTCCACTACATCTCTTCAACCAATTACACCACTATGGTTACTTCCTCGACTTCCCCACGAGAAGCACACCATAGCACTCACGCTTATCTTGGTGTGTTTTAGAAGTATCCAGTTCAAGTTGTCTAATAATCAAGCTAAGCTTTCCAAGCAGTCCTTCACCGCGGACGCGGCTATTCGAATAGTTTTGTTAACCCTGCAGGGGTGTACCTCTACACACACGTGTCATCAGTTACCGCCTTTTGCATGTCACCGTTCAAGAGGTGACAGCGAGGATGCCACCACAACACTTCGCCCACAGCTCCGTTCTAGTCCAGAGAGTCGCCTATCTGAGGGGGATCCGTATGGAAGTCCGGCCGAGGTTCCAGTACAGCCTCAAACGATGTGTGCAGGGTCCCAAGCCGGTCTTGAAAAGCCGTTCATCCACTTCGCAGACCGTGCCACAGCCCTACCAGAACTCCGAACTACTGCGACTCTTGGGGTTCGAACGGGGTGAGGTACTAGGATGAGAGGGGTCAGTGAGCCCAATGTGTGGTTGTACTCTTCTTCTTGGATCACCACACAAGAACTCAGACTTAAGGCGGTGTTCAACGAGACAACCCACTGTGTACTCCTACACAGCCTCTCATCGTTCACCTTGTATTAGGGTAGATTCACCAACACATTTCACTTTCATCAACACCATGTTTACCATCATCCTGACTCACATCAAAAGCAACCTCGTTGTACCACTAAGCATGCAATAAGCAGTAACAGTTGCAGGGGCCACATGATATCAACCAACTCCTACATCTGCTAGGATTGTGGTTTGCTTACTACTGTGACAAGATGATAGGTCATGCAAATGATATGGGTTCAACTATGCGGTAGAAACGTTATCATGGTGATCATCCTAAACAATGCATAAGCGAGACATGAGAGGGAATTGGGATTTTATCGACATGATCAATGGGGGTTTGCTTGCCTTGCTGACGGGGTTCAGTCACGGGGTCTTCAACGAAGGGGGTGATCTCGGATTCTGGCTCCACTTCTATCAGCAACATGACAATCATAGGATCAACATAATGTACAATGCACAATCACATGAATAAGGTTGTAATGGTGATGTTCATGGTACTGATGTGTTGAGCATTCCATTTTAAAAGGAGTATATTGCATTTGAAATGCAAATTCAAACTCCATTTGATTTATCGATGATTTTCAAATGCATTTAAATGCATGGAAGTTCACTTGAAAAGTTTGATCATGAAGTGATGTGGTATATTTGAGATAAATCTTCTGATGTGTGGATGAAACCATTCAAATTAAGTGTGTTGCAAAGTCAATTGCAAAATTACTCCAACTTTGAATTTGAAAAGGATCCATATGCATGTTTGCTACTGTTCACCCATTTTAAAATGGTCAAACATGAAAACAAATTGCATATTCATAATCCTTGTATTTTTCTGATAATTTTAGACATATTATTTGTCCAATTTGGAGTTAGGATTAAAAAGTTATTGAATTTCAAAGTTTAATCTATTTTCTGGAATTTTCTGAATTAATTAAAACGATTTAAATCCTTTACCGCGTCAGCACTGCGCCAGCATGGCGTCAGCAGGGGGCTGACCAGTGGGGCCGGGGTGTCAGTGGGGGGGGGGGGGTTAATTAACCCGGTTAGTTAAACTAACCAGGGGGGGTTAGTTAGTGGCCTTGGGCCCACGGGTCAGTCTCACCAGGGGGTCATTAGCACCTAATCTAATGGTGGCCACGTCAGCGCTGCCGGCGACGAGGCTCCGGCGAACTAGAGCACACCGGAGTGCACGGGAACGCGCTCTGGGCACGCATTTGACGCGCCGACGACACCAAACACGAGCTGGGACCGAGCCGCATTGCATGGAGCCATCCAGGGGGGCTGGAACTCACCGGAGCGACGCCGGCGTCAAGCCCTAGCGGCGGCCGTGGCTCGGGCTCGAGGAAAAACTTGATGTGGAGCTCCACTTGAAGCAGCAAAGGGATAAATTGACGCGGTGGAGCGTGGCGAAGACGACTGACAAGGAGGTGAGCTCGATTTCGTTACAGGTGGGCGTCGCCATGGATCCCGGCGGCGAGAAGCTCCAGCTCCCATGGCGGATTTTGCTAGAGAGGAGGAGGGAGACGAAGGAAAGGCTCGGGTGAATCGTGAGCTCACCGTGAGTTCAACGGAGGCAGTGGTGTGGTCGTAGAGGGTCTGTGGCCGGAGTAATCGACGACGGCGACTTGCAGGTCCGGCGAGCTCTCGGTGAAGCGTGCGTCGTCCTGTGGCTCGATTAGGACGCCATCTTCTCCAGATCGGGGTAAACGGCGACGCTGCGCACGATGGACATGGTGGCTGGCCTTCTCGTCGACGGTGGCTGCGGCTTCTCACGGCGATGAACTCCGGCGGCGTTCTGCCGATTTTGGGGAACCGTGTCGGGGGCAGGAGAGCGTTCGAGAGGAGGGGGAAGTGACGCGGCAGTCTTTCCTGGTCTCCGTGGCGAGAAGAGGAGGCTTGGAGACGCCTGGAACACCGAGGGCGTCGTCGTGGCGGTCGCCGGCCGTGGCATGCTCGACAGCGAGCTGCTTCGGCTGGCGGGGAGGAAGACGCCAAGGAGGGGTGGGTTGGGCCAGGCTGGCTGGGCTGCGGGGCGACAAGTTGGGCCCCTTTGCCCAGGTAAGTTTCTTTTTTTTCTTTTCTTTTGTTTTTCTTTTCTGCAATTTTGTTTAGCTTAGCAAAAAAATAGTTAGGCATTTTTAAAAGTGTTGAAACTTTTTATATGGCCTCATCTTATATTAGACTAGCCACTTATAAAGTTTGGCACTTTTTAAAAATCAAATCATTTGAAGTTTAATTCAAATGGGGGTTTAAATTTAATTCCATGCTCCTGTTTGAATATTTGAAAAATCTATGAGCATGGGGTGGGTCCCACATCACTTGATATGTGATCACACTCATTTATAAGACTTTTCAAAAATGCAAAAGGAATTTTTGGAGAAACTTTTTATCTGGCCTTTTGAATTAATTCATCTGGGGGGTGTTCTCTCTCCCATTTTGATTTCTTTTGAAAATTTTAACATGATGCAAAGGCCTAAGCTTACCCTAGCACATACCTAACTTGGGGTTGTGACATGCGATCAAGCAGTCTCTCTCTCCATCCAACGTTCCAGCGGCTGCTCCTTTGATTGAGCATTTCCGAAAGGATCTTTTCTCAATGGACACGCTCCAAGTAGGGGTAGGAGCTAGCAGTAGCAGGTGTACCTTTTTTCTCTTTAAGATCCTATCATGTGGAATTACGGATGTGCTGCAGGCCGGCTGCTGTTTCTAAAACAGTGAGGCCTTAAACAAAGTCGGGCTCTTTCTCGGTACCGGAGTGTTGGCAAAGTTGCGTCATAGCGCCCATGTGGCCCTTGATTTTAATATTGACTTCTTTCACTTGGTAGCTCCTGCGACCACCCAGTCTCTCTCTCTCTCCGTCCAGCGTTCCAGCGGTTGGTCCTTTGGGTGAGCCTTTTCGAAAGCATCTTTTCTCTAGGTACACGCTCCTACTAGGGGATCGGAGCTAGCAGTAGCAGGTGTAGCTCTTTTCTCTTTAAAATCTTGTCCTGTGGAATTACGTCTATGCTGCAGGCCGGCTATTGTTTCTGAAACATTGAGGCCTTAAATAATTTTTGGCTGTTGCTCGGTACCGGAGTGATTGCAAAGCTGTGTTGTAGCGCCCATGTGGCTCTCAATTTTAATCTTGACTTTATTCACTCGGTAGCTCCTGCGACCACCTAGTCTCTCTCTCTCTCCTTCCATCGTTTCAGCAGCTGCTCCTTTGAGTGAGCCTTTCCGAAAGGATCTTTTCTCAAGATACACGCTCCTACTAGGGGGTAGGAGCTAGCAGTAGCAGGTGTAGCTTTTTCCTCTTCAAGATCCTCTATTGCGGAATTACGGCTGTGCTGCAGGTCGGCTACTCTTTCTGAAACAGTGAGGCCTTAAACAAAGTCGGGCTCTTGCTTGGTACCGAGTGCTGGAAAAGCTGAATCGTAGCGCCAATGTGGCTCTCGATTTTAATCTTGCCTTTTCTCACTCGATAGCTCATGCGACCACCATGTCTCTCCCTCTCCGTCTAGTCTTCCAGCGGCTGCTACTTTGTGTGAGCCTTTCCGAAAGGTTCTTTTCTCAAGGTACAGGCTCCTACTAGAGGTAGGAGCTAGCAGTAGCAGGTGTACCTTTTTTCTCTTCAAAATCCTCTCCTGTGGAATTACGGCTGTGCTGCAGGCCGGCTACTGTTTCTGAAACAGTGAGGCCTTAAACAAAGCCGGGCTCTTGCTCTGTATCGGAGCCCTGGCAAAGCTACGTCTTAGCGCCCATGTGGCTCTCGATTTTAATCTTGCCTTTTTCACTCGGTAGCTCCTCCGACCATCCAGTCTCTCTCTCTCCGTCTAGCGTTCTAGCGGTTGCTCATTTGAGTGAGCCTTTCCGAAAGGATCTTTTATCAAGGTACACACTCCTACTAGGGGGTAGGAGCTAGCAGTATCAAGTGTAGATTTTTCCTCTTCAAGATCCTCTCCTGTCGAATTACGGTTGTGCTGCAGGCCGGCTACTGTTTCTGAAACAGTGAGGTCTTAAACAATGGCAGGCTCTTGCTCTGCACCGGAGCGATAGCAAAGCTTCGTCGTAGCTCTCATGTGACTCTCGATTTTTATCTTGCCTTTTTTCAGTCGGTAGCTCCTACGAGCACCCAGTCTCTCTCTACGTCCAGCGTGCCAGCGGCTGGTCCTTTGAGTGAGCCTTTCCAAAAGTATCTTTTCTCAATGTACACGCTCATACTGGTGGGTAGGAGCTAGTAGTAGCAGGTGTATCATTTTCCTCTTCAAGATCCTCTCCTGTGGAATTACGGTTGTGCTGCAGGCCGGCTACTATTTCTGAAACAGTGAGGCCTCAAACAAAGCCGGACGCATGCTCGGTACCGGAGCGTTGGAAAAGTTGCGTCGTAGCGCCCATGTGGCTCTCGATTTTAATCTTGCCTTTTTTCACTCCGTAGCTCCTGCGACCACCCAGTCTCTCTCTCTCTCTCCGTCCAGCGTCCCAGCGGCTGTCCATGTGGGTGAGCCTTTCCGAAATGATCTTTTCTTAATGTGCACGCTCCTACTAGGGGGTAGGAGCTAGCAGTAGAAGGTGTAGCTTTTCCTTTTCAAGATCCTCTCCTGTGAAATTACGGTTGTGCTGCAGGCCGGCTATTGTTTCTGAAACAATGAGGCCTTAAACAAAGTCGGGATCTTGCTCGATACCGGAGCGCTTGCAAAGCTGCGTCGTAGCGCCCATGTGGCTCTCGATTTTCATCTAGTTTTTCACTCCGTAGCTCCTGCGACTACCTAGTCTCTCTTTCTCCGTCCAACGTTCTAGTGGTTGCTCCTTTGAGTGAGCATTTCCGAAAGGATCTTTTCTCAAGGTACACGCTCGAACTAGGGGGTAGAAGCTAGAAGTAGCAGGTGTACCTTTTTCCTTTTCAAGATCCTCTCCTGCGGAATTATGGATGTGTTGCAGGTTGGCTACTGTTTCTGAAACAGTGAGGCCTTCAACAAAGCCGGACGCTTGTTTGGTACCGAAGCGCTGGCAAAGCTGCATCGTAGCGCCCATGTGGCTCTCGATTTTAATCTTGCCTTTTTCATTCGGTAGCTCCTGCGACAACCCAGTTTCTCTCTCTCCGTCCAGCGTTCCAACGGTTGCTCCTTTGAGTGAGCCTTTCCGAAAGAATCTTTTCTCAAGGTAGACGCTCCTACTAGGGATAACAGCCTAGCAGGTATAGTAGTTATTTTCTCTTTAAAATCCTCTTCTGTGGAATTTAAGGTTGTGCTGCTCTACGTACAGTGCTGGGATTTGCCGCAAGGGCAGTACTGTTCCCCGCGGTTGCATGCAGCGATACAGATACACTGGTGCCCCAGTTTTCACTCGAGGGCGAGGCTGGGCGTAGCAGCATGGGGCAGTCGCAGGCAAGATTCCCGGGCCTTTCTGCCTCGTGGAGCGGCGCCAACATTTTTCAGATTTGACCGCAGTCCTACTGTACTACACGGAGAGAGATGATGTAGCTTGGCATTTGGTGGTTCGGTCTTACTAATGGAGGTATTTTAGAGAAGAAGAAAAAAGGAACGGGAGGGAGGAGGAGCAGGAGCCGTGGGTTGTATGCCGGGCGATGAGAATCCGCGCCACCCGCTAGGGACTAGGCCTGCGCCACCTGCGGTACGCGGTTGGCTCCGTGGTACTGCGTCCGTCTGCTGAGAGACTGACGGGCGGACGGGAGGAGTGCTCGCTCGTTGGCTGCGCTATGATGATGGGACGTGATGTGAGGGTGGATGGGGGCAACTGACGGCTCAGATCCTCTGCCGCCGGTGAATTCCTGCCCCTCGCCCGGGAGGCAGCGCGCCCTCACGCGTCTGTCAATGATCTTGTGCTACTATGCTCATAGAGCATCTGCCTATTGTGCATTTCAAGGGCCAGTTCTCTCTAAAAAATATTATCTTCCTTATTTGACACTAGTGGTAAATTCTATTCCTTATTCGACATTTTTCATCTACTTCGTATTTTGCTTACTAGTGGTGTTACGTGAGATATGAAAAGACAAATTTACATCTTATATTGCAAACAATATAAAATATTTAAATCAATATAAAATATCTATATTTATATCAACAACTACCCTAAAGGCGTACCTGTAGCAAACTATTCAGATCAGGTTTTCACGTTAAAAGCGTACGCACCTATCCTCAGTGCGCTTGATTGCTCCATCGAGTTTGGATTTGGGAGGCATCCTCATACGCACAGCATCGTCGTCGTCGTCTACGGTATTACGGGGTACAAATTTTGCAAGGATGCATCACACATTTGCCGAGGTTATCCGGCGGCGTGCATAAGTACAAATACGGTACTGCGTTACTCCAAACCGACAAAGGCAAAGCTACGAAGACATGCGCACACGTATACAAAGATAGCTACCTTAAGAGCATGGTTAATAGTACAGCCTACTGCCGGTTCTATAGTAATGCCACCTCATATAAAGCCTTCTTAATAGACTGCTCGTATAGTAAGCTGACTATATATTAGCTACAGTATTTAATGATTGCACATGAAAAGAGGCAAGGAAATGCACGGTGATTAGCGTTGTAGTAGGAATCGCCGGCTTGTAGCCAACGCGTTGGCTGCATGCTGGCTACATGCTATTGAATATTGTGTTAGCGCCCGGCGACTGAGGAAGAGCCCGCTGGTTCTCTTTCTTTTATTCTTTCTGCTTCAGCTCAGATTTTTGCTGATGTGGAATCCTTTATAGCCCACTGAATAGGACTATTGTACCTGCTCTAAGCAGCTGGATGGATGGATCGATCCTTTTCTATGTATAAACACACGTACGCACCAAACCACATGTACATCTCGAACAATCAGGTCATAGACACACTTAGCCACGGCTCCAATTTTAATTACTCGATGCTGATTCGTAGACTTTGGTCCAAGACCCCATATCCCTTGTTGGTGTTAACCATCTTTACTAAACCAGCTTAGAGAAATATAAATATATCAAAAGACTGCACCTATACATGAGCTATTTTCATGGAGGGCAAAAGCAACTTTTCACATGTTACTTAACACTGTTTGTGCCGAAAATATCAAATAGGGAACAAAGTAAATATGTAGTGTCATAAAAGGAAAAAAAAACTTTTTTAAGGTCAAATAAGAAAGTGAATTTTAAAATAGGGTCAAATAAGAAATTCTCTCGTTCTCTTAAGCCTATACTGCATTTTAAGGATCGTTTCTTTTCATACTACAACAAGTAGCTTATGATCAAATTATGCCAAAAGCCCACAGAAACTCGTTTCTGAAGATGGACTTAATTTATGTTCACAAGTCTTTTCTTTACCGTAGGAAAATGTTGAGGAATGGGCGGTTTCCCGCAAAGGAACAAAATGGTATATCCTCTTGCCCACGCATTTGGTTGATACCACAAAAATAACCGCAACTCAAAAAAAACCTAGAAAGAAAAAACAAACATGAATTGCTTTTTGGCTCATTCGCCCCATCCTTTCGTCCTCTCCCCCTCTCTCGTCACCACCATTTCTATTGTTGAAGTTGATCCAAATTTATGCATGAAGTTAAGAGGAAACTTCTGACGGAGCGGAGCGGAGGCCCGTCGCCAGTCTTCTGTGTTGCTTTTCGTTCTTCTTCGTTGTTATTTGCGTGTCGATTTCCTAACATCTACGATACCCCATGGCTTTGACCCCGCCTCCTACCGCCGTTGTTGACGTCTCTCACCTCCATTTGCACGTACCCCACCTCGAGGTTTAGAGCAACTCCAACGGGCCGACCCAAACGGGCCATGATTTCGTCCGCTTTTTGTCCATTTGGATCGCGAAACGGACCATTGTTCGACCCACATCCGCCCTCCCTAGGTCACTTTGCCCAATGGTGCAGGCGCGACCCAAATTTAGTCCCACCTCGCCGGCCGAACAGCCTAGGAGGGAACAATGGCTTTGGCTGAAAGTAGTCATCATACAACATAAGATGACCATGCTCTCTGCTTCGATCCAAAGTAGGAGCATGCCCCGGTATCGAACCTCTATATTTTGGTCGCTGGCTCGCAATATGTTCATTCACGAGAAGGGTAGCAACCAAAATATCGGTATCATCATCAGATGACTCCTCCTTGATGGATGACTCGATTTAATTGTTGTAGAAAAATTCATCCGCACTATCAGGCATGATTGAAATTGTACCTCACACGGGTTGGGAAATTCACCGAACACCTTGTGGGCAGCCAAGCTCAAAAAAGAGGCCGGCATCGGTCGTGCCAAAAAAGAGTTCCGTGGGATGTCGATGGTGCTCCGGTGTGCTCCTCCCACCAGCTTCCTCCTCCATTCTGGCGTCCTCATACGTCCGACCACGGCCGCGTACTGGGGGTCAGCTGGTGGGTGTGGTCAGACGGGCGGTGGCGGAGAAAGGGCCCAAGGCGGCGGCGCGACTGACCGGGAGAGGCAGAAATAGTGCAGCGACGAAAGGGCCCAAGGTGCAAGTGGCGACGACGGTGCCGGCGAGGTGGGGGGAACAAATCGGGGGAGGTGGTCGATTGGAGGCAGACAGGCGGGTCAGGCGGACAAGGGGAGAACAAAGCCCGCGTCCGTTGCGTGTCCGCCCAGACCCCAAATCGGTCGCATAATTGAGCCCGAATTGGGTCGTGGCACAAACAAAAACAGACACTGGTCCGTTGGGCCGCTTTTTTTGTCCGCTGCGACCCAAACACTGATCGGCGGACCAAAAACGGACATTTTAGTCACACCGTTGGAGTTTCTCTTAGTACAACCGCTCTCAGCTCCGTCGCTCGTCCTCTCCCACGTCTTCCGCCACCACCATTTCTAGGATACCCAATTGGTATTGACCCCGCCTCCTACAACCGTTGCTGACGTCCCCACCTACATTTGCACATACCTCGCCTTGAGGTTTAGTGCAACCGCTCCCAGCTTTGTCGCTCGTCCTCTCCCCATCTCCAGCCACCACCATTGGCATTGAACCCGTCTCCTACCGCCGTTTCTGACGTTTCTCACTTCCGTTTGCACGTACCCCGCCTCGAGGTTTAGCACAACCTCTCCCACCTCCGTCGCTCGTCCTCTCCCCTGTCTCCCGCCATCACCTTTCTAGGATACCCCATTGGCGTTGACCCCTCCTCCTACCACTGTTGTCGACGTCCCTCACCCCACTATTAGAAAAAGAGCTATTGCTAATATCAACATTAATGGCGCAATATAGATGTGATGCGCCATTGCTATATAGCAATGGCGCACCAGTCTTAGGTGCTCCATTGCTATTTTTTTATTAATGGCGCACCACAGAAAAAATGCGCCATTGCTATTTTTAAATTTGGTTGACCACATCTGCCAGACTTACCAATGACGCACGACACTTATATGCGACATTGCTATTTAAGTGTGGATGGCGCACTACATTTATGTGCGCATGTGCGTCATTGCTATATGAATGTGAGTAGCTCACCATACGAATGCGCCAGTGGTAAGCGTTGACACCTCGCACATGCCCAACCCCACCTTTCCACCAACCCCACCACGCATATGACTGGTTCCACCCTGCCACCCACCGCAGCACAGACCAGCATGTACATCACATGACCCGGTCCCTTTATTTTATCTTCCCAATCCTGTCCCACTGCGCGAGATCTTCCCCCTTCACCTCCCGCTCATCCAAATCCCGACCCAATCCACATTACAGCCCCCACCAAGCCGATGCGGCGGCTGCACGACCTGACCGCGGAGCTGGACGCGGAGCGACGCCTAAGCTGTGTGGCGGAGGAGTCCCTCGCGAGCTCCGAGACCCGCCTCAACCACCTCAAGGTGTTCGCGCAGGACGCGCTGCTGAAGCGTGACGACCTCAGGGCCGAGTCCGCCGCCACTCCCACCTCCATGCTCTCCTCCAGCCTCGAACGGATCTTCGCCAAGGCGTCCCCCTCCACCCCTCCCGCCCCGCTCTCCACCTCCTCCAAGTACTCCGCTGGCCTCCCCGCGCTCGTCTACGGGGTCCTCAAGCGCGCCAACGACATCGTCGGCGACCTGCTCATGCAGATCGACGCCGAGGGACGCGACCGCGACCGCGCGCACGACGACATGGATAGCCGCAACTACCAGATCGCCATCGAGGGGTCCGAGCTCGAGGCGGTCGTGGCGTCCCGCACTGCTGAGTATGAGGCCCTCTTCAGGTCCTTCTCCGACCGGGAGGCCGAAATCTCCGTGCTCCAGCCGATCTCGACGTTGCTTCGCCTCCACGCGCTCGCCACGGCCGCCGCCGTTGAGTCCTGCGCACCGACCGCCGACCTCGCCTCCTATCAGATCGTGGACAAGCGCTTCCGGGCAAAGACGTCGGCGCCACCGATTGAAAAGGACGTGATTGTGTTTTTTTCTGTTGTTTAGGTTCCTAGCTGCAAAGTTTAGAAACTTTGGTTGTATTTTTTATATAGGTCCTGTAATAACTCTGATTTGTAGTATAAAAAAGTGGCCTTTTTTTGACCGGTCAACCCAGATCCACCGCATCTAAAAAAATCAGATCCACCGCTTGCCACACCCAGGCCCACATGGCCTTTTAAATTTATATGATATACCAGTGGCAAACCTAGAAGATAGTAATGGTGCACCAAATATGCGTCATTACTAAAAATTACTAATGGCGTGCTAGTAATGATGCACCTAATGTGCGCCATTAATAGCCAAAATAGATGCACCATTAATAGCCTGTTTTCCAGTAGTGCCTCCATTTGCATGTACCCCGCCTCGAGTTTAGCGCAATGCCTCCCAGCTTCTTCGCTCGTCGTCTCCCCCGTCTCCCGCCACCAGCCCACCACCATTTCTAGGGTACCCCATTGACGTTGACCCCGCCTCCTACCGTCATTGCTGACGTCCCTCACCTCCATTTTCACGTACCCCACCTTGAGGTTTAGCACCTCTCCCAGCTCTGTCGCTCGTCCTCTCCCCCGTCTCTCGCCACCACCATTCTAGGATACCCCATTGGCGTTGACCCCACCTCCTACCATAGTTGTCGACGTCCCTCACCTGCATTTGCACGTACCCCGCCTCAGGTTTAGCGCAACCGTTCCCAGCTCCGTCTCTTGTCTTCTCCCCCGTCTCTTGTCACCAACATTTCTAGGGTACCCCGTTGGCGTTGACCCTCGTCCTTTCCCCCCTCTCCCGTCACCACCATTTCTGTGATACCCCATTGGTGTTGACCCCGCCTCCTACTGCCATTGCTGACGTCTGTCACCTCCATTTGCACGTACCCAACCTTGAGGTTTAGCACAACCTCTCCCAGCTCTGTCGCTCGTCCTCTCCCCCGTCTCTCGCCACCACCATTCTAGGATACCCCATTGGCGTTGACCCCACCTCCTACCACCGTTGTCGACGTCCCTCACCTCCATTTGCACGTACCTCGCCTCAGGTTTAGCGCAACCGTTCCCAGCTCCGTCTCTCGTCTTCTCCCCCGTCTCCTGTCACCAGCATTTCTAGGGTACCCCGTTGGCGTTGACCCCGCCATTGCCGACATCCCTCACCATCATTTGCACGTGCCCCGCCAGAAGGTATAGTACAACCGCTCCCAGCTCCGTCGCTCGTCCTCTGCCTCGTCTCCCGCCACTACCATTTCTAAGATACCCCTTTGGCATTGACCCCGCCTCCTACCACCGTTGCTGACGTCCCTCACCTCCATTTGCACGTACCCCGCCTCGAGGTTTAGCGCAACTGCTCCCAGCTCTGTCGCTCGTCCTCTCTACCTTCTCCGGCCACCACCATTTCTAGGGTACCCCATTTGCGTTGACCCCACCTCCTATCGCCGTTGCCGACATCCCTCACCTTCATTTGCACGTACCCCGCCTCGAGGTTTAGCACAACCGTTCCCATCTCTGTAGCTCGTCCTCTCCCCCGTCTCCCGCCACCACCATTTCTAGGATACCCCATTGACGTTGATCCTGCCACCTACCACCGTTGCCGATGTCCCTCACCTCCATTTGCACGTGGCCCACCTCTAGGTTTAGCGCAACCGCTCCCAGCTTCGTCGCTCGTCCTCTCCCTCGTCTCCCACCACCACCATTTCTAGGTACCCCATTGGCGTTGACCCCGTCTCCTACCACCGTTGCCGACCTCTGTCACCTCCATTTGCACGTACCCCGCCTCGAGGTTTAGCACAACCGCTCCCAGATCTGTCGCTCTTCCTCTCCCTATCTCCCGTCACGACCATTTATAGGGTACCGCATTGGCGTTGACCCCGCTTCCTAGAACCGTTGCCGACGTCCCTCGCCTCCATTTGCATGTACCCTGCCTCAAGGTTTAGCGCAACGTCTCCCAGCTCCGTCGCTCGTCCTCTCCCCTGTCTCCCACCCCCACAATTTCTAGGGTACCCCATTGGCGTTGACCGCGCCTCCTACCGCTGTTGCTAACGTCCCTGGCCTTCATTTGCACGTACCCCGCCTCGAGGTTTAGCACAACCACTCCCAGCTCCATCTCTCGTCCTCTCCCCCATCTCCCGCCACCACCATTTCTTTCATACCTCATTGGCGTTGACCCTGCCTCCTACCACCGTTGCCGACGTCCCTCACCTCCATTTGCACGTACCCCGCCTTTAGATTTAGCGCAACCGGTCCCAGCTCTGTCGCTCGTCCTCTCCCCCGTCTCCCGCCATCACCATTTCTAGGGTACCCCCTTGGCATTGACCCCGGCTCCTACCGCCGTTGCCGACCTCCCTCACCTCCATTTGCACATACCTCGCCTCGAGGTTTAGCACAACCGCTCCTAGCTCCGTTGGTCATCCTCTCCCCCTCTCCCGCCACCATCGTTTATAGGATACCCATGAGCGTTAACCTTGCCTCCTACCACCGTTGCTGACGTACCTCACCTCCATTTGCACGTACCCCGCCTCGAGGTTTAGCGCAACCGCTCCCAGCTCCATCGCTCGTCCTCTCCCCCGTCTCCCGCCACCACCATTTCTAGGGTACCCCATTGGCGTTGAACCTGCCTCCTTCCACCGTTGCCGACGTCCCTCACATCCAGTTGCACGTACCTCGCCTTGAGGTTTAGCACAACCGCTCCCAACTTTGTCGCTCGTCCTCTCCCTCATCTCCCGCCACCACCATTTCTAGGATACCCATTGGCGTTGACCCCGCCTCCTATCACCGTTGTCGACGTCCCTCACCTCCATTTGCCCGTACCCGCCTCGAGGTTTAGCGCAACCTCTCCCGTCTCCGTCGCTCGTCCTCTCCCCCATCTCTCGCCACCACCATTTCTAGGGTACCCAAATAGCGTTGACCCTGCCTCCTTCCACCGTTGTCGACGTCTCTCACCTTCATTTTCAAGTATCCCGCCTTGAGGTATAGCACAACCGCTCCCAACTCCGTTGCTCATACTCTCCCCCGTCTTCCGCCACCGCCATTTCTAGGGTACCCCGTTGGCGTTGACCGCGCCTCCTACTGTTGTTGCTGACGTCCCTCACCTCCCTTGCATGGACCTTGCCTTGAGGTTTAGCGCAACGACTCCCAGCTCCATCACTCGTTGGCTCCCCCGCCTCCCTCTAGTTGGGCGCTCAAGCTCGGATCCAACGCCAGCAAGGCCACCCGCCGGCGTCCCAGTCATCTCAGAGAAGATAGCAAGATGCAGACCCCTCTACCTTAACTTTCTTTATTATTTTCAAATTTCTTGTTTCAATTTTTTGGTGTATGAACAAAATTGGTGTGGCTATTATATGAGTGTATGTACTGAATTAATGATGCTATACTATAACAACCCGGGATATTCACCCAAATTAAAAAAATTGTTTGTTTCTTTATTTTGTTTCTTTTAGAATTGTTTGCAGTATTTGTTTCGCCAATTTATTAATTGGTGATTATATTCCCCCCCTATTTCTCATATATGATGCTTGACCGAGCCCTTCCACCATGACACACGACCTTGAGACACTAGGGTTCACCCGAGCAACTTCGCAACTTTCGACACAAGACCAGCCATCGTCATCGGAACGAAAATCCTGTTTATTTAATAAAAGGATTATTTTTTGGGCGCCGGAAAAATGTTCTCGGAACAATTTCGAAGTGAGGTAGAAGTGACCGGCTCGCCGTGCTGACCGTATGGTTCGATATTTCGTCCGAATCGGAGGTCGTATGGACTCCTGGCGGTCAGAAACATAGGGTACCGAACCCGTGAGAGAGAAACCAGGGTCATTTGAGTAAACCTGCCAGCCAACCAGCCCTATAAATAGACCACTACTCTCTCTTGGCCCTTCTAAGATTTCCCTAGTGCCATTTTGCTGCCACCCCTTAAGATCTTCCCAAAATTCTGCCCCCTAGCCCTCCAAAATCTGAATCCTAGACTCCCAGCCAACCACAGCCGTCAGATCTCCAGATCAAGGGCTCTAGAGCCGCCACGGGCCCGGTAGGGCCCTGGAGCGCCACCGCGGCCCGCCCGGGCCCATCTGGTCGAGCGTCGCCACCCTCGCGCCGTGGAGCACGGGACCTCGCCGGTCGTCGGCCACGCTCCCGGGTGTCGCGCCGCCGCGTCCAGCAGGCCACCTGATACGTCCAAAATGCATCACTATTTTATATAGTAATTCTTTCTTATTCATTGATATATTTCATAATATGATGCTATTCTTATGTAGTTTTGGCTTATTTTACACAGTTTTCAACTTTACGGTGCCAAAGCAGCAGACGCAGGATTCAGCGGTAAAAAGTGGACGCTGAGTTGCTGAAGAAGAACACCTCCAAATTACCTGAAAATCGACGGAGGTTGTTTTCCAGCAGGATCACGAAGACACGCAAAAGAGCAACCAGAGGGGGGCCACAGGGTGCCCAGGCGGCCACCTGGCGCGACCCCACCCCTGGCCGCGCCGGGAGGGCGCCTGGACCCCCGGGGCCACTCCCGGCTCCCCCCTCTGGCCTATTTACCCCTCGTGATCCAAAAACCCTAAAAAGAGGAGAGTTTTCGGAGTTCCGCCGCTGCTCCGTGGCGGAAACCTACAGAGAAGAAAAGCCATCTCTGGCTGGCAGATTCCGCCGGGGAGATCGCCTCCCGGATGGGGAGATCGTCGCCATCGTCATCACCATCGTCACGGGCATCATCGAGATCATCATCAACATCATCCCCATCATCAGCACCATCTCCATCTTCATCCAATCTTGTCACAATTGCAACCCGTGTTTTAATCCGTACTATCTATCCTCTCTACTCTATCGGTGTTGATTACTACTTTGTGGTGAATGCTATTGAGTTTTGTTGGAGAAATATTATTGTGTTCAGATTGTTTATCATCTATTTATTCCCACTGATCATGATCTCTTTTATGTCTTGTGAGTAGTTACTTTAGTTCTTGAGGACATGGGAGAAGTCTAGTTGTTAGTAGTCATATGATGTTGAAGTAATATGTGTTGGTTGATATTTAAGTTGTGTTGTTATTTTCCTAGTGGTGTTGTGTGAGTCGAACACTCAACACTTCGCCTTATCAAGGACCTAGGGGAATGCATTGTGTATAAAGAATGATTACGGTGGGTTGCCGGAGTGACAGAAACCTAAACCCTAGTTTGCACGCTTTTTCACAAGGGAACAATGGATCACCGATCGTATTGCTATGGTTAGGCTTTTGCCTTAATTACTATCTTGTATTTGCGGATGCTTGCAAGGTGTTTAATCATAAGAGTGCATTCATCTTAGTCTAGAGGATGCACTAGCATAGATCCACCCACCAAACACTTATCAACACAGCACATAGTACCGATACGGAATATGGGGAAAGCACATGACTACCTCTCCCGTGTGTCCTCAAGAACACTTTAGCTTTTATAAAGTTCAGTTGCTAAGCCTCTCCTTTGCTAAGAAAGGATTGGGGCACTCTTTACTATTCAGTATCTTTTACTTT
This sequence comes from Bromus sterilis, assembly GCA_950022295.1. Classification (NCBI taxonomy): domain Eukaryota; kingdom Viridiplantae; phylum Streptophyta; class Magnoliopsida; order Poales; family Poaceae; genus Bromus; species Bromus sterilis. The sequence continues at coordinate 277,366,248 of OX465599.1, read as the reverse complement.
GCTCATTTTTACTATCCTGTCGCTTATACCAAGGAAACCCCTAAAAATTTATCTTTCAGTGCTTGCAGTTATCTCCTTACCAAAGTCACTTGCTACTACCTTCTGCTCCTCGTTGGGTTCGACACTCTTACTTATCGAAAACACTGCAATAGATCCCTCTACGTTGAGGGTCATCAAGCTACGTTTTCTGGCGCCGTTGCCGGGGAGTGTAGCGCTATTAGTAAGTGAAGCCGGTAAGGAAGTTTTTATATTTCTGTTTTAGTTTGCTGTTGCTATTTTTGTCCTTATGAAAACTCCTACTCTTGGATCGTTGTTCTTGGGGAGCTGCCCCACAACTAAGGAGGTTACTCCTGACCCTACTGAAATTGTGCCTTATAAGATACCATCTGGTATTATCGATTACGTCCTAGCTAATCGCTATGCAGGAGACAGACATCCAGGTGAACACTTGCTATATTTATCACAATTATGTTCATTATTCAAGCTTGCAGGTGTGTCACTGGAGTTCGTTATGAAGAAATTATTCTCCGTATCGCTTACAGACAAAGCTTCAGATTGGTATAAGCTCCTCGATAACTCACACTCTCTTAATCGGGAAGATCTTATGTCTCTCTTTTATACAAAGTTTTACCCTCTTCATGAAGTTTATCGAGACAGGAATTACATCTATAACTTTAGGTCTCGCGACGGAGAGAGCATCGCTCAAGCTTGGGGGAGGCTTAAGTCCCTAATGTTCAAATTTCCTATCCATAAGCTCCCCAAAGATATTATACTTACAAAGTTTTATGCCATGCTTTCTCGTGAGGACAAGGAAAGGCTGGATACCTCCTCTAGCGGGGTATTTCAGACAAAGAGCGTTGAAGAAAGATGGGATCTCATCGAAAGGATCCAGAAGAATACTGAAGATTGGGAAATCGATAAAGGTATTGAACCTGCTATAAATTATGAGCATGATTATATTGAGAGCTATGTAAAAACTGATTATTTCAATACCTTTTGCTCTAAGATTGGTCTGGATTGCCATCTAATGATTGATTTTGTAAGAACTTTGCTTCTCATGTTGATTCTTCTAAGATGAAGAAGGATCAGTACCATAAGCCTTTCAAAGAAGCGCCTATTGATATTCACGTTGCTGATCCTATTTTGCCTGCAGTTATATATGAACATCCCCCTTTTCCTTCGAGAATAAGGGAGCACTCTTTTGTGACAGGCATCATAAATAAAAGTGAAAGAAGAACAGGCGAACCTGAGGACCAGATCAGAGTCGATCCTCAAGTTGCTATGGTTAAAGATTTAGTTACTAATGATGTTTCAGATTCTATTATAAATTTTTGTGCTGTTTCAACTAACATTGTCACAGCCAAGAATAAAAGCCCAATTTCAGGTACGCCAGTTGTATCTGTTAAAATAGGAGATCACAATTATTACGGGCTATGCGATCTGGGATCGAGTGCTAGTGTGATTCCTTATTCGCTTTATCAAGAGATCATGAGTGAGATTTCACCCTGTGAACTTGAAGAGATTGATGTTACTATTCATCTTGCAAACAAAGCTACTATCTCTCCTATTGGGATTGTGAGGGATGTTGAAGTCCTATGTGGAAAGGTAAAGTACCCTACCGACTTTCTCGTACTTGGTTCAGTACAGGATAGTTTTTGTCCTATTATTTTTGGTAGACCTTTTCTCAGAACTTGTGGAGCTATTATAGATTGCAAGAAAGGTAAAGTTTCTGTTGAATTCAATGGTGAGCCATATGAATTTAACTTTTCTAAGATTTCCAAGAAGCCTCGCAGTACCGAATTAGCTAGTGATGATAAAATTATTGAAAGTATTGCTTCTATTGCTATTCCCCCTAATGATCCTTTGCAGGAATACATGGAGGACCACGAGAATGATACTCATATGCAGGAAAGAAATGAAATTGATGAAATCTTCTTGAGACAACCTGCTATCCTGAAGCACAACCTCCCGGTTGAACCTTTAGGAATTTTATCCAAACCAAAAGAAGACCCGGTGTTTGATCTCAAACCTCTTCCCGATACGCTGAAGTATTCTTATTTAGATGAAAATAAAGTATATCCTGTTATTATCAATTCCAACCTTTCAGGATATGAAGAAGAGAGATTATTGGAGACACTCCGTAAAAACCGAGGTGCAATTGGATATACCCTTGATGACCTTAAGGGAATTAGTCCATCTATCTGTCAACATACTATCAACCTCGAGCCCGATGCTAAACCTGTTGTTGACCATCAACGACGGTTGAACCCAAAGATGATGGATGTTGTGAGGACTGAAATCCTCAAGCTTCTAGCTGCAGGTATTATCTACCCTATAGCCGATAGTAAGTGGGTAAGTCCAGTTCATTGTGTTCCTAAGAAAGGAGGGACAACTGTAGTCCCTAATGATAAGAATGAACTAATACCTCAGAGAATTATTATTGGATATAGAATGTGTATTGATTGCAGGAAGTTGAACAAGGCAACCAGGAAGGACCACTACCCGCTGCCCTTTATTGATCAGATGCTTGAGAGGCTGTCCAAAAACACCCACTTCTGCTATCTTGACGGGTACTCTGGCTTCTCTCAAATTCATGTTAACAATGCCGATCAAGAGAAGACCACTTTCACTTGTCCTTATGGTACTTATGCTTATAGGCGTATGCCTTTTGGTTTATGCAATGCCCCTGCTACTTTTCAGAGATGTATGTCTGCAATATTTCATGGTTTCTGTGAGGAGATTGTGGAAGTCTTCATGGACGATTTCTCCGTCTATGGAACTTCCTTTGACCACTGTCTCCACAATCTGAATAAAGTTTTGCAGAGATGCGAGGATACAAATTTAGTTCTAAACTGGGAAAAGTGCCACTTCATGGTTAACGAAGGGATCATGCTTGGCCACAAGATTTCTGAGAGGGGAATTGAAGTGGACAAGGCGAAGATTAAAGCTATCGAAAGGATGCCCTATCCAAGGGACATTAAAGGTATTCGTAGTTTTCTCGGTCATGCTGGTTTCTATAGAAGATTTATTAAAGACTTTTCTAAGACCTCGAGACCCCTCACTAATCTTCTCCAGAAGGATGTTCCTTTCGTATTTGATGAAGATTGTAAGGAGGCTTTCGAAGTTCTTAAGAAAGCTTTAATAACCGCTCCTATAGTACAACCGCCTGACTGGAATTTGCCCTTTGAAATTATGTGTGATGCTAGTGATTTTGCTGTTGGAGATGTTTTAGGACAAAGGATTGACAAAAAGTTGAATGTTATTTATTATGCCAGTAAGACCCTTGATAGTGCTCAAAAGAATTATGCTACTACTGAGAAGGAATTCTTAGCAGTAGTGTTTGCTTGTGATAAGTTTAGACAGTATATTGTTGATTCTAAAGTTATTATTCATGCTGACCATGCTGCCATTAAGTATCTTATGACAAAGAAGGATGCCAAACAAAGGCTCATCAGATGGGTACTTCTCCTTCAAGAATTTGATTTGCAGATTGTTGATAGAAAAGGAGCAGACAACCCTGCAACGGACAATCTTTCAAGGATGGAAGATATACCGCATGATCCCATCCCAGTCAACGACAGTTTTCCAGACGAACAACTTGCCGTTGTTAAAGTACCATCTCTTTCCGACCCTTGGTTTGTAGATTATGCTAATTTTATCGTTGCAAAGTATTTGCCTCCAGGTTTAACATTTCAGCAAAGGAAGAAGTTCTTCCATGATTCGAGGAATTACTTTTGGGATGACCCTCATCTTTTCAAAGAAGGTCCAGACGGGATCGTGAGAAGATGCGTACAGGAACACGAGCAGAAGGACATTCTCAAGCAATGTCACGATAGTCCCTACGGAGGACATCACGCCGGTGAGAGGACCGAACATAAGGTTCTCCAATCATGTTTTTATTGGCCTACTCTCTTTAAAGATGCTAGAAATTATGTTTTAGCCTGTGATAAATGTCAGAGAGTTGGTAATATTAGTAGAAGGAATGAGATGCCTATGAATTACTCACTAGTGATTGAGCCTTTTGATTGCTAGGGTTTTGATTTTATGGGATCTTTTCCTTCTTCGCACAAGTACACTCACATATTAGTTGCTGTTGATTATGTCACCAAGTGGGTTGAAGCAATCCCCACTGAGAGTGCTGATCACAAAACATCTTTGAAAATGCTCAAAGATGTAATTTTCCCTAGGTTTGGTGTACCCAGGTATCTCATGACTAATGGAGGATCACACTTCATGCATGGAGCTTTTAGAAAAGCTTTAGCCAAGTACGATGTAAATCATAGAATTGCGTCACCGTATCATCCTCAAACTAGTGGGCAAGTTGAGCTCGCCAATAGAGAGATCAAGTTGATCTTGCAAAAGACAGTTAACAGAAATAGGAAGGACTGGTCAAATAAGTTAGGAGATGCTTTGTGGGCGTATAGAACTGCTTACAAAAACCCCATGGGCATGTCTCCCTATAAAATGGTCTATGGCAAGGCTTGCCATTTGCCGTTAGAGTTAGAACACAATGCTTTCTGGGCTGTTAGAGAGCTTAATGTTGACCCAAAGTTAGCTGGTGAAAAGCGTCTCATGAACTTGACTTCTCTAGATGAGTGTAGAAGTGAAGCTTACGAGAGCGCTAAAATGTTCAAGGAAAAGGTAAAGAAATGGCATGACAGGAGGATTCTGAAACGTGAATTTAATGTTGGTGATAAAGTTTTATTGTTTAGATCCCGTTTCAGGTTTTCTCCAGGTAAACTACTTTCCAGGTGGGAAGGGCCATTTCATATCGAAGAAGTCTATCGGTCGGGTGCAATTAAGATTAACAATTTTGAAGGCACCAAACCTCAAGTTGTGAATGGGCAAAGACTCAAGCATTACATGGCGGGAGATCCCGTCAATGTTGATGTAAATATAATACGCACAACAACTCATGAAGAACATGTTGCAGCCCCGTTTCAGACACCGACAAAAGCAGAATAAAGAAAAGGTATGTATTACGGTAAGGAAACATCGTGAACCGCCATAAAAGTTTCATATTATGAGTTTTTACAAAATTAGGAAAATTCGAGGCCTAAGGGGAGCCGGAGAGGAGCCCCAGGGGGCCCAGGCGCCCCCCTGGCGCGCCCTACCTCCTGGCCGCGCCGGGAGGCCGCCTGGGCACCCAGGAGTCCGTCTCCGACTCCACTTTGGCTCGTTACCTTCCTTTTGTTGCAGAAATTTTTGCTATATATTCACCCGGATCGATCCGGCAGCGTATCTCGCGATTTCGTGTGTTTTCTCTTCAATCTGTTTCTGCCAGGAAATCTTTTAGCCAGACCTAGGTGCCATGGCTTCCCCAAGTTCCCCCAAGGACAAGTTCGTCGTCAACGTCATCAACCCTTACCTCGCTGAGGTGAACAAGCACCCCCAGGTCCTTCGTGTGGAGGACGGTGTTCTCCACAAGGAAGATCTGAAGAGACCAGTCATGGAGGGGAGCACCGAAGAGCGTCTGAAGGAGATGGAACATGAGGTCTTCAAGTTCAAGAAGATGGTGGAGCGTGGTGTTGAAGGCAACTTCGACATCAGGAACGAGATCGAGGCTTCCCATAGGAAAGAGATGAAGGAGATGTGGTCAAGTTTGTCCGCACTAGAAGAAAAAGTTTATCAGCTCCAAGCGCAAATCTATGATCTGCACAACCAGAACTGTGAGTATGAACTAAAGTTTCTGCGCATGGGTTTAGGTGCCGAGTGCAGGATCCTGGAGACGGGAATGTCCTTCGAAACTGGAGAGGAGCTACCATGGAAGCGCTTCGCCAAGGAATACCTGATCGAGAAGAACAAGAATGAGGAGTAAATCTCCTTGGGTAATGGCATTCCCTCAGCTTGTTCCAAGCTTGGGGGAGTGCCCGGTATCTTTATCTTTATCTTAGTATTTTAGAGTCAAAGTAGAGTCATATCATGTCTAGGGAGTTTATTATATGAAATAGGTGTTTGCATTGAGGTTTATCACTCCGTCTGTGGACAGATTGTATCCGTGAGTGTGGAGTCGTCTATATTGGAATATTAATGAGAAGTCTATTGGTTCCTTCGCTGCACTCGGTATTCTCTTCACGCAATCGGCATCATATGACGATTCTTATGGGGAGTATTGACCTTATATCAGGTATGGCTTTGAAAACTTTATTTAAATTTTGGCAAACATAGCTTTGGTCTTGACAACATGCATGTTTTCTCAAGTAGCGACTTAGCCAAAACCTTTATGTTATTATGCTTGAAGTGTTATGTTGACAAGGAAGACAACTTGATGTGTTATGCTTACCTTAATGTTTATGTTATATGTTTTGCATCTAAATTAGCATCAATTGTCTGTTCTCTCAAAGCCTTTTCTAGCCAAACTCCTTGCCAAGTAGATTTCTGCTTGTGCATCCATACCCTGAAACCATCACCTTCCATGTGAGTCCACCATACCTTCCTATTCGTGGTATTCCCTACCACTCCTATAAGTATAGAATTTATGTGTTATCCTTAAATGTTCAAAATCTTCTGTTTTGTGCCTCTTGTTTAGCTCATGAGGAAGTGGTAGGTAATTCATGATCTTCTTAAGTTGGACAAGTTTTACCCCGGGATTGCATGTCTAATCTGCAAACCCATAATACGAGGAGGAACTGGCATGGGTGTGCCCAGCTCGAAAGATAATATAACAAACAAACCCTCCTTCACGCTTGGTCTATGAGAAATCAGAAACTTTGGCAGTGATAAACAAAGGAGATTAAGGGGGTGTGATCGTCCTCACTTGGGATCCGTTCCTCGAAATTTGTCCATCTTGAGAAGTAATTGAGTTATCTATTAGCATTCGTTCACAAACTATGCACCGCCCCAAAATCTATTTTTATTCTGTTTTATTTAAGGATAGCACATGAGTTTTCCCTGCTTGCCCTTAACAAGGCCTTTCTTCCACCTTCATGTTGAGTCAGTTTTCCCACTTCCTTCTTTTCCCTAAGAGAACAGACATTTGATGTTGACGAGGATTCATCCATATAGAGCTGCATTAAGTTTTTCCATGCCATATCCTTGTTGAGATTATCTTTTGATAAGTAAGTTGTTTGTGAAAGCCTTTGCCTAGCGAGCATCTTCCTTTGTGTTAGCATTTGCACTTCATGACTACTAACATGTCCTTTCAAAAGCTTAAATTTTTTGGAAGTTGTCCTTTGACCAGGGTTATGTTTGCCATAATTTGATGAGTTTCCTCAGCCCTACTTTTGATTATAATTGTAATTACTTTCTCATGAGGGCCTTATGAGTTGAGGTTGCTGTTGAGGATGCTTGAGTATGATGAAGGAACCTTGATGCTTCTTGTCCGTATTCTATTTATCGACACTTCACTCTCTAAACTTGTGGACAGGTTTACCGAGCTCAGTATTCGCTTGGGGACAAGCGAGGTCTAAGCTTGGGGGAGTTGATACGTCCAAAATGCACCACTATTTTATATAGTAATTCTTTCTTATTCATTGATATATTTCATAATATGATGCTATTCTTATGTTGTTTTGGCTTATTTTACATAGTTTGCAACTTTCCGGTGCCGAAGCAGCAGGCGCAGGATTCAGCGGTAAAAAGTGGACGCTGAGTTGCTGAAGAGGAACACCTCCAAATTACCTGAAAATCGACGGAGGCTGTTTTCCAGCAGGATCATGAAGACACGCAAAAGAGCAACCAGAGGGGGGCCACAGGGTGCCCAGGCGGCCACCTGGCGCGGCCCCACCCCTGGCCGCGCCGGGAGGGCGCCTGGACCCCCGGGGCCACTCCCGCCTCCCCCCTCTGGCCTATTTACCCCTCGTGATCCAAAAACCCTAAAAAGAGGAGAGTTTTCGGAGTTCCGCCGCCGCTCCGTGGCGGAAACCTACAGAGAAGAAAAGCCATCTCTGGCGGTCAGATTCCGCCGGGGAGATCACCTCCCGGAAGGGGAGATCGTCGCCATCGTCATCACCATCGTCACGGGCATCATCGAGATCATCATCAACATCATCCCCATCATCAGCACCATCTCCATCTTCATCCAATCTTGTCACAATTGCAACCCGTGTTGTAATCCGTACTATCTATCCTCTCTACTCTATCGGTGTTGATTACTACTTTGTGGTGAATGCTATTGAGTTTTGTTGGAGAAATATTATTGTGTTCAGATTTTTTTATCATCTATTTATTCCCACTGATCATGATCTCTTTTATGCCTTGTGAGTAGTTACTTTAGTTCTTGAGGACATGGGAGAAGTCTAGTTGTTAGTAGTCATATGATGTTGAAGTAATATGTGTTGGTTGATATTTAAGTTGTGTTGTTATTTTCCTAGTGGTGTTGTGTGAGTCGAACACTCAACACTTCGCCTTATCAAGGACCTAGGGGAATGCATTGTGTATAAAGAATGCTTACGGTGGGTTGCCGGAGTGACAGAAACCTAAACCCCAGTTTGCACGCTTTTGCACAAGGGAACAATGGATCACCGATCGTATTTCTATGGTGAGGATTTTGCCTTAATTATTATCTTGTATTTGCGGATGCTTGCAAGGTGTTTAATCATAAGAGTGCATTCATCTTAGTCTAGAGGATGCACTAGCATAGATCCACCAACCAAACACTTATCAACACAGCACATAGTACCGATACGGAATATGGCGAAAGCACATGACTACCTCTCCCGTGTGTCCTCAAGAACACTTTAGCTTTTATAAAGTTCAGTTTCTAAGCCTCTCCTTTGCTAAGAAAGGATTGGGCCACTCTTTACTATTCAGTATCTTTTACTTTGCTCATTTTTACTATCCTGTCGCTTATACCAAGAAAACCCCTAAAAAGTTATCTTTCAGTGCTTGCAGTTATCTCCTTACCAAAGTCACTTGCTACTACCTTCTGCTCCTCGTTGGGTTCGACACTCTTACTTATCGAAAAAACTGCAATAGATCCCTCTACGTTGAGGGTCATCACCAATCCCCTCGCGCGCCTCCTCCTCCTCCCCCCCCCCCTCCGTGCGCCCTTCTCCTTCCTCCTCCCTCCTCACCTCATATCCCTCTTCCCCAGGAACCCGAGTCCGCCGCCGCACCATGGACGCCAACTGAAGGTCGCCGCTGCTCCGGGAAGCTCGCTCGCCATCCACGCGCGCTGATTCGGCACCGCCGCACCCGGATCCGGCGGATCCCTTTTGCTACACCCCATTCTGTGCCCTGTCGCGCCTCCTCCCTCGCCGGAGCACCGCGCCGTGCGCCGGAGCGCCGCCAGCCGCCGACGGGATCGGGCGCAGCCCCGATCTAGCAGCGCCGCCAACCGTTGTAGGCACATGGGCCGGCCTGCACCCATGGCCCAGCCCACCTCAGCCGCCGACTATCTACCGCGCAAGGGCGAAGCTGCCGCTATCCTTCGCCCATCGGCCACATGGACCATGGCCCGCGCGGTAAGTTGTCCTTCCCTTTTTTTCCTGCGCAGTAGATGGGCTTGGCCTAGTTTCGTTTGTTGTTGTGCACCTCCTGTGGGAGTTTTTTAGTATCTCGCGCGCTCCCCTGTTTAGCCCAGCATCAGTAGCTTTCGGCCCTTTATACGTTGATACGTAAAAAATGTATCTATAATTTCTGCTTGCTCCATGCATGTTTTGTGTGATATTGCTATGTTTTAGATACACTTTCATACACTTTTGATCATATTTGGACTAACCTATTAACTCAGTGCACCCCAGTGCCATTTTCTGTTTTCTGCAGTTTTTGTATTTCAGGTTTTCCCATTATTAAAAGTTCTCAGAAAATTCCGGAAAAAATATATAAAAAATCAGCGTTCCAGAAGCTTCCTTACGCCGGAAGGGGGGCCAGAGGGGCCCCACCTGGTGCCTAGGCGGTCAGTGGGCGCGGCCTAGGGGGTGGCCGCGCCGGGAGGCCGCCTAGACTCCTGGTGGCCCCCCTGGCTGCCCCCCTTCGCCCTTATTTTTACTCACGTCGCGAAAACCATGATTCCAGACCCTTTTTCTCCAGAAGCAATTCCGATCTCCGCCGCCATCGCCAACAAGCTTCGGGGGACCATAATTCCTGTGGCGGCACCCTGCCGGGACGGGGAAGTGCCCCCGGATTCATCTCCATCGACGTTGCTTCCTCCCTCCATGATGCAGGAGTAGTTCCTCCTCGGGGCTGAGGTTTCTACCAGTAGCTATGTGGTCTTCTCTCTCCCCCATGATGTGATCTTGATTGTGATCATAGGCTATGTTAATCTAGGATGATCCCTTGATGTTTCCCCTTCTTCTATGTATTGGATTGATGTACTCACTTGATCTTATCTAGTGTAATCCCCGAGACCATGGTGACAGCGGTCTATTGGACATGGGTTAGAAGAATATTTTCATGAGTGATTTCCTCTTTTGTGTGTGGATTGAAGATTGAGAGTCTCTTGGTTCTTGTCTTTGACTATCCTTTAGATATGTTGTGGTGATTGTGGTACTCTCTTTGGATGGCCGCGGTGACATTGGGAAATCCATATATGCGAACTACGAACTCTGAGGTGTGATTTTGTAGCCCTACACAATTCTCGTCCTCTCTTGACCACAAAGGAATGACCTCCGAGTACGTCTCCATTTCATGTTTTATGAGGAATATCATGTGATTAGACTATGTTAATGTTGTTGGGAGTTACCACTAGTGAAAGTATGAAGCCTAGGCCTTTTTCCACCATTGCAATACCATTTGCGCTCACGTTTACTACTTGTTTGCTTGCTGCACTTTTTATTACAGATTTATATTACCTTGCTTTGCTACACCTATCACCCATATTTTACCATCTCTTCGCTGAACTAGTGCACCTATACAACTCCTAGTTGTATTAGGTGTGTTGGGGACACAAGAGACTTCTTGTATCTTAATTGCAGGGTTGCTTGAGAGAGACCATCTTCAACCTCTACTTCCTTGAGTTCGATAAACCTTAGGTCATCCACTTGAGGGAAATTGTTGTTGTCCTACAAACCTCTGCGCTTGGAGGCCCAACATAGTCTACAAGAATAGAAGTGTGCGTCGACATCAAGCTATTTCTGGCGCCGTTGCCGGGGAGGTAAGCGTTGAAGGTATATCCTTAGATCTTGCAATTAAATCTTTTCGTTTCTTGTTTTTATTTTTCACTAGTTATGCTTATGGAAAACTGCACTCTTAGTTCAATGTTTCGGGAAGGCCGCTTTACCACGCCACTGGTAGAGAAGTCACCTCCACCTACTGAATGTATCCCGTTCAAAATACCACTTGGGATAGTTGAAATAATTATTAATGATTGTTATGATTGGACAGTCAATCCTAATATTCATTTGTTAAAACTTACATAACTTTGTGAGTTATTTAAGATTTCAGGTTTGACAAGAGGTGAAGTCATGAAGAAATTATTTGCCTTATCATTGAAAGGAAAAGCATTGGAATGGTATAGGCTACTAGATGATTCTCACCTGCTGGATTGGGAAGAGATCCAGTCTCTCTTTTACTCCAAGTTTTATCCTCTTCATGAAGTCCAAGAGAATAGGAATTATGTTTATAATTTCTATCCTCATGACGGAGAGAGCATGGCTCAAGCTTGGGGGAGACTGAAAACTTTAATGCTAAAATGTCCTAACCATGGGCTCCCCAAAGATATCATTATTACTAATTTTTATGCAAGGCTCTCTCGACAGGATAAAGACTTGCTCGATGCTTCCTCTATGGGTTCTTTCACAAACGAAAAGATGGATGCTAAATGGGAACTCCTTGAAAGAATTCAATGCAACACTAAAGATTGGGAGATCGACAAAGGTAAAGAGTCATGTATAATTTATGAGTATGATTGCATTAAGTCCTTTGTCGAAAATGCAAGTTTTAATAAGTTTAGTGCTAAGTTTGGGCTTGATTCTCAACTCCTTGTTGATTTCCTCAAATCTTTTTCTTCACATCTTAATATGCCTAAGGAGGATTGGATCAAGCATCATGAACCTTTTAAAGAGATTTGCAAAGAAAATAAAATTGTTCATGATGATTGCAACATGCATGATCCAATTCCTGAAAATGAAGTTTTATATAAGCATGTTAATTTTTCTGGAGTGGATAGACCTTGTGAAAGGCCTATGATTGAAGAAGAAAAGTATTGTAAGCAACATAAGCATGAAAGAACAATCACTTGGGTCAAAGATTTAAATGAAATTGCTAGAGAATTGTGTGACCTTTATCCTTTTACTTGAGAACTTTGTGGTATAGATGGTCACTTTAATTTTCAATGCATGAACTTTCAAAACATAACTGTTAACCAGTTGTGTGATAACATGATCACCCCTGATCTTTATGATGAACTTATGTTATTTTTAATGTGTGAAGAGTTATCAGAAAAGACTTCTTGGCTAGATGTTAATTCCTTAGGAATAAACAACACTTTGCAAAATTTCCATCTCTATTGTGTTGTTAATTGCCATGAAAATGATTACATAAGTAAGATTAGAAAGGAGGGAACTTTACCAAAGTATAAAAATTTCTCTTATATTTCTACTAATAAAAATGAGAGTTTCTCCCAAGTTTCCCCTATTGTTTCTAATGATAAACCATGATATATGGAGAAACTTCATCTCCAAGCACTCCCTCCTAAGGTGAAGAAGAAGAAATAGAAGAGGAGGAGGAAGAGGAGCAAGAAGGAAGAAGAATGGGTATCAACCTGGCCTGAGCATATTCCTCACATCAATTTTTATCCTAACGGATATAAATTTATGGAGGATGGTGAGCTTGATTGCATTCATTATTATCCTGATGTTAAGTCCGTAGGCACTATTGAAGATGATTTTGATTATGATAGGCATGTTACTTATTGTGATTGGGAAGATAATGATAATGCCACTGATGATCTTGAAAATATTTTTGGTGCTAACTCTGAAAATGAGGATATAGAAAGCTCTAAGCTTGGGGATGATAGGATTGCAAGTCCTTTACCCATTAGTGATGTGGTAATTTATAATTCTTTTTCTAGTAAGAATAAAGACAACATGTTTACAAATATAGTTGCTAGCAATGATAATGCTCTTCTCTACTATGATGATGTTATAACTCCTATCTATAGTGATTGTAAAGGTACCTATGACATAAGGAGAAATTATCCTTATGAAACTTGTCATAATCTGGAGGGGATTACTCCCTTGCTGAACACCATCTTCCTAATACACAATTAATCTATAGTGTTCAAGTTGGTTATGATAGTCTTGCTCCCACTATTACCAATGAGAAAGATTATGCTTATGTGGAGAGTAAGAGTACCTTTTTGCATGTGGATCATGGTAACAATGCTTTATGTGATACTTATGTTTTTGAGTTTATTCATGATCCCACTGAAAATTATTATGAGAAGGGAACACATGCTTACAGATATTTCAATAATATCAAGTTCCCTCTCTTTATGTTGAAGGTTTTGAAGCTGCACTTGTTTTGCCTTCCTATGCTTATTTCTTTGTGCTTCAATGAATTATTCTATTGCAATATTCCTACGCATAGGAAGCATGTTAGGATTAAATGTGTTTCATATTTGCTTCTTGATGCTCTATTTTGTTCTTCAACTCTTATTCCTGCGAGAGCATCATTAAAATCTTAAGCCTAGCTAATGGCTTTAAAGAAGCGCTTTCGGGAGGCAGCCCACAAAGAATTTAGGATTTACTTTTTGTTTTTGTTCTGTTTTTAGTGGTCTTGATGATTTTTACTACTGTAGCAACATCATTGTATCTTTACTTTTCGAGCTTTGTGCCATTTATAGCCTCATATGACAAGGGAAGTGAAAGTTGTGACATGCTGTCCAGAAAACAGATTCTGTCCTTGTGACTACAAAAATCCCAGTTCATCTTTTTGAGCTGAAATTTTTACACAGTGTGATCTATACAATTACGGAACTTTCGTATGTTCTGAGTTTTTTTATTTGAGTTACAGAAGTATCCCTAAAAAATTCTTTACTACCTGCTGGTCTGTTTTTCACAGATTCTGCCACGTTTTGTCTCTCCTAACTTTTGCTAGCCTTAAGCTTGCTTTTTCTTTGCAAAAACCATTTGGCGATCTTGAGAAACAATACCTCTTAAAGAATATCCTTATTTCCAGTAGACAAAAAATATTTTATTATGGGTACTAACCTCGCTAATCAGATTATGATGAGCTATGTATGAAGGGAGTTTTCAAGTGTGCGAGGGAAGATGATAAAAGAAGATTCAGGAGGGTCAAACGCTCAAGCTTGGTGATGCCCCCATGCATCCCCAAGAAATATTCAAGGAGACTCAAGCGTCTAAGCTTGGGGATGCCCCCGTGCATCCCCTTCTCCATCAACAATTATCAGTTCGTCTTTCGTTTCACTATATTTTTATTACTTCATGCGTTATGTGCTATGCTTGGAGCGTCTCGCTCTTAGATTTTCTTTTTAGTTTTCTTTAGCTTTTCTTTATGTTCATAACAAGTTTGTAACAGCCCAGTTTTTGCAAAAATTAAATTTTTTGTTTTCGGTGTGAATTGTTTGATTGTCTGATTTGTTTGCGGTGTTTGCATCCCCGATTTATCGATCGGCGATTATTTTCCCCCCTCTTATCTCGTACCGGACGGACACCGACCCTTGCCACCCTGACACTCGACCTTTGCGACACCGGGTTTCGCCCGATCACCGTCGCGAAAACCGCACAAGACCAGCCGCAGCCAAACGGGTTATTTTTATAGCGCACCGGAAAGTGTTTTCGGAACGGTTCCAGCGCGAGGTGAACGCCTCCGGCTCGACGCACTGATCGCGCAGTTCGAAGTTTTACCCGAATCGGAGGTACCGCGGACCCCCAGTGGTCAGAAACGTGAGCACCGCGCGCGAGAGAGAAAAACCGGGGATGTTTTTTCAAACTGCCAGCCACCTGGGCTATATAAAGACCACCACACTCCCACCCCTTTCTAGGGTTTCCCTAGCGCAAAATTGCAGCCACACCCCCAGTTTTGCCCCCAATTTTCATAATTTTCCTAATTTTAGCCCAAAACCTAGCCCTCCTCAGATCTGGACCATCAGATCTCAGATCTGATGGCCCAGATGGAGCCACGTCACCCTCTCTCTCCTCCCATCTCTCCACCAACCGTCGCCCGTGGAGACTCGCACGCGCCGCGGGCTCACCACGCCGCCGCCGGACCGAAGCCGCCGCCGGCAAGCCGCGCAGCCCCGGCCGACCACCTCTCCTTCCTCCCCTTCCTCCCTCTCCTATCTCCCTCTCTCACCTTGGTCTTCTTTTCTCCCGCAGGACCCGCGCCATGGCCATAGCCTCCACTGGCTAGGAGCTCTGCCTGCGCTGCCACACCATGGGGTCACCCGAGCTGGCCGTCGTCGCCGCCCGGAACGGATCCGGCTGGATCCGGCGACCTCGCCGCGCCCCTAGCGCCCTGCGCCACCTCGCCCCACCGCCGGCCGCCGGAGCTTGGCCGGAGAGCCAGCCGCCGCCACCGCCGCCTTTTGCCCACGTCGGGGACGAGGAGAGCCCGAGTCGGCTGCCTCCCCTCCATCGTGGCCACGTGGGCCGGCACCCACCTTGGCCCAGCACGGCCACGGCCTCCAGAGCCCAGCAGCCCGAGGCAGCCCAGCGCCACCTCCTCCCAGGCCAGTGGGCCTCGGCCCAGGGTGAGGAGCCCAAGCCCCCCTGTTTTTTATATTGTGTCCAGGACCTCAAATTTTTGCTAAGTGTTGGAAAAATCTGGTGCTGATTGCTTTTTGTTCTGCGAATTGTCGTTGATCCGTAGCTCCGATGAACGTGCCCCCAAAACAAAAACTGCTTAGAATGTCGTGTACTTTAATTCATATTTCGTGAGAATTTGCATTTGAGGTCATCTTCATTGTGTAATTGTGTTCTAAAGTGGGCATCAGGCCGTTAAACTGCTTTTATTTCCTGTTTTGTGTCGTTGTTGCTGAAACTGTTATTTTATTGCAACTTCGGTCGACGAGTGTGTCGCGACCGTTTATCGGAATTGATTGATTCCAATTGCATATTGTTAAGCATCATGTCTAATTTCATTATATGTATTGCATTTTCATGTTAGCATTCCTGGTCATATAGATTATTAGCTCCAAAGTTGCTATGCTGCTGTTTTTGACAGCCACCTCAGTTTTTCACTAAGTCTGTTACTTTGCGATGCCATGTTGTTTGCTTAATATCTTTTGATCTATGATGCCTATTTGCATGATTCTTTTTGCCATGCCTTCCTTGTCATGTCTAGTTTAATTTCATATCAACTTTGAGCATGTTTGCATTCATTATGTTGTTTATGCATTGCTCTAAACTTTGCTTCGTGATGTTGGCAGATTGTGCCCGTAACTTGTTTTGCTTGTATCTTTTTAACCGTAACTCCGTTTGGGGTGTTCTTTATATGTAACTTGATTAGTTTTTCGTGTACTTTGTGTATATGCTATTGTTTTCTGCTGTTAACCAACCTAAAACATGGTTTAGGGAAGAACAGTACCAAATCTTTTAATCATCGTGCGACACTTAGTGTCATGCCATGTTTAGGGTGTTGCCTCACTTAAATTGACTAGCATAGATAGTTTACTTTGTGCTTCACCTCTTGACATGTTTGAGTGCTATGCCATGCTTGCTTGAGTTTCCATGTTAATAACCGTTGGTTGATCACCTGTAGCTAAGCAACTTGAACCACCGTAAATGTGCGGTATTCGTCGGGTGTGACCGATACCCCACTTAAACTGTTAGTAACCGTTCTCGACGATAGATCCGTATCGCGTTGCCGTGCCGTGTGATGTCTTATTGATCTTGTGTTGCCCCGTAGTAATAGAGTGACTGCTCGTTGATTGTTTTCCAGTGTTTATCGTCTTGTGTGCTTCCGCGGGTACCTCTCGGAGACGATGCGAGCTTGCGATCGACTACACCTTCGGAATCCGACATATCAACAGGCAAGGACTATACATTACTTATGATCCATTCTATTTCAACCAGCGGTTTGCATGCTAGTCTAGGTTAGGTTCGATGTTTGATCCTACCACATGTTTATAGCCTCTTTCAAACCGATACAGCCATGTCCCCTCCCAGCAAACCTTGTACTGCTATGTTACTATTTCTCGTTGCTCAGCCCCTTCTTAGTATGCATGCTTAGGATGCTACGATGTTACCCTGTTACTCATTTGTTTGGGCTATCACATTATTATATTGTTGTTGATGATATGATTATTATAATGTTGACTATATTCGACGAAGGATGGAAGGTCTAGGCTATCCCGCCCCGACGCTTTGTTCCATTCGAGTCACTTAGGATCCGAGTTCCGGGTATTGGTTTTAAGACTGAGCGTGCCTAACCGTGTGTGGGATGCTATGGGGTCCCCTTGTTTTACCTATCTAGCTTCAAACATTTCTAGTGGTGGCCCAAGCTGGTTTTACCTTTTGCTAAACGTGTGTGTGCGAGTGTCGACCTCGCAGATTTTCAAACAACTCGGGCCAGCAGAGACAGAGTTCCTTTGTTGGTCCAAACCTGGAAGCTCGAGGGCTATCCAAAGTGTTGGTTTAGTTACCCCAACCTCGTCCAGACGGTAGAGGCCGACTCGAGAGCGCGGCCGGCTTTTGAGTTGGATGTCGACTCACCGGGGGCCACCCGGATTTGTGCGTTTTTAGTTAGAGGGACCTGTCGATCCGGATCTCTTGGGACTAAATCATAAAATGGTTTCCTATCATGGGTAGCAACTGAGAGAGATGGACGTGCGTGCGGAGCCTCGTAATGGGAAGTTGGTACACTCCTGCAGGGTTAAATATTTTCGAGAAGCCGTGTCCACGGTTATGGACGACTTGAGACATAGGGTTAAATATTTTCGAGAAGCCGTGTCCACGGTTATGGACGACTTGAGACATACTCCTTGTTCATACACAATAACAACTGAGATAATCTTAATATAACTTGATCAACGTGTGTGTGTGTGCCTTGACTGCTTCGTCTTCGTCGGGATGCGAAGAGGAGGACAAGGATAGGATAGGTGTTATGTTTGCGTAAGTAGTTGATAGCAAGACTTGTTGGAGGCGATTCCTCATCGAATGCTTGGCTTCTTATCTTACTCTCTAGATCGTTAGCCACTTCATAAATGCTAGTGCGGCAGCAACCTCACCACTTACCCCTTCCTTACAGTAAACTACTAGTTCTCCTAGAATGAAGAGTGATGAAGTCCTTGCTGGGTCGGATGACCACTACAGTTGGATGCTGAGTACCTCTGTACTCATGATACTACCCCCAAACTCTTTTCAGTGTTCTGATCGACAACAGGTATGGGGATCGACGTTTCACGTGGAGACTCGACGACGACTAGTTAGGCGGATCCCGGCGGAGGGCCTGGACCCGTGTGGTTATGGGATCGATGTTTTTCTCTTTGCCAGTAGGCATTTGATTGTAGTCTGTACTCAGACATATATCTTCCGTTGTTGTATTGTATTAAGGCAGTTGTATGCCGATTGTATGAGATGTTGTATCCTTGTATCTGTAATGTTGTGATATCATGTTGGAAATCCGGGGCATTTGCTTTGTCATATGTCGCGGTGGAACCGATATGTGCTTCGTCCCCGGATCTGCGTGGAAACACCTAGATCTGGAACAGTACCGCATATCGGGCCTTACAAAGCTACAACCCAGCTTTTTTGTGTGGGAGAGAAACACGCTCCACTTTCAAAATCTAGAACACAACATAGGATTCTTCATGCTTATCTTTGCTATGTGTGTTCTCTATCTTTTTCATAGCTACTGTCATGTTTAGCTCTTAGTTTTCATGCTTATATTTTTAAGAGATTTTGTTTAGTTTGTTGCTAGAAATCTCTTGAGTGTTCATGTTTATCTTGTTTAGAGAGCTTGCTTGTTGCACCGAGTTGTGTGTCTTGACTTGAAGTAGGTAATTGAGGTTGCTATTCAATTGTAGTAGTAACTTGCAATAGTTTTCAGGTATTGCCATGAGTAATGTTTGAACTTTTGGTGTCAAGAGCTTTAGCCTATTAGTGATAGATGTCGTATTTTGGGAAATCCGTGTTTATTTTCTAAAAACCTACAATACTAGTTGAGAACTTTAGCTACTACATGGATCACTAATCTTTGGAGGGATCGAATATTAGAGTACACTCACGTACCATGAGTCGAGGATGCGCAAGGATAACCAAATCCCCATACACTCCTCCTCGGGGTACTTGTCTCTTTGTGAACCTCCTAATTAGATTGAGAGTTACCGATAATAAGTGCATGAGTTCTTCGGACTAATGTGAGTATTCGAAAGTTGACACTTCCACCTAGCCATATTTTTCTAGCCTCTTCGGTACCGTGCATTGCCCTTTCTCACCTCGAGAGTTGGCGCATACTTCGCCGGTGCATCCAAATCCTTGGCACGATACGCTCTGTCATCATAAGCCTCATTATATCCTTCCTCAAAACATCCACCATACCTACCGATCAAGGCATCTCCATAGTCTTTCCGAGATACATTGCCATGCAACATCCACCTTCTCATGACTTGATCTTCATGTCATACATGCTTTTGCTTGATCGATGAGCCGCATGCTAGTTGGGCCTTTCCCTAATCATTGCTACATGACGCGCTAGTATCATTGCATATCCTGCTACACTGGCAGAGGCATACATTTGCATACTTCATGATAGTTTCATTTTCTTTATGTTGAGTACTTTTGTAAAGTGTGAAAGATCTTCTATACTTCTTGTAATATATAGAGTGTTGCCCCTAAAGTGAGGAAAATATCCCAAAGAGGACAAAATCAAAAGATCCCAAAGAGGACAAATGAGAGTTAAATAGAAAGAGCCATTGAGGCCACAAAAAAATACAAAAAATAGAAAAAAGAGAATAAGAAATAAAAAGAGAGAAGGGGGCACACTACTATTCCTTTTGAGAGATCCACACTCGTACTCCATAGAGATTATCGTTCATGCATATAGCTATGTGGGGACCTTCACACTATAGAACTTGGCTTGTATATTCCAATGATGAGCCTCCTCAAATGAGCTCTAGGTCTTCTTGAGAAAGTAAGTTGGATGCACACCCACTAGTTCCATTGGAGAGCTTACCTTAGCTCATATGTTCATCCGTTGCATGGAAATCCCTACTCCTCACATCATATCTATCATTTGGCTTTCTCTCGCCTATGATTGTCCTCATTGATGTGAGCCTTTGCCACCTTTTTGACTTCCTCCTCCACCATATTCTCTCTTTGCCATCCTAAGTGTCAACTTTCTTCCTCACGCTCATTCATTGCATGAGTGCTCAAATAATCAAAAGGGAGTGGGTCATTTTGACTTGTACCTGACTAGTGGTCTGGGGATGAGTCAAGATAAGATTCCAAAGAAGACCAAGTGTGAAACTTCAGTAGATTAAGTTCTCAACACAAAAATTCTTTTTTCTCGTATATCCCTATCCCCTTTCTTGCACGCAAACACCATTTGGAGACATTCGAGTTACGGACAGCGAGAGCCCTTGCACCTTTATGTTCTTATGATGCTTGTTTCAAAGCTAATATGGAATCTTGCTTGTTATGACTTGAATTGAATTGCATGCCTTGATTGCTTTACTTAAAAGTTCTTATATGGTTGTTAGCATGTCACCACAGAAATTATTTTGTTATCATTTACCTACTCGAGGACGAGCAGGAATTAAGCTTGGGGATGTTGATACGTCCAAAACGTATCTATAATTTCTGCTTGCTCCATGCATGTTTTGTGTGATATTGCTATGTTTTAGATACACTTTCATACACTTTTGATCATATTTGGACTAACCTATTAACTCAGTGCACCCCAGTGCTAGTTTCTGTTTTCTGCTATTTTTGTATTTCAGGTTTTCCCATTATTAAAAGTGCTCAGAAAATTCCGGGAAAAATATATAAAAAATCAGCGTTACAAAAGTTTCCTTACGCCCGAAGGGGGGCCAGAGGGGCCCCACCTGGTGCCTAGGCGGCCAGTGGGCGCGGCCTAGGGGGTGGCCGCGCCGGGAGGCCGCCTAGACTCCTGGTGCCCCCCTGGCTGCCCCCCTTGGCCCTTATTTTTACTCGCCTCACGAGAACCCTGATTCCAGACCCTTTTTCTCCAGAAGCAATTCCGATCTCCGCCACCATCGCCAACAAGCTTCGGGGGACCAGAATTCCTGTGTCGGCACCCTGCCGGGACGGCGAAGTGCCCCAGATTCATCTCCATCGACGTTGCTTTCTCCCTCCATGATGCGGGAGTAGTTCCTCCTCGGGGTTGAGGTTTCTACCAGTAGCTATGTGGTCTTCTCTCTCTCCCATGATGTGATCTTGATTGTGATCATAGGCTATGTTAATCTAGGATGATCCCTTGATGTTTCCCCTTCTTCTATGTATTGTATTGATGTACTCACTTGATCTTATCTAGTATAATCCCCGAGACCATGGTGACAGCGGTCTATTGGACATGGGTTAGAAGAATATTTTCATGAGTGATTTCCTCTTTTGTGTGTGGATTGAAGATTGAGAGTCTCTTGGTGCTTGTCTTTGACTATCCTTTAGATATGTTGTTGTGATTGTGGTACTCTCTTTGGATGGCCGCGGTGACATTGGGAAATCCATAGATGAGAACTACGAACTCTGGGGTGTGCTTTTGTAGCCCTACACAATTCTCGTCCTCTCTTGACCACAAAGGAATAACCTCCGAGTACGTCTCCATTGCATGTTTTATGAGGAATATCATGTGATTAGACTATGTTAATGTTGTTGGGAGTTACCACTAGTGAAAGTATGAAGCCTAGGCCTTGTTTCCACCATTGCAATACCGTTTGCGCTCACGTTTACTACTTGTTTGCTTGCTGCACTTTTTATTACATATTTATATTACCTTGCTTTGCTACACCTATCACCATATTTTACCATCTCTTCGCCGAACTAGTGCACCTATACAACTGCTTGTTGTATTAGGTGTGTTTGGGACATAAGAGACTTCTTGTATCTTAATTGCAGGGTTGCTTGAGAGAGACCATCTTCAACCTCTACTTCCCTGAGTTTGATAAACCTTAGGTCATCCACTTGAGGGAAATTGATGCTGTCCTACAAACCTCTGCACTTGGAGGCCGAACATATTCTACAAGAATAGAAGTGTGCGTAGACATCATACGTTAATCGTTTTCTGATTTATTAATATCGCAGATTGTGTTGTTTTTTAGCGATGCTCGTATCTTTTTAACCGTTCGTCGGATCGCGACGCGTCCTACATGTAACTTGCTTAGTTTTTCATGTAGATTAATAAAATGTGATCCTTTGCCAATGTTGCGCTTGTCTAATGTTGTTTCACTGATATCTACGTTGCATGCCACTGTAAACGGTTTATCTAATAACTTTTTAACCGTAACTCCAATAAAAATGTTTTTATATGTAACTTGACTAGAATTTCATGTAGATTGTGATTATGCTATTGTTTGATGTTGATAACCAATGTAAATATGGTTTAGGGAAAAACACTACCAAATGCTTTAATTATCGTGGGGTACTAAGTGATATGCCATGGTTAGGATTTTGCCTCACTTAAATTGACTAGCATAGATAGTTTACTTGTGCTTCACCTCTTGCCATGCTTATGTGATATGCCATTCTTGTGTGACATGCCATGTTAACAACCTTTGCTCATGTTGTGTAGCTAAACAACTTGAACCATTATAAATGTGCGGTATCGTCGTGTGTGACCGATACTTCACTTAACCTGCTAGTAACCTCTCTCGACAGTAGATGTGATATCGAAGTGTGTTGCCTCGTGTTGCCTTCTTGTTGTTTCTTTCTCGTGATTGCTTCATAGTAATAGATGCTTGCTTGTCGATTGACTTTCCAGGGTTTCCTTCTTGTGTGCTCCCGCGGTTACCTTCGGAGACGTTGCGAGCTTCCGATCGACTACACCTTCGGCTTCGTCTTCTCATCAAGTAAGGGGGAGCATATATCCTGCTTATAACTTTCAGCTCACTTGCCTAGGTATAGGATAGAACGATTGCTTGATCCTACCACCTTACATTTAAGCCTCCATATTAAAACCCAAACAGCCATTGATGACCCTCAATTGTAGGGGATCGTTCGTAGTGTTCTCGCGGGTAAGTTAACCCAATTTATTGATTCAACACAAGGGGAGCCAAAGAGTATTTATAAGCTTTGACAGTTGAGTTGTCACTTCAACCGCACCTGAAATACACTTGCTTGCAGCAAAATATTAATAGCGACTGGGGTATGATAGTGATAGTGGTAACAACAAAAGTAAAACAGCGGAAATAAACTAGTAGTGACCAGCAGGATTAAAATACTGTAGGCTAGGGAGATGGATGGTTGGGCGCTGCATGGATAAGAATAAACATGTAATAAATTTTAACACGGGGCAAGGCACACAGAAAAGGAATGATCATCTAGGCAAATATCAAACATTAGGCATGTATCCCGTAGGTAGTTGTGCGTGCTTGCAATAATACTTGCACAACATCTTTTTTCCTACCATCCCGCTACGAACGGGGCCAAAGGGAACTTATGGAGATTAAGGTGCTCCTTTCAAAGAGCACCGGAACAAAGAAATAAACTCAATGGATACATGGAATCCTCAAATTATGGACCATCCCCTTTGGTGTCCCAAGATGTCACCTTTGGGGTCGCCGGTTCCGGACCATAATAGGTGCATACAGCTCATAGATAGGATCTCGAGCATAAATATACTCATGAAAACATAAGTGGTTCAGATCTGAAAACATGGCACTCGGTCCCAAAGTGACAAGCATTAAGAGCAACAAGTTGTAGCAAAGATGATAAACACCAAAGTAGATGATAGGCAACATGCCCCCAACAATCTGACGAACTATTACATGATCAAACTCATCCAATCCCTACCATCCCCTTTACCTACAGCAGGGAATTACTCACATATGTGAAGAGAAGTCATGGAGGGACGATGGATTGGTGATGGTGATGACGATGGCGACGGTCTCCCCTCTCCGGAGGCCAAATCAGCCTCTAGATTAGCCCTCCCGAGGAGGAACAGAGGGTGGCGGCGGCTCCGCGACGGGTTCTGGAAAAGTGACTTCTTTTTTGGAGTTTTCCCATCATGAGAATAAATAGGAGTCGAGGTAGGGCACCAGAGGCGGTGGGAGTCGCACAGGCGGCCAGGTGGCGCGGCCAGGGGTGGGCCCGCGCCAGCAGGGCGCCTGGGCCCCCCTGGCTGCCCTCTGGCTCCGGGCTCCTTCGGGTGCGTGTATTTTTTGTACTTTTTCTGGGAATTTTCTGACACACCTAAATATCCATTTTCCTGCACACAATAAAACCATACAGGCAGTTCTGCTGAAAATAGCGTCAGTACGGGTTAGTTTAGTTCAAATCATGCAAGAACGAGGGCAAAACAATAGCAAAAGTGTTTGGAAAAGTAGATACGTTTGGGACGTATCAACTCCCCCAAGCTTAGCCTATTGCTTGTCCTCAAGCAATTCTGTTCAACGAACTGGACGCGACAAAGAAAACTTTGACAAACTCTTTTTCTTTTTTTTTTGAATTTTAAAACTGCAAGGAAAAAAGCCTCACATCACTTTATTGAAAATAAAGCAGCATCAAGGGAGTACATGGGGGGGTAGTAGGGCAGAGAGATACTTACAGAGGGGGAGGGGAGGGTAATGGTTGAGATAACTAGTCCACCCTAGCCTAAGGAAGAGATCTAATCCAAGTTAATAAACCATCCTTGAATTTACATTTGATCCTATGAGAGAGGAGGGTGATGTCATGAATGAAATTGTGTCTCCAGGTACTGAAGGCAACTCTTTCATTTCTAAATATTTTATCATTCCTGATGGTCCAAATGTTCCAAGAAGCAGTGAAGACAACTTCAGGGAAAAAAGGGAAACCAAAATCCCTCATGGCGTTAGAAGCCAGCTGGTATGTACTAAGGTTAGTCCCTTGAGTCCAATTGATCCTAAGATAATTCCAGATCCTCTAACTAAAATTACAGGCGAAGAACAGGTGTAACATGTCCTCCAAGGAAGAAGAGCTACATAGAACACATGTATCAGAACAATGCTATGAGGACAATGCACGAAGCAATCCTTCTTTCAAGTGATCAATCACAAACAACCAAAAGTAAATAATACGCTGCCAAAAATCGAGACAATATCACAATGCACATAGCTTGAACATACTAGAGTGGTATCTCGCTAGCCTCCATGAGTGAAGCAAAACATAAATGCAGAAACTCCTCCGGAGTTTTAAAGGAGACTAGAACTAAGAATTTCAGACGAGCAATATCACAATCATGCAGAAGACAATGTAATACTTTGGGACAATGCATGTTACACTAAGAATGACAATTATGCTCTCAATAGTTAGTGCTTTGAAGAAAGAAGGGGATACTCTCGAACCGTGGCTTTTTGATGGCAAGGTTGAAAACCCGTGGTTGGAAGCAAAGACTAAACATGTGCCAGAGCTCTTGGTTTTGAAAACAGAGGCAAAATTCTTTTGGGGAGTGAAACTTTCCAGTCAACGGTGAACGGTAATGGTCTCTCAATATCTCCAATGCCAACTATATTAATGCTTTTGCTTACACTTTTGTTTCCCGTATCCATCTATCATTTGAAGGTCTATGGAACCTTTTATTTTGCCTCAAATATGAAAGGAGGTTATCGTTCCATCTATCTTTAGCAGCATTTGGTCCATTTCATTCCATCATTAAGTATGGGGGAGGTGTAACTCTCTTTTTTATATAAATTTGACTAGTTAAAACTTCCGTCAAAATATTTTTGGCATGGTAGATACTGATTTTCCCTCACAGCACCAGGATCTTGTACGGTTACAAAAAGGGAAGCTTTTGAATAAATTTTGAGATGGCACAAGAAAGTCTGAGTTAGGAGTGGCCGGTAAATACCACATATAGGAAGGTATGGTGGACTCAAGTGGAATAACTGGTTTGAAAAAGGAGTTTGGATACACAAGCAGAATTCCTCTTAGTGCGAGTGAAGGCTAGGAAAGACGGGGAAGCGACCAACTAGAGAGCAATAATTGTCATAATCATGCAGAGCGACAGAGCAACATTGAATCGGGCATGAAAGTGATATAACTATTCTGAAACAAGAAGATCATCAAGGCATGATAGACATTTTAGTCATAAACATGTGTGAACATGTGCCAAGTCAATCCAAGAATTCTCCGAAGGGAAATACCACTGAAATATGCCAAACCATGAACAATGCAATGCATGTAAATCATTTCAACAACATATTATGCACTCTAGCTATATGAAATCAGCCACAAAGAAAGCATGAACACTGGGAAAGCATTGTAAACATAGCACTATATCGCTCCAAGCTGGTCTCTAGATCATAAGTATAGGCATATGTAAAAAAGTAGAAACAAGAAGAGTTCATACCGGTTTTCCTTGTTGCTTCCCTTTCGTCGATCTTCGTCATTACTGCCTTCTCACTTGCACGACCGAACGTGGGAAATATATAATCAATTTCCATCACGGACTCGATCTGAACTCTGAAAACAAACAAGCTTAAGAGAGAAAGGAAATCTTTTTGGGTTTTACAAAGGTTTAACGAAAGCAAAAGAAAAGAGAAATCTTTTTGTTGTTTTTGAAAATTAAAAGAACAAAGAAGAACAGGCAAAAACTTCGAAAAGATCAAAGCAAACAAGATAAAAACGGATAATACAATGGAAAAGTGAGAAGGGCACGTACTCCCCCAAGCTTAGGATTTTGGCCTAAGTTGGTAGCAGCTACTACCCCCAGGAGCCTCCTGCTCCGTGGTGATGGTAAGTCCAAGAGTCGTATGAGCCCTCCGGTGCGTACGCCGAAGTCCTCGGGTCCTCCCATCAGGAAGGTCCTGCGCTCCAAGCAGAGGAAGACCCCTCACCAAACTGGGTGACGGTCTCCCCCTGGAAAGGCGGTAACTCACCATGCTCCTACTCGTCGGGCACAACCCCCTCCATGGGTTTATGCAACTGATACTGGTCCATGAACTCATCAAACTGGACATCATTGAAGGACCATCCATTCCTGCGGGTGTTATCAAACAAAAGTGGTGCAGGTAGACGGATCTCACAATTAATGGTATTTTCAAACCTCAAAACATAAACAAGGTTACCAAACTGGGAAGTCATGGTAACAAACTTATGCCTCTTCATAGCAGCAAGATCAAGAAAAGGGAACATCATCAGGATGTGGGGTGTCGTTAAAAGACTCAAGGATAAGTGTGGCGTAAACACCACCAAATAAATCGCCCTTGTTACTATTCATAACAAGGCGTCGAGCAATAAAGGCACCCACATTATAATCATTCCTATCAGAGAGGGCATTCGCATAGATAGCGAAATATAGTGCAGAACCGTTGCTCGTGTTGTTACGAGCCAACACCCCTGTAGCAATAAAGTACGCAAAATACCTGATATGGGGGGATAAAATGCTGGAAATCTTTGTACGCAGAATATCGCTCTCTTCCTGGCTACAACGAGAGTTGAAGAGAGTTCTCAACTCAGAAGGCTGAGTGTTCATCCTTGTCGTCTGACCAGCGTTCGGCACACCTATTATATCACAAAACTGTGCCAAAGACATGGTTTTAAGATTATTATAAATTTTGAACTCAACAGTCCCAGCATCATGGTTATAACAAAAACTATTAATAAAGCAGGAGGTGAGTTTATTATATTGTACCACACGGCATAGTGCTAGCCGTGTCAAACCTGCATTGGCGCAAAGGCCATAAAAATCCTCCTTGATTCCTGTAGCTTCAAGAAAATCATCGCACGGATACATCATTGCGCATGCTGGACTTGTGTCTTCCAACAACTCCAGGGGCACATGATCTTCAGTGTAGCTCACCCTAGCAGCCAAGGGTGAAGCTGCAGCTCTAGTAACTCGATCGGAGCGCTCGGTCTTCTTCTTCCCAAACCACCCCTTTGCATTTCCTAGCAAACTCATTTCTGAAATTTTTGACAATTCACAAAAACAAGGATTTAAACAAAGTGAGTTGAGGCAAACTACTCTACTAACTTATCTAAGGCATAAACTTGCATCAAAACTAGGAAAATAAATTTCTACACAAACTACCAAATACTCACAAATGAAGCCACCAATCAAAATTCTAATTGGAGGGGTGGAGGAGTTACATACCAGGGAGTATTTGCTCAAAATCTCAGCTCAAATGACGGGTTGTAGAGAGAGATCGAAAATCGTCTACAAGAACAGCAAGAACGCGCACACAGGAGCAGAAATCGTGTTTTTGGAGAGAAAGAGAGAGAGAGGGAAAGAAATACCTGCCATTGGGGCCTGTGGGCCCCATGAGCCTTGTGGGCGCAGCCAGGGGGCTGGCCGCGCCAGCTGGCCGCCTGGGACACTGGTGCCCCCCCCTGGTCATCCCCAGGTGCCTCTAGGTCTCTCCCGGCATGGAAATTTTTATTTTTATTTTTCTGGAATTTTTCTGAAAACTTCACTGTTGAAATTTTTTCGAAGTTCAAAAAGCTGCGGAACTTTCCGAAAACTTGAAGCAGTGATTAGAATTATGAAGCTTAAAAAACACATAAACTTGGTACATCTAAAAGAATAAAAGCTAAGGCAAATGAAAACATAACAATATCCACTTTTTACCTATATAAAACATGCTAGCTAGCAAGGTTGATCAAGTCTTACCAACAAACGGAAGATATATAGAGTAAAAAGTATCACCTCTCATGAAGTGATCATTGCACCTTTACTTTAATGGACATTGTCCCCACCATAATAGTTTTGTGTTTGTGGTGCACATGTAGTGGACACTCCCATTCTCCAATCTTCACGGTCTCGATATTCTATATTGAGTTAAGGCCATGCCTTTTGTCAATCTTCTTTGGAAAATACACCGTGTGTTCTTTATCATCTACGTTGAAGGTGACCTTTCCTTTACTGCAATCAATGATGGCACATGCGATGTTTAGAAAAGGTCTACCAAGAATAATGGACATGCTCCCATCCTCGGGCATGTCAAGCACAAAAAAATCAGTAAGGATTAAGCAATTAGCGACTTCAACAGGAACATCCTCACAAATACCAATCGGGACGGTTGTTGACTTGTCAGCCATCTGAAGAGAGATATATGTAGGGATTAGCTTTTCTAAACATAGCCTCTTATAAAGAGAAAAAGGCATAACACTCACTCCTGCTCCGAGATCACATAAGGCAGTTTTGACATAATTATTTTTTTATGGAGCAAGGAATAGTGGGTATACCTGGGTCACCAAGCTTCTCAGGAATCTTGCCACCGAAAGAGTAGTTAGCAAGCATGGTAGATATTGCCTCATTAGGAACTTTTATTTTATTAGTAAATCTTTCATATATTTGGAATAAGGGGCTAAATTGATAGCATCAGTCAGGGGAATTTGAAGAAAAAGAGGTTTCATCCATTCACAAAATTTATTATAATGCTCTTATTCTTTAGATTTGAGAGACTTACCTGGAAAGGGCATGGGTTTCTGTACCCATGGTTCTCTTTCCTTTCCATGTCTTCTTGCTATGAAGTCTTCTCTAGTATACTTCTTGTATTTGTCGGGTGCCTCTTCTTCTCGCACCTCGGGAGGATCATTCTTCTCCTTATCATTTTCTTCGGGCTCAGCATCGTCTTCATTTTCAGCATCGGAGGTAGATATGTTGTTAGGATCAACGGCAGGTTCTTGACTTGTAATAGAATCATTGGAGTTGTCAGCATCCTTGCGTTTATTCTTCTTCTTTTTTCTTCTTGGGAGATCTAACAATCTCGTCTTCTACATGTACTTGAGAATCTTGCTCGATCTTCTTCGGATGCCCCTCAAGATAGAGTGGGTCCTAGGTGTGTGTACCACCCCTTTGGTGCCATAAGCCTGTATATCCTGTTTGGCATTATTAGCAAGCAAATCTTTTTGCACATTAGAAATTTGTTCAAGCTGAGTTTGAACCATATGAAAATGCTTAACAAGACATTTGACATCATTAACTGTTCTTTCTAAAACACCAAGCAAACTTTTGATAGCCAGGGAATTATCATGCAACTGACTTTTTATCCTCCTATTAAAATGGTCTTGCTTAATAATAAAATTATCAAGCTCATCTAAGCATTGATCGGGAGGCTTACCTTTAGGGATGTCACTTTTAGTAAAGTATAATATAGAGTGTACCTCTACCAAGGGAGGGTGAGTAGTAGGCTCACAAAACTTCTCGATAGGCGGTAGATTCTTCACGTCTTCGTCTTTAATGACTTTCTCCTTTATAGACTTATTTGCTTCTTGCATATCTTCGGGGCTTAGAAAAAGCATGCCCCTTTTATTTGGTGGTGGAGGTGGTTCAGGAATGGACCAATCTTCATGGTTCTTGGCAATCTTGCCCATTAATTCTTAGGCATCGTCAGGTGTTCTTTCCCTGAAAACACATCCAGCACAACTATCCAGATAGGATCTAGATTCATTGGTTAGACCAGCATAAAATATATCAAGTAATTCATTCTTTGGGACTTCATGTCCCGGTCTAGCCTTGATTAGATCACAATACCTCCCCCAAGCTTTAGGGAGGTGCTCATCCTGCAAGTGTTTAAAGTTATAGATTCTTTGCAAAGAAACATGTTGCATATGAGCAGGAAAATATTTATCAACAAAGAATTGAACTAAGTCCTGAGGACTCTCAATGGAACCATAAGGTAGTGCATCATACCATAGTTTAGCGTCTTCCTTCAAAGAAAAGGGAAAAATATTGGCCACATAAAAGTTTCGTATCTTTTCATCTGTAGTAAATAAGTTACCCAACTCAGCGAGTTTGGTCAGGTGTGCTTTAGCATCATCATTTTCTCTGCCATAAAAAGGGTCAGCCTCGGCAGTAGATATAAGTGAAAGATCAAAAGAGAAATCATAATCAGGATCAGTGATGCATATAGGGGATGTGGCAAATTTAGGATCAGGAGTAATCTTGTTCTTCATGGAGTGATTTTCAAGTAGCTCCTTAACAGCACCAGGGTCAGAGTCGACACACTCTTTGAGTTCCCTGCAAAAATCATCATCGAGAGTAATATAATCATCATCAAGGATTATCTCCTTGAGTTCATCTAAGTCTGGGTAACCAAAGGTTTGGAAGTAGCAATATAGGTAGCAGGAGTCTCGGTCTCGGATTGTGCTGCAACCTGAGCAGTCTGAGTTTCAATATAGTGACCAAGAAAACTAGTATCATCAAGAGTAGTATAAGCATCATCAAAAGTATCGGACATAGTAACAGACTTAGTAGAAGTAACATGTGGTGGTAGTGGTGAAGCAAACTTACTTATAACGGAGGGTGAATCGAGCGTAGCACTATTACTCAAAACGGTACCTTTTCTTGTAGTGGATGGTAAGAACAGAACCTTGGGGTCTCCTTTCTTACCCATAGCGGATGAAGTGCGGCAGGAAGAATACTTCAAGTGGACTTGTAAATATTGCTATGCTCCCCGGCAACGGCGCCAGAAAACAGTACTTGATAACCCTCAGCTGTAGGGGATCGTTTGTAGTGTTCTCGCGGGTAAGTTAACCCAATTTATTGATTTGACACACGGGGAGCCAAAGAGTATTTATAAGCTTTGACAGTTGAGTTGTCGATTCAACCGCACCTGAAATATACTTGCTTGCGGCAAAATATTAATAGCGACTGGGTTTGATAGTGATAGTGGTAACAGCAAAAGTAAAACAGCGGAAATAAACTAGTAGTGACCAGCAAGATTAAAATACTGTAGGCTAGGGAGATGGATGGTTGGGCGCTGCATGGATAGGAATGAACATGTAATAAATTCTAACACGGGGCAAGGCACACAGAAAAGCAATGATCATCTAGGAAAATATCAAATATTAGACATGTATCCCGTAGGTAGTTGTGCGTTCTTGCAATAAGAACTTGCACAACATCTTTTGTCCTACCATCCCGCTACAAACGGGGCCAAAGGGAACTTGTGGAGATTAAGGTGCTCCTTTCAAAGAGCACCGGAACAAAGCAATAAACTCAATGGATACATGGAATCCTCAAAATATGGACCATCCCCTTTGGTGTCCCAAGCTGTCACCTTTGGGATCGCCGGTTCCGACCATAATAGGTGCATACAGCTCATAGATAGGATCTCGAGCATAAATATACTCATGAAAACATAAGTGGTTCAGATCTGAAAACATGGCACTCGGTCCCAAAGTGACAAGCATTAAGAGCAAAAAGTTGTAGCAAAGATGATAAACACCAAAGTAGATGATAGGAAACATGACCCCAACAATCTGACGAACTATTACATGATCAAACTCATCCAATCCCTACCATCCCCTTTACCTACAGCAGGGAATTACTCACATATGTGAAGAGAAGTCATGGAGGGACGATGGATTGGTGACGGTGATGAAGATGGCGACGATCTCCCCTCTCCGGAGGCCAAATCAGCCTCTAGATTAGCCCTCCCGAGGAAGAACAGAGGGTGGCAGCGCCTCCGCGACGGGTTCTGGAAAAGCGACTTCTTTTTTGGAGTTTTCCCATCACGAGAATAAATAGGAGTCGAGGTAGGACACCACAGGCGGTGGGAGTTTCCTAGGCGGCCAGGTGGCGCGGCCAGGGGTGGGGGCGCGCCAGCAGGGCGCCTGGGGGCCCCCTAGCTTCCCTCTGGCCCCACTTATGGCTCCTGGCTCCTTCGGGTGCGTGGATTTTTTGTAATTTTTCTGGGAATTTTCTGAGACACCTAAAAATCCATTTTCCTGCACACAATAAAACCATACAAGCAGCTCTGCTGAAAACAGCGTCAGTCCGGGTTTGTTTAGTTCAAATCATGCAAGAACGAGGGCAAAACAATAGCAAAAGGGTTTGGAAAAGTATATACGTTTGGGACGTATCAGCCATATCCTCCACATCCCAGCAAACCTTTATTTATCCATGTACCTTGCTTGATTAACCACTGCTTAGTATGAATGCTTAGGATGCTATCAACTATTATCATGTTACTCCTTGGATTGGGCTATCACACTATTATATTGTTGTGGATGATGTGATTATCATAATGTTGACTATAGTCGACAAAGGGTGGAAGGTCTAGGCTATCCCACCCCGATGCTTTGTTCCATTCGAGTCACCTAGGACCCGAGTTCCGGGTATTGTGTCTCTTGACGAGCGTGCCTAACCACGTGTGATATTCTATGGGGTCCCCTTTTCTTACCTACCTAGCTTCCAACATTTCTAGTGGTGGCCCAAGCTGATTTACCATTTGAAAACCATGCATATATGTCTTTCGGGTCGCTCCTAGCAGATATCCTTTAAAACAACTTGGGCCAGCGGAGACATGGTGAAAGGATCGAGATAGACCTAGAGGGGGGGTGAATAGGTCTTATTACAAATTTTAACACTACTTAGAAATTGTAGGCAATAATGCGGAAGATAAAGGTGTGCCTAACAATTGCAAGGTTTACCTAGCTAGAACAAGATAAGCAATAAGCACAATATACTAAAGCAAGTGAGGGGAAAATAATACGGTAGCACAAGTAATAAGGGGAAAGGGTAGGGATAACCAAATGACGCGGAGACAACGATGTATCCCGGTGTTCACTTCCTTGGAGGGAAGCTACTCACCGTTCGGAGAGAGTGGGTGAAACCACGAAGGCACACCAACGCCACGAAGTCTCACTCTATTCCCCTTGAGATATCACCACGAAGGCGATTCCCAAACACTACCGGTTGACCTTAAAGGTGGTCACCAAACCCTCACAAACTCAACGGGGGTAATCACAATGGTCGATTCCTCTCCGAAGAACTCCTACCCGCCTAGGAGTCTCCAACCTCCAAGAGTAACAAGATCAATGGGGAATTCTCAAGACTTGCTCAAAATGCGATTTTCTTTGGTTGAAAGATGGGGAAGGGGCGGATCTATCACTCGGTGAAAGATTCGTTAAGAACTCTCAAGGAACTCTCCGGGATCTGAGATTTGGTGAGGGAGAGAGTGAGAGGGAGCACTTGTGTTCTTGGGTGCTTGCAAATGAAGTGGTCAACCCTCACAAGTGGGGGTGAGGGGGTATTTATAGCCCAAGGGACAAAATGGCCGTTGGGGCAATAAGCTGTGCAAGTGTCGGACGTCTGTCAGGTGTCGGACGTCCGAAAGTCCAAATGTCGGACGTCCGAACCAGGTCGGACCTCCGAAATGTTCAAAGTGAGTTCAGCATGCAACACCCGAAGAAAAGTCCAGTAGCATATCGGACGTCTGACAGGGTTCGGGCGTCCGAGGGGTCGGACGTCCGAAACACGTCGGACTTCCGGTAAATTTGCATGCTCACTGACCTCTCCAATCAAAAACCAACATATGAGATGTCGGACGTCCGTCAGCTGTCGGACGCCCGAAACTTTGAATTGTCGGACGTCCGAACCTTGTCGGACGTCCGAAGGTAGTGAGCTGATTTTTACATTTTAGATTCAATTTTGTGTCGGAATGTTTTTTGTTTTAATTAGCTTTGAGAAAACCTTAAACACAACCCCACTGATCCCCTCTTAATAGTACGGGGATCCCTATACTCAAGAATAACCAAAAAGCTTACACTCCAACCTCATTGGTTCCGAATCTTGAGCACTTTGATAAGATCAAATGGTCCTTGATCCACCACCACAACAAACCAATGACTAAAACCTGAGATATACTTGACAAACATTATTAGTCCTCTATATGTATATTGTCATCAACATCAACATCAAAATATAATTAAGGGCAAGATTTCTCTTTCAATCTCCCCCTTTTTGGTAGTTGATGACAACATACATATAGCTCCCAAAATTATTCAGATGTTACCTTTTAGTGGGAGCAAGTTTTACTATGAACTCCCCCTTAATGTGTGCATATAAGATTCTTTACTTTACACAAGATGCACACATTTAGGGCGAGTCACAACACATGATATCAAGGAAAACAATCATTGATTATGGAGATGACAAATTAGATTGCACCCAAACATGAGAACAAAAAGAATATGCCAATAAGTTTTTAAGCCAACCAGACGCAAGAGCAACACCATGCATAACACAAAGTCAGAAGTATTGCATGAGACACATAAACCACATAAACAAGTCGTACCACAACCAGGTCCCATACAACATAAGTAAAACACGTATGACTCTCCCCCTTTGGCACCAAGTACCAAAAAGGGGCACACGCACTGACGATACTAGTGAGTCCCACTGCCGCTCGCGCCAGGGTCTCCAGGGAAGAAGACTGGAGACCACCGTGTGGTTGGAGTGGCAGTTGACCGAGATGACCCTCATCATAGCAGCTTGGGCCTTACCCAAAAACTCAACCATGCGACCCATAGGAGCATGTTCCACTGACTGACGATGAAGATTGCCACGAATAGTGGTGTGGATTGGAATAGGGCGAGTCAGGACAACCTCAGGGGCATCGAAGTACATATGCTCCGGAATGGACCACACATCGTGGGGCTGAGTGATCTCCAAAGGGGAGGAGGAGACTAACTAAATGAGTGCCATGATGAAAGGTGCATGGGGATATTGCCGACGTTGCTGAAGGCTCGCCATCCGAATCTCATGCCAAAGATAGTGGGGCACATCAAGACGCTTGAGAGGGGTGTCATCGATATGGCACATCAATGTGATAGCAGAGCTGCTGCAACGAGTCTTATCCCCAGACTTGGGATACAGAGTCCTGAGCACACACTGGTACGGAAACCTATAGGGCTGCTTCCAAATGGATATGTCATTGGGCTTCCTAAAACAGTCATCTCCTCAATCCCAGACTTAACAAAGCAGAGACAGTCATTGATCCCCTTGGGCTTCTCCTTGGTAGATGCATGAATCCGGACACCAGAGGAGCGAATTCCCAGATCTTTCTGAAACTGAGCAAACGTGGCAGTGCACTGCTGCTCACCAATTATCCATGAAATCTCTAGGTGATTGGTGTGGAAGTAGCATGTGGCATAAAACTGGAGGATCGCAGCAGTGTTCCAGTCACGCCGAAAGCTGAAGACTGGACCGAGCCCCACAGAGTCAATAAGATCCATCACACCGGGAAACTTGTCCGGATTGGCCTGGATGAAGTCAAGGGAATGCAGGCATGAGAGTTTACAAGTTCCTGACGAACTGCAACTGACGTGAAGATATCTGACTGCACATTGGTCCGGAACCTGCCATCCAGACAATCCTGAGGAGCCACAAACTGATTGACACGGCGAAGCTTGCGGTATGCATCCAGAGAAATCTAGGAGTAGTCCGCCATCATACGGCCAGTAGCAACCACCGGCTCGGAGGAGATATGTATCGGAGGCATAGGAGGAGCATCTCGAAGATCCTCAGCATCACGAGCACCGGACGCCGAAGAGGAGCCCTTAGCCGGGCGCCGCACGCCAAGTTTGGAGGGGCGAGTCACCACGGGGGGATCTTCCTCTTCAACCACAATTTCCTCCTCGTCCTCAAATTCTGATCCATATGCGATATCCTCCGCGCTAGGAGAGTGCTCACTGTCCGAGGATGGATCCGTGTACATTGGTTGCTTCATGCGGCGACGACGACGGGGCGGTTCATCCCCGGAATCACCTAGCCATACGAGTAGCATATTAGCAAGGAACCCTAATCATCTAATCGGAGACACATGAAGGCAGGAATGATAAGCATGAGCATACCACGGGAACCGGAGGCCTCACGATTCTTGCGATCGCAAGTTTTCGTCCTCACCATCTCGAAACCCTAGAATAAGGAGAGGCAAGAATGAGGCAAGAAACAGGGAATCATAGCAAAAACCAATTGGATGAACGGATAGATCGGGATGAGAGGTACCACGGGTGAGTAGATCCGGAGGAAAGGAGCACCGGGGAGGCCGGGGCGGCCAGCGGCGACTCCAGGTGACGGTAGCACAGTGGGAGGAAAGAGGGAAAATGGCCGAAGGGGAGAGGAACTGCCCCCTGGGCCTGACGTCCAGTTTATATAGCACAACCAACATAGGACGTCCGATGGGGTTCGGAAGTCCGAAATCCATCGAATTTCCGAAGAGGGCTGAGTCTGCGAAGTCAGGCCAGGCAGGGCAATCAGGTGCAGGGCAGCAGGGAATTTCGGAAATCCGGCGAGTTTCGGACGTTCGGCGTGTTTGACTTCCGGAAGCCAACGAATGTCCGACAGGCTACTGATCTTTGTCGTATAAACCCGAAAATGTTCAAAAATAATTTACTCAATAATTTCAAACAACTTTGACAGGGACCAAAAGTAGAGAAACACACAAAATCATAACCATGGATGCACACATGAATAAGAAAAACAAGCCTTTCACAAAGGAGAGGCGGTGGTCGAAGCCACCGTGTTTGAGTGTATTGTGCTTTGACACCGCGAAGATGTACCTTGGGTCCAAAAACACTTACTCCATCGATAACCGCTACACGTGGGTTCACCGTGGTGAGCACTGATACGTCCAAGACGTATCTATAATTTGTGCTTGCTCCATGCTTCATTTGTGTGATATTGCTATGATATTGATGCACTTCCATACACTTTTGATCATATTTGGACTAACCTATTAACTCAGTGCACCCCAGTGCCAGTTCCTGTTTTCTGCTGTTTTTGTATTTCAGGTTTTCCCATTATTTAAACTGCCAGAAAAAATCCGGGAAAAATATAGGAAAAATCAGCGTACGGGAACCTTCCAGAAGAGCCAAAGTGGGACCCGAGGGGGTCCAGGGGTGGCCCAGGTGGCGCGACCACCCCCTAGGCCGTGCCAGGGGGCGCCTAGGGCCCCTGGTCCACCTCTGGCTGCCCCCTTCGCATATTTATTCCCCGTGACGAGAAATCCTCGATGACAGAACCCTTTTTCGCGATCTCTC
The DNA here is from genome assembly GCA_950022295.1 of Bromus sterilis. Lineage (NCBI taxonomy): Eukaryota > Viridiplantae > Streptophyta > Magnoliopsida > Poales > Poaceae > Bromus > Bromus sterilis. The sequence continues at coordinate 277,328,500 of OX465599.1, read as the reverse complement.
CTCTGTTCCACCGCCCCCGCACTTCCAAGATCGGGAGAACCAGGAGCCCTCTTCCCGGCACCCTGCCGGAGGGAGGAACCACCTCCGGGAGCTTCTCCACCACCATGGTTTCTTCCCGGATGAACCATGAGTAGTCCACCTTGGACCATGGGTCTATGATCAGTAGCTATGTGATGTTCTCCTCCCCTCTTTGTTCTTCATGGTTTAGACCTCGTGAGCTTCCCTACATGATCGAGGCACATATGTAATCTTTCTTCTGTTGTTATGCTGAGTTTGCTGGGATCTGATGGATTATGAGACTATGTTCAGATTGTGTTTGAGTAATATATTTGATTCTCCTCATTTATATTTATGTTCTTGAGTAATTCTTGCATGTTCTACGTTGTTGTTTATTGCTTTGGCCAAGTAGTAGGTAGTGACTCCAAGAGGGAGTGTTACGCATGATTGTGGGTTCATGCCCCCTGATGACTAGCTTGAGTCACAGAAACATGAGTCTAGGGGATGTGATGTTGCCACAAGGGAGAAAACAACGGTGCTTGTACTTGCGGGTGCAAGGATTGTTTGCTTTACGCAGAGTTCTTTAATGCAGTTGTCTGTTGCTTTGAGTTTACACTTTGGGTGGGATTCGCAACTTAATACCAGCGAGATGTTCTGGATAGATATCTCAAGGTGGATGATTAGTAGGTAGATGCAGATGGATTTCGGTCTACTTGTCTTGGCGTACCGCCCAAGATTTTGAACCTCTTCCTTTCTTTATAGCATAGTTAGCATTGGTTTGCGCACATAATCCTGTCAATTGCCCAGCTGTAATTTGTTTACCTCGCATGGCTATTTTATCGTCTTTTTGGAGAGAGATATCACTAGTGAACATCATGGCATCACGGTCCATATTTCCAACACTATTTACACCCGCTATTTATTTTCTGCTTTATTTAGTTTTCCGTTGCTATCACTATCATTATTATCACGTGCGTTTGATCCTTTGTAAACAACAAGGCCGGAGGGATTGACAACCTCTCTGAACTCGTTGGGATCAAAGTTATCTGTTGTGTGTGTGAAGGTCCACGTCAACCGCCTAATTGCTGGCGCCGTTGTCAACTTCCTGTTGTTTTTGGAGTCCTACTGGAGACAAACCTTGATATCTTCACCAAGGGAAATTTGTTGTTGTGTACATCTCAACCTTCCACTTTGGTAACCAACGAGGGGAGAGAATCCATCAAAGCTAATTTTGGGCGCCGCTGCCGGGGACTCCGCTCTTCAAGATAGGGGAGTTGCACGCTATCTTTTATATTTGCTTTTTAGTCTTGTTAGTTTACCTTTCAGTTTTTGCTTTAGTGTCCTTTATCAAAAATCAAAAAAATAGTTACCTTGCTAGTAGTTGTCATTATGTCTGGTTCTTTTTCCGTTGGTGAGGCAGAAGTGCTCACCTTTAAACAAAGAGGTGGTGAAAGTCTGAAAGATGCCTGGTATAGAATTAATGATTCCAAAAAAAGGGCCACCAAGAAGCAATCCACTACTATCCTTCTTAGAAACTTTTATGTTGGAATTACTTCTTGGAATAGGTTTATTCTAGATACTTCTATCAATGGGAATTTCCTAGAAGTCCCAGTTTGGGAAGCTCTTAGTATTATGGAAAATCTTGTTGGAAACCCCCCTGTTGCTAGCATTCAAGAGGACATTACCCTAGCTCACATTATGAAAAAACTTGAAAAGATAGAGCTAGAGATGCCAAGCATTAATAAGATAAGTGAGTTGGATCGTAAGATTCAAGGGAATTTGAAAAGACTCGATAGCTCCATGCATAAAATTTTCAAAACCTTGGAGACCATCAAATCCCATGACTTGGATCCTTCTAGGATAGATAAGATTGAGGAAATCATTGACACTCTAGGAACTACTCTCTCCTCAATCAAAACCAAAAAGGTAGAAACTCTGTCAAAGAAGGAACCTAGGTTCGTTTACGTTCCAAAGGCTCCTCGTTTAAAAAATAACCCATCTATTGCCAAAGGGGTTGAAACTGTGAAGACTTTGGAAGAGATACCTCTCTTTAATAGAATAAATGAAACTCCAATTGATCTTCCGCCCTTTGCTTTTATCCCTAGAAGTATATTTATTAGGCCTTTATTTGAAAGACCTCTTAAGAGTGGTTGTACTATTGAAGAGCTTTTTGATGATCTTGATAATGGTTCAATTGATACAACTTGATCTTATTGCATTAAGCCTAGCTAATGGCTTTAAAGAAGCGCTTTCGGGAGGCAGCCCGCAACGAATTTAGGTTTTCCTTTTTGTTTTTCTTATATTTTTAGTGGTCTTGATGATTGTTACTACTGTAGCAACATCATTGTATCTTTACTTTTCAAGCTTTGTGCCAATTATAGCCTCTTATGACAAGGGAAGTGAAAGTTGTGACATGCTGTCCAGAAAACAGATTTTGTCCTCGTGGCGGGAAAAATCATAGAAAAATCCCAGTTCATCTTTTTGAGCTGAAATTTTTACAAAGCGTTCTCTATATAATCACGGAACTTTCGTATGTTCTGAGTTTTTTGATTAAGTATCCCTAAAAAATTATTTACTACCTGCTGGTCCGTTTTTCACAGATTTTGTCATGTTTTGCCTTTTCTTCGTTTTGCAAACCTTAAGCTTGCTTTTTCTTTGCAAAAACTATTTGGAAATCTTGAGAAACAATAGCTCTTCAAGAATATCCTTATTTCTAGTAGAGAAAAAATTATTTTATTATGGTTACTAACCTCGCTAATCAGATTATGATGAGTTATGTATGAAGGGAGTTTTCAAGTGTGCGAGGGAAGATGATAAAAGAAGATTCAGAATTGTCAAACGCTCAAGCTTGGGGATGCCCCCGTGCACCCCCAAGAAATATTCAAGGAGACTCAAGCGTCTAAGCTTGGGGATGCCCCCGTGCATCCCCTTCTCCATCAACAATTATCAGCTCTTCTTTTGTTCCACTATATTTTTATCACTTCATGTGTTATGTGCAATGCTTGGAGTGTCTTGCTCTTTATTTCCTTTTTAGTTTTCTTTAGCTTTGCTTGCTGTTCATAACAAGCTAGAACCCAGCTTTCTTTGTGGGGAGAGAAACACGCTCCACTTCACCCTAGAACACAACATAGGATTTTCATTCTTATCTTTGTTGTGTGTGTTCTTTATCTTTTTCATAGCTGTTGTCATGTTTAGCTCTTAGTTTTCATGCTTATCTTTTTAAAAGAGCTTTTGTTTAGTTTGTTTCTAGAACTCTCTTGAGTTTTCATGTTTATTTTGTTTAGAGAGTTTTCCTGTTGCACTGAGTTTTGTGTCTTGACTTGAAGTAGGTAATTGAGGTTGCTATTCAATTGTAGTTGTAACTTGCAATAGTTTTGAGGTATTGCCATGAGAAATGTTTGAACTTTTGGTGTCAAGAGCTTTAGCCTATTAGTGATGGATGTCGTATTTTGGGCAATCCGTGTTTATTTTCAAAACCTACAAAATTAGTTGAGAACTTTAGCTACTAGATGGATCACTACTCTTTGGAGGGATCGAATATTAGAGTACACTCACGTACCATGAGTCGAGGATGCGCAAGGATAACCAAACCCCCATACACTCCTCCTCGGGGTACTTGTCTCTTTGAGAACCTCCTAATTAGATTGAGAGTTACCGATAATAAGTGCATGAGTTCTTCGGACTAATGTGAGTATTCGAAAGTTGACACTTCCACCTTCCCATATTTGCTAGCCTCTCATGTGCCGTGCATTGCCTCCTTCTCACTCCGAGAGTTGGCGTCCACCTTCGCCGGTACATCCAAATCCTTGGCACGATATGCTCTGTCATCATAAGCCTCATTATATCCTTCCTCAAAACAGCCACCATACCTACCTGTCAAGGCATTTCCATAGCCTTTCCGAGATACATTGCCATGCAACACCCACCTTCTCATGACTTGATTTTCATGTCATACATGCTTTTGATTGATCGATGAGTCGCATGCTAGTTGGGCCTTGCCCTAATCATTGCTACATGACGCTCTAGTATCATTGCATATCCTGCTACACTAGCAGAGGCATACATTTGCATACTTCATGATAGCTACATCTTCTTTATGATTTGAGTACCTTGTAAAGTGTGAAATATCTTCTATACTTCTTGTAATATATAAAGTGTTGCCCCTAAAGTGAGGAAAAGATCCCAAAGAGGACAAAATCAAAAGATCCCAAAGAGGACAAATGAGAGAAATAGAAAGAGCCATTGAGGCCACCAAAAAAATAGAAAAAAATAGAAAAAAGAGAAAAAGAAATAAAAAGAGAGAAGGGGGCACACTGCTATTCCTTTTGAGAGATCCACACTCGTAATCCATCTTATATCTTGTACTCCATAGAGATTATCATTCATGCATATAGCTATGTGGGGACCTTCCCACTATAGAACTTGGCTTGTATATTCCAATGATGAGCCTCCTCAAATGAGCTATAGGTATTCTTGAGCAAGCAAGTTGGATGCACCCCCACAAGTTCCATTGGAGAGCTTACCTTAGCTCATATGTGCATCCGTTGCATGGAAATACCTACTCCTCACATCATATCTATCATTTGGCTTTCTCTCGCCTATGATTTTCCTCATTGATGTGAGCCTTTCACACCTTTTTGTCTTCCTCCCCCATCATCTTTCTCTCTTTGCCATCCTAAGTGTCAACTTTCTTGCTTACGCTCATCCATTGCATGAGTGCTCAAAATGTCGAAAGGGAGTGGATCATTTTGACTTGTACCTGGCTAGTGGTCTGGGGATGAGTCGAGATAAGATTCCAAAGAAGACCAAGTGTGAAACTTTAGTAGATTGAGTTCTCAACACAAAAATACTTTTTTCTCTCGTAATCCCTATCCCCTTTCTTGCACGCAAACACCATTTGGATACATTTGAGTCACGGACAGCGAGAGCTCTTGCACCTTTATGTTCTTATGTTGCTTTTCAATGCTAATATAGACTCTTGCCTGTTATGAATTGAATTGGATTACATGCCTTGATTGCTTTAATTAAAAGTTCTTATATGGTTGGTAGCATGTCACCACAGAAATTATGCTTGTTATCATTTACCTACTCGAGGACGAGCAGGAATTAAGCTTGGGGATGTTGATACGTCCAAAACGTATCTATAATTTATGCTTGCTCCATGCATCTTTTGTGTGATATTGCTATGATATTGATGCACTTCCATCCACTTTTGATCATATTTGGACTAACCTATTAACTCAGTGCACCCCAGTGTCAGTTCCTGTTTTCTGCTGTTTTTGTATTTCGGGTTTTCCCATTATTTAAACTGCCAGAAAAATTCTGGGAAAAATATAGGAAAAATCAGCGTACGGGAACCTTCCAGAAGAGCCAAAGTGGGACCCGAGGGGGGCCAGGTACGGCCCAGGCGGCCACCTGGTGCGACCACTCCCTAGCCCGCGCCAGGGGGGTGCCTGGGGCCCCTGGTCCACCTATGGCTGCCCCCCTTCGCATATTTATTCCCCGTGACCAGAAATCCTCGATGACAGAACCATTTTTCGCGATCTCTCCTTTGTTCCGCCGCCGCCGCACTTCCAAGATCGTGAGCACCAGGAGCCCTCTTCCCGGCACCCTGCCGGAGGGAGGAACCACCTCCGGGAGCTTCTCCCACCACCATGGATGCTTCCCGGATGAACCGTGAGTAGTCCACCTTGGACCATGGGTCTATGATCAGTAGCTATGTGATGTTCTCCTCCCCTCTTTGTTCTTCATGGTTTAGACCTCGTGAGCTTCCCTACATGATCGAGGCACATATGTAATCTTTCTGTTGTTGTTATGCTGAGTTTGCTGGGATCTGATGGATTATGAGACTATGTTCAGATTGTGTTTGAGTAATATATTTGATTCTCCTCATTTATATTTATGTTCTTGAGTAATTCTTGCATGTTCTCCTTTGTCGTTTATTGCTTTGGCCAAGTAGTAGGTAGTGACTCCAAGAGGGAGTGTTATGCATGATTGTGGGTTCATGCCCTCTGATGACTAGCTTGAGTGAAAGAAACATGAGTCTAGGGGATGTGATGTTGCCACAAGGGAGAAAACAACGGTGCTTGTACTTGCGGGTGCAAGGATTGTTTACTTTACGCAGAGTTCTTTAATGCAGTTGTCTGTTGCTTTGACTTTACACTTTGGGTGGGATTCTCAACTTAATACCAGCGAGATGTTCTGGATAGATATCTCAAGGTGGATGATTAGTAGGTAGATGCAGATGGATTTCGGTCTACTTGTCTTGGAGTACCGCCCAAGCTTTTGAGCCTCTTCCTTTCTTTATAGCATAGTTAGAATTGGTTTGCGCACATAATCCTGTCAATTGCCCAGCTATAATTTGTTTACCTCGCATATCTATTTTATCGTCTTTTGGGAGAGAGACGTCACTAGTGAACATCATGGGATCCCGGTCCATATTTCCAACACTGTTTACACCCGCTATTTATTTTCTGCTTTATTTACTTTTCCGTTGCTATCACTATCATTATTATCCCGTGCGTTTGATCCTTTGTAAACAACAAGGCCGGAGGGATTGACAACCTCTCGGAACTCGTTGGGAGCAAAGTTATCTGTTGTGTGTGTGCAGGTCCACGTCAACCGCCTAATTGTTGGTGCCGTTGTCACCTTCCTGACGTTTTTGGAGTCCCACTGGAGACAAACCTTGGTATCTTCACCAAGGGAAATTTGCTGTTGTCTACAGCTCAACCTTCCACTTTGGGTAACCAACGAGGGGCGAGAAGCCATCAAGCACGCTGATTGTTGATGTGTGAATCCATTTATGCATCACGTAGAGAGTAGAGAACTCATTGATTGAGTTTCTCCCCCTACATGCATGCCTACATCTAGACAAGATAGTTGTTAAGTACATTAATGAGAGAAAGATACCCCTAGGCCGAGAAGCTATAACGTTCCAAGATACCAAGTTCACCCCTTAGTTGAAAAAACCTTGCTTCATCCAATGGTTTGGTGAAGATATCCGCGAGTTGCTTGTCGGTGCCCACATGTGCAAGAACAATGTCACCCTTTTGAATATGATCCCATATGAAGTGATGATGAATGTCAATATGCTTGGTGCTGGGATGTTGACAAGGGTTGTTGGCAACCTTGATAGCACTTTCATTGTCACATAGGATGGGTACCTTCTGATAGGTGAGGCCATAATCCTTCAAAGTCTGCCTCATCCACAAGATTTGAGTGGCACAACTTGCGGCGGCCACATACTCAGCTCCGGTGGTGGAGAGAGAGACAGAGTTTTGCTTCTTGGAGTGCCAACTTACCGATGAGCGCCCAAGAAATTGGCATGAACCGGATGTTGACTTATGATCCACCTTGTCTCCGGCCCAATCCGCATCGGTGTACCCCAAGAGATCAAACTTGGCTTTCTTGGGGTACCAAAGACCCAACAAAGGAGTATGAACAAGGTATCTAAGAATGCGCTTAACTGCCAAATGATAACTCTCCATAGGAGAGGCTTGATATCTTGCACACATTCCTACGCTAAGCATAATATCCGGTCTAGATGCACAAAGGTAAAGCAATGACCCTATCATAGAACGATAAAGAGTAGCATCAAACGGAATACCGGAAAGGTCTTGATCTAGATATCCCTTGGTTGGCATGGGTGTCTTGCATGGCTTGGCATCCTTCATACCAAACTTCACGAGCATGTCTTGAATGTACTTTGTTTGGGAGATGAAGGTTCCTTCGGCAAATTTCTCGATTTGAAATCCAAGGAAATAGTTCAATCTCCCCATCATGGACATCTCAAAGTTCTTGGTCATAGTTTCCGAGAACCACTTGCACAAAGATGGATTAGGGGAACCAAATATTATGTCATCTACATAGATTTGACATATGAGCAATTCACCATTGGTTCTCTTGGTAACAAGAGTGGCATCGATGACACCCCTCACAAATCCTTCCTCTAGTAAAAACTTCCTAAGATGGTCATACCAAGCCCGAGGGGCTTGCTTAAGACCATATAATGCCTTATGAAGTTTGTACACGTGGTTCTTGTGATGAGGGTCACAAAAGCCTGGTGGTTGTGCTACATACACGTCCTCTTGTAGTGGACCATTAAGAACCGCACTTTTTACATCCATTTGAAATAACGGGAATCCATTGAATGCAGCATAAGCAAGAAACATGCGAATAAATTCAAGACGGACAACGGGAGCAAAGGTCTCATCAAAATCCAAGCCTTCAACTTGGGAGTACCCTTGAGCCACTAGCCTTGCCTTGTTCCGAATGATATTACCATATTCATCTTGCTTGTTCTTGAAGATCCACTTGGTTCCAATGATGTTATGATCTTGACCGGAGGGCCTCTCCACGAGATACCATACTTCATTCCGGGTGAAACTAGTGAGCTCATCTTGCATTGCAATGAGCCAATCCGCATCCTCAAGTACTTGTTCAAACCTAAGTGGTTCAATGCTAGACACAAACGAGAAGTGAGCACAAAAGTTCATAAGTTGACGACGAGTAACTATACCTTGCCCCAATCCCGTGAGGATTTTATCCACATCAACTTGCCTAGCCACCAATGGCATGGTAGAAGTTGGAGTTTCAATAGGCTCCACCCATTCGGGTTCATGAACCACATTTGGTTCATCATCAAGAGCGGAGCCATCTTCAATAGCATCATTTTCTCCAAAGCAAATGCGGTCAAGCCGATCTCGTGGATCAACCGCATCATCAACTTGTGGTTGAGCAACCACATCGGATTGTGGAGGGTCTTGTTCTTGTTCTTGGATAATGGGCTCATCATGAGCAATTTGATCTTGAGTGGTAGGAGGAGGTTCTTGTGGTGGTGGATCACTTGGTCCATCACACACCTCATCATCTCTAGGAACTTCAGCAATGGGCACAAGATCTCCAATGCCCATAGCCAAGATGTCTTGAGAAGAATCTTCATTATTTCCTACATCGCTTAGATCAACTTGCTCCTCATGGGAGCCATTAAATTCATCAAAACTCCACGTCACAAGTTTCCACAACACATCCGGTGGATTTGTTGTAGACCCTATAGGCGTGGGAGTTTGAAGCATACCCAACAAATATACCATCAATTGTTTTGGATTGAAACTTAGCTAACCGGTCTTTCTTATTGAGAAAGAAACACTTACAACCGAATACTCGGAAGTATTTGACGTTTGGCTTGTGACCGGTTAGAAGCTCATAAGGGGTCTTCATCAAGATCTTGCCAAGAAAGAGCCGGTTTGATGCATGACATGCGGTGTTGATGGCTTCGGCCCAAAAGCTATATGGTGACTTGTACTCATCTAACATGGATCGGGCAATCTCCACAAGAGTGCGGTTCTTCCTCTCGGCTACACCATTTTGTTGAGGGGTGTAAGGTGCGGAATATTGATGCTCAATCCCCTCATCACTCAAAAATTCTTCCAAGGTGTAGTTCTTGAATTCGGTGCCATTGTCACTTCGAATTGCCAAGATAGCCATGTTTTATTTCCTTTTGGCTTGCTTGGCAAAATCGAGGAAGGTGGCCTTCGTCTCGTCCTTGGACTTTAGAAAGAACACCCATGTGTATCTTGAATAATCATCAACAATGACAAGGCCATATTTCTTCCCACCAAGACTATCCCATGATGGAGGTCCAAAGTGATCCACATGAAGGAGCTCCAAAGGCCTTGAAGTTGACACGATATTCTTGGGGCTATGATTTGCTTGATGTTTCTTCCCGGCTATGCATGCACTGCACACACGATCTTTCTCAAAAGACACGTTTGTTAGTCCGAGGATGTGTTCACCCTTTAGGAGATCTTTTAGATTTCTCATACCGACATGGGCTAGCCGGCGATGCCATAGCCACCCCTTGTCGGCATTGGCCATTAGACAAGTTGCATGGTAAGTACTCTCTTTTGAGAAATAAACCGTGTAAAGGTTTCCATCCAACTCTCCAACAAAGGCCACTTCGAGAGTATCTCTCCTAAAGACTTTCACACTTGTTAGGCCAAATAGTGTATCATAACCAACGGAAGCTAATTGACGAACGGAAAGCAAATTGTATTGAAGGGATTGGACAAGCATGACATTTGCAAGAGACATGTCATTAGTAATAGCCACCTTGCCCAACCCAAGTACATTTACCTTGGAACCACCACCAAAGACAATGCTCATATATGGTTGAATTGCATCCATGAAGTCCTTGAGCAAACAGCTTTCTCCGGTCATATGATTGGTGCATCCACTGTCAATCACCCATTTGACTCCACCGGAGAGAGCATCCTACACATAGGTTTAAGCTTTGGTTAGAGGTTCCCATTTTTCAATGGGACCTCTAAGGTTAGTAACAAGGGTCTTTGGAACCCAAATGGTATAGAAACGGAAAGCATTATGGGGCCCAATGAATTTTGCAAACACCTCTACATCCTTTGCCTTACGGAGCACATAGGATGGAGGAATCTTCTCCTTCCTTTTGTTAGGAATGGGCTTGCCCCTAGTGGCCTTCCCATTCCCAACACCAACCTCATCAACCTTCTTCTTACCCTTGTCCTTGTGCCCTTCACGAACAAAGATCACCTTTTGGGGAGTTGACAATTTGCTAAGGGTGACATCCTTTGTCACACTTGTACTCGGGTCAAACACAAGTCCTTCCTTAGCAAATGACTCCTTGTGATGACTTAGTACATCATTTAGATTTTTCTCGCCTTGGGCACAAGTCAAGAGGCCATTTTTTAGTTGAGCATGAAGAGCTAAGTTCTCCTCAATGAGAGATGCTTGATCAAGAGTAGAGTTAGTAGCACAAGCATCAACATGTATAATAGTGGGAGGAGACATCTTAGTAAGAGTTTTTATAAGAGCAAGTTTGTGAGCCTCAAGATTCTTCTTAAGGGTGGTGAGTTCCTCATCTTTTGTCTTGAGAGACAAGGTGAGTACCTCAACATCCTTAGAAAGGAAGGTATTTAGCTCCACAAGTTTGCTCATGTCATTAGCAAGTTCCTTACTAATTTCATTAGCCTTTTTCAAGGAGGCAACATGCTTATCATTTAAGTCATTTGATGCGTGGACAACTTTGCACAGGTTGTCATTTCGAGCTTCCTCAAAGTCAACCTTTCGCTCAAGGAGAGTATAGTTCTCCTTATCCTCGGGGAGGAGGGTTTCAAGATCCTTAATGGTTGTGGAGTGCTTACCCACCACATCCATAACTAATTGAAACATTTTGATCTTGTTGCCTTTGAGAGAGCTCATCATTTTGTTCACTTTAGCAAACAACAAATCTTCACAAGTAGCATGTGCATCATCACTTTCCGCATCATGAAATTCATCATGAGGTTCGGAAGAGAACATGAAGGACTCATCAATAGGAATTACCTTGATCTTATCCGAGGAGGAGGGAGTGTCATCATCAACCAACTTGGCCATGAGACACTTGTGTGCATTTCCGGTGTAGTCACTCATGTAGTTGTAGTTTACAACTTCACCTTCCTTGTTGAGAAGCTTCAAGGTCTTTTGTGTGCAACTCCGGCCACACCACCAACATCCTAGGGATCGGACCCTTCTAGTGCCAACAATGCTTTGTTCTTGAACTTGTTGTTGAGAGGGTTTGGGAGCTTCTTGGAAACTTCCTTCCGAGTAAATCGAGGTTTGTCCTCTCTTTTCTCATACGGACAATCCTCCGCAAAGTGTCCCGATCTCTCACCGTTGTAGCAGTTTCTTGTCTTCTTCTTTTGGAATCTTCCCTTGAAGTCCCCTTTTGTGAATCTCTTCACAAAGAGAGCAATATCATCATATGAGCGGGTATCATCGGAGTTATCATCATCTTCATACTCATCTTCTTCATCATCATCATCAAGCTCCTCGAGCCTAGCCTTGAGCGCAAGGTTTGAAGATGAACCACCATAAGTGGAAAGTAGTCTCTTGGACTCCTTTAGGTGCTCTTCATATTGCAAGAAGGTGGCAATCACATCATCCGGTGTCATCTTGAAGAAGTCGGGCATACGCCTCAATTCCCACACCATTTGATGAGAATACACCATGAGAGCATTCAACATCTTGTCCACAAGGTAACGGTTGGTGATTTGATATCCATCCAAAGATTTCTCACATGTGAAGGATTGGACATGAGCGGAGAGAACCTTGAGACGCATATGAAGTTGTTGGGGCGTCTCATCTTTCATCATGTGAAGGTTGTGCAATGCATTCTTTGCGGTCTCATATCTTGTCATTTGAAGAGAGCCGGTGCCGGACTTGGCAATAAGAAGAGTATCCCACATCTCCTTGGCATTGGTGATATGGAGGAAAGGTGCGGGTGTCAATTCATCCATTCCTCTTTTCAAGAACCCAATGGCCGCAAGATTGAGATGCCTGTCGAACACTTCACTTGGTGTAAGGTTGTTGGGATCAATGGGATAATAGCCTTTTTCCGGAGTCGATGAGGTTCCACATGGGTTCGCACACAAACCTAAGATAATCTTCCATAAGACTTTTCCAATCCAAAAAGTTAGTGTTCTCGGTTAGTACCGGCAGATTGCCATTGAAGTTATACTTAGGTTCCACAAGCTTAGGAGCAGGATAGTCCCATTGGTAGGGACCACCTCTTTGCAAGGGAGCCTCGGAACTGGGGTGCATAAAGGTTGCTTGTGGGGACCTAGGGGCCGCACCACTTGACGTTTGTGACTCCGATGCCGAAGCCTTCATTATTGCAAAGGAGGCTTCCATTTCCTTCCTTTGATTGTCCAAAGCCTTTTGCAAGGCTTTTTCCATATCTCCGGAGGTGAACAACTTGGGATCCTCAATCTCATAAATAACATGCCCCGTGGAAGGAGGCAACGCAACTTGTGCGGTGGACCTTTGTTCGGCAGCCAATCTCTCGGCTTCCGAACTAGCGGCATCCGCAGCAATTGCGACCTCCTCCACATTGGCACCCAAACTTTCGGGGATGCCGTTCTTGGTCATCTCTCTCTAGGGCGGTTAAGCCACAAGAATAGAGCACGAGGCTCTGATACCAATTGAAAGGATCGAGATAGACCTAGAGGGGGGTGAATAGGTCTTATTACAAATTTTAACACTACTTAGAAATTTTAGGCAATAATGCGGAAGATAAAGGTGTGCCTAACAATTGCAAGGTTTACCTAGCTAGAACAAGATAAGCAATAAGCACAATATACTAAAGCAAGTGAGGGGAAAATAATACGGTAGCACAAGTAATAAGGGGAAAGGGTAGGGATAACCGAATGACGCGGAGACAACGATGTATCCCGATGTTCACTTCCTTGGAGGGAAGCTACTCACCGTTCGGAGAGAGTGGGTGAAACCACGAAGGCACACCAACGCCACGAAGGCTCACTCTATTCCCCTTGAGATATCACCACGAAGGTGATTCACAACCACTATCGGTTGACCTTAAAGGTGGTCACCAAACCCTCACAAACTCAACGGGGGTAATCACAATGGTCGATTCCTCTCTGAAGAACTCCTACCCGCCTAGGAGTCTCCAACCTCCAAGAGTAACAAGATCAATGGGGAATGCTCAAGACTTGCTCAAAATGCGATTTGCTTTGGTTGAAAGATGGGGAAGGGGCGGATCTATCACTTGGTGAAAGATCCGTCAAGAACTCTCAAGAAACTCTCCGGGATCTTAGATTTGGTGAGGGAGAGAGTGAGAGGGAGCACTTGTGTTCTTGGGTGTTTCAAAATGAAGTGGTCAACCCTCAAAAGTGGGGGTGAGGGGGGATTTATAGCCCAAGGGACGAAATGGCCGTTGGGGCAATAAGTTGTGCAAGTGTCGGACGTCTGTCAGGTGTCGGACGTCCAAAAGTCCAAATGTCGGACTTCCGAACCAGGTCGGACGTCCGAAATGTTCAAAGTGAGTTCAGCATGCAACACCCGAAGAAAAGTCCAGTATCATATCGGACATCCGACGGGGTTTGGACGTCCGAGGGGTCGGACGTCTGAAACACGTCGAACTTCCGGTAAATTTGCATGTTCATTGACCTCTCCAGCCGAAAACCAGCATATGAGATGTCGGACACCCGAAACTTTGAATTGTCGGACGTCCGAAGGTAGTGAGCTGATTTTTACATTTTAGCTTCAACTTTGTGTCGGAATGTTTTTTGTTTTAATTAGCTTTGAGGAAATCTTAAACACAAACCCACTGGTCCCCTCTTAATAGTGTGGGGATCCCTATACTCAAGAATAACCGAAAATCTTACACTTCAACCTCATTGGTTCCGAATCTTGAGCACTTTTATAAGATCAAATGGTCCTTGATCCACCACCACAACAAACCGAGGACTAAAACCTGAGATATACTTGACAAACATTATAGTCCTCTATATGTATATTGTCATCAACATCAAAATATAATTAAGGGAAAAATTGCTCTTTCACATGGTTTCTTTTGTTGTTCCACACCTGGAAGCTAGGGGCTGCCCACATGTGAGGGGATCAGTTACCCCGACCTCGTCCAGACGGAAGAGTCCGGTCCGAGAGCGCGGCCAGCTTTTGTGGGACCCCGGCTCAGAGGACCGGAACGCCCCGTGCACCAGCCCAGAGATCAAGTCTTCTGGAGCACGGCACTGATTGATATAGAACTGAACAGCTTTCTATTGCTAAATATAGGGGTACACGAGGTCTATTACAACGCTAGCGGAGACACAGCTTGCTCCTCAGGCTAGCCTCAGCTCTACACCAACCAGCAGCATAACTCTAGCAGCAGAATAACGACGGCAGCGGAACAATAACGGCGATGACGAACTCCAATCCACAGGGACACTAGCTGGGACACATCCTAGCTCGCAAACACCGGGAACGTCGTCCTACGCATCCAAAGCACGGCCTGCAAATCTGGCATAACACGCCAGGTCAGTACATTGAATGTACTTGCAAGCTCACAACAACCATGCAACAAGGCAAAACAATAACATGGCAACAGGTTAAGGTATATTAGTGAATTAAACAGGTGAGCAACAATATCATGCAATCATATAATCATCAAGCATTTTAATAGCATTAATTCTAATGCACACACAATGTACCCCACATGATCGTCGCACGATCACGTGGCTTACCTCGGAGTCCTTATAGACTCAAGCACCGGGTCACCTCATGACCATTCACTTCCACGGGTTGTCGCATGACCGAGCGGGTCATCGCACGACCATTCCACGGGTTAGGTGTCCTTCGTTACCACCCAACCAATCCACTTATCTTATAACCATCCACTTACCGTACAACCATCCACTTACCACAAACTTGCCACCGTACTCAAGTTGATCGTATGGTGTGACCTAGTACGAATTGTGTCCCATGACCGAGGACGCAGCTATTCGAATAGATTTTGACTCTGCAGAGTTTGTGCACGTTACCCACATTATGGAGTTCCTCCTCCATCCAGCAACCTGGTACTTGTCCCACAGGATCCTTGGAACTCGCACCGCAGGAGTGGACTAGGACATCTCCAATGAGACCGATACTACCATGTGACCCTCTTACCGTATCACCGACATCCCGTCTTGGGTAGCCCCCGTGATTCGGTGTCCTCTGTTACCCCCTGAACCACCTGTGGTTAGGTGTCCACGTTACCACCTTAACCACCCATAAACTCTGTCCCCCGTCGGGAACCGCGCGCAAAACATACTTGGGCTGTCAAGACTATCGCCGTTTACCCGGCCAAAGGCAACTGTTGCGCATAGCCTCCCCTCTTGGGTGATACAAATAAGAGACCCACCGGCAGACCGAATCAAGGCCCACCCATACAAGCAAATGTGGCTGCACGGATAAGTCCGGTTTGGTGGCACCTGATCAACTTGTCACGAAGCATATCTCCAATAGCGAACACAAGTATCAGGTGTAACATGAGTATCAGATCATAACAATGCATAGCATATTAACATGAAAGTTCCAGATATGATCAAGAACATTTTAGATGGTGAACTTATCCGTGTTAAAAAGATTCAGTTATTAACATGGCATCATTACGAATGTAGTTAAGCATAACTTAGGCATAGCATGAACTAGCATAGAGATAACATGATCAACTTAGCATGGTGTTGTTGTGGTTAGATGGTGCATAACATAACATGGCAAAGACATGATTAAAACATAGCATGGATATAACATGGCAAAGCAAAGTAATAGAATATCAGGGATAGCATGGTAATGATAACATCAATCATAGCATAGCAACATGATCATAATCACCGATATAAGCATATCATCGAACAACAATTTTTAAAGACACGTCAAAGCTTTGAAAAGGTGCAAAGGGTATTGTGGCTTGCCTTTCACCAGAGGAGTGTGAAATACTCCCGGATCTTCAACACAAGCAAAACCCTGCAAAACATTTCATAAAAAGGCATGACGAAAAAGTCAAACATCCTCTTTTGTTTGACCAGCAAATAACAACATAAAATCATGGCATGAAACTTATTCCAAACTGAAGAGGGGCTCGATACGAAGACAACGCAAAAAGAATCACCGCGTTTGGACTTACGGTTGCGGAGATACGGAGGAAACGGTGTCGGGAGGCTGATTTTGGAGAAAATGCGCTTTCTAAGCAGTGAAAGCGCACTTTGGGCTACTCGAAGAAAAAGACGCTTTCGCCGACTGGAAGCGTACTTCGGGCCGAAAGGGACAAGAATGCGTTTCCCCAAGGGGAAAACGTATTTTCAGCAGAGCGCGTCCACGGAAAGAAAACAGCCTGGGCCTTACGCGCGGGGCCCGCCGGGCAGTCTCCTTTCCTCTGCCTCTCTTCTACCTCCCGCCCACGACAGGAAAACAGGGGAGGCCGGCCACTGCCGTTGCCGCTGGCTGCTGTTCCAGGCGGGGCCGCCGCTGGGGAGGGTGAGGCGTGGCGCGTCGAGCCTCGCGGGCCAGGGGCCGCGGGGCCTTGCCGGCCGGCCCATGGCGGCGCCTGCCACGGCTGGGTGCGGTGGCCGCGGCCGCTCGCGGTGCGCCGGCGAGGGCGGGGACTCCGGCAGGGGAAAGGGGGTGGCGCGGCTGTTGGGTGAGTGCGGAGGCAAAAGGGGAGGCCGCAGCACGTCCAGAGGAGGAGAAGGGGGCTCGGCTTGCTCCAATTTTGGAGGAGGCCGGCGGCTGCCGTGGAGATCAATGGAGGGGAAGGAGTCGCTCCGGCGACGAATTGGAGTGGGGGAAGTGGGCCAGGAGGGGTGGAGAGGAGTTGGGCATGCTCTGGAGTGCTCGGGGGCACTCCATTATATAGGGGGGCGAGGATTCGGCTCCGGACCGTGACAAATCAGTGCGGCCACGGCGTGCGGGCTAGCTGGCGACCACGATGGCGACGGGACGGCGGTGGAGCTGGGCACGCGCACTGATAAAAGCCGTGCTGCGCGTTTTGACAACTAGAAGAGGACGGGCGCACACTGTGGCTCGATGGAGACGGCTCGGGCACGCTCAGTGCGTGGCCAGAGCACGCCTGAAGCTGCCAAGGGCGTGGCCACAAAAGGGAATCTGCGCAAAGGGGGTTTTCTTCATGGCCAAGAATGTCTAACAGGGAGTCCTTTGAGTGCTGATCACATGGGTATGATTGGTTGGCAAGATGGGGCACTGTAGTGATCTCTACCTCTTCCTGAAGTTTGATGCAGCAAACTTTGAGCAGAAGCAAAGCTCACATGGGGTGGGCTTGGATAGGTTCAAGTTGTCTTCTAGCTTTGGGGTACAAAGGACTAGAGATCTGGAAAGTTTGGGCTCAAAATAATCAATGTACATGGTACATCCTTTGTAAATGGCACAATGTTGCAGAAGGTGTTTGTACTGGGTTGTGGCTTGTACATAGCTTCCCTAAGCATGATATTTTGCATAGCTCAATCATACACTAGGATGAGTATGTATGCCAAGTTTCACATCATTTGGAGCAATATTTTTGGTACTTCCTTTGTAAAGCACCAAATAGGTTAGAATGGTGTTGGTGAGGCTAGCATCTCACTGGATTGTTTGATTTGGCTGAAAATTGGTGTAGCTTGGTTATTTGGCATGGTGCACATGTGTATAAAATTTCATAGCCATTGGACACACATAGATAGCACTTGCTTCAAAATGTGGCCCACTGACCAGAAACTTCAACATGATGGTGCACTCAAATGGTTCATGGGATTTGGCTCATATCTGGTTTTGTGGAGTTATTTGGTGGTAGGATCATGCTCAAAAAGTTTCAAGGCAAATGGGATCCCCTATCATGCACTTGCTTCACAATGCTCCTTTGCTGCATCCAAACTTTGGGAATTTATTATGGGAGTTTGGCTAATCAAATGGTGGTGTAATTTGGTGGAGATCAATCATATGATCATCTGAGGTTGCACAAAAAGTTTCACCAGCAATGGGTCAAGGAAAAAGGCACTCCCTTCACAAAGCTCCAATCTGCCCCCACGGACAAATGAATTTCTCTAGAGGAAAAATCCACTTGGGCTATGAAATTTTTTTGGAGAATTTGGCAAGATATGATGTCAATGACATGTGGGAATTATTTGGGGATTTATGGATCAATATAAATAGGGGTTGCTTCACAAACCTCAAATAATGGGAATGTCCCTTTTATTGGAAAAAGGGATATATGGCTTGAATAAAATGGTGGCTTGGATGAGGTGGATCAATGGAATTGCATTGGAAAGGCTTGAAATCGAGGGTCACTTGAGCATGGAAAGAAAATATGCTCAAGTTTCAAGTCCAATGAGGTGATCAAAATCAAATCCAATCGCAAATCCAGAAATAAATCAGAAAAGTTTTCGGAAAAAGAAAGTTCCAAAATCCAGGGTGTCACAGCTTTTGTATTGGGTGTCGACTCCCCGGGGCCACCCGGATTTGTTCTTTTTTAGTTAGAGGGATTATGACGTCTGGCTCTCGGAACAACTCTTCAATGAGTGTCTTTAACGGGCCCGACTGAGAGAACCAGCGTACATACGGAGCTTATAATGGGCAGTTGGTACACCCCTGCAGGGTTAAATCTTTTCGAGAAGTTGTGTCCACGGTTATGGACGACTTGAGACCTAATCCTTGTTCATAGACAACTACAACTGATATAATCTTAATAACTTGATCAACGTGTGTGTGCCTTGACTGCTTCTTCTTCATCGG
Organism: Bromus sterilis; assembly: GCA_950022295.1. Classification (NCBI taxonomy): domain Eukaryota; kingdom Viridiplantae; phylum Streptophyta; class Magnoliopsida; order Poales; family Poaceae; genus Bromus; species Bromus sterilis. The sequence goes on along the minus strand of OX465599.1, from coordinate 277,309,426 downwards.
GTGATGAAGGGGAGGACAAGGATAGGATAGGTGTTATGTTTGCGTAAGTAGTTGATAGCGGATTTGTTGGAGGCGATTCCTCCTTGACTGCTTGGTTCTCATCTTACTCTAAATAGATCGTTAGCCACTTCATATATTGTTAGTGCGGTTGCAACCTCAACCACTACCCCCCATCTTACCGTGAGAAGTTTGTTACAAGACTTGATGATATAGCTCACCCCTTTCTTCTCTCTTTTACGCACGTTATGCAAACGATCTTGGACTACAGAGGAGCTCGACGACCCTTCTTCTAGATGCCTTCGTGGAGACTCGACGACGACTAGTTAGGTGGATCCCAGCGGAGAGCCTGGACTCGTGTGGACGTGGGCATGGTGTGTTTTACCTTTGCCACTAGGCATTTGATTGTAGTCTGTACTCAGACATATGTCTTCCGCTGATGTATTGTATTAAGGCGATTGTGTGCTGATTGTATGAGATGTTGTATCCATGTAGTTGTAATGTTGTGATATCATGTTGGAAACCCGGGGCATATGGCAGTGTCATATGTCACGGTGGGACCGATATGTGCTTCGTCCCCGGATCTGGATGGAAACATCTAGATCTGGAACAGTACCGCACATCGGGCCTTACAACTTGGTATCAGAGCCTTATCGACCATAGGATCCCTTCTCTGGTTGAAGTCGAGTCTAGAAAAAAACTATTTTGTAGTTACTATGTTAGTTATCAGAGAGTAGGAATCTTTTTACTCCTTACCCTTGCTCTGGTCAGGACAAGTGATGTAAGTGTTTTACTCTCGCCTTATCCCCTTTCAAACTTTAGGATCTCGAGTAAGTGGAGTTTCGGAACCGTTACAATGCCTTGCTTGCAGCGTATTGTCTCGATTCCGATCTCAGGTTTGGGAAATCATGTAGTACCTTTAGTTTTATCCTACTCCGGATAACATCTTGGTCATTACTTGCCCTCCATCCTCTTGCCTAGTATCATCACGATTGAGTGAGAATGCTTCCATTGAATGTCATTTCTCGCTATCGTTCTTCCTCTTGATCTCCCGATGGTTTCGTTCTTCGACGTCGCCATCTCTCTGCGGAAGTTTCTCAATGGAAGTTCGTCGTCGACATGGAGCAGAGTCCCTTGTTTGTGGTGTTGAAGAACGTCGACTCTCTCTTCTCTCTCTCTCTCCCCTCTCCCCCGGATCGTCCAGGATCTCGGGACGAGATCCCTTGTTGGTGGTGTTGTATTATAACAGCCCGGGATTTTCACCCAAATTAAAATAAATGTTTGTTGCTTGTTAGAATTGGTTGCAGTATTTGTTTCGCCAAGTTACTAATTGGTGATTATATTTTTTTCCCTCTTTCTCGTACCGGATGCTTGACCGAGCCCTTCCACCATGAAACACGACCTTGCGACACCGGGTTTCACCCGAGCACCGACGCAACTTCCGGCACAAGACCAGCCATCGCCATCGGAACGAAAACCCCATTTATTTAATAAACGGATTATTTTTTGGGCGCCGAAAAATGTTCTTGGAACAATTTCGAAGTGAGGTAGAAGTGACCGGCTCGCCGCTCTGAGCGTGTGGTTCGCGATTTCGTCCGAATTGGAGATCGTATGGACTCCCGACGGTCAGAAACATGGAGTACCGAACGCGTGAGAGAGAAACCAGGGGCGTTTGCGTAAACTTTCCAGCCAAACAACCCTATAAATAGACCACCACTCTCTCCTAGCCCTTCTAGGGTTTCCCTAATGCCATTTTGCACCCACCCCCTCAGATCTGCCCAAAATTATGCCCCCTAGCCCTCCAAAATCCGAACCCTAGCCTCCCAGCCAACCACAGCCGTCGGATCTCCAGATCAAGTGATCTGGAACCGCCACGTCCCCCCACAGCCTCCTCCATCCGCCCCGGGCCCCGCAGGGCCCTGGAGCGCCGCCGTGGCCCGCCCGGGCCCATCTGGCCGAGCGCTGCCACCCTCGCGTCGTGGAGCACAGGACCTCGCCGGTGTCGCGCCGCCGCGTCCAGCATGCCAACCCCCTCGCGCGACTCCTCTCCCCCCCCCCGTGCGCCCTTCTCCTTCCTCCTCCCTCCTCACCTCATCTCCATCTTCCCTAGGAACCCGAGTCCGTCGCCGCGCCATGGACGCCAACCGAAGGTCGCCGCTGCTCCGGGAAGCTCGCTCTCCGTCCACGCGCGTCGATCCGGCGCCGCCGCACCCGAATCCGGTGGATCCCCTTTGCTCCACCCCATTATGTGCCCTACCGCGCCTCCTCCCTCGTCGGAGCACCGCTCCATGCGCCGGAGCGCCGCCAGCCGCCGATGGGATCGTGCGCAACCCCGATCCAGCAGCGCCGCCAACCGCTGCAGCCACATGGGCCGGCCTGCACCCGTGGCCCAGCCCACCTCAGCCTCCGAATATCTATCGCGCGTGGGAGAACCTGCCGCTATCCTCCGCCCGTCGGCCACATGGGCCTTGGCCCGCGCGGTATGTTGTCCTTCCCTTTTTTTTCCTACGCGGTAGATGGGCTTGGCCCAGTTTCGTTTGCTGTTGTGCAGCGCCCGTGGGCGTTTGTTAGTATCTTGCGCTCGCCCCTGTTTAGCCCAGCATCAGTAGCTTTCGGCCCGTTAGACGTTAATCGTTTCCTAATTTATTAAAATGGCAGATTGTGTTGGTTTTTAGCGATATCCGTATCTTTTTAACCGTTCGTCGGATCGCGATGCATCCTACATGTAACTTGCTTAGTTTTTCGTGTAGATTAATAAAATATGCTCCTTTGCCATGTTTGCACTTGTATACATGTTGTTTCACTGCTATTTACGTTGCATGCCACCGTAAACGGTTTATCTAATAACTTTTTAACCGTAACTCCAATAAAAATGTTCTTTATATGTAACTTGACTAGAATTTCATGTAGATTGTGATTGTGCTATTGTTTGCTGTTGATAACCAATATAAATATGGTTTAGGTCAAAACAGTACTAAATGCTTTTATTATCGTGGGGTCCTAAGTGATATGCCATGGTTAGGATTTTGCCTCACATAAATTGACTAGCATAGATAGTTTACTTGTGCTTCACCTCTTGCCATGCTTATGTGATATGCCATTCTTGTGTGAGATGTCATGTTAACAACATTTGCTCATGTTGTGTAGCTAAACAACTTGAACCATTCTAAATGTGCGGTATCGTCGTGTGTGACTGATACTTCACTTAACCTGCTAGTAACCGCTCTCGACGGTAGATGCGATATCGAAGTGCGTTGCCTCGTGTTGCCTTCTTGTTGTTGCTTGCTCGTGATTGCTTCGTAGTGATATATGCTTGCTCGTCGATTGCCTTTCCAGTGTTTCCTTCTTGTGTGCCTCACTTCAAGGATACCATTGGGCTATATATGGAATACACATTCTTTGTGTTGATTCTATTAGTGAGCAATCCAATTATCACAACAGGAAAAGTTCAACAAGTCAAAATGTCAAGGCACTTTATGATTTTGATATGAGATTTACGTTTGTGGTTGTTGGATGAACTGAATCTATTCATGACACACAATTGTATTGAATGATGCACGATTGGGCCAGTGCTACGCGTTTGCCGGCAGATGTTTTAAAAATATTTGTTGTCTGCGTAGCCGTACGATGGGACAATTCATAGTCGTCAGATCGCGTGCACCCGAAAACAACAAGCTTTGCAACAAAGCCTCTGTTGCAAAGGGATCCAAAGCATTACTTTTCCGATCGCACGCATCCAAGACAACGAGCTTTGCAACATTGTAGCAGTGGGAATGTTACCAGCGACCTTACAGCGACGGCGATGTTTGCAACCAGTGAGCATGCAACATTGGCGACATCTGCAGTAGCGAGCAAGTTGCAACGGCGAGCTCACATCACCTCGATGTCGGCAATCCCAACACCGGAGGCCGGTGTTTGGCGACCCATGGCTAGCCTTGCAACAATAGGCGGCCGACGTGCGACAACTTGTGCAACCGAGCGCCCAGGCAGCGGTAGCACAACAAACAGCCAGCGGAGATGGGGTATGATGTGCGGTGCTTCATTGTGCTGTTGTGAGCGAGACAAAGGAGAGGTAGCAGATGGAGAAGAGATAAAGCAGCAAAAGAAAACAATAGGCGAAAAAAGGAGAAGAGATAAGGTAGCAAAAGAAAAGAAAATAGGCGGTGGCTGGAACCCAAGTGGACGCGTGGCTAGTGCAGAAGACGATCAATGTGCACGCTGTATTCCATCAGCTGACAATAATCTTTTCCCTAATTGTGACAGAAGAATCTGCTAGTCAGCATTTTGGATATGAAACGTGTTTCCCTTTGGTCCATATTGCCTACGGTTATGTCTTGTGCATCACTTGAACACGACCGAGCCAAGCAACTGTATGGTCCCTCCTAACTTGATCTTCGGGTCCTCACTTTCTTAAGCATTATTCCTAAATGGATTCACAATCACTGTCAAGCACCTTGCTTCTATAGAATAATTATGAACAATTATACGATACAAAGCTTCAGGGGGAAATAACTGCGCCATTCACGATAAATTCCAGCAAAGCTGCATGCTCAGTTTCAAAACATCCATGGAAAAAAACTTTACAAGGCTACAAAGTTTTGGTGCGTTTCCATAGGGAAGAAAAATCATGTCAGGAGGTTTGTATTTAAAATCTGTTACTCCCTCCGATTCAAATTAATTGACACACATTTAGTACAACTTTGTACTAGAGTTGTACTAAGTGTGCGTCAATTAATATGGATCGGAGGGAGTACCTAATGTTCCAGAACTCAGTTTCAAAACATCCAGGGAAAAAAACTTTACAAGGCTACAAAGTCTTGGTGCGTTTCCATAGGGAAGAAAAAACATGCCAGGAGGTTTGTATTTAAAATCTGTGACCTAATGTCCCAGGACTGTTGGTTATTCTGTAACTGTATAACTTCCTATAGAAACACGCTCATCTGGGTAGTCCATTCACCTGCCAAAACAGATCAAAAGAATATGAGAAGAATTTCACAGCTCCCACTCTGAACTTAATACTTAAGAGAAATAATCATTACAAATTTCCAATAGCATAAAGACTTAGCTAGGTAGTTTCATGCAATGAATCACGTTACAGTGGCATATAAAATATAGATTTTATCCTAGAAATTTTTATAGACTAGCTAAAAGTATTATTCCAGGGCTATAGCAGCAATACGCATAGGTGATATTCTGTTCAACGCACTAGCTTCTTCCTGCTATAGAGCATGGCCAAGGGATTTGAAGAAGTAATTGAGATGTCGCCTGAAAAATTCTGTACATCTCCTATGTTATCTTTTATTCTTTTACATATGTTTCCAGTGAAGTTGAGTTGTAAGTTGTAACCGTAAGTGAACACTCAGGTTGAGAAGCATAACACAGTCAACACTGGTGGCTTATATATGCTTTTGCTGTTAGAACATAAACAGTGATGATGTGGTTGTAAAATAACTTATTTCCATTTCACTTGAAAGGAAATGTGGTGTATCCTGAAACCCATAAAAAGAAAGGCACGTAGCAAGGACAAATGAATACCATCAACCAGTTTGAAACAGCAGGAGATTGGGATCAGTAAATTATGGACGCCAGGACCTATTTTAAACAGTTGCAACAAGATACTGGGTTAGCAAACAGTTTTACTACTGTATCGAGAGAGAGAAAAAAGGCAACTTACTAAGCCGGTAAACAAATCTCAGATGGGAAAAAGAGAAAACAAAATATCTGGCCCAATCTAAATGAGAAACTTGTTAACACCAAAAGAAATTGAGCATATTCACACATTAGTTCTATGCAGTGAAGAAAAGACTGAACACACCATCAGCCAGAAGTTCAATCATGCTCAAAGTATAACTTGCTTGAATGGAGAAGTGCTTATAGAAAGAAAAATCAAGACCCAAAGATAAGAGTAACTGAGCATGTCTTTACAGAACGTATACATTGGTTATAAACTTATAATAGTATACAAAGATATTTATATCTTGAGATGTAAAGAACTAAGCCTCGGGCTATATATTTCCAAAAACAGAGGACCACAAATGCATGAAATTAAGGCATCAACTATCCGTTTAGAAGCTTCAGACTACATTATTCAAGCAACCCAAAACCGCAAGCAGTAATTTTTGTGACCTAGAATATTTGTAGGATCCTTTCAAAGTAAATCAGTAGCCTTTCTACAAAATAATCATTATCACCAATCAAAATTACCAAAATTACTTCATCTGTTAGTTCCCACATGGGAAGGTGGAACACCCCCAACCCAAAATGTCTCTGAACAGCAGGTAATGGAAACATCGGATCACAATTGCAGCCTTGCAGGAGGGTGGTGGTAGGTAGGTGACATGGTTACATGGCGATGGTGAGTGCCAGCTATTGCTTTTCACGAATATATGAGAATGTACTGCCAAGAAAAGTATTTTGACAGCACATTGTAAGACATGAAAAATAAATATGATCCTTGTTTAGAAAATGCACTTCATAGCATTAAGCTTCAATTACATTAGTATAATGTTAAATTGCCCAATCATGGCAACACAAACAAAAATGAGTTTTTTTACCATAATTAGCGGGTCTGTAGCATTAAGTATCAGATGGGGTGACTACCGAAAACACATAGAAACTCACTGTACCAGTAAGTCTTCAAGATTTAGGAAAGATGTATACACAGAAAGAAATTGGTAAGTAACCTCTTACCTTGTAGTTACATGATCTTCAACTACTTTCTGTTCATCTTCACTGAACATGAACCACTTGTCTTGGTTCTTCATTGTAGTTTCGTCATCAAATTCTGATATAAACATGATATTACTAATCACTATATGTTGCAAATGAGTAAACTGAAAAGCTATCTCATAATAACTTCTTACCTTGGCGCATTATATTTGTATTGTTATTACAATAGCCATCCAGCTTCCAGTATGCTACCCCTTTCTCTACCATGAGAGGCGTGGTCCTAAGGACACGTCCCAGTGCCTCTAATTCTGCCATAGTTGGGAGGTAAAAGAAGAAATTAATACAGCACGGCTAGCTAATGCCTTTTTTGTCTAAACAGAGCTTGACTTTTTACCTATCTAGTGTTTCTAGAATAAGAAAGGCACCATAAATCACATGCCAGAAGAGACTCGGACCTAAGTGGTGGGGGTGTACAACCACACCTCCCAACTGAGTTGGGCTCGGTATGCTTGAAATATTAAGAAAACTAAATTAAGCACTTTTACTTTCACATTCTGAAAAGTGACTACCCAGCCAGTCTAGACTACACACTATACAAATTATGAAAATAAAAGTAAACCGAAATTTGCAAGTAGAGGATACATCAAATTGAAAAGGAAAACCAACACTTGAACTATGCTTCTGCTGCATAACTAAAAGTTGTCAATGAAAGATTATGTGATGTTCAAAATAAAGGGGTGCCTCATAATTGCTTCTGTTCCTAGTTATTACCTCTAAAGAAGGATCAATTACTTCCGTCTCGATTTAAGATGAATTTTTCATCATATCAAAGGAAACGTAACGTACTATCAAATTCTCAGTTAGCATTTTTAACATATATCTCATTCCGCCCCTTTGAATAGGGACAAGGTATGACGACTTAATCAATATTATTGCCTAAACTTTAACCAGCCTATGATCCACACCTTCAAACTAGTTATATATAGCACCGTGTAATATCCCCACTCTATAAGGGGTTTTCTACATAATTACCACACGTACATATGTATATACCGGTCTATGGCCTCACGGAAATACAATTTGCATATTCCCAACATGGTATCAAAGCCCATTTTCATGTTTTCCCGCACAAGCAACTCGTGCTTCGATCCAAACCAATTTCAACATTTTGTTCTCTTCTGCCGATCTACCTCGGTTCTTCTCTTTGCCCACCTCGTACGCATCACCCACCAGCATATCCCACCTTCCCCAAAACGGGCCACTGTTGGGCTTCCATTCTCCATTTGGGCCAGTTCTCCTTAGTGCTTACTATGTGCGCTCATGTGTGCTCCTATGTGCAAAATCAGGTGGTCGCTCTTCAGTATGTGCCTTCCGAGTTACTTTTGGCGGATTTCTTCACCAAGTCCTAGACTAGAGCACAACATGGCGTCTACCTCTCCAAACTCAACATTGTTAATCCACCATGCGTCTGACGGGGGTGTTTATAATTACAGTTGTGTAATATCACCATTGTATATTGGTTCTTTTTTGCATATTTACCAAATTGTACATGTATGTATATTGGCATATGGCCTCATAGAAATACAAGTAGCATATTCACAACAGAACTCTAGTTCCAATTCTACAAGTTCTCGCTACCACCAGCTAGATCCACACCATAGCTACCCTTTATTTAACCTAGATTCCAAGTGAACGCTATTGTTACCCGATGGGGAACACTATCAAAAAGATAGTACGAGAAGATGCATGAACATTACGTCATGGTGCCATGGCAAAGACATCAAGGAAATGTGGTGCAAATAACAAACTGGAAGAAGTTTGGTAGGACAAAGACGAGAAACGTAGATGGCGGTCATGCAACATTATTGCACAGTCAAGCAAGATAATGAACTTAATTATAAGTGGACCTAACAAATTAAATTAATATGACTAGTCGTTTACTATATTGCTTCTCTTGTATGCCACATGCATAGGCCCATTATGGACACCCACACCATGCCATTTCTCCTGCTAGCAGGATAACTTATCAACGTGTTGTAGTTGGGCTGCAACCAGGCTTGATCTCAGCCTCAGCCCTCAGCGGAATGACTCATCACATTTGAGGCAATAGCCCTTTCTAGCGCTGGTCCACCAACTCATTTAGTACGAGGTTGAATTGTGAGTAATGTCCTCCGACTTGGCGGACTGCATGATGAGCATTGCGTTGATTGACAACAACGGTAAATCAAAGAGGCCACAATAACAACAGCATTGGCGACACGAGAAAAAAAATCCAGTGTTTGTGTGACCATCTATGTCGACAACAACAGTTTGGATCTCATCAATTTTGGCAGGACGCCGGTGTCTAAGGACCCATTGGTGTGTGTCATGTTCAACAGTATCAGTGAAGAAAGTGTTGATGTTTGTGGGTTCTTGTTGCATGTCAACAATCGTTTGAGTTGTTAATTGCTTAACTGTTGCTTGTTACAAATAATAAACTATTTGGTTTGATTTCTCCATTCACCCTTTGATACTTACATTTTATTGTGAGTTGAGTTTTGTGATCATGGTGGCTGCGCATTGGTAAGACAAAGAGAACTGCTTTAATGCCAAGTTTTCACATCCATGTTGCTTGATCTCGCAAATTAAGCTGGCACAAGGAATGCAAGACATACTTAGGTCATAAAACCTTATTCCCATATGGACAGGAGATTTGTAGAACAAAGAGGATGCGCAGGGGACAACACATACGATTGAGATGAGAGAGAAATTTTTTATTATTTTGTGACCTAGAAATAGCAAAGTCCATTCTTATAAAAATCCCACAAACACAGAACCTAATATTATGGTGATTAATTGATAAGGTGATAACTTTGTTGAAGTGTATATGTGAATTGTCTAGCCCTTTCCATCAGTTCAAACTTTTGGTTGTGTTGGCTAGTGCATGAAGCTTAACATAGTATCAGAGCCTAAGGTTTTGAGTTCAAGTCTTAGCTTTCGCAATTTATCTAAAAACTTGGTGTAGTGCATCCTTTGTCCACGTATGAGCCTCTTGAGCCATACCTCTAAGTCTATCCACGTGTTGACTTTCCTCATCACCCGTGAGGGGTGTTGAAGTGTATATGTGAATTGCCTAGCCTTTCCATAGTTCGGACTTTTGGTTACGTTGGCTAGTGCATGAAGTTTAACAAACTTACGATATAACCAAACAAGACAACCAAATCAAATTAATTGATGTCCATATTAAACCCCTTGCAAAACGCATGCACGGGTCCTGTTGTGAGCAACATGACATTTCCACTCGCGGAAGACAACACATTCCATCATATTAGTTCAAGGGAGCTATCATTAGTGATTGTCTGCATTGTCACATTTATCCAACAAAACACATACACTTACAAAGGACCTAGTGGAAACATACATATCATTTGAAAAATGAGCCCATTTACCCGTGGTAAATCATGTCATTTAATATGCCTTTGTGAATTGAATAGCTATCATTCTAAAACACTGATGTCGATTCTCATAGAACCAGAAAATGTCATGTCACTTGTAAGTTCATCACTCCACATCTAGGTCGATATGATATGCTAGTCTGGTAACAAAGTGATGCAGTTGATGTTAATGGCAAACCGAAGCAATGTGATACTCCTGAATTCCTTCATAGTAGCAGTCTGGAGCAAACTTATTAGCTGACCCAAGATGTCGCTTATGATTGGCAAAAGTGAGCATGGCATCATGCCCTTATAGCAGTCTAATTGCTATACTCGTAGGACAATTGTTGGCGCCAAGTCTTGTTTTACGAGGCTTGCTGAATCTTCTGTTTCTCCTTATTTCAGAATGTTGCAATAACTACTGTAACAATTTAGTACACTCTAGGGAGGGGCTATCATGCCATTGTCTTGGCTTTTGACATAGCACCCGTGAGGCGCCTAAGGCCTTGTACAATGCAAGATGCTTAGGGGAGTGCTTAGGAAAATAAACTGACCTTTTTTGTAGCATCAGTGCTTATTTTTATAGGAGAGATGCCTAATTAAGCGTCTATCCTCTATATCTAAGCACCGGTGCTTAAAGAAAAATCTGGTTTTTTCTATAAGCACCTCTTCTAAGCACCTTGCATTGTATATGGTCTAAGCAGACATGAGGGCCATCATCTAGGTATTTTAGTTAGGCGAGCACCTCGATAGTTTAGGTGACACCATCAAAATATGTATGTTGCCAAGAGTAATAAGAGTATTGTGTTAGGGACAAGATCATCCTAAGACTAGGGTTTCATACCTAAAGAATATACGAAAAAGGACCTTGGAAGATGCGGGAGTGATCCTATGAAGAAAATATCCTACTCCCTCCGACCCATATTAATGGGCACACACTTAGTACAACTTTAGTAAAGTTGTACTAAGTGTGTGCCCATTAATATGGATCGGAGGTAGTATTAATATTAGGATCGCCATGATTTTCCAAACTACCTTAACATGAGGGGTCTTTTGACTTGGTATGTTGACCAATTGGTCATCTAAGTTGTGCTAGGTATGCTCACAATGGAAGCTGCCCGATGGTCAAAAGGGCAAGGCCTTAGACATCAATTTGGTGGTATCAACACAAATATATAGATTAATAGCTCACATTGACTTTGAACTGGTTAATCAATGGTCGTGCAAGTACACACCTTTGAAAGTCATAGCGAGTGGCTTTAATATGAACCTGCCACACCCCTCCGACAAGGAATGCTAATCCCGACTATTTCAGGTAGGGACATTAGAACATTACAATCAGGTGCCATGATGAAGATACCAACAACAAAGTGGAAGATGTGTTTGTACGTGTGTGTGTGTGTGTGTGTGTGTGTGTGTGTGAGAGAGAGAGAGAGAAGATGTGCATGTAGAAGGGGAACACAAAGCACTATGGTGGATACAAAAATAAGTTAGCCAACAAACATCAATTTTAATTGACTTGACTCTAAAAAGATAATCAAGTTCCATCTTATTATTACATCAGGGAGCACATATGAATAAACTAAAGGTATTCCTTCTTAAATTAAATTGAATACACATATATAAAGGTTTGCAAATTAACCTAGGATACCTTACATATTGCATATACTAATTAGTTATGCAATAAGGTTATACATCTTTGACCATCAGTTTATATTATGGTATAATCTTAAAACTAAATAAAATCATTATATTATGCAAGTATTTTTAGACAAAACTATACATATGGTTCTCACAAACACAAATATTTTAGAAGATATTGGTGGTTAAAGTTTTAAAAGTTGGACCAAAACTATGTCCAAAACAGCATGTTTTTGTCGACAGGAGGAGTAATAAACCTAATAAGTAGTTATAAGGTATTTTCCAAAAAAAAACTACATATGAAACGGTGTAGAATGGCATACTATATTTCATGTGAAATGATACATCAAACAAAAGTGAAAGATATCATACTGTGAACTGAACAAATGCCCAAAACTAAACAAATTTAACCATACTGCCACAAACCATTCATGGCTGCCTGTTTGACTTCTTTTGCCTCCTTTATCTGAGAAAATATATTATTAGCTTCCACGTTGCTAGCAGTTTCTCCTCCAGTTGTTTTAGCCATGTCATTATGTCTTTCTTTTAGCTCCTTTTCCTATGAAACAAGAGAAAATTGCTGATCATTAATGTCAACTAAGTGACTTAACCACACAAATAAAACTTCTCAAGCTACCTTTTCGGTTGCAGCACGGATCTTTTGTCTGGCCGCACAATCTCTAGCTTCAATCCTGGTCCTCAACTTTCTGAAAAAGATACAAGATAAATAATATGACAGTAGTAAAGTGAACTAGTTCAGCAAATATGGTAGCCTGTACTCACTCAGATGATAATGCCTCATCACACAGATAATTCAGCACATCCAGCTTACGAGAAGGGCTCAAATTTTTATATCCAGATAGCCCATGGCTTAAGCACTCAAGGATGAAATCTTTTGCGTGTAATGTCGAGTCAGTGATATATTTGCTGACTTTTCTTATCCATGCATCCCCAGGTCTTGCATATTCCGAAGGCCTAAGACAGAAAATCTCATTTAGTCATTTGAAATACATGTGCAAAACTAAAAGGAGATGTCAATTTGGAGATACATACTTGTGTTTGCCACCTTCTATGACAGATAACAGGTTTACGTGAAACTCAGCAACAACTGCAGACACCTCCCGGAGTTGACGATCTCCGGTTATGTCATTGACAATTTTTTCTGGTAGCCCCTTCCTTATTTGGAAGATCTGTTTAAAGCATATTTTTACATTATTCTAGTTATAATACAGAAGAAACGGTCTCGAAAAGCAAGCAGGCAGCTAAGAACAAGTAAACATTCCAACTATGGAAATAGAAAGCAAGATTGGTGCCGGATTATAAATAGTTAAATACAATGCAAATAAACTTTCTTAAGATTATTATAAATTGAGATATCATAAAGAATATGCCCCTCAAGTTGATTATCTGTTTTGTGTTAACAAGGCAGAAGTAATAAGAACAGGATTAAGATTCTAGACCTCACCAACAATAGAATTTATGAGCTCAGCAACAATCTCAAACAACCTCACTAACCATACCTAGCTACTGCAAACCAGATTTAGAAATGAGGAGTCGATGCATCAATGCAACACAAAATTCTAATTGCTGCACTAGCACATCTATTTAATATGTATTCATTCTCACACTCAGAAGTGCTCCACGATGCTTATAAGAGATAGAAGATGCATTTAAAACAATTATGACATTTTCTGGAGGTAGATGAAATCAAGTAAACGGATCATTTATTCATTTGAGATATACCAAGTGGGCACTTGCATAGACATGCATCATTATCACAAAGTATTTTGAAGCCCTAAGACATTTTGGTCTCAGCAATGATTTGCACGATGACATATTATTGCATTGGTCAAATAGTCAGAAATGTAAATGCATATGTGATGTTCACCAGATGCTAGGAAGATGTTATCTCAAAAGTGTAACAAACATGTGATAAGAAAATATTATTTGCTTTCCGTAACTACCTTGCCAAATGAGCGACAGAACTCCAAAAATTGAATGGCAGCCCCAACATCTTCAGGCTGCATCTCTATACCTGCAATACAAGTCACAAGAGTACCCATGGGTACAACTATTTCATCCTTGAGAGCATCGGTGCTCTCAGTTCTCAGCAGGTTGCCCTTCGGCCTCTTGGATGCAGGGACCATTCGCCCTGTCCGCGCCTTGGTGCTCTCAGTTCTCACCAGGTTGCCCTTCGGCCTCTTGAAAGCAGGGACCATTGGCCCTGTCGGCGCCTCGGTGCTCTCATTTCTCACCCGGTTGCCCTTCGGCCTCTTGAAAGCAGGGACCATTGGCCCTGTCGGCGCCTCGGTGCTCTCATTTCTCCCCAGGTTACCCTTCGGCCTCTTGAAAGCAGGGACCATTGGCCCTGTCGGCGCCTCCCCGTTCTTAGTTCTGCCAAACAAAACCAGATAACAAAACATATCAACATCAACAGATAATCCCTCATGAAAAGCATCAGCTTCGGATTGCTCACTTGCACCTACTGCAATTGCAGTCATTCCTGCACTTGGGGCATTCCCAGGCCTCCTCCTTCAACACCTCATCCGCAATCAAAGGGTACCTGTTAAATAAAGAGAACCTCAACAAACTCATACAAGATTTCCTGCCGCAGCCTCTAAGGAAAACCAGAGAGGAAATTATTTGACCTGTTACGTATGCAATTCTTGCAGTATCTGAGAGGACACTTGCCCTTCTTCTTGGACCTTCTGCAAGCTGCCGTGACCCCTTTTTTATGCTTACGGCACTGAGGAATAGAAACACAGAAGAAAAAATTTGAAACGAAGATGCATCGAGCAAAAGCAAAAGGGAGGAGCTAGGTCCGGATGGATCCAGTTCTGCTTTCCTTCAGGATTTCTGGCATATAATGTGGGTGGGCATTTTTAGCTTTTTCTTATCAGTTCTTCAAGGGGACCTTGCAACTAGAAAGGATAAACAGATCTTACATGATTTTGTTATAAGGAAAAAAGATAATGACTACACATGGTAACTTCACACCAATTCCCCTCCTTAATTGTCCAGTAAAGTGGGTTACTAGAGTACTAGCAGCAAGGTTGCAGGATTTCATGAAAGCTATCATAGATTGATAAGTCAGGAAGTTGTGTGCAATGCATCTTGTTTAAACAAAATCAGATCTATGGCGTAAAGGATTTTTCGGTCAGTCTCCCCCTTGTTTTTTCTCCCTCCTCTCTGATTTGTTCGGCTCTTTTATTTGGTGTCTATAAAAAATTTAGATACTAACCGAGTTTTTGGCTCAGTATTTTAATGAAAATCAAGGTAGGGGCCTCCCCTCCCGACTTTGCCTTTTTTTCGAGAAAGTGCAAAAGCTTTGTGTCTCGGTGCATTGACAGAAAGGGTAATTTACTCATGCCACTGCTAAATGGACATTACACAGATACATTAACTACATAACAGATAACACTGCTAGATGCCTTCCACACCCAAGTCCAGGACACCACAAACCAGGCAAACCTTCACCAACAGAGACAGAATCCAGTTCCACGGAGAAGGGCAGAACTAGGCCACCAGGACAGACCTGCAGCCAAAATGTCCAGGACACCACAAACCAGGCGAAACCTTACATACACAACTAGACCCGCAGCCGAAATGCCCAAGTCTGCGGCAGAACCCACAGGTCTACCTCCTAAAGCTGCACCCAACACCGAGATCTATCCGGTCCCGAACCGGAGAGTCAAGGCTCCAGCACGACGCCTCCAAGGAGGATACGACGTTAAAGGCTGCGGTGGCACCAGATCCAACAAGCCAAATCTAAGATTTTTACCAGGAACAGGAGTGCACTGAAACTCCATGATGATGCCTCACAGGAGGAAGACGGCGCCCTCAGCCATCACAGTGCCAGGCCCAAAACGCATGGCTATCCCCTGGAGCATGTCACCATCACCACAACCGAGCACCGTTCATTCCTCACCCGGAGCTCCCATGCCAGACGCTTCCATTCAGACCTCTAGCCTCACCAGGGCACTTGTCGGCAGCAAGTCAAAGCGACCCTCACAGCTGGGAGACAAGCAGCCTGAGAGGTCACCACATAGCCAGCAAGCTGCGCCGGTGCCACCATGGAAGGAGACACCAGCAGAACGAAGTACCTACATCAGAGTTGCACCGCCAGCAGCGCACAGCCGGAAAATCGAACACCCGGGGCAGGGCGCCGCGCACGGTCTGCTCCCACCACCGGTGGAGGAGCCACCCGCCGCCGCTGCAGCCCACCAAAGCCGCCGTCATGGACCACCACGAGGCATTTGTGGCAGCACTAGGGCGACGGCGGCGAGGAGAGAATCGAGAGTCGAAGGGTCTAGCTAGGGTTTGCGATTGGGGATCGCCTGTCGGCTCTCGAATTTGCTCCCAGAAAAAAGAGAAAGGGGAGAGGGGAGCTCTCACCAGGTGGCAGATCCAGACGGGAAGTGCGACGCCGTTCGTCTCCAGGGCAGCGCCCACCTCGGCGCCGGCGCCGCTCCCCTCCGGGGCGACCTCCTTCTCGCCACCGGAGCCGACGCCGTTCTTCTCCGGGGCGACGCCCTCCTCGACGCCGACGCCGACCGTCTCCAGGACAGCGCCGAACTCAGCACCGCCATCACTGCTCTCCGCGGCGGCCACCATGCCACCAGCGCCGTTGCCCTCCTGGGCGACGGCACGGTTGCTCTCGGCGTCGTGGACGCGGCCGTCCCGGGTCAGATCTATCTCCGGACTACCCATCGGCTATTCTGACTGGAGGCTGGAGAACTGGGGAGTAGATGGCGCTGGGTAATTCGCAGGGAAACTGAAGAACTGCAACTCTGTGACCGGAAAATCGGGAAGGCTCCGGCAACCGAAGTGTAAATAATCCGGAGCTGGAGTGTGAAAGCCTCCGATTCCTCGTGCTGGTGAAATTGGAAGGTGATTAATGCGGCGAGATTGGAAGCTAGCGAGGAGCAAGGATGAACTGTCCATGGCGGCGCGCGCCCGAGCAAAAGCGGGAGTGGGAAGAACACTAGAAATTAATGAAAGCCCCTGGCTAGCTATGAGCCCCTGGATTTTTCGAAAAAACTCTCACCCGACGTTGCCCCTCCCGCTTCGCTCCAAATCTTCTGTTTCAACTTTCTTTTCCCTGTAACGTAAAAAAAAAACTTTCTTTTCCCTGGTTTGCCCCATGGTTTGCAGGACTAAATTTCGGCCTATGTTTCGTCTGTCTCCAAGATGAAGGTTCCATGGATCATATCCTCGTGCACTGTGGCTGCTCATGAGGGTCGGCATCGATGCTTTTCGTCTCTTTGGATCTTTGCCCGTGCAGTTTTCATGACTGCGGGTTCAATGGCATTGGCCGGAACTGTTACTGTGGTTGAAAGGTTTAAGCCGAGATACAGTCATTTGATAGTTGTGTTTGTAGCAGTTGCAGATAATGCATAATTCTTTTTTTTTAATATACTTTATCTAACGATCTAAAGCTTTATAATGCAGCTTTGAACGTGACATTGCTTAGAGCAACTCTAGTTGATCCACCCCGTAAAAAAAACTTTAGCAGATCCATCATTTTTGCGATCCGTGAATCGCCGCAAATCAAAAACACAGTACCAAAGTAGTCGGGGCAAAACAAATATGGCATAGTTATTTGGCATATTTATAAATTTTAAAACATTGATATTTCACGCTACATTCTTCGCCGGAGCTACAAATACGAAAAAATAATAATACTAGCTGATACTCCGCGCGTTGCTGCGGGAACTGTTAAGAAAGAATTTGATGTTTTAAAATATGTTAAAAAATATGAAACATAGTATAGTTCGATTATAAATTCTTTTTTGAAAGAAATATTGTTAAAAGTAAAAAATCTAAGAAAATTTGATGAAAAATCCAAAAATGAGTTTGATTTTTGTTCTGTTAATTTAGTTACTTGACAACATATCGGTGAGATGATCAGAGAAAAAAAAACGTTGAGTAGAGAATTTGAAAACGTGTCCACCCTTGGTTAAACCCAAAACAATGATAAGAACTATGGATGTGTATTTATAAAAAACTTTATGTGCAAAAATAAAATGTGAAACTCATCATTTGATTTTCTATAAAAAATAAGTTGCTTATAAATTATGAAATTAAGTGCATAAAAAAGTTATTATTTATTTGTGATAGGTTGCATGCACATGCAAAGTTATTGGGAGCATGTGCATGAAGAATTAGTGGTACAACTTTTACATGGTGGACCTACCTGATGATGTGGATAGCTTGCATGTCAAGATAAATAGGTTAGTGGGGATGAACTATTTAGGTATTATATATTTGGTCGTCGGTAGTTGCCAGAGGACGTCGGTAGTCGCCGAAGCATGTTGTCTTACTTCTTCTAACAGAGGTAGTAGTCGCACACCGCCTCATTTCTTGTATGAACTCTACTCCGACTGCCACTACTCGATTGGGGGGGCGTAAGAGCTGCCCGCCTTCGCGTCGTGGCGGGTGCGCTTGGGTGGCGGCGATCCTGCGCCTGCCTCCAACGCTTGTTGTTGTCGTCGCCTGCCATCGCAATTTGTCGATGGATGTATGGATCAGAAACGGCCGAGGACAAGAAGTTGTGATGATGCCCCCTGTAACAGCCCAGTTTTTGCAAAAATTAAAAAATTTGTTTTCGGTGTGAATTGTTTGATTGCCTGATTTGTTTGCGGTGTTTGCATCCCCGATTTATCGATCGGCAATTATTTCCCCCCCTCTTATCTCGTATCGGACGGAGACCGACCCTTGCCACCCTGACACTCGACCTTTGCGACACCGGGTTTCACCCGATCACCGTCGTGAAAACCGCACGAGACCAGCCGCAGCCAACGGAACGAAAAACCCCGTTTAATAATTAAACGGGATATTTTTATAGCGCGACGGAAAGTGTTTTCGGAACGGTTCCAGCGCCAGGTGAACGCCTCCGGCTCGACTCGCTGTTCGCGCAGTTCGAAGTTTTACCCGAATCGGAGGTACTGCGGACCCCCGGCGGTCAGAAACGTGAGCACCGTGCGCGCGAGACAAAAACCGATGATGTTTTTGCAAACTGCCAGCCACCCATGCTATATAAAGACCACCACACTCCCACCCATTTTTAGGGTTTCCCTAGCCAAAATATGCAGCCACACCCCTGTTTTACCCCAATTTTCGCAGTAGTCACAGCCCAGCAGATCTGGACCGTCAGATCGCCCGATCTGATGGCTGAGATCGCCTCCAGCCTCTCAATCTCTCCTCTCTCTCTCCCCTGCCATGGACGCGCCGCCCGAGCCGTGGAGCCGCCGGAGCAGCAGGCCGCAGCCGCCGGCGCCTCTCCTCCCCTCTCCCCGCAGGTCTCCCTCTCCTCCTTCCCTCCTCCTCTTCCCTCTCTCACCTCCATCTTCTCCCGCGCAGGAACCAAGCCGCCGCCGCAGCCATGGAATCCGGCCACGGGAGCTCGAGCTCGCCGCGCCGCCCGGTGCTGTTCACGCCGGCGCCTCCAGCCGCCGAAGGCCGCCACCCGAGGACCCCCTGCACCGCCTGCCCCGCTGCCTGCCGCCGGTGGCCGGCGCTGCCACCGGGGCGCAGCCGCCGCCGCCGCCTGTCCTGCCCGTTCGGGACGGGGACGACCGGCTGGCCACCCCAACTGCCTCCTGGGCCGGCCTGCCCAGGGCGGCCCACCTGCGCCAGCGCCCACGAGGCCCAGCCGCCCCTCTCTAGGCCAGATCTGGGCCAAGATTTGGGTGAGGGCCCGTTTTATTTTTTTTCCCCTAGCTCTCTGTTATTTTTGCTAAGTGCTGATAAACTGTGTGCTGATCTGTTTTTGTACTGTAATTTCCCGTTAAACGGTAGCTCCGATGAACGTGCCCCCAAAACAAAAGTTGCTCAGTTTTGCGTTCTCTAGAATTCGTATGTAGAAAGTTTTTGCATTTGAGCTCATCTTGATTGTGTAAATGTGTGCTGAACAGGGCATCAGGCCGTTAAACTGCTACTTTTCCTGTTAAGTGCTGCTGTTATTATTTTGTTGCAACTTTGCATGATGATTGTAACAAATCCATGAGGCCTATTGCATTGATTCCTTTTGCGTTGCGTTAAGCAATGTTTCTACTTCAGTTTCATGCATTCACATGCCATATTTGCTTGCTGCATCATGTTTATATCTTGCTCCAAAGTAGCTATCCTGATGTTATTGTGCTGTTGTTGCTAAAACTGTTATTTTGTTGCAACTTCGGATGACGATTGCTTCGCAACCGTTTATCGGAATTGAGTGATTCCAGTTGCATTTTGTTAAGCATCATGTCTACTTTCATCCCATGTATTGCTATGTCATGTTGCTGCACTTTTGCATATAGATTTACCCCTGTTTATACAGCATGTGTGCATAACTTGTCTTGCTTATATCTTTTTAACCGTAACTCCGTTTGGGGTGTTCTTTATATGTAACTTGATTAGTTTTTCGTGTAATTTGTGTTTATGCTTTTGTTTGCTGTTGTTAACCAACCTAAAATATGGTTTAGGGCAGAACAGTACCAAATCCTTTAATTATCGTGCGGCACTTAGTGTTATGCCATGTTTAGGTTGTGCCTCACTTAAATTGACTAGCATAGATAGTATACTTTGTGCTTCACCTCTTGACCTGTTTGTGTGCTATGCCATGCTTGCTTGTGTTGCCATGTTAACAACCTTTGTTTATCACCTGTAGCTAAACAACCTGAAACACCGTAAACGTGCGGTATTCGTCGTGTGTGACGAGTACTCCACTTAAATCGTTAGTAACCGTTCTCGGCGATAGATCCGTATCGTGTTGCCGTGCCTTGTGTTGTCTCTTTGATCTTGTATTGCTCCGTAGTAATAGTGGTGCACCGTTGATTGCTTTCCAGTGTTTCCTTCTTGTGTGCTTCCGCGGGTACCTCTCGGAGACGATGCGAGCGTGCGATCGACTACACCTTCGGAACCCGACTTATCAACAGGCAAGGACTTACATTACTTATGATCCATTCTATTTCAACCAGCGGTTTGCATGCTAGTCTAGGTTAGGTTCGATGTTTGATCCTACCACATGTTTACAGCCTCTTTTAAACCGATACAGCCATGTCCCTTCCCAGCAAACCTTGTACTGCTATGTTACTATTGCTCGTTGCTCAGCCCTGCTTAGTATGCATGCTTAGGATGCTACGATGTTACCCTGTTACTCTTTGGGTTGGGATATCACCTGATTATTATATTATTGTTGTTGATGATATGATTATTGTTAATGTTGACTATATTCGACGAAGGATGGAAGGTCTAGGCTATCCCGCCCCGACGCTTTGTTCCATTCGAGTCACCTAGGATCCGAGTTCCGGGTATTGGTTTTAAGACTGAGCGTGCCTAACCGCGTGTGGGATTTTATGGGGTCCCCTTTTCTTACCTATCTAGCTTCAAACATTTCTAGTGGTGGCCCAAGCTGATTTTACCATTTGAAAACCGTGTGTGTCTGTCGGGTAGCTCCTGGCAGATATTATTTAAAACAACTCGGGCCAGCGGAGACATGGTTTCTTTGTTGGTCCACACCTGGAAGCTAGGGGGCTGCCCACATCTGTTTGGGTAGCTAACCCGACCTCGTCCAGACGGTAGAGGCCGATTCGAGAGCGCGGCCGGCTTTTGAGTTGGATGTCGACTCACCGGGGGCCACCCGGATTTGTTCGTTGTTAGCTAGAGGGACCTGTCGTTTCGGATCTCTTGGAACTAAATCATAAAATTGTTGCCTGTGATGGGTAGCAACTGAGAGTGATGGACGTGCGTGCGGAGCCTCGTAATGGGCAGTTGGTACACCCCTGCAGGGTTAAATCTTTTCGAGAAGCCGTGTCCACGGTTATGGATGACTTGAGACCTACGTCCTGTTCATAGACAACAAGAACTGAGATAATCTTAATATAACTTGATCAACGTGTGTGTGCCTTGACTGCTTCTTCTTCGTCGGGATGCGAAGAGGAGGACAAGGATAGGATAGGTGTTATGTTTGCGTAGTAGATGATAGCAAGACTTGTTGGAGGCGATTCCTCATCGAATGCTTGGCTCCTTATCTTACTCTCTAGATCGTTAGCCACTTCATAAATGCTAGTGCGGCAGCAACCTCACCACTTACCCCTTCCTTACCGTAAACTACTAGTTGTCCTAGAATGACGAGTGATGAAGTCCTTGCTGGGTCAGATGACCACTACAGTTGGATGCTGAGTACCTCTGTACTCATGATACTACCCCCAAACTCTTTTCAGGGTTCTTGATCGACAACAGGTATGGTGACCGACGTTTCACGTGGAGACTCGACGACGACTAGTTAGGCGGATCCTGGCGGAGGGCCTGGACCCGTGTGGTTATGGGATCGATGCTTTTCTCTTTGCCAGTAGGCATTTGATTGTAGTCTGTACTCATACATGTATCTTCCGCTGTTGTATTGTAGGCAGTTGTATGCCGCTTGTATGAGATGTTGTATCCTTGTATCTGTAATGTTGTGATATCATGTTGGAAATCCGGGGCATATGACTTCGTCATATGTCGCGGTGGGACCAATATGTGCTTCGTCCCCGGATCTGGATGGAAACATCTAGATCTAGAACAGTACCGCATATCGGGCCTTACACCCCCACCACCACCACAATTGTAGATATAGCGGCGGAGACAGCCTTTTGCGGGCCACTCCGTAATTTTTATGGGCCGAGGGGATATGGTGGTTCTTCTCTGACCCAAAAAAACACACGTATGCTAAAAATTCACATATATACGGACCGATGGCAGGATGGCGGATCTGCTAGAGTTGTTTTTACCACATATGAAGTATATCATATGGTATGCATAAACATTTTGAAATGATCAGAAAGCCCTCTATTAATGTGAGCACAAAGTGTGCATTGAATGCGTGCAGTGCCTGCACCACCTCAGCACGGTTGTAACTCCTGCCTCCCCCGCTCACGTCCCTCGCCCCCATGAAGCACAGGACGAACCCCGCCGAGCTCGCCAACACACCCATGGCGGCTAGCGGCTCAACATCTCACGTCCCAACTATATAAGAGCACCCCATGACTTCGCGCTCATCACACAATCCCCACTCACCCCAAACGCATAAGCCCCCTAATCGGGAGTCATGATGGCCGCCATCGCTAGAATCAGAGAAGAACACACATCGACCTTTGCGATTTCCCCCCATTGATTTAGCCACCAATGACCCCGCCGCCACCACTATTAGACTCCTGGACCCCGGTGCATAGATACATCAACATTGCAAGCCACAGGTGTTGAGTTCGTTGGGTACTGAGATTCCAGCGATCATCGTGACTTGCCGCCACTGGAGAAGATGCTGGCCTCGCCATCCGTCCACCTCCCGACGAGCTACAACTACGAGCAGACGCGTCATGAAGTGTCATGTTGATCTCGCCGCCCATCAACTTATCTGTGCCATATCACCAGAGAAATCACCACCAGTAAGGTCACAACCATCTTCCCTTTCTCATCATTATAAACCTGGTAGGTAGGACCCAGAGTCAGTGACTACTTGCAAGACGTATTCTAAAGTACGCCTTTTACATGGCCCCACGGGGAAATCATTTTTGAAATGAGTTTTCCTTTTCTGTTGACCAAACTTTGATCATGATTATCTCCTAAACCATAAATGCAAATGAGATGATTATTTTTGCATTATTTTTCTCATAAATTATCCTAAAGTATCGATTTATTGAGAATTTTGGGAGTTGTTTAGAGGTATTGGATAGCTTGTTGTCTATTTATGCTTTGTTTTAATATAATGTTACAAATATTTCTAGAAGAAAATATTGTAGGAATTGAAGACCAGGAGTACCTTGACCCTTTTTTGTGAGCAAGGCAAGCCACCACGCCCATTTGCTTGATGGCAAGGCAATGCAATGGTTGAAGATTGCCATTTACT
Organism: Bromus sterilis; assembly: GCA_950022295.1. Taxonomy (NCBI): domain Eukaryota; kingdom Viridiplantae; phylum Streptophyta; class Magnoliopsida; order Poales; family Poaceae; genus Bromus; species Bromus sterilis. The sequence continues at coordinate 277,285,837 of OX465599.1, read as the reverse complement.
TCATATTGCCCTACTCATGTTATTATTTGTAATAATCATCAAATTCTTGAGTTAATTAAAATGACATGTCACAAACACTAGTACCATGATAATAATTTTGTTTACTTTAACAATCATGACTTGCTACTTTACATTGCTATGAAATGTTACTTTACTTGCATGATGTATGTTTTTTATGATTGCTATGATTTGATCCTATGTTAATAATATGAATGAAGGATTGTAATAACAACCTTAAAACTAGTTAGTTTACATCCTTCATGGTTGATCAAGACATAGTACCGCTAAACTGAACTATTTTTGTGCGACCACAATTGTCCGAATGAGCAAACCCTTTAATTCGGTTATAGTTATGTCTTTTGTGCCGATCACCTTCCGAAAAAGCAAACCGGTTGGTATCTCCTTGTCCGGAGATCATCGTTTGAGCTGAGGGCCCCCGTCGGTAGGAGCTCTGAATGTTATGATGATCCCCAAGGGAAAGTGGCCATGACGGTGCATAGGTGGCCCAGTGCTATCTCACATGATTAGTGGCCACCCTTGCATGTCGCTTTGATCGATGGCCACTTGGTCAAGTGGGCCAATCATGCGGGCTTGGTTGAAAGAGCATAGCACCACGAAATGACAAGAAATTTTTCTCAAAGGTAAATGATGGGTGTAGATAACACCTCCTCGCTGGTTACCCCAAGTGGAAGGTTATGATATAGATAACAGCAATTTTCCCTTATGTGAGGACTGTAAGGTTTATCGAACCAGGAGGATTCCTGAGACGATAGGTAAGTATGTTGCTCTGGCGCTAACAGAAGATGCGGACATGCACACAAGAACACAAATAACATTGCTCCCAACGAGTACAGAGAGGTTGCCTATCTCTTCGACCTTGCTGTTTACAAAGGATCAAACACTACAGAAATAATAATAGTACGTCTAAAAAGAAAAGTAAACAGTAAATGCAAATGTGTAAACTATGGTGAGAATATGGACCGAGGTGCCATGACTTTCACTAGTGATGTCTCTCTCCCAAAAGACGATAAAAAAATTATAAACACACCACAATGCTAACTATGCTACTGGAAAGTAAAGAGGCTCGATTGTATGGGCATTTGATACGTCTCAAACGTATCTATAATTTTTTCTTGTTCCATGCTTATTTTGTGTCATTGCTACAACTTTTTGCCATGCTTTTGAATCATTTATTGGACTAACCTACTAATATAGAGCCTAGTGCCAGTTTCTGTCCGTTTTGTCATTGCAATGCAGAAAAGATCAAAAAATGAAGTTGCTCAGAAAATTCCCAAAAAAATACCAAAAATCTTTTTCATCGGAAGAGTCCTTCGGCTGGAGGAGGAGCTATAAGGAGGTCTACACCCACCAGTGTGGCACCCCGGCTCAGAGGACCGGAACGCCCCGTGCTCCAGCCCAGAGATCAAGTCTTCTGGAACACGTCACTACTTGATATAGAACTGAACAACTTTCTATTACCAAAGATATGGGTACAAGGGGTTTATTACAAGGCTGGCGGAGCGAGACGAAGGACAATCTTGCTCCTCAAGCTATCCACGGATCTACATCAAGCAGCAGCCTAACTTTCTAGCAGCGGAATATAACTTGGCAGTGGAACAACGGCGACGGTGATGAACTCCACTCCACAGGGACACTGGCTGGGACACCTCCTAGCTCGCAAACACCGGGAACGTCGTCCTACGCATCCAAATAGTTGCCTGCAAATCTGGCATGACACGCCAGGTCAATACATCGAATGTACTTGCAAGCTCACAATAACCAATGCACCAAGGCAAAATAATAACATGGCAAGCAGGTTAAAGTATATTAATGAATTAACCATATGATCATCAACATCATGCAAACAGGTGATCATCAAGCATAATATCATCATTAAAACTAATGCACAAACAACCATCGTTTAAGTTCGCATGGACCCCACATGATCATCGCATGATCATTTGTCTTACCTCAGAGCCATTGCAGACTCAAGCACTGGTTATTGCATGACCATCAACTTACGTGGATCGTCGCACGATCCTTCAACGGGTTAGGTGTCCTTCTGTTACCACCCAACCAATCTAATCATCGCATGATCAACGGGTCATCGCATGACCACCAACTTAGCACAATCATCCCACCGAACTCATGTTGATCCCATGGTGTGACCTAGTACGAACCGTGTCCAATACCGTGGACTCGGCTATTTGAATAGATTTGTGATACTCTACAGAGTTTGTGCGCTTTACCCACACTATGGAGTTTTTCCTCCATCCAGTACCTTGGAATGTCTCCCACGAAATGGACTAGGATCTCTCCAACGAGACCTCTCTACCGCATGCCTCCCTTACCGTATCACCTGGCATGCTTCGCAAGTCATGCCCTCGGTAGCCCCGTGTCCTCCAAACACACCTGCCATCGCATGGAAACTGACCATCGCATGGTCCATAAACTTTATCCCAAACGGGGACTACGCGCAATAACCAAACTGGCTCTCGAGACTATCGCCGCTTACCAAGCCAGGGTAACCGCGCGCGCATAGCCTCCCCTCGTTGGTGATACGAATAAGAGAGCACACCGATAGACCAAGCCAAGGCCTTCGCATATAGGTGAGTGTGGTTGCACTTGATAAGTTCGGTTCGGTGGCACCTGATCAACTTGGCACAAACATGTCTCCAACAACATACACAACAAGTATCAGTTGCAACATGGCAATATCGGTCCATAGCAACATAATGCGGAACAATCCAAGATACGATTATAGTTGTATCATTAATCAGATTATATTTAGATGATTAACTTGGTCATATTGAGACGATCAACATGATATCAACAAGTAACCTAGCCATGTCCAGATGAGCAAGGTGATAACATGCAACATATCGAGATCATGAATACCACTGGTGATTATGATGCATGCAAGCATAACATAGTGATAACATGATCAAAGCATGAACATAACATGGTAAAGGCATATCGTGATCACAATGGTTTCCAGCATATAATGTAATCAAAGCATATCATGAGGGTCGAATGTAGTCATCACATCATCGAAGGTGAAAGCAAGATTTTAAAGCACGTCAAAGCTTTGCAAAGGTGCAAGAGAAATTGTGGCTTGCCTTTCACCAACAAGGTGTAGGGGAAAGCTCCTGGTCTTCAGCAAGACAAGCCCTGAAAAAATATTCACATAAAGAAATGGGGAAAAATGGGTCAAATACACTTTTATTTGACCAGCAATTAACAAAAGAAAGACATGGCATGAAACCTATGCCAAAATGAAGAGGGAAACAAGAGCAATCCAATGAAAAAAGTTTCAACTCATTTGGACTTATATATCAAAAGATATTCAAGGTCAAAGTTTTGGTCAACATAATGATTTAAATTGATTTAAATCATTTTTGAATTAACCAGGGGTGCAGACGTCGAAGGCGGGTTCCTGGAGTGTGTTTTCATTAAGAAAACAGTTCGGGGATGACTCTGAGGCTGACTTGTGGGACCATGCTGTCATATGAGAGGAGAGGAGAGAGGAAATAGAGGAGGGAGAGCTCACCGACGGCGCTGCTCCGGCGAGGGGCCACAGCGGAGGCTGGGATCAGGGGGATCGACAGAGGGGGTCATGACGGTCCTCCCTGTACCTGTGGTGTGCGAAATGATGTCCGTTTGCTAGGGGGAGATGCGTCGCGGCGGCGCGGTCTTCGGTTCCGACGAGAGCGTCGACGCCGGCGACGATTCCAGCGATGGCTCGAGCGGGGCTTGGTCGAGGAGGCACCAGGAGGAGCAGGGGATTCGACTGGTGGCCACGGCGGGGTCTGGGGGGCTCTGGAGTGGGCTGGCCACGGCGAGGGCCAAGCGGCGGCGCTGGTGGCCGGTGAGGAGGAAGAAGGAACATGGGCTCCGATTGCTTGGCCTGGGTGTTAATTGGAGATGAGGAGAGGGTGCTGGTGTGGTGGGGAGAGCATAAGCACCACTATTTATAGCGGGGCGGCGATGCTTGCCCCGGGCGGCAACAAGCAGAGGAGGCTGCGGCGGCGAGGTGAGCTGGCGGCTCGCGGGGAGCTCGAGAGGCTTCTGGAGGGGGTGTGGAGCACGCGTGCGAGCAGGGGGAAGCACATGGGAGGAGGGAGGAGCACGTGCGATGGTGACGGGTCAGTGGGCTCACTTTACCCGTCGCGGGGCGCATGGCGGAGGGCGGACGGCAGGGATTACGGCGAGGGAGAGATGGGGAGATCGACGCGTGGTCGAAGAAAAGGCGTTGTGGCGCAACTGGACAACGAGAAGAGGACAGGGGAGCATTGGAGCACGAAGGGGACGCATCGGGCGGCCTCGGGCGCGGCGAGAGCACGCCGAGTGCACGCCAGGTGCGGCCAAGTGTGTGGCCACCAAACGCTCTGGTCCACACAGTGGGATTTCACATGGCCCAACATGTCTAGGCTATTCTCCTTCCTTCCCTGAGTACAGTGGTGCCCTTGGCTGGCCAAATTGAGCAAAGGATTGATCTTATCTTCAAAGATAAGGTTGTTGCAGCAATCTTGGGAGGCAAGCTGGGATAACATGGTGGGCATTTGGATAGTGCCACATTTTTACATGGTTTTGGGGTGCAAATTACTAATGATCTAGAGAATTGTAGCTCCATTTGATCAAGGAAAAATATACTTCCTTTGTAAAGCAACAAATGGGCCAGGAACACATTTTTGAAGCTGGCATCACTTTGGCTTGATGAATTTGGCTGAATTTTGGTGTAGCTAGGTTATATGTGGATGTGCATATGTGTGTAAAATTTCATGGCCATTGGACACACCTAGCTAGCATTTGCTTTACAAGGTGTCCCACTGGTCAGAAACTTCCACATGATGATGCACTCACATGGATGATGGGGTTTGGCCCAAACTTGGTTTTGTGGAGTTATTTAAAATGCTCAAAAAGTTTCAAGGCAAATGGAGTCCCCTAGCTTGCACTTCCTTCACAATGCCCCTTTCTGAATAATAACTTTGGGAATTTCTTGTGGGAGTTTGGCTAAGCAAATGATGGTGGAATTTGGTGTAGGCCAATGATATGATCACAAGAGATTTCACAAAAAGTTTCACCAGCAATGGATCAACAGAAATGATACCTCTTTCACAAAGTGCCATTCTGCCCCCACAGACAAATGAATTTTTCTAGAGGAAAATTCCAGTTGGGCCATGTAATGTTTTTGGAGAATTTGGCAAGATATAACATCAAGGCTATGAGGTAATTATTTGGGAATTTATGGAGCAATATAAATAGGGGTTTCCTCACAATCCTCAAAAAAGGGAATATTCTTTTTTATTGAAAAAGGAATATATGGCTTGAATAAAAGGGTGGCTTGGATGAGGTGGATCAAATAAATGACATGGGAAGGTCTTGGAATCAAGGGATACTTTTGAGCATGGAAAGAGAATATGCTCAAGTTCAAGTCCAAAGAGCTGCTCAGAAATCCAAACCAACTGGAAAATCTAGAAATAAATTTGAAAAGTTTTTGGAAAAAGAAAGTTCCAAAATCCAGTGTGTCACAAACCTACCCCCCTTAGAAAAATCTCGTCCTCAAGATTTGGTTGCTCAGGGAACCATTGAAAACTTACCGTCCTTATGGCCTCTCGGGTTTCCTTTTTACTGCATATTGTTCCCTTAGTAGCATCCAATATATTTTGCTTCAGGGGGTTTACTTCACCCAATCCATATTTCTGATTGAATATTCTTCTTTGATATCTCAGATCCTTCCCTGCTGATATTCATCCTCGTGTCTCCTGACTTGTATGGTAATGAGATGTCTTGTCATAGGCTGAATGCTGACGATACCCATACTATTACCGGGGTATCTCAGGCTTTATCCGCGACACGGTCTTGAATCCTTTGCATTGGCTTCTTAGAGAAAAGGCTCAACCTTCATGGATAGATGGTATCTTAGAATGCTTATCATCGTGGTGTTTATTGTGCGGGACTTGGAATGTCTGCACCTGGAGTTGCACCGTTTTGTCCTTAGCTCATCTATCTCGAGCATTAATCCTGACCGGGGCACAAATTCTGAATGTTTCCTCATGTTGAGATTCATTTGTCATGCTGGCATATCCATGGGTGGCGATAGACCATGTTACGCTCCGACGCGGTCACTATAGTCAAAATGCTGAGCTGGGTAGGTGGTCTTCAGCGAAGCAGACTGGAGTATCCCGGCAAGACGGACAATTCCGAACTTGAGTAAATGCTTGGGCTGACAGGCTGGGTACGCGATCCTTTGCCCACAGAGTGATATTTCTCCGTTGTAGGTATCTATGGTGCTCCACCTGGCTTCAACTAATCGAGGAAAATTTGACCTTGAGGCCCATATGATTCATCCTTTTGTCTTACACGTCGGACTCGCAAGAGTTGCATACTTTTGACAGCTTGCGAGGGTCACACTTACTCTGGTAGCCTATATTGCAGCAAGATTTGACATACGTCATGGCTGTCTGTCCCGAGTCTTGTTACTGTGACAATCATCTTCCTGTACCGGCTTCGCTTTCGTCAAAATCCTCTTCATGCATAACGGCTTATTATTCTGTCGGCATCTTCCTCTGAGACAGATGGGTTACCTTCACCTTTTGTCTCTTGTCTCATCATGATAATATTGGTTTCAATAATTGGGGCCTCAAGATTATCCTTCTCCGGGCCCTTGTCTGACGTGAGGAGCTGACCCTCGTGATTGGGGCAAGATCCAATGCTTCATTGCTCCCTTTCCTCAGGGTGTTCCTTCATGACTTTGTTAGTCTTCCTTCTAGGGTGAGGTGTGTATCTGATTCTTCTACTGACTTGTTTCCCGGGAGTTGCGGTCCTTTACCGCTGTTCATGTATATAAATCTTCCTTGATTACGAGCATGGCTGTATCCACACCGGGGTATCTCACATCCTTGAGAGGAATGCCCATAGAATGTGCGGGTCCTGATGACGCTGAAGCCTTTACTGCTTTTGAATAACTGGATTTCTAACAATATCGTGGCAGGCATGGTGACGTGTCGAGCAAGACCGGGTAGCTCGTCTACGAAGCTTGGTCGAGGTAGCTTGTTGGGGAAGGCCGGGTGTCGTACCTCATAAGCTTTCTTCGGTGGCGTATCGAGGACGATGGGGTGTCGTACACGGGAATCTGCCTTGATGGCTTGCTGGAGAAGACTGGGTTGTCTTACCCCGGAAAGTTTTCCTCTTTGCACTGTGGAGATACCAGTTCCTTGCACTGGAAGTTTCTGCGGCCGATCACAGTAGACAGCTGGGTATCTTGTGCTAGAATCCATCCATGGGCGTACTGAGCACGACTGGGTGTCTTGCACCGTAAGCTTCACCCGGTGGCTTGGGGTGGAAGGCTGAATGTCTTGGACAATAAGATATCCTGATAGCGTATTGAGGAAGGCTGATACACTATACATGTCGGCTGTGCCGGTATCTTGTCGCGGAAGACTGAGGTTCCGTATGTTCGGAATTTTACCATGGTAGCATGTGTACAAAACTGAAAAAATTTACCGACTGCTGGCTTATTAGAGGGAAACATTCTTCCAATCATTTCTTTGCTGGATATGGGCTTCAGGGTATGTTCTGACCGTCTTCCCGAATATACCGAAATATAATGACTTGTATTGGGCATGGTTGCGGCTGAGGTATGTCCTGCCTTTGTATGCATACGTTCATGGGTTAAAACTTATATTTTCCTTTGCTTGAATCTTAGCGGCCGTCGTAGTTGGTGCAGACTAGATGAAAATGATGGCTTCAGTAGCATCCATACGTGAGCCACATACTTCCATTTCAATCGAGTATGAGTTATTTTTGACTTGCTGACTTCCCAATTTGTTGCGGCCTTCTACTGATAGAGTCTCCACGGTTGTAGTGGTTACCGAAACGATGCTGACTTGATTCGAAAATTTATCTAGGCATAACTCATACTGGATCCCAATATTCCCAATGCATTCTGTGTGAACCCTTCTTGACTTGATGGCTTCATGATGCTCTGCGATCTTGTGCTGACTCTTCGAGGTATGCGGGTGTTATGAGCAATTTTCCATCGGGGTAGATAAAGCAACACCGAGGAACCAAACGGAGATCGAATGGAACCCAACGAAGAAATTCAACGGAGCGAAGATCAACAACAATCGATAGAAGAATCACTTCAAAAGCTTTAGCGGTAGTCGATGACCATCTGAATCCCTTGCATAAAACCGGCAAATAACCCAGTAGCCACCAGAACGGTCTTTACAACTCAGATCTGGGACGTTTACTGGAATAGCTCAAGCGCTGCTCAAGACGGCTGACCAAGAATCAGCTCAGTGCATGCGACAACGTTGATAAGAAGAGTGCAGAGGTCCTCTAAGACGGCAAAGAAAACGGCTCAGAGCATAGGGTCTCCACTGCGAAAAGAAACTCAACAACTGCCCGAGATGGCCGTAAAGCAGCTCAGAACACGGGTCGGTTGTTGAAAAGAGAAATATAAAATAGGCATACACCCCGGACGACCGAAAACGAATCAGCTCAGAACCAGGCGTGGTGCCAATATCAAAGAGCAATAAGCAAGAGTCCGTCAGAGTCATATACTTCCTGCAAAACGTATTCGTTAAACACCGAAGAACCAATTGATGAATCGGCGAGGAAAGTCAACGAAGCAAGGATCAATAGTACCGAAAGTGCGTCGGGTTTACATGTAAATAGATCATAACTTACTGCTAGCACAGCAACATGCATCAAGCAACATGCAACATGAACTACGCGAAATTTAGGCGCTACGATCCATCAACGGATTGCCGGAAGCAGGGGGATCTAGCGGAGGAGTTGCCGAAGCCAAGGCTGCGACAAGCGACCTTCTTGCTTCCCTTGCATCACTAACCAGCTCGACAAGGAGGGCGTACTCGGCGACCATGTAGCAAGACATACAGGTCACCACTACATCGACTTCCGCAAGAGGTCAAGGGAATCCTATCTGTTGAGTATTGGTGGTCAAGGTGGGATAGAAATGGAAGGCGCGATCCTGATGCATCGCGCTCTCCTGCTGGCGAAGACCTGCGAGTCCTGCCAAAGCATCTAGCTAGACGGCACGATCTGGGGTCAGGGAGAATCCACCTTGGAAGTTGTAGGCGTGCATGCCGATGGGGAGGTTGACTGCTATGAGGACCTTAGCACAGTACTCCAGCATCGATCCTCCAATTGTCGTCGGGAGCACTTGGTATCGCAGACTCTCTCCATTGGGGTAGAGAGTCCACCAAACGTCGGCAAGCAGATGGGCAAAGCTGGTTGGTGAGGGGGAGGATAGGTGGTCGAGTGGATACTCCTCCATCTACACTCGTCAGATCAGATCGTTAGCAAAAGAATGCTATCTATATGCAACAATCAAATGCACCACACAAGCAAGCTATAACTTCTAGCTCTAACGTCAATCTAATGTCCTCCTAACGTTCGCACGGACTAGGTTGTCCTACAACCAGTCCTGCTCTGATACCAAGTGTTGTGGCACCCCGACTCAGAGGACCGGATTGCCCCGTGCTCCAGCCCAGAGATCAAGTCTTCTGGAACACGACATTGATTGATATAGAACTAAACAACTTTATATTACCAAAGATATGGGTACAAGGGGTTTATTAAAAGGCTGGTGGAGCAGACGAAGGACAAGCTTGCTCCTCAAGCTATCCATGGATCTACATCAAGCAGCAGCCTAACTTTCTAGCAGCGAAATATAACTCGGCAGCGGAACAACGGCGACGGTGATGAACTCCACTCCACAGGGACACTGACTGGGACACCTCCTAGCTCGCAAACACCGGGAACGCCGTCCTACTCATCCAAAGAGTTGCCTGCAAATCTGGCATGACACGCCAGGTCAATACATCGAATGTACTTGCTGTTGGATATGTGCCCTAGAGACAAATTAATAAAGATATTTGTCACATATCCGTTTTGTTCATAATACGTTTTATACTATGCTATAACTGTATTACTTGGAAATACTAATACAGGTGTAGTATAAAACATGGTCCGTAGTTTAAACTCGGGTAAACTATCTCATTGGGCAATTGATTGATCAAGCTTTCCTGATCATGGCGACACTTAAGTCCATTGACAATGAGGTCATATCGTTAAGGGGAATGATGTGATGGACGTACACCCACCTAAAGTATTGCAATGTGATCGAGTCACATAGTTCAGCGTTGCTATGACTTTGTAACGTATGGCTTAGTCCTTAGACCGTAATGATCATACGTAATTATCATCTATGAGGAGACTTTGATTTGTATCCCACCGCCTAACTGAAATATGCTAGCTTTAACGGTGCACTTTGGGTATTCCGAAATAGATGGTTGATGAGTATGTTAATAGATCAGAGCGGGATTTGTCAGTCCTTGTGATAGGACAGGTACTCTGGGCCCACTCGGTGATATTGCATCAACACCTTGCAAGGACGTGACTAGGTCACAAGAGATGCAATGATCATGGACGAGAGAAGTTGTTTGTTGTGAACGAGATGTGAACACGGTATGTAGGATACCGACGATCAAACCTCAGACAAACAAAGTACCGCAGCACAAAGGGATTACGTCATATCGTTAACGGTTTCCAAAAGCGATCGAAGTTCATTCGATGGAAGCGCAGGGGATCTCAAGGATTGTAACCAGGTCCAACTGACTAGTCATTGGTCAATGAGAAGAGTCTCGACCATGTCTGCTGTTTCCCGGACCGTTAGGGTGTTACACTTAAGGGCAATCGATGCATAGGACAGTTACGGGATCAATCGGTGAAATAGGAGAAATCACCGGAATAGTTCCGGAGGAGGACGGAATGGTTTCCGGACATTTTGAATAGTTCAAAATAAAAGTTTAATTGTTTTAATAATGTTTTATTATTTAATTATCTGAATTAAATATTTAAAACATATTAAAAAATGAAAAAAATGGGAAAAAGGCTAAATGGGCCCATGGGGCCCATTAAGGGAGGAGGGGGACTCCCCCCTTGGGCTTGGCGCCAAGGGTGGGGCCCACTCCCCCCCCTTGTCCGGCGCACTCCCCCCTTGGGAGTTTAGTCCCACATGGGGGAGGGGAGGAGGATAGCACCCCCCTTGGCCTATATAAGGAGGGGTAGCCCCCCTTTTTCCAACACACCAATATCTCCTTCTTCCTCCTTCTCCTTCCCGGAAGTGGACTCCCCTTGTTTGGAGTTTGTACCTGGATTGGAGTTCTCCACCATAAGGCAGGCCGTCGTTCTGCTGGAGTCGGGATCCATAGCCGTCTTTCTTCCGTTGCTCGCCTGGTTCGGGGCCCGGGAGGAACATCGATTGTACCGTACGTGTATAATCTCTTCGAGGCACTACACCTGTGGTGCCACTTCGTCGCTGGAGGTTTACCGGTAGTCATCCTCGCCGGTGGTGGTCTTCTACACGACAGGGAGGTCGTAGTTCCGAGTCTACGCCAGCCACGTTCGCAAGAACGTTTCCCTCTTTCGGTCTCCAAAGGTATGAACACCGATTCTCTGCGTTACTTTACATCGCCATAGCATAGATCTTGGGTTCGGGTACCGTATGTATGAAAATTTTGTGTTTTCTGCCCCGTATCCCAACAGTGGTATCAGAGCTAGCTATGCGTAGATGTATTGTACGGGTAGAACACATCTAGGATGTGGGCATCGAATCTTCATTCGTTACCCTCCCACGTGTACTCATTTAGCATTGCGGCAATGTTTGATGAAGTGGCCCCCGACTGACCTTACACGTTTACGCGAGACTGGTTCCACGCTTGACATATGGCTTGTACCATATAAAGTGGCTGGGGGGGGGTGTTTGTCTCTCTGCATTAGCGATGCGAAGATGTTTGCAACGGAGGGCCCCGACAGGGGTGTAATAGAGACGGATGGGAGACGGTGTTGTGGCATGTCTTTCGCAGGATAGAAACGGTTCTCTCTCTCGAAACCCCTAGCAGCCACGTAAAACTTGCACAAGCTAATGTAGAAAGTCGTTTAGCTTTTGCTTTGCATGAAGGGGGGTCATAGGTTGTATGATTTACAGTTTTACTTCCTGTTTTATGCTAGTATGCTAGATATATCGACGGTAGCACGAAACAGGACCATCTCTCACAATACCAAAATTGTGTTCTCCCTTGGTGGGCACCGCCTGGAAGGTTCTCCCATATGGCTTGATGCTCCGTACATACCGGAGTTGTCCTACATATTAAACGGAGTTCTCATGAGGTTGGGTTCGGCAAGCCTGGCATATGCAGATATGGCCTTGCTGAACAGCTAACATCAAGGTTCGATTGGCAGGCTTGACGTATGTAGATGCGGGCCTGGAACACAGGAGACCGAAAGGTCGAGCACGAGTCACATGCCTGGTGTGATTGGCTTAGAGGCCTACCTGGTTCGCATACTGATGGCCGTGACGATCGGGGGAGGTATGGGGGCTGGGATTGTGTAATCACTTAATTAAATTGAGAGGTGTTTATCTAAGTGGGAGCTTTCTAGAATTTTGAGATTAAATTGAAACTCCACATTATGAACAAATATCTAAATATGTATCCTTGTGAATCAACCTTGTAGATGGCAGCACCTCGCCCCTCGTTCAACTTAGGATAATTCCTAGAGAAAGATAAGCTAAAAACAGATGGGACAAACTTCACCAACTGGTTCCGCACCCTGAGGATTCTCCTCGTTCCCCTCAAGATGGCATACATACTAGAGGACGTGTTAGGTGACACACCAGCAGATGATGCCAGTCAGGACGAGAAGAATGTCTATCTCTCCAGGACTGATGATTACAACCTTGTCCAGAGTGGCATGCTCTACTCCATGGAGGCTGAGCTGCAGAAACGTTTTGAGAGGATGGGTGCATATGAGATTATCACCGACCTCAAGGCAGTCTTCGCACCTCAAGCCAGGGCTGAATGGTACGAGGATTATGAAGCCTTCTTCTCAGCAAAGATGGACGAGCACGGCAGCGTGAGTGAGCACGTAGTCAAAATGTTTGGCTACGTTCAACGCTTGAATGCTCTGGAATGCCAGATTCCAGATGAACTTGCTGTTGATAGGGTGTTGCAGTCACTTCCCCCTAGCTACAAAGGCTTTGTGCTGAACTACAACATGGAGGGGATGACCAAAACCCCTTCTGAGTTGTTCGCCATGCTGAAGAGCGCCGAGGTTGAGATCAAGAAAGAGCACGCCGTCTTCATGGTCAACAAGACCACTGACTTCAAGAAGTCAAAGCAGGCGGGAGAAGGCCAAGAGAGGTGGCCCCAAGAGGGATGGCAAGTCAGTTGCCGCTCCTCCCAAGGCACCCAAGCCTAAACCCGGAGTGGAGTGCTTCTACTGCAAGGGTGAAGGTCACTGGAAACGCAACTGCCCCAAGTACCTAAAGGACAAGAAGGCTGGCAAGGTCGCCAAGAGAGACGAAGGTATATTTGATATACATATTGTTGATCTTCTCTTGACAAGCGCCGGGAACACATCCTGGATATTTGATACAGGATCTGTCGCTCATGTTTCTAATTCCATTCAGGGACTAAGGAATAGGAGACGCTTGCTCAAAGATGAAGTGACGATGCGCGTGGGGAATGGCTGTCAAATTGAAGTCTTGGCGGTCGGCACGAAGCATCTTAGTCTCCCTTCGGGATTGGTGTTAGTTCTGAATAATTGCTACTATGTACCCGCGTTGAGTGTGAACATCGTTAGTGGCTCTTGCTTGAAGCGAGACCGCTATTCTTTTAAGTCTGATACAATTGGTTGTTCGATTTATAAGGATGAAATGTTTTATGTTCACGCACCAGAGTTGCATGGTTTATTCGTACTTGATCTCGATTGTGACGTGTGTCACATTAACAATATTGAGGCCAAAAGATTGAAGAATGATGAAGATCACATGAATATGTGGCATTGCCGACTTGGTCATATTGGTATAAAACGCATGGAGAAGCTCCATAAGGATGGACTTCTTGAGTCATTGGATTTTGGATCCCTTGATACATGTGAACAATGCCTCATGGGCAAAATGACAAGGACTCCATTCAATGGCATAATGGAGCGTGCGGATGTCTTATTGGGGATCATACACTCGGATGTATGTGGACCCATGAACATCCCCACTCGCAATGGTCTTCGTTACTTCGTGACCTTTACTGATGACTTGAGTAGATATGGGTATATTTACTTGATGAAGCACAAGTCTGAAACCTTTGAAAAGTTTAAGGAATTTCAGAATGAGGTCGAAAATCAACTCGGAAAGAAAATCAAGCACCTTCGATCGGATCGTGGTGGCGAGTATTTGAGTCACGAGTTTGGCAATCATCTGAAGTCTTGTGGCATAGTACCACAACTTACGCCGGCAGGCACACCTCAGAGAAATGGTGTGGCTGAGCGACGCAATCGAACCCTATTGGATAGCGTACGATCGATGATGTCTCATACTGATTAGCCTGTGTCATTCTGGGGGTATGCATTAGAAACTGCCGTTCATATTCTTAATAGGGCACCATCCAAATCCGTAAAGACAACACCACTTGAAGAATGGCATGGCACAAAACCTAAGTTGTCTCACCTGAAGATTTGGGGTTGTGAGGCTTATGTTAGGAAACTACAGCCTGACAAACTTGAGTCCAAGGTGGATAAGTGCATCTTTGTGGGCTATCCCAAGGAAACTTGTGGATACACCTTCTACAACAAGTCTGACAGCAAAACGTTTGTTGCCAAGACGGGACACTTTCTTGAGAAGGAGTTTCTCGCGAAAGAGTTGAGTGTGAGGAAAATAGACCTCGATGAAGTGACTGACCAATCACTCCAATTGGAAGAAACGGCTACGGAAATTGTTCTGGAACCATCTTCCACAGTGGGAGCTGAAGAGAATGGCCAGAACGACATTCATAACGATCATGACATTGATGATGATCATGATGGGAATGAAGAGGAACCTTTTATGCCCCGTAGGTCATCAAGAGTCCGTCAACCTACTGAGTTTTACGGACAGCTTGTGAATGCAATCTCGGCTGATGAGTCGGATGAACCTACAAGTTACAAAGAAGCAATGGAGGGACCCGAGTCCGAGAAATGGCTTGAAGCCATGAAATCCGAAATAGACTCCATGTACACCAACAAAGTATGGACTTTGGTGGATATTCCCGAGGACCGCAAGGCCGTCGAGAATAAATGGATTTTCAAGAAAAAGACTGACGCAGACGGAAACATATCTGTCTACAAAGCTCGACTTGTCGCGAAGGGTTTCCAACAAATTCAAGGAGTTGACTACGAGGAGACGTTCTCTCCTGTAGCGATGATAAAGTCTATTAGGATCCTACTAGCAATAGCTGCATATCATGATTACAAGATATGGCAGATGGATGTGAAAACTGCATTCCTTAATGGCAACATTGAGGAAGAGTTGTATATGATGCAACCAGAAGGGTTTGTCGATCCAAGGAACGCTGGTAAGGTGTGCAAGCTTCAACGGTCCATCTATGGGTTGAAGCAAGCATCTCGGAGCTGGAATCTTCGATTTTATGAGGTCATTAAAGATTTTGGATTTGTCCAAAACGTCGAAGAGTTCTGCGTCTATAAGAAACTGAGTGGGAGCTCTGTAGCATTCCTTGTGTTATATGTAGATGACATATTACTAATAGGGAACGATAAGAAATTCTTAGAGGAAGTGAAGGAATATCTGAATGGACAATTTTCCATGCAGGACCTAGGTGAAGCTGCGTACATATTAGGGATTAAGATCTATAGAGATAGACCTAATCGACGGTTGGCCTTGAGTCAGAACACTTATATTGACAAGATATTGAAAAGGTTCAAAATGGATGACTCCAAGAGAGGTCTCTTGCCAGTTATAAAAGGTTTCAAGTTAAGTGTGACTTAATGTCCATCCACAGCAAAAGAGAAGGAGGAGATGTCCTCAAAGCCCTATGCCTCAGCCATAGGTTCTCTCATGTATGCTATGTTATGTACCAGACCGGATTTAGCGCTGGCCATTAGTATGACTAATCGCTACCAGAGTAACCCAGGAATGGCTCACTGGACAGCAGTAAAGAACATCCTTAAGTACTTAAGAAGAACCAAGGATCTCTTTCTCGTTTATGGAGGAGTTGATGAGGAGCTCACCGTAAATGGTTACGTTGACGCAAGCCTCGGCTCAGATCTAGATGACTCAAAATCCCAGACGGGATATGTTTTCATGTTGAACGGTGGCGCAATTAGCTGGAGGAGCGACAAACAGTCAGTCGTCGCCCAATCTACAATGGAGTCGGAGTATATTGCCGCTTGCGAAGCGTCAAACGAGGCGCTGTGGATGAAGAAGTTTGTGATCGAGCTTGGCGTCTTTCCCAGTTGCACTGACCCCGTGGGAATCTTCTGCGACAACACGGGTGCCATTGCTAACGCGAAGGAGCCAAGAACTCACTCTACAGCCAAGCACATCCTCCGGAAGTTCCATGTGACGCGAGACTACGTTAGGGATGGACACACTAGGATTCACAAGATACATACGGATCTGAACGCAGCAGACCCGATGACTAAACCTCTTCCACAGGGCAAGTTTGAAGAACACCGAGAGACCATTGGTGTTAGATACTTACCTGATATAAGCTGGCGTAATTTGTACTCTAGTGCAAGTGGGAGACTCTTGGATATGTGCCCTAGAGACAAATTAATAAAGATATTTGTCACATATCAGTTTTGTTCATAATACGTTTTATACTGTGCTATAACTGTATTACTTGGAAATACTAATACAACTGTAGTATAAAACATGGTCCGTAGTTTAAACTCGGGTAAACTATCTCATTGGGCAATTGATTGATCAAGCTTTCCTGATCATGGAAACACTTAAGTCCATTGACAATGAGGTCATATCGTTAAGGGGAATGATGTGATGGACGTACAACCACCTAAAGTATTGCAATGTGATCAAGTCACATAGTTCAGCGTTGCTATGACTTTGTAACGTATGGCTTAGTCCTTAGACCGTAATGATCATGCGTAATTATCATCTATGAGGAGACTTTGATTTGTATCCCACCGCCTGACTGAAATATGCTGGATATAACGGTGCACTTTGGGTATTCCGAAATAGATGGTTGATGAGTATGTTAATAGATCAGAGCGGGATTTGTCAGTCCTTGTGACAGGACAGGTACTCTGGGCCCACTCGGTGATATTGCATCAACACCTTGCAAGGACGTGACTAGGTCACAAGAGATGCAATGATCATGGACGAGAGAAGTTGTTTTTTGCGAATGAGATGTGAACACGGTATGTAGGATACCGACGATCAAACCTCGGACAAACAAAGTACCGCAGCACAAAGGGATTACGTCGTATCGTTAACGGTTTCCAAAAGCGATCGAAGTTCATTCGATGGAAGCGCAGGGGCTGTCAAGGATTGTAACCAGGTCCAACTGACTAGTCATTGGTCAATGAGAAGAGTCTCGACCATGTCTGCTGTTTCCCGGACCGTTAGGGTGTTACACTTAAGGGCAATCGATGCATAGGACAGTTACGGGATCAATCGGTGAAATAGGAGAAATCACCGGAATAGTTCCGGAGGAGGACGGAATGGTTTCCAGACATTTTGAATAGTTCAAAATAAAAGTTTAATTGTTTTAATAATGTTTTATTATTTAATTATCTGAATTAAATATTTAAAACATATTAAAAAATGAAAAAAATGGGAAAAAGGCTAAATGGGCCCATGGGGCCCATTAAGGGAGGAGGGGACTCCCCCCTTGGGCTTGGCGCCAAGGGTGGGGCCCACTCCCCCCCCCCCTTGGCCGGCGCACTCCCCCCCTTGGGAGTTTAGTCCCACATGGGGGAGGGGAGGAGGATAACACCCCCCCTTGGCCTATATAAGGAGGGGTAGCCCCCCCTTTTTCCAACACACCAATATCTCCTTCTTCCTTCTCCTTCCTGGAAGTGGACTCCCCTTGTTTGGAGTCTGTACCTGGATTGGAGTTCTCCACCATAAGGCAGGCCGTCGTTCTGCTGGAGTCGGGATCCGTAGCCGTCTTTCTTCCGCTGCTCGCCTGGTTCGGGGCCCGGGAGGAACATCGATTGTACCGTACGTGTATAATCTCTTCGAGGCACTACACCTGTGGTGCCACTTCGTCGCTGGAGGTTTACCGGTAGTCATCCTCGCCGGTGGTGGTCTTCTACACGACAGGGAGGTCGTAGTTCCGAGTTTACGCCAGCCACGTTCGCAAGAACGTTTCCCTCTTTCGGTCTTGTCGAGACCCGGGGTTAGCGTATGTAATTCCAGTCACGATACAATCACATGGAGAGCCGAGAGCCGTACCCACTTGTCTAAGCAGACAAGGCCAAGCACAGAACGCTCTCGGAAAGCATCAAACGTGAGGGGCTTCCCATTCAGGCCGGATGATCAACTGAGATGGGTCCTCAACGTTCGCTCACAAGTCTAAATGCTTATGGGTGGTGAATACCATACTCATAGACAAGTCGCCTCAACCATGTTATCGATTGGATCCTAACTCTTACATAGACTTACTCCAGCCCGATCACTTAGTCGGGGTCTAGGGCGGGCTCGATCATACAACAAAGTGTGCACGTGACAGAGTCACGAGCAATCGCATCGCGATGCCCCAAGCTGCGCACATCTAAGGGCCACTTGGTGTATAAAAGACCGCCAGCCAGATCACAACTAAGGTCTCGAAAACCCATACTAAGACATGCATGTTATAAACATGCACGCAGCACACATGCCTAGTATGAACATCATGTATCATCACATAACTCTACAAAGTATTCTTTATTGATATACAGATAGAGCATACAAAGATCACATGTCTGTGATCAACATTACATCATACAACGGAAGCAAATTAGGTCTGAGTACAGAAAAGTTTAACGAATGGCTTAGAGAAGCCTTGTAAACAAACATGCCCTTCCACGAGGGACCAGACTGCTGTCTGGGACTATACTACCAAGGTCAACGTCGAGCTTCGGTTCAGTGACTCCATCGGGGTCCGGGTTCTCATCTAAAACATAGAATAAGCAAACGTGAGTACAAAGTCGTACTCAGCAAGACTTACATCAGATCTATACTACTCATGCTCAAGTATCAAGGTAAAAGGAGGTGGGGTTTCATCATGCAGAAGTGCCAGCTTTGACTTGGCTAATCCTGAACTACGAGTACCAGACTTGAGATAAGAAGCGTACACGAGTCCACTACATCTCCAACCAAAGCACCACTATGGTTACTTCCTCGACTTCCCCACGAGAAAGCACACCATAGTACTCACACTTATCTTGGTGTATTTTAGAAGTATCCAATTCAAGTTGTCTAATAATCAGGTACAGGTTCCAAGTAGTCCTTAACCGCGGACATGGCTATTCGAATAGTTTTGTTAACCTTGCAAGGGTGTAAGCTACACACACATGACCATCGGTTACCGCCAGGTCTCGCCACCGTTCAAGAGGTGACAGCGAGGATGTTCACCACGACACTTCGCTCACAACCGGTCTATTCCAGGAGTCGACTATCTGAGTTTGCCTCCGCTCGAGAGCCCGGCCGGATCAACGAAACGGACTCAAACAATGTAAGTGACCGAGACGCCACCTCTGGCAGATGGTTTTCCTGCCTCACAGGTGCACCCACATATCTATATGATGCAACCATTTCCTTCGTTCTTTTTCTATGCACATGTCAAATGGAAAGCCCGAACTAATGTGACTCCTGGACGTCGACACGGATCAAGGTACTAGGCCGAGAGGGGTCAGTGAGCCCAATGTGTGGTTGTACTCTTTGTCTTGGATTACCATACAAGAACTCGGTACTTAAGGCGGTGTTCAACGAGACAACCCACTGTGTACTCCTACACAGCCTCTCATCATTCACCTTGTATTAGGGTGGATTCACCGACACAGTTTCACTTTCATCAACACCATGTTCACCATCATCCCGACTCACATCAAAAGCAACCTCATGTAACACTAAGCATGCAATAAGCTGTAACAGTTACAGGGGCCTCATGATATCAACCAACTCCTATGTCAGCTAGGATTGTGGTTTGCTTACTACTGTGACAAGATGATAGGTCATGCATCGGATATGGGTTCAACTATGCGGTAGAATCGATACAAAGTGATCTCCTAAACATGCATAAGCGAGACTGAGAGGGAATTGGGATTTTATAGACATGAACAATGGGGTTTGCTTGCCTTGCTGACGATACACGGGTCTTAACGGTGGTCTTCTTCTTCGGGGGTGATCACCGTCTCGGAAAAGCTGGTACCGGAAACAATCATCAACAAGGGGGGATAACTTCGGAGTAAAATGCACAAGCACATGATATTGTTGTCCATGAGGTGAATGGTGCTGGTTTGTGGTACATTTGATTTAAATGAAGTGTATTGCATTTGAAATGCAAATTCAAACTCCATATATGAATTTCAATTTAATTAAAATGCATTTGAAAAATGTTTGATCATTTGAAACCATGTGATCATATGTGTGATATGCTTCTGAAGTACAAGTGAGATGTGGTGTATTGCCATAGTTCAAATTTGAATTGCATTTGAATTAATTCCATTTAAGCCAAATAGCAAAAGCTAATGGTCCCATTTTAAAATCAACTCAAACATGGTTGAAAGTTGCATATTTGGATAGAGAATTTTATGCTGATCATTTTTCATATATTATTTGTCCAAATTGGAGTTCATATGAATTTTCTATGAATTTCCAAAGTTTATATGATTTTCTGTAATTTCTGTAATTCTTTTAATTCATTTCTATTTTTCTGGAAAGTCTTTATTGCATCAGCATGATGTAATGCTGACATCAGTGGGGGGGCTGACATGTGGGCCATGCATGTCAGTGACTCTGTTTTAAAAACCGGTTTAATTAGCTTAACAGAGGGGTTAAGGGGGGGGGGCTGGCCCACTTGTCATTGGGCTAGGGGGGATTAGTGGGTCATTAGCTTAGGTTTAGGGGGGGTTAATGGCGGACGTCGCCGGCGGCCACTGTTGCCGGCCGGAGCATCGCCGGAATCGCGATTTAGGCCACGGGGAAGGGATCTACGGGCATTGAAACGTAGCCCGCAGGCTGGCGCATCTCGGGGAGCTGGCGGGGGTCAAGAAAACGCTCGGGGGCGTCGGCTACTTCAATGGAGGCGGCGGCCGGAGCTGCTGGAAAAGGAGAAGACGACGCAGAGAGCACGGGGAGGAGAAAGGAGAGGGGGAACCGGCTCGCAGTGCTCACCTAAACACGAAGAGAGGCACGGCGGCGCCGGAGAAGAAGCGTACGGAGCTCAATTTGTCGCTGGATCGCACGGTGGCTGCGGTGGTTCGGCGAAGCTATCGTCTTTGCTGGTGCTCCTAGCTGCAAATTAGAAGCGCCACTCGAACGGGTTGTCGCCGGGGAACCTCCCAGACATCTTGGCTCGCCGGAAGGAGCTCGGTGGCCGCGTGGAAGCTTGACGGCGGCGACGGCGTCTCTCGGTTGCGTGATGGAACTGGCGAAAGAGGGAGAGGGGAAGAACCAAGGGAGGGGGAGAAGGACCTGGGGCCTTCCAGGCTTCCACGGGGAGGGTTAGGAGGCCAGGGGGAAGCAGGAGGTGGCCGGCTGCCGTGGCATGGCCGCCACGCAGCTCCCAGCCTGCCTGGCGCGGGGGTAGAAGACGACCCTGCCCCTGGTGGGCTGGGCCGGCTTGCTGGCCAGGCTGGGCCACATGGGCCAGAAGCACGGGGCCTCCTCTTTTCTTTTTGTTCTGTTTCTCTGCTTTCTGTATTTTTCTGCTGCCTTGATAAATAAATACCTAGGCAATTTAAAAAATTCCCAAAACTTTTATATGGACTTACAAAGCATATAGTTAGCCACTCACAAGTTTTGGAGATTTTTGAAAATCAAACAATTTGAATTTAAATTAAAATTGGAGTTAAATTTAATTTCCAATGCACCTTTTGAATTTTTGAATATTTCATGGGCATGGGAAAATCCCCAAACCACTTTTGCAATGATCAGCAACAATTCTAGGAATTTTCCAAACATTCAAATGATTTTTGGAAAAAGATTTTTATCTGGCCATTTGATTTAATTTCTCAGGGCTTTTCTTTTCCCTATTTTTGAATTTCTTTTGGAATTTTTGCATGATGCAAAGGGATCAAACAAACCCTAGCACTTACCCTAGTTGGGGTTCTGACAGGTCTTCAAAGGTATGAACACCGATTCCCTCCATTACTTTACATCGCCATAGCATAGATCTTGGGTTCGGGGTACCGTATGTATGAAAAATTTGTGTTTTCTGCCCCGTATCCCAACAGTTGCAAGCTCACAACAACCAATGCACCAAGGCAAAACAATAACATGGAAAGCAGGTTAAAGTATATTAATGAATTAACCATATGATCATCAACATCATGCAAACAGATAATAATCAAGCATAATATCAACATGAAAACTAATGCACAAACAACCATCGTTTAAGGTCGCATGGACCCCTGATACGTCTCAAACGTATCTACTTTTCCAAACACTTTTGCTATTGTTTTGCCCTCATTCTTGCATGATTTGGACGAAACTAACCCGGACTAACGCTGTTTTCAGCAGAGCTACCTGTATGGTTTTATTGTGCGCAGGAAAATGGATTTTTGGACGTCCCAGAAAAATACTAGAAAATCCACGCACCCGAAGGAGCCAGATGCCAGAAGTGGGACCAGAGGGGAGCCCAGGGGGCCCCAGGAGCCCCCTGGCGCGGCCAGGGGTGGGGCGCGCCCTCAGGCCGCCTGGGGGCCTCCCCCCTCGTGTGGTGCCCTACCGATGCTCCTATTTATTCCCGTGACGCGAAAACCCAAAAAAGAAGTCCTTTCCCAGTTCTCGTCGCGGAGCCGCCGCCACCCTCTGTTCTTCTCCGGGAGGGCTAATCTGGAGGCTGTTTTGGCCTCCGGAGAGGGGAGATCATCGCCATCGTCATCATCATCACCACTCCATCCTCCCTCCATGACTTCTCCATCCATGTGTGAGTAATTCCCTGCTATAGGCAAAGGGGATGGTAGAGATTGGATGAGTTAGATCATGTAATAGTTTATCAGATTGTTGAGGGCATGTTGCCTATCATCTAGTTTGGTGTTTATCATCTTTGCTTCAACTTGTTGCTCTTAATGCTTGTCACTTTGGGCCCGAGTGCCATGATTTCAGATCTGAACCCTATGTGTTTTCATGATTATATTTGTGTTCTTGATCCTATCTATGAGTTGTTTGCACCTGTTATAGTCCGGAACCGGCGATCCCAAAGGTGACAGCTTGGGACACCAAAGGGGATGGACTGTAATTTGAGGATTCCGTGTGTCCATTGATTGTTAATGCTTTGTTTCGGTGCTCTTTGACAGGAGCACCTTAATCTCCATAAGTTCCTTTTGGCCCCGTTCGTAGCGGGACGGTAGGACAAAAGATGTTGTGCAAGTTCTTATTGCAAGCACGTACAACTACCTGTGGGATACATGCCTGATGTTTGATTTATGCCTAGATGATCTTTGCTTTTTTGTGTGCCTTGCCCCAAGTTAAAGACATGTTGTGTCTCATCCATGCAGCGCCCAACCATCCATCTCCCTAGCCTACAGTGCTTTTAATTCTGCTGGTTACTAGTTATTTACTTTCGCTGTTTTACTATTACCGTTGCTATCATCAGTTCCATATCGCAGTTACTATTAATATCTTGTTGCAAGTAAGTGTATCTCAGGTGCGGTGGAACTGACAACTCCACTGTTAAAGCTTGTGGCTATTCTTTGGCTCCCCTTGAGTCAAATCAATAAATTGGGTTATTCTTACCCGCGAAGACTATCTCGATCCCCTGTAGTTGTGGGTTGTCAAGCCTGTTTTCTGGCGCCGTTGCCGGGGAGCATAGCTTTATTCACAAGTCTACTTGAAGTATTTTATCTGCTTCAATTTATCCGCTATGGGTAAGAAAGAAGACCCCAAGGTCCCGATTTTACCATCCTGTACGAGAAAAGGTACTGTTCTGAACACTAGTGGTACACTTGATTCACCTTCAGTTATGAGTAAGTTTGCTTCACCTCCACCACATGATGCCTCTACTAAATCTGTCACTATTTCCGATACTTTTGATGATGCTTCTACTACTCTTGATGATATTGGTTCACTTAGTCACGCTCTTGAGAAACAGATTGCTGCTGCTGCCAAGAAATCTGGGATTGAAATTCCTGATACTTGCTATCCTTTTGATGGGACTTACACTTATCCCGATTTGAGTAAACTCAAGGAGAGACTCCTTGATGATGATTATATTATACTTGATGATGATTTATGCAGGGAGCTAACAGAGTTTGTAGACGCTGACCCTGATGCGATTAAGAAGCTTCTCGAAAAACATTCTCTGAAGAACAAGACCGTACCTGATCCTACTTTTGCTACGTCTCCTATATGCATCAATGATCCTGATTATAATTTCTCTGTTGATCTTTCACTTATATCTATGGTTGAAGCTCACCCCTTTTATGGTAGAGAAAATGACGATGCTATTGCACACCTGACCAAACTCACTGAGTTAGGTGGCTTGTTTACTACAGATGAGAAGATACGAAACTTCTATGTTACTAAGCTTTTTCCTTTTTCTTTAAAGGAAGGTGCTAAAGCATGGTACGATGCACTACCATGTGGTCCTATTAAGAGTCCTCAAGACTTAGCTCGCTCTTTTGTTGATAAGTATTTTCCTGCTCATATGCAACATGCTGCTTTACAAAATTTTTATAACTTTACACAGTTGCAGGATGAGAACCTTCCTAAATCTTGGGGGAGGTATTGCAGTCTGATCCAGGCTAGACCGGGACATGGACTCCCTAAGAATGAATTAATTTATATATTTTATGCTGGTCTAACTGATGAATCTAGATCCTATTTGGACAGTTGTGCTGGTTGTGTTTTCAGGAAAAGAACACCGGACGATGCAGAAGAATTAATGGGTAGGATTGCCAAGAACCACGAAGATTGGTCCGTCCCTGAACCACCTCCACCACCAAATAAAAAGGGCATGCTTGTCCTAAGCCCCAAAGACATGCAAGAAGCTAAGAAGTCTATTAAAGAGAAGGGTATTAAAACTAAAGACGTGAAGAATCTACCCCCTATTGAGAAGTTGTGTGAGCCTACCACTCACCCTCCTATGGTAGAGGTACACTCTCTTTTAGATTTCAATGCAAGTGACATTCCTCATGGTAAGCCTCCTGATCAATGTTTAGATGAGCTTGATAATTTTATTATGAAGCAGAATCACTTTAATGAAAGGATACAAAGTCAGTTGCATGATAATTCCCTTGCTATGAAAAGTTTGCTTGATGTTCTAGGTAGAACAGTTAATGATGTTAAATGTCTTGTGAAGTATTTTCATATGGTTCAAACTCAGCTTGATCAAATTTCTAATGTGCAAAAAGATTTGCTTTCTAATAATGCCAAACAGGATATACAGGCCTTCGGGATTAAAACCCGAGGGGGAACTAGCACTCAAGATCCTCTCTATCCGGAGGGGCATCCTAAGAGGATCGAGCAAGATTCTCAAATAGAGGAAGAAGAAATTGTTAGCTCTCTGAAGAAGAAGAAGAAGCACAAAAAAGCTGACAATTCCAATGATCCAAATAGTATATCTACCTCCGATGTTGAGACTGAAGACCGTGCTGAGCCTAAAAAGGATAGTGAAAAGAATGATCCACCCGAAGTTCAAGAAAAAGAAGCACCCGACAAACGCAAGAAATACACTAGAGAAGATTTTATCGCAAGAAGACATGGGAAGGAATGAGAACCATGGGTGCAGAAACCCATGCCCTTTCCAGGTAAGTCTCTCAAAACTAAAGAAGAAGAACATTACAATAAGTTTTCTGAGTGGATGAAACCTCTTTTTCTTAAAATTCCTTTGACTGATGCTATTAAGTTACCTCCTTATTCGAGATATATGAAATATATTGTTACTAATAAAAGAAAAGTTCCTAATGAAGCAATATCTACTATGCTTGCTAACTACTCTTTTAGTGGCAAGATTCCCGAGAAGCTTGGTGATCCAGGTATACCCACCATTCCTTGTTCCATAAAGAATAATTATGTTAGGACCGCTTTATGTGATCTTGGAGCAGGAGTGAGTGTTATGCCCTTTTCTCTTTACAAGAGATTATGTTTAGAAAAACTAATCCCTACAGATATCTCTCTTCAGATGGCTGACAAGTCGACAGCTGTTCCCATAGGTATTTGTGAGGATGTTCCCGTTGAAGTTGCTAATTGTTTAATCCTCACAGATTTTGTTGTGCTTGACATGCCCGAGGATGGGAGCATGTCTATTATTCTTGGTAGACCTTTTCTTAACACCGCAGGTGCTATTATTGATTGCAATAAAGGAAAGGGTACTTTCAATGTGAATGACAAAGAACATACAATGTATTTTCCGAAGAAGAATGACAAGAGGCATGGCCTCAAATCTATAGAGAATATCGAGACCGTGAAGATTGGAGAATGGGATTTTCCTCTACATGTGCACCACAAATACAAAACCATCATGGTGGGGACAATGTCCATTAAAGTAAAGGTGCAATGATCACTTCATGAGAGGTGAGGCTTTTTGCTCTATATATCGCCGGTTCGTTGGTAAGACTTGATCAACCTTGCTAGTAAGCATGTTTTATATAGGCTAAAAGTGTAGCTTGTTATGTTTTCATTTGCTTTAGCTTTTATTCTCCTTGCTGTACCAAGTTTATATGCTTTTGAAACTTCACAACTCTAATCACTGCTTCAAGTTTTCAGAAGGTTTCACAACTTTTTGGACTTCGAATTTTTTTCAACAGTGAAGTTGTCAGAAAAATTCCAGAAAAATTATATTAAAAATTTCCATGCCAGGAGTGACCCAGGGGCACCTGGGGCTGACCAGGGGGGGCCACCAGTGGCCCAGGCGGCCAGCTGGCGCGGCCTGCCCCCTGGCCGCGCCGACAGGGCGCCTGGGGCCCACAGGGCAGCCAGCCAGGTAAGTCTTCTTCCTCCTCCCTTCTCTCTCTCTCCAAAAACACGAGTTTTGCACTTTGTTCTTGCGTTCTTGCTGCTCTCCGTCCAGAATTTTGATCTCTCTCTATGACCCATCATTTGAGCTGATATTTTGGGCAAATACTCCCTGGTATGTAAGTCCTTCACCCCTCCAATTAGATTTTTGATTGGTGGCCTCATTTGTGAGTATTTAGTAGCTCTTGGTGTTGTTCTTATGAGCTTGCATGCATATGTAGAAATTTATTTTCCAAGTTTTGATGCAATTTTATGCCTTAGGTAAGTGAGTAGAGTAGTTTGCCTCAACTCACTTTGTTTAAATCCTTGTTTTTGTGAATTGTTAAAAATTTCAAAAATGAGTTTCTTTGGAAAAGCAAAGGGGTGGCTTGGGAAGAAGAAGCCCGAGCGCTCCGATCGAGTCACTAGAGCTGCAGCTTCACCCTTAGCGGTTAGGGTGAGCTACAATGAAGATCATGTGCCCCTGGAGCTGTTGGAAGACACGAAT
The DNA here is from genome assembly GCA_950022295.1 of Bromus sterilis. Taxonomy (NCBI): domain Eukaryota; kingdom Viridiplantae; phylum Streptophyta; class Magnoliopsida; order Poales; family Poaceae; genus Bromus; species Bromus sterilis. Next base: position 277,258,364 of record OX465599.1, on the reverse strand, counting down.
CCAGCATGCGCAATGATGTATCCGTGCGATGATTTTCTTGCAGCTGCAGGAATTAAGGAGGAATTTTATGGCCTTTGTGCCAATGCAGGTTTGACACGGCTGGCTTTATGCCGTGTGGTACAATACAAAAAACTTACCTCCTGCTTTGTCAACAGTTTTTGTTATAACCATGATGCTGGAACCGTTGAGTTCAAACTTTATAATGATATCATAACCATGTCTTTGGCACAGTTTTGTGATGTAATTGGTGTGCCGAACGTTGGTGAGACATCTAAAATGACCATGCAGCCTTCCGGGTTGAGGACCCTCTTCAACTCCCTTTGCTGCTAGGAGGAGACCGACATTCGGCGCACGAAGATTTCCAGCATCTTGTTTCCACACCTCAGGTATTTTGCGTATTTTGTTGCTAGAGGGGTGTTGGATCGTGACAACACGAGCAACGGTTCTGCACAAGATTTCGTTATTTATGCGAACGCTCTCTCTGGTAAGAATGAGTATAATGTGGGTGCCTTGATTGCTCGGCGTCTTGTTACGAACAGTGACAAAGGCGATTTATATGGTGGCGTTTATGCCGCACTTATCCTTGAGTCTCTTGAGCGCACCCCGCATCCTGATGATGTTCCCTTTTCATACGCGAGTCTCGATCTTGCGGCTATGAAGAGACATAAGTTTGTTACCATGACTTCTCAGTTTGGCAACCTTGATTATATTTTGAGGTTTGAAAGGACTATTACTCGTGAGATCCGTCTACCTGCACCACTTTTGTTTGATAACACTCGCAGGAACGGATGGTCCTTCAACGAATTTCAGTTCGATGAGTTCTTGGCTAATTACCAGCCGCATAACCCCATGGAGGGGTTGTGCCCGATGAGGAGGAGCATGGTGAGTTCCCACCTTTCCAGGGAGAGACATTCACCGAGCATGGCGAGGGATCTTCTTCCGCTTGGAGCGCAGGACCTTCCTCATGGGAGGATCCGAGGACTTCGGTGTACACACCGGAGGGCTCATACGACTCCTGGATTTACCCTTCCCCCGGAGCAGGAGGCTCCTGGGGGCAGTAGCTGCTACCAGCTTAGGCCAAAAGCCTAAGCTTGGGGGAGTACGTGCCCTTCTCACCTTTCCATTGTATTATCCGTTTTTATTTCGTTTGCCTTGATCTTTTCGAAGTTTTTGCCCGTTCTTCTTTGTTCTTTTATTTTGCAAAAACAACAAAAGATTTCTCTTTTCTTCTCTTTCACTTAACCTTTGAAAAATCGAAAAATATTTTCTTTTCTCTCTTTAGTTTGCTTTGTTGCAGAGTTCAACTCGAGTCCGTGATGACATTTGCACTTGAATATATTCTCCTACGTTCAATCGTGCAAGTGACAAGGCAGTAACGACGAAGATCGACGGAAGGGATGCAACAAGGAAAATTGGTATGAACTCTTTTTGTTTCTACTCTTGTACATATGCTTGTACTTATGATTTAGAGACAAGCTTGTAGCGACATAGTGCTATGTTTACAACGCTTTACCAGTGTTCATGCTTTCCTTGTGGCTAATCTCAAATAGCTAGAGTGCATAATGTGTTGTTGAAATGATTTACATGCATTGCATTGTTGATGGTTTGTCATACTGAAGTGGTACTTCCCTTTGGAGAATTCTTGGATTGACTTGGCACATGCTTACACATGTTTATGACTGAAAAGTCTACTATGCCTTGATGATCTTTGAGTTTCAGAATAGTCATATCATTTTCATGCCCAATTCAATGTTACTTTTTTGCTCTGCATGATTATGACTGTTATTGCTCTCTAGTTGGTCGCTTCCCAGTATTTTGCTAGCCTTCGCTCGCACTAAGTGGATTTCTGCTTGTGCATCCAAAATCCTTGAAACCAGTTTTTTCCATATGAGTCCACCATACCTTCCTATGTGGCATTTACCGGCCATCCTAACGAAGACTTTCTTGTACCATCTCGAAATTATTCAAAAGCACTCCCGTTTTGTGCCTCTATTTTAGCTCATGAGGAAGTAGTAGGTAATTCATGACCGTCTTATGTTAGACATGTTTTATTCTGGGATTGCATGTCTAATCTGCAAACCCCAATACGAGAAGGGACTGGCATGAGTGCGCCCAGCTCACAAAAGATAATCACAACCAACAAACCCTCCTTCACGCTTTGTGTATGAGAAATCAGAAAACTTTGGCAGTGATAAACAAAGGAGATTAAGGGGATGTGATCGTCTCCATCTTGGGAGCCGTTCCTCGAAACATGTCTAGCGTAAGAGGCGATTGAGTTGTCTACTAGCATTCGTTGACGAAGCATGCACCTCCCAAAACACTTTTTATCTCTGTTTTCAAAACCAAGAGCTCTGGTACAAGTTTAGTCTTTTCTTCCATCCACGGGTTTTCAAACCTTTCCATCAAACTCCACGGTTCGATAGTATCCACCTTCTTTCTTCAAAGCACCAACTAGGAGATCATAATTGTCATTCTGAGTGTAATGTGCATTGTCCCAAAGTATTACATTGTCTTTTGCATGATTGTGGTATTATTTATTATGAAGTTCTTAGTTCTAGTCTCCTTTAAAACTCCGAAGGAGTTTCTGCATTTATGTTTTGCTTCACTCATGGAGGCTAGCGAAATACCACTCTAGTATGTTCAAGCTTTGTGCATTGTAATCATGTCCTGATTTTTAGTAGCATATTATTTGCTTTTAGTTGTTTGTGATTGATCACGGATTGCTTCGTGCATTGTCCTCATAGCATTGTTTTGATACTTGCTAAATTCTTTTCGTAGTACATGCTTATATACTTCTATTGAAGCAAAAGAGTTTGTCAAAGTTTTCTTTGTCGCGTTCAGTCCGCTGTATTGAATTGCTTGAGGACAAGAAATATGCTAAGCTTGGGGGAGTCGATACGTCTCAAACGTATCTACTTTTCCAAACACTTTTGCTATTGTTTTTCCCTCATTCTTGCATGATTTGGACGAAACTAACCCGAACTAACGTTGTTTTCAGCAGAGCTGTCTGTATGGTTTTATTGTGCGCAGGAAAATGGATTTTTGGACGTCCCAGAAAAATACCAGAAAATCCACGCACCCGAAGGAGCCAGATGCCAGAAGTGGGACCAGAGGGGAGCCCTGGGGGCCCCAGGCGCCCCCCTGGCGCGGCCAGGGGTGGGGCCGTGCCCTCTGGCCGTCTGGGGGCCTCCCCCTCCTCTGGTGCCCTACCGTTGCTCCTATTTATTCCCGTGATGTGAAAACCCCCAAAAAGAAGTCATTTCCCAGTTCTCGTCGCGGAGCCGCCGCCACCCTCTGTTCTTCTCCGGGAGGGCTAATCTGGAGGCTGTTTTGGCTTCCGGAGAGGGGATATCATCGCCATCGTCATCACCATCACCACTCCATCCTCCCTCCATGACTTCTCCATCCATGTGTGAGTAATTCCCTGCTGTAGGCAAAGGGGATGGTAGGGATTGGATGAGTTAGATCATGTAATAGTTTATCAGATTGTTGGGGGCATGTTGCCTATCATCTAGTTTGGTGTTTATCATCTTTGCTTCAACTTGTTGCTCTTAATGCTTGTCACTTTGGGCCCGAGTGCCATGATTTTAGATCTGAACCCTATGTGTTTTCATGATTATATTTGTGTTCTTGATCCTATCTATGAGTTGTTTGCACCTGTTATAGTCCGGAACCGGTGATCCCAAAGGTGACAGCTTGGGACACCAAAGGGGATGGACTGTAATTTGAGGATTCCATGTATCCATTGATTGTTAATGCTTTGTTCCGGTGCTCTTTGACAAGAGCACCTTAATCTCCATAAGTTCCTTTTGGCCCCGTTCGTAGCGGGATGGTAGGACAAAAGATGTTGTGCAAGTTCTTATTGCAAGCACGTACAACTACCTGTGGGATACATGCCTGATGTTTGATTTATGCCTAGATGATCTTTGCTTTTCTGTGTGCCTTGCCCCAAGTTAAATACATGTTGTGTCTCATCCATGCAGCGCCCAACCATCCATCTCCCTAGCCTACAATGCTTTTAATTCTGATGGTTACTAGTTATTTACTTTCGCTATTTTACTATTACCGTTGCTATCATCACTTCCATATCGCAATTACTATTAATATCTTATTGCAAGTAAGTGTATCTCAGGTGCGGTGGAACTGACAACTCCACTGTTAAAGCTTGTGGATATTCTTTGGCTCCCTTGAGTCAAATCAATAAATTGGGTTATTCTTACCCGCGAAGACTATCTCGATCCCCTGCAGTTGTGGGTTATAAACCCCACATGATCATCGCATGATCATGTGGCTTACCTCGGATCCATTGCAGACTCAAGCACCAGTTATTGCATGACCATCAACTTACGTGGATCGTCGCACGATCCTTCAACGGGTTAGGTGTCTGATACGCTGAGGAAGATAGTTCTCTCACTTCTCGTTTGTTACCCCAAGTGGAAGGTGAGATGTAGCGTAGCAGCAGATTTCCCTTAGCAAAGATGCTAAGGTTGAGTATCGAACCAGTAGTACTCCAAGTAATACAAGAAGGTGGTAAAGTGAACAATGGCGTCGTTCACAACTCAGGTTTGCTTACTTCACCTGGACCTGCACACACAACAAATAACTTTGCTCCCAACGAGTACAGACGAGTTGTCAATTCCTCCGGCCTTGCTTTTTACAAAGGATCAACACAAGAGATAATAATAGTGGCAACTGAAAGTAAATAATGAAAGTAAATTGATAGTGTAAACAATGGTGGAAATATGGAACGGGGTCCCATGACATTCACTAGTGATGTCTCTCTCCCAAAAGACGATAAAAGTGCTAGCGAGGTAAACAAATCACAGCTGGGCAATTGACATGATTATAAACGCACCGCAATGCTAACTATGCTACAAAAGAAAGGAAGAGGCTCAAAAGCAATGGGCAGTACGCCAAGGTAAGTAGACCGAAATCCATCTGCATCTACTACGAATCATCCACCTTGAGATATCTATCCAGAACATCTCGCTGATATTAAGTTGTGAATCCCACCCAAAGTGTAAACTCAAAGCAACAAAAAACAACATTAAAAGAACTATGCGTAAAGTAAACAATCCTTGCACCCGCAAGTACAAGCACCCTTGTTTTATCCTTGGTGGCAACAACACATCCCCTGGTCTCATGTTTCTGTCACTCAAGCTAGACATCAGGGGGCTGAACCCACAATCAAGCATAACGCTCCCTCTTGGAGTTGCAACAAATCACTTGGCCAAAGCAAAATACGGCAACGGAGAACATGCAAGAATTTACTAAAGAACACAAATATAAAAGAGAACTAAATATATTACTCATCACAATCTGAACATAATCTCATAATCCATCAGATCCCAGCAAACTCAACATAGCAACACAGGAATTACAAAGATGCCTCGATCATGTGAGGCAACTCACGAGGTCTCGAAAGTGGAAGCACAAAGAGGGGAGGAGAACATCACATAACTACTGGTCATGGACCCATGGTCCAAGGGGGACTACTCACAAGACATTCGGGAGGCGTCCATGGTGATGGATGGTCTCCTGGAGGGGATTCCTCCTTCTGGCAGGGTGCCGGGGCAGCTTCTCCTGGCAGCCCCGATCTTGAAACGGCGGCGGCGGAACAGAGAGGAGAACGGGAATAGCAGATCGATATTTGCGGTTTCCGTCACGGGGGCTAAATATAGGCCAAAGGGGCACCGAGAGGGGCCACAGGGCAGCCAGGAGGCCTCCTGGCGCGGCCTAGGGTGCGGCCGCGCCAGGGACCCTCCTGGGGCCCTGGTGGGTCCACCCCCTTCCATCTTTAGTTCTTTGGGAAGCTTCCGGGTCGTTGATTTTTATATAATTTTTCTGGGATTTATTTGGCACTTTTAATGGCCGGAAAACCTGAAATACAAAAATAGCTAAAAACAGGAACTGGCAACTGGGTGCACTGAGCTAATAGGTTAGTCCAAATATGATAAAAAGTGTATGAAAGTTCAAGCAAAACATGGCAAAGTCACACAAATCATGCATGGATCAAGAAGAAATTATAGATACGTTTGGGACGTATCAACATCCCCAAGCTTAATTCCTGCTCGTCCTCGAGTAGGGAAATGATAACAAGCATAATTTATGTGGCGACATGCCACACAACCATATAAGGACTTTTAAGTAAAGCAATCAAAGCATGCAATTCAATTCAAGTCTTAACAAGCAAGAGTCTATATTAGCATTGACACAAGTAACAAAAGAACAAAGGGTGCAAGAGCTCTCGCTGTCTGTGACTCGAATGTCTCCAAATGGTGTTTGCGTGCAAGAAAGGGGATAGGGAATACGAGATAAAAAATAGTTGTTGAGAACTACTATATACTAAAGTTTCACACTTAGTATCCTTTGGATTCTTATCTTGACTCGTCCCCAGACCACTAGTCAGGTACAAGTCAAACTGATCCACTCCCTTTCGATATTTTGAGCACTCATGCAATGGATGAGCGTGAGCAAAAAAATTTACACCTAAAAGGCGAAACAGAAAGAAGGTGGAGGAGGAAGACAAAAAGGTGTGAAAGGCTCACATCAATGAGGACAACCATAGGCGAGAGAAGGCCACATGAGAGATATGATGTGAGGAGTAGGGATTGCCATGCAACGGATGCACATGTGAGCTAAAAGCTCTCCAAGGGAACTAGTGGGGGTGCATCCAACTTGCTTGCTCAATAAGACCTAAAGTTCATTTGAGGAGGCTCATCATTGGAATATACAAGTCAAGTTCTATAGTGTGAAGGGTCCCCACATAGCTATATGCACTACTGGAATTCACCAGTTTGCCATGTGAAAGGCACTTTGCCGTCTGTATTTTGTCGGGGCAGATGCCAAAGAGGTGGTATGTTTTCTGCTACCCTAATTGCAGACGGCAAAACCCTAACATACGACAAACTGCTTCGATGCCGTCTACACAAGCCAAAGCAGATTTGCCGTCCTCTAGCAGTCGGCGAAGCCAGTTGGTGGGCCCGCCTTGACCATCCCGCGAATGAGCGTTGACGGACCCAGCACCGTGCTGTCTACTAGCAGACGACAAAGCCCCGTGTCTTCTACTAGCAGACGACAAAGCCTCAACTCGCCGTTAACCCTCCGTCTGGTCTCTCTCTCTACTCTCTCTTTCCCAAACCCTCCGCGCGCTCTCTCCCGAGCCACCGACCCGCCGCCCGGCCGCCGCACCGTCGCCGCTGCCGCCCTGCCCCGCCGCCGCCGCCGGTGAGGCCCCGCCCTCCTCTCCTCCTCTCCTCTCCTCTCCTCCTCTCTTCTCCTCTCCTCTGACCGCCACCGCTGCAGGTCTCGCCGCCGTCGACGAGCCGGCGCCACCTCCCCCCACCGCAGCCACCTCCACACCCCCTGGTATGCCTCCTCGCCTTTTTTCTACTTTTTTCTGTTAATTAGATTTAGTAATTTTTATTAGTGTAGTTAGTTCAGGTGTTATTAGTTCTAGTTTATTTAGTTTTTGCATATGTGTTAGTTTTTTTAATTAGTTAGTTAGTTTTAGGTTTTAGGTTGTGTTAGAAGTTTTCTCTGTTTAGGTTTAATTAGATACTAGTTAGATTTTAGTTTATTTAGTTTAGTTATAAGAAATAAAAAAATAAGAGGAGAAAAAAATAGGAGTAAAAGTATAATAGGAAAATAAGATGAGAAAAAAGAAAAGAAAGGAAATAAAAGAAGAAGAGTGAGTTGAAGGTGAATAAAAAGAAGAATTTGGAGGTGAAGAAGAAGAAGGAGGAGAAGGAGGAGAAGAAGGTGGTGGAGATAAGAAGAAAGAAGAGATAGAAGGAGGAGGAGGAAGAGAGAAGAAAGAAGAGAAGGTAAAGGAAAAATGAAATAATCTGTAAAAGAAAAAGAAAGAGGAGGAGAGAAGGTGGAGGCCGGAGGAGGAGGCCAGGAGGAGAGAAGGTGGAGGCCGGAGGAGGAGGCCGGGAGGAGAGAAGGTGGAGGCCGGAGGAGGAGGCCAGGAGGAGAGAAGGTGGAGGCCGGAGGAGGAGGAGAAATGGAGAAGGATGAGGCCGAAGGAGAGGAGGAATTGCTTTTTTTTGTTAGCAAGACCAAAGTAGAGTCTGTCTTGAATCTTGACCGAAGAGCATCTCTAGCATAACCTAAAACAAAAAAATATCTCTAGCACACCGTAGAAGAACTTATTGGTTTTTAATGTGCAGTTGTTCCCCTTCACCTCGAGCCGTCGCATATCTGGTGTTCGACGACCTCCCCTTGTGTTCGATGATCTCCCCCTGCACTCGAGGGTGAGCAGAACATGTCCTATCCTCCTGATTCCCCTTCCTTTGCTCTGTTCTGGTCTTTGTGCCGATGACACTAGCTAGTTATATGTAGATTCAATATACAATCGCGTAACCAGTATGCGTCTCCCGTTCGAAAGGATAACAGTATAAATATGCATTCATTTGCATATTTGTAATAGTAATTCTTTCGAATTGTCCAACGTTATCCATGGACAGCCCGAGTATGTGTAGATTGGGTCGTTTTTCCATGCTCTGTTTCTGATCCGATGTGGAATTTCGTCAGCGCCTCCCTGTTGTTCTCCGGATACACAACCTCTCGGCTTGTTATCGAGACGTGTATTAGGAGAACAGCGGGGAGGTGCTGCCAAAATTCTGCGTCGGGTCGGGAGCAGAGCATGGGAAAACGAACCCAATCTACACATACTCGGGTGGGATTAGGACCTATCTTTACCTATTAGTGTGTAGGTTAATTAATTGCATATGCCGTAGCTATGTATAAAAGCAATAAAAAGTGGATGTAATAAAATTAACAAACTTGTATATTTGTTGTTTAGTAGCTAGCTAGTGAAAATATGAGCAATGATCGTGCCTGGATGTACACCAGTCGCCCTAATCAAAAAGAGATGACCACTGAATGGGCAGTGAAAACCAAGGAATTTCTGAGAGCAGCGTTTGCAAATGGTCAGAGAAAAACCTGGTGCCCCTATGTTAGGTGCGACAACTATAAACATGCGACAGAGGTGGATATGGGTAAACACTTGCAGAAGTGGGGTTTTAAGCCTGATTATACGGTGTGGACTTTCCATGGCGAGTCTTTCGGACGCAGGAGAGATGAGATGGTCCGCCGGCGCACGGACGAGTACGGAACAGGGATCGAAGACATGGTGCAGGACTTTGACGATGCGCGGGATGAGGATGATGAGATGGAGGAAACTGCGAAGGCCTTCTATGAGATGTTGGAGTCCTCATAACGTCCTCTCCACGCTCACACTGAGCTTTGTCAGCTCGATGCCATCGCACAAGTGATGGCTCTGAAGGCACAATTCAACTTGGGCACGGAATGCTACAATGCGATCATGACCCTATTTGGGCGGTTTCTACCAAAAGATCATGTTATTCCTGCAAACCTGTACCAATCGGATAAGATCCTCAAGGTACTTAAGATGCCCTATGAGCAGATACATGCTTGTGAGAATGGATGTGCTTTATTTAGGAAAGAGTATGCGCAGGAAGACTATTGTCCCAAATGCAAGTCATCCAGGTATGCTGTGGTAGACAATGGTCAAGGTGAGAAGACGCAGACCAAAATACCCGTAAATGTTCTTCGGTATCTTCCAGTGATACCAAGAAGTCAACGCCTTTACATAATGGAAGAGACAGGCAAGAAGATGACATGTCACAAATATGGGAAGAGAACGGAATTTGATGCAGATGGGAAGCCGATGTTGACTCACCCATCAGATGGTTTAGCATGGAAGCACTTCGATGAAAAACATTGGCAAAAAGCTAAGGAGCCAAAGCATTGCCGAATCGCCGTTGGCACGGATGGGTTCAATCCTTTCGGTCTGATGGCAGCCTCATATAGTTGTTGGCATGTATTTGTCATGCCACTCAATTCCCCTCCCCAGAGATTATGAAAAGGAAGAACATTTTCCTGAAATTGATAATACCAGGGCCCAAATATCCGGGGAAGAATATGGATGTGTACATGCAACCGCTTAAGGAGGAATTGCAACAAGCTTGGGATGAAGGGTTGATACGTCCAAAACGTATCTATAATTTCTGCTTGCTCCATGCCTCTTTTGTGTGATATTGCTATGATATTGATGAACTTCCATACACTTTTGATCATATTTGGACTAACCTATTAACTCAGTGCACCCCAGTGCCAGTTCCTGTTTTCTGTTGTTTTTCCATTTCAGGTTTCCCCCTTATTAAAAGTACCAGAAAAGTTCCGGGAAAAATATAGGAAAAATCAGCGTACTGGAAGCTTCACGAAGAGCCCGAGAGGGGCCAGAGGGGAGCCAGGGGGCCCAGGAGGTCAGAGGGCGCGGCCCCACCCCTGTCCGCGCCAGGGGGGGGGGCACCTGGAGCACCTGGCCCACCTCTGGCTGCCCCCTTTCGCCTATTTATTCCCCGTGACGAGAAACCCTCGGGGACGGAACCATTTTTCTCGATCTTTCCTTTGTTCCGCCGCCGCCGCGCTTCCAAGATCGGGAGCACCAGAAGACCTCTTCCCGGCACCCTGCCGGAGGGAGGAATCACCTCCGGGAGCTTCTCCACCACCATGGAGGCTTCCCGGATGAACCGTGAGTAGTCCACCTTGGACCATGGGTCTATGATCAGTAGCTATGTGATGTTCTCCTCCCCTCTTTGTTCTTCATGGATTAGACCTCGTGAGCTTCCCTACATGATCGAGGCACTTATGTAATCTTTCTGATGTTGCTATGCTGAGTTTGCTGGGATCCGATGGATTATGAGATTATGTTCAGATTGTGTTTGAGTTATATATTTGATTCTCTTCTTTTATATTTATGTTCTTGAGTAATTCTTGCATGTTCTCCGTTGCTGTTTATTGCTTTGGCCAAGTAGTAGGTAGTGACTCCAAGAGGGAGCGTTATGCATGATTGTGGGTTCATTCCCCCCGATGACTAGCTTGAGTGACAGAAACATGAGTCTAGGGGACGTGATGTTTCCACAAGGGGGAAAACAACGGTGTTTGTACTTGCGGGTGCAAGGGTTATTTACTTTACGCAAAGTTCTTTAATGCAGTTGTCTGTTGCTTTGAGTTTACACTTTGGGTGGGATTCGCAACTTAATACCAGCGAGATGTTCTGGATAGATATCTCAAGGTGGATGATTAGTAGGTAGATGCAGATGGATTTTGGTCTACTTGTCTTGGCGTACTGCCCATGATTTTGAGCCTCTTCCTTTCCGTATAGCATAATTAGCATTAGTTTGCGCACATAATCCTGTCAATTGCCCAGCTATAATTTGTTTACCTCGGATTGCTATTTTATCGTCTTTTGGGAGAGAGACATCACAAGTGAACATCATAGGACCCAGGTACATATTTCCAATACTGTTTACATCTTCAATTTACTTTCAGTATTTACTTTTCCGTTGCTATCAGTATCATTATTATCCCGTGCGTTTTATCCTTTGTAAACAACAAGGCCGGAGGAATTGACAACTCCTCTGTACTCGTTGGGAGCAAAGCTATCTGTTGTGTGCGCAGGTCCAGGTGAAGTAAGCAACCTTAGGTTGTAAACGGTGCCATTGTTCACTTCACCACCTACTTGTCGATCTTGGAGTCCTACTTGAGACAATCTAAACCTTACATCTTCGCTAAGAGAAATTTGCCGCTACGCTACATCTCACCTTCCACTTGGGGTAACCAACGAGGGGCGAGAAGTTATTTTGTGTATCAAGGGTTCAAGACATACGATGCAGCTAGCAAAAAGACCTTCATAATGCATGTGTGGCACCAGTACTCGATGCATGACCTGCCGGCGTATGCGCTTTTCTCTGGCATGTGTGTTCATGGAAGGTTCGCATGCCCAACATGCAAGGCTGCTCTTCAGTTTCATTGGCTGAAGGCGGGTGGCAAGTATTCCTGCTTCGAATTGCATAGACAGTTTCTGCCTCCTAAGCATCCTTTCAGAAGAGACATGAAGAACTTCATCAAAGGAAAAGCTGTCAAAAACCTGGCAGCACCTACGATGACGGGTGAACAGGTCCTGGCTCAGTTGATCTCTCTCGAGCTTGATCCAGAACGTCCCGGGTATTTCAAAGGATATAATTCGGAACACGCATGGACTCACAAGAAATGCTTCTGGGAACTCCCCTACTTCAAAGACCTCTAACTTCCACACAACATTGATGTGATGTACACTGAAAAGAATATCAGTGAGGCCCTATTTGGTATATTTTTTGGCATAGATGGGAAGTCAAAGGATAATACTAAAGCTAGAGTCGACCAGGAGACTCTATGTGATAGACCTTTACAGAACATGCGACAGCCGAAAGGAAGGAAGAATTGGTCGAAGCCAAGGGCCTGGTTCAATCTTGAAAGAGGGAATATGAGGGAAATTCTCTTGTGGGTGCCAAGGGCCTGCTATATGCATGTATGATGATCTCTATGGAGTACAAGGGATATAGGATGAAGTACTAGTGTGGATCTCTCAAAAGGAATAGTAGTGTGCCCCCTTATCTTTTTTTTGTATTTTTTTGGTGGCCTCAATGGCTCTTTCTATTTCTCTCATTTGTCCTCTTTGGGATCTTTTGATTTTGTCCTCTTTGGGATCTTTTCCTCACTTTAGGGGCAACACTCTATATTTTACAAGAATATAGGAGATCTTTCACACTTTACAAGGGTACTCACATAAAGAAAATGTAACTATCATGATGCAAATGTATGCCTCTGCCAGGATAGCAGGATATGCAATGATACTAGCGCGTCATGTAGCAATGATTAGGGCAAGGACCAACTAGCATGCGACTCATCAATGAAGCAAGTGGCATGTATGACATGAAGATCAAGTCATGAGAAGGTGGATGTTGCATGGAAATATATCTCAGAAAGGCTATGGAAATGCCTTGATAGGTAGGTATGGTGGCTGTTTTGAGAAAGGATATAAGGAGGTTTATGATGACAGGGCTTATCATGCCAAGGGTTTGGATGTACCGGCGAAGGTGGACGCCAACTCTCGGAGTGAGAAGGAGGCAATGCACGGTACAGGAGAGGCTAGAAAAATATGGGAAGGTGGAAGTGTCAACTTTCGAATACTCACATTAGTCCGAAGAACTCATGCACTTAATATCGGTAACTCTCAATCTAATCAGGAGGTTCACAAAGAGACAAGTACCCCGAGGAGGAGTGTATGGGGGTTTGGTTATCCTTGCGCATCCTCGACTCATGGTACGTGAGTGTACTCTAATATTCGAACCCTCCAGAGGTTAGTGATCCATCTAGTAGCTAGAGTTCTCAACAGGGGTTTTGGTTTTCAAAAATCACACGGATTGCCCAAAATACGACATTTATCACTAATAGGTTAAAGCTCTTGACACCATAAGTTCAAACATTACTCTAATCAATACCTCAAAACTATTGCAAGTTACTACTACAAAGAGAATAGCAACTTCAACTACCGACTCTCTAGTCAAGACACAAAGCTCAGTGCAACAGACAAACTCGCTAAACAAGATAAAACATGCAACTTATAGAAAGTTCAACCTAACACAAAAGAAAAGATCCAGAAGAAAACTAAAGAACTATAACTAAACAGGGCAGCAGCTAAGAAAAGAAAAAGAACAACTCACAGCTAAAGAATTAAGCATGCAAATCCTATGAGGAGTTCTAATTCAAGCGGAGCGTGTTTCTCTCCCACACAAAAGAAAGCTGGGGTCTAACTTGTTACTATAGCAAACAAAGCAAAAACAAACCTAAGAAAAGTTTAGAGCGAGACGCTCCAAGCATAGCACATAACGCATGAAATGATAAAAATATAGTGCAACGAGGGACAAACTGATAATTGTTGATGAAGAAGGGGATGCACGGGGGCATTCCCAAGCTTAGACACTTGAGTCTCCTCGAATATTTATTGGGGATGCATGGGGTCATCCCCAAGCTTGAGCGCTTGACACTCCAGGATCTTCTTTCATCATCTTCCACCGCACACTTGAAAACTCCCTTCATACACAACTCATCATAAGTTGATTAGAGAGGTTAGTATCATATTAAAATATTTTTCCTCTACTGTAAATAAAGATATTCTTGAAGAGCTACTGTTTCTCAAGATTGCCAAAAAAAATCGCAAAGAAAAAGCAAGCTTAAGGTTTGCAAAAGTAAGGAGAGACAAAACGTGGCAGAATCTGTGAAAAACAGAACAACAGGTAGTAAAGAATTTTTTAGGGATACTTCTGCAACTCAAATAAAAAAAATCATAACATACGAAAGTTCCGTGATTGTATAGAGCACGCCGTGTAAAACATTTAGCTCAAAAAGATGAACTGGTAATTTTCTATGATTTTCCCGTCACGAGGACAGAATCTGTTTTCTAGACAACATGTAACAACTTTCACTTCCCTTGTCGTATGAGGCAATACTTGGCACAAAGCTTGAAAAGTAAAGATACAATGATGTTGTTACAGTAGTAACAATCATCAAGACTACTAAAACCAGAAGTAAAAAACATCTTGGGTTGCCTCCCAACAATCGCTTTCTTTTACGCCTTTAAGCTAGGCATAAAGCAAAAGATCAAGTTTTATCAAGAAAATAACTAGCCCATGTGACGGACTCAAAAGGCAACTTAATCTTTTTCCTAGGGAAGTTTTCCATCCCTTTCTTGAAAGGGAATTGGAATTTGATATTCCCCTCTTTCATGTAAATAACAGCACCAACGGTTCGAAGAAAAGGATGTCCCAAAATAATTCGACAAGAAGGCTCACACTCAATGTCCATAATAGTAAAATCAACAGGAACATAATTGTCATTGACAATGATAAGAACATCATCGATCTTCCCGAAAGGTTTATGTTCAAGCATATCGTACATTCTTTTGGGCATAACAGAGGTACTAGCTCCAACATCACAAAGAGCAAAGCAAGAGAAGTTATTCAATTTGATTTTTATCATAGGATCCCAACCATCCTCTAGCTTCCCAGGTATGGATGCTTCTAGTCTAAGCTTCTCCTCCCTAACTTTGATTAGAGCATTGGTGATATGCTCTGTGAAGGCAAGATTAAGTGTGCTAGTGTGGGGGTCTCTAGACATTTTGTGTAGGAAACCAATAACTTCAGGTAAGGTGAAGTTGTCAAAGTCTAGATCACTACTATCTATCAAGGAGGTAGTGATATCATTAAGGCTCACTTGTTTGAAAGCCTCTATGTTCATAGAGGTTTCGTCATCTATGGTTGAGGTGGTAGCATCACCATTGATAGGTCTAGGTGGACTAGGGGTGTGATGGGTGCTAATAGTTTGAACATCCTCAACAACTTGGATAGTAGCTACGGTGTGGTAGGTAGGAAGGCTCTTAACTCTCTCCTCTTCCTCCTTTTCTCTAGACCATCTCTCTTTAAGTTTTCCCAACATCCTAATGTTTTCATTAATTTTCACTTGGATATCATTCATAGGAGTGGTGTGCCTCTCCTCGGGGGGAGAAGTTCTAATCTTAAGCATCTCAACATCATGGGCTATGTTGTATACCTTCGAAGAGAGGATATCTAATTTGTCTAATTTCTCTTCTACATTCTTGTTGAAGGCTTTTTGGGTATTGATAAAGTCTTTAAGCATACTCTCTAGTTTAGAAGTGGAGTTTTTTGTGCTAGGGTAAGTGTTGTTGTTCCCATAGTTGTTGGATGGGAAAGGTCTAGGATTGTTGCTACCAAAATTACTCCTATAAGCATTATTGTTGAAGTTGTTTCTAGAGATAAAGTTCACATCTACTTGTTCTTGAGCAACCAAGGAATTTAAAGGAACATCCTGAGGATCAATAGGAGCTTGCGTGGTAAGTAGAGACATGATCAAGTCAACCTTTTCATTAAGAGAGGAGATCTCCTCGACAGAATTTACCTTCTTACCAATTGGAGATCGTTCGGTGTGCCACTGAGAGTAGTTCAGCATCATCTCATCAAGTAGCTTCGTGGCAGCACCAAGTGTGGTTGACATAAAAGTTCCTCCCGCGGCCGAGTCTAGAAAATTCCGCGAGGTAAAGTTTAAGCCTGCATAAAAAGTCTGGATAACCATCCAAGCAGTCAAACCATATGTAGGGCAGTTCTTAACAAGAGATTTCATGCGTTCCCAAGCTTGGGCAACATGTTCATTATCCAATTGCCTAAAATTCATAATGTTACTTCTCCACAGGATAATTCTAGCAGGGGGATAATACTTCCCAATAAAAGCATCCTTACACTTGTCCCAAGAATCAATGCTATTCTTAGGTAAGGATTGCATCCACTCCTTGGCTCTTTGTCAGAACCCTCTGTTAGGTATGTGCTAGGATCAAGTCTCACCTTGCATTCATATCAAAAATTTCAAATGGAAATTGAAATGGGAGAGAGAACACCCCCAGATGAATTTAATTCAAATGGCCACAATAAAAGTTGCTCCAAAAATTCCTTTTGCATTTTTGAAAAATCCCATAAATGAGTGTGATCACATATCAAGTGATTTGGTAGCAATCCCATGCTCATGGATTTTTCAAATATTCAAATAGGAGCTTGGATTTAAATTTAAACCCCTATTTGAATTAAAGTTCAAATTATTTGAATTTTTAAAATTCCCAAACTTTATAAGTGGCTAGCTATATGCATTAAAAGTCCACATAAAAGTTTTGGGCATTTAATAAAATGCCTAGCTATTTTTTTAGCAAGGCACAACAAATAGTAGAAAATAAACAGAAAGAAAAATAGGAAAAGGCCTTGCCAGGGATTTCGGCCCAACTCATCCCCCCCGAGCCCACCAAGTCGGCCCAGCCCGCTGCCTTCGCTTGTCGTCTTCCCCGGCGCGGCAAGCACCTCGTTGGAGGGCATGCCGACGCCGGCGGCTCCTTCCTGCCTGCCTGGAGGCCTCCCATGCATCCTTATCGCGACACGGAGACGTCTGCGTTCGAATCTTCCACTTTCCCCACCCCCAGCTTGCTCTCTCTCGCTCTAGCACCGGGAACGAAGAAGAACCGAAGACCACCAGAGCGCCTCACCATGGAATCCGCGGCCAACGTACCCTAGAGCTCAAACCAACAAGTCCCCCGTGTTCCTCGCCCTCGCCTACGTTTACTCGCAGAAGCTGGAGCTTCAATTCGGCCCCGAGGAGACGCACGCTTCATCGGATTGCCGCCGGTCGCCGGAGGACCTCATCTTCGATTCGCCGCCTCCAGAGCTTCCTTGAGCCCGCTAGCCATCCCGACGCATCCGTGGTGAGCCCCTGCGCTTTTCACCTCAAGCCTCGGCACCCCTCCCCTCCTCTAGCTCGAACCTCTATGGACACCAGAGTACAGAGCCGCTGTGCTCATCGTCGGCGAGCTTCCGCTAATCAAACATCCACGCGGCCATGTCCTTCGTCATCGCCGTGTGTTTCTGCTCCGAACCCACCCATCCATGCTCCAAGTCGCGCCTCCTAGCCAATTCCAGCTCGCGGTCGTGCTTCTGTCGCCGCTAAGTTCGACGCCGGCGGGCTTCTAGCGCATCCCAGCCTCCCAGCTCAGCTTGTTTGAACGCGACACTCTCCCAGCTCCAGTTTGGTGGCCTCAGCGCACCAAATGGTGGCCGGAAACTCCATCCCGAGCAGCGCCGCCGCGGGATTTGGTCACCGGTGACTAGATGCCGGCGAGGCCGACGTGGACGTCATTAGCTTAAGTGCTAATCCCCCCAGAGACACTTACACGTGGGCCCTAGCCCCTAATTAACCCACTGTTAATTAAAAAAAATTGGGAGTTAACATTGAGTCAATGACAGCCGGGTCCCACAGGTCAGTTTGAATAGAGTCAAAACCCTGATGTCATGCTGACATCACAGTGACGCAATAAACCTTTTTCTAATTTAAAGAATAATGAGGAAAATCCAGAAAATGATTTAAACTTTGGAAATTCATAACTAATTCATTTTAACTCCAAATTGGACATATAATATATGAAAACTTATCAGAAAAATGCAAGGATTCTGAATATGGACTTTTTTTTTCATGTTTGACCAAGTTACATTGGGTGAACAGAGACAAATGTGCATATGGATTTAATTTGAATTCAAATTTGGAGTGAATTTACAAATGACTTTGCAACCCACTTCTTTTAAATGGAATTGTCAACACATTGCAACCATGAACATCACATTATAACATTGATCATGTGGTTGTGCATTGTATTTATATTGATCCCCTTGTTTGCAATGTTTGCTCGATAGAAGTGGAGCCGGAACCCGAGATCACCCCCTTCGTTGAAGACACCATGTGTGACATCAGCAAGGCAAGCAAACCCCCATTGATCATGTCGATAAAATCCCACTTCCCTCTCAGTCTCGCTTATGCATTGTTTAGGATGATTACCATGATAACGTTTCTACCGCATAGTTGAACCCAATCCTTTGCATGACCTATCATTTTTTCACAGTAGTAAGCAAACCATAATCCGAGCAGATGTATGAGTTGTTTGATATCAGGTGGCCCCTGCAACTGTTACTGCTTATTGCATGCTTAGAGTTACAATGAGGTTACTCTTTTGTGAGTCGGGATGGTAGTGATCATGATGATGATGGTGGAAATGTGTTGGTGAATCTACCCTAATACAAGGTGAACGATGAGAGGATGTATAGGAGTACACAGTGGGTTTTCTCGTTGAACACCGCCTGAAGCCCGAGTTCTTGTGTGGTGATCCAAGACAAAGAGTACTACAACATGTTGGGCAAACGGACCCCCGCTCAACCTACTAACTCACCCCTTCTCAGTTCAATGAGTCGTAGTAGTTCGGAGTTCTGGTAGGTCTGTGGCACGGTCTGCGAAGTGGAAGAACGACTATTCAGACCGGCTTGGGACCCTGCACACATCTTCTAGGACCACATCGGTAAACCGGCCGGGTTCACGATGTGGAATCCAGCCCAGATAGGCATCTCCATTGGACTTGAGTTGGCTGTGAGGTAAAAGTTGTGGAAATTATCCTCACCGACACCCCGCTTGAAGGGTGACGAGATCCCAGTGGTAACTGATAGTTTCATGTGTGTAGCAGTACACCCCTGCAGGGTTAATAAACTATTCGAATAGTCGCGTCCGCGGTAAGGGACTACTTGGAAAGTTGTGCTTGATTATTAGACAACTTCAATGGATACTTATAAAACTTGCCAAGATAAGTGTGAGTGCTATGGCGTGCTTCCTCGTGGGGAAGTCGAGGAAGTATCCATAGTGGTGTATTGGTTGGAGACTTGGATAGTGGACTCGTGTACGCTTCTTACCTCATTCTGGTATTCGTAGTACAGGACTAGCCAAGTCAAAGCTGGCACTTCTGCAGTGAAACCCCACCTCCCTTTGCCTTGATACATGTGCATGAGTAGTATAGTTCCTACGTAAGTCTTGCTAAGTACGACTTTGTACTCACGTTTGCTTATTTTATGTTTTAGATGAACCCACTGACCCTGAAGGTGGATTCTTCCTGGAGCTCGACGACTGAAGCCAAGCTAGTGTAGTCCCAGTCAGACGACTGGTCCCTCGTGGAAGGGCTTGTTTATAAATAAGGCTTCTTAAGCCATTTGATAAACTTGTCTGTACTTAGATCTACTTTGCTTCCGCATGTTTGATGTAATGTTGGATCACGGACTTGTGATCTCTGTGTGCACTCTATAAGAGTTATCAATAAAGTTGTAAACTTTGTAGAGAATTGCAATGATACATGTTGTTCATACTAGACATGTGTGTTGTGTGTATGATTATCACATGCATGTCTTAGTATGGGTTTTCGAGACCTTAGTTGTGATCTGGATGGCGTTCTTTTATACAACAAGTGGCCCCTAGATATGCGCAGCTTGGGGCATCGCGATGCGATTGCTCGTGACTCTGTCACGTGCACACTTTGTTGTATGATCGAGCCTGCCCCAGACGCCGACTAAGTGATCGGTCTGGAGTAAGTCTATGTAAGTGTTATAATACAATTGATAGTATGGTTGAGGCGACTTGTCTATGAGTATGGGAGTTCATCACCCATATCATTTAGACTTGCGTGCGGATGATGAGGACCCATCTCAGTTGATCATCCGGCCTGGATGGGATGCCCCTCACGTTCGATGCTTTCCGAGAACGTTCTGTGCTTGGCCTTGTCTGCTTAGACAAGTGGGTACGATTCTTGGCTCTCCATATGATTGTGTTGTAGCGGGATTTGCATACGCTAACCCCGGGTCCCGACACTCTTCCTCTCAAGGAGAAAGGAAAAAGCTTCAGCTTGACGATGTCTCCATCTACTTCCTTGTACTTTTGCATATCACAAAGCAAAAACAAAATTATTTAAGTGCAAGGCAACATCCTCTCCAGCACCTGAGAATTGATCTTTCATAACGAGATTCAGCAAAGCAGGTTTAATTTCATAAGAAGGTGCTGAAGTGGCAGGTGGAGCAATAGGAGTGCATATAAAGTCA
Source organism: Bromus sterilis (assembly GCA_950022295.1). Classification (NCBI taxonomy): domain Eukaryota; kingdom Viridiplantae; phylum Streptophyta; class Magnoliopsida; order Poales; family Poaceae; genus Bromus; species Bromus sterilis. The sequence goes on along the minus strand of OX465599.1, from coordinate 277,237,998 downwards.
CTGTTGTTGTGACTAGTGAAGTCACACAACTTGGTGTTTTCATTGGAACCCATAGTAGCAGTAGGTATTTTTGGTATTTTTGATAAGGGACACAAAAGTAAAAACTGATAGATAAACTAGCAAGACTAAAAAGCAAAGATAAAAGATAGTGTGCAACTCCCCTATCTTGTAGACTGGAGTCCCCGGCAACGGTGCCAGAAATTTGCTTGATACGGTGAGGAAGATAGTTCTCTCACTTCTCGTTGGTTAACCCAAGTGGAAGGTGAGATGTAGCGTAGCAGAAGATTTCCATTAGCAAAGATGCTAAGGTTGAGTATCGAACTAGTAGGACTCCAAGAAATACAAGAAGGTGGTAAAGTGAACAATGGCACCGCTCAAAACTCATGGTTGCTTACTTAACCTTGACCTGCACACACAACAAATAACTTTGATCCCAATGAGTACAGGGGAGTTGTCAATCCCTCCGGCCTTGCTGTTTACAAAGGATCAACGCAAGAGATAATAATAGTGGCAACTGAAAGTAAATTGATAGTGTAAACAATGGTGGAAATATGGACCGGGGTCCCATGACGTTCACTAGTGATGTCTCTCTCCCAAAAGATGATAAAAGTGCTAGCGAGGTAAACAAATCACAACTGGGCAATTGACAGGATTATAAACGCACCACAATGCTAACTATGCTACAAAATAAAGGAAGAGGCTCAAAAGCAATGGGCAGTACGCCAAGGTAAGTATACCGAAATCCATCTGCATCTACTACAATTCATCCACCTTGAGATATCTATCCAGAACATCTCGCTGGTATTAAGTTGCGGATCCCACCCAAAGTGTAAACTCAAAGCAACAGACAAATGCATTAAAATAACTATGCGTAAAGTAAACAATCCTTGCACCTGCAAGTACAAGCACCGTTGTTTTATCCCTGGTGGCAACAACACATCCCCTAGTCTCATGTTTTTGTCACTCAAGCTAGACATCAGGGGGCTGAACCCATAATCAAGCATAACGCTCCCTCTTGGAGTTGCAACAAATCACTTGGCCAAAGCAAAATACGGCAACAGAGAACATGCAATAATTTACTAAAGAACACAAATATAAAAGATAACCAAATATATTACTCATCACAATCTGAACATAATCTCATAATCCATCAAATCCCAGCAAACTCATCATAGCAACATAGGAATTACAAAGGTGCCTCGATCATGTGAGGCAGCTCACGAAGTCTCGAAAGTGGAAGCACAAAGAGGGGAGGAGAACATCACATAGCTACTGGTCATGGACCCATGGTCCAAGGGGACTACTCACAAGACATCTGGGAGGCGTCCATGGTGATGGATGGTCTCCCGGAGGGGATTCCACCTTCCGGCAGGGTGCCGGGGCAGCTTCTCCTTGAAGCCCCAATCTTGAAACGGCGGCGGCGGCGAAACAGAGAGGAGAACGGAAATAGAAGATCGATATTAGGGGTTTTCGTTACGGGGGCTAAATATAGGCCTAAGGGGGCACCGAGAGGGCCACAGGGCTGCCAGGAGACTTCCTGGCGCGGTCTAGGGTGGGGCCGCGCCAGGGACCCTCCTGGGGCCCTGGTGGGTCCACCCCCTTCCATCTTTAGTTCTTCGGGAAGCTTCGGGTCGTTGATTTTTTATATAATTTTTCTGGGATTTATTTGGCACTTTTAATGGCCGGAAAGCCTGAAATACAAAAACAGCAGAAAACAGGAACTGGCAACTGGGTGCACTTAGTTAATAGGTTAGTCCAAATATGATAAAAAGTGTATGAAAGTTCAAGCAAAACATGGCAAAGTCACACAAATCATGCATGGAGCAAGCTGAAATTATAGATACGTTTGGGACGTATCAGTGTCCTTCTGTTACCACCCAACCAATCCGATCATCGCATGATCAACGGGTCATCGCATGACCACCAACTTAGCACAATCATCCCACCGAACTCATATTAATCCCATTGTGTGACCTAGTACGAACTGTGTCCAATACCGTGGACTCGGCTATTCGAATAGATTTGTGATACTCTACAGATTTTATGCACTTTACCCACACTATGGAGTTTTTCCTCCATCCAGTACCTTGGAATGTCTCCCACGGAATGGACTAGGATCTCCAACGAGACCTCTCTACCGCATGCCTCCATTACCATATCACTTGGAATGCTTCGCAAGTCATGCCCTCGGTAGCCCTGTGTCCTCCAGACACACCTGCCATCGCATGGTACATAAACTTTGTATCAAACGGGGACTGCGCGCAATAACCAAATTGTCCCTCGAAACTATCGCCGCTTACCGGGCCGGGGTAACCGCGCGCGCATAGCCTCCCCTCGTTGGTGATACGAATAAGAGAGCACCAAGCCAAGACCTTCCCATACAGACGAGTGTGGCTGCACTGGATAAGTTCGGTTCGGTGGCACCTGATCAACCTGGCACAAACATGTCTCCCACAACATACACAACAAGTATCAGGTGCAACATGGCAATATCAGTCCATAGCAACATATTGCGGAACAATCCAAGATACGGCTATAGTTGTATCATTAATCAGATTATATTTAGATGATTAACTTGGTCATATTGAGAGAATCAACATGATATCAACAAGTAACCTAGCCATGTACAGATGAGCAAGGTGATAACATGCAACATATCGAGATCATGAATACCACTAGTGATTATGATGCATGCAAGCATAACATAGTGATAACATGATCAAAGCATGAACATAACATGGTAAAGGAATATCATGATCACAATGGTTTCCAACATATAATGTAATCAAAGCATAGCATGAGGGTCGAATGTAGTCATCACATCATCGAAGGTGAAAGCAAGATTTTAAAGCATGTCAAAGCTTTGCAAAGGTGCAACATAAATTGTGGCTTGCCTTTCACCAACAAGGTGTAGGGGAAAGCTCCTGGTCTTCAGCAAGACAAGCCCTGAAAAAATATTCAAATAAAGAAATGGGGGAAAAGGGGTCAAATACACTTTTATTTGACCAGCAAGTAACAACATAAAGACATGGCATGAAACCTATGCCAAAATAAAGAGGGGAACAAGAGAAATCCAATGCAAAAAGTTTCAACTCATTTGGACTTATATATCAAAAGATATTCAAGGTCAAAGTTCTGGTCAACATAACGATTTAAATTGATTTAAATCATTTTTGAATTAACCAGGGGGGGCTGACGTCAAAGGCGGGTTTCTGGAGTGTGTTTTCATTAAGAAAACGGTTCGGGGGAGACTCTTAGGCTGGCTTGTGGGACGAGGCTGTCATATGAGAGGGGAGGAGAGAGGAAACAGAGGAGGGCGAGCTCACCGGCGGCGCTGCTCCGGCGAGGGGCCACAGCGAAGGCTGGGACCAGGGGGAAAGACGGAGGGGGTGACGGCGGTCCTCCCTGTACCCGTGGTGTGCGAAATGATGGCCGTTTGCTAGGGGGAAATGCGTTGCGGCGCGCGGTCTTCGGTTCCGACGAGGGCGTCGACACCGGCGACGATTCCAGCGACGGCTCGAGCGGGGCTTGGTCGAGGAGGCACCAGGAGGAGCAGGGGAGTCGACTGGTGGCCTCGGCGGGGTCTGGGGGCTCTGGAGTGGGTTGGCCACAGCGAGGGCCAAGCGGCGGCGCTGGTGGCTGGCAGAGGAGGAAGAAGGGAGCCGGGCTCCGATTGCCTAGCCTGGGTGTCAATTGGAGATGAGGAGAGGGTGCTGGTGTGGTGGGGCGAGCATGGGCACCACTATTTATAGCGGGGCGACGATGCTTGTCCCGGGCGGCGACAAGCAGAGGAGGCTGCGGCGACGAGGTGAGCTGGCGGCTCGCGGGGCGCTCAAGAGGCTTCTGGAGGGGGTGTGGAGCACGCGTGCGAGCAGGGGGAAGCACATGGGCAGAGGGAGGAGCACATGCGATGGTGACGGGTCAGGGGGCTCACTTTGCTCGTCGCGGGGCGCATGGCGGAGAGCGGCCGACGGGGATTTCGGCGAGGGAGAGACGGGGAGGTGGACGCGTGGTCGAATAAAAGGCGTGCAGCGCGACTGGACAACGAGAAGAGGACAGGGGATCACTTGAGCGCGAAGGGGACGCATCGGGCGGCCTCGGGCGTGGCGAGAGTACGCCGAGTGCACGCCAGGTGCGGCCAAGTGTGTGGCCACCAAACGCTCTGGTGCACACATGGGATTTCACATGGCCCGACATGTCTAGGCTATTCTCCTTCCTTCCCTGAGTACAGTGCTACCCTTGGCTGGCCAAATGGAGCAAAGGATTGATCTTATCTTCAAAGATAAGGTTGCTACAGCAATCTTGGGAGGTAAGATGGGCTAACATGGTGGGGATTTGGATAGTGCTAGGTTGTCACATGGTTTTGGGGTGCAAAGGACTAATGATCTGGAGAATCGCAGCTCCATTTGATCAAGGAAAAATATACTTCCTTTGTAAAGCAACAAATGGGCCAGGAACACATTGTTGAAGCTGGCACCACTTTGGCTTGATGAATTTGGCTGAATTTTGGTGTAGCTGGGTTATATGGGGGTGTGCATATGTGTGTATAGTTTCATGGCCATTGGAAACGCCTAGCTAGCATTTGCTTCACAAGGTGTCCCACTGGTCAGAAACTTCCACATGATGATTCACTCACATGGATGATGGGGTTTGGCTCAAACTTGGTTTGGTGGAGTTATTTGGTTGTGGTATAATGCCCAAAAAGTTTCAAGGCAAAAGGAGTTCCTGTCGTGGGAAAGTCACGGCAAATGTCCGTGGAGTCAGACTTATCATGGGACCTTTGCTGCGAGGCGAATTCGAGAAGAGAGTCGACATAGACATGGGACTCGGCGATTTACCCAGGTTCGGCCCCGTCGATGCGGTAAAGACCTACTCCTGCTTCTTGACTATTGTGGGATCGACTCTTCAATAGGATGAGCCGATCTTGTCAATTACAGAGGTGATGTTTCGCAACGTTAGTCTCGTGGAGATCTAGGTTATGTCGCGAGTTGTCTAGTCCTGGCTTGAGGTAAATTCTGGCTCTGGCTCCCATGGACCTCGGCTTATAAAGGTGACGGGTCCCGGGATTCCGAGAGTCCGACTCCTACACGATGTGGAGTTCTATTATACTTTGAAAATTTACTACGTGCTATACAAGGTAAGTAGAATTCCTTCTAGGGCTTCAATCTTCACGCTTGGCACGTCAGACTCCTGGTCGGGTCTTCTTTGTGGGCCTTCATATGTAAGTCGGCCCAAAGGTTTCTAATGGCGGGTCTATGGGTGTAACGACCCGATTCGCTAAAGAATCCAAGTCTCTGTGCATTCTGTGCTAGTCCGTGGATCAATAGCCAGCACACACAGTACATGATGTAATATCAAGGATAAACCACATGTCATAAATATTACATCGAAGATCCAGTATTACAATAAAGCATACCTGCATAGCTCAAGGCCAGCTTACAAATAAAATACAGCGGAAAACAATATGAGCTTCGTGGCGTCCATCAACTCCACCGGCAAGTTGAGTATAGACATCGTAACCCCTACTTCGCATCAATTACTCGTCGTATACAATCCTGCAACACCGAAGGTTACAGCCCGACAACGGGTCAGTACATCTGATTTGTATGGCAAGTCACACGAAAAAGTATATAGCAGACCTACATCTACATGCAAGGTAGGTCAAAGGAAAGGCTTATGGTTTAGTTTTGCAGAAAGCCAGTTTTTCCCTCACATACTACAACTAATAAAATTTTAATTTATCTTGCTAGTCCTAAGTATGGTTGAATCGGGCTACACCAATTCCAACCATCTCTTTATTACAAGTTCCCACTCAAATTCTTATTAAGGTGAATTATCTGTCAAGACCATCCAACAACAAGAATGCCCAGTTGCTCAAAGTTGTCCATAACCGTGGACACGGCTAATCATGATCAGTTTTTACACTCTGCAGAGGTTTGTACACTTTCCCCACTGGACTCAACCCGAAGATTGAGACATAGTCTTTCAGAAGAGGTTTCCTCCACCCTTTGGTAGCCGGTACACCTATCATATCTACATCAGCTAGCTACCAGGGACAGGTTCCCCACAACTTACTCATCTAAGCCAGAGCCCATATAGCCAGTGGTTGTACAGGGAGGCTACTAGTCACACTGTCTGTCCGATCTTTTTGAGCCTGGACGACGCCCACTGCGTTCAGAGGGTAGATACCACGACGCACCCGGTTCACCACCAAAACAACTATTCGGGAAGCATTTAGCCCTAGTCCCTCCTTTGGCAAGGCACGAGCCCTAGGATGCATTCCCTGCCCGCCCAGAGATGATTTCTATTTAAGTTTGCTAGTCAAGTCATTAATCCTCACATAGCTCAATGATAAATCAACCAATCCCCGTCTACAAAGCAATAGCAGTATATAACAACCACGATCCTAGGGCGACAATGAAATACAAGGTCAGAACATATGGCTATCCTACTAGGTTTAAATCATAACTAATATATAATCCTACACATGCATAGAGTGATAGTTTGCTACATGAATAATACAAAATATAGGCTGAGGTATGGTCAAAGTGTAACTTGCCTTATACATTCGATGAAGTTCTTCGCTCTCGTGGTCCATTCAACTCTACTCGTCACACTCCGAGCAATCTATCGTCAACAAAAGAACTCAAATAAGCAATCACATCACAACAGACAAACACAAAGGTTTTAGCAACAAAACAAAAACAAAAACGCTTGACACGGCACAAGTGTCGATGTGATCGAAGGTGATCGGTGGAAGTGAACTCGAGAGAGTCAACAGATAAAGATTCATCGGCAAGTAGTTATGACCATGGACATTTATGAATCCAAGGTGAATATCATGCCCACATGAAAAGTGTGTGAATCTTACCGATAACATGTCTCAAGTGATCCGATATGCAAAAAGAATCACGTGAAACGGAATACTACAACACAGGTCATAGCAAGTTCAAATTGAATTGAATTTGAATTTAAACAGATCAAGAAAGATTTGAATTTTTGTGTACACATGCTATGAACAGAAAGTACATGGAACGAGTGATCCAGCGCAAAAAGAATCACTCGATTTGGAGACACGGTTTAAAAGATACGACCTCCGGAATTTGAATTTGAATTTGAAATAAATTCAAATTCAAAAGTGTGCAAAGAGTTGAAAAGTTGATTCCATGCTAAAGTACAGAACAACATGAACGTGTAGGAAAAAGTTTCACCACAATCCGACGCACGGTGAAGGAGATATTGCGAGTACGGCGCCGAGGTCTTTTCTGCCAAAAGGACCTGTTCGTAAATAAATTATTTTTCAAAAATGCGATCGGGTCCCTGGGGCAGTTGACCGGATCTGGAGCGTTTCCGGCGGACTCCGGCGAGGTTGGCTCGGTTCCGGCGATGTGCCCGACGGTGGCGCTTCGGCGGGGTCTTCTGGCGGCGCTGGGCGGCGGAGGCGGCGGCGGCTGGTGGCGCGTGGAGGCGCGCGGCGGCACGGCCCTGGCGGCGTGGCGGCGACTCGGCCGGCTACGTACTCGACGACGGGCGGTGGCAGGGGTGGCGCGGCGAGGCGTCGGCGTGCGGGGCGTCGGGGCAGCGCGGTGGAGCCAGAGGTGGTGGCGCGAGCGGGCGGCGCGCGCGGCTCCGGCGAGGGCGGGGCGGCGGCGCGGTGGCGTCCCGACGACGGTGGCGGCCCGCGGGTTCCGCTGGGGTTTTCGGTTAAAAAAAAAAGAAAAACGTAAAAGAAAACTGGAAAACACTTTATAACCAGAGAAGAAAAGAAAAAAACGAAACGGGTCTGAAACGGGCTCTACTACGCTCGTGGGCAGAAAAAGGTTACTGGGCCGGGGCTACGATTTTTTCTTTTTCTTAAAAACTGAAACTTCAAACAATATTAAAAAAATAATTACTCATCGGAAAAATATGAAATAAAATCCTAAATTCTTCAAATAATCCAGAGAAAATTATGCAATGACTACATTTTCCAAAAAGGTAAATAAAAATAAATACATTTTTCATTGACTTTATTTAAATATAAAATACTTTTCATAAATCAAATAAAATCCTATAAATTAAAAAATATATTTTTATTTGGTCAAAAGCATTGACAAACCATTTCTAAATAATAAAATATAAATTTTTAAATTGTCACACCGATAAATAATTTGGTAAAATAAAAATATCCATCGGAATATTTCTTTAACTCTTTTAAAATATTTAATAAATCATTTCAATGAAATAAAAACTCTCTTAGCATCATAAAATCCCTAAAATTATTTTATAGTTATTTATAATACTCATAATAAATTTTAAGAACTTTAAAGTAATATTCTAAATATTTTCCAACTTTATTAAAAAGGGGATAAGTCATTTTATATCCTCTCAAATGAATTTCCTTGAGTTGAAAAATGTTTTGAATATTCAGAAGAATTCCAATAATGATTTAAAACATTTATAACCTTTTAATATGTTGAAGGAGTCATATTACCTTCTCTCTTTTTTTGTTGGTTTTGTTTTAAATAATAAATTCCAAAAACACCTATTATGAATATTGGGGAAAGTCCTTTTATTCCCTCTCTTTTTAATATTCAATAAACTCCAAAAAGTTTTAAAACCCAGAGAAAATCAAACACATCAAGCAAACAATCATTATCTATTTAATTTTATTAACATTCCAAAATTCGGAGAATTTTGGGATGTTACACACTACCACCCTTAAAAGGAATCTCGTCCTCGAGATCCGAGAAGGCTAGAAAGAAAAAGGTTAGGGTTTGAGTCTTCCTGAAAGTCCATCGATCCTCCGATGAGCTAGGGTGCTACCACCCTTAAAAGGAAAGCGACATGGTCTTTAAAATCTTAATCCAGCGATGACATCCTTCAAAGAGATTCGCCTCCTCCTATCATGTCTTGAATCCTTAGCAAAAAGAGGAGTCTTCCGTATACTGAACTTTCCTGGCTGACAAGTCAGACGCCAATACTAAGCAACTATCGATTTTCTCATGGTGGTCATCAAGAATAATTTTATAGGATACCTGCAGGAAATACTCTTGGTCTATACTCACCGTATAACTTACGAACATTAACGATAATCTTATGTAGGGGTCAAACATCGTACCATGCTATGGTTCGGGTTTAACATCGTCGTCTTTTAGCTATAGGTAAGTCACTCAAGATTTACTATCCCGCATAGCAAGAGCGAATAATAAGGGTAGTCGTCATGGGGGCCAATCCATTACGCACCCAAATCATTACCTTGTATATGGTTTAGCGAATCTCGCAATCTAACACTCGGTCATCCTCACAAGCATCGTAGAAGATTCCTCTTGATCATGAACCGGGTTCAGATAAATCCATGATTCTGCAAGCCAAACAAAACATCTATCGTTTCTTCACAACTCTCGGGTTTACGCAAACTACTAAGAACGTGTACTAGTGAACTAGAACTTCCTCCAGGGTTCTTCCTTCAGCAAGATTGTGCTTGTTGGTTGTAAGATCCTGACACACGGGGTTAACTTTGAACTCAGCATTAAGTTGCATCCATCTTTATTCCAGCCTCAGCATTAGTAGCCATTGTAGTAGCTTCTTCAGTTTAGGGATGAGGATGAGGGGGAATAGAATGTACACAATGAGGTAGAGAGAGATAGCGAGAGATAGGGATAGATACCCATACAAACATCACACTAGTTTGAAAATAAGTTTTGGTGTGTAACTGTCGTTAAAAGCAACAAATGACAGCTCACGAAAATGATGTAACGATAGAAACTTGAATCTTCCAGGTCTTCAAGTATTTAGGTCTTCAAGTCTTCAATGTTGATAGCTTCTACTTTGCGTTATCGAAGAAATCTTCGTATCGTCGAGTCACTTGTGAGCTCATTCTGCTTGTGGTTGTGTCTCCTTTAGTCTTGAAGCATACTAAATAGATGAGGGTCTAAGGTAACGTAAACTTATTCTACTTGCATAGAAGAAACGCAACGCACCACACACAACATCAATAAAAGACATATCAGGGCCACAGGGCACAAGACAAAACTTAACAAAAACAACCATGACATAAAACATCTAGTTCATCCATAGCAAAAACACGCATCGTTACACATCTCCAACTAACATGAAAATGTAACCTCGTACACTTAGTGCACTCCTACAAACGTCTATCCTCCAATTTCCCAAACATAAGCTTCTTCAAGTCGACATCCTTGCTTCCACGTTCACAACTTCTTCTCCCCCTTCAATTCCGGACACATGTTGGCGTAATGTCCCATATTCCTGCACCGGAAACACTGAATTTGGCTAATGTCCTTCTTTTTCTTCCTCACGGGTGCTTCCTTCAACTCCTGGATAATTTTCTCCATTCCTTCCTCTGATGTTGAATCACTTGTTGTTTCATGATGAAAAATTGACAATGAGCGGGGTAATGGTTATTCCCTTCGCACACAAAACATGTGACTTGAGCTGTGGGACATTCTTCACCCAAGTGAATTTCCTCACAAAAGGGACATCCATCTTGGTGTCCTTCATAGGAGTGTCCTACTGATACGTCCAAAACGTATCTATAATTTCTGCTTGCTCCATGCATGTTTTGTGTGATATTGCTATGATCTAGATACACTTTCATATACTTTTGATCATATTTGGACTAACCTATTAACTCAGTGCACCACAGTGCCAGTTCATGTTTTCTGCTGTTTTTTTATTTCAGTTTTCCCCCATATAAAAAGTGCTCCAAAATTCGGGAAAAATCAGATAAAGAATCAGCGCAGAAGAACCTTCCGGAAGAACCTGAGTGGGGCCAGAGGGCCACCACCAAGGGCCCAGGCGCCCTGATGGCGCGCCCCAGGGTCTGGCCGTGCCAGGGGGGCGTCTGGACCCCTGGTGGCCCCCCTGGTTGCCCCCTTCGCCTATATATTCTCCGTGACGAGAAACCCTAAGAAGAAGAACCCTTTTTCGCGATCTCGCCTCTGTTCCGCCGCCGCCGCTCTTCCGAGATCGGGAGCACCAGCATACCTCTTCCCGGCACCCTGCCGGAGGGAGGGCCGACCTCCGGGAGTCTCCTCTCCACCATGGATGCCTCCTGGATGTGCCGTGAGTAGTTTCCTTTGGACCATGGGTCCGTGATTAGTAGCTATGTGATGTTCTCGTCCCCTCTTTGTTCTTCATGGTTTAGACCTCGTGAGCTGCCCTACATGATCGAGGCACTTTTGTAATATTTCTGCTGTTGCTATGCTGAGTTTGATGGGATGTGATGGATTATGAGATTATGTTCAGATTGTGATAGAGTAATATATTTGGTTCTTATCTTTTATATTTTTGTTCTTAAGTGATTCTTGCATGTTCTCCGTTGCTGTTTATTGCTTTGGCCAAGTAGTAGGTAGTGACCCCAAGAGGGAACGTTATGCTCGATTGTGGGTTCATTCCCCCTGATGACACGCTTGAGTGACAGAAACATGAGTCTAGGGGATGTGCTGTTGCCACAAGGGGGAAAACAACGATGCTTGTAACCGCGGTTGCAAGGATTGTTTACTTTACGCAAGGTGCTTTTTTAATGCAGTTGTCCGTTGCTTTGGGTTTACACTTTGGGTGGGGCTCGCAACTTAATACCATCGAGATGTTCTGGATAGATATATCAAGGTGGATGATTAGTAGTAGATGCAGTTGGATTTCGGTCTACTTATTTTGGCGTTCTGCCCATGATTTTGAGCCTCTTCCTTTCTTTTGTAGCATAGTTAGCATTGCGGTGCATTCATAATCCTATCAATTGCCCTTCTGTAATTTGTTCACCTCGCATAGCAGTTTTATCGTCTTTTGGCAGAGAGACATCACTAGTGAACATCACGTATCCCGGTCCATATCCTCATTACTGTTTCCACACTCATTTACTTTTCTGCTTTTACTTTCAGTTGCTATCACTATCCCTTGTGTTTGATCCTTTGTGAACAACAAGACCGGAGAGATTGACAACCTCTCTGAACTTCGTTGGGAACAAAGTTATTTGTGTCTGTGTGCAGGTCCGCGTCAGTTGCGCCGCTGACACCTACTTATCATCTCCGGAGTCCTACTGGAGACAAACCTTGGTATCTTTACTGAGGGAAATTTTCTGCTGTGCTACATCATACCTTCCTCTTGGGGTTTACCAACGAAGGGAGAGAAATCATCATCACCTCGCGCGCAAGCACCTACTTCCCCGCAAATTTTGCAGGCACGAGGCCTCTTACGGGTTATCGTCCTTTGCATCGGGGTGACGAGGCGAGATCCCAAAAAAATCTTTGTAAACCTCTTCCAAGAAATCTTCTTCTTTGATTCGTTAATCGCCTGGTGCATTGTCCACCAAGTAGCAGCCTCTTCTACCAAGCACTTAACAGCATAGGGGACCATGTCCTCACTTCCAACCTGGTTTATCTTCATGTGCTCCTCCATGCTATGAATCCATTGCTCCACCTTCAGTCTAGTCATCGCCCCAGAAAAGGTGAGTCATACTTCATACTCCATCTATTGAGCCCAAACGACAAGGGTTAGGGGCAACTAGGATACAAACAAGAAAACAAACTAAAGATAGCACCAAGCAACTGCACACAAACAAGAATAAGGCAAAACACCTACACACAAACAACAACACATAATAGCAATCACTCAAGTCGCAAAAATCAAACCACACAAACACTCCTAGAGTAAGGTCATATGTGCAAGACATACGATCTCATCATACTACACGCAATTCGTTTATCTAACTTCACCTAAAAAGTGGTGGTCTGAACTTAAACTTCATGCTTCTCAGCTAAACTGATCTTGAAGATCCTTTCGTAGTATGAAAACTCATTAAACCCCATAGGATACTCCTTCTAGTTCCGGTGGTCGTAACTTCAATTTATCCACGAGGTTGATGATGAACTTCTCAAAAGTCATGTCTTCAGGGGCATAAGAAACTCAGAGGGGTATTTACAATAAAACAAGACAAGGAGTTTAGAAAATTAAATAATAGATGAGAGATACTAGTGGAGAGAGTAAGTAATCATAGAGTAATAAAATATTTTTGTTCCTATGGCTTTTCTATCCATTTTCTAGGGTCACGACCTACAGTCAACATGGGCTCTGATACCATCTGTAACGACCCGATTCGCTAAAGAATCTTAGTCTCTGTGCATTCTGTGGCTATTGATCCAGGGACTAGCACAGAATGCACACATAGTACATGATGTAATATCAAGGATAAACCCGAAGATTGAGACATAGTCTTTCAGAAGAGGTTGCCTCCACCCTTTGGTAGCCGGTACACCTATCATATCTACATCAGCTAGCTACCAGGGCCAGGTTCCCCACAACTTACTCATCTAAGCCAGAGCCCATATAGCCAGTGGTTGTACATGGAAGCTACTAGTCACACTGTCTGTCCGATCTTTTTGAGCTTGGACGACGCCCACCGTGTTCATAGGGTAGATACCATGACGCACCCGGTTCACCACCAAAACAACCATTCGGGAAGAATGTAGCCCTGGTCCCCCCTTAGGCAAGGCACGAGCCCCAGGATACATTCCTTGCCCTCCCAGAGGTGATTTCTATTTAAGTTTTCTAGTCAAGTCATTAATCCTCACATAGCTGAATGATAACTCAACCAATCCTCGTCTACAAAGCAATAGCAGTATATAACAATCACGATCCTAGGGCGACAATGAAATATAAGGTCAGAACATATGGCTATCCTACTAGGTTTAAATCATAACTAATATATAATCCTACACATGCATAGAGTGATAGTTTGCTACATGAATAATACAAAATATAGGCTGAGGTATGGTCAAAGTGTAACTTGCCTTATACATTCGATGAAGTTCTTCGCTCTCGTAGTTCATTCAACTCTACTCGTCACACTCCGAGCAATCTATCGTCAACGAAAGAACTCAAATAAGCAATCACATCACAACAGACAAACACAAAGGTTTTAGCAACAAAACAAAAACAAAAAGGCTTGACACGGCACAAGTGTTGATGTGCTCGAAGGTGATCGGTGGAAGTGAACTCGAGAGAGTCAACAAATAAAGATTCATCTTTAAGTAGTTGTCACCATGGACATTTATGAATCCAAGGTGAATATCATGCCCACATGAAAAGTGTGTGAATCTTACCGATAACATGTCTCAAGTGATCCGATATGCAAAAAGAATCACGTGAAACGGAATACTACAACACAGGTCATAGCAAGTTCAAATTGAATTGAATTTGAATTTAAACAGATCAAGAAAGATTTGAATTTTTGTGTACACATGCTATGAACAGAAAGTACATGGAACGAGTGATCTAGCGCAAAAAGAATCACTCGATTTGGAGACACGGTTTAAAAGATACGACCTCTGGAATTTGAATTTGAATTTGAAATAAATTCAAATTCAAAAGTGTGCAAAGAATTGAAAAGTTGATTCCATGCTAAAGTACAGAACAACATGAACGCGTAGGAAAAAGTTTCACCTCAATCCGACGCACGGTGAAGGAGATATTGCGAGTACGGCGCCGGGGTCTTTTCTGCCAAAAGGACTTGTTCGCCAATAAAGTATCTTTCAAAAACGTGATCGGGTCCCTGGGGAAGTTGACCGGATCTGGAGCGTTTCCGGCGGACTCCGGCGAGGTTGGCTCGGTTCCGGCAACGTGCCCGGCGGTGGCGCTCCGGCGGGGTCTTCTGGCGGCGGCGGCTGGTGGCTCGTGGAGGCGCGCGGCGGCGGCTCGGCCAGCCGCGTACTCGGCGACGGGCGGTGGCAGGGGTGGTGCGACGGTGGTGCTCCACGGTGGGGCGGTGAGGCGTCGGCCTGCGGGGCGTTGGGGCAGCGCGGTGGAGCCAGGGGTGGCGGCGCGAGCGGGCGAAGCGCGTGGCTCCGGCGAGGGCGGGGCGGTGGCACGGTGAGACGGCGGCGGCGCTGTGGCGTCCCGGCGGCGGCGGCCCGCGGGTCCCGCTAGGGTTTTTGGTTTAAAAAAACGAAAAAGAAAACTGGAAAACACTTTATAACCAGAGAAGAAAAGAAAAAAACGAAACGGGTCCGAAACGGGCTCTACTGCGCTCGTGGGCAGAAAAAGGCTACTCGGCCGCGGCTACGAGTTTTTCTTTAAAAAAAAAACCGAAACTTCAAACAATATTACAAAAATAAATACTCATCGGAAAAATATGAAATAAAATCCTAAATTCTTCAAATAATCCAAAGAAAAAATATGCAGTGACTACATTTTCCAAAAAGGTAAATAAAAATAAATACATTTTTCAATGACTTTTTTTAAATATAAAATACTTTTCATAAATCAAATAAAATCCATGAAATTTTAAAAAATATTTTTATTTGGTCAAAAGCATTGACAAACCATTTCTAAATAATAAAATATAAATTTTAAAATTGTCACACCGATAAATAATTTGGTAAAATAAAAATATCCCATTGGAATATTTGTTTAACCTTTTTTAAAATATTTAATAAATCATTTCAATGAAATAAAAACTCTCTTAGCATTATAAAATCCCTAAAATAAATTTGGAGTTACTTATAATACTCATAATAAATTTTAAGAACTTTAAACTAATATTCTATATATTTTCCAAATTTATTAAAAAGGGGATAAGTCATTTTATATCCTCTCAAATGACTTTTCTTGAGTTGAAAAATGTTTTGAATATTCAGGAGAATTCCAATAATGATTTAAAACATTTTCCAACCTTTTAATATGTTGAAGGAGTCATATTACCTTCTCTCATTTTGTTTTGTTGGTTTTGTTTTAAATAATAAATTCCAAAAACACCAATTATGAATATTAGGGAAAGTCCTTTTATTCCCTCTATTTTTAATATTCAATAAACTCCAAAAAGTTTTAAAACCCAGAGAAAATCAAACACATCAAGCAAACAATCATTATCTATTTAATTTTATTAACATTCCAAAATTTGGAGAATTTTGGGATGTTACAATGGGACTGGTCCATCCCCCCAACATTAGCCCCTAGGATTGTTGTGATGCTTTAGTATTCACAACAATCTTCTTTATTTTCTTCATCGTCGTCGGCTCTTCATGGGACAAGGGCCGACTTCATGCTTGACGCTGATTGGGAGTCGGAATTGTCTCTCTGCAATCTTGCTTCGGTTCCTTTATCTCCATGAAGTCGACTCTTGTGGTTGAGTCGACTAATATTTGATGTTCACTAGGAGTCGAAGACAACTCTCTTTGGCCTCACATCATCTTCTACTTGAAATTTTTTCTTTGACTTTTGGTCAAAGATCCGGTTTAGTTTTTATGATCACACTGCCCGAAACACCGATTGGAGGCATTGATGTTTGTAATGGGAATCGAGGAGTCTTTCCATAAATACTATCTACCACGGGTAGTTATCCCATATCATTTATGGTATTAATTGATCCTCTCCTTAAATCTACTATAAATACTCCTCGAGTAGTTTGATCCTTCAAGCGCACCCATCTTCTTCTTCCTCTTCCAGTTTTCTCCATGGCACCTAAGCTAGAAGCTTCTGTTCCTTTGGCATCCAACGAGCCCAGCCCCCGTTCAAGTGCTCGAGGTCGAGGCCGCGGCCGTGGGCGAGGTCGTGGCCTTGGTAGAGGTAGGGGAATAAGTACCCGTGCTGCCTCTCCTTCCAAATCTCCCCCTTCTTCACCTGAGAGGAGTGAGTTCTTGGTTCATATCCAGACGATTCATCGCTGGATCAAACTCCCTGAGTATTTTACTCAACTTGTGATTGAGTCAACGCCTTCGGGTCTTTGGCTCCGATCTGATGGATGTCCTCATGGGCCTGTCTGGGTGACGGTTAGATTTTCTAGCCATGGCACCATGTTTTTCGAGAAGGGTTGGAAAACTTTTCTTCGATCTAAGAATATCTCAAGAGGAGACACCATTGTCTTCAGTTTTGATGGTGAAGACACCTTGTGGGCTAGGATCTTTGACTCGGATGGAGACCGAGTCTGCTGTTGTATGGAAAGCTCCTGCGATGAATAACTCCTTAGTGAAGAAGAAGCTTCAACGAAAGATGAAGCCGACTCTAAAGAAGATGCCTGAAGCTGTAGACTTTTCTTCTTAGTAGTATTTTGCCGAGTTTGGCTTTTGCTTGTAAGGTTGCCTCCTTTTATGTAAGACCCAGTTGGTTTGATGAATGAAAAATATGAATTTTCATTGAGTCCATGAGTCGGTTTATTCCTGACTTTGAATATTTTTCAAAATGTATGGGAGCCGATTATTTATGATAGTGTATGTATCTATAGCCCTCTGAGTCGATTCAGAATAGTTGTGTATCGGTAATCGACTCATAGGATAGATCGACTTGTAGCCCCCATGAGATGGTGTGATCACGTTTGCGTGTTGTACCGGGTCATCAAAGAAGTGTTGCTTTTCAAGAGTTGGTATGATTATCATGGCGTTGAGCCAATTCATCAAAGAAGAACTTGTTCGAAGTGTTACTTCCCAATAGTCGGTATATGCATCTGGGTGCTGTTCCGAGTCTTTGTTTGAGAAGATTTTTTTCGAAGTGTAGTCCCCATGAGTCGGTGTGAGCATCTTGTGTGTCGTACCGAGTCATAGAGAATTTTTGAGCTATAGTCTCCATGAGTCAGTATGAACATGTTTTGTGTCATACCGAGTCACCCAGGTTAATGCTCACGGTGCATCTTTTGGATGACATATAAAATGATGAAAGAAAAAGTATGTGATGATGCTAATGTATGCAAAAAGAAAGTATGAAGGCTCATATAGAAGTCGACTCTGGATTCAATATGCCTCATCTTCTCGTGTTTGAGATAGATTATTGGGTTATCTAGGATTCAGAACTTCTCTGTAAGCTGGCAACATATGACTAGTGCTCCCTGTACTTAAGACTAAACTTGGTAGGCGTTGCTGTCAGCCCCCAAGGTTTTTAGGCTAAGCCGGGTACACATAGATCGTATGAGCTTGAGCTATATAGGCCAAGATTAAGGCGTGGTTAGCCAGTTCATGTATATGCCGGGATTTCTTCGGATAAGAGTCGATGAGTGACATCGAGCTCCCCTACTGCCCCTGAATAAGCTTATACACATGTGATTTTTACATATATATGCCGAGTTTTCGGATAAAGAGTCAATGATTGTCATCGACCTTCCCGATTCCCTTGAATAAGCAATATACATGCTCAGTACCAATAGAGGGGTTGATCAAGCCCCCATGTCTCTGAGATATAATAATTCAAAATATGCAATGTATGATGCAAAAATAAATAACATGAAACAAAAAGGTAAAGAGGAGTCGATATGGCAAGAGCCGGTGCGACAAAAGTCGACTCCGTTATATGTGGCGAGGGCCAGTGCGACAAAAGTCGACTTATGTATATTTTGATGGCGAAATCCGGCGCGACAAATGTCGGCTTATATATATGTTAATATGGCGAAAGCCAGTGCGACATGTGTCGACTTAGATAAATGTACAGTAATGTTCCTGTTATACTCAAGTGTAATATGGACGGAGTTGTGCGATGTTCCACGGCCTGGGAGTCTCCTCCATGCATGCGCGCGTGTCTGCCTTCTCGCATATATCAACTAGGTAGTAGGATCCATTGTACAGGTTCTTGCTGACCACAAACGGTCCTTCCCAAGGAGAGGATAACTGGTGCATTCCATCTCTTTTCTATATGAGTCAGAGCACTAAATCACCTTCCTGGAAAGTCCGACTTCTGATGCGACGACTATGGTAGCGTCGCAAATCTTGTTAGTAAATAGCCGACTGAGCTGTAGCCAAATCTCGTTTTTCATCGAGAATATCCAAGGCATCTTGTCTTGCTTTCTTGTTTTCGGCTTCTACATAGGCAGTGACTCGTGGTGAGTCATGAGGTATGTCACTTGGGAGGACGGCTTCCGCTCCATAGACTAGGAAGAAGTGCGTATAGCCTATCGATCTGTTGGGAGTCATCCTGATGCTCCATAATACTGAGGGTAATTCCTCCTCCCAGAAACCCTGCATCCTTTTCAAGGGGACAACGAGTCGGGGTTTGATGCCTCGGAGCAACTCTTGGTTGGCTCTCTCGGCTTGTCCGTTGGACTGTGGGTGAGCCACTGATGCAAGGTCGAGTCGGATGTGCTCGTTCTGGCAGAATCGTTGCATAACCCCTTCTGATAGGTTAGAACCATTATCATTTATGATGCTGTGGGGGTAGCCGAATCTGTATATGATCTTTTTCAAGAACTTCAGTGTTGTCGCAGCGTCACATTTGCTGACCGGCTCTGCCTCGACCCATTTGGTAAATTTATCCACTGCCACTAATATATTGGTATTTTTGTTGGCTAACCTTTTGAAAGGTCCCACCACATCAAGCCCCTATACCGCAAAGGGCCAAGTGATAGGGATCATTCTGAGTTCTTGAGCCGGCACGTGAGCTTGTTTTTCATAGCACTGACACCCATCACACTTCTTAACTATGTCCTCTGCATCCGCATGAGCTGTGATCCAGTAGAAGCCGTGTCGAAAGTCTTTAGCTACAAGCGAACGAGAGCCGGCATGGTGTCCGCAGTCCCCAGGGTGTATTTCATTGAGGATGGCTCTACCTTCTTCTGGTGAGACACATCTCTAGAAAACATCTGCGGCACTCCGCCGATGCAACTCACCACTGATGAGTACAAAGGATTGGCTTCTCCTGACAATTTGTCTGGCCAAAATCTTATCTTGAGGAAGGATTCCCCGAGTCTTGTAATCCAAGTATGGTATGACCCATGAGGGTGTAGCATGAATTGCAGCAACCAAAGCCGGCTCCGGATCTGGCTTTGCTATGTCTTTCTCTGTTGGTGGTTGTACAGACGGTTTTGTTAGAACATCTAGGAATACGTTTGGAGGGACCGGCTTTCGCGGAGAGCCGAGTCGGGACAGAGCATCTGCTGCTTCGTTTTCCCTATGGTCCACATGATCCACCTGGTATCCAACGAAAATTCCGGCTTGTTTTTGCACTTCTCATCGATAAGCTGCCCTTATGGGATTCTTGGAATCCCATTTTCCTGACACTTGTTGAGAAACGAGATCAGAGTCGCCATAGCATTGGATCCAACTTATGCTCATCTCACGAGCCAGTCGTAGCCCTTGAAGTAAGGCTTCATACTCTACCGCATTATTGGTGCAGGTGAACTGCAGCTGCAGAACGTAGCAGAAATTCTCCCATTTAGGTGAGGTAAGGACCATGCCGGCTCCTGACCCTTGAAGCTGTCGACTTCCATCGAAGTGCATCGTCCAATATTTGGTAACTGGCTTCTCTGGAGATGTTTGGATTTCCGTCCAGTCATTGATGAAGTCGGCTAACGCCTGGTATTTGATGGTCATTCGAGGTTTATATTTGATGTTATAAGCCCCGAACTCTATGGCCCACTTTGCAATCCTTCCCGTGGCTTCCCGGTTTTGGATGATATCTCCAAGTGGTGCTGAGCTGGGTACAGTCATGGGGTGCTCCTGAAAACAGTGTTTAAGTTTTCGACTCGTCATGAATACACCAAGAACCAATTTCTGCTAATGAGGATAAGGTTGCTTCGATGAAGTCAAAACCTCACTGACATAATAAACTGGTCTTTGCAGAGGGTGCTCTTTGCGAGCTTCCATACGCTCAACAACAGCCACAACGCTGACTGCTCGATTGTTGGCTGCGATATAAAGTAACATAGGTTCCTTTGGCTTGGGAGCCGCCAAAATTGGAGCCTGGGATAGATGCTTCTTCAATGACTCTAGGGCCTGATCGGCTTCGTCATCCCAGAAAAATGTTTCTGATTTCCTCAGAAGTCGATACAGGGGAATTGCCTTTTCCCAGAGCTGGCTTATAAACCGACTCAGAGCGGCTACACATCATGTGAGTCGTTGGACTCCCTTTACTGAGGCCGGCTTCTGAAGAGTCATGATGTCACAACCCCAAGTTAGGTATGTGCTAGAATAGCAAGTCACTTTGCATCATGATAAAATTTTCAAAAGAAATTGAGATGGGAGAGAAAACCCCCCCAAATGAATTTAATTCAAATGGCTAGAAATAAAGTTGCTCCAAAAATTCCTTTTGTATTTTTGAAAAATCACATAAATGAGTGTGATCACATATCAAGTGATGTGGGACCAACCCCATGCTCATGGATTTTTCAAATATTCATACAGGAGCATGGATTAAAATTTAAACCCCTATTTGAATTAAAGTTCAAATAATTTGAATTTTAAAAATGTCCAAACTTTATAAGTGGCTAGCTATATATATTTTGAGGCCATATAAAAAATTGGGGCATTTAATAAAATTCCTAGCTATTTTATTTAGCAAGGCACAACAAATAACATAAATAAAACAGAAAGAAAAAGAGAAGAGAGCAAAAGGCTTACCTGACGCCCTAGGCGAGGCCCAACCGCCGGCCCAGCAACCTTTTCCCCTATCGTCTTCCTCCCCGCGCCCCCAAGGTGCCCGGTGGAAAGCCACCGATGCCACCGACGCCACCACGACGCCCCACAGCCCTCCAGGTGCCCCCCCGAGCCTCCAAGACGTTCCACGAAGACGCCCAGGACACGCCACATCCATTCCTCCCCTGGAGAGCTTCCTCCTTCCTCCTGTGTCGTTTTCGCGCAAACCCGAACGCCACCGGAGTTCACCGCCGTGCCCCGACGTGGCCATCGACGCCGAGAAGCCCCCATAGCCTGTCCATCGTCTTTGCCGTAGCCGTCTTCGTCTTCGAGTAGAAGATGGGGAGATGAAGCCCCTGGAGCCGCCGAATCGAGTCTTCGTCTTCGTCTACAGCCGCCGTGCGCCATGGTCGATTGAGTCTCCGGCAAGACACCTCCTTCCTCGCCACCAACTCCGTTGAGTTCCTGGTGAGCCATAGCTCAAAACCCCTCTAGCTACGCCCTCGATTGCTTCCTCTGTGTCGTTCATGCATCGCTGGCTCAAGCAGAGCACCACGGCGAGCTTTGCCTCGATGATATGTCCAAAACGTATCTATAATTTCTGCTTGCTCCATGCATGTTTTGTGTGATATTGCTATGATCTAGATACACTTTCATAAATTTTGATCATATTTGGACTAACCTATTAACTCAGTGCACCCGAGTGCCAGTTCCTGTTTTCTGCTGTTTTTCTATTTCAGTTTTCCCCCATATAAAAAGTGCCAGAAAAATTCCGGGAAAAATACAGGAAAAATCAGCGTACAGGAAGCTTCGAGAAGATCCTGGGAGGGGCCAGAGGGGAGCCAGGGGGCCCAGGCGGCCACCCGGCGTGAACCCACCCCTGGCCGCGCCAGGTGGGCGCCTGGGGCCCCTGGTCCACCTCTGGCTGCCCCCCTTCGCCTATTTTTTCTTCGTCCTGGGAAAACTCCAAAGAGGAACCCTATTCTGCAAACTCGCCTCTGTTCCGCTGCCGTCGCGCTTCCAAGATCGGGAGCACCAGAAGACCTCTTCCCGGCACCCTGCTGGAGGGAGGATTGACCTCCGGGAGTCTCCTCTCCAGCATGGATGCTCCCCGGATGTCTCGTGAGTAGTTTTCCTTGGACCATGGGTCAGTGATCAGTAGCTATGTGATGTTCTCCTCCCCTCTTTGATCTTCATTGTTTAGACCTCGTGAGCTTCCCTACATGATCGAGGCACCTTTGTAATATATCTGCTGTTGCTATGCTGAGTTTGGAGGGATCTGATGGATTATGAGATTATGTTCAGATTGTGATAGAGTAATATATTTGGTTTTTATCTCTTATATTTTTGTTTCTAAGTAATTCTTGCATGTTCTCCATTGCTGTTTATTGCTTTGGCCAAGTAGTAGGTAGTGACTCCAAGAGGGAACGTTGTGCTAGATTGTGGGTTCATGCCCCCCGATGACACGCTTGAGTGACAGAAACATGAGTCTAGGGGATGTGCTGTTGCCACAAGGGGGAAAACAAAGGTGCTTGTAACCGCGGTTACAAGGATTGTTTACTTTACGCAAAGTTCTTTTTATTGCAGTTGTCTTTTGCTTTGGGTTTACACTTTGGGTGGGGCTCGCAACTTAATACCAGCGAGATGTTCTGGATAGATATCTCAAGGTGGATGATTAGTAGTAGATGCAGATGGATTTCGGTCTACTTATTTTGGCGTACTGCCCGTGCTTTTGAGCCTCTTCCTTTCTTTTGTAGCATAGTTAGCATTCCAGTGCGTTCATAATCCTGTCAATTGCCCTTCTGTAATTTGTTTACCTCGCATAGCAGTTTTATCGTATTTTGGGAGAGAGGCATCACTAGTGAACATTACGTATCCCGGTCCATATCCTCATTACTGTTTCCAAGCTATATTTACTTTACTGCTTTTACTTGCTATCATTATCCCTTGCGTTTTATCCGCTGTGAACAACAAGACCGGAGAGATTGACAACCTCTCTGAACTTCGTTGGGAACAAAGTTATCTGTGTCTGTGTGCAGGTCCGCGTCAGTTGCGCCGCTGACACCTACTTATCATCTCTGGAGTCCTACTGGAGACAAACCTTGGTATCTTCACCGAGGGAAAACTGCTGCTGCACTACATCTCAAACCTTCCACTTGGGGTAACCAACGAAGGGCGAGAAGCCATCAAGCAAGTTTTCTAGCGCCGTTGCCGGGGACTCCGAGTGCTAAGATAGGGGAGTTGCACACTACCCTTTACCTTTGTTTTTTTAGTCTTGTTAGTTTATCTTTCAGTTTTTATCTTTGTGTCTTTTATCAAAATTTACAAAAAAATTATTTATCTTGCTAGTTGTCATTATGTCTGGCCCTTTTGCCTTTGTTGAGACAGAGGTTCCTACCTTTAAACAAAAAGGTGGAGAAAGTTTAAAAGATGCTTGGTATAGAATTAATGATTCTCAAAAAAGAGCCACCAAGAAGCAATCCACTACTATCCTGCTTAGAAATTTCTATGTCGGGATTACTCCTTGGAATAGGTTCATATTAGATACTTCTATCAATGGGAATTTTCTAGATGCCCCGACTTGGGAGTCTCTTAATGTTATTGAAAATCTTGTTGGAAATCTCCCTATTGCTAGCATGCAAGAAGATATAACTCTATCTCACATTATGAAGAAACTCGAAAAGATAGAGTTAGAAATACCAAGTATAACTAGGATAAATGAGTTGGATCGCAAGATTCAAGGGAATTTGAATAGGCTTGATAGCTCCATGCTTAAAATTATTAAAACTTTGGAGATCATCAAATCCCGTGATACGGATCTTTCTAGGATAGATAAGATTGAGGAAATCATTAATACTCTAGGAACTACTTTTTCCTCAATCAAACCAAAAAAGGTAGAGACTTCGGCAAGAAGGGAACCTAAGTTCATTTATGTCCCTAAGGTTCCCCGACCTAAAAATAAACCACCTATTTCCAAAGAAGTTGAAACCGTGAAAACTTTGGAAGAAATACCTCTCTTTGATAATTTTATAAATGAATCTTCCATTGATTTTACGCCTTTTGGTTTTCTCCCTAGAAGTATCCTCATTAGGCCTTTATTTAAAAGACCTCTTAAGACTAGTTGTGCAATTGAAGAGCTTTTTTATGATCTTGATAATGATTCGATTGATACAACTTGATCTTTTGCATTAACCCTAGCTAATGGCTTTAAAGAAGCGCTTTCGGGAGGCAGCCCGCAACGAATTTATGTTTTTCTTTTTGCTTTTGTTGTGTCTTGATGATTGTTACTACTGTAGCAACATCATTGTATCTTTATTTTTCAGCTTTCTGCCAAGTTATAGCCTCTTACGGCAAGGGAATACAGATTCTGTCCTCATGACCAGAAAAATTCCAGAAAAATCCCAGTTCATCTTTTTGAGCTGAAAATTTTACACAGTATGCTCTATACAATAACGAAACTTCCGTATGTTCTGAGTTTTTTTATTTGAGTTGCAGAAGTGCCCCTAAAGAATTATTTACTATCTGCTGTTCTGTTTTTCACAGATTCTGCCACGTTTTGTCTCTCCTAACTTTTTCAAACCTTAAGCTTGCTTTTTCTTTGCAAATTTTTTTGGCACTCTTGAGAAACAGTAGCTCTTCAAGAATATATTTATATCCAGTGGGAAAAATTATTTATTAAGGGTACTAACCTCTCTAATCAGCTTATGATGAGATATGTATGAAGGGAGTTTTCAAGTGTGCGATAGAAGATGATGAAAGAAGATCCAGGAGTGTCAAGCGCTCAAGCTTGGGGATGCCCCAATGCATCCCCAATAAATATTCAAGGAGAATCAAGCGTCTAAGCTTGGGGATGCCCCCGTGCATCCCCTTCACCATCAACAATCATCAGTTCGTCCTTCGTCTCACTATATTTTTATCACTTCATACGTTATGTGCTATGCTTGGAGCGTCTCGCTCTTAGAATTTATTTTTAGTTTTCTTTAGCTTTGCTTGCTGTTCATAACAAGTTAGATCCCGTCTTACTTTGTGTGGGAGAGAATCACGCTCCACTTTCAAAATTTAGAACACATCATAGGATTTTTCCTGCTTATATTTTTGCTTTTGTGTGTTCTTTATCTTTTCATAGCTACTGCCATGTTTAGATTTAGTCTTAGTTTGTCTTTAGCAAGAGCCTTGGCTTTTTTTAGTTTGTTGCTGGAACTCTTTTTAGTTTTCATGTTTATCTTGTTAAAGAGAGTTGGTTGTTGCACTGAGTTGTGTTTTGTCATGAGAGTAGGTAATCGAGGTTGTTATTTAATTTTAGTAGTAACTTGCAATAGTTTTGAGGTATTGATGTGAGTAATGTTTGAACTTTTGGTATCAAGAGCTCTTGCCTATTAGTGATAGGTGTCGTATTTTGGGCAATCTGTGTGTATTTTCAAAACCTACAAAACTAGTTGAGAACTCTAGCTACTAGATGGATCACTACTCTTCTGAGGAGTCGAATATCAGAGAACACTCACGTACCATGAGTCGAGGATGCGCAAGGATAACCAAACCCCCATACACTCCTCCTCGGGGTACTTGTCTCTTTGTGAACCTCCTTATTAGATTGAGAGTTAACGATAATAAGTGCATGAGTTCTTCGGACTAATGTAAGTATTGAAGGTTGACACTTCCACCTTCCCATATTTTGCTAGCCTCTCCCGTGCCGTGCATTGCCTTCTTCTCACTCCGAGAGTTGGTGTCCACCTTCGCCTGTACATCCAAACCCTTGGCATGATACGCTCTGTCATCATAAGCCTCCTTATATGTTCCCTCAAAACAGCCACCATACCTACCTATCAAGGCATTTCCATAGCCTTTCCGAGATGTATTGCCATGCAACTTCCACCTCTTCATGACTTGATCTTCATGTCATACATGTTCCTGCTACACTGGCAGCGACATACTTTGCATACATCATGTTAGTTACATCTTCTTTATGTTTTGATTACCTTGTAAAGTGTGAAAGATTTCCTTTACCTTCTTGTAAAATAGAGTGTTTCCCTTAAGTGAGGAAAAGATCCCAAAGAGGACACATTAAAAGATCCCAAAGAGGACAAATGAGAGTTAAATAGAAAGAGCCATTGAGGCCACAAAAAAATACAAAAAATAGAAAAAAGAGAAAAAAGAAATAAAAAGAGAGAAAGGGGCAACACTACTATCCTTTTGAGAGATCCACACTAGTACTCCCTTTATATCCTTGTACTCCATAGAGATGATCATTATGCATATAGTTCCTTTGGAGAGCTTCTTAGCTCGTATGTGCATCC
Organism: Bromus sterilis; assembly: GCA_950022295.1. NCBI lineage: Eukaryota > Viridiplantae > Streptophyta > Magnoliopsida > Poales > Poaceae > Bromus > Bromus sterilis. The sequence continues at coordinate 277,211,378 of OX465599.1, read as the reverse complement.
GTTGCATGGCAATCCCTACTCCTCACATCATATCTATCATATGGCCTTCTCTCGCCTATGATTGTCCTCATTGATGTGAGCCTTTCACACCTTTTTGTCTTCCTCCTCCACCTACTTCTCTCTTTGCCATCTTAAGTGTCAACTCTCGTGCTTACGCTCATCCATTGCATGAGTGCTCAAAATATCGAAAAGGAGTGGATCAAATTGACTTGTACCTGGCTAGTGGTCTGGGGATGAGTCAAGATAAGATTCCAAAGAAGACCAAGTGTGAAACTTTAGTAGATTGAGTTCTCAACACAAAAATTACTTTTTCTCGTATTCCCTATCCCCCTTCTTGCACGCAAACACCATTTGGAGACATTCGAGTCACGGACAGCGAGAGCTCTTGCACCTATTGTTCTTTTGTTACTTGTTTCAATGCTAATATAGACTCTTGCATGTTATGACTTCAATTGAATCTCTAACCTTGATTGCTTTACTTTTCAAAGTTCTTTTATGGTTGCTAGCATGTCACCACAGAAATTATGTTGTTATCATTTACCTACTCGAGGACGAGCAGGAATTAAGCTTGGGGATGTTGATACGTCCAGAACGTATCTATAATTTCTGCTTGCTCCATGCATGTTTTGTGTGATATTGCTATGATCTATATACACTTTTGATCATATTTGGACTAACCTATTAACTCAGTGCACCCTAGTGCCAGTTCCTGTTTTCTGCTGTTTTTCTATTTCAGTTTCCCCCCATATAAAAAGTGCCAGAAAAATTCCGGGAAAAATACAGGAAAAATCAGCGTACAGGAAGCTTTGAGAAGAGCCCGGGAGGGGCCAGAGGGGAGACAGGGTGGGGCCCAGGCGGCCCCCCGGCGCGGCCCCACCCTTGGCCGCGCCAGGGGGGCGCCTGGGGCCCCTGGTCCACCTCTGGCTTCCCCCCTTCGCCTATTTATTCCCCGTCACGGGAAAACTCCAGAGAGGAACCCTATTCTGCAAACTCGCCTCTGTTCCGCCGCCGCCGCGCTTCCAAGATCGGGAGCACCAGAAGACCTCTTACCGGCACCCTGCCGGAGGGAGGATTGACCTCCGGGAGTCTGTTCTCCACCATGGATGCTCCCCGGATGTCTCGTGAGTAGTTTTCCTTGTACCATGGGTCCGTGATCAGTAGCTATGTGATGTTCTCCTCCCCTCTTTGATCTTCATTGTTTAGACCTCGTGAGCTGCCCTACATGATCGAGGCACCTTTGTAATATTTCTGCTGTTGCTATGCTGAGTTTGGAGGGATCTGATGGATTATGAGATTATGTTCAGATTGTGATAGAGTAATATATTTTGTTTTTATCTCTTATATTTTTTTTCCTAAGTAATTCTTGCATGTTCTCCGTTGCTATTTATTGCTTTGGTCAAGTAGTAGGTAGTGACTCCAAGAGGGAAATTTGTGCTAGATTGTGGGTTCATGCCCCCCGATGACACGCTTGAGTGACAGAAACACGAGTCTAGGGGATGTGCTGTTGCCACAAGGGGGAAAACAACGGTGCTTGTAACCGCGGTTACAAGGATTGTTTACTTTACGCAAAGTTCTTTTTATTGCAGTTGTCTGTTGCTTTGGGTTTACACTTTGGGTGGGGCTCGCAACTTAATACCAGCGAGATGTTCTGGATAGATATCTCAAGGTGGATGATTAGTAGTAGATGCAGATAGATTTCGGTCTACTTATTTTGGCGTACTGCCCGTGCTTTTGAGCCTCTTCCTTTCTTTTGTAGCATAGTTAGCATTGCGGTGCGTTCATAATCCTGTCAATTGCCCTTCTGTAATTTGTTTACCTCGCATAGCAGTTTTATCGTCTTTTGGGTGAGAGACATCACGTATCCCGGTCCATATCCTCATTACTGTTTCCAAGCTATATTTACTTTACTGCTTTTACTTGCTATCAATATACGTTGCGTTTTATCCGTTGTGAACAAAAAGACCGGAGAGATTGACAACCTCTCTGAACTTTGTTGGGAACAAAGTTATCTATGTCTGTGTGCAGGTCCGCGTCAGTTGCGCCGCGGACACCTACTTATCATCTCTGGAGTCCTACAGGAGACAAACCTTGGTATCTTCACCGAGGGAAAACTGCTGCTGCACTACATCTCAAACCTTCCACTTGGGGTAACCAACGAAGGGCGACAAGCCATCACGCGAGCCTGTGCCTCTTCCGCCTCTAGGGCACGACGCCGACGCCATTCCAGTGCAACCCAACCACCCCTCCACTCCAGAACGACGCGGGAAACTCCCAGCTCGCGAACGGAGCCAGCAGCGCGTCAAACGCGTGCCTAGAGTACGATCCCGACATGCTCCTGCATGAACAGGACCTCTTCGACGACGAGCACTCCATTAGCACTTAACCCCAGCCCTTAATCCCCCTGGCCCTACTTGCCAGTGACCATGACATGTGGGCCCAGCCCCTACTTAATCCCCTCTGTTAACTCAAATTAATTTAAATCGTTTTAATTAACAGAACAACCACTGACATGTGGGTCCCAGTGGTCAGAGGCCCCCTGACGTCAGCATGACCTCATGCTGATGCAGTAAAGCTTATTTGATTTAATTAATTCAGAAAAAGGGCAGAAAATACTTTATACTTTGGAAATTCATAGAATATTCATTCTAACTCCAAATATAGCAAATAATATGTCTAAAATTATAAGAAAAATACAAGGATTCTTAATATGCAACTTGTTTCTATGTTTGACCATTTTAAAATGGGTGAACAGTAGCAAACATGCATATGGCATTCTTTTGAATTCAAATTTGGAGTGAATTTGCAAATGACTTTGCAACACACTTCTTTTAGATGGAATCATCCACACATCAGAAACTTTACCTCACCTTTACAACATCACTTCATGCTTAACCTTTTCAAATGAACATTCATGGATTCAAATGCATTTGAAATTGATCGATAAATCAATTGGAGTTTGAATTTGCAACTCAAATGCAATACACTCCATTTAAATGGAATTGACAACACATCAGCACCCCTTACACCATGTTATAACACTTGATCATGTGATTGCGCATTGTATTTGTATTGATCACTTTGTTTGCATTGTTTGCTATCAAATAGAGGTTGTGACGCCCCCAAAATCAATCCGTGTACAATAATCATACACGCAAGGTACACGATCGAGATTAGGGACTCACGGTGAGATATCACAACACAACTCTACAAATAAAATAATACAAGCTGTTTAATACAAGCCAGGGGGCCACGAGGGCTCGAATACAACAGCTCGAGAGCACCAAGTCAGCGGAAGCAATAGTATCTGAGTACAGACACAAGAATACAAGGTTGCCTTAAGAAGGCTAGCACAAAAACAACACGATCGAAAAGGCGAGGCCTCCTGCCTGGGAACCTCCGAAACTACTCCTGGTCCTGGTCAGCGGGGGTCTCGACGTAGTAGTATCCGCCTCCGGGGTACTCCTGCTCCTGGGCTCCAACGTCGACTGCAGCGGCCGATCAGGCAAAACAGTAAAGGAAATAAAGAAGGTGAGTATCTAGTATACCCGCGAGTCTTACGTCCGCTACTAAGCATTATGCATTGTATCAACGGAAAGAAGAGGCTGTATATAGTGGACTGAAAGACAGAAATCCAGAGCAAGGGTAAGAAGCTAGGCCTATCGAAGACTAGCATCTTCCGACGATGTCTTGTAGCATAAGGTAAGAATCAGCCAACAGTTCATATAAAGCATAAAGTAACAACGAAGCAGAAGTTGCTGCAACATTGTATAATATAAGTTGTGATGATTAACAATAATAATAATGCCTGCGAGTTCCCTTCCTCGACTCCCTGCGAGGAAGAAGACCCGGAACCATACAATTTAATAGTAATAGTTTCTAGTGGTAAGATCCAGCTTCAGCATAAAGCGTCCTGTTACCGTGGACACGGCTATTCGAATAGATTAATCTTCCCTGCAGGGGTGCACTGGCGTGACTCTACGACGCTCGGATCTCCAGGGTGGCGGGAACCTTGTCAGGGAACGCTCCACCAAAGCTATCCGACACAAAGTAGCCCATCCTTCGGCAATCAACAGAGAGGTCATCCGCCGGACTATATCCTATGTACGCCGGGCTTTGGACCCTAACCCGAACGTACTCCTGCACGGTGCGTGACTGGCCGGTGAAGCAAAATCAAAGCAAATACAAATACACCGCTCGAGCAAGAGAAGACAACACCACTTCCCGGCAATCAACCCGCGGTACTGCTGACGTCTGAAGACCCTCGAACGAGACTACGATGCAGGGGAGCCCACACTCCTTATCCCACGTGTAGGTAGTGCGTACAAGCCAAAAGGCTACTCAAGACATCCGCCGAACCATTTAGCATTTTAATTAACCTGCGCGACAACCGTTATCGTTGCCTCGACTTAACCGACCCGCGGTCAACGACAGCAGTCAGGACCACCAGTACATCGGTGCCTGCCCTGTCGTCCCACCAAGTCACTGCGGTTACCAACAAGGTGAACCGTCTCCTTACCTTGTCTCGCGTTTGCTCTTGGTAGAGCTCGACTTTCGTGGTTTGGTAACTCTCGCGAGATACGAGCAGGGGCCAAGCACGCCAGTAACGTCGGTCGTACCCTCCCTGTCGTTCCCGACGATATACCTCTCGCGGGCACCGTTGGGTCGCCCGACTTTCTTACCTTTAAGGACAACCACTGTTCAGGACCCTATGGCGGCAAGACAAAGTCAGCCTCGAGTGGAGTACAAGGATTACTCCTTGATAGCTCACACTTGAGGTGACTAGGCATAACCCAGATAGGGGCCTTTGGCGGTGTCTGCTTTGTTCCATACCTGTGCAGTTGTATATATTGTATCCGTGTTCACTCCCCTGAGTGATCACGACCCGCTATCTAGTCCTAGCTAACAATGTGCAGGGTTCACTGCTGAATAATGCATAAATATAATAGGCAGCATAGGATAAAGGAGGTACATCAAGGGGCGACAAAATACGGCTATGCAATTGAATAGGATTGTAATCGTAGCAGCAGTAGTAACAATGCCTAGTGCAAGAAATGTACGGAAAGATAGGCGATATCTGGGGAAGAGAATGGCTCTGCTTGCCTGGAAGCTCGCAGGTAGGGGCAGGGTCGTCGACGAAGTAGTCGTACCCGGCAGGAGTGTAGTCGGCGGTAGCAGCGGGGTCTACCGGAGAACAAAGGGGGGGGGGGAAGAAACAGTAAATATAAAGCAATCATAGCAAACAAATGAATAACATGACGTATGAAATGTTAACGGTGTTCTAACGCTGTGCAATGCACGTTGCTCGGAGCGGGAATTCATCCGGGGATGAAATACCGGCTCCGGGTGATTATCGACAAAGTGTGCGGAGGGGGAAGGGTTCATGCCGGAGGTGTCGTGGACATCCGACAAACATAAGAGGGGTGTATCCGTGTTAGTTGAACTATTCTGAACAACATTTGTGTTCGGAATAAATTCATCCGAATACTTTAACAGTATCGGACAAATCATCGGACAGACGGCCCGGAGGGGGGGGTGTGGATGTTCGTTGTGTTAGAGGGTTGTGGTGGGTATACGGATACCGTATCCGTATTCGTTATATTTTTTTGATCAATTTTCATGTATTAAGTTTTTGAATCAGACTTATTGTTTAAAAGATATTGAATTTCCAAATTTAAATAAATTTAAATCAATTTCTGGATTTATTTTATTAATTAAATACTAACATTATCCACAACAGTTGACTGGTCAAACCTGACCAGTGGGACCCACTGGTCAGCCTCACATGTTTTATAAATTCATTTTATTTATTTAAAAACCCCTGGACCCACATGTCATAGGCACATGCTATAATTAACTAGTTTATTTAATCCAGTGGATATTTAAATGGGCAGGGCCCACTTGTCAAACACACATATTTTAACAAGGGGTTTTCTCTGGTTCTATTTATTCACTTATATATATATAACATTTCTTTTGTTTCACTTTTTTTAACAGGGGCTGGTCCCATCTGGAAGTGGCCTAGATCGCCCGCTGGCTGGGCACGCACGGGCGGACGTACGGGACGCCGGCGGCCAGGGGCATGGGGGCGAGGCCACTTCCGGTGAGGGGGGGGGGGGGGCGGAGCCGCGGAGGCCGGCGGCAGGTGCGGTGACTTCACGGCCGCGCACGAGAGAAGCCACGGGGGCGCGTGGCCGCGGCGAGCAGAGGGAAAATGGCACCTCGGTGAGGGGCCGTGGCGGGGAGTGGGGTGCGGGGCGCAGGGTGTGGCCACGACGGACAGAGGCATGGCCAAGGCGGGCGCTACGATTGGCCAGGGCGTGGCCGGCAAGTGGTGAGCGCGGGCCAGAGCGTGCAGCCAGGGTGCGGTGCGCGCGCGGGCCTGGCCCGTCCATGGGGAGCGCCGGTGTGCGTGGGACGGCACCTACGACGTCCGAATCGAAGGGGAAATGTAGGGGAATCAGAGGAGGGCTCACGACGAGTTCGTAGCGGTGGCAATGGGCTCGGGGAGGGGTTGAGTCCGTCGGAATCGAAGCCGCAAGCCGGCGGTTCCGAGGTTGAAGAAGGCGTTGATTCGTAGGTCGTGGGGGGCTCCAAGGTCGTCGCGTGCTGCAGGTCGGCGTGGACGTCAATGGCGGAGCAGCCGGACAACACGGGGAGGCTTGGGGTGGCCGTTGGCCGCGCAGGTCCACGACGGCGAGCTTCCCTCGTCGGGCGGCTCCGATCCAGAAAATGGCAAGGCGAGGAGGGAGCAATTTGGGCTAGGGTTTCTCCACTGTGTGCGGGAGGGAAAAGGGCGTCGAGGTCTCGGACCTTATCCTCGCTGGCCACCGCCGGATGGCCGCCACGGCGCGGCCGCGGTCATGGCCGGCTCAGATGGAAGCCACGAGCGGGGATGAGCAATGGAGGGGAAAGAGAGGGTGGGCTGGGGGTGGGCTGCGCACGGTGATGGGCTAGGTGGGCTCTCACTATGCACTCGGTGTACCAGGGGGCTGGCTTCTTCACATTTAATCTTTTCTGCTCTCCTTTCTGTTTACTTTTATATTTTCTATTTGTTTAGTCAAATTTAGACTTTTGTAAATCATGAGACTTGCTCCAATATTTGTATTGCCCTCTGTAGCAATGCTACAAAAAGTCTGGTGGCCTAATAAAATCATTTGAATTTTATTTAAATAATAAATTATTTATAAGGACTGAAATGGCTACTGTTTGAATTGTTTAAAATATTTAAACAAGGTAATAAAATACCATTTCTATTTTATCATGACCTACTGACTTTTAGACATTTAATAAAATTGTTTGCACAATTTTTAGTTTAACTTTAATTTTCACTTTTATTCAATTTTCCAGATATTGTTTTTATTTCTAAACATTACTAAAATACTTTCGTAAAATATCCATTACTATATTAGCATGGCCTAATGATAGTTAGGCACTCTATTAATAGGTTCCATCATTTTGAATTTATCTAAGATTTCATTTCCATATCAAATTACATGAGAATTTTGATAACCCAACTTGATTTGGTTGCATGATCATCACTGTCTTGGGATCATTCAAATGACTAGGGGGATTTGGTTTAACCATGATCAAGGTGAGGGACATTCATCCACAATTCTTGGAGCAATTATATAATTTGAAAATTTTATCAGGGTGAGGATCTGACAGAGCCATGATCAAAGGTGATCAGGGTTTAATCATCAACAGTAATGATCACTAACAGCGGAATCACTGTAGTGATTACTGTTTCTGATTCTGAGGGTGTTACAAATCCCCCCCACTACAAAGAATTCTCGTCCCGAGAATTAAAAAGGTAGTGGACGGGGTAAGACTTTGGTTTCGTGTTCTAACGATTCTTCTGGTGCTTGTTGTCCTTCTCGAAGAGTTAATTCTTCTTGTCGACGTCTTCATTTCTCTGTATCGGTGCATCTCGACGAGTTGTCATTCTTCCTTCGGGGCTTCATCGTACCTACGACTAGGCTCGGGGTAAACTCAAGGGGTCGGATCGGTACCAGGTTAATCAACCGAGGTTGTCCAAGGGAATGTGGTGCAATGTATCTATCGAGTTTAAACTCAGAGAAATACATCATGAGAAACAAGAGGAGGTATGAGAAGTTACAAGCGGACATGCATGCATTTGATGCCGATGACGGATGATGGAAAAGGGGCCAGAGCATCAGGCATAAGCACTGAGTCTGATATCGAATCCGAATATCACAAGGTAGGTGACTTGTGAATGGCATACGAGGTCAAGCACGAGGAATAATCCTCGGGAACAGGAATGCACAAAAGAGTCAGGTTTCGATCCTGTGGAACTGTGGGTTATGGGCCCACAGAGGGTAAGAAGGGTGGCGACATTCCATGCGACCACGATGCAAGGTTTGTCAGAGAACAATTTGTCAACTATGTCGGCAACATCATCAGTGCCAAGGGCGAGGGACGAAGAGAACCATTTTCCTGCTCGTTAAGACGAGGCGGGACAATTGGCAAAGTTCTCGTCCATCGGTGGTCACCGAAAATTCATCAACAATCGTAACTGGTTGTACAGAGAATGTGGCACACCAAAGTGTTTACATAATCAGGGAATTGTCACTGCTCAGATCAGTACAATACAAGAAGAAAGATTAAACAGACCAATGGAAGGAAAATGTGATGATACACCAGTATCAAGTGCATATCTTTCTCAAGGGAAAGCAGAGCAAGATATGCATGACCAAGTTTGTATTGACAAGGAGTCAACGGAGGTTGTCGATGATAACACAATTCATCGAGGGGCAAGGATGGTATTTCTCGTCATGAATTCAATAGACCCATGGGAGAAGTCAAAATGTTGAGGATGACCTCGACACATTATGCCGAGAGGTTTCAAGAGGATGAATCGAATAGCGACGACCTCAAGCAAAATGAATGGTGGATCAAAAGGTATTCGGTGTCTGCGGTTGAAAACAACCCAGAACCCATGGAGTGGTTACGACAGGGAAAGGTATTGTTCCATCAAAATTCATTAGAGGTAGTGCACAGGTATGATATCCTCGAGGTACCAGAAGGTAATACTCGAAGGTAGGATGGAGGATCATAGGTGCAGCATAATTTATACCAAGGGGGTAATTATCTTTATGGGAAGCTTTCATGATAAGTTCTACATCGTATCTATGGGCATGAACACAAGGTTCAGGGTCGACTCCCACTTCATCAATGCATAACCTTTCACCTACTTCTCGATTTCTGGGAGGTGGTAGGATTGCAAGTTCATCTGAAGGGAGGCCAGTAGAGTATAACCCACATAAAATTTGGGTTCATGCCGATTAGGGGAAGCATAAGGTTAACCCATTGGGGTATTTGGAACTCATACAACAGACATCAGAGGCGAGGGATACCAGTTCGAAAGTAGACGGCTGACGACACCAAGTAGATGATATCATTCGCCAGAGGCAGCTGAAATCAGGGAAATTCATGAATGACTTAGGGCACAAGGGAATGGTAGGTAGTAATCCACCAAAAGGTCAGGTGGGGTACAGAGAGTCGGGTGTGAGTATCGGTACTCAACCATAAGAAGAAAGAATACAAAGGCATTTGACGATAAAGCATCTGAATAGCTCAACGCTTAAGTACAAAGGAATTTTGATTTCCAGACCGGGAGGTGGATGCAATTATCCACACGGACTTATCGGTGGCATGGGATTGCAAAGGCGATGAACACGTAGGATCTCGGGAATTCATCGGAGAGTAATCGTCGAAATCTTCAGGTGGATCAGGCGATCATCGAGAATGCAGAGCTCTCCGGGAGGAAGGAGGTACGTGAACCTAAGTCAGAGTTATTAAAACTTTACCAGCAAGGATAAGAGAGCAGAGTCCCAGAGCATAGGTACGGAGAAAAAGATCCTAATACCAAAGATATCACACGGGGTGATAACAATGTGGGCCCGTCAGCCAAACATTAAGTTAGCAAAGTAGTTTTGCAAAGTCTAGACTCAACTTCGACCGAGGAGTGGTTAGGGGCTTCCTACAGGCAGTCGGCTCTGATACCAACTTGTGACGCCCCCAAAATCAATCCGTGTACAGTAATCATACACACAAGGTACACGATCGAGATTAGGGACTCACGGTGAGATATCACAACACAACTCTACAAATAAAATAATACAAGCTGTTTAATACAAGCCAGGGGGCCACGAGGGCTCGAATACAACAGCTCGAGAGCACCAAGTCAGCGGAAGCAATAGTATCTGAGTACAGACACAAGAATACAAGGTTGCCTTAAGAAGGCTAGCACAAAGACAACACGATCGAAAAGGCGAGGCCTCCTGCCTGGGAACCTCCGAAACTACTCCTGGTCCTGGTCAGCGGGGGTCTCGACGTAGTAGTATCCGCCTCCGGGGTACTCCTGCTCCTGGGCTCCAACGTCGACTGTAGCGGCCGATCAGGCAAAACAGTAAAGGAAATAAAGCAGGTGAGTATCTAGTATACCCGCGAGTCTTACGTCCGCTACTAAGCATTATGCATTGTATCAACGGAAAGAAGAGGCTGTATATAGTGGACTGAAAGACAGAAATCCAGAGCAAGGGTAAGAAGCTAGGCCTATCGAAGACTAGCATCTTCCGACGATGTCTTGCGGCATAAGGTAAGAATCAGCCAACAGTTCATATAAAGCATAAAGTAACAACGAAGCAGAAGTTGCTGCAACATTGTATAATATAAGTTGTGATGATTAACAATAATAATAATGCATCCGAGTTCCCTTCCTCGACTCCCCGCGAGGAAGAAGACCCGGAACCATACAGTTTAATAGTAATAGTTTCTAGTGGTAAGATCCAGCTTCAGCATAAAGCGTCCTGTTACCGTGGACACGGCTATTCGAATAGATTAATCTTCCCTGCAGGGGTGCACTGGCGTGACTCTACGACGCTCGGATCTCCAGGGTGGCGGGAACCTTGTCAGGGAATGCTCCACCAAAGCTATCCGACACAAAGTAGCCCATCCTTCGGCAATCAACAGAGAGGTCATCCGCCGGACTATATCCTATGTACGCCGGGCTTTGGACCCTAACCCGAACGTACTCCTACACGGTGCGTGACTGGCCGGTGAAGCAAAATCAAAGCAAATACAAATACACCGCTCGAGCAAGAGAAGACAACACCACTTCCCGGCAATCAGCCCGTGGTACTGTTGACGTCTGAAGACCCTCGAACGAGACTACGATGCATGGGAGCCCACACTCCTTATCCCACGTGTAGGTAGTGCGTACAAGCCAAAAGGCTACTCAAGACATCCGCCGAACCATTTAGCATTTTAATTAACCTGCGAGACAACCGTTATCGTTGCCTCGACTTAACCGACCCGCGGTCAACGACAGCAGTCAGGACCACCAGTACATCGGTGCCTTCCCTGTCGTCCCACCAAGTCACTGCGGTTACCAACAAGGTGAACCGTCTCCTTACCTTGTCTCGCGTTTGCTCTTGGTAGAGCTCTACTTTCGTGGTTTGGTAACTCTCGCGAGATACGAGCAAGGGCCAAGCACGCCAGTAATGTCGGCTGTACCCTCCCTGTCGTTCCCGACGATATACCTCTCGCGGGCACCGTTGGGTCGCCCGACTTTCTTACCTTGAAGTACAACCGCTGTTCAGGACCCTATGGCGGCAAGAAAAAGTCAGCCTCGAGTGGAGTACAAGGATTACTCCTTGATAGCTCACACTTGAGGTGACTAGGCATAACCCAGATAGGGGCCTTTGGCGGTGTCTGCTTTGTTCCGTACCTGTGCAGTTATATATATTGTATCCGTGTTCACTCCCCTGAGTGATCACGACCCGCTATCTAGTCCTAGCTAACAATGTGCAGGGTTCACTGCTGAATAATGCATAAATATAATAGGCAGCATAGGATAAAGGAGGTACATCAAGGGGCGACAAAATACGGCTATGCAATTGAATAGGATTGTAATCGTAGCAGCAGTAGTAACAATGCCTAGTGCAAGAAATGTACGGAAAGATAGGCGATATCTGGGGAAGAGAATGGCTCTGCTTTCCTGGAAGCTCGCAGGTAGGGGCAGGGTCGTCGACGAAGTAGTCGTACCCGGCAGGAGTGTAGTCGGCGGTAGCAGCGGGGTCTACCGGAGAACAAAGGGGGGGGGGAAGAAACAGTAAATATAAAGCAATCATAGCAAACAAATGAATAACATGACGTATGAAATGTTAACGGTGTTCTAACACTGTGCAATGCACGTTGCTCGGAGCGGGAATTCATCCGGGGATGAAATACCGGCTCCGAGTGATTATCGACAAAGTGTGCGGAGGGGGAAGGGTTCATGCCGGAGGTGTCGTGGACATCCGACAAACATAAGAGGGGTGTATCCGTGTTAGTTGAACTATTCTGAACAACATTTGTGTTCGGAATAAATTCATCCGAATACTTTAACAGTATCGGACAAATCATCGGACAGACGGCCCGGAGGGGGGGGTGTGGATGTTCGTTGTGTTAGAGGGTTGTGGTGGGTATACGGATACCGTATCCGTATTCGTTATATTTTTTTGATCAATTTTCATGTATTAAGTTTTTGAATCAGACTTATTGTTTAAAAGATATTGAATTTCCAAATTTAAATAAATTTAAATCAATTTCTGGATTTATTTTATTAATTAAATACTAACATTATCCACAACAGTTGACTGGTCAAACCTGACCAGTGGGACCCACTGGTCAGCCTCACTTGTTTTATAAATTCATTTTATTTATTTAAAAATCCCTGGACCCACATGTCATAGGCACAGGCTATAATTAACTAGTTTAATTAATCAAGTGGATATTTAAGTGGGCAGGGCCCACTTGTCAAACACACATATTTTAACAAGGGGTTTTCTCTGGTTCTATTTATTCACTTATATATATTTTTAACATTTCTTTTGTTTCACTTTTTTTAACATGGGCTGGTCCCATTTGGAAGTGGCCTAGATCGCCCGCTGGCTGGGCACGCACGGGCGGACGTACGGGACGTCGGCGGCCAGGGGCATGGGGGCGAGGCCACTTTCGATGAGGGGGGGGGGGGCGGAGCCGCGGAGGCCGGCGGAAGGTGCGGTGACTTCACGGCCGCGCACGAGAGAAGCCACGGGGGCGCGTGGCCGCGGCGAGCAGAGGGAAAATGGCACCTCGGTGAGGGGCCGTGGCGGGGAGTGGGGTGTGGGGCGCAGGGTGTGGCCACGACGGACAGAGGCATGGCCAAGGCGGGCGCTACGATTGGCCCGGGCGTGGCCGGCAAGTGGTGAGCGCGGGCCAGAGCGTGCAGCCAGGGTGCGGTGCGCGCGCGGGCCTGGCCCGTCCATGGGGAGCGCCGGTGTGCGTGGGACGGCACCTACGACGTCCGAATCGAAGGGGAGATGTAGGGGAATCAGAGGAGGGCTCACGACGAGTTCGTAGAGGTGGCAATGGTCTCGGGGAGGGGTTGAGTCCGTCGGAATCGAAGCCGCAAGCCGGCGGTTCCGAGGTTGAAGAAGGCGTTGATTCGTAGGTCGTGGGGGGCTCCAAGCTCGTCGCGTGCTGCAGATCGGCGTGGACGTCGATGGCGGAGCAGCCGGACAACACGGGGAGGCTTGGGGTGGCCGTTGGCCGCGTGGGTCCACGGCGGCGAGCTTCCCTCGTCGGGCGGCTCCGATCCAGAAAATGGCAAGGCGAGGAGGGAGCAATTTGGGCTAGGGTTTCTCCACTGTGTGCGGGAGGGAAAAGGGCGTCGAGGTCTCGGACCTTATCCTCGCTGGCCACCGCCGGATGGCCGCCACGGCGCGGCCGCGGTCATGGCCGGCTTAGATGGAAGCCACGAGCGGGGATGAGCAGTGGAGGGGAAAGAGAGGGTGGGCTGGGGGTGGGCTGCGCATGGTGATGGGCTAGGTGGGCTCTCACTATGCACTCGGTGTACCAGGGGGCTGGCTTCTTCACATTTAATCTTTTCTGCTCTCCTTTCTGTTTACTTTTATATTTTCTATTTGTTTAGTCACATTTAAACTTTTTTAAATCATGAGACTTGCTCCAATATTTGTATTGCCCTCTGTAGCAATGCTACAAAAAGTCTGGTGGCCTAATAAAATCATTTGAATTTTATTTAAATAAGAAATTATTTATAAGGACTGAAATGGCTACTGTTTGAATTGTTTAAAATATTTAAACAAGGTAATAAAATACCATTTCTATTTTATCATGACCTACTGACTTTTAGACATTTAATAAAATTGTTTGCACAATTTTTAGTTTAACTTTAATTTTCACTTTTATTCAATTTTCCAGATATTGTTTTTATTTCTAAACATTACTAAAATACTTTGGTAAAATATCCATTACTATATTAGCATGGCCTAATGATAGTTAGGCACTCTATTAATAGGTTCCATCATTTTGAATTTATCTAAGATTTCATTTCCATATCAAATTACATGAGAATTTTGATAACCCAACTTGATTTGGTTGCATGATCATCACTGTCTTGGGATCATTCAAATGACTAGGGGGATTTGGTTTAACCATGATCAAGGTGAGGGACATTCATCCACAATTCTTGGAGAAATTATATAATTTGAAAATTTTATCAGGGTGAGGATCTGACAGAGCCATGATCAAAGGTGATCAGGGTTTGATCATCAACAATAATGATCACTAACAGTGGAATCACTGTAGTGATTACTGTTTCTGATTCTGAGGGTGTTACAGAGGTGGAGCCGGAACCCGAGATCACCCCCTTCGTTGAAGACCCCGTGACTGAACCTCGTCAGCAAGGCAAGCAAACCCCCATTGATCATGTCGATAAAAACCCATTTTCCTCTCAGTCTCGCTTATTCATGAAATAGGATGATCACCTTGTAATCGATTCTACCGCATAGTTGAACCCATATCCTTTGCATGACCTATTATTTTGTCACAGTAGTAAGAAAACCACAATCCTAGCAGATGTAGGAGTTGGTTGATATCATGTGGCCCCTGCAACTGTTACTTCTTATTGCATGCTTAGAGTTACAATGAGGTTACTCTTCTGTGAGTCAGGATGGTAGTGATCATGTTGATGATGGTGGAAATGTGTTGGTGTATCTACCCTAATACAAGTTGAACGATGAGAGGCTGTGTAGGAGTACACAGTGGGTTGTCTCGTTGAACACCGCCTTAAGTACGAGTTCTTGTGTGGTGATCCAAGAAGAAGAGTGCAACCACACATTGGGCTCACTGACCCCTCTCATCCTAGTACCTCACCCCGTTCGAACCCCAGAAGTCGCAGTAGTTCGGAGTTCTGGTAGGGCTGTGGCACGGTCTGCGAAGCGGATGAATGGCTTTTCAAGACCAGCTTGGGACCCTACACACATCGTTTGAGGCTGTACTAGAACCTCGACCAGACTTCAATACGGATCCCCCTCAGATAGGCGACTCTCTGGACTAGAACGAAGCTGTGGGCGAAGTGTTGTGGTGAACATCCTCGCCGACACCCCTTGAATGGTGTCGAGGCCAAAGGCGGTAACTGATGGTCATGTGTGTGTAGAGGTACACCCATGCAGGGTTAACAAAACTATTCGAATATCCGCGTCCGAGGTTATGACTTGTTGGAAAGCTTAGCTTGATTATTAGACAACTTAAACTGGATACTTATAAAACTTGCCAAGATAAGCGTGAGTGCTATGGTGTGCTTTCTCGTGGGGAAGTCGAGGAAGGCAACATAGTGGTGTAATTGGTTCGAGACATGTAGTGGACTCATGTACGATTCTTACCTCAAGTCTGGTACTCGTAGTTCAGGACTAGCCAAGTCAAAGCTGGCACTTCTGCATTTGAACCCCACCCCCCTTTACCTTGATACATGTGCATGAGTAGTATAGTTCCTACGTAAGTCTTGCTGAGTACGACTTTGTACTCACGTTTTCTTATTATATGTTTTAGATGAAACCACTGACCCCGAAGGTGGATTCTTCCTGGAGCTCGACGACTGATCAAGCTAGTGTAGTCCCAGTCAGACGACTGGTCCCTCGTGGAAGGGCTTGTTTATAGATAAGGCTTCTCTAAGCCATTTGTTAAACTTGTCTGTACTCATACCTACTTTGCTTCCGCATGTTTGATGTAATGTTGGATCACAGTCTTGTGATCTCTGTGTGCACTCTGTAAGAGTTATCAATAAAGTTGTATACTTTGTAGAGAATTGCAATGATACCTGTTGTTCATACTAGACATGTGTGCTGCGTGTATGATTATAACATGCATGTCTTAGTACGGGTTTTCGAGACCTTAGTTGTGATCTGGCTGGCGGTCTTTTATACACCAAGTGGCCCTTAGATGTGCGCAACTTGGGGCATCACGATGCGATTGCTCGTGACTCTGTCACGTGCACACTTTGATGTATGATCGAGCCTGCCCTAGACCCCGACTAAGTGATCGGGCTGGAGTAAGTCTATGTAAGGGTTATAATACAATCGAGAGTATGGTTGAGGTGACTTGTCTATGAGTATGAGAGTTCACCACCCATATCATTTAGACTTGTGTGCAGACGATGAGGACCCATGTCAGTTGATCATCCGGCCTGGATGGGATGCCCCTCACGTTCGATGCTTTCCGAGAACGTTATGTGCTTGGCCTTGTCTTCTTAGACAAGTGGGTATGGTTCTCGGATCTCCATATGATTGTGTTGTAGCGAGTCTTGCATACGCTAACCTCGGGTCCCGACAGACTTGGTATCAGAGCAGGACTGACTGTAGGATTATCAGCCTTGGTCGAAGTTGAGTCTAGCCTTCTATAGTTATATAGCTACTCTGGGTATATAAGGGAACAACGTAAGGCTTCTTTTTCTCCTTACCCTTATCGATCTGAGTTCTGAGTCACCCTCATATTGTTCTACGGGAAGATAGGACTAGGCTCATCTATGTCTTATTAGAACATCTCGTTGTTTGCTTCCTTGTAGCCGTAGGAGAGTTGTGTTCGGATTGCTTTAATTGTTATGCTTCCTGATTTCTTACATCGTATGTAAGTGCTGTTTCTATGTTGTAAGAAAATTGTTTTCTCTTGCAATTACAGCCGTTATGCTGTCCGAGTCATTCCAGTTATCTTCATAATCTGATGCATTTGCAAAATCATTCAACATCATTTGACATTGATCTTATCCTTCAGGATGTCTCAAGGAACCCGTGGCCACCTTGGTCGTGCCCAAGCTCGTGGGGATGATCCGGAGGAAGGAAATCTTCCACCGTCACCCACGATGGCTCAAGTTCTCATGGAGGTTGAAAGAAACCGAAGGGATTCTCATGAGTTGTTGGGGGTCATTGCTCGGAACACTGCCCAGCAGCGGAATGAGCTTGTGTCGTTGAATGACTTCATCCAGCTTCATCCCCCAGTTTTCAGCTATTCCACTGAGACCCTTGACACCGATGACTGGCTTTGCATCATCGAGAGAAAGCTCCATTCTGGACATGTTGCAGATGGTGACAGAGTCAACTATGCCACCTACCACCTCGAGGGTGCAGCTAGCTCTTGGTGGGAGAACTTTCTGAACATGCGTCCAGCTGGACAGTTGACTTTGTGGAATGAGTTCTGTGACGCTTTTCGCGAGCATCACATTCCTAAGGGACTCATGGACCGCAAGAGAGAGGAGTTTTGCAATCTCACCCAAGGAAGAAGGTCCGTTGATGAGTTTAGTCGGGAATTCAATCGTCTTGCCCGCTATGCTCCTGAGGAGGTCTCCACCGACTCCAAGAAGTAAGAGAGGTTCCGCAAGGGACTCAATTCTGGACTTCTTCGCGAGTTGAATCTCCATGACTTTTCCACATTCCAGATCCTTGTCAATAAGGCCATCAAGGCGGAGGATATGATCACTCCCGAGGATTCCCGCAAGCACCCTAGAGATGATGGTTCATCCAGTTCAGGCCCTCAGAAGCGCAAGATCTGGATCCCCAATAGCATGTTCCGCCAGAACAACCCGCCGAGGCCATCCTTTGTGGCGCCTCGTCCACCAGCTCTGTTCCATCTAGCTCCACCCAGCAACCCAGCTCCCCGCACTATCTTCGGAGCATGCTTCAGATGTGGCCAGCCTGGTCACTATTATCGTGAGTTCCCCATAAATCAGAATGCTCCACCTCATGCCAAAGGGAACCCCAATGTTCGTGCCAAGCCACCCCCGAAGGTCTCCACCACCCAGCCAGCTTCTTCCGCAAATCTTGGACGTGTGAACCAAATCTTAGTTGAGGAGACTGATGGTACTTCTGACGTCATTCTTGGTACGCTCCCAGTCAATTATGTTCCCACTTCTGTCCTTTTCGATCCAGGAGCATCTCACTCATTCATGTCGGAGAGTTATGCACTTCGGCATGAGATATCCTTTGATGAAATGTTCACCCCAATGATTATTCAAAATCCTGGTTCCAAGTGGCAAACTAATAGAGTAAGCCATGGCAATCAAATTGCAATTGAGGGTTTAGTATTCCTTGCTTCACTCATAGCCCTCAAGTCTTAGACATTGATGTCATCCTTGGTATGGATTGGTTATCAAGACAAAATGCTTTTCTTGATTGTAAAGCCAAGTCGGTTAGACTTACACATCCTTCAGGCCAGACAATAGATTATTCCTCACCAAGAACAAGAACCCAGATGCATTCTTTGAATGTGCTTCCCCTTCCCGACCTTGAAGATATCCCGGTGGTTCGTGACTTCCCGGATGTCTTTCCTGAAGAGCTGCCGGGCATGCCACCTGAAAGATGTGTAGAGTTCAAAGTGGATCTTATGCCAGGAACCACACCAATTTCCAGACGCCCATACAAAATGGCCCCACGTGAGTTAGCTGATCTTAAAATCCAACTCGAAGCTTTGTTGGCAAAAGGCTTCATCCGCCCTAGCTCATCGCCATGGGGTTGCCCCGTTCTGTTCGTAACGAAGAAAGATGGAACAGAAAGGATGTGCGTAGACTATCGCCCGCTAAATCTAGCGACGCTAAAGAACAAGTAGCCACTGCCCAGGATCAATGATCTTTATGATCAACTTGCTAGATCCTCTGTCTTCTCCAAGATGGATTTGAGATTAGGTTATCATCAAATCAAAATCCGAAACGAGGACATTCCAAAAACGTCTTTCACTACTCGTTATGGTCTTTGCGAGTACACCGTCATGTCCTTTGGTTTAACCAATGCCCCCGCCACTTTCTCGCGCATGATGAATTCGATCTTCATGGAGTACCTAGATAAATTTTTTGTAGTTTATCTTGATGACATTCTCATCTACTCGAAGAACGAAGAAGAACATGCCGAACATCTTAGGTTGGTATTGATGAAACTTCGAGAGCATCGCCTGTATGCTAAATTCTCCAAGTGTGAATTTTGGCTACCAGAAGTGACCTACTTAGGCCACGTGATTTCTGCAAAAGGCATTGCTGTGAATCCCGAGAGAGTTCAGGTGGTCCTTGACTGGACTCCACCTGAATCGGTTAAGCAAGTTAGGAGTTTTCT
This sequence comes from Bromus sterilis, assembly GCA_950022295.1. Lineage (NCBI taxonomy): Eukaryota > Viridiplantae > Streptophyta > Magnoliopsida > Poales > Poaceae > Bromus > Bromus sterilis. Next base: position 277,191,942 of record OX465599.1, on the reverse strand, counting down.
TGGCTTAGCAAGCTATTGCCGCCGCTTCATCGAGAACTTTTCTAAAGTTGCAAAGCCTCTAGCTGAACTCCTCAAGAAAGATAAGAAATTCCAATGGACTCCCAAGTGCGAGGAAAGCTTTCAAGAGCTGAAAAGAAGATTGACTTCTGCACCCATACTTGCGCCTCCAGACACCAAAAAGGATTTCGAGATCTTTTGTGACGCCTCACGGCAAGGGTTAGGATGCATACTTATGCAAGATAGACATGTGGTAGCTTATGCTTCACGCCAGTTGCGTCCACATGAAGAGAACTATCCTACCCATGATCTTGAACTCGCTGCCGTAGTTCATGCCCTGACAACTTGGCGACATTACCTCCTTGGTAATCATTGCGAGATCTATTCCGACCACCAAAGCCTCAAATACATATTCACCCAGCCAGATCTTAATCTCAGGCAAAGACGCTGGATAGAGTTGATAAAAGATTATGACTTAGGAATTTCTTACACCCCAGGCAAAGCCAATGTCATGGCTGATGCACTAAGTCGTAAGTCCTATTGTAACAACCTCATGTTACAACAGTGTCAACCACTTCTTCATGAGGAATTTCGAAAGCTCAATCTCGAGATTGTTCCTCGTGGATCTCTTTTCAACTTGGTGGAGAAACCAACCCTTGAGGATCAAATCATAGTTGCCCAAAAGCGTGCACGAGGTGTTCGCCGGATCAAGGAGAACATTGCTAGCGGAGTTGCTAAATGTTTCTCTACAAATAGCAAAGGAACGGTATTCTTTGGAAATCATTTGGTAGTACCTAAGAATAGGGAACTAAGGAAACTCATCCTCAAAGAAGCCCATGACACACCCCTCTCGATTCATCCCGGTAGCACAAAAATGTACCAAGATCTACGCCAGAGATTTTGGTGGACTAGGATGAAGAGGGACATTGCTCGATTTGTTGCCGAATGTGATGTTTGTCGTCGCATTAAGGTAGAACATCAAAGACCTGCTGGTACTCTTCAACCTTTGCCTATTCCAGAGTGGAAATGGGACAAAGTCGGTATCGATTTCATCACGGGCTTTCCAAAAACCCAGAAAAGAAATGATGCCATCTTCGTTGTGGTGGATAGACTTTCCAAAGTTGCACACTTCCTGCCCGTTCGCGAGTCTATAACTGCTAGCCAGTTAGCGGACTTGTATGTCTCTAGAATTGTGTCTCTTCATGGTGTTCCTTTGGAAATCAATTCTGATCGTGGTAGCCTTTTCACCTCTAGATTTTGGGGAAGCTTTCAGAATGCTATGGGAACTCATCTCTCCTTTAGCACGGCTTTCCATCCTCAGTCTAGTGGTCAAGTCGAAAGGGTTAACCCAATTCTCGAAGACATGCTCAGAGCTTGTGTTATCTCATTCAGAAAGAATTGGGAGAAGTCTCTTCCATTCGACGAATTTGCTTATAACAATAGTTTCCAGTCTAGTCGGAACATGGCTCCTTTTGAACTCCTCTACGGACGACGATGACGAACACCCCTTAACTGGTCAGAAACCGGTGAAAGTCAATTCTTTTGACCGTATATGATCATGGAAGCAGAAGAGCAAGTTCGCATTGTTCGTGATCAATTGAAAGCCGCTCAGTCTCGTCAGAAAAGCTATTATGATCGTCATCATAGGAAAGAAAGCTACAATCTGGATGAGAAGGCTTACCTTCGGGTTACTCCTCTGAAGGGAACCCAACGCTTCGGTATCAAAGGCAAGTTGGCCCCACATTACATTGGACCTTTCCGCATTCTTGCTAAACGTGGAGAAGTTGCCTACCAACTTGAACTACCCCCGCACCTTTCCCGAGTACATGATGTATTCCATGTGTCACAACTCAGGCGTTGCTTCAAGGACCCCATCCGCGAAGTCGACCATGAAACGCTTGATCTCCAAGATGACCTTTCTTATCGAGAATATCCCGTTCGTATTGTTGATTCAGCAGAGCGTGTCACTCGTCGTCAGAAGATCAAGTTTCTGAAAGTGCAATGGTCACACCACTCCGAGAGAGAAGCCACGTGGGAAAGAGAAGACCGTCTCAGTGCCGAGTATCCCTCCTTCCTCCCGCAGACTTCTGAATCTCGGGACGAGATTCTTTTGAGTGGGGGCGAGTTGTCACAACCCCAAGTTAGGTATGTGCTATAATAGCAAGTCACTTTGCATCATGATAAAAATTTCAAAAGAAATTGAAATGGGAGAGAAAAACCCCCCAGATGAATTTAATTCAAATGGACAGAAACAAAGTTGCTCCAAAAATTCCTTTTGTATTTTTGAAAACTCACATAAATGAGTGTGATCACATATCAAGTGATGTGGGACCAACCCCATGCTCATGGATTTTTCAAATATTCAAACAGGAGCATGGATTTAAATTTAAACCCTATTTGAATTAAAGTTCAAATAATTTGAATTTTAAAAATGTCCAAACTTTATAAGTGGCTAGCTATATATATTTTGAGGCCATATAAAAAATTGGGGAATTTACTAAAATGCCTAGCTATTTTATTTAGCAAGGCACAACAAATAACAGAAATAAAACAGAAAGAAAAAAAGAAGAGAGCAAAAGGCTTACCTGACGCCCTAGGCGAGGCCCAACCGCCGGCCCAGCAGCCTTTTCCCCTGTCTTCTTCCTCCCCGCGCCCCCAAGGTGCTCGGTGGAAAGCCACCGACGCCACCGCGACGCCCCACAGCCCTCCAGGTGCCCCCCGAGCCTCTAAGACGTGCCACGGAGATGCCCAGGACACGCCGCATCCATTCCTCCCCTTGGAGAGCTTCCTCCTTCCTCCTGTGTCATTTTTGCGCAAACCCGAACGCCACCGGAGTTCACCGCCGTGCCCCGACGTGGCCATCGACGCCGAGAAGCCCCCAGAGCCTGTCCATCGTCTTTGCCGTAGCCGTCTTCGTCTTCGAGCAGAAGATGGGGAGCTGAAGCCCCCTGGAGCTGCCGAATCGAGTCGTCGTCTTCGTCTACGGCCATCGTGCGCCATCGTCGATTGAGTCTCCGGCAAGCCACCTCCGTCCTCGCCACCAACTCCGTTGAGTTCCTGGTGAGCCATAGCTCAAAACCCCTCTAGCTAAGCCCTCAATTGCTTCCTCTGTGTCGTTCCGCCATGAGAGCCGAAGCTCCTCGCCGCCGGGAACCATGGCGACGGGCCTCTGCTACGCAAACGTCGCCGCCTCCATGTCCTTTGTCTCTTCCTTACTCCTCTGCGACGAATTCGTGCATTGCTGGCTCAAGCATTGCACCACGGCGAGCTTTGCCTCGAGCCCGCGCCTCTGCTTCCGCTAGGGCACGACGCCGGCGCCATTCGAGTGCACCCCAGCCACCCCCTCCACTCCAGATCGACGCGGGCAACTCCCAGCTCGCGAACAGAGCCAGCAGCATGTCAAACGCGTGCCCAGAGCACGATCCCGACGTGCTCCAGCGTGAACAGGACCTCGTCGGCGACGAGCACTCCATTAGCACTTAACCCCAGCCCTTAATCCCCCTGGCCGCGCCTTCCAGTGACCATGACATGTGGGCCCAACCCCTACTTAATCCCCTCTGTGAACTAAAATTAATTTAAATCGTTCTAATTAACAGAACAACCACTGACATGTGGGTCCCAGTGGTCAGAGGCCCCCTGATGTCAGCATGACCTCATGCTGATGCAGTAAAGCTTATTTGATTTAACTAATTCAGAAAAAGGGCAGAAAATACTTTAAACTTTGGAAATTCATAGAGTATTCATTCTAACTCTAAATATAGCAAATAATATGTCTAAAATTATCAGAAAATACAAGGATTCTGAATATGCAACTTGTATCTATGTTTGACCATTTTAAAATGGGTGAACAGTAGCAAACATGCATATGGCATTCTTTTGAATTCAAATTTGGAGTGAATTTGCAAATGACTTTGCAACACACTTCTTTTAGATGGAATCATCCACACATCAGAAACTTTACCTCACCTTTACAACATCACTTCATGCTCAACCTTTTCAAATGAACATTCATGGATTCAAATGCATTTGAAATTCATCGATAAATCAAATGGAGTTTGAATTTGCAACTCAAATGCAATACACTCCATTTAAATGGAATTGACAACACATCAGCACCCCTTACACCATGTTATAACACTTGATCATGTGATTGCGCATTGTCTTTATATTGATCACTTTGTTTGCATTGTTTGCTATCAAATAGAGGTGGAGCCGGAACCCGAGATCACCCCATTCGTTGAAGACCACGTGACTGAACCTCGTCAGCAAGGAAAGCAAACCCCCATTGATCATGTCGGTAAAAACCCATTTCCCTCTCAGTCTCGCTTATGCATGAAATAGGATGATCACCTTGTAATCGATTCTACCGCATAGTTGAACCCATATCCTTTGCATGACCTATCATTTTGTCACAGTAGTAAGCAAACCACAATCCTAGCAGATGTAGGAGTTGGTTGATATCATGTGGCCCCTGCAACTGTTACTGCTTATTGCATGCTTAGAGTTACAATGAGGTTACTCTTCTATGAGTCGGGATGGTAGTGATCATGTTGATGATGGTGGAAATGTGTTGGTGAATCTACCCTAATACAAGGTGAACGATGAGAGGCTGTGTAGGAGTACACAGTGGGTTGTCTCGTTGAACACCGCCTTAAGTCCGAGTTCTTGTGTGTTTATCCAAGAAGAAGAGTGCAACCACACATTGGGCTCACTGACCCCTCTCATCCTAGTACCTCAGCCCGTTCGAACCCCAGAAGTCGCAGTAGTTCGGAGTTCTGGTAGGGCTGTGGCACGGTCTGCGAAGTGGATGAATGGCTTTTCAAGACCGGCTTGGGACCCTGCACACATCGTTTGAGGCTGTACTGGAACCTCGGCCGGACTTCCATACGGACCCCCCTCAGATAGGCGACTCTCTGGACTAGAGCGAAGCTGTGGGCGAAGTGTTGTGGTGAACATCCTCGCCGACACCCCTTGAATGGTGTAGAGGCCAAAGGCGGTAACTGATGGTCATGTGTGTGTAGCGGTACACCCCTGCAGGGTTAACAAAACTATTCGAATAGCCGCGTCCGCGGTTATGGACTGCTTGGAAAGCTTAGCTTGATTATTAGACAACTTAAACTGGATACTTATAAAACTTGCCAAGATAAGCGTGAGTGCTATGGTGTGCTTTCTCGTGGGGAAGTCGAGGAAGGCAACATAGTGGTGTAATTGGTTCGAGACATGTAGTGGACTCGTGTACGCTTCTTACCTCAAGTCTGGTACTCGTAGTTCAGGACTAGCCAAGTCAAAGCTGGCACTTCTGCATTTGAACCCCACCCCCCTTTACCTCGATACATGTGCATGAGTAGTATAGTTCCTATGTAAGTCTTCCTGAGTACGACTTTGTACTCGCGTTTGCTTATTATATGTTTTAGATGAAACCACTGACCGCGAAGGTGGATTCTTCCTGGAACTCGACGACTGATCAAGCTAGTGTAGTCCCAGTCAGACGACTGGTCCCTTGTGGAAGGGCTTGTTTATAGATAAGGCTTCTCTAAACCATTTGTTAAACTTGTCTGTACTCAGACCTACTTTGCTTCCGCATGTTTGATGTAATGTTGGATCACAGTCTTGTGATCTCTTGTGTGAACTCTGTAAGAGTTATCAATAAAGTTGTATACTTTGTAGAGAATTGCAATGATACCTGCTGTTCATACTAGACTTGTGTGCTACGTGTATGATTATAACATGCATGTCTTAGTATGGGTTTTCGAGACCTTAGTTGTGATCTGGCTGGCGGTCTTTTATACACCAAGTGGCCCTTAGATGTGCGCAGCTTGGGGCATCGCGATGCGATTGCCCGTGACTCCGTCACGTGCACACTTTGATGTATGATCGAGCCCGCCCTAGACCCCGACTAAGTGATCGGGCTGGAGTAAGTTTGTAAGGGTTATAATACAATCGATAGTATGGTTGAGGCGACTTGTCTATGAGTATGGGAGTTCACCACCCATATCATTTAGACTTGTGTGCGGACGATGAGGACCCATCTCAGTTGATCATCCGGCCTGGATGGGATGCCCCTCATGTTCGATGCTTTCCGAGAATGTTCTGTGCCTGGCCTTGTCTGCTTAGACAAGTGGGTACGGTTCTCGGCTCTCCATATGATTGTGTTGTAGCGAGTCTTGCATACGCTAACCCCGGGTCCCGACACATGATAGCGTTGATTTTCGCTAGGTTTGCCTCGATACCTCTCTCTGATACTATGTATCCAAGGAGCTTACCTGCAGGTACCCCAAAGGTGCATTTGGCCGGGTTTAACTTCATCTGGTACTTGCACAGTTTTTTGAAGGTTTCCTGAAGTAACTGATGAGTGAGTCGGCCAGTTGGTATTTAATCACTATATCATCCACGTAGGCGTGCACGTTGCGCCCAATCTGATCTTTGAGGCAACTCTGCACCGTTCGCTGATATGTGGCTCCCGCATTTTTTAGGCCGAAAGGCATAGAAGTGTAGCAGTAGATCCCGAAGGGAGTGATGAAAGCTGTTTTCTCTTGATCCTCAAGGACCATCTTGATCTGGTGGTAACCAGAGTAGGCGTCAAGGAAGCATAGGAGCTCACATCCATCCGTTGAGTCTATGATCTGGTCAATACAAGGCAGCGCAAAGGGATCCTTCGGGCAGGCCTTATTTAAATCAGTGTAGTCGATACACATACGCCAGGTCCCGTTCTTTTTCAAAACGAGGACCGAGTTCGCGAGCCATTCTGGATAGAAGACTTCCATGATGAACCCGACGGCAAGGAGCCGGGCTATCTCTTCCCCAATAGCATTTCTCCTCTCGTCGTTGAAACGGTGAAGGAATTGCTTGACCGGCTTCATCTTTGGATCTATGTTTAGGTGGTGCTCAGCGAGTTCCCTCGGGACACCTGGCATATCAAATGGTTTCCATGCAAAGATGTCCCGATTCTCACGGAGGAACTCGATGAGCACGCTTTCTTATTTATTGGATAACTCTGTCCCAATGATGAACTGCTGATAAGAGTCACCAGGGACAAAGTCAACTTTTTTTGTATCCTAAGCCGGTTGGAACTTGGGGTTGTTGTCGGGAGTCGGTTTCTTCGGGATTTTGGGTTCTGCCGGATCTACCTTTTCTTGGTATACTGACAAGTCCTCTTTGGCGCGTGTCGACTCGACAAATTTGACGTGCTGTTCATCACACTCCACTGCCCAGACCGGCTTCCATCCGCTGTGATCGGGCCATTAGGACCTGGCAGTTTTAGCTTCAAGTAGACATAACATGGCTGAGCCATGAATTTAGCGTAAGTCGGTCTGCCTAAAATGGCGTGATATGGGCTCTCGAGTTTTACCACTTCAAAGGGTATGAGCTCGGAGCGGAAATTTTCGGCGTTTCCAAAAGCCGTCTCCAGGTAGATCTTACCTATCGGACATGTCGACTTGCCTGGGACTATTCCATGGAAAACGATGTTGGAGGGTTGCAGCTGTTTTTGTGTTAGTCCCATCCTGCGGAAAGTTTCGTAGTAGAGGATGTTGATGCTGCTTCCTCCGTCCATGAGTACTTTGTCAAGTATATATCCTCCAATATGTGGAGAGATTACTAGGGCCAGAGCCCCCGAGTTATCCACCACCGGGGGGTGGTCATCCATTGTCCAAGTGATTGGTTGTTCTGACCAATTGAGCCACCTGAGCCAAGCAGGCTCTGCAGTCACAGCCATAGCGGCTCTCCGTTGCAGCTTCCTATCCCTCCGGCAGCTGATGGTGGTGAAAACATGATATGTTGCACGGTCATGGAGTTGTTTCGGGTTTGCTTGAAATCCAGCAAGCCCTGACTAATTTTGCTGGCTTCATCCTCCGGGTCCTTGGTGTTGAGGCATCGCACCGGCTCCTTGGTAGCCAGGATTTTGGTTGTTGCCGTTCTGGCCAGCTCCCCCACCTGACCCGGCAGGTCCCTGGTTCCCACGGCGTGCAAACTCTTTCATAAAATTGCAATCTTCCCAGGTGTGGTTGGCTGGGCGACCGGATTTAGTATGGGTTGGGCAAGGACTCTTCATAGCTTCTTCAAAGCTGTCTGGGCGAAAATTTCCTTCCGACTTGCGGTAGTTGTTGCCCCCCTACTTCTTTCTTTGGGAGCCGACATTTGTGTTGGCCACCAAGTCAGAGGTAGTCTGATCATGTAAGGACCCGATTCACTAAGAATCCAAGTCTCAGTGCCTTCTGTGCTAGTCCCTGGATCAATAGCTAGCACACACAGTACATGACGTAATATCAAGAATAAACCGCATGTCATATATATTACATCGAAGATCCAGTATTTCAATAAATCATACCTACATAGCACAAGGCTAGCTTACAAATAGAATACAACGGAAAAACAATAAAGAGCTTCGTGGCGTCCATCAACTCCACCAGCATAGTTGAGTATAGACATCGTAAACCTACATCGCATCACTTACTCGTCGTATACAATCATGCAACACCGTAGGTTACAGCCCGACAACGGGTCAGTACATCTGATTTGTACGGCAAGTCACACGAAAAAGGATATAACAAACCTATCGCTACATGCAAGGTAAGTCAAAGGAAAGGCTTATGGTTTAGTTTTGCAGAAAGCCAGTTTTTCCCTCACATACTACAACTAATCAAATTTTAATTTATCTTGCTAGTCCTAAGTATGGTTGAATCGGGCTACACCAATTCCAACCATCCCTTTATTAAAAGTTCCCACTCAAATTCTTATTAGGGTGAATTATCTGTCAAGACCATCCAACAACAATAATGCCCAGTTGCTCAAAGTTGTCTGTAACCGTGGACACGGCTAATCATGATCAGTTTTTACACTCTGCAGAGGTTTGTACACATTCCCCACTGGACTCAACCCGAAGATTGAGACATAGTCATTCAGAAGAGGTTGCCTCCATCCTTTGGTAGCCGGTACACCTATCATATCTACATCAGCTAGCTACCAGGGCCAGGTTCCCCACAACTTACTCATCTAAGCCAGAGCCCATATAGCCAGTGGTTGTACATGGAAGCTACTAGTCACACTGTCTGTCCGATCTTTTAGAGCCTGGACGGCGCCCACTGCGTTCAGAGGGTAGTCACCATGACGCACCCGGTTCACCACCAAAACAACCATTCGGGAAGCATTTAGCCCTGGTCCCTCCTTAGTCAAGGCATGAGCCCTAGGATGCATTCTCTGCCCGCCCAGAGGTGATTTCTATTTAAGTTTGCTAGTCAAGTCATTAATCCTCACATAGCTCAATGATAACTCAACCAATCCCCGTCTACAAAGCAATAGCAATATATAACAACCACGATACTAGGGCTACAATGAAATACAAGGTCAGAACATATGGCTATCCTACTAGGTTTAAATCATAACTAATATATAATCCTACACATGAATAGAGTGATAATTTGCTACATGCATAATAGAAAATATAGGTTGAGGTATGGTCAAAGTGTAACTTGCCTTATACATTAGATGAAGATCTTCGCTCTCACGGTCCAGTCAACTCTACTAGTCACACTCCAAGAAAATCTATCACAAACGAAGGAACTCGAATGAGCAATCACATCACAAGGAAAAAACAAAAGATCAAGAAAACAATCACAAAGGTTTTTGAAACAAAACAAAAGGGCTTTGAAGTGCAAAGGTGTCGATGTGCTCGAAGGTGATCGGTGGAAGTGACCTCGAGAGAGTCAACAGATAGAGATTCATCGGGAAAGAATTGTGATCATGGACATTTATGAATTCAAGGTGAATATCATGCCGACATGAAAAGTGTGTGAATATTACCGACAACATGTCTCAAATGATCCGATATGCCAAAAGAATCACGTGAAACGGAATACCACAACGCAGGTCATAGCAATTGCAAAATTGAATTTATTTTGAATTTAAATAGATCAAGAAACATTTGAATTTTTGTGTACATATGATATAGACAGAAAGTACATGGAACGAGTGATCCAACGCAAAAAGAATCACTCGATTTGAAGATACAGTTTAAAAGATACGACCTCCGGAATTTGAATTTGAAATAAATGCAAATTCAAAAGTGTGCAAAAATTTATTCCATGCTAAAGTAGAGAACAACACGAGCGTGTAGCAAAAAGTTTCACCCGATTCCGACTTACGGTGAAGGAGATATTGCGAGAACGACGCCGGGGTGTTTTCTGCCAATAGGGACCTGTTTGTAAATATAGTTTTTTTTCGCAAAAAGCGATCGGGTCCCTGGCGACGGATCTAGCCGGAGTTGACTCCCGCGAACTCCGTTTTTTCGGCGAGGCGGTTTGCTCCGGCGAAGGGATGTGGTGGCCGACGAGTGGCCGCATGGGGAAGGTGGCCGGGGTGGCGGCGTAGGCGGCGGCTCGGTTGGCGCCGTGGCCGGCGCGTGGAGGCGTGCGGCGGCGTGGCCCGGGCGTCGCGGCTCGGCGTTGCGGAGCTCCGGCGCGGGCGGCGGCGTGCGGTTCCGGCACGGGCGGCGAGCACCGGCGGCGTGCGGCGCGGCTGGGCGGCAGTGTGATCGGCGCGGCAGGGCGCGGGGTGGACGCGCCGGCGCGGTGGCTCCGGCGGACGCGGGCGGCGACGGTGCGGGGCGGCCCGGCGGCGGCGTTGACGTGGCGGTGGCGGCGACGTGGCGGCGGGGCCCGCTAGGGTTTTCCAGAAAAACCAAAAAAAGGAAAACGAAAACTATATATAGCCAGAGAAAAAAAAATCGATCTGAGTTGGGCTCTAATTGCGCTCGCGGGCGGAAGAACAACATTGGGCCGGCTCGGCTACGAGTTTTCTTTTTATTTAAAACCAAAATTTAACAATAATACAAAAATAAATACACATCAAAAAAATGTGAAATAAATTTCTAAATTCATCAAATAATACAAAGAAATTTATTTAATGCATACATTTTCCAAAAAGGAAAATAAAAATAAAAATATTTTCTAAACACTTTATTTATATATAAAATACTTTTCATAAATCAAATAAAATCCAATAAATTATTAAAATTATTTTTATTTGGTCAAAAGCATTGACAAACCATTTCTAAATAATAAAATATAAATTTCAAAATTGTCACACCAATAAATAATTTGATAAAATAAAAATATCCCATTGGAATACTTTTTCGACTCTTTTGAAATATTTATAAATCATTTCAATGAAATAAAAACTCTCTTAGTATTATAAAATCCCTAAAATAATTTTAGAGTTATTTATAATACTCATAATAAATTTTAAAAACTTTAAAGTAATATTCTAAATATTTTCCAACTTTATTAAAAAGGGGATACGTTATTTTATATCCTCTCAAATGAATTTCCTTGAGTTGAAAAAGGTTTTGAATATTCAGAAGAATTCCAATAATGATTTAAAACATTTTACAACCTTTTAATATGTTGAAGGGGTCATATTACCTTCTCTCATTTTTTTTTGTTGGTTTTGTTTTAAATAATAAATTCCAAAACACCAATTATGAATATTAGGGAAAGTCCTTTTATTCCCTCTCTTTTGAATATTCAATAAACTCCAAAAGTTTTAAATCCTAGAGAAAATCAAACATATCAAGCAAACAATCATTATCTATTTAATTTTATTAACATTCCAAAATTCGGAGAATTTTGGGATGTTACAGATCAAGTCGCCGTTTGCTTTGCTGACTTTGATTCTAGGATGTTTTGCCGCCATTTTTGTTCTGGCCGGCTTTATCCTGCTGAGGTTCAGTATCCTTGGTTTTGTCAGACTCGGCATATTTGATAACCGCGTTCATGAGCTCTCCTACATCCTTGACCGTCCTCTTGAGCCGGCCAAGTTTGTGTACTAGGGGCTCGAACTTGCAGTTCCTTTCCAAGACAATGACGGCTGTTTGGGCAGTGATAGTGGCCGAGGAGTGGATTATTTCTTCCACCCGTCGTGCCCAGCTCAGGGTCGACTCTCCTTCCTTCTGGACACAATGCTCCAAGTCAACAATTGTGGTAGCTTGTCGACAGGTGACTTGGAAGTTCTGGATGAACTTTTCCTTGAGATCCGCCCAGGAGGTGACAGAGTTCTCTGGGAGATTTTTGAACCATGTGCGAGCCGGACCTTCCAACATCATTGTGAGGTAACAGGCGCAGACTCCTTCGCTGGCTTGTAACATTTCCATGGCTAGGTCATAACTTTCGATCCAAGCCGCATCAGCTGTATAGTTCGCGATCTTACGTGGTCCTTTGAAATCTGATGGCAAGCGTGTATGTCGCAGAGCCGGCACCAGGCATCGATTGCCCACGGATCTGATGATGAACTCGGTGTCTTGATCTTGGGGTGGAGGTTGGGCCACCGGCTCTACGCGGCGTTAGGGATTGAAGCCGGCCGGTATGTCTTGGATCCTTATCGCCCCGCGAGTTTCCGGAGGTGGTGGAGCTCTACGCTAACGATGGCTGCTCGAGCTGGCTGGAGCCGGTGAATCTTCTTGCCGGCTCACGCTTTGATAGGGGGTCTCATGTTGGTATTGGAATCCCTGTGAGTACTGGGCTTGCTGTGTAGTTGCGGTCTTGAGCAAGTCAATTGCCCCTCGAGTGGACTGGTCCACCGGAGTGTCTCCGTGCGCAGGCACGCTGGCAGGAACTGTGTCGCTGCCACCACGTTAGCCATGGGGTTATTGAAATGATCCAGAGGTGTATGGAACCGTTCCTGCCGTGGTGAGGGGGCAGGTTGCCTTGGTGGCGTGTACCCTGGGGGGGGGTCGATTGATGCGTATCCTGGAATAGTATCCGTGCCTGGATATCAGCGGGGATCCGGCTCACGGGCCCTGCAGGGCGTTGATACGTCCAAATTGCATCACTATTTTATATCGTTATTTATCCTTATTCATTGATATATTTCATATTACGATGATGTTCTTATGTTGTTTTGGCCTATTTTACACAGTTTGCAACTTTCCGGTTCCGAAGCAGCAGACGCAGGATTCAGCGGTAAAAACTGAACGCTGAGTTGCTGAAGAAGAATACCTCCAAATTACCTGAAAATCGACGGGGGGCATTTTCTAGAAGATTCACGAAGACTCGCCGAAGAGGGGCCAGAGGGGGCCACAGGAGCCCCAGGCGGCCACCTGGCGCGGCCCCACCCCTCGTCGCGTCGGGAGGGCGCCTGGAGCCCTGGGGCCACTCCTGGCTCCCCCCTCTGGCCTATATACTCCTCGTTACGCGAAAACCTAAGAAAAGAGAAGCTTTTACGGAGTTCCGCCGCCGCTCCGTGGCGGAAACCTACAGAGAAGAAAAGGGCTCTCCGGCGGGCAGATTCCACCGAGGAGAGCACCTCCCCGAAGGGGAGATCATCGCCATCGTCATCACCATCGTCACGGGCATCATCGAGATCATCATCAACATCATCCCCAACATCAGCACCATCTCCACCACCATCCAATCTCACCTCACAAGTTCATCTTGTGTTGTAATCCGTACTATCTATCCTCTCTACTCTACCGGTGTTGATTACTACTTTGTGGTGAATGCTATTGTGTTTAGTTGGAGAAATATCATTATTTCCAGATTGTTTATCATATATTTATCACCTCTGATCATGATATCTTTTATGTCTTGTGAGTAGTTAATTTAGTTCTTGAGGACATGGGAGAAGTCTAGTTGTTAGTAGTCATATGATGTTGAAGGGACCTAGGGGAATAAATTGTGTATTAAGAATGCTTACGGTGGGTTGCCGGAGTGATAGAAACCTGAACCCCAGTTTGCACACTTTTGCACAAGGGAATACTGGATCCTTGATCTTATTGTTGTGGTTAGGCTTTGCCTTAATTTCTATCTTGTATTTGCGGATGCTTGCAAGATGTTTAATCATAAGAGTGCACTTATCTTAGTCTAGAAGGTGTGCTAGCATAGATCCACCTACTCAACACTTATCAGCTCAACACTTGTTATCGATACTGAGTATGGCGAAAGCACGTGACTACCTCTCCATGTGTCCTCAAGAACGCTTTAGTCTTTATAAGTTCAGTTGCCAGGCTTATCCTTTGCTCAAAAGGATTGGGCCACTTGCTTCTCCTCAGTACTTTTTACTTTCCTTGCTTTTATCTTATTGTTGCTTATATCGAAAACCCCTAAAAAGTTATCTTTCAGTGCTTGCAGTTATTCCTTGTGAAATATCACCTATCAATACCTTTCGCTGCTCGTTGGGTTCAACACACTTACTTATCGAAAACACTACAATAGATCCCTTTACGTTGAGGGTCATCAGGCGTGCGTTGGCGAGGCTCAGTTTCTGATCTTCTATCAACTCTGACTCGTGTCGTAGGCGCCTATTTTCTTGGGCGAGTCGGGTTTCTCTCTCCACCATCTGTGCGTTCTGGGAGTTAATTTCTCTCCGTATGCTCATCACCTGGGCCTTGAGCCCATTGAACCTGGTTCTCCAGGCTTCCTGATTTTCCGCAGTCATAGGTGCAGCTAAGGCTTCGTCCAGGGCGTTTAAGGCATATGTGATGACTTCTACTCCCGTGAGAACTTCTGGCTGCTCCCTATCTGGATTAGGGGCCGTATTGTGAGCCGTCTCTACGTTCTGATTTTGTGCTGCGCCTTGATCCGGCTGAATTCCCTGCTCTTCGGTGCCTGCCATGAATACTGTCACGCAGTATGGGGGTTTGTACTGCGGGAAGTCGGGGTCATATTTTGCTGTTCCCGGGCCGAGTCTGTTGCTCCCGGCAGATCGGATGGAGCCGGTGTCTGAGAAGCTTGTTTCACTGGGATGTGAGTCAGCGTCAGATGTTTCTGCCGAGGCGTCGGGCATCAGGGACTCGACAGAGCGCGCTGACTCTAGAGATCCAGCAATGAACCCAACAAAAGTGTGCCTTGAGCCGACATGTCGCCGACTCGAGATTTCCAGGGGTACTTCTGGATCCGGCTCTGGCTCGGATCCAACTGTCTTCCCGATGAAGATGTGAATAGACCCGATCGGGACCCGCTAACCGGATTCCAAGGAATCAACGTCAGGGCCCCAAGTCGATTTGTCGATGCAGAGCTTTCCACGCAGGCTTCTGGTGATTCGCCCAGCCACGAATCCTTCCATACCTTGCAGAGCTCCCCCTAGAATCTCAACACCTGCGAGCGCAGGCCCCACGGTGGGCGCTAACTGTTGTGGGAAAGTCACGACAGATGTTCGTGGAGTTGGACTTATCATGGGACCTTTGCTGCGAGGCGAATTCGAGGAGAGAGTCGACATAGACACGGGACCTGACGATTTACCCAGGTTCAGCCCCGTCGATGCGGTAAAGACCTACTCCTGCTTCTTGACTATTGTGGGATCGACTCTTCAATAGGAAGAGCCGATCTTGTCGATTACAGAGGTGATGTTTCGCAACCTTAGTCTCGAGGAGATCTAGATTATGTCGCTAGTTGTCTAGTCCTGGCTTGAGGTAAGTTCTGGCTCTGGCTCCCATGGACCTCGGCTTATAAAGGTGCCGGGTCCCGGGATTCCGAGAGTCTGACTCCTACATGATGTGGAGTTCTATTCTACTTTACAAATTTACTACATGATATACATGGTAAGTCGAATTCCTTCTAGGGATTCAATCTTCACGCTTGGCACATCGGACTCCTGGTCGGGTCTTCTTTGTGGGCCTTCATATGTAAGTCGGCCCAAAGGTTTCTAATGCCGGGTCTATGGGCCTGGTCCATCCCCCCAACAGTCCCCTAGCTTGCACTTCCTTCATAATGCCCCTTTTTGAATAAGAACTTTGGGAATTTCTTGTGGGAGTTTGGCTAAGAATATTATGGTGTAATTTGGTGAAGGCCAATGATATGATCACAAGATATTGCACAAAAAGTTTCACCAGCAATGGATCAAGAGCAATGATACCTCCTTCACAAAGTACCATTCTACTCCCACAAACAAATGAATTTTTCTAGAGGAAAAATCCACTTGGGCCATGCAATGTTTTTGGATAATATGGCAAGATATAACATCAAGGCTATGAGGGAATTATTTGGGGATCTATGGAGCAATATAAATAGGGGTTGGCTCACAATCCTCAAAAAGGGAATATTCATTTTTATTGAAAAAGGAATATATGGCTTGAATAAAAGGGTGGCTTGGATGAGGTGGATCAAACAAATGACATGGGAAGGTATTGGAATCAAGGGATACTTGAGCATGGAAAGAGAATACGCTCAAGTTCATGTCCAAAGAGATGCTCAGAAATCCAAACCAACTGGCAAATCTAGAAATAAAACAGAATTTTTTTTGGAAAAAGAAAGTTCCAAAATCCATGGTGTCACAACCAGGCGGTCATAGGACGCGCCTAGGGGGTGCCACCTGGCCAGCTGGTTGAGGTGGGCCCCCCTCTGACTCCCCTTCGGCCTATATTTTTCCTTGGAACCCAAAAACCCGAGATATCCCGTCATATTTTCCATAAGCAATCCCGATCTCCGACGGCATCAAAACCTAGCTTTGGGGGTCACCAGGATCCTGCTCCGACACCCTGTCAGAGAGGGCCTTGGCCCCTGGGGTCATCTTCATCAACCCTTCTTCACCCCATGATTGATCTTGAGTAATTCCCCCTTGGGCTATAGGTTCTTGGCAGTAGCTATGTGGTATATTCTCCCTCTAGATCTTCAATACAAAGTTCTCATGAGCCGCCCTACGTGATTGAGATCCATATGATGTAATTGTTGTTGTGTTTGTTGGGATTCGATGAATTGTTAACCTGGTCAGTTCTAAGAAGTTTATGAATTATTGTTGCTGCAATTTGTGGTTCTTAATGCTTGTTACTGGTGCACGAGAAACATGATTTCAGATTTGAGCACTTTGTGGTTGCATGATTATAATTGTTGTTCGAGATCTTATCTACGGTTTTATGCACCTGTTATAGTCTGGAACCAGCAATCTCAATGGTGACAGCTTGGGACACCAACGGGGATGGGCTATAATTTGAGGATTACATGTGTTCATAGAGTGTTAATGGTTTGTTCCGGTGCTATTTGACAGGAGAACCTTAACCTCCATAAGTCCTTATTTGGCCCTGTTGGTAGAGGGATGGTAGGATAAAAGATGTTATGAAAGTTCTAATGGCAAGAACGTACAAATACACACGGAATAGATGCCTACGTATGGTTCTTAGACTAGGATGCTATAGTTTGTTCTTTGGCTAGAGTTAGTGCAATTTTTTCAATTGCCCAACTGTAATTTGTGCACCCAACACTTGTTCTTTTGCTTGGAGAGTTACCACTAGTGAAACCTTGAACCCCGGTCCATCTTTCATCTTTACTGCCTTCTTTGTTACTATTGCTCTCATTACTGTTGTTACTCCTTTGTTACTACTTTGTGGTGTTGGTGATTGGGGAAGTCTTAAAGGCTACACCCGTCAACACACCGTTGCTACTAAATATATTGTCTAGTACTTTTTCAGGTGTGGTTGAATTGACAACTCAACTTCTAAGGCTTATAAGTATTCTTTGTCTCCCCTTGGTCCGAATCAATAAATTGGGTTATACCTACTCGCGAAGACTGTTGCGATCCCCTACCCTTGTGGGTTATCAAGACTATTTTCTGGCGCCGTTGCCGGGGAGCATAACTTTACTTATAAGTTCACTTGATAAGTACACCTTTTATTATTACTTTTTTTGCTTACAATGGTTAAAATCTTTGAAACTTGATTTATTGCCAAGGTGGACTAACTGAGGATCAACAAAAAATTATAAGGAATACCGCCTGTCTGGAAAAGGGATATTTATATGGAAAATAATGAATCGACTTGATAGTTATGCTAGAAACTTATGCTATGATTATGATAAATATTTTTGCTGTGATGAATCTTGTTGCTGCATGATGTTTAAACACCTTCCTTTCCAATGTTGGTGTAATGATAATGAAACCTTGGCTTCTTATGCTAAGGGACATTATGATTTCTTTGATGTAGAACAAATAGAAGAATTTGTTGTTTTTAAGCGTGCCTGTGAAATTGCTTCCTTTGTTGAAAATATTGATGGTGCCCCTTATATATCAGAGAATCTTTATATACTTAAATATTACTTTGAGAATTTTAATTTTAATTCTTATATTACTGACTATCTCAACAGTTTCTCTCCCCAACAGGAAGAGACTAATGCTTTGCAGGACTCTATAGAAGAAGAAATTGCTAAAACTGAATGCTCATTGGATGAAAAAGAGGAGGAGAGTGACGAAAAAAGGGAGGAAGAATGGAGTAGCTACCCAGCTAATGAGAGTAAGTCTTCGACTCTAACTTTATATGATTTCCCTCCATGCTTACCTAAGGAGGATGAATGCTATATTGATTGTTATGATCCTATTGAATCTTTTTAAATATCCCTTTTTGATGAAGTTGATGCTTGTGGTCATGATGCCCCTATGAATGAAACTTGCAAGGATGATTTTGCTACTGTTATTTATGATAACCCTTGCTATTTCGATAAATTTTATGATAATCCTCTATTTGTGCCTACTATGGACATTCATGACAATGAGGAGTTTTGCTTAAAAAGTTTATATGATAATGCTTTAAATGATGGTCCTATGTTGCTTGATGATATAAATGGGATTGGAGAGGTCTTGACTTTAGATAGAAGGAGTCCCATACATTTTTAGAGTGATCAATCATCTTGTTACTATATTGTCAAAAGTGGGTTTGGAGAGGACATGACTTTAGTTAATGTTTACCCCACTATTTTGGAGCTTGATATGAATTATTTTCTTATAGATCATGGAAAGCATGCTTTATGTGATAGTTATATTGTTGAGTTTTTTCATGATGCTACTGAAAAATATTATGAGAGAGGGAAATATGGTTGTAGAAATTTTCATGTTAGAAAAACACCTCTCTTCATGTTGAAAAGCTTGAAGGTGATCTTTTTATACCTTCCTATGCTTGATACTTTGTGCTTCATTTATTTATTTTCTTACAAGATGCCTATGCATAGGATGTTGGGATACGGGGCAGAAAACACAATTTTTTCATACCTACGGTACCCGAACCCAAGATCTATGCTAAGGCGATGTAAAGTAACGGAGGGAATCGGTGTTCATACCTTTGAAGACCGAAAGAGGGAAATGTTCTTGCGAACGTGGTTGGCGTAGACTCGGAACTACGACCTCCCTGTCGTGTAGAAGACCACCACCGGCGAGGATGACTCCCGGTAAACCTCTAGCGACGAAGTAGCACCACAGGTGTAGTGCCTCGAAGGGATTATACACGTACGGTACAATCGATGTTCCTCCCGGGCCCCGAACCAGGCGAGCAGCGGAAGAAAGACGGCTACGGATCCCGACTCCAGCAGAACGACGGCCTGCCTTATGGTGGAGAACTCCAATCCAAGTGCAGACTCCAGACAAGGGGAGTCCATTTCCGGGAAAGAGAAGGAGGAAGAAGGAGATATTGGTGTGTTGGAAAAACGGGGGTCTACCCCTCCTTATATAGGCCAAGGGGGGGTGCCATCCTCCTCCCCTCCCCCATGTGGGACTAAACTCCCAAGGGGGGGGGGGAATGCGCCGGCCAAGGGGGGTGGTGGGCCCCACCCTTGGCGCCAAGCCCAAGGGGGGAGACCCCCTCCTCACTTAATGGGCCCCATGGGCCCATTTAGCCTTTTTCCCATTTTTAATTTATTTATTTAATATGTTTTAAATATTTAATTTAGATAATTAAATAATAAAACATTATTAAAACAATTAAACTTTATTTTGAACTATTCAAAATGTCCGGAAACCATTCCGTCCTCCTCTGGAACTATTCCGGTGATTCCTCCTATTTCACCGATTGATCCCGTAACTGTCCTATGCATCGATTGCCCTTAAGTGTAACACCCTAACGGTCCGGGAAACAACAGACGTGGTCGAGACTCTTCTCATTGACCAATGACTAGTCAGTCTGACCTGGTTACAATCCTTGACAGCCCCTGCGCTTCCATCGAATGAACTTCGATCTCTTTTGGAAACCGTTAACGATACGACATAATCCCTTTGTGCTGCGGTACTTTGTTTGTCCGAGGTTTGATCGTTGGTATCCTACATACCGTGTTCACATCTCGTTCACAACAAACAACTTCTCTCGTCCATGATCATTGCATCTCTTGTGACCTAGTCTCGTCCTTGCAAGGTGTTGATGCAATATCACCGAGTGGGCCTAGAGTACCTGTCCTGTCACAAGGACTGACAAATCCCGCTCTGATCTATTAACATACTCATCAACCATCTATTTTGGAATACCCAAAGTGCACCGTTATAGCCAGCATATTTCAGTCAGGCGGTGGGATACAAATCAAAGTCTCCTCATAGATGACAATTACGTATGATCGTTACGGTCTAAGGACTAAGCCATACGTTACAAAGTCATAGCAACGCTGAACTATGTGACTCGATCACATTGCAATACTTTAGGTGGGTGTACGTCCATCACATCATTCCCCTTAACGATATGACCTCATTGTCAATGGACTTAAGTGTCGCCATGATCAGGAAAGCTTGATCAATCAATTGCCCAATGAGATAGTTTACCCGAGTTAAACTATAGACCATGTTTTATACTACACCTGTATTAGTATTTCCAAGTAATACAGTTATAGCACAGTATAAAACGTATTATGAACAAAACGGATATGTGACAAATATATTTATTAATTTTTCTCTAGGGCACATATCCAACATAGGAAGCATGTTAGAGTTAAACGTGGTTTATCTCTGCTCCTTTGATGCTCTATTTTGTGCTTCAACTCTTATTCAGTTGTGAGCATCATTACACTCATGCCTAGCTAATGGCTTTAAAGAAGCGCTTATTGGGAGGCAGCCCAAAACATATTAGGTTTCTTTTTGCTTTTTTTGTGTCTTGGATGTTTTTATTACTATATCAACACCATTGTATATTTATTTTCATGTTTTAGCCTCTAATGACAGGGAAAGAAAAAGTTGTGACATGTTGTCCAAAAAACAAATTCTGTTTGCTTCATTGAAAAAATGTTTAAAAATCACCAGTTCATCCTTTTGAGCTGAAAAGTTTACACAACATGCTATATACAATTGCTAACCTGTCATATGTTTTGATTTTTCTTATTTGAGCTACAGAAGTGCACCTTAAAAACCAAGTTTTACAATCTGTCCTGTTTTGGCAGATCTGTAATACCTAAATAGTTCATCCCCACTAACCTATTTATCTTGACATGCAAGCTATCCACATCCTCAAGTAGTCCCACCATGTAAAAAATCTTCCACTAACTCTTCATGCACATGCTTCCATTAACTTTGCATATGCATGCATCCTATCACAAACAAATAATAATCTATAAGCAACCTTTTTTATAGAAAATCAAATTATGAGTTACGTCGCATTTTATTTTTCTACGTGACATTTTATTATAAATACACAATGAGAGTTGCTATCATTCTTTTAAAATTAGCCAAGGATGCACACGTCTTCATAGTTTCTACTCGACGTTGTTTTCGTCTCATATCATCTCACCGATATATTGTCAAGTAACTAAATTAACAAAAGAAACCAAACTCATTTTTGGATTTTTCATGAAATTTTCTAAGATTTTTTACTTTAAACAATATTTCTTTCGAAAAAGAATTTATAACCAAATTATATTATGTTTCATAAATTCCGCGTGTTTTAAAATATCAAATTCTTTCTTAATAGTTTCCGCAACAGCGCACGGGGTATAATCTAGTTATCTATAAGTGTACTAACCGCTCTAATAAGTTTATGATAAGTTTTGTGTGAAGGAAAACCAGAGGCAAAATCTCAAGCTTGGGGAAGCCTAGGCACCCCCAACAACTATTCGAGGAGACTCAAGCATCTAAGCTTGGGGATGCCTCTGTGCATCCCCTTCTTCATCAAACAATTATCAGGCCGTCTCTCTCAATAATATACTTTTATTACTTCACATGATATGTGTTTTTCTTGGAGCGTCTTTTTTTTGTTTGCTGCTCATTACAATGTCAGACCCTAGAATGCTTGATTGGGAGAGATAAACTGTCGGGACCCGGGGTTAGCGTATGTAATTCCAGTCACGATACAATCACATGGAGAGCCGAGAACCGTACCCACTTGTCCAAGCAGACAAGGCCAAGCACAAAACGTTCTCGGTAAGCATCGAACGTGAGGGGCATCCCATTCAGGCCGGATGATCAACTGAGATGGGTCCCCATTGTCCGCTCACAAGTCTAAATGCTTATGGGTGGTGAATCCCATACTCATAGACAAGTCGCCTCAACCATGTTATCGATTGGATCCTAACTCTTACATAGACTTACTCCAGCCCGATCACTTAGTCGGGGTCTAGGGCGGGCTCGATCATACAACAAAGTGTGCACGTGACAGATTCACGAGCAATCGCATCGCAATGCCCCAAGCTGCGCACATCTAAGGGCCACTTGGTGTATAAAAGACCGCCAGCCAGATC
This sequence comes from Bromus sterilis, assembly GCA_950022295.1. Taxonomy (NCBI): domain Eukaryota; kingdom Viridiplantae; phylum Streptophyta; class Magnoliopsida; order Poales; family Poaceae; genus Bromus; species Bromus sterilis. Next base: position 277,169,551 of record OX465599.1, on the reverse strand, counting down.
ACAACTAAGTTCTCGATAACCCATACTAAGACATGCATGTTATAATCATACACGCAGCACACATGCCTAGTATGAACAGCAGGTATCATCACATAACTCTACAAAATACTCTTTATTGATATACACATAGAGCATACAAAGATCACATGTCTGTGATCAACATTACATCATACAACGGAAGCAAATTAGGTCTGAGTACAGACAAGTTTAACAAATGGCTTAGAGAAGCCTTGTAAACAAACATGCCCTTCCACGAAGGACCAGACTGCTGTCTGGGACTATGCTAACTTAGCCAACGTCGAGCTTCACGAAGGTGACTCCATCGGGGTCCGGTTCTTATCTAAAACATAGAATAAGCAAACGTGAGTACAAAGTCGTACTCAGCAAGACTTACATTAGAACTAAACTACTCATTCTCAAGTATCAAGGTAAAGGGGGGTGGGGTTTCACTTGCAGAAATGCCAGCTTTGACTTGGCTAATCCTGAACTACGAATACCAGACTTGAGGTAAGAAGCGTACACGAGTCCACTACATCTCCAACCAATACACCACTATGGTTACTTCCTCGACTTCCCCACGAGGAGGCACACCATAGCACTCACACTTATCTTGGTGTATTTTAGAAGTATCCAGTTCAAGTTGTCTAATAATCAGGTACAGGTTCCAAGTAGTCCTTAACCGCGGACGCGGCTATTCGAATAGTTTTGTTAACCTTGCAAGGGTGTAAACTACACACACATGACCATCGGTTACCGCCAGGTCTCGCCACCGTTCAAGAGGTGACAGCGAGGATGTTCACCACGACACTTCGCTCACAACCGGTCTATTCCAGGAGTCGACTATCTGAGTTTGCCTCCGCTCGAGAGCCCGGCCGGATCAACGAAACGGACTCAAACAATGTAGGTGACCGAGACGCCACCTCTGGCAGATGGTTTTCCTGCCTCACAGGTGCACCCACACATCTATATGATGCAACCATTTCCTGCGTTCTTTTTCTATGCATATGTCAAATGGAAAGCCCGAACTAATGTGACTCCTGGACGTCGACACGGATCAAGGTACTAGGCCGAGAGGGGTCAGTGAGCCGAATGTGTGGTTGTACTCTTTGTCTTGGATTACCATACAAGAACTCGATGCCTAAGGCGGTGTTCAATGAGACAACCCACTGTGTACTCCTACACAGCCTCTCATCGTTCACCTTGTATTAGGGTGGATTCACCGACACAGTTTCACTTTCATCAACACCATGTTCATCATCATCCCGATTCACATCAAAAGCAACCTCATGTAACACTAAGCACGCAATAAGATGTAACACTTGCAGGGGCTTCATGATATCATACAACTCCTATGTCAGCTAGGATTGTGGTTTGCTTAATACTGTGACAAGATGATAGGCCATGCATCGGATATGGGTTCAACTATGCGGTAGAATCGATACAAAGTGATCTCCTAAACATGCATAAGCGAGACTGAGAGGGAATTGGGATTTTATAGATATGATCAATGGGGTTTGCTTGCCTTGCTGACGAAACACGGGTCTTAACGGTGGTCTTCTTCTTCGGGGGTGATCACCGTCTCGGAAGAGCTAGTACCGGAAACAAACATCAACAAAGGGGCAACATTGAATTTAAATGCACAATCACATGATTATTTCGTCCATGATGTGAAAGGTATTGGTTTGATCTAGGTTCAATTTGCCACATGTTAATTAAAGTTGATTTGAAAAGTTAATTCAAATTCAAACTCCAAATGTTATTCAAATTAGGTCAACTTGCATTTGCTAATGTTTGATCAATGTATACCATGTCATCATGTGTGGGATAAGCTTCTGAAGTACAAGTGATCATATGTGCATTGCAATGGTTAAAATTTGAATTGGATTTGAATTAAATTTGAATTAATTCCATTTAATCCAAATAGCAAAAGCTACTGGTTCCATTTTAATTCATATGAATTAGTTATGAATTTCCAAAGTTTAACTCCTTTTCTCGATTTTTCTGTAATATTTTAAATCATTTCTATTTTTCTGGAATTCGATTTAATGCGTCAGCATGGCGTGGGGGTGACGTCAGGGGGGGGGGGGCTGACCAGTGGGTCCACCCTGTCAGCCTCAGTGGGTGTTAACCCGGTGTGATTAGTTTAACAGAGGGGTTAAGGGGGGGGGCTGGCCCACATGTCATGGACTCAGGGGGGGTCATTAGGCGCTAATTAAACCGGCCTGCCGGCGGTTAGCCGCCGGCGACCTCGGGCACGGCGGAGTGGTCGCCGGAGTGGCTTCCTGGCCACGGGATGGCACGCTGAGGGCACCGGAGTGCTCCCCGTGCTCGCCCGCTTCACCCAGAACCCACGGGGGGGCTCGGGGGTGACCGGAGCCTCACCGGCGTCTACAAGGCGCGGCGGCCGTGGCTGGGATTGCGGCGGCGCAACGCTACGATGAACGGGGAGGGGCTGGGAGAGAGGGGAAAAACCCGTGGCCTCACCAGCAGCTCAACGGAGCAGTCGAGGGGGCCGAAGACGCTCGGACGGCGACGAATTTGGGGTTGAGGTCCACGGCGGCCGGCGACGAGTTCTTGAGGCCGAAGTCGTGCTCGTGGCCCCCGAGCTTCGATTGAGGGCGTGGCTAGACGAAGTCGACGCCTGGCTTCGTCCTGGACATAATGGCGAGGGCGGAGGAGCTCGGTGGCCGCGAGTTTCCACGACGGCGAACTTCGGCGGGTCTCGGTTAGGGCTGCGGTTCACGCGAGGGAGGCGAGGAAGAAAGCCAGAGAGAGAGGGAAAGAAGCAGGGGTGTACGGGGCCTCCACGACGAGGGGATGAGGAAGGGGAGCGCCTAGACGGCTCGGCAGCCACGACATGCTCGCCACGGCGCGAGCTGCCTGCTCTGGCGTCGGCGGGGAAGACGACAGGCGGGGTGGCTGGGCTGGGCCGAGGCCAAGGAGGTGGGCCTCGCTGGTGGGCGACAGGTAAGCTTTCCTTCACTGTTTTTCTTTTATTTCTTCTGACATTTGTTCTGTTTTGATAAAACAATTATCAAAACATTTTATAAAAATGCCCAAACAATTTTATAAATCCTAGGTGACCAGTAACTAGCCACATACAGAATTTGAGCATTTTTGAAATTCAAAACATTTGAATTTCAATTCAAATAGGGGTAAACTTTAATTTCCAGAGCACTATTTGAATATTAGAAAATTCCATGAGTATGGGAAAATACCCAAACCACTTTTAAAATGATCAGCATCATTTATAGGAATTTTCCAAACATTCAAATGATTTTTGGAAAAATATTTTTATCTGGCCATTTCAATAATTTCTCAGGGCTTTCTGCTTCCCCATTTTTGAATTTCCTTTTGAAACTTTCATGATGCAAAAGGGTCAAACAAGCCCTAGCACTTACCCTAGTTGGGGTTCTGACAACTCGCCCCCACTCAAAAGAATCTCGTCCCGATATTCAGAAGTCGTCGGGAGGAAGGTGGGGTACTCGGCACGGAGGAGGTCTTCTCTTTCCCAGGTTGCTTCTTTCTCGGAGTGATGTGACCATTGCACTTTAAGGAACCTGATCTTCTGACGACGAGTGACACGCTCTGCGGAATCAAGAATACGAACAGGGTACTCTCGATAAGAAAGGTCATCTTGGAGATCAAGCGCTTCATGGTCGACTTCGCGGATGGGGTCCTTGAAGCAACGCCTGAGTTGTGACACATGGAATACATCATGTACTCGGGAAAGGTGAGGGGGTAGTTCAAGTTGGTAGGCAACTTCTCCACGTTTAGCTAGAATGCGGAAAGGTCCAATGTAACGTGGGGCCAATTTGCCTTTGATACCGAATCTTTGGGTTCCCTTCAGAGGAGTAACCCGGAGGTAAGCCTTCTCATCAATATTGTAGCTCTCCTCTCTATGATGACGATCATAGTAGCTCTTTTGACGAGACAGAGCGGCTTTCAAACGATCACGAACAATGCGAACTTGCTCTTCTGCTTCCTTGATCATATCCGGTCCAAAGAGTTGTCTTTCACCGGTTTCTGACCAGTTAAGGGGTGTTCGACATCGTCGTCCGTAGAGGAGTTCAAAAGGAGCCATGTTCAGACTAGATTGAAAACTATTGTTATAAGCAAATTCGGCGAATGGAAGAGATTTCTCCCAATTCTTTCCGAATGAGATAACACAAGCTCTGAGCATGTCTTCCAAAATTTGATTAACCCTTTCAACTTGACCGCTAGACTGAGGATGGAAAGCTGTACTAAAGGATAGATGAGTTCCCATAGCATTCTGAAAGATTCCCCAGAATCTAGAGGTGAAAAGGCTACCACGATCAGAATTGATCACCAAAGGAACACCGTGAAGAGACACAATTCTAGAGATATACAAATCCGCTAACTGGCTTGCAGTTATGGACTCGCGAACTGGAAGGAAGTGAGCAACTTTGGAAAGCCGGTGATGAAGTACATACCGACTTTGTACCATTTCCACTCGGGAATAGGCAAAGGTTGAAGTGTACCAGCAGGTCTTTGGTGTTCTGCCTTAATGCGACGACAAACATCACATTCAGCAACAAATCGAGCAATGTCTCTCTTCATCCGGGTCCACCAAAATCTCTGGCGTAGATCTCGGTACAATTTTGTGCTACCGGGATGAATTGAGAGGGGTGTGTCATGGGCTTCTTTGAGGATGAGTTGCCTTAGATCCCTATTCTTAGGTACTACCAAACGATTTTCAAAGAATACCGTTCCTTTACTATCTGTGGAGAAACATTTAGAAACTCCGCTAGCAATTTTCTCCTTGATCCGGCGAACACCTCGTGCACGCCTCTGGGCAACTCTGATTTGATCCTCAAGGGTTGGTTTCGCCACCAAGTTGAAAAGAGATCCACGAGGAACAATCTCGAGATTGAGCTTTCGAAATTCCTCATGAAGAAGTGGTTGATACTGTTGTAACAGGAGGTTGTTACAATACGACTTACGACTTAGTGCATCAGCCATGACATTGGCCTTGCCTGGGGTGTAAGAAATTCCTAAGTCATAATCTTTTATCAACTCTATCCAGCGTCTTTGCCTGAGATTAAGATCTGGCTGGGTGAAAATGTATTTGAGGCTTTGGTGGTCGGAATATATCTCACAACGATTACCAAGGAGGTAATGTCGCCAAGTCTTCAGGGCATGAACTACGGCAGCGAGTTCAAGATCATGGGTAGGATAGTTCTCTTCATGTGGCCGCAATTGGCGTGAAGCATAAGCTACCACATGTCGATCTTGCATAAGTATGCATCCTAACCCTTGCCGTGAAGCATCACAATAGATCTCGAAATCCCTTTTGGTGTCTGGAGGTGCAAGTACGGGTGCAGAAGTCAATCTTCTTTTTAGCTCTTGAAAGCTTTCCTCGCACTTGGGGGTCCATTGGAATTTCTTATCTTTCTTGAGGAGTTCAGTAAGTGGCTTTGCAACTTTAGAAAAGTTCTCGACGAAGCGGCGACAATAGCTTGCTAGGCCAAGAAAACTCCTAACTTGCTTAACCGATTCAGGTGGAGTCCAGTCAAGGACGGCCTGAACCCTCTCGGGATTGACTGCAACACCTTTCGCAGAAATCACGTGGCCTAAGTAGGTCACTTCTGGTAGCCAAAATTCACACTTGGAGAACTTGGCATAAAGGCGGTGCTCTCTAAGTTTCATCAATACCAACCTTAGGTGTTGGGCATGATCTTCTTCGTTCTTCGAGTAGATGAGAATATCATCGAGATAAACCACAGCAAATTTATCTAGGTACTCCATGAAGATCGAATTCATCAAGCGTGAAAATGTGGCGGGGGCATTGGTTAAACCGAAGGACATAACGGTATACTCGTAAAGGCCATAACGAGTAGTGAAAGCCGTTTTGGGAATGTCCTCATTTCGGATTTTGATTTGATGATAGCCTAATCTCAAATCCATCTTGGAGAAGACAGAGGATCCTGCAAGTTGATCATAAAGATCATTGATCCTGGGCAGTGGGTACTTGTTCTTTATCGTCGCTAGATTTAGCGGGCGATAGTCTACGCACATCCTTTCTGTTCCATCTTTCTTCGTTACGAACAGAACGGGGCAACCCCATGGCGATGAGCTAGGGAGGATGAAGCCTTTTACCAACGAAGCATCAAGTTGGGTTTTTAGCTCAGCTAACTCATGTGGGGCCATTCTATATGGGCGTCTGGAAATTGGGGCTGTGCCTGGTATAAGATCCACTATGAATTCTACACACCTGTCCGGTGGCATTCCCGGCAGCTCTTCAGGAAAGACATCCGGGAAGTCACGAACCACCGGAACATCTTCAAGGTCTGGAAGTGGAAGCACATTCAAAGTATGCATCTGGATTCTAGAGCTGGGTGATGTGTAGTCAATGGTCTGGCCTGAAGGATGGGTGAGTTTAACTGACTTGGCTTTACAATCAAGGAAAGCATTTTGCCTTGATAACCAATCCATTCCTAGGATGACATCAATGTCTGAAGACTTGAGGGCTATAAGTGAAGCAAGGAATACTAAACCCTCAATTGCAATTTGATTGCCATGGCTTACTCTATTAGTTTGCCACTTTGAACCAGGAGTTTGAATGATCATTGGAGAAAACATTTCTTCAAAAGGAAACTCATGACGAAGTGCATAACTCTCCGACATGAATGAATGAGAAGCTCCTGGATCGAAAAGAACAGAGGCGGGGACATGATTGACTGGGAGTGTGCCAAGAATGACGTCAGAAGCATCAGTGGTTTCCTCAACTGAGATTTGGTTCACACAACCACTACTAGTGGATGAAGGCTTTGCTGGAAAAGCTTTGGTGCTTGGTTTCTTTGTAGGCTTAGGTCGAGAATGACATGGTGCCATCAAGACCTGAGGGCATTGACGATAGTAATGGCCTGGAAGACCACACTTAAAGCATACCTTGTCTGAAATGTTGGGAGTGGGATTACTTGGTTGCACACCATCATTCCGGGGTGGAATAATGTGTTGGGGTGGATGGCATATATTTGGTGATGGCCTCTGGAGAAGGTTTTGAGGTATGGCTCTGGTTGGAATCCAAATTCGGCGTTTCTGAGGGGCTGAACTTGAAGAAGGAGCAAGCTCAAGAGCATGCTTACGGGACTCCTCGAAAATTTCATTGCCATGCTCAGCTCTGAAGGATCTGTTGACTAAATCCTCAAAGGTGGCAAATTCGATGAGGTTGAGATCATGACGAAGGATGGGGCTAAGTCCCTTACGGAACCTTGCCTGCTTTCTGGCATCGGTGGTGATCTCATCTTGGGCATACCGGGCAAGACGGTTGAACTCTCTCACATACTCATGAATGGACATCTTTCCTTGAGTGAGATTGCAGAACTCTTCCTTCTTGCGCTCCATCAACTCATCCAGAATGTGGTACCGTCGAAAGGCAACACAGAACTCCTGCCAAGTCACTAGGTGACCATCTGGCTGCATAGCAACATAGTTCTCCCACCATTGAAGAGCAGCAGCTTCCAAGAAGTATACCGCAAAAATAACTCGATCATCGGGAGCAACATGTGCAGTATCAAGCTTACGCTCGATGGAACGGAGCCAATCATCAGCTTCAAGGGGCTCAGAAGAACATCGGAATACCGGTGGCTTGAGGAGGATGAAGTCCTGGATGCTCACAACCACATTGCAATGACGTGAGGTATTCTGCTCGATGAGCTCCAGAAGGCGTGTTTGATCACGTTGATTCTTCTCAGCTTCCATCATGATTTCCGCCGCAGAAGGCGGTGGTAGAGGTTCATCATCATTTCGATTCCGAACACGGTCTCGATTCCGACGAACAGCACTACGAGTTCCACCTGACATCCTATGTGATAAAAATCAACAATCAGAACAGGTTGAATGATGGATTCAAGGATAACAAGACATGATGAAGGCGGAAAGATTATAATGCGAAGGCAATGATTCATAGAAACTTGGAACGAATCCGGCAGCATAACGGCTATACCGGGATGGAAAATGAAACAACCTCGAAGAAATTGGACAGAACTTCTTCAAGGAACTCAACAGAACGATGAGTCTGGACGACCACAACTGTCCTACGGCTACAAGGAGGCAACAACGAGATGTTCTAGTAAGACATAGATGAGCCTAGTCCTATCATCCCGAAGAAAAGATAAGGGTGACTCAGAACTCAGATCGATGAGGGTAAGGAGAAAAAGAAGCCTTACGTTGTTCCCTTATATACCCAAGTAACTATATAACTATAGAATGCTAGACTCGACTTCGACCAAGGGTTTCTAATCCTACAAACAGTCCTGCTCTGATACCAAGTCTGTCGGGACCCGGGGTTAGCGTATGTAATTCCAGTCACGATACAATCACATGGAGAGCCGAGAACCGTACCCACTTGTCTAAGCAGACAAGGACAAGCACAGAACGTTCTCGGTAAGCATCGAACGTGAGGGCATCCCATTCAGGACGGATGATCAACTGAGATGGGTCCCCATCGTCCGCTCACAAGTCTAAATGCTTATGGGTGGTGAATCCCATACTCATAGACAAGTCGCCTCAACCATGTTATCGATTGGATCCTAACTCTTACATAGACTTACTCCAGCCCGATCACTTAGTCGGGGTCTAGGGCGGGCTCGATCATACAACAAAGTGTGCACTTGACAGATTCACGAGCAATCGCATCGCGATGCCCCAAGATGCGCACATCTAAGGGCCACTTGGTGTATAAAAGACCGCCAGCCAGATCACAACTAAGGTCTCGAAAACCCATACTAAGACATGCATGTTATAATCATACACGCAGCACACATGCCTAGTATGAACAGCAGGTATCATCACATAACTCTACAAAATACTCTTTATTGATATACACATAGAGCATACAAAGATCACATGTCTGTGATCAACATTACATCATACAACGGAAGCAAATTAGGTCTGAGTACAGAAAAGTTTAACAAATGGCTTAGAGAAGCCTTGTAAACAAACATGCCCTTCCACGAGGGACCAGACTGCTGTCTGGGACTATGCTAACTTAGCCAACGTCGAGCTTCACGAAGGTGACTCCATCGGGGTCCGGTTCTTATCTAAAACATAGAATAAGCAAACGTGAGTACAAAGTCGTACTCAGCAAGACTTACATCAGAACTAAACTACTCATGCTCAAGTATCAAGGTAAAGGGGGTGGGGTTTCACTTGCAGAAATGCCAGCTTTGACTTGGCTAATCCTGAACTACGAATACCAGACTTGAGGTAAGAAGCGTACATGAGTCCACTACATCTCCAACCAATACACCACTATGGTTACTTCCTCGACTTCCCCACGAGGAGGCACACCATAGCACTCACACTTATGTTGGTGTATTTTAGAAGTATCCAGTTCAAGTTGTCTAATAATCAGGTACAGGTTCCAAGTAGTCCTTAACCGCGGACGCGGCTATTCAAATAGTTTTGTTAACCTTGCAAGGGTGTAAACTACACACACATGACCATCGGTTACCGCCAGGTCTCGCCACCGTTCAAGAGGTGACAGCGAGGATGTTCACCACGACACTTCGCTCACAACCGGTCTATTCCAGGAGTCGATTATCTGAGTTTGCCTCCGCTCGAGAGCCCGGCCGGATCAACGAAACGGACTCAAACAATGTAGGTGACCGAGACGCCACCTCTGGCAGATGGTTTTCCTGCCTCACAGGTGCACCCACACATCTATATGATGCAACCATTTCCTGCGTTCTTTTTCTATGCATATGTCAAATGGAAAGCCCGAACTAATGTGACTCCTGGACGTCGACACGGATCAAGGTACTAGGCCAAGAGGGGTCAGTGAGCCGAATGTGTGGTTGTACTCTTTGTCTTGGATTACCATACAAGAACTCGATGCCTAAGGCGGTGTTCAACGAGACAACCCACTGTGTACTCCTACACAACCTCTCATCGTTCACCTTGTATTAGGGTGGATTCACCGACACAGTTTCACTTTCATCAACACCATGTTCATCATCATCCCGACTCACATCAAAAGCAACCTCATGTAACACTAATCACGCAATAAGCTGTAACAGTTGCAGGGGCTTCATGATATCATACAACTCCTATGTCAGCTAGGATTGTGGTTTGCTTAATACTGTGACAAGATGATAGGCCATGCATCGGATATGGGTTCAACTATGCGTTAGAATCGATACAAAGTGATCTCCTAAACATGCATAAGCGAGACTAAGAGGGAATTGGGATTTTATAGACATGATCAATGGGGTTTGCTTGCCTTGCTGACGAAACACGGGTCTTAACGGTGGTCTTCTTCTTCGGGGGTGATCACCGTCTCGGAAGAGCTAGTACCGGAAACAAACATCAACAAAGGGGCAACATTGAATTGAAATGCACAATCACATGATTATGTCGTCCATGATGTGAAAGGTATTGGTTTGATCTAGGTTCAATTTGCCACATGTTAATTGAAGTTGATTTGAAAAGTTAATTCAAATTCAAACTCCAAATGTTATTCAAATTAGGTCAACTTGCATTTGCTAATGTTTGATCAATGTATACCATGTCATCATGTGTGGGATAAGCTTCTGAAGTACAAGTGATCATATGTGCATTGCAATGGTTAAAATTTGAATTGGATTTGAATTAAATTTGAATTAATTCCATTTAATCCAAATAGCAAAAGCTACTGGTTCCATTTTAAAATCAACTCAAACAAGGTTGAAAGTTGTATATTTGGATAGAGAATTTTATGCTGATCATTTTTCATATATTATTTGTCCAAATTGGAGTTCATATGAATTAGTTATGAATTTCCAAAGTTTAACTCCTTTTCCGGATTTTTCTGTAATATTTTAAATCATTTCTATTTTTCTGGAATTCGATTTAATGCGTCAGCATGGCGTGGGGGTGACGTCAGGGGGGGGGCTGACCAGTGGGTCCACCCTGTCAGCCTCAGTGGGTGTTAACCCGGTGTGATTAGTTTAACAGAGGGGTTAAGGGGGGGGACTGGCCCACATGTCATGGACTCAGGGGGGGGTCATTAGGCACTAATTAAACCGGCCTACCGGCGGTTAGCCGCCGGCGACCTCGGGCACGGCGGAGTGGTCGCCGGAGTGGCTTCCTGGCCACGGGATGGCACGCTGAGGGCACCGGAGTGCTCCCCGTGCTCACCCGCTTCACCCAGAACCCACGGGGGGGGGGGGGGATCGGGGGTGACCGGAGCCTCACCGGCGTCTACAAGGCGCGGCGGCCGTGGCTGGGATTGCGGCGGCGCAGCGCTACAATGAACGGGGAGGGGCTGGGAGAGAGGGGAAAAACCCGTGGCCTCACCAGCAGCTCAACGGAGCAGTCGAGGGGGCCGAAGACGCTCGGATGGCGACGAATTTGGGGTTGAGGTCCACGGCGGCCGGCGACGAGTTCTTGAGGCCGAAGTCGTGCTCGTGGCCCCCGAGCTTCGATTGAGGGCGTGGCTAGACGAAGTCGATGCCTGGCTTCGTCCTGGACATCATGGCGAGGGCGGAGGAGCTCGGTGGCCGCGAGTTTCCGCGACGGTGAACTTCGGCGGGTCTCGGTTAGGGCTGCGGTTCACGCGAGGGAGGCGAGGAAGAAAGCCAGAGAGAGGGAAAGAAGCAGGGGTGTACGGGGCCTCCACGACGAGGGGATGAGGAAGGGGAGCGCCTAGACGGCTCGGCAGCCACGGCATGCTCGCCACAGCGCGAGCTGCCTGCTCTGGCGTCGGCGGGGAAGACGACAGGCGGGGTGGCTGGGCTGGGCCGAGGCCAAGGAGGTGGGCCTCGCTGGTGGGCGACAGGTAAGCTTTCCTTCACTGTTTTTCTTTTATTTCTTCTGACATTTGTTCTGTTTTGATAAAACAATTATCAAAACATTTTATAAAAATGCCCAAACAATTTTATAAATCCTAGGTGACCAGTAACTAGCCACATACATAATTTGAGCATTTTTGAAATTCGAAACATTTGAATTTCAATTCAAATAGGGGTAAAATTTAATTTCCAGAGTACTATTTGAATATTAGAAAATTCCATGAGTATGGGAAAATACCTAAACCACTTTTAAAATGATCAGCATCATTTATAGGAATTTTCGAAACATTCAAATGATTTTTGGAAAAATATTTTTATCTGGCCATTTCAATAATTTCTCAGGGCTTTCTGCTTCCCCATTTTTGAATTTCCTTTTGAAACTTTCATGATGCAAAAGGGTCAAACAAGCCCTAGAACTTACCCTAGTTGGGGTTCTGACATAAACACTCCACTTTATCATAGAACACTCTAGAGCTTCACTTATATCTGTTGAGTGTTAAATTTATCAACTGCTTGTTTGTTAGCTCTTGTTCTTCACTTAGATCTTGTTTGAGAGCAATTAATTTCTTTTGTAGAAAGTTTAGAACTCCCATGCTTCAATTATAATTGTGTAGAGCGTTGTTTCTGTTGCACTGGTTTATATGTCTCATGGTATGATTTATATGTGGTGTATAGGTAATCTTGATCACTAGGTCTAGCTTAGGATATCTTGCAATAGTTTTGAGATATTGATTGAGTAATGATGAATGTGTATGCAAATGACCTTGCGCCCATTAGTGATAGGTGTCATATCTTGGCTAACCATGCCTTATTTTCGAAAACAAAAAAAATTAGTTGAGAACTTTAGCTACTAAAAGGATCACTAATCTTTGCGGGGTTGGAATATATAGAGTACCCTCATGATATCATGGGTCGATGATGCGCAAGGATAACCAACCCCCCAAACACTCCTCTTAGGGTGCTTGACTCTTTGTGATCCTCTTGACTAGACTGAGAGTTACCGATAATAAGTGGATGAGTTCTTTATGACTAATGCGAATATTCGATTCTTGGCACTTCCACCAGCTTATATTTTGCTAGCCTCTTCGGTACTGTGCATTGCCCTTTCTCACCTCGAGAGTTGGCGCAAACTTCTTCGGTGCATCCAAATCCTTGGCATGATACGCTTTGTCATACATAATCCTCATTATATCTTCCTCAAAACAGCCACCATACCTACCTATCATGGCATTTCCATAGCTATTCCGAGATATATTGCCATGCAACATCCATCGTTCTTCATGTTCATATGACTTATCCTTCATTGTCATATTGCCTTGCATGATCTCATAGCATGCATGTAGTTGGGCTTTGCCCTCTTCATATTTTTGCTACATGTTGCCCTTGATCATTGCACATACTGCTACATTGGCAGAGGCATTCATATAGAGTCATTACTTTTGATTCAGAGTTTTAAGTAAATAAAAGTGTTTGGATGTTCTTATAGAGTGTTGCCCCTACAGTGAGGAAAGGAATAAAGGATCCCAAAGTGGAAGAAATACAAAAACAAAAGATCCCAAAGAGGACGAAAAAGAGAGAATAAAGAGCCATGGAGGCCACCCAAAATCAAAAATTACAAAAAGGTGAAAAAGAATAAAAAGAGAGAGAGAGAGGGGGGGGGGGAACACTACTATCCTTTATTCCATACTTGTGCTTCAAAGTACCACTTGTACTTCATAGAGAGTTTTCATATCATTCATGCATAACTATGTGGGGATCCTTACACGTACTATAGAACTTGGCTTGCATATTACAAGGATGAGCCTCCTCAAAAGCGCTCTAGGTCTACTTGAGCAAGCAAGTTGGATGCACCCTCACTAGTTCCATTAGAGGGCTTTCGTACACTTATAGCTCTTTGTGCATCCGCTATTGCATGGCAATCCCTAAACCTCGCACCATATCTATAATTTGGCTTTCTGTCTACGATTTTCCTCATTGGTGTGAGCCTTTCTCACTTTTTGACTTCCTATACTCATACGTCTCAAACGTATTTATAATTTCTGCTTGCTCCATGCATGATTTGTGTGACTTTGACATGTTTTGCTTGAACTTTCATACACTTTTGATCATATTTGGATTAACCTATTAACTCAGTGCACCCAGTTGCCAGTTCTTGTTTTCTGCTGTTTTTATATTTCAGGTTTTCCGGCCATTAAAAGTGCCAAATAAATTCCGGAAAAATTATATAAAAAATCAGCGTCCCGGAAGCTTCCCGAAGAACCAAGGATGGAAGGGAGTGGACCCACCAGGCCCCCAGGAGGGTCCCTGGCGGCCCCCTATAGCACGCCGGGCACCCTCCTGGCTGCCCTGTGGCCCCCCTCGGTGCCCCTTGGCCTATATTTAGTGCTCGCGGAGGAAACCCCTAATATCGATCTGCTATTCCCGTTCTCCTCTCTATACCGCCACCGCCGCCGTTTCAAGATCGGGGCTGCCAGGAGAAGCTGCCCCGGCACCCTTCCGGAAGGAGGAACCCCCTCTGGGAGACCATCCATCGCCATGGACGCCTCCCGGATGTGTTGTGAGTAGTCCCCCTTGGACCATGGGTCCATGTCCAGTAGCTATGTGATGTTCTCCTCCCCTCTTTGTGCTTCCACTTTCGAGACCTTGTGAGCTGCCTCACATGATCGAGGCACCTTTGTAATTTTCTGTGTTGCTATGCTGAGTTTGCTGGGATCTGATGGATTATGAGACTATGTTCAGATTGTGATGAGTAATATATTTGGTTCTCTTTTATATTTGTGTTCTTGAGTTAATTCTTGCATGTTCTCCATTGCCGTATTTTACTTTGGCCAAGTGATTTGTTGCAACTCCAAGAGGGAGCGTTATGCTTGATTGTGGGTTCAGCACCCTGATGTCTAGCTTGAGTGACAGAAACATGAGACTAGGGGATTTGATGTTGCCACCAGGGATAAAACAACGGTGCTTGTACCTGCGGGTGCAAGGATTGTTTACTTTACACAAAGTTCTTTTAATGCAGTTGTCTGTTGCTTTGAGTTTACACTTTGGGTGGGATTCGCAACTTAATACCAGCGAGATGTTCTGGATAGATATCTCAAGGTGGATGATTCGTAGTAGATGCAGATGGATTTCGGTCTACTTACCTTGGCGTAATGTTCATTACTTTTGAGCCTCTTCCTTTCTTTTGTAGCATAGTTAGCATTGCGGTGCGTTTATAATCCTGTCAATTTCCCAACTATGATTTGTTTACCTCGCTAGCACTTTTATCATCTTTTTGGAGAGAGACATCACTAGTGAAC
This sequence comes from Bromus sterilis, assembly GCA_950022295.1. Classification (NCBI taxonomy): domain Eukaryota; kingdom Viridiplantae; phylum Streptophyta; class Magnoliopsida; order Poales; family Poaceae; genus Bromus; species Bromus sterilis. The sequence goes on along the minus strand of OX465599.1, from coordinate 277,154,460 downwards.
GTCATGGGACCCCGGTCCATATTTCCACCATTGTTTACACCCTCAATTTACTTTCAGTTTTTACTTTCAGTTGCACTTTTATCTCGTGCGTTAATCCTTTGTAAACAGCAAGGACGGAGGAATTGAAAACTCCTCTGAACTCGTTGGGAGCAAAGTTATTTGCTGTGTGTGTAGGTCCAGGTGAAGTAAGCAATCTTTAGATTGTGAACGACACCATTGTTCACTTTACCACCTTCTTGTATCTCTTGGAGTCCTACTGGAGACAAGCTAAACCTTAGCATCTTCGCTAAGGGAAATTTGCTGCTATGCTACATCTCACCTTCCACTTGGGGTAACCAACGAGAAGTGAGAGAACTATCTTCCTCCCCGTATCAAGCTAATTTCTGGCGTCGTTGCCAGGGAGTCCAGTCTACAAGATAGGGGAGTTGCACACTATCTTTTATCTTTGCTTTTTTTGTCTTGTTAGTTTATCTTTCAGTTTTTACTTTTGTGTCCCTTATAAAAATTACCAAAAGTACCTGCTGCTACTATGGGTTCCAATGAAAACAACAAGTTGTGTGACTTCACTAGTGACAACAACAGTGACTTTATCTGCACTCCTATTGCTCCACCTGCCACTTCAACACCTTCTTATGAAATTAAACCTGCTTTGCTGAATCTTTTTATGAAAGATCAATTCTCAGGTGTTGGAGAGGATGCTGCCTTGCACTTAAATAATTTTGTTGAGCTTTGTGATATGCAAAAGTACAAGGAAGTAGATGGAGACATCGTCAAGCTGAATCTTTTTCCTTTCTCCTTGAGAGGAAGAGCCAAGGAGTGGCTGCAATCCTTACCTAAGAATAGCATTGATTCTTGGGACAAGTGTAAGGATGCTTTTATTGGGAAGTACTATCCCCCTGCTAAAATTATCCAGTTAAGAAGTAATATTATGAATTTTAGGCAATTGGATAATGAACACGTTGCCCAAGCTTGGGAACGTATGAAATCTCTTGTTAAGAACTGCCCTACACATGGTTTGACTACTTGGATGGTTATCCAAACTTTTTTATGCAGGCTTAAACTTTACCTCGCGGAATCTGCTAGACTCGGCCGCGGGAGGAACTTTTATGTCAGACACACTTGGTGCTGCCACGAAGCTACTTGATGAGATGATGCTGAACTACTCTCGGTGGCACACTGAACGATCTCCAACTGGTAAGAAGGTAAATTCTGTCGAGGAGATCTCCTCTCTTAATGAAATGGTTGACTTGATCATGTCTCTACTTACCAAGCAAGCTCATATTGATCCTCATGATGTTCCTTTAAATTCCTTGGTTGCTCAAGAACAAGTATATGTGAACTTTATCTCTAGAAACAACTTCAACAATAATGCTTATAGGAGTAATTTTGGTAGCAACAATCCTAGATCTTTCCCATCCAACAACTATGGGAACAACAAATATTACCCTAGCACAAAAAACTCCACTTCTGAACTAGAGAGTATGCTTAAAGACTTTATTACTACCCAAAAATCCTTCAACAAGAGTGTAGAAGAGAAATTAGACAAATTAGATATCCTCTCTTCGAAGGTAGACAACATAGCCCATGATGTTGAGATGCTTAAGATTAGAACTTCTCCCTCCGAGGAGAGGAAAACCACTCCTATGAATGCTATCCAAGTACAAATTAATGAAAACATTAGGATGTTGGGAAAACTTAAAGAGAGATGGGCTAGAGAAAAGGAGGAAGAAGAGAGAGTTAAGAGCCTTCCTACCTAACACACCGTAGCTACTATCCAAGTTGTTGAGGATGTCCAAACTATTAGCACCCATCATACCCCTAGTCCACCTGTACCTATCAATGGTGATGCTACCACCTCAACCATAGATGAAGAAACCTCTATGAACATAGAGGATTTCGAACGAGTGAGCCTTAATGATATCACTACCTCCTTGATAGATAGTTGTGATCTAGACTTTGACAACTGCACCTTACCTGAAGTTATTGGTTTCAAACACAAGATGCCTAGAGACCCCCACACTAGCACACTTAATCTTGCCTTCACAGAGCATATCACAAATGCTGTAATCAAAGTTAGGGAGGAGAAGCTTAGACTAGAAGCCTCCATACCTAGGAAGCTAGAATATGGTTGGGATCCTATGATAAAAATCAAATTGAATAACTTCTCTTGCTTTGCTCTTTGTGATGTTGGAGCTAGTACCTCTATTATGCCCAAAAGAATGTATGATATGCTTGAATTGAAACCTTTTGATCCTTGTTCTTTTGGTGTTCGTCTTATCGATTCTTCTGTAAAGAAACCTTTGGGGAAGATCGATGATGTTCTTATCATTGTCAATGACAATTATGTCCCCGTTGATTTTACTATTATGGACATTGAGTGTGAGCCCTCTTGTCCAATTATTTTGGGACGTCCTTTTCTTCGCACCGTTGGTGCTTTTACTAACATGAAAGAGGGGAATATCAAATTCCAATTCCCTCTCAAAAAGGGGATGGAACACTTCCCTAGAAAGAAAGTCAAGTTGCCATTTGAGTCCGTCACACGGGCTAGTTATTTTCTTGATAAAACTTGATCTTTTGCTTTGTTCCTAGCTCAAAGGCGTAAAAGAAAGCGCTTGTTGGGAGGCAACCCAATTTGTTTTTTTTCCTTCTAATCTTAGTGGTCTTGATGATTGTTAATACTGTAGCAACATCATTGTATCTTTATTTTTCAAGCTTTGTGCCAAGTATAGCCTCATATGACAAGGGAAGTGAAAGTTGTGACATGCTGTCCAGAAAAAAGATTATGTCCTCGTGACGGGAAAAATCAGAATAAATCACCAGTTCATCTTTTTGAGCCGAATTTTTTACGCAGCGTGCTCTATACAATCACGGAACTTTCAGATGTTCTGAGTTTTTCTATTCGATTTGCAGAAGTACCCCTAAAAACTTCTTTGCTACCCGCTGTTCTGTTTTTCACAGATTCTGCCACGTTTTGTCTCTCCTAACTTTTGAAAACCTTAAGCTTGCTTTTTATTTGCAAAAACTGTTTGTAAATCTTGAGAAACAGTAGCTCTTCAAGAATATCTTTATATCCAGTGGGGAAAAATTATTTATTAAGGGTACTAACCTCTCTAATCAGCTTATGATGAGTTGTGTATGAAGGGAGTTTTCAAGTGTGCGATGGAAGATGATGAAAGAAGGTCCTGGAGTGTCAAACGCTCAAGCTTGGGGATGCACATGTGCACCCCCAATAAATATTCAAGGAGACTCAAGCGTCTAAGCTTGGGGATGACCCCTTGCATCCCCTTCTTCATCAACAATTATCAGTTCGTCCCTCGTTGCACTATATTTTTATCACTTCATGCGTTATGTGCTATGCTTGGAGCGTCTCTCTCTTTACTTTTCTTCGGTTTGTTTTTTCTTTGTTTGCTGTAGTAACAAGTTAGACCCCATCTTTCTTTTGTATGGGATAGAAACACGCTTCGTTTGAACTAGAAATCCTCATAGGATTTGCATGATTATTTCCTTAGCTGTGAGTTGTTCTTTTTCTTTTCTTAGCTGCTGCCCTGTTTAGTTGTAGTGCATTAGTTTTCTTCTAGAGATTATCTTTTGTCTCAGGTTGAACTTTCTATAGGTTGCATGTTTATCTTGTTTAGAGAGTTTGCCTATTGCACTGAGTTTTGTGTCTTGACTAGAAAGTAGGTAGTTGAAGTTGCTATTCTCTTTGTAGTAGTAACTTGCAATAGTTTTGAGGTATTGACTAGAGTAATGTTTGAACTTATGGTGTCAAGAGCTTTAGCCTATTAGTGATAGATGTCGTATTTTGGGAAATCCGTGTGATTTTCGAAAACCAAAACCCCCTGTTGAGAACTCTAGCTACTAGATGGATCACTAACCTCTGGAGGGTTCGAATATTAGAGTGCACTCACGTACCATGAGTCGAGGATACACAAGGATAACCAAACCCCCATACACTCCTCCTCGGGGCACTTGTCTCTTTGTGAAACTCCTGATTAGATTGAGAGTTACCCATAATAACTGCATGAGTTCTTCAGACTAATGTGAGTATTTGAAAGTTGACACTTCCACCTCCCATATTTTTCTAGCCTCTTCGGTACCGTGGATTGCCCTTTTCTCACCTCGAGAGTTGGCGCATACTTCGCCGGTGCATCCAAACCCTTGGCATGATACGCTCTGTCATCATAAGCCTCCTTATATCTTTCCTCAAAACAGCCACCATACCTACCTACAAGGCATTTCCATAGCCTTTCCGAGATACATTTCCATGCAACATCCACCTTCTCACGACTTGATCTTCATGTCATACATGCTACTTTCTTGATCGATGATCCGCATGCTAGTTGGGCTTTGCCCTAATCATTGCTACGTGACGCGCTAGTATCATTGCATATCCTGCTATCCTGGCAGAGGCATTGATACGTCCAAAACGTATCTATAATTTCTGCTTGCTCCATGCCTCTTTTGTGTGATATTGCTATGATATTGATGAACTTCCATACACTTTTGATCATATTTGGACTAACCTATTAACTCAGTGCACCCCAGTGCCAATTCCTGTTTTCTGTTGTTTTTCTATTTCAGGTTTCCCCCTTATTAAAAGTACCAGAAAATTCTGGAAAAAATATAGGAAAAATCAGCGTACCGAAAGCTTCGCGAAGAGCCTGAGAGGGGCCATAGGGGAGCCAGGGCCCCCCAGGCGGCCAGTGGGCGCGGCTCCACCCCTGGCCGCGCCAGGGGGGCGCCCGGAGCCCCTGGCCCACCTCTAGCTGCCCCCTTTCGCCTATTTATTCCCCGTACGAGAAACCCTCGGGGATGGAACCCTTTTTCGCTATCTCTCCTCTGTTTCGCCGCCGCCGCGCTTCCAAGATCGGGAGCACCAGAAGACCTCTTCCCGGCACCCTGCCGGAGGGAGGAATCACCTCTGGGAGCTTCTCCACCACCATGGATGCTTCCCGGATGAACCGTGAGTAGTCCACCTTGGACCATGGGTCTATGATCAGTAGCTATGTGATGTTCTCCTCCCCTCTTTGTTCTTCATGGATTAGACCTCGTGAGCTGCCCTACATGATCGAGGCACATATGTAATCTTTCTGCTGTTGCTATGCTGAGTTTTCTGGGATCCGATGGATTATGAGATTATGATCAGATTGTGATTGAGTTATATATTTGATTCTCTTCCTTTATATTTATGTTCTTGAGAAACTCTTGCATGTTGTCCGTTGCTGTTTAATGCTTTGGCCAAGTAGTAGGTAGTGACTCCAAGAGGGAGCGTTATGCAGGATTGTGGGTTCATGCCCCTCGATGGCTAGCTTGAGTGACAGAAACATGAGTCTAGGGGATGTGTTGTTGCCACAAGGGGGAACACAACGGTGCTTGTACTTGCAGGTGCAAGGATTGTTTACTTTACGCAAAGTTCTTTAATGCAGTTGTCTGTTGCTTTGAGTTTACACTTTGGGTGGGATTCACAACTTAATACCAGCGAGATGTTCTGGATAGATATCTCAAGGTGGATGATTAGTGGGTAGATGCAGATGGATTTCGGTCTACTTGTCTTGGCGTACCACCCGTGCTTTTGAGCCTCTTCCTTTCTGCATAGCATAATTAGTATTGGTTTGCGCACATAATCCTTTCAATTGCCCAGCTGTGATTTGTTTACCTCGCATGGATATTTTATCGTCTTTTGGGAGAGACATTGTAAGAGCAAGTTTTGCCCCCGAAGGTTTTGGACATTGTTGGACAAAGCAGAAGTGGAACTAATATTGTTTTCGAGTATAAACAGATACTTAGGTTCCGAAAGAATGGAGTTTGCAAGTAGAAGGTCGAAGGACAACTCACTGCAGCAGAGCTGCAGTCATCTACCGAACCCTTTGGAGAAAGACGACCCCTAAAAATGTAGTCAAAGAAAAAGTCTCTCTCGAGTAAAAGCACAACGAGGAGAAAGATGAAGCTGGTCGAAGACTTAGTCTTTTTACTAATTTCTCTTTATTTTCTTCTGTCGTAGGAAAAACCGTACTATTAAGAGGGGTTTGCTAGTTGAGATCTTAGTTGATGTGAATTTGCTCCGCTCAACCAAAACCCACAAAAGCCTACCGAGAGAAATCTTACTGAGTCGAGTGAATAGCTCGAAGGCAAAGTCATCGCACTTCGTGCCTTCGAGAGAGAACTCGTTCGGTAAGTCAGCTTACTTGTTCCTCAAGTAAACTTGCACAGTGATTGGAATCCGACCGTTGTGGACACGCGTCAAGCAGTTGCATCGGGTCACTTCAGTCATTTTACCCATCGGGATAGCCAACTATAAATACCCCGCACCTACCCGCCATTTCGGGTTGCCTACTCCACTGAAGATTCTAAGACAGAAGTCTGTGAGCATCCCAAGAGAGATTCATCGAGAGAAAACCAAATCCCAAGTCTAAGCTGAGTTGAGCAATTCACTATGACTTAGGTCGAGATTAGCCGATCTTTGTATCTTGGAGAACTGCAAGTCTCCTAGTCGGTTAGGCGTCGCCTGTCAAGAAGTCGAAGAGTAATTGTCGCTGCTGAAGGAAGTTTGTAAAGGTCTCGGAGATGTCTTGAATCATCTACCACGAGTGAAAACTGGACAAGCTCGAGGAGTTTGTTGCAGTGGAGAATAGGATGGAGAGAGTTTTGCTCCAGGTGTTCAATCACCAGTCCCTCCAACCAGACGTAGCACTTTGCAGAATGTGAACTGGTTTACCAAACATCGTCGTGTCAGGCTCGTTTTCATTCATACATTTAAATTAAGTATTTACTCGTTGCCTGTTTGCCTTCGATGTTTCCCTTCGTCCCCAATGCTTTCGAGCTATGTATTACCTTCGATACTGTATTTCCTTCGAGATGTTCTTAGTCCCTCGCAGTTTTCATGAATTCCTTCTAAGTTCCTTAGAATTTTTAGAAGTGATCATTCACCCCCTCCCCCTCTGATCATTCTTGAGCTTTCAATTGGTATCAGAGCTAGGCACTCCCTACGCTCTGCGTATTTTGGTCTAACAACCTGGAGTGTTGTCAAGAATGTCGTTTGCAGCTGTTCGCTCGGGGGAACCAATCCCTATCTTCAATGGGAAGGACTATCCCTATTGGAAGGACAAAATGAAGAGGAATATCATGGCTATCAACTCTGCCGCTTGGTAAGTTGTCAAGAATGGTGTAGCTGTCAAAGACACAGATGCCATCACTCCTGAAGAGGCAAAGAAGATAGAGCTAGATACTGAAGTCTGGGTCTTCATAACAAACAATCTGATTCCAGAGAAATACCATGAGGTCAAGAATATTCCTTCGGCCAAAGGTGTTTGGGATTATCTCGAGAAGATTGGTGAAGGTGTCTCTACTCATAAAGATGCTCGTATTGACACCCTTCGAAGCAAGTTCTATCGTTTCAAGAGGCACGAGGGAGAAAAAGTTAGCTCCATATACAACAGACTCACTGCGCTGTCAAATGAACTGATTTCCATCGGCGCCGAAGACATTACCAATCGGATTATTGTCAGAACTTTGCTCCGTTCCCTTGATGATTCTTTCGATCTCATTGTGCTGATGATCAAGGAAAGGACTGATTTCAAGGATCTTGTTGCCGCTGATATTCTCGAGAGACTTAATACCTTCGAGATGGAAGAAGATGAAAAACGAGATATAAATGGGACACGAAGAAAATCTCATGCACTGAAGGCCAGAGCTTCACATCACTCCTCTCCTGAAGCTAGTTCTGAATCGGGTTGTGCCTCAGATGACCCCGAGAACATTGGAAAAGATCTGGCACTGATAATGAGAAGATTCAAATGCTTTCAGAGAAGGAACTCCTCTTCACCGAAAAAAACTACTCTTCAAGACATTCAAGCAATCCATCACAGCATCGATCATCTTCCAAAAACTCATCAGCGAAAGATAACTGTTGCTACAAGTGCAAGAAGCCAGGTCACTTCATTGCTGATTGTCCTCTCTGGGAAATTGAACATAGATCAAAGCATTCTCACAGCAATTCTTCGAGCAAGTCTCACAGATCGAGCAAAAACTATGAGTCGAAGAGATATGATTCAAAGTCCAGAAATGACAAGAAAGACGGTTCTGATGATGACAAGAAGAAAAAGTATCACAAGCATCGAGAGGGTTCTTCCTCGAAATCACATTCCTCTCGACGAAAGAATTCCCATCGTGCCAAAGCCTATCTGGGTAAAGAAATGAACTCTGAAGATGAAGCATCCGGTTCCGAAGCTGAATCAAACTCAAGATCTGGTTCTGGTTCTGAATCTGATGGCGTTGCTGGTTTAGCATTTGCTTCGAGCAAGACTTCAAGTTCATTCTTAACCAACCAAAGCAGCGAAGATGAATCTCCAGCTTACTGCTTCATGGCCAAGGCTAAGGTATCCTCATCTAAGAATTCCTACGATACTTCTGATGGATCTGCTTATGAAAGTAACTCTAGGATAAGTTATGCTAAACTTGCCAAAATTGCTTCTATCCAACAAGATGAGCTAGATTCTTTAAGTGAAGCTATTCAAAAATCTGAGACTTTGTTGATCGATGAGATTGAGAAGGGTCAAACTTTGACGAATGAGCATACTGCTCTGAAAGAAAAGTATGATGAACTTTCCTCTCGTCATGATCTTCTATCAGTGGACTACGAGAAGCTAACTTATGAATTCCTTCAAGGAAAAATGGCTCTCGAAAAACTGAGAGAGGCTAATGAAGAGTTGGAAAGTGTCAACCTCATGCTCATGGCTCAACAAGGCTCTGAAGCTAAAAATGAATCTACGTCACCTTGCTTAACCTGTTTGGAACGAAGTAAAATTGAGTCTATTTCTGAGAAATCGAAAGGAAAGCAACCTATTGTTATCGATGATACTAACCCCTCGAACGAGGAAACCATTACCGGGGAACTCCTCAGGTTGAAAAATTTATTTGAAACAGGCATGTTCAAAAGTGTGCAGGGACACCAGTACCTATGTGATATCCTACGAAAGGCTCTTCTTCACAGGAATCCCCGAAACGAAGGAGTTGGCTTCGAAAGGAAAATCAATCCTGATGGAACCTACTGGGAACCCGAGCAGTATCCTAAAACTGTCTGGGTTCTTGTGAAATAAAAGCCCGTTGATATTGCTAACCTTTCAGGTTTCAGTTGCAAAATTGACAAAGCTATTGTTGATGAATCACTTGATTCTGACTACAAGCTTGTCAAAGATCAGGAAGGAAAGGTGTCGGCTGAATTCGTTGGTACTCCTCCGAAGAATGGTTTCTATAAGCGACAGATTTGGGTTCGCAAATCTCTCGTAGAAAAACTGCCCCCTAACCATTCTATGCAGGGAAAATCTTCGGTACCACCGAATCACTACTATTCTCTCGAGGATAGAAATGAACCCTTGGTGCCTGCTTCAAATGTTCCCCAGAAGGAATACTATCGTGTCGATAGAAATGTTTATCGTCATCGTAACGATAACACAAAAGTTGCTGTTACTCATCAGTACTCTAACCCCTCATCGAGGAATTATATTTATGGTGTGCTTGATGGTCCAGATAGACAATGCAATCCTGTTCGCTATAATATTGCTGCCCCATCTAGCTCTTCCATGCCTTCTAAGTCACCTGCTCGTTTGTGGGTGGTTAAGAAGAACTAATTTTTCTGCAGGGCTATGTCTCCGGTGGATCCGAATGGGTCATGGATAGTGGATGTACAAATCATATGACCGGAGACAAAGATTTGTTCACCGAAGACAAACTTTCTGAATCTTCACAGAGATACATTACCTTCGGCGACAACAACAAAGGAAAAGTACTTGGTTTGGGTAAGGTTGCTATATCGAAGGATAAGCATATCGATAAAGTTATGCTTGTTCAATCACTTGGATATAATCTTATGTCGATCTCAAAACTTTGTGATATGGGTATGCTTGTACTGTTTTCTGCTTCTCGTTGTGTTGTTTTTTCACAGGATGATTATTCCTTCGTGTTCGAAGGATATCGCAAAGGTGACCTTTATGTCGTTGATTTTTCTTCGGGACCTGCCGTGTCCACATGTTTAATGGCCAAAGCCACTTCTGGTTGGTTATGGCACCGAAGACTTGGGCATGCAGGAATGAAAAACCTTCAAACTCTTATCTCGAAGAAGAACATCGTTGGAATTGATAATGTTAAATTCGATAAAGATCGTCTATGCAGTGCCTGTGAAGCAGGAAAGATTGCCAAGAAACATCACTCAGCAAAAACTATAATGACTACTACTCGTCCTCTTGAATTACTTCATATGGATTTATTCGGTCCTCAAAATTATGCTAGTCTTGGAGGTAACAAGTATGGTCTGGTTATTGTTGATGATTTCTCTCGATATACTTGGGTTTTCTTCCTAGATGACAAAAGCAAGGTTGTTGAAATCTTCAAAACCTTCGCAAAGAGAGCTCAGACTGAATATGAATTATCTCTCAAGCATATCAGAAGTGACAATGGTACAGAATTCAAAAACACTCATATCGAAGATTTTCTTGATGAATATGGCTTTACTCATGAATTCTCGGCTGCTTATACACCGCAACAAAATGGTGTGGTCGAGAGAAAGAATCGAACACTTATTGAAATGGCCAGAACAATGCTTGTTGAATACAAGACTCCTATCAGGTTCTGGGCTGAAGCAATCAATACTGCATGTCATATCATCAACAAGGTTTATCTGCACAAGTTTCTGAAGAAAACTTCACATGAACTTATTACTGGTAAAAAGCCAAATGTTTCATATCTCAGGGTTTTTGGTGCTCCATGCTATATCAGAGATATGAATCACAACTCCAAGTTTGCTCCAAAGGCTCACGAAGGTTTTCTCCTAGGTTATGGTTCGAATTCTCACACTTACAGAGTTTACAACTCTCATCTTGGCAAAGTTGTAGAAACTGTAAATGTTCGATTTGATGAAACTAACGGCTCTCAAAAAGAGCAATTACCTCTTAACCTGGATGAACCACCTTTGGATGAAGTTATCAGGTACATGGCTATTGGAGATATTCGACCTGTCGATGGAAATGCACGTCAAGCAAACAAGGATGATGAGGGTCCAATGTTCCCACACATAGCCCGGGGCGCTGGAGATCAACATCCTGGAGCAAATGATGTACAGGTCGAAGGAGAATGCGTAAACGAAGCAAATGTCCATCCCGAAGGTCAAGCTGATCCCGAAGGTCAAGCTGATCCCGAAGGACAACCGGATCCGCAAGATGATGAAGGAGTTTTACCTCGTGTTCGAAGAAGAGTGGACGTCGACTCAATACTCGAAGAGATTCATTTACCAGGTCATCCCACCACTCGTTCTCGTACTCGATTAGCTAACTTCTGTGGAAATTTCTCGTTTGTATCCATGCTAGAACCATCAAAATTTGATGAAGCCATGAAGGACTCAGACTGGATGACTGCAATGCTCGAAGAACTTAATCAGTTCGAGAGAAATAAAGTCTGGTCCCTTGTTGATAGACCTGATCCCAAGAAGCATAATATCATTGGTACGAAATGGATTTTTCGCAACAAGCAAGATGAAGATGGCATTATGGTAAGGAACAAAGTTCGACTGGTTCCTCAAGGCTACACCCAAATCGAAGGTATTGATTTCGGTGAGACTTATGCCCCAGTTGCTCGACTTGAATCCATTCGTGTCATGCTTGCTTTTGCCAATTACAATGGTATATTTCTATATCAAATGGATGTCAAAAGTGCATTTCTTAACGGTGAAATCGAAGAAGAAGTATATGTTATGCAGCCACCAGGTTTTGAAGACCCGAAGAATCCTGATAAGGTGTACAAATTGCACAAGGCCCTATATGGGTTAAAGCAAGCACCTCGTGCTTGGTATGAAACACTGAAGGATTTTCTTCTGAAGAAGGGCTTCAAACCAGGAACAACGGATCCGACTCTTTTTACTCGTGCATACAAAAATGACCTTTTTGTGTGTCAAATTAATGTCGATGATATTATTTTTGGCTGTACTAACCCTGATATTAGCGAAGAATTTGCTCGTATGATGTCGAAGAAATATGAAATGTCTATGATGGGTGAGTTGAAGTTCTTTCTCGGGCTTCAAATCCATCAACAGAAGAATGGGACTTTCATTTCTCAAGAGAAGTATCTCAGAGATTGCCTGAAGAAGTTTGATCTTGTCAGTTGCAAAACTATCAAGACTCCAATGCCTACGAATGTTCATCTAGATGCAGATGAGAAGGGCAAACCTTTCGATCAGAAGAAATTTCGCTCGATGATCGGTTCGCTTCTTTACCTTTGTGCATCTAGACCTGACATTATGCTATCAGTTTGTATGTGTGCTTGTTTTCAGGCAAACCCGAAAGAATCACATCATATTGCTGTCAAGCGAATTCTTCGATATCTGGCACACACACCATCTTTGGGACTTTGGTATCCCAAGGGTGCCCAGTTTGATCTCGTTGGATATTCTGATTCTGACTGGGCTGGTGATCGAGTCAACAGGAAATCTACCTCAGGCACATGTCATTTTCTCGGTAGATCTCTTGTCTGTTGGGCTTCAAAGAAACAGAATTGCGTATCTATTTCTACGGCTGAAGACGAGTATATTGCTGCCGGTTCATGCTGCACTCAGATTTTGTGGCTCAAGCAAACGCTGAAAGATTATGGTATTCTTGTGAAGAAAATTCCATTGCTATGTGATAACGAGAGTGCTATCAAGATTGCCCATAATCCTGTGCAACACTCTCGAACGAAGCATATTGACATTCGTCATCATTTTCTTCGAGATCACGTTCAGCGAGAAGATATTGTTATCAGCCATGTACGCACCGAAGATCAATTGGCTGATATCTTTACGAAGCCCTTGGATGAAAAGAGGTTCTGTGCACTAAGGTGTGAGTTAAACATATTGGACTCACGCAATGTGCAGTAAGATCATAACTATCGGTACCATGTATTATATGTTTTCTTTCTATGATTGTTTACTTACGTTATTTTTCTATCGTGTTGTTTTTTTTCTCGTTTGTTTTTGTTCGTTTGGTGTTGTCCTATACACTTACCACTCTGAGTTTTATCACTGTTTTCCCCTCGGATTGAGTAAGCATCGGACCCTGTTTTCCCTCTATTCTATCCCTACCCCATCTGTGCTTTTCTCTCGTGAACATGTACATATGTACTCGATCAAGATTCCCTTCGAATGTCATTAATTCCGAAGGAAAATCTATCGAACGATTATCTACTTTTATACTCGATGTTCGATGAGTTTGGTCTCGGACGTGGAGCAACTTTCTTTCGGTTCGTTGGGATTTTCCCGTGATTACCGCCACAAAATCCGTCCGTTGAATGCGGAGAGACGCGAAATCTGCGCCGTTGGATCAGATCTGACAGTTATGTCATACCCCCTCCCCTATAAATACTGATCCCTGCCACCGGCTCAGACATCGCAATTTCCTCGACTTCGTCTCTTTGCTCCCGAAGTTCTCTCTCGTGCGCCGCCGTGCTGCTCGTCGCTGTCGACTCCCGCGCCGCTTTGCTGCCGGAAGGAAGCCGCCGGAGACCTTTACGTCGACGAGGAACTTCTTCCGCGTCGCTGTAGTCGCCGTACATCACCAAGTTAGGGTATGCACGGCTCTGGATACGATTCCAATCTTTCCTGTTCATTGTATCCAGATTTGTTCTTCATTTTTCTCTCTTTTTCTTAGGTCTGTTTGATCTGTTTGGATCATTGAATCTTGGGAAATCAGTTTTCTAGCGTTTTCTGTCGATTCCCATCTGCGCTAGGTAAGAAATATCTCACTTTAGCAATTTCTTCAGAAACATATCGATAAACTTGTGTTGTGCAATTCCTTCATACAGGTTCTTAGTTAGATTTGCACCCGATGGAAATCTAGCCTAGTACTTGCTTGAAAAATTTGCTGCAAGACATGCTTATCGATATGCTTACTACACTCAAAATGATTTTCCTCGAAAACCGCTGGTAATTGTTCACAACTTTCCTATATTCCCTCGTACCTATCTTTTTCGCAGGAAAATGTCTAGGATCGAAGGAAATGTCAGAGCACCCAAGCGTGTAGGAGGCCGAACAAGAATCACCAACAACTCTGAAGGTTTATCAGAAGAGTTGATCGTCGAAAAGAAGTTAAGAACGCCTGAAGGTTCTGAGGATGAACGTACGAGAGAAAACCGTCTGCAAGAGATTCGAAGACTTCAAGCGCTTCGTTGGTATGAGTACAAGTCTCTTATGCCACGCTGGGAGAGGCTGTTTGCTATGAAGAATCCTTGGTCTGATGTCAAAGCGTTAAGGCCAAAGTGGACGAAAGATAATCGACCACCTCCTCCAGCGGATGCTCATCCATCCTCTCTGAAAACTCCTGCCGATTTTCAAGAGCTGGTTGATGCTCGGGAAGCGCGAGCACAGAAGAGAAAAGAAGCCAAAGCTAAAAAGGAGGCTGCTGCTGCTGAGGGCACCGTAGATGTAGGCCCAAGTGCCAAATCGAAGGCTGGCAAGAAATCAGCCAAACGAAAGAAAAAGGTGGTAATTGTCTCACCACCCGATGCGAGCTCTGATGAAGAAGTCAATTCAGATGATCAAGACCCTGGCACAGAGGCTGATGTCGAGCACATTCCTCTGAAAAAGAAGCCGAGCAGTAAAGGCATTAGGATCCAGGAGCCAGCTTCACAGGCTCCTCGTGCAAATATTGACTTGACTAACTTGGTCACTGATCCGCCCATTTCATCTGCTCCTCCAGTTCAAGCTCGCCAACCAAAACCTTCGGCTAAATCGAAGGGAAAGCAAGCTCAAGTTTCTGAGGATGAAGAAACTCTTGTTCAACGTAAAGAAAGGCTGGCAAAGCAAAAAGAGCAAGAAGCAAAGGACTTGACAAATTCCAAGCTTCTGAATTTTCACAGCCAGCCCGAGCATAAAAAGGCCCAAGTCGCTCAACAACTAGGCATTCTACATTTGGTCAGTGAAAAGTATCGTCGACAAATTGCTGAAGGCAAAACTCCTGATGCACCGATAGAAAAGGTTGTGGCCCCCAGCGCCACCGAGAAAATTGTGACTCCCACAGTCACGAAGGAAAAAGTTGCAGCCCCATGTGCTGCGAAGAAAAATGCTGAGGTCCCTAGCGCCTCGAAGGATAAAGCTGCGGCCCCTAGTGCCGTCACCAAACCCATTACTGCTGCCAAAGCCACCAAGGAGGCCGAGAAGAAAGCCAAGGAGGCTAGGAAAAAAGCTCAAGCTGTTCCAGTTTCTCGAGCCGCTCCATCTCCTGCACTTGCACCTGCTGCACCTGCTGTTTCCGGCCCTCGTGCCGATGAAGAGAGTTCCAACGAAGGAGAATCTGCTACCCATGCTCCTTGGGATGCTGCCAATATTTCTCATATCCTCTGGAAGATGGCTACCACTCCGAGCAAAGTCACTGCCGAGGATGATGTCCCTGCTGAAATCCAAGAGCATGTTGCTCGATACATGATTCGCTGGGAAGGATATATCACCCAGGATCGCAAGGACAAGGAACAAGTGAATTTTTACTCCCGACAACTTCAAGAAGAAACCGAGGACATTGAGTCCCGTAAGTTTTTCAAATCCAAGATTGCCACCGCTGAAGCTTCCAGAAGGGCTCAGAAGGAAAATCTGACCGCTGTGTATGAAAAGGTTCGACAAATTGTGTCGG
Source organism: Bromus sterilis (assembly GCA_950022295.1). Classification (NCBI taxonomy): domain Eukaryota; kingdom Viridiplantae; phylum Streptophyta; class Magnoliopsida; order Poales; family Poaceae; genus Bromus; species Bromus sterilis. The sequence goes on along the minus strand of OX465599.1, from coordinate 277,138,819 downwards.
CTGTATGCAAAGCGCACAATGATGCCCTGTACAAGAGACAATCTCGTAAGAGAAAGTCTGCTGCCCCAACCTCTGCGCGTGGGACGCCAGAGATCGAGAAGAATGCCAAGAGGACCAAGTCTACCGGGGTCGTTGCTGCATCAGCACGACAAGAAACTGCACCAACCCCCAAGCAACCCACCCCTCCTCGTAAGACAACTCCACCCCCTCGCCAAGCCACTCCTCCACCTCGACAACAAACACCTCCACCTCGTCAACCCTCACCACCTCCAAACCCACCATCACCACCTCACGTCATTCCATCGACCACCCCTGCCCTAGAAACCCAAGCTCATGCAGAGACCGAGCAAGCTGATCATGTGGAGCAAGAAACTCAAGTCCCCATTTCCTCTGCTCAGAAAGATTACTCCTCTGCCCAGACTCTGCATGAAGGAGAAGACGCTGATGTTGATATCACGACAATTTCTTCTCGTCAAGATCCTGTCGAAGGAAATAGTTCTGGAGATAACAGTTCGAGTGCCAGCTCTTCCTCCTCCTCATCAAGTTCCTCGAACGAAGAAATGGTTGATGCTTTTGCACAACTAGATGAAGATTTGGAGGCCATGGAGACTGAAGAGGCCGCACAAAATGTTAACACCGACGAAGGAGTTGTCGTCGAAGCTCAGGCCGAAGAAATTGCTCCTGCAGCCATCCCAGCTCAGGACATTGTCAACATTCCATCTTCAATTACTCGCCCTGCTGACCCTGTTTTCCAAATGCCAGACAACGCTGCCGAAGTTTTTCCTATTGATGAGCTGCTCCATTCTGCTCATCCGAGAGAAATGTTGCCTCTGTTCCGCTCAGATGTTCCTCGAGGAGGCCCCATCTTCAAGAGGCGCGAACACAAGCCATTTTTCTTCGGGACCAATCCCTACGAGAAGCCCAGAAGTGCATATTCTCTTCGGTTTTGGACCCAAGAGCAAGCCATCTATTATACTCGTGTGCTGTACAACAAGGCTTGAGTGTTCCAACATCAATACCTCGATATGCCTTCGGTGTACTCCACTTCATGTTTCGAGAATGTTGCCGAAACAATTGATGGTCTGCATGCTCACAAGATGTTTGCTCTCGATTGTGGCTACAATCCCGAGCTTATCAAGCAATTTTATGCAACACTCTATGTCACTGGTGATCCAGAGAACTCGAAGACGTGGAAATTTGATTATATGATTCAAGGCCAAGTATTTCACATGACTGTCGATCAGTTTCTGGCCATCATCAATTTACCTCGGTTCGAAGGTTTACCACACAAGCTTCATGACTTACCTGCTCCAACTCCTGCTGAATTTTCAACGATAATGAATCCAGATGTCGTAGGAGATACCTATCCGACTGAGCCGAAGCCAAGACACTTAGTCTTTGAAGCAAAGGCATGGTTTTATATTCTTTCGAAGACTTTGATGCCAATGCTCGATGTGCACGATGACTTTCCTATTCCCAATGACGTACAACTTGCTCTGTTGAAGTTAGTCCACGGTCAACCTTTCGATTTTGAAGACTACTTCCTCAGAACTTTGGTGTCTTGTGCTGATGATCACAATTCCCACAAGCCGTATGAACCATGGCTGATGGCTATCTGCAATTACTCTCGGGATGTGCCATTCCCCGTGTCAATTTTCCCGAAGATTTTCAATCCACCTGTTAGGGAAGTATTGCAGATTGTTGCTCGACCCAACGATCCATATGCTGAGCACACTGGTATCCGCACCCATTTGACTGAGCGTAATGTTCGCTCGAAGTTTATCAAGCCAGTGCATCACATGGAAGTTTCTCTTCGGTCCCAGCAAATGCTTCAACATCACATCGACCAAGATTTCATTCAGAAGCAAGCTTTGATGGACGAGATTAATCATTTACGCAACATTACCATGAACAACAATCAGATGTTGCGTGAATGTCTTCGCAGAGATTGGAAAGGACTGCGGAAGTTCAATTCCCTCGGTCAACTTCAACGATGTGGCTTCGAAGAATATCCTCCCCATCTGACCAGGAATTGGACTAATGATGATCGCGTAGATCGCCCGGATCCCAATATCCCTCGGCTGCCGAAGAACAGAGATATACTCAGTGTTGATGACTATTACCACATCACTTTGGACACCTTCTCCTCCGACTCCGAGCAAGATGAAGCCCCTCGACGTCTAGAGAGAGTTTATACTCTACTCCCTCGAAGCCCCAGGACCCCGCCGGAATCGCAGCTGGGATCTTCTGGAGATCATCACTCCTTCCGCACGAAGATCACTCCTCCAGGCGCTCGCCCAATTCGTCGTGCTCCAACGCTCGCCGAATCCTCTCGTCGTCGCCGGAGCCGCCACAGCGAGTAGGGATTTCTTTCGACCCTCTTCTCTCGACCTTTTTGTACGTTGTGACAAAAAGGGGGAGATGTAGTGGCATCGAAGAAATTAGTTTGCCTACGGGGTTAAGGGCTTTGCTTTTCATTCGACAAACTTTTGATATTTGAGGTTTTCTGAGTAGTTTCAACAAACTTTCGATTCATATTCGATCTGGTTGTAACTAACTCTAAGTAGGACTGTGAACTGCTACTCTTTTTCGTAAGATATCTATGTGCTGCTTGCGATACTTAACCTTTTGCAGGAAGTTATGTTTCATATAAGTTCACAGGTCATTCGAGGAGATTGCATGTTTCTCATTGGATGTTATCTGGAATGCAATTTCACTCGCTAAGATTATTGATGTTTTTCCCTCGACTCTATTTGTCAAATATGCACTTCACAGGAAACTCTTATCTTCCGTGCATACATCAAGGGGGAGTATTTCATCGATCTTAGCACTGGTTTATCATCGAAAACTCAAAACTTTTTCAATTATTTATCGATGCCTGTTTTGTCAACAATCGTCCAAAAAGGGGGAGATTGTAAGAGCAAGTTTTGCCCCTGAAGGTTTTGGACATTGTTGGACAAAGCAGAAGTGGAACTAATATTGTTTACGAGTATAAACAGATACTTAGGTTCCGAAAGAATGGAGTTTGCAAGTAGAAGGTCGAAGGACAGCTCACTGCAGCAGAGCTGCAGTCATCTACCGAACCCTTTGGAGAAAGACGACCCCTAAAAATGTAGTCGAAGAAAAAGTCTCTCTCGAGTAAAAGCGCAACGAGGAGAAAGCTGAAGCTGGTCGAAGACTTAGTCTTTTTACTAGTTTCTCTTTATTTTCTTGAGTCGTAGGAAAAACCGTACTATTAAGAGGGGTTTTCTAGTTGAGATCTTAGTTGATGTGAATTTGCTCTGCTCAACCAAAACCCACAAAAGCCTACCGAGAGAAATCTTATTGAGTCGAGTGAATAGCTCGAAGGCAAAGCCATCGCACTTCGTGCCTTCGAGAGAGAACTCGTTCGGTAAGTCAGCTTACTTGTTCCTCAAGTAAAGTTGCGCAGTGATTGGAATCCGACCGTTGTGGACACGCGTCAAGCGGTTGCATCGGGTCACTTCCGTCATTTTACCCATCGGGATCGCCAACTATAAATACCCCGCACCTACCCGCCATTTCGGGTTGCCTGCTCCACTGAAGATTCAAAGACAGAAGTCTGTGAGCATCCCAAGAGAGATTCATCGAGAGAAAACCAAATCCCAAGTCTGAGCTGAGTTGAGCAATTCACTATGACTTAGGTCGAGATTAGCCGATCTTTTTATCTTGGAGAACTGCAAGTCTCCTAGTCGGTTAGGCGTCGCATGTCAAGCAGTCGAAGAGTAATTGTCGCTGCTGAAGGAAGTTTGTAAAGGTCTCGGAGATGTCCTGAATCATCTACCACGAGTGAAAACTGGACAAGCTCGAGGAGTTTGTTGCAGTGGAGAATAGGACGGAGAGAGTTTTGCTCCAGGTGTTCAATCACCAGTCCCTCCAACCAAACGTAGCACTTTGCAGAGTGTGAACTGGTTTACCAAACATCGTCGTGTCAGGCTCGTTTTCCTTCATACATTTAAATTAAGTATTTACTCGTTGCCTGTTTGCCTTCGATGTTTCCCTTCGTCCCCAATCCTTTCGAGCTATGTATTACCTTCGATACTGTATTTCCTTCGAGATGTTCTTAGTCCCTCGCAGTTTGCATGAATTCCTTCTAAGTTCCTTAGAATTTTTAGAAGTGATCATTCACCCCCTCCCCCTCTGATCATTCTTGAGCTTTCAGACATCACTAGTGAACATCATAGTACGTGATACGTCTCAAACGTATCTACTTTTCCAAACACTTTTGCTATTGTTTTGCCCTCATTCTTGCATGATTTGGACGAAATTAACCCAGACTAACGATGTTTTCAGCAGAGCTTCCTGTATGGTTTTATTGTGCGTAGGAAAATGGATTTTTGGACGTCCTAGAAAATTCCCAGAAAAATACCAGAAAATCCACGCACCCGAAGGAGCCAGATGCCAGAAGTGGGACCAGAGGGGAGTCCTGGGGGCCCCAGGCGCTCACCTGGCGCGGCCAGGGGTGGGGCCGCGCCCTCTGGCCGCCTGGGGGGCTCCCCCCTCCTCTGGTGCCCTACCGACGCTCCTATTTATTCCCCTGAAGCGAAAACCCCAGAACAGAAGTCGTTTTCCCAATTCTCGCCACGGATCCGCCGCTACCCTCTGTTCTTCTCCGGGAGGGCTAATCTGGAGGATGTTTTGGCCTCCAGAGAGGGGAGATCATCGCCATCACCACTCCATCCTCCCTCCATGACTTCTCCATCCATGTGTGAGCAATTCCCTGTTGTAGGCAAAGGGGATGGTAGGGATTGGATGAGTTATATCATGTAGTAGTTTATCAGATTGTTGGGGGCATGTTGCCTATCATCTAGATTGGTGTTTGTCATCTTTGCTTCAACTTGTTGCTCTTAATGCTTGTCACTTTGGGCCCGAGTGTCATGATTTCTGGTCTGAACCCTTTATGTTTTCATGAATATATTTGTGTTCTTGATCCTATTTATGAGTTGTTGCACCTATTATGGTCCGGAACCGGCGATCCCAAAGGTGACAGATTGGGACACCAAAAGGGATGGACTATAATTTGGGTATTCCATGTATCCATTGATTGTTAATGCTTTGTTACGGTGCTCTTTGACAGGAGCACCTTAATCTCCATAAGTTTCTTTTGGCCCCGTTCATAGCGGGATGGTAGGACAAAAGATGTTGTGCAAGTTCTTATTGCAAGCACGTACAACTACCCGTGGGATACATGCCTGATGTTTGATTTATGCCTAGATGATCTTTGCTTTTCTATGTGCCTTGCCCCAAGTTGATTACATGATGTGCCTTATCCATGCAGCGCCCAACCATCCATCTCCCTATCCTAAAATGTTTCAATTCTGCTGGTTACTAATTATTTACTTTTGCTGTTACTGTTAGCGTTGCTATCGTCACTACCACTATTATCGCAGTTGCTATTAATATCTTGTTGCAAGTAAGTGTATCTCAGGTGCGGTGGAACTGACAACTCCACTGTTAAAGCTTGTGGATATTCTTTGGCTCCCCTTGAGTCGAATCAATAAATTGGGTTATCTTAGCCACAAAGACTATCTCGATCCCCTGCAGTTGTGGGTTATCAAGCCTGTTTTCTCGCGCCGTTGCCGGGGAACATAGCTTTATTCAGAAGTCTACCTGCAGTATTTTATCTGCTGCAATTTATCCACTATGGGTAAGAAAGAAGACCCCAAGGTCCCGATCTTGCCATCCCGTACGAGAAAAGGTATTGTTCTGAACACTAATGCTACACTTGATTCACCTTCAGTTATGAGTAAGTTTGCTTCACCGCCACCACATGATGCTTCTACTGAATCTGTTACTATGTCTGATACTTTTGATGATGCTTCTACTACTCTTGATGATATTGGTTCGGTCAGTCACACTCTTGAGAAACAGATTCTGCTGCTGCCAAGAAATCTGGGATTGAAATTCCCGATACTTGCTATCCTTTTGATGGGACTTACACTTATCCCAATCTGAGTAAACTCAAGGAGAGACTCCTTGATGATGATTATATTATACTTGATGATGATTTATGCAGGGAGCTAACAGGGTTTAACGACTCTGACCCTGATGCTATTAAGAAGCTGCTTGAGAAACATTCTTTGAAGAACAAGACCGTACCTGATCCTACTTTTGCTACGTCTCCTATATGCATCACTGATCCTGATTATAATTTCTCTGTTGATCTTTCACTTATATCTATGGTTGAAGCTGACCCCTTTTATGGCAGATAGAGTGATGATGCAATTTCACACCTGACCAAACTCACTGAGTTAGGTGGTTTGTTTACTAATGATGAGAAGATACGAAACTTCTATGTTACTAAGCTTTTTTCTTTCTCTTTAAAGGAAAGTGCTAAGGCATGGTACGATGCACTACCATGTGGTTCTATTAGGAGTCCTCAAGACTTAGCTCAATCTTTTGTTGATAAGTATTTTCCAGCTCATATGCAACATGTTGCTTTACGAAAAATTTATAACTTTAAACAGTTGCAGGATGAGAACCTTCCTAAAGCTTGGGGGAGGTATTGCAGTCTGATCTAGGCTAGACCGGTACATGGAGTCCCTACAAATGAATTGATTGATATATTTTATGCTGGTCTAACTAATGAATCTAGATCCTACTTGGATAGTTGTGCTGGTTGTCTTTTCAAGAAAAGAACACCGGACGATGCAGAAGAACTAATGGGCAAGATTGCCAAGAGCCACGAAGATTGGTCTGTCCCTGAACCACCTCCACCAGCAAAGAATAGGGGCATGCTTGTCCTAAGCCCCGAAGACATGCAAGAAGCAAAGAAGTCCATTAAAGAGAAGGGTATTAAAACTAAAGACGTGAAGAATCTACCCCCTATTGAGAGGTTGTGTGAGCCTACCACTCACCCTCCTATGGTAGAGGATATACAGGCCTTCGGGATTAAAACCCGAGGGGGAACTAGCACTCAAGATCCTCCCTACCTGGAGGGGCATCCTAAGAGGATCGAGCAAGATTCTCAAATCCAGGAAGAAGAAATGGTTAGCTCTCCGAAGAAGAAAAAACACAAAGCAACTGACAATTCAAATGATCCAAATAGTATATCTACCTCCGATGCTGAGACTGAAGACGGTGCTAAGCCTGAAAAGGATAGTGAAAAGAATGATCCACCCGAGGCTCGAGAAGAGGAAGCACCTGACAAACGCAAGAAATACACTAGAGAAGACTTCATCGCAAGAAGACATGGGAAGGTACGAGAACCATGGGTACATAAACCTATGCCCTTTCCAGGTAAGTCTCTCAAAACCAAAGAAGAAGATCATTACAATAAGTTTTGTGAGTGGATGAAACCTCTTTTTCTTCAAATTCCTTTGACTGATGCTATTAAGTTACCTCCCTATTCGAGATATATGAAAGATATTGTTACTAATAAAAGAAAAGTTCCTAATGAAGCAATATCTGCTATGCTTGCTAACTACTCTTTTAGTGGCAAGATTCCTAAGAAGCTTGGTGATCCAGGTATACCCACCATTCCTTGTTCCATAAAGAATAATTATGCTAGGAATGCTTTATGTGATCTTGGAGCAGGAGTGAGTGTTATGCCCTTTTCACTTTGCAAGAGATTATGTTTAGAAAAACTAATCCCTACAGATATATCTCTTCAGATGGCTGATAAGTCAACAACCGTTCCCATAGGTATTTGTGAGGATGTTCCTGTTGAAGTTGCTAATTGTCTAATCCTTACTGATTTTGTTGTGCTTGACATGCCCGAGGATGGGAGCATGTCTATTATTCTTGGTAGATATTTTCTTAACACCGCAGTTGCTATTATTGATTGCAATAAAGGAAAGGTTACTTTCAACGTGAATGACAAAGAACACACGGTGTATTTTCCGAAGAAAATTGACAAGAGGCATGGCCTCAACTCTATAGAGAATATCGAGACCGTGAAGATTGGAGAATGGGATTGTCCTCTACATGTACACCACAAATACAAAACCATCATGGTGGGGACAATGTCCATTAAAGTAAAGGTGCAATGATCACTTCATAAGAGGTGAGACTTTTTGCTTTATATATCACCGGTTTGCTGGTAAGACTTGATCAACCTTGCTGGAAAGCATGTTTTATATAGGTAAAAGTGGAGCGTGTTATGTTTTAATTTGCTTTAGCTTTTATTCTCCCTGCTGTACCAAGTTTTTTATGTTTTTGAAACTTCACAATTCTAATCACTGCTTCAAGTTTTCAGAGAGTTTCACAGCTTTTTGAACTTCGAAATTTTTTCAACAGTGAAGTTGTCAGAAAAATTCCAGAAAAAAATATTTTAAAAATTTCCATGCCGGGAGTGACACAGGGGCACCTGGGGCTGACCAGGGGGGCCACCAGTGGCCCAGGCGGCCAGCTGGCGCGGCTTGGCCCCTGGCCGCGCCCACAGGGCGCCTGGGGCCCACAGGGCAGCCAACCAGGTAAGTCTTCTTCCTCCTCCCTTCTCTCTCTCTCCAAAAACACGAGTTCTGCACTTTGTTCTTGCGTTCTTGCTGCTCTCCGTCCTGAATTTTGATCTCTCTCTACGACCCATCATTTGAGCTGAGATTTTGGGAAAATACTCCCTGGTATGTAACTCCTTCACCCCTCCAATTAGATTTTTGATTGGTGGCTTCATTAGGGAGTATTTAGTAGCTCTTGGTGCTGTTATTATGAGCTTGCATGCATGTGTAGAAATTTATTTTCCAAGTTTTGATGCAAGTTTATACCTTAAGTAAGTGAGTAGAGTACGTTGCCTCAACTCACTTTGTTTAAATCCTTGTCTTTGTGAATTGTAAATTTTTTCAGAAATGAGTTTCTTCGGAAAAGCAAAGGGGTGGCTTGGGAAGAAGAAGCCCGAGCGCTCCGACCGAGTCACTAGAGTTGCAGCTTCACCCTCAGCAGTTAGGGTGAGCTACAATGAAGATCATGTGCCCCTGGAGCTGTTGGAAGAAACAAATCCAGCATGCGCAATGATGTATCCGTGCGATGATTTTCTTACAGCTGCAGTAATTAAGGAGGAATTTTATGGCCTTTGTGGCAATGCAGTTTTGTGATATAATAGGTGTGCCGAACGTTGGTTAGACAGCTAAGATGACCATGCAGCCTTCCGGGTTGAGGACCCTCTTCAACTCCCTTTGCTGCCAAGAGGAGACCGACATTCGGCGCACGAAGATTTCCAGGATCTTGTTTCCACACCTCGGGTATTTTGCGTATTTTATTGCTAGAGGGGTGTTAGCTCGTGACAACACGAGCAACAGTTCTGCACCAGACTTCGCCATTTATGCGAACGCCCTCTCTGGTAAGAATGAGTATAATGTGGGTGCCTTAATTGCTTGGCATCTTGTTACGAACAGTAACAAGGGCGATTTATATGGTGGGGTTTACGCCACACTTATCCTTGAGTCTCTTGAGCGCACCCCGCATCCTGATGATGTTCCCTTTTCATACGCGACTCTCGATCTTGCTGTCAGAACCCTCTGTTAGGTATTGTGCTAGGATCAATTTCACTTTGCATTCATGAAAGAAATCCTTGAAATCAAAATTCAAAAGCAAATGGGAGAAGGAACCCCCCCCCAGATGAATTAATTCAAAAGGCCAGATAAAAATCTTCTCCAAAAATTCATGTTAGATTTTTGAAAAGTCTTATAAATGAGTGTGATCACATATCAAGTGATGTGGGACCCACCCCATGCTCATAGATTTTTCAAATATTCAAACAGTGCCTTGGATTTAAAGAAATACCCCTATTTGAGTTAAGATTCAAATTATTTGAATTTTAAAAATGTTGAAACTTTATAAGTGGCTAGTCTATATTATTATGAGGGCATATAAAAGTTTTCAGCATTTAATAAAATGTTTAGCTATTTTATTTAGATAAACAGAACAAATGTCAGAAGTGAAAACTGAAAGAAAAAGAAAAGGGGGCTTACCTCAAAGAGGCCCAACTGGTTCCCTAGCCGGCCCAACCCACCTCCCCTCCCCTGTCGTCTTCCTCAGGCAGCCAGGCAGCTGCCCGGCATGCCGAGGCCGCCGCCGTGCCTGGCCACCTCCTGCTTCCCCCGTGCCACATCTTCACGTCTGGACGCGTCCTGGAGCCGTCCTGATCCATTCCCCCCCTCCTCATCGTCTTCCCCTTCCTCCTGCGCCCGAATTCATCGCCGCCCGTAAGCATCCGTGGAGCACGCCGCCGTCTTCATGCGGCCACCATCAACGAGAGGCCTCTACGCCAAGTCCAACCGCTCCGCCGTCGTCTAAAACCCCGCCGTGCAGAAGGAATTGGAGCGAGACGCCCCCAAGAACTCGCTAGCTTCATCGTCTTCGTCTCCGGCCGCCGTGGATCGACCTCGAATTCCGGCAGCACCAGGGCCTCCCCCAGCACGCCGTCTGCACCGTTGAGCTCAGGGTGAGCTTCTCACCGTTTTCCCCAACCTAGCACCGCCCCTTTCATCCTCTTTGCTGCTCCACCATGCGAGCAGAAGCTCGCCGCCGCCATGGACGACGACGAGGAGGTTCCCGTGCCTCTCCGTTCCGTCCGAGTTGTCCATCGTGTTCCTAGACCTCCCAGGAGCACGACGCACTTATGCCTGCGTCTGGACGGGCTCTACAGTGACGACAGCTTCAAGACCGTGGCTCTACCGCCGCCTTCGCTCGTCGCCGGCGTCCCTCCGGTGCCCCCCGATGACGCTGAAGTGCTCGAGGAGATGCGCGCGACCAAGAGGAGTCTTCTGGTGGTTGAAGCGCCTCATTTGAGCCACGGGAACGCCATCCCGTGCGGACGCCGCCGTGCTGGAAGGTCGCCGGCGTTTAGCCGCCGGCAGGCCCGCAGACGTGGCCTTGTTTAGGGCTTAACCCCACCTGGGTTAAGTGACCCTGGGTCACTGACCAGTGGGCCCAGTGGCTTAATTAAGCCACTGGATTAATTTAACACAGCGGATTAAATCAACCAGCCACTGACAGGTGGGACCCCCTTGTCAGCCCCCCCCCCCCCCTGACGTCAGCCTGGCGCAATAAATTGATTTAATGAATTTCCAGCAAATCAATTTGAATTAAAGAAATTCCAGAAAATACCCCAAACTTTGGAAATTCATAGAAAATTCATATTAACTCCAAATTGGACAAATAATACATGAAAAATTATCAGGAGAAAATTATCTTTCCAAATATGCAACTTTCAACTATGTTGGAGTTGATTTTGAAATGGGACCAGTAGCATATGTCATTTGGTTTATTTGAAATTAATTCAAATTCAAATCAAATGCTTTTGCAACTTGGACCATGGAATTATGCTATATTTCAACCACACTTCAGAGGCATATCATACACATTTCCAAAAGGTTCAAAATGATCAAACATTGTCACATGTAACTTGGTCAAGTTTGAATTCAAATTGGAGTTTGAATTTGCAATTCAATTTGCAATATACTCCATTTAAATGGAATTGCTTCACACATCAAAGCATATACATCAAGTTTCAACCTTCCATCATGTGATTGTGCATTGTATTTACTTTGCTACTTTGCTTGTTGTTTGTCGAGTAGAGGTGGAACCGGAGCAGGAGGCTGCCCCCTTCGTTGAAGACCCAGAACCCGAACCTCGTCAGCATGGCAAGCAAACCCCCTTTGATCATGTCGATAAAATCCCACTTCCCTCTCATGTCTCGCTTATGCATTGTTTAGGATGATCACCATGCTACGATTCTACCGCATAGATGAACCCATTCCTTTGCATGACCTATCTTTTGTCACAGTAGTAAGCAAACCACAATCCTAGCAAATGTAGGAGTTGATTGATATCATGTGGCCCCTGCAAATGTTATCTCTTATTGCACGCTTAGTATGTTACCATGTTGTTACTATGATGTGAGTCGGGATGGTAGTGATCATGATGATGATGGTAGAAAAGTGTTGGTGAATCTACCCTAATACAAGGTGAACGATGAGAGGATGTGTAGGAGTACACGGTGGGTTGTCTCGTTGAACACCGCCCTAAGTCCGAGTTCTTGTGTGGTGATCCAAGATGAAGAGTACAACCACACATTGGGCTCACTGACCCCTCTCAACCTATTAACTCATCCCTTTCGATGATCAGCTGTCGCAATAGTTTGGAGTTCTGGTAGGCTTGTGGCCTGGATGCTAAGTGAGAGAACGGCTCATCCGAGACCGGCTTATGCACCACGCACACATCACTTGGGTCCACTTCGGTAAACCGGCTGGGTTCACGATAGTGGTAACCAACCCAAGTAGGCGGCTTTCTCGGACTAGATCGGCTATGAGGTAACAGTTGTGGTGAGCATCCTCGCTGGCACCCCTTGAATGGTGTCGAGATCAAAGGCGGTAAATGATGATCATGTGTGTGTAGCGGTACACCCCTGCAGGGTTAACAAAACTATTCAAATAGCCGCGTCCGCGGTTATGGACTGCTTGGAAAGCTTAGCTTGATTATTAGATAACTTGAATTGGATACTTCTAAAACACACCAAGATAAGTGTGAGTGCTATGGCGTGCTTTCTCGTGGGGAAGTCGAGGAAGGCACCATAGTGGTGTAATTGATTGGAGAAAGTAGTGGACTCGTGTACGCTTCTTACCTCAAAGTCTGGTACTCGTAGTTCAGGATTAGCCAAGTCAAAGCTGGCACTTCTGCAAGTGAACCCCACCTCCCTTTACCTTGATACATGTGCATGAGTAGTATATCTCCTATGTAAGTCTTGCTGAGTACGACTTTGTACTCACGTTTGCTTAATCTATGTTTTTGATGATACCACTGACCCCGAAGGTGGCTTCTTCATCGAGCTGGACGACTGAAGATCAAGCTAGTCTAGTCCCAGTCAGACGACTGGTCCCCTCGTGGAGGGCTTGTGTTTAAATAAGGCTTCTTAAGCCATTTGTTAAACTTGTCTGTACTCAGACATAATTTGCTTCCGTTTGTATTGTAATGTTGGATCACATGTTTGTGATCTCTGTGTGCACTCTATAAGAGTTATCAATAAAATTGTACACTTTGTAGAGAATTGCAATGGTACCTGCTGTTCATACAAGGCATGTGTGCTGCGTGTATGTTTATAACATGCATGTGTTTGTATGGGTTTTCGAGACCTTAGTTGTGTTCTGGCTGGCGGTCTTTCATACACCAAGTGGCCCTTAGATGTGCGCAGCTTGGGGCATCGCGATGCGATTGTTCGAGACTCCGTCTCGTGCACACTTTGTGGTATGATCGAGCCCGCCCTAGACCCCGACTAAGTGATCGGGCTGGAGTAAGTCTATGTAAGAGTTATGAGATAGTCGTTAGTATGGTTGAGGCGACTTGTCTTTGAATATGGGAGTTCACCACCCATATCATTAGACTTGTGTGCGGACGATGAGGACCCATCTCAGTTGATCATCCGGCCTGGATGGGATGCCCCTCACGTACGATGCTTTCCGAGAACGTTCTGTGCTTGGCCTTGTCTGCTTAGACAAGTGGGTACGGTTCTCGGCTCTCCATATGACTATGTCTTAGCTGTACTTGCATACGCTAACCCCGGGGCCCGACAGACTTGGTATCAGAGCAGGACTGACTGTAGGACTAGTAGCCTTGGCCGAAGTTGAGTCTAGCTTGCTATAGTTATATAGTTACTCTGGGTATATAAGGGAACAACGTAAGGATTATTTTTCTCCTTACCCCCTTCGTTCTGAGTTCTAAGTCACCCTCATCTTATTCTACGGGAAGATAGGACTAGGCTCTCCTCTGTCTGATTAGAACATCTCGTTGATTGCTTCCTCATAGCCGTAGGAAAGTTGTGATCGGTTTGTTAGAGTGGTTATGCTCCCTGATTTATTACATCGTATGTAAGTGCTGTTTCCATGTTGTAAGAAATTGTCTTTTTCTTGCAATTACAGCCGTTATGCTGTCCGAGTCATTCCGGGTTTATCTCATAATCTGATGCATTTGCAAACTCCTTTCTGTTTCAGATGGCAGATCTTCCCCCTCGGCAGATTGTTCGTTTGACCAGGTGCCTCGGTGTGGGTGGCCATCCCGCCACGTTGATCGAGATGATGTCCTATGTGGGATATCGATGGTATCCTGAGTACACCGTCGAGGAGCAGTTCCACGACTTCAACCAGACGCAGTTCCAGTGCATTGTCAGGATCTACCCGCACCACGTTGGGGTCACTCAGCCTATCCACTTTGGATATGGCATTGGCATTACCGAGAACATGGATGTGCAGGATGCTGCATACTCATGTATGACCCTACTGAGAGAGGAGCACACTATGCTGAGAGAGACTTCTTTCCGCTATATCCCTGCTGCACTTCTAGGAGAAGAGGGATATTACACCGGACTCTACTCAGATCACTCTGCAGAGGATCCCGCACTTCAGATGACTGCTAGGTTTGCTAGTGATCGAGATCGTGATGCACGCGCTCTCTGTTTCGAGCTCCACGCCACCCGTGTTCGTCTGTATCGAGCACTGACACTCTTGGCACCCTTTGTGAGCGTTGGATCAGTTGAGTATGATGCTATCTACCCAGTGAGGACTCAGATGCCTTCTCGAGTTGCTTGGCACGAGATTGGAGGCATTTTTCCACCCCGTGGTCCTTTGCTTCCACCCTACGCTGGACCTAGGCCCCATCCTTGCCCAAATGGATATCAGGGTCCACAAGCCTCCGTGTTTTCCGATGGTCACCTCCAGCTACCGGGATACGCGGGTAACTTTTACGAGGACTACTATGGAGATGGAGATGAGTGAGACCGCCTGTGGTCTTACTTAGTGATGATGTAGTAGTATCTTAGTATATTGTAAGCAAGGTGTCTAAGTTCCAGAGGCTTAGATAAATAATGTATAGGAAGTCAGAGTGCCTCTGAAGGATGTATCATCTTCATCACGTTTGTATTAGCTTGGTGCTTGTACTAAAACGATGTATGGTTTGTATGACAGCTTGTGAATATATGGCTTGTATGTTTCTCACCATGTTGTCAAGATGATTACTTCCTTTGCTCTGTAATCCTTCCAGTACTTCAATACCTTGTTTAGGTTCTTCAAATCAACTCTGTTTGACTTTGGTTTTTACCTTCAGGATGTCTCAAGGAACCCGTGGCCAGATTGGTCGTAACCAAGGTCGTGGGAATGACCAAGAGGAAGGCAACCTTCCACCCCCACCCACGATGGCTCAGGTTCTGATGGAGGTCGAGAGGAACCGCCGAGACTCTCACCACCTGCTGGAAGTCATTGCACGCAACACCACTCAGCAGCGCAATGAATTGGTGTCCCTAAACGACTTCATCCGACTTCATCCCCCGGTTTTCAGTTACTCTACCGAGCCCCTTGACGCCGATGACTGGCTTCGCAGCATCGAGAGGAAGCTCCAAGCAGGCCGTGTTGCAACTGGTGACAAGGTCAGCTATGCCACCTATCACCCTTGGTGGGAGAACTTTCTGAATATGCGTCCCGTTGGACCGCCTGCATCTTGGGAGGAATTCTGCACGTCCTTCCGCGAGCACCACATTCCCAAGGGTCTTATGGACCGCAAGCGTGAGGAGTTCTGTAACCTCACCCAAGGCAGAAGGACCGTTGGCGAGTTTAGTCGTGAGTTCAACCGACTTGCTCGTTATGCTACCGAAGAAGTCTCCACCGACTCCAAGAAACAAGAGAGGTTCCGTCGTGGCCTCAACACTGGACTCCGTCGTGAGCTCAATCTTCATGACTTTGCCACATTCCAGGTCCTTGTCAACAAGGCCATCAAGGCCGAGGACATGAACACCCCCAACGACTTTCGCAAACACCCTAGAGATGACAGTTCATCCAGTTCTGGCTCCCAGAAGCGCAAGATCTGGATCCCAAACAGTATGTTCCGCCAGAACAACCCACCGAGGCCATCCTATGTGGCGCCTCGTCCACCAAACCAGTTCCACCCAGCTCCACCAAACAACCCAGCTCCACGCACTGTCTTTGGAGCCTGTTACAAGTGTGGTCAGGCAGGCCACTACTCTCGCGAGTGTCCCCAGAACCAGATCCAGCATCAGAATGCTCCACCCCGTGCTGGAGGCAACAACAACAATGGTCGTGGCAAGCCACCCCAGAAGGTCTACACCGCCAAACCCGCTCCTCCCGCCACTCGTGGACGTGTGAACCAGATCGCTGCCGAAGAGACTGACGACACCACTGACGTCATTCTTGGTACGCTCCCAGTCAATTATGTTCCTACTTCCGTTCTTTTCGACCCAGGAGCATCTCATTCATTCATGTCGGAAAGTTATGCACTTCGTCATGAGTTACCCTTTGTTGAATTGTCCACCCCAATGATTATTCAAACTCCAGGGTCAAGATGGCAGACTATTAGAGTAAGCCATGGTAATCAAATTGCAATTGAGGGTTTAGTATTCCTTGCTTCACTCATAGCCCTCAAGTCTTCAGACATTGATGTCATCCTTGGCATGGATTAGCTATCAAGACAGAATGCCTACCTGGATTGCAAAGGCAAATCTGTGAAACTCACCCACCCTTCAGGCAAAACAGTCAACTATACCTCACCCAGAACAAGAACCCAAGTGCATTCCTTGAATGTACTTCCCCTTCCCGAACAAGAACCCAAGTGCATAAAGTAACCCCGGGTCCCGACAGACTTGGTATCAATTCCAGTCACGATACAATCACATGGAGAGCCGAGAACCGTACCCACTTGTCTAAGCAGACAAGGCCAAGCACAGAACGTTCTCGGTAAGCATCGAACGTGAGGGGCATCCCATTCAGGCCGGATGATCAACTGAGATGGGTCCTCATCGTCCGCTCACAAGTCTAAATGATTATGGGTGGTGAATCCCATACTCATAGACAAGTCGCCTCAACCATGTTATTGATTGAATCCTAACTCTTACATACACTTACTCCAGCCCGATCACTTAGTCGGGGTCTAGGGCGGGCTCGATCATACAACAAAATGTGCACGTGACAGAGTCACGAACAATCGCATCTCGATGCCCCAAGATGCGCACATCTAAGGGCCACTTGGTGTATAAAAGACCGCCAGCCAGATCACAACTAAGGTCTCGAAAACCCATACTAAGACATGCATGTTATAAACATACAGGCAGCACACATGCCTAGTATGAACAGCAGGTATCATCACATAACTCTACAAGTACTCTTTATAGATATACACATAGAGCATACAAAGATCACATGTCTGTGATCAACATTACATCATACAACGGAAGCAAATTAGGTCTGAGTACAGACAAGTTTAACAAATGGCTTAGAGAAGCCTTGTAAACAAACATGCCCTTCCACGAGGGACCAGACTGCTGTCTGGGACTATGCTAGCTTAGTCAACGTCGATCTTCACGAAGGTGACTCCATCAGGGTCCGGTTTCTTATCTAAAACATAGAATAAGCAAACGTGAGTACAAAGTCGTACTCAGCAAGACTTACATCAGAACTACACTACTCATGCTCAAGTATCAAGGTAAAGGAGGTGGGGTTTCATCATGCAGAAGTGCCAGCTTTGACTTGGCTAATCCTGTACTACGAGTACCAGACTTTGAGGTAAGAAGCGTACACGAGTCCACTACATCTCCAACCAATACACCACTATGGTTACTTCCTCGACTTCCCCACGAGGAAACCCACTATAGCACTCACGCTTATCTTGCGAGTTTTATAAGTATCCATTCGAGTTGTCTATGATCAAGTAGAGCTCTCCAAGTAGTCCATAACCGCGGACACGGCTATTCGAATAGTTCATTAACCCTGCAGGGGTGTACATCTTCACACGCGTGTCATCACTTATCGCCTCGTTCTTGGCATCCTTCAAGCGGATGTCGGACGTGGATGAAACCAAGGCACTAACCTCACATCACCTTCTCTAATCCAGGAGTCGACTACCTGAGTTTGGCACCGCTCGAGAGTCTGGCCGGTTCCACAAAACGGACTCAGATAATGTAAGGGACCGAGACGCAAGCTCTGCCAGATGGTTTCACTGCCTCACAAGTCCACCCACATATCTATATGATGCAACCTTTTCTTCATACTTTTTCTATGCACATGCCAAATGGAAAGCCCGAATCTATTGTGACTCCTGGACCGGATCGGGTACGTAAAGAGGCCAAACGGGGCTCCCATAAAACCCTACATGTGGTCATACTCTTTGTCTTGGATCACAAAACAGGAACTCGGGGCCTAGGGCAGTGTTCAACGAGACAACCCACTGTGTACTCCTACACAGCCTCTCATCGTTCACCTTTGCTTAGGTGGATTCACCAACACGTTTCACTTTCATCAACACCACTGTGTTCATTCCATCCCGACTCACAATTAAAACATCCTCATTGCAACACTGAGCAGCAAAAGCAGTAACAGTTGCAGGGGCCACATGCTCATCATTCAACTCCTAAATCTGCTAGGATTGTGGTTTGCTTAATACGGTGACAGAATGATAGGTCATGCATCGGAATGGGTTCAACTATGCGAAAGAACGTGTCTCGGTGATCTCCTAAACATGCATAAGTGAGATTGAGAGGGAAATAGGATTTTATAGACATGATCAATGGGGTTTGCTTGCCTTGCTGACGAGGTTCGATATCGGGGTCTTCAACGAAGGAGGTGGCCTCCGGTTCCGGTTGCACGTCTATCAAGCAAACAATCAAACAAGGTATAAATTTATTTGCAATGCTCAAACACATGATCAGTATTGAAATGGTGATGTTCTTGGTCACAAGGTGGGTACAATTCCATTTAAAAGAAGTCAAATGCAAAGTCATTTGCAAATGTGCTTCAAATTTAAATTTGAAATAAAGCCATATGGATGTTTTGCACTGTTCACCCATTTTAAAATGGTCAAACATGAAAACAGAGCCCATATTCATAATCCTTGGATTTTTCTGATAATTTTTCATATATTATTTGTTTAATTTGGAGTTAAAATGAATTAGTTATGAATTTCCAAAGTTTAAATGATTTTCTGGATTTTTCTGGATTATTTTAAATCTTTGGAAAAGGCTTTTCTGCATCAGCATTGTGTCATGCTGATGTCAGGGCTGCTGACTGGTCAACCTGACGTGTGGGACCCGCAGGTCAGTGAGCCTGGGTTAAAAACCGTTTAATTAGAGTTAACAGGGGTGTTAAGGGGCTCTGGGGTCCACATGTCATTGGGCTAGCGGGGGGATTAGCAGGGTCATTAGCCCTAATGGCCGGCGGCTAACCGGCGGCAGCCACAGACACGGCGGAGGGCTCGCCGGAGTGGGTTTCCGGCCACCAGGGGCCTTGCAGAGGGTACCGTTTGGCTCCCCGTGGCCTCGCGCATACGATGGACTAGTCCATCGTCGTCGGGGAGGACCACGGCGTCGGCGGCTTCAACTTTCACGGCGGCCGGAGCCACTGGGAGAAGGCGTCGACGTTTGGGGGCACGGGAGGAGCTGGGGTTAGGGGGAAACGAACCAAGAGCTCACCGGGAGGGTAAAGGAGAAGCCAGGGGAGGCGGAGAAGCTTGGTCGGCGGCGTATTTCAAGCTCGAAGTCCACGGTGGCCGGCGGGAGGAAGTTGAAGCTGGCATCTGTTCTGGGGCCTGTGAGCTCGAATTGACGCCTCAAATCGACGGAGAAGACAACCGCGGTTCTGATGGACACGTTGGTGCGGCGCCTCGTCGTCGTTGTCCACGCAGAAGCTTGCCGGCGTCCTCCGGCTGTGCTCGGGCCTGCGCGAGATCCACGAGGAGGAGAGGGGGAGGAGGTCCAGAGAGAGGGGGAGAAGAGCGGGGCGTGCTCTGGGCGTGGCGTGGCGGAAGGAGAGAGGCAGGGGAGGCCTAGACGTCTCCTCCACATTGAGGCGGCCGTCGGCGCGCTCCGAGGCCGCCACCGAGCTGCTTCGGTGTCGGCAGGAAGACGACACCCGGGGGGACTCGCGGGCTGGGCCGATAGGAGTTAGTTGGGCCTGCGGCCTGAGGGGTGGGCTGGGTTTCTGTTTTCTAATTTCTCTCTTCTTTTGTTTCTGTTTTCTTTTTCTGTTGTTTGTTTTGCCCTGGTAAAAATACCAAAGTATTTTATAAAAAATCCCAAATACTTTTATAAATCCTAGGTGACCAGTGGCTAGTCACATAAAGAATTTGGACACTTTTGAAATTCACTAAATTTGAATTTCAATTCAAATAGGGTTAAACTTTAATTTCCAGAGCACCTTTTGAATTGTTGAATATTCCATGGGCATGGGAAAATACCAAACCACTTTTAAAATGATCAGCATCATTTATAGGAATTTTCCAAACATTCAAATGATTTTTGGAAAAAGATTTTTATCTGGCCATTTCAAATAATTTCTCAGGGCTTTCTGCTTCCCCATTTTTGAATTTCTTTTGAATTTTTGCATGATGGAAAGGGATCAAACAAACCTAGCACTTACCCTAGTTGGGGTTCTGACAACTCACCCCCACTCAAAAGAATCTCGTCCCGAGATTCAGAAGTCGTCGGGAGGAAGGTGGGGTACTCGGCACGGAGGTGGTCTTCTCTTTCCCATGTTGCTTCTTTCTCGGAGTGATGTGACCATTGCACTTTAAGGAACCTGATCTTCTGACGACGAGTGACACGCTCTGCGGAATCAAGAATACGAACAGGGTACTCTCGATAAGAAAGGTCATCTTGGAGATCAAGCGCTTCATGGTCGACTTCGCGGATGGGGTCCTTGAAGCAACGCCTGAGTTGTGACACATGGAATACATCATGTACTCGGGAAAGGTGAGGGGGTAGTTCAAGTTGGTAGGCAACTTCTCCACGTTTAGCTAGAATGCGGAAAGGTCCGATGTAACGTGGGGCCAATTTGCCTTTGATACCGAATCTTTGGGTTCCCTTCAGAGGAGTAACCCGGAGGTAAGCCTTCTCATCAATATTGTAGCTCTCCTCTCTATGATGACGATCATAGTAGCTCTTTTGACGAGACTGAGCGGCTTTCAAACGATCACGAACAATGCGAACTTGCTCTTCTGCTTCCTTGATCATATCCGGTCCAAAGAGTTGTCTTTCACCGGTTTCTGACCAGTTAAGGGGTGTTCGACATCGTCGTCCGTAGAGGAGTACAAAAGGAGCCATGTTCAGACTAGATTGAAAAGTATTGTTATAAGCAAATTCGGCGAATGGAAGAGATTTCTCCCAATTCTTTCCGAATGAGATAACACAAGCTCTGAGCATGTCTTCCAAAATTTGATTAACCCTTTCAACTTGACCGCTAGACTGAGGATGGAAAGCTGTACTAAAGGATAGATGAGTTCCCATAGCATTCTGAAAGATTCCCCAGAATCTAGAGGTGAAAAGGCTACCACGATCGGAATTGATCACCAAAGGAACACCGTGAAGAGACACAATTCTAGAGATATACAAGTCCGCTAACTGGCTAGCAGTTATAGACTCGCGAACTGGAAGGAAGTGAGCAACTTTGGAAAGTCTATCAATGACCACGAAGATGGCATCATTTCCTTTTTGGGTTTTTGGAAAGCCGGTGATGAAGTCCATACCGACTTTGTCCCATTTCCACTCGGGAATAGGAAAAGGTTGAAGTGTACCAGCAGGTCTTTGGTGTTCTGCCTTAATGCGAGGACAAACATCACATTCAGCAACAAATCGAGCAATGTCTCTCTTCATCCGGGTCCACCAAAATCTCTGGCGTAGATCTCGGTACATTTTTGTGCTACCGGGATGAATTGAGAGGGGTGTGTCATGGGCTTCTTTGAGGATGAGTTGCCTTAGATCCTTATTCTTAGGTACTACCAAACGATTTTCAAAGAATACCGTTCCTTTACTCTCTGTGGAGAAACATTTAGCAACTCCGCTAGCAATGTTCTCCTTGATCCGGCGAACACCTCGTGCACGCCTTTGGGCAACTCTGATTTGATCTTCAAGGGTTGGTTTCGCCACCAAGTTGAAAAGAGATCCACGAGGAACAATCTCGAGATTGAGTTTTCAAAATTCCTCATGAAGAAGTGGTTGATATTGTTGTAACATGAGGTTGTTACAATACGACTTACGACTTAGTGCATCAGCCATAACATTGGCCTTGCCTGGGGTGTAAGAAATTACTACGTCGTAATATTTTATCAGCTCAATCCAGCGTCTTTGCCTGAGATTAAGATCTGGCTGGGTGAAAATATATTTGAGGCTTTGGTGGTCGGAATAATCTCGCAACGGTTACCAAGGAGGTAATGTCGCCAAGTTGTTAGGGCATGAACTACGGCAGCGAGTTCAAGATCGTGGGTAGGATAGTTCTCTTCATGTGGCCGCAACTGGCGTGAAGCATAAGCTACCACATGTCGATCTTGCAGAAGTATGCATCCTAACCCTTGCCGTGAGGCGTCACAATAGATCTCGAAATCCTTTTTGGTGTCTGGAGGTGCAAGTACGGGTGCAGAAGTCAATCTCCTTTTTAGCTCTTGAAAGCTTTCCTCGCACTTGGGAGTCCATAGGAATTTCTTATCTTTCTTGAGGAGTTCAGTCAGAGGCTTTGCAACTTTAGAAAAGTTCTCGACGAAGCGACGGCAATAGCTGGCTAGGCCAAGAAAACTCCTAACTTGCTTAACCGATTCAGGTGGAGTCCAGTCAAGGACGGCCTGAACACTCTCGGGATTCACAGCAATGCCTTTTGCAGAAATCACATGGCCTAAGTAGGTCACTTCTGGTAGCCAAAATTCACACTTGGAGAACTTGGCATAAAGGCGGTGCTCTCTAAGTTTCATCAATACCAACCTAAGATGTTCTGCGTGCTCTTCTTCATTCTTCGAGTAGATGAGAATGTCATCAAGATAAACCACAACAAATTTATCTAAGTACTCCATGAAGATCGAATTCATTAAGCGCGAGAATGTGGCGGGGGAATTGGTTAAACCAAAGGACATGACGGTATACTCGTAAAGACCATAACGAGTAGTGAAAGCCGTTTTTGGAATGTCCTCATTTCGGATTTTGATTTGATGATAGCCTAATCTCAAATCCATCTTGGAGAAGACAGAGGATCCTGCAAGTTGATCATAAAAATCATTGATCCTGGGCAGTGGGTACTTGTTCTTTATCGTCGCTATATTTAGCGGGCGATAGTCTACGCACATCCTTTCTGTTCCATCTTTCTTCGTTACGAACAGAACGGGGCAACCCCATGGCCATCAACAAGGCCATCAAGGCCGAGGACATGAACACCCCCAATGACTTTCGCAAACACCCTAGAGATGATAGTTCATCCAGTTCTGGCTCCCAGAAGCGCAAGATCTGGATTCCAAACAGCATGTTCCGCCAGAACAACCCACCGAGGCCATCCTATGTGGCACCTCGTCCACCCACCCAGTTCCACCCAGCTCCACCAAACAACCCAGCTCCACGCACTGTTTTCGGAGCCTGTTACAAGTGTGGTCAGGCAGGCCACTATTATCGCGAGTGTCCCCAGAACCAGCTCCAACACCAGAACGTTCCACCCGGTGCCGGAGGCAACAACAACAACAACAATGGTCGTGGCAAGCCACCCCAGAAGGTCTTCACCGCCAAACCCGCTCCTCCCGCCACTCGTGGACGTCTGAACCAGATCGCCGCCGAAGAGACTGACGACACCACTGACGTCATTCTTGGTACGCTCCCAGTAAATTTTGTTCCTACTTCCGTTCTTTTCGACCCAGGAGCATCTCATTCATTCATGTCGGAAAGTTATGCACTTCGTCATTAGTTACCCTTTGTTGAATTGTCCACCCCAATGATTATTCAAACTCCAGGGTCAAGATGGCAGACTATTAGAGTAAGCCATGGTAATCAAATTGCAATTGAGGGTTTAGTATTCCTTGCTTCACTCATAGCCCTCAAGTCTTCAGACATTGATGTCATCCTTGGCATGGATTGGCTATCAAGACAGAATGCCTACCTGGATTGCAGAGGCAAATCCGTGAAACTCACCCACCCTTTAGGAAAAACAATCAACTATACCTCACCCGGAACAAGAACCCAAGTGCATTCCTTGAAGGTACTTCCCCTTCCCGAACTTGAAGATATTCCGGTGGTTCGTGACTTCCCGGATGTCTTTCCTGAAGAACTGCCGGGCATGCCACCCGACAGGTGTGTAGAGTTTATAGTGGATCTTGTTCCCGGAACCGCACCAATTTCCAAACGCCCATATAAAATGGCCCCACATGAGTTAGCTGAGCTAAAAACCCAACTTGATGCTTCGTTGGCAAAAGGCTTCATCCGCCCTAGCTCATCGCCATGGGGTTGCCCTGTTCTGTTCGTAAAGAAGAAAGATGGAACAGAAAGGATGTGCGTAGACTATCGTCCGCTAAATTTAGCGACGATAAAGAACAAGTACCCATTGCCCAGGATCAATGATCTTTATGATCAACTTGCAGGATCCTCCGTCTTCTCCAAGATGGATTTGAGATTATGTTATCATCAGATCAGAATCCGAAACGAGGACATTCCCAAAACGGCTTTTACTACTCGTTATGGTCTTTACGAGTACACCGTAATGTCCTTTGGTTTAACCAATTCCCCCGCCACTTTCTCACGCATGATGAATTCGATCTTCATGGAGTACCTAGATAAATTTGTTGTAGTTTATCTTGATGACATTCTCATCTACTCGAAGAACGAAGAAGAACATGCCGAACCCCTAAGGCTGGTATTGATGAAACTTAGAGAGCATCGCCTGTAAGCTAAATTCTCCAAGTGTGAATTTTGGCTACCAGAAGTGACCTACTTAGGCCACGTGATTTCTGCAAAAGGCATTGCTGTGAATCCCGAGAGAGTTCAAGCCGTCCTTGACTGGACTCCACCTGAATCGGTTAAGCAAGTTAGGAGTTTTCTTGGCCTAGCCAGCTATTGCCGTCGCTTCGTCGAGAACTTTTCTAAAGTTTCAAAGCCTCTAACTGAACTCCTCAAGAAAGATAAGAAATTCTTATGGACTCCCAAGTGCGTGGAAAGCTTTCAAGAGCTAAAAAGAAGATTGACTTCTGCACCTGTACTTGCACCTCCAGACACCAAAAAGGATTTCGAGATCTATTGTGACGCATCACGGCAAGGGTTAGGATGCATACTTCTGCAAGATCGACATGTGGTAGCTTATGCTTCACGCCAGTTGCGGCCACATGAAGAGAACTATCCTACCCATGACCTTGAACTCGCTGCCGTAGTTCATGCCCTAACAACTTGGCGACATTACCTCCTTGGTAATCATTGTGAGATTTATTCCGACCACCAAATCCTCAAATATATTTTCACCCAGCCAGATCTTAATCTCAGGCAAAGACGCTGGATTGAGTTGATAAAAGATTACAACGTAGGAATTTCTTACACCCCAGGCAAAGCCAATTTCATGGCTGATGCACTAAGTCGTAAGTCGTATTGTAACAACCTCATGTTACAACAGTATCAACCACTTCTTCATGAGGAATTTCGCAAGCTCAATCTTGAGATTGTTCCTCATGGCTATCTTTCTACCTTGGTGGCGAAACCAACTCTTGAGGATCAAATCATAGTTGCCCAAAGGCGTGCACGAGGTGTTCGTCGGATCAAGGAGAACATTGCTAGCGGAGTTGCTAAATGTTTCTCCACAGATAGCAAAGGAACGGTATTCTTTGGAAATCGTTTGGTAGTACCTAAGAATAGGGAACTAAGGCAACTCATCCTCAAGGAAGCCCATGACACACCCCTCTCGATTCATCCCGGTAGCACAAAAATGTACCGAGATCTACGCCAGAGATTTTGGTGGACCAGGATGAAGAGAGACATTGCTCAATTTTTTGCCGAATGTGATGTTTGTCGTCGCATTAAGGCAGAACATCAAAGACCTGCTGGTACACTTCAACCTTTGTCTATTCCCGAGTGGAAATGGGACAAAGTCGGTATGGATTTCATCACCGGCTTTCCAAAAACCCAGAAAGGAAACAATGCCATCTTCGTTGTCATAGATAGGCTTTCCAAAGTTGCTCACTTCCTTCCGGTTGGCGAGTCTATAACTGCTAGCCAGTTAGCGGACTTGTACATCTCTAGAATTGTATCCCTTCATGGTGTTCCTTTGGAAATCAATTCTGATTGTGGTAGCCTTTTCACCTCTAGATTTTGGGGAAGCTTTCAGAATGCTATGGGA
The DNA here is from genome assembly GCA_950022295.1 of Bromus sterilis. NCBI lineage: Eukaryota > Viridiplantae > Streptophyta > Magnoliopsida > Poales > Poaceae > Bromus > Bromus sterilis. The sequence goes on along the minus strand of OX465599.1, from coordinate 277,112,756 downwards.
ACTCATCTCTCCTTTAGTACAGCTTTCCATCCTCAGTCTAGCGGTCAAGTCGAAAGGGTTAACCAAATTCTCGAAGACATGCTCAGAGCTTGTGTTATCTCATTCGGAAAGAATTGGGAGAAGTCTCTGCCATTCGCCGAATTTGCTTATAACAATAGTTTTCAAACTAGTCTGAACATGGCTCCTTTTGAACTCCTATATGGACGACGATGTCGAACACCACTAAACTGGTCAGAAACCGGTGAAAGACAATTCTTTGGACCGGACATGATCAAGGAAGCAGAAGAGCAAGTTCGCATTGTTCGCGATCAATTGAAAGCAGCCCAGTCTCGTCAGAAAAGCTAGTATGATCGTCATCATAGGCAAGAGAGCTACAATCTGGATGAGAAAGCTTACCTTCGGGTTACTCCTCTGAAGGGAACCCAACGTTTCGGTATCAAAGGCAAGTTGGCCCCGCGTTACATCGGACCTTTCCGCATTCTTGCTGGAGAAGTTGCCTACCAACTTGAACTACCTCCGCACCTCTCCCGAGTACATGATGTATTCCATGTGTCCCAACTCAGGCGTTGCTTCAAGGACCCCATCCGCGAAGTCGACCATGACACGCTTGATCTCCAAGATGACCTTTCTTATCGAGAATACCCCGTTCGTATTCTTGATTCCGCAGAGCGTGTCACTCGTCGTCAGAAGATTAGGTTTCTGAAAGTGCAATGGTCACACCACTCTGAAAGAGAAGCTACGTGGGAAAGAGAAGACCGTCTCAGTGCCGAGTACCCCTCCTTCCTCCCGCAGACTTCTGAATCTCGGGACGAGATTCTTTTGAGTGGGGGCGAGTTGTCAGAACCCTCTGTTAGGTAATGTGCTAGGATCAATTTCACTTTGCATTCATGAAATAAATCCTTGAAATCAAAATTCAAAAGCAAATGGGAGAAGGAACCCCCCCCAGATGAATTAATTCAAAAGGCCAGATAAAAATCTTCTCCAAAAATTCATGTTAGATTTTTGAAAAGTCTTATAAATGAGTGTGATCACATATCAAGTGATGTGGGACCCACCCCATGCTCATAGATTTTTCAAATATTCAAACAGTGCCTTGGATTTAAAGAAATACCCCTATTTGAGTTAAGATTCAAATTATTTGAATTTTAAAAATGTTGAAACTTTATAAGTGGCTAGTCTATATTATTATGAGGCCATATAAAAGTTTTCAGCATTTAATAAAATGTTTAGCTATTTTATTTAGCTAAACAGAACAAATGTCAGAAGTGAAAACTAAAAGAAAAAGAAAAGGGGGCTTATCTCAAAGAGGCCCAACTGGTTCCCCAGCCGGCCCAGCCCACCTCCCCTCCCCTGTCGTCTTCCTCAGGCAGCCAGGCAGCTGCGTGCCCGGCATGCCGAGGCCGCCGCCGTGCCTGGCCACCTCCTGCTTCCCCCGTGCCACATCTTCACGTCTGGACGCGTCCTGGAGCCGTCCTGATCCATTCCCCCCTCCTCATCGTCTTCCCCTTCCTCCTGCGCCCGAATTCATCGCCGCCCGTAAGCATCCGTGGAGCACGCCGCCGTCTTCACGCGGCCACCGTCGACGAGAGGCCTCTACGCCAAGTCCAACCGCTCCGCCGTCGTCTACAACCCCACCGTGCAGAAGGAATTGGAGCCAGACGCCCCCAAGAACTCGCTAGCTTCATCGTCTTCGTCTTCGGCCGCCGTGGATCGACCTCGAATTCCGGCAGCACCAGGGCCTCTCCCAGCACGCCGTCTGCACCGTTGAGCTCAGGGTGAGCTTCTCACCGTTTTCCCCAACCTAGCACTGCCCCTTTCATCCTCTTTGCTGCTCCACCATGCGAGCAGAAGCTCGCCGCCGCCATGGACGACGGCGAGGAGGTTCCCGTGCCTCTCCGTTCCGTCCGAGTTGTCCATCGTGTTCCTAGACCTCCCAGGAGCACGACGCACTTACACCTGCGTCTGGACGGGCTCTACAGCGACGACTGCTTCAATACCGTGGCTCTGTCGCCGCCTTCTCTCGTCGTCGGCGTCCCTCCGGTGCCCCCCGATGACGCTGAAGTGCTCGAGGAGATGCACGCGACCAAGAGGAGTCTTCTGGTGGTTGCAGCGCCTCATTTGAGCCACGGGAACGCCATCCCGTGCGGACGCTTCCGTGCTGGAAGGTCGCCGGCGTTTAGCCGCCGGCAGGCCCGCCGACGTGGCCTTGTTTAGGGCTTAACCCCACCTGGGTTAAGTGACCCTGGGTCACTGACCAGTGGGCCTAGTGGCTTAATTAAGCCACTGGATTAATTTAACCCAGCGGATTAAATCAACCAGCCACTGACAGGTGGGACCCCCTTGTCAGCCCCCCCCCCCTGACGTCAGCCTGGCGCAATAAATTGATTTAATGAATTTCCAGCAAATCAATTTGAATTAAAGAAATTCCAGAAATTCCAGAAAATACCCCAAACTTTGGAAATTCATAGAAAATTCATATTAACTCACAATTGGACAAATAATATATGAAAAATGATCAGGAGAAAATTATCTTTCCAAATATGCAACTTTCAACTATGTTGGAGTTGATTTTGAAATGGGACCAGTAGCATATGTCATTTGGTTTATTTGAAATTAATTCAAATTCAAATCAAATGCTTTTGCAACTTGGACCATGGAATTATGCTATATTTCAACCACACTTCAGAGGCATATCATACACATTTCCAAAAGGTTCAAAATGATCAAACATTGTCACATGTAACTTGGTCAAGTTTGAATTCAAATTGGAGTTTGAATTTGCAATTCAATTTGCAATATACTCCATGTAAATGGAATTTCTTCACACATCAAAGCATATACATCAAGTTTCAACCTTCCATCATGTGATTGTGCATTGTATTTACTTTGCTACTTTGCTTGTTGTTTGTCGAGTAGAGGTGGAACCGGAGCAGGAGGCTGCCCCCTTCGTTGAAGACCCAGAACCCGAACCTCGTCGGCAAGGCAAGCAAACCCCCTTTGATCATGTCGATAAAATCCCACTTCCCTCTCATGTCTCGCTTATGCATTGTTTAGGATGATCACCATGCTACGATTCTACCGCATAGATGAACCCATTCCTTTGCATGACCTATCTTTTGTCATAGTAGTAAGCAAACCACAGTCCTAGCAAATGTAGGAGTTGATTGATATCATGTGGCCCCTGCAAATGTTATCGCTTATTGCATGCTTAGTATGTTACCATGTTGTTACTATGATTTGAGTCGGGATGGTAGTGATCATGATGATGATGGTAGAAAAGTGTTGGTGAATCTACCCTAGTACAAGGTGAACGATGAGAGGCTATGTAGGAGTACACGGTGGGTTGTCTCGTTGAACACCGCCCTAAGTCCGAGTTCTTGTGTGGTGATCCAAGATGAAGAGTACAACCACACATTGGGCTCACTGACCCCTCTCAACCTATTAACTCATCCCTTTCGATGTCCAGATGTCACAATAGTTCAGAGTTCTGGTAGGCTTGTGGCCTGGATGCTAAGTGAGAGAACGGATCATCCGAGACCGGCTTATGCACCACGCACACATCACTTGGGTCCACTTCGGTAAACCGGCCGGGTTCACGATAGTGGTAACCAACCCAAGTAGGCGGCTGTCTCGGACTAGATCGGGTATGAGGTAACAGTTGTGGTGAGCATCCTCACTGGCACCCCTTGAATGGTGTCGAGATCAAAGGTGGTAAATGATGATCATGTGTGTGTAGAGGTACACCCCTGCAGGGTTAACAAAACTATTCGAATAGCCGCGTCCGCGGTTATGGACTGCTTGGAAAGCTTAGCTTGATTATTAGATAACTTGAATTGGATACTTCTAAAACACACCAAGATAAGTGTGAGTGCTATGGCGTGCTTTCTCGTGGGGAAGTCGAGGAAGGCACCATAGTGGTGTAATTGATTGGAGAAAGTAGTGGACTCGTGTACGCTTCTTACCTCAAAGTCTGGTACTCGTAGTTCAGGATTAGCCAAGTCAAAGCTGGCACTTCTGCAAGTGAACCCCACCTCCCTTTACCTTGATACATGTGCATGAGTAGTATAGCTCCTATGTAAGTCTTGCTGAGTACGACTTTGTACTCACGTTTGCTTAATCTATGTTTTAGATGATACCACTGACCCCGAAGGTGGCTTCTTCATCGAGCTGGACGACTGAAGATCAAGCTAGTCTAGTCCCAGTCAGACGACTAGTCCCCTCGTGGAGGGCTTGTGTTTAAATAAGGCTTCTTAAGCCATTTGTTAAACTTGTCTGTACTCAGACATAATTTGCTTCCGTTTGTATTGTAATGTTGGATCACATGTTTGTGATCTCTGTGTGCACTCTATAAGAGTTATCAATAAAATTGTACACTTTGTAGAGAATTGCAATGGTACCTGCTGTTCATACAAGGCATGTGTGCTGCGTGTATGTTTATAACATGCATGTCTTTGTATGGGTTTTCGAGACCTTAGTTGTGTTCTGGCTGGCGGTCTTTCATACACCAAGTGGCCCTTAGATGTGCGCAGCTTGGGGCATCGCGATGCGATTGTTCGAGACTCCGTCTCGTGCACACTTTGTGGTATGATCGAGCCCGCCCTAGACCCCGACTAAGTGATCGGGCTAGAGTAAGTCTATGTAAGAGTTATGAGATAGTCGTTCGTATGGTTGAGGCGACTTGTCTTTGAATATGGGAGTTCACCACCCATATCATTAGACTTGTGTGCGGACGATGAGGACCCATCTCAGTTGATCATCCGGCCTGGATGGGATGCCCCTCACGTACGATGCTTTCCGAGAACGTTCTGTGCTTGGCCTTGTCTGCTTAGACAAGTGGGTACGGTTCTCGGCTCTCCATATGACTATGTCTTAGCTGTACTTGCATACACTAACCCCGGGTCCCGACACTTGCGGCTATGAAGAGACATAAGTTTGTTACCATGGCTTCTCAGTTTGGTACCCTTGATTATATTTTGAGATTTGAAAGGACTTTTACTCGTGAGGTCCATCTACCTACACCACTTTTTTTTAATAACACTCGCAGGAACGGATGGTCCTTCAACGAAATTCAGTTCGATGAGTTCTTGGCTAATTACCAGCCGCATGACCCCATGGAGGGGGTTCTGCCTGATGACGAGGAGCATGGTGAGTTCCCACCTTTCCAGGGAGAGACCTTCACCGAGCATGGAGAGGGATCTTCTTCCGCTTGGAGCGCAGGACCTTCCGCATGGGAGGATCCGAGGACTTCGGTGTACGCACCGGAAGGCTCATACGACTCCTGGACTTACCCTTACCCTGGAGCAAGAGGCTCCTGGGGGCAGTAGCTGCTACCAACTTAGGCCAAAAGCCTAAGCTTGGGGGAGTACGTTTCCTTCTCACCTTTCCATTGTATTATCCGTTTTTATTTTGTTTGCTTTGATCTTTTCGAAGTTTTTGCCCGTTCTTCTTTGCTCTTTTATTTTGCAAAAACAACAAAAATATTTCTCTCTTCTTCTTCTTCGCTAAATCTTTGAAAAACCCAAAAATATTTTCTTTTTCTCTCTTTAGTTTGCTTTGTTGTAGAATTCAGCTCGAGTCCGTGATGGCATTTGATTATATATTTCCCACGTTCGGTCGTGCAAGTGACAAGGCAGTAATGACGAAGATCGATGAAAGGGCTGCAACAAGGAAAACTTCTATGAACTCTTTTTATTTCTACTTTTGTACATATGCTTGTACTTATGAATTAGAGACCAGCTTGTAGCGACATAGTGCTATGTTTACAATGCTTTCCCAGTGTTCATGCTTCCTTTGTGATCAATCCCAAATAGTTAGAGTGCATAATGTGTTGTTGAAATTATTTACATGCATTGCATTGTTCATAGTTTGGCATACTGAAGTGGTATTTCCCTTTGGAGAATTCTTGGATTGACTTGGCACATGCTTACACATGTTTATGACTGAAAAGTTTACTATGCCTTGATGATCTTTGAATTTCAGAATAGTCATATCATTTTCATGCCTGATTCAATGTTACTTTGTCGCTCTGCATGATTATGACTGTTATTGCTCTCTAGTTGGTCGCTTCCCAGTCTTTTGCTAGCCTTCGCTCGCACCAAGCAGATTTCTGCTTGTGCACCCAAAATCCTTGAAACCAGTTTTTCCATATGAGTCCACCATACCTTCCTATGTTGCATTTACCGGCCATCCTAACGAAGACTTTCTTGTGCCATCTCTAAATTATTCAAAAGCACTCATGTTTTGTGCCTCTGTTTTAGCTCATGAGGAAGTAGTAGGTAATTCATGACCGTCTTATGTTAGACATGTTTTATTCCGGGATTGCATGTCTAATCTGCAAACCCCAATACGAGGAGGGACTGGCATGAGTGCGCCCAGCTCACAAAAGATAATCAAAACCAACAAACCCTCCTTCAAGCTTTTTCTATGAGAAATCAGAAAACTTTGGCAGTGATAAACAAAGGAGATTAAGGGGATGTGATCGTCTCCATCTTGGGAGCCGTTCCTCAAAACATGTCTAGCGTAAGAGGCGATTGAGTTGTCTACTAGCATTCGTTGACAAAGAATGCACCTCCCAAAACACTTTTTATCTTTGTTTTCAAAACCAAGAGCTCTGGTACAAGTTTAGTCTTTGCTTCCTTCCATGGGTTTTCAACCTTTCCATCAAACTCCACGGTTCGAGAGTCTCCACCTTGTTTCTTCAAAGCACCAACTAGGAGAGCATGATTGTCATTCTGAGTGTAATGTGCATTGTCCCAAAGTATTACATTGTCTTTTGCATGATTGTGGTATTATTTATTCTGAAGTTCTTAGTTCTAGTCTCCTTTAAAACTCCAGAGGAGCTTCTGCATTTATGTTTTGCTTCACTCATGGAGGCTAGCAGAAATTATAGATACGTTTGGGACATATCAACATCCCCAAGATTAATTCCTGCTCGTCCTCGAGTAGGTAAATGATATCAAGCATAATTTCTGTGGTGACATGCCACACAACCATATAAGGACTTTTTAAGTAAAGCAATCAAAGCATGCAATTCAATTCAAATCTTAACAAGCAAGAGTCTATATTAGTATTGACACAAGAAACAAAAGAACAAAGGGTGCAAGAGCTCTCGCCATCCGTGACTCGAATGCCTCCAAATGGTGTTTGTGTGCAAGAAAGGGGATAGGGAATACGAGATGAAAACGTATTTTTGTGTTGAGAACTCAATCTACTAAAGTTTCACACTTGGTCTTCTTTGGAATCTTATCTTGACTCGTCCCCAGACCACTAGCCAGGTACATGTCAATTTGATCCACTCCTTTTTCGATATTTTGAGCACTCATGCAATGGATGAGCGTGACCAAGAAAGTTGACACCAAAAAGGCGAAACAGAAAGAAGGTGGAGGAGGAAGACAAAAATGTGTGAAAGGCTCACATCAATGAGGACAATCATATGCGAGAGAAGGCCATATGATAGATATGATGTGAGGAGTAGGGATTTCCATGCAACAGATGCACATGTGAGCTAAAAGCTCTCCAAGGGAACTAGTGGGGGTGCATCTAACTTGCTTGCTCATGAAGACCTAGAGCTCGTTTGAGGAGGCTCATCATTGGAATATACAAGCCAAGTTCTATAGTGAGAAGGTTCCCCACATAGCTATATGCATGATGATGATCTCTATGGAGTACAAGGGATAGAGGATGAAGTACTAGTGTGGATCTCTCAACAAGGAATAGTAGTGTGCCCCCTTCTCTCTTTTTCTTTTTCTTTTTCTCTTTTTTCTTTTTTTTTGTATTTTTTTGGTGGCATCAATGGATCTTTCTATTTGACTCTCATTTGTCCTCTTTGGGATCTTTTGATTTTGTCCTCTTTGGGATCTTTTCCTCACTTTAGGGGAAATACTCTATATTTTACAAGAATATAGGAGATCTTTCACACTTTACAAAGGTACTCAGAAAAAGAAGATGTAACTATCATGATGCAAATGTATGCCTCTGCCAGGATAGCAGGATATGCAATGATACTAGCGCGTCATGTAGCAATGATTAGGGCAAGGCCCAACTAGCATGCGGCTCATCGATCAAGCAAGTAGGATGTATGACATGAAGATCAAGTCATGAGAAGGTGGATATTGCATGGCAATGTATCTCGGAAAGGCTATGGAAATGCCTTGTAGGTAGGTATGGTGTCTGTTTTGAGGAAAGATATAAGGAGTTTTATGATGACAGAGCGTATCATGCCAAGGGTTTGGATGCACCGTCGAAGTATGCGCCAACTCTCGAGGTGAGAAAGGGCAATGCACGGTACCGAAGAGGCTACAAAAATATGGGTGGTGGAAGTGTCAACTTTCGAATACTCACATTAGTCCGAAGAACTCATGCACTTATTATCGGTAACTCTCAATCTAATCAGGAGGTTCACAAAGAGACAAGTACCCCGAGGAGGAGTGTATGGGGGTTTGGTTATCCTTGCGCATCCTCGACTCATGGTACGTGAGTGTACTCTAATATTCGATCCCTCCAAAGATTAGCGATCCATCTAGTAGCTAGAGTTCTCAACTAGTTTTGTAGGTTTTGAAAATAAACAAGGATTGCACAAAATACGACACCTATCACTAATAGGCTAGAGCTGTTGACACCAAAAGTTCAAACATTACTCACATCAATACCTCAAAACTTTTGCAAGTTACTACTAAAATTAAATAGCAACCTCAATTACCTACTTTCAAGACAAGATACAACTCAGTGCAACAACCAACTCTCTTAATAAGATAAACATGAAGACTAAAGAGAGTTCCAGCAATAAACAAAACAAAATCCAAGGCTCTTGCTAAAGACAAACTAAAACTAAAACTAAACATGGCAGTAGCTACGAAAAGATAAAGAACACACAACAACAAAAAGATAGGCCTGAAGAATCCTATGATGTGTTCTAGATTTTGAAAGTGGAGCGTGTTTCTCTCCCACAGAAACTAAGAAGGGATCTAACTTGTTATGAAACGCAAGAAAATCTAAAGAAACTAAAAATAAAACCTAAGAGCGAGACACTCCAAGCATAGCACATAACACATGAATTGATAAAAATATAGTGAGACGAAGGACGAACTGATGATTGTTGATGGAGAAGGGGATGCACGGGGGCATCCCCAAGCTTAGACGCTTGAGTCTCCTTGAATATGTCTTGGGGGTAAATTGGGTCATCCCCAAGCTTGAGCGTTTGACACTCCTGAATCTTCTTTCATCCTCTTCCCTCGCACACTTGAAAACTCACTTCATACATAACTCATCACAATCTGATTAGCGAGGTTAGTATCCATAATAAAATAATTTTTTCTCTACTGGAAATAAGGATATTCTTGAAGAGCTACTATTTCTCAAGATTTCCAAAAAAATTTTGCAAAGAAAAAGCAAGCTTAAGGTTTGCAAAAGTTAGGAGAGACAAAACGTGGCAGAATCTGTGAAAACAGAACAGCAGGTAGTAAAGAATTTTTTAGGGGTACTTATGCAAGTCAAATAAAAAAACTCAAAACATACGAAAGTTCCGTGATTGTATATATAACGCTGTGTAAAAAATTCAGCTCAAAAAGATGAACTGGTGATTTGATCTGATTTTTCCCGTCACGAGGACAGAATCTGTTTTCTGGACAGCATGTCACAACTTTCATTTCCCTAGTCATATGAGGCTATAACTTGGCACAAAGCTTGAAATAAAAGATACAATGATGTTGATACAGTAGTAACAATCATCAAGACCACTAAAAATAGAAGTAAAAACACAAAATAAAGATAACAAGGGTTGTCTCCCTAGAGATCTTTCTTTATAGCCATAAAGATAGGCTTAAGATTTTAGTGATGCTCTCATAGGAATAAGAGTTGAAGCACAAAAGAGAGCATAAAGAAGCAAATACCAAACACATTTAAGTCTAACATGTTTCCTATGCAAAGGGATCTTTTAGAGAAATAACTCATTGAAGCATAAATATATTAGCATAGGAAGGCAAAAAATGTGCAACTTCAAAACCTTCAACATAAAGAGAGGGAACTTGATATTATTGAAATATCTATAAGCATATGTTCCCCTCTCATAATAATTTTCAGTGGGATCATGAATAAACTCAAAAATATAAGTATCACATAAAAAATTCTTATCATGATCCACAAGCATAGAAAAATTGTTACTCTCCACATAAGAAAAATCCTTCTCATTAGTAATAGTTGGAGCAAACTTAAGAAAATAGCTATCACTTGAATCATTCTTATCATGATACACTTCCAAACATTCATTCTTTATAGCATAAGTGTCATCCCAATAATCATCATAGATAGGAGGCAAAGTATCATCAAAATAAATTTCCTCGTCGAAACTTGGGGGGCTAAAAAGACCATCTTCATAAAACGTAGCATCCCCAAGCTTATTGCTTTGCATATCATTAGGATCAAAGGTATTCAAAGAAGACATACTAGTAATATTGGAATCATGAAGAGTATGCAAATAAAGCTCCATAGGTTTTTTTGATTTTCTCTTCAAACACTTCATGTCCCAATTCAAGGTAGAGCTCATAGAGCTCTCTCATTTTGTTGTTGTTTTCCATAAAGCCTAACTAGTGAAAATAAAAACAAGAAACGAAAAGATTTAATTGCAAGATCTAAAGATATACCTTCAAAGCTTACCTCCCCGGCAACGGCGCCAGAAATAGCTTGATGTCTATGCATGCTTCTATTCTTGTAGACTATGTTGGGCCTCCAAGCGCAGAGGTTTGTAGGACAGCAACAATTTCCCTCAAGTGGATGACCTAAGGTTTATCGAACTCCGGGAAGTAGAGGTTGAAGATGTTCTCTCTCAAGCAACCCTGCAATTAAGATACAAAAAGTCTCTTGTGTCCCCAACACACCTAATACAACTAGGAGTTGTATAGGTGCACTAGTTCGGCGAAGAGATGGTAAAATATGGGTGATAGGTGTGGCAAAACAAAGTAATATAAATCTGTAATAAAAAGTGCAGCAAGCAAACATGTAACAAAAGTGAGTGCAAACGGTGTAACAATGATGGAAACAAGGCCTAGGCTTCATACTTTCACTAGTGGCAACTCCCAACAACATTAACATAGCCTAATCACATGATATTTTCACTAAAACATGCATTGGAGACGTACTCGGAGGTCATTCCTTTGTGGTCAAGAGAGGACGAGAATTGTGTAGGACTACAAAAGCACACCTTAGAGTTCGTAGTTCTCATCTATGGATTTCCCAATGTCACCGCGGCCATCCAAAGAGAGTACCACAATCACCACAACATATCTAAAGGATAGTCAAAGACAAGCACCAAGAGACTCTCAATCTTCAATCCACACACAAAAGAAAAAATCACTCATGATAATATTCTTCTAACCCATGTCCAATAGACCGCTGTCACCTTGGTCTCGGAGATTATACTAGATAAGATCAATTGAGTACATCAATCCAATACATAGAGGAAGGGGAAATATCATGGGATCACCCTAGATTAACATAACCTATGATCACAACTAAGATCACATCATGGGAGAGAGAGAGAAGAACACATAGCTACTGGTAGAAACCTCAGCCCCGAGGAGGAACTACTCACGTTTCATGGAGGAGGGAAGCAACAACGATGGAGATGAATCCGGGGGCACTTCCCCGTCCTGGCAGGGTGTCGGCACAGGAATTCTGTCCCCCTGAAACTTGATGGCGATGGCGGCGGAGATCGGAATTGCTTCTGGAAAAAGTACTTCAATATTAGGGATTTCCTCCGCGGGGGCTAAATATAGGCCAAAGGAGGGGGCCAGGGGGGCCATAGGGAAGCCAGGAGGGCAGGTGGCGCGGCCTAGGGTGGACCTGCGCCGGGCACCCTCCTAGGCCCCTGGTGGTGGCCCTCCTGCCATTTCTTGGTTATTCAGGAATCTTCCGGAGCGCTGATTCTTTATATAATTTTTCCGGGATTTATTGGGCACTTTAATTATTGGAAAAACCTGAAATACAAAAACAGCAGAAAATAGGAACTGGCAACTGGGTGCACTGAGTTAATAGATTAGTCCAAATATGCTCAAAACTGTATGAAAGTTCAAGCAAAACATGGCAAAGTCACACAAAACATGCATGGAGCAAGCAGAAATTATAGATACGTTTGGGACGTATCAACTGTTACCGTTGCTATCGTCACTACCACTATTATCGCAGTTGCTATTAATATCTTGTTGCAAGTAAGTGTATCTCAGGAGCGGTGGAACTGACAACTCCACTGTTAAAGCTTGTGGATATTCTTTGGCTCGACTTGATTCGAATCAATAAATTGGGTTATCTTACTCACGAAGACTATCTCGATCCCCTGCAGTTGTGGGTTATCAGTACCCCGGTCCATATCTCTACTATTGTTTACACCTTCAATTTACTTTCAGTATTTACTTTTCCACATCTATCACTATCATTATTATCCCGTGCGTTTTATCCTTTGTAAAGAACAAGGCCGAAGGAATTGAAAACTCCTTTGTACTCGTTGGGAGAAAAGCTATCTGTTGTGTGTGCAGGTCCAGGTGAAGTAAGCAACTTAGAGTTGTGAACAGCTCCATTGTTCACTTCACCACCTACTTGTATCTGTTGGAGTCCTACTGGTTCGATACTTCAAACCTTAGCATCCTTGCTAAGGGAAACTTGCTGCTACGCTACATATCACCTTCCACTTGGGGTAACCAACGAGGGACGAGAAGCTATCTCATGTATCAAGAAAATTTCTGGCGCCGTTTCCGGGGACTCCACTCTTCCAGATAGGGGAGTTGCATGCTATCTTTTATCTTTGCTTTTTAGTCTTGTTATTTTACCTTTCAGTTTTTATCTTTAGTGTCCTTTATCAAAAATCTAAAAATATATATTATGTCTAGTTCCTTACTTTCCAATCAATGTCTGACTTCTTTGAAACCAGATCTTATTGGCATGGAGGATTTACCGAGGATCAATAAAAGTGGTACAAGGAACACCGCTTTTCTCAAAAGGGGATACACTTATGGAAACAAATACACCAGTTGTATGACTATGCTAGAAACTTGTGCTCAATATATAATTTATCTTTCTGCAGGGATGAATCTGGTTGCTTTATGAGGCACAAACACCTTGCTTTCCAATGTGACTACAATGATGATGAAACCTTAGCTTCTTATGCTAAGAGGAATTATGATTTTGATGATGTAGAGCAAATAGAAGAATTTGTTGCTTAAAAGGGTGCCTATGAAATTACTTCTCTTCTTAAAAGTATTGATGACGCCTCTTACAAATCTGAGAGTCTTGATATACTTAACTATTGTTTGTAAAATTACGATGCAAATTATTATATTACTGATCATCTTGAGAGAATCTCTCCCCCAAAGGAAGAGACTAATGATTTGAGGGACTCTATGGAAGAAGAAATTGCTGAACATGAAAGCTCCTTAGATGAAAAAGAGGAGGAGAGTGACGAACAAAAGGAGGAAGAATGGAGCCATAAACGTCTACCTTCTAATTATATTAACTCTTTGACTCTTACCTTATATGAATGTTATGATCCCATGGATTCTTTTGAAATATCCCTTTTTGATGAAGTTGATGCCTTCTATGCTTATGGCCATGATGCCAATATGGATTATGCTTGCGAAGATGAACTTGCTACAGTTCATTACGTCAAGAATGAAATTGTTACTATTGCACCCACACTTTATTTCCCTATTATCCTTTCGAAATCTCCAACTCCGGAGAATTTTCCTCTTATCGAAGCTCAATGTGATGGGTTGCATTTATGATCCTAAAAACCGTGTTGAAAAAAATACACGTGTGCTTGTAGGTCATGAACAATATGATTTATGTGATAGTTATATTCATGATGTTGTTCATGATACTACTGAAAACTAGTTTTAGAGAGGGAAGTTTTGTTGTAGAAACTTCCATATTACTAAAACTCCTCTCTTCATGTTGAAAGTTTTCAAGTTGTTCTTGTTCCACCTTCCTATGCATGACACTTTGTGCTTCTTTGATTTATTTTCTTACAAGATGCCTATGAATAGGAAGTGGGTTAGGCTTAAATGTGTTTCATATTTGCTTCTTGATGTTCTATTTTGCTTCAATTCTTATTTTTGTGAGAGCATCTTCTATAATTTTTATGCCTAGCTAATGGCTTTAAAGAAGCACTTTCGGGAGGCAGCCCGCACCGAATTTAGGTTTTACTTTTTGTTTTTCTTCTGTTTTTAGTGGTCTTGATGATTGTTACTAATGTAGAAACATCATTTTATCTTTACTTTTCAAGCTTTGTGCCTTTTATAGCCTCATACGACAAGGGAAGTGAAAGTTGTGACATGCTGTCCAGAAAACAGATTCTGTCCTCGTGACTAGAAAAATCAGAGAAAAATCCCAGTTCATCTTTTTGAGCTGAATTTTTTACACAGCGTGCTCTATACAATTACGAAACTTTCGTATGTTCTGAGGTTTTTTATTGGAGTTGCAGAAGTATCCATAAAAAATTCTTTACTACCTTCTGGTCTGTTTTTCACAGATTCTGTCCTGTTTTGCCTTTTGTTCGTTTTGCAAACCTTAAGCTTGCTTTTTCTTTGCAAAAACTTTATGGAAATCTTGAGAAACAGTAGCTCTTTAAGATTATCTTTATTTCCAGTAGAGAAAAAATTATTTTATTATGGGTACTGACCTCGCTAATCAGATTATGATGAGTTATGTATGAAGGGAGTTTTCAAGTGTGCGAGGAAAGATGATGAAAGAAGATTAAGAAGTGTCAAGCGTTCAAGCTTGGGGATGCCCCCATGCATCCCCAAGAAATATTCAAGGAGACTCAAGCGTCTAAGCTTGGGGATTCCCCCGTGCATCCCCTTCTCCATCGACAATTATCAATTCGTCTCTCGTTTCACTATGTTTTTATCACTTCATGCGTTATGTGCTATCCTTCGAGCGTCTCGCTCTTAGGTTTTTTTTAGTTTTCTTTAGCTGTGCTTGCTGTTCATAACAAGTTAGAACCCAGATTGCTTTGTGTGGGAGAGAAACACGCTCCACTTCACCCTAGAACACATCATAGGATTTTCATGCTTATCTTTGTTGTGTGTGTTCTTTATCTTTTTCATAGATGCTGTCATGTTTAGCTCTTAGTTTTCATGCTTATCTTTTTTAAAGAGCTTTTTTTAGTTTGTTGCTAGAACTTTCTTGAGTTTTCATGTTTATATTGTTTAGAGAGTTTGCCTGTTGCACTGAGTTTTGTGTCTTGACTTGAAGTAGGTAATTGAGGTTGCTATTCTTTTGTAGTAGTAACTTGCAATAGTTTTGAGGTGTTGTTTTGAGTAAT
The DNA here is from genome assembly GCA_950022295.1 of Bromus sterilis. Taxonomy (NCBI): domain Eukaryota; kingdom Viridiplantae; phylum Streptophyta; class Magnoliopsida; order Poales; family Poaceae; genus Bromus; species Bromus sterilis. The sequence goes on along the minus strand of OX465599.1, from coordinate 277,097,449 downwards.
GCTTGGACTTTTGGTGTCAAGAGCTTTAGCCTATTAGTGATAGATGTCGTATTTTGGGCAATCCGTGTTTATTTTCAAAAACCTACAAATTAGTTGAGAACTCTAGTTACTAGATGGATCACTACTCTTCTGACGGGTCGAATATTAGAGTACACTCATGTACCATGAGTCGAGGATACGCAAGGATAACCAAACCCCCATACACTCCTCCTCGGGGTACTTGTCTCTTTGTGAACCACCTTATTAGATTGAGACTTACCGATAATAAGTGCATGAGTTCTTCGGACTAATGTAAGTATTCGAAAGTTGACACTTCCACCTTCCCATATTTTGCTAACCTCTCCTGTGTCGTGCATTGCTTTCTTCTCACTCCGAGAGTTAGCGTCCACCTTCGCCGGTACATCCAAACCCTTGGCACGATACGCTCTTTCATCATAAACCTCCTTATATCCTTCCTCAAAACAGCCACCATACCTACCTACCAAGGCATTTCCATAGCCTTTCCGACATATATTGCCATGTAACATCCATCTTCTCATGACTTGATCTTCATGTCATACATGCTACTTGCTTGATCGATGAGACACATGCTAGTTGGGCCTTGCCCTAATCATTGCTACATGACGCGCTATTATCATTGCATATCCTGCTACACTGGCAAAGGCATACATTTGCATACATCATGATAGCTACATTGAGTACTTTTGTAAAGTGTGAAAGATCTTCTATACTTTTTGTAATATATAGAGTGTTGCCCCTAAAGTGAGGAAAAGATGCCAAAGTGGACAAATTAAAAGATCCCAAAGAGGAAAAAATTAAAAGATCCCAAAGATAACAAATGAGAGAGAAATAGAAAGAGCCATTGAGGCCACCATAAAATATACAAAAAATAGAAAAAAGAGAAAAATAAATAAAAAGAGAGAAGGGGGCACACTACTATTCCTTTTGAGAGATCCACACTCGTACTCCCTTTTATATCTTGTACTCCACAGAGATTAGCATTCATGCATATAGCTATGTGGGGACCTTCACACTATAGAACTTGGCTTGTATATTCCAATGATGAGCCTCCTCAAAAGAGCTCTAGGTCTTCTTGAGCAAGCAAGTTGGATGCACCCCCACTAGTTCCATTGGAGAGCTTACCTTAGCTCATATGTGCATCCGTTGCATGGCAATCCCTACTCCTCACATCATATCTATCATTTGGCTTTCTCTCGCCTATGATTGTCCTCATTGATGTGAGCCTTTCACACCTTTTTTGTGTTCCTCCTCCACATTATTCTCTCTTTGCCATCCTAAGTGTCAACTTTCTTGCTTACGCTCATCCATTGCATGAGTGCTGAAAATGTCGAAAAGGAGTGGATCATTTTGACTTGCACCTGGCTAGTGGTCTGGGGATGAGTCAAGATAAGATTCCAAAGAAGACCAAGTGTGACACTTTAGTAGATTGAGTTCTCAACATAAAAACACTTTTTCTCGTATATCCCTATCCCCTTTCTTGCACGCAAACACCATTTGGAGACATTCGAGTCACGGACAGCGAGAGCTCTTGCACCTTTATGTTCTTATGTTGCTTATTTCAATGCTAAATATAGACTCTTGCCTGTTATGACTTGAATTGAATTACACGCCTTGATTGCTTTACTTACAAAGTTCTTATATGGTTGTTAGCATGTCACCACATAAATTATGCTTGTTATCATTTACCTACTCGAGGACGAGCAGGAATTAAGCTTGGGGATATTGATACGTCCAAAATGTATCTATAATTTCTGCTTGCTCCATGCCTCTTTTGTGTGATATTGCTATGATATTGATGAACTTCCATACACTTTTGATCATATTTGGACTAACCTATTAACTCAGTGCACCCCAGTGCCAGTACCTATTTTCTGCTGTTTTTGTATTTCAGGTTTCCCCCTTACTAAAAGTACAAGAAAAATTCTGGGAAAAATATAGGAAAAATCAGCGTACCGGAAGCTTCGCGAAGAGACCGAGAGGGTCTAGAGGGGAGCCGGGGGGGCCCCAGGCGGCCAGTGGGCGCGCCAGGGGGGCGCCTGGAGCCTCTGGCCCACCTCTGGATGCCCCCTTTCGCCTATTTATTCCCCGTGACGAGAAACCCTCGGGGACGGAACCATTTTTCGCGATATCTCCTCTGTTCCGCCGCCGCCGCGCTTCCAAGATAGGGAGCACCAGAAGACCTCCTCCCGGCACCCTGCCGGAGGGAGGAATCACCTCCGGGAGGTTCTCCACCACCATGGATGCTTCCCGGATGAACCGTGAGTATTCAACCTTGGACCATGGGTCTATGATCAGTAGCTATGTGATGTTCTCCTCCCCTCTTTGTTCTTCATGGACTAGACCTCGTGAGCTTCCCTACGTGATCCAGGCACATATGTAATCTTTCTGTTGTGGCTATGCTGAGTTTGCCAGGATCCAATGGATTATGAGATTATTTTCAGATTGTGATTGAGTTATATATTTGATTCTCTTCTTTTATATTTACGTTCTTGAGAAACTCTTGCATGTTCTCCGTGGTTGTTTATTGCTTTGGCCAAGTAGTAGGTAGTGACTCCAAGAGGGATCGTTATGCATGATTGTGGGTTCATGCCCCCCGATGACTAGCTTGAGTGACAGAAACATGAGTCTAGGGGATGTGCTGTTACCACAAGGGGGAAACAACGGTTCTTGTACTTGCGGGTGCAAGGATTGTTTACTTTACGCAAAGTTCTTTAATGCAGTTGTCTGTTTCTTTGAGTTTACACTTTGGGTGGGATTCGCAACTTAATACTAGCGAGATGTTCTGGATAGATATCTCAAGGTGGATGATTAGTGGGTAGATGCAGATGGATTTCGGTCTACTTGTCTTGCCGTACCGCCCGTGCTTTTGAGCCTCTTCCTTTCTGCATAGCATAATTTGCATTGGTTTGCGCACATAATCCTGTCAATTGCCCAGCTGTGATTTGTTTACCTCGCATGGCTATTTTATCGTCTTTTGGGAGAGAGACATCACTAGTGAACATCATAGTACCCCGGTCCATATCTCTACTATTGTTTACACCTTCAATTTACTTTCAGTATTTCCTTTTCCGCAACTATCACTATCATTATTATCCCGTGCGTTTTAACCTTTGTAAACATCAAGGCCAGAGGAATTGACAACTCCTCTGTACTCGTTGGGAGCAAAGCTATCTTTTGTGTGTGCAGGTCTAGGTGAAGTAAGCAACTTAGAGTTGTGAACGACGCCATTGTTCACTTCACCACCTACTTGTATCTGTTGGAGTCCTACTGGTTCGATACTTCAAACCTTAGCATCTTTGCTAAGGGAAACTTGCTGCTATACTTCATCTCACCTTCCACTTGGGGTAGCCAACGAGGGACGAGAAGCTATCTCGTGTATCAGTAATACATTTGCATCATGATAATTACATTTTCTTTATGTGAGTACCATTGTAAAGTGTGAAAGATCTCCTATATTCTTGTAAAATATAGAGTGTTACCCCTAAGGTGAGGAAAAGATCCCAAAGAGGAAAAAATCAAAAGATCCCAAAGAGGACAAATGAGAGTTAAATAGAAAGAGCCATTGAGGCCACCAAAAAAATACAAAAAATAGAAAAAAGAGAAAATAAAAAAATAAAAAGAGAGAAGGGGGGGGGGACACTACTATTCCTTTTGAGAGATCCACACTAGTACTTCATGCTCTAACCCTTGTACTCCATAGAGATCATCATACATGCATATAGCTATGTGGGGGCCCTTCACACTATAGAACTTGGATTGTATATTCCAATGATGAGCCTCCTCAAATGAGTTCTAGGTCTTCTTGAGCAAGCAAGTTGGATGCACCCCCACCAGTTCCCTTGGAGAGCTTTTAGCTCACATGTGCATCCGTTGCATGGCAATCCTTACTCCTCACATCATATCTATCATATGGCCTTCTCTCGCCTATGGTTGTCCTCATTGATGTGAGCCTTCCACACCTTTTTTTGTCTTCCACCTCCACCTTCTTTCTGTTTCGCCTTTTAGGTGTCAACTTTCTTGCTCACGCTCATCCATTGCATGAGTGCTCAGAATATCGAAAGGGAGTGGATCAGTTTGACTTGTACCTGGCTAGTGGTTTGAGGACGAGACAAGATAAGAATCCAAAGGAGACTAAGTGTGAAACTTTAGTAGATAGTAGTTCTCAATAACCTTTTTTTCTCTCTTTTTCCCAGTCCCCTGCTTGCACGCAAACACCATCAGGAGACATTCGAGTCACGGACAGCGAGAGATCTTGCACCCTTTGTTCTTTTGTTGCTTGTGTCAATGCTAATATAGACTCTTGCTTGTTAAGGCTTCAATTGAATTACATGCTTTGATTGCTTTACTTAAAAGTCCTTATATGGTTGTGTGGCATGTCGCCACAGAAATTATGCTTGTTATCATTTCCCTACTCGAGGATGAGCATGAATTAAGCTTGGGGATGTTGATACGTCCCAAACTTATCTATAATTTCTGCTTGCTCCATGCATGATTTGTGTGACTTTTCCATGTTTTTCTTGAACTTTCATACGCTTTTGATCATATTTGGACTAACCTATTAACCCAGTGCACCCAGTTTCCAGTTCTTGTTTTCTTCAGTTTTATATTTCAGGTTTTCCGGCCATTAAAAGTGCCAAATAAATTCTGGAAAATTATATAAAAATCAGCGTCTCGGAAGCTTCCCGAAGAACCAAAGATGGAAGGGAGTGGACCCACCAGGGCCCCAGGAGGGTCCCTGGCACGGCCCACCCTAGGGCGTGCCGAGCACCCTCCTGGCTGCCCTGTGACCCCCTCGGTACCCCCCTTGGCCTATATTTAGTGCCCGCGGAGGAAACCCCCAATATCGATTTGATATTCCCGTTCTGCTCTTTGTACCGCTGCCAGGAGAAGCTGCCCCGGCACCCTGCCAGATGGAGGAATCCCCTCCGGTAGACCATCCATCGCCATGGACGCCTCCCGGTTGTGCTGTGAGTAGTCCCCCTTGGACCATGGGTCCATGACCAGTAGATATGTGATGTTCTCCTCCCCTCTTTGTGCTTCCCCTTTAGAGACCTCGTGAGCTGCCTCACATGATCGAGGAACCTTTGTAATTTTCTGTGTTGCTATGCTAAGTTTGCTGGGATCTTATGGATTATGAGACTATGTTCAGATTGTGATGAGTAATATATTTGGTTCTCTTTTATATTTGTGTTCTTGAGTTAATTCTTGCATGTTCTCCGTTGCCGTATTTTACTTTGGCCAAGTGATTTGTTGCAACTCCAAGAGGGAGCGTTATGCTTGATTGTGGGTTCAGCCCCCTGATGTCTAGCTTGAGTGACAGAAACATGAGACTAGGGGATGTGCTGTTGCCACCAGGGATAAAACAACGGTGCTTGTACCCGCGGGTGCAAGGATTGTTTACTTTACGCAAAGTTCTTTTAATGCAGTTGTCTGTTGCTTTGAGTTTACACTTTGGGTGGGATTCTTAACTTAAGTCCAGCGAGATGTTCTGGATAGATATCTCAAGGTGGATGATTCATAGTAGATGTAGATGGATTTCGGTCTACTTACCTTAGTGTACTGCCCATTGCTTTTGAGCCTCTTCCTTTCTTTTGTAGCATAGTTAGCAGTGCGGTGCGTTTATAACCCTGTCAATTGCCCAACTATGATTTGTTTACCTTGCTAGCACTTTTATCGTCTTTTGGGAGAGAGACATCACTAGTGAATGTCATGGGACCCCGGTCCATATTTCCACCATTGTTTACACCATCAATTTACTTTCAGTTTTTACTTTCAGTTGCACTTTTATCTCTTGCGTTGATCCTTCGTAAACAGCAAGGACGGAGGAATTGACAACTCCTCTGAACTCGTTGGGAGCAAAGTTATTTGCTGTGTGTGCAGGTCCAGCTGAAGTAAGCAATCTTTAGATTGTGAACGGTGCCATTGTTCACTTTACCACCTTCTTGTATCTCTTGGAGTCCTACTGGAGACAATCTAAACCTTAACATCTTCGTTAAGGGAAATTTGCTGCTATGCTACATCTCACCTTCCACTTGGGGTAACCAACAAGAAGTGAGAGAAATATCTTCCTCACCGTATCATATACCCATCATTATTCTCTTCGACATCCTAAGTGCCAAATAATCTTGCTTGCGCCCATTCATTGCATGAGTGCTCAAAGTCAAAAGGGAGAGGATCGGATTGTCTCGTACCTGGCCGACGGTATGTGGATGAGTCATAATAATATTCCAAGGGGACCATGTGTTAAAATTAGTAGATTGAGTTCTCAAAAACTATTCAATATTTTTATGCTCTAAAACTTCCCCACTCCTGGCACAGGAACTCCGACTGGAGACATTTGATTCAAGGACATCAAGAGCTCAATTGTCTATATGTTCTTTCATTGCTTGCTTTAATATCAACTATAGATTATTGCTTTATATCACTTTGTCCGTGGCTTATGTATCTTCAGTACATTAGATTGATTGCTTATACTCCTAGTAGCATGTCACATCAGAATTATCTTGTTATCATTTACCTACTCGAGGACGAGTATGAATTAATCTTGGGGATGTTAATACGTCTCAAACGTATCTATAATTTTTTCTTGTTCCATGCTTATTTTGTGTCATTGCTACAACTTTTTTCCATTCTTTTAAATCATTTACTGGACGAACCTACTAATATAGAGCCCAGTGCCAGTTTCTGTCTGTTTTGTCGTTGCAATGCAAAAAAGGTCCAATAAATGAAGTTGCTCAGAAAATTCCCAAAAAATTACCAAAAATGTTTTTCATCAGGAGTCCTCCGGCTGGGGGAGGAGCTCTAGGGGAGGTGCACACCCACCAGGCGGCCATAGGGCGCGCCCAGGGGGGACCCGCGCCACCTGGCCGACCGGTTGAGGTGGGGGCCCCCTCAGACTCCCCTTCGGCCTATTTTTTTCCTCGGAACCCAAAAACCCGAGATATCCCATCATATTTTCCAGAAGTGATCCCGATCTCCACCGCCATCGAAACCTAGCTTCAGGGGTCACCAGGATCCTGTTCTGGCACCCTGCCGGAGAGGGCCTTGGCCCCCGGGGTCATCTTCATCAACCCTTCTTCACCCCATGATTGATCTCCTAGATCTTCAATACAAAGTTCTCATGATCTGCCCTACATAATTGAGATCCATATGATGTAATTGGTGTTGTGTTTTTTGGGATCTGATGAATTGTTACATTGTTAAATCCTAAGAAGTTTATGAATTGTTATTGCTGGAATTTGTTGTTCTTAATGCTTGTTACTAGTGCACGAGTAACATGATTTCAGATATGAGCACTTTATGGTTGCATGATTATAACTTTTTTTCTAGATCTTATGTACGGTTGTATGCACATGTTATAGTCCGGAACCAGCGATCTCAATGGTGACAACTTGGGAAACCAAAGGGGATGGGCTATAATTTGAGTATTACACGTGTTCATAGAGTGTTAATGCTTTGTTCCGGTGCTCTTTGACAGGAGCACCTTAATCTCCATAAGTTCCTTATTTGGGCCCGTTGGTAGAGGGAGGGTAAGACAAAATATATTGTGCAAGTTCTTATGGTAAGCACGTACAACTACATACGAAATACATGCCTACGTATGGTTCTTAGACTAGGATGCTCTAGTTTGTTCTTTGGCTAGAGTTAGTGCAATTTTTTCAATTGCCCAACTTTAATTTGTGCACCCAACACTTGTTCTTTTGCTTGGAGAGTTACCACTAGTGAAACCTTGAACCTCGGTCCATCTTTCATCTTTATTTCCTTCGTTGTTACTATTGCTCTCGTTACTTCTGCTACTCCTTTGTTACTACTTTGTGGTGTTGGTGATTGGGGAAGTCTTAAAGGCTACACCCGTCAACACACCGTTGCTACTAAATATCTTGTCTAGTGCTTTTTCAGGTGTGGTTGAATTGAAAACTCAAATGCTAAGGCTTATAAGTATTATTTGGCTCCCCTTGTGTCGAATCAATAAATTGGGTTATACCTGCCCGCGAATACTATTCCGACCCCATACACTTGTGGGTTATCAACATTACACCAAGACAAGTAGACTGTTTATTGATGTCTACGCATGCTTCTATTCTTGTAGACTTTGTTGGGCCTCCAAGCGCAGAGGTTTGTAGGACAACAACAATTTCCCTCAAGTGGATGACCTAAGGTTTATCGAACTCAGGGAAGTAGAGGTTGAAGATGGTCTCTCTCAAGCAACCCTGCAATTATGATACAAGAAGTCTCTTGTGTCCCCAACACACCTAATACAACTAGGAGTTTTATAGGTGCAGTAGTTCGGCGAAGAGATGGTAAAATACGAGTGATAGGTGTGGCAAAGCAAGGTAATATAAATCTGTAATAAAAAGTGCAGCAAGCAAACATGTGACAAAAGTGAGCACGAACGGTGTAACAATAGAGGAAACAAGGCCTAGGCTTCATACTTTCACTATTGGAAACTCTCAACAACATTAACATAGTCTAATCACATGATATTTCCCATAAAACATGCAATGGAGACGCACTCGGAGGTCATTCCTTTGTGGTCAAGAGAGGATGAGAATTATGTAGGGCCACAAAAGCACACCTCAAAGTTCGTAGTTCTCAATCTATGGATTTCCCAATGTCACCGCGGCCATCCAAAGAGATTACCACAATCACCACAACATATCTCAAGGATAGTCAAAGACAAGCACCAAGAGACTCTCAATCTTCAATCCACACACAAAAGAGAAAATCACTCATGAAAATATTCTTCTAACCCATGTCCAATAGACCGCTGTCACCATGGTCTCTGGGATTATACTAGATAGGATCAAGTGAGTACATCAAATCCAATACATAGAATAAGGGGAAACATCATGGGATCACCCTAGATTAACATAGCCAATGATAACAACAAAGATCACATCATGGGAGAGAGAGAAACCACATAGATCAAGATACAAGCCTTAGCCCCGAGGGGGACTACTCACACATGGACATGGTGAGAGGGAGAGTTGTTGATGGAGAGGTGCAGCCCAGAGGAGATGAAGGAGACAACGACGGCGGTGGCCACGACGACGACGACGGCGGTGGCCACGGCCCTTGGGGGCAGCGGTCCTTGGCCCCCTTCTTCTTCCTTGGAGATGGTGCTGCTGTGGAGATTGATCCTCCCCTCAAGACGGATGCCAAGGGGGAGGAAATTTCGTGGTACCCTTTGACCTAGGTTTCCTCTCTTTATATAGACTCTCGGATTCCCGTCATCCAGATTACATCTTCGGTATTTCGGGGGTCCAGGGAGCATCCGAACTCCGATTGGGCCGAATTTTATATCTAGATCCACCGGAAAACAATTCCCTACAACTTTGTAGTTTAAGTTTTTTTCTATTTGAGGAAGTATTCTAGCATTTCCGAGGCGATATTTAAAACCTGTCTAGTGGAGACAGATTTCGGGAGAGTTAGAGTCCAACTCCTACAAGGCTTCTTTTTGTGATTTTTCCTTTATCCAAGTAATTCCTACACATAAATTACAAAAACAAGAACTTGTGCACTCTTGCAACCATTAATAGGTTAGTTCCAAAATATATTATAAAAAGATATGAAAGTGTATCAAAAGCATAGCAATATCACACAAAACATGCATGGAGCAAGCAGAAGTTATAGATATGTTTGGGACGTATCATTCATTCATCAGCATCTACTCACTAATCCTCCACCTTGAGATATCTATCCAGAACATCTCTCTTGTATTAAGTTGCGAACTGATACGTCTCAAATATATCGATAATTTCTGCTTGCTCCATGTTTTGTGTGATATTGCTATGATCTAGATACACTTTCATACACTTTTGATCATATTTGGACTAACCTAATAACTCAGTGCACCCCAGTGCCAGTTCATGTTTTCTGTTGTCTTTATATTTCAGTTTTCCCCATATAAAAAATGCTCCAAAAATCCGGGAAAAAATCAGATAAAAAATCAGCGTGTCGGAAGACTCCAGAAGCCCGAAGGAGGGCCAGGGGGCCACCACCAGGCACCCAAGCGGCCACCTGGCGCGGACAGGGGTTGGCCGCACCAAGGGGGCGCCTGGCCCCCTGGTGGCCCCCCTGGCTGCCCCCTTCGCCTATTTATTCTCCGTCACGGGGAAACTCCAAAGACATAACCCTATTTCGCAAATTCTCCTCTGTTTCGCCGCCGCCGCGCTTCCAAGATCGGGAGCACCGTCAGGACCCTTCCCGGCACCCTGCTGGAGGGAGGATCGAACTCTGGGAGCTTCTCCTCCACCATGGACGCTTCCCGGATGTGCCATGACTAGTCTACCTTGGACCATGGGTCCGTGATCAGTAGCTATGTGATGTTCTCCTCCCATCTTTGTTCTTCATGGTTTAGACCCCGTGAGCTGCCCTACATGATCAAGGCACATATGTAATTCTTTCTGCTTTTGCTATGCTGAGTTTGATGGAATCTGATGGATTATGAGATTATGTTCAGATTGTGATAGTTCAATATAATTGGTTCTTATATTTTGTATTTGTGTTCCGAAGTAATTCTTGCATGTTTTCCGTTGCTATTTATTGCTTTGGCCAAGTGGTAGGTAGTGACTCCAAGAGGGAACGTTATGCTCGATTGTGGGTACATTCCCCCTGATGAGACGCTTGATTGGCAGAAACATGAGTCTAGGGGATGTGCTGTGGCCACAAAGGGGAAAACAACGATGCTTGTAACCGCAGTTACAAGGATTGTTTACTTTACGCAAAGTTCTTTTTAATGCAGTTGTCTGTTGCTTTGGGTTTACACTTTGGGTGGGGCTCGCAACTTAATACCAGCGAGATGTTCTGGATAGATATCTCAAGGTGGATGATTAGTAGTAGATGAAAATGGATTTCGGTCTACTTATTTTGGCATACTTCCCATGCTTTTGAGCCTCTTTCTTTCTTTTGTAGCATAGTTAGCATTGCGGTGCGTTTATAATCCTGTCAATTGCCCTTCTGTACTTTGTTTACCTCGCATAGCGGTTTTATCGTCTTTTGGGAGAGAGACATCACTAGTGAACATCACGAGGCCCCGGTCCATATTATCATCATTGTTTACAAGCTATTTACTTTTCAGTATTTAGTTTCAGTTGCTATCATTATCATTATCCCTTGTGTTTTTTATCCTTTGTAAACAACAAGACCGGAGAGATTGACAACCTCTCTGAACTTCGTTGGGAGCAAAGTTAATTGTGTTGTGTGCAAGTCCGCGTCAGGTGGGCCTCTGACACCTACTTATCATCGCCGGAGTCCTACTGGTCGATACTCAACCTCGGTATCTTCACCGAGGGAAACTTGCTGCTACGCTGCATCTTACCTTCCACTTGGGGTAACCAACGAAGGGCGAGAAGCAATCCTCTCTCGCGTATCAAGCAAAATTCTGGTGCCGTTGTCGTTGACTCCGAGTGATAAGATAGGGGAGTTTCCCACTACCTTTTACCTTTACTTTTTAGTCTTGTTAGTTTACCTTTCTGTTTTTATCTTTGTGTCCTCTATCAAAAATTACAAAAAAATCTTCCACACCTGCTGCTACTATGGGTTCCTCTGAAAACACAAAGTTGTGTGACTTCACCAGTCACAACAACAAAGACTTTATCTGCACTCCAATTTCCACACCTTCCACTTCAGCTACCTCATATGAAATTAAACCTGCTTTACTAAACCTTGTTATGAGAGATCAATTCTCGGGTGCTGGAGATGTTGTTGCTTTACACTTGAATAATTTTGTTGAATTATGTGGTATGCAAAAGTATAAAGAAGTAGAAGGTGATGTTGTTAAGATCAAGCTTTTTTCCTTTCTATTTGAGAGACGGAGCTAAAATCTGGTTTCAATCTTTGCCTAGGAATAGCATAGATTCTTGGGATAAGTGCAAAGATGCTTTTATTGGGAAGTACTACCCACCTGCTAAAATTATCCAATTGAGGAGTAACATTATGAATTTTAGGCAATTGGATAATGAACACGTTGCCCAAGCTTGGGAACGTATGAAATCTCTTGTTAAGAAATGCCCTACACATGGTTTGACTACCTGGATGGTTATCCAGACTTTTTATGCAGGCTTGAACTTTACCACGCGGAACCTGTTAGATTCGGCCGCGGGAGGAACCTTTATGTCAAATACACTTGGTGCTGCCACAAAACTTCTCGATGAGATGATGACCAATTATTCCCAATGGCACACCGAACGCGCTCCAACAGGTAGGAAGGTAAATTCTATCGAGGAAATTACCTCTCTCAATGATAAAGCTGATTTAGTTATGTCTCTACTTACCAAGCAACCCTCTATTGATCCTCATGATGTTCCTTTAAATTCTTTGGTTGCTCAGGAACAATTAGATGTGAACTTCATTGCTAGAAACAACTTTAATAATAATGCTTATAGGGACAACTTTGCTAGTAATCCTAGATCGTTTCCATCCACTTATGGGAAAAACAACACCTACCCTAGCAACAAGAACCCCACTTCTGAACTAGAAAATATACTTAGAGACTTTATCACTACCCAAAAAGCCTTCAAAAGGAAAGTGGAAGAAAAGCTAGCTAAACTAGATAATCCTTGTTTGAAGGTAGACAGCTTAGCCCTTGATGTTGACATGTTAAAAATTAGAACCTCTCCCCTTGAGGAGAGTAAGGCCACTCCTATTAATGCTATCCAGTTACAAATCAATGAAAATATTAGGATGATGGCTAAACTTAAAGAAGGATGGGCTAGAGAAAAAGAGGAAGATGATAGAATTTAGAGCCTTCCTACACACCACACTGTTGCCACTATCCAAATTTTTGAGGACACTGAAACTATTAGCACCGAATGCACTCCTGGTCCGATCGGACCTATTAATGGTGATGCTAATATCTCAACCGTAGAAGAAGAAACTCCTATGAACGTAGAGGGTTTCAAACAAGTGATCTTAGATGACAATACTACCACCTTTGATAGTAGTGATATTGATTTTGACAGCTGCACCCTCTCAGAAGTTATCAGCTTATTACACAAAATGTCTAGAGACCCCCACACTAGCACACTTAATCTTGCCTGCATGGAGCATATCACAAATTCTCTTATCAAAGCTAGGGAGGAGAAGCTTAGGATAGAAGCCTCCATACCTAGGAAGCTAGATGATGGTTGGGACCCCATAATAAAAATTAAATTAAATAACTTCTCTTGCGATGCTTTATGTGATGTTGGAGCTAGTACCTCCGTCATGCACAAAAGAATGTATGATATGTTCGAATTGAAACCTTTTGATTCATGGTCTTTTGATGTTTTCCTTGTCGACTCTTCCGTAAAGAAACCTTTGGGGAAGATCAACGATGTTCTTATCATTGTCAATGACAACTATGTTCCCGTTGATTTTATCATTCTGGATATACAGTGTGAACCTTTATGTCCAATTATTTTGGGACGTCCTTTTCTTCGCACCGTTGGTGCTGTTATTGACATGAAAGAGGGGAATATAAAATTCCAATTCCCTCTCAAAAAGGGGATGTAACACTTCCCTAGAAAGAAAATCAAGTTACCTTTTGAGTCCGTTACATGGGCAAGCTATTATCTTTCTCTTGATAAAACTTGATTCTTCTTTTGCCTTATGCCTAGCTTAAAGGCGTAAAAGAAAGCGCTTGTTGGGAGGCAACCCAAGATGTTTTTTTAATTATGTTTCTAGTGGTCTTGATGATTTTTAATACTGTAGCAACATCATTGTATCTTTATTTTCAAGCTTTGTGCCAAGTTATAGCCTCATATGACAAGGGAAGTGAAAGTTGTGACATGTTGTCCAGAAAACAGATTCTGTCCTCGTGACGGGAAAAATCAGAATAAATCATCAGTTCATCTTTTTGAGCTGAGTTTTTTTACACAGAATGATCTATACAATCACAGAACTTTCTTATGTTCTGAGTTTTTTGATTTGAGTTGCAGAAGTGCCCCTAAAAATTCTTTACTACCTGCTGTTCGGTTTTCCACAGATTCTGCCACGTTTTATCTCTCCTAACTTTTGCAAACCTTAAGCTTGCTTTTTCTTTGAAAAAACCTTTTGGGAATCTTGAGAAACAGTAGCTCTTCAATAATATCTTTATATCCAGTGGGGAAAAATTATTTATTAAGGGTACTAACCTCTCTAATCAGCTTATGATGAGTTGTGTATGAAGGGAGTTTTCAAGCGTGCGATGGAAGATGATGAAAGAAGATTCGGGAGTGTCAAGAGCTCAAGCTTGGGGATGACCCCATGCATCCCCAATAAATATTCAAGGAGACTCAAGCATCTAAGCTTGGGGATGCCCCCGAGCATCCCCTTCTCCATCAACAATCATCAGTTCATCCTTCGTCTTACTATATTTTTATCACTTCATGCGTTATGTGCTATGCTTGGAGCATCTCGCTCTTAGGTTTTGTTTTTAGTTTTATTTAGCTTCGCTTGCTGTTCATAACAAATTAGATCCCTTCTTAATTTTTGTGGGAGAGAAACACACTCCACTTTCAAAATCTAGAACACATCATAGGATTCTTCATGCGTATCTTTTTGCTGTTGTGTGTTCTTTATCTTTTCATCGCTACTGCCATGTTTAGTTTTAGTTTTAGTTTGTCTTTAGCAAGAGCCTTGGCTTTTGTTTAGTTTGTTGTTGGAACTCTCTTTAGTTTTCATTTTTATCTTGTTAAGAGAGTTGGTTGTTGCACTGAGTTGTGTCTTGTCTTGAAAGTAGGTAATTGAGGTTGCTATTTAATTTTAGTAGTAACTTGCAATAGTTTTGAGGTATTGATGTGAGTAATGTTTGAACTTTTGGTGTCAAGAGCTCCAGCCTATTAGTGAGAGGTGTCGTATTTTGCGCAATCCGTGTTTATTTTAAAAAACCTACAAAACTAGTTGAGAACTCTAGCTACTAGATGGATCACTAATCTTCTGAGGGGTCGGATATTAGAGTACACTCACGTACCATGAGTCGAGGATGCGCAAGGATAACCAAACCCCCATACACTCCTCCTCGGGGTACTTGTATCTTTGTGAACCTCCTCATTAGATTGAGAGTTACCGATAATAAGTGCATGAGTTCTTCGGACTAATGTAATTATTGAAAGTTGACACTTCCACCTCCTCATATTTGCTAGCCTCTCCTGTGCCGTGCATTGCCTCCTTCTCACTCCGAGAGTTGGCGTCCACCTTCGCCGGTACATCCAAAACCTTGGCGTGATATTCTATGTCATCATAAACCTCCTTATATCCTTCCTCAAAACATCCACCATACCTACCTATCAAGGCATTTCCATATCCTTTCTGAGATATATTGCCATGCAACTTCCACCTCTTCATGACTTGATCTTCATGTCATACATGTTCCTGCTACACTGGCAGCGGCATACATTTCATACATCATGATAGCTACATCTTCTTTATGATTTGAGTACCTTGTAAAGTGTGAAAGATCTTCTATACCCTCTTGTAAATTAGAGTGTTGCCCTTAAGTGAGGAAAAGATCCCAAAGTGGACAAAATAAAAGATCCCAAAGAGGACAAATGAGAGTTTAATAGAAAGAGCCATTGAGGCCACCAAAAAATAGAAAAAATAGAAAAATAAAAAGATAAAAAAAGAGAGTAAGGGGAAACACTACTATCCTTTTGAAAGATCCACACTAGTACTCCCTCTTATCCTTGTACTCCATAGAGATGATCATGCATATAGCTATGTGGGGACCTTCACACTATAGAACTTGGCTTGTATATTCCAAGGATGAGCCTCCTCAAAAGAGCTATAGGTCTTCATGAACAAGCAAGTTAGATGCACCCCCTCTAGTTCCATTGGAGAGCTTTTCAGCTCATATGTGCATCCGTTGCATGGCAATCCCTACTCCTCACATCATATCTATCATTTGGCCTTCTCGTCTATGATTGTCCTCATTGATGTGAGACTTTCTCACCTTTTTGAATTCCTCCTCAACCATATTCTCTCTTTGTCATCCTAAGTGTCAACTCTCGTGCTTACGCTCATCCATTGCATGAGTGCTCAAAATATCGAAAGGTAGTGGATCAAATTGACTTGTACCTGGTTAGTGGTCTGGGGACGAGTCAAGATAAGATTCCAAAGAAGACCAAGTGTGAAACTTTAGTAGATTAAATTCTCAACATTAAAAACTATGTTTTACTCTCTCGTATATCCCTATCCCCTTTCTTGCACGCAAACACCATTTGGAGACATTCGAGTCACTGACAGCGAGAGCTCTTGCACCTAATGTTCCTTTGTTGCTTATTTCAATGGTAATATAGACTCTTGAATTTTATAACTTTAATTGAATTACATACCTTGATTGCTTTACTTTTCAAAGTACTTATATGGTTGCTAGAATGTCACCACAGAAATTATGCCTGTTATCATTTACCTACTCGAGGACGAGCAGGAATTAAGCTTGGGGATGTTGATACGTCTCAAACATATCACTAATTTCTGCTCGCTCCATGCATGTTTTGTGTGATATTGCTATGATCTATATACACTTTCATACACTTTTGATCATATTTGGACTAACCTACTAACTCAGTGCACCCCAGTGCCGGTTCCTGTTTTCTGTTGTTTTTCTATTTCAGTTTCTCCCCATATAAAAAATGCTCCAAAAATCCGGGAAAAATCAGATAAAAAATCTGCGTGTCGGAAGACTCCAGAAGCCCGAAGGAGGGACAGGGGGCCACCAACAGGCACCCAGGTGGCCACCTTGCGCGGCCAGGGGGCGCCTGGGCCCTTGGTGGCCCCCCTGGCTGCCCCCTTCGCCTATTTATTCTCCGTCACGGGGAAACTCCGAAGACAGAACCCTATTTCACAAATTCTCCTATGTTCCGCCGCCGCGGTGCTTCCAAGACCGGGAGCTCCTTCAGGACCCTTCCTGGCACCCTTCCGGAGGGAGGATCGACCTCCGGGAGCTTCTCCTCCACCATGGACGCTTCCCGGATGTGCCGTGAGTAGTCTACCTTGGACCATGGGTCCGTGATCTGTAGCTATGTGATGTTCTCCTCCCCTCTTTGTTCTTCATGGTTTAGACCTCGTGAGCTTCCCTACATGATCGAGGCACATATGTAATTCTTTCTTATTTTTCTAGGCTGAGTTTGATGGCATCTGATGGATTATGAGATTATGTTCAGATTGTTATAGAGTAATATAATTGGTTCAGATCTTTCGTATTTGTGTTCCGAAGTAATTCTTGCATGTTCTCCGTTGCTATTTATTGCTTTGGCCAAGTGGTAGGTAGTGACTCCAAGAGGGAATGTTATGCTCGATTGTGGGTACATGCCCCCTGACGACACGCTTGAGTGACAAAAACATGAGTCTAGGGTATGTGATGTGGCCACAAGGGGGAAAACAACGGTGCTTGTAACCGCGGTTACAAGGATTGTTTACTTTACGCAAAGGTCTTTTTAATGCAGTTGTCTGTTGCTTTGGGTTTACACTTTGGGTGGGGCTCACAACTTAATAACAGCGAGATGTTCTGGATAGATATCTCAAGGTGGATGATTAGTAGTAGATGCATATGGATTTCGGTCTACTTATTTTGGCGTACTGCCCATGCTTTTGAGCCTCTTCCTTTCTTTTGTAGCATGGTTAGCATTGCGGTGCGTTTATAATCCTGTTAATTGACCTTCTGTAAAAAATTTACCTCGCATCGCAGTCTTATCGTCTTTTGGGATAGAGACATCACTAGTGAACATCACGGGACCCCGGTCCATATTCTCATCACTGTTTACACGCTCATTTACTTTCTTGCTTTTTTACTTTCAGTTGTTATCATTATCATTATCCTGTGTTTTTGATCCTTTGTAAACTACAAGACCGGAGAGATTGACAACCTCTCTGAACTTCGTTGGGAGAAAAGTTAATTGTGTTGTGTGCAGGTCCGCGTCAGGTGCGCCGCCGACACCTACTTATTATCGCCGGAGTCCTATTGGTCGATACTCAACCTCAGTATCTTCACCGAGGGAAACTTGCTGCTACACTGCATCTTACCTTCCACTTGGGGTAACCAACAAAGGGCGAGAAGCAATCCTCTCTCGCGTATCATGAACCAAACCAAATTGTAAGCTCAAAGCAACGGACAACTTCCTTAACACTCTATGTGTAATGTAAGAGATCCTTATGACACACAGCCATAAGCGCCGTTGTTTGACCCCTAATGGCAACAACACATTCCCTAGTCTCATGTTGTTATCACTCAAGCTAGACATCGAGAGGCATGAACCCATCATATAGCATAATGCTCCCTCTTGGAGTTGCAATCTACTACTTGGCGAAAGTAACAAACAACAATGGAGAACATGCAAGACTACTCAAGAACAAAAATATAAAGGTAAAACAAATATATTACTAATCACAATCTGAACATAATCTCATAATCCATCGGATGCCAGCAAACACAACGTATAGCAAAACATGAATTCATACATAGGTGCCTTGATCATGATAGGCAGCTCACAAGGGCTAAACATTGAAGCACAAGATTGGAGAGAAGACATCACATAGCTACTGGTCATGGACCCATGGTCCAAGGGGGACTCATGGCGCATCCCGAAGGCGATCATGGTGGTGGATAAGCCTTCGGAGGTCAATCCTCCCTCCGGCAGGGTGCTAGGACAAGTCCTTAAGGCTATCCCGAGATCGGAATCGCGGCGGCGGCGGAACTTTAGGTATTTGCTCGTAATGGGGGGGACTCCTCGAGGGTTTTTGGGACGATAGATAAATATAGTCCGAAGGGGGGTGGCCCCCCTCTGGTCGCGACTACCCCCTAGGCCACGCCAAGGAGGCGCCTGTATGGGGGGGGGGTGGCCCCCCTCTAGCTCTCCTTCGATTTTCTGGAGTGTTCCATGATGGATATTTTTTTTGGAATTTTCCGAGCACATTGATTTTTCACCTTTTTTTTGCAATGCGCGGACAAAAACAGAAAGAAACTAGCACCATGCACTAGTTAATAGTTTAAAAAAAAAAGTGGTGACTGTGGGAGAGACCCCCACAACCTTTTTATTAAGAGCAGAGGAGATTACATGGGAATTTACATGTCAGTCAAATAATAATGACCAACCAGAGGGTGTGGGGGGGGTGTAGGTTTACAAGGAGAATTAGACAGCAGTTACAATATTTGTGATGAACTGAGACAACTCTAGTTTGGTTCTATATCTAAGTGCAGAGAAATCTTCTTTAAACCTATGTAATCAGGAGTCTTGTGAGTGTGGGATTCCTCTGAAAATTTCATTGTTTCTTTCTTTCCATATTGACCATGTGATGGCACTGAAGTAGTGCTCCTCGTTGGTTACCCCAAGTGGAAGGTTGGATGTAACCTAGCAGCAAATTTCCCTTGACAAAGATGCCAAGGTTTAGAGTGTCTCCCGTAGGACTCTGATAACTACAAGTAGGTGGTTCGGCAAGTGATGCGCCGTTGATAATCACTTGCTTCTCCTGGACCTACACACACAACAAATAACTTTGCTCCCAACGAGTACAGAGAGGTTGTCAATATCTCCGGCCTTGCCGTTTACAAAGGATCAAACGCAACAAATAAAAGGGTAGTGATAATTGCAACTGGAAAGTAAAAGAAAGAAGTAAATTGAGGGTGTAAACAGAAATATGGACTGGGGTCCCATGATGTTCACTAGTGATGTCTCTCTCCCAAAAGACGATAAAACTGCTATGCGAGGTAAAAAAATCACAGCTGAGCAATTGACAGGATTAAAAACGCACCGCAATGCTAACTATGCTACATAGAAAGGAAGAGGCTCAAAAGCATGGGCAGTACGCCAAAATAAGTAGACCGAAATCCATCTGCATCTACTACTAATCATCCACCGTGAGAGATCTATCGAAAACATCTCGCTGGTATTAAGTTGTGAGCCCCACCCAAAGTGTAAACCAAAAGCAACAAACAACGGCATTAAAATAACTTTGCGTAAAGTAAACAATCCTTGCAACCGTGGTTACAAGCACCATTGTTTTCCCCCTTGTGGCAACAACACATCCCCTAGACTCATGTTTCTGTCACTCAAGCTAGTCATCAGGGGGCATGAACCCACAATCAAGCATAACGCTTCCTCTTGGAATCACTACCTACTAATTGGCCAAAGCAATAAACAACAACGGAGAAGATGCAAGAATTACTGAAGAACAAAAATATAAAAGAGAAGAACCAAATATATTACTCAATCACAATCTGAACATAGTCTCATAACCCATCAGATCCCAGCTAACTCAGCATAGCGAAAGCAAAAACAATTAGATATGTGCCTTGATCATGTAGGGCAGCTCACAAGGTCTAATCCATGAAGAACAAAGAGGGGAGGAGAACATCACATAGCTACTGGTCATGGACCCATGGTCAAAGGTGGACTACTCACGGATCATCCGGGAAGCGTCCATGGTGGTGGAGAAGCTCCCGAAGGGCAATCCTCCCTCCGTCAGGGTGCCGGGAAGAGGTCTTCTGGAGCTCTCCATCTTGGAAGCGCGGCGAGGGAGGAACAGAGGCGAGATCGCGAAAAGGGGTTCTGTCCTCGAGGGTTTCAGAGGACGGAGAATATATAGGCGAAGGGGGGCAGCCAGGGGGGGCCCCCAGGCGGCCGCCTGGCGTGGCCCACTCCAGGACGCGCCGAGAGGGCGCCTGGGGCCCTGGTGGTTCCCCTCCGGTCCCCCTTTGGGACTCTAGGAGGTTCCCGTATGCTGATTTTTATTGGATTTTCTGGAATTTTTGGAGCACTTTTAATACGGGGGAAACCTGAAATAAGAAAAAAAATAGAAAACAGGAACTGGCACTGAGGTGCACTGAGTTAATATGTTAGTCTAAATATGATCAAAAGTGTATGAAAGTGTAGAAAAAGCATAGCAATATCACACTAAACATGCATGGAGTAAGCAGAAATTATAGATACGTTTGGGACGTATCAACATCCCCAAGCTTAATTCCTGCTCGTCCTCGAGTAGGTAAATGATAACAAGCATAATTTCTGTGGTGACATGCTAACAACCATATAAGAAATTTTTAAGTAAATCAATCAAGGTATGTAATTTAATTCAAGTCATAACAGGCAAGAATCTATATTAGCATTGAAACAAGCAACAAAAGAACATTAAGGTGCAAGAGCTCTTGTTGTCCGTGACTCGAATGTCTCCAGATGATGTTTGCGTGCAAGAAGCGGGGGATGGAAATACGAGGGAGAAAAAATATTGTTGAGAACTCAATCTACTAAAGTTTCACACTTAGTCTTCTTTGGAATCTTATCTTGACTCGTCCCCAGACCACTAGCCAGGTACAAGTCAATTTGATCCATTCCCTTTCGATATTTTGAGCACTCATGCAATGGATGAGCGTAAGCATGAGAGTTGACACTTAGGATGGCAAAGATAGAGATATGGTGGAGGAGGAAGACAAAAAAGGGTGTGAAAGGCTCACATCAATGAGGACAATCATATGCGAGAGGGCCAAATGATACATATGATGTGAGGAGTAGGGATTGCCATGCAACGGATGCACATACGAGCTAAGAAAAGCTCTCCAATGGAACTAGTGGGGGTGCATCCAACTTGCTCGCTCACGAAGACCTAGAGCTCATTTGAGGAGGCTCATCATTGGAATATACAAGCCAAGTTCTAAAGTGTGAAGGTCCCCACATAGCTATATGCATATATGATCATCTCTATGGAGCACAAGGTATAAGAGGAAGTACGAGTGTGGATCTTTCAGAAGGAATAGTAGTGTTTCCCCCTTCTCTCTTTTTATTTTCTTTTTCTATTTTTTATTTTATTTTTATTTTTTGGGTGGCCTCAATGGCTCTTTCTATTTAACTCTCGTTTGTCCTCTTTGGGATCTTTTAAATTTGTTCTCTTTGGGATCTTTTCCTCACTTAAGGGAAACACTCTATTTTACAAGAAGTATATAAGATCTTTCACACTTTACAAGGTACTCAACATAAAGAAGATGTAGCTATCATGATGTATGCAAATGTATGCCTTTGCCAGTGTAGCAGGAACATGTATGATATTAAGATCAAGTCATGAGAAGGTGGATGTTGCATGTCAATATATCTCGGAAAGACTATGGAAATGCCTTGATAGGTAGGTATGGTGGTTGTTTTGAGGAAAGATATAAGGAGGTTTATGATGACAGAGCATATAATGCCAAGGGTTTGGATGCACCGGCGAGGTGGACGCCAACTCTCAGAGTGAGAAGAGGGCAATGCACGGTACCGAAGAGGCTACCAAATATGAGAAGGCGGAAGTGTCAACTTTCAATACTTACATTAGTCCGAAGAACTCATGCACTTATTATCGGTAACTCTCAATCTAATGAGGAGGTTCACAAAGAGACAAGTACCCCGAGGAGGAGTGTATGGGGGTTTGGTTATCATTGTGCATCCTCGACTCATGGTACGTGAGTGTATTCTAATATCCAATCCCTCTAAAGATTAGTGATCAATCTAATAGCTAGAGTTCTCAACTAGTTTTTGTAGTTTTTGAAAATAAACACGGATTTCCCAAAATACGACACCTATCACTAATAGTCTAGAGCTCTTGACACCAAAAGTTCAAACATTACTCACAAAAATACCTCAAAACTATGGCAAGTTACTACTACAATTGAATAGCAACCTCAATTACCTACTTGGAGTCAAGACACAACTCAATGCAACAACCAACTCTCTTAACAAGATAAACATGAAAACTAAAGAGATTTCCAGCAACAAACTAAACAAAATCTCTTGAAAACTATAAACATGAAAGCACAAGAGCTAAACATGACAGCAGCTATGAAAAGATGAAGAACACACAACAAAAGAAAGATGAGCATGAAAATCCTATGATGTGTTCTAGTTTGAAGTGGAGCGTATTACTCTCCCGCACAAAGAAAGCTGGGTTCTAACTTGTTATGAACAGCAAGCAAAGCTAAAGAAAACTAAAAAGTAAACCTAAGAGCAATACGCTCCAAGCATAGCACAACGAACTGATGATTGTTGATGGAGGAGGGGATGCACGGGGGCATCTGTCGTGGGAAAGTCACGGATGATGTCCGTTGAGTCGGACTTGATTGTGGGGCCTTTGCTACGAGTGTACGAGGAAGAAGATCACACACAGAGAGAGACGCGATTTATACAGCTTCGGGCCCCGGGGAACATCATCCGGTAAAAAACCTACATGTTGTTTGTGGCTAGGTCTTATTCCTTTTCTCACGGAGAGTTGTCGGCATGTCGCCGGCTCTCCTATAGTTGTGTCTAGTTGTCCCGGGTTTAGATGACCCGGGACTAGTCTCTAATTTATAGCCTATTGTGGTCTATTGAGTCTGCTTGAGTTCTCTTGTTTGGGGCGACCTACCCCTCCTTATATAGGTGGAAGGGGGAGGCTTACATGTAGAGTCCTAATAGGATACAAACTAGTCTCTTCTTCTATTACAAGTAGAATATCAATCCGAGTCCTACTCTAAGTCTTGTAGCTTTTCGTACCTTCCAAGTTAGGTGGACTCCGTCTTGATTCCTTCGTCCGGCTTTCGTCTCCGCAAGCCGGCTCTTGTCATACGACCGGCTTTGTCTCCAAGCCGGGTTTAACCGTGGGTAATCCCCCCGACAGTAGCCCCCAAGTTTATCTTGGACGCAATCTTGGCGTGGGCTTCATTTTTCCTCTGCTTTTTCTTGGCAATGAGATTGTCGTAGAAGAGAACGCTGGGTGCGCGTCCATGGTAAACTTCCAGTATAATGAATAGTTAGGATAAAGACCGGGTCTGGAGGCCAAATCATTAAGCCGGCTTGCTCCACTGATTCATGTCAATGAACCCGATATGCTTCAGTTTTGAGCTCTTCCACGTATGAGCTCAATGTTGCTTTTTGCTCTTCCGTGTCCTGTCAAAAGGACTCGGGAAATTTTTTACGGGAAATTTTATGTCCATATCACCTGTATCCCTCAAGCTCCGATCTTATCATCTCGTGATGACTTGGAGTTTTGTATATAAAATAGCCTTGCTGGTGTAGCCCCCAAGTGCCGGGTTGTCTTGCTTGCAGCAACCTGGGAATTTGTACTTGTGAAATTTGCTTCAAAGTAGTGTAGCCCCCAAGTGCCGAGTTGTCTTGCCTTCAGCAACCTGAGACTTACAATTTCTTGCTTGTTCTCTGAAGTCGACAAGTATTATACTGGCAATTTTTGTTTGAAGCCGTAAAATATTTGCTTGCTGATAAAAACCGATGAATGTGAATTTTCTGAATCCGGTAGATATGATATGATGGGTTGTGTTCCCAGCTTCCAAATAGAGTGGACCTTCGAGTGTTGGAATATGTTTCTTTAAGCAACCCAGAATAATGTGTGCCAACTCTTAAGTCGGCATGAGCATCTGAATGTGGCGAGAGCCGGTGCGACGAAAGTCGACTTATATATTTTATATGGCGAGAACCAGTGCGACGAGTGTCGACATATATATTATATGGCGAGAACCAGTGCGACGAGTGTCGACTTATATATATGGCGAGAGCCAGTGCGACCGAGGTCGACTTTATATATGGCGAGAGCCGTTGCGACCGAGGTCGACTTTATGTATGGCGAGAGCCGTTGCGACCGAGGTCGACTTTATGTATGGCGAGAGCCGTTGCGACCGAGGTCGAGTTTATATATGGCGAGGGCCGTTGCGACCGAGGTCGAGTTTATATATGGCGAGAGCCAGTGCGACCGAGGTCGACTTTATATATGGCGAGAGCTAGTGCGACCGAGTTCGACTTTATATATGGAGAGAGCCGTTGCGACCGAGGTCGACTTTATATATGGCGAGAGCCGTTGCGACCGAGGTCGACTTTATATATGGCGAGAGCCGTTGCGACCGAGGTCGACTTTTTAATGCAGAAGATGCAATGCAAAAGGTATAGTCCCCATGAGTCGGTATGAATATCTTTGTGTCATACCGGTTTATAGAAAAGATTTTAGGGCTTCTAGCCCCTATGAGTCGGCATGCGTGTCTTGACACAGTACCGAGTCGCATAGGAACTTGCTTTGATTTGTGGTCCCTATGAGTTGGCATGTGTGCATTGACGCATTACCGAGTCACATAGGTTTTAACTCTGTATCCTGCAAGGATTTTGTATGTATGCAAAGAAAAGATATGCTTATGATTATGTATGCAAAAAGGGTAATTCATGAAGTGCTTGAAGAAGCCGACTCTGGATTCATCTGGTCCTCATATTCTCTCGTTTGAGAAGAGTTTGGGTTATCTTTGAGTCGAGACTTCTCTGTATGCCGTCTCACATTGATCAGCGTTTCTCCGTTTGCGTCAAAAATTTCCTCTTGGGAATTTTCTAGTTGGATTTCACGTGTCTAGATCGTATGAGCATCGAACATACAAGCAGTTGGGAGGCGTGGAGTGCCACATGTATAAGCCGAGGTTTCTTGGGTGAAGACTCGATGGGTATAGTCGAGCCCCCAAGATTTATCTGAATTCGAGCTTTGTACATGCAATTTTCACTTATGTGCCGAGATTTCTCAGTTAGAGGTTGATGAGTTGTCATCAAGCTCTGTTGAACTTTCTCTGAATGAAACACATAAGTTCCCAGATTACCAATTGGAGGTTGATCAAGCCCCAAGTTTCTGAGAAATTTTAGTAATGCAGTATGCAATGTAATATGATGCAATATGTATGAAAGATTACGCAATATGAGTGTGGCGAGAGCCGGTTGCGATCGAGGATCGACTTTATGACGAAAGCCGGTTGCGATCGAGGATCGACTTTATGGCGAAAGCCGGTTGTGATCGAGGATCGACTTTATGGCGAAAGCCGGTTGCGATCGAGGATCGACTTTATGGCGAAATCCAGTTGCGATCGAGGATCGACCTTATGGCGAAAGCCAGTTACGATCGAGGATCAACTTTATGGCGAAAGCCGGTTGCGATCGAGGATCGACTTTATGGCGAAAGCCAGTTGCGATCGAGGATCGACTTTTAATGGCGAAAGCCGGGGCTTCTTGCGAAGCCGGTAATTTGTAATGATCATGGATCCATAAAGGAGCCAGAATTCCCGATGATTCGGAACTCATAGAAGGGAGCCGAAATTTTGTGGACTCTTCACTATTGTAGAGTCGGCATTTTTTCCAACGAACCGGAATCTGAGCCGGAATTTTACCGTCGGAATTAATGGACCAAAATTTGTGATGGTCAGTTATAATTCGTCGTTTGAAACTTGATATATCTCAATCTCCGATGGATCCAATAGGAGGCGTAGCCCTCAAGTCTTGAGTCGACTCAAGGAGTCGGCTTGAGATTCTTTGTACTGATCTGATGATGCAGAGTAAACCCAAATCACCATGAAAGTCGACCGTGAAGAGGTTGTAGTCGATCTCATTGGAGCCGACAATTGATGGACGTACGAGCGTGGTGAGCTCAGAAGGCCGGCGTGTCGAAGTGGCGCGGTGCTGAAGTCAGCGTGCGAGGGGCTTGGTAGCATGGCCTTGCCAGTGGATTGGAGTCAGCATCGGTTGGTTGAAGCCGGCATAGTTAGAGTCGGCACGCTGCGAGGTCAACTGTTGTTGTAGCCGGTCACCATCAGAGTTGGCCTTTGGATGATTCTTGCAAACAGCCGTCGATCGAACGATCGTTTGCATTGGAGTCGACAATAAGTGCGACCAATCATGAATGGATGGAGTTGGCGATCGGCAGAGCCGACGTAGTGGCAGCCTGGTGGTGAACACAGTCGGCCATTGATTCGATGGAGCCGGCGATCGGCTGAGTCGTTGTTGCGACAGCCGACATGGACCCAGACTGTCAAAGTCGTTGTTTGAACCGGCTTGATTCATCCAGCTGGGAGCCGGCAATGGTCTGCGTTTTAGGATCCATCCAGCGGGCTGCTTGGTTGTGCATGCATGTACGTGCTGTTTTATGCTTTGAAGGATCCATCAACCTTTGCTTTGGAGACGGAGGAGCGTGGAAGTCGGCCGTCGTAGTCCGCGTTCGCCGAAGTGGCTTGGCCGTCGAAGCCGGCAAAGGAGCAGCGGTGCTCGAGTTGTGTACGCTGCATCGAGCGGAACCTGGCGTGTAAAGCTGGCTTCCATGGCGCTCGTGTATTGGAATTGGCTGCTAGTGCATTATTGTTGTAGATCCATCTATTCATCAGCTCTTTGCTAGGATAGTTGTGTACGTGAGCGCTCCACCATGTGATGGTCGTGGCAGTAGGATCCGATCAATGCTTGCTTCAGATATGCAAATCTGTAGGGACCCGGGTTAGCATATGCAAGACTCGTTACAACACAATCATATGGAGAGCAAAGAATCGTACCCACTTGTCTAAGCAGACAAAGCCAAGCACAGAACGTTCTCGGAAAGCATCGAACGTGAGAGGCATTCCATCCAGGCCGGATGATCAAATGAGATGGTTCTTCATCGTCCGCACACAAGTCTAAATGATATAGGTGGTGAACTCCCATACTCATAGACAAGTCGCATCAATCATACTATCGATTGTATTATAACCCTTACATAGACTTACTCCAGCCCAATCACTTAGTCGGGGTCTAGGGCGGACTCGATCATACATCAAAGTGTGCACGTAACGGAGTCACGAAGAATCGCATCGCGATGCCCCAAGCTGCGCACATCTAAGGGCCACTTGGTGTATAAAAGACCGCCAACCAGATCACAACTAAGGTCTCGAAAACCCATACTAACACATGTATGTTATAATCATACACGCATCACACATGTCTAGTATGAACTGCTGGGATACGGGGCAGAAAACACACAATTTTCATACCTACGGTACCCGAACCCAAGATTTATGCTATGGCGATGTAAAGTAACGGAGGGAATTGGTGTTCATACCTTTGAAGACCGAAAGAGGGAAACGTTCTTGCGAACGTGGTTGGCGTAGACTCAAAACTACGACCTCCCTGTCGTGTAGAAGACCACCACCGGCGAGGATGACTCCCGGTAAACCTCCAGCGACGAAGTAGCACCACAGGTTTAGTGCCCCGAAGAGATTATACACGTACGGTACAATCGATGTTCCTCCCGGGCCCCGAACCAGGCGAGCAGCGGAAGAAAGACGGCTACGTATGCCGACTCCAGCAGAACGACGGCCTGCCTTATGGTGGAGAACTCCAATCCAGGTGCAGACTCCAAACAAGGGGAGTCCACTTCCGGAAAGGAGAAGGAGGAAGAAGGAGATATTGGTGTGTTGGAAAAGGGGGGGGCTACCCCTCCTTATATAGGCCAAGGGGGGGTGTGATCCTCCTCCCCTCCCCCATGTGGGACTAAACTCCCAAGGGGGGGGGAGTGCGCCGGCCAAAGGGGGGATGGGCCCCACCCTTGGCGCCAAGCCCAAGGGGGGAGACCCCCTCCTCCCTTAATGGGCCCCATGGGCCCATTTAGCCTTTTCCCATTTTTTTAATTTAATTTTATATGTTTTAAATATTTAATTCAGATAATTAAATAATAAAACATTATTAAAACAATTAAACTTTATTTTGAACTATTCAAAATGTCCGGAAATCATTCTGTCCTCCTCCGGAACTATTCCGGTGATTTCTCCTATTTCACCGATTGATCCCGTAACTGTCCTATGCATCGATTGCCCTTACCCTAACGGTCCGGGAAACAGCAGACATGGTCGAGACTCTTCTCATTGATCAATGACTAGTCAGTTGGACCTGGTTACAATCCTTGACAGCCCCTGCGCTTCCATCGAATGAACTTCGATCGCTTTTGGAAACCGTTAACGATACGACGTAATCCCTTTGTGCTGCGGTACTTTGTTTGTCCGAGGTTTGATCGTCGGTATCCTACATACCGTGTTAACATCTCATTCACAACAAACAACTTCTCTCGTCCATGATCATTGCATCTCTTGTGACCTAGTCACGTCCTTGCAAGGTGTTGATGCAATATCACCGAGTGGGCCCAGAGTACCTGTCCTGCCACAAGGACTGACAAATCCCGCTCTGATCTATTAACATACTCATCAACCATCTATTTCGGAATACCCAAAGTGCACCGTTATGGCCAGCATATTTCAGTCAGGCGGTGGGATACAAATCAAAGTCTCCTCATAGATGACAATTACGTATGATCATTACGGTCTAAGGACTAAGCCATACGTTACAAAGTGATAGCAACGCTGAACTATGTGACTCGATCACATTGCAATAGTTTAGGTGGGTGTATGTCCATCACATCATTTCCCTTAACGATATGACCTCATTTTCAATGGACTTAAGTGTCGCCATGATCAGGAAAGCTTGATCAATCAGTTGCCCAATGAGATAGTTTACCCGAGTTAAACTACGGACCATGTTTTATACTACACCTGTATTAGTATTTCCAAGTAATACAGTTATAGCACAGTATAAAACGTATTATGAACAAAACGGATATGTGACAAATATCTTTATTAATTTATCTCTAGGGCACATATCCAACAGTCTCCCACTTGCACTAGAGTATAAATTACACTAGTTTACATCAGGTATGTATCTAACACCAATGGTCTCTCGGTGTTCTTCAAACTTTCCCTGTGGAAGAGGTTTAGTCATCGGGTCTACTGCGTTCAGATCCGTATGTATCTTGTGAATCCTAGTGTGTCCATCCTTGATGTAGTCTCGCGTCACATGGAACTTTTGAAGGATGTGCTTGGCTGTAGAGTGAGTTCTTGGCTCCTTCGCGTTAGCAATGGCACCCGTGTTGCGCAGAAGATTCCCACGGGGTTAGTGCAACTGGGAAAGACGCCAAGCTCAATCACGAACTTCTTCAGCCACAGCGCCTCGTTTGACGCTTCGCAAGCAGCAATATACTCCGACTCTATTGTAGATTGAGCGACGACTGACTGTTTGCCGCTCCTCCAGCTAATTGCGCCACCGTTCAACATGAAAACATATCCCGTCTGGGATTTCGAGTCATCTAGATCTGAGCCAAGGCTTGCGTCAACGTAACCTTTTACGGTGAGCTCCTCATCAACTCCTCCATAAACGAGAAAGAGATCCTTGGTTCTTCTTAAGTACTTAAGGATGTTCTTACTGCTGTCCAGTGAGCCATTCCCGGGTTAATCTGGTAGCTATTAGTCATACTAATGGCCAGCGCTAAATCCGGTCTAGTACATAACATAGCATACATGAGAGAACCTATGGATGAGGCATAGGGCTTTGAGGACATCTCCTCCTTCTCTTTTGATGTGGTTGGGCATTGAGTCACGCTTAATTTGACACCTTTTATAACTGGCAAGAGACCTCTCTTGGAGTCATCCATTTTGAACCTTTTCAATATCTTGTCAATATAAGTGTTCTGACTCAAGGCCAACCGTCGATTAGGTCTATCTCTATAGATCTTAATCCCTAATATGTACGCAGCTTCACCTAGGTCCTTCATGGAAAATTTTCCATTCAGATATTCACTTCCTCTAA
The DNA here is from genome assembly GCA_950022295.1 of Bromus sterilis. Lineage (NCBI taxonomy): Eukaryota > Viridiplantae > Streptophyta > Magnoliopsida > Poales > Poaceae > Bromus > Bromus sterilis. The sequence continues at coordinate 277,067,063 of OX465599.1, read as the reverse complement.
GAATTTCTTATCGTTCCCTATTAGCAATATGTCATCTACATATAACACAAGGAATGCTACAGAGCTCCCACTCAGTTTCTTATAGACGCAGAACTCTTCGACGTTTTGGAAAAATCCAAAAGCTTTAATGACCTCATCAAATCGAAGATTCCAGCTCCGAGATGCTTGCTTCAACCCATAGATGGACCGTTGAAGCTTGCACATCTTACCAGCGTTCCTTGGATCGAAAAACCCCTCTGGTTGCATCATATACAACTCTTCCTCAATGTTGCCATTTAGGAATGCAGTTTTCACATCCATCTGCCATATCTCGTAATCATGATATGCAGCTATTGCTAGTAGGATCCGAATAGACTTTATCATCGCTACAGGAGAGAACGTCTCCTCGTAGTCAACTCCTTGAATTTGTCGGAAACCCTTCGCGACAAGTCGAGCTTTGTAGACAGATACGTTTCCGTCTGCGTCAGTCTTTTTCTTGAAAATCCATTTATTCTCGACGGCCTTGCGGTCCTCGGGAATATCCACCAAAGTCCATACTTTGTTGGTGTACATGGAGTCTATTTCGGATTTCATGGCTTCAAGCCATTTCTCGGACTCGGGTCCCTCCATTGCTTCTTTGTAACTTGTAGCTTCATCCGACTCATCAGCCGAGATTGCATTCACAAGATGTCCGTAAAACTCGGTAGGTTGACGGACTCTTGATGACCTACGGGGCAAAATAGGTTCCTCTTCATTCTCATCATGTATGTCATGATCGTTATGAATGTCTTCCTGGCCATTCTCTTCAGCTCCCACTGTGGAAGAAGGTTCCAGAACAATTTCTGTTGCCGGTTCTTCCATTTGGAGTGATTGGTCAGTCACTTCATCGAGGTCTATTTTCCTCCCACTCAATTATTTCGAGAGAAACTCTTTCTCAAGAAAGTGTCCAGTCTTAGCGACAAACGTTTTGCCCTCAGATTGGTTGTAGAAGGTGTATCCAACAGTTTCCTTTGGATATCCTACAAAGATGCATTTCTCCGTCTTAGAGTCGAGTTTGCCAGGCTGAAGTTTCCTAACATAAGACTCACAACCCCAAATCTTCAGGTAAGACAACATTGGTTTCTTGCCAAACCATTCTTCAAACGGTGTTGTCTTCACAGATTTGGATGGTGTAACACCCTCACTGTCAGTGAACAGTAATCAGGGTTACTGTTCATCTCTACTGTTCAGAACTTTTATTTGATCAACTTGGACCAGTTCAAATTCAATTTCCACTTTATTATTCTTGAATGCATTGTGATCATGGACCTTGGTCATGATGAATCAAACCAATACCTAGCTCAATTCAAATGATCTTTGAATTGAAATCCATTTAAATCTTCAAATGCCTTTGGTGGATTATTAAAAACCAAAGTGCAAAAATTGACTTACTCCAAAATTTGTGAAACTACTTTTATTAAATCCTAAATATTCAGTGCGTCATGTCCCACCTAGTTGGAGATTTTATTAATCTACAAATATTTCTAAACAAATCAAAACAGTGGATAAAAACCCTAATTAAATCATTTAATATTTAATAGAAATATTAAATGACTTTTCAAGGTGCCCAAAACTTGTTGTGGCACTGACTTAAGTTGCAACATCAATTATGGACCCATTAAACTTTTTACAAAAATGCCATGGTGATCAAAATAAATGCCAACAGAAAATATCAGAAAAGAAAAAAATAAAAATAAAAATAAAAACCTAACTAACCCCCCCATGGGCGAAGCCCATCCCCATTCCCAGCCCCCGAGCCCAGCCCCTCTCTCTCTTCCCCCTCCCCTGTTTCCCCACCTGCCTCCCCCCACCCCGCCGTGCGCCATGGCCACGGCCACTGTGGCCATGTCCCCCTCCCCTACCTGCTCTCTCCCCCACCTCACCTGCCCCCTCTGGATAAGGCCCTCCTCTGCCCCCTCCAATCCAAGCCCCCCCACTCTCCTTCCTCCCCACGCTCTGCCCCCCCTGCTAGCTCTCTGCTCCCGGCGAATCCGCGCGCCCGTCGTCGCAGCGTCGCGGCCGGAGGCCACCGTTCAGCGCGCCAGCCGGTCCGGAGGCTGCGCCGGAACCTTCCACGCCAGCCCCAGCCTCAAGCCGAGGCCGGGACCCCTCCCTACGGCTCGCCCTCCGACGTCGCCGTCGTTTCCTCGCCTTCGCTGCGACCGTCCTCGACCTGAGCTCCACCGCGGCCTCCCCCCTTCCCCTGTGAGCTCATGCCTTCCCTCTTCCCCCCTAATTGCGCCGCCCTTGTTCCCCGGGGCGACCTCCTCGCCGTATGACGTGACCTCGCACGCGCGCTCGCCACGTCTGGCCATGCCCCATGCCCCATCCCCCAGCAGCGGCGCTGCTGCCTTGCTGCAGCAGTGGCTTGCCTGCCGCCCCCTGTAAACCTCCCCCTCGCCGCGTTTTCCCACCCTGCCCTCCCCGGGGTTGGCCGGGATGGCCCCGCCGCCGTGCGCTTGCTCGCCAGCGAGCACACCACGGGCAAACCCCCCCCTGGGCTAACCCCCCCGTTAAACAGTTTAGTTAACCCCCCCCCCCCCCCTTAGACTTACACATGGGCCTAGCCCTTAGGATAATCCATGGTTTAGTTTAATCAGTTAATTATGCCACTGTTACATTCACAGCTGGGTCCCACGGAATTATTAAACTAATTAAATTGATTTTATTAAATCCAGTGAATGACATGTGGGCCCAGAGACTATTTCTGATTTAATAAAATGTGTTATAAATAAACAGAGGCTGACATGTGGGTCCCACATGTCAGGCACTGTTTTGGATAATGTTCTGGATAATGTTTAATAAATAATAAAAGAAATTCAGAAAATCATTTAAATGATTTAAAACTTTGAAATTCAATAACTTTTAAACCGTAACTCGGATTCAAAAACTTTATACATGAAAATTGATCAGAAAAATATAACAAATACAAATACGCTATCCGTATGTCTACCACACCCCTCTAACACAATGAACATCGAACCGTCCCCCTCCGGACCGACAGTCCGATAAATTGTCCGGTACTGTTAGAGTGCCCGGATGAATTTATTCCGAACACGAATGTTGTTCGGAATAGATCAAATAGCACGGATACAACCCCCTTATGTTTTTCCGGTACCCACGACACCTCCGGCTTGATCCTTCCCCCTCAGGACACCCTGTCCGGTAATCATCCGGAGCCGGTAGTTCATCCTCAGATGAATTTCCGCTCCGAGAAACGTGCATTGCACTGCGTTAGAAAACCGTTAATATTTCAGTCGTCTTGTCATGCATCTGTTTGTATATGCTTGCTGAGTATTTACTGTTTCTTCCCCCCTTAATCTCCGGTAGACCCCGCTGCTGCCGTTGACTACACCGCTGCTGAGTACGACTACTTCGTCGACGACCCTACTACTACCGTCGAGCTTCCAGGAAAGCAGAGCCATTCTCTTCCCCAGACACCGCCTATATTTCTGTACATTTCTTGCACTAGGCATTGTTACTGCTGCTGCTACGTTAGAATCCTATTCAATTGCATAACCTGTCATTGTCGCCCCTTGATGTGCCTTCCTTTATCCTATGCTGCCTATTATTATTATTATGCATTATTCAGCAGTGAGCCCTGCGCATTGTGAGCTAGGATTAGATAGAGGGTCGTGATCACTTAGGGGAGTGAACGCGGGTACAAATATTTTAACTGCACAGGTACGGTACAATGCAGACACCGTCTAAGGCCCCTATCTGGGTTATGCCTAGTCACCTCAAGTGTGAGCTATCAAGGAATAATCCTTGTACTCCACTCGAGGCTGACTTTGTCTTACCGCCTTAGGGTCCTGAACAACGGTTGTCCTTCAGGTAAGAAGTCGGGCGACCCAACGGTGCCCGCGAGAGGTATTGCGACGGGACGACAAGGAGGGTACGACCAGTGTACCGGTGTGCTTGGCCCCTGATCGTTGGACGCGAGAGTTACCAAACCACGAAAGTCGAGCTCCCCCAGGAGCACACGCGAGACAAGGTAAGGAGATGGTTCACCTTGTTGGTAACCGCAGTGACTTGGTGGGACGACGGGGCAGGCATCGTTGTACTGGTGGTCCTGGCTGCTGTCGTTGTCCGCGGGTCAGTTAAGGCAACGATAACGGTTGTCACGCAGGTTAATTAAAATGCTAAATGATTCAGTGAATGTCTTGAGTTGGCTATATGCCATGTACGCACTACCTACCCGTGGGAACTACGAGTTATGGGCTCCTCCGCTTCTTAGTGTCGTCCGAGGACTCTTCAGACGTCAGCAGTACCGCAACCTGCGCCGGGAAGTGGTGTTGTCTTATTTGCCGCGGCAGTGTGATTTGTATTTACTTTGATTTAACTTCACCGGCCAGCGTCGCACCGTGGAGGAGTACGTCGGGGTTAGGGTCCAAAGCCCCGCGTACATAGGATATAGTCCGGCGGATGACCTCTCTGTTGAGTTTGAAAGAGGGGCTATGAAGTGTCGGATAGCCTCGGTGGAGCGTTCCCTAATAAGGTTCCCGCCACCCTGGAGATCTGTGCGTGTAGCATAACACAAGTGCACCCCTGCAGGGAAGATTAATCTATTCGAATAGCCGTGTCCACAGTAACAGGACGCTTTATGTTAAAGCTGGATCTTACCACTACAAACTATTATTATTAAACTGTATGGTTCCGGGTTTTCTTCCTCGCGGGGATGTCGAGGAGGTGAACTCGGAGGTATTGTTAATTATTACAACTTATTATTATACAATGCTGCAGCAACTTCTGCTGCATTGTTACTTTATGCTTTATATGAACTGTTGGCTGATTCTTACCTCATGCTGCAAGACATCGTCGGAAGATGCTAGTCTTCGATAGGCCTAGCTTCTTACCCTTGCTCTGTATTTCTGTCTTTCAGTCCACTATATACAGCCTCTTCTTTCCGTTGATACAATGCATAATGCTTAGTAGCGGACGTAAGACTCGCGGGTATACTAGATACTCACCTGCTTTATTTCCTTTACTGTTTTGCCTGATCGGCCGCTGCAGCCGACGTTGGAGCCCAGGAGCAGGAGTACCCCGGAGGCGCCTACTACGACGTCGAGTTCCCCGTTGACCAGGAGTAGTTCGGTGGATCCCAGGCAAGAGGCCTCGCCTTTTCGATCTATATCTCTGATGTGATTTGTGCTAGCCTTCTTAAGGCAAAACTTGACTAACTATGTCTGTACTCAGATATTATGGCTTGTATGACTTATGTATTAGGGTCCGCGTGACCCCCTCTATTGTAATATATTTGTTTATCCTTTTGTGTTTAGTGTTGTGCTGTGATATTATCACCGTGGCACCCTAATCTCAGTCGTGTACCCTGTGTGTATGATTATTGTACACGGTCTGATTTTGGGGGCGTCACAAGTTGGTATCAGAGCCGACTGCCTGTAGGAAGCCACCCCACCACTACGTGGTCGATGTTGAGTCTAGACTTTGAAAAACTATTTTGCTAACTTAATATTTGGCTTATGGGCCCACATCGATGTCACTACGTGTGATATCTATGGTATTAGGATCCTTTTCTCCTTACCTATGCTCTGGGAATCTGCTCTCTTATCCTTGCTGGTAAGTTTTACAAAATCTGACATTAGGATCACGTTCTCTTGATTCCACCCAGCGTTTTTGGTGCTTCCCCCATTGATTGAGTCGTGTCGCAGGAGTCGTACCCCAGATCCCGGACCGCGGATCCCATTCTCATTCTGGGCAGGCCGCGCGTTCTCTGGCATCAAATCATGTGGCCAACAGTTTTCTTGCGGCGTGATTGACATAGTGGAATCTATGTCGCGTCGTGTAATCCTTACCGCGGTCTGCGCGCCGCCTAGTGAGTCCTTTTTCCTTAATTTCTACGACGTTACGCTGCCCGATTTTCGATTGACTCTGTGTGTGAATGTGTATGTCTTATATGACTACTCCTATATATATCTGCGCCTCCTTTTCGTCGTCGTTTTACTTCAGGCTTGATTCCGGTATCTCGTTAAATTTTCATCGCTGAAATACCCCTGTTAAATTCTAGCAGGATGGCTGGTCGTGGTGGTCGTGGTCGTGGTGCCAACGACCCACCTCCGCCGCCGGATTACATGGCCGCGATGATGCAGCAGTTCGAGATGAACCGTCAGTTCATGCAGAATATCATGGCTCAGTTCCCCCAGTCGAATCAGAATGGGCACCACCATCAGCATGCCACCGTGACTCTGCACGACTTCACCCGCCTCAACCCTACTATGTTCCGCAACACTGTTCAGCCGTTGGATGCTGATGACTAGCTTCGCGACATCACTCACGAGCTGGAGTCTGCTAATGTCGATCCAGCCGACTATGTGAACTTTGCGTCTTACCATCTGAAAGGCGCCGCTGCTCAGTGGTGGAGCACTCACAAGCGTTCCCTGCCAGTTGAAGAAGTCATCACTTGGGATGAATTTCAGTCTGCCTTCCGCGCCCGCTACATTCCTCAGGGGATCATGGATCGTAAGGCGGAAGAATTCCGTAAGCTCACTCAGGGCGACATGACTGTTGAGGCCTATCAGCGCGAGTTCCTCAACCTCTCTCTCTATGCGGAAGGAGAGATCACCACTGATGCTCGCAGGCAGCAGAAGTTCCGTCGTGGCCTCAACCCAGACCTCAGGCTCGCTCTTGCCGTTCATGATTTCTCCAACTTCGCCACCATGGTGAACAAGGCTATCACCGTCGAGACTTCCCAGATGGAGCACAAGAACTCTCTGAAGCGTTATCGTGACGTTGGCTCATCTTCGGGCACAACGAAGAAGCGTCGTATCTGGCTCCCTACCAGTGTGACCCTTTCAGCTGTCCCTGTTCCAAGGCCTTCTTATGCTGCACCCCGTCTGCCTCCGCCACCGCAGATGCCAAGAGCTCTTCCTGCACCACCCAATGCTACCCCCCTTCGTCCTCAGGATGGATTATGCTTCACGTGCCGCCAACCTGGGCATTTTTCTAGGGAGTGCCCCCAGAAACAGAAGCAACTGGTAGTTCACCCCGCTGGCCGTGGAAATGGTCGTGGCAACAACAGGACCCCCAACTATAATACTGGGTCTACTGCTTATGCTCGTGGACATGCTAACAACGTCAATGTTGAAGAAGCTCAGCAACAACCCGCTACCGTGATGGGTACCCTTCTCGTTAATTCCGTACATGCTACTGTTTTATTTGATACAGGAGCATCGCATTCATTCATGTCGGAAGCATTTGCATTTTCGCATAACTTCAAGTACGAAACGATGAAACCACCGATGGTTGTTCGCACCCCGATAGGCCAATGCCGCACCACCATGCTTGTGCCAAACACCACCATTGAAGTCGAAGGAGTTGAATTCTTTGCCTCGCCCATCCTCCTGAAGTCTTCCACCATAGACCTCATTCTGGGAATGGATTGGTTGAAATTTCACGATGCCGCACTCTATTGTGGCACCAAGTCTGTCCAACTTTTTCACCCCTCCGGCGAGATTGTTAACCACACCCCCCGAGTTACCCGTAATGCAGAAACACAGATCTTTATGATGAATGCTTTGAATATCTCACATCTGGAAGGAATTGAGAATGTTCCGATCGTCCGCGACTTTCCCGACGTCTTCCCCGAAGAACTGCCGGGAATACCCCCGATCAGAGAAGTTGAATTCGTCATCGACTTGACGCCAGGCACTGTCCCTATTGCCAAGCGTCCTTACAAGATGCCGCCACATGAACTCCTTGAACTTAAGGGGGAGATCGACAAAGCACTTCAGAAAGGATTCATTCGCCCCAGTTCCTCATCTTGGGGAGCACCTTCGCTTTTTGTCAAGAAGAGCGATGGGACAAACCGATTGGTCCAAGATTATTGGCCCATTAACCAAGCCACCATCCAGAACAAATACCCACTTCCCCGGATCAACGATCTGTATGATCAACTTGCCAGATCCAAGGTGTTTTCTAAACTCGACTTGAGGTTGGGTTATCACCAAATCCGAGTCCGTGATGAGGACATTTCGAAGACTGCCTTCATTACTCGCTATGGTTCATACGAGTACACCGTCATGTCCTTTGGCTTAACCAATGCTCCAGCCACCTTCTCCAGATTGATGAATTATATTTTCATGGAGTACCTCGACCAGTTCGTCGTGGTCTATCTGGAAGATATATTGATATATTCCAAGAATGAAGAAGAACATGTTGAACATCTTCCTCTTATTCTGGAGAAGCTTCGAGAACACAAACTCTACGCTAAGTATTCTAAGTGTGAGTTCTGGCTTCCCGAAGTAACCTACCTTGGACATGTGATTTCCAAGGATGGCATTGCCGTCACCCCCGAACGTATCCAGGCTATTCTTGACTGGACTCCTCCCAAGACCGTCAAGAAAGTCCGCAGTTTCCTCGGGCTCGCTAGCTATTGCCGCCGTTTCGTCGAGAATTTCTCCAAGATTGCCAGGCCTCTGACTAATCTGCTTCACAAAGGCGTCAAGTTTGAGTGGACAGATAAATGTCAAGAAAGTTTTCAAGCACTCAAGGACAAGCTAACTTCTCCCCCGGTGCTCGCTCCCCCTGATACTCAGAAGGACTTCGTGATATATTGCGACGCGTCTCGTCAAGGATTAGGCTGTGTCCTATTGCAAGAGCGCAAGGTGATTGCTTATGGCTCTCGACAGTTGCGTACTCACGAAGACAAATACCCAACACATGATCTCGAATTGACAACAGTAATTTATGCATTGAAGCTGTGGCGACATTACCTCGTCGGTAATCGTTGCGAGGTCTACACCGACCACCAAAGTCTGAAGTACCTGTTTACTCAGCCAGACCTGAATCTTCGTCAACAACGATGGCTCGAGACAATAGCCGACTTCAACATGGATATTTCGTATACCCCTGGCAAGGCTAATGTGATGGCCGATGCCTTGAGCCGAAAAGCTTACTGTTCTGAACTTGAGGTTCAGGTGCAACAACCACTTCTGTATGAAGAGTTTTGCAAGTTGAACCTCGAGATTGTTCCTCAAGGTTACGTCAACAACCTGGTTCTCGAGTCAAAGCTCGACGCCCTCATCAAGAGTAGACAATCTCTGGCCCCTGACATTGTGAAGATCAAGCAGGACATCGCAGAAGGAAAGCCCTCCTCCTTTACCATTGATACTAATGATGGTGATACTGTGTACTTCAAGGGTCGCTTAGTAGTTCCTGTGAGCCCGACCCTCATTAACTGTGGTCCGGATATCATGGAAGAAGCCCATAATTCTCCCTTGTCAATCCACCCTGGCAGTACCAAGATGTATAAAGACCTTCGTCAACGGTACTGGTGGCCTTACATGAAGCAAAGACATCGCCCGCTATGTTTCTCAGTGTGACGTTTGCAGTCGCGTCAAAGCCGGACATCAGAAACCTGCTGGTTGGCTGCGACCACTCCCTCCTCCTGACTGGAAGTGGGACAAGGTCGAGATGGACTTCGTCACCGGTTTTCCTAAGTCACATAAAGGTAACGATGCCATCTTTGTTGTCATCGACCGATTCTCCAAGATTGCACACTTCCTGCCGGTCAAGGAGACGATCACTGCTAGTCAGTTAGCACACTTGTATATCTCCCGAATTGTGTCACTCCACGGTATTCCGATGGAGATCAGTTCAGACTGTGACAGCATTTTCACCTCACGATACTGGAATAGTTTCATGGAAGCTTTCGGGACTCGTCTGAATCTCAGCACCGCTTATCACCCCCAGTCGCAAGGCCAGGTTGAACGAGTTAATCAGGTGCTGGAAGACATGCTTCGCGCTTGTGTCCTTTCTTTCGGCATGAAATGGGAGGATGCCCTCCCGTACGTGGAATTCTCGTACAACAATAGCTATCAAGCTAGCTTGAAGATGGCCCCCTTCGAAGTTCTATACGGACGTAAATGTCGACCCCCCCTGAATTGATCAGGAACTGGGGAACAACCCTACTTCGGACCGGATCTTGTCCAAGAAGCTGAAGAACAAGTTCGCATTGTACAAGAAAATCTCAAGGCCGCACAGTCTCGTCAGAAGAGCAACTATGACCGCGAACACCGTGAAATGGAGTATCAACCTGGTGAATACGCTTACCTCCGTGTCACTCCCATGAGGGGCACTCATCGCTTCGGTATCAAGGGCAAGTTGGCTCCTCGCTACATTGGCCCGTTCCGTATCCTTTCCAGGAGTGGACCCGTGGCATACCGGTTGGAATTGCCGCCGAACCTCTCCCAAGTCCACGATGTCTTCCACGTGTCGCAACTCCGTCGCTGCTTCAAGGACCCTATCCGCGAAGTGGAGCATGATATGATTGAGCTGCAACAAGACTTGACTTATCAAGAACATCCGAGCCTTCGCGATGAATACCCCGATCTTTTCCTCGCTACCACTTAAATTCTCGAGACGAGAATTCTTGTAGTGGGGGAGATTTGTAACACCCTCACTGTCAGTGAACAGTAATCAGGGTTACTGTTCATCTCTACTATTCAGAACTTTTATTTGATCAACTTGGACCAGTTCAAATTCAATTTCCACTTTGTTATTCTTGAATGCATTGTGATCATGGACCTTGGTCATGATAAATCAAACCAATACCTAGCTCAATTCAAATGACCTTTGAATTGAAATCCATTTAAATCTTCAAATGCCTTTAGTGGATTACTAAAAACCAAAGTGCAAAAATCGACTTACTCCAAAAATTGTGAAACTACTTTTATTAAATCCTAAATATTCAGTGGGTCATGTCCCACCTAGTTGGAGATTTTATTAATCTACAAATATTTCTAAACAAATCAAAGCAGTGGATAAAAACCCTAATTAAATCATTTAATATTTAATAGAAATATTAAATGACTTTTAAAGTTGCCCAAAACTTTTTGTGGCACTGACCTAAGTTGCAACATCAATTATGGACCCATTAAACATTTTACAAAAATGCCATGGTGATCAAAATAAATGCCAACAGAAAATATCAGAAAAGAAAAAAATAAAAATAAAAATAAAAACCTAACTAACCCCCCCCATGGGCGAAGCCCATCCCCATTCCCAGCCCCCAGGCCCAGCCCCTCTCTCTCTTCCCCCTCCCCTGTTTCCCCACCTGCCCCCCCACCCCGCCGTGCGCCATGGCCATGGCCACTGTGGCCATGTCCCCCTCCCCTACCTGCTCCCTCCCCCACCTCACCTGCCCCCTCTGGATAAGGCCCTCCTCTGCCCCCTCCAATCCAAGCCCCCCCACTCTCCTTCCTCCCCACGCTCTGCCCCCCCTGCTACCTCTCTGCTCCCGGCGAAGCCGCGCGCCCGTCGTCGCAGCGTCGCGGCCGGAGGCCACCGTTGGGCGCACAAGCCGGTCCGAAGGCTGCGCCGCAACCTTCCACGCCAGCCCCAGCCTCAAGCCGAGGCCGGGACCCCTCCCTACGGCTCGCCCTCCGACGTCGCCGTCGTTTCCTCGCCTTCGCCGTGACCGTCCTCGACCTGAGCTCCACCGCGGCCTCCCCCCTTCCCCTGTGAGCTCATGCCTTCCCCCTTCCCCCCTAATTGCACCGCCCTTGTTCCCCGGGGCGACCTCCTCGCCGTATGCCGTGACCTCGCATGCGCGCTCGCCACGTCTGGCCATGCCCCATGCCCCATCCCCCCAGCAGCGGCGCTGCTGCCTTGCTGCAGCAGTGGATTGCCTTCCGCCCCCTGTAAACCTCCCCCTCGCCGCGTTTTCCCACCCTGCCCTCGCCGGGGTTGGCCGGGATGGCCCCGCCGCCGTGCGCTTGCTCGCCGGCGAGCACACCACGGGCAAACCCCCCCTTAGACTTACACATGGGCCTAGCCCTTAGGATAATCCATGGTTAAGTTTAATCAGTTAATTATGCCACTGTTACATTCACAGCTGGGTCCCACAGAATTATTAAACTAATTAAATTGATTTTATTAAATCCAGTGAATGACATGTGGGCCCAGAGGCTATTTCTGATTTAATAAAATGTGTTATAAATAAACAGAGGCTAACATGTGGGTCCCACATGTCAGGCACTGTTTTGGATAATGTTCTGGATAATTTTTAATAAATAATAAAAGAAATTCAGAAAATCATTTAAATGATTTAAAACTTTGAAATTCAATAACTTTTAAACCGTAACTCGGATTCAAAAACTTTATACATGAAAATTGATCAGAAAAATATAACGAATACAAATACGCTATCCGTATGTCTACCACACCCCTCTAACACAACGAACATCGAACCGTCCCCCTCCGGACCGACGGTCCGATAAATTGTCCGGTACTGTTAGAGTGCCCGGATGAATTTATTCCGAACACGAATGTTGTTCGGAATAGGTCAAATAGCACGGATACACCCCCCTTATGTTTTTCTGGTACCCACGACACCTTCGGCTTGATCCTTCCCCCTCCGGACACCCTATCCGGTAATCATCCGGAGTCGGTAGTTCATCCTCAGATGAATTTCCGCTCCGAGAAACATGCATTGCACTGCGTTAGAACACCGTTAATATTTCATCCGTCTTGTCATGCATCTGTTTATATATGCTTGCTGTGTATTTACCGTTTCTTCCCCCCTTAATCTCCGGTAGACCCCGCTGCTGCCGTTGACTACACCGCTGCTGAGTACGACTACTTCGTTGACGACCCTACTACTACCGTTGAGCTTCCAGGCAAACAGAGGCATTCTCTTCCCCAGATACCGCCTATCTTTCCGTACATTTCTTTCACTAGGCATTGTTACTGCTGCTGCTACGTTACAATCCTATTCAAGTGCATAACCTGTCATTGTCGCCCCTTGATGTGCCTTCCTTTATCCTATGCTGCCTATTATTATTATGCATTATTCAGCAGTCAGCCCTGCGCATTGTTAGCTAGGATTAGATAGAGGGCCGTGATCACTCAGGGGAGTGAACGCGGGTACAAATATTTTAACTGCACAGGTACGGTACAATGCAGACACCGTCTAAGGCCCCTATCTGGGTTATGCCTAGTCACCTCAAGTGTGAGCTATCAAGGAGTAATCCTTGTACTCCACTCGAGGCTGACTTTGTCTTACCGCCTTAGGGTCCTGAACAACGGTTGTCCTTCAGGTAAGAAGTCGGGCGACCCAACGGTGCCCGCGAGAGGTATTGCGACGGGACGACAGGGAGGGTACGACCAGTGTACCGGTGTGCTTGGCCCTTGATCGTTGGCCGCGAGAGTTACCAAACCACGAAAGTCGAGCTCCCCCAGGAGCACACGCGAGACAAGGTAAGGAGACGGTTCACCTTGTTGGTAACCGCAGTGACTTGGTGGGACGACGGGGCAGGCACTGATGTACTGGTGGTCCTGGCTGCTGTCGTTGTCCGCGGGTCAGTTAAGTCGAGGCAACGATAACGGTTGTCACGCAGGTTAATTAAAATGATAAATGATTCAATGAATGTCTTGAGTTGGCTATATGCGATGTACGCACTAGCTACCCGTGGGAACTACGAGTTATGGGCTCCTCCGCTTCTTAGTGTCGTCCGAGGACTCTTCAGACATCAGCAGTACCGCGGCCTGCGCCGGGAAGTGGTGTTGTCTTATTTGCCACGGCAGTGTGATTTGTATTTGCTTTGATTTAACTTCACCGGGCAGCCTCGCACCATGCAGGAGTACGTCGGGGTTAGGGTCCAAAGCCCCGCGTACATAGGATATAGTCCGGCGGATGACCTCTCTGTTGAGTTTGAAAGATGGGCTATGAAGTGTCGGATAGCCTCGGTGGAGCGTTCCCTAATAAGGTTCCCGCCACCCTGGAGATCCATGCGTGTAGCGTAACACAAGTGCACCCCTGCAGGGAAGATTAATCTATTCGAATAGCCGTGTCCACGGTAACAGGACGCTTTATGCTGAAGCTGGATCTTACCACTACAAACTATTATTATTAAACTGTATGGTTCCGAGTTTTCTTCCTCGCGGGGATGTCGAGGAGGTCAACTCGGAGGTATTGTCAATTATTACAACTTATTATTATACAATGCTGCAGCAACTTCTGCTGCATTGTTACTTTATGCTTTATATGAATTGTTGGCTGATTCTTACGTCATGCTGCAAGACATCGTCGGAAGATGCTAGTCTTCGATAGGCCTAGCTTCTTACCCTTGCTCTGGATTTCTGTCTTTCAGTCCACTATATACAGCCTCTTCTTTCCGTTGATACAATGCATAATGCTTAGTAGCGGACGTAAGACTCGCGGGTATACTAGATACTCACCTGCTTTATTTCCTTTACTGTTTTGCCTGATCGGCCGCTGCAGCCGACGTTGGAGCCCAGGAGCAGGAGTACCCCGGAGGCGCCTACTACGACGTTGAGTTCCCCGTTTTCCAGGAGTAGTTCGGTGGATCCCAGGTGTGACGCCCCAAAAATCAATCCGTGTACAGTAATCATACACGCAGGGTACACGGCTGAGATTAGGGTGCCACGGTGAGAATATCACAGCACAACACTAAACACAAAAGGATAAACCAATATGTTACAATAAAGGGGGGGTCATGCGGACCCGAATACATAAGTTATACAAGCCATAATATTTGAGTACAGACATAGTTAGTCAAGTTTTGCCTTAAGAAGGCTAGCACAAATAACATCAGAGATACAGATCGAAAAGGCAAGGCCTCCTGCCTGGGAGCCTCCGAAACTACTCCTGGTCCTGGTCAGCGGGGGTCTCGACGTAGTAGTATCCGCCTCCGGGGTACTCCTGCTCCTGGGCTCCAACGTCGACTGCAGCGGCCGATCAGGCAAAACAGTAAAGGAAATAAAGCAGGTGAGTATCTAGTATACCCGCGAGTCTTACGTCCGCTACTAAGCATTATGCATTTGTATCAACGGAAAGGGAAGGCTGTATATATAGTGGACTGCAAGATAGAAATCAGAATAAGGGTAAGAAGCTAGGCCTATCGAAGACTAGCATCTTCTGACGTGTCTTGCAGCATGAGAAGAGAAACAACCAACAGTTCATATAAAACAATAAAATAACAATGAAGCAGAAGTTGCTGCAACATTGTATAATATAAGTTGTAATGATTAACAATAATAATAATGCCTCCGAGTTCACCTCCTCGACATCCCCGCGAGGAAGAAAACCCGGAACCATACAATTTAATAATAATAGTTTCTAGTGGTAAGATCCAGCTTCAGCATAAAGCGTCCTGTTACCGTGGACATGGCTATTCGAATAGATTAAACTCCCTGCAGGGGTGCACTACTGTTCAGCCTGCACGCTCGGATCTCCAGGGTGGCGTGAACCTTGTTAGGGAATGCCCCACCGAGGCTATCCGACACGATGCAACCCATCCTAGGCTCAACAGAGAGGCCATCCGCCGGACTATATCCTATGCGCCAAGGGGTCTAGGTCCCTCACCCTTGCACGCTCCTGCACGGTACGAGACTGGCCGGTGAAGCAAAAGCAAATCCAAACACACCTGCTGCAGCAAATAAGACAAGACCGCTTCCCGGCTATCAGCCCGTGGTACTGCTGACGTCTGAAGAGCTTTCGGAAAAACTACGACGCGGAGGGCCCACACCGTAATCCCACGTGTAGGTAGTGCGTACAGACCAACGGGCCTCTCAAGTCATCCGCCGAACCATTTAGCATTTTAATTAACCTGCGTGACAACCGTTATCGTTGCCTCGACTTAACCGACCGGCGGTCAACGACAGCAGTCAGGACCACCAGTACATCGGTGCCTGCCCTGTCGTCCCACCAAGTCACTTCAATTACCAACAAGTTGAACCGTCTCCTTACCTTGTCTCGCGTGTGCTCTTGGTAGAGCTCGACTTTCGCGTGGTTTGGTAACTCTCGCGAGATACGAGCAGGGGCCAAGCACGCCAGTAACGTCGGTCGTACCCTCCCTGTCGTTCCCGACAATATACCTCTCGCGGGCACCGTTGGGTCGCCCGACTTCTTACCTTAAGGACAACCGATGTTCAGGACCCTATGGCGGCAAGACAAAGTCAGCCTCAGGTGGAGTACAAGGATTACTCCTTGATAGCTCACACTTGAGGTGACTAGGCATAACCCAGATAGGGGCCTTTGGCGGTGTCTGCTTTGTACCGTACCTGTGCAGTTATAATATTTGTATCCGCGTTCACTCCCCTGAGTGATCACGGCCCTCTATCTAATCCTAGCTAACAATGCGCAGGGCTCACTGCTGAATAATGCATAATAATAATAATAGGCAGCATAGGATAAAAGAGGTACATCAAGGGGCGACAAAAACAGGCTATGCAATTGAATAGGATTGTAATCGTAGCAGCAGCAGCAAACATGCCTAGTGCAAGAAATGTACGGAAAGATAGGCGATATCTGGGGAAGAGAATGGCTCTGCTTGCCTGGAAGCTCGCGGGTAGGGGCAGGGTCGTCGACGAAGTAGTCGTACCCGGCAGCGGTGTAGTCGGCGGTAGCAGCGGGGTCTACCGGAGAATAAAGGGGGGAGAAACAGTAAATACAAAGCAAGCATAAACAAACAGATGAATAGCATGGCGTATGAAATGTTAACGGCGTTCTAACGCAGTGCAATGCACGTTGCTCGGAGCGGGAATTCATCCGGGGATGAACTACCGGCTCCGGGTGATTACCGGATAGGGTGTCCGGAGGGGAAGGGTTCATGCCGGAGGTGTCGTGGACATCCGACAAACATAAGGGGGGTGTATCCGTGTTAGTTGAACCATTCCGGACAACTTTCGTGTTCGGAATCAATTCATCCGGGTACTTTTTATCGGTACCGGAAATTATCGACGGACAGCCCGAAGGGGGGAATGCCGATGATCGGTGTGTTAGGGGGGTTGGGTTGGTATACGGATAGCGTATTCGTATTCGTTATATTTTTCTGATCAATTTTCATGTATAAAGTTTTTCGATCCGATATACGGATTAAAAGATATTAATTTTATAAGTTTCATCAATTTTAAAACATTAAAAATCCCTTTTTAATAATTTCTTTTATTATTTTTAGTAACATTATCCAGAACAGTGTTGACTGGTCAAACTGACATTTGGGACCCACATGTCAGCCTCACAGTCAAATAAAACATTTTTATTAATTTTAATTACCCTGGACCCACATGTCATACACTGTTATCTAATAATCAGATTTAATAACTTAAAGACCCAGTGGGGCCCAGGTGTCATGGACAGTGAGGGGTTGTTTCTAACTAACAGTTAGTTAGGGGCTTAATCAGGGGGGTGGAGCTGGCGGACAAGATGGCGAGGCTCGTGGAGCGCTGTGGCCGCGCAAGCTCACGGGCGGGCGTCCATGGCGGCTACGGGCGCGACTGGCGAAGACGAAGGCGAATGGGGGGGCTCCAGATCCAGAGGGAGAGGGACTACGGCTAGGGTTAGGGCTGCACCAGGGGGCGGGGCTTGGCCTTGTAGGCCGCTGGGGGATTGCCGGATGGCCTCCACGGGGGGGCTCGTCGCCGTGGCCTCGGCGGATGGGCGCCACGCCATGGCGCCCGTACGGGAGGAGGGGGATGACCGGGGGTGGTGGGCTGGGCCGGCCCGAGGGGAGAGGAGGGGAGGTGGGCCTCGGACTAGAGGGGGTAGTTTAGGTTTTCTGTCATTTTTATTTCTTTTTGTTTAGATCTTCTTTTAGCACTTGTTTATATGGCTTAGGCATTTTTGTATAATACAATTATTGTTCCATAATTAGTAGAGCATAAACCTAGGGTGCCACAAAAATTTAAGGATTTTTCTAAACTCTTTTGCTAATTTATTTTATTATTAAATGAGCCATTGGCCTGAAATTGCTACTGTTATTAATTGTTTACAATTTTCAGTAGCCCAATAAATACCAATGATTACAAGGACATGGTCCAATGATTATTTGGGATTTTATAAAAGTGGTTCCAAGATTTTTGGAAAAGATTTATTCTCACCATATTTTTAATATTCAACAAAAGGCATTTTAGGGTTTAAATTGATTTCAATGCAAAGGTCATTTGAATTGAGCTAGGTATTGGTTTGATCCAAGTTGACCAAGGTCATGATCACATTGCATTCCAGGATAACAAAGTGGAAATTGAATTTGAACTGATCCAAGTTGATTTAACAAAAGTTTTGAACAGTAGAGATGAACAGTAACAGTGATTACTGTTCACTGACAGTCAGGGTGTTACACCAGGCAGGAGGCCTCGCCTTTTCGATCTGTATCTCTGTTGTGATTTGTGCTAGCCTTCTTAAGGCAAAACTTGACTAACTATGTCTGTACTCAGATATTATGGCTTGTATGACTTATGTATTCGGGTCCGCGTGACCCCCTCTATTGTAACATATTTGTTTATCCTTTTGTGTTTAGTGTTGTGCTGTGATATTATCACCGTGGCACCCTAATCTCAGTCGTGTACCCTGTGTGTATGATTACTGTACACGGTCTGATTTTGGGGGCGTCACAGATGGTACCCTATTAAGAACGTAAGTGGCAGTTTCTAATGCATACCCCCAGAATGATGTAGGTAAGTCAGTATGAGACATCATTGACCGTACACTATCCAATAGTGTTCGATTACGTCGCTTGGACACACCGTTTCGCTGAGGTGTTCTAGCTGGCGTAAGTTGTGGTACAATACCACAAGTCTTCAGATGAGTGCCAAACTCGTGACTTAAATACTCGCCTCCTCGATCAGATCGAAGGTGCTTGATTTTCTTCCCGAGTTGATTCTCGACCTCACTCTGAAATTCCTTGAACTTTTCAAAGGTTTCAGACTTGTGTTTCATTAAATAGATATACCCGTATCTACTTAAGTCATCCGTGAAGGTCACGAAGTAACGAAAACCATTGCGTGCGGTGACATTCATCGGTCCGCGTACATCAGTATGTATGATCCCTAATAAGTCCACCGCACGCTCCATTGTTCCATTGAATGGAGTCTTTGTCATTTTGCCCATTAAGCATGGTTCACATGTGTCAAGGGATCCAAAATCCAATGACTCCAGAAGTCCATCTTTATGGAGTTTCTCCATGCGCTTTATACCAATATGACCGAGTCGACAATGCCACATCACATGTGTTCTTCGTTACTAGGCTTTAATCTTTTGGCCTCTACGTTATTGATGTGGGAGTCATGATATTCGAGATCCATTAAGAATAAACCATTACGCACCGGTGCATGAACATAGAAGACATTATTCTTATAAATCGAACAACCAGTTGTTTCGGATTTAAAAGAATATTGGTCTCGCATCAAGCAAGAGCCACTTACAATGTTCATACTCAATGCGGGTACATAATAGCAATTATTCAAGACAAGAATCAATCCCAGGGAGACTAAGACGAAGCGTGCCAATTGACATTACTTCAACCTTGGCACCATTCCCAACGCGCATCGTCACTTCATCCTTCCGCAAGAGTCGTTTATGCTGCATCGCCTCCTGGGAGTTAAGATGTGAGCAACTGATGCGGTATCAAATATCCAGACGTTGCTCCGAGCACTTGTCAGGAAAACATCAATAACATGTATATCACATATATCCATGTCTCTTCCGGCAACCTTGCCGGCCTTCTTATCTTCTAGGTACCTGGTGCATCTGTGCTCCTTCTTGATTTCCATCTCAGCAATTTTGAGTATTGTGAACAATTCAGAAAGGGTCTCAACCATTCCTTGCATGTTGTACTTCAACACAAAACTCTCATAGCTAGGGGGTAGCGACCGCAACACCTTATCAAGCGCCACTTCATCTGGAATCTTAAATTCTAGATCATTTAGGCGTTGAACGTAGTCAGACATTTTGACTACGTGCTCAGTCATGCTGGTGTGCTCTTCCATCTTTGCAGAGAAGAAAGCTTCACAAACTTCATTTCTCTCAACCTTGGCTTGAGGTGCAAAGACGGTCTTGAGGTCAGTGATTATCTCATAAGCATTGAAGCTCTCGAACCGTTTCTTCAAAACAGCCTCCATGGCAGGGAGCATACCCTTCTTGACAAGGGAGGAATCATCCGACTTAATGAGATAGACTTTCTTCTCAGCCGGAGTAGCGGTAGTTGCTGGTGCATCTCCTAATGCAGTCTCAAGTACATAGGACATTTTCAGGGGAACGAGGATAATCCTCAGGGTGCGGAACCAGGAGGTGAAGTTTGACCCATTAGTTTTCAGTTTATCTTTCTCTAGGAATGATCCTAAGTTGAACGAGGGGCGTGGTGCTATCATCTACAAGGTTGATTCACAAAGATACATATTTAGACTTTTGTTCATAATGTGGAGTTCAATTACAATTAATTCTAAAACTCCCACTTAGGAAAACATCTCTCAATTTTGCTAAGTGATTACACGATCCTAGAGCACTATACCTCCCTCGTGTGACACGACCATCAGTATGTTGTTCAAGGTAGGCCATCATGCCAATCACATCATCCATGTGACTCATGCTCGACCTTTCGGTCTCTTGTGTCCCGAGGCCATGTCTGCACATGCCAGGCTCGCCACCACACCCTATGTGATTTGTTGCTGTGTCATACAAGGCCATGCTTCTGGGCATGCTACACCCACCTCTTGTGAACGAAAAAATGTTTGACATCCGTGTGACACGTGATGCCTCCATAATGTAGAACTTTCCAGGTGGTGCTCACTAGGGTAAGGACACTATGTTGGTTTTAGCGAGAGATGGTCCTGTTTCGTGCTACCATCGATATATCTAGCATACTAGCATAAAACAGGAAGTAAAATTGTAAATCATACAACCTATGATCCCCCTTCATGAAAAGAAAAGTTAAAACGCCTTTCTACTTTAGCTTATGCAAGTTTTATGTGTATGCTAGGGGTTTCGAGACAGAGAACCGATTTCTATCCTGCGAAAACATGCCACGACACCGATCCTCAATTGTCTCTATTACACCCCTGTCGGGGCCCTCCGTTGCAAACATCTTCGCATCGCTAATGCAGAGAGACAGACACCCCCAGCCACTTTATATGGTACAAGCCATATGTCAAGCGTGGAACTAGTCTCGCGTAAACGCGTAAGGTCGGTCGGGGGCCGCTTCATCAAACATTGCCGCAACGCTAAATGAGTACACGTGGGAGGGTAACGAATGAAGATTTGATGCCCACATCCTAGATGTGTTCTACCCGTACAATACATCTACGCATAGCTAACTCTGATCCACTGTTGGGATACGGGGCAGAAAACACAAAATTTTCATACCTATGGTACCCGAACAAAAGTTCTATGCTATGGCGATGTAAAGTAACAGAGGGAATTGGTGTTCATACCTTTGAAGACCGAAAGAGGGAAACGTTCTTGGGAACGTGGTTGGCATAGACTCAGAACTACGACCTCCCTGTCGTGTATAAGACCACCACCGGCGAGGATGACTCCCGGTAAACCTCCAGCGATGAAGTAGCACCACAGGTGTAGTGCCTCGAAGAGATTATACATGTATGGTACAATCAATGTTCCTCCCGGGCCCCGAACCAGGCGAGCAGCGGAAGAAAGACGGCTACGGATCCCGACTCCAGCAGAACGACAGCCTGCCTTATGGTGGAGAACTCCAATCCAGGTGCAGACTCCAAACAAGGGAGTCCACTTCCGGGAAGGAGAAGGAGGAAGAAGGAGATATTGGTGTGTTGGAAAAAAGGGGGGGCTACCCCTCCTTATATAGGCCAAGGGGGGTGTGATCCTCCTCCCCTCCCCCATGTGGGACTAAACTCCCAAGGGGGGGGGAGTGCGCCGGCCATAGGGGGGATGGGCCCCACCCTTGGCGCCATCCCCAAGGGGGGAGACCCCCTCCTCCCTTAATGGGCCCCATGGTCCCATTTAGCCTTTTTCCCATTTTTATTTATTTATTTAATATGTTTTAAATATTTAATTCAGATAATTAAATAATAAAACATTATTAAAACAATTAAACTTTATTTTGAACTATTCAAAATGTCCGGAAACCATTCCGTCCTCCTCCGGAACTATTCCGGTGATTTCTCCTATTTCACCGATTGATCCCGTAACTGTCCTATGCATCGATTGCCCTTAAGTGTAACACCCTAACGGTCCGGGAAACAGCAGACATGGTCGAGACTCTTCTCATTGACCAATGACTAGTCAGTTGGACCTGGTTACAATCCTTGACAGCCCCTGCGCTTCCATCGAATGAACTTCGATCGCTTTTGGAAACCGTTAACGATACGACGTAATCCCTTTGTGCTGCAGTACTTTGTTTGTCCGAGGTTTGATCGTTGGTATCCTACATACCGTGTTCACATCTCGTTCACAACAAACAACTTCTCTCGTCCATGTCCATTGCATCTCTTGTGACCTAGTCACGTCCTTGCAAGGTGTTGATGCAATATCACCGAGTGGGCCTAGAGTACCTGTCCTGTCACAAGGACTGACAAATCCTGCTCTGATCTATTAACATACTCATCAACCATCTATTTCGGAATACCCAAAGTGCACCGTTATAGCCAGCATATTTCAGTCAGGCGGTGGGATACAAATCAAAGTCTCCTCATAGATGACAATTACGTATGATCATTAAGGTCTAAGGACTAAGCCATACGTTACAAAGTCATAGCAACGCTGAACTATGTGACTCGATCACATTGCAATACTTTAGGTGGGTGTATGTCCATCACAGCATTCCCCTTAACGATATGACCTCATTGTCAATGGACTTAAGTGTCGCCATGATCAGGAAAGCTTGATCAATCAATTGCCCAATGAGATAGTTTACCCGAGTTAAACTACGGACCATGTTATATACTACACCTGTATTAGTATTTCCAAGTAATACAGTTATAGCACAGTATAAAACGTATTATGAACAAAACGGATATGTGACAAATATCTTTATTAATTTGTCTCTAGGGCACATATCCAACATGAACATCAG
The DNA here is from genome assembly GCA_950022295.1 of Bromus sterilis. Taxonomy (NCBI): domain Eukaryota; kingdom Viridiplantae; phylum Streptophyta; class Magnoliopsida; order Poales; family Poaceae; genus Bromus; species Bromus sterilis. The sequence continues at coordinate 277,044,243 of OX465599.1, read as the reverse complement.
GTATCATTGCAATTCTCTACAAAGTGTACAACTTTATTGATAACTCTTACAAAGTGCACACAGAGATCACGAGACCGTTATCCAACATTAAAACAAGCATGCGGAAGCAAAGTAGGTCTGAGTACAGACAAGTTTAACAAATGGCTTAGAGAAGCCTTATTTATAAACAAGCCCTTCACGAGGGAACCAGTCTGCTGATTGGGACTGTACTAGCTTGGTCTTCATTCGTCGAGCTCGAGGAAGAATCCACCTTCGGGGCTAGTGGGTTCATCTAAAACATAGAATAAGAAAACATGAGTACAAAGTCGTACTCAGCAAGACTTACGTAGGAACTATACTACTCATGCACATGTATCAAGGTAAAGGGAGGTGGGGTTCATTAGCATAAGTGCGAGCTTTGAATTGTCTAGTCCTGAACTACGAGTACCAGACTTGAGGTAAGAAGTGTACACGAGTACACTACAAGTCTCCAACCAATTACACCATTATGGTGCCTTCCTTGACTTCCCACGAGAAAGCATGCCATAGCACTCACGCTTATCTTGGCAAGTTTTATAAGTATCCATTGAAGTTGTCTAATAATCAGGCTAAGCTTTCCAAGCAGTCCCTTACCGCGGACGCGGCTATTCGAATAGTTTTGTTAAACCTGCAGGGGTGTACCGCTACACACACATGACCATCAGTTACCGCCTTTGATCTCAACACCATTCAAGGGGTGTCGGCGAGGATGTTCACCACAACTGTTACCTCATAGCCGATCTAGTCCAAGAAAGCCACCTACCTGGGTTGGCTACCACTATCGTGAACCCGGCCGGTTTACCGAAGTGAAACCAGATGATGTGTGCTTGGTGCATAAGCCAGTCTCGGTTGAGCCGTTCTCTCACTTAGCAGCCAGGCCACAAACCTACCAGAACTCCGAACTACTGCGACATCTGGACATCGAAAGGGATGAGTTAGTAGGTTGAGAGGGGTTAGTGAGCCCAATGTGTGGTTGTACTCTTTATCTTGTATCACCACACAAGAACTCGGACTTAGGGCGGTGTTCAACGAGACAACCCACTGTGTACTCCTACACATCCTCTCATCGTTGAACTTGTATTAGGGTAGATTCACCAACACATTTCCACCGTCATCATCATGATTGCTACCATCCCGACTCACATAACAGTATTGACATTGTATCACTCTAAGCATGCAATAAGCAGTAATAGTTGCAGGGGTCACATGATATCAATCAACTCCTACATCTGCTAGGATTGTGGTTTTCTTACTACTGTGAAAAAATGATAGGTCATGCAAAGGAATGGGTTCAACTATGCGGTAGAAACGCATCATGGTAATCATCCTAATCAATGCATAAGCGATATTGAGAGGGAAGTGGGATTTTATCGACATGATCAATGGGGGTTTGCTTGCCTTGCTGACGAGGTTCTGTATCGGGGTCTTCAACGAAGGGGGTGATTTCGGGTTCCGGCTCCACCTCTATTCGACAAACAACACAAACATCGAAACAATAATAAGACAATGCACAATCACATGATCAAGTGTTATAACATGGTGTAACGGGTTCTGATGTGTTGCCAATTCCATTTAAATGGAGTGTATTGCATTTGAGTTGCAAATTCAAACTCCATATTTGAATTTAAAAGGGTTCATATGCATTTTTGCTTCTGTTCCCCCATTTTAAAATGGTCAAACATGAAAACAAAGTGAATATTCAGAATCCTTGCATTTTTCTGACAATTTTAGATATATTATATGTTTTATTTGGAGTTAAAATGAATTAGTTATGATTTTCCAAAGTTTAAACAATTTTCTGACTTTTCTGTAATTTCTTTTAAATAGATAAACCTTTATTGCATCAGCACTGCGCCAGCCTGATGTCAGGGGCTTGACCATGGTCAAACTGACATGGGGGCCCCACTGGTCACGGACTCAGTTAATTAAACCGGTTTGGTTTATTTTAAACAGAGGGTTTAGTGGCCTTGGGCCCACTGGTCAGTTACTTCTTAGGGGTAGATTAGTGTTAACTTAAACCGGCCACGTATCGGGACCCAGGGTTAGCGTATGCAAGACTCGCTACAACACAATCATATGGAGAGCCGAGAACCATACCCACTTGTCTAAGCAGACAAGGCCAAGCATAGAACGTTCTCGGAAAGCATCGAACGTGAGGGGCATCCCATCCAGGCCGGATGATCAACTGAGATGGGTCCTCATTATCCGCACATAAGTCTAAATGATATGGGTGGTGAACTCCCATACTTATAGACAAGTCGCCTCAACCATACTATCGATTGTATTATAACCCTTACATAGACTTAGTCCAGCCCGATCACTTAGTCAGGGTCTATGGCGGGCTCGATCATACATCAAAGTGTGCACGTGACGGAGTCACGAACAATCGCATCGCGATGCCCCAAGCTGCGCACATCTAAGGGCCACTTGGTGTATAAAATACCACCAGCCAGATCACAACTAAGGTCTCGAAAACCCATACTAAGACATGTATTTTATAATCATACACGTAGCACACATGTCTAGTATGAACAACAGGTATCATTGCAATTCTATACAAAGTGTACAACTTTATTGATAACTCTTACAGAGTGCACACAGAGATCACGAGACCGTGATCCAACATTACAACAAGCATGCGGAAGAAAAGTAGGTCTGCGTACATACAAGTTTAACAAATGGCTTAGAGAAGCCTTATTTATAAACAAGCCCTTCACGAGGGAACCAGTCTGCTGACTGGGACTAGACTAGCTTGGTCTTCAGTCGTCGAGCTCGAGGAAGAATCCACCTTCGGGGTCAGTGGGTTCATCTAAAACATTGAATAAGAAAACGTAAGTACAAAGTCGTACTCAGCAAGACCTACGTAGGAACTATACTACTCATGCACATGTATCAAGGTAAAGGGAGGTGGGGTTCATCAGCGGAAGTTCCAGCTTTGACTTGGCTAGTCCTGAACTACGAGTACCAGACTTGAGGTAAGAAGCGTACACGAGACCACTACAAGTCTCCAACCAATTACACCACTATGGTGCCTTCCTCGACTTCCCACGAGAAAGCATGCCATAGCACTCACGCTTATCTTGGCAAGTTTTATAAGTATCCATTGAAGTTGTCTAATAATCAAGCTAAGCTTTCCAAGCAGTCCCTTACCGCGGACGCGGCTATTCGAATAGTTTTGTTAACCCTGCAGGGGTGTACCGCTACACACACATGACCATCAGTTACCGCCTTTGATCTCGACACCATTCAAGGGGTGTCGGCGAGGATGTTCACCACAACTGTTACCTCATAGATGATCTAGTCCAAGAAAGCCGCCTACCTGGGTTGGATACCACTTTCGTGAACCCGGCCGGTTTACCGAAGTGGACCCAGATGATGTGTGCGTGGTGTATAAGCTAGTCTCGGTTGAGCCATTCTCTCACTTAGCAGCCAGGCCACAAACCTACCAGAACTCCGAACTACTGCGACATCTCGACATCGAAAGGGATGAGTTAGTAGGTTGAGAGGGGTCAGTGAGCCCAATGTGTGGTTGTACTCTTTATCTTGGATCACCGCACAAGAACTCAGACTTAGGGCGGTGTTCAACGAGACAACCCACTGTGTACGCCTACACAGCCTCTCATCTTTCACCTTGTATTAGGGTAGATTCACCAACACATTTCCACCATCATCATCATGATTGCTACCATCCTGACTCACATAACGGTATCAACATTGTATCACTCTAAGCATGCAATAAGAAGTAACATTTGCAGGGGTCACATGATATCAATCAACTCCTATATCTGCTAGGATTATGGTTTGCTTACTACTGTGACAAAATGATAGGTCATGCAAAGGAATGGGTTCAACTATGCGGTAGAAACGCATCATGGTAATCATCCTAATCAATTCATAAGCGAGATTGAGAGGGAAGTGGGATTTTATCGACATGATCAATGGGGGTTTTCTTGCCTTGCTGACGAGTTTCTGTATCGGGGTCTTCAACGAAGGGGGTGATCTCGGGTTCCGGTTCCACCTCTATTTGACAAACAACACAAACATCGAAACAATAATAAGACAATGCACAATCACATGATCAAGTGTTATAACATGGTGTAAGGGGTGCTGATGTGTTGCCAATTCCATTTAAATGGAGTGTATTGCATTTGAGTTGCAAATTCAAACTCCATATTTGAATTTAAAAGGGTTCATATGAATGTTTGCTTCTGTCCCCCCCCCCCCATTTTAAAATGGTCAAACATGAAAACAAAGTGCATATTCAGAATCCTTGCATTTTTCTGATAATTTTAGATATATTATATGTTTAATTTAGAGTTAAAATGAATTAGTTATGATTTTCCAAAGTTTAAACAATTTTCTGATTTTTCTATAATTTCTTTTAAATAGAAAAACCTTTATTGCATCAGCACTGCGCCAACCTGACGTTAGGGGCTTGACCACGGTCAAACTGACATGGGGGCCCCACTGGTTAGGGACTCAGTTAATTAAACCGGTTTGGATTATTTTAAACAGAGGGTTTAGTGGCCTTGGGCCCACTGGTCAGTGACTGCTTAGGGGTAGATTAGTGATAACTTAACCCGGCCACATCGGCCTCGCCGGCGGCTAGCCGCCGATGACCAAAACCGCGGCGGCGCTGCTCGGGTTCGTGAATCCGGCCACCATTTCGCGCCGTGACCACCAAAAAGCGGCTCGTGCATGCCCGCTTCACCCAGCACCCACGGGAAGGCTCGGGAGGGGCCGGAGCCTCATCGGCGACGTGCTCGGGCGGCGGCCGTAGCTAGGGGTTGAGGCAGCCGACGCCACCGTGCACGAAAGAGGGCGTGTCCCAACGCGTTGTGGAGTTGTGGGGATGGGGAACATGGTGTGCGCGCTAGTTGAGACGGAGGGGTACTGGAGCGGTGTCGCCGTCGTCCATGGCGACGGAGCTCGTCGGCTTCCATGGCGGATCCGGCTAGAGGACAAAATCGAGGGGGAAAGGATAGGGGTTTTGATCCCGCGCTCACCAGGAACTCAGCAGAGCAGGCGGCGAGGCAAACGACGGCGTGATGGCGACGAATTCGACGGTGAGGTCTTGCGGGTCCGGTGACGGCGCGATCGCGATTCAGGCGGCTATGGTGGCTTCGGGCTCTTGATCTGCTGCATGGCGACGGATTCGAAGGCGTGGAAGCTCCTGGACAAGCTTTCAGGAGTTCTAGCTCGCAGTGGCCGCGTCTTCTTCGGCGGGGGGCTCCGGTGAAGCTTCGGGCGGTGGCGAAATCGAGCACGGGAGGAAGGGGCAGAAGCTATGGAGGGGTGGAATGGATCCGCGAGTGAGCTGGGCGTCTCCAGGCGCGAGGATAAGGCTTGGGGGGGGGACAGGCAGGCTAACAGCTGCCGCCGGCGTCGGCATGCCCTCAAGCGAGGTGATTGCCGCGCTGGGGGAAGACGACAAGGAGGGTAGGCGGGCCTGGGTCGAGGGGGCGATGAGTTGGGCCGAAATGGCCAGGTGAGCCTTTTTTCTTTATTCTTTTCTGTATTCTTTTCTGTTAATTTATTTTGCCTTGCTAAAAAAATAGCTAGGCATTTTCTAAAATGCTGAAACTTTTTATATGGCTTCACAATATAATAGGCTAGCCACTTGTAAAGTTTGAACATTTTTAAAATTCAAATTATTTGAACTTTAATTCAAATAGGGGTTTAAATTTAAATCCAAGCCCCTGTTTGAATATTTAAAAAATCCATGAGCATGGGATTGCTACCACATCACTTGATATGTGGTCACACTCATTTATGAGACTTTTCAAAAATGCAAAAGGAATTTTTGAAGCAACTTTATTTCTGGCCATTTGAATTAAATTCATCTGGGGGGTGTACCTTCTCCCATTTGAGTTTGAATTTGAATTCCATTAGATTTTCTTTGATGAATGCAAGGTGACTTTGATGCTATTACATTACCTAATAGAGGGTTTTGACAACATGTCTCGGTATAGAGCAGTAGTAGCCGGCTTTTAGTAAGTCCATTGGAATTTGGAAATTTATCGTGAATAGTAGTACTACTCCACGTGATATGCAACTCTTTCGGGAATCTCGCACACTGTCGACGTACGGGATCAAAAGGCGTAGCTTGGAACTTGTTCGTACATTAGCTGGGTGGAGCTGGACAAGAACTCGACGGATGGATCCAACTGGACGAAATCAGCTGCGGCTTACGGCTGATCGTAGCGACTCAGCGGAAAACTCGGCGTAACCTTGTACGGCAACTCGTCCATGTATTAAATACGCAACGACTCAGCGGAACAGCGGACATATGATTAGACAAAGACGTAGGAATTCCAGTCGATCTTAGTAACTCGCAGACTGCTCGGATCCGACGGGTTGCCGAATCCCGTTGATGCGGAAAAGTATCTCGATCTCTATGATGACTGTCTTCCAAGTTGACAACACCCTTGTGCGTAGGCCCCATCGTGGACGCCAACTGTCGTGGGAAAGTCACGGCAGATGTCCGTTGAGTCGGACTTGATTATGAGGCCTTTTCTACGAGTGTACGAGGAAGAAGATCACACACAGAGAGAGACGCGATTTATACAGCTTCGGGCCCCGGGAAACATCGTCCGGTAAAAACCCTACATGCTGTTTGTGGCTAGGTCTTATTCCTTTTCTCACGGAGATTTGTCGGCATGTCGCCAGCTCTCCTATAGTTGTGTCTAGTTGTTCCGGGTTTAGATGACCCGGGACTAGTCTCTAATATAGAGCCTATTGTGGTCTATTGAGTCTTCTTGAGTTCTCCCGTTTGGGGCGCCTTACCCCTCCTTATATAGGTGGAAGGGGGAGGCTTACATGTAGAGTCCTAGTAGGATACAAACTAGTGTCTTCTTCTATTACAAGTAGAATATCAATCCGAGTCCGACTCTAAGTCTTGTAGCTTTTCGTATCTTCCAAGTTTGGTGGACTTCGTATTGATTCCTTCGTCCGTCTTTCGTCTCCGCGAGCCGACTCTTGTCATACGACCGGCTTTGTCTCCAAGCCGGGTTTAGCCGTGGGGAATCCCCCCCCCCGACAGCATCCCCAAGCTTAGACGCTTGAGTCTCCTTGGATATTTATTGGGGATGCATGGGGGCATCCCCAAGCTTGAGCGTTTGACACTCCCGGATCTTCTTTCATCATCTTCCATCGCACACTTGAAAACTCCTTTCATACATAACTCATCATAAGCTGATTAGAGAGGTTAGTACCCTTAAAAATAATTTTCCTCTATTGGAAATAAAGATTTTCTTGAAGGGCCACTGTTTCTCAATATTGCCAAAAAGTTTTTGCAAATAAAAAGCTAGCGCAAGACTTGCAAAGGTGAGGAAAGGCAAAACGTGGCAGAATCTATGAAAAACAGAACAACAGGTGGTAAATAAATTTTTCGGGGTACTTCTGCAACTCAAATAAAAAAACTAAGAACACACGCTCGAAATCCAATTATATAGAGGACACTGTCAAAAACATTCAGATCAAAAAGAAGATCTGGTGATGTTAGGAGAATTTTTCCGTCCAAGGACAGAATCTATTTTCTGGACAGCATGTCAGAACTTTTGAACTTTCTTGCAATCGGAGGCTAAATTTGGCACGAAGCTGAAAAATGAAGATACAATGATGTTGCTACAGTAGTAACACTCATCAAGGCCGCTAAAAACAGAAGTAAAAAACATCTTGGGTTGGCTCCCAACAAGCGCTTTCTTTTACGCCTTTAAGCTAGGCAAGAAGCAAAAAGATCAAGTTTTATCAAGAGTAAGAGAATAGCTAGCCCGTGTGACGGACTCAAAAGGTAACTTGATTTTATTTCTAGGGAAGTGTTCCATCCCCTTTTTGAGAGGGAATTGACATTTTATATTCCCCTCTTTCATGTCAGTAACAGCACCTACGGTGCGAAGAAAAGGACGTCCCAAAATAATTGGACATAAATGTTCACACTATGTCCATAATAGTAAAATCAACGGGAACATAAATGTCATTAACAATGATAAGAACATCGTCGATATTCCCCAAAGGTTTCTTTACGGAAGAATCAACGAGACGAACACCAAAAGAACAAGGATCAAAAGGTTTCAATTCAAACGTATCATACATTATTTTGGGCATAACGGAGGTACTAGCTCCAACATCACATAAAGCATAGCAAGAGAATTTATTCAATTTAATTTTTATCATAGGATCCCAATCGTCTTCTAGCTTCCTTTGTACGGAGGCTTCTATTCTAAGCTTCTCCTCCCTAGCTTTAATGAGAGCATTAGTGATATGCTCCGTGAAGGCAAGATTTAGTGTGCTAGTGTGGGGGTCTCTAGACATTTTGTGTAGCAAGTTAATAACTTCAGAAAGGGTGCAACTATCAAAATCAATGTCACTACTATCAAAGGTGGTAGTGGTGTCATCTAGGCTCACTTGTTTGAAATCTTCTATGTTCATAGGAGTTTATTCTTCTACGGTTGAGGTAATAGCATCACCATTAATAGGTCCAATGGGACTAGGAGTGTGTTGGGTGCTAAAAGTTTGGGTATCCTCAACAACTTGGATAGTGGCAATTGTGTGGTGTGTAGGAAGGCTCTGAATTATATCTTCTTACTCCTTTTCATTAGCCCATCTTTCTTTAAGTTTAGCCATCGTCCTAATGTTGTCATTAATTTGCATTTGGATAGCATTAATAGGAGTGGTCTTCCTCTCCTCGAGGGGAGAAGTTCTAGATTTAAGCATTTCAATATCGAGGGCTAAGTTGTTTACCTTCAAAGAGAGATTATCTAATTTGTCTAATTTTTCCTCTACACTCTTGCTGAAGGCTTTTTGGGTAGTGATAAATTCTTTAATCATGCATTCTAATTAAGAAGTGGAGTTCTTGTTGCTAGGATAGGTGTTATTGTTCCCATAGTTGTTGGATGGGAACGATCTAGGATTGCTAGGAGAATTACTCCTATAAGCATTATTATTGAAGTTGTTTCTAGAGATAAAGTTCACATCTACTTGTTCTTGAGCAACCAAAGAATTTAAAGGAACATCATGAGGATCCACATGAGATTGCTTGGTAAGTAGAGACATAATCAAGTCAACTTTTTCATTTAGGGAGGAAATCTCCTCGACAGAGTTTACGCCAAAATAAGTAGACCAAAATCCAACTGCATCTACTACTAATCATCCACCTTGAGATATCTATCCAGAACGTCTCGCTGGTATTAAGTTGCGAGCCCCATCCAAAGTGTAAATCCAAAGCAATAGACAACTGCATTAAAAAGCACTTTGCGTAAAGTAAACAATCTTTGCAACCGCGGTTACAAGCACCATTGTTTTCCCCCTTGTGGCAACAACACACCCCCTAGACTCATGTTTCTGTCACTCAAGCATGTCATCGGGGGGCATGAACCCACAATCGAACATAACGTTCCCTCTTGGAGTCACTACCTACTACTTGGCCAAAGCAATAAACAGCAACAGAGAACATGCAAGAATTACTCAAGAACATAAATATAAAAGATAAGAACCAAATATATTACTCAATCACAAACTGAACATAGTCTCATAATCCATCAGATCCCAGCAAACTCAGTATAACAACATCAAAAAATTACATATGTGCCTCGATCATGTAGGGCAGCTCACGAGGTCTAAACCATGAAGAACAAAGAGGGGAGGAGAACATCACATAGCTACTGATCACGGACCCATGGTCCAAAGGACACTACACACGGCACATTCGGTAAGCGTCCCTGGTGACGGGAAAGCTCCCGGAGGTCGATCCTCCCTCCGGCAGGGTGCCGGGAAGAAGTCTGTTGGCGCTCCCGATCTTGGAAGCGCGGCGGCAGCGGATCAGAGGCGAGATCGCGAAAAGGGGTTCTGTCGAGGGAATATCCCACGGCTAAACCCGGCTTGGAGACAAAGCCGGTCGGATGACAAGAGCCGGCTCACGGAGATGGAAGCCGGACGAAGGAATCAAGATGGAGTCCACCTAACTTGGAAGATACGAAAATCTACAAGACTTAGAGTAGGACCCGGATTGATATTTGACTTGTAATAAAAGAAGATACTAGTTTGTATCCTACTAGGACTCTACATGTAAGCCTCCCCCTTCCACCTATATAAGGAGGCGTATGACGCCCCAAAGAGGGCAGAGACTCAATAGACCACAACAAGCTCTAAATTAGAGACTAGTCCCGGGTCATCTAAACCCGGGGCAACTAGACACAACTATAGGAGAGTCGGCGACACGCCGAAAACTCCACGTGAGCAAAGGAATAAGACCTAGCCACAAAAACCATGTAGGGTTTTTACCGGACGATGTCTCCCAGGGCCCGAAGCTGTATAAATCACGTCTCTCTCTGTGTGTGATTTTCTTCCTCCTCGTACACTCGTAGCAAAGGCCTCGTAATCATGTTCTCTCATGTGGACATCTGACGTGTTTATCCCACGATAGTTGGCGCCCACCGTGGGTCCTACGCACAAGGGTGTTTTCATCTTCGAGGAGGTCCTCACAGAGATCGAGAAATTCGTGATCGACTGGACGAAGAAGAGCCGATACGAACAAATCTACAAACTGACGATCCAACGAGTTCAGCGGAATCCAATCCGACTTGGGTTGATTGTAATCTCAGTGATATTGCCAGCGGCAGCCATCGCAAGCCGCTCTACTGGATCGAAGCCGAACGATGCTCGTCCGGTTGATGGCTCTACACGCAACCATGCTCACGATTTTCTGCGCGGCTGCTCCGTCGCGCTCTTCCAACCATGCCGGCCGCGACCACAATTGGCCTGGTCTTACGTGTGAGCCGTTTCCGTTCGCATCTGCTAGCCGCCCGCCTTCGGTCACATCAAACAAGCTCTATATGTGACCGACTCCAATACTACATCATCACAGACACATCAACCGTCACTTCGCTACTACCCCCCGTATAAGATATTGCTACTACTCTTGCACACGGAGACAAAAAAGGCACCCTACGGGGAAAGCAAATTATTTGTTCCACATGAAGCAATTTTGCATTGCACAAGCCGAAGAAAGCTGTTGGATGGATCCTTCAGAACAAAAAACAGCCCTCACGTCGACTTCGCATCCTCCACCGGTTTCAAGAAAAACCCGCGCCAATGCAAAGCCGCCATCGGCTCCAGCCATGACAGGTCTTCCACATGCTGAATCCTTCATCACCGCCGAGTTCAGCCGACTCCCTGCATATTTCATCCAACTCATCCATACACGAAGCTGGCTCCCTGCACTAGCTTGGCTGGCCTTCGGTCCACTCCAGCTCCCAGAATCGGCTCATGCCACGGAAGTCGTCTCCTCACGCGACGCAGTGGCCGACCTTCGAATGCCCGGCTCTCGCAATTACCAAAGCACCAACGCCGGCTTCCATTACAGCACGACGCCCGTCGCCAGGTCATCCGTTGGCACCAGCTCTACCTCACCATTATGCGTCTTTATGTTCACCGACACATTCACCGGCTCAACATGTTAGTGGGACTATTGATACGTCCCAAACGTATCTATAATTTCTTCTTGCTCCACGCATGATTTGTGTGACTTTGCCATGTTTTTCTTGAACTTTCATACACTTTTGATCATATTTGGACTAACCTATTAACTCAGTGCACCCAGTTGCCACTTCCTGTTTTCTGCTATTTTTATATTTCAGGTTTTCCGGCCATTAAAAGTGCCAAATAAATTCCGGAAAAATTATATAAAAAATCAGCATCCCGGAGGCTTCCGGAAGAACCAAGGAAGGAAGGGAGTGGACCCACCAGAGCCCCAAGAGGGTCCTTGGCGCGGCCCCACCCTAGGGCGCGCCGGGCACCCTCCTGGCTGCCCTGTGCCCCGGTCGGTGCCCCCCTTGGCCTATATTTAGTGCCCGCGGAGGAAACCCCTAATATCGATCTTCTATTCCCGTTCTCCTCTCTGTACCACCGCTCCCACCGTTTCAAGATCGGGGCTACCAGGAGAAGCTGTCCCGGCACCCTGCCGGAAGGAGGAACCCCCTACGGGAGACCATCCATCGCCATGGACGCCTCCCGGATGTGCTGTGAGTAGTCCCCCTTGGACCATGGGTCCATGACCAGTAGCTATGTGATGTTATCCACCCCTCTTTGTGCTTCCACTTTCGACACCTCGTGAGCTGCCTCACATGATCGAGGCACCTTTGTAATTTTCTGTGTTGCTATGCTGAGTTTGCTGGGATCTGATGGATTATGAGACTATGTTCATATTGTGATGAGTAATATATTTGGTTCTCTTCTATATTTGTATTCTTAAGTTAATTCTTGCATGTTCTCCGTTGTCGTATTTTACTTTGGCCAAGTGATTTGTTGCAACTCCAAGAGGGAGCGTTATGCTTGATTGTGAGTTCAGCCCCCTGATGTCTAGCTTGAGTGACAGAAACATGAGACTAGGGGATGTGCTGTTGCCACCAGGGATAAAACAACGGTGCTTGTACCTGCGGGTGCAAGGATTGTTTAATTTACGCAAAGTTATTTTAATGCAGTTGTCTGTTGCTTTGAATTTACACTTTGGGTGGGATTTGCAACTTAATACCAGCGAGATGTTCTGGATTGATATCTCAAGGTGGATGATTCGTAGTAGATGCAGATGGATTTCAGTCTACTTACCTTGGCGTACTGCCCATTGCTTTTGAGCCTCTTCCTTTCTGTTGTAGCATAGTTAGCATTGCGGTGCGTTTATAATCCTGTCAATTGCCCAGCTGTGATTTGTTTACCTCGCTAGCACTTTTATCGTATTTTGGGAGAGAGACATCACTAGTGAACGTCATGGGACTCCGGTCCATATTTCCACCATTGTTTACACCCTCAATTTACTTTCAGTCTTTACTTTCTGTTGCCACTATTATTATCTCTTGCGTCGATCCTTTGTAAACAGCAAGGCCAGAGAAATTGACAACTCCTCTGTAATCGTTGGGAGCAAAGTTACTTGTGTTGTGCGCAAGTCCACGTCAAGCGCCGTGACACCTTCTTGTATTTCTGCGAGTCCTACTGGAGACAAACCTTGGTATCTTCACCGAGGGAAATTTGTTGCTACGCTACATCTCACCTTCCACTTGGGGTAACCAACGAGAAGTGAGAGAACTATCTTCCTCACCGTATCAAGCTAATTTCTGGCGCCGTTGTTGGGGACTCCAGTCTACAAGATAGGGGAGTTGCACACTATCTTTTATCTTTGCTTTTTAGTCTTGTTAGCTTACCTTTCAGTTTTTACTTTTGTGTCCCTTATCATAAATACCTGCTGCTACTATGGGTTCCAATGAAAATGCCAAGTTGTGTGACTTCACTAGTCACAACAACAGTGACTTTATCTGCACTCCTATTGCTCCACCTGCCACTTCAGCACCTTCTTATGAAATTAAACCTGCTTTGCTGAATCTTGTTATGAAAGATCAATTCTCAGGTGCTGGAGAGGATGCTGCCTTACACTTAAATAATTTTCTTGAGATTTGTGAAATGCAAAATTACAAGGAAGTAGATGGAGACAGCGTCAAGCTGAAGATTTTTCCTTTCGCCTTGAGAGGAAGAGCCAAGGAGTGGCTGCAATCCTTACCTAGGAATAGCATTGATTCTTGGGATAAGTGTAAGGATGCTTTTATTGGGAAGTACTATCCCCCTCCTAAAGTTCTCCAGTTAAGAAGTAACATTATGAATTTTAGGCAATTGGATAATGAACACGTTGCCCAATCTTGGGAACATATGAAATCTCTTGTTAAGAACTGCCCTACACATGGTTTGACTACTTGGATGGTTATCCAGACTTTTTTATGCGGGCTTAAACTTTACCTCGCGGCATCTGCTAGACTCGGCCGCGAGAGGAACCTTTATGTCAACCACACTTGGTGCTGCCACGAAGCTACTTGATGAGATGATGCTGAACTACTCTCAGTGGCACACTGAACGATCTCCAATTGGTAAGAAGGTAAATTCTGTCGAGGAGATCTCCTCTCTTAATGAAAAGGTTGACTTGATCATGTCTCTACTTACCAAGCAAGCTCCTATTGATCCTCAGGATGTTCCTTTAAATCCCTTGGTTTCTCAAAAACAAGTAGATGTGAAATTTATCTCTAGAAACAACTTCAACAATAATGCTTATAGGAGTAGTTTTGGTAGCAAAAATCCTAGACCTTTCCCATCCAACAACTATGGGAACAACAACACTTACCCTAGCACCAAAAACTCCACTTCTGAACTAGAGAGTATGCTTAAAGACTTTATCACTACCCAAAAAGCCTTCAACAAGAGTGTAGAAGAGAAATTAGACAAATTAGATATCCTCTCTTCGAAGGTAGACAACATAGCCCATGATGTTGAGATGCTTAATATTAGAACTTCTCCCCCCCCCCCGAAGAGAGGACAACCACTCCTATGAATGCTATCCAAGTGCAAATTAATGAAAACATTAGGATGTTGGGCAAACTTAAAGAGAGATGGGCTAGAGAAAAGGAGGAAGAAGAGATAGTTAAGAGCCTTCCTACCTACCACACCATAGCTACTATCCAAGTTGTTGAGGATGTACAAACTATTAGCACCCATCACACCCTAGTCCACCTGGACCTATCAATGGTGATGTACCACCTCAACCATAGATGAAGAAACCTCTATGAACATAGAGGCTTTCAAACAAGTGAGCCTTAAAGATATCACTGCCTCCTTGATAGATAGTAGTGATCTAGACTTTGACAACTGCACCTTACCTAAAGTTATTGGTTTCCTACACAAGATGTCTAGAGACCCCCACACTAGCACACTTAATTTTTCCTTCACAGAACATATCACCAATGCTCTAATAAAAGTTAGTGAGGAGAAGCTTAGAGTAGAAGCCTCCATACCTAGGAAGCTAGAAGATGGTTGGGATCCTATGATAAAAATACAATTGAATAACTTCTCTTGCTTTGCTCTTTGTGATGTTGGAGCTAGTACCTCTGTTATGCCCAAAAGAATGTATGATATGCTTGAATTGAAACCTTTTGATCCTTGTTATTTTGGTGTTCGTCTTGTCGATTCTTCCGTAAAGAAACCTTTGGGGAAGATTGATGATGTTCTTATCATTATCAATGACAATTATGTTCCCGTTGATTTTATTATTATGGACATTGAGTGTGAGCCTTCTTGTCCAATTATTTTGGGATGTCCTTTACTTCGCACCGTTGGTACTGTTATTGACATGAAAGAGGGGAATATCAAATTCCAATTCCCTCTCAAGAAAGGGATGGAACACTTCCCTAGGAAAAAGATTAAGTTGCCTTTTGAGTCCGCCACACGGGCTAGTTATTTTCTTGATAAAACTTGATCTTTTGTTTTATGCCTAGCTTAAAGGCGTAAAAGAAAGCGCTTGTTGGGAGGCAACCCAATATTTTTTTACTTCTATTTTTAGTAGTCTTGATGATTGTTACTACTGTAACAACATCATTTTATCTTTACTTTTGTCGGGACCCGGAATTTGCATATGTAATTCCAGTCACAAATCAATCATATGGAGAGCTGAGAGCCATACCCACTTGTCTAAGCAGACAAGGCCAAGTACAAGACACTCTCGGAAAGCTCGAACATGAGGGGCATCCCACCCAGGCCCGGATGATCAACTGAGATGGGTCATCATCGTCCGCTCACAAGTCTAAATGATTATGGGTGGTGAAATCCCATACTCATAGACAAGTCGCCTCAGCCATATTATTGATTGAATCATAACATTTACATAAACAGACTCCAGCCCGATCTCTTAGTCGGGGTCTCGGGCGGGCTCGATCGTACAACGAAGTGTGCCACGTGACGGAGTCACGAGCAATCGCATCGCGATGCCCCAAGCTGCGCACATCTCAGGGCCACTTGGTGTAAGAAAGACCGCTGGCGAGAGCACAACTAAGCTATCGAACCCCACACATGACATGCACGGTATAATCATACACGCAGCATGCATGCCAAGTGTATAACAGCAGGTAACACAACATGAACTCTACAAACTCATAGACCTTATTGCATCTGCTAAACTGAGCAGACGTAGTAGTTGTATTACAAGCAGAGATCACATGACTGTGATCCAACATTACATCAAGCAACAACGGAAGAAAATTATGTCTTAGTAAAGACAAGGTTAACAAATGGCTTAAGAAGCCTGAAAGAAAATACAATGACCCTCCAAAGCAACCAGGCTGCTGTCTGGAACTATACGACTTAGTCGGCGTCAAGCTCGAGGTAGAGGCCACCATCAGGGTCAGTGGTCTCCTCTCTAAAACATAGAATAAGCAAACGTGAATACAAAGTTGTACTCAGCAAGACTTACATCAGATTTATACTACTCATGCTCAGGTATCAAGGTAAAGGCAAGTGGGGTTGTAATGCAGAAAGCTTTGACTTGGCTATCCTTTACTACGACTACATAGAGTTGAGATGAGAGGCGCACACGAGTCCATCTAATCTTGATCACCACATAAATACACCACCATGGATTCTTCCTCGACTTCCCCACGAGGAAGCAACCCAAAGCACTCACACTTATCTTGGCAGTTTTAGAGTATCCGTTCAGGTTATCTAATAATCAAGTAAAGGTCTCCAAGTAGTCCATAACCGCGGACACGGCTATTCGAATAGATCATTACCCTGCAGGGGTGTACGCTTCACACACGTGTCATCACTTACCGCCCGTGACTCGTCATCCTTCAAGCGGAGGTCGGACGAGGATAAACACCAAGGCACTTACCTCACGGCTCCAACTCTAGTCTAGGGGATCTCCTATCTGAGTATGTACCCCAATCGGGAATCCGGCTGGGGTTTCCGTTCAGGACCCAGACGATGTATGGACGGTCCGACAAGCCCACCTCGACGGATGGAATTGCGCTTTCCTAAAACCGTGCTACAAAGTAACCGTGCATCTCCTCCCACTCCGGCCAAAAATCAAATCGAAGAAGCAATAACCCATGCGAATCCTGGACCATAATCGGGGTGAGTTAGTAGGCCAAACGGGGTCCATAGCCCTGCATGTGGAAGTACTTTTGTCTTGGATCACAACACGAGAACTAGGGGCCTAGGGCAGTGTAAATGAGACAAACCACTGTGTACTCCTACACAACCTCTCATTGTTCACTTATATTAGGGTGACTTCATCAACACGTTACCACGTTGTTGCATTCTTATCTACCATCCCGATACATCACCTAGATGGATCTTCTTCAATGCATACAACTCTAGCATGAAATAGCATAACATGAATGAAGGGCCACATGATGAACACAAACATTATGGTATCTGCTAGGTTGTGTTTTTCTTAATACTGTGGAAACAATGATAGGTCATGCAAAGGGTGGGTTCAACTAGCGGTAGAACGGTAACATGTGATCACCTATTCATGCATAAGAGAACAAGAGGGAAACTGGGTTTCTATATATATGATCAAAGGGGGTTTGCTTGCCTTGTTGACGATCACGAGGTGTCACTCTTCAGGGCAGTCGTAATTTACGTTCGGCGATGAATCTATCGAGAAGAGGCAAACACCGAGACAGCAACAATGTAAACATCACATTGCAATGCTCAAACAAGATTCATAACATAGCATGGAATGGTACTGATGTGCTCTACGTTCATGTTTCAACATGTTAATTGAAGTATATTTGGAAAAGAATTCCAAATTCAAACTCCAAATGAATATTCCAATTTGTCCAAATTGCATTTGCTACTGTTTGATCTTTGTAAACTATTTTGTCATGCTTGAAAGTTGCATATTTGGATTCCTTGCATTTTTCTGATAATTTTTCATATATAACACTTTTGATTTGGAGTTACAGATAATTTTCTATGAATTTCTGAAGATTTAAACAATTTCTGGAATTTCCTGGAATTAAATAAAACAGAGAAAAGAGTTATTGCATCATGCTGATGCAATGCTGGCGTCATCAGGGGGCTGACCAGTGGGGACAGGGTGTCAGTGGCACAGAGTTTAATCTTCTGTTTATTTTAATTTTTGATTTAATTAGAGGGGGCTGGCCCCACCTGTCATTGGGTGATTAGGGGGGATTAGGCCCTAATCACATGGCCACGTTGGCGCGGCCGGCGGTTAGCCGCCGGTGACCTGCAGCCGCGGTGGCTCTCACTGGGAACGGCAGCTCCGGGCTCTGGCTTGGCACGGGGGAGGCACCAAAGTGCTCCCCGTGGCCTTGCGCACCCACTGGGGCAATCCATGCACCACGGGGCGGCCTGGAGCCACGCCGGTGACGAAGGGGCGCGGCGGCCGGAGCTTGAGCTCGACGGCCATGGCGAATCAGGCCACGGGAGGGGGCGGGGTTAGGGGGAAACGAAGCACACGGTCACCCTAAGCGCGTTGGAGAGGCCGGAGAGGTCGGGGAGGTCCGGTAGGCAGCGAATTTGAAGACGAGGTCCGGCGGCTGGGGATGAAAATGACGACGATGGCGTGTCCTTGAGGGTGTCTTGGCTCCAATTGGACGGCCCCGCTGATGAAGATGGCGTCGACGAGCTTGATGGACAAGACGACGTGGCTCTAGAGGGATGGCAATGGGTCGGGTTTGGTGCGGGTGGAGCCGGTCCAAATCCAACCCATGACCCATCTTCCTACCCTCTGCCCATCCACCAAGGTATCCATGGGCACAACTTGTGCCCATGCCAAAACCCATTGGATACCCATATAACCATGGAGCTCCATGGGCATAGAAAAATCCGCATGAAGCCTTCCCAAAGATCAAATTAACTCATCATCGATTCATCGTTCATTCACTAATGACAACATAAGCTACAAGCATAAGGCAAGTACACTTTTCCAACATCATAACCGAAGTAGTAAAATAGTCTCATAGTAGAACCATTGTATTAAAATCTTATTACATCATAACCAAAGTTGTAACTTGGGGTTGAGGGGGATGGGGGAACATGGGCCGGTCTTTGACCTTCTATGACTACGAGTGGCTTGGGGTTTGGATGTTTGCTTCATTTAGTTTCACTTGCATATGTCCCCACCTATCATATGGGTATCCATGGATATCCATGGAGCAGAAATTATAACCGTGCCCAACCCGACTATTTGTGGGTATCCATATCCATGAATCCATGGGTAGGAATGTGCTCCATACCCTTGCCCTACTTGGTCGGGTATCCATTGGTATCCAAATCCATGGATAAAATTTCCATCCCTCATCTAGGTGGTCGTTGGCCGCGGTGGTTCACGACGTGAGCATCGGCGAGCTCTCGGGCGGTGGAAAAAAAGGCGAGGCAAGAGGGGGATCGACCAGAGAGAGGGGGGAAATGGAGGAGGCTTCCAGCCTCTTCTCCTTGCCAGGAAAAGGACAAGGTGGAGGAGGCTGCGTGGCTTGGAAGCAGGAGGTGGCGGCCGGGCTCGGCATGCCCTCCATGCCTCGGCCTTCTGGCAGAGGTTGAAGACGGCTCTGCCCCTGGTGGTCTGGTCCTGCCTTCTGTTGCCAGTTGGGCCAGAAGGTAAGGAGGTAGATTTCCTTTCCTTTTTCTTTTATTGTTTTTCTGTTTCTTTTGTTTTGCTCTGGAAAAAATACCAAAGCATTTTAATAAAATCCCCAAACATTTTATTTGGGCTTAGGTGACATATAAGTAGTCACTCCCAAGATTTGAAGATTTTTGAAATTCAGAACATTTGAATTTCAATTCAAATATCATTTAAATTTAATTTCCAAGCCTCTATTTGAATTTTTGAAAATTCCTTGGGCATGTGGTTGGACCCACAACACTTGAAATGTGATCATGACCAATTATAGGGATTTTCAAAATCATCAGAGGATTTTTGGAAAAAGATTTTTCTCTGGCCTTTTATTTAAATTCATTTTGAGGCTTTTCCAAATCCCCAATTATTAAATAAAGGAAATTTAAACATGATACCTTATTTCTAGAAATAAAAAGCACATACCAAAACTAGGGTTGTGACAACTTTTCAAGCTTTGTGCCAAGTATTGCCACATACGACAAGGGAAGTGAAAGTTGTGACCTGCTGTTCTATTTTTCACAGATTCTGCCACGTTTTGTCTGTCCTTACTTTTGCAAACCTTAAGCTTGATTTTTCTTTGCGAAAACTTTTTTGCAATCTTGATGAACATTATATCTTCAAGAATATCTTTATTTACAGTAGAGGAAAATTATTTTAATATGCTACTAACCTCTCTAATCAGCTTATGATGAGTTGTGTATGAAGGGAGTTTTCAAGTGTGCGATGGAAGATGATGAAAGAAGATCCTGGAGTGTCAAGCGCTCAAGCATGGGGATTCCCACATGCATCCCCAATAAATATTCAAGGAGACTCAAGTGTCTAAGCTTGGGGATGCCCCCGTGCATCCCCTTCTTCATCAACAATTATCAGTTCGTCCCTCGTTGCACTATATTTTTATCACTTCATGCGTTATGTGCTATGATTGGAGTGTCTCGCTCTTTACTTTTCTTAGGTTTGTTTTTGCTTTGTTTGATGTAGTAACAAGTTAGACCCCAGATTTTGTTTTGTGTGGGAGAGAAACACGCTCCTCTTGAACTAGAACTCATAGGATTTGCATTCTTATTTCCTTAGCTGTGAGTTGTTCTTTTGCTTTTCTTAGATGCTGCCCTGTTTAGTTGTAGTGCTTTAGTTTTATTGTAGAGCTTTTCTTTTGTCTCAGGTTGAACTTTCTATAGGTTGCATGTTTATCTTGTTTAGAGAGTTTGCCTATTGCACTGAGTTTTGTGTCTTGACTAGAAAGTAGGTAGTTGAAGTTGCTATTCTCTTTGTAGTACTAACTTGCAATAGTTTTGAGGTATTGACTAGAGTAATGTTTGAACTTATGGTGTCAATAGCTTTAGCCTATTAGTGATAGATGTCGTATTTTGGGAAATCCGTGTGATTTTCGAAAACCAAAACCCCTGTTGAGAAATCTAGCTACTAGATGGATCAGTAACCTCTGGAGGGTTCGAATATTAGAGTACACTCACGTACCATGAGTCGAGGATGCGCAAGGATAACCAAACCCCCCATACACTCCTCCTCGGGGTACTTGTCTCTTTGTGAACCTCCTGATTAGATTGAGAGTTAACGATAATAAGTGCATGAGTTCTTCGGACTAATGTGAGTATTCGAAAGTTGACACTTCCACATCCCATATTTTTTCTAGCCTCTCATGTGCCGTGCATTGCCTCCTTCTCACTCCGAGAGTTGGCGTCCACCTTCGCCGGTACATCCAAACCCTTGGCATGATACGCTCTGTCATCATAAACCTCCTTATATCTTTCGTCAAAACAGCCACCATACCTACCTACAAGGCATTTCCATAGCCTTTCCGAGATACATTGCCATGCAACATCCACCTTCTCATGACTTGATCTTCATGTCATACATGCTACTTGCTTGATCGATGAGCCGCATGCTAGTTGGGCCTTGCCCTAGTCATTGCTACATGACACACTACTATCATTGCATATCCTGCTTTCCTGGTAGAGGCATACATTTGCATCATTATAGTTACATCTTCTTTATGTGAGTACCCTTGTAAAGTGTGAAAGATCTCCTATATTCTTGTAAAATATAGAGCGTTGCCCCTAAAGTGAGGAAAAGATCCCAAAGAGGACAAAATCAAAAGATCCCAAAGAGGAAAAATGAGAGTTAAATAGAAATAGCCATTGAGGCCACCAAAAAAATACAAAAAATAGAAAAAGGAGAAAAAAGAGAGAGAAGGGGGCACACTACTATTCCTTTTGAGATATCCACACTAGTACTTCATCATCTATCCCTTGTACTCCATAGAGATCATCATTATATGCATATAGCTATGTGGGGACCTTCACACTATAAAACTTGGCTTGTATATTCCAATGATAAGCCTCCTCAAACGAGCTCTAGGTCTTCTTGAGCAAGCAAGTTGGATGCACCCCCACTAGTTCCCTTGGAGAGATTTTAGCTCACATGTGCATCCGTTTCATGGAAATCCCTACTCCTCACATCATATCTATCATATGGCCTTCTCTCGCCTATGGTTGTCCTCATTGATGTGAGCCTTTCACAGCTTTTTGTCTTCCTCCTCCACCTTCT
Organism: Bromus sterilis; assembly: GCA_950022295.1. Classification (NCBI taxonomy): domain Eukaryota; kingdom Viridiplantae; phylum Streptophyta; class Magnoliopsida; order Poales; family Poaceae; genus Bromus; species Bromus sterilis. Next base: position 277,022,213 of record OX465599.1, on the reverse strand, counting down.
TTCTGTTTTGCCTTTTAGGTGTCAAATTTCTTGCTCACGCTCATCCATTGCATGAGTGCTCAAAATATCGAAAGGGAGCGGATCAGTTTGACTTGTACCTGGCTAGTGGTTTGGGGACAAGTCAAGATAAGAATCCAAAGGAGACTAAGTGTGAAACTTTAGTAGATAGTAGTTCTCAACAACCTTTTTTCTCTCTTTTTCCCAGTCCCCTGATTGCACGCAAACACCATCTAGAGACATTCGAGTCACGGACAACGAGAGCTCTTGCACCCTTTGTTCTTTTGTTGCTTGTGTCAATGCTAATATAGACTCTTGCTTGTTAAGACTTGAATTGAATTGCATGCTTTGATTGCTTTACTTAAAAGACTTTATATGGTTGTGTGGCATGTCTCCACAGAAATTATGCTTGTTATCATTTCCCTACTCGAGGATGGGTAGGAATTAAGCTTGGGGATGTTGATACGTCCCAAACGTATCTATAATTTCTGCTTGCTCCATGCATGATTTGTGTGACTTTGCCATGTTTTTCTTGAACTTTCATACGCTTTTGATCATATTTGGACTAACCTATTAACTCAGTGCACCCAGTTGCCAGTTCCTCTTTTCTGCTGTTTTTATATTTCAGGTTTTCTGGCCATTAAAAGTGCCAAATAAATTCCGGAAAAATTATATAAAAAATCAGCGTCCCAGAAGCTTCCCGAAGAACCAAGGAAGGAAGGGAGTGGACCCACTAGGGCCCCAGGAGGGTCCCTGGTGCGGCCCCACCCTAGGGCGCGTCGGGCACCCTCCTGGCTACCCTGTGGCCCCCTCGGTGCCCCCCTTGGCCTATATTTAGTGCCTGCGGAGGAAACCCCTAATATCAATCTCATATTCCCGTTCTCCTCTCTATACCGCCGCTGCAGCCGTTTCAAGATCGGGGCTGCCAGGAGAAGCTGCACCGGCACCCTGCAGGAAGGAGGAACCCCCTCCGGGAGACCATCCATCGCCATGGACGCCTCCCGGATGTGCTGTGAGTATTCCCTCTTGGACCATGGGTCCATGACCAATAGCTATGTGATGTTCTCCTCCCCCCTTTTTGCTTCCACTTTCGAGACCTCGTGAGCTGCCTCGAGGCACCTTTGTAATTTTTTGTGTTGCTATGCTGAGTTTGCTAGGATTTGATGGATTATGAGACTATGTTTAGATTGTGATGAGTAATATATTTGGTTCTCTTCTATATTTGTGTTCTTAAGTTAATTCTTGCATGTTCTCCGTTGCCGTATTTTACTTTGTCCAAGTGATTTGTTGCAACTCTCAGAGGGAGCGTTATGCTTGATTGTGGGTTCAGCCCCCTGATGTCTAGCTTGAGTGACAGAAACATGAGCCTAGGGGTTGTGTTGTTGCCACCAAGGATAAAAACATGGTGCTTGTACCCGCAGGTGCAAGGATTTTTTATTTTACGCAAAGTTATTTTAATGCAGTTGTCTGTTGCTTTGAGTTTACACTTTGGGTGGGATTCGCAACTTAATACCAGCGAGATGTTCTGGATAGATATCTCAAGGTGGATGATTCGTAGTAGATGCAGATGGATTTCGGTCTACTTACCTTGGCGTACTTCCCATTGCTTTTGAGCCTCTTCCTTTCTTCTTTTGTAGCATAGTTAGCATTGCGGTGCGTTTATAATCCTTTCAATTGCCAGTTGTGATTTGTTTACCTTGCTAGCACTTTTATCGTCTTTTGGGAAAGAGGCATCACTAGTGAACGTCATGGGACTCCGGTCCATATTTCCACCATTGTTTACACCCTCAATTTACTTTCAGTCTTAACTTTCCGTTGCCACTATTATTATCTCTTACGTTGATCCTTTGTAAACAGCAAGGTCGAAGGAATTCACAACTCCTCTGTACTCGTTGGGAGAAAAGTTACTTGTTGTGTGTGCAGGTCCACGTCAAGCGCCGTGACACCTTCTTGTATTTCTGCGAGTCCTACTGGAGGCAAACCTTGGTATCTTCACCGAGGGAAATTTGCTGCTATGCTACATCTCACCTTCCACTTTGGGTAACCAACAAGAAGTGAGAGAACAATCTTCCTCACCGTATCAACTATCAACCACTGAATCCTATGAAGATTGGCTACAACCTCACCACGGTTGCCTTCCATGATGCTCTGGGTTTATTCTGCATGATCAGATCAGCTAAATACATGGAGTCCCCAGCCGACTCCTCAAGTCGACTCAAGACTCGGGGGCTATGCCTCCTCTGGGATCCATCGAAGATTGAGATATATCAAGATTCAAATGAGAGATTATAATCGACCACCACAAATTTTGGTCCATTGATTCCGACGGTAAAATTCTGGCTTAGATTCCGGTTCGTTGGAAAAATTCTGACTCCCGAAGAGAAGAGTCTACAAAATTCCGACTCTACAATAGTGAAGAGTCCACAGAAAAATACTGGCTTAGATTCCGGTTAATTTGAAAAATTCCACTCTTTCATTAAGATCCGGATCATCGATAAAACACCGGCTCAGATTCCGGTTCGTTGGAAAAATTCCGACTCTACAACAGTGAAGAGTCCACAGAAAAAATCCGGCTCAGATTCTGGTTCATTGGAAAAATTCCGACTCTTTCATAAAGATCCGGATCAATGGTAAAACCCCGGCTCAGATTCCGGTTCATTGGAAAAATTTCGACTCTTTCATTAAGATCCGGATCATCGGTAAAACCCCGGCTTAGATTCCGATTCATTCAAAATTCCTCCTCCCTTCGTGAGTTCCTGTTAATTGAAAATCCCGGCTCCCTTCATGAGTTCTGGTTTATTCAAAAAACTCTGGCTCTACAATGAGATTCCGGTTCATCAAAAATTCTGGATCATCAGCGATTCCCGGTTCACAAAAAAATTCGGATCCACGATGAGTTCTGGTTCATCAGAAATTCTGGCTCCTTTACGGATCCAGGATCGTTACAAATTACCGGCTTCACAAGAAATCTCGGTAAGACTCAGCACTCCTGGAACCCAGAATTTGTCACCTTATGCATTGCATCATTATGCATTGCACCTTTTCATATCATAATGCATTACATCTTATGCATCCATAAGTCGATCTTCATCGCACCTGCTCTGGACACACACAAGTCTATTTTCATCGCACCGGCTCCGGCCGCACACCCACAAGTCAATCTTCATCGCACCGGCTCGGGCCACACACAAGTCAATTTTCATTGCACCGGCTCTTTTCGTCGCAACCGGCTAAACGCCACACAACCCAAAAGACTAACTTTAGTCGCAACAAATACTTTTAAATTCAAAATCAAAAAATATTTCATACATTTACTTTCTGTTTTGCATCATACATCCCATATTTTGCATTTATAAAACTCTCAGAAACCTGGGGGCTTGATCAACCTCCAATTGGTAGTCTGAGCACTTATGTGTTTCATTCAGAGAAAGTTCAACAAAGCTTGATGACAACTCATCAACCTCTAACTGAGAAATCTCGGAAAAAATCTAAAATATTGCATATACAAAGCTCGAATTCAGAGAAATCTTGGGGGCTCGACTATACCCATCGAGTCTTAATCCAGGAAACCTTAGCTTATACATGTGGCCCTCCACGCGTCCTACACTGCCTTTATGTTCGATGCTCATACGATCTAAATGCGCGAAATCCAGCTAGAAAATTCCCAAAAGTAAATTTTTGATGCAAACGGAGAAACGCTGATCAATATCAGACGGCACACAGAGAAGTATCGACTCAAGGATAACCCAGACTCTTCTCAAACGAGAGAAGAGGAGGACCAGATGAATCCAGAGCCGGCTTCTTGGAGCAATTCATGAATTACCTTTTTGCATACATAATCATAAGCATGTTTTTTCTTTTAATATACACAAAATCCTTGCATAATAGAGTTGTAACTCATGTGACTCGGCAATGCGTCAAGACACGCATGCCGACTCATGGGGACTACAACTCGAAAATTTCCCCTATGTGATGCGGCTGTTTGTCAATACACACATGCCGACTCATGGGGATCACAACTCAAAGCAAGTTCCTATGCGGCTCGGTAATATGTCAATACACACATGCCGAATCATGGGGACGACAGCTCGAAAAAGTCTTTATGTGACTCGGTAATGTGTCAATACACACATGCCGACTCATGGGGACTAAAAATCGAAAAATTTCTCTATGGGATGCAGCTATGTGTCAAGACACGCGTACCGACTCAATGGGATTATAATTTCAAAATGTCTTTATGTGACTCGGTCATGCGTCAGAACACGCGTACCGACTCATGGGGACTATATTTCGAAACAAGTTTTTATATGATTCGACAAAAGTTCCAACATACACATATCGACTCATAGGGGCTTGAAATTCTTCTTCTATGACCCGGTAAGATACAAATATATTCATACCGGCTCATGGGGACTATAAGTCGAAATTTTTGGGAAATAATCATCCTCTTATAACTCGGCATGACATCAGAAGAATTCATACCGATTCATGGGGACTATACCTCCAGTTCTCTCTATAAACTTGCATCTTCTACATTCTTAAATCGACTTCGGTCGCAACGGCTCTCTCCATATATAAAGTCGACTTCGGTCGCAACGGCTCTCGCCATATACAAAGTCGACTTCGGTCGCAACGGCTCTCGCCATATATAAAGTAGAATTCGGTCACAACGGCTATTGCCATATATAAAATCGACTTCGGTCGCAGCGGCTCTCGCCATATATAAAGTCGACTTCGGTCACAACGGCTCTCGCCATATATAAAGTCTACTTTGGTCGCAGCGGCTCTCGCATATAAGTCGACACTCATCGCACTGGCTCTCGCCATATAAAAATATATAAGTCGACTATTATCGCACCGGCTCTCGCCACATTCAGATACTCATACCAACTTGGAGGTGGCACATATTATTACGGGTTGCTGAAGGAAACATATTCCAGCACTCTAAGCGCCACTCTATTTGGAAGCTGGGAACACAACCCATCATATCATATCTACCGGATTCAGCAAATTCGCATTCATCGGTTTTCAATAGCAAGCAAACATTTGTCGGTTTCAACAAAAAATACCGGCTTTGGCATATAATACTTGCTGACTTCAGAAAACAAGCAAGAAATTTTAAGTCCCAGGTTGCTGCGGGCAAGACAACCCGGCACTTGGGGCTACACTACTTCGAAGAAAATTTCACAAGTACAATTCCCAGCTTGCTGCAAGCAAGACAACCCGGCACCTGGGGGCTACACTAGCAAGTCTATTTTATATACAAAACTCCAAGTCATCACGAGATGATAAACTCGGAGCTTGCGGGCTACAGGTGATATGGACATAAAATTGCCCGTAATTTTTTTCCCGAGTCCTTTTGATAAGACACGGAAGAGAAAAAATAAAACATTGAACTCAAACGTGGAAGAGATCAAAATTGAATCATATCAGGTTCATTGACATGAATCAGTGGAGCGAGCTGGCCTAATGGTTTGGCCTCCAGACCCGGTCTTTATCCTAACTATTCATTATACTGGAAGTTTACCATGGACGTGCACCCAGCGTTATCTTCTACAACAATCTCATTGCCAAGGAAAAGAAGAGGAAAGATGAAGCCGACGCCAAGATTGCGTCCAAGCTAAACTTGGGGGCTCATGTCGGGGGAATATCCCACGGCTAAACCCGGCTTGGAGACAAAGCCGGTCGGATGACAAGAGCCTGCTCCCGGAGATGGAAGCCGGACGAAGGAATCAAGATGGAGTCCACCTAACTTGGAAGATACTAAAATCTACAAGACTTAGAGTAGGACCCATATTGATATCTGACTTGTAATAAAAGAAGAGACTAGTTTGTATCCTACTAGGACTCTACATGTAAGCCTCCCCCTTCCACCTATATAAGGAGGGGTAAGGCGCCCCAAAGAGGGCAGAGACTCAATAGACCACAACAAGCTCAAAATTAGAGACTAGTCCCGGCTCATCTAAACCCGGGGCAACTAGACACAACTATAGGAGAGCCGGCGACACGCCGGCAACTCCACGTAGCAAAGGAATAAGACCTAGCCACAAACAGCATGTAGGGCTTTTACCGGACGATGCTTCCCGGGGTCCGAAGCTGTATAAATCGCGTCTCTCTCTCTCTGTGTGATTTTTTTCCTCCTCGTACACTCGTAGCAAAGGCCCCGTAATCATGTTCTCTCATGAGGACATCTGACGTGTTTATCCCACGACAGGTTCTCTCTTCGGAAGTTTCACGTCACGGGGAAAATATAGGCGAAGCGGGGCAGCCAGGGGGCCCACCAGGAGTCCATGCACCCCCCCTAGCACATCCAAGCCCTAGGCCGCGCTAGGTGGCCGCCTGGGCACCTGGTGGTGGCCCCCCTGCCATCCTTCAGGGTTCCGGAAGCTTCCGTTGCGCTGTTTTTTATTCATTTTTTCCTGAATTTTTGGAGCACTTTTAATATGGGGGACACCTGGAATAGAAAAACAAAAAAATAGGAACTGACACTATGGTGCACTGAGTTAATAAGTTAGTCCAAATATGATAAAATTATATGAAAATGTATCTAGATCATACCAATATCACAAAAAACATGCATGGAGCAAGCATAAGTTACCAATACATTTGGGACGTATCAACATCCCTAAGATTAATTCCTGCTCGTCCTCGAATAGGTAAATGATAACAAGCATAATTTCTGTGGTGACATGGTAGCAACCATATAAGAACTTTGAAAAGTAAAGCAATCAAGGTATGTGATTAAATTCAAGTCATAACATGCAAGAGTCTGTATTAGCATTGAAACAAGAACCGAAAGAACATTAGGTGCAAGAGCTCTCGTTGTCCGTGACGCGAATGTCTCCAAATGGTGTTTGCATGCAAGAAGGGGGATAGGGAATACGAGAAAAAAGTATTTTTTGTTGAGAACTCAATCTACTAAAGTTTCACACCTGGTCTTCTCTGGAATCTTATCTTGACTCGTCCCCAGACCACTATCCAGGTACAAGTCAATTTGATCCACTCCTTTTTGATATTTTGATCACTCATGCAATGGATGAGCGTAAGCACGAGAGTAGACACTTAGGATGGCAAAGAGAGAAATATGGTGGAGGAGGAAGACAAAAAGGGTGAGAAAGGCTCACATCAATGCGGACAATCATAGGAGAGAAGGCCAAATGATAGATATGATGTGAGGAGTAGGGATTGCCATGCAACTGATGCACATATGCGCTAAGAAAGCTCTCCGATGGAACTAGTGGGGGTGCATCTAACTTGCTCTCTCATGAAGACCTAGAGCTCTTTTGAGGAGGCTCATCCTTGGAATATGCAAGCCAAGTTCTATAGTGTGAAGGTCCCCACATAGCTATATGCATAGATGATCATCTCTATAGAGTATAAGGATAAGAGGGAGTACTAGTGTGGATCTTTCAAAAGGATAGTACTGTTTCCCCTTTCTCTCTTTTTATTTAGTTTTGTCTTTTTTCTATTTTTTGTATTTTTTGGTGGCCTCAATGGCTCTTTCTATTTAACTCTCATCTGTCCTCTTTGGGATCTTTTATTTTGTCCACTTTGGGATCTTTTCCTCACTTAACGGCAACACTCTAATTTACAAGAGGGTATAGAAGATCTTTCACACTTTACAAGGTACTCAAATCATAAAGAAGATGTAGCTATCATGATGTATGCAATGTATGCCGCTGCCAGTGTAGCAGGAACATGTATGACATGAAGATCAAGTCATGAAGAGGTGGAAGTTGCATGGCAATATATCTCGGAGAGGCTATGGAAATGCCTTGATAGGTAGGTATGGTGGCTATTTTGAGGAAGGATATAAGGAGGTTTATGATGACAGAGCGTATCATGCCAAGGGTTTGGATGTACCGGCGAAGGTGGACGCCAACTCTCGGAGTGAGAAGAAAGCAATGCACAGTACGGAATAGGCTAGCAAATAAGAGGAGGTGGAAGTGTCAACTTTCAATACTTACATTAGTCTGAAGAACTCATGCACTTATTATTGGTAACTCTCAATCTAATAAGGAGGTTCACAAAGAGACAAGTACCCCGAGGAGGAGTGTATGGGGTTTTGGTTATCCTTGCGCATCCTCGACTCATGGTACGTGAGTGTACTCTAATATTCAATCCCTCCAAAGATTAGCGATCCATCTAGTAGCTAGAGTTCTCAACTTGTTTTGTAGGTTTTGAAAATACACACGGATTTCCCAAAATACGACATCTATCACTAATAGGCTAGAGGTCTTGACACCGGAAGTTCAAACATTACTCACATCAATACCTCTAAACTATTACAAGTTACTACTAAAATTAAATAACAACCTCAATCACCTACTTTGAAGACAAGACAAAACTCAGTGCAACAACCAACTCTCTTAACAAGATAAACATGAAAACTAAAGAGAGTTCAAGCAACAAACTAAACAAAAGCCAAGGCTCTTGCTAATGACAAACTAAGACTAAAACTAAACATGGCAGTAGCTACGAAAAGATAAAGAACACACAACAGTAAAAAGATAGGCATGCAAAATCCTATGATGTGTTCTAGATTGGAGTGGAGCGTGTTTCTCTCCCAAACAAAGTAAGATGGGGTCTAACTAGTTATGAACAGCAAGCAAAGTTAAAGAAAACTAAAAATAAAACCTAAGAGAGAGACGCTCCAAGCATAGCACATAACGCATGAAGTGATAAAAATATAGTGAGACAAAGGACGAAATGATGATTGTTGATGGAGAAGGGGATGCACGGGGGCATCCCCAAGCTTAGACGCTTGAGTCTCCTTGAATATTTATTGGGGATGCATGGGGGCATCCCCAAGCTTGAGCGCTGGACACTCCCGGATCTTCTTTCATCATCTTCCATCGCACACTTGAAAACTCCCTTCATACCTAACTCCTCATAAGCTGATTAGAGAGGTTAGTACCCTTAATAAAATAATTTTTCCCACTGGATATAAAGATATTCTTGAAGAGCTACTGTTTGCAAAAGTAAGGAGAGGCAAAACGTGGCAGAATCTGTGGAAAACAGAACAACAGGTAGTAGAGAATTTTTTCGGGGTACTTCTACAAATCAATTCAAAAAACTCAGAACATACAAAAGTTTCATAATTGTATAGAGAATGCTGTGTAAAACATTCAGCTCAAAAAGATGAACTGGTAATTTGATCTGATTTTTCCCGTCACGAAGACATAATCTGTTTTCTTGACAACATGTCACAACTTTTGCTTTCCTTATCATAAGAGGCTATAACTTGGCACAAAGCTTGAAAATAAAGATACAATGATGTTGCTACAGTAGTAACAATCATCAAGACCACTAAAAACAGAAGTAAAAACATCTTGGGTTTCCTCCCAACAAGCGCTTTCTTTTACGCCTTTCAGCTAGGCATAAGGCAAAAGAAGAATCAAGTTTTATCAAGAGAGAGAGAATAGCTAGCCTGTGTAACGGACTCAAAAGGTAACTTGATTTTCTTTCTAGGGAAGTGTTCCATCCACTTTTTGAGAGGGAATTGAAATTTATATTCCCCTCTTTCATGTCAATAATGGCACCAACGTTGCGAAGAGAAGGACGTCCCAAAATAATTGGATATAAAGGTTCACACTCTATATCCATAATAATAAAATCAACGGGAACATAGTTGTCATTGGCAATGATAATACCTACACAGAGGGATGTTGACTAGACCGGGGCGGCTCATCCTGGTGAATTGTGTGATTCACGCCAGACCTACACATCATCTCCTGGTTGCTGAGGCCCCCAAATGGGCATTAGAACGTGTTGATAAAGGGTGTCGGGATTTTTTCTGGGCAGGTGCGACTCAGATTCATGGTGGTAAATGTCTGGTGGCCTGGCAACGAGTGTGCAGACCCAAATCGCTGGGCGGTTTGGGTGTTTTGGATCTGAGCAAGCATGGGCTCGCCCTGCATCTTCGTTGGGAGTGGTTGCGTCGAACTGACAACACACACCCTTGGCAAGGGTTTTCTCTGACAATGGATAGTGCGGTCTAACATCTGTTTAACAGCTTGGTCCATTGGCATCTAGGGGACGGGCGGAAAATTCTTTTTTGAACGATCACTGGATTGATGGACGTTCGATTGCCGAGATTGCTCCAGATATTTTTGCCTTGGTTCGGACGGTGGTGGTCAACCACCAGACTGTCCAAGAGGGCCTAGTAATACACCGCTGGGCCAATGATGTGAGAGTTACCCTGACGGCCGAATGCATGGTTCAGTTGGTGCATCTGTGGGAGATCATGGTCGAGGTGGTGTTGACACCCACTTGTGATGATCGCCCAATCTGGAGATGGATCCTGGCGGGCACATATAGCTCAGTTTCGACATACGCCCTGCTTTGGCATGGTAGCCTGCATTTTGAACCAGCTAAAGCAGTCTGGAAGTGTTGGGCGCCTCTTTCCTGCAAGCTATTTATCTGGCTTGCGTTGCAGAACCGCCTCTGGACAGCCGATCAGCGGTTCCGCCATGGGCTTCAGGACCACGTCTCGGTTTGCTACATTTGGGATCAGGAGGAAGACACAGTGGATCATATCTTGCTCCGTTGTGTGTTCGCTAGACAAGTCTGGGATGCTTGTTTGGTGCAGGCGAGAATTAGCACAGACATGATGCCTACTGAGGTTGCTCACTTGAGTCACTAGTGGATGGAGGCTCGCAAACAGATACCTAAATCTAAGAGGAGAGGCTTCGACTCGATGACAATGTTGATGTGCTGGCAGTTATGGAAAAATCGCAATGGTGTCGTATTTTTCCCTGCGAGGCCAATGGTAGAGATTGGTGGTTTAGTTGCTCAAATCTTCGAGGAGCTTCGTCGATGGAGTAAGGCCGGAGGGTCGGGAGTTAGTGTATTCTGTGAGTAGTCGCGTTTAGTGTTTGGAGTTTTCTCCTCGGGAGATGGTATTGTTTAGCCAACGCGTTTGTGTCATCTCAATCTTGTACATTATTTCTCCCTTCTATAAAGCTAAGGTACGCAATTGCATACTCTAAAAAAAGATAAGAACATCGTCGATCTTCCCCAAAGGTTTATTTATGGAAGAATCAACGAGATGAACACCAAAAGAACAAGAATCAAAAGGTTTAATTTCAAACATGTCATACATTCTTTTGGGCATGACGGAGGTACTAGCTCCAACGTCAAATAAATCATAACAAGAGAAGTTATTTAATTTAATTTTAATCATAGGGTCCCAACCATCATCTAGCTTCCTAGGTATGGAGGCTTCTATCCTAAGCATATCCTCCCTAGCTTTGATGAGAGCATTTGTGATATGCTCCGTGAAGGCAAGATTAAGTGTGCTAGTGTGGGGGTCTCTAGACATTTGGTGTAGCAAGCTAATAACTTCTGAGAGGGTGCAACTATCAAAATCAATATCACTACTATCAAAGGTGGTAGTAGTGTCATATAGGCTCACTTGTTTTAAACCCTCTATGTTCATAGGAGTTTCTTCTTCTATGGTTGAGGTATTAGCATCACCATTAATAGGTCCAATGGGACCAGGAGTGCATTGGGTGCTAATAGTTTTGGTATTCTCAACAATTTGGATAGTGGCAACTATGTGGTTTGTAGGAAGGCTCTTAATTCCATCCTCTTCCTCTTTCTCTTTAGCCCATCTTTCTTTAAGTTTAGCCATCATCCTAATATTTTCATTAATTTGTAATTGGATAGCATTAATAGGGGTGGCCTTCCTCTCCTCAAGGGGAGAGGTTTTAAGTTTTAGCATGTCAACATCAAGGGCTAGGCTATCTACCTTGAAAGATAGATTATCTAACTTAGCTAATTTCTCTTCTACATTCTTGTTGAAGGATTTTTGGGTAGTGAAAAAGTCTCTAAGCATCTTTTCTAGTTCAGAAGTGGGGTTCTTGTTGCTAGGGTAGGTGTTGTTGTTCCTATAGTTGGATGGTTACGGTCTAGGATTACTAGCAAAGTTTCCCCTATAATCATTGTTGTTGAAGTTGTTTCTATCAATAAATTCACATCTACTTGTTCCTGAGAAACCAAAGAATTTAAAGGAAAATCATGAGGATCAATAGAGGGTTGCTTGGTAAGTAGAGACATAATTAAGTCAACTTTTTCATTTAGGGAGGTAATCTCCTCGACAGAGTTTACCTTCCTACCTGTTGGAGCGCGTTCGGTGTGCCTTGGGAATAATTGGTCATAATCTCATCGAGAAGCTTTGTGGCAACACCAAGTGTAGTTGACATAAAGGTTCCTCCCGTGGCCGAATCTAACAGGTTCCGCGAGGTAAAGTTCAAGCCTGCATAAAAAGTCTGGATAACCATCCAGGTAGTCAAACCATGTGTAGGGCATTTCTTAACAAGATATTTCATACGTTCGCAAGCTTGGGAAACGTGTTCATTATCCAATTGCTTAAAATTCATAATGTTACTCCTCAATTGGATTATTTTAGCAGGGGGTAGTACTTCCCAATAAAAGCATCTTTGCACTTATCCCAAGAATATATGTTATTCCTAGCCAAAGATTGAAAATAGATTTTAGCTCCTTCCCTCAAAGAGAAAGGAAAAAGCTTGAGATTAACAACATCACCTTGTACTTCTTTATACTTTTTCATATCACATAATTCAACAAAATTATTCAAGTGTAAAGCAGCATCATCTCCAGCACCAGAGAATTGATCTCTCATAACAAGGTTTAGCAAAGTAGGTTTAATGTCATAAGAGGTAGCTGAAGTGGCAGGTGTGGCAATCGGAGTGCAGATAAAGTCTTTGTTGTTGTGACTAGTGAAGTCACACAACTTGGTGTTTTCAGTGGAACCCATAGTAGCAGCAAGTGTGGCAGATTTTTTTGTAATTTTTGATAAGACACAAAGTTAAAAACTGAAAGGAAAACTAACAAGACTAAAAAGTAAAGGTAAAAGGTAGTGGGCAACTCCCCTATATTAGCACTCGGAATCCCCGGCAATGGCGCCAAAAATTTGCTTGATACGCGAGAGAGGATAATTGCTTCAGCCCTTCGTTGGTTACCCCAAGTGCAAGGTGAGATGTAGGATAGCAGGAAATTTCCCCTATGTAGAGGATAGGGTTTTTCTCCCGTAGGACTCCGGCAATGATAAGTAGGTGTTATCGGCGCAACGGACGTGGACCTGCACACAACACAAGTAACTTTGCTCCCAACGAAGTTCAGAGAGGTTGTCAATCTCTTCGGTCTTGTTGTTTACAAAGGATAAAAAACACAAGGGATAATGATAATGATAGACTGAAAGTAAAAGCAGAAAAGTAAATGAGCGTGTAAACAGTAATGAGAATATGGACCGGGGTCCCATGATGTTCACTAGTGGTGTCTCTCTCCCAAAAGACGATAAAACTGCTATGCGAGGTAAACAAATTACAGATGGGCAATTGACATGATTATAAACGCACCGCAATGCTCACTATGCTACAAAAGAAAGGAAAGGTCAAAAGAATGGGCAGTATGCCAAAATAAGTAGACCGAAATCCAACTGCATCTACTACTAATAATCCACCTTGAGATATCTATCAAGAACATCTCGCTGGTATTAAGTTGCGAGCCCCACCCAAAGTGTAAACCCAAAGCAACAGACAACTGCATTAAAAAACACTTTGCGTAAAGTAAACAATCCTTGCAACCGCGGTTACAAGAAACGTTGTTTTCCCCCTTTTGGCAACATCACGTCCCCTAGACTCATGTTTCTGTCACTCAAGCGTGTCATCAAGGGGCATGAACCCACAATCGAGCATAACGTTCCGTCTTGGAGTTACTACCTACTACTTGGGCAAAGCAATAAACAACAACGGAGAACATGCAAGAATTACTTAGGAACAAAAATATGATAGATAAGAACCAAATATATTACTCTATCACAATGTGAACATAATCTCATAATCCATTAGATCCCATCAAACTAGGCATAACAACAACAGAAAGATTACATATTTGCCTTGATCATGTAGGGCAGCTCACGAGGTCTAAACCATGAAGAACAAAGAGGGGAGGAGAACATCACATAGATACTGATCACAGACCCATGGTCCAAAGGAAACTACTCACCGCACATCCGGGAAGCGTCCATGGTGAAGGGGAAGCTCCTGGAGGTCGCTCCTCCCTCCGGCACGGTGCCGGAAAGAAGTCTGCTAGCGCTCCCGATCTTGGAAGCGCGGAGGCGGAACAACAGAGGCGAGATCGCGAAAAGGGGTTCTCTCTTCGGAAGTTTCACGTCACGGGGAATATATAGGCGAAGGGGGGCAGCCAGGGGGCCACCAGGAGTCCAGGCGCCCCCTGGCGCGGCCAAGCCCTAGGCCGCGCCAGGTGGCAGCCTAGGCACCTGGTGGTGGCCCCTCGGCCCTCCTTCGGGGTTCCAGAAGCTTTCGTTGCACTGATTTTTTATCTGATTTTCCCGAATTTTTGGAGCACTTTTAATATGGGGGAAACCTGAAATAGAAAAAACAGCAGAAAACCGGAACTGGCACTGTGGTGCACTGAGTTAATAAGTTAGTCCAAATATGATCAAAATTGTATGAAAGTGTATCTAGATCATAGCAATATCACACAAAACATGCATGGAGCAAGCAAAAATTATAGATACTTTTGGGATGTATCATCATCCCCAAGCTTAATTCCTACTCGTCCTCGAGTAAATAAATGATAACAAGGATAATTTCTGTGGTGACATGCTAACAACCATATAAGAACTTTGAATGTAAAGCAATCAAGGTATGTAATTCTATTCAAGTCAATACAGGCAAGAGTCTATATTAGCATTGAAACAAGCAACATAAGAACATTAAGGTGCAAGAGCTCTCGCTGTCCGTGACTCGAATGTCTCCAGAAGGTGTTTGCGTGAAAGAAGGGGGAGGTGGGAATACGAGAGAAAAAAATAATATTTTTTGAGAACTCAATCTACTAAAGTTTCACACTTAGTCCTCTTTGGAATCTTATCTTGACTCATCCCCAGACCAATAGCCAGGTACAAGTCAATTTGATCCACTCTCTTTCAATATTTTGAGCACTCATGCAATGGATGAGCGTAAGCACGAGAGTTGACACGTAGGATGGCAAAGGGAGAAATATGGTGGAGGAGGAAGACAAAAAGGTTGAGAAAGGCTCAAATCAATCAGGAAAATCATAGGCGAGAGAAGGTCAAATGATAGATATGATGCGAGGAGTAGGTATTTCCATGCAACGGATGCACATATGAGCTAAGAAAAGCTCTCCAATTGAACTAGTGGGGGTGCATCCAACTTGCTCACTCATGAAGACCTAGAGCTCGTTTGAGGAGGCTCATCCTTGGAATATGCAAGCCAAGTTCTATAGTGTGAAGGTCCCCACATAGCTATATGAATATATGATCATCTCTATGGAGTACAAGGTATAGAGGGAGTACGCGTGTGGATCTTTCAAAAGGAATAGTAGTGTTGCCCCTTTCTCTCTTTTAATTTCTTTTTCTCTTTTTTCTATTTTTTGTATTTTTTGGTGGCCTCAATGGCTCTTTCTATTTAACTCTCATTTGTCCTCTTTGGGATCTTTTAAATTTGTCCACTTTGGGATCTTTTCCTCACTTAAGGGCAACACTCTCTTTTACAAGAAGGTAAAGAATATCTTCACACTTTACAAGGTACTCAACATAAAGAAGATGTAGCTATCATGATGTATGCAATGTATGCCTCTGCCAGTGTAGCAGGACATGTATGACATGAAGAGCAAGTCATGAAGAGGTGGATGTTGCATGGCAATATATCTCGGAAAGGCTATGGAAATGCCTTGATAGGTAGGTACGGTGGCTGTTTTGAGGAAAGATATAGGGAGGTTTATGATGACAGAGCGTATCATGCCAAGTGTTTGGATGCACCGGAGAGGTGGACGCCAACTCTCGAAGTGAGAAGAGGGCTATGCATGGTACCGAAGAGGCTAGCAAATATGAGGAGGTGGAAGTGTCAACTTTCAATACTTACATTAGTCCGAAGAACACATGCACTTATTGTTGGTAACTCTCAATCTAATGACGAGGTTCACAAAGAAACAAGTACCCCGAGGAGGAGTGTATGGGGGTTTGGTTATCCTTGCGCATCCTCGACTCATGGTACGTGAGTGAACTCTAATATCCGATCCCTCAAAAGATTAGTGATCCATCTAGTAGCTAGAGTTCTCAACTAGTTTTGTAGGTTTTTGAAAATAAACACGGATTTCCCAAAATACGACACCTATCACTAATAGGCTAGAGCTCTTGACACCGAAAGTTCAAACATTACTCTCAACAATACCTCAAAACTATTGCAAGTTACTACTACAATTAAATAGCAACGTCAATTACCTACTTAAAGACAAGACACAACTCAGTGCAACAACCAACTCTCTTAACAAGATAAACATGAAAAATAAAGAGAGTTCCGAGAACAAACTAAACTAAACTAAAGCTCTTGAAAAAGATAAACATGAAAACTAAGAGCTAAACATGGCAGCAGGTACGAAAAGATAAAGAACACACAACAGAGAAAATATAAGCATGAAAAATCCTATGATGTGTTCTAGTTTGAAGTGGGGCGTGTTTCCCTCCCACAGAAAGTAAGCTGGGGTCTAACTTGTTATGAACAGCAAGAAAAGCTAAATAAAACTAAAAAGTAAACCTAAGAGCGAGACGCTCCAAGCATAGCACATAACGCATGAAGTGATAAAAATATAGTGAGGCAGAGGACGAAATGATGATTGTTGATGGAAGGGGATGCACAGGGGCATCCCCAAGCTTAGACGCTTGAGTCTCCTTCAATATTTATTGGGGATGCATGGGGGCATCCCCAAGCTTGAGCATTTGACACTCCCAGATCTTCTTTCATCATCTTCCCTCGCACACTTGAAAACTCCCTTCATACATAACTCATCATAAGCTGATTAGAGATGTTAGTACCCTTAATCAAATATATTTTCTCCACTGGAAATAAAGATATTATTGAATAGCTACTGTTTCTCAAGATTGCCAAAAAGTTTTTGCAAACAAAAAGCAACCTTAAGGTTTGCAAAAGTGAAGAAAGGAAAAACCTGGCAGAATCTGTGAAAAACAGAACATCAGGTAGTAAATATTTTTTCGGGGTACTTGTGCAACTCAAATAAAAAAACTCGGAACATATGAAAGTTTCAAAATTGTATAGCGCATGTTGTGTAAACAATTCAGCTCAAAAATATGAACTGGTGATTTTTTTTGATTTTTTCTGTCAAGAAGGCAGAATCTGTTTTCTGGACAGCATGTCATAACTTTTGCTTCCATTATCATAATAGGCTAGAACTTGGCACAAAGCTTGAAAATAAAGATACAATGATGTTGCTACAGTAGTAAAAATCATCAAGTCCACTTAAAACAAAAGTAATAACATCTTGGGTTGCCTCCCAACAAGCACTTTCTTTTACACCTTTAAGCTAGGCATAAAGCAAAAGAGCAAGTTGTATCAATCGAACCATCATCAAGATCATCAAAAAGCTCTTCAATTGTACAACTATTTTTAAGAGGTCTTTCAAATAAAGACCTAATGAAGATACTTCTAGGGATAAAACCAAAAGGAGGAAAATCAATGGGAGTTTCATTTATAAATTTATCTAAGAGGGGTATTTCTTCCAAAGTTTTCACTGTTTCAACTCCCTTGGCAATGGGTGGATTAATTTTGGGTCGGGGAACCTTAGGGACATAGTTGAACTTAGGTTCCCTTCTTGCTGGAGTTTCTACCCTTTTTGGTTTGATTGAGGAGAAATTAGTTCCTAAAGTGATAATGATTTCCTCAATCTTATCAATCCTAGAAGGATCCATATCATGGGATTTGATGGTCTCCAAAGTTTTCATAATTTTATGCATGGAGCTATCAAGTCTATTCAAATTCCCTTGAATCTTGCGATCCAACTCATTTATCCTACTTATAGTTGGTATTTCTAACTCTATCTTTTCAGGGTTTTTCATAATGTGAGCTAGAGTGACATCCTCTTGTATGCTAGCAACAGGGAGATATCCAACAAGATTTTCAATAACATTAAGAGACTCCCAAATTGGGGCTTCTAGGAAATTCCCTTTGATAGCAGTATCTAGAATGAACCTATTCCAAGGAGTAATTCCAACATAAAAATTTCTAAACAGGATAGTAGATTGCTTCTTGGTGGCTCTTTTCTGAGAATCATTAATTCTATACCCAGCATCTTTTAAAATTTCACCACCTTTTTGTTTAAAGGTGAGAACTTCTGTCTCGACAAAGGAAAAAGGACCAGACATGATGACAACTACTAGAAAGCTAAATAATTTTTTTGTGATTTTTGATAAAGGACACTAAGATAAAAACTGAAAGGTAAACTAACAAGACTAAAAAGCAAAGGTAAAAGATAGTGTGCAACTCCCTATCTTGGAACTCGGAGTCCCCGGCAACAGCGCTAGAAATTTGCTTGATGGCGTGTAAGTGATAATGGCTTCTCGCCCTTCGTTAGTTACCCCAAGTGGAAGGTGAGATGTAGGATATCAACAAATTTCCCTTGGTGAAGATGCCAAGGTTGAGTATCGAACCAGTAGGTCTCCGATAGTGATAAGTAGGTGGTGAAGCGAGCAACGCGCCGTTTGAGATATTGCTCTATTAACCTAGACCTGCACACGACACAAATAACTTTTCTCCCAACAAAGTTCAGAGAGGTTGTCAATCTCTCCAGCCTTGTTGTTTACAAAGGATCAAACACAAGGGATAATGATAATGGTGATAGCAGCTAGAAAGTAAAAGTAGAAAATAAATGAGCGTGTAAACAGTGATGAGGATATGGACCGGGGTCCCGTGATGTTCACTAGTGATGTCTCTCTCCCAAAAGACGATAAAACTGCTATGCGAGGTAAACAAATCACAGCCGGGTAATTGACAGGATTAAAAACGCACCACAATGCTGACTATGCTACAAAGAAAGGACAAGGGAAGTACGCCAAAATAAGTAGACCGAAATCCAACTGGATCTACTACTAATCATCCACCTTGAGATATCTATCGAGAACATCTCGCTGGTATTAAGTTGCAAGCCCCACCCAAAGTGTAAACCCAAAGCAACAGATAACTTCATTAAAAGAACTTTGCGTAAAGTAAACAATCCTTGCAACCGCGGTTACAAGCACCATAGTTTTTCCCCTTGTTGCGACAGCACATCCCCTAGACTCATGTTTCTGTCACTCAAGCTAGTCATCAGGGGGCATGAACCCACAATCGAGCATAACGTTACCTCTTGGAGTCAGTACCTACTACTTGGCCAAAGCAATAAACAACAACGGAGAACGTGCAAGAATTACTCAAGAACATAAATATAAAAGATAAGAACCAAAAATATTACTCAATCACAAATTGAACATAGTCTTATAATCCATCATATCCCAGCAAACTCAGCATAGCAACAACAGAAAATTAAATATGTGCCTCGATCATATAGGGCAGCTCACGAGGTCTAATCAATTAAGAACAAAGAGGGGAGGAGAACATCACATAGCTACTGATCACGGACCCATGGTCCAAGGTAGACCACGCACGGGTCATCCAGGAAGCGTCCATGGTGGAGGGGAAGCTCATGGAGGTCAATCCTCCCTCCGGCTGGGTGCCGGGAAGAGGTCTGCTCGCGCTCCCGATCTTGGAAGCGCGGCGGCAGCGGAACAGAGGCGAGATCGCGAAAAAAGGGTTCTGTCTTCGGAAGAATCCCGTCACGGATTATGAATAGGCAAAGGGGGGGCAGCTAGGGGGCCACCAGGTGTCCAGTCGTCGCCTTGGCCGCGCCACCAGGGAGCCTGGACCCCCGGTGGTGTCCCTCTGGCCCCACCCAGGTGATTCCGGAAGGTTCTTCTGCGCTGATTTTTTATCTGATTTTTCCCGAATTTTTGGACCACTTTTAATATGGGGGAAACCTAAAATAGAAAAATAACAGAAAATAGGAACTGGCACCGTGGTGCACTGAGTTAATAAGTTAGTCCAAATATGATCAAAATTGTATGAAAGTGTATCTAGATCATAGCAATATCACACAAAACATGCATGGAGCAAGCAGAAATTATAGATACCTTTGGGATGTATCAGTGCCCTCCTCCCAGACGGCCATAGGGCGCGGACCCACCCTAGGCCGCGCCAGGAGGTCGCCTGGGAGGGGGGGGGGCTCCGGCTCTCCTTCAGGCCTTCGGAGTCTTCTGGAACGCTGATTTTTATATATTTTGTTGGAATTTTTCTGGCACTGGAAATATTGGTAAATACCTGCAATGCACAGACATCAGCAGACATAAACTGGCACTGGGTGCACTGAGTTAGTAGGCTAGTCCAAATATGTGGGAAAAGGTATGAAAGTGTAGCAAAACAAATAGCAATGTCACCCAAATAAGCATGGAACAAGCAGAAATTATAGATATGTTTGGGACGTATCAACATCCCCAAGCTTAATTGTTGCTCGTCCTCGGGTAGGTAAATGATAACACATGTAATTTCTGTGATGACATGCTAACACGCATATAAGAATTTCTAAGTAAAGCAAGTAAGATATGCAATTCAAGTCAAGAAAATAACAAGCAAGAGTCTATATTTAGTATTGAAACTAAAAAAGTAAGAACATAAAGGTGCAAGAGCTCTTGCTGTCTGTGACTCGAATGTATCCAAATGGTGTGTGCGTGCAAGAAGTGCGAGATGCGTTTAGAGCATAAAAATACTACTCCCTTCGTTCCTAGATATTAGGTTTATAGTTTTCTTAAAAAAAGTTCAAAATATAGGGTATATTGCATTGTACCACTCATGTGGGCAATTTTTTAAAATATTTTATCATGTTTCTTTATCTCTTGCAAACCCCTCTATATTCTCATGTCAATTAGCTATATGTGTAATCCCATCCAAACCTGATGTAAATTTTCCTCAATGTGTGTTCTTTAATCTTCGTGCCAAAAACTATACACCTTACATCAAGGAACGGAGGGAGTATATAGTTGAATTGAGAACTCAATCTACTAAAACTTCACACTTGGTCTCCTTCGGAATCTTGTTTTGACACGTCCCAAGAAAACTAGTCGGGCACAAGTCAAATTGATCCTCTCCCTTTCGCCTTTGAGCACTCATGCAATGGATGAGTGCAAGCAAGATATGTTGGCACTTAGGATGGAAAATAGAATAATGATGAGGAAATAAGACAAAAAGGTGTGAAAGGCTCACATCAATGAGGACAATCATAGGCGAGAGAAAGCCAAGTGATAAAAATACGCAGAATTTCTGACTTTTCGTGGAGGACTAGATCCAGTAACCGGATCTGACGCCCCCAAAATCAGACCGTCTACTGTAATCATACACGCAAGGTATACGATTGAGATTAGGGACTCACGGTGAGATATCAAAACACAACTCTACAAATAAAATAATACAAGATGTTTAATACAAGCCAGGGGCCACGAGGGCTCGAATACAACAACTCGAAAACACAGAGTTAGCGGAAGAGAAAGTATCTGAGTACAGACACAAGGATACAAGGTTGCCTTAAGAAGGCTAGCACAAATAACAACAGATTTAAAAGGTGAGGCCTCCTTCCTGGGAACCTCCAAACTACTCCTGGTCAACGGGAACTCGACGTCGTAGAAGGCAACAGGGATATGCATGTTGCGGTGGTCGGCATCGGGGATCTCCTGCTCCTGGACTCCAAGGCTCCAACGCCGACTGCAGCGGCCGATCAGGAAAAACAAAAAAGGGGGAAAGAAAGCAAGGGTGAGTATCTAGCATACCCGCGAGTCTTACGTCCGCTACTAAGCATTTATGTATTTGTATCAAATGGAAGGGGAGGCTTTATATAGTGGAATGCAAGGTAGAAATCAGAATAAGAATGAGAAGCTAGGTCTATCGAAGACTAGCATCTTCCGACGAGTCTTGCAGCACAAGAAGAGAACAGCCAACAGTTCATATAAGGCATATAGTAACAATGCAGCAGAAGTTGTTGCAGCATTGTATAATAGTAAGTTGTAATAATTAATAATAATAAATGCCTCCGAGTTCCCCTCCTCGACTTCCCTGCGAGGAAGAAAACCCGGAACCAACAGATTAATAGTAGTAGTTTGTAGTAGTAAGATTCGGCTTCAGCATAAATCGTCATGTTACCGTGGACACAACTATTCGAATAGATTAAACTCCCTGCAGGGGTGCACTACTTTTCAGCATGCACGCTCGGATCCCCAGGGTGGCGGGCACCTTTTTAGGGAACGCTGCACCAAAGCTATCCGACACGGCACAACCCATCGTAGGCTCAGAAGAGAGGCCATCCGCCGGACTATATCCTATGCGCTCAGGGGTCTAGGTCCCTCACCCTTCCACTCTCCTGCACGGTACGAGACTGGCCGGTGAAGCAAAAGCAAATCCAAATACACCTGGTGCAGCAAAGAAGGCAACACCGCTTCCCGACAATCATCCCGTGGTACTACTGACGTCTGAAGAGCTTTCGGACAAACTACGACGCTGGGGAGCCCATAACTCCTTATCCACGTGAAGGTAGTGCGTACAGACCTTTGCGGCCTCTCAAGTCATCCACCGAACCATTTAGCATTTTTAAAATTAATCCCAAATCACTTTTAAAATGATCACACTCATTTTTAGGATTTTTCAACACATCCAAATGAATTTTGGAAAAAGATTTATTTCTGGCCTTTTTATTTAATTCATTTAGGGCTTTTCTTTTCCCCAATTATTTTTCTTTTGCAATTTTTTTCAAGATGCAAAAATGCAAGCTTGGAAAAGCACAAACCTAAATTAGGGTTCTGACAGGGATAGACATTGTTTCATCACAATTCATAAGATGTAGTGCAAAGGCATGATATCCTCGAGATACCAGGGGTAATACTCGAAAGGTAGAACAGTGGATCATAGGTTTTGAAGAATTTATACCAAGGGGGTTAATTATCTTTACGAGAAGCTCTCATGATAAGTTCTACATCGTATCCATGGGCATGAACACAAGTTCATGGTCGACTCCCACTTCTTTAATGCATAACCTTTCATTTTCTTCTTGATTTCGCGGAATTGCCGTGTTGGAATCTTATCAGGAGTAATACCAGTAGAGTATGACCCGGATAATTTTGGGTTCATACAGATTAGGGGAAGCATACGGTTAACCCATCGGGGCATTCTGAAACCCATACAACAAACATCATAAGCGAGGGATACCAATTCGAAAGCAGAAGGCTGATGACACCGAGTAGATGATATCATTCGCCAGAGGCATCTGATATCAGGGAAAATTCATGAATGAGTTAGGGCACAAGGGGACGGTAGGTAGTAATCCACCAAAAAGGTCAGGCGACGTACAGAAAGGCTGGTGTGAGTATCGGTACTCAACCGTAAGGAGAAAGAATATAAAGGCATCAGATTACAGAAGCAACTGAATATTTTGATGCTTAGTATCAAGGGAATTATGGTTTCCAGGTGAAGGATCGGAAGGAGACGCTCCGATCAAAAGATGAGTAAGTTGAATGAAATTAGACGGACAATCAATCAAGGTTTGATTTGCCGAGATCCAGCTCATGTACGGAATGACGTCTGAGCCGGAAGAATGAATCATAGGGATCAACTGATGATTGTGTGCTCCCGCACACACAATGATTCAATAAGACCAGGACGACAATGACAAGGGGTGTCAATGAAGAATACTCAGACATATGTAATTAACCATAATGCAACCAGGCAAGAAGAATCTCCAAAAGCAGATGGCAGAAGATGGATTCACGGGAGTCAGTTAGTATTTCGAAGTATTACAGAATCACATGAGCAACTGGGGAGGGACGGATCCTCGATAAGCATGAGGGATTATCCGCATTGTGAACAAAACCTGCAAGGCAGTAGACACGAAGGATTCTCAAAACATCAGGGATTATTTCGAGGTAACTTGCAACAACAAGAGCAACTGGGATTGAACAGATGATCGGAAAGTATAGGTAGTTATCCATACACACATATCAGTGGCAGGGGGTTTCAAGGGCGATGGGCACATAGGGTCTCGACAATTTACCGGAGAATATCTTCGACATCTTCTAGTGAATCAGGTCATCTTCTGTGATGAGGGCTCTCTGGGAGGAAGCAGTCAAAAGAACCTAGAGTTAGAATTAGAAAAATCTTTAACCCGAAAGGAAGAGAGAGCAGAGTCCCCGAGTAAAAATGCGGAGAAAAAGATCCTAATTCCACCCAGTTTTGCAACGTGGGCCGATAAGCCACACGGCACTGTTAGTAAAGTAGTTTTGCAAATACTAGACTCGACTTCGACCAAGGAGTTGGAAGGGGGTGTCCTACAGGAAGTCGGCTCTGATACCAACTTGTGACATCCCCAAAATTAGACCGTGTACAGTAATCTTACACGCAAGGTACACGATCGAGTTTAGGGACTCGCGGCGAGATATCAGAACACAACTCTACAAATAAAATAATACAAGCTGTTTAATACAAGCCAGGGGCCACGAGGGCTCGAATACAACAGCTCGAAAACACTGAGTTAGCGAAAGCAAAAGTATCTGTGTATAGACACAAGGATACAAGGTTGTCTTAAGAAGGCTAGCACAAATAACAACAGATCGAAAAGGCGAGGCCTCCTGCCTGGGAACCTCCAAACTACTCCTGGTCAACGGGAACTCGACGTCATAGAAGGCAACGGGGATCTCCTGCTCTTGGACTCCTAGGCTCCAACGTCGACTGCAGCGGCCGATCAGGCAAAACAAAAAAGGGGGAAACAAAGCAAGGGTGAGTACCTAGCATACCCGTGAGTCTTACGTCCGCTACTAAGCATTTACGCATTTGTATCAAATGGAAAGGGGAGGCTGTATATAGTGGACTGCAAGGTAGAAATCAGAATAAGGATAAGAAGCTAGGCCTATCGAAGACTAGCATCTTCCAATGAGTCTTGTAACACAAGAAGTGAACAGCTAACAGTTCATTAAGGCATAAAGTCACAATGCAGCAGAAGTTGCTATAGCATTGTATAATAGTAAGTTGTAATAATTAATAATAATAAATGCCTCCGAGTTCCCCTCCTCGACTTCCCTGCAAGGAAGAAAACCCGGAATCTACAGATTAATAGTAGTAGTTTGTAGTAGGAAGATCCGGCTACATCATAAAGCGTCCTGTTACCGTGGAGGCGGCTATTCAAATAGATTAAACTCCCTGCAGGGGTGCACTACTGTTTAGCCTACACGCTCGGATCTCCAGCGTGGCGGGCACCTTGTTAGGGAACGCTCCACCAAAGCTATCCGACACAGCGCAACCCATCCTAGGCTCATCAGAGAGCCATCCGCCGGCCTATATTCTATGTGCTCAGGGGTCTAGGTCCCTCACCCTTCCACGCTCCTACACGGTACGAGACTGGCCGGTGAAGCAAAAGAAAATCCAAATACACCTGCTGCAGCAAAGAAGACAACACCGCTCCCGGCAATCAGCCCGTGGTACTGCTGACGTCTGAAGAGCTTTCGGACAAACTACGACGCAGGGGAGCCCACAACTCCTTATCCCATGTGAAGGTAGTGCGTACAGACCTTTGGGGCCTCTC
Organism: Bromus sterilis; assembly: GCA_950022295.1. Taxonomy (NCBI): domain Eukaryota; kingdom Viridiplantae; phylum Streptophyta; class Magnoliopsida; order Poales; family Poaceae; genus Bromus; species Bromus sterilis. The sequence goes on along the minus strand of OX465599.1, from coordinate 276,996,710 downwards.
AAGTCATCCACCAAACCATTTAGTATTTTTAATATTATCTCACAGCCAACCGTTATCGTTGTCTGACTAACAACACAACGGACAACGAACAACAACAAGGACCACCAGTAATGTCGAGGCCTGCCCTGTCGTCCCGTGAAAGCACGCAGTTACCAACAAGGTAAACGTTCTCCTTACCTTGTCTCGCGGGTTCTCTTGGTAGAGCTCGACTTTTCGTGATTTGGTAACTATCGTGAGAAACAAGAAGGGGCGTAGCACGCCAGTTACGTCGGTCGTACCCTCCCTGTCGTTCCCGACGTAATACCGGTCGCGGGCATCGTTGGGTCGCCCGACTCTTACCTTTAAGGACAACCGTTGCTCAGGTACCTAGAGCGGCTATACAGAGTCAGCAATGAGTGGAGTACAAGGATTACTCCTTGATAGCTCACACTTGATGGTAGCTCGGCAGAGCCGAGCTAGGGGGCCTTAGGCGGTGCCTACGTTGTACCGTACCTGTTGTAGTTATAATATTGTATCCATGTTCATTCACCAGAGTGATCACGACCCGCTATCTATTCCTAGCTAACAATGCGCAGGGCTCACTGCTGAATATCATATATGGATAGGATAAGGAATATGTATGTATATACGCAGCATAGGATAAGGAAGGTACACCAAGGGGTGATAAAAACATGCTATGCAATAGAATAGGATTGTAACGTACATCAGCAGTAACAATGCTAGTGCAATAAATGTACGGAAAAGATAGGCGATATCTGGGGAAGAGAATGGCTCTGCTTGCCTGGAAGCTCGCGGGAGGGGTACGGTTGTCGACGACGTAGTCGATCACAGGGGCATCGGCAGCGGTCGTCTGGACTACCGGACAATAAGAGAAGGGGAAGAAACAATAAATACACAAAAATAATAGCAATACAAATACAAGACATGGCAAACGTCAAGCTTGGTAAACTAACGCGGCGCTACGCGTTGCAGACAAAACGGGAATTTAACCGGATGTATTACCGGCTCCGGGTGATTTCCGGACAATGCAATCGGAGGGGGAATTTTCCATGTATGTAGTATCGTGAATACCCGAAAGACATGTGGATGGATTAACCGTGATTGTTGATGTATTCCGAACAACTTTTATGTTCAGAACATTTTCATCCGGAAAGTTTTATCGGTACCGGTGCGGTGGGAAAGTCTGAGCTTCAGTATGTTAGAGGGGTGCGGTGGGTATGCGGGTAGCGTAATTTCATTTGATATATTTTCTGATCAACTTTGATGTATAAAGTTTTTCGATCCGAGTTACGTTTTAAAATATATTAATTTCTAAAGTTTAAATCATTTAAAAACATTTACTATATTTATTTTTATTAATAAATCAACATTGTCCAGAATAGTGATCTTTGACTGCTCAAACCTGACCAGTGGGTCCCACCGGTCAGCCACACATTTAATAAAAACATTTTTTTAAACATCTGATAATGGGGTCCCACTTGTCATAGAGACATTTTATAATCATCAATTTAATTAATCTAGGGATTACTTACAGTGCTAGGCCCACATGTCATTGTCTCTAGGGCATTAACAATTCTTTTAATCTAAAGTTATGGCCTCAGCCCCACACGTCATATGCACAGGGGGTTATCCCCATCTAACTTAAGCATGGGTTAATTAGGAGGGCCTGGGGGTAGTTAACCCACGGCCAACCGAGCGGGTGCCCATGGGCGACCACGACGGGAGGGGGGGCAGGAGGCGCGACGGGTGGGTTGCGGGCGAGGCAGGCTGAGGCGAGTGGCGGGGGGGGAGGGAGCTCGGCCATAGCCACTGTCCAGAGGGCGTTGAGGCCGCCGTGTGGCTGCAACTGTAGTGTGCGGAGGGGAGGTCGGAGGAGCAGGGCGCGGCTAGGAGTGACCGACCACGGCCAGGGCGTGCGCTCGACACGGCCTGGGTGTGTCGAGGGCGTGGACCAGCGCGGGCGGCGCGCGTCCAGAGCGGGCTGGGGGCGGGGCAAGCGCGACGTGGCGAGCGGCGGGTTTGGCATTGCGGCGGCCAAATCGACGCGGGGCTAGGGGAATCGAACACGGACCATGGGGGAAACGGGGTTGAGCTCACCACGAGGGCGGAGTGGTAGGCAATGGGCTCGATGAGGCGCTGGTCGCAGGGGATCGAAGATGGAAGTCTGGTGCCCTTGGCGGAAGAGTAAGAAGGGGGTGTCGTCGAGGGCGCGGCTCCGGTCGATTCCGCGCAGTCGGTGATGAAGCCCCCCACCGCGCAGCTCCAGGGCAAGTTATCCCTCGCTGGGGAGTTCGGTGGCCACATAGTCCATGGAGGTGCAGCCATGGCGGGTCGGTTGCAATGGGGAAAAACGAAGGCGAGGAGGAAGAGTGATATCTAGGGTTCCACGGGGGCGCAGGGGTCGGGGTCGGCCCCTCTTAACCATGCCGGAGCTTCCCTCGATGGTCGCCACGGTGACAGCGGCAATGCCGGCCGGGGCATGCCCGCCACGGCTCCCCCCGTGTACAGTAGGTAGGAGACAAGGGACTGGGGTGGGAGCGAGGCTGGGCTGGGGTGTTGGGATACGGGGCAGAAAACACAAATTTTTCATACCTACGGTACCCGAACCCAAGATCTATGCTATGGCGATGTAAAGTAAAGGAGGGAATCGGTGTTCATACCTTTGAAGACCGAAAGAGGGAAACGTTCTTGCGAACGTGGTTGGCGTAGACTCGGAACTACGACCTCCCTGTCGTGTAGAACACCAACACCGGCGAGGATGACTCCCGGTAAACCTCTAGCGACGAAGTAGCACCACAGGTGTAGTCCCTCGAAGAGATTATACACGTACGGTACAATCGATGTTCCTCCCGGGCCCCGAACCAGGCGAGCAGCAGAAGAAATACGGCTACGGATCCCGACTCCAGCAGAACGACGACCTGCCTTATGGTGGAGAACTCTAATCCAGGTGCAGACTCCAAACAAGGGGAGTCCACTTCCGGGAAGGAGAAGGAGGAAGAAGGAGATATTGGTGTGTTGGAAAAAGGGGGTCTACCCCTCCTTATATAGGCCAAGGGGGTGTGCCATCCTCCTCCCCTCCCCCATGTGGGACTAAACTCCCAAGGGGGGGGGGAGTGCGCCGGCCAAGGGGGGTGGTGGGCCCCACCCTTGGCGCCAAGCCCAAGGGGGGAGACCCCCTCCTCCCTTAATGGGCCCCATGGGCCCATTTAGCCTTTTTCCCAAAAAAAATTAATTTATTTAATATGTTTTAAATATTTAATTCATATAATTAAATAATAAAACATTATTAAAACAATTAAACTTTATTTTGAACTGTTCAAAATGTTCGGAAACCATTCCGTCCTCCTCCGGAACTATTCCGGTGATTCCTCCTATTTCACCGATTGATCCCGTAACTGTCCTATGCATCGATTGCCCTTAAGTGTAACACCCTAACGGTCCGGGAAACAACATACATGGTCGAGACTCTTCTCATTGACCAATGACTAGTCAGTTGGACCTGGTTACAATCCTTGTCAGCCCCTGCGCTTCCATCGAATGAACTTCGATCGCTTTTGGAAACCGTTAACGATACGACGTAATCCCTTTGTGTTGCGGTACTTTGTTTGTCCGAGGTTTGATCGTCGGTATCCTACATACCGTGTTCACATCTCGTTCACAACAAAAAACTTCTCTCGTCCATGATCATTGCATCTCTTGTGACCTAGTCACGTCCTTGCAAGGTGTTGATGCAATATCACCAAGTGGGCCCAGAGTACCTGTCCTGTCACAAGGACTGACAAATCCCGCTCTGATCTATTAACATACTCATCAACCATCTATTTCGGAATAGCCAAAGTGCACCGTTATAGCCAGCATATTTCAGTCAGGCGATGGGATACAAATCAAAGTCTCCTCATAGATGACAATTACGTATGATCGTTACGGTCTAAGGACTAAGCCATACGTTACAAAGTCATAGCAACGCTGAACTATGTGACTCGATCACATTGCAATACTTTAGGTGGGTGTATGTCCATCACATCATTCCCCTTAACGATATGACCTCATTGTCAATGGACTTAAGTGTCGCCATGATCAGGAAAGCTTGATCAATAAATTGCCCAATGAGATAGTTTACCCGAGTTAAACTACGGACCATGTTTTATACTACACCTGTATTAGTATTTCCAAGTAATACAGTTATAGCACAGTATAAAACGTATTATGAACAAAACAGATATGTGACAAATATCTTTATTAATTTGTCTCTAGGGCACATATCCAACAGTCTACCACTTGCACTAGAGTACAAATTACACTAGTTTACATCAGGTATGTATCTAACACCAATGGTCTCTCGGTGTTCTTCAAACTTGCCCTGTGGAAGAGGTTTAGTCATCGGGTCTGCTGCGTTCAGATCCGTATGTATCTTGTGAATCCTAGTGTGTCCATCCCTGACGTAGTCTCACGTCACATGGAACTTTCGGAGGATGTGCTTGGCTGTAGAGTGAGTTCTTGGCTCCTTCGCGTTAGCAATGGCACCCGTGTTGTCGCAGAAGATTCCCACGGGGTCAGTGCAGCTGGGAAAGACGCCAAGCTCGATCACGAACTTCTTCAGCCACAACGCCTCGTTAGAAGCTTCGCAAGCGGCAATATACTCCGACTCCATTGTAGATTGGGAGACGACTGACTGTTTGCCGCTCCTCCAGCTAATTGCGCCACCGTTCAACATGAAAACATATCCCGTCTGGGATTTCGAGTCATCTAGATCTGAGCCGAGGCTTGTGTCAACGTAACCCTTTACGGTGAGCTCCTCATCAACTCCTCCATAAACGAGAAAGAGATCCTTGGTTCTTCTCAAGTACTTAAGGATGTTCTTTACTTCTGTCCAGTGAGCCATTCCCGGGTTACTCTAGTAGCGATTAGTCATAGTAATGGCCAGCGCTAAATCCGGTCTAGTACATAACATAGCATACATGAGAGAACCTATGGCTGAGGCATAGGGCTTTGAGGACATCTCCTCCTTCTCTTTTGCTGTGGTTGGGCATTGAGTCACGCTTAATTTGACACCTTTTATAACTGGCAAGAGGCCTCTCTTGGAGTTACCCATACTGAAACTTTTCAATATCTTATCAATATAAGTGCTCTGACTCAAGGCCAACCGTCGATTAGGTCTATCTCTATAGATCTTAATCCCCAATATGTACGCAGCTTCACCTAGGTCCTTCATGGAAAATTGTCCATTCAGATATTCCTTCACTTCCTCTAAGAATTTCTTATCGTTCCCTATTAGTAATATGTCATCTACATATAACACAAGGAATGCTACAGAGCTCCCACTCAGTTTATTATTGACGCATAACTCTTCGATTTTTTGGACAAATCCAAAAGCTTTAATGACCTCATCAAATCGAAGATTCCAGCTCCGAGATGCTTGCTTCAACCCATAGATGGACCGTTGAAGCTTGCACACCTTACCAGCGTTCCTTGGATCGACAAACCCCTCTGGTAGCATCATATACAACTCTTCCTCAATGTTGCCATTTAGGATGCAGTTTTCACATCCATCTTCCATATCTCGTAATCATGATATGCAGCTATTGCTAGTAGGATCCGAATAGACTTTATCATCTCTACAGGAGAGAACGTCTCCTCGTAGTCAACTCCTTGAATTTTTTGGAACCCCTTCGCGACAAGTCGAGCTTTGTAGACAGATACGTTTCCGTCTGCGTCAGTCTTTTTCTTGAAAATCCATTTATTCTCGACGGTCTTGCGGTCCTCGGGAATATCCAGCAAAGTCCATACTTTGTTGGTGTACATGGAGGCTATTTCGGATTTCATGGCTTCAAGCCATTTCTCGGACTCGGGTCCCTCCATTGCTTCTTTGTAACTTGTAGGTTCATCCGACTCATCAGCCGAGATTGCATTCACAAGCTGTCCGTAAAACTCAGTAGGTTGACGGACTCTTGATGACCTACGGGGCATAAAAGTTTCCTCTTCATTCTCATCATGATCATCATCAATGTCATGATCGTTATGAATGTCGTTCTGGCCATTCTCTTCAGCTCCCACTGTGGAAGATGGTTCCAGAACAATTTCCGTAGCCGTTTCTTCCAATTGGAGTGATTGGTCAGTCACTTCATCGAGATCTATTTTCCTCCCACTCAACTCTTTCGCGAGAAACTCCTTCTCAAGAAAGTGTCTCGTCTTGGCAACAAACGTTTTGCTATCAGACTTGTTGTAGAAGGTGTATCCACAAGTTTCCTTGGGATAGCCCACAAAGATGCACTTATCCGCCTTGGATTCAAGTTTGTCAGGATGTAGTTTCCTAACATAAGCCTCACAACCCCAAATCTTCAGGTGAGACAAGTTAGGTTTCGTGCCATGCCATTCTTCAAATGGTGTGGTCTTTACGGATTTGGATGGTGCCCTATTAAGAATATGAGCGGCAGTTTCTAATGCATACCCCCAGAATGACACAAGAAAATCAGTATGAGACATCATCGATCGTACGCTATCCAATAGGGTTCGATTAAGTCGCTCAGCCACACCGTTTCTCTGAGGTGTGCCTGCCGGCGTAAGCTGTGGTACTATGCCACAAGACTTCAGATGATTTCCAAACTCGTGACTCAAATACTCGCCACCTCGATCCGATCGAAGGTGCTTGATTTTCTTTCCGATTGATTTTTGACCTCATTCTTAAATTCCTTGAACTTTTCAAAGGTTTCAGACTTGTGCTTCATCAAGTAAATATATATCCATACCTGCTCAAGTCATCAGTAAAGGTCACGAAGTAACGAAGACCATTGCGAGTGGGGACGTTCATGGGTCCACATACATCCATGTGTATGATCCCCAATAAGTCATCCGCACGCTCCATTATCCCATTGAATGGAGTCCTTGTCATTTTTCCCATGAGGCATGGTTCACATGTATCAAGGGATCCAAAATCCAATGAATCAAGAAGTCCATCCTTATGGAGCTTCTCCATGCGCTTTATACCAATATGACCAAGTCGGAAATGCCACATCTTCATGTGATCTTCATCATTCTTCAATCTTTTGGCCTCAATATTGTTAATGTGACACACGTCACCATCGAGATCAAGTACGAATAAACCATGCAACTCCTGTGCGTGAACATAAAACATTTCATCCTTATAAATCGAACAACCAATTGTATCAGACTTAAAAGAATAGCGGTCTCGCTTCAAAAAAGAGACACTAACGATGTTCACACTCAACGCGGGTACATAGTAGCAATTATTCAGAACTAAAACCAATCCCGAAGGGAGACTAAGATGCTTTGTGCCGACTGCCAAGACTTCAATTTGACAACCATTCCCCATGCGCATCGTCACTTCATCCTTGAGCAAGCGTCTCCTATTCCTTAGTCCGTGAATGGAATTAGAAATATGAGCGACAGATCTTGTATCAAGTATCCAGGATGTGTTCCCGGCGCTTGTCAAGAGAAGATCAACAATATGTATATCAAATATACCTTCGTCTCTCTTGGCGACCTTGCCAGCCTTCTTGTCCTTTAGGTACTTGGGGCAGTTGCGTTTCCAGTGACCTTCACCCTTGCAGTAGAAGCACTCCACTCCGGGTTTCGGCTTGGGTGCCTTGGGAGGAGAGGCAACTGACTTGCCATCCCTCTTGGGGCCACCTCTCTTGGCCTTCTCCCACCTGCTTGACTTCTTGAAGTCAGTGGTCTTGTTGACCATGAAGACGGCGTGCTCCTTCTTGATCTCAACCTCGGCGCTCTTCAGCATGGCGAACAACTCAGAAGGGGTTTTGGTCATCCCCTGCATGTTGTAGTTCAGCACAAAGCCTTTGTAGCTAGGGGGAAGCGACTGCAACACCCTATCAACAGCAAGTTCATCTGGAATCTGGCATTCCAGAGCATTCAAGCGCTGAACGTAGCCAGACATTTTGACTACGTTCTCACTCACGCTGCCGTGCTCGTCCATCTTTGCTGAGAAGAAGGCTTCAGAAGCCTCGTACCGTTCAGCCCTGGCTTGAGGTGCGAAGACCGCCTTGAGGTCGGTGATAATCTCATATGCACCCATCCTCTCAAAGCGTTCCTGCAGCTCAGCCTGACTGGCATCATCTGCCGGTGCGTCACCGAACGCGCCCTCTAGTACGTATGCCATGTTGAGGGGAACGAGGAGAATCCTCAGGGTGCGGAACCAGTTGGTGAAGTTTGTCCCATCTGTTTTTAGCTTATCTTTCTCTAGGAATGATCCTAAGTTGAACGAGGGGCGAGGTGCTGCCATCTACAAGGTTGATTCACAAGGATACATATTTAGACTTTTGTTCATAATGTGGAGTTTCAATTTAATCTCAAAATTCTAGAAATCTCCCACTTAGATAAACACCTCTCAATTTAACTAAGTGATTACACAATCCCAGCCCCCATACCTCCCCCGATTGTCACGGCCATCAGTATGCGAACCAGGTAGGCCTCTAAGCCAATCACATCAGGCATGTGACTCGTGCTCGACCTTTCGGTCTCCTGTGTTCCAGGCCCGCATCTACATACGTCAAGCCTGCCAATCGAACCTTGATGTTAGCTGTTCAGCAAGGCCATATCTGCATATGCCATGCTTGCTGAACCCAACCTCATGCGAACTCTGTTGAATATGTAGGACAACTCCGGTATGTACGGAGCATCAAGCCATGTGGGAGAACCTTCCAGGCGGTGCCCACCAAGGGAGAACACAATGTTGGTATTGTGAGAGATGGTCCTGTTTCGTGCTACCATCGATATATCTAGCATACTAGCATAAAACAGGAAGTAAAACTGTAAATCATACAACCTATGACCCCCCTTCATGCAAAGAAAAGTTAAACGCCTTTCTACTTTAGCTTGTGCAAGTTTTACGTGGCTGCTAGGGGTTTCGAGAGAGAGAACCGTTTCTATCCTGCGAAAAACATGCCACAACACCGTCTCCCATCCGTCTCTATTACACCCCTGTCGGGGCCCTCCGTTGCAAACATCTTCTCATCGCTAATGCAGAGAGACAGACACCCCCAGCCACTTTATATGGTACAAGCCATATGTCAAGCGTGGAACCAGTCTCGCGTAAACGCGTAAGGTCGGTCGGGGGCCGCTTCATCAAACATTGCCGCAATGATAAATGAGTACACGTGGGAGGGTAACGAAGGAAGATTCGATGCCCACATCCTAGATGTGTTCTACCCGTACAATACATCTACGCATAGCTAGCTCATGATACCACTGTTGGGATACGGGGCAGAAAAGACAAATTTTTCATACCTACGGTACCCGAACCCAAGATCTATGCTATGGCGATGTAAAGTAACGGAGGGAATCGGTGTTCATACCTTTGAAGACCGAAAGAGGGAAACGTTCTTGCGAACGTGGTTGGCGTAGACTCGGAACTACGACCTCCCTGTCGTGTAGAAGACCACCACCGGCGAGGATGACTCCCGGTAAACCTCCAGCGACGAAGTAGCACCACAGGTGTAGTGCCTCGAAGAGATTATACACGTACGGTACAATCGATGTTCCTCCCGGGCCCCGAGCCAGGCGAGCAGCGGAAGAAAGACGGCTACGGATCCCGACTCCAGCAGAACGACGGCCTGCCTTATGGTGGAGAACTCCAATCCAGGTGTAGACTCCAAACAAGGGGAGTCCACTTCCGGGGAGGAGAAGGAGGAAGAAGGAGATATTGGTGTGTTGGAAAAAGGGGGGTCTACCCCTCCTTATATAGGCCAAGGGGGGGTGACATCCTCCTCCCCTCCCCCATGTGGGACTAAACTCCCAAGGGGGGGGGGGAGTGCGCCGGCCAAGGGGGGTGGTGGGCCCCACCCTTGGCGCCAAGCCCAAGGGGGGAGACCCCCTCCTCCCTTAATGGGCCCCATGGTCCCATTTAGCCTTTTTCCCAAAAAAAATTAATTTATTTAATATGTTTTAAATATTTAATTCATATAATTAAATAATAAAACATTATTAAAACAATTAAACTTTATTTTGAACTGTTCAAAATGTCCGGAAACCATTCCGTCCTCCTCCGGAACTATTCCGGTGATTCCTCCTATTTCACCGATTGATCCTGTAACTGTCCTATGCATCGATTGCCCTTAAGTGTAACACCCTAACGGTCCGGGAAATGACAGACATGGTCGAGACTCTTCTCATTAACCAATGACTAGTCAGTTGGATCTGGTTACAATCCTTGACAGCCCCTGCGCTTCCATCGAATGAACTTCGATCGCTTTTGGAAACCGTTGACGATACGACGTAATCCCTTTGTGCTGCGGTACTTTGTTTGTCCGAGGTTTGATCGTCGGTATCCTACATACCGTGTTCACATCTCGTTCACAACAAACAACTTGTCTCGTCCATGATCATTGCATCTCTTGTGACCTAGTCACGTCCTTGCAAGGTGTTGATGCAATATCACCGAGTGGGCCCAGAGTACCTGTCCTGTCACAAGGACTGACAAATCCCACTCTGATCTATTAACATAATCATCAACCATCTATTTCGGAATACCCAAAGTGCACCGTTATAGCCAGCATATTTCAGTCAGGCGGTGGGATACAAATCAAAGTCTCCTCATAGATGACAATTACGTATGATCGTTACGGTCTAAGGACTAAGCCATACGTTACAAAGTCATAGCAACGCTGAACTATGTGACTCGATCACATTGCAATACTTTAGGTGGGTGTACGTCCATCACATCATTCACCTTAACGATATGACCTCATTGTCAATGGACTTAAGTGTCGCCATGATCAGGAAAGCTTGATCAATCAATTGCCCAATGAGATAGTTTACCCGAGCTAAACTACGGACCATGTTTTATGCTACACCTGTATTACTATTTCCAAGTAATACAGTTATAACACAGTATAAAATGTATTATGAACAAAACGGATATGTGACAAATATCTTTATTAATTTGTCCCTAGGGCACATATCCAACATGGGGTAGGTGGGTGGGCCTGTTTCCTAGTGCGTAGGATAGTATTTTTTCTTTTTTTTTCTTTTTTCCCAACGGTTCTTTTCTGTTTTATTAGGTATTTGGGCTACTTTTGCTACTGATTTGAATTGTTTGAATTATTTAAACCTTGAAATAAATACCCAAGTTGGTCCAACATGGTCCACTGATTTTTAGTCAATTAACAAAATTGGTCGCACCATTTCTAGTTCATTTATAATTCCAAGGCAAGTTAATAACCCACCACTATTGGTTTTATATTTACCATTGACTTGGGATTATTCTAAAGACTAAGGATGACTTCGTTTAACTATGTGCAAGTTGATTAATATTCTCCCACCATACTTGGAGAAAATTTATATGACACTCATTTTTTCGAAATTTTATCTGGGTTGGAATTTTGAAAGAGCTATGATCAAAGGTGATCAAGGCTTGTCAATCCATAGTGACTTGGCACTAATAAAAGGGATTATTGTTGCTGACATTGGGGGTGTTACAATAGATATGATGTGAGGAGTAGGGATTGTCATGCAACGGATACACAAATGAGCTAAGGTAAGCTCTCCAAAGGAAATAGTGGGGATGCATCCAACTTGCTTCCTCAGGAAGACCTAGAGCTCATTTGAGGAGGCTCATCCTTGGAATATGCAAGCCAAGTTCTATATTATAAGGATCCCCACATAGTTATGCATGACTGTTATGAAAATCTCTATGGAGTACAAATATAACTATGAAGTACGAGTGTGGATCTTTCAAAATAAATAGTAGTGTTGTCCCCTTCTCTCTTTTTATTTCTTTTTTCTTTATTTTTTTCTATTTTTTTCTATTTTTGTGGCCTCATTGGCTCTTTCTAGTTATCTCTCATTTGTCCTCTTTGGGATCTTTTAATTTGTCTTCTTTTGGGATCTTTTAATTAGTCCTCTTTGGGATCTTTTCCTCACTTTAAGGGCAACACTCGATATTTTACAAGAATATAGAAGATCTCACACTTTACAAGTAGTACTCAACATAAAGAAAGCTGAAAAACTATCATGATGTATGCGAATGTATGCCTCTGCCAGTGTAGAAGGATACACAATGATACTAGCGCATCATGTATCAATGATAACGGCAAGGCCCAAATAGCATGCGACTCTATGATCAAGCAAAAGCATTTATGACATGACGATCAAGTCATGAGATGATGGATGTTGCATGGCAATGTATCTCGGAAAGGCTATGGAAATGCCTTGATAGGTAGGTATGGTGGCTGTTTTGAGGAAGATATAATTATGATGACAAAGTGTATCATGTCAAGGGTATGGATGCACCGGCGAAGTTTGCACCGACTCTCAAGATGAGTGCTTGGTGTGCGAGGTGATGATAGTGATTTCTCGCCCTTCGTTGGTAAACCCCAAGAGGAAGGTGTGATGTAGCACAGCAGAAAATTTCCCTCAGTAAAGATACCAAGGTTTGTCTCCAGTAGGACTCCGGAGATGATAAGTAGTTGTCAGCAGTGCAAATGACGCGGACCTGCACACAGACGCAAATAACTTTTTTCCCAACGAAGTTCAGAGAGGTTGTCAATCTCTCCGGTCTTGTTGTTCACAAAGGATCAAACACAAGGGATAATGATAGCAACTGAAAGTAAAATCAGAAAAGTAAATGAGCGTGGAAACAGTGATGAGGATATGGACCGGGATACGTGATGTTCACTAGTGATATCTCTCTCCCAAAAGACGATAAAACTGCAATGCGAGGTGAACAAATTACAGAAGGGCAATTGACAAGATTATGAACGCACCGCAATGCTAACTATGCTACAAAAGAAAGGAAGAGGCTCAAAAGCATGGGCAAAACACCAAAATAAGTAGACCGAAATCCAACTTCATCTACTACTAATCATCCACCTTGAGATATCTATCCAGAACATCTCGCTGGTATTAAGTTGCGTGCCCCACCCAAAGTGTAAACCCAAAGCAACAGACAACTGCATTAAAAAGCACTTTGCGTAAAGTAAACAATCCTTGCAACCGCGGTTACAAGCACCGTAGTTTTCCCCCTTGTGGCAACAGCACATCCCCTAGACTCATGTTTCTGTCACTCAAGCGTGTCATCAGGGGGCATGAACCCACAATCGAGCATAACGTTCCCTCTTGGGGTTACTACCTACTACTTGGCCAAAGCAATAAACAGCAACGGAGAACATGCAAGAATTACTTAAGAACAAAAATATAAAAGGAAAGAACCAAATATATTACTCTATCACAATCTGAACATAATCTCATAATCCATCAGATTCCATTAAACTCAGCATAGCAACAACAGAAAGATTACAAAAGTGCCTCGATCATGTAGGGCAACTCATGAGGTCTAAACCATGAAGAACAAAGAGGGGAGGAGAACATCACATAGCTACTGATCACGGACCCATGGTCCAAAGGAAACTACTCACCGCACATCCGGGAAGCATCCATGGTGGAGAGGAGACTCCCGGAGGTCGACCCTCCCTACGGCAGGGTGCCGGGAAGAGGTCTGCTGGTGCTCCCGATCTCGGAAGCGTGGCGGCGGCAGAACAGAGGCGAGATCGCGAAAAAGGGTTATCCTTCTGAGGGTTTCTCGTCACGGAGAATATATAGGCGAAGGGGGCCAGCCAGGTGGCCCCCTGGCGCGGCCAGCCCTTAGGGCGCGCCACCAGGGCGCCTGGGCCCCTGGTGGTGGCCCTCTGGCCCCACCTAGATTCATCTGGAAGGTTCTTCTGCGCTGATTTTTAATCTGATTTTTCCCGAATTTTTTGAGCACTTTTTATATGGGGGAAAACTGAAATAGAAAAACAGCAGAAAACAGGAACTGGCACTGTGGTGCACTGAGTTAATAGGTTAGTCTAAATATGATCAAAAGTGTATGAAAGTGTATCTAGATCATAGCAATATCACACAAAACATGCATGGAGCAAGCAGAAATTATAGATACGTTTTGGACGTATCAACATCCCCAAGTTTAATTCCTGCTCGTCCTCGAGTAGGTAAATGATTACAGCATAATTTCTGTGGTGACATGCTAGGAACCATATAAGAACTTTGAAAAGTAAAGCAATCAAGGTTAGAGATTCAATCCAAGTCATAACATGCAAGAGTCTATATTAGCATTGAAACAAGTAACAAAAGAACATTAGGTGCAAGAGCTCTCGCTGTCCGTGACTCGAATGTCTCCAAATGGTGTTTGCGTGCAAGAAGGGGGATAGGGAATACGAGAAAAATATTTATTTGTTGAGAACTCAATCTGCTAAAGTTTCACACTTGGTCTTTTTCTGGAATCTTATGTTGACTCATCCCCAGACCACTAGCCAGGTACAAGTCAATTTGATCCACTCCTTTTTCAACATTTTGAGCACTCATGCAATGGATGAGCGTAAGCACGAGAGTTGACACTTAGGATGGCAAAGAGAGAAGTACGGAGGAGGAGGAAGACAAAAAAGAATGAGAAAGGCTCACATCAATGAGGACAATCATAGGCAAGAGATGCCAAATGATAGATATGATGTGAGGAGTAGGGATTTCCATGCAACGGATGCACATATGAGCTAGGAATCTCTCCAATGGAACTAGTGGGGGTGCATCTAACTTTCTCGCTCATGAAGACCTAGAGCTCGTTTGAGGAGGCTCATCCTTGGAATATGAAAGCCAAGTTCTATAGTGTGAAGGTCCCCACATAGCTATATGCATAGTGATCATCTCTATGGAGTACAAGGATATAAAGGGAGTACTAGTGTGGATCTCTCAAAAGGATAGTAGTGTTTCCCCTTTCTCTCTTTTTATTTTTTTTCTTTTTTCTATTTTTTGTATATTTTGTGGCCTCAATGGCTCTTTCTATTTAACTCTCATTTGTCCTCTTTGGGATATTTTATTGTGTCCACTTTGGGATCTTTTCCTCACTTAAGGGCAACACTCTATTTTACAAGAAGGTATAGGAAATCTTTCACACTTTACAAGGTACTCAAAATCATAAATAAGTTGTAGCGATCATGATGTATGCAATGTATATCGCTGCCAGTGTAGCAGGAACATGTATGACATGAAGATCAAGTCATGAAGAGGTGGATGTTGCATGGCAATATATCTCGGAAAGGCTATGGAAATGCCTTGATAGGTAGGTATGGTGGCTGTTTTGAGGAAAGATATAAGGAGGCTTATGATGACAGAGCGTATCATGCCAAGGGTTTGGATGTACCGGCGAAGGTGGACACCAACTCTCGGAGTGAGAAGAAGGCAACGCACGGCACGGGAGAGGCTAGCAAAATATGGGAAGGTGGAAGTGTCAACTTTCAATACTTACATTAGTCCAAAGAACTCATGCACTTATTATCGGTAACTCTCAATCTAATAAGGAGGTTCACAAAGAGACAAGTACCCCGAGGAGGAGTGTATGGGGGTTTGGTTATCCTTGAGCATCCTCGACTCATGGTACGTGAGTGTACTCTAATATTCGATCCCTCCAAAGATTAGTGATCCATCTAGTAGTTAGAGTTCTCAACTAATTTTTGTAGGTTTTGAAAATACACACGGATTTCCCAAAATACGACACCTATCACTAATAGGCTAAATCTCTTGACACCAAAAGTTCAGACATTACTCACATCAATACCTCAAAACTATTGCAAGTTACTACTAGAATTAAATAGAAACCTCAATTACCTACTTCCAAGACAAAACACAACTCAGTGCAACAACCAACTCTCTTAACAAGATAAACATGAAAACTAAAGAGAGGTCCAGCATCAAACTAAACAAAAGCCAAGGCTCTTGTTAAAGACAAACTAAGACTAAAACTAAACATGGCAGCAGCTATGAAAAGATAAAGAACACACAACAGCAAAAAGATAAGCAGGAAAAAATCCTATGATGTGTTCTAGATTGTAGTGGAGCGTGTTTCTCTCCCACACAAAGTAAGATGGGGTCTAACTTGTTATGACCAGCAAGAAAAACTAAAGAAAACTAAAAATAAAACCTAAGAGTGAGACGCTCCAAGCATAGCACATAACGCATGAAGTGATGAAAATATAGTGAGACGAAGGACGAACTGATGATTGTTGATGGAGAAGGGGATGCACGGGGGTATCCCCAAGCTTAGACGCTTGAGTCTCCTTGAATATTTATTGCGGATGCATGGGGGAATCCCCAAGCTTGAGCGCTTGACACTCCTGAATCTTCTTTCATCATCTTCCATCGCACACTTGAAAACTCCCTTCATACATAACTCATCATAAGCTGATTAGAGAGGTTAGTACCCTTAATAAAATAATTTTTCCCCATTGGATAAAAAGATATTATTGAAGAGCTACTGTTTCTCAAGAGTGCCAAAAAGTTTTTGCAAAGAAAAAGCAAGCTTAAGGTTTGCAAAAGTGAAGAGAGGCAAAACGTGGCAGAATCTGTGAAAAACAGAATAGCAGGTAGTAGAGAATTTTTTCGGGGCACTTCTGCAACTCAAATAAAAAAACTCAGAACATACGAAAGTTTCACAATTGTATAGAGCATGCTTTCAAAAACATTCAGATCAAAAATATGATCTGGTGATTTTATTCGAATTTTTATGTCAAGGGACAGAATCTGTTTTCTGGACAGCATGTCACAACTTTTGCTTCCCTTATCATAAGAGGCTATAACTTGGCACAAAGCTGAAAAATAAAGATACAATGATGTTGCTACAGAAGTAACAAACATCAAGACACAACAAAAGCAAAAAATAAACCTAATTCGTTGTGGGCTGCCTCCCAAAAGCGCTTTCTTTTATGCCTTTAAGCTAGGCATGATGCAAAAGAAGAATCAAGGGTCTCCAAGCTCAGAATCATAAAAACCTTCAAATTGATTTTCAATAAGCTCATTCTTCTTCTTCCTAGGAAAGAGGTACTTACCTTTTTCCATACCGCGTAAGCGTATGTTCCCGTTTCCAATATCAATGAAGCCTTTCATAGCACGGAGGAAGTCTCTTCCGAGCACAATGTCACTTTGTTTTGGCTCCATGATGAAGAAATCCATTGGTGCAGTCCTATGAAGGAATGCAACTTGGAATTCTTTTAACTTTCCTTTAATCTCTGAAATATCTCCATTAGAATGTTCATGATAAGATGATAATTTATCCAATCTAGTTTTAAAGAATCATAAACTATTTTTGGCATAGTAGAAACTGTGGATCCAATATCACAAAGAGCAAGGAAGCCTTGGTTAGAGATGCTAATCCTAACAAAGGGCTCCCAATCACCATCTATCTCCAACATTTCTTTCTTGTTGGACTGAAGTTCCTCTACTTTCCTCAAGTCTAGGGCATCCAATCTTTTTTCAATAGTGGCAAGTCTATCTATGACAGTATAATTACTACGATCTTAAACAAAATAACTAGATAGACTATGCAAAATATCAAGAGCCCTAACTTCATCACACTCTAGAAAATCTCCTTCAGCTATAATATCAAGAGAGTTTTTACACCACTTAAAAAGACCATGGTAAAAATTTCTAAGAACAATTTTTTATAGGTATCCAAGGCATAATTCTTTTATGTGCTTCAGAGATTCGGTCCCATGCCTTCTTCATATTTTCTCCATCTCTTTGGCGGAAATCGAGAACTTCCAATTCCCGCAAAGCACCTAGTCCTAACATGTTCATCTAAACAAGGAGGACTACTAACAGCAAGATAAACAAATTTTTTGTGATTTTTGATATAAGACACAAAGATAAAAACTGAAAGGTAAACTAACAAGACTAAAAAACAAAGGTAAAGGGTAGTGTGCAACTCCCCTATCTTAGCACTCGGAGTCCCCGGCAACGGCGCCAGAAATTCTTTGCTTGGTGTGCGAGGTGATGATAGTGATTTCTCGCCCTTCTTTGGTAAACCCCAAGAGGAAGGTGTGATGTAGAACAGAAGAAAATTTCCCTCAGTAAAGATACCAAGGTTTGTCTCCAGTAGGACTCCAGAGATGATAAGTAGGTGTTAGCGGCGCAACTGACGCGGACCTGCACACAGACGCAAATAACTTTGTTCCCAACGAAGTTCAGAGAGGTTCTCAATCTCTCTGGTCTTGTTGTTCACAAAGGATCAAACACAAGGGATAATGATAGCAACTGAAAGTAAAAGCAGAAAAGTAAATGAGCGTGGAAACAGTGACGAGGATATGGATCGGGATACGTGATGTTCACTAGTGATGTCTCTCCCAAAAGACGATAAAACTGCTATGCGAGGTGAACAAATTACAGAAGGGCAATTGACAGGATTATGAACGCACCGCAATGCTAACTATGCTACAAAAGAAAAGAAGAGGCTCAAAAGCATGGGCAGAACACCAAAATAAGTAGACCGAAATCCAACTGCATCTACTACTAATCATCCACCTTGAGATATCTATCCAGAACATCTCGCTGGTATTAAGTTGCGAGCCCCACCCAAAGTGTAAACCCAAAGAAATAGACAACTGCATTAAAAAGCACTTTGCGTAAAGTAAACAATCCTTGCAACCGCGGTTACAAGCACCGTTGTTTTCCTCCTTGTGGCAACAACACATCCCCTAGACTCATGTTTCTGTCACTCAAGCGTGTCATCAGGGGGCATGAACCCACAATCGAGCATAACGTTCCCTCTTGGGGTTACTACCAACTACTTGGCCAAAGCAATAAACAGCAACGGAGAACATGCAATAATTACTTAAGAACAAAAATATAAAAGATAAGAACCAAATATATTACTCTATCACAATCCGAACATAATCTCATAATCCATCAGATCCCATCAAACTCAGCATAGCAACAGCAGAAAGATTACAAAAGTGCCTCGATCATGTAGGGCAGCTCACGAGGTCTAAACCATGAAGAACAAAGAGGGAGGAGAACATCACATAGCTACTGATCACGGACCCATGGTCCAAAGGAAACTACTCACGGCACATCCGGGAAGCATCCATGGTGGAGAGGAGACTCCCGAAGGTCGACCCTCCCTCCGGCAGGGTGCCGGGAAGAGGTCTGCTGGTGCTCCCGATCTCGGAAGCGTGGCGGCGGTGGAACAGAGGCGAGATCGCGAAAAAGGGTTCTTCTTCTGAGGGTTTCTCGTCACGGAGAATATATAGGCGAAGGGGGGCAGCCAGGGGGGGCACCAGGGGTCCAGGCGGCCCCCTGGCACGGCTAGCCCCTAGGGTGCGCCACCAGTGCGCCTGGGCCCCTGGTGGTGGCCCTCTGGCCCCACCTATGTTCATCTGGAAGGTTCTTCTGCGCTGATTTTTTTATCTGATTTTTCCCGAATTTTTGGAGCACTTTTTATATGGGGGAAAACTGAAATAGAAAAACAGCAGAAAACAGGAACTGGCACTATGGTGTACTGAGTTAATAAGTTAGTCCAAATATGATCAAAAGTGTATGAAAGTGTATCTAGATCATAGCAATATCACAGAAATAATGCATGGAGCAAGCAGAAATTATAGATACGTTTTGGACGTATCAATGAGAAAGGGCAATGCACAGTAGCAAAGAGGCTAGCAAAATATGGAAGGTGGAAGTGCCAACAATCGAATACTCGCATTAGTCCGAAGAACTCATGCACTTATTATCGGTAACTCTCTATCTAATCAGGAGGTTCACAAAGAGACAAGTACCCCAAGGTAGATTTTATGGTGGTTTTGTTATCCTTGCGCAATCTGATGACACTGAAGTAGTGCTCCTCGATGGTTACCCCAAGTACAAGGTAGAGATGTAGATAGCGGCTAATTTCCCTTACACGAGGACTATAAGGTTTATGGAATCCACGAGGACTCCAAGGATCGACAAGTAGGTGTCAACGATGCCAGAGATTACGCTTGATGACGCGGTAGTTGACGTGGACCTGCACACGGAAACATATAACTATGCTCCAAACAAGTATAGAGGGGTTGTCAATCCCTCCGGCCTTGCCGTTTACAAAGGATCAAATGCAAGAGGATAGTGACAGTGATAATTGCAACTGAAAGTAAAAGCGGTAAATAAAGTGGAGGTCTAAACAATGGTGGACATATGGACCAGGGTCCCATGATGTTCACTAGTGATGTCTCTCTCCCAAAAGAAGATAAACGGCTAAACTGGGTGAACAAATTACAGTTGGGCAATTGACATAAATATAAACGCACCGCAGTGCTAATTATGCTACTCGAAAGTAAGAGGCTCAAAAGTATGGGCAGTACGCCAAGACAAGTAGACCGAAATCCATCTGCTTCTACTCACTAATCATCCACCTTGAGATATCTATCCAGAACATCTCGCTGGTATTAAGTTGCGAGCCCCACCCAAAGTGTAAACTCAAAGCAATAGACAATTGCATTAACAATCTATGTGTAAGGTAAACAATCCTTGCAACTGCAGTTACAAGCACCATTGTTTTCTCCCTGGTGACAACAAAACATCCCCTAGTCTCATGTTTCTGTCACTCAAGCTAGACATCGGGGGGCATGAACCCACAATCATGCATAACAGTCCCTCTTGGAGTTACTATCTACTACTTGGCCAAAGCAATAAAAATCAACGGAGAACATGCAAGAATTACTGAAGAACAAAATATAAAAGGTAAGCCAAATATATAACTCATCACGATCTAAACATAATTTCATAATCCATCGGATCCCAGAAAACACATCATAGCAACAACAAGAAAATGACATAGTTGCATTGATCATGTAGGGCAGCTCGCATGGGCTAAACATTGAAGAACAAGATTAGGAGAGAAGACATCACATAGCTACTGGTCATGGACCCATGGTCCAAGGGGGACTACTCACGGCACATCCGTTAAGCGTCCATGGTGGTGTAGAAGCTCCCGGTGATCCTTCTTCCCTCCGGAAGGGTGCCGAGAAGGAGTCTTCTAGTGCTCCCGATCTTGGAAGCGCGGCGGCAGCGGAACAAAGAGGTATTTCGCGATGTGGGATTCTCCTCGAGGGTTTCCTGGACGAGGGGTAAAAATAGGCTGAAGGGGGCACTATGGGGCATCCCCACCTCCAGGCGCTCTGGTGGCGCGGCCAGGAGGCGGGTCGCGCCACCTGGCCGCCTGGGAGGGGGTGGCCCCCCTTCGCCACTTGTTCGGTGGTTCCGAAAGCTTCCGTGACGCTGATTTTTATTCTGATTTTTCTGGAATTTTTGGAGCATTTTAAATTGGGGAAAATCACTGCAACTAAAGACATCAGCAGACAGAAACTGGCACTGGGTGCACTGAGTTAGTTGGTTAGTCCAAATATGTGTAAATTGATATAAAAGTGTAGCAAAACATGTAGAAATGTCACATAAAAGTGCATGGAACAAGCATACATTATAGATAGGTTTGGGACGTATCAACATCCCCAAGCTTAATTCCTGCTCGTCCTCAAGTAGGTAAATGATAACACAAATAATTTATGTGGTGACATGGTAACACACATATAGAACTTCAAAGTAAAGCAAGTAAGATGTGCAATTCAAGTCAAGATAATAACAAGCAAGATTCTTAGTATTAATTCTAGCAAAGTATAAACAAAAAGGTGCAAGAGCTCTCACTGTCCGTGACTGGAATGTCTCCAAATGGTGTTTGCGTGCAAGTAATGGGATATGGGATTAGAGAATATATATATATAGTTTAATTGAGAACTCAATCTACTAAAGTTTCACACTTGGTCTCCTTCGGGATCTTATTTTCCCTCATCCCCAGACCACTAGTCAGGTACAAGTCAAACTGATCCTCTCCCTTTTGACTTTGAGCACTCATGCAATGGATGAGCGCGAGAAAGATACGTTGGCACTTAGGATGGCAAAGAGAGAAATGATGGTAAAGGAAGACAAAAAAGGTGTGAAAGGCTCACATCAATGAGGACAATCATAAGTGATAGAAGGCCAAATGATAGATATGATTTGAGGAGTAGGGATTTCCATGCAACGAATGCACATATGAGCTAAGGTAAGCTCTCCAATGGAACTAGTGGGGGTGCATCAAACTTGCTTGCTCATGAAGACCTAAAGCTCGTCTGAGGAGGCTCATCCTTGGAATATGCAAGCCAAGTTCTATAGTGTAAGGGTCCCCACATAGTTATGCATGAATGATAATCTCTATGGAGTACAGATATAGCAATGGAGTACGAGTGTGGATCTTTCAAAAGGAATAGTAGTGGTGTCCCCTTCTCTCTTTTTATTTCGTTTTCTCTTTTTTGTATTTTTTTGTATTTTTGGCCTCTTTGGATCTTTCTATTTTTCTCTCATTTTTCCTCTTGGGGATCTTTTAATTTGTCCTCTTTGGGATATTTTCCTCACTTAAGGGCAACACTCTATATTTTACAAGAATATAGAAGATCTTCACACTTATAAGAAGTACTCAACATAAAGAAAAAAATTAAAACTATCATGATTTATGCAAATGTATGCCTCTGCCAGTGTAGCAGGATATGCAATCATACTAGCGCGTCATGTAGCAATAATAAGGGCAAAGCCCAACTATCATCCGGCTCCTCGATCAAGAAAAAGCATGTATGACATGAAGATCAAGTCATGAGATGGTGGATGTTGCATGGCAATGTATCTCGGAAAGGCTATGGAAATGCCTTGATAGGTAGGTATGGTGGCTATTTTGAGGAAGATATAAGGAGGTTTATGATGACAGAGCATATCATGCCAAGGGTTTGGATGCACCGGCGAAGTATGCGCAAACTCTTGAGGTGAGAAAGGGAAATGCACAGTGATGACCCTCAACTGTAGGGGATTGTTTGTATCATTTTAGATAAATAAGAGTGTCGAACCCAACGAGGAGCAGAAGGTATTGACAAGTGAATTTGGTAAAGAAATAGCTGCAGGAACTAAAAGACAACTTTTTAGTGGTTTTCGATATAAGCAACAAAAAGGGTAAAAGCAAGCAAAGTAAAGAGCACTGAGGAGTAACGAGTGGCCCGATCCTTTTGAGCAAAGGAGAGGCCTAGCAACTGGACATATAAAGGCTAAAGCATTCTTGAGGACACACGGGAGAAATAGTCATGTGCTTTCGCCATATTCCGTATCGGTACTATGTGTTGTGCTGATAAGTGTTGAGTGGGTGGATATATGCTAGTGCACCCTCTAGACTAAGATAAGTGCACTCTTATGATTAAACATCTTGCAAGCATCCGCAAATACAAGATATTAATTAAGGAAAAAGCCTAACCATAGCAATACGATCGATGATCCATTGTTCCCTTGTGCAAAAGCGTGCGAACTGGAGTTCAGGTTTCTGTCACTCCGGCAACCCACCGTAAGCATACTTTGTACACAATGTATTCCCCTAGGTACTTGATAAGGAGAAGGGTTGAGTGTTCGACTCACACAACACCACTAGGAAAATAACAACACAACTTAAATATCAAAAAACACATATTACTTCAACATCATATGACTACTAACAACTAGACTTCTCCATGTCCTCAAGAACTAAAGTAAGTACTCACAAGACATAAAAGAGATCATGATCAGTGGGGATAAATATATGATAAACAATCTAGACACAATGATAATTCTGCAACAAAACTTAATAGCATTCATCACACGGTAGTAATCAACACCGGTAGAATAAAGAGGATAGATAGTACGGATTACAACACAAGTTGGACTTGTTAGGTGAGATTGGATGAAGATGAAGGTGGTGCTGGTGTTGGGGATGATGTTGATGATGATCTCGATGATGCCTGTGACGATGGTGATGACGATGGCGATGATCTCCCCTTCCGAAAGGTGTTCTCCCCGACGGAATCTGCCTGCCAAAGATGTCTTTTCTCCTCAGTAGGTTTCCGCCACGGAGCGGCGGAGGAACTGCGAAAACTCTCCTGTTTTAGGGTTTTTAGACGACGAGTGATATATAGGCCAAAGGGGGAGCCGAGAATGGCCCCAGGGGTCCAGGCGCCCTCCCGGCGCGGCCAGGGTGGGGGCCGCGCCAGGTGGCCGCCTGGGCACCCTGTGGCCCCCCTGTGGCCCCTCTTTTTCGTGTCTTCGTCAATCTTCTGAAAAATGCCCTCCGTCGATTTTCAGGTAATTTTGAGGTATTCTTCTTCAGCAACTCAGCGTCCACTTTTTACCGCTGAATCATGCGTCTACTGCTTCGGCATCTGAAAGTTTCAAAGTGTGTAAATTAAGCCAAAACAACGTAAGAACAACATCATATCATGAAATATATCAATGAATAAGAAAGAAATACTATATAAAATAGTGATGCATTTTGGACGTATCAACTCCCCCAAGCTTAGACCTGGCTTATCCCCAAGCGAATACTGAGCTCAGTAAACCTGTCCACAAGTTTAGAGAGTGAAGTGTCGATAAATAGAATACGGACAAGAAGCATCAAGGTTTCTTCACCAAACTCAAACATCCTCAACATCAACCTCAACTCATAAGGTCCTTGTGAGAAAGTAATAACAATTTTAATCAAAAGTAGGGCTGAGAAAACTCATCAAATTATGGCAAACATATCCTTGGTCAAAGGACAACTAATAACTTTTACTTTTGCTCTTTCTAATTATAATGAAACAATTTGAAGATTTTGAAAGAACATGTTATTAGTGATGAAGTGCAAATGCTAACACAAAGGAAGATGTTCGCTTGGAAAAAGCTTTCGCAAACAACTTACTTATCAAAAGATAATGTCAACGATGATATGGCATGGCAAAACTTAATGCCGGGCCCGTATCCTCGTTACCGTCGCGCTCCGGGAGTTCTTGAAGGGATCCGCAATGTCTTGGACTGGGCTCCACCGGGATGGCACTGAGAGGTGGTTTCTGGTGTGCGTCGCTTAGCGAGGAATCCGGGTCTTGTCGTTGACCAGGATCTTCTTTGGTGGCGGTCGCGTGGGCCACAGTCGGTGCGGAGGGAGCTGGCCCCCGAGGAGGTTGTACGCCAACGTATCAGGAAGGAGGACGACCACGTTCGTCGCTACATGGCGGCGTTGGACGCCGGGTACTACAGTTTATGGCAGGTGATTCAGGGATCTCACCCTAGCTACGAGTGGGTGATGGTTCCTTCTCTTTGGGTGTCCACCGCCAGCCGGAGCCGACGTCGTTTACTGTTTTATCTAGTGATATGTTATATATATATATATATACATGTACTAGCTCTAGTGATCGACATATATATTAGTGTTGCATATATGTGAACTGGATTATTCGAGATGTAAGTTGGATTATTATTCTAATATTATTGTTGCATGTGAACTTGATTATTTGAGATGTCATTTTATATATTTGCTTATACTAAATTGTTTTATCTTTTTTCTGCATCTCGTCGATATTAGTTAAGCTATGGACGACGTGTTCAATAGCGGCAGAGAGCAAGAAGATGATATGTACGAAATTATCGCCGAAGCCGATATCGGTCCTCATGATGACGCCGATATCGGTCCTCATGATGACGCCGATATCGATGATGACGGCTCACGATATCTGAACGATTCCGGTAAGGGAATGTTCGACGAAGGAGAAGAACAAGATCTTCAATTAACAACAAAGTCTGCCGAGGTATATATATAAATATATATAAGGCCTCTGGTGATCATAAAATTTACAAATAATTGATTTATCACTAATATTTAACAAATATTTCTTCTTCTAGAAACCCGGATCGAGCAAATCTTCTTCAAGCAAAGCAAAACGTGGCCCGGCCAAATTGCCGCGGGATGATGTAAAGTACAACATCGATGGGATCGGTTTGAGTGGCCAGCCGAATGCTCCGGAAGCTCACGTGAAGAAATGGATAGCTATATGCGGAGTAATTGTTAGAGATAACATCCCGATTAGCACTCAAGAATGGCATCAGCCAAAGGAAGGTGGAAACAAGAGTTTTGTCAGTGATAGAGCAAAAGAGTATCTTTGGGCTAAACTCTTATCATATTTCACCCTACCTGATTGGACGACACCAGACGATGTGTTGAAAGTCAAGCATGCTGCTCTTAAGAAGATGGGAGAACTATTCCGATCTTGGAAGGTAAAGCTATGGTCCAAATACGTCGCTAATAATAAGAAGACTCCAAATTTCACTGGAGCACTAGCGAAGGTACAAGCACATTGGGACAAATTTGTGGAGAACAACGAATCAGATGAAGCTAAACTTCGGTCGGAAATAAACAAGATTAATGCTGAGAAGCATAAGCTTTTCCATACCATGGGGACAGGTGGCTACAAGTCCGCGTCACCTAAGTGGGATGCATTTGAGAAGAAGCTGATTGCTGCAGGGGTCACTCCAGTCACAATATATTTTCCACCCAGGTGCAGGAGTTGGTTTTTTGGGCATGGGGGAAAGTTGTACCCAAAGACAGGGAAGGTGATTATAAAGGCAAGTCTTAAAGAAGCCGATCAAGAGATACTAAATGCAATTGATGATGCTAGGAATGGGATTTTCATCCCCGAGAGAGAGAACGATGAGCTTACACGCGCCCTCAAGAATCCTGAACATCCGGGACGAACGCGAGGCGTAGGCATTGTTCCATGGTATGAGGGGTTTGCGGAGTATAAAGATACTTACAAAAGCCGTGCAAGAAAGAAGAAGCTGGAAGCAGACTGTCTTTCAAAGTTGGAAAATGCTATGAAGGATATGCAGGAGCGACTACAGGCGTCACTTAGCCAGCAACCGCAGCCAACTCAAGATCCACCTGAAGCAACTACCGTCCCATGTATGACGAAAAGCAGTGTGGGCTCCACGGGGGTCGATGATGGTCACTACCCCGTGGATGATATCATAGAGCAGAAACGTTGCGAGCTAATCTTCAAAATGAACAATATATCCATTAAGGTGGCGGACGGCTTTGCTTTAACGAATCCACCTGGAGCACTGCACCACTGCAATCCGATTCCACCTGGCTATGCTCGTGTCGGGGTGGATGAAGTTGTGATGGAATATCAAGAACTAAACCTTGATATTCCTGGAGGTGAAGGGCAGAAGACCCTCAGAGAAGCCAAACAAAGTGGTATCTATCTATGGAGAAAACAATGGATCATATTTCCATCCATTGTGTCAAGTCCAACGCGTTCGACATCAAGTTCACCACCACCCCCCGAGATGGAGTGCATCCCGAATCCACAGCACCAGCCGAGTCCTGCACCCCTCCCCGAGATGGAGCGCAGTGCGACTCCACAACATCAGCCGAGTCCTGCACCATCCATCCCCGAGATGGAGCACAGTGGGACTGATCTGCTGCGACGTCAGCCGAGTCCTGCACCATCCATCCCCATGGAGCGCAGGGCGACTCTGCCGCGTCAGTCGATTCCACCACAACCACCCCACATCATGAGTCTGCAGCGCCAACCGATCCCACCAGCTCCCCCGTGATGGATAGAAGGCAAACACGACAATCAAAAATTAATTGACCCCCGCCGCGTCATAGCAGTCCACCGAAGAAGAAAACAAAGAAAGTTAAACCCCAGAAGAGTCCGCCGGTCTTACCCTGGGATAGGAGTGTAGCTGAAACCAAGGCCATAGTGGATGAAGCCATGGCAAAGCACCTTGCACCGAAACCTCCCCCGCCACCGAAGGAGAAAATACCCGAGGTAACAGTACAACACTTCTTGAAGATGTTTCAACCCCCTGTTAAGACCGTGTTCTCGGACTACGAACGCTCTATTAACAAGTCATTTCTGCAAAAGGGTTCAAGAAGCAGCCACTCAGGCAGTAAAAATTGCGGGAAAACTGTTGCCCAACTCGGAGAATAGACAGTGCAATCGATAGCCCCGCTCAAGGTGAATACCAAGTAGCATGAAGAGATAACCGACGAACAAACATCATTTGCTAGAGAGGCGGGTCTTACTATTGAACAATTTTTAAACCTTGATGACTTGTCCGGCGAGCCATCTCCAAAAAGGAAATATGCAAAAGGGGATCCTATGGTCACTGAAGAAGAAGAGAAGCTATTATCAACGCAATTGCGCAACTTGCATAAGTGGTACATCACAGAAGCTATACCGTTCGACAATGGAACTGGTGACTTGTGGATTGCAAATGAAGAATTATTTCAGTTATTCCATCAATTGGCACTTGAAAAATCTATCGTCAGTTTGTATTGTCTGTAAGTGATTTCTTTCTAGCTCAGCTCGTACGTCATTGACTGTATTATCCTCACTGTATATATTCTTTTGTGTGTGGTATTACGCAGAATGAAGATGTACGAAATGAGAAAAGTTGGAGTCTTTGGCATTGGGTTCATTGACCCAAATAACATACATGAAGTAACAGTAAAACATAATACAGATTTCGCGGAGACCCTTTTGCTTAAAAGTTTGAGGGGTCTACATGCAGAAGAACATATACTATTTCCTTAAAAATTCAAGTGAGTGTCATTATTTTGTACTACAAATTATAGTTTTGCTTACTCGATATTGTTATATAAGTGATACCCGCTTACTGTGCGCAGCTATCACTTCATCCTGCTAGACATTGACATGGAAAGAGGAATGGTTACAGTAATGGACTCACTACGTAAAGATATTAGTGAGTATAAAGAAATTAAGAACTCATTCGCCAAGTAATTTTAATCATTATCACACATGTAGGCTTCTTTAGTGTTCACTTTAAGTTTCTGTTATATCAAGTAATTAACTCCTTTATTCATTTTCTTTGACGGCAGAGTTTGGGGAAAGTTCAAAAAACTCGAGCGCGGTGAATGGAAGGAGAAGCTGACGTGGCAGTACGATAAATATGTGAGAGAACATTCGATTTAATTATATTTCTAGTTTCAATATGCCATTATCATATATATGCTTGATTATTAAATCTGTTTGAATTATATTTTGTTGTGAAGTGTATGAGGCAGACATCGGGGACTGAACCTTGTGCTTACATCGTAATGGAGAACATTCGCTATATGACCCAAAAGATCAATCAAAGAACAATGATGGTACGTAAATTCTATCTAGAATTTTTTCTTACCATATGTAATATATTCATGTATTGATCATCTTCTTTAAATAATAAGATTTGGGAGAAGCGGGATAAACTCGACATAAATGATCGCATGCGAGCACTTCAAGAGGAAATAGCGGGATTTCTTCTTAGTGAAGTCATAAATAAGTCGACTGGAGAATTTCCTTACCATATGTAATAGGAAACTCGTGTGTTGTCCATATGATGTAACTGTATGTATATTCAAATTCCCTCCACTATTGTGGGCTCGAGGCAAGCAAAGAGGGGCGGTGGTGAGGCACTAATACTATATATGATTGATGTATATATATGTTGGAGGTACGATAATTCTACTATATATGATGGTTCTAGCTAGCTACGAGATATTCTACATGTATATATATAAGCATTGTACATTATGTAATAGTGTAAAATAAACAGTAATCCTAAACCCAAAAAAAAGAATTAATAAACCCTAAACCCTAAACTATTAAAACCAAAAAGAAAATAATTAAAAAAACTTAAACCTCTAAACCTTTAGAATCGGTTTGTGTTACAAACCGGTGCTAAAGGTTCCCGAGCCCTCGTGCCCGACCTGCCACCACGTGGCTGGCTGCAGAGCTTTTAGAACTGGTTCGTGAGCAACCGGTTCTAAAGGGGTTCACCCTCTAGCACCGAAACTTTAGCACCGGTTGCCAAAACCGGTTCTAATGGCCTCCCAGAACCGGTTCTAATGACCTGTTTTGCACTAGGATTTGCATGCTTATTCTTTTATCTGTGAGCTGTTCTTTTTATTTTCTTAGCTGCTGTTCTGTTTAGTTGTAGTGCTTTAGTTTTTTTTCTAGAGATTTTATTTTGTCTTAGGTTGAACTTTCTATAGGTTGCATGTTTTATCTTGTTAGAGAGTTTTCCTGTTGCACTGAGTTCTGTGTCTTGACTGAAAGTAGGTAGTTAAAGTTGATGTTCTCTTTGTAGTAGTAACTTGCAATAGTTTTGAGGTATTGACTAGAGTAATGTTTGAACTTATGGTGTGAAGAGCTCTTGCCTATTAGTGATAGATGTCGTATTTTGGGAAATCCGTGTGTTTTTCGAAAACCAAAAAACCCCTGTTGAGAACTCTAGCTACTAGATGGATCACTAACCTCTGGAGGGTTCGAATATTAGAGTACACTCACGTACCATGAGTCGAGGAGGCGGAAGGATAACCAAACCCCCATACACTCCTCCTCGGGGTACCTGTCTCTTTGTGAACCTCCTGATTAGATTGAGAGTTACTGATAATAACTGCATGAGTTCTTCGGACTAATGTGAGTATTCGAAAGTTGACACTTCCACCCACCTATACTTTTTCTAGCCTCTTAGGTACCGTGCATTGCCCTTTCTCACCTCGAGATTTGGCGCATACTTCGCCGGTGCATGCAAACCCTTGGCACGATACCCTCTGTCATCATAAGCCTCCTTATATCTTTCCTCAAAACAACCACCATACCTACCTACAAGGCATTTCCATAGCCTTTCCGAGATACATTGCCATGCAACATCCACCTTCTCATGACTTGATCTTCATGTCATACATGCTACTTGCTTGATCGATGAGCTGCATGCTAGTTGAGCCTTGCCCTAATCATTGCTACATGACGCGCTAGTATCATTGCATATCCTGCTACACTGGCAGAGGCATACATTTGCATACTTCATGATAGTTACATTTTCTTTATGTGAGTACCTTTGTAAAGTGTGAAAGATCTCCTATATTCTTGTAAAATATAGAGTATTGCCCCTAAAGTGAGGAAAAGATCCCAAAGAGGACAAAATCAAAATATCCCAAAGAGGACAAATTCAAAAGATCCCAAAGAGGACAAAAATCAAAAGATCCCAAAGAGGACAAATGAGAGTTAAATAGAAAGAGCCATTGAGGCCACCAAAAAATACAAAATAATTAAAATAATAAAATAATAAAATAAAAAGAGAGAAGGGGGCATACTACTATTCCTTTTGAGAGATCCACACTAGTACTTCATCTTCTATCCCTTGTACTCCATAGAGATCATCATCATGCATACAGCTATGTGGGGACCCTTCACACTATAGAACTTGGCTTGTATATTCCAATGATGAGCCTCCTGAAACGAGCTCTAGGTCTTCTTGAGAAAGCGAGTTAGATGCACCCCCATTAGTTCCCTTGGAGAGCTTTTAGCTCACATGTGCATCCGTTGTATGGCAATCCCTACTCCTCACATCATATCTATCATATGTCTTTCTCTCGCCTATTATTGTCCTCTTTGATGTGAGCCTTTCACACCTTTTTGTCTTCCTCCTCCACCTTCTTTCTGTTTCGCCTTTTAGGTGTCAACTTTCTTGCTCACGCTCATCCATTGCATGAGTGCTCAAAATATGGAAAGGGAGTAGATCAGTTTGACTTGTACCTGACTAGTGGTCTGGGGACGAGTCCAGATAAGAATCCAAAGGAGACCAAGTGTGAAACTTTAGTAGATAGTTGTTCTCAACAAACCTTTTTTCTCTTTCTTCCCAATCACTTTCTTGCACGCAAACACCATTTGGAGACATTCGAGTCACGGACAGCAAGAGCTCTTGCACCTTTTGTTCTTTTGTTGCTTGTGTTAATGCTAATATAGACTCTTGCTTGTTAAGACTTGAATTGAATTGCATGCTTTGATTGCTTTACTTAAAAGTCCTTAGTTGGTTGTGTGGCATGTCACCACAGAAATTATGCTTGTTATCATTAGCTACTCGAGGACGAGCAGGAATTAAGCTTGGGGATGTTGATACGTCCCAAACGTCTCTATAATTTATGCTTGCTCCATGCATGTTTTGTGTGACTTTTTAACCTATTTGGACTAACCTACTAACTCAGTGCACCCAGCTGCCAGTTGTTGTTTTCTGCTGTTTTTGTATTTCAGGTTTTCCGGCCATTAAAAGTGCTCCAAAAAATCCGAAAAATCAGATAAAAAATCAGCAACACGGAAGCTTCCGGAAACACCAAAGGAGGGAAGGGGGCCACCACAGGGACTCCAGAAGGGTCCCTGGCGCGGCCCCACCCTAGGCCGCGCCAGGGAGCCTCCTTGCTGCCCTGTGGCCCCTCTCGGTGCCCCCCCTTCGCCTATATTTACCCCCCCCCCATGACGGAAACCCCTAATATCGATCCCTCTTTCGCGATCTCGCCTCTGTTCGGCCGCCGCCGCCGTTTCAAGATCGGGGCTTCCTGGAGAAGCTGCTCCGGCACCCTGCCAGGAGAAGCTACCCCCTCCGGGATACCATCCATAGCCATGGACGCCTCCCGTATGTACCGTGAGTAGTTCCCCTTGGACCATGGATCCGTGACCAGTAGCTATGTGATCTATCTCTCCCTCTTTTGTGCATCCACTTTCGAGTCCTCGTGAGCTGCCTCACATGATCGAGGCATCTATGTAATTTCTGCTGTTGCTATGTTGAGTTTGTTGGGATCTGATGGATTATGAGACTATGTTCAGATTGTGATGAGTAATATATTTGGTTCTTCTCTTTTATATTTTGTTCTTGAGTAATTCTTGCATGTTCTCCGTTGCGGTATTTTGTTTGGCCAAGTATTTTATTTGCAACTCCAAGAGAGAGCATTATGCTCGATTGTGGGTTCAGCCCCTTGATGTCTAGCTTGAGTGACAGAAACATGAGACTAGAGGATGTGTTGTTGCCACCAGGGATAAAACAACGGTGCTTGTACTTGCGGGTGCAAGGATTGTTTACTTTACGCAAAGTTCTTTTAATGAAATGGTTTGTTGCTTTGAGTTTACACTTTGGGTGGGATTCGCAACTTAATACCAGCGAGATGTTCTGGATAGATATCTCAAGGTGGATGATTCGTAGTAGATGCAGATGGATTTCGGTCTACTTACCTTGGCGTACTGCCCATTGCTTTTGAGCCCTTCCTTTCTTTGCAGCATAGTTAGCATTGCGGTGCCTTCATAATCCTGTCAATTGCCCAACTGTGATTTATTTACCTCGCTAGCACTTTTATCGTCTTTTGGGAGAGAGACATCACTAGTGAAAATCACGGGACCCCGGTCCATCTTCACATCATTGTTCACACTACCAATTTACTTTCAGTATTTACTTTTCCGTTGCTATCACTATCATTATTATCCCGTGCATTTTATCCTTTGTAAACAACAAGGCCGGAGGAATTGAAAACTCCTCTGAACTCGTTGGGAGCAAAGTTATTTGTATCTGTGTGCAGGTCCAGGTGAAGTTAGAAACCTCGGTTGTGAACGGCGCCATTGTTCACTTTACCACCTACTTGTATCTCTTGAGTCCTACTGGTTCGATACTCAACCTTAGCATCTTCGCTAAGGGAAACATGCCGTTGTGCTACATCAAACCTTCGACTTGGGGTAACCAACGAGGGGCGAGAAGCCATCAGCACGCGCCGAGCCGCCCCCGAGATTAGTGGCCTTGTGCTTTCTCCCAATCCTTTGAACATTGCTTGCCCTGACTTCTCTATGGCAAGATTTGCTGCTCAACTGCCCCGAGCTGCCGGGTACGCTTCTCTTCACCTTTTTTTTTCTTGATTCTGCCTGTACTGCTTTTTTCACTTGTGCTCTTTTTATTGCAGGGCTGCCCGATCTGTTGATCATGTGGGATCTGGGGGTGTTTCGAATGCTCCCCCTTCCCCCTCTGCTGCTCCTCCTCGCACGACCCCTGCTACCTCGGCTACCTCCAACGTGCCTGCGCCTGCTCGCAAGAGAGGTGCTGCCGACACCCACAAGGCCGAGCGGGCCAAGAAGAAAGTTGCTGCTGCCGCGACACAAACGCGACCGATTGCTCTACTGCCGACCTCTGCTGCTCCTCCGACTGCTGGCACGCAGTTGGCCACTCCTGCCCCAACCACTGTTGTTGCTTCTGCGATTCTGCTTGACCCTTCTGGCATCGCACATGTTGATGTGCTGGTGCCAGATCGTCCTGCCGCTGATGCTCCTCAGCCAGAGGCTTCTCCTGGTCCTGCCACTGCCGTTGACCCAACTCCTGCTGCTGGTTCGAGGAGTGCCGCTGCCATCTCCACCGAACCAACTGCTTCTGCGCCTGCTGCTCCACTTGTCACTCATGCTGCTGCCGGATCCAGCGCTTCTACAGCACCATCCTCCGGCATCCTTGCTCGCCAACCACCGTCCAGCCGCCAGCTCGTACTGGCCGACCGGTTCCACGAAGCGTACTTTCAGGACCCTCTATTAGGTAATGTGATAGGATCAATTTCACTTTGCATTCATGAAAGAAATCAAAGGAAATTCAACAAACAAAATCCAAATGGGAGAAGAAACCCCCAGATGAATTAATTAAAAAGGCCAGATAAAAATCTTCTCCAAAAATTCATGTTAGATTTTTGAAAAGACTTATAAATGAGTGTGATCACATATCAAGTGATGTGGGACCCATCCCATGCTCAGAGAATTTTCAAATATTCAAACAATGCCTTGGATTTAAAGAAATACCCCTATTTGAGTTAAGATTCAAATTATTTGAATTTTAAAAATGTTGAAACTTTATAAGTGGCTAGTCTATATTATTATGGGGCCACATAAAAAAATTTCAGCATTTAATAAAATGCCTAGCTATTTATTTTAGCTCAGCATAACAAATGTCAGAAAAGAAAAACAGAAAAGGAAAACAGAAAACCTTACCTGTCTCCTAGGCGAAGCCGGCCCAGCTAGCCCACCCGGCCCAAAGGGGCAGCGGGGTCTTCTTCCCCGGCCCGCGCCTCCAAGCTGCTCAGTGGAATGCCACCGAGCCAGCCGTGGATGCCATGTCGCCGCCGAGCACCTTCCAGGCCTCCCCGTGCCCTCTTCTCGCACTTGGAGACGCCCTGGAGAACGCCACGTCCATTCCCCCCCTCCAGAGCTTCCTCCTCCTCCTCCCGTGCTCGATTTCGTCGCTGCCCGAAGCTTCACCGGAGCGCACCGCCGTGGACAATGTGGCCACCGTGCCCTAGAGCTCAAGCCAGCAAGTCCACCGTGTTCCTCGTCCACGACTTCGTCTTCACGCAGAAGCTGGAGCCCTAATTCCTCCCCGAGCCGACGCCATCGTCTTCAACCTCTCGCTGGACCCGCGAGCTCGCCGCCGTCGATTCACCGCCGTTGAAGCCTCCCCGAGCTTGTTGTTGCTTCCGTTCGATTCGCAGTGAGCTGGTGAGCGTTTTCCCCAAGCTTCCAGCACCCCGCAACCCCTCTAGCCGTTTTCGCCATGGTTGCCGAAGCACGTCGCCGCCATGGATGACGATGAGGTCGCCCCTGTGCCCCATCATCGCGTCCAGCGCGCGCGTTTGACTCCCAGTGGCTCTAGCTTTCGAACGCACGCAAGATCAGCCCAAGCCGTGCACCCTAGCCTCTTCCCCAACCTCGCCGTGGTTCTGTCGACGCCAAGGACGTCGCCGTCGTCGCTCCCGACCTCCCCGTGACCCCCTGATGCTTCCTCTCGACGCGGACGACCTCCAGGAGCAAGCCGATGCCCTCCGTTTCCTCTCCCGTGTCCCCTAGCCCATTCTGGCGTGTGCGCCGCCGTGGCCAGGCCGCCGGCGTTTAGCCGCCGGTGGGTTAGCCAACCCCCCCCCCCCCCCCCCCCCGCCCGCTAATCACCCATCTAATGACCCCCTGGGTCACTGACCAGTGGGCCCAGTGGCTTAATTCAACCAGCCACTGACACCCTGGACCCACATGTCAGCCCCCCCCTGACGCCAGCATGTTGTCAGCATGACGCAATAAGTCATTTAAATGAATTTCCAGAAAATCAAATTGAATTAAAGAAATTCCAGAAATTCCAGAAAATACCCCAAACTTTGGAAATTCATAGAAAATTCATATTAACTCCAAATTGGACAAATAATATATGAAAAATGATCAGGAGAAAATTATCTTTCCAAATATGCAACTTTCAACTATGTTGGAGTTGATTTTTAAAATGGGACCAGTAGCATATGTCATTTCGTTTATTTGAAATTAATTCAAATTCAAATCAAATGCTTTTGCAACTTGGACCATGGAATTATGCTATATTTCAACCACACTTCAGAGGAATATCATACACATTTCCAAAAGTTTCAAAATGATCAAATATTGTCACATGTAACTTGGTCAAGTTTGAATTCAAATTGGAGTTTGAATTTGCAATTCAATTTGCAATATACTCCATTTAAATGGAATTGCTTCACACATCAAAGCATATACATCAAGTTTCAACCTTCCATCATGTGATTGTGCATTGTATTTACTTTGCTACTTTGCTTGTTGTTTGTCGAGTAGAGGTGGAACCGGAGCAGGAGGCTGCCCCCTTCGTTGAAGACCCAGAACCCGAACCTCGTCAGCAAGGAAAGCAAACCCCCTTTGATCATGTCGATAAAATCCCACTTCCCTCTCATGTCTCGCTTATGCATTGTTTAGGATGATCACCATGCTACGATTCTACCGCATAGATGAACCCATTCCTTTGCATGACCTATCTTTTGTCACAGTAGTAAGCAAACCACAATCCTAGCAAATGTAGGAGTTGATTGATATCATGTGGCCCCTGCAAATGTTATCTCTTATTGCATGCTTAGTATGTTACCATGTTGATACTGTTATGTGAGTCGG
Organism: Bromus sterilis; assembly: GCA_950022295.1. Taxonomy (NCBI): domain Eukaryota; kingdom Viridiplantae; phylum Streptophyta; class Magnoliopsida; order Poales; family Poaceae; genus Bromus; species Bromus sterilis. The sequence goes on along the minus strand of OX465599.1, from coordinate 276,960,294 downwards.
GATGGTAGTGATCATGATGATGATGGTAGAAAAGTGTTGGTGAATCTACCCTAATACAAGGTGAACGATGAGAGGTTGTGTAGGAGTACATGGTGGGTTGTCTCGTTGAACACCGCCCTAAGTCCGAGTTCTTGTGTGGTGATCCAAGATGAAGAGTACAACCACGCATTGGGCTCACTGACCCCTCTCAACTTACTAACTCATCCCTTTCGATGTCCAGATGTCGCAATAGTTCGGAGTTCTGGTAGGTCTGTGGCCTGGCTGCTAAGTGAGAGAACGGCTCAACCGAGACCGGCTTATGCACCACGCACACATCACTTGGGTCCACTTCAGTAAACCGGCCGGGTTCACGATAGTGGTAGCCAACCCAAGTAGGCGGCTTTCTCGGACTAGATCGGCTATGAGGTAACAGTTGTGGTGAGCATCCTCGCTGGCACCCCTTGAATGGTGTCGAGATCAAAGGCGGTAAATGATGATCATGTGTGTGTAGCGGTACACCCCTACAGGGTTAACAAAACTATTCGAATATCCGCGTCCGCGGTTATGGACTGCTTGGAAAGCTTAGCTTGATTATTAGATAACTTGAATTGGATACTTCTAAAACACACCAAGATAAGTGTGAGTGCTATGGCGTGCTTTCTCGTGGGGAAGTCGAGGAAGGCACCATAGTGGTGTAATTGATTGGAGAAAGTAGTGGACTCGTGTACGCTTCTTACCTCAAAGTCTGGTACTCATAGTTCAGGATTAGCCAAGTCAAAGCTGGCACTTCTGCAAGTGAACCCCACCTCCCTTTACCTTGATACATGTGCATGAGTAGTATAGCTCCTATGTAAGTCTTGCTGAGTATGACTTTGTACTCACGTTTGCTTAATCTATGTTTTAGTTGATACCACTGACCCCGAAGGTGGCTTCTTCATCGAGCTGGACGACTGAAGACCAACTAGTCTAGTCCCAGTCAGACGACTGGTTCCCTCGTGGAGGGCTTGTGTTTAAATAAGGCTTCTTAAGCCATTTGTTAAACTTGTCTGTACTCAGACATAATTTGCTTCTGTTTGTGTTGTAATGTTGGATCACATGTTTGTGATCTCTGTGTGCACTCTATAAGAGTTATCAATAAAATTGTACACTTTGTAGAGAATTGCAATGGTACCTGTTGTTCATACAAGGCATGTGTGCTGCGTGTATGTTTATAACATGCATGTCTTTGTATGGGTTTTCGAGACCTTAGTTGTGTTCTGGCTGGCGGTCTTTCGTACACCAAGTGGCCCTTAGATGTGCGCAGCTTGGGGCATCGCGATGCGATTGTTCGAGACTTCGTCTCGTGCACACTTTGTGGTATGATCGAGCCTGCCCTAGACCCCGACTAAGTGATCGGGCTGGAGTAAGTCTATGTAAGAGTTATGAGATAGTCGTTAGTATGGTTGAGGCGACTTGTCTTTGAATATGGGAGTTCACCACCCATATCATTAGACTTGTGTGCGGACAATGAGGACCCATCTCAGTTGATCATCCGGCCTGGATGGGATGCCCCTCACGTACGATGCTTTCCGAGAACGTTATGTGCTTGGCCTTGTCTGCTTAGACAAGTGGGTACGGTTCTCGGCTCTCCATATGACTATGTCTTATCTGTACTTGCATACGCTAACCCCGGGTCCCGACAGACTTGGTATCAGAGCAGGACTGACTGTAGGACTAGTAGCCTTGGACGAAGTTGAGTCTAGCTTGCTATAGTTATATAGTTACTCTGGGTATATAAGGGAACAACGTAAGGCTTCTTTTTTCTCCTTACCCCCTTCGTTCTGAGTTCTGAGTCACCCTCATCTTATTCTATGGGAAGATAGGACTAGGCTCTCCTCTGTCTGATTAGAACATCTCGTTGTTTCCTTCCTTGTAGCCGTAGGAAAGTTGTGACCGGTTTGTTAGAGTGGTTATGCTTCCTGATTTATTACATCGTATGTAAGTGTTGTTTTCATATTGGAAGAAATTTTCATTTCTTACAATTACAGCCGTTATGCTGTCCGAGTCATTCCAGGTTTATCTCATAATCTGATGCATTTGCAAACTCCTTTCTGTTTCAGATGGCCGATCTTCCCCCTCGGCAGATTGTTCGTTTGACCAGGTGCCTCGGTGTGCGTGGCCATCCCGCCACGTTGATCGAGATGATGTCCTATGTGGGATATCGATGGTACCCTGAGTACACCGTCGAGGAGCAGTTCCACGACTTCAACCAGACGCAGTTCCACTGCATTGTTCGGATCTACCCGCACCACCTTGGAGTCACTCAGCCTATCCACTTTGGACATGGCATTGGCATTACCGAGAACATGGCTGTGCAGGATGCTGCATACTCATGTATGACCCTGCTGAGAGAGGAGCACACTTTGCTGAGAGAGACCTCTTTCCGCTATATCCCTGCTGCACTTCCAGGAGAAGAGGGATATTACACCGGAGTCTACTCAGATCACTCTGCAGAGGATCCAGCACTCCAGGTGACAGCTAGATTTGCTAGTGATCGAGATCGTGATGCACGCGCTCTCCGTTTCGAGCTTCACGCCACTCGTGTTCGTCTGTATCGAGCACTGACACTCTTGGCACCCTTTGTGAGCGTGGGATCAGTTGAACATGATGCTATCTACCCAGTGAGGACTCAGATGCCTTCTCGAGTTGCTTGGCCCGAGATTGGAGGTATTTTTCCACCCCGTGGTCCTCTGCTTCCACCCTACGCTGGACCTAGGCCCCATCCTTGCCCAAATGGATATCAGGGTCCACAGGCCTCCGTGTTTTCCGATGGTCACCTCCAGCTACCGGGATACGCGGGTAACTTTTATGAGGACTACTATGGAGATGGAGATGAGTGAGACCGCCTGTGGTCTTACTTAGTGAGGATTTAGTAGTATCTTAGTATATTGTAAGCAAGGTGTCTAAGTTCCAGAGGCTTAGATAAATAATGTATAGGAAGTCAGAGTGCCTCTGAAGGATGTATCATCTTCATCACGTTTGTATTAGCTTGGTGCTTGTACTAAAACGATGTATGGTTTGTATGACAGCTTGTGAATATATGGCTTGTATGCTTTTATCACCATGTTGTCAAGATGATTACTTCATTTGCTCTGTAATCCTTCCAGTACTTCAATACCTTGATTAGATTCTTCAATCAACTCTGTTTGACTTTGGTTTTCACCTTCAGGATGTCTCAAGGAACCCGTGGCCAGATTGGTCGTAACCAAGGTCGTGGGAATGACCAGGAGGAAGGCAACCTTCCACCCCCACCCACGATGGCTCAGGTTCTGATGGAGGTTGAGAGGAACCGCCGAGACTCTCACCATCTGCTGGAAGTCATTGCTCGCAACACCACTCAGCAACGCAACGAGTTGGTGTCCCTGAACGACTTCATCCGACTTCATCCCCCGGTTTTCAGTTACTCCACCGAGCCCCTTGACGCCGATGACTGGCTTCGCAGCATCGAAAGGAAGCTCCAAGCAGGCCGTGTTGCAAATGGCGACAAGGTCAGCTATGCCACCTATCACCTTGAAGGTGCAGCTAGCTCTTGGTGGGAGAACTTTCTGAATATGCGTCCCGTTGGACCGCCTGCGTCTTGGGAGGAATTTTGCACGTCCTTCCGCGAGCACCACATTCCCAAGGGTCTTATGGACCGCAAGCGTGAGGAGTTCTGCAACCTCACTCAAGGCAGAAGGACTGTTGACGAGTTCAGTCGTGAGTTCAACCGACTTGCTCGTTATGCAACCGAAGAAGTCTCCACCGACTCCAAGAAACTAGAGAGGTTCCGTCGTGGCCTCAACTCTGGAGTCTGTCGTGAGCTCAATCTTCATGACTTTGCCACATTCCAGGTCCTTGTCAACAAGGCCATCAAGGCAGAGGACATGAACACCCCCAACGACTTTCGCAAACACCCTAGAGACGATGGATCATCCAGTTAAGGCTCTCAGAAGCGCAAGATCTGGATCCCTAATAGTATGTTCCGCCAGAACAACCCACCGAGGCCATCCTATGTGGCGCCTCGTCCACCAACCCAGTTCCACCCAGCTCCACCAAACAACCCAGCTCCACGCACTGTTTTCGGAGCCTGTTACAAGTGTGGTCAGGCAGGCCACTACTCTCATGAGTGTCCCCAGAACTAGATCCAGAATCAGAATGCTCCACCCCGTGCCGGAGGCAACAACAACAATGGTCGTGGCAAGCCACCCCAGAAGGTCTACACCGCCAAAACCGCTCCTCCCGCCACTCGTGGACGTGTGAACCAGATCGCCGTCGAAGAGACTGACGACACCACTGACGTCATTCTTGGTACGCTCCCAGTCAATTATGTTCCTACTTCCGTTCTTTTCGACCCAGGAGCATCTCATTCATTCATGTCGGAAAGTTATGCACTTCGTCATGAGTTAACTTTTGTTGAATTGTCCACCTCAATGGTTATTCAAACTCCAGGGTCAAGATGGCAAACTAATAGAGTGAGCCATGGTAATCAAATTGCAATTGAGGGTCTAGTATTCCTTGCTTCACTCATAGCCCTCAAGTCTTCAGATATTGATGTCATCCTTGGCATGGATTGGCTATCAAGACAGAATGCCTACCTGGATTGCAAAGGCAAATCCGTGAAACTCACACACCCTTCAGGCAAAATAGTCAACTATACCTCACCCAGAACAAGAACCCAAGTGCATTCTTTGAATGTACTTCCCCTTCCCGAACTTGAAGATATTCCGGTGGTTCGTGACTTCCCGGATGTCTTTCCTGAAGAGTTGCCGGGCATGCCACCCGATAGATGTGTAGAGTTTATAGTGGATCTTTCCCCAGGAACCGCACCTATTTCTAGACGCCCATACAAAATGGCCCCACGTGAGTTAGCTGAGCTTAAAACCCAACTGGAAGCTTTGTTGGAGAAAGGCTTCATCCGCCCTAGCTCATCGCCATGGGGTTGCCCCGTTCTGTTCGTAACGAAGAAAGATGGAACAGAAAGGATGTGCGTAGACTATCGCCCGCTAAATTTAGCGACGATAAAGAACAAGTACCCACTGCCCAGGATCAATGATCTTTATGATCAACTTGCAGGATCCTCTGTCTTCTCCAAGATGGATTTGAGATTAGGTTATCATCAGATCAAAATCCGAAACGAGGACATTCCGAAAACGGCTTTTACTACTCGTTATGATCTTTACGAGTACACCGTCATGTCCTTTGGTTTAACCAATGCCCCAACCACTTTCTCACGCATGATGAATTCGATCTTCATGGAGTACCTAGATAAATTTGTTGTAGTTTATCTTGATGACATTCTCATCTACTCGAAGAACGAAGAAGAACATGCCGAACACCTAAGGCTGGTATTGATGAAACTTAGAGAGCATCGCCTGTATGCTAAATTCTCCAAGTGTGAATTTTGGCTACCAGAAGTGACCTACTTAGGCCACGTGATTTCTGCAAAAGGCATTGCTGTGAATCCCGAGAGAGTTCAGGCCGTCCTTGACTGGACTCCACCTGAATCGGTTAAGCAAGTTAGGAGTTTTCTTGGCCTAGCCAGCTATTGCCGATGCTTCGTCGAGAACTTTTCTAAAGTTGCAAAGCCTCTAACTGAACTCCTCAAGAAAGATAAGAAATTCCTATGGACTCCCAAGTGCGAGGAAAGCTTTCAAGAGCCAAAAAGAAGATTGACTTCTGCACCCGTACTTGCACCTCCAGACACCAAAAAGGATTTCGAGATCTATTGTGACGCATGACGGCAAGGGTTAGGATGCATACTTCTGCAAGATCGACATGTGGTAGCTTATGCTTCACGCCAGTTAAGGCCATATGAAGAGAACTATCCTACCCATGACCTTGAACTCGCTGCCGTAGTTCATGCCCTAACAACTTGGCGACATTACCTCCTTGGTAATCGTTGCGAGATTTATTCCGACCACCAAAGCCTCAAATATATTTTCACCCAGCCAGATCTTAATCTTAGGCAAAGACGCTGGATTGAGTTGATAAAAGATTACGACGTAGGAATTTCTTACACCCAGGCAAGGCCAACGTCATGGCTGATGCCCTAAGTCGTAAGTCGTATTGTAACAACCTTATGTTGCAACAGTATCAACCACTTCTTCATGAGGACTTTCGCAAGCTCAATCTTGAGATTGTTCCTCATGGCTATCTTTCTACCTTGGTGGCGAAACCAACTCTTGAGGATCAAATCATAGTTGCCCAAAGGCGTGCACGAGGTGTTCGCCGGATCATGGAGAACATTGCTAGCTTAGTTGCTAGATGTTTCTCCACAGATAGCAAGGGAACGGTATTCTTTGAAAATCGTTTGGTAGTACCTAAGAACAGGGAACTAAGGCAACTCATCCTCAAGGAAGCCCATGACACACCCCTCTCGATTCATCCCGGTAGCACAAAAATGTACCGAGATCTACGCCAGAGATTTTGGTGGACTAGGATGAAGAGAGACATTGCTCAATTTGTTGCCGAATGTGATGTTTGTCGTCGCATTAAGGCAGAACATCAAAGACCTGCTGGTACACTGCAACCTTTGTCTATTCCCGAGTGGAAATGGGACAAAGTCGGTATGGACTTCATCACCGGCTTTCCAAGAACCCAGAAAGGAAACAATGCCATCTTCGTTGTCATAGATAGGCTTTCCAAAGTTGCTCACTTCCTTCCGGTTCGCGAGTCTATAACTGCTAGCCAGTTAGCGGACTTGTACATCTCTAAAATTGTATCCCTTCACGGTGTTCCTTTGGAAATCAATTCTGATCGTGGTAGCCTTTTCACCTCTAGATTTTGGGGAAGCTTTCAGAATGCTATGGGAACTCATCTCTCCTTTAGTACAGCTTTCCATCCTCAGTCTAGCGGTCAAGTCGAAAGGGTTAACCAAATTCTTGAAGACATGCTCAGAGCTTGTGTTATCTCATTCGGAAAGAATTTGGAGAAGTCTCTTCCATTCGCCGAATTTTCTTATAACAATAGTTTTCAATCTAGTCTGAACATGGCTCCTTTTGAACTCCTATATGGACGACGATGTCGAACAACACTAAACTGGTCAGAGACCGGTGAAAGACAATTCTTTGGACCGGATATGATCAAGGAAGCAGAAGAGCAAATTCGCATTGTTCGTGATCAATTGAAAGCAGCCCAGTCTCGTCAGAAAAGCTACTATGATCGTCATCATAGGAAAGAGAGCTACAATCTGGATGAGAAGGCTTACCTTCGGGTTACTCCTCTGAAGGGAACCCAACGTTTCGGTATCAAAGGCAAGTTGGCCCCACGTTACATCGGACCTTTCCGCATTATTGCTAAACGTGGAGAAGTTGCCTACCAACTTGAACTACCCCCGCACCTTTTCCGAGTACATAATGTATTCCATGTGTCCCAACTCAGGTGTTGCTTCAAGGACCCCATCCGCGAAGTCGACCATGAAACGCTTGATCTCCAAGATGACCTTTCCTATCGAGAATACCCCGTTCGTATTCTTGATTCCGCAGAGCGTGTCACTCGTCGTCAGAAGATTAGGTTTCTAAAAGTGCAATGGTCACACCACTCTGAAAGAGAAGCTACGTGGGAAAGAGAAGACCGTCTCAGTGCCGAGTACCCCACCTTCCTCCCGCAGACTTCTGAATCTCGGGACGAGATTCTTTTGAGTGGGGGCGAGTTGTCAGGACCCTCTGTTAGGTAATGTGATAGGATCAATTTCACTTTGCATTCATGAAAGAAATCAAAGGAAATTCAAAAAACAAAATCCAAATGGGAGAAGAAACCCCCAGATGAATTAATTAAAAAGGCCAGATAAAAATCTTCTCCAAAAATTCATGTTAGATTTTTGAAAAGTCTTATAAATGAGTGTGATCACATATCAAGTGATGTGGGACCCATCCCATGCTCATAGAATTTTCAAATATTCAAACAGTGCCTTCGATTTAAAGAAATACCCCTATTTGAGTTAAGATTCAAATTATTTGAATTTTAAAAATGTTGAAACTTTATAAGTGGCTAGTCTATATTATTATGGGGCCACATAAAATTTTTCAGCATTTAATAAAATGCCTAGCTATTTATTTTAGCTCAGCAAAAAAATGTCAGAAAAGAAAAACAGAAAAGGAAAAAAGAAAACCTTACCTGTCGCCTAGGCGAAGCCGGCCCAGCCAGCCCACCCGGACAAAAGGGGCAGCGGGGTCTTCTTCCCCGCCCCGCGCCTCCAAGCTGCTCGGTGGAATGCCACCGAGCCAGCCGTGGACGCCACGTCGCCGCCGAGCACCTTCCAGGCCTCCCCGTGCCCTCTTCTCGCACTTGGAGACGCCCTGGAGCACGCCACGTCCATTCCCCCCCTCCAGAGCTTCCTCCCCCTCCTCCCGTGCTCGATTTCGTCGCCGCCCGAAGCTTCACCGGAGCGCACCGCCGTGGACAACGTGGCCACCGTGCCCTAGAGCTCAAGCCAGCAAGTCCACCGTGTTCCTCGTCCTCGACTTCGTCTTCACGCAGAAGCTGGAGCCCTAATTCCTCCCCGAGCCGACGCCATCGTCTTCAACCTCTCGCTGGACCCGCGAGCTCGCCGCCGTCGATTCACCGCCGTTGAAGCCTCCCCGAGCTTGTTGTTGCTTCCGTTCGATTCGCAGTGAGCTGGTGAGCGTTTTCCCCAAGCTTCCAGCACCCCGCAACCCCTCTAGCCGTTTTCGCCATGGTTGCCGAAGCACGTCGCCGCCATGGACGACGATGAGGTCGCCCCTGTGCCCCATCATCGCGTCCAGCGCACGCGTTTGACTCCCAGTGGCTCTAGCTTTCGAACGCACGCAAGATCAGCCCAAGCCGTGCACCCTAGCCTCTTCCCCAACCTCGCCGTGGTACTGTCGACGCCAAGGACGTCGCCGTCGTCGCTCCCGACCTCCCCGTGACCCCCTGATGCTTCCTCTCGACGCGGACGACCTCCAGGACCAAGTCGATGCCCTCCGTTTTCTCTCCCGTGGCCCCTAGCCCATTCCGGCGAGTGCGCCGCCGTGGCCAGGCCGCTGGCGTTTAGCCGCCGGTGGGTTAGCCAACCCCCCCGCTAATCACCCATCTAATGACCCCCTGGGTCACTGACCAGTGGGCCCAGTGGCTTAATTAAGCCACTGGATTAGATTAACCAGCCGGATTAATTTAACCAGCCACTGACACCCTGGACCCACATGTCAGCCCCCCCCCCCCCTGACGCCAGCATGTTGTCAGCGTGACGCAATAAGTCATTTAAATGAATTTCCATAAAATCAAATTGAATTAAAGAAATTCCAGAAAATACCCCAAACTTTGGAAATTCATAGAAAATTCATATTAACTCCAAATTGGACAAATAATATATGAAAAATGATCAGGAGAAAATTATCTTTCCAAATATGAAACTTTCAACTATGTTTGAGTTGATTTTTAAAATGGGACCAGTAGCATATGTCATTTCGTTTATTTGAAATTAATTCAAATTCAAATCAAATGCTTTTGCAACTTGGACCATGGAATTATGCTATATTTCAACCACACTTCAGAGGCATATCATACACATTTCCAAAAGGTTCAAAATGATCAAACATTGTCACATGTAACTTGGTCAAGTTTGAATTCAAATTGGAGTTTGAATTTGCAATTCAATTTGCAATATACTCCATTTAAATGGAATTGCTTCACACATCAAAGCATATACATCAAGTTTCAACCTTCCATCATGTGATTGTACATTGTATTTACTTTGCTACTTTGCTTGTTGTTTGTCGAGTAGAGGTGGAACCGGAGCAGGAGGCTGCCCCCTTCGTTGAAGACCCAGAACCCGAACCTCGTCAGCAAGGCAAGCAAACCCCCTTTGATCATGTCGATAAAATCCCACTTCCCTCTCATGTCTCGCTTATGCATTGTTTAGGATGATCACCATGCTACGATTCTACCGCATAGATGAACCCATTCCTTTGCATGACCTATCTTTTGTCACAGTAGTAAGCAAACCACAATCCTAGCAAATGTAGGAGTTGATTGATATCATGTGGCCCCTGCAAATGTTATCGCTTATTGCATGCTTAGTATGTTACCATGTTGATACTGTTATGTGAGTCGGGATGGTAGTGATCATGATGATGATGGTAGAAAAGTGTTGGTGAATCTACCCTAATACAAGGTGAACGATGAGAGGCTGTGTAGGAGTACACGGTGGGTTGTCTCGTTGAACACCGCCCTAAGTCCGAGTTCTTGTGTGGTTATCCAAGATGAAGAGTACAACCACACATTGGGCTCACTGACCCCTCTCAACTTACTAACTCATCCCTTTCGATGTCCAGATGTCGCAATAGTTCGGAGTTCTGGTAGGTCTGTGGCCTGGCTGCTAAGTGAGAGAACGGCTCAACCGAGACCGGCTTATGCACCACGCACACATCACTTGGGTCCACTTCGGTAAACCGGCCGGGTTCACGATAGTGGTAGCCAACCCAAGTAGGCGGCTTTCTCGGACTAGATCGGCTATGAGGTAACAGTTGTGGTGAGCATCCTCGCTGGCACCCCTTGAATGGTGTCGAGATCAAAGGCGGTAAATGATGATCATGTGTGTGTAGCGGTACACCCCTGCAGGGTTAACAAAACTATTCGAATAGCCGCGTCCGCGGTTATGGACTGCTTGGAAAGCTTAGCTTGATTATTAGATAACTTGAATTGGATACTTCTAAAACACACCAAGATAAGTGTGAGTGATATGGCGTGCTTTCTCGTGGGGAGGTCGAGGAAGGCACCATAGTGGTGTAATTGATTGGAGAAAGTAGTGGACTCGTGTACGCTTCTTACCTCAAAGTCTGGTACTCGTAGTTCAGGATTAGCCAAGTCAAAGCTGGCACTTCTGCAAGTGAACCCCACCTCCCTTTACCTTGATACATGTGCATGAGTAGTATAGCTCCTATGTAAGTCTTGCTGAGTACGACTTTGTACTCACGTTTGCTTAATCTATGTTTTAGTTGAGACCACCGACCCCGAAGGTGGCTTCTTCATCGAGCTGGACGACTGAAGACCAACTAGTCTAGTCCCAGTCAGACGACTGGTTCCCTCGTGGAGGGCTTGTGTTTAAATAAGGCTTCTTAAGCCATTTGTTAAACTTGTCTGTACTCAGACATAATTTGCTTCCGTTTGTGTTGTAATGTTGGATCACATGTTTGTGATCTCTGTGTGCACTCTATAAGAGTTATCAATAAAATTGTACACTTTGTAGAGAATTGCAATGGTACCTGCTGTTCATACAAGGCATGGGTGTTGCGTGTATGTTTATAACATGCATGTCTTTGTATGGGTTTTCGAGACCTTAGTTGTGTTCTGGCTGGCGGTCTTTCATACACCAAGTGGACCTTAGATGTGCGCAGCTTGGGGCATCGCGATGCGATTGTTCGAGACTCCGTCTCGTGCACACTTTGTGGTATGATCGAGCCCGCCCTAGACCCCGACTAAGTGATCGGGCTGGAGTAAGTCTATGTAAGAGTTATGAGATAGTCGTTAGTATGGTTGAGGCGACTTGTCTTTGAATATGGGAGTTCACCACCCATATCATTAGACTTGTGTGCGGACGATGAGGACCCATATCAGTTGATCATCCGGCCTGGATGGGATGCCCCTCACGTACGATGCTTTCCGAGAACGTTCTGTGCTTGGCCTTGTCTGCTTGGACAAGTGGGTACGGTTCTCGGCTCTCCATATGACTATGTCTTAGTTGTACTTGCATACGCTAACCCCGGGTCCCGACAAGTACTTTGGTGCCTCCGATGTCTCGCCCATCCGACCTACTGCCGATTCGGCCACTCCTCCGCCTCCTGGTTCCGAGGACCAACTTCCGTCCCAGCTTCTGGGCCGGTTGGGTGGTCTTGCCACTGATATCCGACGCTTCGCTGATGGGGCGCTGAGTCAAATCCTTGCCTCCAACCACTCTGCTACTGTAAGTTCACTTTTCAGTGGGGGCGCGCCTAGCGCACCCACTAGGTGTAGTCCCCGAGATTCGGGTCGATTGCTTGCAATCTGACCGGATCTTCATTTATCTTTATTACCCTATGCTTTTGCTTTAGATCTGATCGGCCCATTTTTCAGGCCATCTGTGATAGACGTAAATCTGTATTTGAAGAACTTTTGTCCGCTTACTCAGCGGGTCAAAAGTTTATTGTTGCTCTGAAGAAGAATGTCGATACCCAAGCTGCCAAGATTCAGGAACTCACAGGTATATTTTGCTTGTCCTTTCTTGCTTCTTCCGATTGTGATTACATCCTTACTTCATTGCAAACTTGTAGTTGCTGCTACTCGCTCCTCCGAGCTGGAAGATGCTCCGAAAAGAATCGCCGAACTGGAGAACCAGCTCGGTGAGAAGAATGGCCAGCTCGGCCGCGCCGAACAAGACAATCAGCGCCTAGCTGCTGCCGAGACTGAGCTGCAAGCCAAACTTCAACGAGCCGCCGATGATCTTGCCGCTGCCCGACGCGCCCATGAACATGAACTTCAGAGGCTCTCAGATGCTCGAATCGAGGTGGAGGGTCAACTTATGAAGGAAAGGGATGCTGCTGTCAAACACGCTGAGGACATGGATGCCCAGCAGATCATAGAAATCCAGCGCGCGCAGGCTGGTGTTAATCTTGCGCTCTCCTGCCTCCACCGAGTGGACCTCGCCCTTGCAGGTAATTTTTGTTTTGTTGTACTCCGATATGAATTTACTGTTTCCCGAGCTAACTTTATTCTCCGATTGCTTTTGCCAGATGCCTGGCCCAACTCCACTACTGCCGCTGATGAAGTTGTTGCCGCAGCCCGCCGAGTGCGGGGTGTGGTAGTTGCTGCTGATGCCGGATGGGATGACGAAGACTTTGTGGTTGCTCTGGATGCTAGGATTCCCCATGTGAAAGGTGCATTGTGCACTTACAAGACTGGTATCCAGAAGCTGAACGACAAGTTGTTCAAGGGCAAGCAGAAATCCATTGCATTTGATAAGCACGAGGGTGTTGCCCGGAGTCTCATGGCTGCCAATCGCCAGATTGATAACATGCTCGACTCTGCCTTCCTGTCTGGGGTACAGGCTGCCCTCTCTATTGCGAAGAGCTGGTACCCTAGAATTGACCTGAAGCTGATGACTGCTTTGTGGGAGGGCTCAGAAGAATCCATTGGCGAGCTATGGACTCAGATCTGCCAAATTGCCCAGGAGCTTGCAAATGGTATGGATCTCCTGGAGGTTACTCCTTATGTTCACTCTGTTGGCCAGCCGACTGGAGTTGCCTCCTTCAGCGACCTTCTGTACACCACAAGTGAAGACAAGGCGCCCCAGTCCCGACCTGCTCGCCAGGTCGGCAGCGAGAACTCCCATTCTTCAGACTATGCAGATGATGATGCCGAGGAAGAAAGCGAGGGTTCCTCCGACGAGCACTCGGTGAGCGCCACCCAGGAGCCCTCTCGCGATCAAGCCAAGACCACTGCCTCTTCTGCTCCAGGGGGTGCCACCAGCACGGCCCGACTGCTCCCTCCGCACCAGATGCGCCGGATGCTCCAGATGCGCCAGCTGCCTAAGCTCGGCACACCGACCTGGTTTCTTGCTTTTGCTCGACAAACAATTAAATTTCAAGTGAGCCGTCGAGGGCCACTTTCATGTAATGAACATCATTCGGCCAACTGGCCCTATCTGCTCGTGAACTTAATTTTTGCTTAAATGATCATGGAATTCTGCCTTTGCACTTTTCCACTGATTGCATTTTTCTTTGCCATTTGTTCTCTCATGGTCGGTACTCTCACCAACCTTACAGCGGACCTGCGGTATGTGGTCGGATTGGAGAATAGACCTTGAAACAATTTTTTGACAAATACTTCTAGGTTCCCAGTTTTTATCGCAAAGGTAAAGTTTCATAGATGGGCTGATTGCGACCTGCCGATTGCTTGGCCAGCCAGCCTGGTCGCAATCGGCGGGTTGCTGACGGCCTGCTCCGAACTAGATATACTTCGAGTGTGAACTCTTCGATTGATAGCTCTGTTCGGCCGCGTCCCCTCGACATTACAGCCGACCTGCGGTCTGCATTCGGTTCGGACCAGCTTTCAGAAAACCCTTCGCTCGTTTCGCTCTTTCTCCGAGTATACCCTTTTCGGGGCAACCAGCCAGTCCCCAGGTCTGCTTTTGCTGACCCCAGAACTGAAACATGCTAAACCAATAATTTCATAACTCCTGCCGAATGCAGTCTCATGGACGCACGGCTATTCTCATTGATAATAATTTCACAAAGGGAGGGGATACAACAATACCATTCAACTGTAAAACGGACATACCATCTCAGCGTTCCAATGACGCTCCGTTTCTTGCCCCGAAGTATCCACGTATCGGGTCAGCTTCCTGAGATCAATGAGTTAATATGCATTGTTTTTAAGCGCTCGACTGGCGACGAATGGACCTTCCCAAGGAGAGGATAACTTGTGCTGGCCATCCGATTTCTGGATTCGGCGCAACACCAAGTTACCCTCACGAAAAGCTAGGGGACGGATATTCTTGTTGTGGTAATGACGCAGCTTCTGCTGTTATATTGCCGACCTGGACAAGGCCAGGAGACTTGCTTCTTCTTTGAGATCAACGCTGTCCTCACGAGCTCCCTTGGCTTCTTTCTCCGTGTACATGGCATGACGAGGTGAATCGAACTCAATGTCACAGGGGAGCATTGCTTCCGCGCCAAATACCAGGAAGAAGGGAGTGAATCCAGTTGAACGGTTTGGTGTGGTGCGCAAGCTCCAAAGTACTGCCGGCAGCTCATCAATCCATGCGCCGGGTGCCCTCTCCAGTGGTTCCACCAATCTTGGCTTGATTCCGGACAAAATGAGACCATTCGCCCGCTCTGCTTGACCATTTGACTGGGGGTGAGCCACAGATGCGACGTCCAGCCGGATGCCCTGCTGGGAGGCAAACCGAGCTAGCGCCCCCTTTGCAAAGTTTGTTCCATTGTCAGTGATGATACTGTGTGGCACTCCATATCTGACCATGATGTCCGCTATGAACCTGACCGCAGTCGGCCCATCTAGTGTCTTGATCGGCCTTGCATCTATCCACTTGGTAAATTTGTCCACTGCTACCAGTAAGTGTTTCATGCCACCTCTTCCTGTTTTGATCGACCCTACCATGTTCAGACCCCAAACTGCAAACGACCATGTGATCGGAATTGTCTTGAGTGCTGAGGCTGGTAAATGGCTTTTTGCTTTAAATCTTTGACACCCATTGCAATGCTTGACCAGATCTTCTGTCGCTGCTTTCGCAGTCGGCCAATAAAAACCATGGCGAAAAGCCTTGGCAACTATTGCTATTGCTGATGCATGATGACCGCATTCGCCTTGGTGGATGTCTCGAAGCAGTTCCAGCCCCTTGTCCTCTTCCACACATCGTTGAAGAACTCCTGTTGCACTTCGGTGCACCAGCTCGTTGTTGATGATCGTGTATGCTCCAGATCGGCGCTGGATTTGACGAGCTTCTACTTCATCTTCTGGGAGTATGCCACCTACCAGGAAATCTCTGAATGGTTCTGCCCATGACGGCGCTGCCACAATCACCATTACAGTAACTGTTTCTGGCTCTGGTTGTGCGACTTCTGCTACTGGCAGCTCGGAGGAGGAGGAGCCGATTGCATCTGGCATGGTTTCCTCAGTCCCCGAGCTGACGACAACATCCCCTGGTTCGCAATCGGCAGCCCCTAGTGCGGCCGAATGCTCCTTTGCCTTTTGCTTTTTTTCTTCGAGTTCTACCATCTACAGGTCGGTCGGAATAAAGATTGACTCTGATTCTGCAGAAGGCTTGATGGATGGCTTGTGTATATTTTCTAGTGATATTCCTGGAGGAACTTCCTTTCTGGTAGACTCCAGCTTGGACAGTGCGTCTGCTGCTTCATTTTCAGCTATGGGAATGTGATGGAATTCACACCCCTCAAAGAATCCGGGCAACTGCTGCACAAGGAATCTGTACCTTGCCATATTTTCATCCTTTGCGTCCCAAGTGCCAGTGCATTGCTGCACCACCAGATCGGAATCACCATAACACAGAATTCACCGAATGCCAATCTCCTTGGCCAATCGGACACCGTGCACCAAAGCTTCGTATTCGGCCACATTATTTGATGTTGCGAAGTGAATCTGCAGTACATATTCGAGCTTGTCACCCTTTGGGGAAGTAAGAACAACACCAGCCCCTAGTCCGGTCATCATCTTGGAGCCATCGAAGTGCATTTGCCAGAACTGAGAGTCCGGACAGGGGGGTATATACTGGGTTTCTGCCCAATCCACCAGAAAATCCACCAGAACCTGAGATTTGACTGCCGTCGGAGGCTCATACTTGATCCCATGTGTTGTGATTTCTATGGCCCATTTTGCCACCCGACCGGATGCGTCCCGACTGCCAATGATTTCTGCCAATGGAGCCGAACTGACCACCGTGATCGGATGCGCCTGGAAGTAAGGCTTCAACTTTCTTGCTGCCATGTACACACACCATAGCACATCTTCTGATAGTGGGGGTAGTTCTGCTTGGAGGTGGAGAACACTTCACTAACATAATACACTGGCCTCTGGACCGGTTGCGCCTTGTCCTTTTCAGGACGCTCGACCACCATAACAATACTGACCACCCGATTGGTTGCTGCAATGTACAACATCATTGGTTCTTTTTCCTTCAGAGCTGCCAGCACTGGAGCAGTGGACATCATACGCTTGAGATGCTTGAATGCCTCATCCGCCTGCGGTGTCCAGCTGAACTTGTCTGTTTTCTTCATTAGCTGATACGGCGGAATTGCCTTCTCTCCCAGCCGAGTGAGAAATCGGCTGAGCGATGCCAAACATCCAGTGAACTTCTGCACATCCTTGAGATTTCTGGGCTTACCCATCCTCTCGATTGATGCAATCTTCTCGGGGTTGCACTCTATTCCTCTCTCAGAAACCAGAAAACCAAGCAATTTGCCGGCTGGTACGCCGAACACACATTTCTCTGGGTTGAGTTTGATCTGGTATGCCCGCAAATTTGCGAATGTCTCCTTGAGGTCATCCAACAAGGTTGATCCCAGCACCGACTTGACCACGAGGTCATCTACATATACATGAATGTTCCGACCTAACTGAGGCCGAACACATCGCTGCATAGTACGCTGATAAGTCGCGCCGCCATTTTTCAGGCCGGATGGCATGGTGATGTAGCAATAAGCCCCGAAAGGGGTAATAAAAGATGTTTTAATCTGATCATTTACATCAAGCTTAATCTGGTGATAGCCCGTTGTGGCATCCAGAAAGCACAGGAGCTGACAGCCAGCCGTAGAAACAATCACTTGATCGATACGGGGCAACGCAAAAGGATCCTTGTGGCAGGCCTTATTCAGGCAAGTGTAATCTATACACATGCGCCAAGTTCCATTCTTCTTCGGAACCAGAACTGGATTTGCTAACCAGTCTGGGTAGAACACTTCCTTGATAAATCCTGCTGCGAGCAAATTGGCTATCTCATCGCTGATTCCTCCTCTCTTCTCTTCTGAAAACGCCGAAGTGGCTGCTTGATCGGCTTGGATCCAGGTCGGATATGAAGCTTGTGCTCGGCAAGTTCCCTCGGTACACCAGGCATGTCATGTGGGGACCATGCGAAGATGTCACGGTTCTCACGGAGGAACTCGACGAGCTCGCCTTCCTATTTCCTCCTGAGCCCGGCCCCAACAATGACGCACTTGCTCGGGTCGGAGGGGTCCAGGGCAATCTTCTTTCTGTCCTTTGCTGCTTGAAATATGGTCTCATCATCCGGTCTTTTGTCCTTCGTGCTCGGCATGGGGTCCTTCATCTGAGCTCTGACTGCTGCTACCACCTTGTCCAGCTGGCGCTGCTCTGCATCAATGACCAGAGCATCGGCTAGCTTGGAACCAGCAGATGAACACTCAAGTGACTTCCTGTAGTCACCACATGTGACATCCTGGCTTAATAGGAATGATAGGCTACTCATATCAACAAGGTGCACCTTCTTTTCCGGGAGCCCAGATCCAAAGAACTCCAAAGTTAAGCGTGCTTGGCTTGGAGCGATTTGAGGATGGGTGACCGACTGGGAAGTTGTAAATGTAACGCCCCGGCCACACCCACCGGTTCCCGGCGTACGCCTGGCGGGATCTAGACTGTCCCCACAGACCAACACTAGTCTTTCCTGCGCACTTTGTCCTCACTCGTGCGCACCCGGGAACAACTTCCCAGTCGGTCACCCATCCTCAAATCGCTCCAAGCCAAGCACGCTTAACTTTGGAGTTCTTTGGATCTGGGCTCCCGGAAAAGAAGGTGCACCTTGTTGATATGAGTAGCCTATCATTCCTATTAAGCCAGGATGTCACATACATCCCCCCTCAAAGGAACCGACGTCCTCGTCGGCCCACAGGAACGTTCCCTCTTGGCACACGTCTGTGCGTCCAGTGCCGACACATGGCTCACCCATGTTCGCGCACTGACCCGCACACGCCCGTGTAACCGCGAGGGTCGGCTCTGATACCATTTGTAACGCCCCGGCCACACCCACCGGTTCCCGGCGTACGCCTGGCGGGATCTAGACTGTCCCCACAGACCAACACTAGTCTTTCCGGCGCACTTTGTCCTCACTCGTGCGCACCCGGGAACAACTTCCCAGTCGGTCACCCATCCTCAAATCTCTCCAAGCCAAGCACGCTTAACTTTGGAGTTCTTTGGATCTGGGCTCCCGGAAAAGAAGGTGCACCTTGTTGATATGAGTAGCCTATCATTCCTATTAAGCCAGGATGTCACACCACACACAGTGATTGGACCATTCATCCCTGGGAGCTTCATCTTCAAGTAAGGCTGCATGATGTTGAACATGAACTTGGTGATCGCAGGCGACCCGAGCAGAACATGGTATGGGCTGCTCAGATCGGCCACCTCGAACCGGATCGGCTCTCGGCGGAAATTCTCTTCCGACCCGAATACTACCTCGAGCCGAATGCGGCCTAATGGGGTACATGACAGGCCGGGCACTATCCCATGAAACGTGGTTCTGCTGGGCTCTAACTCACTCTCGCTGATGCCGAGCTTGATCATTGTGTCTCTATACAGAATGTTGATGGCACTGCCTCCATCAATAAGCGTCCTGGTGAACTTGCATGAATACAATGGTGCCGCCAGGATTGCATCCACCACGAGCATATGACTGCCCGGGTTGGGCATTACGCTTGGGTGGTCTTCTAGGCCCCATGTTATGGCATTGTCCGACCAGTTCAACCTCTGCGAAATTGCTGGCATGGTGTCATTGACTGCCTGCTCACGGGCTCTCCGACTTCCCTTGTCGTCCGACTCGCTAGTGAAGATCATATATGCTGCATCATGACGTGGGAACTGCTGCCGAGCATTTGCTGGCGGTGGGCCTAGGGGTGGGGGTGGTGGTGTGGTGGATTTCCTACTCCTCCCTTTGCCAAACGCTCAACCCAAATGCACTGTCGAGTGGTGTGCGATGCGGGCTTGCCTACTCCACTATGCATCATGCAGGGCTGGTTCATCATGTCCTCAAATGTGTATGGGGACCTTGGCTGACCTGGCGGTCTTTCTGCAGGCTTCATCTTCCGACTGCCTCCCGCAGCCCCTTGTTCCTCTTGGTGTTGCACTGTTGCTACCTGTCGATTGCCATACTGGGCATCCGGCTGCTCATCCTTCCTCTTGTTGAAACCAGTGTTGTTGTTGTTGAAATTGGGGGTGTTGTTGTTGTTGTTGTTGTTGTTGTTGAATTTGTTGTTCCTCTGAATCTCGCGCCTCTTGCGCCGATTGGGACCATTTGCTTCTGCCGATTGATGCTGCTGGCCGGATGGTTGCCCTTGGATGAAACCACTGGGACTTAGCGTGATCGGGCGCATTGCAGAGTCAGATGCGGCGAATGAATTGGCTATCCTCATCAGATCGGCCAAAGAAGTTATCTCCTTGCGCAGGAGCTTGTGCTTCAACAAAGACCCGTCCAAGCAGCCGTCAGTGAAGTACTGGATGGCTTGGATTTCATGAACTCCCTCGCAAGTGTTTCTGAGCTTGATCCACCGCTGAAGGTAATCGTGAAGGGGCTCGTCCTTTCCTTGTACACAGAGTGCCAGGTGCCGGGGCAGGCCTGGGCGCTCATAAGTACCCATGAAGTTGCGAACAAATGCGTCCTCAAAATCCTTCCAGCAATTGACACTATTGCTGGGAAAGCTGTTTAACCAGGACCGAGATGAACCTTGAAGCATGAGCGGAGCATAGCGTACTGCTACGCGCCGACCACCTCCTGCGATACCGACGGCTGTCATATAATCGACCAGCCAATCTTCTGGCTTGACTGATCCATTGTACTTGGGGGTGTCCCTGGGCAATGTGAAGCCTTTGGGGGACTGCTCTTGCCGAATACGCGGGCTGAAACATGCTGGACCCGCCGGCGCATCATCTTCCGGTTGCTTATCCTACTGCAACTGCTCGATTCGGTGTCTTGCGTCATTGTCTGCGATTTCTCGGGGACCTAACCGCTGGCTTATTGCCGGCCGGACTGATGCCACCGGTTTCTCATTGCGCCTGCTGTTGACTGCTGGCTCATCCCTCCGACTGCCTCCTGCAGCCCCTTGATTCCTCCTACTGCGGTGCAAACTGCCATGCGGTGAGGATGCCTGCCTTTGCTGCCGCTGCGGAGCATTCGGCTGATTCGCATCCGCAGTTGCCCGGAGTGACTTTGATGCTACTGGCCCTTGCTGCTCGGTGGTCGCCCTTTGCTGCTGGTTCGTTGTGGTTATGAGGTCGCGCATTCGGCGCGTCCTCTCCCGCAGCTCTTCTCCTTCCAAATGCTCCAACTCGGTGGCGATCTGCTGGGCAGCTCTCATGTTCTTCATAGGAGAACTGTATGAAATCTGGGGTGCTACAATGATGGACGCTACAGGTTGCTGGGCTCCTCCCAACTCTCTGCCGACCTCTCGGTCTGCTGCCCGAAGCTCCTCAATAACTGGGGGTGGGATAACACGCTGCCGAATGTCGTGCGCTGCGTTGTACTCCCGAACTGATGCCTCCATCCGGCGCTTTTCAGCGTCGATCCAATCTGATTGCTCCTTCAGAGCTTGACGAACCTTCTCCAGCTCGGCATGAGCCATGGCTGGATCGGCATGAAGATCCACGGGAGTGCTAATCACATCCGGTGGGTGGCTTGGTCCTGCTGCTGCTATTGTTGCTGCTCTCACGGCTCGGGTCGCTGAAGTGGAACTGTGGCGACTTGACGCTCCCGCCATATTGACCTCCGCACGGATGTGCGCAGTCGTGCCGTCTGTTCCCACGGCATCCGGCCCTCCTGGCAACGGATCCGTGAGCTCAGAGAACACCCGTACCTCCCTGGGAAACACATCAGGAAGCGTTGCGACGAAGACGCGATGTCCGCCAAAAGGAATGATGATGTCACGCGGTAGAGGCATTCCAGCCCCAAACCGCGAGGCGTTGTCGATGAAGAAATCCCATGCTCCGCTCCTCATCACCAGGCCGAAGGTGAAGCGTATGCGCGATGCAGATGATGGTCCCGTCCGGATCAGAACTCCAGTCGACACCTCGGCCTGCCCCACGGTGGGCGCTAACTGTCGTCGATATGTAACGGCAGATACCATGGGGATGGCTAAAGAGGGGGACAAACCGAGGTTAGTGTCGCAAGTACCGAAAGCGAGAATGGGAACACACGGTGAGAAACCACGATGTACCCAGGTTCGGGGCTCTCCGTAGAGATAACACCCCTAGTCCTGATGAGCTAGCTATATGCAATAACTCTGGCTACAATGAATGCTCCATGAGCTGTTTGAGAGGAACAAGAAGAGGGCCTCTGGTCTCTACTCTCTCCTTGCTCTCTCTGGTGGGTGAGATTGTAATAAATGCCCCGTCCTCCCCCATGCAGGAGGGGTACCCGGGGCTCTTATAGGCCGAGCCCGAGGTACAAAAGTAAATATACAAGATGGAGGGCCCAGTTGTCTGTCTCAGATCAGCTAGAGACCTAACATCGTGCTTCTCCGGATGACCCGGTGTAGACTAGCGGCTCGCCATACTTCTATCCCATAGACCTCGGTAGTGAACAGTGAAGCTAGATACTTAGGTATGTCGGCCTGTCCGCGTGATCGGCGCTGGAGGAGACCGCACGCCTCTGACAGTCCCGATCTTCAGGGATTCCGCATTGAATGCTCTTGTACCAGGTGTCCGACCTGGACCTCTGATCAGATGTTGCTCTTCTTACTTCGGCCGGATGCTCCTGGTTGAGGCCGATTGCGCCCTCTCTAGGGCAATCGGCCCTCACTTGGAACAGATCGGCCCACTTCTTGCTTGATCTTGTTTAGCTCGGCCTTAATTAGATCGGTGACCACCAGGTCGGTGATCTTTGCCTTGATGAACTGTTTCCCCTTGGTGACCCTACCCGGGGGTCATACCCCCGACAATCACATCCCCTTAGTCTCCTTTGTTTATCACTGCCAAAGTTTCTGATTTCTCATAGACCGAGCGTGAAGGAGGGTTTGTTTGTTATATTATATTTCAAGTTGGGCGCACTCATGCCAGATCCTGCTCGTATTATGGGTTTGCAGATTAGACATGCAATCCCGGGGTAAAACTTGTCCAACTTAAGAAGATCATGAATTACCTACTACTTCCTCATGAGCTAAACAAGAGGCACAAAACAGAAGATTTTGAACATTTAAGGATAACACATAAATTCTATACTTCTAAGAGTGGTATGGAAATACCACGAATAGGAAGGTATGGTGGACTCATATGGAAGATATTGGTTTCATGGTATTGATGCACAAGCAGAAATCTGCTAGGTAAAGATTTTGGCTAGCAAAGGCTTTGAGAGAACAGACAATTGATGCTAATTTAGATTAAAAACATATAAATCATAAACATGAAGGTAAGCATAACACATCAAGTTGTCTTCCTTGTCAACATAACACTTCAAGCATAATAACATAAAGGTTTTGGCTATGTCGCTACTTGAGAAAACATGCATGTTGTCAAGACCAACGCTATGTTTGCCAAAATTAAATAAAGTTTTCAAATCCATACCTTATATAAGGTCAATACTCCCCATAAGAATAATCATATAAGGTCGATTACGTGAAGAGAATACCAAGTGCAACGAAGGAACCAATAGACTTCTGATTAATATTCCAATATAGACGACTCCACACTCACGGATACAAAATCTCTATAGAAGGAGTGATAGACCTCAATGCGAACACCTATTTCATATAATAACTTCCCTAGACATGATACGACTCTACTTGACTCTAAAAGACTAAGATAAAGATAAAGATACCGGGCACTCCCCCAAGCTTGGAACAAGCTGAGGGGTGCAATTACCCAAGGAGATTTACTCCTCATTCTTGTTGTTGTTGGTTCTTCAGATCCCTGATGATACGGCGAAGGGTTCGGTTCTCCGATTCCAAGACTTCCACTTGTACTTTCAGTACACGGAAATCTTTACAGAGTTGGTTGGTGATGCGGTAAGCCTCAGAGATGGTGGAGATCGTACGTTGATATTCAAGTGAAGTGGGAGGCCCTGAAAGGTTAAGAGAAAGATCATATTGAGGTTGGACACATCCCACCATGATGGGATTGATTGGACCTCCTTGTTGTTGGGCAGTGATAATCTTGACTTCCTCTCTCAAGGAGTGCTCCATCTCCGCTTGTCTTGCGGCAATTTCTTCTTCTGTAGCCCAATCAATGTGCTTCCCTTGGTTTAGATCCTGCTGGAATTGGCGTAGACGTCTCCCCAAGAAGTCTTCTCCACTCGAACCACAAGAGGACATCTCTAAAAATAGCTTTTTGTCTTGGCAGAAACAACTCGAGAAGAAAAAACGCGAAATCGAGAGATACGGTGCCGGGACTATCCGGGCAAATATATAGCAAAAATTTATGCAACAATAGGAAGGTAACGAGCCAAAGTGGAGTCGGAGACAGGCTCCGGGGTGCCCAGGCGGCCTCCCGACGCGGCCAGGAGGTAGGCCGCGCCAGGGGGGCGCCTGGGCCCCCTGGAGCTCCTCTCTGTCTCCAATTAGGCTCTGAATTTTCTATATTTTGCAAAAACTCGTAATCTGGAACTTTTATGGCAGTTTCCAATGTTTCCTTACCGTAATACATACCTTTTCTTATTCTGCTTCTGCCGGTGTCTGAAACGGGGTTGCAACATATTCCTCATGAGTGGTTGTGTGTATTATATTTACATCAACGTTGACGGGATCTCCCGCCATGTAATGCTTGAGTCTTTTCCCATTCACAACTTGAGGTTTGGTGCCATCAAAATTGTTAATCTTATTGCACCTGACCGATAGACTTCTTCGATATGAAATGGCCTTTCCCATCTAGAAAGTAATTTACCTGGAGAAAACCTGAAATGGGATCTAAACAATAAAACTTTATCACCAACATTAAATTCACGTTTCAAAATCCTTCTATCATGCCACTTATTTACCTTTTCCTTGAACATTTCAGCACTCTCGTAAGCTTCACTTCTCCACTCATCTAGAGAAGTCAAGTTCATGAGACGCTTTTCACCGGCTAACTTTGGGTCAGCATTAAGCTCTCTAACATCCCAGAAAGCTTTATGTTCTAATTCTAATGGCAAATGGAAAGCCTTGCCATAGACCATCTTATACGGGGACATGCCCATGGGGTTTTTGTAAGCAGTTCTATACGCCCACAAAGCATCTCCTAACTTCTTTGACCAGTCCTTTCTATAAATTTTAAATGTCTTTTGCAAGATCAACTTGATCTCTCTATTGGTGAGCACAAGTTGCTCACTAGTTTGGGGATGGTACGGTGAAGAAATTCTATGATTGACATCGTACTTTGCTAGAGCTTTTCTAAAACCTCCATGCGTGAAGTGAGATCCTCCATCATTCATAAGATACACAGGTACACCAAACCTAGGGAAAATTACATCTTTGAGAATTTTCAAAGATGTCTTGTGATCAGCACTCTCAGTGGGGATTGCTTCAACCCACTTGGTCACATAATCAACAGCTACTAAAATGTGAGTGTACTTGTTTGAAGGAGGAAAAGGACCCATAAAATCAAAACCCCAGCAATAAAAAGGCTGAATCACTAGTGAGTAATTCATAGGCATATCATTCCTCCTACTAATATTACCAACTCTTTGACACTTATCCCAAGATAAAACATAATTTATATCATCTTTAAATAGAGTAGGCCAATAAAAACCTGATTGGAGAACCTTATGTGCAGTCCTCTCACCGGCGTGATGTCCTCCACAGGGACTATCGTGACATTCCTTGAGAATGTCTTTCTGATCATGTTCCGGTATGCATCTTCTCACGATCCCATCAGGACCTTCTTTGAATAGATGAGGGTCATCCCAAAAGTAGTGCCTCAAATCATGGAAGAACTTCTTCCTCTGCTGAAACGTTAAACCTGGAGGCAAATACTTTGCAACGATAAAATTAGCATAATCTACAAACCAAGGATCGGAGAGAGATTGTACTTTTACAACGGCAAGTTGTTCGTCGGGAAAACTGTCGTTGACTGGGATGGGATCATGCGGTATATCTTCCATCCTTGAAAGATTGTCCGCCACCGGATTGTCTTCTCCTTTCCTATCAAAAATCTGTAAATCAAATTCTTCAAGGAGTACCCACCTGATGAGTCTTGGTTTGGTGTCCTTCTTCGCCATAAGGTACTTAAGAGCAGCATGGTCAGTATGAATAATAACTTTTGAATCAACAATATAAGGTCTAAACTTATCACAAGCAAACACTACTGCTAAGAATTCCTTCTCAGTAGTAACATAATTCTTTTGACCACTATCAAGGGTTTTGCTAGCATAATGTATAACATTCAATTTATTATCAACCCTTTGTCCTAAAACAGCTCCAACAGCAAAATCACTAGCATCACACATAATTTCAACGGGAAATTTCCAGTCAGGTGGTTGTACTATAGGAGCGGTTATCAAAGCTTTCTTAAGAACTTCGAAAGCCTCCTTACAATCTTCATCAAATACAAAAGGAACATCCTTCTGGAGAAGATTAGTGAGGGGTCTCGAGGTCTTAGAAAAGTCTTTGATAAATCTTCTATAGAAACCAGCATGACCGAGAAAACTACGAATCACCTTTAATGTCCCTTGGATAGGGCATCCTTTCAATAGCTTCAATCTTCGCCTTGTCCGCTTCAATTCCCCTCTCGTAAATCTTGTGACCAAGCACGATCCCTTCGTTAACCATGAAGTGGAATTTTTCCCAATTTAGAACTAAGTTTGTATCCTTGCGTCTCTGCAGAACTTTATTAAGATTGTGGAGACAGTGGTCAAAGGAAGTTCCATAGACGGAGAAATCGTCCATGAAGAATTCCACAATCTCCTCACAAAAACCATGAAAAATTACAGACATGCATCTCTAAAAAGTAGTAGGTGCATTGCATAAACCAAAAGACATGCGCCTATAAGCATAAGTACCGTAAGGACACGTGAAAGTGGTCTTCTCGTGATCGGCAGTGTTGACATGAATTTGAGAGAAGCAGGAGTACCCATCAAGATAGCGAAAGTGGGTGTTTTTAGACAACCTCTCTAGCATCTGGCCAATAAAGGGCAGCGGGTAGTGGTCCTTCCTGGTCGCTTTGATCAACTTCCTGTAATCAATACACATTCTATATCCAATAACAACTCTTTGAGGAAATAGTTCATTTTTATCATTAGGAACAACAGTCATACCTCCTTTCTTGGGAACACAATGAACTAGACTTATCCACCTACTATCATCTATAGGATAGATGATACATGCGGCTAGAAGCTTGAGAATCTCCGTTCTAACCACGTCCTTCAACCTTGGGTTCAGCCATCGTTGATGATCAACAACTGGCTTAGCATCGGGCTCGAGATTGATAGTGTGTTGGCAAATCGATGGGCTAATCCCCTTAAGGTCATCAAGGGTATATCCCAAGTCACCACGGTGTCTGCGAAGTGTCTCCAATAATCGCTCTTCTTCAAATCCTGAAAGGTTAGCATTGATAATGACATGATATATTTTATTTTCATCTAAATAGGCACTCTTGAGCGTATCGGGCAGTGGTTTGAGGTCAAACACCGGGTCTTCTTTTGGTTGTGCTAGGATTACTAAAGGCTCAACTGGAAGGTTGTGCTTCAACATAGCAGTTTGTCTTGTGATTATTTCGTCTAACTCATTTCTTTCCTGCATATGCATATCATTCTCGTGGTCTTCCATATATTGCTGCAAAGGATCATTAGGAGGAATAGAAATAGAAGAAATATTTTCAATAATTTTATCATCACTGAGTAAATCAGTACCACGAGGTTGCTTGGAAAATTTAGAAAAGTTAAATTCATATGGCTCACCATTGAATTCAACAGAAACTTTACCTTTTCTACAATCTATAATAGCACCGCAAGTGCTGAGGAAAGGTCTACCAAAGATAATAGGGCAAAAAATATCTTGCATTGAACCAAGTACGAGAAAGTCGGTAGGTGAAAGTCCAAGTATGTGATCAGAGGGGGAGGGGGTGAATGATCACTTCAAATTTTCACATGAAACTATGAAATGAAGCATAACTTAGCAGCAGAAGGAATTCAACAGAAAGGTAAACAGTGAAGCAGAACTAGAGTGAAGCACAACATAGCGAATCAAAAGCATCCAATCAATTGCATTGAATCAAATCACAGAAGCAATTGCAATTCAGAATGTAAGTGCGGAAAGTAAAACAAACTCTTGACTCGGCAATGTTTGTTCGACCAGTTCACACTCTGCAAAGTGCTACGTCTGGTTGGAGGGACTTGTGATTGAACACAAGAGCTAACCTCTCTTCGTCCGTATCTCCACTGCACCAGTCTCCTTGAGCTTTGTCAGTTCTTCACTCGTGGTTGATTATTGAGGAAATCACCAAAAACTTTGACAAACTAGACTTCGAGGCGACAATAACTCTTCGCTCTCTGAAGAACAACACTCTAACCATCTAGGAGAATTGCAGTTCTCCAAGATAACAAGGCTAGTAAACTTCTTCCTAACTCATAGTGAATCAACTCAGATCAATAGGACTTATGCTTCGGTGGATGGGTTTTTGGTTTTCTTCGGTGGGGTTGCTCTCTCTCTTCACTGTCGGAAAATAATCTTGGAGCAGCCACCCGCCAATGAGGGCGGGGGTGGCCTATTTATAGGTGGCGATCCCAAGGTGCGAAATGACTGAAGTGACCCGATGCAACAGCTTGACACCTGTCCGCAACGGTCGGATTTCTAATCAATGCGCAACTTTACTTGCAGAACAAGTAAAGCTGACTCACGGACTTGGTTATGCTTCAGGAGCCGAAAGAACATAGTCTTCGCTGGTGAAGCATTACCTAGTGCACATGAGATTTCTCATCTCTGGCTTCTCACAGGTTTGGATTCGATCTGAGTCTTTTCACCAAAACCTTCGGAGTACATTTACTAAACCCCTCTTGATAGTACGACTCAAAGAAGTGAAAAAGAACTACACAAAAACTACTAAGTCTTGCGTCATCTTGGTCATCTCCTTCGATGAGACGTGCTTCAGGATTCCTTATCTTTTTGGGGGTCGACATCCGTGATGAGCTTCACTCCAGAGGATATGCTTCAGTAA
Organism: Bromus sterilis; assembly: GCA_950022295.1. Taxonomy (NCBI): domain Eukaryota; kingdom Viridiplantae; phylum Streptophyta; class Magnoliopsida; order Poales; family Poaceae; genus Bromus; species Bromus sterilis. The sequence continues at coordinate 276,931,710 of OX465599.1, read as the reverse complement.
ATATGTAAATCTTCGTTGAAGCTTTAGCACCAACCGATAACTTCAGGAACCTAACCATCTGTTTTACACTAGAAAACTTGTTAGTTCCTCTACTATTTTGTCCAACAATATCCAAAACTCATGGGGGCATAACTTTGCTCTTACAGTAGGATACTTTACCTTTCCACATAGGACTTCAACATCTCTCACAATTCCAATGGGAGAGATAGTTTATTTTTTTGCTAGAAAAATAGTAACATCGATCTCTTCAAGTTCACAGGGTGAAATCTCACCCATGATATCCTGATAGAGTGAATAAGGAATAGCGCTAGCACTGGATCCCAGATCGCAAAGCCCATAATAGTTGTGATCTCATATCTTGACAGATACAACTGGTGCACCTGAAATTGGACTGTTATTCTTGGTTGTGACAATGTTAGTTGAAACAACACAAAAATTTATCTTGGAATCTGAAACATCATTAGTAACTAAATCTTTAACCATCGCAACTTGATGACCGACCTTGATCAGGTTCTCAGGTTCGTCAGTTCTTCTCCCACTTTTATTTATTATGCCTGACACAAAAGAGTGCTCCCTCATCCTTGTGGGAAAAGGGGGCTTTTCATAAAAAACTGCAGGAAGAATAGGGTCAGCAACATGAATATCAACAGGTAATTCTTTAAAGGGCTTATGGTACTAACCCTTCTCTTATTTCGAAGAGTCAATGTGAGAGGCAAAGTTCTTACAGAAATCAATCATAAGTTGGGAATCAAGACCAATCTTAGAACAAAAGGTATTAAAATAATCAGTTTTCACATAGCTCTCAATATAATTGTGCCCATAATCTATAGCAGGTTCAATACCTTTGTCGATTTCCCAGTCTTCAGTATTCTTCCGGATCCTTTCGATGAGATCCCACTTTTCTTCAACACTTCTTGTTTGGAATACCCCGCTAGAGGAGGCATCCAACATCTCCTTATCCTAACGAGAAAGCTTGGCATAAAACTTTTGTAAGTATAATACTTTTGGGGAGTTCATGGATAGGACATTTGAACATTAGGGATTTAAGTCTCCCCCAAGCTTGAGCGATGCTCTCTCCGTCGCGAGACCAAAAGTTGTAGATGTAGTTCCTGTCTCGATGAATTTCATGAAGAGGGTAAAACTGTAAGAGCAAGTTTTGCCCCCGAAGGTTTTGGAGATTGTTGGACAAAGCAGAAGTGGAACTAATATTGTTTTCGAGTATAAACAGATACTTAGGTTCCGAAAGAATGGAGTTTACAAGTAGAAGGTCGAAGGACAACTCACAGCAGCAAAGCTGCAGTCATCTACCGAAACCTCTGAAGGAAGACGACCCCCAAAAATGTCGTCGAAAAATAAGATTCTCTCGAGTAAAAGCGCAACGAGGATAAAGCTGAATCCGGTCGAAGACTTAGTCTTTTTACTAGTTTCTCTTTATTTTCTTGAGTCGTAGGAAAAACCGTACTATCAAGAGGGGTTTGCTAGTTGAGATCTTTGTCGAATTGAATTTGCTCTGCTCAATCCAAACCCACAAAAGCCTACCGAGAGAAATCTTACTGAGTCGAGTGAATAGCTCGAAGGCAAAGTCGTCGCACTTCGTGCCTTCGAGAGAGAACTCTTTCGGTAAGTCAGCTTAATTGTTCCTCAAGTAAAGTTGCGCAGTGATTGAAATCCGACCGTTGTGGACACGCGTCAAGAGGTTGCATCGGGTCACTTCAGTCATTTTACCCATCGAGATCGCCACCTATAAATACCCCGCACCTACCCGCCATTTCGGTTTTGCTGCTCCACTGAAGATTCTAAGACAGAAGTACTGTGAGCATACGAACAGAGATTCATCGAGAGAAAACCAAAACCCAAGTCTGAACCGAGTTGAGCAATTCACAGAGACTTAGGTCATGATTAGCCGATCTTTTTATCTTGGAGAACTGCAAGTCTCCTAGATGGTTAGGCGTCGTCTGTCAAGCAGTCGAAGAGAAATTGTCGCTGCTGACGGAAGTTTGTAAAGGTCTCGGAGATGTCCTGAATCATCTACCACGAGTGAAAACTGGACAAGCTCGAGGAGTTTGTTGCAGTGGAGAATAGGACGGAGAGAGTTTTGCTCCAAGTGTTCAATCACCAGTCCCTCCAACCAGACGTAGCACTTTGCAGAGTGTGAACTGGTTTACCAAACATCGTCATGTCAGGGTCGTTTTTCTTCTAGTATTTACATTCTGTATTTACTCGTTGCATGTTTGCCTTCGATGTTTACCTTCGCTCTCAATCCTTTCGACCCATGCATGTCTGTCGATACTGTATTTCCTTCGAGATGCCTGTAGTCCTTCGCAGTTTGCATGAATTCCTTCTAAGTTCCTTAGAATTTTTTGAAGTGATCATTCACCCCCTCCCCCTCTGATCATTCTTGAGCTTTCAAAAACTTTGTATAAAAGAGAGACATAAGCTCTTCCCAATTAAGTAGATGTGAGTTATCAAGGAGCTTATACCAGTCTGAAGCTTTACCTATAAGTGATACGGAGAATAATTTCTTCATGATGAATTCCAGTGACACACCTGCAAGCTTAAATAATGAACATAGTTGTGATAAATATAGCAAGTGTTCCCCTGGATGTCTATCTCCTGCATAACGATTAGATAAGACATAATTGATAATACCAGATGGTATTTTGTAAGGCACAATTTCAGTAGGGGTAGGAGTGACCATCATAGTCGTGGGGCGTTTCCCCATAAACAACGATCCAAGAGTAGAGGTGTCCATAAGGACAAAATCAGCAACGGCAAAACAAAAAACAGAAATATAAAAACTTCCTTACCAACTTCACTTACTAATAGCGCTACGCTCCCCGGCAACGGCGCCAGAAAATAGTACTTGATGACCCTCAACTGTAGGGGAACGTTTTTAGCATTTTCGATAAATAAGAGTGTCGAACCCAACGAGGAGCAGAAGGTATTGGCAAGTGACTTTGGTAAAGAAATAGCTGCAAGAACTAAAAGACAACTTTTTAGTGGTTTTCGATATAAGCAACAAAAAGGGTAAAAGCAAGCAAAGTAAAGAGCACTGAGGAGTAACGAGTGGCCCGATCCTTTTGAGCAAAGGAGAGGCCTAGCAACTAAACTTATAAAGTCTAAAGCGTTCTTGAGGACACACGGGAGAAATAGTCATGTGCTTTCGTCATATTCCGTATCGGTACTATGTGCTGTGCTGATAAGTGTTGAGTGGGTGGATCTATGCTAGTGCACCCTCTAGACTAATATAAGTGCACTCTTATGATTAAACATCTTGCAAGCATCCGCAAATACAAGATAGTAATTAAGGAAAAATCCTAACCATAGCAATACGATCGATGATCCATTGTTCCCTTGTGCAAAAGCGTGCGAACTGGGGTTCAGGTTTCTGTCACTCCGGCAACCCACCGTAAGCATACTTTGTACACAATGTATTCCCCTAGGTCCTTAATAAGGCGAAGTGTTGAGTGTTCGACTCACACAACACCACTAGGAAAATAACAACACAACTTAAATATCAAACAACACATATTACTTCAACATCATATGACTACTAACAACTAGATTTCTCCCATGTCCTCAAGAACTAAAGTAACTACTCACAAGACATAAAAGAGATCATGATCAGTGGGGATAAATATATGATAAACAATCTGGACACAATTATAATTCTCCAACAAAACTCAATAGCATTCATCACACGGTAGTAATCAACACGGTAGAGTAGAGAGGATATATAGTACGGATTACAACACAAGTTGGACTTGTAAGGTGAGATTGGATGAAGATGAAGGTGGTGCTGATGTTGGGGATGTTTTGATGATGATCTCGATGATGCCCGTGACGATGGTGATGACGATGGCGATGATCTCCCCTTCCAGGAGGTGTTCTCCCCGGCGGAATCTGCCCACCGGAGATGTCTTTTCTCCTCTGTAGGTTTCCGCCACAGAGTGGCGGCGGAACTCCGAAAACTCTCCTGTTTTAGGGTGTTTAGACGATGAGTGATATATAGGACAAAGGGGGAGCCGGGAGTGGCCCCAGGGGTCCAGGCGCCCTCCCGGCGCGGCCAGGGTGGGGGCCGCGCCAGGTGGCCGCCTGGGCACCCTGTGGCCCCCCTCTGGCCCCTCTTTTGCATGTCTTTGTCAATCTTCTGAAAAATGCCCTCCGTCGTTTTTTAGGTAATTTGGAGGTATTCTTCTTCGGCAACTCAGCGTCCACTTTTTACCGCTGAATCCTGCATCTGCTGCTTCGGCATCGGAAAGTTGAAAACCATGTAAATTAAGCCAAAAAAACATAAGAACAACATCATATCATGAAATATATCAATGAATAAGAAATAATTACTATATAAAATAGTGATGCATTTTGGACGTATCACACGGTACCGAAGAGGCTAGCAAAATATGGAAGGTGGAAGTGCCAACAATCGTATACTCGCATTAGTCCAAAGAACTAATGCACTTATTATCGATAACTCTCTATCTAATAGGGAGGTTCACAAAGAGACGAGTACCCCGAGGAGGAGTGTATGGGTGTTTGGTCATCCTTGCGCATTCTCAACCCATGGTACATGAGGGTACTCTATATATTCCAACTCCTCCAGAGGTTAGCGATCCATCTAGTAGCTAGAGTTCTCAACTAATTTTTTGTAGTTTTTAAAATAAGCACGGATTGCCCAAAATACGACACCTATCAGTAATAGGCTCAAGATCTTGGCACCTTGATGTCCAAACATTACTCTTATCAATACCTCAAAACTATTGCATGTTACTACTACACTTGTAATAGCAACCTTAATTACCTACTCATGCAGGACACACAACTCAGTGCAACAAGCCAACTCTCTAAACAAGATAAACATGAAGACTCAAGAGAGTTTCTAGAACAACCTAAATAAAATCTCTTAAAAATATAAGCATGAAAACTAAGAGCTAAGCATGATAGCAACTATGAAACAAATATAGAACACACACAAAAAGAAAGATAAGCATGCAAGCCTATGTTGTGTTCTACGGTGGAGTGGAGCGTGTTTCTCTCCCACACAATGAAGGCTAGGATCCAACTTGTTATGAACAGCAAGAAAAACTAAAACAAACTAGAAATTAAAGAGAGAGACGCTCCAAGTCTAGCACATAACATATGAACCGATAAAAATATAGCATGGAGAAGGACGAACTGATGATTGTTGATGGAGAAGGGGATGCACGGGGGCATCCCCAAGCTTAGATGCTTGAGTCTCCTTCGATAGTTCTTTTGGGTGCATGGGGGCATCCCCAAGCTTGAGTGCTTGAAACTCCCAAATCTTCTTTCATCATCTTCCTTCGCATACTTGAAAACTCCCTTCATACGAAACTCATCATAAGCTGATTAGAGTGGTTAGTACCCATGATAAAATAATTTTCTCCACTGGAAATAAAGATATTATTGAAGAGCTACTGTTTCTCAAGATTTCCAAAAAGTTTTTGCAAATAAAAAGAAAGGTTAAGGTTTGCAAAACGAAGAAAATGCAAAACGTGGCAGAATCTGTGAAAACAGACCAGCAGGTAGTAAATAATTTTTTCGGGGTACTTCTGCAACTCAAATCAAAAAACTCAGAACACATGCACGAAAGCAAATATTATGGAGCATGCTTATGAAAAGATTCAGATCAGAAAGATGATCTGGTGATTTATAGCCAATTTTTCCGTCAAGGGGACATAATCTGTTACTGAACAACATGTCACAACTTTTGAACTTTCTTGCAATCGGAGGCTAAAACTTGGCACAAATCTTGAAAATAAAGATACAATGATGTTGCTACAGTAGTAACAAACATCTAGACCACTAAAACTGAAAGTAAAAACATCTTAGGTTGCCTCCCAACAAGCGCTTTCTTTTATGCCTTTTAGCAAGGCACGATACAAAGAAGGGGGTTTCTACCTTTTTAGTCTTGATGGAGGATAGAGTAGTTCCTAAAGTTTCAATGATATCCTCAATCTTATCAATCCTAGAAGGGTCTAAATCATGGGATTTAAGGGTCTCCAAGGTGGTATAAATTTTGTGCATGGAGCTATCAAGCCTATTTAAATTCCCTTGAATCCTATGATCTACTTCATTTATCCTTCCCATGCTTGGCATCTGTAGCTCTATCTTGTCAAGTAATGCTTGGCACCAAAAACTATTTCAAGTTACTACTACACTTATAATAGCAACCTCAATTACCTACTCATGCAATACACTCAACTCAGTGCAATAGAACAACTCTCTAAACAAGATAAGCATGAAAACTCAAGAGAATTCCAAAGGCAACAACCTAAAAAGCTCTTAAAAATAATAAGCATGAAATCTAGGAGCTAAGCATGACAGCAGCTACGAAAAGATAAAGAACACACACAAAAGATAAGCATGCAAACCATGTTGTGTTCTAGGGTGGAGTGGAGTGTGTTTCTCTCCCAAACAATGAAGGCTAGGGTCCAACTTGTTATGAACAGCAAGCAAAACTAAAACAAACTAAAAAGTAAAGAGTGAGACGCTCCAAGCATAGCACTTAACACATGAAGTGATAAAAATATATCATGGAGAAGGACGAACTGATGATTGTTGATGGATAAGGGGATGCACGGGGGCATCCCCAAGCTTAGACGCTTGAGTCTAATTGGACATTTCTTGGGGGTGCATGGGGGCATCCCCAAGCTTGAGCTTTTGACACTCCCGGATCTTCTTTCATCATCTTCCTTCGCATACTTGAAGACTCCATTCATACGAAACTCATCATAAGCTGATTAGAGTGGTTAGACCCATAAATAAATAATTTTCCTCTACTTGAAATAACTATTTTCATGAAGAGCTACTTTTTCTCAAGATTTCCAAAAAAAATTGCAAAGAAAAAGCAAGCTTAAGATTTGCAAAATGGAGAAAACGCAAAATGTGGCAGAATCTGTGAAAAACAGACCAGCAGGTAGTAAATAAATTTTTCAGGGTACTTCTGCAAGTCAAATAAAAAACTCAGAACAGACGCTAGAAATTCAATTGTCTAGAGTATAATGTCAAAAAATCAGATCAAAAAGATGATCTGGCAATTTTTTGTGATTTTTTCTGTCAATGAGACAGAATCTTTTTCTAGACAGCATGTCTCAACTTTTGATCTTTCTTGCAATTGGAGGTTAAAACTTGGCACAAACCTTGAAAATAAAGATACAATGATGTTGCTACAGTAGTAACAAGCATCAAGACCACTAAAATTGAAAGTAAAAATATTTTAGTTTGCCTCCCAATAAGCGCTTTCTTGTATGCCTTTGAGCTAGGCATGATGCACAAAGATCAAGTTGTATCAATTGAACCATCATCAAGTTCATCAAAAAACTCTTCAATAGTACAACTAGTCTTAAGTGGACTTTCAAATAAAGGCCTGGTGGTAACACTTCTAGGAACAAAATCAAAGGTAGTAAGACCAATTGGAATTTCATTTCTAATTTTGTTCAAGAGAGGTATCTCTCCCAAGGTCTTCATAGTTTCAACACCCCTGGCAATAGGTATATTAGTTTTGGGCCAAGAAACCTTGGGTACGTAAACGAACTTAGGTTACTTCTTTGCGGGGGTTTCTACCTTTTTAGTCTTGATGGAAGATAGAGTAGTTCCTAAAGTTTTGATAATATCTTCAATCTTATCAATCCTAGATGGGTCCATATCATGGGATTTAAGGGTCTCCAAGGTTTAATAAATTTTGTTCATGGAGCTATCAAGTCTATTTAAATTCCCTTGAATCCTACGATCTACCTCATTTATTTTACACATGCTTGTCATCTCTAGCTCTATCCTCTCAAGTTTTCTCATGATGTGAGCTAAATTAATGTCCTCCTGTGTGATAGCAATAGGGAGATTTCCGTAAAGATTTTCCATAACATTAAGAGCTTCCCAAACGGGGGCTTCTAAGAAATTCCCACTGATTGCAGTGTCTAAAACAAACCTATTCCAAGAAGTAATACCAACATAAAAATTTCTAAGCAAGATAGTGGTGGATTGCTTCTTGATGGATCTATTTTGAGAATCATTAATTCTATACCAAGCATCTTTCAAACTTTATCCACCCCTTTGTTTGAAGGTGAGAATCTCTCCCTCGGGTGCAACACCAAAGGCAAAGGACTTAGACATGCTGACTAAACAAATAAAAGAAAAGTAACTATTTTTTGTGTTTTTTGGTATAAGACTCTAAAGCAAAAACTAGAAAGTAAACTAACAAGACCAAAAATCCAAGGTAAAAGATAGTGTGCAACTCTCCTATCTTGAAGATTGGAGTCCCTGGCAACGGCGCCAGAAATTAGCTTGATGGCTTCTCGCCCCTCGTTGGTTACCCCAAGTGGAATGTTGAGATGTAGCTAGCGGCAAATTTCCCTTAGTGAAGATACCAAGGTTATCAATCCAGTAAGACTCCAAGTTCTGCAAGTAGGTGGAAATGGCGCTAGAAATTACTCCTAGCTAGGGAGTTGACGTGGACCTGCACACAGCACCAAATAATTTGCTCCCAACGAGTTCAGAGAGGTTGTCAATCTCTCTGGTCTTATTGTTCACAAAGGATCAAACACAAGCGAGAAATAGTGGCGGCGATTGCAACGAAAAGGAAATAAAAGCAGTAAATAATGAAGGTGTTAACAATGGTGGAAATATTGACCGGGATCCCATGATGTTCACTAGTGATGTCTCTCTCCCAAAAGATCATAAAATAGCTCAGCTGGTGAACAAATTACAGATGGACAATTGACAGAATTATAAACGCACCACAATGCTAATTATGCCACAAGAAAGTTAGAGCCTCAATCGTATGGGCGGTACACCAAAACAAGTAGACCGTTTATTCATCAGCATCTACTCATTAATCATCCACCTTGAGATATCTATCCAGAACATCTCGCTGGTATTAAGTTGCGAGCCCCACCCAAAGTGTAAACCCAAAGCAACAGACAACCACATTAACAAACTTTGCGTAAGGTGAACAATCCTTGCAACCGTGGTTACAAGCACCATTGTTTTCTCTCTTGTGGCAACATTACATCCCCTAGTCTCATGTTTCTGTCACTCAAGCTAGATATCGGGGGGCATGAAACCAAAATCAAGCATAACTCTCCCTCTTGGAGTTACTATCTACTACTTGGCCAAAGCAATAAAAAGCAGCGGAGAACATTCAAGAATTACTCAAGAACAAAATATAAAAGGAGAACAAAATATATAACTAATCACGATCTGAAAATAATCTCATAATCCATTGGATCCCAGGAAACACAACATAGAAACAACAGAAAGATTACATAGATGCCTTGATCATGTAGGGCAGCTCACAAGGACTAAGAATTGAAGCACAAGATTGGATAGAAGACATCACATAGCTACTGCTCATGGACCCATGGTCCAGGGGGGGCTACTCACGGCACATCCGGGAAGCGCTCATGGTGGCGGAGAAGCTCCCGGAGATCAATCCTCCCTCCGACAGGGTGCCGGTACAAGGTCTTCTTGCGATCCCGATCTAGGGATTGCGGCGGCGGCGGAACAAAGGTGAAATTCACGACGCGGGGACTTTTTTGGTTGTTTTTGTCCCGAGGGTTAAATATATATAGGCCGAAGGGGGGAACCAGGGAAGGTGCCCTCCTCCCAGGCGGCCATAGGGCGCGGCCCCACCTTAGGACGCGCTAGGAGGTCGCCTGGGAGCGGGGTGGCCCCCTTCGGCTCTCCTTCGGGCCTTCGTAGTCTTCTTGAACGCTGTTTTTTTATATATTTTTCTTGGAATTTTCCTGGCACTGGAAATATTGGTAACTACCTGCAATGCACAGACATCAGTAGACAAAAACTAGCACTGGGTGCGCTGAGTTAGTAGGTTAGTCCAAATATGTGTAAAAAGGTATGAAAATGTAGCAAAACACATAGCAATGTCACCGAAATAAGCATGGAACAAGCAGAAATTATAGATACGTTTGGGACGTATCAGGAGCATGTGTGGAAATTAGTAGATTTGAGTTCTCAACGACTATTCAGTATTTTTATGCTCTAAAACTTACCCACTCCTGGAACGGGAACTTCGACTGGAGACATTCGATTCAAGGACGGCAAGAGCTCAATTATCTATATGTTCTTTCATTGCTTGCTTTAATATCAACTATAGACTATTGCTTTATATCACTTTGTCTTTGGCTTATGTATCTTCATTACATTAGATTGACTGCCTATACTCCTAGTAGCATGTCACATCAAAAATTATCTTGTTATTATTTACCTACTCGAGGACGAGTAGGAATTAACCTTGGGGATGTTGATACGTCTCAAACGTATCTATAATTTTTTTCTTGTTCCATGCTTATTTTGTGTCATTGCTACAATTTCTTTCCATGCTTTTGAATCATTTATTGTACTGGGCACTGATTTAATAGGTTAGTCCAAAATATCTTGTAAATGATAAAAAAGTGCATCAAAACATATAGCAAAGTCACCAAAACAAGAATGAAACAAGCAAAAGTTATAGATACGCTTGGGACGTATCAATAAACTGCGGGAGTTTCCCCGCTGAAAAATCCTTGGAAAGGTTCGATGAAGGTGTAACTCGAACGAGGAGTGATGTGAACCGATTTCAAGTCCGAAGAATGAAGCCAAATAATGTATCATCCTAGGATCAGACTTAAAGATCAGTTCAGGGGCTACCGACGGTGTTTCGTATAAAGACCCCGTGTGACGACGAGTTTGATCTTATGATCAAAGACGTGGGCCTCGTAGAAGACTTCATCGACAATGCACTTGACGAAGCCCATGCTGGATAAAGGAAGGTCTCCTAACTTGCCGTGGATGACAAGACCATAGGGTTATAGAGATTACCATTTACTTGGTCGTATCCGAATAGAATTCATGTAAACCTTAGGTACCCTCAACATAGTATATAAATCGAAGGTACAAGTCTCGTAGAGGAGAGAACAACAAATATTTCGATCATTGTACTTTGTGATACACCCTATCATAAACAATGACAAGCAGTAATAGAGTTTTATCTCTTAGGAGAGTCTGAATATGGGTAAATTCTCGTCTCTTGTTACCATCGATTCTAGATCACCAAGCTCGGGATACCCTGTCGATAGATCTGTCGAAATCATCTATGACACATATGTTATAATACACAATGGTAACTACAAACAAAAGGTGCCAACCTATAAAACTTTGCACTTTTTGAACACAACAAAGTGTTATATTTAAGTGTTGCATGCCAATGTCAATGACAAAGTTCCCCATTTAAGTTTCTAATTAAAGCTTCATGTTTCCATAGTGCAATTAAATTGGGTACAAACATTGCTACTAAAATGCTTCATGTGTCCATTTTTTTTCTCCTATGGAAGGTTCTAAATTTCGAGAAGGTGCCATGAATGATTTAATTGCATTACTGGACATATAGAAGGTGTTAATTAAATGCTCTCTAATCCTATCAAGTGCCCTCTAATTTATAATATAAATATTTGCAAGAGTCAACATCCCCACATGCAAACCCTGCAATTTTATAGCAAAGTGCTAAATGGAAACATCCATAAAGTTCCAATATCACGAGATGAGCATAGAAATATCACGAGATGGGGTCCACTATTGTCATAAATGTGATATATTTTTCTTTCCCCCCTTTCCATTTTCTTTCGCCTTGCATGTATTTTGAGGAAAGAGTGGAGGGCGGAGATAGGTTCAGCTAGGTACACTAAAATGAGTATGAGTGTAGAATAGCTTATTCTACACCTCTAGTAATAAAAGCATAAAATGTAACAACATAGTATACAAAATATATTATTTTTTACAGAAATGTAGTAAATTATCAATATGAATAGTAAATAAATATTTTGAAATTACTACATTTTATACACTATTTTACTTGATTTTGTATAAAATGTTAGTAGGAGTGTAAAATAACGATTTTACACCCACGATTAGAATTGTGTTACCTTATATAAAACAAAGAAAATGCTCACACTAGAAATTTAAATATAATAGTATTTTGAAAATTTAAATAAAAACACCTCACACTGATAAAATCATATAGTGCACCTACTCACGAATGGTTCCCCTTGAAGTGACTAGATGCATCTATTGAAACCTCCTAATTGAACTCCCATAGACGAGCCTTCGCTGAAGCACAACCCAATTGGTCTAACCCATTCTAACAATAATCTATTTTTCTCATTTTTTTCCTCTGTTGATTTTTTCCAGGTTTAAAATAAAATGGCAATATTTTCTAGGACTAAAATTTAATAAAACTATTTAGAAAAGAAATATGTATCATAGAAAACTTTCTAGTATGCCTTACATAAAAAGGTTTAGTGTATGTTAAAAAAAGTTTTTCATCTATAAAAAAGGGGGTGTATTTAGAAAAAAGTGCATTGTATATTTAAAATGTTGAATGTATATAATAAAAATATTCATCATATACTATAAAAATAAGTTCAATGTGTATTTTAAAAAGTTCACTACATATTACAAAATGGTCACTGTGTATCGCAGTTTTTTACAAATTAAAAATATTTACAATAGACAAGAAAGAGTTTCATCATATATTAGAAAAAATAAATACAAAACAAATAAAAAATTAAGTAAAAATAAAAATAATAAAAAAATAATTCCTGAAAGGAACAATAATAGAAAAAATAAACAGAAGAAAGAGAAAAAAAAAGCAAGGAACAAACGAGGCTGCACGCTGCCGTGAACTGAGCCAGCTCACCCATAGGCAAGGAAGACTTCTTTTTCATGGACGAGCGACACATCGAAATCATTAGTTTTAGAGTACTTGTAGCAATGAACAACGTGTTTCCTCCGCGCATGCGCCAAGTAACGCACTCTGAAGCTTTTCTCTTTTTTTGTTTTTAGAGGCACGAGTGACTCTCGCGAAGACACGATTGTGCCTTTTTCAAAGGCACGACAGTACCTTTTCACGGAAACACGAGTGTCTTTCGCGGAGGCACGAGACACAACTCGTGTCTCCTTTTTTGAGGCACGATTTAAAAAAAAATCACCAAAACGTATAAAGAAAACATGTGAAAACCAAAAAATAAAAAGAAACACCAAAAAATCAATTTTAAACACCAAAAAAATACGCACACAAAAATTAGGAAAATAAAATCCCGAGGAAACGCTCTAAACACGACAAGTGGCGTTGTTCGCTAGTCCGGACCGCGAACGAGTACTATAGAAGTGGTCTCGCGACGCATAAGATTTTGAGCCGTTTGCTCGACTCCTACGTTTGGGGCCTATTGGACCGGCCCACTTGCAGCAAGTTTGTATTTTTTGGTCGGTTCTTATAAAACAAAACTGTTATGTTTTTCATATTTAGATATGAAAAAAGTATTTTTAGAAAATGTTATTGTATAAGAGGTTAGTTATGTGTTTTCTAACAAAGTTTAGTGTTTATTAATAAAAAGACATTCTACATTGAAAACTTATTCAATGTGTATTAAAAAAGTGTTCATTGTGCAGTATAAAAAACTTCAGTGTATATTAACGATGCATATTAAGAAAACGATTATTATATAACATTAAACAGTTCATTTTATATTAAAAAATGTTTGATGAATTTTACAAAAATGTTCATCATATAATATAAAAAGTTAAATATATATTTTGAAAAGTTCATTATATATTAAATAAGTTCAATTTATAAAACAAAAAAGTTTAATGTGTATTCAAGAAGTTCACCTTATATTAAAAAACAAAGTATATTATAAAAAATTAAACTTAAAAAGGTAATTCTATAACTATAAAAGAAAATACTATATAAAAGAAACTAAGAAAAACCACTCGCATGTTTCATCGAAACGTTGACATTTTGACGCACACGAGCATCAAATAGGGTTTGCGCCAAATAACACATTTAAGTTGATAAATTCTGTATTTTCACGAGTAGGAAGAAAACGGATGAAATAGACGTTTATCGAGTCTTTACGCTTCAAAATCAAAAGAAGAGAAATGTCTTTTTGTCTGACCACAACCAACTTTATTGAGACGCTTAGGACATCTACAAGCAGATGCCTCAAAGCTTTCTTAAATGTCTGAATGGTTTGTTTGGACGTTGCTCGGATGTTATTTTGCCATCCAATCGAAGAGGCAAAGCCAGTCTAAGCATCTGAGTTGACCATCTCCCTTCATATTGAGTTCATATGTGGGAAGGATATGGAAACACTCAAACGCGTTTGGATATGTCGCCATGTCGTCTTAGGTCCACATGGCCCACAACTCCCACAAATACCCTTCTCTCTTTCTCTCTCTCTGCTTTTTTTCCACTTTCGCTTTTGCTTCGGGTTCCCCTCTCCAATTCGCCCGCTCTGATAGCGAGATGGATCCAACGGACCGTGAAGCACTTTTGAAGAAGGAGGATGTATGTGACAGTGATGCACCTGATGACGTGGAACTCACACTCCCGCATAACCTTCGAGCGAATCAATGCCAACACCGACGACAAAACTCCTCCGTGCCCTATGTATCCAAGGTTCATCGTCGCAATGCAGCGGCGATGCTAACCTATCTCGCTCGGCACTGCAGATTCTGCACCCCGAGATCCCCCTTCCCCTTTGGCCCTTGCTCCGCCCGGGCAGCATTTTGTGCTCATTCCTGCACTGTCTTGGCGAAAGCCACCCAGTGCGAGAGGTGACGGACGATGCTAGCGGGCCCTTTAGACGCATGTGTTAGATCTGATTTTGCGTCGCCCGCCGAACCAAAGGAGCATCTCCTCTGGGACTTCCTCCGATGGCCGTTCACCATGGCGGAGAGGGATGCAAAGCGGCTTCACCGGAAGAACGCAAAGGCGACTCGGCCTTAAGGAGTTCGAGCTCCTCCACCGCGAATCGAAGGAGTCCGCCAAGCCATAGGCGATGTGACACGCAAAGAAGCAGGTCCGGCTCCTCTGACACCTCTCCAGGCGCTGCTGCTCCTCCTCCTCTTTCAGGTCGACGCCTAAATGAAGGACACCTACTACCACCACTTCGGTTACCACGAAGGGAAGGGGCAAAAAAATGGTGATTTCTACCACCCCTTTTCGCCTTCTTAACTTTTTTTAGTTGTAATGTTCATGAGCTGATTGTCCGCAAGATGCATTTTGGTTCGATGATGTTAAAATGGTGATATCTATCCGCATTCATCGTGTGGAAATTGAGCGAGGCATGGTTGTGATAACCTCCGTCAATTCCTCCTATGCTCCCTCTTTTCTTTTCTTTTTTTCCATTTTTTCTTCGACAACTACTACTACGAACACATAGGATAGAAGTAGCTATGGGTAGAATATATGATGTGAACACATGTGCTTCCTTTCAATCACCTTTCCAGATACACCCTGGCTTTTGAGCTAAAGCGTTGTCTGTGCTCATGTGTCGTCGTGCATTTCAAATAAAGCATGCACACGCGCGTAGAAGGAAAGGTACACGGTCGGTGGTGACACCGGAACAACCCGCGCACGTTCATCTTCATAATGACTAGGATAGGACATGCGAATCAACTTGAGTTGATTAAAGGAACAGTGGTATCCTTAGTCCATTAAAGTTTAAATTCTAAATTTGACATTGATGTCTCATTTTCTTGGATTTATTTCAGCTTTCTAGCGATGTGTTTTCAGTGGGAGAAGACGTTGCGAATCAACTTGAGTTGATTAAAGGAACAGTGGTATCCTTAGTCCATTAAAGTTTAAATTCTAAATTTGACATTGATGTCTCATTTTCTTGGATTTATTTCAGCTTTCTAGCGATGTGTTTTCAGTGGGAGAAGACGTTCCCGTCGAAGACGAGGTGGTGACTTCGTTAATTTTAAGATGATGTGCCGGCTTAGTATTGCGAAGATGCTCATAGGATAGGGTGTGCGTGTGTGCGTTCATAGGGGTGAGTGTATACTTATGTATGTGAGCGTCTGCGTTGTACTGTGTTCTCTAAAAAAAACCAAGATAGGACATATGCCCGTGCGTTGCAATGGAAAAAGATATTATATCAATTGAAACATCCATTATTATAATTCGACAACATTTGAAGCCACACAGAAGTGCACAATAAGATCAAAAAAAATTGTGCAAACATTATAAATTAGTGTGCTTTATTTTTTCTCTTAAAATCAGCTTATAAAATGCTTGGTGATGCACTTACTTCCTTAAAGGAAAGAAATAAAGCATATAATTAAGGAGCAAGAAGATGCACATCGAGGCCTAAGAAAAATGTACATAAAAAAATTGTTCGTTATTGTGGTTGTTTTTCTTAATAAGTTATAAATAGTTCAGTTGCACTTGTTTTTCAATAAATTAGTAATTAGTAATTTAAACTGTTGTAGCTAGGAAGAATATTACAATGTCTCGCTTTCTCTTTAAACATTAATGAATCAATATTGCAAAGTTGTGTGTATACCGATCTAACTAAAGCCGGCTTGCTTTTCCTTTATTGGTTCATGCAAAATCTTAATTATTACACAAAACTTATGATTGGACCGCACAAAAGAGTATTAAATTATGAATAATACCATTAAATTGAATGGTCAATATTAGCGATGATAATTAAAAACAATTTATCATTTTTTTAATAAAAGAAACAATAGATATCAAAGAAGGGGTCAAAGAAAATTATTTATTGCATGCATCTCTTCTCTTGTATTTCCACAACCAATCACACCAAGCGATCAAAGTTCATGACAATTTCATAAAATATGCAATGTAAAAAACCTTCAAATAGTTTTATATAGTTTATTCTATTCAAAAAAATTGAACATGCATTTCAATTTTTCTAATATTTATTTGAAAATATGTTCAAACATATTTTGAAAAAATAAATTATACAATAAAAATGTTCACGTAAGTTATAATAATGTTTTCTACCATTCAAAAAAAATGCTCCATGTGTTTTTCTTAAATGTATCAAAAAATATATTCAAAACGTATATTTGAAAAATGATCATCATGTATTTTAAAATCATTAAACTTGTATAAAAAATATTCCTATCATTCAACGTGTATTGGAAAATATGGTCATCGTGCACCTAGGCTCCCTTTTCTATGATATTTAATGGATGTGTCATCTTTTGTCTGTTGATGCCTCGCTTATTGATTATCTTAACTCGCAGAGTATATAAATAGATGTAATTTTGGATTCCTAGCAAATAAAAAAGATATAATTTTACGTCAAAAAAAGATGTGGCACAATTACTAATAAATCGTCGTACCCTGCAGCATATATATGTGTGTTTGGTAGGTCAATCCGTAGGTTTTTTTTTGAGACAAACCACACACCTTAAATTAAAATATCACCAACGTGTACAAGGATGAAATGAAGCTCGCCGGGATGACCCAACCAAACATGTCGGCCCATACCCAGTGCGAGACTATGCTTTGCTAAACTATGAGCTTCATAATTAGAGCTCCTACTTTCAAAAGTAATGTTGCAAGTATGAAAAGCCTGCTTTCTACGTATTACTTCATGTAGAATAGCGTCGTACGAAGGTGCCGTCTTAGTATTGATGTTTTCCACAACCACCTTGCAATCCGAGGCAACATGAATATCCCTCTCATATAGATCATCCGCGAAAGCTAAACCCTCCCTTATAGCCAGAGCCTCCAAAGTAGGTGGATCCTGTTGAAAGTACTAGCAATTTAGCATATGATTTAATCCACGAAATAGACAAAAATACATGGCAATAACTAAACAGATCAAATTAGCCATGTGATCTACTAAAACAGTAGACAAAAAGATCACATCTAACATGAACACTACGGACAGAACATGTAGCATGATCTCAAAAAAAGAGGAACAGGTCACGTACGGTGCAGCGGGTGTGGAGCCGCTGGCGTTGGTGTCGTCCATATCGTTGATGGAGAGGCTGCCAACGTCCGGGAAGAAGTCGTCGTCGTCGCTGTCAGCAGTCGCGCGAGTGCGCTCCCCAAAAACCTGATCGCCCCTCTCCCGTACAGAATCA
The DNA here is from genome assembly GCA_950022295.1 of Bromus sterilis. Lineage (NCBI taxonomy): Eukaryota > Viridiplantae > Streptophyta > Magnoliopsida > Poales > Poaceae > Bromus > Bromus sterilis. Next base: position 276,913,794 of record OX465599.1, on the reverse strand, counting down.
CGAGAGGCGGGGTTTAGGAGGCCTACTGTCCCTTCTTGCGGTGCACGCCGGAAGAAGGGATGGAGAAGACTTGGGCGGCGGCGCAATGATCTGGAACGAGGAGGAGGAACCATATAGCGGTGCGGTCAGGATAGGGTTTGCACTGTTTATATAGACGCAGCAGGACGGGCCGACGTGGGAGTAGAGCCCACGAAAATGGCGTACCAATTAAGCATAATGAACGCGTCCGTTAATTACAATTAATGCCTCATTAATTTTTCTCGAGCTGCAAAAATATAAGCGTACGCATAGCTTTGTCCTCGGCTCGGCTCATTCCCGAAACCCGACGCGCGCGCGCGCGCGCGTCGTGACGAGGCGAGGCGTGGCGAGGCGAGCGAGGAGGAGGAGCGTGCGTGTAGCACTTCTCTTCTCAAGCTCTTACAAGTGCTAGTGCAGCTCACCTTATAAACAGGTTTGGCTCTCCCTCCACAAGCGAGGTGGTACTAAACTTCCCACCACTTGCTATGCATGAATGGGCCAAGAGAATTTCAGAATTTACAATGTGCTTTGGGCCACAGGCCCACTCAGCAAACAGGTGTAAAATTCAGCAATACCCCACAAAGTCTCATTGGCTCATCTCATCATTTTGTTCCAAATCATTGTTTATATACCGATGTTTCGTGGAGACTATTAAGTTAAACTTCCACGTAGAATTCATGATACACTAGTTCACAAATTGAATAGAGGACTATGCCTTGAACTACGAGCTTTCTGTAAATCTAGTTTCACATAAATCCTTGATCGACACTGGGCTGCCGCAAGGCTTCCCCGCGGGCGGAGCTTATAAGTCATACTCCAAGGCCTTTCATGAGTTTATTAGAGAGCACCCAACTCTCACGGACTGCGACGTTTAACAACCAATCTCATATAGGTGTATTCCTCAAAAGATGCTCTGCAGGACGACATCTTTGCTTATATACATAAGATACTTGAAACACATTAAGATAAATATCAACCTGCCATGCAGATTAGGAGAGTATTGCATCATAACGGAGTGGGGTAACCAATATAAGGATACTCTCCTCTCAGCCGACCAACAACTTGTCTCCTACTTCTACTTCACGGGATCTCCGATCACATAGAGTAGGTTACCACTGTGGACAACTCAAATGGTGGGTCTCAAACCCATCTCCCTTGATGCATTATCTATCACATTACGTGATAGACCCTTTGTGAAGGGATCTGCAGATTTTTAGATGTTTGGATATAATCCAATGTAATAACTCCAGAGTTCTTCAATTTCCTGACAGACTTGAGTCTCCTCTTCACATGCCTTGATGACTTCATATTATCCTTAGAACTGTTTATCTTGACGATCACAGTTTGATTATCACAGTTCATCAGGATAGCGGGTATTGGTTTTTCAACCACAGGTAAGTCCATCAAGAGCTCACGAAGCCACTCTGCTTCAACAGTGGCTGTGTCTAATGCTGTGAGTTCCGCTTCCATAGTTGACCTCGTTAAGATGGTCTGCTTGCAAGACTTCCAGGAAACAGCGCCACCACCAAGTTTAAACAAATAACCACTTGTGGCCTTAATCTCATCAGCATCAGATATCTAGTTGGAATCACTATAACCCTCTAGTACCCTAGGATATCCAGTATAGTGAATCCCATAGCTCGCGGTGCCTTTCAAATAGCGCATAACTCTCTCAAGCGCATGCCAATGATCATCTCCCGGATTTGACACAAATTGACTCAGTTTGCTAACAGCAAAAGAGATGTCAGGCCTCGTGGCACTCACCAAGTACATAAGCGAGCCAATAATCTGAGAGTATGTCAGTTGATCTCTAGCAATCTGTTTATTCTTACGAAGTAGCACGCTAGGATCATATGGAGTTGGAGAAGGATTGTAGTCGCTATACCCAAAATGACTTAAGACCTTTTCCACATAGTGAGACTGAAGCAGAGTAATCCCACCATCATCATCTCTCAGTAGCTTGATGTTCAAGATAACATCATCTACCCCTAGATCCTTCATCTCAAAACAACGAGATAAGAAATCTTTGACCTCCTTGTTTAAATCAAGGTTGGTCCCAAAAATCAATATGTCGTCGACATATAGACAAAGAATGACTCCCTCGCCCCCACCATGGCGATAGTACACACACTTATCTACCTCGTTTACAACAAAGCCTTCAGCAGTTAAAGTCCTTTCAAACTTTTTGTGCCACTTCTTAGGAGCTTTCTTAAGGCCATACAACGACTTCAATAACTTACACACCTTGCCCTCTTGACCAGGTACTACAAAACCATCTGACTGCTCCATATAAATTTACTCGTCCAACTCTCCATTAAGGAAAGTGGTCTTAACGTCCATTTGATGAACGAGAAGAACGTGTGAGGCAGCCAATGAAAGTAGCACCGGTATAGTGGTCTATCTGGCCACTGGTGAGTAAGTATCAAAGAAGTCTTCACCTTCCTTTTGAGTATAGCCCTTGGCCACAAGCCTTGCTTTGTACTTCTCAATAGTACCATCAGGCCTAAGATTTTTCTTGAACACCCACTTACATCCTACAGGTTTGCACCCATAAGTACATTCAGTAATTTTCCAGGTTCCATTAGCCAAGATGGAATCCATCTCACAACGAACAGCTTCCTTCCAATAGTCAGCATCAAGAGATGCATGGGCTTCTGAAATAGTATTGCGTGTGTCATTCACAAGGTACACAATGAAATCATCACCAAAGGACTTTGCAGTCCTCTGTCTCTTGCTCCTTACAGGAGTTTCATGGTCATCCTCCTCAGGATTCTCAACGTGTTACATCGAAATGGTGGTCTCAGGAATTTCAGTTAAATCCTGACCAGATAAAGTAGGAATCTCCTGGTTTGATGAGGTAGGCATATCCTTCATAGGAAATATATCCTCAAAGAAAGTCTCATCATTCGACTCCATAATTGTACCAACATGCATGTTGGATACCTCAGATTTTACTATAAAAAATCTATAGCCAATGCTATGAAAAGAATAACCCAACAGAACACAATCTACGGTTTTTGGTCCAAGCTTGCGCTTCTTGGGGGTCGGTATATTGACCTTTGCCAAACAGCCCTAAGTACGTAAGTAAGAGAGTTTCAGCCTTTTCCTTTCTCATTCCTCAAATGGGGTAACAGTTTTTGTCTTTGTGGGAACTCGGTTTAGGACATGACATGCAGTCATTAGCGCCTCCCCCCACCATGCCTTGGAGAGACCCGAAGTATCTAACATGGCTTTAACCAAATCAGTTAGAGTTTGGTTCTTTCTTTCGGCCACCCCATTTGACTAAGGTGAATAGGGAGGCGTCCTCTCATGTATTATACCATGTCCCGCACAAAACAAATCAAATTCATTGGAAAAGTATTCTCCACCACGATCGGACCTAAGCCGTTTAATCTTTCGATCAAGTTGGTTCTCTGCTTCGGATTTATAGTTTTTGAAGTAAGTTAAAGCCTCATCTTTAGATTTCAGAAGATACACATAACAATATCTAGTAGAGTCGTCAATCAACGTCATGAAATATTTCTTTCCACCTTTTGTCATCACGCATTCATCTCACAGAGGTCTGAATGTATAAGTTCCAGTGGTGCCAAGTCTCTTGCATCCGCAGTCTTATGGGACTTGCGAGGTTGCTTAGCTTGAACGAATACTTGGCACTTGGAACCCTTGACATTAGGAAATTTCGGAATTAAACTCATATTAGCTAACCGCGTCATGCTACCAAAGTTAATGTGACAGAGTCGAGAATGCCAAACATTAGACTCATTATCACAAATATGATTAACAACTTTGGTGCAAATATCTGACAAAGATAGGCAGAACAAGCCTCCGCATTCATAGCCTTACCAATGAATTGTCCATACTTGGAAATTACAATTTTATTGGACTCGAAATCCAACTTAAAACCATCTCGACACAAGCGCGAACCGCTAAAGAGATTTTTATTGATTGAGGGTACATGATGAACGTTCTTCAGTCGCACGATCTTCCCCGAAGTAAAATTCAGATCCACCATACCGACCCCACGAACAGTAGCATATGACCCGTTCCCCATCAGCACGGGGAAAGTCCCTGTGACCTGATAAGAAGAAAACATAGAGGCGTCAGCACAAACATGAACATTGGCACCAGTATCAATCAACCAATCAGGACACTAACATAATGAAAGAATTGTAGGGACGTACCCAGAGTCTTTCATCTCCGTGTCAATGACAACATTGGCGGTCTTGCCGCCATTCTCAGGTCTGCGCTCCTCATAGAGATCCGGGAAGCTGGAGGCCCAATGCTTTGCACTACCGCAAACATGCCACACTCCCTTCTTCTTATTAGGATTCTTCTTGAAGTTGGTAGGCTGTGACAGCATGTTCTTTCTATCAAACTTGCCTTTTCCACCAGATTTATTCTTGAAGTTGAACTTGTTGGGCTGGTAGTTCTTTTTCTGTACCATATGGGCACTTGAACCACCCTCAGGAACTCGAGCGCTTGTATCCTTTTCTCTCGCCTTCTCTTCAACATCAAGAGTACCAATGAGATTCGCAACGCAAAACTCTTGCCTCTTGTGTTTTAGAGAAGTAGCAAAGTTGTTCCACGAATGTGGAAGTTTGGCAATGATGCCTTCGGCCACAAACTTGTACGGCAACACACACTTGAAGTGCTCAAGTTCTTTGGCGAGCGACTATATCTCATGCGCTTGTTGAACAACAGAGCGCTCATCAGTCATCTTGTAGTCATAATACTGTTCCATGACATACAACTCGCTGCCAGCGTCCGAGGCCCCAAATTTGGCCTCGAGCACATCCCACATGTCCTTGCCGTTATCAAACGACATATATGAATCCACAATGGAATCATCAAGAATACCGAGGAGGGCACCCTTAAAGAGAGTATCGATCTTCTCATAGGCCTCCTGCTATGCAGGAGTAAGATCGTCCTCGGGCTTGCCCTTGGTGGCATCATAGCATTGCATGGACTGAAGCCAGTACACGGCTCTCGTGCGCCACCTCTTATAGTGCAACGCTTTGAAAGGCGGCGGCTTCATCGACGCAAGTAAGCCAGATGCAGTAAATTTCCTATAATCAGGTTTTTGGATTGTTGAAAGTATTAGCAATTTAGCATATGATTTAATCCATGAAATAGACAAACAATCCATGGCAATAACTAAACAGATCAAAGTAGCCATGTGATCTACTAAAACAGTAGACAAACAGATCACATCTAACATGAACACTACGAACATAACATGTAGCATGATCTCAAACAAAGAGGAACAGATCACGTACGGTGCAGCGGGTGTGGACCCGCTCGCGTTGGTGTCGCCCATGTCGTTGATGGAGAGGCTGACGACGTCCGGGAAGAAGTCGTCGTCGGAGAAGTAGTCATCGTCGCTGTCAGCATTCGCGCGAGTGCGCTCCCCAAAAACCTGATCGCCCCTCTCCCGTACAGAATCACGAGAGGCCGGGTTTCGGAGGCCTGTTGTCCCTTCTTTCGGTGCACGCTGGAAGAAGGGATGGAGATGACTTGGGCGGCGGCGCAATGATCTGAAACAAGGAGGAGGAACCATATGGTGGTGCGTCCAGGGTAAGGTTTGCACTGTTTATATAGACGCAGCGGGACGGGTCGACGTGGGAGTAGAGCCCACGAAAACGGCGTACCAATTAAGCATAATTAATGCTTCCGTTAATCATAGTTAATGCCTCATTAATTTTCCCCAAGCTGCAAAAATATAAGCGTACGCATAGCTTTGTCCTCGGCTCGGCTCATTCCCGAAATACGACGCGCGCGCGTGCGTCGTGACGAGGCGAGGCATGGCGAGGCGAGCGAGGAGGAGGAGTGCGCGTGTAGCACTTCTCTTCTCAAGCTCTTACAAGTGCTAGTGGAGCTCACCTTATAAACAGGTGTGGCTCTCCCTCCACAAACGAGGTGGTATTAAACTTCCCACCACTTGCTATGCATGAATGTTCCAAGAGAATTTCAGAATTTACAAAGTGCTTTGGGCCAAAGGCCCACTCAGCAAATAGGTGTAAAATTCAGCAGATCCGAAATGTGAGGGACAAAGATGGATGAAGCTCCCAGGAAATTACCATCTCTTCGTTTGCAAACCACGGCAGCCGTCCCGCAGTTCCTTGCCAAATCAACAGCTGCATCAACGTTAAGTTTCACCATGTTTTGAGGCGGGGGGATCCAGGTTGCAACCCTTGGTAAGCGAACTATATTCCGTGGGGGACTTGAAATTTTCAGAGCCTTCAAATCTGCCAGAAAAGAGCAAATGAAGGAATGCATCTGGAATGGGCTCTTGTATATATCCTTGTGTATAGCCTTTCTCCGAGTAGACCAAATCGCCCACAAAGAAACCGAAAGGGTGATGAAATCATCCGAGGACAAAAGATCATGCATATTCAAAATCCAGAGTTTGGCATCCGGGGTGGAAAGCTCGCTCATAGTTTCTGTGATCTCTTCCGGGAGTAAAGCCCATATGCTCCTGGACATTGCACACTCCAAGAGGGGGTGCCTCCAACTGTCTTCAGATCCGAATAATAAACACACACTTGTCGTGGCCATGTTCCTGTGGTTGAGAAGTTCAAAGGTGGGAATCGAGTGTCGAGCAAGACGCCACAGGAAGTTAGATATCTTGGATGGGAGATTCGCCTTCCATAGTTCTGGCTAGCTTGCGCCATTTACAGAAGTGTTTGAAGATTCATGACGGTCCTCCAGCATCCCTTCCCTATTCCTCTTTGTTTGCATGAAATTTATGTAAGCTGATCTCACAGAGAAGTTGTCGTCTCTCTCGCCATACCAAGCCCAGAAGTCCTGCAGGGGCTGGGTACAGAGAGGTATACCCTGGATCACCTCGCAATCGATAGGAACAAAAGTCGCTCGTATGACCTCCTCATTCCATGCTGCATTGTTTCTTTCAATAAATTCCACAACCCTCAGAGGCGGGTTCTGAACCAAACTTGTGATCAACCTCTTCAAGTTCTCCCGTGGCAGCCAATTAGTGTTCCATATCTCTGTAGACTCGCCATCCCCTATCCGCCTAAAAAGGCCCTTCCATAAGACATCACGTCCATCAAGGACTGAACGCCAAACTGATGAAGGATGGGACCCCATATTGGCTTCTAAGATCGTGGTGTCAGGGTAGTAAATCTCTTTTAGAATCCTTGCACTCAGCGAGTTGGGGAGATTCCAAGCTTGCCTTGCCAAGAGTGCCAAGTTAAAAACTTCTAAGTCCCTAAACCCGAGGCCACCCAAATTCTTGGGTAAGGCATCGTGTCCCAAGAAACCCAAGCCGGAGACTTCTTGCCATTCTTGTTTCCCCACCAAAATTGCCTAATCAAAGAGGTCACACTCTCGCACACGCCTCTGGGAAGCCTGAGGCATGAGATAGAGAAAACCGGAATTGCTTGTGCCACTGATTTTATTAGGACTTCTTTGCCGGCATATGACAGAATCATTTGCAACCATCCCTTTACCTTGCCCCAAACTCTATCTTTTAGATACTTGAAGGTACCATTTTTATTCTTCCCCACATCAGTAGGCATGCCAAGATATCTCTCTGTCAAAGCTTCACTCTAAACTTGAACAATCTGCTTAACCTCGTCACGGAGTACTTGAGGGCATCCTTCGCTGAAGTAAATTGAGGATTTGTCCCGGTTGATTCTCTGTCCCGAAGCCTGGCAATATGTCTCCAACAGGGTTGATACACCTAGAGCCCCTTCTGAACTTTCCTTAAAAAGCAGCAGGATGTCATTAGCGAAAAGTAGGTGGTTTACAACCGGAGCTGTGGGAGCCACCTTGACACCAATCACTTGAGATGACCAAACACTAGATTTGAGGAGGCACGAAAGGCCCTCTGCTGCTATTAATAAAAGATAAGGGGATATCAGATCTCCCTGTCGTATACCTCTGCTAGGATTAAAAGCTTCCAATCTCTCTCCATTGAAGAGCATGGAGAAAGAGACCGTAGACACCATTGTCATTACAGTTTCCACCCAGGAGGGTGAGAATCCCAATCTTGTTAGAATACCTCACAGATAATCCCATTCAAGCCTATCATATGCCTTCATCATATCAAGTTTTAAAGCACATACCCCATTATGTTTCGACATGTTGTTCTTCATAAAATGCAAGCACTCGTAAGCACTAATGATGTTATCAGTAATCAATCTACCCGGAACAAAAGCAGATTGTCACTACTAGGAGAAAGGCTAGTAGTAGCGCCCCATTTTGGCTTATCAGTAGCGCCCCATGGCGTGCTAATGATAGCACGCTACAGCTAACTTGTAGCAGCAGCGCACACTTGCAACCGCTATTGCTACGTAGGGTTAGAAGTAGCGCCTCCTGGATTGGGCACTACTAATAGATATAGCGGCAGCGCCTGCCTCTGTCAGGCGCTACTAGTAACATTTTTAATTTTTTTCCTTTTCTGCCTATTTTCTCCTATTTGTTTGTACATGTTTCATAGTATAATGCACATAATAGTATCATCGATTTATAGACATACACACCTCAATATCTCATACACAGACAATAGTCTAAATCGATCATCTCATATATATTATCACATGATCATAATATCCAACACAAAGGTTAATATCGAACACAAAGGTCAACTTTTCCTAGTTTAACTTCGCTAATATCCAACAACATAATGTTTAACAACAACTACGAACCAACCTACTGATCACCACCACAAGGTGAAATGAAAAAAACCAAAAGACACCCCACATTCCATTATGTAATATGGAGAACAACTTGTCTCCATGTTTGATGTTCATCCTATTCACTATCCTTTTCCATCCTCTTATTCTTACGCAGCCATCATCTCCAGCTTCAGTGGAGTAGTCAGCGCTGAAGAGGACATCCCATGCCCGTGCAGAAACAACTATAAGCTCGCCTTGAGGAGGCATCCACTTAGGCGTACATGCTGCCAGGATTCTCTGTTGAAAACGTACCAGTAAAATACTTAGTAATACATTATACTTAATGTTAGGTCAAAAGATTTCTAAAAATGGACTAGTGTGATAGAATAGTAAAAAATCTTACCATGATATAATCTTTTACATGTCCTGGAAACAACTTGACAACAAATGGAACATATGGTGTATAAGGTTCGCCAGTATTATTCAAGTTCACAAACAAAGGAACACCTTTAAGAACATTGATAAAATCATCTTGTTCATCAATTGTCAGGCCAAAGCCACCATTATGAAAAGTATTATCAAACATCTTCCGAATTTCATTTGGAGCTTGGAGATAAACTAACAATTATAAATAAGTTGTCAACTTGGGAAGCAAGAAAATAAGCAAGTAAACAAGTCAAAGTTGTTTAAGAAACTCACGTGGAGATAGAACCAACTTAATGTCGTCCACTAGCATAGAAATGTCCTTATTTCGAAATGTTTGACCATCTCGACGACGAAGTCCAAGATAAAATGTTATTTGTATATCATCCTCTAATGCAGATGCCTTTCATAGTGCATACCAATTTTGACAATCAAAATATGTGCTATTTGGTTCATTAAAGACCTCGACCTTTACAGTTATACCATCTTTCGTCTTAATATTCACATATTTTTTGGCATTCTCACGCCACTCATCGATTTTGACAAAGTCGCAGACGTGAGGTCTTGCGTAGCAAGGGATGTGCTAGTTGATTATAAAACAATTACACGTCAAAACAAAAACTAAGTGAAGCATGCTTAAATAAGAAGATGACGCAGAAGTTGCATACCGTTCAAAATTTGAAGCCCTCCCTAAGCGTGATGGAGAAGTATCTTTCTTCCTCCCCATCCAACTCTGTAAACTTGTCGCACCAACCCGAGTCATCGCCACAATAGTCGCACTCGGGGATTCTATCGTCGTCAGCCATTTTTTGTGTTCATAATTCAAAAATTAGTCCATATACACAAGCAACTACAGGGATGGAGCAAGCGAGCCAAGTAAGATGCACAAGTTCCTTACTTGTGCATATCACAAGGCTCGCTAACTCATCCCTGCTGTCACAATATTTGTCACAATGGTTTTAATCATCAGCATTTAAAACAAAAGGAAAAACAGATGAACTCAAATAAAATCCAACAATAATATTTTATCATATAATATCACTAATATATCTCGAATAATCCAGTCAATGCAAAAATAATATCATCAGTACATCTCGACTACAACATCTAGGAAATTCACTACTACATCTCAAAAAATCAAACTCAACGACGACCCGGAGCCAAGCCGCGAGTGGTAAACACCCAAAGATAAGGAACCGCCACAGGAACATAGCTCAGGTGAGAGCCGTGAAGAATCTTCCAGGTATTGCCCGTGGAAAACCCGGCGTCCAACGCAACCAAGTAGCGACGGACGTGCTTGTCCTCCTCCCTGACCCGGCGACGTACCACCTCCTCGGGGGCCGGCTCCCTCTGCACCGGTTGTGGCCCACGTGACCGCCACCAAAGAAGCTCCGGGTCGACGACAAGACCCGGAATCCTCACCAAGCGGCGCGCCCCGGAAACCACCTCCCAGTTCCGGACATTGCGCATCCCATCAAGCAGGTGCTCCCCGTCACCGCGACGGGGATGCGGGCCACGCATCGTTGCCGAGAATTTATTTAATATACAAAGTTTTATTAAAATGAATGAGTGAAAAAATTATAGTAACTAACAAATTAACAAAATAAGACAAAAGTACGAACTAAAAAATTCTAAAAAAGGAGAAATAGTGCCTCATATTTAGATTGGACACATAAGCGATTCCAGGGAGAGTGTGACAGCGAACCCAAATAGGATGCACAAGTTCCGTACTTGTACATATCACAAGGGTTCACTTCACACTCTCCCCGATTTCACATAGTGTCATAATATATTTAAATCATCGGCATTCTAAAAAAGGAGAAATAGTTCCTCATATTTAGAATGGACACATAAGAGATTCCATGGAGAGTGTGGTAGCGAACCCAAATAGGATGCACAAGTTCCGTACTTTTACATATCACAAGGGTTCGCTTCACACTCTCCCTGATGTAACATAGTATCACAATATATTTAAATCATCGGCATTCTAAAAAATCCTAATTACCTCAATATGCTAACCAAAAATCCTAATTGCCTCATGTCATTGCTAAAAGTAGGAAAATGATTCTAGCAAATGTCACTATATTTATATCATTGACATTCTTAAAAATAGCAAAAGTAATTATTAAAAGTAATTTTATGCTAAACACCGTTTAATTCCCGTTTCGACAAATCTCAAGCACTCGATATGTCCTACTTTTCTAGCACAAGTCATGCCGAAATCCATGGAAATTTTCGGCATGACATTTGCAAAAAATTCGACATATCAAGCGCCTGAAATTCGCTGGAACGGAAATGAATCGACATTCCGGCAAATCATAGGCCACTCATATCCTGCAAACAATTATCCTAATTACTCAAGATGCTAACAAAAGGACAATTTAAACTACACAAGCACCACACACACATATTTAAACTAGAGAAGGATCACTAATGATCTTGTGTGCTTCTCACAAGTTACAATATTTTTCCCTAGCAATAATATGAACCCTAACAATGCATCCATAGCAATAGCAATTTTTCATAGCAATAGCAATCTAACAAAAATCCACATTATGTTCCATTCTAACAAAAATCCTACAAAATGTTTCAATCTAACTGAAATTATACGAATTGACAGAGGGGATTGAGCAGGAGACTCAACAGTGGGCGGCGGTGGCGTGGAGGAGCGGGGCTGGTTGGGGAGGCGGCCGGTGGGTAGGGGCAGAGATGGGTCGAGGAGGCGGGCGGCGGGTCGGGGAGACGACGCGGTCGGGGTGGCGGCGCGGTCGGGGCGGCGACGCGGGGGAAGAAGAGAAGGAGAGTGAGAGAGAGAAATGTGTGAGAGAGGAGAGGGTTAGGCCGGTTATGTGCGATCCACTTTCACAGCAGCGGGCGACAAGTCGGGGGTGCTACTGCTACGACACTAGTAGTAGCGAGCTATACAGAAAAGCGCTACTACTGTAACTTGTCAGCTGAGTTTGGTGGCGACCACCTTTAGCAGTAGCGGGCACCCGTAAGAGGCGCTACTGATAGAGGCCTAGCAGTAGCGGGCACCCTTAGAAGGCGCTACTGCTAATTAGCAGTAGCGCCCTCAGGAGAGGGGCTCTACTGTTAAGCCTCTACCTATAAGCTTTTTCCTAGTAGTGTGTTCTTCTAATATGATGTTGGGTAGAATCACTTTCAGCCTGTTAGACACCACCTTCGAAGAAATTTTATAAAGAACATTGCACAAACTTATAGGCCTAAATTTGGATAGATTCTCCGGATTAGAAACCTTTGGGATGAGAACTAGGATTGTTTCATTCATAATCTCGGGGCTCTCCTCCCCTCTGACAATTTTTAGCACAACGTCTGTCACCTCTTTGCCGCAAAGATCCCAATGACTTTGATAAAAGTGTGCAGGGAAACCATCGGGCCCCGGGACTTTTCTCGGGTACATCTGAAAGAGAGCATTATTTACTTCCAGTTATGTATAAAGAGCCAACAATATTGAATTCATTTCAGGCGTCACCTTGACAAGGACGTGTTTAAGAACCTCCTCCATGTTGGTTACTTCCTCTGAGGTGTACGAAGACTGATAAAAGTCATGCGCCATTGTCTTGAGTAACCTGGGATCATCCACAGAAACTCCCAGGGTATTTTTTAGGGCTTTTATCATATTCTTCTTGCGTCGCATACTCGCCCGCATGTGAAATAATTTGGTATTCTTATCCCCCTCGGCCGGCCATTGCACTCTAGACCGTTTCCTCCACATAATTTCCTCCCTGTGGTAGAGTTCTACCAACTTCTCATTCAATTTGATTTCAGCATGTGATGGGCGAGTACGGCCAGGGATGTTCTTCAACCTGTCCAGATCCCTGGTTTCATCCTTAATATCATTTCGGACCGAGCCAAATGTAGTTCTGTTCCAATGCTGGAGATCGCGGGATATATTGTTCAGCTTGTCATGGAGACCCGATGCTCCCGGTTCTGCTGACCAGGTATCCATGATTTTCTCTTTCCATTTATCATGTTTCTCCCACATAATTTCATGAACATCCCCGGGCCGAGATAGGCGCTGGTTTGATTTGTTAAAATCCACAAAGATTGGACAGTGATCTGAGGTAGCTGTTGTCAAATGTTGTACTCCGGCCCTGTTATTTCTTGCTGACCAAGCAGCATTTGCTAGGGCTCTATTGTCGGGACCCGGGGTTAGCGTATGCAAGCCTCGCTACAACACAATCATATGGAGAGCCGAGAACTGTACCCACTTGTCTAAGCAGACAAGGCCAAGCACAGAACGTTCTCGGAAAGCATCGAACGTGAGGGGCATCCCGTCCAGGCCGGATGATCAACTGAAATGGGTCCTCATCGTCCGCACACAAGTCTAAATCATATGTGTGGTGAACTCCCATACTCATAGACAAGTCGCCTCAACCGTACTATCGATTGTATTATAACCTTTACATAGACTTACTCCAGCCCGATCACTTAGTCGGGGTCTAGGGCGGGCTCGATCATACATCAAAGTGTGCACGTGACGGAGTCACAAACAATCGCATCTCGATGCCCCAAGCTGCGCACATCTAAGGGCCACTTGGTGTATAAAAGACCGCCAGCCAGATCACAACTAAGGTCTCGAAAACCCATACTAAGACATGCATGTTATAATCATACATGCATCACACATGTCCAGTATGAACAACAGGTATCATTGCAACTACAAAGTATACAACTTTATTGATAACTCTTACAGAGTGCACACAGAGATCACAAGTCTGTGATCCAACATTACATCACACATGCGGAAGCAAAGTAGGTCTGAGTACAGACAAGTTTAACAAATGGCTTAGAGAAGCCTTATCTATAAACAAGCCCTTCCACGAGGGAACAGTCGTCTGACTGGGACTACACTAGCTTGGTCTTGATCTGAGTCTTCATTCTTCGAGCTTCGGGTAGAAGCCACCATCGGGGTCGGTGGGTTCATCTAAAACATAGAATAAGAAAACGTGAGTACAAAGTCGTACTCAACAAGACTTATGTAGGAGCTATACTACTCATGCACATGTATCAAGGTAAAGGGAGGTGGGGTTCAATTGCAGAAGTGCCAGCTTTGACTTGGCTAGTCCTGAACTACGAGTACCAGACTTGAGGTAAGAAGCGTACATGAGTCCACTACTTTCTCAAACCAATTACACCACTATGGTGCCTTCCTCAACTTCCCCACGAGAAAGCACGCCATAGCACTCACACTTATCTTGGTGTATTTTAGAAGTATCCAGTTCAAGTTGTCTAATAATCAAGCTAAGCTTTCCAAGTAGTCCTTAACCGCGGACGCGGCTATTCAAATAGTTTTGTTAACCCTGCAGGGGTGTACCGCTACACACACGTGTCATCAGTTACCGCCTTTTGCGTGTCACCGTTCAAGAGGTGACAGCGAGGATGCCACCACAACTGTTACCTCATAGCCGATCTAGTCCAAGAAAGCCGCCTACCTGGGTTGGCTACCACTACCGTGAACCCGGCCGGTTTACCAAAGTGGGCCCAGCTGATGTGTGCGTGGTGCATAAGCCGGTCTCGGCTGAGCTGTTCTCTCACTTAGCAGCCAGGCCACAAACCTACCAGAACTCTGAACTACTGCGACATCTGGACATCGAAAGGGATGAGTTAATAGGTTGAGAGGGGTCAGTGAGCCCAATGTGTGGTTGTACTCTTCATCTTGTATCACCACACAAGAACTCGGACTTAGGGCGGTGTTCAACGAGACAACCCACTGTGTACTCCTACACAGCCTCTCATCGTTCACCTTGTATTAGGGTAGATTCACCAACACCTTTCCACCATCATCAACATGATCACTACCATCCCGACTCACATAACAGTATCAACATGGTATCACTCTAAGCATGCAAGAAGCAGTAACAATTGCAGGGGCCACATGATATCAATCAACTCCTACATTTGCTAGGATTGTGGTTTGCTTACTACTGTGACAAATGATAGGTCATGCAAAGGAATGGGTTCATCTATGCGGTAGAAACGTAGCATGGTAATCATCCTATACAATGCATAAGCGAGACATGAGAGGGAAGTGGGATTTTATCGACATGATCAATGGGGGTTTGCTTGCCTTGCTGACGAGGTTCAGTCACGGAGTCTTCAACGAAGGGGGTGATCTCGGGTTCCGGCTCCACTTCTATCAGCAACAAGACAATCATAGGATCAACATAATGTACAATGCACAATCACATGAATAAGATTGTAATGGTGATGTTCATGGTTGCATTGTGTGGACAATTCTATTTAAAAGGAATATATTGCATTTGAAATGCAAATTCAAACTCCATTTGATTTATCGATGAATTTCAAATGCATTTGAATGCATGGAAGTTCATTTGAAAAGGTTGAGCATGAAGTGATGTGGTATAGTTGAGGTAAAGCCTTTGATGTCTGGATGAATCCATCTAATAGAAGTGTGTTGCAAAATCATTTGCAAATTCACTCAAAAATTGAATTCAAATTAAAGACATATGGATGTTTGCCACTGTTCACCCAATTTAAATTGGTCAAACATACAAACAAAGTCCATATTCAGAAACCTTGTATTTTTCTGATAATTTTGGACATATTATTTGTCCAATTGGGAGTTAATATGAATTTTCTATGATTTTCCAAAGTTTATAGCCTTTTCTGGATTTTTCTGAATTATTTTAATTTGGAAAAAGGTTTATTGCGTCAGCATGAGATCATGCTGACGTGGGGGGGTCTGACTGGTGGGGTCAGGCTGTCAGCCTCTGGGTTAATTAGCCCGGTTAGTGTTAACTAACCAGGGTGGATTAAGGGCCCTAGGCCCACTTGTCATCGACTCTGGGGGGGGGGGTTAAGCATGGGGGTTAAGGCTAACCCACCGGCGGCTTGACGCCGGTGGACTGGCCACGGCGGCGCCCTTGCCGGACTTGCGTTCCGGGCACAGGAGGGGCGGATGAGGGCACCAGGGGGTGCCTCTCACTCGCGTGCGTCGCGTGGAGCACGCCGGGGACCTCGAGGAGGCCTCGGGCCACGCCGGCGACGAGGGGGCGCGGCGGCCGTGGCACAGCGTTGACGAGGAGGCCGCTAGAGGGCACGTGGAGAGGAACGGAGGGCACAGGTGTGTGCTGCGCGAAGGCGCGCGTCTTCTGGTGCCATAAGGGGGACACGGGGAAGCGCCAGGGCGACGGCGGCTTCGAACCCGCGGCGGTCGGGGTCACGGGTGCGGCGGCGCATGTGACACAGAGCGCGATAAGACGCTGGAGAAGGCTCGTTGCACTCCTGGAGAGCGCAGGAGCACGATGAACATCTTGGTAAGGTCAACGGAGCACGGGAACGAGCTCGGGGTCAGCCATGGCGGCGACGGAGCTCGGCTCCCTTGGCGATCATGCGTAGAGGAAGGGAAAAAGCACGGAAGCAGAGGGTAAATTCTCACCCCAACGTGAGGAGTGCAACGGCGCGGTCAATGGAGGCGGGAAGGATCTGTGGATGGAGTAATCGACGGCGAAGTTCTGCGGCCGTAGACGAAGAAGATGACCCGATTCGTCGGCGCCGGGGCGTTCCAGCTCGCGGGAATCTGCAGGGTGGTGAAGACAACGGCGAAGAACGCGATGGACACGATGGTGTAGCTGCTCGTAGTCGTTGGCTGCGCGGACACGGCGGCGCGCTCCGCTGTGGCGTTCGGGCGGCGAAGGAATTGGGTGAGGAAGAGAGGGAGCGTGAGCCTGGAGGGGGGGAAAGGTTCCACGGCGACAGGGGCGACTCCGTGGCGTTAGGATAGAGCTTGGGGGCGCCTGGAAGGCCCTCGTCGTCGCGGTGGCAGTCGCCGCGCGCTCTGCTGCCTCCAGCGAGCTGCTTGAGCTAGAAGACAGAGGACTTGGCGGGCTGGGCCGGCTGCTAGGCTGCGGGGCGACAAGTTGGGCCCCTTTGCCCAGGTAAGTTTCTTTTTTTTATTTCTTTTTTGTTTCTTTTCTGCATTATGTTTTTTCTTGCTAAAAAAATAGCTAGACAATTTCTAAAATGCTACAAATTTTTATGTGGCCTCACAATATATTAGGCTAGCCACTTATTAAATTTGAACATTTTTTAAATTCAAATAATTTGAACTTTAATTCAAATAGGGGTTTAAATTTAAATCCATGCTCCTATTTGAATATTTCAAAAATCCATGAGCATGGGGTTGGTCCCACATCACTTGATATGTGATCACGCTCATTTATGGGAGTTTTCAAAAATACGAAAGGAATTTTTGGAGCAACTTTTTATCTGGCCATTTGAATTAATTCATCTGGGGGGTGTTCTCTCTCCCATTTTGATTTCTTTTGAAAATTTTATCATGATGCAAAGTGACTCTTGATCCTAGCACATACCTAACTTGGGGTTGTGACATCTATCCAGCCGAGCCCTTGTGAAGGTACCCCCAGCCACCTTCTTCTCAAAGGTTCAAAAGTGACCACTTTACCCCAAGTCCATCAGCATTCTCACGTCAACGGTGTCCCTAAAACCTTGGATCTGCGCGTTACTTCGCTGACAAACCCCATCATGTTCTTCTGGGCGTAGGACTTCGTTGAAGTCTCCAATGCAGAGCCATGGTAAATCATTCAGAGTGCTGATGTCTTTTAAGATATCCCATGACTGGGAACGGAGGTGAGTTTGAGCCTCCCCATAGAACATTGTAAACCTCCATGACTCTTGGTCACCCTCGGCAATGGTCACATCAATGTGGTAAACTGAGGAGCAAAGAATATCCACTGTGATCTCATTATTCCAAAAGATTCCAATGCCACCGCTTCTTCCCTGGATATCGATAGCATAAGAATTATCATAGCCCAACGAGCTAGCTAAACCTTCTACCCTTTCTCCTTTAATATGAGTTTCAACAATACAAAGAAGGGTAGGGGAAAATTTCCTCGCGAAATCGCGAAGCTCTCGAACTGTCGCGGTTCTTCCCGCGCCTCGACGGTTCCAACATAAGGCACTCATTGGGCCAGGCGGCACTCCTCCCGGGAGCCCGCCAATTTTTCCATCATGTTTGATTGAGAAGTAGTGTTTTTTGAAGTGGTCTTGTCCTAGACTTTAGTCCTCTTCGGTTCTTTTGTGGAACTAGGGCTAGGTGGAACTGCAGGAGGGGGTGGTAGGCTTGGAACAATGGGAAGATTCCCATGCGGCACTTCAACTCCCTTCATAGCAGTAGAAGACTCATCCGACATCCGCTTCTTGGACACGTCATCAGCATCTTCCATCTCTGCATCATTAGTTTTTCCTTCCCCCGGCGGTTTACTCTGAAGAACAGTATTAATTTGTGTTCTGTCGTCGAAATGTAATGGCAGATGCCATGGGGATGGCTAAAGAGGGGGACAAACTGAGGTTAGTGTCGTTGGTACCGGAATCGAGAGTGGGAACACACAGTGAGACACCGCAATGTACCCAGGTTCGGGTCTCTCCGTAGAGATAACACCCCTAGTCCTGCCGAGCTATCTATATGTAATAACTCTGGCTACAATTAATGCTCCTTGAGTTGTTTGAGAGGAAGGAGAAGAGGGCTCTGTGCACTGCTCTCTCCTTGCTCTCTCTCTGGTAGGTGAAATTGTAATAACTGCTCCGTCGTTCCTCACACAGGAGGGGTACCCGGGGCTCTTATAGGCCCAGCCCGGGGTACAAAGGTAAATATACAACGGAAAGGGCCCAGCTGCCAGACTCAGACAAGCTAGGGTCCTCACATCGTGCTCTCCCGGATGACCCGGTGTAGACTTGCGGCTCACCATGCCGCTATCTTGTAGACCTTGCTAGTGAACGGTGGAGCTAGGGACTTAGGCCTGTCGGCCTGTCTGCGTGATCGGTGCTGGAGGAGACCGCACGCCTTTGACATGCCCGATCTTCAGGGATTGCGCATTGAATGAACTTGTACCAGGTGTCCGACCTGGTATTCTGGTCGGAGATTGTTCTATTCTCTTCGGCCGAATGATCCTAGGTGAGTCCGATTGCACTCTCTCTGGGGCAATTGGCCTCCGACCTGATCAATTCGGCCCATTACTTGCTTAGTCTTGATCAGCTCATCCTTGATTAGATCGGCGACCATCAAGTCGGTGATCTTAGCTCTGATGAATTGTTTCCCCTGGGTGACCCTACCCGGGGGTCATTCCCCCGACAGTAGCCCCTGAAGCTGCGGAGGTCCCGCCGAACTAAGAGACATCGGGGCCTGCACAGGTTCCTCCCATGCCTCTTGAATTTTGAATCTTTCTTTCTGACCGATTGCTCTCAATGGGCCGATTGCTCACGATCTGCCGATTGCTCTTGACCTTTTGACCGATTGCTCTCAACCGGTCCATTGCTTGCGATCTGCTGATTGCTCTTGATCTTATCAACCGATTGCTCTTGATATTCTCAGCCGATCTGGCCAATGGTTAGTTTGACTGGAATGTTGACCGAAACTTGCCGCTTCGAATTCGCCGTGGAATGCGGAACGACGTGCCACAATTTGACATGCCATACCTAACACCTTGAGCCACGCACGCATGTCCCGTCCCATCCGCCAGATCTTCTGTGCTCTGAACTGGTGATTCACTAGAAATACACGCGGCCATACCGGCCACTGAGTCGGCACAGCGGATCCCACTACCGCCCTGCTGGCTCTTTCAATAGCCCGAGGGGTGGGGATACGCCACGCATTGCCTACTCCATCTTCATCCTCCAGCGCTCCTCCTCTGTCTCCGCCGCCGCCACGCCTTGTGCTCCGGTGCTGCTGCTGCCGCCGGAACATAGATCTTCTCTGCCAATGCCTTCCCGGATGCTCTCCGCCGCCAGCACCACCACTTCTCCTCCGCCACCATTGGTGGGCGAGGATCTCGGTTTCCGCCTTCGCCGCCGCCGTCTTCATCATCGTCTTCTTCCTCGAGCTCGTCGTCGCCCACCACGGATTCAGACTCTTCCATGAGGGACGATGGTGCCGCCGCCCGCCAGAAAGGCTCGTGGAAGGGCTCCCATGTTACGGAGATGCACGTTGCTCTCCTCCGCCGGGCACGCAAGATCTCGGCGGACCTTTATTTCCGCATCCCCGTCCCCGAGCTTGCACCCATGCCCAAGGCCGGCGAGCGCGTTGTCTTCCTCACCCATTTCCAGCGCGGCTTCAGGCTCCCGGTGAGCCACTTCTTCCGCGAGTTCTTGGACTTTTTTCGACTGCAGCCGCACCACCTTGGAGAAAATTCCGTCATGCTGCTCTCCGCATTCGTGACGCTGTGCGAGGGCTACCTCGAAGTTCGACCCACTATTAGCCTCTGGTCCCGGATCTTCCACTTCCGCAGCTTCTGAGTGGGCATGGGGGTATTTGACGTGAACCCCGAAACTCAGAAAAAATAAGAAGTGAAGGTGATGGCCGAGTGCGGAGCTGCTACCATCTATCTTCGCAACTCCGGGCTTTATCCTCATCCCCAGCCACCGCAGCCTATCAAAAACTGGCAGATGGGGTTCTTCTATGTCTCTTCTCCGGATGGTAAGGATTTGCTGAACCTGGCCGAATTGTTCCTGCCGCCTCCGACCACCAAGCACAACTGGTCCCAGAAACTAGGCGATGGAGACACCGATCTGGATCGGCAGATGGCCCACATCCAATTCCTGATGGCCGAGGGAATGCAGCATGCCGACCTGGTGGCCGCTTGGCTCTGCAGCCGAGTGCTCCCGCTTCAGCGCCGATGCCATCGCATCTGCGACATGAATCAGTTGCGAGACCCCACTCGGATCTCTACCTTCAAAATATCAGAAACAGAGCTCGTTCGCCGGCTGAATTTTCTCACAGAAGTCAAATCTACTGAACCTTTTGTGTTCGGAATGAGTGCGTACAACCGCCTCCGACCTTGCCCCGTGGTATGCCTCTACTTACGATCTTGCACTGATTTTTCTTTGCTTTCTTGTTGATTCTGATCGGTTGTTCTTCCCCAGTAATTTCTTGGCTCCAGGGCCATGCATGACGGGTAGGCCGCTTCTGGCTACCACCCCGACCGTGCAGACAAGGATGCCGAGGACCTGGAGCTCGAGGAGGAAACGGACTTTGAATCAGAAGCCCGCACTGCCTCCTTCGGACTTGTCCGCGATCAGCCGGGTGAGTCTGATTCCTCCATCAAACGCTTCATGGCCGAGGGGAGTAGTGACACTGATTCTCCCGGTGATTGCGGCGCAGAGTCCAAGCCGATTGCACAAACGACGGCTTCGGGAAAACACCCCCGAACAGATGATGTCGCTGGCCCCTCCAAGGCTCCCCCAAAGAAAACTAACAGGAGACCAGGCCGCCGAGATCCTCCTCCGATTGCTTCTAGGCCCTCCGGCCCCGTGCTCTCTCCTGCACCTCTGAACATCATCCGCCCGAACTTCTCCATGGCCAGTTTTTCCGCTCAACTGCCCCGAACTTCTGGGTATCTCCTTTTGTTTGCTTTTGCTTGCGCCAGCTTTCTCCGATCATTCACCTCACTTTTCCTTTTGTGACGCAGGGTTTCCCGAACTGTTGCTCCTACTGCACCTGGAGCTCCTCCGACTGCGCCCCCTGTGGCGCCTGAGGTTTCTCCGAACGCAGCCGATGCAACCTCCACTACTTCCAACGTTTCCACCGTGCCTTCATGCAAAAGGGCTGCCGCCGACACCTCCAAGGCCGAGCAGACCAAGAAACAAAAATCCGCCGTCGCTGCTGCTAAACAAGCGCGACCGACTGATCCTCCTCTGACCTCCACGGCCGCCACATGTCCGATTGTTGGCACGCAATCGGTCATCCCTGCAACCACCGCCACTGCTCCGATCCTCATCTACCCATCTGGGATCGCACACCCTTATGTGTCGGTCACGGATCGGTCCGATGCAGATGCTGCTCAGCCTGGGGCTTCTTCAGCCCAGGCCACTATTCATGAAGATCCAGCTCTTGTAGCCGGATCGGAGAGCGTCGTAGCCAACCCCATCAACCCGACTGCGTCTCCCCCTATCGCTCCCCGAGTATCATTCCCGATTGCCTCTCATGTCCCCGTTGGGGCCAGTACTGCCATGCCTCCCTTGTCCAGCGCCGTTGTGCGCCAGCCGCCGACCACGACCCACTAGATCTCACGAGCGGATCGGTTCCGCCAGGCGTACACTGGCACCCTCGACGTCTCACCGGTCCGACCCTCCGCCAATTCTGCCACTCCGCCTCCTCCTGGGTCCGAGGACCAGATCCCCGCCCATATTCAACATCGCCTAGGTGGTCTTGCAACCCAAGTCAAGAACCTTCCCACTAGCGATCTGAATCAGATCCTTGCCTCCGAGCATTCTGTTTCTGTAAGTTTTTTTTCAGTGGGTGCTCTCCTAGCGCACCCACTAGGTGTAGTCCCCGAGATTCCGGCCGATTGCTCGCAATTCGCTCGGATCTTACTTTCTTTTGCTTTACTGCTTATTCTTTATCTGACCGACCCATTTTTCAGGCCATCTGTGATAGACGCCAAGCTATTTTTTAAGACTTGCTGGACGCTTATTCAGCGAGCCAAAATCTGTTGCCACCCTCAAGAAGAAATCTGACGCACAGGATGCCAAGATTCAACAACTGACGGGTAATCTTTTGCTTGCTCTATGTTTGCTTCCGATTGCTACTGCCTCCTCACTTTCCTTCCCATTTTTAGTTGCTGCCACTCGCTCCTCCGAACTAGAGGCCACCCAGAAGAATATTGCGGAGCTGGAGAGTTGGCTCGGTGAGAAGAATGCCCAGCTCAGAGATGCTGAGAAAGAGCGCGCTCGGCTGATTGGTGTTGAGACCGAGCTACAGGCTAAGATTCAAAAAATGACCAGCGAACTTTCCGCTGTGAAGGTTTCTCATGATGCCGATATGCAAAGGCTGATAGACGCTCGGCATGAGGTTGAAGGCCAACTGATGAAGGAAAAGGAAGTAGCTATCAAACGCGCCGAGGACATGGATGCCCAGCACCAGAAAGAAATCCGAGGCGCTCAAGCCAATGTTGATCTCGCCGTGCCTGCCTCCACCGAGTGGATCTTGCTCTTGCTGGTACTTTTCTCTATTATGTTTGTCTTTACATTACGATCTGATATTACTGCCCTCCGAACTAACTTTTTCTCCGATTGCTCTTGCCAGATGCCTGGCCCAACTCCACCGCTGCCTCCGAACAAGATGTTGCTAAAGCCTGCGGAGTGTGAGATGTAGTGGTTGCTACTGATGCCGGCTGGGATGCCAAAGACTTTGTTGTAGCTCTGGATGCCTGAGTGCCTCATGTGAAGGGTGCCATGTGCACCTACAAAGCTGGGGTCCAGAAGCTAAACGACATGCTCTTAAAGTCCAGGACGAAGCAGATTGCTGGTGAGACAAATGAAGATGTGGCTCGGAACCTCAAGGTCGCGCCTCGCCAGTTGGACATAATGCTTGATTCTGCTTTCTGATCTGGCGTACAAGCTGCCCTATCCATCATCAGGAGCTGGTACCCCGAAGTAGATCTGAATCTGATGCACGCCTTGTGAGAGGGGTCGGAGAACATTGTTGGTGAAGTCTGGACCCGGATATGCAAGGTTGCAGAGGAGCTCTCGCTGGGCATAAATCTTCTGGAGCTTACTCCCTATCTCGATGACGAAGGCTCGCCGATCCCGGCGGCCTCACTTTAGCAATCTTCTCTACACCAGCAGGGAGGATGGTGCCCAGTCCCGGCCTGCTCGGCGAGTTTCAGGACCCGGAATATGCGTATGTAATTCCAGTCACACCTCAATCATATGGAGAGCCGAGAGCCGTACCCACTTGTCTAGTCAGACAAGGCCAAGCACAGAACACTCTCGGAAAGCATCGAACGTGAGGGGCATCCCATCCAGGCCGGATGATCAACTGAGGTGGGTCCTCATCGCCCGCTCACAAGTCTAAATGATTATGCGTGGTGAAATCCCATACTCATAGACAAGTCGCCTCAACCATATTATCGATTGAATTATATCACTTACATAAGCAGACTCCAGCTTGATCACTTAGTCGAGGTCTCGGGCGGGCTCAATCATACCACAAAGTGTGCCACATGACAGAGTCACGAGCAATCGCATCGCGATGCCCCAAGCTGCGCACATCTAAGGGCCACTTGGTGTATAAAAGACCACTGGCAAGATCACAACTAAGCTATCGAACCCCACACTAAGACATGTATGTTATAAACATACACGCAACATACATGTCCAATGTAAACAGCAGGTACACATTGCATGAACTCTACAAAGTATATCTTTATTGACTTACACATAGAGTACACAAAGATCATATGACTATGATCCATCATTACATCAAACAACGGAAGCAAATTAGGTCTGAGTACAGACAAGATTAACAAATGGCTTAGAGAAGCCTTGTTCAACATACGTGCCCTTCCACGAGGGACCAGACTACTGTCTGGAACTATATTATCTTAGTCAACGTCGAGCTTCAGGAAGGTGACTCCATCGGGTTCTGGGTTCTCATCTAAAACATAGAATAAGCAAACGTCAGTACAAAGTCGTACTCAGCAAGACATACATCAGAACTACACTACTCATGCTTAAGTTTCAAGGTAAAGGGAGGTGGGGTTTCAACATGCAGAAGTGCCAGCTTTGACTTGGCTAGTCCTGTACTACGAGTACCAGACTTGAGGTAAGAAGCGTACACGAGTCCACTACCAAGTCTCCAACCAATACACTACTATGGTTACTTCCTCGACTTCCCCACGAGGAGCACACCATAGCACTCACGCTTATCTTGCGAGTTTTAGAAGTATCCATTCAAGTTGTCTTATAATCAAGCACAGCTTTCCAAGTAGTCCCTTACCGGGGACGTGGCTATTCGAATAGTTTATTAACCCTGCAGGGGTGTACTGCTACACACATGAAACTATCAGTTACAGCCTTGGCCTCGACACCATTCAACCGGGTGTCGGCGAGGATAATTTCCACAACTTTTACCTCACAACCAACTCTAATCCAAGAATCAACCATCTGAGTTGCTCATTGCTCAAGAGTCCGGCCGGGTCAACGATGCAGGCGACCGAGACGTCACCTTAGCATATGGTTTTGCTGTCTCACAGGTCCACCCACATATCTAAATGATGCAAACTTTCATTCATTCTTTTTCTATGCATATGCCAAATGGAAAGCCCGAACAAGTGACTCCTGGACTTGAACTAGGGTGAGTTAGTTGGTTGAGCGGGGATCCATTTGCCCAACATGTGGTAGTACTCTTTGTCTTGGATCACAACACAAGAACTCGGGGCCTAGGGCAGTGTTCAACGAGACAACCCACTGTATACTCCTACACATCCTCTCATCGTTCACCTTGTTTAGTCAAGTTCACCACACCCTTTTCATCACAAGTAACATGAACATGACTGCCACCAACATCAATTCATCACCCAAGACGGACCAATGCTTCCACAACTCTAGGCATAGCATAAGCATAACATGGATGAATGGCCACATGATGATCACAAGCAATTCCTAGATCTGCTAGGTTGAGGTTAGCTTAATACTGTGGCAGAAATGATAGGTCATGCAAAGGAATGGGTTCAACTAGGGGTAGAACGTATCATGGTGAACTCCTAAACATGCATAAGCGAGAAAGAGAGGGAACCTGGTTTTTATAGACATGATCAATGGGGTTTGCTTGCCTTTCTGACGAGGTTCAGTATCGGGGTCTTCAACGAAGGGGGTAGCCTCCTGTTCCGGTTCCACTTCTATTAGCAACATGACAATCATAGGGTCAAAATAAAATACAATGCACAATCACATGAATAAGGTTGCAATGGTGATGTTCATGGTTGCAATGTGGGTACAATTCCATTTAAAAGAAGTGGAATGCTAAGTCACTTGCAAATTCACTCCAAATTTGAATTCAAATTAAAGCCATATGGACAAATGCCACTGTTCACCAAATTTAAATTGGTCAAACATGAAAACAAAGTCCATATTCACATTCCTTGCATTTTCTGATAATTTTAGACATATTATTTGTCCAATTTGGAGTTAAAATGAATTAGTTATGAATTTCCAAAGATTAATTCATTTTCTAGAATTTTCTGAATTTATTTTAAAATAGAAATTGATTTATGGCGTCATGCTGACATCAGCATGACGTGCGGGGGCTTCTGACCACTGGGACCCATCTGTTAGTGTCACTATTAATTTAATATGTTGATTTAAATTAATTAGAGGGTTAACAGAGGGCAGGGCCCACCTGTAAGTGACACTAGGGGTGGGTTTAAGGGTTAATTAACCCTGGCCACGTGGAGCTCACCGGCGGCGAGTCTCCGGCGACCCACCAGCACGGCGGCGTGCACGGGAACGTGCTCTGGGCACACGTTTGACGCACCAGTGGCATCAAACTGGAGCTGGGAGAGCGCCGCATCGTTCTGGAGTGGAAGGAGGAGCCGGGGTGCACCGGAGCAGCGACAGGGGTGTGCCCTAGCGGCGGCAGAACCATGAGCTGGATGTGGACCTCGCTATGGAGTTCCACTTGAAGCAGCAAATGGCTCAATCGAAGGAGTGGAGCGCGGCGAAGACGAAGGACAAGAAGACAAGCTCGATTGTGCTACAGGCGATCGTCTCCATGGATCCCGGCGGCGAGACGCTCTGGCTCCCATGGCGGATCGTGCTATAGAGGAGGAGGGAGACGAAGGAATGGCTCGGGTGAACCGTGAGCTCACTGTGAATTCAACGGAGGCAGTGGTGCGGTCATAGCTGCTCTGTGGTGGCCGGAATCGCAGAAATAACGCGTCGGCTCCGGCGAGAAGGAAACGGTGATTGCGATGGCTCCTGGAGCAATCAGGTCACCTTCTTCTACGGCTTGGCGTGGACGACGGCGTTGCGCGAGGGGGACACGGTCTCTGGGATCTTCTCCGACGTTGGCCGCGAGTTCTTGCGACGGTGAGCGGCGGCTGTCCTCGGGGAAGAAGGGGGAAACGCGCAGGGAGCTCAAGAGGAAGCGGCGAGTGGGGGGGTGGATGAGGCGTGTCTCTGCGCGTCTCCTGGCGCGAGTAGGAGGGCTGGGGAGGCGCCAGGCTGGTAGGCAGGTGCCACCGGCGTTGGCATGCGCTCCAGCGAGCTGCTTGCCACGCCGGTGAAGACGACAAGCGGGGGAGGCAGGCCTGGGCTGTGGGGAGGTAAGTTGGGCCTGGGGCCCAAGGTAGGTGGTCTTCTTTCCTTTTTCTTATTTTCTTTCTGTTTTCTTTTCTGACATTTGGTTGGCCTGCTAAACAAAACAGTTAGGCATTTTATAAAATGCTGAAATTTTTTACATGGCCTCACAATATAATAGGCTAGCCACTTATAAAGTTTGAACATTTTAAAAATTTAAGTTATTTGAACTTTAATTCAAATAGGGGTTTAAATTTAAATCCATGCTCTTGTTTGAATATTTGAAAAATCCATGAGCATGGGGTTGGTCCCACATCACTTGATATGTGATCACACTCATTTATGAGACTTTGCAAAAATGCAAAAGGAATTTTTGGAGCAACTTTTATTTCTGGCCATTTGAATTAAATTCATCTGGGGGGTTTCTTCTCCCATTTCAATTTCTTTTTGAAATTTTAACATGAATGCAATGTAGCTCTTGATCCTAGCACATACCTAACTTGGGGTTGTGACAACTCGCCCCCACTGAAAAGAATCTCGTCCCGAGATTCAGAAGTCGTCGGGAGGAAGGTGGGTACTCGGCACGGAGGAGGTCTTCTCTTTCCCATGTTGCTTCTTTCTCGGAGTGATGTGACCATTGCACTTTTAGAAACCTGATCTTCTGACAACGAGTGACACGCTCTGCTGACTCAAGAATACGAACAGGGTACTCTCAATAAGAAAGGTCATTTTGGAGATCAAGCGTTTCATGGTCGACTTCGCGGATGGGGTCCTTGAAGCAACGCCTGAGTTGTGACACATGGAATACATCATGTACTCGGGAAAGGTGCGGGGGTAGTTTAAGTTGGTAGGCAACTTCTCCACGTTTGGCAAGAATGCGGAAGGGTCCGATGTAACGTGGGGCCAATTTGCCTTTGATACCGAAGCATTGGGTTCCCTTCAGAGGAGTAACCCGAAGGTAACCCTTCTCATCCAGATTGTAGCTTTCTTGCCTATGATGATGATCATAGTAGCTTTTCTGACGAGACTGTGCGGCTTTCAATTGATCACGAACAATGCGAACTTTCTCTTCTGCTTCCTTGATCATATCCGGTCCAAAGAATTGTCTTTCACCGGTTTCTGACCAGTTCAAGGGTGTTCGACATCGTCGTCCATAGAGGAGTTCAAAAGGAGCCATGTTCAGACTAGATTGGAAACTATTGTTATAAGCAAATACGGCAAACGGAAGAGATTTCTCCCAATTCTTTCCGAATGAGATAACACAAGCTCTGAGCATGTCTTCGAGAATTTGGTTAACCCTCTCAACTTGACCGCTAGACTGGGGATGGAAAGTTGTACTAAAGGAGAGATGAGTTCCCATAGCATTCTGAAAGCTTTCCCAGAATCTAGAGGTGAAAAGGCTACCACGATCAGAATTGATTTCCAAAGGGACACCATGAAGAGACACAATTCTAGAGACATACAAGTCCGCTAACTGACTAGCAGTTATAGACTCGCGAACGAAAGGAAGTGAGAAACTTTGGAAAGTCGATCAATGAGAACGAAGATGGCATCATTTCCTTTCTGGGTTTCTGGAAAGCCAGTGATGAAATCCATACTGACTTTGTCCCATTTCCACTCGGGAATAGGCAAAGGTTGAAGAGTACCGGCAGGTCTTTGGTGTTCTGCCTTAATGCGACGACAAACATCACATTCAGGAATGAACTGAGCAATTTGTCGCTTCATCCTAGTCCACCAAAATATCTGGCGTAGGTCTGGGTACATCTTTGTGCTACCAGGATGAATCTAAAGGGGAGTATCATGAGCTTCCTTAAGAATTAGCCTTCTAAGATTGTGTTTTCATGGTACAACCAATCGAGTGCCAAAGAAAATGACACCTTGATCATCTATGGAGAAACATTTAGCAACTCCGCTAGCAATGTTCTTCTTGATCTCTCGAATACCACTATCACGTTTCTGGGCGGCTATGATCTTATCCTCAAGGGTTGGTTTTTCTACCAAGGTAGAAAGATAGCCATGAGGAACAATCTCAAGATTGAGCTTGCGAAATTCCTCTGAAGAAGTGGTTGACACTGTTGTAACATGAGGTTGTTACAATACGACTTACGACTTAGTGCATCAGCCATGACATTGGCTTTGCCTGGGGTGAAAGAAATTCCTAAGTCATAATCTTTTATCAACTCTATCCAGCGTCTTTGCCTGAAATTAAGATCTGGCTGGGTGAATATGTATTTGAGGCTTTGGTGGTAGGAATAGATCTCACAACGACTACCAAGGAGGTAATGTCGCCAAGTCTTCAGGGCATGAACTACGGCAGCGAGTTCAAGATCATGGGTAGGATAGTTCTCTTCATGTGGACGCAACTGGCGTGAAGCGTAAGCTACCACATGTCGATCTTGCATAAGTATGCATCCTAACCCTTGCCGTGAAGCGTCACAATAGATCTCGAAATCCCTTTTGGTGTCTGGAGGTGCAAGTACGGGTGCAGAAGTCAATCTTATTTTTAGCTCTTGAAAGCTTTCCTCGCACTTGGGGGTCCATTCGAATTTCTTATCTTTCTTGAGGAGTTCAGTTAGAGGCTTTGCAACTTTGGAGAAGTTCTCAACGAAGCGGCGACAATAGCTTGCTAAGCCAAGAAAACTCCTAACTTGCTTAAATGATTCAGGTGGAGTCCAGTCAAGGACGGCCTGAACTCTCTCGGGATTGACAGCAATGCCTTTCGCAGAAATCACGTGGCCTAAGTAGGTCACTTCTGGTAGCCAAAATTCGCACTTAGAGAACTTGGCATAAAGGCGATGCTCTTGAAGTTTCATCAATACCAGCCTAAGATGTTATGTGTGCTCTTCTTCGTTCTTTGAGTAGATGAGAATGTCATCTAGATAAACCACAACGAATTTATCTAAGTACTCCATGAAGATCGAATTCATCAAGCGCGAGAATGTGGCGGGGGCATTGGTTAAACCGAAGGACGTGACGGTGTACTCGTAAAGACCATATCGAGTAGTGAAAGCCGTCTTGGGAATGTCCTCGTTTCGGATTTTGATTTGATGATAGACTAATCTCAAATCCATCTTGGAGAAGACAAAGGATCCAGCAAGTCTATCATAAACATCATTGATCCTGGGCAGTGGGTACTTGTTATTTATCGTTGCTAGATTTAGCGGGCGATAGTCTACGCACATCCTTTCTGTTCCATCTTTCTTCGTTACGAACAGAACGGGGCAACCCCATGGCGATGAGCTAGGGCGGATGAAGCCTTTTGCCAATGAAGCATCAAGTTGGGTTTTTAGCTCAGCTAACTCATGTGGGGCCATTCTATATGGGCGTCCGGAAATTGGGGTTGTGCCTAGTATAAGATCCACTATGAATTCTACACATCTGTCGGGTGGCATGCCCGGCAGCTCTTCAGGAAAGACATCCGGGAAGTCACAAACCACCGGAATATCTTCAAGGTCAGGAAGGGGAAGCACATTCAAAGTATGCATCTGGATTCTAGAGCTGGGTGATTTGTAGTCAATTGTCTGGCCTAAAGGATGGGTGAGTTTAACTGACTTGGCTTTACAATCAAGGACAGCATTCTGTCTTGATAACCAATCCATTCCTAGGATGACATCAATGTCTGAAGACTTGAGGGCTATAAGAGAAGCAAGGAATACTAAACCCTCAATTGCAATTTGATTTCCATGGCTTACTCTATTAGTTTGCCATTTGGAACCAGGAGTTTGAATTATCATTGGAGAAAACATTTCTTCAAAAGGGAATTCATGCCGAAGTGCATAACTCTCCGACATGAATGAATGAGAAGCTCCTGGATCGAAAAGAACGGAGGCGGGAACATGATTGACTGGGAGTGTACCAAGGATGACGTCAAAAGTAGCAGTGGTTTCCTCAACTGAGATTTGGTTCACATATCCACTACCTGTGACTGAAAGCTTTGCTGGAAAGGTTTTGGTGGTTGATTTCTTTGGAGGCTTGCGTCGAGAATGACGTGGTGCCATCAGAACCTGAGGGCACTGACGGAGTTAATGGCCTGGCAGACCACACTTGAAACACACCCTGCCTGAATTGCTGGGAGCAGGATTACTTGATTGCACACCATCATTCCTGGGAGGAACAATGTGTTGAGGTGGATGGCATATATTGGAGGGTGGCCTCTGAAGAAGGTTTTGATGTATGGCACTAGTTGGAATCAATATTCGGCGTTTCTGAGGGGCTGAACTTGAAGAAGGAGCAAGCTCACGAGCATGCTTGTGAGACTCTTCAAATACTTCATTGCCATGCTCAGCTCTGAAGGATCTGTTGACTAAATTCTCAAAGGTGGCAAATTCAAGGAGGTTGAGATCATGTCGAAGGATAAGGCTAAGTCCTTTACGGAACCTTGCCTGCTTTCTGGCATCGGTGGGGATCTCATGTTGGGCATAAAGAGCAAGACGGTTGAACTCTCTCACATACTCATGAATGGACATCTCTCCTTGAGTCAGATTGCAGAACTCTTCCTTCTTGCGCTCCATTAACTCATCTAGAAGGTGGTACCCTCGAAAGGCATCACGGAACTCCTGCCAAGTCACTATGTGGCCATCAGGCTGCATTGCAACATAGTTCTCCCACCATTCAGCAGCAGCACCTTCCAGAAAGTATGTCGCGAATATAACTCGATCATTGGGAGCAACATGTGTCGTGTCAAGCTTATGCTCGATGGAACGGAGCCAATAATCAGCTTCAAGGGGCTCAGAAGAACATCGGAATATCGGTGGATTGAGGAGGATGAAATCCTGAATGCTAACAACTACATTGAGCTGACGAGCGGTATTCTGCTCAATGAGCTCCAGAAGGCGTGTTTGATCACGTCGATTCCGTTCAGCTTCCATCATGATTTCTGCCGCAGAAGGCGGTGGTGGAGGTTCATCCTCAATTCGATTCCGAACACGGTCTCGATTCCGACGAACAGCACTACGAGTTCCACCTGACATCCTGTGTGATAAAAAACAACAATCAGAACAGGTTTTACGATGGAATCAAAGATAAGAGGACATGACTAGGAGGAAAAGATTATAATGCAAAGGCAAAGATTCCTAGAAACACAGAATAAATCGGGCAGCATAACGGCTACACCGAGATGGAAAATGAGACAGCCTTAAAAGATTGGATAGAACTTCCTCAAGGAACTCAACAACACGATGACTCTAGACGACCTCAACAGTCCTACGGCTACAAAGAAGCAATCAACGAGATGTTCTAGTAAAGACATAGATGAGCCTAGTCCTATCTTCCCGTATAACAAGATGAGGGTGACTCGGAACTTAGATCGATGAGGGTAAGGACAAAAAGAAGCCTTACGTTGTTCCCTTTATACCCAAGTAACTATATAACTATAGAATGCTAGACTCGACTTCGACCAAGGGTTTGATAATCCTACAGACAGTCCTGCTCTGATACCAAGTCTGTCGGGACCCGGAATATGCGTATGTAATTCCAGTCACAACTCAATCATATGTAGAGCCGAGAGCCGTACCCAATTGTCTAAGCAGACAAGGCCAAGCACAGAACACTCTCGGAAAGCATCGAACGTGAGGGGCATCCAATGCAGGCCGGATGATCAACTGAGATGGGTCCTCATCGCCCGCTCACAAGTCTAAATGATTATGCGTGGTGAAATCCCATACTCATAGACAAGTCGCCTCAACCATATTATCCATTGAATTATAACACTTACATAAGCAGACTCCAGCCCGATCACTTAGTCGAGGTCTCGGGCGGGCTCAATCATACCACAAAGTGTGGCACGTGACAGAGTCACGAGCAATCGCATCGTGATGCCCCAAGCTGCGCACATCTAAGGGCCACTTGGTGTATAAAAGACCGCCGGCAAGATCACAACTAAGCTATCGAACCCCACACTAAGACATGCATGTTATAAACATACACGCATCATACATGTCCAGTGTAAACAGCAGGTACACATTGCATGATCTCTACAAAGTATATCTTTATTGACTTACACATAGAGTACACAAAGATCATATGACTATGATCCATCATTACATCAAACAACGGAAGCAAATTAGGTCTGAGTACAGACAAGATTAACAAATGGCTTAGAGAATCCTTGTTCAACATACATGCCCTTCCACGAGGAACCAGACTGTTGTCTGGAACTATACTATCTTAGTCAACGTCGAGCTTCAGGAAGGTGACTCCATCGGGTTCTGGTTTCTCATCTAAAACATAGAATAAGAAAACGTCAGTAGAAAGTCGTACTCAGCAAGACTTACATCAGAACTACACTACTCATGCTCAATTTTCAAGGTAAAGGGTGGTGGGGTTTCAACATGCAGAAGTGCCAGCTTTGACTTGGCTAGTCCTATACTACGAGTACCAGACTTGAGGTAAGAAGCGTACACGAGTCCACTACCAAGTCTCCAACCAATACACTACTATGGTTACTTCCTCAAATTCCCCACGAGGAGCACACCATAGCACTCACGCTTATCTTGCGAGTTTTAGAAGTATCCATTCAAGTTGTCTTATAATCAAGCACAGCTTTCCAAGTAGTCCCTTACCGCGGACGCGGCTATTCAAATAGTTTATTAACCCTGCAGGGGTGTACTGCTAAAAACATGAAACTATCAGTTGCCGCCTGGGCCTCGACACCATTCAAGCGGGTGTCGGAGACGATAATTTCCACAACTTTTACCTCACAACCAACTCTAATCCAGGAATCAACCATCTGAGTTGCTCACCGCTCAAGAGTCCGGCCGGGTCAACAATGCAGGCGACCGACACGTCACCTTAGCAGATGGTTTTACTTTCTCACAGGTCCACCCACATATCTAAATGATGCAAACTTTCATTCATTCTTTTTCTATGCATATGGCAAATGGAAAGCCCGAACTAGTGACTCCTGGACTTGAACTGGGGTGAGTTACTAGGTTGAGCGGGGATCCGTTTGCCCAACATGTGGTAGTACTCTTTGTCTTGGATCATAACACAAGAACTCGGGGCCTAGGGAAGTGTTCAACGAGACAACCCACTGTGTACTCCTACACAACTTCTCATCGTTCACCTTGTTTAGTCAAGTTTACCACACCCTTTTCATCACAAGTAACATGAACATGACTGCCACCAACATCAATTCATCACCCAAGATGGACCAATGCTTCCACAACTCTAAGCATAGCATAAGCATAACATGGATGAATGGCCACATGATGATCACAAGCAATTCCTAGATCTGCTAGGTTGAGGTTAGCATAATATTGTGGAAGAAAGGATAGGTCATGCAAAGGAATGTGTTCAACTAGCGGTAGAACGTATCATGGTGAACTCCTAAACATGCATAAGCGAGAAAGAGAGGGAACTGGGTTTTTATAGACATGATCAATGGGGTTTGCTTGCCTTGCTGACGAGGTTCAGTATTGGGGTCTTCAACGAAGGGGGTGGCCTCCGGTTCCGGTTCCACTTCTATTAGCAATATGACAATCATAGGATCAAAATAAAATACAATGCACAATCACATGAAAAAGATTGCAATGGTGATGTTCATGGTTGCAATGTGGGTAAAATTCCATTTAAAAGAAGTGGAATGCAAAGTCATTTGCAAATTCACTCCAAATTAGAATTCAAATTAAAGTCATATGGACAAATGCCACTGTTCACCCAATTTAAATAGGTCAAACATGAAAACAAAGTCCATAACATTCCTTGCATTTTTCTAATAATTTTAGACATATTATTTGTCCAATTTGGAGTTAAAATGAATTAGTTATGAATTTCCAAAGTTTAATTAATTTTCTAGAATTTTCTGAATTCTTTTAAAATAGAAATTGATTTATGGCGTCATGCTGACATCATCATGCCGTGGGGGGCTTCTAACCACTGGGACCCATCTGTTAGTGTCACTGTTAATTTAATCTGTTGATTTAAATTAATTAGAGGGTTAACATGGGGCAGGTCCCACCTGTAAGTCACACTGGGGGTGGGTTTAAGGGTTAATTAACCCTGGCCACGTGGAGCTCACCGGCGGCGAGTCTCCGGCGACCCACCAGCACGGCGGCGTGCATGGGAACATGCTCTGGGCACGCGTTTGACGCGCCAATGGCATTAAACTGGAGCTGGAGTGGAAGGAGGAGTCGGGGTGCACCGGAGCGGCGATGGGGACGTGCCCTAGCGGCGGCAGAACCACGAGCTCGAGGTGGACCTCGCTGTGGAGATCCACTTGAAGCGGCAAAGGGCTCACTCGAAGCAGTGGAGCACGGCGAAGACGAAGGACAAGAAGACGAACTCGATTGCGCTACAGGCGGTCGTCGCCATGGATCCCGGCGGCGAGAAGCTCCGGCTCCCATGGCGGATCGTGCTATAGAGGAGGAGGGAGACGAAGGAATGGCTCGGGTGAACCGTGAGCTCACCGTGAATTCAACGGAGGCAGTGACGCGGTCGTAGCTGCTCTGTGGTGGCCGGAATTGCAGAAATCCCACGGCTTCTCCGGCGAGAAGGAAACGGTGATTGCGACGGCTCCTGGATCAATCAGGTCACCTTCTTCTACGGCTTGACGTGGACGACGGCGTTGCGCGAGCGGGACACGGTCTCCGGGCTCTTCTCCGACGTTGGCCGCGAGTTCTTGCAACGGTGAGCGGCGGCTGTCCTCGGGGAAGAATGGGGAAACGCGCAGGGAGCTCGAGAGGAAGCGGCGAGTGGGGGGATGGATGAGGCGTGTCTCTGCGCGTCTCCTGGCGCGAGTAGAAGGGTTGGGGAGGTGCCAGGAAGGCAGGCAGGTGCCGCCGGCGTCGGCATGCGCTCCAGCGAGCTGCTTGCCACGCCGGGGAAGACGACAATCGGGGGAGGCAGGCCTGGGCTGCGGGGAGGTAAGTTGGGCCTGGGGCCCAAGGTAGGTGGGCTTCTTTCCTTTTTCTTATTTTCTTTATGTTTTCTTTTCTGGCATTTGTTTCGCCTGCTAAACAAAATAGCTAGGCATTTTATAAAATGCTGAAACTTTTTACATGGCCTCACAATATAATAGGCTAGCCACTTATAAAGTTTGAACATTTTTAAAATTCAAGTTATTTGAACTTTAATTCAAATAGGGGTTTAAATTTAAATACATGCTCCTATTTGAATATTTGAAAAATCCATGAGCATGGGGTTGGTCCCACATCACTTCATATGTGATCACACTCATTTATGAGACTTTTTGAAAATGCAAAAGGAATTTTTGGAGCAACTTTTGTTTCTGGCCATTTGAATTAAATTCATCTAGGGGGGTTTCTTCTCCCATTTCAATTTCATTTTGAAATTTTAACATGAATGCAATGTAGCTCTTGATCCTAGCACATACCTAACTTGGGGTTGTGATAGCGAGCTAGAAGCACCACCTCCCACTCCTCGCTTTATGCCGATGATGATGATGAAGATGACGACAACAATGAAGAGGGCGAGGACTCCTCCGACGGGCATTCGTCGAGCACAGCTCGCGACCCACCGAACCCTCAGCCCGATGCCACCTCTACTTCGGCTCCGGGAGGTGCCGCCAGCACAATTCCAACTACTTTAGCTCCGACTGCCCCATCTGCTCCCGACGCGCCGACTACTTGAGTTCGGTGCACCCTTATTTGCCTGCTTTTGCCTTACAAACACTGGTTAAATTCCAAGTGCGCCCGCTGAGGGCCACTTTCATTTAATGAAAAACATTCGGCCAATCGACCATGCTCGCTCGTGAACTCAGTTTCTGCTAGGCTTATATATGCTATCTTGCCTTTGCGTTTTCAAACTGATTGCCTTTTTCTTTGCCTCTATTTCTTCCTTTGTCGATGTTCCTGCCGATCCTACAGCCGACCTGCGGTCTGTGATCAGATCAGAGAAGAGACCTTGAAGGAAACTTTGACAAGTACTTTTAGGCTCTCAGTTTTTCTCGTAAAGGTAAGGTTTCGCGGACGGGCCGATTGCAACCTGCCGACTGTTGGCCAGCCGGTCTGGTCACAATCGGTAGGTCTGCTGTCGGCTAACTCCGAACTGAATATACTTTTGGAGTACGAATTTTTCGATTGATGGTTTTGCTCGTCCACGTCCACCCGACATTATAGCCGACCTGCGGTCTGCATTCGGTTCGAACCGGCATTCACAAACCCATCGCTCTTTATTCTCTTCCTCTTAAGTATACCCGTTTCGGGGCAACCGACCAGTCCCCGGGTCCGCTTTCGCCGACCGTAGGACTGGGAAATGAATGCACAAGTTTTTGTAACTCCTGCCGAATGTGGTCTCATGGACGCACGACTATTCTCATTGATAATATTTTTAAATAGGGGGAAAATACAATGACACCGCTCAACTATAAAACGGGCACAACTGCTCGACGTTCCATGGACGCTCCGTTTCTTTTCCAGAAGTATCCACATATCGGGTCGGCTTTCTGCAATCGATGAGGTAGTATGCATTCTTCTTGAGCGCCCGACTGACGACGAATGGACCTTCCCAAGGAGAGGATAACTTGTGCTGGCCATCCGATTTCTGGATTCGGCGCAGCACCAAGTTACCCTCATGAAAAGCTAGGGGACGGATCTTCTTGTTGTGGTAGTGACGCAGCTTCTGCTGGTATATTGCCGACCTGGACAAGTCCAGGAGACATGCTTCTTCTCTCAGATCAACACCGTCCTCGCGAGATTCCTTGGCTTCAGCCTCCGTGTACATGGCGTGATGAGGTGAGTCGAACTCGATAACACAGGGAAGAATTTCCTCCGCACCATATACAAGGAAGAAGGGATTGAATCCAGTTGAATGGTTTGGTGTGGTACGCAGACTCTAGAGCACTGCAGGCAGCTCGTCGAGCCATGCGCTAGGCGCTCTCTCTAGTGGTTCTACCAATCTTGGCTTGATTCCGGATAGAATGAGGCCATTTGCTCGCTCTACTTGACCATTTGACTGGGGGTGAGCTACGGATGCTACATCCAGCCGAATGCCCTGCTGGGAAGCATACCGAGCTAGCGCCCCTTTTGTGAAGTTTGTTCGATTGTTAGTGATGATGTTGTGCGGCACTCCGTATCTGACTGTGATGTCCATAATAAACTTGACCGCAGTCGGTCCATCTAGCTTCTTGATCGGCCTTGCCTCAATCCACTTGGTGAACTTGTCCACAAC
This sequence comes from Bromus sterilis, assembly GCA_950022295.1. Taxonomy (NCBI): domain Eukaryota; kingdom Viridiplantae; phylum Streptophyta; class Magnoliopsida; order Poales; family Poaceae; genus Bromus; species Bromus sterilis. The sequence goes on along the minus strand of OX465599.1, from coordinate 276,875,512 downwards.
TACCAACAAATGTGTCATGCCGCCTCTGGCTGTTTCGAACGGTCCAACCATGTCCATGTGATCGGAATGGTTTTGAGTGTTGAAGCTGGTAAGTGGATCTTGGCTTTGAATCTTTGACACCCATTGCAGTGCTTGACAAGATCTTCTGTCGCTGCTCTCGCAGTCGGCCAGTAGAAACCGTGGCGAAAAGCCTTGGCAACTATTGCTATAGTTGATGCATGGTGGCCACACTCTCCTTGGTGGATGTCTCGGAACAACTCCAGCCCCTTTTCCTCTTCCACACAACGCTGGGGGACTCCAGTCGCACTTCGATGCACTAGCTCGTTGTTGATGATGGTGTATGCTCCAGATCGGCGCTGGATTTTCCTAGCTTCTACTTCATCTTAGGGGAGTGTACCGTCCGCCAAAAAAAATTGATCGGCTCTGCCCATGACGGTTCCACGAAAATTACCATTACAACAACTGCTCCTGGTTCTGGTGGTTCGGCTTCTGCTACTGGCAGTTCGAAGGAGGAGGAGGCGATTTCATCTTGCACGACCATCTCAGTCCCCGAGCTGACGACCGCAGCCCCTGGTTCGCAATCGGCAGCCCCTGGTGCGGCCGAATGCTTCTCCAACTTTTGCTTTTTGGCCAATTTCTTTGCTTCGAGATCTGCCATCTTCAGGTCGGCCGGAATAAAGATTGACTCTGATTCTGGGGAAGACTTGATAGATTGCTTCAGGATGTTTTCTAGAGACACTCCTGGTGGAATTTCCTTTCTGGTGGACTCCAGCTTGGATAGTGCATCCGCTGCTTCATTTTCAGCTCGAGGAACATGATGGAATTCACACCCTTCAAAGCAACCAGATAACTGCTGCACAAGGAATCTGTAGCTTTCCATGTTTTCATTTTTTCGTCCCAAGTGCCAGTGCATTGCTGCAGCACCAGATCGGGATCGCCATAACATAAAATTTTCCGAATGCCAATCTCCTTGGCCAATCAGATACCGTGTACCAATGCTTCATATTCAGCCACATTATTTGACGCTACAAAATGGATCGAAGTGCATTTGCCAGAACATAATTGAGATTTTCGCCTTTTGGAGAAGTGAGAATAATTCCAGCCCCTAGTCCGGTCATCATCTTGGAACCATCGAAGTGCATTTGCCAGAACTGAGAGTCCGGACAGGAGGGCGCATACTGGGTTTCTGCCCAATCAACCAGAAAATCTGCCAGAGCTTGACACTTGACTGTAGTGCGTGGCTCGTACTTGATTTCATGAGTTGCAATTTCAATGTCCCACTTTGCCACCCGAACAGAAGCATCCCGATTGCCGATGATTTCCGCCAACGGTGCCGAGCTGACAACCGTGATCGGATGTGCCTGGAAATAAGGCTTGAGCTTCTTTGCCGCCATGTACACACCGTAACACATCTTCTGGTAATGGGGGTAGTTTTGCTTGGAGGTCGAAAGCACTTCACTGACATAATTTACTGGCCTCTGGACCAATTGTGCCTTGTCCTTTTCAGGATGCTCAACCACCATGACAATACTGATCACCCGATTGGTTGCTGCGATGTACAACATCATTGGCTCTTTCTCAATCGGAGCTGCCAGTATTGGAGCAGTGGATATCATGCGCTTGAGCTGCTTGAATGCTTCGTCTTCTTGTGGAGTCCAAGCGAACTTGTCCGTCTTCTTCATCAGCTAATACAAATGAATTGCCTTCTCACCCAGCCGACTGAGGAACCGGAAGAGCGATGCCAAGCATCCGGTGAAGTTATGTACCTCTTGAAGATTTTCAGGATTGTTCATCCGCTCGATTGCTGCAATCTTCTCGGGGTTGCACTCAATGCCTCTTTCGGAAACCAAAAATCCGAGCAGTTTGTCAGCCGGCACACCGAACACACACTTCTCTGGGTTGAGCTTGATCTTGTATGCCCGCAAGTTTGCAAATGTTTCTCTAAGATCGTCCAGCAGGGTTGAACCTTGCACCGACTTGACCACTAGGTCATCTACATACACATGAATGTTCCGATCTAACTGAGGTCGGACGCATCGCTGCATAGTACGCTGATAAGTCGCGCCGCCATTTTTCAGGCCAAAGAGCATGGTGATATAGCAATAAGCCCCGAAAGGGGTGATAAACGCAGTCTTTATTTGATCATCGATAGCAAGTTTAACCTGGTGATAGCCAGCTGTGGCATCGAGAAAACATAAGAGCTGACAGCCAGCCATAGAATCAATCACCTGATCAATATGGGGGAAAGAAAAAGGATCCTTGGGGCAGGCTTTATTCAGGCAAGTGTAATCTATACACATGCGCCAAGTTCCATTCTTCTTCGGAACCAGAACTGGATTTGCTAACTAGTCTGCGTAGAACACTTCTTTGATAAATACTGCTGCGAGCAACTTGCCTATCTCGTCGCCGATTGCTCTTCTCTTGTCTTCTGAAAAGCGCCGAAGTGGCTGCTTGATCGGCTTGGATCCAAGTCGGATGTGAAGCTTGTGCTCGGCGAGTTCCCTCGGTACACCAGGCATTTCATGCGGAGACCATGCAAAGATGTCTCGGTTCTCACGGAGGAACTCGACGAGCTCGCCTTCCTATTTGCTGTTGAGCCCGGCCCCAATGATGACGCACTTGCTCGGGTCGGAGGGGTCCAGGGCGATCCTCTTGCTGTCCTTGGCTGCCTGAAAAGCAGTCTCATCATCTGATCTCTTGGTCTTTGTGCTCGGCCTGGGTTCCTTCATCTGTGCTTGGGCCATTGCTACGACCTTTTCGAGCTGGCGCCGTTCTGCATCAATGACCAGAGAATCGGCCAGCCTGCAGCCGGTGGATGAACATTCTAGTGACTTCTTGTAGTCACCGCACAGAGTAATTGGACCATTCGGCCCTGGGAGCTTCATCTTCAGGTATGTCTGCATTATGTTGAACATAAACTTGGCGATCGCAGGAGATTCGAGCAGAATGTGGTATGGGTTGTTCAGATCGTCCACCTCAAACCAGATCGGCTCTCGGCAGAAATTTTCCTCCGAAACAAACACTACCTCCAGCCGAATGCGGCCTAGCGGAGTACATGAGATGTCGGGCACTATACCATGAAACAAGGTCCTGCTGGGCTCCAATTCGCTCTCGCTGATGCCGAGCTTGATCATTGTGTCCCTGTACAGAATGTTGATGGCACTTCCCCCATCAATGAGGGTTTTGGTGAACTTGCATGAGTACAAAGGTGCTGCAAAAATTGTATCCACCACGAGTGCATAGCTTCCTGGGTTGGGCATCACGCTCGGTGGTCTTCTGGGGGCCATGCTATGACGTTGTCCGACCAGTTCATCCTCTGGGGAACTGCTGTCATTGTGGCATTTACTGCCTGCTCTCGGGCTCTCCGACTGCCCTTGCCATCCAACTCGCTGGTGAAGATCATATATGAAGCGTCCTGGCGCGGGAACTGCTGACGTGCATTTGCTGGTGGTGGACTTGGGGGTGGGGGTGGTGGTGGGGGAAGATTTCCTGCTCCTCCCTTCGTCGGACGCTCGACCCATATGCATTGCCGAGTGGTGTGAGATGCGGGCTTGCCAACTTCACTGTGCATTTTGCATGGCTGGTTCATCATGTCCTCAAAGGTGTATGGGGGCTTGATCGGGCCATGCGGTCTTTCTGCAGGTTTTTGCCTCCGACTGCCTCCTGCAGCCCCTTGTTCATCTTGCTGCTGAACTACTGCCACCTACCGATTGCCATATTGGGCATCCGGCTGCTCGTCCTTACTCTTGTTGAAGCATGTGTTGCTGTTGCTGTTGTTGAACTTGTTGGGGGTGTTGTTGTTGCTGCCGAAATTGTTGTTCCGCTTGATCTCGCGCCGATTGGGACCATTCGGCCCATTTTGCTTCTACCGACTGCTGCTGGGGCCCATAGGATTGCCCTTGGATGAAACCACTGGGACTCACTATCGGCATCAGACGCGGCGAATGAATTGGCTATTCTCATCAGATCGGCCAAAGATGTGATCTCCTTGTGCACGAGATTGTGTTTCAACAATGACCCATCCAAGCAGCCGTCAGTGAAGTACTGGATGGACTGGATTTTATGAACTCCCTCACAACTGTTTCTGATCTTGATCCACCGCTGAAGGTAATCACGAAGGGGCTCGTCCTTTCCTTGTACACACAATGCCAGGTGTAGGGGAAGACCTGGGCGCTCATACGTGCCGGTGAAGTTCCGAACAAATGCATCATCAAAATCTTTCCAGCAGTTGATGCTATTGCTGGGCAGACTGTTCAACCAGGATCGAGCTGAGCCTTGAAGCATGAGCGGTGAATAGCGAACTGCAACATGCCGACTGCCTCCTGCGATGCCGACCGCGGTCATATAATCGACCATCCAATCCTCCGGTTTGACTGATCCATTGTACTTGGGGTGTCCCTGGCAATGTGAAGCCTTTGGGAAACTGCTCTTGCCGAATACGCAGGCCAAAGCATGTTGACCCGCTGGTGCATCGTCTTCTGGCTGCTTGTCCTGCTGCAGCTGCTCGATGTGGTGCCTTGCATCGTTCTCTCTGACTGCTCGGGGGCCCAGTCGCTCACTCATTGCCGGCCGAGCTGAAGCCACCGGTTTCTCATTGTGCCTGCTGCTAACTGCTGGCTCATCCCTCCGACTGCCTCCTGCAGCCCCTTGATTCCTCCGACTGCGATGCATGCTACCATGCGGCGAAGATGCCTGCCTGTGCTGCCGAGGTGGAGCATTCGGCTGGTTTGCGCCTGCAGTTGCCCGAACTGATTTTGATGCCACTGGCCCTTGCTGCTCTGTGTCCGCCTTCTGCTGCTGGTTTGCCGCTGTTATGAGATCACGTATTTTGCGCGTCCTTTCCCGTAGCTCCTCTCCTTCCAAGTGCTCCATCTCGGTGGTGATCTGCTCGGCAGCTCTCATGTTCTTCACTGTAGAACTGTATGAGATCTCTGGAGCGATGATGGTGGTTACTGCGGGCTGCTGGGCTCCTCCCAACTCTTTGTCGACCTCTCGGCCAGCTATGTGAAGCTCATCTATCACTGGGGGTGGGATGATGCGCTGCATGAAACCCTGCGCTACGTTATACTCCCGAACGGTTGATGTAACACCCTCAGTGTCACGAAACAGTAAAACTTTTGTTAATATTAAATCTCTGTGATTAGCGAGTCTCTAATCACCTTTGATCATGCCCTTGTCAATTTCAACCAAATTGAATTGCCAAAAAGTTACGTGGAAATAAAACATTGTCCAAAAATTGTGAAACCACTTTTGTAAAATCCCTAAAAATCAGTGGACCATGCTAGAACAACAATGGGAATTTATTAAGCTATTAAATAAATCAAACAATTTATAAACAACAGCTAAAAGTCCCCTTTTATAAGTTGAGTCCAAAAATAAATAGTAAAAGATTTTTAATAGCCACCAAACTTTTTGTGGCATCTCAATATGGTGTTACACAAATTAAGGACTATGTTACATATTTTAAAAAAATACAAAATTATCTGAAATAATTAAATACAGAAAATAAAATGAATAAAAAGAAAAAAAAGAAAAAACCTAAATCTCGCCTAGGGCGTAGCCCACCCCCGGCCCAACCCAGCCCCCTTCAGTCATCTTCAACGTACATGGGGGTGTCGTGGAGGGCATCCCCCGGCCAGACCACGGCCATGGCGCCGTGGCAGTCATCCGTCGATCCCCGCCGGATATAAGAACTCCCTCGGCCCCGAGACCAAACCCTAGCCCCCCAGTACTCTCCTTCTCGCTCTCTTCCCGATCTAGGGCTCCTCCTCGAACGAGGTTGTCGCACGGCCGAACAAAACCATGGTCGCGCCGCCGCGCCCGCGTGGCCACTGCGCCTCCGAGCCCCCACAACCGTGTCCCATCATTGCGCAAGACGTCGTCTTCATCGTCCAATGCAAGGAGAGGATACAGGAGCCCCGGCATCGAGCTAATTGACGCTTTTCTTCCACCTCGAGCCGCCGGGGGACTTCATCGATTCCGGCTGCCCGAACCTCCTCGCGCCTCCCCGAGCCCGGCATCACCACCGTGGTGAGCTGCAACCCTGTTGCCCCCCTTTTTCCTTTAGTTTTGGACCCTCCCTCGTCGTCCCCGTGGAACCAGTACTATGGCCGCGGCCCTCGTTGCTTGCCGGCGTGGCCTCGGTACTCCTCGTCGACGCCTGGCCGCACCGGTGGATGCGCGAGCTCGCGCTCGTCCGATTCGCGCCCCTCGTTGCCCCGTTAGGCCACCGGAGCCCTCACCCCGCTCGCCGCCGCCGCGTCCAGTGCCTCACCGCCGGCGTGCTCTGTTGGATCCGTGGGCTAGCTCACTGACGTGTGGGGGCCTCCCCCTTGATTAGCACTGATCACCAGTTTTAAATGGTAACCCCCTGTTAGTTAACTAACCCCACTCCTAACACTCAATGACAAGTAGGCTCGGCCCCTTCTAATTAACCTGCTAATTGTTTCCAGATAGAAATAAAACCCCCTGTCTATTACATGTGGGCCCCAGGCCCTTAATTAAATTAAAATTGATTAATCAACTCTGTGCCACTTACACTTGGGCCCCACTGGGTTATTAGTTTGATTAAAATGCAATTAATAAAATGAGAGTATGACATGTGGGCCACCCTACTGGTTTATTAAATAAAATTGTTTTATTATACATGTGAGGCTGACCAGTGGGACCCACTGGTCAGGTTTGACCAGTCAACCCTCTGTGGATAATGTTAGGATTTATTAATAAAAGAAAATCCAGAAATTGATATAAAATAATTTAACTTTAAAATTCAATATCTTTTAAACTGTAAGTCAAATTAAAAAACTTTATACATCAAAATTGATCAGAAAAATATAATGAAGACGGATACGATATCCATATGACCACCACCCCCTCTAACATACCGAACCTGAGACTTTCCCCCTCCGGATCGTCTTCCCGGTAATTACCCGGTACCGGTAAAACTTCCCAGATGGGGATGTTATGAACATAAAAGTTGTTCGGAATGTATCAACAATCACGGATACACTATCCACATGTCTGTCAGATGTCTCTAACACTGCAGACATGGAACCTTCCCCCTCCAGGACGTATGTCGATAATCACCCGGAGCTGGTAGTTCATCCCCGAATGAATTCCCGCTCCAAGCAATACACCTTGCACTGCGTTAGAACACCGTTAACATTTCATCTGTCATGTCATGCATCCGTTTGTTATGTTTGCCTTGTATTTACTGTTTCTTCCCCCTTTATTCTCCGATAGACCCCGTTGCTACGGCCGACTACACCGTTGTCGGGTACGACTACTTCGTCGACGACCCTACCCCTACCGCGAGCTTCCAGGCAAGCAGAGCCATTCTCTTCCCCAGATATCGCCTATATTTCCATACATTTCTCGCACTACGCATTGTTACTGCTGCTGCTACGTTACAATCCTATTCAATTGCATAGCCTGTTTTTTTGTCGCCCCTTGATGTACCTCCCTTTACCCTATGCTGACTATATATATTATTCAGCAGTGAGCCCTGCGCATTGTTAGCTAGGATTAGATAGCGGGCCGTGATCACTCTGGGAGTGAACACGGATACGATATAATAACTGTAATAGGTATGGTACAATGCAGACACCGCCTAAGGCCCCCTAGCTCGGCTCTGCCGGGCCACCATCAAGTTTGAGCTATCGAGGAGTAATCCTCGTACCTCCACTCATTGCTGAATCTGTATAGCCGCTCTAGGTACCTGAGCAACGGTTGTCCTTAAAGGTAAGAGTCGGGCGACCCAACGGTGCCCGCGAGCGGTATTGCGTCGGGAACGAAAGGGAGGGTACGACCGACGTTACTGGCGTGCTTGGCCCCTGCTCGTATCTCGCGAGAGTTACCAAACCACGAAAGTCGAGCTCTACCAAGAGCACACGCGAGATAAGGTAAGGAGTCGGTTCACCTTGTTGGTAACTGCAGAGACTTGGTGGGACGACAGGGCAGGCACCGATGTACTGGTGGTCCTGACTGCTGTCGTCGTCCACGGGTCAGTTAAGTCGAGGCAACGATAACGGTTGTCACACGGGTTAATTAAAATGCTAAATGGTTCGGCAGATGACTTGAGAGACCCGTTGGTCTGTACGCACTACCTACACGTGGGATTACGGTGTGGGCCCTCCGCGTCGTAGTTCGTCTGAAAGCTCTTCAGACGTCGGCTGTACTGCGGCCTGATCGCTGGGAAGCAGTGTTGTCCTATTTGCTGCAGCAGGTGTGTTTGGATTTGCCTTTGCTTCACCAGCCAGACTCGCACCGTGCAGGAGCGTGCAAGGGTGAGGGACCTAGACCCCTTGGTGCATAGGATATATTCCGGCAGATGGCCTCTCTGCTGAGCCTAGGATGGGATGCGCCGTGTCGGATAGCTTTGGTGGAGCGTTCCCTAACAAGGTTCCCGCCACCCTGGAGATCCGAGCGTGCAGGCTGAACATTAGTGCACCCCTGCAGGGAGTTTAATCTATTTGAATAGCCGTGTCCACGGTAACAGGACGCTTTATGCTGAAGCTGGACCTTACCACTACAAACTACTACTATTAAACTTTATGGTTCCGGGTCTTCTTCCTCGCAGGGAAGTCGAGGAGGGTAACTCGGAGGAATTATTATTGTTAATTATTATAACTTATTATTATACAATGCTGAAGCAACTTCTGATTCATTGTTACTTTATGCTTTATATAAACTTTTGGATGTTCTCTTCTTGTGCTACAAGACATCGTCGGAAGATGCTAGTCTTCGATAGGCCTAGCTTCTTATCCTTATTCTGATTTCTACCTTGCAGTCCACTATATACAGCCTCCCCCTTCCATTTGATACAAATGCATAAATGCTTAGTAGCGGACGTAAGACTCGCAGTATGCTAGATACTCACCCTTGCTTTATTTTTTTCCCTTTATGTTTTGCCTGATCGGCCGCTGCAGCCGACGTTGGAGCCTTGCAGTCCAGGAGCAGGAGATCCCCGATGTCGACCAACGCAACATGAAGATCCCCGATGCCTTCTACGTCGTCGAGTTCCCTGTTGACCAGGAGTAGTTCGGAGGTTCCCAGGCAGGAGGCCTCGCCTTTTCGATCTGTTGTTATTTATGCTAGCCTTCTTAAGACAACCTTGTATTCTTGTGAATGTACTCAGATACTATTGTTTCCGCTAACTTTGTGCTCTCGAGTTGTTGTATTCGAGCCCTCGTGGCCCCTGGCTTGTATTAAATAGCTTGTATTATTTTATTTGTAGAGTTGTGTTGTGATATCTTAGCGTGAGTCCCTGATCTCGATCGTGTACCTTGCGTGTATGATTAATGTACATGGATTTATTTTGGGGGCGTCACAAGTTGGTATTAGAGCCGACTGCCTGTAGGACACCCCCTTCCAACTCCTTGGTCGAAGTCGAGTCTAGTCTTTGCAAAACTACTTTACTAACAGTGTCGTGTGGCTTATCGGCCCACGTCGCAAAATGGGTGGTATTAGGATCTTTTTCTCCGCACCCTTACTCTGGGACTCTGCTCTCTCTTCCTTTCGGGTTAAAGATTTAGCTAACTCTAACTCTAGGTTCTCGTGACTGATTCCGATCGGAGAGCCCCTCTTTACAGATGATCGCTTGCTTCACGAGAAGATTCCGAAGATTACTCTCCAATAAAATTCCCGAGGCCATATGTGTCGATCACCTTTACAATTCACTGCCACCGATAAGTCTGTATGTATAACCACATACACCTTCCGTTCATCCACTCAATCCCAGTTGCTCTTGTGTTCACAAGATGCATCAAAATAATTTCCGTTGTTTCGGGAATCCTTGGAGCCTACTGCCTTGCAGCTTCTTTTCACCCTGCGGATAATTCCTCACATTTATCGAGGATCCGTTCATCCTAAGTTGTTTCTGTGATTCCCAAAATACTTTGAAAAACTATTCGATCTTGCGACAATCCCCGGCATCCTACTGCTTTGGAGGTTCTTCTTGCCTGCTTGCGCTATGGTTAATCTCGTTTGTCTTGTATTCTTGCATGACCTCCCTTGGCATTTCCATTCTGATCTGTTGAATCATCGTGTGTGCTAGTGCACGTAATCAACAGTTGATCCCTATGAATCCATTCTTCCGGCTCAGACGTCATTCCAGACATGAGCTGGATATCGGTAACTCAAACCTTTGTTGGTTGTCCGTATAAGTCCGTTCAACTTATATACCCATGGTCAGAACATCTGCTTGTGGTATCCCCTATTGGAAATCATAATTCCTTTATACTTAAGCATCGAATTATTCTGATGCTTTTATCATCCGATGCATATGCATTCTTTCTTCTTATGAGTAACGATACTCGCACCAGACTCTCTGTACGCCGCCTGACCTTTTTGGTGGATTACTACCTGTCGTCCCCTTGTGTCCTAAATCATTGACGACCTTCCCCTGATACGAAATGCCTTTGGCGAACGGTATCATCTGGTCTGGGTCATCAGCCTTCTGCTTTCAAACTTGTATCTCTTGTTCCTATTGTTTGTCGTATAGATTCGTAAAATGTCCCTATGGGTTGGATCTATGCTTCATCCATCTGTGTGAACCCATGAAATTCTACGGGTTTACTCTACTGGTGTTATGCCAGATAAATTTTTGGGCGCTACAAATTCATCGACATCAAGAAGTGAATGAAAGGTTATGCATTGAAGAAGTGGGAGTCGACCGTGAACCTTTGTGTTCATGCCCATGGATACGATGTAGAACTTATCATGAAAGCTTCTCGTAAAGATAATTAACCCCCATGGTATAAATTCTTCTACACCTATGATCCACCATTCTACCTTCGAGTATTACTCCTGGTATCTTGAGGATATCATGCCTTTGCACTACCTCTTATGAATTGTGATGAAACAATGCCTATCCCTGTCATAGCCATTTCATGGTTCTGGGTTGTCGTCAACCGGGAACACCGAATACTTTTGCTTCACCATTCCTTTTGCTTGATGTCGCCATTGTTCGATTGTATTTTCTTAAAACCTTTTGACATGATGTGTCGTGGTCATCACCAACATTATGACTTCTCCCAAGTATTGCTTGGATGCATCATGAGAAATACCATCCTTACCCCTCAACGATTTGTGTTATCATCGAGAACCTCTGTTGACTCCTTGCCAATACAAACTTGGTCATGTATATCTTGTTCTGCTTTCCCTTGGGGAAAGATATACACATGTTACTTGTGCACCATCACCTTTTCCTTTCCATTGGTTTGTTTAATCTTTATTTTATTATAAATTATCTGAGCAGTGATAATTCCCTGCTTATGTAAACACTTCGGTGTACTACCTTGTCCGTACAACCTGTTACTATTGTTGATGACTTTTCGGTGACCATCGATGGACAAGAACTTTGCCAATTGGTCTGCCTCGTCTTAACGAGCAGGAAGATGGTTCTCTTCGTCCCTCTCCCTTGGCACCGTAAAACTTTTGTTAATATTAAATCTCTGTGATTAGCGAGTCTCTAATCACCTTTGATCATGCCCTTGTCAATTTCAACCAAATTGAATTGCCAAAAAGTTAAGTTGAAATAAAACATTGTCCAAAAATTATGAAACCACTTTTGTAAAACCCCTAAAAATCAGTGGACCATGCTAGAACAACAATGGGAATTTATTAAGATATTAAATAAATCAAACAATTTATAAACAACAGCTAAAAGCCCCCTTTTATAAGTTGAGTCCAAAAATAAATAGTAAAAGATTTTTAATAGACACCAAACTTTTTGTGGCATCTCGATATGGCGTTACACTAATTAAGGACTATGTTACATATTTTACAAAAATACAAAAGTATCTAAAATAATTAAATACAAAAAAGAAAAGGAATAAAAAAAGAAAAAACATAAATATTGCCTAGGGCGTAGCCCACCCCCGGCCCAACCCAGCCCCCTTCAGTCATCTTCAACCTACCGTACATGGGGTGCCGTGGAGGGCATCCCTCGGCCAGACCACGGCCATGGCGCCGTGGCAGCCATCCATCGATCCCCGCCGGATATAAGAACTCCCTCGGCCCCGAGACCAAACCCTAGCCCCCCAGTACTCTCCTTCTCGCTCTCTTCCCGATCTAGGGCTCCTCCTCGAACGAGGTTGTCGCACGGCCGAACAAAACCGTGGTCGCGCCGCCGCGCCCGCGTGGCCACTGCGCCTCCGAGCCCCCACAACCGTGTCCCATCGTTGCGCAGACGTCGTCTTCATCGTCCAGTGCAAGCAAAGGATCCAGGAGCCCCGGCATCGAGCTAATTGATGCTTTTTTCCACCTCGAGCCACCGGGGGACTTCGTCGATACCGGCCGCCCCGAACCTCCTCACGCCTCCCCGAGCCCGGCATCACCACCGTGGTGAGCTGCAGCCCCGTTGCCCCCCTTTTTCCTTTCGCTTTGGACCCTCCCTCGTCGTCGCCGTGAACTAGTACTACGGCCGCCGCCCGCGTTGCTCGCTGGTGTGGCCTCGGTCCTCCTCGTCCACGCCTGGCCGCACCGGCGGATGCGCGAGCTCGCGCTCGTCCGATTCCCGCCCCTCGTTTCCCCGTTAGGCCACCGGAGCTCACCCCACTCGCCGCCGCCGCGTCCAGTGCCTCACCGCTGGCGTGCTCTGTTGGAGTCGTGGGCTAGCTCACTGACGTGTGGGGCCCTCCCTCTTGATTAGCACTAATCCCCAGTTTTAAATGGTAACCCCCTGTTAGTTAACTAACCCCACTCCTAACACTCAATGACAAGTGGGCTAGGCCCCTTCTAATTAACCTGCTAATTATCCGGACGTCCGAGGTCTAGCCCGGACGGTCCGGACTGACTTCTCAATGCAGCACTGTTTTGACCGTAACTTCTTCATACGAACTCGGATTTGGATGTTTCAAATATCAAAATCAACCGCTTCAACGAGACCAAGACGCTCCATGTAGAAGGTTTTTCTATTTGATGATGTCTTGAAGGCCTAATTGGCAAAATAGTGCTTCGAATGTCAGGATATTACTGCTTCAAACATAGTTTCGGCCTTCGAGATGAAATCGGATGGCGACGGCTCGAACTACAAAGATTTTCACCTCGACAATACCCAACTTTTTCATATAGAGCACTTCTTCATTTATGGCCATCTTGTATATGAATATTGTCGTTCCAAAAACTGGTGTCAACACCGTAGGTACGCTAGGCCAGAGAAAAGGTCATGAGTTCGGCCCACCCGGTATTATTTATTTTTCCTTTTATTCCAAAGCCCATGTCTCACGGCCCATTGGACACACAAGCCGTCCGGTCTACCAAGGTAAAAAAAATTTTAATTTGTGGAGTGTGGATTGATTACGCAAAAATGGAGGGGGGTTTCGCAAAAAAAGCCAAAATGACACTGAACCGTTTTTTCCTTAAATTATGGAGTGCGGGTTGATCACGCATAAAGAGATTTTTTTTCGCAAAACAGCAAAAATGGGAGGAGAAACTTACCTCCCTTTATTATTAGGGAGAGTTGAACCAAAGAGCAAATCTTCAAATAATTTTGCTGCTGGATTCCACCAAAACACAGCCAGAAAATACACGTACGAGTGAACCAAAGAGAGAACCTTCGAACGATTTAAATCTGGTGCAGAAAATCAAAATCTTCCCGGGAGGTGCTTCCGATTTTCCGCAGCTGATTTTCCGGAATCCAAAGCCGAACCAAACAGGTCCATATACTCCAGTACAACGCTATGTGTTCCACAATGTAAAAATGCGAGTCGTCGGGTCTTCAGTATGCCTGAGGCACCACCTTTTGACTTAGATACTTATTGTGTAACATGGTTTCACTAGTAGAAAACAGGGCTTTGATTCGGGCCTGGCCATCCCATTAGTCCTGGTTCAGTCACGAACCGGGACCCATGGGGGCGTACGTCCCGGTTCGTGCGCCCAGGGGGCCGGCCGGGCATTGGTCCCGGTTCGTCTGGACCCTTTTGTCCCAGTTCCAGACACGAACCGGGACTAAAGGATGTCGCAACCTTTAGTCCCGGTTGGTGGCTTGAACCGGTACTAAAGGTAGGACCTTTAGTCCCGGTTGGAGATACCAACCGGTACTAAAGGTCTATTTTTTTTCTTTTTTCTTTTTCTAAACAGAAGAGTTTCTGCTTTTCGATTTTGAATAACTTTTACAATATTTAGAGTTTTTGAATGAATCTTTTTTCTTTAGGTCAAAAAAATTATAAACTTTCTCTTAGTGCGAGTAGTTTTCAAATTTAAATAGTTTAAACTTGAATTCTTTTGAAATTTGTGTGAATCACTAGTTTGTGAATAACTTTAGTTTAAAAATAGATTTTTGAGTGATTATTTTTCCTATTGTTTAATATTAGTATGTTTTATCAGTATGTTCAATATGGAAATTTTTAGGATATTTTAAATAGGTGTTTTAATCAAAACCTGATTCTGTTTAACTCTTTATGAGGGTTTCGAACGAAAACTCATCTGTTACAAGGCATTTTTTTAAATTATTTCAACTCCAGAATTTTTGTGCATTAACTATGCACCATTCAAAGCCACATCCTCAAGTTTCAAACCTTTCTAACTTCATTTGCTATTTTTCATGCATTTAATGATTGTTTTTGCGCTAAATAACCTTGAAATTGAAAAGGCAGTAGAAATAAACTCTAAAAATGTGGAAACTTGGCATGGTATCATCATTTCACGCACATAGCATGTGCTAAAAAGTTGAGAGGGTTACGGCAAAAACTGGATGCAGTTCGTGTACAAATTGGACCATCTTTCGAAGCATGAGGGTTTCGGACGAAAACTCACCTGTTACAAAGGCAAAAAGATTAACTTATTCAACTCCAGACTTTTTGTGCATTCAATATGCATCATTCAAAGCCACATCCTCAAATTTCAACCCTTTCTAACTTCATTTGCTATTTTTCATGCATTTTATGATTTTTTTTGTGTTAAATGACCATGAAATTGAAAAGCACTATAAATGAACTCTGAAAAGGTTGAAACTTGGCATTGTGTCATCATTTCACCCACATAGCATCTGCTAAAAAGTTGAGAGGGTTACGGCAAAAACTACAAACACTTCGTGCACAAATTGTACCATCTCCTTCGAAGTATGAGGGTTTCAAACGAAAACTGACATGTTACAAAGGCATTTGTTTTTTTAACTTATTCAACTCAAGAATTTTTGTGCATTCAATATGCACCATTCAAAGCCCATATCCTCAAATTTCAACCCTTTCTTACTTCATTTGCTATTTTTCATGCATTTAATGATTTTTTGCGCTAAATGACCATGAAATTGAAAAGAAGTACAAATGAACCCTGAAAAGGTTGAAACTTGGCATTGTGTCATCATTTCACCCACATAGCATGTGCTAAAAAGTTGAGAGGATTAAGGCAAAAACTAGATGCACTTCGTGTACAAACTAAACCATCTCCTTCAAAGTATGAGGATTTTGGAAGAAAACTCATCTGTTACAAAGGCATTTCTTTTTTTAACTTATTTCAACTCCAGACTTTTTGTGCATTCAATATGCACCATTCAAAGCCACATCCTCAAATTTTAACCCTTTCTAACTTCATTTGTTATTTTCCATGCATTTAATAAAAAAAATTGCGCTAAATGACCCTAAAATTGAAAAGGCAGTACAAATGAACTCTAAAAATGTTGAAACTTGGCATGGTATCATCATTTCACCCAGATAGAATGTGCTAAAAAGTTAAGAGGATTACGGCAAAAAATGGATGCACTTCATGTACAAACTGGACCATCTCCTTCGAAGTATGAGGGTTTTGGAAGAAAACTCATATGTTACAAAGAAATTTATTTTTTTACTTATTTCAACTCCAAACTTTTTGTGCATTCAATATGCACCATTCAAAGCCACATCCTCAAATTTCAACCCTTTATAACTTCATTTGTTATTTTTCATGCATTTAATGGTTTTTTTTGCGCTAAACGACCCTAAAATTGAAAAGGCAGTACAAATGAACTCTAAAAATGTTGAAACTTGGCATGATATCATCATTTCACCCACATAGCATGTGCAAAAAGTTGAGAGGGTTACAAAAAAAACTGGATGCACTTCGTGTACAAATTGGACCATCTCCTTCGAAGTGTGAGGGTTTCGAACGAAAACTCATCTGTTACAAGGCATTTATTTTTTTAATTATTTCAACTCCAGACTTTTTGTGCATTAACTATGCACCATTCAAAGCCACATCCTCAAGTTTCAAACCTTTTTAACTTCATTTGCTATTTTTCATGCATTTAATGATTGTTTTTTGCGCTAAATGACCTTGAAATTGAAAAAGAAGTAGAAATGAACTCTAAAAAGGTGGAAACTTGGCATGGTACCATCATTTCACCCACATAGCATGTGCTAAAAATTTGAGAGGGTTAGGGCAAAAACTGGATGCACTTCGTGTACAAATCGGACCATCTCTTTCGAAGTATGAGGGTTTTGGAAGAAAACTCATCTGTTACAAACTCACTTTTTTTAACTTATTTCAATTCCACACTTTTTGTGCATTCAATATGCACCATTTAAAGCCACATCCTCAAATTTCAATTCTTTCTAACTTCATTTGTTATTTTTTATGCATTTAATGATTTTTTTTTCAAAATTAACAAGTACTCCCTCCGATCCATAATAAGTGTCGCCCATTTTGTACTAAACTAGTACAAACTTTGTACTAGATGAGCGACACTTATTATGGATCGGAGGGAGTATGAATTTTGACTTTTTCTACAAAATCTCTATAGAATTTGTAAAATGGTCATAACTTTTGCATACGACCTCCTATGAAAAAGTTTTTTTATATGAAACAGAAAAACCAAACAGGAAAAAAGTTATGATGATTTTAAGATTTGGAGGAAAAATAATTCAAAAAAAGTTGGGATAGAAATTTAAAAGGGTGCCCATCCACTTACCCATTCATTATTCTCCTCAATAAAATAATTCAACAAAAGTTGGGACAGAAATTTTAAGTTGGGAAATATGAAATAAGGGTTTTCCGACTACTATTGAGGGAAATATGAAAATTTTCAAATTTTAGGTTTTACAAAAAATATTTTTTTATTGAATATTATTATTATTTCATTACTTTTGTTTATTAAAATAATTATTTGGAATTAAAACAATATAGAAGTGTGACATTGTAGTCAAGAGGTTAATAGAATTGATATGATAGTAACATCAACAAAGTGTGCGAGGTGTAGTTGGAAGTGGAGACGGAAGGAACTCAGAAGTTAAGCGTGCTATTGCTGGAGTAGTCTAAGGATGTATGACCGATTGGGAAGTTTGACTGCGACTAAGTAATTTGACTAGACATTAAGGGTAGTTAGAGACTAAACTAGTCAAATAACTCAAATAATAGAAATTGTGAAAACATATAAAAAAGGAAGTGAAAAAAAACTGGTCAAATAATGGAAATAATATAATTTTTGAAAAAAAAGAAAAAAAAGAGGGAACAAATTTGAATGATTTTTTTTCCCGTGGAGGCCTTTAGTACCGGTTCGTGTTACCAACCGGGACTAAAGGTCCTCCGCCCAGTGCACCACAACAGCCCACGTGGAGGACCTTTAGTACCGGTCCGTGGGCAAACCGGGACTAAAGGTATTGGGCTTTAGTTACGACCCTTTAGTCCCAGTTCCGGAACCGGGACAAAGGGGCCTCTGGAACCGGGACAAATGGGTCGTTTTCTACCGGTGTTTGCCAAATACCATCCTTAGTAAAAAGTTTGAACAACCATTTACTAAGAAGAGTCTTATTCTTGACCTTGAGGTCATGCATACTAATGCTACCCTCGTCTTTCGGTCTACAAACCACACTCTAATTCGCTAAATGGTACTTTTTCTTTTCACCGTCTCCTTTCCAAAAAAACCTGGATCTAAATAGTTTCATCTTTGCAAAACCCCTTTGGGAGATGGAAGAAAGATAGCATATAAGAAAACCATATTGGTGAGGACAGAGTTAATTAAAACCAGTTGGCCTCCAACAAAGAGTAGCTTGCCTTTCCAGCTGCTCAATCATTTCTCTAGATGCTCCTTTACATGATTCCACTCCGCAATGATGAGACACGTATAGTGAATTGGTATTCTCAGATATTTAATCGGGAATTGGCCATGAGCGACCAAACAGGTCAGCATACTCGGCCGTCCCCTCAACAACTTCACCGAAGCAGAAAATTTTGCTTTTATGGAAGTTAATTTTGAGCTCCGACATTTGCTCAAACGCTGATAACAATAGTTTTAGGTTTTGAGCTTTGTCTAGGTCATGTTCCATGAAAAGAATTGTGTCATCGGCATATTGCAGAATAGAGAGGCTAGCATCCACCAGGTGTGGCACTACTCCTGCAATCTGTCCATCCTACTTGGCTCGCTCAATCAGAATGGCCAAGATGTCAGCGAAAATGTTAAATAACATTGGGGACATGGGGTCACCCTGTCGTAATCCTTTTTTGATCTGAAAGTAATAGTCTACGTCGTCATTGACTTTTTATGGCCACACTACCTCTAGTTACAAAAGTTTGGATTCACTAGCGCCATTTATCTGAAAAACCTTTCATCCTCAAGGTTTGTTGTATAAAAGATCATTTGAATTTGTCATAAGCCTTTTCAAAGTCGATTTTGAAAATGACACCACTCATGTTTTTTCGACGCATCTCATGAACAGTCTCATGCAGGATTACTACACCATCGAGTATGTTTCTTCCTTGCATGAACGTTGTATGGGATGGTCGAACAACATGGTCAGCTACCGAGTTTAACCTATTCGTAGCAACTTTGGTTAAAATCTTGAAGCTGACATTGAGGAGGCAAATTGGTCTATATTGTTCGATCCGCTCCGCCTCCTTAATCTTCAGCAACAAGCCAATCTCACAAAAATTCAGCCTGAATAGGTCAAGTCGGCTGGCATGAAGACAATTGAACAACTCCAAAAGGTCAGTCTTGATGATGTCCCAGAAATTCTGATAGAATTCTATGGGAAAACCATCAAATCCTGGAGGTTTGTTATGTTCCATTTGGAACACAATATCTCTCACCTCCTCTTCTGAAAAATGTAGCGTGAGGATGTCGTTCTCTTCTGCCGTGACCCAAGGGATATCCTCTCTTCGGTTCTCATCGAGGGTGAAATTCCCTTCATTCGGCGGTCCGAACAAGGATTATAGTATTTGGTTATGTCTTTTTAGCTCATCATTACCTTCAATCCGCCCCTCATCTTGTTGGAGACTGTAAATACGTTTCTTCTTATGTCTCCCATTCGCGATCAATTGGAATTATCTTGTATTACTATCACCATCAAGATGAATTCAGCTTTGGATCTTTGGTAGTACTTAATCTCCTCTTCTCGCAAGAGACGTTTAACTTGCTCATTGGATTGATTTTTCAAACCAATCTCATGTTGAGATAAGATAGGGGTCTCTGCGATTTTATCGAGCTCATTAATGATGGTACAGAGACGTTGCTTTTTTTATACATCCTATTGGTATGTTTCGCCCATACAGATAGGTGTTGTCTCGTGGCCCTTATTTTAAAGTTTCATCTTTGAATGGGTGAACGACCAATGGCGGGCTTTTCCCAAACGGTCTTGACTATGCCCGAAATCCTTCCCGGTGCAACCATCCCAATTCAAACTTGAATGGGTGACATACATAAGAGTTCGTAGAATTAGAGTCAAGAATTCTTGCCGTGTGATCCGATAAAGCTTGGATACGCTCTAGGGCTTGCACGGTTACTCGAGGAAGTTTTAGTTCCCATTTGATATCCATGAGTACCCTATCAAGCTTCTCGTATGTTGGCACATATCGTATTAGTCCAACTGACCTTCCGTCCTGACATACTAACCTCTCGAAGACCCAAACTATCAATGGCAACATTGAATAGGAATGGCCAGTGGGTATGGAAGCGGTCATTATTTTTCTCTTCTTGGAACCTAAGGATATTGAAGTCCCCTCCAATAAGCATTGGGTACGGGTTATCCTTAGCCAGGTTTACCAATTCTCCGAGGAATGCAACTTTATGCTCATCTTGGGTAGTCCCATAGACTGCTACCAGGCTCCAAGTAAACTTATCGGCTTTGTTTTATAGGTGAAATTTTATATAAAATTCACCTGCCGAAAAAGCCAATAAATCCATAGTAGTGGTATGAATTTCAAGAAGGATTTCTCCAGACCGACCACAAGCTGGCAAACTATAACATGTGTAATCGAAATCACCTGAAAGGTGATTAAGGACATGCGGGCGAAAGAGATGACGATAGATCTTATAGACACAAATATTTACTCACAAAAAAGAGTGAACACATGTTATTCACATCATGATATTTCCTCCTTTTAGAAAAAAATACTATTTATTTCTTTCACTGTTCTAATAAACCAACTATTTAACCACAAAATGGTTTTGTTACAGCTACACGCACATACCATGTAGTACATACGATTTGATTGGGACGGTTCGTGCATCCTAGACAAGTACTACTACGTACCCATCATGGTTCATCCGACAGGTGCGTAGATATACACAGTGACATGCACAAACCTGGTCCAAGCCATGAACAGATATATATCGTACGTATGTACCAATCGTCCAGAGACAGGTATGCCAATCACCCTTGTCCAGATAAATACCCCCAAACATGCGGTGACATTCGGAGCCTACCAAATGATGGGCCCACAACTCAGATGTCCTTGCATGGAATAGAGTTTAAAAGCATCTTCAACAAGTCCATCCGTAAGAAAATATATATGAGTGTTTAGATTACTAAAATAATGATCTAAACGCTTTTATATTTCTCTACAGAGAGAGTACCGTTTAAGGGAAGTTTGAATATAAAAAACATTTTCAATAGATCTTGTAAATTTGAAGTAAATTTAAAGGATCATTCATATTCATCTTGTACATTTTTGACGGTATAAAAACCATCTGAAACTTCTAGACGCGTTGAAACATCGCCCCGTCCGTCCGCTGCCCCATCACCGCATCGAAACTCCATGGTTCCTCCGCCGCGCCTCCACCACCCATGCCGACGACGCGTCGTGCCGCCACTATCGTCACGCTAGACCATCACCACATCACGTCACCGTTGCCGCCGCTTCACCACACCGCACCACCGCCGCCACGTCGTAACCTTCATCGTGTTGCCTCTCGTCGGTGGCCACCGCACTGCCTCATGTTGACTCTTGCCAGAGGTCGTCATGTGTGTCGCTCACCGGTGGGTCCTAGGCCATTATATAGTTTCATTAATAAAAAATAAAATAAAATTGATTTAAGAGAAATAAATTGTGGGATCCGGTAAAAGTTATTTAAAAAAAATACTAGAATTTATATGTCCTCATCAGCACATGTGTGGTGATCTGATCCACTCTTTAATTGGGGTTGTTGCTGCATGTGTGATGCTATTGTTAAGTGGAGAGGAGTCTAAACTTATTCAAAATTTCCCAACTTTCCAACAGCAAGCACCCTGGAGGCATGATATCCCACTCCTATGGGCTATGGCTGTCGTGCCTGACTGGTATGGCGTGAGCTGGTTTGGTCTTTGGTGCAGGGCAAGAGAATCTGGAGCTCCGCCAAGCCAAGAGCTCCGGACAAAATCCACTTCACCAGTCAGCTACTTTGCAGTCTCTGCATGTCTGTGTGTGAGAGAGGGATAAAAAGAGGTGTATGCGTGCAAGCGTGTGGTCGTTCAGCTAGCTAGTACCCCCAAGGTTCAGAAAATGGTGATTCGCTTTCTATTCCTCCTATGTGGTCTCTATCTCCATGGCCGAAGCTCACAACAACCCCATGCTCATGAGCCATAGCCGATAGCCATGATGAAGCAGGGAGAACCTCATGCAATTGGTTGCTTTGGGAGGTGCTGCTTATTACTACTACTAGACTAGGCTACCGTTGCATTCGTACCACCACACGATAGTACTATATAATCCTGGAAAGACACTTAGATTGCGGTGTGCAGGTCTAAAACCAGGCACTAACCAGCCAGCTAGTGTGCCATGGCATTTCCCAAAAGCTACACCTGACATCTCCTTTAATCCCCCTAGGGAAGAAGTAAGTATTATCCTGGTGTCCTTGTGCTCCATGTCTTTTGCTCTTTGCTTTACTCACTTTATGGTGAGAAGCAGCACCAAGCAGACAGGAGAGCAGGCAAGGCTAGCAATGGAGTCGTTGTGGCAAAGGGAGCAACCTCGCCGCCTCCCTCTCTATAAATCCAGCCTCTCCTCCTCGCTCCTACCACCATCCTTCAGACTAGCGCACTGTTCTCCACTTGCTCCCCACATTAACCTATCTTTCTCTTTCTCTCTCCAGTAGCAGCCGTGGTTGCCTCCCTTGTCTTTGCTTCATGTGCCTTGGGCATGTCCATCAAGATCTTTTAGCTTTGTTTCTCCCACTATAGTCACTGCAAACTCTCGAGAGGTACGGAGGGAGAGAGAGAAACAAACATATGAACATCGCTTTGGTTTCCTTGATCTTTCTTTCTGATCACTATTTGGAGGAGAGGTTTGATGATCGATCTAGTCAAGATTGTGCTGTGCCTGGCTCCCTGTATGCCACACATGTAGCCCAACCCATGGATGTGGTTGCCTGCTGTGGGTGGCGTGCAAGGGGCCAAGCATGCATATGTGGTCTTCTATTCCACTCTTTCATTCTTCATTTGATTATGTTGAGTACATCTTGTTCATCATTATCTTGATGTTCCCGCAGTTGCAGGTCCGTGGAAGGTGAATTCATCTTCAAACCTTCCCCTCCCTAAGTTTAATTAGCATGGTTCGTAGAAACCAGGGAAGTCACTTGTGAATTTATATATTGTTCGGTTGGGGATCAATGCTATCACATTAATGATGCTTGAAATGTTACCTTTTTTGTGCCTCTTCTTGATTCGATGCAATGCTTGAACCCAACCGTGATTTGGTAATTTCCTTCCATGATCTGTATCTTTCTGTGTCCTCCCCTTTTGATTCAGTCCTCTCATCTACATGCATGTATCCGTTGAGCAATCTGATGTAACTTTGATTTGCTTTGTTTCTGAAGTTACAATCATGTATCGATCATACCACTTCATCCAGTTTCTAACTTAGTTTTTCATCTATGAAAGTGGCATGTACATAGGATTAATTTGCGGACTAGATACAAACAATTAAGAGGGAGCAACGTTCAGTAGCCACTGTACATATATCATGTGACCAAGAAATGTACTAGTAATCTAGTATGCAAGAGAGTTTGCCCTTTCACTCGTTCGTTTTAATTTCCAAGCGCAGTTATTTTCCCTTTTGGAACATGTTGTTTCTCTATATTGTGCTTATCATATGCTCATGCTCATGCTCCCCCAATTTCTGGTAAGTCTCTGTATAGCAAGCT
Organism: Bromus sterilis; assembly: GCA_950022295.1. Classification (NCBI taxonomy): domain Eukaryota; kingdom Viridiplantae; phylum Streptophyta; class Magnoliopsida; order Poales; family Poaceae; genus Bromus; species Bromus sterilis. Next base: position 276,852,204 of record OX465599.1, on the reverse strand, counting down.
GAATCTACAGTACGTAGGTCTAAAACGTTGGGAATATTTGGAGTGCATAGACATGCAAAAGCTTTAGTTTTTTAAGAGTTGGGTTAATTTGAACTTTGAGGTTCTAAGAAAATGGTCAATGAGATCATAACATATATACTAATCACTCCAGTTTAAACATATGTGTCACTGCCCTCTAAAGGAGTTGCAATGAAAATATACTTCTTCTGAGGGTCTTCTACATCAGAATAAAGCTCTTATAGCTGACCAAAGTAAAACATATATGAATGCAATGAACACAAGGTCACAAGCTATTTTTCACTTGTTAACCTTATTTCAACTCAGTGACATTTTTCCCGCAAAAAAAAAAACTCATTGGCATTTGATTTGTATTAACTTTCCCCATTTGAACTACTATTTGATTTAAAGCCTGTAGACTGGTACTCTCTCCGTTCATAAATAAGTGACGTGATTTTAGTTTAAATTTTTGAACAAAAAAAGTAGGTTTCACATGTGAAATCATCAATGAATGATTTATATATTTTGGTCTCTCTATATCACGTACCAGCTCCTATATTTAAAGATGAACTCTCAAATGGCAATGAATTAACCAAGTTTTGTTTTTTGACAAAACCAGGTCAATTTCACACAAGCGTGTGATGCATACATACAAGTTCTTCCCCACAAAGAAAAAAACTAGTAACATTAGTATGATTATGCTATTAGGAATTTCAAGTTGTATGCGCATATCCTCCATTTAGTGTTGTAGATGGTTTTCTTAATCGATCAAATTCGCAACACACCATCATTGAGGGGTGCCGCGCGCAATGGATGCAATCACTAGTAATCGACGACAGAATCAATGATCTGATTTTATCAAGGTTTTTAAATTAAAAGGAGATTAGTTAATTGACTACTCACTCAAAGCCAAGACAGAAAGCATGGCTTTTGCTCTCTCACATAGATCAAGACATAGTCAAACCTGAATCAAAGTGAATATATTCTCTATTGTTGTGGTTAGTATATAGGAGTATATTATAATCTCAAATACATGCCCACGCTGAGATTTTTTGGTCCAACTGAAAAGCAAAATATTTTTCATATGAGTAGTGCACCGCTGTCCACAGCTAACCAAAATCATAAACTGTTTGGGTGACATGGACAAATCTGCTTGTCCTGGATTGGAATGGACACTCCTTGCCCTGCGGATTAAATCATTTTGTCGGTAATTCATGCATTCAGAAAAAGAGCGAACTAAGATGTTTTGGATATTTCAATTTGAACTACATTCATATGGATTGAAATGAGTGAACAAACACAGCATCTATATACATCAGATTCAGAAAAAAAATTAGGTAGTGTACTATCAGTTTTATCATGCATGGCCAGAAACCAAAGAGAGCTGCATCCATGTTGCTTCCAGCACCTTCAGGAGAAGATGGTACGGTCACCCATACAACTCCATCGCACTGCTTAGCTAAGCAGCACTATCTAAACCCATCAACCCAAAAAACACTGATTAGTCAGTAGATGATCGCCATGCACACCAATGCCAGGCCCACTGGACCATCTCCTCACTCACGTGCCAATTCCTGATCACAGCCAGCCATTTCTGCATGCATGTCCATGGACCAACCATGGACCACGCCAATGGCAGCACTGCAGTGCTACTACTAAAGATGCACCTTTACAAGGAGAGCTGCCAATGGGGCCTGTCCACAGGAGAGAAAGAAAAAGGAAGGGTATAGTGATGGTGATGGTGAGGGCAGAGGGGAGGAGGACACTGCCATGGCCTGTGGCCATGTTGGAGATCACCTCATCACTGGGAGGAGGAGCACCTGGCTTGGTCCCTTCTTCTACAGGGAGCTCCTTTGCATTATGGTGATGACTGATGAGACATCATGTATGGCAGCTGCTTGCTTGGTAGAACACCTGCTAGGCTGTTGGAGGGCTGCTGAGACAAAGACAACACATCAGATCAGTCCCTGAATTATCCAAATTACACTGAAGATGATAGCAGATGTAATAGTGCACAGGAAAAAGGAGATGATTGGAACCGATCATCGTCACAAGATGTGTTTTTCATCTTAGCATTTGCATGGTAATGTCTGAGGAACAGGCCTTGTAATGTTAACCATTTATTAGTTGTAAGTCAAGTGTGCCCAAAACCAGTTCGTCGATTTTGGCACGTCCAGGCTATGTACTCATATGATCTCAAACTTGTATTTTCCATTCAAACACAAACAACAGACTGGATGTACATGTACAGAATACAATGACATTGTGCCATCAATCTAGTATTGTACACACACAAGTAACTTCATGACCTTCTTTGACCCAGCAATGCTGTTTACACTATATAATAAACAAAGTGAATCTATACACTAGCAAGAAATTTTCTGGAAAAAGGTACTCCGTATCTGGCTATGCTACTTCTCTACATGGTCTTCACATATGCAACCAACTTCAGGTCACTCGCGATCTGATATTTCGGTGAACGTTATGGAGGCTTGTGTCGTCTCTTGCGACGACAAAGGAGAAGAGTGTGCCATGATGGTGGATAACAATGTGGAGGATGAAGCGAGAGCTATGTTGTTTTCTCTCCTCATGCTCCTGATCTTAAGGTCCATAAAGTCGCTAATTGTAGCGGGTTTGCTGATCTTCTCTGATTCAATTTCCTTTTCACCCGTTAGCATGGTGATGACAGTTGACATAGTGGGTCGATGTCTTGTGACATCTTGTGTACACAGGAGTCCAACTTTCAGGAACCTGCAGGCTTGTTCAACATCCAAATCATCACCCAAAGAACTGTCTATGATTTTCACCAAATCTCCCTGCTCATAATACATCCATGTTTGCAAGAGGAGAACCCCATTGGTAACCTCTGGGAACTGTAGCAGCAAAGAACAAAAGTCCATGAGTTAGAAGATTTGCTCCAATCATGCGAGGAATTTTTACACAAATTATGCATTCATGTAGAGACAAGAAAGAAGCTAATGTGCTTGCCAACAAGTAACTAAAATTAATGTGCATGGTAATTGTAATAATTTTTTATATTGTACTACTAATTTAATACTCCCTCCAATCCATAATAAGTGTCGCTCATTTTGTACTAAGCTAGTACAAACTTTGTACTAGATGAGCGACATTTATTATGGATCGGAGGGAGTAAGTGAAAAATGGACATGGCTAACATTCTGAAATGCAAGAGTTGCATGCATCTGCACTAGTTTTCTTACCAGAAGTCAAGACTGATTTTAGGCACTCATAATTTATGGCGTGCCAGTAACAACCATCAACCTCATATTGTAAAGAACTTTGACTAAAAACTAATTCATTTATTATGGTAAAATATACTGTAGTAGTTTTACTTCTTACCATAAGGAATGGAAAGAGAAAAGGAAATATGGTACTCGTTTTTGTCTAACCTTTTCAAGAAGTATCTGGTCTTCATAGGGTAATCTTGAATTGGTGTTGGATCTCCCGCTGACTATTTCCAGAAGCAAAACACCAAAACTATAAACATCTGACTTCCGTGTCACTTGTCCTCGAATGGCATACTCAGGAGCCAAGTAACCTCTGTGAAGTAAAACTGATTAACTAATGCCGAAAGTTTATCAGGCCATAATGATCACTTATGAATAACCGTCATTATTTGGTATTTCAATTGCATCTGCCTTAACTTCTACTATAAAACAGGCGGTGTGGTTTCTGGGGTGTATTAAATTAAACCAGCAAACTTAAAATGCCAATTATATGCAGTAGCTTCTGAACGCACACAATACAAAACAAAGAAACTAGTAAACATGCACTGCAGATGATACTTCCAGGTTCAAAATTAACTTACAATGTTCCTGCAACCCGTGTGCTAATATGTGACACATTTGGAGGTAGTAGCTTTGCTAGACCAAAATCAGAAATTTTGGGGGTGAGATCCTTATCAAGAAGTATATTGCTTGCTTTGATATCCCGATGAACAATGTGGGGATTGACATCATCATGGAGGTATGCTAATCCTCGGGCAATACCAAGACAAATATTTACTCTACTACTCCAATTGAACTGGATGTTGCTGCGGCCAGAACCTAATAAGAAATAAAGAGAGAAAAGCTAAGGAACATTAGAACCTTTTTAGCAAATATGTACGTAGAAGTTTTGAAGGACAGTATGATGAAAGGATTTGAATAACCAAGAATTACCTAGAAGTGTTTGTGCAAGGCTATTATTCTCAAGATAATTGTAGACAAGGATCCTCTGGTTTCCTTCCACACAATAGCCATAAAGGCTGACAAGATTGCCATGAGATATGTTTGAAATTGACATAAGCTCATTCAGAAACTCCTTTAGTCCTTGTCTTGATTCTACAGATAACACCTTGACAGCAATAATTTTTCCATTCTTTAGCCGCCCCTACACCATGTCATCGAACTTTAAACATGTACATTTATTCCATTAGAATTTCATTGTCTTGTTAGTTGAAGGTTATGCACATTACCTTATATACAGATCCAAAACCCCCCTCACCAATCTTGTTCGATGGGTTAAAATTTTCTGTTGCCCTTGCTAGCTCCCTATAAGTGTATCTTATTGTATTAATACCACCAGGGAGGTCTGTACAAATTAGGTTAAATATTTAAATATGGTAATATGAAGAAGGTGACATATCATAGTCCACGAGTGTAGAACAGACTGTGTAAGAGATATCTACCTTCATCATGCGTAGAAATTTGCTGGCGTATTGCCCCTCCTCTTTTATAGCAGAAGATAGAACAACAACCCATTACTTATATAGTTATATTCCCAGAATATATCTGCCTCGCCGCTGTCAGTTCAATAAATACGTTTGCACTTATGATATCCACACAAGCATTTCATCAACCTTAAACAGCCGCCATCATATCCTGGAGAGAAAGAACGACACTTATGGTCACCACAAAGAGAACTATACGTCTATACTGAATGAGCTCTTCTACGCTATCAATCAATTACTGTGAACCATCGTGTTCGTTGAGATGTCAGTCTGTGGGTCTCAAACCTAGGTTAGCTAGGTGGTTTGATCCCAATATTACCTTAATTAACTGGACAACTCTGCTTCTTCTATGGTGAACTGCAGAGCCCCCGCCCTTTCAAGGATTTTCAAGGAAAAGAAAACTGTGGCCAATTCACCCTTTTCAGTCCAACAGGTCGATTAATTGGGATTTCGTTATATTCATTCATCAAGTATGAGGAAGTACTATTATGCTAGTGAGAATAAAAACTTTCACACTTTTTTCCTTGCTTCAAATTCAAAATGGTGCAAATCCTACTTTCACACGAAGGAACAGTTCTCACTTCTTTTTTTGCGAAAAAGCTCACTGCATTGATCCACACATGCAACCAACTGCTTAATCTTCTCTTTTGCATGGAAGAGCATAATTGCTGGTGTGATCTAGACTTCTAGAGTAGTCTGTTTGTGCTGAGAACATGCATGGAGTTCTAATCAGAGAAACATGCCTAACTCTTACAGCAGGCTGAAAGCAACTAACTTAAGCTTACAACCGAATATACAAATGCTAAGGTCCACCATAACATTAACTACTTTTTAAAGTGCTGTCACTTATCAGTTTCTCCACCTGCGACGGCTGCTATCACTTAGTTTAAATGGGCAGAGGTCCCTGCCATAGGCATCAACAATATGTATATTAATCAACATTTCATAATTTTTATTCAGTGGGATGTCACTCTGGGGCAGGCATTACCTCGTGGATGATTGCCTGCCAGCACTTCCAACCAATCTCAGGAAAATGGTGGTGTGTTTGTCTCGACATAGATGATTTTATAATCTAACTGTCTCTGCTACCAATAAAACTAATATAGGATTCAACTCATGTATATCTCACCGCGTCACACGTATAATTTTTAACGCATCATTAAGCTTGATTGCCAAAATGTACACGACTCCACCCGTCATCTGCGTTCACACAGCCCTCCACATTTCAGTTCAGCAACATTTCTCAACATCCTCACCATTCGGCCTTCTTTGGTTCATAGGATAGGATTATCATAGGAATAGGAAATTTTTAGAAAATGAGATGACATGTATCTCCAATCCTATGAGTAGGGATAGGAAAAGAGATGTCATTTGGTTCACACCAAAGGAATTTTCCCATTGAGTCTAGGCTCATTTTTATTTTCCTTTGAAATGTGAAGGATAGGAACCAATCCTATGTAGGAATAGGAATGCATTCCTATGAACCAAAGGGCTCTAAAGGAAAAAATCCTATAAGAATCCTATCCTACAAAATTCTATGATATTCCTCCAAACCAAAGGAAGCCGAAAACCGGGCAAAACCACGGCAACGATTGTTGGCTTTCGTAGAGGGCGAAGTACGAAACTAGTACAGCTACAATTTTCATCAGCGGATAGGATGATGGTGCGAGCGAAATCTAAACCGATTCCAATCTCTTATGGACAGTGGACCTTCGTGTCTCTCTGATGAACTAACCAACGCTAGCTAGACGCCGGAGCTGGAAAATCCCCCGCCCTCTTTGGTAGAAGGGCAAATCTAAGGCCGTACAGTAGAATCAAAACCCCAATTCCTTCTCCAGCAGGAGAAAACAGAGCAATCAACCAAAGCAGAGTAGCAGACTGACCTGACTGATCAGCCGCAGCCGAACCCGCCGTCCAGTCCAGCCCCGGGCGACTCGAAGCCGGCGCGGGCCGAGAACGCGGAAGTTGTTGCCGCCACCCTGGCGGCGCGCGCAGGCGTGCGGGCGGGCGGGAAGCTCAAGCAAGGAACCAGCCCGAGCGAGTCGTCGGCGGGCGCGAGCGTTTCCGAGCACGACTTGGCGGCGGCCTTGGACTTGGCGCGGCGGCGGTGGAGGAGGAGGAGGAGGCGGCGGGTGGGAAATGGCGGCGTGGCGTTGGACTGTTGTGAGGTTTCGGTCCCAAGTGGGTTATTTGACTTGTGCTTCTTCTCCCGGTGGGGAGGAAGGAGGAAGGGGAGGGGAAGGAGGGGCGGAGCCCTTGAAGCCAAGGGGGGGCTGGTGGTCAAACGCCAAGTGTTGACCACGTGGCCGCGTTGGTTCGGTTGGGTTCGGGTTCGACGCCGTGGGTGCCTTGCCGGAGTGATGAGCCTCGGCCTCCCGTGTGGATCGGACTCGGGCGGGACCGGACTTGGGGAGAAGAAGAACGGGTCCGGTCCATATTGGAGGGGTTTCTTTGGTTGTTTGATTTTGATTGATGGGGTTGGGACTTGGGAAGATGGTGAAAAGGTGAGGAAAGTGACAAGAGCGTGTGGAATTGATGAGGTGGGGACACGTGTGTAATGGAGAGATGGAAACGTTTTGACCGTAGCTTCACTTACCAACCGTCCGGGCAATATACATATCTCAAACAAATTTGAGGTGATGGTTCGGTGCACATGTGCATGCGCACCTAGACGTGAATAATAAAATCAAAAGAAATGACAAAATAATAAAATACCTGCAAAAAAATGAAAAGGCATATAAAATGGTTAAATACGTAAGGTGCATGTAAAATTTTGTGGTGTTTAGATATTCCTAAACGCTGGACATGTGTGCGCTTTCGCATAGGGCAGCACACGCACAAAATCCCATAGATCATTTGCAAATGAAAAAGATAGTGTTTGTAACTTTGTATGAGACAAACATATTGTATGATTTAAAAAAAGGCATAACATTCAAACTAATATGTCATGATAAATCTGTTTTCATATTTATGTTTATCGTGATGATATCTATAAAACTAAATCTCATATGAGAATGTTTCAAAAAAAGCAATATTTTTGAGAAAAGCAAATTTCGTGTATGAACTTGCTTTTTCTAGCATTTACCAACAAGTTGGTATTTGTCTCGAGTAAAAATTATATAAAAGCAACTTTAGTGGATGGAAGCAACTATTTTTCAAAATGTCCTTTTTATAACCAAATAATACATAATAAAAGATTTTACTTATCATTTTGGTAGAACATCGATCGAAGCTAAAAAGCATATTTGTACTACTAAATCTGTTTTTCATGATTTAAATTTGATTTTTTTTTAACTTGGAGTATGCATGTGTGGGGTCTAGTTTGAAAGATCTCATCGCGAGGAACACAACGGTGAAAACAAATTTTAATTTGAACGCATAGGTTAAAAGTAATACGTTTCTAAAAGTCCAGAATAGTTTTGCATCTTGCTGACGTCATTTATTTTTATCATTGTGTGTTGCATGGAATCACGTGTGAAAAGAAAAGTGGGACCAAATTTTACCTTTTTTTACTATGCAAGCCACATTGGATAGGGAGACTTACATAAAATAGGACATGTGTTAAAGGACTTGGATGGCACACGGGTGTCTTCGAGTCGCTCCTTTAGATATTTGAGAAGTTCTTGGTAAAATAAATAAATTTTAGGTGTCTAAGAAACTTTGAAAAATTTTGTTCAAAGTTGATTTTGTCATTTTTGTTACAATCTCTTCATATTTCAAATACCACTAAATTTTGCACACACATAAGTATCTTGGATGCTAGTTTTTTAGTATATTATTTTGATTTTATGCTATTCACCATGAACATATGAGCCTAGCATCATCTTTGGGTTTAGAACATCTACTATCGAACCTAAGTAAGAGCATCTCTAACTGACCCCCTATAATTTGCAGGAGGGTACGATCGAGTATCCTTTAGGAGAGTATATTTGCTCTTTAAAAAACGTTGTTTCTAACCGATCTCTCAAACTTAGCAAAGTATACAAATTTGATGTGAATTTAACTAGATTCGGTACATATTTGATTTAAAATTTTAAAAAAATAAGAAAACCTAAAACTACTGAACCCAATTCCTCTTCGAGTTGTTTCCAGTCGATTAGGGGCGCATGGTCGTCACCGTCCTTGCCATTGTCGGGGTCGGAGAGGTGAATGACATCCGTCCGCCCAACTGCGTACTCCTTGTAGAGACGTCGCTCTGCCTCAACTCGCTCTAGATAGCGGTGAATGAACACCTACAAGTTTGATAATGTGTCTCACCTCGCATCAACACACATCATTTAATTCGGTGGCCTCGCCAAGTGATACGTCCCAAACTTACCTATAATTTCTTCTTGCTTCATGCATGTTTTGGGTGACATTGCTATGCTTTTGATGCACTTTCATACACTTTTGATCATATTTGGACTAATCAATTAACTCAGTGCACCACAGTGTCAGTTTCTGGTTTCTGTTGTTTTTGTATTTCAGGTTTTCCCATTACTTAAAGTGCCCAAAAAATTCCGAGAAAAATATATAAAAAATCAGCGTGAAGGAACCTTCCAGAGCCCCGAAGTAGGGCCAGAGGGGGACCACCAGGGGTCCAGGCGTCCCTGGTGGCCGCGCCGAGTGGCCGCCTGGACACCCGGGGCCACCCCCTGACCCCCCCTTCAGCCTATATTTACCCCGTCTTCAGAAACCCTCGAGGACAGAACCTTTTTTCGCGATCTCCCCTCTGTTTCGCCGCCGTTTCAAGATCGGGGCTACCAAGAGACCCTGTTCCAGCATCCTGCCGAAGGGAGGATTGACCTCCGGGAGCTTCTCCACCGCCATGGACGCTTGATACGTCCAAAATGCATCACTATTTTATATAGTAATTCTTTCCTATTCATTGACATATTTCATGTTATGATGCTATTCTTATGTTGTTTTGGCTTGTTTTACACAGTTTGCAACTTTCCGATGCCGAAGCAGGATTCAGCGGTAAAAAGTGGACGCTGAGTTGCTGAAACAGAAGACCTCCAAATTACCTGAAAATCGACGGAGGCCATTTTTCAGAAGAATGACGGGGACACGCAAAACAGAGACCAGAGGGGGGCCACCAGGAGCCTAGGCGCCCCCCTGGCGCGGCCCCACCCCTGGTCGCGCCGGGTGGCCGTCTGGACCCCTGGGGCCACCCCAGGCTCCCCCTCTGGCCTATTTATCCCTCCTCGTCCGAAAACCCTAAAAGAGGAGGAGTTTCGCGAGTTCCGCCACCGCTCCGTGGAGGAAACCAACAAAGGAGAAAAGACATCTCCGACGGGCAGATTCCGTCGGGGAGAACACCTCCCGAAAGGGGAGATCATCGCCATCGTCATCACCATCGTCACGAGCATCATCGAGATCATCATCAATATCATCCCCAACACCAGTACCATCTTCATCTTCATCCAATCTCACCTCACAAGTTCAACTTGTGTTGTAATCCGTACTATCTATCCTTTCTACTCTACCGATGTTGATTACTGCCTGATACGTCCCAAACGTATCTATAATTTCTGCTTTCTCCATGCATGTTTTGTGTGACTTTTCCATGTTTTGCTTGAACTTTCATACACTTTTGAGCATATTTGGACTAATCTATTAACCCAGTGCACCCAGCTGTCAGTTGCTGTTTTCTGCTGTTTTTGTATTTCAGGTTTTTCGGCCATTAAAAGTGCTCCAAAAAATCCGGAAAAATCAGATAAAAAATCAGCGACCCGGAAGCTTCCGGAATCACCAAGGTAGCGGAGGGGGGCCACCACAGGGACTCCAGAAGGGTCCCTGGCGCGGCCCCACCCTAGGCCGCGCAAGGGGGCCTCCTGGCTGACCTGTGGGTCCCCTCGACACCCCCCCTCCGCCTATATTTAGCCCTCGGGGTGGAAACCCCTAATATCGATCTCTTTTCCGCGAACTCGCCTCTGTACCGCCGCCTCCGCCGTTTCAAGATCGGGGCTGCCTGGAGAAGCTGCCCCGGCACCCTGCCGGGAGGAGGAACCCCCTCCGGGAGACCATCCATAGCCATGGACGCCTCCCGGATGTACCGTGAGTAGTCCCCCTTGGACCATGGGTGTAAGGCCCGATATGCGGTACTGTTCCAGATCTAGGTGTTTCCACCCAGATCCGGGGATGAAGCACATATCGGTCCCACCTTGACATATGACAAGCCATATGCCCCGGATTTCCAACATGATATCACAACATTACAGATACAAGGATACAACATCTCATACAATCGGCATACAACTGCCTCAAATACAATACAACAGCGGAAGGTACATGTCTGAGTACAGACTACAAACAAATGCCTACTGGCAAAGAGAAAACATCGATTCCCATAACCACACGGGTCCAGGCCCTCCGCCGGGATCCTCCTAACTAGTCGTCGTCGAGTCTCCACGTGAAACGTCGATCACCATACATGTTGTCGATCAAGAACCCTGAAAAGAGTTTGGGGGTAGTATCATGAGTACAGAGGTACTCAGCATCCAACTGTAGTGGTCATCTGACCCAGCAAGGACTTCATCACTCGTCATTCTAGGAAAACTAGTAGTTTACGGTAAGGAAGGGGTAAGTGGTGAGGTTGCTGCCGCACTAGCATTATGAAGTGGCTAACGATCTAGAGAGTAAGATAAGAAGCCAAGCATTCGATGAGGAATCGCCTCCAACAAGTCTTGCTATCAACTACTACGCAAACATAACACCTATCCTATCCTTGTCCTCCTCTTCGCATCCCGACGAAGAAGAAGCAGTCAAGGCACACACACACGTTGATCAAGTTATATTAAGATTATCTCAGTTGTTGTTGTCTATGAACAAGGAGTAGGTCTCAAGTCGTCCATAACCGTGGACACGGCTTCTCGAAAAGATTTAACCCTGCAGGGGTGTACCAACTGCCCATTACGAGGCTCCGCACACACGCCCATCTCTCTCAGTTGCTACCCATCACAGGCAACCATTTTATGATTTAGTTCCAAGAGATCCGAAACGACAGGTCCCTCTAACTAACAACGAACAAATCCGGGTGGCCCCCGGGGAGTCGACACCCAATCCAAAAGCCGGCCACGCTCTCGGATCGGACTCTTCCGTATGGCTAAGGTCGGGGTTAGCCTCACCTATATAACAGGGGACTTCCCTAGCTCACCAGTGTGGACCAACAAAGGAACTAAGTCTCTGCTGGCCCGAGTTGTTTTAAAACCACTGGCTGCAGACCAGTACGCACACGGTTTCAAATGGTAAATCAGCTTGGGCCACCTCTAAAAATGTTTGAAGCTAGGTAGGTAAGAAAAGGGGACCCCATAGCATCTCACACGCGGTTAGGCACGCTCAGTCTTAAAACCAATACCCGGAACTCGGATCCTAGGTGACTCGAATGGAACAAAGCGTCGGGGCGGGGTAGCCTAGACCTTCCATCCTTCGTCGAATATAGTCAACATTATAATAATCATAGCATCCATAACAATATAATAATGTGATATCCCAAACCAAGGAGTAACAGGGTAACATCGTAGCATCCTAAGCATGCATACTAAGCAGGGGCTGAGCAACGAGCAATAGTAACATAGCAGTACAAGGTTTGCTGGGAGGGGACATGGCTGTATCGGTTTAAAAGAGGCTCTAAGCATGTGGTAGGATCAAACATCGAACCTAACCTAGACTAGCATGCAAACCGCTGGTTTAAATAGAATGGATCATAAGTAATGCATAGTCCTTGCCTGTTGATAAGTCGGGTTCCGAAGTTGTAGTTGATCGCAAGCTCGCATCGTCTCCGAGAGGTACCCGCGGAAGCACACAAGACGAAAACACTGGAAATCAATCAACGAGCAAGCATCTATTACTACGAAGCAAACACGAGAAATCATCAACAAGAAGCAACACGAGACATCGCACCTACCGTCGAGAGCGGTTACTAACAATTTAAGTGGAGTACTCGTCACACACGACGATACCGCACGTTTACGGTGGTTCAAGTTGGTTAGCTACAGGTGATCAAACAACGGTTATTAACATGGCATCTCAAGCAAGCATGGCAAGAGGTGAAGCACAAATAAACTACCTAAGCTAGCCAATTTAAGTGGGGGGTAAAACCTATACATGCCGACTATTACGGACCCCACGATATTTATTGCATTCGGTACTGTTTTTCCCTAAACAATATTTTATTATTTTTATTAGCAAGCAAGAACAGCATAAGCACAATCTACATGCAATTCTAGTCAAGTTACATATAAGAAACATTTCAATCAGAGCAACGGTTAAAAAGTTATTGCAGTTACAGTTACAGTGGCAAACAGTGTAATTAACAGTCAAACAACATGTAAACAAGGTCAAACATGGCAACAAGCAACATTATCATAATCTACGCGCAAAACGGAGCAACTTTCATGTAGAAAGCGTCTCCATCGGAGCTACCGGTGAAAAGTTACGGGCACCGCAATAAAACAGCTAAATCTGCCTAAATAAATAAATAAAACCTAGAGAAAAAAACTATACGGGCCGAAACTAGAGCTATTTGGGCCCAACAGAAAAAAAATACAGAACTAATAAAGAAAAATAAAAAAAAGGGGGGGGGCAGCCTCACCCGTGGGCCTTGGCCCAGCTGGGGAGGCGCTGGGAGGCTTCGGGCCGCGCTGGAGAGTGGGCCGTGGGGGCTCCTGGGCCACTTGGGGGCGCGCAGTGGGCCTTGGAGGCGCAGCCAGCCCACCACGGACGACCGCACGAGGCGCTCGTGGCCTCGTCCTCGTACGAGCGCGTACAGGTACTCCGGCGGCGGTGCTCCAGTTCTGCTCAGGCGAGGGGAGGTCCGGCGGCTGGCTTGGATGGCGGGCACGGAGGGGATCCTCCAGATCCGGGCGCGGCCTCCTCGGATCCGGCGACAGGGAGGTCAGCGGCGAGCTCTGTTTCGTCGTCCATGGCGTGAGGCGAGCTCTAGGGCGACGTCCATGGCGGCAAGAAACGGGGAGAGAGGAGAGGTTAGATGGGGAGGGGAGGAAAGGGAAAGGGAAGAGGGAAGGGAGGAGGAGGCGCGCGGGCGTGGATCTGCTGGTGCCGACGGCACGGCTGCTCGGGCGTGGGGGAGACCATGGGGGCGAGACGGCGCGGAGGCTAGGCGCAGGAGCTCGGGCAGGAGCGGCTGCTCGGGAAGCTTCACGGGGCGACGTGGCAATCAGTGGGCCGTTGGATCAGTCGATCCAACGGTCCAGATCGACGCCAGCTGGTCTTCAGATCTAGGTAGGTGGGGGGTTGGTTGATTCTGTGGTGGGTGGCGGCGCTGGGTTGGGGGGCATGGAAAGAGAGGAGCTAGGCTAGGGTTTGTCCAGATTTGGTAGGTAGCACTGCTATAAATAGCAAGTGGGTGTTTGGGGGTGTTTTCGGGCCACGAAATGGCCCGTTTTGGGTCCGGTTTTTCGGGTGGCTAGAATCCGAAGATAAAAGGGGTATTCTGGGGTCCAGCCAACAGCTCGCGCGCGACATTTTTTTAAATACGCGCCTCGGGTTGCATTGACTACTATGCCTGGCACATCCGAACGTTCACCTACCCGACGAAGTCGGACACGCGCAAAATTTAAAACACCGCCTCAGAGTACCGAACTGACGTCGTCGGCATCGTTTAACGCCAAAATAGAACGTCAAGCACCTCCCGATAAAATAACCCATTTAAATATAAATGGGGTTTTTCCGCACCGTTGGTTATGGCTGGTCCTGTGCCGGAAGTTGCGACAGTGCTCGGGTGAAACCCGGTGCCGCAACGAGGTCGTGTGCCGTTGGGAAAAGGGTTCGGTCACGCAACCGATACGAGAAGGAGGGGGGGAATATTCACCGATTAATAAATCGGCGAAGCAAACACTGCAAACAATACATGCAATCAAATAATTCACACCGAAAACATTTTTTTTTAATTTTTGTGAAATCTGGGCTGTTACAATGGGTCCGTGACCAGTAGCTATATGATGTACTTCTCTCCTCTTTGTGCTTCCACTTTCGAGACCTCGTGAGCTGCCACACATGATCGAGGCACTTTTGTAATTTCTGTTGTTGCTATGCTGAGTTTGCTGGGATCTGATGGATTATGAGACTATGTTCAGATTGTGATGAGTAATATATTTGGTTCTTATCTTTTATATTTTGTTCTTGAGTAAATTCTTGCATGTTCCCCGTTGCAGTATTTTTCTTTGGCCAAGTAGTTTGCTTGCAACTCCAAGAGGGAGCGTTATGCTTAATTGTGTGTTCAACCCCTTGATGTCTAGCTTGAGTGACAGAAACATGAGACTAGGGGATGTGCTGTTGCCACCAGGGATAAAACAACGGTGCTTGTACCCGCGGGTGCAAGGATTGTTTACTTTACACAAAGTTCTTTTAATGCAGTTGTATGTTGCTTTGAGTTTACACTTTGGGTGGGATTCGCAACTTAATACCAGCGAGATGTTCTGGATAGATATCTCATGGTGGATGATTCGTAGTAGATGCAGTTGGATTTCGGTCTACTTACCTTGGCGTACTGCCCATTTCTTTTGAGCCCTTCCTTTCTTTGCAGCATAGTTAGCATTGCGGTGCCTTCATAATTCTATCAATTGCCCAGCTGTGATTTGTTTACCTCGCTAGCACTTTTATCGTCTTTTGGGAGAGAGACATCACTAGTGAAAATCACGAAACCCCGGTCCATCTTCACATCATTGTTTACACCCTTAGTTTACTTTCAGTCTTTACTTTCAGTTCCACTTTTATCTCTTGCGTTGATCCTTTGTAAACAGCAAGGCCGGAGGAATTGACAACTCCTTTGTACTCGTTGGGAGCAAAGTTATTTGTATCTGTGTGCTGGTCCAGGTGAAGCTAGCAACCTCGGCGCCGTTGTTCACTTTACCACCTTCTTGTATCCTTCGGAGTCCTACGGGAGACAAACCTTGGTATATTTGCCAAGGGAAAACTTGTCGCTGCACTATATCTCACCCTGCACTTGGGGTAACCAACGAGGCTTGAAGAGTATTAACACTCTCTTGCCATTAGCAAGTTTTCTGGCGCCGTTGCTGAGGACTCCAGTCTACAAGATAGGGGAGTTGCACACTATCTTTTATCTTTGCTTTTTAGTCTTGTTAGTTTACCTTTCAATTTTTACTTTTGTGTCCCTTATCAAAAATACCAAAAATACCTGCTGCTACTATGGGTTCCAATGAAAACACCAAGTTGTGTGACTTCACTAGTCACAACAACAGTGACTTTATTTGCACTCCTATTGCTCCACTTGCCACTTCAGCACCTTCTTATGAAATTAAACCTGCTCTGCTTAATCTTTTTATGAAAGATCAATTCTCAGGTGCTGGAGAGGACGCTGCCTTGCACTTAAACAATTTTATCGAACTCTGTGATATGAAAAAGTACAAGGAAGTGGATGGAGACATCGTCAAGCTGAAGCTTTTTTCCTTTCTCTTTGAGAGGAAGATCCAAGGAGTGGCTGCAATCCTTACCCAAGAACAGTATCGATTCTTGGAGTAAATGCAAAGATGCTTTTATAGGGAAGTATTATCCCCCTGCTAAAATTATTCAATTAAGGAGTAACATTATGAATTTCAGGCAATTGGATAATGAACACGTTTCCCAGGCATGGGAACGTATGAAGACGCTTGTCAAGAACTGCCCCACACATGGACTGACTACCTGGATGGTTATCCAGACTTTTTATGCAGGCTTGAACTTACCTCGCGGAACCTGTTAGATTCGGCCGCGGGAGGAACTTTTATGTCAACCACACTTGGTGCTGACACAAAGCTACTTGATGAGATGATGCTGAACTACTCTCAGTGGCACACCGAAAGATCTCCAACTGGTAAGAAGGTAAATTCTGTCGAGGAGATCTCCTCTCTAAATGAAAAGGGTGACCTTATCATGTCTTTACTTACCAAGCAAGCTCCTATTAATCCTCAGGATGTTCCTTTAAATTCTTTGGTTGCTCAAGAGCAAGTAGATGTGAATTTTGTCTCTAGAAACAACTTCAACAATAATGCTTATAGGATTAATTTTGGTAGCAACAACCCTAGGCCTTTCCCATCTAACAACTATGGGAACAACAACACTTATCCTAGCACCAAAAACTCCACCTTTGAACTAGAGACCTTGCTCAAAGACTTTATCACTACCCAAAAAGCCTTCAACAAGAGTGTGGAAGAGAAATTAGATAAATTAGATATCCTCTCTTCGAAGGTAGACAACATAGCCCATGATGTAGAGATGTGGAAGATTATAACTTCTCCCCCTGAGGAGAGGAAGACCACTCCTATGAATGCCATCCAAGTCCAAATTAATGAAAACATTAGGATGTTGGGAAAACTTAAAGAGAGATGGGCCAGAGAAAAGGAGGAAGAAGATAGAATTAAGAGCCTTCCTACCTACCACACAATAGCCACTATCCAAGTAGTTGAGGATGTCCAAACTTTTAGCACCCATCACACCCCTAGTCCCACTGGACCTACCAATGGTGATGCTACCACCTCAACCATAGATGAAGAAACCTCTATGGACATAGAGGCTTTCAAACAAGTGAGCCTAAATGATATCACTACCTCCTTGATAGATAGTAATGACCTAGATTTTGATAACTGTACCCTTTCTGAAGTTATTCATTTCCTTCACAAGATGTCTAGAGACCCCCACACTAGCACACTTAATCTTGCCTTCACAGAGCATATCACCAATTCTCTAATCAAAGTTAGGGAGGAGAAGCTTAGACTAGAAACCTCCATACCTAGGAAGCTAGAAGATGGTTGGGATCCTATGATAAAAATCAAATTGAATAACTTCTCTTGTTATGCTCTTTGTGATGTTGGAGCAAGTACCTCTGTTATGCCCAAAAGAATGTATGATATGCTTGAATTGAAACCTTTTGATCCCTGTTCTTTTGGTGTTCGTCTTGTTGATTCTTCCGTAAAGAAGCCTTTGGGGAAGATCGACGATGTTCTTATCATTGTCAATGACATTATGTTCCCGTTGATTTCACTATTATGGACATTGAGTGTGAGCCCTCTTGTCCAATTATTTAGGGACGTCCTTTTCTTCGCACAATTGGTGTTGTTATTGACATGAAAGAGGGGAATATCAAATTCCAATTCCCTCTCAAGAAATGGATGTAACATTTCCCTAGGAAAAATATTGAGTTACCTTTTGAGTCCGTCACATGGGCTAGTTATTCTCTTGAAAAGGGTTGATCTTCTACTTTAAGCCTAGCTAATGGCTCTAAAGAAGCTCTTTCGGGAGGCAGCCCGCAACGAATTTAGGTTTTTCTTTTTGCTTTTCTTCTGTTCTTAGTGGTCTTGATGATTGTTACTACTGTAGCAACATCATTGTATCTTTACTTTTAAAGCTTTGTGCCAAGTTTAGCCTCATACGATAAGGGAAGTGAAAGTTGTGACATGCTGTCCAGAAAACATATTCTGTCCTCGTGACTAGAAAAATCCCAGTTCATCTTTTTGAGATGATTTTTTACACAGCGTGCTCTATACAATTACGAAACTTTCTTATGTTCTGAGCTTTTTTATTTGAGTTGCAGAAGTACCCATAAAAAATTCGTTTTTACCTGCTGGTCTGTTTTTCACAGATTCTGTCCTGTTTTGCCTTTTCTTCTTTTTGCAAACCTTAAGCTTGCTTTTTCTTTGAAAAACTTGTTGGCAATCTTGAGAAACAGTAGCTCTTCAAGGTTATCTTTATTTCCAGTAGAGAAAATTATTTTAGTTGGGTAGTAACCTCTCTAATCAGTGTACAATGAGTTATGTATGAAGGGAGTTTTCAAGTGCGCGATGGAAGATGATGAAAGAAGATATTGGAGTGTCAAACGCTCAAGCTTGGGGATGCCCATGTGCACCCCCAATAAATATTCAAGGAGACTCAAGCGTCTAAGCTTAGGGATGCCCCGTGCATCCCCTTCTTCATCAACAATTATCAGTTCGTCCCTCGTTACACTATATTTTTATCACTTCATGCGTTGTGTGCTATGCTTGGATCGTCTCGCTCTTTTCTTTTCTAGGTTTGTTTTTTCTTTTTTTGCTGTAGTAACAAGTTAGACCCCAACTTACTCTTTTGTGTGGGAGAGATACACGCTCCGCTTGAACTAGAACTCCTCATAAAATTTGCATGCTTATTCTTTTAGCTGTGAGTTGTTCTTTTTCTTTTCTTAGCTGTTGCTCTGTTTAGTTGTAGTGCTTTAGTTTTTCTAGAGATTTTCTTTTGTTTTAGGTTGAACTTTCTATAGGTTGCATGTTTTATCTTGTTAGAGAGTTTGTCTGTTGCACTGAGTTTTGTGTCTTGACTATAAGTAGGTAGTTGAAGTTGTTGTTCTCTTTGTAGTAGTAACTTGCAATAGTTTTGAGGTATTGACTATAGTAATGTTTGAAATTTTGGTGTCAAGAGCTCGAGCCTATTAGTGATAGATGTCATATTTTGGGCAATCTGTGTGTTTTTTGAAAACCAAAAACCCCTGTTGAGAACTCTAGCTACTAGATGGATCACTAACCTCTGGAGGGTTCGAATATTAGAATACACTCACGTACCATGAGTCGAGGATGCACAAGGATAACCAAACCCCCATACACTCCTCCTCTGTGTACTTGTCTCTGTGTGAACCTCCTTATTATATTGAGAGTTACCGATAATAAGTGCATGAGTTCTTCGGACTAATGTGAGTTTTCGAAAGTTGACACTTCCACCCACCTATACTTTTTCTATCCTCTTCGGTACCGTGCATTGCCCTTTCTCACCTCGAGAGTTGGCGCATACTTCGCCGGTGCATCCAAACTCTTGGCACGATACGCTCTGTCATCATAAGCCTCCTTATATCTTTCCTCAAAACAGCCACCATACCTACCTACAAGGCATTTCCATAGCCTTTCCGAGATACATTGCCATGCAACATCCACCTTCTCATGAATTGATCCTCATGTCATACATGCTACTTGCTTGATCGATGAGCCACATGCTAGTTGGGCCTTGCCCTAATCATTGCTACATGACGCGCTAGTATCATTGCATATCGTGCTATCCTGGCAGAGACATACATTTGCATCATGATAGTTATATCTTCTTTATGTGAGTACCTTTGTAAAGTGTGAAAGATCTCCTATATTCTTGTAAAATATAGAGTGTTGCCCCTAAAGTGAGGAAAAGATCCCAAAGAGGACAAAATCAAAAGATCCCAAAGAGGACAAATGAGAGTTAAATAGAAAGAGCCATTGATGCCACCAAAAAAACAAAAGAATAGAAAAAAGAGAAAAAGAAAAATAAAAAGAGAGAAGGGGCACACTACTATTCCTTTTGAGAGATCCACACTAGTACTTCATCCTCTATCCTTTGTACTCCATAGAGATCATCATCATGCATATAGCGATGTGGGGACCTTCACACTATAGAACTTGGCTTGTATATTCCAATGATGAGCCTCCTCAAACGAGCTCTAGGTCTTCTTGAGCAAGCAAGTTAGATGCACCCCACTAGTTTCCTTGGAGAGCTTTTAGCTCACATGTGCATCCGTTGCATGGCAATCCCTACTCCTCACATCATATGTATCATATGGCCTTCTCTCGCCTATGATTGTCCTCATTGATGTGAGCCTTTCACACCTTTTTGTCTTCCTCCTCCACCTTCTTTCTGTTTCGCCTTTTAGGTGTCAACTTTCTTGCTCACGCTCATCCATTGCATGAGTGCTCAAAATATCGAAAGGGAGTGGATCAGTTTGACTTGTACCTGGCTAGTGGTCTGGGGACGAGTCAAGATAAGAATCCAAAGGAGACTAAGTGTGAAACTTTAGTAGATAGTTGTTCTCAACAACCTTTTTTCTCTCTTTTTCCCAGTCCCCTTCTTGCACACAAACACCATCTGGAGACATTCGAGTCACGGACAGCGAGAGCTCTTGCACCTTTTGTTCTTTTGTTGCTTGTGTCAATGCTAATATAGACTCTTGCTTGTTAAGACTTGAATTGAATTGCATGCTTTGATTGCTTTACTTAAAAGTCCTTATATGGTTGTGTGGCATGTCACCACAGAAATTATGCTTGTTATCATTTACCTACTCGAGGACGAGCAGGAATTAAGCTTGGGGATGTTGATACGTCCCAAACGTATATATAATTTCTGCTTGCTCCACGCATGTTTTGTGTGACTTTGCCATGTTTTGCTTGAACTTTCTTACACTTTTGAGCATATTTGGACTAATCTATTAACCCAGTGCACCCAGCTGCCAGTTGCTATTTTCTGCTGTTTTTGTATTTCAGGTTTTCCGGCCATTAAAAGTGCTCCAAAAAATCCGGAAAAATCAGATAAAAAATCAGCGACCCGGAAGCTTCCGGAATCACCAAGGTAGCGGAGGGGGCCACCACAGGGACTCCAGAAGGGTCCCTGGTGCGGCCCCACCCTAGGCTGCGCCAGGGGGCCTCCTGGCTGCCTGTGGGTCCCCTCGACACCCCCCCTGACGGGGATCAACCCCGGCAAATCCCATGGTCAGGGACCCTGGGTTAGTCATGAGAGGCGCAGGTTGGACGATAGATCGTCGGCAAACAGGAAGGCTCGCTCCTGCTCGATATTATTGATTAGGGAGATGCGATTACAGAGGAAGCCAAAGCTGGAGCGCTCAGGGCTAGGGTTATAGGTGAGATTGGATGTCTTTGGCGTCGCCCCTCCTAGCCCTTATATATCGGGCTAGGTCTCGGGGAATTCATCTACGTGTACAGGTAAACTTTCCTAACCCTAGCTTGCTGCTTATGGCAGGTCTTCGCACCTTCCTTGTGAGTCGAGGACTTCTACGTCGGTGCCATCCAGTGGGCTGGGGCCGTATCTTCATGGGCCTTCCTCCTTCATGGACACCAGGTAGGCTCATCCGTAGGAGTCGTGGGGTCACCCCCTCGTCAGTAGCCCCCAAGTGCCTGGGAACTCGAAGAGTCGCGCAGGGACTCGAGTAAATTCATGTGTCGTCTATTGATATGCACGGTTCATCCGTGGGTCGCTGGCAGTCTGGTGGCCATGACAAAACCTGTTTCGAGGGATGCTAAGCTGAAAGGGCCCAAGGAGTCGACGGGTCGAGCCTTGGTGAATTGCACTAGGGCAAATACCACAGTAGCCCAATCAAACCCACGTCCCTCGACGTGAGCTTGGAACACTGGTGTCGAGCAAAATTCCGGCCGCTTCAGGTCTTATGGTGTTCATTTGCCGCCAGTAATGTGTATAGCCTAAGGCGCGTCCGCCCGGCTTATCTATCATGCTCTGCGCATGGGAAAGGTTGGGAGTGAAATCGCTCTTCGGCAAGTCCCAGCCCGGTCGTACTTCGCAGCGGGGTCTTACCTACATGCTAATCTTGCGTGGCATCTGGGCACAGTGTATCGTGTTCCAGGAAAGTGTGTTTTTGAGGCGCGGAGCCTTATAGCATTGCACCCGCTTGGAACAAAACATCAAGCGATCTGTTCACTCATTCACCCAAGGAGCTTTGTTTCGAGTGCTCAGTCGGGGGGTTATTCGCGAGTAATCACTCGAATGTCGTTTCGGCTCTTCAAGTGAGGGAGCACCCGGAACTCTTAGCGTCGTATGGTCTTGGCGAATGTTTGTTTGTCTTTCGTCGGGTTGAGGGAGCACCCGAGACTCTTATAAGTGCGAGTGTTCACTCGAACACGCGGCTAACATTTAGGTGAGGGAGCACCCGAGATTCTTATAAGTGCGAGTGTTCACTCGAGCACATGGCTGACCCTTAAGTGAGGGAGCACCTGGGACTCTCCCGATGGGAGTAAGATGTTTTTTCTTCATCGGGAAAAAGATCTGAAAGGTGGAATCTTGGGACCTTGATGTCTGTTTGGTTTTCTTTGCCTCTTGTCAGGGATAGTGATGCCTCTGTTTGATGGCTGTTAGGGATGCTCTGTCAGTGAACTGTCAAATCTTACTGGACCGGTCATAAATAATGGCCGCTATGGCGTGCGGCAGGCGCCGGTTGAGTTTCCCATACGTGCGTTGGAAAGGTGCGCGAATTGACGCGTCTCGCGTACAGTGCGTCCCGTGGGAAAGCATCTTCGTCTTGGAGTTTCGAGACGGCTGGGGCGTTTGGTCTTTGAATTAATTGCTGCTGTCGTCTTGGCTTCTCTGTGCTGTTCTACAAATAGGCCTTTCTCTTCCACGCCTCTATCCAACTCGTTGCTTTGCCTCTTCCTTCATCTCTTCTTCCGTTCATGGTTCCCAGGCGAGGTGTTGGCCGTGGCCGTGTTCGTCGTGGCCGTGGTGGCCTCACACCACGCTCCTGCCGTGATGGTCATCATGGTACAGCATTGGTGCCTTCCTCTTCTTCCTTGGAGGAGGGGTTCTGGCGCTATGATTTTATTTTGCGTGTTCGTGGCCAAAGTGCCAATCACATCCTTCTTCCCTCTGCTTTTTCCGCCATTGTCTCTGAACGTGGTTTGGATGGCTTGCTTCTGCACCTTCAGGGGAGCTGTCGAGATCATTCTTATGTTGAGTTGGAGGTTGATAGCTCTTGCTTGATTTTTCTTGGCTCTGGTTGGAGTTTGTTTTCTCGGCGGTTGAATTTGTGAGATGGTGATATGCTCAGCTGTCGTTTTGACGGTGAGAGCACTGTCGCTGTCCGCGCATTCGATCCGAGTGGCAATAGCATGGATCCGCATGGGCAGGAGTCGAGCAGCGACAGCTCCATAAAGTCGAGGAGTCCTTCGCCTGCGTCTTCGACTTCTTCGACCTCCGGGGACTCTTCTGGTGGTGGTGGCGATCCGTCTTCAACTGCTTCCTCCTCTGTCTCTGAAGAAGACCTCGATGTCAAGCCACCGGTTAAACGAGCGCGGCAGGCGACCTTGTAGAACTGGAGGTGGCGGCGTCATCTTTGCCGGCAGTTTGGGCGGAGCTGGAGAAGAAGCTAGAGGAGCAGGAGAAGAAGCTGGTGGAGCAGCGTCCCCAATGGCTCCCCAAATAAGTCGAGCTTCACCTTTTGTTATGTCATTGACATCATGAGCCTGCTGCTTCCACCCCTACTTTGTCTGTGATGATGCTCTTGTATTAGAGTCGATTACCCCTCATGGGCACACATGTAGAAGTCATAATTCCTTGGGTGATTTCCTCTTGTAACATGAGCTTCCTTCTATCCAAATGTAGTTGAATCCTTTTGTATTGAAGATGACATCTATGGTGTAAACTGTGCTTTTTCCTTTGTAATGGAATATATATTTGAGTCTTTATGCCACCGAAAACTGTGTCTTCGCCATCAGGAGCTGTCTTTGAATCCTTTTGGAACTGAGAGTTATGTTCGAGTCTTTTGCGGCTGGGAACTGTCTTCGGG
The DNA here is from genome assembly GCA_950022295.1 of Bromus sterilis. NCBI lineage: Eukaryota > Viridiplantae > Streptophyta > Magnoliopsida > Poales > Poaceae > Bromus > Bromus sterilis. Next base: position 276,828,184 of record OX465599.1, on the reverse strand, counting down.
TCCATCCTGTACTTGGTACTGTGGGTTCTATCGGGTGCGCGACAGCGCTTCCAATGGGAGTAGCCCCCGAGGCTACGCTTGAGTCGAAGGGTCATGCGTAGGCTAGAATTTTGTTTCCTTTGTTGTCTTTTATCGGGTGCGCGGCAGCGCTCCCGATGGGAGTAGGCCCCGAGTCTTTAGGTGATCGTTGGCGATCGGGTGAAGACTAGATGAACTTGTGCTTCCTCCAAAGTTTCTTCAAAAGTGCTTGGATGCCATGGGAGTGTAGATAGTCGTCTTTCGGGTGGGGTTTGTGCGCGAGACCCCGAGTGCTTCGTGGAGGGGGTCGCGTAGGCGATAGCGCTGCTCGGGGGGCTTTTCTTCTCAAGTCCCCGAGTGCTTGGATTAAGATCGCGTAGGCGATAGAGTTGCTCGGGGTTTTTTTCTTCTTAAGCCCCCGAGTGCTTCGATTAAGATCGCGTGTGCGATAGCAGTTGCTCGGGGGGAGTTTCCTCTTCATCCCCCCGAGTGCGTTGATTAAGATCGCATGTGCGATGGCAGTTGCTCAGGGGGAGCCCCCGAGTGCTTTGATTAAGATCGCATGTGCGATAGCAGTTGCTCGGGGGGGGGGGGAGTTTCCTCTTCAGCCCCCGAGTGCTTTGATTAAGATCGCATGTGCGATAGCAGTTGCTCGGGGGGAGTTTCCTCTTCAGCCCCCGAGTGCTTTGATTAAGATCGCATGTGCGATGGCAGTTGCTCGGGGGGGAGTTTCCTCTTCAGCCCCCGAGTGCTTTGAGATGGCAGTATTTGGGCGACATTTATTTTATTGCGGTCAAGTGATTTACATGAATTGCCAGTCATGTCCGACCGATAGGGGCTATGGATAGAATAGTCGCAAGTTTGCTACATTCCATGGGTTGCCCACGTCCTCGTCTGTCTTTGGGTTCTTCAGTCTGTAGGCGCCGCCTCCGATGACTTCTGAGATTATGAATGGTCCTTCCCATTGGGGGGCAAGTTTGTGGACCTTCTCTTGTATTAGTCGTAGGACTAGATCACCTTTGTTGAAGGTTCTAGTGCGCAGTCGACTGCTTTGGTAGGTACGCAGTTTGTCTTGGTACCCTTATGATTTTTCCAGGGCTGTGTCTCTTGCTTCGTCAGCCGTATCTTTGTCGTCTTGTAATGCTTCTTCTACTTCTTCTTCCTCGTATCCGGTGACCCGGGGTGCTCCGAACTTGAGGTCATGTGGCAGGACTGCCTCTGCCCCGTACACCATGAAGAAGGGTGTGTATTGGGTTGCAGTGTTTGGCGTGGTTCGTAAGCTCCACAGGACCGCGGGGAGTTCTTCTACCCAGTTACCAGCGGCTTGCTCGAGTGGTGCAAGGAGTCGTTTCTTGATTCCTCCACAGACAAGGACGTTTGCTTTTTCCACCTGGCCGTTGGACTGTGGGTGCGCGATTGATGCATAATTGATTTTGATGCCCAGTTCTTCGCGGAAGTTCTGAAATTCTGCGGCCGTGAAGTTCGTGCCGTTGTCCGTGATGATGTTGTGTGGTACTACGAATCTGAAGATGATCGACTTGATGAAGTTAACAGCCGTGAGAGCTGTGGAGCTGGTGATGGGCACTGCTTCGATCCACTTGGTGAACTTGTCGACTGCGACGAGCAGGTGTGTCCTTCCACCCTTTGATGATTTTTTTAGTGGGCCCACCATGTCGAGTCACCAGGATAGTGGTATGGTCTTGAGCTCTGATGCGGGAGCGTGTGGCCTGTTGGCGAATTTTTGACAGGCGACGCAACATCGCACTATTTCCTCTGTGTTTTTCATGGCTGTGGGCCAGTAGAAACCAGCTCGGAATGCTTTGGACACGAGTACCCGACTGCTTGCGTGGTTCCCGCAGGTGCCTTCGTGGATTTCTAGCAATAGGGCTTTGCCGTCTTCTTCGTCGATGCACCTTTGGAGTATCTGGGTGATGCTGCGCTTATATAGTTGTCTGTTGATCACCGTGAATGCCTTGGATCGCCGGCTGATGCGTCTTGCTTCGGCCATGTCTTGTGGTAGCGTGCCTTCGATTAGGAATCGGAGGAACGGTTTTCTCCAGACAGGTCCTTCGAACTCTGTCAGGACTGAGCTGTCGGATGTGCTGGTGCTTGTTCCTTCTGATGGGGTTGCTGCTACCACCTGCGTTATTTCTGTTGCGTCTTTGCCGTCCACGACCGCTTCAGGTGTTGCTGCCTGCACCTTGATGGATCTCCGGTTGATGCTTTCGAGAAAAGCGCCAGGTGGGACGGGCGCTCGGGTCGAACCAATGTTCGCAAGTTCGTCAGCTTCTGTGTTGTTGTCCCTGGTGATGTAGTTGAGCTCGCAACCGTCGAAATTTCCTTCGAGTTCGTTGTAGAGCTTTTGGTAGGCCGCCATGCTGTCGGCTATTGCGTTGCAGTTTCTCATCGTCTGCTGGACGACGAGATTGGAGTCCCCGTAAATTATGAGGCGAGTGGCTCTGCATGTTTTGGCCATACACATGCCGTGCAGGAGTGTCTCATATTCTGCTTCGTTGTTGGAGGCGTGACTGAAGTTGATCTGGAGGACGTATTTCAGCTTTGTTCCTTTGGGGGAGATGAGCACAACTCCTGCCCCAGCTCCTTGTTGTCTCTTGGACCCGTCGAAGAACATCGTCCATGAGCTTGATAGGTCTGGGGGGCCTGGTGTTTGAACCTCCGTCCACTCGACCAGGAAATCTGGGAGTACTTGGGCTTTGATGGCTGTTGGGTGCTTGTACTGCAGGTCTCGTGGGCTGATCTCGATGTTCCACTCGGCGACTCACCCGGTTGCTCCAGGGTTGTTCAGTATGTCAGCGAGTGGTGCGCTGCTCACGATTGTGATGGGGTGCTCGTCGAAGTATTGGGACACCTTCCTTGAGGTCATGACGATGGCTAGTAGTAGCTTCTGATAGTGCGGGTACCGCTGCTGGGATTTGGTCAGGAGCATGCTGAGGTATTAGATTGGTCTCTGAATACTCTGGACTTTGCCTTCTTCTGCGCGTTCGACAACGAGCGTTGTGCTTACCACACTGCTGCGTGCTACCACGTAGAGGTATAGCTTCTCTCGTTCCTTGGGTACCGCTAGGATTGGTGGGGTCGAGAGTGTCTTTCTGCGAATGCTTGGTGGGCTTCCTCCGTCCACTCGAATTTCTCTCCTTTCCTGAGAAGTTGATAGAAGGGCAGCGTGCGTTCTCCTAGCCTGCTGATGAAGCGGCTTAGGGCTGCGAGTTTTCCAGTGAGCTGTTGTACTCCTTTGACGTCGGTTGGTTCTTGCATGCGGGTGATGGCTTGGACTTTCTCGGGATTTTCCTCGATTCCGCGGGCAGAGACCATATAGCCAAGCAGCTTTCCTGCCGGTACGCCAAAGGCGCACTTCTTTGGGTTGAGTTTGATTCTGTATTTGTTGAGCGCCGCGAAGGTTTCACGCAGGTCGTCGAGTAGTGTGGCTGCTTTGTAGGTCTTGATGACGATGTCGTCCACGTAGACTTGCACATTTCTTTCGATTTGCTCCTTCAAGCAGGCTTGCATCATTTGTTGGTACGTGGCGCCTGCGTTTTTGAGCCCGAACGGCATGGTCCTGTAACAGAATACTCCATAGGGGGTGATGAACGATGTGTGCTCTTCGTCTTCTTCCTTCATCCTGATCTGGTTGTATCCTGAGTAAGCGTCAAGAAAGGAGAGTAGGTCGCACCCTGCTGTTGAGTCGATTATCTGATCGATTCTAGGCAGGGGGGAAGTGATCCTTCGGGCAATGTTTGTTGACTGGTCCGTAGTCGACACACATGCGCAGCATGGTCGTGTCTTTCTTTAGCACCAACACTGGGTTGGCTATCCAGGTGGCTTTCTTCGTTTCTCGGATGAACTGGGCGTCGAGTAACCGGTTGACTTCCTCTCCGATTGCTCTGCGCTTGGGCTCCGAGAATCGTCTCAGCGCTTGATTCGCTGGCCTCGTGTTTGGCTTGATGCGTAGGGCGTGTTCCGCGAATTCGCGTGGTATCCCAGGCATGTCGGCTGGGCACCAGGCGAATATTTCCCACTCGTCTCGAAGGAAGGCGACGAGAGCCGCTGCCTGCTCCTCTGGTAGGTGGGCGTACACGCGGACTGTTTTATCTGGGTCCGTCGGGTGTACTTGGTGAGTGACTGTGTCACCGTCGATGCTGAAGTCGCGTCCGTACTCCCTGGATTCGCTTCGGTTCACCAATGGGAAGGTACTCTTGTCCGTCACCATGGCTATTTCTCTGAGTTCTTGTTTGGCTCCGAATGTGTCGGAGATTCTGTGGAAGTCACGATCACATTGATCTGATTTGATGAAGCTTCCGTTGATCGTGAGGATTCCTGATGATCCTGGCATCTTGAGCATGAGGTAGGCGTAGTGTGGGACCACCATGAATTGCGCGAATGCTGGCCGCCCCAGTATGGCGTGATAGTGCGATTTCCAGTCGAGTACCTCGAACTCGAGGACGTGCTTTGCGGAGTTACGTCGGTTTCCAAAGACGACTTCGAGTTCGACGGCTCCGAGTGATGTGGCTGCTTCTCCTAGGACTACCCCATGCAACTCGGTGCTTGATTTTCTCCATACTAATCGTGGGATCAACATCTTTTGCAGGGTGCTGGCGAAGATGATGTTCATGCTGCTGCCTCCGTCCATGAAGACCCGATCCATGTCGTATCCTCCAATTTGTGCATCGAGCACTAGGGGTGCATGCCCCGGTCTTGGGACTGCGGGTGGATGGTCGTCCTGTGAGAACGTGATGCTGGTCTCCGTTCCATGTAGCTGGTAGACTTCGACTATGCTTATGCTCTCAGCTGCTCTGACCTGCAGGGTTTGGGCGTCGCGTTGTACTTGTGGTACCCTTCCTTCTTGGATCATGAGTACATGTGCTTGCGACGGGCTGTGTCGTCCTTCCGGGTTTGAGGTCGGCGATTGCTCGAGTTGTTGGTTGTGTCTGTCTTCTTTCTGCTTCTCCTTTTTGAGGTCATCGGCTAGTTCATTGAACAGACGGCAGTCTCTCAAAGTGTGACCTGATCTTATGCGTCCCCAGTCATCCTCGAAGCTGTGGATCGTGCAGGGTCCTGCTAGCTGCTCTCTGACCGTGAGTTTGCTAGATCCGGCGGGCCTCTTCCTTATTGAGATTCTGAAGATCTGTTCGTGATCCTCCGGGTGTTCGTGGAAGCGAGGATCGGTTTCGATTCCTCGACTCATGTCTTGGTTCTTGATGAGGTTGGCGAATTCATCCGGCCTTCGATCTGGGTCGTAGTACTCGCCGACAGGTGTCTCGGAGTCGCTGTCTTGGTTGGCGGCGGATGACCGTGCGACGGCGTGTCGTCGGATGGTCGCCGGTTGCGCGACTGCGTGATGTGGCTCGTTCATTGGGGTTCCGCCGTAGTTATCCCATGTGCGCCTTTTGGGTCGTCGATTCCTTCTGCCTTGGCGGTCGTTCAGCTGATCGCTAGATTCGATCTCGTAGTCAACGTCTTGATGTGCGGCGGGTGCCCGGGCGGTGGTGGGTTGTCAGAAGAGTTGCAAGTCCTCCGCTGCGCGTCGCAGTTTGTCGAGTGGGATTCCTTTGTAAAGGCCCCTCGCCGTTCTTCTGGGTCGTCGACTCCTTCGACGCTGGCGCTGCACTTGGCCGTTACCGTAGTATCGGTCCTGGCATGACTGCAGCTCGAGTGGTCTTGATGGGGTGGCGAAGATGTCCGCCATGATCTTGAATCCTTCGAGTGGGCTAGGTCTGGTTCTTGCCCTTGAGTTGTGGCTTGCTGAAGACGGGACCGCCGAGATCGTGATCCCAACCTGCGTAGTTCCCACAGACGGCGCCAATTGACGGGGATCAACCCCGACAAATCCCATGGTCAGGGACCCTGGGTTAGTCATGAGAGGCGAAGGTTGGACGATAGCTCGTCGGCAAACAGGAAGGCTTGCTCCTGCTCGATATTATTGATTAGGGAGATGCGATTACAGAGGAAGCCAAAGCTGGAGCGCTCAGGGCTAGGGTTATAGGTGAGATTGGATGTCTTTGGCGTCGCCCCTCCTAGCCCTTATATACCGGGCTAGGTCTCGGGGAATTCATCTACGTGTACAGGTAAACTTTCCTAACCCTAGCTTGCTCCTTACGGCAGGTCTTCGCACCTTCCTTGTGAGTCGATGACTTCTACGTCGGTGCCATCCAGTGGGCCGGGGCCGTATCTTCATGGGCCTTCCGCCTTCATGGACACCAGGTAGGCTCATCCGTAGGAGTCGTGGGGTCACCCCCTCGTCACCCCCTCCGCCTATATTTATCCCTCGGGGTGGAAACCCCTAATATCGATCTCTTTTCCGCGAACTCGCCTCTGTACCGCCGCCGCCGCCGCCGTTTCAAGATCGGGGCTGCCTGGAGAAGCTGCCCCGGCACCCTGCCGGGAGGAGGAACCCCCTCCGGGAGACCATCCATAGCCATGCACGCCTCCCGGATGTACCGTGAGTAGTCCCCCTTGGACCATGGGTCCGTGACCAGTAGCTATGTGATGTACTTCTCTCCTCTTTGTGCTTCCACTTTCGAGACCTCGTGAGCTGCCTCACATGATCGAGGCACTTTTGTAATTTCTGCTTTTGCTATGCTGAGTTTGCTGGGATCTGATGGATTATGAGACTATGTTCAGATTGTGATGAGTAATATATTTGGTTCTTCTCTTTTATATTTTGTTCTTGAGTAAATTCTTGCATGTTCTCCGTTGCAGTATTTTTCTTTGGCCAAGTAGTTTGCTTGCAACTCCAAGAGGGAGCGTTATGCTTGATTGTGGGTTCAGCCCCCTGATGTCTAGCTTGAGTGACAGAAACATGAGACTAGGGGATGTGTTGTTGCCACCAGGGATAAAACAACGGTGCTTGTACCCACGGGTGCAAGGATTGTTTACTTTACGCAAAGTTCTTTTAATGCAGTTGTCTGTTGCTTTGAGTTTACACTTTGGGTGGGATTCGCAACTTAATACCAGCGAGATGTTCTGGATAGATATCTCAAGGTTGATGATTCGTAGTAGATGCAGTTGGATTTCGGTCTACTTACCTTGGCGTACTGCCCATTGCTTTTGAGCCCTTCCTTTCTTTGTAGCATAGTTAGCATTGCGGTGCCTTCATAATTCTGTCAATTGCCCAGCTGTGATTTGTTTACCTCGCTAGCACTTTTATCGTCTTTTGGGAGAGAGACATCACTAGTGAAAATCACGGGATCCCGGTCCATCTTCACATCATTGTTTACACCCTTAGTTTACTTTTAGTCTTTACTTTTAGTTCCACTTTTATCTCTTGCGTTGATCCTTTGTAAACAACAAGGCCGGAGGAATTGACAACTCCTCTGTACTCGTTGGGAGCAAAGTTATTTGTATCTGTCTGCAGGTCCAGGTGAAGCTAGCAACCTCGGCGCCATTGTTCACTTTACCACCTTCTTGTATCCTTCGGAGTCCTACGGGAGACAAACCTTGGTATCTTTGCCAAGGGAAAACTTGCCGCTGCACTATATCTCACCCTGCACTTGGGGTAACCAACGAGGCTTGAAGAGTATTAACACTCTCTTGCCATCACTGTCGTGTGACAAATGCTATTAAGTTTTGTTGGAGAACTATCATTGTGTCCAGATTGTTTATCATCTATTCATCCCCACTGATCATGATCTCTTTTATGTCTTGTGAGTAGTTACTTTAGTTCTTGAGGACATGGGAGAAGTCTAGTTGTTAGTAGTCATATGATGTTGAAGTAATATGTGTTGTTTGATATATAAGTTGTGTTGTTATTTTCCTAGTGGTGTTGTGTGAGTCGAACAATCAACACTTCGTCTTATTAAGGACCTAGGGGAATGCAATGTGTATAAAGAATGCTTACGGTGGGTTGCCGAAGTGACAGAAACCTGAACCGCAGTTCACACGCTTTTGCACAAGGGAACAATGGATCATCGATCATATTGCTATGGTTAGGCTTTTTCCTTAATTAATATCTTGTATTTGCGGATGCTTGCAAGATGTTTAATCATAAGAGTGCACTTGTCTTAGTCTAGAGGGTGTACTAGCATAGATCCACCCACTCAACACTTATCAACTCAGTATATAGTACTGATGCGGAATATGGCGAAAGCACGTGATTATTCCTCCCATGTGTCCTCAAGAACGTCTTAGCCTTTATAAGTTCAGTTGCTAGGCCTATCCTTTGCTCAAAAGGATTGGGACACTTGTTACTCCTCAATGCCTTTCACTTTGCTTTCTTTTACCTTTTTGTTGCCTATATCGAAAAACCCCTAAAAAGCTATCTTTCAGTTCCTGCAGCTATTTCTTTGCCAAAGTCACTTACCAATACATTCTTCTCCTCGTTGGGTTCGACACTCTTATTTATTGAAAACGCTACAAACGATCCCCTACAGTTGAGGGTCATCAAGTACTGTTTTCTGGCGCCGTTGTCGGGGAGCGTAGCGCTATTAGTAAGTGAAGCTGGTAAGGAAGTTCTTTATATTTCTGTTTTTTTGCTGTTGTTACTTTTTGTCCCTATGGACACCTCTACTCTTGGTTTGCTGATTATGGGGAAACGCCCCACAACTGTGGTGGTCACTCCCACCCCCCTGAAATTGTGCCTTACAAAATACCATCTGGTATTATCAATTATGTCTTAGCTAATCGTTATGCAGGAGATAGACATCCAGGTGAACACTTGCTATATTTATCACAATTATGTTCATTATTTAAGCTTGCAGGTGTGTCAATGGAGTTCGTCATGAAGAAATTATTCTCTATATCACTTATAGATAAAGCTTCAGATTGGTATAAGCTCCTCGATAACTCACATCTACTTAGTTGGCAAGAGCTTATGTCTCTCTTTTATACAAAATTTTATCCTTTTCATGAAATTCATCGAGACAGGAACTACACCTATAACTTTTGGTCTTGTGACGGAGAGAGCATCGCTCAAGCTTGGGGGAGACTGAAGGCCCTAATGTTCAAATGTGTTATTCATGAACTCCCCAAAGATATTATACTTACAAATTTTTATGCCAGACTTTCTCTTCAGGATAAGGAGATGTTGGATGCCTCCTCTAGCGGGGTATTCCAAACAAGAAGCGTTGAAGAAAAGTTGGATATCATTGAGAGGATCCAGAAGAACACCGAAGACTGGGAAATTGATAAAGGTATTGAACCCGCTGTAAATTATGAGCATGATTACATTGAGAGCTATGTAAAAACTGATTATTTTAATACCTTTTGTTCTAAGATTGGTCTTGATTCCCAGCTTATGATTGATTTTTGTAAGAACTTTGCCTCTCACATTGACTCTTCTAAGGAGGAGAAGGATCAGTATGATAAACCCTTTAAAGAATTACCTGTTGATATAAATGTTGCTGACCCTATTATGCATGCAGTTTTTTATGAAAATCCCCCTTTTCCTACAAGGATGAGATAGCACTCTTTTGTGACAAGCATAATAAATAAAAGTGGGAGACGAACTGATGAACCTGAGGACCTGATCAAGGTCGATCCTCAAGTTGCGGTGGTTAAAGATTTAGTTACTAATGATGTTTCAGATTCCATTATAAATTTTTGTGCTGGTTCAACTAACATTTTCACAGCCAAGAATAAAAGCCTAATTTCAGGTACACCAGTTGTATCTGTAAAAATAGGAGATCACAGTTATTACGGGCTATGCGATTTGGGATCTAGTTCTAGCGCTATTCCTTATTCCTCTATCAGGAGATCATGGGTGATATTTCACCATGTGAACTTGAGGAGATTGATGTTACTATTTATCTAGCAAATAAAGAAACTATCTCTCCCATTGGAATTGTGAGAGATGTTGAAGTCCTATGTGGAAATATAAAGTATCCTACCGACTTTCTAGTACTTGCTTCAGTGCAAGATAGTTTTTGCCCTATTATCTTTGGTAGACCTTTCTTCAACACTTGTGGTGCTATAATAGATTGCAAAAAGGTAAAGTTTCTGTTGAATTCAATGGTGAGCCATATGAATTTAACTTTTCTAAGTTCTCCAAGCAGCCTCGTGGTGCTAATTTACCTAGTGATGATAAAATTATTGAAGATATTGCTTCTATTGCTATTCCTCCTAATGATCCTTTGAAGCAATATATGGAAGACCACGAGAATGATATGCATATGCAGGAGAGAAATGAGTTAGACGAAATATTTACAAGACAAGTTGCCATCCTGAAGCACAACCTTCCGGTTGAACCTTTAGGGATCCTAGCACAACCAAAAGAAGACCCGGTGTTTGACCTCAAACCTCTTCCCGATGCGCTCAAGTACGCTTATTTAGATGAAAAGAAAATATATCCTGTTATTATCAATGCTAACCTTTCAGGATTTGAAGAGGAGCGATGATTGGAAACACTTCGCAGACACCGTGGTGCCCTAGGCTATACCCTTGATGACCTTAAGGGGATTAGTCCATCGATTTTCCAACACACTATCAATCTCGAGCCCGATGCTAAGCCAGTTGTTGATCATCAACGACGGATGAACCCAAAGATGAAGGACATGGTTAGGACAGAGATTCTCAAGCTTCTAGCCGCATGTATCATCTATCCTATAGCTGATAGTAGGTGGGTAAGTCCAGTCCACTATGTTCCTAAGAAAGGAGGTATGACTGTTGTTCCTAATGATAAAAATGAATTGATACCTCAAAGAGTTGTTATTGGATATAGAATGTGTATTGATTACAGGAAGTTGAATAAGGCAACCAGGAAGGACCACTACCTGCTGCCCTTTATCGATTAGATTCTTGAGAGGTTGTCTAAAAACATCCACTTTTGCTATCTTGATGGGTACTCTAGCTTCTCTCAAATTCATGTTAACACTGCCGATCAAGAGAAGACCACTTTCACATGTGCCTATGGTACTTATGCTTACAGACGTATGCCTTTTGGTTTATGCAATGCACCTGCTACTTTTCAGAGAGGCATGTCTGCTATTTTTCATGGTTTCTGTGAGGAGATTGTGGAAGTCTTCATGGACGATTTCTCCGTCTATGGAACTTCCTTTGACCACTGTCTCCACAATCTTAATAAAGATTTGCAGAGATGCGAGGATACAAATTTAGTTCTAAACTGGGGAAAGTGCAACTTCATGGTTAACGAAGGGATCGTTCTTGGTCACAAGATTTCCGAGAGGGGAATTGAAGTGGACAAGGCGAATATTGAAGCCATCGAAAGGATGCCCTATCCAAGGGACATTAAAGGTATTCGTAGTTTTCTCGGTCATGCTGGTTTCTATAGAAGATTTATTAAAGTCTTTTCTAAGGCTTCGAGACCCCTCACTAATCTTCTCCAGAAGGATGTTCCTTTTGTATTTGATGAAGATTGTAAGGAGGCTTTCGAAGTTCTTAAGAAAGCTTTAATAACCGCTCCTATAGTACACCCACCTGATTGGAAATTTCCCTTTGAAATTATGTGTGATGCTAGTGATTTTGCTGTTGGAGATGTTTTAGGACAAAGGGTTGATAAGAAATTGAATGTTATACATTATGCTAGAAAAACCCTTGATAGTGCTCGAAAGAATTATGCTACTACTTAGAAGGAATTCTTGGCAGTGGTGTTTGCTTGTGATAAGTTTAGGCCATTGTAGATTCAAAAGTTATTATCCATACTGACCATGCTGCTCTTAAGTACCTTATCGTGAAGAAGGATGCCAAACCAAGACTCATCAGGTGGGTACTCCTTCAAGAATTTGATTTACAGATTGTTGATAGAAAAGGAGCAGACAATCGAGTGGCGGACAATCTTTCAAGAATGGAAGACATACCGCATGATCCCATCCCAGTCAACGACAGTTTTCCAGACGAAAAACTTGTCGTTGTAAAAGTACAATCTCTCTCCGATCCTTGGTTTGAAGATTATGCTAATTTTATCGTTGCAAAGTATTTGCCTCCATGTTTAACATTTCATCAAAGGAAGAAGTTCTTCCATGATTTGAGGCACTACTTTTGGGATGACCTATTGGATATGTGCCCTAGAGACAAATTAATAAAGATATTTGGCACATATTCATTTTGTTCATAATACGTTTTATACTGTGCTATAACTGTATTACTTGGAAATACCAATACAGGTGTAGTATAAAACATAGGTCCGTAGTTTAACTCGGGTAAACTATCTCATTGGGAAATTGATTGATCAAGCTTTCCTGATCATGGCGACACTTAAGTCCATTGACAATGAGGTCATGTCATTAGGGGAATGATGTGATGGACATACACCCACCTAAAGTATTGCAATGTGATCGAGTCACATAGTTCAGCGTTGCGATGACTTTGTAACATATGGATTAGTCCTTAGACTGTAATGATCATACGCAATTGTCATCTATGAGGAGACTTTGATTTATATCCCACCGCCTGACTGAAATATGCTGGCTATAACGGTGCACTTTGGGTATTCTGAAATAGATGGTTGATGAGTATGTTAATATATCAGAGCGGGATTTGTCAGTCCTTGTAACAGGACAGGTACTCTGGCCCACTCGATGATATTGCATCAATAGCTTGCAAGCAGGTGACTAGGTCACGGGAGATGCAATAGGCACGGACGAGTAAACTTGTTTGTTGTGAACGAGATGTGAACATGGTATGTGGGATACCGACGATCGAACCTCGGACAAACAAAGTACCGCAGCACAAAGGGATTACGTCGTATCGTTAACGGTTTCCAAAAGCGATTGAAGTTCATTCGATGGAAGCGCAGGGGCTGTCAAGGATTGTAACCAGGTCCAACTGACTAGTCATTGGTCAATGAGAAGAGTCTCGACCATGTCTGTTGTTTCCCGGACCGTTAGGTTGTTACACTTAAGGGCAATCGATGCATAGGACAGTTTCGGGATCAATCGATGAAATAGGAGAAATCACCGGAATAGTTCCGGAGGAGGACGGAAGTTGTTCCGGACATTTTGAATGGTTCAAAATAAAGTTTATTTTGTTTTAATAATGTTTTATTATTTAATTATCTGAATTAAATATTTAAACAGATTAAAAAAATTAAATTTTTTTTTGAAAAAGGCTATATGGGCCTATGGGGGCCATTAGGGGAGGAGGGGGTTTCCCCCCTTGGGCTTGGCGCCAAGGGTGGGGCCCATCCCCCCCTAGGCCGGCGCACTCCCCCCCTTGGGAGTTTAGTCCCACATGGGGGAGGGGAGGAGGATGGCACCCCCCTTGGCCTATATAAGGAGGGGTACAGCCCTTTTTCCAACACACAATTATTCCTCTCTCTCTCCTTCTCCTTCCTGGAAGTGGACTCCCCTTGTTTGGAGTCTGCACCTGGACTGGAGTTCTCAACCATAAGGCAGGCCGTTGCTCTGCTGGAATCGGGATCCGAATCCGTATTTCTTCCGCTGCTCGCCTGGTTCGGGGCCCGGGAGGACATCGATTGTACCATACGTGCATAATCTCTTCGAGGCACTACACCTGTGGTTCTACTTCATCGTTGGAGGTCAACCGGGAGTCATCCTCGCCGGTGGTCTAATACATGATAGGGAGGTCGTAGTTCCGAGTCTACGCCAGCCACGTTCGCAAGAACGTTTCCTTCTTTAGGTCTTCAAAGGCATGAACACCGATTCCCTCCATTACTTTACATCGCCATAGCATAGATCTTGGGTTCGGGTACCGTAGGTATGGAAAATTTGTGTTTTTTGACCCGTATCCCAATAGTGGTATCATGAGCTAGCTATGCGTAGATGTATTGTACGGGTAGAACACATCTAGGATGTGGGCATCTAATCTTCATTCGTTACCCTCCCACGTGTACTCATTTAGCGTTGCAATGATGTTTGATGAAGCGGCCCCCGACCTACCTTACGCCTTTACGTGAGACTGGTTCCACGCTTGACATATGGCTTGTACCATATAAAGTGGCTGGGGGTGTCTGTCTCTCTGCATTAGCGATGCAAAGATGTTTGCAACGGAGGGCCCCGATAGGGGTGTAATAGAGACGGATGGGAGACGGTGTTGTGGCATGTTTTTCGCATGATAGAAACGATTCTCTCTCTCGAAACCCCTAGCAGCCATGTAAAACTTGCACAAGCTAAAGTAGAAAGGCGTTTGACTTTTCTTTGCATGAAGGGGGATCATAGTTTGTATGATTTACAGTTTTACTTCCTGTTTATGCTAGTATGCTAGATATAACGAAGGTAGCACAAATAGGACCATCTCTCACAATACCAACATTGTGTTCTCCCTTGGTGGGCACCGCCTGGAAGGTTCTCCCATATGGCCGACATTCCGTACATACCGGGTGTCACACATATTAAATGGCGTTCGCATGAGGTTGGGTTCGGCAAGCCTAGCATATGAAGATATGGCCTTGTTGAACAAGTAACATCAAGGTTCGATTGGTAGGCTTGACGTACGTAGATGCGGGCCTGGAACACAGTAGATCGAAAGATCGAGCATGAGTCATATACCTGATGTGATTGGCTTAGAGGCCTACCTGGGTCGCATACTGATGGCCGTGACGATCGGGGGAGGTATGGGGTCTGGGATTGTGTAATCACTTAGTTAAATTGAGAGGTGTTTATCTAAGTGGGAGCTTTTCCAGAATTTTGAAGATTAAATTGAAAACTCCACATTACGAACAAAAATCTAAATATGTATCCTTGTGAATCAACTTTGTAGATGGCAACACCACGCCCCTCGTTCAACTTAGGATCGTTCCTAGAGAAAGACAAACTGAAAACTGATGGGTCAAACTTTGTAAGGCCCGATATGCGGTACTGTTCCAGATCTAGATGTTTCCATCCAGATCCGGGGATGAAGCACATATCGGTCCCACCGCGACATATGACGAAGTCATATGCCCCGGATTTCCAACATGATATCACAACATTACAGATACAAAGATACAACATCTCATACAAGCGGCATACATCTGCCTTAATACAATATAACAGCGGAAGATACATGTCTGAGTACAAACTACAATCAAATGCCTAGTGGCAAAGAGAAAAACATCGATCCCCATAACCACACGGGTCCAGGCCCTCCGCCGGGATCCGCCTAACTAGTCGCCGTCGAGTCTCCACGTGAAACATCGATCACCAACCTGTTGTCGATCAAGAACCCTGAAAAGAGTTTGGTTGTAGTATCATGAGTACAAAAGTACTCAACATCCAACTGTAGTGGTCAACTGACCCAGCAAGGACTTCATCACTTGTCATTCTAGGACAACTATTTTTTTACGGTAAGGATGGGGGAAGTGGTGAGGTTGCTGCCGCACTAGCATTTATGAAGTGTATAACGATCTAGAGAGTAAGATAAGAAGCCAAGCATTCGATGAGGAATCGCCTCCAACAAGTCTTGCCATCAACTACTTACGCAAGCATAACACCTATCCTATCCTTGTCCTCCTCTTCGCATCCCGACGAAGAAGAAGCAGTCAAGGCACACACACATTGATCAAGTTATATTAAGATTATCTCAGTTGTTGTTGTCTATGAACAAGGAGTAGGTCTCAAGTCGTCCATAACCGTGGACACTGCTTCTCGAAGAGATTTAACCCTTCAGGGGTGTACCAACTGCCCATTACAAGGCTCCGCACGCACGCCCATCTCTCTCAGTTGCTACCCATCACAGGCAACCATTTTATGATTTAGTTCCGAGAGATCCGAAACGACATGTCCCTCTAACTAACAACGAACAAATCCGGGTGGCCCCCTGTGAGTCGACATCCAGCTCAGGAGCCGGCCGCTCTCTCGATCTGGTCTCTACCGTATGACTCGGGTTTGGATAACCGGTGAATTCTCACATGAGTCCGGGTCCTCAGCCGACCAGGTTGGACCAACAAGGAAACCATGTCCCCGCTGGTCCGGGTTGTTTAAAAAAAATCTGCCAGGAGCTACCCGACAGACACACACACGGTTTTCAAATGGTAAAATCAGCTTGGGCCACCACTAGAAATGTTTGAAGCTAGGTAGGTAAGAAGAGGGGACCCCATAGTATCCCACACGCGGTTAGGCATGCTCGTCAAGAGACACAATACCCGAAACTCGGGTCCTAGGTGACTCGAATGGAACAGAGCGTCGGGGCGGGATAGCCTAGACCTTCCATCCTTCGTCGAATATAGTCAACATTGTAATAATCATATCATCAACAACAATATAATAATGTCATAGCCCAAACCAAGGAGTAACAGGGTAACATCGTAGCATCCTAAGCATGCATACAAAGCAGGGGCTGAGCAACGAGCAATAGTAACATATCAGTACAAGGTTTTCTGGGAAGGGACATGGCTGTATCGGTTTGAAAGAGGCTGTAAACATGTGGTAGGATCAAACATCGAACCTATCCAAGACTAGCATGAAAACCGCTGGTTGAAATAGAATGGATCATAAGTAATGTATAGTCATTGCCTGTTGATAAGTTGGGTTCCGAAGGTGTAGTTGATCGCAAGCTCGCATCGTCTCCGAAGGTACCCGCGGAAGCGCACAAGACGGTAAACACTGGAAAGCAATCAACGAGCAAGCATCTATTACTACGAAGCCAACACGAGAAAGAATCAACAAGAAGGCAACACGAGACATCGCACCTACCCTCGAGAGCGGTTACTAACAGGTTAAGTGGAGTACTCGTCACACACGACGGTACCACACATTTACAAGGGTTCAAGTTGTTTAGCTACACAAGATGAGAAAGGTTGTCAACATGGCAACTCAAGCAAGCATTGCATAGCACACAAACATGACAAGAGGTGAAGCATGAAGGAAACTATCTATGCTAGTCAATTTAAGTGAGGCACAACATAAACATGGCATATCACTAAGTGCCGCACGACAATTAGAGAATTCGGTACTGTTCTGCCCTAAACAATATTTTAGGTTGGTTAACAGCAGCAAACAATAGCATAAACACAAAGTAAACGAAAAACTAAACAAGTTACATGTAAAGAACACCCCAAACGTAGTTACGGTTAAAAAGATACAAGCAATACAAGTTTGAAACAGAATATGCCAAACATCAGGAAGCACACTTTAGAGCAATGCATAAATAGGATAATGAATGCAAACATTCTCACGAATGATATTCAACTAAAGTAGACATGGCAGAGAAGGCATGGCAAAAGGAATCATGCAAATAGGCATCATGGTTCTCTGTTATAAGCAACACAAAAAGCTATAAAACATTACTGGTCAAGGACTTAGTGAAAATTAGGAAAAACATGGCAGAAACTGTTATATTCATGCTGTACAAACATGGGTAAAGCTATATGCAAAAGTGCAGCAACATGACATAGCAATATATGAGCATGGAGTAGGCATGATGGTGATCAGGTACAAACAAGAATCATGGTCATATGCATCACAGATCAAAAGATACTAAGAATGCAACATGGCATCGGAAAGTTACAAACTTAGAGAAAAACAGAGGTGGATGTAAAAAACAGTGGCATAGCAACTTGGCGAAGAAATATAACTATGACCACGAATGTAAACATGACAATGCAATACATATAATGGAAGTAGACATGATGCTTAACAATATGTAACAAGAATCAATGCAATAACCCTCATGGATGTGTCACAATCATCATGCAAACTTGCAATAAAATAACAACAGCAACACGCTAACAGAAAATAATAGCAGTTAATAGTCTGGTGCCCACTTCAACAGAGATTAACAACATCAAGATGGCCTCAAATCAAAATGCTCACAAAAGATGGATTGAAGTACACATAATTCTAAAGAACTTTCCTTTTGGGCGCATCGTGATCCGGGCTACGATTTACTCGCAAACTACATCGCAAACAGGCAATCAGCAGCAGTTTTCCTCCAGACTTAGCGAAAAAAATAAAAAGGAAAACATTGCCCAGGAAAAAAAGGGGCAACCTCACTTGGGCCGAGGTCCATCTGGCCGCTGGAGAGGGGAGGAGGCCGGCCTGGTCCGCGGTCGGTGCTGGAGATGGGCCGCAGCCTCGGGGCTGGGCCGGTGGGCGCTGTGGGCTGCAGGCGCGCTGGGCCGGCCACGCGGGTGGTTGGGAGGCCAGATCGGGGTCGCGCCCGACCACGGCGACGGCGGCGCCCGCAGCCGGCGGCTAGCCGGAGCGCGGTGGCGTGGAGGCGTGGAGGAGGGGCGCCAAGGAGCGGATCCGCGCGGGGCTCGCCGGATCTCGCTGGATCCGGGCGAGGGGCAGGGCGGCAGGTCCCGGGGCGGCTGCTCCGAGCTCCTGGCTGGCTTCCATGGCGGCCGGCGTTGCGGGAGAGAGAAGACAGAGAGGTTAGAGGCGAGAGGGAAGAGAGGAAGGAGAGGTGCGGAGGAAGGCGCGGCTCACCCGGCGTTGCGTGCGGTGGTGACCGGCGGCGGCTCGCCGGCTGGAGCGAGGTGGCGGCGGCTGCGTGCCCACGGGAAGGAGGTGGGAGGAGAGGTTGGTGGATCTCCAGGGGCTGACGTGGCGCATCCAGGGCCCTCCGATCGCGAAATCCGACGGCCGAAATTATTTGGGATCTAGGTTGGACGATTTTGGGGCTAAAACTGGATCTGGGGGAAATTGTGAGGGGGTGGCTGCAATTTTTGGCTTAGGGAAACCCTAGAGAGGGGTGGGAGAGTGGTGGTCTTTATATAGCCCAGGTGGCTGGCAGTTTGCAAAATATCCTTGGTTTTCTCTCTCGCGCGCGGTGTTTACGTTTCTAACCGCCGGGGATCCGCAGGACCTCTGATTAGGGTAAAACTTCAAACTACGTGATCAGTGCGTCGAGCCGACGACGTTCACCTCGCTCTGGAACCGTTCCGAGAACACTTTCCGGCGCGCTATAAAAATAACCTGTTTAATTATTAAACGTGGTTTTTTGTTCCGTTGGCTGCGGCTGGTCTTGTGCGGTTTTCGCGACTGTGATCGGTTGAAACCCGGTGTCGCAAAGGTCGAGTGTCAGGGTGGCAAGGGTAGGTCCCCATCCGGTACGAGATAAGAGGGGGGAAAATAATCGCCGATCGATAAATCGGGGATGCAAACACCGCAAACAAATCAGACAATAATAATAATAATAATAAATATTTTTTGTGAAATCTGGGATGTTACAAACTTCACCAACCGGTTCCGCACCCTGAGGATTCTCCTCGTTCCCCTCAAAATGGCATACATACTAGAGGGCGCGATAGGCAACACACCAGCAGATGATGCCAGTCAGGATGAGAAGAATGTCTATCTCTCCAAGACTTATGATTACAACCTTGTCCATAGTGCCATGCTCTACTCCATGGAGGCTGAGCTGCAGAAACTCTTTGAGAGGATGGGTGCATATGAGATTATCACCGACCTCAAGGCGGTCTTTGCACCTCAAGCCAGGGATGAACGGTATGAGGCTTCTGAAGCCTTCTTCTTAGAAAAGATGGACGAGCATGGCAGCGTGAGTGAGCACGTGGTCAAGATGTCTGGCTACGTTCAACGCTTGAATGCTCTGGAATGTCAGATTCCAGATGAACTTGCTGTTGATAGGGTGTTGCAGTCGCTTCCCCCTAGCTACAAAGGCTTTTGTTGAACTACAACATGTAGGGGATGACCAAAACCCCTTCTGAGTTGTTCGCCATGCTGAAGAGTGCTGAAAGAAGGAGCACGCTGTCTTCATGGTCAACAAGACCACTAAGTTTAAGAAGTCAAGCAGGCGGGAGAATGCTAAGAGAGGTGGCCCCAAAAGGGATGGAAAGTCTGTTGTCGTTCCTCCCAAGGCACAAAAGCCCAAACCCGGAGTTGAGTGCTTCTACTGCAAGGGTGAAGGTCACTGGAAACGCAACTGCCCCAAGTACCTAAAGGACAAGAAGGCCGGCAAGGTCGCCAAGAGAGACGAGGGTATATTTGATATACATATTGTTGATCTTTTCTTGACAAGCGCCGGGAACACATCCTGGATACTTGATACAGGATCTGTCGCTCATATTTCTAATTCCGTTCAGGGACTAAGGAATAAGAGACGCTTGCTGAAAGATGAAGTGACGATGCGCGTGGGGAATGGCTGTCAAATTGTTGTGTTGGCGGTCAGCACGAAGCATCTTAGTCTCCCTTCAGGATTAGTTTTGGTTCTGAATAAATGCTACTATGTACCCGCATTGAGTGTGAACATCGTTAGTGGCTCTTTCTTGAAGCGAGACCACTATTCTTTTAAGTCTGATACAATTGGTTGTTCGATTTATAAGGATGAAGTGTTTTATGTTCACGCGCCGGAGCAACGTGGTTTATTCGTACTTGATCTCGATGGTGACGTGTGTTACATTAACAATATAGAGGCCAAAAGATTAAAGAGTAGTGATGAAGAGCACATGATGATGTGGCATTGCCGACTTGGTCATATTGGTATAACGCGCATGGAGAGGCTCCATAAGGATGGACTTCTAGATTCATTGGATTTTGGATCCCTTGATACATGTGAACCATGCCTAATGGGCAAAATGACAAGGACTCCATTCAATGGGATAATGGAGCGTGCGGATGACTTATTGGGGATCATACATACAGATGTATGTGGACCCATGAACGTCCCCACATGCAATGGTATTCGTTGCTTCGTGAACTTTACTGATGACTTGAGTAGATATGGGAATATTTACTTGATGAAGCATAAGCCTGAAACCTTTGAAAGGTTCAAGGAATTTCAGAATGAGGTCGAGAATCAACTCGGAAAGAAAATCAAGCACCTTCGATCGGATCGAGGTGGCGAGTATTTAAGTCACGAGTTTGGCAATCATCTGAAGTCTTGTGGCATAGTACCACAGCTTACGCCGACAGGCACACCTCAGAGAAACGGTGTGGCTGAACGACGTAATTGAACCCTATTGGATAGCGTACGATCGATGATGTCTCATACTGATTTTCCTGTGTCATTCTGGGGGTATGCATTAGAAACTGCCGCTTACGTTCTTAATAGGGCACCATCCAAATCCGTAAAGACAACACCATTTGAAGAATGGCATGGCACGAAACCTAAGTTGTCTCACCTGAAGATTTGGGGTTTTGAGGCTTATGTTAGGAAACTACAGGCTGACAAACTTTAATCCAAGGCGGATAAGTGCATCTTTGTGGGTTATCCCAAGGAAACTTGTGGATACACCTTCTACAATCAGTCTGAGAGATAAACGTTTGTTGCCAAGTCTGGACACTTTCTTGAGAAAGAGTTTCTCTCGAAAGAGTTGAGTGGGAGGAAAATATATCTCGATGAAGTGACTGACTAATCTCTCCAATTGGAAGAAACGGCCACAGAAGTTGTTCTGGGACCTTCTTCTACAGTGGGAGCTGAAGAGAATGGCCAGAACGACATTCATAACGATCATGATGAGAATGAAGAGGAACCTATTATGCCCCGTAGGTCATCAAGAGCCCGTCAAGCTACTGAGTTTTACGGACAGCTTGTGAATGCAATCTCGGCTGATGAGTCAGATGAACCTACGAGTTACAAAGAAGCTATGGAGGGACCCGAGTCCGAGAAATGGCTTGAAGCCATGAAATCCGAAATAGACTCCATGTACACCAACAAAGTTTAGACTTTGGTGGATATTCCCGAGGACCGCAAGGCCGTCGAGAATAAATGTATTTTCAAGAAAAAGACTGACGCAGACAGAAACGTATCTGTCTACAAAGCTCGACTTGTCGCTAAGGGGTTCCGACAAATTCAAGGAGTTGAGTATGAGGAGACGTTCTCTCCTGTAGCGATGATAAAGTCTATTCGGATCCTACTAGAAATAGTTGCATATCATGATTACGAGATTTGGCAGATGGATGTGAAAACTGCATTCCTAAATGGAAACATTGAGGAACAGTTGTATATGATGCAACCATAGGGGTGTATCGATCCAAGGAATGCTGGTAAGGTGTGCAAGCTTCAACGTTCCATCGATGGGTTGAAGCAAGCATCTCGGAGCTGGAATCTTCGATTTGATGAGGTCATTAAAGCTTTTGGATTTGTCCAAAAGTTCGAAGAGTTCTGTG
Organism: Bromus sterilis; assembly: GCA_950022295.1. NCBI lineage: Eukaryota > Viridiplantae > Streptophyta > Magnoliopsida > Poales > Poaceae > Bromus > Bromus sterilis. The sequence continues at coordinate 276,806,246 of OX465599.1, read as the reverse complement.
TCTATAAGAAACTGAGTGGGAGCTCTATAGCATTCCTTGTGTTATATGTAGATGACATATTGCTAATAGGGAACGATAAGAAATTCTTAGGAGAAGTGAAGGAATATCTGAATGGACAATTTTCCATGAAGGACCTTGGTGAAGCTGCGTACATATTGGGGATTAAGATCTATAGAGATAGACCTAATCGACCATTGGCTTTGAGTCAGAACACTTATATTGACAAGATATTGAAAAGGTTCAGTATGGATAACTCCAAGAGAGGCCTCTTGCCAGTTATAAAAGGTGTCAAGTTAAGCGTGACTCAGTGCCCGACCAAAGAAAAAGAGAAGGAGGAAATGTCCTCAAAAACCCTATGCCTCAGCCATAGGTTCTCTCATGTATGCTATGTTATGTACCCGGACGGATTTACCGTTGGCTATTAGTATGACTAATCGCTACCAGAGTAATCCGGTAATGGCTCACTGGAACGCAGTAAAGAACATCCTAAAGTACTTGAGAAGAACAAAGGATCTCTTTCTTGTTTATGGAGGAGTTGATGAGGAGCTCACCGTAAAGGGTTACGTTGACGCAAGCCTCAGCTCAGACCTAGATGATTCGAAATCCCAGACGGGATATGTTTTCATGTTGAACGGTGGCGCGATTAGCTGGAGGAGCGGCTAACAGTCAGTCGTCACCCAATCTACAATGGAATCGGAGTATATTGCCGCTTGCGAAGCGTCAAACGAGGTGTTGTGGCTGAGAAGTTCGTGATCGAGCTTGGCGTCTTTCCCAGCTGCACTAACCCCGTGGGAATCTTCTGCGACAACACGGGTGCCATTGCTAACGCGAAGGAGCCAAGAACTCACTCTACAGCCAAGCACATTCTCCGAAAGTTCCACGTGACGCGATACTACGTCCGGGATGGACACAATAGGATTCACAAGATACATACGGATCTGAACGCAGCAGACCCGATGACTAAACCTCTTCCACAGGGCAAGTTTAAGAACACCGAGAGACTATTGGTTTTAGATACATACCTGATGTAAACTAGTGTAATTTGTACTCTAGTGCAAGTGGGAGACTGTTGGATATGTGCCCTAGAGACAAATTAATAAAGATATTTGTCACATATCCATTTTGTTCATAATACGTTTTATACTGTTCTATAACTGTATTACTTGGAAATACTAATACAGGTGTAGTATAAAACATAGGTCTGTAGTTTAACTTGGGTAAACTGTCTCATTGGGCAATTGATTGATCAAGCTTTCCTGATCATGGCGACACTTAAGTCCATTGACAACGAGGTCATGTCATTAGGGGAATGATTTGATGGACATACACCCACGTAAAGTATTGCAATGTGATCGAGTCACATAGTTCAGCGTTGCGATGACTTTGTAACGTATGGCTTAGTCCTTAGACCGTAATGATCATACGTAATTGTCATCTATGCGGAGACTTGATTTGTATCCCACCACCTGACTAAAATATGCTGGATATAACGGGGCACTTTGGGTATTCCGAAATAGATGGTTGATGAGTATGTTAATAGATCAGAGCGGGATTTGTCAGTCCTTGTAACAGGACAGGAACTCTGGGCCCACTCCGTGATATTGCATCAATAGCTTGCAAGCAGGTGACTAGGTCACGGGAGATGCAATAGGCACGGACGAGTAAACTTTTTTGTTGTGAACGAGATGTGAACACGGTATGTGGGATACCGACGATCGAACCTCGGACAAACAAAGTACCGCATCACAAAGGGATTACGTCGTATCGTTAACGGTTTCCAAAAGCGATTGAAGTTCATTCGATGGAAGCGCAGGGGCTGTCAAGGATTGTAACCAGGTCCAACTGACTAGTCATTGGTCAATGAGAAGAGTCTCGACCATGTCTGATGTTTCCCGGACCGTTAGGGTGTTACACTTAAGGGCAATCGATGCATAGGACAGTTTCGGGATCAATCGGTGAAATAGGAGAAATCACCGGAATAGTTCCGAAGGAGGACGGAAGTTGTTCCGGACATTTTGAATGGTTCAAAATAAAGTTTAATTTGTTTTAATAATGTTTTATTATTTGATTATCTGAATTAAATATTTAAACATATTAAAATAATTAAAAAATGGAAAAAGGCTATATGGGCCTATGGGGCCCATTAGGGGAGGAGGGGGTTTCCCCCTTGGGCTTGGCGCCAAGGGTGGGGCCCATCCCCCCCTAGGCTGGCGCACTCCCCCCCTGGGAGTTTAGTCCCACATGGGGGAGGGGAGGAGGATGTCATCCCCCTTGGCCTATATAAGGAGGGGTACACCCCCCATTTTTCCAACACACAATTATTCCTCTCTCTCTCTCTCCTTCTCCTTCCTGGAAGTGGACTCCCCTTGTTTGGAGTTTGCACCTGGACTGGAGTTCTCCACCACAAAGCAGGCCGTCGCTCTGCTGGAGTCAGGATCCGAATACGTCTTTCTTCCGCTGCTCGCCCGGTTCAGGTTTTGATTTTATGGGCCCTTTTCCTAGTGATTGAGCCTTTTGATTGCTGGGGTTTTGATTTTATGGGTCCTTTTCCTCCCTCGCACAAGTACACTCACATTTAAGTAGTTGTTGATTATGTAACCAAGTGGGTTGCAGCAATCCCCACTGAGAGTGCTGATCACAAGACATCTTTGAAAATGCTCAAAGATGTAATTTTCCCTAGGTTTGGTGTACCTAGGTACTTCATGACTGATGGAGGATCACACTTCACGCATGGAGCTTTTAGAAAATATTTAGCCAAGTACGATGTCAATCATAGAATTGCTTCACCGTACCACCCTCAAACTAGTGGGCAAGTTGTGCTCACCAATAGAGAGATCAAGTTGATCTTACAAAAGACAGTCAATAGTTCTACAAAGGACTGGTCAAAGAAGTAAGGAGATGCTCCATGGGCATATAGAACTTCTTACAAAAACCCCATGGGCATGTCTCCCTATAAGATGGTCTATGGCAAGGTTGGCCATTTGCCATTAGAGTTAGAACACAAAGCTTTCTGGGTTGTTGATACGTCCCAAACGTATCGATAATTTTCGCTTGCTCCATGCATGTTTTGTGTGATATTGCTATGATCTAGATACACTTTTGATCATATTTGGACTAACCTATTAACTCAGTGCACCCCAGTGCCAGTTTCTGTCTTCTGCTGTTTTTCTATTTCAGTTTTCCCCCATATAAAAAGTGCTCCAGAAATTCAGGAAAAATCAGATAAAAATCGGCGTGAAGGAACCTTCCGGAGTCCCGAAGGGGGACTAGGTGGGACCCACCAGGGCCCCAGGCGCCTAGCTGGCGCGGCCAGGGGCCTGGCCGCACCAGGGGAGCGCCTGGACCCCTGGTGCCCCCTGGCTTCCCCCCTTCGCCTATTTATTCTCCTCCACGGGAAACTTCCAAAGATAGAACCCTATTTCGCGATCTCGCCTCTGTTCCGCCGCCGCCGCGCTTCCAAGATCGGGAGCACCTGCAGACCCCTTCTCGGCACCCTGCCGGAGGGAGTATCGACCTCCGGGAGCTTCCCCTCCACCATGGACGCTTCCCGGATGTGTCGTGAGTAGTTTCCTTTGGACCATGGGTCCGTGATAAGTAGCTATGTGATGTTCTCATCCCCTCTTTGTTCCTCATGGTTTAGACCTCATGAACTGCCCTACATGATTGAGGCACATATGTAATCTTTCTGCTTTTTGCTATGCTGAGTTTGATGGGATCTGATGGATTATGAGATTATGTTAAGATTGTGATAGATTAATATATTTGGTTCTTATCTTTTATATTTTTGTTCCTAAGTAATTCTTGCATGTTCTCTGTTGATGTTTATTGCTTTGGCCAAGTAGTAGGTAGTGACTCCAAGAGGGAACGTTATGCTCGACTGTGGGTTCATGCCCCCTGATGACACGCTTGAGTGACAGAAACATGAGTCTAGGGGATGTGTTGTTGCCACAAGGGGGAAAACAACGGTGCTTGTAACCGCGGTTACAAGGATTGTTTACTTTACGCAAAGTTCTTTTTAATGCAGTTGTCTGTTGATTTGGGTTTACACTATGGGTGGGGATCGCAACTTAATACCAGCGAGATGTTCTGGATAGATATCTCAAGTTGGATGATTAGTAGTAGATGCAGATGGATTTCGGTCTACTTATTTTGGCGTACTGCCCATGCTTTTGAGCCTCTTCCTTTCTTTGTAGCATAGTTAGCATTGCGGTGCGTTTATAATCCTGTCAATTGCCCATCTGTAATTTGTTTACCTTGCATAGCAGTTTCATCGTATTTTGGGAGAGAGACATCACCAGTGAACATCACGGGACCCTAGTCCATATTCTCATCACTGTTTACACGCTTATTTCCTTTTCAGCTTTTACTTTCAGTTGCTATCATTATCATTATCCCTTGCGTTTGATCCTTTGTAAACAACAAGACCGGAGAGATTGACAACCTCTCTGAACTTCGTTGGGAGCAAAGTTATTTGTGTTGTGTGCAGGTCCAGGCGAGGCAAGTGATTAGGTGCCTAACTTGCCAAATCACCTACTTATCATTGCCGGAGTCCTACGGGAGACAATCTTAAAACCTCGGTATCTTCACCGAGGGAAACTTGCCGCAACGCTGCATCTCACCTTCCACTTGGGGTAACCAACGAAGGGCGAGAAGCAATTATCATCTCTCGCGTATCAAGCAAATTTCTGGCGCCGTTGCCAGGGACTCCGAGTGATAAGATAGGGGAGGTTCCCACTACCTTTTACCTTTACTTTTTAGTCTTGTTAGTCTACCTTTCAATTTTGATATTTGTGTCTTATATCAAAAATCACAAGAAAATATTTATCTTGCTGTTAGTAGTCGTCCTTGTTTAGATGAACATGTTAGGACTTGGTGCTTTGCGGGAATCGGAAGTTCTCGATTTCCGGCAAATTGATGGAGAAAATATGAAGAAGGCATGGGACAGAATTTCTGAAGCACATAAAAGAATTATGCCTTGGATACCTATAAAAATTGTGCTTAGAAATTTTTACCATGGTGTTTTTAAGTGGTGTAAACACTCTCTTGATATTATAACTGAAGGAGACTTTTTAGAGTGTGATGAAGCTAGAGCTCTTGATATTTTGCATAGTATATCCAGTTATTTTGTTTATGATCGCAGTATTGATACTGTTATAGATAGACTTCCCACTATTGAAAAGAGGATGGATGCTCTAGACTTGAGGAAGGTAGAAGAACTTAAATCCAACAAGAAAGAAATGTTGGAGATAGATGATGATTGGGAGCCCTTTGTTAGGATTAGCATCTCTAACCAAGACCTTCTTGCTTTTTGTGACATTGGATCCATGGTTTCTACTATGCCAAAATTACTTTATGATTCTTTGAAACTAGATATGGATAAATTGTCATCTTATCATGAACATGCTAACGGAGATATTTCAGAGGTTAAAGGAAAGGTAAAAGAAGTCAAAGTTTCATTCCTTCATAGGATTGCGCCGATGGATTTCTTCATCATGGAGCCAAACCAAAGTAACATTGTGCTTGGAAGGGACTTCCTCCGAGCTATGAAAGGCTTCATTGATATTGGTAACGGGCACATACGCTTGCGCGGTAAGGAGAAAGGTAAGTACATCTTTCCTAGGAAGAAGAAGAATGAGCTTACTGAAAATCAATTTGAAGGATTTTATGATTCCGACGATTTTGGAGACCTTTGATTCTTCTTTTGCCTTATGCCTAGCTTAAAGGCGTAAAAGAAAGTGCTTGTTGGGAGGCAACCCAAGATGTTTTTACTTCTGTTTTTAGTGGTCTTGATGATTGTTACTACTGTAGCAACATCATTGTATCTTTATTTTCAAGCGTTGTGCCAAGTTATAGCCTCTTATGATAAGGGAAGCGAAAGTTGTGACATGTTTTCCAGAAAACAGAATTTTGTCCTCTTGACGGAAAAAATCGGATCAAATCACCAGTTCATTTTTTAGCTGAAATTTTTACACAGCATGCTCTATACAATCGCAGAACTTTTGTATGTTCCGAGTTTTTTTATTTGAGTTGCAGAAGTGCCCCGAAAAAAATTCTCTACTACCTGTTGTTCCGTTTTCACAGATTCTGCCAAGTTTTGTCTCTCCTTACTTTTGCAAACCATAAGCTTGCTTTTTCTGTGCAAAAACCTTTTGGCAATCTTGAGAAACAGTAGCTATTCAAGAATATCTTTATATCCAGTGGGGAAAAATTATTTTATTAAGTGTACTAACCTCTCTAATCAGCTTATGATGAGTTATGTATGAAGGGAGTTTTCAAGTGTGCGATGAAAGATGATGAAAGAAGATCCAGGAGTGTCAAGCGCTCAAGCTTGGGGATGCCCCCATGCATCCCCAATAAATATTCAAGGAGACTCAAGCGTCTAAGCTTGGGGATGCTATCGTGGGAAAGTCACGGCAGATGTCCGTAGAGTCGGACTTATCGCGGGACCTTTGCTGCGAGGCGATTTCAAGGAGAGAGTCGACATAGGAACAAGACTCGGCGAGTTACCCAGGTTCGGCCCCGACGGTGCGGTAAAGACCTACTCCTGCTTCTTGACTATAGGGGGGTCGACTCTTCAATAGGAATAGTCGATCGTATTGATTACAGTGGCGATGTTTCGCCGGCTTAGTCTCGTGGAGATCTAGGCTCTAGAGAGAGTTGTCTAAACCTGGCTTGATGTAAGTTCTGGCTCTGGCTCCCGTGGTCCTCAGCTTATAAAGGTGTCGGGTCCCGGTATTCCTAGAGTCCGACTCCTACACGATGTGGAGTTCTATTCTACTTTACAAGTTTGCTACGTGCTATACAAGGTAAGTCGAATTCCTTCTAGGGATTCAATCTTCACGCTTGGCACGTAAGACTCCTCATAGGGTCTTCTTTATGGGCCTTCATATGTAGGTCGGCCCGGAGATTCCTAATGCCGGGTCTATGGGCCTGATCCATCCCCCCGACATTAGTCCCCAGGATTGTTGTGATGCTTTAGTCTTCACAGCAATCTTCTTCTATCTTCTTCCTTGCCACCGGCTCTTCATGGATCAAGGGTCGACTTTATGCTTGACGTTGATTGGGAGTCGGACTCATCTCCCTTCAGTCTTGCCTCAATTCCTTGATCTTCATGGAGTCGGCTTTTCGTTTGATTTAGCTATCATTTGATGCTTCACTAGAAGTCGACGCATAACTCTTTTTGGCTTCTCGTTTCCTTTTACTTGAAAATTTCTCCTTTGACTTTTGGTCAAAGATTCGGTTTAGTTTTTATGATCACACTACCCGAAACGCCGGTTAAAGGCATTGATGTTTGTAGTGGGAATCGAGGAGTCTTTTCATAAATGCCATCTACCATGGGTAGTTATCCTTTGTTTATTGTGGCATTAATGGACATTCTCCATGAATCTATTATAAATATCCCTTGGATAGCTTGATCTTTCAAGCGCATCTTATCCTCTTCTTCCTCTTCCTGCTTTCTCCATGGCACCTAAGCTAGAGAACTCTTCGCCTTTGGCATCCAATGAGCCTGATCCTCATGTAAGTACTCGAGGTCGTGGACGTGGTAGAGGTCGTGGCCGTGGCAGAGATAGGGGAAGAAGTGCTCGTGCTGCCTCTCCTTCTAAATCTCCCCCTTCTTCTCCTGAGAGGAATGAATTCTTGGTTCATATCCGGACGATTCGGTGCTGGATCAAACTTCCTGAGTCTTTTTCACAACTTGTGTTTGACCAAGTGTCGGGTTGTCTTGCCTGCAACAACCTGGGACTTTACATTTTCTTGCATATTTTTTGAAATATTACTCCCCAAGAGTCGGTATATTCAGCTGGGTGATGTACCGAGTCTTTTTTTAGAAGAAATCTTGAAGTGTAGTCCCCATGAGTCGGTGTGTGCATCTGTGTGCAGTGCCGAGTCACATAGGTCTATCTTTGAATCTGCCAAGTTATATAGATATGACATGATGGGTTTTATCCCAAATTTCCAAATAAGTCGGCGAGGGCCGATTCGACGAATGTCGATATATATATGTATGGCGAGAGCCGTCGCGACCAAAATCGACTTTATATATGCAGAAGATGTAATGAAAAAATTGTAGTCCCCATGGGTCAGTATGAGAATCTTTTGTGTCATACTGAGTCATAGAGAATTTTTGAGCTATAGTCCCCATGAGTCAGTATGAGCATCTTTTGTGTCATACTGAGTCACACAGGTCAATGCTCAAGATGTATTTTTGTGGATTAAATGAAAAGAGTATGTAATGATGCTAATGTATGCAAAAATATAAAGGCTCATATAGAAGTCGACTCTGGGTTCATCTTTTCCTCATCTTCTCATTGTTGAGAAGAATTTTGGGTTATCCATGAGTCAGAATTCCTCTGTATGCCGTCTCACATTGATCAACATTTTTTCGTTTTCTTTAAAAATTATTTTTGAGAGTTTTTAGCCGGGTTTCGCGTATTTAGATCGTATGAGTATAAGCTATACAGGCCAAGGCGTGTTTTGCCATTTCATGTATATGCCGGGATTTCTTCGGATAAGAGTCGATGAGTGACATCGAGCCCCCCTAATTCCCCTGAATAAGATTATACACAATTATTTTTACATATATATGCCGAGTTTACGGATAAAGATTCAATGATTGTCATCGAACTCCCTGATTCCCCTGAATAAGCAATATACATGCTCAGTACCAATAGAGGGGTAGATCAAGCCCCCAGGTCTCTAAGATATAATAATAAAATGCATGCAAATGTATGATGCAAAATTTAAATGCCATGAAAACAAAAAGTAAAGTTAGTATGGCAGTAGCCGTTGCGACTGTAGTCGACTTAGTTGTATGTGGCGAGAGCCAGCGCGACAGAAGTCGACTTATGTATATTTTGATGGCGAAAGCCGACACGACCAATGTCGGCGTATATATATATATATATATATATTGTGGCAGAAAACCAGTGCGACATATGTCGATTTGGTGAAGCGTACAGTAATGTTCCTGTTTCTACTCAAGTGTAATATGGACGGAGTTGTGCGATGTTCCATGGCCTGGGAGTCTCCTCCATGCTTGTGCGCGTGTCCGCTTTATCTCGTATATCCACTAGGTAGTAGGATCCGTTGTACAGGTTCTTGCTGACCACGAACGGCCCTTTCCATGGAGAGGATAACTTGTGCATTCCATCTCTTTTCTGTATGAGTCGGAGCACCAAATCACCTTCCTGGAAAGTCTGACTTTTGATGCGATGACTATGGTAGCGTCGTAGATCTTGTTGGTAGATAGTCGACTGAGCTGCAGCCAAATCTCGTTTTTCATAGAGAATATCCAAGGCATCTTGTCTTCCTTTCTCATTTTCGTCTTCTACATAAGTAGTGACTCGAGGTGAGTCGTGACGTATGTCACTCGGGAGGACGGCTTCGCTCCATAAACTAGGAAGAAGGGTGTATAGCCTGTCGACCTGTTGGGAGTCATCCGGATACTCCATAATACTGAGGGTAACTCCTCTTCCCAGCAACCCGGTGTCCTTTTCAAAGGAACAACGAGTCGGGGTTTGATGCCTCGGAGCAACTCTTGGTTGGCTCTCTCGGCTTGTCCGTTGGATTGTGGATGTGCCACTAAGGAAAGGTCGAGTCGGATGTGCTCGTTCTGGGAGAATCGTTGCATAACCCCTTCTGATAGGTTAGAACCATTATCAGTGATGATGCTGTGGGGGTAGCCGAATCTGTATATGATTTTTTTCAAGAATTTTAGTGTTGTTGCCGCATCACATTTGATACCGGATCTGCTTCGACCCATTTGGTGAATTTATCCGCTGCCACTAATACGTGGGTATTCTTGTTGGCAGAACTTTTGAAAGGTCCCACTATATCAAGTCCCCATACTGCAAAGGGCCTGGTAATAGGTATCATCCTGAGTTCTTGAGTCGGAACGTGAGCTTGCTTTGCATAGCGCTGACATCCATCATATTTCTTGACTATGTCCTCTGCATCCGCATGAGCTGTGAGCCAGTAGAAGTCGTGTCGAAAGGCTTTAGCTACAATCGAACGAGAGCCGACATGGTGTCCGCAATCTCCAGAGTGTATTTCGTTGAGGATGGATCTACCTTCTTCTGGTGAGACACATCTTTGAAAAACATCTGCGGCACTTTGCCGATGTAACTCACCATTAATGAGTACGAAGGATTGGCTTCTCCTGGAGATTTGTCTGGCCAACATCTCATCTTGAGGAAGTATTCCTCGAGTCTTGTAATCCAAGTAAGGTACGACCCATGAGGGTGTAGCATGTATTGCAGCGACCAGAGCGGGCTCTGGGTCCGGCTCTGCTATGTCTTGCTCTGTTGGTGGTTGTACAGACTGCTTTGTTAAGACATCCAGGAATACGTTTGGAGGGACCGGATTTCGCTGAGAGCCGAGTCGGGAGAGGGAATATGCTACTTCGTTTTCCCTTCGGTCCATGTGATCTACCTTGTATCCAACAAAGAATCCGTCTTGTCTTTGCACTTCTCTTCTATAGGCTGCCATTATGGGATTTTTGGAATCCCATTTTCCTGACACTTGTTGAGAAACGAGATCAGAGTCGCCATAGCATTGGATCCAACTTATGTTCATCTCACGAGCCAGCCGCAGTCCATGAAACAAGGCTTCATATTCTGCTGCATTGTTGGTACAAGTGAACTGCAGCTATAGAACATAGCAGAATTTCTCCCCTTTAGGTAAGGTAAGAACCACGCCGGCTCCTGACCCTTGGAGCTGCCGGCTTCCATCGAAGTGCATCGTCCAGTACTTGGTGACTGGCTTTGCTGTTGATGCTTGCATTTCGGTCCAATCATTGATGAAGTCGGCTAGCGCCTGGGATTTGATGGTCGTTCGTGGCTTGTATTTGATGTGATAAGCCCCCAACTCTATAGCCCACTTTGCAATCCTTCCAGTTGCTTCCCGGTTTTGGATGATATCTGCAAGTGGTTCCGAGCTGGCCACCGTTATGGGGTGATCCTGGAAGTAGTGCTTAAGTTTCCGACTTGCCATGAATACACCAAGAACCAATTTTTGCCAGTGAGGGTAGCGTTGCTTTGATAAAGTCAGAACCTCACTGACGTAATAAACTGGCCTTTGCAAAGGGTGCTCCTTGCCGGCTTCCATACGTTCAATGACAACTACAACACTGACTACTGGATTGTTGGCTGCGATATAAAGTAACATAGGTTCTTTAGGCTTGGGAGCCGCCAATATTGGAGCCTGGGATAATTGTTTCTTTAGTGACTCTAGGGCCTGATCGGCTTCGTCATCCCAGACAAACGCTTCTGATTTCCTCAGGAGTCGATACAAGGGGATGGCCTTTTCACCAAGTCGTCTTTTGAACCGGCTCAGATCGGCTACACATCCTGTGAGTCGTTGAACTCCCTTTACGGAGGCCGGCTTCTGAAGAGTCATGACATCGTTGATTTTTTTGGGTTTGCCTCGATACCTCTCTCTGATACTATGTATCCAAGGAGTTTACCTGCAGGTACCCCAAAGGTGCACTCTGCCGGGTTTAGCTTCATCTGGTACTTGCGCAGATTCTTGAAGGTTTCCGTCAATTCACTGATAAGGGAGTCGGCCAATTGGGACTTGTTCACTATATCATCCACATAAGCATGCACGTTGCGCCCAATCTGCTCTTTGAGGCAACTCTGCATTGTTCGATGATATGTGGCTCCCGCATTCTTAAGGCCGAAGGGCATGGAAGTGTAACAGTAGATCCCGAAAGGGGTGATGAAAGCCGTCTTCTCTTGGTCCTCAAGGGCCATCTTGATCTGGTGATAACCAGAATAGGCGTCAAGGAAACATAGGAGCTCACATCCTGCAGTCGAGTCTATGATCTGGTCAATACGAGGCAGCGCGAAGGGATCCTTCGGGCAGGCTTTTTTTAAATCCATGTAGTCAATGCACATGCGCCAGGTCCCGTTCTTTTTCAAAACGAGGACCGGGTTTGCGAGCCATTCTGGATAGAAGACTTCCATGATGAACCCGGCGGCAAGGAGCCGGGCTATCTCTTCCCCAATAGTGTTTCTTCTCTCGTCGTTGAAACGACGAAGGAATTGCTTTACCGGCTTCAGCTTTGGATCTATATTTAGGTGGTGCTCAGTCAGTTCCCTCGGGACGCCTGGCATATCAGAGGGTTTCCAGGAGAAGATGTCCCGATTCTCATGGAGGAACTCAATGAGCACGCTTTCCTATTTGTCAGATAGCTCCGTCCCAATGATGAACTGCTGGGAGGAGTCACCTGGGACGAAGTCGACTTTCTTTGTATCCTGAGCCGGTTGGAACTTGGGGTTGTTGTCGGGAGTCAGTTTCTTCACGATCGTGGGATCTGCCGGGTCTACCTTTTCTTGATATGCTGACAAGTCCTCTTTGGCGCGTGTCGACTCGGCAAACTTGATGTGCTGCTCGTCACATTCCACTGCCCTGGACCGACTTCCATCGATGGTGATTGGGCCATTAGGACCCGGCATCTTTAGTTTCAAGTAGACGTAACATGGCCGAGCCATAAATTTTGCATAAGCCGGTCTGCCCAAAATGGCGTGATATGGGCTCTCGAGTTTTACCACTTCGAAGGGTATGAGCTCGGAGCGGAAATTCTCAGCGTTTCAAAAAGCCGTCTCCAGGTGAATTTTGCCTATCGGGCGCGCCGAATTGCCTGGCACTATTCCTTGGAAAACGGTGTTGGAGGGTTGCAGCTGTTTTTGGGTCAACCCCATCCTGCGAAAGGTTTCTTAGTAGAGGATGTTGATGTTGCTTCCTCCATCCATAAGTACTTTGTCGAGTGTATATCCTCCAATTTGTGGAGAGACTACTAGAGCCCGGGCCCCTGGGTTTTCTACCACTGGGGGATGGTCATCTCTTGTCCAAGTGATTGGCTGTTCTGACCAATTGAGCCATCTAGGCCAAGCCGGCTCTGTAGTCACAGCCATAGCGGCTCTCCGCTGCAGCTTTCTATCCCTCCTGCAACTGCTGGTGGTGAAAACATGATATGTTGCACGGTCATGGAGTTGTTTCGGGTTTGCTTGGAATCCAGCAAGCCCGGATTGATTTTGCTGGGGCCCTCCTCCGGGTCCTTGGTGTTGAGGGATTGCCCCGGCTCCTTGGTAGCCGGGGTTTTGGTTGTTGCTGTTTTGGCCGGCTCCTCCACCTGACCCAGGAGGTCCCTGGTTTCCCGCGTCGTGCAAACTCTTTCATGAAAAAGCAATCTTCCCATGTGTGGTTGGCTGGGCGACCGGGTTTACTATGGGTCGGGCAAGGACTCTTCATAGCTGCTTCAAAGTTATTTGGGCGAAAATTTCCTTCCGGCTTGCGGTAGTTGTTGCCCCCCTGCTTCTGTCTTTGGGAGTCGACGTTTGTGTTGGCTACCAAGTCAAAAGTAGTCTGGTCAAGCCGTCGCTTGGTTTGCTGACTCTGATTCTGGGATGTTTTTCCACCATTTTTGTTTTAGGCGGCTTTATCCTGCTAAGGTTCAGCATCCTTGGTTTTGTCAGACTCGGCATATTTGATGACTGCGTTCATGAGTTCTCCTATGTCCTTGACTATTCTCTTAAGTCGGCCAAGCTTGTGGACTAGGGGCTCAAACTTGCAGTTCCTTTCCAAGACAATGACGGTTGTTTGGGCTGTGATGGTATCCGAGGAGTAGATTATTTCTGCAACCCGTCGTGCCCAGCTCAGGGTCGACTCTCCTTACTTCTGAACACAATGCTCCAAGTCGACGATTGTGTTAGCTCGCCGGCATGTGCCTTGGAAGTTCTGGACGAATTTTTCCTTGAGATCCGTCCAGGAGGTGACGGAATTCTCTGGGAGATTTTTGAACCATGTGCGAGCCGGCCCTTTCAACATCATCGTGAGGTAACGGGCACAAACTCCTTCGCTGGCTTGCAACATGTCGATGGCTAGGTCATAGCTTTCGATCCAAGATTCAGGGTCCATATCAGCTGTGTAGTTCGCGATCTTACGCGGACCCTTGAAATATGATGGCAAGCGTGTGTTTCGGAGAGTCGACACCAGGCATCGGTTGCCCACAGATCTGCTAATGAACTCGACGTCTTGATCTTGGGGTGGAAGTTGGACCATCTGCTCTACCCGACGTTCAGGATGGAAGCTAGATGGTATGTCTTGGATCCTTATTGCCCCCGGCGGGTCTATCGGTGGCGGAGCTCTGTTATGGCGATGGCTGCTCGAATCGTCTGGAGCCGGTGAGTCTTCTTGTCGGCTCGTACTTTGATATGGGGTTCCATGTAAATATTGGAATCCCTGTGAATACTGGGCTTGTTGTGTGATTGCGGTCTTGAGAAAATCAATCGCCCCTCGAGTGGCCTGATCCACCGGAGTGTCGCCATGTGCAGGCACGCTGGCGAGGTACCGCGTCGCTGCCACCACATTAGCCATGGGGTTGTTGTAGTGATCCGGGGGTGTATGGAACCGTTCCTGCCACGGCGAGGGAACGTGTTGCCTTGGTGGCGTGTACCCTGGGGGAGTCGACTGATTCATGTCCCTGAATAGCCTTGTTACACCCGAAAAATTATAGCATGTGATTTAACCCATTAGTATATGACCAGAAATTTAGGGCCAACAAAAACTTTTGTATTGCAGTGGTGTGATGATGATTGCATGCGTGATTGTGTGTGCTTATTAGTGATCATCTAGATGTTGCATGTAGTTAAAGGAGGAACTTGTTCATGATCATGTGTTGTAGACTTACATGTGTTGTAGATTTACATGTGTGAGTATTTTATGTCAACACCACATATCTTGTTGATCATCTTAACATGATCGTAAGCAAGATCAACATAAACCCTAGCACCTATGTAGCTAAAACCTTCATATCATGTAGCACTTTTGCACTCTCACACTATATTCACTTACAATTTCTTCTGTATTTATTTGGCTTATGTTTTGTTTAGCATTATGGAATGCTTGTGAGGCACTCAAGAATTCCAGTAAATGAAATTCTTTTGAGATGGTTTAAACCTCAACAAGTCACTAAAATAATAAAATGTGCATATTAGAGATAACCAAGTAAAGGTTTGGTTTGAACCTTTATGAACGTAGATGAAGATCACTAATTATCTATTGATCATCAAAATAACCCCAACACACTTTGGTTTCTGAAAAATTTCAGAAATCCAAAATCAAATGTTTTGTGGCATTTCCACAACCACCTAGAGGGAAATTATTCTGTCATTATTTAAATTGCCTAAAAACTCATTTAAATAAAATTTAAGAAGGAGATAAACAACACCTAAACCACCCACCTAGCCCCTAGCCCTCTCTCTCCACGTTTCCTTGGAAACCAAGGATCTAGAGAGGATTGGAGAGAGAGAGGCCGAAACCTCTCCTCTCTCTCTCTCTCTCTCTCTCTCTCTCGGTAAATCTCTCTCTACCCTGGCTAATCCCTCCACCAGCTGCACCTCCCCTGTGTGAGGCATGCACACGAGCCAGGCCTCTCATGTACCCCTCTCTCTATCGCCATGATCACCATTGGCCTCAGGAACTCGTGTGATCCCTGGAGGATCACGAGCGCCTAGCCCAATGCCTTGCGTCCCTGCTCGAGACCTCTCGCTTGACCACGCCTGGACCAGCCACCCTCACATCCCCTCTGCGCCGCTCGATCAGCTAATCCACGCCCGCGCTCACCACCGTGGACAAGGTGCACACCGCGTGCAGTGCACCTGCCAAGGGCTATAAAACCCGTCCCCGAGCACCCCTGAGACCTGCACCACCCCACTCCAACACCACCTCACCTCCCTCACTACACACAACACCGCCCAGCCAAACTATAGCGTCTAGAACAGAAGAGAGGAACAAGGAGGAGGAGAAGGAAGGAAGAGAAGGGAGGAAGAGAGGGAAGGCCGGCGAGCCTCCCCCTCACTACCTCGATGTCGGCACCGCCTCGGTGGACCTCCGGCGACCGCCCCGAGCCCCGACGCCCCCGAGCTGGAGCCCCTGCACGCCGGCACCATCTACTCCGAGCCAAGCTTCTACGAGTCGACCACCACGTCGTCGATCGCCATCGTTTCCACCAAAAACAGACATCCCGCGCAGCCCAGAAGCTCCGCCACCACTCGCCTTCGTCATCCAGCGCTGGGAGACGCTCCGGTGAGCCTCCACTAAGCTTCCCTGTCCGCCACGAACGGCCCACATTTCCATCGTCAAACGCCTCCATTTTTGGGGAAAATGGAGTCCCCAGGCCGCGTCGCGCCTACCCCGCCCCTTGCCGCTGGCTGCAGGCCACCGGAGGCCCTCCGGCGAGGGCCTGCTCTCCCTCTGGCCGCCATGGAGGCCGCCCGGCCCTAGCTGGGCGCGAGGTAGAAGACGCCCCCCTGGCCGTCGGATCAAGGATGTGCAGTTTTCTTTTCTTTTTATTAATTCGTGAACACAAAAATAATTTTAGAAAAATAATTATAAGTCAGAAAAATATGAAACAAATTATGTGTTGTTTCTAAAATTGTGTTTTATTTTTCTGCATGTTTAGAATAATTTTTGTACAGCACAAAAATAATTGCTTTAGTTTTAATTAGTTTATTGTGCTTTTACGCAGCTAGTAGTAGTTTTAATTAATTCTCTGTTAACCCGAAAAATTTAATGTTGACATGTTTATATTCCTGTGATTATTCTTGACTTTTCTGTATGTGTAGAATATTATTTAGCTTAGATAAATTTGTGACCCTTTTATTATTATTTCTTTTGCTAGTTTAATTTCTATAAATTTATGGTAGTAGTATTAAATTGTTAGCTTATCATTAAAAATTGCCTCTGGTCAGTAGCAAATTGTTATGCATTTAGTTAATAAAAATAAAATAAATTTAAAATTTGTTAGTGATTAAAATGGGTTAAAAACATTGCTTTTAAGTTAAAGTTGTTTTATTTAATATTTATGTTAATAAATCCACCAAAATTATCCTACTGCCTTGTTATAATTGTAACCTTGTTGAGGTGGTATAAAATTTAAATCTTAGTAAATAGAAAATCTTGAAATTGTTTTGTCATTTGTTGCTTGTGTTTTTGTTTGAAAAATTTAGTGATGTGTGCATTGCTATTGCCCCGTTGTAATGGTGAATTTCTTTTCGCAACGTGTAGACGATACGCCTTACGCTGCAGGTGAAGGGCCCTCCCAAGCCGTCGAAGAAGCCGATCCAGGGTACATCGCCGAGGAAGGCAAGCCACCGTCAAATACTCAAACTCCACTTTACCCATTAGTACTTTTTCTGTATCATTCATATTGTATCATGCTATTATATTCATATGGTTTGGGATTATACTAGTTAGAGTAGGACAACTCCACACACCTCCAAAGCCTACCTATCCAGGAAAAGAAAGTAGAACCCCGATGATCCCGACATTCGGTCGAGACCATCACTTAGCCTTGTTATTCATTTATACTTAACTTCATGGATAGTCATGCTTCACTCGATATGGTACGGCATTCACCGAAGAAGGTGGAATGGCCGTGGTTGTGGACATCGTCAGACATGGACAAAGTCTGGAGGGACTCTCTATAAGTGCCGCCAAAAATCTAGCATTACAGTACAACCACTATACTCTGGTATGGGACAGGGCTAGTTGGAAGCTTGTTTGTCTTAGTACGGGGGTCCTATAACTACACATGGATGCGTGATTCCACGAATCCGATAGCCCTCGAAGTCGATGGGTGAAATTCGCTAGGCTTAGTGTCGGAAGGAAACTTGGTGCTCTTCGACTACGGTGTAGGCTTGGGTCCAAGAGGAGCATGACCTGTCACACGGAAAGTCCATGCAGTACGCAAGGGGTGGATTCACCCGTACTAGGGCAAACAAGGGGAATACTATGGTCGATTATCCGAGACCCGCATACTGAGGTATGACGATCCGTGGGGACACACGGCGGATGTATCAAATGTGGTGGGTAAAGTGTACAACCTCTGCAGAGTGTAAATCTATTCGAGTAGCCGGAGTCCACGGTCATGGACAGCTAGTGAGGCCACACTTTGTGGGGAATAGATGAGAAAGCCCGGTACAAAGTTGATGGTTCGCGATGATGATGGTGTTGATATTGTTGGAAAAAGGTTGGACTTGAGTTATCAAAATTCATTGTGGGAAATAAAATTTGCCAAGTTTAAAACTTTGCCAACTTAATAATAATCTTGATAGATAGGAAATCCCTATGAAAAACTCCACCATATAGCCACCCTATTATTTTAGTATACAAAACCTTGTTTCTTTCTTTAGGTGCTTTGCGAGTACTTTGTATGTACTCACGGCTTTGTCCCTGGTTATTCAATCGGCCAGGCTTGATGGAGCAGATATATGACGATGCTGCTACCGGCGATTACTAGGACGTGCTATGCTCTGATCTACCCTATGGATTGTGCCGCTGCTACCTTTGATGCTTTTTCTTATTCCGCTGCTATTTGAGCCAGATGAGGCCATGTAAGACTTTATTGTTGTATGACTTGTATTCGGTATTGTATGAACATTGAGACTATGATATCCATGTCGAGTTGTGTGTCATGCGATACTGATCATGGGAGCATGACATAGACACAGCTGGACACTCCGGGTATATAATCCAGGGTGCCCACAAGCCTCCGGGCCGGGAGGTCAGCAGCGATCCGGCTTGTGGGTCCTGCAGGTCGTGCATTGGCGAGACTCGGTCTCTAGGCTTCTATCAATTCTGACTCGTGTTGCAGGCGCCTGGTTTCTTGGGCGAGTTGAGTTTCTCTTTCCACCATTTGTTCGTTCTGGGAGTTAATTTCCCTTCGAATGCTCATCACCTGGGCCTTGAGTCCATTTACCTTGGTTCTCCAGGCTTGCTGGTTTTCAGCGGTCATCGGTGCAGCTAAGGCTTCATCCAAGGCGTTTAGGGCATCTGAGAGGGCTTATGCTCCTGTAAGTGTTGGGGATCGGCGCAGAAAACAAAAAAATTCCTACCTACGAGTCCCGAACCCAAGATCTATGCTATGTTGATGTATGTAACGGAAGGAATCGGTGTTCATACCTTTGAAGACCGAAAGAGGGAAACGTTCCTCGAACGTGGTTGGCATAGACTCTGATCCTACGACCTGCCTGTCGTGTTGAAGAACCTCCGAATGAAGTAGCACCACACGTGTAGTGCCTCGCGGGATTACACACGTACGGTGCAACCGACGTCCCTCCGGGCTCCGAACCAGAAGAGCAGCGGAAAGAAGATTGATCCAGATCCCGAGTCCGGCAGCGCGACGGCGTCCGGATGATGGTGAAACCCCCAACTAGGTGCAAACTCCAAACAAGGGGAGTCCGCTCTAGGTCGGAGAAAGAGAGAGCGAAAGAACTCAATGTTGTGTTGAGAAAAGGCACCCACCCCTCCTTTTATAGGCCAAGGAGGGGGGGAACTCTCCTCCTCTCCCCATGTGGGACTAAACCCCACAAGGGGGGGGAGTGCGCCGGCCATGGGGGGGATGGGCCCCTCCCTTGGCGCCTAGCCCAAGGGGGGAGGCTCCCCCTTCCCCTCATGGGCCTTTTAAGGCCCATATGCCTTTTTCTCCTTTTTAATTAATTTTTAAATCATTTTTTATATTTAATTCTGTCAATTAAATAATAAAACATATTTAAACATCAATATATATTATTTTGAACCTTTCAAAATATCTGGAACAACTTCCGGCACCTCCCGGTACATTTCTGGTGTTTTCTCTCTTTTCACCAATGATCCCGAATCAATCCTTAATGCATCGATTGCCCTTAAGTGTGACACCCTACGGTCCGGCAAACAGTAGACATGATCGAGACACTCTCTGACCAATGACCATCATGTGGGATCTGGTTACAATCCTTGATGTCCCCCTACGCTTCCATCGAATAAACTTCATCGCTATTGAACCGTTAACAATATGACTTCATCCCTTTCTGCTTCGGTACTATGTTTGTCCGAGGTATGATCGTCGGTATCCAATACCTAGTTCTTCCTCTTATCCAACATAACATGTTTACTCGTCTGTGAATATTACATCTCTTGTGACCTAGTCACTTGCTTGCAAGCTATTGATGCAACACCACCTAGTGGGCCTATAGTACCTACCCGTCACTCGGATTGACAAATCCCGCTCTGATCTATTTCATACTCCTCAACATATCTACTTCGGAATACCCAAGATACACCTTTTCAGTTACCATGTTTCAGTGTAACGGTTAATGCACTCAAAGCATCCTAATAGATAGCAATTATGTATGATCATCACGGTCTAAGGATTCAGTCACTATGTTATTAAGTCATCGCAATGCTGAAATTATGTGACTTGATCACACTGCAATGCTTAAGGTGGGTGTGTGTCCATCACATCATTCTCCTAATGATATGACCTCATTGTCAATTGACTATTATGTTCTCATGATCAGGAAACCTTGATCATCAATTGCCCAATGAGCTAGTAGTATGCCTGAGTTTAACTAGGGACCAGGTTGTTATATATCACACGTGTATTAATATTTCCGCTTAATACAGTTCTAGCACAATATATAACGTATTATGAACAAACAGATATGTGACAAATATCTTTATTAATTTTCCTCTAGGGCACATATCCAAATGTCTCCCACTTGCACTAGAGTACAAATTACACTAGTTTACATCAGGTATGTATCTAACACCAATAGTCTCTAGGTGTTGTTCAAACTTGGCTTGTGGAAGAGGTTTAGTCATTGGGTCTGACGGATTCAAATCCGTATGTATTTTTCAAATCCTAGTATGACCATCCTTGACGTAGTCCCGCGTCACATGGAAACACCGGAGAATATGCTTGGCTGTAGAGTGAGTCCTCGGCTCCCTTGCGTTAGCAATGGCACCCGTATTATCGCAATAAATGCTAACAGGGTCAGTGCAACTAGGGAATACGCCAAGCTCGATGACGAACTTCTTCAGCCAATGCGCTTCATTTGACGCTTCGCAAGCGGCAATATACTCCGACTCCATCGTAGATTGGGCGACGACTGACTGCTTGCCGCTCCTCCAGCTAATCGCACCACCATTCAACATAAACACGTATCCCGTCTGGGATTTTGAGTCATCGGGATCAGTACCAAGACTGGCATCGACGTAACCTGTTACGGAGAGCTCTTCTTCGCATCCTCCATTGACAAGAACCAGGTCCTTAGTTCTTCGTAAGTACTTAAGGACGTTCTTCACTGCAATCCAATGATCCATTCCAGGATTACTTTGGAAACGATTAGTCAGACTAACCGCCAGTGCCACATCTGGTCGAGTACACAGCATAGCATACATGATAGAACCTATGGATGAGGAATAGGGCTTTGAGGACATTTCCTCCCTTTCTTTTGTTGTTGTTGGGCATTGAGTCACACTCAATTTACTTCCTTTCATAACGGGAAAGAGACCTCCCTTGGCGTTATCCATATTGAACCTCTTCAATATCTTCTCAAGGTAAGTTCTCTGACTCAGTGCTAATAGGCGCCTTGATCTATCTCTATAGATTTTAATGCCTAATATGTACGCAGCTTCACCTAGGTCCTTCATGGAAAATTGTCCATTCAAATATTACTTTACCCCCTCTAGAAATTTCACATCATTCCCTATCAATAATATGTCATCCACATATAGTATTAGGAATGCCACAGAGCTCCCACTCGCTTTCTTATAAACACAGAATTCTTCTTCATTTTGGACAAATCCAAAAGCTTTGATCACCTCATCAAAACGAAGATTACAGCTCTGAGATGCTTGCTTCAACACATAAATGGACCGTTGAAGTTTGCATACCTTACCAGCGTCCTTAGGATCAATAAAACCTTCCGGTTGTACCATATACAACTCTTCCTCAATGTTGCCATTTAGGAACGCGGTTTTCACATCCATCTGCCATATTTCATAATCGTAATAGGCAGCAATTGCTAGCAATATCCGGATAGACTTTAGCATCACTACGGGAGAGAAAGTATCTTCGTAGTCAACTCCTTGAATTTGTCGGAAACCTTTTGCGACAAGTCGAGCTTTATAGACAGATACGTTTCCGTCCGCGTCAGTCTTTTTCTTGAATATCCACTTATTCTCGACGGCCTTTCGGTCCTCGGGAATATCCACCAAAGTCCATACTTTGTTGGCATACATGGAGTCTATCTCGGATTTCATGGCTTCCAGCCATTTCTCGGACTCAGGTCCCTCCATTGCTTCTTTGTAGTTCGCAGGTTCGTCAGGTTCATTTAACATGACTGCATTGACAAGTTACCCATAAAACTGAGTTTTTACTCGGGCTCTTGATGACCTGCGGGGTACAATAGGATCCTCTTCATCTTGATCATGATCATCATGTATGTCACGATCGTTATGAATATCATGATGAACGTTCCCTTCAACTCCCACTACGGAAGATGGTTCTGGAACAACTTCCATTGCCATTTCTTCCACTTGGAGTGATTGGTCAATCATCTCGTTGAGGTCTATTTTCCTCCCACTCAATTCTTTCGAAAGAAACTCTTTCTCAAGAAAGCATCCAGTCTTGGCGACAAACGTTTTGCCCTCAGACTGGTTGTAGAAGGTGTATCCAACGATTTCCCTTGGATATCCCACAAAGATGCACTTATCCGCTTTTGATTCGAGTATGTCAGGCTGAAGTTTCCTAACATAAGCCTCACAACCCCAAATCTTCAAGTGAGACAACTTTGGTTTCTTGCCATGCCATTCCTCAAATGGTGTTGTCTTTACGGATTTGGACGGTGCCCTATTAAGAATGTAAGCGGCAGTTCCTAATGCATACCCCCAGAATGACACAGGTAAGTCGGTATGAGAAATCATCGATCGTACGCTATCCAATAGAGTTCGATTACGTCGCTCAGAAACACCGTTACGCTGAGGTGTTCCTGTCGGCGTAAGTTGTGGTACGATGCCACAAGTCTTAAGATGATGACCAAACTCGTGACTTAAATACTCGCCTCCTCGATCGGATCGAAGGTGCTTGATTTTCTTCCAGAGTTGATTCTCGACCTCACTCTAAAATTCCTTGAACCTTTCAAAGGTTTCAGACTTATGTTTCATTAAGTAGATATACCCATATCTGCTTAAGTCATCTGTGAAGGTCACGAAGTAACGAAGACCATTGCATGTGGGGACGTTCATAGGTCCACATACATCTGAATGTATGATCCCTAACAAGTCTTCCGCACGCTCCATTGTTCCATTGAATGGAGTCCTTGTCATCTTG
Source organism: Bromus sterilis (assembly GCA_950022295.1). Taxonomy (NCBI): domain Eukaryota; kingdom Viridiplantae; phylum Streptophyta; class Magnoliopsida; order Poales; family Poaceae; genus Bromus; species Bromus sterilis. The sequence continues at coordinate 276,783,088 of OX465599.1, read as the reverse complement.
CCCATAAGGCATGGTTCACATGTGTCAAGGGATCTAAAATCCAATGACTCCAGAAGTCCATCATCATGAAGCTTCTTCATGCGCTTTTCACCAATATGACCAAGTCGACAATGCCACATCGTCATGTGTTCTTCGCCACTAGGTTTTAATCTTTTGGCCTCTACGTTATCAATATGAAGTATATCACAATCGAGATTAAGAATGAATAAGCCATTTTTCTCCGGTGCATGAACATAAAACACATCATCCTTATAAATCGCACAACCAATTGTATCTGACTTAAAAGAATAGTGGTCTCGCTTCAAGCAAGAACCACTAACGATGTTCACACTCAATGCGGGTACATAGTAGCACTTATTCAAAATCAAAATTAATCTCGAAGGGAGACTAAGATGCTTCGTGCCGACCGCCACCACTTCAATCCGGCAGCCGTTTCCCACGCGCATCGTCACTTCATCTTTCATCAAGCGTTGGCTATTCCGTAGCCCCTGAGAGGAGTTAGAAATATGAGCAACAGATCCTGTATCAAATATCCAGGATTTGTTCCCAGCGCTTGTTAAGAAAAGATCAATATGTGTATATCAAATATACCTTTGTCTCTTCTGACAATCTGATCGCTTCTCGCCCTTCGTTGGTTACCCCAAGTGGGAGGTGGAGATGTAACGCAGCAGCAAGTTTCCCTCAGTGAAGATACCAAGGTTTGTCTCCAGTAGGACTCCAGAGATGATAAGTAGGTGTCAGTGGCGCGACCGACGTAGACCTGCACACAGACACAGATAACTTTGTTCCCAACGAAGTTCAGAGAGGTTATCAATCTCTCCGGTCTTGTTGTTCACAAAGGGTAAAACACAAGGGATAATGATAGCAAGTAAAAGAAGAAAAGTAAATATAGCGTGGAAACAGTAATAAGGATATGGACCGGGATACGTGATGTTCACTAGTGATGTCTCTCTCCCAAAAGACGATAACAAATTACAGAAGGGCAATTGACAGGATTATGAACGCACCGCAATGCTAACTATGCTACAAAAAAAAGGAAGAGGTTCAAAAGCACGGGCAGTACGGCAAAATAAGTAGACCAAAATCCAACTGCATGTACTACTAATCATCCACCTTGAGATATCTGTCCAGAACATCTCGCTGGTATTAAGTTGCGAGCCCCACCCAAAGTGTAAACCCAAAGCAACAGACAACTGCATTAAAAAGAACTTTGCGTAAAGTAAACAATCCTTGCAACCGCGGTTACAAGCACCGTTGTTTTCCCCCTTGTGGCAACAGCACATCCCCTAGACTCATGTTTCTGTCACTCAAGCGTGTCATCGGGGGGGGGGGGCATGAACCCACAATCGAGCACAACGTTCCCTCTTGGAGTCACTACCTACTACTTGGCCAAAGCAATAAACAGCAACGGAGAACATGCAAGAATTACTTAGGAACAAAAATATAAGAGATAAGAACCAAATATATTACTCTATCACAATCTGAACATAATCTCATAATCCATCAGATCCCATCAAAATCAACATAGCAATAGCATAAATATTACAAAAGTTCCTCGATCATGTAGGGCAGCTCACGCGGACTAAACCATGAAGATCAAAGAGGGGAGGAGAACATCACATAGCTACTGATCACGGACCCATTGTCCAAGGAAAACTACTCACGAGACATCCGGGGAGCATCCATGGTGGAGAGGAGACTCCCGGAGGTCAATCCTCCCTCCGGCAGGGTGCCGGGAAGCGGTCTTCTGGTGCTCCCGATCTCGGAAGCGCGACGGCGGCAGAACAGAGGCGAGTTTGCGAAATAGGGTTCTCTCTTCGGAGTTTCCCCGTGACGGAGAATAAATAGGCGAAGGGGGGCAGCCAGAGGTGGACCAGGGGCCCCAGGCACCCCCCTAGCGCGGCCAGGGGTGGGGCCGCGCCGGGTGGCCGCCTGGGCCCTCTGGCTCCCCTCTGGCCCCTCTCGGGCTCTTCGCGAAGCTTCCTTCACGCTGATTTTTTATCTGAATTTTCCCGAATTTTTCTGGCACTTTTTATATGGGGGAAAATTGAAATAGAAAAACAACAGAAAACAGGAACTGGCACTGGGGTGCACTGAGTTAATAGGTTAGTCCAAATATGATCAAAAATGTATGAAAGTGTATCTAGATCATAGCAATATCACACAAAACATGCATGGAGCAAGCAGAAATTATAGATACGTTTTGGACGTATCAACATCGCCAAGCTTAATTCCTGCTCGTCCTCGAGTAGGTAAATGATAACAGCATAATTTCTGTGGTGACATGCTAGCAACCATAAAAGAACTTTGAAAAGTAAAGCAACCAAGGTTAGAGATTCAATTCAATTCATAACATGCAAGAGTCTATATTAGCATTGAAACAAGTAACAAAAGAACATTAGGTGCAAGAGCTCTCGCTGTCCGTGACTCGAATGTCTCCAAATGGTGTTTGCGTGCCAGAAGGGGATAGGGAATAGGAGAAAAACGTATTTTTTTTGGGTTGAGAACTCAATCTACTAAAGTTTCACACTTGGTCCTCTTTGGAATCTTATCTTGACTCGTCCCCAGACCACTAGCCAGGTGCAAGTCAATTTGATTCACTCCTTTTCGATATTTTGAGCACTCATGCAATGGATGAGCGTAAGCACGAGAGTTGACACTTAGGATGGCAAAGAGAGAAGTATGGTGGAGGAGGAAGACAAAAAGGATGAGATAGGATCACATCAATGAGGACAATCATAGGCAAGAGATGCCAACTGATAGATATGATGTGAGGAGTAGGGATTGCCATGCAACGGATGCACATACGAGCTAAGAAGCTCTCCAAAGGAACTAGAGGGGGTGCATCTAACTTGCTCGCTTATGAAGACCTAGAGCTCGTTTGAGGAGGCTCATCCTTGGAATATGCAAAACAAGTTCTATAGTGTGAAGGTCCCCACATAGCTATATGCATAAAGATCATCTCTATGGAGTACAAGGATGTAGGAGATATGCCCTAGAGGCAGTAATAACAGTTATTTTGTATCTCCGAGTTTGTAATGAATGTTTATGTTCCATGCTATAACTGCAATGATTCTCGAGTCTGCAATATCCACGAGGCTCGGAGGGAAACTCATGTGCACGTGTGGTATAATAAACAGTAAAATGTATTCCTAGTCATGCCTCTAAGACTGGCTCATGTATTGCATGATGATCCTGTTTTCCTGATCATGGGCATGTCTATGCCGGCAATGTTGAGGGCACAATGTTAGAAGAACATTTGTGTTGAATCGACCCGAATTGATGTTATGCTATGAGATACATTCGTCACAAGTTAATGGTTAATAACACAGAGAAAGTTGTGCGTTTGCATAATTCCTTAGACCATGAGAGTATCGAGTTCCTTCGTACTTGCTTCGTGAACTTTGGGGTTTTGTTAAACGTCATCTGTAAAAGGGTGGCTATTACGGCAGCTTGCGGGTTCACGGAAAAGTATGACAAGGAACTAGGTAGCTCGAGATTGGGATTTGCTCCTCCGTCGTTGGAGAGATATTCTTAGGGCCCTCTCGGTGTTACGGTATCCACCATCGTCTGGCCAGACACAGTGTGATTTGATCACAGGGATGCCGGAACGCGGGAACGAGAAAAGAGAACAATACCAGGAACGAGGTAACTGGCATAGTGGACAAGTTGTTGATTCACGGGGATGCCAATAAGTCTCACCTCGGGTATTTGTAATATATCGCGAAGCAACAGGAATAGCACACAGCAACTAAAGGTTCACTCGAATAATTCTTCGTATGGGTATAGGGATCAATATGGATGTCCTCGGTTCCGCTATTGATCATTGATCGGAAAGTGTTCCGGTCATGTCTATACTTCATCGAACCTACAGGGTCACACGCTTAAGGTTCATCTATCTGTTGAATACTAGACAGGGAGTCTGAGATAAAGTCACCGGAAAGGTTTCGGAGACGGCGGAAAAGTTCCGAGAGAGAAAACCGAAAAGTTGTTTCGGGGTAAACCACTAAGCCGAAAAGGTTTCGGAGAGCACCTGGTAATTTTGGAGAGTGCCAGAATTGTTCTGGTAACTTCTGGAATTTTTCTGGAGAAAAGATTAAAATATTTTTTTCGGAAATATTTCGGAGCTGCCGGAAATGTTCTGGAGCTGCCGGAAATGCTTAGGTTGCTTTTCGCAGATGAAAATCACTAATCTGGAATTGTTTCGGAACGCGCCGAAAATCATTTTGGTGGGTGTTGGAATTATTCTAAGACCCACAAAAATATTTTCGGATTTTTCGGACGCGAAAAAGTGGTGTCATGAATAGTAAAAAGTACTACTTGAGATATTTTTGGAAAGCCTTCTAGAAGGACTTGGGAGCCAAGAAAGCCCCCTTGGGTTTCCTATAAATAGAGGTGTGAGGGCAGCCCCATATCCTTGATCCAAGCTCTCACTTGAGTTCTCATCACATGCCATGCAATTATCTGGCTTCTTCTCTCCCTCACACGAAAGAGTTTCGTAGAGCCGAAAGGCTGTCTGGGTTCCGGCAGGAACTAGTTCTGGACGGCGAAGCCCTGCTGGATAGCTGACACCGTATGTGTGCAACTTGGTAGAGAGGTCGTTGTTTCGATCTTAGTTCGAGTGTGCCTCCCGAAGGGCTGTCCGAGTTACAGATCGAGTTTCGAGGGTCCTCCCGAAGGGCTGTCCGAGTTACAGATCGAGTTTCGAGGGTCCTCCCGAAGGGCTGTCCGTGACATCGTCCGAGGGACTGTCCGACCGCCTCCCGGAGCGCTGTTCGTGGGGCAGACGAGGGAATACATTCTCGCGGTTGGGAGGTTGTAAATCCTAGCTGCGGGGATCTGCACCGACGATCTTCATCGACTCTACTTCCCGCTGCGCTACGAGTCGGTAACGATCAGATCAAAACCTTGTATGCGTCTCCATAGTGGTCCTGGGCGTGCTCGCTATACCGAAAATTTTTGTTTTCTGTTGCGTTCCCCTACAGTGGTATCAGAGCCAGGTTATGCGTAGATGCATGTTATGATCTAGAATACATGGAGATGTATGGGTATTGCATAATATAATTTTGGAGTAGATCAGATCTATTGCTGAAAATTATTTATGCGGGTGGCAGATGAAATCTGTTACCCGATATTCTTGTTGCTTCCCTAGAATTTGCGTATTTCTGATCTCGAGACAGCATGGTGGAATTTTACAAAGTTCTGGCAATCCGCGATCCTGATTGATCAACGAAGTGCTATCAGTTCTTTGGGTTCCGCCATAGTCAAAAGAAAGATGAAATTCGCAGACTAAAGGGCAATGCAGATATGATCTGCACGGGGATCACGCGTATGACGAAGTTCAGTATGGGGTTCGAGATTTTATTATCTCGTGCTTCATACACCCCGCAATGTTAATCTAGTGACTTGAATAATCATACTTGATGATAAAACGTTGGTAGTTGCGGTTTAAGTCAAAACCTTAGAAGCCACGTAAAATAAATTTTTGCATAAACCGGTTTAGAGGCGTCTAACTTGTTTTTGCAGGATGTGCATGTGATGTGGTATAGCAAAGCTCATATTAATTCGATTATGTATGAGATGACTATATAATGTAAATTTATTAACATGACCTGCGTGTCATGATTCGGCATGATGGCTGGAGCCATATGATTGTCACTTTAATGACCTGCGTGTCAACCTTAGGTAATGCACTTATTCATTTGCTATAAAGATAGCAATATTATTTGGTGCATCGACAAGGTGGTGGCAATCTTCGCGAAGGTGAACTCCGACGCAAATGCCAAAGACGAAGAAATACTTGACTTCTCCGTCAGAAGGGGCTATACCATATCATGCTATTATGAATTGCATGGGATGTTTATCCCTTATGTTGCACCCTTCTTGATTGCGCGGTAGTCGCTTTTTATTAGGGTGATCTCTCACTTAAAATATCAAGTAGTTAGTGTTCTCCCAAGTGTAGCGCCGTCACAGCATCTATACTCTCGGGGTGCGCCATGGATGCATGGGTACGAACGATTGGAGAAATGTAAGGCGGGTGAGGTCAGACCTCGCAGCAGGATCACTTGGTTGTCTTGACGTTCATGGCAGGATCGTCCTGAGCTCGGAACACACGCATCGAAAGATGAACAAGAGTCACATAGAGATGTGATCGGCAAGTTGGCCTACCAAATCAAAATCCTCGTCATGAGATGATGATTCTATGGCGTTGTATTGATATTTGGATCTTGAATCACTCATAATCAATTTTGAGAGATATTGATTTAAGTGGGAGCACACTTTAGAATAAAATTGTTTATTCACTAGTGCAAAAATCATTATGAACAAAGTCTAAGTGAAACTTGTGTTTACCGTTGTAGATCAAATGGCTCGCAACACCGCTTTCAACTTGGGGCCATTGTTAGAGAAAGAAAAGTTAGCTGCGACTGGAAACAACTATGCGGACTGGGTCCGTAACCTGAGGATTGTCCTCAGGAGCGCTAAGAAAATCTATGTGCTTGAAAAAGCTCTTCCAGCTAAACCGGCGGCAGGTGCCTCGGAAGATGAACAAAATGTCTGGGCCACTCAGGATGATGATCACAACGCAGTACAGTGCCTCATGCTAGCTTGCATGAGTCCAGAGCTCCAAAAACGTTTTGAATTCCATAAACCCCGTGATATGATCCGGGAATTGGATGCTCTGTACAAGGAAACCGCAAGGTCTGAACGTTTTGATATCATGAATATCTTGATGAATTTAAAGATGGCTGAGGGCGGTTCAGTTGGCGAACACATAGTCAAAATGATTGGCTATGCTGAAAGGCTTAAAACCCTGGAATTTCCAATTCCAGCATCCCATATGATGGACATGATGCTTTCTTCACTCCCCCCGTCTTACAACGGTTTTGTCATGAATTACAACATGAGTGGGATGGAGAAAACACCAGAAGAGGTGCTCGCCATGCTGAAAACTGTGGAAGAAGGACTGCGGAAAAATCACAAGCAAGTGTTGCTTGTGAATAAAACCGCCAGTTTCAAAAAGAAAGGCAAGCCAAAGAAGGGCAAGGGTGCCGGTAAGACCGGCTCCCAAAGCAACTCTAAGGGCGGAGCCAAGAATGAAACTGAGTGCTTCTACTGCAAGGGCACATGACACTGGAAGAGAAACTGCAAGAAGTATCTGGCCGATAAGAAGTCCGGGAAAACCAGAAAAGGTATAATTGTTATACAAGTTAATGTCATTGATGTTTTGCTTGCTAGCGAAAATTCTAAGTCTTGGGTATTTGATACCGGATCGGTTGCTCACATTTGCAACTCGATACAGGGACTGCAGAAGGTCCGCAAGCTAGCAAAGAATGAAGTCATGATGCGCGTCGGGAACGGCGCTGGGATCGCCGCTCAAGCCGTCGGCATTATGCCTCTACGTCTCCCTTCAGGATTTATCTTAGAGCTAAATAAATGTTATTTTGTTCCACTATTGTGTAGAAACATTATCTCTGGATCATGTTTAGTACACGATGGGTATTCGTACAAGTCTGAGAACAATGGTTGTTCACTTTATTGTAAGGATATGTTTTATGGATTTGCACCCATTGTTGGGGGCCTTTTCATACTAAATCTTGAATGTGAAAATGATGTCTTTAACATGAATGCTAAACGCCTTAAGAAGGTTGATACCACAACCACTTATTTGTGGCACTGTCGGCTTGGCCACATCGGAAAGAAACGCATGCAAAGACTCCAAAGAGATGGAGTTTTACCGTCCTTTGATTTTGAATCATTTGACACATGTGAAGCTTGTCTAATGGGAAAAATGACCAAGATGCCGTTCAAGGGTCATCCTGAACGGGCGGGTGAATTATTGGAAATAATACATAGTGATGTATGTGGTCCAATGAGCACAGCCGCACGGGGTGGGTATTTCTACTTCGTGACTTTTACTGATGATTTAAGTCGGTATGGCTACATCTACTTGATGAAGCATAAGTCAGAAACCTTTGAAAAGTTCAAGGAATTTCAGAATGAGGTAGAAAATCATCGTGACAAAAAGATTAAGTTTCTGCGGTCTGATCGCGGAGGCGAATACCTTAGTCATGAGTTTGGCCAACATCTAAGTGACCGTGGAATCGTTTCACAGCTTACGCCTCCCGGAACTCCACAGCGAAATGGAGTATCGGAAAGACGTAACCGAACCTTGTTAGACATGGTAAGGTCGATGATGTCTCTTACAGATCTGCCGATATCTTTTTGGGGTCACGCACTAGAAACTGCCGCTCACACACTAAACCGAGCACCGTCTAAGTCTGTTGAAACGACACCACATGAGATGTGGAATGGGAAGAAACCCAGTTTGTCGCACCTTAAAATTTGGGGATGTGAGGTACTTGTAAAACGTTTACAACCAACCAAACTCGATCCCAGATCAGACAAATGTAACTTTGTAGGTTATCCAAAAGAAACAATTGGGTATTCCTTCTACCTACCCTCCGAGCACAAAGTGTTTGTCGCTAAAAGCGGAGTCTTTCTTGAGAAAGAGTTTCTCGCCAAAGAAGTAAGTGGGAGGACAGTACAACTTAATGAGATTAGTGAATCTTCGGCGACCGTTGCTATGGCTAAAGAACCGGAAGTAATTCCGCAAATTATCCCTACAACCGAGCCGGAAGTTGTCGCATATAATGCAAAAACTTCAGACAATGTTGTAACTGAACCGCGTAGATCAGGTAGGGCTGTCCAGCCACCTGAGTGGTTTCATGATGAAATCTTCATTCTTGAAGACGATGAACCTGCGCACTACAAAGAAGCGATGGCGGGCCCCAGCTCAAGGGAATGGCACAGAGCCATGAAATCCGAGATGGAATCCATGTACGAAAACCAAGTTTGGAACTTGGAAGAACTTCCAGAAGGCGTAAAGCCCATTGGTTGTAAATGGATTTTCAAAAGAAAGACGGACGCGGATGGTAACATTACTATCCACAAAGCTAGACTTGTCGCGAAAGGGTTCACGCAAGTTCCAGGAGTGGACTACGACGAGACGTTCTCGCCAGTAGCTATGCTTAGGTCTGTACGGATATTACTAGCAATTGCTGCTTATTTCGACTATGAAATATGGCAGATGGACGTCAAAACGGCTTTCCTAAATGGAAACCTCAAAGAGGATGTATACATGATACAGCCAGAAGGTTTTGTCATTCATAAGGATGCTAAAAAGGTATGCAAGCTTCTGAAAGCCATTTATGGTCTGAAGCAAGCATCAAGGAGCTGGAACATTCATTTTGATGAAGTAATCAAACGGTTTGGCTTCATCAGGAATGACGAAGAATCTTGTGTTTACAAGAAGTTTAGTGGGAGCGCAAAAGCATTTCTAATCTTGTATGTGGATGACATATTGTTGATTGGAAATGATGTGAATTTCCTTAGCGAAATAAAAGACTCATTGAAAAGGAGTTTTTCAATGAAAGACTTAGGCGAAGCGGCATATGTATTGGGCATTAGGATCTATAGAGATAGATCAAGACGCCTGATAGCGCTTAGCCAAAGCACGTACATTGACAAGGTGTTGAAAAGGTTCAACATGGAGAACTCCAAGAAAGGCCTACTCCCCATGTCACCTGGCACAGTGCTTTGCAAGAATCAGTGTCCTCGGACTCTCGATGAGCGAGTACAAATGAATGATGTTCCATATGCCTCGGCAGTTGGTTCTATTATGTATGCCATGCTATGTACAAGACCGGACGTTTCATATGCGCTAAGTGTTAGCAGCCGGTACCAAAGTGATCCAGGATTGGAACACTGGGCCGCAGTCAAGGGTATTCTTAAGTACCTCAAACGGACCAAGGATTTACTCCTTGTGTACGGAGGTGATGAAGAGCTCATTGTAAGTGGTTACACTGATGCAGGCTTCATGACTGACCCAGATGACTTCAAATCTCAATCAGGCTATGTTTTCATATTGAATGGCGGCGCAGTTGATTGGAAAAGTTCCAAACAAAAGACTGTGGCGGATTCTACGACAGAGGCGGAATATGTTGCTGCTTCAGAAGCCTCCAAAGAGGCGGTATGGATCAAGCAATTTCTTGAAGACCTTGGTGTGGTTCCAAGTGCTCTGGACCCGGTGGAGATCTATTGTGATAATAGTGGCGCCGTGGCTCAGGCAAGGGAGCCAAGTTCGCACCATAAGACAAGACATATTGAACGCAAATATAAACTCATTCGACATCATGTCGAAGCGGGTTTAGTGAAAGTACGCAAAGTTCACACGGATCTGAACGTGTCAGACCCGATGACAAAGCCTCTACCACGAGCAAAGCATGAGCAGCACCGGATAGCCATTGGTGTTAGGGAAGCCATGTAACTGGATTATGACTCTAGTGCAAGTGGGAGTCTGTAGGAGATATGCCCTAGAGGCAGTAATAACAGTTATTTTGTATCTCCGAGTTTGTAATGAATGTTTATGTTCCATGCTATAACTGCAATGATTCTCGAGTCTGCAATATCCACGAGGCTCGGAGGGAAACTCATGTGCACGTGTGGTATAATAAACAGTAAAATGTATTCCTAGTCATGCCTCTAAGACTGGCTCATGTATTGCATGATGATCCTGTTTTCCTGATCATGGGCATGTCTATGCCGGCAATGTTGAGGGCACAATGTTAGAAGAACATTTGTGTTGAATCGACCCGAATTGATGTTATGCTATGAGATACATTCGTCACAAGTTAATGGTTAATAACACAGAGAAAGTTGTGCGTTTGCATAATTCCTTAGACCATGAGAGTATCGAGTTCCTTCGTACTTGCTTCGTGAACTTTGGGGTTTTGTTAAACGTCATCTGTAAAAGGGTGGCTATTACGGCAGCTTGCGGGTTCACGGAAAAGTATGACAAGGAACTAGGTAGCTCGAGATTGGGATTTGCTCCTCCGTCGTTGGAGAGATATTCTTAGGGCCCTCTCGGTGTTACGGTATCCACCATCGTCTGGCCAGACACAGTGTGATTTGATCACAGGGATGCCGGAACGCGGGAACGAGAAAAGAGAACAATACCAGGAACGAGGTAACTGGCATAGTGGACAAGTTGTTGATTCACGGGGATGCCAATAAGTCTCACCTCGGGTATTTGTAATATATCGCGAAGCAACAGGAATAGCACACAGCAACTAAAGGTTCACTCGAATAATTCTTCGTATGGGTATAGGGATCAATATGGATGTCCTCGGTTCCGCTATTGATCATTGATCGGAAAGTGTTCCGGTCATGTCTATACTTCATCGAACCTACAGGGTCACACGCTTAAGGTTCATCTATCTGTTGAATACTAGACAGGGAGTCTGAGATAAAGTCACCGGAAAGGTTTCGGAGACGGCGGAAAAGTTCCGAGAGAGAAAACCGAAAAGTTGTTTCGGGGTAAACCACTAAGCCGAAAAGGTTTCGGAGAGCACCTGGTAATTTTGGAGAGTGCCAGAATTGTTCTGGTAACTTCTGGAATTTTTCTGGAGAAAAGATTAAAATATTTTTTTCGGAAATATTTCGGAGCTGCCGGAAATGTTCCGGAGCTGCCGGAAATGCTTAGGTTGCTTTTCGCAGATGAAAATCACTAATCTGGAATTGTTTCGGAACGCGCCGAAAATCATTTTGGTGGGTGTTGGAATTATTCTAAGACCCACAAAAATATTTTCGGATTTTTCGGACGCGAAAAAGTGGTGTCATGAATAGTAAAAAGTACTACTTGAGATATTTTTGGAAAGCCTTCTAGAAGGACTTGGGAGCCAAGAAAGCCCCCTTGGGTTTCCTATAAATAGAGGTGTGAGGGCAGCCCCATATCCTTGATCCAAGCTCTCACTTGAGTTCTCATCACATGCCATGCAATTATCTGGCTTCTTCTCTCCCTCACACGAAAGAGTTTCGTAGAGCCGAAAGGCTGTCTGGGTTCCGGCAGGAACTAGTTCTGGACGGCGAAGCCCTGCTGGATAGCTGACACCGTATGTGTGCAACTTGGTAGAGAGGTCGTTGTTTCGATCTTAGTTCGAGTGTGCCTCCCGAAGGGCTGTCCGAGTTACAGATCGAGTTTCGAGGGTCCTCCCGAAGGGCTGTCCGAGTTACAGATCGAGTTTCGAGGGTCCTCCCGAAGGGCTGTCCGTGACATCGTCCGAGGGACTGTCCGACCGCCTCCCGGAGCGCTGTTCGTGGGGCAGACGAGGGAATACATTCTCGCGGTTGGGAGGTTGTAAATCCTAGCTGCGGGGATCTGCACCGACGATCTTCATCGACTCTACTTCCCGCTGCGCTACGAGTCGGTAACGATCAGATCAAAACCTTGTATGCGTCTCCATAGTGGTCCTGGGCGTGCTCGCTATACCGAAAATTTTTGTTTTCTGTTGCGTTCCCCTACAAAGGATATAAAGGGAGTACTAGTGTGGATCTCTCAAAAGGATAGTAGTGTTGCCCCTTTCTCTCTTTTTATTTCTTTTTCTCTTTTTTCTATTTTTTTGTATTTTTTTGTGGCCTCAATGGCTCTTTCCATTAAACTCTCATTTGTCCTCTTTGGGATCTTTTATTGTGTCCACTTTGGGATCTTTTCCTCACTTAAGGGCAAAACTCTAATTTACAAGAAGGTAAAGGAGATCTTTCACACTTTACAAGGTACTCAAAATCATAAAGAAGATGTAACTATCATGATGTATGCAATGTATGTTGTTGCCAGTGTAGCAGGAACATGTATGACATGAAGATCAAGTCATGAAGAGGTGGAAGTTGCATGGCAATATATCTCGGAAAGGCTATGGAAATGCCTTGATAGGTAGGTATGGTGGTTGTTTTGAGGAAAGATATAAGGAGGTTTATGATGACAGAGCGTATCATGCCAAGGGTTTGGATGTACCAGCAAAGGTGGACACCAACTCTCGGAGTGAGAAGAAGGCAATGCACGGCATGGGAGAGACTAGCAAAATATGGGAAGGTGGAAGTGTCAACTTTCAATACTTACATTAGTCCGAAGAACTCATGCACTTATTATCGGTAACTCTCAATCTAATAAGGAGGTTCACAAAGAGACAAGTACCCCGAGGAGGAGTTTATGGGGGTTTCGTTATCCTTGCGCATCCTCGACTCATGGTACGTGAGTGTACTCTAATATTCGATCCCTCCAAGGATTAGTGATCCATCTAGTAGCTAGAGTTCTCAACTAGTTTTTTAGGTTTTGAAAATAAACACGGATTGCCCAAAATACGACACCTATCACTAATAGGCTAGATCTCTTGACACCAAAAGTTCAAACATTACTCACATCAATACCTCAAAACTATTGCAAGTTACTACTAGAATTAAATAGCAACCTCAATTACCTACTTTCAAGACAAGACACAACTCAGTGCAACAACCAACTATCTTTAACAAGATAAACATGAAAACTAAAAAGAATTGCAGCAACAAACTAAACAAAAGCCAAGGCTCTTTCTAAAGACAAACTAAGACTAAAACTAAACATGGCAGTAGCTATGAAAAGATAAAGAACAGACAACAACAAAAAGATAAGCAGGAAAAATCCTATGATGTGTTCTAAATTTTGAAAGTGGAGCGTGTTTCTCTCCCACACAAAGTAAGAAGGGATCTAACTTGCTATGAACAGCAAGCAAAGCTAAATAAAACTAAAAACAAAACCTAAGAGCGAGACGCTCCAAGCATAGCACATAACGCATGAAGTGATAAAAATATAGTGAGACGAAGGACGAACTGATGATTGTTGATGAAGAAGGGGATGCACGGGGGCATCCCCAAGATTAGACGCTTGAGTCTCCTTGAATATTTATTGGGGATGCATGGGGCATCCCCAAGCTTGAGCGCTTGACACTCCTGGATCTTCTTTCATCATCTTCCATCGCACACTTGAAAACTCCCTTCATACATAACTCATCATAAGCTGATTAGAGAGGTTAGTACCCTTAATAAATAATTTTTCCCCACTGGACATAAAGATATTCTTGAAGAGCTACTGTTTCTCAAGAGTGCCAAAAAAAATTTGTACAGAAAAAGCAAGCTTAAGGTTTGCAAAAGTAAGGAGAGACAAAACGTGGCAGAATCTGTGAAAAACAGAACAGCAGGTAGTAAAGAATTTTTTAGGGATACTTCTGCAACTCAAATCAAAAAAACCAGAACATACGGAAGTTTCGTAATTGTATAGAGCATATTGTGTAAAAATTTCAGCTGAAAAAGATGAACTGGGATTTTTGTCGAATTTTTCTAGTCACGAGGACATAATCTGTTTTCTGGATAGCATGTCACAACTTTTACTTCCCTTGCCGTAAGAGGCTATAACTTGGCACAAAGTTGAAAAATAAAGATACAATGATGTTGCTACAGTAGTAACAATCATCAAGACACAACAAAAGAAAAAAGAAAAACCTAAATTCGTTGCGGGCTGCCTCCCGAAAGCGCTTTCTTTTATGCCTTTAAGCTAGGCATGAAGCAAAAGATCAAGTTGTATCAATCGAATCATTATCAAGATCATCAAAAAGCTCTTTAATTGTACAACTAGTCTTGAGATGTCTTTCAAATAAAGGCCTAATGAAGATACTTCTAGGGAGAAAACCAAAAGGCGGAAAATCAATGGAACATTCAAAATTGTCAAAGAGAGGTATTTCTTCCAAAGTTTTCACGGTTTCAACTTCTTTAGCAGTGGATGGTGTATTTTTAGGTCGGGGAACCCTAGGGACATAATTGAACTTAGGTTCCCTTCTTACTGAAGTCTCAACCTTTTTTGGTTTGATAGAGGAAAAAGTAGTTCCTATAGTATTAATGATTTCCTCAATCTTATCAATCCTAGACGGATCCGTATCACGGGATTTGATGACCTCCAAATTTTTAATAATTTTAAGCATGGAGCTATCAAGCCTATTCAAATTCCCTTGAATCTTGCGATCCAACTCATTTATCCTAGTTATACTTGGTATTTCTAACTCTATCATTTCAAGTTTCTTCATAATGTGAGATAGAGTTATATCTTCTTGCATGCTAGAAATAGGGAGATTTCCAACAAGATTTTCAATAACATTAAGAGACTCCCAAGTTGGGGATTCTAGAAAATTCCCATTGATAGCAGTATCTAATATGAACCTATTCCAAGGAGTAATCCCGACATAAAAATTCTAAGCAGGATAGTAGTGGGTTGCTTCTTGGTGGCTCTTTTTTGAGAATCATTAATTCTATACCAAGCATCTTTTAAGCTTTCTCCACCTTTATGTTTAAAGGTGAGAACCTTTGTCTCAACAATGGCAAAAGGGCCAGACATAATGACAACTAGTAAGATAAATAATTTTTTTGTAAATTTTTGATAAAAGACACAAAGATAAAAACTGAAAGATAAAATAACAAGACTAAAAAACAAAGGTAAAGGGTAGTGTGCAACTCCCCTATCTTAGCACTCGGAGTCCCCGGCAACGGCGCCAGAAATTCGCTTGATGGCTTCTCGCCCTTCGTTGGTTACTCCAAGTGGAAGGTGGAGATGTAACGCAGCAGCAAGTTTCCCTCAGTGAAGATACCAATGTTTGTCTCCAGTAGGACTCCAGAGATGATAAGTAGGTGTCAGTGGCGCGACTGACGTGGACCTGCACACAGACACAGATAACTTTGTTCCCAACGAAGTTCAGAGAGGTTGTCAATCTCTCCGGTCTTGTTGTTCACAAAGGGTAAAACACAAGGGATAATGATAGCAAGTAAAAGCAGTAAAGTAAATATAGCGTGGAAACAGTAATAAGGATATGGACCGGGATACGTGATGTTCACTAGTGATGTCTCTCTCCCAAAAGACGATAAAACTGCTATGTGAGGTAAACAAATTACAGAAGGGCATTTGACAGGATTATGAACGCACCGCAATGCTAACTATGCTACAAAAGAAAGGAAGAGGTTCAAAAGCACGGGCAGTACGCCAAAATAAGTAGACCAAAATCCAACTGCATCTACTACTAATCATCCACCTTGAGATATCTATCAGAACATCTCGCTGGTATTAAGTTGCGAGCCCCACCCAAAGTGTAAACCCAAAGCAACAAACAACTGCATTAAAAAGAACTTTGCGTAAAGTAAACAATCCTTGCAACCGCGGTTACAAGCACCGTTGTTTTCCCCCTTGTGGCAACAACACATCCCCTAGACTCATGTTTCTGTCACTCAAGCGTCTCATCGGGGGGCATGAACCCACAATCGAGCACAACGTTCCCTCTTGGATTCACTACCTACTACTTGGCCAAAGCAATAAACAGCAACGAAGAACATGCAAGAATTATTTAGGAACAAAAATATAAGAGATAAGAACCAAATATATTACTCTATCACAATCTGAACATAATCTCATAATCCATCAGATCCCATCAAACTCAACATAGCAATAGCAGAAATATTACAAAAGTGCCTCGATCATGTAGGGCAGCTCACGAGGTCTAAACCATGAAGATCAAAGAGGGGAGGAGAACATCACATAGCTACTGATCACGGACCCATGGTCCAAGGAAAACTACTCACGAGACATTCGAGGAGCATCCATGGTGGAGAGGAGACTCCCGGAGGTCAATCCTCCCTCCGGCAGGGTGCCGGGAAGAGGTCTTCTGGTGCTCCCGATCTCGGAAGCGCGGCGGCGGAACAGAGGCAAGTTTGCGAAATAGGGTTCTGTCTTCGGAGTTTCCCTGTGACGGAGAATAAATAGGCGAAGGGGGGCAGCCAGAGGTGGACCAGGGGCCCCAGGCGCCCCCCTGGCGCGGCCAGGGGTGGGGCCGCGCCGGGTTGCCGCCTGGGCCCCCTGGCTCCCCTCTGGCCCCTCTCGGTCTCTTCGTGAAGCTTCCTTCACGCTGATTTTTTATCTGAATTTTCCCGAATTTTTCTGGCACTTTTTATATGGGGGAAAACTGAAATAGAAAAATAGCAGAAAACAGGAACTGGCACTAGGGTGCACTGAGTTAATAGGTTAGTCCAAATATGATCAAAAATGTATGAAAGTGTATCTAGATCATAGCAATATCACACAAAACATGCATGGAGCAAGCATAAATTATAGATACGTTTTGGACGTATCACAATCCTGCTAGCCTTCTTATCCTCTAGGTACTTGGGGCAGATGCGTTTCCAGTGACCATCACCCTTGCAGTAGAAGCACTCAACGCCGGGCTTGGGTCCAGGTTTGGGTGCCTTACGAGGAGTGACAAATGGCTTGTCACCCTTCTTCGGGCTTTTGTTCTTTCCCTTCTCCTTCTTGCCAGACTTCTTGAATTCAACGGTCTTGTTGACCATGAATACATCATGCTCCTTCTTGATCTCAACCTCAGCAGTTTTTAGCATGGCGAACAACTCAGAAGGGGTCTTAGTCATCCCCTGCATTTTGTAGTTCAACACAAAGCCTTTGTAGCTAGGGGCAGCGACTGCAGCACCCTATCAACAGCAAGTTCATCTGGAATCTGACATTCCAGAGCATTCAAGTGTTGAATGTAGCCAGACATCTTGACCACGTGCTCACTAACACTGCTATGCTCATCCATCTTTGCTGAGAAGAAAGCTTCAGAAGCCTCATAACGTTCAGCCCTGGCTTGGGGTGCAAAGAAGGCCTTGAGGTCGGTGATTATCTCATATGCACCCATCCTCTCAAAGCGTTTCTGCAGCTCAGCCTCCATGGAGTAAAGCATTCCACACTGGACAAGGTTATAATCATCTGTCTTGGAGGTAGACATTCTTCTCATCCTGACTAGCGTCTGCTGGTGGTTCGTCACCTAACGCGACCTCTAGTACGTATGCCATCTTGAGGGGAACGAGGAGAATCCTCAGAGCGCGGAACCAGTTGGTGAAGTTTGACCCATCGGTTTTCAGTTTGTCTTTGTCTAGGAATGACCCTAAGTTGAATGAGGGGCGAGGTGCAGCCATCTACAATGGTTATTTGCAAAACACATATTTAGACTTTGTTCATAATTGGAGTTCAATTTTAATTAATTCTAAAACTCCCACTTAGTTAAACATCTCTCCAAATTTACTAAGTGATTAACATAATCCTAGTTTGAATGATCGTCCTCGAATATCACACGACCGACGACACATCTCCCTAGGTAGGCCATCATGCCAATCATATCCGTTATATGACTCATGCTTAACCTTTCGGTCATCCGTATTCCAAGCTCATATCTACATATGTCAAGCCTGCCAGTCGAACCTTAGTGTATGGCTATTCAGCAAGGTCATATCTGCATATGCTAGGCTTGCCAAACCCAACCTCATGCGATCGCTAATGTATGTATGACACCCGATCATCACGTCCTGCCTATCATAAAGAGATCCTTCCAGGCGGTGCCCACTAAGGGAGAATACAATCATGGTATTGAGAGAGATTATCCTATCATGCCACCGTCGCATATCTAGAATATTAGCAAGACAGGAAGTAAAACTGTAAATCATACAAGCTATGATCCCCCCTTACATGCAAATTAAAGTTAAAACGCCTTCTACTTTATCTTTTGCAAGTTTTATGTGGCTGCTAAGGGGTTTCGAGAGAGAACCGCTTTCTATCCTGTGAAAATAAGCCACAACACCAATCCTGTAATCGTCTCTATTACACCCCTGTCGGGGCCCTCCGTTGCAAACGTCTTCGCATCGCTAATGTTAGAGAGACAGACACCCCCCATCCACTTATATGGTACAAGCCATATGTCAAGAGTGGAACCAGTCTCGCGTAAACGCGTAAGGTCGGTCGGGGCCGCTTCATCAGGACATTGCCGCAACGCTAAACGAGTACACGTGGGAGGGTAACAATTGGAGAATTGATGCCCACATCCTAGATGTGTTCTACCCGTACAATACATCTACGCATAGCCTTGCTCATGATACCACTGTTGGGGATCGGCGCAGAAAACAAAAAAATTCCTACCTACGAGTCCCGAACCCAAGATCTATGCTATGCTGATGTATGTAACAGAAGGAATCGGTGTTCATACCTTTGAAGACCGAAAGAGGGAAACGTTCCTCGAACGTGGTTGGCGTAGAATCTGATCCTACGACCTCCCTGTCGTGTTGAAGAACCTCCGACGATGAAGTAGCACCACACGTGTAGTGCCTCGCGGGATTACACACGTACGGTGCAACCGACGTCCCTCCGGGCTCCGAACCAGAAGAGCAGCGGAAAGAAGATTGATCCGGATCCCGATTCCGGCAGCGCGACGGCGTCCGGATGATGGTGAAACCCCCAACTAGGTGCAAACTCCAAACAAGGGGAGTCCGCTCTAGGTCGGAGAAAGAGAGAGAGAAAGAACTCAATGTTGTGTTGAGAAAAGGCACCCCACCCCTCCTTTTATAGGCCAAGGAGGGGGGGACTCTCCTCCTCTCCCCATGTGGGACTAAACCCCACAAGGGGGGGAGTGCGCCGGCCATGGGGGGGGGGGGATGGGCCCCTCCCTTGGCGCCTAGCCCAAGGGGGGAGGCTCCCCCTTCCCCTCATGGGCCTTTTAAGGCCCATATGCCTTTTTCTCCTTTTTAATTAATTTTTAAATCATTTTTAATATTTAATTCTGTCAATTAAATAATAAAACATATTTAAACATCAATATATATTATTTTGAACCTTTCAAAATATCCGGAACAGCTTCCGGTACCTCCCGATACATTTCCGGTGTTTTCTCTCTTTTCACCAATGATTCCGAATCAATCCTTAATGCATCGATTGCCCTTAAGTGTGACACCCTACGGTCCGGGAAACAATAGACATGATCGAGACATTCTCTGACCAATGACCATCATATGGGATCTGGTTACAATCCTTGATGTGCCCCTACGCATCCATCGAATAAACTTCATCGATGTTGAACCGTTAACAATATGACTTGATCCCTTTGTGCTTCGGTACTATGTTTGTCCGAGGTATGATCGTCGGTATCCAATACCTAGTTCTTCCTCCTCTCCGACATAACACGTTTACTCGTCTGTGAATATTATATCTCTTGTGACCTAGTCACTTTCTTGCAAGCTACTGATGAAACACCACCGAGTGGGCCTAGAGTACCTATCTGTCACTCGGATTGACAAATCCCGCTCTGATCTATTTCATACTCCTCAACATATCTACTTAGGAATACCCAAGATACACCTTTTCAGTTACCATGTTTCAGTGTAACGGTTAATGCACTCAAAGCATCCTCATAGATAGCAATTATGTATGATCATCACGGTCTAAGGATTCAGTCACTATGTTATTAAGTCATCGCAATGCTGAACTTATGTGACTTGATCACACTGCAATGCTTAAGGTGGGTGTGTGTCCATCACATCATTCTCCTAATGATATGACCTCATTGTCAATAGACTATTATGTTCTCATGATCAGGAAACCTTGATCATCAATTGCCCAATGAGCTAGTATGCCTGAGTTTAACTAGGGACCAGGTTGTTATATATCACAAGTGTATTAATGTTTCCGCTTAATACAGTTCTAGCACAATATATAACGTATTATGAACAAACAGATATGTGACAAATATCTTTATTAATTTTCCTCTAGCGCACATATCCAACAGTAAGGACTTCTGGATGTTCCCTATTCGGATTAGGGGCCATGTTGTGAGTCGTCTCCACATTCCGGTTCTGCGCTGCACCTTGAGCCGGTAGGCTTCCCTGATCTTCGATGCCTGCCATGAACACTGTCACGCAATATGGAGGCTCGTACTGTGGAAAGTCGGGATTGTATTCAGTTGTTCCTGCGCCGAGTCTGTTGCTCCCGTCGGATCGGATGGAGCCGGTATCTGAGAAGCTTGTTTCACTGGGGTGTGAGTCAGCGTCAGATGTTTCTCCCGTGGTGTCGGTATCAGAGATTCATCGGAGCGTGCTGACTCCAGAGATCCAGCAATGAATCTGACAAAGGTATGCCTTGAGCCGGCAAGTCGCCGACTCGGGGTTTCCAGGGGGGGCTTCAGGATCCGGCTCTGTCTCAGATCCGTCCGTTTTCCCGATGAAGATGTGAATAGATCCGATCGGAACCCGATAACCGGATTCTACAGAATCGGCATCAGGCCCCCAAGTTGAGTCATCGATGCAGAGCTTTCCGCGCCAGCTCCTGGTGATTCGTCCGGTCACGAATCCTTCCATGCCTTGCCGAGCTCCCCTTAGAAACTCAACACCTGCGAGCGCAGGCCCCATGGTGGGTGCCAACTATCGTGGGAAAGTCACGGCAGATGTCCGTAGAGTCGGACTTATCGCGGGACCTTTGCTGCGAGGCGATTTCAAGGAGAGAGTCGACATAGGCACAAGACTCGACGAGTTACCCAGGTTTGGCCCCGACGGTGTGGTAAAGACCTACTCCTGCTTCCTGACTATAGGGGGATCGAATCTTCAATAGGAAGAGTCGATCGTATCGATTAAAGTGGTGATGTTTCGCCAGCTTAGTCTCGTGGAGATCTAGGCTCTGGAGTGAGTTGTCTAAACCTGGCTTGATGTAAGTTCTGGCTCTAGCTCCCGTGGTCCTCAGCTTATAAAGGTGTCGGGTCCCGGGATTCCTAGAGTCCGACTCCTACACGATGTGGAGTTCTATTCTACTTTACAAGTTTTCTACGTGCTATACAAGGTAGTCGAATTCCTTCTAGGGCTTCAATCTTCACGCTTGGCACGTCAGACTCCTCATCGAGTCTTAATTATGGGCCTTCATATGTCGGTCGGCCCGGAGATTCCTAATGCCGGGTCTATGGGCCTGATCCATCCCCCCGACAGATGCCCCCGTGCATCCCCTTCTCCATCAACAATCATCAGTTCGTCCTTCGTCTCACTATATTTTTATCACTTCATGCGTTATGTTCTATGATTGGGGTGTCTCGCTCTTAGTTTTTATTTTTAGTTTTCTTTACCTTTGCTTGCTGTTCATAACAAGTTAGACCCCGTCTTACTTTGTGTGGGAGAGAAACACGCTCCACTCCAATCTAGAACACATCATAGGATTTTTCATTCTAATCTTTTTGTTGTTGTGTGTTCTTTATCTTTTCGTAGCTACTGCCATGTTTAGTTTTAGTCTTAGTTTGTATTTAGCAAGAGCCTTGGCTTTTGTTTAGTTTGTTGCTGGAACTCTCTTTAGTTTTCGTGTTTATCTTGTTAAGAGAGTTGGTTGTTGCACTGAGTTGTGTCTTGTCTTGAAAGTAGGTAATTGACGTTGCTATTTAATTTTAGTAGTAACTTGCAATAGTTTTGAGGTATTGATGTGAGTAATTTTTGAACTTTTGGTGTCAAAAGCTCTAGCCTATTAGTGATAGGTGTCGTATTTTGGGCAATCCGTGTTTATTTTCAAAAACCTACAAAACTAGTTGAGAACTCTAGCTACTAGATGGATCGCTAATCTTTGGAGGGATCGAATATTAGAGTACACTCACGTACCATGAGTTGAGGATGCGCAAGGATAACCAAACCCCCATACACTCCTCCTCGGGTTACTTGTCTCTTTTTGAACCTCCTTATTAGATTGAGAGTTACCGATAATAAGTGCATGAGTTCTTCGGACTAATGTAAGTATTGAAATTTGACACTTCAACCTCCTCATATTTGCTACCCTCTCATGTGCCGTGCATTGCCTTCTTCTCACTCCGAGAGTTGGCGTCCACCTTCGCCGGTACATCCAAACCCTTGGCATGATACGCTTTGTCATCATAAACCTCCTTATATATTTCCTCAAAACAGCCACTGATATGTCCAAAACGTATCTATAATTTCTGCTTGCTCCATGCCTCTTTTGTGTGATATTGCTATGATATTGATACACTTTCATACACTTTTGATCATATTTGGACTAACCTATTAACTCAGTGCACCCCAGTGCTAGTTCCTGTTTTCTGCTGTTTTTCTATTTTAGGTTTCCCCCATATTAAAAGTGCTCCAAAAATTCGGGAAAAATCCAATAAAAAAATCAGCGCTTCGGAAGCTTCGGGAATCACCGAGAGGGGCCAGAGGGGACCCAACAAGGCCCTAGGCGCGCTCCCGGCGCGCCCCAGGGTGGGGCCGCGCCAGGGGGGCGCCTGGACCCCTGGTGGGCCCCCCTGGCTACCCCCCTTCGCCCATATATCCTCCATGAAACGAAACCCCCGAAAGAGGAACCCTTTTTCGCGATCTCTCCTCTGTTCCGCCGCCGCCGCGCTTCCAAGATCGGGAGCACCAGGAGACCTCTTCCCGGCACCCTGCCGGAGGGAGGAACCACCTCCGGGAGCTTCTCCACCACCATGGATGCTTCCCGGATGAACCGTGAGTAGTCCACCTTGGACCATGGGTCTATGATCAGTAGCTATGTGATGTTCTCCTCCCCTCTTTGTTCTTCATGGATTAGACCTCGTGAGCTGCCCTACCTGATCGAGGCACATACGTAATCTTTCTGTTGTTTCTATGTTGAGTTTGTTGGGATCCGATGGATTATGAGACTATGTTCAGATTGTGTTTGAGTAATATATTTGATTCTCCTCTTTTATATTTTTGTTCTTGAGTAATTCTTGCATGTTTTCCGTTGTTGTCTATTGCTTTGGCCAAGTAGTAGGTAGTGACTCCAAGAGGGAGCGTTATGCATGATTGTGGGTTCATGCCCCCTGATGACTAGCTTGAGTGACAGAAACATGAGTCTAGGGGATGTGTTGTTGCCACAAGGGGAAAACGGTGCTTGTACTTGCGGGTGCAAGGATTGTTTACTTTACGCAAAGTTCTTTAGTGCAGTTGTTTGTTGCTTTGAGTTTACACTTTGGGTGGGATTCGTAGCTTCATACCATCGAGATGTTCTGGATAGATGTCTCAAGGTGGATGATTAGTAGGTAGATGCAGATGGATTTCGGTCTACTTGTCTTGGCGTACCGCCCATGCTTTTGAGCCTCTTCCTTTCTTTATAGCATAGTTAGCATTGGTTTGCGCACATAATCCTGTCAATTTCCCAGCTGTAATTTGTTTACCTCGCATGGCTATTTTATCGTCTTTTGGGAGAGAGACATCACTAGTGAACATCATAGGACCCCGGTCCATATTTCTAATACTGTTTACACCCACTATTTATTTACTTCTTTATTTACTTTTCCGTTGCTATCACTATCATTATTATCCCGTGCGTTTGATCCTTTGTGAACAACAAGGCCGGAGGGATTGACAACCTCTCTGAACTCGTTGGGAGCAAAGTTATCTGTTGTGTGTGTAGGTCCAGGAGAAGCAAGTGATTCTTTTCAGACGCCGCATCACTTGCTGAACCACCTACTTATCGTTGCTGGAGTCCTGCTGTAAACGAACCTTGGTATCTTCACCGAGGTAAATTGCTGCTATCTACATCTCAACCTTCCACTTTGGGTAACCAACGAGGGGGCGAGAAATCGTACCATCAAAAGCAATTTCTGGCGCAGTTTCCTGGGACTCCACTCTTCAAGATAGGGGAGTTGCACGTTATCTTTTATCTTTGATTTTTAGTCTTGTTAGTTTACCTTTCAATTTTTGCTTTAGTGTCCTTTATCAAAAATAAAAAAATAGTTACCTTGCTAGTAGTTGTCATTATGTCTGGTCCTTTTTCCTTTGGTGAAGCAGAAGTGCTCACCTTTAAACAAAGAGGTGGTGAAAGTCTTAAAGATGCCTGGTATAGAATTAATGATTCTCAAAAAGGGCCACCAAGAAGCAATCCACTACTATTCTGCTTAGAAACTTTTATGTTGGAATTACTTCTTGGAATAGGTTTATTCTACATACTATAATCAATGGGAATTTCCTAGAAGTCCCAGTTTGGGAAGCTCTTAGTATTATGTAAAATCTTGTTCGAAACCCCCCTGTTGCTAGCATTCAAGAGGACATTACCCTAGCTCACATTATGGAAAAACTTGAAAAGATAGAGCTAGAGATGCCAAGCTTTAATAAGATAAGTGAGTTGGATAGTAAGGTTCAAGGGAATTTCAATAGACTTGATAGCTCCATGCATAAAATTTTCAAAACCTTGGAGACCATCAAATCCCATAACTTGGACCCTTCTAGGATTGATAAGATTGGGGAAATCATTGACACTCTAGGAACTACTTTCTCCTCAATCAAACCCAAAAAGGTGGAAACTCCGGCAAAGAAGGAACCTAGGTTCGTTTACGTTCCAAAGGCTCCTCATTTCAAAAATAATCTATCTATTGCCAAAGGGGTTGAAACTGTGAAGACTTTGGAAGAGATACCTCTCTTTAATGGAATAAATGAGATTCCAATTGATCTTCCGCCTTTTGCTTTTATTCCTAGAAGTATCTTTATTAGGCCTTTATTTGAAAGACCTCTTAAGAGTGGTTGTACTATTGAAGAGCTTTTTGATGATCTTGATGATGGTTCAATTGATACAACTTGATCTATTTGCATTAAGCCTAGCTAATGGCTTTAAAGAAGCGCTTTTGGGAGGCATCCCACAACGAATTTAGGTTTTCCTTTTAGTTTTTCTTCTGTTTTTAGTGGTCTTGATGATTGTTACTACTGTAGCAACATCATTGTATCTTTACTTTTCAAGCTTTGTGCCAATTATAGCCTCATATGACAAGGGAAGTGAAAGTTGTGACATGTTGTCCAGAAAACAGATTCTGTCCTCGTGACGGGAAAAATCACAGAAAAATCTAAGTTCATATTTTTGAGCTTAAATTTTTACACAGCGTGGTCTATACAATTACGGAACTTTCGTATGTTCTGATTTTTTGATTTGAGTTGCAGAAGTATCCCTAAAAAAATTCTTTACTACCTGCTGGTCTGTTTTTCACAGATTCTGTCCTGTTTTGCCTCCTCTTCGTTTTGCAAACCTTAAGCTTGCTTTTTCTTTGGAAAAACTTTTTGGCAATCTTGAGAAACAGTAGCTCTTCAATAATATCCTTATTTCCAGTAGAGGAAAAATTATTTTATTATGGGTACTAACCTTTCTAATCAGATTATGATGAGTTATGTATGAAGGGAGTTTTCAAGTGTGCGAGGGAAGATGATGAAAGAATATTTAGGAGTGTCAAGCACTCAAGCTTGGGGATGCCCCCATGCATCCCCAAGAAATATTCAAGGAGACTCAAGCGTCTAAGCTTGGGGATTCCCCCGTGCATCCCCTTCTCCATCAACAATTATCAGTTCGTCTTTCGTTTCACTATATTTTTATCACTTCATGCATTATGTGCTATGCTTGGAGCATCTCGCTCTTAGGTTTTATTTTTAGTTTTCTTTATCTTTGCTTGTTGTTCATAACAAGTTAGAACCCAACTTTATTTGTGTGGGAGAAAACACGCTCCACTTTCAAAATCTAGAACACAACATAGGATTCTTCATGCTTATCTTTGTTGTGTGTGTTCTTTATCTTTTTCATAGCTACTGCCATGTTTAGCTCTTAGTTTTCATGCTTATCTTTTTAAGAGCTTTTGTTTAGTTTGTTGCTGGAAATCTCTTGAGTTTTCATGATTATCTTGTTTAGAGAGTTTGCCTGTTAAACTGAGTTTTTTGTCTTGACTTGGAGTAGGTAATTGTTGTTGCTATTCTTGTGTAGTAGTAACTGATGTCTACGCACGCTTCTATTCTTGTAGAATCTGTTGGGCCTCCAAGCGCAGAGGTTTGTAGGGCAGCAACAATTTCCCTCAAGTGGATGACCTAAGGTTTATCGAACTCAAGGAAGTAGAGGTTGAAGATGGTCTCTCTCAAGCAACCCTGCATTTAAGATACAAGAAGTCTCTTGTGTCCCCAACACACCTAATACAACTAGGAGTTGTATAGGTGCACTAGTTCGGCGAAGAGATGGTAAAATATGGGTGATAGGTGCAGCAAAACAAAGTAATATAAATCTGTAATAAAAAGTGCAGCAAGCAAACACGTGACAAAAATGAGCACAAACGGTGTAACAATGGTGGAAACAAGGCCTAGGCTTCATACTTTAACTAGTGGCAACTCTCAACAACATTAACATAGTCTAATCACATGATATTTCCCATAAAACATGTAATGGAGACGCACTCGGAGGTCATTCCTTTGTGGTCAAGAGAGGATGAGAATTATGTAGGGCTACAAAAGCGCACCTCAAAGTTCGTAGTTCTCAATCTATGGATTTCCCAATGTCACCGCGGCCATCCAAAGAGAGTACCACAATCACCACAACATATCTCAAGGATAGTCAAAGACAAGCACCAAGAGACTCTCAATCTTCAATCAACACACAAAAGAGGAAATCACGCATGATAATATTCTTCTAACCCATGTCCAATAGACCGCTGTCACCATGGTCTCGGGGATTATACTAGATAAGATCAATTGAGTACATCAATCCAATACATAGAGGAAGGGGAAATATCATGGGATCACCCTAGATTAACATAGCCTATGATCACAACGAATATCACATCATGGGAGAGAGAGAAGAACACATAACTACTGGTAGAAACCTCAGCCCCGAGGGAGAACTACTCTCGCTTCATGGAGGGAGGAAGCAACGTCGATGGAGATGAATCCGGGAGCACTTCCCCCTCCCGGAAGGGTGCCTTCACAGGAATTCTGGTCCCCCGAAGCTTGTTGGCGATGGCGGCGGAGATCGGAATCGCTTCTGGAAAAAGTACTTCGGTATTAGGGGTTTCCACCCCGAGGGCTAAATATAGGCGGAGGGGGGTGTTCAGGGGACCCACCAGGCAGCCAGAAGGCCTCCTGGCGCGGCCTAGGGTGGGGCCGCGCCAGGGACCCTCCTGGTCTCCTGGTGGTGGCCCCCCTCCGCTACCTTGGTGATTCCGAAAGCTTCCGGGTCGCTGATTTTTTATCAGATTTTTCCAGATTTTTTGGAGCACTTTTAATGGCCGGAAAACTTGAAATACAAAAACAGCAGAAAACAACAACTGGCATCTGGGTGCACTGGGTTAATAGATTAGTCCAAATATGCTCAAAAGTGTATGAAAGTTCAAGAAAATCATGGAAAAGTCACACAAAACATGCATGGAGCAAGCAGAAATTATAGATACGTTTGGGACGTATCAAACTCCCCAAGTTTAATTCCTGCTCGTCCTCGAGTAGGTAAATGATAACAAGCATAATTTCTGTGGTGACATGCCACACAACCATATAAGGACTTTTAAGTAAAGCAATCAAAGCACGCAATTCAATTCAAGTCTTAACAAGCAAGAGTCTATATTAGCATTGACACAAGCAACAAAAGAACAAAAGGTGCAAGAGCTCTCGCTGTCCGTGACTCAAATGTCTCCAGATGGTGTTTGCGTGCAAGCAGGGGACTGGGAAAAAGAGAGAAAAAAGGTTGTTGAGAACAACTATCTACTAAAGTTTCACACTTGGTCTCCTTTGGATTTTTATCTTGACTCGTCCCCAGACCACTAGCCAGGTACAAGTCAAACTGATCCACTCCCTTTCGATATTTTGAGCACTCATGCAACGGATGAGCGTGAGCAAGAAAGTTGACACCTAAAAGGCGAAACAGAAAGAAGGTGGAGGAGGATGACAAAAAGGTGTGAAAGGCTCACATCAATGAGGACAATCATAGGCGAGAGAAGGCCATATGATAGATATGATGTGAGGAGTAGGGATTGCCATGCAACTGATGCACATGTGAGCTAAAAGCTCTCCAAGGGAACTAGTGGGGGTGCATCTAACTTGCTTGCTCAAGAAGACCTAGAGCTCGTTTGAGGAGGCTCATCATTGGAATATACAATCCAAGTTCTATAGTGTGAAGGTCCCCACATATCTATATGCATGATGATGATCTCTATGGAGTACAAGGGATAGAGGATGAGGTACTAGTGTGGATCTATCAAAAGGAATAGTAGTGTGCCCCCTTCTCTCTTTTTATTTTTCTTTTTCTCTTTTTTCTATTTTTTTGTATTTTTTTGGTGGCCTCAATGGCTCTTTCTATTTAACTCTCATTTGTCCTCTTTGGGATCTTTTGATTTTGTCCTCTTTGGGATCTTTTCCACACTTTAGGGGCAACACTCTATATTTTACAAGAATATAGGAGATCTTTCACACTTTACAAAGGTACTCACATAAAGAAGATATAACTATCATGATGCAAATGTATGCCTCTACCAGGATAGCAGGATATGCAATGATAATACCGCGTCATGTAGCAATGATTAGGACAAGGCCCAACTAGCATGCGGCTCATCGATCAAGCAAGTAGCATGTATGACATGAGGATCAAGTCATGAGAAGGTGGATGTTGAATGGCAATGTATCTCGGAAAGGCTATGTAAATGCCTTGTAGGTAGGTATGGTGGCTGTTTTGAGGAAAGATATAAGGAGGCTTATGATGACAGAGCGTATCATGCCAAGGGTTTGGATGCACCGGCGAAGTATGCGCCAACTCTCGAGGTGAGAAAGGGCAATGCACGGTACTGAAGAGGCTAGAAAAAGTATAGGTGGGTGGAAGTGTCAACTTTCGAATACTCACATTAGTCTGAAGAACTCATGCACTTATTATCGGTAACTCTCAATCTAAGCAGGAGGTTCACAAAGAGAAAAGTACCCTGAGGAGAAGTGTATGGGGGTTTGGTTATCCTTGCGCATCCTCGACTCATGGTACGTGAGTGTACTCTAATATTCGAACCCTCCAGAGGTTAGTGATCCATCTAGTAGCTAGAGTTCTCAACAGGGGTTTTTGGTTTTCGAAAAACACACGGATTGCCCAAAATACGACATCTATCACTAATAGGCTCGAGCTCTTGACACCAAAAGTTCAAACATTACTCTAGTCAATACCTCAAAATTATTGCAAGTTACTACTACAAAGAGAATAGCAACTTCAACTACCTACTTCCTAGTCAAGACACAAAACTCAGTGCAACAGGCAAACTGTCTAACAAGATAAAACATGCAACCTATAGCAAGTTCAACCTGAGACAAAAGAAAAGCTCTAGAAGAAAACTAAAGCACTACAACTAAACAGGGCAGCAACTAAGAAAAGAAAAAGAACAACTCACAGCTAAGGAAATAAGCATGCAAGTTCAAGCGGAGCTTTCTCTCCCACACAAAGTAAGAAGGGGTCTAACTTGTTATGAACAGCAAGAAAAGCTAAAGAAAACTAAAAATAAAACCTAAGAGCGAGGCGCTCCAAGCATAGCACATAACACATGAAGTGATAAAAATATAGTGAGACGAAGGATGAACTGATGATTGTTGATGGAGAAGGGGATGCACGGGGGAATCCCCAAGCTTAGACGCTTGAGTCTCATTGAATATTTGTTGGGGATGCATGGGGGCATCCCCAAGCTTGAGAGCTTGACACTCCCGAATCTTCTTTCATCATCTTCCATCGCACACTTGAAAACTCCCTTCATACATAACTCATCATAAGCTGATTAGAGAAGTTAGTACCCTTAATAAATAATTTTCCCACTGGATATAAAGATATTCTTGAAGATATACTGTTTCTCAAGATTGCCAATAGGTTTTTGCAAAGAGAAAGCAAGCTTTAGGTTTGCGAACGTTAGGAGAGACAAAACGTGGCAGAATCTGTGAAAAACAGAACAACAGGTAGTAAAGAATTTTTTAGGGGTACTTCTGCAACTCGAATCAAAAAACTCAGAACAGACGCTCTAAAGTCAATTGTAAGGAGCACGCTGTCAAAACAATTCAGATCAAAAAGATGATCTAGTGATTTTAGGCTAATTTTTTCGTCCAAGGACAGAATCTGTTTTCTGGGAAGCATGTCACAACTTTTGAACTTTCTTGCAATCAGAGGCTAGACTTGGCACAAAGCTTGAAAATAAAGATACAATGATGTTGCTACTGTAGTAACAATCATCAAGACCACTAAAAACTGAAAGTAAAAAAACTCAAACTAAAGATAACGAGGGTTGTCTCCCTAGAGCTCTTTCTTTATAGCCATAAAGATAGGCTTAAGATTTTAATGATGCTTTCATAGGAATAAGGAATAAGAGTTGAAGAACAAAAGAGAGCATCAAGAAGCAAATAACAAACACATTTAAGTCTAACATGCTTCCTATGCAAAGGGATCTTGTAGAGAAATAACTCATGGAAGCATAAAGATATTAGCATAGGAAGCAAAAATAAAGTGCAACTTCAAAACCTTCAACATAAAGAGAGGGAACTTGATATTATTGAAATATCTATAAGCATATGTTCCCCTCTCATAATAATTTTCAGTGGGATCATGAATAAACTCAACAATATAAGTATCACATAAAGCATTGTTACCATGATCCACATGCAAAAGGGTACTCTTACTCTCCACATAAGCATAATATTTCTCATTGGTAATACTGGGAGTAGGACTATCATAAACAACTTGAACACTATAGATTAATTGTGTATTAGGAAGATGGTGTTCAACAAGGGAGTAATTCCCTCCATGATTATGACAAGTTTCATAAGGATAATTTCTCCTTATGTCATAGGTACCTTTATAATCACTAAAGATAGGAGTTATAACATCATCATAGTAGATAAGAGCATTATCATTGCTAGAAACTATATTTGTAAACATGTTGTCTTTATTCTTACTAGCAAAAGAATTATCAATTACCACATCACTAATGGGTAAAGGACTTGCAATCCTATCATCCCCAAGCTTAGAGCTTTCCATATCATCACTCTCAGAGTTAGTACCAAAATGATTTTCAAGATCATAAGTAGCATTATCATCATTTTCCCAATCACAAAAAGTAACATGCATATCATAATCAAAATCATCTTTAATAGTGCCTACGGACTTAACATCAGGATAATAATGAATGCAATCAAGCTCACCATCCTCCAAAAATTTCTGTCCGTTAGGATAAAAATTGATGCGAGGAATATGCTCAGGCCAGGTTGATACCCATTCTTCTTCCTTCTTGCTCCTCTTCCTCCTCCTCTTCTTTTTCTTCTTATTTACCTTAGGAGAGAGTGGTTGGAGATGAAGCTTCTCCACATATCCTGGTTTATCATTAGAAACAATAGGGGAAACTTGGTAGAAACTCTCCTTTTTATTAGTAGAGATATAAGAGACATTTTTATACTTTGGTAAATTTCCCTCCTTTCTAATCTTACTTATGTAATCATTTTCATGGCAATTAACAACACAATAGAGATGGCAATTTTGCAAAGTGTTGCTAATTCCTAAGGCATTAACATCTAGCCAAGAAGTCTTTTCTGATAACTCTTCACACATCAAAAATAACATAAGTTCATCATAAATATCAGAAGTGATCATGTTATCACACAACTGATTAACAGTTATGCTTTGAAAGTTCATGCATTGAAAATTAAAGTGACCCTCTATGCAGCAAAGTTCACAAGTAAAAGGATAAAGGTCACACAATTCTCTAGCAATTTCATTTAAATCTTTGACCCAAGTGATTATTCTTTCATGCTTATGTTGCTTACAATACTTCTCTTCTTCAATCATAGGCCTTTCACAAGGTGTATCCACTCCACAAAAATTAACATGCTTATATAAAACATCATTTTCAGGAATTGGATCATGCATGTTGCAATCATCATGAACAATCTCATTTTCTTGGCAAATCTCTTTAAAAGGTTCATGATGCTTGATCCAATTCTCCTTAGGCATATTAAGATGTGGAGCAAAAGATTTGAGGAAATCAACAAGGAGTTGAGAATCAAGCCCAAACTTAGCAATAAACTTATTAAAACTTGCAGTTTCAACAAAGGACTTAATGCAATCATACTCATAATTTATACCTGACTCTTTACCTTTGTCGATCTCCCAATGTTCAGTATTGCATTGAATTATTTCAAGGAGTTCCCATTTAGCATCAATCTTTTCGTTTGTGAAAGAACCCATAGAGGAAGCATTGAGAAAGTCTTTATCCTGTCGAGAGAGCCTCGGATAAAAATTAGTAATAATTATATCTTTGGGGAGCCCATGGTCAGGACATTTTAGCATTAAAGTTTTCAGTCTCCCCCAAGCTTGAGATATGCTCTCTCCTTCATGAGGATAGAAATTATAAACATAATTCCTATTCTCATGAACTTCATGAAGAGGATAAAGCTTGGAGTAAAAGAGAGACATGATCTCTTGCCAATCCCGTAGGTGAGAATCATCTAGTAGCCTATACCATTCCAATGCTTTTCCTTTCAGTGACAAGGCAAACAATTTCTGCATGACTTCACCTCTTGTCAAACCTGAAATATTAAATAACTCACAAAGTTCTGTAAGTTTCAACAAATGAATACTAGGATTGACTGTCCCATCATAACATTCATTAATAATTATTTCAACTATCTCAAGTTGTATTTTGAACGGGATACATTCAGTAGGTGGAGGATACTTCTCTACCACAGGTGTGGTAAAGCGGCCTTCCCCAAACAACGAACTAAGAGTGCAATTTTCCATAAGCATAACTAGTGAAAAGTAAAAACAAGAAACGAAAAGATTTAATTGCAATATCTAAAGATATACCTTCAACGCTTACCTCCCCGGCAACGGCGCCAGAAATAGCTTGATTTCTACGCACGCTTCTATTCTTGTAGAATCTGTTGGGCCTCCAAGCGCAGAGGTTTGTAGGACAGCAGCAATTTCCCTCAAGTGGATGACCTAAGGTTTATCGAACTCAGGGAAGTAGAGGTTGAAGATGGTCTCTCTCAAGCAACCCTGCAGTTAAGATACAAGAAGTCTATTGTGTCCCCAACACACCTAATACAACAAGGAGTTGTATAGGTGCACTAGTTCGGCGAAGAGATGGTAAAATATGGGTGATAGGTGTAGCAAAAAAAGTAATATAAATCTGTAATAAAAAGTGCAGCAAGCAAACATGTGACAAAAATGAGCACAAACGGTGTAACAATGGTGGAAAAAAGGCCTAGGCTTCATACTTTCACTAGTGGAAACTCTCAACAACATTAACATAGTCTAATCACATGATATTTCCCATAAAACATGCAATGGAGACGCACTCGGAGGTCATTCCTTTGTGGTCAAGAGAGGATGAGAATTATGTAGGGCTACAAAAGCACACCTCAAAGATCGTAGTTCTCAATCTATGGATTTCCCAATGTCACCGCGGCCATCCAAAGAGAGTACCACAATCACCACAACATATCTCAAGGATAGTCAAAGACAAGCACCAAGAGACTCTCAATATTCAATCAACACACAAAAGAGGAAATCACGCATGATAATATTCTTCTAACCCATGTCCAATAGACCGTTGTCACCTTGGTCTCGGGGATTATACTAGATAAGATCAATTGAGTACATCAATCCAATACATAGAGGAAGGGGAAATATCATGGGATCACCCTAGATTAACATAGCCTATGATCACAACGAAGATCACATCATGGGAGAGAGAGAAGAACACATAGCTACTGGTAGAAACCTCAGCCCCGAGGGAGAACTACTCCCGCTTCATGGAGGGAGGAAGCAACGTCGATGGAGATGAATCCGGGGGCACTTCCCCGTCCCGGCAGGGTGCCGTCACAGGAATTCTGGTCCCCAGAAGCTTGTTAGCGATGGCGGCGGAGATCGGAATCGCTTCTGGAAAAAGTACTTCGATATTAGGGGTTTCCACCCCCAGGGCTAAATATAGGCGGAGGGGGGGTGTCGAGGGGACCCACCAGGCAGCTAGGAGGCCTCCTGCCGCGGCCTAGGGTGGGGCCGCGCCAGGGACCCTCCTGGTCTCCTGGTGGTGGGCCCCTCCGCTACCTTGGTGATTCCGGAAGCTTCCGGGTCGCTGATTTTTTATCTGATTTTTTCGGATTTTTTGGAGCACTTTTAATGGCCAGAAAACCTGAAATATAAAAATGGCAGAAAACAGCAACTGGCAGCTGGGTGCACTGGGTTAATAGATTAGTCCAAATATGCTCAAAAGTGTATGAAAGTTCAAGCAAATCATGGCAAAGTCACACAAAACATGCATGGAGCAATCAGAAATTATAGATACGTTTTGGACGTATCAGTAACTTGCAATAGTTTTGAGGTATTGTTTTGAGTAATTTTTGGACTTTTGGTGTCAAGAGCTTTAGCCTATTAGTGATAGATGTCGTATTTTGGGCAATCCGTGTTTATTTTCAAAACTTACAAAATTAGTTGAGAACTTTAGCTACTAGATGGATCACTACTCTTTGGAGGGATCGAATATTAGAGTACACTCACGTACCATGAGTCGAGGATGCGCAAGGATAACCAAAACCCCATACACTCCTCCTCGGGGTACTTGTCTCTTTGTGAAACCTCCTTATTAGATTGAGAGTTACCGATAATAAGTGCATGAGTTCTTCGGACTAATGTGAGTATTCGAAAGTTGACACTTCCACGTTCCCATATTTTTCTAGCCTCTCCTGTGCCGTGCATTGCTTTCTTCTCACTCCGAGAGTTTGCGTCCACCTTCGCCGGTACATCCAAACCCTTGGAATGATACGCTCTGTCATCATAAACCCCCTTATATCCTTCCTCAAAACAGCCACCATACCTACCTATCAAGGCATTTCCATAGCCTTTCTGAGATATATTGCCATGCAACATCCACCTTCTCATGACTTGATCTTCATGTCATACATGCTACTTTCTTGATCGATGAGCCGCATGCTAGTTGGGCCTTGCCCTAATCATTGCTACATGACGCGCTAGTATCATTGCATATCCTGCTACACTGGCAGAGGCATACATTTGCATACTTCATGATAGTTACATCTTCTTTATGATTTGAGTACTTTTGTAAAGTGTGAAAGATCTTCTATACTTCTTGTAATATATAGAGTGTTGCTCCTAAAGTGAGGAAAAGATCCCAAAGAGGACAAAATCAAAAGATCCCAAAAGAGGACAAAATCAAAAGATCCCAAAGAGGACAAATGAGAGAAATAGAAAGAGCCATTGAGGCCACCAAAAAAATACAAAAAATAGAAAAAGGAGAAAAAGAAATAAAAAGAGAGAAGGGGCACACTACTATTCCTTTTGAGAGATCCACACTCGTACTCCATCTTATATCTTGTACTCCATAGAGATTATCATTCATGCATATAGCTATGTGGGGACCTTCACACTATAGAACTTGGCTTGTATATTCCAATGACGAGCCTCCTAAAATGAGCTCTAGGTCTTCTTGAGCAAGCAAGTTGGATGCACACTCAATAGTTCCATTGGAGAGCTTAACTTAGCTCATATGTGCATCCGTTGCATGGCAATCCCTACTCCTCACATCATATCTATCATTTGGCTTTCTCTCGCCTATGATTGTCCTCATTGATGTGAGCCCTTCTCACCTTTTGGACTTCCTCCTCCACCATATTCTCTCTTTGCCACCCTAAGTGTCAACGTTCTTGCTTACGCTCATCCATTGCATGAGTGCTCAAAATGTCGAAAAGGAGTGGATCATTTTGACTTGTACCTGGCTAGTGGTCTGGGGATG
The DNA here is from genome assembly GCA_950022295.1 of Bromus sterilis. Classification (NCBI taxonomy): domain Eukaryota; kingdom Viridiplantae; phylum Streptophyta; class Magnoliopsida; order Poales; family Poaceae; genus Bromus; species Bromus sterilis. Next base: position 276,746,819 of record OX465599.1, on the reverse strand, counting down.
AGTCAAGATAAGATTCCAAAGAAGACCAAGTGTGAAACTTTAGTAGATTAAGTTCTCAACACAAAAAATACTTTTTTCTCGTATATCCCTATCCCCTTTCTTGCACGCAAACACCATTTGGAGACATTCGAGTCACGGACAGCGAGAGCTCTTGCACCTTTATGTTCTTATGTTGCTTGTTTCAATGCTAAATATAGACTCTTGCTTGTTATGACTTGAATTGAATTACATGCCTTGATTGCTTTACTTAAAAGTTCTTATATGGTTGTTAGCATGTCACCACAGAAATTATGTTTTTTATCATTTACCTACTCGAGGACGAGCAAGAATTAAGCTTGGGGATGTTGATACGTCCAAAACGTATCTATGATTTTTGCTTGCTCCATGTCTCTTTTGTGTGATATTGCTATGATATTGGTACACTTTCATACACTTTTGATCATATTTGGACTAACCTATTAACTCAGTGCACCCCAGTTCCAGTTCCTGTTTTCTGCTGTTTTTCTATTTCGGGTTTCCCCCATATTAAAAGTGCTCCAAAAATTCGGGAAAATCCAATAAAAAATCTGCGCTTCGGAAGCTTCGGGAATCACTGAGAGGGGCCAGAGGGGACCCACCAGGGCCCCAGGCGCCCTCCCGGCGTGCCCCAGGGTGGGGTCGCGCCAGGGGGGCGCCTGGACCCCTGGTGGTCCCCCTGGCTGCTCCCCTTCGCCCATATATTCTCCGTGACGCGAAACCCCCGAAAGAGGAACCCTTTTTTGTGATCTCTCCTCTATTCCACCGCCGCCGCGCTTCCAAGATCGGGAGCACCTTAAGACCTCTTCCCGGCACCCTGCCGGAGGGAGGAACCACCTCCGGGAGCTTCTCCACCACCATGGATGCTTCCCGGATGAACCGTGAGTAGTCCACCTTGGACCATGGGTCTATGATCAGTAGCTATGTGATGTTCTCCTTCCCTCTTTGTTCTTCATGGATTAGACCTCGTGAGCTGCCCTACATGATCGAGGCACATATGTAATCTTTCTGTTGTTGCTATGTTGAGTTTGCTGGGATCCGATAGATTATGAGACTATGTTCAAATTGTGTTTGAGTAATATATTTGATTCTCCTCTTTTATATTTATGTTCTTGAGTAATTCTTGCATGTTCTCCGTTGCTGTTTATTGCTTTGGCCAAGTAGTAGGTAGTGACTCCAAGAAGGAGCGCTATGCATGATTGTGGGTTCATGCCCCCCGATGACTAGCTTGAGTGACAGAAACATGAGTCTAGGGGATGTGTTGTTCCCACAAGGGGGAAAACAACGGTGCTTGTACTTGCGGGTGCAAGGATTGTTTACTTTACGCAAAGTTCTTTAATGCAGTTGTTTGTTGCTTTGATTTTACACTTTGGGTGGGATTCGCAGCTTAATACCAGCGAGATGTTCTGGATAGATATCTTAAGGTGGATGATTAGTAGGTAGATGCAGATGGATTTTGGTCTACTTGTCTTGGCGTACCGCCCATGCTTTTGAGCCTCTTCCTTTCTTTATAGCATAGTTAGCATTGGTTTGCGCACATAATCCTGTCAATTGCCCAGCTGTAATTTGTTTACCTCGCATGGCTATTTTATCGTCTTTTGCGAGAGAGACATCACTAGATAACATCATAAGACCGCGGTCAATATTTCCAATACGGTTTACACCCACTATTTATTTACTTCTTTATTTACTTTTCCGTTGCTATCACTATCATTATTATCCCGTGCGTTTGATCCTTTGTGAACAACAAGGCCGGAGGGATTGACAACCTCTCTGAACTCATTGGGAGCAAAGTTATATGTTGTGTGTGCAGGTTCAGGAGAAGCAAGTGATTCTTTTCAGACGACGCATCACTTGCCAAACCACCTACTTATCGTTGCTGGAGTCCTGCTGTAAACGAACCTTGGTATCTTCACCGAGGGAAATTGCTGCTATCTACATCTCAGCCTTCCACTTTGGGTAACCAACGAGGGGGCGAGAAATCGTACCATCAGCCACCATACCTACCTATCAAGGAATTTCCATAGCCTTTCCGAGATATATTGCCATGCAACATCCACCTCTTCATGACTTGATCTTCATGTCATACATGTTCCTGTTACACTGGCAGCGGCATACATTGCATACATCATGATAGCTACATCTTCTTTATGATTTGAGTACCTTGTAAAGTGTGAAAGATCTTCTATACCCTCTAGAGAAGCAAGTGTTGCCCTTAAGTGAGGAAAAATCCCATAATGGACAAAATAAAAGACCCCAAAGAGGACAAATGAGAGTTAAATAGAAAGAGCCACCGAGGCCACCAAAAAAATACAAAAATAGAAAAAAGAGAAAAATAAAAATAAAAAGAGAGAAAGGGCAACACTACTATCCTTTTGAAAGATCCACACTAGTACTCCCTCTTATCCTTGTACTCAATACAGATGATCATTCATGCATATAGCTATGTGGGGACCTTCACACTATCACTACTGGAAAAATGGCTATAGATAATATGGACACTAATAGCGCACTATACATGTGGTGCGCCATTATTATATAGTAATGGCGCACTACATCTAGGTGCGCCATTAGTAACCTAAACAGTAATGACGCACCAGGTGAAAAGTGCGCCATTACTATGCTTGACCAAGGTTTAACCCATTTCTGGACATAGTAATATCGCACTTTGTATAGATGCGCCATTAATAAATTAACATAGCAATGGCACACCTGATGAAAAGTACGCCATTACTATGTTTGACTAACAGTAATAGCAAGTTAGTAATGCGCACCTCTAAAAATGCGCCATAATAAAGCTGGACCAAAGCTGGCCAGATGGGCCGGCCCGGCACGGCACGGCACGATCCGGTTCAACCGACACGGGCCAGGCACGGCACGACCCACGTCGGCACGGTTACTGTGCGTGCCGTGCCGGGCCGGCACGCGGGCTAAGCTGCCAGGCCCAGGCACGCCCATCTACTAAATGGGCCGGCCCGTTAGCCCGTTAGGCACGCCAATTTTTTATTTTTTCTGCTATTTAGACGTTTTATAACTAAATTACGCCTAGGTCGTTATATAAAAAAATTTTAAAAATAAAAAAAACCTAAACGGGCCGTGCCGTGCCGGCCCGCGTGCCCAGCCTCTAGGCCCAGACACGACCCGTCAACAGTAACGTGCCGGCACGGCACGGCCCGTACCGTGCCGGGCCAGAGATGGGCCGTGCCAAAAAAACCGGGCTAGCGTGCCGCCCGCTCAGCCCGACCCATGTGGCCAGCTTTGAGCTGGACCCCCGTCCACCGACCCACCATCTCTCTCCTTTCTCTCTCCCACTGAACCCTATCCTATTCTCTCTCACCACACACATGCACGCCCCCGACCCGATCTACGCCGCCTCCCAGTGCTCCCCTCTTCCTGCGCGTCGGTGCTCGCGCCCCTGCCCTCCGCTCGTTCCGGTCCCCTCCGTGCCTCCTTGTGCCAGTCGCGGCCAAGGATCCCAAGCTCGGCGGCGGCGCCGCCGGATCTGGAAGTGGTGGCTCGGGAGGGAGTGGTGACCCAACGCTCCCACTCAACTCCTCTCTCCCTCTCCCTCACGCGATGTGGCGCGGCCACCGCCCCTCTCATCTTCTTTCCCTCGTTGGCGGCGCATCCCCATCGAGCAGGTTAGGCGAAGTCGCTCCCAGATCCTCGTAATGGAAGCGTGGCTTCGAGCCGGCCTCGACCAAGGCAGGATCCCGGCCAGATCTGCGTTCACGCGGCCTTGACCTAGGGGGTCGAGGTGGACTCATCCGCCGCTGAGGACCTGGTGAGAGGAGCGGGCAGCACGAAGTGGATCCTTCTCAGGCGAAGACGCATTCTCCGCGACTGTCCTCGCGTCCATGGATGGAAGGTACCGCGCGCGCACTCTGCCCTCTCCTTCTCCTGATTTCTGCCTCTCCTGCTACTGATGTCCGCCTCTTTCTGCTCCGGCTGCCCACAAAGAAGAGAGACGCTGCTGGAGGAGCCACGGCCGGACAGAGATTCTCCAACCCTTGCTCCTTCCCTTTTGGCCTCATGTACGTACCATGTTTCCCCTCCAATTTCTTCCCCATTCTAGACCGGATCCACTCCCATGTGTTTGTGGCCGACTTATGCTAATCTTGCGTTGATTCCCATGATGTCCTTTGTGTTGTACATACTAAATTACTAATACATAAATCTGGAAAGTAAACATGTTTTTATTTTTAATTGTTTACTTGTTCCTGTATGAGGTATGCTTTCAGAATTCTTAGCCACTTAAGCTTACATAGGATTGAGAATAAAAGAAGTTCCTTTTGTGTTGTATTGTGTTTGTATCACTTTAGCAGATAGCTAACTGAAGCCTTTGCGGGTTTCACAATCAGAATTCATTTTCGAGACACTGAATTTTACTGTTCCCTAGCTTATTATCCGTTCTTCCTAGGAGAATGCGAAGACACTGAATTTTACTGAGATTGATGTGTCATGTGCCTTTTATTCACTGAAATAAAAACACAAACAATAATCTCTAAACCTATATAATTCTGTGCTCCTTTTGACAGAGTAGTAGAAGGATGAATTTACTGTTGTGACCACTTATATCATGCTATTTTTAGATCTAGGTCTTAAATCCTGCATTGAGAATAATCTTTAGATTAAATCTTCTTTATGTTTCTTCCAGCCAAGAGGTATTAACAGATGAACGGCAACACATGAGCATGATCTTGGAGAGAATATCAATTGCATTTTCATCTGTTTGTAGTTCAACATAAGAAAAGGAAAAAAAAGGGCAAACTGTTAGTTATTGTATTTACAATGGACATTAGCAATGCATGTTCCATCATGGTGTAGCCAGTTTTGTATCTCACTCACATTGCTCTATATGCATGGATAGATGCATTTCTTGCATCTTGTTAGTTACCACTCCTGTTTGTTAGCCAAGACAACAAGTTGTTCTCTTGTTGGATGCTGCATAGTTGTCTTTGCTTTGCTCCTAGATTTTGTGTCCAATTAAGCTGTCGCGGTCAATTGGCTCAATTGGGCCTTCTTCAGGGTCAAATTAAACATTCAGAAATTAGCCATAATGAGGTACATGCAGCAATTAAACGATCTGCTAGTCCTGCCTCTTTTCATGTGATCTAAGGTCATCCAACTTGATATTCTGCATGATGACTTCAGTTTTCTGTGAATCAGAAAAGAAAATTTCCGTTTGTGAACTTATGTTTGCAGTAGTGTTGTACCAATTCAGCATGCACGTACAAGTTTTTACATATCTACACATGCACTCTCTCGTAGAGTTAGTCAGCGAGTTAGTTCTATTTTATTGTAAATACACCCTTTTTACTATGATATTTTTAGGGACAATCTATCTAATTTCCAATTTAGTTTGTATTTCATGCCATGGCCATGACTACGCTAGTACCATTTCTATAACAGAGAAATTAGTAGAGAAAGAACACTCCTTCATTTTGAACCTTTATATGCAGCAATGTCATAGCAGTCTTAGCATACAACTTATACTAATTGCTAGCATAAATGCTTTATGAGAATGCAGGGTTTGTTTATTTTGGTACATTTTGCAGGGATAAAGTGGAGAAAAGGAAGAAAATATTACTACAAGATTAGTTTTAGGATTTTTTTTATTTCCTTGTAATTTTCCTTTTAGTGTATAATTGTACTGACATTGTAATATCCTTACTATAATAAAAATTATGATTCTATTATATTTTTTGTTTCTAAATTATTTTCTTTTTACGTTGTTTTTTGTAAATTTGATTTTTTTGTTTTCTAAATACATATCTTGTGGCGCATGTCTTCCCATATTAGTGGCGCACCTCCCTTTAGTAGTAGTTGCGCAGCTATAAGGGTTAGTAATGGCGCACTTGGAGGGAATACTAGTGGACCACCTTAGGCTTAGTAATGGCGCACGTCCTGGTGCGCCATTAGTAACTGAGATAGTAATGGCGCACGTCCTGGTGCGCCATTAGTAACTGAGATAGTAATGGCGCACATATGGTGCGCCATTACTATAAATTAGTATTTGCGTGCTATAGTGCGCCATTACTAGCAAAAACTAGTGCGCCATTAATGTCATGTTTTCTAGTAGTGTATAGAACTTGGCTTTCATATTCCAATGATGAGCCTCCTCAAAAGAGCCCGCCATTACTATAAATTAGTATTTGCGTGCTATAGTGCGCCATTACTAGCAAAAACCAATGCGCCATTAATGTCATGTTTTCTAGTAGTGTATAGAACTTGGCTTTCATATTCCAATGATGAGCCTCCTCAAAAGAGCCCTAGGTATTCATGAGCGAGCAAGTTAGATGCACCCCCACTAGTTCCATTGCAGAGCTTTTTAGCTCATATGTGCATCCGTTGCATGGCAATCCCTACTCCTCACATCATATCTATCATTTGGCCTTCTCGCCTATGATTGTTCTCATTGATGTGAGCCTTTATCACCCTTTTTGTCTTCCTCCTCCAGCACATTTCTCTCTTTACCATCCTAAGTGTCAACTTTCGTGCTTACGCTCATCCATTGCATGAGTGCTCAAAATATCGAAAAGGAGTGGATCAAATTGACTTGTACCTGGCTAGTGGTCTGGGGATGAGTCAAGATAAGATTCCAAAGAAGACCAACTGTGAAACTTTATTAGATTGAGTTCTCAACAAAAAATACTTTTTCTCTCGTATTTCATATCCCTCTTCTTGCACGCAAACACCATTTGGAGACATTCGAGTCACGGACAGCGAGAGCTCTTGCACCTAATGTTCTTTTGTTACTTGTTTCAATGCTAATATAGACTCTTGCATGTTATGACTTGAATTGAATCACATACCTTGATTTCTTTACTTTTCAAAGTTCTTATATGGTTGCTAGCATGTCACCACAGAAATTATGCTTGTTATCATTTACCTACTCGAGGACGAGCATGAATTAAGCTTGGGGATGTTGATACGTCCCAAACGTATCGATAATTTCTGCTTGCTCCATGCATGTTTTGGGTGACATTGCTATTCTTTTGATGCACTTTCATACACTTTTGATCATATTTGGACTAACCTATTAACTCAGTGCACCACAGTGCCAATTTCTGGTTTCTGCTGTTTTTGTATTTCAGGTTTTCCCCCATATAAAAAGTTCTCAAAAAATTCGGGGAAAATCAGATAAAAATCAGCGTGAAGGAACCTTTCGGAGTCCCGAAGGGGGGAGAGGTGGGACCCACCAGGGCCCCAGGCGCCTAGCTGGCGCGGCCAGGGGGGCGCCTGGACCCCTGGTGGCCCCCTGGCTTCCCCCCTTCGCCTATTTATTCTCCGCCACGGGAAACTTCCGAAGACAGAACCCTATTTCACGATCTCGCCTATGTTCCGTTGCCGCCGCGCTTCCAAGATCGGGAGCACCTGCAAACCCCATCCCGGCACCCTGCCGGAGGGTGGATCGACCTCTGGGAGCTTCCCCTCCACCATGGACGCTTCCCGGATGTGTCGTGGGTAGTTTCCTTTGGAACATGGGTCCGTGATCAGTAGCTATGTGATGTTCTCCTCCCCTCTTTGCTCCTCATGGTTTAGACCTCGTGAGCTGCCCTACATGATCGAGGCACATATGTAATATTTTTGCTTTTGCTATGCTGAGTTTGATGGGATCTGATAGATTATTAGATTATGTTCTGATTTTGATAGAGTAATATATTTGGTTCTTATCTTTTATATTTTTGTTCCTAAGTAATTCTTGCATGTTCTGCGTTGCTGTTTATTGCTTTGGCCAAGTAGTAGGTAGTGACTCCAAGAAGGAACGTTATGCTCGATTGTGGGTTCATGCCCCCTGATGACACGCTTGAGTGACAGAAACATGAGTCTAGGGGATGTGTTGTTGCCACAAGGGGGAAAACAACGGTGCTTGTAACCGCGGTTACAAGGATTGTTTACTTTACTCAAAGTTCTTTTTAATGCAGTTGTCTATTGCTTTGGGTTTACACTTTGGGTGGGGCTCGCAACTTAATACCAGCGAGATGTTATGGATAGATATCTCAAGGTGGATGATTAGTAGTAGATGCAGATGGATTTCGGTCTACTTATTTTGGCGTACAACCCATGCTTTTGAACCTCTTCCTTTCTTTGTAGCATAGTTAGCATTGCGGTGCATTTATAATCATGTCAATTGCCCATCTGTAATTTGTTTACCTTGCATACCAGTTTTATTGTCTTTTGGGAGAGAGACATCACTAGTGAACATCACGGGACCCCGGTCCATATTCTCATCACTGTTTACACGCTTATTTCCTTTTCAGCTTTTACTTTCAGTTGCTATCATTATCATTATCGCTTGCGTTTGATCCTTTGTAAACAACAAGACCGGAGAGAATGACAACCTCTCTGAACTTTGATGGGAGCAAAGTTATTTGTGTTGTGTGCAGGTCCAGGCGAGGCAAGTGATTAGGTGCCGAACTTGCCAAACCACCTACTTATCATTGGCGGAGTCCTATGGGAGACAATCTTAAAATCTCGGTATCTTCACCGAGGGAAACTTGCCGCTACGCTGCATCTCACCTTCCACTTGGGGTTACCAACAAAGGGCGAGAAGCAATTATCATCTCTCGTGTATCAGCTGTTAGAGAGCTTAATGGTGACCCAAAGTTAGCTGGTGAAAAGCGTCTCATGAACTTGACTTCTCTAGATGAGTGGAGAAGTGAAGCTTACGAGAGTGCTAAAATGTTTAAGGAAAAGGTAAAGAAGTGGCATGATAGAAGGATTCTGAAACGTGAATTTAATGTTGGTGATAAAGTTTTGTGGTTTAGATCTCATTTCATGTTTTCTCCAGGTAAACTACTTTCCAGATGGGAAGGATCATTTCATATCGAAGAACTATACCGCTACGGTGCGATCAAGATTAACAATTTTTATGGCACCAAACCTCAAATTGTGAATGGGCAAAGACTCAAGCATTACATGGCGGGAGACCCCGTCAATGTTGATGTAAATTTAATACACACAACAACTCACGAAGAATATGTTGCAGCCCGATTTCAGACACCAGCAGAAGCAGAATAAGAAAAGGTATGTATTATGGTAAGGAAACATCACGAACCGCCATAAAAGTTCCTTTTTACAAGTTTTTTGCAAAATATAGAAAATTCAGAGCCTAATTGGAGCCAGAGAGGAGCTCCAGGGGCCCAGGCGCCCCCTAGCGCGTCCTACCTCCTGGACACGCCGGGTGGCCGCCTGGGCACCCCGGAGTCCGTCTCCAACTCCACTTTGGCTCGTTACCTTCCTATTGTTGCAGAAATTTTTGCTATATATTTGCAAGATAGCCCCGGCACCGTATCTCACGATTTCATGTGTTTTCTTCTCGAGCTTTTTTCTTCCAGGATAAAAAGCTATTTTTAGAGATGTCTTCTTGTGGCTCGAGCAGAGAAGACTTTTTGGGGCGACGTCTTCGTGAAGTCCAGCAGGATCTCAACCAAGGGAAGCACATTGATTAGGCTACAGAAGAAGAAATCACTGCAAGGCAAGCGAAGATGGAGCGCTTTGTGCGAGAGGAAGTCAAGATTATTACTGCCCACCAACAAGTAGTTCCAAGCAATCCCATCATGGTGGGATCTTTCCAACCTCAATATGATCTTTCTCTTAACCTTTCAGGAACTCCCGCTTCACTCGAAGATCAACGTACGATCTCCACCATCTCCGAGGCCTACCGCATCACCAATCAACTCTGTGAAGATTTCCGTGTACTGAAAGCAACGAAAAAAATATCGCGCTATAACGATGTTATAACGACGTTATAGCATATTAAGAAAGGAAACGCTATATTTTAGCAAATTTAGCCGCTACGACACTATTTACGCTATTAGTCTGCTATAGGCGTTATAACGTTGTAACTTGTCGCATTACAACATACACATGATGTTTTTCTTAAAAAAAAGTCAGGCCACAACACAACAAGGCCAAAACCACCATTGGCTACACCCCTCTCACTCCCTTTTTTTACACAACAATGACCATAATCCTATGTTTATGAAAAAACATGCACTTGCCCGGTTTGTTGACCGATTGGAATAATGGCATCAGGTCGATGTTGTATTTGGTTACCATGCATGCATAATAATGGATGAAAATGATTCTTTGGACTACCTTTTGTTCCCTGTAGCTTTTGCTTTCTTCGATGTTGATGTTGGGATGTGGCACTGTGCTTGACCAGTTTAAAATTTGTTATTCCACTTAAATATAGAGTATTATTTTCTGCATATGAATACTAATGTTGCGCTTGGATTTGGATGACAATAGGGACAATCTTCCTTGGATTTGACTCTTATGCATGGATTGCTTTCAGAGAAAATTTAGTTGTTGAAATACTTTATTTTTGGATTTGTTTTTTGAAAACACTATTTTGAAATATAGCACACTATTAGCGCACTATAACTTGTGTAGCGTCTGGAGAAAGGCCTCGCTATATTTTATAGCACGCTATTTTTTTCATTGACTGAAAGTACAAGTGGAACTCTTGGAATTAGAAAATCAAACCCTTCGCCATGCCATCATGGATCTGAAGAATGAACGACAACCGGAATGAGGAGCAAATCTCCTCGGGTAATGGCATCCCCTTAGCTTGTTCCAAGCTTGGGGGAGTGCCCGGTATCTTTATCTTTATTTTAGTCTTTTAGAGTCAAGTTGAGTCGTATCATGTCTACGGAAGTTATTATATGAAATAGGTGTTTGCGTTGAGGTCTATCACTCCTTCTGTGGAGAGTCTGTATCCGTGAGTGTGGAGTCGTCTATGATGGAATATTAATGAGAAGTCTATTGGTTCCTTCGCTGCACTCGGTATTCTCTTCACGTAATCGACCTTATATGATGATTCTTATGGGGAGTATTGACCTTATATCAGGTATGGCTTTGAAAACTTCATTTAATTTTGGCAAACATAGCTTTGGTCATGACAACATGCATGTTTTCTCAAGTAGCGACATAGCCAAAACCTTTCTGTTATTATGCTTGAAGTGTTATGTTGACAAGGAAGATGACTTGATGTGTTATGCTTACCTTAATGTTTATGCTTTATATGCTTTGCATCTAAGTTAGCATCAATTGTCTGTTCTCTCAAAGCCTTTGCTAGCCAAACTCTTTTCCTAGAAGATTTCTGCTTTTGCATCCATACCCTGAAACCAATATCTTCCATATGAGTCCACCTTACCTTCCTATTCGTGGTATTTCCCTACCACTCATAGAAGTATAGAATTTATGTGTTATCCTTAAATGTTCAAAATCTTCTGTTTTATGCCTCTTGTGTAGCTCATTTGGAAGTAGTAGATAATTCATGATCTTCTTAAGTTGGACAAGTTTTACCCTGGGATTGCATGTCTAATCTGCAAACCCATAATACGAGGATGAACTGGCATGATGATACGTCCAAAATGCATCACTATTTTATATAGTAATTCTTTCTTATTCATATATATATTTCATGATATGACGTTGTTCTTATGTTGCTTTGGCTTAATTTACACAGTTTGCAACTTTCCGGTGCCGAAGCAGCATACGCAGGATTCAGCGGTAAAAAGTGGACGCTGAGTTGCTGAAGAAGAACACCTCCAAATTAACTGAAAATCGACGGAGGGTGTTTTTCAGAAGAATGACGAAGACACGCCGAAGAGGGGCCAGAGGGGGGCCACAGGGTGCCCAGACGGCCACCTGGCGCGGCCCCCACCCTGGTCGCCGGGAGGGCGCCTGGACCCTTGGGGCCACTCCAGGATCCACCCTCTGGCCTATATATCACACATCTTCCAAAAACCCAAAAAGAGGGAGAGTTTCGCGAGTTCCGCCGCCACTCCGTGGCGGAAACCTACAGAGGAGAAAAGACATCTCAGACGGGCAAATTCCGTAAGGGAGAACACCTCCCGGAAGGGGAGATCGTTTCCATCGTCATCATTATCGTCACGGGCATCAGCGAGATCATCATCAACATCATCCCCAACATCTGCACCATCTTCATCTTCATCCAATCTCATCTCACAACTCCAACTTGTGTTGTAATCCGTACTATCTATCCTCTCTACTCTACCGGTGTTGATTACTACCGTGTGATGAATGCTATTGAGTTTTGTTGGAGAAATATCATTGTGTCCAAATTGTTTATCATCTATTTATCCCCAATGATCATGATCTCTTTTATGTCTTGTGAGTAGTCACTTTAATTCTTGAGGACATGGGAGAAGTCTAGTTGTTAGTAGTCATATGATGTTGAAGTAATATGTGTTGTTTGATATTTAATTGTGTTGTTATTTTCCTAGTGGTGTTGTGTGAGTCGAAAACTCAACACTTCGCCTTATTAAGGACCTAGGGTATTGCATTGTGTATAAAGAATGCTTATGGTGGGTTGCGAGAGTGATAGAAACCTGAACCCCAGTTCGCATGCTTTTGCACAAGGAAACAATGGATCATCGATCGTATTGCTATGGTTAGGCTTTTGCCTTAATTACTATCTTGTATTTGCGGATGCTTGCAAGGTGTTTAATCATAAGAGTGCACTTATCTTAGTCTAGAGGGTGTACTAGCATAGATCCACCCACTCAACACTTATCAACACAACACATAGTACCGATACGGAATATGGCGAAAGCACGTGACTATTTCTCCCGTGTGTCCTCAAGAACGCTTCAGCCTTTATAAGTTTAGTTGCTAGGCCTCTCCTTTGTTCGAAAGGATTGGGCCACTTGTTACTCCTCAGTGCCATTTACTTTGCTCGCTTTTACCTTTTTGTTGTTTATATCGAAAACCCCTAAAAAGTTATCTTTCAGTTCCTTTAGTTATTTCTTTACATGCTCCTCGTTGGGTTCGACACTCTTATTTATCAAAAATGCTACAAACGATCCCCTACAGTTGAGGGTCATCACATGAGTGTGCCCAGATCGAAAGATAATACAACAAACAAACCCTCCTTCATTCTTGGTCTATGAGAAATCAGAAAGTTTGGTAGTGATAAACAAAGGAGATTAAGGGGATGTGATCGTCCCCACTTGGGAGCCGCTCCTCGAAACTTGTCCAACTTGAGAAGTAATTGAGCTATCTATTAGCATTCTTTGACAAACTATGCACCTCCCAAAATTTGTTTTCATTCTGTTTGATTTAAGGATAGCACATGAGTTTTCCCTGCTTGCCTATAACAAAGCCTTTCTTTTACTTTCATGTTGAGTGAGTTTTTCCCACTTCCTTCCTTCCTTAAAGAGAACAGACACTTGATGTTGATGAGGATTCATTCATATAAAGATGCATTAAGTTTTGCCATGCCACATCATTGTTGACATTATATTTTGATAAGTAAGTTGTTTGCGAAAGCTTTTGCCAAGCAGGCATCTTCCTTTGTGTTAGCATTTGCACTTCATGACTGATAACGTGCTCTTTCAAAATCTTCAAATTGTTTCATTATAAAGAGAAAGAGCAAAAGTAAAAGTTATTAGTTGTCCCTTGACCAAGGATATGTTTGCCATAATTTCATGAGTTTCCTCAGCCCTACTTTTGATTATAATTTTTATTACTTTCTCATAAGGACCTTATGAGTTGAGGTTGTTGTTGAGGATGCTTGAGTTTGGTGAAGAAATCATGATGCTTCTTGTTCGTATTCTATTTATCGACACTTCACTCTCTAAACTTGTGGACAGGTTTACCGAGCTCATTATTCGCTTGGGGACAAGTGAGGTCTAAGCTTGGGTGAGTTGATACATCCAAAATGCATCACTATTTTATATAGTAATTCTTTCATATTCATTGATATATTTCATGTTATGATTCTATTCTTATGTTGTTTTGGCTTGTTTTACACGATTTGCAACTTTCCGATGCCGAAGCAGCAGAAACAGGATTCAACGGTAAAAAGTGGACGTTGAGTTGCTGAAACAGAAGACCTCAAAATTACCTGAAAATCGACGGAGGCCATTTTTAGAAGAATGAAGGGGACACGCAAAACAAAGACCATAGGGGGGCCACCAGAAGCCTAGGCGCCCCCTGGCACGGCCCCATTCCTGGCCGCGTCGAGATCATCATCAACATCATCCCCAACATCAGCACCATCTTCATCTTCATCCAATCTCACCTCACAAGTTCAACCTGTGTAGTAATCCTTACTATCTATCCTCTCTACTCTACCAATGTTGATTACTGCCGTGTGATGAATGCTATTGAGTTTTGTTGGAGAAATATCATTGTGTCCAGATTTTTTATCATCTATTCATCCCCACTGATCATGATCTCATTTATGTCTTGTGAGTAGTTACTTTAGTTCTTGAAGACATGGGAGAAGTCTAGTTGTTAGTAGTCATATGATGTTGAAGTAATATGTGTTGTTTGATATTTAAGTTGTGTTGTTATTTTCCTAGTGGTGTTGTGTGAGCCTAACACTCAACACTTCGCCTTATGAAGGGCCTAGGGGAATGCATTGTGTATAAAGAATGCTTACGGTGGTTTGCTGGAGTGACAGAAACCTGAACCCCAGTTCGCACGCTTTTGCACAAGGGAACAATGGATCATCGATCATATTGCTATGGTTAGGCTTTTGCCTTAATTACTATCTTGTATTTGCGGATGCTTGCAAGATGGTTAATCATAAGAGTGCACTTATCTTAGTCTAGAGGGTGTACTAGCATAGATCCACCCACTCAACACTTATCAACTCAGTATATAGTACCGATGCGGAATATGGCGAAAGCACGTGACTATTCCTCCCATGTGTCCTCAAGAACGTCTTAGCCTTTATAAGTTCAGTTTCTAGGCCTATCCTTTTCTCACAAGGATTGGGCCACTTGTTACTCCTCAGTGCCTTTCACTTTGCTCGCTTTTACCTTTTTGTTGCCTATATCGAAAACCCCCTAAAAAGCTATCTTTCAGTTCCTGCTGCTATTTCCTTGCCAAAGTCACTTACCAATACCTTCTGCTCGTCGTTGGGTTCGACACTCTTATTTATCGACAATCTTGTGCCTCAATTCTTAGCCTTGTGAGATGCCCTACATGATCAAGGCATCTTTGTAATTCTTCTGTGGTTGCTATGTTGAGTTTGCTGGGATCTGATGGATTATGCGATTACGTTCAGATCGTGATGAGTATTATTTGGTTCTTCTCCTTTTATATTTATGTTCTTGAGTAATTATTGCATGTTCTTCGTTGCTTTTTATTGCTTTGGCCAAGTAGTATATAGTAACTCCAAGAGGGAGCGTTATGCATGATTGTGGGTTCATGCCCCCCGATGAATAGCTTGAGTGACAGAAACAAGAGTCTAGGGGATGTGTTATTGCCATCAGGGGGTAAACAACGGTGCTTCTACTTGCGGGTGCAAGGATTGTTTACTTTACTCAAAGTTCTTTTAATACAGTGTTATGTTTCTTTGGGTTTACCCTTTGGGTGGGGCTCGCAACTTAATACCAACGAGATGTTCTGGATAGATATCTCAAGGTGGATGATTAGTGAGTAGATGCAGATGGATTTCTGTCTACTTGTCTTGGTGTACTTCCCATGCTTTTGAGCCTCTTCCTTTCTTTTGTAGCATAGTTAGCATTGCGGTGCGTTTTTAATCCTGCCAATTGCCCAGCTGTAATTTGTTCACCTCGCATAGCTGTTTATCGTCTTTTGGGAGAGAGAAATCACTAGTGAACTTCATGGGACCCCGGTCCATATTTCGACCACTGTTTACACCTTCAATTTACTTCATGTTTTACTTTTTGTTGCAATTACCACTACTATCTACCCTTGTGTTTAATCCTTTGTAAACAACAAGGCCGGAGAGATTGACAACCTCTCTGAACTTTGTTGGGAGAAAAGTTATCTGTTGTGTGTGCAGGTCCAGGTAAATTAAGCAACCTTGAGTTGTGAACAACGCCATTGTTCACTTTACCACCTACTTGTCGATGTTGGAGTCCTATTGGACTGAATTTAAACCTTGGTATCTTTGCCAAGGGGAAATTACCGCTACGCTACATCTCAACCTTCCACTTGGGGTAACCAACGAAGGGCGAGAGATATTATCTCCTCACTAGCATCTAGAAATTTCTACCACCGTTGCCGGTGACTCCAGTCTACAAGATAGGGGAGTTGCACACTATCTTTTATCTTTGCTTTTTATTCTTGTTAGTTTACCTTTCAGTTTTTGTCTTAGTGTCCTTTATCAAAAATCACAAATTTTTTTACCTTGCTTTTAGTAGTCCTTCCTTTTTAGTCAAGCATGTTAGGACTTGGTGCCTTGAGGGAATCGGAAGTTCTATATTTCCATCAAAAGGGTGGAGAGAATATGAAGAAGGCATGGGACATAATTTCTAATGCACATAGGATATTTATGCCTTGGATACCAATAAAAATTGTTCTTAGAATTTTTTACCATGGTCTTTTTAGATGGTGTAAACACTCTCTTGATATTATAGCTGAAGGAGATTTCTTAGAGTGTGATGAAGCTAGAGCTCTTGATATTATACATGGTCTATGTAGTTATTTTGTTTATGATCATAGTTTTGATACTGTTATAGATAGACTTGCTGCTATTGAGAGGAGAATGGATGCTCTAGACTTGAGAAAAGTAGAGAAACCCAATCCCAATAAGAAAGATATCTTGGAGATAGATAATGACTGAGGGCCTTTTATTAGAATTAGCATCTCTAATCAAGACTTCCTTGCTTTTTGTGAAATTGGATCCATGGTTTCTACAATGCTGATACGTCCAAACGTATCTATAATTTTTGCTTGCTCCATGCATGTTTCGTGTGATATTGCTATGATCTAGATACACTTTCATACACTTTTGATCATATTTGGACTAACTTATTAACTCAGTGCACCACAGTGTCAGTTCCTGTTTTCTGTTGTTTTTCTATTTCAGGTTTCCCCCATATTAAACGTGCTCCAAAAATTCGGGAAAATCAGTTAAAAATCAGCGTAACGGAAGCTTCCGGAGTCCCGAAGGAGGGCCAGAGTGGCCCCACCTGGTGCCCAGGCGGTCAGGTGGCACGGCCTAGGATTTGGCCGCGTCGGGAGGCCGCCTGGACACCTGGTGGCCCCCCTGGCTTCCCCCTTCGTCTATTTATTCCCCGTAATGTGAAACTTCCGAAAACAGAACCATTTTTCTCGATCTCGCCTCCGTTCCGCCGCCGCCACGCTTCCAAGATCAGGAGCTCCAGCAGACCTCTTCCCGGCACACTATCGGGGGGAGGATTGACCTTCGGGAGCCTCTCCTCCACCATGTACGCTTCCCGGATGATCCGTGAGTAGTATAACTTGGACCATGGGTCCGTGAATAATAGCTATGTGATGTTCTCCTCCCCTCTTTATTCTTCATGGATTAGACCTCGTGAACTCCCCTACATGATCGAGGCACATATGTAATTTTCTACTGTTGCTATGCTGAGTTTTCTGGGATCTGATGGATTATGAGACTATGTTCAGTTTGTGATTGAGCAATATATTTGGTTCTTATCTTTTATATTTATGTTCTTTAGTAATTCTTGCATGTTCTCCGTTGCTGTTTATTGCTTTGGACAAGTAGTAGGTAGTGACTCCAAGAGGGAACGTTATGCTCGATTGTGGGTTCATGCCCCCTGATGACTAGCTTGAGTGACAAAAACATGAGTCTAGGGGGTGTGATGTTGCCACAAGGGGGAAAACAACGGTGCTTGTAACCGCGGTTGCAAGGATTGTTTACACTTTGGGTGGGACTCGTAACTTAATACCTGCGAGATGTTCTGGATAGATGTCTCAATGTGGATGATTAGTAGTAGATGCAGTTGGATTTCGGTCTACTTATTTTGGCGTACCGCCCATGATTTTGAGCCTCTTCCTTTCTTTGTAGCATAGTTAGCATTGCGGTGCGTTTTTAATCCTGTCAATTGCCCAGCTATGATTTGTTTACCTCGCATAGCAGTTTTATCGTCTTTTGGGAGAGAGACATCACTAGTGAATATCACGGGACCCCGGTCCATATTCTCATCGCTGCTTCCACGCTCTTTTATTTTCTGCTTTTACTTTCTAGCTGCTATCACCATTATCATTATCCCTTGCGTTTGATATTTTGTAAACAACTAGGCCGGAGAGATTGACAACCTCTCTGAACTTCGTTGGGAGCAAAGTTATTTGTGTAATGTGCAGGTCTAGGTTAAGAGAGCAATATTTCAAATGGCGCGTTGCTCGCTTCACCACCTACTTATCACTATCGGAGTCCTACTGGTCGACACTCAACTTTGGTATCTTTACCAAGGGAAATTTGCCGCTACGCTACATCTCACCTTCCACTTCGGGTAACCAACGAAGGGAGAGAAGCCATTATCATCTCTCGCGTATCAAGCAAATTTCTGGATCCGTTGCCGGGGACTCCGAGTGCCAAGATAGGGGAGTTGCACACTATCTTTTATCTTTGCTTTTTAGTCTTATTAGTTTACCTTTCAGTTTTTATCTTAGTGTCCTATATCAAAATCACAAAAAATTTATTTACCTTGCTTTTAGTAGTCCTTCTTGTTTAGATGAACATGTTAGGACTTGGTGCTTTGAGGGAATCGGAAGTTCTATATTTCCGTCAAAGGGATGGAGAAAATATGAAGAAGGCATTGGACAGAATTTCTGAGGCATATATGAGAATTATGCCTTGGATACCTATAAAATTGTGCTTAGAAATTTTTACCATGGTATTTTTAAGTGGTGTAAACACTCTCTTGATATTATAGCTAAAGGAGACTTTTTAGAGTGTGATGAAGCTAGAGCTCTTGATATTTTGCATGGTCTATCTAGTTATTTTGTTTATGATCGTAGTTTTGATACTGTTATAGATAGAATTTCCACTATTGAAAAGAGGATGGCTGCTCTAGACTTGAGAAAAGTAGAGGAACTTAAGTCCAACAAGAAAGAAATGTTGGAGATAGATGATGATTGGGATCCTTTTGTTAGGATTAGCATCTCTAACCAAGACTTCCTTGCTTTTTGTGACATTGGATCCATGGTTTCTACAATGCCAAAAATAGTTTATGATTCTTTGAAATTAGACATGGATAAATTTTCATCTTATCATGAACATGCTAATGGAGATATTTCAGAGGTTAAGGGAAAGGTAAAAGGATTCCAAGTTGCATTCCTTGATAGGGTTGCAACGATGGATTTCTTCGTCATGGAACCAAACCAAAGTAACATCATGCTTGGAAGGGACTTCCTCCGAGCTATGAAAGGCTTCATTGATATTGGTAAGGGGCACATATGCTTACGTGGAAAAGCAAAAGTTAAGTACCTATTTCCTAGGAAGAAGAAGAACGAGATTGTTGAAAATCAATTTGAAGGTTTTAATAACTCCGATGATCTCGGGGACCTTTCAATCTTCTTTTTTGCTTTATGCCTAGCTTAAAGGCTTAAAATAAAGCGCTTGTTGGGAGGCAACCCAAGATGTTTTTACTTCTGTTTTTAGTGGTATTGATGATTGTTACTACTGTAGCAACATCATTGTATCTTTATTTTTAAGCTTTGTGCCAAGTTCTAGCCTCTAATGATAACAGAAGCAAAACTTGTGACATGTTGTCCGAAAACAGATTTTGTCTGCTTGACGGAAAAATCAAAAAAAATCATCAATTCATCTTTTTAAGCTGAATTTTTTACACATCATGATCTATACAATTGTGAAACTTTCATATGTTCTGAGTTTTTTTATTTGAGTTGCATAAGTACCCCGAAAAATTATTTAATACCTGCTGTTCGGTTTTTCACAGATTCTGCCACGTTTTGCCTTTCCTCACTTTTGCAAACAATAAGCTTGCTTTTTCTGTGCAAAATCTTTTTGGCAATCTTGAGAAACAGTATCTCTTAAAGAACATTTTTATTTCCAGTAGAGAAAAAATATTTTATTAAGGGTACTAACCTCTCTAATCAGCTTATGATGAGTTATGTATGAAGGGAGTTTTCAAGTGTGCGAAATAAGATGATGAAAGAAGATCCGGGAGTGTCAAACGCTCAAGCTTGGGGATGCCCCCATGCATCACCAATAAATATTCAAGGAGACTCAAGCGTCTAAGCTTGGGGATGCTGATACGTCCAAAATGCATCACTATTTTATATAGTAATTCTATCTTATTCATTGATATGTTTCATGTTATGATGCTGTTCTTATGTTGTTTTGACTTATTTTACACGGTTTGCAACTTTCTGATGCCGAAGCAGCAGACGCAGGATTCAGCGGTAAAAAGTGGACGCTGAGTTGCTGAAGAAGAATACCTCCAAATTACCTGAAAATCGACGGAGGGTATTTTTCGGAAGAATGACGAAGACACGCCCAAGAGGAGGGCGCCTGGACCCCTGGACCCCTGGACCCCTGGGGCCACTCCCGGCTCCCCCCTTTGGCCTATATATCACACACATATCGGAAACCCTAAAAAGAGAGAGTTTTCGGAGTTCCGCCGTCGCTCCGTGGCGGAAACCTACAAAGGAGAAAAGACATCCCCGGCGGGTAGATTCCGCCGGGGAGAACACCTCCCGAAAGGGGAGATCATCGCCATCGTCATCACCATCATCACGGGCATCATCGAGATCATCATCAATATCATCCCCAACATCGGCACCATCTCCACCACCATCCAATCTCACCTCACAATTTTATCTT
Organism: Bromus sterilis; assembly: GCA_950022295.1. Classification (NCBI taxonomy): domain Eukaryota; kingdom Viridiplantae; phylum Streptophyta; class Magnoliopsida; order Poales; family Poaceae; genus Bromus; species Bromus sterilis. Next base: position 276,726,232 of record OX465599.1, on the reverse strand, counting down.
GTGTTGTAATCCGTACTATATATCCTCTCCACCCTACCAGTGTTGATTACTACCGTGTGATAAATGCTATTGAGTTTTGTTGGAGAATTATCATTGTGTCCAGATTGTTTATCATCTATTTATCCACACTGATCATGATCTCTTTTATGTCTTGTGAGTAGTTACTTTAGTTCTTGAGGACATGGGAGAAGTCTAGTTGTTAGTAGTCATATGATGTTGAAGTAATATGTGTTGTTTGATATTTAAGTTGTTTTGTTATTTTCCTAGTGGTGTTGTGTGAGTCGAACACTCAACACTTCGCCTTATTAAGGACCTAGGGGAATACATTGTGTACAAAGTATGCTTACGGTGGGTTGCCGGAGTGACAGAAACCTGAACCCCAGTTCGCACACTTTTGCACAAGGGAACAATGGATCAACGATCGTATTGCTATGGTTAGGATTTTGCCTTAATTACTATCTTGTATTTGTGGATGCTTGCAAGGTGTTTAATCATAAGAGTGAACTTATCTTAGTCTAGAGGGTGTACTAGCATAGATCCACCCACTCAACACTTATCAGCACGTCACATAATACCGATACGGAATATGGCGAAAGCACATGACTATTTCTCCCGTGTGTCCTCAAAAACCCTTTAGCTTTTTTAATTTCAGTTGCTAGGCCTCTCCTTTGTTCAAAAGGATCGGGCCACTTGTTACTCCTAAGTGCCTTTTACTTTGCTCTTTTTTATCTTTCAGTCGTTGATGGCTTCTCGCCCCTCGTTGGTTACCCCAAGTGGAAGGTTTGATGTAGCACAACGGGAAGTTTCCCTTAGCGAAGATGCTAAGGTTTAGATTGTCTCCAGTAGGACTCAAGAGATACAAGTAGGTGGTAAAGTGATCAATGGCGCCATTCACAGCCTAGGTTGCTAACTTCACCTGGACCTGCACACAGATACAAATAACTTTGCTCCCAACGAGTACAGAGGAGTTGTCAATTCCTCCGGCCTTGCTGTTTACAAAGGATTAATGCAAGAGATAATAATGATAGTGATAGCAACGGAAAAGTAAATACTAAAAGTAAATTGGTAGTGTGAACAATAATGTGAAGATGGACCGGGGTCCCGCGATTTTCACTAGTGATCTCTCTCTCCCAAAAGACGATAAAAGTGCTAGCGAGGTAAACAAATCACAGTTGGGCAATTGACAGGATTATGAAGGCACCGCAATGCTAACTATGCTGCAAAAAAAGGAAGGGCTCAAAAGCAATGGGCAGTACGCCAAGGTAAGTAGACTGAAAACAATCTGCATCTACTACGAATCATCCACCTTGAGATGTCTATCCAGAACATCTTGCTGGTATTAAGTTGCGAATCCCACCCAAAGTGTAAACTCAAAACAACAGACAATTGCATTAAAAGAACTTCGCGTAAAGTAAAAAATCCTTGCACCCCCAAGTACAAGCACCGTTGTTTTATCCCTGGTGGCAACAGCACATCCCCTAGTCTCATGTTTCTGTCACTCAAGCTAGACATCAAGGGGCTGAACCCACAATCGAGCATAACACTCTCTCTTGGAGTTGCAAATAAAATACTTGGCCAAAGCAAATATCGCAACGGAGAACATGCAAGAATTTACTCAAGAACAAAATACAAAAGAGAAGAACCAAATATATTACTCATCAAAATCTGAACATAGTCTCATAATCCATAAGATCCCAACAAACTCAGCATAGCAACAGGAGAAAATTACAAAGGTGCCTCGATCATGTGAGGCAGCTCACGAGGTCTCGAAAGTGGAAGCGCAAAAGAGGGAGAGATAGATCACATAGCTACTTGTCACGGACCCATGGTCCAAGGGGAACTACTCATGGTACATACGGGAGGCGTCCATGGCTATGGATGGTCTCCCGAAGGGGGTAGCTTCTCCCGGCAGGGTGCCGGAGCAGCTTCACCAGGCAGCCCCGATCTTGAAACGGCGGCGGCGGCGGAACAGAGGCAAGATCGAGAAAAAGGAATTCGTCCTGAGGGTTTCCGTCACGGGGGGTAAATATAGGCGAAGGGGGGTGTCAGAACCCCAACTTAGGTATGTGCTAGGGTAAGCTTAGGCCTTTGCATCATGATAAAATTTTCAAAAGAAATCAAAATGGGAGAGAGAACAACCCCCAGATAAATTAATTCAAAAGGCCAGATAAAAAGTTTCTCCAAAAATTCCCTTTGCATTTTTGAAAAGTCTTATAAATGAGTGTGATCACATATCAAGTGATGTGTGACCCACCCCATGCTCATAGATTTTTCAAATATTCAAACAGGAGCATGGAATTAAATTTAAACCCCCATTTGAATTAAAGTTCAAATGATTTGATTTTTAAAAAGTGCCAAACTTTATAAGTAGCTACTCTATTATAATATGAGGCCATATAAAAAGTTTCAGCATTTTTAAAAATGACTGGCTATTTTTTTAGCATGGCCAACATATTACAGAAAAGAAAACAGAAAAGAAAAGAACAGAAAACTTACCTGGCGCCTAGGCGAGGCCCACCTCTTCTGGCCCAGTCCAGCCCACCTGGACCCCTCCCCTATCGTCTTCCTCCCCGCGCCTCCAAGCTGCTCGGTAGAATGCCACCGAGATAGCCGGGCACGGCGTCGTCTCCCCAGCCTCCACCTGCCCTCCCCGTCCCTTCTACATGCCCCTGGAGACGCACCCGAGTGCCACGCCTCCATTCCTCCCCTCCAGAGCCTCTCCCTCTCACTCCTGCGATGAGCCCGACGACGACCCGAGCGCCGCCGTCGCCATGCCGTGAAGAACGCGTGACCATCGTCACCTCCAGGCCGCACCAAGCTGTCCTTCCTCCTCGCCGCCTTCGTCTTCATCACCGTGCGGAAGATCGCGAGCCAATTCGACCCCGAGCCGCCGGATTCTTCATCGAGTTCTCGCCGGCCGCCGAGAAGACCACCGCCAAATTCGTCGCCATTGTTGCCTCCCCGTCTCCACCGCCGGTGCCATCGCATTCACCACCTTCTGGTGAGCATTTCCACTCGCCTTGAATCTTTCCACTCCTCCTCTAGCCACTTCCACCATGAGAGCAGAGCTCTGCCGCCGCCATGGTCGACGCAGCGCAAGCTCTGGTGCCCCTGGCGTTGCCCCAGTGCACGCATTTGGACCCTGGCCTCGTCAGCTTTTGAACGCGACACTAGTTGGCCTAATCCATGCACCACAACCCCGCGCCCGAGCTCGCCGTGGTTCTGTCGCCGCCGAGCTCATCGCCGCCGTCGCCCCAGACCCTCCCCCGAGCCCCTGATGCCACCACTCGACGCGGACGGCCTCCAGGAACACACCCGTGCCCTCCGTTCCCCTCCCCGTGCCCCGTAGCCGATTCCGGCGAGGCGCCGCCGTGGCCAGTGCCACCGGCGTCAAGCCGCCGGGCACATAGCCCTTAATCACTAAGTTAACCACCCCGGTGACCATGACAGGTGGGGCCCCAGTCCCCTAATCCCTCTCTGTTTAGTTTAAACAGAGGGGTTAAACCCCACTGAGGCTGACAGCAGGGCCCCACTCGTCAGCTGCCCCCTGACGTCAGCACTGCGCCAGGCTGACGCAGTAAAGGATTTAAATCGATTTAAGAAATTCCAGAAAATCCAGAAAATAGCCCAAACTTTGGAAATTCATAGAAAATTCATATTAAATCCAAAATGGACAAATAATATATGAAAAATGATCAGGAGAAAATAACCTATCCAAATATCCAACTTTCAACTTTGTTTGAATTGAATTTAAAATGTGATCAGTAGCATTTTCTATTTGATTTAAATGGAATTAAATCAAATTCAATTCAAAAGTTTTTGCAACTTGAACCATGGCAACATGCTACATTTCACTTACACATCAGAGGCATATCATACACATTTCCAAATGATTCAAATTGATCAATCAATGTCACATGTAACTTGGCTAAGTTTGAATTCAAATTGGAGTTTGAATTTGCAATTCAATTTGCAATATACTCCATTTAAATGGAATTGCCCAAACACATCAGAAACATATACATCAAGTTTCAACCTTCAACCATGTGTTTGTGCATTGTATTTATATTGATTCCTTGTTTGTTGTTTGTCGAGTAGAGGAGGAACCGGAGCAGGAGGCTGCCCCCTTCGTTGAAGACACCGTTATCGAAACCTCGTCAGCAAGGCAAGCAAACCCCCATTGATCATGTCTATAAAATCCCACTTCCCTCTCATGTCTCGCTTATGCATTGTTTAGGATGATCACCATGATAATGTTTCTACCGCATAGTTGAACCCATATCCTTTGCATGACCTATCATCTTGTCACAGTAGTAAGCAAACCACAATCCTAGCAGATGTAGGAGTTGGTTGATATCATGTGGCCCCAGCAACTGTTACTGCTTATTGCATGCTTAGTGGTACAATGAGGTTGCTTATGATGTGAGTCGGGATGATGATAAACATGGTGTTGATGAAAGTGAAATGTGTTGGTGAATCTACCCTAATACAAGGTGAACGATGAGAGGCTGTGTAGGAGTACACAGTGGGTTGTCTCGTTGAACACCGCCTTAAGTCCGAGTTCTTGTGTGGTGATCCAAGAAGAAGAGTACAACCACACATTGGGCTCACTGACCCCTCTCATCCTAGTACCTCACCCCGTTCGAAACCCAAGGGTCGCAGTAGTTCGGAGTTCTGGTAGGGCTGTGGCACGGTCTGCGAAGTGGATGCACGGATTTTCATGACCGGATTGGGACCCTGCACACATCGTTTGAGGCTGTACTGGAACCTCGGCCGGACTTCCATACGGACCCCCCTCAAATAGGCGACTCTCTGGACTAGAACGGAGCTGTGGGCGAAGTGTTGTGGTGGCATCCTCGCTGTCACCTCTTGAACGGTGACATGCAAAAGGCGGTAACTGATGACACGTGTGTGTAGCGGTGCACCTCTGCAGGGTTAACAAAACTATTCGAATAGCCGCGTCCGCGGTTAAGGACTGCTTGGAGAGCTGTGCTCGATTATTAGACAACTTGAACTGGATACTTCTAAAACACACCAAGATAAGCGTGAGTGCTATGGTGTGCTTCTCGTGGGGAAGTTGAGGAAGTAACCATAGTGGTGTATTGGTTGAAGAGATGTAGTGGACTCGTGTATGCTTCTTACCTCAAGTATGGTACTGTAGTTCAGGACTAGCCAAGTCAAAGCTGGCACTTCTGCAAGTGAAACCCCATCTCCCTTTACCTTGATACATATGCATGAGTAGTATAGCTCCTATGTAAGTCTTGCTGAGTACGATTTTGTACTCACGTTTGCTTAATCTATGTTTTAGATGAACCCACCGACCCCGATGGTGACTTCTAACCGAAGCTCGAAGAATGAAGACTCAGACCAAGACGAAGCTAGTGTAGTCCCAGTCAGACGACTGGTTCCCTCGTGGAGGGCTTGTTTTTAGATAAGGCTTCTCTAAGCCATTTGTTAAACTTGTCTGTACTCAGACCTACTTTGCTTCCGCTTGTTTGTTGTAATGTTGGATCACATGCTTGTGATCTCTGTGTGCACTCTGTAAGAGTTATTAATAAAGATGTATACTTTGTAGAGAATTGCAATGATACCTGCTGTTCATACAAGGCATGTGTGCTGCGTGTATGTTTATAACATGCATGTCTTAGTATGGGTTTTCGAGACCTTAGTTGTGATCTGGCTGGCGGTCTTTTATACACCAAGTGGCCCTTAGATGTACGCAGCTTGGGGCATCGCGATGCGATTGTTCGAGACTCTGTCTCGTGCACACTTTGATGTATGATCGAGCCCGCCCTAGACCCCGACTAAGTGATCGGGCTGGAGTCAGTCTATGTAAGGGTTATAATACAATCTATAGTATGGTTGAGGCGACTTGTCTATGAGTATGGGAGTTCACCACCCATATCATTTAGACTTGTGTGCGGACGATGAGGACCCATTTCAGTTGATCATCCGGCCTGGATGGGATGCCCCTCACGTTCGATGCTTTCCGAGAACGTTCTGTGCTTGGCCTTGTCTGCTTAGACAAGTGGGTACGGTTCTCGGCTCTCCATATGATTGTGTTGTAGCGAGGCTTGCATACGCTAACCCCGGGTCCCGACAGACTTGGTATCAGAGCAGGACTGACTGTAGGATTATCAGCCTTGGCCGAAGTTGAGTCTAGCCTTCGATAGTTATATAGTTACTCTGGGTATATAAGGGAACAACACAAGGCTTTTTTTCTCCTTACCCTCATCATTCTGAGTTCTGAGTCACTCTCATCTTGTTCTACGGGAAGATAGGACTAGGATCACCTCTGTCTGATTAGAACATCTCGTTGATTGCCTCCTTATAGCCGTAGGATTGTTGTGGTTGTCCAGAGTCTCCGTATTTTGAGTTCCTTGAAGAAGTTCTGTCCAATTCTTCGAGGTTGTTTCATTTTCCATCCCGGTGTAGACGTTATGCTGCCGGAATTGTTCCGTGTTTCTTTGAGTCATTGCCTTCGCATTATTATCTTTTCCTCCTTAAATCATATCCTTTTATCCTTGACTCCATCGTACAACCTGTTCTGATTGTTGATTTTTATCACACAGGATGTCAGGTGGAACTCGTAGTGTTGTTCTTCGGAATCAAGACCGTGATCGGAATCGAAATGATGATGAACTTCCACCCCCGCCTTCTGCGGCGGAAATCATGATGGAAGCTGAGCGGAATAGACGTGATCTGACACGCCTTCTGGAGCTCATCGAGCAGAATACCGCCCACCATCGTAATGTGGTGGTCAGCATTCAGGACTTCATCCTCCTCAAGCCACCGGTATTCCGATGTTCTTCTGAGCCCCTTGAAGCTGATGATTGGTTCCGTTCCATCGAGCGTAAGCTTGACACTGCACATGTTGCTCCCGATGACCGAGTTATTTTCGCGGTATACTTCTTGGAAGGTGCTGCTCTTCAGTGGTGGGAGAACTGTGTTGCAATGCAGCCGGATGGTCACGTAGTGACTTGGCAAGAGTTCTGTGTTGCCTTTCGAGGGTACCACATTCTGGATGAGTTGATGGAGCGCAAGAAGGAAGAGTTTTGCAATCTGAATCAAGGAGAGATGTCCATTCATGAGTATGTGAGGGAATTCAACTGTCTTGCTCGTTATGCCCAAGATGAGATCACCACCGATGCTAGAAAGAAGGCAAGGTTCCGTAAGGGACTTAGCCCCATCCTTCTTCATGATCTCAACCTCATCGAATTTGCCACCTTTGAGGATTTAGTCAACAGATCCTTCAGAGCTGAGCATGGCAATGAAGTTTTCGAGAAGTCTCGCAAGCATGCTCTTGAGCTTGCCCCTTATTCTAGTTCACGCCCTCAGAAGCGCATGATCTGGATTCCTAACAGTTTGATCCACCAAAACAACCCACCGAGGCCATCCCTTGTGCCGCCTCGTCCACCAGCTCCACCGAACAACCTAGCTCCCCGCACTATCTTTGGAGCCTGCTTTAGATGTGGCCAGCGTGGTCACTATTCTCGTGAGTGCCCGGTCAACCAAAATGCTCCACCCCATGCCAAAGGAAACCCCACTGTTCGTGCCAAACCACCCCCGAAGGTTCCCACCACCAAGCCTTTCACTTCCACAAATCTTGGACGTGTGAACCAAATCTCTGTTGAGGAAACTGATAGTACTTCTGACGTCATTCTTGGTACGCTCCCAGTCAATTTTGTTCCCACTTCTGTTCTTTTCGACCCAGGAGCATCTCACTCATTCATGTCGGAGAGTTATGCACTTCGGCATGATGTATCCCTTGAAGAAATGTTCACCCCTATGATCATTCAAAACTCCTGGTTCCAAATGGAAAACTAATAGAGTAAGCCATGGTAATCAAATTGCAATTGAGGGTTTAGTATTCCTTGCTTCACTCATAGCCCTCAATTCTTCAGACATTGATGTCATCCTAGGCATGGATTGGTTATCAAGACAACATGCTTTTCTTGATTGTAAAGCCAAGTCAGTTAGACTTACACATCCTTCAGGCCATGTCTTTGGCCCCCGACAACTCCAATGGATGCGGAAGCTCACGAGCTACGCGCCCATACCAACCAGAACCCCTCCCGTGCCAGAAACCCCAACTCCGGCGAGTCTCCGGCAGGTTTCCGGCGACCCCGCCATTAGAGCCCCTAAACCTAAGCTACGTGGGAAAGAGAAGACCGTCTCAGTGCCGAGTACCCCACCTTCCTCCCGCAGACTTCTGAATCTCGGGACGAGATTATGTTGAGTGGGGGCGTGTTGTCAGAACCCCAACTTAGGTATGTGCTAGGGTAAGCTTAGGCCTTTGCATCATGATAAAATTTTCAAAAGAAATCAAAATGGGAGAGAGAACAACCCCCAGATAAATTAATTCAAAAGGCCAGATAAAAAGTTTCTCCAAAAATTCCTTTTGCATTTTTGAAAAGTCTTATAAATGAGTGTGATCACATATCAAGTGATGTGGGACCCACCCCATGCTCATAGATTTTTCAAATATTCAAACAGGAGCATGGAATTAAATTTAAACCCCCATTTGAATTAAAGTTCAAATGATTTGATTTTTAAAAAGTGCCAAACTTTATAAGTGGCTACTCTATTATAATATGAGGCCATATAAAAAGTTTCAGCATTTTTAAAAATGCCTGGCTATTTTTTTTAGCATGGCCAACATATTACAGAAAAGAAAACAGAAAAGAAAAGAACAGAAAACTTACCTGGCGCCTAGGCGAGGCCCACCTCTTCTGGCCCAGTCCATCCCACCTGGACCCCTCCCCTGTCGTCTTCCTCCCCGCGCCTCCAAGCTGCTCGGTGGAATGCCACCGAGACAGCCGGGCACGGCGTCGTCTCCCCAGCCTCCACCTGCCCTCCCCGTCCCTTCTACGTGCCCCTGGAGACGCACCCGAGTTCCACGCCTCCATTCCTCCCCTCCAGAGCCTCTCCCTCTCACTCCTGCGACGAGCCCGACGACGACCCGAGCGCCGCCGTCGCCATGCCGTGAAGAACGCGTGACCATCGTCACCTCCAGGCCGCACCAAGATGTCCTTCCTCCTTGCCGCCTTCGTCTTCATCACCGTGCGGAAGATCGCGAGCCAATTCAACCCCGAGCCGCCGGATTCTTGATCGAGTTCTCGCCGGCCGCCGAGAAGACCACCGCAAAATTCGTCGCCATTGTTGCCTCCCCGTCTCCACCGCCGGTGCCATCGCATTCACCACCTTCTGGTGAGCATTTCCCCTCTCCTTGCAGCTTTCCACTCCTCCTCTAGCCACTTCCACCATGAGAGCAGAGCTCTGCCGCCGCCATGGTTGACGCAGCGCAAGCTCTGGTGCCCCTGTCGTTGCTCCAGTGCCCGCATTTGGACCCTGGCCTCGTCAGCTTTTGAACGCGACACTAGTTGGCCCAATCCATGCACCACAACCCCGCGCCCGAGCTCGCCGTGGTTCTGTCGCCGCCGAGCTCATCGCCGCCGTCGCCCCAAACCCTCCCCCGAGCCCCTGATGCCACCACTCGACGCGGACGGCCTCCAGGAACACACCCGTGCCCTCCGTTCCCCTCCCCGTGCCCCGTAGCCGATTCCGGCGAGGCGCCGCCGTGGCCAGTGCCACCGGCGTCAAGCCGCCGGGCACTTAGCCCTTAATCACTAAGTTAACCACCCCGGTGACCATGACAGGTGGGGCCCCAGTCCCCTAATCCCTCTCTGTTTAGTTTAAACAGAGGGGTTAAACCCCACTGAGGCTGACAGCAGGGCCCCACTCGTCAGCTGCCCCCTGACGTCAGCACTGCGCCAGGCTGACGCAATAAAGGATTTAAATCGATTTAAGAAATTCCAGAAAATCCAGAAAATAGCCCAAACTTTGGAAATTCATAGAAAATTCATATTAAATCCAAAATGGACAAATAATATATGAAAAATGATCAGGAGAAAATAACCTATCCAAATATCCAACTTTCAACTTTGTTTGAGTTGAATTTAAAATGTGATCAGTAGCATTTGCTATTTGATTTAAATGGAATTAAATCAAATTCAATTCAAATGTTTTTGCAACTTGAACCATGGAAACATGCTACATTTCACTTACACATCAGAGGCATATCATACACATTTCCAAATGATTCAAATTGATCAATCAATGTCACATGTAACTTGGCTAAGTTTGAATTCAAATTGGAGTTTGAATTTGCAATTCAATTTGCAATATACTCCATTTAAATGGAATTGCCCAAACACATCAGAAACATATACATCAAGTTTCAACCTTCAACCATGTGTTTGTGCATTGTATTTATATTGCTTCCTTGTTTGTTGTTTGTCGAGTAGAGGTGGAACCGGAGCAGGAGGCTGCCCCCTTCGTTGAAGACACCGTTATCGAAACCTCGTCAGCAAGGCAAGCAAACCCCCATTGATCATGTCTATAAAATCCCACTTCCCTCTCATGTCTCGCTTATTCATTGTTTAGGATGATCACCATGATAACGTTTCTACTGCATAGTTGAACCCATATCCTTTGCATGACCTATCATCTTGTCACAGTAGTAAGCAAACCACAATCCTAGCAGATGTAGGAGTTGGTTGATATCATGTGACCCCTACAACTGTTACTGCTTATTGCATGCTTAGTGGTACAATGAGGTTGCTTATGATGTGAGTCGGGATGATGATAAACATGGTGTTGATGAAAGTGAAATGTGTTGGTGAATCTACCCTAATACAAGGTGAACGATGAGAGGCTGTGTAAGAGTACACAGTGGGTTGTCTCGTTGAACACCGCCTTAAGTCCGAGTTCTTGTGTGGTGATCCAAGAAGAAGAGTACAACCACACATTGGGCTCACTGACCCCTCTCATCCTAGTACCTCACCCCGTTCGAAACCCAAGGGTCGCAGTAGTTCGGAGTTCTGGTAGGGCTGTGGCACGGTCTGTGAAGTGGATGAACGGCTTTTCAAGACCGGCTTGGGACCCTGCACACATCGTTTGAGGCTGTACTGGAACCTCGGCCGGACTTCCATACAGATCCCCCTCAGATAGGCGACTCTCTGGACTAGAACGGAGCTGTGGGCGAAGTGTTGTGGTGGCATCCTCGCTGTCACCTCTTGAACGGTGACATGCAAAAGGCGGTAACTGATGACACGTGTGTGTAGCGGTACACCCCTGCAGGGTTAACAATACTATTCGAATAGCCGCATCCGCGGTTAAGGACTGCTTGGAGAGCTGTGCTCGATTATTAGACAACTTGAACTGGATACTTCTAAAACACACCAAGATAAGCGTGAGTGCTATGGTGTGCTTCTCGTGGGGAAGTCGAGGAAGTAACCATAGTGGTGTATTGGTTGAAGAGATGTAGTGGACTCGTGTACGCTTCTTACCTCAAGTCTGGTACTCGTAGTTCAGGACTAGCCAAGTCAAAGCTGGCACTTCTGCAAGTGAAACCCCACCTCCCTTTACCTTGATACATATGCATGAGTAGTATAGCTCCTATGTAAGTCTTGCTGAGTACGATTTTGTACTCACGTTTGCTTAATCTATGTTTTAGATGAACCCACCGACACCGATGGTGACTTCTAACCGAAGCTCGAAGAATGAAGACTCAGACCAAGACCAAGCTAGTGTAGTCCCAGTCAGACGACTGGTTCCCTCGTGGAGGGCTTGTTTTTAGATAAGGCTTCTCTAAGCCATTTGTTAAACTTGTCTGTACTCAGACCTACTTTGCTTCCGCTTGTTTGTTGTAATGTTGGATCACATGCTTGTGATCTCTGTGTGCACTCTGTAAGAGTTATTAATAAAGATGTATACTTTTTAGAGAATTGCAATGATACCTGCTGTTCATACAAGGCATGTGTGCTGCGTGTATGTTTATAACATGCATGTCTTAGTATGGGTTTTCGAGACCTTAGTTGTGATCTGGCTGGCGGTCTTTTATACACCAAGTGGCCCTTAGATGTGCGCAGCTTGGGGCATCGCGATGCGATTGTTCGAGACTCTGTCTCGTGCACACTTTGATGTATGATCGAGCCCGCCCTAGACCCCGACTAAGTGATCGGGCTGGAGTAAGTCTATGTAAGGGTTATAATACAATCGATAGTATGGTTGAGGCGACTTCTCTATGAGTATGGGAGTTCACCACCCATATCATTTAGACTTGTGTGCGGACGATGAGGACCCATTTCAGTTGATCATCCGGCCTGGATGGGATGCCCCTCATGTTCGATGCTTTCCGAGAACGTTCTGTGCTTGGCCTTGTCTGCTTAGACAAGTGGGTACGGTTCTCGGCTCTCCATATGATTGTGTTGTAGCGAGGCTTGCATACGCTAACCCCGGGTCCCGACAGGGGGCGTCGAGGGGACCCACCAGGCAGCCAGGAGGCCTCCCGGCGCGGCCTAGGGTGGGGCCGCGCCAGGGACCCTCCTAGCTCCCTGGTGGTGGCCCCCCTTCGCTGCTTTGGTGTTTCCGGAAGCTTCTGCGACGCTGATTTTTTATCTGATTTTCCTGAATTTTTTGGAGCACTTTTAATGGCCGGAAAACCTGAAATACAAAAACAGCAGAAAACAACAACTGGCAGCTGGGTGCACTGGGTTAATAGATTAGTCCAAATATGTTCAAAAGTGTATGAAAGTTCAAGAAAAACATGGCAAAGTCACACAAAACATGCATGGAGCAAGCCGAAATTATAGATACGTTTGGGACGTATCAACATCCCCAAGCTTAATTCTTTCTCGTCCTCGAGTAGGTAAATGATAACAAGCATAATTTCTGTGGTGACATGCCACACAACCAAATAAGGACTTTTAAGTAAAGCAATCAAAGCATTCAATTCAATTCAAGTCTTAACAAGCAAGAGTCTATATTAGCATTGACTCAAGCAACAAAAGAACAAAGGGTACAAGAGCTCTTGCTGTCCATGACTCGAATGTCTCCAAATGGTGTTTGCGTGCAAGCAAGGGACTGGGAAGAAAGAGAAAAAAGGTTGTTGAGAACAACTATCTACTAAAGTTTCACACTTGGTCTCCTTTGGATTCTTATCTGGACTCGTCCCCAGACCACTAGTCAGGTACAAGTCAAACTGATCCACTCCCTTTAGATATTTTGAGGACTCATGCAATGGATGAGCGTGAGCAAGAAAGTTGACACCTGAAAGGCGAAACAGAAAGAAGGTGGAGGAGGAAGACAAAAATGTGTGAAAGGCTCACATCAATGAGGACAATCATAGGCGAGAGAAGGCCATATGATAGATATGATGTGAGGAGTAGGGATTGCCATACAACGGATGCACATGTGAGCTAAGGTAAGCTCTCCAATGGAACTAGTGGGGGTGCACCCAATTTGCTTGCTCAAGAAGACCTAGAGCTCATTTGAGGAGGCTCATCATTGGAATATACAAGCCAAGTTCTATAGTGCGAAGGTCCCACATAGCTATATGCATGATGATGATCTCTATGGAGTACAAGGGATAGAAGATGAAGTACTAGTGTGGATCTCTCTAAAGGAATAGTAGTATGCCCCCTTCTCTCTTTTTATTTTTCTTTTCTCTTTTTTTCTCTTTTTTTATTTTTTGGTGGCCTCAATGGCTCTTTCTTTAACTCTCATTTGTCCTCTTTGGGATCTTTTGATTTTGTACTCTTTGGGATATTTTGATTTTGTCCTCTTTGGGATCTTTTGATTGTGTCCTCTTTGGGATCTTTTCCTCACTTTAGGGGCAATAATCTATATTTTACAAGAATATAGGAGATCTTTCACACTTTACATAGGTACTCACATAAAGAAAATGTAAATATCATGAAGTATGCAAATGTATGCCTCTGCCAGTGTAGCAAGATATGCAATGATACTAGCGCGTCATGTAGCAATGTTTAGGGAAAGGCCCAACTAGCATGCGGCTCATCGATCAAGCAAGTAGCATGTATGACATGAATATCAAGTCATGAGAAGGTGGATGTTGCATGGCAATGTATCTCGGAAAGGCTATGGAAATGCCTTGTAGGTAGGTATGGTGGCTGTTTTGAGGAAAGATATAAGGAGGCTTATGATGACAGAGCGTATCGTGCCAAGGGTTTGGATGCACCGGCGAAGTATGCGCCAACTCTCGAGGTGAGAAAGGGCAATGCATGGTACCGAAGAGGCTAGAAAAATTATAGGTGGGTGGAAGTGTCAACTTTCGAATACTCACATTAGTCCGAAGAACTCATGCACTTATTATCGGTAACTCTCAATCTAATCAGGAGGTTCACAAAGAGACAGGTACCCCGAGGAGGAGTGTATGGGGGTTTGGTTATCCTTGCGCATCCTCGACTCATGGTACGTGAGTGTACTCTAATATTCGAACCCTCGAGAGGTTAGCGATCCATCTAGTAGCTAGAGTTCTCAACAGGGGTTTTTGGTTTTCAAAAAACACACGGATTGCCAAAAATACGACATCTATCACTAATAGGCAAGAGCTCTTGACACCAAAAGTTCAACCATTACTCTAGTCAATACCTCAAAACTATTGCAAGTTACTACTACAAAGAGAACATCAACTTTAACTACCTACTTTCAGTCAAGACACAGAACTCAGTGCAACAGGCAAACTCTCTAACAAGATAAAACATGCAACCTATAGAAAGTTCAACCTAAGACAAAAGAAGAGCTCTAGAAAAAAACTAAAGCATTACAACTAAACAGAACATCAGCTAAGAAAAGAAAAGGAACAGCTCACAGATAAAAGAATAAGCATGCAAATCATATGAGGAGTTCTAGTTCAAGCGGAGCGTGAATCTCTCCCACACAAAAGAGTAAGTAAGCTGGGATCTAACTTGTTACTACAGAAAACAAAGATAAAGAAAACTAAAAACGAAACAAAACCTAAGAGCGAGACGCTCCAAGAAAAGCACATAACGCATGAAGTGATAAAAATATAGTGCAACGAGAGACAAACTGATGATCGTCGATGGAGAAGGGGATGCACGGGGGCATCCTCAAGATTAGACGCTTGAGTCTCCTTGAATATTTGTTGGGGATGCATGGGGGCATCCCCAAGCTTGAGCGCTTGACACTCCCGAATTTTCTTTCATCATCTTCCATCGCGCACTTGAAAACTCCCTTCATACATAACTCATTGTAGACTGATTAGAGAGGTTAGTACCCTAATAAAATATTTTTTCCTCTACTGCAAATAAGGATTTCCAGGAAGATCTACTGTTTCTCAAGATTGCCAAAAAGTTTTTGCAAAAAAAAGAAAGCTTAAGGTTTGCAAAAGTACGGAGAGACAAAACGTGGTAGAATCTGTGAAAAACAGAACAGCAGATAGAAACGAATTTTTTAAGGGTACTTCTGCAACTCAAATCAAAAAATTTAGAACATACGGAAGTTTCGTAATTGTATAGAGCACGATTTGTAAAAATTTCAGCTCAAACAGATGAACTGGGATTTTTCTGTAATTTTTCTAGTCACGAGGACAAAATCTGTTTTCTGGACAGCATGTCAAAACTTTTACTTCCCTTGTCGTATGAGGCTAAACTTGGCACAAATCTTGAAAAATAAAGATACAATGATGTTGCTACAGTAGTAACAATCATCAAGACCAATAAAAACAGAACAAAAGAAAAAATAAAAACCTAAATTCGTTGCGGGCTGCCTCCCGAAAGCGCTTCTTTAGAGCCATTAGCTAGGCTTAAAGCAGAAGATCAAGTCTTTTCAAGAGAATAACTAGCCCTTGTGACGGACTCAAAAGGTAAATTAATCTTTTTGCTAGGGAAATGTTCCATCCCTTTCTTGAGAGGGAATTTGAATTTTATAGTTCCCTCTTTCATGTCAATGATAGCACCAACTGTGCGAAGAAAAGGACGTCCCAAAATAATTTGACAAAAAGGTTCACACTCAATGTCCATAATAGTGAAATCAACGGTAACATAATTGTCATTGACAATGATAAGAACATCGTCGATCTTCCCCAAAGGTTTCTTTACGGAAGAATCAACAATACGAACACCAAAAGAACAAGAATTAAAAGGTTTCAATTCAAGCATATCATACATTCTTTTGGGCATAACAGAGGTACTTGCTCCAACATCACAAAGAGCATAGCAAGAGAAGTTATTCAATTTAATTTTTATCATAGGATCCCAACCATCTTCTAGCTTCCTAGGTATGGAGGCTTCTAGTATAAGCTTGTCCTCCCTAACTTTGATTAGAGCATTTGTGATATGCTCTGTGAAGGCAAGATTGATTGTGCTAGTGTGGGGGTCTCCAGACATCTTGTGTAGGAAACCAATAACTTCTGGTAAAGTGCAGTTGTCAAAGTCTAAATCACTACTATCTACCAAGGAAGTAGTGATATTATTTAAGCTCACTTGTTTGAAAGCCTCTATGTTCATAGAGTTTTCCTCTTCTAAGGCGGAGGTGGTAGCATCACCATTGATAGGTCCAGTGGGACTAGAGGTGTGATGGGTGCTAACAGTTTGGACATCCTCAACTACTTGGATAGTGGCTACTGTGTGGTAGGTAGGAAGGTTCTTAGTTCTCTCTTCCTCCTCCTTTTCTCTAGCCCATCTCTCTTTAAGTTTAGCCATCATCCTAATATTTTCATTGATTTGTAACTGGATAGCATTAATAGGAGTGACCTTACTCTCCTCAAGGGGAGAGGTTCTAATTTTTAACATCTCAACATCAAGGGCTAAGTTGTCTACCTTCAAACAAAGATTATCTAATTTAGCTAGTTTTTCTTCCACATTCTTGTTGAAGGCCTTTTGGATAGTGATAAAGTCTCTAAGCATACTCGTTAGTTCTGAAGTGGAGTTTCTGGTGGTAGGATAAGTATTGTTCCCATAGTTGTTGGATGGGAAAGGCCTAGGATTGTTGCTACCAAAGTTACTCCTATAAGCATTATTATTGAAGTTGTTTCTAGAGACAAAATTGACATCTACTTGCTCCTGAGCAACCAAAGAATTTAAAGGAACATCTTGAGGATCAATAGAAGGTTTCTTGGTAAGTAGAGACATGATAAGGTCAACCTTTTCATTTAAAGAGGAGATCTCCTCGACAGAATTTACCTTCTTACCAGTTGGAGATCTTTCGGTGTGCCACTGAGAGTAGTTCAGCATCATCTCATCTAGTAGCTTTGTGGCAGCACCAAGCGTGGTTGACATAAAAGTTCCTCCCGCGGCCGAATCTAACAGGTTCCGCGAGGTGAAGTTCAAGCCTGCATAAAAAGTCTGGATAACCATCGAGGTAGTCAGCCCATGTGTAGGGCATTTCTTGACAAGCGTCTTCATACGTTCCCAATCCTGGGCAACGTGTTCATTATCCAATTGCCTGAAATTCATAATGTTACTCCGCAATTGAATAATTTTAGCAGGGGGATAGTACTTCCCTATAAAAGCATCTTTGCATTTACTCCAAGAATCGATACTGTTCTTGGGCAAAGATTGTAGCCAGTCTTTGGCTCTTCCTCTCAAAGAGAAAGGAAAAAAGCTTCAGCTTGACGATGTCTCCATCCACTTCCTTGTACTTCTGCATGTCGCGGAGCTCGATAAAGTTGTTTAGGTGCAAAGTAGCATCTTCTCCTGCTCCTGAGAATTGATCTTTCATAACAAGGTTAAGTAGAGCAGGTTTAATCTCATAAGAAGGTGATGAAGTGGTAGGTGGAGCAATAGGAGTGCAGATAAAGTCACTGTTGTTGTGACTAGTGAAGTCACACAACTTAGTGTTTTCATTGGAACCCATAGTAGCAGCAGGTATTTTTGGTATTTTTTATTAAGGACACAAAAGTAAAAACTGAAAGGTAAACTAAAAAGACTAAAAAGCAAAGGTAAAATATAGTGTGCAACTCCCCTATCTTGTAGACTTGAGTCCCCGGCAACGGCGCCAGAAATTTGCTTGATGGCTTCTCGCCCCTCGTTGGTTACCCCAAGTGGAAGGTTTGATGTAGCACAACGGCAAGTTTCCCTTAGTGAAGATGCTAAGGTTTAGATTGTCTCCAGTAGGACTCAAGAGATACAAGTAGGTGGTAAAGTGAAAAATGGCGCCGTTCACAACCTAGGTTGCTAACTTCACCTGGACCTGCACACAGATACAAATAACTTTGCTCCCAACGAGTACAGAGGAGTTGTCAATTTCTCCGGCCTTGCTGTTTACAAAGGATTAACGCAAGATATAATAATGATAGTGATAGCAACGGAAAAGTAAATACTGAAAGTAAATTGGTAGTGTGAACAATAATGTGAAGATGGAATGGGGTCCCGCGATTTTCACTAGTGATGTCTCTCTCCCGAAAGACGATAAAAGTGCTAGCGAGGTAAACAAATCACAGTTGGGCAATTGACAGGATTATGAAGGCACCGCAATGCTAACTATGTTGCAAAGAAAGGAAGGGCTCAAAAGCAATGGGCAGTACGCCAAGGTAAGTAGACCGAAATCCATCTGCATCTACTACGAATCATCCACCTTGAGATATCTATCCAGAACATCTCGCTGGTATTAAGTTGTGAATCCCACCCAAAGTGTAAACTCAAAGCAACAGACAACTGCATTAAAAGAACTTTGCGTAAAGTAAACAATCCTTGCACCCGCAAGTACAAGCACCGTTGTTTTATCCCTGGTGACAACAACACATCCCCTAGTCTCATGTTTCTGTCACTCAAGCTAGACATCAAGGGGCTGAACCCACAATCGAGCATAACGCTCTCTCTTGGAGTTCAAATAAAATACTTGGCCAAAGAAAATACCGCAACGGAGAACATGCAAGAATTTACTCAAGAACAAAATATAAAAGAGAAGAACCAAATATATGACTCATCACAATCTGAACATAGTCTCATAATCCATCAGATCCCAACAATCTCAGCATAGCAACAGCAGAAATTACATAGATGCCTCGATCATGTGAGGCAGCTCATGAGGACTCGAAAGTGGAAGAACAAAAGAGGGAGAGATAGATCACATAGCTACTGGTCACGGACCCATGGTCCAAGGGGAACTACTCACGGTACATACGGGAGTCGTCCATGGCTATGGATGGTCTCCCGGAGGGGGTAGCTTCTCCCGGTAGGGTGCCGGAGCAGCTTCTCCAGGCAGCCCCGATCTTGAAACGGCGGCGGCAGAACAGAGGAGAGATCGTGAAAAAGGAGTCCGTCCTGAGGGTTTCCGTCACGGGGGGTAAATATAGGCGAAGGGGGCGTCGAGGGGACCCACCAAGCAGCCAGGAGGCCTCCTGGCGCGGCCTAGGGTGGGGCCGCGCCAGGGACCCTTCTGGATCCCTGGGGGTGGCCCCCCTTCGCTGCTTTGGTGTTTTCGGAAGCTTCCACGATGCTGATTTTTTATCTGATTTTCCTGGATTTTTTGGAGCACTTTTAATGGCCGGAAAACCTGAAATACAAAAACAACAAAAAACAGCAACTGGCAGCTGGGTGCACTGGGTTAATAGATTAGTCCAAATATGTTCAAAAGTGTATGAAAGTTCAAGCAAAACATGGCAAAGTCACACAAAACATGCATGGAGCAAGCAGAAATTATAGATACGTTTGGGACGTATCAGTCACTTATACCGAAAAACCCCTAAAAATTTATCTTTCAGTTCCTGCAGCTATTTCTTTACCAAAGTCACTTGCCAATAACTTCTGCTCCTCGTTGGGTTCTTCACTCTTATTTATCGAAAACGCTACAAACGATCCCCTATAGTTGAGGGTCATCAAGTATTGTTTTCTGGCGCCGTTGCCGGGGAGCGTAGCGCTATTATTAAGTGAAGCTGGTAAGGAAGTTTTTATATTTCTGTTTTTATTTTGTCGTTGCTGCTTTTGTCCTTATGGACACCTCTACTCTTGGATCGTTGTTTATGGGGAAACGCCCCACGACTGTGGTGGTCACTCCTACCCCAACTGAAATTGTGCCTTACAAAATACCATCTGGTATTATCAATTATGTCTTATCTAATCGTTATGCAGGAGATAGACATCCAGGTGAACCCTTGCTATATTTATCACAACTATGTTCATTATTCAAGCTTGCAGGTGTGTCACTGGAATTCTTCATGAAGAAATTATTCTCCGTATCACTTATGGGTAAAGCTTCAAATTGGGATAAGCTCCTTGATAACTCACATCTACTTAATTGGGAAGAGCTTATATCTCTCTTTTATACAAAGTTTTACCCTCTTCATGAAATTCATCGAGACAGGAATTACATCTACAACTTTTGGTCTCGCGACGGAGAGAGCATCGCTCAAGCTTGGGGGAGACTTAAATCCCTAATGTTCAAATGCCCTATCCATGAACTCACCAAAAATGTTATACTTACAAATTTTTATGCCAGGCTTTCTCGTCAGGATAAGGAGATGTTGGATGCTGATACGTCCAAAACGTATCTATAATTTTTGCTTGCTCCATGCATGTTTTGTGTGATATTGCTATGATCTAGATACACTTTCATACACTTTTGATCATATTTGGACTAACCTATTAACTCAGTGCACCCCAGTTTGAGTTCCTGTTTTCTGCTATTTTTCTATTTCAGTTTTCCCCCATATAAAAAGTGTCAGAAAAATTCCGGGAAAAATACAGGAAAAATCAGCGTACAGGAAGCTTCGCGAAGAGCCCGAGTGGGGCCAGAGGATAGCCAGGGGGCCCAGGCGGCCACCCGGCGCGGCCCCACCCCTGGCCGCGCCAGGGGGGCGCCTGGTCCACCTCTGTCTGCCCCCCTTCGCCTATTTATTCTCCGTCACGGGGAAACTCTGAAGACAGAACCCTATTTCGCAAACTCGCCTCTGTTCCGCCGCCGCCGCGCTTCCAAGATCGGGAGCACCAGAAGACCTCTTCCCGGCACCCTGCCGGAGGGAGGGCCGACCTCCGGGAGTCTCTTCTCCACCATGGATGCTCCCCGGATGTCTCATGAGTAGTTTTCCTTGGACCATGGGTCCGTGATCAGTAGCTATGTGATGTTCCCCTCCCCCCTATTTTCTTCATGGTTTAGACCTCGTGAGCTGCCCTACATGATCAAGGCACTTTTGTAATCTTTCTGCTATTGCTATGCTGAGTTTGATGGGATCTGATGGATTATGAGATTATGTTCAGATTGTGATAGAGTAATATTTTTTTTTATCTCTTATATTTTTGTTCCTAAGTAATTCTTGCATGTTCTCCGTTGCTGTTTATTGCTTTGGCCAAGTAGTAGGTAGTGACTCCAAGAGGGAACGTTATGCGCGATTGTGGGTTCTTGCCCCCCGATGACACGCTTGAGTGACAGAAACATGAGTCTAGGGGATGTGTTGTTGCCACAAGGGGGAAAACAACGGTGCTTGTTACCGCGGTTGCAAGGATTTTTTACTTTACGCAAAGTTCTTTTTAATGCAGTTGTCTGTTGCTTTGGGTTTACACTTTGGGTGGGGCTCGCAACTTAATATCAGCGAGATGTTCTGGATAGATATCTCAAGGTGGATGATTAGTAGTAGATGCAGTTGGATTACGGTCTACTTATTTTGGCGTACTGCCCGTGCTTTTGAGCCTCTTCCTTTCTTTTCTAGCATAGTTAGGGCCAGTTCTTCCCAGCTTCTCCCAGAATCGTCACTATAATTTTTTTACAATTCTACATAATTAGACCTTAATTAGATAGGATTGCCAAAAAAATATGGAGTGAAGGATGGGGACGATTCTAGGAAAAGCTGAGGAAAGTGACGATTATGGAAGAATCGCCGAAAAGAACTGGCCCTTAGCATTGCGGTGCGTTCATAATCCTGTCAATTGCCCTTCTGTAATTTGTTTACCTCGCATAGCAGTTTTATCGTCTTTTGGGAGAGAGACATCACTAGCGAACATCACGTATCCCGGTCCATATCCTTATCATTGTTTCCACGCTATATTTACTTTTCTGCATTTACTTTCAAGTTGCTATTATTATCCCTTGCGTTTTATCCTTTGTAAAAAACAAGACCGGAGAGATTGACAACCTCTCTGAACTTTGTTGGGAACAAAGTTATCTGTGTCTGTGTGCATGTCTGCGTCAGTTGCGCCGCTGACACCTACTTATCATCTCTGGAGTCCTGCTGGAGACAAACCTTGGTATCTTCACCGAGGAAAAACTGCTGCTGCACTACATCTCAACCCTCCACTTGGGGTAACCAACGAAGGGGGGGTGGGGCGAGACGCTCCAAGCATATCACATAACGCATGAAGTGATAAAAATATAGTGAGACGAGGGAAAAACTGATGATTGTCGATGGAGAATGGGATGCACGGGGGCATCTGATGACCCTCAACTGTAGGGGATCATTTGTAGCGTTTTCTATAAATAAGAGTGTCGAACCCAACGAGGAGCAGAAGGTATTGGCAAGTGACTTTGGTAAAGAAATAGTTGCAGGAACTGAAAGATTACTTTTTAGGGGTTTTTCGGTATAAGCGACAGAAAGGTAAAAAGCGAGCAAAGTAAAAGGCACTTAGGAGTAACAAGTGGCCCGATCCTTTTGAGCAAAGGAGAGGCCTATCAACTGAACTTATAAAATCTAAAGCGTTCTTGAGGACACACAGGAGAAATAGTCATGTGCTTTCGCCATATTCCGTATCGGTACTATGTGCTGTGCTGATAAGTGTTGAGTGGGTGGATCTATGCTAGTACACCCTCTATACTAAGATAAATGCAGAGTTCTTTTTAATGCAGTTGTCTGTTGCTTTGGGTTTACACTTTGGGTGGGGCTCGCAACTTAATACCAGCGAGATGTTCTGGATAGATATCTCAAGGTGGATGATTAGTAGTAGATGAAGATAGATTTTGGTCTACTTACCTTGGCGTACTGCCTGTGCTTTTGAACCTCTTCCTTTCGTTTTTAGCATAGTTAGCATTGCGGTCCGTTCTTAATCCTGTCAATTGCCTTTCTGTAATTTGTTTACCTCGCATAGCAATTTTATCGTATTTTGGGAGAGAGATATCACTAGCGAACATCACGTATCCCGGTCCATATCCTTATCATTATTTCCATGCTATATTTACTTTTCTGCATTTACTTTCAAGTTGCTATTATTATCCCTTGCGTTTTATCCTTTGTAAACAACAAGACCGGAGAGATTGACAACCTCTCTGAACTTCGTTGGCAACTAAGTTATCTGTGTCTGTGTGCAGGTCCACGTGAGTTGCACCGGTGACACCTACTTATCATCTCTGGAGTCCTACTGGAGACAAACCTTGGTATCTTCACTAAGGGAAACTTGCTGCTGCGCTACATCTTAACCTTCCACTTGGGGTAACCAACGAAGGGCGAGAAGCCATCAGATGCCTCCTCTAGCAGGGTATTCCAAACAAGAAGTGTCGAAGAAAAATGGGATCTCATCGAGAGGATCCAAAAGAATACTGAAGACTGGGAAATCGATAAAGGTATTGAACTTGCTATAGATTATGGGCATGATTATATTGAGAGCTATGTGAAAACTGGTTATTTTAATACCTTTTTTTCGAAGATTGGTCTTGATTCCCAGCTTATGATTGATTTCTGTAAGAACTTTGCCTCTCACATTGACTCTTCGAAAGAAGAGAGGGCTCGGTACCATAAGCCCTTTAAAGAATTACTTGTTGATATTCATGTTGCTGGCCCTATTTTGCCTGTAGTTTTTTATGAAAATCCCCCTTTTCCTATAAGGATGAGGGAGCACTCTTTTGTGTCAGGTATAATAAATAAAAGTGGGAGAAGAACTGACGAACCTGAGGACCTGATCAAGGTCGATCCTCAAGTTGCGATGGTTAAAGATTTAGTTACTAATGATGTTTCAGATTCCAAGATAAAATTTTGTGTTGTTTCAACTAACATTGTCACAGCCAAGAATAAGAGTCCAATTTCAAGTACACCAGTTGTATCTGTCAAGATAGGAGATCACAACTATTACGGGCTTTGCGATCTGGGATCCAGTGCTAGCGCTATTCCTTATTCACTCTATCAGGAGATCATGGGTGATATTTCACCCTGTGAACTTGAAGAGATCGATGTTACTATTTATCTAGCAAACAAAGAAAATATCTCTCCCATTGTAATTGTGAGAGATGTTGAAGTCCTATGTGGAAAGGTAAAGTATCCTACCGACTTTCTCGTACTTGTTTCAGTGCAAGATAGTTTTTGCCCTATTATCTTTGGTAGACCTTTCCTCAGCACTTGTGGTTCTATTATAGATTGTAAAAAAGGTAAAGTCTCTGTTGAATTCAATGGTGAGCCATATGAATTTAACTTTTCTAAATTTTCCAAGCAACCTCGTGGTACTGATTTACTCAGTGATGATAAAATTATTGAAAATATTGTTTCTATTGCTATTCCTCGTAATGATCCTTTACATCAATATATGGAAGACCATGAGAATTATATGCATATGCAGGAAAGAAATGAGTTAGACGAAATATTCACAAGACAAACCGCTATCCTGAAGCACAACCCTCCAGTTGAGCCTTTGGGGATCCTAGCGGAACCAAAAGAAGACCCGGTGTTTGACCTCAAACCATTGCCCGATACGCTCAAGTATGCCTATTTAGATGAAAAGAAAATATATCCTCTCATTATCAATGCTAACCTTTCAGGATTCGAAGAAGAGTGATTATTGGAGACACTTCGCAGACACCGTGGTGCCTTGGGCTATACCCTTGATGACCTTAAGGGGATCAGTCCATCGATTTTCCAACACACTATCAATCTCGAGCCCGATGCTAAGCCAGTTGTTGATCATCAATGACGGTTAAACCCAAGGATGAAGGACGTGGTTAGGACGGCGATTCTCAAGCTTCTGGCAGCAGGTATCATCTATCCTATAGCTGATAGTAGGTGGGTAAGTCCAGTTCATTATGTTCCTAAGAAAGGAGGTGTAACTGTTGTTCCTAATGATAAAAATGAACTAATACCTCAAAGAGTTGTTATTGGATATAGGATGTGTATTGATTACAGGAAGTTGAACAAAGCGACCAGGAAGGACCACTACCCGCTGCCCTTTATTGATCAGATGCTAGAGAGGTTGTCTAAAAACACCCACTTTTGTTATCTTGATGGGTACTCTGGCTTCTCTCAAATTCATGTTAACACCGCATATCAAGAGAAGACCACTTTCACGTGTCCCTATGGTACTTATGCTTACAGGCGTATGCCCTTTGGTTTATGCAATGCACCTGCTACTTTTCAGAGATGTATGTCTGCAATTTTTCATGGTTTCTGTGAGGAGATTGTGGAAGTCTTCATGGACGATTTCTCCGTCTATGGAACTTCCTTGGACCACTGTCTCAACAATCTTAATAAAGTTTTGCAGAGATGCGAGGATACAAACTTAGTTCTAAATTGGGGAAAATGTCACTTCATGGTTAACGAAGGGATCGTGCTTGGTCACAAGATTTCCGAGAGGGGAATTTAAGTGGACAAAGCGAAGATTGAAGCTATTGAAAGGATGCCCTATCCAAGGGATATTAAAGGTATTCGTAGTTTTCTCGGTCATGCTGGTTTCCATAGAAGATTTATCAAAGACTTTTCTAAGACCTCAAGGCCCCTCACTAATATTCTCCAGAAGGATGTTCCTTTTGTATTTGATGAAGATTGTAAGGAGGCTTTCGAAGTTCTTAAGAAAGCTTTGATAACCGCTCCTATAGTACAACCACCTGACTGGAATTTTCCCTTTGAAATTATGTGTGATGCTAGTGATTTTGCTATTGGAGCTATTTTAGGACAAAGGTTTGATAAGAAATTGAATGTTATACATTATGCTAGCAAGACCCTTGATAGTGCTCAAAAGAATTATGCTACTACTGAGAAGGAATTCTTAGCAGTAGAATTTGCTTGTGATAAGTTTAGGCCTTATATTTTTTATTCGAAAGTTATTATTCACACTGACCATGCTTCTCTTAAATACCTTATGGTGAAGAAGGATACCAAACCAAGACTCATCAGGTGGGTACTCCTTCTTCAGGAATTTGATTTACAGATTGTTGATAGAAAAGGAGCAGACAATCCGGTGGCGGACAATCTTTCAAGGATTGGAGATATAGCACATGATCCCATACCAGTCAACGACAGTTTTCCAGATGAACAACTTGCCGTTGTGAAAGTACAATCTCTCTCCGATCCTTGGTTTGCAGATTATGCTAATTTTATCGTTGCGAAGTATTTGTCTCCAGGTTTAACATTTCAGCAAAGGAAGAAGTTCTTCCATGATTTGAGGCACTACTTTTGGGATGACCCTAATCTTTTCAAAGAAGGTCCCGACGGGATCGTGAGAAGATGCATACCGGAACATGAGCAGAAGGACATTCTCAAGCAATGTCACGATAGTCCCTATGGAGGACATCACGCCGGTGAGAGGACCACACATAAGGTTCTCCAATCAGGTTTTTATTGGCCTACTCTCTTTAAAGATGCTAGAAATTATGTTTTATCTTGTGATAAGTGTCAGAGAGTTGGTAATATTAGTAGGAGGAATGATACGCCTATGAATTACTCACTAGTGATTGAGCCTTTTGATTGCTGGGGTTTTGATTTTATGGGTCCTTTTCCTCCTTCAAACAAGTACACTCTCAATTTAGTAGCTGTTGATTATGTGACCAAGTGTGTTGAAGCAATCCCCACTGAGAGTGCTGATCACAAGACATCTTTGAAAATGCTCAAAATGTAATTTTCCCTAGGTTTGGTGTACCTAGGTATCTCATGACTGATGGAGGATCACACTTCATGCATGGAGCTTTTAGAAAAGCTCTAGCTAAGTACGATGTTAATCATAGAATTGCTTCACCTTACCATCCTCAAACCAGTGGGAAAGTTGAGCTCACCAATAGAGAGATCAAGCTGATCTTGCAAAAGACAGATAACAGTTCTAGGAAGGACTGGTCAAAGAAGTTGAGAGATGCTTTGTGGGCATATAGAACTGCTTACAAAAACCCCATGGGCATGTCCCCGTATAATATGGTCTATGGCAAGGCTTGCCATTTGCCATTAGAATTATAACATAAAGCCTTCTGGGCTGTTTGAGAGCTTAATGCTGACCCAAAGTTAGCCGGTGAAAAGCGTCTCATGAACTTGACTTCTCTATATGAGTGGAGAAGTGAAGCTTACGAGAGTGCTAAAATGTTCAAGGAAAAGGTAAAGAAGTGGCATGATAGAAGGATTTTGAAACGCGAATTTAATGTTGGTGATAAAGTTTTATTGTTTAGGTATCGTTTCAGGTTTTCTCCAGGTAAATTACTTTCCAGATGGGAAGGGCCATTTCATATCGAATAAGTCTACCGTTCAGGTGCAATCAAGATTAACAATTTTGATGGCACCAATCCTCAAGTTGTGAATGGGCAAAGACTCAAGCATTACATGGCGGGAGATCCCATCAACGTTGATATAATATAATACACACAACAACTCATGAAGATTATGTTGCAGCCCCATTTCAGACACCAGCAGAAGCAGAATAAGAAAAGGTATGTATTACGGTAAGGAAACATCGCGAAACCTCCATAAAAGTTCCAGATTACGCGTTTTTGAAAAATATAGAAAATTCATGGCATAATTGGAGCCGGAGAGGATCTCCAGGGGCCCCAGGCGCCCCCCTGGCGCGGCCTGCCTCCTGGCCGCGCCGGGAGGCCGCATAGGCACCCTGGAGCCCGTCTCCGACTCCACTTTGGCTCGTTACCTTCCTATTGTTGCAGAAATTTTTGCTATATATTTGCCCGGATAGCCCCGACACCGTATCTCTCGATTTCGCGTGTTTTCTTCTCGAGCTGTTTCTGCCAGGAGATCTTTTAGCTAGACCTAGGTGCCATGGCTTCCCCAAGTTCCCCCAAGGACAAGTTCGTCGTCAACGTCATCAACCCTTACCTCGCTCAGGTGAAGAACCATCCTCGAACCGTCCAGTTGGAGGATGGTGCTCTTCACCAAGAGGATCTGAAGGAACCTGCCAAGGAGGGGAGCATCAAGGCTAGTCTAGAAGAGATGGAGCAAGAAGTCTTCAAGTACAAGAAGATGGTTGAGCGGGGTGTTGAAGACAATTTTGACATCATCAACGAGCTGAAGACGTTCTACAAGAAGGAGATGAGGAGGATATGGTCAAGCATCACTGCTACAGAAGAAAGAATTGATAATCTCCTAGGGCAGATCTATGATCCACACAACCAGAACTGTGAGTATGAACTAAAGTTTATGCGCATGGGTTTAGGTGCTGGAAGCAGGATCTTGGAGACTGAAGCCACTCATGGGACCGGGGAACCTCTACCATGGAAGCGCTTCGTCCATGACTACATCAACAAAAACTACAACAAGAATGAGGAGTAAATCTCCTTGGGTAATGGCATCCCTCAGCTTGTTCCAAGCTTGGGGGAGTGCCCGGTATCTTTATATTTATCTTAGTCTTTTAGAGTCAAGTAGAGTCGTATCATGTCTAGGGAAGTTATTATATGAAATAGGTGTTTGCATTGAGGTATATCACTCCTTCTGTGGAGAGTTTGTATCCGTGAGTGTGGAGTCGTCTATGATGGAATATTAATGAGAAGTCCATTGGTTCCTTCGCTGCACTCGGTATTCTCTTCATGCAATCGACCTTATATTATGATTCTTATGGGGAGTATTGACCTTATATCAGGTATGGCTTTGAAAACTTTATTTAATTTTGGCAAACATAGCTTTGGTCTTGACAACATGCATGTTTTCTCAAGTAGCGACATAGCCAAAACCTTTATGTTATTATGCTTGAAGTGTTATGTTGACAAGGAAGACAACTTGATGTGTTATGCTTACCTTAATGTTTATGCTTTATATGTTTTGCATCTAAGTTAGCATCAATTGTCTGTTCTCTCAAAGCCTTTTCTAGCCAAACTCTTTGCCTAGAAGATTTCTGCTTGTGCATCCATACCCTGAAACCAATACCTTCCATATGAGTCCACCTTACCTTCCTATTCATGGTATTTCCCTACCACTCCTATAAGTATAGAATTTATGTGTTATCCTTAAATGTTCAAAATCTCCTGTTTTGTGCCTCTTGTTTAGCTCATGAGGAAGTAGTAGGTAATTCATTATCTTCTTAAGTTGGACAAGTTTTACCCCGGGATTGCATGTCTAATCTGCAAACCCATAATACGAGGAGGAACTGGCATGAGTGCGCCCAGCTCGAAAGATAATATAACAAACAAACCCTCCTTCACGCTTGGTCTATGAGAAATCAGAAACTTTGGTAGTGATAAATTAAGGAGACTAAGGGGATGTGATCGTCCCCGCTTGGGAACCATTCCTCAAAACTTGTCCATCTTGAGAAGTAATTGAGCTATCTATTAGCATTCGTTGACAAACTATGCACCCCCCCAAAATTTATTTTCATTCTGTTTGATTTATGGATAGCACATGAGTTTTTCCTGCTTGCCTTTAACAAGGCCTTTCCTTTACTTTTATGTTGAGTCAGTTTTCCTACTTCTTTATTTTCCCAAAGAGAACAGACACTTGATGCTGATGAGGATTCATCCATATAATGTTGCATTAAGTTTTGCCATGCCATATCATTGTTGACATTATCTTTTGATGAGTAAGTTGTTTTGCGAAAGCTTTTTCCAAGCAAACATCTTCCTTTGTGTTAGCATTTGCACTTCATAACTAATAACATGTTCTTTCAAAATCTTCAATTTGTTTCATTATAATCAGAAAGAGGAAAAGTAAAAGTTATTAATTGTCCTTTGACCAAGGATATGTTTGCCATAATTTGATGAGTTTCTCAGCCCTACTTTTGATTATAATTGTTACTACTTTCTCATAAGGACCTTATGAGTTGAGGTTGCTGTTGAGGATGTTTGAGTTTGGTGAAGAAACCTTGATGCTTCTTGTCCGTATTCTATTTATCGACACTTCACTCTCTAAACTTGTGGACAGGTTTACCGAGCTCAGTATTCGCTTGGGGACAAGCGAGGTCTAAGCTTGGGGGAGTTGATATGTCCAAAATGCAGCACTATTTCCTATAGTAATTCTTTCTTATTCATTGATATATTTTATGTTATGATGTTGTTCTTATGTTGTTTTGGCTTATTTTACACAGTTTGCAACTTTCCGATGCCGAAGCAGCAGACGCAGGATTCAGCGGTAAAAAGTGGACGCTGAGTTGCTGAAGAATAATACCTCCAAATTACCAAAAAATTGACGGAGGGTATTTTTCAGAAGAATGACGAAGACACGCCGAAGAGGGGCCAGAGGGGGCCACAGGGTGCCCAGGAGGCCTCCCGGCGCGGCCCCACCCCTGGCCGCGCCGGGAGGGCGCCTAGACCCCTGGGACCACTCACGGCAACCCCCTTTGGCCTATATATCGCACACATATCAGAAACCCTAAACAGAGAGAGTTTTCGGAGTTCCTCCGCAGCTTCATGGCGGAAACCTACAGAGGAGAAAAGACATCTTCGGCGGGCAGATTTCGTCGAGGAGAACACCTCCCTGAAGGGGATATCGTCGCCATCGTCATCACCATCGTCACGGGCATCATCGAGATCATCATCAAAATCATCCCCAACATCAGCACCATCTCCACCACCATCCAATCTCACCTCACAATTTTATCTTGTGTTGTAATCCGTACTATCTATCCTCTCTACTCTACCTGTTTTGATTACTACCGTGTGATGAATGCTATTGAGTTTTGTTGGAGAATTATCATTGTGTCCAGATTTTTTATCATCTATTTATCCCCACTGATCATGATCTCTTTTATGTCTTGTGAGCAGCTACTTTAGTTCTTGAGGACATGGGAGAAGTCTAGTTGTTAGTAGTCATATGATGTTGAAGTAATATGTGTTGTTTGATATTTAATTTGTGTTTTTATTTTCCTAGTGGTGTTGTGTGAGTCGAAAACTCAACACTTTGCCTTATTAAGGACCTAGGGGAATACATTGTGTAAAATGTATGCTTACGGTGAGTTGCCGGAGTGACAGAAACCTGAACCTCAGTTCGCACGATTTTGCACAAGGGAACAATGGATCAACGATTGTATTGCTATGGTTAGGCTTTTGCCTTAATTACTATCTTGTATTTGCGGATGCTTGCAAGGTGTTTAATCATAAGAGTGCATTTATCTTAGTATAGAGGGTGTACTAGCATAGATCCACCCACTCAACACTTATCAGCACAGCACATAGTATCGATACGGAATATGGCGAAAGCACATGACTATTTCTCCTGTGTGTCCTCAAGAACGCTTTAGATTTTATAAGTTCAGTTGATAGGCCTCTCCTTTGCTCAAAAGGATCGGGCCACTTGTTACTCCTAAGTGCCTTTTACTTTGCTCGCTTTTTACCTTTCTGTCGCTTAAACCGAAAAACCCCTAAAAACTAATCTTTCAGTTCCTGCAACTATTTCTTTACCAAAGTCACTTGCCAATACCTTCTACTCCTCGTTGGGTTCGACACTCTTATTTATAGAAAACGCTACAAATGATCCCCAACAGTTGAGGGTCATCAGATGCCCCCGTGCATCCCCTTCTCCATCCACAATCATCAGTTTGTCCCTCGTCTCACTATATTTTTATCACTTCATGTGTTATGTGATATGCTTGGAGCGTCTCGCTGCTAGGTGGCTTCTCGCCCCGCCCCCCCTTCGTTGGTTACCCCAAGTGGAGGGTTGAGATGTAGTGCAGCAACAGTTTTTCCTCGGTGAAGATACCAAGGTTTGTCTCCAGCAGGACTCCAGAGATGATAAGTAGGTGTCAGCGGCGCAACTGACGCAGACCTGCACACAGACACAGATAACTTTGTTCCCAACGAAGTTCAGAGAGGTTGTCAATATCTCCGGTCTTGTTTTTTACAAAGGATAAAACACAAGGGATAATAATAGCAACTTGAAAGTAAATGCAGAAAAGTAAATATAGCGTGGAAACAATGATAAGGATATGGACCGGGATACGTGATGTTCGCTAGTGATGTCTCTCTCCCAAAAGACGATAAAATTTCTATGCGAGGTAAACAAATTACAGAAAGGCAATTGACAGGATTAAGAACGCACCGCAATGCTAACTATGCTACAAAAGAAAGGAAGAGGTTCAAAAGCACAGGCAGTACGCCAAGGTAAGTAGACCGAAATCTATCTGCATCTACTACTAATCATCCACCTTGAGATATCTATCCAGAACATCTCGCTGGTATTAAGTTTCGAGCCCCACCCAAAGTGTAAACCCAAAGCAACAGACAACTGCATTAAAAACAACTCTGCGTAAAGTAAACAATCATTGTAACTGCGGTTACAAGCACCGTTGTTTTCCCCCTTGTGGCAATAGCACATCCCCTAGACTCATGTTTCTGTCACTCAAGAGTGTCATCGGGGGGAATGAACCCACAATCTAGCACAACGATCCCTCTTGGAGTCACTACCTACTACTTGGCCAAAGAAATAAACAGCAATGGAGAACATGCAAGAATTACTTAGGAACAAAAATATAAGAGATAAAAACCAAATATATTACTCTATCACAATCTGAACATAATCTCATAATCCATCAGATCCTATCAAACTCAACATAGCAATAGCAGAAATATTACTAAGGTGCCTCGATCATGTAGGGCAGCTCACGAGGTCTAAACAATGAAGATCAAAGAGGGGAGGAGAACATCACATCGCTACTGATCACGGAACCATGGTCCAAGGAAAACTACTCACGAGACATCCGGGGAGCATCCATGGTGGAGAGGAGACTCCCGGAGGTCAATCCTCCCTCTGGCAGGGTGCCGGGAAGAGGTCTTCTGGTGCTCCCGATCTTCGGAAGCGCGGCGGCGGCAGAACAGAGTCGAGTTCGCGGAATAGGGTTCTGCTTCTGGAGTTTTCCCGTGAAGGGGGATAAATAGGCGAAAGGGGGCAGCCAGAGGTGGGACAGGGGCCCCAGGCGCCCCCCCTGGCGCGGCCAGGGGTGGGGCCGCGCCGGGTGGCCGCCTGGGCCCCCTGGCTCCCCTAGGGCCCCTCCCGGGCTCTTCTTGAAGCTTCCGTCACGCTAATTTTTTATCTGAATTTTCCCGAATTTTTCTTGCACTTTTTATATGGTGGAAAACTGAAATAGAAAACAGCAGAAAACAGGAACTGGCACTGGGGTGCACTGAGTTAATAGGTTAGTCCAAATATGATCAAAAGTGTATGAAAGTGTATCTAGATCATAGCAATATCACACAAAACATGCATGGAGCAAGCAGAAATTATAGATACGTTTTGGACGTATCAACATCCCCAAGCTTAATTCCTGCCCGTCCTCGAGTAGGTAAATGATAACAACATAATTTCTGTGGTGACATGCTAGCAACCATATAAGAACTTTGAAAAGTAAAGCAATCAAGGTTAGAGATTCAATTCAAGTCATAACAGGCAAGAGTCTATATTAGCATTGAAACAAGTAACAAAAGAACAATAGGTGCAAGAGCTCTCGCTGTCCTTGACTCGAATGTCTCCAAATGGTGTTTGCGTGCAAGAAGGGGGATAGGGAATACGAGAAAAAAGTATTTTTGTGTTGAGAACTCAATCTACTAAAGTTTCACACTTGGTCCTCTTTGGAATCTAATCTTGACTCGTCCCCAGACCACTAGCCAGGTACAAGTCAATTTGATCCACTCCTTTTCGATATTTCGAGCACTCGTGCAATGGATGAGCATAAGCACGAGAGTTGACACTTAGGATGACAAAGAGAGAAATATGGTGGAGGAGGAAGACAAAAAGGATGAGAAAGGCTCACATCAATGAGGACAATCATGGGCAAGAGATGCCAAATGATAGATATGATGTGAGGAGTAGGGATTGCCATGCACGGATGCACATGCGAGCTAGGAAGCTCTCCAATGGAACTAGTGGGGGTGCATCTAACTTGCTCGCTCATGAAGACCTAGAGCTCTTTTGAGGAGGCTCATCCTTGGAATATGCAAGCCAAGTTCTATAGTGTGAAGGTCCCCATATAGCTGTATGCATAATGATCATCTCTATGGAGTACAAGGATATAAAGGGAGTACTAGTGTAGATCTGTCAAAAGGATAGTAGTGTTGCCCCTTTTTCTCTTTTATTTCTTTTTTTCTCTTTTTTCTATTTTTTTGTATTCTTTTGGTGGCCTCAATGGCTCTTTCTATTTAACTCTCATTTGTCCTCTTTGGGATCTTTTAATGTGTCCACTTTGGGATGTTTTCCTCACTTAAGGGCAACACTCTATTTTACAAGAAGGTAAAGGAGATCTTTCACACTTTACAAGGTACTCAAAATCATAAAGAAGATGTAACTATCATGATGTATGCAATGTATTTCGCTGCCAGTGTAGCAGGAACATGTATGACATGAAGATCAAGTCATGAAGAGGTGGGAGTTGCATGGCAATGTAACTCGGAAAGGATATAGAAATGCCTTGATAGGTAGGTATGGTGGCTGTTTTGAGGAAAGATAAAGGGAGGCTTATGATGACAGAGCGTATCATGCCAAGGGTTTGGAAGTACCGGCGAAGGTGGACACCAACTCTCGGAGTGAGAAGAAGGCAATGCACGACACGGGAAAGGCTAGCAAAATATGGGAAGGTGGAAGTGCCAACTCTCAATACTTACATTAGTCCGAAGAACTCATGCACTTATTATCGGTAACTCTCAATCTAATAAGGAGGTTCACAAAGAGACAAGTACCCCGAGGAGGAGTGTATGGGGGTTTGGTTATCCTTGTGCATCCTCGACTCATGGTACGTGAGTGTACTCTAATATTCGACTCCTCAGAAGAGTAGTGATCTATCTAGTAGCTAGAGTTCTCAACTAGTTTTGTAGGTTTTGAAAATAAACACGGATTGCCCAAAATACGACACCTATCACTAATAGGCAAGAGCTCTTGACACCAAAAGTTCAAACATTACTCACATCAATACCTCAAAACCATTGCAAGTTACTACTAAAATTAAATAGCAACCTCAATTACCTACTTTGAAGACAAGACACAACACAGTGCAACAACCAACTCTCTTAACAAGATAAACATGAAAACTAAAAAGAGTTCCAGCAACAAACTAAACAAAAGCCAAGGCTCTTGCTAAAGACAAACTAAAACTAAGACTAAACATGGCAGTAGCTATGAAAAGATAAAGAACACACAACAGCAAAAAGATAGGCATGAAAAATCCTATGATGTGTTCTAGATTTTGAAAGTGGAGCGTGTTTCTCTCCCACACAAATTAAGACAGGACCTAACTTGTTATGAACAGCAAGCAAAGCTAAAGAAAAAAAATAAAACCTAAGAGCGAGACGCTCCAAGCATAGCACATAACGCATGAAGTGATAAAAATATAGTGAGACGAAGGACGTACTGATGATTGTTGATGGAGAAGGGGATGCACGGGGGAATCCCCAAGCTTAGACGCTTGAGTCTCCTTAAATATTTATTGGGGATGCATGGGGGCATCCCCAAGCTTGAGCGCTTGACACTCCTGGATCTTCTTTCATCATCTTCCATCGCACACTTGAAAACTCCCTTCATACATAACTCATCATAAGCTGATTAGAGAGGTTAGTACCCTTAATAAATAATTTTTCTCCACTGGATATAAAGATATTCTTGAAGAGATACTGTTTCTC
Source organism: Bromus sterilis (assembly GCA_950022295.1). Classification (NCBI taxonomy): domain Eukaryota; kingdom Viridiplantae; phylum Streptophyta; class Magnoliopsida; order Poales; family Poaceae; genus Bromus; species Bromus sterilis. The sequence continues at coordinate 276,690,763 of OX465599.1, read as the reverse complement.
AAGAGTGCCAAAAAGCTTTTGCAAATAAAAAGCAAGCTTAAGGTTTGCAAAAGTTAGGAGAGACAAAACGTGGCAGAATCTGTGAAAAACAGAACAGCAGATAGTAATGAATTTTTTAGGGGTACTTCTGCAACTCAAATCAAAAAACTCAGAACATACGGAAGTTTCGTAATTGTATAGAGCATACTGTGTAAAAATGTCAGCTCAAAAAGATGAACTGGGATTTTTCTGAAATTTTTCTGGTCACGAGGACAGAATCTGTTTTCTGGACAGCATGTCACAACTTTTACTTCCCTTGCCGTAAGAGGCTATAACTTGGCACAAAGCTGAAAAATAAAGATACAATGATGTTGATACAGAAGCAACAATCATCAAGACACAACAAAAGCAAAAAATAAAAACCTAAATTCGTTGCGGGCTGCCTCCCGAAAGCGCTTCTTTAAAGCCATTAGCTAGGCTTAATGCAAAAGAAGAATCAAGGGTATCCAAGATCAGAATCATAAAAACCCTCAAATTGATTTTCAATAAGCTCCTTCTTCTTCTTACTAGGAAAGATATACTTACCTTTCGCCACACCGCGTAAGCGTATGTGCCTATTACCAATATCAATGAAGCCTTTCATAGCACGGAGGAAGTCTCTTCCGAGCACAATGTTACTTTTGTTTGGCTCCATGATGAAGAAATCCATTGGTGCAGTCCTATGAAGGAATGAAACTTGGACTTCTTTTACCTTTCCTTTAATATCTGAAATATCTCCATTAGAATGTTCATGATAAGATGATAATATATCCATATCCAGTTTCAAAGAATCATAAACTATTTTTTGCATAGTAGAAACTATGGATCCAATATCACAAAGAGCAAGGAAGCTTTGGTTAGAGATGCTAATCCTAAAAAAGGGCTCCCAATCATCATCTATCTCCAACATTTCTTTCTTGTTGGACTTAAGTTCTTCTACTTTCCCCAAATCTAGAGCATCTAGTCTTTTTTCAATAGTGGCAAGTCTATCTATGACAGTATCAATACTACGATCATAAACAAAATAACTAGATAGACTATGCAAAATCTCAAGAGCCCTATCTTCATCACACTCTAGAAAATCTCCTTCAGCTATAATGTCAAGAGAGTGTTTACACCACTTAAAAAGACCATGGTAAAAATTTCTAAGCACAATCTTTATAGATATCCAAGGCATGATTCTTTTATGTGCTTCAGAAATTCTGTCCCATGCCTTCTTCATATTTTCTCCATCCCTTTGACGGAAATCGAGAACTTCCGATTCCCGCAAAGAACCTAGTCCTAACATGTTCATCTAAACAAGCAGGACTACTAACAGCAAGATAAATAACTTTTTTTGTAAATTTTGATAAAAGACACAAAGATAAAAACTGAAAGATAAACTAACAAGACTAAAAAAACAAAGGTAAAGGGTAGTGTGCAACTCCCCTATCTTAGCACTTGGAGTCCCCGGCAACGGCGCCAGAAAACTTCTTGCTCGGTGGCTTCTCGCCCCCCCCCCTTCGTTGGTTACCCCAAGTGGAGGGTTGAGATGTAGTGCAGCAGCAGTTTTCCCTTGGTGAAGATACCAAGGTTTGTCTCCAGCAGGACTCCAGAGATGATAAGTAGGTGTCAGCGGCGCAACTGACCCAGACCTTCACACAGACACAGATAATTTTGTTGCCAACGAAGTTCAGAGAGGTTTTCAATCTCTCCGTTCTTGTTGTTTACAAAGGATAAAACGCAAGGGATAATAATAGCAACTTGAAAGTAAATGCAGAAAAGTAAATATAGCGTGGAAACAATGATAAGGATATGGACCGGGATACGTGATGTTCGCTAGTGATATCTCTCTCCCAAAATACGATAAAATTGCTATGCGAGGTAAACAAATTACAGAAAGGCAATTGACAGGATTAAGAACGCACCGCAATGCTAACTATGCTACAAAAGAAAGGAAGAGGTTCAAAAGCACAGGCAGTACGCCAAGGTAAGTAGACCGAAATCTATCTGCCTCTACTACTAATCATCCACCTTGAGATATCTATCAAGAACATCTCGCTGGTATTAAGTTGCGAGCCCCACCCAAAGTGTAAACCCAAAGCAACAGACAACTGCATTAAAAAGAACTCTGCGTAAAGTAAACAATCCTTGTAACTGCGGTTACAAGCACCGTTGTTTTCCCCCTCGTGGCAACAGCACATCCCATAGACTCATGTTTCTGTCACTCAAGCGTGTCATCGGGGGGCATGAACCCACAATCTAGCACAACGCTCCCTCTTGGAGTCACTACCTACTACTTGGTCAAAGCAATAAACAGCAACGGAGAACATGCAAGAATTACTTAGGAACAAAAATATAAGAGATATAAACCAAATATATTACTCTATCACAATCTGAACATAATCTCATAATCCATCAGATCCTATCAAACTCAACATAGCCATAGCAGAAATATTACAAAGGTGCCTCGATCAAGTAGGGCAGCTCACGAGGTCTAAACAATGAAGATCAAAGAGGGGAGGAGAACATCACATAGCTACTGATCACGGACCCATGGTCCAAGGAAAACTACTCACGAGACATCCGGGGAGCATCCATGGTGGAGAGGAGACTCCCGGAGGTCAATCCTCCCTCCGGCAGGGTGCCGGGAAGAGGACTTCTGGTGCTCCCGATCTTCGGAAGCGCGGCGGCGGCAGAACAGAGGCGAGTTCGCGGAATAGGGTTCTGCTTCTGGATTTTTCCCGTGACGGGGTATAAATAGGCGAAAGGGGGCAGCCAGAGGTGGGACAGGGGCCCCAGGCGCCCCCTGGCGTGGCCAGGGGTGGGGCCGCGCCGGGTGGCCACCTGGGCCCCCCTGGCTCCCCTCTGGCCCCTCCCGGGCTCTTCTCGAAGTTTCCGTCACGCTGATTTTTTATCTGAATTTTCCCGAATTTTTCTGGCACTTTTTATATGGGGGAAAACTGAAATAGAAAAACAGCAGAAAACAGGAACTGGCACTGGGTGCACTGAGTTAATAGGTTAGTCCAAATATGATCAAAAGTGTATGAAAGTGTATCTAGATCATAGCAATATCACACAAAACATGCATGGAGCAAGCAGAAATTATAGATACGTTTTGGACGTATCACTCGCTCTTATGTTTCGTTTTTAGTTTTCTTTAGCTTTGCTTGATGTTCATAACAAGTTAGACCCCAGCTTACTTTGTGTTGCAGAGAAACACGCTCCACTTCAATCTAGAACACATCATAGGATTTTTCATGCTTATCTTTCTCTGTTGTGTGTTCTTTGTCTTTTTATAGCTGCTCCCATGTTTAGCTCTTAGTTTTCATGTTTATCTTTGTCAAGAGCTTTAGCTTTAGTTTAGTTTAGTTTGTTGCTGGTTCTCTCTTTAGCCTTCATGTTTATCTTGTTAAGAGAGTTGGTTGTTGCACTGAGTTGTGTCTTGTCTAGAAGTAGGTAATTGAGGTTGTTATTCAATTGTAGTAGTTACTTGCAATAGTTTTGAGGTATCGTTGTGAGTAATGTTTGAACTTTTTGTGTCAACAGATCTAGCCTATTAGTGATAGTTGTCGTATTTTGGGTAATCCGTGCTTATTTTTAAAACCTACAAAAACTAGTTGGGAACTCTAGCTACTAGATGGATCACTAATCTTTGGAGGGATCGAATATTAGAGTACACTCACGTACTGTGAGTCGAGGATGCGCAAGGATAACCAAATCCCCATACACTCCTCCTCGGGGTACCTGTCTCTTTGTGAACCTCCTTATTAGATTGAGAGTTACCGATAATAAGTGCATGAGTTCTTCGGACTAATGTAAGTATTGAAAGTTGACACTTCCACCTCCTCATAGTTGCTAGCCTCTTCGGCACCTTGCATTGCCCTCTTCTCACTCCGAGAGTTTGCGTCCACCTTCGCTGGTGCATCCAAACCGTTGGCATGATACGCTCTGTCATCATAAGCCTCCTTATATGTTTCCTCAAAACAGCCACCATACCTACCTATGAAGGCATTCCCATAGCCTTTCCGAGATATATTGCCATGCAACATCCACCTCTTCATGACTTGATCTTCATGTCATACATGTTCCTGCTACACTGGCAGATGCATACATTTGCATACATCATGATAGCTACATCTTCTTTATGTTGAGTACCTTGTAAAGTGTGAAGATCTTCTTTACCTTCTTGTAAAATAGAGTGTTGCCCGTAAGTGAGGAAAAGATCCCAAAGAGGACAAATTAAGATCCCAAAGAGGACAAATGAGAGTTACATAGAAAGAGCCATTGAGGCCACCAAAAAATACAAAAAAGGAGAAAAATGAGAAAAAGAAAATAAAAAGAGAGAAGGGGCAACACTAATAGTACTTTTGAAAGATCCACACTCGTACTCCCTCTATATCTTTGTGCTCCATAGAGATGATCATTTATGCATATAGCTATGTGGGGACATTCACACTTTAGAACTTGGCTTGTATATTCCAAGAATGAGCCTCCTCAAACGAGCTCTAGGACTTCATGAGCGAGCAAGTTGGATGCACCCCCACTAGTTCCATTAGAGAGGTTTTCTTAGATCATATGTGCATCTATTGCATGGCAATCCCTACTCCTCACATCATATCTATCATTTGGCCTTCTCTTGCCTATGATTGTCCTCATTGATGTGAGCCTTTCTCACCCTTTTTGTCTTCCTCCTCCACCATATTTATCTATTTTCCATCCTAAGTGTCAACTCTCGTGCTTACGCTCATCCATTGCATGAGTGCTCAAAATATCGAAAAGGAGTGGATTAAATTGACTTGTACCTGGCTAGTGGTCTGGGGACGAGTCAAGATAAGATTCCAAACAATACCAAGTGTGAAACTTTAGTACATTGAGTTCTCACCAAAAATATTTTTTTCTCTCGTATTCCTTTATCCCCCTTCTTGCACGCAAACACCATGTGGAGGCATTTGAGTCACGGGCAGCGAGAGCTCTTGCACCTTTATGTTCTTATGTTGCTTGTTTCAATGCTAATATAGACTCTTGCATGTTATGACTTGAATTGAATTACATACCTTGATTGCTTTACTTTCAAAGTTCTTATATGGTTGTTAGCATGTCACCATAGAAATTATGCTTGTTATCATTTACCTACTCGAGGACGAGCAGGAATTAAGATTGGGAATGTTGATACGTCCCAACCGTATCTATAATTCGCTTGCTCCATGCATGTTTTGTGTGATATAGCTATGATCTAGATACACTTTCATACACTTTTGATCATATTTTGACTAACTTATTAACTCAGTGCACCATAGTGTCAGTTCCTGTTTTCTGTTGTTTTTCTATTTCAGTTTTCCCCCATATTAAAAGTGCTCCAAAAATTCGGGAAAAAACAAATAAAATTCAGTGTAACGGAAGCTTCCGGAGTCCCGAAGGAGGGCCAGAGGGGCTCCACCTGGTGCTCAGGCGGCCAGGTGGCGCGGCCTAGGGCTTGGCCGCGTCGGGAGGTCGCCTGGACACCTGGTGCCCCCCTGGCTGCCCCCCCTTCGCCTATTTATTCCCCGTGACGTGAAACTTCTGAAGACAGAACCCTTTTTCTCGATCTCGCCTATGTTCCGCCGCCGTCGCGCTTCCAAGATCGGTAGCGCCAGCAGACCTCTTAATGGAACCCTACCGGAGGGAGGATTGACCTCCGGGAGCGTCTCCTCCACCATGGACGCTTCCCGGATGATTTGTGAGTAGTCTACCTTGGAACATGGGTCCGTGATCAGTAGCTATGTGATGTTCTCCTCCCCTCTTTGTTCGTCATGTATTAGACCTCGTGAGCTACCCTACATGATCGAGTCACATATGTAATTTTTTTATGTTGCTATGCTGAGTTTGCTGGGATCTGATGGATTATGAGACTATGTTCAGTTTGTGATTGAGTAATATATTTGGTTCTTATCTTTTATATTTATGTTCTTGAGTAATTCTTGCATGTTCTCCGTTGCTTTTTATTGCTTTGTCCAAGTAGTAGGTAATGACTCCAAGAGGGAACGTTATGCTCGATTGTGGGTTCATGCCCCCTGATGACTATCTTGAGTGACAGAAACATGAGTCTAGGGGATGTGTTGTTGCCACAAGGTGGAAAACAACGGTGCTTGTAATCGCGGTTGCAAGGATTGTTTACTTTACGCAAAGTGCTTTTTAATGCAGTTGTTTGTTGCTTTGGGTTTACACTTTGGGTGGGACTCGCAACTTAATACCAGCGAGATGTTCTGGATAGATATCTCAAGGTGGATGATTAATAGTAGATGCGGTTGGATTTCGGTCTACTTATTTTGGCGTACCGCCCATGATTTTGAGTCTCTTACTTTCTTTGCAGCATAGTTAGCATTGCGGTGCGTTTTTAATCCTGTCAATTGCCCAGTTGTGATTTGTTTACCTCGCATAGCAGTTTTATCATCTTTTGGGAGAGAGACATCACTAGTGAACATCACGGGACCCCGGTCCATATTCTCATCACTGTTTCCACGCTCTTTTATTTTCTTCTTTTATTTCTAGCTGCTATCACCATTATCATTATCCCTTGCGTTTGATCCTCTGTATACAACAAGGCCGAAGAGATTGACAACCTCTCTGAACTTCGTTGGGAGCAAAGTTATTTGTGTCGTGTGCAGGTCCAGGTTAAGTGGGCAATATCTCAAACGAAGCGTTGCTCGCTTCACCCGCTACTTATCACTATCGGAGTCCTACTGGCCGACACTCAACCTTGGTATCATTACCAAGGGAAACTTGCCGCTACGCTGCATCTGACCTTCCACTTGGGGTAACCAACGAAGGGCGAGAAGCCATTATCATCAATCGCGTATCAAATGCCAAAATTAGTTTATGATTCTTTAAAATTAAACATGGAAATTTGTCATCCTATCATGAACATGCTAATGGAGATATTTCTGAGATTCAGGGCAAGGTAAAAGACGTAGAAATTACATTCCTTAAAGGGATTACAATGGTTGATTTCTTCATCATGGAGCCAAACCAAGGAAACATAGTGCTTGGAAGGGATTTCCTCCGAGCCGTGAAGGGCTTCATTGATATAGATAAGGGACACATACGCTTACGTGGGAAGGCAAAAGGTACGTACCCCTTTCCTAAAAGAAATAAGTATGAACATGTTGAGGAACCATTTGAAGGGTTTTATAACTCCGACAATTATGATGACTTTTGATTCCTCTTTTATATAATGCCTAGCTCAAAGGCGTAGAAGAAAGTGCTTGTTAGGAGGCAACCCAAAAAAAATCCCTTCTGTTTTTAGTGGTATTGATGATTGTTACTACTGTAGCAACATCATTGTATCTTTATTTTCAAGCTTTGTGTCAAGTTTAGCCCTTGATTCCAAGAAAGTTCAAAAGTTGTGACGTGTTGTCCAAAAGCAGATTTTTTTCCTTGACGTAAAAATTGGCTATAAATCACCAGATCATCTTTTTTATCTTAATTTTTTGACATCGTTCTCTATACAATTATATTTCTTGCGTCTGTTCTGAGTTTTTTTATTTGAGTTGCAGAAGTACCCCCAAAAAATATTTACTACATGCTGGTTTGTTTTTCACAGATTCTGCCACGTTTTGCCTTTTCTTCGTTTTGCAAACCTTAAGCTTGCTTTTTGTTTGCAAAAACTTTTTGGCAATCTTGAGAAACAGTAAATTTTCAAGAATATCTTTATTTCTAGTGGAATTTTTTTATTTATCATGGGTACTAACCTCTCTAATCAGTTTATGATGAGTTATGTATGAATGGATTTTTCAAGTGTGCGAAGGAAGATGATGAAAGAAGATCCGGGAGTGTCAAACGCTCAAGCTTCGGGATGCCCCATGCACCCCCAAGAAATATCCAAGGAGACTCAAGCATTTAAGCTTGGGGATGCCCCCGTGCATCCCCTTCTTCATCAACAATTATCAGTTCGTCCTTCGTTCCACTATATTTTTATCACTTCATGTGTTACGTGCTATGCTTGGAGCGTCTTGCTCTTTACTTTTTAGTTTTATTTAGCTTTGCTTGTTGTTCACAACAAATTAGAACCCATCTTTCTTTGTGTGGGAGAGAAAATCTCTCCACTTTAACCTAGAACACATCATTGGATTTTCATGCTTATGTTTGCTATGTGTGTTCTTTATCTTTTCGTAGCTGCTGTCATATTTAGCTCTTGTGCTTTCATGTTTATTTCTTTTCAAGAGATTTTAGTCAGTTTGTTGTTGGAACTCTCTTGAGTCTTCATGTTTATCTTGTTTAGAGAGTTGGCATGTTGCACTGAGTTGTGTGTCTTGACTTGAAAGTAGGTAATTGAGGTTGCTATTCGATTGTAGTAGTAACTTTCGATAGTTTTGAGGTATTGTTTTGAGTAATGTTTCAACTTTTGGTGTCAAGAGCTTTAGCCTATTAGTGATAGATGTCGTTTTTTGGGAAATCCGTGTTTATTTTCGAAAAACTACAAAAAAACTAGTTGAGAACTCGAGCTACTAGATGGATCACTAATCTTTGGAGGGATCGGATATTAGAGTACACTCACGTACCATGAGTCGAGCATGCACAAGGATAACCAAACCCCCATACACTCCTCCTCGGGGTACTTGTCTCTTTGTGAACCTCCTGATTAGATTGAGAGTTACCGATAATAAGTGCATGAGTTCTTCGGACTAATGTAAGTATTCGATTGTTGACACTTCCACCACCCATATTTTTCTAGCCGGTACCGTGCATTGCCCTTTATCACCTCGAGAGTTGGCACATACTTCACCGATGCATCCAAAACCTTGGCATGATACGCTCTCTCATCATAAACCCCCTTATATCTTCCTCAAAACATCCACCATACCTACCTACAAGGCATTTCCATAGCCCTTCCGAGATACATTGCCATGCAACATCCACCATCCCATGAATTGATCTTCATGTCATACATGCTTTTGTTTGATCGATGAGCCGCATGCTAGTTGGGCCTTACCCTAATGATTGCTACATGACGTGCTAGTATCATTGCATATCCTGCTACACTGGCAAATGCATACATTTGCATACATCATGATAGCTTCATCTTCTTTATGCACAGTACATTTGTAAAGTGTGAAATATCTTCTATACTTCTTGTAATATATAGAGTGTTGCCCCTAAAGTGACGAAAAGATCCCAAAGAGGACAAAACAAAAGATCCCAAAGAGGACAAATTAAAAGATCCCAAAAAGGACAAATGTGAGTTAAATAGAAAGATCCATTGAGGCCACAAAAAATAAAAAAAATAAAAAGAAATAAAAAGAGAGAAGGGGGCACACTACTATTCTTTTTTAGAGATCCACATTCGTACTCCCTCTTATATCTTGTACTCCATAGAGATCATCATACATGCATATAGTTATGTGGGGACCCTTACACTATAGAACTTGGCTTCTATATTCCAATGATGAGCCTCCTCAAATGAGCTCTAGATCTTCTTGAGCAAGCAAGTTGGATGCACCCCCACTAGTTCCTTTGGAGAGCTTTCCATAGCTCACATGTGCATCCGTTGCATGCCAATCCCGACTCCTCACATCATATCTATCATTTGGCTTTCCCTCGCCTATGATTTTCCTCATTGATGTGAGCCTTTCAAACATTTTTGTCTTCCTCCTCCATCTTTATTCTCTTTCGCCGTTTAAGTGTCAACTTTCTTGCTTACGCTCATCCATTGCATGAGTGCTCAAAAAGTCGAAAGGGAGTGGATCAGTTTGACTTGTACCTGGCTAGTGGTCTGGGGACGAGTTAAGATAAGATTCCAAAGGAGACCAAGTGTGAAAATTTAGTACATTGAGTTCTCAACTAAAATAAATAGTATGTTTTTTTCTCTAAACCCATCTCCCACTTCTTGCACACAAACACCATTTGGAGACATTCGAGTCACGGACAGCGAGAGCTCTTGCACCTTTATGTTCTTATGTTGCTTGTTTCAATGCTAATATAGACTCTTGCTTGTTATGACTTGAATTGAATTACATGCCTTGCTTGCCTTACTTAAAAGTTCTTATATGGTTGATAGCATGTCACCACAGAAATTATGCTTGTTATCATTTACCTACTCGAGGACGAGGAGGAATTAAGCTTGGGGATGCTGATACATCCCAAACATATTTATAATTTCCGCTTGCACCATGCCTGTTTTGGGTGACATTGAGATGCACTTTCATACACTTTTTATCATATTTGGACTAACCTATTAACTCAGTGCACCACAGTGCCAATTTTTGGTTTCTACTATTTTTGTATTTCAGGTTTTCCCATTACTTAAAGTGCCCAAAAAATCCAGGAAAAATATATAAAAAATCCGCGCAAAGGAACCTTCCAGAGCCCCGAAGTAGGGACAGAGGGGGCCCACCAAGGGTCCAGGCGCCCTGGTGGCCGCGCCGGGTGGCCGCCTGGACACCCGGGGCCTCCCCCTGGCCCCCCTTCGGCCTATATTTACCCCGTCTTCCGAAACTCTTGAGGACATAACCCTTTTTCGCGATCTTCCCTCTTTTCCGCCGCCGCCGCCGCCGTTTCAAGATCGGGGCTGCGAGGAGACCCTGTCCCTGCACCCTTCCGGAGGGAGGATTGACCTCCAGGAGCTTCTCCACCGCCATGGACGCTTCCCGGATGAGCCGTGAGTAGTCCACCTTGGACCATGGGTCCATGATCAGTAGCTATGTGATGTTTTCTCTCCAATCTTGTGCCTCAATTCTTAGCCCTTGTGAGCTTCCCTACATAATCAAGGAATCTTTGTAATTCTTCTGTTGTTGCTATGTTGAGTTTGCTAGGATCTGATAGATTATGAGATTATGTTCAGATTGTGATGAGTAATATATTTGGCTCTTCTCCTTTTATATTTATGTTCTTGAGTAATTCTTGCATGTTCTCCAATGCTTTTTATTGCTTTGGCCAAGTAGTAGATAGTAACTCCAAGAGGGAGCGTTATGCATGATTGTGGGTTCATGCCCCCTGATGACTAGCTTGAGTGACAGAAACATGAGTCTAGGGGATGTGATATTTCCACCAGGGAGAAAACAACAATGCTTCTACTTGCGGGTGCAAGGATTGTTTACTTTACACAAAGTTCTTTTAATACAATTGTCTGTTGCTTTGGGTTTACACTTTGGGTGGGGCTCGCAACTTAATACCAGCGAGATGTTCTGGATAGATATCTCAAGGTGGATGATTAGTGAGTAGATGCAGATGGATTTCGGTCTACTTGTCTTGGCGTAGTGCCCATGCTTTTGAGCCTCTTCCTTTCTTTTGTAGCATAGTTAGCATTGCGTTGCGTTTTTAATCTTGTCAATTGCCCAGCTGTAATTTGTTCACCTCACATAGTTGTTTATCGTCTTTTGGGAGAGAGACACCACTAGTGAACTTCATGGGACCCCGGTCCATATTTCCACCACTTTTTACACCTTCAATTTACTTCCTGTTTACTTTCAGTTGTAATTATCACTACTATCTACCCTTGCGTTTAATCCTTTGTAAACAACAAGGCCGGAGAGATTGACAACCTCTCTGAACTTCGTTGGGAGCAAAGTTATCTGTTGTGTGTGCCGGTCCAGTTAAAGTAAGCAACCTTGAGTTGTGAACGGCGCCATTGTTCACTTTACCACCTACTTGTCGATCTTGGAGTCCTACTGGATTGACTTTAAACCTTGGTATCTTTGCCAAGGGAAATTTATCGATACGCTACATCTCAACCTTCCACTTGGGGTAACCAACGAAGGGCGAGAGCTATTATCTCCTCACTAGCATCACCAAGCCATCCTACAGTGTGCCGATAAAATCGACCGGTCTAGTAGACCCGTAGCGTGCAATGCATGCACACGTTCTATAATCTCTCGGCACCATATTTCATCATTTCATCTTTAGGAGGATCAACACATTGACCTTTCCAGCCCCAACTACCATCGATGTCACCATGACGTCAGACAGTGCCACCACTCTACGTGTGGCCATCCACGTGTGTCCATCACCAAGACTCTATTGCCCCACACCGGCTAGATCCGCTATCGTTGATGTAGTATATGCAATACTAATATTTACATTGGGACCCCCGAGTAACAGGGTGAGGTAGCAAGCGGTGAGTTTTCCCCTCGATGATGAAACCAAAGTTATCAAACCAGAAGGAACTCCTAAACTCGACAAGTCGAGCAGCACCTCCACACAATAAGCAAATAGTTATGCCCCAACAATAATTTGCAGAGGTTTTTTTAATCCCCTGTCTTGTTAGTCACGTGATTAAAAGCAATGTGAGATAAGTTCTAGTAACGGATCAGCAATAAAGTGAAAGTGAAAACGGTAACAATGATAATAAAAATATACCACATGGGCCATGAACTCCACTAGCGGTATCTATCCCATGATAGCAGTATGATGTGGTGAAAAAGTTACAATTGGGCAAGGGATGGAGGGTGCAGTTCATCAACGTTGAAATTTGAAGGTCGCCGGGTTAAAGGGATGGGAAGAGCGGTCCAGCGAGGCGGTCGTGGTGGCCCCGTTGTTTGTGTATGGGGGCAAGGCAGGGGGATCAACAGGTCGCGGCGGGACTGATTGGGGCAGTTATGGATCTGAGCTGGAGAAGAAAGAATATTAAACACTTGGAGGTTGAAGATGAAGCCTTGTCACTTCGATCTTGATCCAACAGTTGGAATAAAATAAAATAAATATTAAGCCCTTTTGGATATCCCTAATCATCTCGCGCAATCGTAGGTATTCTTTGCTTTCGGTGCGACGCCATCCGAACCATTAACTATTAGAAAAATGATCCAATCAACTTTTAAGAAGGCATATATATGAACGGACATGTTACAACAAATTGCACATAAAGAATGTTATATATTTAATAAATGTGCCAATGTCCCAAAACAAACGCTTTGATACATGATACATGATAACTGTGATACAATAAAACTTGGAGGCAGAATATCATAAACCTCCAATAAACTTGAGGATGAATCAATGTGCTTTCATGATGTGGGCCCTGGAGAAAAACACTCATGTTGGTCAACAGTGATATGGTAACCCTTGGAGGAGGTAATATTTTTAATTATCCAATAAAACTTGAGGCGGAAAATTTATGGCCATGCATAATATCAATCCTTGAAAAAATTACCAATGATGGTGGAAGTCTAAGTGTGATACAAACATATGATTTATAAGAGGAAATTAGAGTTTACTCTTTGGAAGGGAATTTCTTCTTGTTTAGTTTCTCAGTAAAACTGTAAAACTGTACACACGCATCACACACTACTCAATGGAATGATAAAAAAAAATTGGTGCAGGAGCATTCCTCACAATAGGAAACTGTAGTGCTTAGTGGTTAGTCCAGTCGCATAACTTATCTTACAAATTAAAAAGGTATGATCGGATATGGACTAATATAAAATTATATTCAGAACAAATTAGACATCACCATTTTCTTGCTATATCTATCAATACACAATTCATAGTTTGTATATGTGCCATACTCTCAAAAAGTTCATCTTAGAACAATCATGATACATTTAGTAATTATAATCCTCAAATAGTAAAACAGACCTGGCAGTTGTCAAGATGAATTGTAATCTCCATGGTTCAAAGATCCTAAAAAGACCATTGCACTTTAAATAAAGGCTAATATCTCAAAAAGTTGGCGAGGATATTTCTAGAGAGAAGAGACAATCATAAATGCGTAAAACCTGCGCCACCGGCTCAACACTGTTAAGATAACATACATTAAATTGATAAGGTAATTATAATGGGAAATATGTATAATCGAACTCACATATGTAATAAGAATTTCATTTTTATCTCAACAGATCACGGGATACTAAGAATCATTAGAGACTATAATTTTGTGTCTAAACAAATGCATTTAGGTTTACCCGCAAAAAAAAGTACACATGCATTCACGGAGTTGCCAAACTCACAAATTCAATTGCTCCACACCATTGAATCTATCTAGTCAGAATGTGCTTCCAAAACCTACTTCCTCTCCATGTTCTATAACAGGGACCAAAAACAAACCGTAAAGTAGTGACATAAAAAGCGGTGTGAAAAGATCAATGATTTGTTCTCAAAACAGATAGTTCCTTATTTTCAGAGCCGACCAACATGTTTAGTTGTCGTCATCCCCACAACATCAAAGTCAGAATGATTACAATAACAACTTGGAGAACAAAGAAACAATTGAGCAAATACCTGAACTGCAATAATTAACATAGATGTATATGTGGCTATCTCCACTAAAGATCTAGGCATGCCAAAATTAAATCAACACGGGAAGTATACAAAAAAATTTATCACTGGCATAGTCCCCGGGGCGTTACCTGATCGAGGACGCATCAGCCACGAGCGTCGGCTGCTTAGAGTGAGACAGAAGGGCTCCGGCGGCTGCCAACTGCAACGATGGTGAAGAAGGCGCATCCCCTAGCATGGTCAATCCTCTGTGTCACCTCAACTTGGTCGATCCCCTGGCGTGGTGGATCCCCTCTTTCACATCGCATTGCCTTGTAACGGTGGATCCATTTTTCACATCTCCTTGGTCAATACCCTCCTTCATGTCGAGTCGGCTTCATCCACTGCGCTGGATAAATTCATTCGTGGTCTTCTTTTGTCTGTATTCTGTAATAGCGCTTCACTGAGTTAATAGGTTAGTACAAATATGATCCAAAGTTTATGAAAGTGTATATAAAACATAGCAATATCACACAAAACATGCATGGAGCAAACAAAAAATTATAGATACGTTTGGGACGTATCAACATCCCCAAGCTTAATTCCTGCTCGTCTTCGAGTAAGTAAATGATAACAGCTGGGCTGTGGAAAGATCAAGTCGATTGGGCTTCTAGCAAGAACCTAGAATTAATTAGTTGAAAGAATAAATGTAGGACGTTGAATCTGCGGCAAGGGAGAATCAACCCAGCAGAATTGAGTTTGGCCCTTCTGATTTAGCAAGTTTTTTTTTAAATGCAATAGACAAATAAAAGAAAAAGCTCCCCTCATCAATATGGGTGATACACTTTCGGGTGCAGGAAGCAACTGCTCCACCTCATGGTAGCCAGCCACCAACGTGAATAATACCACCTGTAGGCTGGCGGCAATCAGGCCATGACAGCGAGTACGGCGAGCTGGAGGCTGCCAACGCCCTAGTCGTGGTGGTATAAGGGATCGGGTCGGGACGCAAAACGGTGTGGCGGGAGGCGAGTTCGTAGAAAGAACCGAAGTTTCACCAAAATAGATGTGGATGAACAACGACTTCTGGCGATGGTGTCCTAGTGGCGCTGCAGCACAACGGGTTTTGTTGAATGTAAGAGAGAAGGGAGGTCGTCGAGGATATGGACGGGATCAACTCACATCGAGATGGGCACCTGGCGCTCGATGACAGGCTTGGTGCCAGCTGATCTCGGGGACTGATTGAAGGAGAAGCACGGCCTGGCTGCCTCCGCCGACGGTGGCGAGTTGGGCTCAGGGCAGCCAGTGTTGCGCGAACGTGATGTGGACGACGGGCCGCCGGTACTGCTGTGCGAACGCGCTGTGGACGAAGGGCCTCCGTCGCCGCCGTTGTATTGAGTTGTGGTGCCCCACCTGGAGCTTCCGAGGTTGGATGTGCAGTGGCCGGTTGAGGACATGGAGGGCCCGAGGGAAGGGAGTAGCAGCCCATTAGGACAGTTGGCCCCGTTTGAAACCTGAATTCAGATCAGACGGTCATGAACGTTTTAACCACGAAATCTAACGGCTCATAAGCGAGGATGCCTGAGAGGGCTCGCTTTAGGCTCAGTTTTACTGTCCTAAATATACGATGGATTTGTAGTACATAAACAATGAAAAAATTTAGTTTCCCCAGCATAGTAATTGTAGTTTTTGGACCATGGCAATTTTTTATTTTTTGAGGTGATAATAAATTTAGGTGATGCGGAATGGAAAATTTTAGTTCCTAAACCATTGAAATTGTAAGTTGACGTCATGGTAGTTTATTATTGAATGATGAAAAATTGAGTCCTTGTAGCATGGTAAATAAAATTTAAGACCATGATATTTTTAGTTTTAAAGCATGGCATTTTTATTTTTATTTGAATGGTGGAATTTAAGTTCATTACCGTGGCAAATTTATTTTTCTGGACCATGCCAATTTTCTTTTATGAGGAGATGACAAATTTAGTTCATGAAAATGGACCGGATTAACCACATGCCTTCGAAAATGCTACCGGAGTAGCAGCCCATTAGGACAGTTGGCCCATTTTGCAACCTGAATTCAGATCAAACGGTCATGAACGTTTTAACCACGAAATCTAACGGCTCTTAAGCGAGGATGCCTGAGAGGGCTCGCTTTAGGCTCAGTTTTACTATCCTAAATATACGATGGATTTGTAGTACATAAACAATGGGAATTTTTATTTTTTAGCATGACAATTTTAGTTTCTCCAGCATAGTAATTGTAGTTTTTGGACCATGGCAATTTTTTATTTTTCGAGGTGATGATAAATTTAGGTGATGCGGAATGGAAAATTTTAGTTCCTAAACCATGATAATTGTAAGTTGACGTCATGGCGGTTTATTATCGAATGATGACAAATTGAGTCCTTGTAGCATGGCATTTTTTTTTGAATAGTGGAATTTAAGTTCATTACCGTGGAAAATTTATTGTTCTGGACCATGCCAATTTTCTTTTATGAGGAGATGAAAAATTTAGTTCATGATAAATTTATAGTTGCTACACCATGTCTATTACAATTTTAGACCATGGCAATTTTTATTATTGAATGATGGCAAATTTAAATTTTGTAGCATGGAAAATAAAATTTAAAACCATGACATTTTTAGTATTAAAGAATTGCATTTTACATTTGATGGCTTCTCGCCCCTCGTTGGTTACCCCAAGTGGAAGGTTTGAGATGCAGTGCAGCAGCAAGTTTCCCTCGGTGAAGATACCAAGGTTATCGAACCAGTAGGACTCAGGAGATACAAGTAGGTGGCAACGTCGCCAGAAATTGCTTCCTGACTAGGGTGTTGTCGTGGACCTGCACACAGCAACAAATAACTTTGCTCCCAACGAGTAAAGAGGAGTTGTCAATTCCTCCGGCCTTGTCGTTTACAAAGGATCAACGCAAGAGATAAAAGGTGCAAAGGAAACTAAAAGCTGAAAGTAAATTGAGGGTGTGCACAATAATGTGAAGATGGACCGGGGTCCCGTGATTTTCACTAGTGATGTCTCTCTCCCAAAAGACGATAAAAGTGCTAGCGAGTTAAACAAATCACAGTTGGGAAATTGACAGGATTATGAAGGCACCGCAATGCTAACTATGTTGCAAAGAAAGGAAGGGCTCAAAAGAAATAGGCAGTACGCCAAGGTAAGTAGACCGAAATCCATCTGCATCTACTACGAATCATCCACCTTGAGATATCTATCCAGAACATCTCGTTGGTATTAAGTTGCGAATCCCACCCAAAGTGTAAACTCAAAGCAACAGATAACTGCATTAAAAGAACTTTGCGTAAAAGAACTCAGCATAGCAACAGCAGAAATTACATAGATGCCTCGATCATGTGAGGCAGCTCACGAGGACTCGAAAGTGGAAGCACAAAAGGGGGAGAGATTCATCACATAGCTACTGGTCACGGACCCATGGTCCAAGGGGGACTACTCACGGCACATCCGGGAGGCGTCCATGGCTATGGATGGTCTCCCGGAGGGGGTTCCTCCTTCCGGCAGGGTGCCGGGGCAGCTTCTCCAGGCAGCCCCGATCTTGAAACGGCGGCGGCGGCGGTACAGAGGTGAGTTCGCGAGAAAGAGATCGATATTAGGGGTTTCCACCCCGAGGGGTAAATATAGGCGAAGGGGGGCATCGAGGGGGCCCACGAGGCAGTCAGGAGGGTCCCTGGTGCGGCCCAGGGTGGGGCCGCGCCACCTGCCCTCCTGGCTGCCTGGTGGTGGCCCCTCTTCCCTCTCTTGGTGATTCCGGAAGGTTCTGTTGCGCTGATTTTTTATATATTTTTCCTGGAATTTTTGGAGCACTTTTAATGGCCGGAAAACCTGAAATACAAAAACAACATAAAACAGAAACTGGCAACTGGGTGCACTGAGTTAATAGGTTAGTCAAAATAGGTTCAAAAGTGTATGAAAGTTCAAGCAAAACATGGCAAAGTCACACAAAACATGCATGGAGCAAGCAGAAATTATAGATACGTTTGGGACGTATCAACATTCTGTAGCATCACGATGGCAATTCTACTTTTAGACCGTGGAATTTAATTTTTTCCATTTTTAGATAATATTTTCATACCAATTGTTTTAGATTTAAAACATGCATTTGTTACAGCTAACATGTATTTTATATTATTTTAATATTATTTTTTATTAATATTTCTTTGACAAAATATAAGGAAGTTAATTGGGCCATTGGCCCACTAGAGGTCGCGCTAGATAATACATCCTAGAGCGAACGGTGGGAACACCTTCTAGCGATCGGGTGGTTTGGTCTCTCCCATCTCATGTGCGACCGATCGCGCTCGATTAGAATCCTTTTGAATTTTCAGGCAACTATCTGCTAGTCACTTCCAACAATTTATATGAACAACGTTTAAATATGCAATGTTGTTCCTAATAAACAAACAATGAATGATAGATAGATAAACGAAGGGAGGGAGGGAGGGAGGGAGAGAGGGAGAGAGAGAGAGATCACCTCCTTCATCGAGCTTTGCTTCCGTTGTGAGGCACGCAGTTTGATGAGGACATCCTTACTACCAACACATCTCCAATTCGTCATGAAGAACAAGTTGATTCAACAAAAAAGAAGGATGATAAAATCATAATTGGACCTATTACAAGAGCTCGTGCAAAGTTGATAGAACAACAGGTGAACTAGCCCTTAATAGATTATGATATGTCATGTAATGAGAACTTTATACTGCCTAAACCTTTGTATGTTTGCATAATCAGGTATCATGACGAAGTGAGGATCCAGAAGGAGGAGAAGATGAAAGAAGCTCCAACTTTTGGACGTCCGACCCATTTCGGACGTCCGATATCGGAGGCCAGGACCTACGAAGCCTCGATGACGCCAAGTTACAGAAGGGTTGCTATTTTCGACGGACTTCCGACATGATTCGAACGTCCAACACGACGGACTTCTGAAAGTTGACGAACGTCTGACATGAAGTCCTTCGAGACGATACCCGAGTACAGAACCGATGTCAAAACAGCCGGAAGTCTGACACGATTCGGACGTCCGACACGATTCGGACGTCCGACACGATTCGGACGTCCTACACATCGGACGTCTGAAACCCATCGGACGTCCGAACTGCCCCCGCGCAGATCTGAAGGGTTGCGGCCTTGTATCCGAGTTTGACACCCCTTAGCTTATAAATACCGGACCCCCTGCGAATTTTAGGGTTAAACCACGTTTAGATAAACCCTAGTTCTTGAGAATTTCTACAAGCAATCATATTGAATCATATACTTCAATTCATATCGATCTGAAGTGTTGCTACTGCAAGTTTTGTGTGATCTGTTGTTCCACTGGGAATTAGTAGATTGCAAATTACCGTCTCGTGGTCGACGGCTACGTTGCACAAGTGTGTGAAGTTATGAATATCCAAAGGGTAGAGAGCTGTCGCATTGGCAACAGGGATCTAGCGAGGAGAGTTCATCGGCTACATACAAGTTATCTCATATCGCCCTCATATTCACCGCACGCTTACTGAGAAGATCGGTCCACCCCATATCATCTTGGTATCAGATTTCCAGTGTTACCTCGGTAAGCATCCACCCAATTCATCCTTTAGATTGATTTTGTTTTCGTCCTATCCAGAAAAAGCCTTACAAATATATTAGGGTTTCTAGCTTTGCCATAACTTAGATTGCATCGGAGTCATTGTTATAGTTTGCTGTTTCATTGTGTTCTTTCCCGAAATTTTCTCCGCGGTGCGACATATTGTGGCCTAAAGAGCCAGTTTTTACTGTAGAAAAGTAAAAATTATTGTAGCAGTACTGTAGCAATTTTGACAAGTGTGGAAAAGAGTCAGCCAAAAAAAGGGAAGAGTGATCAAAAAGAGTTATCCAAGAGTGCAAAGAGATATACAAGTGCTAGAAAGGACATATCATAGTGGTGATCTTTTGAGAGGCCTGGCTTCTTTTGTCTCCACTGTGTGAGTTTTTCCATGGGTTTGTATCACACGATCAACATTGGACTTGATTTCGGTGTAGTTAGGGTACCATACCTATAGCTCCACCACATATATCCTGCTTTGTCGTGTGTTCACTCTTTTAATCGGGTATTCACTTCATCACATCCGTGCACTAGTACTCCATCCGAACGGGTAAACATTGCTATTCACTTTGGAACGGTAAGATTCACCTTTTCTTGTCAGCTTTAAGTGAGTTGTGGGTGTCCACCAAACAATTTTGATTTAGTGCACTAACCTACTAATCAAGTCTCAAAGTGGTTTTGATGTGATGCAGAAATAGGATAAGGATACACCAGTTACATGGGAGGCGTATGAAGGTCTCCGAGATCATTTGACCAACAAGATTGATACATCCATTGAACCTCTTGTTACTGATCTTCAAGAGAATAATATGAAGTTGGTTGGTACACAAGCTTCTGTCACTGCTTTGCAAGCGCAAGTTAATGGACTTGAAACAAGCATCCAGCAATTGACAACCGCGATCAATGCTATGCGGGATCCTGTCGCCCAACGCCAACCTGAAGGCAATGACGATGAAGGTAGTGTCCAGGACGACAATGATGTTGTGAGGGGCGCTAATGGCCGTGGCCGTGGTGTTCCCGGACAGAATCACCAACCTCTCCTTGGTCTTCGTGCACGATGTATACCACTTCAGGACGATGATGGTTTGGGCAAGCCCAAATTTTCAATTCCCAAATTTGAAGTCTCCACGGATGTGGAAGAGTATCTCACTTGGGAGCTCAAGATTGAGAATTTATGGCGTTTACATGACTATACTTAAGATAGGAAGATCAAACTTGCTTCCTCAGAATTTGATGGGTATGCTTTGCGATGGTGGGATGGAGTCATGAGTGACATACAAGAGGCCAATGAGATGCCTATTCGTACATGGCGTGATATGCGAGCAACCATGCGGGCTTGTTTTATTCCCACAAATTATTTACGGACTATCTTTGATAAATTGCAACAATTGAAGCAAGGCACGATGTCCGTTGATGCATACTATATGGAGATGGATATGTTGTTGCAGCGTGCACGAGTCCGAGAATCTATTGAGATGACTATGCAATGTTTTATCCATGGATTAAGATTTCAGATCAAGGGTATTGTTCAACATCATCAATACACTAATATGAATGAGCTCTTACATGATGCCAGAGAGGCGGAGTCACAGCTTGTAGAAGAGGCCCAGCTTAAATCAAGATACTCATCCTCTAGCAGGCTTTCTTCTAGGATGTCGTCTGCCGCGCCTATGGAGAGCAATGGTGCTACCAACCGTACTTCTTCTTCATACTCCAAACCAGCCGCCAATGCTTCTATGGCAAAGAAGCCGGCTACTCCTGCCACCAGTGCAGGCTCCAATATGTCTACAGCACGTTCTCGAGAGATGACTTGTCATGCTTGCGGTAATCCGGGTCACTTCAAGAGATATTGCCCGAATAGAAAGTTCATGTTCATTAATGAGGACACCGACGAGTATGAAACCGGTGATGATGAAGACCCATCCGGATTCGATGACGAGGGATACAACAGTGAAGAAGGCATGTGTCACAGCATGCTCTTACTGTGCAGCCACAAAATGAATCTCAGCGCTGCAATTTGTTCCAAACAAAAGCATTAGATGGCCCCAACAAAGCTTGCAAAGTGATCATTGATGGAGGTAGCTGCCGCAACCTCGCAAGCAAGGAGTTATGTGCCAAGCTAAATCTGAAGTACTGTGACGCCCCCAAAATTAGATCGTGTACAGTAATCATACACGCAAAGTACACGATCGAAATCAGGGACTCACGATGAGATATCACAACACAACTCTACAAATAAAATAATACAAGTTGTTTAATACAAGCCAGGGGCCACGAGGCCTCGAATACAACAGGTCGAGAGCACAAAGTTAGCGGAAGCAATAGTATCTGAGTACAGACACAAGGATACAAGGTTTCCTTAAGAAGGCTAGCACAAATAACAACAGATCGAACAGGCGAGGCCTCCTTCCTGGGAACCTTCAAACTACTCCTGGTCCTGGTCAAAGGGGGGCTCGACGTAGTAGTAGGCACCTCCGGGGTACTCCTGCTCCTGGGCTCCAACGTCGACTGCAGTGGCCGATCAGGAAAAACATAAAAGGGGTGAAAGCTCAAGAATGATCAGAGGGGGAGGGGGTGAATGATCACTTCTAAAAATTCTAAGGAACTTAGAAGGAATTCATGCAAACTGCGAAGGACTAAGAACATCTCGAAGGAAATACAGTATCGAGGGTAATGCATAGCTCGAAAGAATTAAGGGCGAAGGGAAACATCGAAGGCATACAGGCTACGAGAGAATACTTAATTTAAATGTATGAAGGAAAACGAGCCTGACACGACGATGTTTGGTAAACCAGTTCACACTCTACAAAGTGCTACGTCTGGTTGGAGGGACTGGTGATTGAACACCTGGAGCAAAACTCTCTCCGTCCTATTCTCCACTGCAACAAACTCCTCGAGCTTGTCCAGTTTTCACTCGTGGTAGATGATTCAGGACATCTCCGAGACCTTTACAAACTTCCTTCAACAGTGACAATTACTCTTCGACTTCTTGACAAGCGACGCCTAACCGTCTAGGAGACTTGCAGTTCTCCAAGATAAAAAGATCGGCTAATCTCAACCTAAGTCATAGTGAATTGCTCAACTTAGCTCAGGCTTGGGATTTGGTTTTCTCTCGATAAATTTCTCTTGGGATGCTCACAGACTTCTGTCTTAGAATCTTCAGTGGAGCAGCCAACCCGAAATGGCGGGTAGGTGCGGGGTATTTATAGTTGGCGATCCCGATGGGTAAAATGACTGAAGTGACCCGATGCAACCGCTTGACGCGTGTCTACAACGGTCGGATTCCAATCACTACGCAACTTTACTTAAGGAACAAGTAAGCTGACTTACCGAACGAGTTCTTTCTCGAAGGCACGAAGTGCGATGACTTTGCCTTCGAGCTATTCACTCGACTCAGTAAGATTTCTCTCGGTAGGCTTTTGTGGGTTTTGGTTGAGCAGAGCAAGTTCACTTCAACTAAGATCTCAACTAGCAAACCCCTCTTAATAGTACGGTTTTTCCTACGACTCAAGAGATAAAGAGAAGCTAGCAAAAAGACTAAGTCTTCGACCAGCTTCAGCTTTCTCCTCGTTGCGCTTTTGCTCGAGAGGAACATCTCCTTCCACGACATTTTTAGGGGTCGTCTTCCTTCAAAGGTTTCGGTAGATAGCTGCAGCTTCACTGCAGCGAGTTGTCCTTCGACCTTCTACATGCAAACTCCATTCTCTCGGAACCTAAGTATCTGTTTATACTCGAAAACAATATTAGTTCCACTTCTGCTTTGTCCAACAATGTCCAAAACCTTCGGGGGGCAAAACTTGCTCTTACAATCTCCCCCTTTTTGGACGATTGTTGACAAAACAGGCATCGATAAATAATTTGAAAAAGTTTGAGTTTTCGATGATAAACCAGTGCTAAGGATTGATGAAGAACTCCCCCTTGATGTATGCACGTAAGATAAAGATTTCCTGTGAAGTGCATATTTGACAAGTAGAGTCGAGGGAAAAACATCAATAATCTTAGCGAGTGAAATTGCATTCCAGATAGTGTCCAATGAGAAATATGCAATCTCCTCGAATGACCTGTGAACTTATATGAAAGATAACTCCCTGCAAAAGGTTAAGTATTGCAAGCAACAGATAGATATCTTACGAAAAGAGTAGCAGTTCACAGTCCTACTTAGAGTTAGTTACAACCAGATCGAATGGGAATCGAAAGTTTGTTGAAACTACTCAGAAAACCTCAAAGATCAAAAGTTTATCGAATGAAAAGCAAAGCCCTTAACCCCGTAGGCAAACTAATTTCTTCGATGCCACTACATCTCCCCCTTTTTGTCACAACGTACAAAAAGTCGAGAGGATAGGGTCGAAAGAAATCCCTACTCGCGAGGCTGGCTCCGGCGACGATGAGAAGATTCGGCGAGCGTTGGAGCACGACGAATTGGACGAGCGCCGGGAGGAGTGATCTTCGTGCGGAAGGAGTGTTGATCTCCAGAAGATTCCAGCTGCGATTCCGGCGGAGTCCGGGGGCTTCGAGGATGTGGCGAGTAAACTCTCGGTTGACGCTGAGGAGGGGCTTCTTCTTGCTCGGAGTCGGAGGAGAGGGTGTCCATAGTGATGTGATAATAGTCGTCGACATTGAGCACATCTCTGTTCTTCGGCAGACGAGGGATATTGGGATCCGGGGGATCTACTCGAGCATCATTTGTCCAATTTCTATTCAGATGGGGAGGATATTCTTCGAACCCGCATCGTTGAAGTTGACCGAGGGAATTGAACTTCCTTAAACCTTTCCAATCACGGCGAAGGCATTCACGCAGCATCTGATTGTTGTTCATGGCAATGTTTCGCAGGTGATTGATTTCGTCCATCATAGCTTGCTTCTGAATGAAATCTTGATCAATGTGATGTTGAAGCATTTGCTGGGACCGAAGAGAAACTTCCAAATGATGCACTGGCTTTATAAACTTCGAGCGAATATTTCGCTCTGTTAAGTGGGTGCGGATGCCAGTGTGCTCAGCAAAAGGATCGGTGGTTCGAGCAACAACCTGCAATACTTCACGAACAGGAGGAGTGAAAATCTTCGGGTAAATGTATACGGGGAATGGCACGTCCCGAGAGTAATTGCAGATTGCCATCAGCCATGGTGCATATGGCTTGTGGGAATTGTGGTCATCAGCACAAGACACCAAAGTTCTGAGGAAGTAGTCTTCAAAATCGAAGGGATGACCGTGGACTAACTTCATCAGAGCAAGTTTCACATCATTTGGAATGGGAAAATCATCGTGCACATCGAGCATTGGCATCAAAGTCTTCGATAGAATATAAAACCATGCCTTTGCTTCAAATACCAAGTGTCTTGGCTTCGGCTCAGTGGGGTAGTGATCTCCTACGACATCTGGATCCATAAGCGTAGAGAATTCAGCTGGAGTTGCAGCAGGTAAGTCATGGAGCTTGTGAGGTAATCCTTCGAAACGAGGTAAATTGATGATGGCCAGAAATTGATCGACAGTCATATGAAAAACTTGGCCTTGAATCATATAATCAAATTTCCATGTCTTCGAGTTCTCCGGATCTCCAGTGACATAAAGCGTTGCATAAAACTGCTTGATAAGCTCGGGATTGTAACCACAATCGAGAGCAAACATCTTGTGAGCATGCAGACTATCAATTGTTTCGGCAACATTCTCGAAACAAGTAGTGGAGTACACCGAAGGCATATCAAGGTATTGATGCTGGAAAACTCTTGCCTTGTTGTACAACACACGAGTATAGTAGATAGCTTGTTCTTGGGTCCAAAACCGAAGAGAATATGCACTTCTGGGCTTCTCGTAGGGATTGGTACCGAAGAAAAATGGTTTGTGTTCGCGCCTTTTGAAGATAGGACCTCCACGAGGAACATCTGAGCGGAACAGAGGTAGCATTTCTCTCGGATGAGCAGAGTGAAGCAGCTCATCAACTGGAAAAACTTCAGCAGCATTATCTGGCATCTGGAATACAGGTTCAGCAGGTCGAGTGATGGATGATGGAATGTTTACGATATCCTGAGTCGGAATGACTGCAGGAGCATTCTCTTCGGGCTGAGCTACGACGGCATCTCCTTCGTCGGTTTGAGCATTTTGTGCGGCCACTTCATTTTCCATGGCCTCCAAGTCTTCATCTAGTTGGGCAAAAGCATCAACCATTTCTTCGTTCGAGGAACTTGAAGAGGAGGAGGAAGAATTGTCACTAGAACTGACATCTCTAGAACTATTGCATGCGACATGGTCTCGTCGAGAAGAAACTGTCGTGATGTCAACATCAGCATCTTCTCCTTCAGGCAGAGTCTTGGCAGAAGAGTAATCTTTCTGGGCAGAGGAAATGGGGACTTTTGTTTCTTGCTCGACCTGAGCCACTTGCTCGGTCTCTGCATGGACTTGGGTTTCGATGACTGGGGTGGTCGATGGAATGACGAGAGGAGGTGATGGTGGGTTTGGGGGTGGCGTCGAGGCTTTTGGTGGTGAGGTTTGACGAGGTGGAAGTGGAGGAGTTTGTTGTCGAGGTGGAGGAGTGGCTTGGCAATGGGGTGGAGTTGTTTGTCGAGGAGGTGGGGTTCTTTGGCGAGGTGATGGAGTTTTCTTGCGGGGAGGAGAGGGTTGCTTGGTTGGATTTGGTTCAGATTCTTGTCGTGCTGTGGCAGCATCGACCTCGGTGGTCTTGGACTTCTTGGTGGTCTTCTCGAACTCTGGCGTCCCACGCACAGAGGTTGGGGCAGCAGACTTTCTCTTTCGAGATTGTCTTTGGAACAGAGCATCATTGTGCTCTTTGAAAACAGCAGACACAACTTGTTTAACTTTGTCGAACACAGCAGTTAAATTCTCTTTCTGAGCCCTTCTGGAGGCTTCAGCCGAAGCAATCTTGGATCTGAAATTTTTTTGGGACTCAGCGTCCTCGGTTTCTTCTTGAAGTTGCCTGGTGTAAAACCTCACTTGTTCCTTATCCTTTTTATCCTGGGTGATATAATCTTCCCAGCGAATCATGTATCGAGCAACATGCTCTTGGATTTCAGCAGGAACATCGTCCTCGGCAGTGACTCTGCTCGGTGTGGTAGCCATCTTCGAGAGAATGTGTGAAATATGTGCAGCATCCCATGGAGCATTTGCATTTGATTCTCCTTCGTTAGAGCTCTCTTCATCGGCACGAGGGCCGGAACCAACTGGTGCAACAGGGGCAGGAGCTGGGGCAGCTCGAGGAACTGGAGCAGCTTGCGCCTTCTGTCTAGCCTCCTTGGCTTTCTTTTCGGCTTCCTTGGTGGCCTTGACAGTAGCAATGGGCTTTGAGGCCACTGCTTTATCCTTCGAGGCACTAGGGGCCTCAGCATTCTTCTTCGCAGCACTTGGGGCTACAACCTTTTCCTTCGGGTTTGTAGGTATAGTGCCTTCAGAAATCTGGCGTCGATATTTTTCACTGACCAAATGGAGAATACCAAGTTGTTGAGCAACCAGAGCCTTTTTATGCTCGGGCTGACTGTGAAAGTTCAGGAGTTTGGAATTAATCAAGTCTTTTGCCTCTTGTTCCTTTTGTTTTGCCAGCCTTTCTTTACGTTGAACAAGAGTTTCTTCATCCTCAGAAACTTGAGCTTGCTTTCCCTTCGTTGTGACCGAAGGTTTTGGTTGGCGAACAGGAACAGGTGGAGCAGAAGAGATGGGCGGATCAGTGACCAGGTTGGTCAAGTCAATATTTCCTCGAGGAGCCTGTGGAGCTGGCTCCTGGATCCTAATGCCCTTACTGCTCGGCCTTTTCTTCAGAGGTATGTCCTCGACATCAGCCTCAGTACCAGGGTCTTGATCATCTGAGTTAGCTTCTCCTTCGGAGCTTGCATCAGGAGGAGATACTATTACAACCTTTTTCTGTCGCTTGACTGACTTCTTGCCACCCTTTGATTTGGCACTAGGGCCAACTTCCTCGGCACCTTCAGCAGCAGCAGCTTCCTTTCGTGCTTTGGCTTCTTTTCTCTTCTGTGCTCGAGCTTCTCGAGCTTCAACAAGCTCTTTAAAATCATCAGGTGTTTTGAGAGCTGTAGGGTGAGCATCAGCAGTAGGAGGTGGTCGATTATCCTTCGTCCACTTTGGCCTTAAAGATTTAACATCCGACCAGGGATTTTTCATTGCAAACAGCCTCTCCCATCGTGGGATAAGAGACTTGTACTCATACCAACGAAGAGCTTGAAGCCTTCGTATCTCTTGCAGACGATTTTCTCTCGTACGTTCATCCTCAGATCCTGAAGGTGTCCTCAAGTTCTTCTCTATGATCAAATCCTCAGATAAACCTTTAGAGTTGTTGGTGATTCTAGTTCTTCCTCCCCCACGCTTGGGTGCTCTAATATTTCCTTCGTTGCCAGACATTTTCCTGCGAAAAAGGAAGGTACGAGGGAATATAGGGAAGTTGTGAACAAGTACTAGCAATTACGAGGAAAAACATTTTGAAAGCAGCAATCATATCGAGAGATTTGTCTTATCGCAAGTTTTCATGAAAGTGCTAGGCTAGATTTTCATCGGGTGGAAATCTAACGAAGAACTTGTATGAATTAATCGCACAAGTATAAGTCTATCGATACGATACTGAAGGAATTTCCTAAGTGAGAGAATCCGAGTGATTTCTTACCAAGGTCAGATGGGGAATCGACAGAAAAGGCTAAAAACAGATTTCCCAAGTTTCAAAGATCCAATCGGATCAAACAGTCCTAAAAGAAATCACAGAAAATCAACACAGAAACTGGAAACGATGAACAGATGAGATAGAATCGAATCCAGAGCCACACATACCCTAACTTGGTGATGTGAGGCGACTACGGCGACGCAGATGAAGATCTTTGTCGACGGGAACGTCTCCGGCGGCTTCCTTCCGGCAGCTAAGCGGCGAGGGAGTCGACGGCGACGAGGCAGCACGACGACGCGCGAGAGAGAGCTTCTGGAAGCGAAGAGGCGAAGTCGAGGAAATAGCGATGTCTAGGCCGGTGGGGTGGATCAGTATTTATAAGGGGGGGGGTCTGAACGAGCTGTCAGATCTGATCCAACGGCGCGGATTTCGCGTCTCTCTGCATTCAACGGACGGATTTTGTGGCGGTAATCGTGGGCAGTCCCAACGAACCGAGAGATAGTTGCTCCACGTCCGAGACCAAACTCATCGAGCATCGAGTAAAAAGAAGATAAAAACTTCGATAGATTTTCCTTCGGAATCAATGACATCCGAAGGGAATCTTGATCGAGTACAATATATACATGTTCACGAGAGAAAATCACAGAAGGGGTAGGGATAGAATAGAGGGAAAACAGGGTCCGATACTTAGTCAATCCGAGGGTAAAACAGCGATAAGGCTCGGATTGATAAGTGTATAGGACAACACCAAACGAACAAAAAATAAACGAAAAAGAAACACGATAGAAAATAAACGTAAGTAATCAACAATGAAGACTAATGATACATAGTACCGATGGTTATGATCTTACAGCACATTCCGTGAGTCTAAGATGTTCAACTCACACCTCAGTGTACAGAACCTCTTTTCATCCAAGGGCTTTGTGAATATATCAGCCAATTGATCTTCGGTGCGAACATGACTGATAACGATATCTTCTCGCTGAACGTGATCTCGAAGAAAATGATGGCGAATATCAATATGCTTCGTTCGAGAGTGTTGCACTGGATTATGGGTAATTTTGATAGCACTCTCGTTATCACAGAGCAATGGAATTTTCTTCACAAGAATACCATAGTCTTTCAGCGTTTGCTTGAGCCACAGAATCTGAGTACAGCATGAACTGGCAGCAATATACTCGGCTTCAGCCGTAGAAATAGATACACAATTCTGTTTCTTCGAAGCCCAACAGACAAGAGATCTACCGAGAAAATGACATGTGCCTGAGGTAGATTTCCTGTCGACTCGATCACCAGCCCAGTCGGAATCAGAGTAACCAACGAGATCAAACTGGGCACCCTTGGGATACCAAAGACCCAAGGTTGGTGTGTGAGCCAGATATCGAAGGATTCGCTTGACAGCAATATGATGAGATTCCTTCGGATTTGTCTGAAAACGAGCACACATACAAACTGATAGCATAATGTCAGGTCTAGATGCACAAAGGTAAAGAAGCGAACCGATCATCGAGCGATATTTCTTCTGATCGAAAGGTTTGCCCTTCTCATCTGCATCTAGATGAACATTCGTAGGCATTGGAGTCTTGGTAGTTTTGCAACTGACAAGATCAAACTTCTTCAGGCAATCTCTGAGGTACTTCTCTTGAGAAATGAAAGTACCATTTTTCTATTGACGGATTTGAAGCCCGAGAAAGAACTTCAATTCTCCCATCATTGACATTTCATATTTCTTCGACATCATGCGAGCAAATTCTTTGCTAATATCAGAGTTAGTACAGCCAAAAATAATATCATCGACATAAATTTGACACACAAAAAGGTCATTTTTGTATGCACGAGTAAAAAGAGTCGGATCGGTTGTTCCTGGTTTGAAGCCCTTCTTTAGAAGAAAATCCTTCAGTGTTTCATACCAAGCACGAGGTGCTTGCTTTAACCCATATAGGGCCTTGTGCAATCTGTACACCTTATCAGGATTCTTCGGGTCTTCAAAACCTGGTGGCTGCATAACATACACTTCTTCGATTTCACCGTTAAGAAATGCACTTTTGACATCCATTTGATATAGCAATATACCATTGTAATTGGAAAAAGCAAGCATGACACGAATGGATTCAAGACGAGCAACTGGGGCATAAGTCTCACCAAAATCAATACCTTCGATTTGGGTGTATCCTTGTGCAACCAGTCGAGCTTTATTCCTTACCACTATGCCATCTTCATCTTGCTTGTTGCGAAAGATCCACTTCGTACCAATGATATTATGCTTTGTGGGATCAGGTCTATCGACAAGGGACCAGACTTTATTTCTCTCGAGCTGGTTAAGTTCTTCGAGCATAGCAGTCATCCAGTCTGAGTCCTTCATGGCTTCATCCAATTTTGATGGTTCTAGCATGGATACAAACGAAAAATTTCCACAGAAGTTAGCTAATCGAGTACGAGAACGAGTGGTGGGTCGACCTGGTAAACGAATTTCTTCGAGAATTGAGTCGACATCCACTCTTCTTCGAACGCGAGGAAAAACTTCTTCATCATCTTGTGGATCCGGTTGTCCTTCGGGATCAGCTTGTTCATCGGGAACATTTTCTTCGTTTACGCGTTCTCCTTCGACCTGTACATCATTTGCTTCAGGATGTTGATCTCCAGCGCCCCGGGCTATGTGTGGGAACATTGGATCATCATCATCCTTGTTTGCTTGACGTGCATTCCCATCGACAGGTCGAATATCTCCAATAGCCATGTACCTGATAACTTCATCCAATGGTGGTTCATCCAGGTTAAGAGGTAATTGCTCCTTTTGAGAGCCGTTAGTTTCATAAAATCGAACATTTACAGTTTCTACAACTTTGCCAAGTTGAGAGTTGTAAACTTTTTAAGTGTGAGAATTCGAACCATAACCTAGGAGAAAACCTTCGTGTGCCTTTGGGGAAAACTTGGAGCTGTGATTCATATCTCTGATGTAACATGTAGCACCAAAAACCCTGAGATAAGACACATTGGGCTTTTTACCAGTGATGAGTTCATGTGAAGTTTTCTTCAGAAATTTGTGCAGATAAACCTTGTTGATGATATGACATGCAGTGTTGATAGCTTCAGCCCAGAACCTGATAGGGGTCTTGTATTCAGCGAGCATTGTTCTGGCCATTTCAATAAGTGTTCGATTCTTTCTCTCGACCACACCATTTTGTTGCGGTGTATAAGCAGCCCAGAATTCATGAGTAAAGCCATATTCATCAAGAAATTCTTCGATATGAGTATTTTTGAATTCTGTACCATTATCACTTCTGATATGCTTGAGAGATAATTCATATTCAGTTTGAGCTCTCTTTGCGAAGGTTTTGAAAATTTCAACAGCCTTGCTCTTGTCATCAAGAAAGAAAACCCAGGTATATCGATAGAAATCATCAACAATAACCAGACCATACTTGTTACCTCCAAGACTAGCATAATTTTGAGGACCGAATAAATCCATATGAAGTAATTCAAGAGGACGAGTAGTAGTCATGACGGTTTTTGCTGAGTGATGTTTCTTGGCAATCTTTCCAGCTTCACAGGCACTGCATAGACGATCTTTATCGAATTTCACATTATCAATTCCAACGATGTTCTTCTTTGAGATAAGAGTTTGAAGATTTTTCATCCCTGCATGACCAAGTCTTCGGTGCCATAACCAACCAGAAGTGGCTTTGGCCATCAAACATGTGGACACTGCAGGTCCCGAAGAAAAATCAACGACGTAAAGATCACCCTTGCGATATCCTTCGAACACGAAGGAATAATCATCCTTTGAAAAGACAACACAACGAGACGCAGAAAACAGTACAAGCATACCCATATCACAAAGTTTCGATATAGACATAAGATTATATCCTAGAGATTGTACAAGTAACACCTTATCAATATGCTTGTCTTTCGATATTGCAACCTTACCCAAACCAAGTACTTTTCCTTTGTTTTTGTCACCGAAGGTAATGTATTTCTGTGAAGATTCAGACAGATTTGCTTCGGTGAACAACTCTTTGTCTCCGGTCATATGATTTGTACATCCACTATCCATGACCCATTTGGATCCACCGGAGACATAGCCCTGCAGAAGAATTAGTTCTTCTTAACCACCCACAAGCGAGCAGGTGACTTAGAAGGCATGGTAGAGCTAGATGGGGCAGCAATAGTATATCGAACAGGATTGCATTCTCGATCAGGACCATCAAGCACACCATAAATATAATTCCTCGATGAGGGGTTAGAGTACTGATGAGTAACAGCAACTTTGGTGTTATCATTACGATGACGATAAACATTTCTATCGACACGATAGTATTCCTTCTGGGGAACATTTGAAGCAGGCACCAAGGGTTCATTTCTATCCTCGAGAGAATAGTAGTGATTCGGTGGTACCGAGGATTTTCCCTGCATAGAATGGTTAGGGGGCAGTTTTTCTACGAGAGATTTGCGAACCCAAATCTGTCGCTTATAGAAACCATTCTTCGGAGGAGTACCAACGAATTCAGCTGACACTTTTCCTTCCTGATCTTTGACAAGCTTGTAGTCAGAATCAAGTGATTCATCAACAATAGCTTTGTCAATTTTGCAACTGAAACCTGAAAGGTTAGCAATATCAATGGGCTTTTCTTTCGCAAGAACCCAGACAGTTTTAGGATACTGCTCGGGTTCCCAGTAGGTTCCGTCAGGATTGATTTTCCTTTCGAAGCCAACTCCTTCGTTTCGGGGATTTCTGTGAAGAAGAGCCTTTCGTAGGATATCACATAGGTACTAGTGTCCCTGCACACTTTTGAACATGCCTGTTTCAAATAAATCTTTCAACCTGAGGAGTTCCTCGGTAATGGTTTCCTCGTTCGAGGGGTTAGCATCATCAATAACAATAGGTTGCTTTCCTTTCGATCTCTCGGAAATAGAGTCAATTTTACTTCGTTCCAAACAAGTCAAGCAGGGTGGAATATATTCATTTTTATCTTCTGAGCCCTGTTGAGCCATGAGAGTGAGATTTACACTTTCCAACTCTTCATTAGCCTCTCTCAGTTTCTTGAGAGCCATTTTCCCTTGAAGGAATTCATAGGTTAGCTTCTCGTAGTCCACTGAGAGAAGTTCATGACGAGAGGAATTTCATCATACTTTTCTTTCAGAGATGCATGCTCGTTAGTCAAAGTTTGACCCTTCTCAATCTCATTGATCAACAGAGTCTCAGATTTTTGAATAGTTTCACTTAGAGAATCTAGTTCATCTTGTTGAATAGAAGCAATTTTAGCAAGTTTAGCATAGCTTATCCTAGAGTCACTTTCATAAGCAGATCCATCAGAAGTATCGAAGGATTTCTTAGATGAAGATACCTTAGCCTTGGCCATGAAACAGTAAGCTGGAGATTCATCTTCACTGCTCTGGTTGGAGAAGAATGAACTTGAATTCTTGTTTGAGGCGAATGCTATCCCAGCAACACCATCAGATTCAGAACCAGAACCAGAACTTGATCTTGACTTTGATCCTGCTTCAGAACCGGAAGCTTCATCTTCAGAGTTCATCTCTTTACCCAGATAGGCTTTGGCTCGGTGTGAATTCTGTCGACGAGAGGAATGTGATTTCGAGGAAGAACTCTCTCGATGCTTGTGATACTTCTTCTTCTTGTCATCATCAGAACCATCTTTCTTGTCTTTTCTGGACCTTGAATCATATTTCTTCGAATCGTGGTTTTTGCTCGATCTGTAAGACTTGCTCGAAGAGCTGCTGTGAGAGTGCTTTGATTTATGTTCAATTTCCCAGAGAGGACAATCAGCAATGAAGTGACCTGGCTTCTTGCACTTATAGCAACAGTTATCTTTCGCTGAAGAGTTTCTGGATGATGATCGATGCTGTGATGAATTGCTAGAATGTCTTGAAAATAGTTTTTCTTCGGTGAAGAGGAGTTCCTTTTCTAAAAGCGGTTGAATCTTCTCATAATCAGTGCAAGATCTTTCCCAATGTTCTCGGGGTCATCAGATGCACCAGCAGATTCAGAACTGGCTTCAGGAGAGGAGTGACGTGAAGCTTTGGCCTTGAGTGCATGAGATTTCTTTCGACTCCCATTGACATCACGTTTCTCATCTTCTTCCATCTCGAAAGTATTAAGCCTTTCAAGAATATCAGCGGCAACCATATCTTTGAAATCAGTTCTTTCCTTAATCATCAGCACAATGTGATCGAAGGAGTCATCAAGAGAACGAAGCAAAGTTCTGACAATAATCCGATTGGTAATGTCATCTGCACCGAGGGAAATCAGTTCATTTGATAGCGCAGTGAGTCTGCTGTATATGGAACAAACTTTTTCTCCCTCGTGCCTGTTGAACCGATAGAACTTGCTTCAAAGGGTGTCAATTCGAGCATCTTTCTGAGTAGAGACACCTTCACCAATCTTCTCGAGATAATCCCAATCACCTTTGGCCGAAGGAATATTCTTGACCTCATGATATTTTTCAGGAATCAGATGATTTGTGATGAATACCCAGACTTCAGCATCTAGCTCTATCTTCTTTGTCTCTTCAGGAGTGATGGCATCAGTGTCCTTGACAGTTACACCATTCTTGACAACTTCCCAAGCGGCGGAGTTGATAGCCATGATATTTCTCTTCATTTTGTCCTTCCAATAGGAATAGTCCTTCCCATTGAAAATGGGGATTTGTTCCCCCGAGCGAACAGCTGCAAACGACATTCTTGACAACACTCCAGGTTGTTAGACCAAAATACGCAGAGCGTAGGGAGTGCCTAGCTCTGATACCAATTGAAAGCTCAAGAATGATCAGAGGGGGAGGGGGTGAATGATCACTTCTAAAAATTCTAAGGAACTTGGAAGGAATTCATGAAAACTGCGAAGGACTAAGAACATCTCGAAGGAAATACAGTATCGAGGGTAATGCATAGCTCGAAAGAATTAAGGGCGAAGGGAAACATCGAAGGCATACAGGCTACGAGAGAATACTTAATTTAAATGTATGAAGGAAAATGAGCCTGACACGACGATGTTTGGTAAACCAGTTCACACTCTGCAAAGTGCTACGTCTGGTTGGAGGGACTGGTGATTGAACACCTGGAGAAAAACTCTCTCCGTCCTATTCTCCACTGCAACAAACTCCTCGAGCTTGTCCAGTTTTCACTCGTGGTAGATGTTCAGGACATCTCCGAGACCTTTACAAACTTCCTTCAGCAGTGACAATTACTCTTCGACTTCTTGACAAGCGATGCCTAACCGTCTAGGAGACTTGCAGTTCTCCAAGATAAAAAGATCGGCTAATCTCAACCTAAGTCATAGTGAATTGCTCAACTTAGCTCAGGCTTGGGATTTGGTTTTCTCTCGATGAATCTCTCTTGGGATGCTCACAGACTTCTGTCTTAGAATCTTCAGTGGAGCAGCCAACCCGAAATGGCGGGTAGGTGCGGGGTATTTATAGTTGGCGATCCCGATGGGTAAAATGACTGAAGTGACCCGATGCAACCGCTTGACGCGTGTCTACAACGGTCGGATTCCAATCACTGCGCAACTTTACTTGAGGAACAAGTAAGCTGACTTACCGAACGAGTTCTCTCTCGAAGGCACGAAGTGCGATGACTTTGCCTTCGAGCTATTCACTCGACTCAGTAAGATTTCTCTCGGTAGGCTTTTGTGGGTTTTGGTTGAGCAGAGCAAGTTCACTTCAACTAAGATCTCAACTAGAAAACCCCTCTTAATAGTACGGTTTTTCCTATGACTCAAGAGATAAAGAGAAGCTAGATAAAAGACTAAGTCTTCGACCAGCTTCAGCTTTCTCCTCGTTGCGCTTTTGCTCGAGAGGAACATCTCCTTCCACGACATTTTTAGGGGTCGTCTTCCTTCAAAGGTTTCGGTAGATAGCTGCAGCTTCACTACAGCGAGTTGTCCTTCGACCTTCTACATGCAAACTCCATTCTCTCGGAACCTAAGTATCTGTTTATACTCGAAAACAATATTAGTTCCACTTCTGCTTTGTCCAACAATGTCCAAAACCTTCGGGGGGAAAAACTTGCTCTTACAAGGGGAAATAAAGCAAGGTGAGTATCTAGTATACCCGCGAGTCTTACTTCCGCTACTAAGCATTTATGCATTTGTATCAAATGGAAAGGGGAGGTTGTATATAGTGGATTGCAAGATAGAAATCGGAATAAGGGTAAGAAGCTAGGCCTATCGAAGACTAGCATCTTCTGACGAGTCTTGAAGCACAAGATGAGAACAGCCAACAGTTCATATAAAGCATAAAGTAACAATGAAGCAGAAGTTACTGCAGCATTGTATAATAGTAAGTTGTAATGATTAATGATAATAGATGCCTCCGAGTTCCCCTCCTCGACTTCCCTGTGAGGAAGAAAACCCGGAACCAATAGATTAATAGTAGTAGTTTGTAGTGGTAAGGTCCAGCTTCAGCATAAAGCATCCTGTTACCGTGGACACGGCTATTCGAATAGATTAAACTCCCTGCAGGGGTGAACTACTGTTCAACCTGCACGCTCGGATCTCCAGGGTGGCGTACACCTTGTTAGGGAATGCCCCACCGAGGCTATCCGACACATCGCAGTTCATCCTAGGCTCAGCAGAGAGGCCATCCACCGGACTATATCCTATGTGCCAAGGGGTCTAGGTCCCTCACCCTTGCACGCTCCTGCACGGTGCGAGTCTGACCGGTGAAGCAAAAGCAAATCAAACACACCTGCTGCAGCAAATAAGACAACACGGCTTCCCGGCGATCAGGCCGCAGTACTGCTGACGTCTGAAGAGCTTTCGGACGAACTACGACGCGGAGGGCCGACACCGTAATCCCACGTGTAGGTAGTGCGTACAGACCAATGGATCTCTCAAGTCATCCGCCGAACCATTTAGCATTTTAATTAACCTGCATGACAACCGTTATCGTTGCCTCGACTTAACTGGCCCGCGGACAACGACAGCAGTCAGGACCACCAGTACATCGTTGCCTGCCCTGTCGTCCCACCAAGTCTCTGCGGTTACCAACAAGGTGAACCGTCTCCTTACCTTGTCTCGCGTGTGCTCTTGGTAGAGCTCAACTTTTCGTGGTTTGGTAACTCTCGCGAGATACGAGCAGGGGCCAAGCACGCCAGTAACGTCGGTCGTACCCTCACGTCGTTCCCGACGCAATACCGCTCGCGGGCACCGTTGTGTCGCCCGACTTCTTACCTTAAGGACAACCGGGGCTCAGGTCCCTAGGGCGGCTATACGGAGTCAGCAACGAGTGGAGTACAAGGATTACTCCTTGATAGCTCACACTTGAAGGTGGATCGGCAGAGCCGAGCTAGGGGCCTTAGGCGGTGTCTGCATTGTACCATACCTGTTACAGTTAATATATTGTATCCGCGTTCACTACCCTGAGTGATCACGGCCCTCTATCTAATCCTAGCTAACAATGCGCAGGGCTCACTGCTAAATATAATATATATTTATCAGGCATCATAGGATAAAGGCAGGTACATAAAGGGGCGACAAAGATAGGTATGCAATTGAATAGGATTGTAATCGTAGCAGCAGCAGTAACAATTCCTAGTGCAAGAAATGTATGGAAAGATAGGCGATATCTGGGGAACAGAATGGCTTTGCTTGCCTGGAAGCTCAACGCTAGGGGTACGGTCTTCATCGACTTAGTCGATCACAGGGGCATCGGCAGCGGACGTCGAGACCACCGGACAATAAGAGAGGGGGAGAAACAATAAATACACAACAATAATAGCAATACAAATACAAGACATGGCACAAGCAACGTTAACGGTGTTCTAACGCAGTGCAACGGGTTTTTCTCGGAGCGGGAATTCATCCGGGGATGAAATACAAACCCCGGGGTGATTATCGACAAACGGCCCGGAGGGGGGGAAGGTTCCATGTCTGTAGTGTTGTGAATACCTGATAGACATGTGGATATTGCATCCGTGATCGTTGATGCATTCCGAACAACTTTTATGTTCAGAACAAATCCATCCGGAAAGTGTTACCGGTAACGGGTAATTACCGGACAGTGCAAATCGGAGGGCGAATGTCCCATGTGCGATATGTTAGAGGGGCGTGGTGGGTATGCGGGTAGCGTAATCTTGTCTGTTGTATTTTTCTGATCAACTTTCATGTATAAAGTTTTTCGATCTGATATACGGATTAAAAGATACTAATATTTGAAGTTTAAATCATTTTCTAGCAATTTTTGGATTTATTTAATTGTTTATTAAACATTATCCATAACAGTAACTTTGGCCAGTCAAACTGACAGGTGGGGCCCATCTGTCATACACAAGGGTTAAACAAAACCAATTATTTAATTAATCAGTGAAGGGGTCCCACTTGTCATCCACATTGTGATAACTCCATCAATATAATTTAGCTAATTAACAGGAGGGCCCACATGTAAGCCACACAGTGGTTATTTAACTTAGCAGTTTTATTTTAACTTAAACATAATGGCCTTGGGCCCACACGTCAGGGGTAGAGGGGATTTAGCTGCTAACTTAACAGTGGGCTAATTAGCCCGGGCTGGCCCACGGGTCAGTGGGGGTTAGGAGGGGAGTTCTTTTGCCCCGGCCGAGCTAGGCGTGCTCCTCGGCGGTGAGGGCCACAGCGGCGGGGCGTGGCCGGCCAGTTTGGCCACGGCGGCGAAGGCCAACACGACAAGGCGTGGTCGCGTGGGCGCAAGCATAAGTCCAGGGCACGGGTGGCGCCAGCGGAGCTAGCATCGACGCGCAAACATTCATGGCGAACGGTGGCGCGAGCGCGCGGGCCTGTGGGCAAGCTCAAAGCGTGGCCGGGGCGTGACCAGCACACGACGAGCATGAGCCAGGGCGCGACCATGGCGCGGCCCAGCCGTGGAGGACGGCAGCGACCCGAATACGGTCACAGCGGCCACGGCGAGTGAATCAACGAGGAGGAAGGGGAAAACCGGAACAGGGGCTCACAGTGGGTGCAGAGGAAGGCTCGGCCCGGATCGAGGTGGTCAGAGTGGGGGGAATCGACGAGGCGGCCGTGGGCGATCCCGGTGTGGAAGAGATAAAGAAGGCGACGACTGGGGGCGTCCCGGACTCGGCTTGATGGTGGAATCGGCATGGAGGGGCGCTGTGGAGCTCCTGGACATGATCCTATGGCCCAGGGAGAACGTTGGCCACATCGAAGACGGCACCCACAGCGACAGCAGCAGCGGTTCTGAACCGGGAGAAAGGGAGCAACTAGGGGGAGGGGCGAAGGGGAAAATGGTGGGGCGGCCTCGATCTAGGGTTCGCTCCAAGGGGGGCAAGTTGGCCTCCTTATCCCCACCTCGTCGACACTGTAGCCACGCAGGGGGCGAGCGGGTGCGGTGCCCTCGGTCGGCTCCTGTAGCTCGAGGTAGGATAGGGCTGGGGCTGGGCTCTGCCCAGCACGTAGGATAGGCCTTTTTTTATTTCGATTTGTTTTCTGTTTTTATTTTATGTTTTTATTTTGTTTGGGCATCAAATGGTTTTTATAAAATGTGGGACTTACCCCATTATCACTGTTGCAACAAACCATACTGCTATAAAAATTTAGAGGCATTAATAAAATCTTTTGATATTTTACCAAAATTATAAATGATTAAAATTGATTGTTTGGCTACTGCTTGAATTGTTTGATTTATTTATTAGCTTAATAAATTCCAATGCACATATTACTTTGATCTACTGATTATTTTGCAATTTACAAAATTGTTTGCAAGATTTTTGGGTGAACTTTATTTTCCACTTTATTTTTAATTCAATTTGGATTCCAACAGAGTCTGAATTCAATTGAGTTTTTATCAAGGGTGAACAAGACTTGCCCAACATGGTGACTTGGAATTATTAACAGGTGTTAACAGGTGATTACTGTTACAACCAAGTTAATTACTGTTGGTTAACACTGAGGGTGTGATACGGTGAGGATAGTTCTCCCTCCTCGTTGGTTACCCCAAGTGGAAGGTGAGATGTAGCGTAGCAGCAAATTTCCCCTATGTAGAGGATAGGGTTTTTCTCCCGTAGGACTCGCAGAGATACAAGAAGGTGGTAAAGTGAACAATGGCGCCGTTTACAACCGAGGTTGCTAACTTCACCTGGACCTGCACATAGATACAAATAACTTTGCTCCCAACGAGTACATAGGAGTTGTCAATTCCTCCGGCATTGTTGTTTCCAAAGGGTCAACGCAAGAGATAATAATAGTGGAAACTGAAAGTAAAGACTAAAAGTAAATTGAAGGTGTAAACAATGATATGAAGATGGACCGGGGTCCCGTGATTTTCACTAGTGATGTCTCTCTCCCAAAAGACGATAAAAGTGCTAGCGAGGTAAACAAATCACAGTTGGGCAATTGACAGGATTATGAAGGCACCGCAATGCTAACTATGCTGCAAAGAAAGGAAGGGCTCAAAAGAAATGGGCAGTACGCCAAGGTAAGTAGACCGAAATCCATCTGCATCTACTATGAATCATCCACCTTGAGATATCTATCCAGAACATCTCGCTGGTATTAAGTTGCGAATCCCACCCAAAGTGTAAATCCAAAGCAACAGACAACTGCATTAAAAGAACTTTGCGTAAAGTAAACAATCCTTGCATCCGCGGATACAAGCACCGTTGTTTTATACCTGGTGGCAACATCACATCCCCTAGTATCATTTTTCTGTCACTCAAGCTAGACATCAAGGGGCTGAACCCACAATCAAGCATAACGCTCCCTCTTGGAGTTGCAACAAAATACTTGGCCAAAGTAAAATACGGCAATGGAGAACATGCAAGAATTTACTCAAGAATAAAATATAAAAGAGAAGAACCAAATATATTACTCATCACAATCTGAACATAGTCTCTTAATCCATCAGATCCCAACAAACTTAGCATAGCAACAGCAGAAAATTACAAAGGTTCCTCGATCATGTGAGGCAGCTCACGAGGTCTCGAAAGTGGAGGCACAAAGAGGGGAGAGGAACATCACATAGCTACTGGTCACGGACCCATGGTCCAAGGAAAACTACTGACGGTACATACGGGAGGTGTCCATGGCTATGGATGGTCTCCCGGAGGGGGTAGCTTCTCCCGGCAGGGTGCCGGAGCAGCTTCTCCAGGCAGCCCCGATCTTGAAGCGGCGGCGGCGGAAGTACAGAGGCGATATCGCGGAAAAGAGATCGATATTAGGGGTTTCCACCCCGAGGGATAAATATAGGCGGAGGGGGGTGTCGAGGGGACCCACCAGGAAGCCAGGAGGCCTCCTGGCGCGGCCTAGGGTGGGGCCGCGCCAGGGACCCTCCTGGTCTCCTGGTGGTGACCCCCCTCCGCTGCCTTGGTTATTTCAGAAGCTTCCGGGTCGCTGATTTTTTATCTGATTTTTCTGGATTTTTTGGAGCACTTTTAATGGCCGGAAAACCTGAAATACAAAAACAGCAGAAAACAGCAACTGGCAGCTGGGTGCACTGGGTTAATAGATTAGTCCAAATATGCTCAAAAGTGTATGAAAGTTCAAGCAAAACATGGCAAAGTCACACAAAACATGCATGGAGCAAGCAGAAATTATAGATATGTTTGGGACGTATCAACATCCCCAAGCTTAATTCCTGCTCGTCCTCGAGTAGGTAAATGATAACAAGCATAACTTCTGTGGTGACAGGCCACACAACGATATAAGAACTTTGTAAGTAATGCAATCAAAGCATGCAATTCAATTCAAGTCATAACAGGCAAGAGTCTATATTAGCATTGACACAAGCAACAAAAGAACAAAAGGGTCAAGAGCTCTCGCTGTCCGTGACTCGAATGTCTCCAGATGGTGTTTGCGTGCAAGCAGGGGACTGGGAAAAAGAGAGAAAAAAGGTTGTTGAGAACAACTATCTACTAATGTTTCACACTTGGTCTCCTTCGGATTCTTATCTTGACTCGTCCCCAGACCACTAGCCAGGTACAAGTCAAACCGATCCACTCCCTTTCGATACTTTGAGCACTCATGCAATGGATGAGCGTGAGCACGAAAGTTGACACCTAAAAGGCAAAACAGAAAGAAGGTGGAGGAGGAAGACAAAAAGATGTGAAAGGCTCACATCAATGAGGACAATCATAGGCGAGAGAAGGCCATATGATAGATATGATGTGAGGAGTAGGGATTGCCATGCAACGGATACACATGTGAGCTAAAAGCTCTCCAAGGGAACTAGTGGGGTGCATCTAACTTGCTTGCTCAAGAAGACCTAGAGCTCGTTTGAGGAGGCTCATCATTGGAATATACAAGCCAAGTTCTATAGTGTGAAGGTCCCCACATAGCTATATGCATGAATGATGATCTCTATGGAGTACAAGGAGTAGAGGATGAAGTACTATTGTGGATCTCTCAAAAGTAATAGTAGTGTGCCCCCTTCTC
The DNA here is from genome assembly GCA_950022295.1 of Bromus sterilis. Taxonomy (NCBI): domain Eukaryota; kingdom Viridiplantae; phylum Streptophyta; class Magnoliopsida; order Poales; family Poaceae; genus Bromus; species Bromus sterilis. The sequence goes on along the minus strand of OX465599.1, from coordinate 276,648,014 downwards.
ACTTTTTATTTTTCTTTTTCTCTTTTTTTGTATTTTTTTGGTGGCCTCAATGGCTCTTTCTATTTAACTCTCATTTGTCCTCTTTGGGATCTTTTGATTTTGTTCTCTTTGGGATCTTCTCCTCACTTTAGGGGCAACACTGTATAATTTACAAGAATATAGGAGATATTTCACACTTTACAAAGGTACTCACATAAAGAAGATATAGCTATCATGATGCAAAGGTATGACATGAGGATCAAGTCATGAAAAGGTGGATGTTGCATGGCAATGTATCTCGGAAAGGCTATGGAAATGCCTTCTAGGTAGGTATGGTGGCTGTTTTGAGGAAAGATATAAGGAGGCTTATGATGACAGAGCGTATCGTGCCAAGGGTTTGGATGCACCAGCGAAGTATGCGCCAACTCTCAAGGTGAGAAAGGGCAATGCACGGTACCGAAGAGGCTAGAAAAAGTATAGGAGGGTGGAAGTGTCAACTTTCGAATAATCACATTAGTCCGAAGAACTCATGCACTTATTATCGGTAACTCTCAATCTAATCAGGAGATTCACAAAGAGACAAGTACCCCGAGGAGGAGTGTATGTGGGTTTGGTTATCCTTGCGCATCCTCGACTCATGGTACGTGAGTGTACTCTAATATTCGAACCCTCCATAGGTTAGTGATCCATCTAGTAGCTAGAGTTCTCAACAGGGGTTTTTGGTTTTCGAAAAACACACAGATTTCCCAAAATACAACATCTATCACTAATAGGCTCGATCTCTTGACACCAAAAGTTCAAACATTACTCTAATCAATACCTCAAAACTATTGCAAGTTACTACTACAAAGAGAAAAGCAACTTCAACTACCTACTTCTAGTCAAGACACAAAACTCAGTGCAACAGGCAAACTCTCTAACAAGATAAAACATGCAACCTATAGAAAGTTCAACCTAAAACAAAAGAAAATCTCTAGAAAAGCTAAAGCACTACAACTAAACAGAGTAGCAGCTAAGAAAAGAAAAATAACATCTCACAGCTAAAAGAATAAGCATGCAAATCCTATGAGGAGTTCTAATTCAAGCGGAGCGTGTAATTCTCCCACACAAAAGAGTAAGATGGGATCTAACTTGTTACTATAGCAAACAAAGCAAAAACAAACCTAGAAAAGTAAAGAGCGAGACGCTCCAAGTATAGCACATAACGCATGAAGTGATAAAAATATAGTGCAGCGAGAGATGAACTGATAATTGTTGATGAAGAAGGGGATGCACGGGGGCATCCCCAAGCTTAGACTCTTGATTCTCCTTGAATATTTATTGGGGGTGCACATGGGCATCCCCAAGCTTGAGCGTTTGACACTCCAGGATCTTCTTTCATCATCTTCCATCGCACACTTGAAAACTCCCTTCATACATAACTCATGGTAGACTGATTAGAGAGGTTAGTACCCTATTAAAATAATTTTTCCTTTGATGTAAATAAAGATAATCTAGAAGAGCTACTGTTTCTCAAGATTTCCAAAAAGTTTTTGCAAAGAAAAAGCAAGCTTAAGGTTTTCAAAAGTAAAGAGAGACAAAACGTGGCAGAATCTATGAAAAACAGAACAGCAGATAGAAACGATTTTTTTAGGGGTACTTCTGCAACTCAAATCAAAAAACTCAGAACAACGCAAGTTTCATAATTGTATAGAGCATGCTGTGTAAAACTTTCAGCTCAAAAAGATGAACTGGGATTTTTCCATGATTTTTCTAGTCACGAGGACAGAATCTGTTTTCTGGACAGCATGTCACAACTTTCACTTCCCTTGTCGTATGAGGCTATAAAAGGCACAAAGCTTGAAAAGTAAAGATACAATGATGTTGCTACAGTAGTAACAATCATCAAGACCACTAATAACAGAAGAAAATCAAAAAGAAAAACCTAAATTCGTTGTGGGCTTCCTCCCGAAAACGCTTCTTTAAAGCCATTAGCTAGGTTAGAAGATCAAGTTTTTTCAAGAGAATAACTAGCCCGTGTGACGGACTCAAAAGGTAACTTAATCTTTTTCCTAGGGAAATGTTCCATCCCTTTATTGAGAGGGAATTGGAATTTGATATTCACTCTTTCATGTCAATAACAGCACCAACTGTGCGAAGAAAAGGACGTCCCAAAATAGTTGGACAAGAAGGTTCACATTCAATGTCCATAATAGTAAAATCAACGGGAACATAATTTTCATTGACAATGATAAGAACATCGTAGATCTTCCCCAAAGGTTTCTTTACGGAATAATCAACAATACGAACACCAAAAGAACAGGGATCAAAAGGTTTCAAATCAAGCATATCATACATTCTTTTGGGAATAACAGAGGTACTTGCTTCAACATCACAAAGAGCATAACAAGAAAAGTTATTTAATTTGATTTTTATCATAGGATCCCAACCATCTTCTAGCTTCCTAGGTATGGAGGCTTCTAATCTAAGATTCTCCTCCCTAACTTTGATTAGAGCATTGGTGATATGCTCTTGAAGGAAAGATTAAGTGTGCAAGTGTGGGGGTCTCTAGACATCTTGTGTTGGAAACCAATAACTTCAGGTAAAGTGCAGTTGTCAAAGTCTAGGTCACTACTATCTATCAAGGAGGTAGTGATATCATTTAAGATCACTTGTTTGAAAGCCTCTATGTTCATAGAGGTTTCTTCATTTATGGTTGAGGTGGTAGCATCACCGTTGATAGGTCCAGTGGGACTATGGGTGTGATGGGTGCTAACTGTTTGGACATCCTCAACTATTTGGATAGTGGCTACTATATGGTAGGTAGGAAGGCTCTTAATTCTATCCTCTTCCTCGTTTTCTCTAGCCCATCTTTCTTTAAGTTTAGCCATCATCCTAATGTTTTCATTGATTTGTAACTGGATAGCATTAATAGGAGTGACCTTACTCTCCTCAAGGGGAGAGGTTATAATTTTTAACATATCAACATCAAGGGCTAAGTTATGTACCTTCAAACAAAGATTATCTAATTTAGATAGTTTTTCTTCCACATTCTTGTTGAAGGCTTTTTGGGTAGTGATAAAGTCTCTAAGCATACTCTCTAGTTCAGAGGTGGAGTTTTTGGTGCTAGGATAAGTGTTGTTGATCCCATAGTTGTTGGATGGGAAAGGCCTAGGATTGTTGCTACCAAAATTACTCCTATAAGCATTATTGTTGAAGTTGTTTCTAGAGATAAAGTTCACATCTATTTGTTCTTGAGCAACCAAAGAATTTAAAGGAACATCCTGAGGATCAATAGGAGCTTGCTTGGTAAGTAGAGACATGATAAGGTCAACCTTTTCATTTAGAGAGGAGATCTCCTCGACAAAATTTACCTTCTTACGAATTGGAGATCTTTCGGTGTGCCCCTGAGAGTAGTTCAGCATCATCTCATCAAGTAGCTTTGTGGCAGCACCAAGTGTGGTTGACATAAAAGTTCCTCCCGCGGCCGAATCTAACAGGTTCCGCGAGGTAAAGTTCAAGCTTGCATAAAAAGTCTGGATAACCATCCAGGTAGTCAGTCCATGTGTGGGGCACTTCTTGACAAGCGTCTTCATACGTTCCCATGCATGAGCAACGTGTTCATTATCCAATTGCCTGAAATTCATAATGTTACTCCTCAATTGAATAATTTTAGCAGGGGGATAGTACTTCCCGATAAAAGCATCCTTGCACTTATCCCAAGAATCTATGCTATTCTTAGGCAAGGATTGAAACCAGATTTTACCTTCATCCCTCAAAGAGAAAGGAAAAACCTTAAGCTTAACAATTTCACCATCTACTTCTTTGTACTTTTGCATATCACAATGCTCAATAAAATTAATTAAGTGCAAAGCAGCATCATCTCTAGCACCAGAGAATTGATCTTTCATAACAAGGTTCAGCAAAGAAGGTTTAATCTCATAAGAAGGTGCTGAAGTAGCAGGTGGAGCAATAGGAGTGCAGATAAAGTCACTGCTGTTGTGACTAGTGAAGTCACACAACTTGGTGTTTTCATTGGAACCCATAGTAGCAGCAGGTATTTTTGGTATTTTTGATAAGGGACAAAAAAGTAAAAACTGAAAGGTAAACTAACAAGACTAAAAAGCAAAGATAAAAGATAGTGTGCAACTCCCCTATCTTGTAGACTGGAGTCCCCGGCAACGGCGCCAGAAATTGGCTTGATACGGTGAGGATAGTTCTCACTCCTCGTTGGTTACCCCAAGTGGAAGGTGAGATGTAGCGTAGCAGCAAATTTCCCCTATGTAGAGGATAGGTTTTATCTCCCGTAGGACTCGCAGAGATACAAGAAGGTGGTAAAGTGAACAATGGCGCCGTTCACAACCGAGGTTGCTAACTTCACCTGGACCTGCACACAGATACAAATAACTATGCTCCCAACGAGTACAGAGGAGTTGTCAATTCCTCCGGCCTTGCTGTTTACAAAGGATCAACGCAAGAGATAATAATAGTGGCAACTGAAAGTAAAGACTAAAAGTAAATTGAAGGTGTAAACAATGATATGAAGATGGATCGGGGTCCCGTGATTTTCACTAGTGATGTCTCTCTCCCAAAAGACGATAAAAGTGCTAGCGAGGTAAACAAATCACAGTTGGGCAATTGACAGGATTATGAAGGCACCGCAATGCTAACTATGCTGCAAAGAAAGGAAGGGCTCAAAAGAAATGGGCAGTACGCCAAGGTAAGTAGACCGAAATCCATCTGCATCTACTACGAATCATCCACCTTGAGATATCTATCCAGAACATCTCGCTGGTATTAAGTTGCGAATCCCACCCAAAGTGTAAATCCAAAGCAACAGACAACTGCATTAAAAGATCTTTGCGTAAAGTAAACAATCCTTGCATCCGCGGATACAAGAACTGTTGTTTTATCCCTGGTGGCAACAGCACATCCCCTAGTCTCATGTTTCTGTCACTCAAGCTAGACATCAAGGGGCTGAACCCACAATCAAGCATAACGCTCCCTCTTGGAGTTGCAACAAAATACTTGGCCAAAGTAAAATACGACAACGGAGAACATGCAAGAATTTACTCAAGAACAAAATATAAAAGAGAAGAACCAAATATATTACTCATCACAATCTGAACATAGTCTCATAATCCATCAGATCCCAACAAACTCAGCATAGCAACGACAGAAAATTACAAAGGTGCCTCGATCATGTGAGGCAGCTCACGAGGTCTCGAAAGTGGAGGCACAAAGAGGGGAGAGGAACATCGCATAGCTACTGGTCACGGACCCATGGTCCAAGCAAAACTACTGACGGTCATACGGGAGGTGTCCATGGCTATGGATGGTCTCCCGGAGGGGTAGCTTCTCCCGGCAGGGTGTCGGAGCAGCTTCTCCAGGCAGCCCCGATCTTGAAGCGGCGGCGGCGGCGGTACAGAGGCGAGATCGCGGAAAAGAGATCGATATTAGGGGTTTGCACCCCAAGGGATAAATATAGGTGGAGGGGGTGTCGAGGGGACCCACCAGGCAGCCAGGAGGCCTCCTGGCGCGGCCTAGGGTGGGGCCGCGCCAGGGACCCTCCTGGTGTCCTGGTGGTGGCCCCCCTCCGCTGCCTTGGTTATGTCGGAATCTTCCGGGTCGCTGATTTTTTATCTGATTTTTCTGGATTTTTTGGAGCACTTTTAATGGCCGGAAAACCTGAAATACAAAAATAGCAGAAAACAGCAACTGGCAGCTGGGTGCACTGGGTTAATAGATTAGTCCAAATATGCTCAAAAGTGTATGAAAGTTCAAGCAAAACATGGCAAAGTCACACAAAACATGCATGGAGCAAGAAGAAATTATAGATACGTTTGGGACGTATCAGGGTGTTACAAATCTCCCCCACTAACAAGAATTCTCGTCCCGAGAATTAAAGGTAGTGAAAGGGGTAAAGATTTGGTTTCGTATTCTAACAAATCTTCTGGTGCTTGTTGTCCTTCTCGAAGTAGTTAATCCTTCTCGTTGATGTATTCATTTCTCTCCATCGTTGCATCTCGATGAGTGGTCATCCTTCCTTCGGAACTCCATCGTACTTACGAATAGGTTGGGGGATACTTAGGGGGCTCGGAACGGTACCAGGTTAATCAACCGAGGCTGACCAAGGGAATGGGGTACAACGCATCTCACGAGTTAAACTCAGGGAGATACATCGAGAGAAACAATAGAAGGCATGAGAAGTTTTCAAGCGGATATGCAAGCATTCGACGATGAAACAAAGGATGAAAAGGGGTCCAGAGCATCAGGCATAAGCACTGAGTCTGATATCGAACTGGATATCACAAGGTAGAGGACTCGTGAATTGCATACGAGGTCAAGCAAGAGGAATAACCTCGTGAATAGAAAGTAACAAGAGAGTCAGGTTTCGATCCTGTGGAACTGTGGGTTATGGGCCCACCGTGAATAAGAAGGGTGGTGGAAAACAATGTGATCAAGTTGCAAGGTGTAAGGCCCGATATGCGGTACTGTTCCAGATCTAGGTGTTTCCACCCAGATCCGGGGACGAAGCACATATCGGTCCCACCGCGACATATGACAAAGCCATATGCCCCGGATTTCCAACATGATATCACAACATTACAGATACAAGGATACAACATCTCATACAATCGACATACAACTACCTTAAATACAATACAACAGCGGAAGGTACATGTCTGAGTACAGACTACAAGCAAATGCCTACTGGCAAAGAGAAAAGCATCGATCCCATAACCACACGGGTCCAGGCCCTCCGCCGGGATCCGCCTAACTAGTCGTCGTCGAGTCTCCACGTGAAACGTCGATCACCATACCTGTTGTCGATCAGAACCCTGAAAAGAGTTTGGGGTAGTATCATGAGTACAGAAGTACTCAGCATCCAACTGTAGTGGTCATCTGACCCAGCAAGGACTTCATCATTCGTCATTCTAGGACAACTAGTAGTTTACGGTAACGAAGGGGTAAGTGGTGAGGTTGCTGCCGAAGAGGACGAAGAAGAAGCAGTCAAGGCACACACACACGTTGATCAAATTATATTAAGATTATCTCAGTTGTTGTTGTCTATGAACAGGACGTAGGTCTCAAGTCATCCATAACCATGGACACGGCTTCTCGAAAAGATTTAACCCTGCAGGGGTGTACCAACTGCCCATTACGAGGCTCCGCACGCACGTCCATCAATCTCAGTTTCTACCCATCACAGGCAACCATTTTATGATTTAGTTCCAAGAGATCCGAAACGACAAGTCCCTCTAGCTAACAACGAACAAATCCGGGTGGCCCCCGAGGAGTCGACACCCAATCCAAAAGCTGGCCACGCTCTCGCATTTGACTCTTCCGTCTCAACAGGGTTTGGGTTACCGAGACGCCTCACATGAGGTCTCGGGCCCTCGCCGACCAAAGGTGGACCAACAGGGAAACCATGTCTCCGCTGGTCCAAGTTGTTTTAAAAGATATCTGCTAGGAGCGACCCGACAAGATATATATGCATGTTTTCAAATGGTAAATCAGCTTGGGCCACCTCTAGAAATGTTTGAAGCTAGATAGGTAAGAAAAGGGGACCCCATAAAATCCCACACGCGGTTAGGCACGCTCAGTCTTAAAACCAATACCCGGAACTCGGATCCTAGGTGACTCGAATGGAACAAAACGTCGGGGCGGGATAGCCTAGACCTTCCATCCTTCGTCGAATATAGTCAACATTATAATAATAATATCATCAACAATAATATAATAATCAGGTGATATCCCAACCCGAAGAGTAACAGGGTAACATCGTAGCATCCTAAGCATGCATACTAAGCAGGGGCTGAGCAACGAGCAATAGTAACATAGCAGTACAAGGTTTGCTGGGAAGGGACATGGCTGTATCGGTTTAAAAGAGGTTGTAAACATGTGGTAGGATCAAACACCGAACCTAACCTATACTAGCATGCAAACCGCTGGTTGAAATAGAATGGATCATAAGTAATGTATAGTCCTTGCCTGTTGATAAGTCGGGTTCCGAAGGTGTAGTTGATCGCAAGCTCGCATCGTCTCCGAGAGGTATCCGCGGGAGCACACAAGAAGTAAACACTGGAAAGCAATCAACGGTGCACCACTATTACTACGGATCAAACACGAGCAAGCATCAACAGGAAGGCAACACGAGACATCGCACCTACCGTCGAGAGCGGTTGTTAACGATTTAAGTGGAGTACTCATCACACACGACGATACCGCACATTTACGGTGGTTCAAGTTGCTTAGCTACAGGTGATCAAACAACGATTATTAACATGGCAACTCAAGCAAGCATGGCATAGCACACAAACATGGCAAGAGGTGAAGCATAAATAAACTACCTAAGCTAGTCAATTTAAGTGGGGTGAAATCCTAGACATGCAAACTATTGCGGACCCCACGATAAAAATGGAATTTGGTACTGTTTTGCCTTAAACAATATTTTATATTTGTTATTAGCAAGCAACAGCAGCAAAAACACAACCTACATGCAATTCTAGTTAAGTTACATATAAAGAACATTTTAAACAGAGCAACAGATAAAAAGTTATAGCAGTTACAGTTTACAGTGGCAAGCAGTGTCATTAGCAGATAAACAACAAGTAAACAAAGTCAAACATGGCAAAGGAGCACAAATTATTAAACTAGACACAATTCTAAGCAAGTTTCATATTTTACGCGTCGCAATCGGAGCTACGGTTAAAAAGTTACGGGCACCGCGAAAATCCTAATACAAACTGCCTATGTAAATAAATAAAACTAGCAGCAGAAAAAAAAAGACTAAACGGGCCGAATCTACTGGCCCAACAGGAAAAAAAACAAAACAGCAAAAAAATAAAAAAAGAGGGGCTGGGGGCGCCTCACCCCATGGGCCACGGCCCAGCTGGCCGGCTGGATCTGGCTTGGCAAGCTTCTGTCGTTGGTGGGCCGGCCCATGGCGGCTGGATCGGGGCTCCTCCCGATCTGGAGCCAGGCCAGGGCGGCGGCGGTTCCCCGGTGGCGAGGTCGCGGCCTCCGACGAGGGGCGGCGCGACGAAGGGGCGAGGCCGGGGCAGTGCTGGAGGAGCCGGCGGCGGATGCAGGGGGCGGCGGAGCTCTGGTCAGGGAGGCCTGTGGGGTCTCGTGCGGCGGCACGGGCGAAGCTCGCCGGCGCGGCTTGAGCGGGTCCTCATGGCGGCGGCGCGGCGCGTCCTGCGAAGAGGAGAGGCAAGGGGATTAGGAGGAGACGGAGGGAGAGGTGAGAGGGAAGGAGGAGATGGAGCGGAGGGCGCTGCGGCGGCTCCGGTGGCCGGCCGGCTGGCTGCGGGAGGCGGCGGCTGCCTCCATGGCTGCGGGAGAGAGAGAGAGGAGAGAGGTTGGTGGTGGACCCTGGGTGCAATCTGGGTCGTTGGATCTCCCGATCCGACGGTCCAGATCGCATGGGGAGCCAAAATTTTGGGATTTGGGGATCTGGGAGGCAAAACTGGGCAAAGTGGAGGGGGGTGGCTGCAAAATTATGGCTAGGGAAACCCTAAAAATGGGTGGGAGTGTGGTGGTCTTTATATAGCCCTGGTGGCTGGCAGTTTGCAAAAACATCCCCGGTTTTTATCCCGCGCGCACGGTGCTCATGTTTCTGACCGCCGGGGGTCCGCAGTACCTCCGATTCGGGTAAAACTTCGAACTGCGCGATCAGCGAGTCGAGCCGGAGGCATTCTCCTCGCGCTGGAACCGTTCCGAAAACACTTTCCGGCGCGCTATAAAAATATCCCGTTTAATTATTAAACGGGGTTTTTCGTTCCGTTGGCTGCGGCTGGTCTCGTGCGGTTTTCGCGACGGAGATCGAGCGAAACCCCGTGTCGCAAAGGTCGAGTGTCAGGGTGGAAAGGGTCGGTCTCCGTCCGATACGAGATAAGAGAGGGCAAAATAATCGCCGATCGATAAATCGGGGATGCAAACACCGCAAACAAATCAGACAATCAGACAACTCACACCGAAAACAAATTTTTTTAATTTTTGTGAAAACTGGGCTGTTACAACACAACACCACCAACAAGGGATCTCGTCCCGAGATCCAGGACGATCCGGGGGAGAGGGGGAAGAGAAAAGAAAGACGACGATCTTCAACACCACCAACAAGAGACTCTGCTCCATGTCGACGTCGAACTTCTGTCGAGATAAATTTCCGCAGAGAGACGACATCGTCGGAAAATTGAAACCGCCAGTGTCAAGAGGAGGAACGACAACGATAACCGGATCAAAGGATAGTGTTTTCGACGCAAGTCGTGAAAACACAGGCAAAAGGATGGATGGCAATGGATGACCCAGACGATACCCAAAATCGGAGAGGCTAAAGGTGCTACAGGAATTCCCACCTGAGCTCGGAATTGAGACAATACGCTGCAAGCAAGGCATTGTAACGGTTCCGATACTCCACACACTCGAGATCCTAGAGTTTGAAGGGGTTAAGGCGATAGTTAAAACACTTACGACACTTGTCCTGACCCGAGCAAAGGTTAGGAGTAAAAAGATTCCTACTCTCCGATAACTAACTTAGTAACTACAAAATAATTTTTGTCTAGACTCGACTTCGGCCAGAGAGGGGATCCTACGGTCGGTAAGGCTCTGATACCAAGTAGTAAGGCCCGATATGCGGTACTGTTCCAGATCTAGGTGTTTCCACCCAGATCCGGGGACGAAGCACATATCGGTCCCACCGCGACATATGACAAAGCCATATGCCCCGGATTTCCAACATGATATCACAACATTACAGATACAAGGATAAAACATCTCATACAATCGACATACAACTGCCTTAAATACAATACAACAGCGGAAGGTACATGTCTGAGTACAGACTACAAGCAAATGCCTACTGGCAAAGAGAAAAGCATCGATCCCATAACCACACGGGTCCAGGCCCTCCGCCGGGATCCGCCTAACTAGTCGCCGTCGAGTCTCCACGTGAAACGTCGATCACCATACCTGTTGTCGATCAGAACCCTGAAAAGAGTTTGGGGTAGTATCATGAGTACAGAAGTACTCAGCATCCAACTGTAGTGGTCATCTGACCCAGCAAGGACTTCATCACTCGTCATTCTAGGACAACTAGTAGTTTACGGTAAGGAAGGGGTAAGTGGTGAGGTTGCTGCCGCACTAGCATTTATGAAGTGGCTAACGATCTAGAGAGTAAGGTAAGAAGCCAAGCATTCGATGAGGAATCGCCTCCAACAAGTCTTGCTATCAACTACTGCGCAAACATAACACCTATCCTATCCTTGTCCTCCTCTTCGCATCCCGACGAAGAAGAAGCAGTCAAGGCACACACACAAGTTGATCAAATTATATTAAGATTATCTCAGTTGTTGTTGTCTATGAACAGGACGTAGGTCTCAAGTCGTCCATAACCGTGGACACGGCTTCTCGAAAAGATTTAACCCTGCAGGGGTGTACCAACTGCCCATTACGAGGCTCCGCACGCACGTCCATCACTCTCAGTTGCTACCCATCACAGGCAACCATTTTATGATTTAGTTCCAAGAGATCCGAAACGAGAAGTCCCTCTAGCTAACAACGAACAAATCCGGGTGGCCCCCGGGGAGTCGACACCCAATCCAAAAGCTGGCCACGCTCTCGGATCGGACTCTTCCGTCTCAACAGGGTTTGGGTTACCGAGACGCCTCACATGAGGTCTCGGGCCCTCGCCGACCAAAGGTGGACCAACAGGGAAACCATGTCTCCGCTGGTCCAAGTTGTTTTAAAAGATATCTGCTAGAAGCGACCCGACAAGATATATATGCATGTTTTCAAATGGTAAATCAGCTTGGGCCACCTCTAGAAATGTTTGAAGCTAGATAGGTAAGAAAAGGGGACCCCATAAAATCCCACACGCGGTTAGGCACGCTCAGTCTTAAAACCAATACCCAGAACTCGGATCCTAGGTGACTCGAATGGAACAAAGCGTCGGGGCGGGATAGCCTAGACCTTCCATCCTTCGTCGAATATAGTCAACATTATAATAATAATATGATCAACAATAATATAATAATCAGGTGATATCCCAACCCAAAGAGTAACAGGGTAACATCGTAGCATCCTAAGCATGCATACTAAGCAGGGGCTGAGCAACGAGCAATAGTAACATAGCAGTACAAGGTTTGCTGGGAAGGGACATGGCTGTATCGGTTTAAAAGAGGCTGTAAACATGTGGTAGGATCAAACACCGAACCTAACCTATACTAGCATGCAAACCGCTGGTTGAAATAGAATGGATCATAAGTAATGTATAGTCCTTGCCTGTTGATAAGTCGGGTTCCGAAGGTGTAGTTGATCGCAAGCTCGCATCATCTCCGAGAGGTATCCGCGGGAGCACACAAGAAGTAAACACTGGAAAGCAATCAACGGTGCACCACTATTACTACGGATCAAACACGAGCAAGCATCAACAGGAAGGCAACACGAGACATCGCACCTACCGTCGAGAGCCGTTGTTAACGATTTAAGTGGAGTACTCGTCACACACGACGATACCGCACATTTACGGTGGTTCAAGTTTCTTAGCTACAGGTGATCAAACAACGATTATTAACATGGCAACTCAAGCAAGCATGGCATAGCACACAAACATGGCAAGAGGTGAAGCATAAATAAACTGCCTAAGCTAGTCAATTTAAGTGGGGTGAAATCCTAGACATGCAAACTATTGTGGACCCCACGATAAAAATGGAATTTGGTACTGTTTTGCCCTAAACAATATTTTATATTTGTTATTAGCAAGCAACATCATCAAAAACACAACCTACATGCAATTCTAGTCAAGTTACATATAAAGAACATTTTAAACAGAGCAACAGATAAAAAGTTATAGCAGTTATAGTTTACAGTGGCAAGCAGTGTAATTAGCAGATAAACAACAAGTAAACAAAGTCAAACATGGTAAAGGAGCACAAATTATTAAACTAGACACAATTCGAAGCAAGTTTCATATTTTACGCGTCGCAATCGGAGCTACGGTTAAAAAGTTACGGGCACCGCGAAAATCCTAATACAAATTGCCTAAGTAAATAAATAAAACTAGCAGCAGAAAAAAAAGACTAAACGGGCCGAATCTACTGGCCCAACATTAAAAAAAAACAAAACAGCAAAAAAATAAAAAAAAGAGGGGCTGGGGGCGCCTCACCCCATGGGCCACGGCCCAGCTGGCCGGCTGGATCTGGCTTGGCAGGCTTCTGTCGTTGGTGGGCCGACCCATGGCGGCTGGATCGGGGCTCCTCCAGATCTGGAGCCAGGCCAGGGCGGCGGCGGTTCCCCGGTGGCGAGGTCGCGGCCTCCAACGAGGGGCGGCGCGACGAAGGGGCGAGGCCGGGGCAGTGCTGGAGGAGCCGGCGGCGGGTGCAGGGGGCGGCGGAGCTCTGGTCATGGAGGCCTGCGGGGTCTCGTGCGGCGGCACAGGCGAAGCTCGCCGGCGCGGCTTGAGCGGGTCCTCATGGCGGCGGCGCGGCGCGTCCTGCGAAGAGGAGAGGCAAGGGGATTAGGAGGAGAAGGAGGGAGAGGTGAGAGGGAAGGAGGCGATGGAGAGGAGGGGCGCTGCGGCGGCTGCGGCGGCTCCGGTGGCCGGCCGGATGGCTGCGGGAGGCGGCGGCTGCCTCCATGGCTGCGGGAGAGAGAGAGGAGAGAGGTTGGTGGTCGAGCCTGGGTGCAATCTGGGCCGTTGGATCGCCCGATCCGACGGTCCAGATCGCATGGGGAGCCAAAATTTTGGGATTTGGGGATCTGGGAGGCAAAACTGGGCAAAGTGGAGGGGGGTGGCTGCAAAATTGTGGCTAGGGAAACCCTAAAAATGGGTGGGAGTGTGGTGGTCTTTATATAGCCCTGGTGGCTGGCAGTTTGCAAAAACATCCCCGGTTTTTATCCCGCGCGAACGGTGCTCACGTTTCTGACCGCCGGGGGTCCGCAGTACCTCCGATTCGGGTAAAACTTCGAACTGCGCGATCAGCGAGTCGAGCCGGAGGCATTCTCCTCGCGCTGGAACCGTTCCGAAAACACTTTCCGGCGCGCTATAAAAATATCCTGTTTAATTATTAAACGGGGTTTTTCGTTCCGTTGGCTGCGGCTGGTCTCGTGCGGTTTTCGCGACGGAGATCGAGCGAAACCCGGTGTCGCAAAGGTCGAGTGTCAGGGTGGAAAGGGTCGGTCTCCGTCCGATACGAGATAAGAGAGGGGAAAATAATCGCCGATCGATAAATCGGGGATGCAAACACCGAAAACAAATTTTTTTAATTTTTGTGAAAACTGGGCTGTTACACAAGGTAAGTTAGAGAACAATTTGTTAGCTATGTCGGCAACAATGTCGATACCAAGGGCGAGGGACAAAGAGAACCATTTTCCTGCTCGTTAAGACGAGGCGGACCGATTGGCAAAGTTCTCGTCCAACGGTGGTTACCAAAATGTCATCAACAATAGTAATAGGTTGTACGAACAAAGTAGTACACCGAAGTGTTAACATAAGCAGGGAATTATCACTGCTCAGGTAAGTTATATTACCACAAAGGTTAAACAGACCAATGGAAAGGAAAATGTGATTGTCTTATCAAACAGACCAATGGAAAGAAAAGTGTAATTATACACAAGTAACCAGTGTATATCTTTCCCAAGGGAAAGCAGAGCAAGATATACATGACCATGTTTGTATTGGCCGGGAGTCAAAGGATGTTGTCGATGATAACACAAATCGTCGAGGGGCAAGGATGGTATTTCTCACGATGCATCCAAGCAATTCTTGGGAGAAGTCAAAATGTCGATGATGATCACGACACATCATGTCAAAAGGTTTCAAGAAAATACAGTCGAACAATGGCGACATCAAGCGAAAGGAATGGTGAAGCAAAAGGTATTCGATGTTCTCGGTTGACAACAACCCATAACCATGAAATGGCTATGACAGGGATAGGCATTGTTTCATCACAATTCATAATATGTAGTGCAAAGCTATGATATCCTCGAGGTACCAAGAGGTAATACTCGAAGGTAGAACGAAATATCACATACGTAAGAAGAATTTCCACCAAGGGGACAATTACTTTTACAAGAAGCTTTCATGATAAGTTCTACATAGTATCCATGGGCATGAACACGAAGGTTCAGGGTCGACTCCCACTTCTTCAACGCATAACCTTTCATTCACTTCTCGCTTTCGATGAAGTTGTAGAGTAGGAAATTTATCTGGCGTAACATCAGTAGAGTGTGTCCCGCAGAAGTTTCTGGGTTCACACATATGGATGAAGCATAGATACAACCCATACGGACATTTTACGAAACTATACGACAAACAATAGGAACAAGAGATACCAGTTTGAAAGCAGAAGGCTGATGACACGGACCAGATGATACCGTTCACCAAAGGCATTTCGTATCAGGAGAAGCTCGTCAATGATTTAGGACGCAAAGGGACGGCAGTTAGCAATCCACCAAAAGGTCAGGTGGGGGTACAGAGAGTCCGGTGTGAGTATCGGTACTCAACCATAAGAATAAATAATGCAAAGACATCGGAGATAGAAGCATCTGAATAATTCAACGCTGGAGTACAAAGGAATTACGATGTCCAAAAGACGGACACTCAAGGAAGGTTTGACTCACCGAGTTCTAGCTCATGTCCGGAATGACGCCTGAGCCAAAAGAATGAATTCATAGGGTTAACCGATGACTGCGCGCATTCGGGCACACGATGATTCAACAAATCGGAATGGAAATGCCAAGGGAGGTCACCGAAGACTACAAGACAAATGGGATTAACCATAGTGCAAGCAGGTAAGAAGAATCTCCAAAGCAGTAGGCTGCCGAGGATTCGCGCGAGATCGGATAGTATTTCAGAGTATTATGGGAATCACAGGAACCACTTAGGATGAACAGATCCTCGATAAATGTGAGGAATTATCCGCAGGGCGAAAAGAAGCTGCATGGTAGTAGGCTCAAAGGATTCCCGAAACAACGGAAAGTATTTCGATGCATCTTGTGAACACAAGAGCAACTGGAATTGAATGGATGAACGGAAGGTGTATGTGGTTATACATACGGGCTAATCGGTGGCTGGGAATTATAAAGTAGTGGGCATAAGGGTCTAGGGAATTCATCAGAGAGTATCTTCGGAATCTTCTGGTGAATCAGGCGACCATCTGCAATGCGAGGCTCTCCGAGAGGAAGTAGTCACGAGAACCTAGAGTTAGAGTTAGCAAAATCTTTAACCCGAAAGGAAGAGAGAGTAGAGTCCCAGAGTAAAGGTAAGGAGTAAAAGATCCTAATACCACCCAGTTGGCGACATGGGCCGATAAGCCACACGACACTGTTAGTAAAGTAGTTTTGCAACGACTAGAATCGACTTTGACCAAGGAGTTGGAAGGGGGTGTCCTACAGGCAGTCGGCTCTGATACCAACTTATGACGCCCCCAAAATTAGATCGTGTACAGTAATCATACACGCAAGGTACACGATCGAAATCAGGGACTCACGGTGAGATATCACAACACCACTCTACAAATAAAATAATACAAGTTGTTTAATACAAGCTAGGGACCACGAGGGCTCGAATACAACAGCTCGAGAGCACAAAGTTAGCGTAAGCAATAGTATCTGAGTACAGACACAGGGATACAAGGTTGCCTTAAGAAGGCTAGCACAAATAAAAAAAGATCGAAAAGGCGAGGCCTCCTTCCTGGGAACCTCCAAACTACTCCTGGTCCTGGTCAAAGGGGGGCTCGACGTAGTAGTAGGGGCCTCCGGGGTACTCCTTCTCCTGGGCTCCAACGTCGACTGCAGCGGCCGATCAGGCAAAACATAAAAGGGGAAAGAAAGCAGGGGTGAGTATCTAGTATACCCGCGAGTCTTACGTCCGCTACTAAGCATTTATGCATTTGTATCAAATGGAAAGGGGAGGCTGTATATAGTGGACTACAAGATAGAAATCAGAATAAGGGTAAGAAGCTAGGCCTATCGAAGACTAGCATCTTCTGACGAGTCTTGCAGCACAAGATGAGAACAACCAACAGTTCATATAAAGCATAAAGTAACAATGAAGCAGAAGTTGCTGCAGCATTGTATAATAGTAAGTTGTAATGATTAATAATAATAGATGCCTTCGAGTTCCCCTCGTCGACTTCCCTGCGAGGAAGAAAACCCGGAACCAACAGATTAATAGTAGTAGTTTGTAGTGGTAAGATCCAGCTTCAGCATAAAGTGTCCTGTTACCGTGGACACGGCTATTCGAATAGATTAAACTCCCTGCAGGGGTGCACTACTGTTCAGCCTGCACACTCGGATCTCCAGGGTGGCGTACACCTTGTTAGGGAATGCCCCACCGAGGCTATCCGACACATCGCAGTTCATCCTAGGCTCAGCAAAGAGGCCATCCGTCGGACTATATCCTATGCGCTAAGGGGTCTAGGTCCCTCACCCTTGCACGCTCCTGCACGGTGCGAGTCTGGCTGGTGAAGCAAAAGCAAATCCAAACACACCTGCTGCAGCAAATAAGACAACACGGCTTCCCGGCGATCAGGACGCAGTACTGCGGACGTCTGGAGAGCTTTCGGACGAACTACGACGCGGAGGGCCCACACCGTAATCCCACGTGTAGGTAGTGTGTATAGACCAACGGGTCTCTCAAGTCATCCGCCGAACCATTTAGCATTTTAATTAACCTCTTGCTCCATGCATGTTTTGTGTGACTTTGCCATGATTTGCTTGAACTTTCATACACTTTTGAGCATATTTGGACTAATCTATTAACCCGGTGCACCCAGCTGCCAGTTGTTGTTTTCTGCTGTTTTTGTTTTTCAGGTTTTCCGGCCATTAAAAGTGCTCCAAAAAATCCAGAAAAATCAGATAAAAAATCAGCGACCCGGAAGCTTCCGGAATCACCAAGGTAGCGGAGGGGGCCACCACCAGGAGACCAGGATGGTCGCTGGCGCGGCCGCACCCTAGGCCGCGCCAGGAGGCCTCCTGGCTGCCTGGTGGGTCCCCTCGACACCCCCCTCCGCCTATATTTAGCCCTTGGGGTGGAAACCCCTAATATCGATCTCTTTTCCGCGAACTCGCCTCTGTACCACCGCCGCCGGCGGCGTTTCAAGATCGAGGCTGCCTGGAGAAGCTTCCCCGGCACCCTGCCGGTAGGAGGAACCCCCTCCGGGAGACCATTCATAGCCATGGACGCCTCCCGTATGTGCTGTGAGTAGTCCCCCTTGGACCATGGGTCCGTGACCAGTAGCTATGTGATGTACTTCTCTCCTCTTTGTGCTTCCACTTTCGAGACCTCGTGAGCTGTCTCACATGATCGAGGCACTTTTGTAATTTCTGTTGTTGCTATGCTGAGTCTGCTGGGATATGATGGATTACGAGACTATGTTCAGATTGTGATGAGTAATATATTTGGTTCTTCTCTTTTATATTTTGTTCTTGAGTAAATTCTTGCATGTTCTCCGTTGCAGTATTTTGCTTTGGCCAAGTAGTTTGCTTGCAAATCCAAGAGGGAGTGTTATGCTTGATTATGGGTTTAGCCCCCTGATGTCTAGCTTGAGTGACAAAAACATGAGACTAGGGGATGTGCTGTTGCCACCAGGGATAAAACAACGGTGCTTGTACCCGCGGGTGCAAGTATTGTTTACTTTACGCAAAGTTCTTTTAATGCAGTTGTCTATTGCTTTGAGTTTACACTTTGGGTGGGATTCGCAACTTAATACTAGCGAGATGTTCTGGATAGATATCTCAAGGTGGATGATTCGTAGTAGATGCAGTTGGATTTCGGTCTACTTACCTTGGCGTACTGCCCACTGGTTTTGAGCCCTTCCTTTCTTTGCAGCATAGTTAGCATTGCGGTGCCTTCATAATTCTGTCAATTGCCCAGCTGTGATTTGTTTACTTCGCTAGCACTTTTATCGTCTTTTGGGAGAGAGACATCACTAGTGAAAATCACGGGACCCCGGTCCATCTTCACATTATTGTTTACACCCTTAGTTTACTTTCAGTCTTTACTTTCAGTTCCACTTTTATCTCTTGCGTTGATCCTTTGTAAACAGCAAGGCCGGAGGAATTGACAACTCCTCTGTACTCATTGGGAGAAAAGTTATTTGTATCTGTGTGCAAGTCCACGTCAAGCGCCGTGACACCTACTTGTATCTCTTGGAGTCCTACTGGTTCGATACTCAACCTTAGTATCTTTGCTAAGGGAAACTTGCTGCTACACTGCATCTCACCTTCCACTTGGGGTGACCAACAAGGAGAGTTGCCACTCTGTATCACGTGACAATCGTTATCGTTGCCTCGACTTAACTGACCCGCGGACAACGACATCAGTCAGGACCACCAGTACATCGGTGTCTGCCCTGTCGTCCCACCAAGTCTCTGCGGTTACCAACAAGGTGAACCGTCTCCTTACCTTGTCTCGCATGTGCTCTTGGTAGAGCTTGACTTTTCGTGGTTTGGTAACTCTCGCGAGATACGAGCAGGGGCCAAGCACGCCAGTAATGTCGGTCGTACCCTCCCAGTCGTTCCAGACACAACACCGCTCGCGGGCACCGTTGGGTCGCCCGACTTCTTACCTTAAGGACAACCGGGGCTCAGGTCCCTAGGGCGGCTATACAGAGTCAGCAACGAGTGGAGTACAAGGATTACTCCTTGATAGCTCACACTTGAAGCTGGCTCGGTAGAGCCGAGCTAAGGGGCCTTAGGCTGTCTCTGCATTGTACCGTACCTGTTACAGTTAATATATTGTATCCGCGTTCACTCCCCTGAGTGATCACGGCCCGCTATCTAATCCTAGCTAACAATGCGCAGGGCTCACTGCTGAATATAATATATATTTATCAGGCATCATAGGATAAAGGCAGGTACATCAAGGGGCGACAAAGATAGGCTATGCAATTGAATAGGATTGTAATCATAGAAGCAGCAGTAAAAATGCCTAGTGCAAGAAATGTACGGAAAGATAGGCGATATCTGGGGAAGAGAATGGCTCTGCTTGCCTGGAAGCTCGACGGTAGGGGTACGGTCGTCGTCGACGTAGTCGATCACAGGGGCATCGGCAGCGGACGTCGAGACTACCGGACAATAAGAGAGGGGGATATACAATAAATACACAACAATAATAGCAATACAAATACAAGACAAGGCAAAAGCAACGTTAACGGTGTTCTAACGCAGTGCAACGGGTTTTGCTCGGAGCAGGAATTCATCCGGGGATGAAATACTGGCCCCGGGGTGATTATCGACAGACGGCCCGGAGGGGGGAAGCTTCCATGTCTGTAGTGTTGTGAATGCCTGACATACATGTGGATAGTGCATCCATGATTGTTGATGCATTCCGAACAACTTTTGTGTTCAGAACAAATCCATCCGGAAAGTTTTACCGGTAACGGGTAATTACCGGACAGTGCAATCGGAGGGCGAATGTCCCGTGTGTGGTATGTTAGAGGAGTGTGGTGGGTATGCGGGTAGCGTAATCTTGTCCGTTGTATTTTTCTGATCAACTTTCATGTATAAAGTTTTTCGATCTGATATACGGATTAAAAGATACTAATATTTGAAGTTTAAATCATTTTCTAGCAATTTCTGGATTTATTTAATTGTTTATTAAACATTATCCATAACAGTAACTTTGACCAGTAAAATTGACAGGTGGGGCCCATCTGTCATACACAAGGGTTAAACAAAACCAATTTTTTAATTAATCAGTGAAGGGGTCCCACTTGTCATCCACATTGTGATAACTCCATCAATATAATTTAGCTAACTAACAGGAGGGCCCACATGTAAGCCACACAGTGGTTATTTAACTTAGCAGTTTTATTTTAACTTAAACATAATGGCCTTGGGCCCACGCGTCAGAGGTAGAGGGGGGTTTAGCTGCTAACTTAACAGTGGGCTAATTAACCCGGGCTGGCCCACGGGTCAGTGGGGGTTAGGAGGGGAGTCTTTTTGCCCCGGCCGAGCTAGGCGTGCTCACCGGCGGTGAGGGCCGCAGCGGCGGGGTGTGGCCGTCCAGTTGGGCCACGGCGACGGAGGCCAGCACGACAAGGCGTGGTCACGTGGGCGCAAGCATAAGTGCAGGGCACGGGTGCCGCCGGCGGAGCTAGCATCGACGCACAAACATCCATGGCGAACGGCGGCTTTGGCAGAGTAGCAGCCGCAGCTCGCGGCCACAGGCGGCGCGGGCGCGTAGGCCTGCGGGCAAGCTCAAAGCGTGGCCGGGGCGCGGCTAGCACACGGCGAGCGCTAGCCTGATACGTCCAAAACGTATCTATAATTTCTGCTTGCTCCATGCATGTTTTGTGTGATATTGCTATGATCTAGATACACTTTCATACACTTTTGATCATATTTGGACTAACCTATTAACTCAGTGCACCACAGTGCCAGTTCCTATTTTCTGATGTTTTTCTATTTCAGTTTTCCCCCATATAAAAAGTGCCAGAAAAATTCTGGGAAAAATGTAGGAAAAATCAGCGTATAGGAAGCTTCGCGAAGAGCCCGAGAGGGGCCAGAGGGGAGCCAGGGGTGGCCCAGGCGGCCACCCGGCGCGGCCCCACCCCTGACCGCGCCAGGGGGATGACTGGGGCCCCTGGTCCACCTCTGGCTGCCCCCCTTCACCTATATATTCTCCGTCACGGGGAACTTCCAGAAAGAGAACCCTTTTTCGCGATCTCCCCTCTGTTCCGCCGCCGCCGCGCTTCCGAGATCGGGAGCACCAGAAGACCTCTTCCCGGCACCCTGCCGGAGGGAGGACCGACCTCCGGGAGTCTCCTCTCCACCATGGATGCTCCCCGGATGTCTCGTGAGTAGTTTTCCTTGGACCATGAGTCCGTGATCAGTAGCTATGTGATGTTCTCCTCCCCTCTTTGATCTTCATGGTTTAGACCCCGTGAGCTGCCCTACATGATCGAGGCACTTTTGTAATCTTTCTGCTGTTGCTATGCTGAGTTTGATGGGATCTGATGGATTATGAGATTATGTTCAGATTGTGATTGAGTAATATATTTGGTTTTTATCTCTTATATTTTTGTTCCTAAGTAATTCTTGCATGTTCTCCGTTGCTGTTTATTGCTTTGGCCAAGTAGTAGGTAGTAACCCCAAAAGGGAACGTTATGCTCGATTGTGGGTTCATGCCCCCCGATGACACGCTTGAGTGACAGAAACATGAGTCTAGGGGATGTGCTATTGCCACAAGGGGGAAAACAACGGTTCTTGTAACCGCGGTTGCAAGGATTGTTTACTTTACGCAAAGTGCTTTTTAATGCAGTTGTCTGTTGCTTTGGGTTTACACTTTGGGTGGGGCTCGCAACTTAATACCAGCGAGATGTTCTAGATAGATATCTCAAGGTGGATGATTAGTAGTAGATGCAATTGGATTTCGGTCTACTTATTTTGACGTACTGTCTGTGCTTTTGAGCCTCTTCCTTTCTTTTGTAGCATAGTTAGCATTGCGGTGCGTTCATAATCCTTTCAATTGCCCTTCTGTAATTTGTTTACCTCGCATAGCAGTTTTATCGTCTTTTGGGAGAGAGACATCACTAGTGAACATCACGTATCCCGGTCCATATCCTCATTACTGTTTCCATGCTCATTTAATTTTCTGCTTTTACTTTCAGTTGCTATCATTATCCCTTGTGTTTGATCCTTTGTGAACAACAAGACCGGAGAGATTTACAACCTCTCTGAACTTCGTTGGGAACAAAGTTATTTGTGTCTGTGTGCAGGTCCGCATCAGTTGCGCCGCTGACACCTACTTATCATCTCTGGAGTCCTACTGGAGACAAACCTTGGTATCTTTACCGAGGGAAATTTTCTGCTGTGCTGCATCACGCCTTCCACTTGGGGCTCACCAACGAAGGGCGAGAAGACTACACCCGTCAACTCTCACGCCATCAAGCAAAATTTCTGGCGCCGTTGTCGGGGACTACGAGTGCTAAGATAGGGGAGTTGCACACTACCCTTTACCTTTGTTTTTTAGTCTTGTTAGTTTACCTTTCAGCTTTTATCTTTGTGTCTTTTATCAAAAATCACAAAAAAATCTGCCACACTTGCTGCTGCTATGGGTTCCACTTAAAACACCAAGTTGTGTGACTTCACTAGTCACAACAACCAAGACTTTATCTGCACCCCCATTGCCACACCTGCCACTTCAGCTACCTCTTATGAAATTAAACCTGCCTTGCTAAACCTTGTTATGAGAGATCAATTCTCTGGTGCTGGAGATGATGCTGCTTTACACTTGAACAATTTCGTTGAATTATGTGATATGCAAAAGTATAAAGAAGTAGAAGGTGATACTGTTAAGCTCAAGCTCTTTCCTTTCTCTTTAAGGGGAGACGCTAAAATATGGTTTCAATCTTTGCCTAGGAATAGCATAGATTCTTGGGATAAGTGCAAAGATGCTTTTATAGGGAAGTACTACCCATCTGCTAAAATTATCCAATTAAGGAGTAACATTATGAATTTTAAGCAATTGGATAATGAACACGTTGCCCAAGCTTGGGAACGAATGAAATCTCTTGTTAAGAAATGCCCTACACATGGTTTGACTACCTGGATGGTTATCCAGACTTTTTATGCAGGCTTAAACTTTACCTCGCGGAACCTGTTGGATTCGGCCGCGGGAGGAACCTTTATGTCAACTACACTTGGTGCTGCCACGAAGCTTCTCGATGAGATGATGACCAATTATTCCCAATGGCACACCGAACGCGCTCCAACAGGTAGGAAGGTAAACTCTGTCGAGGGAGTTACCTCCCTAAATGAAAAAGTTGACTTAATTATGTCTCTACTTACCAAGCAACCCTCTATTGATCCTCATGATGTCCCTTTAAATTCTTTGGTTGCCCAAGAACAAGTAGATGTGAACTTTATTGCTAGAAACAACTTCAACAACAATGCTTATAGGGGTAATTTTGCTAGCAATCCTAGACCGTTTCCATCCAACTATGGGAACAACAACACCTACCCTAGCAACAGGAACCCCTCTTCTGAATTGGAAAACATGCTTAGAGACTTTATCACTACCCAAAAAGCCTTCAACAAAAATGTAGAGGAGAAATTAGCTAAATTAGATAATCTCTCTTGAAGGTAGAAAGCTTAGCCCTTGATATTGAGATGCTTAAAATTAGAACCTCTCCCCTTGAGGAGAATAAGGCCACTCCTATTAATGCTATCCAATTACAAATTAATGAAAATATTAGGATGATGGCTAAACTTAAAGAAAGGTGGGCTAGAGAAAAAGAGGAAGAGGATAGAATTAAGAGCCTTCCTACACACCACACAGTTGCCACTATCCAAATTGTTGAGGACACCCAAACTATTAGCACCCAATGCACTCCTAGTCCCGTTGGACCTATTAATGGTGATGCTAATACCTCAACCAAAGATGAAGAAACTCCTATAAACATAGAGGGTTTCAAACAAGTGAGCCTAGACGACACTACTACCACCTTTGATAGTAGTGATATTGGTTTTGATAGTTGCACCCTCTCAGAAGTTATTAGCTTGCTACACAAAATGTCTAGAGACCCCCACACTAGCACACTTAATCTTGCCTTCACGGAGCATATCACAAATGCTCTCATCAAAGCTAGGGAGGAGAAGCTTAGAGTAGAAGCCTCCATACCTAGGAAGCTAGATGATGGTTGGGACCCTATGATCAAAATTAAATTAATTAACTTCTCTTGCTATGCCTTATGTGATGTTGGAGCTAGTACCTCCGTTATGCCCAAAAGAATATTTGATATTTTTGAATTGAAGCCCTTTGAGCCTTGTTCTTTTGGTGTTCGTCTTGTTGATTCTTCCGTAAAGAAACCTTTGGGGAAGATCGACGATGTCCTTATCATTGTCAATGACAACTATGTTCCCGTTGATTTTATTGTTATGGATATAGAGTGTGAATCTTTGTGTCCAATTATTTTGGGACGTCCTTTTCTTCGCACCGTTGGTGCGGTTATTGACATGAAAGAGGGAAATATAAAATTCCAATTCCCATTCAAAAAGGGGATGGAACACTTCCCTAGAAAGAAAATCAATTTACCTTTTGAGTCCGTTACACGGGCTAGTTATTCTCTTTCTCTTGATAAAACTTGATTCTTCTTTTGCATCATGCCTAGCTTAAAGGCATAAAAGAAAGCGCTTTCGGGAGGCAGCCCGCAATGAATTTAGGTTTTTATTTTTGCTTTTTGTTGTGTCTTGATGTTTGTTACTACTGTAGCAACATCATTGTATCTTTATTTTTCAGCTTTGTGCCAAGTTATAGCCTCTTATGATAAGGGAAGCAAAAGTTGTGACGTGCTGTCCAGAAAACAGATTATGTCCCTTGACAGAAAAATTCGAATCAAATCACGAGATCATCTTTTTGATCTGAATTGTTTTGACAGCGTTCTCTATACAATTTTGAAACTTCCGTATGATCTGAGTTTTTTGATTTGAGTTGCAGAAGTGCCCCTAAAAAATTCTTTAATACCTGTTGTTTTGTTTTTCACAGATTCTGCCACGTTTTGTCTCTCTTAACTTTTGCAAACCTTAAGCTTGCTTTTTCTTTGCAAAAAAATTTTTGGCAATCTTGAGAAACAGTAGTTCTTCAAGAAAATCTTTATATCCAGTAGGGAAAAATTATTTTATTAAGGGTACTAACCTCTCTAATCAGCTTATGATGAGTTATGTATGAAGGGAGTTTTCAAGTGTGCGATGGAAGATGATGAAAGAAGATCCAGGAGTGTCAAGCGCTCAAGCTTGGGGATGCCCCCATGCATCCCCAATAAATATTCAAGGAGACTCAAGCGTCTAAGCTTGGGGATGCCCCCATGCATGTGACATCCTGGCTTAATAGGAATGATAGAGTACTCATATCAACAAGGTGCACCTTCTTTTCCGGAAGCACATCTTCAAAAAACTCCAAAGTTAAGCGTGTTTGGCTTGGAGCAATTTGAGGATGGGTGACCGACTGGGAAGTATCTCCCAGGTGCACACGAGTGAGGAAAAAGTGCGCAGGAAAGACTAGTGTTGGTCTGTGGGGACAGTCTAGATCCCGCCAGGCGTACGCCGGGAACCGGTGGCTGTGGTCGGGGCGTAACAAATGGTATCAGAGCCGACCCTCGCGGTTACACAGGCGTGTGTGGGTCAGTTGCGCGAACATGTGGGACATGTGTCGGCACTGGACACACAGACGTGTGCCAAGGGGGAACGTTCCTGTGGGCCGATGAGGACATCGGTTCCTTTGAGTGGGGGTGTATGTGACATCCTGGCTTAATAGGAATGATAGACTACTCATATCAACAAGGTGCACCTTCTTTTCCGGAAGCACATCTTCAAAGAACTCCAAAGTTAAGCGTGTTTGGCTTGGAGCAATTTGAGGATGGGTGACCGACTGGGAAGTAGCTCCCAGGTGCGCACGAGTGAGCACAAAGTGTGCAGGAAAGACTAGTGTTGGTCTGTGGGGACAGTCTAGATCCCGCCAGGCGTACGCCGGGAATCGGTGGCTGTGGCCGGGGCGTAACAGTGCATCCCCTTCTCCATCAACAATCATCAGTTCGTCCTTCGTCTCACTATATTTTTATCACTTCATGTGTTATGTGCTATGCTTGGAGCGTCTCGCTCTTAGGTTTTATTTTTAGTTTTCTTTAGCTTTGTTTTCTGTTCATAACAAGTTAGATCCCGTCATACTTTGTGTGGGAAAGAAACACGCTCCACTTTCAAAATTTAGAACACATCATAGGATTTTTCCTGCCTATCTTTTTGTTGTTGTGTGTTGTTTATCTTTTCGTAGCTACTGCCATGTTTAGTTTTAGTCTTAGTTTGTCTTTATCAAGAGCCTTGGCTTTTGTTTAGTTTGTTGCTGGAACTCTTTTTAGTTTTCATGTTTATCTTGTTAAAGAGAGTTGGTTGTTGCACTGAGTTGTGTCTTGTCTTGAAAGTAGGTAATTGAGGTTGCTATTTAATTCTAGTACTAACTTGCAATAGTTTTGAGGTATTGTTGTGAGTAATGTTTGAACTTTTGGTGTCAAGAGCTCTAGCCTATTAGTGATAGGTGTCGTATTTTGGGCAATCCGTGTGTATTTTCAAAACCTACAAAACTAGTTGAGAACTCTAGCTACTAGATGGATCACTAATCTTTGGAGGGATCGAATATTAGAGAACACTCACGTACCATGAGTCGAGGATGCGCAAGGATAACCAAACCCCCATACACTCCTCCTCGGGGTACTTGTCTCTTTGTGAACCTCCTTTTTAGATTGAGAGTTACCGATAATAAGTGCATGAGTTCTTCGGACTAATGTAAGTATTGAAAGTTGACACTTCCACCTTCCCATATTTTGCTAGCCTCTCCCGTGTCGTGCATTGCCTTCTTCTCATTCCGAGAGTTGGTGTCCACCTTCGCCGGTACATCCAAACCCTTGGCATGATACGCTATTTCATCATAAGCCTCCTTATATCTTTCCTCAAAACATCCACCATACCTACCTATCAAGGCATTTCCATAGCCTTTCCGAGATATATTGCCATGCAACATCCACCTCTTCATGACTTGATCTTCATGTCATAAATGTTCCTGCTACACTAGCAGCGACATACATTGCATACATCATGATAGTTACATCTTATTTATGATTTTGAGTACCTTGTAAAGTGTGAAAGATCTCCTTTACCGTCTTGTAAAATAGAGTGTTTCCCTTAAGTGAGGAAAAGATCCCAAAGTGGACACAATAAAAGATCCCAAAGAGGACAAATGAGAGTTAAATAGAAAGAGCCATTGAGGCCACAAAAAAATAGAAAAAGAGAAAAAAGAAATAAAAAGAGAGAGAAAGGGGCAACACTACTATCATTTTGAGAGATCCACACTAGTACTCCCTTTATATCCTTGTACTCCATAGAGATGATCATTATGCATATAGCTATGTGGGGACCTTCACACTATAGAACTTGGCTTTCATATTCCAAGGATGAGCCTCCTCAAACGAGCTCTAGGTCTTCATGAGCGAGCAATTTAGATGCACCCACACTAGTTCTGTTGGAGAGCTTCCTAGCTCGTATGTGCATCCGTTGCATGGCAATCCCTACTCCTCACATCATATCTATCATTTGGCATCTCTTGCCTATGATTGTCCTCATTGATGTGAGCCTTTCTCATCCTTTTTGTCTTCCTCCTCTGCACTTCTCTCTTTGCCATTCAAAGTGTCAACTCTCGTGCTTACGCTCATCCATTGCATGAGTGCTCAAAATATTGAAAAAAGGAGTGGATCAAATTGACTTGTACCTGGCTAGTGGTCTGGGGACGAGTCAAGATAAGATTCCAGAAAAAGACCGAGTGTGAAACTTTAGTAGATTGAGTTCTCAACAAATAAATTGTTTTTCTCGTATTCCCTATCCCCCTTCTTGCACGCAAACACCATTTGGAGACATTCGAGTCACGGACAGCGAGAGCTCTTGCACCTAATGTTCTTTTGTTACTTGTTTCAATACTAATATAGACTCTTGCTTGTTATGACTTGAATTGAGTTTCTAACCTTGATTGCTTTACTTTTCAAAGTTCTTATATGGTTGCTAGCATGTCACCACAGAAATTATGCCGTTATCATTTACCTACTCGAGGACGAGCAAGAATTAAGCTTGGGGATGTTGATACGTCCAAAACGTATCTATAATTTCTGCTTGCTCCATGCATGTTTTGTGTGATATTGCTATGATCTAGATACACTTTCATATAGTTTTGATCATATTTGGACTAACCTATTAACTCAGTGCACCACAGTGCCAGTTCCTGTTTTCTGCTGTTTTTCTATTTCAGTTTTCCCCCATATAAAAAGTGCCAGAAAAAATCCGGGAAAAATATAGGAAAAATCAGCTGACGGGGATCAACCCCAACAAATCCCATGGTCAGGGACCCTGGGTTAGTCATGAGAGACACAGGTTGGACGATAACTCGTCGGCAAACAGGAAGGCTCGCTCCTGCTCGATATTATTGATGGGGGAGATGCAATTACAGTGGAGGCCAAGGCTGGAGCGCTCAAGGCTAGGGTTACTGGTGAGATTCCATGGCTTAGGCGTCACCCCTCCTAGCCCTTATATACCGGGCCAGGTCTCGGGGAGTCCCTCTATGTGTACAAGTATGCTTTCCTAACCCTAACTTGCTCCGTACGGCAGGTCTTCGCACCTTCCTTGCGAGTTACAGACTCCTACGTTGGTACCAACTAGCGGGCTGAGGCCATATCTTCATGTGCTTTCTGCCTTCATGGACACCAGGTAGGCTCATCGGTAGGAGTCGTGGGGCCACCCCCTCGTCAGTAGCCCCCGAGTGCCTGGGGGACTCGAAGAGTCGCGCAGGGACTCGAGTACATTCATTCGTCGTTTCTTTGGTATGCACGGTTCATCCGCGGGTCACTGGCAGTCTGGTGGCCATGACAAAACCTGTTTCGAGGGATGCTAAGCTGAAAGGGCCCAAGGAGTCGACGGGTCGAGCAATGGTGAATTGCACTAGGGCAAATACCACAGTAGCCCAATCAAACCCACGTCCCTCGACGTGAGCTTGGAACACTGGTGTCGAGAAAAAGTCCGGCCGCTTCAGGTCTTACGGTGTTCATTTGCCGCCCGTAATGTGTGTAGCCTAAGGCGCGTCCGCCCGGCTTTTCTATCATGCTCTGTGCATGGGAAAGGTTGGGAGTGAAATCGCTCTTCGGCAAGTCCTAGCCCGGCCGTACTTCGCAGCGGGGTCTTACCTACACGCTAATCTTGCGTGGCATCTGGGCATAGTGTATCGTGTTCCAGGAAGGTGTGTTTTTGAGGCGCGGAGCCTTACAGCATTGCACCTTCTTGGAACAAAACATCAAGCGAGCTGTTCACTCATTCACCCGAGGAGCTTTGTTTCAAGTGCTCAGTCGGGGGGTTATTCGCGAGTGATCACTCGAATGTCGTTTCGGCTCTTCAGGTGAGGGAGCACCCGAGACTCTTAGCACCGTATGGTCTTGGTGAATGCTTGTTTGTCTTACATCGGGTTGAGGGAGCACCCGAGACTCTCATAAGTGCGAGTGGTCACTCGAGCACGTGGCTAACCTTTAGGTGAGGGAGCACCCGGGACTCTTATAAGTGCGAGTGGTCACTCGAGCACGTGGACAACCTTTAGGTGAGGGAGCACCCGGGACTCTTATGATGTACGCTCCCGATGGGAGTAAGATGTTTTTCTTCCTTGGGGAAAAGATCTGAAAAATGAAATCTTGAGGTCTTGATGTCTGTTTTTTTTAACTGCTTGTCAGGGATGGTGATGCCTCTGTTTGATGGCTGTCAGGGATGCGCTGCCAGTGAACCGTCACTTCTTTAGGACCGGTCATAATAATGGCCGCTGTGGCGTGCGGCGAGCGCCGGTTGAGTTTCCCAGGCGCGCGTGAATTGACGCGTCGTGTGTACAGTGCGTCCCGTGGGAAAGCATCTTCGTTTTGGAGTCCGAGACGGCTGGGACGATTGGTCTTTGAATTAATTACTGTCGTCGTCTTGGCTTCCCTGTACTGTGAGGATAGTTGCTCCATAAATAGGCCTTTCTCTTTCGTGCCTCTATCCAACTCGCTGCTTCATCTCTTCTTCCGCTCATGGTTTCCAGGCGAGGTGTTGGCCGTGGCCGTGTTAGTCGTGGTCGTGGTGGCCGTACACCACGCTCATGCCGTGGTGGTCGTCATGGTGCGGCGCCAATGCCTTCCTCCTCTCCCTTGGAGGAGGGATTCTGGCGTTATGATTTTATTTTGCGTGTTCGTGGCCAAAGTGCTAATCGCATCCTTCTTCCCTCTGCTTTTTCTGCCATTGTCTCTGAGCGTGGCTTGGATGGCTTGCTTCTGCATTTTCAAGGGAGCTGTCGATCTCCTTCTTATGTTGACTTGGAGGTTGATAGCTCTCACTTGATTTTTCTTGGCTCTGGTTGGAGTTTGTTTGCTCGGCGGTTGAATTTGCGAGATGGCGACATGCTCAGCTGTCGTTTTGACGGCGAAAGCACTGTCACTGTCCGCGCATTCGATCCGAGTGGCAATAGCATGGATCCGCATGGGCAGGAGTCGAGCAGCGACGACTCCACAAAGTCGAGGAATCCATCGCCGGCGTCTTCGACTGCTTCTTCCTCCAGAGACTCTTCTGGTGGTAGTGGTGAGCCGTCTTCAACTGCTTCCTCCTCTGCCTCTGAAGAAGACCTCGATTTCAAGCCACCGGTTAAACGAGCGCGGCAGGCGACCTTGTAGAACTGGAGGCAGCGGCGTCATCTTCGCCGGCAACTTGGGCGGAGCTGGAGAAGAATCTAGAGGAGAAGGAGAAGAAGCTGGTGGAGCATCGTCTCCAATGGCTCCGCAAATAAGTCGAGCTTCACCTTTTGTTATGTCATTGACATCATGAGCCTGCTGCTTCGACTCCTACTTTGTCTGTGATGATGCTCTTGTACTAGAGTCGGCTACCCCTCATGGGCACACATGTAGAAGTCATAATTCCTTGGGTGATTCCCTCTTGTAACAAGAGCTGCCTTCTATCCAAATGTAGTTGAATCCTTTTTGTACTGAGGGTGTAAAATGTGCTTTATCCTTTGCAATGGAATTTATATTTGTGCCTTTACGCGACAAAAAATGTTGCTCGAGTCCTGGACGATCAGGAGTTGTCTTTGATTCCTTTGTGTTCAAATCCTTTGCGGCCGAGGGCTGTCTTCGAGTCCGTCCAATACTTTACGCTTGCGGGTTCTATAGGGTGTGCGACAGCGCTCCCGATGGGAGTAGCCCCCGAGGCTACGCTTGAGTCGAAGGGTCAGGCGTAGGCTGAAGTTTGTTTCCTTTGTCGTCGTTTGTCGGGTGCGCGACAGCGCTCCCGATGGGAGTAGCCCCCGAGTCTTTAGGTGATCGTTGGCGATCGGGTGAAGACTAAATGAGCTTCTGCTTCCTCTAAAGTTACTTCAAGAGTGCTTAGATCTTCATCTGGTTGTGGCCCTGTCAAGACCCCGAGTGCTCATGAAGAAGATCGCGTAGGCGATAGCGTTGCTCGGGGGGAGTTTGCTCTTAAGCCCCCGAGTGCTTTACTTGAGATCGCGTAGGCGATAGAGTTTCTCGAGGGGATTTTATTCTTAAGCCCCCCGAGTGCGTTACTTGAGATCGCGTATGCGATAGAGTTGCTCGGGGGGATTTTATTATTTAAGCCCCCGAGTGCTTTACTTGAGATCGCGTACGCGATAGAGTTGCTCGGGGGGATTTTATTCTTAAGCCCCCGAGTGCTTTACTTGAGATCGCGTAGGCAATAGAGTTGCTCGGGGGGATTTTTCTCTTAAGCCCCCGAGTGCTTTACTTGAGATCGCGTAGGCGATAGAGTTGCTCGGGGGGATTTTGCTCTTAAGCCCCCGAGTGCTTTACTTGAGATCGCGTATGCGATAGAGTTGCTCGGGGGGGATTTTGCTCTTAAGCCCCCGAGTGCTTTACTTGAGATCGCGTAGGCGATAGAGTTGCTCGGGGGGATTTTGCTCGTAAGCCCCCAAGTGCTTTACTTGAGATCGCGTAGGCGATAGAGTTGCTCGGGGGGATTTTATTCTTTAGCCCCCGAGTCCTTTAAGATGGCAGTAGTTGGGCAACATTTATTTTATTGCGGTCAAGCTGTTTACATGAGTTGCCAGTCATGTCCGACCGATAGGGGCTATGGATAGAACAGTCGCAAGTTTGCTACGTTCCATGGGTTGCCCACGTCCTCGTCTGTCTTCGGGTTCTTCAGCCTGTAGGCGGCGCCTCTGATGACTTCTGAGACTATGAATGGTCCTTCCCATTGGGGGGCAAGTTTATGGACCTTCTCTTGTATTAGTCGTAGGACTAGGTCACCTTTGTTGAAGGTTCTGGTGCGCAATCGACTGCTTTGGTAGATACATAGTTTGTCTTGGTATCCTTCTGATTTTGTCAGGGCTGTGTCTCTTGCTTCGTCAGCCGTATCCTTGTCATCTTGTAGTGCTTCTTCTGCTTCCTCTTCTTCGTATCCAGTGACCCGGGGTGCTCCAAACTTGAGGTCGTGTGGTAGGACTGCCTCTGCCCCGTACACCATGAAGAAGGGTGTGTATTGGGTCGCGGTGTTTGGTGTAGTTCGTAGACTCCATAGGACCGCAGGGAGCTCTTCTACCCAGTTGCCGGCGGCTTGCTCGAGTGGTGCGAGGAGCCGTTTCTTGATTCCCCCGCAGACAAGGCCATTTGCTTTTTCCACCTGGCCGTTGGACTGCGGGTGCGCGACTGATGCATAATTGATTTTGATTCCCAGTTCTTCGCAGAAGTTCTGAAATTATGTGGTTGTGAAGTTCATTCCATTGTCCGTGATGATGTTGTGTGGCACTCCGAATCTGAATATGATCGACTTGATGAAGTTGACGGCCGTGAGGGCTGTGGAGCTGGTGATTGACACTGCTTCAATCCATTTAGTGAACTTGTCGACTGCGACGAGCAGGTGTGTCCTTCCGCCCTTTGATGATTTCTTGAGTGGGCCTACCATGTCGAGTCCCCAGGTGGCGAACGGCCAGGATAGTGGTATGGTTTTGAGCTCTGATGCGGGTGCGTGTGGCCTGTTGGCGAATTTTTGGCAAGCGACGCAACGTCGTACTATTTCCTCTGCGTTTTTCATGGTTGTGGGCCAGTAGAACCCAGCTCGGAATGCTTTGGACACGAGAACTCAACTGCTCGCGTGGTGCCCGCAGGTGCCTTCGTGGATTTCGAGCAGTAGGGCTTTGTCGTCTTCTTCGTCGATACACCTTTGGAGTATTTGAGTGATGTTGCGCTTGTATAGTTGTCTGTTGATCACCGTGAACTCCTTTGGATCATCGGCTGATGCGTCGTGCTTCGGCCACGTCTTGTGGTAGCGTGCCTTCGATTAGGAATCGTAGAAAAGGTTTTGTCCAGACTAGTCCTTCGAGCTCTGTTGGGGCTGTGCTGTCAGATGTGTTGGTGCTTGCGCCTTCTAATGGCGTTGCTGCTGCCACCTGCGCCATTTCTGTTGCGTCTTCGTCGTCCTCGACTGCTTCAGGTGTTACTGCCTGGACCTTGATGGATCTCCGGCTGATGCTTTTGAGAAAAACGTCGGGTGGTACAGGTCCCCGGGTCGAACCGATGTTCGCGAGCTCGTCGGCTTCTGTGTTGTTGTCCCTGGTGATGTAGTTGATCTTGCAACCGTCGAAACTTCCTTCGAGTTCGTTGTAGAGCTTTTGGTATGCCACCATGTTGTCGGCTATTGCGTTGCAGTTTCTCATCGTCTGCTGGACGACGAGATTGGAGTCCCCGTAGATTATGAGGCGAGTGGCTCCGCATGTTTTGTCCATGCACATGCCATGGAGGAGTGCCTCGTATTCTGCCTCGTTGTTGGAGGCGTGACTGAAGTTGATCTGGAGGACGTATTTCAGCTTCGTTCCTTTAGGGGAGGTGAGCACGACTCTTGCCCCAGCTCCTTGTTGTCTCTTGGATCCATCGAAGAACATTGACCATGAGTTTGATAGGTCCGGAGGGCCTGGTGTCTGAACCTCCGTCCATTCGACCAGAAAGTCTGGGAGTACTTGGGCTTTGATGGTTGTTGGATGCTTGAACTGCAGGTCCCGTGGGCTGAGCTCGATGTTCCACTCGGCGACTCGCCCGGTTGCTCCAGGGTTGTTGAGGATGTCAGCGAGTGGTGCGCTGCTCACGATTGTGATAGGGTGCTCGTCGAAGTAGTGGGATACCTTCCTTGAGGTCATGACTATGGCCAGTAGTAGCTTCTGATAGTGCGGGTACCGCTGTTGGGATTTGGTCAGGAGCATGCTGAGGTAGTAGATTGGTCTCTGGATGCTCAGGACCTTGCCTTCTTCTGCGCGCTCGACAACGAGCGATGTGCTTACTACACTGCTACGTGCTGCCACGTAGAGGTATAGCTTCTCTCGTTCCTTGGGTACCGCCAGTATTGGTTTAGTCGAGAGTATCTTTTTCAGGTCCGCGAATGCTTGCCGGGCTTCCTCCGTCCACTCGAATTTCTCTCCTTTTCTGAGCAGATGATAGAAAGGCAGCGTGCGTTCTCCCAGCCTGCTAATGAAGCGGCTTAGGGTTGCAAGTTTTCCAGTGAGCTGATGTACTCCTTTGACGTCGGTTGGTTCTTGCATGCGGGTGATGGCTTGGACTTTCTCAGGATTTGCCTCGATTCCTCAGGCAGAGACCATGTAGCCAAGCAGCTTTCCCACCGGTACGCCGAATGCGCACTTCTTTGGGTTGAGTTTGATTCTGTATTTGTTGAGCGCCGCGAAGGTTTCGCGCAGGTCGTCGAGTAGTGTGGCTGCTTTGTAGGTCTTGATGACGATGTCCTCCACGTAGACTTGCACGTTTCTTCCGATTTTCTCTTTCAGGCAGGCCTGCATCATTCGTTGGTAAGTGGAGCCTGCGTTTTTTAGCCCGAAGGGCATGGTCCTGTAGCAGAATACGCCATAGGGGGTGATGAACGATGTGTGCTCTTCGTCTTCTTCCTTCATCCTGATTTGGTTGTACCCTGAGTAAGCGTCGAGGAAGGAAAGTAGATCGCACCCTGCTATTGAATCGATTATCTAATCGATCCTGGGAAGGGGGAAGTGATCCTTCGGGCAATGCTTGTTGACTGGCCCGTAGTCGACACACATGCGCAGCACGGTCGTTTATTTCTTGGGCACCAGCACTGGGTTGGCTATCCAGGTGGCTTTCTTCGTTTCTCGGATTAACTGAGCGTCGAGTAATCGGTTGACTTCCTCTCCGATTGCTCTGTGCTTGGGCTCCGAGAATCGTCTCAGTGCTTGCTTCACCGGCTTCGTGTTTGGCTTGATGCGTAGGGCGTGTTCCGCGAA
This sequence comes from Bromus sterilis, assembly GCA_950022295.1. Lineage (NCBI taxonomy): Eukaryota > Viridiplantae > Streptophyta > Magnoliopsida > Poales > Poaceae > Bromus > Bromus sterilis. Next base: position 276,612,238 of record OX465599.1, on the reverse strand, counting down.
TTCGCGTGGTATCCCAGGCATGTCGGCTGGGCACCAGGCGAATATTTCCCACTCGTCTCGAAGGAAAGTGACGAGAGTCGTCGCCTGTTCCCCTGGTAGATGGGCGTACACGCGGACTGTTTTGTCCGGGTCCGTCGGGTGCACTTGGTGAGTGACTGTGTCGCTGTCGATGCTGAAGTCGCGTCCGTACTCCCTGGATTCGCTTCGGCTTACCAGTGGGAAGGTACTCTTGTCCGTCACCATGGCTATTTCTCTGAGTTCTTGTTCGGCTCCGAATGTGTCGGAGATTCTGTGGAAGTCGCGATCATATTGATCGGATTTGATGAAGCTTCTGTTTATTGTGAGGACTCCTCTTGATCCTGGCATCTTGAGCTTGAGATAGGCGTAGTGTGGGACCGCCATGAACTGCGCGAATGCTGGCCGTCCCAATATGGCGTGATACTGCAATTGCCAGTCGAATACCTCGAACTCGAGAACGTGCTTTGCGGAGTTGCGTCGGTTGCCGAAGACAACCTCGAGTTCGATGACTCCGAGGGATGTGGCTCCTTCTCCCGGGACTACCCCGTGTAACTCGGTGCTTGATTTTCTCCATACTGATCGTGGGATCAGCATCTTTTGCAGGCTGCTGGCGAGGATGATGTTCATGATGCTACCTCCGTCCATGAAGACCCGATCCATGTCGTATCCTCCGATTTGTGCATCGAGTACTAGGGGCGCGTGCCCCGGTCTGGGTACTTTGGGTGGATGGTCGTCCTGTGAGAACGTGATGCTGGTCTCCGCGTCATGTAGTTGGTAGACTTCGACTATCTTTATGCTCTCAGCTGCTCTGGCCTGCAGGGTTTGGGCGTCGCGTTGCGCTTGCGGTACCATTCCTTCTTGGATCATGAGCACCTGTGCTTGCAGCGGGCTGTGACATCCTTCCGGGCTTGAGGTCGGCGATTGCTCGGGTCGCTGGTTGTGTCTGTCTTCCTTCTGCTTCTCCTTCTTGAGGTCCTCGGCTAGCTCGTTGAACAGGCGGCAGTCTCTCAAAGTGTGACCTGACTTGACGCGTCCCCAGTCGTCCTCGAAGCTCTGGATCGTGCAGGGTCCTGCTAGCTGGTCTCTAGCCGTGAGTTTGCTAGATCCGGTGTGCCTCTTCCTTCTTGAGATTCTGAAGATCTGCTCGTGATCCTCCGGGTGCTCGTGGAAGAGAGGGTTGGTTTCGACTCCTCGACTCGTGTCTTGGTGCTTGATGAGGTTGGCGAATTCATCCTGTCTTCGATCTGGGTCGTAGTACTCGCCTACAGGTGTCTCGGAGTCGTTGTCTTGGTTGGCGACAGATGCTCGCGCGACTGCGTGTCATCGAGTGGTCGTCGGTTGTGCGGCTGCGTGATGTGGCTCGTTCGTTGGGGCCTCGTCGTAGATCTCCCGTGCGTGCCTTTTGGGTCGTCGATTCCTTCTTACTTGGCGGTGGTTCTGCTGATCGCTGGATTCGATCTCGCAGTCTTCGTCTTGATGTGCGGCGGGTGCCCGGGCGGTGGTGGGTTGTCGAAAGATATGCGAGTCCTCAGCTGCGCGTCATAGTTCGTCGAGTGGGATTCCTTCGTAGAGGCCCCTCGCCGTTCTTCTGGGTCGTCGACTCTTCTGGCGCCGGCGTTGTATCTGGCCGTTACCGTAGTATCGGTCTTGGCACGACTGTGGCTTGAGTGGTCTTGATGGGGTGGCGGAGATGTTCGCCGTGATCTTGAATCCTTCGAGTGGGCTAGATCTGGGTCTTGCCCTTGAGTCGTAGCTTGCTGCGGACGGGACCGCCGAGATCGTGATCCCTACCTGTTTAGTTCCCACAGACAGTGCCAATTGACGGGGATCAACCCCGGCAAATCCCATGGTCAGGGACCCTGGGTTAGTCATGAGATGCACAGGTTGGACGATCGTTATCGTTGCCTCGACTTAACTGACCCGCGGACAACGACATCAGTCAGGACCACCAGTACATTGATGCCTGCCCTGTCGTCCCACCAAGTCTCTGCGGTTACCAACAAGGTGAACCGTCTCCTTACCTTGTCTCGCGTGTGCTCTTGGTAGAGCTTGACTTTTCGTGCTTTGGTAACTCTCGCGAGATACGAGCAGGGGCGAAGCACGCCAGTAATGTCGGTCGTACCCTCCCTGTCGTTCCCGACACAACATCGCTCGCGGGCACCGTTGGGTCGCCCGACTTCTTACCTTAAGGACAACCGGGGCTCAGGTCCCTAGGGCGGCTATACAGAGTCAGCAACGAGTGGAGTACAAGGATTACTCCTTGATAGCTCACACTTGAAGGTGGCTCGGTAGAGCCAAGCTAGGGGCCTTAGGCTGTGTCTGCATTGTACCGTACCTGTTACAGTTAATATATTGTATCCGCGTTCACTCCCCTGAGTGATCACGGCCCGCTATCTAATCCTAGCTAACAATGCGCAGGGCTCACTGCTGAATATAATATATATTTATCAGGCATCATTGGATAAAGGCAGGTACATCAAGGGGCGACAAAGATAGGCTATGCAATTGATTAGGATTGTAATCGTAGCAGCAGCAGTAACAATGCCTAGTGCAAGAAATGTACGGAAAGATAGGCGATATCTGGGGAAGAGAATGGCTCTGCTTGCCTGGAAGCTCGGCGGTAGGGGTACGGTCGTCGTCGACGTAGTCGATCACAGGGGCATCGGCAGCGGACGTCGAGACTACCGGACAATAAGAGAGGGGGATAAACAATAAATACACAACAATAATAGCAATACAAATACAAGACATGGCAAAAGCAACGTTAACGGTGTTCTAACGCAGTGCAACGGGTTTTGCTCGGAGCAGGAATTCACCCGGGGATGAAATACTGGCCCCGGGGTGATTATCGACAGACGGTCCGGAGGGGGGGAAGGTTCCATGTCTGTAGTGTTGTGAATGCCTGACATACATGTGGATAGTGCATCCGTGATCGTTGATGCATCCCGAACAACTTTTGTGTTCAAAACAAATCCATCCGGAAAGTTTTACCGGTAACGGGTAATTACCGGACAGTGCAATCGGAGGGCGAATGTCCCATGTGCGGTATGTTAGAGGGGTGTGGTGGGTATGCGGGTAGCGTAATCTTGTCCGTTGTATTTTTCTGATCAACTTTCATGTATAAAGTTTTTCGATCTGATATACGGATTAAAATATACTAATATTTAAAGTTTAAATCATTTTCTAGCAATTTCAGGATTTATTTAATTGTTTATTAAACATTATCCATAACAGTAACTTTGACCAGTAAAATTGACAGGTGGGGCCCATCTGTCATACACAAGGGTTAAACAAAACCAATTATTTAATTAATCAGTGAAGGGGTCCCACTTATCATCCACATTGTGATAACTCCATCAATATAAGTTAGCTAATTAACAGGAGGGCCCACATGTAATCCACACAGTGGTTATTTAACTTAGCAGTTTTATTTGAACTTAAACATAATGGCCTTGGGCCCACGCGTCAGAGGTAGAGGGGGGTTTAGCTGCTAACTTAACAGTGGGCTAATTAACCCGGGCTGGCCCACGGGTCAGTGGGGGTTAGGAGGGGAGTCTTTTTGCCCCGGTCGAGCTAGGCGTGCTCGCCGGCGGTGAGGGCCGCAGCGGCGGGGTGTGGCCGTCCAGTTGGGCCACGGCGGCGGAGGCCAGCACGACAAGGCGTGGTCGCGTGGGCGCAAGCATAAGTGCAGGGCACGGGTGGCGCCGGCGGAGCTAGCATCGACGCACAAACATCCATGGCGAACGGCGGCTTTGGCAGAGCAGCAGCCGCAGCTCGCGGCCACAGGCGGCGCGGGCGCGCAGCCCTGCGGGCAAGCTCAAAGCGTGGCCGGGGAGTGGCTAGCACACGGCGAGCGCAAGCCTGATACGTCCAAAAAGTATCTATAATTTCTGCTTGCTCCATGCATGTTTTGTGTGATATTGCTATGATCTAGATACACTTTGATACACTTTTGATCATATTTGTACTAACCTATTAACTCAGTGCACCACAGTGCCAGTTCCTATTTTCTGATGTTTTTCTATTTCAGTTTTCCCCCATATAAAAAGTTCCAGAAAAATTCCGGGAAAATATAGGAAAAATCAGCGTACAAGAAGCTTCGAGAAGAGCCCGAGAGGGGCCAGAGGGGAGCCAGGGGTGGCCCAGGCGGCCACCCTGCGCGGCCCCACCCCTGGTCACGCCAAGGGGGCGCCTGGGGCCCCTGGTCCACCTCTGGCTGCCCTCCTTCGCCTATATATTCTCCGTCACGGGGAACTTCCAGAAAGAGAACCCTTTTTCGCGATCTCCCCTCTGTTCCGCCGCCGCCGCGCTTCCGAGATCGGGAGCACCAGAAGACCTCTTCCCGGCACCCTGTCGGAGCGAGGACCGACCTCCGAGAGTCTCCTCTCCACCATGGATGCTCCCCGGATGTCTCGTGAGTAGTTTTCCTTGGACCATGGGTCCGTGATCAGTAGCTATGTGATGTTCTCCTCCCCTCTTTGATCTTCTTGGTTTAGACCTCGTGAGCTGCCCTACATGATCGAGGCACTTTTGTAATCTTTCTGCTGTTGCTATGCTGAGTTTGATGGGATCTGATGGATTATGAGATTATGTTCAGATTGTGATTGAGTAATATATTTGGTTTTTATCTCTTATATTTTTGTTCCTAAGTAATTCTTGCATGTTCTCCGTTGTTGTTTATTGCTTTGGCCAAGTAGTAGGTAGTAACCCCAAGAGGGAACGTTATGCTCGATTGTGGGTTCATGCCCCCCGATGACACGCTTGAGTGGCAGAAACATGAGTCTAGGGGATGTGTTGTTGCCACAAGGGGGAAAACAACGGTGCTTGTAACCGTGGTTGCAAGGATTGTTTACTTTACGCAAAGTGCTTTTTAATGCAGTTGTCTGTTGCTTTGGGTTTACACTTTGGGTGGGGCTCGCAACTTAATACCAGCGAGATGTTCTGGATAGATATCTCAAGGTGGATGATTAGTAGTAGATGCATTTGGATTTCGGTCTACTTATTTTGGCGTACTGCATGTGCTTTTGAGCCTCTTCCTTTCTTTTGTAGCATAGTTAGCATTGCGGTGCGTTCATAATCCTGTCAATTGCCCTTCTGTAATTTGTTTACCTCGCATAGCAGTTTTATCGTCTTTTGGGAGAGAGACATCACTAGTGAACATCACGTATCCCGGTCCATATCCTCAATATTGTTTCCACGCTCATTTACTTTTCTGCTTTTACTTTCAGTTGCTATCATTATCCCTTGTGTTTGATCCTTTGTGAACAACAAGACCGGAGAGATTGACAACATCTCTGAACTTCGTTGGGAACAAAGTTATTTGTGTCTGTGGGAAGGTCCGCGTCAGTTGCGCCACTGACACCTACTTATCATCTCTGGAGTCCTACTGGAGACAAACCTTGGTATCTTTACCGAGGGAAATTTGTTGTTGTGCTGCATCACGCCTTCCACTTGGGGCTCACCAACGAAGGGCGAGAAGACTACACCCGTCAACTCTCGCACCATCAGAGCCATGGCGCGGCCATGGCGCGGCCCAGCCGTGGAGGACGGCGGCGACCCAAATACGGTCACGGCGGCCACGGCGAGTGAATCGACGAGGAGGAAGGGGCAAACCGGAAGAGGGGCTCATAGTGGGTGCAGAGGAGGGCTCAGCCCGGCTCGAGGTGGTCGGAGTGGGGGGAATCGACGAGGCGGCCGTGGGCGATCCCGACGGGGAAGAGATGAAGAAGGCGACGACTGGGGGCGTCCCGGCCTCGGCTTGATGGTGGAATCGGCATGGAGGGGCGCTGTGGAGCTCCTGGACATGATCCTGTGGCCCAGGGAGCACGTTGGCCACGTCGACGACGACATCCACGGCGACAGCAGCGGCGGTTCTGAGCTGGGAGAAAGGGAGGAACTAGGGGGAGGGGCGAAGGGGAAAATGGTAGGGCGGCCTCGATCTAGGGTTCGCTCCAAGGGGGGCGAGGTGGCCTCCTTATCCCCACCTCGTCGACACTGTAGCGACGCAGGGGGCGAGCGGGGGTGGTGCCCTCGTTCGGCTCCTGTAGCTCGAGGTAGAAGACAACGGTGCAAAGAGGGTGGGTTGGGGTGGGCTGGGGCTGGGCTCTGCCCAACGCGTAGGATAGGCCTTTTTTTATTTCGATTTGTTTTCTGTTTTTCTTTTATGTTTATATTTTGTTTGGGCATCAAATGGTTTTATAAAATGTGGGACTTACCCCATTATCACTGTTGCAACAAACCATACTGCTATCAATTTTTTGAGGCATTAATAAAATCTTTTGATATTTTACCAAAATTATAAATGATTAAAATGGACTGTTTGGCTACTGTTTGAATCGTTTGATTTATTTATTAGCTTAATAAATTCCAATGCACATATTACTTTGATCTACTAATTATTGTGCAATTTACAAAATTGTTTGCAAGATTTTTGGGTGAACTTTATTTTCCACTTTGTTTTTAATTCAATTTGGATTCCAACAGGGTCTGAATTCAATTGAGTTTTTATCAAGGGTGATCAAGACTTGCCCAACATGGTGACTTGGAATTATTAACAGGTGATTACTGTTACAACCAAGTTAATTACTGTTGGTTGACACTGAGGGTGTTACAAGTACTTACCTCACCCAAATCCATATTATGTTCAATGGTTGAGTGACATTGGTGAGATGAAAGTGAATCATATGGTGCGTGTGAATTTCGAGATAGGCCCATACCAGGATTCCATTGATTTTGATGTGGTGCCTATGACAGTTTGCCATCTCATATTGGGTCGGTCGTGGTTATATGATCTCCATGTGCAACACAATGGCCGAGCCAATACATATCATTTGGAGTTCAAGGGCAAGAAAGTTAATCTCCATCCTATGTCCCCACAGCAAATTGTGAATGAGTCTCGTCAGAAATTAGAGGTGAATTTAGGACCTACACGAGAGAACAATGTAATAGTTGTGAGTGATAATATAACGAAAAGTGCGAGAGAGACTAGTTTGCTTATCTTAGCCACCAAAGAAGACATGAGAGAATTTAGTGAGGATCCTACAGCCATGCCACTTGTGTTTATGTACAAAGGAGAGGTTTTGCTTTCTAATGATAATCATCCTCTTTCTCCTAGTATGTCTACTGTTTTACAGGACTATGACGATGTGTTCCCGGCGGAGGTTCCAGCGGGATTACCACCCTTGCGTGGTATTGAGCACCAAATTGATCTTATTCCGGGTGCTACTCTCCCCAACTGGGCACCATACAGGACCAATCCCCAAGAGACGAAGGAAATTCAACAACAAGTACAAGCGCTTCTAGACAAAGGGTATATTCGTGTCAGTCTTAGCCCTTGTGTTGTTCCTGTTATTTTGGTTCCTAAAAAATATGGTACATGGCATATGTGCGTAGATTGTAGAGCTATAAATAATATCACTATTCGATATCGCCATCCTATTCCACGCTTAGAGGATATGCTTGATGAATTGAGTGGTGCTGCTATTTTCTCTAAAATTGATTTGCGTAGTGGATACCATCAAATTAGGATGAAAGAAGGGGATGAATGGAAAACTGCTTTCAAAACTAAGTTCGGGTTATATGAGTGGTTAGTTATGCCTTTTGGTCTTACTAATGCTCCTAGTACTTTCATGAGATTAATGAACCATGTTTTGAGAGAGTTTATTGGACATTTTGTGGTTGTGTATTTTGATGATATACTTATTTACAGTCGCATTGAATTTGAACATGCTGATCATATTAGACAAGTTTTGCAAGTGTTGCGTGATGCTAAATTATATGCTAATCTTGAGAAGTGCACATTTGCAAAAGATAAGGTCATATTTCTGGGATACGTTGTATCTAAGCATGGGGTAAAAGTAGATTCTTGTAAAATTGAAGCAATTCAAAATTGGCCTACTCCCATGAATGTTAGTCAAGTACGAAGCTTTCACGGCTTAGCTGGTTTTTATCGATGTTTTGTGAAACACTTTAGTACTATTGCTACACCGTTGAATGAATTGACTAAGAAAGGTGTTCCTTTTGTTTGGGGCGTTGCCCAAGACCTTGAATTTGATGAGTTGAAATGTTTGCTTACGTCTGCACCATTACTTGCTTTACCAAATTTTTCTAAGCACTTTGAGGTTGAGTGTGATGCTAGTGGTATAGGCATTGGTGGTGTATTGATGCAAGAAGGTAGACCTATAGCTTATTTCAGTGAGAAGCTTTCTGGTGCTAGATTGAATTATCCTGATTATGATAAAGAATTGTATGCACTTGTTAGACTTCTCGAAGTTTGGCAACATTACTTGTGGCCAAAAGAATTTATCATACATTCTGATCATGAAGCTTTAAAATATCTGAAAGCTCAACCTAACTTGCATAGGCGTCTTGCTAAGTGGGTTGAGTTCATTGAGTCTTTTCCCTACATCATTAAACATAAGAAAGGGAAAGATAATGTTGTTGGTGATGCTCTATCTAGGAAGAACATGTTATTGACACATCTTGATGTTAACCTTCCTGGATTAGAGAGTCTATGTGATTTATATGCAACTGATAATGATTTTGCTGAACCATACCGTTTGTGTTTGCTTCGAACAGCATGGGACAAGTTCCACATCCATGATAGGTTTTTGTTTCGAGCTAACAAACTTTTTGTTCCAGAATCGTCTGTGCGTTTGCTCTTATTGCAGGAATCACATGCAGGAGGATTGATGGGTCACTTTGGGCGTGAGAAGACACTACTCATGCTTGCTGATAATTTTTATTGGCCCAGGATGAGGCGTGACGTGGACAGGTTTGTTCGGCGCTGCATTATATGCAACACATCCAAGTCCAAGCTGAAGCCTCACGGTTTGTATACTCCATTATTGGCTCCTACCACACCTTGGGAAGATATTAGTATGGATTTTGTGTTAGGGTTGCCACGCACTAAACATGGTCATGATAGTATATTTTTGGTAGTGGATAGATTTTCTAATATGGCACATTTTATTGCATGCCATAAGAGCGACGATGTGTCGCATGCTGCTAACCTGTTTTTCTAGGGAGATTATACGCTTGCATGGAGTGCCCAAGACAATTGTTTCTGACAGGGATGTGAAGTTTGTGAGTTACTTCTGGAAGAAACTTTGGGGAAAGTTGGGAACAAAGTTGATGTTCAGCACTACGTGTCATCCCCAAACTGTTGGTCAGATGGAGGTGGTCAATAGAACATTGTCACAGTTGATGCGAGCTATGATCAAGAAAAATATATGTGAATGGGAGGAGTGTTTGCCACATGTGGAGTTTTCTTATAACAGGGCAGTACACACTACCACTCAGCTTTGTCCTTTTGAGGTGGTGTATGGTTTTAAACCTATTACGCCGCTTGATTTGTTGCCTCTTCCATTGCAGGAACGAATTAATATGGAGACATCAACAAGAGCAGATTATGTGAAGAAGATACATGAGAAGACTCGAGAGGCTATTGAGAAGCAAGGCAAGAGCGTTGCTGCTACAAGGAACCAGTCACGAAAGCAAGTTCTATTTCAGCCTGGCGATATGGTTTGGGTCCATTTGCGCAATGATACATTTCTAGGGTTGCAGAATTCCAAGTTGAAGCCACGTGGTGCTGGTCCTTACAAGGTTTGAGCCAAGATCAATGACAATGCCTACTCGATTGATATTCCCATTGCTGAGTTTGGTGGCGCTAGCAACCGTTTCAATGTTGCTGATTTATCACCATACACGGGAGATGACCTTGGAGCGTCGAGGTCGACGCCTTTTGAAGGGGGGAGATGATGAGGACATCCCTACTACCAACACATCTCCAGTTCGTCATGAAGAACAAGTTGATTCAACAAAGAAGAAGGATGATGAAATCATAATTGGACCTATTACAAGAGCTCATGCAAAGTTGATAGAACAACAGGTGAACTCGCTCTTAATAGATTCGGATATGTCATGTAATGAGAACTTTATACTGCCTAAATCTTTGTATGTTTGCATATCAGGTATCATGACGAAGTGAGGATCTAGAAGGAGGATAAGATGAAAGAAGCTCCAACTTTCGGACGCCCGACCCATTTCAGACGTCCGATATCGGAGGCCAAGACCTACGAAGCCTCGATGACGCCAAGTTACAGAATGGTTTCTATTTTTGACGGACTTCCGACATGATTCGGACGTCTGACACGATGGACTTCCGAAAGCTGACGGACGTCCGACATGAAGACCTTCGAGACGATCCCCGAGTACAGAACCGATGTCAAGACAGCCGGAAGTCCGACACGATTCGGACGTCCGAAACCCATCGAACGTCTGAACTGCCTGCGCGCAGATCTGAAGGGTTGCGGCCTTGTATCCGAGTTTGACACCCCTTAGCTTATAAATACCGGACCCCCTGCGACCTTTAGGGTTAGACCACGTTTAGATAAACCCTAGTTCTTGAGAATAGCTACAAGCAATCATCTTGAATCATATACTTCAATTCGTATAGATTTGAAGTGTTGCTACTTCAAGTTTTGTGTGATCTGTTGTTCCACTGGAAATTAGTAGATTGCTGATAACTCCAAAACGTATCTATAATTTATGCTTGCTCCATGCCTCTTTTGTGTGATATTGCTATGATATTGATGAACTTCCATACACTTTTGATCATATTTGGACTAACCTATTAACTCAGTGCACCCCAGTGCCAGTTCCTATTTTCTGCTGTTTTTCTATTTCAGGTTTCCCCCATATAAAAAGTGCTCCAAAAATTTGGGAAAAATCCAATAAAAAATCAGCGATCAGGAAGCTTCCGGAATCACCGAGGGGGGGGCCAGAGGTGACCCACCAGGGCCCCAGGCGCTCTCCCGGCGCGCCCCAGGGTGGGGCCGCGCCAGGGGGGCGCCTGGACCCCTGGTGGACCCCCTGGCTGCCCCCCTTCGCCTATTTAATCCTCGTGACGTAAAACCCCGAGACGGGAACCCTTTTTCGCGATCTCTCCTCTGTTCCGCCGCCGCAGCGCTTCCCAGATCGGGAGCACCAGAAGACCTCTTCCCGGCACCCTGCCGGAGGGAGGAATCACCTCCGGGAGCTTCTCCACCACCATGTACGCTTCCCGGATGAACCGTGAGTAGTCCACCTTGGACCATGGGTCTATGATCAGTAGCTATGTGATGTTCTCCTCCCCTCTTTGTTCTTCATGGATTAGACCTCGTGAGCTGCCCTACATGATCGAGGCACATATGTAATATTTCTGCTGTTGCTATGCTGAGTTTGCTGGGATCCGATGGATTATGAGATTATGTTCAGATTGTGTTTGAGTTATATATTTGATTCTCCTCTTTTATATTTATGTTCGTTAGTAATTCTTGCATGTTCTCCGTTGCTGTTTATTGCTTTGGCCAAGTAGTAGGTAGTGACTCCAAGAGGGAGCGTTATGCATGATTGTGGGTTCAGGCCCCCCGATGACTAGCTTGAGTGACAGAAACATGAGTCTAGGGGATGTGTTGTTGCCACAAGGGGGAAAGAAATGGTGCTTGTACTTGCGGGTGCAAGGATTGTTTACTTTACGCAAAGTTCTTTAATGCAGTTGTTTGTTGCTTTGAGTTTACACTTTGGGTGGGATTCGCAACTTAATACCAGCGAGATGTTCTGGATAGATATCTCAAGGTGGATGATTATTAGGTAGATGCAGATGGATTTTGGTCTACTTGTCTTGGCGTACCGCCCGTGCTTTTGAGCCTCTTCCTTTCTTTATAGCATAATTAGCATTGGTTTGCGAACATAATCCTGTCAATTGCCCAGCTGTAATTTGTTTACCTCGCATGGCTATTTTATCGTCTTTTGGGAGAGAGACATCACTAGTGAATATCATAGGACCCCGGTCCATATTTCCACCACTGTTTACACCCACTACCAATTTACTGCTTTATTTACCTTTCCGTTGCTATCACTATCATTATTATCCTGTGCGTTTTATCCTTTGTAAACAACAAGGCCGGAGGGATTGACAACCCCTTTGTACTCGTTGGGAGCAAAGCTATCTGTTGTGTGTGCAGGTCCACATCAACTGTCAGTCTCTGGCGCCATTGACACCTACTTGTCGTTATCGGAGTCCTACTGGAGACAAACCTTGGTATCTTCACCGAGGAAAATTGCCGCTACTCTACATCTCAACCTTCCACTTTGGGTTAACCAACGAGGGGCGAGAAGTAAAGTCTCGTGACATCAAAGCAATTTCTGGCGCCGTTGCCGGGGACTCCGCTCTTCAAGATAGGGGAGTTGCACACTATCTTTTATCTTTGCTTTTTAGTCTTGTTAGTTTATCTTTCAGTTTTTGCTTTAGTATCCTTTATCAAAAATCCAAAAAAAATAGTATGTCAAGTTCCTTACTTGCCAATCAATGTCTGACTTCTTTGAAACCAGATCTTATTGGCATGCAGGATTCACCAAGGATCAACAAAATTGGTACAAGGAACACCGCTTGTCTCAAAAGGGGATACACTTATGGAAACGAATACACCAGTTGTACGAGTATGCTAGAAACTTGTGCTCAATATATAATATATATTTCTGCAGGGATGAATCTTGTTGCTTTATGAGGCACAAACACCTTGCTTTCCAATGTGAGTACAATGATGATGAAACCTTAGCTTCTTATGCTAAGAGAAATTATGATTTTGATGATACAGAACAAATAGAAGAATTTGTTGCTTATAAGGGTGCCTATGAAATTACTTCTCTTCTTAAAAATATTGATGATGCCCCTTACAAATTTGAGAGACTTGCTATACTTAACTATTTTTTGTAAAATTATGATGCAAATTATTATATTACTAATCATCTTGAGAGAATCTCTCCCCCAAAGGAAGAGACTAATGATTTGCAGGACTATATGGAAGAAGAAATTGCTGAACCTGAAAGCTCCTTGGATGAAAAAGAGGAGGAGAGTGACGAACAAAAGGAGGAAGAATGGAGCTATCTATTTCTACCTTCTAATGAGAGTAATTCTTTGAATCTTACCTTATATGATTATTATGATCCTATGGATTCTTTTGAAATATCCCTTTTTGATGAAGTTGATGTCTTTTATACTTGCGGCCATGATGCCATTATGAATGATGCTTATGGAGATGAACTTGCTATAGTTCCTTATGTTAAGCATGAAATTGTTGCTGTTGCACCCACACTTGATTGCCCTATTATCCTTTTGAAATCTCCAACTCCGGAGAATTTTGCTCTTATCAAGGGTCAACGTGATGGGTTGCATCTATCTTATCATCCTAAAAACCGTGTTGAAAACTATACACGTGTGCTTGTAGGACATGAACAACATGATTTATGTGATAGTTATATTCTTGATGTTGTTCATGATACTACTGAAAATTATTTTGAGAGAGGGAAGTTTGGTTGTAGAAACTTCCATATTACTAAAACTCCTCTCTTTATGTTGAAAGTTTTGAAGATGTTCTTGTTCCACCTTCCTATGCTGGTTTCTTTTTGCTTCTTTGATTTATTTTCTTATAAGATGCCTATGCATAGGAAGTGGGTTAGGATTAAATGTGTTTTAAATTTGCTTCTTGATGCTCTCTTTTGCTTCAAATTCTTATTCTTACGAGAGCACCTTTTATAATCTGTATGCCTAGCTAATGGCTTTAAAGAAGTGCTTTCGGGAGGCAGCCCGCAACGAATTTAGGATTTAATTTTTGTTTTTCTTCTATTTTTAGTAGTCTTGATGATTGTTACTACTCTACCAACATCATTGTATCTTTACTTTTCAAGCTTTGTGCTATTTATAGCCACATATGACAAGGGAAGTGAAAGTTTTGACATGCTGTCCAGAAAACAGTTTCTGTCCTCGTGACGGGAAAAATCACAAAAAAATCCAAGTTCATCCTTTTGAGCTGCAATTTTTACACACTGTTCTCTATACAATTACGGAACTTTCTTATGTTCTGAGTTTTTTGATTTGAGTTGCATAAGTATCCCTAAAAAATTCTTTACTACCTGCTGGTCTTTTTTTCACAGATTCTGTCTTGTTTTGCCTTTTCTTCGTTTTGCAAAACTTAAGCTTGCTTTTTCTTTGCAAAAACATTTTGGAAATCTTGAGAAACAGTATCTATTCAAGATTATCTTTATTTCTAGTATAGAAAAATTATTTTATTATGAGTACTAACCTCGCTAATCAAATTATGATGAGTTATGTATGAAGGGAGTTTTCAAGTGTGTGAGGGAAGATGATGAAAGAAGATTCAGGACGGTCAAGCGCTCAAGCTTGGGGATTCCCCCATGCATCCCCAAGAAATATTCAAGGATACTCAAGCGTCTAAGCTTGGGGATGCCCCCATGCATCCCCTTCTCCATCAACAATTATCAGTTCGTCTATCGTTTCACTATATTTTTATCACTTCATGCGTTATGTGCTATGCTTGGAGCGTCTCGCTCTTAGGTTTCTTTTTATTTTTCTTTAGATTTTCTTGCTGTTCATAACAAGTTAGAACCCAGCCTTCTTTGTGTGGGAGAGAAACACGCTCCACTTCCAAAATCTAGAACACAACATAGGATTTTTCATGCTTATCTTTGTTGTGTGTGTTCTTTATCTTTTCATAGCTACTGTCATGTTTTGCTCTTAGTTTTCATGCTTACCTTTTCAAAGAGCTTTTGTTTAGTTTGTTTCTGGAACTCTCTTGAGTTTTCATGTTTATATTTTTTAGAGAGTTTGCCTGTTGCACTGAGTTTTTTGTCTTGACTTGAAGTAGGTAATTGAGGTTGCTATTCTTTTGTAGTAGTAACTTGCAATAGTTTTGAGGTGTTGTTTTGAGTAATATTTGGACTTTTGGTGTCAAGAGCTTTAGCCTATTAGTGATAGATGTCGTATTTTTGGCAATCCGTGTTTATTTTCAAAGCTTACAAACTAGTTGAGAACTCTAGCTACTAGATGGATCACTACTCTTCTGAGGGATCGAATATTAGAGTACACTCACGTACCATGAGTCGAGGATGCGCAAGGATAACCAAACCCCCATACAGTCCTCCTCGGGGTACTTGTCTCTTTGTGAACCTCCTTATTAGATTGAGAGTTACCGATAATAAGTGCATGAGTTCTTCGGACTAATGTGAGTATTCGAAAGTTGACACTTCCACCTTCCCATATTTTTCTAGCCTTTCCTGTGTCGTGCCTTGCTTTCTTCTCACTCCGAGAGTTGGCGTCCACCTTCGTCGGTACATACAAACCCTTGGCACGATATGCTCTGTCATCATAAACCTCCTTATATCCTTCCTCAAAACAGCCACCATACCTACCTACCAAGGCATTTCCATAGCCTTTCCGAGATACATTGCCATGCAACATCCATCTTCTCATGACTTGATCTTCATGTCATACATGCTACTTGCTTGATCGATGAGCCGCATGCTAGTTGGGCCTTGCCCTAATCATTGCTACATGACGCGCTAGTATCATTGCATATCCTGCTACACTGGCAGAGGCATACATTTGCATACATCATGATAGTTACATCTTCTTTATGCTTTGAGTACTTTGTAAAGTGTGAAAGACCTTCTATACCTTTTGTAATATATAGAGTGTTGACCCTAAAGTGAGGAAAAGATCCCAAAGAGGACAAATTAAAAGATCCCAAAGAGGACAAATGAGAGAAATAGAAAGAGCCATTAAGGCCACCAAAAAAATACAAAAAAAAGAGAAAAAGAAATAAAAAGAGAGAAGGGGGCACACTACTATTCCTTTTGAGAGATCCACACTCGTACTCCCTCTTATATCTTGTACTCCATAGAGATTATCATTCATGCATATAGCTATGTGGGGACCTTCACACTATAGAACTTGGCTTGTATATTCCAATGATTGATGGCTTCTCGCCCCTCGTTGGTTACCCCAAGTGGAAGGTTTGATGTAGCACAACGGCAAGTTTCCCTTAGAGAAGATGCTAAGGTTTAGATTTTCTCCAGTAGGACTCAAGAGATACAAGTAGGTGGTAAAGTGAACAATGGCGCCGTTCACTACCTAGGTTGCTAACTTCACCTGGACCTGCACACAGATACAAATAACTTTGCTCCCAACGAGTACAGAGGAGTTGTCAATTCCTCCGGCCTTGCATTTTACAAAGGATTAATGCAAGACATAATAATGATAGTGATAGCAACGGAAAAGTAAATACTGAAAGTAAATTGGTAGTGTGAACAATAATGTGAAGATGGACCGAGGTCCTGTGATTTTCACTAGTGATGTCTCTCTCCCAAAAGACAATAAATGTGCTAGCGAGGTAAAAAAATCACAGTTGGGAAATTGACAGGATTATGAAGGCACCGCAATGCTAACTATGTTGCAAAGAAAGGAAGGGCTCAAAACCCATGGGTAGTACGCCAAGGTAAGTAGACCGAAATCCATCTGCATCTACTACGAATCATCCACCTTGAGATATCTATCCAGAACATCTCGCTGGTATTAAGTTGCGAATCCCACCCAAAGTGTAAACTCAAAGCAACAAACAATTGCATTAAAAGAACTTTGCGTAAAGTAAACAATCCTTGCACCCGCAAGTACAAGCACCGTTGTTTTATCCCTGGTGGCAACAGCACATCCCCTAGTCTCATGTTTCTGTCACTCAAGCTAGACATCAAGGGGCTGAACCCACAATCGAGCATAACGCTCTCTCTTGGAGTTGCAAATAAAATACTTGGCCAAAGCAAATATCGCAACGGAGAACATGCAAGAATTTACTCAAGAACAAAATATAAAAGAGAAGAACCAAATATATTACTCATCACAATCTGAACATAGTCTCATAATCCATCAGATCCAAACAAACTCAGCATAGCAACAGAAGAAATTACATAGATGCCTCGATCATGTGAGGCAGCTCACGAGGACTCGAAAGTGGAAGCACAAAAGAGGGAGAGATAGATCACATAGCTACTAGTCACGGACCCATGGTCCAAGGGGAACTATTCACGGTACATACGGGAGGCGTCCATGGCTATGGATGGTCTCCCGGAGGGGGTAGCTTCTCCCGGCAGGGTGCCGGAGCAGCTTCTCCAGGCAGCCCCGATCTTGAAACGGCGGTGGCGGCGGAACAGAGGCGAGATCGCGAAAAAGGAGTTCGTCCTGAGGGTTTCCGTCACGGGGGGTAAATATAGGCGAAGGGGGCCGTCGAGGGGACCCACCAGGCAGCCAGGAGGCCTCCTGGCGCGGCCTAGGGTGGGGCCGCGCCAGGGACCCTCCTGGCTCCCTGGTGGTGCCCCCCCTTCGCTGCTTTGGTGTTTCCGGAAGCTTCCGCGACGCTGATTTTTTATCTGATTTTCCTGGATTTTTTTGGAGCACTTTTAATGGCCGGAAAACCTGAAATACAAAAACAGCAGAAAACAACAACTGGCAGTTGGGTGCACTGGGTTAATAGCTTAGTCCAAATATGTTCAAAAGTGTATGAAAGTTCAAGCAAAACATGGCAAAGTCACACAAAACATGCATGGGGCAAGCAGAAATTATAGATACGTTTGGGACGTATCAACATCCCCAAGCTTAATTCCTGGTCGTCCTCGAGTAGGTAAATGATAACAAGCATAATTTCTGTGGTGACATGCCACACAACCAAATAAGGACTTTTAAGTAAAGCAATCAAAGCATGCAATTCAATTCAAGTCTTAACAAGCAAGAGTCTATATTAGCATTGACACAAGCAAGAAAAGAACAAAGGGTGCAAGAGCTCTTGCTGTCCGTGACTCGAATGTCTCCAAATGGTGTTTGTGTGCAAGCAAGGGACTGGGAATAAAGAGAAAAAAGGTTGTTGAGAACAACTATCTACTAAAGTTTCACACTTGGTCTCCTTTGGATTCTTATCTGGACTCGTCCCCAGACCACTAGTCAGGTACAAGTCAAACGGATCCACTCCCTTTCGATATTTTGAGCACTCATGCAATGGATGAGCGTGAGCAAGAAAGTTGACACCTAAAAGGCGAAACGGAAAGAAGGTGGAGGAGGAAGACAAAAAGGTGTGAAAGGCTCACATCAATGAGGACAATCATAGGCGAGAGAAGGCCATATGATAGATATGATGTGAGGAGTAGGGATTGCCATACAACGGATGCACATGTGAGCTAAGGTAAGCTCTCCAATGGCACTAGTGGGGGTGCATCCAACTTTCTTGCTCAAGAAGACCTAGAGCTCATTTGAGGAGGCTCGTCATTGGAATATACAAGCCAAGTTCTATAGTGTGAAGGTCCCCACATAGCTATATGCATGATGATGATCTCTATGGAGTACAAGGGATAGAAGATGAAGTACTAGTGTGGATCTCTCAAAAGGAATAGTAGTATGCCCCCTTCTCTCTTTTTATTTTTATTTTCTCTTTTTTCTATTTTTTTATTTTTTTTGGTGGCCTCAATGGCTCTTTCTATTTAACTCTCATTTGTCCTCTTTGGGATCTTTTGATTTTGTCCTCTTTGGGATCTTTTGATTTTGTCCTCTTTGGGATCTTTTGATTTTGTCCTCTTTGGGATATTTTCCTCACTTTAGGGTCAATACTCTATATTTTACAAGAATATAGGAGATCTTTCACACTTTACAAAGGTACTCACATAAAGAAAATGTAAATATCATGAAGTATGCAAATGTATGCCTCTGCCAGTGTAGTAGGATATGCAATGATACTAGCGCGTCATGTAGCAATGTTTAGGGCAAGGCCCAACTAGCATGCGGCTCATCGATCAAGCAAGTAGCATGTATGACATGAAGATCAAGTCATGAGAAGGTGGATGTTTGATGTCTACGCACGCTTCTATTCTTGTAGACTATGTTGGGCCCCCAAGCGCAGAGGTTTGTCGGACAGCAGCAATTTCCCTCAAGTGGATGACCTAAGGTTTATCGAACTCAGGGAAGTAGAGGTTGAAGATGGTATCTCTCAAGCAACCCTGCAATTAAGATACAAGAAGTCTCTTGTGTCCCCAACACACCTAATACAACTAGGAGTTGTATAGGTGCACTAGTTCGGCGAAGAGATGGTAAAATATGGGTGATAGGTGTGGCAAAACAAAGTAATATAAATATGTAATAAAAAGTGCAGCAAAGAAACAAGTAACAAAAGTGAGTCCAAACGGTGTAACAATGATGGAAACAAGGCCTAGGCTTCATACTTTCACTAGTGGCAACTCCCAACAACATTAACATAGTCTAATCACATGATATTTCCCATAAAACATGCAATGGAGACGTACTCGGAGGTCATTCCTTTGTGGTCAACAGAGGACGAGAATTGTGTAGGGCTACAAAAGCACACCTCAGAGTTCGTAGTTCTCAATCTATGAATTTCCCAATGTCACCGCGGCCATCCAAAGAGAGTACCACAATCACCACAACATATCTAAAGGATAGTCAAAGACAAGCACCAAAAGACTCTCAATCTTCAATCCACACACAAAAGAGGAAATCACTCATGAAAATATTCTTCTAACCCATGTCCAATAGACCGCTGTCACCATGGTCTCGGGGATTATACTAGATAGGATCAAGTGAGTACATCAATCCAATACATAGAGGAAGGGGAAATATCATGGGATCACCCTAGATTAACATAGCCAATGATCACAACAAAGATCACATCATGGGAGAGAGAGAGAAACCACATAGATCAAGATACAAGCCTTAGCCCCGAGGAGGAACTACTCACACATGGACATGGTGAGAGAGAGAGTTGTTGATGGAGAGGTGCAACCCGGAGGAGATGAAGGAGACGGCGACGGCGGCGGCGCCCACGGCCACGGCCACGGCCCTTGGCCCCTTCTTCTTCCTTGGAGATGGTGCTGCTGTGGAGATTGATCTCCCCCTCAAGAAGGCTGCCAAGGGGGAGGAATTTTCGTGGTGCCCTTTGACCTAGGTTTCCTGACTCTCGGATTCCCGTCATCCAGATTACGTCTTCTGTATTTCGGGGTTTCTGGAAGCATACGAACTCCGATTGGGCCAAATTTATGTCTAAATCCACCGAAAAAAAATTCTCCACAACTTAGTAGTTTTAAGTTTTTTCGTTTGAGGCCGTCTTCAAGCGTTTCCGAGGCGATCTTTAAAACATGTCTGGTGGGGACAGATTTCGGGAGAGTTAGAGTCCAACTCCTACAAGGCTCCTTTTTGTGATTTTTCCTTTATCCAAGTAATTCGTACACATAAAGTAAAAAAAAAGAACTTGTGCACTCTTGCAACCATTAATAGGTTAGTTCCAAAATATGTTATAAAAAGATATGAAAGTGTATCAAAAGCATAGAAATATCACACAAAACATGCATGGAGCAAGCAGAAATTATGGATACGTTTGGGACGTATCAACATCCCCAAGCTTAATTCCTGCTCGTCCTCGAGTAGGTAAATGATAACAAGCATAATTTCTGTGGTGACATGCTAGGAACCATATAAGAACTTTGAAAGTAAAGCAATCAAAGCATGCAATTCAATTCAAGTCTTAACAAGCAAGAGTCTATATTAGCATTGACACAAGCAACAAAAGAACAAAGGGTGCAAGAATCTCGCTGTCCGTGACTCGAATGTCTCCAGATGGTGTTTGCGTGCAAGAAAGGGGATAGGGAATACGAGATGAAAAAGTATTTTTGTTGAGAACTCAATCTACTAAAGTTTCACACTCGGTCTTCTTTGGAATTTTATCTTGACTCATCCCCAGACCACTAGCGAGGTACAAGTCAATTTGAGCCACTCATTTTCGATATTTTGAGCACTCATGCAATGAATGAGCGTGAGCAAGAAAGTTGACACCTAAAAGGAGAAACAGAAAGAAGGTGGAGGAGGAAGACAAAAATGGTGTGAAAGGCTCACATCAATGAGGACAATCATAGGCGAGAGAAAGCCAAATGATAGATATGATGTGAGGAGTAGGGATTGCCATGCAACGGATGCACATATGAGCTAAGGTAAGCTCTCCAATGGAACTAGTGGGGGTGCATCCAACTTGCTTGCTCAAGAAGAACTAGAGCTCATTTGAGGAGGCTCACCATTGGAATATACAAGCCAATTTTTATAGTGTGAAGGTCCCCACATAGCTATATGCATGAATGATAATCTCTATGGAGTACAAGATATAAGAGGGAGTACGAGTGTGGATCTCTCAAAAGTATAGTAGTGTTTCCTCTTTCTCTCTTTTTATTTTTCCTTTTCTCTTTTTTTCTAATTTTTTGTATTTTTTGGTGGTCTCAATGGCTCTTTCTATTTAACTCTCATTTGTCCTCTTTGGGATCTTTTATTGTGTCCACTTTGGGATTTTTTCCTCACTTAAGGGCAACACTCTATTTTACAAGAAGGTAAAGGAGATCTTTCACACTTTACAAGGTACTCAAAATCATAAAGAAGATGTAGCTATCATGATGTATGCAATATATGTCGCTGCCAGTGTAGCAGGAACATGTATGACATGAAGATCAAGTCATGAAGAGGTGGATGTTGCATGGCAATATATCTCGGAAAGGCTATGGAAATGCCTTGATAGGTAGGTATGGTGGCTGTTTTGAGGAAAGATATAAGGAGGTTTATGATAACAGAGCTATCATGCCAAGGGTTTGGATGTACCGGCGAAGGTGGACGCCAACTCTCGGAGTGAGAAGAAAGCAATGCACGGCATAGGAGAGGCTAGCAAATATGAGGAGGTGGAAGTGTCAACTTTCAATACTTACATTAGTCCGAAGAACAAATGCACTTATTATCGGTAACTCTCAATCTAGTAAGGAGGTTCACAAAGAGACAAGTACCCCGAGGAGGAGTGTATGGGGGTTTGGTTATCCTTGCGCATCCTCGACTCATGGTACGTGAGTGTACTCTAATATTCGACTCCTCAGAAGATTAGTGATCCATCTAGTAGCTAAAGTTCTCAACTAGTTTTGTAGGTTTTTGAAAATAGACACGGATTGCACAAAATACGACACCTATCACTAATAGGCTAGAGCTCTTGACACCAAAAGTTCAAACATTACTCACATCAATACCTCAAAACTATTGCAAGTTACTACTAAAATTAAATAGCAACCTCAATTACCTACTTTCAAGACAAGACACAACTCAGTGCAACAACCAACTCTCTTAACAAGATAAACATGAAAACTAAAGAGAGTTCCAGCGACAAACTAAAAAAAAGCCAAGGCTCTTGCTAAAGACAAACTAAAGGTAAAACTAAATATGGCAGTAACTACGAAAAGGTAAAGAACACACAACAGAGAAAGATAGGCATGAAAAATTCTATGATGTGTTCTAGATTTTGATAGTGGAGCGTGTTTCTCTCCCACACAAAGTAAGACGGGATCTAACTTGTTATGAACAGAAAGCAAAGCTAAAGAAAACTAAAAATTAAACCTAAGAGCGAGACACTGCAAGCATAGCACATAACGCATGAAGGGATAAAAATATAGTGAGACGAACTACGAACTGATGATTGTTGATGGAGAAGGGGATGCACGGGGGCATCCCCAAGCTTAGACGCTTGAGTCTCCTTGAATATTTGTTGGGGATGCATGGGGGCATCCCCAAGCTTGAGCGTTTGACACTCCTGAATCTTCTTTCATCATCTTACCTCGCACACTTGAAAACTCCCTTCATACATAACTCATCATAAGCTGATTAGAGAGGTTAGTACCCTTAATAAATAATTTTTCCCCACTGGATATAAAGATATTCTTAAATAGCTACTGTTTCTCAAGATTTCCAAAAGGTTTTTGCACAGAAAAAGCAAGCTTAAGGTTTGCAAAAGTTAGGAGAGACAAAACGTGGCAGAATCTGTGAAAAACAGAACATCAGGTAGTAAAGAATTTTTTAGGGGTACTTCTGCAACTCAAATCAAAAAACTCAGAACAGACGCTCGAAAGTCAATTGTATGGAGAACGCTGTCAAAAAATTCAGATCAAAAAGATGATCTGGTGATTTTTAGGCTAATTTTTCCGTCCAAGGACAGAATCTGTTTTCTGGACAGCATGTCACAACTTTTGAATTTTCTTGCAATCGGAGGCTAGACTTGGCACAAAGATTGAAAATAAAGATACAATGATGTTGCTACAGTAGTAACAATCATCAAGACCACTAAAAACTAAAAGTAAAAAACTCAAACTAAAGATAACAAGGGTTGTCTCCCTAGAGCTCTTTCTTTATAGCCATAAAGATAGGCTTAAGATTTTAATGTTGCTCTCATAGAATAAGAGTTGAAGCACAAAAGAGAGCATAAAGAAGCAAATACCAAACACATTTAAGTCTAACATGCTTCCTATGCAAAGGGATCTTGTAGAGAAATAACTCATTGAAGCATAAAGATATCAGCATAGGAAGGCAAAATAAATGCAACTTCAAAACCTTCAACATAAAGAGAGGGAACTTGATATTATTGGAATATCTATAAGCATATGTTCCCCTCTCATAATAATTTTCAGTGGGATCATGAATAAACTCAACAATATAGGTATCACATAAAAAATTCTTATCATGATCCACAAGCATAGAAAATTTGTTACTCCCCACATAAGAAAAATCCTTCTCATTAGTAATAGTGGGAGCAAACTCAAGAAAATAGCTATCACATGAATCATTCTTATCATGATACACTTCCAAACATTTATTCTTTATAGCATAAGTGTCATCACAATAATCATCATAGATAGGAGGCAAAGTATCATCAAAATAAATTTCCTCATCAAAACTTGGGGGGCTAAAAAGATCATCTTCATCAAACGTAGCATCCCCAAGCTTATAGCTTTGCATATCATTAGCATCAAAAGTATTCAAAGAAGACATGCAAATAACATTACTACTATCATGAGTGTTGTGCAAATAATAAATCTCCATAGGCTTTTTTATTTTCTCTTCAAACACTTCATGTCCCAACTCAAGGTAGAGCTCATAGAGCTCTCTCATTTTTTTGTTGTTTTCCATAAAGCCTAACTAGTGAAAATAAAAACAAGAAACGAAAAGATTTAATTGCAAGATCTAAAGATATACCTTCAAACACTTACTTCCCCGGCAACGGCGCCAGAAATAGCTTGATGTCTACGCACGCTTCTATTCTTGTAGACTATGTTGGGCCCCCAAGCGCAGAGGTTTGTAGGACAGCAGCAATTTCCCTCAAGTGGATGACCTAAGGTTTATCGAACTCAGGGAAGTAGAGGTTGAAGATGGTATCTCTCAAGCAACCCTGCAATTAAGATACAAGAAGTCTCTTGTGTCCCCAACACACCTAATACAACTAGGAGTTGTATAGGTGCACTAGTTCGGCGAAGAGATGGTAAAATATGGGTGATAGGTGTGGCAAAACAAAGTAATATAAATCTGTAATAAAAAGTGCAGCAAAGAAACAAGCAACAAAAGTGAGTGCAAACGGTGTAACAATGATGGAAACAAGGCCTAGGCTTCATACTTTCACTAGTGGCAACTCCCAACAACATTAACATAGTCTAATCACATGATATTTCCCATAAAACATGCAATGAAGACGTACTCGGAGGTCATTCCTTTGTGGTCAAGAGAGGACGAGAATTGTGTAGGGATACAAAAGCACACCTCAGAGTTCGTAGTTCTCAATCTATGAATTTCCCAATGTCATCGCGGCCATCCAAAGAGAGTACCACAATCACCACAACATATCTAAAGGATAGTCAAAGACAAGCACCAAAAGACTCTCAATCTTCAATCCACACACAAAAGAGGAAATCACTCATGAAAATATTCTTCTAACCCATGTCCAATAGACCGCTGTCACCATGGTCTCGGGGATTATACTAGATAGGATCAAGTGAGTACATCAATCCAATACATAGAGGAAGGGGAAATATCATGGGATCACCCTAGATTAACATAGCCAATGATCACAACAAAGATCACATCATGGGAGAGAGAGAGAGAAACCACATAGATCAAGATACACGCCTTAGCCCCGAGGAGTAACTACTCACACATGGACATGGTGAGAAAAAGAGTTGTTGATGGAGAGGTGCAGCCCGGAGGAGATGAAGGAGATGGCGACGGCGGCGGCCACGGCGGCGCCCACGGCAACGGCCACGGCCACGGCCCTTGGGGGCAGCGGCCCTTGGCCCCTTCTTCTTCCTTGGAGATGGTGTTGCTGTGGAGATTGATCTGCCCTCAAGACGGCTGCCAAGGGGGAGGAATTTTCGTGGTGCCCTTTGACCTAGGTTTCCTCTCTTTATATAGACTATCGGATTCCCGTCATCCAGATTACGTCTTCTGTATTTCGGGGTTTCTGGAAGCATCCGGATTCCGATTGGGCCAAATGTTATGTCTAAATCCATCGGAAAAAAATTCCCTACAACTTTGTAGTTTTAAGTTTTTCCGTTTGAGGCCGTCTTCAAGCGTTTCCGATGCGATCTTTAAAACTTGTCTGGTGGGGACAGATTTCGGGAGAGTTAGAGTCCAACTCCTACAACGCTCCTTTTTGTGATTTTTCCTTTATACAAGTAAATCGTACACATAAAGTACAAAAACAAGAACTTGCGCACTCTTGCAACCATTAATAGGTTAGTTCCAAAATATGTTATAAAAATATATGAAAGTGTATCAAAAGCATAGCAATATCACACAAAACATGCATGAAGCAAGCAGAAATTATAGATACATTTGGGACGTATTAATGTTGCATGGCAATGTATCTCGGAAAGGATATGAAAATGTCTTGTAGGTAGGTATGGTGGCTGTTTTGAGTAAATATATAAGGAGGGTTATGATGACAGAGCGTATCGTGCCAAGGGTTTGGATGCACCGGAGAAGTATGCGCCAACTCTCGAGGTGAGAAAGGGCAATGCACGGTACCGAAGAGGCTAGAAAAAGTATAGGTGGGTGGAAGTGTAAACTTTCGAATACTCACATTAGTTTGAAGAACTCATGCACTTATTATCGGTAACTCTTAATCTAATCAGGAGGTTCACAAAGAGACAGGTACCCCGATGAGGAGTGTATGGGGGTTTGGTTATCCTTGCGCATCCTCGACTCATCTTACGTTAGTGTACTCTAATATTCGAACCCTCCAGAGGATAGCGATCTATCTAGTAGCTAGAGTTCTCAACAGGGGTTTTTGGTTTTCGAAAAACACACGGATTGCCCAAAATACGACATCTATCACTAATATGCAAGAGCTCTTGACACCAAAAGTTCAACCATTACTCTAGTCAATACCTCAAAACTATTGCAAGTTACTACTACAAAGAGAACATCAACTTTAACTACCTACTTTCCGTCAAGACACAGAACTCAGTGCAACAGGCAAACTCTCTAACAAGATAAAACATGCAACCTATAGAAAGTTCAACCTAAGACAAAAGAAGAGCTCTAGAAAAAAACTAAAGCACTACAACTAAACAGAACAGCAGCTAAGAAAAGAAAAAGAACAACTCACAGATAAAAGAATAAGCATGCAAATCCTATGAGGAGTTCTAGTTCAAGCGGAGCGTGAATCTCTCCCACACAAAAGAGTAAGTAAGATGGAATCTAACTTGTTACTACAGCAAATAAAGCTAAAGAAAACTAAAAACGAAACAAAACCTAAGAGCGAGACGCTCCAAGAAAAGCATATAACGCATGAAGTGATAAAATTATAGTGCAACGAGGGACAAACTAATGATTGTTGATGGAGAAGGGGATGCACGGGGGCATCCCCAAGCTTAGACGCTTGAGTCTCCTTGAATATTTGTTGGGGATGCATGGGGGGCATCCCCAAGCTTGAGCGCTTGACACTCCCGAATCTTCTTTCATCATCTTCCATCGCGCACTTGAAAACTCCCTTCATACATAACTCATTGTAGACTGATTAGAGAGGTTAGTACCCTAATAAAATAATTTTTACTCTACTGAAAATAAGTATTTCCAGGAAGAGCTACTGTTTATCAAGATTGCCAAAAAGTTTTTGCAAAGAAAAAGCAAGCTTAAGGTTTGCAAAAGTACGGGGAGAAAAAACGTGGCAGAATCTGTGAAAAACAGAACAGCAGATAGAAACGAATTTTTTAAGGGTACTTATTAAACTCAAATCAAAAAACTCAGAACATACGGAAGTTTCGTAATTGTATAGATCATGCTGTGTAACAATTTCAGCTCAAAAAGATGAACTAGGATTTTTCTGTAATTTTTCTAGTCACGAGGACAGAATCTGTTTTCTGGACAGCATGTCACAACTTTTACTTCCCTTGCCGTATGAGGCTAAACTTGGCACAAAGCTTGAAAAATAAAGATACAATGATGTTGCTACAGTAGTAACAATCATCAAGACCAATAAAAACAGAACAAAAGAAAAAATAAAAACCTAAATTCGTTGCGGGCTGCCTCCCGAAAGCGCTTCTTTAGAGCCATTAGCTAGGCTTAAAGCAGAAGATCAAGTCTTTTCAAGAGAATAACTAGCCCGTGTGACAGACTCAAAAGGTAACTTAATATTTTTCGTAGGGAAATGTTCCATCCCTTTCTTGAGAGGGAATTGGAATTTTTTAGTTCCCTCTTTCATGTCAATGATAGAACCAACTGTGCGAAGAAAAGGACGTCCCAAAATAATTGGACAAGAAGGTTCACACTCAATGTCCATAATAGTGAAATCAACGGGAACATAATTGTCATTGACAATGATAAGAACATCGTCGATCTTCCCCAAGGGTTTCTTTACGGAAGAATCAACAAGACAAACACCAAAATAACAAGAACCAAAAGGTTTCAATTCAAGCATATCATACATTCTTTTGGGCAAAACAGAGGTACTTGCTCCAACATCACAAAGAGCATAGCAAGAGAAGTTATTCAATTTAATTTTTATCATAGGATCCCGACCATCATCTAGCTTCCTAGGTATGGAGGCTTCTAGTCTAAGCTTCTCCTCCCTAACTTTGATTAGAGCATTGGTGATATGCTCTGTGAAGGCAAGATTGAGTGTGCTAGTGTGGGGGTCTCTAGACATCTTGTGTAGGAAACCAATAACTTCTGGTAAAGTGCAGTTGTTAAAGTCTAAATCACTACTATCTACCAAGGAAGTAGTGATATTATTTAAGCTCACTTGTTTGAAAGCCTCTGTGTTCATAGAGCTTTCCTCTTCTAAGGTTGAGGTGGTAGCATCACCATTGATAGGTCCAGTGGGACTAGGGGTGTGATGGGTGCTAACAGTTTGGACATCCTCAACTACTTGGATAGTTGCTACTGTGTGGTAGGTAGGAAGGTTCTTAGTTCTCTCTTCTTCCTCCTTTTCTCTAGCCCATCTCTCTTTAGGTTTAGCCATCATCCTAATATTTTCATTGATTTGTAACTGGATAGCATTAATAGGAGTGACCTTACTCTCCTCAAGGGGAGAGGTTCTAATTTTTAACATCTCAACATCAAGGGCTAAGTTGTCTACCTTCAAACAAAGATTATCTAATTTAGCTAGTTTTTCTTCCACATTCTAAAATGGCTAAGAAACTTAGTATCACGATCCGAGACAATAGTATTGGGCACACCATGTAAGCGAATAATCTCTCGAAAGAATAAATCAGCAACATTAACAGCATCATCGCTTTTATGACATGGTATAAAATGTGCCATCTTAGAAAATCTATCCACGACAACAAATATGCTATCCCTCCCCTTCTGTGTTTGAGGCAAGCCTAAAACAAAGTCCATGGATATGTCCTCCCACGGAACACTAGGTACAGGTAAAGGCATGTATAAACCTTGAGGATTGAGTCGTGACTTAGCTTTTTGACATGTAGTGCAGCGAGCAACAAAACGCTCAACATCCCGTCTCATCTTTGGCCAAAAGAAATGTGTAGCAAGTACGTCCTCCGTCTTCTTCACGCCAAAATGTCCCATTAATCCTCCTCCATGCGCCTCCTACAACAACAAAAGACGAATAGAGCTAGCTGGAATGCATAGCTTGTTAGAACGGAACACAAACCCATCATTAAGCACAAACTTGTTCCATGTTCTACCCTCTCTACAATTCTGCAAAACATCTTTAAATTCCGCATCATGTACATATTGATCTTTGATTGTCTCTAAACCGAATATCTTGAAGTCAAGTTGTGAAAGCATAGTATAACGACGAGACAAAGCATCAGCAATAATATTATCTTTCCCCTTCTTGTGTTTAATGACATAAGGGAAAGTCTCAATAAATTCAACCCACTTAGCATGTCTACGATTAAGTTTTTCTTGGCTTCTTATGTGTTTCAAAGATTCATGATCAGAATGTATAACAAATTCTTTGGGCCATAAATAATGTTGCCAAGTTTCTAATGTCCGAACAAGAGCATATAATTCCTTATCATAAGTAGAATAGTTCAGACTAGGCCCACTCAATTTTTCAGAAAAGTATGCGACAGGTTTAGCATCTTGTAATAACACACCTCCCAAACCAATCCCACTAGCATCGCATTCAAGCTCAAAAGTCTTATTAAAATCAGGAAGTTGGAGCAAAGGAGCATGTGTTAACTTATCTTTCAATACCGTGAAGGCTTCTTCCTGTGCGGTACCCCAAGTAAAAGGCACATCCTTGCGTGTAAGCTCATTGAGAGGTGCAGCAATGGTGCTGAAATCTCTCACAAAACGCCTATAGAATCCAGCGAGGCCAAGAAAACTTCTCACTTGTGTGACCGTTTTGGGCTGCAGCCAACTCTCAATCGCCTCGATCTTGGCTTTATCAACTTCAATTCCCTGCGGAGTAACAACATAGCCAAGAAACGATACTCGGTCGGTGCAAAAGGTGCACTTCCCAAGGTTACCAAACAAACGTGCATTACGTAGAGCAATAAAAACAGCACGTAAATGATCCAAATGTTCCTCCAAAGATTTGCTATAAATCAGTATATCATCAAAATAGACTACCACAAATCGTCCAATGAAAGCACGTAAAACCTCGTTCATTAATCTCATGAAAGTGCTAGGTGCATTAGTTAACCCAAAAGGCATGACTAACCACTCATATAATCCAAACTTAGTTTTAAATGCCGTTTTCCATTCATCCCCTAATTTCATGCGAATTTGATGGTATCCACTACGCAAATCAACTTTGGAAAACATGGTAGAGCCACTTAATTCATCAAGCATATCATCTAACCTAGGAATAGGATGACGATAACGAATAGTAATATTATTAATGGCTCTACAATCAACACACATACGCCAAGTTCCATCCTTTTTAGGCACTAATATAACAGGAACAGCACAAGGACTAAGGGATTCACGTATGTAACCTTTGTCGAGTAGCTCTTGTACTTGACGCTGAATCTCCTTCGTCTCCTCTGGATTGGTACGGTATGGCGCACGATTGGGCAGCGAAGCACCGGGAATTAAGTCAATCTGATGCTCAATCCCTCGAATAGGTGGTAATCCCGGTGGTACGTCTTGTGGAAAGACGTCAATAAACTCCTGCAAAAGGTCAGTGACAACAGGAGGCAAAGAAGGAGGCAATTCCTCAAATGAAAACAAAGCTTCTTTGCACACAAAAGCATAGCACACATATTGACTAACATCCAAATCCGAAATATCAACCTTAGTAGCAAGCAAAGTTGGACTAGTCAATTTAATTTCATTAGAAACAGCAGAAGAAGATTTGCTATTAGTCTTATGTTGTTGCTCAAATTCTTTAGCTGCTATCTCATTCTCACTCTTATTTTTCTCCTGTTTAGCTTTACTAGCTCTAGCAAGATCATCTTTCACAATTTATTCAGGAGACATAGGAAGTAAAGCAATAGTTTTATCCTAATGAACCAGAGTAAACTGATTTGTCCTACCATGGTGTACAACATTCCTATCAAATTGCCATGGTCTACCAAGTAAAAGAGAGCATGCTTGCATGGGTATCACATCACAATCAACATAATCAGCATATGCAGCAATGCTAAAGTGCACACGAACAGAACGCGTTACCTTAATCTTACCACTATTGTTAAACCACTGAATATAGTACGGATGGGGGTGTGGTCTTGTGGTGAGAGATAGCTTCTCCACCAACTCCATGCTCGCCAAGTTGTTGCAACTCCCTCCGTCAATGATGATGCGAACCGAACGTTCTTTCACCACTCCCTTTGTGTGGAACAAATTATGCCTCTGGTTTTGCTCGGCCTTCGATACCTGCACACTTAACACACGTTGAGCAACCAAACTAGCATATTGATCTGCATCATCAGGAGCCATATACTCTATATCATGAGCATCATCATGGGCACCCTGTTCCTCGTGAGCAATGAGAACTAAAGTCTCCTCATCATAGTCGCTCGCTGACTCATACCCACCATCCGCCGTAATAATCATCACACGCTTGGAGGGACAGTCTTTTGCGAAGTGACCTCCACCTTGGCACCTGCGACATTTAATATCACGATCTCGTGTTTGCCCTGTGGAAGACATGGATGAAGAAGAACTCGCTGCTGGACCACTCTGTGCACCCTTGAATGGTGGCGCTGGCTGTTTTGGTGGCTCCCTGTAAGAATGAGCGGTTGAAGTAGATGGTGGGGCAGCAGGACGTGTGGATGTAGAAGGTCCACGCGATGTCCATGATGTATTTCGTCCTGCAGAAAAGTTAGGTCTCGTAGCGGCCTGTCGATCCTGCACTTCACGTTCAGCTTTACAAGCAAGATGAAACAAACGAGTAATAGTAGCATAGTCCTTGTATTCTAGAATAGTTTGTATCTCCCTGTTTAAGCCACCTATAAAACGTGCAAACATAGCTTCATTATCCTCTACTAGGCCACATCTAATCAATCCAGTTTGTAATTCTTGATAATATTCCTCTACAGAATTTTTTCCTTGTCTCAAACGCTGTAATTTTTGTAGCAATTCACGTTGATAATAAGGAGGAACCCAGCGAGTATGCATAGCATCTTTTAAAGCAGCCCAAGTAGCTGGAATATTATTAGCATGCAATCTACAATGTTCAGACCACCAAATAGATGCAAAACCCGTGAATTCACAAACAGCAGCAGTAACACGTCTATTCTCAGGATATTGTAAACATGTAAAGCGTTGTTCAGTTTCTAACTCCCAAGTAAGATAAGCATCAGGAATATATCTACCCTCAAACGGCTTAAGATTCAATTTAAGTTTAGGCACATGTTCATCATCGCGTACCTGAGGGGGTGGTTGGTGTCGACCGTGGCGAATGTTGGGACGTGGACGCCCAGCTGGCTGCTCATAGGCCGCTTCCTGTTCCACCTCCTCCTCGTAATCACCCTCGTAGTTGTCGTCCTGGCCGACGTCAGAAGCAGCAGCAGTAGTAGCAACTGCAGCAGCCGCAGGATCACCAGCAGCCTGTCTGCCCGGAAACAGAATACGTCGTGCACGTCGTGGTGGCGGTGGCTGTGCTGGAGCGGCCGCAGGCTGTGCAGGTAGGCGTGCGAGCAACTCAGTAAACTTGGCGTCGAGCTTGGTGTCGATCATCTTCTCCACACCATCAATCGCCTCTGTAAATCTGTTCTCGATGTCATTCACCTGTTCAGACATCATTTGTGCAAATTTATCATGTAACGCTTTGTTTGTCATATTCTCCCAATCGGGTGCATCCCGCGCCACTTCATCATGGGATCCTGGCATGGTTAGCAGAAATAGAAAACACACAGAAATATGATCCTACTTCTACTAATGGGATGTGGGGTGGTGGAAAGCACAAATCCGTCAAGCTTTTCTTTCGTTCTTACCGATTCTTACCTAGCAGCAGGTGGTGATGTACAACCAACGGGTCAAAACTCTCAGAGATGTGGTAGAGCGATGGCCAGGAGGTGTCAACCGCACGAAGTAGAATATATGTGGAGCTGTAGGTAGGCTTGACAAATATGGTAGCAAAAGGCTCAACAGTAATCAAAACAGAGATGCAAAGTTGAATAAACACTCAACGTCGGTACTGTGCTGATCCTAGGCTAGACCGTACTAGAGACGCGAGCCTAAAACACCAACGAAAGCACGGCGCGACACGTAATCAACTGAGAAGCACACTCTGAATTTTTTCTCTTTTTTTTTTGCGATGCGGGACTGCGGTGGCTGAAAAAGTGCGAAAAAATCACTATGGTGGCGAACGTCTCAAAATGAGTTTCTGGACCTAAGGAACGTATGGGCGAAAAAAAAATTTACCCCCGAAATTTTTGGCCTAAAAACTGCTCTAGAAAGCGTGCCAGACTTTTTTTTTTTTTTTTTTGGAAATCACCCTCTTCTACGTACGACAAAGATTGGTGAAATCCGACTCTAATCAACTAAAACTAATCTGGCCACGGAGAGATCACAAACCGAACGGGTGATGGAACTCAACTCGGATTGGTAGGTCGTGGTGCTGTATATGGACTCGACTTGGCGGAACGTGGTGGTGTATCTGGACTCGGATTGGCGGAAACGTGGCGGCGTACTACTGTGCGGCGGCGGTGTGACAAACTGTGATCAAAACTCGAAACTCTAAGGGAACTAGACGCTAAGATCAGCAACTCGACACAACGATGCAACCGTAAATTCAACAAAGCAAACTACTGTAAAGAAAACTGGACAAAGGCTCGGACTGTTTTGGGACGTGATGATCTAACCCTAATTTTTTTTTGGCTTTTGCGTGGACTGTAGGTATGAAGAACAGAACCAATCTAGACTACGAAAACTGGTAAATCTCACCGAGCAACCTGGAAATCTGATACCACTTGATAGAGGCGAAGGTGTCCCGATGTTTCGATGAGATGGTGGAGATCGATTATGGTGGAGGCGACTTTCACGATCCGACTACGAACGTGCGAAGACGTTGCGCCTTAGCGATCGCTAAACCAACTCCGAGAGGTTATTGATCCCGCGGATGCACGATCAACCTGACCACGAAGGTCTAATTCCTGCAAGCAATCGAAGAACAAGCAAGAACTAAGAATTGCAATCTGGATATTGCGAATATAAGATGAATGATTACGAAAGTTGGGTTCCAATGAGGTCTTGGCCTGGTCGGATGACACAAACGAAGAGCTCGAAGTTGCGGCTATGGCTAACTTATATCTAATTAAAACCCAAGTCTAAACGACGCCCTAAGGGTTGTATATATGGGGGAACAGAGGGGAATTTCGTGGCCCCTTGGAGGAGGGGTCCGAAAACAACCCTAACTCGGTTTCCCCACACATACAGACTCTAAAAAATAGCCTATTAAGTGTATTTCGAAATTACATGGGCCTGGCCCAATAATAAGGTGACGCAACACCTATAATAACCCTTGGACGAAAATATTAATGTGGCGTCTTGTGTCTCTCGTCCAGGTCTTCATGCACGCCTTATGGTGGCCTCAAAGTGCGGAAATCACCACTGGAAGCTCCATTGTCCTTTCCCGCGCGCACACCTCCTTCTCCATGCTTGATCCCGCTCCAATGACCATCCTTCTTATCCATGCTAGGTCCTTCATTCATAAGACAAACAAAAGTATCTAATTTAGGCAGCATCATATGTTCCTGAACATTAGAAGGATTCGCAAGAAACGAAAGTACCTGATAATTTAGTTGACGTGCGCGTGCTCTAGTAACTGGTCCAGTATGTGTAGTTGGTGAAGATGTGGGTGTAACATTAGTAGAGATGTCCTCATCACCTTTTGGGTAGTGATAAAGTCTCTAAGCATACTCTCTAGTTCTGAAGTGGAGTTTCTGGTGGTAGGATAAGTGTTGTTCCCATAGTTGTTGGATGGGAAAGGCCTAGGATTGTTGCTACCAAAGTTACTCCTATAAGCATTATTATTGAAGTTGTTTCTAGAGACAAAATTGACATCTACTTGCTCCTGAGCAACCAAAGAATATAAAGGAACATCTTGAGGATCAATAGAAGGTTGCTTGGTAAGTAGAGACATGATAAGGTCAACCTTTTCATTTAAAGAGGAGATCTCCTCGACGGAATTTACCTTCTTACCAGTTGGAGATCCTTCGGTGTGCCACTGAGAGTAGTTCAGCATCATCTCATCTAGTAGCTTTGTGGCAGCACCAAGCGTGGTTGACATAAAAGTTCCTCCCGCGGCCAAATCTAACAGGTTCCGCGAGGTGAAGTTCAAGCCTGCATAAAAAGTCTGGATAACCATCCAGGTAGTCAGTCCATGTGTAGGGCAGTTCTTGACAAGCGTCTTCATACGTTCCCAAGCCTGGGCAACGTGTTCATTATCCAATTGCCTGAAATTCATAATGTTACTCCGTAATTGAATAATTTTAGCAGGGGGATAGTACTTCCCTATAAAAGCATCTTTGCATTTACTCCAATAATCGATACTATTCTTGGGCAAAGATTGTAGCCACTCCTTGGCTCTTCCTCTCAAAGAGAAAGGAAAAAGCTTCAGCTTGACGATGTCTCCATCCACTTCCTTGTACTTCTGCATGTCGCAGAGCTCGATAAAGTTGTTTAGGTGCAAAGCAGCATCTTCTCCTGCTCCTGAGAATTGATCTTTCATAACAAGGTTAAGCAGAGCAGGTTTAATCTCATAAGAAGGTGCTGAAGTGGCAGGTGGAGCAATAGGAGTGCAGATAAAGTCACTGTTGTTGTGACTAGTGAAGTCACACAACTTAGTGTTTTCATTGGAACCCATAGTAGCAGCAGGTATTTTTGGTATTTTTTATTAAGGACACAAAAGTAAAAACTGAAAGGTAAACTAACAAGACTAAAAAGCAAAGGTAAAAGATAGTGTGCAACTCCCCTATCTTGTAGACTTGAGTCCCCGGCAACGGCGCCAGAAATTTGCTTGATGGCTTCTCGCCCCTTGTTGGTTACCCCAAGTGGAAGGTTTGATGTAGCACAACGGAAAGTTTCCCTTAGCGAAGATGCTAAGGTTTAGATTGTCTCCAGTAGGACTCAAGAGATACAAGTAGGTGGTAAAGTGAACAATGGCGTCGTTCACAACCTAGGTTGCTAACTTCACCTGGACTTACACACAGATACAAATAACTTTGCTCCCACCGAGTACAGAGGAGTTGTCAATTCCTCCGGCCTTGCTGTTTACAAAGGATTAACGCAAGAGATAATAATGATAGTGATAGCAACGGAAAAGTAAATACTGAAAGTAAATTGGTAGTGTGAACAATAATGTGAAGATGGACCGGGGTCCCGTGATTTTCACTAGTGATGTCTCTCTCCCAAAAGACAATAAAAGTGCTAGCGAGGTAAACAAATCACATTTGGGCAATTGACAGGATTATGAAGGCACCACAATGCCAACTGTGCTGCAAAGAAAGGAAGGGCTCAAAAGCAATGGGCAGTACGCCAAGGTAAGTAGACCGAAATCCATCTGCATCTACTACGAATCATCCACCTTGAGATATCTATCCAGAACATCTCGCTGGTATTAAGTTGCGAATCCCACCCAAAGTGTAAACTCAAAGCAACAGACAACTGCATTAAAAGAACTTTGCGTAAATTAAACAATCCTTTCACCCGCAAGTACAAGCACCCTTGTTTTATCCCTGGTGGCAACAGCACATCCCCTAGTCTCATGTTTCTGTCACTCAAGCTAGACATCAAGGGGCTGAACCCACAATCAAGCATAACGGTCTCTCTTGGAGTTGCAAATAAAATACTTGGCCAAAGAAAATATCGCAACGGAGAACATGCAAGAATTTACTCACAACCAAAATATAAAAGAGAAGAACCAAATATATTACTCATCACAATCTGAACATAGTCTCATAATCCATCAGATCCCAACAAACTCACCATAGCAACAGCAGAAATTACATAGATGCCTCGATCATGTGAGGCAGCTCACGAGGACTCGAAAGTGGAAGCACAAAAGAGGAAGAGATAGATCGCATAGCTACTGGTCACGGACCCATGGTCCAAGGGAACTACTCACGGTATATACGGGAGGCGTCCATGGCTATGGATGGTCTCCCGGAGGGGGTAGCTTCTCCCGGCAGGGTGCCGGAGCAGCTTCTCCAGGCAGCCCCGATCTTGAAACGTCGGTGGCGGCGGAACAGAGGCGAGATCGCGAAAAAGGAGTTTGTCCTGAGGGTTTCCGTCACGGGGGGTAAATATAGGCGAAGGGGGGCGTCGAGGGGACCCACCAGGTAGCCAGGAGGCCTCCTGGCGCGGCCTAGGGTCGGGCCGCGCCAGGGACCCTCCTGGATCCCTGGTGGTGGCCCCCCTTCGCTGCTTTGGTGTTTCCGGAAGCTTCCGTGACGCTGATTTTTTATCTGATTTTCCTAGATTTTTTTGGAGCACTTTTAATGGCCGGAACACCTGAAATACAAAAACAGCAGAAAACAACAACTGGCAGCTGGGTGCACTGGGTTAATAGATTAGTCCAAATATGTTCAAAAGTGTATGAAAGTTCAAGCAAAACATGGCAAAGTCACACAAAACATGCATGGAGCAAGCAGATATTATAGATACGTTTGGGACGTATCAATGATGAGCCTCCTCAAATGAGCTCTAGGTCTTCTTGAGCAAGCAAGTTGGATGTACCTCCACTAGTTCCATTGGAGAGCTTACCTTAGCTCATATGTGCATCCGTTGCATGGCAATCCCTACTCCTGACATCATATCTATCATTTGACTTTCTCTCGCCTATGATTGTCCTCATTGATGTGAGACTTTAACACCCTTTTTGTCTTCCTCCTCCACCATATTCTCTCTTTGCCATCCTAAGTGTCAACTTTATTGCTTACGCTCATCCATTGCATGAGTGCTCAAAATGTCGAAAAGGAGTGGATCATTTTGACTTGTACCTGGCTAATGGTCTGGGGATGAGTCAAGATAAGATTCCAAAGAAGACCAAGTGAGAAAAATTAGTAGATTGAGTTCTCAACACAAAAATACTTTTTCTCTCGTATATCCCTATCCCCTTTCTTGCACGCAAACACCATTTGGAGACATTCGAGTCACGGACAGTTAGAGCTCTTGCACCTTTATGTTCTTATGTTGCTTGTTTCAATGCTAAATATAGACTCTTGCCTGTTATGACTTGAATTGAATTACATGCCTTGATTGCTTTACTTAAAAGTTATTATATGGTTGTTAGCATGTCACCACATAAATTATGCTTTTTTCATTTACCTACTCGA
This sequence comes from Bromus sterilis, assembly GCA_950022295.1. NCBI lineage: Eukaryota > Viridiplantae > Streptophyta > Magnoliopsida > Poales > Poaceae > Bromus > Bromus sterilis. The sequence goes on along the minus strand of OX465599.1, from coordinate 276,574,294 downwards.
GGACGAGCAGGAATTAAGCTTGGGGATGTTGATACGTCCAAAACATATCTATAATTTCTGCTTGCTCCATGCCTCTTTTGTGTGATATTGCTATGATATTGATGAACTTCCATACACTTTTGATCATATTTGGACTAACCTATTAACTCAGTGCACCCTAGTGCCAGTTCCTGTTTTCTGTTGTTTTTCTATTTCAGGTTTCCCCCATATAAAAAGTGCTCCAAAAATTCGGGAAAATCCAATAAAAAATCAGCGATCAGGAAGCTTCCGGAATCACCGAGGGGGGGGGGCAAAGGGGACCCACCAGGTCCCCAGGCGCCCTCCCGGCGCGCCCCAGGGTGGGGCCGCGCCAGGGGGGCGCCTGGACCCCTGGTGGACCCCCTGGCTGCCCCCCTTCGCCTATTTAATCCTCGTGACGTAAAACCCTCGAGACGGGAACCCTTTTGCGCGATCTCTCCTCTGTTCCGCCGCCGCATCGCTTCCAAGATCGGGAGCACCAGAAGACCTCTTCCTGACACCCTGCCGGAGGGAGGAATCTCCTCCGAGAGCTTCTCCACCACCATGGACGCTTCCCGGATGAACCGTGAGTAGTCCATCTTGGAACATGGGTCTATGATAAGTAGTTATGTGATGTTCTCCTCCCCTCTTTGTTCTTCATGGATTAGACCTCGTGAGCTGCCCTACATGATCGAGGCACATATGTAATATTTTTGCTGTTGCTATGCTGAGTTTGCTGGGATCCGATGGATTATGAGATTATGTTCACATTGTGTTTGAGTTATATATTTGATTCTCCTCTTTTATATTTATGTTCTTGAGTAATTCTTGCATGTTCTCCGTTGCTGTTTATTGCTTTGGCCAAGTAGTAGGTAGTGACTCCAAGAGGGAGCGTTATGCGTGATTGTGGGTTCATGCCCCCTGATGACTAGCTTGAGTGACAGAAACATGAGTCTAGGGGATGTGTTGTTGCCACAAGGGGGAAAACAACGGTGCTTGTACTTGCGGGTGCAAGGATTGTTTACTTTACGCAAAGTTCTTTAATGCAGTTGTCTGTTACTTTGAGTTTACACTTTGGGTGGGATTCGCAATTTAATACCAACGAGATGTTCTGGATAGATATCTCAAGGTGGATGATTAGTAGGTAGATGCAGATGGATTTCGGTCTACTTGTCTTGGCGTACCGCCTGTGCTTTTGAGCCTCTTACTTTCTTTATAGCATAATTAGCATTGGTTTGCGCACATAATCCTGTCAATTGCCCAACTGTAATTTGTTTACCTCGCATGGCTATTTTATCTTCTTTTGGGAGAGAGACATCACTAGTGAACATCATAGGACTCCGGTCCATATTTCCACCACTGTTTACACCCACTATCAATTTACTGCTTTATTTACCTTTCCGTTGCTATCACTATCATTATTACCCTGTGCGTTTTATCCTTTGTAAACAACAAGGCCGGAGGGATTGACAACCCTTTGTACTCGTTGGGAGCAAAGCTATTTGTTGTGTGTGCAGGTCCACGTCAGCCGTCAATCTCTGGCGCCGTTGACACCTACTTGTCATTATCGGAGTCCTACTGGAGACAAACCTTGGTATCTTCACCGAGGAAAATATCCGCTACTCGACATCTTAATTTTTCACTTTGGGTTAACCAACGAGGGGCGAGACGTAAAGTCTCGTGACATCAATTGCAAATTACCGTCTCGTAGTTGACGACTATGTTGCGCAAGTGTGTGAAGTTGTGAATATCCAAAGGGTAGAGAGCTGTCGCATTGGCAACAGGGATCTAGCGAGGAGAGTTCATCGGCTACATACAAGTTATCTCATATCGCACTCATATTCACTGTACGCTTACTGAGAAGATCGGGCCACCCCATATCACAGTTCCTGCCAGCTACGGCGTCCCTTTGCCGCTAAGGAAGCAACTATCTGAGGAGTACTTGTTCGAAAGCACCCGCAAGGATCACTTTGGATGGATGTGCTGAAAGTGTGCCACATGTCGTGTCTTGAGTGCTTTCCCGAAAATTTATTTTTATTTTATTTTTAGTACGTTTTTTGGTGTTTAGATGTTTTTTTACCGGCTTTTTCGTTTTTCACGCGGCTTTTCTTACATTTTGGTCGAATTTTTTTCAAAAAATAATTACGCAAAAAGATGATTTTTTCGAAAGACACGGGTTTGCCTTCGCGAGAGGCAACGGGAAACACGCTTCTTGCCTCTAAAAAGAAAAAAAAACACGATCGTGTCTCTCGTGAAGGCACATATTTGTTTCCCCAAAAGGCATATCTTGTACATTAAAAAAAAGCACAAATTTACTTTTTGCTGGTATTATCGGATAGACCCCACCTAAAATATTGAGATCATAGCCCACCTCAACTTTAGCCAGGCCTATGCCTTCAACCTTTATCGACAGAAGGCCCATATCGAACTGGTTTACTTGAGCCCGAAGATCGCCCACCCCTTATAACATTCGCCAGCGCACTACCCGTACACCCACCCCCCTCCACCAACCCTCCACGCCACCGAGCTAGCGCCGCCGCCACGCCCTCCCAGATCTCATATCCCATCTCCCCTGTTCGTCATCCGCTCCCTCCACCCTATGGCCTAACCCCGCCCGCGCCCCTCCACCCCTCCTCGTCCACCACTACCTTCTGCAACCTCCTCCCGTTCGGATGATGGTAGCCTCTGCCGATTTTGTCCGGGAGTCCGGCGGCTCTGTGGTGTTCAAGCAGGACCCTCATGCTACAAGCAGCATGCGGCGCTTGCTTGAACATCCCAGAGCCACCGGCGTGCCAAAAATCGTGCGGAAGGTGAAGTATCCCTCGGGGAGAAGAGGATCTGCAAGTTTGGAGCATCTGAACGTCTTCTTCAAGTACTCCACTTTTTTTTTTCTTGCAAAAAATGTGGAATACTTGAAGAAGATATCCAGATCTTCCATTAGTAAATTGCGACAGTCTAAATAATTTAGTCTATGCTGCAGCTGGCCGAGGTGAGGCCCGCTGTATTCAGATCTGCACTGTTGGTAGTTGTATTCTGAATATGCTCATGTTTTGCTGCCTGTGCATATGATAATTATACGCTCAGGCAACTATTATGTGACCTTAATAGTTTGACGGTTTTGTCTGTGCTGATATTATGTTTCTTAATTCTGATGTGCTCTTAAACAAGGTTTGATAAGTAGAGAACAAAGCATGGCAAAATTATGTTTTGATAATGATAAATTATTTTTAAAAAATATATGTGAAAATGAAAACCTGTATGACCAGATGGATGGTATCTTCTAATGTTTATACGGATTTAGAATTGTAGCTGGAATACTTGATTTGATGATTCCAGATGGATGGTATCTTCTAATGTTTATACGGATTTAGAATTGTAGCTGGAATACTTGATTTGATGATTCCAGATGGATGTTATCTTCTAATGTTTATACGGATTTAGAATTGTAGCTGGAATACTTGATTTGATGATTTCATATGGAAGTTGGTAACATAAGTGGTAATTATATTTGTATGGCACCTACCTATCATTCTGGGTTGAGATATGCCCCTCTTGTCTTCTTTCTTTACAAACTCTAGAAAGACATCCGTAATGTAAATATGTAAGTGTACATTTTCTTCTGTTCCTACAAATCTGTGCCTTAAGAAAATCAGATTCTTATTTCCCTGTATGCTTGGATATCATTAGACCTTCTTTGGCACTAGCGATTCTGTTTAGGTTCCACTCTTACTGTAGTATTAAAGGAGATATTCTGCGTTGAGATATGCCCCTCTTGTCTTCTTTGTTTACAAACTCTAAAAAGACATACGTAATGTAAATATGTAAGTTTCCTAAAAATCTGTGCCTTAAGAAAATTAGATTCTTATTTCCCTGTTTGCTTGGATATCATTAGACATTGGAGATATTCTGGGTTGAGATATGCCCCTCTTGTCTTCTTTGTTTACAAACTCTAAAAAGACATACGTAATGTAAATATGTAAGTTTCCTATAAATCTGTGCCTTAAGAAAATCAGATTCTTATTTCCCTGTTTGCTTGGATATCATTAGACATTCTTTGGCACTAGCGATTCTGTTTAGGTTCCATTCTTACTGGAGCTTCTCGATCTGTCATTATCCCTCGAGATGCTGTCTGCCGTTCATGCTGGAAGCCAGCTTTGTTGTAGAATTCCTCTAACTTCTACGGTTTAGATTTGCTGCTGCATCTAGGGGATACTGAATCTGTAATATCGTAGGTAAGAATTAGTCTCCTTGTGATCTTGGAGGTGATGATGGCCCAAATTCAGTTCAAGGTTTTAAACTTTTAATATGATATATGGTTTATCTTGCCTTATTTGGGTTGGTGACTTGGTGTGTGCATGATTATCAAATTCTAGTGTGGATTACTTCACTTATATTAATGCATCTATGTGACTTTTAATCTTACATACTTCTAAATCATCTGCATCTATGTGACTCTTACTCATTGATCATTATATATAAAACAATCTTATTTGCTCATTATAAGAAATGATATCTGTTTGGGCTAGATAGCAGCAACCTTTAATTCATACTACTTGATTGCCCGTGCGTTGCCACGGTAAATTAAATGTTCGTTGCCAATACAGAATGGCCAGACTGAGACTGAGATCAGGTGAGGCATGTTAGTGTCGGATCTTCATCCAAAGGACAAAAACGATCCAAAATTTAAACTCGAAAATTAAACATTTTAGAAAAAATTGAAAAAATTCCAGTAAGTTTCATATGGGCCGTTTTGTGTTTTGTGAAATTTTCGGTTAATTTGGATCACTCGTTCATGAGTTAATAGTTTTCGAGCAAGAAAAAAATAAAAATGCTCCCACTATCAGTTTTACCTCTAACTTAACAACGAAGTTGCTCAGCTTTACCTCTAACACCTCTAATTAGCCTTATGAATAACAAAAGACAAAGTAATTAAACTATTCAACCTGATGCATCTAGGTGAAACGCAGCTTTCTTAGTCATGAGCAAAATTTTCCTCCGGTCCCTTGGCTCCACTATGTTCCTCAGTTACTTTGTCGTCTTCCAACCAATCAGTTGATCTAGATTGGTAAATGGTAAAGCAATTCAGTATGTAAATGTATAACTCGTATACTAAATGTAGGCTATACTTTAGGTTGACAACTTGACATAGATAGATAAAAATCCAAATACCCTAACATAATTTTTAATCAACCTTCAAGCAATGGTGCTGTGAAGAAATATATTTAAAAGTATCTCTAACTTAAGCTGTGACTTTTTTATGCTCATAAATATAAGTAAGACATCCCTGCTATAGAAGATTTGTAAAACTGCAACTCGTTCATTGTGAAATTATACGTATGAATGTAGGAAATAAGTAAGAATCTACCTAAAATCTTTAGAGCGCAGCTGCGCTGGCGCGTCGTGCCGGGCGCACTGTGTTGCGCACCGTTGATCCTACCTGGCGGAAATTAACCCACCAGATTCTACCTGGCGACGTGGACAGACGAGGGACGTAGTGGTGGGGCTAGCGTGTGTTAACCGCAGGGGAGTTGCTGTCTGCGCCACATTTCTCGCCGTCGGTTACTCCATTCCCCCCATCCGAACCCGCGGCGCGATTCCCTTCCTTATCGGCGAGCACCGCAACGCAAGCGGGGAAGCTGGTGTCTCCGATGCTATTCCGTCGCTGGACGGCGACGAGCGACGGACGCCGGCCATGAGCCACCGTCAGGTACCCCCTTATTCGTGCCCTCGCTTTTGCCCCGTTTTCCCGACGGTGATTTCTCCTCCGGTAGTGTTTGGTCGGCATGAATCAGCGCGGGGGAGCAGTGTGCTCCGCCACTCGCATCTGGCAACGGCGCCCCTCGTCTGGTGTGTAGATCCACCGGGGAGCGATGGGCGAGCAATCTGCTCCGCCGCAAACGAAATTGGTGTGGAGATTTACGGCGGAGCGACGGGCGGCAGTCTGCTCCGCGGCTCGCATCTGGCAACGGCGCCGAGCAAGGGCCAGCGGAGGGGTAAACGGCGCCGACATGCGTGAACTGCAGAGGAGCAGTGGTGGGTGCGGGCAGGTGTGAATCGTTAGAGGAAGAGTAAGGAGAGACGCGTGAATCGTTAGAGGAAGAGTAAGGAGAGACGCGAACGTCGACGTGGGTTGCAGAGAAGCAGGGAGATGGGGCGGTTGCGAGCAAAGGAAGAGTAAGGTGACCAACTGTGAATCGCTAGAGTTGTGAGTAGTTGCTCGTTTTTTGAGTTACAGTTGCTAGTTTTCGACGAGCAGTTGCACAACAATGAGACGGAGGAAGCGGTGTTGCAAGCAGTTTCTTGTTTTTGTTAGTTACTGTTGGTAGTTTTTTGATGAGCAGTTGCACATTTTATTGATGACCATTTTTTGCACAACAATGAGGAAGAGTGGCAAGGAGGAGGGGGGAGGGGAGGTGTTTGAGAGTAGTTGCTTGATTTTTGTGAGTCACTGTTAGTAAATTATTATGAGGAACTGTGCAACTGTGAGGAAGAGAGGGAAGGAGGTGTAGGAGGTGGTGTTGAGAGCAGTTGCTTTATTTTGTGAATCACTGTTGCTAAAATTTGATGAGCAGGTGACCAACTGTGAGAAAGAGAGGTGGAGGTGGTGGCGGTGTGAGGAAGAGAGGGAAGGAGGTGGAGGTGGTGGCGGTGAGGAAGAGAGGGGAAGGTGGTGGAGGTGGTGGTGGTGTTAGCAGCCACTCCATATTTGTTAGTCCCTTCACGAGGCGGGGGTGTGTGGTGATTTTTGAAGAGAGGGGGTGAGGTGGCGGCAGGGGAGTAGGAGTTTCCAGATTTTTTTACTCATAGGACAATGCCCGTGCGTTGCAACGGGAGCACAACTTCGTATATTTATGGTATTGAAATGGTAGCGAATTTTGGTATGAAATCATTGCATTTATCTTTATTTTATTACTAATGTGACGAAATTTGTTGGTAATTAATTGTGCGTGCGTAGTTTCCTAACTTATGTACGTGCTTATTATGGCTGATTGGTGGGGGTATAATTATTAACAGTGGGAAATTAGGCTGACGGGTGGAGCTTAGATTGGTTGACGAAAGAGATGGCAAAACACGATGGAGGACCGTAAGGAACCGTTAGGTTCTTTTTAGATAGTAGAGATTTATTTTTCCTCTGTGCAGGATGACACGGAAAAGCAAAAGGATTGAAGAAGCAAATGTTTCAAAGGACGGAACAAACGAGCAACAGGTGTTCGCCTATGTGTAATCAAATTTATTTTTGCAGTCCCGCGCGCAAGAATTGTGTTTTGTTTACTTATCTCATCTGCTTCTTGATTGCGCATGTTCTTTTTTTTAAAACAAACGTAGGACAAGCTGCCTCCTAGTGTTAATGCACGAAAACGAGGTCGTCGAAAGATGAATTCATTGATAGAAGAGCAAGGCGGAGATGAAACCACCCAACTCAACGAAGAAACCGTTGTGAAGAGGAGGAGGACACAAAAGGAGGTATATATCTAAACAAAACATTTTTTGTTTTTTGCACATCTTGTTTCCCTTAATAGCAACTGTTCAGTTGATCATTCTTATACTAGCAGATAGGAGGAATCACTTTATTTTCATATGAATAGTTGCTTACAACAAATAGGGTGCCACCAATAACTGAGTTATTCATAGTTGCTCATGTTGCCAAGAGTAGTTGCTTTATTTCTGGTTTTACATAAGAAGTCGCATGATTTATTTCTGCTTTACATAAGAAGTTGCTCATGTTGCCAAGAGCAGTTGCTTTATTTTTTTCCTTTTTTTTGCAACCAATAACTGATTTGATCATCCCTTTGTATTGTAACAGTTCCTTAATAGTTTTGCTTATCTTTTATATGGATGGTCATATCAATAGTTTTTTTGTTATATTAATAGTTATTAAATTGAATTGTTCCTGGCATAGCGAAAAACCGAAAATGGATACAATAGCTGAAGTTCAATGACACAACCTTATTTATTATAGATGGTTTGTTTTGTAAGCACACATGCACACAAGCACTAGTTAATTTTTCTATGTGTTTTCTTTGTCCTTTTTAGCAGGTTGTGCCAGCAGGGAGAGGCGGTCATGTGAAGGCAGGGCCTAGTACTCGCAAAGCTGCAGGGAAAGAAGTTGTGTGTAACACCCCCAGTGTCAGACTACAGTAATCACATTTGTTAAATTCCAAGTCACCGTGCTTAGCAATGCTTGATCACTTTGAGTCATGCTCATTCAGATCCCAACTTAATTAAACTCAAAATTAATCAAAGTGGAAATAACTCAACTTCAATTTCAAAATGCAGATGTTAGTCAAGATAGAACCTATGCAAATAGTTAAGCTAAATTATTGAGAATGTTTTAAATAGCCCTAGGTCAATGATAAATAATAAATCAATATTGGTGGGAGTTATTAAATTGCCCCTAGAATATTATATTAAAATATAGTAGAAATTAAAGTTCAACTAAAAATTATGCAAATAATTTTAGAAAATGCCTAAAAGTCAGTAGACCAAGATACTATGGTAGTGGATAATTATTACAACCTTTAAGTATTTTAAACAATTCAAAGAGTAGCTCAATCAGTCCAATTTAATTATTAAATATTTAAATAAAATACTAAATGATTTTTATTTACGCCCAAACCTTTTGTGTCACTTTAGTATCAGGTAGTGCTATTACTTGAACTAGTTTCACCTATTACAAAAAATCACAAGTTAGCTAAACAATTAAAACTGAAGTAAAAGAATAAAAAAACAAAAAGGAAAATACAAAATGTCTATCTACCGCCCTGGGAAAGGCCCAACCGCACTCCCCTTCTCTCCTCCCTCCCCTGTTCCCCTGTCCCAGGTCGCCCATGGTGCCAGTGCGCGCCGAGCCCCTCCTCATTCCCCCCCCCCCCCCCGCTCCTTGCCTCTCCCGCGCCTCGGTCGAAGTCGCCGCCGTGCGCCGGCGTGGCCAACGGCCACCCAAGGTCAAGCAGGCACGTCCGGGGAGCTCGCCTTCGTCGCCCTCGTCACCTCCCGCAAACACTTGGCCACAGACGCCTCTCTGCGCTGTGAATTGTTGTCGTATTCAACCTCCAGCACCGCCGGCGTTCTTCGTCGATTCGTTGCCCCAAGGCCTCCCCGAGCCCACTGCCACCTCCCTGCAGCCTTGTCGTGAGCTTCCTCCCGTTTTCCCCCTCCCCCCTCCACCGATACGCCACCCAGATCCTTTTTATCGTCGTGTCATGCCCCGCCGTGGACACCGTGGCGGGACACGCACTGGTCGTGCCTCGGCAGCGCCCTTCTCCCTCTCGCCGCGCCCGGTACGCCCCGTGGACGTACATGACGTCCCCTTGCCGCGCCCAGTGATTGCCTTCGCCTCGGCGCGCCCGCAATCCCTCTCGCCACGTCCCCCTCACCGGAGTGCCTTCCCTTGCTCGCCATGGCCACGGGCCACCCCGTGGCTGCTCTCGTGCTCGGCCGCGACCTCACCGCCACGGCCTCCGGTCGCCGCGGCTCCGCCCCGGCTAGCCTGCCTCGCCGCATGCCGGAATGGCCTGGCCGCTGCCCCCTGCTCGTCGCCGGTGAGGTTTGACGAGGACGTCATTAGGGGCTGATTCCCCTGCCTCACTGACAATGGGCCCAAGGCCATCTAATTAAACTAACAAAATTGTTAGGATAAAATAAACCCCCCCTGAGTATGACAGATGGGCCCATGCCCCTTTAACTTAATTAATTTGCTTCATTAACCTCCGTATCATTTACATGTGGGCTCTGTGATATTTTAGATTAAATAAATGGTTAATTGTCACTGTGTATGACATGTGGGCCACCCCACTGTTTTAATTAATAAAAATGAATTAATAAAACCTTAGAGGCTGACATGTGGGACCCCCATGTCAAGTTTGACCAGTCAACCACTTGTGGATAAGGTTACTGTTTATATTAATAAAAGTAATTTCAGAAATTCCTAAAATCATTTAAATATTAGAAATTCAATATCTTTTAAACCGTAACTCGGATCGAAAAACTTTATACATTAAAATTGATCAGAAAAATATGTAGAATACGAATAAGCTATCCGTTGGTCTACCACCCCCCTCTAACATATCGAACATCGAACTGTCCCCCTCCGGACTGACTGTCTGATGATTTGTCCGGTATTGTTAAAGTACCCGGATGAATTTATTCTGAACACGGAAGTTGTTCGGATTGTTTGAACTAGCATGGATACATCCTCCATACGTTTGTCGGGTGTTGTCGGAGGAAATACCCCCGGGTATACCAAAGTCACTGATTCGACGCAACGCCGATTGCGCGTCTTCGCCGACTGCGCTCTGGCTCGGCTTGCCGCCGATTGCTCCATGCCGATTGCGCGCCAGCTCGGATGCCAGTCGACTGCCCCGTGCCGATTGCCCGCACTCGGCCGACTGTCCGCGCACTCGGCCGACTGTCCGCGCACTCGGCTGTCCTAGAGGTCAACCGAGACATCTACATCAAGCTGACAAGACAAGTGAAAGACATCTCTAGTCACATCATGACATGGTGAATAGTGTAAAGTGGAGGTGTCACATTACATCACATCCACTTTTTGCCCATGCTCCCCTTGTCCCCTTGTTCCCTTCTCCCTTGTACCTTCTTGTCTCCTTGTCCCCTTGGGCCTTCCTATATAAGGGCACCAAGAGGCCAAGCCAAGAGAGGAGCATTCCATCCATTCATCCCATGATAGTAGTTTAGCTCGGCCATGAGCCAAGTAGCTTAGCAAATACAGCTCAAGGAGCAACCATGTACACAGATATATGCCTATAGTCCAGACAGGCAGGAGTAGGGGTTTTATCTCTACGGAAAGCCCCGAACCTGGGTACCTCGCTGTGTTCATCATCGTGCTTGTACCTAGACCCGTCCGAAGCACCGTCGTCTGCGCATTGTTCCGCCACCTTTAGCCATCCTATGACATCTGCCGTTTACATATCAACGACAGTTGGCGCCCACCGTGGGGCAAATGCAGCGACCGGAGTTCTGCTCCGGCGGGGATATTTTCTTCATCAAGCTTCTTCATCAGCGTCACCTTTTGGATCTGGATCACGATCGAGCTGCCCGGATGCTACGCATGCCGGCGGCTCCTCGTCGCGGCTGCAGCCGTGCTTCTCCGCCAATCTCTCTCGGCCTCGTCATCAGCGCCGCCGCCGGACGGCACCGGCCGCTGGCGGTCCTGCGCTCTCTCCTTCGCGCTCAGCTCCTGTGGCCAGCTGTCGGAGCCGCGCGCCCTCCGCGCCCGCGAGTCGACTGGCTGGCGGTTTCCTTGGTCCTTCTCCGCTACGTTCGCGGGCTTCCAAGCTGGTGGTGCCTATGGCCGTCCTCTGCCTGTGCTGCTGCCTCCTTGCTGCTCGCCTTGCAAAGTCCCAGATGCAACCTAGATTGGCCAGATGCAACCCAGATTCACTCCCCGTACACAAATCATTCACACAGCCATATATTGCCCATATACTTCACAGACATTAGCCGTACTCTGCGTCCGGTCCGCTCTCTGCTGCACCTCCGCCTCCTCCGGTTGGGGTTGGTCTCGTCTGCCGCCGAGCTGCAGCCGCTCGAGTCTGGCCGACAGCGCCCTCCTTCGCCGAGCTGCCGCAGTCGTCTCCTCCTCGACCGCGCCGAGCTGCCGCATCCGGCTTCGCCTCCGCGTCCGAGCCGCGCCCTCGGCTGAGCTTCTCCCACGGCTGCGCCGACCTCGTGCCGAATGCCGAGCTGGTTGGCCCTGTTCCACCTCCGAGTATGCAATTAGCTGCTAGCTTTCGGTGATTCCTGCGACATGTGCAAGTACAGTCTACAACCAAGCTGCTGGATGGATAGATTCACCATACAGCACATCCGTACAATGCTGTGAGTAGCCGGAGCGCCCCCGCCTCCGAGCTGTGCCGCGCCGCCTTCGAGCTCCGCCGCCGTGCCCGAGCCCAGCTCGGCCCCGACTTCTCCTCCCCGAGCTCCTCCAGTTCGGCCCCCGCCGACCTCCCTCCATCGAGCTCTGCCTCCCATCCGGCCGTGGCCGGGTGCTGCAAGCAAGTTCAGTGCAAGAGTTTCAGAAAAAAGGATCCGAGCCGAGCTGCAGGACAAAGAATCCATCCATCTACTAGTTCACGTACTAGTTCAATGCATCAGGGAAATCCATCCAGCTGCTTATCCTGCGCACCGTTCTCTTCTGATTGCTCCCTCCCTCGCCGCCTTCCCGCGCTCGTGAGCCGCCCGGCCGACTGCGCGCGTGGCCGTCCTGGTGCCGGGCCGAGCCGGCTGCGTCTGCCGATTCCTTCCCCGACGCGGCTGATCTCTCCTCCTCGCCGCTTCCGAGCTGCTCCCCTGTGGCCGCATGCCCAGCTCGGCAGCGGACGCCTGCCCGTGCTCCCCCCACCGCTCCGACTGAGGAAAGGAGAGATTCGAGGAAGAGAAGAGAAGAGCTCAGCTCGGTTAAAAAAAAAAACAAAACAAAAAAAAAGAGTTCGCTGCAAGGTTGTGCCGATTGCGTTAGCCGATTGCTCCAGTTTTTTAAAAAAAGAGGTCGGCCGGTGTCAATCCGATTGCGCTTATCGTTCAGCTGATTGCGAAAAAGAAGTGTGGTTGTGACCCGGATGGCAGACCATCCGCTGGAGCAACCACAAGGAATCACTTGCCCGAACGAGTCGACGAGTCACTCGGAGGCTCGGAGGACGAGCCCGCCGAGTGCCCCATCTTCATCAACAAAAGACTCTCTGAACGACTCGACGAGTCACTCGGAGGCTCGGAGGACGAGCCTGCCGAGTGTCCCGTCTAATACGTCAACAGAGAACCCTCCGGATAACTCACCAAGTCACCCGGAGGCTACACCTTCACCCAGTGGGTGTTCCGACTGCGCCAAAAATTCAATGTAAGTTCCACTCAATACTGCTCACCATAGCAAGCATGACGGATGAACCTGAGTAGTCTTCGGGGGTTATCTCCACGTTATTTCCAGTCGGCTGCATGTTCGGCCCGGGACCGGCTGCCTCTGGGCAGGCCGGATAACCCAAATAATTATTTCCACAGACGGATTAGTAGTGTGTACGGAGCCAAAGGCATGCGATTTGATCCATCTGCAGACCGCATGCCGGCTGCAACGCTGGAAAAGAGCAAAAGCTGGAGGTCACCACACATGAACAACGTCCAAAGAGAAAACAATTTGGACGACCCGATCGTTTCCTTTTGGAAGTTTGCTCGGTTGAGTTTGCTCCCCAAAGTCTAAGTACTGTACACTTCATCTTGCGGCCGATTGTTCGATCCATCTACAGACCGCAAGCCGGCTGTAATGCTGGCAAGAGCAAGAGCCAAAGGGTGGAATGAACAGAAAAACGACTGCGGGGCGAAGGCAAAGCCGAGTCGGCCTCCCGATTGCACGAATCTACATTTTTAGAAAAATAAGAAGTATTCGATATATCCGAGATAACTAACGTTTGTCTTATGCATGATTGTTTCCGGGGGAAAACTACTGAGACCCTCGACGCCATCGACTGCAACAAAATTAAGGAACCCTCCGGATGACTCTCCGAGTCACCCGGAGGCTCGGAGGCTACACCCAGTGGGTGCGCTTGCGCGCCCCCACTGGAAAGAAGCTGCACCAAGTGCGATCGGCGTTCGGCTACACGATCAAAGAAGAAACCCTCCAGATGACTCTCCGAGTCACCCGGAGGCTCGGAGGCTACACCCAGTGGGTGCGCTTGCGCGCCCCCACTGGAAAGAAGCTGCACCAAGTGCAATCGACGTCCGTCTACATCGACAAAGAAGAAACCCTTCGGATGACTCACCGAGTCACCCGGAGGCTCGGAGGCTACTGTCGGAGGAAATACCCCCGGGTATACCAAAGTCACCGATTCGACGCAACGCTGATTGCGCGTCTTCGCCGACTGCGCTCTGGCTCGGCTTGCCGCCGATTGCTCCATGCCGATTGCGCGCCAGCTCGGACGCCGGTCGACTGCCCCGTGCCGATTGCCCGCACTCGGCCGACTGTCCGCGCACTCGGCTGTCCTAGAGGTCAACCGAGACATCTACATCAAGCTGACAAGACAAGTGAAAGACATCTCTAGTCACATCATGACATGGTGAATAGTGTAAAGTGGAGGTGTCACATTACATCACATCCACTTTTTTCCCATGCTCCCCTTGTCCCCTTGTCCCCTTCTCCCTTGTACCTTCTTGTCTCCTTGTCCCCTTGAGCCTTCCTATATAAGGGCACCAAGAGGCCAAGCCAAGAGAGGAGCATTCCATCCATTCATCCCATGCTAGTAGTTTAGCTCGGCCATGAGCCAAGTAGCTTAGCAAATACAGCTCAAGGAGCAACCATGTACACAGATATATGCCTATAGTCCAGACAGCTACACCCAGTGGGTGCGCTTGCGCGCCCCCACTGGAAAGAAGCTGCACCAAGTGCAATCGACGTCCGTCTACATCGACAAAGAAGAAACCCTTGGGATGACTCACCGAGTCACCCGGAGGCTCGGAGGCTACTGTCGGAGGAAATACCCCCGGGTATACCAAAGTCACCGATTCGACGCAACGCCGATTGCGCGTCTTCGCCGACTGCGCTCTGGCTCGGCTTGCCGCCGATTGCTCCATGCCGATTGCGCGCCAGCTCGGATGCCGGTCGACTGCCCCGTGCCGATTGCCCGCACTCGGCCGACTGTCCGCGCACTCGGCCGACTGTCCGCGCACTCGGCCGACTGTCCGCGCACTCGGCTGTCCTAGAGGTCAACCGAGACATCTACATCAAGCTGACAAGACAAGTGAAAGACATCTCTAGTCACATCATGACATGGTGAATAGTGTAAAGTGGAGGTGTCACATTACATCACATCCACTTTTTGCCCATGCTCCCCTTGTCCCCTTCTCCCTTGTACCTTCTTGTCTCCTTGTCCCCTTGGGCCTTCCTATATAAGGGCACCAAGAGGCCAAGCCAAGAGAGGAGCATTCCATCCATTCATCCCATGCTAGTAGTTTAGCTCGGCCATGAGCCAAGTAGCTTAGCAAATACAGCTCAAGGAGCAACCATGTACACAGATATATGCCTATAGTCCAGACAGGCAGGAGTAGGGGTTTTATCTCTACGGAGAGCCCCGGACCTGGGTACCTCGCTGTGTTCATCACCGTGCTTGTACCTAGACCCGTCCGGAGCACCGTCGTCTGCGCATTGTTCCCCCACCTTTAGCCATCCTATGGCATCTGCCGTTTACATATCGACGACAGGTGTCCACGACACCTCCGGCACGGTACCTTCCCCCTCCGGACACCCTGTCCGGTAATCACCCGGAGCCGGTATTTCATCCCCGGATGAATTCCCGCTCCGAGCCTAATACATTGTAATGCGTTAGAACACCGTTAGCACTGCCTCTGTCATGTCATGCATCTGTTTGTATATGCTTGCTTTGTAATTATTTTTTCTCCCCCTTAATCTCCGGTAGACCCCGCTGCTGCCGCCGACTACATTGCTGCCGGGTACGACTACTTCGTCGACGACCGTACCACTACTACCGAGCTTCCAGGCAAGCAGAGCCATTCTCTTCCCCAGATATCGCCTATCTTTCCGTACATTTCTTGCACTAGTCATTGTTACTACTGCTGCTACGATTACAATCCTATTCAATTGCATAGCCTGTTTTTGTCACCCCTTGATGTACCTTCCTTTGTCCTATGCTGCCTTATAAATATATATATCATATTCAGCAGTAAACCCTGCACATTGTTAGCTAGGTTTAGAATAGAGGGTCGTGATCACTCTGGGAGTGATCGCGGAAACGATATATTACAACTGCAATAGGTACGGATCAATGCAGACGCCCTAGGGAACCTAAAACGGCGAGACTCTGCCGAATCACTTCGAGTTTGGCTTACGAGTGGAATGGACTCGTATTTCACTCTCGTCGGATTAGTAGCGTAGCATCACCGAGATGATATGAGGTTTACCTCTTTAGTTCATTCCACTGATGTCTCTGTCAAACCTCTTTAAGTGTGCCATCGAGGGTGCTACCTCCTGGTTTCACTTAATGGTAGGAACTCGAACCAACTGGTGTCCTTAAAGGTAAGAAGTCGGGTGACCCAACGGTGCCCGCGAGTGGTATTGCGACGGGATGACAGGGAGGGTACGACCAGTGTACCGGTGTGCTTGCCCCCTGACCGTTGGCCGCGAGAGTTACCAAACCACGAAAGTCGAGCTCCTCCAGGAGCACACGCGAGACAAGGTAAGGAGACAGTTCTCCTTGTTGGTAACCGCAGTGACTTGGTGGGACGACGGGGCATGCCCCGATGTACTGGTGGTCCTGGCTGCTGTCGTTGTCCGCGGGCCAGTTAAGTCGAGGCAACGATAACGGTTGTCCCACAAGTTAATAAAATGACTAATGGTTCAGTGAATGCCTTGAGTTGGCTATATGCCATGTACGCACTACCTACCCGTGGGAATTACGAGTTATGGGCTCCTCTGCTTCGTAGTGTCGTCCGAGGACTCTTCAGACGTCAGCAGTACCGCGGCCTGCGCCGGGAAGTGGTGTTGTCTTATTTGCTCGCGCGGTGGTGTCTTATTTGTATTTGCTTTAACTTCACCGGCCAGGCTCGCACCGTGCAGGAGTACGTCGGGGTTAGGGTCCAAAGCCCCGCGTACATAGGATATAGTCCGGCGGATGACCTCTCTGTTGAGTTTGAAAGATGGGCTATGAAGTGTCGGATAGCCTCGGTGGAGCGTTCCCTAACAAGGTTCCCGCCACGCTGGTGATCCGTGTGTGTAGCGTAACACAAGTGCACCCCTGCAGGGAAGATTAATCTATTCGAATAGCCGTGTCCACGGTAACAGGACGCTTTATGCTGAAGCTGGATCTTACCACTAGAAACTATTATTATTAAACTGTATGGTTCCGGGTTTTCTTCCTCGCTGGGATGTCGAGGAGGTGAACTCGGAGGCATTGCTAATTACTACAACTTATTATTATACAATGCTGCAGCAACTTCTGCTGCATTGTTACTTTATGTTATATATAAACTGTTGGCTATTCTCTCCTCATGCTGCAAGACATCGTCGGAAGATGCTAGTCTTCGATAGGCCTAGCTTCTTACCCTTATTCTGATTTCTATCTTGCAGTCCACTATTTACAGCCTCTTCTTTCCGTTGATACAATGCATAATGCTTAGTAGCGGACGTAAGACTCGCGGGTATGCTAGATACTCACCTGCTTTATTTTCCCCTTTTATTGTTTTGCCTGATCGGCCGCTGCAGTCGACGTTGGAGCCTTGGAGTCTAGGAGCAGGAGTTCCCCGATGCCGACCACCGCAACATGAAGATCCCCGATGCCTTCTACGACGTCGAGTTCCCCTTTGACCAGGAGTAGTTTGGAGGTTCCCAGGCAGGAGGCCTTGCCTTTTCGATCGTTGTTGATATTTGTGCTAGCCTTCTTAAGGCAACCTTGTATCCTTGTGTCTGTACTCAGATACTTTTGCTTCCGCTAACTTTGTTCTCTCGAGCTGTTGTATTCGAGCCCTCGAGGCCCCTGGCTTGTATTAAACAGCTTGTATTATTTTATTTGTAGAGTTGTGCTGTGATATCTCATCGTGAGTCCCTGATCTCGATCGTGTACCTTGCGTGTATGATTACTGTACACGACTTGATTTTGGGGGCGTCACATTGTGGCACGCAAGCGAGGGGCTTGCCTGAAACTGGTTTCGACGAGTCGCGCAGATGCATCAGAAGGAACTGATGGAGATGAATTCAGTAGGAAGAACACAGGGATCCAAAAGGTAAACTCATTAAATAGTTGCTATTTTTTCCTCCAAATGGAAGTTGCTTTTTTTCGACATCACAAGTGAAGTTGCTTTTTTCTATTTTATACTCCCTCCGATCCATAATAAGTGTCGCTCATTTTGTACTAAGCTAGTACAAATTTTGTACTAGATGAGCGACACTTATTATGGATCGGAGGGAGTAATATTTTTCTACCAGACCAACATGATTGAGGCAGGGGGGGGCAATATTTTTAATTTTTTATGTTTGGCAGGTTGTGTCAACAAGTACAAATACAGGACGTATAGGCGGTAAGCGGAAGCGACCTCCGACTACTCGCGTCCCTAATGATATCTTCGAAGAAGTAGAAGTTGGTTCAGACGCAGATGATCCTGAAGAAGCAGTGCCACTGAAGAAGAGATTTACAGGAAAGGAGCATGTATAATTAATAGTTTGTTAATGCAATCAGATCATTCATGAAATAGGTAGTAGCTTATGTTTTGTTAGTATCACCAGTTTGTTTTGGGGGTTAAGTTGCTTTTTGTGTTACCTTAAGTTGCTTTCAAAATAATGGAAGACGCATTTTGTTTTTGTTTTTTTTACCACTAGGTTTTTGCTAGAAATGAAAGTGAAATTTTGGTTTTTAATCAGTTTTTTCACACCATTTTTTGTTTGAATTTAGAATTTTCCTTTTTTGTAGTTTTTTCGCAATGTAGCTCACCCGCTTGAATGATTTGGATTTTCTAGGTAGGAAGGAACAGGGCGTCACCCGCACGGTTGTTCAAGTTGAATGCCGGTCTTGTCAGCGATCAGAAGGATGCTATCATAGATATTAGCTTCGGAGGTGTAATTGACCTCGCTGCCAAAACTATGAAGGCTGATCTTGTCAAATTTGTCGTGGAGTGCTACGATCCAGAGCTATCCGTGCTTGATATACCCAGGAGAGAAAAGATTACGGTCGATGCAGCCAGTGTACACAAGATATGGGGTTTGCCTAAGGGAAAGAGAAAAGTTATATATGATATTGATCCAGATATCGTCACGCAGATGTACGAGTTGTATAACTTCCCACAGGGCGGTGCGCCATTATTGACCGATTGGATGAAGAAGATCGGAGAGATGGGAGGCAAAAGTGATGATGATTTCCTACGCGCATGGCTTGTTGTTGTGTTCAGTTGCTTCCTTGCGCCAACAACAAGTTTAAAGGTGTCACCAAGGAGTTCCACAGCTGCCATGAAGCCAAAAGAAATCAAAGACGCAGATGTGTGCCAATTTGTGGTTGATCAGTTGAGGATAGCTTTTATGGGATTAGGAGATAAGAAGAACACAATTTGTTGTTGTGTGTTCCACTTAGTAGTAAGTGTTTCGTGTCTAAGAAAACAAAATAGTTTTATGCATTGCACGATTTTTTTTGCGATTTTTTTTGCTGATCATACGTTTTCTCTATTTTTTGCCGATAAACAGATGGTGTACCTAGATTCCCTCGCTGTAGATATCAGCCTAATCAAGAAGCCGTTCGTGAACGATGAAACCGCAGTGGTTCTTCCAAGGATCGAGGCTTGGAACGAGGATCTTATTAATGCTGTAATTCAGAAGGATAAGATCAGGAAAGGCGTGTACGGAAAATTGCGAGTAAGTTTGGTCATAGTTGCTTACTATGGTGCTGGTAGTTGCCATTTTTTAATGCCTAGTTGCTTAAATTCTTTTTGTTCAGCATAGTTGCTTAAAAACAAAAGTCTTGGTTCAAAAGAAGCATAGGTGTGTTATGTGTGTTGCACCATATTTTAGAATAGGTTCCTTACTTTCAGCATTATAGTTAGGTATAATTTTTTAAACGCCTTACCTGCCTGAATTATTTTTTGTTCACATATTCTACATGCTGTAAACAACTGTGTTTTTTGACTGAAAATAACCATAGGCGCTTTTTATACGATCGCATAGTTGATAACTACCAGCACCATAGTCGCATTTTTAACGCACCTAGTTGCATGAATTTTTATTGTTCATTATAAAATAATTTACACATACTATATGTTAAAAACAACAATTTACTTCCAAAGCATCATAGTTGTCTTAATCTTATTTTATATTTTTTGTAACAGTTGAAAGATGAGTTTGCGCGGTGTGCGGAAGACAGTATTTTTGGTGGCGTGGATCATGTCAGCAAGTTTGTAAGGTCCAAGCTCCCCAAGGGCTACAACCCAGTGGTAAGTTTTTTTTGTTGTGTCATGAATGACCTTTTGCCAGCATCTACAATTTATTTAATTCAAACTCTTATATTTGTTGGTTTCCTCAAAGCGTGTTGGTTTCTCAACTCATCATTTTCTACATTTCTTTTTTGTGCTTCGTTGGATGCAGAAAGAAAAGAGGCTCTCGGTTCTCGTGCACAACATGTGCAGCAACATCTCTGAAGAAATTGGCAAGTTTTTGGAAAGTGTTGTCATGCTGGACGAGGAAGATGTTCCGGAACCTAGCAGGAAACGTGATCGTTCTTCAAGGCAGTTATATATCAAGGAAAAGGACCAAAGCAAAGCGAAACGGAAGATTGACGAGAAGGGGAAAGATATTGATTCAGAGGAAGGAGATGACCAAAGTGATGATGACAATTCAGAGCCAAAGGAAACCCATGTTGAAAATTCAGAAGACAAGGGTGGAGAAGGCGAAGATAGAGACAAAGATCACGCTGTGAATGAGACTGATGGAAGCGATAGCGGTGATGATGGGGGAGATGACGATGACGATGACAATGATGATGTGAGATCAAATGTCAACAACCCCCCACCAGCAACAGAGAGTCCTGAAGAAGGCCGAAAGAATCCCGAGGAATCGGGCGAGGAAGAGGAGGAAGAGGTTGGTAAAGATGTACAAACAAATAAGGAGGATGGGGAGGAAGAAGAGGAGGAAGAGGAGGAGGATGGGGAGGAAGAGGAGGAAGAGGAGGAGGAAGAGGAGGAGGAAGACGACGCCGAAGAGAGCGAAAAGTCAAAAGGAAGGAAAGAGGATGAGGGAGTAGAGGCTCAAAAGTAAAGATAATGTCGAACACAGTGAGAACTCTAAAGATAGCGTAGAAGAAGAGAGTGTTGGGACAGCAAAGTCGAAAGACGGACCTGCAGACGCTACCACAAGGGGCGATAGTGTTCGAACCACAGACAAGGACATGAACATACAAGGGGACAACGACGAAGATGAAGTGGAGCAAACAAACAGGGTAAGAGAGGAAGCCGACGCGCAAGGTGACGAGGACGGCAGGAACGGAGAGGATGAGCCTAAAGATACAAAGGTTCTTGCACACACCTTCTTAGCTGTACACACCTTTAGTTGCTTTTTTTACATCAGAAGTTGCTTCTTTTAATTATGTTAAGTTGCTAATTTTTTTATTCCTTCTTCATAGTAAACCACAAGCCATAGTTTCTTCCATTATTTAGTTTTTACCAGGGATTTTTTTCCTTTAGCGATCCCATGAACAATAGCTCTTCTAACTTATAATTATAGTTATTTCTACCGGAAACTTTTATGTGAGTTGATCAATTTTTTAAGCATCCAAGTTGCCTTCTTTGATTCTAACTAACAACACACATGACCAAAATTTCAGTTGGTTTTTTGTCAAGAGCATAGTTGCTTATGTTTTTCGTTTTTTTCAGCAGAGCAATGAAGATGACCTTGAAGGCAAGGAGGCGCAGGGCGGCAAGAGCAATAGAGATAATTCCGAAGAAGATGTTGACGCAAAAAGGAAGCAAGAAGCTGCAGCGGGAAAGTCAGAAGTGGATAAATGTAACACTGCCGATGGTGGGGTACTTGATGCAGGTGGACATATGGACAACGATGATGACGAAGACGAAGTGCCATTGAGTGACCTTTTGCACAAGAAGCGGAAATTCGGAGTTAGCCAGAGCAACACTGAGGTCAGCACACAAAATAGCGTACAGAGCACTGACAGATTTTTCAGGAGCGAGTTCGTGAGATCTGAGGTTGTCAAACTACCCATTGATTATTCATACAGAGTAGAACCTTTGACAGATGCAGATGTTAAGATGGGGGATCCTAAGATTGTACGCACACCAGAGTTGCGAGAAATGAGTATTAGTCAGCTATTACCAGTCCCAGTTTTAGGAAAGGAACCCAACGCCTTTGTTTCCGCCCTAGGCATGATGGACAGAATCGTTGAAGTTGAGTGCAAGAAAATAGCTGCAGAGGAAGAACAGGCAGCTGCACGGAAAAAAGTTAAGAAAATCACCGTCAGAAAATGCAAGTGCGTCGAAAACCCAGATGAAGCAACTGAAGCACAAGGAAATGCAACTACAGCACAGGAAGAAGAAACTGTCGTAGCAACAGAGGGAAGCGCGGCAAACAAGGAGGGGCTCCTTCAGAAGAAACAATATGCAAGGAAGAAGACTGGGAAGAAACCATCCCAGGGTCCATTGCCGGCAAAACAAGCTAATGCCCCAAAGGACAACATCATAGTGAACAAGGAGAAACCAGGGGCGGATTCAACGGTTGTTTCCGAAACAAAAGGCAAAGTTGTTTGTGAAATAACCAGGGTAGGAGGAAAAGTCATGGCTGATGAACACCAAGTGTCCGACGAGGAAGCAATGCAATCCCCAATTGTACCAACTCCACCTCAAAAAAGGGCAACTTCAGCAGAAAAGAAGGCAACTTCAGCAGAAAAGCAGGCAACCACCCCCCATAAACCACCTACTGTTCCAAGTAAAAAGGACATATCTATAGAAGAGAAGAAGGGGATAGAAGAACTTCTGAAGAGGTGCGAGACACCACGGTCAAAGGAGCTTCCACCACTAGAGAGAAGCAGATCAGCTGACGCTATCCCCGTGATACCAGTGTCACCTGTTTTTGACTTGCAAACAAGTGTTCAGTGTGGGCAACAAGTATTGCATAGATCTAAATCAGGAAGTCGATTGTTTGATGAGTATTGTCCAGCACCTAGTTTCGATTTGGGTATAGATGACATTGTTGGAGAAACCGAGGCGAAGCAAGAGGACACGAAGCAATGCGACATCAAGTCCGACATCGAGTGGGATGTTGATTGGGCAAAGGTTGATTTTGATAGAGTATTGGAAGACGCAGCTATCAAATTAAGCCAGGTAGACGTAGTTGGTGACACCCCCGATGCAGAATTCACTACACCAAAGAAAACCCACAAGCAATTTGCTGAAGGAGGGCCAAGCAAGGGTGATGCAAGCATCTCGGCCGAGCTAGAAGCTGAGCAGCGTGAGAGGAGAGTATTGAAGATACCTCCATCCCAAAGGTCGTCGTATGTTAATGTGGAACACAAGAGAGACTTTAGTTGCTCAGTGGATGTGAACAAAATGTATGCGCAGATCCTTTTGCACGGTGGAGCTAGAACAACAAGGACGTCGTCAATGCAAGAAGATAAGACGTAAGTTATTTATAATTGTCAAGTTACTTTTTGTTTTTTTGTGTTTTTGACCTATGCATCAAAGCTGTGGTGGAGGAAATCCACTCTATTACTGAACATAATTTGTTTTTTGCATCCCCATGAATCATGATTTGTGCACGCGTGGTAGTTCTATAGCTTGCTCGTACTGAACCCCATAGTTGTTCAATGTTTATAATTCTGACTACTCTAATATACAATTTCTTAACACTTTTAACCTCTTTTTTAATAGCTGATGCTTCCTCTCCAATTAGTGCTCTTCTATTTTTTGGGGCATAACAATTTTGCTGCCCTTTTTGTTTTCCACAACCCTGAAATCATTAATTATGGTGGGACATTTTGCACGTTGAAGCAGCTCGCTCAGTCGATGAAGAAGACATGATGGTTATCTACTGATGTCTGAGTTAGGAGTCGAAGCAATTATGAACAATAGGAAGGAAGGGTCAAAGAAAGTGATTATGCCACTAAGGTTTTCGGTAAGAGCAACACGGCGCCTTTTCTTTTTGATCACCCACATGGTGTCCTTAAAATTTAGCAAAGTCTTGCAAAAGTTGCAGTAAAAGACATAAGATTCACTAGCTAGGCATTGGGAATGTTGGAGGTCGGTGGCACGGTCGAAGCAGTCGGAGCAGTGGTTGGCACTGGTGTAACGGTTGGAACTGCTTGTTCCGGCGCAGTCGGACCCTCTGGCACAGCAATCGCCTCCGATTGCTTAGGCCCCGTTGAGTCTTCCCGCGCCTTGGAGGGCCCGACATCAGTCGGCTTGGCAGTTGTCTGTTTAGAGGTAGCCTTAGGTAAAGTACGGGACGAGCCGCTGTCAAACAAGTCATCATGATAGAGATAAGAGCTTGAAGAGCGCGCAGGTTGGCTGCCTTGACCTCCTCGGGCACGACCACCAGCGAAAGGACTGTCATCAGCCAGAGCAGTGATAGGAAGTGGCGCAATCGGCATCCCGGCGTTGTCAAGAACAGGGGTGTATTCAGTATGAGGGAACCACCCGGCCATGGCTGTGGCAAGACGGTTTACCTGAGTATAGGCCGTCTCAAGGAGGTCGGCTGCCCCGTCCCGCATAGTGTAAATCCAAGCTAGGTTCAGCTTGGGATACCAGCTCAGCACAGTCTGAAGCGCCATCTTGGCGCCAGTCCGGGCAGCTGAATCCAGCAAAGCCTCGACTCGGCAGGGAGCATCTTTCAGCAGCGTCAGCACTTGATCATGAGTGGCAGTCGGGGCATCACCTTGCTCCGAACCCTCGTCATCGGAGTCATGAGGACCTGCTGAGGATCCTTCATCATGGCGCACACGCCTGAGTGCTTGCTTCAGTTCGGCAGGCCCCCAAAGCAGCTCGGCAAGTTTCTGGACGCCCAATTTGAATGCGAAGACGCTGCCAAGGATAACTGGGATACGAGCTTCGGTGGCGATGATGAACTCCCGAGGACTCCATCCTTCAGCCTCAGATCTCACAGGCCAGCCTTCTTCGGCTCGGATGCGCCTCTCCTCAGAGATTGCGCGTTGAGCGGCGGATTCGGAGGCAGGCCAATGTTCTGCATCAAGAAGTTGGATATGAGAAGATACAAAAGGGAAGAAGTCAATAGGGGAATCAAGACAAGAGAGATAGATCACCAGAAAGAAGAGAGTCCATCTCGCGAAGTCCCTCGAGATTAGTCCGGGCCTCATGTCGGGTTTTGGTTAGCTCGTCATTATGGCGCAGTGTCATAGCATCCAGCTTGGCTACTGTGTCGTCCCGTTCAGCTTGCACGGCTTTCCGAGATGACACTGCGGCATCACGCTCCGAGCGCAGGATGTCGGCAGTCTTGGTCTGGGTCGAAATCACCGTCTCCAGTTCCGTTTGGTGACTGGTTCTGAGCGCAGCCATTTCACTTCGCTGCCGCTCGGCAGTGCGAGATAAATCAGCCTCGGCAGCTCGAAGGCGCTCAAGTTCCTGCTGAGCAGCGGCAAGCTCGGGGCCTTGTCGACCGAGCTGCTCCACCAGCTCGGCCACACGACCCTGAAGAGCAGTAATGGTGGGCAAAGATGCGGCAGCAGCTGCAAAAGCAAATCGGAAGAAGAAATCAGAATCGTAAAATGTAATTAATCAGGCGGGAATCAGCAGAATTACCTGTCAGCTTGGCGATCTTGGCAGTCTGCTGGTTCACCTGAAGCTGAACAGAGGCGAGGAGTCGCAAGCTGGTGGAATAAGATTCAAGCAAGGTCTCGAAAACTTTTCGTTTCTCCTCAGCAGCAGCCTGGGCATTAAAAGAGAATCAATAAGAAAGTTGACAAAAGCAAAAGTAAGAAGAAGATTCGAGCTAACTGCACACAATCAGCCCGAATCTCGGGGACTACACCCAGTGGGTGCGCTTGCGCGCACCCACTTGAGGGCAGATCCACCGATCTGAGGACGACATAAGAAGCCAAAATAAGAAGAAGATCCGAGCTGATTGCACGCAATCGGCTCGAATCTCGGGGACTACACCCAGTGGGTGCGCTTGCGCGCACCCACTCGAGGGCAGATCCACCGATCTGACGACAGCATAAGAAGCCAAAATAAGAAGAAGATCCGAGCTGATTGCACGCAATCGGCTCGAATCTCGGGGACTACACCCACTGGGTGCGCTTGCGCGCACCCACTTGAGGGCAGATCCACCGATCTAAAGACGGCATAAGAAGGCAAAAGTAAGAAGAAGATCCGAGCTGATTGCATGCAATCGGCTCGAATCTCGGGGACTACACCCAGTGGGTGCGCTTGCGCGCCCCCACTTGGAAAAGAAGACTTACAGTATGATTGCGGTCGACGAGCTCGAGCTCCTGAAGCACGATGGTGGAGAGTGCCTTCACTCGGTCATAAGCCGAAGCCATGGTGCCATGGGAGGCCAAGGGAAAGCGGTGCGAGGCTTCAGGCTCGGAGTCGGCGGGACTGGTGCGAGAGTAAGCCATTCGGAAATGCTCCACCGAGTGCATCTACGATTCGGGGGTAGCAGAGGAGGTTGTCGAGGTCGTCGTCGGCGTCGGCTGAAGGATTATAGCCTTGGAGGCAGCAGTAGTCGAGGGTGGCGCCGAGGTGGCTGGCGGATGAGCAGCACTCGGCGTCGGAGCAGTCGTTGAAGGAGGAGATACCGTCACGATCGACGGGGTGGTCGTTGCGATGGCAGTTAAGATTTGACCAGAGGACTGCGGCGGGGAAGGAGCAATCAGATGTTCCGATTGCAATCCCTCGGCGTTGGTGGACTCCAGGTCAACGATGTCCTTTGGAGCCACGGAGGCTTTGGGCAGAGGCTTGCTCGGAGGCTGGCTCGGAAGCTTGGCGAGGTCGGCGCGAAGTTTCTTGGTCTTGCGCTCGGTATCCTTGGCCGAGAGAGGAACAATCGGTGGCCGTTTTCTGGCAGCATCAGTATGAGCGGAAGTGGCAGAGGGAGCTGGGCCGGTGACGGCAGGGACGTCCCGGTCAATATCGTCCAAATCAATGGCAGCCCTGAGAAGAAAAGAGAGATAAGCAACAAGGAAATGAGAATGTAAAGAAAGAGAAGGAAGGAGAAATAATTACCCCACAGTCATCGGTGCTCCTCGGGGCATCCGGAAGCGCAGAGGCGGGATATCCAGAGGAATCTCCTGCAGAGCGGGGCCGACCTTGGGCTTGGTACCAGGAACCTTCCCTGTCGGCTGGGCTCGAGTGCGCCCTGTCTGTGTGGCCTTCCCTCTCGGGGCGACCACCGTTGTCTTCGCGTGCTTGCTCGGCGCAACACCGGTTGACGGGCCGTCAGCTCGGGAGCGTTTAAGAGGCGCCTTCTTGGGGTCAGAATGCAAATCTGCACCGGAACCTCCAACCTTTGAGGCGCTGCCGTCGTCACTCCATTCATCCAGAAATCGTTTGAAGGAGGAATCATGCATACCCCCTTGGTCGGCTGCACCGGCGGTGGCGGGGTTGTCCTCGGCGTCGGAATCTGAGGCGGGGGAGTCGTCGTATTCGAGGTCAGCTGGATCCTCCTCCTCGCGGTCAGGGGCGAATTCGCCAGCGACTTGGCCGTCTTGCATCAAAGCAGTCGCGATAAAGTACTGAAGAAGGAGCAAAGCATCAGAATAGCAAGTGAGAAATCGAGCAATCGGGCGAACAGAGAAAGCAATCGGAGCATACCTCAGGAGGAGTGATTCCGCGGTGAAGGCACTTCAGGCCGAATCGAAATGGCTTTGGCAAGGGAGTGGTGGTGAGTGCTCTCACTCGGAGGCGTAGCGCTTGGTTGGTCAGCTTCTTGGTACAGATCCGAGTGGGATCCCTCCAGGTTGCCATGTCGCAGATGCGGTGCACTCGGCGCTGAAGCGGGAGCACTCGGACCTGAAGCCAGGTGGCCACGAGGTCGTAGGCCTTAAGGCCATCTTTCTCAAGCTGCGCAATCCGAGCTACTTGAGCGTCAATGTCGCAGTCGCCGACCCCAAGCTTGGTCGACCAATGGTACTTCTCCGTGGGAGGGGCGAGCTGAAATTCGGGCAGGTTGATGAGGTCGGGGCCCTTGTCAGGAGATCGGACGTAGAAAAAAGTGTTCTGCCAATCCTTGACCGACTGAATGATAGCAGGGGACTCATAGCCTTGCTTGCTTGATTAAAGGATGCAGCCGCCGCAGTCGGTCATGGCGGTCTCGTGAATCGGCTCATCTCCGTCCTGATTCGGCAGAAGCCTCCCGGTCCGAGCCATGTGACCTCGGAGGTGGAAGAGGCGCTTCCACAGCCCGATGCTCGGCCGGATGCCGAGATAGCCTGCGCAAAGGGTGACGAATCCCTACATTGTCATGATGAAGTTAGCGGCAAGGTGGTGTGGTTGCAGTCGGTGGAAATCCAAGAACTCCCGAAAAAAGGTGCTCACTGGCAGCCCGAAGTCGCGCTCGAAGTGCGCTGCAAAAACCACGCGCTCGCCGGCGCGCGGTTCCGGCACGATATCCTCGCCGGGGGCACGCCACTGGATGCCAGCCGGCATCTTGCGCGCGTGGAGGAGCCGGCGGATCTCGTCGTCGTTGACGGTGGAACCCTTCCACCGGCCACGACTTGCGGCGGATTTCTCATCTGCGGTGGCCATGGCGTCTTCCAGGGCGATGAAGGTTGAATCTTTAGAGAAGGGAGAGAGGGATCCGGCAGCGGATGCTGGCGAATGGAGGCACGGCGGCGGCGAAGGGTGCAAGCAATTGCACAAAGAGAGGGTGCGGTGCGGCGGCGATACAGGCACACCAGACCAAGGTCGCCGGAGCAGAAGCGCTGCGGCGACGCAAAGAGAAGAAGGAGAGTGAGGAAGAAGAAGTGTGGTTGAGCCCGAGGAGTCCCTTCCCTCATTGGCTTATATGGGCGGCGGGGGCGAGTGGGATCGCAGGTGCGGCACGTGTGGCCCGGTGTGGCCGCGTGTATCAAGAGGAGGTTGGACTGGATCGGCGCAGAGGATCATGGTGCAGAATGCGAGGCGTGCGCAGTAACGTCCTGTCGCGCGTGGGTCGTGGGGCCCGGAGCATTAACTGCCCCGGGGAATCGGAAGCGATGTGCGACGTGGGTTGATCAGAACTGGTCAAAAGTAACCGTTGGAGAAGCAATCGGATGAGCCAGATCTCAGCTCGGCCAAGGTTTGGCAACAGTCGTTTATCAGAGAAGCACAAGAGCAATCGGCGAGCTGGGAGCCGAGGTCGGAGAAGTTGTATCGAACCATTATTGGACTGGTCAGCCGGGCGGAATCTCCGATCTGAGCGTTCAGATCGGATCGAGATGTCCGATGAGGCCAGAGCAATCAAAGCGCAAGGATAAGAAAAGAAAAACTGCAAGAGCCCCACAGTCAAGTAACCGTGGGACCCTTACAGCTTTAGGGGCTAGTGTCGGGGGAATGATACCCGGGTAGGGTCACCCAGACGAAAGCAGTCTTTCAAGACAAGGAGGAGGCCGATTGGGCTGCTCCTGGGACGAGCTAGGCAATCGCATGGCCTATTGCTCCCAAGTAATCGGCCATGCTGAATGCGAGCAGTCGGCCCAGGCGCAATCGGCATACTCCTCAATCGGCTCAGGAGTTGACCTTATCCAGATCGGATGTCTCTGGTACAAGGTCATAAATGCGGGATCCCCGAGAGATCCGGATGGCAGTAAGCCAAGTCACTTTGCCGATCTGTCAGAGGAGTGTTGTCACCCTTCTCCTTTGAATCCGGAGACAGGACGACGAGATCAGAGGACGTAGCTCCACTGTTCATCATAATTACCTAGAAGCTACAACATGGGCAGCCGCTTGACAAGTCCGGATCAACCGGAGATTTGCAGTCGGTGGACCCCAACCGACGAGAGAATGACAGCTGGGGCCAGCCCCCGACTGAAATGACCGTAGTACCCCGAGCTCATACTATAAGAGCCCGGGGTACCCCTCCTGTGAGAGGGACTCCCCCATTCGCATTTACTTCACACAGTAGAACCCATAGAGAAGCAGAGGAGAGTCGTGCCCACGGCAGGTCTCTTCTTCCTCTGAGCAGCTCCATGAGCATTGATTGTAGTTCGTGAGTTCATTTATAGCAAGCAGACAAGCAGGAGTAGGGGTGTTATCTCTCCGGTGAGCCCCGAACCTGGGTACATCGTGGTGTCCTTCACCGTTCTTGTGCCCAACCCGTTTCCGGCACCATCGACATCGTTCTCCCTCGAGTCTTCCCCTCTCTTTAGCCATCCCTATGGCATCTGTTGTTACTAAACGACGACATGATGTTTTTTTCGATCCCTTCTAATGGTAGTTGTAATACATCATGCACTTCTAAAGCTGGACATAACCGGAGCTGAGTTGAAAAAGAGGTTCAGCAAAGTAAACCGTCTCGACCAGCAGGAAAATGTAAGTTCTTGAAAAGATGTAGTTATTATAGGGAGCAACTTGTTTTGATAAAGAGTTTTTATTGATAGGGGGGGGGGCAGTTGCTCATAAATAGGTCTGTAGTTACCTGAAAAGCTTTTTCTTGTTCTAAACTGGATCTTTATTCCTTTTTTTGGAAACCAGGTTATGATCCATGTTGTTGAAAACCTAATACCAGAGGATATGAATGGTCCTCGGCATTACTGGTTGTTTAACGTAAACTTGAGGGACCGAAGATTTGAGGTTTTCGACTCAAGCAGGAAGCTGAAAAGCAGCAAGACTCTGGATAACACTGCAAGGACGATTGTTGCCGCAATCCGAATGATATGGGATGATCAGTATCCAAAAAAAGCCAAGACCATGGATAAATTCAAGCTCATTGATATTGACGCTCCGAAGAAGATCACAACGTAAGCTTTCTCTTTTTGCACATAAAAAACATGAGTTTTCCCAAATTTATTGATAGAGTTGCTGGAATTTATAGTTGTAGTTGTCTAAGATGTAGTAGTTTATTTTTTTTAATTTTTTCTGGGTTTTTTGGCAATTGAATTTGTGTTTGATGTGGGTTCAATATTTATTAGTTGACTAAAACGCAGTACATAAAAACTAACCAGTTGCACGTTTCCTAAAAAAAACTCAAGCAGGTGTGACTGCGGCATATTCACATTGATGAATGCAGTTCTCTGGGATGGAAAGTGCCTACCTAACTACGGCCAGTCTGACATCGCAAACATAAGGAAGCTTATAACTCACTCAATGGTGACAAGTAGGCTAAACAAGGTGAAGCGGGAAGACGTTTTAGCTGTGAAGAAGTATTGACCAGGTACTTTTTTAATCTTGTAGCTTTAATACTATTTTTTGAAGCTACTCCAATCCCACACAAAATGCCAAAAAAGTAAAAGACATTTGCACACAGTTGCTCAGTTTTTATACATAAAGTTGCTCAAAATTAACACAGTAGTTGCTGCAACACGAATGTGTACTTTTTATATATCCAAACCCTGCATGAAAACCATGGTTGTGGGGTAGGGGGTGCAGTGTTGTCATGCCATAGAAGGGGGAAAAGCAAAATACAGTGGCACACAGTTGCTCAGTTTTCACACATAAAGTTGCTCAAAATTAACACAACAATTGCTCAGTTTTCACACATAAAGTTGCTCAAAATTAACACAAAAGTTGCTCAGAAATAAAATAGAAAAGCAGCAGTGATGGGACATAGGTTGGGTGGATCTTCTATTTGGTGTCCTTTTTTCATCAAACCAGCTTGACCTTGCACGAAGCGGCATTGTGCTCAATAGAGCCGCAAGCGCTACACTTATTCTTCTTCTTTGGCTGAAGTTCCAGCGCTGATTTATAACGCTTTGTGCGGGACCGGCCTTTTGTGACTGACCTCGGTGGGTCCCTTGGCGCTGGAGAGTTAGGAGGTGGTCCAGAACCACCAGGTCCCAAAGGATTTGACGCTTCTGCTGCTCGAGCTGCTTTCATCTTCTTCTTCCTTGCCTTGTGTAGTTGGGACACCTCAGTTTTCGCAGTTCGAATATGCCTCTGTACTATAGCAGTTGCCTCATCCGAAGTCATAACCATCTTAGCTAGCTTCGCAAAATCCATGTTCATGTTAACCTGCCTCACCTGATTTTGCGACTCAGCAGGCATGGTTGGAACTACAGGTATGTTAGGATGCACCGACGCACCGGCAATAGCATTCTGCGTCCATCGACGCTTTACATAATGCTCCGGTATCTCATCAACCCCAATGTGTGTCAGATCTTTTAGAATGTGGCAGCAAAGCAACCCATCCCGGTACCACTTGCAACACTCGCAATCATACTTGCCCGCAACTGGCATTACAATGACCATATATTTCCTTCTCCCGTACTTCCAGATGCACTCCGTGTTGGGCACTAGGTCAAACATGTTCTCACCAACAGGTCGAACATTGTACATACCAATCATCTCAAACTCTTCCCTGAACCTCAAGTAGATGTCCCTGGTGTACACCTTGTATGCGTGCCTCTCAACGGGGAACCGTGACCATGTTTGCGTCTCCAAGTGATCTGTACGGTAGTCATTCCCACCTTCCTTGACAAGTATGTGAATTTGGATCTTCTCATACTGCTTCACAAAGTTCAGGAGCGACTTGTGAGGGTTCACGTAGCGTTTCAAGACAACATTGAACCCCTCGCTGCGCTGTGTTGACTGGAGGAATGGGAAGAATCTGAACTTGAAGTAGCATGGCACCCATGTTTCCTGGTCTTCAAATAGCTTATCAAAGTGGGTATTACCAAGCCCAAGAGCCTCATACTTGAGCATAAGTGCATCCCATTTCCTTTCAAACTCAGCGGGGGTGAAGCTGAAGTCAATACACTCATTGAAGTCCTCGGCCAGACCGGGGTTCCTTGCCAACATGGAGCCAAGTTTCTCTTGCGCCTTCTTCATGAAATGCCACCGACAACACCGGTGAGTCGTCGTCGGAAACATTCTGCCTATCGAAACAGCCATAGCCCCATCCTGATCCGTGATGATGTTATCCGGCGCCTTTCCATGCATTGCCTCCAAGAAAGCACCAAACAACCAATCATAGCTAGTCGCCAACTCTTGACGCACAAACCCACAACCAAGCATGAATGATTGCCCGTGCCTATTGATGCCGATAAAAGGTGCAAAAGGCATGTTGTACATGTTGGTGAGGTACGTGGCAACAAACGAGACGCAGTCGTGGTAAGCCTCCGCATAAGCTTTGCGCGCTGCACCATCAATCCAGAATAAGTTTTCGCATCTGCCCTCCGCATCCATCTTGCATCTAAAGAATAAGTTTGGATCCGCGTCTTTCATATTCCAAAAGTAGTTTAAGGTCTCATCCATATCACAATCTTTAAAATCTGCATTCAGCGTCGCACAATGGTTGCTTATGGTCTTCGCTGTGTACGGGACAACCAACTCTGTACCATAGTACGACGACATCACCATCATCATTTGACCTGTGAAACATAATGGAACACATCAATTTTACGCAGGTCGCAGTTGGGTGGTGTAACAGCCCAGTTTTCACAAAAAATAAATTTTTGTTTTCGGTGTGAATTGCTTGATTGTCTGATTTGTTTGCGGTGTTTGCATCCCCGATTTATCGATCGGAGACTATTTTCCCCCCTCTTATCTCGTACCGGACGGAGACCGACCCTTGCCACCCTGACACTCGACCTTTGCGACACCGGGTTTCACCCGATCACCGTCGCGAAAACCGCACGAGACCAGCCGCAGCCAACGGAACGAAAACCCCGTTTAATAATTAAACGGAATATTTTTATAGCGCGCCGGAAAGTGTTTTCGGAACGGTTCCAGCGCGAGGTGAATGCCTCCGGCTCGACGCGCTGATCGCGTAGTTCGAAGTTTTACCCGAATCATAGGTACTGCAGACCCCCGGCAGTCGGAAACGCGAGCACCGCGCGCGCGAGAGAAAAACCGATGATGTTTTTGCAAACTGCCAGACACCGGGGCTATATAAAGACCACCACACCCCCACCACTTAGGGTTTTCCCTAAGCCCATAGGCAGCCACCAGCCCCCAGATCTGGAAAATATCCCTAATTTTCGCAGCTTTCCCCCCCCAAAACCAGCAAACCCTAGATCTGGCGCGCCCGGAGCCGTCCGATCCGGAGATGGACGCTCCGGATCACGCCACGTCGCCCCCCAACTGCACCCTCCTCTCCACCTACCTCCAGCCGTCGCCTCCACCCTGCCCGTGGGCAGCCGCCAGAGCAGCCAGGCCGCAGCCGGCGAGCCAACCTGGCGCCCCTCCTCCCTTCTTCTCCTCCCTCTCCTCCTTCCCGCGACCTCACCTCTCCTCTCCGCTCTGCCCATAGGTCGCCGGAGCCACGAAGCCACCCGAGCCGCCCGCCATGGCCGAGCTTGCGCCAAGCTCGCCCGCCCCCGTGAAGGACTCCCCGCGCCGCCCCGTGTCACAGCCGGTCGGATCCGGCGAGGCCTCGGCCAGATCCGCCGCCCTGCCACCTCCCTTGGCCCCTCGTCGGCGTGTGCCGCGCTGACCGGCGAGCTCCAACCGCGCCGCCGCCTGGACGAGCCCCGTCGGGATCGGGCGCCAGGCTGCCGCTGCTGTGGGCCGGCCAGCCCAGCAGCCCCCACGGCCCAGCTCCAGCGGCCCACCTCCACCCGAACAACCCAGGCCTCGTCTGGCCAGATGGGCTTGGCCCATGGGTGAGCCAGGCGCCCCCCCTTTTTTTTATTATTTTTTTAGTCTCTGTTTTTTTTCTTTCTTTCTTGTACTAAATTTCTACTAAGTCCCTGAAATTGCTTGCTGTATTCAATTTTGCGCTGTAATTTCCCGTGAATCCGTAGCTCCGATGAACGTGCCCCCAAAATGAAAGTTGCTCAGTTTTGCGTGCTCTAGCATTCGTATGTAGAAAGTTTTTGCATTTGAGCTCATCTTGATTGTATAATTGTGTGCTGAACAGGGCATCACGCCGTTAAACTGCTACTTTTCCTGTTGTGAGCTGCTGTTATTCTTTTGTTGCAACTTTGCATGATGATTGTAACAAATCCATGAGGCCTATTGCATTGATTTCTTTTGCGTTGCGTTAAGCAATGTTTCTAATTCAGTTTCATGCATTCACATGCCATATTTGCTTGCTGCATCATGTTTATATCTTGCTCCAAAGTAGCTATCCTGATGTTATTGTGCTGTTGTTGCTGAAACTGTTATTTTATTGCAACTTCGGTCGACGAGTGTGTCGCGACCGTTTATCGGAATTGAGTGATTCCAATTGCATATTGTTAAGCATCATGTCTACTTTCATCCCATGTATTGCTATGTCATGTTGCTGCACTTTTGCATATAGATTTACCCCTGTTTATACAGCATGTGTGCATAACTTGTTTTGCTCGTATCTTTTTAACCGTAACTCCGTTTGGGGTGTTCTTTATATGTAACTTGATTAGTTTTTCGTGTACTTTGTGTTTGTGCTATTGTTTTCTATTGTTAACCAACCTAAAATATGGTTTAGAGCAGAACAGTACCAAATCTTTTAATCATCGTGCGGCACTTAGTGTTATGCCATGTTTAGTTTGTGCCTCACTTAAATTGACTAGCATAGATAGTTTACTTTGTGCTTCACCTCTTGACCTGTTTGTGTGATATGCCATGCTTGCTTGAGTTGCCATGTTAATAACCGTTGTTTGATCACCTGTAGTTAACAACTTGAACCACCGTAAACGTGCGGTATTCGTCGTGTGTGACCGATAACCCACTTAAACTGTTAGCAACCGCTCTCGACGGTAGGTGCGATGTCTCGTGTTACTTATTGTTGATGTTTGCTCCGTAGTAATAGTGGTGCACCGTTGATTGCTTTCCAGTGTTTCCTTCTTGTGTGCTTCCGCGGGTACCTCTCGGAGACGATGCGAGCGTGCGATCGACTACACCTTCAGAACCTGACTTATCAACAGGCAAGGACTATACATTACTTATGATCCATTCTATTTCAACCAGCGGTTTGCATGCTAGTCTAGGTTAGGTTCGATGTTTGATCCTACCACATGTTTACAGCCTCTTTCAAACCGATACAGCCATGTCCCTTCCCAGCAAACCTTGTACTTCTATGTTACTTTTGCTCGTTGCTCAGCCCCTGCTTAGTATGCATGCTTAGGATGCTACGATGTTACCCTGTTACTCCTTGGTTTGGGATATCACATTATTATATTGCTGTTGATGATATGATTATTATAATGTTGACTATATTCGACGAAGGATGGAAGGTCTAGGCTATCCCGCCCCGACGCTTTGTTCCATTCGAGTCACCTAGGATCCGAGTTCCGGGTATTGGTTTTAAGACTGAGCGTGCCTAACCGTGTGTGGGATTTTATGGGGTCCCCTTTTCTTACCTACCTAGCTTCAAACATTTCTAGTGGTGGCCCAAGCTGATTTACCATTTGAAACCGTGTGTGTGCTGGTCAGCTGCCAGTTGTTTTCAAACCAACCTGGACCAGTGAGGACTTAGTTCCCTTGCTGGCCCACCTTGTTCGGCTGAGGACCCGGTTTCCCATGTGTGATTAACCGGCTATCCAAACCCGAGACAGACGGTAGAGACCAGATCGAGAGAGCGGCCGGCTCCTGAGATGGATGTCGACTCACCGGGGGCCACCCGGATTTGTTCGTTGTTAGTTAGAGGGACCTGTCGTTTCGGATCTCTTGGAACTAAATCATAAAATGGCAGTTGGTACACCCCTGCAGGGTTAAATCTTTTCGAGAAGCCGTGTCCACGGTTATGGACGACTTGAGACCTACTCCTTGTTCATAGACAACAACAACTGAGATAATCTTAATATAACTTGATCAACGTGTGTGTGTGCCTTGATTGCTTCTTCTTCGTCGGGATGCGAAGAGGAGGACAAGGATATGATAGGTGTTATGTTTGCTTAAGTAGTTCATAGCAAGACTTGTTGGAGGTGATTCCTCATCGAATGCTTGGCTTCTTATCTTACTCTCTAGATCGTTAGCTACTTCATAAATGCTAGTGCGGCAGCAACCTCACCACTTACCCTTCCTTACCGTAAACTACTAGTTGTCCTAGAATGACGAGTGATGAAGTCCTTGCTGGGTCAGATGACCACTACAGTTGGATGCTGAGTACCTCTGTACTCATGATACTACCCCAAACTCTTTTCAGGGTTCTTGATCGACAACAGGTATGGTGATCGACGTTTCACGTGGAGACTCGACGACGACTAGTTAGGCGGATCCCGGCGGAGGGCCTGGACCCGTGTGGTTATGGGATCGATGTTTTCCTCTTTGCCAGTAGGCATTTGTTTGTAGTCTGTACTCAGACATGTATCTTCCGCTGTTGTATTGTGTTTGAGGCAGTTGTATGCCGATTGTATGAGATATTGTATCCTTGTATCTGTAATGTTGTGATATCATGTTGGAAATCCGGGGCATATGGCTTTGTCATATGTCGCGGTGGGACCGATATGTGCTTCGTCCCCGGATCTGGGTGGAAACACCTAGATCTGGAACAGTACCGCATATCGGGCCTTACAGGTGGCAGCTCTTTTTTGTTATGAAAGCACGGTGGGGTGGAGTTGCACACGACTATTTGCGGTAGTTGCCTACAAATTATATGTCAGTTGGAAGTTTTCCATTGAAGCAGTTGCTTTATTTTTTCCAGTAAAAAAACAATCAGAGTTGCCAGTTTCCCTTTGGCAGAAGTTGCCAATGAAACACAACAGAGTCGCTAGTTTTTACGCACTAGTTGCCCAGAAAACACAACCAGAAAACTAAACATTACGCGAGGTTTTGGTGAGAGGGATTGTATGGCCAGGAGCATGCGTACCAGCTGTTAAGTTGCAGTCGTATAGGTGAGTCAAGAACTTCTTCTCCTTAGTAGGGATACCTTGGTGCGAACGAAGGTACTTTGTGAGCGATGGTTTCTGAACCAACGGATGATTGTGCTCCACATTAAAGTGAATCACCTCCCATCTATCATCTATTAGTTTCACTACCATCTTAGCTCGACAATTTGTTTGTATGAGAGTCTCTCGCCTTCGTTTCTTCTTCTTACAAACAAGTTCATCCTCCTCCTCATCATCATCTCGATCAGATGAGCTTGGGGGAGCAGGTTTCTTACCCTTGCCCGAGACCACCACTTCTGAACTTCCAGCATCTCCTTTTGGTTTGCGGAACTTGTTGCAGCAAAATTGTTGTTTCTCAAGCTCTCTAGTCAAGGCAGACTTACGCGACGTATTTGACTTGGTTGAAAATCCTTTCCTTAATGTGTAAGCATTGTAGTGTTGTTTTGCAATTAACAAAGTGTCAAATCTCATTCCAACACAAGGCTCATCCGGCTGCGACAAAGCTTCCTCATCTTGAATGTCTTCCGCCTCAGCAACCACGGCAATTGCTGGAGCAGCTGGGACAACAGTAGGAGGAGGAACATCTTGGAGGGAGTGACTTTCATTTTTCTTATTACCAAACCTAGGATGAGTAGATTCACCAACACATTCATCCAGATTGACAGGCCGCGGCAAATTGACTGTATTTAAAAATTGTCCACCCAACTCAGCAGAAATGTTGATGGATTCCACATCGAGCGGTTCTTCGTTCAAGTCTAGCATATCTGTCCCTATGTTTTCTCAGATTTGTGCAAGTTTTTGCTAGATGTATACAACCTGCAGAAAACCGTAGGTATAGATTAAAATAAATCAATCGTAATACTTTTTGGAAGCAACTTTTATAGCCAAACCCAGGCAACTTCAATGAAAAGATGTATTTTTTACTTTTTAAGTTGTATAAAATAGTTCATCCAGTTGTTAGGATTTATGGATTGCTAGTTGCCCAAAACAGCACACACAGTTGCTAGGTCTTTCATTGCAATGCAAGTTGCCCAAATAACAACAAAGTGCAAGGAGGGGCATGCGTTTTCATGGGTAGTTGCTAAAAAAATCAATTTTAATACTTTCTGCAAGCAACTTTTATAGAAAAACCCAGGCAACTTCATTGAAAAAATTGTATTTTCTTTTTTCCCTTTTTCTTTTCCGTATTTTAAGTATCAATTACTTTTTCATTTTGTATGTGTAACTCTTTAAATTTTTCTACCAAGTTTAAGTATGAATTACTTTTCTAAATGTTTTTCTGAAAATTCTATGAAGGCTAATCAGAAAAGGCAGAAGCGGCGGTAGAAGTTTGATGCAGAAGCTTTTCATCTTTTATGCCAAAATAGTCTAGAGAACTTGTTATTTAGTTTAGTTTTCCAGCTGTAAAAAGTTAATCAGTCGAAAAAAGTTTGATGGCACTACTGTGACTACGATTTGCTCAGCTCACACCATCTTTAATCAGGTTTCTCGTTCGTTTCAAACGATGCCTTTTTCTGTTGTGCCCAATGCTAATTTTCTTACGTGGATATCAGAACAATTTTTTTTGTTGATTGCCCAAGTTGATTATAGTAGTTGCTCAAAAAATTTATTTTCAACAATTTGGGAGTTTTTTTTCTTAAAGTTATTCACTTTTGTAGTTGCCAGGATACACCAGTTTTCGAAAATCCACAAACTGGTGTTTTGTGCAACTACAAATATTTAGTAGGTTTAGTTATAGGAACTTGTCCAAATTAGTAAGAGTGGCCAGGGTTTTTACTGCAAGTTGCCCAAAACTGCAGAAAGACTTGCTACGCATAGTCAATGGAAGTTGTCCAAAATAAATCATAGAGTTGCCAGGTTTATGCACTGCAGTTGCTCAAAATAGTACAGGAAATTGCTATATATTATATACTACAAGTTGCTTAAAAACAGTTCACGCAGTTGCTATGAATACAGCAGCACACACAGTTGCTAGCTTTATTCATTGCAATGCAAGTTGCCCAAATAACAGTAAAGTGCAAGGAGGGGCATGGGGTTGCTCAAAAAACAAGTTGTTAGACTTGCTAGCTATAGTCATTGGTAGTTGCTCAAACAATAGACATAGTTGCTAGGAATTTGCACTGCAAGTTGCTCAAACAGTACACACAATTGCTAGGTTTAAGTACTACCAGTTGCCAAAACGGTAGACATAGTTGCTAGGGGTTATTTATTGCAAATTGCACAATTAGTACGCATAGTTGATAGCTATATTCAAATGCAAGTTGCCCAAAAAAACAGGAGCTTGCCAAAAGTTGCTTCATGTAACAATCTTTTTGAGCAACTCCTATTTTTCGTGTTAGACATCACATGCGATGGAGAGAGGATTAAGTGTTTGGGTTCAAAGAAGATAGGAGGGCATGGGTTGCTCAAAAAACAACAAATTCACCAAATATCTCCACATGTAACAAGAGAGGACAAAAAATGAACTAGGTCATGGCAGATCTGCCCTGGATCTGTAAGGAGAGGAAGAGAGAAGTAAGGTGAGAGGGGAGAATACCTTCATAGGGCAGGGAGGAGAGAGAGAGGGGGGAGGGGGGGGGCGTTGTGTGCTGATCAACAGCCGCTGGCCATTGCTTCAGATCTGTGCAGGGTTTGAAGGAAGGAGGAGGAAGAACAGGAGGGGAGAGAAGGGACCGGGTGGGGGCGTGGGGGAGGGGCTAGCGTGGTCTTCACGCGCGGACCAGGTGGGAGGGACGCGCGGGGACCAGGAGAGGTGGGTCGGGGGCGGGGGGGGGGGGACAGAAACTTTCCTTTTTCGGCTAGCTACCAAACGCGGATGTGGACCCTTCCATATTTGGAAGGGCCGCTCGGTTCCACGTTGGGGCGCCCGGGCGCTCGCTAGTCGCGTCCAAGAATCTATGCATCATAGTTTGATTAATAGACCTTGAAGAAAATATACATATATGAGTATCTCTGTAGACTATAGCCAGGGTACATCCTTGTTCAGCAAGTCCATTAATTAAAGGGAGTGACTAGGGTGCATGCGCATCACATGCGCTTATATCAGCTCGCATGTTTTATTTAACTAGGCTTTTGTTTGTTTGTTTGAGACTGATAGTTTAGTTTGTCTAGTGGCTTCAATGAATAGAAAAAAAGGTGCGTGTAGTCGCGATATTTTTTAATTTGGGTTGGATTTTGCTATGTGTGTAGTCGCATATTAGTTTTTATATATTTCGAAAATATTTTTTAATTTAATTTTTTTTACAAGATAAATAATTAAAATTTATTTTTTTCTATATTTTTACTGAAAAAATAACATTTCGGGCAGAATAAAGCAGATGCAAAATTTAAGAAAAAAATTAGCCTTGCCAAAAAAATACTACAATAAATGTAAAAAGTCAATTTAAAAAATTGTAAATTAATGTCGGGCCAGTTGCGACTCGTTGGTGGGCTTGCAATTGAGAAAAAAATTTGGATCCAGTTGCGACTCATTGGTGAACTTGCAACTGAGAATTTTTTTTGAAGCCAGTTGCGACTCGTTAGTGGACTTGCAACTGAGAAAAAAGTCGGAACCAGTTGCGACTCGTTGGTGGGCTTGCAACTGAGAAAAAAAAAATAGAGCGAGTTGCGACTCGTTGGTGGACTTGCAACTGAGAATAATAAGTCGATCCTAGTCGCGACTCGTTGGTGGGTTTGCAATTGAGAAAAAAAAGTTGGACCCAGTTGCGACTCGTTGGTGGACTTGCAACTGAGAAAAAAAACTCAGACCGAGTTGCGACTCGTTGGTCAGCTTGCAACTGAGAGAAAAAAGTTGGACCCAGTTGCGACTCGTTGGTGGACATGCAACTGAGAAAAAAAATCGAACCCAGTTGCGACTCGTTGGTGGACTTGCAACTGAGAAAAAAAAGTCGAACCCAGTTGCGACTCGTTGGTGGACTTGCAATTGAGGAAAAAAAGAGTCAAACTCAGTTGTGACTCATTGGTGGATTTGCAACTGAGAAAAAAATCGAACCCAGTTGCGACTCGATGATGAACTTGCAACTGAGAAAAAAATCGGATCCAGATGCGACTTGTTGGTGGGCTTGGAACTAAGAAAAAAATCGGATCCAGTTGCGATTCGTTGGTGGACTTGCAACTGAGAAAAAAAAATTAGAGCCAGTTGCGACTCGTTGGTGGACTTGCAACTGAGAATAATAAGTCGAACCTAGTTGTGACTCGTTGTTGGACTTGCAACTGAGAAAAAAAATCGGAGCTAGTTACGACTCGTTGATGGACTTGCAACTGACAAAAATTTTTTTGTCCTTCCTAAAAAAACCACGTGTAAAATAATAAATAGATACATAATTTTTTGCTTTGTTTTTTATCATAAAAAATCAACAAAAAAACAGAAAACATTTGTTCCCTAAATATAACAAAGAAATAAATCTACTAGCAGGGCTAGGAAGGAGAACCAGTCACTGACGTGAGCCAGCTCCGAATCTTGCCAGGCGGGCACGGAGAAAAAAAATCAACAAACGAAAGGCAGCTAGGCCGGCGTACGGGCAAGAAATATGAGACAGATCGCTCTTCGCGTAAAAAAAACAGCAGTAAGATCCAACGGTTATAGATCTGCATGTGACTTAGCTAAAACACATGTACATGTGATTTAGCAAAACCGTTAATTAAATATCGGTGCATAAGGATAGTACTGACATGAACCTAACAAGGCAACATTGATAGACATACACCTTGAATGGTAATAAAGGTTTATCCATTTACTTGAAAATCATGAACAACTATGATAACTCGATAAAAGATGATTGGTCAGTTTGACCATGAAATGATGCATATGGGTTTGCTAAGATAAGATCAAAATACAAAGGGTATGTTTCTGTTTGGATTGCAGCTCGAGGTTACCTTACCAATTTTTTAGTGTTAACCACTGGTATCGGCAAATGTTTGGATCGTTGCCAGATTTTGATTGCCACGGCAATTTTTTGGTCTTCTGTTCAGATTTAGCGTCCGAGCGGCGGGCGAAAACCTTCGCTAATAATTTGGCCAGGCTGCCATGAGATTGAACAAAACAGCCCCAAAGTATTTTGTTGATTTTCGTGTAGGGTCTAGAGTCTAGACACCAAATATGAGCTGACAAATTTATGCAAAAAATAAAATAAGCATGTGTATGAGCTGCATATTTCTAGAAGAAACATACATACATGCTGCTAATTTAACTAAGCAACAGATTTTTCATTGAATGTAAGGAAACTTAACATCACTTAAGCTTATTTCCCAAAAAAGAGTATCATACTACCAGTTCTACTTTCTATAGAGGAAACACAGAGTTGTTCTGAATTCATACTTCATAGCCTTAAATTCCAGTACTCTCTAAGTGAGAATCAAAAACTTATAAAGCCACTAACAAAATCATCATTTTGTAATTTTACCTCATCGAATCATATTATATTAGGTTACTGGAGCTATCAGATGATTGATAATCTCCCTCTGGACATTCTCATCAATCTGCGGACACACACAAACAAACTCTACAAATTATACATCCAACAACAAAAACGTGATGTAAAAGCCAGCACACTACAGTCGAGAACAGATTGGATGAACCCTTGATGACCAACCCCTAAAACTAAGCACACAGGAAAGGAGCCAAAACAATGATACTTAGGTTCTTGCCCTTTCGATGTACTTCATTGGGTTTAGAGCTCCTAATTGGTGTGCTTGTCCCTCACCAGCATCACCTCCTCCCAGCGACACGCCCATGCGTCAGCCACCGGCGACACTGTTAGGAGTTTGTTTCCTCAAAGCCTCACAGCCCGTGCCTAGTAAATTTCAAAATATATGGAAAAAAAGCTTACCACCATGATAAATTCTTCAAAGTTGAAACTTATTTAGCTGTATTGAGGATTACAGGACAGGGAAACCAGGTGGAGCATAGTTAATTTTTACGCATTTACTGACCGATAGAATCAAGGCATGAGAAGGCACTCCTGGTGAAACACAAGACACCGGTTTGTGTGATTCATCACAACACAAGTTTGTTACAGAATTACTACGCAAGGGCGCCATAGTGCATGTCACGCTCCTGC
Source organism: Bromus sterilis (assembly GCA_950022295.1). Taxonomy (NCBI): domain Eukaryota; kingdom Viridiplantae; phylum Streptophyta; class Magnoliopsida; order Poales; family Poaceae; genus Bromus; species Bromus sterilis. The sequence continues at coordinate 276,530,904 of OX465599.1, read as the reverse complement.
GAGCCGAGTGCGATGAGCACATAGACGGCATAGATTATGCCGGGGATGTAGCCGAGGCTGGTGAGCAGCAGACAGATGTAGAACTCCATCTGTTCAAGACAGAAGAAAGAAAGATTAATGCTGTCAGTACACAATTCCAGGATAATCAAGTGAATAATTGGAACAATTCAGAAGTAAATCCAGTCATTATCATGATTCACACTATATATTATCCTCCTTATGCAAAAACACAAGAGACCACGGCTAAAGCTAAACCCAGCACTAAGTAAATTTGGTCTAGTTTCCTCTAAGTAAATTTCCAGATGTAATTTCAACATTACATATCTCATCTGCAGACTTGCTTCTCGGATTTATATATGGCCAGTTCAATCCTAGTTAAACATTTTTTAGAGATACTTAAATAGTAGGAGTAGGAGTAAAGTATTATTGTATAAAAATAGACAACATTCAGTTAGCAACAAGAGTGTACCTTCAGTGACCACACCTAGTGTGACTAAATATTGCTAGTTGTTCTTCGGAGAAGATGTTAAATCATGCATCAGTATAGCAAATCAAGCATTTGTGTAACTAAAGTTCGCTTGCAGTTTGCCAGATCAACTTCTTTTTACCACGACCACACTACATGGTAACATTAGCTACTTACTCAAACTGAATGCATTGTGTGATGCATGCCTCTTATTCAGTTAACTCTCTCCAAGAGGGATAAATCAGCAAACTTCTGCATTGTGTGATGCTAAGTCTGAATATATTTTTGTGTAAAAAAAAACTTTGAATATATTTCCTCAATCTACGATTACTGGCGACCCGATCCTAGAGCCTAAAGCGAACTGCAGCCTCTCCCAACAGAGCACATTACCCCTCCCCTACCCTGACACCGGAGCACACCCGTTTCATCATAGATGAGTCGGCCGATAGGTCAAACGACAGGCTGCTAGTAGCGGCTTGGTCAAAGCCAAAAATAGTTTGGTGCATGTGATCAAATCATTCAAGTTAGTACAGTAGGTGAGCACAAGTTGATAGAAATATTTCAAATATAAATCATACTTGTAATTCTTTGCCCAATTGAGCTTCATTAACAGGTAATAGTGCCTCTAAATAAGTAAACAAGCTGTAGACAACCTCTGATAATTCAGAGTTCCCCACTACTCTGAACAAGTAATAGGCAAGTTCAGTCCGTTGCTTCAGTCCACTACTACTCTGAAAAATGTGAGACAAAACAGCAATAGACTGAGTCCAAAGCAGTGCAATAGATGGTGCATTAGGCCAAATAGTAATTCCCCTTCCACCACGGGTGATCTAACCTAGAGCCTAACTGTTTCTTGCTTGCTCAGAACAAGTCGAAGCATAATGATATTAACGCGTCGTGATGTAGTACCTGCTTGGTTGACGCGTCCGGCGCCTTGGGGTTCTGGCGCTTCCGTGATTGACATGTCCGGCGCCGCGGGGGTCGGGGTTGGGGCAGCCGGCGACCTGGAGGTTGGGTTTGGGGCTGCCGGCGACCTTGACGATGAATACTCCCGTGACGGCGCAGATCATGAGCGCCCACTGCAGGTCATGTACTCTGATCTGCGGCTGCCGCACCGCAAGCACCGGTCGTGCGCCCACACAGACGAGTGTCGTGTACTGTAGTCAGTTGCGCCAATCCGCTAGCCATGTAACACGCTGGGCGCCGGCCGCCGTCATCATCATCACGACATGGAGGAGCCAGCGAGGAGTGAAGGTAAGGGAAGGGATCCATCCGGTTGACAGAGGGAAGGAGGAGAAGTGGGTTCGTGGGAGGAGGGGGAATAGGGTCGTGTAACGCGGAGGTTGGATCGTGGCCTCCTTGGACGGGGTGATCGGGATTCGGGACTCTCGATGCAGCGCGTGTGATCTTTTTTTCTGGTGCGGGTTCGTACGAGAGGCGAGGGTGGAGATCGCCTGGTGGAGCGTGTACGAGGGACGTGATGGTCGAAGCATTACGACGACGACGTTATCTTCCCCCTTTAATAGTAGAGATTTTTTAAATGGCTGTTTGTTTTCTAGAAATATAGGACACAGCTTCTCACCCTGAATATTATTGCTGGAAAATGGGCTGTGCCAAGTTTGGCCTTCATTGATTATATACTGCCTGGGACACATAATTTTTACGGTGTTTTATTTGAAGGGGGAATTTGGCAGCTACAGACAATAAATTGATTATGCAAAGTAAAGTACTCTCTCCGATCCGTATTAATGGACTTAAATTTGTCTAGATACAAATGCATCTAGTGTAAGTACTTAATTAGATACATACGAATCTAGACAAAGTTGAGTCCATTAATATGGATAGGAGGTAATACTATTTCACAACATGTTTTCCTGAAAAATGATTTGCCCTTAATTTGGCACCACATCAGAAATTCATCAAATTCTTGCTTATGTAGAACCAGTAGATATGATTGTTGCTCGCATCCCTTTGTAAAGACACCTCTTTGTAGGCGTCATTTGTTCTCTCTCAATATCTAATCTGAACCTCCCTCTCCCTTTTCTCACTATTTTGACATCAGCACGCTCGTAACTGAAGAACTCCAGAGTTACCGGAGACAGAGAAAAATAGGGAAATCCTTATCTCTTACTATTTCTGTTTAGCAACTTCTATATGTGAGCCCCGGCCAAGATCAGAAAATGAAGAACATCACTTGTTCTGCCAAGAGCAATCGATCTGTACACATGTAAGCATATTGCTTCTCCGGAATTGTTGATCCAAGAAAGAAGAAAAGGGCATCAGGCTGCAAGCATGTAATGAGAAATGAAAGAACAAATTTACGATGGAATCACTCTATTGATAAATTGGGGTAGCCAAAATGCATCATAGCTACTAAAGCAGATACATTCTCGATCTATTTGCTACGAGGTTCAGGTGCTAGTGATCGTTTTTTGTTCTGTCTTTCCCTCATAATATGGATACTCTTAGAAATTGCCATCCTTGACGGATGCCGTTTCAGTGACTTGGTGTGACCCGTCATGCCGTGACTTGGTCCAAAAATTCAATCTTAAAAGTTTTAAAAAATTCTGAAAAAAATTGTAGATATTCACATCACATGAATGTACAATCCCTAAAAATTTCAGGTTTAAATTCGAAATACACATTGAGAAACAAAATAAATAAATATGCATGTGAGTAGTGACGTTTCTCAATGCTTTTTTGATACTATTCATGTTGAATTTGTCTTTTTTTGTTTTTCAATGTATATTTCAAATTTGGACCTGAAAATTTTAGGAATTGTATATTCTTGTGATGTGAATATCCATATTTTTTTCAGAATTTTTTGAAAAATTTAAGATTAAAATTAAATTTTTGGACCAAGTCAACGTTGTGACTTGGCCACACCAAGTCACTGAAGCCGCGTCCGTCCTGACACTACAAGACTTTATCGGGTCGCCTTTAAGGTGATCTAAGTTTCAATAATGTATCCTTATGTTTGTACATTACATTTATATTCTATAAATGATTATTTAATATATATATACTACAGAAACTATGACATTATTCGTTGTGTTTACTTTAAGAAATCCAACATGTCTAACTGGTACACCACCAATCATTATTACGATTGAGATTTCGCATGGAAAATATTAATTCACTTGGATGAATTATTTTGCAATTTGATATGAGATCATATCATTTAAATTTGTGGTTTATACAATTCAAGTTTCTTGCTTGAGCATCAAGTTTGAAAAATTATTACAACATAATACAATAAACTATTTTGCAATTGACATTCGGTTTTGTTGCAAAACAAAATATTTATTCATCATTAATTAAGTCCAAAGATGCTTAAAAAGCACAACATTGACTTAATTCGAATAGGATCAATATGCAAAATTAAGCCAGGGTTACCTCAATTTTATATATGGGATCACAAGGTAATATGACATCTACTGCATAATGCGCAGATCATTTATAATCATTGTGAGGTCTACATTTTGGGGTCTACATTTTGGCTACCTTCTTTAACGTGTTGTCCCATGTATTTAAATCAAATCATAACATAAGGTATTAAGGTTAAGGCACCATAAAAATGGTAATTATCTCCAAAGTGTTATGATCTATGAATTCAGGTCTACACTAAACAATTTCAAGTCTTCACTTGAATTTACACAACTTTGTGTATTTTATTACAATGTAGCCATGATGGTTTACTCATAAGTAAATAAAAAATCTCTAATTTCCACCCGTATAAGCAAACATGATCGCTAAAAATTTGAGCCACATACACTCAACGGTCATAAACCTGATATGGGAGATAGACGTCAAGGTTAGCCTTGCGTCCCGTGGAATTTCTAAGGGCATTCGAACCTCTTGAGGAGGGACACGCTTTACTGATAAGACTACCATGCTTATTCTGACCTAATCCATATACTTCTTCAGGCAGAAAGACATGATGGGCCTCTTATGAAGAGTCATGATCAACACATAGTGAGTATTACTCTCTTGCACGAAGTAAATGCGAATTTTCTGAATAACGGTAAGTTTGATGACTCCTCAGCATGCCATTCAAAGAACTTAAAAGGTAAGCAAAAACACAACAAGAGAAGTGCAAGTCGCATGCTTGAGATAATGGGAAGGGCCTAAAAGGAAAAGTTAAACAAAACTAAGTTTTGCCAAAAGCGTGAACGTTACAAGCATAACACTGACAAATGCCACATCCCTCGACATCTGCTTTATCTCTATCAGCATTCCGTGGGACACAAACTGTGACGCCCCCAAAATCAATCTGTGTACAGTAATCATACACGCAGGGTATACGGCTGAGATTAGGGTGCCACGGTGATAATATCACAGCACAATACTAAACACAAAAGGATAAACAAATATGTTACAATAGAGGGGGTCACGCGGACCCGAATACATAAGTCATACAAGCCATAATATCTGAGTACAGACATAGTTAGTCAAGTTTTGCCTTAAGAAGGCTAGCACAAATCACATCAGAGATACAGATCGAAAAGGCGAGGCCTCCTGCCTGGGATCCACCGAACTACTCCTGGTCAATGGGGAACTCGACGTCGTAGTAGGCGCCTCCGGGGTACTCCTGCTCCTGGGCTCCAACGTCGGCTGCAGCGGCCGATCAGGCAAAACAGTAAAGGAAATAAAGCAGGTGAGTATCTAGTATACCCGCGAGTCTTACGTCCGCTACTAAGCAATATGCATTGTATCAACGGAAGGAAGAGGCTGTATATAGTGGACTGAAAGACAGAAATCCAGAGCAAGGGTAAGAAGCTAGGCCTAACGAAGACTAGCATCATCCGATGATGTCTTGCAGCATGAGGTAAGAATCAGCCAACAGTTTATATAAAGCATAAAGTAACAATGCAGCAGAAGTTGCTGCAGCATTGTATAATAATAAGTTGTAATAATTAGCAATGCCTCCGAGTTCACCTCCTCGACATCCCCGCGAGGAAGAAAAACTCGGAACCATACAGTTTAATAATAATAGTTTCTAGTGGTAAGATCCAGCTTCAGCATAAAGCGTCCTGTTACCGTGGACACGGCTATCCGAATAGATTAATCTTCCCTGCAGGGGTGCACTTGTGTTACGCTGCACGCACGGATCTCCAGGGTGGCGGGAACCTTGTTAGGGAACGCTCCACCGAGGCTATCCGACACTTCATAGCCCATCTTTCAAACTCAACAGAGAGGCCATCCGCTGGTCTAAATCCTAAGTACTCAGGGCCTTGGACCCCAACCCTGACGTACTCCTGCACGGTGCGTGGGTGGCCGGGAAGCCGTAACAAAAACAACACAGCTCGAGCCAAGAAGACAGCGCACTTCCCGGCAATCAGCCCGCGGTACTGCTGACGTCTGAAGAGTCCTCGGACGACACTACGAAGCAGAGGAGCCCATAAACTCGTAATTCCCACGGGTAGGTAGTGCGTACATGGCATATAGCCAACTCAAGACATTCACTGAACCATTTAGCATTTTAATTAACCTGCGTGACAACCGTTATCGTTGCCTCGACTTAACTGAACCGCGGACAACGACAGCAGCCAGGACCACCAGTACATCAATGCCTGCCCCGTCGTCCCACCAAGTCACTGCGGTTACCAACAAGGTGAACCGTCTCCTTACCTTGTCTCGTGTGTGCTCCTGGAGGAGCTCGACTTTCGTGGTTTGGTAACTCTCGCGGCCAACGATCAGGGGCCAAGCACACTGGTACACTGGTCGTACCCTCCCCGTCGTCCCGTCGCGATACCTCTCGCGGGCACCGTTGGGTCGCCCGACTTCTCACCTGAAGGACAATCGCTGTTCAGGACCCTATGGCGGTAAGACAAAGTCAGCCTCGGGTGGAGTACAAGGATTACTCCTTGATAGCTCACACTTGAGGTGACTAGGCATAACCCAGATAGGGCCTTTAGCGGTGTCTGCTTTGTACCGTACCTGTGCAGTTATAATAATTGTATCCGCGTTCACTCCCCGGAGTGATCACGGCCCTCTATCTAATCCTAGCTAACAATGCACAGGGCTCACTGCTGAATAATGCATAATAATAATAACAGGCAGCATAGGATAAAGGAAGGCACACCAAGGGGCGATAATGACAGGTTATGCAATTGAATAGGTAAGCAACGTAGCAGCAGCAGTAACAATGCCTAGTGCAAGAAATGTACGGAAAGATAGGCGATATCTGGGGAAGAGAATGGCTCTGCTTGCCTGGAAGCTCGACGGTAGGGGTACGGTCGTCGACGACGTAGTCGTACTCAGCAGCGGTGTAGTCGACGGCAGCAGCGGGGTCTACCGGAGATGAAAGGGGGGGGGTAAACAGTAAATATACAACAAGAATATACAAACAGATGCATGACATGACAGATGAAATGTTAACGGTGTTCTAACGCAGTGCAATGCACGTTGCTCGGAACGGAAATTCATCTGAGGATGAACTACCAGCTCTGGGTGATTACCGGACAGGGTGTCCGGAGGGGGAAGGATCAAGCCGGAGGTGTCGTGGGTACCGGAAAAACATAAGGGGGGTGTATCCGTGCTAGTTGATCTATTCCGAGAAACATTCGTGTTCGGAATAAACTCATCCGGGAACTCTAACAGTACCGGACAATTTATCGGACAATCAGTCCGAAGGGGGACGGTTCGATGTTCGTTGTGTTAAAGGGGTGTGATAGACATACGGATAGCGTATTCATATTCGTTGTATTTTTCTGATCAATTTTGATATACAAATTATTTTCATCGGAGTTACGGTTTAAAAGATATTGAATTTCTAATATTTAAATCATTTAAATCAATTTTCTGAATTTCTTTTATTAATAAAATCCAACCTTATCCAGAACCTTATCCACAACAGTGCTGACAGGTGGGCTCCACATGTCAGCCACTGGAATTTCCTTTAAATTCCTTTAAAAATCAAACTGACAAAGGGGGCCCAGGTGTCATTGACTCCCAGTGATAACTAAACATGTTTAATTAATATAATGACCAGGGGACCCACGTGTCAGTGACTGGGGGGGTTTATTATTCTGTTAATCTCTCCTGTTAAGTTAACTAAGTAATTAACCGGGGGGGTCCACTGTCAGTGGCTTAGGGTTTTGGGTTAAGCCCTAATTATCTAGCTGACACCGGGGCCCCACCTGGCAGCCTCACCGGAACCTCGCCGGCGACTCACCGGTGATGAGGTTGACGGTGGCGACGCCACAGGGCTCGGGAGGGGGCGCGGTTAGCCCCAATCGAACGGGGAGGCGACGGGGAGGCGTCTGGTAGCGGTGGCGCGGGCGTGGAGTTGCCGGAGTGACGCCGGCGACGAGGTAGACGGCCGCCTGCGCTCGGACCTCGTCGGGAACGCGTCAATGGAGAGTGCTTTCGAGCGTGCGCTACGGGATGGTGTTCCTGGGAGCAAGGCGAACATGAGGACGTGCTCGGCGCGCCAAAAGCTTTACCTAGGCCGCGGGGGAGAACACGTCGGCGGCGACGGAGCCACGGCTCCAATGGCGTCGCCGGATTTAGTGCACGAGGGGCTACGCGGGGGTTTGGGGAAGGTAGAGGAGCTCACCGCGAGTGCAGCAGTGGTGGCAGTGGGCTCGATGGCGTACCGACGGCAGCGAATTCCCTCTGCGACGTCGCGGCGGCCGGAGTTGGGGAAGTTGACCGTGCGCTCGAAGTAGTGTCTCCGATCTCGATTCCTTGCGCTAGGAGACGAAGACGACGACGTGGAACACGCTGGACAAGGCGGCGTGGCGACGCGAGCTCACTGGCCGCGTGAGCTCACGGCCATGGCGACGGCGGCTCGGGTGGGATCTTCTCCGACGACTGCGAGAAGAGGAGGAGAGGAAATGGAGGAGGGGCGTGTCCAGGGGGTAGCTGGGGGCGCCCTTATCGCGTCAGAGGCACAGGGGAGGTGGGGGCGGCCGGCAGACGTCCCAGCCACGGCGAGCTCGCCACGGCGACGGGGCAGGTGACAGAGGGGACGGGGGCAGGTGGGGAAGGGGAGATGGGCCTGGGTGGGCCTCGCCCCAGGCGAGTTTTTAGCATTTTTCCTTTTCTTCTTATTTTCCATTCTGTTCTTTTCCCTTTGTATTGGTTTTAATTGTTTTAACATTTTTTTAAAATGTGTGACCTGGCCCATAATTAGGAGTGTATATTTCCAGAGTGCCACAAAAAGTTTAGGCTTAAAATAAAACCATTTACTATTTCTTTATAATATTCAATTGTCAAATGGGGCTGTTTTGCTTGGTGTTTGAATTGTTTGAATTTTCCAGTGGCAAAATAAAATGCTATAACCACATGGGCATGACCCAATGATTATTAGTGATTTTATAAAAGTGGCCCCAAGATTTTTGGGCAAAGTATAATTGCAACATATTTTTCATAGCAACCAAAAGGCATTTTTGAATATGATCAAAAGCAAAGTGGACCATGGCAAGGTTTGCATAGTGATTAGCAACAGTGATTAGTCCACAGTGAAAGTGATTACTGTTACAGACAACTGAGGGTGTTACACAAACCTACCTACCCAAGGGCAAACCTTTGAAGCTCACTTCAATCTTCAACCTGATAGTACCAAAGAAGTTGGTTATTCACCATATGTTCATCAAGAACAAAGAAACATCAAAGCTCTCCAACTATCACATGACATGCTTGGCACAAAGACTTGATAATCGAGTAAACTTTGAAACACATGCTTGGGGACTTTAACTAACTAGTCAACCATCTCCATAAATATCATAGCTATGTCTATTATATGTTGTTGTAATAATCATATTATTGTTGTTGTCGTTGTCATGATATATTATTCATCACAATATAATTTATCAACACTTTGATACAAATACATTATATATAGTAATAAAGATTCTCATATTGAGATTTTTCAAAACTATATATAGATTTCTAAGGGGGGTCAATTTGATGAAAGCGTATAAGTGCCTTGTGGACATATGCACCACGAACTCTATATTTAGGGAAGTAAAAATAAATATTTACAGTCTTACAAAGAGAAAAAGAGACATTTTAACAATCGCCGGACGCGATGATGTAATTTCAGTTCAAATCATATTATTTTCCCTATGGATACTCGAGAACCATCAATGATTTTTTATTGTGTCCATGTTCAACTTGTATCACACTAAACTATAGAGATATCTATCAAAATAGTTTGCATATGAAAAGTCATGATGACAACCAAGAGGAATATCTTCTCTTTACCATATGCAACAGTTCTAAAAGCACATTCTCTACCTATCATAAAAAAATGCACTACGCATACTATAAAACCCGTAGAACATGTTTCATACAAGATAGTTTTCTAGAATGTTATTTACATGACAAACTTGGCACACTCGCCTTGATCATTCCGACATTGAGTTGAAATGAAAATTATCCGCAATTCCATTAATCATGATTAAAATGATGCTAAATTCTAGCAATATTTGATTTTTATGTGCCCTGCATGTGACACAGAAATCTAATTTTAAGGCTCACGCGCTTTAAAAATCTATGTTTAGCCACTTAGATTCCTTGAACGCATCAAGTAGAGGTAAGTGGTACTCCCTCCGTTCCAAATTACTTGACGTGGCTTTAATTCAAGTTTAAATCAAGCTTGAACTAAAATGATGTCAAGTAATTTGGAACAGAGAGAGTACTTCTCAACCAATGTTTGGACTATTCAGTTTTTTTCATGATTCTAAAAGGCACATTTACACAATGGTCTTAAGTATGCGTCTACCCACATAAACCATTGAATCATTATCCTGAAGATCAATTTCAATGAAATTCCAATGGACGATGCTGCAAAAATTTCTTTGCATGCCATGAACATTTCTATTAAAGTATATTTAAGTCCTTGAAGTAATTGGAAGGTTTGTTTGAAATTGTCAAGGAACAAATATTTTTAACAGGATTTTATTATGCGTACAATTGTGAGATATTTGTTCCTTGAGAATTTGACAATAAATGTGTCCAAATTGTCAATGGAAGAAGGTAGTACTTGGAAGGTTTGTTTCAAATTGTCAAGGAACAAATATTTTTAAATTTCTTCCAAGTACTACCTTCCAATAAATGCGTACAAATTGTTAATGGAAGAAGGTAGTACTTGAAAGGTTTGTTTCAAATTGTCAATGAATAAATATTTTAATAGTATTTTTAACCAGAGAATCATATAAATGTAAGCTTGAAATCGTCGACATGCATTTCTCATGATTGCAAAGAACATTTATAATGATCCGGATCCAAAGACCATGGCCATGGCAGAGTTTGAATAATACTCGCTCGAACTGGACTCAAACAAAGGATGGAATCCTAGAATAAATAGTCTCACTCAACAAAAGAAAGGTATTCATGAAAGTAATAACTACACTAGTTTTCATCCAAAAGTGGAATGAGAACATATAAGTGGTGAATAGAAAGGCTTGTAGCATAAGGGTTCACACAGATACCCCATATATATTCTCCATGCATAAGTGAAATCAATTTCCAATAACATATATCAATGGCAATACAAATCATCTATTTATGTAGTTGATAGATGTAGTGACCACATATATTAATGTGTCACTTGATTTAGACATATAAGTTCATCATGGGAATCCGAATTTTAAATCCAAAAGGAAAATGCAACATGTTTTGTGTAAACTCAATAAGTCACTACATGACTTAGCATAGTTGAAATAAATTTGTTACAATCGACTTAATGAGTTCCTTATGAAAAAGTATACCCCAACAATGATGATTGCCCATGCATGTTCATCAAGAAATCGTGCTTAGGATACCATTTTATATCAGTGTATATTGATGATTATAACATCATTGGCAACACATACGATATTGATGAAGAACATAATCATCATAGACGGAATTTGAGATGAAGGATGTAAATAAAAACAAACTTTTCTTTAGCTACAATTCGATCCCCTTCACTCATGTATTAAGTTACACCATGTTGTGCATATCTAGAATATATTGGACATGAACAAGTCTTATCCATCTATAACTTTCATGGTTGTTCAATCTCTAGACGTAGAGAAAGATCCATTTTTAGACCACGAGAAGATTAAAATAAGATATTGGGACCAAATGTTTCGTATTCTAGTGCCATGAGATCCACCAAACACAATTGGTTGTGATTCGAGAATATCATTCGATATCTCCATGGCATCAAACACCTTGTCCTAGTTTTCCAATTAAATATGGACACCAATAACATTGGATACATCGACCAGATCCCTAATATGTCAAATCATGGACACACTTTGTGTTGTCACTTGATGTGATAGCCATCCTATGGAAGTATTTGAAAAAGAAATTAGTTGCTACATCCACTAATCATTCTGAAATACAAGACCTCATATTAATACGTGTTTCTTTACATAATGATAAACCACATACAAAATTCATTTTGTATTGGTTCTATTGAATCACCAACTATTATCTACGACTATAACGATAATAATACTTGTGTGTCCTTAGATGCAAACGGGTTATATAAGAAGCAATATCACTAAGCATGTTGCCCCAAAATTACAAGTATCAAGGGGAGTATCTTCCTACAATATAGCATATTCAAACATTATATTATACTCCTTTTCCTTTTATGAGTTTACTCTAAAGATTATCATCAAGGTTTTTAATGAGGTAATATAAACACAAGAATATATGTCATACCTCGTTTTCAACGGATGTACACAAGGCATATTAATTGTCCTCTAAACTTACTGATGAGTTTTATCCTTTTAAGGTTTTCTCATATTAATTGTCTCGACAAACAATTACCATATTATGTGATATCATGTTCCCCTTATATTTTCCCACTAGGTTTTAAAGGAGTTTTCAATAACATATCACACCACACTCTTTTTCCTTATGAGCTTTCTATCGAATTCTCTCATAAAAGGTTTTAATGAGGTGATATATGCAATACTTTCAACTTTCCTTAATAGGGATTTTAAATGAAAGTATATCAAACATATTTATTGTTCTCCAAACCCAACAACGAGTTTTTCTCCTTCTTCAAAGGTTTTTTTCTCACATGATTGATCAAGGAGACAATAATCATTATATGTTGCAACATTTTCTCCTTATTATTTCCCCATTGGGTTTAAAGGAGTTTTAGGAACATATTTGCACTATTCACCTCATATTTTTCCAACATGGTTTTTGGAGGAGTCTTTCTCAAGATGAAGGTGATGAACATTCTCAAGAAAAACATATACAAGGAGAAATCTTAAAAAAGATGAAACATGACTGTTGCTCGTATCCCTTTGTAAAGATACCTCTTCACAAGCGTCTCTTCCCCTTGTATATATATGTAACACCCTCAATGTCAGACATCAGTAAAACTTTTGTTAATGATCAAACCTCTATGATTACCAAGTCTCTAATCACCTTGATCATGCCTTGTTCATCTTTGATTCCAAACAAACTCAAATTGCCTTTTGATGAATATTAAAAATAAGTGGAAATAAAACATTGTCCAATAATTGTGGTACCACTTTTGTAAAATCACTAATAATCAGTGGACCTTGCCAATATGGTTTTAGTTATTTATCATGCCACTGAATAAATCAAACAATTCATAACAGTGGTATAGCAGTGGTATTTAATACCTTTTTAGTAAAACAAAAAGGAAAAAGAATTCATAAAAGGACAAAACTTTTTGTGGCACCTCTAATATATGCAACATAAATATTGGGGCAAGTTTCACTGTTGGCAAAAGTCAAAACCTAGCTAAACAAAATGCAAACATAAAAGAAAACAGAAAAGAAAACAAAAAAAATGGAAATGCCTAAACTACTCCTAGGGCACAAACCCCCCCTCAGCCCACCCCCTCAACTCCTCTGGGCCCGGCCCACTCCCCCCCTCCCCTTGTCTTCTTCCCCGGGGCGCTGTTCACCTTGCGTGGAGGCCATCCCACGGCCGGCCGGCGTGCCGTGGCGGCCATCCACGGCCGGCGGCGTGGATAAGACCTCCCCCGCCCCCTGCGCCTTGGAAACCCTAGCCGCCCCCTCCAGTTCCCCCTCGCGCTCGCCCCTCGTCGTCTCCCCGCTCGAACCGAGCCCGCCCGTGGGCGCCTCGTCGCCGCGCTGCCGTCTCCGGCGTGGCCACCGGCCACCTCGGTCCGCGCTGGGTTGTCCAAGAGGACTGGCATCGACGACTCCTTCGATTCCATAGAGGAATTGACCTGCGAAGCACCACAGCCGGCGCCACGGTCTTCCTCCACCGGCACGGCCGCCGCATCGCCGCCCCGAATTCGCGCCGCTCCGATACTCCCTCAAGCCCGCTGCCCTCCTATACGTTTCCCGGTGAGCCTACGGCCATTTTCCCTCCCCTAGCGCACAGAACCGTTGCCCGGACGCCGTGCTGCCTCGAGGTCGTGCTCCGGCCGCCGCCATGGTTGGACATGCCCCCGCTGCGAGGCCGCTCCGCGCGTGCCAGTGGCACTGGCATGCCCCTCGCGAACCATAGAGCCCCTCGGGTCAGTTGCGCGTATACAAACCCCCCTAGCTTCGTTCCCGTCGAGCTCCGAAAACGCGCCGCCGCCTCCGTCGTTGCCGACGTCGCTCCGGCGGGTCCTCGGCGAGGAGACCACCAACCAAGGACGCGCGACGAGCTCCTCTGTCAAATGCGACCGGCCACGCCCCCTCCCGTAGACTACGGCGGGCTCGCGGCCAACCTCGCCGGAGTTCAGCCGCCGGCGAGCCCCCACCGTCGCTGACCAGTGGACCCTCCACGTCAGGGGGGTTAACCACCCCTAACCCCACCCCCTGGGCCACTGACATGCGGGCCATACACCCCTAATTAACTTGTTAAATAAAAACAATTAAAAGTAACCCCTCAAGCCACTGACATGTGGGCCCCTAGCCCTTAAGTTAATCACTAGATTTATTAACTAGGTTAATTAAAAATGTCTCACTTACATGTGGGACCCCCACTGTTTAATTAACTTAATTTAATTATTTAAATTAATATGGCACTGACTGGTGGGACCCACTGGTCAGATTTTTTATCTGGATATTGTTTATTAAATTAATAAAAGAAAATGGGAAATGTTTTATAAAGGATTTAGATTGAATTAAAACTTTAAAATTGAATATCTTTTAAACCGTAACTCGGATTGAAAAAGTTTATACATGAAAATTGATCAGAAAAATATAAAGAATACAGATACGCTATCCGTATGTCTACCCCACCCCCCTAACACACCGATCATCGACATTCCCCCCCTCCGGGCTGTCTGTCGATAATTTCCGGTGCCGGTAAAAACCTGCCGGATGAATTTATTTCGAACACGAAAGTTGTTCGTATTGTTTCAACTAGCACGATTACACCATCCACACGTTTTTCGGATGTACATGACACCTCCGGCATGAACCCTTCCCCCTCCGGACACCCTGTCCGGTAATCATCCGGAGCCGGTATTTCATCCCCGGATGAATTCCCGCTCCGAGCAACGTGCATTGCACTGCGCTAGAACACCGTTAACATTGCTTACGTCATGACTTTCATCTGTTTGCTATGATTGCTTTGTATTTACTGTTTCTCCCCCCTTTATTCTCCGGTAGACCCCGCTCCTACCGCCGACTACACTGCTGCCGGGTACGACTACTTCGTCGATGACCTTGCCTCTACTACCGAGCTTCTAGGCAAGCAGAGCCATTCTCTTCCCCAGATATCGCCTACCTTTTCCGTACTTTCTTGCACTAGGCATTGTTACTGCTGCTGCTACGATTACAATCCTATTCAATTGCATAGCCTGTTTTTGTCGCCCTTGATGTACCTCCTTTATCCTATGATGCCTATTATAATTATGCATTATTCAGCAGTGAGCCCTGCGCATTGTTATCTAGCATTAGATAGTGGGCCGTGACCACTCAGGGGAGTGAACACGGATACAATATTTACAACTGCACAGGTACGGTGCAATGCAGACAGCGCCTAAGGCCCCCTAGCTCGGCTCTGCCGAGCCACCTTCAAGTGTGAGCTATCAAGGAGTAATCCTTGTACTCCACTCGTTAATGACTCTGTATAGCCGCTCTAGGTACCTGAGCACGGTTGTCCATAAGGTAAGAAGTCGGGCGACCCAACGGTGCCCGCGAGAGGTATTGCGTCGGGAACGACAGGGAGGGTACGACCGACGTTACTGGCGTGCTTGGCCCATGCTCGTATCTCGCGAGAGTAACCAAACTATGAAAAGTCGAGCTCTACCAAGAGCACACGCGAGACAAGGTAAGGAGACGGTTCACCTTGTTGGTAACCGCAGTGACTTGGTGGGACGACAGGGCAGGCACCGATGTACTAGTGGTCCTGACTGCTGTCGTTGACCGCGGGTCGGTTAAGTCGAGGCAACGATAACGGTTGTCACGCAGGTTAATTAAAATGCTAAATGGTTCGGCGGATGACTTGAGAGGCCGCAAAGGCCTGTACGCACTACCTTCACGTGGGATAAGGAGTTATGGGCTCCCCTGCGTCATAGTTTGTCCGAAAGCTCTTCAGACGTCAGCAGTACCGCGGCCTGCGCCGGGAAGTGGTGTCTTCTTCGTCCGGACGGTGTGTTTTTGAATTTTCTTTCGCTTCACCGGCCAGCCACGCACCGTGCAGGAGCGTGCAAGGGTGAGGGTCCTAGACCCCTTGGTGCATAGGATATAGTCCGGCGGATGGCCTCTCTGTTGAGCCTAGGATGGGCTGTGTCGTGTCGGATAGCCTCGGTGGGGCATTCCCTAACAAGGTTCACGCCACCCTGGAGATCCGAGCGTGCAGGCTGAACAGTAGTGCACCCCTGCAGGGAGTTTAATCTATTCGAATAGCCGTGTCCACGGTAACAGGACGCTTTATGCTGAAGCTGGATCTTACCACTACAAACTACTACTATTAAACTGTTGGTTCCGGGTTTTCTTCCTCGCAGGGAAGTCGAGGAGGGGAACTCGAAGGCATTATTATTATTAATCATTACAACTTAATATTATACAATGTTGCAGCAACTTCTGCTTCATTGTTACTTTATTGCTTTATATGAACTGTTGGCCGATTCTCTTCTCATCTGCAAGACACGTCAGAAGATGCTAGTCTTCGATAGGCCTAGCTTCTTACCCTTATTCTGATTTCTATCTTGCATTCCACTATATACAGCCTCCCCTTTCCATTTGATACAAATGCATAATGCTTAGTAGCGGACGTAAGACTCGCGGGTATGCTAGATACTCACCTTTCCTTTATTTCCCCCTTTATGTTTTCCCTGATCGGCCGCTGCAGTCGACGTTGGAGCCCAGGAGCAGGAGTACCCCGGAGGCGGATACTACTACGTCGAGGCCCCCGCTGACCAGGACCTGGAGTAGTTTCGGAGGCTCCCAGGTAGGAGGCCTTGCCTTTTCGATCTGTATCTCTGATGTTATTTGTGCTAGCCTTCTTAAGGAAAAACTTGACTAACTATGTCTGTACTCAGATATTATGGCTTTTATAACTTTGTATCCGGGTCCGGGTGACCCCTTATCTTGTAACATGTTGGCTTATCCTTTTGTGTTTAGTGTTGTGCTGTGATATTCTCACCGTGGCACCCTAATCTCAGCCGTGTACCCTGCGTGTATGATTACTGTACATGGATTGAATTTGGGGGCGTCAAAAGTTGGTATCAGAGCCTACTACCTGTAGGAAGCCACCCAACCACTACCTGGTCGAAGTTGAGTCTAGACTTTGAAAAACTATTTTGCTAACTTAATGTTTGGCTTACGGGCCCACATCGATGTCACTACGTGTGTTATCTATGGTATTAGGATCCTTTTCTCCTTACCTATGCTCTGGGAATCTGCTCTCTTATCCTTGTTGGTAAGTTTTACAAACTCTGACATTAGGATCACGTTCTCTTGATTCCACCCGGCGTTTTGGTGCTACCCCATTGATTGAGTCGTGTCGCAGGATTTCTACCCCAGGTCTCGGATCGCGGATCCCATTCTCATTCTGGGCAGGCCGCGCGTCCTTTGGAATTAACTCCTGTGGCCAACAGTTTTCTTGCGGCGTGATTGACATAGTGGAATCTATGTCGCGTCGTGTAATCCTTAGCGCGGTCTGCGCGCCGCCTAGTGTGTCCTTTTTCCTTAATTTCTAAGACGTTACGCTGCCCGATTTTCGATTGATTCTATGTGTGGATGTGTATGTCTTATCTGACTACTCCTATATATATCCGCGCCTCCTCTTTGTTGTCGCTTTACCTCTTACTCGTTTCCAGTATCTCGTTAAATTTTCATCGCTGAAATACCCCTGTTAAATTCTAGCAGGATGGCTGGTCGTGGTCGTGGTCGTGGTGCCAACGATCCACCTCCGCCGCCGGACTACATGGCCGCGATGATGCAGTAGTTTCAGATGAACCAAGTGTTTATGCAAGGAGTCATAGATCAGCTCCAGAACCAGAATTAGAACCAGAACCAACACCAGAACCAACCGCCTGTGGTTACTCTGCGGGATTTCATGCATCTCAATCCCCCTCTCTTCTACCAACCTGAACAGCCGCTGGATGCCGATGATTGGCTTCGTGACATCACTCGTCAATTGAAGTTCGCGAATGTGAGCGCTGCTGATTACGTCAACTTCGCGTCCTATTTCCTGCGTGGTGCTGCTGCGCAGTGGTGGGACACCTACAAGGGCTCGCTAGTTGAAGGGACTGTCGTCACCTGGAATGACTTCAAGACCACCTTCCGTGCTCGTTATGTCCCCCAGGCGATTATGAACCGTATGAAGGCCGAGTTCCGCAACCTCATTCAGGGCAAAAAAACTGTCGAGGCATATCAAAGGGAATTCCTCCGCCTCTCCCGCTATGCTGCAAGTGACCTCCCAAATGATGCAAGTTGGCTAGAGAAGTTCCGTGATGGACTCAACGCAGATCTCCAGCTTACATTGGCTTTGCACGTCTTCCCCGACTTCGCCACCATGGTGAACCAGACTATCACTCTCGAGACCGCTCAGCTTAAGTTCGGTGGTTCGCCGAAGCGCCCCCATGACGTTGGCTCATCTTCGGGCACATCACAGAAGCAACGCGTTTGGCTTCCACACAGTGTGTATCGTCCACCTGCCCCTGCACCAAGGCCGTCGTATGTTGCACCTCGTCTGCCTCCGCCTCCGCCGAGACAGCCGAAGACTGAGACTGCACCCCACTGTCCTCAAGATGGCCTTTGCTTCAAGTGCCATCAGCCATGTCACTTTTCCAGAGACTGCCCCCTGCGACAGAATCAACTGGTAGTTCACCCTGCTGGCCGTGGCAACAACAGGACCCCCAACTATAACACCGGGTCTTCTGCTCACACTCGTGGTCATGCTAAGCACATTGACGTTGAAGAAGCTCAGACACAGCCCGCTACAGTGATGGGTACTCTCCTCGTTAACTCAATACCTGCTACTGTTTTATTTGATACAGGAGCATCACATTCATTCATGTCGGAATCATTTGCATTGTCGCATAACTTTACATTTGGAAAGATGGACACACCGATGGTTGTTCGCACCCCGATAGGCCAATGCCGAACCACCATGATGGTGCCCAATACTGCCGTTGAAATCAAAGAGGTTGTATTCCACGTGTCCCCCATCATTCCGAAGTCTTCCACCATAGACCTCATCCTGGGAATGGACTGGTTGAAAGTCCACGATGCCGCACTGTTTTGTGGTACCAAGTCTGTCCAACTTTTTCAGCCCTCCGGTGAGATTGTTAACCACACCACCCCGGTTACCCGTGATGCTGAAACACATATCTATATGATGAATGCTTTGAACGTCTCGCCTCTTGAAGGAATTGAGCAAGTTCCAGTCGTTTGTGATTTTCCCGACGTCTTCCCAGAAGAATTGTCGGGAATACCCCCGATTAGAGAGGTTGAATTCGTCATCGACTTGAAGCCTGGCACCGTCCCTATTGCCAAGCGTCCCTATAAGATGCCACCTCACCACCTCCTTGAACTGAAGAAGGAGATCGACACAGCACTCGACAAAGGCTTCATCCGTCCTAGTTCCTCTGCTTGGGGAGCACCTTCGCTCTTTGTCAATAAGAGTGATCGAACGAACCGCTTGGTACAAGATTACCGACCTATCAACCAGGCCACGATACAGAACAAGTACCCACTTCCTCGGATCAATGATCTATATGATCAACTTGCTGGATCCAAGGTGTTTTCAAAACTCGACTTAAGGTTGGGTTATCATCAAATCCGAGTCCGTGAAGAGGACATTCCGAAGACCGCCTTCATTACTCGCTATGGTTCATACGAGTACACTGTCATGTCCTTTGGCTTGACGAATGCCCCAGCCACTTTTTCCCGATTGATGAACTATATATTCATGGAATATCTCGACAAGTTTGTCGTGGTTTATCTGGATGATATATTGATATACTCCAAGAATGAAGAAGAACATGCTGAACATCTTCGCCTTATACTGGAAAAGCTTCGAGAACACAAACTCTACGCTAAGTATTCTAAGTGTGAGTTCTGGCTTCCTGAAGTAACTTACCTTGGTCACGTGATTTCCAAGGATGGCGTTGCCGTCAACCCATAACGTATCCAGGCTATTCTTGACTGGACTCCGCCCAGGACTGTCAAGCAAGTCCGAAGTTTCCTCGGCCTTGCTAGCTATTGCCGCCATTTCGTCGAGAACTTCTCCAAGATTGCCAAGCCTTTGACCAATCTGCTTCACAAAGGCGTCAAGTTTGAGTGGACTGATAAATGTCAAGAAATTTTTCAAGCTCTGAAGAACAAGCTCACTTCTCCCCCAGTGCTTGCTCCCCCTGATACTCAGAAGGACTTCGTGATATATTGCGATGCGTCTCGTCAAGGATTAGGCTGTGTCCTAATGCAAGAGCGCAAAGTGATTGCTTATGGCTCTCGCCAGTTGCGTGCTCACGAAGAAAACTATCCAACACATGATCTCGTATTGGCAGCGGTCATTTATGCATTGAAGCTGTGGCGACATTACCTCGTCGGTAACTGTTGCGAGATCTACACCGACCACCAAAGCCTGAAGTACCTGTTTACTCAACCAGACCTAAATCTCCGCCAGGAGAGATGGCTCGAGACAATAGCCGACTACAACATGGGAATTTCTTACACCCCTGGCAAAGCTAATGTGGTGGCCGATGCCTTAAGCCGCAAAGCCTACTGTTCTGAACTTGAAGTCCAGATAGAACAACCACTTGTGTATGAAGAGCTCCGCAAGTTGAACCTTGAAATTGTTCCGCAGGGACATGTGAATTCCCTTGTTGTTGAAGTAGACCTTGACAAAGACATCAAGTTCATCCAAAGAGATGACTCTGATTACGAAAAGATGAAGCGATATCTCGCCACAGGAAAGCCCTCAGACTACAGGCTTGCTGATGATCAAGTGTTGTACTTCAAGAATCGTTTAGTGGTTCCTAGCAAGGGCAATCTAAACTTGACTCTGGATGTTATGAAAGAAGCTCATGATACCCCGTTGTTGATCCACCCAGGTAGCACCAAGATGTACCAGGACCTTCGTCAACGGTACTGGTGGCCTGGCATGAAGAAAGACATTGCTCGTTATGTTGATGAGTGTGACGTTTGCCGTCGCGTCAAAGCCGAACATCAAAGACCTGCTGGAACTCTGCAACCACTCTCTATTCCTGAATGGAAATGGGACAAGATTGAAATGGATTTTGTCACTGGTTTTCCGCGATCATAGAAGGGTCATGATGCGATCTTTGTCGTCATCGACCGATTCTCCAAAGTTGCCCACTTTCTGCCAGTCAAGGAGACGATCTCTGCTAGTCAGTTAGCAGACTTATATGTTTCCAGAATTGTTTCCCTCCACGGTATTCCGTTGGAGATCAGCTTAGACCGTGGCAGCATTTTCACCTCGAAGTTCTGGGATAGTTTCCAAGAAGCTATGGGCACTCACCTGAATTTCAGCACCGCTTATCACCCCCAGTCGCAAGGACAAGTCGAACGAGTTAATCAAGTGCTTGAAGATATGCTTCGAGCTTGTGTCATTTCATTCGGTAAGAAATGGGAGGAATCTCTTCCATTTGCTGAATTCTCGTACAACAATAGCTATCAAGCTAGTCTGCAGATGGCTCCCTTTGAAGTTCTTTATGGACGTAACTGTCGAACCCCTCTGAATTGGTCAGAAACTGGGGAACAAACTCTCATTGGTCCGGACATTATTCATCATGCCGAAGATCAGGTTCGCGTTATTCGTGAACACTTGAAAGCTGCTCAGTCCCGCCAGAAGAGCAACTATGACCGCAAGCACAAAGAAATGACATATCAACCCGGTGAACAAGCTTACCTTCGTGTCACTCCCATGAGAGGCACTCATCGTTTCGGGATCAAAGGCAAGTTAGCTCCTCGCTACATTGGCCCGTTCCGTATAATCTCTAGAAGTGGACCCGTGGCATACCGATTGGAATTGCCGTCGAACCTCTCTTAAGTCCACGATGTGTTCCACGTGTCGCAACTCCGTCGCTACTTCAAGGACCCCATCCGCGAAGTGGAACATGATATGATTGAGCTGCAGCAAGACTTGACCTATCAAGAGCATCCGAGCCGTATTCTCGATCAGTCTGAGCGTCGAACCCGCAACAAGTCTGTCAAATTCCTCAAGGTTCAATGGTCGAATCATTCTGAAGACGAATCCACTTGGGAGCGTGAAGATCGCCTTCGCATTGAATACCCCGATCTTTTCCTCGCTACCACTTAAATTCTCGAGACGAGAATTCTTGTAGTGAGGGAGATTTGTAACACCCTCAGTGTAAGGCAACAGTAAAACTTTTGTTAATGATCAAACCTCTATGATTAGCAAGTCTCTAATCACCTTGATCATGCCTTGTTCATCTTTGATTCCAAACAAACTCAAATTGCCTTTTGATGAATATTAAAAATAAGTGGAAATAAAACATTGTCCAATAATTGTGGTACCACTTTTGTAAAATCACTAATAATCAGTGGACCTTGCCAATATGGTTTTAGTTATTTATCATGCCACTGAATAAATCAAACAATTCATAACAGTGGTATAGCAGTGGTATTTAATACCTTTTTAGTAAAACAAAAATGCAAAAGAATTTATAAAAGGACAAAACTTTTTGTGGCACCTCTAATATATGCAACATAAATATTGGGGCAAGTTTCACTGTTGGAAAAAATCAAAACCTAGCTAAACAAAATGCAAACATAAAAGAAAACAGAAAAGAAAACAAAAAAAGGGAATTGCCTAAACTACGCCCAGGGCACAACCCCCCCCTCAGCCCACCCCCTCAACTCCTCTGGGCCCGGCCCACTCCCCCCCTCCCCTTGTCTTCTTCCCCGGGGCGCTGTTCACCTTGCGTGGAGGCCATCCCACGGTCGGCCGGCGTGCCGTGGCGGCCATCCAAGGCCGGCGGCGTGGATAAGACCTCCCCCGCACCCCTGCGCCTTGGAAACCCTAGCCGCCCCCTCCAGATCCCCCTCGCGCTCGCCCCTCGTCGTCTCCCCGCTCGAACCGAGCCCGCCCGTGGGCGCCTCATCGCCGCGCCGACGTCTCCGGCGTGGCCACCGGCCACCTCGGTCCGCGTTGGGTTGTCCAAGAGGACCGCCATCAACGACTCCTTCGATTCCATAGCGAATCGACCTGCGAAGCACCACAGCCGACGCCACGGTCTTCCTCCACCGGCATGGCCGCCGCATTGCCGCCCCGAGTTCGCGCCGCTCCGATACTCCCTCAAGCCCGCCGCCCTCCTTGACGTTTCCTGGTGAGCCTACGGCCATTTTCCCTCCCCTAGTGCACAGAACCGTTGCCCGGACGCTGTGCTGCCTCGAGGTCGTCCTCCGGCCGCCGCCATGGTCGGCCATGCCCCCGCTCCGAGGCCGCTCCGCGCGTGCTAGTGGCACTGGCATGCCCCTCGCGAACCATAGAGCCCCTCGGGTCAGTTGCGCGTATACAAACCCCCCTAGCTTCGTTCCCGTCGAGCTCCGAAAACGCGCCGCCTCCTCCGTCGTTGCCGACGTCGCTCCGGCGGGTCCCCGACGAGGAGACCACCACCCAAAGACGTGCGGCGAGCTCCTTTATCAAATGCGACCGGCCACGCCTCCTCCCGTAGACTACGGCGGGCTCGCGGCCAACCTCGCCGGAGTCCAGCCGCCGGCGAGCCCCCACCGTCGCTGACCAGTGGGCCCTCCACGTCAGGGGGGTTAAACACCCCTAACCCCACCCCTGGGCCACTGACATGCGGGCCATACAACCCTAATTAACCTGTTAATTAAAAACAATTAAAAGTAACCCCTCAAGCCACTGACATGTGGGCCCCTAGCCCTTAAGTTAATCACTAGATTTATTAACTAGGTTAATTAAAAATGTCTCACTGACATGTGGGACCCCCACTGTTTAATTAACTTAATTAAATTATTTAAATTAATATGGCACTGACCAGTGGGACCCACTGGTCAGATTTTTAATCTGGATATTGTTTATTAAATTAATAAAAGAAAATAGGAAATGTTTTATAAAGGATTTAAATTGAATTAAAATTTTAAAATTGAATATCCTTTAAACCGTAACTCGGATTGAAAAAGTTTATACATGAAAATTGATCAGAAAAATATAACGAATACAGATACGCTATCCGTATGTCTACCCCACCCCCCTAACACACCGATCATTGACATTCCGCCCTCCGGGTTGTCTGTCGATAATTCCTGGTGCCGGTAAAAGCCTGCCGGATGAATTTATTCCGAACACGAAAGTTGTTCGTATTGTTTCAACTAGCACGGTTACACCATCCACACGTTTGTCGGATGTCCACGACACCTCCGGCATGAACCCTTCCCCCTCCGGACACCCTGTCCGGTAATCACCCGGAGCCGGTATTTCATCCCCGGATGAATTCCCGCTCCGAGCAACGTGCATTGCACTGCGCTAGAACACCGTTAACATTGCTTACGTCATGCCTTTCATCTGTTTGCTATGATTTCTTTGTATTTACTGTTTCTCCCCCCATTATTCTCCGGTAGACCCCACTCCTACCGCCGACTACACTGCTGCCGGGTACGACTACTTCGTCGACGACCCTGCCTCTACTGCCGAGCTTCCAGGCAAGCAGAGCCATTCTCTTCCCCAGATATCGCCTACCTTTTCCGTACTTGCTTGCACTAGGCATTGTTACTGCTGCTGCTACGATTACAATCCTATTCAATTGCATAGCCTGTTTTTGTCGCCCTTGATGTACCTCCTTTATCCTATGCTGCCTATTGTAATTATGCATTATTCAGCAGTGAGCCCTGCGCATTGTTAGCTAGGATTAGATAGCGGGCCGTGACCACTCAGGGGAGTGAACACGGATACAATATTTACAACTGCACAGGTACGGTACAATGCAGACACTGCCTAAGGCCCCCTAGCTCGGCTCTGCCGAGCCACCTTCAAGTGTGAGCTATCAAGGAGTAATCCTTGTACTCCACTCGTTGATGACTCTGTATAGCCGCTCTAGGTACCTGAGCACGGTTGTCCTTAAGGTAAGAAGTCGGGCGACCCAACGGTGCCCGCGAGAGGTATTGCATCGGGAACGACAGGGAGGGTACGATCGACGTTACTGGCGTGCTTGGCCCCTGCTCGTATCTCGCGAGAGTTACCAAACTACGAAAAGTCGAGCTCTACCAAGAGCACACGCGAGACAAGGTAAGGAGACAGGTCACCTTGTTGGTAACCGCAGTGACTTGGTGGGACGACAGGGCAGGCACCGATGTACTGGTGGTCCTGACTGCTGTCGTTGACCGCGGGTCGGTTAAGTCGAGGCAACGATAATGGTTGTCACGCAGGTTAATTAAAATGCTAAATGGTTCGTCGGATGACTTGAGAGGACGCAAAGGCCTGTACGCACTACCTTCACGTGGGATAAGGAGTTATGGGCTCCCCTGCGTCGTAGTTTGTCCGAAAGCTCTTCAGACGTCAGCAGTACCGCGGCCTGCGCCGGGAAGTGGTGTCTTCTTCGTCCGGACGGTGTATTTTTGAATTTGCTTTCGCTTGTCAGAACCCCAATTAGGGCAAGTGCTAGGGCTTGTTTGACCCTTTTGCATCATGAAAAATTCAAAAGCAATTCAAAAATGGGGAAGCAGAAAGCCCTGAGAATTTATTTGAAATGGCCAGATAAAAATCTTTTTCCAAAAATCATTTGAATGTTTGAAAAATTCCTATAAATGATGCTGATCATTTTAAAAGTGGTTTGGCTATTTTCCCATACTCATGGAATTTTCTAATATTCAAATAGTGCCCTGGAAATTAAATTTGACCCCTATTTGATTTGAAATTCAAATTTATTGAATTTAAAAAATGCTCAAATTCTATAAGTGACTTGCTACTGGTCACCTAGGATTTATAAAAATGTTTGGGCATTTTACAAAATTGCTCTGCTATTTATTTTGGGGCAAAACCAATTACAGAAAAGATAATAGCAGAAACAAAACAAAGATTTTTTTTTTAAAAAGGAAAGAGGCCCAGCCAGCAGGCCTAGCCGGCCCAACTCGGGGAGGTGGCCCAGCCCGGGGGCACCACCGTCTTCTTCCCCGAGCCAGGAAGGCAGGGCGCTGCGTGGCGTCCATGCCGGCGTCGCCAGGCCTCCCACGGCTCCCTTCCGTGCTCATCCGGCGACGTGGAGACCCGGAGAAGCCCCAAGACCGTTTCCCCCCTCTCTCTGGTCGCCTGCACCTCCTCCTCGTCGAGATCCCGCGCGACCCGAAGCTCACCGCCGGCCACCCCTGCGAGAAGACGTGGCCACCGTGCCCCTCGGGCTGCACCAAGCTGTCCAGAGAGATCCCCGCGGCCGTCTTCGTCTTCGCGCCCGGTCAATTGGCGCCGAGAGGCTTCCACGACGACGCCACCTCCAACTTTCCACCGCCGGCCGCCGCGAGCTTCGTTGACGAATTCCAGCGCCACCAGTTCGCCCCCGGCCTCCTCTCCAACCTCTTCGTCCTCCCCGTACTCCGGTGAGCGAAACACCCCTAACCCCTGCCTTTTCCGCGCTTCCAGTCATCGTGCCCGTCGAGCCGAGCTCCGGCTGCCGCCGCACCTCCACGCCGACGAGACTACGGCCACCCCTAGCCCTTCCCGTGGGCACGAGGTGATGCGGACGTGCACGAGGAGCACTTCGGTGCAATCCTCGTGCCAAACCGTGGCCGGAAGGCCCCCCCGGCGTGTCGCCGCCGTGCCCAGTAGCCGCCGCCGGTTAACCGCCGGTGGGCGGTTTAGTTAAGGGCTAATCCCCCTGCTAAATGAACCCTAGGGCCACTGACAGGTGGGCCCTGCCCCTAATTAAGCCTCTGCTAACTTAATTCAAACCGGGGATTAACCCCCTGAGGCTGACACTCTGGCCCCACTGGTCAGTCCCCCCCTGACGTCATCCCCACGCTATGCTGGCGCAATAATTCAATTCCATAAAATAGAAATGATTTAAATAAAACAGAGAAAATTCCAGAAAATAAGTTAAACTTGGAAAATTCATAACTAATTCATTTTAACTCCAAATATAACAAATAATATGTTTAAAAATATCAGAAAAATCCAAGGATTATGAATATGGGCTCTGTTTTCATGTTTGACCAATTAAAATTGGGTGAACAGTGCAAAACATCCATATGGCTTTATTTCAAATTCAAATTTGAAGCACATTTGCAAATGACTTTGCATTTGACTTCTTTTAAATGGAATTGTACCCACATTGTGACCAAGAACATCACCATTTCAATATTGATCATGTGTTTGATGCATTGCAAATAAATTTATACCTTGTTTGATTGTTTGCTCGATAGACGTGCAACTGGAACCGGAGGCCACCGCCTTCGTTGAAGACACCGATATCGAACCTCGTCAGCATGGCAAGCAAACCCCATTGATCATGTCTATAAAATCCCAATTCCCTCTCAGTATCGCTTATGCATGTTTAGGAGATCACTTTGTAACGATTCTACCGCATAGTTGAACCCATATCCAATGCATGACCTATCATCTTGTCACAGTAGTAAGCAAACCACAATCCTAGCTGACATAGGAGTTGATTGATATCATTAAGCCCCTGCAACTGTTACAGCTTATTGCATGCTTAGTGTTACATGAGGTTGTTTTTTATGTGAGTCGGGATGATGGTGAACATGGTGTTGATGAAAGTGAAACTGTGTCGGTGAATCCACCCTAATACAAGGTGAACGATGAGAGGCTGTGTAGGAGTACACAGTGGGTTGTCTCGTTGAACACTGCCTTAGGCATCGAGTTCTTGTATGGTAATCCAAGACAAAGAGTACAACCACACATTGGGCTCACTGACCCCTCTCGGCCTAGTACCTTGATCCGTGTCGATGTCCAGGAGTCACATTAGTTCGGGCTTTCCATTTGGCATCTGCATAGAAAAAGAATGAAGGAATGGTTGCATCATATAGATATGTGGGTGCACCTGTGAGGCAGGAAAACCATCTGCCAGAGGTGGCGTCTCGGTCACCTACATTGTTTGAGTCTGTTTCGTTGATCCGGCCGGGCTCTCGAGCGGAGGAAAACTCAGATAGTCGACTCCTGGAATAGACCGGTTGTGAGCGAAGTGTCGTGGTGAACATCCTCGCTGTCACCTCTTGAACGGTGGCGAGACCTGGCGGTAACCGATGGTCATGTGTGTGTAGTTTACACCCTTGCAAGGTTAACAAAACTATTCGAATAGCCGCGTCCGCGGTTAAGGACTACTTGGAACCTGTACCTGATTATTAGACAACTTGAATGGATACTTATAAAACTCGCAAGATAAGCGTGAGTGCTATGGTGTGCCTCCTCGTGGGGAAGTCGAGGAAGTAACCATAGTGGTGTATTGGTTGGAGATGTAGTGGACTCATGTACGCTTCTTACCTCAAGTCTGGTATTCGTAGTTCAGGAATAGCCAAGTCAAAGCTGGCACTTCTGCATGATGAAACCCCACCTCCTTTACCTTGATACTTGAGCATGAGTAGTGTAGTTCTGATGTAAGTCTTGCTGAGTACGACTTTGTACTCACGTTTGCTTATTCTATGTTTTAGATGAGAACCCGGACCCCGATGGAGTCATCAACCTGAAGCTCGACGTTGACTAAGTTAGCATAGTCCCAGACAGCAGTCTGGTCCCTCGTGGAAGGGCATGTTTGTTTACAAGGCTTCTCTAAGCCATTTGTTAAACTTGTCTGTACTCAGACCTAATTTGCTTCCGTTGTATGATGTAATGTTGATCACAGACATGTGATCTTTGTATGCTCTATGTGTATATCAATAAAGAATACTTTGTAGAGTTATGTGATGATACCTGCTGTTCATACTAGGCATGTGTGCTGCGTGTATGTTTATAACATGCATGTCTTAGTATGGGTTTTCGAGACCTTAGTTGTGATCTGGCTGGCGGTCTTTTATACACCAAGTGGACCTTAGATGTGCGCAGCTTGGGGCATCGCGATGCAATTGCTCGTGACTCTGTCACGTGCACACTTAGTTGTATGATCGAGCCCGCCCTAGACCCCGACTAAGTGATCGGGCTGGAGTAAGTCTATGTAAGAGTTAGGATCCAATCGATAACATGGTTGAGGCGACTTGTCTATGAGTATGGGATTCACCACCCATAAGCATTTAGACTTGTGAGCGGACGATGAGGACCCATCTCAGATGATCATCCGGCCTGAATGGGATGCCCCTCACGTTCGATGCTTACCGAGAACGTTCTGTGCTTGGCCTTGTCTGCTTAGACAAGTGGGTACGGTTCTCGGCTCTCCATGTGATTGTATCGTGACTGGAATTACATAAGCTAACCCCGGGTCCGGACATCGCTTCACCGGCCAGCCACGCACCGTGCAGGAGCGTGCACGGGTGAGGGTCCTAGACCCCTTGGCGCATAGGATATAGTCCGGCGGATGGCCTCTCTGTTGAGCCTAGGATGGGCTGCGTCGTGTCGGATAGCCTCGGTGGGGCGTTCCCTAACAAGGTTCACGCCACCCTGGAGATCCGAGCGTGCAGGATGAACAGTAGTGCACCCCTGCAGGGAGTTTAATCTATTCGAATAGCCGTGTCCACGGTATCAGGACGCTTTATGCTGAAGCTGGATCTTACCACTAAAAACTACTACTATTAAACTGTTGGTTCCGGGTTTTCTTCCTCGCAGGGAAGTCGAGGAGGGGAACTCGGAGGCATTATTATTATTAATCATTACAACTTAATATTATACAATGTTGCAGCAACTTCTGCTTCATTGTTACTTTATTGCTTTATATGAACTGTTGGTTGATTCTCTTCTCATGCTGCAAGACACGTCAGAAGATGCTAGTCTTCGATAGGCCTAGCTTCTTACCCTTATTCTGATTTCTATCTTGCAGTCCACTATATACAACCTCCCCTTTCCATTTGATACAAATGCATAATGCTTAGTAGCGGACGTAAGACTCGCGGGTATGCTAGATACTCACCTTTTCTTTATTTCCCCCTTTATGTTTTCCCTGATCGGCCGCTGCAGTCGACGTTGGAGCCCAGGAGCAGGAGTACCCCGGAGGCGGATACTACTACGTCGAGACCCCCGCTGACCAGGACCAGGAGTAGTTTCGGAGGCTCCCAGGCAGGAGGCCTTGCCTTTTCGATCTGTATCTCTGATGTTATTTGTGCTAGCCTTCTTAAGTCAAAACTTGACTAACTATGTCTGTACTCAGATATTATGGCTTGTATAACTTTGTATTCGGGTCCGGGTGACCCCTTATCTTGTAACATATTGGTTTATCCTTTTGTGTTTAGTGTTGTGCTGTGATATTCTCACCGTGGCACCCTAATCTCAGCCGTGTACCCTGCGTGTATGATTATTGTACACGGATTGATTTTGGGGGCGTCACAATATATCACTTCATCAATAATGAATGATAGTTGATCATCATTTGTTCTCTATCAATCTCTAATCTAAACAAGAATAATTAAAATATAGAAATGAGATAGAATTAGTTGGAATTTGAGGTCATCTAAAGCTCAATCCTTCACTGGAGTTTTAATTTGATTTTGGTGACTTTTTAATTTGAAAACACATGTGGTCTATCAATATTGCAAGATGATGGCGTCGGTTGGCGGGTATGGTCTTTTGTTTGTGTTCCCCGGAAACGACGTCAACAATTTGCTTGATGGGTGTAGATAACATCTCCTCGTTAGTTACCCCAAGTGGAAAGTTATGATGTAGATTGTAGCAAATTTCCCTCGTTGAAGATACCAAGGTTTGTCTCTAGTAGGACTCCATTGACTACGAGAAGGTGACAACGGCGCCAGAAATTTGGTGGTGTGTATGTTGACGTGGCCCTGCACACAGAAACAAATAACTTTGCTCCCAACGAGTCAGAGAGGTTGTCAATATCTCCGGTCTTGTTGTTTACAAAGGGTCAAAACACAAGGGTGGAAATAATAGTAGTGATTGCAAAGGAAAGTAAATAAAAGAAGTAAAGGTAGACGGTGTAAACTATGATGGAAATATGGACTGGGGTCCCATGAATTTCATTATTGATGTCTCTCTCCCAAAACACGATAAACAACTATGTTGGGTGAACAAATTACAGCTGGGCAATTGACAGAATTATAAACGCACCGCAATGCTAATTATGCTACAAGAAATCTAGAGGCTCAATCGTATGGGCATTACTCCAAAATGAGTAGACCGTTTATTCATCCGCATCTACTCACTAATCATCCACCTTAAGATATATATCCAGAATATATCGCTGGTATTAAGTTGCGAACCCCAGCCAAACTGTAGGCTTAGAGCAAAAGACAACTGCATTGTCACTCTATGCGTAATGTAAGAAACCATTACAACCACTACAAAATCGTGGATATCTTTTGACAAAAACTAGCATGACAGAGGGACAAACGTCATCGAAGTATGTTTTTCTTTGACGTATACCGTCACCAGGTAATCACCCTCCCGTCCCAGCGCCCAGGCCAATTTTGGTGACAGTCCCGCCTGACTTTAGAGGACGTATTTGGCTGTCACGGGTCCTTCTTATTTTCTGCGACAATTGTACGTGTCGCAAAACATGGTTTAACTCGTCAACACGATTGTATTTCGATTCTCGGCAAATAAAAAATGTCTTAGTGTTCCAAAATAAGTATGTTCGTCGGGTTGAAGATAGGAAAATTAAATAATAAATAGTACCAAAATAGCATTCTACGAGATTCGAACCCCGAAACCTCACGCTTTCATACGCGTTCGCCTCGGTGATTTACCAGTAGGCTAGTGTTCGACTTGTGAATTTTTTATGTAGGATAGTTATTTTCGAGTGGATGTAACATTCATTTTCGTATAATTTAGCCCAATGGCTCCATAAATTAAAAACAATACATGCTCACATATCTATAATACTATAATAGATCATCCCCACTATCTTTTCTATCTCAACATGCAAGCATGCCACATCGCCACACAATTATGATTGGGATGGTCCACATCAATATGCAACCATGCTTGAGACAAGACCCACCACCACATGCAACCATGCATGCATGGAAAACATATTTTTCATTCCCTTACAATACTTCTATTCAAAAAACAATTTATAAATATACACAATTAAATATAGTAAGTTGTATGTGTTTTTAAATTTTTGATCCATTTGTTATTAATCTAAATATTTAAAATTCACGTAATTAATTTTTTTTAAAATATTAGACGACCAATTCCCGTGATCCTCATTAACTTATTTATCTCAACATAGAAGCATGCCACATCACCACACAATTATGGATAGGATAAAGACCACCCCAACATACGACCATGCATGGAAAAATATTTTTCACTCTGTTATTATACTTATATTAAAAAAACAATAACTAAACATAATCAAATATAATAAATTGTATTCTTTTATTTTTTTGGTTCGTTTGTTATTAATCTAAATATTTAAAATTTACATAATTAAATTTTGTTGAAACATAGAGCAACCAATTCCCGCAGCAAGGCGCGGGGTATCATCTAGTTAGTACATAACCACCATGCATTTGTACATCAACACAATACTTTGTTTTTGCATACAACAATTAAATACGATTACAAACACTTAGTGTTCTACATAATTTAGTAATACAATACATACAACACGAATAATCTAGTACGACCCTTGTAATAACATACGACGACTCAATCTAAATTAATCTACTGTACATACTATTATATACACTAGTTGAACGTAGGCATGCACGCTCTAGCGATTCACCACCGGTAGATGTTCCCTTTCTGGCGCTTCCACCCCCTGAAAGTTCCCTCGTCTATCTTCTCACGGGGGCGGAGCCATTCACACAATTCTGAATGCAGTAGACCCAATGACTAAACCTCTTCCACAGGGCAAGTTTGAAGAACACCGAGAGACTATTGGTGTTAGATACATACCTGATGTAAACTAGTGTAATTTGTACTCTAGTGCAAGTGGGAGACTTTTGGATATGTGCCCTAGAGACAAATTAATAAAGATATTTGTCACATATACGTTTTGTTCATAATACGTTTTATACTGTGCTATAACTGTATTACTTGGAAATACTAATACAGGTGTAGTATAAAACATAGGTCTGTAGTTTAGCTCGGGTAAACTATCTCATTGGGGAATTGATTGATCAAGCTTTCCTGATCATGGAGACACTTAAGTCCATTGACAATGAGGTCATGTCATTAGGGGAATGATGTGATGGACATACACCCACCTAAAGTATTGCAATGTGATCGAGTCACATAGTTCAGCGTTGCGATGACTTTGTAACGTATGGCTTAGTCCTTAGACCGTAATGATCATACGTAATTGTCATCTATGAGGAGACTTTGATTTGTATCCCACCGCCTGACTGAAATATGCTGGCTATAACCGTGCACTTTGGGTATTCTGAAATAGATGGTTGATGAGTATGTTAACAGATCAGAGCGGGTTTTGTCAGTCCTTGTAACAGGACAGGTACTCTCGGCCCACTCGGTGATATTGCATCAATAGCTTGCAAGCAGGTGACTAGGTCACGGGAGATGCAATAGGCACGGACGAGTAAACTTTTTTGTTGTGAACGAGATGTGAACACGGTATGTGGGATACCGACGATCGAACCTCGGACAAACAAAGTACTGCAACACAAAGGGATTACACCGTATCGTTAACGGTTTCCAAAAGCGATTGAAGTTCATTCGATGGAAGCGCTGGGGCTGTCAAGGATTGTAACCAGGTCCAACTGACTAGTCATTGGTCAATGAGAAGAGTCTCGACCATGTCTGCTATTTCCTGGACTGTTAGGGTGTTACACTTTAGGGAAATCGATGCATAGGACAGTTTTGGGATCAATCGGTGAAATAGGAGAAATCACCGGAATAGTTCCGGAGGTGGACGGAAGTTGTTCCGGACATTTTGAATGGTTCAAAATAAAGTTTAATTTGTTTTAATAATGTTTTATTATTTAATTATCTGAATTAAATATTTAAACATATTAAAATAATTAAAAAATGGAAAAAAGGTTATATGGGCCTATGGGGCCCATTAGGGGAGGAGGGGGTTTCCCCCCTTGGGCTTGGCGCCAAGGGTGGGTCCCATCCCCCTAGTTCGGCGCACTACCCCCTTGGGAGTTTAGTCCCACATGGGGGAGGGGAGGAGGATGGCACCCCCCTTGGCCTATATAAGGAGGGGTACACCCCCCTTTTCCAACACACAATTATTCCTCTCTCTCTCCTTCTCCTTCCTGGAAGTGGACTCCCCTTGTTTGGAGTCTGCACCTGGACTGGAGTTCTCCACCATAAGGCAGGCTGTCGCTCTGCTGGAGTCGGGATCCAAATCTGTCTTTCTTCCGCTGCTCGCCTGGTTCAGGGCCCGTGAGGAACATCGATTGTACCGTACGTGTATAATATCTTCGAGGCACTACACCCATGGTGCTACTTCATCGCTGGAGGTCAAACGGGACTCATCCTCGCCGGTGGTCTACTACACGGCAGGGAGGTCGTAGTTACGAGTCTACGCCATCCACGTTCGCAAGAACGTTTCCCTCTTTCGGTCTTCAAAGGTATGAACACCTATTCCCTCAGTTACTTTACATCGCCATAACATAGATCTTGGGTTCGGGTACCGTAGGTATGAAAAATTTGTGTTTTCTTCCCCGTATCCCAACAGTGGTATCAGAGCTAGCTATGCGTAGTTGTATTGTATGGGTAGAACACGTCTAGGATGTGGGCTTCGAATCTTCATTCGTTACCCTCCCACGTGTACTCATTTAGCGTTGCCGCAATGTTTGATGAAGCAGCCCCGACCAACCTTACGCGTTTACGCGAGACTGGTTCCACGCTTGATATATGGATTGTACCATATAAAGGGGCTAGGGGGTGTCTGTCTCTCTGCATTAGCGATGCAAAGATGTTTGCAACGGAGGGCCCCGACAGGGGTGTAATAGAGACAGATGGGAGACGGTGTTGTGACATGTTTTTCGCAGGATAGAAATGGTTCTCTCTCTTGAAACCCCTAGCAGCCACGTAAAACTTGCACAAGCTAAAGTAGAAAGGCGTTTGACTTTGCTTTGCATGAAGGGGGATCATAGTTTCTATGATTTACAGTTTTACTTCCCGTTTATGCTAGTATGCTAGATATGACGACGGTAGCACAAATAGGACCATCTCTCACAATACCAACATTGTGTTCTCTCTTGGTGGGCACCGCCTGGAAGGTTCTCCCATATGGCCGACATTCCATACATACCGGGTGTCACACATATTAAACGGCGTTCGCATGAGGTTGGGTTCGGCAAGCCTGGCATATGCAGATATGGCCTTGCTGAACAGCAAACATCAAGGTTCGATTGGCAAGCTTGACGTATGTAGATGTGGGCCTGGAACACAGTAGATCGAAAGATCGAGCACGAGTCACATACCTGATGTGATTGGCTTAGAGGCCTACCTGGGTCGCATACTGATGGCCGTGACGATCAGGGGAGGTATGGGGTCTGGGATTGTGTAATCACTTAGTTAAATTGAGAGGTGTTTATCTAAGTGGGAGCTTTTCTAGAATTTTGAAGATTAAATTGAAAACTCCACATTATGAACAAAAGTCTAAATATGTATCCTTGTGAATCAAATTTGTAGATGGAAGCACCACACCCCTCGTTGAACTTAGGATCCTTCCTAGAGAAAGACAAACTGAAAACTGATGGGTCAAACTTCACCAACTGGTTCCGCACCCTGAGGATTCTCCTCGTTCCCCTCAAAATGGCATACGTACTAGAGGGCGCGTTAGGTGACGCACCAGCAGATGATGCCAGTCAGGATGAGAAGAATGTCTATCCCTCCAAGACTGATGATTACAACCTTGTCCAGAGTGGCATGCTCTACTCCATGGAGGCTGAGCTACAGAAACGCTTTGAGAGGATGGGTGCATATGAGATTATCACCGACCTCAAGGAGGTCTTTTCACCTCAAGCCAGGGTTGAACGGTATGAGGCTTCTGAAGCCTCCTTCTTAGCAAAGATGGACGAGCACGGCAGCGTGAGTGAGCACGTGGTCAAGATGTCTGGCTACGTTCAACGCTTGAATGCTCTAGAATGTCAGATTCCAGATGAACTTGCTGTTGATAGGGTGTTGCAGTCGCTTCCCCCTAGCTACAAAGAATTTGTGCTGAACTACAACATGCAGGGGATGACCAAAACCCCTTCTGAGTTGTTCGCCATGCTGAAGAGTGCTGAGGTGGAGATCAAGAAGGAGCACTCTGTCTTCATGGTCAACAAGACCACTGAGTTTAAGAAGTCAAGCAGGCGGGAGAAGGCTAAGAGAGGTGGCCCCAAAAGGGATGGCAAGTCAGTTGTCGTTCCTCCCAAGGCACCTAAGCCCAAACCCGTAGTTGAGTGCTTCTACTGCAAGGGTGAAGGTCACTGGAAACGCAACTGCCCCAAGTACCTAAAGGACAAGAAGGCCGACAAGGTCGCCAAGAGTGACGAAGGTATATTTGATATACATATTGTTGATCTTTTCTTGACAAGCGCCGGGAACACATCCTGGATACTTGATACATGATCTGTCGCTCATATTTCTAATTCCGTTCAGGGACTAAGGAATAAGAGACGCTTGCTAAAAGATGAAGTGACGATGCGCGTGGGGAATGGCTATCAAATTGATGTGTTGGCGGTCGGCACGAAGCATCTTAGTCTCCCTTCATGATTAGTTTTGGTTCCGAAGAAATGCTACTATGTACCCGCATTGAGTGTGAAAATTGTTAGTGGCTCTTGCTTGAAGCGAGACCACTATTCTTTTAAGTCTGATACAATTGGTTGTTCGATTTATAAGGATGAAGTGTTTTATGTTCACGCGCCGTAGCAACGTGGTTTATTCGTACTTGATATCGATGGTGACGTGTGTCACATTAACAATATAGAGGCCAAAAGATTAAAGAGTAGTGATGAAGAGCACATGATGATGTGGCATTGCCGACTTGGTCATATTGGTATAAAGCGCATGGAGAGGCTCCATAAGGATGGACTTCTTGATTCATTTGATTTTGGATCCCTTGATACATGTGAACCATGCCTCATGGGCAAAATGACAAGGACTCCATTCAATGGGATAATGGAGCGTGCAGATGACTTATTGGGGATCATACATACAGATGTATGTGGACCCATGAACATCCCCACACGCAATGGTCTTCGTTACTTCGTGACCTTTACTGACGACTTGAGTAGATATGGTATATTTACTTGATGAAGCATAAGTCTGAAACCTTTGAAATGTTCAAGGAATTTTAGAATGAGGTCGAGAATCAACTCGGAAAGAAAATCAAGCACCTTCGATCGGATCGAGGTGGCGAGTATTTAAGTCACGAGTTTGGCGATCATCTGAAGTCTTGTGGCATAGTACCACAACTTACGCCGGCAGGCACACCTCAGAGAAACGGTGTGGTTGAACGACGTAATCGAACCCTATTGGATAGCGTACGATCGATGATGTCTCATACTGATTTGCCTGTGTCATTCTGGGGGTATGCGTTAGAAACTGCCGCTTACGTTCTTAATAGGGCACCATACAAATCCGTAAAGACAACACCATTTGAAGAATGGCATGGCACGAAACCTAAGTTGTCTCACCTGAAGATTTGGGGTTGTGAGGCATATGTTAGGAAACTACAGCCTGACAAACTTGAATCCAAGGTGGATAAGTGCATCTTTGTGGGCTATCCCAAGGAAACTTGTGGATACACCTTCTACAATCAGTCTGAGAGCAAAACTTTTGTTGCCAAGACTGGACAATTTCTTGAGAAAGATTTTCTCTCGAAAGAGTTGAGTGGGAGGAAAATAGACCTCAATGAAGTGACTGACCAATCACTCCAATTGGAATAAACGACCACATAAGTTGTTCTGGAACCTTCTTCCACAGTGGGAGCTGAAGAGAATGGCCAAAACGACATTCATAACGATCATGACATACATGATGATCATGATGAGAATGAAGAGGAACCTATTATGCCCCGTAGGTCATCAAGAGTCCGTCAAGTTACTGAGTTTTACGGACAGCTTGTGAATGCAATCTCGGCTGATGAGTCAGATGAACCTACGAGTTACAAAGAATCAATGGAGGGACCCGAGTCCAAGAAGTGGCTTGAAGCCATGAAATCCGAAATAGACTCCATGAACACCAACAAAGTTTGGACTTTGGTGGATATTCGCGAGGACCGCAAGGCCGTCGAGAATAAATGGATTTTCAAGAAAAAGATTGACGCAGACAGAAACGTATCTGTCTACAAAGCTTGACTTGTCGCGAAGGGGTTCCGAAAAATTCAAGGAGTTGACTACGAGGAGACGTTCTCTCCTGTAGCGATGATAAAGTCTATTCGGATCCTACTAGCAATAGCTGCATATCATGATTACGAGATATGGCAGATGGATGTGAAAACTGCATTCCTAAATGGCAACATTGAGGAAGAGTTGTATATGATGCAACCAGAGGGGTTTATCGATCCAAGGAATGCTGTTAAGGTGTGAAAGCTTCAACGGTCCATCTATGGGTTGAAGCAAGCATCTCGGAGCTGGAATCTTTGATTTGATGAGGTCATTAAAGATTTTGGATTTGTCCAAAACGTCGAAGAGTTCTGCGTCTATAAGAAACTGAGTGGGAGCTCTGTAGCATTCCTTGTGTTATATGTAGATGACATAGTGCTAATAGGGAACGATAAGAAATTCTTAGGAGAAGTGAAGGAATATATGAATGGACAATTTTCCATGAAGGACCTTGGTGAAGCTTTGAACTAAACTAACCCGGACTAACGCTATTCTTAGTAGAGTTTCCTGTATGGTTTTATTGTGTGCATGAAAATGGATTTTTAGGTACCTCGGAAAA
Organism: Bromus sterilis; assembly: GCA_950022295.1. Taxonomy (NCBI): domain Eukaryota; kingdom Viridiplantae; phylum Streptophyta; class Magnoliopsida; order Poales; family Poaceae; genus Bromus; species Bromus sterilis. The sequence continues at coordinate 276,492,125 of OX465599.1, read as the reverse complement.
TTTCAGGAAAATTCATGAAAAATCCACGCACGCGAAGCTTCCACGAGCCATAAGTGGGGCCAGAGGGGAGCCACAGGGGCTCCAGGCGCCCTGCTGGCGCGTCCCCACCCCTGGTCGCGTCAGGAGGCCGCCTGGAGGACCCCCCCTCCTCTGGTGCCCTACTGAGTCCCCTATTTATTCCCGTGACGCGAAAACCCCAGAACAAAAGTCGCTTTTCCAGTTTCCGTCGCGGAGCCGCCGCCACCCTCTGTTCTTCTCCGAGAGGGCTAATCTGGAGGCTGTTTTGGCCTCCGGAGAGGGGAGATCATCGCCATCATCATCACCACTCCATCCTCCCTCCATGAATTCTCTTCACATGTGTGATTAATTCCCTGCTGTAGGCAAAGGGAATGGTAGGGGTTGGATGAGTTTGATCATGTAATAGTTCGTTAGATTGTTGGGGGCATGTTGCCTATCATTTACTTTGGTGTTTATCATATTAACACAGGAGCACCTTAATCTCCATAAGTTCCCTTTGGCCCCGTTCGTAGCGGGATGGTAGGACAAAAGATGTTGTGCAAGTTCTTACTGCAAGCACGCACAACTACCTACGGGATACATGACTAATGTTTGATATTTTCCTAGATGATCCTTGATTTTCTGTGTGCCTTGCCCCGTGTTAAAATTTATTACATGTTCACTCTTATCCAAGCAGCGCCCAACCATCCATCTCCCTAGCTTACAGTGTTTTTAATCCTGCTGCTTACTAGTAGTTTGCTTTTGTTGTTTTACTTTCGTTGTCGCCACTACCACTATCATATCACCGTTGCTATTAATATTTGTTGCAAGCAAGTATATTTCAGGTGCGGTTGAATTGCCAACTCAACTGTCAAAGCTTATAAATATTCTTTGGCTCCCCTTGTTTCGAATCAATAAATTGGGTTATCTTACCCGTGAAGGCTATCTCGATCCCCTACAGTTGAGGGTCATCAATCGATAGTTGTGTCCAGTCAGGAGGTTGTTGCTCCCTTTCCCCCTCCTTCTCTGATCTGATTGTCGTCCAACGTGAAAGACCCAACTTCACTCGTCGCCACGACCGCTGGCGTCCACAACCCGTTCAATGAAATGTCCGAAGGTACAACAAATATATTGTTTTTCTAGTTTGTGAAAAACAAGTCTTGTTTAATGGAATTATGGGTTGATGTATTCAGTTATGTTGCATGTAGTGTTGATGTGGAACTTTTTTGCAGAACATTAATCTTTCATCTCAAGTTTTTTATGATGATGTAATTCCCTCACAAGAATATTACAGACAAGATGTGCATGAGGAAGTTCCCAATTTGGATATGTATATAGAGGGATTTATTGATGCACCTACAAAGGGAAGATTGCCAATTTACTAAGAAGATGAAAGTGTGTTGTTATGTGTGGCATGGAAAATAACTAGTATTGATGGAACCATTGGCAGCAAGCAAGCCTTGGCCACTTATTGAAACTGGATCAAAGAGTTCTTTCATGCCCGTAACACTTATGGCTATGATTATCCGATGCTTTTCTTCAACACCAATGGGCAACGATATCCACAGGTTTCAAAATCAGTCTTCTTGCTTGACACAAGTCGAACACATTCCTCCTAGTGCTTGTAGTGTGTATGCCTAGGTGATTGTTTGCACAAATTCTTGAATTGTTTCTCCATGTATTTAATGTGTAGGTGGCTAATATGCTAACTTTTTATCGTTTGTGTTTTGTAGCTCAACATTTCTCAAGGTTTGTTTGTGACAAGAGGGGAGAAAAGGGAGAAAACGAAGAAGGAGACATGGAAGCTTTCACCCTCCATCATTGTTGAAGGGGCTTGACCACGAGGAGAAGTGGAAGAATTTCCATATCTATGATTTTTGTAATAAGAAGAACTCCATGAGTTCGATTGGAAATGACACAATAGTTAAGATGATGATTTTGCATCAAGTGGTGATGAAGGTATACGAAGCCCCACTCTGAACTCGGTCGACAGTTCGAGAAAGGTAGATCAAAGAAAATATGTGAAAGAGAACAAAGGGAATAAGGCCATGGACATGGAAATAAAGGAATCATCAGGCATCATCATCAATGTAAGAAAATAATACACCAAAGGAAGAAATCTTATGAAGTTAAAGGAAGTGAGAGGGAGAGGATGACGATCGAGCTTAAGAAGGCGATGGTCGAGAGGAGGGTGCTGGTCGAGGGGCAGCTGGTGAAGGCTGAGGAGCTAAAGGCGTTGGACAAGTATCATAAGGTGGCAATGGAGGAAAAATAAAAGGCACCATAGACCGTCAAATGATGTATGGTAAAGGGAACAAAAGTGTAAGCAAAAGCATTAATATAGTTGGCATGGGAGATATTGAGATACCTTTACCGTTCACCGTTGACTGGAAAGTTGCACTTCTCAAAAGAATTTTATCTCTGTTTTCAAAACCAAGAGCTCTGGTACATGTTTAGTCTTTGCTTCCAACCATGGGTTTTCAACCTTGCCATCAAAAATCCACGGTTCGAGAGTCTCCCCTTCTTTCTTCAAAAGCACCAACTATTGAGAGCATAATTGTCATTCTTAGTGTAACATGCATTGTCCCAAAGTACCACATTGTCTTCTGCGTGATTGTGATATTTCTTGTTCTGAAATTCTTAGTTCTAGTCTCCTTTAAAACTCTGGAGGAGTTTCTGCATTTATGTTTTTCTTCACTCATGGAGGCTAGCGAGATACCACTCTAGTATGTTCAAGCTATGTGCATTGTGACCTTGTCTTGATTTTCGGCAGCATATTATTTACTTTTGGTTGTTTGTGATTGATCACTTGAAAGAAGGATTGCTTCGTGCATTGTCCTTATAGCATTGTTTCAATACTTGCTAGTAGTACATGCTTATATACATCTTATGAAGCAAAAGAGTTTGTCAAAGTTTTCCTTGTCGCGTCCAGTTCGTTGAACTGAATTGCTTGAGGACAAGCAATATGCTAACCTTGGGGGAGTTGATACGTCTCAAACGTATCTACTTTTCCAAACACTTTTGCTATTGTTTTGCCCTCATTCTTGCATGATTAGAACTAAACTAACTCGGACAGACGTTGTTTTCAGCAGAGCTGCCTGTATGGTTTTATTGTGTGGAGGAAAATGGATTTTTAGGTATCTCAGAAAATTCCAGGAAAATTCACGAAAAATCCACGCACTCGAAGCTTCCACGAGCCAAAAGTGGGGCCAGAGGGGAGCCACAGGGGCTCCAAGCGCCCTGCTGGCGCGGCCCCACACCTGGCCGTGCCAGGAGGCCTCCTGGAGGACTCCCCCCCCTCCTCTGGTGCCTTACCGAGTCCCCTATTTATTCCTGTGACGCGAAACCCCCAAAACAGAAGTCTCTTTTCCAGTTTCCGTCGCGGAGCCGCCGCCACCCTTTGTTCTTCTCCGGGATAGCTAATCTGGAGGCTGTTTTGGCCTCCGGAGAGTGTAGATCATCGCCATCGTCATCATCATCACCACTCCATCCTCCCTCCATGACTTTTCTTCACATGTGTGAGTAATTCCCTGTTGTAGGCAAAGGGGGTCGTAGGGATTGGATGATTTTGATCATGTAATAGTTCGTCAGATTGTTGGGGGCATGTTGCCTATCATCTACTTTGGTGTTTATCATCTTTGCTACAACTTGTTGCTCTTAATGCTTGTCACTTTGGGCCCAAGTGCCGTTTTTTCAGATCTGAACCACTTGTGTTTTCATGAGTATATTTATGTTCTTGATCCTATCTATGAGTTGTATGCACCTATTATGGTCCGGAACCGGCAATCCCAAAGGTGACATCTTGGGACACCAAAGGGGAGGGACCATTATTTGAGGATTTCATGTATCCATTGAGTTGATTGCTTTGTTCCGATGCTCTTTGACAGGAGCACCTTAATCTCCATAAGTTCCCTTTGGCCTCGTTTGTAGCGGGATGGTAGGACAAAAGATGTTGTGCAAGTTCTTATTGCAAGGACGCACAACTACCTACGGAATACATGACTAATGTTTGATATTTGCCTAGATGATCCTTGCTTTTCTGTGTGCCTTGCCCCGTGTTAAAATTTCTTACATGTTCACTCTTATCCAAGCAGCGCCCAACCATCCATCTCCCTAGCTTACAGTGTTTTTAATCCTGCTGCTTACTAGTAGTTTGCTTTTGTTGTTTTACTTTCGTTGTCGCCACTACCACTATCATATCACCGTTGCTATTAATATTTGTTGCAAGCAAGTATATTTCAGGTGCGGTTGAATTGACAACTCAACTATCAAATCTTATAAATATTCTTTGGCTCCCCTTGTGTCTAATAAATAAATTGGGTTAGCTTTGTTGGATATATGCTCTAGAGGCAAATAATATATGATTATTCCAATATATCTAAGCAAGTTCATAACCATTTTCATACCGTGCTAGAACTGTATCAGTGAAATAATGATACAGGTGTGGTATAGAAACCCCCAGAGTTCCTAGTTAGCCTCTATATCAATAACTAGTTCATGGTCAACATGATGGTCGTGGTTCCGCGATCATGGACAATTAAGTCTCTTGACTATGAGGTCACCTCACTGGATGAGTGACGTGATGAACATTACCCAAAGTAAGCATTACATCATGATCAAACTTATGAAGGTTCAGTGTTGTAATTACAGAACGTAGTAGACCGTTCCTTTGACCGTGAGTACGTGCATAATTGCTATCTACTCGGATGCTTTGACTTACATCCCACCACCTCACTGAAATATGCGGGTCATAACGGTTGTATCTTGGGTATTCCGTGGAGATATGTTGAGGAGTATTGTTACAAGAGCAGGATTTTTCAATCCATGTGATGGATAGATACTCAGGGCCCACTCGGTGAGATTCCATCCATAAAGTTGCGCAATGTGTGACTAGGTCACGGGGATGAATATCACGGGAACGATTGAATAAGGATTTGTTCAGAACGAGGTTGAACCAGACATAGGATGTCATTCATCGAATCTCGGAAACAATCCAGTATCGTTGACAACGGGAATGCTATATGCTATATGACGTAAGGTCCAATCATTATGGGCATCCAGGTCCCGCTGATGATCATTGACCGTAGCCTCATCTTGGTCATGACTTGAGTGTTCTCGTACCGTAGGGTAACACACTTAAGGGCTCAATGAAATCGGAGACCTTTTCGGAACTATCGGAGTTATCGGAGATATGAGAGAGAACTCCGAAATCGTTTCGGAGGGAGACGGAAAAGGTTTCGTGATTTCGAATTGTTCGAAAAGTTATTTTGATATGTTTTATTATTTAATTAATGAATTAAATATTATTTAAATAATTTAATGGAGTAATATTCTTTTAGTTTTTTGTTTTTTCTTTAAAGAAAAAAGAAAGAAAAAAAATAAAAAAGGGGAGGTGGCACCATGGGCTAGTCCCATGTGGCTACTTGGCACCAAGGGCCACCCACGGCATGCACATGCATGCATGTGTGCGCCAAAGGCCCTAGTGGCCGGCGGCCATGGGCTGCCCCTTGCGGCCACGCATGTGCACTAGCACATGTGGTACTAAAAGTTTAGTACCACATGGCTAGTTGACATGTATGCGCACCCTTGTTTCCCCTATATATAGATGTGGTGGGTGCCTCTTTTTCACAACAGAAAATTCCAGAAAAATACAGATAAATTATGTTGATCTCTCTCCCTTTTTCTCCTTCCTATGAGCGGACTACCCTTGTTTGGAGGCTGCACTAGGTTGGAGATGTCTCCACTATACGCACGCCGTCGTGCTGATGAAACTCTGGTTCCGAAGGTCTGCTTCCGCCATCTTCGCTGGATAGGAGACCGGAGGTCGTCATCGAGTCTCGTACGTGTGCGAGTACTACGATGTGCTACACGTGTGGCACTACACCCATCCGGGTGCTCAACACAGCCAGGGGGCTGTGAAACTTGTTCGACTACACCAGCCACGTTTGCGGGAACGTTTCCCGCGCAACGGACTACACCCCGAGGTATGTTATTCCGCACTCCTTTCCGTTAGGGTAATACGGCTAGCTAGATCTTGGGTTATGGGAAACGCTAGTTAGGAAAAATTTGTGTTTTCCGCTGCAAACCCCAACAGTGGTATCAGAGCTAGGTCTATGCTTAGTATTACTGTACGGATAGAACACATCGGGTATGTGGGCGTTGATTGTATGATTGTTACCCTCCCACGTGTACTTGTTCACATCTGCGGCATCGTTTGATGAAGCGTCCCCCGACTGACCTTACGCGTACTCTTACGCGAGACTGGTTCCACGCTTGACATGCAGCTTGTACCGTATAAAGTGGCTCTGGGGGGTGTCTGTCTCTCTACTTTAGCGGATGTGACATTTGCAACGGAGGGCCCCATGCGGGGTGTAATAGAGACAATCGTATGGTTGACGTTGTGGTTGACTCGTAGGTTAAAACATGTTTAACTATGAAAGCCCTAGCATCCACGTAAAACTTGCAATATCAACTAGATCGTCTAAACTTTGTATTGTTAAGTGGGGGCTATCGTTTGTTTGATTATGATGTAGTGATAGCTTTGCTATGTGTTACTAGTAAGTAGTAAACGTCATCATGATAAAACAAACTCAAATGGAGACACTGTAGACTTAGTGTTGCCATAGTTCAAACATCTTAAAACTTGCTAGTATAGATACACGACGGTAGCATGTGATAAGATGATCCCTTAACAAAGCCAAACACAAGTATTCTACCAAAGTTTGCACCACCTGGAAGGATCTCCCATATGGCCGACATTCCGTACATATCGGGTGTCACGCATATTAAATGTCGTTCGCATGAGGTTGGGTTCGGCAAGCCTAGCATATGCAGATATGGCCTTGTTTAGCAGCATATAACATGGAGGTTAATTTAGCGAGCCTAGCATATGCAGATATGGTCTCGGAATACTAGAGATCGAAAGATCGAGCATGAGTCACAATATACAGATAATGTGATCGCACAAGTTGTTGTCCACCTTTGAAACTGACCCGTCGGCCGTGTGATATTCGAGGGCGGGCAGTGAATATGGATCATGTAATCACTAAAACTTCTTAGGGATGATTGTTTTAGTGCGAGCTCTTTTATAATATGCTTATATGAACTCATTGTTGTGAACTAGTCTTAATTGTGTTCCTTGCAATTATGTTTGTAGAAAATGGATACGCCCCAGTATCTTGAATTGGTTTCTTTCTTACATGGTGAAAGACTTAAATAAAATGGGTCAAATTTCATTAGTTGGTACTTATACCTTAGAGTTGTGCTCAAGATAGCCAACCTTTCGTTCTTAACTAAAGATCATGTGGGAAACCCTCCAGCAAACGACATGGATGCACGAGCAGCGACTGATTATCAGAATCGTCGGAGGACATACGCCATATCTAAAGGTGTCATAGAAACCAGAATTCCGCAAGCCTTGCGTGAGGAATATGCTGAGTTGGATACATATGACATGATAGATGAGTTGAAGTCATTATACATGCATCAGTTTAGAGTGGCCAGATTTGAGTTAGAAAATGAGTTTCTCTCTACAAAGATGGAAGAAGGCTCTTGTCTCAAAGCACACCTGGCCAAGATGCATAAGATACATCTGAGACTCATTGATGACTTTGATTATTGGACCACAGATGAGTCTGCGATATACACGGTGTTACACTCGCTTCCACCGAGCCATACAGACCATGTCCATGGCTATGTTGGCAGAGGCGAAAGCCTCGAGTTCTCTGACTTCATGGATAGACTTCAGCATCTGGATGTTGAGCCCATTGAAGGAGAAGTTGTCGATGGAGAAGGTATATACTTGATATACTTTATAAATGTTTGTTCCCTTATACAACACTTGCAGTTAATGAGAATCTGATACTCATTCTGTTTTATGAAAACAGGACTCGTCGTTGCATGGACGGGAAGAGGTGAAATCAAGGATTGATGGATATCAAGTTAGTTGATGGCTAGCATGGATTCCGCCGAGACATCTATCATAGGAGATACTTAGAGTATTAGATAAATCTTATGTAATCATTATAGTATGAACACTTAGTTGTGTGTCTTGCATCTCGCGAGACAAAGTTATTCATGTAATGAGACAAGTCAGTTGTTCCATCTTTATGAATAAAAGTGTGCTTATACTTTGATTACGTCTTGATTTATGTTATGATAGAAAACATTTATAATACTGCTATTATTGTCAAGTAATATTCGATGTTTAATGATAAAGTTGTCTTGATTATAACAAGTCAAAGATTTGATTGCATAAGGTGATTTCATAACTGATGAATTCATTAAATGTATGATCTATTAACTTGTGAGTTCATTACCGAATGAAAGTCACAACTTGATTGCGTGAGATGGATTAGATACACGATCTATGAACCTCTACAATAAATATGACCAAGACAAGGTTCTAGCAAGTAGAACTTTTGCCAATCATTGTACATAAATGATGTACTAAATGGGCACATAAGTTATCATTAAATACTCCATATGATTAATTGAAAGCTTGTACTCAATTGAGATCATAAAGCTGAGATTCAGGAATCACAGTGTGAAGTAAGAATATAAGGATACAAATCACTAAGCTATGATCTGAAGTGATAAGTATTAAAGTTGACATAATGGGAGACTTGTGGAAGTTGTACCACAAATTACGATGGAAGTTGAAAGTGCTAGACTACTTAAACCATTCGTAGTCATACTAAACTGTAGTATGGTCTAAACGTTCTTTCCCCTTGCACTAAAATTATTAACGAACAAGGTTGTTTAATTCATTAAGTTAAAACACCCACTTCATGAATAGGAAACCATCCTGAATCTAATGAGAAAAGATAGCTCCATAATTGATGGTGTTATAAGGTTTCTTAAATAAAGAATTTCTTTGTGATAAAGCTACAAGCAATTGAAATTACATATTCTCTCCGAATAGCAAAATTTGTGTTGCTTGATTGGTAGTGCGAGAAGAAGTCTCTCGACACGGATCCAATGGGAGATAATGGAAACTTTGACCAAGGTATTGGACCTTGCCTTCAGAATATCAGAGTATTGCAACAGAAGCGTGTTCCGCTGTAATGACGCTATATAAGGAAGGATATGCCAAAGACGATTGGTCTTGGTATATGAGTTGAAGCCTTAGTTGAATTTAGAAGGTTGTCATGAATACGTTCTGTACAGAACAATAATCATGAGTCTTATTAATAAAACAAAAGGAATAACATTGCTTGAAACGCAAAGGAATGATGGTAGCCTAGAACAAGAGGAGAAATGAAATAATATTGAGTTACATATAGGATGGCTCACGTTCTGTGAAATAAATCGGTTATTTCATATTCTCGACAAACTGGAAAGTTATTGAGAATAATGTAACGGGTATAAGGCATAATTTTGGTTCATAAAACGGTTATGACCAAAGTTCAATGGTGATTGACTGCAGAAACGTAGGAATGCTTTAATCAATAAAATATTTCATTTACACTACAATGGACCATAGCCTGGAATTGCGTCTCATTCAAACTTAGGATTTGAAAGTGAATTGCAATAGGCATGACGAAAGTTTGTTTCGTTAAAAGGATGGACTATAGTACCTCAAGACAGGAACCCTCAACCTTGATTTGATCAAGTGATTTTGTAATGACCAAAATATTTAGTGGGCCTGCAGTTTCATGAAACTGAGTGGGAGCTTTGAAGACTTCCGGAAACTTAGAATGCAGAGGGAATTTTCTGAGTGGGAGCATTGGGAGCATTGTCATTGTGTAAGACATAGTAACAATACAATGACTTGATGAAAGTTGAACCACAAATATATGAGTATATGATGGATATATTTGAGTGGGAGCATGATCATTATCTCAGACATGCATGTTATGACATATGTGGAGAATGATCACATGTATGTATATATGGACATGCGAATGATATATGTATATGGAGAATTGTCTCATATGCACGTATATGCATTATGAAATATATATATATATATATATAACATAAGGTAGATATAATGCAAGATTACAAGAATCTTCCTTTATATGAAGTACTAGACACATCACACGTAGAAATCTATAGTGATAGATGCGTATGATGAAACAAAGAGAAGTTGGAATATTCTTCTAGACAAGAAACAGGTTCTTGTAGCTAGAAATTATATAACGGATGAAATCCAAATATCACAAGCAATGTCTTGATGGAAGAATAGAGATGCACCATGTAGATCTCATATGTACTTTGACATATGATTCTACCATATAACATGCATTGTGAATCCAACAACAGAATGACTCAAAAGGAAGAAGAACAGATTCCGATGTGCTTTAGGAGTAAAACACATAATCTGAATAAAGTCCATGAATTCAGTATATGAGGAATACTGAGTACTATGCTCTAAATTATAGAAAGGATAATAGACTTGAATGTAATGCAAGATTACAATTGCAAGCCATATTATGAGTCTATATGGAATTAGAGACATCACCAAAGATATGAAAGAAATGTGAGCAAGATTCACGACACTACAAACATAATGCTACTTAAGAAAGTAGACGTATGGATAAAAGTTTCGCGTAAGAAGTTTGGACTTCTGGCTGAGTGTATTTCCCAATATATGTGACGCTGGATAAGTCTTCTGAAGACGGAACCAAAGGATCACTGAAGGATACTGTGAAATAATAGTCTCACTCTCCCGCGAAACTTATATCCAACCATTATATGGTAATGAGTGGCATGTCAAACTAGTTGACCTATGCCAGTTGCAAAGGAAACATACGAATCTGAATTGGCGCAGTTCGTTGACGAACCCTCTTCCATGAGCAAGCATGATCAAGGAACACTTATGTGATAAGATGGTTATGATCGGGAAAATGCGGCTAGATTATTAGCACTCTAGTGCAAGTGGGAGACTGTTGGGTATATGCTCTAGAGGCAAATAATATATGATTATTCCAATATATCTACGCAAGTTCATAACCAGTTTCATACCGTGCTAGAACTGTATTAGTGAAACAATGATACAGGTGTGGTATAGAAACCCCCAGAGTTCCTAGTTAGCCTCTATATAATTAACTAGTTCATGGTCAACATGATGGTCGTGGTTTCGCGATCATGGACAATTAAGTCTCTTGACTATGAGGTCACCTCACTGGATGAGTGACGTGATGACCATTACCCAAAGTAAGCATTACAACATGATCAAACTTATGAAGGTTCAGTGTTGTAATTACAGAACATAGTAGACCGTTCCTTTGACCATGAGTACGTGCATAATTGCTATCTACTCGGATGCTTTGACTTACATCCCACCACCTGACTGAAATATGCGGGTAATAACAGTTGTATCTTGGGTATTCCATGGAGATATGTTGAGGAGTATTGTTACAAGAGTGGGATTTGTCAATCCATGTGATGGATAGATACTCAGGGCCTAGTCGGTGAGATTCCATCCATAAAGCTGCGCAGCGTGTGACTAGGTCACGGGGATGACTATCATGGGAACGAGTGAATAAGGATTTTTTCAGAACGAGGTTGAACCAGACATATGATGTCATTGATCGAATCTCGGAAAGAATCCAGTATCGCTGACAAAGGGAATGCTATACGACGTAAGGTCCAATCGGTATTGATATCCGGAATGCACACGGGTCATTATGGGCATTCAGGTCCCGCTGATGATCATTGACCTTAGCCTCATCTCGGTCATGACTGGAGTGTTCTCGGAGCGTAGGGTAACACACTTAAGGGCTCGATGAAATCGGAGACCTTTTCGGAACTATCGGAGTTACCGGAGATATGAGAGAGAACTCCGAAATCGTTTCGGAGGGAGACGGAAAAGGTTCCGTGGTTTCGAATTGTTCGGAAAGTTATTTAGATATGTTTATTATTTAATTAATGAAATAAATATTAAAATATTATTTAAATAATTTAATGGAATAATATTCTTTTAGTTTTTGTTTTTTCTTTAAAGAAAGAAAAAAAAGAAAAAAGAAAAAGAAAAAAGGGGGAGGTGGCGCCATGGGCTAGGCCCATGTGACCACGGTGCACCAAGGGCCACCCACGGCATGCACATGCATGCATGTGTGCGCCAAGGGCCCTAGTGGCCGGCGGCCATGGGCTTCCCCTTGCGGCCACGCATGTGCACTAGCACATGTGGTACTAAAAGTTTAGTACCACATGGCTAGTTGACAGGTATGCGCACCCCAGTTCCCCCTATATATAGATGTGGTGGGTGCCTATTTTTTACAACAGAAAATTCCAGAAAAATACAGATAAATTATGTTGATCTCTCTCTCCCTCTTTCTCCCTCCTATGAGCGGACTCCCCTTGTTTGGAGGCTGCACTAGGTTGGAGATGTCTCCACTATACGCACGTCGTCGTGCTGCTGAAACTCTGGTTCCGGAGGTCTGCTTCCACCACCTTCACTGGATCGGAGATCGGAGGTCGTCATCGAGTCTCGTACGTGTGCGAGTACTGCGAGGTGCTGATATGTCCAAAACGTATCTATAATTTCTGCTTGCTCCATGCCTCTTTTGTGTGATATTGCTATCATATTGATGAACTTCCATACACTTTTGATCATATTTGGACTAACCTATTAACTTAGTGCACCCTAGTGCCAGTTCCTTTTTCTTCTGTTTTTCTATTTCAGGTTTCCCCCATATAAAAAGTGCTCCAAAAATTCGGGAAATCCAATAAAAAATCAGCGATCATGAAGCTTCCGGAATCACCGAGGGGGGCCAGAGGGGACCCACCAGGGCCCCATGCGCCCTCTCGGCGCGCCCCAGGGGGCCGCTGGACCCCTGGAGGACCCCCTGGCTACCCCCCCCTTCGCCCATTTAATCTTCGTGACGTAAAACCCCCGAGACGGGAACCCTTTTTTCGCGATCTCTCCTCTGTTCCGCCGCCGCAGCGCTTCCAAGATCGGGAGCACCAGAAGACCTCTTCCCGGCACCCTGCCGGAGGGAGGAATCACCTCTGGGAGCTTCTCCACCACCATGGACGCTTCCCGGATGAACCGTGAGTAGTCCACCTTGGACCATGGGTCTATGATCAGTAGCTATGTGATGTTCTCCTCCCCTCTTTGTTCTTCATGGATTAGACCTTGTGAGCTTCCCTACATGATCCAGGCACATAGGTAATATTTCTGCTGTTGCTATGCTGAGTTTGCTGGGATCCGATGGATTATGAGATTATATTCAGATTGTGTTTGAGTTATATATTTGATTCTCCTCTTTTATATTTATGTTCTGGAGTAATTCTTGCATGTTCTCCGTTGTTGTTTATTGCTTTGGCCAAGTAGTAGGTAGTGACTCCAAGAGGGAGCGTTATGCATGATTGTGGGTTCATGCCCCCCGATGACTAGCTTGAGTGACAGAAACATGAGTCTAGGGGATGTGTTGTTGCCACAAGGGGGAAAACAACGGTGCTTGTACTTGCAGGTGCAAGGATTGTTTACTTTACGCAAAGTTCTTTAATGCAGTTGTATGTTGCTTTGAGTTTACACTTTGGGTGGGATTCGCAACTTAATACCAACGAGATGTTCTGGATAGATATCTCAAGGTGGATGATTAGTAGGTAGATGCAGATGGATTTCGGTCTACTTGTCTTGGCGTACCGCCCGTGCTTTTGAGCCTCTTACTTTCTTTATAGCATAATTAGCATTGGTTTGCGCACATAATCCTGTCAATTGCCCAGCTGTAATTTGTTTACCTCGCATGGCTATTTTATCGTCTTTTGGGAGAGAGACATCACTAGTGAACATCATAGGACCCCGGTCCATATTTCCACCACTGTTTACACCCACTATCCATTTACTGCTTTATTTACCTTTCCGTTGCTATCACTATCATTATTATCCTGTGTGTTTTATCCTTTGTAAACAACAAGGCCGGAGGGATTGACAACCCCTTTGTACTCGTTGGGAACAAAGCTATATGTTGTGTGTGCAGGTCCACGTCAACCGTCAATCTCTGGCGCCGTTGACACCTACTTGTCGTTATCGGACTCCTACTGGAGACAAACCTTGGTATCTTCACCGAGGGAAATTGCCGCTACTCTACATCTCAACCTTCCACTTTGGGTTAACCAACGAGGGGCGAGAAGTAAAGTCTCATGACATCAGGTGCTACACGTGTGGCACTACGGAATGCTATACGATGTAAGGTCCAATCGGTATTGATATCCGGAATGCACATGGGTCATTATGGGCATCCAGGTCCCGCTGATGATCGTTGACCCTACCCTCATCTCGGTCATGACTAGAGTGTTCTCGGACCGTAGGGTAACACACTTAAGGGCTCGATGAAATCGGAGACCTTTTCGGAACTATCGGAGTTACCGGAGAATAAAGGAAGCAACACCGGTAAAGTTCTGTGTTGACCCGAAGGAGTTTCGGAGTGAGCCGGAAGGTGTTCCGGAGCACCGGGAGAAGGAATAATATGTTTTAGTAATTAAGTAACTAAATTAATAATTAAAAACAATTTATTTAATATTAAAAAGTTATATGTGCCTTATTTATGAAAGAGGCCCATTAGGGGAATAAAGGGAAAAGGATAAAGAAAAAAAGGAAAGGAGGGGGGAGGCGCCATGGGCCCTAGGGCCCATGAGGGGTGCGCACCCCCTCCCCCTTGGCCGGCCACCTCCCCTTAGCAAAGGGACTTTAGTCCCACATTGCTAAGGGAGAGGGGTTGGCTCCCTCCCCTCCGCCTATATATAGATGGGTAGGGTGCACATATTTAATACACAGAAATTCGTGAGAAAATAAATATTACTCTGAATTGTGATCGGTTTTCTCCGGTCTTCTCCCCTTCCTCATCTCCTACACGGTGGGCCCCCCTTGTTTGGGGCCTATAGTGGGATTGAGGCATCTCTGCTACATGGAGGCCGTCATGCTGCCGAAACTCCGGTTCCGGAGGTCTACTTCCGCCACCTTCGCTGGATCGGACATCGGAGGTCGTCATCGAGTCTCGTACGCGTGCGAGTACTAAGAGGTGCTACACGTGTGGCACTACACCCATCCGGGTGCTAACATAGCCAGGGGGTTGTGAACCTTGATCGACTACATCAACCACGTTTGCGGGGACATTTCCCGCGCAACGGACTACACCCCGAGGTATGTTATTCCGCACTCCTTTCCGTTACGGTAATACGGCTAGCTAGATCTTGGGTTATGGGAAATGCTAGTTAGGAAAAATGTGTGTTTTCTGCTGCAAACCCCAACAGTGGTATCATGAGCTAGGTCTATGCTTAGTATTACTGTACGGATAGAACACATCGGGGATGTGGGCGTTGATTGTATAATTGTTACCCTCCCACGTGTACGTGTTCACATCTGCGGAATTGTTTGATGAAGCGTCCCCCGGCCGACCTTACGCGTACACTTACACGAGACTGGTTCCACGCTTGACATACGACTTGTACCATATAAAGTGGCTTTGGAGGGTGTCTGTCTCTCTACTTTAGCGGATGTGGAATTTGCAACGGAGGGCCCCGTACGGGGTGTAATAGAGACAATCGTATGGTTGACGTTGTGGTTGACTCGTAGGTTCAAACATGTTTAATTATGAAAGCCCTAACAGCCACGTAAAAATTGCAATATACAACTAGATCATCTAAACTTTGTATTGCTAAGTGGGGGCTATCGTTTGTTTTGATTGCGATGTAGTGATAGCTTTGCTATGTGTTACTAGTAAGTAGTAAACGTTCATCATGATAAAACAAACTCAAATGGAGACACTGTAGACTTAGTGTTGCCATAGTTCAACATCTTAAAACTTGCTAGTATAGGATACACGACGGTAGCATGTGATAAGATGATCCCTTAACAAAGCCAAACACAAGTATTCTACCAAAGTGTGCACCACCTAGAAGGATCTCCCATATGGCCGACATTCCGTACATACCGGGTGTCACACATATTAAATGGCGTTCGAATGAGGTTGGGTTCGACAAGCTTGGCATATGCAGATATGGCCTTGCTGAGCAACATATAACACGGAGGTCAATTTGGCGATCCTAGAATATGCAGATATGGCCTCGGAATACTAGAGATCGACAGATCGAGCATGAGTCACATACCTAATGTGATCGCACAAATTGTTGTCTACCTTTGAAACTGACCCATTGGTCGTGTGATATTCAAGGGCGTGCAGTGAATCTGGATCATGTAATCACTAGAACTTCTAAGGGATGATTGTTTTAGTGCGAGATCTTTTATAATGTGATTATATTAACTCATTGTTGTGAACTAGTCTTAATTGTATTACTTGCAATTATGTTTGTAGAAAATGAATGAACTAGAGCAACGTGAATTATCTTTCTTCATGGAGGGTGAAAGACTTAGAGTAGATGGGTCAAACTTTGCTGACTGGTACTCACGCCTTAGGACTTCACTCAAGAGAGCAAACATCTTGTTCGCAATAGAAATGCATATGGATGAACATCCGGACAACGATGTTGGCGATCAGGAGATACTTGATCATTATGCTCGTCGACAGAAGTGCTCCGTAGTCAGGAATATCATGATTTTCAGCATTTCAGAGGATTTGAGTATTCAGTTTCAGGACACTGACTCATATGACATGATGGACACGCTAAAGACAATGTTCATACGTGAGTTCAGAGTTGCCAGATTTGAGTTAGAAAACAAGTTTCTATCTATAAAGATGGAAGAACGCACAAGCCTTGGTGATCACTTAGACATGATGCATGAGATGTACCTGACCCTGGTGGAGGATTATGAATATTGGACAATGAACGAAACCACCACAGAAGAGTTTGTGATAAACACGTTATTGCACCCGCTTCCCCCGAGTTATGGTGATTATGTTCATAGCTATGTCGGGAGTGGAGCTAATATGAGTCTCCAGAACTTCATGACTAATTTCTTGGCCGCAGACATTGCACCTATTGAGGATGCAGAGGTCGTGGATGGAGAAGGTATATACTTTATATACTGTATAAATGTTTGTTCCCTTTATACAACACTTGCAGTAAATGAGTATCTGATACTTATTCTGTTTTATGAAAACAGGACCTGCCGTCGCATAGACGGGAAGAGGTGAAATCAAGGATTGATGGAAATCAAGTCATTTGATGGCCAGCATGGATTCCGCCGAGACATCTATCATAGGAAATACTTTTTGTATTAGATAAATCTTATGTAATCATTATAGTATGAACACTTAGTTGAGTGTCTTGCATCTCGCGAGACAAAGTTATTCATGTAATAAAACAAGTCAGTTGTTTTGGTTAAATGAATAAAGTGTGCTTATACTTTGATTACGTCTTTATACTACTACTATTATTGTCAAGCGATATTCAATGTTTGATGATAAAGTTCTCTTGATTACAACAAGTCGAAGATTTGATTGCATAAAGTGATTTCATAACTGATGAATTCATTAAATGTATGATCTACTAACTTGTGTATTCATTATCGAATGAAATTCATAACTGGATTGCATTAGTTGGATTAGATACACGATCTATGAACATCTGCATTAAATATGACCATGACAAGGTTCTAGCAAGTAGAACTTGTGCCAATCATTATACATAAATGATGTACTAAATGGGCACGTGATTTATCATTAAAGACTTCATGTGATTAATTGAAAGTTGTATTCAATTGAGATCATAAAACTGGGATTCAGGAATCACAGTGTGAAGTAGAATATAAGGATACAAATCACTACGCTATGATCTAAGTGATAAGTATTAAAATTGACATAATGGGAGACTTGTGGAAGTTGTACCACAAACTATGATGGAAGTTGAAAGTGCTAGACTACTTAAACCATTTGATACTAAACTGGAGTATGGTATAAACGTTCTTTCCCCTTGCACTAAAATTATTAACGAACAAGGTTGTTTAAATCCATTAAGTTAAAAACACCCACTTCATGAATTAGGAAACCATCCCGAATCTAATGAGACAAGATAGCTCCATAAATGATGATGTTAGAAAGTTTCTAAAGAAAGAATTTCTTTGTACTAAAATAGCAAGCGATTGAAATTACATCTTCTCCCCGAATAGCAAAATTTGTGTTGCTTAATTGGTAGTACAAGAAGAAGTCTCTCGACACGGATCCAATGGGAGATAATGGAAACTTTGACCGAGGTACTAGACCTTGCCTTCAGAATATCAGAGTATTGAAACGGAAGCGTGTTCCGCTATAACAACACTGTAAAGGGAAGGATATGCCATAGATGATTGATCTTGGTATATGAGTTGAAGCCTTAGTTGAATTTAGAAGGTAGTCATGAACACGTTCTGTACAGAACAATAATCATGAGTCTTCTTAATGAAACAAAAGGAATAAAACTGTTTGAAATACAAAGGAATGATGGTAGCCTAGAACACGGGGAGAAATGAAACAATATTGAGTTACATAAAGGGTGGCTCACGTCCTGTGAAATAAATCGGTTATTTCATATTCCCGATAAACTGGAAGGTTATTGAGAATAATGTAAAAGGGATAAGGAATTATTTGGCTCATAAAACTGTTATGACCAAAGTTCAATAGTGATTGACTACGGAAACGTAGGAATGCTTTGATCAATAAAATATTTCATTTACACTACAATAAGGCCATAGCCTGAAATTGCATCTCATTCAAATTGGGATTTGAAAGTGAATTGCAATAGGCATGATGAAAGTTTGTTTCGTTAAATGAATGGACTATAGTACCTCAAGACAGGAACCCTCAACCTTGATTTGATCAAGTGATATTTGTAATGACCAAAATATTGACCGGGCCTGCAGTTTCATGAAACTGAGTGGGAGCTTCGGAGACTTCCAAGAAACTTGGGATGCAGAGGGCATTTTCTGAGTGGGAGCTTTGGGAGCATGATATTTATGTAAGACATAAGAATAAAGACGTTAACTTGATGAAAGATAAACCACAAATATATGAGTATATGATAGATATGTTTGAGTGGGATCATGATCATTGTCTCAAGCATATATGCATTGATATGTGTGAAGAATGATCTCATATGTATATATATGGACATGCATTGATTGTCTATATAGAGAATCGTCTTATATACACATATGCATTATGATATATATAGGGCATAAGGCAAATAAAACGCAAGATTACAAGAATCTTCTTTTATGTGAAGTACTAACACGTTACATGTTGAAATCTATAAGATTAGATTAAGATACGTCTAACGAACTAAAGTAAAGGTTGGAATAACCTTCTAGACAAGAAGCGGGTTCTTGTAGCTAGAAATTATATAACGGATGAAAATCCAAATACCACAAGCAATGTCTTGATGGAAGAATAGAGATGCACCATGTACTTGGACATGTGATCTTATATGTGCTTTGACATATGATTCTACCATAAAACATGTGTTGTGAATCCAACAACAGAATGACTCAAAAGTTCTTGAAAGAAGAACAAATTCTGATGTGCTTTATGAATAAAACACAGAATCTGAAATAAAGTCCATGCATTCAGTATATGAGTAATACTGAGGACTATGCTCTAAAATATAGAAATGATAATAGACTTGAATGTAATGCACGATTACAATTGAAAGCCATATTATGGGTCTATATAAAATTAGAGACATCACCAAAGATATGAAAGAAATGTGAGAAAGATTCAAGACACTACAAACATAATACTACTTAAAGAAAGTAGACGTATGGATAAAAGTTTAGCGTAAGAAGTTTGGACTTTTGGCTGAGTGTATTTCCCAGTATATATGACTATGGATAAGTCTTCTGAAGACGGAACCAGAAGATCATTGGAGGATACTGTAAAATATTAGTCTCACTCTCCCGCAAAACTTATATCCAAACATTATATGATAATGGGTGGCATGTCAAACTAGTTGACCAACACCAGTTGCAAAGGAAACATACGAATCTGAATTGGTGCAGTTCGTTGACGAAACCTCTTCCATGAGAAAGCATGATCAATGAACACTTATGCGATAAGCTGGTTATGATCGGGAAAATGCGGCTAGATTATTAGCACTCTAGTGCAAGTGGGAGACTGTTGGATATATGCTCTAGAGGCAAATAATATATGATTATTCCAATATATCTAAGCATGTTCAAAAGCAGCTTCATACCGTGCTAGAACTGTATCAGTGAAACAATGATACAGGTGTGGTATAGAAACCCCCAGTGTTCCTAGTTAGCCTCTATTTCAATAACTAGTTCATGGTCAACATGATGGTCGTGGTTTCGCGATCATGGACAATTAAGTCTCTTGATTGTGAGGTCACCTCACTGGATGAGTGACGTGATGAACATTACACAAAGTAAGCATTACAGCATGATCAAACTTATGAAGGTTCAGTGTTGTAATTACAAAACGTAGTAGACCGTTCCTTTGACCGTGCGTACGTGCATAATTGCTATCTTCCCGGATGCTTTGACTTACATCCCACCACCTGACTGAAATATGCGGGTCATAACGGTTGTATCTTGGGTATTCCGTGGATATATGTTGAGGAGTATTGTTACAAGAACGGGATTTGTCAATCCATGTGATGGATAGATACTCAGGGCCCACTCGGTGAGATTCTATCCATAAAGCTGCAGCGTGTGACTAGGTCACGGGGATGAATATCACGGGAACGAGTGAATAAGGATTTTTTCAGAATGAGGTTGAACCAGACATATGATGTCATTGATCAAATCTCAGAACAATCCAGTATCACTGACAAAGGGAATGATATACGGCGTAAGGTCCAATCGGTATTGATATCCGGCATGCACAGGGGTCATTATGGGCATCCAGGTCCCGCTGATGATCATTGCCCGTAGCCTCATCTCGGTGATGACTGGAGTGTTCTCGGACCGCAGGGTAACACACTTAAGGGCTCGATGAAATCGGAGACATTTTCGGAACTATCGGAGTTACCGGAGAATAAAGGAAGCAGCATCGGAAACGTTCCGTGTTAACCCAAAGGAGTTTCGGAGTGAGCCAGAAGGTGTTCCGGAGCACCGGGAGAAGGAATAATATGTTTTTAGTTATTAATTAATTGAATTAATAATTAAAAACATTTTATTTAATATTAAAAAGTGCTATGGGCCTTATTTATGAAAGAGGCCCATTAGGGGAATAAAGGTAAAAATAAAAAGAAAAAAAAGGAAAGGAGGGGGGAGGCGCCATGGGACCTAGGGCCCATGAGGGGTGCGCCCCCCTCCCCCTTGGCCTGCCACCTCCCCTTAGCAAAGGGACTTTAGTCCCACATTGCTAAGGGAGAGGGGTTGACTCCCTCCCCTCCGCCTATATATAGATGGACAGGGTTCACATATTTAATACACAGAAAATCATGAGAAAATAAATATTACTCCGAATCGAGATCGTTTTTCTCCGGTCTTCTCCCCTTCCTCGTCTCTTCCACGGTGGCCCCCCCTTGTTTGGGGCCTATAGTGGGATTGAGGCATCTCTGCTACACGGAGGCCGTCGTGCTGCCGAAACTCCGGTTTCGGAGGTCTACTTCCGCCACCTTCGCTGGATCGGAGATTGGAGGTCGTCATCGAGTCTCGTACGTGTGTGAGTACTACGATGTGCTACACATGTGGCACTACACCCATCCGGGTGATAACACAGCCAGGGGGTTGTGAACCTTGATCGACTACATCAACCACGTTTGCGGGAACGTTTCCCGCGCAACGGACTACCCCCCGAGGTATGTTATTCCGCACTCCTTTCCATTACGGTAATACGGCTAGCTATATCTTGGGTTATGGGAAACTCTAGTTAGGAAAAAATTGTTTTTTCCGCTGCGAACCCCAACACCTCCATCATTTTTGAAGGGGCTTGACCACGAGGAGAAGTGGAAGAATCGCCATATCTATGATTTTTGTAATAAGAAGAACTCCATGAGTTCTATTGGAAATGACACAACAATTAAGATGATGATTTTTCATCAAGTGGTGATGAAGGTATACGAAGCCCCACTCTGAACTCGGTCGACAGTTCGAGAAAGCTAGATCAAAGAAAGTATGTGAAAGAGAACAAAGGGAATAAGGCCATGGACATGGAAATAAAGGAATCATCAGGCATCATCATCAATGCAAGAAAATAATACACCAAAGAAAGAAATCTTATGAAGTTAAAGGAAGTGAGAGGGAGAGGACGACGATCGAGCTTAAGAAGGCGATGGTCGAGAGGAGGGTGCTGGTCGAGGGGCACCTGATGAAGGCTGAGGAGCTAAAGGCGTTGGACAAGTATCAGAAGGTGGCAATGGAGGAAAGTAAGAATATGGCTAAGGAAAGGAAATTAGCCATGGAGCATGAGAAAAGAGTCATGTTCATGGACATAGTCGGTGTCGACGCAAAGAAAAATGCATACATTGAGATTCTTAGCGGGCAAGTGTTTACGATGAAGACAATGAGCATCATGGTTGTGTCGTGGGAGAAGGTGCTATGGTTGCCATGGGAGGTGGTGCTATGTGTGCCATGTAAGATGTTATGGTGGGTGCTATGGGAGGAATAATGAGAGACATGTGATGAATGATGAATTTCATGGGAGGATTTATGTGCAGGGGGGATAGGGGGAATGATGGATGGCATAAGGGATGGTGTTATGGGTTTCATGGGTAGTGGTGATATGGGTCACATGGAAGGTGGTTCTAGTGCCATGGGAGGTGTTGATATGACTAATGGTGGAGAGGATGTTGACACTGAGGGTAATGACTGCAATGAATTCAATGTTTACAACGAGGCCAACATCTAAGCAGTGGAGGCAATGCAAGTATAATTACCAATGTTGGTGATGAGAGTTGAGGCTATCTTCTATGCATTTTGTTGTACGCATGTTTTTTTATGTTGGTGATACACTATACTTGTAGTTTACATTTGAACTATGCTTTTGTATGCACTTTTTTATTTGACTGACCTTGATACGTGGATCTCAAGTTCAATTTATGCTTGTGCGTTGATTATGAAAAAATTAAATTATATCCATAGTTCATCATTTTTCTTCAAACATGTGCAATTGTGGATGCAAAGTTATGGTGCGACAATCCCATTGTAGGGACAGTTGTTGGAGCAGTTGTGCCATATTTTTAGGCAGTGTTGGAGATGATCATCTGTTCATGCTAAAATTACACCTTTTAGTGTCATATTTCTACTCCAAAGTCTTTTCCATCTCTAAAAAGGATTGCTGTTGAAGATGCTCTTAGATGATAGGAATGTGTGTGATATATATTAAACTATAGAGGTTGGTTGTTGCTAGACATCTATAGTTTAATATAGACATCTATAGAGGTTCTTGCTAGAGCATGAAGAGATGACGACGAAGAAGTTATGAGAATCGAGTGCAAGACATCTCTCTCATGTTGCTGTTGGCACCGACTAATTTCGCTTTCTCAAGATGCACAATAATGACATGATCATGTAGGTAGCAATTTTTCTACATTACGATTGTAGCTGCTTTAAGGGCATATTTAAGGATTTACCCCATTTTTTCAATTTAAGGGTGGTCATAAAAATGAGATGGCCAAATTTGACCATGGTATCAAAGGGTAACTTCATTTGTCCCGTCCCAACTATTTTTCATCTCCTTTTGCATCCATTCTACATATACTATATTATTGTTTAGCCACATAATTATTCAATAACGGTTAAGAATAATAAAAATCAAATAACAGATTCCAAATTTTGTGAAAATGCATGAAAATTTTGGATGTATGAATATGATTATTTGTATACACGAAGTTTTTTCAAATACCTGAAGTACATTTTAATTCATATATATGAACATTTATGTACGCACATGAACACATTCATTTTTCTCCTTTTTTGTTTTCCATTTATCGTAATTTATTAAAACTTTTATACAAAATACATTTTTTAAAGTAAAAAAAGTACCATACATAATTATAGGCCGACGCTAGGCGTCATCCGGCTGAAAACGATCTATTTTAGGGCCAGTTCTTTTGGCGGCTTCTCCCAGAAGCTGCCCTCCCCCCAGCTTCTGGGAGAACCCGCCAAAAGAACTAGCCATTAAACCGCCCCGCTGGGCGTCGGATTGTATTTAAGGCAACGGTCCAGATATCTGCCAACGACACCTCTCCACCTCTCCACGGACTCCCTCGCGAGCGAAGCGTTGACCATGTTGTAATGTAACAACTGCGTCGCGCGACGGTGCGTCGCAGCATCCGCCATGGCCGTCGGCTCAGCTTCAGTCGTGTCGCTGTCTGGGACGTCGGTGCTGCGATGGAGAACCCGCAGTCTGCAGCTGCGCCGCTGCCGGTCGCAGCACCTGCCCGCCGCCGTGCTGCGTCGCAGCTCCGTCGCCGGCAACGTTGCATCGCAACATCCGCCATGGACGCCGGCACTGCATCGCAGCACCGATGAAGCAGTCTGCAGTCGCGTCGCTGCCAGGGACGAAGCAGTCTGCAGCTGCAACGCTGCCGGCCGCAGAACCCGCCCCGCCGCCGCGCTGCGTCGCAGCACCGTTGCCGACAACGCTGCATCGCAGCATCCGTCGTGGCCGTCGCGCTGCGTCGCAGCACCGACGAAGTAATCTGCAGATGCGCCGCTGCCGATCGCAGCACCCGCCCCGCCGCCGCGCTGCATCGCAGCATCCGCCATGGTCACCGGCGCTGTGGCAGCGGGTCGGTGGTCGGCGTTGAAGCACCAAGAGCACCAAAAATTCTAGCACAAGGGGGGACCAAAGGATGTTGCGGACTTGGGGAGGCGCTGGAAGATGAGGGATATGGTCTCATGGGAGTTGAGGCAGGAGGAGGTTGATGACACTCAACGTAAAGGGATCTATTGTAGTGTTTTCGATAAGTAAGAGTGTCGAACCCAACGAGGAGCGAAAGGTATTGATAGGTGATTTTGGACAAGGAATAACTGCATACACTGAAAGATAACTTTTTAGGGGTTTTCGATATAAGCAACAATAAGATAAAGCAAGCAAAGTAAATAGCACTGAGGAGCAGCAAGTGTCCCAATCCTTTTGAGCAAAGGATAAGCCGAACAACTGAACTTATAAAGACTAAAGCGTTCTTGAGGACACATGCAGAGGTAGTCACGTGCTTTCGTCATACTCCGTATCGATAACAAGTGTTGAGCTGATAAGTGTTGAGTGGGTGGATCTATGTTAGCACACCTTCTAGACTAATATAAGTACACTCTTATGATTAAACATCTTGCAAGCATCCGCAAATACAAGATAGAAATTAAGGCAAAGCCTAACCACAGCAATAAGATCAAGGATCCAGTATTCCCTAGTGCAAAAGTGTGCAAATTGGGGTTCAGGTTTCTGTCACTCCGGCAACCCACCGTAAGCATTCTTAATACACAATGTATTCCCCTAGGTCCTTAAGAAGGCGAAGTGTTGAGTGTTCGAGTCACACAACACCACTAGGAAAATAACAACACAACTTAAATATCAAACAACACAAATTACTTCAACATCATATGACTACTAACAACTAGACTTCTCCCATATCCTCAAGAACTAAAGTAACTATTCACAAGACATAAAAGAGATCATGATCAGAGGTGATAAATATATGATAAACAATCTGGACATAATGGTATTTCTCCAACAAACTCAATAGCATTCACCACAAAGTAGTAATCAACACCGGTAGAGTAGAGAGGATAGATAGTACGGATTACCACACAAGATAAACTTGTGAGGTGAGATTGGATGATGGTGGAGATGGTGCTGATGTTGGGGATGATGTTGATGATGATCTCGATGATGCCCGTGACAATGGTGATGACGATGGCGATGATCTCCCCTTCCGAGAGGTGATCTCCTCGGCGGAATCTGCCCGCCGGAGAGCCCTTTTCTTCACTGTAGGTTTCCGCACGGGAGCGGCGGCGGAACTCCGTGAAAGCTTCTTTTTTAGGGTTTTCGCGTAACGAGGAGTATATAGGCCAGAGGGGGGAGCCGGGAGTGGCCCCAGGGCTCCAGGCGCCCTCCCGGCGCGGCTAGGGGTGCGGCCGCGCCAGGTGGCCGCCTGGGGCTCCTGTGGCCCCCCTCTAGCCCCTCTTCGGCGAGTCTTCGTTAATCTTCTGTAAAATACCCCCCGTCGATTTTCAGGTAATTTGGAGGTATTCTTCTTCAGCAACTCAGCGTCCACTTTTTACCGCTGAATCCTGCCTCCGCTGCTTCGGCACCGGAAAGTTGTAAACTGTGTAAAATAAGCCAAAACAACATAAGAACATCATCGTAACATGAAATATATCAATGAATAAGGATGAATTACGATATAAAATAGTGATGCAAATTGGACGTATTAAATCCCCCAAGCTTAGACCTCGCTTGTCCCCAAGCGAAAACTGAGCTCGGTAAACATGTCCACAAGTTTAGAGAGTGAAGTGTCGATAAATAAAATACGGACAAGAAGCATCATGATCTTTTCACCAAACTCAAACATCCTTAACAACAATCTCCAACTCATAAATCCCTTATGAAAGAGTAATAACAATTATAATCAAAAGTAGGGCTAAGGAAACTCATCAAATCATGGCAAACAAGTCCTTTGGTCAAGGGACAACTAAAAGCTTTTACCTTTGCTCTTTCTCTTTATATTTTGAAGAGATAATTTGGAACTTTTTGAAAGAACAAGCTATTAGTCATGAAGTGCAAATGCTAACACAAAGGAAGATGTTTGCTTGGCAAATGCTTTTGCAAACAACTTACTTATCAAGAGATAATGTCAACAATGATATGGCATGGCAAAACTTTAATGCATCATTATATGGATGAATCTTCATCAGCATCAAGTGTCTGTTCTCTTTGGGAAAGGAGGAATTAGGGAAAACTGACTCAACATAAAAGTAAAGGAAAAAGCCTTGTTAAAGGCAAGCAGGGAAAACTCAAGTGCTATCCTTAAATCAAACAGAATGTAAACAAGTTTTGAGAGGTGCATGATTTGTCAACGAATGCTAATAGATAACTCAATTGCTTCTCAGATTGGACAAGTTTCGAGGAACGACTCCCAAACGAGGACGATCACATCCCCGCAATCTCCTTTGTTTATCACTGCCAAAGTTTTCTGATTTCTCATGAACAAAGCGTGAAGGAGGGTTTGTTTGTTGTATTATCTTTTTTGAGCTGGGCGCACTCATGCCAGTTCCTCCTCGTATTATGGGTTTGCAGATTAGACATGCAATCCCGGGGTAAAACTTGTCCAACTTAAGAAGATCATGAGTTAACAACTACTTCCTCATGAGCTAAAACAGGGGCACAAAATAGAAGATTTTGAACATCTAAGGATAGTACAAAAATTCTATGCTTTAGGAGTGGTAGTGGAATACAATGAATAGGAAGGTATGGTGGACTCATATGGAAGATACTGGTTTCAGGGTATGGATGTACAAGCAAAATTCCGCTTAGTACAGGGGTTTGGCTAGCAAAGTCTGTAAGAGAACAGACAATTGATGATGACTCGGATGCAAAGCAATATAAAGCATAAACATTAAAACAAGCATAGCACATCAAGTTGTCTTCCTTGTCAACATAACACTACAAGCATAATAACAAAGAGGGTTTGGCTATGTCGCTACTTTGAGAAAAAATAACATGCTTGTTGTTATGACCAAAGCTATGTTTGCCAAGATTAAATAAAGTTTTCAAAGCCATACCTGATATAAGGTCAATACTCCCCATAATAATCATCACGAGGTCGATTGCGTGAAGAGAATACCGAGTGCAATGAAGGGATCAATAGACTTCTCATTAATATTCCATCATAGACGACTCCACACTCACGGATACATAACTCTCCAAAAAGGAGTGATAGACCTCAAAGCAAACACCTATTTTATAAGATAACTTCCCTAGACATGATACGACTCTACTTGACTCTAAAAGACATAGATAAAGATAAAAATACTGGGCACTCCCCAATCTTGGAACAAGCTAAGGGGATGCCATTACCCGAGGAGATTTACTCCTCATATTGTTTTGGTTGTTTCTTCAGTTCCCTGATGACACGGCGAAGGGTTCGGTTCTCTGACTCCAAGACTTTCACCTGTACTTGTAGCACACGGAAATCTTCACAGAGTTGGTTGGTGATGCGGTAGGCCTCGGAGATGGTGGAAAGCATACGTTGATCTTCAGGTGAAGTGGAGAGCCCTGAAAGGTTAAGAGAAAGATCATAATGAGGTTGGACAGATCCCACCATGATGGGATTGCTTGGGCCCCCTTGTTGTTGTGCGGTGATAGTCTTGACTTCCTCCCTCACGGAGCGCTCCATCTCCGCTTGTCTTGCGGCAGTTTCTTCTTCGGTAGCCCAGTCAACGTGCTTCCCTTGATTAAGATCCTTCTGGACATGGCGTAGACGCCATCCTAAGAAGTCTTATCCGCTCGAGCCACAAGAAGACATCTCTACTACTCAACTTTTAGTCCTGGCAGAAACAGCTCGAAAAGAAAACACACGAAATCGTGATATACGTTGTCGGAAAGATCCGGGAAAATATATAGCAAAAATTTATGCACAGAAAGGAAGGTAACGAGCCAAAGCGGAGTCGGAGGCGGTGTGACGCCCCCAAAATAGGACCGTGTACAGTAATCATACACACAAGGTACACGATCGAGATCAGGGACTCACGGTGAGATATCACAACTCTACAAATAAAATAATACAAGCTGTTTAATACAAGCCAGGGGCCATGAGGGCTCGAATACAACAGCTCGATAGCACACAGTTAGCGGAAGCAATAGTATCTGAGTATAGACACAAGGATACAAGGTTACCTTAAGAAGGCTAGCATAAAAACAACACTCGATCGAAAAGGCGAGGCCTCCTGCCTGGGAACCTCCAAACTACTCCTGGTCAAAGGGGAACTCGACGTTGTAGAATGCATCGGGGATCTTCACGTTGCGGTGGTCGGCATCGGGGAACTCCTGCTCCTGGACTCCAATGCTCCAACGTCGACTGTAGAGGCCGATCAGGCAAAACAAAAAGGGGAAATAAAGCAGGGGTGAGTATCTAGCATACCCGCGAGTCTTACGTCTGCTACTAAGCAATTATGCATTGTATCAAAAGGAAAGGGGAGGCTGTATATAGTGGACTGCAAGGTAGAAATCAGAATAAGGAAGAGAAGCTAGGCCTATCGAAGACTAGCATCTTCCGACGAGTCTTGCAGCATGAGAAGAGAATAGCCAACAGTTTAATATAATAGTAATGAAAGTAACAATGCAGCAGAAGTTGCTGCAGCATTGTATAATAGTAAGTTGTATTATATAACAATTATATATGCCTCCGAGATCCCCTCCTCGACTTCCCTGCGAGGAAGATAAACCAGAACCAACAGTTTAATAGTAGTAGTTTGCAGTAGTAGGATCTGGCTTCAGCATAAAGCGTCATGTTACCGTGGACACGGCTATCCGAATAGATTATCATCCCTGCAGGGGCTGCACTACTGTTACCCTACACACTCGGATCTCCAGGGTGGCGTACACCTTGTTAGGGAATGCCCCACCGAGGCTATACGATACGCCGAAGTCCATCCTTCGAGCTCAACAGAGAGGCCATCCGCTAGTCTAAATCCTAAGTACAAAGGAACTTTGGACCCCTGTCCTTTGTACTCCTGCACGGTACGTGGCTGGCCGGTGAAGCAGACCCACCTCCCACTACCGGAGTAGGCGGTTGATACGTCCAAAATGCATCACTATTTTATATAGTAATTCTTTCTTATTCATTGATATATTTCATGATATGATGCTATTCTTATGTTGTTTTGGCTTATTTTACACAGTTTGCAACTTTCCGGTGCCGAAGCAACAGACGCAGGATTCAGCGGTAAAAAGTGGACGCTGAGTTGCTGAAGAAGAATACCTCCAAATTACCTGAAAATCGATGGAGGCTATTTTCCACAAGAGTCACGAAGACACGCAAAAGAGCGACCAGAGGGCGGCCACAGGGTGCCCACGGGGCCACCTGGTGCGG
The DNA here is from genome assembly GCA_950022295.1 of Bromus sterilis. NCBI lineage: Eukaryota > Viridiplantae > Streptophyta > Magnoliopsida > Poales > Poaceae > Bromus > Bromus sterilis. The sequence continues at coordinate 276,462,245 of OX465599.1, read as the reverse complement.
CCCCACCCCTGGCCGCGCCGGGAGGGCGCCTGGACCCCCCGGGCCACTCTCGGCTCCCCCCTCTGGCATATATACTCTTCGTCATCCGAAAACCCTAAAGGAGGAGAGAGTTTCCAGAGTTCCGCCGCCGCTCCGTGGCGGAAACCTACAGAGAAGAAAAGCCATCTCTGGCGGGCAGATTCCGCCGGGGAGATCATCACCATCGTCACTGGCATCATCGAGATCATCATCAACATCATCCCCATCATCAGCACCATCTCCACCTCCATCCAATCTCATCTCACAATTGCAACTCGTGTTGTAATCCGTACTATCTATCCTCTCTACTCTATCGGTGTTGATTACTACTTTGTGGTGAATGCTATTGAGTTTTGTTGTAAAAATATTATTGTGTCCAGATTGTTTGTCATCTATTTATCCCCACTGATCATGATCTCTTTTATGTCTTGTGAGTAGTTACTTTAGTTCTTGAGGGCATGGGAGAAGTCTAGTTGTTAGTAGTCATTTGATGTTGAAATAATATGTGTTGGTTGATATTTAAGTTGTGTTGTTATTTTCCTAGTGGTGTTGTGTGAGTCGAACACTCAACACTTCGCCTTATCAAGGACCTAGGGGAATACATTGTGTACAAAGAATTCTTACGGTGGGTTGCCGGAGTGACAGAAACCTAAACCCCAGTTTGCACGCTTTTGCACAAGGGAACATTGGATCACCGATCGTATTGCTATGGTTAGGCTTTTGCCTTAATTACTATCTTGTATTTGCGGATGCTTTCAAGGTGTTTAATCATAAGAGTACACTTATCTTAGTCTAGAGGGTGTACTAGCATAGATCCACCCACTCAACACTTATCAACACAGCACATAGAACCGATACGGAGTATGGCGAAAGCACATGACTACCTCTCCCGTGTGTCGTCAAGAACGCTTCGCCTTTATAAGTTCAGTTGCTAGGCCTCTCCTTTGCTCAGAAAGGATTGGGCCACTCGTTACTCTCCAGTACCTTTTACTTTGCCCGTTTTTACTTTCCTGTCGCTTATACCAAGAAAAATCCCTAAAAAGTTATCTTTCAGTGCTTGCAGTTATCTCCTTGCCAAAGTCACTTGCTATTACCTTCTGCTCCTCGTTGGGTTCGACACTCTTACTTATCGAAAACGCTGCAATCGATCCCTTACGTTGTCGGTCATCAAGTAACGTTTTCTGCCGCCGTTGTCGGGGAAGCGTAGCACTACTAGTAAGTGAAGTTGGTAAGGAAGTTTTTATATTTCTGTTTTAGTTTTGTTGTTGCTGTTTTTGTCCTTATGGACACCCCTACTATTGGACCGTTGTTCTTGGGGAGCCACCCCACAACTAAGGTAGTCACTCCTGACCCTGCTGAAATTGTGCCTTATAAGATACCATCTGGTATCATCGATTATGTCTTAACTAATCGCTATGCAGGAGACAGACATCCAGGTGAACACTTGCTATATTTATCACGATTATGTTCATTATTCAAGCTTGCACGTGTGTCACTGGAGTTCGTTATGACGAAATTTTTCTCCATATCGCTTACGGACAAAGCTTCAGATTGGTATAAGCTCCTCGATAACTCACATTCTCTTAATTGGGAAGAGCTTATGTCTCTCTTTTATACAAAGTTTTACCCTCTTCATGAAGTTCATCGAGACAGGAATTACATCTATAACTTTAGGTCTCGCGACGGAGAGAGCATCGCTCAAGCTTGGGGGAGGCTTAAATCCCTAATGTTCAAATGTCCTATCCATAGACTCCCCGAAGATATTATACTTACAAATTTTTATGCCATGCTTCCTCGTCAGGATAAGGAAATGTTGGATGCCTCCTCTAGCGGGGTATTTCAGACAAAGAGCGTTGAAGAAAGATGGGATCTCATCGACAGGATCCAGAAGAATACTGAAGACTGGGAAATCGATAAAGGTATTGAACCTGCTATAAATTATGAGCATGATTATATTGAGAGCTATGTGAAAACTGATTATTTTAATACCTTCTGCTCTAAGATTGGTCTGGATTCCCATCTAATGATTGATTTTTGTAAGAACTTTGCCTCTCATGTTGATTCTTCTAAGACGAAGAAGGACCAGTACCATAAGCCTTTCAAAGAAGTGCCTATTGGTATTCACGTTGCTGATCCCATTTTGCCTGCAGTTATGTATGAACAGCCCCCTTTCCCTTCAAGGATAAGGGAGCACTCTTTTGTGACAGGCATAATAAATAAAAGTGAGAGAAGAACAGGCGAACCTGAGGACCAGATCAGAGTCGGTCCTCAAGTTGCTATGGTTAAAGATTTAGTTACTAATGATGTTTCAGATTCTATTATAAATTTTTGTGTTGTTTCAACTAACATTGTCACATCCAAGAATAAAAGCCCAATTTCAGGTACACCAGTTGTATCTGTTAAAATAGGAGATCACAATTATTACAGGCTATGCGATCTAGGATCAAGTGCTAGCGCGATTCCTTATTCTCACTATCAAGAGATCATGGGTGAGATTTCACCCTGTGAACTTGAAGAGATTGATGTTACTATTCATCTTGCAAACAAAGCTACTATCTCTCCTATCGGGATTGTGAGAGATGTTGAAGTCCTATGCGGAAAGGTAAAGTATCCTACCAACTTTCTCGTACTTGGTTCAGTGCAAGATAGTTTTTGTCCTATTATTTTTGGTAGACCTTTTCTCAGAACTGGTGGAGCTATTATAGATTGCAAGAAAGGTAAAGTTTCTGTTGACTTCAATGGTGTGCCGTATGAATTTAAGTTTTCTAAGATCTCTAAGCAGCCTCGTGGTACTGAATTACCTAATGATGATAAAATTATTGAAAGTATTGCTTCTATTGCTATTCCCCCTAATGATCCTTTGCAGCAATACATGGAGGACCACGAGAATGATACTCATATGCAGGAGAGAAATGAAATTGATGAAGTCTTCTTGAGACAACCTGCTATCCTGAAGCACAACCTTCCGGTAGAACCTTTAGGAATTCTATCCAAACCAAAAGAAGACCTGGTGTTTGATCTCAAACCTCTTCCCGATACGCTCAAGTATGCTTATTTAGATGAAAAGAAAGTATATCCTGTTATTATCAACTCTAACCTTTCAGGATATGAAGAAGAGCGATTATTGGAGATACTTCGTAAACACCGTGGTGCAATTGGCTATACCCTTGATGACCTCAAGGGAATTAGTCCATCTATCTTCCAACATACCATCAACCTCGAGCCCGATGCTAAACCCGTTGTTGAACATCAACGACGGTTGAACCCAAAGATGATGGATGTTGTGAGGACCGAAATCCTCAAGCTTCCAGCCGCAGGTATTATCTACCCTATAGCTGATAGTACGTGGGTAAGTCCAGTTCATTGTGTTCCTAAGAAAGGAGGGACAACTGTAGTCCCTAATGATAAGAATGAACTAATACCCGAGAGAATTATTATTGGATATAGAATGTGTATTGATTACAGGAAGTTGAACAAGGCAACCAGGAAGGACCACTACCCTCTGCCCTTTATTGATCAGATGCTTGAGAGGCTGTCCAAAAAACACCCACTTTTGCTATCTAGACGGGTATTCAGGCTTCTCTCAAATTCATGTTAACACTGCCGATCAAGAGAAGACCACTTTCACTTGTCCTTATGGTACTTATGCTTATAGGCGTATGCCTTTTGGTTTATGCAATGCCCCTGCTACTTTTCAGAGATGTATGTCTGCAATATTTCATGGTTTCTGCGAGGAGATTGTGGAAGTCTTCATGGAAAATTTCTCCGTCTATGGAACTTCCTTTGACCACTGTCTCCACAATCTTAATAAAGTTTTGCAGAGATGCGAGGATACAAACTTAGTTCTAAACTGGGAAAAGTGCCACTTCATGGTTAACGAAGGGATCGTGCTTGGTCACAAGATTTCCGAGAGGGGAATTGAGGTGGACAAGGCGAAGATGGAAGCTATCGAAAGGATGCCCTATCCAAGGGACATTAAAGGTATTCGTAGTTTTCTCGGTCATGCTGGTTTCTATAGAAGATTTATTAAAGACTTTTCTAAGACCTCGAGACCCCTCACTAATCTTCTCCAGAAGGATGTTCCTTTTGTATTTGATGAAGATTGTAAGGAGGCTTTCGAAGTTCTTAAGAAAGCTTTAATAACCGCTCCTATAGTACAACCGCCTGACTGGAGTTTTCCCTTTGAAATTATGTGTGATGCTAGTGATTTTGCTGTTGGAGCTGTTTTAGGACAAAGGGTTGATAAAAAATTAAATGTTATCTATTATGCTAGTAAAACCCTTGATAGTGCTCAAAAGAATTATGCTACTACTGAGAAGGAATTCTTAGCAGTAGTGTTTGCTTGTGATAAGTTTAGGCAGTATATTGTTGATTCTAAAGTTATTATTCATACTGACCATGCTGCTATTAAGTATCTTATGACGAAGAAGGATGCCAAACCTAGACTAATCAGATGGGTACTCCTTCTTAAAGAATTTGATTTGCAGATTGTTGATAGGAAAGGAGTAGACAACCCTGTAGCGGACAATCTTTTCAAGGATGGAATATATACCGCATGATCCCATTCCAGTCAGCGACAGTTTTCCAGATGAACAACTCGCCGTTGTTAAAGTACAATCTCTTTCCGACCCTTGGTTTGCAGATTATGCTAATTTTATCGTTGCGAAGTATTTGCCTCCAGGTTTAACATTTCAGCAAAGGAAGAAGTTCTTCCATGATTTGAGGCATTACTTTTGGGATGACCCACATCTTTTCAAAGAAGGTCCAGACGGGATCGTGAGAAGATGCATACCTGAACACGAGCAGAAGGACATTCTCAAGAAATGTCACGATAGTACCTATGGAGGACATCTCGCCGGTGAGAGAACCGCATATAAGGTTCTCCAATCAGGTTTTTATTGGCCTACTCTCTTTAAAGATGCTAGAAATTATGTTTTAGCCTGTGATAAATGTCAGAGAGTTGGTAATATTAGTAGAAGGAATGAGATGCCTATGAATTACTCACTAGTGATTGAGCCTTTTGATTGCTAGGGTTTTGATTTTATGGGTCCTTTTCCTTCTTCGCACAAGTACACTCACATTTTAGTTGCTGTTGATTATGTAACCAAGTGGGTTGAAGCAATCCCCACTGATAGTGTTGATCACAAAACATCTTTGAAAATGCTCAAAGCTGTAATTTTCCCTAGGTTTGGTGTACCTAGGTATCTCATGACTGATGGAGGATCACACTTCATGCATGGAGCTTTTAGAAAAGCTTTAGCCAAGTACGATGTCAATCATAGAATTGCTTCACCGTACCATCCTCAAACTAGTGGGCAAGTTGAGCTCACCAATAGAGAGATCAAGTTGATCTTGCAAAAGACAGTTAATAGAAATAGGAAGGACTGGTCAAATAAGTTAGGAGACGCTTTGTGGGCGTATAGAACTGCTTACAAAAACCCCATGGGCATGTCTCCCTATAAAATGGTCTATGGCAAGGCTTGCCATTTTCCATTAGAGTTAGAGCACAAAGCTTTCTGGGATATTAGAGAGCTTAATGCTGACCCAAAGTTAGCTGGTGAAAAGCGTCTCATGAACTTGACTTCTCTAGATGCGTGGAGAAGTGAAGCTTACGAGAGCGCTAAAATGTTCAAGGAAAAGGTAAAGAAGTGGCATGACAGGAGGATTCTGAAACGTGAATTTAATGTTGGTGATAAAGTTTTATTGTTTAGATCCCGTTTCAGGTTTTCTCCAGGTAAACTACTTTCCAGGTGGGAAGGGCCATTTCATATCGAAGAAGTCTACCGGTCTGGTGCAATCAAGATTAACAATTTTGAAGGCACCAAACCTCAAGTTGTGAATGGGCAAAGACTCAAGCATTACATGGCGGGAGATCCCGTCAATGTTGATGTAAATATTATACGCAGAACAACTCATGAAGAACATGTTGCAGCCCTGTTTCAGACACCGACAGAAGCAGAATAAGAAAAGGTATGTACTATGGTAAGGAAACATCGCGAACCGCCATAAAAGTTCCATATTATGAGTTTTTACAAAATAAGGAAAATTTGAAGCCTAAGCGGAGCCGGAGAGGAGCTCCAGGGGGCCAAGACGCCCCCCTGGCGCAGCCTACCCCCTGGCCGCGCCGGGAGGCCGCCTGGGCACCCAGGAGTCGTTACCTTCCTTTTGTTGCAGAAATTTTTGCTATATATTTGCCTGGAGCGTTCCGGCAACGTATCTCACGTTTTCGTGTGTTTTCTCTTCAAACTGTTTCTGCCAGGAATTCTTTTAGCTAGACCTAGGTGCCATGGCTTCCCCAAGTTCCCCCAAGGACAAGTTCGTCGTCAACGTCATCAACCCTTACCTCGCTGAGGTGAACAAGCACCCCCAGGTCCTTCGTGTGGAGGACGGTGTTCTCCACAAGGAAGATCTGAAGGGACCAGTCATGGAGGGGAACACCGAGGAGCGGCTAAAGGAGATGGAACATGAGGTCTTCAAATTCAAGAAGATGGTGGACCGTGGTGTTGAAGCCAACTTCGACATCAGGGACGAGATCGAGGATTCCCATAGGAAAAAGATGAAGGAGATGTGGTCAAGTTTGTCCGTACTAGAAGACAAAGTTTATCAGCTCCAAGCACAAATCTATGATCTTCACAACCAGAACTGTGAGTATGAACTAAAGTTTCTGCGCATGGGTTTAGGTGCTGAGTGCAGGATCCTGGAGACGGGAATGTCCTTCGAGACTGGAGAGGAGCTGCCATGGAAGCGCTTCGCCAAGGAGTACCTGATTGAGAAAAACAAGAATGAGGAGTAACTCTCCTCGGGTAATGGCATCCCCTCATCTTGTTCCAAGCTTGGGGGAGTGCCGGGTATCTTTATCTTTATCTTAGTCTTTTAGAGTCAAGTAGAGTCGTATCATGTCTAGGGAGTTTATTATATGAAATAGGTGTTTGCATCGAGGTCTATCACTCCGTCTGTGGAGAGATTGTATCCATGAGTGTGGAGTCGTCCATAATGGAATATTAATGAGAAGTCTATTGGTTCCTTCGGTGCACTCGGTATTCTCTTCGCGCAATCGACCTCATATGACGATCCTTATGGGGAGTATTGACCTTATATCAGGTATGGCTTTGAAAACTTTATTTAATTTTGGCAAACATAGATTTGGTCTTGACAACTTGCATGTCTTCAAAGTAGCGACATAGCCAAAACCTTTATGTTATTATGCTTGAAGTGTTATGTTGACAAGGAAGAGAACTTGATGTGTTATGCTTACCTTAATGTTTATGCTTTATATGTTTTGCATCTAAATTAGCATCAATTGTCTGTTCTCTCAAAGCCTTTTCTAGCCAAACTCTTTGCCAAGTAGATTTCTTCTTGTGCATCCATACCCTGAAACCTTTACCTTCCTTATGAGTCCACCATATCTTCCTATTCGTGGTATCCCCCTACCACTCCTATAAGTATAGAATTTATGTGTTATCCTTAAATGTTCAAAATCTTCTGTTTTGTGCCTCTTGTTTATCTCATGAGGAAGTAGTAGGTAATTCATGATCTTCTTAAGTTGGACAATTTTTACCCCGGGATTGCATGTCTAATCTGCAAACCCATAATACGAAGAGGAACTGGCATGGGTGCGCCCAGCTCAAAAGATAATATAACAAACAAACCCTCCTTCACGCTTGGTCCATGAGAAATCAGAAACTTTGGCAGTCATAAACAAAGGATATTAAGGGGATGTGATCGTCCCCACTTGGGAGCCGTTCCTCGAAACTTGTTCATCTTAAGAAGTAATTGAGCTATCTATTAGCATTCGTTGACAAACTATGCACCGCCCCAAAAATCTGTTTTTATTCTGTTTGATTTAAGGATAGCACATGAGTTTTCCCTGCTTGCCCTTAAACAAGGCTTTCCATCCACCTTCATGTTGAGTCAGTTGTCCCACTTCCTTCTTTTCCCTAAGAGAACAGACATTTGATGTTGATGAGGATTCATCCATATAGAGTTGCATTAAGTTTTGCCATGACACATCCTTGTTGACATTATCTTTTGATAAGTAAGTTGTTTGCGAAAGCTTTTGCAAAGCAAGCATCTTCATTTGTGTTAGCATTTGCACTTCATGACTATTAACATGTTCTTTCAAAAGCTTCAAATTGTTTCATTAAAGAGGAAGAGCAAGAGTAAAACTTATTAGTTGTCCTTTGACCAAGGATATGTTTGCCATAATTTGATGAGTTTCCTCAGCCCTACTTTTGATTATAATTGTTATTACTTTCTCATAAGGGACTTATGAGTTGAGGTTGCTGTTGAGGATGCTTGGGTTTGATGAAGGAACCTTGACGCTTCTTTTCTGTATTCTATTTATCGACACTTCACTCTCTAAACTTGTGGACAGGTTTACTGAGCTCAGTAATCGCTTGGGGACAAGCGAGGTCTAAGCTTGGGGGAGTTGATACGTCCAAAATGCATCACTATTTTATATAGTAATTCTTTCTTATTCATTGGTATATTTCATGATATGATGCTATTCTTATGTTGTTTTGGCTTATTTTACACAGTTTGCAACTTTCCGGTGTCGAAGCAGCAGACGCAGGATTCAACGGTAAAAAGTGGACGCTGAGTTGCTGAAGAAGAATACCTCCAAATTACCTCAAAATCGACGGAGGCTATTTTCCATAAGAATCACGAAGACACGCAAAAGAGCGACCAGAGGGGGGGCCACAGGGTGCCCAGGAGGCCACCTGGCGCGTCCCCACCCCTGGCCGCGCCGGGAGGGCGCCTGGACCCCCCCCCCCCACCGTGCCACTCCCGGATCCCCCCTCTAGCATATATACTCTTCGTCATCCGAAAACCCTAAAGGAGGAGAGAGTTTCCGGAGTTCCGCCGCCGCTCCGTGGCAGAAACCTACAGAGAAGAAAAGCCATCTCTGGCGGGCAGATTCCGCCGGGGAGATCACCTCCCGGAAGGGGAGATCGTCACCATCGTCATCACCATCGTCACGGGCATCATCGAGATCATCATCAACATCATCCCCATCATCAGCACCATCTCCACCTCCATCCAATCTCATCTCACAATTGCAACTCGTGTTGTAATCCGTACTATCTATCCTCTCTACTCTATCGGTGTTGATTACTACTTTGTGGTGAATGCTATTGAGTTTTGTTGGAGAAATATTATTGTGTCTAGATTGTTTGTCATCTATTTATCCCCACTGATCATGATCTCTTTTATATCTTGTGAGTAGTTACTTTAGTTCTTGAGGACATGGGAGAAGTCTAGTTGTTAGTAGTCATATGATGTTGAAGTAATATGTGTTGGTTGATATTTAAGTTGTGTTGTTATTTTCCTAGTGGTGTTGTGTGAGTCGAACAGTCAACACTTCACCTTATCAAGGACCTAGGGGAATACATTGTGTACAAAGAATGCTTACGGTGGGTTGCCGGAGTGACAGAAACCTAAACCCCAGTTTGCACGCTTTTGCACAAGGGAACATTGGATCACCGATCGTATTGCTATGGTTAGGCTTTTGCCTTAATTACTATCTTGTATTTGCGGATGCTTGCAAGGTGTTTAATCATAAGAGTACACTTATCTTAGTCTAGAGGGTATACTAGCATAGATCCACCCACTCAACACTTATCAACACAGCACATAGAACCTATACGGAGTATGGCGAAAGCACATGACTACGTCTCTCGCGTGTCCTCAAGAACGCTTCACCTTTATAAGTTCAGTTGCTAGGCCTCTCCTTTGCTCAGAAAGGATTGGGCCACTCGTTACTCTCCAGTACCTTTTACTTTGCCCGTTGTTACTTTCCTGTCGCTTATACCAAGAAAAACCCCTAAAAAGTTATCTTTCAGTGCTTGCAGTTATCTCCTTGCCAAAGTCACTTGCTATTACCTTCTGCTCCTCGTTGGGTTCGACACTCTTACTTATCGAAAACGCTGCAATCGATCCCTTACATTGTGGGTCATCAGCGGTCCAAGCCCGGCAATCAGCCCGAGGTAAAGCTGACGTCTGAAGAGCCCTCGAACGAGGCTACAACGCAGAGGGCCCACACCGTAATCCCACGTGGAGGTAGTGCGTAAAGGGCACGACGACCCACTCAAGTCATCCACCTGACCCATTAAGCATTTTAATTATTATCTGTCGGAACAACCGTTATCGTTGTCCTTATTTAGGTGAGCCGCAGACAACGACAGCAGTCAGGTCCACCCCCATTACCAGAGCCAGTGGCCGCCTGCCCTGTCATCCCACCAACTCGTGCGGTTACCAACAAGGTGAACCGTCTCCTTACCTTGTCTCGCGTTTGCTCCGAAGTGCTCGACTTTCGTACAACAGGATATCTGTCGACCACGAACAGTACCAGGCCTGCCGCACACCGGTGGAATACACCTGACCTGTCGTTCCGCTAAGATACCCTACGCGGGCACCGTTGGGTCACCCGACTCCTTACCTGTAAGGACACCAGTTGATTCGAGTGCCTACCATCAAGTGAAACCAGGAGGAATCACCCTCGATGATACACTTGAGATGGCTCGACAAAGACATCAGTGGAATGAACTAAAGAGGAATATTCTCGTATCACCCCGGTGGTGCCGAGACACAAGCGGAATGAACTAAAGAGGTAAACCTCGTATCATCCCGGTGATGCTACGCTAATGAGCCGATGAGAGTGTAATACGAGTCTGTCCACGCGTAAGTCAAACTCGAAGCAACTCGGCAGAGTCTCGCCGTTGTATGTCCTCTAAGGCGTCTGCATTGATCCGTACCTGTTGCAGTTATAATATTTGGTAATCCGCGTTCACTCGCCAGAGTGATCACGACCCACTATTCTAAACCTAGCTAACAATGCGCAGGGTTCACTGCTGAATAGAATATATATATTTATAGGCAGCATAGGATACGGAAAGGTACATCAAGGGGCGACAATGACAAGCTATGTAATTGAATAGGATTGTAACGTAGCAGCAGCAGTAACAATGCCTAGTGAAAGAAAAGTACGGAAAGATAGGCGATATCTGGGGAAGGAAATGGCTCTGCTTGCCTGGAAGCTCGACAGTAGGGGTACGATCGTCGACGAAGTAGTCGTACTCGGCAACGGTGTAGTCGGCGGTAGCGTCGGGGTCTATCGGAGAATAAAGGGGGGAGAAACAATAAATACACAACAATAATAGTAATACAAATACAATACATGGCAAACGCGGTGTTGGCGGTGTTCTAACGCAGTGTTAAGTATTTAGTCGAAGCGGAAATTTATCCGGGGTTGACTCATCAGTATCGGTTGATTACCGTACCGATGATCCGAAGGGGGAGGTACCATGCCGAAGGTGTCGTGGACATCCGACAAACATGTGAAAGGTGTATCCGTGTTAGTTGATCCGTTCTGAACAACTTTCGTGTTCAGAATAAATTCATCCGGATAGTTTATCGGTATCGGGCAAATCATCGGACAGACGGTCCAGAGGGGGGATGTCGATGTTGGTTGTGTTAGAGGGGGCTGGTTGACATACGGATAGCGTATTTGTATTCGTTATATTTTTCTGATCAATTTTCATGTATAAAGTTTTTTCCATCTGATATACGAATTAAAAGATATTAATATTTGAAGTTTAAATCATTTTAAATCATTTTTGGAATTATTTTTATTATTAAATGAGCATTATCCATAATAGAGTTGTTCACCAGTCAAACTAGAAGTGGGGTCCCACATGTCAGCCTCACATCTAATATAAATCAATTTTATTTAATAAAACAGTAGGGTGGCCCACATGTCATACTAACAGAATAAATTAAATCAGTTAATTAATTAGCTTACAGGTGGGACCCATGTGTCATTGACACAGTGGTTAATTAATCATTTTAATTAAATTAAAGGGGTTGGGCCCGTCTGTAAGTGTCTAGTAGGGTTACATGTTAGTGCTAATCGGTTTTAGTTAGAGGGGGGTTAGGGACTAATCTCCCCAGGGGGACCCCACCTGTCATTGGGTCAAAGCCCACTGGCTTGGGCTAGTGCTCCCCGGCGGTGAGCAGCGAGAGCACGGCGAGGCCGGCTACTCCGGTGGGCTCAGGCGGAGGAGCCATGGCGGACAGTGGGGCAGGGCCGTGTGTGGGCGCGCACGCTGCGCGGGGCAGGGGGCGCGCGGCCAACTAAGGAGCCCGAGGCGCGCGGTCACGGCGGTGGCCGGAGCCGAGCTCGGCGGCGAGCGGGAGGGGAGGAGAACGCGGTTGCGGGGGGGTGTCCAAGCGCGCGTGCGCACGAGGGCGCGACCAAGCGCGAGGTGAGCGCACATCACCACAGTAGTGCACGTCGGCGGTTGTCCAGGGCCGTGGCGGCGACGAGTGAGGGGGAAGGCTACGGCGGCGGATTGCAGAGGGAGAGTGGGGGAATCGAAACGAGAGCTCACATGGATCGCGTAGGGGCTGGCAGCAGGCCCGGGGAAGCATCGACGGGGGTGAATTCGTCGCCGGCGAGCTGCGGACCGGGAGGTGGAAGACGACCCGATTCCTCCGAAGCAGGGGCACATGGTGACGATGGAGAGCTTGAGGTGGCGAGGTTGACCATGAGGAGCCTGTGTAACACCCCGGGTGTCACACTACAGTAATCACCTACAGTAATCACTTTTACTGTTGCCAAGTCACTGAGGTTAAGCATGGATGATCACCCTTGATCAGAGTGTTCCAGATTCAGTCCAAATAAAAAAATTCCAAATCTAAGTGGAAATGAAACCTTGCCCTACAATTGTGCAACCTATTTTATTAAATGGCTAAAAGTTAGTAGATCAAGATACTATAGCAATGGATATTTAATATCACATTTAAATATTTTAAACAATTGAAACAGTAGCTAAGACAACCCCATTTGATCTTTTATTATTGAAATAAAATTCAAATGATTTTATTAAACCACCAAACCTTTGGTAGCACTGCTATGTAGGGTAATAGAAATATTGGAGCCAGTCCTATATTTTACAAAATTATAAGGCTAGCTAAAAGGATTAGATAAAAGTAACTAATAAATAAATAAACAATAAAAAAAGAAACCGGCCCAGGCCAGCTGGGCCAGCCAGCCTAGGCCGCCCTTCCAGGGCGCCCCAGCTCACCTCTGCCCCTGGCGCAGTGGATAAGAGGCCCGAGCCCCCCCCCCCCCCCCCGTCAACGCTCATCTCTCCCCTCACCCCGATCCCCTCCCGTTCCAGATCAAGGCACCGGCACCCCTCCCTCCCTCCGGCCGCCGCCGTTTCCCGACGTCGCCAGCCCTCTCGACCACCACGCGGTGGCGCTCCTCCTCCACCCCACCAAACCGCCGCTCCCCTCCTCTTGGCGCGGCCACCCGAGCAACCCTAGGCCGACCCGTTGTGCTCGCCGCCGCCACGGCTATGGGCGCGTCTTCGGCGACTCCGGTGACCTTCCCCGACGTCGTTTGCACTTCCCCCTCCCCCCCGACGTGGCCACGCCTCCAGGTCGTCACCCTGCTGTTCGCCCTCAAGTCGCTCCTCCGCCCCGACCACCACGATGCGCCGCCGTGTCCACTACTCCGGCTGCCCAGCCGCGACGCCGCCCCCACTGTGAGCTCCCTGGCCGCGCGTAGCCGTGGCCCCATGGCCGTGTGCGTGGTGAATGTGTAGCGTGTGTACATGTATGAGGTGTGTGTGTATCATGTATGTGCGTGCTATGCGTGACATGTGCAGCTTGTGTGTGTGCGTGGGTCATGGATGGATAGCCACGGCAAGCCCCTGCACTACTCATACGCGAGCGCCTGGGGTGGCCTCGCTGCTGCCGTTGGCAGTTGCTAATTGTAGTTTATGCTACTTACTTCTGCTGCTAATGGATGCTATTGGGTACCACTATGGATAGCCGCAAAAACAGCAACAAAATGAAGTGCAAATAAAATCCAACATTGATGAAATGTGTAGAAAGTACATGTAACGAGCTTCGTTTTGTTACATTGAACCAACCCCCGAAAATGTGCGGATTAAATCTGGCAAAAATCGCAAAATACGGATTTATAATATACTGCAGACAGAGTTACCCCGATGGCCACTTTAGTGCCGTGGATGAACATGATACAGACATCTGTCATGCCATCTGAGGGCATGGCATGATTGAGCACATGATGTATTGCAAATCCCATGTTGGATACATCTTCATTTGGGATGCGGATAAATAGCACTTATTCCGGCGAACTTTGCATCTTCTAACAATCTTGGGAATTCACGTCGAGTAGCATTTTTCCGGCAAAGGTTTAGATAAGCAGATGAACTCTAGTAAATTTTCCATTCGTACCGGATTCGAGATCTCAGACAACTGATGACGATTGGTATAAGGCACAAATTCATCGGAGGGGTGGAACCCCAAACCGTGGGCCCTCGAAGGAGGCCAATGGATAATTTTCGCCGGTAATCTCAGACTTAGCCAAATTTGAGGGAATCCCAAAACCAGCCAATGACACTTGGGCCCCACCATCACTGTTCACCATTGACCTGGTCAACTGTTGACTGACCCCACTAGCCCCACATGTCATTGACTGTGGCTGTCTCCGTCTGGATATATAAATCTTTAACCAATTATTTTTAAATTAAAATAATTCTCGGCAATAAAGAAAATCATTTAAAACTTCAGAAAAATAATATAAAATAAACCGCAGCTCAGATCAATATATTTTCTGCATGAAAGTTGATCAGAATAATACCACGAGTAAGGATACGCTGCCCATACCCCCACCGCACCCCTCTAACATACCGAACATGGAACATTTCCCCTCCGGTTCATCTGTCTGTCAGACGATCGGAGCCGATAAAACTTTCCGGATGAAAATGTTCATAATATGAAAGTTGTACATAATGGATCAACTAACACAGATGCACCCTCCGTATTTTTATTCGATGTCCACGACACCTCCGGCATGAACCTTTCCCCCTCTGGACACCCTGTCTGGTAATCACCCAGAGCGGGCAGTTCATCCTCGAATGAATTTCCGCTCCGAGCAACGTGCATTGCACTGCGTTAGAACACCGTTAACTTTGCGTTTTCCATGTCTTGTATTTGTATTGCTATTATTGTTGTGTATTTATTGTTTCTCCCCCCCTTTATTCTCCGATAGACCTTGTTGCTGCCGCCGACTACACCGTTGCCGAGTACGACTACTTCGTCGATGATCCTACCCTACCGTCGAGCTTCCAGGCAAGCAGAGCCATTCTCTTCCCCAGATCGCCTATCTTTCCGTATATTTCTTGCACTAGGCATGGTTACTGCTGCTACGTTACAATCCTATTCAATTGCATAGCCTGTTTTTTCGCCCCTCGATGTACATTTCCTTGTCCTATGCTGCCTTATAATTATATATATAATATTCAGCAGTGAACCCTGCGCATTGTTAGCTAGGATTAGATAGCGGGTTGTGATCACTCTGGTGAGTGAACGCGGTGTCGTCGATATGTGATGTCAGATGCCATCGGATGGCTAAAGTGAGGGGAAGACGCGAGGGAGAAGATGTCGATGGTGCCGGAATCGGGTTGGGTACAAGCACGGTAAAGGACACCACGACGTACCCAGGTTCGGGGCTCTCCGGAGAGATAACACCCCTACTCCTGCTTGTCTCTTATATATCAATGCTCTGGCTACAATAACTGCTTCTCTATCTTCTCAGGGGAAGGTGAGCGCCGCCGCCGTGGGCAAGGCTCTCTCCTACTTCCCTGAGGAGTTACTACTAGCTGTAAATGAACAGAGAGGAGAATGAGTGAATGGTGATCTTGAGCGGGTCGTCCCCCACGCAGGAGGGGTACCCGGGCTCTTATAGTGTGAGCCTAGGGTACTTCGGTAACTTCACTGCCGAATGGGCCCAGCTGTCATCCTCTAATCGGCCTGGGCCCACCGACTGCTCCTCTCCGGGTGATCCGGATCCTACGAGCGGGGGCCCATGTTGTAGACCCATAGGGCATGGAGATGAACAGTGGAGCTAGGAGGTGCGGTCTTGTCGCCCTGTCCGCGGAATCGGCGGAGAGGTCGACACCGTATCTCCACCAGATCTTCGACATGACTTGGCCTTCCTGCCACCCAGATATCTCGGGATAGTGCATTTATGACCTCGTAATCATACCCCCGACTGGCGTCGGGGTCGACTTCCTCCAAGGGTAGTAGGTTATTCCGATTGCGCCTGGGCCGACTGGTGGTTCTTGGCAAGGTCGATTGCTCTGGGCAATCGGCCTTCTAGGTGCCTGCCTCGGCCTAGCTGCGGACCAATCGGATGATCGTCTTTGTGAAGGAGTGGACCGAGTGCGCCTGGGCTGACTGCCGGCATTTGATACGCCTGATTGCCTCGGAGCAATCGGCCGTACATCTTCCCAGCTGCGGCCCAATCGGTCCCTCCTTGTCTTGAAAGAATGCTTCTGCTTGGGTTAGCCTACCCGGGTACCAATCCCCCGACACGCGGATTACAAAATATTATAACTGCAACAGGTACGGATCAATGCAGACGCCCTAGGGAACCTACAACGGCGAGACTCTATCGAGTCGCTTCAAGTTTGACTTACAAGTGGAATGGACTCGTATTTCACTCTCGTCGGCTCAGTAGCGTAGCATCACCGGGATGATACGAGGTTTACCTCTTTAGTTCATTCCGCTGATGTCTCTGTCAAACCTCTTTAAGTGTGCCATCGAGGGTGATACCTCCTGGTTTCACTTAATGGTAGGCACTCGAACCAACTGGTGTCCTTAAAGGTAAGAGTCGGGCGACCCAACGGTGCCCGCGAGCGGTATATTGTCGGGAGCGACAGGGAGGGTATAACCGACGTTACTGGCGTGCTTGGCCCCTACTCGTATCTCGCGAGAGTTACCAAACTACGAAAAGTCGAGCTCTACCAAGAGCACACGCGAGACAAGGTAAGGAGACGGTTCACCTTGTTGGTAACCGCAGTGACTTGGTGGGACGACAGGGCAGGCACCGATGTACTGGTGGTCCTGACTGTTGTCGTTGACCGCAGGTCAGTTAAGTCGAGGCAACGATAACGGTTGCCACGCCGGTTAATTAAAATGCTAAATGGTTCGGCGGATGTCTTGAGTAGCCTTTTGGCTTGTACGCACTACCTACACGTGGGATGAGGAGTGTGGGCTCCCCTGCATCGTATTCTCGTTCGAGGGTCTTCAGACGTCAGCCGTATCGCGGGCTGATTGCCGGGAAGTGGTGTTGTCTTCTCTTGCTCGAGCGGTGTATTAGTATTTGCTTTGATTTTGCTTCACCGGCCAGTCACGCACCGTGCAGGAGTACGTTCGGGTTAGGGTCCAAAGCTCGGCGTACATAGGATATAGTCCGGCGGATGACCTCTCTGTTGATTGCCGAAGGATGGGCTAATTTGTGTCGGATAGCTTTGGTGGAGCGTTCCCTAACAAGGTTCCCGCCACCCTGGAGATCCGAGCGTCGTAGAGTCACGCCAGTGCACCCCTGCAGGGAAGATTAATCTATTCGAATAGCCGTGTCCACGGTAACATGACGCTTTATGCTGAAGCTGGATCTTACCACTACGAACTACTACTATTAAACTGTATGGTTCCGGGTCTTCTTCCTCGCAGGGAGTCGAGGAGGGGAACTCGGAGGCATTATTATTATTAATCATTACAACTTATATTATTCAATGTTGCAGCAACTTCTGCTTCATTTTTACTTGTTGCTTTATATAAACTGTTGGCTGATTCTCTCCTTGTGCTGCAAGACATCGTCGGAAGATGCTAGTCTTCGATAGGCCTAGCTTCTTACCCTTATTTTTATTTCTACCTTGCAGTCCACTATATACAGCCTCCCCTTTCCTTTGATACAAATGCATAATGCTTAGTAGCGGATGTAAGACTCGCGGGTATGCTAGATACTCACCTTTGCTTTATTTCCCCCTTTATGTTTTGCCTGATTGGCCGCTGCAGTCGACGTTGGAGTCCAGGAGCAGGAGATCCCCGGTGCCGACCACCACAACGTGAAGATCCCCGATGCCTTCTACGACATCGAGTTCCCCGTCGACAAGGAGTAGTTTGGAGGTTCCCAGGCAGGAGGCCTCGCCTTTTCGATCTGTTGTGATTTGTTTTAGCCTTCTTAAGGCAACCTTGTATCCTTGTGTCTGTACTCAGATACTATTGCTTCCGCTGACTTTGTGCTCTCGAGCTGTTGTATTCGAGCCCTCGTGGCCCCTGGCTTGTATTAAACAGCTTGTATTATTTTATTTGTAGAGTTGTGTTGTGATATCTCACCGTGAGTCCCTGATCTCGATCGTGTACCTTGCGTGTATGATTACTGTACACGGTCTGATTTTGGGGGCGTCAAAGCCTGCTGGACAGCGTCCCACGATGAGAGGAGGCTGTTGGCCATGCAGGCTCACGGCGGGTGGCGACGGTCGCGCCCGGCGAGCTCGGGGAGGAGTAGCCGAGGCGGAGGGGGAGGCGGCGCGAGGGAGGGCAGATAGAGCGAATGGGCTAGGGTTTCTCATTGTGGTAGGGGGCATGGGGCTTATCTTCGCCGGCAAACCGCCGATGGCGGCCACGGCATACCCAGCCGTGGGATGGGCGACACGACCTCCCCCCATGAACAGAGGTAGGGGAGGGGTGTGTTCGGGAGGGCTGGGCTGGTGGGGAGGTGAGGATGGGCCGGGCAGGCCTCGCCCTAGGCGAGGGTTACTGTTTTCTATTTACTTTTGCTTTATTTTTTTGTATATTTTTTTTGCTTCTACATTTTTATAAAACATGAAACTAGTAGGTATATTTGGGTTGCAATTTTTAGAGGTGCCACAAAAAGTTTGGTGTCATTATAAAATCCTTTGCATTATTGTTTTAACTAAAAGGAATTAAATGCCCCTTGTTTGGTACTATTTTTATTTATCTACCATATTAAAATATTTTAATAAATCCCCAATTCAAAATTAAGTGACCTACTGATTATTAGGCATTTAACAAAATTGGATTCACAATTTTTAGTTTATTTAAAATCTCCACTTGTTTATTATAATTTCCATGGAAATTTAATCATTCCCAATTTGGATTTATTGATTTATTGTTGACTTGGGACTATTCTAAAGGCTAAGTATGACTTGGTCTATTTATTTGCAAGTTGATTAATCATCTCCCACAATTCTTGGAGCAAGATTTATAATCCACATAGTTTTGAAAATTTTATCAGGGTGGGAATTTGAGAGAGCTATGATCAAAGGTGATTATGGCTGGCCAATCAACAGTGATGATCATTAACCAGGGGACCACTGTAGTGATTACTGTTACTGGAACTGGGGGTGTTACAAATCTCCCCCACTACAAAGAATTCTCGTCCCAAGAATTAAAAGGTAGTGTAGGGTTAAAGTTTTGGTTTTGTATTCTAACAAATATTCTGGATCTTTTTGTCCTTCTTGAGGAAGTTTATCCTTCTTGCTAACGTCTTCATTTCTCTGCATCGGTGCATCTCGACGAGTTGTATTCCTTCTTTCGTGGCTCCATCGTACCTACGGATAGGCTAGGAGGGCAAACTTAAGGGGGTCGGACCGGTGCAAGGTTAATCAACCGAGGTTTTCTGAGGAAATGTGGTACAAAGTATCTCACGAGTTTAAACTCACGGAAATACATCGAGATAAACCGAAGAAGGTATGAGAACTTTCAAGTGAATAGGCATGCATTCGATGCCGATGACGGATGATGAAAAGGGGGGTCCAGAGCATCAGGCATAAGCACTGCTATCGGGCCGAATATCGCAAATTAGATGACAAGAGTCAGGTTTCGATCCTGTGGAACTGTGGGTTATAGGCCCATAGGGGGTGGTGACATTTTATGCGATCACGACGCAATGTTTTTCAAAGAATAGCTTGTCAACAATTTTGGCAACAACGTCGATACCAAGGGCGGGGGAAAATGAGAACCATTTTCCCGCTCGTTAAAACGAGGCGGACCAATTGGCAAAGTTCTCGTCCCGGTGGTTACCAAAATGTCATCAACAATGGCAACAAGGTGTTACTGACGAGGTTGTACACCGAGGTGTTTACACAAGCAGGGGAATTTCACTGCTTAGATAAGTCATACCACAAGAAAGGTTAAACAGACCAATGGAAAGGAAATTGTGATGACACACAAGTATCAGGTACATATCTTTCCCAAGGGAAAGCAGAGTACGATATACATGACCAAGTTGTATTGGCAGAGAGTCAAGGGAGGTTGTCGATGATAACACAAATCATCGAGGGGCAAGGATGGTATTTCACACCATGAATTCAATTGACACCTGAAGAAGCCATGTAAGATTAGTCGGATAATAATCCACCAAAGGACGGGTGGTTTGCAAAGAATCTGATGTGAGTATCGGCACTCAACCAAAAGGAGAAAGAATGCAAAGGCACCAGGTAATAGAATAGTCGGAACAATTCGATGCTGAAGTACAAGGGAATTATGATTTCCAGATCGGGAGGTGGATGTAATTATCCATACAGACTTATCGGTTGCACAGGATTGCAAAGGCGATGAACACGTAGGTTCTCAGGAATTTATCAAAGAGTAATCTTCGGAATCTTCAGGTGAAGTAAGCGATCATCTGGAATGCAGGGCTCTCCGGGTAGATGCGACCACGAAATCCTAATGTCAGAGTTAGCAAAATTTCCCGAAAGGATAAGAGAGTAGAATTCCAGAGTAAAGGTACGGAGAAAAGGATCCTAATACCACCAAGTTTGCGACATGGGCCGATAAGCCACACGACACTGTTAGTAACTAGTTTTGCAAAGACTAGACTCGACTTCGACCAAGGAGTTGGAAGGGGTGTCCTACAGGCAGTCGGCTCTGATACCAACTTGTGACGCCCCCAAAATCGAACCGTGTACAGTAATCATACACACAAGGTACACGATCGAGATCAAGGACTCACGGTGAGATATCACAACACAACTCTACAAATAAAATAATACAAGCTGTTTAATACAAGCCAGGGGCCACGAGGGCTCGAATACAACAGCTCGATTGCACACAGTTAGCGGAAGCAATAGTATCTAAGTACAGACAAAAGGATACAAGGTTGCCTTAAGAAGGCTAGCACAAAAACAACACTCGATCGAAAAGGCGAGGCTTCCTGCCTGGGAACCTCCAAACTACTCCTGGTCAAAGGGGAACTCGACGTTGTAGAAGGCATCGGGGATCTTCACGTTGCGGTGGTCGGCATCGGGGAACTCCTGCTCCTGGACTCCAACGCTCCAACGTCGACTGCAGCGGCCGATCAGGCAAAACCAAAAGGGGAAATAAAGCAGGGGTGAGTATCTAGCATACCCGCGAGTCTTACGTCTGCTACTAAGCAATTATGCATTGTATCAAAAGGAAAGGGGAGGCTATATATAGTGGACTGCAAGGTAGAAATCAGAATAACGAAGAGAAGTTAGGCCTATCGAAGACTAGCATCTTCCGATGAGTCTTGCAGCATGAGAAGAGAATAGCAAACAGTTTCATATAATAGTAATGAAAGTAACAATGCAGCAGAAGTTACTACAGCATTGTATAATAGTAAGTTGTATTATATAACAATTATATATGCCTCCGAGATCCCCTCCTCGACTTCTCTGCGAGGAAGAGTGTCGGGACCCGGGGTTAGCGTATGCAAGTCCAGCTAAGACATAGTCATATGGAGAGCCGAGAACCGTACCCACTTGTCTAAGCAGACAAGGCCAAGCACAGAACGTTCTCGGAAAGCATCGTACGTGAGGGGTATCCCATCAAGGCCGGATGATCAACTAAGATGGGTCCTCATCGTCCGCACACAAGTCTAATGATATGGGTGATGAACTCCCATATTCAAAGACAAGTCGCCTCAACCATACTATCGACTATCTCATAACTCTTACATAGACTTACTCCAGCCCGATCACTTAGTCGGGGTCTAGGGCGGGCTCGGTCATACCACAAAGTGTGCACGAGACGGAGTCTCGAACAATCGCATCGCGATGCCCCAAGCTGCGCACATCTAAGGGCCACTTGGTGTATGAAAGACCGCCAGCCAAATCACAACTAAGGTCTCGAAAACCCATACAAAGACATGCATGTTATAAACATACACGCAGCACACATGCCTTGTATGAACAGTAGGTATCATTGCAATTCTCTACAAAGTATAGATTTTTATTGATAACTCTTATAGAGTGCAAACAGAGATCACAAACATGTGATCTAACATTACAACACAAGCGGAAGCAAATTATGTCTGAGTACAGACAAGTTTAACAAATGTCTTAAGAAGCCTTATTTAAACACAAGCCCTCCACGAGGGAACCAGTCGTCTGAATGGGACTAGACTAGCTTGATCTTCAGTCGTCCAGCTCGATGAAGAAGCCACCTTCGGGGTCAGTGGGTTCATCTAAAACATAGATTAAGAAAACGTGAGTACAAAGTCGTACTTAGCAAGACTTACATAGGAGCTATACTACTCATGCACATGTATCAAGGTAAAGGGAGGTGGGGTTTCACTTGCAGAAGTGCCAGCTTTGACTTGGCTAATCCTGAACTACGAGTACCAGACTTGAGGTAAGAAGCGTACACGAGTCCACTACTTTCTCCAATCAATTACACCACTATGGTGCCTTCCTCGACTTCCCCACGATAAAGCACGCCATAGCACTCACACTTATCTTGGTGTGTTTTAGAAGTATCCAGTTCAAGTTGTCTAATAATCAAGCTAAGTTTTCCAAGCAGTCCATAACCGCGGACGCGGCTATTCGAATAGTTTTGTTAACCCTGCAGGGGTGTACCACTACACACACATGATCATCATTTACCGCCTTTGATCTCGACACCATTCAAGGGGTGCCAGCGAGGATGCTCACCACAATTTTTACCTCATAGCCGATCTAGTCCGAGAAAGCCGCCTACTTGGGTTGGTTACCACTATCGTGAACCCGGCCGGTTTACCGAAGTGGACCCAAGTGATGTGTGTGTGGTGCATAAGCCGGTCTAGGGTGAGCCGTTCTCTCACTTAGCATCCAGGCCACAAGCCTACCAGAACTCCAAACTATTGCGACATCTGGACATCGAAAGGGATGAGTTAGTAAGCTGAGAGGGGTCAGTGAGCCCAATGTGTGGTTGTACTCTTCATCTTGGATCACCACACAAGAACTCGGACTTAGGGCGGTGTTCAACGAGACAACCCACCGTGTACTCCTACACAGCCTCTCATCGTTCACCTTGTATTAGGGTCGATTCACCAACACTTTTCTATCATCATCATCTTGATCACTACCATCCCGACTCACATAAAAGTATCATCATGGTATCACTCTAAGCATGCAATAAGCAGTAGCATTTGCAGGGGTTACATGATATCAATCAACTCCTACATTTGCTAGGATTGTGGTTTGCTTACTACTGTGACAAAAGATAGGTCATGCAACGGAATGGGTTCATCTATGTGGTAGAACGTATCATGGTAATCATCCTAAACAATGCATAAGCGAGACATGAGAGGGAATTGGGATTTTATCGACATGATCAAAGGGGGTTTGCTTGCCTTGCTGACGAGGTTCGGTTTCTGGGTCTTCAACGAAGGGGGCAGCCTCCTGCTCCGGTTCCACCTCTACTCGACAAACAACAACAAGGTAGCAAAAGTAAATACAATGCACAATCACATGATGGAAGGTTGAAATTTGATGTATATGCTTTGATGTGTGAAGCAATTCCATTTAAATGGAACATATTGAAAATTGAATTGCAAATTCAAACTCCAATTTGAATTCAAACTTGACCAAGTTACATGTGACATTGTTTGATCATTTTGAACCTTTTGGAAATGTGTATGATATGCCTCTGAAGTGTGGTTGAAATGTAGCATAATTCCATGGTCCAAGTTGTAAAAGCATTTGAATTGAATTTGAGTAAATTCCAAATAATTCAAATGACATATGCTACTGGTCCCATTTTAAAATCACCTCAAACATAGTTGAAAGTTGGATTTTTGGATAGCTTATTTTCTCCTGATCATTTTTCATATAATATTTGTCCAATTTGGAGTTAATATGAATTTTCTATGAATTTCCAAAGTTTGGGGTATTTTCTGGATTTTTCTGAATTATTTTTATTTTCCTTTTTTATTTGGAAATTCCTTTATTCCTTTTATTGCATCAGCATGATGCACTGCTGGCGTCACCAGGGGGCTGACAGGTGGGCCAGGGGTGTCAATGTCACTGGCTAATTAACCCGGCTGGTTAATTTAATCCAGTGGCTTAATTAAGCCACTGGGCCCACTGGTCAGTGGCCCAGGGTGGGGTTAGGAGGGGGATTAGTGGCTAACCCACCGGCGGCTAAACGCCGGCGGCCAACCCACGGCGGCGCTGCACGGGAGGAGGCTGCCGTGGTCCGTTTGAAGCGCTGGAGGCACCAAACGCAAGCTCGTGGAGCCGCGCGTCTCGGGGAGGGTCCAGGTGACCAAGGAGGCCACCGGAGCGACGCCGGCGACGACCTTCCGCGGCGTCTGTGGCATGGGCTCGGGGTGGATCTCGCTGCAGAGCACCATTTGAGCCACCGTTGGGCGCGTTCGAAGCAGCAGTTCACGGCGGAGGTGATGGACAAGACGGCGAGGATGATTGCCTAGCAGATGCTCGCCGACGACGACAGTGGCGGCTCGGTACTCCGGCGACCATGGCAATCGGTGACAGAGGAAGAAATCGAGGGGGAGAGGTTAGGGGTTTTGACCGTGAGCTCACCAGGAACTCAACGGAGGTGGTGGCGAGGGCTGGGGTGGCTCGACGGCGATGTAATCGACGATGTTGCGCGGCGGCCGTAGATGAAGACGACGACGCGATTCGGCAGCTCCAGGGGGCTTCAGCTCTCCATATTCCGCTCAAAAACGAAGACAACTACGGAGAAGACGATGGACAGGATCCGAGGGCTTCTCGGCGTCGATGGCTACGCGGGGGCTTGACGGTGCTCCGGCGAGCTTCACGGACGTCGGCGGAACGGGCGAGAGAGGAGGGGGAGGTGGTTCTGGAGGGAGGGGAGTGGACGTGGGCGTCTCCAGGACGTGTCTAGAGGGCTCGGGAGGCTGGGGGGCGCCAGGCAAGCAGGTGGCGTGGCGGCCGTGGCATGCCGGGCACGCAGCTGCCTGGCTGCCTGAGGAAGACGACAGCCCGGGTGGCGGCTGGGCCTAGCTGGGCCAAGGTAGGTGGGCCTCGCCTAGGCGCCAGGTAAGTTCTTTCCCTTTTTCCTTTCTGTTTTCTTCTCAGTCTTTTGTTTTGCTGTGCTAAATAAATAGCTAGGCATTTTATTAAATGCTGAAATTTTTTATATGGCTTCATAATAATATAGACTAGCCATTTATAAAGTTTCAACATTTTTAAAATTCAAATAATTTGAATCTTAACTCAAATAGGGGTTTTTGATTAAATCCAAGGCACTGTTTGAATATTTGAAAAATCTATGAGCATGGGGTGGGTCCCACATCACTTGATATGTGATCA
Organism: Bromus sterilis; assembly: GCA_950022295.1. NCBI lineage: Eukaryota > Viridiplantae > Streptophyta > Magnoliopsida > Poales > Poaceae > Bromus > Bromus sterilis. The sequence goes on along the minus strand of OX465599.1, from coordinate 276,436,806 downwards.
TATTCATTTATAAGACTTTTCAAAAATCTAACATGAATTTTTGGAAAAGATTTTTATCTGCCTTTTGAATTAATTCATCTGGGGGGGTTCCTTCTCCCATTTTGCTTTTGATTTTGATTTCAAAGATTTCTTTTGAAATTTTAACATGATGCAAGTGTACTGGCTAACCCTAGCACATTACCTAACAGAGGGTTCTGACAACTCGCCCCCACTCAACAGAATCTCGTCCCGAGATTCAGAAGTCTGCGGGAGGAAGGAGGGATACTCAGCACTGAGACGGTCTTCTCTTTCCCACGTAGTTTCTCTCTCAGAGTGGTGTGACCATTGCACTTTCAGAAACCTAATCTTCTGACGACGAGTGACACACTCTGTGGAATCAAGAATACGAACGGGGTATTCTCGATAAGAAAGGTCTTCTTGGAGATCAAGCGTTTCATGGTCGACTTCGCGGATGGGGTCCTTGAAGCAACGCCTGAGTTGGGACACATGGAATACATCATGTACTCGTGAAAGGTGCGAGGGTAGTTCAAGTTGGTAGGCAACTTCTCCACGTTTAGCAAGAATGCGGAAAGGTCCGATGTAACGTGGGGCCAACTTACCTTTGATACCGAAACGTTGGGTTCCCTTCAGAAGAGTAACACGGAGGTAAGCCTTCTCATCCAGATTGTAGCTCTCTTGCCTATGATGACGATCATAGTAGCTTTTCTGACGAGACTGGGCTGCTTTCAATTGATCACGAACAATGCGAACTTGCTCTTCTGCTTCCTTGATCATGTCCGGTCCAAAGAATTGTCTTTCACCGGTTTCTGACCAGTTTAAAGGTGTTCGACATCGTCGTCCATATAGGAGTTCAAAAGGAGCCATGTTCAGACTAGATTGAAAACTATTGTTATAAGCAAATTCGGCGAATGGAAGAGATTTCTCCCAATTCTTTTCGAATGAGATAACACAAGCTCTGAGCATGTCTTCAAGAATCTGGTTAACCCTTTCGACTTGACCGCTAGACTGAGGGTGGAAAGTTGTACTAAAGGAGAGATGAGTTCCCATAGCATTCTGAAAGCTTCCACAAAATCTAGAGGTGAAAAGGCTACCGCGATCAGAATTGATTTCCAAAGGAACACCATGAAGGGATACAATTCTAGAGACGTACAAGTCTGCTAACTGACTAGCAGTTATAGACTCGCAAACCGGAAGGAAGTGAGCAACTTTGGAAAGCCTATCTATGACAACGAAGATGGCATTGTTTCCTTTCTGGGTTTTTGGAAAGCCGGTGATGAAGTCCATACCGACTTTGTCCCATTTCCACTCGGGAATAGACAAAGGTTGAAGTGTACCAGCAGGTATTTGATGTTCTGCCTTAATGCGATGACAAACATCACATTCGGCAACAAATTGAGCAATGTCTCTCTTCATCCTAGTCCACCAAAATCTCTGGCGTAGATCTCGGTACATTTTTGTGCTACCGGGATGAATTGAGAGGGGTGTGTCATGGGCTTCCTTGAGGATGAGTTGCCTTAGTTCCCTATTTTTAGGTACTACCAAACGATTTCCAAAGAATACCGTTCCCTTGCTATCTGTGGAGAAACATTTAGCAACTCTGCTAGCAATGTTCTCCTTGATCCGGCGAACACCTCGTGCACGCCTTTGGGCAACTATAATTTGATCCTCAAGAGTTGGTTTCGCCACCAAGGTAGAAAGATAGCCATGAGGAACAATCGCAAGATTGAGCTTGCGAAAATCCTTATGAAGAAGTGGTTGATACTGTTGTAACATGAGGTTGTTACAATACGACTTATGTAACAGCCCAGTTTTCAGAAAAATTAAAAAATTTGTTTTCGGTGTGAATTGTTTGATTGTCTGAATTGTTTGCGGTGTTTGCATCCCCGATTTATCGATCGGCGATTATTTTTCCCCCTCTTATCTCGTATCGGACGGAGACCGACCCTTGCCACCCTGACACTCGACCTTTGCGACACCGGGTTTCACCCGATCACCATCGCGAAAACCGCACGAGACCAGCCGCAGCCAACGGAACGAAAAACCCCGTTTAATAATTAAACGGGTTATTTTTATAGCGCGCCGAAAAGTGTTCTCGGAATGGTTCCAGCTCGAGGTGAACGCCTCCGGCTCGACGCACCGATCGCGCAGTTCGAAGTTTTACCCGAATCGGAGTTACTGCGGACCTCCGGCAGTCAGAAACGTGAGCACCGTGCGCGCGAGACAAAAACCGGGGATGTTTTTGCAAACTGCCAGCCACCGGGGCTATATAAAGACCACCACACTCCCACCCATTTTTTAGGGTTTCCCTAGCCACATTATGCAGCCACACCCCTGTTTTACCCCAATTTTCGCAGCAGTTCCAGCCCAGCAGATCTGGACCGTCAGATCGCCCGATCTGACGCCGAGATCGCCTCCCACCAACCCTCCTCTCTCTCCTCTCCATCCATGCCCGTGGGCAAGCCAGCCGCCTCGGACCCGACGCCGCCGCCGGCGGCTCTCCACTACTCCGGCTAGCCGGCAGGCCATAGCGCCCTCTTCTCCTCTCTTTCCCTCTCCCCCCCTCTTCCTCTCTCTCACCCCCGCTCCCCCTGCAGGTCGCCGCCGGACGCAAAGGTCGCCCGCCATGGCCATGGCTCGGCCAGCCGAGCTCACGGCGGGGCTCTCACCGCCGGCTCCTCCCCCCGGCCGGGCCGGTCTCCTCCGGCCGCCCCTGGAGCTTCGCACCCCCTCCCGCCTTCCTCGACGCCTCCCAAGGCCGGAGCTGCGCCACCAACCGCGGCCGTCGCCGCCGGCACCCGACGGGATCGGGCGGCGTCCCGATCCAGCCGCCACCCCGCTGTGGGCCGGCCCAGATCCCGCAGCCGCCGCGCGGACCAGCTAGGCCGAGAGGCCCAGGCAGCCACGGCCTCCTCTGGCCAGATGGGCCGAGCCCTTGGTGAGGGCCCGTTCATTTTATTTTTCCATGGAACCCTGTTATTTTTTTGCTAAGTCCTATTATTTGTGCTGCTGATTCGATTTCGCGTTGACGATAGCAAGCGATCCGTAGCCCGGATGACTTCGCGCCCAAAAGACGAATTGTTTAGAATTGCGTGTACTTTAATTAATCTTTTGTGAGCATTTGAGTTTGATCTCATCTAGGTTGTGTAATTGTGTGCTGAACAGGGCATCAGGCCGTTAAACTACTTTTCCTGTTAGATGCTGCTGTTATTATTTTGTTGCAACTTTGCATGATGGTTGTAACAAATCCATGAGGCCTATTGCATTGATTCATTTTGCGTTGCGTTAAGAAATGTTTCTACTTCAGTTTCATGCTTTCACATGCCATATTTGCTTGCTGCATCATGTGTATATCTTGCTCCAAAGTAGCTATCATGATGTTATTGTGCTGTTGTTGCTGAAACTGTTATTTTGTTGCAACTTCGGTCGACGAGTGTGTCGCGACCGTTTATCGGAATTGAGTGATTCCAATTCCATTTTGTTAAGCATCATGTCTAATTTCATCCAATGTATTGCTATGTCATGTTGCTGCACTTTTGCATATAAATTTACCCCTGTTTATACAGCATGTGTGCATAACTTGTTTTGCTTATATCTTTTTAACCGTAACTCCGTTTGGAGTGTTCTTTATATGTAACTTGATTAGTTTTTCGTGTTCTTTGTGTGTATGCTATTTTTTGCTGTTGTTAACCAAACTAAAATATGGTTTAGGGCAGAACAGTACCAAATCTTTTAATCATCGTGCGGCACTTAGTGTTATGCCATGTTTAGGTTGTGCCTCACTTAAATTGACTAGCATAGATAGTTTACTTTGTGCTTCACCTCTTGACCTGTTTGTCTGCTATGCCATGCTTGCTTGAGTTGCCATGTTAATAACCGTTGTTTGATCACCTGTAGCTAAACAACTTGAACCACCGTAAATGTGCGGTATCGTCGTGTGTGACGAGTACTCCACTTAAATCGTTAGTAACCGCTCTCGACGGTAGGTGCGATGTCTCGTGTTACTTCTTGTTGATGCTTGCTCGTTTTTCTCCGTAGTAATAGTGGTGCACCGTTGATTGCTTTCCAGTGTTTACCCTCTTGTGTGCTTCTGCGGGTACCTCTCGGAGACGTTGCGAGCGTGCGATCGACTACACCTTCGGAACCCGACTTATCAACAGGCAAGGACTATACATTACTTATGATCCATTCTATTCCAACCAGCGGTTTGCATGCTAGTATAGGTTAGGTTCGATGTTTGATCCTACCACATGTTTACAGCCTCTTTCAAACCAATACTGCCATGTCCCTTCCCAGCAAACCTTGTACTGCTATGTTACTATTGCTCGTTGCTCAGCCCCTGCTTAGTATGCATGCTTAGGATGCTACGAGGTTACCCTGTTACTCTTTGGGTTGGGATATCACCTGATTATTATATTATTGTTGATGATATGATTATTATAATGTTGACTCTATTCGACGAAGGATGGAAGGTCTAGGCTATCCCGCCCCGACGCTTTGTTCCATTCGAGTCACCTAGGATCCGAGTTCCGGGTATTGGTTTTAAGACTGAGCGTGCCTAACCGCGTGTGGGATTTTATGGGGTCCCCTTTTTCTTACCTATCTAGCTTCAAACATTTCTAGAGGTGGCCCAAGCTGATTTACCATTTGAAAACATGCATATATATCTTGTCGGGTCGCTCCTAGCAGATATCTGTTAAAACAACTTGGACCAGCGGAGACATGGTTTCCCTGTTGGTCCACCTTTGACCGGCGAGGGCCCGAGACCTCATGTGAGGCGTCTCGGTAACCCAAACTCTGTTGAGACGGAAGAGTCCGATCCGAGAGCGTGGCCAGCTTTTGGATTGGGTGTCGACTCCCCGGGGGCCACCTGGATTTGTTCGTTGTTAGTTAGAGGGACCTGTCGTTTCGGATCTCTTGGAACTAAATCATAAAATGGTTGCCTGTGATGGGTAGCAACTGAGAGTGATGGGCGTGCGTGCGGAGCCTTGTAATGGGCAGTTGGTACACCCCTGCAGGGTTAAATCTTTTCGAGAAGCCGTGTCCACGGTTATGGACGACTTGAGACCTACGTCCTGTTCATAGACAACAACAACTGAGATAATCTTAATATAACTTGATCAACGTGTGCGTGTGCCTTGACTGCTTCTTCTTCGTCGGGATGCGAAGAGGAGGACAAGGATAGGATAGGTGTTATGTTTGCGTAAGTAGTTGATAGCAACACTTGTTGGAGGCGATTCCTCATCGAATGCTTGGCTTCTTATCTTACTCTCTAGATCGTTAGCCACTTCATAAATGCTAGTGCGGCAGCAACCTCACCACTTACCCCTTCCTTACCGTAAACTACTAGTTGTCCTAGAATGACGAGTGATGAAGTCCTTGCTGGGTCAGATGACCACTACAGTTGGATGCTGAGTACTTCTGTACTCATGATACTACCCCCAAACTCTTTGCAGGGTTCTGATCGACAAAAGGTATGGTGTTCGACGTTTCACGTGGAGACTCGACGACGACTAGTTAGGCGGATCCCGGCGGAGGGCCTAGACCCGTGTGGTTATGGGATCGGTGTTTTCTCTTTGCCAGTAGGCATTTGCTTGTAGTCTGTACTCAGACATGTATCTTCCGCTGTTGTATTATATATGAGGCAGTTGTATGCCGATTGTATGAGATGTTGTATCCTTGTATCTATAATGTTGTGATATCATGTTGGAAACCCGGGGCATATGGCTTTGTCATATTTCGCGGTGGGACTGATATGTGCTTCGTCCCGGATCTGGGTGGAAACACCTAGATCTGGAACAGTACCGCATATCGGGCCTTACAACTTACGACTTAGTGCATCAGCCATGACATTGGCTTTGCCTGGGGTGTAAGAAATTCCTACGTTGTAATCTTTTATCAACTCAATCCAGCGTCTTTGCCTTAGATTAAGATCTGGCTGGGTGAAAATATATTTGAGGCTTTGGTGGTCGGAATAAATCTCACAACGATTACCAAGGAGGTAATGTCGCCAAGTTGTTAGGGCATGAACTACGGCAGCGAGTTCAAGGTCATGGGTAGGATAGTTCTCTTCATGTGGCCGCAACTGGCGTGAAGCATAAGCTACCACATGTCGATCTTGCAGAAGTATGCATCCTAACCCTTGCCGTGATGCGTCACAATGGATTTCGAAATCCTTTTTGGTGTCTGGAGGTGCAAGTACGGGTGCAGAAGTCAATCTTATTTTTAGCTCTTGAAAGCTTTCCTCGCACTTGGGAGTCCATAGGAATTTCTTATCTTTCTTGAGGAGTTCAGTTAGAGGCTTTTCAACTTTAGAAAAGTTCTTGACGAAGCGACGGAAATAGCTGGCTAGGCCAAGAAAACTCCTAACTTGCTTAACCGACTCAGGTGGAGTCCAGTCAAGGACGGCCTGAACTCTCTCGGGATTCACAACAATGCCTTTTGCAGAAATCACGTGGCCTAAGTAGGTCACTTCTGGTAGCCAGAATTCACACTTGGAGAATTTAGCATACAGGCGATGCTCTCTAAGTTTCATCAATACCAGCCTTAGGTGTTCGGCATGTTCTTCTTCGTTCTTCGAGTAGATGAGAATATCATCGAGATAAACCACAACAAATTTATCTAAGTACTCCATGAAGATCGAATTCATCATGCGTGAGAAAGTGGCGGGGTCATTGGTTAAACCAAAGGACATGACGGTGTACTCGTAAAGACCATAACGAGTAGTAAAAGCCGTTTTGGGAATGTCCTCGTTTCGGATCTTGATTTGATGATAACCTAATCTCAAATCCATCTTGGAGAAGACAGAGGATCCTGCAAGTTGATCATAAATATCATTGATCCTGGTAAGTGGGTACTTGTTCTTTATCGTCGCTAAATTTAGCGGGCGATAGTCTACGCACATCCTTTCTGTTCCATCTTTCTTTGTTACGAACAGAACGGGGCAACCCCATGGCGATGAGCTAGGGCGGATGAAGCCTTTCTCCAACAAAGCTTCCAGTTGGGTTTTAAGCTCAGCTAACTCACGTGGGGCCATTTTGTATGGGCGTCTAGAAATTGGTGCGGTTCCTGGGGCAAGATCCACTATAAACTCTACACATCTATCGGGTGGCATTCCCGGCAGCTCTTCAGGAAAGACATCCGGGAAGTCGCGAACCACCGGAATATCTTCAAGTTCGGGAAGGGGAAGTACATTCAAGGAATGCACTTGGGTTCTTGTTCTGGGTGAGGTATAGTTGACGGTCTTTCCTGAAGGGTGGGTGAGTTTCACGGATTTGCCTTTGCAATCCAGGTAGGCATTCTGTCTTGATAGCCAATCCATGCCAAGGATGACATCAATATCTGAAGACTTGAGGGCTATGAGTGAAGCAAGGAATACTAAACCCTCAATTGCAATTTGGTTTCCATGGCTTACTCTATTAGTTTGCCATCTTGACCCTGGAGTTTGAATAATCATTGAGGTGGACAATTCAACAAAAGATAACTCATGACGAAGTGCATAACTTTCCGACATGAATGAATGAGATGCTCCTGGGTCGAAAAGAACAGAAGTAGGAACATAATTGGCTGGGAGCGTACCAAGAATGACGTCAGTGGTGTCGTCAGTCTCTTCGGCGGCAATCTGGTTCACACGTCCACGAGTGGCGGGAGGAGCGGGTTTGGCGGTGTAGACCTTCTGGGGTGGCTTGCCACGACCATTGTTGTTGCCTCCGGCACGGGGTGGAGCATTCTGATGCTAGATCTGGTTCTGGGGACACTCACGAGAGTAGTGGCCTGCCTGACCACACTTGTAACAGGCTCCAAAAACAGTGCGTGGAGCTGGGTTGTTTGGTGGAGCTGGCTGGAACTGGGTTGGTGGACGAGGCGCCACATAGGATGGCCTCGGTGGGTTGTTCTGGCGTAACATACTGTTTGGGATCCAGATCTTGCGCTTCTGGGAGCCAGAACTGGATGAACTGTCGTCTCTAGGGTGTTTGTGAAAGTCGTTGGGGTTGTTCATGTCCTCTTCCTTGATGGCCTTGTTGACAAGGACCTGGAATGTGGCAAAGTCATGTAGGTTGAGCTCACGACGGAGTCCAGAGTTGAGGCCACGATGGAACCTCTCTTGTTTCTTGGAGTCGGTGGAGACTTCTTCAGTAGCATAACGAGCCAGTCGGTTGAACTCACGACTAAACTCGTCAACGGTCCTTCTGCCTTGAGTGAGGTTGCAGAACTCCTCACGCTTGCGGTCCATAAGACCCTTGGGGATGTGGTGCTCGCGGAAGGAAGTGCAGAATTCATCCCAAGATGTAGGCGGTCCAGCGGGACGCATATTCAGGAAGTTCTCCCACCAAGAACTAGCTGCACCTTCGAGGTGATAGGTGGCATAGCTGACCTTGTCGCCATCTGCAACATGGCCTGCCTGGAGCTTCCTCTCGATGCTGCGAAGCCAGTCATCGGCGTCAAGGGGCTCGGTGGAGTAACAGAAAACCTGGGGATGAAGTCGGATGAAGTCGTTCAGGGACACCAACTCATTGCACTGCTGAGTGGTGTTGCGAGCAATGACTTCCAACAGATGGTGAGAGTCTCGGCGGTTCCTCTCAACCTCCATCAGAACCTGAGCCATCATGGGTGGGGGTGGAAGGTTGCCTTCCTCCTGGTCATTCCCACGACCCTGGTTACGACCAATCTGGCCACGGGTTCCTTGAGACATCCTGAAGGTGAAAAACAAAAGTCAAACAGAGTTGATTTGAAGAGTCTAAACAAGGTATTGAAGTACTGGAAGGATTACAGAGCAAAGGAAGTAATCATCTTGAAAACATGGTGATAAAAGCATACAAGCCATATATTCACAAGCTGTCATACAAGCCATACATCGTTTTAGTACAAGCATCAAGCTAATACAAACGTGATGAAGATGATACATCCTTCAGAGGCACTCTGACTTCCTATACATTATTTATCTAAGCCTCTGGAACTTAGACCCTTGCGTACAATACACTAAGATACTACTACATCAACACTAAGTAAGACCACAGGCGGTCTCACTCATCTCCATCTCCATAGTAGTCCTCATAAAAGTTACCCGCGTATCCCGGTAGCTGAAGGTGACCATCGGAAAACACGGAGGCCTGTGGACCCTGATATCCATTTGGGCAAGGATGGGGCCTAGGTCCAGCGTAGGGTGGAAGCAAAGGACCACGGGGTGGAAAAATGCCTCCAATCTCGGGCCAAGCAACTCGAGAAGGCATCTGAGTCCTCACTGGGTAGATAGCGTCATGCTCAACTGATCCAACGCTCACAAAGGGTGCCAAAAGTATCAGTGCTCGATATAGAAGAACACGGGAGGCGTGAAGCTCGAAACGGAGAGCGCGTGCATCACGATCTCGATCACTAGCAAATCTAGCAGTCACCTAAAGTGTGGGGTCCTCTGCAGAGTGATCTGAGTAGAGTCCGGTGTAATATCCCTCTTCTCCTGGAAGTGCAGCAGGGATATAGCGGAATGAGGTCTCTCTCAGCATAGTGTGCTCCTCTCTCAGCAGTGTAATACATGAATATGCAGCATCCTGCACAGCCATGTTCTTAGTCATGCCAATGCCATGTCCAAAGTGGATGGGCTGAGTGACTCCAACGTGGTGCGGATAGATCCGGACAATGCAGTGGAACTGGGTCTGGTTGAAGTCGAGGAACTTCTCCTCAACGATGTACTCAGGATACCATCGATATCCCACATAGGACATCATCTCGATCAATGTGGCGGGATGGCCACGCACACCGAGGCACCTGGTCAAATGAACAACCTGCCGAGGGGGAAAATCTGCCATCTCAAACAGAAAGAAGGAGTTTGCAAATGCATCAGATTATGAGATAAACCTGGAATGACTCGGACAGCATAACGGCTGTAATTGCAAGAAAAAGACAATTTCTTACAACATGGAAACAGCACTTACATACGATGTAATAAATCAGGGAGCATAACCACTCTAACAAGTCGATCACAACTTTCCTACGGCTACAAGGAAGCAAGCAACAAGATGTTCTAATCAGACAGAGGAGAGCCTAGTCCTATCTTCCCGTAGAATAAGATGAGGATGACTCAGAACTCAGAACGAAGGGGGTAAGGAGAAAAAAGAAGTCTTACGTTGTTCCCTTATATACCGAGAGTAACTATATAACTATAGCAAGCTAGACTCGACTTCGGCCAAGACTACTAGTCCTACAGTCAGTCATGCTCTGATACCAAGTCTGTCGGGACCCGGGGTTAGCGTATGCAAGTCCAGCTAAGACATAGTCATATGGAGAGCCGAGAACCGTACCCACTTGTCTAAGCAGACAAGGCCAAGCACAGAACGTTCTCGGAAAGCATCGTACGTGAGGGGTATCCCATCCAGGCCGGATGATCAACTGAGATGGGTCCTCATCGTCCGCACACAAGTCTAATGATATGGGTGATGAACTCCCATATTCAAAGACAAGTCGCCTCAACCATACTATCGACTATCTCATAACTCTTACATAGACTTACTCCAGCCCGATCACTTAGTCGGGGTCTAGGGCGGGCTCGATCATACCACAAAGTGTGCACGAGACGGAGTCTCGAACAATCGCATCGCGATGCCCCAAGGTGCGCACATCTAAGGGCCACTTGGTGTATGAAAGACCGCCAGCCAGATCACAACTAAGGTCTCGAAAACCCATACAAAGACATGCATGTTATAAACATACACGCAGCACACATGCCTTGTATGAACAGTAGGTATCATTGCAATTCTCTACAAAGTATACATTTTTATTGATAACTCTTATAGAGTGCAAACAGAGATCACAAACATGTGATCTAATTACAACACAAGCGGAAGCAAATTATGTCTGAGTACAGACAAGTTTAACAAATGGATTAAGAAGCCTTATTTAAACACAAGCCCTCCACGAGGGAACCAGTCGTCTGACTGGGACTAGACTAGCTTGATCTTCAGTCGTCCAGCTCGATGAAGAAGCCACCTTCGGGGTCAGTGGGTTCATCTAAAACATAGATTAAGCAAACGTGAGTACAAAGTCGTACTCAGCAAGACTTACATAGGAGCTATACTACTCATGCACATGTATCAAGGTAAAGGGAGGTGGGGTTTCACTTGCAGAATTGCCAGCTTTGACTTGGCTATGAAGGGAATATGCCCGAGAGGCAATAATAAAGTGGTTATTATCTTATTCCATGTTTATGATAAATGTTTATTTTCATGCTATAATTGTGTTAACCGGAAACGTTAATACATGTGTGTTTAATAAACAAAGAAAAGGTTCCTAGTAATGCCTCTCTTTATACTAGCTTGTTGATTAACGGATGATCAAGGTTTCCTGGTCATGAACATTGGATGTTGTTAATAACAAGGTCATGTCATTGGAGAATGATGTGATGAACATACACCCACAGTAGTTATAGCAATAAGATCATGTCATCAAGTTTCTATTGCTGTATCAAACTTTCACGAAGTAACTCTAATCCTTAGACCATGAGATCACGTCAATCACTGACACCAGAAGAGTACTTTGATTCCATCATACGTCACACCGTAACAGGGTGATTATAAAGGTGTCGTTGGGTACTTGGAAAGTGTTAGTTGAGGCTCGTGGATCAAGAGTGGGATTTGTCCATCCAGATGACGGAGAGATATACTCTGGGCCCTCTCGGTGATATCACATTGACATCGCTTGCAAGCACGTGACTGGCTCACGAGGATGTTATATCACGGAACGAGTAAAGAGTACTTGTCGGTAACGAGATCGAACTAGGTATGGATGATACCAAATGATCGGATCTCGGACAAGTAAAATATCGCGAGACAAAAGGAATTGGTTACGGAGTAATGGTTCACACGATCACTAGTTCATCGTTGAGTAAGTGGGAGTCATCATGGATCTCCAGATCCCTCTGATGATTATTGATCGGAGAAGAGTCTCAGTCATGTCCATTTTATTCACGAACCCTAGGGTGACACACTTAAGGATTCGTTGACGCGTTTGAGTGGATACGGAACGCCGGAGAATATACAGGACAACACATGGACTGTTTTGATAAAACTGCTGGAATAGTTTCGGTATATCAAAATAGTGCAAGGGGATAATTGTTAATGTGTTCATTGAATGAAGTGTTCATCAATGAAGTACTCATTGAATGAAGTGTTCATTAATTTGAGTGACATTAAACAAGATAATTAAAAGTGTTTTAATGTGATAAAACTCTTGGAATTTTGAGTGGAGAATTATGGAAGTTATGGGAATAATGTGTGACCCTTTGTTTTTGTGAGTGGAGAGTCCACCCACATGATGAGGGGAGAGGTGGGGGCACCTCTTGGGGCGTGCTACCCCTTGGGGGCTGCCTCCCCCTCCTATATATAGATGGGTGGAGACCCCTCTACACACTCATTCCTCCATCTCTCATATGCCCTTTGGTTGGCATCTTCCTCCCCTTGCTAGCTGATCCAGTTTCACGAGTACGGTGCTTAGGCGAAGCCCTGCTCAAGATCTTCTCTACCACCACCACCACTATGTTGTAGTGCTGCTGAAGTTCCCGAGGATCCACTACTTCCGCTGCCCAACTGGAGCAAGGGGCGGAGGTCGTCACTGATCTGTACGTGTGACCGACTACGGAGACGCTGCCCGTTCGTGGCGTCAAGTCTTCATCACGACCTTGAGGTCGGCGAGTGTTCGACTACATCACCCACGAGAATAGTTCTTGTTAAAGCTTTTGGTCTTCGAGGGTGAGTCCTTCTCAAACCGTTACAAGTGATCTTCTAGATGTGATCTTGGCTGTTACAACCGTAGGAAATTTTTTGTTTTCTATGCAACGAACCCATCAGGCTAATCCTGAACTACGAGTACCAAACTTGAGGTAAGAAGCGTACACGAGTCCACTACTTTCTCCAATCAATTACACCACTATGGTGCCTTCCTCGACTTCCCCACGAGAAAGCACGCCATAGCACTCACACTTATCTTGGTGTGTTTTAGAAGTATCCAGTTCAAGTTGTCTAATAATCAAGCTAAGTTTTCCAAGCAGTCCATAACCGCGGACACGGCTATTCGAATAGTTTTGTTAACCCTGCAGGGGTGTACCGCTACACACACATGATCATCATTTACCGCCTTTGATCTCGACACCATTCAAGGGGTGCCAGCGAGGATGCTCACCACAACTGTTACCTCATAGCCAATCTAGTCCGAGAAAGCCGCCTACTTGGGTTGGTTACCACTATCGTGAACCCGGCCGGTTTACCGAAGTGGACCCAAGTGATGTGTGTGTGGTGCATAAGCCGGTCTCGGGTGAGCCGTTCTCTCATTTAGCATCCAGGCCACAAGCCTACCAGAACTCCGAACTATTGCGACATCTGGACATCGAAAGGGATGAGTTAGTAAGCTGAGAGGGGTCAGTGAGCCCAATGTGTGGTTGTACTCTTCATCTTGGATCACCACACAAGAACTCGGACTTAGGGCGGTGTTCAACGAGACAACCCACCGTGTACTCCTACACAGCCTCTCATCGTTCACCTTGTATTAGGGTCGATTCACCAACACTTTTCTACCATCATCATCATGATCACTACCATCCCGACTCACATAAAAGTATCATCATGGTATCACTCTAAGCATGCAATAAGCAGTAGCATTTGCAGGGGTTACATGATATCAATCAACTCCTACATTTGCTAGGATTGTGGTTTGCTTACTACTGTGACAAAAGATAGGTCACGCGACGGAATGGGTTCATCTATGTGGTAGAACGTATCATGGTAATCATCCTAAACAATGCATAAGCGAGACATGAGAGGGAATTGGGATTTTATCGACATGATCAAAGGGGGTTTGCTTGCCTTGCTGACGAGGTTCGGTTTCTGGGTCTTCAACGAAGGGGGCGGCCTCCTGCTCCGGTTCCACCTCTACTCGACAAACAACAACAAGGTAGCAAAAGTAAATACAATGCACAATCACATGATGGAAGGTTGAAATTTGATGTATATGCTTTGATGTGTGAAGAAATTCCATTTAAATGGAGTATATTTCAAATTGAATTGCAAATTCAAACTCCAATTTGAATTCAAACTTGACCAAGTTACATGTGACAGTGTTTGATCATTTTGAACCTTTTGGAAATTTGTATGATATGCCTCTGAAGTGTGGTTGAAATGTAGCATAATTCCATGGTCCAAGTTGCAAAAGCATTTGAATTGAATTTGAATAAATTCCAAATAATTCAAATGACATATGCTACTGGTCCCATTTTAAAATCAACTCAAACATAGTTGAAAGTTGGATTTTTGGATAGCTTATTTTCTCCTGATCATTTTTCATATATTATTTGTCCAATTTGGAGTTAATATGAATTTTCTATGAATTTCCAAAGTTTGGGTATTTTCTGGATTTTCCTGAATTATTTTTATTTTCCTTTTTTATTTGGAAATTCCTTTACTCCTTTTATTGCATCAGCATGATGCACTGCTGGCGTCACCAGGGGGCTGACAGGTGGGCCAGGGGTGTCAATGTCACTGGCTAATTAACCCGGCTGGTTAATTTAATCCAGTGGCTTAATTAAGCCACTGGGCCCACTGGTCAGTGGCCCAGGGTGGGGTTAGGAGGGGGATTAGTGGCTAACCCACCGGCGGCTAAACGCCGGCGGCCAACCCACGGCGGCGCTGCACGGGAGGAGGCTGCCGTGGTCCGTTTGAAGCGCTGGAGGCACCAAACGCAAGCTCGTGGAGCCGCGCGTCTCGGGGAGGGTCCAGGTGACCAAGGAGGCCACCGGAGCGACGCCGGCGACGACCTTCCGCGGCGTCCGTGGCACGGGCTCGGGGTGGATCTCGCTGCAGAGCACCATTTGAGCCACCGTTGGGCGTGTTCGAAGCAGCAGTTCACGGCGGAGGTGATGGACAAGACGGCGAGGATGATTGCCTAGCAGATGCTCGCCGACGACGACCGTGGCGGCTCGGTACTCCGGCGACCATGGCAATCGGTGACAGAGGAAGAAATCGAGGGGGAGAGGTTAGGGGTTTTGACCGTGAGCTCACCAGGAACTCAACGGAGGTGGTGGCGAGGGCTGGGGTGGCTCGACGGCGATGTAATCGACGATGTTGCGCGGCGGCCGTAGATGAAGACGACGACGCGATTCGGCAGCTCCAGGGGGCTTCATCTCCCCATATTCCGCTCAAAGACGAAGACAACTGCGGTGAAGACGATGGACAGGATCCGGGGGCTTCTCGGCGTCGATAGCTACGCGGGGGCTTGACGGTGCTCCGGCGAGCTTCACGGACGTCGGCGGAACGGGCGAGAGAGGAGGGGGAGGTGGTTCTGGAGGGAGGGGAGTGGACGTGGGCGTCTCCAGGACGTGTCTAGAGGGCTCGGGAGGCTGGGGGCGCCAGGAAAGCAGGTGGCGTGGCGGCCGTGGCATGCCGGGCACGCAGCTGCCTGGCTGCCTGAGGAAGACGACAGCCCGGGTGGCGGCTGGGCCTAGCTGGGCCAAGGTAGGTGGGCCTCGCCTAGGCGCCAGGTAAGTTCTTTCCCTTTTTCCTTTATGTTTTCTTTTCTGTCTTTTGTTTTGCTGTGCTAAATAAATAGCTTGGCATTTTATTAAATGCTGAAAAAAATTATATGGCTTCATAATAATATAGACTAGCCACTTATAAAGTTTCAACATTTTTAAAATTCAAATAATTGTAATCTTAACTCAAATAGGGGTTTTTGATTAAATCCAAGGCACTGTTTGAATATTTGAAAAATCTATGAGCATGGGGTGGGTCCCACATCACTTGATATGTGATCATATTCATTTATAAGACTTTTCAAAAATCTAACATGAATTTTTGGAAAAGATTTTTATCTGGCCTGTTGAATTAATTCATCTGGGGGGGTTCCTTCTCCCATTTTGCTTTTGATTTTTATTTCAAAGATTTCTTTTGAAATTTTAACATGATGCAAGAATACTGGCTAACCCTAGCACATTACCTAATAGAGGGTTCTGACAAAGAGAAATCGGAACCAACAGTTTAATAGTAGTAGTTTGTAGTAGTAGGATCTGGCTTCAGCATAAAGTGTCCTGTTACCGTGGACACGGCTATCCGAATAGATTATCATCCCTGCAGGGGCTGCACTACTGTTACCCTACACGCTTGGATCTCCAGGGTGGCGTACACCTTGTTAGGGAATGCCTGATGCCCCACAGGCGTAAGGGGTCGAGATAGTCTTCGCGGGTAAGTTAACCCAATTTATTGATTCGACACACGGGGAGCCAAAGAGTATTTATAAGCTTTGACAGTTGAGTTGTCAATTCAACCGCACCTGAAATATACTTGCTTGCAATGATAGATAAGTGGTAACGATAATATGATAGTGATAGTGGCAACAGCAAAAGTAACAACAAAAGTAACAACTAATGACCAGCAGGATTGAAAACACTGTAGGCTAGGGAGAAGGATGGTTGGGCGCTGCATGGATGAGAGTGAACATATAATAGATTCCAACACGGGGAAAGGCACACAGAAAAGCAATGATCATCTAGTCATATATCAAACATTAGGCATGTATCCCGTAGGTAGTTGTGCGTGCTTGCAGTAAGAACTTGCACAACATCTTTTGTCCTACCATCCCGCTACGAACGGGGCCAAAAGGAACTTATGGAGATTAAGGTGCTCCTGTCAAAGAGCACCGGAACAAAGCAATAAACTCAATGGATAAAAAGAATCCTCAAATCATGGACCATCCCCTTTGGTGTCCCAAGCTGTCACCTTTGGGATCGCCGGTTCCGGACCATAATAGGTGCATACAACTCATAGATAGGATCTAGAACACAAATATATTCATGAAAACACATAGGGTTCAGATCTGAAAACATGGCACTCGGGCCCAAAGTGACAAGCATTAAGAGAAACAAGTTGAAGCAAAGAAGATAAACACCAATCTAGATGATACGCAACATGCCCCCAACAATCTGACGAACTATTACATGATTAAACTCATCCAATCCCTACCATCCCCTTTGCCTACATCATGGAATTACTCACACATATGAACAGAAGTCATGGAGGATGGATGGAGTGGTGATGGCGATGACGATGGCGACGATCTCCCCTCTCCGGAGGCCAAATCAGCCTCCAGATTAGCCCTCCCGAAGAAGAACAGAGGGTGGCGGCGGCTCCGCGACGGAAACTGGGAAAACGACCTCTATTCTAGGGTTTTCTCGTCACGGGGATAAATAGGAGTCTCGGTAGGGCACCAGAGGAGGGGGAGCTGCCCAGGAGGCCAGAGGGCGCGGCCCCACCCCTGGCCGCGCCAGGGGGGCGCCTGGGGCCCCCAGAGCTCCCCTCTGGTCCCACTTCTGGCTCCTGGCTCCTTCGGGTGCGTGGATTTTCTGGGAATTTTCTGGGACGTCTAAAAATCCATTTTCCTGCGCACAAATAAACCATATAGGCAGCTCTGCTAAAAACAGCGTTAGTCCGGGTTAGTTTCGTCCAAATCATGCAAGAATGAGGGCAAAACAATAGCAAAAGTGTTTGGAAAAGTAGATACGTTTGAGACGTATCAACTCCCCCAAGCTTAGCATATTGCTTGTCCTCAAGCAATTCAGTTCAACGAACTGGACGCGACAAAGAAAACTTTGACAAACTCTTTTGCTTCATTAGATGTATATAAGCATGTACTACGAAAAGAGTGTAGCAGGTATTGAAACAATGCTATAAGGACAATGCACGAAGCAATTCTTCTTTCATGTGATCAGTCACAAACAACTAAAAGTAAATAATAAGCTACTGAAAATCAAGATAGGATCACAATGCACATAGCTTGAACATACTTGAGTGGCATTTCGCTAGCCTCCATGAGTGAAGCAAAACATAAATGCAGAAACTCCTCCGGAGTTTTAAAGGTGACTAGAACTCAATATTTCAGATTAGCAATAACACAAGCATGCAGAAGACAATGTAATACTTTGGGACAATGCATGTTACACTAAGAATGACAATTATGCTCTCATAGTTGGTGCTTTGAATAAAGAAGGGGAGACTCTCTAACCGTGGCTTTTGATGGCAAGGTTGAAAACCCGTGAAAGGGAGCAAAGACTAAACATGTGCCAGAGCTCTTGGTTTTGGAAACAGAGATAAAACATTTTTGAGAAGTGCAACTTTCCAGTCAACGGTAAAGGTCTCTCAATATCTCCCATGCCAACCATATATAAAGCCTTTTGCTTACACATATTCCCTTATCCATAAATCCTTCGATGGTCTATGGAACCTTTTATTTTGCCTCAAGGATGGAAGGGGGGTATCGTTCCACCTATCATAAGCAGCATTTGGTCCATTTCACTCCATCATCAAGTATGGGGGAGGTGTAACTCTCATTTTTTTTCTGTTTTGACTAGTTAAAACTTCCATCAAAATATTTTTGGCATGAAAGATAATGATTTCCCCTTACCGTACCATGAGCTTGTACGGTTACAAAAAGGGAAACTTTTGAATAAATTTCGAGATGGCACAAGAAAGTTAAGTTAGGAGTGGCCGGTAAATACCACATATAGGTAGGTATGGTGGACTCAAATGGAACAACTGGGTTTGAAAAGGAGTTTGGAAGCACAAGAAGAAATCCGCTTGGTGTGAGCGAAGGCTAGCAAAAGACTGGGAAGCGACCAGCTAGAGAGCAATAACTGTCATAATCATGCAGAGCGACAAAGCAACATTGAATCGGGAATGAAAGTGATATAACTATTCTGAAACAAAAAGATCATCAAGGCAAAAGTGGACTTTATAGTCATAAGCATGTGTGAACATGTGCCAAGTCAATCCAAAAATTCTCCGAAGGGAAATACCACTTCAGTATGCCAAACCATGAACAATGCAATGCATGTAAATCATTTCAACAACACATTATGTACTCTAGCTATTTGAGACTAGCCACAAGGAAAGCATGAACACTGGGAAAGCATTGTAAACATAGCACTAAGTCGCCACAAGCTGGTCTCTAGATCATAAGTACAGGCATATGTACAGAAATAGAAACACGAAGAGTTCATACCGATTTTCCTTGTTGCTTCGCTTCCGTCGATCTTTGTCATTACTGCCTTGTCACTTGCACGATCGAACGTGGGAAATATAATCAAATGACATCACGGACTCGAGCTGAACTCTGAAAACAAAGCAAACTAAAGAAGGAAAGGAAATATTTTTGGGTTTTTAAAGGTTTAAACGAGAGCAAAAGAAAAGAGAAAATCTTTTTGTTGTTTTTGAAAAGTAAGAAAGAAAGAAGAACGGGCAAAAGCTTCGAAAAGATCAAAGCGAATAAAAATAAGACGGATAATACAATGGAAAAGTGAGAAGGGCACGTACTCCCCCAAGCTTAGGCTTTTGGCCTAAGTTGGTAGTAGCTAATGTCCCCAGGAGCCTCCTGCTCCAGGGTAGTACGGGTGAGTCCAAGGGTCGTATGAGGCTTCCGATGCGTACACCGAAGTCCTCGGATCCTCCCATGAAGAAGGATATGTGCTTCAAGCAGAGGAAGACCCTTCACCAAACTGGGTGACGGTCTCTCCCTGCAAAGGTGGGAACTCACCATGCTCCTCCTCGTCGGGCACAACCCCCTCCATGGGGTTATGAAACTGATGCTGGACCACGAACTCATCGAACTGGATAAAATCAAAGGACCATCCGTTCCTGCGAGAAAAATCAAACAAAAGAGGTGCAGGTAGACGGATCTTGCGTTCCGTGGTGGCTCCGAAACGCAAGATATAATCAAGGTTACCAACCTCGGAGTCATGGTAACAAACTTATGCCTTTTCATAGCAGCAAGGTTAAAACTTAAATAAGTAAAAGGCTTATCATCGGGGTGTGAGGTGCCATTAAGAGACTCTAGGATAAGTGTGGCGTAAACGCCACCAAATAAGTCTCCCTTGTTACCGTTCATAGCAAAGCGTCGAGCAATTAAGGCACCCACATTATAATCGAACCTCCCTGAAAGGGTGGTTGCCAGGATAGCAATATCCGGCGCAGATATGTTGCTCGTGTTGTCACGAGCCAACACCCCTCTAGCAATATAGTACGCAATATACCTGAGGTGTGGGAATAAGATGCTGGAGATCTTTGACCGATGAATATCCCTTGTATCCATGCTACAGAGAGAGTTGAAGACGGTTCTTAGCTCGGAGGGCTGAGATGTTAGAACCCTCTGTTAGGTAATTTGCTAGGATCAATTTCACTTTGCATTCATGAAAGAAATCCTTGAAATCAAAATTCAAAAGCAAATGGGAGAAGGAACCCCCCCCCCCCGAGATGAATTAATTCAAAAGGCCAGATAAAAATCTTCTCGAAAAATTCATGTTAGATTTTTGAAAAGTCTTATAAATGAGTGTGATCACATATCAAGTGATGTGGGACCCACCCCATGCTCATAGATTTTTAAAATATTCAAACAGTGCCTTGGATTTAAAGAAATACCCCTATTTGAGTTAAGATCCAAATTATTTGAATTTTAAAAATGTTGAAACTTTATAAGTGGCTAGTCTATATTATTATGAGGCCATATAAAAATTTTCAGCATTTAATAAAATGCCTAGCTATTTATTTTAGCACAGCAAAACAAATAGCAGAAAGAAAATCAGAGAGGAAATTAGAAAAGGGGAAAAGAGCCCACCTACCTGGGCCTCTCGGCCCAACTTACCGTTTCGGCAGCCCGAGCCCACCTGGCTCCTTGTCGTCTTCCAGCACGACGGCAAGCAGCTCGGTGGTCGGCATGCCACGGCCGCCACGCCACCTGCTTGCCTGGCGCCTCCCGCGCCTTCTAGCCACGTCCTGGAGACGCCTCTCCGGCGCCCCAGTCCATTCCCCCTCTCCACTAACTCCCTCCCCGTCTCCCTCGCCCGATTTCATCGTCGTTCGAGGACTCGCCGGAACTCGCCACCGTGGAAGACGCGGCCAACGTGTGCTAGGGACCAGAAGAGCTTGTCCATCAGCTTCGCCACCGTCGACTACGTCTCCCTGCAAGGAATCAAGATACCGGAGCCCTTCTAGTCGTCGGAATCGTCACCGAGAGCTCGCCGGATCCGCTGCTCGTCGCCGTTCAATACTCCGTCCACGTTCCCTCACCAGATCCGTCGACTACTTCGTCGAGTTCCCTATAGCCTGGTGAGCGTTTCCCCTCAAGCCACGGCTTCCTTCTCCTCCTCTAGCTCGAGCTGCCATGGACGCCGGAGTACCGAGCCGCCGTGCTCGTCGTCGACGAGGCTACGCTAAGCAATCAATCTCGTCACCTTGTCCATCGCATTCCCCGTGCTCCACTGCTCCGAACACACCCATCCCCGCCCCAAATGGCGCTCCGTAGCAAGTTCGGCCTCCAGCCAGTAGCACCGCCGCCGGAAAGCTCGACGCCGGCGTGCGTACAGAGCCTCCCAGGCTTCCCTTTCGGTCTCCATCGTCGCGCGACACCGAGAGCTTCGTCTCAGTGGTCGAAGCGTGCGATTTGGACCACGGGAGCGCCCTCCCCGTGCAGCGCCGCCGTGGCCAGGCCGCCGGCGTTTAGCCGCCGGCAGGCCCGCCGACGTGGCCTTGATTAGGGCTTAACCCCACCTGGGTTAAGTGACCCTGGGTCACTGACCAGTGGGCCCAGTGGCTTAATTAAGCCACTGGATTAATTTAACCCAGCGGATTAAATCAACAAGCCACTGACAGGTGGGACCCCCTTGTCAGCCCCCCCCCCTGACGTCAGCCTGGCGCAATAAATTGATTTAATGAATTTCCAGAAAATCAATTTGAATTAAAGAAATTCTAGAAATTCCAGAAAATACCCCAAACTTTGGAAATTCATAGAAAATTCATATTAACTCCAAATTGGACAAATAATATATGAAAAATGATGAGGAGAAAATTATCTTTCCAAATATGCAACTTTCAACTATGTTGGAGTTGATTTTGAAATGGGACCAGTAGCATATGTCATTTGGTTTATTTGAAATTAATTCAAATTCAAATCAAATGCTTTTGCAACTTGGACCATGGAATTATGCTATATTTCAACCACACTTCAGAGGCATATCATACACATTTCCAAAAGGTTCAAAATGATCAAACATTGTCACATGTAACTTGGTCAAGTTTGAATTCAAATTGGAGTTTGAATTTGCAATTCAATTTGCAATATACTCCATTTAAATGGAATTGCTTCACACATCAAAGCATATACATCAAGTTTCAACCTTCCATCATGTGATTGTGCATTGTATTTACTTTGCTACTTTGCTTGTTGTTTGTCGAGTAGAGGTGGAACCGGAGCAGGAGGCTGCCCCCTTCGTTGAAGACCCAGAACCCGAACCTCGTCAGCAAGGCAAGCAAACCCCCTTTGATCATGTCGATAAAATCCCACTTCCCTCTCATGTCTCGCTTATGCATTGTTTAGGATGATCACCATGCTACGATTCTACCGCATAGATGAACCCATTCCTTTGCATGACCTATCTTTTGTCACAGTAGTAAGCAAACCACAATCCTAGCAAATGTAGGAGTTGATTGATATCATGTGGCCCCTGCAAATGTTATCGCTTATTGCATGCTTAGTATGTTACCATGTTGTTACTATGATGTGAGTCGGGATGGTAGTGATCATGATGATGATGGTAGAAAAGTGTTGGTGAATCTACCCTAATACAAGGTGAACGATGAGAGGTTGTGTAGGAGTACACGGTGGGTTGTCTCGTTGAACACCGCCCTAAGTCCGAGTTCTTGTGTGGTGATCCAAGATGAAGAGTACAACCACACATTGGGCTCACTGACCCCTCTCAACCTATTAACTCATCCCTTTCAATGTCCAGATGTCGCAATAGTTCGGAGTTCTGGTAGGCTTGTGGCCTGGATGCTAAGTGAGAGAACGGCTCATCCGAGACCGGCTTATGCACCACGCACACATCACTTGGGTCCACTTCGGTAAACCGGCCGGGTTCACGATAGTGGTAACCAACCCAAGTAGGCGGCTTTCTCGGACTATATCGGCTATGAGGTAACAGTTGTGGTGAGCATCCTCGCTGGCACCCCTTGAATGGTGTCGAGATCAAAGGCGGTAAATGATGATCATGTGTGTGTAGCGGTACACCCCTGCAGGGTTAACAAAACTATTCGAATAGACGCGTCCGCAGTTATGGACTGCTTGGAAAGCTTAGCTTGATTATTAGGTAACTTGAATTGGATACTTCTAAAACACACCAAGATAAGTGTGAGTGCTATGGCGTGCTTTCTCGTGGGGAAGTCGAGGAAGGCACCATAGTGGTGTAATTGATTGGAGAAAGTAGTGGACTCGTGTACGCTTCTTACCTCAAAGTCTGGTACTCGTAGTTCAGGATTAGCCAAGTCAAAGCTGGCACTTCTGCAAGTGAACCCCACCTCCCTTTACCTTGATACATGTGCATGAGTAGTATAGCTCCTATGTAAGTCTTACTGAGTACGACTTTGTACTCACGTTTGCTTAATCTATGTTTTAGATGATACCACTGACCCCGAAGGTGGCTTCTTCATCGAGCTGGACGACTGAAGATCAAGCTAGTCTAGTCCCAGTAAGACGACTGGTCCCCTCGTGGAGGGCTTGTGTTTAAATAAGGCTTCTTAAGCCATTTGTTAAACTTGTCTGTACTCAGACATAATTTGCTTCCGTTTGTGTTGTAATGTTGGATCACATGTTTGTGATCTCTGTGTGCACTCTATAAGAGTTATCAATAAAATTGTACACTTTGTAGAGAATTGCAATGGTACCTGCTGTTCATACAAGGCATGTGTGCTGCGTGTATGTTTATAACATGCATGTCTTTGTATGGGTTTTCGAGACCTTAGTTGTGTTCTGGCTGGCGGTCTTTCATACACCAAGTGGCCCTTAGATGTGCGCAGCTTGGGGCATCGCGATGCGATTGTTCGAGACTCCGTCTCGTGCACACTTTGTGGTATGATCGAGCCCGCCCTAGACCCCGACTAAGTGATCGGGCTGGAGTAAGTCTATGTAAGAGTTATGAGATAGTCGTTAGTATGGTTGAGGCGACTTGTCTTTGAATATGGGAGTTCACCACCCATATCATTAGACTTGTGTGCGGACGATGAGGACCCATCTCAGTTGATCATCCGGCCTGGATGGGATGCCCCTCACGTACGATGCTTTCCGAGAACGTTCTGTGCTTGGCCTTGTCTGCTTAGACAAGTGGGTACGGTTCTCGGCTCTCCATATGACTATGTCTTAGCTGTACTTGCATACGCTAACCCCGGGTCCCGACAGACTTGGTATCAGAGCAGGACTGACTGTAGGACTAGTAGCCTTGGCCGAAGTTGAATCTAGCTTGCTATAGTTATATAGTTACTCTGGGTATATAAGGGAACAACGTAAGGCTTCTTTTTCTCCTTACCCCCTTCGTTCTGAGTTCTGAGTCACCCTCATCTTATTCTACGGGAAGATAGGACTAGGCTCTCCTCTGTCTGATTAGAACATCTCGTTGATTGCTTCCTCATAGCCGTAGGAAAGTTGTGATCGGTTTGTTAGAGTGGTTATGCTCCCTGATTTATTACATCGTATGTAAGTGTTGTTTCCATGTTGTAAGAAATTGTCTTTTTCTTGCAATTACAGTCGTTATGCTGTCCGAGTCATTCCAGGTTTATCTCATAATCTAATGCATTTGCAAACTCCTTTCTGTTTCAGATGGCAGATCTTCCCCCTCGGCAGATTGTTCATTTGAACAGGTGCCTCGGTGTGCGTGGCCATCCCGCCACGTTGATCGAGATGATGTCCTATGTGGGATATCGATGGTATCCTGAGTACACCGTCGAGGAGCAGTTCCACGACTTCAACCAGACGCAGTTCCACTGCATTGTCAGGATCTACCCGCACCACGTTGGGGTCACTCAGCCTATCCACTTTGGACATGGCATTGGCATTACCGAGAACATGGCTGTGCAGGATGCTGCATACTCATGTATGACCCTACTGAGAGAGGAGCACACTATGCTGAGAGAGACTTCTTTCCGCTATATCCCTGCTACACTTCCAGGAGAAGAGGGATATTACACTGGACTCTACTCAGATCACTCTGCAGAGGATCCCGCACTTCAGATGACTGCTAGGTTTGCTAGTGATCGAGATCGTGATGCACGCGCTCTCCGTTTCGAGCTCCACGCCACCCGTGTTCGTCTGTATCGAGCACTGACACTCTTGGCACCCTTTGTGAGCGTTGGATCAGTTGAGCATGATGCTATCTACCCAGTGAGGACTCAGATGCCTTCTCGAGTTGCTTGGCCCGAGATTGGAGGCATTTTTCCACCCCGTGGTCCTTTGCTTCCACCCTACGCTGGATCTAGGCCCCATCCTTGCCCAAATGGATATCAGGGTCCACAGGCCTCCGTGTTTTCCGATGGTCACCTCCAGCTACCGGGATACGCGGGTAACTTTTATGAGGACTACTATGGAGATGGAGATGAGTGAGACCGCCTGTGGTCTTACTTAGTGATGATGTAGTAGTATCTTAGTATATTGTAAGCAAGGTGTCTAAGTTCCAGAGGCTTAGATAAATAATGTATAGGAAGTCAGAGTGCCTCTGAAGGATGTATCATCTTCATCACGTTTGTATTAGCTTGGTGCTTGTACTAAAACAATGTATGGTTTGTATGACAGCCTGTGAATATATGGCTTGTATGCTTTATCACCATGTTGTCAAGATGATTACTTCCTTTGCTCTGTAATCCTTCCAGTACTTCAATACCTTGTTTAGGTTCTTCAAATCAACTCTGTTTGACTTTGGTTTTTACCTTCAGGATGTCTCAATGAAACCGTGGCCAGGTTGGTCGTAACCAAGGTCGTGGGAATGACCAGGAGGAAGGCAACCTTCCACCCCCACCCACGATGGCTCAGGTTCTGATGGAGGTCGAGAGGAACCGCCGAGACTCTCACCACCTGCTGGAAGTCATTGCTCGCAACACCACTCAGCAGCGCAATGAATTGGTGTCCCTGAACGACTTCATCCGACTTCATCCCCGGTTTTCAGTTACTCTACCGAGCCCCTTGACGCTGATGATTGGCTTCGCAGCATCGAGAGGAAGCTCCAAGCAGGCCGTGTTGCAACTGGTGACAAGGTCAGCTATGCCACCTATCACCTCGAAGGTGCAGCTAGCTCTTGGTGGGAGAACTTTCTGAATATGCATCCCGTTGGACCGCCTGCATCTTGGGAGGAATTTTGCACGTCCTTCCGCGAGCACCACATTCCCAAGGGTCTTATGGACCGCAAGCGTGAGGTGTTCTGTAACCTCACCCAAGGCAAAAGGACCGTTGACGAGTTTAGTCGTGAGTTCAACCGACTTGCTCGTTATGCTACCAAAGAAGTCTCCACCGACTCCAAGAAACAAGAGAGGTTCCGTCGTGGCCTCAACACTGGACTCCATCGTGAGCTCAATCTTCATGACTTTGCCACATTCCAGGTCCTTGTCAACAAGGCCATCAAGGCCGAGGACATGAACACCCCCAACGACTTCCGCAAACACCCTAGAGATGACAGTTCAACCAGTTCCGGCTCCTAGAAGCGCAAGATCTGGATCCCAAACAGTATGTTCCGCCAGAACAACCCACCGAGGCCATCCTATGTGGCGCCTCGTCCACCAACCCAGTTCCACCCATCTCCACCAAACAACCCAGCTCCACGCACTGTCTTTGGAGCCTGTTACAAGTGTGGTCAGGCAGGCCACTACTCTCGCGAGTGTCCCCAGAACCAGATCCAGCATCAGAATGCTCCACCCCGTGCCGGAGGCAACAACAACAATGGTCGTGGCAAGCCACCCCATAAGGTCTACACCGCCAAACCCGCTCCTCCCGCCACTCGTGGACGTGTGAACCAGATCGCTGCCGAAGAGACTGACGACACCACTGACGTCATTCTTGGTACGCTTCCAGTCAATTATGTTCCTACTTCCGTTCTTTTCGACCCAGGAGCATCTCATTCATTCATGTCGGAAAGTTATGCACTTCGTCATGAGTTACCCTTTGTTGAATTGTCCACCCCAATGATTATTCAAACTCCAGGGTCAAGATGGCAGACTAATAGAGTAATCCATGGTAATCAAATTGCAATTGAGGGTTTAGTATTCCTTGCTTCACTCATAGCCCTCAAGTCTTCAGACATTGATGTCATCCTTGGCATGGATTGGCTATCAAGACAGAATGCCTACCTGGATTGCAAAGGCAAATCCGTGAAACTCACCCACCCTTCAGGAAAAACAGTCAACTATACCTCACCCAGAACAAGAACCCAAGTGCATTCCTTGAATGTACTTCCCCTTCCCGAACTTGAAGATATTCCGGTGATTCGTGACTTCCCGGATGTCTTTCCTGAAGAGCTGTCGGGCATGCCACCCGATAGATGTGTAGAGTTCATTGTAGATCTTGCCCCAGGAACCGCACCTATTTCTAGACGCCCATACAAAATGTCCCCACGTGAGTTAGCTGAGCTTAAAACCCAACTGGAAGCTTTGTTGGAGAAAGGCTTCATCCGCCCTAGCTCATCGCCATGGGGTTGCCCCGTTCTGTTTGTAACGAAGAAAGATGGAACAGAAAGGATGTGCGTAGACTATCGCCCGCTAAATTTAGCGACGATAAAGAACAAGTACCCACTGCCCAGGATCAATGATCTTTATGATCAACTTGCAGGATCCTCTGTCTTTTCCAAGATGGATTTGAGATTAGGTTATCATCAAATCAAAATCCGAAACGAGGACATTCCCAAAACGGCTTTTACTACTCGTTATGGTCTTTACGAGTACACCGTAATGTCCTTTGGTTTAACCAATGCCCCCGCCACTTTCTCACGCATGATGAATTCGATCTTCATGGAGTACCTAGATAAATTTGTTGTAGTTTATCTTGATGACATTCTCATCTACTCGAAGAACGAAGAAGAACATGTCGAACACCTAAGGCTGGTATTGATGAAACTTAGAGAGCATCACCTGTATGCTAAATTCTCCAAGTGTGAATTTTGGCTACCAGAAGTGACCTACTTAGGCCACGTGATTTCTGCAAAAGGCATTGCTGTGAATCCCGAGAGAGTTCAGGCCATC
Source organism: Bromus sterilis (assembly GCA_950022295.1). NCBI lineage: Eukaryota > Viridiplantae > Streptophyta > Magnoliopsida > Poales > Poaceae > Bromus > Bromus sterilis. Next base: position 276,408,742 of record OX465599.1, on the reverse strand, counting down.
CTTGACTGGACTCCACCTGAATCGGTTAAGCAAGTTAGGAGTTTTCTTGGCCTAGCCAGCTATTGCTGTCGCTCCGTAGTGAACTTTTCTAAAGTTGCAAAGCCTCTACCTGAACTCCTCAAGAAAGATAATAAATTCTTATGGACTCCCAAGTGCGAGGAAAGCTTTCAAGAGCTAAAAAGAAGATTGACTTCTGCACCTGTACTTGCACCTCCAGACACCAAAAAGGATTTCGAGATCTATTGTGACGCATCACGGCAAGGGTTAGGATGCATACTTCTGCAAGATCGACATGTGGTAGCTTATGCTTCACGCCAGTTGCGGCCACATGAAGAGAAGTATCCTACCCATGACCTTGAACTCGCTGCCGTAGTTCATGCCCTAACAACTTGGCGACATTACCTCCTTGGTAATCGTTGTGAGATTTATTCCGACCACCAAAGCCTCAAATATATTTTCACCCAGCCAGATCTTAATCTCAGGCAAAGATGCTGGATTGAGTTGATAAAAGATTACGACGTAGGAATTTCTTACACCCCAGGCAAAGCCAATGTCATGGCTGATGCACTAAGTCGTAAGTCGTATTGTAACAACCTCATGTTACAACAGTATCAACCACTTCTTCATGAGGAATTTCGCAAGCTCAATCTTGAGATTGTTCCTCATGGCTATCTTTCTACCTTGGTGGCGAAACCAACTCTTGAGGATCAAATCATAGTTGCCCAAAGGCGTGCACGAGGTGTTCGTCGGATCAAGGAGAACATTGCTAGCGGAGTTGCTAAATGTTTCTCCACAGATAGCAAAGGAACGGTATTCTTTGGAAATCGTTTGGTAGTACCTAAGAATAGGGAACTAAGGCAACTCATCGTCAAGGAATCCCATGACACACCCCTCTCGATTCATCCCGGTAGCACAAAAATGTACCGAGATCTACGCCAGAGATTTTGGTGGACCAGGATGAAGAGAGACATTGCTCAATTTGTTGCCAAATGTGATGTTTGTCGTCGCATTAAGGCAGAACATCAAAGACCTGCTGGTACACTTCAACCTTTGTCTATTCCCGAGTGGAAATGGGACAAAGTCGGTATGGACTTCATCACCGGCTTTCCAAAAACCTAGAAAGGAAACAATGCCATCTTCGTTGTCATAGATAGGCTTTCCAAAGTTGCTCACTTCCTTCCGGTTCGCGAGTCTATAACTGCTAGCCAGTTAGCGGACTTGTACATCTCTAGAATTGTATCCCTTCATGGTGTCCCTTTGGAAATCAATTCTGATCGTGGTAGCCTTTTCACCTCTAGATTTTGGGGAAGCTTTCAGAATGCTATGGGAACTCATCTCTCCTTTAGTACAGCTTTCCATCCTCAGTCTAGCGGTCAAGTCGAAAGGGTTAACCAAATTCTCGAAGACATGCTCAGAGCTTGTGTTATCTCATTCGTAAAGAATTGGGAGAAGTCTCTGCCATTCACCGAATTTGCTTATAACAATAGTTTTCAATCTAGTCTGAACATGGCTCCTTTTGAACTCCTATATGGACGACGATGTCGAACACCACTAAACTGGTCAGAAACCGGTGAAAGACAATTCTTTGGACCGGACATGATCAAGGAAGCAGAAGAGCAAGTTCGCATTGTTCGCGATCAATTGAAAGCAGCCCAGCCTCGTCAGAAAAGCTACTATGATCGTCATCATAGGCAAGAGAGCTACAATCTGGATGAGAAAGCTTACCTTCGGGTTACTCCTCTGAAGGGAACCCAACGTTTCGGTATCAAAGGCAAGTTGGCCCCACGTTACATCGGACCTTTCCGCATTCTTACTAAACTTGGAGAAGTTGCCTACCAACTTGAACTACCTCCGCACCTCTCCCGAGTCCATGATGTATTCCATGTGTCCCAACTCAGGCATTGCTTCAAGGACCCCATCCGCGAAGTCGACCATGAAACGCTTAATCTCCAAGATGACCTTTCTTATCGAGAATACCCCGTTCGTATTCTTGATTCTGCAGAGCGTGTCACTCGTCGTCAGAAGATTAGGTTTCTGAAAGTGCAATGGTCACACCACTCTGAAAGAGAAGCTACGTGGGAAAGAGAAGACCGTCTCAGTGCCGAGTACCCCACCTTCCTCCCGCAGACTTCTGAATCTCGGGACGAGATTCTTTTGAGTGGGGGCGAGTTGTCAGAACCCTCTGTTAGGTAATGTGCTAGGATCAATTTCACTTTGCATTCATGAAAGAAATCCTTGAAATCAAAATTCAAAAGCAAATGGGAGAAGGAACCCCCCCCCCAGATGAATTAATTCAAAAGGCCAGATAAAAATCTTCTCCAAAAATTCATGTTAGATTTTTGAAAAGTCTTATAAATGAGTGTGATCACATATCAAGTGATGTGGGACCCACCCCATGCTCATAGATTTTTCAAATATTCAAACAGTGCCTTGGATTTAAAGAAATACCCCTATTTGAGTTAAGATTCAAATTATTTGAATTTTAAAAATGTTGAAACTTTATAAGTGGCTAGTCTATATTATTATGAGGCCATATAAAAAATTTCAGCATTTAATAAAATTCCTAGCTATTTATTTTAGCACAGCAAAACAAATAGCAGAAAGAAAATCAGAGAGGAAATTAGAAAAGGGGAAAAGAGCCCACCTACCTGGGCCTCTCGGCCCAACTTACCGTTTCGGCAGCCCGAGCCCACCTGGCTCCTTGTCGTCTTCCAGCACGACGGCAAGCAGCTCGGTGGCCGGCATGCCACGGCCGCCACGCCACCTGCTTGCCTGGCGCCTCCCGCGCCTTCTAGCCACGTCCTGGAGACGCCTCTCTGCCGCCCCAGTCCATTCCCCTTCTCCACTAACTCCCTCCCCGTCTCCCTCGCCCGATTTCGTCGTCGTCCGAGGACTCGCCGGAACTCGCCACCGTGGAAGACGCGGCCAACGTGTGCTAGGGACCAGAAGAGCTTGTCCATCAGCTTCGCCACCGTCGACTACGTCTCCCTGCAAGAATCAAGATCCCGGAGCCCTTCTAGTCGTCGAAATCATCACCGAGAGCTCGCCGGATCCGCTGCTCGTTGCCGTTCAATACTCCGTCCACGTTCCCTCACCGGATCCGTCGACTACTTCGTCGAGTTCCCTGTAGCCTGGTGAACGTTTCCCCTCAAGCCACGGCTTCCTTCTCCTCCTCTAGCTCGAGCTGCCATGGACGCCGGAGTACCGAGCCGCCGTGCTCGTCGTCGACGAGGCTACGCTAAGCAATCAATCCCGTCACCTTGTCCATCGCATTCCCCGTGCTCCATTGCTCCGAACACACCCATCTCCGCCCCAAATGGCGCTCCATAGCGAGTTCGGCCTCCAGCCATGTCAGAACCCCAACTAGGGTAAGTGCTAGGTTTGTTTGTGCCCTTTGCATCATGCAAAAATTCAAAAGAAATTCAAAAATGGGGAAACAGAAAGCCCTGAGAAATTATTTGAAATGGCCAGATAAAAATCTTTTTCCAAAAATCAATTGAATGTTTGGAAAATTCCTAGAAATGTTGCTGATCATTTTAAAAGTGGTTTGGGATCAATCCCATGCACATGGAATTTTCTAATATTCAAAAGGTGCTTTGGCAATTAAATTAAACTCCAATTTGAATTTAAATTCAAATTGTTTGATTTTCAAAAATCACCAAAACTTATGAGTGGCTAGCTATATATGTTATAAGCCCACATAAAAGTTTTCATGATTTTTAAAAATGCTCTGCTATTTTATTTGGGGCAAAACAAACAACAGAAAAGGAAAAACAAAAACAAAAATAGAAGAGGAGAAAAGAAACCTACCTCCACTTACCTTATGGCCCACCTGGCCCATCTTCACCTGAAGACCAGCCCAGCCCACAGGGGGGCAGGGTCGTCTTCTTCCTCCTGCCAGGAGGATTCCACCGGCGCAGCGCGCGTGCACGCCGTCGTGCCACCTCCTGCTTCGACGTGGAGGCCTCCCCTCGACGTTATCCTGCGCCTGGAAGCCCCCCGAGCGTTTCCCTCCTATCCCTGGCCCCTCCTTCTTCTCCTTCCTCTGTCCCGAGCCGCACCGAGCGCAAGCCGGAGCAACAGGCGAGCTCCAGCGCGGCCACCGGCGATCCCTCGCTGCTCCATCGTGCCCAGAAGGACCGGGGACGACGTCCTCGTCGATTCCCCTCATCAGATCGCGCCGGGATCCTCCAAGGACGACGCCCGTCTCAAGATTTCTCCGCCGGCAACCGCGAGCTCCGGCGAGCAATTTCCGCACCCTCGCCGCCTCTCCAACCTCCCCGACGTGCCCGGCGTAACCAGGGTGAGCTACCCGTTCACCCTTGCCCTCCAGTACTTCCCCTCAAGGCCCCAAGCGCTGGTTCAACGGAGACCGTGCTCCGACCGCCGCGGGAGTTCCTCCCTGCCATGGCCTCCGGCCTCCTCTGGCGAGCGCGTGTGCTCCCCTCGAAGCGCACGTGTGCGGGGAGCATTTTGGTGGTACTCCCGCCGCCTCCCGTGGCCGGAGAAGGCCTCTCCAGTGGGCGCCGCCATGGAGTTTGGTCGCCGCCGGCCAGCTCCGGCAGGCCCACGTGGCCGCAATAACTAGGGGGCTAATCCCCCTCCTAATTGACCCCATGGGTCAATGACAGGTGGGACCAGCCCCCCTAATTCAAGTTTAAACTTATTTTAACAGGGGTTAACCCCCCTGTGACACTGACAGTGGTGGCCCACTGTCAGCCCCCCCTGTGACATCATGCTGACGCAATAATTCAATTCCAGAAAATTCCAGAAAATTGTTTAAACTTTGGAAATTCATAACTAATTCATATGAACTCCAAATTGGACAAATAATATATCAAAAATGATCAGCATTGTCGGGACCCGGGGTTAGCGTATGCAAGCCTCGCTACAACACAATCATATGGAGAGCCGAGAACCGTACCCACTTGTCTAAGCAGACAAGGCCAAGCACAGAACGTTCTCGGAAAGCATCGAACGTGAGGGGCGTCCCATCCAGGCCGGATGATCAACTGAAATGGTTCCTCATCGTCCGCACACAAGTCTAAATGATATGGGTGGTGAACTCCCATACTCATAGACATGTCGCCTCAACCATACTATCGATTGTATTATAACCCTTACATAGACTTACTCCAGCCCGATCACTTAGTCGGGGTCTAGGGCGGGCTCGATCATACATCAAAGTGTGCACGAGACAGAGTCTCGAACAATCGCATCGCGATGCCCCAAGATGCGCACATCTAAGGGCCACTTGGTGTATAAAAGACCGCCAGCCAGAGCACAACTAAGGTCTCGAAAACCCATACAAAGACATGCATGTTATAAACATACACGCAGCACACATGCCTTGTCTGAACAGCAGGTATCATTGCAATTCTCTACAAAGTATATATCTTTATTAATAACTCTTACAGAGTGCACACAGAGATCACAAGCATGTGATCCAACATTACAACAAACAAGCGGAAGCAAAGTAGGTCTGAGTACAGACAAGTTTAACAAATGGCTTAGAGAAGCCTTATCTAAAAACAAGCCCTCCACGAGGGAACCAGTCGTCTGACTGGGACTACACTAGCTTGGTCTTGGTCTGAGTCTTCATTCTTCGAGCTTCGGGTAGAAGTCACCAACGGGGTCGGTGGGTTCATCTAAAACATAGATTAAGAAAACGTGAGTACAAAATCGTACTCAGCAAGACTTACATAGGAGCTATACTACTCATGCACATGTATCAAGGTAAAGGAAGGTGGGGTTTCACTTGCAGAAGTGCCAGCTTTGACTAGGCTAATCCTGAACTACGAGTACCAGACTTGAGGTAAGAAGCGTACACGAGTCCACTACATCTCTTCAACCAATACACCACTATGGTTACTTCCTCGAATTCCCCACGAGAAGCACACCATAGCACTCACGCTTATCTTGCGAGTTTTAGAAGTATCCAGTTCAAGTTGTCTAATAATCGAGCACAGCTCTCCAAGCAGTCCTTAACCACGGACGCGGCTATTCGAATAGTTTTGTTAACCCTGCAGGGGTGTACCGCTACAGACACACACTCATCAGTTACCGCCTGGGAGTGGGACCCTTCAAGCGGGTACCGGCGAGGATGTTGCCACGACACTTCGCCCACAGCTCCGTTCTAGTCCAGAGAGTCGCCTATCTGAGGGGGATCCGTATGGAAGTCCGGTCGAGGTTCCAGTACAGCCTCAAACGATGTGTGCAGGGTCCCAAGCCGGTCTTGAAAAGCCGTTCATCCACTTCGCAGACCGTGCCACAGCCCTACCAGAACTCCGAACTACTGCGACTTCTGGGTTTCGAACGGGGTGAGGTACTAGGTCGAGAGGGGTCAGTGAGCCCAATGTGTGGTTGTACTCTTCTTCTTGGATCACTACACAAGAACTCGGGCTTAGGGCGGTGTTCAACGAGACAACCCACTGTTTACCCCTACACAGCCTCTCATCGTTCACCTTGTATTAGGGTAGATTCACCAACACGTTTCACTTTCATCAACACCATGTTTATCATCCCGACTCACATCATAAGCAACCTCATTGTACCACTAAGCATGCAATAAGCAGTAACGGTTGCAGGGGCCACATGATAACAACCAACTCCTACATCTGCTAGGATTGTGGTTTGCTTACTACTGTGACAAGATGATAGGTCATGCAAAGGATATGGGTTCAACTATTGCGGTAGAAACGTTATCATGGTGATCATCCTAATAATGCATAAGCGAGACATGAGAGGGAAGTGGGATTTTATATACATGATCAATGGGGGTTTGCTTGCCTTGCTGACGAGGTTTCGATAACGGTGTCGTCAACGAAGGGGGTAGCCTCCTGCTCCGGTTCCACCTCTACTCGACAAACAACAAACAAGGAAGCAATATAAATACATTGCACAAACACATGGTTGAAGGTTGAAACTTGATGTATATGTTTCTGATGTGTTTGGGAAATTCCATTTAAATGGAGTATATTGCAAATTGAATTGCAAATTCAAACTCCAATTTGAATTCAAACTTGACCAAGTTACATGTGACATTGTTTGATCATTTTGAATCATCTTCAAATGTGTATGATATGCCTCTGAAGTGTGGTTGAAATATAGTATAATTCCATGGTCCAAGTTGCAAAATCATTTGAATTGAATTTGAATTAATTTCAAACAAATCAAATGACATATGCTACTGGTCCCATTTTAAAATCAACTCCAACATAGTTGAAAGTTTCATATTTGGAAAGATAATTTTCTCCTGATCATTTTTCAAATATTATTTGTCCAATTTGGAGTTAATATGAATTTTCTATGAATTTCCAAAGTTTGGGGTATTTTCTGGAATTTCTCTGATTTATTTAAAATCTTTTTGATTTATTGCGTCAGCAGGGGGGCTGACCAGTCAAACTGACTAGGGGGCCCCACCTGTCAGCCACAGTGGGGTTAACCCCGTTTTAATTAAGTTAAACCGAGGGTTAGGGGGGGCTGTGGGTCCCACTGTCAGTGGCTGGGTGGATGATTAGGGCGTGGGTTTAGGGCTAATTGCCCGGCGGTTAGCTGCCGGTGGCAGGGGCACGGCGGAGGGTTGCCGGAGTGGCCGTTCCGGCCACGGGAGAAGGAGGGGAGGGCACTGGGAGGAAGCCCTCTCTCTTCCGCGTCGCGTGGAGCCAACTGGGGCTCATGGGGAGGTTGGTAGCCACGGCTACGACGACGGAGGCGGCTGCCGGAGCTCTGACTCCGACGGCAAGGCGAAACCAGGCACGGGGATGGAAACTGGAGGCACTGGGAGGTGGCTACGGGCATTTCGCGTCTAAAGGCGTGAGCTGGAGCTCAAGGAGAGGCTCGGGGCCACGGCTACTTCAAACTTGCGGCGGCCGGAGCTCCGGTTAACGGTGAACTTGCGAGGGAAGGTACGAGGAGATGAACGGAGGGGATCCGGACGCGGAGCAGCTCACCAGGAGTGCGAAGGGAAGCACGGAGAGGTCGGGGAGGTGTTGTCCGGTGAGGAATCCCTCGCCGGAGTTGCTGCGGCCGTCGAGAAGAAATTGATGCTGGCGTCGCTTCGGGTGCGACTTGGCTCGAATCACTGGTGCAGATCGACGAAGTCGACGACGGGGAGCTTCCCGGACACGGTGGCTCGCCGGGAGAGGCACGGTGGCCACGTCTGAGCACGACGGCGGGCTCGGGGGCGCTCGGGCTTTCGCGGTTTTCGCACGGGAGAGAGAGGAGGAGGTCCAGGCGAGGGGGAAAAAGAAGGGGGAAGAAGCCCAGGGCTCCACGGCGCTAGAAGGCGGCAGGGGAGCAGCCAGGCAGCTGCCTGGCAGCCATGCCGCGGCCGGCGGCGAGCTGCCTGCCTGCCTGGCCTGGTGGAGAAGACGACCCTGCCCCTTTGGGCTGGGCCGCCTCTGCTGGGCCAGGTGGGCCAGGTAGGCTGGGCTGGCCTTTTCTATTTTTCTTTCTGTTTTTTCTTTTCTGCCTTTTGTTTTGCTCTGGTAAAAATACCAAAACATTTTATAAAATCCTCAAAACTTTTTTGTGACCTTACATGGCATAACACTAGCCACTCACAAGTGTTGGGAAAATTTGAAATTCAAATAATTTGAATTTCAAATCAAATAGGGTTTTATTTAATTTCCAAAGCCACTGTTTGAATATTATAAAATTCCATGAGCATGGGATTGCTCCCAAACCATTTTTAAAATGATCAGCACCATTTATAGGAATTTTCCAAATGTTCAAATGATTTTTGGAAAAAGATTTTTATCTGGCCATTTTGAAATAATTTCTCAGGGCTTTCTTTTCCCCATTTTTGAATTGCAATTTGAAATTTTTGCATGAATGCAAGGTACCTCTGATCCTAGCACATACCTAACTTGGGGTTGTGACAAGCATAAAATTCTCTATCCAAATATGCAACTATCAACCTTGTTTGGGTTGATTTTAAAATGGAACCAGTAGCTTTTGCTATTTGGCTTAAATGGAATTAATTCAAATTTAATTCAAATCTAATTCAAATTTTAACCATTGCAATGCAAACATGATCACTTGTACTTCAGAAGCTTATCCCACACATGATGACATGGTATACAATGATCAAACATTAGCAAATGCAAGGTGACCTAATTCGAATAATATTTGGAGTTTGATTTTGAATTAACTTACAAATCAACTTCAATTAACATGTGGCAAATTGAACCTAGATCAAACCAATACCATTCACATCATGGACAACATAATCATGTGATTGTGCATTTCAATTCAATGTTGTCCCCCTTTGTTGATGTTTGTACCGGTAACAGCTTTTCCGAGACGGTGATCACCCCCGAAGAAGAAGACCACCGTTAAACCCAATGTATCGTCAGCAAGGCAAGCAAACCCCATTGATCATGTCTATAAAATCCCAATTCCCTCTCAGTCTCGCTTATGCATATTTAGGAGATCATCTTGTATCGATTCTACCGCATAGTTGAACCCATATCCGAATGCATGACCTATCATCTTGTCACAGTAGTAAGCAAACCAAAATCCTAGCTGACATAGGAGTTGATTGATATCATGGAGCCCCTGCAACTGTTACAGCTTATTGCATGCTTAGTGTTACATGAGGTTGCTTTTGATGTGAGTAGGGATGATGGTGAACATGGTGTTGATGAAAGTGAAACTGTGTCGGTGAATCCACCCTAATACAAGGTGAACGATGAGAGGCTGTGTAGGAGTACACAGTGGGTTGGCTCGTTGAACACCGCCCTAAGCATCGAGTTCTTGTATGGTAATCCAAGATAAAGAGTACAACCACACATTGGGCTCACTGACCCCTCTCGGCCTAGTACCTTGATCTGTGTCGACGTCCAGGAGTCACATTAGTTCGGGCTTTCCATTTGACATGTGCATAGAAAAAGAACGAAGGAACTGGTTGCATCATATAGATATGTGGGTGCACCTGTGAGGCAGGAAAACCATCTGCCAGAGGTGGCGTCTCGGTCATCTACATTGTTTGAGTCCGTTTCATTGATCCGGCCGGGCTCTCGAGCGGAGGCAAACTCAGATAGTCGACTCCTGGAATAGACCGGTTGTGAGCGAAGTGTCGTGGTGAACATCCTCGCTGTCACCTCTTGAACAGTGGCGAGACCTGGCGGTAACCGATGGTCATGTGTGTGTAGCTTACACCCTTGCAAGGTTAACAAAACTATTCGAATAGCCGCGTCCGCGGTTAAGGACTACTTGGAACCTGTACCTGATTATTAGACAACTTGAATGGATACTTATAAAACTCGCAAGATAAGCGTCAGTGCTATGGTGTGCCTCCTCGTGGGGAAGTCGAGGAAGTAACCATAGTGGTGTATTGGTTGGAGATGTAGTGGACTCGTGTACGCTTCTTACCTCAAGTCTGGTATTCGTAGTTCAGGATTAGCCAAGTCAAAGCGGGCACTTCTGCATGATGAAACCCCACCTCCCTTTACCTTGATACTTGAGCATGAGTAGTATAGATCTGATGTAAGTCTTGCTGAGTACGACTTTGTACTCACGTTTTCTTATTCTATGTTTTAGATAAGAAATCCGGACCCCGATGGAGTCACCTTCGTGAAGCTCGACGTTGACTAAGTTAGCATAGTCCCAGACAGCAGTCTGGTCCCTCGTGGAAGGGCATGTTTGTTTACAAGGCTTCTCTAAGCCATTTGTTAAACTTGTCTGTACTCAGACCTAATTTGCTTCCGTTGTATGATGTAATGTTGATCACAGACATGTGATCTTTGTATGCTCTATGTGTATTTCAATAAAGAGTACTTTGTAGAGTTATGTGATGATACCTGCTGATCATACTAGGCATGTGTGCTGCGTGTATGTTTATAACATGCATGTCTTAGTATGGGTTTTCGAGACCTTAGTTGTGATCTGGCTGGCGGTCCTTTATACACCAAGTGGCCCTTAGATGTGCGCAGCTTGGGGCATCGCGATGCGATTGCTCGTGACTCTGTCACGTGCACACTTTGTTGTATGATCGAGCCCGCCCTAGACCCCGACTAAGTGATCGGGCAGGAGTAAGTCTATGTAAGAGTTAGGATCCAATCGATAACATGGTTGAGGCGACTTGTCTATGAGTATGGGATTCACCACCCATAAGCATTTAGATTTGTGAGCGGACGATGAGGACCCATCTCAGATGATCATCTGGCCTGAATGGGATGCCCCTCACGTTCGATGCTTACCGAGAACGTTCTGTGCTTGGCCTTGTCTGCTTAGACAAGTGGGTACGGTTCTCGGCTATCCATGTGATTGTATCATGACTTGAATTACATACGCTAACCCCGGGTCCCGAAAGACTTGGTATCAGAGCAGGACTGTCTGTAGGCTTAGCAAACCCTTGGTCGAAGTCGAGTCTAGCATTCTATAGTTATATAGTTACTTGGGTATATAAAGGGAACAACGTAAGGCTTCTTTTACTCCTTACCCTCATCGATCTGAGTTCTGGGTCACCCTTATCTTTTCTACGGGATGATAGGACTAGGCTCATCTATGTCTTACTAGAACATCTCGTTGAGTGCTTCCTTGTAGCCGTAGGATTGTTGTGGTCGTCCATACTCATCGTGTTTTGAGTTCCTTGAGGAAGTTCTGTCCAATCTCCTCGAGGTTGTTTCATTTTCCATCCCGGTGTAGCCGTTATGCTGCCGGATTTATTCCGAGTTTCCGTGGATCCTTGCCTTCACATTATAATCTTTTCCGCCTTCATCATATCTTGTTATCCTTGAATCCATCATTCAACCTGTTCTGATTGTTGATTTTTTATCACACAGGATGTCAGGTGGAACTCGTAGTGCTGTTCGTCGGAATCGAGACCGTGTTCGGAATCGAAATGATGATGCACCTCCACCACCGCCTTCTGCGGCAGAAATCATGATGGAAGCTGAGAAGAATCAACGTGATCAAACACGCCTTCTGGAGCTCATCGAGCAGAATACCTCACGTCATCGTAATGTGGTTGTGAGCATTCAGGACTTCATCCTCCTCAAGCCACCGGTACTCCGATGTTCTTCTGAGCCCCTTGAAGCTGATGATTGGCTCCGTTCCATCGAGCGTAAGCTTGATACTGCACATGTTGCTCCCGATGATCGAGTTATATTCGCGGCATACTTTCTGGAAGGTGCTGCCGCTGAATGGTGGGAGAACTATGTTGCTATGCAGCCAGATAGTCACGTAGTGACTTGGCCGGAGTTCTTTGTTGCCTTTCGAGGGTACCACCTTCTGGATGAGTTGATGGAGCGCAAGAAAGAAGAGTTCTGCAACCTGACTCAAGGAGGGATGTCCATCCATGAGTATGTGAGAGAGTTCAACCGTCTTGCTCGGTATGCCCAAGATGAGATCACCACCGATGCCAGAAAGCAGGCAAGGTTCCGTAAGGGACTTAGCCCCATTCTTCGTCATGATCTCAACCTCATCGAATTTGCCACCTTTGAGGATTTAGTCAACAGATCCTTCAGAGCTGAGCTTGGCAATGAAATTTTCTAAGAGTCCCGCAAGCATGCTCTTGAGCTTGCTTCTTCTTCAAGTTCATCCCCTCAGAAACGCCGAATTTGGATTCCAACCATAGCCATACCTCAAAACCTTCTCCAGAGGCCACCACCAAATATATGCCATCCACCTCAACACATTGTTCCACCCCGGAATGATGGTGTGCGGCCAAGTAATCCCACTCCCAGCAATTCAGACAGGGTATGCTTTAAGTGTGGTCTTCCAGGCCATTACTATCGTCAATGCCCTCAGGTCTTGATGGCACCACGTCATTCTCGACCCAAGCCTCCAAAGAAATCCACCACCAAGACCATCCCAGCAAAGCTTTCAGTCACAAGTAGTGGTTGTATGAACCAAATCTCAGTTGAGGAAACCACTGATGCTTCTGACGTCATTCTTGGCACACTCCCAGTCAATCATGTCCCCGCCTCCGTTCTTTTTGATCCAGGAGCTTCTCATTCATTCATGTCGGAGAGTTATGCACTTCGTCATGGATTTTCTTTTGAAGAAATGTTTTCTCCAATGATCATTCAAACTCCTGGTTCAAAGTGGCAAACTAATAGAGTAAGCCATGGTAATCAAATTGCAATTGAGGGTTTAGTATTCCTTGCTTCTCTTATAGCCCTCAAGTCTTCGGACATTGATGTCATCCTAGGAATGGATTGGTTATCAAGGCAGAATGCTTTCCTTGATTGTAAAGCCAAATCAGTTAAACTCACCCATCCTTCAGGCCAGACCATTGACTACACATCACCCAGCTCTAGAATCCAGATGCATACTTTGAATGTGCTTCCCCTTCCAGACCTTGAAGATGTTCCGGTGGTTCGTGACTTCCCGGATGTCTTTCCTGAAGAGCTGCCGGGAATTCCACCCGACAGGTGTGTAGAATTCATAGTGGATCTTATACCAGGCACAGCCCCAATTTCCAGATGTCCATATAGAATGGACCCACATGAGTTAGCTGAGCTAAAAACCCAACTTGATGCTTCGTTGGCAAAAGGCTTCATCCGCCCTAGCTCATCGCCATCGGGTTGCCCCGTTCTGTTCGTAAAGAAGAAAGATGGAACAGAAAGGATGTGCGTAGACTATCGCCCGCTAAATCTAGCGACGATAAAGAACAAGTACCCACTGCCCAGGATCAATGATCTTTATGATCAACTTGCAGGATCCTCTGTCTTCTCCAAGATTGATTTGAGATTAGGCTATCATCAAATCAAAATCCGAAACAAGGACATACCCAAAATGGCTTTCACTGCTCGTTATGGTCTTTACGAGTATACCGTCATGTCCTTTGGTTTAACCAATGCCCCCGCCACATTCTCGCGCTTAATGAATTCGATCTTCATGGAGTACCTAGATAAATTTGTTGTGGTTTATCTTGATGACATTCTCATCTACTCGAAGAACGAAGAAGAGCACGCAGAACATCTTAGGTTGGTATTGATGAAACTTAGAGAGCATCGCCTTTATGCCAAGTTCTCCAAGTGTGAATTTTGGCTACCAGAAGTGACCTACTTAGGCCACGTGATTTCTGCAAAAGGTGTTGCAGTCAATCCCGAGAGAGTTCAGGCCGTCCTTGATTGGACTCCACCTGAATCGGTTAAGCAAGTTAGGAGTTTTCTTGGCCTAGCAAGCTATTGCCGTCGCTTCGTCGAGAACTTTTCTAAAGTTGCAAAGCCTCTTACTGAACTCCTCAAGAAAGATAAGAAATTCCAATGGACTCCCAAGTGCGAAGAAAGCTTTCAAGAGCTAAAAATAAGATTGACTTCTGCACCCGTACTTGCACCTCCAGACACCAAAAGGGATTTCGAGATCTATTGTGATGCTTCACGGCAAGGGTTAGGATGCATACTTCTGCAAGATCGACATGTGGTAGCTTATGCTTCCAGCCAGTTGCGTCCACATGAAGAGAACTATCCTACCCATGATCTTGAACTCGCTACCGTAGTTCATGCCCTGAAGACTTGGCGACATTACCTCCTTGGTAATCGTTGTGAGATCTATTCCGACCACCAGAGCCTCAAATATATTTTCACCCAGCCAGATCTTAATCTCAGGCAAAGATGTTGGATAGAGTTGATAAAAGATTATGACTTAGGAATTTCTTACACCCCAGGCAAAGCCAATGTCATGGCTGATGCACTAAGTCGTAAGTCGTATTGTAACAACCTCATGTTACAACAATATCAACCACTTCTTCATGAGGAATTTCGAAAACTCAATCTCGAGATTGTTCCTCGTGGATCTCTTTTCAACTTGGTGGCGAAACCAACCCTTGAGGATCAAATCGTAGTTTCCCAAAGGCGTGCACGAGGTGTTCGCCGGATCAAGGAGAACATTGCTAGCGGAGTTGCTAAATGTTTCTCCACAGATAGTAAAGGAACAGTATTCTTTGAAAATCGTTTGGTAGTACCTAAGAATAAGGATCTACGGCAACTCATCCTCAAAGAATCCCATGACACACCTCTCTCAATTCATCCCGGTAGCACAAAAATGTACCGAGATCTACGCCAGAGATTTTGGTGGACTAGGATGAAGAGAGACATTGCTCAATTTGTTGCCGAATGTGATGTTTGTCGTCGCATTAAGGCAGAACATCAAAGACCTGCTGGTACACTTCAACCTTTGCCTATTCCAGAGTGGAAATGGGACAAAGTCGGTATGGACTTCATCACCGGCTTTCCAAAAACCCAGAAAGGAAACAATGCCATCTTCGTTGTCATAGATAGGCTTTCCAAAGTTGCTCACTTCCTTCCAGTTCGCGAGTCTATAACTGCTAGCCAGTTGGCAGACTTGTACATCTCTAGAATTGTGTCCCTTCACGGTGTTCCTTTGGAAATCAATTCTGATCGTGGTAGCCTTTTCACCTCTAGATTTTGGGGAAGCTTCCAACGTGCTATGGGAACTCATCTATCCTTTAGTACAGCTTTCCATCCTCAGTCTAGCGGTCAAGTCGAAAGGGTTAACCAAATTCTCGAAGACATGCTCAGAGCTTGTGTTATCTCATTCGGAAAGAATTGGGAGAAATCTCTTCCTTTCGCCGAATTCGCTTATAACAACAGTTTTCAATCTAGTCTGAACATGGCTCCTTTTGAACTCCTCTACGGACGACGATGTCGAACACCCCTTAACTGGTCAGAAACCGGTGAAAGACAACTCTTTGGACCGGATATGATCAAGGAAGCAGAAGAGCAAGTTCGCATTGTTCGTGATCGTTTGAAAGCCGCTCAGTCTCGTCAAACGAGCTACTATGATCGTCATCATAGAGAGGAGAGCTACAATATTGATGAGAAGGCTTACCTCCGGGTTACTCCTCTGAAGGGAACCCAACGATTCAGTATCAAAGGCAAGTTGTCCCCACGTTACATCGGACCTTTCCGCATTCTTGCTAAACGTGGAGAAGTTGCCTACCAACTTGAAATACCCCCGCACCTTTCCCGAGTACATGATGTATTCCATGTGTCACAACTCAGGCGTTGCTTCAAGGACCCCATCCGCGAAGTCGACCATGAAACGCTTGATCTACAAGATGACCTTTCTTATCGAGAATACCCTTTTCGTATTCTTGATTCAGCAGAGCGTGTCACTCGCCGAAAGAAGATCAAGTTTCTGAAAGTTCAGTGGTCACACCACTCAGAGAAAGAAGCCACGTGGGAAAGAGAAGACCGCCTCCGTGCCGAGTACCCCACCTTCCTCCCGACGACTTCTGAATCTCGGGACGATATTATTTTGAGTGGGGGCGAGTTGTCAGAACCCCAACTAGGGTAAGTGCTAGGTATTTTTGTGCCCTTTGCATCATGCAAAAATTCAAAAGAAATTCAAAAATGGGGAAACAGAAAGCCCTGAGAAATTATTTGAAATGGCCAGATAAAAATCTTTTTCCAAAAATCAATTGAATGTTTGGAAAATTCCTAGAAATGTTGCTGATCATTTTAAAAGTGGTTTGGGATCAATCCCATGCACATGGAATTTTCTAATATTCAAAAGGTGCTTTGGAAATTAAATTAAACTCCAATTTGAATTTAAATTCAAATTGTTTGATTTTCAAAAATCACCAAAACTTATGAGTGGCTAGCTATATATGTTATAAGCCCACATAAAAGTTTTCATGATTTTTAAAAATGCTCTGCTATTTTATTTGGGGCAAAACAAACAACATAAAAGGAAAAACAGAAACAAAAATAGAAGAGGAGAAAAGAAACCGACCTCCACTTACCTTCTGGCCCACCTGGCCCATATGCACCTGAAGACCAGCCCAGCCCACAGGGGGGCAGGGTCGTCTTCTTCCTCCTGCCAGGAGGATTCCACCGGCGCAGCGCGCGTGCACGCCGTCGTGCCACCTCCTTCTTCGACGTGGAGGCCTCCCCTCGACGTTATCCTGCGCCTGGAAGCCCCCCGAGCGTTTCCCTCCTATCCCTGGCCCCTCCTTCTTCTCCTTCCTCTGTCCCGAGCCGCACCGAGCGCAAGCCGGAGCAACAGGCGAGCTCCAGCGCGGCCACCGGCGATCCCTCGCTGCTCCATCGTGCCTAGAAGGACCGGGGACGACGTCCTCGTCGATTCCCCTCATCAGATCGCGTCGGGATCCTCCAAGGACGACGCCCGTCTCAAGATTTCTCCGCCGGCAACCGCGAGCTCCGGCGAGCAATTTCCGCACCCTCGCCACCTCTCCAACCTCCCCGACGTGCCCGGCGTAACCAGGGTGAGCTACCCGTTCACCCTTGCCCTCCAGTACTTCCCCTCGAGGCCCCAAGCGTCGGTTCAACGGAGACCGTGCTCCGACCGCCGCGGGAGTTCCTCCCTGCCATGGCCTCCGGCCTCCTCTGGCGAGCGCGTGTGCTCCCCTCGAAGCGCACGTGTGCGGGGAGCATTTTGGTGGTACTCCCGCCGCCTCCCGTGGCCGGAGAGGGCCTCTCCAGTGGGCGCCGCCATGGAGTTTGGTCGCCGCCGGCCAACTCCGGCAGGCCCACGTGGCCACACTAACTAGGGGGCTAATCCCCCTCCTAATTGACCCCATGGGTCAATGACAGGTGGGACCAGCCCCCCTAATTCAAGTTTAAACTTATTTTAACAGGGGTTAACCCCCCTGTGACACTGACAGTGGTGGCCCACTTTCAGCCCCTGTGACATCACCCTGACATCATGCTGACGCAATAATTCAATTCCAGAAAATTCCAGAAAATTGTTTAAACTTTGGAAATTCATAACTAATTCATATGAATTCCAAATTGGACAAATAATATATGAAAAATGATCAGCATAAAATTCTCTATCCAAATATGCAACTTTCAACCTTGTTTGGGTTGATTTTAAAATGGACCAGTAGCTTTTTCTATTTGGCTTAAATGGAATTGATTCAAATTTAATTCAAATCCAATTCAAATTTTAACCATTGCAATGCAAACATGATCACTTGTACTTCAGAAGCTTATCCCACACATGATGACATGGTATACAATGATCAAACATTAGCAAATGCAAGATGACCTAATTCGAATAATATTTGGAGTTTGATTTTGAATTAACTTTCAAATCAACTTCAATTAACATGTGGCAAATTGAACCTAGATCAAACCAATACCATTCACATCATGGACAACATAATCATGTGATTGTGCATTTCAATTCAATGTTGTCCCCCTTTGTTGAGGTTTGTACCGGTAACAGCTTTTCCGAGACGGTGATCACCCCCGAAGAAGAAGACCACCGTTAAACCCAGTGTATCGTCAGCAAGGCAAGCAAACCCCATTGATCATGTCTATAAAATCCCAATTCCCTCTCAGTCTCGCTTATGCATATTTAGGAGATCATCTTGTATCGATTCTACCGCATAGTTGAACCCATATCCGAATGCATGACCTATCATCTTGTCACAGTAGTAAGCAAACCAAAATCCTAGCTGACATAGGAGTTGATTGATATCATGGAGCCCCTGCAACTGTTACAGCTTATTGCATGCTTAGTGTTACATGAGGTTGCTTTTGATGTGAGTCGGGATGATGGTGAACATGGTGTTGATGAAAGTGAAACTGTGTCGGTGAATCCACCCTAATACAAGGTGAACGATGAGAGGCTGTGTAGGAGTACACAGTGGGTTGTCTCGTTGAACACCGCCCTAAGCATCGAGTTCTTGTATGGTAATCCAAGATAAAGAGTACAACCACACATTGGGCTCACTGACCCCTCTCGGCCTAGTACCTTGATCCGTGTCGATGTCCAGGAGTCACATTAGTTCGGGCTTTCCATTTGACATGTGCATAGAAAAAGAACGAAGGAACTGGTTGCATCATATAGGTATGTGGGTGCACCTGTGAGGCAGGAAAACCATCTGCCAGAGGTGGCGTCTCGGTCATCTACATTGTTTGAGTCCGTTTCGTTGATCCGACCGGGCTCTCGAGCGGAGGCAAACTCAGATAGTCGACTCCTGGAATAGACCGGTTGTGAGCGAAGTGTCATGGTGAACATCCTCGCTGTCACCTCTTGAACGGTGGCGAGACCTGGCGGTAACCGATGGTCATGTGTGTGTAGCTTACACCCTTGCAAGGTGAACAAAACTATTCGAATAGCCGCGTCCGTGGTTAAGGACTACTTGGAACCTGTACCTGATTATTAGACAACTTGAATGGATACTTATAAAACTCGCAAGATAAGCGTGAGTGCTATGGTGTGCCTCCTCGTGGGGAAGTCGAGGAAGTAACCATAGCGGTGTATTGGTTGGAGATGCAGTGGACTCGTGTACGCTTCTTACCTCAAGTCTGGTATTCGTAGTTCAGGATTAGCCAAGTCAAAGAGGGCACTTCTGCATGATGAAACCCCACCTCCCTTTCCCCGTATACTTGAGCATGAGTAGTATAGATCTGATGTAAGTCTTGCTGAGACGACTTTGTACTCACGTTTGCTTATTCTATGTTTTAGATAAGAAATGCGGACCCCGATGGAGTCACCTTCGTGAAGCTCGACGTTGACTAAGTTAGCATAGTCCCAGACAGCAGTCTGGTCCCTCGTGGAAGGGCATGTTTCTTTACAAGGCTTCTCTAAGCCATTTGTTAAACTTGTCTGTACTCAGACCTAATTTGCTTCCGTTGTATGATGTAATGTTGATCACAGACATGTGATCTTTGTATGCTCTATGTGTATTTCAATAAAGAGTACTTCGTAGAGTTATGTGATGATACCTGCTGTTCATACTAGGCATGTCTGCTGCGTGTATGTTTATAACATGCATGTCTTAGTATGGGTTTTCGAGACCTTAGTTGTGATCTGGCTGGCGGTCCTTTATACACCAAGTGGCCCTTAGATGTGCGCAGCTTGGGGCATCGCGATGCGATTGCTCGTGACTCTGTCACGTGCACACTTTGTTGTATGATCGAGCCCGCCCTAGACCCCGACTAAGTGATCGGGCTGGAGTAAGTCTATGTAAGAGTTAGGATCCAATCGATAACATGGTTGAGGCGACTTGTCTATGAGTATGGGATTCACCACCCATAAGCATTTAGATTTGTGAGCGGACGATGAGGACCCATCTCAGATGATCATCCGGCCTGAATGGGATGCCCCTCACGTTCGATGCTTACCGAGAACGTTCTGTGCTTGGCCTTGTCTGCTTAGACAAGTGGGTACGGTTCTCGGCTCTCCATGTGATTGTATCATGACTGGAATTACATACGCTAACCCCGGGACCCAACAAGCCAGTAGCACCGCCGCCGCAAAGCTCGACGCCGGCGTGCGTACAGAGCCTCCCAGGCTTCCCTTTCGGTCTCCATCATCGCGCGACACCGAGAGCTTCGTCTCAGTGGTCGAAGCGCGCGATTTGGACCACGGGAGCGCCCTCCCCGTGAAGCACCGCCGTGGCCAGGCCGCCGGCAGGCCCGCCGACGTGGCCTTGATTAGGGCTTAACCCCACCTAGGTTAAGTGACCCTGGGTCACTGACCAGTGGGCCCAGTGGCTTAATTAAGCCACTGGATTAATTTAACCCAGCGGATTAAATCAACCAGCCACTGACAGCTGGGACCCCCTTGTCAGCCCCCCCCCTGACGTCAGCCTGGCACAATAAATTGATTTAATGAATTTCCAGAAAATCAATTTGAATTAAAGAAATTCTAGAAATTCCAGAAAATACCCCAAACTTTGGAAATTCATAGAAAATTCATATGAACTCCAAATTGGACAAATAATATATGAAAAATGATCAGGAGAAAATTATCTTCCCAAATATGCAACTTTAAACTATGTTGGAGTTGATTTTGAAATGGGACCAGTATCATATGTCATTTGGTTTATTTGAAATTAATTCAAATTCAAATGAAATGCTTTTGCAACTTGGACCATGGAATTATGCTATATTTCAACCACACTTCAGAGGCATATCATACACATTTCCAAAAGGTTCAAAATGATCAAACATTGTCACATGTAACTTGGTCAAGTTTGAATTCAAATTGGAGTTTGAATTTGCAATTCAATTTGCAATATACTCCATTTAAATGGAATTGCTTCACACATCAAAGCATATACATCAAGTTTCAACCTTCCATCATGTGATTGTGCATTGTATTTACTTTGCTACTTTGCTTGTTGTTTGTCGAGTAGAGGTGGAACCGGAGCAGGAGGCTGCCCCCTTCGTTGAAGACCCAGAACCCGAACCTCGTCAGCAAGGCAAGCAAACCCCCTTTGATCATGTCGATAAAATCCCACTTCCCTCTCATGTCTCGCTTATGCATTGTTTAGGATGATCACCATGCTACGATTCTACCGCATAGATGAACCCATTACTTTGCATGACCTATCTTTTGTCACAGTAGTAAGCAAACCACAATCCTAGCAAATGTAGGAGTTGATTGATATCATGTGGCCCCTGCAAATGTTATCGCTTATTGCATGCTTAGTATGTTACCATGTTGTTACTACAATTTGTGAGTCGGGATGGTAGTGATCATGATGATGATGGTAGAAAAGTGTTGGTGAATCTACCCTAATACAAGGTGAACGATGAGAGGCTGTGTAG
This sequence comes from Bromus sterilis, assembly GCA_950022295.1. NCBI lineage: Eukaryota > Viridiplantae > Streptophyta > Magnoliopsida > Poales > Poaceae > Bromus > Bromus sterilis. Next base: position 276,387,236 of record OX465599.1, on the reverse strand, counting down.
GAGTACACGGTGGGTTGTCTCGTTGAACACCGCCCTAAGTCCGAGTTCTTGTGTGGTGATCCAAGATGAAGAGTACAACCACACATTGGGCTCACTGACCCCTCTCAACCTATTAACTCATCCCTTTCGATGTCCAGATGTCGCAATAGTTCGGAGTTCTGGTAGGCTTGTGGCCTGGATGCTAAGTGAGAGAACGGCTCATCCGAGACCGGCTTATGCACCACGCACACATCACTTGGGTCCACTTCGGTAAACCGGCCGGGTTCACGATAGTGGTAACCAACCCAAGTAGGCGGCTTTCTCGGACTAGATCGGCTATGAGGTAACAGTTGTGGTGAGCATCCTCGCTGGCACCCCTTGAATGGTGTCGAGATCAAAGGCGGTAAATGATGATCATGTGTGTGTAGCGGTACACCCCTGCAGGGTTAACAAAACTATTCGAATAGACGCGTCCGCGGTTATGGACTGCTTGGAAAGCTTAGCTTGACTATTAGATAACTTGAATTGGATACTTCTAAAACACACCAAGATAAGTGTGAGTGCTATGGCGTGCTTTCTCGTGGGGAAGTCGAGGAAGGCACCATAGTGGTGTAATTGATTGGAGAAAGTAGTGGACTCGTGTACGCTTCTTACCTCAAAGTCTGGTACTCGTAGTTCAGGATTAGCCAAGTCAAAGCTGGCACTTCTGCAAGTGAACCCCACCTCCCTTTACCTTGATACATGTGCATGAGTAGTATAGCTCCTATGTAAGTCTTACTGAGTACGACTTTGTACTCACGTTTGCTTAATCTATGTTTTAGATGATACCACTGACCCCGAAGGTGGCTTCTTCATTGAGCTGGACGACTGAAGATCAAGCTAGTCTAGTCCCAGTCAGACGACTGGTCCCCTCGTGGAGGGCTTGTGTTTAAATAAGGCTTCTTAAGCCATTTGTTAAACTTGTCTGTACTCAGACATAATTTGCTTCCGTTTGTGTTGTAATGTTGGATCACATGTTTGTGATCTCTGTGTGCACTCTATAAGAGTTATCAATAAAATTGTACACTTTGTAGAGAATTGCAATGGTACCTGCTGTTCATACAAGGCATGTGTGCTGCGTGTATGTTTATAACATGCATGTCTTTGTATGGGTTTTCGAGACCTTAGTTGTGTTCTGGCTGGCGGTCTTTCATACACCAAGTGGCCCTTAGATGTGCGCAGCTTGGGGCATCGCGATGCGATTGTTCGAGACTCCGTCTCGTGCACACTTTGTGGTATGATCGAGCCCGCCCTAGACCCCGACTAAGTGATCGGGCTGGAGTAAGTCTATGTAAGAGTTATGAGATAGTCGTTAGTATGGTTGAGGCGACTTGTCTTTGAATATGGGAGTTCACCACCCATATCATTAGACTTGTGTGCGGACGATGAGGACCCATCTCAGTTGATCATCCGGCCTGGATGGGATGCCCCTCACGTACGATGCTTTCCGAGAACGTTCTGTGCTTGGCCTTTTCTGCTTAGACAAGTGGGTACGGTTCTCGGCTCTCCATATGACTATGTCTTAGCTGTACTTGCATATGCTAACCCCGGGTCCCGACAGACTTGGTATCAGAGCAGGACTGACTGTAGGACTAGTAGCCTTGGCCGAAGTTGAATCTAGCTTGCTATAGTTATATAGTTACTCTGGGTATATAAGGGAACAACGTAAGGCTTATTTTTCTCCTTACCCCCTTCGTTCTGAGTTCTGAGTCACCCTCATCTTATTCTACGGGAAGATAGGACTAGGCTCTCCTTTGCCTGATTAGAACATCTCGTTGATTGCTTCCTCATAGTCGTAGGAAAGTTGTGATCGGTTTGTTAGAGTGGTTATGCTCCCTGATTTATTACATCGTATGTAAGTGGTGTTTCCATGTTGTAAGAAATTGTCTTTTTCTTGCAATTACAGCCGTTATGCTGTCCGAGTCATTCCAGGTTTATCTCATAATCTGATGCATTTGCAAACGCCTTTCTGTTTCAGATGGCAGATCTTCCCCCTCGGCAGATTGTTCGTTTGACCAGGTGCCTCGGTGTGCGTGGCCATCCCGCCACGTTGATCGAGATGATGTCCTATCTGGGATATCGATGGTATCCTGAGTACACCGTCGAGGAGCAGTTACACGACTTCAACCAGACGCAGTTCCACTGCATTGTCAGGATCTACCCGCACCACGTTGGGGTCACTCAGCCTATCCACTTTGGACATGGCATTGGCATTACCGAGAACATGGCTGTGCAGGATGCTGCATACTCATGTATGACCCTACTGAGAGAGGAGCACACTATGCTGAGAGAGACTTCTTTCCGCTATATCCCTGCTGCACTTCCAGGAGAAGAGGGATATTACACCGGACTCTACTCAGATCACTCTGCAGAGGATCCCGCACTTCAGATGACTGCTAGGTTTGCTAGTGATCGAGATCGTGATGCACGCGCTCTCCGTTTCAAGCTCCACGCCACCCGTGTTCGTCTGTGTCGAGCACTGACACTCTTGGCACCCTTTGTGAGCGTTGGATCAGTTGAGCATGATGCTATTTACCCAGTGAGGACTCAGATGCCTTCTCGAGTTGCTTGGCCCGAGATTGGAGGCATTTTTTCACCCGTGGTCCTTTGCTTCCACCCTACGCTGGACCTAGGCCCCATCCTTGCCCAAATGGATATCAGGGTCCACAGGCCTCCGTGTTTTCCGATGGTCACCTCCAGCTACCGGGATACGCGGGTAACTTTTATGAGGACTACTATGGAGATGGAGATGAGTGAGACCGCCTGTGGTCTTACTTAGTGATGATGTAGTAGTATCTTAGTATATTGTAAGCAAGGTGTCTAAGTTCCAGAGGCTTAGATAATTAATGTATAGGAAGTCAGAGTGCCTCTGAAGGATGTATCATCTTCATCACGTTTGTATTAGCTTGGTGCTTGTACTAAAATGATGTATGGTTTGTATGACAGCTTGTGAATATATGGCTTGTATGCTTTATCACCATGTTGTCAAGATGATTACTTCCTTTGCTCTGTAATCCTTCCAGTACTTCAATACCTTGTTTAGGTTCTTCAAATCAACTCTGTTTGACTTTGGTTTTTACCTTCAGGATGTCTCAAGGAAACCGTGGCCACGTTGGTCATAACCAAGGTCGTGGGAATGACCAGGAGGAAGGCAACCTTCCACCCCCACCCACGATGGCTCAGGTTCTGATGGAGGTCGAGAGGAACCGCCGAGACTCTCACCACCTGCTGGAAGTCATTGCACGCAACACCACTCAGCAGCGCAATGAATTGGTGTCCCTGAACAACTTCATCTGACTTCATCCCCCGGTTTTCAGTTACTCTACCGAGCCCCTTGACGCCAATGACTGGCTTCGCAGCATCGAGAGGAAGCTCCAAGCAGGCCGTGTTGCAACTGGTGACAAGGTCAGCTATGCCACCTATCACCTCGAAGGTGCAGCTAGCTCTTGGTGGGAGAACTTTCTGAATATGTGTCCCGTTGGACCGCCTGCATCTTGGGAGGAATTCTGCACGTCCTTCCGCGAGCACCACATTCCCAAGGGTCTTATGAACCGTACCCACTTGTCTAAGCATACAAGGCCAAGCACAGAACGTTCTCGGAAAGCATCGAACGTGAGGGGAAACCCATTCAGGCCGGATGATCCACTGAGATGGGTCCTCATCGTCCGCACAGAAGTCTAATTGATATGGGTGGTGAACTCCCATACTCATAGACAAGTCGCCTCAACCATACTATCGATTGTATTATAACCCTTACATAGACTTACTCCAGCCCGATCACTTAGTCGGGGTCTAGGGCGGGCTCGATCATACATCAAAGTGTGCACGAGACAGAGTCTCGAACAATCGCATCGCGATGCCCCAAGCTGCGCACATCTAAGGGCCACTTGGTGTATAAAAGACCGCCAGCCAGATCACAACTAAGGTCTCGAAAACCCATACAAAGACATGCATGTTATAAACATACACGCAGCACACATGCCTTGTATGAACAGCAGGTATCATTGCAATTCTCTACAAAGTATACAACTTTATTGATAACTCTTACAGAGTGCACACAGAGATCACAAGCATGTGATCCAACATTACAACATACAAGCGGAAGCAAAGTAGGTCTGAGTACAGACAAGTTTAACAAATGGCTTAGAGAAGCCTTATCTAAAAACAAGCCCTCCACGAGGGAACCAGTCGTCTGACTGGGACTACACTAGCTTGGTCTTGGTCTGAGTCTTCATTCTTCGAGCTTCAGGTAGAAGCTACCATCGGGGTCGGTGGTTTCATCTAAAACATAGAATAAGCAAACGTGAGTACAAAGTCGTACTCAGCAAGACTTACATAGGAGCTATACTACTCATGCACATGTATCAAGGTAAACGGAGGTGGGATTCAATTGCAGAAGTGCCAGCTTTGACTTGGCTAGTCCTGAACTACGAGTACCAGACTTGAGGTAAGAAGCGTACACGAGTCCACTACATCTCCAATCAAATACACCACTATGGTGCCTTCCTCGACTTCCCCACGAGAAAGCACTCCATAGCACTCACACTTATCTTCGTGTATTTTAGAAGTATCCAGTTCAAGTTGTCTAATAATCAAGCTAAGCTTTCCAAGCAGTCCTTAACCGCGGACGCGGCTATTCGAATAGTTTTGTTAACCCTGCAGGGGTGTACCGCTACACACACACACTCATCAGTTACCGCCTGGGAGTGGGACCCTTCAAGCGGGTACCGGCGAGGATGTTGCCACGACACTTCGCCCACAGCTCCGTTCTAGTCCAGAGAGTCGCCTATCTGAGGGGGATCCGTATGGAAGTCCGGCCGAGGTTCCAGTACAGCCTCAAACGATGTGTGCAGGGTCCCAAGCCGGTCTTGAAAAGCCGTTCATCCACTTCGCAGACCGTGCCACAGCCTTACCAGAACTCCGAACTAATGCGACTCCTGGGGTTCGAACGGGGTGAGGTACTAGGTCGAGAGGGGTCAGTGAGCCCAATGTGTGGTTGTACTCTTCTTCTTGGATCACCACACAAGAACTCGGACTTAAGGCGGTGTTCAACGAGACAACCCACTGTGTACTCCTACACAGCCTCTCATCGTTCACCTTGTATTAGGGTGGATTCACCAACACAGTTTCACTTTCATCAACACCATGTTTACCATCATCCCGACTCACATCAAAAGCAACCTCATTGTACCACTAAGCATGCAATAAGCAGTAACAGTTGCAGGGGCCACATGATATCAACCAACTCCTACATCTGCTAGGATTGTGGTTTGCTTACTACTGTGACAATATGATAGGTCATGCATCGGATATGGGTTCAACTATGCGGAAGAATCGATACAAGGTGATCTCCTAAACATGCATAATCTAGACTGAGAGGGAATTGGGATTTTATAGATATGATCAATGGGGGGGTTGCTTGCCTTGCTGACGAGGTTCAGTCACGGGGTCTTCAACGAAGGGGGTGATCTCGGTTTCCGGCTCCACTTCTATCAGCAACATGACAATCATAGGATCAACATAAGGTACAATGCACAATCACATGAATAAGATTGTAATGGTGATGTTCATGGTACTGATGTGTTGAGCATTTCATTTAAAAGGAGTATATTGCATTTGAGTTGCAAATTCAAACTCCATTTGATTTATCGATGAATTTCAAATGCATTTGAATGCATGAAAGTTCATTTGAAAGGGTTGAGCATGAAGTGATGTGCTATAGTTGAGGTAAAGCCTCTGATGTGTGGATGAAACTATTTAAAAGAAGTGTGTTGCAAAGTCATTTGCAAATTCACTCCAAATTTGAATTTGAAAAGGATCCATATGCATGTTTGCTACTGTTCACCCATTCTAAAATGGTCAAAAATGAAAACAAATTGCATATTCATAATCCTTGTATTTTTCTGATAATTTTAGACATATTATTTATCCAATTTGGAGTTAAAATGAATTAGTTATGATTTATTGAAGTTTAAGCTATTTTCTGGAATTTTCTGGAATTAAATAAATTGATTTAATTGTTTTACTACGTCAGCACTGCGCCAGCATGGCGTCAGCATGGCGTCAGCATGGCGTCAGCAGGGGGCTGACCAGTGGGGCCGGGGTGTCAGTGGGGGGTTAATTAGCCTGGTTAGTTTAAACTAACCAGGGGTTAGTTAGCCTAGGGGGGCCACTGGTCAGTGGGGTTAGGTGGGGATTAGGAGGGGGTTTAGGGCGCTAATGGCGCCGCCGGCACGGGCACGCCGGAGCTTCGCGGGAAAAACGCTAGAGGGCTCGGGGAGGGGGTCTGGGGGCACAGGCGAGTAGCTGGGGCTCGTCCTCATCGGCTAGGGCTAGCTGGGGCTCGCCGGGAGGCCTCTGGTCACGGCAACTTCAACATCGGCGGCGGCCGGAGCACGATGCTCGTCGGGAATGGGCTCCGGGGCACGAGAAAAAGAGCGGGGAGCACTGGGAGGTGCCTCTTTGCCTTGCGCATCGTCTGGCGTAGGAGGGGTTCAAGGGCACGGCCTGTGGCGACGACAGTTTCAACGGAGGCGGCGGCCGGAGCTCGGACTTCGACGGCAAGGAGAAACAAAGCACGGGGAGAGCTACAGCTAGGGGGAAACGAGGCGCGGTGCTCACCCAAGCGCGATGGAGGCCGAAGCAAGGCTAGAGTAGGAGCGGGCGAAGATTAATTTGGCGCCAGAGCTTCTGTGGCCGGCGAAGAGGTCTTGGAGCTGGCGGCGCGTCCTGTAGCTCCCGGTCCAAATTGGCGCCTCAGATCAATGTAGACGTCTCCGACGATGCGATTAGACACGGCGGTGCATGATAGCTCGTCCAGTGGGCGCGTCGGAGCTTGGCCGCGCTCTGGCTAGGGTTACGGGTGGCTGAGGTTCTTCGCCGGGGAGGAAGGGGAAGGCCAGAGCGAGGGGGAGAATGGAGATGGCGTCTCCAGACGCGTGGTGGCGAGGAGGTGGAGGCAGGGGAGGTCCTGCCACGGCGAAGCAGGACGTGGCTATGGCCACGGCATGCGCGGCACGCAGCCGTGTGCCTGCCTGGCGCCCTGAAGAAGACGACCCTGCCCCTTTGGGCTGGGCCAGTCTGCTGGGCCGGCCAGGTAAGGCTCTCCTTTCTCTTTTCTTTTCTTCTTTTCCTTTTCTGTTATTTTGTTGTGCCTAGAATTCAATAGCTAGGCAATTTAAGAAAATGCCCAAATACTTTTAGAAACCCTGGGTGACCAGTAGCTAGTCACTTCTAGGTTTTGAGCATTTTTGAAATTCAATACATTTGAATTTCAATTCAAATAGGGGTCAAATTTAATTTCCAGAGCACATTTTGAATTTTTGGATATTCCATGGGCATGGGAAAATACCCAAACCACTTTTAAAATGATCAACATCATTTATAGTAATTTTCCAAATGTTCAAAAGATTTTTGGAAAAAGATTTTTATCTGGCCATTTGAATTAATTTCTCAGGGATTTCTGCTTCCCCATTTTTTAATTTATTTTCAATTTTTGCATGATGCAAAGGCCTAAGCTTACCCTAGCACATACCTAACTTGGGGTTGTGACAACTCGCCCCCACTCAAAAGAATCTCGTCCCGAGATTTAGAAGTCTGCGGGAGGAAGGAGGGGTACTCGGCACGGAGACGGTCTTCTCTTTCCCACGTGGCTTCTTTCTCAGAGTGGTGTGACCACTGAACTTTCAGAAACTTGATCTTCTTTCGGCGAGTGACATGCTCTGCTGAATCAAGAATACGAACAGGGCATTCTTGATAATAAAGGTCATCTTGGAGATCAAGCGTTTCATGGTCGACTTCGCGGATGGGGTCCTTGAAGCAATGCCTGAGTTGTGACACATGGAATACATCATGTACTCGGGAAATGTGCGGGGGTAGTTCAAGTTGGTAGGAAACTTCTCCACGTTTAGCAAGAATGCGGAAAGGTCCGATGTAACGTGGGGCCAACTTTCCTTTGATACCGAAACGTTGGGTTCCCTTCAGAGGAGTAACCCTAAGGTAAGCCTTCTCATCCAGATTGTAGCTTTCTTGTCTATGATGACGATCATAGTAGCTTTTCTGACGAGACTGGGCGGCTTTCAATTGATCACGAACAATGCGAACTTGCTCTTCTGCTTCCTTGATCATATCCGGTCCAAAGAATTGTCTTTCACCGGTTTCTGACCAGTTAAGGGGTGTTTGACATCGTCGTCCATAAAGGAGTTCAAAAGGAGCCATGTTCAGACTAGATTGAAAACTATTGTTATAAGCAAATTCGGCAAATGGAAGAGACTTCCCCCAATTATTCCCGAATGAGATAACACAAGCTCTGAGCATGTCTTCAAGAATTTGGTTAACCCTTTTGACTTGACCGCTAGACTGAGGATGGAAAGTTGTACTAAAGGAGAGATGAGTTCCCATAGCATTCTGAAAGCTTCCCCAAAATCTAGAGGTGAAAAGGCTACCACGATCAGAATTGATTTCCAAAGGAACACCGTGAAGAGAGACAATTCACGAGACGTACAAGTCCACTAACTGGCTAGCAGTTATAGACTCGCGAACGGGCAGGAAGTGAGCAACTTTGGAAAGCCTATCTATGACAACGAAGAGGGCATCATTTCCTTTCTGGGTTTTTGGAAAGCCGGTGATGAAGTCCATACCGACTTTGTCCCATTTCCACTCTGGAATAGGCAAAGGTTGAAGTGTACCAGCAGGTCTTTGGTGTTCTGCCTTAATGCGACGAAAAACATCACATTCGGCAACAAATCGAGCAATGTCTCTCTTCATCCTAGTCCACCAAAATCTCTTGCGTAGATCTCGGTACATTTTTGTGCTACCGGGATGAATCGAGAGGGGTGTGTCATGGGCTTCTTTGAGGATGAGTTGCCTTAGTTCTCTATTCTTAGGTACTACCAAACGATTTCCAAAGAATACCGTTCCTTTGCTATCTGTGGAGAAACATTTAGCAACTCCGCTAGCAATGTTCTCCTTGATCCGGCGAACACCTCGTGCACGCCTTTGGGCAACTATCATCTGATCCTCAAGAGTTGGTTTCGCCACCAAGTTGTAAAGAGATCCACGAGGAACAATCTCGAGATTGAGCTTTCGAAATTCCTCATGAAGAAGTGGTTGATACTGTTGTAACATGAGGTTGTTACAATACGACTTACGACTTAGTGCATCAGCCATGACATTGGCTTTGCCTGGGGTGTAAGAAATTCCTAAGTCATAATCTTTTATCAACTCTATCCAGCGTCTTTGCCTGAGATTAAGATCTGGCTGGGTGAATATGTATTTGAGGCTTTGGTGGTCGGAATAGATCTCACAATGATTACCAAGGAGGTAATGTCGCCAAGTTGTTAGGGCATGAACTACGGCAGCGAGTTCAAGATCGTGGGTAGGATAGTTCTCTTCATGTGGCCGCAACTGGCGTGAAGCATAAGCTACCACATGTCTATCTTGCATAACTATGCATCCTAACCCTTGCCGTGAGGCGTCACAAAAGATCTCGAAATCCTTTTTGGTGTCTGGAGGTGCAAGTACGGGTGCAGAAGTCAATCTTCTTTTTAGCTCTTGAAAGCTTTCCTCGCACTTGGTAGTCCATTGGAATTTCTTATCTTTTTTGAGGAGTTCAGTTAGAGGCTTTGCAACTTTAGAAAAGTTCTCGACGAAGCGGCGACAATAGCTTGCTAAGCCAAGAAAACTCCTAACTTGCTTAACCGATTCAGGTGGAGTCCAGTCAAGGACGGCCTGAACTCTCTCGGGATTCACAGCAATGCCTTTTGCAGAAATCACGTGGCCTAAGTAGGTCACTTCTGGTAGCCAAAATTCACACTTGGAGAATTTAGCATACAGGCGATGCTCTCTAAGTTTCATCAATACCAGCCTTAGGTGTTCGGCATGTTCTTCTTCGTTCTTCGAGTAGATGAGAATGTCATCAAGATAAACTACAACAAATTTATCTAGGTACTCCATGAAGATCGAATTCATCATGCGTGAGAAAGTGGCGGGGGCATTGGTTAAACCAAAGGACATGACGGTGTACTCGTAAAGACCATAACGAGTAGTAAAAGCCGTTTTGGGAATGTCCTCGTTTCGGATTTTGATTTGATGATAACCTAATCTCAAATCCATCTTGGAGAAGACAGAGGATCCAGCAAGTTGATCATAAAGATCATTGATCCTGGGCAGTGGGTACTTGTTCTTTATCGTCGCTAGATTTAGCGGGCGATAGTCTACGCAAATCCTTTCTGTTCCATCTTTCTTCGTTACGAACAGAACGGGGCAACCCCATGGCGATGAGCTAGGGCGGATGAAGCCTTTTTCCAACAAAGCTTCCAGTTGGGTTTTAAGCTCAGCTAACTCACGTGGGGCCATTTTGTATGGGCGTCTGGAAATTGGTGCGGTTCCTGGGGCAAGATTCACTATGAACTCTACACATCTGTCGGGTGGCATTCCCGGCAGCTCTTCAGGAAAGACATCCGGGAAGTCATGAACCACCGGAACATCTTCAAGGTCGGGAAGGGGAAGCACATTCAAAGAATGCACCTGGGTTCTTGTTCTTGGTGAGGAGTAATCTATTGTCTGGCCTGAAGGGTGTGTAAGTCTAACTGACTTGGCTTTACAATCAAGAAAAGCATGTTGTCTTGATAACCAATCCATACCAAGGATGACATCAATGTCTGAACACTTGAGGGCTATGAGTGAAGCAAGGAATACTAAACCCTCAATTGCAATTTGATTACCATGGCTTACTCTATTAGTTTGCCATTTTGAACCAGGAGTTTGAATGATCATAGGGGTGAACATTTCTTCAAAGGATACATCATGCCGAAGTGCATAACTCTCCGACATGAATGAGTGAGATGCTCCTGGATCGAAAAGAACAGAAGTGGGGACAAAATTGACTGGGAGCGTACCAAGAATGACGTCAGAAGTACCATCAATTTCCTCAGCTGAGATTTGGTTCACACGTACAAGATTTTCTGAGGTGGATGGCTTGGCAGTGGAAACCTTCGGGGGTGGCTTGGCACGAACAGTGGGGTTTCCTTTGGCATGGGGTGGAGCATTCTGATTGACGGGGCACTCACGAGAATAGTGACCAGGCTGGCCACATCTGAAGCAGGCTCCAAAGATAGTGCGGGGAGCTGGGTTGTTTGGTGGAGCTGGTGGACGAGGCGGCACAAGGGATGGCCTCGGTGGGTTGTTTTGGTGGATCAAACTGCTAGGAATCCAGATCATGCGCTTCTGAGGGCGTGAACTGGACGAAGGGGTAAGCTCAAGAGCATGTTTGCGAGACTTCTCGAAAACTTCATTGCCATGCTCAGCTCTGAAAGATCTGTTGATTAAATCCTCAAAGGTGGCAAACTCAAGGAGATTGAGATCATGACGAAGGATGGGGCTAAGTTCCTTGCAGAACCTTGCCTGCTTTCTGGCATTGGTGGTGATCTCATCTTGGGCATAACGAGCAAGACGGTTGAATTCCCTCACATACTCATGAATGGACATCTCTCCTTGATTCAGATTGCAAAACTCTTCCTTCTTGCGCTCCATCAACTCATCCATAATGTGGTACCCTCGAAAGGCAACACAGAACTCTTGCCAAGTCACTACATGACCATCTGGCTTTATTGCAACATAGTTCTCCCACCACTGAAGAGCAGCACCTTCCAAGAATTATACCGCGAAAACAACTCGGTCATCGGGAGCAACATGTGCAGTATCAAGCTTACGCTCGATGGAACGGAGCCAATCATCAGCTTCAAGGGGATCAGAAGAACATCGGAATACCGGTGGCTTGAGGAAGATGAAGTCCTGAATGCTGACCACCACATTACGATGGTGGGAGGTATTCTGCTCGATGAGCTCCAGAAGGCGTGTTTGATCACGTCTATTCCGCTCAGCTTCCATCATGATTTCCGCTGCAGAAGGCGGGGGTGGAGGTTCATCATCATTTCGATTCCGATCACGGTCTCGATTCCGAAGAACAGCACTACGAGTTCCACTTGACATCCTGTGTGATAAAAATCAACAATCAGAACAGGTTGTACGATGGAGGCAAGGATAAAAGGATATGATTTAAGGAGGAAAAGATAATAATGCAAAGGCAATGACTCAAAGAAACAAGGAACAAATCCGGCAGCATAACGGCTACACTGGGATGGAAAATGAAACAACCTCGAAGAATTGGACAAAACTTCTTCAAGGAACTCAAAACACGGAGACTCTGGACCACCACAACAATCCTACGGCTATAAGGAGGCAATCAATGAGATGTTCTAGTCAGACATAGATGAGCCTAGTCCTATCTTCCCGTAGAAAAGGTAAGGGTGACTCAGAACTCAGATCGATGAGGGTAAGGAGAAAAATAAGCCTTACGTTGTTCCCTTATATACCCAGAGTAACTATATAACTATAGAAGGCTAGACTCGACTTCGGCCAAGGCTGATAATCCTACAGTCAGTACTGCTCTGATACCAAGTCTGTCGGGACCCGGGGTTAGCGTATGCAAGCCTTGCTACAACACAATCATATGGAGAGCCGAGAACCGTACCCACTTGTCTAAGCAGACAAGGCCAAGCACAGAACGTTCTCGGAAAGCATCGAACGTGAGGGGCATCCCATTCAGGACGGATGATCCACTGAGATGGGTCCTCATCGTCCGCACACAAGTCTAATTGATATGGGTGGTGAGCTCCCATACTCATAGACAAGTCGCCTCAACCATACTATCGATTGTATTATAACCCTTACATAGACTTACTCCAGCCGGATCACTTAGTCGGGGTCTAGGGCGGGCTCGATCATACATCAAAGTGTGCACAAGACAGAGTCTCGAACAATCGCATCGCGATGCCCCAAGCCGCTCACATCTAAGGGCCACTTGGTGTATAAAAGACCGCCAGCCAGATCACAACTAAGGTCTCGAAAACCCATACAAAGACATGCATGTTATAAACATACACGCAGCACACATGCCTTGTATGAACAGCAGGTATCATTGCAATTCTCTATAAAGTATACAACTTTATTGATAACTCTTACAGAGTGCACACAGAGATCACAAGCATGTGATCCAACATTACAACAGACAAGCGGAAGCAAAGTAGTTCTGACTACAGACAAGTTTAACAAATGGCTTAGAGAAGCCTTATCTAAAAACAAGCCCTCCATGAGGGAACCAGTCGTTTGACTGGGACTACACTAGCTTGGTCTTGGTCTGAGTCTTCATTCTTCGAGCTTCAGGTAGAAGCCACCATCGGGGTCGATGGTTTCATCTAAAACATAGAATAAGCAAACGTGAGTACAAAATCGTACTCAGCAAGACTTACATAGGAGCTATACTACTCATGCACATGTATCAAGGTAAAGGGAGGTGGGGTTCAATTGTAGAAGTGCCAGCTTTGACTTGGCTAGTCCTGAACTACGAGTACCAGACTTGAGGTAAGAAGCGTACACGAGTCCACTACATCTCCAATCAAACACACCACTATGGTGCCTTCCCTGACTTCCCCACGAGAAAGCACTCCATAGCACTCACACTTATCTTCGTGTATTTTAGAAGTATCCAGTTCAAGTTGTCTAATAATCAAGCTAAGCTTTCCAAGCAGTCCATAACCGCGGACGCCGCTATTCAAATAGTTTTGTTAACCCTGCAGGGGTGTACCGCTACACACACACACACTCATCAGTTACCGCCTGGGAGTGGGACCCTTCAAGCGGGTACCGGCGAGGATGTTGCCACGACACTTCGCCCACAGCTCCGTTCTAGTCCGGAGAGTCGCCTATCGGAGGGGGATCCGTATGGAAGTCCGGCCGAGGTTCCAGTACAGCCTCAAACGATGTGTGCAGGGTCCCAAGCCGGTCTTGAAAAGCCGTTCATCCACTTCGCAGACCGTGCCACAGCCCTACCAGAACTCGGAACTAATGCGACTCCTGGGTTCGAACGGGGTGAGGTACTAGGTCGAGAGGGGTCAGTGAGCCCAATGTGTGGTTGTACTCTTCTTCTTGGATCACCACACAAGAACTCAGACTTAAGGCGGTGTTCAACGAGACAACCCACTGTGTACTCCTACACAGCCTCTCATCGTTCACCTTGTATTAGGGTGGATTCACCAACACAGTTTCACTTTCATCAACACCATGTTTACCATCATCCCGACTCACATCAAAAGCAACCTCATTGTACGACTAAGCATGCAATAAGCAGTAACATTTGCAGGGGCCACATGATATCAACCAACTCCTACATCTGCTAGGATTGTGGTTTGCTTACTACTGTGACAATATGATAGGTCATGCATCGGATATGGGTTCAACTATGCGGTAGAATCGATACAAGGTGATCTCCTAAACATGCATAAGCGAGACTGAGAGGGAATTGGGATTTTATAGATATGATCAATGGGGGGTTGCTTGCCTTGCTGACGAGGTTCAGTCACGGGGTCTTCAACGAAGGGGGTGATCTCGGTTTCCGGCTCCACTTCTATCAGCAACATGACAATCATAGGATCAACATAAGGTACAATGCACAATCACATGAATAAGATTGTAATGGTGATGTTCATGGTACTGATGTGTTGAGCATTTCATTTAAAAGGAGTATATTGCATTTGAGTTGCAAATTCAAACTCCATTTGATTTATCGATGAATTTCAAATGCATTTGAATGCATGAAAGTTCATTTGAAAGGGTTGAGCATGAAGTGATGTGGTATAGTTGAGGTAAAGCCTCTGATGTGTGGATGAAACTATTTAAAAGAAGTGTGTTGCAAAGTCATTTGCAAATTCACTCCAAATTTGAATTTGAAAAGGATCCATATGCATGTTTGCTACTGTTCAACCATTCTAAAATGGTCAAACATGAAAACAAATTGCATATTCATAATCCTTGTATTTTTCTGATAATTTTAGACATATTATTTGTCCAATTTGGAGTTAAAATGAATTAGTTATGATTTATTGAAGTTTAAGCTATTTGCTGGAATTTTTTGGAATTAAATAAATTGATTTAATTGTTTTACTGCGTCAGCACTGCGCCAGCATGGCATCAGCAGGGGGCTGACCAGTGGGGCCGGGGTGTCAGTAGGGGGTTAATTAGCCCGGTTAGTTTAAACTAACCAGGGGTGAGTTAGCCTAGGGGGGCCACTGGTCAGTGAGGTTAGGTGGGGATTAGGAGGGGGTTTAGGGCGCTAATGGCGCCGCCGGCACGGGCACGCCTGAGCTTCGCGGGAAAAACGCTAGAGGGCTCGGGGAGGGGGTCTGGGGGCACAGGCGAGTAGCTGGGGCTCGTCCTCATCGGCTAGGGCTAGCTGGGGCTCGCCGGGAGGCCTCTGGTCACGGCAACTTCAACATCGGCGGCGGCCGGAGCACGGTGCTCGTCGGGAATGGGCTCCGGGGCACGGGAAAAAGAGCGGGGAGCACTGGGAGGTGCCTCTTTGCCTTGCACATCGTCTGGCGTAGGAGGGGTTCAAGGGCACGGCCTGTGGCGACGACAGTTTCAACGGAGGCGGCGGCCGGAGCTCGGACTTCGACGGCAAGGCGAAACAAAGCACGGGGAGAGCTACAGCTAGGGGGAAACGAGGCGCGGTGGTCACCCACGCGCGATGGAGGCCGAAGCAAGGCTGGAGTAGGAGCGGGCGAAGCTTAATTTGGCACCGGAGCTTCTGTGGCCGGCGACGAGGCCTTGGAGCTGGCGTCGCGTCCTGTAGCTCCCGGTCCAAATTGGCGCCTCAGATCGATGTAGACATCTCCGACGATGCGATTAGACACGGCAGTGCATGATAGCTCGTCCAGTGGGCGCGTCGGAGCTTGGCCGCGCTTTGGCTAGGGTTACGGGTGGCTGAGGTTCTTCGCCGGGGAGGAAGGGGAAGGCCAGAGCGAGGGGGGAGAATGGAGATGGCGTCTCCAGACGCGTGGTGGCGAGGAGGTGGAGGCAGGGGAGGTCCTGCCACGGCGAAGCCGGACGTGGCTATGGCCACGGCATGCGCGGCACGCAGCCGTGTGCCTGCCTGGCGCCCTGAAGAACACAACCCTGCCCCTTTGGGCTGGGCCAGTCTGCTGGGCCGGCCAGGTGGGCCAGGTAAGGCTCTCCTTTCTCTTTTCTTTTCTTCTTTTCCTTTTCTGTTATTTTGTTGTGCCTAGAATTTAATAGCTAGGCAATTTAATAAAATGCCCAAATACTTTTAGAAACCCTAGGTGACCAGTAGCTAGTCACTTCTAGGTTTTGAGCATTTTTGAAATTCAATACATTTGAATTTCAATTCAAATAGGGGTCAAATTTAATTTCCAGAGCACATTTTGAATTTTTTGGATATTCCATGGGCATGGGAAAATACCCAAACCACTTTTAAAATGATCAGCATCATTTATAGGAATTTTCCAAATGTTCAAATGATTTTTGGAAAAAGATTTTTATCTGGCCATTTGAAATAATTTCTCAGGGCTTTCTGCTTCCCCATTTTTGAATTTCTTTTGAATTTTTGCATGATGCAAAGGCCTAAGCTTACCCTAGCGCATACCTAACTTGGGGTTGTGACAGTTGTAGCTCACCCTAACAGTCGAGGGTGAAGCTGAAGCTCTCGTAACTCGATCGGAGCGCTCAGGCCTTTTCTTCCCAAGCCACCCCTTTGCTCTTCCTAGCAAACTCATTTCTGAAAATTTTTACAAATTTCAAAAACAAGGATTTAAACAAAGTGAGTTAAGGCAAACTAATCAACTCACTTACCTAAGGCATAAACTTGCATCAAAACTTGGAAAATAAAATTCTACACATGCATGCAAGCTCACATAAACAGCACCAAGAGCTACTAAATACTCACAAATGAAGCCACCAATCAAAAATCTAATTGGAGGGGTGAAGGAGTTACATACCAGGGATTATTTGCTCAAAATTTCAGCTCGAATGGTGGGCTGTAGAGAGAGATCGAAAATTTCCTCCAAGAACAGCAAGAACGCAAGAACAAAGTGCAGAACTCGTGTTTTGGAGAGAGAAGAAGGAGGAGGAAGAAGACATACCAGGAAGTGGGGTCTGTGGGCCCCAGGCGCCCTGTGGGCGCGGCCAGGGGGCAGGCCGCGCCAGCTGGCCGCCTGGCCCACTGGTGGCCCCCCTGGTCAGCCCCAGGTGCCTCTGGGTCACTCCCGGTATGGAAATTTTTATTTTCATTTTTCTGGAATTTTTCTGAAAACTTCACTGTTGAAAATTTCTCGGAGTTCAAAAAGATGCAAAACTTTCTGAAAACTTAAGCGGTGATTAGTATTGTGAAGCTTCAAAAACACAAAAACTTGGTACAGCAAAGAGAATGAAAGCCAAAGAAAATGAAAACATAACAAGCTTAACTTTTTACCTATATAAAACAAGCTTACTAGTAAGGTTGATCAAGTCTTACCAACAAATCGGCGATATACAGAACAAGAAGTCTCACCCCTTATGAAGTGATCATTGCACCTTTACTTTGATGGACATTGTCCCCACCATAATGGTTTTGTATTTGTGGTGCACATGTAGTGGACAGTCCCATTCTCCAATCTTCACGGTCTCGATATTCTCTATAGAGTTAAGGCCATGCCTCTTGTCGATCTTCTTTGGAAAATACACCGTGTGTTCTTTATCATCAACGTTGAAAGTGACCTTTCCTTTATTGCAATAAATGATAGCACCTGCGGTGTTAAGAAAAGGTCTACCAAAAATAATGGACATGCTCCCATCCTCGGGCATGTCAAGCACAACAAAATCTGTAAGGATCAAACAGTTAGCAACTTCAACGGGTACATCCTCACAAATACCTATTGGGACAGCTGTTGATTTGTCAGCCATCTGAAGGGAGATATCTGTAGGGATTAGTTTCTCTAAACAAAGCCTTTTGTAAAGAGAGAAAGGCATAACACTCACTCCTGCACCAAGATCACATAAAGCAGTTCTGACGTAATTATTCTTTATGGAGCAAGGAATGGTGGGTATACCTGGGTCACCGAGCTTCTTAGGAATCTTGCCACTGAAAGAGTAGTTAGCAAGCATAGTAGATATTGCCTCGTTAAGAACTTTTCTTTTATTAGTAACAATATCTTTCATATATTTCGAATGGGGAGGTAACTTAATAGCATCAGTCAAAGGAATTTGAAGGAAAAGAGGCTTCATCCATTCACAAAATTTATTATAATGCTCTTCTTCTTTGGATTTGAGGGACTTACCTGGAAAGGGCATGGGTTTCTGTATCCATGGTTCTGTTTCCTTCCCATGTCTTCTTGCGATGAAGTCTTCTTTAGAGTACCTCTTGCGTTTATCGGGTGCTTATTCTTCTCTTACCTTGAGAGAATCATCCTTCTTTGCGTCCTTTTCTTCAGACTCGACACCGTCTTCTGTTTCAGCATCGGAGGTAGATATGCTGTTAGGATCAACAGCTGGCTTTTCACTTGTAATAGGATCATCGGGATTGTCAGCCTCCTTGTGTTTCTTCTTCTTCTTTTTCTTCGGAGAGCTAACAGTCTCGTCTTCTTCTTGTACTTGAGAATCTTGCTCGATCCTCTTTGGATGCCCCTCAGGATAGAGTGGGTCCTGGGTGTGTGTTCCACCCCTAGTTTTAATTCCATAAGCTTGTATGTCCTGTTTGGCATTATTAGCAAGCAAATCTTTTTGCACATTAGAAATTTGTTCAAGCTGAGTTTGAACCATATGAAAATGCTTAACAAGACATTTAACATCATTAACTGTTCTTTCTAGAACATCACACAAACTTTTGATAGCAAGAGAATTATCATGCAACTGACTTTGTAATCTCCTATTAAAATGGTCTTGCTTAACAATAAAATTATCAAGCTCATCTAAACATTGGTCGGGAGGCTTACCTTTAGGGATGTCACTTTCAGTAAATTCTAATACAGAGTGTACCTCTACCAAGGGAGGATGAGTAGTAGGCTCACACAACTTCTCAATAGGCGGTAAATTCTTCACGTCTTCGGCTTTAATACCTTTCTCCTTTATAGACTTCTTTGCTTCTTGCATATCTTCGGGGTTCAGAACAAGCATGCCCCTTTTTTTGGTGGTAGAAGTGGCTCAGGAACGGACCAATCTTCATGGTTCTTGGCGATTTTGCACATTAATTCTTCTGCATCGTCCGGCGTTCTTTCCCTGAAAACACAACTAGCACAACTATCCAGATAGGATCTAGATTCATCGGTTAAACCAGCATAAAATATATCAAGCAGTTCATTCTTGGGGACTCCATGTCCCGGCATAACCTTAAGTAAATCACAAAACCTCCCCCAAGCTTTAGGGAGGTGCTCATCCTGCAATTGTTTAAAGTTATAGATTCTTTGCAAAGCAGCATGTTGCAGATGAGCTGGGAAATACTTATCAACCAAAAATTTGACTAAGTCTTGAGGACTTTTAATGGAACCATAGGGTAGTGCATCGTACCATGATTTAGCGTCTTCCTTCAAAGAAAAAGGGAAAAGCTTGGCCACATAGAAGTTTCATATCTTCTCATCAGTAGTGAATAGGTTGCTTAACTCAGCGAGTTTGGTCAAGTGTGCTATAGCATCATCATTTTCTCTGCCATAAAAGGGGTCAGCCTCGACTATAGATATAAGTGAAAGATCAACAGAGAAATCATAATCAGGATCGGTGATGCATATAGGAGATGTGGTGAATTGAGGATCAGGAATAACTTTGTTCTTCATGGAGTGCCTTTCGAGCAACTCCTTAACAGCACCAGGGTCAGAGTCGACACACTCTCTAAGTTCCCTGCAAAAATCATCATCAAGAGTAACATAATCATCATCAAGGGTTCTCTCCTTGAGTTCATCTAAGCTCGGGTAACCAAAGGTTTTGCAGGTATAAATATAGGTAGCAAGGGTCTCGGTCTTGGATTTTGCTGCAGCCTTAGCGGTCTGAGTTTCAATATAGTGACCAAGAAAAGTAGCATCATCAAGATTAGTGGAAGCATCATCAAAAGTATCGGACATAGTGACAGACTCAATAGAAGCATCATGTAGTGGTGGTGAAGTAAACTTACTCATAACAGAAGGTGAATCAAGTGTAGCACTAGTGTTCAGAACAGTACCTTTTCTTGTACGGGATGGTAAGATCGGAACCTTGGGGTCTCCTTTCTTACCCATAGCGGATGATGTGCAGCAGGCAGGATACTTCAAGTAGACTTGTAAATATTGCTATGCTCCCCGGCAACGGTGCCAGAGAACGCTGCTTGATGCCCCACAGGCGTAAGGGATCGAGATAGTCTTCGCGTGTAAGTTAACCCAATTTATTGATTCGACACACGGGGAGCCAAAGAGTATTTATAAGCTTTGACAGTTGAGTTTTCAATTCAACCGCACCTGAAATATACTTGCTTGCAACGATAGATAAGTGGTAACGATAATATGATAGTGATAGTGGCAACAGCAAAAGTAACAACAAAAGTAACAACTAATGACCAGCAGGATTGAAAACACTGTAGGCTAGGGAGATGGATGGTTGGGCGCTGCATGGATGAGAGTGAACATATAATAGATTCCAACACGGGGCAAGGCACACAGAAAAGCAATGATCATCTAGGCATATATCAAACATTAGGCATGTATCCCGTAGGTAGTTGTGCGTGCTTGCAGTAAGAACTTGCACAACATCTTTTGTCCTACCATCCCGCTACGAACGGGGCCAAAAGGAACTTATGCAGATTAAGGTGCTCCTGTCAAAGAGCACCGGAACAAAGCAATAAACTCAATGGATACAAGGAATCCTCAAATCATGGACCATCCCCTTTGGTGTCCCAAGCTGTCACCTTTGGGATCGCCGGTTCCGGACCATAATAGGTGCATACAACTCATAGATAGGATCTAGAACACAAATATATTCATGAAAACACATAGGGTTCAGATCTGAAAACATGGCACTTGGGCCCAAAGTGACAAGCATTAAGAGCAACAAGTTGAAGCAAAGAAGATAAACACCAATCTAGATGATAGGCAACATGCCTCGAACAATCTGACGAACTATTACATGATTAAACTCATCCAATCCCTACCATCCCCTTTGCCTACAGCAGGGAATTACTCACATATATGAATAGAAGTCATGGAGGATGGATGGAGTGGTGATGGCGATGACGATGGAGACGATCTCCCCTCTCCGGAGGCCAAATCAGCCTCCAGATTAGCCCTCCCGAAGAAGAACAGAGGGTGGCGGCGGCTCCGCGACGAAAACTGGGAAAACGACCTCTGTTCTGGGGTTTTCTCATCACGGGGATAAATAGGAGTCTCGGTAGGGCACCAGAGGAGGGGATATTGGATTAAGAAATTCATCACTGAACTCGGTGTGGTTCCTAGTGCTGAAGACCCCATGGAAATCTACTGTGACAATAATGGAGCCGTGGCGCAAGCTAGAGAACCAAGGTCCCACCAGAAATCTAAACACATTGAACGTCGTTATCACAAAATCCGAGAGTTCGTTGACAAAGGATATGTGAAAGTATGCAAGATTCACACGGACATGAACGTATCAGATCCGATGACGAAGCCTCTTCCACGAGAAAAACATGAGCAACACCGAACAGCCATTGGTGTGAGAGAACTTATGTAACTAGTATTATTGTATCTAGTGCAAGTGGGAGACTGTTGGATATATGCCCTAGAGGCAATAATAAAGTGTGTTATTATTTATATATTCATGTTCATAATTAATGTTTATATTTCTGTGCTATAATTGCAATGATCCTGACTGTGAGATTCAGAAGAAAACTCATATGCATGTGTGGAAATGTAAACAACAAGAGTTCCTGGTTTTGCCTCTAAGACCAGCCCATGTGCTTATTGATGATTATGTTTTCTGAATCATGGACATTGTTCTTGTAACAAGGATGTCAATAGAAATGAGAGCATATTGTTAGCAGAACAATGATGTTGAACCGACCCCAGTGCTAAATGATATACTTAGAGAACTCATCGTAAAACAAACGTTATAAGTCATATCATAAAATGTTATTATATACATAGTTCCTTAGACCATGAGAATGTCAAGTTGCTTCACACGAGAAGATGTGCTTTGGTTCTTAGATGAATCTTCCCATAAATGGGAAGTAGTAAAATAAGTTCTGGGTACATTGGACAGTGTGTCTAGTAACAGTGATAGTTCGAGACTGGGATTTGCTCCTTCACGATGAAGAGATATAGACTCAGGGCCCACTCGGTATAACAGTATCCATTCTCGTCTGGCCAGACACTTTGTGATTCGATCACGGGGATACCGATACACATAACGAGGAATGAAGACAAACGAGCAATGAGGATAACTAATGGCTTGTGATCAAAAGGTTGTTTCACATGGGTGCCAAACTTCTCCCTCTCACTTTGTCATATATCGCGAAGCAAAAGGAATAGTATACGATAAACATAAAGGTTCACTCGAAGTCTTTTCGTGTATGTGTGGGAGTCAACATGGGTGTCCATGGCTCCGTTGTTGATTATTGACAAATGACTATGAGTCTTGAAAGCGTTCTAAGTCATGTCCACATAATACCGAACCTATTGGTTCACACACTTAAAGTGCAGTAATCTGTTAGAATACTAGGATGATTGAAGGTTTAGTGGAAGCAAGTAAAGAGCAAATAATATGGCTAAGATACTTTGGAATTGTTTCAGATAACTTTAGTTCACATGAAAATGGTAATGGGAAAGTTTACGATCAACCGGAATAGTTTCAGTGATCGGTGGACAGCTTAAACAATATGTTGTGTTCACCGGACATATTGACCTTAGCCTGGATTGTTCCGAAACCTATTTAGATGGCTCTGGAACATTCGTTAGAGGTCCCGGAAGGTCTTGGAAGTGCTCCAGAAGTGTCCGGAATGTCCCGAAACGGTCCCGATAGGTCCCAGAAGGTCCTGGAAGCTTCTAGAAGGTCATGGAAGGTTCTGGAAGGTTCCGGGCAGTACCACCCACTGCCCTGCGCCCCTGGCCTTGGGGGCAAGCCACCTAGGCTGCCCTGGCCGGCCAGGTGGTGGGGGCGCACCAAAGGGGGGGAATCCTCCTCCAGGTGGGATTACCAATTCCCATTATGGAAGGTTTCCGGTGGGAAAGTGTGAGTAGGTTTGGAAGGCTTGGGAGTCCAAGTTGGACTCCCAAACCCTCTTGGCCAGTTCCCTAGGCCCCTTGGCCACCTATATAAGGTGATCCAAGGGGGGGAGGACACACAAGCCCCTGCGCCCCCCCCCCCCCCCTTTGCCCTAGTTGCTAATTGCTCCACTTTTAGACCCCGGTTTTGATTCTAATCTAGATCGGAACTCACTAGGGTTTTCTCTCTCTAGTTTTCTCGGAGCCGTTATTCTCTGGACGGCGGAGCGCTGCCGTATTGCTGTACCGGACGTGTGGATACCGGTGGAGAGATCATAGCTTTGATCTTGCTTCGAGGACCATCTTCTTCTCGGAGATCTGTTCGAGGGACTGTTCGAGGGACTATTCGTGGGAGATCTGCTTCGACTACTTCCACTACGTCCACGTTACTTCACCAACTCTTCTTCCGCTGCAACTGTTGGTGAGCAAAGGCCTAAACCTTGTATGCTATCTATCTTGGATGATCTTGGGTTCTCGTTACGTAGGCACGAAATTTTTGAATTCTACTACGTTTCCCAACAGAATGAACTAAAGAGGTAAACCTCGTATCATCCCGGTGATGCTACGCTACTGAGCCGATGAGAGTGAAATACGAGTCCGTCCACGCGTAAGTCAAACTCGAAGCAACTCGGCAGAGTCTCGCCGTTGTAGGTCCTCTAGGGCGTCTGCATTGATCCATACCTGTTGCAGTTATAATATTTGGTAATCCGCGTTCACTCACCAGAGTGATCACGGCCCGCTATTCTAAACCTAGCTAACAATGCGCAGGGTTCACTGCTGAATAGAATTTATATATTTATAGGCAGCATAGGATACGGAAAGGTACATCAAGGGGCGACAATGACAAGCTATGCAATTGAATAGGATTGTAAAGTAGCAGCAGCAGTAACAATGCCTAGTGCAAGAAAAGTACGGAAAGATAGGCGATATCTGGGGAAGGAAATGGCTCTGCTTGCCTGGAAACTCGACGGTAGGGGTACGATCGTCGACGAAGTAGTCGTACTCGGCAACGGTGTAGTCGGCGGCAGCGTCGGGGTCTATCGGCGAATAAAGGGGGAGAACCAATAAATACACAACAATAATAGTAATACAAATACAATACATGGCAAACGCGGTGTTGGCGGAGTTCTAACGCAGTGTTAAGTATTTAGTCGAAGCGGAAATTTATCTGGGGTTGACTCATTAGTAGCGGTTGATTACCGGACCGATGATCCGGAGGGGGAGGTACCATGCCGAAGGTGTCGTGGACATCCGACAAACATGTGAAAGGTGAATCCGTGTTAGTTGATCCGTTCTGAACAACTTTCGTGTTCAGAATAAATTCATCCGGATAGTTTATCGGTATCTGGCAAATCATCGGACAGATGGTCCAGAGGGGGGATGTCGATGTTGGTTGTGTTAGAGGGGGGTGGTTGACATACGGATAGCGTATTTGTATTCGTTATATTTTTCTGATCAATTTTCATGTATAAAGTTTTTTCATCTGATATACGAATTAAAAGATATTAATATTTGAAGTTTAAATCATTTTAAATCATTTCTGGAATTATTTTTATTATTAAATGAGAATTATCCAGAATAGAGTTGTTGACCAGTCAAACTAAAAGTGGGGTCCCACATGTCAGCCTCACATCTAATATAAATCAATTTTATTTAATAAAACAGTAGGGTGGCCCACATGTCATACTAACAGAATAAATTAAATCAGTTAATTAATTAGCTTACAGGTGGGACCCATGTGTCATTGACACAGTGGTTAATTAATCATTTTAATTAAATTAATGGGGTTGGGCCTATCTGTAAGTGTCTAGTAGGGTTATCTGTTAGTGCTAATCGGTTTTAGTTAGAGGGGGTTAGGGACTAATCTCCCCAGGGGGACCCCACCTGTCATTGGGTCAAATCCCACTGGCTTGGGCTAGTGCTCCCCGGCGGTGAGCAGCGAGAGCACGACGAGGCCGACCACTCCGGTGGGCTCAGGCGGAGGAGCCATGGCGGCCAGTGGGGCAGGGCCGTGCGTGGGCGCGCACGCTGCGCGGGGCAGGGGGCGTGCGGCCAACTAAGGAGCCCGAAGCGCGCGTTCACGACGGTGGCCGGAGCCGAGCTCGGCGGCGAGCGGGGGGGAGTAGAACGCGGTTGCGGGGGGGATGTTCAAGCGCGCGTGCGCACGAGGGCGCGACCAAGCGCGAGGTGAGCGCGACGAGTGTGAGCGCGCATCACCACAGTAGTGCACGCCGGCGGTTGTCCAGGGTCGTGGAGGCGACGAGTGAGGGGGAAGGCTACGGCGGCGGATTGCAGAGGGAGAGTGGGGGAATCGAAACGAGAGCTCACATGGAGCGCGTAGGGGCTGGCAGCAGGCCCGGGGAAGCATCGATGGCGGTGAATTCGTCGCCGGCGAGCTGCGGACCGGGAGGTGGAAGATGACATGATTCCTCCGAATCAGGGGCACATGGTGACGATGGAGAGCTTGAGGTGGCGAGGTTGACCACGAGGAGCCTGCTGGACAGCATCCCACGATGAGAGGAGGCCGTTGGCCATGCAGGCTCACGGCGGGTGGCGACGGTCGCGCCCGACGAGCTCGGGGAGGAGCAGTCGAGGCGGAGAGGGGAGGCGGCGCGAGGGAGGGCAGAGAGAGCGAATGGGCTAGGGTTTCTCATTGGGGTAGGGGCATGGGGGCTTATCTTCGTCGGCAAACCGCCGATGGCGGCCACGGCATGCCCAGCCGTGGGATGGGCGACACGACCTCCCCCCATGAACAGAGATAGGGGAGGGGTGTGTTCGGGCGGGCTAGGCTGGTGGGGAGGTGAGGATGGGCCGGGCAGGCCTCGCCCTAGGCGAGGGTTACTGTTTTCTATTTATTTTTGCTTTATTTTTTTTGTATTTTTTTGCTTATACATTTTTATAAAACATGAAACTAGTGGGTATATTTGGGTTGCAATTTTTAGAGGTGCCACAAAAAGTTTGGTGTCATTATAAAATCCTTTGCATTATTGTTTTAACTAAAAGGAATTAAATGCCCCTCGTTTGGTACTGTTTTTATTTATCTACCATATTAAAATATTTTAATAAATCCCCAATTCAAAATTAAGTGACCTACTGATTATTAGGCATTTAACAAAATTGGTTTCACAATTTTTAGTTTATTTAAAATCTCCACTTGTTTATTATAATTTCCATGGCAATTTAATCATTCCCAATTTGGCTTTATTGATTTATTGTTGACTTGGGACTATTCTAAAGGCTAAGTATGACTTGGTCTATTTATTTGCAAGTTGATTAATCATCTCCCACAATTCTTGGAGCAAGATTTATAATCCACATAGTTTTGAAAATTTTATCAGGGTGGGAATTTGAGAGAGCTATGATCAAAGGTGATTATGGCTGGCCAATCAACAGTGATGATCATTAACCAGGGGATCACTGTAGTGATTACTGTTACTGGAACTGGGGGTGTTACAGGCGGAGTCCGGGGTGCCCAGGCGGACTCCCGGCGCGACCAGGGGTGGGGCCGCGCCAGGGGGGCGCCTGGGCCCCCTGGAACTGGTCTCCGGTTCCACTTAGGCCTCAAATTTTCTATATTTCGCAAAAACTCATAATCTGGAACTTTAATGGCGGTTTCGCGATGTTTCCTTACCGTAATACATACCTTTCCTTATTCTGCTCCTGCTGGTGTCTGGAATAGGGCTGCAACATGTTCTTCATGAGTTGTTGTGTATACTAAATCCACATCAACATTGACAGGGCCTCCTGCTATGTAATGCTTAAGTCTTTGCCCATTCACCACTTGAGGTTTGGTGCCTTCGAAATTGTTAATCTTGATTGCACCCGAGCGGTAGACTTCTTCAATATGAAATGGCCCGTCCCACCTGGAAAGTAGTTTACCTGGAGAAAACCTGAAACGGGATCTAAACAACAAAACTTTATCACCAACATTAAATTCACGTTTCAGAATCCTCCTATCATGCCATTTCTTTACCTTTTCCTTGAACATTTTAGCGCTCTCGTAAGCTTCACTTCTCCACTCATCTAGAGAAGTCAAGTTCATAAGACGCCTTTCACCAGCTAAATTCGGGTCAGCATTAAGCTCTCTAATAGCCTAGAAAGCTTTGTGTTCTAATTCTAATGGCAAATGGCAAGCCTTGCCATAGACCATCTTATAGGGAGACATGCCCATGGGGTTTTTGTAAGCAGTTCTATACGCCCACAAAGCATCTCCTAAATTATTTGACCAATCCTTTCTATTTCTATTGACTATCTTCTGTAAGATCAACTTGATCTCTCTATTGGTGAGCTCAACTTGCCCACTAGTTTGAGGGTGGTATGGTGAAGCAATTCTATGATTGACATCATACTTGGCTAAAGCTTTTCTAAAAGCTCCATGTGTGAAGTGCGAACCCCCATCAGTCATGAGATACCTCGGTACTCCAAACCTAGGAAAAAATTCATCCTTGAGCATTTTCAAAGATGTCTTGTGATCAGCACTTTCAGTGGGGATTGCTTCTACCCACTTGGTTACATAATCAACAGCAACTAAAATGTGATTGTACTTGTGTGAGGAAGGAAAAGGACCCATAAAATCAAAACCCCAGCAATCAAAAGGCTCAATCACTAGAGAGTAATTCATAGGCATCTCATTCCTTCTACTAATATTACCAACTCTCTGACACTTATCACAAGATAAAACATAACTTCTAGCATCCTTAAAGAGAGTAGGCCAATAAAAACCTGATTAAAGAACCTTATGTGCGGTCCTCTCACCAGCATGATGTCCTCCATATGGACTGTCGTGACATTGTTTGAGAATGTCCTTCTGCTCGTGTTCCGGTATGCATCTTCTCACGATCCCATCTGGACCTTCTTTGAAAAGATGTGGGTCATCCCAAAAGTAATGCCTCAAATCATGAAAGAACTTCTTCCTTTGCTGAAACGTTAAACCTGGAGGCAAAAACTTTGCAACGATAAAGTTAGCATAATCTGCAAACCAAGGATCGGAGAGAGATTGTACTTTAACAACAGCTAGTTGTTTGTCTGGAAAACTGTCGTTGACTGGAATGGGATCATGCGGTATATCTTCCATCCTTGAAAGATTATCCGCCACCGGATTGTCTGCTCCTTTTCTATCAATGATCTGCAAATCAAATTCTTGAAGAAGGAGTACCCATCGAATGATCCTTGGTTTTGCATCCTTCTTCTCCATAAGATACTTAATGGCAGCATGGTCAGCATGAACAATAATCTTAGAATCAACAATATACTGCCTAAACTTATCACAAGCAAACACTACTGCTAAGAATTCCTTCTCGGTAGTAGCATAATTCTTTTGAGCACTATCAAGGGTTTTGCTAGCATAATAAATAACATTCAACTTCTTATCAACCCTTTCCCCTAAAACAGCTCCAACAGCAAAATCACTAGCATCACACATAATTTCAAAAGGTAAATTCCAATCAGGTGGTTGTACTATAGGAGCAGTTATTAAAGCTTTCTTAAGAACTTCGAAGGCTTCCCTACAATCTTCATAAAAAACAAAAGGAATGTCCTTCTAGAGAAGATTAGTGAGGGGTCTCGAAGTCTTAGAAAAGTCTTTAATAAATCTTCTATAGAAAGCAGCACGACCAAGAAAACTACGAATACCTTTGATGTCCCTTGGGTAGGGCATCCTTTCAATTGCTTCGATCTTGGCCCTGTCCACTTCAACTCCCCTCTCGGAAATCTTATGGCCAAGAACAATTCCCTCGTTGACCATAAAGTGGCACTTCTCCCAGTTAAGCACCAGATTTGTCTCCTCACATCTCTGCAAAACTTTATTAAGGTTGTGGAGACAATGGCCAAAAGAGGTTCCATAGACGGAGAAATCGTCCATGAATACCTCCACAATTTCTTCACAAAAACCATGAAAGATAGCAGACATACACCTTTGAAAAGTAGCAGGGGCATTACATAAACCAAAAGGCATACGTCTCTAAGCATAAGTACCAAAGGGACAAGTAAAAGTGGTCTTCTCTTGATCAGCAGTGTTAAAATGAATTTGAGAGAAGCCAGAATAACCATCTAAATAACAAAAATGAGTATTTTTGGATAACCTTTCAAGCATTTGGTCGATGAACGGCAACGGGTAGCGGTCCTTCCTGGTTGCCTTGTTCAGCTTCCTGTAATCAATACACATTCTATATCCAATAATAATTCTCTGAGGTATTAATTCATTCTTATCATTAGGAACCACGGTTGTTCCTCCTTTCTTTGGAACACAATGAACCGGGCTTACCCACTTACTATCAGCTATAGGGTAGATAATACCTGCAGCTAGAAGCTTGAGAATATCAGTCCTTACAACATCCATCATTTTTGGATTCAACCGCCGTTGATGATCAACAACTGGTTAGCATCAGGCTCAAGGTTGATGGTATGTTGACAAATAGACGGACTAATCCCCTTAAGGTCATCAAGGGTACAGCCAATTGCACCTCGATGTTTGCGAAGTACTTCCAATAGACGCTCTTCTTCATACCCTGAAAGGTTAGAATTGACAATAACAGGATATACTTTCTTTTCATCTAAATAAGCATATTTGAGCGAATCAGGAAGAGGTTTAAGATCAAACACTGGATCTTCTTTTGGTTGCGATAAAATTCCCAAAGGCTCAACTGGAAGGTTGTGCTTTAGGATAGCAGGTTGTATTAAGAATATTTCATCCAGCTCATTTCTCTCCTGCATGTGCAAATCATTCTCGTGGTCCTCCATATATTGCTGCAAAGGATCGTCAGGAGGAATAGCAATGGAAGCAATATCTTCAATAATCTTATCATTACTAGGCAAATCAGTACCACGAGGCTGCTTAGAGAACTTAGAAAAATTAAATTCATAGGGCTCACCATTGAATTCAACAGAAACTTTACTTTCTTGCAATCTATTATAGCTCCACAAGTTCTGAGAAAAGGTCTACCGAAAATAATAGGACAAAAATTATTCCTTACTGAACCAAGTACTAGAAAGTCGGTAGGATATTTTACCTTTCCGCATAAGACTTCAACGTCTCTCACAATTCCGATAAGAGAGATAGTTGCTCTGTTTGCAAGATGAATAGTAACATCAACTTCTTCAAGTTCACAAGGTGAAATTTCACCCATGATCTCTTGATAAAATGAATACGGGATAGCACTAGCACTCGATCCCAAATCGCATAGCCCATAATAATTGTGATCTCCTATTTTGACATATACTACTGGAGTACCTGAAATTGGGCCTTTATTCTTGGCTGTGACAAGGTTAGTGGAAACAGCACAAAAATTTATATTGGAATCTAAAGCATCATTAGAAATAAGATCCTTAACCAATGCAACTCGAGGATCGACCTTGATCTGGTCCTCAGGCTCATCAATTCTTCTCTCACTCATATTCATTATGCATGTCACAAAAGAGTGCTCCCTTATTCTTACGGGAAAAGGGGGCTTTTCATATATAACTGCAGGCATAATAGGGTCAGCAACATGAATATCAATAGGTAATTCCTTGAAGGGTTTATGATGCTGATCATTCTTCTTCTTAGAAGAGTCGATATGAGAAGCAAAGTCCTTACAAAAATCAATCATTAGATGGGAATCAAGACCAATCTTAGAGCAAAAGGCATTAAAGGAATCAGTTTTCACATAGCTCTCTATATAATCATGCTCATAATTAATAGTGGGTTCAATACCTTTATCTATTTCCCAATCTTCGGTATTCTTCTGGATCCTTTCAAGGAGATCCCATCTTTCTTCAACACTTTTCGTCTGAAATACCCCACTAGAGGAGGCATCCAACATTTCATTATCCTGACGAGAAAGTCTAGCATAAAAATTTGTAAGTACTCCCTCCGTTCCTAGATATAAGGTGTATAGTTTTTTTAATAAAAGTTCAAAATATAAGGTGTATTGCGTTGTACCACTCGTGTGGGATTTTTTTTAAAATAATTTATCATGTTTCTTTATCTCTTGCAAACCCCTCTATCTTCTCATGTCAATTAGCTATGTGTAATCCCATCCAAACCTAGTGTAAATTTTCCTCAATGTGTGTTCTTTAATCTTCGTGTCAAAAACTATACACCTTATATCAAGGAACGGAGGGAGTATAGTTTTCTTGGGGAGCTCATGAATAGGACATTTGTGAAGGGAATATGCCCGAGAGGCAATAATAAAGTGTTTATTATATTATTCCTTGTTTATGATAAACGTTTATTTATCATGCTAGAATTGTATTAACCGGAAACGTTGATACATGTGTGTTTAATAAACAAACAATGATTCCTAGTAAAGCCTCTCTTTTAACTAGCTCGTCGATTAACAGATGATCAAGGTTTCCTGATCATGAAAATTGGATGTTGTTAATAACGGGATCATATCATTAGGAGAATGATGTGATGAATATATACCCAAACTAACTATAACAATACGATCAAGTCATTTAGTTTAAATTGTTATATCTAGCATTCGAAGTAATCTTGTTCCTTAGACCATGAGATCATGTCAATCACTAATACCGAAAGAATACTTTAATGACATCAAACGTCACACCGTAACAGGGTGACTATAAAGGTGGTGTTAGGTATTCGGAAAGTATTAGTTGAGGCTCATGGATCAAGAATGGGATTTGTCCATCCAAAATGACGGAGAGATATACTCTGGGCCCTCTCGGTGATATCACATTGACACCACTTGCAAGCACGTGACTAGGTCACAAGAATGTCATATCACAGAACGAGTAAAAGAGTACTTGTCGGAAACGAGATCGAACAAGGTATGGTTGATACCGATGATCGGATCTCGGACAAGTAAAATATCGCGAGACAAAGGGAATTAGTTACGACATTGATGGTTCACACGATCACAAGATTCATCGTTGAATATATAGGAGTCATCACGGATCTCCAGATCCCGCTGTTGATTATTGATCGGAGAGGTGTCTCAATCATGTCTGTATTATTCGCGAACCGTAGGGTGACACACTTAAGGTTTGATGATGCATTTTGAGAGGATAAGGAATATTGAAGAATGTTTTGGACAGCACCGAAATTGTTTCGGGTAAAATTGAAATAGTTCAAGGGGTTTTTGTCGGATGGTTGTTAATAGAATTAACAAATGATTCGAGGTGCAATGTGCAAATGTTTGTTAATAGGATTAACAAATATTAAATAAAGAAATAGAAATGTTTTATTTATTTATTAAAGAAAACCTTTGGATTTTCCAAGTGGACAATTAAGGGAGCATGGGTGGGTGTGAGTGTGGCTTCCACTCACATCAAGAGGGGAAGAGGTGGAGGCACCATGAGTTGGCCGCCCCCCCCCCCCCTCTTGGGCTGCCCACTCCTCCCCTATAAAAGGAGGGTGAGGGCTTCCCCTCCCATAGACTTGCCTCACCTCCCTTCCTCTCCACCCGCTGCTCTATACCATGGTCTTCCGCTTGGCGAAGCCCTGACCGTGGGATTCTTCACCGCATCACGTTGTTGTGCTGCTGGATTTCTCGGGATCCTCTACTTCCGATGACCCGCTGGATCGAGGGAACGGAGGTCGTCATCAAGTTGTACGTGTGACCGAGCACGGAGACGCTCAGCGTACATCATCGCGATCTTGAGATCGGCAAGTGAACCACTACATCATCCACGAGATTTGATCTCGTAACGTTTTAAGTCTTCGAGGGTGAGTTCTTCTATGACATCCTACTCGTTGCTTACATCTCCTAGATTAGATCTTGGCTTGTTGGTTGTTTATGCGTAGGAAAAAAATTTCTTTTCCTTGCTACGAACCCTACAGTGGTATCAGAGCCTCGTCTATGCGTAGATGGTTTGTACGAGTAGAACACATATGGATGTGGGCGTTGATGATCATGGTTTTGCCTCCTTTTGTATTTTGGATCCTAGTGGCATAGTGGAATGAAGCGACCCGGACTAACCTTACATGTACGCGTACATGAGACTTGTTCCACGACTGACATGCAACTTGTATTGCATAAGTGGCTGGCGGGTGTCTGTCTCTCTCACTATAGTTAGGACCTAATCTACAACGGGTTATTAAAAATATGTTTTATCAACGTTGTGGTTTATGTTCGTAGGTATGAACGGTTCTATCTTCGTAAGCCCAAGCCACGTAAAATATGCAAAAATAAATTAGAGACGTCTAACTTGTTTTTGCAGGGCATGTGATGTGATATGGTCAATGTTACAAATTTGATGTATGAGATGATCCATTTTGTAAGTTATTGACATACCGGCAGGAGCCATATGGTTGTCTTATTATTTATGGCCTGCGTGCTGTATATCATATCCATGTGATATGTTGTAATTTGATGGACAATCAAGATGGAGGTGCCATGGACCTTGGTGCCACGCCGGTGGGATGATGAAGATCATACCATGATGCACAAGATGGAGATCAAGTACAAGAAGGACCATATCATATCACATTATCCATGCATGTGATGTTAATCCTTTTATGCATCTTATTTTTCTTAGACCGCGGCGGTAGCATTATAAGATGATCCCTCTCAATTAATATCAAGATAATAATGTGTTCTTCCTTAGTATGCACCGTTAAGAAAGTCCGTCGTTTCGAGACACCACGTGATGATCGGGTGTGATAGACTCTACATTCGCATACAACGAGTGTTTTCAAGCCTAGCATGTACAGACATGGCCTTGAAACTGAAGGGAATATGCCCGAGAGGCAATAATAAAGTGGTTATTATCTTATTCCATGTTTATGATAAATGTTTATTTTCATGCTATAATTGTGTTAACCGGAAACGTTAATACATGTGTGTTTAATAAACAGAGAAAAGGTTCCTAGTAATGCCTCTCTTTATACTAGCTTGTTGATTAACGGATGATCAAGGTTTCCTGGTCATGAACATTGGATGTTGTTAATAACAAGGTCATGTCATTGGAGAATGATGTGATGAACATACACCCACAGTAGTTATAGCAATACGATCATGTCATCAAGTTTCTATTGCTGTATCAAACTTTCACGAAGTAACTCTAATCCTTAGACCATGAGATCACGTCAATCACTGACACCGGAAGAGTACTTTGATTCCATCAAACGTCACACCGTAACAGGGTGATTATAAAGGTGTCGTTGGGTACTTGGAAAGTGTTAGTTGAGGCTCATGGATCAAGAGTGGGATTTGTCCATCCAGATGACGGAGAGATATACTCTGGGCCCTCTCGGTGATATCACATTGACATCGCTTGCAAGCACGTGACTGGCTCACGAGGATGTTATATCACGGAACGAGTAAAGAGTACTTGTCGGTAACGAGATCGAACTAGGTATGGATGATACCAAATGATCGGATCACGGACAAGTAAAATATCGCGAGACAAAAGGAATTGGTTACGGAGTTTTGGTTCACACGATCACTAGTTCATCGTTGAGTAAGTGGGAGTCATCATGGATCTCCAGATCCCGCTGATGATTATTGATCAGAGAAGAGTCTCTGTCATGTCCATTTTATTCACGAACCGTAGGGTGACACACTTAAGGATTCGTTGACGCGTTTGAGTGGATACGGAACGCCGGAGAATATACAGGACAGCACATGGACTGTTTTGATAAAACTGCTGGAATAGTTTCGGTATATCAAAATAGTGCAAGGGGATAATTGTTAATGTGTTCATTGAATGAAGTGTTCATCAATGAAGTACTCATTGAATGAAGTGTTCATTAATTTGAGTGACATTAAACAAGATAATTAAAAGTGTTTTAATGTGATAAAACTCTTGGAATTTTGAGTGGAGAATTATGGAAGTTATGGGAATAATGTGTGACCCTTTGTTTTTGTGAGTGGAGAGTCCACCCACATGATGAGGGGAGAGGTGGGGGCACCTCTTGGGGCGTGCTACCCCTTGGGGGCTGCCTCCCCCTCCTATATATAGATGGGTGGAGACCCCTCTACACACTCATTCCTCCATCTCTCATATGCCCTTTGGTTGGCATCTTCCTCCCCTTGCTAGCTGATCCAGTTTCACGAGTACGGTGCTTAGGCGAAGCCCTGCTCAAGATCTTCTCTACCACCACCACCACTATGTTGTAGTGCTGCTGGAGTTCCCGAGGATCCACTACTTCCGCTGCCCAACTGGAGCAAGGGGCGGAGGTCGTCACTGATCTGTACGTGTGACCGACTACGGAGACGCTGCCCGTTCGTGGCGTCAAGTCTTCATCACGACCTTGAGGTCGGCGAGTGTTCGACTACATCACCCACGAGAATAGTTCTCGTTAAAGCTTTTGGTCTTCGAGGGTGAGTCCTTCTCAAACCGTTACAAGTTATCTCCTAGATGTGATCTTGGCAGTTCCAATCGTAGGAAAAATTTTGTTTTCTATGCAACGAACCCTTCAGTGGTATCAGAGCCTCGTCTATGCGTAGATGCTTTGTACGGTTAGAACACATAGAGATGTGGGCGTTGATCCTCTAGTTGTTACCCTCTTTTGTGCACTTGTTCATATTGCGGCAATGTTGGATTGAAGCGGCCCTAAGCGCGGATTGCGTGTCACGCTTGACATACGGCTTGTACCGTATAAAGTGGCTTTGGGGTGTCTGTTTCTCTAACATTAGTGATATGGCATTTGCAACGGAGGGCCCTGGAAAGGGATGAAAAGAAACAACTAGCGAATCAACGTTGTGGTTCTTGTCCGTAGGTAAGATCGGTTCTTTCCTAGGAAGCCCAAAACCACGTAAAATTTGCAAAGATAATTTAGAAGCGTCTAACTTGTTTTTGCAGGGCATGTGATGTGATATGGTCATTGTTACAAAATTGTTGTATGAAATGAGATTTATTGTAAACAACCGGCAGGAGCCATATGGTTGTGTTTTTCCTTTTTAAGGCCTGCGTGCTGTAGATATATCCATGAGATATATTGTAATGGAGAAGGACGACCATGGTGGTGGCGCCATGGACCTTGGTGCCGCGCCGGTGGCATGATGGAGATCATACCAAGACGCACAAAGATGGAGATCTATTGCGAGAAGGACCATATCATATCACATTATCCATGCATGTGATGTTTATCCTTTTATGCATCTTATTTTGCTTAGTTACGATCATGATCGCTGCGGTAGCATTATAAGATGATCCCTCTCACTTAATATCAAGATAATTATATGTTCTTCCTTAGTATGCACCGTTAAGAAAGTTCGTCGTTTCGAGACACCACGTGATGATCGGGTGTGATAGACTCTACGTTCGCATACAACGGGTGTTTTCAAGCCTAGCATGTACAGACATGGCCTTGAAACACATGCAAATACTAAGGTTCTACTTGGCGAGCCTAGCATGTACAGACATGGCCTCGGAACATGGACCGAAAGGTTAAGCACGAGTCATATGGATGATATGATGAACCATATTGAGATGCTCGCCATTGCAGCTACACTGCCTCACGTGATGATCGGTCGTGGTGTAGTGAATTTGGTTCGTGTAATCACCAAAGACGACTCGAGGGATGTTGTTTTTGAGTGGGAGTTAGATGAACTCATTTTATCATGAACTAAATCAAAGTGAATTTGCATAGTTCGTTGTAGTCATTGGCATTTGTTTACTACCTTTGCGCTTAGCTATAATTGAGATAATAGAACTATAGAATTCTGGATATTTAACTTTACGGACTGGTACCGTATTGTTTGAGTGTCAATCTAAAGTTTAAAGTCTTATTGCAAACTTTAGCAAACCTTGCTTACTCCATGAAGTTTAATAATGTGTATTAAATCGAGAGTAACAATTCCAGTGTTAGTGTCTAAGTATCACACTTGCCTCCATGATCCTTGATATTCAAATGTTGTTTGTTATTATCAGGGGTTATCTAGGAGCTGAAAGGATTGTTTCAGAAACTATCATGTGTGGAAGATATAGCGATATCTGAAACAATGTTTAGTTGCAATGTGATAGAGTAAAATTTAGTGAGAAACATGTTCTCATATTGTATGAGAATTTGTGAAGGTTGGAGACACTATGTGTCCTAATCTCTCAAAAAGGTTTTGGGAACTAATATTGTACTCACAGTTTGTCCCTATGAGCTATGGTAGTTTTGTCATGAAAGTTGTCATGATAGGATGAATGGAAGATGTAGGTAAAATGTTTACTACACTATAAGATTACTAAAGAATGGAATTTGGAAGAACACCAAACATTTGATGACGGTGATCTACATCAAAGTGAGAATCAAAGGGTGTTAGTATTTGACTAACACACTTTGGATTATGTGTCATTTGAATGGTGCCACAAGTGATGTTGATAAATTCTTCTAAAAAGGGAAAGGAATTGCTGAAAGAGGATCTGAAAAATATTTTGGCGAAAAAGAAAAAGGAAAAGACTGGAAATGTCCAGCTCGGGTATATAGATGATATACATGTTATGGGTATATTCATTGCTTGTTAAACAATGTGATTCTTGAGTATTGGATACTGATTGGTTGGTATGAAGTGTCATACAGAACAACGCAATACAAGAGTTGCAATGGCCTGAGTAACTAGCAAATGAATATGGGATGATTCTCATCAAAAACAAAATAAAGTGTTATTGTGTTTATCGTTGGAATTAAACCTAGCCTTCAAGATTTATTTGAATAATTGTTATTCTGTTCTGGTGTTATACGAACAATAGTTGTTCAAATTATCACCATATTCATAGAAGATGGATGAACTCTATAAATCTTGTTGGAGAAATCACATCCATAATAACTGATGCTAAACATGTCGCAAGACAAATGATTATAAGATCACTTATGAGTGACACCACCGTTTGAATCATATTGGAAAGAAACACATGAAGAAACTCCATGGTGATGGAATTTTGGAGTCTTTTGATTTTGAATCAATTGACGGTTGTGAGAAATTTCTAGAGATGATTGAAACACCGTTTAAATCATATTGGAAAGATAACATGAAGAAACTCCATGTTGGTGGAATTTTGGAGTCTTTTGATTTTGAATCAATTGACGCTTGTAAGAATTTCCTAGAAATGATTGAAACTCCGTTCATAGGCAAAGAAGAACGGACGACTAACTTATTGGACATTATACATGTTGATGTGTATAGTTCATTATGTGTAGCCATGTGTGGTGGGTCTTATAACTTCATATACTTTAACCAAGGATTTGAGTGGATATATGTGTATATTTACTTGATAAGGAAGAAGTATGAAATGTTTGAAAATGTTCAAATAAATTTCAAGATGAAGTGAAAATCATTGTAACGAGAAAATAAGAGTTTATGATTGGATCATAAAAGAAGATTTTTGAGTTAAAAGTTTAGCAAATGCCTGAGAGTTTAGGAATCGTTCCAAAACTTGCATTTCCCGAAACACCATAGGAGTATGGAGTGTTCGAGAGATGTAATCAAACCTTGTTTGACATGGTAAGGATCAAAGGTGTTATTTATAAAATTGCCATTATATTTTAAGGATTAAGCTTTAGAGACTACCGCTTTTCACTGAAAAGAGCGCCATCGAGATCCGTTGAAATGACACCATATGAGTTGTGGAATGGGATAAAACCCAATTTGTCTTTTCTTAAATTTTGGTATGCAAGGCATATGTAAAATGTTTACAACCAAAGTCGGATAAAGTACGTCTTTGTAGGTTATCCCAAAGTAACCGTTGGGTATTCCTCCATAACACTAAAGACAAAAGTTTTTTTTGTGGCTAAGAGCATCAAGTTTCTTGAGAAGGAATTTCTTGCGAAAAGTTAAGTGGGAGGACAGTAGAACTTCGATTAGGTTGTTGAACCTAAGCTTTATGTGCTAAGTGGCGCAGCGCCGGAAAGTGTCCCGGAAGCGGCCGCAATGCTCTTGGCTACCGTGTCGCAAAGGTTGTGGTCACGGCGATCTAAGTTCCTATTGAACTGCGTAGTTCGGGTAATCGATCAAATAGAAAGATTTGAGATTGAATCATTGTTATTTGATAATAATGGACCGACTACATGCAAAGAAGCAATGATGGGCCCTGACTCCGTCAAAATGGCTAGAAGCTATAAAATCCATGATAGTTCCATACATGAGAAACCAAGTTTCTGAACTTGGAAGACCCTCTAGATACCGTGTTTGGATCTATAAAGAAACAGACGTGGATGTTCTCACATCTATGAAATATTCGACATATCGTTAAAATGGTTTACGATTATGTTCAAAGAGTTGGCTATGACAAGATTTGATCTTTCATAACGATATTTAGTCTGGACGGATTATTGTAGCAACCACTACATATGCTAGTTTTGGTATATGGTAGTTGAACAAACGGAACAACGTTCTTCTAATAGAATGGTTACCTAGGACGTGTACAGGACACGGTCCAAAGGGTTCTGTTAATTCAAAGGATGCTAAAATAGCATGCAAATTTCAATGGTTGAAATAAGCATTCGCGGAGTTGGAATCTTCATCATGATGAAATTGTTAAAATGTTTAGTTTCATCAGAGACGGTGAAGATGCTTGCTTTTGCAAGAAATTAAGTGGGAGCGCTGAGACATATTTCTAATACATTATGTAGAAGACATATTGTTGATTGGAAATGATGTATATTTTATTGACACGGGTGAAGTTTCATTGAAAATTTGATTTTAATGGAAGATTTGGGCAAAACCATTATATTGGGCTAATATGATCTATATAGATAGATTGAGGTGCTAATATGGTTGGGCCGAAGTACATATATGAAATATTGAATAAGTTCAATATGGAAACGACGAGAAAGGTTATTGCCGCATGGAAAAGGTTGAAGCGAGATTCAAGTGTTTTGACACTTGGTGAGTAAAATCACATGAATGATTTGATCAATCATGTACACCATGATATGTACAATTCCAGAATGTCCTATGCTCTAAATGTTATGAGCATATACTAGAATGATTCATAAGATGATCATTGGACAATAGTAAGATATCCTTACGTGCTTTGGAAGGACTAAGAATATATATTATGTATGTTGGACAATAGTTCATTGTAAAGTGTTACATTGATACTAGTTTTGTCGCAAGATACAATCTAATTTTATCTCAATTTTGGCGGTATGTTAAGGTGGCAAAATGTAATGGAAGAAAGTTCCATGATAGATTTGGAATAGTTCCAAATGGATTTGGATGAGTTCCGAAGTTAAGACATTATAACGAATACTACAACGAAAGGCTAAGTATATGACTGCTCTGGCAGCAGCAAAGGAGGGCATTTGTGTCAAGAAGTTTGTTTGACAAACTAGGTGTAGTTCCAAGCGAGCTAATACTATGAAGATCTATTATACGACAATAGATTCAACATGTTTTGAGCTCAAGGGACTAAGGTCTCACCGGAGGACCAAATTTATGCAATGCCATCTCATTGGTGAATGAGTGATGCGTAGAGACGCAAAGAAATGCAAATACACACGGACCTGAAGTGTCAGATCTGGATATTAGGTTTACCACTAGCAATGCGTATGGATAACACCTGAATGCCATAGGTGTTGGATGCGCAAGTACCAAACTAGATTATTGACTCTAGTGCAAGTGGGAGACTGAAGGGAATATGCCCGAGAGGCAATAATAAAGTGGTTATTATCTTATTCCATGTTTATGATAAATGTTTATTTTCATGCTATAATTGTGTTAACCGGAAACGTTAATACATGTGTGTTTAATAAACAGAGAAAAGGTTCCTAGTAATGCCTCTCTTTATACTAGCTTGTTGATTAACGGATGATCAAGGTTTCCTGGTCATGAACATTGGATGTTGTTAATAACAAGGTCATGTCATTGGAGAATGATGTGATGAACATACACCCACAGTAGTTATAGCAATACGATCATGTCATCAAGTTTCTATTGCTGTATCAAACTTTCACGAAGTAACTCTAATCCTTAGACCATGAGATCACGTCAATCACTGACACCGGAAGAGTACTTTGATTCCATCAAACGTCACACCGTAACAGGGTGATTATAAAGGTGTCGTTGGGTACTTGGAAAGTGTTAGTTGAGGCTTGTGGATCAAGAGTGGGATTTGTCCATCCAGATGACGGAGAGATATACTCTGGGCCCTCTCGGTGATATCACATTGACATCGCTTGCAAGCACGTGACTGGCTCACGAGGATGTTATATCACGGAACGAGTAAAGAGTACTTGTCGGTAACGAGATCGAACTAGGTATGGATGATACCAAATGATCGGATCACGGACAAGTAAAATATCGCGAGACAAAAGGAATTGGTTACGGAGTTTTGGTTCACACGATCACTAGTTCATCGTTGAGTAAGTGGGAGTCATCATGGATCTCCAGATCCCGCTGATGATTATTGATCAGAGAAGAGTCTCTGTCATGTCCATTTTATTCACGAACCGTAGGGTGACACACTTAAGGATTCGTTGACGCGTTTGAGTGGATACGGAACGCCGGAGAATATACAGGACAGCACATGGACTGTTTTGATAAAACTGCTGGAATAGTTTCGGTATATCAAAATAGTGCAAGGGGATAATTGTTAATGTGTTCATTGAATGAAGTGTTCATCAATGAAGTACTCATTGAATGAAGTGTTCATTAATTTGAGTGACATTAAACAAGATAATTAAAAGTGTTTTAATGTGATAAAACTCTTGGAATTTTGAGTGGAGAATTATGGAAGTTATGGGAATAATGTGTGACCCTTTGTTTTTGTGAGTGGAGAGTCCACCCACATGATGAGGGGAGAGGTGGGGGCACCTCTTGGGGCGTGCTACCCCTTGGGGGCTGCCTCCCCCTCCTATATATAGATGGGTGGAGACCCCTCTACACACTCATTCCTCCATCTCTCATATGCCCTTTGGTTGGCATCTTCCTCCCCTTGCTAGCTGATCCAGTTTCACGAGTACGGTGCTTAGGCGAAGCCCTGCTCAAGATCTTCTCTACCACCACCACCACTATGTTGTAGTGCTGCTGGAGTTCCCGAGGATCCACTACTTCCGCTGCCCAACTGGAGCAAGGGGCGGAGGTCGTCACTGATCTGTACGTGTGACCGACTACGGAGACGCTGCCCGTTCGTGGCGTCAAGTCTTCATCACGACCTTGAGGTCGGCGAGTGTTCGACTACATCACCCACGAGAATAGTTCTCGTTAAAGCTTTTGGTCTTCGAGGGTGAGTCCTTCTCAAACCGTTACAAGTTATCTCCTAGATGTGATCTTGGCAGTTCCAATCGTAGGAAAAATTTTGTTTTCTATGCAACGAACCCTTCAGTGGTATCAGAGCCTCGTCTATGCGTAGATGCTTTGTACGGTTAGAACACATAGAGATGTGGGCGTTGATCCTCTAGTTGTTACCCTCTTTTGTGCACTTGTTCATATTGCGGCAATGTTGGATTGAAGCGGCCCTAAGCGCGGATTGCGTGTCACGCTTGACATACGGCTTGTACCGTATAAAGTGGCTTTGGGGGTGTCTGTTTCTCTAACATTAGTGATATGGCATTTGCAACGGAGGGCCCTGGAAAGGGATGAAAAGAAACAACTAGCGAATCAACGTTGTGGTTCTTGTCCGTAGGTAAGATCGGTTCTTTCCTAGGAAGCCCAAAACCACGTAAAATTTGCAAAGATAATTTAGAAGCGTCTAACTTGTTTTTGCAGGGCATGTGATGTGATATGGTCATTGTTACAAAATTGTTGTATGAAATGAGATGTTTCTACTTGGCGAGCCTAGCATGTACAGACATGGCCTCAGAACACAAACCGAAAGGTAAAGCATAAGTCATATGGATGATATGATGAACATGTCGATGTTCGCCTTTGCAGCTACATCATCTCACGTGATGATCGGTTTTAGTGTAGTGAATTTGGTTTGTGTAATCACCAAAACGACTAAGAGGGATGTTGTTTTTGAGTGGGAGTTCATGGGATAATTTTTTGAATTAACTTGAACTTAATTTATCATAAACTTAGTCTAAATAGTCTTTGCAAATATGTTGTAGATCATGGCTGCACCTACCTTCAATTTCAATATGTTCATGGAGAAAGAAAAGCTAGCGAACAATGGTAGCAACTTTACCAACTGGGCACTTAACCTGAGGATTCTCCTCACCGCTTGCAAGAAGCTCTATGTGCTTGATGCACCGCTAGGTGACCAGCCCGCTGATGATGCTTCTGATGAAGATAAAAATGTTTATCTGACTCAAAAAGAAGACCACAATATAGTTCATTGCGGCATCCTTTATGGATTAGAACCAGAGCTGCGAAAACGTTTCGAGAACAGCACTGCTTATGCTACAATGGGAGAATTGAAAATGATTTTCGATACCCATGCTGCAGTTGAGAGTTATGATGCTTCAGAAAAGTTCTTTAGCTGCATGATGGAAGAGAACAGCTCCGTCAGTGAGCACGTACTCAAAATGTTTGCGTACGCTGATAAGCTCATAGCCTTGGGAATAACGATTCCCAATGAGCTAGGGATACATCGTGTTCTTCAATCTCTTCCACCTAGTTACAAGAACTTTGTGATGAACTATAATATGCAAGGCATGAAGAAGTCTCTTCCTGAGCTTCTCTCGATGCTTAAAACTGCTGAAGTGGAGATCAAGAAAGAGCATCAAGTGTTGATGATCAATAAGACCACTAGTTTCAAGAAAGGCAAGAAAGGCAAGCCAAAGGGCAACTTCAAGAAGGTTGGCAAGTCTGTTTCTACACCTGAGAAGAAAACCAAGAATGGTCCTAAGCCTGAGACTGAGTGCTTCTATTGCAAGGGCACTGGCCACTGGAAGCGAAACTGCCCCAAATATCTGGCCGATAAGAAGGCCGGCAAAGTGAACAAAGGTATATGTGATATACATGTTATTGATGTGTACCTTACTAGTACTCGCAGTAGCGCCTGGGTATTTGATACTGGTTCGGTTGCTCACATATGTAACTCGAAACAGGAACTGCAGAATAAGCGACCACTAGCAAAGGATGAGGTGACGATGCGCGTAGGCAATGGATCAAGAGTTGATGTGATCGCCGTCGGCACGCTACCTCTTCGTTTACCGTCTGGATTAGTTATAAACCTGAATAAATGTTATCTGGTGCCTGCGTTGAGCATGAACATCATTTCTGGATCTTGCTTAATGCAGAGTGGTTATTCCTTTAAGTCCGAGAACAATGGTTGTTCGATTTATATGAATAATATCTTTTATGGTCACGCACCTGAGAAGAATGGTTTTTTTTTTTTGAATCTTGATAGTATTGATACACATATTCATAGTGTGAATGCCAAAAGAATCAAGTTAAATGATGATATTGCTACTTACATGTGGCATTGCCGCTTAGGTCATATTGGTGTTAAACGCATGAAGAAGCTCCATTCTGATGGACTCTTAGAATCACTTGATTATGAATC
Source organism: Bromus sterilis (assembly GCA_950022295.1). NCBI lineage: Eukaryota > Viridiplantae > Streptophyta > Magnoliopsida > Poales > Poaceae > Bromus > Bromus sterilis. Next base: position 276,342,813 of record OX465599.1, on the reverse strand, counting down.
ATTTGAAACGTGTGAACCATGCCTTATGGGCAAGATGACTAGAACCCCGTTTTCAGGTTCTATGGAACGGGCGACAGACTTACTGGAAATCATACATACTGATGTGTGTGGACCAATGAGTGTATCGGCGCGCGGTGGATATCATTATTTTGTCACTTTCACAGATGATTTGAGTAGATATGGATATATTTACTTAATGAAACACAAATCTGAGACGTTTGAAAAGTTCAAAGAATTTCAGTGTGAAGTTGAAAATCATCGTAATAGAAAGATTAAATTTCTACGATCTGATCGTGGAGGTGAATATTTAAGTTACGAGTTTGGCATGCATATGAAACAATGTGGAATAGTTTCACAACTCACACCTGCCGGAACACCACAGCGTAATGGTGTTTCCGAACGTCGTAATCGTACTTTATTGGATATGGTTCGATCTATGATGTCTCTTACAGATTTTCCACTGTCATTTTGGGGTTATGCACTAGAGACCGCTGCATTCACTTTAAATAGGGCACCATCTAAATCCATTGAAACGACACCGTATGAATTATGGTTTGGAAACAAACCTAAGCTGTCATTTCTAAAAGTTTGGGGCTGCGATGTTTATGTGAAGAAGCTTCAACCGGATAAACTCGAACCCAAAGCGGAAAAATGCATCTTCATAGGATACCCTAAGGAAACAATAGGGTACACCTTCTATCACAGATCCGAAGGCAAGATTTTCGTTGCCAAGAATGGATCCTTTTTAAAGAAGGAGTTTCTCTCGAAAGGTGTGAATAGTAGGAAGGTAGAACTCGATGAGGTTATTGAACCTTCTCTTCTTGGAATGGCGAGTAGCGCAGCACCGGAAGTTGTTCCAGTGCCGACTCCGTCAGTTGAAGAGGGAACTAATGATCAAGATCATGAAACTCCAGAAGAGGAAACTACCGTGCTTCGCAGGTCAACTAGGGAACGTACAACTCCTGAACTGTATGGGAATCCCGTCTTAAACTTCATGGTAGATGGAAGTGATGACCCTGCGACGTATGATGAAGCAATGATGAGCCCAGATTCCAACAAATGGCTTGAAGCCATGAAATCCGAAATGGGATCCATGTACGAAAACCAAGTTTGGACTTTGGTGGACTTACCCGATGACCGTAAGGCCGTTGAGAACAAATGGATTTTTAAAAAGAAAACTGATGTTGATGGTAATGTGACCGTCTATAAAGCTCGACTTGTCGCAAAAGGTTTTCGACAAATTCAAGGAGTTGACTACGATGAGACCTTCTCACCAGTAGCGATGCTAAAGTCAGTTAGGATTATGTTAGCAATTGCTGCATTTTTCGATTATGAAATCTGGCAGATGGATGTCAAAACGGCATTCCTGAATGGTGACATTGAGGAAGAGTTGTATATGATGCAACCCAAAGGTTTTGTTGATCCTAAGGATGCTGACAAGGTATGCAAGCTTCAACGTTCCATTTATGGACTGAAGCAAGCATCCCGGAGTTGGAACCTCCATTTTGATAAGGTGATCAAAGAGTTTGGATTTGATCAAACGTACGGAGAAGCTTGTATCTACAAGAAAGTGAGTGGGAGCTCTGTAGCATTTCTAGTACTGTATGTGGATGACATATTGTTGATTGGAAATGATATAGAATTGTTAAAAGGTGTAAAAGGTTATTTGAGCAGTAGTTTTTTTATGAAAGACCTCGGTGAAGCAGCTTATATATTAGGCATCAAAATCTACAGGGATAGATCAAGACGCTTAATTGGACTTTCGCAAAGTACATACATTGACAAGATTTTGAAGAAGTTCAGAATGGATAAAAGTAAGAAGGGGTTCTTACCAATGTTGCAAGGCAAGACGTTGACTAAGACTCAATGTCCAGTTACAGCAGAAGATAGAGAGGAAATGAATAAGATTCCCTATGCTTCAGCCATAGGTTCTGTCATGTATGCTATGCTATGTACAAGACCAGATGTGGCACATGTTGTTAGTTTGATTAGCAGGTACCAATCCGATCCAGGTTTGGAACACTGGGCGGCGGTCAAGAATATCCTTAAGTACTTGAGAAGAACTAAGGATATGTTTCTCGTGTATGGCGGTGAAGAAGAGCTCGTCGCAAGAGGTTACGTCGATGCTAGCTTCGTCACTGATCCGGATGACTCTAAGTCACAATCCGGATACGTATTTATTATGAATGGAGGAGCAGTAAGCTGGAGGAGTTCCAAGCAATCTGTGGTAGCAGGATCATCAACAGAAGCGGAATATGTTGCTGCCTCAGAGGCAACAAATGAAGCAGTTTGGATGAAGGAATTCATATCCGAACTAGATGTGGTTCCGAGTGCTTTGGATCCAATGGTTATCTATTGTGACAACAATGGTGCCATTGCCAATGCTAAGGAACCAAGGTCTCACAAGAATTCCAAGCATATCAAGCGTCGTTTTCACTCCATCCGTGAGTATGTCAAGGATGGGGATGTGAAGATTTGCAAAGTACACACAGATCTGAATGTGGCAGATCCGTTGACTAAAACTCTCCCAAAGGCAAAACATGATAAACACCAGAACTCCATGGGTGTTAGATTCATTACTATGTAATATAGATTACTGCCCCTAGTGCAAGTGGGAGACTGAAGGGAATATGCCCGAGAGGCAATAATAAAGTGTTTATTATATTATTCCTTGTTTATGATAAACGTTTATTTCTCATGCTAGAATTGTATTAACCGGAAACGTTGATACATGTGTGTTTAATAAACAAACAATGGTTCCTAGTAAAGCCTCTCTTTTAACTAGCTCGCCGATTAACAGATGATCAAGGTTTCCTGATCATGAACATTGGATGTTGTTAATAACGGGATCATATCATTAGGAGAATGGTGTGATGAATATATACCCAAACTAAGTATAACAATACGATCAAGTCATTTAGTTTAAATTGTTATATCTTGCATTCGAAGTAATCTTGTTCCTTAGACCATGAGATCATGTCAATCACTAATACCGAAAGAATACTTTAATGACATCAAACGTCACACCGTAACAGGGTGACTATAAAGGTGGTGTTAGGTATTCGGAAAGTATTAGTTGAGGCTCATGGATCAAGAATGGGATTTGTCCATCCAAAATGACGGAGAGATATACTCTGGGCCCTCTCGGTGATATCACATTGACACCGCTTGCAAGCACGTGACTAGGTCACAAGAATGTCATATCACAGAACGAGTAAAAGAGTACTTGTCAGAAACGAGATCGAACAAGGTATGGTTGATACCGATGATCAGATCTCGGACAAGTAAAATATCGCGAGACAAAGGGAATTAGTTACGACATTGATGGTTCACACGATCACAAGATTCATCGTTGAATATATAGGAGTCATCACGGATCTCCAGATCCCGCTATTGATTATTGATCGGAGAGGTGTCTCAATCATGTCTGTATTATTCGCGAACCGTAGGGTGACACACTTAAGGTTTGATGATGCATTTTGAGAGGATAAGGAATATTGAAGAATGTTTTGGACAGCACCGAAATTGTTTCGGGTAAAATTGAAATAGTTCAAGGGGTTTTTGTCGGATGATTGTTAATAGAATTAACAAATGATTCGAGGTGCAATGTGCAAATGTTTGTTAATAGGATTAACAAATATTAAATAAAGAAATAGAAATGTTTTATTTATTAATTAAAGAAAACCTTTGGATTTTCCAAGTGGACAATTAAGGGAGCATGGGTGGGTGTGAGTGTGGCTTCCACTCACATCAAGAGGGGAAGAGGTGGAGGCACCATGAGTTGGTCGCCCCCCCCTCTTGGGCTGCCCACTCCTCCCCTATAAAAGGAGGGCGAGGGCTTCCCCTCCCATAGACTTGCCTCACCTCCCTTCCTCTCCACCCGCTGCTCCATACCATGGTCTTCCGCTTGGCGAAGCCCTGACCGTGGGATTCTTCACCGCATCACGTTGTTGTGCTGCTGGATTTCTGGGGATCCTCTACTTCCGCTGCCCCGCTGGATCGAGGGAACGGAGGTCGTCATCAAGCTGTACGTGTGACCGAGCACGGAGACGCTCAGCGTACATCATCGCGATCTTGAGATCGGCAAGTGAACCACTACATCATCCACGAGATTTGATCTCGTAACGTTTTAAGTCTTCGAGGGTGAGTTCTTCTATGACATCCTACTCGTTGCTTACATCTCCTAAATTAGATCTTGGCTTGTTGGTTGTTTATGCGTCGGAATTTTTTTGTTTTCCTTGCTACGAACCCTACAATTTGAGCATTAGAGATTTCAATCTCCCCCAAGCTTGAGCGATGCTTTCCCCGTCACGAGACCTAAAGTTATAAATATAATTCCTGTCTCGATGAATTTCATGAAGAGGATAAAACTTGGTATAAAAGGGAGACATAAGCTCTTGCCAATTAAGAAAATTAGAGTTATCGAGAAGCTTATACCAATCTGAAGCTTTATCTATAAGGGATACAGAGAACAATTTCTTCATGACAAACTCCTTTGATACACCTGCAAGCTTAAATAGTGAACATAGTTGTGATAAATATAGCAAGTGTTCATTGGGATGTCTGTCTCCTACATAACGATTGGCCAAAACACAATCGATAATACCAGCTGGTATTTTATAAGGCAGAATTTCAGTAGGGGGAGGTACAACCACCACAGATGTGGGGTGTTTCCCCATAAGCAACGATCCAATATCTAGGTTGTCCATACGGACAAAGAACAGCAACAACAAAAATAAAAAAATAAAAATTCCTTACCAGCTTCACTTACCAATAGCGTTATGCTCCCCTGCAACGGCGCCAGAAAACTTTACTTGATGACCCTCAACGTAGAGGGATCTATTGTAGTGTTTTCGATAAGTAAGAGTGTCGAACCCAACGAGGAGTGAAAGGTATTGATAGGTGATTTTAGACAAGGAATAACTGCAAACACTGAAAGATAACTTTTTAGGGGTTTTTTATATAAGCAACAATAAGATAAAAGCAAGCAAAGTAAATAGCACTGAGGAGCAGCAAGTGGCTCAATCCTTTTGAGAAAAGGATAAGCCGGACAACTGAACTTATAAAGAGTAAAGCGTTCTTGAGGACACATGGAGAGGTAGTCACGTGCTTTCGCTATACTCCGTATCGATAACAAGTGTTGAGCTGATAAGTGTTGAGTGGGTGGATCTATGCCAGCACACCTTCTAGACTAAGATAAGTGCACTCTTATGATTAAACATCTTGCAAGCATCCGCAAATACAAGATAGAAATTAAGGCAAAGCCTAACCACCGCAATAAGATCAAGGATCCAGTATTCCCTTGTGCAAAAGTGTGCAAACTGGGGTTCAGGTTTCTGTCACTCCGGCAACCCACCGTAAGCATTCTTAATACACAATGTATTCCCCTAGGTCCTTAAGAAGGCAAAGTGTTGAGTGTTCGACTCACACAACACCACTAGGGAAATAACAACACAACTTAAATATCAAACAACACAAATTACTTCAACATAATATGACTACTAACAACTAGACTTCTCCCATGTCCTCAAGAACTAAAGTAACTACTCACAAGACATAAAAGAGATCATGATCAGAGGTGATAAATATATGATAAACAATCTGGACATAATGGTATTTCTCCAACAAAACTCAATAGCATTCACCACAAAGTAGTAATCAACACCGGTAGAGTAGAGAGGATAGATAGTACGGATTACAACACAAGATAAACTTGTGAGGTGAGATTGGATGATGGTGGATATGGTGATGATGTTGGGGATGATGTTGATGATGATCTCGATGATGCCCGTGACGATGGTGATGACGATGGCGATGATCTCCCCTTCCGGGAGGTGATCTCCTCGGCGGAATCTGCCCGCCGGAGAGCCCTTTTCTTCTCTGTAGGTTTCCGCCACGGAGCGGCAGTGGAACTCCGTGAAAGCTTATTTTTTTAGGGTTTTCGCGTAAAGAGGAGTATATAGGCCAGAGGGGGGAGCCGGGAGTGGCCCCAGGGCTCCAGGCGCCCTCCCAGCGCGGCCAGGGGTGGGGCCGCGCCAGGTGGCCTCCTGGGGCTCATGTGGCCCCCCTCTGGCCCCTCTTCGGCGAGTCTTCGTTAATCTTCTGGAAAATACCCCCGTCGATTTTCAGGTAATTTGGAGGTATTCTTCTTTAGCAACTCAGCGTCCACTTTTTACCGCTGAATCCTGCGTCTGCTACTTCGGCACCGGAAAGTTGCAAACTGTGTAAAATAAGACAAAACAACATAAGAACATCATCGTTACATGAAATATATCAATGAATAAGGATGAATTACGATATAAAATAGTGATGCAAATTGGACGTATCAGAGTTGTGGCTGAGCTCGTCGGAGAAAGGGTTGAGAGAGAGAGGGAGGAGAGGGTTGGACGCGCTTGAGGAAGACGGACCCCACAAGAGAGAGAGATGGGGAGGTGGGAGGATAAGGTGGAGGAGGGGATAAGATTTCAGCGGTGGTGGGTGAGACGTGCGAGAGGTAGGGTCTACACGAGACACGCATCAATAGATCGAGGCGGCTTACGAGCTGCATGTATCAGTTGGTTGAAAACAAGTATTTTCCTAATTATAAGACGCTTATGTGCGTTTGCTGGACTATTCCGCGCTTAAGGCGGTGAACTGAATTCTTAACGGGCCGTATTCGTTCGACCCATCTCTGAGCAGGTAAGGTACGAGAGCAACTAATTGGGGGGCGCTCGTTCGCTTCCTTTCGAACGAACTGGTATGGAGCGCTCCGAGCGCGCGAAAACCATTTTCCGGTTTTCCCTTTTCCGTTTTCCGGATTCGTAGACCGGTTTCGTACGTTTTGCAGTTTCACCCTCGTAGAATCCACAATTAATGGCGAATCGCGTGCGCTGCGCGTTTTTAGCCTGCGTTTAGTATTGTTTCTATTTCTTTTTCCTTTTTTATTTTTTTCCCATTATATTTCTGGGTAATGGAGATTTTTGGGGTAATTAGGGGTGGGGGGCTTACAACACTATCAAACGTTAACTTTCAACTCAATCATATGAGGCACGAAAACATAAATATCAGAGGCACGATAAACTACATATCAGAGGCACGAGAACATACTTATCAGAGGCACGAGCACTTACATATCGGAGGCACGAGAACTTACTTATCAGAGGAACGAGAAACTACATATCGCATTATGATCTAGGTTATGCGATATTTTGAGTCTTGTTAAGATGTTTGTCGTTCTAGAATTATCTTTGAACTTTCTATATCCGCCAGTATGGATTATCATTATGTAAGATGATAACTAAACCGACTGTTTAATCCTATATTTTTCGGTCCAATTATTGTTTTACATCAATATTATTATGATTCAAACACATTATAAGAGACCTTTCATATGTTAACATACCGAACATGTTTCCAGTTTATATATGAGTGCCTCAAATTTTTATAGCGTCGTGCCTCTAAACTCCCTACGGAACATGCCTCCAAATTGATACCGAAAGTGACTTTTATTTTTATACCGTCGTGCCTCCAATATCCCTGTGGAACGTGCCTTCAAATCGATACGGAACGTGCCTTTAATTTTTATAGCGTCGTGCCTCTAATGTCCCTACAGAACGTGGCTACAAATACATATAGAACGTGCTTCCATTTTTTACCGTCCTGCATCTAATATCCCTACCGAACGTGCCTACAAATACATAAATACATACAGAACGTGCTTCCAATTTTTATAGCGCCGTGACTCTAATGTCCCTACCCTACGTGCCTACAAATACATATAGAATGTGCTTCCATTTTTTACCTTCCTGCATCTAATGTTCCTACCGTACGCGCCTACAAATACATATAGTACGTGCTTCCATTTTTTACCGTCCTGCCTCTAATATCCCTACCAAAATTGCCTTGAAATTTTATAGTGTCGTGTGCCTCTAAAGTCCCTAACGAAGGTGTCGTGCCTCTAAAGTTCCTAACGAACGTGCCTCCAAATCCGTACTAATAGTGCCTTCAATTGTTATATTGTCGTGCCTCTGAAGTACCTAACGTAACGAGCCTCCAAGTCCATACTACAAGTGCCTGTAATTTTTATAGTGTCGTGTCTCTAAGTCCATACAATCGGGATTTTATTATGTAATCTTGCTTCCAACTCCATACGTCCGTGCCTCATAACGTGTCCCCCATTTATATGAAATGATATCTCTAAGACCCGTCTCGTTCATCCCTCCAATTGTTATAAAGTCATGCTTCCAACTACATACTTGTAATGTTGTCTCTAAGACCCACCCTGTTCGTGCCTTCAAGTCTTTACCTAACGTGCCTTCAAATCTTATTTGTATATAGTCGTGCCTTCTATTTGTATGTAGTCATGCCTCCAAGACACTAATGCACGTGCCTCAGATGTATATCGAATGGAGCCTTCAAGATGACTCAAAGTGCCTCCTATTTGTATGTAATCGTGCCTTCAAGACACTAATGCACGTGCCTCAGATATATATCGAATGGAGCCTCCAAGATGCCTCCAAGTGCCTCCTATTTGTATGTAGTCGTGCCTATTTTTAGCGAGTTGAAAGTTAACGTTTGATAGTGTTGGAAGCCCCCACCCGTAGTTACCCCAGAAAACTCCACTGCCCAGAAATATAATGGGAAAAAAATAAAAGGAAGAACCGAAAAAAGGAGTAGAAACAATACTAAACAAGGCAGCAGCGTCGCGGGCAAAAAAAATAACGATGTGAAAAACACACAATACCAAATCCTTAAAAAAATTTGGACCAAATTGCAAATGATCAATCAAGAAAACCGAAAACCGAAAAGTCGGAAACCCCGCGGGAATGACTCCCCGCGCGACAAGTGTCAAACGCGGAGCGAGGAGGAAAAATCGTCTGCGCAGGCACCTTGGCGCGCACGGACGAGTTAGAAATGATCGTGGCGACGAGTATTTCGGCAAGGTACATTACGCCGCGGCGGGAAAGAGGAGGGAGAGCCCGCCCAAAATATTGGATTTGGGAAAAAAAATCTCTCGGCATTTCTCCGGCCGCCGTCCTCTCCCCGGCGGCGTCTGACCCGATGGCGTCCGGCTTCGCGTTCCCGATACTGTCACAGGCGGAGATCGCGGCTCACCTGCTCCAGTTCGAGATCGCCCCCGTCGCCAACCTCCGCGCCGAGAACATCGCCAACCCGCAGCCCGACCTGCTCCCCGGCGTCCTCGACCGCTTCTTCTCCTCCTACGTCGTCGACGCCCCTGGGTAACAACCCAAGCTCGGCGTCCCTTCCCTCAACCCCCCACCCCCCCAACCAACCCCACCCGCTTGTTCGCTCACCGGTTGGATTTCGCAGGGACGGCGACGGCGGGCAGCTAGGGTTCAGCGAGCTGGAGGCGCTGGACAACCCGGAGCACCACGCGGAGGCCATCCGGCTGATGCGCCTCTACAAAAAGTCGCGGACCTTCCTCGAATCCATCCTCTACAAGGGCTTCACGCTTGTCGACTTCACCCAGCCGGCGCCGCGCCGCGTCGTCGAGGTCCTCAGCGCCCTCATCAACTTCATGTTCTACAGGGAGGAGAAGGTAAACCTCCTGCAGCCCATCGTTGACGCGGTCCCCAACTACAAAGAGCGCACCCTGGAGCTCAAGGCCAGGATCGCCCAGGTCTTCCCTGTTCACAGTTTCTGCAGCTCTCCTGTTCGTGGAAATGCCCACATGGAGACCAGCGATTCTTAGAGTTGCGTTCTCGTTTCTCTCGTGCAGATTCAGAAGGAGATCGCGGATCAAGAGCTCGCGGAGCAGATGGAGGAGCCCATGGCCCAGCAGCTGGAAGCGGACGTCAATGCTCTGCAGCAGAAAGTTCAGGTTTACAACAAGCAGCAACTGTCCCTGCGAGCAAAAGCAGCAGCCATCAATGACAGCAAAGAGGAGATCCAGAGGAAGGTGTGCTGATATATTGCTCTCACCAATTTAAGCTGATTGTTTGATATGCTGCAGAAAAACAACAGCTCACTGCGTAATGTTATATTTGATGCATCTATGTTTCCTGCTGCAGATAACACAGGCTGATTTTGAGTTGACTAAACATGCCCAAGAAAACTCCAAACTGAGGTCCAAATTAGTAAAGTCCCCAGAGAAGGTTCAGGTGAGACCTCTTTCATTTTTCATTTATTTGTAGCATCAGGTAAGGTTCAGAAATTTGGTAGGTGATGTTTATTCAGTGAACTGATGTTGTTGTGACTATATGATGAATTACCTATACTCAGTCTTCTAATCTGCCTAGTACTATGTGACTGCATATCTGCATAAACGGCCTGGTTGACCTGCTACTTTAATTTTTCCATGCATATCTGCATAACCTGCCTAGTACTACGTGACTGCATATCTGCATAAAAGGCCTGGTTCACTTGCTACATTAATTTTCCATGCAATTCGGCTTGTTGAGGGACTGAACTCCTATTATCCTTGGCTTGCTACCTGTGATTTACTGAATACAACTTGTACTGATAAAGGTATTACATAGTAAGGGCTCTGTGTAAGCTTGTATACCCGATTGTTGATTTTATTTCCTATTAAAGAGGGCATTGGAAGAGAAGAAAACAGCCCGTGCTAAGTTGAAGGAGTCTGAGAAAATAGCAACGCAAAATGTTCAAGAAAAAACTGCCACTTTGGAGATACACAGTAAGGTATTCCAGTTACACTTTTCATCAGAATATGCCAAATGCTGAAGTTATTTTACTTCAAACATTTGCCGTGACAACTGATTTCAGACTTCTATGGAATTTGATTAAGAAAAACATCAGTTACATATGTGTCTCCCAGGACAATTTAGTTTCCCCATATGATATATTATTTTGGATTCCTTTTGTTACAGCTATTGCCTGGTGTTGCTAGCTTGTATCAGAATGTCACTTACGCTTGTTCCTACTTATGCTTCACCAGTTGGTACCCTGTGATTGCATCTTAAATATCTCCATCTCACAGGCTCATGAAAAACTGGTGAAGCAACACTCTAAAATTCAGGATGTACATGAACAGGTAAGAATAGCTGCATGATTGAATTCTGCAACTGGATTGGTTGAATGATGAGACTGGGCTATCTCTTCTAATTTCTGTTGCTGCTAGCTTGCTGCTGCTAAAACAGTTGAAAAGGAAGTTAAAGCTCGAAAAGCTAAGCTTAATGATGAAAGTGTCTCAGTTATGTCCATTGAAGCACAGATTCTTGAGTGGCAAGGAAAAGGTTATATTTCTAATTCGTGTTCCTCCCTTTCTAAGAGTAAAGAGTTAATGTTTTCCTCACATTGTTTCATGAATCCCTTCCAACCAGTACATGAAATGGAGGGGCGTCTCAAGGCGAAAGTGAAAGAAAGGGATCAAATGATAGCAGATGAAAATCAGAAGCTGGGTGCTTTGAGCTCTGAGATTGAGGGTAAACTGCAGTGCCTTGAACCTAGGGAAAAGAAAGTAGAGGCAATGATCGCGAAGGTGATGTTCTTTATTCTGAAGTTATAGCTTGTTCTAACTTAATATCCTTTTAAAATGGGAAAATGTCATTAATATTGGTGTCTGCATGTAACACGTTTTATGGTGATTCTTCTGAGGCCTTATTAGTATTTATTGCCACTGTTCGTACAGAAACACGATACTAGCTGTGCATCTCCTTGACTGTTAAAGCCTGCAGATTTAGTTCCCTTTTTTCTGTTAATTGTATCTTCTTTTCCTTCCAAAAATACCTGACATATTGCATTTCTGTATGTCATCACATAGGCTTCGAAGTTATGTTCTGAAGCTGCTTCTGTAAGGACTAGTGCCACAGCAGAACAGCAGAAAATTCACGCAAAATTCAACAACATTGTGAAGGCGGTATGTCTGAGTTAGAAGACTGCTTTGTAAAATCATCAATAAAGAATGCTTCATTTCAAATATATACCTATAACCGCTAACATGTTGATTCTTTCTGTAGTTTAACTCCTACATGGATAGTCTCGAACCTTCCTTAGAGCGAGTTGAGGAGGTCGGCAGGTTAGACAACCGACCGAGCTTTCGAAGCCATCTAAATACTTTTTCTGTATTGAATGAAAGCACCTGACCTGTGACCAGAAGCCGAACAGAATATCGGCCAAGTCGATATTTACCTTTTTGATAATGTAGGTTAGCAGCCGATAATTTCTGGTCGGATGATTTGTTTCATTGTTTCCAAATGTGCAGGCAACTGGCAGGGGAAGGCGCCTCTGCTCTGGATCCATCTGCTGCTGTTGCAACAAAAACCACAGTCAGATCCAGTGCAACGAGCAAGAAGTCGAGGGCTAGGAAAAGGAGTTGATGAGATGCTGTTCTGTTTACCAGTGCCTCTAGGCTCTAGCTGCTAGTATATATGTACGGCTGGTTTGTTGCAGGACTAGACCGTTGTTTAGGATAGCCGAAAACTATGTATCGGATCTGCTAATTCTCATCTGAGGTGCTGTTCTGTTTACCAGTGCCTCTAGGCTCTAGCTGCTAGTATATATGTACTGCTGGTTTGTTGCAGGACTAGACCTTGTTTAGGATAGCTGAAAACTACATGCTGCTCTTTATGTAACGGATATGTCTCTTCTAAGTCTCTAGCCATCTGATGAAACGCTTCAAGATTCATGAATTGCCACTGGAATTGAGTCTCTGTGCCTGCGTTTATTGTTGTTCGTGGAGTGTAGGTTTTTTTTATCTCTTATCATCTGATGACAGGGGCGTTCCTTCTCCTTTTTTCCGCCTGAAGCAGTTTTTGCAGCGCCTGCATAGTTTCGGCTTGTTTTTCTATTTTTTCAATCTTTTGTATGTTTTCGTATGTGTGGCCTTCTAATGCTCTCTGAGCTCATTACAAGTTCATCCCTCATCCCTCGACACACAAATTAAACTTTATTATTATTTCGGTTGCAAATGCACCCTTATAACTCATAATTGGGTTTGTTTTTCTTGTTCCGGTTGCAGATCCACCCTCGACATGCCACGCCTGATTTTTTTCTGGTCGGATTGCAAGTGCACCTTCGACATGCAACTGAGCTTGACTATTTTTTTATTCAATTGCAAGTACACCCTCGACATGCAAATTGGTTTTTTTGGTTACAAATTCATCCTTGACAAGCCATTGGTCTCGTCTTTTTTCATTTCTGTCGCAAGCGCACACTTGACGCGCACCTAGGTTGGTGTTGATTTTTTTTTCTAATTGCAACTCCAACCTCGACATGCAACCGGCCCTCGAACCTTTGTTCTATTTGCAATTGCACCCTTGACATGTAAGTATGTATCTGAGTCAGATTTTTTGTTCCTGTTGCAAATGCACCCTCGACACACAATTAGTCTTAGCACCTCCAGGTCGTTGGATGGGCCACGTCCCGATCGGTCATGCTGAACCGAGCGGTCACCCCTTTGCAACTGACTTGTTGTTGCAAAGGAACCTTTGCAACATGCATCCTGTTGCAAGGCGGTAGCAAGGCGACGACGATACGGGGGCATCGATGGCTACCCGCAGACGGGGCGAGTTGGGTGAGCGGTCGAGGCGACCTGCATGCGGGGCGAGTTGGGTTAGCGAGCGAGGGCGACAAGCGATCTGTGGCGACGTGTAGTGGAGGCGAGGTTGATAAGGCGACGTGTAGTGGAGGCGAGGTTGATAAGGCGACGAGGGCGAAGACGATCCATGACAAGATTTACGATCAACGAACAAGATTCACAACGGTGCCTCCCTACGCCTCACTATGGCGATCTCGATTGAAACACCGGATGGAGGCGGCTTGCCATCACCACTCAGGTACGAATCCCCTCCTCCTCCCTCTTTGCGTTAGGGATTCCATTTGATACCCTTCTGGTTTCATCGGTTTTAGATGTAGAAATGTGAAATATGGTTTGATGGGGCTTTTTGATGCTTGAATTGATCTCTGATGACGTTTTGTGGCCACCATGTACTAGCAATAGTCATGAATCGTAGCCTGCATCACATAATGTTTCAACGGAAGATGTGCTTGCAGATATGGATGACGTTCTTTGCAGATGCAAATTGATGATGTTGAAGTCGAGGTCGAGCGTGAGCGCCGCCGCTGCCGCTCGCTAGCGTCGAGCAAGGCCACCGCCGACCTTCATCATGCCGCTTGTTGAGTCCTTGTTGCAACTACAACGTCGAATTTACAAACAAAGACGACAAACAACAGTCGTGGTGGTGCTGCAAAATCATCTTTTCATTGCAATGTTTTGGCAACATCATTCATGTTGTAAAAATCATTTCGCAACAATACTCATAAAGATTAAAAAAAACACAATCTATGTTGCAAAAGGTTTCTGCAACAAGAATTGTGTTACAAAGGTTCTACGACACTATTCTAGTAGCAAAGGTGTTCCAAAAAAAATAGTTCAAAGGATTTGCAATAAGAATTATGTTGCAAAGACATCGCACATATTGCAAAAAATGGTTGGTCACGTGGATAGATATGACGGCTATTAGCGTATCCATCTAATGCGAGGGGAAGGATCTCCTTATTATCCATCGGTAGATGTGTTATGTGTAGCATCGCCAATAAACATTAGAGCATCTCCAGCCGCGCCCCCAAGAGGCCCCCAAGACGGCGAAAATAGCGCCGGACAGACGTATTTCGTCCAGTCGTGCCCCCAAGAGCCCAATTAGCGCCGGATCGGGCCGATTTTGAGTCCGGCGAACCCAACCCGAACCCAGCGCATTGGGGGTCGCTTGGGGGCGCCGGACGAAACCAAATCGTCTGCCTGGCCCACTGGCAGGCCAAGCCGACCCAAAAGGGACTTCTCTCCCCCACCTCTCCCCACCGCCCTTGCCGCCACCGGCCGCCGCGCCGCCGCTAGATAGCGGTTTCTGCCGCCCAAAACACGCCGCTGCTTCTCCCACGCCTCCGCTCTTCCAAAGCCGCCCCTAGTTCACCGGCGATTGGCCAGCGCGGAACGCCAAGCCGAACACCGGCGCAAAGTCGCGCCCACCTTGCGCCCCACCTGTTCGACGAATTGCGGCCCCGATATGGACTCCGACGACGAGACACTCTTCGCCGCGTTGATAGAGGAAGAGGCGATCGCCGGCGCCCAGGACGACGAGCACCTCACGATGCTCGCCGCCTTGGCCGACCTGTTCGGCGCCAACAAGGAGCCGCACCGAGGAGGTTCCAAGATGGGCCGCCGGAAGGGAAAGGAGAGGGGTCGTTCGGAGGGCTACTGTTTGCTCTACTCCGACTACTTTGCCGATGTTCCCCTGCACAGCGAGAAGACATTCCGGCGCCGGTACCGCATGGGCCGAAAGATCTTTCTTCGCATTGTCACTTCACTTCGAGAGTACGACAGCTACTTCGTTTGCAAGAAAGATTGCACCGGCACAGTTGGGTTCTCCTCACTTCAGAAGTGCACAACTGCCATGAGGATGCTTGCATACGGAACTCCTGGTGATGTACAAGACGACTATGCACGCATGGCCTAGTCCACCGCCCTTGATTGTTTCTACAGATTTTGCAGAGCAGTAGTTGGCTGCTTTGGAAAACAGTACCTGCGAGCACCAATGCAGAAGACACTGCTCGAATCCTAGCAGAGAATGAAGCAAGAGGATTTCCTGGGATGCTTGGAAGCATTGACTGCATGCATTGGGAATGGAAGAATTGTCCATTTGCTTGGCAGGGGATGTACAAGGGTGCAAAAGGTCACTGCAGTGTGGTACTTAAGGCGGTTGCTACTCATGATCTCTGGATTTGGCACTCCTTCTTTGGTATGTCAGGAACACACAATGACATCAACGTCCTGCAGTGTTCAAATATCTTTGCCAGGCTTGTCGAAGGTCATGCTCCTCTGGTGAACTTCGAGGTCAATGGGCACCAGTACAACAAGGGATACTATCTGGCAGACGACATCTATCCAAGATGGCCGGTATTTGTGAAGACTATCTCAACCCTGTGTCAGGAGAAGCATGCCCATTTTGCCAAGTGCCAGGAGGCTTGTAGGAAGGATGTCGAGCGGGCATTTGGGGTACTACAGTCTCGATTTGCTGTTTTCCGGTACCCCGCTCAGACTTGGTCGAAAGATCAAATGTGGGAGGTGATGAATTGTTGTGTCATCTTGCACAACATGATCATTGAGAGCGAGAAAGCGGAGCCAGTGTATGACTCTGAACCATATATCAACCAGGGGCCTCTTGCAATTGTTGATCACCAGATACCATCAGATTTGACAGCCTATCTTAACATGCGTCAGGAGATCCGAGACCTGCACGTGCATCGTCAACTGCAGGAAGATCTAGTGGATCATCTATGGATGCGCAAAGGCAATGTCTAGTTTGATCTGTTTTTTTGTATTTGTGCCGAACTATGTGTAATATCATGTTGAATTTGCGCCGAACTGCGCCTATATTTCCATGTTTGTGTTGAACCTGCGCCAAAAAAATTAATTTGCGCCGCTTTTGGGTCGAATTTGGGGCGAATCTGAGCCGGCCCCGCCAGTCTTGGGGTTCGCCTTGGGGGCGCGGCTGGGGGGGAACTCGCCCCAAGACCTATCGCCGCGCCGAGCCGCCCCCAAGCGGCGCTAAAATAGCGCCGCAAAACGTCTTGGGGGGGGGGGGGCGAACGGCTGGAGATGCTCTTAGGCAGTGCTAGCAGCGAGTGGACAGGTCCAGTTTAGGTCAATCATCGTCGTACGATCCGTGGGTATCTAACAACCCAGATTGCTGCATACCCCTTCACGGATACAATTGTAACATTTGCGGTACAATTACAACATTTACAATACAGATGCAACAAAAATTTATTATATGTATCTTTTTTAAGTTTTTTCACTGTTGCATAAAAAAATCTAACAAAAAATGGTGCGTACCATATTTACCATCAATTCGTGGCAGCAAATATGAACACTCTTAGTAGTTTTTTATTAACGGTTGCAATAAAATTCGGAACCCATCATAACCGATCAAACTTCATTATTTTTTATTGTAGCAAAAATTTTGGTCAGTGGTAGCTATTCCCGTTGCCTGTTGGAACAAAAAATATAGTGCCGTCATCGCGGGACACACACTTTAAATGATGTACATAGCACTAAAATACATTTAGATACATCCGTTTTAGTGATAAGTAATATGGATAAGCATAGTAATATTTTTATGTCACACTCTAAAATGGATGTGCTTAACACTTGAAATGATCGGAATGTCGACTAGAGGGGGGGGGAGGGGAGGGGGGGGGGGTGAATAGACGACTAACACTTTTAAACTTTTCTTAACAATTTAGGCTCAACAATGAATATAGGTTGTCTAGAAATGCAACTATGTGAGCAACCTATATGCCAACAACTACGAAACAACAAGCAAGCAATAAATAAGCAAGGAAAGTAACTTGCATAAAGTAAAGGTAAAAGGGAACACGGGAGACAAGGATATGTTTCCGAAGTTCCTTCTCTTTCGAGAAGTACGTCTCCGTTTGGAGAGGGTGAGGAGCACAATGCTCACCCGAAGCCAACGAGGGCCACCCTATTTCTCCTCATGCTCTTACCAATGTAAGATGCCGTGATCCACTACGAGGCGACCTTGAAGGTGCCAACCAAACCTTTACAAACAAGGTTGGGGCAATCTCCACAACTTAATTGGAGGCTCCCAACGAAACCACGAAGCTTCACCACAATGGAATGTGGCTTCGAGGTGCCTCGCACCCAAGAGTAACAAGATCCACGCGGGATTAGTGGGGGGAATCAAATATCCTTTGGTGGAAGTGTAGATCGGGGCCTCCTCTTCCAAACCCTAGAGAATCAACAAGTTTTGATGGCTAGGGAGGGAGATCGAGCAAGAATGGAGCTTGGGCGTCAATGGAGGTGAGAGCAATAAATGAGGTAAGTCTCAATGGGGAAGAAGATCCCCTTTTATAGGTGGCCATGAATGCGGTCGTTGGCTGTCCACCAAGCACGATAGTACCGCTTCAGAAGCGGTACTACCGCGGTGCGGTACTACCGTACCGTGAGCGGTACTACCGTGCAACCGATAGTACTGAGGGTCACTACCGTGCCCACTACCGTGGAGTCCAGATGGATTCCGGTAGTGGGTGCGGTAATGGCCCTGGTACTACCGGGGCACGGTACTGCCGCTCCGCGGTACTACCGAGCCCCAGTGCCGCCCCCATTACCGCAGAGTCTAGTGGGATTCCGGTAGTGGGTGCGGTACTGGGTCCGGTACTACCGCACCCGGAGCGGTACTGCCGAGCCCCAGTGCAGTCCCCACTACCGCAGAGTCCAGTGGGATTCCGGTAGTGGGTGCGGTACTGGGTCCGGTACTACCGCTCCTGGAGTGGTACTACCGCCCTGGCAGAGCCAGAGAGCCATTTACACTAGGTTCCACACCTCCACGGCGCAAGAGAAATATGTGGGTGCAGAAAGTGAGACTGTGTGATGATTCCACCCACCATTTCCAAAGCGGGTCCCCTCTTCATAGTATGGTTTTACTACGACTCAAATATCAAAAAGGAGATCGAAAGAAAAACTCCGTCTTCACGCTTCATACGCCGAGGGGGCAATAACCGTCTTGTGCCATTAATATAATTATCTGAAATGCTTATCTCACTCGGTTAGTCCGCAAATGTACTGTCATCAATTACTAAAACCAATCAAAGGGAAACATGCCCTATCAACACTAAAATACATTTAGATACATCGAGATGAGACTATTCTCGATCGATAAATGTGTAAGGAGCCTATGTGTATCAGGGATTGCCGGCCAATAGGGGAAGGTAGTATTGTCGGCTAACCGACCGCTTTAAGGGCACTCCCAATGCTAGTATCTTAGCACATAATCATAGGCATTTTGCTTATGTGGCATGGTACTTAATGAAGAAAAAGAGGGAGGTTGTATCTTAGCTAAGATACAACCCTTGCATGTGGCCATATGTAAAAAGCATGACTAGACCAATTACATGTATGCATGAAGGTAAAATCATTAAATCAGATACAACATCTAAGATACAATGCATTGTGGTACTTGTATCCTAAGTTTTAATTGCTCTTATGATATTGTGCTAAAAAACAATGCACTGGAAGAGCCCTAAGAAGGTGATTGTCTCACTCAATCCGATAATTAGAAAACAGGCTACTTGACTCAGTCTTGAATCAGTCTAGCGCACAGCCCGGTGGAACTTTTTTCAAAACCTATAACTGAGTGTTATAGTTAAGTGTGTTTGTCGTAATGCAAAGAGCGCTGCTACACAAACGATACAATCTGGATGATTTTCAGACGACACAACGTATCAAGCCGTCCATGCGTAGAGCAAAAGTGAACATCACCATTCAACCCTACCATCGTCTAATGTTCGTCCGACAAATGTCGTCCGTACAACAATTTCGTAATGCAAAATCTGCCTTCCCATTGACATCCGGCGGATCCCTTTGCGAAATGTAATATAGGTCAATATAATAACATTTTAATATTATAATAATACAGAAAGTAGCATTTTAATATCGCTATTGCGACATTTACGGAGCAAAAGCGAGCAGCCCGATACCTTGCCCGGTCGACCGCGGCACCCGTCATTTCCTATAAACATTTCCCTTCCCCGTAAAAAAAAAAACATTTCCCTTCCCGCGCCCCAATCCCTGCCTCGTCGCCGCCGACCTCCTCGCACCCCAAACCCCAAATCCCACTCCCCAGGCACCCCGTAGCAGCGCCTGGCGGCCTGCGTGAGCAATCCAAGATGTGCGGCAGGGCCAGGTGCACCCTCAGCGCGGCCCAGGCAGCCAGGGCCTTCGGCTTCCCGACCACCACCACCTCCGCCGCCGCTGGCGATGGCGGCGGAGGAGGAGACGCCCCCGCCGTACGGACGCTCCAGATGGACCGGTAAGATGAGAATCTCGAGTTTGCGCGGTCACCTGTGGCAGAAAGAGGCCTCTTGTTTCATCAGCTTCTCATTTTCTCGGTTGCGGCGCGCAGGTTCCGGCCGTCGTACAACGTGACGCCGGGGGCGTACCTGCCGGTGGGGACTCTGCGGGCGCGGCCGGCGGGCGACGAAGGAGGAGGTGCGGAGGAGCAAGGGCCGGTTATCCAGTGCATGAAGTGGGGGCTCATCCCCAGCTTCTCAAGCAAAACCGACAAGCCCGACCATTTCAGGATGGTATGTTATGCCGTGTCGTATTCACAAGTTTCTGTAAGGGACATTGTAAGTTGGTGAGGTGGTGAAGTTGGTAACTGCCACGTCTTGACAGGAATGCTGTTGATTTGGATTAACAGGTTGCTGATACAATTAGTGCTAGTATTGTGTATACTTCTTATTCGACTATGCACTATGCCTGCCTTGGAGCATGGCATATGTATTTGACTATGCCTGCCTTGGAACTTAGTTTTCTGTTCATGTCTCTGTGCTCATTCAACATCTGTTTGGTTTGGCATTACATGGGTTGACTGTTTTTGTTATGTAGTTCAATGCCAGATCAGAATCTTTGAAGGAAAAGGCTTCGTTTCGGCGACTTATCCCGAAGAATAGGTGTCTTGTTGCAGTAGAAGGGTATGAACATATGGCTAACTATTATTATTTGCATATGCTATTTATGGGTTTGTTATATCTCTGTTGATCCTAAGCATGATCCCAGATGCTCTGTTTCTTAAGTCCATTGATACATTGCAAGGTATAGATTTAAGGTTATGAAATAATGCTTTGGACCTTGAATCCTTGATGTGAAATCCAGTCCTGTCAGTTATTATTCTGAAGTCTTTTTTTGTCCATTTCACCTTGTTCTTCCCCTTTCCTCCCTGCCTCCTCTCCCCTCTCTTATAGTTTAGTGCTGCTGTTGCTGCTGCAGTAGTGCTTATGGATGAGCAACCAGTCAGCTGCAGGGAAAGTAGCATAGGATTATATGTTTAGATATCGCGATTGGTTATTATTGTTTGATCAAGATCATGAGTATTTTAATCAGATTTCCTCTTTGAATTAGAAAGCCCAACTTCACATATACTCCTACTTCTGTATTGATGCAGCTTTTATTCGGAATCCCAGGTCGTCCAGGTCTTTATGACATATGAATTGAGATAACAAGGATCCCAGCACTCGATGCACGTCTCAGTGTGGCCTACTAGTAAAGCCTTTCGCCAATCACAAAACCACCAATAATCTATTCACACAAAAATGCAACTTGGCTAAGCACCTTTGTTGGGGCTTTGCAAACACTCAGACATTATCAACTGAAAACTAGAATTTCCCTGAAAAAATAAGCCCACTGGAAAATAGAAACCAGAATATCAATCATACACATTGAAACTATCAAATATATCTACATTTTTTTGATATTCTAATGATAGGTTCAGTGTTAATTCACCTGAAAAATGTATTGGCTGCTAATAGTGAAGTTTTGAGTACATGTTTATAGGCCTAAAAAGAAATACCGCTTAGCTAAATATACTAGTGTTACTCCCACTCTGAAGACACATGACATGCCGGCAACAGCATGAGTTATTTTACTTGGATTGCTGTTGATGTACCAGAAGTACCTTACTTAACTTTGACATTCTCAGTTGAACTTGGTCAAACTGGATAACGGACTACAACCTAGGGAACACAACTAGCATGATATATTGATATCCAGTTGCTACATGTCACACTTCCTTATGTTATGAATCTATTACGTTCCGCCTTTATGGGTTTTCGTGTTTATGGCATAAAGCATTTGGTTGCTAGTTCATTTTCCTATGGATGTGTTTTAACTGATGTAAGCACTTGAATTATGGAAAACTTCCCGTCGTGATAAAAATACTCAGCAACTACAGTCTTATATTAATAATGCATTAGTGTTTTGTATGGAGTTCAGGTTCTATGAGTGGAAAAAGGATGGATCGAAAAAACAGCCATATTACATTCATTTCCAGGATGAGAGACCTCTTGTGTTTGCTGCCCTCTTTGACAATTGGACAAATTCAGAAGGTCAGTATACTAAACTTCCCTTTTATTCGTATCTTGAATGCCATTGGGGTTATGGAACTGAAAGTATGATTTTTTAGTGGTGATCATACTCACTATATAGTTCAACTATATATTCATAAGAGCATCTTAATATGGACTTGATATTACTAGTTTTAAGTGTGAAGGTTGTTATTTCCAGATGGTGAGGTTCAGAGCTGTTTCCCTTCGTTTTGTTGCTGTGATTCAATTCTTAGGAGTTACTCCAGCAGAACATTTTCTGCTAACACCTCTTGTAACTTATTATAGTCGAATGTCTAGTGACTACTGTAGCAGCAATGTGGCTGTTCACCGGCTTGCTGGCTCATTATCTCTTGGAAGACAGAGATAAGAATACTTACTTTGCTTGTCAGTAGAGATTATTTCTTTAGGTATTGCTGATCAAGCATGAACTAGTTGAAGTAGATCAAAATTATTTGGCTAATTGTTGCAGACATCTGGGGTCATAATTAGGATGTAAAATTTTCTTATATGCACCCCCGTAGTTGTAGTCAAAGTTATGTAGATCAGAATTGGTTTAGAGACAGGAAGAATTTGTTACTCATTGGATTTTTCTTGTTATGTTAATGTGCCTAGTGGGTTAGACATTACCAGTAGGATGGAATTCAATAATGCAAGTTTTAAACTGTATACTTTACACTGAAGTTGAAGTATTACCCTCATAAATAACCACTTTTCTTGAAACTAATACATCCAGTGCACAATCATTGCAAAGGAAGGGTCGAAAGCTATGGCCTGGACATGGGTAGAACACTACATATTATAATATCTATATTTAAACTGCAAGACATTAGCAAATACTATCTAGCATAGATTGACACTATTGATGTTTTGTAGTACATTACTTTTTAATTATGTTTCTTTTTGATGATATTTTTGGGGCTGATTTTTCCTTTGTACATATCTCATTTTGCTTTCTGTTGTTCACAGATGTATACTTGTGCCAATTTGTTATAATTGAATAAAAATTTAAAGGCTGTTATTACTATGATTCCTAAAGGATAATTTGTTTACTGCAGTACTAATATTACCTTCTATTTTTCCCCAGGAGAGACCCTCCATACATTTACTATTTTGACTACCCATGTTTCAACTTCTTTGAAATGGCTTCATGGTCAGTTGCTACTCCTTGCCCTAGGTTCTCAGATTGTTCATTCATGTACTGTCGCCTAGTCTTTAGCTGCTCTGAAAATTGCTTCAAAGTTCGTTGGATTACTGACAATACCTATTATTTTACATTTCCTCAAGCTATATGTTTAATGGAACTATCGAATGGATAGTTTGGGAATCCACTGGTTGGTTAGTGTATGGAGTGGCTTTCTTCATGTTCCTTTTGCAAAGTCTTGTGTAGGGCTAAGGAAGGGAGATAGGTAGTTGGTTCTCAATGAAATAGAAATACCAATATATCATGTATGATGGAACCATAATGCCTGGTAAGGATTCTTGTTGGTGTGCATTTTAACAGGGGTAAATGGATAATGCCTCATTTTGGTAATAGATATAGGAAACTTATTTGCACATGGTGTTTCTGTGTGATGCATTATTTGAGACTTTAGCATGTGCTGACAGATAGAATGCCGGTAATATTGGGTGATGAAGAATCTGTTAATGCTTGGTTGAACAATAGCTCCGTGAAGCTGGAAGAAATAACTGCACCCTATGAAGGAACTGATTTAGTAAGTCCATGATATGAATCATGTTACACGTACATACATGATCTTTCTAAATCATCTTTTTTTTACTGTAATCAGTCATTGATTTGGATGGAATTCTACTTTAATGATGTTACTTTTAGTTTTATACTTTAACCCTGCAGGAGACACATTTCCATGTTTACAAGCCGCTTGCATCTTGTATCTTATATCTTTGTCTTGTAATGTTATTGTCCGTCATCATAACTCATAAGGCATGCCTTTACTCAAATTAGAGACCGTAGGAAGTTATCTGCGCCTTTTGAAACTTCAGGGACCAATGTGGTCTCTTTGCCAAACTTGTGGGACCAAAATGATTATCGCTCGAGTTTATGATAATGTGGTTCTATAACGTTATTTAATCAACCCCTTCTCCAGGTTTGGTATCCAGTGACAACTGCAATGGGCAAAACATCATTTCAGGGTCCTGATTGCATCAAGGAGGTAGGAAACTATATTTTACTATGTTGCATCGGTTCTTTTCGATGTCTGATACATTTGTACTGATGATAATTGTAAAAGTACCCCATTTTGTGTTTTCTGCAAATGAACAAGATGTGCAATGATTTTATTTTCCTGCTGCTTGCCAAACTGCAGGTGAAAATGGGACCTAGTGAAAAGCCAATTTCAAATTTCTTCACCAAGAAAGCAGCCGCATCAGTGAAGCCTGAGAAGGCATCAGGAGAGTTTGCAGAAGCACAAGCTTTCAAGACTGCAAAAGAGGAGCGCGATGATGATTCAGGCGAAAACCCATCGAACAAAATAGAGCAACACCAGGCTTCTTCAGAGAAGCAAAATGCTTCAAGCACAGTAGTTAAGAACGAACCTGTCACTTTGGACCCGCAAGCTTTTTACAAAGCTGATGAAGATATCAAGAAAGAAGGCGGGATGCTGCCTGATGACGCAGTCGAGAGACGAGATCCTTTCGGCATCAAGAGGAAGATAGAGGACACTGGAGTTAAGGCAGAGGTAGAAATGGAGATGGAGAAAGGTGGGAGGTCACCGGTCACCCCCGCGAAGAAGGCGGCGAAGGGCCCGAAGGATGGGCAAGCGTCGCTGTTTTCTTACTTTGCAAAGAAGTAGAGTAGCTTCTCAGGTAGTGTAGGAAGCTTTCTGCTTTGCAAACTGTCTGTTAAGCAGTTTGTTGTAACAAAACCTTGTCTAGTGAGTAGTTCTCTCCACTACTGCAAGTGGTATGGTACTACGTGGTACAGTATCGCCTAACAATGCATGAAGTGCATGAAACAATGAAACAATGCATGAATTGTGGTGATGCGGTGGAGGGAGTGTACCTCGACTGGTGTGGGCACCGTGTATGTGATTCGGCTGGGGTGTTAGGGCAACTCCAACGCGCCGACACAAACGGATGCGCGTTTTGTCCGCCTTCTATCGTGTCCGCTTTCTATCCGGTTTGCGCGTTCGCGTCAACGCACGTGTTCGCTTTCTATCTGGCGACCTGCGTAGTTGCCCAACGCGTCGATGCAAACGCATATTTAAACAGAAAATAACTAATTAAACATAAATTAACCATTCATTACAACTAATTAAAACTAATTAACCGTAAAACTAAAAAGTGCTTCTTTCCTCACTTGGGCCTTCCAAGTGAGAGAGGGCCCATTGATATTAAATCTATTTTAATAATTCCAAAACAATTTGTGAATTCACAATAAATAAATATCAAACATATTTAGACCAATATGGAACTTTTCCGGCCCTCCAGTTTTACCCGGTTTTCTCAAAACTGTTCCCGGTACTTTACCGGTGCTCCGAAACGATTTCGGTTTTCTCTCCGATTAAATCTCAATCACTCCAAAACTTTTTCGATGTGTTATACTCGTGCTCCTATCACTCTAGTACTCAACAAATCTACCACCCTTAAGTGTATTCCCCCATAGGTTCGGTAGAATATAGACATGAACCAGAAGCTGGCTTTCTTCGGATCAATAACCAATAGCGGAGCCATGGACACCCATAATGGTTCCCGCACCTACACGAATATGAATTCGAGTGAACCTCTGGTTGACATGCCAATCCCTTTGCTTCGCGATACTTTACAAAACATGAGGTGAGATTATATAGGTATCCGCATGATCAACTCATTAATCATTATACCAATTATCCTCATATCGGTTTTGTTCTTTTTCTCGTTCACGTATTCCGTATCCCATGTGATCTATTCACAAAGTATCCGGCCGGATGTTGGTGGATACGTAATACCGAGAGGGCCCAAAGAATATCTCTCGTGAATAGGAGGAGCAAATCCCAACTTGAATCATCAAGTCCCTAGACATACTTTTGAGTGTGAGTGAGCAAAGCCTTTATAGCCACGCCTGTTACGGGTGGTGTTTGGACAGAGTCAAAACCCACCCTCCGGTATGTAGGTACTTAACATTCTCATGGTCTATAAGGATACATGAAAATGTCAACTCATCTGATGATTTAACTCATAATACAATGATGACTAAATCTCAAAGCAAATCATACAATTGGGTCGGTTCAGCACCCTTGTTCTGGCAATAACGTGCTCCCATATATTACCGGCATATTCAATGCCCTATGTCAGGAAAACATGACATCCATAATACACATGTTAGTCCTAGAGGCAGACTAAGAACACTTTGTGTTTATACTCCACATCTGCATATGTGTTTTCCTCCGAAGGCAGTTAACATGCACTTAGCAAACCTCCCCATAGGCCATTGCAGTTATAGCACAGACATATAAACATTAATAATGAACCTGGAATTATAATAATACATTTTATTATTGCCTCTAGGGCATAATTCCAACAAGGTAAATATAGGCCAAAGGGCGGCCACCCCCCTCCCAGGCGCCCTGGCGCGGCCAGGAGGGGTGGGGGGGCGCTAGGTGGCCGCCTGGGTGGGCCCTGGTCCCCCCTCCGGCACTCCTTCGGTGATCCGGAAGCTTCCTGTACGCTGATTTTTAATCTGGTTTTTTGGAATTTTTGGAGCTATGTAAATATGGGTAAAAAATCTGCAACTTACAGACATCAGCAGACAGAAACTGGCACTGGCTGCACTGAGTTAGTAGGTTAGTACAAATATGTGTAAAAAGATATAAAGGTGTAGCAAAACACATAGCAATGTCACCTAAAAGAGCATGGAACAAGCAGAAATTATAGATACGTTTGGGAAGTATCAGCACGTCGAGGAGGCGAAGCGAGGTTCACGCACTTTTAGAGAGAGAAATCAGCCCCGACCACATCGCCTTCTCCTCGGCCTCCGAGATTTTGATGGCGCGTTGGAGCGCCACCTCCTCCTCGGCGACGGCGAGTTGGAAGGCCGCCTCCTCTACCTCCTCTTCGGGCGCGACAGTGGCCGGCGGGGGCACGACACACCCACCCCCAAGCGCTGCACCCACCGGTTGTGGCCACACCACGTTCTGGTCGCGTAGTGAGGCGGCCAGGTTGGACGGCACGGGGACGCAGTCGCGGCTCAGGCGCTACTGGCCCGACAGCCCAACGTGCCGTCCCGTCTATGGGCAACTTTGGTGGTCTTTGCATTGTTTGGGCCAGTTCGGTGTTCTCTGGTTCCCTTCTTTTTGCTGAATCATTTGCTCTCGGGATTCGATTTACGTCCATCCAGTCTGGGGATTTGTGGACGCTTGTGAATATATATGGACCATGCGCTGGTGATGCCCGTACCACCTATACATCCTGGCTCTTTGATCTTGATATCCCTCAGGGGGAAGATTGGATGTTGGTTGGTGATTTTAACCATATCCGATCCCCTGATAACCATAATAGGGGAGGCGGAAACCCTGCTGACATGCTCACCTTCAACGACTTTATATGGGCGCAATCGCTTGTCGAACTCCCGATCAAAGGGCGCTCTTTCACGTGAAGTAACATGCAACAGGACCCGCTTCTTGAGTAGCTCGATTGGCATTTCACTTCGATTGACTGGGCGGCTAAATACCCCAATACTGTTGTAATGCCGCTTGGGAAACCTATCTCATATCACTCCCCATGTTATGTCAGCATTCAAACTCATATCCCCAAACCTTCTCTCTTCCGTTTAGAGGATTTCTGGGTTTCTAGTCCTGGTTTCTTCGAGATTGTTCAGTCGGTGTGGGGCAGGTCTGTAACACCCTCAGATCCAGTACAGTAATCACTACAGTGATTCCACTGTTAGTGATCATTACTGTTGATGATCAAGCCATGATCACCTTTGATCATAGCTCTGTCAGATTCTCACCCTGTTAAAAATTTCAAATAGGTGTGGATTGTAAAATCTTGCTCCAAAAAAATTGTGGATGCCAGTCAATCAACATGATCATGGTTGAACCAAGTCACCCTTAGTCATTTGAATAATCACAAGTCTATGTTGATTGTGAAACCAATGTTGTGGGGTTATCAAACTTGTTTTGAAAATTTAAATGAAAATGGAAATCTTAGTTGAACCAAAATAATGGAATCTATTTATAAAATGCCTAGCAATCTTAAGCCATGATAATATAGCAATAGTTGTTTTATTAAAAATGGTATAGTAATATAAAGGGATAATATTTAAAATAAAAACAATAGTTGGGAATTGTTAAATTGCCATGGAATAAAATAAATATATGGGAATTTTAAATGCACTAAAAATTATGGAAACAATTTTATAAAATGCCTAATAATCAGTAGGCCATAATAAAAATGAATTAGGGTTTTATTATAATGTTTTAATAATGTAGATAAATAAAAACAGTAGCAAAATAATAGCTTTTACCTCATATTAAATAATTTAAAGGTCTAAAGGATTTTATTTTTGTACCAAACTTTTTGTGGCATCATGTTAAAGTGTAACAATAATATAGGTGCAATTATAACATTTTACAAAAATCAAAACCTAGCTAAAATAAATTAAAACAGAAAAGAATAAATCAAAAAAAAGGAAAAAATACCGAAAACCCTATCTAGCGCATGTGGGCGAGGTCCCCTGGCCCAGCCGGCCCGCCCCCTTCTCTCCTCATCCCCTTCACCTACCCCCCCACCCCCGTACACGCACAGGGCATGGCCATGGCCACTGGCCACGCCATGGCCGCCCCCTCCGCTCACCTGCTCCCCCTCCCATCTCACCTCCCCCCCTCTGGATAAGGGCGAGCACCACCCCCCCATCCCCTGGACGCCCCAAGTCTCTTCCCCTCACTCTCCCCCCCGCCGGTTCTCCCCCATGCCCGAGAGCTCGCCGAGCCACCATGGTCACGGTTGGCGTGCACGCACGGCCAACGGCGTCGGCAGGCCGCGCCCCCATGTCCGAGAGCCTCCCCTCCCTCGCCCTCGCCTCCCCGGGAAGTCCTTCGTCGCCGGGCCGCCTCCTACGCCGCGAATCGGGCCTTTTCCCGCCGCCACGGCCGCCGCACCACGGCGCCAAATTCGCCGCGCTCGCTACCTCTCCGGCCTCCCCGAGCACGTCCTCGCGTTTACAGTGAGCTCCTCTGCCCGTTCCCCCTCCTTCCCCATCGAAATTGGTCGCCGTTTTGCCGCCGTTCCGTGGTGCCCGTGGGCACGTCCACCATGGTCGGGTCTGCGCTCGCCGTGGCGGGATCCGGCTGGCCGCCGCGCCTTGGCACACGGCTGCGCCCCGCCGCGCCGCTGCCTGGCCGCCCCACCACCGCGGCATTCCCCCCCCCCCCTCGCCGGAGGGGCCTCCTCCGTGCGTTGCTCACCGCCGGCACCCACTGGTTTTAACCAGTGGGCTAACTGCCCTGTTAAACATCCCGTGTTAAACTTAACCCCCATCAGTGTTAACCCCTGGTGAGTATGACAGATGGGCCCCATGCCTTAAACTTAACTAAAAACTGATTAGTTAGTGCTGAGTCACTTACACCTGGGCCCCACTGTTATTTGATTTAATAAAATGGATATTATAAATTTCTAGAGTATGACATGTGGGCCCATGTGCCAGATTAATTAAATTAAATGTTTTATAAAATTCCAGTGAGTATGACATGTGGGTCCAAGGATATTTAAAATTTAATAAAATGTTTTATAAATAAACAGAGGCTGACATGTGGGTCCCACATGTCAGGCACTATTTTGGATAATGTTCTGGATAATGTTGAATAAATAATAAAGAAATTCAGAAAATCATTTAAATGATTTAAAACTTTGAAATTCAATAACATTTAAACCGTAACTCGGATTCAAAAACTTTATACATGAAAATTGATTAGAAAAATATAACGAATACGGATACGCTATCCGTATTTCTACCACCCCCCCTCTAACGTACCGAACATCGACATTCCCCCCTTCGGGCTGTCTGTCGATAATTCCCGGTACCGATAAAATTTGCCCGGATCAAAATACTTTGTATACGAAAGTTACTCAGAACGGATCAACGATTACAGATACGATACCCATATCCTCACCACACCCCTCTAACATACCGATCATCGAACTGTCCCCCCCCTCCGGTGGCACTGTCCGATAGATTGCCCGATACCGATAAACTTTCCGGATGAATTTGTTCTGAACATGAAAGTTGTTCGGAATAGATCAACTGACCCGGATACACCACCCACCCGTGTGTCGGATGTCCACGACACCTCCGGCATGATATCTCCCCCCCTCCGGACACCTTGTCCGATAATCACCCGGAGCCGGTATTTCATCCCCAGATGAATTCCCGCTCCGAGCAACGTGCATCGTACCGCGATAGAACCCTGTTTACAATTCACCTGTTATGTCTTGCATTTGTATTGCTATTATTGTTGTGTATTTATTGCTTCTTCCCCCCTTAATCTCCGGTAGACCCCGCTGCTGTCGTCGACTACACCGATGCTGAGTACGACTACTTCGTCGACGATCGTACCGCTACCGTCGAGCTTACAGGCAAGCAGAGCCATTCTCTTCCCCAGATATCGCCTATCTTTCCGTACATTTCTTGCACTAGGCATTGTTACTGCTGCTGCTACGATTACAATCCTATTCACTTGCATAGCCTGATTTTGTCGCCCCTTGATGTACCTTCCTTTAATCCTATGCCGTCTATTATTACTTATGCATTATTCAGCAGTAAGCCCTGCGCATTGTTGGCTAGGATTAGATAGAGGGTCGTGATCACTCAGGGGAGTGAACGCGAGAACATATATTACAACTGCAACAGGTACGGATCAATGCAGACACCCTAGGGAACCTACAACGGCGAGACTCTGCCGAGTCGCTTCGAGTTTGACTTACGAGTGGAATGGACTCGTATTTCACTCTCGTCGGCTCAGTAGCGTAGCATCACCGGGATGATATGAGGTTTACCTCTTTAGTTCATCCCACTGATGTCTCAGTCGAGCCAGCTCAAGTGTACCATCGAGGGTGATTCCTCCTGGTTTCACTTAACGGTAGGGACTCGAACCAACTGGTGTCCTTAAAGGTAAGAAGTCGGGCGACCCAACGGTGCCCGCGAGAGGTATTGCGACGGGACGACAGGGAGGGTACGACCAGTGTACCGGTGTGCTTGGCCCCTGGTCGTTGGCCGCGAGAGTTACCAACCCCCGAAAGTCGAGCTCCTCCCGGAGCACACGCGAGACAAGGTAAGGAGACGGTTCACCTTGTTGGTAACCGCAGTGACTTGGTGGGACGACAGGGCAGGCACCGATGTACTGGTGGTCCTGGCTGCTGTCGTTGTCCGCGGGTCAGTTAAGTCGAGGCAACGATAACGGTTGTCTCGCAGGTTAATTAAAATGCTAAATGGTTCAGTGAATGTCTTGAGTTGGCTATATGCCATGTACGCACTACCTACCCGTGGGAACTACGAGTTATGGGCTCCTCTGCTTCGTAGTGTCGTCCGAGGACTCTTCAGACGTCAGCAGTACCGCGGCCTGCGCCGGGAAGTGGTGTTGTCTTATTTTGCTCGCGCGGTGGTGTCTTATTTGGATTTGCTTTAACTTCACCGGCCAGCCTCGCACCGTGCAGGAGTACGTCGGGGTTAGGGTCCAAAGCCCCGCGTACATAGGATATAGTCCGGCGGATGACCTCTCTGTTGAGTTTGAAAGATGGGCTATGAAGTGTCGGATAGCCTCGGTGGAGCGTTCCCTAACAAGGTTCCCGCCACCCTGGAGATCCGTGCGTGTAGCGTAACACAAGTGCACCCCTGCAGGGAAGATTAATCTATCGGTAGCCGTGTCCACGGTAACAGGACGCTTTATGCTGAAGCTGGATCTTACCACTAGAAACTATTAATATTAAACTGTATGGTTCCGGGTTCTCTTCCTCGCGGGGATGTCGAGGAGGTGAACTCGGAGGCATTGTTAATTATTACAACTTATTATTATTCAATGTTGCAGCAACTTCTGCTTCATTGTTACTTTACTGCTTTATATAAACTGTTGGCTGATTCTTACCTCATGCTGCAAGACATCGTCGGAAGATGCTAGTCTTCGATAGGCCTAGATTCTTACCCTTGCTCTGGATTTCTGTCTTTTAGTCCACTATATACAGCCTCTTCTTTCCGTTGATACAATGCATAATGCTTAGTAGCGGACGTAAGACTCGCGGGTATACTAGATACTCACCTGCTTTATTTCCTTTACTGTTTTGCCTGATCGGCCGCTGCAGTCGACGTTGGAGTCCAGGAGCATGAGATCCCCGATGTCGACCACCGCAACGTGAAGATCCCCGATGCCTTCTACGACGTCGAGTTCCCCGTTGACCAGGAGTATCTTGGAGGTTCCCAGGCAGGAGGCCTCGCCTTTCGATCGTTGTTGTTTATGTGCTAGCCTTCTTAAGGCAACCTTGTATCCTTGTGTCTGTACTCAGATACTATTGCTTCCGCTGACTTTGTGCTCTCGAGCTGTTGTATTCGAGCCCTCATGGCCCTGGCTTGTATTAAACAGTTTGTATTATTTTATTTGTAGAGTTGTGTTGTGATATCTCACCGTGAGTCCCTAATCTCGATCGTGTACCTTGCGTGTATGATTACTGTACACGGCTTGATTTTGGGGGCGTCACAAGTTGGTATCAGAGCCGACTGCCTGTAGGAAGCCCCTAACCACTCCTTGGTCGAAGTTGAGTCTAGTATTTGCAAAACTACTTTGCTAACTTAATGTTTGGCTTACGGGCCCACATCGATGTCACTACGTGTGATATCTTTGGTATTAGGATCTTTTTCTCCGTACCTATGCTCTGGGACTCTGCTCTCTTATCCTTGCTGGTAAAGTTTTATTAACGCTGACTTTAGGTTCTCGTACCTCCTTCCTTCCGGAGAGCTCTGCATTCTCGATGATCGCCTGATTCACCTAAAGATTTCGACGATTACTCTCTGATCAATTCCCGAGATCCTACGTGTTCATCGCCTTTGCAATCCCCTGCCACCGATAAGTCCGTGTGGATAGTTGCATCCACCTCCCGATCTGAAAGTCATAAATCCCTTGTACTTAAGCATCGAATTATTCCGATGCTTCCATCATCTGATGCCTTTGCATTCTTTCTCCTTCTGGTTGGGTGCCGATACTCACACCAGATTCTTTGCGAACCACCCGACCTGTGGTGGATTATTATCCGAATAATCTTACATGGCTTCTTCCATGTATCAATTGGATCCATTGTGTGAAATACCATCCTTGCCCCTCGATGCTTTGTGTTATCATCGACCACCCCCTTGACTCTCTGCCAGTACAACTTGGTCGTGTATATCGTGCTCTGCTTTCCCTTGGGAAAGATATACACCTGATACTTGTGTATCATCACATTTTCCATTCCATTGGTCTGTTTAATCTTTCTTTTAATATAAATTATCTGGGCAGTGATAATTCCCTGCTTATGTAAACACTTTGGTGTGCTACATTGTTTGTACAACTAGTTACGATTGTTGATGACCTTTCGGTGACCACCGATGGACGAGAACTTTGCCAATTGGTCCGCCTCGTCTTAACGAGCAGGAAAATGGTTCTCTTCGTCCCTCGCCCTTGGCACTGATGTTGTTGCCGACATAGTTAACAATTTGTTCTCCGTCATACCTTCCAACTTGATCGCATTGAATGTCACCACCCTGGTTCTATGTGGGCCCATACCCACAGTTCCACAGGACCGAAACCTGACTCTTGTCCTCTACCTTGTGATATTCCGTCCGATATCAGACTCAGTGCTTGTGTCTGGTGATCGGGGGCCCATTCCCATCTTCCGTCATCGGCATCGAATACGTGCCTATCCTCTTAAATCTTCTCACGATGTACTTCCCTGAGCTTAAACTCGGAAGGACTTTGTACCCCATACCCTTGAGCAACCCCATTTAATTGATCTTGTATCGATCCGACCCCCTTAAGCTTTATCTCTTAACCTGTTCGTAAGTACGATGAAGACCCCGAAGAAGGGATTACAACTCATCAAGATGCACCGATGTAGAGAGATGAAGACAACAACGTGAAGGATTAACTCCTTCGATACAGACAACAAGCACCAGAAGATTTTTTAGAAGACGAAACCGAAACTCTACCCCTTACACTACTTTTTAATTCTCGGGACGAGAATTCTTTGTAGTGGTGGAGATTTGTAACACCCTCAGATCCAGTACAGTAATCACTACAGTGATTCCACTGTTAGTGATCATTACTGTTGATGATCAAGCCATGATCACCTTTGATCATAGCTCTGTCAGATTCTCACCCTGTTAAAAATTTCAAATAGGTGTGGATTGTAAAATCTTGCTCCAAAAAAATTGTGGATGCCAGTCAATCAACATGATCATGGTTGAACCAAGTCACCCTTAGTCATTTGAATAATCACAAGTCTATGTTGATTGTGAAACCAATGTTGTGGGGTTATCAAAATTGTTTTGAAAATTTAAATGAAAATGGAAATCTTAGTTGAACCAAAATAATGGAATCTATTTATAAAATGCCTAGCAATCTTAAGCCATGATAATATAGCAATAGTTGTTTTATTAAAAATGGTATAGTAATATAAAGGGATAATATTTAAAATAAAAACAATAGTTGGGAATTGTTAAATTGCCATGGAATAAAATAAACATATGGGAATTTTAAATGCACTAAAAATTATGGAAACAATTTTATAAAATTCCTAATAATCAGTAGGCCATAATAAAAATGAATTAGGGTTTTATTATAATATTTTAATAATGTAGATAAATAAAAACAGTAGCAAAATAATAGCTTTTACCTCATATTAAATAATTTAAAGGTCTAAAGGATTTTATTTTTGTACCAAACTTTTTGTGGCATCATGTTAAAGTGTAACAATAATATAGGTGCAATTATAACATTTTACAAAAATCAAAACCTAGCTAAAATAAATTAAAACAGAAAAGAATAAATCAAAAAAAAGGAAAAAATACCGAAAACCCTATCTAGCGCATGTGGGCGAGGTCCCCTGTTCCAGCCGGCCCGCCCCCTTCTCTCCTCATCCCCTTCACCTGCCCCCCACCCCCGTACACGCACAGGGCATGGCCATGGCCACTGGCCACGCCATGGCCGCCCCCTCCGCTCACCTGCTCCCCCTCCCATCTCACCTGCCCCCCCTCTGGATAAGGGCGAGCACCACCCCCCATCCCCTGGACGCCCCAAGTCTCTTCCCCTCACTCTCCCCCCCCCCGCCGGTTCTCCCCCATGCCCGAGAGCTCGCCGAGCCACCATGGTCACGGTTGGCTTGCACGCACAGCCAACGGCGTCGGCAGGCCGCGCCCCCATGTCCGAGAGCCTCCCCTCCCTCGCCCTCGCCTCCCCGGGAAGTCCTTCGTCGCCGGGCCGCCTCCTACGCCGCGAATCGGGCCTTTTCCCGCCGCCACGGCCGCCGCACCACGGCGCCAAATTCGCCACGCTCGCTACCTCTCCGGCCTCCCCGAGCACGTCCTCACGTTTACAGTGAGCTCCTCTGCCCGTTCCCCCTCCTTCCCCATCGAAATTGGTCGCCGTTTTGCCGCCGTTCCGTGGTGCCCGTGGGCACGTCCACCATGGTCGGGTCTGCGCTCGCCGTGGCGGGATCCGGCTGGCCGCCGCGCCTTGGCACACGGCTGCGCCCCGCCGCGCCGCTGCCTGGCCGCCCCACCACCGCGGCATTCCCCCCCCCCCTCGCCGGAGGGGCCTCCTCCGTGCGTTGCTCACCGCCGGCACCCACTGGTTTTAACCAGTGGGCTAACTGCCCTGTTAAACATCCCGTGTTAAACTTAACCCCCATCAGTGTTAACCCCTGGTGAGTATGACAGATGGGCCCCATGCCTTAAACTTAACTAAAAACTGATTAGTTAGTGCTGAGTCACTTACACCTGGGCCCCACTGTTATTTGATTTAATAAAATGGATATTATAAATGTCTAGAGTATGACATGTGGGCCCATGTGCCAGATTAATTAAATTAAATGTTTTATCAAATTCCAGTGAGTATGACATGTGGGTCCAGGGATATTTAAAATTTAATAAAATGTTTTATAAATAAACAGAGGCTGACATGTGGGTCCCACATGTCAGGCACTGTTTTGGATAATGTTCTGGATAATGTTGAATAAATAATAAAGAAATTCAGAAAATCATTTAAATGATTTAAAACTTTGAAATTCAATAACTTTTAAACCGTAACTCGGATTCAAAAACTTTATACATGAAAATTGATTAGAAAAATATAACGAATACGGATACGCTATCCGTATGTCTACCACCCCCCCTCTAATGTACCGAACATCGACATTCCCCCCTTCGGGCTGTCTGTCGATAATTCCCGGTACCGATA
The DNA here is from genome assembly GCA_950022295.1 of Bromus sterilis. Lineage (NCBI taxonomy): Eukaryota > Viridiplantae > Streptophyta > Magnoliopsida > Poales > Poaceae > Bromus > Bromus sterilis. The sequence goes on along the minus strand of OX465599.1, from coordinate 276,306,541 downwards.
AAATTTGCCCGGATCAAAATACTTTGTATACGAAAGTTACTCAGAACGGATCAACGATTACAGATACGATACCCATATCCTCACCACACCCCTCTAACATACCGATCATCGAACTATCCCCCCCCTCCGGTGGCACTGTCCGATAGATTGCCCGATACCGATAAACTTTCCGGATGAATTTGTTCTGAACATGAAAGTTGTTCGGAATAGATCAACTGACCCGGATACACCACCCACCCGTGTGTCGGATGTCCACGACACCTCCGGCATGATATCTCCCCCCCTCCGGACACCTTGTCCGATAATCACCCGGAGCCGGTATTTCATCCCCAGATGAATTCCCGCTCCGAGCAACGTGCATCGTACCGCGATAGAACCCCGTTTACAATTCACCTGTTATGTCTTGCATTTGTATTGCTATTATTGTTGTGTATTTATTGCTTCTTCCCCCCTTAATCTCCGGTAGACCCCGCTGCTGTCGTCGACTACACCGATGCTGAGTACGACTACTTCGTCGACGATCGTACCGCTACTGTCGAGCTTACAGGCAAGCAGAGCCATTCTCTTCCCCAGATATCGCCTATCTTTCCGTACATTTCTTGCACTAGGCATTGTTACTGCTGCTGCTACGATTACAATCCTATTCACTTGCATAGCCTGATTTTGTCGCCCCTTGATGTACCTTCCTTTAATCCTATGCCGTCTATTATTACTTATGCATTATTCAGCAGTAAGCCCTGCGCATTGTTGGCTAGGATTAGATAAAGGGTCGTGATCACTCAGGGGAGTGAACGCGAGAACATATATTACAACTGCAACAGGTACGGATCAATGCAGACACCCTAGGGAACCTACAACGGCGAGACTCTGCCGAGTCGCTTCGAGTTTGACTTACGAGTGGAATGGACTCGTATTTCACTCTCGTCGGCTCAGTAGCGTAGCATCACCGGGATGATATGAGGTTTACCTCTTTAGTTCATCCCGCTGATGTCTCAGTCGAGCCAGCTCAAGTGTACCATCGAGGGTGATTCCTCCTGGTTTCACTTAACGGTAGGGACTCGAACCAACTGGTGTCCTTAAAGGTAAGAAGTCGGGCGACCCAACGGTGCCCGCGAGAGGTATTGCGACGGGACGACAGGGAGGGTACGACCAGTGTACCGGTGTGCTTGGCCCCTGGTCGTTGGCCGCGAGAGTTACCAACCCCCGAAAGTCGAGCTCCTCCCGGAGCACACGCGAGACAAGGTAAGGAGACGGTTCACCTTGTTGGTAACCGCAGTGACTTGGTGGGACGACAGGGCAGGCACCGATGTACTGGTGGTCCTGGCTGCTGTCGTTGTCCGCGGGTCAGTTAAGTCGAGGCAACGATAACGGTTGTCTCGCAGGTTAATTAAAATGCTAAATGGTTCAGTGAATTTCTTGAGTTGGCTATATGCCATGTACGCACTACCTACCCGTGGGAACTACGAGTTATGGGCTCCTCTGCTTCGTAGTGTCGTCCGAGGACTCTTCAGACGTCAGCAGTACCGCGGCCTGCGCCGGGAAGTGGTGTTGTCTTATTTTGCTCGCGCGGTGGTGTCTTATTTGGATTTGCTTTAACTTCACCGGCCAGCCTCGCACCGTGCAGGAGTACGTCGGGGTTAGGGTCCAAAGCCCCGCGTACATAGGATATAGTCCGGCGGATGACCTCTCTGTTGAGTTTGAAAGATGGGCTATGAAGTGTCGGATAGCCTCGGTGGAGCGTTCCCTAACAAGGTTCCCGCCACCCTGGAGATCCGTGCGTGTAGCGTAACACAAGTGCACCCCTGCAGGGAAGATTAATCTATCGGTAGCCGTGTCCACGGTAACAGGACGCTTTATGCTGAAGCTGGATCTTACCACTAGAAACTATTAATATTAAACTGTATGGTTCCGGGTTCTCTTCCTCGCGGGGATGTCGAGGAGGTGAACTCGGAGGCATTGTTAATTATTACAACTTATTATTATTCAATGTTGCAGCAACTTCTGCTTCATTGTTACTTTACTGCTTTATATAAACTGTTGGCTGATTCTTACCTCATGCTGCAAGACATCGTCGGAAGATGCTAGTCTTCGATAGGCCTAGATTCTTACCCTTGCTCTGGATTTCTGTCTTTTAGTCCACTATATACAGCCTCTTCTTTCCGTTGATACAATGCATAATGCTTAGTAGCGGACGTAAGACTCGCGGGTATACTAGATACTCACCTGCTTTATTTCCTTTACTGTTTTGCCTGATCGGCCGCTGCAGTCGACGTTGGAGTCCAGGAGCATGAGATCCCCGATGTCGACCACCGCAACGTGAAGATCCCCGATGCCTTCTACGACGTCGAGTTCCCCGTTGACCAGGAGTATCTTGGAGGTTCCCAGGCAGGAGGCCTCGCCTTTCGATCGTTGTTGTTTATGTGCTAGCCTTCTTAAGGCAACCTTGTATCCTTGTGTCTGTACTCAGATACTATTGCTTCCGCTGACTTTGTGCTCTCGAGCTGTTGTATTCGAGCCCTCGTGGCCCTGGCTTGTATTAAACAGTTTGTATTATTTTATTTGTAGAGTTGTGTTGTGATATCTCACCGTGAGTCCCTAATCTCGATCGTGTACCTTGCGTGTATGATTACTGTACACGGCTTGATTTTGGGGGCGTCACAAGGTCACTCTACACCCCCAACTCTGCAGCTTTGCTATGCAAAAAACTGAAGTGTCTCCGCTATGAACTTAAGCGCTGGAGTAAAAGTCTCTCCCGCATGAATGTTTGGATAGATAATTCAAACCGGACTTTGAGTGAACTGGATGCCCTTGAGGATCGCCGCCCTCTTTCTGTTCCTGAAATGAATTTCAGAGGTATTTTGAAGAAACACCTGATGGCCCTGCTGGAGTCTAAGAAGTCGTACTAAAAGAAAAGATGCACTGTTCGTTACTTCAAATTTGGGGACGGTAATACAAAATTTTTCCAAAGAGTTGCGACCAAAAGATACATGCGTAACTCCATCGCTACTCTTCGAATGGCTAATGATACAGTTGTCACGGGTCATGTCGCCAAAGAGGCAGTTCTGTTTCATGCTTACAAGGAGCGCCTTGGCCGCTCGAGCCCGGTGAATATGAAGTTTGATCTATCTGCGATAATCAGGAAAGTAGAAGGCCTGGACTCTTTATCTGTGCCGTTCACCAAAGAGGAGATAGATGATGTTGTTAAGAAGATGCCCTCTGATCGGGCTCCTGGACCGGATGGGTTTGGGGCTGGATTTCTTAAATCGTGTTGGCACTTGATCAAAGAGGACTTCTATCAGTTCTGCTTCAACTTTTATGAAGGGGGTCTGAATATTGAAAGTTTGAACACAGGGCTCATCACTCTAATTCCGAAAATTCAGTCACCGGAGACGCCCGATGACTATAGGCCGATTACCCTTTTGAACTGCTGTCTTAAACTCATCACAAAAATATTAGCTAATCGGCTTCAGCGTCTGATCCTCAAGATTATCCATCGTAACCAGTATGGATTTCTGCGGGGGCGCTCCATCCAAGATTGTCTCGCATGGGCGTTCGAGTACCTGCATCAATGCCAGTCCTCGGGGCGGAGTGTGGTGGTTCTTAAACTAGACTTTGCCAAAGCATTCGATACGATTGAACATTCACCGATGTTGGAGATCATGAAGTATATGGGCTTTGATGATAGGTGGTTGGGATGGATTGACTGTCTTTTCTCATCGGCAAAATCTGCGTGCTTCTGAATGGTACTCCAGGGCGACCGTTTGAGTGCAAACGGGGGGTTAGGCAGGATGACCCTCTGTCGCCGCTGATTTTTGTGTTAGCAGTGGACTTGCTTCAATCAGCTATCAACGAGGAATTTCGTCGAGGGACGATTGTCCAAACCATCCCAAATGGGGAGGTGGACTACCCCGTTATCCAGTACATGGATGATACAATTTTGATCATGCCGGCCGATGTGGATCAAGTGCTGAAAATCAAGGCAGTTCTCCAAGACTATGCTGATTCTTTCGGTCTGCGAATCAATTTTCTGAAGTCTACCCTGGTGCCCATAAACACACCACCCGATCTGACTAACTTCCTGGCTGCTCTCCGGGGCTGCATGGTTGGTAGCATGCCTTTCACCCATCTAGGGCTTCCCATGGGGACTACGAAGCCCTCGGTGACCGATCTCATGCCCTTGGTCTCTTCAGTGGAAAGGAGACTATCGACAGCCGTGTCTCTGTTAGATTATGGCTCCAAGCTGACGTTGGTGAACTCGGTTGTCACCTCCCTTGCCATATATGCGATGTGCTCAGTTAAATTACCGTCCCGGGTCATTGAGCACCTAGATAAGCTGAGAAGACACTGCTTGTGGAGCAAGAAAGATGATCAATGTAACACCAAGATGTGCTCACCCGCTGCTTGGTCCCTAGTTTGCAGACCTAAAACCAAGGGGGATCTTGGCGTGATTGATCTTCGGTTGCAAAACCAAGGTATCTTGCTAAAGCAACTACATAAATTCTACAACCGTCAAAACATCCCTTGGGTGGAACTCGTGCGGCGCTCGTACTATGTGGGTAAAATTCCCCATGCGGCCGAACCATGTGGCTCCTTCTGGAGGCGAGAGATTTTACAGTTGGTCCCAGTCTACCGTGCTGTCTCTAAAGTTGTAATTGGGGATGGGTCTTCGGTTTTGTTCTGGAAAGACCTATGGGCTCACAGCGTGCTCTCCGACATCCATCCTCGGATCTTTTCGTTCTCCAGCAATGAGGATGTGTCTGTCCAATCTTTACTTACTGCAACTACGTTGGGTGAAAACTTCTGGTTGCCTCTCTCGACACAGGCCAGAGAGGAGCTTAATGATCTGCAGCTGATTGCTTCTGAGGTGGTGCTTGAACCTGGGACTGATGATGAGTGGGTTTGCATCTGGAATAACAAGCAGTTCTCCTCTCGGCAATTTTACCTTCACTGTTTCAGGGAGGTGGTGGTGGATGATGCCTTTTGGCTGGATCTGGAAGTCAAGCTGCACGAATAAATGGGAAGTTTTTGTGTGGCTTCTTCTGACCGATCACCTCAACACCCGCAACATGCTTCGGCGCAGACACTTCACCCTTGCTGATGATGACTATGGATGTCTGTTATGTGAAGCTGCCCCGGAAGAGACGGTGGAACATCTATTCTTTTGCTGCCCTTTTAGTCGAATTTGCGGGGCTAAGCTTGGTATCACTTGGTCTGACGCGGGCAATAGGCTAGAAAAGGTGCATGCTGGCAAGGAGGCTTGGTCTAAACCTATGTTTATGGAGGTCTTCGTGGTGAAAACTTGGAGTCTGTGGAAAGAACAGAACAACAAACATTTTAGAGGCGTCCCCCCCTCGGTGGAATCTTGGGTTTCTAGATTCAAGACAGATTTTGAGATGTTGAAACATAGGAATAAGATAGGGCTAGATCCCTTCATCTCCCAAATTGTACTCTCTCTTTCCTGATCTCCTAGTTTTAAGTTACCCCCTACCATTCCCTCCCACCCTCACTCCCCCCACCCGATGTAATTTTGTGAATAGCTCTGGTTAATACAAAGGCAGCGGGGTGTGTCCTCACTTTCATGAAAGCTTAAAAAAAAGACAACCCAACGTGCGGCAATGGCACCGGGCACTTGTGACACCAGTAGTTGCGGCATTGGTGCACCGGAAGGTAGATCTTCCGGTGCGCCATCGACGGCGGAGGAGGGGGTGGGGGTGGCGGTGGCAGAAGGGGTGGGGGGAGGGGATGGGTCGCGGCCTTGCTGGCGACCGGACTCGGAGCCGGAGGCCTCGTGGTCATTCTTCCTGCGGCCAAACCACTTCGACATGGTGGCGCTCTGGTGACGCTCTGGTGGCGCTTCGGTCGGGCGATGGGAGGAAGTTGTGGGCGCAGGGCGTGGGGATAGCGACGGCCCGCCGCGTGGTCGTCCTATAAAAAGATGCCACAGAGGCTGGCAAGTGGCCCTGGTGCGGACGCGAAGCATCGAGCGTGGACGCGAAGCAGACGTTCAACACGCCCGCTCGGTGTTCGCGCCGGCGCAAACTTGGCACACTTTTGCGTGGGGTTTGCGTCGGTGCGAACACGAGCGGACATGACTGCGCCAATAAATGCGGACGCGGTTGCGTGTTGGATGCGATTTTGACAGCTCTGACGCAAATGCAGACGCGCGCGGACATAAATGCGTCACACGTTGGAGTTTCCCTGAGGGAAACTCCAATGCTCCGACGCATTTGTCCGTTATTTGTCAGATTTCGTCCGTTTGTGTCTGCGCAGACAGAAATCGAGGCCCAATCACTACTGGAAAATAGGCTATAGATAATATGGCAGCTAATGGCGCACTGCCCATGAGGTGCGCCACTGCTATATAGCAATGGCGCACCGTCATCAAGTGCACCATTAGTGTCCACGTTGCTAATGGCACACTTCTCATTAGGTGCGCTACTACTAAATTGCTCCTGGACCATCCCCCTCTCCCCTGACATAGCAATGGCACACCTCTCTGAAATGCGCCATTAGCAACCAGGGACGCTAATAGCCGATACGGTGAGGATAGTTCTCTCACTCCTCGTTGGTTACCCCAAGTGGAAGGTCAAATGCAGCGTAGCAGCAAATTTCCCCTATGTAGAGGATAGGGTTTGTCTCCCGTAGGACTCGCAGAGATACAAGAAGGTGGTAAAGTGAACAGTGGCGCCGAGGTTGCTAACTTCGCCTGGACCTGCACACACAACAAATAACTTTGCTCCCAACGAGTACAGAGGAGTTGTCAATTCCTTCGGCCTTGCTGTTTACAAAGTATCAACGCAAGAGATAATAGTAGTGGCAACTGAAAGTAAGAACTGAAAGTAAATTGAAGATGTAAACAATGGTGGAAATATGGACCGGGGTCCCGTGATGTTCACTAGTGATGTCTCTCTCCCAAAAGATGATAAAAGTGCTAGCGAGGTAAACAAATCACAGCCGGGCAATTGACAGGATTATAAACGCACCGCAATGCTAACTATGCTACAAAAGAAAGGAAGAGGCTCAAAAGCAATGGGCAGTAGGCCAAGGTAAGTAGACCGAAATCCATCTGCATCTACTACGAATCATCCACCTTGAGATATCTATCCAGAACATGTCGCTGGTATTAAGTTGCGAATCCCACCCAAAGTGTAAACTCAAAGCAACAGACAATTGCATTAAAAGAACTATGCGTAAAGTAAACAATCCTTGCACCCGCAAGTACAAGCACCGTTGTTTTATCCCTGGTGGAAACAACACATCCCCTAGTCTCATGTTTCTGTCACTCAAGCTAGACATCAAGGGGCTGAACCCACAATCAAGCATAACGCTCCCTCTTGGAGTATCAACAAATCACCTGGCCAAAGTAAAATACGGCAACGGAGAACATGCAAGAATTTACTAAAGAACACAAATATAAAAGAGAACCAAATATATTACTCATCACAATCTGAACATAATCTCATAATCCATCAGATCCCAAAAAACTCAGCATAGCAACATAGAAAATTACAAAAGTGCCTCGATCATGTGAGGCAGCTCACGAGGTCTCGAAAGTGAAAGCATAAAGAGGGAGGAGAACATCACATAGCTACTGGTCACGGACCCATGGTCCAAGGGGGACTACTCACGACACATCTGGGAGGCGTCCATGGCGATGGATGGTCTCTCGGAGGGGATTCCTCCTTCCGGCAGGGTGCCGGAGCAGCTTCTCCTGGCAGCCCCGATCTTGAAACGGCGGCGGCGGCAGAACAGAGAGGAGAACTGGAATAGCAGATCGATATTACGGGTTTCTGTCATGGGGGTTAAATATAGGCCAAAGGGGGCACCGAGAGGGGCCACAGGGCAGCCAGGAGGCCTCCTGGCGCGGCCTAGGGTGGGGCCGCGCCAGGGACCCTCTTGGGGCCCTGGTGGGTCCACCCCCTTCCTTTCTTGATTATTCGGGAAGCTTCCAGGTCGCTGATTTTTTATTGGATTTTTCCGGAATTTATTTGGCGCTTTTAATGGCCGGAAAACCTGAAATACAAAAACAGCAGAAAACAGGAACTGACAACTGGGTGCACTGAGTTAATAGGTTAGTCCAAATATGATAAAAAGTGTATGAAAGTTCAAGCAAAACATGGCAAAGTCACACAAATCATGCATGGAGCAAGCATAAATTATAGATACGTTTGGGACGTATGAACATCCCCAAGCTTAATTCCTGCTTGTCCTCGAGTAGGGAAATGATAACAAGCATAATTTCGGTGGCGACATGCCACACAACCATATAAGGACTTTTAAGTAAAGCAATCAAAGCATGCAATTAAATTCAAGTCTTAACAAGCAAGAGTCTATATTAGCATTGACACAAGTAACAAAAGAACAAAGGGTGCAAGAGCTCTCGCGGTCCGTGAATCTAATGTCTCCAAATGGTGTTTGCATGCAAGAAAGGGGATAGGGAATACGAGATAAAAAAATAGTTGTTGAGAACCACTATCTACTAAAGTTTCACACTTAGTCTCCTTTGGATTCTTATCTTGACTCGTCCCCAGACCACTAGCCAGGTACAAGTCAAACTGATCCACTCCCTTTCGATATTTTGAGCACTCATGCAATGGATGAGCGTGAGCAAGAAAGTTGACACCTAAAAGGCGAAACAGAAAGAAGGTGGAGGAGGAAGACAAAAAAGGTGTGAAAGGCTCACATCAATGAGGACAATCATAGGCGAGAGAAGGCCATATGATAGATATGATGTGAGGAGTAGGGATTTCCATGCAACAGATGCACATGTGAGCTAAAATCTCTCCAAGGGAACTAGTGGGGGTGCATCCAACTTGCTTGCTCAAGAAGATCTAGAGATCTTTTGAGGAGGCTCATCATTGGAATATATAAGCCAAGTTCTATAGTGTGAAGGGTCCCCACATAGCTATATGCATGTATGATGATCTCTATGGAGTACAAAGGATAGAGGATGAAGTACTAGTGTGGATCTCTCAAAAGTAATAGTAGTGTGCCCCCTTCTCTCTTTTTATTTTTCTTTTTCTCTTTTTTTCTATTATTTTGTATTTTTTTGGTGGCCTCAATGGCTCTTTCTATTTCTCTCATTTGTCCTCTTTGGGATCTTTTGATTTTGTCCTCTTTGGGATCTTTTCCTCACTTTAGGGGCAACACTCTATATTTTACAAGAATATAGGAGATCTTTCACACTTTACAAAGGTACTCACATAAAGAAGATGTAACTATCATGATGCAAATGTATGCCTCTGCCAGGGTAGCAGGATATGCAATGATACTAGCGCGTCATGTAGCAATGATTAGGGCAAGGCCCAACTAGCATGCGGCTCATTGATCAAGCAAGTAGCATGTATGATGTCAGGACCCGGGGTTTGCGTATGTAATTCCTGTCACGGCTCAATCATATGGAGAGCCGAGAGCCGTACCCACTTGTCTAAGCAGACAAGGCCAAGCACAGAACACTCTCAGAAAGCATCGAACATGAGGGGCATCCCATCCAGGCCGGATGATCAACTGAGATGGGTCCTCATCGTCCGCTCACAAGTCTACATGATTATGGGTGGTGAAATCCCATACACATAGACAAGTCGCCTCAAGCATATTTTCGATTGAATTATAACACTTACATAAACAGACTCCAGCCCGATCACTTAGTCGGGGTCTCGGGCGGGCTCAATCATACAACAAAGTGTGCCACATGACAGAGTCACGAGCAATCGCATCGCAATGCCCCAAGCTGCGCACATCTAAGGGCCACTTGGTGTATAAAAGACCGCCGGCAAGAACTCAACTAAGCTATCGAACCCCACACTAAGACATGCACGTTATAATCATACACGCAACATACATGTCCAGTGTAAAAAGCAGGTAATCACAACATGAACTCTACAAACTCATAGTCTTTATAACATCTTCTAAACAGAGCAGACATAGTAGTTGTATTACAAGCAGAGATCACATGACTGTGATCCAACATTACATCAAACATCAACGGAAGCAAATTATGTCTTAGTAAAGACAAGGTTAACAAATGGCTTAAGAAGCCTGAAAGAAAATACAACGACCCTCCAGAGGGCACAGGCTGCTGTCTGGAACTATACGACTTAGTCCACGTCGAGCTCGAGGTAGAGGCCACAATCAGGGTTAGTGGTCTCGTCTCTAAAACATAAAATAAGAAAACGTGAGTACAAATACGTACTCAGCAAGACTTACATAGGAACTATACTACTCATGCACATGTATCAAGGCAAAGGGAGGTGGGGTTTCATTGCAGAAGTGCCAACTTTGACTTGCCTAGTCCTGTACTACGAATACCAGAAAGAGGTAATGAGCGTACACGAGTCCAAGTATCAAGTCTCCAACCAATACACCACTATGGATACTTCCTCGACCTCCCCACGAGGAAGCACGCCATAGCACTCACGCTTATCTTGGCAAGTTTTTAAGAGTAACCGTTTAAGTTGTCTATGATAAAGTAAAGGTCTCCAAGTAGTCCATAACCGCGGACACGGCTATTCGAATAGTTCATTAACCCTGCAGGGGTGTACTGCTACACACACGCACGCATCAGTTACCGCCTGGGAGTGGACCCTTCAAGCGAGTACCGGCGAGGATGTTGCCACGACACTTCACTCACAACACCATCTTTAGTCCTAGGGAGTCGCCTATTTGAGTTGGGACCGCGATCGGAATCCGGCCGATTTTTCCGATGCGGACTCAAACGTTGTGTGTCCAGCCATCAAGCTCAACTCGATCATGATCACTTGATTCAACTAGGCCACCACCTACGTCCACCACTTACCTTGATGTACCTGCTTGAGATCGAGTTTGAACTACTTGCGACTCCTGGACCTGGTCTGGGGTGAGGTACTAGGCTGCGAGGGGTCAGTGAACCCAATGTGTGGTCGTACTCTTAGTCTTGGATAACAAGACAAGAACTCGGGCTTAAGGCATTGTTCAACGAGACAACCCACTGTGTACTCCTACACATCCTCTCATCGTTCACCTTGTTTAGGTCAATTCACCAACACGTTACCACCAACATTCACATGAACACTACCATCCCGACTCACAACAAAGTAGCCTCATTGTAAACTCTAAGCATGCAATAAGATGTAACAGTTGCAGAGGCCACATGATATCAATCAACTCCTAAATCTGCTAGGATTGTGGTTTGCTTACTACTGTGACAAAATGATAGGTCTTGCAAAGGAAGGAGTTCATCTATGCGGTAGAAACGCATCATGGTAATCACCTAAACATGCATAAGCGAGAATGAGAGGGAACTGGGATTTTATCGACATGATCAAAGAGGGGGTTCTTGCCTTGCTGACGACCACGATGTAACACTCTTCTGACGTGAGGTTGAACTCGTCTCCGAGATCAATTCTACCGAGAAGATGCAATCACCGAAGCACTGGAAGTAAAGCACACAATTGATAAATTACAATGTTCAAGCAATATGGCATGATATGGTGATGTTCATGGGTGTGTTGTGCTTCTTATGTCCATGTGCAGTGCATTGCATTGCAATGGTTCAAGTTAGCATGATCATAGCATTTAATTTGCATTATTCCTATTTAAGCCAAATAGCAAAAACTACTGGTCCCACTTTATAATAAACTCAAACATAGTTGAAAGTTGGTTATTTGGATAGAGAATTTCTCCTGATCATTTTTTCATATATAAATCTTTTCATTTGGAGTTATGGTTGAAAAGATATTAATATTCAAAGTTTTGAACATTGTTTGGAATTTGTGATTTAATTAAATGATTTATCAATTAATGCATCATGCTGGCGTCAGCATGACGTATGGCCAGCCCTGACAGGGGCCCCCACTGGTCAGTGGAAAGGGGCTTAAATCCCTGTTTAAATTAAACCGTCTGGTTTAATTAGCCGCTAGGGCCCACATGTCATTGGGTTTAGGGGGGGATTAGATCACGGGTTAGGGACTAATGGCCTCGGCTTGACGCCGGCGGTCCTGTAGACGACGACGACTCGCCATACTTGCGCCATAGGACACGGAGAGGGCCACGGAGGGAACGGGCGTGTGCCCCGTGGTCTTCCGCATCGGGTGGTGCAAGTGGGGGGGGGGGGGGGGTCGCGGGGAGCACCAGGGCGACGGCGGCGTCGAGCTAGCGGGGACCGCAGCTGCTGTCCTCGATGGGACGTCGAGGCACAGTACGGGGAGGAGCAAGGGGAGGGGGGATCGACGCACAGGGCTCACCGGAGCTCGACGAGAGGCACGATGGGGGATGGGGAGGACCTGGCGCAGAGGAATTGCTCGCCGTAGTTGCGGTTGACCGGTGGTGAGGACTTGGAGCTCGCGTCACCGGAGTTGCTCCTTTGCTCAAATTGGCCGGGGGAATCAACGAAGTCGTCACCGGCGAATGCGATGGACATGACGGCGTGCGCTAGCGTGTCCGGTGGCCGCGTCGGAGCACCGCCGTGCTCTGGCTAGGGCTATGGGACCGCGCGAGATTCGCCGGGGAGGAAGAAGAAAGGGCCAGGAGAGGGGGAAAAGGAGAGGGCGACTAGGGAGTGCGGTGTAGAGGGGATAGGGACGGGGGAGGCCCTGCCACAGCGAAGCAGGAGGTGGAGCCGACCATGGCATGCAGGCCATGTAGCTCCCATCCTGCCTGGCGCGGGATGACGACCCTGCCCCTGGTGGGCTGGGCTGGCCGGCTGGGCCAAGTGGGCCTTGCCCCAGGTAAACTCTTTTCTCTATTTTTCTTTTTATCTTTTATGTTCTGTTTGTTTTGTTTTGATTTCTAAACCAAAACATTTTACAAAATTCTAAAAACTTTTGTGAGCCTAACAGACATATATAAGTCAACTCACAAAGTTTCAGAATTATTGAAATGATATTTAAATAATTCCAATGGCAAATACAATAATTATTTAATTTCCAAGGGCATTTTGGACTTTTTGAAAATTCTTTGAGCATGAAGTGGGACCCACTTCACTTGAAATGTGATCATGCCCATTTATAAGACTTTTCAAAAAGGTCAAAGCATTTTTGGAAAAAAGATTTTTGTCTGGCCTTTTATTAAAATTATTTTGAGGCTTTTTGCTTCCCCATTTCTTTTCTTTTTGCAAAAAATTTCATGATGCAAAAATGCTAGCTTAGAAAAGCACAAACCTAAATTAGGGTTCTGACATATGACATGAAGATCAAGTCATGAGAAGGTGGATGTTGCATGGCAATGTATCTCGGAAAGGCTATGGAAATGCCTTGTAGGTAGGTATGGTGGCTGTTTTGAGGAAAGATATAAGGAGGTTTATGATGACAGAGCGTATCATGCCAAGGGTTTGGATATACCGGAGAAGGTGGACGCCAACTCTCAGAGTGAGAAGGAGGCAATGCACGACACAGGAGAGGCTAGAAAAATATGGGAGGTGGAAGTGTCAACTTTCGAATACTCACATTAGTCCGAAGAACTCATGCACTTATTATCGGTAACTCTGAATCTAATCAGGAGGTTCTCAAAGAGACAAGTACCCCGAGGAGGAGTGTATCGGGGTTTGGTTATCCTTGCGCATCCTCGACTCATGGTACGTGAGTGTACTCTAATATTCGAACCCTCCAGAGGTTAGTGATCCATCTAGTAGCTAGAGTTCTCAACAGGGGTTTTGGTTTTCGAAAATCACACGGATTGCCCAAAATACGACATCTATCACTAATAGGCTCGAGCTCTTGACACCAAAAGTTCAAACATTACTCTAGTCAATACCTCAAAACTATTGCAAGTTACTACTACAAAGAGAATAGCAACTTCAACTACCTACTTTCTAGTCAAGACACAAAACTCAGTGCAACAGGCAAACTCTCTAACAAGATAAAACATGCAACCTATATAAAGTTCAACCTAAGACAAAACATAAGCTCTAGCAGAAAACTAAAGCACTATAACTAAACAAGGCAACAACTAAGAAAAGAAAAAGAACAACTCACAGCTAAGAAAATAAGCATGCAAATCCTATGAGAAGTTTTAGTTCAAGCGGAGCGTGTTTTCTCTCCCACACAAAAGAAAGCTGGGGTCTAACTTGTTATGAACAGAAAACAAAGCAAAAACAAACCTAAGAAAAGTAAAGAGCGAGATGCTCCAAGCATAGCACATAACGCATGAAGTGGTAAAAATATAGTGCGACGAAGGATGAACTGATAATTGTTGATGAAGAGGGGGATGCACGGGGGCATCCCCAAGCTTAGACGCTTGAGTCTCCTTGAATATTTATTGGGGATGCATGGGGGCATCCCCAATATTGAGCGTTTGACACTCCAGGATCTTCTTTCATCATCTTCCATCGCACACTTGAAAACTCCCTTCATACAGAACTCATCATAAGCTGATTAGAGAGGTTAGTACCCTATTAAAATAATTTTCCCCTTACTGGAAATAAATATATTCTTGAAGAGCTACTGTTTCTCAAGATTGCCAAAAAGTTTTTTCAAAGAAAAAGCAAGCTTAAGGTTTGCAAAATTTAAGAGAGACAAAACGTGGCAAAATCTGTGAAAAACAGAATAGCAGGCAATAAAGAATGTTTTAGGGGTATTTCTAAAACTCAAATAAAAAACTCAGAACATACGGAAGTTCCGTGATTGTATAGAGCACACTGTGTAAAAAATTCAGCTGAAAAAGATGAATTGGTAATTTTCTATGATTTTTTTGTTCACGAGGACAGAATCTGTTTTCTGGACAGCATGTCACAACTTTCACTTCCCTTGTCATATGAGGCTATAATTGGCACAAAGCTTGAAAAGTAAAGATACAATGATGTTGCTACAGTAGTAACAATCTTCAGTACCACTAATTACAGAAGAAAAACAAAAAGGAAAACCTAAATTCGTTGCGGGCTGCCTCCCGAAAGCGCTTTTTTAAAGCCATTAGCTAGGCTTAAAGCAGAAGAATTGGATCAAAGTTCTCCAAAATCATCGGAAGGTTCACCAAGGATTTCAAAAGGGTTGTCAATAAGCTCATCCTTGTTCTTCCAGGGGAAGAGGTACGTACCTTTGGCTTTACCACGCAAGCGTATTTGCCCTTTACCTATATCAATGAAGCCTTTCATGGCTCGGAGGAAGTCCCTTCCAAGCACTATATTTCCTTGATTGGCTTTCATGATGGCAAAGTCAATTTCTATGCTCCTTTTAAGAAACATGACTTGGACATATTTTAATCTTCCCTGGATCTCAGAAATATCACAATTAGAATGTTCATGAAAAGATGGAAATTTGTCCATGCTTGCAAGGTACAAAGAATCATAAATAAAGCTTGGCATTATAGAAACTGTAGATCCAATGTCACAAAAAGCAAGGAAGTTTTGATTAGAGATAACAATCCTAACAAAAGGCTCCCTGTCATTTTCTATTTCCAAAATCTCCTCTCTAGGAGGGTTTGCTTTTTCTACTCCTTTTAAGTCTAGAGCATCAAGCTTCTTCTCAATAATAGCAATTCTGTCTACAACAGTATCAAGACCATCATAAACAAAATAACTAGATAAACTATGTATAATTTCAAGAGCTCTAGCTTCATCGCACTCTAGAAAGTCTCCTTCAGCTATAAGATCAAGAGAGTGCTTACACCACTTAAATAGGCCAAAGTAAAAATTTCTAAGCACAATTCTTATAGGTAACCAAGGCATATTGGCCTTATGTGCTCCAGAAATTATATCCCATGCCTTCTTCATATTTTCCCCGTTCCTTTGATGGAAATCCAAAACTTTGGATTCCCTCATAGTACCAACTCCTAACATACTTGACCACACAAGAAAGGTAACAGGTATTTTTGGTATTTTTGATAAGGGACACAAAAGTAAAGACTGAAAGGTAAACTAACAAGACTAAAAATCAAAGATAAAAGATAGTGTGCAACTCCCCTATCTTGTAAACTAGAGTCCCCGGCAACGGCGCCAGAAATTGGCTTGATACGGTGAGGATAGTTCTCTCACTCCTTGTTGGTTACCCCAAGTGGAAGGTGAGATGTAGCGTAGAAGCAAATTTCCCCTATGTAGAGGATAGAGTTTGTCTCCCGTAGGACTCGCAGAGATACAAGAAGGTGGTAAAGTGAACAGTGGCGCCGAGGTTGCTAACTTCGCCTGGACCTGCACACACAGCAAATAACTTTGCTCCCAACGAGTACAGAGGAGTTGTCCATTCCTCCGGCCTTGCTGTTTACAAAGGATCAACGCAAGAGATAATAGTAGTGGCAACTGAAAGTAAGAACTGAACGTAAATTGAAGATGTAAACAATGGTGGAAATAAGGACCGGGGTCCCGTGATGTTCACTAGTGATGTCTCTCTCCCAAAAGACGATAAAAGTGCTAAAGAGGTAAACAAATCACAGCTGGGCGATTGACATGATTATAAACGCACCGCAATGCTAACCATGCTACAAAAGAAAGGAAGAGCCTCAAAAGAAATGGGCAGTACGCCAAGGTAAGTAGACCAAAATCCATCTACATCTACTACGAATCATCCACCTTGAGATATCTATCCAGAACATCTCGCTGGTATTAAGTTGCGAATCCCACCCAAAGTGTAAACTCAAAGCAACAGACAATTGCATTAAAAGAACTATGCGTAAAGTAAACAATCCTTGCACCCTCAAGTACAAGCACCGTTGTTTTATCCCTGGTGGCAAAAACACATCCCCTAGTCTCATGTTTCTGTCACTCAAGCTAGACATCAAGGGGCTGAACCCACAATCAAGCATAACGCTCCCTCTTGGAGTTGCAAAAAATCACTTGGCCAAAGTAAAATATGGCAACTGAGAACATGCAAGAATTTACTAAAGAACACAAATATAAAAGAGAACCAAATATATTACTCATCACAATCTGAATATAATCTCATAATCCATCAGATCCCAGCAAACTCAGCATAGCAACATAGAAAATTACAAAAGTGCCTCGATCATGTGAGGCAGCTCACGAGGTCTCGAAAGTGAAAGCACAAAGAGGGGAGGAGAACATCACATAGCTACTAGTACGGACCCATGGTCCAAGGGGGACTACTCATGACACATCCGGGAGGCGTCCATGGTGATGGATGATCTCCCGGAGGGGATTCCTCCTTCCGGTAGGGTGCCGGAGCAGCTTCTTCTGGCAGCCCCGATCTTGAAACGGCGGCGGCGGCGGAACAGAGAGGAGAACGGGAATAGCAGATCGATATTAAGGGGTTCCGTCACGGGGGGTAAATATAGGCCAAAAGGGGCACCGAGAGGGGCCACAGGGCAGCCAGGAGGCCTCCTGGCGCGGCCTAGGGTGGGGCCGCGCCAGGGACCCTCCTGGGGCCCTGGTGGGCCCAGCCCCTTTCTTTCTTGATTATTCGGGAAGCTTCCGGGTCGCTGATTTTTTATTGGATTTTTCCGGAATTTATTTGGCACTTTTAATGGCCGGAAAACCTGAAATACAAAACAACAGAAAACAGGAACTGGAAACTGGATGCAGTGAGTTAATAGGTTAGTCCAAATATGAAAAAAAATGTATGAAAGTTCAAGCAAAACATGGCAAAGTCACACAAATCATGCATGGAGCAAGCATAAATTATAGATACGTTTGGGACGTATCAATGGCGCACTTCTTCGGGATGCGCTATTGGTATGTCTCTGGGCCTGGGCTTCCCCCTCTCTGGCATGGGCCCAATTAACGTAATCCTAGCCTCTACCCCCCCACATATGCACCCGCAACCCTAGCGAGCTTATCGATCCCCCCTGCGCCGCGCCCCTCCTCCCGATCCAATCCACCTCTCCCGCGACCACTCCCTCCCCATCCCAGTCTTCGGCGACCCCCTCCCCACCTCTTCGGTGACCACTCCGATGGCCTCGCTCTCCCTCCCGCCCCCTCCCCCTCCCCCGATGAGGACCCGCCCGACAGTGCTGCCGCCCCGTCTGCTCCCACCTACGGCCAGATCGGAGAAATCCTTGCCTTCCCTCGCGTGCTCGCAGATCGACGACGCCGACGCCGACGTTCTCCATCGACGCGTCCCCGAGCTATCGACGCCCGCCGCGGGAGTCTTCTTCCTCGGCTACGTCGTCTTATTCCCCTACGGTGTGTTCGACCGTCTCCAAGCCACCCTAGGTGAGTCACGTAGCTGCACAATCCCATCCTCCTCCTACCTCCTAGATGGAGCTAGTAGCTAGCACTGCTGCACCTACAAAAGCAATGCCAGATTTAATTGATTTTTGCCAATGTATTTTTTATGGCCGGTCAGGAAGAAACATGTTGAGCTTGGGTTAATACTTCTTTGTCAAGTGAAAAGTAGTTCACTGTTGTTGTTTTGTTACACCCATGACCTTTTTTATCGCTTGCTACAATGGTATATCCTAATATAGTTGTGTTATGTCAGAACCCCAACTAGGGTAAGTGCTAGGGTTTGAGTGCCCCTTTGCATCATGTGAAAATTCCAAAAGGAAATTCAAAAATGGGGAAAAGAAAAGCCCTGAAGAATTTAAATAAATGGCCGGACAAAAATTTGTTCCGAAAAGTCTTATAAATATGCATGATCACATATAAAGTGAAGTGGGTCCCACTGCATGCACCAAGATTTGCCAAAAATTCCAAATAGGGCTTGGAAATTAAATTTGACCCCTATTTGACTTGAAATTCAAATGTATTGAATTTCAAAAATGCCCAAATCCTAAAAGTGACTAGCTACTGGTCACCTAGTATTTATAAAATTAGTTGGGCATTTTTATAAAATCTTTTGCTATTTATTTATCAGAGCAAACAAATGAAAGAAAAAGAAAACATAAAAGAAATAACAGAAAATAGAAAAAGGAAAGCAAGCCCACCCGGCCAGGCCGCAGGTCCAACTCACTCCTCCCCCGGCCCAAGCCCACGACCCCTTGTCGTCTTCCTCAACCAGCTCGGTGGCGAGCTGGGAGGGAGCCGGCGACGCCAGCGCGACGACGGGGCTCTTCTAGGCCTCCCCAGTCCCTCAGCGCACGCCACGCAACGCCCCAGAGAGGCCCCTTCCATCTCCCTCTCTCCCCGCAAGCTCTGGCTCCCTCTGCATCGTCGATCTCGTCGTCACCAGTGACCCGCCGGAGCGCGCCGCCGCACCTGCGTGGCCACTGGCCTCCGTTCGCAGCACCGCCATGTCTAGTAGACGCGCCACACCGAGAAGCCTCCCCACGCAGAAGCTCCCGAGCTCGGGTGTGCTGTAGACGACGGCCACCTCGCGGATTTGCTCCGGCCACCGCGGGTTTCCTCCGGCGAATTCTCCACCGCCACGGCTCCTCTGGCTCCAATGTCTTCGCCAACTTGCTCGTGGTGAGTTTCCCTCTGAAATCCCCCATCTCGCGTTTCAAATTGAGCCCCTGACGCCGTTCCTCGTCGAAGCCCTCTCCGGCCGCCACCATGGATGAAGAGCCGCCGCTCTGGAGCTCCTCCACGAACCCCTGCTGGCTCCATTCGATGGAGGAGAGCAAGGGCTCTCTCCTGGTACTTCTTGCGCGTCAAATGGAGGCCGGGAGCCTCCTCCCCGTGCAGCTCCGCCGCACTGGTGGTCACTGGCGGCTAACGCCGGCGGGCCCGATTAGCTTAGGGGGCTAATCCCCTGTTAGTTGACCCTTGGGTCACTGACTGGTGGGCCCTGGCCCCCCCTAATGACCCTATTTAGTTTAAACTAAACCGGGTTTAAACCCACTGCCACTGACACCCCGACCCCACTGGTCAGCCCCCCTGCTGACGCCATGCTGATGCAGTGCCGACGCAGTAAATAGAAAAGATTTTAAAGAAATTACAGAAATTCCAGAAAATACCCAAAACTTCAATAATTCATAGAAAATTCATATTAACTCCAAATTAAACATATAATATATGAAAATTTATCAGAAAAATGCAAGGATTAAGAATATGCAACTTGTTTTCATGTTTGACCATTTTAAAATGGGGAAACAGTAGAAAATGTGCATATGGCTTAATTTGAATTTGAATTTGGAGTTTGAATTTGCAATTATTTTGCAATACACTTCAATTAAATGGAATTGTCAACACATCAGTACAATGTACATCATGTTTTCACAACTTATCATGTGCCTGAGCATCGCAATTATATTTATTCCTTGATTGCTTTGTTTGCTCGATAGAAGTGGAACCGGAATCGGAGGCCACCCCCTTCGTTGAAGACCCCGTGTGTGAACCTCGTCAGCAAGGCAAGCAAACCCCCATTGATCATGTCTATAAAATCCCAATTCCCTCTCAGTCTCGCTTGTGCATGTTTAGGAGATCACCTTGTATCGATTCTACCGCATAGTTGAACCCATATCCGATGCATGACCTATCATCTTGTCACAGTAGTAAGCAAACCACAATCCTAGCTGACCTAGGAGTTGATTGATATCATGTGGCCCCTGCAACTGTTAATGCTTATTGCATGCTTAGTGGTACAATGAGGTTTCTTTTGATGTGAGTCGGGATGATAGTGAACATGGTGTTGATGAAAGTGAAACTGTGTTGGTGAATCCACCCTAATACAAGGTGAACGATGAGAGGCTGTGTAGGAGTACACAGTGGGTTGTCTCGTTGAACACCGCCCTAAGAACCGAGTTCTTGTATGGTAATCCAAGACAAAAAGTACAACCACACATTGGGCTCACTGACCCCTCTCGGCCTAGTACCTTGATCCGTGTCGACGTCCAAGAGTCACATTAGTTTGGGCTTTCCATTTGGCATCTGCATAGAAAAAGAATGAAGGAATGGTTGCATCATATAGATATGTGGGTGCACCTGTGAGGCAGGAAAACCATCTGCCAGAGGTGGCGTCTCGGTCACCTACATTGTTTGAGTCCGTTTCGTTGATCCGGCCAGGCTCTCGAGTGGAGGCAACTCAGATAGTCGACTCCTGGAATAGACCGGTTGTGAGTGAAGTGTCGTGGTGAACATCCTCGCTGTCACCTCTTGAACGGTGGCGAGCAAAAGGCGGTAACCGATGGTCATGTGTGTGTAGCTTACACCCTTGCAAGGTTAACAAAACTATTCGAATAGCCGCGTCCGCGGTTATGGACTACTTGGAACCTGTACCTGATTATTAGACAACTTGAATGGATACTTCTAAAACTCGCAAGATAAGCGTGAGTGTTATGGTGTGCTTCCTCGTGGGGAAGTCGAGGAAGTAACCATAGTGGTGTATTGGTTGGAGACTTGGTAGTGGACTCGTGTACGCTTCTTACCTCAAAGTCTGGTAGTCGTAGTACAGGACTAGCCAAGTCAAAGCTGGCACTTCTGCATGTTGAACCCCACCTCCCTTTACCTTGAAACTTGAGCATAAGTAGTATAGTTCTGATGTAAGTCTTGCTGAGTACGACTTTGTACTCACGTTTGCTTATTCTATGTTTTAGATGAGAACCCGGACCCCGATGGAGTCACCGACCTGAAGCTCGACGTTGACCTTGGTAGCATAGTTCCAGACAGCAGTCTGGTCCCTCGTGGAAGGGCATGTTTGTTGTACAAGGCTTCTCTAAGCCATTTGATAAACTTGTCTGTACTCAGACCTAATTTGCTTCCGTTGTATGATGTAATGTTGATCACATACATGTGATCTTTGCATACTCTATGTGTAAGTAAATAAAGAGTACTTTGTAGAGTTATGTGATGATACCTGCTGTTCATACTAGACATGTGTGATGCGTGTATGATTATAACATGCATGTCTTAGTATGGGTTTTCGAGACCTTAGTTGTGATCTGGCTGGCGGTCTTTTATACACCAAGTGGCCCTTAGATGTGCGCAGCTTGGGGCATCGCGATGCGATTGCTCGTGACTCTGTCACGTGCACATTTTGTTGTATGATCGAGCCCGCCCTAGACCCCGACTAAGTGATCGGGCTGGAGTAAGTCTATGTAAGAGTTAGGATTCAATCCATAGCATGGTTGAGGCGACTTGTCTATGAGTATGGGATTCACCACCCATAAGCATCTAGACTTGTGAGCGGACGATGAGGACCCATCTCAGATGATCATCCGGCCTGAATGGGATGCCCCTCACGTTCGATGCTTACCGAGAACGTTCTGTGCTTGGCCTTGTCTTCTTAGACAAGTGGGTACGGTTCTCGCCTCTCCATGTGATTGTATCGTGACTGGAATTACATACGCTAACCCCGGGTCCCGACATGTTAGCTGAATTCTTGTGGGCGAATAGAAAAGTGTTGATTTGTAAGCAGTGCATTTTGTTAACACTTGGTGGTTTTGGGAAAAATCTGATTTTTTCATGGATGGTTCGGAACATTTTCTTATTAGAAAGTGCTAAGGTGATACGTTGCTCAAATGTGCTCTATATTTTGCTAAAGAATAAAGATGCTATAGATATTGGTTGCTTATTTTTTTTAATGAAACTCCATGGGCACTAGCACCCATAGTCTATTGATATAGAAGAAGCATCCCTCATGAGACAATAAATATTGGTTGCTTCAACATGCATGTCTGTTCAAAATAAATGCTATGAACGAGATTCAATGGTTCAAAGATACTTCAGACTTTTATACGGGCTTCATGTTTTCCATAGTTGTTACATTCATCTATTTTTGCTTTCATATATGATCATTCTAATGTTACCTTTCATCTGAGTTGTGTTTTTGAATTGAAGCATGATGATAAATATGCTCATCTGAAATTTGGGTACCATTCACTTGTATTTTGTTTAACTTGCAAGTATATAAGGTAATATTTTTCGCAACACGCTCATAAATTGCATGCAGCATGCACTTCGTGAATTACAAAAATATTGTTATCAATATATTTATATCTAAGTTTATTATTCCGTGGCGGCGCAAGGACATTCAGCTAGTAAATATCAGTAGATATACCATGAAATATGTTTTGTAGTGTATTTATTTGATTTTTATAGATGTCAATGTTTAATGTATAAACTTAGCCAAAGTTTAAATAGTTTTTTATAGTTGTGTGCACCACATGTAAAAATAGCTACATCTGAACTTCACAAAAATAGCTACCTCCAATTTGGAGAAATGCAGAAGTGGATGCTCTGCTCTGTTTCTCATATGCTTAGTTGTTAGTACCATCTCATTGCCTTGTTTACAAAAGTATGGTGCTTTCTATGTTTGAGCAACTAATGCTTGCATCTCCCCTCAAATTTGATCTAATGTAGTGCTAAATGGTCTAAAAAAGTATCTCTCTTCTTCTGTGCTTGTAAAATATTGCCACAAGCTGATTCATGTGTGTGCTCAGCTTGGTAGAAATATGCAATTTCAGTGATGTGAAGAATATGGTGTTTCCTATTATCTAAAGAAAAGAATCTAACCAAATTATTTTTTCCTTCTAATTCATTCCTGTGAGTTAACACTTTGTTTTCAGTGACTAAAGTTGGTGTTTTTAAAAGTCTTTTGAATGTGAAGCACTCTACTTTAATTGATGCTGTGATTTTCTTATCTTGCAGAAATGGTTCGCTCTCGCCAAACCTGCCGCATCACCACCGGCATCCGTATACCACCCCACCCCCGAGCCGCCACCCCCGAGCCGGAGACCGCGCCCATGCCAGCGCCCGCACCCGTGCCCACGCCCGCGCCGGCCTAGTCGGACTGCTCCACGGGCTCACGCCTCTCTGCATCGATGACAAGCTCTGACATTCAGCCCACTGCTTCAGAGCTGTCTCGAAATAGGCGGGAGATAGAAGAGGAGGACGCAGCAGAGGAGGCGGAGTTCAATGCCGTTTGGGAGCGCAAGTACCCGGTGGGCATACCAGACCCGGCGCGCCAAGCGGTTGTATGGGAAGCAGCTCAGGCCGAAAAAGAGAACAAGCTCATCGTCATTTCGTCTTTTGACGACGAGGAGTGAAGCGTCTTTAGTGTAATCTATAATATGTTGGTTAAGAATTTGTGGACTCTCTCATGCTATACTTGTTGATTTTCCCTCTTGTTAATAAATGGTGTTGGTTAAGAATTCTGATGTTATAACTGATGTGGCTGTTCATATGATGATGCTGTCATGTTATAACTGTCATGTTGATACTGCTATTTAATTATATGGGTGGTGTATTTTATAACCCCTCTGCAAATACGGAGAAGATTTTTTTTTTTACAAATATTCATAGTAGTAATAGCGCACCTTTGCCGTTAGTAATGGCCCACTCCTGGTGCGCCATTAGTGTCAGAGGTAGGTGCACCATTACTATCACTTACTAATGGCGTGCTAGTAATGGCGCACCATATGTGCGTCATTAGTACCCAAAATAGGTGCGCCACTAATGAACTTTTTCCAGTAGTGAATGCACTGACGCAAACGGGCGCATGTCGTTTTCGCGTCTGTCTCAACCTATTTCCGGCCCAAATTTGGGTTGGATTTGTGTCGGCGCGGACACGCGCGGTCTTCCGCCTTTGTCTTCCCTTGGACGTCGCTCACACACCGCGCCTCATTTCCCTCCATTCTCCTCCAAAGATTCCCGTGCTTCCGACCATGGAGACCGATCCCACCGAGGTTGTCGCCCCCGCCGCGCCCACCAAGGACGTCAGCGGTCCCAAGCGGCCAAATAAACCCAAAAAGGAGGCCACGCTGGCAGAGCTGGTGCGGAACAGGACCTTGGCCTCGGCCAAAATAGACGACCGTCGCAATGCTGCGATCGCGAGATATACCGCCGCCGTCGCTGAAGCCATTGCCACCAAAGCCAAGGCTGACTCCATGGAGTGGGAGAAGGAGGCAATCACGCAAAAAAGCGGCGGCGCAAGATCTATACATGGCGGGTACGTCCGCGACCCGGCCCTCGTGGTCGCGGCCGCTGCCGCCATGGTCACGAGCGAAAAGAATCAGTGTTTTGGCAACGCATTTATGCCTACTTCCACGAGTGCAAGATGTTTCCTCCGTACAAGATGGAGAGCAACCGAATGGAGGAATCCATCAAGAAGAGATGGACATTGATTCAACAAGAGTGCAACAAGTCTTGCGCCACCCTCGAAACCATAAGAAAATCATCCCGTGATTGTCCTAGGAATCGCGGACATTGTATTATCATCTTCTATATTCCTTGCATTTAATTGTTTCCATACCACTGTCACGTCCATTGCATTTAATTGTTGTCATGCCACTGCCGCACACATTGCATTTAATTGTTGCCATGATCATTGTGTGTAGGCTTTTCAAGGTTTGAAATTGTTCAAAGTTAAACATGCCAACAAGTCATTCACTCTCACCCATTTTTGGAACATCATTGTCAAGTTGCCGAAGTTTAAAGAGCAATATACCGCCCAAAATAAGAATGGAGGACCGGCGGCCATGATCGAACATGGTGAGGGTGAGAAAAAGCTAAGGGGACAAAAAAACTCCAAAGTCGACGAAAAGCGTGAAGCGGCTACACTTGCCTTGCAAGAAACCTTGAAAGGTTTAGTCACGAGAAAGGCGAGGGAAGAGAAGAAGCACAAAGAGAAGGATTAGCAAATGAAGGCGTACCTCGAGATTCAAAAGAAGAAACTTGAGATCAAGGAGAAGCAAGTGAAGCTCGCGATTATGTGGAAACAAATGGAGATCATGAAGGTCGACTTTGAACACCGTATCTCCAAGGAATCGGCCATGATTCGAGAGGATGCAAAATGAGATGTTCGCTTTCGATGAGTAATCGGCGACGCCCATGTGTGGCGTTGGGCAATTTTTTGTACGCTAGCATGTGTAACTGGCTGAAACTTGTGGCCCAAACTGTGAGTTTTTTGGTTGTGAAATGGAGCGCTAGCGCTGGCATGACCATTGGCATGGCCTTTTTTTTGGCATAGAAAAAATGCGTCTATTGTTGGGCGACGCGTCCAGGAAGGAACGGACACGCTTGGACAATGGTCCATGCGCCGACGCAAACAGACAAAAATCAAACAAAACGCGCGTTCGTTTGCGTCGGTGCGTTGGAGTTGGCCTTAGGCCCAACCAGGTTCTGGCGGGAAAAAGTTGGTCTATTTGGTTGCTCACATTAACCATTGGAATTGCGCCGTACGAACTTTAAAGCATCTCCCAGCCAGACTTGCTAGGATAGATCAAATCGGCCGTTTTTAGCCAGCCAGGATCCGATGATGCATGAGAGGGGAACGCGAGAGTGAACTCGTGCGAGCTCGCGTGCATTTCCAAAAAGCGATGGGATGAATTTGGGTCACCTCCCGCCAATTCGATCGCCCCTATCCCCTCTTTACCTCACTGCCATTGTAGTCCGGAACCGGCGATCTCAAGGATGACAGCTTGGGACACCAAAGGGGATGGGCTATAATTTGAGGATTACATGTGATCATAATGTTAATGCTTTGTTCTGGTGCTGTTTGACAGGAGCACATTAATCTCCATAAGTTCCTTCATTGGCCCCGCTTAAACAGGATGGTAGTAGGACAATAGATGTTGTGCAAGTTCTTATGGCAAGCACGTACAAGTACATACAGAATACATGCCTACATATGGTTCTTAGACTAGGATGTTCTAGTATGTTCTTTTTGGAGTTAGTGCAATTTTGTCAATTATCCAACTGTAATTTGTTCACCCAACACTTTTTCTTTTGCTTGGAGAGTTAACACTAGTGAAACCTTGAACCCCGGTCCATCTTCCATGTTTATTGCCTTCGTTGTTAATTACTATTTCTCTCATTATTGCTGCTACTACTCTGTTACTACTTTGTGGTGTTGGTGATTGGGGAAGTATAAAAGATTCCACCCGTCAACGCATCACTACTTTATTTCCTCGTTGTTACTAATATTATTTTCTGGTGCTTTTTCAGGTGTGGTTGAATTGACAACTTAACTGCTAAGGCTTATAAGTATTCTTTGGCTCCCCTTGTGTCGAATCAATAAATTGCGTTATACTACCCTCGAAAGACTATCGCGATCCCCTACACTTGTGGGTTATCAGTCCCCTCTTTCATGCACTTGCTTGTTGGGAGAGCTCATTCATGAACGTAGTTGGCTCGTCATCAATGTCCACACCATCTTTGGCCTCGCCATCTTGGCCCTTAGTTTCCTCATAGCGCCAATTGACGCGGATGGACCACGACAAATCCCATGGTAAGGTACCCTGGGTTTCTTGAGGAGAGAAAGGTGCATCTTTGGTGATCTCGTCCACTAACATGACAAGGGATTTTATGCAGGTTCGGTACCCTCGTATGGTAAAACCCCTACTCCTGCTCGATTGATTATATGGAAGAGGTGTTACAACGGTGGTTCCAGCGGGATTTCTCAGGCCAGAGGTGGTGTGAGATGAGATTGGATTGTCCTGAAACTTTGCCCCTCCCAACCTTTATATACTAGGTGGGGTCTCGGGGAGTCCATATCATGTTAGAGGAGGATTGATATTCTAGCTTTTCTTGTACGCCAAGTTTTGGTCTCCAGGTCGGTGCAGACGATGATGCCTCGGTTGGGCCCAGTAGGATGGATTGGGCCTAACGAGGCTTCTGGTGGGACGCTAGTCTTGACACGCGCCGGGTATCCTCATTGTAGGGACCTGCGGGGTATGCTAATGGCACTAAAGTAGTGCTCCTCGTTGGCTACCCAAAGTGGAAGGTTGAGATGTAGCTAGTAGCAAATTTCTCTCAATGAAGATACCAAGGTTTGTCTCCGGCGGACTCCGAATGCTGCAAGTAGGTGTCAACGGCGCCAGAGATTAAGTTGCCTAAAGGAGTTGAGGTTGACGCGGACCTTCACACAGAAACAAATAACTTTTCTCCCAATGATTTCAAAGAGGTTGTCAATCTCTCCGGCCGTGTCGTTTACAAAGGATCAAACGCACGAGATAATAGTAGTGGTGATTGCACCTGAAAGGAAATAAAGGAAGTAAATAAAGTGGAGGTGTAAACAGTGGTGGAAATATGGATCGATGTCCCATGATGTTCACTAGTGATGTCTCTCTTCCAAAAGACAATAAAATAGCTAAGCCAGTTAAACAAATTACAGCTGGGCAATTGAAAGAATTATAAACGCACCACAATGTTAATTATGCTGCAACGAAAGTTAGAGGCTCAAAAGTATGGGCAGTACGCCAAGACAAGTAGACCAAAATCCATCTGCATCTACTCACTAATCATCCACCTTGAGATATCTATCCAGAACATCTCACTGGTATTAAGTTGCGAGCCTGACCCAAAGTGTAAACCCAAAGCAAGAGACAACTGCATTCACAAGCTTTGCGTAAGGTAAACAATCCTTGCAACCGCGGTTACAAGCACCATTGTTTCTCCCTGGTGGCAACAACACATCCCATAGTCTCATGTTTCTGTCACTCAAGCTAGACATCGGGGGGGGGCATGAACCCACGATCAAGCATAAATGCTCCCTCTTGGAGTTACTATCTACTACTTGGCCAAAACAATAAAAAGAAACAAAGAAAATGCAAGAATTACTCAAGAACAAAATATAAAAGGAGAACCAAATATATAACTCATCACAATATGAACATAATCTCATAATCCATCGGATCCCAGCAAACACAACATAGCAACAGCAGGAAAATTACATAGATGCCTTGATCATGTAGGGCAGCTCACAAGGGCTAAGAATTGAAGCACAAGATTGGAGGGAAGACATCACATAGCTACTGGTCATGGACCCATGGTCCAAGGGGGACTACTCACGACACATCAGGGAAGCATCCATGGTGACGGAGAAGCTCCCGGAGGTCAATCCTCCCTCCGGTAGGGTGCCGGGAAGAGCTCTTCTGGTGCTCCCGATCTTGGGTCTCTCCAAGGGTTTTCGGAGCAAGGAGGTAATATAGGCCAAAGGGGGCAGCGGGGGGTGTCCCCACCTCCCAGAAGCCCTGGTGGCACGACCAGGGGTGGGGGCCGCGCCCCCTGGCCGCCTAGGAGAGGGGTGGCATCCCTCTGGCCCTTCTTCGGTGTTTCCGGAAGCTTCTTCTGCGCTGATTTTTATCTTATTTTGTGGAATTTTTGGAGCTCTGTAAATTCGGGTAAAAACCTGCAAGTTACAGACATCAGCAGACAGAAACTGGCACTAGGTGCACTGAGTTAGTAGGTTAGTTCAAATATGTGTAAAAAGGTATGAAAGTGTAGAAAAACACATAGCAATGTCACCTAAAAGAGCATGGAATAAGCAGAAATTATAGATACGTTTGGAACATATCATATGCCCACGTCACCATTGGTTTTCAGGGCCCGGGCCATGGAGAACATCGTCTTGGTTGACGAATGACGTAGGGTACCACGACAAATCCCATGGTGAGATACTTAGGGGTCCATAGAGGGACAAGATGGTGCGCTGGTAGATCTAGACGACTAGCAAAGAGAGAATTTACCCAGGTTCAGGCTCCCAGAGGATAACACCGTACTTGAAAGTCCAAGTATGTGATCAGAGGGGGAGGGGGTGAATGATCACTTCAAATTTTCGACTGAAGCTTTGAAGTGAAGCATGAGTAAAGCCGAAAAGGGAAGCAGAAACAAGTGACAGGGAAGTAAAACTGGAAGCGAAGCTAAATGCAGTGAATCAAAATGCATTGAAGCATAACTGGGAAGCAAATGCAATGCGGAAGGTAAATGCTTGAAGTAAAACGAACTGTGACTCGGCGATGTTTGTTCGACCAGTTCACGCTCTGCAAAGCACTACATCTGGTTGGAGGGACTGGTGATTGAACACCTGGAGAAAATCTCTCTCCGTCCGTTGCTCCACTGCACCAATCTCCTTGAGCTTGGTCAGTTTTGACTCGGGGTAAATTATCAAGGAAATCTCCGAA
This sequence comes from Bromus sterilis, assembly GCA_950022295.1. Taxonomy (NCBI): domain Eukaryota; kingdom Viridiplantae; phylum Streptophyta; class Magnoliopsida; order Poales; family Poaceae; genus Bromus; species Bromus sterilis. Next base: position 276,276,898 of record OX465599.1, on the reverse strand, counting down.
ACCTTTGACAAACTTGATCTTTGAATCGACAATTACTCTTCGCTCTCTGAAGTCGACACTCTAACCGTCTAGGAGAATTGTAGTTCTCCAAGATACAAAGGCTAGTAAGCTTTCACCTTAGTCATCTCGAATCTACTCAGATCAATGGGACTTAGGCTTCAATATTCTGGGTTTTGGGTTTTGCTTCGGTGGCGTTCTTGGGGTGCTCTCTTCAGTCTCTCTCAGGAATATTCTTAGAGCAGCCACCCGCAAATGGAGGAGGGGGCGGCGTATTTATAGTTGGCGATCCCGAGGTGCGAAATGATCAAGTTGACCCAAAGTGACATCTTGACACGTGTCCACAACGGTTGGATTTGTCATTACTGCGCAACTTTACTTGCAGAACAAGTAAAGCTGACTCACAGACTTAGTTCTGCTTCAGAAGCCAAAGAACGAAGTCTTTGCTACGGAAACTTTACTCAGTGCACATGAGATTTCTTCACTCTGGCTTCTCACTAGGTTTAGATTTGATCTGAGCATTTTCTCAATAACTTCGGTGTCCACAAACTAAAGACCCCTCTTGATAGTACGGTTTGTCCTATGACTCAAAGAACAGAAAAAGAACTACACAAAAACATCTAAGTCTTGCGCCTTATTCTTCATTTCCTTCAATGGGTTAAGCTTCAGGACACCTTCATTTTTGGGGGGTCATCCTCCGTGATTAAGCTTTGATAAAGGGGTAATGCTTCGATAACTTGAAAACCTTCCCTAAAGCTTTATCACCTAGCTTGTCCTTCAGGAACCTATTCAACTGTTTACACTAGAAAACATTGTTAGTTCCTCTACTGTCTTGTCCAACAATATCCAAAACACACGGGGGAAAAACTTTGCTCTTACAATCTCCCCCTTTTTGTACTATTGTTGACAAAATAGGCATCGATAAAAGATATTGAAGTTTTTGTGAAGAGATGGGACAAACTCTAAGATATGAAGTTTTTGGCCCCCCCTGAATGCAAGGATCAAAGATTTATATAATCGAAGTTAATGCTTCAGGGAAATTTCTTTGGTGGAGAACAAAACAAATATCTTAGAGAAGACAATTGCATTTAATGATAAATGTCCAGAAATGTGTGCAATTTCTTCCAATGACCTGTGACTTAGAAAATAATAACCACCTGCAAGATAGAGGATACAAAGCAATACTTGCAAGCAAAGAGTTATTAACACGTGAGAGTAGCACATGAGTATCATGACCGAAAGTAAACTTAAGTTACAACCCAATCGAAGGGAATGGAATGTTTTTTGTAACTTAAACCAAGTGAAGCAAAATGCAAGTAGCACAAGCCCTTTCCCCGATGCAAATCTAACTCATCGATGCCCTCATTCTCCCCATTTTTGTCAATGATTGGACAAAAGGTTGGGAAGAGGTTCGAGAGATTTACTTCGCGGCATCAACACCCTTGGAGCCCGACGAGGCAGAACTTGACGAAGACTCATCCGACGAAGATTGATCTCCTGAAGATTCTTCTTCCAATGCAGGCGAAGGAAGAGCTTCAAGATTCGTCTGGGTGATGAGGTTGATGTCGAGGTTGCTGTCGTCGAGACCGTCGTCGTCCTTCGAGGTGATGGAGTCATTTTGGGAGACGGTGTCCGGTCTGATGGGATCTGGCTCGTTGACGAAGAATACTTCATCAATCTTGTGCAGGGGAGGGATCTTTTGATTCGGGCGGTCAACAGTATCATCTCGGGAAAAGTTTCGCTGGAGGTGTTGATACTCTTTGTAAATGCGATCTTTACGAAGGCTTTTAACAGAGTTAAACTTCTGGAGTCCCTTCCAGGAATGACGCTTGAGAACACGGAGATACTGATTGTTGTTCAGAGCTATATTGCCAACGCGATTGATTTCATCAGCAAGGAACTGCATATGGCGTTGATTTTCTTCAATGTAGTTTTCGAGCATTTGCTGCGACCGAAGATTAACTTCAAAATGATGGCAGTCCTTCTCGAATCTCTTCGAGATGTTGCGCTCATTGACTTCATGGCGCACTCCAACATATTTGGCAAAGATGTCATTGGGTTTCCTCAGCAATTCCAAAGTGTCACGCACTGGAGGAAGGAAGAGCTCCGGATGATGGCGAGCCACAAAGTCTTCGTTGCGTCCATGATCGCAGACAACTTATAGCCAAGGAGCATATGGCTTCAGTGTATAGGGCAGTTCTGCAGCATGGACCAAGTTCCGAATGAAGCAGCCCTCGAAGTCAAATACGAGGCCATGTGTAAGCTTCATTATTGCATGCCTTGTCTCAAGATATATATTAGATTCCTCCGAAGCAGTACTCAATGGAATCAAAGATTTTGACAGGATGTAAAACCATGTCTTGCAGATGAAGTTCAAATGCTTCGGGCGAATATTTTCTGGAATATAATTTGCTATGACTTCAGTATCCAACAAGGTAGCAAATTGTTCTTCAGTCAGATCTGGCTCTAAGTGAATCTTTTCTAGTTCACCAGTATGCCTTGGGATGTTGACTATTTCCATGAACTCTGCGGAAGACATTCTGAAGATTTCACCTTGGATCATCCATTCCATTCTCCAAGTGCGGGGTTCATTGGCATCGCCCGAAACATATAATGTGGCGTAGAATTGCTTAATGAGTTCAGAATTGAAGGGAGTTCTCAAAGCAAACAACCGAGTCAAATTCTGATTCTCAATGGTTTCGGCGATGTTCTGAAAGCAGGTGGCAGTTGAAAGACTTCTCATATCCAGATACCTGTGGCGAAACAAAACACCTTGCTGATAGAAAACCTTTGTGTATAAGATTTGTTGTTCCGCAGTCCAGAAGTGAAGATCATCGATAGTTGATACGTCCCAAACGTATCTATAATTTCTGCTTGCTCCATGCATGTTTTGTGTGACTTTGCCATGTTTTGCTTGAACTTTCATACACTTTTGAGCATATTTGGACTAATCTATTAACCCAGTGCACCCAGCTGCCAGTTGCTGTTTTCTTCTATTTTTGCATTTCAGGTTTTCCGACCATTAAAAGTGCTCCAAAAATCCGGAAAAATCAGATAAAAAATCAGCGACCCGGAAGCTTCCGGAATAACCAAGGCAGCGGAGGGGGCCCACCACCAGAAGAATAGGAGGGTTCCTGGCGCGGCCCCACCCTAGGCCGCGCCAGGAGGCCTCCTGGCTACCTGGTGGGTCCCCTCGACACCCCCTCCGCCTATATTTAGCCCTCGGGGTGGAAACCCCTAATATCGATCTCTTTTCCGCGATCTCGCCTCTGTACCGCCGCTGCTGCCTCTTCAAGATCGGGGCTGCCTGGAGAGCTGCTCCGGCACCCTGCCGGGAGAAGCTACCCCCTCCGGGAGACCATCCATAGCCATGGACACCTCCCGTATGTACCGTGAGTAGTCTCCCTTGGACCATGGGTCCGTGACCAGCAGCTATGTGATGTTCCTCTCCCCTCTTTGTGCCTCCACTTTCGAGACCTCGTGAGCTGCCTCACATGATCGAGGCACCTTTGTAATTTTCTGCCGTTGCTATGCTGAGTTTGTTGGGATCTGATGGATTATGAGACTATGTTCAGATTGTGATGAGTAATATATTTGGTTCTTCTCTTTTATATTTTGTTCCTGAGTAAATTTTTGCATGTTCTCCGTTGCCGTATTTTACTTTGGCCAAGTGATTTGTTGCAACTCCAAGAGGGAGCGTTATGCTTGATTGTGGGTTCAGCCCCTTGATGTCTAGCTTGAGTGACAGAAACATGAGACTAGGGGATGTGCTGTTGCCACCAGGGATAAAACAACGATGCTTGTATCCGTGGATGCAAGGATTGTTTACTTTACACAAAGTTCTTTTAATGCATTTGTCTGTTGCTTTGGATTTACACTTTGGGTGGGATTCGCAACTTAATACCAGCGAGATGTTCTGGATAGATATCTCAAGGTGGATGATTCGTAGTAGATGCAGATGGATTTCGGTCTACTTACCTTGGCGTACTGCCCATTGCTTTTGAGCCCTTCCTTTCTTTGCAACATAGTTAGCATTGCGGTGCCTTCATAATCCTGTCTATTGCCCAACTGTTATTTGTTTACCTCGCTAGCACTTTTATCGTCTTTTGGGAGAGAGACATCACTAGTGAAAATCACGAGACCCCGGTCCATCTTCACATTACTGTTTACATCCTTAGTTTACTTTCCAGTTGCTATCACTATCATTATCTCTTGCGTTAATCCTTTGTAAACAGCAAGGCCGGAGGAATTGACAACTCGTCTGTACTCGTTGGGAGCAAAGTTATTTGTATCTGCGTGCAGGTCCAGGTGAAGTTAGCAACCCTTGGTTGTGAACGGCGCCATTGTTCACTTTACCACCTTCTTGTATTTCTGCGAGTCCTACGGGAGACAAATCCTATCCTCTACATAGGGGAAATTTGCTGCTACGCTACATCTCACCTTCCACTTGGGGTAACCAACGAGGAGTGAGTACTATCCTCACCGTATCAAGCCAATTTCTGGCGCCGTTGCCCGGGACTCCAGTCTACAAGATAGGGGAGTTGCACACTATCTTTTATCTTTGCTTTTTAGTCTTGTTAGTTTATCTTTTACTTTTTACTTTTGTGCCCCTTATAAAAAATACCAAAAAAACCTGCTCTACTATGGGTTCCAATGAAAACACCAAGTTGTGTGACTTCACTAGTCACAACAATAGTGACCTTATCCGCACTCCTATTGCTCCACCTGCTACTTCAACACATTCTTATGATATTAAACCTGCTTTGCTGAACCTTGTTATGAAAGATCAATTCTCTGGTGCTAGAGATGATGCTGCTTTGCACTTAATTAATTTTATTGAGCTTTGTGATATGCAGAAGTACAAATAAGTAGAAGGTGAAATTGTTAAGCTTAAGCTTTTTCCTTTCTTTTTGAGGGATGAAGCTAAAATCTGGTTTCAATCCTTGCGTAAGAATAGCATAGATTCTTGGGATAAGTGCAAGGATGATTTTATCGGGAAGTACTATCCCCCTGCTAAAATTATTCAATTGAGGAGTAACATTATGAATTTCAGGCAATTGGATAATGAACACGTTGCCCAAGCTTGGGAACGTATGAAGACGCTTGTCAAGAACCGCCCGACACATGAACTGACTACCTGGATGGTTATCCAGACTTTTTATGCAGGCTTGAACTTTACCTCGCGGAACCTGTTAGATTCGGTCGCGGGAGGAACTTTTATGTCAACCACACTTGGTGCTGCCGCAAAGCTACATGATGAGATGATGCTGAACTACTCTCAGTGGCACACCAAAAGATCTCCAACTGGTAAGAAGGTAAATTTTGTCGAGGAGATCTCCTCTCTAAATGAAAAGGTTGACCTTATCATGTCTCTACTTACAAAGCAAGCTCCTATTGATCCTCATGATGTTCCTTTAAATTCTTTGGTTTCTCAAGAGCAAGTAGATGTGAACTTTGTCTCTAGAAACAACTTCAACAATAATGCTTATAGGAGTAATTTTGGTAGCAACAATCCTAGGCATTTCCCATCCAATAACTATGGGAACGGTAATAGCAACTCCTACAACCAAAATTATAGGGAAATAGACCTACCCAGCTATGAGAAACTTATAGAAATAGAAAAAGCCACCAAAAGCTATATGCACACACAATTTGAACAAAACAAGGCCTTTTCCAGACAGTTAGATGAGCACTCCTCTATCCTGCAAAACATTAGCAAACAACTTGAGAGCCTGAATAGTGACATTTCCAGCCTCCAAACTAGACTCACTACCATTGAGACCTATGTTTCAAACATGTCTCACACCCAATCTACCTTGATAAACCAGATGGCAGCCAAACCAAAAGTCATTCCCAAGGAAGAAGAAAGAGTTAAGAGCCTTCCTACTTACCACACAGTAGCCACTATCCAAGTAGTTGAGGATGTCCAAACAGTTAGCACCCATCACACCCCTAGTCCCACTGGACCTACCAATGGTGATGCTACCACCTCAACCATAAATGAAGAAACCTCTATGAACATAGAGGCTTTCAAACAAGTGAGCCTAAATTATATCACTACCTCCTTGATAGATAGTAGTGACCTAGACTTTGACAACTGCACTTTACCTGAAGTTATTGGTTTCCTACACAAGATGTCTAGAGACCCCCACACTAGCACACTTAATCTTGCCTTCACAGAGCATATCACCAATGCTCTAATCAAAGTTAGGGAGGAGAAGCTTAGACTAGAAGCCTCCATACCTAGGAAGCTAGAAGATGGTTGGGATCCTATGATAAAAATCAAATTGAATAACTTCTCTTGTTATGCTCTTTGTGATGTTGGAGCAAGTACCTCTGTTATGCCCAAAAGAATGTATGATATGCTTGAATTGAAACCTTTTGATCCTTGTTCTTTTGGTGTTCGGCTTGTTGATTCTTACGTAAAGAAACCTTTGGGGAAGATTGACGATGTTCTTATCATTGTTAATGACGATTATGTTCCCGTTGATTTCACTATTATGGACATTGAGTGTGAGCCTTCTTGTCCAATTATTTTGGGACGTCCTTTTCTTTGCACAGTTGGTGTTGTTATTGATATGAAAGAAGGGATTATAAAATTACAATTCCCTCTCAAGAAAGGAATGGAACATTTCCCTAGGAAAAAGATTAAGTTACCTTTTGAGTCCGTCACACGGGCTAGTTATTCTCTTGAAAAAACTTGATCTTCTGCTTTAAGCCTAGCTAATGGCTTTAAAGGAGAGCTTTCGGGAGGCAGCCCGCAACGAATTTAGGTTTTTATTTTTGCTTTTCTTCTATTCTTAGTGGTCTTGATGATTGTTACTACTGTAGTAACATCATTGTATCTTTAATTTTTAAGCTTTGTGCCTTTTATAGCCTCATACGACAAGGGAAGTGAAAGTTGTGACATGCTGTCCAGAAAACAGATTCTGTCCTCGTGACTAGAAAAATCATGAAAAAATCCCAGTTCATCTTTTTGAGCTGAAATTTTTACACAGCATGCTCTATACAATTACAAAACTTGCGTATGTTCTGAGTTTTTTGATTTGAGTTGCAGAAGTACCCCTAAAAAATCCGTTTCTATCTGCTGTTCTGTTTTTCACAGATTCAGCCACGTTTTGTCTCTCTCTACTTTTGCAAACCTTAAGCTTGCTTTTTCTTTGCAAAATTTTTTTGTAAATCTTGAGAAACAGTAGATCTTCAAGTTTATCTTTATTTCCAGTAGAGGAAAAATTATTTTAGTAGGGTACTAACCTCTCTAATCAGTCTACAATGAGTTATGTATGAAGGGAGTTTTCAAGTGCGCGATGAAAGATGATGAAAGAAGATCTTGGAGTGTCAAAAGCTCAAGCTTGGGGATGCCCCCATGCATCCCCAAGAAATATTCAAGGAGACTCAAGCGTCTAAGCTTGGGGATGCCCCCGTGCATCCCCTTCTCCATCAACAATTATCAGTTCGTCCCTCGCTGCACTATATTTTTATCAATTCATCCATTATGTGCTATGCTTGGAGCGTCTCGCTCTTTACTTTTCTTAGGTTTGTTTTTTCTTTGTTTGCTGTAGTAACAAGTTAGATCCCAGCTTACTCTTTTTTGTGGGAGAATTACATGCTCCGTTTGAACTAGAACTCCTCATTGGATTTGCATGCTTATTCTTTTAGCTGTGAGTTGTTCTTTTCCTTTTCTTAGCTGCTGCTCTGTTTAGTTGTAGTGCTTTAGTTTTTCTAGAGCTTTTCTTTTGTTTTAGGTCGAACTTTCTATAGGTTGCATGTTTTATCTTGTTAGAGAGTTTGCCTGTTGCACTGAGTTTTGTGTCTTGACTAGAAGTACGTAGTTGAAGTTGCTTTTCTTTTTGTAGTAGTAACTTGCAATAGTTTTGAGGTATTGACTAGAGTAATGTTTGAGCTTTTGGTGTCAAGACCTCGAGCCTATTAGTGATAGATGTCGTATTTTGGGAAATCCGTGTGTTTTTCGAAAACCAAAAACCCCTGTTGAGAACTCTAGCTACTAGATGGATCACTAACCTCTGGAGGGTTCGAATATTAGAGTACACTCACGTACCATTAGTCGAGGATGCACAAGGATAACCAAACCCCCATACACTCCTCCTCGGGGTACTTGTCTCTTTGTGAACCTCCTGATTAGATTGAGAGTTACCGATAATAAGCGCATGAGTTCTTCGGACTAATGTGAGTATTCAAAAGTTGACACTTCCACCCACCTATAATTTTTCTAGCCTCTTCGGTACCGTGCATTGCCCTTTCTCACCTCGAGAGTTGGCGCATACTTCACCGGTGCATCCAAACCCTTGGCACGATACGCTCTGTCATCATAAGCCTCCTTATATCTTTCCTCAAAACAACCACTATACCTACCTACAAGGCATTTCCATAGCCTTTCCGAGATACATTGCCATGAAACATCCACCTTCTCATGACTTGATCCTCATGTCATACCTTTGCATTATGATAGTTATATCTTCTTTATGTGAGTACCTTTATAAAGTGTGAAAGATCTCCTATATTCTTGTAAAATATAGAGTGTTGCCCCTAAAGTGAGGAAAAGATCCCAAAGAGGACAAAACCAAAAGATCGAAAAGAGGACAAATGAGAGTTAAATAGAAAGAGCCATTGAGGCCACCAAAAAAACAAAAAAATAGAAAAAAGAGAAAAAGAAAAATAAAAAGAGAGAAGGGGGCACACTACTATTACTTTTGAGAGATCCACACTAGTACTTCATCCTATATCCCTTGTACTCCATAGAGATCATCATCATGCATATAGCTATGTGGGGACCTATACACTATAGAACTTGGCTTGTATATTCCAATGATGAGCCTCCTCAAACGAGCTCTAGGTCTTCTTGAGCAAGCAAGTTAGATGCACCCCCACTAGTTCCCTTGGAGAGCTTTTAACTCACATGTGCATCCGTTGCATGGCAATCCCTACTCCTCACATCATATCTATCATATGGCCTTCTCTCGCATATGATTGTCCTCATTGATGTGAGCCTTTCACACCTTTTTGTCTCCCTCCTCCACCTTCTTTCTGTTTCGCCTTTTAGGTGTAAACTTTCTTGCTCACGCTCATCCATTGCATGAGTGCTGAAAATATCGAAAGGGAGTGGATCAGTTTGACTTGTACCTGGCTAGTGGTCTGGGGACGAGTCAAGATAAGAATCCAAAGGAGACTAAGTGTGAAACTTTAGTAGATAGTTGTTCTCAACAACCTTTTTTCTCTCATTTTCCCAGTCCACTGCTTGCACGCAAACACCATCTGGAGACATTCGAGTCATGGACAGCAAGAGCTCTTGCACCTTTTGTTCTGTTGTTGCTTGTGTCAATGCTAATATATACCCTTGCTTGTTAAGACTTGAATTGAATTGCATGCTTTTATTGCTTTACTTAAAAGTCCTTATATGGTTGTGTGGCATGTCACCACAGAAATTATGCTTGTTATCATTTACCTACTCGAGGACGAGCAGGAATTAAGCTTGGGGATGTTGATACGTCCCAAATGTATCTATAATTTCTGCTTGCTCCATGCATGTTTTGTGTGACTTTGCCATGTTTTGCTTGAACTTTCATACACTTTTGAGCATATTTGGACTAATCTATTAAACCAGTGCACCCAGCTGCCAGTTGCTGTTTTCTGCTGTTTTTGTATTTCAGGTTTTCCGGCCATTAAAAGTGCTCCAAAAAATCCGGAAAAATCAGATAAAAAAAATCAGCGACCCGGAAGCTTCCGGAATAACCAAGGCAGCGGAGGGGGGCCACCACCAGGAGACCAGGAGGGTCCCTGGCGCGGCCCCACCCTAGGCCGCTTCAGGAGGCCTCCTGGCTGCTGATACGTCCAAAAAGTATCTATAATTTCTGCTTGGTCCATGCATGTTTTGTGTGATATTGCTATGATCTAGATACACTTTCATACACTTTTGATCATATTTGGACTAACCTATTAACTCAGTGCACCACAGTGCCAGTTCCTGTTTTCTGCTGTTTTTCTATTTCAGTTTTCCCCCATATAAAAAGTGCTCCAAAAATTCGGGAAAATCAGATAAAAATCAGCGCAGAAGAACCTTCCGGAAGAACCTGAGTGGGGCCAGAGGGCCACCACCAGGGGCCCAGGCGCCCTGGTGGCGCGCCCTAGGGGCTGGCCGCGCCAGGGGGGCGCCTGGACCCTTGGTGCCCCCCGGCTTCCCCCCTTCGCCTATATATTCTCCGTGACGAGAAACCCTAAAAAAAAGAACCCTTTTTCGCGATCTCGCCTCTGTTCCACCGCCGTCGCGCTTCCGAGATCGGGAGCACCAGCAGACCTCTTCCCGGCACCCAGCCGGAGGGAGGGCCGACCTCCGGGAGTCTCCTCTCCACCATGGATGCTTCCCGGATGTGCCGTGAGTAGTTTCCTTTGGACCATGGGTCCGTGATCAGTAGCTATGTGATGTTCTCCTCCCCTCTTTGTTCTTCATGGTTTAGACCTCGTGAGCTACCCTACATGATCGAGGCACTTTTGTAATCTTTCTGCTGTTGCTATGCTGAGTTTGATGGGATCTGATGGATTATGAGATTATGTTCAGATTGTGATAGAGTAATATATTTGGTTCTTATCTTTTATATTTTTGTTCTTAAGTAATTCTTGCATGTTCTCCGTTGCTGTTTATTGCTTTGGCCAAGTAGTAGGTAGTGACCCCAAGAGGGAACGTTATGCTCGATTGTGGGTTCATGCCCCCTGATGACACGCTTGAGTGACAGAAACATGAGTCTAGGGGATGTGCTGTTGCCACAAGGGGGAAAACAATGGTGCTTGTAACCGTGGTTGCAAGGATTGTTTACTCTACGCAAAGTGCTTTTTAATGCAGTTGTCTGTTGCTTTGGGTTTACACTTTGGGTGGGGCTCGCAACTTAATACCAGCGAGATGTTCTGGATAGATATCTCAAGGTGGATGATTAGTAGTAGATGCAGTTGGATTTCGGTCTACTTATTTTGGCGTTTTGCCCATGATTTTGAGCCTCTTCCTTTCTTTTGTAGCATAGTTAGCATTGCGGTGCGTTCATAATCCTGTCAATTGCCCTTCTGTAATTTGTTCACCTCGCATAGCAGTTTTATCGTCTTTTGGGAGAGAGACATCACTAGTGAACATCACGTATCCCGGTCCATATCCTCATTACTGTTTCCACACTCATTTACTTTTCTGCTTTTACTTTCAGTTGCTATCACTATCCCTTGTATTTGATCCTTTGTGAACAACAAGACCGGAGAGATTGACAACCTCTCTGAACTTCGTTGGGAACAAAGTTATTTGTGTCTGTGTGCAGGTCCGCGTCAGTTGCGCCGCTGACACCTACTTATCATCTCCGGAGTCCTACTGGAGACAGACCTTGGTATCTTTACCGAGGGAAATTTTCTGCTGTGCTACATCATACCTTCCTCTTGGGGTTTACCAACGAAGGGCGAGAAATCATCATCACCTCGCACGCAAGCAAAGAATTTCTGGCGCCGTTGCCGGGGACTCCGAGTGCTAAGATAGGGGAGTTGCACACTACCATTTACCTTTGTTTTTTAGTCTTATTAGTTTACCTTTCAGTTTTTATCTTCGTGTCCTTTATGAAAAACCACAAAAATAGTTGCTACCTTTTTCCTTTGTCTTGCTTTGCCTATTTATGCTATCCTCACCATGGGTGATGAACCACCCAAATATGGTAGGATGGACATGTTTCACTTGGATCATCTTCGATCAATTTGTGCTCGCGCTAAAAACCCAACCGACTTGGTTGAGGGAAAATCATTGGATGAGCATGCTCATTATATGCGGCACCGCCTATCTCAGAAAGGGAAATACTTATGGGATCAAATACATGTTTCTTATTGCCATGCTAAACTTTTGTGCCACATTTATGATTTTACTTGCTGTTCTAATATAGATCATAAACACCTCCCTTTCCAATGTGAGTTTAATGAAAATGATATCTTATCTTCTTATGCTATATGTGTTTATGATTACTTTGATGTTGAAAAGATTGAAGAGTTTGTTGCTTTTAAAGGTGCCTATGAGATTGCTTCTTTGATTGAAAAGTATCACGATACTATTTTCGAGTCTGAAAACTTTGAAGTTCTTGCTTATTTCTTCGAGAATTACACTTCCAATTCTTATATTGAGGATTTTAAAAATAAAATGTTTGCTGCCCAAGAAGAGGCCAATGATTGCTTTGAGGAGGAATCCCATGATTCCGAGGACTCACTTGAAACATCCCTTTCTCAAAATTTTGATACTTGCTTTGTTGATGGCCAAGATGCCACTATGGATGATGCTGACAAAAATGAACTCTCTATAGTTCCTTATGTTAAGCATGAAATTTTTGCTATTGCACCCACACTTGATTGTCCTATTATCCTGTTGAAATCTCCAACTCATGTTCCGGAGAGTTTTTCCCTTATTAAACGTCAATGTGACGGGTTGCATTTATCTTATGATCCTAAAGACCGTGTTGAAAACTATACACGTGTGCTTGCAGGTCATGAACAACATGATTTATATGATAGTTATATTCTTGATGTTGTTCATGATACTACTGAAAATTACTTCGAGAGAGGAAAGTTTTGTTATAGAAAATTCCATGTGACAAAAACACCTCTCTCTAAAATGAAACTTTCGAAGTTGTTCTTGTTCCACCTTCCTATGCTTGTTTCTTTGTGCTTCTTTGATTTATTTTCTTACAAGATGCCTATGCATAGGAAGTGGGTTAGGCTTAAATGTGTTTCATATTTGCTTCTTGATGCTCTCTTTTGCTTCAAAATTCTTATTCTTGTGAGAGCATCTTCTATTTGCATTAAGCCTAGCTAATGGCTCTAAAGAAGCGCTTTCGGGAGGCAGCCCGCAACGAATTTAGGTTTTTCTTTTTGCTTTGGTTGTGTCTTGATGTTTGTTACTACTGTAGCAACATCATTGTATCCTTATTTTTCAGCTTTGTGCCAAGTTATAGCCTCTTATGATAAGGGAAGCAAAAGTTGTGACATGCTGTCCAGAAAACAGATTCTGTCCCTGGACAGAAAAATTCGAATATAATCACCAGATCATCTTTTTGATCTGAATTTTTTGACAGCATGCTATATACAATTGTGAAACTTTCGTATGTTCTGAGTTTTTTTATTTGAGTTCCAGAAGTGCCCCGAAAAAAATTCTTTACTACCTTCTGTTCCGTTCTTCACAGTTTCTGCCACGTTTTGCCTCTCTTCACTTTTGCAAACCTTAAGCTTGCTTTTTCTTTGCAAAAAACTTTTGGCACTCTTGAGAAACAGTAACTCTTCAAGAATATCTTTATATATAGTGGGGAAAAATTATTTTATTAAGGTTACTAACCTCTCTAATCAGCTTATGATGAGTTATGTATGAAGGGAGTTTTCAAGTGTGCGATGGAAGATGATGAAAGAAGATCCAGGAGTGTCAAGCGCTCAAGCTTGGGGATGCCCCCATGCATCTGATGGCTTCTCGCCCTTCGTTGGTGAGCCCCAAGTGGAAGGCGTGATGTATCACAACAACAAGTTTCCCTCGGTGAAGATACCAAGGTTTGTCTCCAGTAGGAATCCAGAGATGATAAGTAGGTGTCAGCGGCGCAACTGATGTGGACCTGCACACAGACACAGATAACTTTGTTCCCAACGAAGTTCAGAGAGGTTGTCAATCTCTCCGGTCTTGTTGTTCACAAAGGATCAAACAGAAGGGATAGTGATAGCAACTGAAAGTAAAAGCAGAAAAGTAAATGAGTGTGGAAACAGTAATGAGGATATGGACCGGGATACGTGATGTTCACTAGTGATGTCTCTCTCCCAAAAGACGATAAAACTGCTATGCGAGGTGAACAAATTACAGAAGGGCAATTGATAGGATTATGAACGCACCGCAATGCTAACTATGCTACAAAAGAAAGGAAGAGGCTCAAAAGCATGGGCAAAACGCCAAAATAAGTAGATCGAAATCCAACTGCATCTACTACTAATCATCCACCTTGAGATATCTATCCAGAACATCTCGCTGGTTTGAAGTTGCGAGCCCCACCCAAAGTGTAAACCCAAAGCAACAGACAACTGCATTAAAAAGAACCTTGCGTAAAGTAAACAATCCTTGCAACCGTGGTTACAAGCACCGTTGTTTTCCCCCTTGTGGCAACAACACATCCGCTAGACTCATGTTTCTGTCACTCAAGCGTGTCATCGGGGGGCATGAACCCACAATCGAGCATAACGTTCCCTCTTGGAGTCACTACCTACTACTTGGCCAAAGCAATAAACAACAACGGAGAACATGCAAGAATTACTTAGGAACAAAAATATAAGAGATAAAAACCAAATATATTACTCTATCACAATCTGAACATAATCTCATAATCCATCGGATCCCATCAAACTCAGCATAGCAATATCAGAAAGATTACAAAAGTGCCTCGATCATGTAGGGCAGCTCACGAGGTCTAAACCATGAAGAACAAAGAGGGGAGGAGAACATCACATAGCTACTGATCACAGACCCATGGTCCAAGTAAAACTACTCACGAGACATCCGGGGAGCATCCATGGTGGAGAGGAGACTCCTGGAGGTCGGCCCTCCCTCCGGCAAGGTGCCGGGAAGAGTTCTTTTGGTGCTCCCGATCTCGGAAGCGCGGCGGCGGCGGAACAGAGGCGAGTTTGCGAAATAGGGTTCTGTCCTCGGAGTTTCCCCGTGACGGAGAATAAATGGGCAAAGGGGGGCAGCCAGAGGTGGACCAGGGCCCCCAGGCGCCCCCCTGGCGCGGCCAGGGGTGGGGCCGCGCCGGGTGGCCGCCTGGGCCCCCTGGCTCCCCTCTGGCCCCACTCGGGCTCTTCGTGAAGCTTCCTGTACGCTGATTCTTCCTGTATTTTTCCCGGATTTTTTCTGACACTTTTTATATGGGGGAAAACTGAAATAGAAAAACAGCAGAAAACAGGAACTGGCACTGGGGGTGCACTGAGTTAATAGGTTAGTCCAAATATTTTCAAAAGTTTATGAAAGTGTATCTAGATCATAGCAATATCACACAAACCATGCATGGAGCAAGCAGAAATTATAGATAAGTTTTGGACGTATCAACATCCCCAAGCTTAATTTCTGCTCGTCCTCGAGTAGGTAAACGATAACAACATAATTTCTGTGGTGAGATGCTAGCAACCATAAAAGAACTTTGAAAAGTAAAGCAATCAAGGTTAGAGATTCAATTCAAGTCATAACATGCAAGAGTCTATATTAGCATTGAAACAAGTAACAAAAGAACATTAGGTGCAAGAGCTCTCGCTGTCCGTGACTCGAATGTCTCCAAATGGTGTTTGCGTGCAAGAAGGGGGATAGGGAATACGAGAAAACGTATTTTTGTGTTGAGAACTCAATCTACTAAAATTTCACACTTGGTACTCTTTGGAATATTATCTTGACTCATCCCGAGACCACTAGCAAGGTACAAGTCAATTTGATCCAATCCTTTTCGATATTTTGAGCACTCATGCAATGGATGAGCGTAAGCACGAGAGTTGACACTTAGGATGGCAAAGATAGAAGTACGGAGGAGGAAGACAAAAAGGATGAGAAAGGCTCACATCAATGAGGACAATCATAGGCAAGAGATGCCAAATGATAGATATGATGTGAGGAGTAGGGATTGCCATGCAACGGATGCACATACGAGTTAGGAAGCTCTCCAATGGAACTAGTGGGGGGTGCATCTAACTTGCTCGCTCATGAAGACCTAGAGCTCGTTTGAGGAGGCTCATCCTTGGAATATGCAAGCCAAGTTCTATAGTGTGAAGGTCCCCACATAGCTATATGCATAATGATCATCTCTATGGAGTACAAGGATATAAAGGGAGTACTAGTGTGGATCTCTCAAAAGGATAGTAGTGTTGCCCCTTTTCTCTCTTTTTATTTCTTTTTTCTCTTTTTTCTATTTTTTGTATTTTTTTTGTGGCCTCAATGGCTCTTTCTATTTAACTCTCATTTGTCCTCTTTGGGATCTTTTATTGTGTCCACTTTGGAATCTTTTCCTCAGTTAAGGGAAACACTCTATTTTACAAGAAGGTAAAGGAGATCTTTCACACTTGACAAGGTACTCAAAATCATAAAGAAGATGTAACTATCATGATGTATGCAATGTATGTCGCTGCCAGTGTAGCAGGAACATGTATGACATGAAGATCAAGTCATGAAGAGGTGGAAGTTGCATGGCAATATATCTCGGAAAGGCTATGGAAATGCCTTGATAGGTAGGTATGGTGGCTGTTTTGAGGAAAGATATAAGGAGGCTTATGATGATAGAGCGTATCATGCCAAGGGTTTGGAAGTACCGGCGAAGGTGGACACCAACTCTCGGAATGAGAAGAAGGCAATGCACGGCACGGGAGAGGCTAGCAAAATATGGGAAGGTGGAAGTGTCAACTTTCAATACTTACATTAGTCCGAAGAACTCATGCACTTATTATCAGTAACTGTCAATCTAATAAGGAGGTTCACAAAGAGACAAGTACCCCGAGGAGGAGTGTATGGGGGTTTGGTTATCCTTGCGCATCCTCGACTCATTGTACGTGAGTGTTCTCTGATATTCGATCCCTCCAAAGATTAGTGATCCATCTAGTAGCTAGAGTTCTCAACTAGTTTGGTAGGTTTTGAAAATACACACGGATTTCCCAAAATACGACACCTATCACTAATAGGCAAGAGCTCTTGACACCAAAAGTTCAAACATTACTCACATCAATACCTCAAAACTATTGCAATCTACTACTAAAATGAAATAGCAACCTCAATTACCTACTTTCAAGACAAGACACAACTCAGTGCAACAACCAACTCTCTTAACAAGATAAACATGAAAACTAAAAAGAGTTCCAGCAACAAACTAAACAAAAGCCAAGGCTCTTGCTAAAGACAAACTAAGACTAAAACTAAACATGGCAGTAGCTAAGAAAAGATAAAGAACACACAACAACAAGAAGATAGACATGAAAAATCCTATGATCTGTTCTATATTTTGAAAGTGGAGCGTGTTTCTCTCCCACACAAAGTAAGAAAGGACCTAACTTTTTATGAACAGCAAGCAAAGCTAAAGAAAACTAAAAATAAAACCTAAGAGCGAGATGCTCCAAGCATAGCACATAACGCATGAAGTGATAAAAATATAGTGAGACGAAGGACGAACTGATGATTGTTGATGGAGAAGGGGATGCACGGGGGCATCCCCAAGCTTAGACACTTGATTCTCCTTGAATATTTATTGGGGGTGCATGGGGGCATCCCCAAGCTTGAGCGCTTGACACTCCTGGATCTTCTTTCATCATCTTCCATCGCACACTTGAAAACTCCCTTCATACACAACTCATCATAAGCTGATTAGATAGGTTAATACCCTTAATAAAATAATTTTTCTCCACTGGATATAAAGATAATCTTGAAGAGCTACTGTTTTTCAAGAGTGCCAAAAAGTTTTTGCAAATAAAAAGCAAGCTTAAGATTTGCAAAAGTAAGGAGAGACAAAACGTGGCAGAATCTATGAAAAACAGAACAGCAGATAGTAAAGACTTTTTTAGGGGCACTTCTGCAACTCAAATAAAAAAACTCAGAACATACGGAAGTTTCGTAATTGTATGGAGCATACTGTGTAAAAGTTTCAGGTCAAAAAGCTGAACTGGCATTTTTCTGGAATTTTTCTAATCACGAGGACAGAATCTGTTTTCTGGACAGCATGTCACAACTTTTACTTCCCTTGCCGTAAGAGGCTATAACTTGGCACAAAGCTGAAAATAAAGATACAATGATGTTTCTACAGTAGTAACAATCATCAAGACTCAACTAAAGCAAAAAATAAAAACCTAAATTCGTTGTGGGCTGCCTCCCGAAAGCGCTTCTTTAAAGCCATTAGATAGGCATAAATCAAAAAGAAGAATCAAATTTTATCAAGAGAAAGAGAATAACTGGCCCGAGTAACGGACTCAAAAGGTAACTTGATTTTCTTTCTAGGGAAGTGTTCCATCCCCTTTTTGAATGGGAATTGGAATTTTATATTCCCCTCTTTCATGTCAATAACCGCACCAATAGTACGAAGAAAAGGACGTCCCAAAATAATTGGACATAAAGGTTCACACTCTATATCCATAACAATAAAATCAACGGGAACATAATTGTCATTGACAATGATAAGAACATCGTCGATCTTCCCTAAAGGTTTCTTTACGAAAGAATCAACAAGACGAACACCAAAAGAACAAGGCTCAAAAGGTTTCAATTCAAACATATCAAATATTCTTTTGGGCATAACGGAGGTACTAGCTCCAACATCACATAAAGCATAGCAAGAGAAGTTATTTAATTTAATTTTGATCATAGGGTCCCAACCATCATCTAGCTTCCTAGGTATGGAGGCTTATAATCTAAGCTTCTCCTCCCTAGCTTTGATAAGAGCATTTGTGATATGCTCCGTGAAGGCAAGATTAAGTGTGCTAGTGTGGGGGTCTCTAGACATTTTGTGTAGCAAACTGATAACTTCTGAGAGGGTACAACTATCAAAATCAATATCACTACTATCAAAGGTGGTAGTAGTGTCATCTAGGCTCACTTGTTTGAAACCCTCTATGTTCATAGGAGTTTCTTTATCTATGGTTGAGGTATTAGCATCACCATTAATAGGTCCAATGGGACTAGGAGTGCATTGGGTGCTAATAGTTTGAGTGTCCTCAACAATTTGGATAGTGGCAACTGTGTGGTGCGTAGGAAGGCTCTTAATTCTATCCTCTTCCTCTTTTTCTCTAGCCCATCTTTCTCTAAGTTTATCCATCATCCTAATGTTTTCATTGATTTGTAACTGGATAGCATTAATAGGAGTGGCCTTATTCTCCTCAAGGGGGGAGGTTCTAATTTTGAGCATCTCAATATCAAGGGCTAAGCTTTCTACCTTCAAAGAGAGATTATCTATTTTAGATAATTTCTCTTCTACATTTTTGTTGAAGGCTTTTTGGGTAGTGATAAAGTCTCTAAGCATGCTTTCTAATTCAGAGGAGGGGTTCTTGTTGCTAGGGTAGGTGTTGTTATTCCCATAGTTGGATGGAAACGGTCTAGGATTGCTAGCAAAATTTCCCTAATAGGCTAGATCTCTTGACACCAAAAGTTCAAACATTACTCACATCAATACCTCAAAACTATTGCAAGTTACTACTAGAAGAAAATAGCAACCTCAATTACCTACTCTCAAGACAAGACACAACTCAGTGCAACACCAACTCTCTTTAACAAGATAAACATGAAAACTAGAAAGAGTTCCAGCAACAAACTAAACAAAATCCAAGGCTCTTGCTAAAGACAAACTAAGACTAAGACTAAACATGGCAGTAGCTATGAAAAGATAAAGAACACACAACAGCAAAAAGATAAACAGGAAAAATCCTATGATGTGTTCTAGATTTTGAAAGTGGAGCGTGTTTCTCTCCCACACAAAGTAAGACGGGATCTAACTTGTTATGAACAGCAAGCAAAGCTAAAGAAAACTAAAAATAAAACCTAAGAGCGAGACGCTCCAAGCATAGCACATAACGCATGAAGTGATAAAAATATAGTGAGACGAAGGACGAACTGATGATTGTTGATGGAGAAGGGGATGCACGGGGGCATCCCCAAGCTTAGATGCTTGAGTCTCCTTGAATATTTGTTGGGGATGCATGGGGGCATCCCCAAGCTTGAGCGCTTGACACTCATGGATCTTCTTTCATCATCTTCCATCGCACACTTGAAAACTCCCTTCATACATAACTCATCATAAGCTGATTAGAGAGGTTAGTACCCTTAATAAATAGTTTTTCCCACTGGATATAAAGATATTCTTGAAGATCTACTGTTTTTAAAGAGTGCCAAAAAGTTTTTGCAAATAAAAAGCAAGCTTAAGGTTTGCAAAAGTTAGGAGAGACAAAACGTGGCAGAATCTGTGAAAAACAGAACAGCAGGTAGTAAAGAATTTTTTAGGGATACTTCTGCAACTCAAATCAAGAAACTCAGAACATACAGAAGTTTCGTAATTGTATATAGGATACTATGTAAAAATTTCAGCTCAAAAGTATGAACAGGGATTTTTCTGGAATTTTTCTGGTCACGAGGACAGAATCTGTTTTCTGAACAGCATGTCACGACTTTTACTTCCCTTGCCGTAAGAGGCTATAACTTGGCACAAAGCTGAAAATAAAGATACAATGATGTTGCTACAGTAGTAACAATCATCAAGACACAACAAAAATAAAAATAAAAACCTAAATTCGTTGCGGGCTGCCTCGCGAAAGCGCTTTCTTTTATGCCTTTAAGCTAGGCATGATGCAAAAGAAGAATCAAGTTTTATCAAGAGAAAGAGAATAACTAGCCCGAGTAACGGACTCAAAAGGTAACTTGATTTTCTTTCTAGGGAAGTGTTCCATCCCCTTTTTGAATGGGAATTGTAATTTTATATTCCCCTCTTTCATGTCAATAACCGCACCAACGGTGCGAAGAAAAGGACGTCCCAAAATAATTGGACACAAAGGTTCACACTCTATATCCATAACAATAAAATCAACGGGAACATAGTTGTCATTGACAATGATAAGAACATCTTCGATCTTCCCCAAATGTTTCTTTACGGAAGAATCAACAAGACGAACACCAAAAGAACAAGGCTCAAAGGGCTTCAATTCAAACATATCAAATATTCTTTTGGGCATAACGGAGGTACTAGCTCCAACATCACATAAAGCATAGCAAGAGAAGTTATTTAATTTAATTTTGATCATAGGGTCCCAACCATCATATAGCTTCCTAGGTATGGAGGCTTCTACTCTAAGCTTCTCCTCCCTAACTTTGATGAGAGCATTTGTGATATGCTCCGTGAAGGCAAGATTAAGTGTGCTAGTGTGGGGGTCTCTAGACATTTTGTGTAACAAGCTAATAACTTCCGAGAGGGTACAACTATTAAAATCAATATCACTACTATCAAAGGTGGTAGTAGTGTCATCTAAGCTCACTTGTTTGAAACCCTCTATGTTCATAGAAGTTTCTTTATCTTCGGTTGAGGTATTAGCATCATCATTAATAGTTCCAACGGGACTAGGAGTGCATTGGGTGCTAATAGTTTGGGTGTCCTCAACAATTTGGATAGTGGCAACTGTGTGGTGTGTAGGAAGGCTCTTAATTCTATCCTCTTCCTCTTTTTCTCTAGCCCACCTTTCTTTAAGTTTAGCCATCATCCTAATATTTTCATTAATTTGTAATTGGATAGCATTAATAAGAGTGGCCTTATTCTCCTCAAGGGGAGAGGTTCTAATTTTGAGCATCTCAATATCAAGGGCTAAGATTTCTACCTTCAAAGAGAGATGATCTATTTTAGCTAATTTCTCCTCTACATTTTTGTTGAAGGCTTTTTCGGTAGTGATAAAGTCTCTAAGCATGCTTTCTAATTCAGAGGAGGGGTTTTTGTTGCTAGGGTAGGTGTTGTTGTTCCCATAGTTGGATGGAAACGGTCTAGGATTGCTAGCAAAATTTCCCCTATAAGTATTGTTGTTGAAGTTGTTTCTAGCAATAAAGTTCACATCTACTTGTTCTTGAGCAACCAAAGAATTTAAAGGGACATCATGAGGATCGATACTGGGTTGCTTGGTAAGTAGAGACATAATTAAGTCAAGTTTTTCATTTAGGGAGGTAACTTCGTCGACAGAGTTTACTTTCCTACCTGTTGGAGCGCGTTTGGTGTGACATTGGGAATAATTGGTCATCATTTCATCGAGAAGCTTCGTGGCAGCACCAAGTGTAGTTGACATAAAGGTTCCTCCCGCAGACGAATCTAGCAGGTTCCACGAGGTTAAGTTCAAGCCTGCATAAAAAGTCTGGATAACCATCTAGGTAGTCAAACCATGTGTAGGGCATTTCTTAACAAGAGATTTCATTCGTTCCCAAGCTTGGGCAACGTGTTCATTATCCAATTGCTTAAAATTCATAATGTTACTCCTCAATTGGATAATTTTAGTAGGTGGATAGTACTTCCCTATAAAAGCATCTTTGCACTTATCCCAATAATCTATGCTATTCCTAGGCAAAGATTGAAACCAGATTTTAGCGTCTCCCCTTAAAGAGAAAGGAAAGAGCTTGAGCTTAACAACATCACCTTCTACTTCTTTATACTTTTTCATATCACATAATTCAACAAAATTGTTCAAGTGTAAAGCAACATCATCTCCAACACCAGAGAATTGATCTCTCATAACAAGGTTTAGCAAAGCAGGTTTAATTTCATAAGAGGTAGCTGAAGTGGCAGGTGTGGCAATGTGAGTGCAGATAAAGTCTTGGTTGTTGTGACTAGTGAAGTCGCACAACTTGGTGTTTTCAGTGGAACCCATAGTAGCAGCAAGTGTGGCAGATTTTTTTGTAATTTTTGATAAAAGACACAAAGATAAAAACTGAAAGGTAAACTAACAAGACTAAAAAACAAAGGTAAAGGGTAGTGTGCAACTCCCCTATCTTAGCACTCGGAGTCCCCGGCAACGGCGCCAGAAATTCGCTTGATGGCTTCTCGCCCTTCGTTGGTGAGCCCCAAGTGGAAGGCGTGATGTAGCACAACAACAAGTTTCCCTCGGTGAAGATACCAAGGTTTGTATCTAGTAGGACTCCAGAGATGATAAGTAGGTGTCAGCGGCGCAACTGACGTGGACCTGCACACAGACACAGATAACTTTGTTCCCAACGAAGTTCAGAGAGGTTGTCAATCTCTCCGGTCTTGTTGTTCACAAAGGGTAAAACACAGGGGATAATGATTGCAATTGAAAAGTAAAAGCAGAAAAGTAAAGATAGCGTGGAAACAGTAATAAGGATATGGACCGGGATACGTGATGTTCGCTAGTGATGTCTCTCTCCCAAAAGACGATAAAACTGCTATGCGAGGTAAACAACTTACAGAAGGGAAATTGACAGGATTATGAACGCACCGCAATGCTAACTATGCTACAAAAGAAAGGAAGAGGCTCAAAAGCACGGGCAGTACGCCAAAATAAGTAGACCGTAATCCAACTGCATCTACTACTAATCATCCACCTTGAGATATCTGTCTAGAACATCTCTCTGGTATTAAGTTGCGAGCCCCACCCAAAGTGTAAACCCAAAGCAACAGACAACTGCATTAAAAAGAACCTTGCGTAAAGTAAACAATCCTTGCAACCGCGGTTACAAGCTGTTGTTTTCCCCCTTGTGGCAACAGCACATCCCCTAGACTCATGTTTCTGTCACTCAAGCGTGTCATCGGGGGGCATGAACCCACAATCGAGCATAACGTTCCCTCTTGGAGTCACTACCTACTACTTGGCCAAAGCAATAAACAGCAACGGAGAACATGCAAGAATTATTTAGGAACAAAAATATAAGAGATAAAAACCAAATATATTACTCTATCACAATCTGAACATAATCTCATAATCCATCAGATCCCATCAAACTCAGCATAGCAATAGCAGAAAGATTACAAAAGTGCCTCGATCATGTAGGGCAGCTCACGAGGTCTAAACCATGAAGAACAAAGAGGGGAGGAGAACATCACATAGCTACTGATCACGGACCCATGGTCCAAGGAAAACTACTCACGAGACATCCGGGGAGCATCCATGGTGGAGAGGAGACTCCCGGAGGTCGGCCCTCCTCCGGCAGGGTGCCGGGAAAAGGTCTTCTGGTGCTCCCGATCTCGGAAGCGCGGCAGCGGCGGAACAGAGGCGAGTTTGTGAAATAGGGTTCTGTCCTCGGAGTTTCCTTGTGACGGAGAATAAATAGGAGAAGGGGGGCAGCCAGAGGTGGACCAGGGGCCCCAGGCGCCCCCTGGCGCGGCCAGGGGTGGGGCCGCGCCGGGTGGCCGCCTGGGCCCCCTGGCTCCCCTCTGGCCCCACTCGGGCTCTTCGCGAAGCTTCCTGTACGCTGATTTTTCCTGTATTTTTCCCGGAATTTTTCTGGCACTTTTTATATGGGGGAAAACTGAAATAGAAAAACAGCAGAAAATAGGAACTGGCACTGGGGTGCACTGAGTTAATAGGTTAGTCCAAATATGATCAAAAGTGTAGGAAAGTGTATCTAGATCATAGCAATATCACACAAAACATGCATGGCGAAAGCAGAAATTATAGATACGTTTTGGACGTATCAGCATCCCCAATAAATATTCAAGGAGACTCAAGCGTCTAAGCTTGGGGATGCCCCCATGCATCCCCTTCTCCATCAACAATCATCAGTTCGTCCTTCGTCTCACTATATTTTTATCACTTCATGCGTTATGTGCTATGCTTGGAGCGTCTCGCTCTTAGGTTTTAGTTTTCTTTAGTTTTGCTTGCTGGTCATAACAAGTTAGACCCGATCTTACTTTGTGTGGCAGAGAAACACGCTCCACTCCAATCTAGAACACATCATAGGATTTTTCCTGCTTATCTTTTTGCTGTTGTGTGTTCTTTATCTTTTCATAGCTGCTGCCATGTTTAGTTTTAGTCTTAGTCTGTCTTTACCAAGAGCCTTGGCTTTTGTTTAGTTTGTTGCTGGAACTCTCTTTAGTTTTCATGTTTATCTTGTTAACAGAGTTGGTTGTTGCACTGAGTTGTGTTTTGTCTTGGAAGTAGGTAATTGAGGTTGCTATTTAATTCTAGTAGTAACTTGCAATAGTTTTGAGGTATAGATGTGAGTAATGTCTGAACTTTTGGTGTCAAGAGCTTTAGCCTATTAGTGATAGGTGTCGTATTTTGGGCAATCCGTGTGTATTTTCAAAACCTACAAAAACTAGTTGAGAACTCTAACTACTAGATGGATCACTAATCTTTGGAGGGATCGAATATTAGAGTACACTCACGTACCATGAGTCAAGGATGCGCAAGGATAACCAAACCCCTATACACTCCTCCTCGTGGCACTTGTCTCTTTGTGAACCTCCTTATTAGATTGAGAGTTACCGATAATAAGTGCATGAGTTCTTCGGACTAATGTAAGTATTGAAAGTTGACACTTCCACCTTCCCATATTTTGCTAACCTCTCCCGTGTCGTGCATTGCCTTCTTCTCACTCCGAGAGTTGGTGTCCACCTTCGTCGGTACATCCAAACCCTTGGCATGATACGCTCTGTCATCATAAGCCTCCATATATCTTTTGTAACATCCCAAATTTTTCCGAATTTTGGAATGTTAATAAAATTAAATAGATAATGATTGTCTGCTTGATGTGTTTGATTTTCTCTGGGATTTAAAACTTTTTGGAGTTTATTGAATATTAAACAGAGAGGGAATAAAATGACTTTCCCTAATATTCATAATTGGTGTTTTGGAATTTATTATTTAAAAAAAACCTACAAAACAAAATGAGAGAAGGTAATATGACTCCTTCAACATATTAAAAGTTTGGAAAATGTTTTAAATCATTATTGGAATTCTTTTGAATATTTAAAACATTTTTCAACTCAAGGAAATTCAATCGAGAGGATATAAAATGACTTATCCCCTTTTTAATAAAGTTGGAAAATATTTAGAATATTACTTTAAAGTTTTTAAAATTTATTTTGAGTATTATAAATAACTCTAAAATTATTTTAGAGATTTTATAATGCTAAGAGTGTTTTTATTTCATTAAAATGATTTATTAAATATTTTAAAAGAGTTGAAAAAGTATTCCAATGGGATATTTTTGTTTTACAAAATTATTTATTGTTCGGACAATTTTAAAATTTATAAGCGACGAGTAAGTGATGCGATGTAGGGTTACAATGTCTATACTCAACTATGCCGGTGGAGTTGATGGACGCCACGAAGCTTATATTATTTTTCCGCTGTATTCTATTTGTAAGCTAGCCTTGAGCTATGCAGGTATGCTTTATTGTAATACTAGATCTTCGATGTAATATATATGATATGTGGTTTATTCTTGATATTACATCATGTACTGTGTGTGCTAGCTATTGATCCAGGGACTAGCACAGAATGCACAGAGACTTGGATTCTTTAGTGAATCGGGTTGTTACATCTTTCCTCAAAACAGCCACCATACCTACCTATCAAGGCATTTCCATAGCCTTTCCGAGATATATTGCCATGCAACTTCCACCTCTTCATGACTTGATCTTCATGTCATACATGTTCCTGCTACACTGGCAGTGACATACATTGCATACATCATGATAGTTACATCTTATTTATGATTTTGAGTACCTTGTAAAGTGTGAAAGATTTCCTATACCTTCTTGTAAAATAGAGTGTTGCCCTTAAGTGAGGAAAAGATCCCAAAGTGGACACAATAAAAGATCCCAAAGATGACAAATGAGAGTTAAATAGAAAGAGCCATTGAGGCCACAAAAAAATACAAAAAATAGAAAAAAGAGAAAAAAGAAATAAAAAGAGAGAAAGGGGAAACACTACTATCCTTTTGAGAGATCCACACTAGTACTCCCTTTATATCCTTGTACTCCATAGAGATGATCATTATGCATATAGCTATGTGGGGACCTTCACACTATAGAACTTGGCTTGCATATTCCAAGGATGAGCCTCCTCAAATGAGCTCTAGGTCTTCATGAGCGAGCAAGTTAGATGCACCCCACTAGTTCCATTGGAGAGCCTCCTAGCTCGTATGTGCATCCGTTGCATGGCAATCCCTACTCCTCACATCATATCTATCATTTGGCATCTCTTGCCTATGATTGTCCTCATTGATGTGAGCCTTTCTCATCCTTTTTGTCTTCCTCCTCCTTCGTACTTCTCTCTTTGCCATCCTAAGTGTCAACTCTCGTGCTTACGCTCATCCATTGCATGAGTGCTCAAAATATTGAAAAAGGAGTGGATCAAATTGACTTGTACCTGGCTAGTGGTCTGGGGACGAGTCAAGATAAGATTCCAGAAAAACACCAAGTGTGAAACTTTAGTAGATTGAGTTCTCAACAAATAATATTTTTTCTGGTATTCCCCATCCCCCTTCTTGCACGCAAACACCATTTGGAGACATTCGAGTCACGGACAGCGAGAGCTCTTGCACCTATTGTTCTTTTGTTACTTGTTTTAATGCTAATATATACTCTTGCATGTTATGACTTGAATTGAATCTCTAACCTTGATTGCTTTACTTTTTAAAGTTCTTATATGGTTGCTAGCATGTCACCACAGAAATTACGTTGTTATCATTTACCTACTCGAGGACGAGCAGGAATTAAGCTTGGGGATGTTGATACGCCAAAAATGTATCTATAATTTCTGCTTGCTCCATTAATGTTTTGTGTGATATTGCTATGATCTAGATACACTTTCATACACTTTTGATAATATTTGGACTAACCTATTAACTCAGTGCACCACAGTGCCAGTTCCAATTTTCTGCTGTTTTTCTATTTCAGTTTTCTCCCATATAAAAAGTGCTCCAAAAATTTGGGAAAAATCAGATAAAAAATCAGCGCAGAAGAACCTTCCGGAAGAACCTGAGTGGGGCCAGAGGGCCACCACCAGGGGCCCAGGCGCCCTGGTGGCGCGCCCTAGGGGCTGGCTGCGCCAGGGGGGCGCCTGGACCCCTGGTGCCCCCCTTCGCCTATATATTCTCCGTGACGAGAAACCCTAAAAAAAGAACCCTTTTTAGCGATCTCGCCTCTGTTCCGCCGCCGCCGCGCTTCCGAGATCGGGAGCACCAGCAGACCTCTTCCCGACACCCTGCCGGAGGGAGGGCCGACCTCCGGGAGTTTCCTCTCCACCATGGATGCTTCCCGGATGTGCCGTGAGTAGTTTCCTTTGGACCATGGGTCCGTGATCATTAGCTATGTGATGTTCTCCTCCCCTCTTTGTTCTTCATGGTTTAGACCTCGTGAGCTGCCCTACATGATCGAGGCACTTTTGTAATCTTTCTGCTGTTGCTATGCTGAGTTTGATGGGATCTGATGGATTATGAGATTATGTTCAGATTGTGATAGAGTAATATATTTGGTTCTTATCTTTTATATTTTTGTTCTTAAGTAATTCTTTAATGCTCTCCGTTGCTGTTTATTGCTTTGGCCAAGTTGTACGTAGTTACCCCAAGAGGGAACGTTATGCTCGATTGCGGGTTCATGCCCCCTGATGACACGCTTGAGTGACAGAAACATGAGTCTAGGGGATGTGCTGTTGCCACAAGGGGGAAAACAACGGTGCTTGTAACCGCGGTTGCAAGGATTGTTTATTTTACGTAAAGTGCTTTTTAATGCAGTTGTCTGTTGCTTTGGGTTTACACTTTGGGTGGGGCTCGCAACTTAATACCAGCGAGATGTTCTGGATAGATATCTCAAGGTGGATGATTAGTAGTAGATGCAGTTGGATTTCGGTCTACTTATTTTGGCGTTCTGCCCATGCTTTTGAGCCTCTTCCTTTCTTTTGTAGCATAGTTAGCATTGCGGTGCGTTCATAATCCTGTCATTTGCCCTTCTGTAATTTGTTCACCTCGCATAGCAGTTTTATCGTCTTTTGGGAGAGAGACATCACTAGTGAACATCACGTATCCCGGTCCATATCCTCATTACTGTTTCCACACTCATTTACTTTTCTGCTTTTACTTTCAGAGTCTATCACTATCCCTTGTATTTGATCCTTTGTGAACAACAAGACCGGAGAGATTGACAACCTCTCTGAACTTCGTTGGGAACAAAGTTATTTGTGTCTGTGTGCAGGTCCACGTCAGTTGCGCCGCTGACACCTACTTATCATCTCCGGAGTCCTACTGGAGACAAACCTTGGTATCTTTACTGAGGGAAATTTTCTGCTGTGCTACATCATACCTTCCTCTTGGGGTTTACCAACGAAGGGCGAGAGATCATCATCACCTCGCACGCAAGCAGCTGCCTGGTGGGTCCCCTCGACACCCCCTCCGCCTATATTTAGCCCTCGGGGTGGAAACCCCTAATATTGATCTCTTTTCCGCGATCTCGCCTCTGTACCGCCGCCGCTTCAAGATCGGGGCTGCCTGGAGAAGCTGCTCCGGCACCCTGCCGGGAGAAGCTACCCCCTCCGGGAGACCATCCATAGCCATGGACACCTCCCGTATGTACCGTGAGTAGTTTCCCTTGGACCATGGGTCCGTGACCAGTAGCTATGTGATGTTCCTCTCCCCTCTTTGTGCTTCCACTTTCGAGACCTCGTGAGCTGCCTCACATGATCGAGGCAGCTTTCTAATTTTCTGCCGTTGCTATGCTGAGTTTGTTGGGATCTGATGGATTATGAGACTATGTTCAGATTGTGATGAGTAATATATTTGGTTCTTCTCTTTTATATTTTTTTCTTGAGTAAATTCTTGCATGTTCTCCGTTGTCGTATTTTACTTTGGCCAAGTGATTTGTTGCAACTCCAAGAGGGAGCGTTATGCTTGATTGTGGGTTCAGCCCCTTGATGTCTAGCTTGAGTGACAGAAACATAAGACTAGGGGATGTGCTGTTGCCACCAGGGATAAAACAACGGTGCTTGTATCCGCGGATGCAAGGATTGTTTACTTTACGCAAAGTTCTTTTAATGCATTTGTCTGTTGCTTTGGATTTACACTTTGGGTGGGATTCGCAACTTAATACCAGCGAGATGTTCTGGATAGATATCTCAAGGTGTATGATTCGTAGTAGATGCAGATGGATTTCGGTCTAATTACCTTGGCGTACTGCCCATTGCTTTTGAGCCCTTCCTTTCTTTGCAGCATAGTTAGCATTGTGGTGCCTTCATAATCCTATCAATTTCCCAACTGTTATTTGTTTACCTCGCTAGCACTTTTATCGTCTTTTGGGAGAGAGACATGACTAGTGAAAATCACGGGACCCCGGTCCATCTTCACATTAGTGTTTACATCCTTAGTTTACTTTCCAGTTGCTATCACTATCATTATCTCTTGCGTTAATCCTTTGTATACAGCAAGGCCGGAGGAATTGACAACTCCTCTGTACTCGTTGGGAGCAAAGTTATTTGTATCTGTGTGCAGGTCCAGGTGAAGTTAGCAACCCTTGGTTGTGAACGGCGCCATTGTTCACTTTACCACCTTCTTGTATTTCTGTGAGTCCTACGTGATACAAACCCTATCCTCTATATTGGGGAAATTTGCTGCTACGCTACATCTCACCTTCCACTTGGGGTAACCAACGAAGAGTGAGAACTATCCTCACCGTATCAGCAGTTCTGTCGGAAGCATATGGACTTACACCAAATAATCGGTGCCGCTTCTGATGTTTTTACAAACTGAATTCAGGACCAAGCCTAGAAGAACAGCCAACTCCCTTGAAGATTGGAAAAGTTTCACGAGGGTAATTTGAATCCAGCTGGGTGTCTTGACAGGGACGTGAACGAGCACGAATCCTTTGCAGAGGAGCTATTGGGTTGGCTCTCGAAGGGCTAGCGGTCTGAGCGACTATCAAAGATCGCTCTTGCGAGGGATTCAGAATCTGCACTTGTTCATCTTCATCTTCATGTGCTTCGGTGCGAGGCACATGCGCTTCAGATTCTTGAGCCGTTCGAGCTGAAGAGTAATCACACGAGTTGCGCGTTCTGGAGTGGGAGGGAGAGGGATCATTGGTTTCCGGGTGAGTTGACGGGGGTGGTGCGGGAGCAGCAGGTGGTGTGAGAGTCCTTTGCGGTGCGGGGGATGGAGCACGTGTTGGTGTGGGAGCGCGAGGTGGAACGGGTGCAGGCGTTGGTGTAGGTGTTGGAGTTGGGGTTGGGGTTCGCTTGGGTGTTGGAGCTTTTGGAGGTGAAGTGGGAGTGTGTTGAGGGGGTGTTTTCTTGGGACTGGATTTGGTGGGAGGAGGTGTAAGGGTTTTTGTGGATGGAGCTGAAGGTTTTGGCTTTGGATTTGAAGGCTTTGGTTGGGGAGCAGGAGTGGGAACTGCTTCAGTGTTTTTGTTCGGCTGGTTGGTTGGTTCATCACTCGTATCCATATCAGCAGCCGAGGCCAAAGTGACCTTCCGTTTCTTGGTGGTCCTTTTCTTTGGAGAAGGGTCAGAAGGCTTGACCTCAACAGGCTTTGATGCAGCTGGTTCAGCTTCCAGCGGGGCCTTGCGCTTCCGAGAATCCCTTTCCATAATTGAAGCATTATGTGTTTTTACCATTTCATCCACTGCAACCTTTATCTTTCCCTTTTAGGTTGTAATGTTTTCCTTGGTGGTGGTGTTGACGTCTGTCACCTTTTGAAGCAACTTCAAGGCGTGCTGTTTGAATTCTTCATCTGTCTCAGCTTCAGCACGCTTTTGATAGTTGTGAATCTTTTCAACTTCAGCTCTATCTCTTGAGTGCAAGTCCTTCAGCTGACTGGTCATAGTAGAGATCATTGCTTCGATGGAGCCTGAGATATAGACTTCACCGAGATCAACAACTTCAGGATCTTCTGCTGCACACTTCTTCCAAAGGGCTTCAGTTATGCCCAATTGATCCCATAGTTCGCCTTCACGAGGATCAGGGAATTGATGTTCACTATGGCGATCTGCTTCAGCTTGAGCTTCAGGCATAGGAATACCTTTCTTCTTCGATGGAAGTTCTTCAGCAGAGGGAGTCATATCGACCACGAACTTCTTTTGGGCAGCCCTGGCTTCTTTCTCAGCCTTCTTCGTTCTGAGGCCCTCTGGTGAGGCCTTGTGTTTAGCTTCGTGTTCCGCCAACTGTTTGGCTTCAGCAACAACTTTTTCCTCATTATTCTCGGCTTCGGCGAGCTTTCGCTTCGTCTCAACCTTCTCAGCAGCAAATTTTGCGGAGTCCAGCTCCCTTTGCTTTCTTGCGGCTGCTTCAGCTTCCTTCTGCTTCTCTGCAGATTCTCTGGCAAGAATGCTGCGGTTCAGTGTCTCCTCGAGGTCTTGCTGTTGTAGTTCAGCTTCAGTGGGCTTTCGCTTCACTGAAGGGTTTGGTGCTGTTGACTGATTAGGATTCACTGATGCAGTTGCCTTAGCAGTTTGTTGATGCTTAGCAGGGTCATGCCTCTGCTTCGAGCGCCTCTTAGTGTTGAGGGCATCAGCCGGTGGCTTGGAGACCAAGGGCTTCGCAACCACCAAGTTGGACAAGTCAATGGTTGGGCGAGCTACGGGCTTGTCTGTGGGGTCTTAAATTTTTATCCCCTTTGCATCCGGTTTCTTTCCTGGCTTATTCTTTAAAGGGATCCGAATCCTTTGCTTCTTGGGGGGGAGCAGGTTCTGACTCATCATCTGCTTCAGTCTCTGATTCGTCATCAGCTTCAGCATTTGACTCATCAATAATAGAGTCTTCTAGAGCTGCTCGCTCCAGTCTTGCTTGTTCTTCGTAATCGGTGGAAGCATGAGGGGGTGAAGCAGATTTCTTCTTGAACTTCCTCTTCTTCTTCGAGCTCGGGCCAACTCCATGAGCTTCAGCGGCAGCTAACTTGGCTGCCTTCTTTTCTTCCTTGAGTCTCTTCTTTTCGGCAGCGAGTCTCAATCACTTTTGCTCTTCAGGATAATCATCCGGAGTCTTGAGGGTGTTGGGGCGAGGATAATTGGGTGGAACTGGATAGTACAGATGACGATTTTCTTCAGTGTATCTTCCACACATGTGTGAAGTGTATAGTAAGGGTGGATTGAAGGAAAACTGCATTGCCCATTTCCAGTCAGGGATGCTCTTGTATTTGTACCACCTGATGGCCCAATAGCGGCGAATGTTTTGCAAACGAATTTTGCGCTGATCCTTGGTTTCTTCAAGAGTAGTATCATATCCAAGTTCAATCCGAATTGATTCGGGAATGCCTCTGGCGTTATTTGTTTCCTTTATTCTGCCTCCTTTTTCGCTTGGGGGCAACTTGTTCTGCTTCGTTGAGGTGATCAAGTACTGGCGACTCATCACCGAAGCCTAAATCCTCAGACATCTGTGAAAGAGCAAAAGGTAGCGAGGGAAAAAGACAAGTATGGTCTGAGCACCAGCAAAAGTTTCGACCAAACAAACAAGGTTTTGACAAAAGATTCAGTTGAATATGGGTGATGTTTCCGGCCTGTTCTGAGCTAGACTTAGCAACATCAATTGAGCAATGATAAACTTCACGCCCTAACACAGAACAGATGGCATGAAATCCTCACTACTAACCTGAATCGTGATGGGAAGCTTTTGCTTGCTAAAACAAGATTCCCAAAGGAGCAAGGATCCAACGGATCAAGAAACCCGAAGGAAATCCACAGAAAAACTTACTAAGAAAACAGATCCAATCACGAGGGGAACGAACAGAAAAGAAGAT
Organism: Bromus sterilis; assembly: GCA_950022295.1. NCBI lineage: Eukaryota > Viridiplantae > Streptophyta > Magnoliopsida > Poales > Poaceae > Bromus > Bromus sterilis. Next base: position 276,243,693 of record OX465599.1, on the reverse strand, counting down.
TGGATCGGTGGCCTCGACGTACCCTAACTTGGTGTCGTCGAGCAGCTACGGCGGCGAGGAGCGGAGAGGAGGTGCTCGTCAACGGCGTGAAGTCCACGACGGCGGTTGTCCAGCAGCAAAGCGACGCGGTCGTCGTCGGGGAGGAGGAGCTCGGCGGCGCGCTCAGGAGAAATTAGGGTTCCGGAGAGGTTGGGGATGAAGTGATGAATCGGTTTCGTTGGGGTTGGATGCCTTATATAGGGCTGGTCTGACGGGAGTTGTCAGATCAGATCGAACGGACCACAACGACCGTCTCTCCGGATTCTACGGCGAGGATTTCGTGGCGTTTCGGGAGAAAATCTCAACAACCCGGATTTGATGGGATCTCAACGACCGAAGAATATATCTTGATCATGAGTAAAAACTTCGATAAAAATTGGAAGCATTTGATTCGGAACTTATTGACGTTCAAAGAAAAATACTTTCCGTTTCAAGTGTGCTCAACCATTTTAGACAGATAGAATAAGAGGGAAAAAGAATAGAGGGGGTAGGGTCCGAAACTTATGACCTCGAAGAAAAACTAAGCGAAGCAAAAGGTGATAAGCATGGAGGACTAAATCCAAGAAAAATAAAAATAGAAATCGAAGAAAAAACAAATATCGAAACCAAAAGCAAACAACAAAGTAAATGAATATATAACTGGAGGTAAAGGTTCGGTCTTACAGTACATTTTGTGAGTCCAAAATATTGAGCTCACACCTTAACGCACAGAACCTTTTATCATCCAATGGTTTCATGAATATATCAGCCAGTTGATCTTCAGTTCCGACATGACTAATCACAATACCTTCACGCTGAACATGATCACGAAGAAAATGATGGCGAATGTCAATATGCTTCGTGCGAGAGTGCTGCACAGGATTGTGAGAAATGTTGATTGCACTCTCATTCTCACATAGAAGGGGAATTTTCTTCACATTAATACCATAATCCTTCAGCGTTTGCTTTAGCCAAAGAATCTGTGTACAGCATGACCCAGCAACAATGTATTCGGCTTCAGTAGTAGATATTGATACACAGTTTTGCTTCTTGGAAGCCCAACACACAAGTGATCTTCCAAGGAAATGACAAGTCCCTGAAGTTGATTTCCTATCAACACAATCACCAGCCCAATATGAATCAGAAGAGCCAATAAGATCAAATTGTGCTCCCTTGGGATACCACAAGCCCAAAGTTGGCGTGTGAGCAAGATACCGAAGAATTCGCTTTACAACAGTATGATGTGATTCCTTTGGATTTGCGTGAAAGAGAGCACATATACATACTGAAAGCATAATGTCAGGTCTAGATGCACAAAGATATAAAAGAGAGCAAATCATAGACCGATATTTCTTCTGGTCGAAGGTTTTTCCCTTCTCATCTGCATCTAGGAAGCCATTGGTAGGCATTGGAGTCTTAATTGTTTTTCAATCAGTGAGACCAAACTTCTTCATGCAATCCTTTAGATATTTTTCTTGAGAAATAAAGGTGCCATTCTTCTGTTGACAGATTTGAAGCCCAAGGAAGAACCTCAATTCTCCCATCATAGACATCTCATACTTCTTCGACATAATTTTGGAGAATTCTTCGCCGATTTCAGTGTTAGTGCAGCCAAAAATAATATCATGTACTTAAATTTGACACACAAACAAATCACCATTATATGAGCGAGTGAAAAGAGTTGGGTCAGTTGTTCCTGGTTTGAAGCCTTTCTTCAGAAGGAAGTCCTTCAGGGTGTCGTACCAAGCATGAGGTGCTTGCTTCAGCCCATAAAGAGCCTTGTGCAACCTGTACACCATGTCAGGATTCTTCGGGTCTTCAAAACCTGGAGGCTGCATAACATACACTTCTTCTTTGATTTCTCCATTAAGAAAAGCACTCTTCACATCCATTTGATAAAGTAGGATACCATTGAAATTTGCAAAAGCAAGCATAACACGAATGGATTCGAGACGAGCAACTGGAGCATAAGTTTCGCCGAAACCGATACCTTCGATTTGGGTGTACCCTTGTGCTACCAGACGTGCTTTGTTTCTTACCACAATACCATCTTCATCTTGCTTGTTGCGAAAAATCCACTTTGTACCAATGATGTTGTGATTCGAGGGATCAGGCCTTTCGACTAAGGACAAGAATTTGTTTCGCTCGAACTGATTAAGTTCCTCGAGCATAGCAGTTAACCAATCTGGATCCTTAATGGCTTCATCAAACTTTGAAGGTTCTAGCATGGAGACAAAAGAAAAGTTTCCACAGAAGTTAGCCAAACGAGTACGAGAACGAGTTGTGGGACGACCTGGTTGTTGAATTTCTTCGAGGATCGAATCAACATCAACTCTTCTTCGCACTCATGTTAGTGCATTTTCAATGACTTGTGGCTCCGGTTCTTCTTCAGGATCATTTCCTTCAGGACCAGCATCTCCTTCCGGATCTTCATTTCCTTCAGGATCTGTATTTTCTTCGTTAACTGGTTCTTCTTCGTCCTGTTCATCATTTGCTTCAGGATGTTGATCTCCAGCTCCCCGGGCTATGTGTGGGAACATTGGATCATCATCATCATCTTGATTAGCTTGACGAGCAACTGCTTCAATAGGGAGAATTTCTCCAATAGCCATTGACCTGATCACTTCATCAAGAGGAGGTTCATCTAGATCATGAGGTAAATGCTCCTTTTGAGAGCCATTAGTTTCATCAAACCTCACATTTATAGTTTCCATAACCTTCCCAAAGTGGGAGTTATACACTTTGTAAGTGTGAGAATTTGATCCATAACCTAGTAGAAAACCTTCATGTGCCTTAGGGGAAAATTTGGAGCTATGATTCATATCTCTAATAAATCAAGGAGCACCAAATACTCTAAGATACGAAACATTTGGCTTGTTACCAATGATAAGTCATGTGAAGTCTTCTTCAGAAATTTGTGAAGGTAAACCTTGTTGATGATATGACATGCAGTGTTAATTGCTTCGGCCCAGAACCTGATAGGAGTTTTGTATTCAGCAAGCATAGTTCTGGCCATTTCAATAAGAGTTCTATTCTTCCTTTCAACTACACCATTCTGTTGAGGTGTATAAGCAGCAGAGAATTCATGAGTAAAGCCATGATCATCAAGAAATTCTTCAATATGAGTATTTTTTAATTCAGTTCCATTATCACTTCGGATATGCTTCAGAGATAATTCATATTCTGTTTGAGCTCTCTTAGCGAATGACTTGAAGATTTCAATAACTTTTCTCTTGTGTCGGGACCCGAGGTTAGCGTATGCAAGTACCGCTACGACATAGTCATATGGAGAGCCGAGAACCGTACCCACTTGTCTAAGTAGACAAGGCCAAGCACAGAACGTTCTCGGAAAGCATCGTACGTGAGGGGCATCCCATCCAGGCCGGATGATCAATTGAGATGGGTCCTCATCGTCCGCACACAAGTCTAAATGATATGGGTGATGAACTCCCATATTCACAGACAAGTCGCCTCAACCATACTATCGACTATCTCATAGCTCTTACGTAGACTTACTCCAGCCTGATCACTTAGTCGGGGTCTAGGGCGCGCTCGATCATACATCAAAGTGTGCACAAGACAGAGTCTCGAGCAATTGCATCGCGATGCCCCAAGCTGCGCACATCTAAGGGCCACTTGGTGTATAAAAGACCGCCAGCCAGATCACAACTAAGGTCTCAAAAACCCATACAAAGACATGCATGTTATAAACATACACACAACACACATGCCTCGTATGAACAACAGGTATCATTGCAATTCTCTACAAAGTATACATTTTATTGATAACTCTCACAGAGTGCACACAGAGATCACAAGCATGTGATCCAACATTACAACATTCAACGGAAGCAGAGTAGGTCTGAGTACATACAAACTTAACAAATGGCTTAAGAAGCCTTATTTAAACACAAAGCCCTCCATGAGGGAACCAGTCTGCTGACTGGGACTACACTAGCTTGGTCTTCAGTCGTCGAACTCGAGGAAGAATCCACCTTCGGGGTCAGTGGGTTCATCTAAAACATAGAATAAGCAAACGTGAGTACAAAGTTGTACTCAGCAAGACTTACGTAGGAGCTATACTACTCATGCACATGTATCAAGGCAAAGGGAGGTGGGGTTCACAAGCAGAAGTGCCGGCTTTGACTTGGCTAGTCCTGAACTACGAGTACCAGAGTTGAGGTAAGAAGAGTACACGAGTCCACTACATGTCTCCGACCAATTACACCACTATGGTGCCTTCCTCGACTTCCCCACAAGAAAGCACGCCATAGCACTCACGCTTATCTTGGCAAGTTTTATAAGTATCCAGTTCAAATTTTCTAATAATCAAGCTAAGCTTTCCAAGTAGTCCCTTACCGCGGACGCGGATATTCGAATAGTTTTGTTAACCCTGCAGGGGTGTACCGCTACACACACATGACCATCAGTTACCACCTTTGGCCTCGACACCATTCAAGGGGTGTCGGCGAGGATGTTCACCACAACTATTACCTCATAGTCGATCTAGTCCAAGAAAGCTGCCTACCTGGGTTGGATACCACTATCGTGAACCCGGCCGGTTTACTGAAGTGGACCCAGATGATGTGTGCGTGGTGCATAAGCCGGTCTCGGCTGATCCGTTCTCTCACTTAGCAGCCAGGCCACAAACCTACCAGAACTCCGAACTACTGCGACATCTGGACATCGAAAGGGATGAGTTAGTAGGTTGAGAGGGGCCAGTGAGCCCAATGTGTGGTTGTACTCTTCATCTTGGATCACCACACAAGAACTCGGACTTAGGGCGGTGTTCAACGAGACAACCCACTGTGTACTCCTACACAGCCTCTCATCGTTCACCTTGTATTAGGGTAGACTCACAAACACATTTCCACCATCTTCCACATGATTGCTACCATCCCGACTCACATAACAGTAACAACAATGTATCACTCTAAGCATGCAATAAGCAGTAACAGTTGCAGGGGCCACATGATATCAACCAACTCCTACATTTCCTAGGATTGTGGTTTGCTTACTGCTGTGACAAATGATAGGTCATGCAAAGGAATGGGTTCATCTATGCGGTAGAAACGTAGCATGGTAATCATCCTAAACAATGCATAAGCGAGACTGAGAGGGAATTGGGATTTTATCGACATGATCAATGGGGGTTTGCTTGCCCTGCTGACGAGGTTCAGTATCGGGGTCTTCAACGAAGGGGCAGCCTCCTGTTCCGGTTCCACTTCTATCGACAAACAACAATCAAGGGGGCAACATAAGTACAATGAACAAACACATGGTTGAAGGTTGAAACTTGATGTACATGCTTCTGATGTGTGAGGGAATTCCATTTAAAAGGAGTGTATTGCAAATGAATTGCAAATTCAAACTCCAATTTGAATTGAAATGAATTCTATATGCATGTTTGCTTCTGTTCCCCCATTTTAAAATGGTCAAACATGAAAACAAAGTGCATATTCATAATCCTTGCATTTTTCTGATAATTTTAAATATATTATATGTTTAATTTGGAGTTAAAATGAATTAGTTATGAATTCCAAAGTTTAATTCATTTTCTGGATTTTCTGGAATTGATTTAAATAGAAAAGCATTTACTGCATCAGCTTGAGGTCATGATGACATGAGGGGGTCACTGACAGAAGGGACCCACATGTCAGCCTCACTGGGGTGGGTTAGGTGGTTAACCTCGCCTGACACGTCACCTCGCCGGCGGCATGTCTCTGGCGACCACCAGGACGGCGGCGCTGCACGGTGATGGCGCTACAGGGGTCCAAACGGTGCGCTGAGACCATCAAAAGATAGCCCGTGCCCGCGCGCACTCGTTTGAGCACCGCAGGGCCACGGGAAGGCGCTGGAACCACGTCGACGTCGAGCCCTAGCGGCGGCGGAGGCACTGGCTCGAGGTGGAACTCGTTGTGGGGCGCCACTTGAAGCTGGGGTGGTTGTAATTGAAGCAGCGGAGCACGTGGAGCATGGTAGACATGGCCACGAGGTGCTAGGGTTCATGGTTGCGTGGTGAAGAACTCCCCGGCGGCGAGAAGCTTCGGCGTTCATGGAGGCCATGGCTAGAGGACGAAATCTAGGGGGCAAAGATTGGGGTTTTGATCCCGCGCTCACCAGGAACTCAACAGAGCAGGCGGCGAGGTAAATGGCGGCGTGACAACGATGAATTCGACGATGAGTTCTTGCGGGTCCGGCGGCGTCTCGGTGAAGATTCCGGCGACTAGAAGGCGATGCAGCTCCTGATCCTTTGCACAGAGACGAAGTCGACGTAGAGGAGTTGGATGGACAAGGTTTTAGCAGCTAGGGTTGGCTCGGGCTGCGAGTTTCCATCGCCATGGCCTGCGGCTGCTCTCGGGGAAGCTCGCGGGAGGGAAGGAGAGGGGTAGATAGGCACTGGACTGAGGGTGAAACGTTGCACGACGCGTAGGGGGTTCTCCAAGACACCGAGGGGAGGACACGGGGGCCCTGGAAGCTTCAAGGCATCGCAGTGGCTCTTGTGCGCGCTCTGGCTGCCATTGAGCTGCTTCGACGCTAAAGGTGGAATAAGACAGGGATGCCCATGGTGGGCTGGGTTGGGCCAGAAGAAGGTGGGCTTCACCCTAGGTGAGAGGTAAGTCTCTGCTCTTTTCTTTTTCTGTTTTTATTTTCTGTCTTATGTTGGCCATGCTAAAATAAATAGCTAGGCATTTTTAAAAATGCTGAAACTTTTTATATGACCTCATAATAAATTAGGCCAGCCACTTATAAAGTTTGGCACTTTTTAAAATTCAAATCATTTGAACTTTAATTCAAATAGGGGTTTAAATTTAAATCCATGCTCCTGTTTGAATATTTGAAAAATCCATGAGTATGGGATTGCTACCACATCACTTGATATGTGATCACACTCATTTATGTGACTTTTCAAAAATGCAAAAGGAATTTTTGGAGCAACTTTTTATCTGGCCATTTGAATTAATTCATCTGGGGGGGGTTCCTTCTCCCATTTGAGTTTGAAATTGAATTCCAATTGATTTCCTTTGATGAATGCAAGGTGACTTTGATCCTAGCACATTACCTAACAGAGGTTTCTGACAACTCGCCCCCACTCAACAGAATCTCGTCCCGAGATTTAGAAGTCTGCGGGAGGAAGGAGGGATACTCGGCACGGAGACGGTCTTCTCTTTCCCACGTGGCTTCTCTCTCAGAGTGGTGTGACCATTGCACTTTCAGAAACTTAATCTTTTGACGACGAGTGACACGCTCTGCGGAATCAAGAATACGAACGGGGTACTCTCGATAAGAAAGGTCATCTTGGAGATCAAGCGTTTCATGGTTGACTTCGCGGATGGGGTCCTTGAAGCAACGCCTGAGTTGTGACACATGGAATACATCGTGTACTCGGGAAAGGTGCGGGGGTAGTTCAAGTTGGTAGGCAACTTCTCCATGTTTAGAAAGAATGCGGAAAGGTCCGATGTAACGTGGGGCCAACTTGCCTTTGATACCGAATCGTTGGGTTCCCTTCAGAGGAGTAACCCGAAGGTAAGCCTTCTCATCCAGATTGTAGCTCTCTTGCCTATGATGACGATCATAGTAGCTTTTCTGACGAGACTGGGCGGCTTTAAATTGATCACGAACAATGTGAAATTACTCTTCTGCTTCCTTGATCATATCCGGTCCAAAGAATTGTCTTTCACCGGTTTCTGACTAGTTTAGGGGTGTTCGACATCGTCGTCCATAGAGGAGTTCAAAAGGATCCATGTTCAGACTAGATTGGAAACTATTGTTATAAGCAAATTCGGCGAATGGAAGAGACTTCTCCCAATTCTTTCCGAAAGAGATAACACAAGCTCTGAGCATGTCTTCAAGAATTTGGTTAACCCTTTCGACTTGACCGCTAGACTCAGGATGGAAAGCTGTACTAAAGGAGAGATGAGTTCCCATAGCATTCTGAAAGCTTCCCCAAAATCTAGAGGTGAAAAGGCTACCACGATCAGAATTGATTTCCAAAGGAACACCATGAAGAGACACAATTCTAGAGACATACAAGTCCGCTAACTGGCTAGCAGTTATTGACTCGCGCACGGGAAGGAAGTGAGCAACTTTGGAAAGCCTATCTATGACAACGAAGATGTCATCGTTTCCTTTCTGGGTTTTTGGAAAGCCAGTGATGAAATCCATACTGAATTTGTCCCATTTCCACTCTGGAATAGGCAAAGGTTGAAGTGTACCAGCAGGTCTTTGATGTTCTGCCTTAATGCAACGACAAACATCACATTCAGCAACAAATCGAGCAATGCCTCTCTTCATCCTAGTCCACCAAAATCTCTGGCGTAGATCTCGGTACATTTTTGTGCCACCGGGATGAATCGAGAGGGGTGTATCATGGGCTTCTTTGAGGATGAGTGGCCTTAGTTCCGTATTCTTAGGTACTACCAAACAATTTCCAAAGAATACCGTTCCTTTACTATCTGTGGAGAAACATTAAGCAACTCCGCTAGCAATGTTCTCCTTGATCCGGCGAACACCTCGTGCACGCCTTTGGGCAACTATGATTTGATCCTCAAGAGTTGGTTTCGCCACCAAGGAAGAAAGATAGCCATGAGGAACAATCTCAAGATTGAGCTTGCAAAATTCCTCATGAAGAAGTGGTTGACACTGTTGTAACATGAGGTTGTTACAATACGACTTACGACTTAGTGCATCAGCCATGACATTGGCTTTGCTTGGGGTGTAAGAAATTCCTACGTCGTAATCTTTTATCAACTCAATCCAGCGTCTTTGCCTGAGATTAAGATCTGGCTGGGTGAAAATGTATTTGAGGCTTTGGTGGCCAGAATAGATCTCGTAACAATTACCAAGGAGGTAATGTCGCCAAGTTTTCAGGGCATGAACTACGGCAGTGAGTTCAAGATCATGGGTAGGATAGTTCTCTTCATGTGTACGCAACTTGCGTGAAGCATAAGCTAAAACATGTCTATCTTGCATAAGTATGCATCCTAACCCTTGCCGTGAGGCGTCACAGAAGATCTCGAAATCATTTTTAGTGTCTGGAGGCGCAAGTACGGGTGCAAAAGTCAATCTTCTTTTTAGCTCTTGAAAGCTTTCCTTGCACTTGGGAGTCCATTGGAATTTCATATATTTCTTGAGGAGTTCAGTTAGAGGCTTTGCAACTTTAGAAAAGTTCTCGACGAAGCGACGACAATAGATGGCTAGGCCAAGAAAACTCCTAACTTTCTTAACCGATTCAGGTGGAGTCCAGTCAAGGACGGCCTGAACTCTCTCGGGATTCACAGCAATGCCTTTTGGAGAAATTATGTGGCCTAAGTAGGTCACTTCTTGTAGCCAAAATTCACACTTGGAGAATTTAGCATACAGGCGATGCTCTCTAAGTTCCATCAATACCAGCCTTAGATGTTCGGCATGTTCTTCTTCGTTCTTCGAGTAGATGAGAATTTCATCAAGATAAACTACAACAAATTTATCTAGGTACTCCATGAAGATCGAATTCATCATGCGCGAGAAAGTGGCGGGGGCATTGGTTAAACCGAAGGACATGACAGTGTACTCGTAAAGACCATAACGAGTAGTGAAAGCCGTTTTTGGAATGACCTCATTTCGGATTTTGATTTGATGATAGCCTAATCTCAAATCCATCTTGGAGAAGACAGAGGATCCAGCAAGTTGATCATAAAGATCATTGATCCTGGGCAGTGGGTACTTGTTCTTTATCGTCGCTGGATTTAGCGGGCGATAGTCTACGCACATCCTTTCTGTTCCATCTTTCTTTGTTACGAACAGAACGGGGCAACCCCATGGCGATGAGCTAGGGCGGATGAAGCCTTTTGCCAACAAAGCTTCAAGTTGGATTTTAAGCTCAGCTAACTCACGTGGGGCCATTTTGTATGGGCGTCTAGAAATTGATGCGGTTCCTGGCATAAGATCCACTATGAACTCTACACATCTGTCGGGTGGCATTACCGGCAGCTCTTCAGGGAAGACATCTGGGAAGTCACGAACCACCGGAATATCTTCAAGGTCGGGAAGGGGAATTACATTCAAAGAATGCACCTGGGTTCTTGTTCTTGGTGAGGTGTAGTTGACTGTTGCTAGGACGGCTTCTCGCCCCCTTCGTTGGTTACCCCGAGTGGAGGGTTGAGATGTAGTGCAGCAGCAGTTTTCCCTCGGTGAAGATACCAAGGTTTGTCTCCAGCAGGACTCCAGAGATGATAAGTAGGTGTCAGCGGCGCAACTGACGCGGACCTGCACACAGACACAAATAACTTTGTTCCCAACGAAGTTCAGAGAGGTTGTCAATCTCTCCGGTCTTGTTGTTTACAAAGGATAAAATGCAAGGGATAATAATAGAAACTTGAAAGTAAATGCAGAAAAGTAAATATAGCGGGGAAACAATGATAAGGGTATGGACCGGGATACGTGATGTTTGCTAGTGATGTATCTCTCCCAAAAGACGATAAAATTTCTATGCGAGGTAAACAAATTACAGAAAGGCAATTAACAGGATTATGAACGCACCGCAATGCTAATTATGCTACAAAAGAAAGGAAGAGGTTCAAAAGCACATGCAGTACGCCAAGGTAAGTAGACCGAAATCCATCTGCATCTACTACTAATCATCCACCTTGAGATATCTCTCCAGAACATCTCGCTGGTATTAAGTTGCGAGCCCCACCCAAAGTGTAAACCCAAAGCAACAGACAATTGCATTAAAAGAACTCTGCGTAAAGTAAACAATCCTTGTAACCGCGGTTACAAGCACCATTGTTTTTCCCCTTGTGGCAACATCACATCCCCTAGACTCATGTTTCTGTCACTCAAGCGTGTCATCGGGGGGCATGCACCCACAATCTAGCACAACGCTCCCTCTTGGAGTCACTACCTACTACTTGGCCAAAGCAATAAACAACAACGGAGAACATGCAAGAATTACTTAGGAACAAAAATATAAGAGATAAAAACCAAATATATTACTCTATCACAATCTGAACATAATCTCATAATCCATCAGATCCTATCAAACTCAACATAGCAATAGCAGAAATATTACAAAGGTGCCTCGATCATGTTGGGCAGCTCACGAGGTCTAAACAATGAAGATCAAAGAGGGGAGGAGAACATCACATAGCTACTGATCACGGACCCATGGTCCAAGGAAAACTACTCACGGGACATCCGGGGAGCATCCATGGTGGAGAGGAGACTCCCGGAGGTCAATCCTCCCTCCGACAGGGTGCCGGGAAGAGGTCTTCTGGTGCTCCCAATCTTCGGAAGCGCGGCGGTGGAGGAACAGAGGCGAGTTCGCGGAATAGGGTTCTCCTTCTGGGGTTTTCCCGTGACGGGGGATAAATAGGAGAAAGGGGGCAGCCAGAGGTGGGCCAGGGGCCCCAGGCGCACCCCTGGCGCAGCCAGGGGTGGGGCCGCGCCGGGTGGCCGCCTGGGCCCCCTGGCTCCCCTCTGGCCCCTCCCGGGCTCTTCTCGAAGCTTCTGTCACGCTGATTTTTTATCTTAATTTTCCCGAATTTTTCTGGCACTTTTTATATGGGGGAAAACCGAAATAGAAAAACAGCAGAAAACAGGAACTGGCACTGGGGTGCACTGAGTTAATAGGTTAGTCCAAATATGATCATAGCAATATCACACAAAACATGCATGGAGCAAGCAGAAATTATAGATACATTTTGGACGTATCAACATCCCCAAGCTCAATTGCTGCTCGTCCTCGAGTAGGTAAATGATAACAACATAATTTCTGTGGTGACATGCTAGAAACCATATAAGAACTTTGAAAAGTAAAGCAATCATGGTTAGAGATTCAATTCAAGTCATAACAGGAAAGAGTCTATATTAGCATTGAAACAAGTAACAAAAGAACAATAGGTGCAAGAGCTTGTCAGAACCCCAATTTAGGTTTGTGTTTAACCTAGCTTGCATTTTTGCATCATGAAAAAAATTGCAAAAGAAAAGGAATTGGGGAAAAGAAAAGCCCTAAATGAATTAAATAAAAAGGCCAGAAATAAATCTTTTTCCAAAATTCTTTTGGATGTATTGAAAAATCCTAAAAATGAGTCTGATCATTTTAAAAGTGATTTGGGATTAATCCCATGCTCATAGATTTTCCAATAATCCAAATAGTGGCATGGAAATTAAACCAAATGCCTATTTGAATTGGAATTCAAATAATTTGAATTTCAAAAAGTCCCAAAACTTGGGGTTGACTTCTATATAGTCACCTAGGGTTTATAAAAATGATTGGGGATTTTTATAAATGACCTAGCTAATTATTTTAAAGGGCAAAACAAATAACAAAAAAGAAAAATAAGAAAAGCAGAGAAGAGACCTTACCTTGCGCCCACGGGCGAAGGCCCACCTGGCCCAACCCACAAGGGAGGGCAGGGGCGTCTTCTACCTCCTGCCAGGAGGACGCCACCGACGGCAGAGGCGTGCACGCCTCGGCGCCACGTCCTGCTTGCCCCCCGTGCTTATCCCCGCAGCTGGACGCCCCTGGAAGCCGCCCATCTCCTTCTTCCCCTCTCCCAGTTCGTCTCCCTCTCCCTCTCGTCTGTTCCTCGCAAGCCCGAGGAGTTCATCTCGCCGCCGACGTGCGCCCGCATGGCCAACGGCCTCTGCTCGCCAAGCACCTTGTCCAGAGCCTTCCCCGCCGACGTCCTCTTCGTTCCCCCACGCTAATCGAGCCCGAGCGCCACCGGAGGCGACGCCAGCTTCGTCGAGCCGCCGCGGCCACCGTGCACTCCGGCGACGAATTAAGCTCCATACGCTTCTCCTCCGGCTCTGTCGACACCCTCATCGCCATCTGGTGAGCATCGCGCCTCGATTCCCTCTTCCTTAGCTCTCCCCGCTCCTTCTGTCGCCATTCGCCATGGACAGAGGCCACGGCCGCCGCCGGGCTTGAACCCCCCGTCGCTCCCGTGCTCGCCTTGGTGCGTGGATGGCACCAACGCATGCGGGTGGACTAGGGCTACACCCCAGTACCCCTTGCCCCCTCCCCCGTGCCCTCCAGCCAACTCCGGCGAGGTCTCCGACCAGCCGCCGGCCAGCCCGAGCCTAACCCACGTCCCCTCTCTCTCTGACCAGTGGGCCCAAGGCCATTAACCCTAATGACCTAGCTAACTAACCCCCCTGACCCACTGACTTGTGGGGCCAGCCCCCCTAATCTAATTAGAGTTAGCTAATTAACTCTCTGTTTAACCCCAGAGACAATGACAGATGGGCCCCGCATTTCAGTTGACTGGTCAAACTCCCTCACGTCAGCATGATGCAGTGCTGACGCAGTAAATCCTAAATCAATTTATTTAATCAGTAAATTCCAGAAAATAGCTGAAACTTTGAAAAATCATAGAAAATTCATTTTAACTCCAAATTTAACATATAATATATGAAAAATGATCAGGAGAAAATCCTCTATCCAAATTTCATACTTTCAGTTATGTTGGAGTGGATCTTAAAAAGGGATCATTAGCTTTTGATATTTGATTTAATTGGAATTATTTCAAATTCGATTCAAAAACTATTCCAACTTCAACCATTGAAATGCACCACACATCACTTCTATTTCAGAAGCATTTCACACATAGGATCACTTGGATTACAAAGTACCAACTTTAGCAAATGCAAGTTAAACTAAATTGAATAACATTTGGAGATTGAATTTGAATTTACTTTTCAAATCAACTTCAATTAACATGTGGCAATTCAAACATAGGTCACATCAGCACCTTGCCATGCTTTGTTTTGCATATTGAATGTGCATTGTATTATCTTGATTGTGCTTTACTTCCAGTGCTTCGGTGATTGCATCTTCTCGGTAGAGTTGATCTCGGAGATGAGTTCAACCTCACGTCAAAAGAGTGTTACATCGTGATCGTCAGCAAGGCAAGCACCCCCTCTTTGATCATGTCTATGAAATCCCAGTTCCCTCTCATTCTCGCAAATGCATGTTTAGGATGTCACCATGATACGCTCTATCGCTAGTTGAACCTATTCCTTTGCATGACCTATCATTTTGTCACAGTAGTTAGCAAACCACAATCCTAGCCGATGTTGGAGTTGGTTGATATCATGTGGCCCCTGCAACAGTTACAGCGTATTGCATGCTTAGAGTTGTTACCTGAGGCTACTTTGATGTGAGTTGGGATGGTAGTGATCATGTGAATGATGGTGGTAACGTGTTGGTGCATCTACCCTAAACAAAGGTGAAAGATGAGAGGCTGTGTAGGAGTACACAGTGGGTTGTCTCGTTGAACACTGCCTTAGGCCCGAGTTCTTGTGTTGTTATCCAAGACTAAGAGTACGACCACACATTGGGCTCACTGACCCCTCTCGGCCTAGTACCTCACCCCGGACCAGTCCAGGAGTCGCAAGTAGTTCGCCCTTTAACAATCTCAAGCAGGTGGAACCAAGGTAAGTGGTTGGCGTAGGTTGTGGGCACGTTGAATCAAGTGATCATGATCGAGTTGAGCTTGATGGCGGTCAAACAACGTTTGAGTCCGCATCGGAACAATCGGCCGGATTCCGATTGTGGTCCCAACTCAAATAGGCGACTCCCTAGGACTAGAGATGGTGCCGTGAGTGAAGTGTCGTGGAAACATCCTCGCCGGTACTCATTTGAAGGGTCCATCCCCAGGCGGTAACTGATGAAGCGTGTGTGTAGCAGTACACCCCTGCAGGGTTAATGAAGTATGCGAATAGCCGTGTCCGCGGTTATGGACTACTTGGAGACCTTTACTTGATCATAGATAATTTGAACCGGATACTTCTAAAACACACCAAGATAAGTGTGAGTGCTATGGCGTGCTTCCTCGTGGGGAAGTCGAGGAAGGCACCATAGTGGAGTATTGGTTCGAGACTGTTACTTGGACTCGTGTACGTTCTTACCTCTCTCTGGTACTCGTAGTTCAGGATTAGCCAAGTCAAAGCCGGCACTTCTGCAAGTGAAACCCCACCTCCCTTTGCCTTGATACATGTGCATGAGTAGTATAGTTCCTATGTAAGTCTTGCTGAGTACGACTTTGTTCTCACGTTTGCTTATTCTATGTTTTAGAGACGAGACCACTGAACCTGATGGTGGCCTCTACCATGAGCTCGACGTGGACCAATGTCGTATAGTTCCAGGCAGCAGCCTGTGCCCTCTGGAGGGTCGTTGTACTTTTCTTTCAGGCTTCTTAAGACATTTGTTAAACTTGTCTTTACTAAGACATAATTTGCTTCCGTTGATGTTTGATGTAATGTTGGATCACATCCATGTGATCTTTGCTTGTAATACAACTACTATGTCTGCTCTGTTTAGCAGAAGTTATAAAGACTGAGTTTGTAGAGTTCATATTGTGATTACCTGCTGTTTACACTGGACATGTATGCTGCGTGTATGATTATAACATGCATGTCTTAGTGTGGGGTTCGATAGCTTAGTTGTGTTCTTGCCGGCGGTCTTTTATACACAAAGTGGCCCTTAGATGTGCGCAGCTTGGGGCATCGCGATGCGATTGCTCGTGACTCTGTCACGTGGCACACTTTGTTGTATGATCGAGACCGCCCGAGATCCCGACTAAGTGATCGGGCTGGAGTAAGTCTATGTAAGGGTTATGATTCAATCGATAACATGGTTGAGGCGACTTTTCTATGAGTATGGGATTCACCACCCATAAGCATTTAGACTTGTGAGCGGATGATGAGGACCCATCTCAGTTGATCATCCGGCCTTGATGGGATGCCCCTCACGTTCGATGCTTACCGAGAGTGATCTGTGCTTGGCCTTGTTTTCTTAGACAAGTGGGTACGGCTCTCGGCTCTCCATGTGATTGCATTATGACCGGAATTACATACGCTAACCCCGGGTCCCGACAGACTTGGTATCAGAGCAGGACTGCCTGTAGGATTATCAAACCATTGGCCGTTGTCGAGTCTAGCATTCTATAGTTATATAGTTACTTTGGGTATTAGGGAACAACGTAAGACTTCTTTTTTCTCCTTATCCTCATCGATCTGAGTTCAGAGTCAACCTCATCTTATTCTACGGGAAGATAGGAATAGGATCATCTATGTCTTTACTAGGACATCTCGTTGATTGCTTCTTTGTAGCTGTAGGAGTGTTGTGGTCTTTTCTGAGCCATCATTCCATAGTGTTTCTGTGGAAGTGATGTCCGTTATCCTGTAGGTTGTCTCAATTTCCATCCCGGTGCAGCCGTTATGCTGTCCGTTTGTGGCTTTGATGCTATTGCATTTTAGTCTTCTATCTTAGCATAGAATTGTGTCCTAAATCCTATTCTGATTGTTGATTCTTATCACACAGAATGTTAGGTGCAAATCAAGGTGTTGATCCCAGTTCTGGTTACATAGACGGTGAAGAACCTCCACCACCACCCTCAACGGCAGAAATCATGATGGAGGCTGAACAGAATCGTCGTGATCAGACACGTCTTCTAGAGCGTATTGAGCAGAACACTTCTCGTCATCATCTTAGTGTTGTTACCATCCAGGACTTCATTCTCCTCAACCCGCCAGTATTCCGATGTTCTTCCGAGCCCCTTGATGTCGATGATTGGCTTCGTTCCCTCGAGCGTAAGCTTGAGACAGCCCATGTTTCTCCAGGTGATCGTGTGCTATTTGCGGCATACTTTCTGGAAGGTGCTGCTCTTCAGTGGTGGGAGAACTTCGTGGCAATGCAACCAGTTGGTCACGTGGTGACTTGGCAAGAGTTCTGTGATGAATTCCGAGGATATCATATTCCGGATCAGCTGATGGAGCGCAAGAGAGAAGAATTTTGCAATCTGACCCAAGGAAAGATGACTGTTCATGAGTATAGGACTGAGTTCACTCGTCTAGCACGTTATGCCCAAGAAGAAGTATCCACCGATGCCAAGAAACAAGCAAGGTTCCGCAAGGGACTTAGCCCCGTTCTACGTCATGACCTGAATCTTCACGATTTCGTCAACTTCAGGGACTTAGTCGACAAATCCTTCAAGGCCGAGTATGGAAATGAGTTGTATGAAGAGTCTCGCAAGCGTGATCGTGAGTTTGCCCAATCTTCTGGCCCAGTTTCTCGGAAACGATGTGTATGGATTCCCTTCAGTGACGTCAGTCATGCTGTAAGTGCTTCTAGACCACCCACCACCATATATCGTCCACCTCAACCCAATCTTCCTCCTTGGAATTTTGTTGGACAATCAAGTGCTCAAGTTCCTTTCATTCCACGTGGTGTTTGTTTCCAATGTGGACAATCAGGTCACAATGTTCGAGAGTGTCCCCAAAATCATGTAGCCACCACACCTAATCCAAAGCAAGACTTTCGTCGTGGTAAGACACCAGCCAAGACTTCCAATGTCAAGCCTCCTGTTTATGAACATGGTTATGTGAATCACGTATCCATTCTAGATTCCCACAAGTCAACCGATGTTGTACTCGGAACCCTTCCTGTCAATTCCACCCCAGCTTCGGTTCTTTTTGACCCAGGAGCATCTCACTCATTCATATCCCAGGACTTTGCACTGTCACATGACATCTCTTTTTCGATGTTATCCACCCCCTTAGTTATGCAAGCCCCTGGATCCATATGGCACACCACCATGGTGAGTCATGAGAATGAAATTGCAATTGAGGGTTTAGTATTCCTTGCCTCACTTATGGCCCTCAAGTCTTCAGACATTGATGTGATCTTAGGTATGGATTGGTTATCAAGATAGAATGCTGTCCTTGATTGTAAAACCAAGTCAGTAAAACTAACCCATCCATCAGGCCAGACAATCAAGTACACCTCACCAAGCTCTAAAACCCAGGTGCATTCTTTAAATGTGCTTCCTCTTCCAGACCTTGAAGATATTCCGGTGGTTCGTGACTTCCCGGATGTCTTTCCAGAAGAGCTGCCAGGAATACCACCTGACAGATCTGTAGAGTTTGTGGTAGATCTTATCCCAGGAACCGCACCAATATCCAGACGTCCATATAGAATGGCCCCACGTGAGTTAGCTGAGCTCAAAATCCAACTTGAAGCTTCGTTGGCAAAAGGCTTCATCCGCCCTAGCTCATCGCCATGGGGTTGCCCCGTTCTGTTCGTAACGAAGAAAGATGGAACAGAAAGGATGTGCGTAGACTATCGCCCGCTAAATCTAGCGACGATAAAGACCAAGTACCCACTGCCCAGGATCAATGATCTTTATGGTCAACTTGCAGGATCCTCTGTCTTCTCCAAAATGGATTTGAGATTAGGCTATCATCAAATCAAAATCCGAAACGAGGACATTCCCAAAACGGCTTTCACTACTCGTTATGGTCTTTATGATTACACCGTCATGTCCTTCGGTTTAACCAATGCCCCCGCCACATTCTCGCGCTTGATGAATTCGATCTTCATGGAGTACCTAGATAAATTTGTTGTGGTTTATCTTGATGACATTCTCATCTACTCGAAGAACGAAGAAGAGCACACAGAACATCTTAGGCTGGTATTGATGAAACTTAGAGAGCATCGCCTGTATGCTAAATTCTCCAAGTGTGAATTCTGGCTACCAGAAGTGACCTACTTAGGCCACGTGATTTCTGCAAAAGGCATTGCTGTGAATCCCGAGAGAGTTCAGGCCGTCCTTGACTGGACTCCACCTGAATCGGTTAAGCAAGTTAGGAGTTTTCTTGGCCTAGCCAGCTATTGCCGTCGCTTCGTCGAGAACTTTTCTAAAGTTGCAAAGCCTCTAACTGAACTCCTCAAGAAAGATAAGGAATTCCTATGGACTCCCAAGTGCGAGGAAAGCTTTCAAGAGCTAAAAAGAAGGTTGACTTCTGCACCCGTACTTGCGCCTCCAGACACCAAAAAGGATTTCGAGATCTTTTGTGATGCCTCACGGCAAGGGATAGGATGCATACTTCTGCAAGATCGACATGTGGTAGCTTATGCTTCACGCCAGTTGCGGCCACATGAAGAGAACTATCCTACCCATGACCTTGAACTCGCTGCCGTAGTTCCTGCCCTAACAACTTGGCGACAATACCTCCTTGGTAATCGCTGTGAGATCTATTCCGACCACCAAAGCCTCAAATACATTTTCACCCAGCCAGATCTTAATCTCAGGCAAAGACGCTGGATTGAGTTGATAAAAGATTATGACTTAGGAATTTCTTACACCCCAGGAAAAGCCAATGTCATGGCTGATGCACTAAGTCGTAAGTCGTATTGTAACAACCTCATGTTACAACAGTATCAACCACTTCTTCATGAGGAATTTCGAAAGCTCAACCTCGAGATTGTTCCTCGTGGATCTCTTTTCAACTTGGTGGCGAAACCAACCCTTGAGGATCAAATCATAGTTGCCCAAAGGCGTGCACGAGGTGTTCGCCGGATCAAGGAGAACATTGCTAGTGGAGTTGCTAAATGTTTCTCCACAGATAGTAAAGGAACGGTATTCTTTGAAAATCGTTTGGTAGTACCTAAGAATAGGGAACTAAGGCAACTCATCCTCAAAGAAGCCCATGACACACCCCTCTCGATTCATCCCGGTAGCACAAAAATGTACCGAGATCTACGCCAGAGATTTTGGTGGACTAGGATGAAGAGAGAAATTGCTCAGTTTATTGCTGAATGTGATGTTTGTCGTCGCGTTAAGGCAGAACATCAAAGACCTGCTGGTACTCTTAGACCTTTGCCTATCCCCGAGTGGAAGTGGGATAAAGTCAGTATGGATTTCATCACTGGCTTTCCAAAAACCCAGAAAGGAAATGATGCCATCTTCGTTGTCATAGATAGACTTTCCAAAGTTTCTCACTTCCTTCCAGTTCGAGAGTCTATAACTGCTAGCCAGTTAGCGGACTTGTATGTCTCCCGAATTGTGTCACTTCACGGTGTTCCTTTGGAAATCAATTCAGACCGTGGTAGTCTTTTCACTTCTCAATTTTGGGAAAGTTTCCAGAATGCTATGGGAACCCACCTCTCCTTTAGCACCGCCTATCACCCACAGTCTAGTGGTCAAGTAGAAAGGGTCAATCAAATTCTCAAAGACATGCTCAGAGCTTGTGTTATCTCTTTCGGAAAGAAATGGGAGAATTCTCTTCCTTTTGCCGAATTTGCGTATAACAATAGTTTCCTATCTAGTTTGGGCATGTCTCCTTTTGAATTTCTCTATGGACGGAAATGTCGAACACCCCTAAACTGGTCAGAAACCGGTGAAAGACAATTCTTTGGACCGGATTTGATTCAGGATGCAGAAGAGCAGGTTCGCATTGTTCGTGAGAAATTGAAAACAGCTCAGTCTCGTCAGAAAAGCTATTATGATCGTCATCATAGGGAAGAAAGCTATAATCTGGATGAGAAGGCTTACCTTCGGGTTACTCCTCTGAAGGGTACCCATCGCTTCGGTATCAAAGGCAAGTTGGCCCCACGTTATATCGGTCCCTTTCGCATTCTTGCTAAGCGTGGAGAAGTTGCCTACCAATTGGAACTACCCCCCTCACCTCTCCCAGGTTCATGATGTCTTCCACGTCTCTCAACTCAGGCGTTGCTTCAAGGACCCCATCCGCGAAGTAGACCACGAAACGCTTGATCTCCAAGATAACCTTTCATATCGAGAGTACCCTGTTCGTATTCTTGATGAAGCCGAGCGTAGCACCAGACGTCAGAAGATAAGATTCTTCAAAGTGCAGTGGTCGCATCATTCAGAGAAAGAAGCCACCTGGGAACGAGAGGATCGTCTACGAGCTGAGTACCCCACCTTCCTCCCGACAACTTTTGAATCTCGGGACGAGATTCTTTTGAGTGGGGGTGAGTTGTCAGAACCCCAATTTAGGTTTGTGTTTAACCTAGCTTGCATTTTTGCATCATGAAAAAAATTGCAAAAGAAAAGGAATTGGGGAAAAGAAAAGCCCTAAATGAATTAAATAAAAAGGCCAGAAATAAATCTTTTTCCAAAATTCTTTTGGATGTATTGAAAAATCCTAAAAATGAGTCTGATCATTTTAAAAGTGATTTGGGATTAATCCCATGCTCATAGATTTTCCAATAATCCAAATAGTGGCTTGGAAATTAAATCAAATGCCTATTTGAATTGGAATTCAAATAATTTGAATTTCAAAAATTCCCAAAACTTGGGGTTGACTTCTATATAGTCACCTAGGGTTTATAAAAATGATTGGGGATTTTTATAAATGCCCTAGCTAATTATTTTAAAGGGAAAAACAAATAACAGAAAAGAAAAATAAGAAAAGCAGAGAAGAGACCTTACCTTGCACCCACGGGCGAAGGCCCACCTGGCCTAGCCCACAAGGGAGGGCAGGGGCGTCTTCTACCTCCTGCCAAGAGGACGCCACCGACGGCAGAGGCGTGCACGCCTTGGCGCCACGTCCTGCTTGCCCCCCCCCCCCCCGTGCTTATCCCCGCAGCTGGACGCTCCTGGAAGCCGCCCATCTCCTTCTTCCCCTCTCCCAGTTCGTCTCCCTCTCCCTCTCGTCTGTTCCGCGCAAGCCCGAGGAGTTCATCTCGCCGCCGACGTGCGCCCGCGTGGCCAACGGCCTCTGCTCGCCAAGCCACCTTGTCCAGAGCCTTCCCCGCCGATGTCCTCGTCGTTCCCCCACGCTAATCGAGCCCGAGCGCCACCGGAGGCGACGCCAGCTTCGTCGAGCCGCCGCGGCCACCGTGCACTCCGGCGACGAATTGAGTTCCATACGCTTCTCCTCCGGCTCTGTCGACGCCCTCATCGCCATCTAGTGAGCACCGCGCCTCGATTCCCTCTTCCTTAGCTCTCCCCGCTCCTTCTGTCGCCATTCGCCATGGACAGAGGTCACGTCCGCCGCCGGGCTTGAACCCCCCGTCGCTCCCATGCTCGCCTTGGTGCGTGGATGGCACCAACGCATGCGGGTGGACCAGGGCTACACCCCAGTACCCCTTGCCCCCTCCCCCGTGCCCTCCAGCCAACTCCGGCGAGGTCTTCGACCAGCCGCCGGCCAGCCCGAGCCTAACCCACGCCCCCTCTCTCTCTGACCAGTGGGCCCAAGGCCATTAACCCTAATGACCTAGCTAACTAACCCCCCTGACCCACTGACTTGTGGGGCCAGCCCCCCTAATCTAATTAGAGTTAGCTAATTAACTCTCTGTTTAACACCAGAGACAATGACAGATGGGCCCCGCATGTCAGTTGACTGGTCAAACTCCCTGACGTCAGCATGATGCAGTGCTGACGCAGTAAATCCTAAATCAATTTATTTAATCAGTAAATTCCAGAAAATAGCTGAAACTTTGAAAAATCATAGAAAATTCATTTTAACTCCAAATTTAACATATAATATATGAAAAATGATCAGGAGAAAATCCTCTATCCAAATTTCCAACTTTCAGCTATGTTGGAGTTGATCTTAAAAAGGGATCAGTAGCTTTTGCTATTTGATTTAATTGGAATTATTTCAAATTCGATTCAAAAACTATTGCAACTTCAACCATTGAAATGCACCACACATCACTTGTACTTCAGAAGCATTTCACACATAGGATCACTTGGATTACAAAGTACCAACTTTAGCAAATGCAAGTTAAACTAAATTGAATAATATTTGGAGTTTGAATTTGAATTTACTTTTCAAATCAACTTCAATTAACATGTGGAAATTCAAACATAGGTCACATCAGCACCTTGCCATGCTTTGTTTTGCATATTGAATGTGCATTGTATTATCTTGATTGTGCTTTACTTCCAGTGCTTCGGTGATTGCATCTTCTCGGTAGAGTTGATCTCGGAGACGAGTTCAACCTCACGTCAGAAGAGTGTTACATCGTGATCGTCAGCAAGGCAAGCAGCCCCCTCTTTGATCATGTCTATAAAATCCCAGTTCCCTCTCATTCTCGCAAATGCATGTTTAGGATGTCACCATGATACGTTCTATCGCTAGTTGAACCTATTCCTTTGCATGACCTATCATTTTGTCACAGTAGTAAGCAAACCACAATCCTAGCCGATGTAGGAGTTGGTTGATATAAGGTGGCCCCTGCAACTGTTACAACTTATTGCATGCTTAGAGTTGTTACCTGAGGCTACTTTGATGTGAGTCGGGATGGTAGTGATCATGTGAGTGATGGTGGTAACGTGTTGGTGAATCTACCCTAAACAAAGGTGAACGATGAGAGGCTGTGTAGGAGTACACAGTGGGTTGTCTCGTTGAACACTGCCTTAGGCCCGAGTTCTTGTGTTGTTATCCAAGACCAAGAGTACGACCACACATTGGGCTCACTAACCCCTCTCGGCCTAGTACCTCACCCCGGACCAGTCCAGGAGTCGCAAGTAGTTCGCCCTTTAACGATCTCAAGCAGGTGGAACCAAGGTAAGTGGTTGGCGTAGGTTGTGGGCACGTTGAATCAAGTGATCATGATCGAGTTGAGCTTGATAGCGGTCACACAACGTTTGAGTCCGCATCGGAACAATCGGCCGGATTCCGATTGTGGTCCCAACTCAAATAGGCGACTCCCTAGGACTAGAGATGGTGTCGTGAGTGAAGTGTCGTGGCAGCATCCTAGCCGGTACTCATTTGAAGGGTTCATCCCCAGGCGGTAACTGATGAAGCGTGTGTGTAGAAGTACACCCCTGCAGGGTTAATGAACTATTCGAATAGCCGTGTCCGCGGTTATGGACTACTTGGAGACCTTTACTTGATCATAGATAATTTGAACCGGATACTTCTAAAACACACCAAGATAAGTGTGAGTGCTATGGCGTGCTTCCTCGTGGGGAAGTCGAGGAAGGCACCATAGTGGAGTATTGGTTCGAGACTGTTACTTGGACTCGTGTACGTTCTTACCTCTCTCTGGTACTCGTAGTTCAGGATTAGCCAAGTCAAAGCCGGCACTTCTGCAAGTGAAACCCCACCTCCCTTTGCCTTGATACATGTGCATGAGTAGTATAGTTCCTATGTAAGTCTTGCTGAGTACGGCTTTGTACTCACGTTTGCTTATTCTATGATATAGAGACGAGACCACTGAACCTGATGGTGGCCTCTACCTCGAGCTCGACGTGGACCAATGTCGTATAGTTCCAGGCAGCAGCCTGTGCCCTCTGGAGGGTCGTTGTACTTTTCTTTCAGGCTTCTTAAGCCATTTGTTAAACTTGTCTTTACTAAGACATAATTTTCTTCCGTTGATGTTTGATGTAATGTTGGATCACATCCATGTGATCTCTGCTTGTAATACAACAACTATGTCTGCTCTGTTTAGCAGAAGTTATAAAGACTGAGTTTGTAGAGTTCATATTGTGATTACCTGCTGTTTACACTGGACATGTATGCTGCGTGTATGATTATAACATGCATGTCTTAGTGTGGGGTTCGATAGCTTAGTTGTGTTCTTGCCGGCAGTCTTTTATACACCAAGTGGCCCTTAGATGTGCGCAGCTTGGGGCATCGCGATGCGATTGCTCGTGACTCTGTCACGTGGCACACTTTGTTGTATGATCGAGCCCGCCCGAGATCCCGACTAAGTGATCGGGCTGGAGTAAGTCTATGTAAGGGTTATGATTCAATCGATAACATGGTTGAGGCGACTTGTCTATGAGTATGGGATTCACCACCCATAAGCATTTAGACTTGTGAGCGGACGATGAGGACCCATCTCAGTTGATCATCCGACCTGGATGGGATGCCCCTCACGTTCGATGCTTACCGAGAGTGATCTGTGCTTGGCATTGTCTGCTTAGACAAGTGGGTACGGCTCTCGGCTCTCCATGTGATTGCATTATGACCGAAATTACATACGCTAACCCCGGGTCCCGACAGATCTCTCGCTGTCCGTGACTCGAATGTCTCTGAATGGTGTTTGCGTGCAAGATGGGGGATAGGGAATACGAGAAAAAAGTATTTTTTTGTGTTGAGAACTCAATCTACTAAAGTTTCACACTTGGTCTTCTTTGGAATCTTATCTTGACTCGTCCCCAGACCACTAGCCAGGTACAAGTCAATTTGATCCACTCCTTTTCGATATTTCGAGCACTCATGCAATGGATGAGCGTAAGCACGAGAGTTGACACTTAGGATGGCAAAGAGAGAAATATGGTGGAGGAGGAAGACAAAAAGGATGAGAAAGGCTCACATCAATGAGGACAATCATAGGCAAGAGATGCCGAATGATAGATATGATGTGAGGAGTAGGGATTGCCATGCAACGGATACACATACGAGCTAAGAAGCTCTCCAGTGGAACTAGTGGGGGTGCATCTAACTTGCTCGCTCATGAAGACCTAGAGCTCGTTTGAGGAGGCTCATCCTTGGAATATGCAAGCCAAGTTCTATAGTGTGAAGGTCCCCACATAGTTATATGCATAATGATCATCTCTATGGAGTACAAGGATATAAAGGGAGTACTAGTGTGGATCTCTCAAAAGGATAGTAGTGTTGCCCCTTTCTCTCTTTTTATTTCTTTTTTTCTCTTTTTCTATTTTTTTGTATTTTTTTGTGGCCTCAATGGCTCTTTCTATTTAACTCTCATTTGTCCTCTTTGGGATCTTTTAATGTGTCCACTTTGGGATCTTTTCCTCACTTAAGGGAAACACTCTATTTTACAATAAGGTAAAGGAGATCTTTCACACTTTACAAGGTACTCAAAATCATAAAGAAGATGTAACTAACATGATGTATGCAAGGTATGTCGCTGCCAGTGTAGCAGGAACATGTATGACATGAAGATCAAGTCATGAAGAGGTGGAAGTTGCATGGCAATGTAACTCGGAAAGGCTATGGAAATGCCTTGATAGGTAGGTATGGTGGCTATTTTGAGGAAAGATAAAGGGAGGCTTATGATGACAGAGCGTATCACGCCAAGGGTTTGGAAGTACCTTCGAAGGTGGACACCAACTCTCGGAGTGAGAAGAAGACAATGCACGACACGGGAAAGGCTAGCAAAATATGGGAAGGTGGAAGTGTCAACTCTCAATACTTACATTAGTCCGAAGAACTCATGCACTTATTATCGGTAACTCTCAATCTAATAAGGAGGTTCACAAAGAGACAAGTACCCCAAGGCGGAGTGTATGGGGTTTGGTTATCCTTGCGCATCCTCGACTCATGGTACATGAGTGTTCTCTGATATTCGATCCCTCCAAAGAGTAGTGATCCATCTAGTAGCTAGAGTTCTCAACTAGTTTTGTAGGTTTTGAAAATAAACACGGATTTCCCAAAATACGACACCTATCACTAATAGGCAAGAGCTCTTGACACCAAAAGTTCAAACATTACTCACATCAATACCTCAAAACTATTGCAATCTACTACTAAAATGAAATAGCAACCTCAATTACCTACTTTCAAGACAAGACACAACTCAGTGCAACAACCAACTCTCTTAACAAGATAAACATGAAAACTAAAAAGAGTTCCAGCAACAAACTAAACAAAAGCCAAGGCTCTTGCTAAAGACAAACTAAGACTAAAACTAAACATGGCAGTAGCTAAGAAAAGATAAAGAACACACAACAACAAGAAGAACATGCAAGAA
This sequence comes from Bromus sterilis, assembly GCA_950022295.1. NCBI lineage: Eukaryota > Viridiplantae > Streptophyta > Magnoliopsida > Poales > Poaceae > Bromus > Bromus sterilis. The sequence continues at coordinate 276,217,208 of OX465599.1, read as the reverse complement.
TTACTTAGGAACAAAAATATAAGAGATAAAAACCAAATATATTACTCTATCACAATCTGAACATAATCTCATAATCCATCGGATCCCATCAAACTCAGCATAGCAATATCAGAAAGATTACAAAAGTGCCTCGATCATGTAGGGCAGCTCACGAGGTCTAAACCATGAAGAACAAAGAGGGGAGGAGAACATCACATAGCTACTGATCACAGACCCATGGTCCAAGTAAAACTACTCACGAGACATCCGGGGAGCATCCATGGTGGAGAGGAGACTCCTGGAGGTCGGCCCTCCCTCCGGCAAGGTGCCGGGAAGAGTTCTTTTGGTGCTCCCGATCTCGGAAGCGCGGCGGCGGCGGAACAGAGGCGAGTTTGCGAAATAGGGTTCTGTCCTCGGAGTTTCCCCGTGACGGAGAATAAATGGGCAAAGGGGGGCAGCCAGAGGTGGACCAGGGCCCCCAGGCGCCCCCCTGGCGCGGCCAGGGGTGGGGCCGCGCCGGGTGGCCGCCTGGGCCCCCTGGCTCCCCTCTGGCCCCACTCGGGCTCTTCGTGAAGCTTCCTGTACGCTGATTCTTCCTGTATTTTTCCCGGATTTTTTCTGACACTTTTTATATGGGGGAAAACTGAAATAGAAAAACAGCAGAAAACAGGAACTGGCACTGGGGGTGCACTGAGTTAATAGGTTAGTCCAAATATTTTCAAAAGTTTATGAAAGTGTATCTAGATCATAGCAATATCACACAAACCATGCATGGAGCAAGCAGAAATTATAGATAAGTTTTGGACGTATCAACATCCCCAAGCTTAATTTCTGCTCGTCCTCGAGTAGGTAAACGATAACAGCATAATTTCTGTGGTGAGATGCTAGCAACCATAAAAGAACTTTGAAAAGTAAAGCAATCAAGGTTAGAGATTCAATTCAAGTCATAACATGCAAGAGTCTATATTAGCATTGAAACAAGTAACAAAAGAACATTAGGTGCAAGAGCTCTCGCTGTCCGTGACTCGAATGTCTCCAAATGGTGTTTGCGTGCAAGAAGGGGGATAGGGAATACGAGAAAACGTATTTTTGTGTTGAGAACTCAATCTACTAAAATTTCACACTTGGTACTCTTTGGAATATTATCTTGACTCATCCCGAGACCACTAGCAAGGTACAAGTCAATTTGATCCAATCCTTTTCGATATTTTGAGCACTCATGCAATGGATGAGCGTAAGCACGAGAGTTGACACTTAGGATGGCAAAGATAGAAGTACGGAGGAGGAAGACAAAAAGGATGAGAAAGGCTCACATCAATGAGGACAATCATAGGCAAGAGATGCCAAATGATAGATATGATGTGAGGAGTAGGGATTGCCATGCAACGGATGCACATACGAGCTAGGAAGCTCTCCAATGGAACTAGTGGGGGGTGCATCTAACTTGCTCGCTCATGAAGACCTAGAGCTCGTTTGAGGAGGCTCATCCTTGGAATATGCAAGCCAAGTTCTATAGTGTGAAGGTCCCCACATAGCTATATGCATAATGATCATCTCTATGGAGTACAAGGATATAAAGGGAGTACTAGTGTGGATCTCTCAAAAGGATAGTAGTGTTGCCCCTTTTCTCTCTTTTTATTTCTTTTTTCTCTTTTTTCTATTTTTTGTATTTTTTTTGTGGCCTCAATGGCTCTTTCTATTTAACTCTCATTTGTCCTCTTTGGGATCTTTTATTGTGTCCACTTTGGAATCTTTTCCTCAGTTAAGGGAAACACTCTATTTTACAAGAAGGTAAAGGAGATCTTTCACACTTGACAAGGTACTCAAAATCATAAAGAAGATGTAACTATCATGATGTATGCAATGTATGTCGCTGCCAGTGTAGCAGGAACATGTATGACATGAAGATCAAGTCATGAAGAGGTGGAAGTTGCATGGCAATATATCTCGGAAAGGCTATGGAAATGCCTTGATAGGTAGGTATGGTGGCTGTTTTGAGGAAAGATATAAGGAGGCTTATGATGATAGAGCGTATCATGCCAAGGGTTTGGAAGTACCGGCGAAGGTGGACACCAACTCTCGGAATGAGAAGAAGGCAATGCACGGCACGGGAGAGGCTAGCAAAATATGGGAAGGTGGAAGTGTCAACTTTCAATACTTACATTAGTCCGAAGAACTCATGCACTTATTATCAGTAACTGTCAATCTAATAAGGAGGTTCACAAAGAGACAAGTACCCCGAGGAGGAGTGTATGGGGGTTTGGTTATCCTTGCGCATCCTCGACTCATTGTACGTGAGTGTTCTCTGATATTCGATCCCTCCAAAGATTAGTGATCCATCTAGTAGCTAGAGTTCTCAACTAGTTTGGTAGGTTTTGAAAATACACACGGATTTCCCAAAATACGACACCTATCACTAATAGGCAAGAGCTCTTGACACCAAAAGTTCAAACATTACTCACATCAATACCTCAAAACTATTGCAATCTACTACTAAAATGAAATAGCAACCTCAATTACCTACTTTCAAGACAAGACACAACTCAGTGCAACAACCAACTCTCTTAACAAGATAAACATGAAAACTAAAAAGAGTTCCAGCAACAAACTAAACAAAAGCCAAGGCTCTTGCTAAAGACAAACTAAGACTAAAACTAAACATGGCAGTAGCTAAGAAAAGATAAAGAACACACAACAACAAGAAGATAGACATGAAAAATCCTATGATCTGTTCTATATTTTGAAAGTGGAGCGTGTTTCTCTCCCACACAAAGTAAGAAAGGACCTAACTTTTTTATGAACAGCAAGCAAAGCTAAAGAAAACTAAAAATAAAACCTAAGAGCGAGATGCTCCAAGCATAGCACATAACGCATGAAGTGATAAAAATATAGTGAGACGAAGGACGAACTGATGATTGTTGATGGAGAAGGGGATGCACGGGGGCATCCCCAAGCTTAGACACTTGATTCTCCTTGAATATTTATTGGGGGTGCATGGGGGCATCCCCAAGCTTGAGCGCTTGACACTCCTGGATCTTCTTTCATCATCTTCCATCGCACACTTGAAAACTCCCTTCATACACAACTCATCATAAGCTGATTAGATAGGTTAATACCCTTAATAAAATAATTTTTCTCCACTGGATATAAAGATAATCTTGAAGAGCTACTGTTTTTCAAGAGTGCCAAAAAGTTTTTGCAAATAAAAAGCAAGCTTAAGATTTGCAAAAGTAAGGAGAGACAAAACGTGGCAGAATCTATGAAAAACAGAACAGCAGATAGTAAAGACTTTTTTAGGGGCACTTCTGCAACTCAAATAAAAAAACTCAGAACATACGGAAGTTTCGTAATTGTATGGAGCATACTGTGTAAAAGTTTCAGGTCAAAAAGCTGAACTGGCATTTTTCTGGAATTTTTCTAATCACGAGGACAGAATCTGTTTTCTGGACAGCATGTCACAACTTTTACTTCCCTTGCCGTAAGAGGCTATAACTTGGCACAAAGCTGAAAATAAAGATACAATGATGTTTCTACAGTAGTAACAATCATCAAGACTCAACTAAAGCAAAAAATAAAAACCTAAATTCGTTGTGGGCTGCCTCCCGAAAGCGCTTCTTTAAAGCCATTAGATAGGCATAAATCAAAAAGAAGAATCAAATTTTATCAAGAGAAAGAGAATAACTGGCCCGAGTAACGGACTCAAAAGGTAACTTGATTTTCTTTCTAGGGAAGTGTTCCATCCCCTTTTTGAATGGGAATTGGAATTTTATATTCCCCTCTTTCATGTCAATAACCGCACCAATAGTACGAAGAAAAGGACGTCCCAAAATAATTGGACATAAAGGTTCACACTCTATATCCATAACAATAAAATCAACGGGAACATAATTGTCATTGACAATGATAAGAACATCGTCGATCTTCCCTAAAGGTTTCTTTACGAAAGAATCAACAAGACGAACACCAAAAGAACAAGGCTCAAAAGGTTTCAATTCAAACATATCAAATATTCTTTTGGGCATAACGGAGGTACTAGCTCCAACATCACATAAAGCATAGCAAGAGAAGTTATTTAATTTAATTTTGATCATAGGGTCCCAACCATCATCTAGCTTCCTAGGTATGGAGGCTTATAATCTAAGCTTCTCCTCCCTAGCTTTGATAAGAGCATTTGTGATATGCTCCGTGAAGGCAAGATTAAGTGTGCTAGTGTGGGGGTCTCTAGACATTTTGTGTAGCAAACTGATAACTTCTGAGAGGGTACAACTATCAAAATCAATATCACTACTATCAAAGGTGGTAGTAGTGTCATCTAGGCTCACTTGTTTGAAACCCTCTATGTTCATAGGAGTTTCTTTATCTATGGTTGAGGTATTAGCATCACCATTAATAGGTCCAATGGGACTAGGAGTGCATTGGGTGCTAATAGTTTGAGTGTCCTCAACAATTTGGATAGTGGCAACTGTGTGGTGCGTAGGAAGGCTCTTAATTCTATCCTCTTCCTCTTTTTCTCTAGCCCATCTTTCTCTAAGTTTATCCATCATCCTAATGTTTTCATTGATTTGTAACTGGATAGCATTAATAGGAGTGGCCTTATTCTCCTCAAGGGGGGAGGTTCTAATTTTGAGCATCTCAATATCAAGGGCTAAGCTTTCTACCTTCAAAGAGAGATTATCTATTTTAGATAATTTCTCTTCTACATTTTTGTTGAAGGCTTTTTGGGTAGTGATAAAGTCTCTAAGCATGCTTTCTAATTCAGAGGAGGGGTTCTTGTTGCTAGGGTAGGTGTTGTTATTCCCATAGTTGGATGGAAACGGTCTAGGATTGCTAGCAAAATTTCCCCTATAAGCATTGTTGTTGAAGTTGTTTCTAGCAATAAAGTTCACACCTACTCGTTCTTGAGCAACCAAAGAATTGAAAGGAACATCATGAGGATCAATAGAGGGTTTCTTGGTAAGTAGAGACATCATTAAGTCAACTTTTTCATTGACGGAGGTAATTTCCTCGACAGAATTTACCTTCCTACCTGTTGGAGCACGTTCGGTGTGCCATTGGGAATAATTGGTCATCCTTTCATCGAGAAGTTCGTGGCAACACCAAGTGTAGTTGACATAAAGGTTCCTCCCGCGGTCGAATCTAACAGGTTCCGCGAGGTAAAGTTCAAGCCTGCATAAAAAGTCTGGATAACCATCCAGGTAGTCAAACCATGTGTAGGGCATTTCTTAACAAGAGATTTCATTCGTTCCCAAGCTTGGGCAACGTTTTCATTATCCAATTGCTTAAAATTCATAATATTACTCCTCAATTGAATAATCTTAGCAGGAGGGTAGTACTTCCCTATAAAAGCATCTTTGCACCTATCCCAAGAATCTATGCTATTTCTAGGCAAAGATTGAAACCAGATTTTAGCATCTCCCCTTAAAGAGAAAGGAAAGAGCTTGAGCTTAACAACATCACCTTCTCCTTCTTTATACTTTTGCATATCACATAATTCAAATAAATTATTTAAGTGTAAAGCAGCATCATCTCCAGCACCAGAGAATTGATCTCTCATAACAAGGTTTAGAAAAGCAGGTTTAATTTCATAAGAGGTAGCTGAAGTGACAGGTGTGGCAATGGGAGTGCAGATAAAGCCTTGGTTGTTGTGACTAGTGAAGTCACACTGTCGGGACCCGGGGTTAGCGTATGCAAGCCTCGCTACAACACAATCATATGGAGAGCCGAAAACCGTACCCACTTGTCTAAGCAGACAAGGCCAAGCACAGAACGTTCTCGGAAAGCATCGAACGTGAGGGGCATCCCATCCAGGCCGGATGATCAACTGAAATGGGTCCTCCTCGTCCGCACACAAGTCTAAATGATATGGGTGGTGAACTCCCATACTCATAGACAAGTCGCCTCAACCGTACTATCGATTGTATTATAACCCTTACATAGACTTACTCCAGCCCGATCACTTAGTCGGGGTCTAGGGCGGGCTCGATCATACCTCAAAGTGTGTACGAGACAGAGTCTCGAACAATCGCATCGCGATGCCCCAAGCTGCGCACATCTAAGGCCCACTTGGTGTATAAAAGACCGCCAGCCAGATCACAACTAAGGTCTCGAAAACCCATACAAAGACATGCATGTTATAAACATACATGCAGTACACCTGCCTTGTATGAACAACAGGTATCATTGCAATTCTCTACAAAGTATACATCTTTATTAATAACTCTTACAGAGTGCACACAGAGATCACAAGCATGTGATCCAACATTTCAACAAACAAGCGGAAGAGAAGTAGGTCTGAGTACAGACAAGTTTAGCAAATGGCTTAGAGAAGCCTTATCTAAAAACAAGCCCTCCACGAGGGAACCAGTCGTCTGACTGGGACTACACTAGCTTGGTCTTGGTCTGAGTCTTCATTCTTCGAGCTTCGGTTATAAGTCACCATCGGGGTCGGTGGGTTCATATAAAACATAGAATAAGCAAACGTGAGTACAAAATCGTACTCAGCAAGACTTACATAGGAGCTATACTACTCATGCATATGTGTCAAGGTAAAGGGAGGTGGGGTTTCACTTGCAGAAGTGCCAGCTTTGACTTGGCTAGTCCTGAACTACGAGTACAAGACTTGAGGTAAGAAGCGTACACGAGTCCACTGCATCTCTTCAACCAATTACACCACTATGGTTACTTCCTCGACTTCCCCACGAGAAGCACCCCATAGTACTCACGCTTATCTTGGTGTATTTTATAAGTATCCAGTTCAAGTTGTCTAATAATCGAGCACATCTCTCCAAGCAGTCCATAACCGCGGACGCGGCTATTCGAATAGTTTTTGTTAACCCTGCAGGGGTGTACCGCTACACACACGTGTCATCAGTTACCGCCTTTTGCGTGTCACCGTTCAAGAGGTGACAGCGAGGATGCCACCACAACACTTCGCCCACAGCTCCGTTCTAGTCCAGAGAGTCGCCTATCGGAGGGGGATCCTTATGGAAGTCCGGCCGAGGTTCCAGTACAGCCTCAAACGATGTGTGCAGGGTCCCAAGCCGGTCTTGAAAAGCCGTTCATCCACTTCGCAGACCGTGCCACAGCCCTACCAGAACTCCGAACTACTGCGACTCTTGGGGTTTGAACGGGGTGAGGTACTAGGTCGAGAGAGGTCAGTGAGCCCAATGTGTGGTTGTACTCTTCTTCTTGGATCACCACACAAGAACTCGGACTTAAGGCGATGTTCAACGAGACAACCCACTGTGTACTCCTACACAGCCTCTCATCGTTCACCTTGTATTAGGGTAGATTCACCAACACATTTCACTTTCATCAACACCATGTTTATCATCATCCCGACTCACATCAAAAGCAACCTCGTTGTATCACTAAGCATGCAATAAGCAGTAACAGTTGCAGGGGCCACATGATATCAACCAACTCCTACATCTGCTAGGATTGTGGTTTGCTTACTACTGTGACAAGATGATAGGTCATGCAAAGGATATGGGTTCAACTATGCGGTAGAAACGTTATCATGGTGATCATCCTAAACAATGCATAAGCGAGACATGAGAGGGAAGTGGGATTTTATAGACATGATCAATGGGGGTTTGCTTGCCTTGCTGACGAGGTTCAGTCACGGGGTCTTCAATGAATGGGGTGATCTCGGTTTCCGGCTCCACTTCTATCAGCAACATGACAATCATAGGATCAACATAATGTACAATGCACAATCACATGGATAAGATGGTAATGGTGATGTTCAAGGTACTGATGTGTTGAGCATTCCATTTAAAAGGAGTATATTGCATTTGAAATGCAAATTCAAACTCCATTTGATTTATCGATGAATTTCAATGCATTTGAATGCATGAAAGTTCATTTGAAAATGTTGACCATGAAGTGATGTTGTACAGTTGAAGTAATGTCTCTGATGTGTGGATGAAACCATTGGAATTAAGGGTGTTGCAAAATCATTTGCAAAATCACCCCAAATTTGAATTTGAAAAGGATCCATATGCATGTTTTCTACTGTTCACCCATTTTAAAATGGTCAAACATGAAAACAAATTGCATATTCATAATCCTTGTATTTTTCTGATAATTTTAGACATATTATTTGCTATATTTGGAGTTAGGATGAATTAATTATGAATTTCCAAAGTTTATTGCATTTTCTGGAATTTTCTCTAGTTATTTTAATTCTTTTTGATTTATTGCGTCAGCAGGGGGGCTGACCAGTCAAACTGACTAGGGGGCCCCACCTGTCAGCCACAGTGGGTTAAAACCCTGTTAGTTTAAATCTAACAGTGGTTAGTTAGCGGCCTGGGCCCACTGTCAGTGGCCCAGGGGTTAGGATTAGTGGGGGGGTTAGCTTAGGTTTAGTGGCTCTAATGGCGGGGCCGCCGGAACCCTGCCGGAGACTCGCCGGAGTTGGGTTTTAGGGCGTGGGGAGGGATCTGGAGGGCACGGGCTTGCTCCTCGTCGTCTTCCGCATCTAGTGGAGTGGTCGGGGTTCAAGGACATGGCCTGTGGCGTCGGCTACTTCAACCGTGGCGGCAGGCCGAGCTCGGACCTCGCCGGAACTAGGCGGGAGGGCACGGGAAGAGGCGCGGCTAGGGGCGAAATGGATCTCTGCTCACCGCGAACGCGAAGAAGGGCTCGGGGAAGACGGAGGGAGCTCGGTGGCGTCGAGTTCGAAGTTCTCCTCCTCGGCGGCCGGCGGCGAAGTCTTGGTGCTCGCGACGTCTCCGGTGGCTCCGAGCTTCAATTGAGGCGGGGGTTCGAAGAGGACGTCGCCGCTGGATCAATTGGACAAGACGGTGGGGCCTCGGGCTGCCGGTGGCCACGTCGGGGCGTCGGCGCGCTCCGGCTAGGTCACGGGGGCGCTCGGTTTTTCGTCGCCGGAGGGGAAAGAGAGGGGCTGGGTGAGCTGGAGGTGCGGGGGGGGGGGGGGGGGCTTCTGCGGCGATGCGTGGCGCAAGAGAGAGGGAAGGGGAGGCCTAGAAGGCGCGGGCGTCGTCGTGTCGGCGACGTGGCCATGCTCTGCTCCAGCGAGCAGCTTGGCTCGGCAGGGAAGAAGACGACAAGCGTCTGGGGTGGGCTGGGCCGAGGCCAGGTAAGGTGGGCCTCGCCTGTGGGCGTGAGGTAAGTTGTTCTCTGCTCTGTTTTTCCTTTTTCTTTTTCTTTCTCTGTAAATAGGTTGACCTAGCTAAATAAAATAGCTAGGTATTTTTATAAATGCTGAAAATTTTTATCTGGCCTCATAATAAAATAGACTAGCCACTTATAAAGTTTCAACATTTTTAAAATTCAAATAATTTGAATCTTAACTCAAATAGGGTTATTTTATTAATTCCAAGGCACTGTTTGAATATTAGAAAATTCCATGAGTCTGGGATTGCTCCCAAACCATTTTTAAAATGATCAGCACCATTTATAGGAATTTTCCAAATGTTCAAATGATTTTCGGAAAAAGATTTTGATCTGGCCATTTGATTTAATTTCTTAGGGCTTTTCCTTTCCCCATTTTGAATTTCTTTTTGAATTTTTGGCATGAATGCAAGGTACCTCTAATCCTAGCACATACCTAACTTGGGGTTGTGACAACTCGCCCCCACTCAAAAGAATCTCGTCCCGAGATTCAGAAGTCCGCGGGAGGAAGGAGGGGTACTCGACACGGAGACGGTCTTCTCTTTCCCACGTAGCTTCTTTCTCGGAGTGATGTGACCACTGAACTTTCAGAAACTTGATCTTCTTTCGGCGAGTGACACGCTCTGCTGAATCAAGAATACGAACAGGGTACTCTCGATAAGAAAGGTCATCTTGGAGATCAAGCGTTTCATGGTCGACTTCGCGGATGGGGTCCTTGAAGCAACGCCTGAGTTGTGACACATGGAATACATCATGTACTCGGAAAAGGTGCGGGGGTAGTTCAAGTTGGTAGGCAACTTCTCCACGTTTAGCAAGAATGCGGAAAGGTCCGATGTAACGTGGGGCCAACTTGCCTTTGATATCGAATCTTTGGGTTCCCTTCAGAGGAGTAACCCGGAGGTAAGCCTTCTCATCCAGATTGTAGCTTTCTTTCCTATGATGACGATCATAGTAGCTTTTCTGACGAGACTGAGCGGCTTTCAATCGATCACGAACAATGCAAACTTGCTCTTCTGCTTCCTTGATCATATCCGGTCCAAAGAGTTGTCTTTCACCGGCTTCTGACCAGTTTAGGGGTGTTCGACATCGTCGTCCATAGAGGAATTCAAAGGGAGCCATGTCCAGACTAGATTGATAGCTATTGTTATAAGCAAATTCGGCGAATGGAAGAGATTTCTCCCAATTCTTTCCGAAGGAGATAACACAAGCTCTGAGCATGTCTTCCAAGATTTGATTAACCCTTTCGACTTGACCGCTAGAATGAGGGTGGAAAGCTGTACTAAAGGAGAGATGAGTTCCCATAGCACGTTGGAAGCTTCCCCAAAATCTAGAGGTGAAAAGGCTACCACGATCAGAATTGATTTCCAAAGGAACACCGTGAAGAGACACAATTTTAGAGACATACAAGTCCGCTAACTGGCTAGCAGTTATAGACTCGCGAACTGGAAGGAAGTGAGCAACTTTGGAAAGCCTATCTATGACAACGAAGATGGCATCATTTCCTTTCTGGGTTTTTGGAAAGCCGGTGATGAAGTCCATACCGACTTTGTCCCATTTCCACTTTGGAATAAGCAAAGGTTGAAGTGTGCCAGCAGGCCTTTGATGTTCTGCCTTAATGCGACAACAAACATCACATTCAGCAACAAATTGAGCAATGTCTCTCTTCATCCTAGTCCACCAAAATCTCTGGCGTAGATCTCGGTACATTTTTGTGCTACCGGGATGAATCGAGAGGGGTGTGTCATGGGCTTCTTTGAGGATGAGTTGCCTTAGTTCCCTATTCTTAGGTACTACCAAACGATTTCCAAAGAATACCTTTCCTTTACTATCTGTGGAGAAACATTTAGCAACTCCGCTAGCAATGTTCTCCTTGATCCGGCGTACACCTCGTGCACGTCTTTGGGCAACTATGATTTGATCCTCAAGGGTTGGTTTCGCCACCAAGTTGAAAAGAGATCCACGAGGAACAATCTCGAGATTGAGCTTTCGAAATTCCTCATGAAGAAGTGGTTGATACTGCTGTAACATGAGGTTGTTACAGTACGACTTACGACTTAGTGCATCAGCCATGACATTGGCTTTGCCTGCGGTGTAAGAAATTCCTACGTCGTAATCTTTTATCAACTCAATCCAGCGTCTTTGCCTGAGATTAAGATCTGGCTGGGTGAAAATGTATTTGAGGCTTTGGTGGTCGGAATAAATCTCACAACGATTACCAAGGAGGTAATGTCGCCAAGTTGTTAGGGCATGAACTACGACAGCGAGTTCAAGGTCATGGGTAGGATAGTTCTCTTCATGTGGCCGCAACTGGCGTGAGGCATAATCTACCACATGTCGATCTTGCAGAAGTATGCATCCTAACCCTTGCCGTGATGCGTCACAATAGATCTTGAAATCCTTTTTGTTGTCTGGAGGTGCAAGTACGGGTGCAGAAGTCAATCTTCTTTTTAGCTCTTGAAAGCTTTCCTCGCACTTGGGAGTCCATAAGAATTTCTTATCTTTCTTGAGGAGTTCAGTTAGAGGCTTTGCAACTTTAGAAAAGTTCTCGACGAAGCGACGGCAATAGCTGGCTAGGCCAAGAAAACTCCTAACTTGCTTAACCGATTCAGGTGGAGTCCAGTAAAGGATGGCCTGAACTCTCTCGGGATTGACAGCGATGCCTTTTGCAGAAATCACGTGGCCTAAGTAGGTCACTTCTGGTAGCCAAAATTCACACTTGGAGAATTTAGCATACAGGCGATGCTCTCTAAGTTTCATCAATACCAGCCTGAGGTGTTCGGCATGTTCTTCTTCGTTCTTCGAGTAGATGAGAATGTCATCGAGGTAAACCACGACGAACTGGTCCAAATACTCCATGAAGATCGAGTTCATCATGCGTGAGAAAGTGGCGGGGGCATTGGTTAGACCGAAGGACATGACGGTATACTCGTAAAGACCATAACGAGTAGTAAAAGCCGTTTTGGGAATGTCCTTGTTTCGGATCTTGATTTGATGATAACCTAATCTCAAATCCATCTTGGAGAAGACAGAGGATCCAGCAAGTTGATCATAAAGATCATTGATCCTGGGCAGTGGATACTTGTTCTTTATCGTCGCTAGATTTAGCGGGCGATAGTCTACGCACATCCTTTCTGTTCCATCTTTCTTCGTTACAAACAGAACGGGGCAACCCCATGGCGATGAGCTAGGGCGGATGAAGCCGTTTTCCAACAAAGCCTCCAGTTGGGTTTTAAGCTCAGCTAACTCACGTGGGGCCATTTTGTATGGGCGTCTGGAAATTGGTGCGGTTCCTGGGGCAAGATGTACATTGAATTCTACACATCTGTCGGGTGGCATGCCCGGAAGCTCTTCAGGAAAGACATCCGGGAAGTCACGAACCACTGGAACATCTTCAAGGTCGGGAAGGGGAAGCACATTCAAAGAATGCACCTGGGTTCTTGTTCTTGGTGAGGAGTAAGCTATTGTCTTGCCTGAAGGATGTGTAAGTCTAACTGACTTGGCTTTACAATCAAGAAAAGCATGTTGTCTTGATAACCAATCCATACCAAGGATGACATCAATGTCTGAAGACTTGAGGGCTATGAGTGAAGCAAGGAATACTAAACCCTCAATTGCAATTTGATTACCATGGCTTACTCTATTAGTTTGCCACTTGGAACCAGGAGTTTGAATGATCATAGGGGTGAACATTTCTTCAAAGGATACATCATGCCGAAGTGCATAATTCTCTGACATGAATGAGTGAGATTCTCCTGGGTCGAAAAGAACAGATGTGGGAACAAAATTGACTGGGAGCGTACCAAGAATGACGTCAGAAGTACCATCAGTTTCCTCAGCTGAGATTTGGTTCACACGTCCAAGATTTTTTGAGGTGGATGGCTTAGCGGTGGAAACCTTCGGGGGTGGTCTGGCACGAACAGTGGGGTTTCCTTTGGCATAGGGTGGAGCATTTTGGTTGACGGGGCACTCACGAGAATAGTGACCAGGCTGGCCACATCTGAAACAGGCTCCAAAGATAGTGCGGGCAGCTGGGTTGTTTGGTGGAGCTGGTGGAAGAGGCGGCACAAGGGATGGCCTCGGTGGGTTGTTTTGGGGGATTAAGCTGTTAGGAATCCAGATCATGCGCTTCTGAGGGCGTGAACTGGAAGAAGGGGCAAGATCAAGAGCATGCTTGCGAGACTTCTCGAAAACTTCATTGCCATGTTCAGCTCTGAAGGATCTGTTGACTAAATCCTCAAAGGTGGCAAACTCAAGGAGGTTGAGATCATGACGGAGGATGGGGCTAAGTCCCTTGCGGAACCTTGCCTGCTTTCTGGCATCGGGGGTGATCTCATCTTGGGCATAACGAGAAAGACGGTTGAATTCCCTCACATACTCATGAATGGACATCTCTCCTTGATTCAGATTGCAGAACTCTTCCTTCTTGTGCTCCATCAACTCATCCAGAATGTGGTACCCTCGAAAGGCAACACAGAACTCCTGCCAAGTCACTACGTGACCATCTGGCTGCATGGCAACATAGTTCTCCCACCATTGAAGAGCAGCACCTTCCAAGAAGTATACCGCGAAAACAACTCGGTCATCGGGAGCAACATGTGCAGTATCAAGCTTACGCTCGATGGAACGGAGCCAATCATCAGCTTCAAGGGGCTCAGAAGAACATCGGAATACCGGTGGCTTGAGGAGGATGAAGTCCTGAATGCTCACAACCACATTGCAATGACGTGAGGTATTCTGCTCGATGAGCTCTAGAAGGCGTGTCTGATCACGTCTATTCCACTCAGCTTCCATCATGATTTCCGCCGCAGAAGGCGGGGTTGGAAGTTCATCATCATTTCGATTCCGATCACGGTCTCGATTCCGAAGAACAGCACTACGAGTTCCACCTGACATCCTGTGTGATAAAAATTAACAATCAGAACAGGTTGTATGATGGAGTTAAGAATAAAAGGATATGATTTCAGAAGGAGAAGACTATAATTCCAAGGCAATGAATCAAAGAAACACGGGATAATTCCGGCAGCATAACGGCTACACTGGGATGGAAAATGAAACAACCTCGAAGAATTAGACAGAACTTCTTCAAGGAACTCAAAACACGAAGACTCTGGACATCCACGACAATCCTACGGCTATAAGGAGGCAATCAACGAGATGTTCTAGTAAGACATAGATGAGCCTAGTCCTATCTTCCCGTAGAAAAGGTTAGGGTGACTCAGAACTCAGATCGATGAGGGTAAGGAGAAAAAGAAGCCTTACGTTGTTCCCTTATATACCCAGAGTAACTATATAACTATAGAAGGATAGACTCGACTTCGGCCAAGGCTGATAATCCTACAGTCAGTCCTGCTCTGATACCAAGTCTGTCGGGACCCGGGGTTAGCGTATGAAAGCCTCGCTACAACACAATCATATGGAGAGCCGAGAACCGTACCCACTTGTCTAAGCAGACAAGGCCAAGCACAGAACGTTCTCGGAAAGCATCGAACGTGAGGGGCATCCCATCCAGGCCGGATGATCAACTGAAATGGGTCCTCATCGTCCGCACACAAGTCTAAATGATATGGGTGGTGAACTCCCATACTCATAGACAAGTCGCCTCAACCGTACTATCGATTGTATTATAACCCTTACATAGACTTACTCCAGCCCGATCACTTAGTCGGGGTCTAGGGAGGTCTCGATCATACCTCAAAGTGTGTACGAGACAGAGTCTCGAACAATCGCATCGCGATGCCCCAAGCTGCGCACATCTAAGGGCCACTTGGTGTATAAAAGACCGCCAGCCAGATCACAACTAAGGTCTCGAAAACACATACAAAGACATGCATGTTATAAACATACACGCATTACACATGCCTTGTATGAACAGCATGTATCATTGCAATTCTCTACAAAGTATACATCTTTATTAATAACTCTTACAGAGTGCACACAGAGATCACAAGCATGTGATCCAACATTTCAACAAACAAGCGGAAGCGAAGTAGGTCTGAGTACAGACAAGTTTAACAAATGGCTTAGAGAAGCCTTATCTAAAAACAAGCCCTCCACGAGGGAACCAGTCGTCTGACTGGGACTACACTAGCTTGGTCTTGGTCTGAGTCTTCATTCTTCGAGCTTCGGTTATAAGTCACCATCGGGGTCGGTGGGTTCATCTAAAACATAGAATAAGCAAACGTGAGTACAAAATCGTACTCAGCAAGACTTACATAGGAGCTATACTACTCATGCATATGTGTCAAGGTAAAGGGAGGTGGGGTTTCACTTGCAGAAGTGCTAGCTTTGACTTGGCTAGTCCTGAACTACGAGTACAAGACTTGAGGTAAGAAGCGTACACGAGTCCACTACATCTCTTCAACCAATTACACCACTATGGTTACTTCCTCGACTTCCCCACGAGAAGCACCCCATAGTACTCACGCTTATCTTGGTGTATTTTATAAGTATCCAGTTCAAGTTGTCTAATAATCGAGCACAACTCTCCAAGCAGTCCATAACCGCGGACGCGGCTATTCGAATAGTTTTTGTTAACCCTGCAGGGGTGTACCGCTACACACACGTGTCATCAGTTACCGCCTTTTGCGTGTCACCGTTCAAGAGGTGACAGCGAGGATGCCACCACAACACTTCGCCCAAAGCTCCGTTCTAGTCCAGAGAGTCGCCTATCTGAGGGGGATCCGTATGGAAGTCCGGCCGAGGTTCCAGTACAGCCTCAAACGATGTGTGCAGGGTCCCAAGCCGGTCTTGAAAAGCCGTTCATCCACTTCGCAGACCGTGCCACAGCCCTACCAGAACTCCGAACTACTGCGACTCTTGGGTTTCGAACGGGGTGAGGTATTAGGTCGAGAGGGGTCAGTGAGCCCAATGTGTGGTTGTACTCTTCTTCTTGGATCACCACACAAGAACTCGGACTTAAGGCGATGTTCAACGAGACAACCCACTGTGTACTCCTACACATCCTCTCATCGTTCACCTTGTATTAGGGTAGATTCACCAACACATTTCACTTTCATCAACACCATGTTTATCATCATCCCGACTCACATCAAAAGCAACCTCGTTGTATCACTAAGCATGCAATAAGCAGTAACAGTTGCAGGGGCCACATGATATCAACCAACTCCTACATCTGCTAGGATTGTGGTTTGCTTACTACTGTGACAAGATGATAGGTCATGCAAAGGATATGGGTTCAACTATGCGGTAGAAACGTTATCATGGTGATCATCCTAAACAATGCATAAACGAGACATGAGAGGGAAGTGGGATTTTATAGACATGATCAATGGGGGTTTGCTTGCCTTGCTGACGAGGTTCAGTCACGGGGTCTTCAACGAAGGGGGTGATCTCGGTTTCCGGCTCCACTTCTATTAGCAACATGACAATCATAGGATCAACATAATGTACAATGCACAATCACATGGATAAGATGGTAATGGTAATGTTCAAGGTACTGATGTGTTGAGCATTCCATTTAAAAGGAGTATATTGCATTTGAAATGCAAATTCAAACTCCATTTGATTTATCGATGAATTTCAATGCATTTGAATGCATGAAAGTTCATTTGAAAATGTTGACCATGAAGTGATGTTGTACAGTTGAAGTAATGTCTCTGATGTGTGGATGAAACCATTGGAATTAAGGGTGTTGCAAAATCATTTGCAAAATCACCCCAAATTTGAATTTGAAAAGGATCCATATGCATGTTTTCTACTGTTCACCCATTTTAAAATGGTCAAACATGAAAACAAATCGCATATTCATAATCCTTGTATTTTTCTGATAATTTTAGACATATTATTTGCTATATTTGGAGTTAGGATGAATTAATTATGAATTTCCAAAGTTTATTGCATTTTCTGAAATTTTCTCTAGTTATTTTAATTCTTTTTGATTTATTGCGTCAGCAGGGGGGCTGACCAGTCAAACTGACTAGGGGGCCCCACCTGTCAGCCACAGTGGGTTAAAACCCTGTTAGTTTAAATCTAACAGTGGTTAGTTAGCGGCCTGGGCCCACTGTCAGTGGCCCAGGGGTTAGGATTAGTGGGGGGGTTAGCTTAGGTTTAGTGGCTCTAATGGCGGGGCTGCCGGAACCCTGCCGGAGACTCGCCGGAGTTGGGTTTTAGGGCGTGGGGAGGGATCTGGAGGGCACGGGCTTGCTCCTCGTCGTCTTCCGCATCTAGTGGAGTGGTCGGGGTTCAAGGACATGGCCTGTGGCGTCGGCTACTTCAACCGTGGCGGCAGGCCGAGCTCGGACCTCGCCGGAACTAGGCGGGAGTGCACGGGAAGAGGCGCGGCTAGGGGCGAAATGGAGCTCTGCTCACCGCGAACGCGAAGAAGGGCTCGGGGAAGCCGGAGGGAGCTCGGTGGCGTCGAATTCGGAGTTCTCCTCCTCGGCGTCCGGCGGCGAAGTCTTGGTGCTCGCGACGTCTCCGGTGGCTCCGAGCTTCAATTGAGGCGGGGGGTTCGAAGAGGACGTCGCCGCTGGATCAATTGGACAAGACGGCGGGGCCTCGGGCTACCGGTGGCCACGTCGGGGCGTCGGGGCGCTCCGGCTAGGTCACAGGGGCGCTCGGTTTTTCGTCGCCGGAGGGGAAAGAGAGGGGCTCGCTGAGCTGGAGGTGCGGGGGGGGGGGGCTTCTGCGGCGATGCGTGGCGCAAGAGAGAGGGAAGGGGAGGCCTTCGGGCGTCGTCGTGTCGTCGCCGTGGCCATGCTCTGCTCCAGCGAGCAGCTTGGCTCGGCGGGGAAGAAGACGACAAGCGTCTGGGGTGGGCTGGGCCGAGGCCAGGTAAGGTGAGCCTCGCCTGTGGGCGTGAGGTAAGCTGTTCTCTGCTCTGTTTTTCCTTTTTCTTTTTCTTTCTCTGTAAATAGGTTGACCTAGCTAAATAAAATAGCTAGGTATTTTTATAAATGCTGAAAAAATTTATATGGCCTCATAATAAAATAGACTAGCCACTTATAAAGTTTCAACATTTTTAAAATTCAAATAATTTGAATCTTAACTCAAATAGGGTTATTTTATTAATTCCAAGGCACTGTTTGAATATTAGAAAATTCCATGAGTCTGGGATTGCTCCCAAACCATTTTTAAAATGATCAGCACCATTTATAGGAATTTTCCAAATGTTCAAATGATTTTTGGAAAAAGATTTTTATCTGGCCATTTGATTTAATTTCTCAGGGCTTTTCCTTTCCCCATTTTGAATTTCTTTTTGAATTTTTGGCATGAATGCAAGGTACCTCTGATCCTAGCACATACCTAACTTGGGGTTGTGACACACACAACTTGGTGTTTTCAGTGGAACCCATAGTAGCAGCAAGTGTGGCAGATTTTTTTGTAGTTTTTGATAAAAGACACAAAGATAAATACTGAAAGATAAACTAACAAGACTAAAAAACCAAGGTAAAGGATAGTGTGCAACTCCCCTATCTTAGCACTTGGAGTCCCCGGCAACGGCGCCAGAAAACTTCTTGCTAGGACGGCTTCTCGCCCCCTTCGTTGGTTACCCCGAGTGGAGGGTTGAGATGTAGTGCAGCAGCAGTTTTCCCTCGGTGAAGATACCAAGGTTTGTCTCCAGCAGGACTCCAGAGATGATAAGTAGGTGTCAGCGGCGCAACTGACGCGGACCTGCACACAGACACAGATAACTTTGTTCCCAACGAAGTTCAGAGAGGTTGTCAATCTCTCCGGTCTTGTTGTTTACAAAGGATAAAATGCAAGGGATAATAATAGCAACTTGAAAGTAAATGCAGAAAAGTAAATATAGCATGGAAACAATGATAAGGGTATGGACCGGGATACGTGATGTTCGCTAGTGATGTCTCTCTCCCAAAAGACAATAAAATTGCTATGCGAGGTAAACAAATTACAGAAAGGCAATTGACAGGATTATGAAAGCACCGCAATGTTAACTATGCTACAAAAGAAAGGAAGAGGTTCAAAAGCACAGGCAGTACGCCAAGGTAAGTAGACCGAAATCCATCTGCATCTACTACTTATCATCCACCTTGAGATATCTATCCAGAACATCTCGCTGGTATTAAGTTGCGAGCCCCACCCAAAGTGTAAACCCAAAGCAACAGACAACTGCATTAAAAGAACTCTGCGTATAGTAAACAATCCTTGTAACCGCGGTTACAAGCACTGTTGTTTTCCCCCTTGTGGCAACAGCACATCCCCTAGACTCATGTTTCTGTCACTCAAGCGTGTCATCGGGGGGCATGAACCCACAATCTAGCACAACGCTCCCTCTTGGAGTCACTACCTACTACTTGGCCAAAGCAATAAAAAGCAACGGAGAACATGCAAGAATTACTTAGGAACAAAAATATAAGAGATAAAAACCAAATATATTACTCTATCACAATCTGAACATCATCTCATAATCCATCAGATCCTATCAAACTCAACATAGCAATAGCAGAAATATTACAAAGGTGCCTCGATCATGTTGGGCAGGTCACGAGGTCTAAACAATGAAGATCAAAGAGGGGAGGAGAACATCACATAGCTACTGATCACGGACCCATGGTCCAAGGAAAACTACTCACAGGACATCCGGGGAGAATCCATGGTGGAGAGGAGACTCCCGGAGGTCAATCCTCCATCCGGCAGGGTGCCGGGAAGAGGTCTTTTGGTGCTCCCGATTTTCGGAAGCGCGGCGGCGGCGGAGCAGAGGCGAGCTCGCGGAATAGGGTTCTCCTTCTGGGGTTTTCCCATGACGGGGGATAAATAGGCGAAAGGGGGCAGCCAGAGGTGGGGCAGGGGCCCCAGGCTCCCCTCTGGCCCCTCCCGGGCTCTTCTCGAAGCTTTCGTCACGCTGATTTTTTATCTGAATTTTCCCGAATGTTTCTGGCACTTTTTACATGGGGTAAAACTGAAATAGAAAAACAGCAGAAAACAGGAACTGGCACTGGGGTGCACTGAGTTAATAGGTTAGTCCAAATATGATCAAAAGTGTATGAAAGTGTATCTAGATCATAGCAATATCACACAAAACATGCATGGAGCAAGCAGAAATTATAGATACGTTTTGGACGTATCAACTGTCTTGCCTGAAGGGTGGGTTAGTTTCACTGATTTGCCTTTGCAATCAAGGTAGGCATTCTGCCTTGATAGCCAATCCATGCCAAGTATTACATCGATGTCGGAAGACTTGAGGGCTATGAGTGAAGCAAGGAATACTAAACCCTCAATTGCAATTTTATTACCATGGCTTACTCTATTAGTTTTCCATCTTGACCCTGGAGTTTGAATAATCATTGGGGTGGACAATTCAACAAAGGATAACTCATGACGAAGTGCATAACCTTCCGACATGAATGAATGAGATTCTCCTGGGTCGAAAAGAACGGAAGTAGGAACATAATTGACTGGGAGCGTACCAAGAATGACGTTAGTGGTGTCGTCAGTCTCTTCGGCGGCAATCTGATTCACACGTCCACGAGTGGCGGGAGGAGCGGGTTTGGTGGTGTAGACCTTTGGGGGTGGCTTGCCACGACCATTGTTGTTACCTCCGGCACGGGGTGGAGCATTCTAATTCTGGAGCTGGTTCTGGGGACACTCGCGGGAGTAGTCGCCTGCCTGACCACACTTGTAGCAGGCTCCAAAGACAGTGCACGGAGCTGGGTTGTTCGGTGGAGCTGGGTGGAACAAAGCTGGTGGACGAGTCGCCACATAGGATGGCCTCGATGGGTTGTTCTGGCGAAAATGTTGTTGGGGATCCAGATCTTGCGCTTCTGAGAGCCTGAGCTGGATGAACCATCGTCTCTAGGGTGTTTGCGGAAGTCATTGGGGGTGTTCAGGTCCTCCGCCTTGATGGCCTTGTTGACAAGGACCTGGAAGGTGGCAAAGTCATGTAGGTTGAGCTCACGACGGAGTCCACAATTGAGTCCACGGCGGAACCTCTCTTGCTTCTTAGCGTCGGTGGAGACCTCTTCAGTAGAATAACGAGCCAGTCGGTTGAACTCACGACTAAACTCGTCAACAGTCCTCCTGCCTTGGGTGAGGTTGCTGAACTCCTCACGCTTGCGGTCCATAAGACCCTTTGGAATGTGGTGCTCACGGAATGAAGTGCAGAACTCATCCCAAGTGGTGGGCGGTCCAACGGGACGCATGTTCAGGAAATTCTCCCACCAAGAGCTAGCTGCACCCTCGAGGTGGTAGGTGGCATAGCTGACCCTGTCACCATCTGCAACATGGCCTGCCTGGAGCTTCCTCTCGATGCTGCGAAGCCAGTCATCCGCGTCAAGGGGCTCGGTGGAGTAGCTGAAAACCGGGGGATGAAGCCGGATGAAGTCATTCAAAGACACCAACTCGTTGCGCTGCTGAGTGGTGTTGCGGTCAATGACCTCCAGCAACTGGTGAGAGTCTCGGCGGTTCGTCTCAACCTCCATCAGAACCTGAGCCATCGTGGGTGGGGGGTGGAAGATTGCCTTCCTCCGGATCATTCCCACGACCATGGGCACGACCAAGCTGGCCACGAGTTCCTTGAGACATCCTGAAGGTGAAAACCAGAGTCAAACAGAGTTGATTGGAAGAGTCTAAACAAGGTATTGAAGGTACTGGAAGAATCACAGAGCAAAGGAAGTAATCATCTTGACAACATGGTGATAAAAGCATACGAGCCATATCTTCACAAGCTGTCATACAAACCATACATCGTTTTAGTACAAGCTCCAAGCTAATACAAATGTGATGAAGATGATACATCCTTCAGAGGCACTCTGACTTCCTATACATTATTTATCTAAGCCTCTGGAACTTAGAACACCTTGCGTACAATATACTAAGATACTACTACATCCTCACTAAAGTAAGACCACAGGCGGTCTCACTCATCTCCATCTCCATAGTAGTCCTCGTAAAAGTTACCCACGTAACCCGGTAGCCGAAGGTGACCATCGGAAAACACGGAGGCCTGTGGACCCTGATATCCATTTGGGCAAGGATGGGGCCTAGGTCCAGTGTAGGGTGGAAGCAGAGGACCACGGGGTCGAAAAAATGCCTCCAATCTCGGGCCAAGCAACTCGAGAAGGCATCTGTGTCCTGGCTGGGTAGATAGCATCATACTCCACTGATCCAACACTCACAAAAGGAGCCAGGAGTGTAAGTGCTCGATACAGACGGACACGGGTGGCGTGGAGCTCAAAGCGAAGGGCATGTGCATCACGATCTCTATCACAAGCGTGCCGAGCAGTGATCTGAAGAAAAGTATCCTCCAGGGAGTGATCTGTGTACAATCCGGTGTAATATCCCTCTTCTCCTGGAAGTGCAGCAGGGTTATAGCAGAAAGGTGATCCTGGAAGCAGGGCATGCTCCTATCTCAGCAGGGTAATACATGAGTATGCAGCATCCTGCACAGCCATGTTCTCGGTCACACCAATGCCATGTCCAAAGAGGACAGGCTGAGAGACTCCAATGTGGTGCGGGTAAATCCTGACAGTGTAGTGGAACTGAGTCTGGTTGAAGTCAAGGAACTACTCCTCAACGGTGTACTCAGGATACCATCGATAGACAATGAAGGACATCATCTCGGTGAGCATGGCTGGATGCCCACGCACATCGAGGCACCTAGTCAGACGAACAATCTGCCGAGGGGGAAGATCCGCCATCTGAAACAGAAAGAAGGAGTTTGCAAATGCATCAGATTATGAAGAAACTTGGAATGACTCGGGCAGCATAACGGCTGTAATTGCAAGAAAAGACAATTTCTTACAACATGAAAACAACACTTACATACGATGTAAGAAATCAGGAAGCACAACAACGCTAGTAAACCGAACATAACTTCCCTACGGCTACAAGGAAGCAAACAACAAGATGTTCTAGCAAGCCATAGATGAGACTAGTCATATCTTCCCGTAGAACAAGATGAGGGTGACTCAGAACTCAGAACGATGAGGGTAAGGAGAAAAAAGAAGCCTTACGTTATTCCCTTATATACCCAGAGTAACTATATAACTATAGCAAGCTAGACTCGACTTCGGCCAAGGCTGATAATCCTACAGTCAGTCCTGCTCTGATACCAAGTCTGTTGGGACCCGGGATTAGCGCATGCAAGTCCCGCTACGAAATAGTCATATGGAGAGCCGAGAACCGTAACCACTTGTCTAAACAGACAAGGCCAAGCACAGAACGTTCTCGGAAAGCATCGTACGTGAGGGGCATCCCATCTAGGCCGTATGATCAACTGAGATGGGTCCTCATCGTCCGCACACAAGTCTAAATGATATGGGTGATGAACTCCCATATTCACAGACAAGTCGCCTCAACCATACTATCGACTATCTCATAGCTCTTACATAGACTTATTCCAGCCCGATCACTTAGTCGGGGTCTAGGGCGGGCTCGATCATACATCAAAGTGTGCACGAGACAGAGTCTCGAGCAATCGCATCGCGATGCCCCAAGCTGCGCACATCTAAGGGCCACTTGGTGTATAAAAGACCGCCAGCCAGATCACAACTAAGGTCTCGAAAACCCATACAAAGACATGCATGTTATAAACATACACGTAGCACACATGCCTCGTATGAACAGCAGGTATCATTGCAATTCTCTACAAAGTATACATTTTATTGATAACTCTCATAGAGTGCACACAAAGATCACAAGCATGTGATCCAACATTACAACATTCAACGGAAGCAGAGTAGGTCTGAGTACAGACAAACTTAACAAATGGCTTAAGAAGCCTTATTTAAACACAAAGCCCTCCATGAGGGAACCAGTCTGCTGACTGGGACTACACTAGCTTGGTCTTCAGTCGTCGAGCTCGAGGAAGAATCCACCTTCGGGGTCAGTGGGTTCATCTAAAACATAGAATAAGCAAAAGTGAGTACAAAGTCATACTCAGCAAGACTTACGTAGGAGCTATACTACTCATGCACATGTATCAAGGCAAAGGGAGGTGGGGTTCACAAGCAGAAGTGCCAGATTTTACTTGGCTAGTCCTGAACTACGAGTACCAGACTTGAGGTAAGAAGCGTACACGAGTCCACTACATGTCTCCAACCAATTACACCACTATGGTTCCTTCCTCGACTTCCCCACGAGAAAGCACGCCATAGCACTCACGCTTATCTTGGCATGTTTTATAAGTATCCAGTTCAAGTTGTCTAATAATCAAGCTAAGCTTTCCAAGTAGTCCCTTACCGTGTACGCGGCTATTCGAATTGTTTTGTTAACCCTACAGGGGTGTACCGCTACACACACATGACCATCAGTTACCGCCTTTGGCCTCGACACCATTCAAGGGGTGTCGGCGAGGATGTTCACCACAACTGTTACCTCATAGCCGATCTAGTCCAAGAAAGCCGCCTACCTGGGTTGGCTACCACTATCCTGAACCCGACCGGTTTACCTAAGTGGACCCAGATGAGGTGTGCGTGGTGCATAAGCCGGTCTCGGCTAAGCCGTTCTTTCACTTAGCATCTAGGCCACAAACCTACCAGAACTCCGAACTCTTCATCTTGGATCACCACACAAGAACTCGGACTTAGGGCGGTGTACAACGAGACAACCCACTGTGTACTCCTACACACCCTCTCATCATTCACCTTGTATTAGGGTAGATTCACCAACACATTTCCACCATCTTCCACATGATTGCTAACATCCCGACTCACAGAACAGTAACAACAATGTATCACTCTAAGCATGCAATAAGAAGTAACAGTTGCAGGGGCCACATGATATCAACCGACTCCTACATTTGCTAGGATTGTGGTTTTCTTACTACTGTGACAAATGATAGGTCATGCAAAGGAATGGGTTCCTCTATGCGGTAGAAACGTAGCATGGTAATCATCCTAAACAATGCATAAGCGAGACTGAGAGGGAATTGGGATTTTATCGACATGATCAATGGGGGTTTGCTTGCCTTGCCGACGATTTTCAGTATCGGGGTCTTCAACGAAGGGGGCAGCCTCCTGTTTCGGTTCCACTTCTATCGACAAACAACAATCAAGGGGGGCAACATAAGTACAATGCAAAAACACATGGTTGAAGGTTGAAACTTGAGGGAATTCCATTTAAAAGGAGTGTATTGCAAATGAATTGCAAATTCAAACTCCAATTTGAATTAAAATGAATTCCATATGCATGTTTGCTTATGTTCCCCCATTTTAAAATGGTCAAACATGAAAACAAAGTGCATATTGAGAATCCTTGCATTTTTCTGATAATTTTACATATATTATATGTTTAATTTGGAGTTAAAATGAATTAGTTGTGAATTTCCAAAGTTTAATTCATTTTCTGGATTTTCTGGAATTGATTTAAATAGAAAAGCATTTACTGCATCAGCATGAGGTCATGCTGACGTTAGGGGGTCACTGAAAGAAGGTACCCACATGTCATTCTCTATTCTGTTAATTAAAACGTTTTAATTAAATTTGAACTAATCCAGAGATTAGTCAGGGCCTGGGGCCCACATGTCAGCCTCACTGGGGGTGGGTTAGGTGGTTAACCTCGCCGGACACGTCACCTCGCCGGCGGCATGTCTCCGGCGACCACCAGGACGGCGGCGCTGCACGGTGATGGCGCTACAGGGGTCCAAACGGTGCGCTGAGACCATCAAAAGATAGCCCATGCCCGCGCGCACTCGTTTGAGAAACGCGTGGCCACGGGGAGGCGCTGGAACCACGTCAACGTCGAGCCCTAGCAGCGGCGGAGGCACTGACTCGAGGTGAAACTCATTGTGGGGCGCCATTTGAAGCTGGGGTGGTTGTAATTGAAGCAGCGGAGCATGGTAGACATGGCCACGGGGTGCTGGGGTTCATGGTTGCGCGGTGAAGAACTCCCCGGCGGCGAGAAGCTTCGGCGTTCATGGCGGCCATGGCTAGAGGACGAAATCGAGGGGGCAAAGATAGGGGTTTTGATCCCGCGCTCACCAGGAACTGAGCAGAGCAGGCGGCGAGGTAAACGGCGGCGTGACGGCGACAAATTCGATGATGAGTTCTTGCGGGTCCGGCGGCGTCTCGGTGAAGATTCCGGCGACTAGAAGGCGATGCAGCTCCTGATCCTTTTCACAGAGACGAAGTTGACATAGAGGAGTTGGATGGACAAGGTTTTAGCAGCTAGGGTTGGCTCGGGCTGCGAGTTTCCATCGCCATGGCCTGCGGCTGCTCTCGGGGAATCTCGCGGGAGGGAAGGAGAGGGGTGGATAGGCACTGGACTGAGGGGGAAATGGTGCACGACGCATAGGGGGTTCTCCAGGACACCGAGGGGAGGACACGGGGGCTCTGGAAGCTTCAAGGCATCGCGGTGGCTCTGGTGAGCGCTCTGGCCGCCACCGAGCTACTTCCGCGCTAAAGGTGGAAGAAGACAGGGATGCCCCTGGTGGGCTGGGTTGGGCCAGAAGAAGGTGGGCTTCTCCCTAGGCGAGAGGTAAGTCTCTGCTCTTTTCTTTTTCTGTTTTTCTTTTCTGTCTTATGTTGGCCATGCTAAAATAAATAGCTAGGCATTTTTAAAAATGCCGAAAGTTTTTATATGGCCTCATAATAAATTATGCTAGCCACTTATAAAGTTTGGCACTTTTTAAAATTCAAATCATTTGAACTTTAATTCAAATAGGGGTTTAATTTTAAATCCATGCTCCTGTTTGAATATTTGAAAAATCCATGAGTATGGGATTGCTACCACATCACTTGATATGTGATCACACTCATTTATGTGTCTTTTTAAAAATTCAAAAGGAATTTTTGGAGCAACTTTTTATCTGGCCATTTGAATTAATTCATCTGGGGGGGGTTCCTTCTCCCATTTGAGTTTGAAATTGAATTCCAATTGATTTCCTTTGATGAATGCAAGGTGACTTTGATCCTAGCACATTACCCTACAGAGGGTTCTGACATCTTGTCACCCAGAAATAAAACCCAAGTATAACGAGAAAAATCGTCAACAATAACGAGACCATATTTGTTTCCTCCTAGAATTGCATAATTTTGAGGACCGAAAAGATCCATATGAAGCAATTCAAGGGGACGAGTAGTAGTCATGATAGTCTTCGCTGAATGATGTTTCTTCATAATTTTACCAGCTTCACAAGCACTGCAGAGACGATCCTTATCATATTTTACTTCGTTAAGACCAATAACATGCTTCTTCTTCACTAGATTTTGAAGATTTCTCATCCCTGCATGACCAAGTCTTCGATGCCATAACCAACCAGATGAATATTTTGCCATCAGCCATGTGGATACAGCAGGGCCCGAAGAAAAATCAACAATATATAAATCACCTTTTCGGTAACCCTCGAAGAAAAACGTATAGTCATCCTGTGAAAAGACAACACAACGCGAAGCAGAAAATAGAACAAGCATACCCATATCGCTGTCAGAACCCCAACTTAGGTATGTGCTAGGGTAAGCTTAGGCCTTTGCATCATGATAAAATGTTCAAAAGAAATCAAAATGGGAGAGAGAACAACCCCCAGATAAATTAATTCAAAAGGCCAGATAAAAAGTTTCTCCAAAAATTCCTTTTGCTATTTGATTTAAATGGAATTAATTCAAATTATTTTCAAATGCTTTTGCATTTTGAACCATATCAACATACTACATTTCAAACACACATCAGAGGCATATCACAACCATTTCAAAATGGTTTAACTTGATCAAATAATGTCATATGCAACTTGACTAAATTGAATTCCAATTGGAGTTTGAATTTGCAATTCAATTTGCAATATACTCCATTTAAATGGAATTGCCCAAACACATCAGAAACATATACATCAAGTTTCAACCTTCAACCATGTGTTTGTGCATTGTATTTATATTGCTTCCTTGTTTGTTGTTTGTCGAGTTGAGGTGGAACCGGAACAGGAGGCTTCCCCCTTCCTTGAAGACCACGAACCCGAACCTCGTCAGCAAGGCAAGCAAACCCCCATTGATCATGTCTATAAAATCCCACTTCCCTCTCATGTCTCGCTTATGCATTGTTTAGGATGATCACCATGATAACGTTTCTACCGCATAGTTGAACCCATATCCTTTGCATGACCTATCATCTTGTCACAGTAGTAAGCAAACCACAATCCTAGCAGATGTAGGAGTTGGTTGATATCATGTGGCCACTGCAACTGTTACTACTTATTGCATGCTTAGTGGTACAATGAGGTTTCTTATGATGTGAGTCGGGATGATGATAAACATGGTGTTGATGAAAGTGAAATGTGTTGGTGAATCTACCCTAATACAAGGTGAACGATGAGAGGCTGTGTAGGAGTACACAGTGGGTTGTCTCGTTGAACACCGCCCTAAGCCAGAGTTCTTGTGTGGTGATCCAAGACGAAGAGTACTACCACATGTTGGGCACATGGACCCCCGCTCAACCTACTAACTCACCCCTTCTTAGTTCAATGAGTCGCATTAGTTCGGAGTTCTGGTAGGTCTGTGGCACGTTCTGCGAAGTGGAAGAACGGCTATTCAGACCGGCTTGGGACCCTGCACACATCTTCTGGGACCACATCGGTAAACCGGCCGGGTTCACGATGTGGATTCCAGCCCAGATAGGCGTCTCCATTGAATTTGAGTTGGCTGTGAGGTAAAAGTTGTGGGAATTATCCTCGCCGGCACCTCTTGAACGGTGCCGAGTACAAAGGCGGTAACTGATAGTTTCATGTGTGTAGCAGTACACCCCTGCAGGGTTAATAAACTATTCGAATAGCCGCGTCCGCGGTAAGGGACTACTTGGAGAGCTGTGCTCGATTATTAGATAACTTGAACCGGATACTCCTAAAATACACCAAGATAAGTGTGAGTGCTATGGTGTGCTTCTCGTGGGGAAGTCGAGGAAGTAACCATAGTGGTGTAATTGGTTGAAGAGATGTAGTGGACTCGTGTACGCTTCTTACCTCAAGTCTGGTACTCGTAGTTCAGGACTAGCCAAGTCAAAGCTGGCACTTCTGCAAGTGGAACCCCACCTCCCTTTACCTTGATACATGTGCATGAGTAGTATAGCTCCTATGTAA
Source organism: Bromus sterilis (assembly GCA_950022295.1). Lineage (NCBI taxonomy): Eukaryota > Viridiplantae > Streptophyta > Magnoliopsida > Poales > Poaceae > Bromus > Bromus sterilis. Next base: position 276,188,107 of record OX465599.1, on the reverse strand, counting down.
GTCTTGCTGAGTACGATTTTGTACTCACGTTTGCTTAATCTATGTTTTAGATGAACCCACCGACCCCGATGGTGGCTTCTACCCGAAGCTCGAAGATTGAAGACTCAGACCAAGACCAAGCTAGTGTAGTCCCAGTCAAACGACTGGTTCCCTCGTGGAGGGCTTATTTTTAGATAAGGCTTCTCTAAGCCATTTGTTAAACTTGTCTGTACTCAGACCTACTTTTCTTCCGCTTGTCTGTTGTAATGTTGGATCACATGCTTGTGATCTCTGTGTGCACTCTGTAAGAGTTATTATTAAAGATGTATACTTTGTAGAGAATTGTAATGATACCTGTTGTTCATACAAGGCATGTGTGTTGCGTGTATGTTTATAACATGCATGTCTTTGTATGGGTTTTCGAGACCTTAGTTGTGATCTGGCTGGCGGTCTTTTATACACCAAGTGGCCCTTAGATGTGCGCAGCTTGGGGCATCGCGATGCGATTGTTCGAGACTCTGTCTCGTGCACACTTTGATGTATGATCGAGCCCGCCCTAGACCCCGACTAAGTGATCGGGCTGGAGTAAGTCTATGTAAGGGTTATAATACAATCGATAGTATGGTTGAGGCGACTTGTCTATGAGTATGGGAGTTCACCACCCATATCATTTAGACTTGTGTGCGGACGATGAGGACCCATTTCAGTTGATCATCCGGCCTGGATGGGATGCCCCTCACGTTCGATGCTTTCCGAGAACGTTCTGTGCTTGGCCTTTTCTGCTTAGACAAGTGGGTACGGTTCTCAGCTCTCCATATGATTGTGTTGTAGCGAGGCTTGCATACGCTAACCCCGGGTCCCGACAGACTTGGTATCAGAGCAGGACTGACTGTAGGATTATCAGCCTTGGCCGAAGTCGAGTCTAGCCTTCTATAGTTATATAGTTACTCTGGGTATATAAGGGAACAACGTAAGGCTTCTTTTCTCCTTACCCTCATCGTTCTGAGTTCTGAGTCACCCTCATCTTATTCTACGGGAAGATAGGACTAGGCTCACCTCTGTCTTACTAGAACATCTCGTTGATTGACTCCTTATAGCCGTAGGATTGTTGTGGATGTCCAGAATCTCCGTATTTTGAGTTCCTTGAGGAAGTTCTGCCCAATCTTCTCGAGGTTGTCTTGTTTTCCATCCCGTTGTAGCCGTTATGCTGCCGGAATTATCCCGTGTTTCTTTGAATCATTGCCTTTGCATTATAGTCTTCTCCTTCTAAAATCATATCCTTGTATCCTTGACTCCATTGTACAACCTGTTCTGATTGCTGATTTTTATCACACAGGATGTCAGGTGGAACTCGTAGTGTTGTTCTTCGGAATCGAGACCGTGATCGGAATCGAAATGATGATGAACCTCCAACCCCGCCTTCTGCGGCGGAAATCATGATGGAAGCCGGGCGGAATAGACGTGATCAAACACGCCTTCTGGAGCTCATCGAGCAGAATACCTCCCACCATCGTAATGTGGTGGTCAGCATTCAGGACTTCATCCTCCTCAAGCCACCGGTATTCCGATGTTCTTCTGAGTCCCTTGAAGCTGATGATTGGCTCCGTTCCATCGAGCGTAAGCTTGATACTGCACATGTTGCTCCCGATGACCGAGTTGTTTTCGCGGTATACTTCTTGGAAGGTGCTGCTCTTCAGTGGTGGGAGAACTATGTTGCAATGCTGCCAGATGGTCACGTAGTGACTTGGCAAGAGTTCTGTGTTGCCTTTCGAGGGTACCACATTCTGGATGAGTTGATGGAGCGCAAGAAGGAAGAGTTCTGCAATCTGAATCAAGGAGAGATGTCCATTCATGAGTATGTGAGGGAATTCAACCGTCTTGCTCGTTATGCCCAAGATGAGATCACCACCGATGCCAGAAAGAAGGAAAGGTTCCGTAAGGGACTTAGCCCCATCATTCATCATGATCTCAACCTCATCGAATTTGCCACCTTTGAGGATTTAGTCAACAGATCCTTCAGAGCTGAGCATGGCAATGAAGTTTTAGAGAAGTCTCGCAAGCATGCTCTTGAGCTTACCCCTTCTTCCAGTTCACGCCCTCAGAAGCGTATGATCTGGATTCCTAACAGTTTGATCCACCAAAACAACCCACCGAGGCCATCCCTTGTGCCACCTCGTTCACCAGCTCCACCAAACAACCCAGCTCCCTGCACAATCTTTGGAGCCTGCTTTAGATGTGGCCAGCCTGGTCACTATTCTCGTGAGTGCCCCGTCAGTCAGAATGCTCCACCCCATGCCAAAGGAAACCCCACTGTTCGTGCCAGACCACCCCCGAAGGTTTCCACCGCTAAGCCATCCACCTCAGAAAATCTTGAACGTGTGAACCAAATCTCAGTTGAGGAAACTGATAGTACTTCTGACGTCATTCTTGGTACGCTCCCAGTCAATTTTGTTCCCACTTCTGTCCTTTTCGATCCAGGAGCATCTCACTCATTCATGTCGGAGAGTTATGCACTTCGGCATGAGATATCCTTTGATGAAATGTTCAACCCTATGATCATTCAAACTCCTGGTTCCAAGTGGCAAACTAATAGAGTAAGCCATGGTAATCAAATTTCAATTGAGGGTTTAGTATTCCTTGCTTCAATCATAGCCCTCAAGTCTTCAGACATTGATGTCATCCTTGGTATGGATTGGTTATCAAGACAGCATGCTTTTCTTGATTGTAAAGCCAAGTCAGTTAGACTTACACATCCTTCAGGCCAGACAATAGTTTACTCCTCACCAAGAACAAGAACCCAGGTGCATTCTTTGAATGTGCTTCCCCTTCCCGACCTTGAAGATGTTCCGGTGGTTCGTGACTTCCCGGATGTCTTTCCTGAAGAGCTGTCGTGAATGCCACCCGACAGATGTGTAGAGTTCATAGTGGATCTTGCCCCAGGAACCGCACCAATTTCCAGACGCCCATACAAAATGGCCCCACGTGAGTTAGCTGAGCTTAAAAACCCAACTGGAAGCTTTGTTGGAAAAAGGCTTCATCCGCCCTAGCTCATCTCCATGGGGTTGCCCCGTTCTGTTCGTAACGAAGAAAGATGGAACAGAAAGGATGTGCGTAGACTATCGCCCGCTAAATCTAGCGACGATAAAGAACAAGTACCCACTGCCCAGGATCAATGATCTTTATGATCAACTTGCAGGATCCTCTGTCTTCTCCAAGATGGATTTGAGATTAGGTTATCATCAAATCAAAATCCGAAACGAGGACATTCCCAAAACGGCTTTACTACTCGTTATGGTCTTTACGAGTACACCGTCATGTCCTTTGGTTTAACCAATGCCCTCGCCACTTTCTCACGCATGATGAATTCGATCTTCATGGAGTACCTACATAAATTTGTTGTAGTTTATCTTGATGACATTCTCATCTACTCGAAGAACGAAGAAGAACATGCCGAACACCTAAGGCTGGTATTGATGATACTTAGAGAGCATCGCCTGTATGCTAAATTCTCCAAGTGTGAATTTTGGCTACCAGAAGTGACCTACTTAGGCCACGTGATTTCTGCAAAAGGCATTATTGTGAATCCCGAGAGAGTTCAGGCCGTCCTTGACTGGACTCCACCTGAATCGGTTAAGCAAGTTAGGAGTTTTCTTGGCCTAGCCAGCTATTGCCGTCGCTTCGTCAAGAACTTTTCTAAAGTTGCAAAGCCTCTGACTGAACTCCTCATGAAAGATAAGAAATTCCTATGGACTTCCAAGTGCGAGGAAAGCTTTCAAGAGCTAAAAAGAAGATTGAATTCTGCACCCGTACTTGCACCTCCAGACACCAAAAAGGATTTCGAGATTTATTGTGACGCATCAAGGCAAGGGTTAGGATGCATACCTCTGCAAGATCGACATGTGGTAGCTTATGCTTCACGCCAGTTGCGGCCACATGAAGAGAACTATCCTACCCATGATCTTGAACTCGCTGCCGTAGTTCATGCCCTGAAGACTTGGCGACATTACCTCCTTGGTAATCATTGTGAGATCTATTCTGATCACCGAAGCCTCAAATACATATTCACCCAGCCAGATCTTAATCTCAGGCAAAGACGCTGGATAGAGTTGATAAAAGATTATGACTTAGGAATTTCTTACACCCCAGGCAAAGCCAATGTCATGGCTGATGCACTAAGTCGTAATTCGTATTGTAACAACCTCATGTTACAACAGTATCAACCACTTCTTCATGAGGAATTTCGAAAACTCAATCTTGAGATTGTTCCTCATGGCTATCTTTCTACCTTGGTGGCGAAACCAACCCTTGAGGATAAAATCATAGCCGCCCATAAACGTGATAGTGGTATTCGAGAGATCAAGAAGAACATTGCTAGCGGAGTTGCTAAATGTTTCTCCATAAATGATCAAGGTGTTTTTTTAATTGGCACTCGATTGATTGTACCACGAAAACACAATCTTAGGAGGCTAATCCTCAAAGAAGCTCATGACACTCCCCTCTCAATTCATCCTGGTAGCACAAAGATGTACCGAGACCTACACCAGAGATTTTGGTGTCCCAACTCAGGCGTTGCTTCAAGGACCCCATCCGCGAAGTCGACCACGAAACGCTTGATCTCCAAGATGACCTTTCTTATCGAGAATACCCCGTTCGTATTCTTGATTCCGCAGAGCGTGTCACTCGTCATCAGAAGATTAGGTTTCTGAAAGTGCAATGGTCACACCACTCTGAGAGAGAAGCTACGTGGGAAAGAGAAGACCGTCTCAGTGCCGAGTACCCCTCCTTCCTCCCGCAGACTTCTGAATCTCGGGACGAGATTCTTTTGAGTGGGGGCGTGTTGTCAGAACCCCAACTTAGGTATGTGCTAGGGTAAGCTTAGTCCTTTGCATCATGATAAAATTTTCAAAATAAATCAAAATGGGAGAGAGAACAACCCCCAGATAAATTAATTCAAAAGGCCAGATAAAAAGTTTCTCCAAAAATTCCTTTTGCTATTTCATTTAAATGGAATTAATTCAAATTCTTTTCAAATGCTTTAGCATTTTGAACCATATCAATATACTACATTTCAAACACACATCAGAGGCATATCATAACCATTTCAAAATGGTTTAACTTGATCAAATAATGTCATATGCAACTTGACTAAATTGAATTCAAATTGGAGTTTGAATTTGCAATTCAATTTGCAATATACTCCATTTAAATGGAATTGCCCAAACACATCAGAAACATATACATCAAGTTTCAACCTTCAACCATGTGTTTGTGCATTGTATTTATATTGCTTCCTTGTTTGTTGTTTGTCGAGTATAGGTGGAACCGGAACAAGAGGCTGCCCCCTTCGTTGAAGACCCCGAACCCGAACCTCGTCAACAAGGCAAGCAAACCCCCATTGATCATGTCTATAAAATCCCACTTCCCTCTCATGTCTCGCTTATGCATTGTTTAGGATGATCACCATGATAACGTTTCTACCGCATAGTTGAACCCATATCCTTTGCATGACCTATCATCTTGTCACAGTAGTAAGCAAACCACAATCCTAGCAGATGTAGGAGTTGGTTGATATCATGTGGCCACTGCAACTGTTACTGCTTATTGCATGCTTAGTGGTACAATGAGGTTGCTTATGATGTGAGTAGGGATGATGATAAACATGGTGTTGATGAAAGTGAAATGTGTTGGTGAATCTACCCTAATACAAGGTGAACGATGAGAGGCTGTGTAGGAGTACACAGTGGGTTGTCTCGTTGAACACCGCCCTAAGCCCGAGTTCTTGTGTGGTGATCGAAGACGAAGAGTACTACCACATGTTGGGCACATGGACCCCCGCTCAACCTACTAACTCACCCCTTCTCAGTTCAATGAGTCGCATTAGTTCGGAGTTCTGGTAGGTCTGTGGCACGGTCTGCGAAGTGGAAGAACGGCTATTCAGACCGGCTTGGGACCCTGCACACATCTTCTGGGACCACATCGGTAAACCGGCCGGGTTCACGATGTGGATTCCAGGCCAGATAGGCGTCTCCATTGAATTTGAGTTGGCTGTGAGGTAAAAGTTGTGGGAATTATCCTCGCCGGCACCTCTTGAACGGTGCCGAGTACAAAGGCGGTAACTGATAGTTTCATGTGTGTAGCAGTACACCCCTGCAGGGTTAATAAACTATTCGAATAGCCGCGTCCGCGGTAAGGGACTACTTGGAGAGCTGTGCTCGATTATTAGATAACTTGAACCGGATACTCCTAAAATACACCAAGATAAGTGTGAGTGCTATGGTGTGCTTCTCGTGGGGAAGTCGAGGAAGTAACCATAGTTGTGTAATTGGTTGAAGAGATGTAGTGGACTCGTGTACACTTCTTACCTCAAGTCTGGTACTCGTAGTTCAGGACTAGCCAAGTCAAAGCTGGCACTTCTGAAAGTGGAACCCCACCTCCCTTTACCTTTATACATGTGCATGAGTAGTATAGCTCCTATGTAAGTCTTGCTGAGTACGATTTTGTACTCACGTTTGCTTAATCTATGTTTTAGATGAACCCACCGACCCCGATGGTGGCTTCTACCCGAAGCTCGAAGATTGAAGACTCAGACCAAGACCAAGCTAGTGTAGTCCCAGTCAAACGACTGGTTCCCTCCTGGAGGGCTTGTTTTTAGATAAGGCTTCTCTAAGCCATTTGTTAAACTTGTCTGTACTCATACCTACTTTGCTTCCGCTTGTCTGTTGTAATGTTGGATCACATGCTTGTGATCTCTGTGTGCACTCTGTAAGAGTTATTATTAAAGATGTATACTTTGTAGAGAATTGTAATGATACCTGTTGTTCATACAAGGCATGTGTGCTGGGTGTATGTTTATAACATGCATGTCTTTGTATGGGTTTTCGAGACCTTAGTTGTGATCTGGCTGGCGATCTTTTATACACCAAGTGGCCCTTAGATGTGCGCAGCTTGGGGCATCGTGATGCGATTGTTCGAGACTCTGTCTCGTGCACACTTTGATGTATGATCGAGCCCGCCCTAGACCCCGACTAACTGATCGGGCTGGAGTAAGTCTATGTAAGGGTTATAATACAATCGATAGTATGGTTGAGGCGACTTGTCTATGAGTATGGGAGTTCACCACCCATATCATTTAGACTTGTGTGCGGACGATGAGGACCCATTTCAGTTGATCATCCGGCCTGGATGGGATGCCCCTCACGTTCGATGCTTTCCAAGAACGTTCTGTGCTTGGCCTTGTCTGCTTAGACAAGTGGGTACGGTTCTCGGCTCTACATATGATTGTGTTGTAGCGAGGCTTGCATACGCTAACCGCGGGTCCCGACAATCGCAAACTTAGAAATAGACATAAGATTATAACCGAGAGATTGAACTAGCATAACCTTGTCAATGTGCTTATCCTTCGATATGGCAACCTTACCCAAACCTAAAACTTTACCCTTGTTGTTATCACCGAAGGTAATGTACTTCTGAGAAGATTGAGATAGTTTTTCTTCGGTGAATAACTCCTTGTCTCCGTTCATATGATTTGTGCAACCACTGTCCATGACCCATTCGGATCCACCGGAGACATAGCCCTGCAGAAGAATTAGTTCTTCTTAACCACCCACAAACGAGCAGGTGACTGAGAAGAGGTGGAAGCACTTGTTGAAGAAATATCAAATCGAACAGGGTTATATTTCCTAGGGGGGTCATCAAGTACACCATAAATGTAAGTCCTCTGCGAAGGTTTAGGATATGAGTGAGTGATACGTCTCAAACGTATCTAATTTTACAAACACTTTTGCTATTGTTTTGCCCTCATTCTTGCATGATTTGGATGAAACTAACCCGGACTAACGCTGTTTTTAGCAGAGCTGCCTGTATGGTTTTATTGTGCGCGGGAAAATGGATTTTTGGACGTCTCAGAAAATTCCCAGAAAAACACAGAAAATCCACGCACCCGAGGGGCCATCGTGCCAAAGGTGGGACCAGAGGGCAGCCAAGGGGGCCCCAGGCGCCCCCCGGCGCGACCAGGGGTGGGGCCGCGCCCTCTGGCCGCCTGGGGGCCTCCCCCTCCTCTGGTGCCCTACCGAGGCTCCTATTTATTTCCCTGACGGAGAAACCCCGAAACAGAAGTCATTTTCCCAATTCGCGTCGCGGAGCCGCCGCCACCCTCTGTTCTTCTCCGGGAGGGCTAATATGGAGGCTGTTTTGGCCTCCGGTGAGGGGAGATCTGTGACGCCCCCAAAATCAAGTCGTGTACAGTAATCATACACGCAAGGTACACGATCAAGATCAGAGACTCACGGTAAGATATCACAACACAACTCTACAAATAAAATAATACAAGCTGTTTAATACAAGACAGGGGCCACGAGGGCTCGAATACAACAGCTCGAAAGCACAAAGTTAGCGGAAGCAAAAGTATCTGAGTACAGACACCAGAATACAAGGTTGCTTTAAGAAGGCTAGCATGAAAACAACACTCGATCGAAAAGGCAAGGCCTCCTGCCTGGGAACCTCCAAACTACTCCTGGTCAAAGGGGGACTCGACGTCGTAGAAGGCATCGGGATCTTTATGTTGCGGTGGTCGGCATCGGGGATCTCCTTCTCCTAGACTCCAAGGTTCAAACGTCGACTGCGGCGGCCGATCAGGCAAAACAAAAAGGGGAAATAAAGGAAAGGTGAGTATCTAGGATACCCGCGAGTCTTACGTCCACTACTAAGTATTTATGCATTTGAATCAAATGGAAAGGGGAGGTTGTATATAGTGGACTGCAAGACAGAAAGTCAGAGCAAGGATAAGAAGCTAGGCCTATCGAAGACTAGCATCTTCTGACGAGTCTTGAAGCATGAGAAGAGAATAGCCAACATTTCAATATAAAGCATAAAGTAACAATGCAGCAGAAGTTGCTGCAGCATTGTATAATAGTAAGTTGTAATAATTAACAATGCCTCCGAGATCCCTTCCTCGACTACCCAGCGAGAAGAAAACCCGGAACCATACTGTTTAATAATAATAGTTTGTAGTGGTAAGATCCAGCTTCAGCATAAAGCGTCCTGTTACCGTGGACACGGCTATTCGAATAGATTAAACTCCCTGCAGGGGTGCACTACTGTTCAGCCTGCACGCTCGGATCTCCAGGGTGGCGGGCACCTTGTTAGGGAACGCTCCACCAAAGCTATCCGACACGATGCAGCCCATCCTAGGCTCAACAGAGACGCCATCCGCCGGACTATATCCTATGCGCCAAGGGGTCTAGGTCCCTCACCCTTGCACGCTCCTGCACGGTGCGAGGCTGGCCGGTGAAGTAAAAGCAAATCCAAATACACCGCTCGAGCGAAGAAGACACACCGCTTCCAGGCAATCAGACCGCGATACTGCTGACGTCTGAAGAGCTTTCGAACAAACTACGACGCAGGGGAGCCCATAACTCCTTATCCCACGTGAAGGTAGTGCGTACAGACCAACGGGCCTCTGAAGTCATCCACCTAACCATTTAGAACTTTATTTTTATCTGTCGGGACAACCGTTATCATTGCCCCTATCCGGGTGAGTCGCGGACAACGACAGCAGCCAGGTCCACCAGTATCATCGGTGCCTGCCCTGACGTCCCACCAACTCGTGCGGTTACCAACAAAGTGAACCGTCTCCTTACCTTGTCTCGCGTTTGCTCCGAAGATCTCGACTTTCGTACAGCAGGATATCTGTCGGCCACGAACAGTACCTGGCCCGCCGCACACCAGCGGAATACACCTGACCCGTCGTTACGCTAAGATACCCTGCGCGGGCACCATTGGGTCACCCGACTCCTTACCTGTAAGGACACCAGTTGATTTGAGTGCCTACCATCAAGTGAAACCAGGAGGAATCACCCTCGATGGTGCACTTGAAGAGGTTCGACAGAGACATCAGCGGAATGAACTAAAGAGGAATATTCTCGTATCACCCCGGTGGTGCCAAGACACCAGCGGAATGAACTAAAGAGGAATACCCTCGTATCATCCCAGTGATGCTATCCTACTTAGCCGACGAGGGTGAAATACGAGTCCTTCCACGCGTAAGTCAAACTCGAAGCTACTCGGCAGAGTCTCGCCGTTGTAGGTTCCCTAGGGCGTCTGCACTGATCCGTACCTGTTGCAGTTGTATATATTTTGTATCCGCGTCACTCCCCTAAGTGGCCACGGCCCGTTATCTAATCCTAGCAAACAATGAGCAGGGCTCACTACTGAATATAATATATAGATAAAGCAGGCAGCATAGGATAAGGAAGGTACATCAAGGGGCGACAAAATCAGGCTATGCAATTGAATAGGATTGTAATCATAGCAGCAGTAGTAACAATGCCTAGTGCAAGAAAGTACGGAAGAGATAGGCGATATCTGGGGAAGAGAAAGGCTCTCCTTGCCTGGAAGCTCGGTAGTAGCGGTACGATCGTCGACGAAGTAGTCGTACTCGGCGGCGGTGTAGTCGGTGGCAGTGTCGGGGTCTATCGGAGAATAAAGGGGGGAGAAACAATAAATACACAACAATGATAGCAATACAAATGCAAGACATAGAAGATACAAAGCAACGGGGCTCTAACGAAGTGTTAAGTATTTTTCGGCGGAGCCGGAATTTATGCGGGGATGATTCATCAGTACTGGGTTGATTACCGGACCGATGATCCGGAGGGGAAGGTTCCATGTCTGCAGTGTTAGAGACATCTGACAGACATGTGGATAGTGTATATGTGCTCGCAGATCGATTCTGAATAACTTTCATGTTCAGAACATTTTCATCCGGACAACTGTTATCGGTACCGGGAATTATCGACACACGGCCCGAAGGGGGGGATGTCGATGTTCGTTGTGTTAGGGGGGGTGGTAGACATACAGATAGCGTATTTAGATTCGTAATATTTTTTGATCAATTTTCATGTATAAAGTTTTTTCCATCAGAGCTACGGTTTAGAAGATATTGAATTTCAAAGTTTTATTCAATTTAAAAGAATTCCTGGAATTTCTTTTATTATTAAATTATAATATTATCCACAATAGTGTTGTTGACTAGTCAACCTAACAGTTGGGACCCACATGTCATACTCAGAGTTCATTGGCTGGTCAAATTATGAAAAGTGCTAGGGGGTCCCACATGTCATTGCCTAATTGGGATTTTTCTGAAATATTGCTAAGTCTGGGATTACCGGGAAAATTATCCAATGGCCACCTTCGGGGGCTATGGTTTGGTGTTCCGCCCATCCGATGAATTTGTTCCCAACATCAACTTTCATTAGTTGTCCGCGATCTCGAATTCGGTACGGATGGTATTTAGGATAGGGTTCATCTACTTACGTAAAACTTTGCCGGAAAGTGCTGCCCGACGCCAATTCTGAAAATCGTTTAAAGATGCCAAGTTTGCTTGAGGATTGCGACGGATCTATAGCTCCAATGGAGATACTTCTTATATGTGTTTTGCACCATATCAAAGGTACTTTCATGCCATGCCATCAAACGACATGACAGGTCCCAATACCTTGTTCATCACAGACTCTAATGTAGCTATGAACCTAAGTAATTTTCTGCCATTTTCTTCGTTAACAGAAATTCACATTTTGTCATTTTTTTACAGGATTTGATCTATGCATCATTTGGAATTGGTCCAATGGAACAAAGTGAAGCATGCGAAGTCTACTAACTACCCATATTATTTTTATCCGCACCATAACTCATTTGTTGCTGTTTTGGGGTTACCCAAGGTAGTGCACATCAGCCATTTTCAGAGATTCAGTAGCATGGTTAATTCTTGTTCTAAATTTGGCAATGTGGCATTTTTGTTCTTCTATTAGTAGAAATCTGGAATTTACACATTTTGTTGGATTTAAACCATGCAGTATCTAAACTCTGACCGGTAGAACAAAATGGACCTTGGTACATCTACTTTCTGTCCATTCAATTTGTTGCTATGCTAAACTTGTTATGCTCCCAGTTTTGTTGTTGTACATAGTGCAAAAACTTAACAGCGGCAGCAACATCGAGCACGGCCATGGCGGCACGGCTGCACACGGCCAGGAAGTTCACGGTCGGGGAGGGGCCTCGCGGCTGGGCGACACGGCGAGGCTCGGTGGCGCCGGGGCGGGGCGGGTTGTCGGCGATGAGCCCCAGCGCGCGTGCTGGCTCCAGGTGACGCGACGAGCGCGGGAAAGCCGGGGCACAAGAGGCGGGGTTGATGGGGCTGGGACGTCCACCGGGAGGCGCCGGAACCGCGGCGGTAGCCATGGCGGCGTCGTGCATCGGCGACCTCGCGGCTAGGGTTGGGCAGGGTCTTCAGAGGAAGGGGGCGCACGGCAAATCAGTGGGGGGAGGGGGAGCAGCGCCACCGGGGGCGTGGTGGGGCGGTGCTGGACGGCGCCGGAGCTCACCGGAGCGGCCGGAATCGGCCCACACCGTGGCGGCGGTGTGAGGGGACCGGGGGTCGGGGAGGGAGGAGAAGAGATAGAGGGAGAGAGGTGGTGGCTGGCTGGGGGGTCGGCCCGGGCCTCTATCGTCTAGGTCTAGGGGGCAGGGTGCAAGGTGGGTTGGGCCCTTTGCCCAGTTAGGTGGGCTTGTGCCCTAGGCGTAGTATAGGATTTTTGTTTTATTTCCTTTTTCTATTTTTCTTTTCTGTTAGTAATTTGTGAGGATAGCCTTTTGATTTTTGTATTAGTTGAAACTTGCACCAATATTTCTATTACGCATTTATATGCTGCTTCAAAAAGTTTGGGTCTTTTATAAAATCATTTGATCTTTTATAGAATTAATACATGATTAAATGGGCTGCTTTTGACACTGGTTTAGATTGTGTATAATATTAAAATGTTATATTAAATATCCCCTCGCATAGAATCATGACCTACTGATTTTTAGGAAATTAGTAAAATTGGTTTCACAATTTTTTTGGTTCAATTATAATTTCTACTTTTATTTTTAATTCCAACCAAGGGGACCGTTAAAATGATTTGCTTCAAAGATGATCAAAGCATGGCTAATCAACGAGATTAGTCATTAATAAAAGTGATCACTGTAGCTTGACACTGAGGGTGTTACAAATCTTCCCCACTACAAAGAATTCTCATCCCGAGAATTAAACGTAGGGCAAGGGGTAAGGTTTCAGTTTCGTATTCTAACGATTCTTCTCGTGCTTGTTGTCCTTCGCGAACAAGTTAATCCTTCATGTTGTTGTCTTCATTTCTCTGTTTCGGTTTATCTCGATGAGTGGTCATCCTTTCTTTCGGGGCTTCATCGTACTTACGAATAGGCTAGGATATAAAACTTAAGGGGGTCGGATCGGTACCAGGTTAATCAACCGGGGTGGTCCAAGGGAATGGGGTACAAAGTATCTTCCGAGTTTAACTCAGGGGAATACATCGAGAGATCAAAAGAAGGCATACGAAGTTTCAAGCGGATAGACATGCATTCGATGTCGATGACGGATGATGAAAAGGTGTCAAGAGCATCAGGCATAAGCATGATATCGGGCCGAATATCGCAAGGTAGATGATAAGAGTCAGGTTTCGGTCCTATGGAACTGTGGCTTAGAGTGGTGGCATATTACGCGATCACAATGCAAGGATTGTCAGAGAATAGCTTGTCAGCTACGTTGGCAACAACATCGGTACCAGGAGCAGTGGACATTGAGAACCATTTTCCTGCTCGTTAATACGAGGCGGACCAATTGGCAAAGTTCTCGTCCCGGTGGTTACCAAAATGTCATCAACAATGTCAACAAGGGGTTACTGATGAGGTTGTACACCGAGGTGTTTTCATAAGAAGGTGAATTATCACTGCTCAGATAAGATATATTACCAGAAAGGTTAAACAGACCAATGGAAAGGAAATTGTGATGATACACAAGTATCAGGTGCATATCTTTCCCAAGGGAAAGCAGAGCATGATATACTCGACGAAGTTGTTTTGGCAGGGAGTCAAGGGAGGTCATCGATGATAACACAAATCATCGAGGGACATGATGATATTTCACATGATGAATCCAATTAACATATGGAAGAAACCATGTAAGATTAGGTTGATAATAATCCACCAAAGGTCGGGTGGTTCGCAAAGAATCTGATGTGAGTATCGACACTCAATCAGAAGGAGAAAGAATGCAAAGGCATCAGGTGATAGAATCATCAAAATAATTCGATTCTTAAGTACAAAGGAATTATGATTTCCAGATCGGGAGGTGGATGTAATTATCCAAACAAACTTATCAGTGACAGGGGATTGCAACGACGATGAACACATAGGTCCTCCGGAGTTTATCGGAGAGTAATCTTCGAAATCTTCAGGTGAAGCAAGCGATCATCTTGGGTGAAGGGCTCTCCGGATGGACAGAGGTGTGAGAAACTAAAGTCAGAGTTAGTAAAACTTTCCATCAAGGATAAGAGAGGAAAGTCACAGAGCATAGGTACGGAGAAAAAGGATCTTAATACCATCCAATTTTTGCGACGTGGGCTGATAAGCCACATGACACTGTTAGTAAAGTAGTTTCACAAAGACTAGACTCGACTTCAACCAAGGAGTTGGAAGGGGGTGTCCTACAGGCAGTCGGCTCTGGTACCAACTTGTGACGCCCCCAAAATCAAGTCGTGTACAGTAATCATACATGCAAGGTACACGATCGAGATCAGGGACTCACGGTAAGATATCACAACACTACTCTAAAAATAAAAGAATACAAGCTGTTTAATACAAGCCAGGGGCCACGAGGGCTCGAATACAACAACTCGAAAGAACAAAGTTAGCGAAAGCAAAAGTATCTGAGTACATACACCAGAATACAAGGTTTCCTTAAGAAGGCTAGCACGAAAACAACACTCGATCGAAAAGGCAAGGCCTCCTGCCTGGGAACCTCCAAACTACTCCTGGTCAAAGGGGAACTTGACGTCGTAGAAGGCATCGGGGATCTTTATGTTGCGGTGGTCGGCATCGGGGATCTCCTGCTCCTAGACTCCAAGGCTCCAACGTCGACTACGGCGGCCGATCAGGCAAAACAAAAAGGGGAAATAGAGCAAAGGTGAGTATCTAGCATACCCGCGAGTCTTACGTTCGCTACTAAGCATTTATGCATTTGTATCAAATGGAAAGGGGAGGCTGTATATAGTGGACTGTAAGACAGAAAGTCAGAGCAAGGATAAGAAGCTAGGCCTATCGAAGACTAGCATCTTCTGACGAGTCTTGAAGCATGAGAAGAGAATAGCCAACTGTAAGGCCCGATATGCGGTACTGTTCCAGCTCTAGATGTTTCCATCCAGACCCGGGGACGAAGCACATATCGGTCCCACCGCGACATATGACATAGCCATATGCCCCAGATTTCCAACATGATATCACAATATTACAGATACAAGGATACAACATCTCATACAATTGGCATACAACTTCATTAATACAATACAACAGCGGTAGATACATGTCTGAGTATAGACTACAAGCAAATGCCTAGTGGCAAAGAGAAAAACACATCGATCCCATAACCACACGGGTCCAGGCCCTCCGCCGGGATCCGCCTAACTAGTCATCGTCGAGTCTCCACGTGAAACGTCGATCACCGTACCTGTTGTCGATCGAGAACACTGAAAAGATTTTGGGGTAGTATCATGAGTACAGAAGTACTCAGCATCCAACTGTAGTGGTCATCTTACCCAGCAAGGACTTCATCACTCGTCATTCTAGGACAACTAGTAGTTTACGGGAAGGAAGGGGTAAGTGGTGAGGTTGCTGCCGCACTAGCATTTATGAAGTGGCTAACGATCTAGAGAGTAAGTGTCAGAACCCCAACTAGGGTAAGTGCTAGGGTTTGAGTGCCCTTTGCATCATGTGAAAAAATTCAAAAGAAATTCAAAATTGGGGAAAGCAGAAAGCCCTAAAGAATTTAATTAAATGGCCAGACAAAATTTGTTTCCAAAAATTTGCTCTGGTATTTTTGAAAAGTCTTATAAATATGCATGATCACATATAAAGTGAAGTGGGTCCCACTGCATGCACCAAGATTTTTCAAATATTCCAAATAGGGCTTGGAAATTAAATTAAACTCCAATTTGAATTTAAATTCAAATTGTTTGATTTTCAAAAATCACCAAAACTTATGAGTGGCTAGCTATATATGTTATAAGCCCACATAAAAGTTTTCATGATTTTTAAAAATGCTCTGCTATTTTTTTATTTGGGGCAAAACAAAATAGAAGAAAATTTAAAAGAAAAGAAAAAGGAAAAGAACCCCCTGGACAATCTGGCCCAACTGAAGCCCCAGCCTCCTGGCCCAGCCCAGCCCACCTAGGGAGGGCACATGCGTCTTCCTCCCCAGGACAGGCAGGCAGGCAGCACGCCGGCGACCGCCGTGGGCGTGCTAGGCAGCTACCTGCCTCCCTCTCTCTTCCTGTGGCGCCTGGAAGGCCACCGCGTCCATTCCCCCTCTCTCTGGACCTCCTCCCCCTCTCCTCCTCGCCGTTCTTGCGACACCTGAAGCCCTAGCCGGAGCCCAGCCGTGCGCCACCGTGGCCACCGTGCATCCCACGCCGCGCCGTCGTGTCCTTCCGCATCAGCACCGTCGTCCTCGTCTTCAACCGCGCGGAATCAAGAGTGGAAGCTCCATAGGCGTCGTCCCCTTCAACGAATCCCCGCCGGACCCGCAAGGACTCGCCGCCGAATTCGCCGCAGGTGCTCGTCCTCCGGCCTCCCCGACAACTCCATCGGCCCCAGGGTGAGCTCCTGCTCGGGTTGCCCTCTTCCGCGTGCCCTTCCGTGCCCGTTCTCGTCGACTTCGTCTGCACAGCGCCACGGCCGCCGCGCCATCTCGACGCCGGCGAGGCTCCGGCCACCTACTTGCCTCCCCGTGGGCAGCAGCAGACGCGGACGAGCACGAGAAGCGTGCTGGTGGTCTCCCCGTGCTGTCCCATGGACGGAGACGCCGGCACCAGTGGGCGCCGCCGCACGGGATGGTCACCGGCGGCTAACCGCCGGCAGCCCGATTAGCTTAGGGGGCTAATCCCCTGTTAGTTGACCCTTGGGTCACTGACTAGTGGGCCCTGGCCCCCCCTAATGACCATGTTTAGTTAATTAAACCGGGTTTAAACCCACTGCCACTGACACCCCGACCCCACATGTCAGCCCCCCCTGTGACATCACCCCCACATCAGCATGACGCAATAAAGAATTTTCCAGAAATTAAATGATTTAAAGAAATTACAGAAATTGCAGAAAATCATTTAAACTTTGAAAAATCATAGAAAATTCATATGAACTCCAAATTGGACAAATAATATATGAAAAATGATCAGCATAAAATTCTCTATCCAAATATGCAATTTTCAACCATGTTTGAGTTGATTTTAAAATGGGACCAGTAGCTTTTGCTATTTGGCTTAATTGGAATTAATTCAAATTTAATTCAAATGCAATTCAAATTTTAACCATTACAATGCAAACATGATCACTTGAACTTCAGAAGAATATCACACACATGATCACATGCTTTCAAATGATCAAAAAATTTCAAATGCAAATTGGTTAAATTGAAATTCATATGTGGAGTTTGAATTTGCATTTCAAATGCAATACACTTCATTTAAATCAAATGTACCACAAACTAGCACCATTTACTTCATGTCACAACAATATCATGTGCTTGTGCATTTTACTTCCGAAGTTGTCCCCCCTTGTTGATGATTGTTTCCAGTACCAGCTTTTCCGAGACGGTGATCACCCCCGAAGGAGAAGACCACCGTTAAGACCCGTGTGTCGTCAGCAAGGCAAGCAAACCCCATTGATCATGTCTATAAAATCCCAATTCCCTCTCAGTCTCGCTTATGCATGTTTAGGAGATCATCTTGTATCGATTCTACCGCATAGTTGAACCCATATCCGATGCATGACCTATCATCTTGTCACAGTAGTAAGCAAACCACAATCCTAGCTGACATAGGAGTTGATTGATATCATGTGGCCCCTGCAACTGTTAATGCTTATTGCATGCTTAGTGATACAGTGAGGTTGCTTTTGATGTGAGTCGGGATGATGGTGAACATGGTGTTGATGAAAGTGAAACTGTGTCGGTGAATCCACCCTAATACAAGGTGAACGATGAGAGGATGTGTAGGAGTACACAGTGGGTTGTCTCGTTGAACACCGCCTTAAGCACCGAGTTCTTGTATGGTAATCCAAGACAAAGAGTACAACCACACATTAGGCTCACTGACCCCTCTCGGCCTAGTACCTTGATCCGTGTCGACGTCCGGGAGTCACATTAGTTCGGGCTTTCCATTTGACAACTGCATAGAAAAAGAATGAAGGAATGGTTGCATCATATAGATATGTGAGTGCACCTGTGAGGCAGGAAAACCATCTGCCAGAGGTGGCATCTCGGTCACTTACATTGTTTGAGTCTGTTTCGTTGATCCGTCCGGGCTCTCGAGCGGAGGCAAACTCGGATAGTCGACTCCTGGAATAGACCGGTTGTGAGCGAAGTGTCGTGGTGAACATCCTCGCTGTCACCTCTTGAAAGGTGGCGAGACCTGGCGGTAACCGATGGTCATGTGTGTGTAGCTTACACCCTTGCAAGGTTAACAAAACTATTCGAATAGCCGCGTCCGTGGTTAAGGACTACTTGGAACCTGTACCTGATTATTAGACAACTTGAATGGATACTTCTAAAACTCGCAAGATAAGCGTGAGTGCTATGGTGTGCTTCCTCGTGGGGAAGTCGAGGAAGTAACCATAGTGGTGTATTGGTTGGAGATGTAGTGGACTCGTGTACGCTTCTTACCTCAAGTCTGGTATTCGTAGTTCAGGACTAGCCAAGTCAAAGCTGGCATTTCTGCAAGTGAAACCCCACCTCCCTTTACCTTGATACTTGAGCATGAGTAGTATAGATCTGATGTAAGTCTTGCTAAGTACGACTTTGTACTCACGTTTGCTTATTCTATGTTTTAGATGAGAAACCGGACCCCGATGGAGTCACCGACCTGAAGCTCGACGTTGACTAAGTTAGCATAGTCCCAGACAGCAGTCTGGTCCCTCGTGGAAGGGCATGTTTGTTGTACAAGGCTTCTCTAAGCCATTTGTTAAACTTGTCTGTACTCAGACCTAATTTTCTTCCGTTGTATGATGTAATGTTGATCACAAACATGTGATCTTTGTATGCTCTATGTGTATATAAATAAAGAGTACTTTGTAGAGTTATGTGATGATACCTGCTGTTCATACTAGGCATGTGTGCTGCGTGTATGTTTATAACATGCATGTCTTAGTATGGGTTTTCGAGACCTTAGTTGTGATCTGGCTGGCGGTCTTTTATACACCAAGTGGCCCTTAGATGTGTGCAGCTTGGGGCATCGCGATGCGATTGCTCGTGGCTCTTCCACGTGCACACTTTGTTGTATGATCGAGCCCGCCCTAGACCCCGACTAAGTGATCGGGCTGGACTAAGTCTATGTAAGAGTTAGGATCCAATCGATAACATGGTTGAGGTGACTTGTCTATGAGTATGGGATTCACCACCCATAAGCGTTTAGACTTGTGAGAGGACGTTGAGGACCCATCTCAGTTGATCATCCGGCCTGGATGGGATGCCCCTCACGTTTGATGCTTTCCGAGAGCGTTCTGTGCTTGGCCTTGTCTACTTAGACAAGTGGGTACGGCTCTCGGCTCTCCATGTGATTGTATCGTGACTGGAATTACATACGCTAACCCCGGGCCCCGACAGTAAGGTAAGAAGCCAAGCATTCGATGAGGAATCGCCTCCAACAAGTCTTGCTATCAACTACTACGCAAACATAACACCTATCCTATCCTTGTCCTCCTCTTCGCATCCCAACGAAGAAGAAGCAGTCAAGGCACACACACGTTGGTCAAGTTATATTAAGATTATCTCAGTTGTTGTTGTCTATGAACAAGGAGTAGGTCTCAAGTCGTCCATAACCGCGGACACGGCTTCTCGAAAAGATTTAAGCCTGCAGGGGTGTACCAACTGCCCATTACAAGGCTCCGCACGCACGTCCATCTCCCTCAGTTGCTACCCATCACAGGCAACCATTTTATGATTTAGTTCCAAGAGATCCGAAACGACAGGTCCCTCTAGCTAACAACAAACAAATCCGGGTGGCCCCCGGGGAGTCGACACCCAATCCAAAAGCTGGCCACGCTCTCGGATCGGACTCTTCCGTCTCAACAGGGTTTGGGTTACCGAGACGCCTCACGTGAGGCCTCGGGCCCTCGCCGGTCAAAGGTGGACCAACAGGGAAACCATGTCTCCGCTGGTCCGGGTTGGTTTAAAAACTACTGGCAGCTGACCAGCACACACACGTTTTCAAATGGTAAATCAGCTCGGGCCACCACTAGAAATGTTTGAAGCTAGGTAGGTAAGAAAAGGGGACCCCATAAAATCCCACACGCGGTTAGGCACGCTCAGTCTTAAAACCAATACCCGGAACTCGGGTCCTAGGTGACTCGAATGGAACAAAGCGTCGGGGCGGGATAGCCTAGACCTTCCATCCTTCGTCGATATAGTCAACATTATAATAATCATATCATCAACAACAATATAATAATGTGATATCCCGAACCAAGGAGTAACAGGGTAACATCGTAGCATCCTAAGCATGCATACTAAGCAGGGGCTGAGCAACGAGCAATAGTAACATAGCAGTACAAGGTTTGCTGGGAAGGGACATGGCTGTATCGGTTTGAAAGAGGCTGTAAACATGTGGTAGGATCAAACATCGAACCTAACCTAGACTAGCATGCAAACCGCTGGTTGAAATAGAATGGATCATAAGTAATGTATAGTCCTTTCCTGTTGATAAGTCGGGTTCCGAAGGTGTAGTTGATCGCAAGCTCGCATCGTCTCCGAGAGGTACCCGCGGAAGCACACAAGACGATAAACACTGGAAAGAAATCAACGAGAAAGCACTCTATTACTACGGAGAAAACACGAGCAAGCATCAACAAGAAGCAACACGAGACATCGCACCTACCGTCGAGAGCGGTTACTAACGATTTAAGTGGAGTACTCGTCACACACGACGAATCGCACGTTTACGGTGGTTCAAGTTGCTTAGCTATAGGTGATCAACCAACGGTTATTAACATGGCAACTCAAACAAGCATGGCATAGCACACAAACATTTCAAGGGTGAAGCACAAAGTAAACTATCTATGCTAGTCAATTTAAGTGAGGCACAACCTAAACATGGCATAACACTAAGTGTCGCACGACAATTAAAGGATTTGGTACTGTTCTGCACTAAACCATATTTTAGGTTGGTTAAAAACATCAAGAAATAGCATAAACACAAAGTACACGAAAAACTAATCAAGTTACATATAAAGAACACCCCAAACGGAGTTACGGTTAAAAAGATACAAGCAAAACAAGTTACGGGCACAAGCTGTATAAACAGGGGTAAATCTATATGCAAAAGTGCAGCAACATGGCATACTAATACATGGGATGAAAGAGACATGATGCTTAACAATATGCAATTGGAATCACTCAATTCCGATAAACGGTCGCGACACACTCGTCGACCGAAGTTGCAATAAAATAACAGTTTCAGCAACAACAGCACAATAACATCAGGATAGCTACTTTGGAGCAAGATATAATTATGATGCAGAAGGCAATTATGGCATGTGAATGCATGGAACTGAAGTAGAAACAATTCTTAACAGGATGCAAATGGAATCAATCAATTCCGATAAACGGTTGCGAAGCAATCGTCACCCGAAGTTGCAATAAAAAAATAACAGCAGCACTTAACAGGAAATAAAGCAGTTTAACGGCCTGATGCCCACTTCAGCACACAATTACACAATCAAGACGAGCTCAAATGAAAAACTTTCTACATACGAAAGCTAGAGCACGCAAAACTGAGCAACTTTCGTTTTGGGGGCACCGTCATACGAGCTACGAATCAACGGGAAAACGCAGTACAAAACAACATCAGCACACAGTTTTTATCAGACTTAGCAAAAATTTACAGGTCCTTATCAGAAAAAAAAGGAAATCGGGCCCTCACCCACTGGGCTTGGCCCAACAGTGGCTGGGAAGGCCGGCTCGGCTAGGGCTTGGCAGGCCGGCAGGAGGGCGAGATGGGCCGCCGAGGTGGGCCGTAGGGAGGAGGCTGGCCCGTCCAGCCATGGCAGCGGTTGGTGGCTCGGCCAGCCATGAACGCAGCGGCGCCGCGCTGCTCGCCGGCGAGGGCAGCGCCGGGGATCCGGCGAGGCTTGGCGAGGCCGGCCAAGGGCGCGACACCGGATCCAGGGAGGTGAGGTCGATCCCGGCCGTGCAGGCGACGGGGTGGCCGCGAGAAGCTTCAAGGCGCCACTCCATGGCGGCTGGTGCTGCGTTCCTGTTGAGAGAGGATGCAAGGTGAGAAGAAGAGAGAGGGAGAGGGAAGGAGAGAGGAGGAGAGGGCGGCGGCCCGGCTGGGAGAGGTTGGCCGGCCGGAGTTGGGTTGCGGCGGCGGCTGCCTCGGGCACGGGAGGAGGAGGGAGTTGGAGGAGAGAGAGAGAGAGCTAGTGGGTGGCTGGGAGCTCCCTGGGCCGTCGGATCGCGAGATCTGACGGTCCAGGATTGATCTGGCTAGGTTTTGCTACAAAAATGGGCAAAATGCGAAAATGGGGGCTATTGTGAGGGGGTGGCTGCAAAATTTGGTCTAGGGAAACCCTAGAAATGGATGGGAGTGTGGTGGTCTTTATATAGCCCCGGTGGATGGCAGTTTGCAAAAACATCCCCGGTTTTTCTCTCGCGCGCGCGGTGCTCACGTTTCTGACCGCCGGGGGTCCGCAGTACCTCCGATTCGGGTAAAACTTCGAACTGCGCGATCAGCGCGTCGAGCTGGAGGCATTCACCTCGCGCTGGAACCGTTCCGAAAACACTTTCTGGCAAGCTATAAAAATAACCCGTTTAATTATTAAACGGGGTTTTTCGTTCCGTTGGCTGCGGCTGGTCTCATGCGGTTTTCGCGACGGTGATCGGGTGAAACCCGGTGTCGCAACGGTCGAGTGTCAGGGTGTTAAGGGTCGGTCTCCGTCCGATACGAGATAAGAGGGGGAAAAATAATCGCCGATCGATAGATCGGGGATGCAAACACCGCAAACAAATCAGTCAATCAAAAAATTCACACCGAAAACAAATTTTTTAATTTTTGCAAAAACTGGGTTGTTACACCAACATTTCAATATAAAGCATAAAGTAACAATGCAGCAGAAGTTGCTGCAACATTGTATAATAGTAAGTTGTAATAATTAACAATGCCTCCGAGATCCCTTCCTCGACTACCCAGCGAGGAAGAAAACCCGGAACCATACAGTTTAATGATAATAGTTGGTAGTGGTAAGATCCAGCTTCAGCATAAAGCGTCCTGTTACTGTGGAAGCGGCTATTCGAATAGATTAAACTCCCTGCAGGGGTGCACTACTGTTCAGCATGCACGCTCGGATATCCAGGGTGGCGGGCACCTTGTTAGGGAACGCTCCACCAAAGCTATCCGACACGACGCAGCCCATCCTAGGATCAACAGAGAGGCCATCCGCCGGACTATATCCTATGCGCCAAGGGGTCTAGGTCCCTCACCCTTGCACGCTCCTGCACGGTGCGAGGCTGGCCGGTGAAGTAAAAGCAAATCCAAATACACCGCTCGAGCGAAGAAGACACACCGCTTCCCGGCAATCAGACCGCGATACTGCTGACGTCTGAAGAGCTTTCGGACAAACTACGACACAGGGGAGCCCATAACTCCTTATCCCACGTGAAGGTAGTGCGTACAGACCAACGGGCCTCTCAAGTCATCCACCGAACCATTTATCACTTTATTATTATCTGTCGGGACAACCGTTATTGTTGCGCCTATCCGGGTGAGTCGCGGACAACGACAGCAGCCAGGTCCACCAGTAAAATCGGTGCCTTCCCTGACGTCCCACCAACTCATGCGGTTACCAACAAGGTGAACCGTCTCCTTACCTTGTCTCGCGTTTGCTCTGAAGAGCTCGACTTTCGTACAGGAGGATATATGTCGGCCACGAACAGTACCAGGCCCGCCGCACATCGGTGGAATACACCTGACCTGTCGTTCCGCTAAGATACCCTGCGCGGGCACCATTGGGTCACCCGACTCCTTACCTGTAAGGACACCAGTTGATTCGAGTGCCTACCATCAAATGAAACCAGGAGGAATCACCCTCGATGGTACACTTGAAGAGGTTCGACAGAGACATCAGCGGAATGAACTAAAGAGGAATATTCTCGTATCACCTCGGTGGTGCCGAGACACCAGCGGAATGAACTAAAGAGGAATACCCTCGTATCATCCCAGTGATGCTACGCTACTGAGCCGACGAGGGTGAAATACGAGTCCTTCCACGCGTAAGTCAAACTCGAAGCGACTCGGCAGAGTCTCGCCGTTGTAGGTTCCCTAGGGCATCTGCATTGATCCGTACCTGTTGCAGTTGTATATATTTTGTATCCGCGTCACTCCCCTAAGTGGCCACGGCCCGTTATCTAATCCTAGCAAACAATGCGGAGGGCTTACTGCTGAATATAATATATAGATAAAGCAGGCAGCATAGGATAAGGAAGGTACATCAAGGGGCGACAAAATCAGGCTATGCAATTGAATAGGATTGTAATCGTAGCAGCAGCCGTAACAATGCCTAGTGCAAGAAAGGACGGAAAATATAGGCGATATCTGGGGAAGAGAATGGCTCTGCTTGCCTGGAAGCTCGGTAGTAGCGGTACGATCATCGACGAAGTGGTCGTACTCGGCGGCGGTGTAGTCGGCGGCAGCGTCGGGATCTATCGGAGAATAAAGGGGGATAAACAATAAATACACAACAATAATAGCAATACAAATGAAAGACATAGCAGATACAAAGCAACGGAGCTCTAACGCAGTGTTAAGTATTTTTCGGTGGAGCGGGAATTTATCCGGGGATGATTCATCAGTACCGGTTGATTACCGGACCGATGATTCGGAGGGGAAGGTTCCATGTCTGCAGTGTTAGAGACATCTGACAGACATGTGGATAGTGTATATGTGCTCGCAGATCGATTCTGAATAACTTTCATGTTCAGAACATTTTCATCCGGACAACTGTTATCGGTACCGGGAATTATCGACAGACGGCCCGAAGGGGGGGATGTCGATGTTTGTTGTGTTAGGGGGGTGGTAGACATACGGATAGCGTATTTAGATACTTAATATTTTTCTGATCAATTTTCATGTATAAAGTTTTTCCATCGGATCTACGGTTTAAAAGATATTGAATTTCAAAGTTTTATTCAATTTAAAAGAATTGCTGGAATTTCTTTTATTATTATATTATAACATTATCAACAATAGTGTTGTTGACTAGTCAACCTAACAGTTGGGACTCACATGTCATACTCAGAGTTCATTGGCTGGTCAAATTATGAACAGTGCTAGGGGGTACCACATGTCATTGCCTAATTGGGATTTTTCTGAAATATTGCTAAGTCTGGGATTGCCGGAAAAAATTATCCAATGGCCATCTTCGGGGGCTATGGTTTGGGGTTCCGCCCATGCGATGAATTTGTGCCCAACATCAACTTTCATTAGTTGTCCGCGATATCGAATTCGGTACGGATGGTATTTAGGATAGGGTTCATCTACTTACGTAAAACTTTGCCGGAAAGTACTACCCGACGCCAATTCCGAAAATCGTTAAAAGATGCCAAGTTTGCTTGAGGATTGTGACGGATCTATAGCTCCAATGGAGATACTTCTTATATGTGTTTTGCACCATATCAAAGGTACTTTCATGCCATGCCATCAAACGACATGACATGTCCCAATACCTTGTTCATCACAGACTCTAAAGTAGCTATGAACCTAACTATTTTTCTGCCATTTTCTTCGTTAACAGAAATTCACATATTGTCATTTTTTACAGCATTTGATCTATGCATCATTTGGAATTGGTCCAATGGAACAAACTGAAGCTTGCGAAGTCTACTAACTACCCATATTATTTTTATCCGCACCATAACTCATTTGTTGCTGTTTTGGGGTTGCCCAAGGTAGTGCACAGCAGCCATTTTCAGAGATTCAATAGCATGGTTAATTCTTGCTCTAAATTTGGCAATGTAGCATTTTTGTTCTTCTATTAGTAGAAATCTGCAATTTACACATTTTGTTGGATTTAAACCATGCAGTATCTCAACTCTGACCAGTAGAACAAAATGGACCTTGGTACATCTACTTTCTGTCCATTCAATTTGTTGCTATGCTAAACTTGTTATGCTCCCAGTTTTGTTGTTGTACATATTGCAAAAACTTAATAGCAGCAGCAACATCGAGCACGGCCATGGCGGCACGGCTGCAGGCGGCCAGGAAGCTCACGGTGGGGGAGGGGCCTCGCGGCTGGGCGACACGGCGAGGCTCGGTGGTGCCGGGGCGGGGCGGGTTGTCGGCGGCGAGCCCCAGCGCGCGTGCTGCCTCCAGGTGACGCGACGAGCGCGGGCAATCGGGGCGCAGGAGGCGGTGTGGATGGGGCTGGGACGTCCACCGAGAGGCGCTGGAACCGCGACGGTAGCCATGGAGGCGCCGTGCATCGGCGACCTGGCGGCTAGGGTTGGTCAGGGTCGTCAGAGGAAGGGGGCGCACGGCAAATCGGTGGGGGGGGAGGGGAAGCAGCGCCACCGGGGGCGTGCTAGGGCGGTGTTGGACGGCGCCGGAGCTCACCGGAGCGGCCGGAATCGGTCCACACCGTGGCGGCGGCGTGAGGGGACCGGGGGGGTCGGGGAGGGAGGAGACGAGATAGAGGGAGAGAGGTGGTGGCTGGCTGGGGGGGTCGGCCCGGGCCTCTATCGTCTAGGTCTAGGGGGCAGGGTGCAAGGTGGGTTGGGCCCTTTGCCCAGTTAGGTGGGCTTGTGCCCTAGGCGTAGTATAGGATTTTTGTTTTATTTCCTTTTTCTATTTTTCTTTTCTGTTAGTAATTTGTGAGGATAGCCTTTTGATTTTTGTATTAGTTAAAATTTGCACCAATATTTCTATTACACATTCATATGCTGCTACAATTAGTTTGGGTCTTTTATAAAATCATTTTATCTTTTATATAATTAATACATGATTAAATGGGCTGCTTTTGACACTGGTTTAGATTGTGTATAATATTAAAATGTTATATTAAATATCCACTCGCATAGAATCATGACCTACAGATTTTTAGGAAATTAGTGAAATTGGTTTCACAATTTTTTTGGTTCAATTATAATTTCTAATTTTATTTTTAATTCCAACCAAGGGGACCGTTAAAATGATTTGCTTCAAAGATGATCAAAGCATGGCTAATCAATGAGATTAGTCATTAATAAAAGTGATCACTGTAGCTTGACACTGAGGGTGTTACAAGATCATCGCCATCGTCATCATCATCACTCCATCCTCCCTCCATGACTTCTCCATCCATGTGTGAGTAATTCCCTTCTGTAGGCAAAGGGGATGGTAGGGATTGGATGAGTTAGATCATGTAATAGTTTATCAGATTATTGGGGGCATGTTTCCTATCATCTAGATTGTTGTTTGTCATCTCTGCTTCAACTTGTTGCTCTTAATGCTTGTCACTTTGGGCCCGGGTGCCATGATTTCAGATCTGAACCCTATGTGTGTGCATGAATATATTTGTGTTCTTGATCCTATCTATGAGTTGTATGCACCTGTTATAGTACGAAACCGGCGATCCCAAAGGTGACATCTTGGGACACCAAAGGGGATGGACTATAGTTTGAGGATTCCATGTATCCATTGATTGTTAATGCTTTGTTCCGGTGCACTTTGACAGGAGCACCTTAATCTCCATAAGTTCCTTTTGGCCCCGTTCGTAGCGGGATGGTAGGACAAAAGATGTTGTGCAAGTTCTTATTGCAAGCACGTACAACTACATGTGGGGTACATGCCTGATGTTTGATTTATGCCTAGACTATCATTGCTTTTTTGTGTGCCTTGCCCCAAGTAAAATACATGATGTGTCTTATCCATGCAGCGCCCAACCATCCATCTCCCTAGCCTACAGTGTTTTAATTCTGCTGGTTACTAGTTGTTTACTTTTGCTGCTTTATTGTCGCTATTTCACCACCACTATTACCATCGCTATCATCACCTCCATATCGCAGTTACTACTAATATCTTGTTGCAAGTAAGTGTATCTCAGGTGCGGTGGAATTGACAACTCCACTGTTAAAGCTTGTGGGTATTCTTTGGCTCCCCTTGAGTCGAATCTATAAATTGGGTTATCTTACCCGCGAAGACTATCTCGATCCCCTGCAGTTGTGGGTTATCAGTGAGCATAAGCAATATTATTATTGTTATCACGGTGACGGTAAGTATAACGACCAGTGTGATAGTATTCCTTTTGAGGAGTATTTGATTCAGGCACCAGTGAATCATTTCTCTCTTCCAGAGAATAGAAGTGTTTCGGTGGTACTGAAGACTTTCCCTTCATAGAATGGTTAGCAGGAAAATTCTCAACGAGTGACTTGCGCACCCAAATTTGTCTCTTATAGAAACCATTCTTTGGAGGGGCACCAATGTATTCGGATGAAACCTTTCCTTCCTGGTTCTTGATAATCTTGTAGTCAGAATCAAGTGATTCATCAACAATAGCCTTATCAATTTTGTAGTTATAACCTGAAAGATTAGCAATATCTATAGGCTTATCCTTTTCTAGGACCCATACAGTTTTTGGGTACTACTCAGCTTCCCAGTAAGTGCCATCAGGGTTTTGCTTCCTTTCAAAGCCAACACCTTAATTCCTAGGATTCCTGTGAAGTAGAGCCTTCTTCAGGATATCACAAAGGTGCTGATGTCCCTGGACACTTTTGAACAAACTTGTTTCAAACAAATCTTTCAACCTGAGGAGTTCCTCGGTAACAGCAGAGTTTTCCTCATCTGGGGCATTAGTATCATCAACAATAATAGGAGCTTTCCCTTTGGAATCAGTTTTGCTTCGTTCTAGACAAGTTAAACAAGGTGAATCAGTTTTATGATTTGCTTCAGAACCTTGTTGAGCCATGAGAGAGAGATTGATGTTTTCCAACTTCATGAGCCTCTTTCAGTTTTTCGAGAGCCATTTTCCTCTGAAGAAATTCATAGGTAAGCTCCTCATAATCAACTGAAAGAAGATCATGCCGAGAGGATAATCCTTCAAACTTCTCCTTCAGAGCAGCATGCTCATTAGTTAAAGTTTGACTTTTCTCTATCTCATCGATCAACAGAGTTTCTAATTTCTTAATGGTTTTGCTTAGCGAATCAAGTTCATCTTGTTGGATTGAAGAAATTTTAGCAAGTTTAGCGTAGCTTCTCTTTGAATCACTGTCATATGAAGAACAATCGGAAGTATCATAGGCAACTTTGGATGAAGATACCTTTTCTTTGGCCATGAAGCGGTATGCAGGAGTTTCATCTTCACTGCTGTTGTTGGTGAAGCATGAGCTCGAAGCACCGACCGAAGCAAATGGCAATCCAGCAAAACCGTCAGACTCGAAACCAGATGCGGATCTTGAGCCTGATTCTGCTTCGGAACCGGAGGCTTCTTCTTCAGAGGTCATCTCCTTTCCCAGATAGGCCTTGGCACGATGAGAATTTCTTCGACGAGAAGAATGTGTCTTTGAAGAAGAACTCTCACGCTTCTTGTGATACTTCTTTTTCTTGTCATCATCTGAATCTTTCTTCTTTTCTCTTCTTGAACTGGAATCATGTCTCTTGGACTCATAGCTTCTGGAAGATCTGTGGGGCTTGCTTGAAGAATCTCTCAGTGAATGCTTTGATTTGTTTTCAGCTTCGCACAATGGGCAATCAACAATGTAATGGCCTGGTTTCTTGCACTAGTAGTCCACAAACTAAATACCCCTCTTGATAGTACGGTTTTTCCTATGACTCAAAGAACAGAAAAAGAACTACACAAAAACATCTAAGTCTTGCGCCTTCTTCTTCATTTCCTTCAATGGGTTAAGCTTCAGGACACCTTCACTTTTGGGGGGTCATCCTCCGTGATTAAGCTTCGCTAAAGGGGTAATGCTTCGATAACTTGAAAACCTTCCTTGAAGCTTTATCACCTACCTAGTCCTTCAGGAACCTATTCAACTATTTACACTAGAAAACATTGTTAGTTCCTCTACTGTCTTGTCCAACAATATCCAAAACACACGGGGGTAAAACTTTGCTCTTACAGTACTCCTGCTTGTCTTACCTGTATTTCTTGTTGATACGTCCAAAATGCATCACTATTTTATATCGTAATTCATCCTTATTCATTGATATATTTCACATTACGATGATGTTCTTATGTTTTTTGGCTTATTTTACACAGTTTGCAACTTTCCTGTGCCGAAGCAGAAGACGCAGGATTCAGCGGTAAAAAGTGGACGCTGAGTTGCTGAAGAAGAATACCTCCAAATTACCTGAAAATCGACGGAGGATATTTTCCAGAAGATTAACGAAGACACGCCGAAGAGGAGCCAGAGGGGGGCCACGGGGGCCCCAGGCGGCCACCTGGCGCTGCCCCACCCCTGGCCGCTCCGGGAGGGCGCCTGGAGCCCTGGGGCCACTCCCGGCTCCCCCCTCTGGCCTATATACTCCTCGTTACGCGAAAACCCTAAAAAAGAAGCTTTCACAGAGTTCCGCCGCCGCTCCGTGGCGGAAACCTATAGAGAAGAAAAGGGCTCTCCGGAAGGGGAGACCATCGCCATCGTCACGGGCATCATCGAGATCATCATCAACATCATCCCCAACATCAGCACCATCTCCACCACCATCCAATCTCACCGGACAAGTTTATCTTGTGTTGTAATCCGTACTATCTATCCTCTCTACTCTATCGGTGTGATTACTACTTTGTGGTGAATGCTATTGAGTTTTGTTGGAGAAATATCATTATGTCCAGATTGTTTATCATATATTTATCACCTCTGATCATGATCTCTTTTATGTCTTGTGAGTAGTTACTTTAGTTCTTGAGGACATGGGAGAAGTCTAGTTGTTAGTAGTCATATGAGGTTGAAGTAATTTGTGTTGTTTGATATTTAAGTTGTGTTGTTATTTTCCTAGTGGTGTTGTGTGAGTCGAACACTCAACACTTCGCCTTATTAAGGGCCTAGGGGGATACATTGTGTATAAAGAATGCTTATGGTGGGTTGCCGGAGTGACAGAAACCTGAACCCCAGTTTGCACACTATTGCGCAAGAGAATAATGGATCCTTGATCTTATTGTTGTGGTTAGGCTTTGCCTTAATTTCAATCTTGTATTTGCGGATGCTTGCAAGATGCTTAATCATAAGAGTGCACTTATCTTAGTCTAGAAGGTGTGCTAGCATAGATCCTCCCACTCAACACTTATCGGCACAACACTTGTTATCGATATGGAATATGGCGAACGCACGTGACTACCTCTCCATGTGTCCTCAAGAACGCTTTAGTCTTTATAATTTCAGTTGCCAGGCTTATCCTTTGCTCAAAAGGATTGGGCCACTTGCTTCTCCTCAGCGCTATTTACTTTGCTTGCTTTTATCTTATTGTTGCTTATATCGAAAACCCCTAAAAAGTTATCTTTCAGTGCTTGCAGCTATTACTTGTCCAAAAATCACCTATCAATACCTTTTGCTCCTCGTTGGGTTCGACACTCTTACTTATCGAAAACGCTGCAACAAATCCATTTACATTGAGGGTCATCACTTGTATGATTACAGGGCTGACAGTGCATGTCTGTTGTCTCCCTCGCCCACCCCTTTGAGGGTGCCCTTGCCTAACTTTATATAGGTAGCCAGGTAGGGTTTACAAGAGTCCTTGTCTTGTGTTCCAAGAAATTGGTTGCATCTTCTTGGGCTTTGATGGGCCACCACATAGGTCATTAGTTGGTGATACGGTGAGGAAGATAGTTCTCTCACTTCTCATTCGTTACCCAAAGTGGAAGGTGAGATGTAGCGTCGCAACAAATTTCCCTTAGCGAAGATGCTAAGGTTTAGATTGTCTCCAGTAGGACTCCAAGAGATACAAGAAGGTGGTAAAGTGAAAAATGGCGCCGTTCACAATCTAAAGATTGCTTACTTCACCTGGACCTGCACACAAAGCAAATAACTTTGCTCCCAACGAGTACAGAGGAGTTGTCAATTCCTCCGGCCTTGCTGTTTACAAAGGATCAACGCAAGAGATAAAAGTGCAACTGAAAGTAAGAACTGGAAGTAAATTGAGGGTGTAAACAATGGTGGAAATATGGACCGGGACCCATGACGTTCACTAGTGATGTCTCTCTCCCAAAAGACGATAAAAGTGCTAGCGAGGTAAACAAATCACAGCTGGGCAATTGACAGGATTATAAACGCACCACAATGCTAACTATGCTACAAAAGAAAGGAAGAGGCTCAAAAGCAATGGGCAGTACGCCAAGGTGAGTAGACCGAAATCCATCTGCATCTACTACGAATCATCCACCTTAAGATATCTATCCAGAACATCTCGTTGGTATTAAGTTGTGAATCCCACCCAAAGTGTAAACTCAAAGCAACAGACAACTGCATTAAAATAACTTTGCGTAAAGTAAACAATACTTGCATCCGCAGGTACAAGCACCTTTGTTTTATCCCTGGTGGCAACAACACATCCCCTAGTCTCATGTTTCTGTCACTCAAACTAGACATCAGGGGGATGAACCCACAATCAAGCATAACACTCCCTCTTGGAGTTTCAACAAATCACTTGGACAAAGTAAAATACAGCAACGGAGAACATGCAAGAATTAACTCAAGAACAAATATAAAAGAGAACCAAATATATTACTCATCACAATCTGAACATAGTCTCATAATCCATCAGATCCCAGCAAACTCAGCATAGCAACACAGAAAATTACAAAGGTGCCTCGATCATGTGAGGCAGCTCACGAGGTCTCGAAAGTGGAAGCACAAACAGGGGAGGAGAACATGACATATCTACTGGTCATGGACCCATGGTCCAAGGGGCACTACTCACGGCACATCCGGGAGGTGTCCATGGGGATGGATGGTCTCCCGGAGGGGGTTCCTCCTTCCGGCAGGGTGCCGGGGCAGCTTCTCCTGGCAGCCCCGATCTTGAAACGGCGCCAGCGGCGGTACAGAGAGGAGAACGGGAATATCAGATCGATATTAGGGGTTTCCTCGGCGGGCACTAAATATAGGCCAAGGGGGGCACCGAGGGGTGCCATAGGGCAGCCAAGAGGGTGCCCGGCACGCCCTAGGGGGGTCGCGCCAGGGACCCTCGTGGGGCCCTGGTGGGTCCACTCCCTTCCATCCTTGGTTCTTCAGGAAGCTTCCGGGACGCTGATTTTTTATATAATTTTTTCCGGAATTTATTTGGCACTTTTAATGGCCGGAAAACCTGAAATATAAAAACAGCAGAAAACAAGAACTGGCAACTGGGTGCACTGAGTTAATAGGTTAGTCCAAATATGATCAAAAGTGTATATAAGTTCAAGCAAAACATGGCAAAGTCACACAAATCATGCATGGAGCAAGCAGAAATTATAGTTACGTTTGGGACGTATCAACATCCCCAAGCTTAATTCCTGCTCGTCCTCGAGTAGGAAAATGATAACAAGCATACTTTCTGTGGCGACATGCCACACAACCATATAAGGACTTTTAAGTAAAGCAATCAAAGCATGCAATTCAATTCAAGTCTTAACAAGCAAGATTCTATATTAGCATTGACACAAACAACAAAAGAACAAAGAGTGCAAGAGCTCTCGATGTCTGTGACTCGAATGCCTCCATATGGTGTTTGCGTGCAAGCAGGGGACTGGGAAAAAGAGAGAAAAAAGGTTGTTGAGAACTACTATCTACTAAAGTTTCACACTTAGTCTCCTTTGGATTCTTATCTTGACTCGTCCCCAGGCCACTAGCCAGGTACAAGTCAAACTGATCCACTCCCTTTCGATATTTTGAGCACTCATGCAATGGATGAGCGTGAGCAAGAAAGTTGACACCTAAAAGGCGAAACAGAAAGAAGGTGGAGGAGGAAGACAAAAAGGTGTGAAAGGCTCACACCAATGAGGACAATCATAGACGAGAGAAGGCCATATGATAGATATGATGTGAGGAGTAGGGATTGCCATGCAACAGATGCACATGTGAGCTAAAAGCTCTCCAATGGAACTAGTGGGGGTGCATCTTGTTGGAAATATGCCCTAGAGGCAATAATAAAATGTTATTATATATATATTTCCATGTTCGTAATTAATGTTTATATTTCTGTGCTATAATTGCAATGACCCTGACTGTGAGATTCAGAAGAAAACTCATTTGCATGTGTGGGAATGTAAACACCAAGAGTTCCTGGTTTAGCCTCTAAGACCAGCTCATGTGCTAACTGATGATTACGTTTTCTTAATCATGGACATTGTTCTTGTAACAAGGATGTGAGTAGCAATGGGAACATATTGTTAGCAGAACAGTGATGTTGAACCGACCCCAGTATTGAATGATATACTTACAGATCACATCGTAACAACATTATAAGTCATATCATGAAATGTTATCATATACGTAATTCCTTAGACCATGAGAGTATCGAGTTGCTTCACACAGGAAGATGTTCTTTGGTTCTTAGATGAATATTCCCGTTACTGGGAAGTAGTAAAATAAGTTCTGGGTACATAGGATAGTGTGTCTAGTAACTGTGATAGTTCAAGATTGGGATTTGATCCTTCACGATGAAGAAGATATTCCCTTTGGGCCCACTCGGTATGACGGTATCCATTATAGTCTGGCCAGACGCAGTGTGACATAGTCACGGGGATACCGGAATACGATAACAAGAAAAGGGACAAACGAGCAAAGAGGATAACAAGTGGCTTGTGTTCAAGAAGTTGTTACACATGGGTGCCAAACTTCTCTCCTCTGACTTTGTCATATATCGCGAAGCAAAGGGAATGGTACATGACTAAACATAATGGTTCACTCGAAGTTTCTTCGTGTATGTGCGGGAGTCAACATGGGTGTCCATGGCTCCGCTGTTGATTATTGGCTATTGACAAAAGGTTGTTGACCTATGTCCGGAAGATGTTCTGAATCATGTCCGCATTATACCAAACCTATTGGGTCACACACTTAACGAGCAGTAGTCTGTTAGAATAGTGTAATGGTAGAAGGTTTAGTGGAAGCAAAACGGAATAGTTCATACGGGCACCGGAAGTAGTTCCGGGTATTTATGGAATTGTTCATAAGGGCACCAGAAGAAGTTCTGGGTATTTAAGGATATGTCCGGATCACTCTGGAATAGTCCCAGGTGGTTCTGTAACATATGAGAATGGTACTGGGGATGTCCTGGATCAACCGGAATAGTTTCTGGTTAATCGGTGGACGTCCCAAAAACGACCGACGAACAGACGCAGGGCATCGGGCAGGCTAGACCGTAACCCGGATCGTCCCGGAACCTATCCAGATAGTTCCGAAACATCCGACAACGGTACCGAAAGGTCTTGGAAGTGTTCCAGAAGGTTCCGGAATGTCCCGAAACCATCCCGGAAGGTCCCGGGATGACCGGAAATGGTCCCGGCGGGTCCTGGAAGGTCATGGAAGGTTCTGGAAGCTTCCGGAAGGTTCCACAATGTTCCGGACAGTACCATATGCGCCCCACCACCCTTAGCCTAGGGGGGCAAGGCACCCCAAGGGCGCTGGCCTAAATTTGGGTGGTGGGGGCGCCACATGTGGGAGGAGTCCTCCTTGGACTCAGACTCCTTGGTGGGAAGGTCTCCCTTTGGGAGGAGGAGTCCCAGGGGGACTCCACCACCCCTATTGCGCCCAAGACAGCCCCCTGGCCACCTATATAATGAGGGGGAGGGGCAAGGGGCGCAACACATCAAACCCTAGCCCCCCCTGCGCCACCCTCCCTCCTCTAAACCCTGTTGCTCCACAATTAGACCCCGGTGTAGACGATGTTCTAGATCGGATCCCGTTAGGGTTTTCTCCCTCTAGTTTCCTCGGTGGCGTTCTTATCTGGACGGCGTAGCGCTGCTGGATTGCTGTTACGGGATGTGTGGATACCGTTAGAGGGATCATAACTTTGATCCTTCTTCGAGGAACTTCTTCTTCTTCTTCCTCGGAGATCTGTTCGAGGGAATTGCTCGAAGGATTCGTTCATGGGATAGATCGTGAGACGCATCATGAGATCTACTTACACCCGCTTCATCAACTCTTCTTCTGTTGCAACCGTTGGTTTGCAATGGCCTAAACCTTGTATGTCATCTTTCTTGGATGATCTTGGGATCTTGATTCGTAGGCACGAAATTTTTTGTTTTCTACTACATTTCCCAACAGTGGTATCAGAGCGATCCTTGATTAGATGCATGTTTAGGTCTAGATCATATGTGTGATATGAGGCATTGATTGTCTTGTTGCTTCCCTGTCATGTGATTTTTTCTATGCTTGATGGCAAGTTGAGGTTTTGCTACAAGGATTGTGTTTTCCATCAATCCCTCTATGCTGCTTTCAGTATGTTGGTTGCCTTGATCATGATCTACATCAAACTCCTTGGATCTCATCTTAATCTCGCAATAGAAGATTTAACATGGAGGGGCTTGTGGATTTTATGAACTCAAATCCACACGGGGGTCACGCGTTGAACAAAGTTTGGCTTGTGGCATTAGTTGTTGCACGCACCCCGAACGTTAAACTAGCAACAATGAAGTATCGTGTTTGGTTTGTATAGGGAACAACGTTTGCATGTAAACTGCTAATCAACCACGATAAAAGTTGCAACAACCCGTGTAGATGGCGATCTAACTCGTTTTTGCAGAATGTGCATGTGATGTGGTATAGCCTTCAAGATTTGCAATGTGTTTGCATGAGATGCTATATGTTATGTAATATTTATTCGCGACCTGCGTGTCGTGGTACGGCATGATGACTGGAGTCATATGATTGTCACTTAATTATGGCCTGCGTGCCAGAACTGTTTATTAGCTCGAGGCAAAGCAATATATAGATGCAAGGTGATGATCTACGATGCGGAGGTGGACCCCGACGCACATGCTAGAAGCCGTGGTGATGTTCCCGGCGCCAAGGACAAAGTTGGTGGACACGGTGACTTCAACCACGACGATGTGAAGACAATGTAGACTTCACGAAGCAAAGGGCTATACTATATCACATAATTTTATGAACTGCCTGTGATGTTTATCCCTTTGATGCACCCTTGTTTGATGTGCGGTAGTCGTATTTTATTAGGGTGATCTCTCGCAAAACAATATCAAGTTGATAGTGTTCTTCCAACTGTAGCACCGTCTATACTATGTTTCACATCGGAGCAGGTCATGTCACATGGGTGCACATGGTGTGACGCATAAAAGGCGGGTGTGTTAAGAACACACTGCAATTACACTTGGTTGTCTTGACGGTTTGGATAAAAGTTTGCTACCGGAACACGCCCATCGAAAGATGAACAAGAATCACCTTTGGCGTGATTGGCAAGTTGGCCTACTGGTCCAGTCTAAGTCATCAGTGATGTCACATCAATGGCGGACGATTGTGTCGGATCTTGAATCACTCCAGCATAAATTACGAGAGATATTGATCTGAGTGGGAGCGCACTAAGTAATTAAATTGATTAATCACAAGTGCAACTTAATTATGAACAAAGTCTAAGTATTTCATTATCGTTGTAGAATAATGGCCCGCGTTACCACCTTCCCAATTGATTTTGATTAACTGTATTATCTGGTAAAAACTTTACGGTTAGTACTGTATTGTGAGGACTATCCTCAATAGTGCCGAGAAGGACCATGTCCTATCGCAAATTTTTGATGCTCTCCCGCTGATGCTATGGATGATGTGTCTTACGTCCATCAATCCAAAATGCTAGAAATTCCACCACAGCTAAGTGTATTGTCGTAATCACCATGAAACCCGAACTTCGAAACGTTTGGGATAGTTAATTGACATTCATGGAACTGAAAAACTGTTTTCAGTAGTAAGAAAATTGATATAGGATATAAGATATCTAGTACAATGTATGATTGTAAGCATTAGTGAAAATGTTCATTGTGCTCAAACAAAACTGATAAGTGTGGGATCCAGAAGAACACCGAGCATATGATGATGAGAATTAAGGGAAATGAAGTTCCAAAGAGTGTTAGTAAGACTTACACGCCGGAAAAGTCCATGGCCTGCGCCACTCTTGATCATGTGGGATCTTATGTGAGTAGGAGTGAAATTGGAAATAGAACTATGATACGTATAAAGGCAAAGCGAAAGAAGACTGGAATATCCAGCTCAGAAATGAAAGTCATACGAAGTTATAGATGAATTCATTGCTGGTCAAAAGATGTAATTCTTGGGAATCATGATTAAATGGTTAATCTTAATTCTTGGGTATTGTGATTAAACTGTTGATCACTAGAATATCACTTTGACTGCATATCGTTGTAGATCGATGCAAGAAATACTATGGCCTTTATGACTAGCTAATGATGAGTTTTGACACACACGAGAACACAGTAAAAGGTTTACTATACTGTGTGTTGACTCTATGATTATCTTCATAATTCATTTTAGAGTTGAGTAAATTGTTACTACACTTTAGTGCAAGAGATAAAAGTGCAACTAAAAGTAAGAACATGAAGTAAATTGAGGGTGTAAACAATGGTGGAAATATGGACCGGGGTCCCATGACGTTCACTAGTGATGTCTCTCTCCCAAAAGACGATAAAAGTACTAGCGAGGTAAATAAATCACAGCTGGGCAATTGACAGGATTATAAACGCACCGCAATGCAAACTATGCTACAAAAGAAAGGAAGAGGCTCAAAAGGAATGGGCAGTACGCCAAGGTAAGTAGACCGAAATCCATCTTCATCTACTATGAATCATCCACCTTAAAATATCTATCCAGAACATCTCGCTGGTATTAAGTTGTGAATCCCACCCAAAGTGTAAACTCAAAGCAACAGACAACTGCATTAAAAGAACTTTGCGTAAAGTAAACAATCCTTGCACCCGCAGGTACAAGCACCGTTGTTTTATCCCTGGTGGCAACAGCACATCCCCTAGTCTCATGTTTCTGTCACTCAAGCTAGACATCAGGGGGCTGAACCCACAATCAAGCATAACGCTCCCTCTTGGAGTTTCAACAAATCACTTGGCCAAAGTAAAACACGGCAACGAAGAACATGCGAGAATTAACTCAAGAACACAAATATAAAAGAGAACCAAACATATTACTCATCACAATCTGAACATAGTCTCATAATCCATCAGATCCCAGCAAACTCAGCATAGCAACACAGAAAATTACAAAGGTGCCTCGATCATGTGAGGCAGCTCACGAGGTCTCGAAAGTGGAAGCACAAAGAGGGGAG
Organism: Bromus sterilis; assembly: GCA_950022295.1. Classification (NCBI taxonomy): domain Eukaryota; kingdom Viridiplantae; phylum Streptophyta; class Magnoliopsida; order Poales; family Poaceae; genus Bromus; species Bromus sterilis. The sequence continues at coordinate 276,148,787 of OX465599.1, read as the reverse complement.
GAGAACATCACATAGCTACTGGTCATGGACCCATGGTCCAAGGGGGACTACTCACGGCACATCCGGGAGGCGTCCATGGCGATGGATGGTCTCCCGGAGGGGGTTCCTCCTTCCTGCAGGGTGCAGGGGCAGCTTCTCCTAGCAGCCCCGATCTTGAAACGGCGGCGGCGGTACAGAGAGGAGAACGGGATTAGCAGATCGATATTAGGGGTTTCCTCCACGGGCACTAAATATAGGCCAAGGGGGCACCGAGGGGGGCCACAGGGCAGCCAGGAGGGTGCCCGACGCGCCCTAGGAGGGGCCGCACCAGGGACCCTCTTGGGGCCCTGGTGGGTCCACTCCCTTCCATCCTTGGTTCTTAGGGGAAGCTTCCGGGACGCTGATTTTTTATATAAATTTTCCAGAATTTATTTGGGACTTTTAATGGCCGGAAAACATGAAATATAAAAACAGCAGAAAACAGGAACTGGCAACTGGGTGCACTGAGTTAATAGGTTAGTCCAAATATGATCAAAAGTGTATAAAAGTTCAAGCAAAACATGGCAAAGTCACACAAATCATGCATGGAGCAAGCAGAAATTATAGATACGTTTGGGACGTATCAGTTGGGCGGTATCGGGTACGCCAATATTCGGGTGCCCGAAGGGTATGCCCACTTCAATGAAATAATCTTCGTCGGTGCCATCTTGGCTGAGGCCACGACCATCCTGAATCTAGGTCTCATCGGGGCCGTAGGCCGTGTGGCCGTCGTCGAAGATGATTTGGTCCATGAGCAGCTTAGTGTATTGGCCGAAGGTGTAACCGTCCTCGACCGTGGCCTTGGAAGTGATGTCTACACATGCTTCTATTCTTGTAGACTATGTTGGACCTCCAAGCGCACAGGTTTGTAAGACAACAGCAATTTCTCTCAAGTGGATGACCTAAGGTTTATCGAACTCAGGGAAGTAGAGGTTCAAGATGGTATCTCTCAAGCAACCCTGCAATTAAGAAACAAGAAGTCTCTTGTGTCCCCAACACACCTAATACAATGGTAAATTGTATAGGTGCACTAGTTCGGCGAAGAGATGGTAAAATATGGGTGATATGGGTGGCAAAGCAAGGTAATATAAATTTTTAATAAAAATTACAACAAGGTAGCAAGTAGTAAATGTGAGCACAAACGGTATTGCAATGGTGATAAAAAAAAGTCCTAGGCTTCATCCTTTCACTAGTGGCAACTCCCAACAACATTAACATAGTCTAATCACATGATATTTCCACTAAAAATGCAAGGAGACTTAACTCAGAGGTCATTCCTTTGTGATCAAGAGAGGACGAGAATTATGTAGGGCTACAAAAGCACACCTCAGAGTTTGTAGTTCTCATATATGGATTTCCCAATGTCACCGCGGACATCCAAAGAGAGTACCACAATCACCACAATATATCTCAAGGATAGTCAAAGACAAGCACCAAGAGACTCTCAATCTTCAATCAATTCAAAAAAAAGGGAATCACTCATGAAAATATTCTTCTATTCTATGTCCAATAGACCGCTGTCACCATGGTCTCGGAGATTATACTATATAAGATCAAGTGAGTATCAATCCAATACATAGAAGAAGGGGAAACATCATGCGATCACCCTAGATTTACATAGCCTATGATCACAATCAAGATCACAACATGGGAGAGAGAATTAACCACATATCTACTGTAGAAACCTCAGCCCCGATGCGGAACTACTCCCTCTTCGTGGAGGGAGGAATCAACGTCGATGGAGATGAATCCGGGGGCACTTCCTCGTCCCGGCAGGGTCCTGATGACCCACAAGCGTAGGGGATCTATAGTAGCCTTTTCGATAAGTAAGAGTGTCGAACCCAACAAGGACCAGAAGGTCTTGGCAAATGATCTTGAATTAGGAATAACTGCTCGTACTGAAAGGTAAAATTTATGGGTTTTCTGGTATAAGCAACAAGGAGATAAAAAAGCAAATAAAGTAAATAGTGCTAAGGTGCATCAAGGGCCCAATCCTTTTGCGTAAAGGACAAGCCGAAAGATCAAACTTATAAGAGCTAAAACGTTCTTGAGGACACATGGGAGAAATAGTCATGTTCATTCGCCATACTCCGTGTAGTACTATGTTTTGTGTTGATAAGTGTTGTGTGGGTGGACCTATGCTAGTGCACTTTCTGGACTAAGATAAATACACTCTTATGATTAAACCTCTTGCAAACATCCGCAAATACAAGAGAGAAATTAAGGAAAAGCCTAACCATAGCAATAAACTTTAGGATCCAACACTCCCTCGTGCAAAAGTGTGCGAACTGGGGTTCAGGTTTCTATCACTCCGGCAACCCACCATAAGCATACTTTATACACAATGTATTCCCCTAGGTCCTTAAAAAGGAGAAGAGTTATGTAGTCGACGTTCACATAACACCACTAGAAGAATAACACCACAACTTAAATATCAAACAACACATATTACTTCAACATCATATGACTACTAACAACTAGACTTCTCCCATGTCCTCAAGAACTAAAGGAACTACTCAAAAGACATAAAAGAGATCATGACCAGAGGTGATAAATATATGATAAACAATATGGTTATAAAAATAATTCTGCACCAAAACTTAATAGCATGCACCACAAAAGAGTAATCAACACCGGTAAAGTAGAGGGGATGAATAGTGCAAGTTACAACTTGGATTGCGATGGTGAGATGAGATGGGATGAAGATGGAGATGGTGCTAATGGTGAGGATGATGGTGATGATGATCTCGATGATGCCCGTGACAATGGCGATGACGATGAGGAAGATCTCCCCCTCCGGGAGGAGTTCTCCCCGACGGAATCTGCCCGTCGGAAAGGTCTTTTCTTATCTGTAGGTTTCCGCCACGGAGCGGCGGTGGAACGCCGGAAATTCTTATTCTCTTGGAGTTTTTAGGTCACGACGAATATATAGGCCAAAGGGGGGCTCTGGAGGTAGGGCCAAACTCCCAGGCGGCCAGGTGGCGTAGCCTAAGGGGGGCGCCACCAGGGCGCCTGGAGCCCTGGTGCCCCCCCCCCCCTTCGGGTGCCCTTCGGCCACTCTTTGTTATATCTTCATAAACTTGCACCCTGTGAATTTCAGGTCATTTAGAGATGTGCAGATATGGCCACTCTACGTGCACTTTTCCCCGCTAATTCCTGCGTTGTCGGAGGAAATACCCCCGGGTATACCAAAGTCACCGATTCGACGCAACGCCGATTGCGCGTCTTCGCCGACTGCGCTCTGGCTCGGCTTGCCGCCGATTGCTCCATGCCGATTGCGCGCCAGCTCGGACGCCGGTCGACTGCCCCGTGCCGATTGCCCGCACTCGGCCGACTGTCCGCGCACTCGGCTATCCTAGAGGTCAACCGAGACATCTACATCAAGCTGGCAAGACAAGTGAAAGACATCTCTAGTCACATCATGACATGGTGAATAGTGTAAAGTGAAGGTGTCACATTACATCACATCCACCTTTTGCCCATGCTCCCCTTGTCCCCCTTGTCCCCTTCTCCCTTGTACCTTCTTGTCTCCTTGTCCCCTTGGGCCTTCCTATATAAGGGCACCAAGAGGCCAAGCCAAGGGAGCTGACTCCATTCATTCATCCCTTCAAGTAGTAGCTCGGCTGGTAGCAGCGCAGCTCGGCCATGAGCCAAATAGCTTAGTAGATACAGCTCAAGGAGCACCACTGTACAGATATATGCCTATAGTCCAGACAGGCAGGAGTAGGGGTTTTATCTCTACGGAGAGCCCTGAACCTGGGTATCTCGCTGTGTTCATCACCGTGCTTGTACCTAGACCCGTCCGGAGCACCGTCGTCTGCGCATTGTTCCCCCACCTTTAGCCATCCTATGGCATTTGCCGTTACATATCGACGACAGTTGGCGCCCACCGTGGGGCAAATTGCAGCGACCGGATCTCCGTTCCGGCCGAGATTTTTTCTTCATCAAGCTTCTTCAACAGCGCCAACTTCTCTGGATCTGGATCACGGTCCAACCGGATGTGTGCCTGCCAGCGGCTCCTCGTCGCGGCCGCATCCGTGCTTCTCCGCCCGGCGCGGGCTACTCCTCCCCAAGCGCGTCTCAAGCTTCTCCCCCGGCGCTCTGGACAGCTCACCTCCAGCAGCTCTCCGCGGCCGCGTCCCTGGCCATGGCCGTGCCCGTGCTCCTCGGCAAGCTTGCGCATGCGGAGGGCGTCTCAACCTGCAGCTCCTCGCGACTTTTCTATGCGTCCCGACACGGCGGCGCTCACGTTGCGCTGCTCCGTGGTCTCCCGTCGCGTGCTCCGCCCGCCGGCTAGCGCTCGCGTCCGCGCACAGTTTCCTCTTCTCCGTTGTGCATGGCTGTCGGCTCAGCCCGCGGCTCCTCCCTCGCCACTCCTTCGCGCAGCTACGGGCAGCATTCGGACGTCATCAGCTCCAGCTCCGGCACTGAGTCCACCTCCTTGTGCTCCTCCTCGAGCCCTCCCATAGTCCGCTCGCCTGCGCCTCGCCGCGCCGCGGCTGCCGATACAGGCCCCTGCCGGGCTCCTGCCGTCCTCCGCTTCCGAAGCTCCGTCGCGCCGCTCCGGTCCGGTTCGCGTGTCGGGCTCCGGCTGCTGGCCCTCCGCCACCACTGCTCGCTAGTGGGCCGGCTGGCGACGGCTCCCCCGTGTTTCAGTTTAACTGGCGTAAGAAGAAACAGACAAATTCAGAAGATTCAGATAAGATCAACGACTCGCCGCGCTGCTGAGCGCCGCCCACTCAGATTGCACCCGCTCCTTGCCGAGCTACCGCCTCCTTCGCAGGGCCGACTGCACGCCGCACCACTCCCCGGACGCCTGCGGCGCCCGCGCCTGTTCCTCCTTGCCGTCCGAATCGGCCCCGCCGGCTGCGCTGGGGTCGCTCGCCTACGTTAGCGCCGGCTGCGCCGAGGCTGCCGAGCTGCCCCTTGCTCAGAGCTCTGCCCCGCTGCTCGGCCGCTTATGGCTCCCCTACTTCCAGTCTGGCCGCTAGCTCCGGTTGTCCCCAACCGACTGAAAGAAGACCGGGAAAAGAGCGAAGTCAGAGTTTCAGATAGCAGAGGCACCCGATGGAAGCCAGATAATCCACGTATATTACCTGTACGCAAGCCAGAGAATGGTTGTGATATGCCCGTACGTTGGTCATGTGTGAGTTGGACGCTGCTTGAGCGCTAGCTATGGAGAGGCTCGCTCTAGCCAGCTCCGCCCCTCCCGCAGGCTGCTCCGCCTCGCAGTGGCCACGCGTCGCCCACGGCCGTCCGGCTCCGACCTCACCTCCGAGCTGCGCCGTGTTGGTCCAAGCAGTGGCCGCGGCTATTCGGACGTCGCCTGCCGACTGCACGTCGCCCTGCCGATTGCCCTCCGCGTCCGCGCCGTATGAATGCCCTCACGCCTCCTCCTCCTCGAGCTCCGCCGAGCCTTGCTTCGCCCGAGCTCCGTCTGGACGCTCCCTCGCCGAGCTCCGCCGGCTGCAGCTCCCTCAGCACTCCCGAGATCGTTGCCCCCACCTGTTGCGCGGTCCCTGCCGGTTGCGGCTTCCTCGCCGGCCGCTCCTCCGCAGCGCGTGCCGGGACGCCCCCTCCGTCGAGCTCGCCCACGCCGGGTGGCTCCCTGCCGATTGTTGTTGTCCTCGCGCCGAATTGAAGAGATATTCAGAGTTCAGAGAAAATAGAAGCAGACTGCGTCAGCTCGCCAAAAAAAAAATGGCTGGCCGATTGCGGCGATGATTGGCTTGGTCCGACTGGGCTGGTAGCATGGTCCGGTTATATCAGCTCTGCGTCCGATTGCACTAGCTCAAAAAAAACAAGAAGAAGTTGAGGCCGATTGTGTGATGGTTTGGCCGATTGTGTCACATTCGATTGTGAAAAGAGAAAAGTAGATTGTCCGTGTGATGGCATGGGTTGATTGCCCTCCCATCCGACTGCAAAAATTGAGCTGCTGGATTGACCGTGTCAGATCGGCATGCCGACTGCGCAGACCAGCCAGTCGACCGCAAAAAAAAAAAGGCCGGCCGATTTCAATCCGATTGCGCTGATCGGTCAGCCGATTGCGAAAATGAAGTGTGATTGTGACCCGGATGGTAGACCATCCGCAGGAGCAACCACAAGGGATCACTTGCCCGAATAACTGGACGAGTCACTCGGAGGCTCGGAGGACGAACCTGCCGAGTGTCCCGACTGCTACATCAACAGAAGACCCTCCGGATGAATCACCGATTCACCCGTAAGTTACACTTTCACCCAGTGGGTGTCCCGGCTACGCCAAGAAGTCAAGCCTGCAAGTTCATCTCGGTTGAGTGCGCCATGTCGGCAGCTCCCGATTGATTGCTACAAGACAGCTCATCTCGGTTGAGTGCGCCATGTCGGCAGCTCCCGATTGATTGATCCAAGAGAGCTCATCTCGGTTGAGTGCGCCGCGACGGCAGCTCCCGATCGATTGCTCCAAGACAGCTCATCTCGGTTGAGTGCGCCATGTCGGCAGCTCCCGATTGATTGATCCAAGAGAGCTCATCTCGGTTGAGTGCGCCGCGACGGCAGCTCCCGATTGATTGCTCCAAGACAGCTCATCCCGGTTGAGTGCGCCGCGACGGCAGCTCCCGATTGATTGCTCCAAGACAGCTCATCTCGGTTGAGTGCGCCATGTCGGCAGCTCCCGATTGATTGATCCAAGAGAGCTCATCTCGGTTGAGTGCGCCGCGATGGCAGCTCCCAATTGATTGCTCCAAGACAGCTCATCTCGGTTGAGTGCGCCATGTCGGCAGCTCCCGATTGATTGATCCAAGACAGCTCATCTCGGTTGAGTGCGCCATGTCGGCAGCTCCCGATTGATTGATCCAAGAGAGCTCATCTCGGTTGAGTGCGCCGCGACGGCAGCTCCCGATTGATTGCTCCAAGACAGCTCATCTCGGTTGAGTGCGCCATGTCGGCAGCTCCCGATTGATTGATCCAAAAGAGCTCATCTCGGTTGAGTGCGCCGCGACGGCAGCTCCCGATTGATTGCTCCAAGACAGCTCATCTCGGTTGAGTGCGCCATGTCGGCAGCTCCCGATTGATTGCTCCAAGACAGCTCATCTCGGTTGAGTGCGCCATGTCGGCAGCTCCCGATTGATTGATCCAAGAGAGCTCATCTCGGTTGAGTGCGCCGCGACGGCAGCTCCCGATTGATTGCTCCAAGACAGCTCATCTCGGTTGAGTGCGCCATGTCGGCAGCTCCCGATTGATTGATCCAAGAGAGCTCATCTCGGTTGAGTGCGCCGCGACGGCAGCTCCCGATTGATTGCTCCAAGACAGCTCATCTCGGTTGAGTGCGCCATGTCGTCAGCTCCCGATTGATTGATCCAAGAGAGCTCATCTCGGTTGAGTGCGCCGCGACGGCAGCTCCCGATTGATTGCTCCAAGACAGCTCATCTCGGTTGAGTGCGCCATGTCGGCAGCTCCCGATTGATTGCTCCAAGACAGCTCATCTCGGTTGAGTGCGCCATGTCGGCAGCTCCCGAATGATTGATCCAAGACAGCTCATCTCGGTTGAGTGCGCCATGTCGGCATCTCCCGATTGATTGATCCAAGAGAGCTCATCTCGGTTGAGTGCGTCATGTCGGCAGCTCCCGATTGATTGATCCAAGACAGCTCATCTCGGTTGAGTGCGCCATGTCGGCAGCTCCCGATTGATTGCTCCAAGACAGCTCATCTCGGTTGTGTGCGCCATGTCGGCAGCTCCCGATTGATTGATCCAAGAGAGCTCATCTCGGTTGAGTGCGCCGCGACGGCAGCTCCCGATTGATTGCTCCAAGACCGCTCATCTCGGTCGACTGCTTCAAGCATGGGCATCGAAATCAAGGAACCCTCCGGATGACTCTGCGAGTCACCCGGAGGCTCGGAGGCTACACCCAGTGGGTGCGCTTGCGCGCCCCCACTGGAAAGAAGTTGCACCAAGTGCAATCGGCATTCGGCTAGACCGACAAAGAAGAAACCCTCCGGATGACTCTCCGAGTCACCCGGAGGCTCGGAGGCTACACCCAATGGGTGCGCTTGCGCGCCCCCACTGGAAAGAAGCTGCACCAAGTGCAACCGACGTCCATCTACATCGACAAAGAAGAAACCCTTCGGATGACTCACCGAGTCACCCGAAGGCTCGGAGGCTACTGTCGGAGGAAATACCCCCGGGTATACCAAAGTCACCGATTCGACGCAACGCCGATTGCGCGTCTTCGCCGACTGCGCTCTGGCTCGGCTTGCCGCCGATTGCTCCATGCCGATTGCGCGCCAGCTCGGACGCCGGTCGACTGCCCCGTGCCGATTGCCCGCACTCAGCCGACTGTCCGCGCACTCGGCTGTCCGCGCACTCGGCTGTCCTAGAGGTCAACCGAGACATCTACATCGAGCTGGCAAGACAAGTGAAAGACATCTCTAGTCACATCATGACATGGTGAATAGTGTAAAGTGGAGGTGTCACATTACATCACATCCACCTTTTGCCCATGCTCCCCTTGTCCCCTTGTCCCCTTCTCCCTTGTACCTTCTTGTCTCCTTGTCCCCTTGGGCCTTCCTATATAAGGGCACCAAGAGGCCAAGCCAAGGGAGCTGACTCCATTCATTCATCCCTTCAAGTAGTAGCTCGGCTGGTAGCAGCGCAGCTCGGCCATGAGCCAAATAGCTTAGTAGATACAGCTCAAGGAGCACCACTGTACAGATATATGCCTATAGTCCAGACAGGCAGGAGTAGGGGTTTTATCTCTACGGAGAGCCCCGAACCTGGGTATCTCGCTGTGTTCATCACCGTGCTTGTACCTAGACCCGTCCGGAGCACCGTCGTCTGCGCATTGTTCCCCCACCTTTAGCCATCCTATGGCATCTGCCGTTACATATCGACGACATGCGTCTTCTGTTTCGGCACCAGAAAGTTGTAAACTATGTAAAACAAGCCAAAACACTATAATAACATCATCATAATATGAAATATATCAATGAATAGAGGTAAATTATTGTGACATCCTAGCTTAGTAGGAATGAAAGACTACTCATGTCAACAAGGTGCACCTTCTTTTTCGGGAGCCCAGATCGAAAGAACTCCAAAGTTAAGCGTGCTTGGCTTGGAGCAATTTGAGGATGGGTGACCGACCGAGAAGTTGTTCCCGGGTGCGCACAAGTAAGGACAAAGTGCGCAGGAAAGACTAGTGTTGGTCTGTGGGGACAGTCTAGATCCCGCCAGGCGTAACAGCCGAGAACGGTGTGTGACCGGGGCGTTACAATTATGATGTAAAATAGTGATGCATTTCGGACGTATCAGGTGCCGACACAGAAATTCTAGTCCCCCGAAGCTTGTTGGTGATGGCGGCGGAGATCGGAATCGCTTCTGGAAAAAGGAGTCGCAGAATCAGGGTTTCCTCCACGGGGTAAAAATAGGGCCAAAGGGGGGTACCGGGGGAGGTCCCACCTTCCCAGGCGGCCTGGTGGCGCGGCCTCCCCCTAGGCTGCGAAAGGTGTCCGCCTGGGAGGGGGTGGCCCCTTCCGTCCCCCCTTCGGGCTTCTGGAGTCTTCCGGCACGCTGATTTTTTAGATATTTTTTGTGGAATTTTTCACGCACTGTAACTATGGGTATAAACCTGCAATTCACATAAATCAGCAGACAGAAACTGACGCTGGGTGCATTGAGTTAGTAGGTTAGTCCAAATATGTGTAAAAAGGTATGAAAGTGTAGCAAAACACATAGCAAAGTCAACCAAAAGAAGCATGAAACAAGCAGAAATTATAGATACGTTTTGGACGTATCAACATCCCCAAGCTTAATTCCTGCTCGTCCTCGAATAGGTAAATGATAACACAGGTAATTTCTGTGGTGACATGCTAACACAAATATAAGAACTTAAAAGTAAAGCAAGTAAGATATGAAATTCAAGTCAAGATAATAACAAGCAAGAGTCTATATCTAGTATTAAAACTAGCAAAGCATGAACATAAAGGTGCAAGAGCTCTCGCTGTCTGTGAATCGAATGTCTCCGAATGGTGTTTGCATGCAAGAAGTGGGAGATGGGTTTAGAGCATAAAAAATACTATATAGTTTAATTGAGAACTCAATCTACTAAAACTTCACACTTGGTCTCCTTCGGAATCTTATTTTGACTCGTCCCTAGACCACTAGTCAGCCACAAGTCAAACTGATCCTCTCCCTTTTGACTTTGAGCACTCATGCAATGGATGAGCGCGAGCAAGATATGTTGGCACTTAGGATGGCAAAGAGAAAAATGATGGGGAAGGAAGACAAAAAGGTGTGAAAGTCTCACATCAATGAGGACAATCATAGGTGAGAGAAAGCCAAATGATAGATATGATCTGAGGAGTAGGGATTTCCATGCAACGGATGCACATATGAGCTAAGGTAAGCTCTCCAATGGAACTAGTGGGGGTGCATCCAACTTGCTTGCTCATGAAGACCTAGAGCTCATTTGAGGAGGCTCATCCTTGGAATATGCAAGCCAAGTTCTATAGTGTAAGGATCCCCACATAGTTATGCATGAATGATATGAATATCTCTATGGAGTACAAATATAACAATGGAGTACGAGTGTGGATGTTTCAAAAGGAATAGTATTGTTGCCCACTTTTCTCTTTTTTTTATTTCTTTTTTTCTATTTTTCTATTTTTGTGGCCTCATTGGCTCTTTCTATTTATCTCTCATTTATCCTCTTTGGGATCTTTTAATTTGTCCTCTTTTGGGATCTTTTCCTCACTTTAAGGGCAACACTCTATATTTTACAAGAATATAAAGAAGATATCCACACTTTACAAGTACTCAACATAAAGAAAACTGAAAATTATCCTGATGTATGCAAATGTATGCCTCTGCCAGTGTAGCATGATATGCAATGATACTATCGCGTTATGTAGCAATTATGAGGGTAAGGCCCAACTAGCATGTGACTCTATGATGAAGCAAAAGCATGTATGACATGAAAATCAAGTCATGAGATGATGGATGTTGCATGGCAATGTATCTCGGAAAGGTTATGGAAATGCCTTGATAGGTAGGTATGGTGGCTGTTTTGAGGAAGATATAAGAATGTTTATGATGACAGAGCGTATCATTCCAAGGGTTTGGTGCATCGGCGAAGTTTGCACCAATTCTCAAGATGAGAAAGGGCAATGCACGGTACCGAAGAGGATAGCAAAATATGAAGGTGGAAGTGCCAACAATCAAATACTCTCATTAGTCCGAAGAACTCATGCACTTATTATCGGTAAATCTCTATCTAATCAGGAGGTTCACAAAGAGACAAGTACCCCGAGGAGGAGTGTATGGGGGTTTGGTGATCATTGCGCATCCTCGACCCACAGTACGTGAGGGTACTCTATATATTCCAACCCCTCCAGAGGTTAGCGGTCCATCTAGTAGCTAGAGTTCTCAACTAATTTTTTGTAGTTTTCAAAAATAAGCACGGATTACCAAAATACGACACCTATCACTAATAGGCTTAAGCTCTTGGCACCAAAAGTCCAAACATTACTCAAATCAATACCTCAAAACTATTGCAAGTTACTACTACACTTATAATAGCAACCTCAATTACCTACTCATACAAGACACACAACTCAGTGCAACAGACCAACTCACTAACAATATAAGCATGATAACACAAGAGAGTTCTAAAAGAAACAACCTAAATAAAAGCTCTTAAAAAGATAAGCATCAAAACTAAGAGCTAAGCATGACAACAACTATAAAAGATAAAGAACACACAATCAAACATAAGCATGAAACCTATGTTGTGTTCTAGGGTGGAGTGGAGCGTGTGTCTCTCCCAAACAATGTAGGCTCGGGTCCAACTTGTTATGAACAACAAGAAAAACTAAAACAAACTAAAAAGTAAAGAGCGGGGCGCTCCAAGCATAGCACATAACACATGAAGAGATAAAAATATAGCGTGGAGAAGGACAAACTGATGATTGTTGATGGAGAAGGGGATGCACGGGGGCATCCCCAAGCTTAGACGCTTGAGTCTCAGAGTAGCACAACTTCAAGAGCTCAGGGTATGAATGCCAGCATGCACTGGAGTTGTTGGATGAGTTTTTTTGTCAAAACACATTTCATTTCGTTTTCAGGATGCTGGCCTGCTGTACACTGACCAATTATGATATTCTTTCCCAGTGCAGAAGATAAAACTGAAGAAAAATAGCGCTCAACGCAACGTGCTCGCCTTGATGCTGCGGGTGTAGAGGAAGATCGTGAGGACGATCACCGAGAGCATGGACGATCTTACCAGCCAGTGCAAGAGAATCTGGTGGAGCCGATAGATCCCCAGGGAGTAGGCAGACAGACAAACATTGTCCAGTTCTTTTGTAAAAAAAAAACTGTCACCTTGTTGTAGCTACACATGGTATCCTACTAACCTCTATGGCTGGTGAGTATAGATATATGCTCATGGAAAATAGTATGATAAATATACATATGCACCCTGTAAAGATAGAAGATAAATTGTGGAAAGACGCAGCAAATCCATGCTTCAAAGATAATTAGCATGTAAAGATAGAAGATAATTAGCTTGATTATAGAGTTGTGAAGTACACTGACCTTTTAAGTATGGGATTTGTGAATTTTGTGGCTAAGCTTTGTTTTGCTCAGTTCTCCTAATGAGATATATTTTGTTTTGCTTGCTGACTTGTTTTTTTTTGCCAACATGTATTACTCTTATGTCACAGGTACAAATTGAATAACATAGTACATGCATCCCATATAGGAACATGCTAATTCTTTATGCATCTTGTCCTTCTAGATAGATAAATGCATAAAGGAACTGAGATAGTTGCCACAGATGCTTGCTTGTTGTCAACATTAGATGATGATTTGATAAGTGACTATGTTAAAGAAAAATAAATCTCAGTCTAACATGTACACTATATTCACACAGTAGTCCTTTTTTTGAATTGGCACATGAGAGAATCTCATATGTGTGTTGACCACATAAAGTTGCAAGTTTATTTTTCTTACATCAGAAAAATATTTAGCGCTCTCTGGACACCTTCTGAGAAAAATGGTCATGTTTGGGTCTAAACAAATATTCAAGCTAAGCCAGTTATTGTGTTCTTTTAGTTAGGTTCATATAGCTTTAATTTTTTTATTTCTGTAATATTATGCCACACATTTTTTGCATGTAAGTATAATTCACCGCACATTGCGTATTTGATGTCACCGATGGATCATTTAGACTAGATATTTCATTTTGAAATGACATTTTTCGGTTGCTTAGTCTTTTCTAAGAAGACATAAAAGGAGCATCAAGACTGTAAATTTAAGATCTATAGCGATTTTTTCTATTGAAGAAAACAAATCTATTGAAGAAAACAAAAAACTTAGGACGTGAATACAGAGCTGCAGGTCGCTCTGGGAGGGAATTGGAGCGAACGACCAGGTCGCTCCGGGGGTGAGATCGAGCGAACTCGCCCCAACTTCGTCCCAGGTTCGCTCCTGGTGCCCTCCAGCGCGACCCCCTCCAGCTGGCCTGTTACAAAAAGAAGCCCAATTAGCTATTTGAATATAAACAGCCCAACTGGCCTAAAATAATAGAAATATTTATTTTTTAACAGATTAATGGTAAAGATTAACACAGTGGCATCACTACATGGCAAATTAGGGATATTTGTTGGCATGTTTTTCAATTTAAACTATTTATCTACAGCATGATGGAAAATTTGCTAGGGCGATTCACAAAAAGGAATTTGTTGTGGCAAAAAAATACTTGAGACATGGCAAGAAGATTTATTTTTTCCATGCTCCAAGTACTACATTTTCCATGATCTAACAAAATAAATTGACATGAAAACGTACACAAAAGTATTTTCATATTGTAGAGATTTGAGATTTTTCATGGTTCATGTAGATAAAAAATCCCATCATCCATAAGCTACAATTGCCATGATCCATAAAGAAAAAATGCCATGTTTATGGATTGTGACACCTAAACATCTGGGTAAATATAGTTCATACTTGCCATGTTCATAAAGTACGTTTACCATGGAAAACGGAAACTTGTATTTGCCATGAAACACGCAAGCTTAGTTTTACCATGGCAAACGTGCAAAATGGTTCTGTTGCCATGATCCATAAACTAGAAATGCCATGGAACATGTAATGAAATTTCCATGGTTGCATACAAAAACACATGTTGCAAAGAAGAAATTTGTTATTGCCATGCTTCATATAATACATTTGCGGTGGTGAATATAGTATATTTGCCATGACCTAGAAAATAAAAAATTGCCATAGAAATATACACAATTATTTTTTCCTTATTGGATTTTTTTATAGATTTTCCATGGTTTATAAAGGGAAAATATCATGTTTATGGATTGGTGATACCTAAACATCTAGATATATATGGTTCATACTTGCCATGTTGAATAAAGTACACTTTTCAGGGAAAACAAATGCTTGCTTTTTGCCATGGCAAAAGGAATATTAGTTTTTCCATGACAAACGTACAATTTTTTTGCCATGATCCATAAACTAGACTTGCCATGGTTTCATAACGTACACTTGCCATGACAACCTGAAGCTTGCTTTTGCCATGATTTTATAAAGTACACTTGTCATGGCAACCGGAAGCTTGCTTTTCCCATGGCAAACGTTTTTTTCCATGATCATCCATAAATTAGACTTGTAATGGTTTTATAAAGTACACTTGCCATGGCAACCGGAAGCTTGGTTTTGCCATGGCAAATGGAATCTTAATTTTGCCATGGCAAACATAAAAAATGTTTTTTTTACCATGATTCATAAACTAGACTTGCCATGGTTTCATAACGTGTACTTGCCATGGCAACCGTGAGCTTGCTTTTGCCATGGTTTCATAAAGCACACTTGCCATGGCAACCAGAAGCTTGATTTTGCCATGTTAAACGTATTTTTTTGCCATGATCCATAAACTAGAGTTGGAATGGTTTTATAAAGTACACTTGCCATGGCAACCAGAAGCTTGGTTTTGCCATGGCAAAATAGAATCTTAGTTTTGCCATGGCAAACATACACAATGTTTTTTTTCCATGAGGATCCATAAACTAGACTTGCAATGGTTTTATAAAGTACATTTGCCATGGCAATCGGGATCTAGGTTTTTCCATGGCAAACAAAATCTTAGTTTTGCCATGTCAAACATACAATTTTTTTTGGCATGATGATCCATAAGCTAGAAATGTCATGGCTTCATAAAGTACACTTGCCATGGCAAATGGAAGCTTGGTCTTGCCATGGCAAACGAAATCTTAGTTTTTCCATGTCAAACGTACAAAATGTTTTTTTGGCATGATCCATAAGCTAGAAATGTCATGCAATATGTTATAAAATTTCCATGGTTGCTTAAGAAAACATGTTCCAATTTTTTTCCTTGCCATGCTCCATATATTACATTTGCCATGGTGAATATACTAATTTTGCCATGATCTGAACTAAAAGTTACCATGGAAATGAACTCTTTATGAAGGATCCTGGCAAATGTAGTGAAAACTTTCCATGGTTCATAAAGTACACTTGCCATGACAAACCAAAGATAGAAATTTCCACGTTTATGGATTTACAAAAAAAAACTGGATTTGCCAGCGCTTGAGAATTAGAATTTTCCATGCTTCATGAGATTAATTTGCCACAATCTAAAATCTCATTTGCCATGGCTCTAAATTGAAACTATGCATGGTTCAACAAAATTTAAATTGACATGTATAAGACACTAAATTTTCCATGAATGTAACAACATAGGAGACCACCACGGATCAAACAGTGATACTACAAAAAAAAGAGGTGGCGTCCTGACCTTCCGCTGGATGTGTAGCCATTGGTGAATGTAGCTCACATTTGTTGCGTTGCTCCTCAGGTAGAGGTCCTTGGCCTCCTATGCTACAGCCTTCGGTCGCCATGCCGGGAATCTTGGCGGTCGCTGCATCATTTCCCAGGTGGAGGCATGGAGTACCGGACCTCCTCCTCTATGTCAGAGAGGGGCGCGGGCGGAGGTGAATCTCCCCGTCGCGGCCGCGCAGCTCCCCCGAGTGGAGACGGATCTCTGAGGCCACGATCTCCCCGACGCACCCCGCGCAGCTCCCCCGGCGGAGACGGGTATCCTAGTCCACTACCTCCCCGTCGCGTACGCGCAGCTCGCCTGGACCACCACCGCCGCCTCGCCCGGAACGGCTGCAGTCGCCATCCGCCGTCGCCCGTCGCCATGCATCCAGCACATCCCGCGGGTGGAGCCGCACCTCGCCGCCTCCGTCACATCGTTTCCGCGAAGGGAGGGAGAGGGCACGGTGGCAGGCCGTACTCCTCCTCGCCGCCGAACGTCTTTGGCGTCCCCGCGACCACGCAGTCGTCGTCGCCGTCGGCGTGCAGCCGGCGCACCATGGGGTGGAGCTGCACCACACCGCGGCCTTCATTCTGGTTACGCAGCCGTCGTCCCCCCACCTCCTCCTTGCCGCGCAATGGCTCCGGCGACCTCGCCTCCTCACTTTCTATTTTTTCTCTGGATGGATAAGGGAAAGGGGAAAATGCTCGCGCTAGGGAGCCCCAGGAGCGAACACTCGAGCAACTGGTTCTCATATGCTGAGATTCGTGTTTTCAATCGGAGGGCTGACGAGGGGTTCGCGCAAGGTGTGGTCTGAGCTACCGTTCGCTCTATATACATAGAGAAAACTTATGGTTTATAGAGACATGCATTGCACCAGCACATCTATATCTCTTATAAAGCAAAACCCCACTATAAAGTCATTTAAGTTGTCTATCTCAATATGCAAGCTATCCACATCATCTATTTTTTTAGCCAATCAATTGTCCATGTCATCCAATATAGGATCATTTAATTCTTATATCTTCACATGCAAGCAATCCACAACATCCATTCTCTTAGCCAATCAATTATCCATGTCATCTCCACTAATGTATTTATTAATCTCTATATGCAAACTCCACATCAATCATTTTCTAATTATTTTATTATCCACGCTAATAACTTTTAATACACATATTTTGTGTCTAATAAATTTAGTATTTCAACTATGACAAATTACGAATCAACCTATGGTTGAGTTGGTTAGGTGGATGGTTGTATCCCCAGCCCACCAGAGTTCAAATCCCAGATTTGACAATGGTGCTCGCATTTTTCTGGATTTATTCCAGGTCTTCCGGTGATGCACTTTCAGTGGGAGGAGACGTTTCCGTCGAAGACGAGGTGGTTGCTTCGTTAATCTCAAGATGATGTACCGGCTCAGTATTGCGAAGATGCTCATAGGGGTAGGGTGTGCGTGTGTGCGTCATAGGGGTGATTGTATACTCGTGTATGTGAGCGTCAGAGTTGTACTGTGTTCCTCAAAAAAAAAACTATGACAAATTAAATTTGGCATGTTCACTTAAACAACTTAATGTATCATACTTTTTTTACCTTTTTATTTACGCAATATAGTTTTTAAAGGAATTCCCGCGGCAACGCGCGGGTATATTTCTAGTTTACTATACGGATAAACACGATAGTGAATGGATTTTTTTTTGAAAGTGTAGTGAAGGGATTTGGAAGTCGAAAGAGGGGAGGGGGAGGTGCGTTTCCAGACCAGTCCACCACCAAGGCACCAACCAACTTCCTCCCCCGTCTTCTCCCCTCCCCCAAAACCTCCATCTTTGAAAAAGAGAAACCTCCTCGCCGCCGGCCAATCGGGAACCGCCATGGCCTACCTCCCGCCCCACCGGCGCCACTCCAGCGCCTCCGAGCCCGCCCCAACCCCAATCCCTTCCCCGCCCACCTCATCCCTCCGCGCCCTCTCCATCTCCTCCTCTCCTCGCGGGCGTCGCCACCCCCGCCCGTTCGACAAGAAGATCATCCACGCCGCGGGCTGCGTCTCCCGCTGGTCCCCTCTCCCGCCCTTCCCCACCGGCCCCGACGACGCCGAATCTGTCCACCTCGTGCCCTTTTCCTGCGACCCCATCGAGCGCAAGACCGGTGCCAAGCCCCTCGTCCTTGCCCTCTCCTCTCCGGGAAGCCCCTCCGGCTCCACGGAGACTGCGGTCGCATCCATCGTCGAGAGGTTCTTTCCGGACCTCCTAGACGCGGCGGCGAGGGCGACGGCGACGGAGCACGATGTGCCCGCGGAAGAGGAGGTAAAACTGAGCCTCGTGGCAAGGGTGGGCAAGGTCCTGTTCCAACCGTGAGTCTTCTCTTATGATTTCCGTCCTACACTCCTACTATTCCATTTCCTGGACCTGTGCTTCGTCCCACATTGTGATTAATGCGGAAAGAGCTGCTCTGGGTGATGGTGTGTAGTGGTGGATTGCCAGTCTCCCTGGACTTGGTCCGTGACGCCGCAAAAGGATTGAAGAGCGACATCCGTAAATCGTTCTATACGGATTTGCCCAGTGAGTGTTTGGATGATATCGGGCGATTTGCTGGGAAGCTGATGGGGCTGGAGTTCGATTCGTCAAAAGAGCACTACCATGTCAAGGTTTGCTCGTCTAACAATTTGAGAGTCATCACTGGTTGTTGTTCAGATGAGTGGGGATTTATCTTGGGGCCTGTGAATATCTGATAGGTGTTCGACAAGCAGCAAAGTGATTCCACGATGTCTTGCAAATGCACTGTCCAAGAAGATGGGAAGCTTGCAATACACAAGGTTTGTTACCATTCTGTCCTTTCTTTTGTCTTTCAGAACTCAGTGTCACCTAACTTTTAGCACTACCAGGCGTTGATTATATGGGTATGCTTGCTAAATACTACTCCCTCCGATCCATAAAAAGTGTCGTGCATCTAGTACAAAGTTTGTACTAGACACTTATTATGGATCGGAGGGAGTACACAGTATGAAATATCGGGATTTGCATAGTTTTTTTTTATGATTGATGATTATGAACCCCAAGTTAGCTGAGATAATTAATCTATAAGTTGGTATTCATTTAGACGTATGTTAATTCTTAGCCATCAATTATCATGTCTTTCTTAATTCAAAGGATTTTTTGGGCAATACAGATGAAGATATGCACAAATATAATCGATTTGTATACACAAAATCATTCACCATATGCGTACAACTATATGTGGTCTTCTGATTGCCACTCAACTCAAGTGGGTGGTGTTTCCTTCTTTATCTAAACCAGCTGCGTCCCTTGTTTGTGGTCTATTACTTGGACAGTTCGCTCTAAACTCATTATGTTTTCTAACTAAAAAAATGCAGCAATAAACTCAGTCTGACAGCATTTTTATGGAAAAGCAACTATGTTTGTTTGAAATTAGTTGAAGTGAGATTGTTTCACCGGCAGATGTTGTGTATAACTCGATGCGATTATATTAATTTTCCCTTGTTTCTTTTCATTCTACTGTAGATATTGTTGGGTATAACATTAGGACGCCAATTTAGAGCAAACGTTCGCTCAGGGACATGGCAAGCGCAAATGTTTTTTATGGCAACTGATGTAGATGCAGATGGCAACTGCAGTGCATAGCACATGGCCACTCGCTGTAGCTTTTTCATTCAGTTGCCACACGCGTGCTGGCAGTTGCACCCGTATCTACAACGATTGCCATACAAAACGTTTGCTCTTACCATGTCCGGGAGCGAACGTTCGCTCCCTATGATTACCCTAACATTATCCATTTTAGATAGGTGAGGAGATGTGCAAAATTTCATTTATACCATGTATAGGGCCAGTTGGTTAGATTCTAATTATGTGAGCCACGTACCGTTGTTTGTGCTAAATCGCTCAGATATACTGTTCATTACAAGCATCTGGTTAACAATGGTTTTCTTTCTCATTAGTCTTGTTACTTCTGGTGCAGGTTGAATTGAACCAGATACGGCAGTTGGTGGAAGACATATCCTGCTTGTTCAAAGATCATGATTTAAGGCTGATGTTGAGTACGAAAAGGATCCTGAAAAACATAGACGTGAGTTCACATTGGAACTACCTTAAGCCTTTCTGTTACAAGCTTATCTTCTGTGCACTCATCTGATACCATTTGCAGCCTGAAGTGGAAAATGCCATAAAGAACTTTGTGTCTTCAGCTATCGTTGATCCCGATGCTAGAGGGGGACTTAGATGGCCACTTGGGAGCGAGTTGATTGGTGAGAGGTTTAGCATAGTTGGAGTGTGGCATACAACCTACAAATCTTTCAGGAGTAAGTCCTTAAAGTTGTATCTAAGGTGTGCTGACTGGTTTGACCACCGGAGCTCTACTGGAGAGGTTTCCAATGAAGTTACCTTCAAACTAACTGGCATATCCAAGAGGCTGCAGGTTAGTACAGAGTAAATCAGTTTATAAGATAATACAATTTTATTATCTGTGATGTTCCTGAGCAAATCATTTGATTGCATGTGTGATGTATCTGCATTTTATGCTGGCTTTGCTTGACCTAATGTCCAAACAACAATAGTCTTGTGTCTATTTCATAAGCTTGTGATGTGCTGCACACACCTAATATCCTGTTTTACAGTTTTAGTACAGACATATGGGTACTGTGAATTTGGTATTATCATGTCATGCCTAATATTTCTGTTTTCCTACCAGCATATGGCACTTGGAATTAGCATTATTGCCTTTATATTTTCTAACCGACTGGATTGAACAGCACAATGACTTGTCTCCTTAATCATTTACCAGGATGGGAATCAAGAGGTGGACACCCTAAAGGGGATGCTGGAGTCTGCAGTGCGGATGATCTGGGACAGTGTTTTGAGCTACAAGACGGCGCCTTGAGCTTGGGTATGCTCATCGTCATCATCGTGTGCCATACAGTTGTCTGACGGTGCTTTTGTCTTCCTTGCAACTGCAATGGGTGTGGGTTTGCAGACCCTGTCTGTATATAGTTTTAATATCTATACTAGAAGTGAATTACTGAATTGCCATGCTGGTTAATCACACGGGAATGCGATGCGTGCTACCTGCGAGTTACAATTTTCAGATTGTTCGCATTTCAGTTTTCCATCCTCACATTCCCTCGGCAACCTAGATGGAAATGCTGCTCCATTGCCTTAGATTGCTGGTGGTGCTTGGTAACAACATATAGTTTTCCCTTGGGAAACAATACATAGGTTATTACTTATTAGGCTGTGCTGTTAAATTAAGGATTGCTATAAGCATGGCACAATAGGTTATAAACAAGCATAGAAAGCATCACATTTACAAATCAACAAATCAATGGAATACAGTGAGTTATTTGATTGGCTACATATGTATAGATATCACTCCGTACATCAGATGGGTAAATTGATTTCACACGAAATCAACATGTACACAGGACACCATTGGTTGCAACCAAATATTAAAAGAGAATAGATCATCGAGGTACAGGGGAATCATGCATCTTAGAAACAAGCGAAGACACTTCTCTAACCATACAAGTGAGGTGACACAGATAATCAGTCACTCTCCCTTGAACGATTCGAGTGGAGGGGTGTCTGAGCTCATCCAAGTGTTAGCTGCATTATAGGTCCTGAACCCTTTCACATCATCTGCAGCAGCGTAGGACTCTAGCTCAGCCATCTCCTCCGGCGTGAGCTTCAGGGCGAGCGACGCGAGGTTGTCGATCTTTGTAGTCCCGGGGATCGGGCACACGTCTGGGCCCTGGTGGTGAACCCAGGCCAGAGCGAGCTGCAACGGCGTGCACCCTTTCCTCGTCGCCATCTCGTTCATCCTCTCGAAGATCCGCTGGTTCTGCTCGAGGTTCTCGCGCTGGAACCGAGGAAGATTCTGCACGAATGAAATGTGTCGAAAACCAAATTCTCCTTGTGTCATGGAATTCGAACTATATATTCAGCATGAAAATGCACTAGTTACCTTGCGGATATCGCGTTCTGACAGATTATCTGCTGACTTTGCTCCTGAACCGAAGAATCCCCTGCCAAGAGGGCTGTAGGCGACTATGCCAATGCCAAGCTCCCTATAGAACGAACGAACGAACGAACGTGTGTGTTGAGAATCATCACAGGGTAAGAGGAGAGAAACGCAGATGAAATGAAATGGTTTGGACCTGCAGGTAGGAATGATTTCGTCTTCAGAGTCTCTGGTCCAGAGAGACCACTCGAGCTGCACGGCGGTGACGGGATGGACGGCATGGGCTCTCCTAATGGTGGAGGCGGAGGCCTCGGACAGGCCGACGTGCTTTATCTTCCCCTCCTCCACCAGCTTCTTCAGCTCGCCCATCTAGTGGCACAACAAGAATCAGTTGGTCAATGACTGAAGAACTGCTGTGACGATCAAGGTGGACGTCTGCTTGGATTCAGGAAGAAGACAGACCGTGATTTCGATGGGCAGGCGCGTGTCGATGCGGTGCTGGTAGTAGAGGTCGATGCAGTCGACTCCAAGGCGCCGCAGGCTGGCCTCGCACGCCTGCCGAACGTAGTCCGGCGAGCCGCAGAACTCCCACCCCGCCGGCTCCTCCGTGAACCTGACCCCGAACTTGGTGGCCACCTGCACTCCCGCCCCACTACCGGTCGCCGTCGCCAACCCTCCCTGCAGCGCCTTGCCGAGGAGGAGCTCGTTGGTGAAGGGGCCGTAGGCGTCGGAGGTGTCGAGGAGGGTGACGCCGGCGGCGACGGCGTGGCGGAGGAGCGCGAGCATGTCGTCGTCCGGCTTCGCCCACTGCTAGAGAAATGGCTTCTTATGGTGACGCCCTTTTTTAACCTTTAGGTTTCTTAGGTGTGGCGCATTTCAGATGCGCCACTAACTGTACAGGAGATGCGCCATCAAATATTTATTACAGAAAACAAAAAATTAATTTATAGAAAAAGAAAACAAAATACAGAAACAATTACATAAATGGAATTATAGAAATTATTACATAAATAAAAGCATTGCAGAACTAGAGAAAGCATTACATGTTTTCGAGTATTGTTTACAAGTATCGAATACAAGTTATTACAAATGAAATAAAAGAAAACCCTAAAACTAATCTTCGAGTATTGTTTTCTTCACTCCATCTTAATAATGTTGATCATTTTGATCGATCTGTTGCAGCAAACAAGTGAGTGTGAATGACAATGGCATCAATGACCACATTTATCGTTTAAGCATATAGAAAGATACATACACACAACACAACTTTAATAAGAACTGTTCAGCTAAACTAGTAGCATAGACAAAATGATGCATGATACATTTATACAAAGATGGAAAAGTGTTTGTGCAATAGAGATAAATTTATTTAGAACACAAATCAATATTGTTCGGAACTAACAACGCTAAGCATTAAACAATGTACCATGATATTCACATCGATCGTCATCACTTGAGACCGGCTCAGGGAATGGGCGGCATCCTTCTTTCGTCATGAAAGGCCTTGTGTCACGCAAGGCCTTTAGGCGGGCTTCTATCTCCCCGTTGGATGGTGCAATGTTGTTGTGGAAGATCGACCCCTTCATCTGTACTTCATGACGGATGATAGTCGCCATCTCCCTTTGGATGTGAAAGAACTCCTGCCTAAGATTTGCATCGGCGATTGCGCCTTCCTTTCGGCCCACGCTTTCAGATGACTTGGCAGCGTAAGATTTCGCTCTTCCTGTACAATCGCCCGCATGTGATGGAGGGCGTAGTACGCATCCCTCACACTGCCAGCCGGTTGCTTGACGCACGGGAACTGCGTCACGTGGTTGAACACGCTCACGCCGGGCTGATTGTTCCTGTACTTGTGCTTCACAATCTTGCCTCCGGCTTCTTTGTAGCCGGCGAGAGCATCATCCAAAACTCTCATGATATACTTGTAATCTTTTTTGTTCACACTGTCCGAGTCTAAATACACGACATCCGAGTGTTGCGGTGAAAAGCAGATGAGCACGCAGTCTTGATCCTCACTGCATAATTAAAACAATCCAAAAGGAATATTGAAAGAGGACAATGGCAGAAAGCTAAGAAAGCATATATGCTACGGCAGCGAGCGAATGCCTTACTTGGGAGAGTAGGTCATGAGAAATGAATCCTTGTCGGCGTTCTGTAGCATGAATTCTCTGATGTACCCCGCCGCAAGAGTCGCGTCCCCATCATCCCTCAAGATGCTTTCACGCATGTAGAAGGGGTCCAATATCGCAACGCCCGGGGTCTTATCTCTCCTGATACTCATAGAAAGACTGAGCGAGAATAGACGGATAAGGCTATGGTCCAGCCGCTTGAGATGAAACAAATTGAAGATCTCTGAAAACCGCAGGATTATCATATCCGCGGGGACATTGTTGATGAAACCCATGTTGAGTGGCACCTTGGCCATGAAAACTGGGTATGAGGGATTCTTCTCTCGAAGAAGCATCTTCTCTAATGCCATAACACTATGATGCACACTCTGCATATCCGAAGTTGCAAGATGTCATTAGGTAGCATCGCTCTACCCGCCACATGGATTTCAAAAGAGAGATCCTTGGGTCTCGGCGGCCCGTCCTGAGCCCTGATCGGCATCGGAGGTTGGCTGCTCGAAGCGCCCTTCTTTCTTTTCCGTCCCTTCTTCTTTTCTGATTTCGAGCAGTCTGCACCGGCCTTTATCTGCTCAGTGGCCGCCTTATGGAGTGTGGACGGACTGAGAATAGATCTCATTGTGGCATCTGCCTGAGGCTCGGTGAAGGCGCAAGCTGCTGGAGACATCTCCTGAGAAGCAGCGAAGAGACGCGTAGAGCAAGCAGGCTTCGCGGGAGGATCAGCTGGACCGCGAGCTTCCTAGTCATGCTGATAGGCTCCTTCAGCATGAGGCATGATTAAGTCATCAGCATCATACAAAGTATTGATGAACTGGTCGGCGCTGATATCATCATCAAGATCGTCGTCTTCTTGTTGTGCGTCGATGGGATCATGTGGCGTCGGCACGACAACTACCGGCGTTGTCCTTGGTGTGGTGCCCCCTTCCCCCGTCATCAAACGCATTTGGGTCTTCGGCCAAAGGCATATTTGGCCGAAACAATCATTGAGGACTGCTGTAAGGCCCGATATGCGGTACTGTTCCAGATCTAGGTGTTTCCACCCAGATCCGGGGACGAAGCACATATCGGTCCCACCGCGACATATGACATAGCCATATGCCCCGGATTTCCAACATGATATCACAACATTACAGATACAAGGATACAACATCTCATACAATCGGCATACAACTGCCTCAAATAAAATACAACAGCGGAAGATACATGTCTAAGTACAGACTACAAGCAAATGCCTACTGGCAAAGAGAAAAGCATCGATCCCATAACCACACGGGTCCAGGCCCTCCGCCGGGATCCGCCTAACTAGTCGTCGTCGAGTCTCCACGTGAAACGTCGATCACCATACCTGTTGTCGATCAAGAACCCTGAAAAGAGTTAGGGGGTAGTATCATGAGTACAGAAGTACTCAGCATCCAACTGTAGTGGTCATCTGACCCAGCAAGGACTTCATCACTCGTCATTCTAGGACAACTAGTAGTTTACGGTAAGGAAGGGGTAAGTGGTGAGGTTGCTGCCGCACTAGCATTTATGAAGTGGCTAACGATCTAGAGAGTAAGGTAAGAAGCCAAGCATTCGATGAGGAATCGCCTCCAACAAGTCTGCTATCCACCTACTACGCAAACATAACACCTATCCTATCCTTGTCCTCCTCTTCGCATCCCAACGAAGAAGAAGCAGTCAAGGCACACACACGTTGATCAAGTTGTATTAAGATTATCTCAGTTGTTGTTGTCTATGAACAAGGAGTAGGTCTCAAGTCGTCCATAACCATGGACACGGCTTCTCGAAAAGATTTAACCCTGCAGGGGTGTACCAACTGCCCATTACAAGGCTCCGCACACACGTCCATCTCTCTCAGTTGCTACCCATCACAGGCAACCATTTCATGATTTAGTTCCAAGAGATCCGAAACGACAGGTCCCTCTAGCTAACAACGAACAAATCCGAGTGGCCCCCGGGGAGTCGACACCCAATTCAAAAGCTGGCCACGCTCTCGGATCGGACTCTTCCGTATGGCCAAGGTCAGTAAGTCACACCTGAATATTCAGGGGACCCCTAGCTCACCAAGTGTGGACCAGCGAGAGAAACTATGTCTCCACTGGCCCGGGTTGTTCTAAAAGATATCTGCTAGGAGCGACCCGACAAGATATATATGCATGTTTTCAAATGGTAAATCAGCTTGGGCCACCTCTAGAAATGTTTGAAGCTAGATAGGTAAGAAAAGGGGACCCCATAAAATCCCACACGCGGTTAGGCACGCTCAGTCTTAAAACCAATACCCGGAACTCGGGTCCTAGGTGACTCGAATGGAACAAAGCGTCGGGGCGGGATAGCCTAGACCTTCCATCCTTCGTCGAATATAGTCAACATTTATAATAATCATGTCATCAACAACAATATAATAATGTAATATCCCAAACCCAGGGGTAACAGGTAACATCGTAGCATCCTAAGCATGCATACTAAGCAGGGGCTGAGCAACGAGCAAAAGTAACATAGCAGTACAAGGTTTGCTGGGAGGGGACATGGCTGTATCGGTTTAAAAGAGGCTGTAAACATGTGGTAGGATCAAACATCGAGCCTATCCTAGACTAGCATGCAAACCGCTGGTTGAAATAGAATGGATCATAAGTAATGTATAGTCCTTGCCTGTTGATAAGTCGGGTTCCGAAGGTGTAGTTGATCGCAAGCTCGCATCGTCTCCGAGAGGTACCCGCGGGAGCACGCAAGAAGTAAACACTTAAAAGCAATCAACGGTGCACCACTATTACTACGGAGCAATACAAGAGCAAGCATCAACAAGAAGTAACACGAGACATCACACCTACCGTCGAGAGCGGTTACTAACGATTTAAGTGGAGTACTCGTCACACACGACGAATACCGCACGTTTACGATGGTTCAAGTTGTTTAGCTACAGGTGATCAACCAACGGTTGTTAACATGGCAACTCAAGCAAGCATAGCATAGCACACAAACATTGCAAGGGTGAGGCACAAATAAACTACCTAAGCTAGTCAATTTAAGTGGGGTGAAATCCTAGACATGCAAACTATTGCGGACCCCACGATAAAAATGGAATTTGGTACTGTTTTGCCCCTAAACATATTTTATTATTTTTATTAGCAAGCAAGAGCAGCATAAACACAATCTACATGCAATTCTAGTCAAGTTACATATAAAGAACATTTTAAAAAGAGCAACAGATAAAAAGTTATAGCAGTTACAGCTTACAGTGGCAAGCAGTGTAATTAGCAGATAAACAACAAGTAAACAAAGTCAAACATGGCAAAGGAGCACAAATTATTAAACTAGACACAATTCTAAGCAAGTTTCATATTTTACGCGTCGCAATCGGAGCTACGGTTAAAAAGTTACGGGCACTGCAAAAATCCTAATACAAACTGCCTAAATAAATAAATAAAACTAGCAGCAGAAAAAAAGACTAAACGGGCCGAAAGCTACTGGCCCAACAGAAAAAAACAAAACAACAATAAAAAAAAAGAGGGCTGGGGCGCCTCACTTTGGGTCGTGGCCCACTGGAGGGGCTGGCGCTGGCTGGGCCGCCTGGCTTGGGCCACCGGGCTGGGCGCGCCGGCCCACGCGGGCGCTGGGGAGGCCAGCCGGCTCGTCCCGATTGGAACGAGACGACGACGGCGGGGCTCGGCACGCCGGCCGGCCAAGCCGACGAGGGGCGGCGCTAGGTGGCTGAGGCGGGCGCGCGGAGGAGGAGGCCGAGGGCAGGCGACCGCTGCCGGATCTGGTCCGAGCGACGACGGACGGTGCTCCAGGGCGCCGCAGGGAGCTTCGAGCTCGGGGGCGTCTCCATGGCGCGGCGGCGGCTTGCTCCCGTGCTTCCGGCGGCTGCCTGCGAAGGGAGAGGCGAGGAGGTTAGGCAGGGAGGAGAGGAGAGGGAGGGGCGCGGAGGAGAGGGAGGAGAGGCGCCGGCGGCTGCGGCCTGCTGCTCCGGCGGCTCCACGGCTCGGGCGGCGCGTCCATGGCAGGGGAGAGAGAGAGGAGAGATTGGGAGGCTGGAGGCGATCTCGGCCGTCAGATCGGGCGATCTCGGCCGTCAGATCGGGCGATCTGACGGTCCAGATCTGCTGGGCTGGAATTGCTGCGGAAATTGGGGTAAAATAGGGGTGTGGCTGCAAAATGTGGCTAGGGAAACCCTAAAAATGGGTGGGAGTGTGGTGGTCTTTATATAACATGGGTGGCTGGCAGTTTGCAAAAACATCCCCGGTTTTTATCTCGCGCGTCCGCTGCTCACGTTTCTGACCGCCGGGGGTCCGCAGGACCTCCGATTCGGGTAAAACTTCGAACTGCGCGATCAGTGCGTCGAGCCGGAGGCGTTCACCTCGCGCTGGAACCGCTCCGAAAACACTTTCCGGCGCGCTATAAAAATATCCCGTTTAGTTATTAAATGGGGTTTTTCGGTCCGTTGGTTGCGGCTAGTCTCGTGCGGTTTTCGCGACGGTGATCGGGTGAAACCCGGTGTCGCAAAGGTCGAGTGTCAGGGTTGCAAGGGTCGGTCTCCGTCCGGTACGAGATAAGAGGGGGGAAAATAATCGCCGATCGGTAAATCGGGGATGCAAACACCGCAAACCAATCAGGCAATCAATCAATTCACACCGAAAACAAAAATTTTAATTTTTACAAAAACTGGGCTGTTACAACTGCCGTCTCGTCCTCATCGTATCCGGGGGGTTGAATGGGAGGTTCCACTCTCTCGTAGACCGAAATCACGAGAGAGATTTGAACCCTATGCATCTCCGGTGCCATCGGCCTATTGTGCATCACTCGATTTTGGGGTTGAAGGATTTTACCTTTGGCAACATCCTTCAACTCGCCGTCCACGACTTGTAGTAGAATGCATGGAGTGTCCTCCTATGAAAGAGACATATGCATTTAGGGATCAGAGAGATGCCAGTAATAAAAGGCAAGGAGATGAAGTCCTCGTTTTAGTTGCGGACTCTTATAGTTACCTTGAGGGCGTCGAGGTCGGCCAATGAAGAGACCCCGCCGACGACGGCGGGCATGCAAGAGACGAAGGGTGCACTGCCTCCCGTGGTGTCGGTCGCCCTTTTTTCACTACCGGAGGGTGCATTATTATTATGCCCCGGTTGCTCGATCGTGGCTGGAGGAGTCACCATCACGTCCGGCGCCGACGTCGCGGTGTTGGCGGCCGGAGTCGGTGCGGGAGCCGGGACTGCGGCCGCGCGTGGTGCCCGAGTTGCTTCCGACCATGATCGGGACCGGTATGGGCCCTTGTCCACCACACGCTTGCCAATTCGCGAGCGATTGCATCATATCAGGAAGGAGGGCGCTCATCGTCTTCGCCACTTCGTCCTGGAAAAGCTGCGGAAGCATGTTCACTTTCTCCTCCAGTCCACGAACATAAGCGGCGTCTTCTTCGGTCCTTATCGCCTTGCGCCCCCTCGAACCCGACTGCTCCGCCGATTTCCCATAATATTCGGACCAATTTAGGTCCGCACCAAAGCCGACCACACGACCGACTGACGATGTCTTCACCGACACGTTCTCAACCTTCTTAACCTTGTTCATCGCCCTGTTAAAAGTGGTGTCCCACGGGCCGGCCGGCTTAATAGACGAGCCCTGGGATGAGGCCGCGGCGAATTCATCTTCCTGCACAAAGAATGTGAAACACTAAGAAGCTGAACTTCAGGAACTAGAATTCAATCGACAAGGAAGTCACGTGGTGAACTACTTACCACGGCAGCCGTAAACTCCTGAACCTTAGGATCGAGAACTATGTTCGAGGTTTCTTTGTCCTTATGGCTCCGGGCCCTCACAAAGAATTCAGTCTGTGGATCAACTTTGTATTTCTCAAAGGGGTTAGGTAGGCCCGCAGCGGCATACTCGGCATCCTCCTTGTCCCATTTAGGCTTGGAATGTCTGTAACCACTGGCTCCGAGACGGTGGTTACCTATGACTTGCGCCCGCATCGCCTTTCCCTTTGCACTCGCGGCCTTGGCGTCCTCGGACTCACACCTAGCCTTGAAAAAGTCGTAGGTAGCTTCATCGATCATCGGCTCTTTCTCCTTGAGCTCCTCCCAGGATTTTCCATGCTCCATAATTGCCTCCTTCACCTGGGTTTTCCAACTGGACAAGGCTTTGCTCATCCTCCTGAGGGCCCATTTGTTTACCTTGTTCCCTTTGAGGTTTTTGTTGTTGTACGGGTCCGGGAACTTGTATCGTCTGTGCAACTTGTCGAGAAGGAGCTGACAATAATGAGTGTTGTCACGACTCCTTAGGTTTATTGTGGTGATCGGGACGGTGTTCCGGAGGATCGCCGCGACTTGACGGCCGTACCCTTCCGAGAAACGTTGGGGCTCGGTAGGAATCCCAACGGAGGTCACAACGATAAACTCTTGCCTGATGGTGCCGACCTTGGTTGGTTTCCGATTCCGCTTCCTCGACTGGCTACCATCTGTGTTTGAGCCACCGGCATGATCATCCTCGTCGGCGGTGTTCCTCTCCCCTTCCTCCATGTCATCATCCTCCGATGAGTCGGACTCCGACTCTATCTCCTCCTCATACTCCTCCTCGCGCCGGAGGTACTTCCTCTTCTCTCTGCTCCTCAACCTCTTCCTCTGAGTATTCCCAAAATTGCTTCCTTTTTTTCCCGGCTGAGAAGAAGGATCGGCGTCGGCTCCGGTCGACATGTTTGCACTAGTACAATATTAAGAAATGCAACTACTTAATTAATTATCACAATAAATAAATGCAAATACTCTCATGTTAAAAAAAATATCAAAGGTCATGCACGAATTCACAGAAAAATTCGGCATGACCTTTGCTATTTTTCTTAACATGAGAGTGCCCCATTCTCAACTGAAACGGAAGTTAATCAACATTCCGGGAGAAAGGGGATAATGATTTGTACCTGCACAAAAAAATGCCTACATATATGCACAAGCAACATATATATAGTGTAGAACAATACATATTCTAGCAATGCACTAAACAGTGCATAAAAATATTGATAAGAAAAGCATCTTGTCAATGCACAAAAAACATCATTTAAAAACAACAATCTCCCTAACTAGTCACTTCACAAAATTTATCTACAAAATTTATATACATCCATTTATCTACAAAAGTTTTCATTAAGCTATAAACTTCATTTTGTCTGAATTTATCTATACTACTTGCAAGTTCTACTTTCCAACACCTAAAACAATAACAGATCATTGCTTCCTTTTATCTCTTCTAAATTTATTAAAACAGACCCTACACATGTTTTTTGCTATACATATTTAGTTTTGAAATGTAAATCGTTTTAATTTCAAATTTCCATCTCAGCATTGTAAATGTAAATCACTTTAACAATTCAGTACTTGCACTTGCATGGATCAGAAAAAAAATAGAGTTGCATATCAATAAGAAACCTAATAACTACTTACTTCTTTTTTTAGGATTAAATCTTTAATTCAATTTTACTAAAGACCATCTAATGGAAGAATAGAAGTGTTGGCTCTTTGAATTTCTACTAAATGAGCTGTAGAACAGAGCATATAATCTCTTACAATTAAATCTAGTGAGCACAAATTCCATGTTATTGATCATCAAAGGCAAACTTTGATTTCTCTAAGAAACAATTAGCATAATCAAGATCAAATCCCCTCTGTTCTCTAGGTTTTGCACATGAGCAGCAACAACATCGAGCAGCTTCGAGCGAGTGGGGGTTGAGGGCGGCCATGGCCACCACGGGCGCCGTCGGAAGCCAGCAAGGGCGAGGCAAAGATGGAGGGGAGGGGGGAGCAGGGGAGGAAGGATTTACCTGGACGGCGGAGACCACTCGAATGGCAGGGGCGGGGCCGGCGTCGAAGTAGAGGCGACATGGTGGAGAGGCGTCTCCTAGGTCGCCGTGGAGGGGTTGGGGCAGCTTCGGCGGTCGACGGCGAGGAGCGTCTCCGGTGGTCGAAGGCGACGAGACGGGGGGCTCCTCCGGCGACGCGCGGTGGCGGCTAGGGCTCGAGTGTGTGGGGAATGGTTGTTGTGCACGGGCGAGGGAAGGGGCCCGATGGAGGTTAAGGCTTAGGGGTGGCGCATTTCTCCATAATGCGCCACCAAGAGGTGTCTTATGCGTGGCGCATTTTGACATAATGCGCCACGCATAAGAAACCTCTGGGTGGTGCATTCTGGCAAAATGCGCCACCCCTAAGCACATTTAGTGGCGCATTTATGAAAGATGCGTCACCCCTAAGAGTTTTTTTAATTAATTGGCCTAGCTATCTATCTAATTTTTTATCGCTACTAGTTTTCTTATCGCTACTAAATATCTGTTTTTTTTAGCGAGGCCATGGCCTTCCTTCCCATCGGTGTGTTAATCATCCTATCGATCCACGTACCATGCCTTAACCGTGTAGCGGCATTTGGAAACATATTTTTAATTAAAGTATAACCAATTCATTTTTTAATTAAAGTTTGAACAGTTATTTATTTTTTAATTAAAGTGAAACCATTTAAAAAAATTAATTATGGAGTTAGGCATGGTGCCTCGATTATGTAGGTTCGGTCATAGATATGCCTCTTTATCA
The DNA here is from genome assembly GCA_950022295.1 of Bromus sterilis. Lineage (NCBI taxonomy): Eukaryota > Viridiplantae > Streptophyta > Magnoliopsida > Poales > Poaceae > Bromus > Bromus sterilis. Next base: position 276,116,297 of record OX465599.1, on the reverse strand, counting down.
AGAAAGATTTTTTTTTTACCAATAGCAATTCGTGAGCTGGCCCGTTCAATTCATGCCTAAATGAGAATGATCGCTAGCACTGATAGAGCAAACATCCCAGAACACACACAAATGCCAATTCACTGCTAACCAGATGATGAGAATGCCTAAATCATGATCGAAGTATAAGAATGTGATCATCAATTACAAAGTGCAGATTAAATCCATCACCAACAAAGTGATCATGAATTACAAAATATTTAAAAAAAAATTTGGAGCTAGAGTTTCCTCACGATCTTCTTCTTTCCCTTCTTTGTCGTGGTTGAATAATTTAGGCCCGGGACGCCTTCACTTTTCCTCTTGAACGGGAGACCTTTCTTCGGTAGGGTTGTGGTGTATGTATCCTGAGCGGCATAGTCATCTTCCATCTTCGGGTCGCCGTACTTGTCAAAGTCTTGCTCGTTGGCGACTCCATCCATTCCGATGATGTTTCTTTTGTCTCTCCTCACTACAACGCGGCTCGGCTTTGATGGGTCGGTAATGAAGAAGCATTGGTCCACTTGGCTAGCCAGTACCCATGGATCATTTTTCGCGGTGACGTTTGCGCCTGCAGACTTGGATTTGGCTTCGGGTATAACCATGGTGGTGAAGTACCGGTCTTCTTTTACGACGCTCTTGGCCCATCTCACACGGAACATCGACATCTTCTCTCCACAGTAGTCGAGCTCCCATATGTCCTCGATCCTTCCGTAGAATCTTTCCTTGACGTCATCGGTGTAGAATATCCCCGTTACCCCTGAGTTCTGGTAATCGCAGTTATTGTCCTTTTCCTCCGTGTAGAATGTGTAGCCGTTGATATCATATGCTTGATAGGTCATCAGGTTGCGTGCAGCACCCTGTGACAAGGTGAATATCATCTTTTCGTCCTCGGAAGCGTTCCTTCGCGGGGTATTAGCACGAAGCTCATCCCTGAACCAAGCCATGAAACCGGAGTTGTGCTCTTTGATTAGCCGTGGATCTCGGTCCGTTATCTGCAGGCCCTGGTCACTGTACTTCTTCCTGATTACATCCTTGTGCTTTATTATCCAAGGATCGACCAGCTGGATGTGTTGTAGCGCGACTAGGCTTGCTCTTTCAAAGTCGATGCCTCGACCCTCGAAGTTGACATGCATTGCGCGGCTTCCCTCCTGGTGACCACACCCATCGATCCTGCCAAAGTGCTTGTTGACGGGCAGACCAACAGGGTTCTCGGTGTTGAGATAATTCATGCAAAAAGAGATGCACTCTTCGGTTAGAAGGCCCTTTGCTATGCTTCCATCTGGACGGGACCTGTTACAAACGTATATTTTTGATGTGTCCATTCATCCTTTCGAACGGCATCATGCTACGCAGAAACGCAGGCCCGAGTTGGACGATATCCTCCACGACATGGATCAGTAGATGCACCATAATGTCGAAGAACGCGGGCGGGAAATAGATCTCAAGCTCACATAGTATGAGCACGATCTCCTCCTGTAGCCTTTTGAGTTGTGTAGAGCAAATCGACTTCCGAGAGATGACGTCAAAAAAGTTGCAAAGGCCAAACAACGTTTCACGGACGTGCTCGTCCATTATCCCTCGGATCGCAACCGGGAGAATCTGCGTCATCAGCACGGCACAGTCGTGAGATTTCATCCCGCTGAAACGTTGCTTCGCCTCGTCTAGGTATCTGCTTATCTTCCCCGCATAGCCGTTCGGAAATTTTACTCCTATGAGGCAATGGATAAATCGCTTGATCTCCTCCTCGCACAGAGTGAAGCATGACGGGGGGTAGTGATCAATACCAGTCTTGTTCTTGGTCGTCCTTTTTCGTTTGCGAGAGTTTTGCGTTTCTGTATCCTCTTCCTCCTCCGGCTCATCATCGTCGTCACTAGGGGGGTGAAGTTCCCTCCTGATGCCCATAAATTTCAAGTCATTCCTTGCTTTTGGCCCGTCCTTGGTCTTCTCCGGCATGTTGAGCAGCGTGCCAAACAAGCTCTCGCACACGTTCTTTGTGATATGCATGAGATCAAGGCTATGAGGACTGCGGAGGAGACTCCAGTATTCCAAATCCCAGAAAACATACCTCGCTTTCCATACCCTCATCAACGGCTGAGTCTTCTTTTTTTTCTTTCCCGGCGCGGGGCACTCTTTCCAAGTTTTCAGAAAGTTGTCGATTTCTTTGTCGCTCCTTCGAGCTGGGGGTGCTCGGAGCTCCTCACTTCCATCAAACGGATGTCCCTGTTTTCTCCACGCGTGTTTCTTGGGAAGCCACCTCCGAGACCCCTGGAACACGGTTTTTGAAGATTCGGGATCTTTTGGTAGCTGGCGGTACGTTGTATTATCCATGCATCTAACGCATGCACAGAATCCTTGGACCACCTGCCCTGAGTAATATCCGTATCCGAGATAGTCGTGCACCGTCGTGATCACCGCGGCTTTCATTGGGAAATATTCTTTTGCCGCGGCGTCCCACGTATTGACTCCGTCTTTCCATAAAGTTTCTAGCTCCTCTTTCAACATCTGCAGATATAGATTGAGGTATGTACCTGGTTGTTTCGGCCCTTGAACTAGCATACACATTGTTATGTACTTTTTCTTCATGCACTTCCAGGGGGGAGGTTGTATATGCATACAAACACGGGCCAGGTACTATGTGTGCTGCTCTGGCCGCCAAACGGATTGACTCCATCGGCGCTCACACCAATCCTGAGGTTCCTTGGTTCTTTCCCAAAATCTGGGTATTCGAGGTCCAACGCAGTCCATTGGCTACCATCTGAAGGTTGCCTCAGCATTTCCTCCTTTTCCGGATCCAGGGGAAAGGGTCATCCTCTTTTAGCATCTTTCTATCTGCGTGCCAGGTCATGAGCTTTGCTTCCTCGGGATCTACGAAATACCTCTGCAGACGAGAAGTGATTGGAAAGTATCATACCACTTTTCTAGGAACTTTCTTCCCTCTCTTGTATCGACTAACACTGCACACCGAACATGTGGTTTTATCTTCGTCCTCACCCCGATAGATCATGCAATCATTTATGCAGACGTAGTATTTAACGTGCGGAAGATCGAGAGGGCAAAGGACTTTCTTGGCCTCAGCGATACTAGTTGGGCACGTGTTTCCCTTCGGAAGACGATCGTGCCAGAATGCCATGTTATCATCGAAGCTTTCGTTGGTCCATTTGTGTTTTGCCTTCATCTCCATAGCCCCAAGTGTTACATTCAAGCGGGTATCCCCGTCGTTGCATCCTTTGTACAACTTCGTAATCGCATATTTCTCGAGTTGCGCCATCTTGGCCTTCTCTCTAGCCGCACCTCTTGCATTCACCGCCTCTTTGACAAGAAGCTCTTGAACATGAGGGTCCCGCACCCATCTTGAATCCTCATGTCCGGCATCTCGATCTTCATGATCTGCTTCGGCATTTTCTTCATGATCATGTACGGGATGCTCTTCGTCTTCTCGCCCGCCGTTGTTTTCTGGTTGCCCTTCCTCATTTACTGGCGCATTGACGTCCTCCTCCTCACCAGCTTCATCACTTATCCACCGTGTGTAGCCATCCATCAAACCATTACGCTTCAGGTGTCTTTCCAATATTCCGGAATCAGGCTATGTCACGCACTGCAGTTTGCATCTCCGACACGGACATCTTATATCTGTCCTATTATTCTGTAGCATGTCGTTTGTCGCACATTGCATCCACCTAGTCACGGTGATATCGCTAAGCATCTCGCGGACCATGATTGACTGCGTGCACAGAGAGCAACACAATTATATATCACGGTCGTCGCCGAATTTTTTTGGCATGACCTTCCCTAATAATGCATGGGAGCATGCGGAGAGTGCGCCAGAAATTTGCTGAAACGGAAATGAATCAACATTTCGTCAAAACGTTGGCAACTCAAGATTTCACATATATATCAAACCACCATAAGCTTCACATATACACTTCACATATACATCAAACCACCTCAAGCTTTCACATATACATCAAACCACCTCAAGCTTTCACATATACCTCAAACCACCACAAGCTTCACATATATACTTCGCATATACATCAAACTCAAGATTCACATATACATGAAACCGCAAGCTAATAAAGGGAATTATGGGTGATAAATGGAAGAAAAGAGTTGGGGAGGAGGTCCACTTACTTTAATATGAAACAAAGTAGATTTCAAGCCAAGTATGGATGGATAAATGGAAAAAATGAGGTGGGGAGGAGCACAAAACCGAATAGAGCTAGGTGAGAAGAGTAGATCTAGTTTGAGAAGTGTGTGGAGTGAATGAGAAGTGGTAGGCGGGGTGGAGTAGATAAGGGTAGCTCCACACTTAGGGGTGGCACATATTGCATGTCAGTGGTGGCGCATATTGGAAATGAGCCACCCATAAGCTCTTAGGGGTGGCGCATCAGCAGTATGCGCCACCTATAATGTTCTTAGGGGTGGCGCATTTTGCCAAATGCGCCACATATAAGAGGATCCAGGGCTGGCCCACCCTTATGGGTGGCGCATTTTACAATATGCGCCACCTCTAAGATCTTAGTGGTGACACATTTTTAACCAGTGCGCCACCCATTACATCCTAGTGGCGCATTACACTGAAGATGCGCCACCAATAAGATTTCCATGTATAGGCTTTTCTCTAGTAGTGGCCGGGCCGTAGTTGGCGGACATGCCCATGCAGCCGAGGCCCTGTGCCGAGACGTCCAGCCCCTGCGAGCCCAGCTTCATCCAAGGCACCGTCAGCCCGGCCATGATGAAGATGAACTAGCTAGCTGCCCGGTGAGTAATGGCCGTCACGTCTCCCGTGAGCTTCGCAGCGCCGACGGGGACGCTTTATATGGATTTTGAATTTTAATTCGGCCTTCTGGTGGTCTTTGTTGACGGAAGTGCTTGCATCACGTTTCAGAAGAGAATGATAGTTTAAGGGAGCGACTAGGCTCACATGCGATGATGTCAGCTCATATGTTTTTTAACTGGGTTTTTGTTTGTTGTTTGAGGTTGATATTTTGTCTAGTGGACTTCAATGAAAAGAAAAAAAGGTCTGTGTAATTGCAATATTTTTTAATTCGGTTTGGATTTTGTTGTGCGTGTAGTTGCGTATTAGTTTGTATACATTTTGAAAATGTTTTTTAATTTTAATTTGATTTTTTTTAGAAATAAATAATGAAAATTGAAGTGTTTCTATATTTTTATTGAAAATTTAAAATTTCGGACAGAAAAAAAGCAAAGCCCATCGCAAATGGAGTAAAAACAGGATAAAAGAAAAATGATCTGTTACAATTGTGTTAAAAATGTTGAATAAATAATCTCATACTATATAGAAAATGTGTATGTCATAATCTATATTTTTAAAAGAAAAATATTTGCATACAAGTGTTACAAAAAAAATTGTATCCTACACTGCAAAAAATTGAGGATTATATTGTGTATGTGAGGGAGGATGCAAAATTTAAGAAAAAAAGCACAACCGTACCAAATTTTTATACTACAATAAATGTAAAGAAGTTGGACATAGTTGTGACTCATTGGTGGACTTGTAACTGAGAAAAAAAATTGGATCCAGTTACCCTCGTTGGTGGACTTGCAACTGAGAAAAAAAATCAGACCCAGTTGCCACTCATTGGTGGACTTGCAACTAAGAAAAAATCGAACCAAGTTGTGACTCGATGATGGACTTAAAACTGAGAAAAAAGTCCGAACCAGTTGCGACTCATTGGTGGGCTTGCAACTGAGAAAAAAATCGAAACCAGTTGCGACTCGTTGGTGGACTTGCAACTGAGAAAAAAACGGACCCAGTTGCGACTTGCTGGTGAACTTGCAACTGAGAAAAAAATATGACCCAGTTGCGACTCGTTGGTGTACTTGCAACTGAGAAAAAAATGTCAGAACCCGTTGCGACTCATTGGTGGACTTGCAACTGAGAAAAAACCGAACCAAGCTGTGAATCGATGATGGACTTGCAACTGGGAAAAAATTCGGAACCAGTTGCGCCTCGTTGGTGGGCTTGCAACTGAAAAAAAATCGAAACCAGTTGCGAATCGTTGATGGACTTGCAACAAAAAAAAGTCAGACTCAGTTGCGACTCGTTGGTGGACTTGCAACTGAGAAAAAAATCGAACCCAGTTGTGACTCGTTGGGGGACTTGATAATGAGAAAAAATCCGGATCCAGTTGCAACTTGTTGGTGGGATTGCAACTAAGAATAAAACCGGACCTAGTTGCGACTCAATAGTGGACGCAGAGCAAGTGATCCCGAGCTCATATGAGCTCGGGTGAACAGTAAAATCGAAAAAAAAATAAAAAAATCTGAATTTTTTTGTGGCGAACATTTGATAAATTTTGGATATGCATGCAAAATTTCATCACAAAACAACATTTGTGGAATACACAGCAAAAAAAACAAAATTGATGCTCCAAAATGTTATTTTTTATAGCATTTTGGAGCATCGATTTTGTTTTTTGCTGTGTATTCCACGGATGTTGTTTTGTGATGAAATTTTGCAAGCATATTAAAAATTTGTCAAATATTTGCCACAAAAAAATTCAGATTTTTTTGAATTTTTTTTGAATTTTTTTCGATTTTACTGTTCATCCCGAGCTGATATGAGCTCGGGATCACTTGGGTACTTCCCCTCAATAGTGGACTTGCAACTGAGAATAATAAGTTAGACCTAGTTGTGACTCGTTGGTGTACCTGCAACTGAGAAAATAAACGAACCCAGTTGCGACTCATTGGTGGGCTTGCGACTGAGAAAAAAAATCGGAACCAGTTGCGACTCGTTGGTGAACTTGCAACTGAGAAAAAAAAAGTCGGATCCAGTTGCGACTCGTTGGTGAACTTGCAACTGAGAAAAAATCGGACCCATTTGCGACTCGTTGGTGGACTTGCGACTGAGAAAAAAATGTCGAACCTAGTTGCGACTCGTTGGTGGACATGCAACTGAGAAAAAAATTAAACCAAGTTGCGACTCGATGATGGACTTGCAACTGAGAAAAAAGTCGGAACCAGTTGCGACTCGTTGGTGGGCTTGCAACTGAAAAAAAAATTGGAACCAATTGCGACTCGTTGGTGGACTTGTAACTGAGAAAAGAAATCAAACCCAGTTGTGACTCGTTGGTGGACTTGAAAATGAGAAAAATGGTCGGATCCAGTTGCAACTCGTTGGTGGGCTTGCAACTGAGAAAAAAAATCGGACTTAGTTGTGACTCATTGGTGGACTTGCAACTGAGAATAATAAGTCCGACCTAGTTGTGACTCATTGATGTACTTGTAACTGAAAAAACAAACCCAGTTGTGACTCGTTGGTGGATTTGCAAAACCCCTCTAGTTACGAGTTGGTCGTCGACTTGTAACTAGAGCACAAAATGAAAAAGTTAAAGGTCCAGTTGCGCATCGGTGACAGGAATAGAAAAAAATGAAAAAAAATCATCCCCTCGGACCCCCATCCCTCGGTTGCGAGACGGTCGTCAACTTGCAACTGAAACATATAATTAAAAAGATGAAATACCCAATTACGAGTTGATGGGTGACTTGCAACTGGATTGTAAGTGAGTCGATGAGCTACTTGCAACTCGATTGTGCGTGAGTCGATGAGCTACTTGCAACTCGGTTGGCGAAAATTTCTTTTTGCGAGTCGACAAGCGACTTGTAACTGGGTTATAAAAAACCGGTTACGACTCGATGAACGACTTGTAACTAACTTATGCAAAAAACAGAGAAATAGAAAAGGAGAAATAAAACATAATTCTTACAAAATCTTAAGTTTTTCAAATAAATCATTAAATTCAAATCAAAACAATAAATAAATAAAGTGTGAAGGAAAAATGAAAATAAAAAATATCACAACTCGAATCTAGGCAACAAAACATGTATCGACACCATGTATCAATAAAAAAATGTTTTCAAATTTTATAAAAACATATACAAAAATCATACTCATGAATTTGAATAAAAGGAAAATAATATAAATGGAAATGAAAATAAGAAACAAAAGAAAAACAATAAAATAATTTGTGATCAAGATATGCACACCTTTTAAGACGAATAGATCAAACGGTTAGAAATTTAAATAAGACATCACTAAAATTTATCTAGATAAGAAAAATAGTAGATCAACTAAACAAATTCCGTAAATTAAAACAAATAAATAAATAAAGAAAAATGACAAAAGAAATATAAAAGAAAAAAAATAAGAAAAAAATATGAATCTGAAAAGTTATGATTTTTCTTAAACAACAAAAAATCTTTTTTCTGAGTGGAAGGAGCACATACAAATATTAATGGATTGATGACTCAAAAAAACTACAACGTATTGTTGCTGGGCTAAGAAAAAAATGCCCAGGTGTTGCCTACCTCGAAGCGAACCTAAAAATATTTTTTTCTCTCCTAAAAATGTAAAATAAAAAATGAGTACATGATTTCATGCTTTGTTTTACATTATCTAAAAAATCTCAACAAAAAAAGAAAATACATGTCCCCTAAAATAAAATAAAAACAAGTCTAATGACAACGGCACAACACTACGAGAGGAACCAACTTGTCAATGTCCCGTCACCTCTGGTGTTGTGTGGCTCAGGCAAAAGAAAAGAAAAGGCAAGGCAATTGGAGCCCACTAACCGATTTGGGCTGCCGGCCGGAAAAAAAACACACTAGGCTGAGCAAAAGAAAACGATTTGTCTGTAAATCGCTCGGCGCGAAAAATAAAGCAAAAAACAGATCCAACGGACGAAAACATGCATGTGACTTAAGTAATTCTCATGCGCATGTGAAATAGCAATCCCGATAGTTTAATCAAGCACAGAGCAGCGAGTTGCATGGCCGCCGCCCTCCTTTTTGAAACAAAAAGTAGAGAAAACACACGAACAAAAATAAATCCGAAGGAATAAGGGAAGATAAAGGTTCTTAGGTGCATCTACACCGTCGGATGATAGTAAGATTATTTTAAATGGTAAAAAAATGCAAGATGGTCATGCGCACGAAATCCATGCTAAATATAGTGGACTTTGGACATTTCAAGAGCTTTAAAAAAAGAAGAATTTAGGATCCGTGAGGAACTTTTAAAAACAACACTGTTAAGTGTTGCTTTTAAAAAAAAATCACGGATCCTAAATTTGTCTTTGTTTGTTGTCGGGAGGAAGGAGACATATGAGCTCGGGCACCGTTCTGAATTACCAAAGATAATGAAAAGAACAAAACCACTATATGATGTCATTAGCAAAAAACAGATCGTCATACTACATGGAATTGGCAACAAGAAAAAGCACCATACGAAAATTTGGAATTTGACAGACAACACTGAATGTGTGTCTGAAAGCATATTTTGACGTGGCAAACAGGTAGACAACGTTGACTCACAGACATTAAAATGGACATGACAACCAAAAAACAATGTGGTGCCCACCGTAAGGAATAAGGGAAGATGAAGGTTCTTAGGTGCATCTACACCCCCAAATGATAGTAAGATTATTTTAAACGGTAAAAAAAATGCCAGATGGTCATGTGCACGAAATTCATGCTAAATATAGTGGAGTTTGGACATTTCAAGAGCTCTCGAAAAAAAAAGACAAATTTAGGATCCGTGAGAAACTTTTAAAAACAACACTTGAGCCCGAGTGGATCCTAAATTTGTCTTTGTTTGCTGTCGGGAGGAAGAAGACATATGAGTCCGGGTACAGTTTTAAATTACCGAAGATGAAATGAAAAGAATAAAACCACCATATGATGTTATTAGCAAAATAAAAAACCATCATACTACTTGGAATTGGCAACAAGAAAAAGCACCATACGTAAATTTGGAATTTGACAGACAACACTGAATGTGTGTGTGAAAGCATGTTTTGACGTGGCAATCGGTTGATGTGGCAAACAGGTAGACAACATTGACTCAGAAACGCTAAAATGGATATGACAACCAAAAAACAATGTGGTGCTCACCGTAAGCTCTCTCCTTTTCATCTCTTTGATCACTCCCCTTCCTTTCCATGCCTCCCGTTGACACTTCATTGCTGGGGAAGCGGCTCCTCTACCGTGCCGCTCAGCACGGCAGGCTGCCGTGCCTCCTTTCGACGCTCGCGAACCTACTGATATACAGAGCATATCAGAAAATTAATAAAGCATTAATCGTTTCAGCCGTTACGTGCATTAAATGCCTGAACTAATTAACTATATGACCAACACTGCAAAATAAAAATGAATTCGTATAAGAAAATCAGTTTTGCTAAATATTAGTCATATTTTACGTAGAGAGGATTTTGTACCTTTTGTATTTTTATTTATTATTTTAATCAATTTGATTGATATTTTATTTATGCTACGTGTTGGGGAAGGTGCAGGCGGACACAGGCTGGCGGGCGCGACGGGCGAGTGCAGGCGACCGGGAACGGCTGTGGCGGGCACAGGCAACCCGACACTGATTTTTTTTAGCGGACGACCCGACGCTGGTGCTACTTCTCGTGGTGTTTTCGTGGTAGTTGGGCTTCCGCCAACTGGTTTTCGCAGATACGAGGCTCCGTCGGGCGGACGCAAAAACCTCATTTTCACAGATCGGATGAAACTTTTTACCGTGCCCTTAAAAATTACAGATCAAAGCCGAATAAGCTGTATGTTTGAGCATTTTTTTGCTCGAAACTGTAACTGACGATTATTTTACAGTTAGAAAATATATAAGGGATCTGCAGAAAATGCTCTTACATGTGAAATAAGAAAAAAAACACCAATCAATTTGACTAAAATAATAAATACTGCAAAATAGAAAAGTATAAAATTTACTGCATGTTTAAACATGACAAACATTTAGTAAAACTAATTTTCTTATACGAGTTCATTTTTGTTTTACACTGTTGGTCATGTATTAATTATAGCGGGTAGTTTTTTCCAGTTAATTAGTTCAAGAATATGATTGATGTACGTAACGGTTGAGCTGGAAAAATTGACGTTTTGGTAATTTTTTGTCCATATCAATGGGTCCGCGAGCGTCGGAAGGAGGCACGTTAGCCTGCCGTGCTCAGCGGCACGGTAGAGGAGCCGCTTCCCATCGCTGGGCATGACTGTCGATCGGTGAGCCATCCCGACCCCACCCTATCCCCTTCCTCTCCATTCACCTCTCACCCCAGGTGAGGCAACCGTCGGCTGGCTCCACCCCTCCCCGCGAGTCAGATACGATTGACAAAGCACTCGTGAGTCACGGGCCTTGCAGCAGGCCACAGACGTCTGTACCTCGGTGAAGATCTTGGGCGTGACAACGAGACTACGATGACTCGCAGGTGTCTACGAGCCTCCTCCGTTTGAACCACCCCCACCCGATACGAGATTCGACGGGATATGTGATCGACGAGCTGTACGGAGGAGTAGTCATTGACTCTCATGGTGGAGGGAGCCACCGACAATCATCCGCTCTGCCTCCTTTGTTTGCGGTCGGGAGGAAGGAGACAACGGACAACGCGGTTTATCCCTTGTGTAGTCTCCTACATTTCTTATTTTTAGTGGGATGGGTCCCATGTGTAAGAATTTTTTTAGCACTTACAAAGCTTTATTCATCCGCGAAAAGGTTCGTAGGGATACAAATAGGATCATGTGGGTTTAGAAGTCACACATGCCTACCCTGATCTAATGCCGACGCAAATTGAACAATTTGTTGTCCTCCCTAATGGTGGACCTTTTCTTGAAAATAAAGGTACAAGAATTAATATAGTCTAAGTTTTCTACTATCTCCTTGATGATCATGCCGTGACGTCCATCTGTTCCATTCCTGATATCATCAATCATCGCCTTTGATTCACACATGATGGTAATGTCGTTGAGAAGCAGGTCCCTAGCTAGAGCTTTGGACTCTCTACATGCCATCGCCATAAGAGAAGCTTCGTCTGTGATCCCATGCACCACCAGAGTAGATGATCCAAGATAGGACCCCTCATCTTGAGCTAATGCTGTAGCAACCTTATCCCCTATCCAAGAAGTACCCCCCTGCACCCCCTGCACCCACACTCTTGGTCCTAGTGGGAGTTGATATATCATTGCCTGCTGAACTACCGAAGTCGGAGCCGATGATTCGGCTGAGGCGACATTTGATACCTCCTTCAGTTCATGAATAAATCTCCTGACGAACAAATGAGATGTGAGAGGACTTTGGTGTTGATCTTTGTGGATTGCCTTCCTTCGAGCGTGCCAAATGACCCATATCGTCACCAGTACTTGAGTCAGCTCCTTGTGCTTCATTGTTTCAATGAGGAAAAGATCCATTGCTTTGCATTGGCTTCTTCTATTGCAATCAGGTGGTCCAAAATGTCCCCACGTGTAAGGGCATCTTCAATGGTTGTAAGATAGGTGTTGGTAAGTTTACCACCTAGGATAAAATGATGATATGTCATGCAATAAATGAGGTGAGAGAGTAAAGTTGTATGTAGATTAACCAACACCTCTTGCACAAGCTCCAAGGTAGAATAGAGAGCAACTACATTTACTTTCTCATTTTTTATTAAATGTCTTACATACAACCTATTGGAGTACTTGTATGATAGCTTGTTGGTTGATGATATGGACAATATACCAACAACACTTACATACAAACTGTTGGAGATGCCCTGTGATACATTGATTGTAGTGAAAGAGAAATAGATGGGCCTCACATTAATTTTAACGTATGGTTGTCAGCGCCTTTTATCTGTTTACCACGTGAGTCATTCTTCACATCAAAATGAGGGTCAACACGAGATCAATGTTACTAGAAGTGCAATGCGCGCTTTGCCGCACCATTTTTGTTTTTTGAATTGTATAAGTTTTATTTTTAAGTGTTAGTTTTATTTATTTTAATTTTCTGTGATGTTTGGGTGGATCTTTTTTATCGTGTGATTGAAAGATAACTTTTAACGAATATACATACACGATGGAGTTTATTATAATGTAGATCGCGTGTGTTATGATGATACTAAATATATCGAAGTGGTCGCTTTCTTCTTGCCAATCAAAACTCAGATCATTTAATTTTTGATCAAAAATGCATATTCATCGAAATAATTCATCATAAAATCTAAGGCAACGACATAATCAAAATATTGTATTCAATAAATTAATGTCCTCAATTGAATAAGGAGACTTCAAAATTAAAAAGTTTAGTAAAGTTAAAGATATATTGATTTTCAAAATGTCAATTAACTGTGTCCAGCTTCAACTTTAAAATAGAGTATCGTTCGTATCATGATTATTTTTGTGGAATGACATCTACTGCATAAGCTGAATGATCCGAACGTGAAGTCGAAAATTATTTACTATAATGTCTCAATTATAATAAATTTACTGTAGCATCAGTGTACGAAGCATACAAAAAGTAACATTCATTTTTATCTAAAAAAACAAATGGTAATAATGTTCGTCTATTCTTTTTTAATGAGATAAATATAATAATAAATAATTATAATTTACTTATATGATCAGGGGTAGGACCAAGTCAAAGTTGAATCCTCATTTGACTCACATGACTTTCATCTCTAAGAAGCTTAAAAAAATGAAAAAAATTCACATACATGACCAAAGGTATGACCAAGTCAAAATTGAATCCTCAGTTGATTCTCATGGCTTTCACCCCTAGGGAGCTTGGTATATTAGAAGATTTATCACGGGTTTGCCTCAAGAAATTTATCACAGGTTAATGCAATTTATTAGTCAAATGTAAAATAATGGCACTTGCAAATGACACCACAAATGAGATGATTTTATGCTTTTCGCTTATGAAGAAAACTACTTTAACATACATGGCAATTTTAGTTTATTTTCCATGGAAATTTTATTTTAATTTTTCCATGACATTTTTTTTAGTTTTTAGTTTTGCCATGGCAAATTTTGAACTTTCTTGCCATTGCAATATTACCTTTTGGCAAAAAATTTAACTTTTTTGCCAAGGCAAAATTTTAATTTTTAATTTCTCTATGCCAAATTTACTTTAAGCAGTGGCGGCGGCTGATACGTCCAAAATATATCTATAATTTCTGCTTGCTCCATGCATGTTTTGTGTGATATTGCTATGATCTAGGTGCACTTTCATACACTTTTGATCATATTTGAACTAACCTATTAACTCAGTGCACCACAGTGCCAGTTCCTGTTTTCTGCTGTTTTTCTATTTCAGTTTTCCCCCATATAAAAAGTGCTCCAAAAATTCGGGAAAAATCAGATAAAAAATTAGCGCAGAAGAACCTTCCGGAAGGACCTGAGTGGGGCCAGAGGGCCACCACCAGGGGCCCAGGCGCCCTGGTGGCGCGCCTGGACCCCTGGTGGGCCCCCTGGCTGCCCCCCCTTCTCCTATATATTCTCCGTGATGAGAAACCCTCGGGGAGAGAACCCTTTTTCGCGATCTCTCCTCTGTTCCGCCGCCGCCGCGCTTCCGATATCGGGAGCACCAGCAGACCTCTTCCCGGCACCCTGCCGGAGGGAGGGCTGACCTCCGGGAGTCTCCTCTCCACCATGGATGCTTCCCGGATATATCGTGAGTAGTTTCCTTTGGACCATGGGTCCGTGATCAGTAGCTATGTGATGTTCTCCTCCCCTCTTTGTTCTTCATGATTTAGACCTCGTGAGCTGCCCTACATGATCGAGGCACTTTTGTAATCTTTCTGCTGTTGCTATGCTGAGTTTGATGGGATCTGATGGATTATGAGATTATGTTCAGATTGTGATTGAGTAATATATTTGGTTCTTATCTCTTATATTTTTGTTCTTAAGTAATTCTTGCATGTTCTCCGTTGCTGTTTATTGCTTTGGCCAAGTAGTAGGTAGTAAACCCAAGAGGGAACGTTATGCTCGATTGTGGGTTCATGCTCCCTGATGACACGCTTGAGTGACAGAAACATGAGTCTAGGGGATGTGTTGTTGCCACAAGGGGGGGAAAACAACGGTGCTTGTAACCGCGGTTACAAGGATTGTTTACTTTACGCAAAGTGCTTTTTAATGCAGTTGTTTGTTGCTTTGGGTTTACACTTTGGGTGGGGATCGCAACTTAATACCAGCGAGATGTTCTGGATAGATATCTCAAGGTGGATGATTAGTAGTAGATGCAGTTGGATTTCGGTCTACTTATTTTGGCGTTCTGCCCATGCTTTTGAGCCTCTTCCTTACTTTTGTAGCATAGTTAACATTGCGGTGCGTTCATAATCCTATAAATTGCCCTTCTGTAATTTGTTCACCTCGCATAGCAGTTTTATCGTCTTTTGGAAGAGACATCACTAGTGAACATCACGTATCCTGGTCCATATCTTCATCACTGTTTCCACACTCATTTACTTTTCTGCTTTTACTTTCAGTTGCTATTATTATCCCTTGTGTTTGATCCTTTGTGAACAACAAGACCGGAGAGATTGACAACCTCTCTGAACTTCGTTGGGAACAAAGTTATTTGTGTCTGTGTGCAGGTCCGCGTCAGTTGCGCCGCTGACACCTACTTATCATCTCCGGAGTCCTACTGTAGACAAACCTTGGTATCTTTACTGAGGGAAATTTGCTGCTGTGCTACATCACACCTTCCACTTGGGGTTTACCAACGAAGCGCGAGAAATCACTATCATCACCTCGGGCATCAAGCAAGATTTCTGGCGCCGTTGCCGGGGACTCTGAGTGCTAAGATAGGGGAGTTGCACACTACCCTTTACCTTTGTTTTTTAGTCTTGTTAGTTTACCTTTCAGTTTTTATCTTTGTGTCTTATATCAAAAATCACAAAAAAAAATCTGCCACACTTGCTGCTGCTATGGGTTCCACTGAAAACACCAAGTTGCGTGACTTCACTAGTCACAATAACCAAGACTTTATCTGCACCTCCATTGCCACACCTGCCACTTCAGCTACCTCTTATGAAATTAAACCTGCCTTGCTAAACCTTGTTATGAGAGATCAATTCTCTGGTGCTGGAGATGATGCTGCTTTACACTTGAACAATTTTGTTGAATTATGTGATATGCAAAAGTATAAAGAAGTAGAAGGTGATATTGTTAAGCTTAAGCTCTTTCCTTTCTCTTTAAGGGGAGAAGCTAAAATCTGGTTTCAATCTTTGCCTAGGAATAGCATAGATTCTTGGGATAAGTGCAAAGATGCTTTTATAGGGAAGTACTACCCACCTGCTCAAATTATCCAATTAAGGAGTAACATTATGAATTTTAAGCAATTGGATAATGAACACGTTGCCCAAGCTTGGGAACGAATGAAATATCTTGTTAAGAAATGCCCTACACATGGTTTGACTACCTGGATGGTTATCCATACTTTTTATGCAGGCTTGAACTTTACCTCGCGGAACCTGTTAGATTCGGCCGCGGGAGGAACCTTTATGTCAACTACACTTGGTGCTGCCACGAAGCTTCTCGATGAGATGATGACCAATTATTCCCAACGGCACACCGAACGCGCTCCAACAGGTAGGAAGGTAAACTCTGTCGAGGAAATTACCTCCCTCAATGAAAAAGTTGACTTAATTATGTCTCTACTTACCAAGCAACCCTCTATTGATCCTCGTGATGTCCCTTTAAATTCTTTGGTTGCCCAAGAACAAGTAGATGTGAACTTTATTGCTAGAAACAACTTCAACAACAATTCTTATAGGGGTAATTTTGCTAGCAATCCTAGACCGTTTCCACCCAACTATGGGAACAACAACACCTACCCTAGCAACAAGAACCCCTCTTCTGAATTAGAAAGCATGCTTAGAGACTTTATCACCACCCAAAAAGCCTTCAATAAAAATGTAGAGGAGAAATTAGCTAAATTAGATAATCTCTCTTTGAAGGTAGAAAGCTTAGCCCTTGATATTGAGATGCTTAAAATTAGAACCTCTCCCCTTGAGGAGAATAAGGCCACTCCTATTAATGCTATCCAATTGCAAATTAATGAAAATATTAGGATGATGGCTAAACTTAAAGAAAGGTGGGCTAGAGAAAAAGAGGAAGAGTATAGAATTAAGAGCCTTCCTACACACCACACAGTTGCCACTATCCAAATTGTTGAGGACACCCAAACAATTAGCACCCAATGCACTCCTAGTCCCGTTGGACCTATTAATGGTGATGCTAATACCTCAACCGAAGACGAAGAAACTCCTATGAACATAGAGGGTTTCAAACAAGTGAGCCTAGACGACACTACTACCACCTTTGATAGTAGTGATATTGATTTTGATAGTTGCACCCTCTCAGAAGTTATTAGCTTGCTACACAAAATGTCTAGAGACCCCCACACTAGCACACTTAATCTTGCCTTCACGGAGCATATCACAAATGGTCTCATCAAATCTAGGGAGGAGAAGCTTAGAGTAGAAGCCTCCATACCTAGGAAGCTAGATGATGGTTGGGACCCTATGATCAAAATTAAATTAAACAACTTCTCTTGCTATGCTTTATGTGATGTTGGAGCTAGTACCTCCGTTACTCCCAAAAGAATATATGATATGTTTGAATTGAAGCCCTTTGAGCCTTGTTCTTTTGGTGTTCGTCTTGTTGATTCTTCCGTAAAGAAACCTTTGGGAAAGATCGACGATGTTCTTATCATTGTCAATGACAACTATGTTCCCGTTGATTTTATTGTTATGGATATAGAGTGTGAATCTTTGTGTCCAATTATTTTGGGACGTCCTTTTCTTTGCACCATTGGTGCGGTTATTGACATGAAAGAGGGGAATATAAAATTCCAATTCTCTCTCAAGAAAGGGATGGAACACTTCCCTAGAAAGAAAATCAAGTTACCTTTTGAGTCCGTTACTCGGGCTAGTTATTCTCTTTCTCTTGATAAACCTTGATTCTTCTTTTGCATCATGCCTAGCTTAAAGGCATAAAAGAAAGCGCTTTTGGGAGGCAGCCCACAACGAATTAGGTTTCTTTTTGCTTTTGTTGTGTCTTGATGTTTGTTACTAATGTAGCAACATCATTGTATCTTTATTTTTCAGCTTTGTGCCAAGTTATAGCCTCTTATGATAAGGGAAGCAAAAGTTGTGACATGCTGTCCAGAAAACAGATTCTGTCCCTTGACAGAAAAATTCGAATAAAATCACCAGATCATCTTTTTGATCTGATTTTTTTTACAGCATGCTCTATACAATTGTGAAACTTTTGTATGTTCTGAGTTATTTGATTTGAGTTGCAGAAGTGCCCCGAAAAAATTCTCTACTACCTGATGTTCTGTTTTTCACAGATTCTGCCACATTTTGCCTCTCTTCACTTTTGCAAACCTTAAGCTTGCTTTTTATTTGCAAAAACTTTTTGGCACTCTTGAGAAACAGTAGCTCTTCAAGAATATCTTTATATCCAGGGGGGAAAAATTATTTTACTAAGGGTACTAACCTCTCTAATCAGCTTATGATGAGTTATGTATGAAGGGAGTTTTCAAGTGTGCGATGGAAGATGATGAAAGAAGATCCAGGAGTGTCAAGCACTCAAGCTTGGGGATGCCCCCATGCATCCCCAATAAATATTCAAGGAGACTCAAGCGTCTAAGCTTGGGGATGCCCCCGTGCATCCCCTTATCCATCAACAATCATCAGTTCGTCCTTCGTCTCACTATATTTTTATCACTTCATGCGTTATATGCTATGCTTGGAGCGTCTCGCTCTTAGGTTTTATTTTTAGTTTTATTTAGTTTTGCTTGCTGGTCATAACAAGTTAGACCCCATCTTACTTTGTGTGGGAGAGAAACACGCTTCGCTCCAATCTAGAACACATCATAGGATTTTTCCTGCTTATCTTTTTGCTGTTGTATGTTCTTTATCTTTTCGTAGCTACTGCCATGTTTAGTTTTAGTCTTAGTTTGTCTTTAGCAAGAGCCTTGGCTTTTGTTTAGTTTGTTGTTGGAACTCTCTTTAGTTTTCATGTTTATCTTGTTAAGAGAGTTGGTTGTTGCACTGGAGTTGTGTTTTTTCTTGGAAGTAGGTAATTGAGGTTGCTATTTAATTCTAGTAGTAACTTGCAATAGTTTTGAGGTATTGATGTGAGTAATGTCTGAACTTTTGGTGTCAAGAGCTTTAACCTATTAGTGATAGGTGTCGTATTTTGGGCAATCCGTGTGTATTTTCAAAACCTACAAAAACTAGTTGAGAACTCTACTACTAGATGGATCAGTAATCTTTGGAGGGATCGAATATTAGAGTACACTCACGTACCATGAGTCGGGGATGCGCAAGGATAACCAAACCCCCATACACTCCTCCTCGGGGTACTTGTCTCTTTGTGAACCTCCTTATTAGATTGAGAGTTACCGTGCATGATTTCTTCGGACTAATGTAAGTATTGAAAGTTGACACTTCCACCTTCCCATATTTTGTAGCCTCTCCCGTGCCGTGCATTGCCTTCTTCTCACTCCGAGAGTTGGTGTCCACCTTCGCCGGTACATCCAAACCCTTGGCATGATACGCTCTGTCATCATAAGCCTCCTTATATCTTTCCTCAAAACAGCCACCATACCTACCTATCAAGGCATTTCCATAGCCTTTCCGAGATATATTGCCATGCAACATCCACCTCTTCATGACTTGATCTTCATGTCATACATGTTCCTGCTACACTGGCAGCGACATACATTGCATACATCATGATAACTACATCTTCTTTATGATTTTGAGTACCTTGTAAAGTGTGAAAGATCTCCTTTACCTTCTTGTAAAATAGAGTGTTGCCCTTAAGTGAGGAAAAGATCCCAAAGTGGACAAATCAAAAGATCCCAAAGAGGACAAATGAGAGTTAAATAGCAAGAGCCATTGAGGCCACACAAAAAAATACAAAAAATAGAAAAAATAGAAAAAGAAATAAAAAGAGAGAAAGGGGCAACACTACTATCCTTTTTAGATATCCACACTAGTACTCCCTTTATATCCTTGTACTCCATAGAGATGATCATTATGCATATAGCTATGTGGGGACCTTCACACTATAGAACTTGGCTTGCATATTCCAAGGATGAGCCTCCTCAAACGAGCTCTAGGTCTTCATGAGCGAGCAAGTTGGATGCACCCCCACTAGTTCCATTGGAGAGCGTTTCTTAGATCATATGTGCATCCGTTGCATGGCAATCCCTACTCCTCACATCATATCTATCATTTGGCATCTCTTGCCTATGATTGTCCTCATTGATGTGAGCCTTTCTCATTCTTTTTTGTCTTCCTCCTCCTCCGTACTTCTCTCTTTGCCATCCTAAGTGTCAACTCTCGTGCTTACGCTCATCCATTGCATGAGTGCTCAAAATATTGAAAAAGGAGTGGATCAAATTGACTTGTACCTGGCTAGTGGTCTGGGGACGAGTCAAGATAAGATTCCAGAAAAAGACCAAGTGTGAAACTTTAGTAGATTGAGTTCTCAACAAATAAATATTTTTCTCGTATTCCCTATCCCCCTTCATGCACGCAAACACCATTTGGAGACATTCGAGTCACGGATAGTGAGAGCTCTTGCACCTAATGTTCTTTTGTTACTTGTTTCAATGCTAATATAGACTCTTGCATTTTATGACTTGAATTTAATCTCTAACCTTGATTGCTTTACTTTTCAAAGTTCTTATATGGTTGCTAGCATGTCACCACAGAAATTATGCTGTTATCATTTACCTACTCGAGGACGAGCAGGAATTAAGCTTGGGGATGTTGATACGTCCAAAACGTATCTATAATTTCTGCTTGCTCCATGCATGTTTTGTGTGATATTGCTATGATCTAGATACACTTTCATACACTTTTGATCATATTTGGACTAACCTATTAACTCAGTGCACCACATCGCCAGTTCTTGTTTTCTGCTGTTTTTCTATTTCAGTTTTCCCCCATATAAAAAGTGCTCCAAAAATTCGAGAAAAATCAGATAAAAAATCAGCGCAGAAGAACCTTCCGGAAGGACCTGAGTGGGGCCAGAGGGCCACCACCAGGGGCCCAGGTGCCCTGGTGGCGCCCCAGGGGCTGGTCGCGCCAGGGGGGCGCCTGGACCCCTGGTGGCCCCGCTGGCTGCCCCCCTTCGCCTATATATTCTCCGTGACGATAAACCCTCGAAGAGAGAACCCTTTTTCGCGGTCTCACCTCTGTTACGCCGCCGCCGCGCTTCCGAGATCGGGAGCACCAGCCTCTTCCCGGCACCCTGCCGGAGGGAGGGCCGACCTCCGGGAGTCTCCTCTCCACCATGGATGCTTCCCGGATGTACCGTGAGTAGTTTCCTTTGGACCATGGGTCCGTGATCAGTAGCTATGTGATGTTCTCCTCCCCTCTTTGTTCTTCATGGTTTAGACCTCGTGAGCTGCCCTACATGATCGAGGCACTTTTGTAATCTTTCTGCTGTTGCTATGCTGAGTTTGATGGGATCTGATGGATTATGAGATTATGTTCAGATTGTGATTGAGTAATATATTTGGTTCTTATCTCTTATATTTTTGTTCTTAAGTAATTCTTGCATGTTCTCCGTTGCTGTTTATTGCTTTGGCCAAGTAGTAGGTAGTAACCCCAAGAGGGAACGTTATGCTCGATTGTGGGTTCATGCCCCCTGATGACACGCTTGAGTGACAGAAACATGAGTCTAGGGGATGTGCTGTTGCCACAAGGGGGAAAACAGCGGTGCTTGTAACCGCGGTTACAAGGATTGTTTACTTTACGCAAAGTGCTTTTTAATGCAGTTGTCTGTTGCTTTGGGTTTACACTTTGGGTGGGGCTCGCAACTTAATACCAGCGAGATGTTCTGGATAGATATCTCAAGGTGGATGATTAGTAGTAGATGCAGTTGGATTTCGGTCTACTTATTTTGGCGTTCTGCCCATGCTTTTGAGCCTCTTCCTTTCTTTTGTAGCATAGTTAACATTGCGGTGCGTTCATAATCCTGTCAATTGCCCTTCTGTAATTTGTTCACCTCGCATAGCAGTTTTATCGTCTTTTGGGAGAGAGACATCACTAGTGAACATCACGTATCCCGGTCCATATCTTCATCACTGTTTCCACGCTCATTTACTTTTCTGCTTTTACTTTCAGTTGCTATTATTATCCCTTGTGTTTGATCCTTTGTGAACAACAAGACCGGAGAGATTGACAACCTCTCTGAACTTCGTTGGGAACAAAGTTATTTGTGTCCGTGTGCAGGTCCGCGTCAGTTGCGCCGCTGACACCTACTTATCATCTCCGGAGTCCTACTGGAGACAAACCTTGGTATCTTTACTAAGGGAAATTTGCTGCTGTGCTACATCACACCTTCCACTTGGGGTTTACCAACGAAGGGCGAGAAATCACTATCATCACCTCGCGCATCAGCGGCAGGTGTATTCCCCTGTATGCCAGGGAATACCCAAGATTTTAGCTCAATTTTTTATACATATTAGCCCAGCCCATGAAGACACAAATAGAAGGCATGTGAATTACAGACGCACGGTTCTCTCGTCGCACCAAGCCACACACGGTTCGCTCGCCCTCTCCCCTATCCTTTCCATCCAACACCCTCTCTTCGCTGGTTCGGTCGTTCCTCTGCTCGGCGAGGGACAAAGCCAGGCAGCCTTCGCCCCAACCCTAGCCGCCGCCCCGCCCCGGCACTCCGTGCTCGCCGGCCGCAAAGCCCCAGCCTCCTTCCCCCTCCCCCTCGAGGCTCCTTCTTCATCAGACCGTTCCGGCGGTCCAGTTGCGCAGCCTAGGGAGTTGCACGCTCGCCGGCCGCCCCGCCCCAGCTCCCCTGAGCCCTGAGGGGCCCTCTTCATCAGGGTCCTGCCACCCAGCGCCCAACCCAGGGACCAGCGGGAGCTGCATACCGATCCGGAAACAGTTTCTCGTCCCCCAACCCACGCAGGTAGGAGGATTTTTGCTTATACTGTTGTTTGTATAGATGCTAATATCCCCCTTGGCAGTAGGATTTTTGCTTATACACTATACAGTTGTTTATATAGATGCTAATAGTAGGATTTTGCTTATTTCTAGATGCTAATAGTAGGATTTTGCTTATTTCTAGATGCTAATTTCCCCCTTGGCACTAGATGAAGAAAAAATACTACTGTCTTTATTTATATAGTACATGTTGAGCAAAAAAAAATTTGCCAATGAATACCCAGCTTCAAAATCTTGACGCCGCCACTGACTTTAAGATATATGAACAATTTTTTGTTTTTCCATGACAATAAAATATACTATTGCAATTTCCTTTTCATTATTGCCATGATGTTTCTTAATCTTTTTTCTGCTATGAAAACAATTCTTTTTTGTTTTGCCATGACAATAAATGATCCTTTTGTAACCACGAACAATACAAAAAATCATCATGTCCATTCAACATGGACGAAAATTTTCTAATTAGACCATGGGTACTTTTTGTAATTACACCATGGCAATTTTTAATAATTACTCTAATTAGACCATGGGTACTTTTATTAAATACATCATGGATTTTTTTAATAATTACTCTAATTAGACCATGGGTACTTTTATTAAACACATCATGGAATTTTTTAATAATTACTCTATGGAAATTTTATTGTGGGAAGGATGGCAAATTCAATCATTTTTTTATCTTACTCTACATACATAGCAATTTTGTAGTTACATTGTAATCACATGGTATTTTTTCATAATTTGTGTTACTGTACATGCACAACAAATTTCACAAACCAATTTATGGAAATTTGAATTAAAATACAATTATTATTTTTCATGTGAATCTGCCATGTCAGGTTTTTTTGTGTGTGTTTGTATTATCGTTTCTATGTTTTTCCATGGCAACTTCCATACAAATCATGGTAATTTAAATTAAAGTACCATGGCATTTTGTTAACATGCATTTGCCATGGCAATTTTTATTCATACACGGTACAGTTCTCACACACACAAATGGCAATTTTAATCAAAATACCATGGAAAATTTATACTTTTATAATTTGTGTTTGTTAACATTTATGAAATAAATTCTCATCAAAAAAATTAAATTTTGAATTAAAAATCATGATTTAATAATTATTATTAATATTCCATGTCAATTCTGCAAAATTGCCATGTGTTTAGAATTGTTTTACCATGATTAAAAAAAAATCAATTCCGAGCCCTTTTTGCGATCGTCACAGGCCAATCGGGGTGTTACTTTTTGTCTTGCCAACCCCTGCCCCAGAACAAACGCGTATGGAAATTTGAATTAAAATACAATTATTATTTTTCATGTGAATCTGCCATGTCAGGTTTGTTTTTTGTTTGTGTTTGTATTATCGTTTCTATGTTTTTCCATGGCAACTTCCATACAAATCATGGTAATTTAAATTAAAGTACCATGGCATTTTGTTAACATGCATTTGCCATGGCAATTTTTATTCATACACGGTACAATTCTCACACACACAAATGGAATTAAAAATCATGATTTAATTATTATTAATATGCCATGTCAATTCTGCAAAATTGCCATGTGTGTAGAATTGTTTTACCATGATTTAAAAAAAATTCCGAGCATTTTTGCGATCGTCACAGGCCAATCGGGGTGTTACTTTTTGTCTTGCAGGTGTGTGTGTGTGGGACCCCCCCCCCCCCTTTGATCCCACCACACGCCAGGCAATTACTAGCGTTCTATAATTTTGCAATTTTTGTAAATCAGTTATTTTCCGAATTTCCGTCATTTTTTTTTAAATCACTAACTTGGCGCTTGGATGGATGGTGTGCTGACGGAAGGGCTTGCGTGAGGAGGCATTAGAACAGCACATGGTCCACCGAAAATTATTCAATTAGATTTGAAGCATGCATCTGCACATAGTCAAGCATTATTGAAGGAAACCAACCAAAAGCATTTAAAAATTCATCGGCGCACGACTAGCACGGTATCTGTTCGGGCATCACGGATGACACTCTCCCCGAAGCGGCATCACGGATGACGCACAGCCATGCCTTCTCTCCTCCATATGCAGTCCATTCACACTATATAAACAGATGAAATACCTCCCATATGCTTCATCAAAGCTAGTACCCAACAAAGCACAAGCAGCTAAAACGAGCTCAGCCACATCCATCGATCTAGCTAGTTGGAGATGGCTGGAGGAGATGACCTGAAGCTGCTCGGCGCATGGCCAAGCCCATTCGTTACCAGGGTGAAGCTCGCGCTTGCCCTCAAGGACCTGTGCTACGAGGACGTGGAAGAGGACCTTTACAACAAGAGTGAGCTCCTCCTCAAGTCCAACCCGGTGCACAAGAAGATACCCGTGCTCATCCACAACGGCGTCGCGGTCTCCGAGTCCATGATCATCGTGCAGTACATCGACGACGCGTTCATTGGCACCGGCCCATCCCTTCTCCCCGCAGACCCCTACGAACGCGCCCTTGCTCGCTTCTGGGTGGCCTACGTTGACGACAAGGTTTAAATTGTCTTATTTTGATTGAATAGACGTACTCTATCTGTTCCTTAGATATTAGAAAGATGTCCAAACTAGCATCTTTGACCAATATTTTTCTGTTTGGCTCAGCTGGTAGCCTCATGGAGACAGTCGTTGAGGGGCAAGACAGAGGAGGAGAAATCTGAGGGAAAGCAGCAAGTGTTCGCCGCAGTGGAGGTCCTAGAAGGGGCCCTGAAGGAGTGCTCCAAGGGAGGGGGATTCTTCGGTGGGGACAACGTCGGGCTCGTCGACGTTGCGCTGGGAGGCACTCTGTCGTGGATGAAGGTGACGGAGGTGCTGTCCGGTGACAAGATCTTCGACACCGCCAAGACACCGCTCCTAGCCGCATGGGTGGAGCGCTTTTGCGAGCTCGACGCGGCCAAGGCGGCCTTGCCGGACGTGGAAAGGCTGGTTGAGTTCGCCAAGGCACGAGCAGCTGCCGCCGCAGCGTCAAACAACAACTAATGAACCGAGCCAACGTTATGCATTCAGAATAATTTAAATTAGTTATGGCGTATTCGTTGGATTGTTATTTGTTCAGCTGCTTGATTGATGTAATAATGTAGTAAAGACGTCACTAGCTGGAGGCTCCATGTATGATACGTTGCTCATGTTATGTGTGGTGTGTACATTCAGTGTTGATTATGTCCTTGAGATTTGAATATTTTGTCTTTTCATGAGTTCTTGTTGAGTTTGTGTCGAATATGTGTACTAGTTGGGTTACATTGGACTTTGAGTTGTAGTGTGGGTAGGATACGTGTAGTGTTGGAGTCGGACACGTTGTATCCTTAGGCTCTTATATAATGAGGGGCACCCCACGGTTGTAACCTATGCCAACATAATAGCACATGCACGCAAGGGGGAGCCAGCGGCTGTGCCGGCGCCCTGGTGGCCGGTGTGCGGTATTGTAGCAGTGTCATGGGAGGAGCGCCCATAGTCAGGCCCCGGGGATGTAGCCAACGTTCGGTGAACCTCGTTAACAAATCTCGGTGTCGTGCCTTGTGTCATTGCTTGATCCTCGGATGATCTACTACGCGCTTCGAATTTATTTTAACAAGTGGTATCAGAGCAAGGTTGAAGATTGAGGCAGTAATCGATTGCAGCGGCGAGACGCACGACGATCGATCGATCGGGCGAGCGTTCAATGCGGCGGCTGGTGGCAAGTTGCACGTGCCAAGGCGGAATCGCGTATGAGATTTCTTTGGAAAAAAGGGATCGAGTCTTAGTCAAGCTCGTGTCCGAGCCGGACGCTGCAGTTGTGCACGTAAGTAGCAGCAGGCAACAAGCATCAGGAGGCAAGGGACAACGAGCAGCGGAAAAAATCGAATCGGAAGAATGGAAAATCCATCAGGGTACGCGTCCATTGGAAGGCTGAGTGATGGCTTCTCGCCCCTCGTTGGTTACCCCAAGTGGAAGGTTTGAGATGCAGTGTAGCAGCAAGTTTTCCTCGATGAAGATACCAAGGTTATCGAACCAGTAGGACTCAGGAGATACAAGTAGGTGGCAACGTCGCCAGAAATTGCTTCCTGACTAGGGCGTTGTCGTGGACCTGCACAAAACAACAAATAAATTTGCTCCCAACGAGTACAGAGGAGTTGTCAATTCCTCCGGCCTTGTCGTTTACAAAGGATCAACGCAAGAGATAAAAGGTGCAAAGGAAAGTAAAAGCTGAAAGTAAATTGAGGGTGTGAACAATAATGTGAAGATGGACCGGGGTCCCGTGATTTTCACTAGTGATGTCTCTCTCCCAAAAGACGATAAAAGTGCTAGCGAGGTAAACAAATCATAGTTGGGCAATTGCCAGGATTATGAAGGCACCGCAATGCTAACTATGCTGCAAAGAAAGGAAGGGCTCAAAAGCAATGGGCAGTACAACAAGGTAAGTAGACCGAAATCCATCTGCATCTACTACGAATCATCCACCTTGAGATATCTATCCAGAACATCTCGCTGGTATTAAGTTGCGAATCCCACCCAAAGTGTAAACTCAAAGCAACAGACAACTGCATTAAAAGAACTTTGCATAAAGTAAACAATCCTTGCACCCGCAGGTAGAAGCACCGTTATTTTATCCCTGGTGGCAACAGCACATCCCCTAGTCTCATGTTTCTGTCACTCTAGCTAGACATCAAGGGGCTGAACCCACAATCGAGCTTAACGCTCTCTCTTGGAGTTGCAAATAAAATACTTGGCCAAAGCAAATACCGCAACGGAGAACATGCAAGAATTTACTCAAGAACAAAATATAAAAGAGAAGAACCAAATATATTACTCATCACAATCTGAACATAGTCTCATAATCCATCAGATCCCAACAAACTCAGCATAGCAACAACAGAAATTACATAGATGACTCGATCATGTGAGGCAGCTCACAAGGACTCGAAAGTGGTAGCACAAAGGGGGGAGAGATAGATCACATAGCTACTGGTCACGGACCCATGGTCCAAGGGGGACTACTCACGGTACATCCAGGAGGCGTCCATGGCTATGGATGGTCTCCCGGAGGGGGTTCCTCCTCCCGGCAGGGTGCCGGGGCAGCTTCTCCAGGCAGCCCCGATCTTGAAACGGCGGCGGCGGCGGTACAGAGGGGAGTTCGCGGAAAAGAGATCGATATTAGGGGTTTCCACCCCGAGGGGTAAATATAGGCGAAGGGGGGCGTCGAGGGGACCCACGAGGCAGTCAGGAGGGTCCCTGGCGCGGCCCAGGGTGGGGCCGCGCCACCTTCCCTCCTGGCTGCCTGGTGGTGGCCCCCCTTCCCTCTCTTGGTGATTCCGGAAGCTTCTGTTGCGCTGATTTTTTATATATTTTTCCCCGAATTTTTGGAGCACTTTTAATGGCCGGAAAACCTGAAATACAAAAACAACAGAAAATAGAAACTGGCAACTGGGTGCACTGAGTTAATAGGTTAGTCCAAATAGGTTCAAAAGTGTATGAAAGTTCAAGCAAAACATGGCAAAGTCACACAAAATATGCATGGAGCAAGCAGAAATTATAGATACGTTTGGGACGTATCAACATCCCCAAGCTTAATTCCTGCTCGTCCTCGAGTAGGTAAATGATAAAAAGCATAATTTCTGTGGTGACATGCCACACAACCATAAAAGGACTTTTAAGTAAAGCAATCAAAGCATGCAATCAATTCAAGTCTTAACAAGCAAGAGTCTATATTAGCATTGACACAAGCAACAAAAGAACAAAAGGTGCAAGAGCTCTTGCTGTCCGTGACTCGAATGTCTCCAAATGGTGTTTGCGTGCAAGCAAGGGATAAGGAAATACGAGAGAAAAAATAAGGTTGTTGAGAACAACTATCTACTAAAGTTTCACACTTGGTCTCCTTTGGATTCTTATCTGGACTCGTCCCCAGACCACTAGTCAGGTACAAGTCAAACTGATCCACTCCCTTTCGATATTTTGAGCACTCATGCAATGGATGAGCGTGAGCAAGAAAGTTGACACCTAAAAGGCGAAACAGAAAGAAGGTGGAGGAGGAAGACAAAAAGGTGTGAAAGGCTCACATCAATGAGGACAATCATAGGCGAGAGAAGTCCATATGATAGATATGATGTGAGGAGTAGGGATTGCCATACAACGGATGCACATGTGAGCTAAAAGCTCTCTAAGGGAACTAGTGGGGGTGCATCTAACTTGCTTGCTCAAGAAGACCTAGAGCTCGTTTGAGGAGGCTCATCATTGGAATATACAAGCCAAGTTCTATAGTGTGAAGGGTCCCCACATAGCTATATGCATGATGATGATCTCTACGGATTACAAGGGATAGGAGATGAAGTACTAGTGTGGATCTCTCAAAAGGAATAGTAGCATGCCCCCTTCTCTCTTTTTATTATTTTCTCTTTTCTCTTTTTTTATTTTTTTGGTGGCCTCAATGGCTCTTTCTATTTAACTCTCATTTGTCCTCTTTGGGATCTTTTGATTTTGTCCTCTTGGGACATTTTCCTCACTTTAGGGGCAATACTCTATATTTTACAAGAATATAGGAGATCTTTCACACTTTACAAAGGTACTCACATAAAGAAAATGTAACTATCATGATGCAAATGTATGCTTCTGCCAGGGTAGCAGGATATGCAATGATACTAGCGCGTCATGTAGCAATGATTAGGGCAAGGCCCAACTAGCATGCGGCTCATCGATCAAGCAAGTAGCATGTATGACATGAAGATCAAGTCATGAGAAGGTGGATGTTGCATGGCAATGTATCTCGGAAAGGCTATGGAAATGCCTTGTAGGTAGGTATGGTGGTTGTTTTGAGGAAAGATATAAGGAGGCTTATGATGACAGAGCGTATCATGCCAAGGGTTTGGATGCACCGGCGAAGTATGCTCCAACTCTCGAGGTGAGAAAAGGGCAATGCACGGTACCGAAGAGGTTAGAAAAAGTATAGGTGGGTGGAAGTGTCAACTTTCGAATACTCACATTAGTCCGAAGAACTCATGCACTTATTATCGGTAACTCTCAATCTAATCAGGAGGTTCACAAAGAGACAGGTACCCCGAGGAGGAGTGTATGGGGGTTTAGTTATCCTTGCGCATCCTCGACTCATGGTACGTGAGTGTACTCTAATATTCGAACCCTCCAGAGGTTAGTGATCCATCTAGTAGCTAGAGTTCTCAACAGGGGTTTTTTGGTTTTCGAAAAACACATGGATTGCCCAAAATACGACATCTATCACTAATAGGCAAGAGCTCTTGACACCATAAGTTCAAACATTACTCAAGTCAATACCTCAAAACTATTGCAAGTTACTACTACAAAGAGAACATCAACTTTAACTACCTACTTTCAGTCAAGACACAGAACTCAGTGCAACAGGCAAATTCTCTAACAAGATAAAACATGCAACCTATATAAAGTTCAAGCTAAGACAAAAGAAAAACTCTAGAAAAACTAAAGCACTACAACTAAACAGAACAACAACTAAGAAAAGAAAAAGAACAGCTCACAGCTAAAAGAATAGGCATGCAAATTCTATGAGGAGTTCTAGTTCAAGCGGAGCGTGAATCTCTCCCACACAAAAGAGTAAGTTGGGGTCTAACTTGTTACTGCAGGAAAGAAAGCAAAATAAACCTAGAAAAGTAAAGAGCGAGACGCTCCAAGCAAAGCACATAACGCATGAAGTGATAAAAATATAGTGCAACGAGGGACAAACTGATGATTGTTGATGAAGAAGGGGATGCATCGGGGGCATCCCCAAGCTTAGACGCTTGTGTCTTCTTGAATATTTATTGGGGGTGTACATGGGCATCCCCAAGCTTGAGCGTTTGACACTCCTGAATCTTCTTTCATCACCTTCCATCGCGCACTTGAAAACTCCCTTCATACATAACTCATTGTAGGCTGATTAGAGAGGTTAGTACCCTAATAAAATAATTTTCCTCTACTGCAAATAAAGATTTCCAGGAAGAGCTACTGTTTCTCTTGCCTGCCCAAAAAAGTTTGCAAATAAAAAGCAAGCTTAAGGATTGCAAAACTGCGAAAAAAAACCCGGGGCAGAAGCTGAGAAAAACAGAACAACAGAGAAAGGAGAATTTTTTCGAGGTACTTATGCAACTCAAATAAAAAAACTCAGAACATACGGAAGTTTCGTAATTGTATAGAGCATTCTGTGTAAAAATTTCAGCTCAAAAAGACGAACTGGGATTTTTCTCTGATTTTTCTAGTCACGAGGACAGAATCTGTTTTCTGGACAACATGTCACAACTTTCACTTCCCTTGCCGTATGAGGCTAAACTTGGCACAAAGCTTGAAAAGTAAAGATACAATGATGTTGCTACAGTAGTAACAATCATCAAGACCACTAAGAACAGAACAAAAGCAAAAATAAAAACCTAAATTCGTTGCGGGCTGCCTCCCGAAAGCGCTTCTTTAGAGCCATTAGCTAGGCTTAAAGCAGAAGATCAAGTCTTTTCAAGAGAATAACTAGCCCCGTGTGACGGACTCAAAAGGTAACTTAATCTTTTTCCTAGGGAAATGTTTCATCTCTTTCTTGAGAGGGAATTGGAATTTGATAGTTCCCTCTTTCATGTCAATGATAGCACCAACTGTGCGAAGAAAAGGACGTCCCAAAATAATTGGACAAGAGGGCTCACACTCAATGTCCATAATAGTGAAATCAACGGGAACATAATTGTCATTGACAATGATAAGAACATTGTCGATCTTCCCCAAGGTTTTCTTTACGGAAGAATCAACAAGATGAACACCAAAAGAACAAGGATCAAAAGATTTCAATTCAAGCATATCATACATTCTTTTGGGCATAACAGAGGTACTTGCTCCAACATCACAAAGAGCATAACAAGAGAAGTTATTCAATTTAATTTTTATCATAAGACCCCAACCATCTTCTAGCTTCCTAGGTATGGAGGCTTCTAGTCTAAGCTTATCCTCCCTAACTTTGATTAGAGCATTGGTGATATGCTCTATGAAGGCAAGATTGAGTGTGGTAGTGTGGGGGTCTCTAGACATCTTGTGTAGGAAACCAATAACTTCTGGTAAAGTGCAATTGTCAAAGTCTAAGTCACTACTATCTACCAAGGAAGTAGTGATATCATTTAGGTTCACTTGTTTGAAAGCCTCTATGTTCATAGAGGTTTCTTCATCTATGGTTGAGGTGGTAGAATCACCATTGATAGGTCCAGTGGGACTAGGGGTGTGATGGGTGCTAACAGTTTGGACATCCTCAACTACTTGGATAGTGGCTACTGTGTGGTAGGCAGGAAGGCTCTTAACTCTCTCCTCTTCCTCTTTTTCTCTAGCCCATCTTTCTTTGAGTTTAGCCATCATCCTAATATTTTCATGATTTGCAACTGGATAGCATTAATAGGAGTGACCTTACTCTCCTCAAGGGGAGAGGTTCTAATTTTTAACATCTCAACATCAAGGGCTAAGTTGTCTACCTTCAAAAAAAGATTATCTAATTTAGCTAGTTTTTATTCCACATTCTTTGAAGGCTTTTTGGGTAGTGATAAAGTCTCTAAGCATACTCTCTAGTTCAGAGGTGGGGTTCTTGTTGCTAGGGTAGGTGTTGTTGTTCCCATAAGTGGATGGAAACGGTCTAGGATTACTAGAAAAGTTGCTCCTATAAGAATTATTGTTGAAGTTGTTTCTAGATACAAAATTAACATCTACTTACTCCTGAGCAACCAAAGAATTTAAAGGAACATCTTGAGGATCAATAGAGGGTTGCTTGGTAAGTAGAGACATGATAAGGTCAACCTTTTCATTTAAAGAGGAGATCTACTCGACAGAGTTTACCTTCTTACCTGTTGGAGGTCTCGCGGTGTGCCATTGCGAGTAGTTCAGCATCATCTCATCTAGTAGCTTTGTGGCAGCACCAAGCGTGGTTGACATAAAAGTTCCTCCGACGTCCGAATCTAACAGGTTCCGCGAGGTGAAGTTCAAGCCTGCATAAAAAGTCTGGATAACCATCCAGGTAGTCAGTCCATGTGTGGGGCAGTTCTTGACAAGCGTCTTCATACGTTCCCAAGCCTGGGAAACGTGTTCATTATCCAATTGCCTAAAATTCATAATGTTACTCCGCAATTGAATAATTTTAGCAGGGGGATAGTACTTCCCTATAAAAGCATCTTTGCATTTACTCCAAGAATCGATACTGTTCTTGGGCAAGGATTGTAGCCACTCCTTGGATCTTCCTCTCAAAGAGAAAGGAAAAAGCTTCATCTTGACGATGTCTCCATCCACTTCCTTGTACTTCTGCATGTCGCAGAGCTCGATAAAGTTGTTTAGGTGCAAGGCAACATCTTCTCCTGCTCCTCAGAATTGATCTTTCATAACAAGGTTAAGCAAAGCAGGTTTAATCTCATAAGAAGGTGTTGAAGTGGCAGGTGGAGCAATAGGAGTGCAGATAAAGTCACTGTTGTTGTGACTAGTGAAGTCACACAACTTAGTGTTTTCATTGGAACCCATAGTAGCAGCAGGTATTTTTGGTATTTTTGATTAAGGACACAAAAGTAAAAACTGAAAGGTAAACTAACAAGACTAAAAAGCAAAGGTAAAAGATAGTGTGCAACTCCCCTATCTTGTAGACTTGAGTCCCCGGCAACGGCGCCGGAAATTTGCTTGATGGCTTCTCGCCCCTCGTTGGTTACCCCAAGTGGAAGGTTTGAGATGAAGTGCAGCAGCAAGTTTCCCTCGGTGAAGATACCAAGGTTATCGAACCAGTAGGACTCAGGAGATACAAGTAGGTGGCAACGTCACCAGAAATTGCTTCCTGACTAGGGCGTTGTCGTGGACCTGCACACAGCAACAAATAACTTTGCTCCCAACGAGTACAGAGGAGTTGTCAATTCCTCCGGCCTTGTCGTTTACAAAGGATCAACGCAAGAGATAAAAGGTGCAAAGGAAAGTAAAAGCTGAAAGTAAATTGAGGGTGTGAACAATAATGTGAAGATGGACCGGGGTCCCGTGATTTTCACTAGTGATGTCTCTCTCCCAAAAGACGATAAAAGTGCTAGAGAGGTAAACAAATCACAGTTGGGCAATTGACAGGATTATGAAGGCACCGCAATGCTAACTATGCTGCAAAGAAAGGAAGGGCTCAAAAGCAATGGGCAGTACGCCAAGGTAAGTAGACCGAAATCCATCTGCATCTACTACGAATCATCCACCTTGAGATATCTATCCAGAACATCTCGCTGGTATTAAGTTGCGAATCCCACCCAAAGTGTAAACTCAAAGCAACAGACAACTGCATTAAAAGAACTTTGCGTAAAGTAAACAATCCTTGCACCCGCAGGTACAAGCACCGTTGTTTTATCCCTGGTGGCAACAGCACATCCCCTAGTCTCATGTTTCTGTCACTCAAGCTAGACATCAAGGGGCTGAACCCACAATCGAGCATAACGCTCTCTCTTGGAGTTGCAAATAAAATACTTGGCCAAAGAAAATACCACAACGGAGAACATGCAATAATTTACTCAAGAACAAAATATAAAAGAGAAGAACCAAATATATTACTCATCACAATCTGAACATAGTCTCATAATCCATCAGATCCCAGCAAACTAAGCATAGCAACAGCAGAAATTACATAGATGACTCGATCATGTGAGGCAGCTCACAAGGACTCGAAAGTGGAAGCACAAAGGGGGGAGAGATAGATCACATAGCTACTGGTCACGGACCCATGGTCCAAGGGGGACTACTCACGGTACATCCAGGAGGCGTCCATGGCTATGGATGGTCTCCCGGAGGGGGTTCCTCCTCCCGGCAGGGTGCCGGGGCAGCTTCTCCAGGCAGCCCCGATCTTGAAACGGCGGCGGCGGCGGTAAAGAGGGGAGTTCGCGGAAAAGAGATCGATATTAGGGGTTTCCAACCCGAGGGGTAAATATAGGCGAAGGGGGGCGTCGAGGGGACCCACGAGGCAGTCAGGAGGGTCCCTGGCGCGGCCCAGGGTGGGGCCGCGCCACCTGCCCTCCTGGCTGCCTGGTGGTGGCCCCCTTCCCTCTCTTGGTGATTCCGGAAGCTTCTGTTGCGCTGATTTTTTATATATTTTTCCCGGAATTTTTGGAGCACTTTTAATGGCCGGAAAACCTGAAATACAAAAACAGCAGAAAACAGAAACTGGCAACTGGGTGCACTGAGTTAATAGGTTAGTCCAAATAGGTTCAAAAGTGTATGAAAGTTCAAGCAAAACATGGCAAAGTCACACAAAATATGCATGGAGCAAGCAGAAATTATAGATACGTTTGGGACGTATCACTGAGGTAGAGGCAAAGCTAGCGTTCGGGACTTGAGCCAAAAGGAAAAACAGATGTGTCACGTGAGGACCAGAGTTTGGATTTTCCAACTAGTACACGAGGGTGTATCTTGTCAGATTTTACTCGTGCACTTGGGCATCATGTGTGAAGAAACTCAGATAATTTTTCGCAGTGTTAGCTATACGAAAAATCATGGCGCCAACGGGTATCAGATTTAAGGTGGAGAAGTTCAACAGAACTGGATACTTTGGGTTATGACAGACACGGGTGAAAGATTTTTTGGCACAACAGGGATGCTTGAAGGCGTTGCGGGAATCTAAGCCAACTAAGATGGAGACTGATATATAATTTATCATGTGATGGATGGGAATTCGCCGAAGAAGATCTGGATGGTGAGTCTAGTGCTAATGTGGCAGCTCGTGGTGATGACTCAGACAGCGGTAGTGATGTTCTCGTAGTATCAGACATGCGGTCAACCAAAAGTGAAGCGTGGATGTTGGATTCAACATGTTATCGTGTTGCTGGAATAGGTGACATCAAAATCAAGATGTTTGTCGGAGTTGAGTGGATGCTTCGGGGAGTCAGGCATGTGCCGGGGCTAAGAAGGAATCTAATTTCTCTTGGAGTTCTTCATGACGGTGGTATAGAATTCCGTTGTGATCGGGATAAGAAGACCTTGAATATCATGGAAGATGAGGTGATCGTGATGATTGGAGAGAGGACGGCTTCACATCTTTACAAGTTGCAAGGAATCACTATTGTAGGTGGAGTCACGGAGACTGGAGTTGCAGGAATATCGGAAGGATCTTACGGAGGCGGCGGGTCTGGGGCAGACTCGTCGAGTAACTCTCGGTAAGCTACGAAGAAGACAACTCAAGTCTGGAGTACGTGGAAGTTTGATGCATGGACAAATTCAAGGTGGTGGAGAATATTCGCCAAGGTGTAGTTTGTTGAATTTTTGTCGAATATGTGTACTAGTTGGGTTACATTGGACTTTGAGTTGTAGTGTGGGTAGGATACGTGTAGTGTTGGAGTCGGACACGTTGTATCCTTGAGCTCTCATATAATGAGGGGCACCCCACGGTTGTAACCTATGCCAACATAATAGCATAGGCACGCAAGGGGGAGCCAACGGCTGTGCCGACGCCCGGGTGGCCGGTGTGTGGTATTGTAGCGGTGTCATGGGGAGGAGCGCCCATAGTCAGGCCCCGGGGATGTAGCCGACGTTCGGTGAACCTCGTTAACAAATCTCGGTGTCGTGCCTCGTGTGATTGCTTGATCCTCAGATGATCTACTACGCGCTTCGGATTTATTCTAACAGTTCGCAGATTTACTATTGCTTGTCTTTATTGGTTGAGGTTATGTTTCTATTTCAAGACAAGAGTTAAAACCTCAGGCTGCCCGTAATGGTGGTATCATAAGTAGCATCATGCATGCCATGTAAGCAAATTTGATGAGGTGGCATACAATTTAATGAATAAAGAGAGGATGCGGTATCATATTATGATACCGTATCATATTAAATGTAGTACTAATATGTGTCTTGCATGTCAATAAATAATACTATTTATGATACTACTATATGATACTATGCATTACGGAGCTAGTATCATATACTAGTATCATATATATGATACTAACTTATGATACTACCCATTACGACCAGCCTTAGAACAATTGTTCTACGACAACTTTTTGTTAAAGCAACCCTTTCATTAATACTTCATTCGTTTTATAATGTACTGCGTCTACGCTTATAGAGATTCAGTTTGATTATAAATTAGATCAACGTGAACAACTGCGACGGAAGCAAAAGTTATACCATTGAATTCGTATTTGAAAGAAGTTTTCAATGGTATAATTTTTGCTTCCACCGCAGTTGGTCACGTTGGTCTAATTTATGATCAAACTTGAATCTCGATAAGTGCGGTCGCACTACATTATGAAATGAAGGGAGTATATAGTCCTTTGGACAACTTTGTTATTTCCACTCCAACGGTCTTTTAAGTGAAAGTGATATGAGGGATCACATCGGAAATGATTTGCAACTGATCCTAAGCTTAAGAGGATAAAGGGGTGTGGAACAACTCTACCAAGTGAGAGGTGTTGACAAATTTCACCAATCTATTCTCTCCGATTCATAATAAGTGTCGCTCATTTCGTACTAATTTAGTATAAACTTTGTACTAGATGAACGACACTTATCGGAGCGTACCAACAAGGATAAGAGAGCAGATTCCCAGAGCATAGGTAAGGAGAAAAGGATCCTAATACCATAGATATCACACGTAGTGACATCGATGTGGGCCCGTAAGCCAAACATTAAGTTAGCAAAATAGTTTTTCAAAGTCTAGACTCAACTTCGACCAGGTAGTGGTGGGGTGGATTCCTACAGGCAGTCGGCTCTGATACCAACTTGTGACGCCCCCAAAATCAATCCGTGTACAGTAATCATACACGCAGGGTACACGGCTGAGATTAGGGTGCCACGGTGAGAATATCACAACACAACACTAAACACAAAAGGATAAACCGATATGTTACAATAAGGGGGGTCACACGGACCCGAATACATAAGTTATACAAGCCATAATATCTGAGTACAGACATAGTTAGTCAAGTTTTGCCTTAAGAAGGCTAGCACAAATAACATCAGAGATACAGATCGAAAAGGCAAGGCCTCCTGCCTGGGAGCTTCCGAAACTACTCCTGGTCCTGGTCAGCGGGGGTCTCGACGTAATAGTATCCGCCTCCGGGGTACTCCTGCTCCTGGGCTCCAACGTCGACTGCAGCGGCCGATCAGGCAAAACATAAAGGGGGAAATAAAGCAAAGGTGAGTATCTAGCATACCCGCGAGTCTTACGTCCGCTACTAAGCATTATGCATTGTATCAAATGGAAAGGGGAGGCTGTATATAGTGGACTACAAGGTAGAAATCAGAATAAGGGTAAGAAGCTAGGCCTATCGAATACTAGCATCTTCTGACGATGTCTTGCAGCATGAGAAGAGAATCAGCCAACCGTTTATATAAAGCAATAAAGTAACAATGAAGCAGAAGTTGCTGCAACATTGTATAATATAAGTTGTAATGAGTAATAATAATAATGCCTCCGAGTTCCCCTCCTCGACTTCCCTGCGAGGAAGAAAACCCGGAACCATACAATTTAATAGTAATAGTTTGTAGTGGTAAGATCCAGCTTCAGCATAAAGCGTCTTGTTACCGTGGACACGGCTATTCGAATAGATTAAACTCCCTGCAGGGGTGCACTACTGTTCAGCCTGCACGCTCGGATCTCCAGGGTGGCGTGAACCTTTTTAGGGAACGCCCCACCGAGGCTATCCGACACATCACAGCCCATCCTAGGCTCAGCAGAGAGGCCATCCGCGGGACTATATCCTATGCGCCAAGGGGTCTAGGTCCCTCACCCTTGCACACTCCTGCACGGTACGAGACTGGCCGGTGAAGCAAAAGCAAATCCAAAACACACCTGCTGCAGCAAAGAAGACAAGACCGCTTCCCGGCTATCAGCCCGTGGTACTGCTGATGTCTAAAGAGCTTTCGGACAAACTACGACGCAGGGGAGCCCATAACTCCTTATCCCACGTGAAGGTAGTGCGTACAGACCAACGGGTCTCTCAAGTCATCCGCCGAACCATTTAGCATCTTAATATTATCTCGCAGACAACTGTTATCGCTGTCTAACTAACAACACAACGGACAACGAACAACAACAAGGCCCACCGGTAACGTCGGGGCCTGCCCTGTCGTCCCGTCAAAGCGCGCGGTTACCAACAGGGTGAACCGTCTCCTTACCTTGTCTCGCGTGTGCTCTTGGTAGAGCTCAACTTTTTCGTGGTTTGATAACTCTCGCGAGATACGAGCAGGGGCCAAGCACGCCAGTAACGTCAGTCGTACCCTCCCTGTCGCTCCCGACAATATACCGCTCGCGGGCACCGTTGGGTCGCCCGACTCTTACCTTTAAGGACACCAGTTGATTCGAGTGCCTACCATTAAGTGAAACCAGGAGGAATCACCCTCGATGGCACACTTAACGAGGTTTGACAGAGACATCAGCGGAATGAACTAAAGAGGAATATTCTCGTATCACCCTGGTGGTGCCGAGACACCAGCGGAATGAACTAAAGAGGAATACCCTCCTATCATCCAGTGATACTACGCTACTGAGCCGACGAGAGTGAATTACGAGTCAGTCCCCTCGTAAGTCAAACTCGAAACGACTCGACAGAGTCTCGCCGTTGTAGGTTCCCTAGGGCGTCTGCATTGATCCGTACCTGTTGCAGTTGTATATATTCTTGTATCCGCTTCACTCCCCTGAGTGGCCACGGCCCGCTATCTAATCCTAGCTAACAATGCGCAGGGCTCACTGCTGAATATATTATATAGATATAGCAGGCAGCATAGGATAAGGAAGGTACATCAAGGGGCGACAAAATCAGGTTATGCAATTGAATAGGATTGTAACGTAGCAGAAGCAGTAACAATTCCTAGTGCAAGAAAGTACGAAAAGGTAGGCGATATCTGGGGAAGAGAATGGCTCTGCTTTCCTGGAAGCTTGACGGTAGGGGCAGGGTCGTCGACGAAGTAGTCGTACTCGGCAGCAGTGTAGTCGGCGGTAGCAGCAGGGTCTACCGGAGAATAAAGGGGATAAACACAGTAAATACAAAGCAATCATAGCAAACAAATACATGCCATGACGTCTGCAAAGTTAACGGTGTTCTAACGCAGTGCAAAGCACGTTGCTCGGAGCGGGGATTCATCCGGGGATGAACTACCGGCTCCAGGTGATTACCGGACAAGGTGTCCGGAGGGGGAAGGGTTCATGCTGGAGGTGTCGTGGTCATACGACAAAGATAAGGGGGGTGTATCCGTGTTAGTTGAACCGTTCCGGACAACTTTCGTGTTCGGAATAAATTCATCCGGCAGGTTTTTACCGGCACCGGGAATTATTGACAGACAGCCCGGAGGGGGGATGTCGGTGTTCGTTGTGTTAGGGGGTGGGGTAGACATACAGATAGCGTATCCGTATTCGTTATATTTTTCTGATCAATTTTCATGTATAAAGTTTTTGAATCCGACTTACGGTTTAAAAATATTCAAATTCAAAGTTTAAATCATTTTCTGAATTTATTTTATTTAATAAATAAACATTATCCACAAAGAGTTGCCTGGTCAAACCTGACCAGTGGGTCCCACTGGTCAGCCTCACATGCTAATAAACATTTTAATTAAATCTAATTACCCACTGGACCCACATGTCATAGACTGTTTAATTAATTAATTCATTAAATAATAAACTGGTAGGTGGGACCCAGGTGTCAAAGACACATGGTGTTGATTAACCATCTTAGTTAAGGTTAAGGGCATGGGGCCCATCTGTCATACTCAGGGGGAGGTTATCTCCAGTTTTAATTTTAACAGAGGGATTAGAGGGGGTGGGGCCCGTTGTCAGTGGCTCAAGGGGGATTAGCTTAACGTTGATGATGATTCTGACGATTGGGCCCCGCATGTCAGTCTCACCGGCGAGCACACCGGCGAGGTCGCTGTTCGTGCGATACATGGCACCATTTTGCGCGCGGTTTGAAGCTACGGTTTCCTGGGAGTGCGCTCGTTCGGTTGGAGGTGGTAGAGCGGGCTGAGGTTGACCGGAGCGGCGCCGGTGGCGTGGGAGGCGGCGGGGCAGAGAACGTCGACGACGGGGACGGGGCTCCAGCAGGTCTCCTTAGACGTGCGCTACATGTACGAGCTACTGGGAGCGGGGGAAACATGTTGACGCGCATAGAGCACCAAACTCACGCTCCACGCCACGGCGGCGGCGAGCTTCTGCTCCCATGGAGGATTGCGCTACGGCGAGAGGGAGGGGCGAGGGAAGTTGGCGGCGGTCGGGGAGCTCACGGGGAGGGCGTAGAGGCTGGCAGCGGGCTCAGTGACGGCCTGGAGTAGCCGGAATTGACGACGACGACGACGCGATGCCGAGAAGGGGAACGACGAGATGCGCGTGTCGTGGACCTTCCCGGCGCGATTCCTTTCATTGACAGGGGAAGCCGACGAAGGCGCAGCCGCTGGACACCACGTCGGGGTGGCTCGTGCTCGTTGGCCACGACTGGCCACGGCAATGGCGACGGCGGTGGCCGCGCGGTTTTTCCCGAGCGAGTGCGAGGCGAGGAGGGGGAGAAAATGGGCTAGGGTTCACCAGGGGGCTATGGGGCGAGTAGTTATCCAGGGGCTCGAACCCTAGGAGTTGCGGATGCTCGACACGGCGACAATCGCCGTCGAGCAGCTCCTGCCATGGCGACACGAGGGGGAGGGGGGAATAGTAGGAAGAGGATGACCCCGATTGGGCCAAGTGGGCTGGTTGGGCCGGTTGGACTGCACTGTGTACTTAGTGCACTGGCCAGCAGACCTTTTTCTTTTATTCCTTTTCTGTTTCTGTTCTTTTCTTTTTGTATTTCTTTTTAGTTGCTTTTTACAATTTTGTAAAATATGGAACTTGATCCATAATTGGTATTGCACCATATTGAGATGCCACAAAAAGTTTGGTGGCAAAAGAAAATGATTTATCGCTTCTTTTTAATATTCAACTGAGAATTGTTGTTGTTTAGCCACTGGTTTGAATTGTTTGAATTTTTCAGAGGCATAATAAAATACCATAACCACATGGGCATGACCCACTGATTATTTGTGATTTAATAAAAGTGGTTGTAGAATTTTTGGACAAGTTTTATTTGCAACATTATTTTTAATATTCATCAAAAGGCATTTTGGGTTTGTTTGTATTCAAAAATGAAAAAGGCATGATCAAGGGTGATTAGAGACATTGCTATTCACAGATAATTATATTAACAAAAGTTTTATTGATGCCGGACACTGAGGGTGTTACAAATATGGAGGGGGGGGCAGGCACATAAGGGCAACTCCAATGCGCAGGTGCAATTCTTCTGTGTTTATCCGTTTGCATTGGTGGAGGCCCAAAACACGACCAATGGCAGGTGCAAACCCAAATATACGCACCCGTGTGTATGCTCGGTGACTGCGTAGACGCAAACTCGATGCAAAAAATGCGCCGACTTTGTCGTTGACACACACAAAGAGTAGGGGCGACGCACATCCATTCACATCCGCCTACGCCCCCTTGCATTCACCTACGACCCACTTGGTAGTCCCTACCCGTCTTTTTAAAAGACGACCACGATCCCATTGTCATACCTATCCTCTCCCCCACCACCGCATTGCCTCCTTCTAGCCGGCAAGTCCTTCACGCCCCGAACGCCGCCGCGATGAAGAAGTGGTTCAGCAAAGGCAGGCACGACCACGAGGTGTCAGGATCATCTGGCCGCCGCAGCACCCCGACCCTGCCGTTCCCTCCATCGCCATCGTCTCCACCCTCTCAATGACCTACTTGAAATTGTATCTATGTACCACGACACCAATGCTGACACTATTGGGGGTATGCCTCCTGCTGCCATGGCTCGACGTCCACCTGCCAAATGGGTGGGGCCTGAGCCGCGATCGTGTGCCTGTATTTCCCAACCTTTCACGGGAGGCGCGTCGTCGATGGACGCAGTGGGCCATGACTATCGTCCCCCACCTCCCGTGGTGGCGCCGTAGGACGCCGCGGAGGAGCCTGAGTTCCAACGGGCGGAGGTCACAGTGGCGTTCGCCATCGAGCTCTCCGTTGAGGAGGATCGCTCGTGGTGGATAAGTCTTGCGTTTTCCTTGGCCGACAGCGTGGCCCAACCACCACCGCCTCACGGTACGCGGTGGTGCCCCCGCCTTCACGGTACGCGGTTGTGCCCCCGCCACCGCCGCCGCCATACGTGGCGCCCCCCAACACCGACGCGCAAGCCATCACCGAACTGGGATTGACAGTGGGAGTTCGTCACCCGCGTGCCGGTGACGATGCGTATGCCGCCCGTCCCGTGGTACGTAACGAAGGAGAAGGAGGGCCGCCTCGTCCATGGTTTACATCCACAATTGGCGGCTGAGCATGAGCCGTGAGGCCACCGACCATCAGATGAACACCGAGTATGAGGCGTAACACCAGCCCATGATCATCGATGTGCCACCACCAGTAGCATCTCCATCATCATCGTCCACGTGGAAGGCAAACACGGCCAAGCAAGCGGTCGCATTTGCTCGCTACTGGGCAACTTTCCCGTGGCGCAGCTGCTGCCCTTCATCGATCCCACGAACGACGACAAGGACGACAGTGCAGCAACGATGCCTGGTTTGGGACTTCTCTATATATTAACTAGTGAAATAAGAGTTCGAAAGAAAAACTAGTGTAATATGAACTTTGGATATATTAAACATGTTTTTGACCGTTATTTTAATCTAACTTGCAAAATGCATCGATTATGTTGGGCTTCCACACAATCGGATGGATAAAAACAAACGCGTGTCGGTTAATCGATCAAATCGAACAAACAACGTGTTCATTTACATCCACGCGTTGAAGTTGCTCAAACAGAAGAAAAAGCATGTGCACGATTCATAGCCACACGTCGTATCCCAGATTCCAAGACATCACAGCAGCATGTCCACCAAAATAAATTTTATAGATTTCGATTATCACGACAGACAAATCTGCAGTAAAAAAGAAAAAAAAAAGACAGACGAATCTCCAGTCAAACAAGATTGAATTGAAGGGCACCAAATAAAAGCCTGTGCACGGCGAATCAATATGTGGTTGAGTTGGTTAGGTGGATGGTTGTATCTTCAACTCATGAGAGTTTAAATTTCAGATTTGACAATGATGCTCGCATTTTTTTATTTATTTCAGGAATTTCGATGATGCGCTTTCAGTGGGAGGAGACGTTCCGTCAAAGACGAGGTGGATGCTTCGTTAATCTCAAGATAATGTAACCGGCTCAGTATTGCAAAGATGCTCATAGAAGTAGGGTGTGCGTGTGTGCGTTATAGAGTGATTGTATATTCGTGTATGTGAGCGTTAAAGTTGTACTGTGTTCCTA
Source organism: Bromus sterilis (assembly GCA_950022295.1). NCBI lineage: Eukaryota > Viridiplantae > Streptophyta > Magnoliopsida > Poales > Poaceae > Bromus > Bromus sterilis. The sequence goes on along the minus strand of OX465599.1, from coordinate 276,072,251 downwards.
AAAGAAAAAAGCCTGTGCACTACTCACGGCCACACACAGGCATAACGGATGACGCACATCTATACCTTTCTCTCCACATTGTAGTCCATACACACAATATGAAAAAATTCATCTACCTCTCATACTTTCATCAGCTAGTTCCCAACAAAGCACATCCATCGATCTAAGCTGCTAGTGGGAGATGGCCGGAGGAGATGAGCTGAAGCTGCTCGGCGTATGGGCAAGCGTGTTTGTTACCGGACGCGGATTTTTTAAGCATAGACGTACCTATCCGTTTATCTCGAGCGTTGCATGCGGCCGTTCCCGATGAAGATGTTTCCCTCGATATTCTTATTAGCATGTACAGATGTACTCCCTCCGTAAAGTAATATAAGAACATTTAGATTACTACTTTAGTAGAGGATCGGGTTGTAGCCTGATGGTAGGGGTCACAGTGGTGAATCCCTGCAACCAGAGTTCGATTCTTATCAGGGACGAATTTCTGGTTTTCTCATTAGGGTGGGCTTCTTCTATATCAATAAAACAATGGGTGGTAGTGCCCATGGAGTTTCTTTTAGAGGACCGGGTTGTAGCCTGATGGTAGGGGTCACAGTGGTGAATCCCTGCAACCAGAGTTCGATTCCTATCAGGGACGAATTTCTGGTTTCCTCACTAGGATGGGCTTCTTCTATATCAATAAAACCATGGGTGCTAGTGCCCATGAATTTTCATTTTTTTTTAATTACTACTTTAGTAATCTAAACACTTTTATATTTTTTTACGGAGGGAGTAGTTAGCAGGTGGGAATGGTTGTTTAAAGCGTCCTATCCATAGGTGTGCAGGAGCGGGCCCCTAGTGCTACAGCGGTTGCCTTGTCCGCTTCCCTTTGTCTTGGGCCCCACCTGTTGCTAATCACACCACGGTGGCATAGTGAGATGCCAAGGACCCCGGCGTTTTGGGTATGGCTATACGCCATGGAGTCCGGCGTCTTCCCTGTTGCATCGCCGGTCTTGCATGCTAACCATGGTTTGACCTGCGCATTAGTGATTACGACTTGGACATCCATCCAAAAGGCAGCAGTAACTTTCCCAAGAATGGCAATGCAAAGTGCACAGCTAGCTAGTCAGACGTACATAGTAGCTAGGAGATGATTGGCATATGGATAAGACTCGGGGTTCCTAGCTGATGCTAGCCACATTTTACCGTTGGTTCTTCTCGGTAAACGTCATCTACCATCGTTAGACAAATCCCCTTTTAACGTCGTCTATCATGAACCATTGCGCCATGTCAGCAACTGCAGTACCTATATGGCATAACTGTCATCAAAATGGTCTAAGCTGTCAATCGATGATTTTTGCAATTTTTTTCCTTCCTTTGAAAATACTTATCAAAACAATAGATGTAACTAGACGTATTTTAGTTTCAGTTACATTCATTTTCATCCATTTTTTCTACAAGTATTTTCGGGCGGAGGGGGTGGCCGCCAATCAAAGTTTTGGGCCTTTGGGGCACAAACCCATAAACCGGTGTTTCTTCAAAGTATATCTTCAATGTGTTGGTTTTTTGCAATTAACTCACGTGCAAGGTGGTTTCGTCGTACAAGTAGCTTTGCTAATCATAATTCATATGTCGATATGAAATTTTCTCGATTGTGTCTTGGTCAAAAAGAATTTGCAAAAGAATCATAGTCAATTTCTGGAAAAAAAATACAATTTTAGTTGACAATCAGTTGCAAGTTGCAATATTTATCGCTGAAATGAATGTATCATGAATTTTGAACTGAAAGAGTATTAGCTTGCACTTTCACTAGCTTTATTGAATTGATGCACCAGCCAACTCAAACCAAAATACGAACTTATGAAAGAGGCTAGGCAATATATTTATATTTAACATTCCCTCCCATGTATACGCTATTTTATTTCTTGGCATAGGTTTTGTGTAGGCCATAGAATTTTCTTAAAAAAATAATGCGTTGACAGGGTTTTTAACACAAAACCTTTTGGATCAGATACCATGCATATTTGCACCAGGTAACTCAACTAAAAATGTAAACTTATGAAAAAAAAGTGAGGCAATATATTTATATTTTAATAAGCATGAGTGTAGTTAGACACAAGTGAAAAAACCCTCAATCGACATGTATATCGATTGGCGTACCCCATCGAGTTAGTTATAACTAAAAAAAGTGTGGCACACTAATGACGGCTTCTAAACACATGTGTAACGCATGTGCGGGGGCTAGCAAACCGAATAGATGAGCGTGAAGGCCGAGGGGGACGTGGTTTGAGCACGACGGCATGAGCGTCACGTGCGAGGAGAGCCGCTGACACAACTCGCAGCACGCGTTTCCTTAAAAAAAACTCGCAGCACGCGTGCCACAGGGGAGACTCCGGACTCCATGGCGTCTAGCCATACCCAAAACGCCGGGGTCCTTGGCGTCTCACCATGCCACCGTGGCGTGATTACAACTGGTGGAGCCAATGTTGAAACGCCGGGGAGGGCGGCGTCTACCCCTGAAAAACGCCGGGGATCGCGGCGTCCCCTTTATAACCCAAACGCCGGGGTGTGTGGCGTCTCGGAAAAGGTCAGATTCCGAAATTTTATCAATCGGGAGTCAGATCCGCTTAAACTATTGAAAAAGGGTCAAAACAACGAATTTTCCCTCTATGGTCGCCTCTTAGAGGCCGTAGCCATACACTGCACCCTGCCGCCTCTAAGACAAAATCGTTGGCATCGCCTCTTAGCTTAGAGGCCGTCTCCAACCTTCTTCTTTGACTAAAATATTCTTCTGGCCCTACATGTCATGCAGTGTTGGTATAGGAAAGTTGGACCTATGCATGGAGAAAGCAATATTTTGTGTTGTGATGGGAGCATAAACAAAGGTTGTACAAAACTCTATACATTGTGCGGTTCTTTGCTAAGCTTAGAGGCAAGCATGTGGGGCCCATGTTAAAGGCAATGCTGCCTCTACACATTGTTGATGCTGTTAGTTGCTAAGCTATGTTAAAATGTGGCAGGTCTGTAACTCCGTATGTGTTATCAGGAACCTGTGTCTGAAAAGGCTACCTAGTTGCAGACCCATGTCACATCCCTTTCACTGTATTTTTGTGTGGCTTTCTTCTTTCTTTGCTCTCTAGCGCATGTACCAAAGTCAGGAAGTACTACTACTCCGTAGTACTAAATTGTTTGCATGTATCACTAGTAAGTACTAGTACTAATTACCAACGGTAAAAATAGCTCAGTGTTCATAAGATATAATAAAATCAATGATACGCATGTAAATATCTAGTACTAAACATAAAATTAATAAATAAGTGGCTCGCTCATTATGTATTCAAAATCAATAAGAAAATGTACTAGGTGCTTGTTCATACGGATGAGCCGAAATATAGCATAATACGTATATAAATTTTCATAAGATGTAAAATAAATGAATATGTGGATTGCTCATTACATATCTTTAATAAAAATGTACTTAATACAAATTCGCCTAATACACAAATAAATGTTCATGATTGATAAAATAAATGAATATGTGTCTGCATGCTCATTGACAACGTCCACGCTTTCTTCAACGACCGCCGCGTGCTCGCCGTCGACGTCACCTCGTTCGCCGCCGATGTCGCGTGCTCTCCGACAACGTTCGTGTGCTCGTCGTCGACGTCCGCGCATTCTCCCAGGACGTCCACGTGCTCGCCTTTGACGTCCACGCGATCTTCGATGACACCCGCGCACGCTCCGACGTCGTCGTCGCGCGCTCGCCTTCGACGTCACCGCGTGCTCCGACGACGACAACCGGGCGCTAGCCATCGACACACCTACGCTCTCTGACGACGTCCACGTGCTCGCATTTGACGTCCACGCGATCTTCGACGACACCCGCGCACGCTTCGACGTCGTCGTCGCGCTCTCTAACGACGTCCGCGCGCTCGCCTTCGACGTCATCACGTGCTCCGACGACGACGACGACTGGGCGCTAGCCATCGACACACCTACGCTCTCTGACGACGTCCGCGCGTTCTCTGACAACATTCGCGCACTCTTCGACGACATCTTGGCGCTAGCCATCGACATACCTACACTCTCTGACGACGTCTGCGCGTTCTCTGACTACATTCGCGCACTCTCCGAGGACATCTTGGCGCTAGCCATCGACATACCTCCGCTATCCGACGATGTTCGCGCACTCTCCAACGACGTCCGCGTGCTCGTCGTCGACGCCAGCGCCTACTCCGACGACGACGTCCGGGCGCTCACCATCGACGTCTCTGCGTTCTCCGATGATATCCGCGCGTTCTTGGACGACATCCGTGCACTCGCCGGCGACGTCGCCACGCTCTTCGACAACATCTGTGCACTCTTCGACGACGTACATGCTCTCATTGACAACGTCCACGCCCTCTCCAACTATGTCCACGTGCTCGTTGACAACGTCACCGCGCTCTCCGACGACGTCCACGCCCTCTCCAACGATGTCCGCGTGCTCGCCATTGTCGTCACTGCGTGCTCCGACGACGACATCGGGCGCTATCCATCGACATACCTACGCCTTTGACGACGTCCGTGCGTTCTCTGACGACATTCGCGCACTCTCCGGCGACATCTGGGCGCTAGCCATCGACATACCTACACTCTTCGATGATGTTCGCGCACTCTCCAACGACGTTCGCGTACTCGCCATCGTCGTCACCGTGTGCTCCGACGACGACATCTGGGCGCTAGCCATCGACATACCTACGCTCTCTTACGACGTTCGCGTGTTCTTTGACTACATTCGCGCACTCTCCGACGACATCTTGGCGCTAGCCATCGACATACCTACGCTAACCGACGATATTCGCGCACTCTGCAACGACGTCTGCGTGCTCGCCGTCGACGCCACCGCCTACTCCGACCACGACGTCCGGGCGCTCACCATCGACGTCCCTGCGTTCCCTGATGATGTCCGCGCGTTATTAGACGACATCCGCGCCCTCGCCGGCGACGTCGCTGTAACACCCTCAGAATCAGTAACAATAATCACTACAGTGATTCCATTGTTAGTGATCATTACTGTTGATGATCAAGCCATGATCACCTTTGATCATGGCTCTGTCAATTTCCAACCCGGATAAAATTTTCAAGATTGGGTAAATTATAAAACTTTGCTCCAAGAATTGTGGATGCCAGTCAATCAACCTGATCATGGTTAAACCAAGTCACCCTTAGTCATTAGCCTAATCCCCAGGTCAATGATAATTATGAAAACCATAGAGTTGGGTTATCACAATTGTCATGGAATTTAAAATGGAAATGAAATCATCGATAAACCAAAATGATGGAACCAAATTATAAAATGCCTAACAATCATTAGGCCATGATTAATATAGCAATGTATATTTTATAAAAGTGATTTAGTAATATTAGGAAATAAAAACAATAGTTGGGAAATATTAGAATTGCCATGGAATTATAAAAAATAAGTGGCAACAAAAACTTTCTCCATAAATCTTGAAACCACTTTTGTAAAATCCCAAATATTCACTGGACCATGATAATATGGTTGTGAGTATTTATTGAGCTACTAAAACTTCCAAACAAATATTATGAGTGCCATAACAGCACTATTGGCAATTTAAAAATTTCAGACTAATATCAAATGATTTTTTTAGATCCTAAAACCTATAGTAATAATTATATTTTATATCACACTATTTTTGGGGCTAGTCTCATATTTTATAAAAATGGTAAAGTAACTAAAACTATTAAAATACAGAAATGAGAAATATCAAAAAAATAATAAAAAATAAAGAGGGGCTATCTAGCGCCAGGGGCAAGGCCCCTCCCTCCCCACCACTTCGCCGTCCCAACCCCAGTGCCCCCACCCCGGCCCACCTGGCCATCTCCCCTACCCCTATTCCCTCATGTGTGTGTCGAGCATCCGAGACCGCCATGGCTGGGCTCGTCGCCGTGTCGGCATCCCAGCGGCTTCCCCGACGAGGTTAAGGCCAGGCCGGCTACCCCGACGCCTCGCCCCGCAACCCTAGCGGCCCAGATCCCCCCTCTCCCTCCTTCCCCGTTTTCTTCAGGTCGGCGCTGCCCGGGAGCTGCGGTTCGCCGGCGTGCGTCACCGCGGCCAACGGCCACGACCGTCCAACCCGACTTGTCCAGGAGCGTCGCCATGGGCGTCTCCGTCTTCCCGCGCGACGAACTCGAACCCCAAGCCACCACGCCGTGCGAATCGAGCTCTCCTTCCACCTCGGGCCGGCCGACGTTCTTCTCCGATCCCGGCGACTCCGTGCCCTCCCCGCGCTGGCTGCCTGCCTCTACCCACTCGCGGTGAGCCTCACCGTCACCGCAAACTGCTCCCCGTCGACCTCTAGCTCTGTAGTTGCTGCTCCTCGTTGATGTGCTCCGGCCACCGCGGTTGCTAGCCGTGGCTGCCGTCGCGGTCAACCTCGGCAACCATCTCGGGCCCCGGTAGGTGTACGGCGCGGAGCTCGTCCGATCTGTGCCCTCGCCTTCTCGATTGGTCACCGGAGCGACGAGCAGGCCTCCGGTGAGCCTCGCCGTTCTTCTGCTCATCGCCGCCGTGGGGGCGTGCGAGTTAACCGGAGGGCTAAGCTCCCCCCTAATCCCCCATTTAGTATTAACTCTCGTTAATAACCCACCCCCCTCACTGACTGTGGGCCCAACCCTTTTAAGTACCTCTTTGGAATTAATTAACTGGTAAAAATAAACCTATCCCTATGACAGCTGGGTCCCACCGTTTTAATAGATTAAAATAAAATAGAAAATGCTAATAGTCAATGACATGTGGGTCCATTGGAATATTAGGTATAAATTAATCATTTTATTATCACTGTCTATGACATGTGGGACCCACTGGTCAATAGGTCCCACTTGTCAGTTGACTGGTCAAACCTACTGTGGATAATGTTTCTATTTAATTAATAAATTAAATTCAGAAAATGAATTAAAATGATTAAACTTATAAATATAATATCTTTTAAACCGTAAGTCAGATTCAAAAACTTTATACATGAAAGTTGATCAGAAAAATACGTAGAATACGAATACGCTATTTGTTGATCTACCACCCCCCTCTAACGTACCGAACATCGAACCGTCCCCCTTCAGATCGTTTGTCCGATAAATTGTCCGGTACTGCTAAAGTACCTGGATGAATTTATTTCGAACACGAAAGTTGTTCGGAATAGATCAACTAACCCGGATACACCACCCACACATGTGTCGGATGTCCACGACACCTCCGGCATGATATCTCTCCCCCTCCAGACACCCTGTCCGGTAATCACCCGGAGCTGGCAGTTCATCCCCGGATGAATTCCCGCTCCGAGCAACGTGCATTGCACTGCGTTAGAACCTCGTGTACAATTCAATTGCCATGCATTGCTTTTGTATTGCTATTATTGCCGTGTATTTATTGTTTCTGCCCCCCTTTTATTCTCCGATAGACCTCGTTGCTTCCGCCGACGATACCGTTGCCGAGTACGACTACTTCGTCGACGACCGTACCCCTACCGTCGAGCTTCCAGGCAAGCAGAGCCATTCTCTTCCCCAGATATCGCCTATCTTTCCGTACATTTCTTGCACTAGGCATTGTTACTACTGCTGCTACGATTACAATCCTACTCAATTGCATAGCCTGTTTTTGTCGCCCCTTGATGTACCTTCCTTTAATCCTATGCTGCCTATTATTACTTATGCATTATTCAGCAGTGAGCCCTGCGCATTGTTAGCTAGGATTAGATAGAGGGCCGTGATCACTCTGGGAGTGATCGCGGAAACGATATATTACAACTGCAACAGGTACGGATCAATGCAGACACCCTAGGGAACCTACAACGGCGAGACTCTGCCGAGTCGATTCGAGTTTGGCTTACGAGTGGAATGGACTCGTATTTCACTCTCGTCGGCTCAGTAGCGTAGCATCACTGGGATGATACGAGGGTATTCCTCTTTAGTTCATTCCGCTGGTGTCTCGGCACCACCGTGGTGATACGAGAATATTCCTCTTTAGTTCATCCCGTTGATGTCTCAGTCGAGCCATCCCAAGTGTACCATCGAGGGTGATTCCTCCTGGTTTCACTTAATGGTAGGAACTCGAACCAACTGGTGTCCTGAAAGGTAAGAAGTCGGGCGACCCAACGGTACCCGCGAGTGGTATTGCGACGGGACGACAGGGAGGGTACGACCATTGTACTGGTGTGCTTGGCCCCTGGTCGTTGGCCGCGAGAGTTACCAAACCCCAAAAGTCGAGCTCCTCCAGGAGCACACGCGAGACAAGGTAAGGAGACAGTTCACCTTGTTGGTAACCGCAGTGACTTGGTGGGACGACGGGGCAGGCACCGATGTACTGGTGGTCCTGGCTGCCGTCGTTGTCCGCGGGTCAGTTAAGTCGAGGCAACGATAACGGTTGTCACGCAGGTTAATTAAAATGTTAAATGATTCAGTGAATGTCTTGAGTTGGCTATATGCCATGTGCGCACTACCTACCCGTGGGAATTACGAGTTATGGGCTCCTCTGCTTCGTAGTGTCGTCAGAGGACTCTTCAGACGTCAGCAGTACTGCGGGCTGATTGCCGGGAAGTGGTGTTGTCTTATTTTCTCGCGTGGTGGTGTCTTATTTGGATTTGCTTTAACTTCACCGGCCAGCCACGCACCGTGCAGGAGTACGTTCGGGTTGGGGTCCAAGGCCCGGCGTACTTAGGATTTAGACCGGCGGATGGCCTCTCTGTTGAGTTTGAAAGATGGGATACGAAGTGTCGGATAGCCTCGGTGGAGCGTTCCCTAACAAGGTTCCCGCCACCCTGGAGATCCGTGCGTGTAGTGTAACACAAGTGCACCCCTGTAGGGAAGATTAATCTATTCGAATAGCCGTGTCCACGGTAACATGACGCTTTATGCTGAAGCTGGATCTTACCACTACAAACTATTATTATTAAACTGTATGGTTCCGGGTTTTCTTCCTCGCGGGGATGTCGAGGAGGTGAACTCGGAGGCATTGCTTATTATTACAACTTACTATTATACAATGCTGCAGCAACTTCTGCGGCATTTTTACTTTATGCTTTATATAAACTGTTGGCTATCCTCTCCTCCTGCTGCAAGACATCGTCGGAAGATGCTAGTCTTTGTTAGGCCTAGCTTCTTACCCTTATTCTGATTTCTATCTTGCAGTCCACTATATACAGCCTCTTCTTTCCATTGATACAATGCATAATGCTTAGTAGCGGACGTAAGTCTCGCGGGTATACTAGATACTCACCCAGCTTTATTTCCTTTACTGTTTTGCCTGATCGGCCGCTGCAGTCGACGTTGGAGTCCAGGAGCAGGAGGTTCCCCGATGTCGACCACCGCAACGTGAAGATCCCCGATGCCTTCTACGATGTCGAGTTCCCCGTTGACCAGGAGTATCTTGGAGGTTCCTAGGCAGGTGCCATGATTGCTTTATAAGAAGTGAAACTTTTTTGCTCGATATACCACCTGTTTGGTAGTAAGACTTGATCAACCTTGCTAACAAATATATTTTATATGAGTAAAAAGGGGATCTTGTTATGTTTTCATTTGCTTTATCCTTTATCCTCCTTGCTGTACCAAAGTTTTAGGTTTTTGAAACTTCATATGTTTAACCATTGCTTTGAGCTTTTCGGAGGTTTGCATCTTTTGGTACTTTGATTTTATTTTCAAAAGTGAAGTTGTCGGCAAAATTCCAGAAAAAATATAATGAAAATTTCCATCAAAAAAGAGACACAGGAGCACCTGGGGCTGACCAGGGGGCCCACCCCTGGTACAGGCGCCCAGGTGGCACGTCCTGGCCCCTGGCCGTGCCACCAGGGCGCCTGGGCCCACCAGGTCCCCTTTACAGGTAAGTCTTCTTCCCCTATCTCTCTCTCACTCCAAAAATCTCGAGTTTGCTCCTGGAGCTCGAGTTCTTGCTGTTCTTGGTGGAAAATTTAGATCTCTCTCTATAGCCCATCATTTGCATTGAGATTTTGAGCATTTGCTCCTAGGTATGTGATTCCTCCACCCCTCCAATTAGAATTTTGATTGGTAGTCTTATTTGTGAGTATTTAGGAGTTCTTGGTGTTGTTCATATGAGCTTGCATGCATGTTTAGAAACTTACTTGTGGAGTTTTGATGAAAGTTTATGACTTAAGGAAGTGAGTAGAATAGTTTGCCTCAACTCATTTTGCTTAAATCTTCGTTTTTGTAACTTGCCAAAAATTTCAGAAATGAGTTTGTTTGGGAAAGCCAAAGAATGGATTGGAAAGAAGAAGCCCGAGCCCACCGATAGATTAAGTAGAGCTGCAGCTTCATCCTCTACCGCGAGGATGAGTTACAATGATGATATCGTGACACCGGAGTTGCTCCACGGGACGAACACGGCGCGTTCCATGACATACCCGTGTCCAAACTTCCTTACGGCGGCAGGTATTAAGGATGAGTTTGATAACCTTTGTGCTGGTGAAGGTTTGACACGCCTTGTGACACACCGTGTGCCACGATATCCAAAACTCACTTACTATTTTGTCAACTGGTTTAGATATAATGATAAAACTTCCATGATTGAATTCAGATTATATGAGGAAGTTTTTACCATGTCTTTGGCAGAATTTTGTGATTTTATAAGTGTGCAGGATATTGGGAAGACGACCAGGATAAATGCTCAGCCCTACACTCTGAAATCCCTATTCGCCTCTCTTTGTAGGAAGGACCCGAAAGACATTCACCGGGGGAAGATTTCCAGCATCTTGTTCCCCCACATCAGGTTCACATACTATATTACTCGAGGGGTGTTAGCTCGTGACAACACGAGCAACATTTCGGCTCCGAATATTGCTATCTTGGCAGTTGCCCTCTTAGGAGATAACACGTATAATATTGGTGCTTTGATTGCTCGCCGCCTCGCCGCTAACAACGGCAAGGGGCCTCACTTTGGTGGCATTTATGCCACGCTTATCCTTGAGCGTCTCGAGCGCACTGTACGTGCTGATGATGCACCTTTTCTATTCTTAAGCTTTGATCTTACTGCGATGAAGAGGCATGAGTTTGTTACTAGGACTTCTGAGTTTGGTAACCTTGTTTATATCATGAGTTTTGGCGAGTTTACTACTCGCGAGATCCGTCTACCTGCACCACTTTTGTTTGAACACACTAGCAGGAACTGATGGTCCTTCACCGTGATTCAGCTAGACGAGTTCATGGTCCAGCAGCGGTTCCATAACCCCATGGAGGGGGTTGCGCTCGAGGAAGAGGAGCTAGAGGAGATTCCGCCTCCCATGAGGATCTTGTTGCCCAGTGGGATGAGTGATACGGTGAGGATCTCACACTCCTCGTTGGTTACCCCAAGTGGAAGGTGAGATGTAGCATAGCAGCAAATTTCCCCTATGTAGAGGATAGGGTTTGTCTCCCGTAGGACTCGCACAAATACAAGAAGGTGGTAAAGTGAACAATGGCGCCGTTCACAACCGAGGGTTGCTAACTTCACCTGGACCTGCACACAGATACAGATAACTTTCCTCCCAACGAGTACAGAGGAGTTGTCAATTCCTCCGGCCTTGCTGTTTACAAAGGATTAACACAAGAGATAATGATAGTGGCAACTGAAAGTAAATTGAAGGTATAAACAGTGATATGAAGATGGACCGGGGTCCTGTGATTTTCACTAGTGATGTCTCTCTCCCAAAATACGATAAAAGTGCTAGCGAGGTAAACAAATCATAGTTGGGCAATTGACAGGATTATGAAGGCATCGCAATGCTAACTATGCTGCAAAGAAAGGAAGAGCTCAAAAGCAATCGGCAGTACGCCAAGGTAAGTAGACCGAAATCCATCTACATCTACTACGAATCATCCACCTTGAGATATCTATCCAGAACATCTCGCTGGTATTAAGTTGCGAATCCTACCCAAAGTGTAAATCCAAAGCAACATGCAACTGCATTAAAAGAACTTTGCGTAAAGTAAACAATCCTTGCATCTGCGGATACAAGCACCGTTGTTTTACCCCTGGTGGCAACAACACATCCCCTAGTCTCATGTTTCTGTCACTCAAGCTAGACATCAAGGGGATGAACCCACAATCAAGCATAACGCTCCCTCTTGGAGTTGCAACAAATCACTTGGCCAAAGTAAAATACGACAACGGAGAACATGCAAGAATTTACTCAAGAACGAAATATAAAAGAGAAGAACCAAATATATTACTCATCACAATCTGAACATAGTCTCATAATCCATCAGATCCCAACAAACTCAGCATAGCAACGACAGAAAATTACAAAGGTGCCTCGATCATGTGAGGCAGCTCACGAGGTCTCGAAAGGGGAGGCACAAAGAGGGGAGAGATAGATCACATAGCTACTGGTCACGGACCCATGGTCTAAGGGTAACTACTCACGGTACATACGGGAGGCGTCCATGGCTACGGATGGTCTCCCGGAGGGGGTAGCTTCTCCCGGCAGGGTGCCGGAGCAGCTTCTCCAGGCAGCCCCGATCTAGAAACGGAGGCGGCGGCGGTACAGAGGCGAGATCACGGAAAAGAGATTCGTCTTTGGGGTTTCCGTCACGGGGGGTAAATATAGGCGAAGGGGAGCACCGAGAGGGGCCACAGGGCAACCAGGAGGCTTCCTAGCGCGACCTAGGGTGGGGCCGCGCCAGGGACCCTTCTGGAGTCCCTATGGTGGCCCCCTTCCCTCCTTTGGTGTTTCCGGAAGCTTCCGTGTCGCTGAATTTTTATCTGATTTTCCGGATTTTTTGGAGCAATTTTAATGGCTGGAAAACCTGAAATAAAAAAGCAGCAGAAAACAACAACTGGCAGCTAGGTGCACTGGGTTAATAGATTAGTCCAAATATGCTCAAAAGTGTATGAAAGTTCAAGCAAATCATGGCAAAGTCACACAAAACATGCATGGGCAGTCCCAGTAGTTCATGATTTCTTTGTGATTAGTCTCAAATAGCTGGAGTGCATAACACTACTGGAATCTACTAGTTTGCCGTCTGCATTTTATCGTGGCTGACGGTAAAGAGGAGGTTTGCCATCCGCTGCGGACGACAAAGAATAGTTGACGGCAAAAAGTCCTATGTCGTTTGCTTTTTTTAAGCTGATGGCAAAGACGGGCTTTGCCGTCCGCTTTTTTGTAACTGATGGCAAAGACAGGGTTTGCCGTCCGCTTTTTTTTAGCTGACGGCAAAGACAACTCTTTGCCGTCAGCAAAAAAAAAAAACGAACGACAAAGATAACTATATGCATAATGGTCTTATCGGTTTTTATTTTTTTTATAAATTGCAAACAATGTCTAAATAACATGAAATTTGGCGTAATGTTAGTTTATGATTCTTAGTAGGTCTGCAAAAAGTTTACATTTTTTTCAAAATATTTACACTATTTTTTTTATCAAAATATACGTGGTAAAGAAACACACATTTTTTACCTGTTTGATATTGGTTGAACTATTGCTTCCACGGATTGATGACATGGCGAAATCTCCACCCCACATCTTCACCCCATCTCCACCAACCGCATCCCACTTGTATTAAAAAAAAGAAAAAATCCACCCCACCTCACGTGAACTCCCACCTCTCTCCCTTATCTTCTCCCACACCGTGACCTCTCTCTCTTGTCCTTCCTCTTTCTCTTATCTCCTGTACATGGATGACTCCAGCGCCACCAAGTCCTCTAGCGCCTCGGTTTCCTCTGACACCCCGGCTTGCCTCTGGTGCAGCGTGGCGCAGTCTCCGGTTTCCGGCGCGTTCACGCGCGGTCTGCCTCCTCCATCCCAAACTGCCCCCGCTATTGTTGTACTGTCCAGAACGATGATAAGCTCGGGATGCTACTGCTTCCCTCGCCGTCGGTTGTCGCCGCAGCCGCCATGACCTGGTTTTTCTCCTCCTCGGCCTTCGCCAAACTCTCCTTCATTGCCTCCAACTTTTCCGGGAGCTCGGCTCCCTCCGGCGCCTCAGGTCGCCTCCAATACGGCGTGGTCTTCAGCATAGCGCGACGCGGTCTCGGCTTGCTCACGGCGGTCTCTAGCATAGCGCGGTTAGGAGCTCTGGTGTGGCGCGGTCTCTGACGAGGCATGATCTTGGCATGGAGCGGTGAGGAACTCCGGCGTGGAATTTTGTGGTGAAGCGTCCAGTGTGATTTACGGTTTGTTGTGGCGCGGTGATGTCTAGGCACGCTTCTATTCTTGTAGACTATGTTGGGCCTCCAAGCGCAGAGGTTTGTAGGACAACAACAATTTCCCTCAAGTGGATGACCTAAGGTTTATCGAACTCAGGGAAGTAGAGGTTGAAGATGGTCTCTCTCAAGCAACCCTGCAATTAAGATACAAGAAGTCTCTTGTGTCCCAACACACCTAATACAATAGCAAATTGTATAGGTGCACTAGCTCGGCGAACAGATGGTAAAATATGGGTGATATGAGTGGCAAAGCAAGATAATGTAAATCTGAATAAATAAAAAATAGCAAGGTAGCAAGCGACAAAAGTGAGCACAAAGGGTATTGAAATGGTGGAAAGAAGGCCTAGGCTTCATACTTTCACTAGTGGCAACTCCCAACAACATTAACATAGTCTGATCACATGATATTTCCCATAAAACATGCAATGGAGACGTACTCGGAGGTCATTCCTTTGTGGTCAAGAGAGGACGAGAATTATGTAGGGCTACAAAAGCACACCTCAAAGTTCATAGTTCTAAATCTATGGATTTTCCAATGTCACCGCGGCCATCCAAAAAGAGTACCACAATCACCACAAAATATCTCAAGGATAGTCAAAGACAAGCACCAAGAGACTCTCAATCTTCAATCAACACACAAAAGAGGAAATCACTCATGAAAATATTTTCTAACCCATGTCCAATAGACCGCTGTCACCATGGTCTCGGGGATTATACTACTCCCTCCGATCCATAATAAGTGTCGCTCCTCTAGTACAAAGTTTGTACTAGCTTAGTACAAAATGAGCGACAGTTATTATGGATCGGAGGGAGTAGATAAGATAAAGTGAGTACATCAATCCAATAGATAGAGGAAGGGGAAATATCATGGGATCACCCTAGATTAACATAGCCTATGATCACAACGAAGATCACATCATGTGAGAGAGAATTGACCACATAGCTACTGGTAGAAACCTTAGCCCCGAGGGGAACTAATCACACATTGACATGGTGAGAGAGAGAGAGAGTTGTTGATGGAGAGGTGCAGCCCAGAGGAGATAAAGGAGACGGCGACGGCGACGGCGACGGCGACGGCCACGGCCACGTCGGCGGCGGCCGCGGCCCTTGGGGGCAGCGTCCCTTGGCCCCCTTCTTCTTCCTTGGAGATGGTGCTGCTGTGGAGATTGATCTCCCCCTCAAGACGGTTGCCAAGGGGGAGGAAATTTCGTGGTGCCCTTTTACCTAGATTTCTTCTTGGATTCCCGTCATCCAGATTACGTCTTCGGTATTTCGGGGCTCCAGGGAGCATCCAAACTTCGATTGGGCCGCATTTTATGTCTAGATCCACCGGAATTTTTTTCCTACAACTTTGTAGTTTTAAGTTTTTCCGTTTGAGGCCGGCTTCTAGCGTTTCCGAGGCGATCTTTAAAACCTGTCTGGTGGAGACAGATTTCAGGAGAGTTAGAGTCCAACTCCTATAAGGCTCCTTTTTGTGATTTTTCCTTTATCCAAATAATTCCTACACATAAAGGACAAAAACAAGAACGTGTGCACTTTTGAAACTATTAATAGGTTAGTTCCAAAATATGTTATAAAAAGATATGAAAGTGTAGCAAACATATAGCAATAACACCCAAAACATGCATGGAGCAAGCAGCAATTATAGATAAGTTTGGTACGTATCAACATCTCCAAGCTTAATTCCTGCTCGTCCTCGAGTAGGTAAATGATAATAAGTATAATTTTTGTGGTGACATGCTAGCAACCATATAAGAACTTTGAAAAGTAAAGCAATCAAGGTATGTGATTCAATTCAAGTCATAACATGCAAGAGTCTATATTAGCATTGAAACAAGTAACAAAAGAACATTAGGTGCAAGAGCTCTCGCTATCCGTGACTCGAATGTCTCCAAATGGTGTTTGCGTGCAAGAAAGGGGATAGGGAATACGAGAAAAAAGTATTTTTTTGAGAACTCAATCTACTAAAGTTTCACACTTTGTCTTCTTTGGAATCTTATCTTGACTCATATCCAGACCATTAGCCAGGTACAAGTCAATTTGATCCACTCCTTTTCGATATTTTGAGCACTCATGCAATGGATGAGCGCAAACACGAAAGTTGACACTTAGGATGGCAAAGAGAGAAATATGTTGTAAGAGGAAGACAAAAAGGGTGAGAAAGGCTCACATCAATGAGGACAATCATAGGCGGGAAGGACAAAGGATAGATATGATGTGAGGAGTAGGGATTGTCATGCAACTGATGCACATACGAGCTAAGAAAATCTCTCCAATGGAACTAGTGGGGGTACATCCAACTTGCTCGCTCATGAAGAACTAGAGCTCGTTTGAGGAGGCTCATCCTTGGAATATGCAAGCCAAGTTATATAGTGTGATGGTCCCCACATAGTTATATGCATAAATGATCATCTCTCTGGAGTACAAGGATAAGATAGAGTACGAGTGTGGATCTTTCAAAAGGAAAGGTAGGTATGGTGGCTGTTTTGAGGAAATATATAAGGAGGTTTATGATTACAGAGCATATCATGCCAAGGGTTTGGATGTACCGGCGAAGGTGGATGCCAATTCTCGGAGTGAGAAGAAGGCAATGCACGGCACAGGAGAGGCTAGCAAATATGAGATGGTGGAAGTGTCAACTTTCAATACTTACATTAGTCCGAAGAACTCATGCACTTATTATCGGTAACTCTCAATCTAATAAGAAGATTCACAAAGAGATAAGTACCCCGAGGAGGAGTGTATGGGGGTTTGGTTATCCTTGCGCATCCTCGACTCATGGTACGTGAGTGTACTCTAATATCCGATTCCTCCAAAGATTAGCGATCCATCTAGTAGCTAGAGTTCTCAACTAGTTTTGTAGGTTTTGAAAATAAACACGGATTGCCCAAAATACGACACATATCACTAATCGGATAGAGCTCTTAGAACCAAAAGTTCAAACATTACTCACATCAATACCTCAAAACTATTGCAAGTTACTACTAAAATTAAATAGCAACCTCAATTACCTACTCTCAAGACAAGACTACAACTCAGTGCAACAACCAACTCTCTTAACAAGATAAACATGAAAACTAAAGAGAGTTCCAGCAATAAACTAAACAAAAGACAAGGCTCTTGGTAAATACAAACTAAGACTAAAACTAAACATGGCAGTAGCTATGAAAAGATAAAGAACACACAACATCAAAAAGGTAGGCATGAAAAATCCTATGATGTGTCCTAGATTTTGAAAGTGAAGCGTGTTTCTCTCCCACACAAAGTAAGACGGGGTCTAACTTGTTATGAACAGCAAGCAAAGCTAAACAAAACTAAAAATAAAACCTAAGAGCGAGACGCTCCAAGCATATCACATAACGCATGAAGTGATAAAAATATAGTGAGACGAAGGACGAACTGATGATTGTTGATGGAGAAGGGGATGCAAGGGGGCATCCCCAATCTTATACACTTGAGTCTCCTTGAATATTTGTTGGGGATGCATGGGGGCATCCCCAAGCTTGAGCGCTTGACACTCCCGAATCTTCGTTCATCATCTTCCATCGCACACTTGAAAACTCACTTCATACATAACTCATCATAAGATGATTAGAGAGGTTAGTACTCTTAATAAATAATTTTTCCCTACTGGATATAAAGATATTCTTTAAAAGCTACTGTTTCTCAAGATTGCCAAAAAGTTTTTGCAAATAAAAAGCAAGCTTAAGGTTTGCAAAAGTTAGGAGAGACAAAACGTGGGAGAATCTGTAAAAAACAGAACAACCGGTAGTAAAGAATTTTTTAGGGGTACTTCTGCAACTCAAATAAAAAAACTCAGAATATACAAAAGTTCCACGATTGTATAGATCACTCTGTGTAAAAAGTTCAGCTCAAAAAGATGAATTGGTGATTTGATTTGATTTTTCCCGTCACGAGGACATAATCTGTTTTCTGGAGAACATGTCACAACTTTCACTTCCCTTGTCATATGAGGCTATAACTTGGCACAAAGCTTGAAAATAAAGATACAATGATGTTACTACAGTAGTAACAATCATCAAGACCACTAAAAACTGAAAGTAAAAACTTAAACTAAAGATAACAAGGGTTGTCTCCCTAGAGCTCTTTCTTTATAGCCATGAAGATAGGCTTAAGATTTTAATGATGCTCTCGTATGAATAAGAGTTGAAGAACAAAAGAGAGCATCAAGAAGAAAATAACAAAAACATTTAAGTCTAACATGTTTCCTATGCAAAGGGATCTTGTAGATAAATAACTCATTGAAGCATAAAGATATTAGCATAGGAAGGCAAAATAAGTGCAACTTCAAAACCTTCAACATAAAGAGAGAGAACTTGATATTATTGAAATATCTATAAGCATATGTTCCCCTCTCGTAATAATTTCAGTGCGATCATGAATAAACTCAACAACATAAGTATCACATAAAAAATTATTATCATGATCCACCAGCATAGAAAATTTGTTACACTCCACATAAGCAAAATCCTTCTCATTAGTAATAGTGGGAGCAAACTCAAGAAAATAGCTATCACATGAATCATTCTTATCATGATACAATTTCAAACATTCATTCTTTATAGCATAAGTGTCATCACAATAATCATCATAGATAGGGGGCAAAGTATCATCAAAATAAATTTCCTGATCAAAACTTGGGGGGCTAAAAAGATCATCTTCATAAAATGTAGCATCCCCAAGCTTATGGCTTTGCATATCATTAGTATCAAAAGTATTCAAAGAAGACATGCTAATAACATTACTACTATCATGAGTGTTGTTCAAATAATAAAGCTCCGTAGGCTTTTTGATCTTCTCTTCAAACACTTCATGTCCCAACTCAAGGTAGAGCTCATAAAGCTCTCTCATAATAGTTTTGTTGTTTTCCATAAGCCTAACTAGTGAAAAGTAAAAACAAGAAACGAAAATATTTAATTGCAAGATCTAAAGATATACCTTCAACGCTTACCTCCCCGGCAACGACGCCAGAAATAGCTTGATTTCTACGCACGATTCTATTCATGTAGACTATGTTGGGCCTCCAAGCGCAGAGGTTTGTAGGACAGCAGCAATTTCCCTCAGGTGGATGACCTAAGGTTTATCGAAATCAGAGAAGTAGAGGTTGAAGATGGTCTCTCTCAAGCAACCCTGCAATTAAGATACAAGAAGTCTCTTGTGTGCCCAACACACCTAATACAATGGAAAATTGTATAGGTGCACTAGTTCGGCGAAGAGATGGTAAAATATGGGTGATATGGGTGGCAAAGCAAGGTAATGTAAATCTGAATAAATAAAAACAGCAAGGTAGCAAGCGACAAAAGTGAGCACAAAGGGTATTGCAATGGTGGAAACAAGGCCTATGCTTCATACTTTCACTAGTGGCAACTCCCAACAACATTAACATAGTCTAATCACATGATATTTCCCATAAAACATGCAATGGAGACTTACTCGGAGGTCATTCCTTTGTGGTCAAGAGAGGACAAGAATTATGTAGGGCTACAAAAGCACACCTCAAAGTTCATAGTTCTAAATCTATGGATTTCCCAATGTAACCGCGGCCATCTAAAGAGAGTACCACAATCACCACAAAATATCTCAAGGATAGTCAAAGACAAGCACCAAGAGACTCTCAATCTTCAATCAACACACAAAAGAGGAAATCACTCATGAAAATATTTTCTAACCCATGTCCAATAGACCGCTGCCACCATGGTCTCGGGGATTATACTAGATAAGATCAAGTGAGTACATCAATCCAATACATAGAGGAAGGGGAAATATCATGGGATCACCCTAGATTAACATAGCCTATGATCACAACAAATATCACATCATGTGAGAGAGAATTGACCACATAGCTACTGGTAGAAACCTTAGCCCCGAGGGGAACTACTCACACATGGAGATGGTGAGAGAGAGATAGTTGTTTATGGAGAGGTGCAGCCGAGAGGAGATAAAGGAGACGGCGGCGGCGACGGCGACGGCCACGTCGGCGGCGGCCGCGACCCTTTGGGGCAGCGTCCCTTGGCCCCCTTCTTCTTCCTTGGAGATGGTGCTGCTGTGGAGATTGATCTCCCCCTCAAGACGGCTGCCAAGGGGAAGGAAATTTCGTGGTGCCCTTTGACCTAGGTTTCCTCTCGGATTCCCGTCATCCAGATTACGTCTTCGGTATTTCGGGGCTCCAGGGAGCATCCAAACTCCGATTGGGCCGCATTTTATGTCTAGATCCACCGGAAATAAATTCCCTACAACTTTGTAGTTTTAAGTTTTCCCGTTTGAGGCGTGTTCTAGCGTTTCCGAGGCGATCTTTAAAACTTGTCTGGTGGGGACAGATTTCGGGAGAGTTAGAGTCCAACTCCTATAAGGCTCCTTTTTGTGATTTTTCCTTTATCCAAATAATTCCTACACATAAAGCACAAAAACAAGAACTTGTGCACTTTTGCAACCATTAATAGGTTAGTTCCAAAATATGTTATAAAAAGATATGAAAGTGTAGCAAACATATAGCAATAACACCCAAAACATGCATGGAGCAAGCAGAAATTATAGATACGTTGGGGACGTATCAGTCTCCGGCATGGTGTCCGACGCCATCTCCATCGAGCAGCAGCAGGGCACGCGGCGACCTCTATTTTTTTATCTTAGTATAATTTTTTTTGCCGTGAGTTTTTAGATAGCTAACGGCAAAGATGTACCGGGCCCATCAAATAATAAACAACTGTGATTCATACTTTGCCGTCCGCCAGGTCAGAAATGCAGACGGTAAAGTCTTTGCCGTCTGTCGATCTAAAGCTGACAGCAAAGCCAACCTTTGCCGTTAAAATCGTGGACGACTGCTTTGCCATCATCTAGCGGACGACAAAGCCTTTGCCGTCTATTTTTTTGCCCTTTGCCATCAGCCGGAGCTGACGGAAAATCTAAAGATTCCAGTAGTGTAATGTGTTATTGAAATGATTTGCATGCATTGCATTGTTCATGGTTTGGCATATTGAAGTGGTATTTCCCTTCACAGAATTTTTGGATTGACTTGGTACATGCTTACACATGTTTATGACTGAAAGTCTATCAAGCCTTGATGATCTTTTTATTTCAGAATAGTTATATCACTTTCATGCCCGATTCCATGTTGCTTTGTCGCTCTGCATGATTATGACCGTTATTGCTCTCTAGTTGGTCACTTCCCCTGTCGGGACCCGGAATATGCGTATGTAATTCCTGTTACAACACAATCATATGGAGAGCCGAGAGTCGTACCCACTTGTCTAAGCAGACAAGGCCAAGAACATAACACTCTCGGAAAGCATCGTACGTGAGGGGCATCCCATCCAGGCCGGATGATCAACTGAGATGGGACCTCATCGCCCGCTCACAAGTCTAAATTATTATGGGTGGTGAAATATCATACTCATAGACAAGTCGCCTCAACCATATTATCGATTGAATTATAACACTTACATAAACAGACTCCAGCCCGATCACTTAGTCGAGGTCTCGGGCGGGCTCAATCATACAACAAAGTGTGCCACGTGACAGAGTCACGAGCAATCGCATCACGATGCCCCAAGCTGCGCACATCTAAGGGCCACTTGGTGTATAAAAGACCGCCGGCAAGAACACAACTAAGCTATCGAACCCCACACTAAGACATGCACGTTATAACCATACACGCAACATACATTTCTAGTGTAAACAGCAGGTACTCATTGCATGGACTCTACAAAGTATATCTTTATTGACTTACACATAGAGCATACAAATATCACATGTCTGTGATCAACATTACATAATACAACGGAAGCAAATTAGGTCTGAGTACAGACAAGTTTAAAAAATGGCTTAGAGAAGCCTTCTTCAACATACATACCCTTCCACGAGGGACCAGACTGTTGTCTGAAACTATACTAGCTTAGTCAACGTCGAGCTTCAGGAAGGTGACTCCATTGGGGGCTGGGTTCTCATCTAAAACATAGAATAAGCAAACGTGAGTACAAAGTCGTACTCAGCAAGACTTACATCATAACTATGCTACTCATGCTCAAGTTTCAAGGTAAAGGGAGGTGGGGTTTCAACATGCAGAAGTGCCAGCTTTGACTTGGCTAGTCTTGTACTACGAGTACCGGACTTGAGGTAAGAAGCGTACATGAGTCCACTACCAAGTCTCCAACCAATACACCACTATGGATACTTCCTCGACTTCCCCACGAGGAAGCACACCATAGTACTCACGCTTATCTTGCGAGTTTTAGAAGTATTCATTCAAGTTGTCTAATAATCAAGCACAACTTTCCAAGTAGTCCCTTACCGCGGACGCGGCTATTCGAATAGTTTTGTTAACCCTGCAGGGGTGTACTACTACACACATGAATCCATCAGTTACCGCAGGGATCTCGTCACCTTTCAAGCGGGTGTCGGCGAGGATAATTTCCACAACTTTTATCTCACAGCCAATTCCAATCCAGGAATCAACCATCTGAGTTGCTCACTTACGGGGATCAACCCCAGCAAATCCCATGGCCAGGGACCCTGGGTTAGTCATGAGAGGCACAGGTTGGACGATAGCTCGTCGGCAAACAGGAGGACACGTTCCTGCTCGATATTATTGATGAGGGAGATGCGATTATAGTGGATGCGGAGGATGGAGCACTCAAGGCTAGGGTTACATATGATGTTGGATCCCTTTGGTGTCGCCCCTCCTAGCCGTTATATACTAGGCTAGGTCTCGGGGAGTTCATCCACGTTTACAGGTAAGTTTTCCTAACCCTAGCTTGCTCCGTACGGCAGGTCTTCGCACCTTCCTTGTGAGTCGCAGACTCCTACGTCGGTGCCAATTAGCGGGCCAAGACTGTATCTTCGTGGGCCTTCTGTCTTCAGGGACACCAGGTAGGCTTATCCGTAGGAGTCGTGGGGTCAACCCCTCGTCAGTAGCCCCCGAGTGCCTGGGGGACTCGAAGAGTCACGCAGGGACTCGAGTACATCCATTCGTTTTTCGTTTGTATACGCGGCACAGTCGCGGGTCGTTGGCAGTCTGGTGGCCATGACAAAACCTGTGTCGAGGGATGCTAAGCTGAAAGGGACCAAGGAGTCGACTGGTCGAGCCTTGGTGAATTGCGCTAGTGGCAAATACCGCAGTAGCCCAATCAAACCCACGTCCCTCGACGTGAGCTTGGAACACTGGTGTCGAGCAAAAGTCCTGCCACTTCAGGTCTTACGGTGTTCATTTGCCGCCAGTAATGTGCATAGCCTAAGGCACGTCCGCCCGGCTTTTTCTATCATGCGCAGCGCATGGAAAAGGTTGGGAGTGAAATCGCTCTTCGGCAAGTCCCAGCCCGGCCGAACTTCGCAGCGGGGTCTTACCTACACGCTAATCTTGCGTGGCATCTGGGCACAATGTATCGTGTTCTAGGAATGTGTATTTTTGAGGCGCGGAGCCTAATAGTATTGGACCCGCTTGGAACAAAACATAAAGCGAGCTGTTCACTCATTCACCCGCGGAGCTTGTTTCGAGTGCTTAGACGGGGGGGGGGGGGGGGGGTTCTTCGCGAGTATTCACTCGAATGCCATTTCGGCTCTTGAGGTGAGGGAGCACCTGAGACTCTAGCGCCGTATGATCTTGGCGAGTGAATGTTTGTCTTGCGTCGGGTTGAGGGAGCACCCGAGACTCTCGTGAGTTCGAGTGATCACTCGAGCATATTGCTGACCTTTGGGTGAGGGAGCACTTGGGACTCTCATGATGTGCTCTCCCGATGGGAGTAAGATGTTTTTATTCATCGGGAAAAAGATCTGAAAGATAGAATCTCTGAGCCTTGATGGCGTACTCAGTACACCTTGCTGTGATATGAAGTTCGCGTGGTCTTCTAGTGTTTTAGACCACTGTAGCCTGCCGAAGGAAATGACTTGGCGCTGTCCCGCCGAAATTTTCGTGTCGCGCGATCATGGTCCTCTTTTTGCGCGCGTAGTGGGCGGTGTTGTTACTGCACCGGTTGGATTTTCCATACTTTTCGCCTGTTTATGGGATCGTGCCACGTTTTATGGGTGATAAGGTTGGACGGTGGCCCTTCTTGCTAGGATCTTGGGTTAAATACCTTGCGTTGGGTAAATTGTAGGTTTTACCCAGCCATTTCCTTCCTCCTCTTTCTCTGTTTCCTTCTTGTTCTTGAGCCTTCATCTTTTCTCCTCTGCGGGCTGCTGCGGGATCTATGACCAAGCGCCCCCGTACTGCTGTAGAGTCGGCCAAGATGTCCGGCAAGTGGGAGCGGTCCACGTTCGGGGCCGGAGATCTGGATGCGCTGGTTGCTGACGGCGTGGTGGTGGAGGGTGATGTGCGTCTCCCTGGTGATGAGTCGATTCCAGCGCCGGCGGCGGACGAGCGGGTATGCTTCCAGGCTTTCTTCCACCGCGGGTTTGCTCTTCCGCTGCATCCTTTCGTTCGTGGCTTGCTGTATTCCTATCGGCTCCAGTTGCATGACCTGACTCCCAACGGAATTTTTCACATTGCGTGTTTCATCACTCTTTGTGAGGCCTTCCTGGGGATTTACCCCCATTGGGGACTTTGGAGGCGCCTTTTTAGTATAAAAAGGACGAACTCTGATTACGCCGTGGGTCGGGTGGGTATCTCCATTGGGGATAAAAATTCGTATTTTGACTTGGAGAAGATCGATTCTGTTAGCGGCTGGCGAAAAGGCTGGTTTTATCTGAAGGATCACTGCGTTGTTGGTCAACAATTTGGTCTTGCTTCTTTCAATCCGGAAGCGCGGAAGGTCAGACAGCCTTCGTGGTCTCATTCCTTGACAGAGGTGGAGTCGTCCGAGCTGACTCCGTTTTTGGAGAGGATTGCTGTGTTGAAGGATAACTTGACTGGTGGTCAGCTCATCTCTGTTTTTGTGGGGAGGCGAGTTCAACCGTTGCAGGATCAGACTCGTCCTATGTGGCAGTATGAGGGGCTCGGTGACTCGACGAGATGCTTGCCTCAAGAGCTTGAACCTGACGCCCTGCTGACTCGCATCCAACATGTGACCAAGTGCTCGAGTATTTCGGAAATGCGCCTTGCCCTTCCGTATGCTTCTGATCACTCTCCGCCGAAGGTTGGTGTCCATGTTCATTCGTTTGTTTGGACAAGTACCTAGTTTTTCTCTCTTGTTGACATTGCTTGCCTTGCAGGGCCATGCTCCGGCGCTGTGTAATCCTCCGCAGCCGGAGGACGCCGATATTCTTGAAGAACCTGGTGCTTCCGCAGCTGATGATGCTGCTCCAACTGTTGATGCCGAGGCTGTGCTGGTGGAAACTGGAGATAGTGAAGATTCGAGTCCCTTTCGCGTGAAGCGGTTGCGCCCCTTGAGCGCTGAAGATCATGATGCATTAAGTGATGCTGTCCCACAGGTTGCTCCGTTTGCTGGGCCTTCCCCTTCGGCTGTTACTCCGGCCGCTGCTTCAAATAGGGTCAGGCTTGGGAGGCTGGGGCGCCCTCGTGCTGCGCGTGTCGGGTAAGAATCTGGTGGATTTTTCCCGTTCCCTTTTCCTTGTTCCTGCGTCTGATAATGCTTATCTTGTAGTGCTGCGACTTCTCTGGCTGCTTCGTGCACCAGCGCAACTACTACTGACTTGGAGTCGACGGACTCTGGGGCGGCAGCCAAGCATCTTGAGGACCCCTCGGCTGCTGCTGGTCAATCTGGGCCGTCGGCGACTCTTGCCGTTCCGACTGCGGGTGTAGTTCCTGGTGCGCCCTCTTCTGAGGCGCCTGGTGCTGTTGCTCCTGAGTCCAAGCCTACTGAACTTGGTCCCCCATACTTTGGCCGGCTTGATCTGGCGATTGAAGACAAGGCTCGTGTTTTCGACCACGTCTCCAAGCTGGTAAGTTGATTCGTGCCTGTGCGACTTTATCATTGGGGGCACGGCAGTGCTCCCGATGGGAGTAGTTCCCGAGGCTACAAGTAACTGCTTGCAGTTGCTTGTAGTCTTTTCATTCCTTATCATCTGATTGTCTGGATTTTGCAGCCTGTTTTCCAACACTGTGAGCATTTGGTGATTGATGTTGAGCGTTGGCAACGGGCCCATGATTCTGCCCAGGATACTTTGTCTGCTATGAATGGTGAGTTTTCATTCTTGCGCTGCTGAGTTTTGGCCGCTGCGTCTTTTGTTCTGAGTACTGTCTTGCCTCGCAGACCGTCGCCAGGCTGCCGAGAAGCAAGCCGAGAAGGCGGGGAGGACGGTTTCCATTCTTAAGGCTACCTTGGCTTCCAAGGAGGCGGAGTTGCCTGGTCAACACGAGGAGCTGGTTCGCCTTCGTCAGGCTGAGGACGCGCATGCGAGGGTGGAAGCATTCGAGGGCAAACGTCTTCGCGCCTTGGCGGACTCGCTTGTGTGTAAGTTTGGCATGCATTCATTGGTCTTGCTGTTCCTACTGTCTTCCCGTGATGACGTTTCTTTGCTTGATGCAGCTGCTATAGTTGCGAAACCGATGGAAGCTGCTGCGTCAGGGTCTGGAGTTCTTCAAGGTGCTGTAGATGCTGTTGCAGGTGTTGTTGCAGTGGTTGGGGACGTCTGCACCCGGGCTTCTGATCTTGTGGGTCTTGCGCACGAACACCTTATGCCGGAGGGTTCAAAGGTGCCTGATGGCCTGGGCGCTCGGGTGGCTGCATTCGGCCCGGATGGGAAGCGTATGGTGGAGCTAGTTGCAGAGAGCGTAGTGAGTGGTTCTTCCACGGCCCTTGTCGTCCTTATGGGGCATGGGATTTCCATTGATGATTCCTTGGTTGAGACCATCCCGGACTATTCTCATGAGCAGATCGACCGAGCCGATAAACTATCTCCTCGCCTGCAACAGGTTGTAGATGCTCAGGATCCCCCTATCGTAGGTGAGGGGGAGGCACAGTAGTGTTGCGTCGCTTTGAAACTTTGTCTTTAATTCGTGACTCCATTGTGATGGTTGATCTTTTGCTACCTTTATCTGAGTGACCGTTTGGCTGTTCCTCTTGCTGCTTTTTGATTTCTTTGTTTTGTTCATCCTGCGGTAGGCCACTCCGGCCGTTCTTCGTCCTTGGAATTCGCTGAAGGATGACGCTCGCGAGGGTGCCTAGGAGTCCGTTTGCTTGCGACTGAAGAACACTGAGTGGGAGATTGTTCGACTGAAGGGATCCGTAGCCGTTCAGCGTACTCGGCGCGAGCGTGCCGAGGCCATGGTTGAGAACCTCTCTTCATGGGTGGTGAAGTTGTCTGACCTCCTGCGGGGTGAGTTTCGCCTCTGCTTGGTTGCTCGATTCCGTTTAGTAGGTTTTGCTGTATCTGTCTTGATCGTGGTTTTTGACTTTCGAAGTGCTGGCGGGGCGATCTCGGGATGAAGAGAGGGCCGTCCAGTCGGAGATGTTACGGCTTGATGATCCCAGAGTGCAGGCGAGCAATCCCTTTTGGGCGGATGGGGCTCGTGCTCGAGCGTTTGCTTTGCTTCGTCTCCAAGTTGAGCGGGTGCCAGATGCTCTCAAATACTTCCAGCGGGTATTGGGTGGTATCCATGCTGAGTTCTATCCGCTGGAGGTGGTTCCTTCGTCCTTTGAGAGGCTCTGTCGCGTATTTTCTCAGCCTGCCGAGCTACGTCGAGTGATGGATCATCAGATTCGTGCTGGAGCCCGAGCTGCTTTGGGTTTGGTCCATAGTCATTGGCCGGGGGTGGATTTTTCTCAAGTGGTGGCGGGTCCTCCAGGCGGTAGGGATCATCCGATGAGTGAGCACTACATGGCTGTAGGTAAACCTGCGCGCCAGGTTGTGAGGCGAGTTTGCGAAGAGAACGACCGCCATCTGGGTGCACTTATTAAGGCGAAGTTGGAGCCTAAAGGTTAGGTGCTTCCCTTTGTTGTATATGCTTCTTCTTGGTGGTATATATTCCATGCTGTCTGGGTTTTTTCGCGGGGGGTCGTCTGCGTTGTAGTTGCGGGGGACGTTCCAGAGGGTTTCCGCGGCAAGCCCACGAGTGTAAAAGTTTTTATGTGTCGCGGTTGCGAAGAGCGCCTTGGGGGGTGGCTGATTTGGCGAGCCCCGGAGTGCCAAGTTAATGTGCCGCGATTGCGGAGGACGCCTCGGGGGGTGGCTGCTTCGACGAGCCCCTGAGTGCCAAGTTAATGTGCCGCGATTGCGGAGGGCGCCTCGGGGGGTGGCTGCTTCGGCGAGCCCCCGAGTGCCAAGTTAATGTGCCGCGATTGCGGAGGACGCCTCGGGGGGTGGCTGCTTCGGCGAGCCCTCGAGTGCCAAGTTAATGTGCCACGATCGCGGAGGACGCCTCGTGGGGTGGCTGCTTCGGCGAGCCCCCGAGTGCCAAGTTAATGTGCCTTGATTGTGGAGGACGCCTCGGGGGGTGGCTTCTTCAGCGAGCCCCCGAGTGCCAAGTTAATGTGCCGCAATTGCGGAGGACGCCTCGGGGGGGGGGGGGGGGTGGCTGCTTCGGCGAGCCCCCGAGTGCCAAGTTAATGTGCCGCGATTGCGGAGGACGCCTCGGGGGTGGCTGCTTCGGCGAGCCCCCGAGTGCTAACAGATTTTGGGGAAAAATATTTATGCAATACTTTTCCTGCTGTCTCTTACAAAGAGTAAGGGGGGGTTCTGTTGAAGACAGATCCCTTTTGCTTAGAACGATGATGTAGTGGCCTTAAGGTCCTGGTGGCTTTGTCTCCGAGTGCCTGGGTTCCTTTCCTTCTACGGGAGCGCTTCTTCTGCGAGTCCCGTGGTCCTGCTGCCTTGGTGGCAAAGTTGTTAGAATCGAGATTCTGAATCGGATCTTAATGTCGTTCGTAGGATCATGAATCGTAGAATCTTAACTACTAGAATCGTAGAATCTAAGATTCTATGAGCAAAATCGTAGGATCGGAGGGGCTAATTTGGATCGTAAGGTCGTAAGATTCTAAGACTTGAATCGCGATTCTGACAACTTTGCTTGGTGGGCTAAGAAGGCTTCTGCTATCTTGTGGAATTCCTAGTCGCAGCGGTCGGATCTGACGAAACTGCCGCTGGTTGTGATGACCCCGTGTGGGCCTGACATCTTTAGCTGGAGGTAGGCGTAATGGGGTACGACCATGAAGCGAGCGAAAGGTGGTCGCCCGAGGATTGCGTGGTATTGCGACTTCCATACGACCACTTCAAAGTCCAGCGTTTCCTTGCGGAAGTTTGTCGCGTTCCCGAATACTACCTCCAGGCTTATCATTCCGAGGGGGTAGACTGCTTTTCCTGGTACGATCCCGTGGAAGGTTGTGCCAGAGGACTTGAGTGCGTTGTTTTGGATGAGCATGTCGTCGAGTGTTCGGGTGAAGATGATGTTGATCCCACTGCTGCCGTCCATGAATACTCGCGACATGTCGTAATTTCCGATTCTGGCCTCGAGTACTAGCGCGGCGTGCCCTGGTCGGGGAACGACTGGCGGGTGGTCGTCCCGGGAGAAAGTGATTTCTGTCTCCGACCCGCGCAGGTACTCTGGGATGGCCGGGTGTGCGGAGGTTGCCAGGAAGACTTGTCTGGTGACTTGTTTCTGCTTCCTGTTGGAAAGCCTGCCTTCTTGTATCATGTAGATCCTCCCGTGGGCTTCTGGGTACTGGTCTTCTTCTTCTGGTGTCCTTTTCCGTTCCTGGATGGCGGCCACCTGTCTTGTTGGCAGAGGAGGGGCTGGTGGCGCGTTGTGGGCGACTGGCCCGACTGCTATGCTTGCGAGTGGTTGTACTGTTGCGGCCGCGGAGCGGCTTTTCTCCTCGGCCAACTCGTTGAAGCATCTGCAGTTCCTGAGGGTGTGGGACGATCTGAGCTCTCCTCGCTCGTTTCTGAATCCGTGTATAGAACACGGTCCGTCGAGTTGTTCTTTGGCGGAGCGGAATGCGCGAGTGCCGTCGCACGGCTGGCTTGTCCTCCATTCTTGTTTCTGAGCCTGGGGCTCGTATTCTGTGTTGTCTCTTCGTTCTGGTCTGTTGTCATCGCGGTGCCTGCCGTTCCGATCGTCCGAGAAACCAGCGGCGACCATGTCAGGTCCTCTGTCGTCGTAGAAGTTCCGTCTGGGTCGCTTCCTTCTTCTGTCGGCTCCTCTATCTCCGTTGTAGTCGTAGTCGTACTCTTATCTTGCAGTGTGGGTTTATGTTTCATTACGAACAAAATCTTCTCCGTCCACCGAGCTGTTTGCTAGTTCTAACAGCCGTGCGAGTGTTCGGACTTTCATCTGTCCGAGCTGCTCCTTGAATTCAACGCGCTGTAGGCCTTGCCTGAACGCGTCGATCGCACTTTCATCCGAGATGTCTTCCGCTGAATTCTTGAGTATCGTCCATCGCTGGATGTATGCTCGCAGGGTCTCCCTCGTTCCTTGTTTGCATGCCCGCAGTTCCTCGAGTGAGGCTGGTCGCTTGTATGTGGATTTGAAGTTTTCTATGAAAGCTCCTCGGAACTGGCTCCCGGAGCTGATGGATCCGCGCCGGAGATTCTTCAGCCAATGTCGAGCGGAGCTCTCGAGCATGAGTTGCACGTACTGCATTGCCGTGATGTGGTTCCTCTCTGAAACTTGACTGCTGTTAGGTAGTCGTCGAGCCAAGCCTCCGGCTCCTCGAGTCCGTTGTACTTTAGTGTCGTGGAGTTCAGTTTGAACCCGTTTGGCATTCGCGTCTCACGTATGGCACGTGTGAAGCATAGTGCTCCACATGGCTCGATTTCCTCGTCGGAAGCCTCTTCGTCCGCGTACTCCTCGCGTGCTGCACGTCTTCGCCTGCTGCGGTTGACTCTTTTCTGTGTGATGTCATCTCGCGCATCTCGTCGAGTGCTGCGGCGCCTTTTGTTGTCGTCGCTGTCGTTCTTCTTGTTTCGGTCGGAGCGTCTGCGCATGTCGCCGTTACTGTCGTCGTCTGGTGAACGGGGGTCCCTGTCCAGTGTCCGCTCGCGAGTCTGCCGTTTTGGGCTGGATTTCTTAGGTACCGAGGCATCGATGGTGTCCTTCATTATTTGCAAAGCAATGGAAGTGTAGCAATCTGGCTTGCCCTTTCTGCTTTTCTGGGCACGGGACAGGTAGTCCCGGGCGCTTATGAGTGCTTCTGCCGGAGTGAGGGGCTCTTCTTCGTCGTCGTCTTCCTCTAATCTGAAGTCGTCTTCGAGTTTCCGCACCACTCTCGCCCTTTCTGTCTTCCGCAGATTGTTGAGTTTCGATCTGTTGCGGGTGGGGGAGTCGCGGCCTGGTGAGTCACTTCTGGGAGGTTGTCTGCGACTGCTTTTCTTTTCGAGTTCCGCCTTCTCTTGATTCTCCATGGCTAGGCTCCATTGTCTCGTCTGCTGGGTTAGCTCGCCCGCTAGCTTGTTGTATGCCCTTAGCTCGTCCCTTGAGGCATCTGGTGGTAGTAGCCTGCCGAGGGCGACTGCTTCCTTTACCATTGCCATTGATTCCTTGGACAAGTATATTTTTTCTCTGGGTGGTTCGTCTGCCGCTGCAACCAGGGCTTGCTGCCTGCTGCGTGATGGCTGGCCGCCTTGGCCGGGTGCTTGGCGGCTGACTGCTTTTTTGATTGCTGGGTCCTTGTCCCACCGGGACTTTCATTGGTATGGACCCCGGTTCTCCTAGTTTTACGACCATCTGACTGGTGTTGCCAGGACCTGCCGCCCTGCTGGTGGTTGGGGTGTCTTGACGAGTTCCCGGGTCGTCGACTCGTCCGTTGTTACTTGACGCTGGTGCGCCAACTTCTGCCATGAACACCTGCGATGGTGTCCTTGCCGCCTCCTTGCTGATACGTGTGATGGTGGTTCTCCATGTTGGGGCTCCACTCGAGCGGTCGCGAGTGTCGTGGAGCCTTGAGTTGGGTGGGTAGCTACGGCTACCAGATAGGTTGGCCGTGCGGGCGGCGTCCGCTCCGGTCACTGCTGCAGGTGTTGCCGTGGGTGCACGGGTGCCGTCGGTGAGGCGAAGAGTCCCCCAATGGTTGATGTAGATCTGATACGCTCCGAAGATCAGATTGACGCCGGAGTGTAGATCGGTAAAGACTGGATGGAGGGCCGGGAGGTGGCCGTGAATCCGAGGGACTCAAACAGATTAGATCTTGCCGGATCCGCCGAGTCGATGAGTGCCGATGATGATGAGGCCGCCGAGATCGCGTTCCCAACCTGCGCGGTTCCCATAGACGGCGCCAATTGACGGGGATCAACCCCGGAAAATCCCATGGTCAGGGACCCTGGGTTAGTCATGAGAGGCACAGGTTGGATGATAGCTCGTCGACAAACAAGAGGACACATTCCTCCTCGATATTATTGATGAGGGAGATGAGATTACAGTGGATGCCGAGGCTGGAGCACTCAAGGCTAGGGTTACAGATGATGTTGGGTCCCTTTGGTGTCGCCCCTCCTAGCCCTTATATACTAGGCTAGGTCTCGGGGAGTTCATCCACGTTTACAGGTAAGTTTTTCTAACCCTAGCTTGCTCCGTACGGCAGGTCTTCGCACCTTCCTTGTGAGTCGCAGACTCCTACGTCGGTGCCAATTAGCGGGCCAAGGCTGTATCTTCGTGGGCCTTCTGTCTTCAGGGACACCAGGTAGGCTTATCCGTAGGAGTCGTGGGGTGTCGGCGAGGATAATTTCCACAACTTTTATCTCACAACCAATTCTAATCCAGGAATCAACCATCTGAGTTGCTCACCGCTCAAGAGTCCGGCCTGGTGAACGATACGGACTCAGACGATGCAGGCGACCGAGACGCCACCTTAGCAGATAGTTTTACTGTCTCACAGGTCCACCCACATATCTAAATGATGCAAACTTTCCTTCATTCTTTTTCTATGCATATGCCAAATGGAAAACCCGAACTAGTGACTCCTGGACTTGAACTGGGGTGAGTTAGTAGGTTGAGCGGGGGTCCATGTGCCCAACATGTGGTAGTACTCTTCGTCTTGGATCACCACACAAGAACTCGGGCTTAAGGCAGTGTTCAACGAGACAACCCACTGTGTACTCCTACACAGCCACTCATCGTTCACCTTGTATTAGGGTGGATTCACCAACATAGTTTCACCTTCATCAACACCATGTTCACTACCATCCCGACTCACAGATAAAGGTAACCTCATTGTAAACTCTAGGCATGCAATAAGCTTTAACAGTTGCAGGGGCCACATGATATCAATCAACTCCTATGTCAGCTAGGATTGTGGTTTGCTTACTACTGTGACAAGATGATAGGTCATGCATCGGATATGGGTTCAACTATGCGGTAGAATGGATAACAAGGTGATCTCCTAAACATGCATAAGCGAGACTGAGAGGGAAGTGGGATTTTATAGACATGATCAATGGGGTTTGCTTGCCTTGCTGACAATACACGGGTCTAACGTTCTTCTTCTTCGGGGGTGACCTCCGTCTCGGAAACACTATTAGTGAAGCAATCATCAACAAAGGGGGGCAACATCAAAATAAAATGCACAAGCACATGATATAGTTGTCCATGGTGTGAATGCTACTGTTTTTTTTGCAAATTCATCTTAATTGAAGTGTATTGCATTTGGAATGCAAATTCAAACTTCAAATTCAAATTCAAATTATTCCATATGCATGTTTGCTACTGTTCACCCATTTTAAAATGGTCAAACATAAAAACAAATTTCGTATTCATAATCCTTGCATTTTTATGATAATTTTTCATATATTATTTGTTTAATTTGGAGTTATTATGAATTTTCTATGATTTTCCAAAGTTTATATCTTTTTCTGGATTTTCTGAATTGTTTTAATTGGATAAAAGGGTTATTGCATCAGCATGAGGTCATGTTGACGTGGGGGGGGGGCTCTGACGGCTGGGTCCCACTGGTCAGTGAGAGGGGGATTAATCCCTCTTTGTTTAAACTAACAGAGGGGTTAGGGGGGGCCAGGGGCCCACCTGTTATTGGGTTTAGGGGGGTTAATCCCCTAATCAAAAGGCCACGTCACCGCTCACCGGCGGTGACCTCTGCATGCGGCGGAGGGCTCACCGGAGTTCCAAAACGGCCACGGTTTTGCATGGGAACACCACAGGGGTGTGCCTCGTGCACGGCCGCATCGAGTGGTGCGCATGGGAGGGCCAAGGGAGGGTCGGAGCCTCGCCGGCGTCGAGATGGCGCGGCGGCCGTGGCTATGCTTCGGTGGAATCGGGGTTTCCGACGGGGATTTAGAGCGCGGGTAGGTGGGTTGAGTTCGTGCGCTCACCGTGGAGACGATGTCATCGACGGCTACGGCGGGGAGGCACCGGAGGCAGCGTATTGCTCGCCGGGATCCATGGCGTTCGGCGATGAAGACGCCGAAGGACGCGGCGTACTCGAGGCTCCCTGGCTCGATTCCGTGCGGGATATGACGAACACAACGGCGGTGATCACGGAGGGCATGGTGGCGCAGCTTGTGGGTGGCCGGGGTCACGCGCGCGCACGGCGGTGCTCTCCGGCGGCCCCGGGATGGTGACGGGAGGCAGGGGAGACAAGCAGCGAGAGGGTGAGAGAGTGCGGGGGCTTCTGGGCGTCCTCGTGGCGCTCTAAGGAGGAAGGGGAGGGCCTAGGTGGCCTCGTCGTCGCGGTGGAGGTCGCCGGCCGAGGCATGCTCGACAGCGAGCTGCTTCGGCCCGCGGGGAGGAAACGACACGCGCAGGGAGGTGGTCTGGGCCGTGGTGCGGTAAGTTGGGCTTCTTCCCTGGTAAGCCTTCTTTTCTTTATTTCTTTCGTTTTTATTTCTGTAATTTTGTTGTGCCTTGATAAATAAATACCTAGGCAATTTATAAAAATTCCCAAAATATTTATAAAATCCTAAGTAGCCAGTGGAAAGCCACTTTTAGGATTTGAGCATTTTTGAAAACATTTGAATTTCATTTCAAGTAGGGGTCAACTTTAATTTCCAGAGCACCTTTTGAATTTTAGAAAATTCCATAGGCATGGGAATGAACCCAAACCACTTTTGTAATGATCACCATCATTTATAGGAATTTTCCAAATGTTCAAATGATTTTGGGAAAAATATTTTTATCTGGCCATTTAATTAAATTCTTTAGGGCTTTTCTTTTCCCCATTTTTGAATTTCCTTTTGAAATTTTCCCATGATGCAAAGGAGCAACAAGCCCTAGCACTTACCCTAGTTGGGGTTCTGACAACTCGCCCCCACTCAAAAGAATCTCGTCCCGAGATTCAGAAGTCGTCGGGAGGAAGGTGGGGTACTCGGCACGGAGGCGGTCTTCTCTTTCCCATGTTGCTTCTTTCTCTGAGTGATGTGACCATTGCGCTTTGAGAAACTTGATCTTTTGATGACGAGTGACACGCTCTGCGGAATCAAGAATACGAACAGGGTACTCTCGATAAGAAAGGTCATCTTGGAGATCAAGCGTTTCATGGTCAACTTCGCGGATGGGGTCCTTGAAGCAACGCCTGAGTTGTGACACATGGAATACATCATGTACTCGGGAAAAGTGCGGGGGTAGTTCAAGTTGGTAGGCAACTTCTCCATGTTTTGCGATAATGCGGAAAGGTCCGATGTAACGTGGGACCAACTTGCCTTTGATATCGAAGCGTTGGGTACCCTTCAGAGGAGTAACCCGAAGGTAAGCCTTCTCATCAAGATTGTAGCTCTTTTCTCTATGATGACGATCATAGTAGCTCTTTTGACAAGACTGGGCGGCTTTCAAACGATCACGAATAATGGGAACTTGATCTTCTGCTTCCTTGATTATATCCAGTCCAAAGAATTGTCTTTCACCGGTTTCTGACCAGTTTAGGGGTGTCCGACATCGTCGTCCATAGAGGAGTTCAAAAGGAGCCATGTTCAGACTAGATTGGAAACTATTGTTATAAGCAAATTCGGCGAATGGAAGAGATTTCTCCCAATTCTTTCTGAAAGAGATAAAACAAGTTGTGAGCATGTCTTTGAGAATTTGGTTAACCCTTTCAACTTGACCGCTAGACTGAGGATGGAAAGATGTGCTAAAGGAGAGATGAGTTCCCATAGCATTCTGAAAGCTTCCCCAAAATCTAGAGGTGAAAAGGCTACCACGATCAGAATTGATTTCCAAAGGAACACCGTGAAGAGACACAATTCTATAGACATACAAGTCCGCTAACTGACTAGCAGTTATAGACTCGTGAACTGGAAGGAAGTGAGCAACTTTGGAAAGCCTATCAACGACAACGAAGATGGCATCATTTCCTTTCTGGGTTTTTGGAAACCTAGTGATGAAATCCATACTGACTTTGTCCCATTTCCACTCGGGAATAGGCAAAGGTTGAAGAGTACCAGCAGGTCTTTGGTTTTCTGCCTTAATGCGACGACAAACATCACATTCAGCAATGAACTGAGAAATTTGTCGCTTCATCCTAGTCCACCAAAATCTCTGGCGTAGGTCTTGGTACATCTTTGTGCTACCAGGATGAATCGAAAGGGGAGTATCATGAGATTCCTTAAGAATTAGCCTTCTAAGATTGTGTTTTCGTGGTACAACTAGTCGAGTGCCAAAGAAAACGACACCTTGATCATTTATGGAGAAACATTTAGCAACTCCGCTAGCAATGTTCTTCTTGATCTCTCGAATACCACTATCACGTTTCTGGGAGGCTATGATTCGATTCTCAAGGGTTGGTTTCGCCACCAAGGTGGAAAGATAGCCATGAGGAACAATCTCAAGATTGAGCTTGCGAAATTCCTCATGAAGAAGTGGTTGACACTGTTGTAACATGAGGTTGTTACAATACGACTTACGACTTAGTGCATCAACCATGACATTGGCTTTTCCTGAGGTGTAAGAAATTCCTAAGTCATAATCTTTTATCAACTCAATCCAGCGTCTTTGCCTGAGATTAAGATCTGGCTTGGTGAATATGTATTTGAGGCTTTGGTGGTCGGAATAGATCTCACAACGATTACCAAGGAGGTAATGTCGCCAAGTTGTTAGGGCATGAAGTACGGCAGCGAGTTCAAGATCATGGGTAGGATAGTTCTCTTCATGTGGACGCAACTAGAGTGAAGCATAAGCTACCACATGTCTATCTTGCATAAGTATGCATCATAACCTTTGCCGTGAGGCGTCACAAAAGATCTCGAAATCCTTTTTGGTGTCTGGAGGCGCAAGTACGGGGGCAGAAGTCAATCTTATTTTCAGCTCTTGAAAGATCTCCTCGCACTTGGGGGTCCATTCGATTTTCTTCTCTTTCTTGAGGAGTTCAGTTAGAGGATTTTCAACTTTGGAGAAGTTCTCAATGAAGCGGCGCCAGTGGCTTGCTAAGCCAAGAAAACTCCTAACTTGCTTAACCGATTCAGGTGGAGTCCATTCAAGGACGGCCTGAACTCTCTCGGGATTGACAGCAATGCCTTTCGCAGAAATCACGTGGCCTAAGTAGGGCACTTCTGGTAGCCAAAATTCGCACTTAGAGAACTTGGCGTAAAAGTGATGCTCTCGAAGTTTCATGAATACCAACCTAAGATGTTCTGCGTGCTCTTCTTCGTTCTTCGAGTAGATGAGAATGTCATCAAGATAAACTACAACAAATTTATCTAGGTACTCCATGAAGATCGAATTCATCAAGCGCGAGAATGTGGCGGGGGCATTGGTTAAACCGAAGGACATGACGGTATACTCGTAAAGACCATAACGAGTAGTGAAATCCGTTTTTGGAATGTCCTCGTTCCTGATTTTGATTTGATGATAGCCTAATCTCAAATCCATCTTGGAGAATACAGAGGGTCCAACAAGTTGATCATAAAGATCATTGATCCTGGGCAATGGGTACTTGTTCTTTATCGTCGCTAGATTTAGCGGGCGATAGTGTACGCACATCCTTTCTATTCCATCTTTCTTCGTTACGAACAGAACGGGGCAACCCCATGGCGATGAGCTAGGGCGGATGAAGCCTTTTGCCAACGAAGCATAAAGTTGGGTTTTTAGCTCAGCTAACTCATGTGGGGCCATTCTATATGGGCGTCTGGAAATTGGGGTTGTGCCTGGTATAAGATCCACTATGAATTCTACACATCTGTCAGGGGGCATCCCTGGCAGCTCTTCGGGAAAGACATCCGGGAAGTCACAAACCACCGAAATATCTTCAAGGTCAGGAAGGGGAAGCACATTCAAAGTATGCATCTGGATTCTAGAGCTTGGTGATGTGTAGTCAATTGCCTGGCCTGAAGGATGGGTGAGTTTAACTGACTTGTCTTTACAATCAAGGACAACAGTCTGTCTTGATAACCAATCCATGCCTAGGATGACATCAATGTCTGAAGACTTGAGGGCTATAAGAGAAGAAAGGAATACTAAACCCTCAATTGCAATTTGATTGCCATGGCTTACTCTATTAGTTTGCCACTTTGAACCAGGAGTTTGAATGATCATTGGAGAAAACATTTCTTCAAAAGGGAATTCATGACGAAGTGCATAACTCTCCGACATGAATGAATGAGAAGCTCCTGGATCGAAAAGAATGGAGGCGGGAACATGATTGTCTGGGAGTGTACCAAGGATGACGTCAGAAGTAGCAGTGGTTTCCTCAACTGATATCTGGTTCACATAACCACTACCTGTGACTGAAAGCTTTGCTAGAAAGGTTTTGGTGGTTGATTTCCTTGAAGTATTACGTCGAGAATGACGTGGTGCCATCAGAACCTGAGGGCAGTGACAGAGGTAATGGCCTGGCAGACCACACTTGAAACACACCCTGCCTGAATTGCTGGGAGCAGGATTACTTGATTGCACACCATCATTCCTGGGAGGAACAATGTGTTGAGGTGGATGGCTGCTTGTGTGCGAGGTGATGATGATTTCTCGCCCTTCGTTGGTAAACCCCAAGAGGAAGGTATGATGTAGCACAGCAGAAAATTTCCCTCAGTAAAGATACCAAGGTTTGTCTCCAGTAGGACTCCGGAGATGATAAGTAGGTGTCAGCGGCGCAACTGACGCGGACCTGCACACAGACACAAATAACTTTGTTCCCAACGAAGTTCAAAGAGGTTGTCAATCTCTCCGGTCTTGTTGTTCACAAAGGATCAAACACAAGGGATAGTGATAGCAACTGAAAGTAAAAGCAGAAAATTAAATGAGTGTGGAAACAGTAATGAGGATATGGACCGGGATACGTGATGTTCACTAGTGCTGTCTCTCTCCCAAAAGACGATAAAACTGCTATGCGAGGTGAACAAATTACAGAAGGGCAATTGACAGGATTATGAATGCACCGCAATGCTAACTATGCTACAAAAGAAAGGAAGAGGCTCAAAAGCATGGGCAGAACGCCAAAATAAGTAGACCGAAATTCAACTGCATCTACTACTAATCATCCACCTTGAGATATCTATCCAGAACATCTCGCTGGTATTAAGTTGCGAGCCCCACCCAAAGTGTAAACCCAAAGCAACAGACAACTGCATTAAAAAGCACTTTGCGTAAAGTAAACAATCCTTGCAACCGCGGTTACAAGCAACGTTGTTTTCCCACTTGTGGCAAGAGCACATCCCCTAGACTCATGTTTCTGTCACTCAAGCGTGTCATCAGGGGGCATGAACCCACAATCGAGCATAACGTTCCCTCTTGGGGTCACTACCTACTACTTGGCCAAAGAAATAAACAACAACGGAGAACATGCAAGAATTACTTAAGAACAAAAATATAAAAGATAAGAACGAAATATATTACTCTATCACAATCTGAACATAATCTCATAATCCATCAGATCCCATCAAACTCAGCATAGCAACAGCAGAAAGATTACAAAAGTGCCTCGATCATGTAGGGAAGCTCACGAGGTCTAAACCATGAAGAACAAAGAGGGGAGGAGAACATCACATAGCTACTGATCACGGACCCATGGTCCAAAGGAAACTACTCACGGCACATCCGGGAAGCATCCATGGTGGAGAGGAGACTCCCGGAGGTCGGCCCTCCCTCCGGCAGGGTGCCGGGAAGAGGTCTGCTGGTGCTCCCGATCTCAGAAGCGCGGCGGCTGCAGAACAAAGGCGAGATCGCGAAAAAGGGTTCTTCTTCTGAGGGTTTCTCGTCACGGAGAATATATAGGCGAAGGGGGGCAGCCAGGGGTCCAGGCGCCCCCTGGCGTGGCCAGCCCCTAGGGCGCGCCACCAGGGCGCCTGGGCCCCTGGTGGTGGCCCTCTGGCCCCACTCAGGTTCTTCCGGAAGGTTCTTCTGCGCTGATTTTTTATCTGATTTTCCCGAATTTTTGGAGCACTTTCTATATGGGGGAAAACTAAAATAGAAAAACAGCAGAAAACAAGAACTGGCACTGTGGTGCACTGAGTTAATAGGTTAGTCCAAATATGATCAAAAGTGTATGAAAGTGTATCTAGATCATAGCAATATCACACAAAACATGCATGGAGCAAGCAGAAATTATAGATACGTTTTGGACGTATCAACATCCCCAAGCTTAATTCCTGCTCGTCCTCGAGTAGGTAAATGATAACAGCATAATTTCTGTGGTGACATGCTAGCAACCATATAAGAACTTTAAAAAGTAAAGCAATCAAGGTTAGAGATTCAATTCAAGTCATAACATGCAAGAGTCTATATTAGCATTAAAACAAGTAACAAAAGAACAATAGGTGCAAGAGCTCTCGCTGTCCGTGACTCGAATGTCTCCAAATGGTGTTTGCGTGCAAGAAGGGGGATAGGGAACACGAGATTTTTTTTTGATGAGAACTCAATCTACTAAAGTTTCACACTTGGTATTTTTCTGGAATCTTATCTTGACTCGTCCCCAGACCACTAGCCAGGTACAAGTAAATTTGGTCCACTCATTTTTCAATATTTTGAGCACTCATGCAATGGATGAGCGTAAGAACGAGAGTTGACACTTAGGATGGCAAAGAGAGAAGTACGGAGGAGGAGGAAGACAAAAAAGAAAAGAAAGGCTCACATCAATGAGGACAATCATAGGCAAGAGATGCCAAATGATAGATATGATGTGAGGAGTAGGGATTGCCATCCAACGAATGCACATATGAGCTAGGAAGCTCTCCAATGGAACTAATGGGGTTGCATCTAAGTTGCTCTCTCATGAAGACCTATAGCTCATTTGAGGAGGCTCATCCTTGGAATATGCAAGCCAAGTTCTATAGTGTGAAGGTCCCCACATAGCTATATGCATAATGATCATCTCTATGGAGTACAAGGATATAGAGGGAGTACTAGTGTGGATCTCTCAAAAGGATAGTAGTGTTACCCCTTTCTCTCTTTTTATTTTTTTTCTCTTTTTTCTATTTTTTTATATTTTTTTGTGGCTTCAATTGATCTTTCTATTTAACTCTCATTTTTCCTCTTTGGGATATTTTATTGTGTCCACTTTGGGATCTTTTCCTCACTTAAGGGCAACACTCTATTTTACAAGAAGGTAAAGGAGATCTTTCACACTTTACAAGGTACTCGAAATCATAAAGAAGATGTAGCTATCATGATGTATGCAATGTATGTCGCTGCCAGTGTAGCAGGAACATGTATGACATGAAGATCAAGTCATGAAGAGGTGGATGTTGCATGGCAATATATCTCGGAAAGGCTATGGAAATGCCTTGATAGGTAGGTAAGGTGGCTGTTTTGAGGAAAGATATAAGGAGGCTTATGATGACAGAGTGTATCATGCCAAGGGTTTGGATGTACCGGCGAAGGTGGACACCAACTCTCGGAGTGAGAAGAAGGCAATGCACGGCACGGGAGAGGCTAGCAAAATATGGGAAGGTGGAAGTGTCAACTTTCAATACTTACATTAGTCCGAAGAACTCATGCACTTATTATCGGTAACTCTCAATCTAATAAGGAGGTTCACAAAGAGACAAGTACCCCGAGGAGGAGTGTATGGGGGTTTGGTTATCCTTGCGCATCCTCGACTCATGGTACGTGAGTGTACTCTAATATTCGATCCTCCAAAGATTAGTGATCCATCTAGTAGTTAGAGTTCTCAACTAGTTTTTTTTGTAGGTTTTGAAAATACACACGGAGTGCCCAAAATACGAAACCTATCACTAATAGGCTAAATCTCTTGACACCAAAAGTTCAGACATTACTCACATCAATACCTCAAAACTATTGCAAGTTACTACTAGAATTAGATAGCAACCTCAATTACCTACTTCTAAGACAAAACACAACTCAGTGCAACAACCAACTCTCTTAACAAGATAAACATGAAAACTAAAGAGAGTTCCAGCAAAAAACTAAACAAAAGCCAAGGCTCTTGCTAAAGACAGACTAAGACTAAAACTAAACATGGCAGCTGCTATGAAAAGATAAAGAACACACAACAGCAAAAAGATAAGCAGGAAAAATCCTATGATGTGTTCTAGATTGGAGTGGAGCGTGTTTCTCTCCCACACAAAGTAAGATGGGGTCTAACTTGTTATGACCAGCAAGCAAAACTAAAGAAAAATAAAACCTAAGAGCGAGACGCTCCAAGCATAGCACATAATGCATGAAGTGCTAAAAATATAGTGAGACGAAGGACGAACTGATAATTGTTGATGGAGAAGGGGATGCACGGGGGCATCCCCAAGCTTAGACGCTTGAGTCTCCTTGAATATTTATTGGGGATGCATGGGGCATCCCCAAGCTTGAGCGCTTGACACTCCTGGATCTTCTTTCATCATCTTCCATCGCACACTTGAAAACTCCCTTCATACATAACTCATCATAAGATGATTAGAGAGGTTAGTACCCTCAATAAAAGAATTTTTCCCCACTGGATATAACGATATTCTTGAAGAGCTACTGTTTCTCAAGAGTGCCAAAAAGTTTTGGCAAAGAAAAAGCAAGCTTAAGGTTTACAAAAGTGAAGAGAGGCAAAACGTGGCAGAATCTGTGAAAAATAGAACAACAGGTAGTAGAGAATTTTTTCGGGGCACTTCTGCAACTCAAATAAAAAAACTTAGAACATACGAAAGTTTCGTAATTGTATAGAGCACGCTGTCTAAAAATTTCAGCTCAAAAAGATGAACTGGGATTTTTCTAGTCACGAGGACAGAATCTGTTTTCTGGACAGCATGTCACAACTTTTACTTCCCTTGCCGTATGAGGCTAAACTTGGCACAAAGCTTGAAAAATAAAGATACAATGATGTTGCTACAGTAGTAACAATCATCAAGACCACTAAGAACAGAACAAAAGAAAAAAGAAAAACCTAAATTCATTGCGGGCTGCCTCCCGAAAGCGCATCTTTAGAGCCATTAGCTAGGCTTAATGCAAATAGAAGATGCTCTCACAAGAATAAGAATTTTGAAGCAAAAGAGAGCATCAAGAAGCAAATATGAAACACATTTAAGCCTAACCCACTTCCTATGCATAGGCATCTTGTAAGAAAATAAAGCAAAGAAGCACAAAGAAACAAGCATAGGAAGGTGGAACAAGAACAACTTCGAAAGTTTCAGTTTAGAGAGAGGTGTTTTTGTCACATGGAAGTTTCTATAACAAACCTTTCCTCTATCGAAGTAATTTTCAGTAGTATCATGAACAACATCAAGAATATAACTATCATATAAATCATGTTGTTCATGACCTGCAAGCACACGTGTATAGTTTTCAACACGGTCTTTAGGATCATAAGATAAATGCAACCCATCACATTGACGTTTAATAAGGGCAAAACTCTCCAGAACATGAGT
Source organism: Bromus sterilis (assembly GCA_950022295.1). Taxonomy (NCBI): domain Eukaryota; kingdom Viridiplantae; phylum Streptophyta; class Magnoliopsida; order Poales; family Poaceae; genus Bromus; species Bromus sterilis. The sequence continues at coordinate 276,028,504 of OX465599.1, read as the reverse complement.
TGGAGATTTCAACAGGATAATAGGACAATCAAGTGTGGGTGCAATAGCAACAATTTCATGCTTAACATAAGGAACTATAGAGAGTTCATTTTTGTCAGCATCATCCATAGTGGCATCTTGGCCATCAACAAAGCAAGTATCAAAATTTTGAGAAAGGGATGTTTCAAGTGAGTCCTCGGAATCATGGGATTCCTCCTCAAAGCAATCATTGGCCTCTTCTTGGGCAGCAAACATTTTATTTTTAAAATCCTCAATATAAGAATTGGAAGTGTAATTCTCGAAGCAATAAGCAAGAACTGCAAAGTTTTCAGACTCGAAAATAGTATCGTGATACTTTTCAATCAAAGAAGCAATCTCATAGGCACCTTTAAAAGCAACAAACTCTTCAATCTTTTCAACATCAAAGTAATCATAAACACCTTTAGCATAAGAAGATAAGATCTCATTTTCATTAAACTCACATTGGAAAGGGAGGTGTTTATGATCTATATTAGAACATCAAGTAAAATCATAAATGTGGCACAAAAGTTTAGCATGGCAATAAGAAACATGTATTTGATCCCATAAGTGTTTCCCTTTCTAAGATAGGCGGTGCCGCGTATAATTTGCATGCTCATCCAATGATTTTCCCTCAACCAAGTCGGTTGGGTTTTTAGCGCGAGCACGAATTGATCGAAGACGATCCAAGTGAAACATGTCCATCCTACCATATTTGGGTGGTTCATCACCCATGGTGAGGATAGCATAAATAGGCAAAGCAAGACAAATGCAAAAGGTAGCAACTATTTTTGTGGTTTTTCATAAAGGACACGAAGATAAAAACTGAAAGGTAAACTAACAAGACTAAAAAACAAAGGTAAAGGGTAGTGTGCAACTCCCCTATCTTAGCACTCGGAGTCCCTGACAACGGCGCCAGAAATTCGGCGGTTGACGGGACCAGTCTTTTGTAGCTCCTTGAATCCCCGACAACGGCGCCAGAAATTCTTTGCTTGCGTGCGAGGTGATGATGATTTCTCGCCCTTCGTTGGTAAACCCCAAGAGGAAGGTATGATGTAGCACAACAGAAAATTTCCCTCAGTAAAGATACCAAGGTTTGTCTCCAGTAGGACTCCGGAGATGATAAGTAGGTGTCAGCGGCGCAACTGACGCGGACCTGCACACAGACACAAATAACTTTGTTCCCAACGAAGATCAGCGAGGTTGTCAATCTCTCCGGTGTTGTTGTTCACAAAGGATTAAACACAAGGGATAGTGATAGCAACTGAAAGTAAAAGCAGAAAAGTAAATGAGTGTGGAAACAGTAATGAGGATATGGACCGGAATATGTGATGTTCACTAGTGATGTCTCTCTCCCAAAAGACGATAAAACTGCTATGCGAGGTGAACAAATTACAGAAGGGCAATTGACAGGATTATGAACGCACCGCAATGCTAACTATGCTACAAAAGAAAGGAAGAGGCTCAAAAGCATGGGCAGAACGCCAAAATAAGTAGACCGAAATCCAACTGCATCTACTACTAATCATCCACCTTGAGATATGTATCTAGAACATCTCGCTGGTATTAAGTTGCGAGCCCCACACAAAGTGTAAACCCAAAGCAACAGACAACTGCATTAAAAAGCACTTTGCGTAAAGTAAACAATCCTTGCAACCGCGGTTACAAGCACCGTTGTTTTCCCCCTTGTGGCAACAGCACATCCCCTAGACTCATATTTCTGTCACTCAAGCGTGTCATCAGGGGGCACGAACCCACAATCGAGCATAACGTTCCCTCTTGGGGTCACTACCTACTACTTGGCCAAAGCAATAAACAGCAACGGAGAACATGGAAGAATTACTTAAGAAAAAAAATATAAAAGATAAGCACCAAATATATTACTCTATCACAATCTGAACATAATCTCATAATCCATCAGATCCCATCAAACTCAGCATAGCAACAGCAGAAAGATTACAAAAGTGCCTCGATCATGTAGGGCAACTCACGAGGTCTAAACCATGAAGAACAAAGAGGGGAGGAGAACATCACATAGCTACTGATCACGGACCCATGGTCCAAAGGACATCCGGGAAGCATCCATGGTGGAGAGGAGACTCCCGGAGGTCGGCCCTCCCTCCGGCAGGGTGCTAGGAAGAGGACTGCTGGTGCTCCCGAGCTCGGAAGCGTGGCGGAGGCGGAACAGAGGCGAGATCGCGAAAAAGGGTTCATCTTCTGAGGGTTTCTCGTCACGGAGAATATATAGGCGAAGGGGGGGCAGCCAGGGGGGCCACCAGGGGTCCAGGCGCCCCCCTGGCGCGGCCAGCCCCTAGGGCGCGCCACCAGGGCGCCTGGGACCCTGGTGGTGGCCCTCTGGCCCCACTCAGGTTCTTTTGCGCTGATTTTTTATCTGATTTTTCCCGAATTTTTGGAGCACTTTTTATATGAGGGAAAACTGAAATAGAAAAATAGCAGAAAACAGGAACTGGCACTGTGGTGCACTGAGTTAATAGGTTAGTCCAAGTATGATCAAAAGTGTATGAAAGTGTATCTAGATCATAGCAATATCGCACAAAACATGCATGGAGAAAGCAAAAATTATAGATATGTTTTGGACGTATCAATGGCATATATTGGAGGGTGGCCTCTGAAGAAGGTTTTGATGTATGGCACTAGTTGGAATCTATATTCGGCGTTTCTGAGGGGCTGAACTTGAAGAAGGAGCAAGCTCACAAGCATGCTTGCGAGACTCTTCAAACACTTCATTGCCATGCTCAGCTCTGAAGAATCTGTTGACTAAATCCTCCAAGGTGGAAAATTCAAGGAGGTTGAGATCATGACGAAGGATGGGGCTATGTCCTTTATGGAACCTTGCCTGCTTTCTGGCATCGGTGGTGATCTCATCTTGGGCATAATGAGCAAGATGGTTGAACTCGGTCATATACTCATGAATGGACATCTCTCCTTGAGTCAGATTGCAGAACTATTCCTTCTTGCGCTCCATTAACTCATCTAGAAGGTGGTTCCCACGAAAGGCATCACGGAACTCCTTCCAAGTCACTAGGTGACCATCAGGCTGCATCGCAACATAGTTCTCCCACCATTCAGCAGCAGCACCTTCCAGAAAGTATGCCGCGAATATAACTCGATCATTGGGAGAAACATGTGCCGTGTCAAGCTTACGCTCGATGGAACGGAGCCAATCATCAGCTTCAAGGGGCTCAGAAGAACATCGGAATACCGGTGGCTTGAGGAGGATGAAATCCTGAATGCTAACAACCACATTGCGCTGACGAGCGGTATTCTGCTCAGTGAGCTCCAGAAGGCGTGTTTGATCACGTCGATTCCAATCAGCTTCCATCATGATTTCCGCCGTAGAAGGCGGTGGTGGAGGTTCATCATTACTTCGATTCCGATCACGGTCTCGATTGCGACGAACAACACTACGAGTTCCACCTGAGATCCTATGTGATAACAATCAACGATCAGAACGGGTTTTACGGTGGAAACAGAGATAAAGGACATGACTAGGAGGAAAATATTGTAATGCAAAGGCAAAGATTGTAGCATAACGGCTACACCGAGATGGAAAAATGAGACAACCTTGAAGAGATTGGACAAAACTTCTTCAGGGAACTCAACAAAACAATGACTCTAGACGACCACAACAGTCCTATAGCTACAAAGAAGCAACCAACAAGATGTTCTAGTAAGACATAGATGAGCCTAGTACTATCTTCCCGCAGAAAAGATGAGGGTGACTCAGAACTCAGATCGATGAGGGTAAGGAGAAAAAGAAGCCTTACGTTGTTCCCTTTATACCCAAGTAACTATATAACTATAGAATGCTAGACTCGACTTCGACCAAGGGTTTGATAATCCTACAGACAGTCCTGCTCTGATACCAAGTCTGCCGAGACCTGGAATATGCGTATGTAATTCTTGTTACAACACAATCATATGGAGAGCCGAGAGTCGTACCCACTTGTCTAAGCAGACAAGGCCAAGAATAAAACACTCTCGATAAGCATCGTACGTGAGGGGCATCCCATCTAGGCCGGATGATCAACTGAGATGGGTCCTCATCGCCCGCTCACAAGTCTAAATGATTATGGGTGGTGAAATCCCATACTCATAGACAAGTCGCCTCAACCATATAGGTATGAGTATGGTCAAAGCATTACTTGCCTTCTTGCTGGTCCTGACGGTCACAATCCTCACAATACGAGGCGGCGCACTCCGTACAATCTATACGAGCAAACATCGCACCAATCAACATATATGCCATACAAATATGCTCAAACAGTAATAAAAATTCAAAAAACAGTAGAAAAACTTGCCTAACAGTAGCTAAACTTAAAGTACTGGTGAAAATAAAACCAACACAAAAAGAAACGGCGCAAACGGGCGCACCGGTAAAAAGTTACGGCTGCCGGAAGTTCAAATTTGGATCAGCCTGGGATTCAAATTTGAAAACTTCAAACTTCAGTAACACTTGGTCTACTGGCTAGGAAATTTCACCATGGTCACAACGCAACTGGAATCACTTGATTCCGAGTTACGGTTAAAAAGTACTCGCGAAAACGGTACCGCGCGATTTCGGGGTCTAATCTGCATCCAGGGGCATATCCGCAAATAAAATAACTATAAAAAACGTGATCGGGTCCCTGGTGAAAAAAAAAACAGATCTCGCCGGATCCGACCGGAATCCGGCCGGCGGCGGCGCGGCTCGGACCGACGGCTGCGGCCAGCCATGGCCGGCGGCGGCCAGTGGCCAGCACGTGCGGCGCGGCGGCGCGCACGGCGGCGAGGGCGGCGGCTTACCAGGGCCGACGAGGCGGCGACCAGCGGCGGCGACGAACGGGCGGCGGCGGCGTCTCCGGCGGCGGCTGCTGACGGGTTCGGGTGAAACCCTAGCGTCCGCGGGTCCGCGGGTATAAATAACCTGATCCGCGATTTTTTTTTATTTTTAAAAATCCGAATCAAACTCTAATTCGGTCCGCGAAAATAAATAAAAAACAGAACGGCCCGTTAGGCCCAAAACAATATTAGAAAAATCACGGAAATTTATTTTAAATTTCCGTCTTCGCCAATATTTTAAAAATAATAAAACTGAATTTTTGGCTTTACCCAAATATTAAACAAAAATAAAAACTTTGCAACTTATTTTTAAATATTTTTAAATACTTTTCTCGCATTTTAAAAATACTGAAAACTCCGAAAATGATTTTAAAACTTTCCCGGAGCATAAATAAATTCCCAAAATATTTTTAGAAAATATTTATAACTCCAAAGTAAATTTAAAAAGTCTCCAAAATATATTTTAAACTATTTTCCAACAATTTAAAAATGGGGATAAGTCCTTTTATATCCTCTCCAGCGAACTGCCATGTGTTGAAAAATGTTTAAAAATATTTTAAAACTCCAGAAAAATGCAGAAGCAGCATGAGATGCATATGATGATCTATTAACATCCGAATTTAGAAAATTGGGATGTTACAAACCTACCCCCCTTAAGATGAATCTCTTCCTCGAGATTTGGGCTGGCTAGCAAAGAGATGCGGGTGGTCTTGCTTCAGATCTTCTTCACGCTCCCAAGTTGCTTCCTCTTTGGTATGATGATCCCACTGAACCTTGCATAGCCTGATCGTCTTGGTGCGGGTAACTCTTTCTGCAGTCTCCAGAATCTTCACAGGTTTCTCCTCATAAGTCAAGTCACTCTCCAACTGAATTGCCTCAAGTGGCACTGTATCTCTCAAAGGAATATCTGCCATCTCTGCATGACACTTCTTCAGCTGGGATACGTGAAACACATCATGAACTCCTGACAAAGCTTCTGGCAACTCCAACTGATAAGCTACCTCTCCTCTGCGCTCCAAGATCTTGTAAGGCCCCAAAAAACGTGGTGCTAACTTGCCCTTGATTCCAAACCTCTTGATTCCGCGAATTGGTGAAACTCTGAGATATGCACGGTCTCCAACCTCATAGGTTACATCCTTGCGCTTAGCATCTGCATAACTCTTCTGCCTGGACTGTGCTATCTTCTGTCTATCACGGATCATCTTGACTTTCTCCTCAGCATCTCTGATCAGGTCTGTCCCAAACAACTGACGTTATCCTACCTCATCCCACATCAACGGAGTCCTGCACTTCCTGCCATACAGTAACTCGAATGGTGCCATCTGAAGACTAGCCTGGTAACTTTTGTTGTATGAGAACTCATCATACGGTAAGTTTTCATCCCAACTCGAACCATAATCCAACGCACAAGCCCTCAACATATCCTCCAAGATCTGATTGACTCTCTCGGTCTGCCCATCTGTCTAAGGATGGAACGCTGTACTGAACTCCACCCTAGTGCCCAAAGTCTCATGCAACTGACGCCAAAACTTCGAAGTAAACTAAGTACCTTTATCAGACACAACCTTGCTTGGAACTCCATGCAAACACACGATCCTGGACATATAAATGTTGGCTAACTTGGCACTGTTATAAGTTGTCTTTACTGGAATGAAGTAAGCAACCTTGGTCAAACGATCAACAATCACCCAAATAGAATCATATCCTGAACGAGTCCTGGGTAAACCCGTAATAAAGCCATACCTATCTGATCCCACTTCCATTCTAGTATAGGCAAATGCTGCAACAAACCTGCTGGCTTCTGATGCTCAGCTTTGACTCTCTGGCAAACATCACACAAAGCAATATACCGGGCTATCTTTCGCTTCAGGCTAGGCCACCAAAACCTCTCCCTCAAATCCAAATACATCTTGGTATTCCCGGGATGAATAGAATAAGGTGAATCATGTGCCTCCTGAAGAATCAAATTCCTGATCTCTGCATCCTGCGGTACACAAATGCGCTTCACAAACCAAATGGCTCCATGCTCATCCTCACGGAAACCCTCTGCTTTCCCTCTGGTCATATTCACCTTTATCTCATCAATTTCTGCATCACCCTTCTGAGCTTCTCTGATTCTTTCCAAAAGATTTGGCTTCACTTCCAATGTTGCCACATATCCCTTAGGAACTATCTCCAACCTGAGATTCTTGAACTGCTCACATAACTCAAGTGGCATATCCTCAACATTAGCAACATTGACATGACTCTTACGGCTCAATGCATTAGCAACCACATTCGCTTTACCAGGATGATACTGCACATTCAAATCATAATCCTTAATAAGCTCCAGCCATCTACTCTGCCTGAGATTGAAATCCTTCTGAGTAAAGATATACTTCAAACTCTTATGATTAGTAAAAACATCACAATGATTACCAACAAGATATTGCCTCCATGTTTTCAATGCATGAACAACTGCAGCTAACTCCAAATCATGTGTAGGATAGTTCTGCTCATGGTTCTTAAGCTGACGTGAAGCATAAGCAACAACTCTACCCCCTTGCATCAAAACACAACCAAGTCTTCGACGAGATGCATCACAATATACTTGGAAATCCTTATGTATATCAGGCAAACATAAAACAGGTGCAATTACTAACCGTTTCTTCAACTCTTGAAAGCTGGCTTCACATGCCTCACTCCAAACAAACTTATTCTCTTTCTTCAACAGCTCAGTCATTGGTTTTGCAAGCTTGGAGAAATTATCAATGAACCTCCTATAATATCCTGCAAGACCCAAGAAACTACGAATGTCTCCAACCGTCGCGGGTGTCTCCCATTCTATAACTGTCGAAACCTTGGATGGGTCCACAGCTACTCCTTCTCCTGACACAACATGTCCAAGGAATCCGACCTCCTTCAACCAAAACTCACACTTGCTGAACTTGGCATACAACTTGTGCTCCCTGAGCTTCTCCAATACCAAACGCAAATGTGCCTCATGCTCTTGCTCATTCTTGGAATACACCAATATATCATCAATGAATACCACAACGAATTTATCCAAGAACTCCATAAACACTTTGTCATCATATTCATGAAGTATGCAGGAGCATTAGTCAATCCAAATGACATAACAGTATACTCGTACAACCCATACCTTGTAGTAAAAGCAGTCTTCGGAATATCCTTCTGCCGAATCTTCACTTGATGATAACCAGAACGAAGATCAATCTTAGAGAATACACAAGCATCCCTCCAACTGGTCAAATAGATCATTAATCACATGTAAAGGATACTTGTTCTTGATAGTAACATCATTCAGAGAACGATAATCAACACACATCCTCTGGGTTCCATCTTTCTTCTCAACAAACAACACTGGAGATCCCCAAGGTGACGAGCTTGGGCGAATGAACCCCTTTGCCTGCAACTCTCTGATCTGTTCCTTCAACTCTGCAAGTTCATTAGAGGGCATCCTATACGGTCTCTTAGCAATAGGCCCAGTGCCTGGTATTAAATCAATAAGGAACTCAATCTCCCTATCCGGTGGCATACCTGGAAACTCCTCCGGAAACACATCCGGATAATCCCTCACAACACGCACATCATCCAGGCTACCCCCCTTAAGAGAATTCACCTGGGCATGCTGATGTTTATACTTGGACACATATCTGATCTTCTGTCCACCCGGTGTACTGAGAGTGATAGACCGACTGCACAATCAATAACACCTTGGTACTTGGCTAACCAATCCATGCCCAAAATAATATCCAAACCTTGTGACTTCAATACAATCAAATCTGTAGGAGAAACATGCTTCCCTATGGCTAGGCTCAACTGATAGCATCCCAAACTAGCTGACATCTCCGCTCCCGGTGAACTTATGAGCATAGATGACTTAAGAACTACGGTAGGTAACTCATGCTTATCCACAAATACCCTCGATATGAAAGAATGCGATGCACCAGAATCAAAAAGAACAAGTGCGGGTACTGAATTGATAAAGAACTTACCAACCACAACATCAGGCTCATCATAGATCTCCTCCACGTTGACATGGTTCACATGCCCCTTGTTGAAAGGATTGGGCTTGGCGACTCCATTCCCATTGGACTCCGGGCAGTCTGTGGCATAGTGTCCCATGTTCTTGCACCTGAAACACTGGATGTTACTCAAGTCCTTTGGTGCCTGGCCATTTTGGCGGTTGTTTCCATTGGCTCCATTGGCTCCATTGCTTCTCCCATTCCCATTGTTCCTTCCATTTCCATTGCCATTGCCATTGCCATTCTTGTTACCATTGTGGTGGTTGTGGCCATTATGGTTGTGACCACTCCCACCATGATGGTTGTATCCTCCACTGTGAACATGGCCATTCCCACCATTGTGGTTATGTCCATGGCTATGTCCATGGTTATGTCCTCCATTGCCAGCATAGGAATTGCGTGGCTTCTGATGCGGTCCAGAGTTATACTTGCCACCATTGTTGTTGTTGTACTTCCTCTTGCGGTTCTCAATGGCTTGTTGCTTGCCTTCCAACACAATAGCTTTGTCTATGAGCGCCTGGTAGTTAGCAAAAGTAGCCACTGTCAACTGGACTCCCAACTCATCATTCAGCCCCTCCAAGAACTTCTCTTGCCTTGCTGCATCATTCCTGACATCATCCGGAGCATATCTAGCAAGCTTGTTGAACACCTCAACATACTCGGCCACTGAACGACCTCCCTGACGCAAACTGCAGAACTCCTTCTTCTTCAAGCTCATAGCGCCTGCTGAAACATGTGCGGCACGAAAAGCAGACTGGAACTGCGCCCAAGTGATGGTGTCGATGGGGTAAGTCAGCAAGTAGTTGTCCCACCAAGCAGCGGCAGGACCCTCCAGCAAATGTGAGGACAACCTCACTCTCTCGGCCTCAGTGCAGCCAACTGTCTCCATGTTCCTGCCCACTTAACGAAGCCAGTCATCCGCCACTATGGGCTCAGGAGTGCTAGAGAACCTCTGAGGATTCAACCTCAGGAACCTCTCAAGCGTGTCCGCAGGTGGTGGTGGTGGCGCATTGTTGTTGTTGCCCATGTTCTGAGTGAGCAACTGGATCAGCTGAGCTTGTCCTTGAAGTAACTGCTGCATGTAAGCTGGCACTCCATTGTTGTTGTTCCCATTCCCTGTGGGATCACGTCTCGGCGGCATCTGTTGGGTAAGAATAGGTAAGTTGTAGATAGAAAGTAGCTAGGGAAATATACTCCTACCCATATGCTTATGATGATCATGACAAGCATTATATATACAATACATATATCACCAATCAACTTCACCAAACAATATCACCATAGCATCAAACATATAACAATCATCAACCAATGCACTCATACGGAAAACCATCACATATCACACCATATAGTTTAAAATATATTTTATAACTCATATAAGATCCTCAAAACAACCACGAATAACATAAGAGTATATCAAGCAACCTAGTATTGCCACACCGAATAAGTCGACATGGTCAAATACGCTAACACGATAACGATAGCCAACTAATAGCCGGTGAAGTAATTCTTAATGCTGTCTTTGCTAAACAGCATGCGGTATTCGCGCCCGCTAATGCGGCTGCGTCGTTTGGGACTTGGCTCCTCTTCTTCTGCCGAGGTCTCTACTTCTGGCTCCTCTTCTGGTTCGTCAATCCCATTGGCCTTCATCTTCTCCTTCAGCCTTGTCATCTCTTCTTGCATCTCCAACTTCTCCTTCTTCAGCTTGTTGTTGTCCCTCTTGAGCCTGGTGTTCTTCTGCTGCAACTCAGTAATGGTGTAGAGGTCTGACTGAGTGTTCTTGTCCAGGCAATGGATGTGCTTCTCTAGGCTTTGGATGAAGTAGCTAGTTGTACCTGGCCAAATGGCCCCAGGCACATACCTGAACTTCTTGGGCCATATGTTCCCCGATGGAAGAATCTTGGTCATCTCCGCGTACACCGTACCCTTTAGCCGGGCGGCATACGTCTCCATAATGCGTCCAAGAGCTATGTGAGCGGCCATGCGCACACACCACTCCTTCTCCTGGGAATGCACCTCGAATGAATCCGTGATCACCCTTTCCTCATTCTCCATGCTTCCAAGAATGAAAGTCTCCACTTGCCAGTAGTCATCAGCTCCCCTTGTCTCCACGATGTCCGGCTGAAAGACTGGCGCGTAGATGTTCAGGTAGTGGCAAATCCCCCTGAGCTCAGGTCCAAACTCCATAGCGCGGTAGGACAAAGTGGTCATCTATAATCAAAGAGAGGTAAGGCAAGATCAGAACAGGTATGAATACGAGATAGAGAAGGTAAGTAAGTACAACACAGAGTGATATAAAGTAATATTTTGATTCCTATCGCTTTTCTAGTCCATTTTCTAGGGTCACGTTCTACAGTCAACCTGGCTCTGATACCATCTTTAACGACCCAATTCACACTGAATCGAAGTCTCTGTGCTCAAGTGCCAGTCCTTGGATCGAACTCGCTGGCACACACAGTATTATAGATGTATATCAAAGTACAAGTGCATCATTATTACAACGTATGATCCAGAGTAAAATAAATAACAAGTTGCATAGCTCAAGGCTAGCTTAGTCAATGTAAATATAGCGGAAGCAAAAGCAAGTAACATGGAGTCCCATCAACAGCCACAACGAACATGCTGAGTGTAGACTCGCAACCCCTAAACGCACCTTACTGATCGTTTGAAAAACCTGCAACACTGAAGGTTACAGCCCGACAACGGGTCAGTACATCTGATTTGTACGGCAAGTGACACGGAAAAGTTTATATAAAGGACCTACAACTACATGCAAGGTAAGTCAAAGGAAGGCTTATGGTTTTGTTTTGCTGAAAGCCAATTTTATCCTGAACTAAACTAGTCAAAGTTTTAAATTGAATTCTACCTGAAACACACAGCAACCCATGCTACTCTTTCCCACCAAAATTATTATTAAGTGTTCATCTGTCAAGATCATTCATCAACAGTACTGACTAGTTGCTCAAAGTTCGTCCGAAAACGTGGACACGGCTAATCATGATCAGTTTATACGCTCTGCAGAGGTTGTACACGTTCCCCACTGGACTCAACCCGAAGATTGAGACAAAGACTTTCTGAAGAGGTTGCCTCCACCCTTTGGTAGCCGGTACACCTAACACACATCTACATCAGCTAGCTACCAGGTCCAGGTTCCCCACAATGTACTCGTGCTAAGCCAGAGCCCATATAGCCAGTGGCTGTACACGGAAGCTACTAGTAATATTGCATGTCTGATCTTTTTGAGCCTGGACGACGCCCACTGCGTCAGAGGGTACTCGCCATGACGCACCCGGTTCACCACCAAAACAACCATTCGGGAAGCATTTAGCCCTGGTCCCTCCTTATCCAAGGCATGAGCACCAGGATGCATTCCCTACCCGTCCAGAGGTGATTTCTAATTATTATAAAGTTGCTACAAAAATTATTTAATAGCTCACAAGCACTCCATGAAATTCTCACAACCCAATCCACGTCTACAAAGCATAGCAATAAAGTAACAACACGGGCTAGGTTGATCTACTAATACAAGTCAAGTCATGTGTTACTTTATTGCTATGCTTTGTAGACCAGTTAGGATAGCCACATGACTTGAGTTGTATTAGTAGATCAACCTAGCCCGTGTTGTTACTTTATTGCTATGCTTTGTAGACATGGATTGGGTTGTGAGAATTTCATGGAGTGCTTGTGAGCTATTAAATAATTTGTGTAGCAACTTTATAATAATTAGAAATCACCTCTGGACGGGCAGGGAATGCATCCTGGTGCTCATGCCTTGGATAAGGAGGGACCAGGGTTAAATGCTTCCCGAATGGTTGTTTTGGTGGTGAACCGGGTGCGTCATGGCGAGTACCCTCTGACGCAGTGGGCGCCGTCCAGGCTCAAAAAGATCAGACATGCAATATTACTAGTAGCTTCCGTGTACAGCCACTGGCTATATGGGCTCTGGATTAGCACGAGTACGTTGTGGGGAACCTGGCCCTGGTAGCTAGCTGATGTAGATGTGTGTTAGGTGTACCGGCTACCAAAGGGTGGAGGCAACCTCTTCAGAAAGTCTTTGTCTCAATCTTCGAGTTGAGTCCAGTGGGGAACGTGTACAACCTCTGCAGAGCGTATAAACTGATCATGATTAGCCGTGTCCACGGTTACGGACGAACTTTGACCAACTAGTCAGTACTGTTGATGAATGATCTTGACAGATAAACACTTAATAATAATTTTGGTGGGAAAGAGGAGCATGGGTTGCCGTGTGTTTCAGGTACAATTCAATTTAAAACTTTGACTAGTTTAGTTCAGGATAAAATTGGCTTTCAGCAAAACAAAACCATAAGCCTTCCTTTGACTTACCTTGCATGTAGTTGTAGGTCCTTTATATAAACTTTTCCGTGTCACTTGCCGTACAAATCAGATGTACTGACCCGTTCTTGGGCTATAACCTTCGGTGTTGCAGGTTTTTCAGACGACCAGTAAGGTGCGTTTAGGGGTTGCGAGTCTACACTCGGCATGTTCGCTGTGGCTGTTGATGGGACTCCATGTTACTTGCTTTTTCTTCCGCTATATTTATATTGAATAAGCTAGCCTTGAGCTATGCAACTTGTTATTTATTTTACTCTGGATCATACGTTGTAATAATGATGCACTTGTACTTTGATATACATCTATAATATTGTGTGTGCCAGCGAGTTTGATCCAGGGACTGGCACTTGAGCATAGAGACTTCGATTCAGTGTGAATTGGGTCGTTACACTAAGCAGACACGGCCAAGCACAAAACACTCTCGAAAAGCATCGTACGTGAGGGGCATCCCATCCAGGCCGGATGATCAACTGAGATGGGTCCTCATCGCCCGCTCACAAGTCTAAATGATTATGGGTGGTGAAATCCCATACTCATAGACAAGTGGCCTCAACCATATGATCGATTGAATTATAACACTTACATAAACAGACTCCAGCCCGATCACTTAGTCGAGGTCTCGGGCGGGCTCAATCATACAACAAAGTGTGCCACGTGACAGAGTCACGAGCAATCGCATCGCGATGCCCCAAGCTGCGCACATCTAAGGGCCACTTGGTGTATAAAAGACCGCCGGCAATAACACAACTAAGCTATCGAACCCCACACTAAGACATGCACGTTATAACCATACACGCAACATACATGTCTAGTGTAAACAGCAGGTACTCATTGCATGAACTCTACAAAGTATATCTTTATTGACTTACACATAGAGCATACAAAGATCACATGTCTGTGATCACCATTACATCATACAACGGAAGCAAATTAGGCCTGAGTACAGACAAGTTTAACAAATGGCTTAGAGAAGCCTTCTTCAACATACATGCCCTTCCACGAGGGACCAGACTGTTGTCTGGAACTATACTAGCTTAGTCAACGTCGAGCTTCAGGAAGGTGACTCCATTGGGTGCTGGGTTCTCATCTAAAACATAGAATAAGCAAACGTGAGTACAAAGTCATACTCAGCAAGACTTACATCAGAACTATACTACTCACGCTCAAGTTTCAAGGTAAAGGGAGGTGGGGTTTCAACATGCAGAAGTGCCAGCTTTGACTTGGCTAGTCCTGTACTACGAGTACCAGACTTGAGGTTGTTGGGAATGTTCCCTAGAGGCAAATAAAATATGTTTATTGGTATATTCCATTAGTTCATAATAAGTTTTATACTGTGCTATAACTGTATTAAGCGGAAACTTTAATACACGTGTGGTATGCAAACAACCAGATCCCTAGTTAACTCTAGTATTCTAGTCCATTGGGAAATTGATGATCAAGGTTTCCTGATCATGAGATGTGAACAGTTTATTGACAATGGGGTCATGGCATTGGGAGAATGACATGATGGACAAACGCCCACCTGAATTGTTGCAATGTGATCCAGTCACATAGTTCAACATTGCGAAAACTATAAACGTAGTGACCCGATCCTTAAGACCGTGATGATCATACATAATTGCTATCTACCAGGATGCTTCGAGTGCATTAACCGTTACACTGAAACATGGTAACCATAAAGGTGTATCTTGGGTATTCTGAAGTAGATATGTTGATGAGTATGAAAATAGATCAAAACGGGATTTGTCCATCCGAGTGACGGATAGGTACTCTGGGCCCACTCGATGATATTGCATCATAAAGTTTGCGCAAACGTGTGAGTAGGTCACGGGGTTGCAATATCACAGGAACGAGTAAATATCTTTGTCGGCAACGAGGATGAACTAGGTATTGGATACCGACGATCAAACCTCGGACAAACAAAGTACCGTATGACAAAGGTATTAGGACTCAACGTTAACGGTTCAACGATGAAGTTAATTCGATGGAAGCGCAGGGGCCATCTAGGATTGTAACCAGGTCTGATCGATGGTCATTGATCAAGAGAGTGTCTTGATCATGTCTGCAGTTTTTCGGACCGTAGGGTGTCACACCTAAGGGTATTCGACGCAATAAGGATTTATTCGGGATCGCCGGAGAAATAAGAGAGAACTCCGAAATCGTTTCGGAGGGGAGACGAAAGAAGTTCCGAATTGTTCGGAAAGTTATTTGAATATGTTTTATTATTTAATTCTATGAATTAAATATTAAAATATAATTTAAATAATTAATGGAATAGTATTATTTTTGTTTTTGTTTTTTCTTTAAGAGAAAGAAGAAAGAAAAAAAAGAATAAGAAAAAAAAAGAAAAAAAAGGTGGGAGATGGCGCCATGGGCCAAGTGGCCCATCTGGCCAAGTGGCTAGGCCACCACGCCTTGGCCCTTGGTGGCCGGCGGCCACTAGCAAAGGTGCGTGGCTTAGGTTGTGGTTTAGTACCACATTGCTAAGCTATGTACCTGCGTGCCCCCTTTTTCCCCTATATATAGATGTGGAGGGTGCCCCTTTTTCAACACAGAAAATTCCACAAAAATACAGATAAATTATGTTGATCTCTCTCTCTCTCTATTTTCTCCTACTTGAGCGGACTTCCCTTGTTTGGAGGCTGCACTGCGTTGGAGGTTTCTCCACTATACGCACGCCGTCGTACTGCTGCGATCCGAATCCATCTTCTTTCCGCTGCTCGCCTGGTTCGGAGCCCGGAGGGACGTCGGGTACACCGTATGTGTGTAATCCCGCAAGGCACTACACTTGTGGTGCTCCTTCATCGTCGAGGCCATGTCGCGACGTCTTCACCGACAATGTTCCGACGGGGACGTAATCCCGTCATCGGTCTACAAGGACCGGGTGGCTTCTGGAGTCGTCGAGGATCTCCGCCGCATCGAGGATCGGCGGGTACGACTACATCAACCACGTTCACGCGGGAACGTTTCCCGCTTAACGGACTACATACTGGTATGTGACCTATTTCCATCCGTTACTTGCATCGCCATAGCATAGGTCTTGGGTTCGGGACGCGTAGGTTATGAAAAATTATTGTTTTCTGCCCCGTTCCCCAACAGTGGTATCATGAGCAAGGCTATGCGTAGATGTATTGTACGGATAGAACACATCTAGTATGTGGGCATCAATTATCCAATTGTTACCCTCTCACGTGTACTCGTTTAGCATTGCGGCAATATCCTAATGAAGCAGCCCCGACCGACCTTACGCGTTTACGCGAGACTGGTTCCACGCTTGACATATGGCTTGTACTATATAAGTGGCTGGGGGTGTCTGTCTCTCTAACATTAGTGATGCGAAGACGTTTGCAACGGAGGGCCCAGACAGGGGTGTAATAGAGACAATTGCGGGATTGGTGTTGTGGTTGTATGTTCGTAGGCATAGAAACGATTCTATCTCGAAAGCCCTATCGGCCACGTAAAACTTGCAAAAGATAAAGTAGAGGCGTCGAAAGTTTAATTTGCAGGGGGGCATCATAGTTAGTATGATTTATACTATAGCATCTTGTTTTGCTTGTATTAGATATACGACGGTAGCATTATAGGATGATCCCTCACTAATCCAACAAAGTGTCCTTCCTTAGTGAAGCACCATCTGGAAAGATCTCCATTATGGAGGCATCGCGTGTCACACGGGTGTCAAACATATTAGCGTTCAAATGAGATGGGTGGAGCAAGCCTAGCATGTACAGAAACATGGCCTTGCATACGAGGCATATAATCACTAAGGTTATTGTGGCGAGCCTAGCATATGCAGATATGGCCTCGGGACACAATGATCGAAAGATCGAGCATGAGTCACATGGATGATGTGATTGGCATGATGGCCTACCTTGAGAATATACTGATGGTCGTGTCACACGGGGGAGGTATTGTTCTCAAGGATCGTGTAATCACTTAGAATAAACTATGAGGGATGTTTGTCTGAGTGGGAGTTCCAGAATTGTTTTGAAAAACATGAACTCCTATTATGAACTTAATCTTCATGTCTTAGCAAATATCATTGTAGATAATGTCATACCTAATGTTTATAACTATGGCTCTTTTATGCGTGATGAAGAACTTAAGGTAGATGGGTCTTACTTCATTGATTGGTACCAACACCATTAGAGACATACTCATTAATAATGACTTGCTAAACGTAATACGAGAACTGCTAGGAGATGCACCAGATAACTCCGTAATTAAGGGAGATGATGATGAGTATCGTACTCACCGTCACTTATGAATGACTGTCCAATACACCATACTTCATTCTATGAAATCTGAATTATGAATGCATGTTAACGACACCAACACGTATGACGTGCTAGGTGTACTTAAAAGCACTAAGTCGCAAATCAGAGTAATGAAGAATGAGTATATGGACGGGGTTTCTTTCAACCATGGTGGAAGGAACAACCTGCTGAGAAAGTCACATGGAAAATGTATAAGATACATGAACACCTTGTGTATAACTTGGACTACTGAATGACCGGTTCTTTTGCGATAACTGGGGAGTTGCATCCACTTCCTCCCAGCTACAAAGACCGTGTCTAGACTATGTCATGAAGGAGAATCGTTCACCTGTCATGAGGTCATGGTTAAATTTGTGAACTTTAAAGGTAGAACCAATGCAGGAATAGTCATCGACGGAGAAAGTATATTTTATATACGGGTTATAAATGTCTTTCCCCACAAAACACTAATTGCGGATGATTAAGTATTCGATACTTGAACTTACTACTTATAGAGTGGCTTGGAAGGGATGAGGTGACAATGTGTGCTGACGATAATCAAGATAGTTGATGGTCGACAACACTCTCCCTCTACATCTATCATTTGATTAATATATGAATAAATTTATGATCGTTTGAGTGTGGACTTTATTAGTGTGTCTTGCATCTCGCGAAGACAATTATTCATATTAGTGAGAAACAAGTCAGTTCTTCTTCTTTTATGAATGATATCTTTTATGGTCACATTATGATTATGAATGAGTTATTCTTATATTGATGATAATAATTGATCATTTATAAGAAATATTGCAACGCCAAGAATTATCCACACCTAATAATGACACTACCGTTTAAGTCATGATTGGTTTGATGAAGTCTTGAGATACTTGATCCCTTGACACATGCAAACCATGCCTCTTTAGGTGAGATGACTGAAACCCCGCATTCTGGTAAAACAGAGTTTGCGCTGATTGTTGAATATCATACATAATGATGTATCATATTTCAGCATGTAATGAATTTCATTATTTCGTGAACTTCATATGTGGACTTAGATGAATATGTGTATTCACTAATGAAACATGAGACTGAAATAGTTTGATGTGATCAAAGGGATTTTAGAATGAAGACGGGTATTGAATTAACAAGAAAAACCAGTCTCTACGATTTTATCAAAGTGACAAATGTTTTGAGTTAGCCTTGGGCATATGGACTTGTGTGAAAGTTGTTCCACAAATCATAATGCTTAAGACACTTCAATATTGTTGATGTGCATGAACATTATAATCATACTCTATTGAATGGTGTATGGTATAAGTTATCTCCTACCGAGTTACGTTATTATAGTTTAGAGTTATTAATTTAATATGCAAGCACTCACTTCAGAATAGGAAACCATCTGAGTTCTTGGAAACCAACACCATATGAGCCATGGTGAATCGTGGTTTCTAGGAAAATGATTTATGTGATAAATTATCTTTGTAGTGTATTGATACGTCCAAAACGTATCTATAATTTCTGCTTGCTCCATGCATATTTTGTGTGATATTGCTATGATCTAGATACACTTTCATACATTTTTGATCATATTTGGACTAACCTATTAACTCAGTGCATCCCAGTGCCAGTTCTTGTTTTCTGCTGTTTTTCTATTTCAGTTTTCCCCCATATAAAAAGTGCCAGAAAAATTCGGGAAAATACAGATAAAAAATCAGCGTGAAGGAAGCTTCGCGAAGATCCCGAGAGGAGCCAGAGGGGATCCAGGGGGGCCCAGGCGGCCACCCGGCGCGGCCCCACCCCTGGCCGCGCCAGGGGGGCGCCTGGGGCCCCTGGTCCACCTCTGGCTGCCCCCCTTCGCCTATTTATTCTCCGTCACGGGGAAACTCCAAAGACAGAACCCTATTTCGCAAACTCGCCTCGGTTCCGCCGCCGCCGCGCTTCCGAGATCGGGAGCACCAGAAGACCTCTTCCCGGCACCCTGCCGGAGGGAGGATTGACCTCCGGGAGTCTTCTCTCCACCATGGATGCTCCCCGGATGTCTTGTGAGTAGTTTTCCTTGGACCATGGGTCCGTGATCAGTAGCTATGTGATGTTCTCCTCCCCTCTTTGATCTTCATGGTTTAGACCTCGTGAGCTTCCCTACATGATCGAGGCACTTTTGTAATATTTCTGCTATTGCTATGTTGAGTTTGATGGGATCTGATGGATTATGAGATTATGTTCAGATTGTGATAGAGTAATATATTTGGTTCTTATCTCTTATATTTTTGTTCCTAAGTAATTCTTGCATGTTCTCCGTTGCTGTTTATTGCTTTGGCCAAGTAGTAGGTAGTGACTCCAAGAGGGAACGTTGTGCTCGATTGTGGGTTCATGCCCCCCGATGACACACTTGAGTGACAAAAACATGTGTCTAGGGGATGTGTTGTTGCCACAAGGGGGAAAACAACGGTGCTTGTAACCGCGGTTGCAAAGATTGTTTACTTTACGCAAAGTTCTTTTTAATGCAGTCGTCTGTTGCTTTGGGTTTACACTTTGGGTGGGGCTCGCAACTTAATACCAGCGAGATGTTCTGGATAGATATCTCAAGTTGGATGATTAGTAGTAGATGAAGTTGGATTTCGGTCTACTTATTTTGGCGTACTGCCCGTGCTTTTGAACCTCTTCCTTTTCTTTTGTAGTATAGTTAGCATTGCGGTGCGTTCATAATCCTTTCAATTTCCCTTCTGTAATTTGTTTACCTCGCATAGCAGTTTTATCGTCTTTTGGGAGAGAGACATCACTAGTGAACATCACGTATCCCGGTCCATATCCTTATTACTGTTTCCACGCTATATTTATTTTACTGCTTTTACTTGCTATCATTATCCCTTGTGTTTTCCCCTTTGTGAACAAAAAGACCAGAGAG
The DNA here is from genome assembly GCA_950022295.1 of Bromus sterilis. NCBI lineage: Eukaryota > Viridiplantae > Streptophyta > Magnoliopsida > Poales > Poaceae > Bromus > Bromus sterilis. The sequence continues at coordinate 276,008,123 of OX465599.1, read as the reverse complement.
ATTGACAACCTCTCTGAACTTCGTTGGGAACAAAGTTATCCGTGTCCGTGTGTAGTTCCACGTCAGTCGCGCCGCTGAAACCTACTTATCATCTCTGGAGTCCTACTGGAGACAAACCTTGGTATCTTCACCGAGGGAAACTTGCTGCTATGCTGCATCACGCCTTCCACTTGGGGCTCACCAACGAAGGGCGAGAAGCCATCAAGCGAATTTCTGGCGCCGTTGCCGGGGACTCCGAGTGCGAAGATAGGGGATTTGCACACTACCCTTTACCTTTGTTTTTTAGTCTTGTTATTTTATCTTTCAATTTTTATCTTTGTGTCTTTTATCAAAAATTTACAAAAAAATTATTTATCTTACTAGTTGACATTATGTCTGGCCCTTTTGCCTTTGTGGAGACAGAGGTTCTCACCTTTAAACAAAAAGGTGGAGAAAGCTTAAAATATGCTTGGTATAGAATTAATGATTCTCAAAAAAGAGCCACCAAGAAGCAACCCACTACTATCCTGCTTAGAAATTTTTATGTCGGGATTACTCCTTGGAATAGGTTCATATTAAATACTGCTATCAATGGGAATTTTCTAGAAGCCCCAACTTGGGAGTCTCTTAATGTTATTGAAAATCTTGTTGGAGATCTCCCTATTGCTAGCATGCAAGAAGATATAACTCTATCTCACATTATGAAGAAACTTGAAAAGATAGAGTTAGAAATACCAAGTATAACTAGGATAAATGAGTTGGATCGCAAGATTCAAGGGAATTTGAATAGGCTTGATAGCTCCATGCTTAAAATTATTAAAACTTTGGAGGTCATCAAATCCCGTGATACGGATCCGTCTAGGATTGATATGATTGAGGAAATCATTAATACTCCAGGAATACTTTTTCCTCTATCAAACCAAAAAAGGTTGAGACTTCAGCAAGAAGGGAACCTAAATTCAATTTTGTCCCTAGGGTTCCCCGACCTAAAAATACACCACCCATTGCTAAAGAAGTTGAAACCGTGAAAACTTTGGAAGAAATACCTCTCTTTGACAATTTTGAATCTTCCATTGATTTTCCGCCTTTTGGTTTTATCCCTAAAAGTATCTTCATTAGGCCTTTATTTTAAATACCTCTCAAGACTATTTGTACAATTAAAGAGCTTTTTGATGATCTTGATAATGATTCGATTGATACAACTTGATCTTTTGCTTCATGCCTAGCTTAAAGGCATAAAAGAAAGCGCTTTCGGGAGGCAGCCCGCAACGAATTTAGGTTTTTCTTTTTTCTTTTTCTGTGTCTTGATGATTGTTACTACTGTAGCAACATCATTGTATCTTTATTTTTCAACTTTGTGCCAAGTTATAGCCTCTTACGGCAAGGGAAGTAAAAGTTGTGACATGCTGTCCAGAAAACAGATTCTGTCCTCGTGATCAGAAAAATTCCAGAAAATTCCCAGTTCATCTTTTTGAGCTGAACTTTTTACACAGTATGCTCTATACAATTACGAAACTTCTGTATGTTCTGTGTTTTTTGATTTGAGTTGCAGAAGTATCCCTGAAAAATTCTTTACTACCTGCTGTTCTGTTTTTCACAGATTCTGCCACGTTTTGTCTCTCCTTACTTTTGCAAACCTTAAGCTTGCTTTTTCTTTGCAAAAACGCTTTGGCACTCTTGAGAAACAGTAGCTCTTCAAGAATATCTTTATGTCCAGTGGGGAAAAATTATTTATTAAGGGTACTAACCTCTCTAATCAGCTTCTGATGAGTTATGTATGAAGGGAGTTTTCAAGTGTGCGATGGAAGATGATGAAAGAAGATCCAGGAGTGTCAAGCGCTCAAGCTTGGGGATGCCCCCATGCATCCCCAATAAATATTCAAGGAGACTCAAGCGTCTAAGCTTGGGGATGCCCCCGTGCATCCCCTTCTCCATCAACAATCATCAGTTCGTCCTTCGTCTCACTATATTTTTATCACTACATGCGTTATGTGCTATGCTTGGAGCGTCTCTCTCTTAGGTTTTGTTTTTAGTTTTCTTTAGCTTTGCTTGCTGTTCATAACAAGTTAGATCCCTTCTTACTTTGTGTGGGAGAGAAACACGCTCCACTTTCAAAATTTAGAACACATCATAGGATTTTTTCCTGCTTATCTTTTTGCTGTTGTGTGTTCTTGATCTTTTCATAGCTACTGCCATGTTTAGTTTTAGTTTTAGGTTGTTTTTAGCAAGAGCCTTGGCTTTTTTTTAGTTTGTTGCTGCAACTCTTTTTATTTTTCATGTTTATCTTGTTAAAGAGAGTTGGTTGTTGCACTGAGTTGTGTCTTGTCTTGAAAGTAGGTAATTGAGGTTGCTATTTAATTTTAGTAGTAATCTTGCAAGGGTTTTGAGGTATTGATGTGAGTAATGTTTGAAATTTTGATGTCAAGAGCTCTATCCTATTAGTGATAGGTGTCGTATTTTGGGCAATACGTGTTTATTTTCAAAACCTACAAAACTAGTTGACAACTCTAGCTACTAGATGGATCACTAATCCTTGGAGGGATCGAATATTAGAGTACACTCACGTACCATGAGTCGAGGATGCGCAAGGATAACCAAACCCCCATACACTCATCCTCGGGGTACTTGTCTCTTTGTGAACCTCCTTATTAGATTGAGAGTTACCGATAATAAGTGCATGAGTTCTTCGGACTAATGTAAGTATTGAAAGTTGACACTTCCACCTTCCCATATTTTGCTAGCCTCTCCCGTGCCGTGCATTGCCTTCTTCTCACTCCGAGAGTTGGTGTCCACCTTCGCCGGTACATCCAAACCCTTGGCATGATATGCTCTGTCATCATAAACCTCCTTATATCTTTCCTCAAAACAACCACCATACCTACCTATCAAGGCATTTCCATAGCCTTTCCGGGTTATATTGCCATGCAACTTCCACCTCTTCATGACTTGATCATCATGTCATACATGTTCCTGCTACACTGGCAGCGACATACATTGCATACATCATGATAGTTACATCTTCTTTATGATTTTGAGTACCTTGTAAAGTGTGAAAGATCTCCTTTACCTTCTTGTAAATTAGAGTGTTGCCCTTAAGTGAGGAAAAGATCCCAAAGTGGACACAATAAAAGATCCCAAAGAGGACAAATAAGAGTTAAATAGAAAGAGCCATTGAGGCCACACAAAAAATACAAAAAAATAGAAAAAAGAGAAAAAGAAATAAAAAGAGAGAAAGGGGAAACACTACTATCCTTTTGAGAGATCCACACTAGTACTCCCTTTATATCCTTGTACTCCATAGAGATGATCTTTATGCATATAGCTATGTGGGGACCATCACACTATAGAACTTGGCTTGCATATTCCAAGGTTGAGCCTCCTCAAACGAGCTCTAGGTCTTCATGAGCGAGCAAGTTAGATGCACCCCCTCTAGTTCCTTTGGAGAGCTTCTTAGATCGTATGTGCATCCGTTGCATGGCAATCCCTACTCTTCACATCATATCTATCATTTGGCATCTCTTGCCTATGATTGTCCTCATTGATGTGAGCCTATCTCATCCGTTTTGTCTTCCTCCTCCACCATAATTCTCTCTTTACCATCCTAAGTGTCAACTCTCGTGCTTACGCTCATCCATTGCATGAGTGCTCAAAATATCGAAAATGAGTGAATCAAATTGACTTGTACCTGGCTAGTGGTCTGGGGACGAGTCAAGATAAGATTCCAAAGAGGACCGAGTGTGAAACTTTAGTAGATTGAGTTCTCAACCCAAAAAAAATACTTTTTTCTCGTATTCCCTATCCCCTTCTTGCACGCAAACACCATTTGGAGACATTCGAGTCACGGACAGCGAGAGCTCTTGCACCTAATGTTCTTTTGTTACTTGTTTCAATGCTAATATAGACTCTTGCATGTTATGACTTGAATTGAATCTCTAACCTTGATTGCTTTACTTTTCAAAGTTCTTTTATGGTTGCTAGCATGTCACCACAGAAATTATGCTGTTATTATTTACCTACTCGAGGACGAGAAGGAATTAAGCTTGGGGATGTTGATACCTCCAAAACGTATCTATAATTTCTGCTTGCTCCATGCATATTTTGTGTGATATTGCTATGATCTAGATACACTTTCATACATTTTTGATCATATTTGGACTAACCTATTAACTCAGTGCACCCCAGTGCCAGTTCCTGTTTTCTGCTGTTTTTCTATTTCAGTTTTCCCCCATATAAAAAGTGCCATAAAAAATCGGGAAAATTCAGATAAAAAATCAGCGTGAAGGAAGCTTCGCGAAGAGCCCGAGAGGGGCCAGAGGGGAGCCAGGGGGGACAGGCGGCCACCCAGCGCGGACCCACCCCTGGCCGCGCTAGGGGGGAGCGCCTGGGGCCCCTGGTCCACCTCTGGCTGCCCCCCTTCGCCTATTTATTCTCCGTCACGGGGAAACTCCGAAGACAGAACCCTATTGCGCAAACTCGCCCCGGTTCCGCCGCCGCCGCACTTCCGAGATCGGGAGCACCAGAAGACCTCTTCCCGGCACCCTGCCGGAGGGAGGATTGACCTCCGGGAGTCTCCTCTCCACCATGGATGCTCCCCGGATGTCTCGTGAGTAGTTTTCCTTGGACCATGGGTCCGTGATCAGTAGCTATGTGATGTTCTCCTCCCCTCTTTGATCTTCATGGTTTAGACCTCGTGAGCTGCCCTACATGATCGAGGCACTTTTGTAATATTTCTTCTATTGCTATGTTGAGTTTGATGGGATCTGATGGATTATGAGATTATGTTCAGATTGTGATAGAGTAATATATTCGGTTCTTATCTCTTATATTTTTGTTCCTAAGTAATTCTTGCATGTTCTCCGTTGCTGTTTATTGCTTTGGCCAAGTAGTAGGTAGTGACTCCGGGAGGGAACGTTGTGCTCGATTGTGGGTTCATGACCCCCGATGACACGCTTGAGTGACAGAAACATGAGTCTAGGGGATGTGCTGTTGCCACAAGGGGGAAAACAATGGTGCATGTAACCGCGGTTGCAAGGATTGTTTACTTTACGCAAAGTTCTTTTTAATGCAGTTGTCTGTAGCTTGGGGTTTACACTTTGGGTGGGGCTCGCAACTTAATACCAACGAGATGTTCTGGATAGATATCTCAAGGTGGATGATTAGTAGTAGATGCAGTTGGATTTCGGTCTACTTATTTTGGCGTACTGCCCGTGCTTTTGAACCTCTTCCTTTCTTTTGTAGCATAGTTAGCATTGCGGTGCGTTCATAATCCTGTCAATTGCCCTTCTGTATTTTGTTTACCTCGCATAGCAGTTTTATCGTCTTTTGGGAGAGAGACATCACTAGTGAACATCATGTATCCCGGTCCATATCCTTATTACTGTTTCCACGCTATATTTATTTTACTGCTTTTACTTGCTATCATTATCCCTTGTGTTTTACCCTTTGTGAACAACAAGACCGGAGAGATTGACAACCTCTCTGAACTTCGTTGGGAACAAAGTTATCTGTGTCTGTGTGCAGGTCCACGTCAGTCGCGCCGCTGACACCTACTTATCATCTCTGGAGTCCTACTGGAGACAAACCTTGGTATCTTCACCGAGGGAAACTTGCTGCTGTGCTGCATCACGCCTTCCACTTGGGGCTCACCAACAAAGGGCGAGAAGCCATCATGTATCCTTAGTCAATTATGGATACATCTTCCACAACTAGAACCAAAGAGCAAAACTTGTGTTGCTAAGTTTGGTGTTTGTCAAGAAGTGTTCTTGATAAATTTGTTAATGGAAGAAAGTGAAAGTTCAACCAAGGTAATTGACCTTGCCTCACTATGTCAGAGTAGCGCAACGGAATGTGTTCCAGAACCAAAGCTCTACAGTTAGAAGAGAAAATGATGATAATGATCATGGTGTTTCGCTTGAAACTTTTACTAAATAAAGTAGGATTCAAGAATACATGTTTGCCCCTTGTGCAAAGTAATATTCATGATTCACTTGTCATGTTGAAGGAACAAGACATACCTACGGACTACGAAGAAGCGATGGTGGACCTGAGTACGAGAAATGACTATGAGTCATGAAATCCTATATTGAGTTACATTAGAGATTACTTGAATCTTATCGAGTAAAAAGGTTACTTGATATTCTCAATAACTTCAAGGTTATAAGGATTAAATGTGAACATCAAAGGAAGACATCAAGATCGATTTGTCATGAAGGATGTTTCTGAAAAATTCAAAAAGGTTGACTACAATATGTAGCGATGCTTGAGTCAATCGGATATTCACTATGATTGATCCAAATTGTTATCAATACTGTGACTTCCTCAAATCCTGTATTTGAAGAAGTGTTGTAATTGGTAGAACAAGAAGGTTTTGGAAAACATATGGATGCTAGTGTCTCATAACCGGAATTCTCAATTTGATGGATGATCAAAGTGATTTTGGACTTAGCCAAAATATTGAGAAACATGCATTTGCATGAAACCGAGTGGGAGCTAAATAGTTTCCTAAACTTAATATGTGGACGACATATTTTGAGTGGGAGCTATGGGAGTGTTATCCTAGTCTTATATGTGGCTGACATATTTGAGTGGGAGCATGACAACATTCTCATATATAACATATTGTGAATGGTGTAGTTGGTATTAATGATTATTGATACTTTCATGAATGAAGTTAAGCATTGAAAATCTATTAAGATAGATTATTACGTTTAATAACATTGAGTCGGAATAATTTCCTGGATAAGATTCTGAAGAAGTTCAGAATGGGACAAGTCAAGAAGGTAGTTCTTACTTGTATATCCAAGAGAAGTATCGAGTTAATCTCAGTACAAGAACAATGGTTAAATGATGGTTAAATGAAAGAAATGGATGTGCTAAATCCTTTATGCCCCTTTCATAGGTTCTTTCATATAAAACCAAAGTTTTGTACTCGACGTAATGTGACCCAAGTTCTTAGTAAGGAGAACATGGTGTGATATGATTTATGAGTAAATCATGGAACAAAGAGTTAAGTTTATACTTTAGTGTCTGGAGAGAACTGAGGATACATCTCTAAATTTTAAAGGATAGTGAACTTGACCATAAAAGTTATGCTGGTTCAAGTTCTGACACCTAACCTAGAAAATTGAGACATCATGCTAATAAATGCCTAAGTTGAAAGAAACATGGTTAGACATCAAAGTTGCATACAATGCACTAAGGATTAAATCTACAATGATATGACTGCTTTAGAAGTGGCAAGAGTTATATTCTGGCTTGAGAAGTTTGACTTCTGACTGAGTGAGTTTTAGTGTGCATGACTAAGGGAAAGTCCGCGTGACCCAACGAATGTCATTGCGGAAACACACCAAATGAAGTCTCACTCTACCGCCAAATATATACCTCATCATTATAATGGATAATGAAAGTAATGTCAAACTAGGTGACATTAATGATTTTCAAAAGACATACGGATCTGAATGGTACCCAGACCGTTGATACAATCTTTTCCACAAGCAAGCATGATCTATAACCATATAGATGATATGGAGTTATGATCCAGAGAAAAATGCAACTAGATTATTTGTACTCTAGTGCAAGTGGGAGACTGTTGGGAATGTGCCCTATCGGCAAATAAAATATGTTTATTGGTATATTCCATTAGTTCATAATAAGTTTTATACTGTTCTATAACTGTATTAAGCGGAAACTTTAATACACGTGTGGTATGCAAACAACCAAGTCCCTAGTTAACTCTAGTATACTAGTCCATTGGGCAATTGATGATAAAGGTTTCCTGATCATGAGATGTGAACAGTATATTGACAATGGGGTCATGTCATTGGGAGAATGACAAGATGGACACACACCCACCGGAAGTGTTTCAATGTGATCCAGTCACATAGTTCAACATTGCGATAACTATAAACGTAGTGACCCGATCCTTAAGACCGTGGTGATCATAAATAATTGCTATCTACCAGGATGCATTGAGTGCATTAACCGTTACACTGAAACATGGTAACCATAAAGGTGTATCTTGGGTATTCTGAAGTAGATATGTTGATGAGTATGCAAATAGATCAAAACGGGATTTGTCCATCCGAGTGACGGATAGGTACTCTGGGCCCACTCGGTGATATTGCATCATAAAGTTTGTGCAAACGTGTGACTAGCTCATGGAGTTGCAATATCACAGGAACGAGTAAATATGTTTGTCGGTAACGAGGATGAACTAGGTATTGGATACCGACGATCAAACCTCGGACAAACAAAGTACCGTATGACAAAGGGATTAGGACTCAACGTTAACGGTTCAACGATGAAATTAATTCGATGGAAGCGCAAGGGCCATCTAGGATTGTAACCAGGTCTGATCGATGTTTATTTATCAAGAGAGTGTCTTGATCATGTCTTCTGTTTTCCGGACCGTAGGGTGTCACACTTAAGGGTATTCGACGCAATAAGGATTGATTCGGGATTGCCAGAGAAATAAGAGAGAACTCCGAAATCGTTTCGGAGGGGAGACGGAAGAAGTTACGAATTGTTCGGAAAGTTATTTGAATATGTTTTATTATTTAATTATATGAATTAAATATTAAAATATAATTTAAATAATTAATGGAATAGTATTCTTTTTGTTTTTCTTTTTTCTTTAAGAGAAAGAAGAAAAAAAAGAATAAGAAAAAAAAAGAAAAAAAGGTGGGAGGTGGCGCCATGGGCCAAGTGGCCCATGTGGCCAAGTGGCCCATGTGGCCAAGTGGCCCATGTGGCCAAGTGGCTAGGCCACCACGCCATGGCCCTTGGTGGCCGGCGGCCACTAGCAAAGGTGCGTGGCTTAGGTTGTGTTTTAGTACCACATTGCTAAGCTACGTACCTGCGTGCCCCCTTTTCCCCCTATATATAGATGTGGAGGGTGCCCCTTTTTCAACACAGAAAATTTCAAAAAATACAGATAAATTCTGTTGATCTCTCTCTATTTTCTCCTTCCTTGAGCGGACTCCCCTTGTTTGGAGGCTGCACTGGGTTGGAGGTTTCTCTACTATACGCACGCCGTCGTGCTGCTGGGATCCGAATCCATCTTCTTTCCGCTGCTCGCCTGGTTCGGAGCCCGGAGGGATGTCGGGTACACTGTATGTGTGTAATCCCGCGAGGCACTACACTTGTGGTGCTCCTTCATCGTCGAGGCCGTGTCGCGACGTCTTCACCGACAACGTTCCGACGGGGACGTAATCCCGTCATCGGTCTACAAGGACCGGGTCGCTTCTGGAGTCGTCGAGGATCTCCGTCGCATCGAGGATCGACGGGTACGACTACATCAACCACGTTCACGCGGGAACGTTTCCCGCTTAACGGACTACATACTGGTATGTGACCTATTTCCATCCGTTACTTGCATCGCCATAGCATAGGTCTTGGGTTCGGGACGCGTAAGTTATGAAAAATTATTGTTTTCTGCCCCGTTCCCCAACAGAGGTAAGAAGCGTACACAAGTCCACCACCAAGTCTCGAACCAATACACCACTATGGATACTTCCTCGACTTCCCCACGAGGAAGCACACCATAGCACTCACGCTTATCTTGCGAGTTTTATAAGTATCCATTCAAGTTGTCTAATAATCAAGCACAACTTTCCAAGCAGTCCCTTACCGCGGACGCGACTATTCGAATAGTTTTGTTAACCCTGTAGGGGTGTACTGCTACACACATGAAACCATCAGTTACCGTCGGGATCTTGTCACCCTTCAAGCGGGTGTCAGCGAGGATAATTTCCACAACTTTTACCTCACAGCCAATTCTAATCCAGGAATCAACCATCTGAGTTGCTCACCGCTCAAGAGTCCGGCTGGGTCAACGATACTGACTCAGACGATGCAGGCGACCGAGACGCCACCTTAGCAGATGGTTTTACTATCTCATAGGTCCACCCACATATCTAAATGATGCAAACTTTCCTTCATTCTTTTTCTATGCATATGCCAAATGGAAAACCCGAACTAGTGACTCCTGGACTTGAACTGGGGTGAGTTAGTAGGTTCACTACTGGAAAAAAGCTATAGATAATATTGACACTAATGGCGCACTATACATGTGGTGCGCCATTACTATTTAGTAATGGCGCACCATGTGCAGGTGCGCCATTACCGTTTATAAGACATTACTATGTTTGACCAAGGTTTGACCCATTCCTGGACATAGTAATGGCGCACTTTTTATAAGTGCGCCATTAGTAAGGTGACATAGTAATGGCGCACCTGGCGAAGGGTGCGCCATTACTTTGTTTGACCAAGCTTTGAGCCAGTCAAAGAAATAATAATGGCGCACTTTGTAAAGGTGCGCCATTACTATGTCAAACATAGTGATGGCACACCTTTACAAAGTGCGCCATTACTATGTCTTTGACCAAGGTTGACCCAGTCAAAGGCATAGTAATGGCGCACTTTGTGAAGGTGCGCCATTACTAACTTTCTGAGGTGGCCAATTTTTTTACCAAGTGCACCCCCCCCCCCCGTGGACCGCCTTTTCAGTTTAAAAATAATAATCGAAAATGATAGAAATGTCAAAAAAATAAAATAAAATAAGATTCCCATGAGATATGTGGTCTAGTTGTTAGCAAAATTTAGAAACATGAATTTTGACTTTTTTGCAAAATCTCTCGAGAATTGTGTAAAATGGGCTTAACTTTTGCATGCGACCTCCGATGAAAAAGTTTTTTATATGAAAAATCATCTACTCGAAAAGTTATATTCGAATTCAACGGGGTGTAACTTGTTGAACATTTTTAGAATCCTCAAAAACCTAACAGAAAAAAAGTTACGGGGCTTTGTAGATCTAGAGGGCAAAAAAATTAAAAATAATTCAAACTTACTAATGGCGCACTATGTGAAAAGTGCGCCACTAGTAGCAGGAATTTTTTTTTGAAAAAAGTTCAAAATATGATAGGACACTGGTCGGTAAGTTTCAAAAAAAAGTTCACCATTTCATCACACCCATGGACATGAACAAGGTCCTAGACATGAACAAGGTTTAATAGGATTGAGATGATACATATATCAACAAGTGCTTGTGAGGTGAGGTGGGGCAAGAGGTGAATGGAACTAAGAAGTTAAGCGTGCTGGGGCTGGAGTAGTGTGAGGATGTGTGACCCTCCGGGAAGTTTGACCACGGAGTGCAATTTGACTTGAGATTAAGCGGAGTAACTTGAGATTAAGCCGTAGTGACTCGAGATTAAGAAATAAAAAAATAAAATTTTGAAAAAATATATTAAATTTTTTTGAAAAAAAGTTAGTAATGGCGCACCTTAGATAGCAATGTGCGCCACTACTATGTTCCCGCCTTCCAAATTCAAAAAAATTAGAAAAAAAAATGGGTGTCCAGTGGCGCACCAGTAAAGGTAGTAATGGCGCATATGTGGTGCGCCAGTACTCTTCGTCTTGGATCACCACACAAGAACTCGGGCTTAAGGCGGTTTTCAACGAGACAACCCACTATGTACTCCTACACAGCCTCTCATTGTTCACCTTGTATTAGGGTGGATTCACCAACAGAGTTTCACCTTCATCAACACCATGTTCTCTACCATCCCGACTCACAAATAAAGGTAACCTCATTGTAAACTCTAGGCATGCAATAAGCTTTAACAGTTGCAGGGGCCACATGATATCAATCAACTCCTATGTCAGCTAGGATTATGGTTTGCTTACTACTGTGACAAGATGGTAGGTCATGCATCGGATATGGGTTCAACTATGCGGTATAATCGATAACAAGGTGATATCCTAAACATGCATAAGCGAGACTGAGAGGGAAGTGGGATTTCATAGACATGATCAATGGGGTTTGCTTGCCTTGCTGACGATACACGGGTCTAACGTTCTTCTTCTTCGGGGGTGACCTCCGTCTCGGAAACACTGTTACCGAAGCAATCATCAACAAAGGGGGCAACATCAAAATAAAATGCACAAGCACATGATATAGTTGTCCATGATGTGAATGCTACTGGTTTGTGGAAAATTCATCTTAATTGAAGTGTATTGCATTTGGAATGCAAATTCAAACTTCAAATTCAAATTCAAATTATGCCATCTGCATGTTTGCTACTGTTCACCCATTTTAAAATGGTCAAACATAAAAACAAATTGCATATTCATAATCCTTGCATTTTTTTGATAATTTTTCATATATTATTTGTTTAATTTGGAGTTAGTATGAATTTTCTATGATTTTCCAAAGTTTATATCTTTTTCTGTATTTTTCTGAATTCTTTTAATTGGATAAAAGGGTTATTGCGTCAGCATGAGGTCATGCTGACGTGGGAGGCTCTGACGGCTGGGTCCCACTGTTCAGTTGTGACGCCCCCAAAATCAGACCGTGTACAGTAATCATACACACAAGGTACACGATCGAGATCAGGGACTCACGGTGAGATATCACAACACAACTCTACAAATAAAATAATACAAGCTGTTTAATACAAGCCAAGGGCCACGAGGGCTCGAATACAACAGCTCGAGAGCACAAGTCAGCGGAAGCAAATAGTATCTGAGTACAGACACAAGGATACAAGGTTGCCTTAAGAAGGCTAGCACAAATAACAACAGATCGAAAAGGCGAGGCCTCCTGCCTGGGAACCTCCAAACTACTCCTGATCTTGGTCATCAGAGATCTTCACGTTGCGGTGGTCGGCATCGGGAACTCCTGCTCCTGGACTCCAAGGCTCCAACGACGACTGCAGCGGCCGATCAGGGAAAACAGTAAAGGAAATAAAGCAGGTGAGTATCTAGTATACCCGCGAGTCTTACGTCCGCTACTAAGCATTATGCATTGTATCAATGGAAAGGGGAGGCTGTATATAGTGGACTGCAAGATAGAAATCAGAATAAGGGTAAGAAGCTAGGCCTATCGGAGACTAGCATGTTCTGACGTGTCTTGCAGCATGAGAAGAGAAACAACCAACAATTTATATAAAGCAGTAAAGTAACAATGAAGCAGAAGTTGCTGCAACATTGTATAATATAAGTTGTAATGATTAATAGTAATAATGCCTCCGAGTTCCCCTCCTCGATTTCCCTGCGAGGAAGAAGACCCGGAACCATACAGTTTAATAGTAATAGTTTCTAGTGGTAAGATCCAGCTTCAGCATAAAGCGTCCTGTTACCGTGGACACGGCTATTCGAATAGATTAAACTCCCTGCAGGGGTGCACTACTGTTCAGCCTGCATGCTCGGATCTCCAGGGTGGTGTGAACCTTGTTAGGGAACGCCCCACCGAGGCTATCCGACACATCGCAGTTCAACCTAGGCTCAGCAGAGAGACCATCCGCCGGACTATATCCTATGCGCCAAGGGGTCTAGGTCCCTCACCCTTGCACGCTCCTGCACGGTGCGAGTCTAGCCGGTGAAGCATAAGAAAAATGAAAATAAGACCACACCTGCTACAGCAAAAAGACACTACTTCCCGGCAATCAGGCCGCAGTACTGCTGACGTCTGAAGAGCTTTCGGACGAACTACGACGCGGAGGGCCCACACCGTAATCCCACGTGTAGGTAGTGCGAACAGACCAACGGGCCTCTCAAGTCATCCGCCGAACCATTTAGCATTTTAATTAACCTGCGTGACAACCGTTATCGTTGCCTCGACTTAACCGACCTGCGGTCAACGACAGCAGTCAGGACCACCAGTACATCGGTGCCTGCCCTGTCGTCCCACCAAGTCACTGTGGTTACCAACAAGGTGAACCGTCTCCTTACCTTGTCTCGCGTGTGCTCTTGGTAGAGCTCGACTTTCGCGTGGTTTGGTAACTCTCGCGAGATACGAGCAGGGGCCAAGCACACCAGTAATGTCGGTCGTACCCTCCCTGTCGTTCCCGACAATATACCTCTCGCGAGCACCATTGGGTCGCCCGACTTTCTTACCTTTAAGGACAACCGCTGTTCAGGACCCTATGGCGGAAAGACAAAGTCAGCCTCGGGTGGAGTACAAGGATTACTCCTTGATAGCTCACACTTGAGGTGACTAGGCATAACCCAGATAGGGGCCTTTGGCGGTGTCTCCTTTGTACCGTACCTGTGCAGTTGTATATATTGTATCCGTGTTCACTCCCCTGAGTGATCACGTCCCGCTATCTAGTCCTAGCTAACAATGCGCAGGGTTCACTGCTAAATAATGCATAAATATAATAGGCAACATAGGATAAAGGGGATACATCAAGGGGCGACAAAATCAGGCTATGCAATTGAATAGTATTGTAATCGTAGCAGCAGCAGTAACAATGCCTAGTGCAAGAAAGTACGGAAAGGTAGGCGATATCTAGGGAAGAGAATGGCTCTGCTTGCCTGCAAGCTCGACGGTAGGGGTAGGGTCGTCGACGAAGTAGTCGTACTCAGCAGCGGTGTAGTCGACGGCAGCAGCGGGGTCTACCGGAGATTAAGGGGGGAAGAAACAGTAAATACACAACAATAATAGCAATACAAATGTATGACACAGCAGATACAAAGCAACGGGGCTCTAACGCAGTGTTAGGTGATTGCTCGGAGCGGAAATTCATCCGGGGATGAAATACCAGCTCCGGGTGATCACCGGACAGGGTGTCCGGAGGGGGAAAGATCAAGACGGGGGTGTCGTGGACATCCGACACGCGTGTGGGTTGTGTATCCGGGTTAGTTGATCTATTCCGAACAACTTTCGTGTTCGGAATAAATTCATCCGGGTGCTTTAACAATACCGGACAAATCATCGAACAGACGGTCCGGAGGGGGGGGGAACGGTTCGACGTTTGGCATGTTAGAGGGGTGTGGTGGGAGCATGAGTAACGTATTCGTAATCGTGGATCCGTTCTGAGTAACTTTCGTATACAATTTTTTTTCATCCGGACAACTTTTATCGGTACCGGAAATTTTCGACAGACGGCCCGAAGGGGGGAATGTCGATGTTCGGTAAGTTAGAGGGGGGTGGTAGACATACGGATAGCGTATCCGTATTCATTATATTTTTCTGATCAATTTTCATGTATAAAGTTTTTTGATCTGAGCTACGGTTTAAAAGATATTCAATATCATAGTTTAAATCATTTTATTTATTTTCTAGAATTTCTGTTAATATTAAAGCAACATTATCCACAAGATTATCCAGAATAGGAATCTGACAAGGGGGGCCCATAAGTCATGGAGAGTTTATTTTAATTCAACTAAAACAGAGATTATTAGAGGGTGGGTCCCACATGTCATAGGCTATTTATTTAGCAAATTTATTTAATCTAAACACTAATTAATGGTAGAGGACCTATTTGCAAATTCCAAAAACTTAGGAAGTTATCTGCGAATTTTTTATTTGCACATATGGCCTCGGCCATTACTCTACTAGCACATTTTAGAATTTTGCACTTTTGTCAATTTTCTACGAATTAATCGGTGCATCAAATGGATTTGGTACAATGGAACAAATTGAAGCTTGATACATCTACTTTCAATTCATATCATTTTTAGCTATTTTGAGTTTGGCTTTGTTGCTATTTTGTTGGCATCAAAAGGAATACATCAGCAGCATGTACGTAGCAGCATAACAACAACTGCAGCGGTCAGCAACTTCAGAGTACCAGCAGCTATCGCAGTAGCACAGGAAGCGGCGGCCAGAGCCAGCCGGCGGCCAGGCTGCACGCGCCCAAGCACACACACACGCACGCTGCGCACAGCCAACACCCGGCCAAGGCGTTGGCCATGGCCAGCCGCAAGCAGCAGCACAAGCAAAGCAGCAGGAAACGACGGGTGGCTGTGGGCGCGCACGACGGAGGGCAGCAGCTGGTGCGCGGCCACTGGCAGGAGCAGCAGCCGGTGCGCGGCCACTGGCAGGAGCAGCAGCGAGCAGCGGGTCTGCCAAGGGTGCGGCCCTGGTCACGGCAAGCTCGAAAACAATCGTGACGGCGGCCTATGGCGATGGATTCGACGAGGAAAACAGGGGAATCGGTGCGGCGGCTCACAGTGAGTGCAGGGGACAAGCTCGCGGAGGCCGGGGTCGAACGGAGGCGACGAATCGCGGGGATGGCGGCGTTGGCCGGCGGCTTAGGGGCGGCCCAATTCCTGCGAGGCGGGGTGTCTTGGCTCGATCCGAAGGGGGAAACGGCGAGGAGGTGCATGTGCGTCGTCCCGGACGTCCCCTGGTGGCACGGGGTGGCCGGTGGCCGCGGGATCGACGGCGTGGACGCCCACGGCGGCTCGGGCGGCTCAGTCAGAGAGGGGCGCGAGGGAGGAAGGAGAATGGTGAGCGGCTAGGGTTTGGGTGGGGGGACGGCGGCTCGGGCGTCTTGTAGGGCGCCGGGGAACAGCGGATGGACGACACGGCGGCATCCAGGACCATGGCGTCGTCGGATGAAGGCCACGCACAGGTGAACAGAGGGAGAGGAAGAAGACAAGGGAAGGGAAGGTTGGGCTGAGCCTGGTGGGCTTTGCCCTGGGCGGGTTATAGGTTTTTCCAATTTTGCTTTGCTTTTCAATATTTCTTTTCTGTAAAATTCCTTTTCTATTTGTTTTAAATACTTTTGCTACTTTGTAAATTAGGTAGTGTGTCTCTAAATTAGTAGTGCACTGGATAACAGTGCCAAAAAAAAGTTTTGGTGATTTTATAAAATCATTTAGTACTTTATCTAATTAACAAATGATTAAAATGGACAAATTAAGCTACTGTTTTAATTGTTTGATTTATTTGGTAGTTTAATAAATTTCCCAAACTATAGGGACATGATCAAATGATTAATATACATTTTACAAAATTGGTTTCATCATTTTTGAGAAAATTTTAATTGTCACCTATTTCTAAGGCCAACACTTTGCAAAGAGTGCATACAAATAATTAAAAAGTGCCCAACAAAGAAGCATCCATCCTAACATCCTATATCTACAACAAAGAAGCATCCATCCATGCATAAAGGCAAATCTGCAAAATGAAAACATAATCATATGTTAGTTACGAAAAAGAAGAAATCCAAAATGATGAAAAGATGAAAAGAAAAAAGAAAAAGAAGAACAAGGAGAAGAAGAGTAAGGAGAAGAAGAGGAAGAATAAGAATAAGATGAAAAGAAGAAGAGAAGATGGAGAAAAAGAAAGAAGAGAAAAAGGAAGAATAAGAAGATCTTTTCTTCTTTTACTTTCCTTTTCACCTCTTTCTTCTTCACTTCTTTCTTTTCCTCCTCTCCTTCTTCTTATTCTACTATACTTGTTCTTCTTAGACCTTAAGAGCTAAATATATCTCATTTTAGATCTAACTAAGCCATTAATTCATTTTTGAGCTTTATATGCGAAGTATAAGTCATTTTTAAGGTTTATAAGCCACTTAAGCTAGTAAATTCATTATTGAGCTTTTATAAGACAACTATAAGTCATTGTTGAACTTAATAAGCTTATAAAATCAAATTTGAGCTTTACAAGCTTATAAAGCCAAGTTTGAGCTTTATAAGCTTATAAAGTCACTATTGAGCTTTTATAAGCCAAGTATAACTCAATTTTCATCGAACTAAGCTATTAATATCATTATTTACCTTTATGAGCTTATGAAGTCATTGATGAGCTATTATAAGGAAAGTATATGCCATTTTGAGGTTTACAAGCTTATAAAGCCAAGTATAAGCTTTATATAGTCATTTTTAGCTTTTATAAGCCAAGTATAAGTCAATATTTATGTAACTAAGCTATTAATACCTTTATTGAGCTTTATGAGCTTATAAAGTCATTGATGAGCTTTATGTAACTTACCGGAGGCCACCTCAAGGCTGAGAAGCGCCGCCACGTGGGTTGCTCGGGGATTCACTAGGAGATTCTTGTGAGTTGTGAGATGCAGCTCTGGAATTACGCTGCAGCAAGGGATGAGTTGCAATGTGGTAAGCATGATGACACTTGATGGTATAAGACCGGGCTATATCGATCATTGAAATAAACTTACCGTTCCGGGAGGAGAAACGATAGGCGTCGGCATCGGTGGAGGGGTAAGACCTTGCTTCTCCCACATACTCTGCGATTTAGTTTTTGAGGACTCAAGCATATTAGCAAGTGAACCAAACATATGCATATGCATTCTTGACGGATATATATGCAGAAGTAATAACTTACCGATAAGAGGTCGTACATGGCCTTCGTCTGTGCCCTCTCCTCCTCGAGTATCCTCTGGGTCCTCCGGCAGCTGGTCCCTCTCCGCAAGCTGCTCCGAGAACATCTCTTGTGTCGCCTGTGTCTCCCTCTGAATGGCGTCTTGCAAACACTCAGAAATATAGCATTTAATGTCATCATCGCTACGCAATCTAAAGAACGGAAGGAAAATTGAGACAAAGTTATACCTGGATAGCAATGTCAACTGGCCGCGGGCGAGGTCGTACAGCAGGAGCGGAGCTCGTTTGCCTCGCCTTGATCAGAGGTAGATTCTCCGGGCAATGTACGAAGCCATTGCACATGGTGGTGCTGCCATGATTCTTACCGCCACCAGAAATCATTAAGGCCTCCGGATCCATCTCCTCCTTGCTCGGGTCAAACTGATGACCGCGTAGCTCTTTCGCCACCTCAGAATAGGCCACCATCTTGTGGTAGGCTGCAGCGCAGGTGTACACCTCGACAACTTCGCTCTCTGAATATGCCTTCACCGTTCTGTACTTTCCCTTAAGGGCCATGGAAAATGAGCAAAATCCCTTAGGCATAGGCTGATTATGGTGTTTCTCCTACAATGAAAAGCAAAGTATCTAATCAGTACAAGAAAAATCATGAAACAAATCAATTGATTAATGATGAAAGGACATGAAACTGAAAAAAGGCACATACCCATTTTTTGGCGTACTCGTTGACGTTGAGATTGCCTTGGTGGTGTGCCACACCTACCATTTGTGCACGCCTAGCCTTGGTGCATAGCCAGGCATCACTGAGCCATTTGTCCACTGTCACCTCAAAGCAATCCATCTTATTTGCACACCATCTCGGGGGCGCCTATGAATTAATAAGCTTATAAAGTCATTGAATAGCTTTTATAAGCCAAGTACAAGTCAAGTTTTATGCAACTAAGATATTATTATCATTTTTAAGTTTTAAAAGCTTATAGAGCCAAGTTTGACCTTTATAAACTTATGAAGCCAAGTTTGACCTTTATAAGCTTATAAAGCCAAGTTTGAGCTTCATCAGCTTATAGAGCAAAAGTTGGAGCTAACTAGGCCTTACTTATAAGTGTAGGAATTTGAATTAGTTAGTAATTTACCTCCAAGTATTGTTCCTTCTCAAGGAAAACTTTTCTACACTTCTTCTTGGCCTTCTTCACGCCCTTCTTGGCGTACCAATCTCGAACACACTGAACACGCATCTCGTGCCTCGTGTTCATAAGTATCCTCACTATCTCCTTCTCGAGATTGTTCTGGGCCGCTGGTTCCATCCCCTCCTCTACCCTATAGTAGCACTGAAATTGAATCGAACACATGCTTAGATGAGTGAAATGATTCCAACGGTAATAAATGATTTCAATGCTTAGAATACTTACCCAAAAAGTACCCACCACCATATCGGCTCTGGTACGACATTCAACATTGTTGATGCGTTCATCTGGAGGGGCCGGGGCGGCTTTGTAGTGTGGCCAAGTGAGCCCGGGATCAGGAACCCTACCCTCAATAGGCAACTGCACTAGCCCGGGGAAGTGCTCCTTAAGCACGGCACCAAGGAGGTAGTTCGGATTCCGGACAACTTCCGGGTAAGTCCACCCCCTGCAAAATAGGAACACAAAGACATTAGTTGTTGTTGGAACGTATGTACATGTATGATATATAGAAGGAACACAAAAAATTCATCAACTTACTTCTACTCATCTGGCGCAATCAATGACCTCTACGCTGTGGGAGCCGTGTCATACCACGCTGGTACACCGACTTCTTGGAAGAGGATCTCCCCTCACCCCCCTCATCCCCGTCATCACTATCATCATTGCTATCCTCAGCATCATCATCATCATCATCAGTGCGAGCACGATCATCCCAAGGATCATCCCAACGAGGCTCCGCCGACTGCCTCGGTGCCTCCGGTGTCTCCGACTGCACCGGTACCCGCTGCTCCGGCGCCACCGACAGCACCGGTGGCTCCTGAAGAGGTGTCTCCTCCACCGGTGAGACTGTGCTGTGAGTGGGTGACTCGGCTAGGGGTGGTGGTGAGTCGCTTCTATCAGCCGCCCTGATCGCTTTTGAGCGACCACCTTCTCGACCACCTCCTCGACCACCGGGTTTAGCTCTCTTTTTCCCTTTTCCCTGATCTCTCCCACAAGGCTGCTCAGCACGCGCCGACGGCGAGCTGGCTGCTACAATATCCGTAAGCAACTCTCTCCGTAGAGGGAGAGGTGGTCGAGAATCCACCGGTGGGTCATTTGCCCTACGGCTCGCCATGTGTCAACACTTGTTACAAAGTAAAGATGAATTAGTACAGTAAGGAAATAAATAATACAAATTCATATATACAAAAAACAAACATATGCATATAAAGATGAATTAGTACAATAAGGAAATAAATAATACAAATTCATATATACAAAAAAAAGAAAGTTGGGATGCATACAACTAATGATAGTCGGGATCATCTGTATCTTCTCCAGGATCAATAAAAACATCATCGTCACTATCACGCGTGTCGTCATGAATGATCTCTTCTCCGGGATCAGGTTCGTCGGCAACCACATTTCGAAAGCCTTTTTTGTAAATGGTCAAGCGATGATAGGTCATCCGCATCGATAACCTCTTTGTTTTCCACTTCTTCCTCTTCTTCCTCATCATCATCGGTAACCCCTTCGTCTTCCACTTCGTCCTCTTCCTCCGCATTGTCATTCTATACTTCCATGTTCTGACCAAACGTAGAGGTGTTTCCGAAATGTTTTTTGGCCACACGTGTTTCTTGGAAGAATTCTCCTTCATATGTGTCTGGGTCTATGTGAGGTTCATAATCCTCTTCATTGGGGGAAGGTAGTTTACCATGTGGCGGCACGTCGTACACGACATACCAATCTTCGAGATTCTTTACACTTTGGCAGGCCCATGGAAGTTAGAAAACATGTGTGGCCTGTTGAGCCACAATATAAACATCGGCAATATTTAAACGGTTCTTCTGTTTAATTTCAACTAGCCCAACATGCTCATGAGTTCGTCTAGTGTCCTTCGGATCGAACCAATGACATTTGAAGACAACGGCGTTCAGAGGATTTTCACCATAATATAGCAGTTCGTATCTTCAACTATTCCATAATACTCGACACCTCCATCTATTGCGGACACATCGGAATTCGTTGTCTTACGATCGGGCATAGTTTTCTCTTTCCTACCAGTACGAAAGCGATACCCATTGATGTTGTATTTTTCATATGTATGGACATTAAAGTCAAAACCATTTGAGATTTGTCTCAATTCAGTGTCCATCGACTCTGAATTAGCCTACAAGTTGAAATGGAAAGGCTTGTTGTATTAGTCTGAACTGAGACGACGAAGAAATGAAAATGGCCTATATATTATATAAGAAGTACCGTTTGTGCAAACCAAGAGATGAAACCGAGATTGCCGCCTCCCCGCTCCTCAAGAAGATTAATCTCTTTGATGGAGTCTTTTTCGATCGCCACTCCATTCGAGAATTGCGCGACGAATCGACTGTATCAAATAATAAAGAGAAGTTAGACACAAAACTCGCCAAGAAGTTGCAGAACAATTAATATGTACCGAGCACTTACTCGATGTACGGCCGCACATCTGTCATGTTGGTCAAGATATACAATGTAATGATGCCCCATTCCTCGAAGGTCAACTTCTTTGTGTTCATAACCCCACGGTGCGAGGCTCCCTTTAAAGAGTTTGAACTTGGATTCATGTCGCTCGGGGTCGCCAGTATTGTACCGAGGCTTTGGATTATGCAAACTGTGATTAGTGGCAGCATAGTGTGCTGTCACGAAGTTTGCCGCTTCCTCGACAACGAATGCCTTAGCCATTGATGCTTCAATTCTCCATTTATTTTTACATTTTGCTCGAAGCTTCTTCTGCATTCTCTCAGTTTCATAGCACCAATGGTTTTGCACAGGGCCACCCAATCTTGCCTCCATCGGTAGATGCAAAATCATATGCTGCATCGGATTAAAGAAACCCGGTGGAAATATCTTCTCTAACTTGCATATCAAATCCGACGCCAGTTTTCCATCTCTTCTATCACAATAGGCGATAGTTCTTTAGCACAAAGAACACGGAAGAAATAGCTCAGCTCTGCCATTACTAGCCATTCATCCTCGGGGATGTAGCCGCGCAACATCACCGGCATTATCCGCTCAAGCCATATGTGCCAATCGTGACTCTTCAGCCCAAATATTTTCAACTTTTCAAGACTTGCTCCCCTTGCTAGATTCGCTGCATACCCATCGGGGAACATCAACTTTTTTTCACCACATGAGGATTTCCCTCATGTGTTCCCTTTTATGATTGAACCAGGTCTTTGGCTTCTCCCAATTCTTCTTCCCTTTCGGTTGTCGCATGTTCAGTGACTTCCTATTACACAGACTCTCCTGATCGACTCTAGCCTTAACATTATCTTTCCGCTCATCAGTGCTGAACAATGTACCAAAAAGGGCCTCACACATATTTTTTCCAGTGCGCATCACATCAATGTTCTGTGGAAGAGCAAGGTCTTTGAAATAGGGGAGATCCCAGAAGCATGGCTTGTGGGTCCAGGCGTGTTCCGTATTATACCCCAAGAAATACCATGGCCGGTTCGGATCAGGCTCTAGTGAGTTCAACTGATCAAGAATTTGCGCGCCCGTCATCATAGGTGGTGCCTCGTGCTCGGCAACTTACCTTTGGTGAAATTCTTCTTGTCTTTTCTGAATCCATGGCCCAGAGGAAAGTATTGTCTATGCAAGTCGAAGCAAGAATACTTGCGGCCCTCCAGCAGCCAATGAAACTTAAGAGCAGCCTTGCATTGCGGGCATGGGAACCTTCCGTGCACACACCATGCAACGAAAAGTGCAAAGGCCGGCAGATCATGCATGGAGTACATCAACCAATCATGCATTCGGAAGTTTGTTTTGCTAGCTGCGTCGTATGTCCATATCCCATTATCCCAGGCTTCTTTCAAGTCATACATCAACGGTTGCAAGTAAACATTCATATTTTTGCCGGGATAGTTGGGCCTCGGAACTATCAACGTCAAGAAGATGTGCTTTCTTTGCATAAGTACTCCAGGGGGAATATTGAGGGGCATGATGAATACGGTCCAACAACTATACTGGGTTGCCACCATACCGAAAGGATTGAACCCATCGAGGCTAATGGCGAGTGCCACGTTCTTTGGGTCTTTGGATTTACCTTCTTTATGTATTTCGTTAAACATCTTCCAAGCTTCACCATCAGAGGGGTGGGTCAACATCAAATTCCCGTATTCATCTGTAGCACGTCTAATTCCATCTCTTTGCCATGTCATCTATTTTGCTGTTTCTTCAAGCATGTAAAGCCTTTGAAGTCTTGGTAAGATCGGTAGGTAACGAAGAATGTTTACGGGTATTTTGCTCTGTATCTTCTCACCAAGACCGTTGTCTACGACAATATACCTGGAGGACTTGCAGCGTGGACAATAATTATCATCCGCATACTCATGCCTAAATAAGACGCATCCTTTCTCACAAGCATGTATCCGCTCGATGGGCATCTTCAGTGCACCTAGTATTTTTTCTGAGTGATTCAGGTTTGCAGGCATAATATGACCGTCGGGTAGAAAGCTCCCGAATAAGGTCATCATCGCATCATAGCTTGTCACAACCCCAAGTTAGGTATGTGCTAGGGTTGGTTTAGTCCCTTGCATCATGTAAAAATTTCAAAGGAAATTCAAAATGGGGAAAGCAGAAAGCTCTGAGAAATTGATTCAAATGGCCAGATAAAAATTTCTTCAAAAATTTCCTCTGGCATTTTTGAAAAGTCTTATAAATATGCATGATCACATATAAAGTGAAGTGGGTCCCACTGCATGCACCAAGATTTTTCAAATATTCCAAACAGGGCTTGGAAATTAAATAAATACCCTATTTGAATTATAGTTCAAATTATTTGAATTTTAAAAATGCCCAAACTTTGTGAGTGGCTAGCTATATGCATTACAAGTCCACATAAAAATTTGGAGCATTTAATAAAATGCCTAACTAATTTTTTTAGCACAGAAAAACAAATAACAGAAAAGAAAAACAAGATAAAAAGGAAAAGGAAACTTACCTGTGCTTCTGGCCCATGTGGCCCAGCCGGGCCAGCGAGCCAGCCCAGCCCACCAGGGGTAGAGTTGTCTTCTACCCCGGGACAGGAAGACTGCTCGTCGGGTTGGCGGGCATGTCGTCGCCACGGCCACCTCCTGCTTGCCCCTGGCCTCTTACCCCTCCCCGTGGACGCCTGGATGGCCCCAGGTCTATCTTCCCCGCCTCTGGCCCCTCTCCAAGCTCTCTCCCGCCGGATCCCGTTGCACCCGAGCGCGTCTCATCGCCACCGTCATGTGCCACCGCGGCCACCGTGCTCGCCTCGCCGCGAAAAGCTGTCCAGGAGGACCAGCGACGTCCCCTTCGTCGAACCCCTCTGCTAATTGAGCCCGGCGAGCCAAGGAGACGACGCAAGCTTCACCGAATCCCGTCGGCCACCGAGGAACTCCGGCGAGCAATACGCTGCCTCCGGTGCCTCCCCGCCGTAGCCGTCGACGCCATCCGCTCCAGGGTGAGCATACGCTTCATTTCCTCCACCCCACGCTCGATTATGTGCCCCAGTCGTCGTTTGCCTCTCGACCGAGCTCCGGCCGCCGCAAACGTCGTCGTAGCCGTGGCCCTAAAGCTCCCCGTGACCCTCTCCTGGCACCACGGGATGCAGACGACGACGAGACACACTCCCGTGCCCTCCTTTACCCTTCCCGTGCCCGGAACCGCATTCCGGCGAAGTTCCGGCGAGGCGCCGCCGTCCCAGAGCTCACCGGCGACAACCCCGGCCAATTAGGGCTAAACTCACACAGCTAACCTACCCCCTAACCCACTGACTACTGGGCCCCAACACCCCTAATCCCTCTTTGTTAATTAAACAGAGGATTAAATCTCTCTGCCACTGACGGGCATGGACCACATGTCAGCCCTCTACTGGTGTCATGCTTGCATCAGCATGATGCAATAAACATTTTTCCAGAAATTTTAAAAGAATTAAAGAAAATCCAGAAATTGCAGAAAAATAGCTAAACTTTGGAAATTCATAGAAAATTCATATTAACTCCAAATTGGACAAATAATATATGAAAAATGATCAGCAGAAAATTCTCTATCCAAATAATCAACTTTCAACCATGTTTGAGTTGAATTTAAAATGGGACCAGTAGCTTTTGCTATTTGGCTTAATTGGAATTAATTCAAATTAAATTCAAATGCTTTTGTAATTTGAAACTTTGCAATACACCACATCTCACTTGAACATCAGAGGCATATCAAACACATGATCACATGGTTTACAATGGAAAAACATTAGCAAATGCAAGTTGACCTAATTTGAATAACATTTGTAGTTTGAATTTGAATTAATTTTCAAATCAACTTCAATTAAAATGTGACAAATTGAACCTAGGTCACATCAATACCATTCACATCATGTGACAACTTAAACATGTGCTTGTGCATTCTATTTCATTGTTGCCCCCCCCTCTTGTTGATCATTGTGCCGGTAACAGTGCCTCCGAACCGGTGATCACCCCCGAAGAAGAAGACCACCGCTAAGACCCGTGCATCGTCAGCAAGGCAAGCAAACCCCATTGATCATGTCTATAAGATCCTACTTCCCTCTCAGTATCTCTTATGCATGTTTAGGAGATCACCGAGACACGTTCTTTCGCATAGTTGAACCCTTTCCGATGCATGACCTATCATTTTGTCACCGTATTAAGCAAACCACAATCCTAGCAGATATAGGAGTTGAATGATGAGAATGTGGCCCCTACAACTGTTACTGCTTATTGCTGCTTAGTGATAAAATGAGGTTACATTGTTTGTGAGTCGGGATGGATGATCACAGTGATGCTAATGGTAACTTGTTGGTGAATCCACCCTAATACAAGGTGAACGATGAGAGGCTGTGTAGGAGTACACAGTGGGTTGTCTCGTTGAACACCGCCTATCGGCCTAGTACAAGCACACATTGGGCTCACTGACCCCTATCGGCCTAGTACCTTGATCCGTGTTGACGTCCAGGAGTCACATTAGTTCGGGATTTCCTTTTGACATGTGCTTAGAAAAAGAATGAAGGAATGGTTGCATCATATAGATATGTGGGTGCACCTATGAGGCAGGAAAACCATCTGCCAAAGATGGCGTCTCGGACACTTGCATTGTTTGAGTCCGTTTCGTTGATCCGGCTGGGCTCTCGAGCGGAGGCAACTCAGATAGTCGACTCCTGGAATAGACCGGTTGTGAGCGAAGTGTCGTGGTGAACATCCTCGCTGTCACCTCTTGAACGGTGGCGAGCAAAAGGCGGTAACGGATGGTCATGTGTGTGTAGTTCACACCCTTGCATGGTTAACAAAACTATTCGAATAGCCGCGTCCGCGGTTAAGGACTACTTGGAACCTGTACCTTATTCTTAGACAACTTGAATGGATACTTCTAAAACTCGCAAGATAAGAGTGAGTGCTATGGTGTGCTCCTCGTGGGGAAGTCGAGGAAGTAACCATAGTGGTGTATTGGTTGGAGACTTGGATAGTGGACTCGTGTACGCTTCTTACCTCAATTCTGGTACTCGTAGTACAGGACTAGCCAAGTCAAAGCTGGCACTTCTGCATGTTGAACCCCACCTCCCTTTACCTTGATACTTGAGAATGAGTAGTTTAGTTCTGACGTAAGTCTTGCTGAGTATGACTTTGTACTCACGTTTTCTTATTCTATGTTTTAGATGAGAACCCGGACCCCGATGGAGACACCTTCCTGAAGCTCGACGTTGACTAAGTTAGCATAGTCCCAGACAGCAGTCTGGTCCCTCGTGGAAGGGCATGTATGTTTACAAGGCTTCTCTAAGCCATTTGTTAAACTTGTCTGTACTCATTCCTAATTTGCTTCCGTTGTATGATGTAATATTGATCACAGACATGTGATCTTTGTATACTCTATGTGTAAGTCAATAAAGAAGTACTTGGTAGAGTTATGTGATGATACCTGCTGTTCATACTAGACATATATGCTGCGTGTATGATTATAACATGCATGTCTTAGTATGGGTTTTCGAGACCTTAGTTGTGATCTGGCTGGCGGTCTTTTATACACCAAGTGGCCCTTAGATGTGCGCAGCTTGGGGCATCGCGATGCGATTGCTCGTGACTCTGTCACGTGCACACTTTGTTGTATGATCGAGCCCGCCCTAGACCCCGACTAAGTGATCGAGCTGGAGTTTGTTTATGTAAGGGTTATGATTCAATCGATAACATGGTTGAGGCGACTTGTCTATGAGTATGGGATTTCACCACCCATAATCATTTAGACTTGTGAGCGGGCGAGGAGGACCCATCTTAGTTGTTCGTCCGGCCTGGATGGGATGCCCCTGACGTACGATGCTTTCCGAGAGTGTTCTGTGCTTGGCCTTGTCTGCTTAGACAAGTGGGTACGGCTCTCGGCTCTCCATGTGTTTGAGTTGTGACTGGAATTACATACGCATATTCCGGGTCCCGACAGACTTGGTATCCGAGCAGGAATATCTGTAGGATTATTCAACCCTTGGTCGAAGTCAAGTCTAGCATTCTATAGTTATATAGTTACTCTGGGTATAAGGGAACAACGTAAGGCTTCTTTTTCTCCTTACCCTCATCGATCTGAGTTCTGGGTCACCCTCATCTTTTCTACGGGATGATAGGACTAGGCTCATCTATGTCTGACTAGAACACCTCGTTGTTTGCCTCCTTGTAGCCGTAGGATTGTTGTGGTCGTCCAGACTCATCGAGTTTTAGAGTTCCTTGAGGAAGTTCTGTCCAATCTCCTCGAGGTTGTCTTATTTTCCATCCCGGTGTAGCCGTTATGCTGCCGGAATTATTCCGAGTTTCTGTGGATCATTACCTTCGCATTATAATCTTTCCCGCCTTCATTCTGTCTTGTTATCCTTTAATCCATCATTCAACATGTTCTGATTGTTGATTTTTATCGCACAGGATGTCAGGTGGAACTCGTAGTGCTGTTCGTCGGAATCGAGACCGTGTTCGGAATCGAAATGATGATGAACCTCCACCACCGCCTTCTGCGGCGGAAATCATGATGGAAGCTGAGCGGAATAGACGTGATCAAACACGCCTTCTGGAGCTCATCGAGCAGAATACCTCACGTCATCGCAATGTGGTTGTGAGCATTCAGGACTTCATCCTCCTCAAGCCACCGGTATTCCGATGTTCTTCTGAGCCCCTTGAAGCTGATGATTGGCTCCGTTCCATCGAGTGTAAGCTTGATACAACACCTGTTTCTCCCAATGATCGAGTTATTTTCGCGGTATACTTCTTGGAAGGTGCTGCTCTTCAATGGTGGGAGAACTATGTTGCTATGCAGCCAAATGGTCACGTAGTGACTTGGCAGGAGTTCTGTGTTGCCTTTCGAGGGTACCACATTCTGGATGAGTTGATGGAGCGCAAGAAGGAAGAGTTCTGCAATCTGACTCAAGGAGAGATGTCCATTAATGAGTATGTGAGAGAGTTCAACCGTCTTGCTCGGTATGCCCAAGATGAGATCACCACCGATGCCAGAAAGAAGGCAAAGTTCTGTAAGGGACTTAACCCTATCCTTCGCCATGATCTCAACCTCATCGAATTTTCCACCTTTGAGGATTTAGTCAACAGATCCTTCAGAGCTGAGCATGGCAATGAAGTGTTCGAAGAGTCTCGCAAGCATGCTCTTGAGCTTGCTCCTTCTACAAGTCCATCCCCTCAGAAACGCCGAATTTTGATTTCCACTAGTGCCATACCTCAAAACCTTCTTCAGAGGCCACCATCCCATATACGCCATCCACCTCAACACATTGTTCCTCCCAGGAATGATGGTGTGCAATCGAGTAATCCTGTTCCCAGCAATTCAGGCAGGGTGTGTTTCAAGTGTGGTCTGCCAGGCCATTACCTCCTTCAGTGCCCTCAGGTTTTGATGACACCACGTCATTCTCGACGTAAACCTTCAAGGAAATCCACCTCCAAACCCTTGCAAGCAAAGCCTTCATCCACTAGTAGTGGTTGTGTGAACCAAATCTCAGTTGAGGAAACCACTGCTGCTTCTGACGTCATCCTTGGTACACTCCCAGTTAATCATGTTCCCACTTCCGTTCTTTTCGATCCAGGAGCTTCTCATTCATTCATGTCGGAGAGTTATGCACTTCGGCATGAGTTTCCCTTTGAAGAAATGTTTTCCCCAATGATCATTCAAACTCCTGGTTCCAAATTGCAAACTAATAGAGTAAGCCATGGCTATCAAATTGCAATTGAGGGTTTAGTATTCCTTGCTTCACTTATAGCCCTCAAGTCTTCGGACATTGATGTCATCCTAGGAATGGATTGGTTATCGAGCCAGAATGCTTTCCTTGATTGTAAAGCCAAGTCAGTTAAACTTACCCATCCTTCAGGCCAGACCATTGACTACACATCACCCAGCTCTAGAATCCAGATGCATACTTTGAATGTGCTTCCCCTTCCTGACCTTTGTGACGCCCCCAAAATCAATCTATGTACAGTAATCATACACGCAGGGTACACGACTGAGATTAGGGTTGCCACGGTGAGAATATCACAGCACAACACTAAACACAAAAGGATAAACAAATATGTTACAATAGAGGGGGTCACGCGGACCCGAATACATAAGTCATACAAACCATAATATCTGAGTACAGACATAGTTAGTCAAGTTTTGCCTTAAGAAGGCTAGCACAAATCACATCAGAGATACAGATCGAAAAGGCGAGGCCTCCTGCCTGGGATCCACCGAACTACTCCTGGTCAACGGGGAACTCGACGTCCTAGTAGGCGCCTCCGGGGTACTCCTGCTCCTGGGCTCCAACGTCGGCTGCAGCGGCCGATCAGGCAAAACAGTAAAGGAAATAAAGCAGGTGAGTATCTAGTATACCCGTGAGTCTTATGTCCGCTACTAAGCATTATGCATTGTATCAACGGAAAGAAGAGGCTATATATAGTGGACTGAAAGACAGAAATTCAGAGAAAGGGTAAGAAGCTAGGCCTATCGAAGACTAGCATCTTCCGACGATGTCTTGCAGCATGAGGTAAGAATCAACCAACAGTTATATAAAGCATAAAGTAACAATGCAGCAGAAGTTGCTGCAGCATTGTATAATAATAAGTTGTAATAATTAACAATGCCTCCGAGATCCCCTCCTCGACATCCCCGCGAGGAAGAAAACCCGGAACCATACAGTTTAATAATAATAGTTTCTAGTGGTAAGATCCAGCTTCAGCATAAAGCATCCTGTTACCGTGGACACGGCTATTCGAATAGATTAATCTTCCCTGCAAGGGTGCACTTGTGTTACGCTACAGGCACGGATCTCCAGGGTGGCGCGAACCTTGTTAGGGAACGCTCCACCGAGGCTATCCGACACTTCATAGCCCATCTTGTAAACTCAACAGAGAGGTCATCCGCCGGTCTAAATCCTAAGTACGCCGGGCCTTGGACCCCAAACCGAACGTACTCCTGCACGGTGCGTGACTGGCCGGTGTAGTTAAAGAAAATCCAAATAAGACATCACCGCGCGAGCAAATAAGACAACACCACTTCCCGGCAATCAGCCCGCAGTACTGCTGACGTCTGAAGAGTCCTCAGACGACACTACGAAGCAGAGGAGCCCATAACTCGTAATTCCCACGGGTAGGTAGTGCGTACATGGCATATAGCCAACTCAAGACATCCGCCGAACCATTTAGCATTTTTATTGACCTGCGTGACAACCGTTATCGTTGCCTCGACTTAACTGACCCGCGGACAACGACAACAGCCAGGACCACCAGTACATCGGTGCCTGCCCCGTCGTCCCATCAAGTCACTGCAGTTACCAAAAAGGTGAACCGTCTCCTTACCTTGTCTCGCGTGTGCTCCTGGAGGAGCTCGACTTTCGTGGGTTGGTAACTCTGGCGGCCAACGATCAGGGGCCAAGCACACCGGTACACTGGTCGTACCCTCCCTGTCGTCCCGTCGCAATACCTCTCGCGGGCACCGTTGGGTCGCTCGACATCTTACCTGAAGGACAATCGCCGTTCAGGACCCTATGGCGGTAAGACAAAGTCAGCCTCGAGTGGAGTACAAGGATTACTCCTTGATAGCTCACACTTGAGGTGACTAGGCATAACCCAGATAGGGGCCTTTGGCGGTGTCTGCTTTGTACCATACCTGTGTAGTTATAATATTTGTACCCGCGTTCACTCCCCTGAGTGACCACGGCCCTCTATCTAATCCTATCTAACAATGCGCAGGGCTCACTGCTGAATAATGTATAATAATAGTAGGCAGCATAGGATAAAAGAGGTACATCAAGGGGCGACAAAAACAGGCTATGCAATTGAATATGATTGTAACGTAGAAGCAGCAGTAACAATGCCTAGTGCAAGAAATGTACGGAAAGATAGGCAATATCTGGGAAAGAGAATGGCTCTGCTTGCCTGGAAGCTCGACGGTAGTAGTAGGGTCGTCGACGAAGTAGTCGTACTCAGTAGCGGTGTAGTCGACGGCAGCAGCGGGGTCCATCGGAGATTAAGGGGGGAAGAAACAGTAAATACACAACAAGCATATACAAACAGATGCATGACAAGACGGAAGAAATATTAACGGTGTTCTAATGCAGTGCAATGCACATTGCTCAGAGCGGGAATTCATCTGAGGATGAACTACCGGCTCCGGATGATTACCGGACAGGGTGACCGGAGGGGGAGGGATCAAGCCGGAGGTGTCGTGGGTACCGGACAAACATAAGGGGGGTGTATCCGTGCTAGTTGATATATTCCGAGGAACATTCGTGTTCGGAATAAATTCATCCGGGCACTCTAACAGTACTGGACAATTTATCGGACAGTCGGTCCGGAGGGGGATGGTTTGATGTTCGTTGTGTTAGAGGGGTGTGATAGACATACAGATAGTGTATTCGTATTCGTTATATTTTTCTGATCAATTTTCATGTATAAAGTTTTTGAATCCGAGTTACGGTTTAAAAGTTATTGAATTTCAAAGTTTTAAATCATTTAAATGATTTTCTGAATTTCTTTTATTCTTTATTCAACATTATCCAGAACATTATCCAAAACAGTGCCTGACATGTGGGACCCACATGTCAGCCTCTGTTAATTTCTAAAACATTTTATTAAATCAGAAATAGCCTCTGGGCCCACATGTCAGTGACTAGTTTTTATAATTTTATTTATTTCTAAATGACTTACAGTTGGGGCCCAGTTATCAGTGTCACAGAGGTAATTATCAAGTTTAATTTAATTAAACAGCCCAGGGGGGGCCACTGTCAGTAACTTATCCGAGGGGGATTAGTGCTAAGCACGTATCTGACCAGGGGGGCCCGCATGGCAGCGACTGGGAGGTCCGCCGGAGTCGCGCCGACGACTGGACGCCGGCGAACTCGAGCTAGCGCTCGATTCCGACGGCCAAACTCGACTCCGTTTGTTGCTATGGGTTCGGGGAGACGCGTCGCTTCGAGCCACGGTGGGGGAGGAGGTCAAGGTGGACACAGTCGAGCACGT
The DNA here is from genome assembly GCA_950022295.1 of Bromus sterilis. Taxonomy (NCBI): domain Eukaryota; kingdom Viridiplantae; phylum Streptophyta; class Magnoliopsida; order Poales; family Poaceae; genus Bromus; species Bromus sterilis. Next base: position 275,975,434 of record OX465599.1, on the reverse strand, counting down.
GGTCTGCAATGGAGGGAGGTCGAGCTCGGGCGTCCATGGCGTCTTGCGTTCCGAGACGAAATCGAGCGCGCCACGGGGTGGAATTTAACCTACGGAACACTACGAACGCGTGAATGCCAAAATCGTGCGCTGGAACGGCTTGGAAGCACGGCTACGACGACGAACCACGGCGGCCGGAGCAGCTAAAAGGGGGGTTTCGTCTACGGCTCTATCGGGACTCAACGGGCGGTTGGGGGTGGTGAGGGTGCTCACCACGAACGCGTCGGGGTTGGCAGCGGGCTCGGGGAGGGCTTGGAGCTGCCGGAATTTGAAGTCGATCCCGGCGGCTGGAGGTAGACGACGACGGTGATTCCAGCCGATGAAGTGGCTCCGGGGTTCTCCTCTTCTGCATAGTGGTGGAGACGTCGATGGCACGCACGCTTGACACGGTGGTGTGGCTTGCCGTAGCTGTTGGACGCGTCTGCGCGCGACGACGGCGACGACGGGATCGGGAGGATTTTCCCCCGGCGCGTGCGAGAAGAGGAGGAGGGGAAATGGAGGGGGAGGGTGTCCAGGGGGTCGGGGGCATCGCCCTTATCGCGTCGACGCCGGGAGGGAGCAGGTGGAGGCGGGGCCGGCCTGGCAGCGGCATGCCCACGGCAGTCGTCGTACGGGAGCAGGTCGGAGCAGGTGGGAGGAAGAAGACAAGGGGTGGGGTGGCTGGGCCAGTCGGGCCGTTTTCGGTGGGGGTTGGGTTAGTTGGGCTGCGGGGGTGGGCCTCTTTGCTTTATCTCTTTTTATTTCTTTTCATCCTTCTATTCTTTTCTGTTTATATTTATTTTAGTTGTTTTAGCCTTTTTTCAAAATATGTAGTAGCTTCTATAATTAGTGTAACACCATACTGAGATGCCACAAAAAGTTTGGTAGTTTTTCAAACTCATTTGATATTATTTTTATGATAAAATGAGAAATGGGCCTGGAATTGCTACTGCTATTATTTATTTGGAATTTTCCATAGCACAATAAATTCCCAAACCCATATGGATTTGGTCCAGTGATTATTTGGGATTTTATAAAAGTGGTTCCAAGATTTTTGGAAAAGATTTATTGTCACCATATTTTTAATATTCATAAAAAGGCATTTTAGGGTTTGTTTGAATTTTATTTCAAATGGCTTGGACTTTAGTTGGCCAATGATGATCAAGGTCCATGGTTCATATTTGCTTGCAACAATATCAAAGGAGAATTTGAATTTGAACTGAACCAGCTGATCAAACAAAAGTTTTGAACAGTAGAGATGAACAGTAACCCTGATTACTGTTCACTGACAGTGAGGGTGTTACAAATCTCCCCCACTACAAGAATTCTCGTCCCGAGAGTTTAGGTGGTAGAGGGGAAAAGATCGGGGTATTCATCACGGAGACGATCTTCGCGTTCCCATGTGGCTTCATCTTCAGAATGATTCGACCACTGAACCTTGAGGAACTTGACGGTCTTGTTGCGGGTTCGGCGTTCAGACTGATCGAGAATGCGGCTCGGATGTTCTCGATAAGTCAAGTCTTGCTGCAGCTCAATCATATCATGTTCCACTTCGCGGATAGGATCCTTGAAGCAGCGACGGAGTTGGGACACGTGGAAGACATCGTGGACTTGGGAGAGGTTCGGCGGCAATTCCAACCGGTTTGCCACGGGTCCACTCCTGGAAAGGATACGGAACGGGCCAATGTAGCGAGGAGCCAACTTGCCCTTGATACCGAAGCGACGAGTGCCCCTCATGGGAGGGACACGGAGGTAAGCGTATTCACCAGGTTGATACTCCATTTCCCGGTGTTTGCGGTCATAATTGCTCTTCTGACGAGACTGTGCGGCCTTGAGATTTTCTTGCACAATGCGAACTTGTTCTTCAGCTTCCTGGACAAGATCCGGTCCGAAGTAGGGTCGTTCCCCAGTTCCTGACCAGTTCAGGGGGGTTCGACATTTACGTCCATATAGAACTTCGAATGGGGCCATCTTCAAGCTATCCTGATAGCTATTGTTGTACGAGAATTCCGCGTACGGGAGGGCATCCTCCCATTTCATGCCGAAAGAAAGGACACAAGCGCGGAGCATGTCTTCCAGCACTTGATTAACTCGTTCAACTTGGCCTTGCGACTGGGGGTGATAAGCGGTGCTGAGATTCAGACGAGTCCCGAAAGCTTCCATGAAACTATTCCAGTATCGTGAGGTGAAAATGCTGCCACGGTCTGAACTGATCTCCATCGGAATACCGTGGAGTGACACAATCCGGGAGACATACAAGTGTGCTAACTGACTAGCAGTGATCGTCTCCTTGACCGGCAGGAAGTGTGCAATCTTGGAGAATCGGTCGATGACGACAAAGATGGCATCGTTACCTTTCTGTGACTTAGGAAAACCGGTGACGAAGTCCATCTCGACCTTGTCCCACTTCCAATCAGGAGGAGGGAGTGGTTGCAACCAACCAGCAGGTTTCTGATGTCCGGCTTTGACGCGACTGCAAACGTCACATTGAGAAACATAGCGGGCGATGTCTTGCTTCATGTAAGGCCACCAGTACCGTTGACGAAGGTCTTTATACATCTTGGTACTGCCAGGGTGGATTGACAAGGGAGAATTATGGGCTTCTTCCATGATATCCGGACCACAGTTAATGAGGGCCGGGCTCACAGGAACTACTAGGCGGCCCTTGAAGTACACAGTATCACCATCATTAGCATCAATGGTAAAAGAGGAGGGCTTCCCTTCTGCGATGTCCTGCTTGATCTTCACAATGTCCGGGGCCAGAGATTGTCTACTCTTGATGAGGGCGTCGAGTTTTGACTCGAGAACCAGGTTATTGACGTAACCTTGAGGAACAATCTCGAGGTTCAACTTGCGAAACTCTTCATACAGAAGTGGTTGCTGCACCTGAACCTCAAGTTCAGAACAGTAAGCTTTGCGGCTCAAGGCATCGGCCATCACATTAGCCTTGCCAGGGGTATACGAAATTTCCATGTTGAAGTCGGCTATTGTCTCGAGCCATCGTTGTTGACGAAGATTCAGGTCTGGCTGAGTAAACAGGTACTTCAGACTTTGGTGGTCGGTGTAGACCTCGCAACGTTTACCGATGAGGTAATGTCGCCACAGCTTCAATGCATAAATTACTGCTGCCAATTCGAGATCATGTGTTGGGTATTTGTCTTCGTGAGCACGCAACTGACGAGAGCCATAAGCAATCACCTTGCGCTCTTGCAATAGGACACAGCCTAATCCTTGACGAGACGCGTCGCAATATATCACGAAGTCCTTCTGAATATCAGGGGGAGCGAGCACCGGGGAAGAAGTTAGCTTGTCCTTGAGTGCTTGAAAACTTTCTTGACATTTATCTGTCCACTCAAAATTGACGCCTTTGTGAAGCAGATTAGTCATAGGCCTGGCAATCTTGGAGAAATTCTCGACGAAACGGCGGCAATAGCTAGCGAGCCCGAGGAAACTTCGGACTTGCTTGACGGTCTTGGGAGGAGTCCAGTCAAGAATAGCCTGGATACGTTCGGGGGTGATGACAATGCCATCCTTGGAAATCACATGTCCAAGGTAGGTCACTTCGGGAAGCCAGAACTCACACTTAGAATACTTAGCATAGAGTTTGTGTTCTCGAAGCTTCTCCAGTATAAGAAGAAGATGTTCAGCATGTTCTTCTTCATTCTTGGAATATATCAATATATCATCCAGATAAACCACGACGAACTGGTCGAGGTACTCCATGAAAATATAATTCATCAATCTGGAGAAGGTGGCTCGAGCATTGGTTAAGACAAAGGACATGACAGTGTACTCGTATGAACCATAGCAAGTAATGAAGGCAGTCTTCGGAATGTCCTCATCACGGACTCGGATTTGGTGATAACCCAACCTCAAGTCGAGTTTAGAAAACACCTTGGATCCGGAAAGTTGATCATACAGATCGTTGATCCGGGGAAGTGGGTATTTGTTCTGGATGGTGGCTTGGTTAATGGGCCGATAATCTTGGACCAATCGGTTTGTCCCATCGCTCTTCTTGACAAAGAGCGAAGGTGCTCCCCAAGCTGAGGAACTGGGGCGAATGAATCCTTTCTGAAGTGCCTTGTCGATTTCCTCCTTAAGTTCAAGTAGTTCATGTGGCGGCATCTTGTAAGGACGCTTGGCAATAGGAACAGTGCCTGGCTTCAAGTCGATGACGAATTCAACTTCTCTGACCGGGGGTATTCCCGGCAGTTCTTCGGGGAAGACGTCGGGAAAATCGCGGACGACCGGAACGTTCTCAATTCCTTCCAAAGGTGAGATATTCAAAGCATTCATCATAAAGATCTGTGTTTCTGCATTACGGGTTACTCGGGGGTGTGGTTAACAATCTCGCCGGAGGGGTGAAAAAGTTGGACAGACTTGGTGCCGCAATAGAGTGCGGCATCGTGAAATTTCAACCAATCCATTCCCAGAATGAGGTCTATGGTGGAAGACTTCAGGAGGATGGGCGAGGCAAAGAATTCAACTCCTTCAATTTCAACAATGGTTCCGGGCACTATCTTGGAGGTGTGGGAATGGCCTATCGGGGTGCGGACAACCATCGGTGGGTTCATCTTTTCTAGCATAAAGTTATGCGACAATGCAAATGCTTCCGACAAGAATGAATGTGATGCTCCTGTATCGAATAAAACAGTAGTAGGTACATAATTAACGAGAAGGGTACCCATCACGGTAGCGGGTTGTTGCCGAGCTTCTTCAACATTGATGTTGTTTGCATGACCACGAGCATGAGCAGCAGACCCAGTATTATAGTTGGGGGCCCTGTTGTTGCCACGACCATTTCCACGGCCAGCGGGGTGAACTACCAGTTGATTCTATTTCTGGGGGCACTCCCTGGAAAAATGCCCAGGTTGGCGGCACGTGAAGCATAATCCATCCCGAGGACGAAGGGGGGTAGAATTGGGTGGTGCAGGCCGAGCTCTTGGCATCTGCGGTGGCAGAGGCAGACGGGGTGCAGCATAAGACGGCCTTGGAGCAGGGACAGCTGAATGGGTCACACTGGTAGGGAGCCAGATACGACGCTTCTGCGTTGCGCCCGAAGATGAGCCAACGTCACGATAACGCTTCAGAGAGTTCTTGTGCTCCACCTGTGCAGTCTCGACGGTGATAGCCTTGTTCACCATGGTGGAGAAGTTGGCGAAATCATGAACGGCAAGAGCGAGCCTGAGGTCTGGGTTGAGGCCACGACGGAACTTCTGCTGCCTGTGAGCATCAGTGGTGATCTCTCCTTCCGCATAGCGAGAGAGGTTGAGGAACTCACGCTGATAGGCTTCAACAGTCATGTCGCCCTGAGTGAGGTTACGGAATTCTTCCGCCTTATGATCCATGATCCCCTGAGGAATGTAGCGGGCGCGGAAGGCAGACTGAAACTCATCCCAAGTGATGACTTCTTCAACTGGCAGGGAACGCTTGTGGGTGCTCCACCACTGAGCAGCGGCGCTTTCAGATGATAAGACGCAAAGTTCACATAGTCGGCTAGATCGACATTAGCAGACTCCAGCTCGTGAGTGATGTCGCGAAGCCAGTCATCAGCATCCAACGGCTGAACAGTGTTGCGGAACATAGTGGGGTTGAGGCGGGTGAAGTCGTGCAGAGTCACGGTGGCGTGCTGATGGTGGTTCCCATTCTGATTCGGCTGGGGGAACTGATCCATGATATTCTGCATGAACTGACGGTTCATCTCGAACTGCTGCATCATCGCGGCCATGTAATCCGGAGGCGAAGGTGGGTCGTTGGCAGCACGACCACGACCAGCCATCCTGCTAGAATTTAACAGGGGTATTTCAGCGATGAAAATTTAACGAGATACCGAAATCAAGCCTGAAGTAAAACGACAACGAAAAGGAGGCGCAGATATATATAGGAGTAGTCATATAAGACATACACACTCACACACAGAGTCAATCGAAAATCGGGCAGCGTAACGTCGTAGAAATTAAGGAAAAAGGACTCACTAGGCGGCGCGCAGACCGCGGTTAGGATTACACGACGCGACATAGATTCCACTATGTCAATCACGCCGCAAGAAAACTGTTGGCCACAGGAGTTAATGCCAGAGAACGCGCGGCCTGCCCAGAATGAGAATGGGATCCGCAGTCCGGGACCAGGGGTATGACTCCTGCGACACGACTCAATCAATGGGGGAAGCACCAAAAACGCCGGGTGGAATCAAGAGAACGTGATCCTAATGTCAGATTTTATAAAACTTACTAGCAAGGATAAGAGAGCAGATTCCCAGAGCATAGGTAAGGAGAAAAGGATCCTAATACCATAGATATCACACGTAGTGACATCGATGTGGGCCCGTAAGCCAAATATTAAGTTAGAAAAATAGTTTTTCAAAGTCTAGACTCAACTTCGACCAAGTAGTGGTGGGGTGGCTTCCTACAGGCAGTCGGCTCTCATACCAACTTGTGACGCCCCCAAAATCAATTCGTGTACAGTAATCATACACGCAGGGTACACGGCTGAGATTAGGGTTGCCACGGTGAGAATATCACAGCACAACACTAAACACAGAAGGATAAAAAAATATGTTACAATAGAGGGGGTCACGCGGACCCGAATACATAAGTCATACAAACCATAATATCTGAGTACAGACATAGTTAGTCAAGTTTTGCCTTAAGAAGGCTAGCACAAATCACATCAGAGATACAGATCGAAAAGGCGAGGCCTCCTGCCTGGGATCCACCGAACTACTCCTGGTCAACGGGGAACTCGACGTCCTAGTAGGCGCCTCCGGGGTACTCCTGCTCCTGGGCTCCAACGTCGGCTGCAGCGGCCGATCAGGCAAAACAGTAAAGGAAATAAAGCAGGTGAGTATCTAGTATACCCGTGAGTCTTACGTCCGCTACTAAGCATTATGCATTGTATCAACGGAAAGAAGAGGCTATATATAGTGGACTGAAAGACAGAAATTCAGAGAAAGGGTAAGAAGCTAGGCCTATCGAAGACTAGCATCTTCCGACGATGTCTTGCAGCATGAGGTAAGAATCAACCAACAGTTATATAAAGCATAAAGTAACAATGCAGCAGAAGTTGCTGCAGCATTGTATAATAATAAGTTGTAATAATTAACAATGCCTCCGAGATCCCCTCCTCGACATCCCCGCGAGGAAGAAAACCCGGAACCATACAGTTTAATAATAATAGTTTCTAGTGGTAAGATCCAGCTTCAGCATAAAGCATCCTGTTACCGTGGACACGGCTATTCGAATAGATTAATTTTCCCTGCAGGGGTGCACTTGTGTTACGCTACAGGCACGGATCTCCAGGGTGGCGGGAACCTTGTTAGGGAACGCTCCACCGAGGCTATCCGACACTTCATAGCCCATCTTGTAAACTCAACAGAGAGGTCATCCGCCGGTCTAAATCCTAAGTACGCCGGGCCTTGGACCCCAAACCGAACGTACTCCTGCACGGTGCGTGGCTGGCCGGTGTAGTTAAAGAAAATCCAAATAAGACATCACCGCGCGAGCAAATAAGACAACACCACTTCCCGGCAATCAGCCCGCAGTACTGCTGACGTATGAAGAGTCCTCAGACGACACTACGAAGCAGAGGAGCCCATAACTCGTAATTCCCACGGGTAGGTAGTGCGTACATGGCATATAGCCAACTCAAGACATCCGCCGAACCATTTTGCATTTTTATTAACCTGCGTGACAACTGTTATCGTTGCCTCGACTTAACTGACCCGCGGACAACGACATCAGCCAGGACCACTAGTACATCGGTGCCTGCCCCGTCGTCCCATCAAGTCACTGCAGTTACCAAAAAGGTGAACCGTCTCCTTACCTTATCTCGCGTGTGCTCCTGGAGGAGCTCGACTTTCGTGGGTTGGTAACTCTGGCGGCCAACGATCAGGGGCCAAGCACACCGGTACACTGGTCGTACCCTCCCTGTCGTCCCGTCGCAATACCTCTCGCGGGCACCGTTGGGTCGCCCGACTTCTTACCTGAAGGACAACCGCCGTTCAGGACCCTATGGCGGTAAGACAAAGTCAGCCTCGAGTGGAGTACAAGGATTACTCCTTGATAGCTCACACTTGAGGTGACTAGGCATAACCCAGATAGGGGCCTTTGGCGGTGTCTGCTTTGTACCGTACCTGTGTAGTTATAATATTTGTACCCGCGTTCACTCCCCTGAGTGACCACGACGCTCTATCTAATCCTAGCTAACAATGCGCAGGGCTCACTGCTGAATAATGTATAATAATAGTAGGCAGCATAGGATAAAAGAGGTACATCAAGGGGCGACAAAAACAGGCTATGCAATTGAATAGGATTGTAACGTAGCAGCAGCAGTAACAATGCCTAGTGCAAGAAATGTACGGAAAGATAGGCGATATCTGGGGAAGAGAATAGCTCTGCTTGCCTGGAAGCTCGACGGTAGTAGTAGGGTCGTCGACGAAGTAGTCGTACTCAGTAGTGGTGTAGTCGACGGCAGTAGCGGGGTCTACCGGAGATTTTGGGGGGAAGAAACAGTAAATACACAGCAAGCATATACAAACAGATGCATGACAAGACGGAAGAAATATTAACGGTGTTCTAATGCAGTGCAATGCACATTGCTCGGAGCGGGAATTCATCTGAGGATGAACTACCGGCTCCGGATGATTACCGGACAGGGTGACCGGAGGGGGAGGGATTATGCCGGAGGTGTCGTGGGTACCGGAAAAACATAAGGGGGGTGTACCCGTGCTAGTTGATCTATTCCGAGAAACATTCGTGTTCGGAATAAATTCATCCGGGCACTCTAACAGTACCGGACAATTTGTCGGACAGTCGGTCCGGAGGGGGATGGTTAGATGTTCGTTGTGTTAGAGGGGTGTTATAGACATACGGATAGCGTATTCGTATTCGTTACATTTTTCTGATCAATTTTCATGTATAAAGATTTTGAATCCGAGTTACGGTTTAGAACTTATTGTATTTCAAAGTTTTAAATCATTTAAATGATTTTCTGAATTTCTTTTATTCTTTATTCAACATTATCCAGAACATTATCCAAAACATTATCCAAAACATTTTCCAAAACAGTGCCTGACATGTGGGACCCACATGTCAGCCTCTGTTTATTTCTAAAACATTTTATTAAATCAGAATTAGCCTCTGGGCCCACATGTCAGTGACTAGTTTTTATAATTTTATTTATTTCTAAATGACTTACAGCTGGGGCCCAGTTGTCAGTGTGACACAGGTAATTATCAAGTTTAATTTCATTAAACAGCCCAGAGGGGCCACTGTCAGTGACTTATCCGAGGGGGATTAGTGCTAAGCACGTATCTGAGCAGGGGGCCCCGCATGGCAGCGACTGGGAGGTCCGCCGGAGTCGCGCCGACGATTGGACGCCGGCGAACTCGAGCTAGCGCTCGATTCCGACGGCCAAACTTGACGCCGTTTGTTGCTATGGGTTTGGGGAGACGCGTCGCTTCGAGCCACGGTGGGGGAGGAGGTCAAGGTGGACACAGTCGAGCACGTGGTCAGCAATGGCGGGAGGCTGAGCTCGGGCGTCCATGGCGTCTTGCGTTCCGAGACGAAATCGAGCGCGCCACGGGGTGGAATTGAACCTACGGAACACTACGAACGCGTGAGTGCCAAAATCATGCGCTGGAACGGCTTGGAAGCACGGCTATGACGACGAACCACGGCGGACGAAGCAGCTAAAAGGGGGGTTTCGTCTACGGCGCTATCGGGACTCAACGGGCGGTTGGGGGTGGTGAGGGTGCTCACCACGAACGCGTCGGGGTTGGCAGCGGGCTCGGGGAGGGCTTGGAGCTGCAGGAATTTGAAGTCAATCCCGGCGGCTGGAGGTAGACGACGACGGTGATTCCAGCCGATGAAGTGGCTCCGGGGTTCTCCTCTTCTGCATAGTGGTGGAGACGTCAATGGCATGCACGCTTGACACGGTGGTGTGGCTTGCCGTAGCTGTTGGACGCGTCTGCGCGCGACGACGGCGACGACGGGATCGGGAGGATTTTCCCCCGACGCGTGCGAGAAGAGGAGGAGGGGAAAGGGAGGGGGAGGGTGTCCAGGGGGTCGGGGGCATCGCCCTTATCGCGTCGACGCCGGGAGGGAGCAGGTGGAGGCGGGGCCGGCCTGGCAGCGGCATGCCCACGGCGGCCGTCGTACGGGAGCAGGTGGGAGCAGGTGGGAGGAAGAAGACAAGGGGTGGGGTGGCTGGGCCAGTCGGGCCGTTTTCGGTGGGGGTTGGGTTAGTTGGGCTGCGGGGGTGGGCCTCTTTGCTTTATCTCTTTTTATTTCTTTTCAGCCTTCTGTTCTTTTCTGTTTATATTTATTTTAGTTGCTTTAGACTTTTTTTAAAATATGTAGTAGGTTCTATAATTAGTGTAACACCATACTGAGATGCCACAAAAAGTTTGGTAGTTTTTCAAACTCATTTGATATTATTTTTATGATAAAATGAGAAATGGGCCTGGAATTGCTACTGCTATTAGTTATTTGGAATTTTCCATAGCACAATAAATTCCCAAACCCATATGGATTTGGTCCAGTGATTATTTGGGATTTTATAAAAGTGGTTCCAAGATTTTTGGAAAAGATTTATTGTCACCATATTTTTAATATTCATAAAAAGGCATTTTAGGGTTTGTTTAAATTTTATTTCAAATGGCTTGGACTTTAGTTGGCCAATGATGATCAAGGTCCATGGTTCATATTTGCTTGCAACAATATCAAAGGAGAATTTGAATTTGAACTGAACCAGCTGATCAAACAAAAGTTTTGAACAGTAGAGATGAACAGTAACCCTGATTACTGTTCACTGACAGTGAGGGTGTTACAACCTTGAAGACATTCCGGTCGTTCGTGACTTCCCGGATGTCTTTCCTGAAGAACTGCCAGGGATGCCACCTGACAGATGTGTTGAATTCATAGTGGATCTTATACCAGGCATAGACCCAATTTCCAGACGCTCATATAGAATGGCCCCACATGAGTTAGCTGAGCTAAAAACCCAACTTGATGCTTCGTTGGCAAAAGGCTTCATCCTCCCTAGCTCATCGCCATGGGGTTGCCCCGTTTTGTTTGTAACGAAGAAAGATGGAACAGAAAGGATGTGCGTAGACTATCGCCCGCTAAATCTAGCGACGATAAAGAACAAGTACCCACTGCCCATGATCAATGATCTTTATGATCAACTTGCCGGATCCTCTGTCTTCTCCAAAATGGATTTGAGATTAGGCTATCATCAAATCAAAATCCGAAAAAAGGACATTCCAAAAACGGCTTTCACTACTCGTTATGGTCTTTACGAGTACACCATCGTGTCGTTCGGTTTAACCAATGCCCCCGCCACATTCTCGCGCTTAATGAATTCGATCTTCATGGAGTACCTAGATAAATTTGTTGTAGTTTATCTTGATGACATTCTCATCTACTCGAAGAACGAAGAAGAGCACGCATAACATCTTAGGTTGGTATTGATGAAACTTCGAGAGCATAGCCTATATGCCAAGTTCTCTAAGTGCGAATTTTGGCTACCACACTACTAGGGAATGCCCTTTTAGTGGCCTCCTTTTTTCTGTTTAGTGGCGCATTATGGATGCGCCACTAACTACAAGCCACTAATAAGGGCTTATAGGTGGCGCATTCTGGATGCGCCACCCCTAAGACCCTTAGGCGTGGCGCATCTCAGAATGCGCCACCTATAAGCTCTTAGGGATGGCGCATTCTGAAAATGCGCCACTATTAAAAAAATTTGAATTTGAATTTCGATCTGGAAAACAATTTTGAATTTTGAATCTGGATCTGGAAAACAATTTTTTATTTTTAATTTTTTTTATTTTTTCTTAATCTCAGGTTAGTATGCTTAATACCCGGTCACTATGCTTAATCTCAGGTCAAACTAACCTCCGTGGTCAAACTTCCCCGAGGGTCACCCATCCTAGCACTACTCCAGCCCCAGCACGCTTAACTTCTCGGTTCTATTCAACTCTCACTCCAGCTCACCTAGCAGGTACTTGTTGATATATCTAACATATAAACCATGTTGATGTCTAGGACCTTGTTAATGTTCATGGGTGGGATAGAGATCCATATAAAATGGGGGCACGACTTCATATAAAACGGAGGCACGGCCCCATACAAAACTGAGGCACGACTTCTTATAAAACGGAGGCACGACCTCATACAAGGACGTGCCTCCGTTTTGTATGAGGTCGTGCCTCCGTTTTATAAGAAGTCGTGCCTCAGTTTTGTATGAGGTCGTGCCTCCGTTTTATATGAGGTCGTGCCTCCGTTTTGTATGAGGTCGTGCCTCCGTTTTATATGAGGTCGTGCCTCCGTTTTGTATGAGGTCGTGCCCCCATTTTATATGAAGTCATGCCTCCGTTTTATATGAGGTCGTGCCTCCGTTTTGTATGAGGTCGTGCCCCCATTTTATATGAAGTCGATTTGTCCTCTAGCCTATTTTGAATTTAAAAAATAAAAAATAAAATAAATAAATAATTAAAAAAATTAAAAAAAATTCTGTTACTAGTGGCGCATTTCATACAAAATGCGCCACTACTAAGTTTAATTTTTTTTTCAATTTTTCTCTTTTTTTGGGCCTCCAGATCTTCAAATGCCCGTAACTTTTTTCTGTTAGGTTTTTGAGGATTCTAAAAATGTTCAACGGGTTATACCCCGTTGAATTTGGATATAACTTTTCGAGTAGATGATTTTTCATATAAAAAACTTTTTCATCGGAGGTCGCATGCAAAAGTTAAGCCCATTTTACGAAATTCTCCGGAGATTTTGCAAAAAAAGTCGAAATTCATATTTGTATATTTTCCTAACAACTAGACCACATATCATTTGGGAAACTTATTTTCTTTTATTTTTTTGACATTTCTATCATTTTCTTTTATTTTTTTCAAATTGAAAAGGCGGTCAACGGGGGGGGGGGTGTATTTGGGATTTTTCCCGCGCAATTTTTTCTTATTAGTGGCGCATATGGGAAATGCGCCACCCCTAAGAGCTTATGGGTGGCGCATTCTGGATGCGCCACTAATAATTCCTTAGGGGTGGCGCATTTCCAGAATGCGCCACCCCTAAGCTCTTAAGGGTGGCGCATTTCCAAAATGCGCCACCTATAAGGTTCTTAGGGGTGGCGCATTTCTCCAAATGCGCCACGTATAAGGGGATCCAGGGCTGGCCCACTCTTAGGGGTGGCGTGTTTTGGAAAATGCGCCACCTATAAGAGCTTATGGGTGGCGCATTTTTTACCAGTGCGCCACCCCTTACAACATAGTGGCGCATTACATGTAAAATGCGCCACTAATAAGCTTTCCATGTATAGTTATTTCCCTAGTAGTGCCAGAAGTGACCTACTTAGGCCACGTGATTTCTGCCAAAGGCATTGCTCTCAATCCCGAGAGAGTTCATGTCGTCCTTGACTGGACTCCACCTGAATCGGTTAAGAAAGTTAGGAGTTTTCTTGGCTTAGCCAGCTATTGTCGCCCTTCGTCGAGAACTTTTCTAAAGTTGCAAAGCGTCTAACTGAACTCCTCAAGAAAGATAAGAAATTCCAATGCACCCCCAAGTGCGAGGAAAGATTTCAAGAGCTAAAAAGAAGATTGACTTCTGCACCCGTACTTGCACCTCAAGACACCAAAAAGGATTTCGAGATCTATTGTGACGCTTCACGGCAAGGGTTAGGATGCATACTTATGCAAGATAAACATGTGGTAGCTTATGCTTCCCGCCAGTTGCGGCCACATGAAGAGAACTATCCTACCCATGATCTTGAACTCGCTACCGTAGTTCATGCCCTGAAGACTTGGCGACATTACCTCCTTGGTAATCGTTGTGAGATCTATTCCGACCACCAAAGCCTCAAATACATATTCACCCAGCCAGATCTTAATCTTAGGCAAAGACGAGTGTCATCAGCATACTGAATGATGGGGTAATTTGGATCATGGGAATCAATAGGCAGAATTGTGGATGCCTGTCCATCAACTTGATCATGGTTAACCCAAATCAACCTTGGTCATTAGCAGAAGCCCAAGTCAAAGATGAGGATGAAATCAATGATGTTGGATTATCAATTTTCATGGAAGATTAAAATGAAAAAGGAAAATCCTAGATAAACCAAAATGTTGGGATATGTCTAAAAAAATTGCCTAGCAATAATTAGGCCATGTTAATATGATGATGGTTATTTTAATTAAAGTGGTTAGGTAATAATAGAAATTAAACAATAGCTTGGGTAATATTAAATTACCATGGGATAATAATAACAAGTGGAAAATTAAATTTTATTCAAAATTTATGAAACCATTTTTATTAAATACCTAATAATCAGTAGGTCACCTTACAAATGTTTTGAGGATTTATTAATTTGATTAAATAATACAAACAATTCAAAAACAGTAGCAAAGTAGCACATTTAATCAATTTAAAATTAAATAAAAATACAATTGAATTTGTTTGGGATCCACACTTTTTGTAGCAATAAAATGTATTGCAACTATAATGTTGGTATAATTTTCACATTTTACAAAAATCAAATTGTTGGCAAGTAAAATATAAACAGTACACAATACACAAAGAAAAAGAAAAATAAAAAACAAAAGAATTGAAAAAACCTAAAAGAACGCCTGGGGCGAGGCCACCCCTGGCCCAGCCCACCGCAGCCACCCCCTCCCCTCCAATGGGCCCGACCCAACCCCACCATCCCCACCTCCCCTGTTCATCCCCCCTACCATGAGCGCATCCCGCCGGCCACGGCACGCCGTGACGCCGTGGCGGGAATCCCACGGCTGCCGGCGGCGATAAGAGGCCGCCCCCTCCCTCCCCGTAAACCCTAGCCCACCCCTGATATCTCCCTCGCGCCACCAGTTCCCCCTCCTCGCCCCCTCCTCTCCTATGTTTGAATGGCGCCCGAGTCCGGTCGTCGCCGGCGCCGACGCCCGCGCGGCCAACCTCCTCCCCGGACCGTGCGACCACGTCCAGGACCGTCGCCGTCCTCCTCCAGGTCTTCCCGATCCTCAAGCCCGGGCCGGAACGCACTGAAGGCCGCGAATCGCGCCCTTCTTCCTCCTCCAGCCGCCGGCCGACTTCGTCGATTCCGGCCGCCCCGAACCTCCTCGCGCCTCCCCGAGCACATCCTCGAGCTCCCTGTGAGCTCCCCTACCCATTCCCCTCCTTCCCTCGTTAGCTTGGCCGCCGTAGCCGCGTTCCCTTGCTCCGGCCGCCGCCGTGCGTGCTCGGTCGCGCCCTCGCCTTGTCAAACGCCCCCAAGCTGCGCCCTCGCCCTGCCCCGTAGCCGCGCTCTGTCCACGCCACCAGCACCCTCCTAGCCGCCCCCAGCATCGTGGCTAACTGCTCCTGCTCCGCTGGCCATGTCCATGGCCGTGGCTCCGCCGCCGCTTGACCTGGCCGTTGCGCGCTGTGCCGCTAGTCACCTCGTAGCGCGCGGCTGCCCCCCTCCTCGTCGTGGCTTCCCTCGTCGGAGCGGCTCATCCCCGAGCTCCTCGTCGCCGGCAAGCCCGTGTGGCATGGGTAAATGCCCCCCCTAATCCCTTGTTAGCGCTAACCCTCCCTGACATGCGGGCCATGTGCCACTAAGTACCCCCTAATTGCCTGTTTAAGTTAATAAAAAGAAACAAACACCCTCCTATGTATGACCAGTGGGCCCTAGGCCATTAGCTTAAGATTAATTAAATTTGTTAATAGGTCAAGTATCACTGTGTGACTTACACCTGGGCCCCACCTATCAGATTATTATTTAAAAGAATTAATAAAAATTACATAGAGTATGACATGTGGGCCACCCTGCTGGTTTATTAAATTAAATTGTTTTAATTAAAATGTGAGGCTGACCAGTGGGACCCACTGGTCAAGTTTGTCCAGTCAAAGTTCCTGTTGTGGATAATGTTTATTTTATTAATAAAAGAAAATCCAGAAATTGATTTAAAATGATTTAAACTTTGAATTTGATTATCTTTTAAACCGTTAGTCAGATTCAAAAACTTTATACATGAAAATTGATCAGAAAAATATAACGAATACGGATACGCTATCCGTATACCAACCACACCCCTCTAACACACCGAACGTCGGACCGTCCCCCTCCGGACCGTCTGTCCGATGATTTGTCCGGTACTCCAAAGTATCCGGATGGATTTATTCTGAACACGAAAGTTGTTCGGATTATTTCAACTAGCACGGTTACACCATCCACATGTTTTTCGGATGTCCATGCCACTTCCGTCATGAACCATTCCCCCTTCAGACACCCTGTCCGGTAACCACCCGGAGCTGGTATTTCATCCCCGGATGAATTCCTGCTCCGAGCAACGTGCATTGCACTGCGTTAGAACACCGTTAACATTGCGTTTGCCATGTCTTGTATTTGTATTGCTATTATTGTTGTGTATTTATTGTTTCTCCCCCCTCTCTTATTGTGACAGCCTGGATTTTGGAACTTTCTTTTTTCGAAAACTTTTCGGATTTATTTCTTGATTTGCGATTGGATTTGATTTTGATCACCTCGTTGGACTTGAAACTTGAGCATATTTTCTTTACATGCTCAAGTGACCCTCGAAAACCCCTATTTATATTGCTCCATAAATCCCCAAATAATTCCCACATGTCATTGACATCATATCTTGCCAAGTTCTTCAAAAACATTTCATATCCCTAGTGGATTTGTCCTCTAGAAAAATTCATTTGTCTGTGGGGGCAGATTGGAGCTTTGTGAAGGGAGTGCCATTTTCCTTGATCCATTGCCGGTGAAACTTTTTGTGCAATATCATATGATCATATCATTGATCTCCACCAAATTCCACCACCATTTGCTTAGCCAAACTCCCACAATAAATTCCCAAAGTTTGGGTGCAGCAAAGGGGCATTGTGAAGCAAGTGCATGATAGGCGATCTCGTTTGCCTTGAAACTTTTTGAGAATGATCCTACCACCAAATAACTCCACCAAACCAGATTTGAGCCAAATAAAATCACCCATGTGTGTGCACCATCATGTTTAAGTTTCTGGTCAGTGGGCCACATTGTGAAGCAAGTGCTAGCTATGTGTGTCCAATGGCTATGAAATTTTATACACATGTGCAGCAGGCCAAATGACCAAGATACACCAATTTTCATCCAATTCCAATAAACCTATGTGATGCTAGCCTCACCAACACCATTCTGACCTATTTGGTGCCTTACAAAGGAAGTACCAAAAATATTGATCCAAATGATGTAAAACTTGGCATACATACTCATACTAGTGTATGATTGAGCTATGCAAAATATCATCCCTAGGGGAGCTACGTACAAGCCACACCACAGCAAAAACACCTCTTGCAACATTGTGCCATTGACAAAGCAAGTACCATGTACATTGTTTTGCTTCACCCCAAACTCCACAGAAATGGAGTCCGTCCTATCCAAAACCCAGGAGAAAACTTGGTCCTACCCAAAACACCACCATGTGAGCACTACTTTCTGTCCAAGTTTGCTGCATCAAACTTCTCGTTGAGATAGAGATCAATCCAGTGCACCTATGGACCATCCAGCTGTACCCATGTGATCAGCACTCAAAGGACTCCATGATAAACATCCTTGGTCACGAAGAAAAACCCCCTGTGCGCAGATTCCCTTTTGTGGCCACGCCCTTGGCAGCTTCAGACGTGCTCTGGCCACGCACTGAGCGTGCCCGAGCCGTCCCCGTCGAGCCACAGTGCGCGCGCGTCCGTTTCTTGTTGTCCAACCGCGCCGCACGGCTTTCCCGCCTCCCCACGCAGCACGCCGGTAGACTTGTCGCCCTCAAGCCCTCCTGTACACCAGCACACCATGGTCGCCATCGCCTTGTCGCGGCCCGAGCCGGGCATCTGGCCATGGCTATAAATGGAGCCTCCCCAAGGCCTCCCAGCACTCCTAGCAGCCTCACCTCCCTCTTCTAGCTCGCTCCCCCTCGCCAATTCGTCGCCAGAGCTGCCATTGCCCCCCACTGACCTCCACTGCCTCCGCCGGACTCCGGCTAAATCCTCGCACCCGAGCCCCCCCTATCCCTCCAATTCAGTGGCTGCGGTTCCCTTAGGTGGCCTCGCATCCGCCGCCGCGTTCCGTTCGGTTGGAGAACCCTCTGCCGGCCCGTTCCAGTGCCGACCTCGGCCGCTGCCGCCGCACCTCGGCCAGTGTGCTCAGCGAGGCCGGCCACCCGCGCGGACCAGCCACCACCAGCGGGAGCCGCGCCCGGCGAGCCCACCGGCGGCCCCCTCCCGTGCTAGCCTCGACGGCGGCCCCGTGGCCTATCCCTCCTCTGTTTCCATCGCGGGGAAGAAGAAGCAGAGGCAGAGGAGGTGTGAGAGGACGGGGTGGGCCCCGCGTGTCATTGGTCGCAAGGGGGTATGACCCCACTGATGTGAGGGCCTTGTCCGGATTAAGTGGAGGCACATTCAGTGGATTGCGCTTTCCCTTTCGGGAAAGTGTATTCTCGTTTCCTTCGGGCAAGAAATACGTTTTCCACATCGGAAGGCGTACTCCATTCTGCTGTAGCCCGAAGTACGCCTTCCCGCACAGAAAGCGTACTTTCCTCCGCAGTAGTCCAGAATACGCTTTCTCGGTTCAGAAAGAGTATTTCCATCTCAGCTAGCCCCTCCGATACCGTTTCGTCGATATCTTTGCAACCGTAAGTCCAAAGACGGTGATTCTTTTTGCGTTGTTTTCGTATCGAGCCCCTCTTCAGTTTGGAATAGGTTTCTTGCCATGTTTTTGTGATGTTAATTGCTGGTAAAACAAAAAACGACGTTTGACCTTTTTCCAGTTGCTTTTTATAAAATATTTTGCAGGGCTTTGCTTGTGTTGAAGATCCGGGAGTGTTCCACACTCCTCTGGTGAAAGGCAAGCCACAATACCTTTTGCACCTTTTCAAAGCTTTGACGTGTCTTTAAAAAAATTGTTGTTCGATGATATGCTTATATCGGTAATTATGATCATGTTGCTATGCTATGATTGAAGCCATGCTATGCTATGATTGATGTTATCATTACCATGCTATGCTTTGCCATGTCATATCCATGCTATGTTTTAATCATGTCATGTTATACTTTGCACCATCTAACCACAACAACACCATACTAAGTTGATCATGTTATCTCTATGCTAGTTCATGCTATGTCTGAGTTATGCCTAACTGCATTCATAATGTTGCCATGTTAAATAGCTTAATCTTTGTAACACGAATAAGTTCACCATCTAAAATGTGTTTGATCATATCTGAAACTGTCATGTTAATATGCTATGCATTGTTATGATCTGATACGCATGTTGCACCTGATACTTGTGTTCGTTGTTGGAGATATGCTTCGTGAAAAGTTGATCAGGTGCCACCGAACCGAGCTTATCCGTGCAGCCACATTCGCTTGTATGGGCGGGCCTTGACTCGGTCTATCGTAGTGCCTTCTACGGATATCACCCAGTAGGGGAGGTTATGCACGCACGCTACCCTGATCAGGTAGGTGGTGATAATCTCGACATCCATAGTTGTTATGAGCTCAGTCCCTGGTGGGACAGTTGCCACAAGGTGGCTGGGTGGTTAAGGTGGTAACGTGGACACATAACCCCAGGGATACCCAAGACCGTGTGTCGGTCAGTTCGTAGGGAGGTAACGTGGTAGTCGGGTTTCGTTGGAGATGTCCTAGTCCATTCCTGCGGTGCGAGTTCCAAGGATCCTATGGGACAAGTACCGGGGTGCTGGATGGAGGAGGAACTCCATAGTGTGGGTAACGTGCACAAACTTTGCAGAGTCAAAATCTATTCGAATAGCCGCGTCCTCGGTCATGGGACACAGTTCGTACTAGGTCACACCATACGATCAACTTGAGTACGGTGGCAAGTTTGTGGTAAGTGGATGGTTATGCGATGAGTGGTTTGGTTGGGTGGTAACGGAGGACACCTAACCCGTGGAATGGTTGTGCGATGACCCGTTTGGTCATGCGACGACCCGTGGAAGTGATTGGTCACGAAGTGACCCGGTGCCTGAGTCTAGAAGGACTCCGAGGTAAGCCACGTGATCGTGCGACGATCATGTGGGTTACATTATGTGTGCATTAGACTTAATGTTGTTAATATGCTTGTTGATTATATGCTTGCATGATATTGCTGCTCACCTGTTTAATCCACTAATATACTTTAACCTGTTGCCATGTTATTGTTTTGCCTTGTTGCATGGTTGTTGTGAGCTTGCAAGTACATTCAATGTACTGACCTGGCGTGTTATGCCAGATTTGCAGGCCGTGCTTTGGATGCGTAGGACGACGTTCCCGGTGTTTGCGAGCTAGGAGGTGTCCCAGCCAGTGTCCCTGTGGATTGGAGTTCGTCATCGCCATTATTGTTCCGCTGCCGTAGATATTCCGCTGCTAGAGTTATGTTGCTGCTTGATGTAGAACTGAGGCTAGCCTGAGGAGCAAGTTGTGTCTCCGCTAGCATTGTAATAGACCTCGTGTACCCCTATCTTTGGTAATAGAAAGTTGTTCAGTTCTATATCAATCAGTGCCGTGCTCCAGAAGACTTGATCTCTGGGCTGGTACACGGGGCGTTCCGGTCCTCTGAGCCGGGGTGCCACAACGATTGGTATCAGAGCAAGACTGGCTGTAGGACCCGCTAGCCCGCGCGAACGTTAGAAGGACGTTAGATTGACGTTAGAGTTAGAGTGTAGTTTGCTTGTGTGATGCTATTGCTTGCTGCATTTGTTTGCTGCATATAGACGATATGTTTTCGCTAACAATCTGATTTGACGAGTGTAGATGGCGGAATACCCGATGGGATACACAGGATCCTCATCCGCGACCAACTTTGACTATATCCTTGCAGACGTTTGGTGGACTCTCTACCCCAGTGGAGAGCTCTCAAGGTACCAAGTTTCCCAGATGCCGATCGGAGGGCAGCTGTTTGAGTACCGCGCCAACATCTACCTGACCGCCACCATTCCCATCGGCGTGCGCTCCTACAACTTCCAGGGTGGACCCGCTTCTACCCCGGATCGTGCCATTTAGCTTGCCGCGATGGCGGTCCTCTTAGGCCTACGCCACCAGGAGAGTGCGATGCATCAGAATCGCGCCTTCCATTTCTATCCCACCTTGGGAGCGACTCCGCCGCAAGTAAGGTTTCCTCGCCCTTTTGCGGAAGCCGATGCAGCGGTGATCACCATGTCCCGCTACATGATCTCCCAGTACGCCCTCATCGTCGAGCTAGTCCGTGATGCAAGGGATGCAAGGAGAGCTCTTGCTGCAGCCTTAGCGTTGTCGACTTCGCCGCCCACTCCCGGGACCCCCGACAACCCGCCGTCAGATCAGAACGCCTGAGCTTCGCATAGTTCGTAATGCATGAGTATTAGTGTTGCATGTTGCTTGTTGCATGTTGATGCGTTGAGCAATAAGTTGAGATCCTGCGTGCTATCTCAGTGCTTGTTCAGTATTGCTGCTCTTTTTTAGTTGGTTCTCGTTGTTGGTTATTTGTTCGTTTCCTCGGCAGTTACTAACTCTGTTTGGAAGGTGTTAGATGACTTGGACGGACCCTTGCTTGTTGTTCTTCGATATTGGCACCACGTCTGGTTCTGAGCTGATGCATCGTAGGTCGTCCGGAGTGGATGCCAGTTTTACATTTCTCTTTTCAACAACCGACCGTGTTCTGAGCTGCTTTTCGGCCGTCTCGGGTAGTTGTTGAGTTTCTTTTCACAGTGGAGACCCTATTCTCTGAGCTGTTTTCTTGGCCGTCTTAGGGGACCTCTGCATTCTAATTATCAACATTGCCTCATGCTCTGAGCTGATTTCGGTCGGCCGTCGTGAGCAATGCTTGAACTATTCCAGTACATGTCCCAGATCTGAGTTGTAAAGACCGTTCTGGTGGCTACTGGGTTATTTGTTGTTTTCTTTGCAAGAGTCCGGATAATCATCGACCACCGCTAAAGCTGATGAAGTAGCAAGCCGCTTCTCGTTTGCTTTTGCCCCGTGGTTTTATTCGTTGGTTCTTCTTTTGGTTCTTTGGTGTCACTTTCTCCGCCCCGATGAAAAGTTGCTCATAACCCCGCATACCTCGAAGGACCAGTGCAATACCACAGAGCAGCATGAAGACACCAAGTCAAGGACTCACACCATCTTGCAGCAGAAGTATTCCACCCCATATGAGTTCTGCCTGAATGAACCAAGTCAGCATTTCCCGGTGGATGTTACAGTCATGAATATTCTATCAGTGGAAGACCGCAAAGAAATAAGGAAGTCATCCATACAGGGATGACGCATACCCAGTCGCATCTCACGCTTTTGCTCAAGTGTGAACCATGCGGCAACCATCAGGCCTGCATTTCATCTGTAACCAGAACGGCCTGAAGCCTCAGACAGTTAAAGGCCGCAATGATGCGGGGAGTCAGTAAGTCAAACAGGACTTTTACCCAGTTGCGTTGGAAGCTTATGGCTCGCGATTTGATGCTACCCAAGATATCCATTGAGTCCCATCTACATCGACTACGACAGCCGCAGATATTCATGCAAAGATAAGCAAAGACTGTGACCCAAGCATATGCCCCAAGGCAGGACAAACACCAGCTACAGTCCGATGCAATAGAAATTATTTCGGTATATTCCGGAAGGTGACCAAGACACATCATGAAGCCCAAATGATCGGAAGAATGTTTTCCCCTCACCAGCCGGCAGTCAGAAGCCTGTCAGACACCGTGGTCAGATCTGTCTCCACGTCATTGAGGGAAAGCTTCCCGCAGAAGGAACCCCAGTCTTCTGTGACAAGGTACCAGACACAGCCGACTTGCATAGTGTATCAGCCTTCCTCAGTACGCTACCCTGATATCTTCTCAGCCAAGACAGTCAGCCTTCCTCCACAAGCCACCGTCAGAAGCTTACAGTGCAAGACACTCGATCGTGCTCGGTACGCCACAGGCATGGACTCCAGCGCAAGCCGCTCGGTTGTGTACAGTGATTGGCCGCAGAAACTTCCAGCAGAAGGAACCGATGTATCCACGGTATAAAGAGGCAAACTTCCGGGACAAGACAACCCATCTTCGTCAGTAAGTTATTAAGAAAGCTTCCAAGGCAAGACACCTAGTCTTCTTCAGCAAGCTATCGAGGCAGCTTCCCGTGTACGACACCCCGCCTTCCTTGATATGCCACCGGAGCAAGATTCCGGGGTACGGAACCCAACCTTCCCCAGCAAGCTACCCCAAGATTCGCGGACAAGATACCAGTCTTCCTCGACATGCCATCATACCGGCGACAGTATTGTCAGAAATCCAACCATGCCATACAGTGAAGACTTCAGCATCGTCAGGACCCGCATATGGTTATCGGTATTCTTATCTAGTATGAAAGCTACCCAGGTGTGGATACCACCAAGCTTGCAATCAAGAAAGAGTTATGCACACGAACATCGGTGAAGAACCGCAACTCTCGGGAAACAAGTCAGCAAAAGAGGCGGATACACCTCTCAGTCTGGCAGAGAGACTGAAAAAGTCGTGAAGAAACACCCCGAAGAAAGAAGGCAAGGAGCATTGAATCCTGTTCCCGTCATGGAGGACATCTCCTCACGACCGACAAGGCTCCGAAGCAGAATAATCCGGAGACCCCGTTCGTTGCAACCAAGGTTATCAGGATGAAACAAGAGACAAAAGGTGATGGTAACCTGTCTATCTCAAAGATTGCGGCAGAACAATAAGCAGTTATGCAACAAGGAAAGAACCCTGACCAAAGAAAAGCTAGTACAAGAAAGGTGATTGCCACGGATGCAAGACCCAGGAGAAACAGACATGGTAGATGTCAAACCTGGCTGCAATCTGAGCAAGCGTGACATTTCGCAAGTTATCAGAAGTATGCAACTCTCGAGCCCGACGGGTTAGGCAGAATAAATCGCATGGACCTCAAGTAAAATTTGCCGCGATCAGTTGAAGTCATGTGGACCACCGTGGATATCTACCACGAAGAAAGCTCATTCACTATGGGCTAAGGACCGTGTACCGATCCAGTTGGCCTGAGCAGTTACCCAAAGTCAGAATCGTCCGTCTTGCCAAGCTACCCCAGTCCGCTTCATTAAAGGTCACCCGCTCAGCTTGGCATTTTAAATACAAGAAGCGGGTTGAAGCATATCAGGACCGATCTTCACCCGGAAGGGGCAGTCAGTCAGGCAAATCTCAGCATAAGTGAATGTCCAGAATTTGTGCCCCGCTCCGAATCCGTGAGCTCGGTGGACAGGCCAAAGGAAATGTGAGGCAATCCCACATGCCGCCAGTCAAGGTCCCGATAGTAATTATTCGGAGATACCGACTATTGATGAAGGCCAAGCTCTTGTCAAAGAGGCCAATGCAAAGATTCACGACCGTACCACGAATAAATCCCGAGCTACCCAGACACAGTATGGGTATCGTCAATAGTCAGCCTAGGACAAGACATTCCGCTACCATACAAGTCAGAAGATATGAGGATGGAAATCAGCAGGAAAGGATGTGAGGTATCAAGGAAGAACATTCTGTCAGAGCTACAGATCGGGTGAAGTAAACCCCCTCAGCAGAGATATTGGATGCTACCATGGGAACATCATGCAGTAAAAAGGAAATCCGAGAAGCAGCAAGTTTCCGAAGGACGGTAAGTTTGCGATGGTTCCCTGAGCAACCAAATATCGAGGACGAGATTTTTCTAAGGGGGGTAGGTTTGTGACACCCTGGATTTTGGAACTTTCTTTTTTCGAAAACTTTTCGGATTTATTTCTGGATTTGCGATTGGATTTGATTTTGATCACCTCGTTGGACTTGAAACTTGAGCATATTTTCTTTCCATGCTCAAGTGACCCTTGATCCAAGCCTTTCCCATGGCATTCCATTGTTCCATCTCATCCAAGCCACCATTTTATTCAAGCCAAGTATTCCTTTTCCAATAAAAGGGATCTTCCTATTATTTGAGGTTTGTGAAGCAACCCCTATTTATATTGCTCCATAAATCCCCAAATAATTCCCACATGTCATTGACATCATATCTTTCCAAATTCTCCAAAAACATTTCATAGCCCAAGTGGATGTTTCCTCTAGAAAAATTCATTTGTCTATGGGGGCAGATTGGAGCTTTGTGCAGGGAGTGCCATTTTCCTTGATCCATTGCTGGTGAAACTTTTTGTGCAATCTCATATGATCATATCGTTGATCTCCACCAAATTCCACCACCTTTTTCTTAGCCAAACTCCCACAATAAATTCCCAAAGTTTGGGTGCAGCAAAGGGGCATCGTGAAGCAAGTGCATGATAGGGGATCCTATTTGCCTTGAAACTTTTTGAGCATGATCCTACCACCAAATAACTCCACCAAACAAGATTTGAGCCAAATCCAATTTACCCATGTGTGTGCACCATCATGTTTAAGTTTCTGGTCAGTGGGCCACATTGTGAAGCAAGTGCTAGCTATGTGTGTCCAATGGCTATGAAATTTGATACACATGTGCACCAGGCCAAATGACCAAGATACACCAATTTTCAGCCAATTCCAATAAACCTATGTGATGCTACCCTCACCAACACCATTCTGACCTAATTGGTGCTTTACAAAGGAAGTACCAAAAATATTGATCCAAATGATGTGAAACTTGGCATACATACTCATACTAGTGTATGATTGAGCTATGCAAAATATCATGCCTAGGGGAGCTATGTACAAGCCACACCACAGCACAAACACCTCCTGTAGCATTGTGCCATTTACAAAGCAAGTACCATGTACATTGTTTTGCTTGACCCCAAACTCCACAGAAATGTAGTCCTTCCTATCCACAACCCAGGAGACAACTTGGTCCTACCCAAAACCACACCATGTGAGCACTACTTCCTGTCCAAGTTTGCTGCATCAAACTTCTCCTTGAGATAGAGATCAATCCAGTGCACCTATGGACCATCCAGCTGTACCCATGTGATCAGCACTCGAAGGACTCCATGATAAACATCCTTGGTCATGAAGAAAACCCCCCTGTGCACAGATTTCCTTTTGTGGGCACGCCCTTGGCAGCTTCAGGCGTGCTCTGGCCACGCACTGAGCGTGCCCGAGCCGTCCCCGTCGAGCCAAAGTGCGCGCGCGTCTGTTTCTTGTTGTCCAACCGCACCGCACGGCTTTCCCGCCTCCCCACGCAGCACGCCGGTAGACTTGTCGCCCTCAAGCCCTCCTGTACACCAGCACACCATGGTCTCCATCGCCTTGTCACGGCCCGAGCCGGGCATCTGGCCATGGCTATAAATGGAGCCTCCCCAAGGCCTCCCAGCACTCCCAGCAGCCTCACCTCCCTCTTCTAGCTCGCT
The DNA here is from genome assembly GCA_950022295.1 of Bromus sterilis. NCBI lineage: Eukaryota > Viridiplantae > Streptophyta > Magnoliopsida > Poales > Poaceae > Bromus > Bromus sterilis. Next base: position 275,949,106 of record OX465599.1, on the reverse strand, counting down.
CCCCCTCGCCAATTCGTCGCCAGAGCCGCCGGACTCCAGCTAAATCCTCGCAGCCGAGCCCCCCTATCCCTCCAATTCCGCGGCTGCGGTTCCCCCAGGTGGCCTCGCCTCCGCCGCCGCGTTCTGTTCGGCCGGAGAACCCGCTGCCGGCCCGCTCTAGTGCCGACCTCGGCTGCTGCCGCCGCGCCCCGGCTAGTGGGCTCAGCGAGGCCGGCCACCCGCGCAGACCAGCCACCACCAGCGGGAGCCGCGCCCGGCGAGCCCACCGGCGGCCCCCTCCCGTGCTAGCCTCGATGGCGGCCCCGTGGCCCGGCCCTCCTCTGTTTCCATCACGGGGAAGATGAAGCAGAGGCAGAGGAGGAGAGAGAGGACGGGGTGGCCCCCACGTGTCATTGTCCGCGAGGGGGTATGATCCCACTGATGTGCGGGCCCCGGCCGGATTAAGTGGAGGCACATTGAGTGGATTGCGCTTTCCCTTTCGGGAAAGTGTATTCTCGTTTCCTTCGGGCAAGAAATACGTTTTCCACATCGAAAGGCGTATTCCATTCTGTTGTAGCCCGAAGTACGCCTTCCCACACAGAAAGCGTACTTTCCTCCGCAGTAGTCCAGAATACGCTTTCTCGGTTCAGAAAGCGTATTTCCACCTCAGCTAGCCCCTCTGATACCGTTTCGTCGATATCTTCGCAACCGTAAGTCCAAACGCGGTGATTCTTTTTGCGTTGTTTTCGTATCGAGCGCCTATTTAGTTTGGCATAGGTTTCTTGCCATGTTTTGTGATGTTAATTGCTGGTCAAACAAAAGATGGCGTTTGACCTTTTTCCCGTTGCTTTTTATAAAATATTTTGCAGGGCTTTGCTTGTGTTGAAGATCCGGGAGTGTTCCACACTCCTCTGGTGAAAGGCAAGCCACAATACCCTTTGCACCTTTGCAAAGCTTTGACGTGTCTTTAAAAAAATTGTTGTTCGATGATATGCTTATATCGGTGATTATGATCATGTTGCTATGCTATGATTGATGCCATGCTATGCTATGATTGATGTTATCATTACCATGCTATGCTTTGCCATGTCATATCCATGCTATGTTTTAATCATGTCATGTTATTCTTTGCACCATATAACCACAACAACACCATACTAAGTTGATCATGTTATCTCTATGCTAGTTCATGCTATGCCTGAGTTATGCCTAACTGCATTCATAATGTTTCCATGTTAAATAGCTTAATCTTTGTGACATGGATAAGTTCACCATCTAAAATGTGTTTGATCATATCTGAAACTGTCATGTTAATATGCTATGCATTGTTATGTTCTGATACTCATGTTGCACCTGATACTTGTGTTCGCTGTTGGAGATATGCTTCGTGACAAGTTGATCAGGTGCCACCGAACCGAGCTTGTCCGTGCAGCCACATTCGCTTGTATGGGCGGGCCTTGACTCGGGCTATCGTAGTGCCTTCTACACATATCACCCAGTAGGGGAGGTTATGCACGCACGCTACCCTGATCAGGTAGGTGGTGATAATCTCGACATCCATAGTTGTTATGAGCTCAGTCCCTGGTGGGACAGTTGCCACAAGGTGGCTGGGTGGTTAAGGTGGTAACTTGGACACCTAACCACAGGGATACCCAAGACCGTGTGTCGGTGAGTCCGTAGGGAGGTAACACGGTAGTCGGGTTTCGTTGGAGATGTCCTAGTCCACTCCTGCGGTGCGAGTTCCAAGGATCTTGTGGGACAAGTACCGGGGTGCTGGATGGAGGAGGAACTCCATAGTGTGGGTAACGTGCACAAACTCTGCAGAGTCAAAATCTATTCGAATAGTCGCGTCCTCGGTCATGGGACACAGTTCATACTAGGTCACACCATACGATCAACTTGAGTACGGTGGCAAGTTTGTGGTAAGTGGATGGTTATGAGATGAGTGGTTTGGTTGGGTGGTAATGGAGGACACCTAACCCGTGGAATGGTCGTGCGATGACCCGTTTGGTCATGCGACAACCCGTGGAAGTGATTGGTCACGAAGTGACCCGGTGCTTGAGTCTAGAAGGACTCCGAGGTAAGCCACGTGATCGTGCGACGATCATGTGCGGTACATTGTGTTTGCATTAGACTTAATGTTGTTAATATGCTTGTTGATTATATGCTTGCATGATATTGCTTCTCACCTGTTTAATCCACTAATATACTTTAACCTGTTGCCATGTTATTGTTTTGCCTTGTTGCATGGTTGTTGTGAGCTTGCAAGTACATTCAATGTACTTACCTGGCGTGTTATGCCAGATTTGAAGGCCGTGCTTTGGATGCGTAGGACGACGTTCCCGGTGTTTGCGAGCTAGGAGGTTTCCCAGCCAGTGTCCCTGTGGATTGGAGTTCTTCATCGCCATTATTGTTCCGCTGCCGTAGATATTCCGCTGCAAGAGTTATGCTGCTGCTTGATGTAGAGCTGAGGCTAGCCTGAGGAGCAAGTTGTGTCTCCGCTAGCATTGTAATAGACCTCGTGTACCCCTATCTTCGGTAATAGAAAGCTGTTCAGTTCTATATCAATCAGTGTCGTGCTCCAGAAGACTTGATCTCTGGGCTGGTGCACGGGGCGTTCCGGTCCTTTGAGCCGGGGTGCCACACTTATTGTCCAGTAGTCTCGACGTCCGCTGCCGATGCCCCTGTGATCGACTACGTCGATGACGGTCGTACCCCTACCGTCGAGATTCCAGGCAAGCAGAGCCATTCTCTTCCTCAGATGTCGCCTATCTTTTCCGTACATTTCTTGCACTAGGCATGGTTACTGCTCCTGCTACGATTACAATACTATTCAATTGCATAGCCTGTTTTTGTTGCCCCTTGATGTACCTTCCTTTATCCTATGCTGCCTATTATAATTATGCATTATTCAGCAGTGAGCCCTGCGCATTGTTAGCTAGGATTAGATAGCGGGCCGTGACCACTCAGGGGAGTGAACACGGATACGTTATATATTAACTGTTACAGGTACGGTACAATGCAGACATCTCCTAAGGCCCCTAGCTCGGCTCTGCCGAGCCACCATCAAGTGATATGGGGTGGCCCGATCTTCTTAGTAAGCGAACGGTGAATATGAGGGCGATGATAGATAACTTGTATGTAGCCGATGAACTCTCCTCGCTAGATCCCTGTTGCCAATGCGACAACTCTCTACCCTTTGGATATTCACAACTTCACACACTTGCGCAACGTAGCCATCGACCACGAGACGGTAATTTGCAATCCACTAATTCTCAGTGGAACAACAGATCACACAAAACTTGTAGTAGCAACACTTCCGATCGATACGAATTGAAGTATATGATTCAAGATGAAAGCTTGGAGCTATTATCAAGAACTAGGGTTTATCTAAACATGGTCTAACCTAAAAACTCGTAGGGGGTCCTATATTTATAAGCTAGGGTGTCCAAACGGGGATACATGGGCCGCAACCCTTAATTCTGCGCGCAGGCATCGGGCAGGTCGGACGGTCCGACCTGTAGCTCGGACGGTCCGGCCTCAGGACGGACGGTCCGACCTGTTACTCGGACGGTCCGACCTAAGCAGTAAATGCTACTGATGTTTTTCGTCGTAAGTCGGACGGTCCGGCTTGATACTCGGACGGTCCGACTTGGCCAGTAATTCCACTGATCTTCGGAGGCATATTTCGGACGGTCCGACTTGATGTCCGGACGTCCGACCTGGTGTCCCGGACGGTCCGACTTGCAATCCGGACGTCCGACGCCTTCAATAATTCCTCCTTTTGCTTCATCTTCGTGCAACTCTTCTCCTCGTGCAACTTGTCCTTGTTCCATCTCTTCCTCTTGTATAACTCCTTGGTACCTGATAACACATATATACAAGGACTTAGGCAGTATAAAATCCTCACGAAGTAAAACATCAGATTCTATGAGGAATAAGTTCACCTGTTGTTCTAGTAGCTTTGCACGAGCTCTTGTAATAGGTCCAATTCTGATTTCATTGGACTTAATCATCATTGGTTCTTCATTAGGTGTTGGAGGTGCAAGGATAGTAGGGATGTCCTCATCATATCCCCCCCCTTCAAAAGGCGTCGACCTCGACGCTCCAAGGTCATCTCCATCGTAGGGTGACAAATCAGCAACGTTGAAACTGTTGCTAGCACCTCCAAACTCAGCAATGGGTATATCAATCGAGTAGGCATTGTCATTGATCTTGGCTTACACTTTGTAAGGACCAGCACCACGTGGCTTCAACTTGGAATTCCGCATCTCTGGAAACCTGTCCTTGCGCAAATGCACCCAAACCTTATCTCCAGGCTGAAAAAGAACTTCCTGCCATGACTGTATCCGTGCAGCAGCAACGTTCTTGCCTTTCTTCTCAATAGCCTCTCGAGTTTTCTCATGAATCTGCTTCACATAATCTGCTCTTTTGGGTGCCTCCATATTAACTCTTTCCTTCAATGGAAGAGGCAACAAATCAAATGGCGTAATAGGCTTAAAACCATACACCACCTCAAAAGGACAAAGATGAGTAGTAGTGTGTACTGCCCTGTTATAAGCAAACTCAACATGTGGCAAACAGTCCTCCCATTCACGCAGATTTTTCTTGATCATAGTGCGCAACAATTGTGACAATGTTCTATTCACCACCTCCGTTTGACCATCAGTTTGAGGATGACATGTAGTGCTAAACATCAACTTCGTTCCTAGCTTTCCCCAAAGTGTCTTCCAGAAGTAGCTCACAAATTTCACATCCCTGTCAGAAACAATTGTCTTGGGAACTCCATGCAAGCGTACAATCTTCCTGAAAAACAGATTAGCAACATGCGACGTATCGTCGCTCTTGTGGCATGCAATAAAGTGTGCCATCTTAGAAAATCTATCCACTACCACAAATATACTATCATGACCGTGTTTAGTGTGTGGAAATCCTAACACAAAATCCATACTAATATCTTCCCAAGGTGTGGTAGGAGCCGATAGTGGAGTATACAAACCATGAGGCTTCAGCTTGGACTTTGAAGTGTTGCATACAATGCAACGGCGAACAAACCTGTCCACATCGCGCCTCATCCTGGGCCAATAAAAATGATCATCAAGCATGAGTAGCGTCTTCTCATGCCCAAAGTGGCCCATCAAACCTCCAGCATGTGATTCCTGCAACAAGAGCAAACGCACAGACGATTCTGGAACACAAAGTTTGTTAGCACGAAACAGAAATCTATCATGTATGTCGAACTTGTCCCATGCGTTTCGAAGCACACACAAACGATATGGTTCAGCAAAATCAGGATCAGTTGCATATAAATCACACAAGCTCTCTAAACCAGGAATTTTAACATCAAGATGTGTCAATAACATGTTCTTCCTAGATAGAGCATCAGCAACAATATTATCTTTCCCTTTCTTATGTTTAATGATGTAGGGAAAAGACTCAATGAACTCAAACCATTTAGCTAAGCGCCTATGCAAGTTAGATTGCGCCTTCAAGTATTTCAAAGCTTCATGATCAGAATGTATGATAAATTCTTTTGGCCACAAATAATGTTGCCAAACCTCAAGAACTCGAACAAGTGCATACAATTCTTTGTCATAAACAAGGTAGTTCAATCTAGCACCAGAAAGCTTCTCACTGAAATAAGAAATAGGTCTACCTTCTTGCATCAACACACCACCAATGCCTATACCACTAGCATCACATTCAACTTCAAATTGCTTAGCAAAATCAGGTAATGCAAGTAATGGTGCAGAAGTAGGCAAACGTTTGAGCTCATCAAATGCAAGGTCTTGGGCAACACCCCAAACAAAAGGTACACCTTTCTTAGTCAATTCATTCAAAGGTGCAACAATAGTACTAAAGTCTTTCACCAAACGTCTATAAAAACCAGCAAGACCGTGAAAGCTTCGTACTTGGCTAACATTCATGGGAGTAGGCCAATTTTGAATTGTCTCAATTTTAGAAGAATCTACTTCTACCCCATGCTTAGAGACAACATATCCCAGAAATATGACCTTATCTTTGGCAAATGTGCACTTCTCAAGATTAGCATATAATTTAGCATCACGCAACAGTTGCAAAACTTGTCTAATATGATCAGCATGCTCAAATTCAGTGCGGCTGTAAATAAGTATATCATCAAAATACACAACCATAAAACGACCAATAAACTCCCTCAAAACATGGTTCATGAATCTCATGAAAGTACTAGGAGAATTAGTAAGACCAAAAGGCATAACTAACCACTCATATAAACCAAACTTAGTTTTGAAAGCAGTTTTCCATTCATCCCCTTCTTTCATTCCAATTTGATGGTATCCACTACGCAAATCAATCTTAGAGAAAATTGCAGCACCACTCAATTCATCAAGCATATCCTCTAAACGTGGAATAGGATGGCGATATCGAATAGTGATATTATTTATAGCTCTACAATCTACGCACATATGCCATGTACCATCTTTCTTAGGAACCAAAATAACAGGCACATCACAAGGGCTAAGACTGACACGAATATACCCTTTATCCAGAAGTGCTTGTACTTGTTGTTGAATCTCCTTCGTCTCTTGGGGATTGGTCCTTTATGGTGCCCGGTTGGGAAGTGTAGCACCCGGTATAAGATCAACTTGGTGCTCAATACCACGTAATGGTGGAAATCCCGCTGGTACCTCCGCCGGAAACACATCATCAAATTCCTGCAAAACATTAGACACCCCAGGAGAAAGAGGATGATTATCATTAGAAAGCAAGACCTCTCCTTTGTACATAAGCACAAGTGGCATGGCTGTAGGATCCTCACTAAATTCTCTCATGTCTTCTTTGGTGGCTAATATAAGAAAACTAGACTCTCTCGCACTTTTCGTTATAGAATCACGCACAACTATTACATTGTTCTCTCGTGTGGGTCCTAAATTAACCTCAACTTTCTGACGAGACTCATTCACAATTTGTTGTGGAGACATAGGATGGAGAGTAACTTTCTTGCCCTTGAACTCTAAGTGACATGTATTGGCTCGGCCATTGTGTTGCACATGGCGATCATATAACCACGGCCGACCCAGTAGAAGATGGCAAACTGTCATAGGCACCAAATCAAAATCAATGGAATCCTGTATGGGCCTATCTCAAAATTCACGCGCACCATATGATTCACCTTCATCTCACCACTGTCACTCAACCATTGGACATAATATGGATTTGGGTGAGGTAAGTATTTCAGATTCAGCTTGGCACATAACTCCTTGCTTGCGAGGTTGCGGCAGCTACCTCCATCGATGATCACTTTGCAAGCTTTGTTGGGACCAACTAATGCCTTGGTTTGAAACAGATTACAGCGCGGAGAATCAGCATGTGGCTGCACAGTGAGAGCACGTTGTGACACAACAATAGTAGGAGCAGGAGACGGAAAAGCATCCATGCCTTCTTCACTGTTGTATCCTTCATCATCAAACGCGGCTGGTTCTTCATCATCACCGGTTTCATACTCGCCGGTTTCTTCATTAATGAACATGACCTTTCGGTTCGGGCAATCTCTCTTGAAGTGGCCCGGATTACCGCAAGAGTGACAAGTCATCTCACGATTGCGAGCTGTAGACATGTTGGAGCCTGCACTAGTGGCATGAGCAGCTGGCTTCTTGGCCATAGAACCATTGGAGGCTGGCTTAGAAACTGAAGAAGAAGCCCGAGTATTGGCACTATAGTTCTCCATAGGCACGGCAGACGATGTCCTTGGAGAAAATCTGTTAGATGATGTGTATTTGGCCTTCAGTTGTGCCTCTTCTGCAAGCTATGATTCAGCCTCCCTTGCAAGATGCAATAGATCATTCATATTTTATAGTATTGGTGATGCCGCACAATACTCTTGATGTTAAATTTGAGCCCATGGAGAAAATGTTGCATAGTCATCTCAACCTCTTCGCGAACTCGCGCACGTTGCAGCAACATCTCCATCTCCATATAGTATGCATCAACGGACATAGTACCTTGCTTCAATTGTTGCAATTTATCAAAAACTGTCCGTAAGTAATTAGTGGGAACAAACCGAGCTTTCATGGTCGCCTTCATGTCACGCCATGTACGAATAGGCGGCCCATCAGTTTCTTGTATCTTGGTCAACACACTCTCCCACCAACGCAAGGCATAACCGTCAAACTCGGAGGAAGCAATCTTGATCTTCTTGTCCTCCGAATAATCATGCAAACGCCATAATTTTTCCATCTTAAGCTCCCATGTGAGGTACTCTTCCACATCCGTGGAACCTTAAAATTTGGGGATGTTAAACTTGGGCTTGATCAATACATCTTCTTCCTGAATGGGTAGACGGCGCGCACCAAAACCAAGCGGAGGTTGGCGAACCGGCCCTTGAGCACGCCCACGGCCTTGATTGCCCCTCAAATCAGCATTGTCGCCATGGACACTACCATCATCGTCCTGAGCGTCAGGTTGGCGTTGTACAATAGTTGCTTGTATGCCCGTGACAGATGTTGTCATTTGTTGTAGGATCTGCTGTATAGCAGCAGGTTGTTGTTGCATAGTGGTGACTGCAGCTTCAGTCGCATCCACTTTCATATGCCTCCCATGTAACTGGCGCATCCTTGTCCTGTTTCTGCGTCACATCAAAACCACTTTGAGACATGATTAGTAGGTTAGTGCACTAAATCAAAATCTTTTGGTGGACACTCACAACTCACTCAAAACTGACAAGAAAAGGTGAATCTTACCGTTCCAAAGTGAATAGTAATGCGTACACGTTCGGATGGAGGACTAGTGCACGGATGTGATGAAGTGAATACCCGAGTAAAAGAGTGAACACACGACAAAGCAGGATATATGTGGTGGAGCTATAGGTATGGCACCTTAACTACACCGAAGTCAAGTCTTAGTGTTGATCGTGTGATACAAATCCAAGGAAAAACTCACACAGTGGAGACAAACGAAAAACAGGCCTCTCAAAAGATCACCACTATGATATGTCCTTTCTAGCACTTGTATATCTCTTTGCACTCTTGGATAACTCTTTTTGATCACACTTCTTTCTCTTTTTTTTGAATCTTTTCTCTTTTTCTCGCATTTTTTTTTATTTTTCTGACACTATTCCAAACTTGAAGAAATTGCTACAGTACTACGACAGTAATTTTGATTTTGCTACAATAACTTTTCTCTTTAGGCCACAATATGTCGCACCGTGGAGAAATTGTCGGGAAGAAGACAACGAAACAGCAAACTAAAACAATGACTCCGATGCAATCTAAGTTATGGAAAAACTAGAAACCCTAATATTTTGTATGGCTTTTTCTGGATGGGACGAAAACAAAAACGATCTAATAGATGGATTTGGTGGATGCTTACCGAGGAAACACTGGAAATATGATACCAAGATGATATGGGGTGGCCTGATCTTCTCAGTAAGCGAACGGTGAATATGAGGGCGATGATAGATAACTTGTATGTAGCCGATGAACTCTCCTCGCTAGATCCCTGTTGCCAATGCGACAGCTCTCTACCCTTTAGATATTTAACACTTCACACACTTGCGCAACGTAGCCATCGACCACGAGACGGTAATTTTCAATCTACTAATTCCCAGTGGAACAACAGATCACACAAAACTTGCAGTAGCAACACTTCAGATCGATATGAATTGAAGTATATGATTCAAGATGAAAGCTTGGAGCTATTCTCAAGAACTAGGGTTTATCTAAACGTGGTCTAACCTAAAAACTCGTAGGGGGTCCTATATTTATAAGCTAGGGTGTCCAAACGGGGATACATGGGCCACATCCCTTAATTCTGCGCGCATGCAATGTGGAAGGTCGGACGGTCCGACCTGTAGCTCGGACGGTCCGGCCTCAGGATGGACGGTCCGACCTTCTACTTGGACGGTCTGACCTAAGAAGTAAATGCTACTGATGTTTGTCGTCGTAAGTCGGACGGTCCGGCTTGATACACGGACGGTCCGGGCTGAGGTCGGACGGTCCGACGTGAAGTCCGGACGGTCCGACTTGGCCAGTAATTCCACTGATCTTCGAAGGCATATTTCGGACGGTCCGACTTGATGTCCGGACGTCCGACCTGGTGTCCCGGACAGTCTGACTTGCAATCCGGTCGTCCGACGCCTTCAACAATTCCTCCTTTTGCTTCATCTTCGTGCAACTCTTCTCCTCGTGCAACTTGTCCTTGTTCCATCTCTTCCTCTTATATAACTCCTTGGTACCTGATAACACATATATACAAGGACTTAGGCAGTATAAAATCCTCACGAAGTAAAACATCAGATTCTATGAGGAATAAGTTCACCTGTTGTTCTAGTAGCTTTGCACGAGCTCTTGTAATAGGTCCAATTCTGATTTCATTGGACTTAATCATCATTGGTTCTTCATTAGGTGTTAGAGGTGCAAGGATAGTAGGGATGTCCTCATCATCAAGTGTGAGCTATCGAGGAGTAATTGATACGTCCCAAACGTATCTATAATTTCTGCTTGCTCCATGCATGTTTTGTGTGACTTTTCCATGTTTTGCTTGAATTTTCATACACTTTTGAACCTATTTGGACTAACCTATTAACTCAGTGCATCCAGTTGCCAGTTTCTGTTTTCTGCTGTTTTTGTATTTCAGGTTTTCTGGCCATTAAAAGTGCTCCATAAATTCCGGGAAAATATATATAAAAAATCAGCGCAACAGAAGCTTCCGGAATCACCAAGAGAGCGAAGGTGGGCCACCACCAGGCAGCCAGGAGGGAAGGTGGCGCGGCCCCACCCTGGGCCGCGCCAGGGACCCTCCTGACTGCCTCGTGGGTCCCCTCGATGCCCCCCCCCTTCGCCTATATTTACTCCTCGGGGTGGAAACCCCTAATATCGATCTCTTTCTCGCGAACTCCCCTCTGTACCGCTGCCGCCGTCGTTTCAAGATCGGGGCTGCCTGGAGAAGCTGCCCCGGCACCCTGCCGGAAGGAGGAACCCCCTCCGGGAGACCATCCATAGCCATGGACGCCTCCCGGATGTGCTGTGAGTAGTCCCCCTTGGACCATGGGTCCGTGACCAGTAGCTATGTGATGAATCTATCCCCCTTTTTTGCTTCCACTTTTGAGTCCTCGTGAGCTGCCTCACATGATCCAGGTATCTATGTAATTTCTGCTGTTTCTATGCTGAGTTTGTTGGGATCTGATGTATTATGAGACTATGTTCAGATTCTGGTGAGTAATATATTTGGTTCTTCTCTTTTATATTTTGTTCTTGAGTAAATTCTTGCATGTTCGCCGTTGCGGTATTTTCTTTGGACAAGTATTTTATTTGCAATTCCAAGAGAGACCGTTATGCTCGATTGTGGGTTCAGCTCCTTGATGTCTAGCTTGAGTGACAGAATCATGAGACTAGGGGATGTGCTGTTGCCACCAGGGATAAAAAAACTGTGCTTGTACCTGCGGGTGCAAGGATTGTTTACTTTACGCAAAGTTCTTTTAATGCAGTTGTCTGTTGCTTTGAGTTTACACTTTGGGTGGGATTCGCAACTTAATACCAGCGAGATGGTCTAGATAGATATCTCAAGGTGGATGATTTGTAGTAGATGCAGATGGATTTCGGTCTACTTACCTTGGCGTACTGCCCATTGCTTTTGAGCCCTTCCTTTCTTTGCAGCATAGTTAGCATTGCGGTGCCTTCATAATCCTGTCAATTGCCCAACTGTGATTTGTTTACCTCGCTAGCACTTTTGAGAGAGAGACATCACTAGTGAAAATCACGGGACCCCGGTCCATCTTCACATTATTGTTCACACCCTCAATTTACTTTCAGCTTTTACTTTCCTTTGCACCTTTTATCTCTTGCGTTGATCCTTTGTAAAAGACAAGGCCGGAGGAATTGACAACTCCTCTGTACTTGTTGGGAGCAAAGTTATTTGTTGCTGTGTGCAGGTCCACGACAACACCCTAGTCAGGAAGCAATTTCTGGCGACATTGCCACCTACTTGTATCTCCTGAGTCCTACTGGTTCGATAACCTTGGTATCTTCACCGAGGGAAACTTGCTGCTGCACTGCATCTCAAACCTTCCACTTGGGGTAACCAACGAGGGGCGAGAAGCCATCGAGCAAATTTCTGGCGCCGTTGTCGGGGACTCAAGTCTACAAGATAGGGGAGTTGCACACTATCTTTTATCTTTGCTTTTTAGTCTTGTTAGTTTACCTTTCAGTTTTTACTTTAGTGTCCTTTATCAAAAATCCAAAAAAAATAGTATGTCTAGTTCCTTACTTGCCAATCAATGTCTGAATTCTTTGAAACTAGATCTTATTGGCATGGAGGATCCACTAAGGATCAACAAAAGTGGTACAAGGAACACCGCTTGTCTCAAAAGGGGTTATACTTATGGAAACAAATACATCAGTTGTATGAGTATGCTAGAAACTTGTGCTCAATATATAATATATCCTTTTGCAGGGATGAATCTTGTTTCTTTATGAGGCATAAACACCTTGCTTTCCAATGTGAGTACAATGATGATGGAACCTTAGCTTCTTATGCTAAGAGAAACTATGATTTTTATGATCTAGAGGAAATAGAAGAATTTGTTGCTTATAAGGGTGCATATGAAATTACTTCTCTTCTTAAAAATATTGATGATGCCCCTTACAAATCTGAGAGTCTTGCTATACTTAACTATTGTTTGGAAAATTATGATGCAAATTATTATATTACTGATCATCTTGAGAGAATCTCTCCCCCAAAGGAAGAGACTAATGATTTGCAGGACTCTATGGAAGAAGAAATTGCTGAACCTGAAACCTCCTTGGATGAAAAAGAGGAGGAGAGTGACGAACAAAAGGAGGAAGAATGGAGCTATCCATGTCTACCTTCTAATGAGAGTAACTCTTTGAATCTTACCTTATATGAGTGTTATGATCCTATGGATTCTTTTGAAATATCCCTTTTTGATGAAGTTGATGCCTTCTATGCTTATGGCCATGATGCCACTATGGATGATTCTTACGGAGATGAACTTTCTATAGTTCCTCATGTTAAGCATGAAATTGTTGCTATTGCACCCACACTTAATTTTCCTATTATCCTTTTGAAATCTTCAAATATTCCGGAGAGTTTTGTCCTCATTAAATGTCAATGTGACGGGTTGCATTTATCTTATGATCCTAAAGACCATGTTGAAAACTATACACGTGTGCTTGCAGGTCATGAACAACATAATTTATGTGATAGTTATATTCTTAATGTTTTTCATGATACTACTGAAAATTATTTTGAAAGAGGAAAGATTGGTTGTAGAAACTTCCATATTACTAAAACACCTCTCTTCATGTTGAAAGTTTTGAAGTTGTTCTTTTTCGATCTTCCTATGCATGTCACTTTGTGCTTCTTTGATTTATTTTCTTACAAGATGCATATGCATAGGAATTGGGTTAGGCTTAAATGTGTTTCATATTTGCTTCTTGATGCTCTCTTTTGCTTCAAAATTCTTATTCTTTTGAGAGCATCTTCTATAATCTTTAAGCCTAGCTAATGGCGTTAAAGAAGCGCTTTCGGGAGGCAGCCCGCAACGAATTTAGGTTTTTCTTTTTTCTTTAGTTCTGTTCTTAGTGGTCTTGATGATTGTTACTACTGTAGCAACATCATTGTATCTTTACTTTTTAAGCTTTGTGCCAAGTTTAGCCTCAGATTGCAAGAAAGGTCAAAAGTTGGTGCTTGCTGTCCAGAAACAGATTCTGTCTACTTGACGGAAAAATTCTCAATAAATCACCAGATCATGTTTTTGATCTGAATTTTTTTGACAGCATGCTCCATACAATTACCTTTCATGCGTCTGTTCAAAGTTTTTTGATTTGAGTTGCAGAAGTACCTCGAAAAAATTATCCTTTCTCTGTTGTTCTATTTTTCTCAGCTTCTGCCCCGGTTTTTCTTTTCGCAGTTTTGCAATCCTTAACCTTGCTTTTTCTTTGCAAACTTTTTTGGGAAGGCAAGAGAAACATTAGCTCTTCCTGGAAATCTTTATTTGTAGTAGAGGAAAATTATTTTATTATGTTACTAACCTCTCTAATCAGCCTACAATGAGTTATGTATGAAGGGAGTTTTCAAGTGCGCGATGGAAGGTGATGAAAGAAGATTCAGGAGTGTCAAACGCTCAAGCTTGGGGATGCCCATGTGCACCCCCAATAAATATTCAAGGAGACTCAAGCGTCTAAGCTTGGGGATGCCCCTGATGCATCCCCTTCTTCATCAAAAATCATCAGTTTGTCCCTCGTTGCACTATATTTTTATCACTTCATGCGTTATGTGCTTTGCTTGGAGCGTCTCGCTCTTTACTTTTCTAGGTTTGTTTTGCTTTCTTTGCTGTAGTAACAAGTTATACCCCAACTTACTCTTTTGTGTGGGAGAGATCCATGCTCCGCTTGAACTAGAACTCCTCATAGGATTTGCATGCCTATTCTTTTAGCTGTGAGCTGTTCTTTTTCTTTTCTTAGCTGATGTTTTGTTTAGTTATAGTGATTTAGTATTTCTAGAGCTTTTCTTTTGTATTAGGTTGAAATTTCTATAGGTTGCATGTTTTATCTTGTTATAGAGTTTGCCTGTTGCACTGAGTTCTGTGTCTTGACTAAAAGTAGGTAGTTAAAGTTGCTATTCTCTTTGTAGTAGTAACTTGCAATAGTTTTGAGGTATTGACTAGAGTAATGTTTGCACTTATGGTGTCAAGAGCTCTTGCCTATTAGTGATAGATGTCATATTTTGGGAAATCTGTGTGTTTTTCGAAAACCAAAAAAACCCTGTTGAGAACTCTAGCTACTAGATGGATCACTAACCTCTGGAGGGTTCGAATATTAGAGTACACTCACGTACCATGAGTCGTGGATGCGCAAGGATAACCAAACCCCCATACACTCTTCCTCAGGGTAACTGTCTCTTTGTGAACCTCCTGATTAGATTGAGAGTTACCGATGATAAGTGCATGAGTTCTTTGGACTAATGTGAGTATTCGAAAGTTGACACTTCCACCCACCTATACTTTCTCTAGCCTCTTCGGTACCGTGCATTGCCATTTCTCGCCTCGGGAGTTGGCGCATACTTCGCTGGTGCATCCAAACCCTTGGCATGATACGCTCTGTCATCATAAGCCTCCTTATATCTTTCCTCAAAACAGCCACCATACCTACCTACAAGGAATTTCCATAGCCTTTCCGAGATACATTGCCATGCAACATCCACCTTCTCATGACTTGATCTTCATCTCATACATGCTACTTGCTTGATCGATGAGCCGCATGCTAGTTGGGCCTTGCCCTAATCATTGCTACATGACGCGCTAGTATCATTGCATATCCTGCTACCCTGGCAGAGGCATACATTTGCATCATGATAGTTGCATTTTCTTTATGTGAGTACCTTTGTAAAGTGTGAAAGATCTCCTATATTCTTGTAAAATATAGAGTATTGCCCCTAAAGTGAGGAAAAGATCCCAAAGAGGACAAATCAGAGTTAATAGAAAGAGCCATTGAGGCCACCAAAAAATAAAAATAAAGAGAAAAATAAAAAAGAGAAAAATAAAAAGAGAGAAGAGGGCATACTACTATTCCTTTTGAGAGATCCACACTAGTACTTCATCTTCTATCCCTTGTACTCCATAGAGATCATCATCATGCATATAGCTATGTGGGGACCCTTCACACTATAGAACTTGGCTTGTATATTCCAATGATGAGCATCCTCAAACGAGCTCTAGGTCTTCTTGAGCAAGCAAGATAGATGCACCCCCACTAGTTCCCTTGGAGAGCTTTTAGCTCACATGCGCATCCGTTGTATGGCAATCCCTACTCCTCACATCATATCTATCATATGGCCTTCTCTCGCCTATGATTGTCCTCATTGATGTGAGCCTTTCACACATTTTTTTCTTCCTCCTCCACCTTCTTTCTGTTTCGCCTTTTAGGTGTCAACTTTCTTGCTCACGCTCATACATTGCATGAGTGCTCGAAATATCGAAAGGGAGTGGATCAGTTTGACTTGTACCTGGGTAGCGGTCTGGGGACGAGTCCAGATAAGAATCCAAAGGAGACCAAGTGTGAAACTTTAGTAGATAGTTGTTCTCAACAACCTTTTTTCTCTTTCTTTCCAGTCCCTTGCTTGCACGCAAACACCATTTGGAGACATTCGAGTCACGGACAGCAAGAGCTCTTGCAACTTTTGTTCTTTTGTTGCTTGTGTCAATGCTAATATAGACTCTTGCTTGTTAAGACTTGAATTGAATTGCATGCTTTGATTGCTTTACTTAAAAGTCCTTTTATGGTTTTGTGGCATGTCATCACAGAAATTATGCTTGTTATCATTTACCTACTCGAGGACGAGCAGGAATTAAGCTTGGCGATGTTGATACGTCCCAAACGTATCTATAATTTCTGCTTGCTCCATGCATGTTTTGTGTGACTTTTCCATGTTTTGCTTGAACTTTCATACACTTTTGAACCTATTTGGACTAACATATTAACTCAGTGCATCCAGTTGCCAGTTTCTGTTTTCTGCTGTTTTTGTATTTCAGGTTTTCCGGCCATTAAAAGTGCTCCAAAAATTCCGGGAAAAATATATAAAAAATCAGCGCAATAGAAACTTACGGAATCACCAGGAGAGGGAAGGGGGGCCACCACCAGGCAGCCAGGAGGGCAGGTGGCGCGGCCCAGAACTCCCCTCTGTACCGCCGCCGCCGCCGTTTCAAGATCGGGGCTGCCGGGAGAAGCTGCCCCGGCACCCTGCCGGAAGGAGGAACCCCCTCCGGGAGACCATCCATAGCCATGGACGCCTCCCGGATGTGTCGTGAGTAGTCCCCCTTGAACCATGGGTCCGTGACCAGTAGATATGTGATGAATCTCTCCCCCTTTTGTGCTTCCACTTTCGAGTCCTCGTGAGCTGCCTCACATGATCGAGGCATCTATGTAATTTCTGTTGTTTCTATGATGAGTTAGTTGGGATCTGATGTATTATGAGACTATGTTCAGATTCTGATGAGTAATATATTTGGTTCTTCTCTTTTATATTTTGTTCTTGAGTAAATTCTTGCATGTTCTCCGTTGCGGTATTTTCTTTGGCCAAGTATTTTATTTGCAACTCCAAGAGAGAGCATTATGCTCGATTGTGGGTTCAGCCCCTTGATGTCTAGCTTGAGTGAAAGAAACATGAGACTAGGGGATGTGCTGTTGCCACCAGGGATAAAACAACGGTGCTTGTACCTGCGGGTGCAAGGATTGTTTACTTTATGCAATGTTCTTTTAATGCTGTTGTCTGTTGCTTTGAGTTTACACTTTGGGTGGGATTCGCAACTTAATACCAGCGAGATGTTCTGGATAGATATCTCAAGGTGGATGATTCGTAGTAGATGCAGATGGATTTCGGTCTACTTACCTTGGCGTACTGCCCATTGCTTTTGAGCCCTTCCTTTCTTTGCAGCATAGTTAGCATTGCGGTGCCTTCATAATCCTGTTAATTTCCCAACTGTGATTTGTTTACCTGGCTAGCACTTTTATCGTCATTTGGGAGAGAGACGTCACTAGTGAAAATCACGGGACCCCGGTCCATCTTCACATTATTGTTCACACCCTCAATTTACTTTCAGCTTTTACATTCCTTTGCACCTTTTATCTCTTGCGTTGATCCTTTGTAAATGACAAGGCCGGAGGAATTGATAACTCCTCTGTACTCGTTGGGAGCAAAGTTATTTGTTGGTGTGTGTAGGTCCACGACAACACCCTAGTCAGGAAGCAATTTCTGGCGACGTTTCCACCTACTTGTATCTCCTGAGTCCTACTGGTTCGATAACCTTGGTATCTTCACCGAGGGAAACTTGCTGTTGCACTCCATCGCAAACCTTCCACTTGGGGTAACCTGTCACAACCCTAGTTTTGGTATGTGTTTTTATTACTAGAATAATTGCATCATGTTTAAATTCTTGGTTTAAGAATTGGGGATTTGGAAAAGCCTCAAAAAGGAATTTAAATAAAAGGCCAGATAAAAAGTTTTTCCAAAATTCCTCCAAACAATTTTGAAAAATCCTATAAATGAGTATGATCATTTTAAAAATGAATTGGAGTCAAACCCATGCTCCTGGATTTTTCAAATATTCAAACAGAGGCTTGGAAATTAAATTTAAATGCTATTTGAATTGGATTCAAATAATTTGAATTCCTAAAATCTCCAAAACTTGGGAGTGACTAGTACTAGGTCACATATGTCCAAGATAAAAATTTGGGGATTTTTAAAATTGCTTTGATATTTTTTTCAGAGCAAAACAATTTAAACAGAAAGCATAAAAGGAAAATAACCAAAAAGGCCGAAGCCACTTACCTGGCCCACCTGACCCAGCAGAAGAGGCCCGGACCAAAGGGGCAGGGTCGTCTTCTTCGCGGGGACAGGCAGGCGGGCACCTGCGTGGTGAGCATGCCGCCGTCGGCAGCCCGCCCACGGCGCCCCCCTCGTCCCTATCCCCTCGCCGAGGAGCCCCCTCGAAGCTCTCCTTCCTTCCCCCCCCCCCCCCTCTGGAACCTCCTCTCCTCCTCTCCCGTGCGATTCCCGCAGGAACCGAGAGCTCCCCGTCGCCGCCATGTGCGCGCAGCCGTGGCCACCGTGCCCCTTCCGCCGCACCGAGTTGTCCAGAGCGCGCAACGTCGTCGTCTTCGTCACCGTGGGCGCCCAATTTCGCCGAGGAGACCCCGAGGACGCCGCCCCCTTCACCAACTCCCCGCCGGCCGCCGTGCCTCCCTCCGAGAAATTCACCGCCACCGGAGCTCCTCCGCCTCTCCCGTCTGCGCCAACGCACTCGTGGTGAGATCCTCTCCCCTCCCAGCCTCCCCGTTCTCCTCTAGGACCACTCCGTCGCCAGCTCGAAGAACGAAGAAGAGGACGCAGAACATCTTAGGCTGGTTTTGATGAAACTTAGAGAGCATCACCTTTATGCCAAGTTCTCCAAGTGTGAATTTTGGCTACCAGAAGTGACCTAGTTAGGCCACGTGATTTCTGAAAAAGGTGTTGCAGTCAATCCCGAGAGATGTTCAGGCCGTCCTTGACTGGACTCCACCTGAATCGGTTAAGCAAGTTAGGAGTTTTCTTGGCCTAGCAAGCTATTGTCGCCGCTTCGTCGAGAACTTTTCTAAAGTTGCAAAGCCTCTTACTGAACTCCTCAAGAAAGATAAGAAATTCCTATGGACTCCCAAGTGCGAGGAAAGATTTCAAGAGCTAAAAAGAAGATTGACTTCTGCACCCGTACTTGCACCTCCAGACACAAAAAGGGATTTCGAAATCTATTGTGATGCTTCACGGCAAGGGTTAGGATGCATATTTCTGCAAGATCGACATGTGGTAGCTTATGCTTCACGCCAGTTGCGGCCACATGAAGAAAACTATCCTACCCATGATCTTGAACTCGCTGTCGTAGTTCATGCCCTGAAGACTTGGCGACATTACCTCCTTGGTAATCGTTGTGAAATCTTTACCGATCACCAAAGCCTCAAATACATATTCACCCAGCCAGATCTTAACCTCAGGCAAAGACGCTGGATAGAGTTGATAAAAGATTACGACTTGAGTATCTCTTACACCCCAGGCAAAGCCAATGTCATGGCTGATGCACTAAGTCATAAATCGTATTGTAACAACCTCATGTTACAACAGTATCAACCATTTCTCTGTGAGGAATTTCGAAAGATGAATCTCGAGATTGTTCCTCATGGATTCCTTTCCACCTTGATTGTGAAACCAAACCTTGAGGATCAAATCAAAGTTGTTCAACAATGTGCTCGAGGTATCCGACATATCAAACAGAACATTGCTAGCGGCAAGGAAAAATGTTTTACCCTAGACAATGAAGGTACTGTGTACTTCGAGGATAGGATGGTAGTTCCGAAGAATAGAAATCTAAGGCAGCAAATCCTTAAGGAAGCCCATGACACCCCTCTCTCGATTCATCCTGGTAGTACTAAGATGTATCAAGATCTATGCCAGAGATTTTGGTGGACTAGGATGAAGCGAGAAATCGCTCAATTTGTTGCTGAGTGCGATGTTTGTCGTCGTGTGAAAGTAGAGCATCAAAGGCCTGCTGGTACTCTTCAACCTTTAGCCATTCCTGAGTGGAAATGGGATAAAGTCAGTATGGATTTCATCACTGGCTTTCCAAAGTCTCAGAAGGGAAACAATGCCATCTTCGTGGTCATTGACCGTCTTTCCAAAGTTGCTCATTTCCTTCCTGTTCGTGAGAGTATAACTGCTAACCATTTAGCGGATTTATATGTCTCCCGGATCGTTTCTCTCCATGGTGTTCCTTTGGAAATCAATTCAGACCGTGGAAGTCTTTTCACCTCTCGTTTTTGGGAAAGTTTTCAAAATTCTATGGGAACCCATCTCTCCTTTAGCACCGCCTTTCATCCCCAGTCAAGTGGTCAAGTAGAAAGAGTCAATCAAATTCTCGAAGACATGCTCAGAGCCTGTGTTATCTCATTCGGAAAGAGTTGGGAGAAATATCTTCCATTCGCCGAGTTTGCTTATAACAACAGTTTCCAATCTAGCTTGGGCATGGCACCCTTTGAATTTCTCTATGGACGAAAATGTCGAACACCATTGAACTGGTCAGAAACCGGTGAAAGACAATTCTTTGGACCGGATATAATCCAGGAAGCAGAAGAGAAGGTTCGCATTGTTCGTGAGCAATTGAAGACAGCCCAGTCTCGTCAGAAAAGCTACTATGATCGTCATCATAGACCAGAGAGCTACGAGCTAGACGAGAAGGCTTACCTCCGGGTTACTCCTCTGAAGGGAACCCATCGCTTCGGTATCAAAGTTAAATTGGCCCCACGTTACATAGGTCCCTTTCGCATTCTAGCTAAACGTGGAGAAGTTACCTACCAACTTGAACTACCGCCGCATCTTTCTCAGGTCCACGATGTCTTCCACGTATCTCAACTCAGGCGTTGCTTCAAGGACCCCATCCGCGAAGTAGACCATGAAACGCTTGATCTCCAAGAAAACCTGTCGTATCGAGAGTATCCCGTCCGTATCCTCGATGAAGATGAGCGTACCACCAGACGTAAGAAGATCAAGTTCCTTAAAGTGCAGTGGTCCAATCATTCTGAGAAAGAAGCCACCTGGGAACGAGAAGACCGTCTCCGAGTCGAGTACCCCACCCTCTTCCCGACTACTTCTGAATCTCGGGGCAAGATTCTTTTGAGTGGGGGCGAGTTGTCACAACCCTAGTTTTGGTATGTGTTTTTATTACTAGAATAATTGCATGATGTTTAAATTCTTGGTTTAAGAATTGGGGATTTGGAAAAGCCTCAAAAAGGAATTTAAATAAAAGGCCAAATAAAAAGTTTTTCCAAAATTCCTCCAAACAATTTTGAAAAATCCTATAAATGAGTATGATCATTTTAAAAATGAATTGGAGTCAAACCCATGCTCCTGGATTTTTCAAATATTCAAACAGAGGCTTGGAAATTAAATTTAAATGCTATTCGAATTGGATTCAAATAATTTGAATTCCAAAAATCTCCAAAACTTGGGAGTGACTAGTACTAGGTCACATATGTCCAAGATAAAAATTTGGGGATTTTTAAAATTGCTTTGATATTTTTTTCAGAGAAAAACAATTTAAACAGAAAGCATAAAAGGAAAATAAACAAAAAGGCCGAAGCCACTTACCTGGCCCACCTGACCCAGCAGAAGAGGCCCGGCCCAAAGGGGCAGGGTCGTCTTCTTCGCGGGGACAGGCAGGCGGGCACCTGCGTGGCGAGCATGCCGCCGTCGGCAGCCCGCCCACTGCGCCCCCCTCGTCCCTATCCCCTCGCCGAGGAGCCCCCTCGAAGCTGTCCTTCCTTCCCCCCCTCTAGAACCTCCTCTCCTCCTCTCCCGTGCGATTCCCGCAGGAACCGAGAGCTCCCCGTCGCCGCCGTGTGCGCGCAGCCGTGGCCACCGTGCCCCTTCCGCCGCACCGAGTTGTCCAGAGCGCGCAACGTCGTCGTCTTCGTCACCGTGGGCGCCCAATTTCGCCGAGGAGACCCCGAGGACGCCGCCCCCTTCACCAACTCCCCGCCGGCCGCCGTGCCTCCCTCCGAGAAATTCACCGCCACCGGAGCTCCTCCACCTCTCCCGTCTGCGCCAACGCACTCGTGGTGAGCTCCTCTCCCCTCCCAGCCTCCCCGTTCTCCTCTAGGACCACTCCGTCGCCAGCTCCGTCGAGCCTGAGCTCCGGCTGCCGTGCTCCTCGACGCCGGCGAGCATCCAGAGCCTCCCCGTGGACGCCTTGTGCTCTGGGCGACGCGGGCGAGCTTAAGGAGCACCCCGGTGCCCTTAGCGTGGCCTCCCGTGGCCGGAGTCGCTGGCTCCAGTGGACGCCGCCGCGTCCAGAGGTCGCCGGCGGCTAACCGCCGGCCAGCCTGGCTAACCTCCCCCTCTAATCCCCTCTCTCTCTCTCACTGACGGGTGGGACCCAACCCCCCCTAATCCCCTTTTAAACTTAATTAAAACGGGATTAACCCCAGAATGGATGACAGATGGGCCCCGCGTGTCAGTTTGACCAGTCAGCGCTCTGACATCATCATGATGTCATGCTTGCGCATTAAACCCTTTTTCCTAATTATTAGAAATTCCAGAAAATGCTTAAATCTTTGAAATTCAATAAATTTTTATCCATAACTCCAAATCAAATAAATTATATATGAAAAATCATCAGAAAAATGCAAGGATTCCAAATATCATACTTTCATGGATGAAAAACACATCTATGATGATGAACCAGTAGCATTTAGCTATATGGCTTATTTGGAATAATTCAAAAGAAAGGTTTAAATCATTTCAAATTAAATCTTTGCAATGCCAACCTTATCACATGAACATCAGAGGCAATTCATACACATGACCACATGATTTACCATATCCAAACATTAGCAAATGCAACTTTGGCTAAATTGAACCACATTTGGAGTTTGAATTTGAATTTCTTATTCAAATCAACTTCAATTAAATTGTACAAATTAAACATAGATCACATCAGTACCATGCCATGTTTCATTCTTGAATGTGCATTGCAATGTGATGTTTATACTTTGTTGTCTCGGTGTTTGCTTCTTCTCGATAGATCCATCGCCGGACGTAGTCCCTGTTCTCTCCAAAGAGTGGCACCCCCGAGTCTCGACAATAAGGCAAGCAAAACCCCTTTGATCATATCTATAAAAACCCAGTTTCCCTCTTGTTCTCTTATGCATGATTAGGTGATTCACATGTTACCGTTCTTCCACTAGTTGAACCCATCCTTTGCATGACCTATCATTGCTACCACATTATTAAGCAAACCTCAACCTAGCAGATACAAGATTGTTTGTGCTCATCATGTGGCCCTTCATCCATGTTATGCTATGCCATGCTAGAGTTGTTTGCAATTAAGTTGATCCATCTGGGTGATGTATCGGGATGGTAGTGAACACATGCAACAAGGTGGTAACGTGTTGATGAAGTCACCCTAATATAAGTGAACAATGAGAGGCTGTGTAGGAGTACACAGTGGGTTGTCTCATTTACACTGCCCTAGGCCCCGAGTTCTTGTGTTGTGATCCAAGACACAGATTACTACCACATGTTGGGCTCATTGACCCCTCTCGACCTATTAACTCACCCCGACTAAGGTCCAGGATTCGCATTGGTTAACTTTATTCTATTTTCTTTCCTAACGTAGCACGGTTTTAGGCAAGCGCAGTACCATCCGTCGAGGTGGGCTTGTCGGACCGTCCATACATCGTCTGGGTCCTGAACGGAAACCCCGGCCGGATTCCCGATTGGGGTGCAACTCAGATAGGCGATCCCCTGGACTAGAGTTGGAGCCATGAGGTAAGTGTCGTGGTACTATCCTCGCCGGCACCGCTTGAAGGTGACCAGTTCTAGGCGATAAGTGGTAGCTACGTATGTGAAGAAGTACATCCCTGCAGGGTTAATGAACTATTCGAATAGCCGTGTCCGCGGTTATGGACTACTTGGAGATCTTTACTTGATCATTAGAAAACTCAAATGGATACTCTAAAAATCGCAAGATAAGTGTGAGTGCTTTGGGTTGCTTCCTCGTGGGGAAGTCGAGGAAGGATCCATGGTTGTGTATTGATGTGGTGATCAAGATTAGATGGACTCGTGTGCGCCTCTCATCTCAACTCTATGTAGTCGTATTACAGGATAGCCAAGTCAAAGCTTTCTGCAGTCAACCCCACTTTCCTTTACCTTGATACTTGAGCATGAGTAGCATAGTTCTGACGTAAGTCTTGCTGAGTACGACTTTGTACTCACGTTTTCTTATCCTATGTCTTAGAGACGAGACCACTGACCCTGATGGTGGCCTCCCCCTTCAAGCTCGACATCGACGAAGTTATGTAGTCCCAGACAGCAGCCTGGTCCCTCTGGAGGGTCATTGTGTTTTCTTAAAGGCTTCTTAAGCCATTTGTTAACCTTGTCTTTACTAAGACATAATTTGCTTCCGTTGTTGTATGATATAATGTTGGATCACAGTGACGTGATCTCTGCTTGTAACACTGCTATATCTGCTCTGTTTAACAGATGCATTAAAGCTATGAGTTTGTAGAGTTCATGTTATGTTACCTGCTGTTATACACTTGGCATGCATGCTGCGTGTATGTTTATATCGTGCATGTCATGTGTGGGGTTCGATACCTTAGTTGTGTTCTCGCCGGCGGTCTTTTATATACCAAGTGGCCCTTAGATGTGCACAGCTTTGGGCATCGCGATGCGATTGCTAGTTACTTTGTCACGTGGCACACTTTGTTGTATGATTGAGCCCGCCCGAGACCCCGACTAAGAGATCGGGCTGGAGTCTGTTTATGTAAGTGTTAGGATTCAATCGATAATATGATTGAGGCGACTTGTCTATGAGTATGGGATTTCACTACCCATAATCATTTAGACTTGTGAGTGGGCGATGAGGACCCATCACAGTTGATCATCCGGCCTGGATGGGATGCCCCTCACGTTCGAGCTTTCCGAGAGTGTCTTGTACTTGGCCTTGTCTGCTTAGACAAGTGGGTATGGCTCTCGGCTCTTCATATGATTGAATTGTGACTGAATTACATATGCAAACCCCGGGTCCCGACATAACCAACGAGAGGCGAGAAGCCTTCAGTAATCCTCGTACTTCCACTCGTTGCTGACTCTGTATAGCCACTCTAGGTACCTGAGCAACGGTTGTCCTTAAAGGTAAGAAAGTCGGGTGACCCAACGGTGCCCGCGAGAGGTATTGCGTCGGGAACTACAGGGAGGGTACGACCGACGTTACTGGCGTGCTTGGCCCCTGCTCGTATCTTGCGGGAGTTACCAAACCACGAAAGTCGAGCTCTACCAAGAGCACACGCGAGACAAGGTAAGGAGACGGTTCACCTTATTGGTAACCGCAGAGACTTGGTGGGACGACAGGGCAGGCACCGATGTACTGGTGGTCCTGACTGCTTTCGTTGTCCGCGGGTCAGTTAAGTCGAGGCAACGATAATGGTTGTCACGCAGGTTAATTAAAATTCTAAGTGGTTTGGCGGATGTCTTGAGTAGCCTTTTGGCTTGTACGCACTACCTACACATGGGATAAGGACTGTGGGATCCCCTGCATCGTAGTCTCGTTCGAGGGTCTTCAGACGTCAGCAGTATCGCGGGCTGATTGCCGGGAAGTGGTGTTGTCTTCTCTTGCTCGAGTGGTGTATTTGTATTTGCTTTGATTTTGCTTCACCGGCCAGTCACGCACCGTGCAGGAGTACGTTCGGGTTAGGGTCCAAAGCCTGGCGTACATAGGATATAGTCCGGCGGATGACCTCTCTGTTGATTTCCGAAGGATGGGCTACTTTGTGTCCGATAGCTTCGGTGGGGTGTTCCCTAACAAGGTGTATGCCACCCTGGAGATCCAAGCGTCGTAGAGTCACGCCAGTGCACCCCTGCAGGGAAGATTAATCTATTCGAATAGTCGTGTCTACGGTAACAGGACGCTTTATGGTGAAGCTGGATCTTACCACTATAAACTACTACTATTAAACTGTATGGTTCCGGGTCTTCTTCCTTGCATGGAGTCGAGGAGGGGAACTCGGAGGCATTATTATTAATAAATATTACAACTTACTATTATACAATGCTGCAGCAACTTCTGCTGCATTGTTATTACATTCATGTTATTGAACTGTTGGATGTTGCTCTTCTCATGCTGCAAGACACGTCAGAAGATGCTAGTCTTCAATAGGCCTAGCTTCTTATCCTTATTATGATTTCTATCTTGCAGTCCACTATATACAGCCTCCCCTTTCCATTTGATACAATGCATAATGCTTAGTAGCGGACGTAAGACTCGCGGGTATGCTAGATACTCACCCTTGCCTTATTTCCCACTTTATGTTTTGCCTGATCGGCCGCTGCAGTCGACGTTGGAGCTCAGGAGCAGGAGTACCCCGGAGGCGGATACTACTACGTTGAGACCCCCGCTGACCAGGACCAAGTGTAGTTTCGGAGGCTCCCAGGCAGGAGGCCTTGCCTTTTCGATTTGTATCTCTGATGTTATTTGTGCTAGCCTTCTTAAGGCAAAAATTGACTAACTATGTCTGTACTCAGATATTATGGCTTGTATAACTTACGTATTCGGGTCCGCGCGACCCCCCCCCCCTTTTATTGTAACATATTGGTTTATCCTTTTTTGTGT
This sequence comes from Bromus sterilis, assembly GCA_950022295.1. Classification (NCBI taxonomy): domain Eukaryota; kingdom Viridiplantae; phylum Streptophyta; class Magnoliopsida; order Poales; family Poaceae; genus Bromus; species Bromus sterilis. The sequence goes on along the minus strand of OX465599.1, from coordinate 275,922,438 downwards.
AGTGTTGTGCTGTGATATTCTCACTGTGGCGCCCTAATCTCAGTCGTGTACCCTGCGTGTATGATTATTGTACACGGATTAATTTTAGGGGCGTCACATCACATCAGGTTATCCACAGTGCGCTTCACTATCTCCGGATCTAAAATCATCTTCTTCGGAGGTGCATTTTTTTCTTATTTAAAAATGCATCTACTTCTCCTTTAACGATCTTCTCGTTTTCCTCCACGCTCCTATCGTATGGCCGCGGTTCAAGAGGCTTGAGAGATGCTGGACCGTATTGGTGTTTCCTCCCGGCGGCGCTGGATGTACCGCTAGACGTCGGAGCAGCCGGAGCGGCGGTGATTGTCTTTCTTTGTTGCTTATTACGCGCCGGAGCAGCCGGAGCGGGGGGGCAGCTCTCTTCTTCCCTTGCTGACACGCCGAAGGAGGCGGCGAAGGAGGAGGCGGGTTGATGGGACGCGCCGGCGCAGGCGAAGGAGGCAGAGGAGGAGACGGGTTGATGGTACGCGCCGGCGCAGACGAAGAAGCAAGCGGACTGATGGGACACGCCGACGCAGACAAAGAAGGAGGCGGAGAAGGAGGCGGTACCTGATGATCACACGCCTTCCAGTTCGGAAGCTTGATTAATTCCTTCCGCCATAGACATGTAGTCTTCAGAGCCTGACTCAGGCGACTGTCCCCATCACCGGTAGGGTAGTCAAGCTCGAGCTCCTCATATCCCTCAACTATTTCATCGACCATCACAACGGCATAGCCTTGTGGAATCGAACGAGAGTGAAAAGTTCCTCTATGAGGAGGTAGAACATTGTCGATAGCCGCCTTGGGTGTGAGGTGCGCGAATTTCTCCAGAAGTTGGCAATCTTGAGTCTCCGTGATAGCATCCACGGGGTAGCTGGTGGGAGCCGTCAACTCAGGCTGCGCAACAACAAGCTTGGTGGAAGCCACGCTGCTTCTTCGATGAGATGGCGGGTAGCTTCTTGGGTAGCTTCGTCAACTCGATGCCTCTCCTCTAGCGCTTTTACTTGTGCATTCAGTTGCTGCATTTTGCTGAGCTCCTTTTTCCTCTTCCTTTCCCGGCTTTTGTAACCGCATGCGTCGGTAAATCCATACTTCCACGGAACGGAGCCTGCCGTGCCCCATGTTCGTCCTGGGTTCTCCGGATTACCGAGGGCCTCTGTGAGCTCGTTGTTCTCTCTGTCGGGAACGAACGTCCCTTTCGCCGATTTGGCGAAATATTCCCGAAGCTTTTCTACCGTTGCGTCCAATTTTTTGTCCTTCTAAGCGCACTTCCCTGTTTCGGGGTCCAATGATCCCCCATCCCCGAAGAACCAAGTCTTTGCACGCGGTGACCAGAACCATGTCTCTGGTGTGATCCCTCTTTCAATCAGGTCATGCTCAGCCTTGTCCCACGACGGGTGGGCTTTGAGGTAGCCACCTGACCCCGTGTGATGGTGAAGCTTCTTCTTTGAAGCATTTAGCTTGTTTGTCTCTGACATCTTCTTACTCTTCTCCGATTTCTTGTGGTCCAAAAATGCGTCCCAGTGATCTTTTATCTTCTCATATTGACGGGTGAATATTGGAGTCTCATTTTTGTCGACAAACTTTGTTTTCAAGTCATTCTTCCACCTCATGAATAGTGCTGCCATCTTCTTAAGAGCATGAGTCTTGATCAATGGCTCTATAACTGGCTTTTCGTGATCCTCCTCTGGCGGTAGGATGAAATTTGCCTTCAGCGTGTTCCAAAGTTCATCTTTTTGTCTATCGGTAACGAAAGACACTTCAGGGTCTTCGCTCTTCGTCTTATTCCATTGGTGGATGCTGATCAGGATAAAGTCCCTAATGAGGACCCCACACTGAGCGGCAAATGCGTCCTTGGTCCGGCTGGGTTCAATCGGTTCTCCATCATTCCTGATCCCGGTGATCGTGAACTTTTCATCCGGGCCCAACCTTTTTTCGGGCCTCGTCTCCTTACCTAACTTTGTCTTGATCCGGATACGGAGGGCTAGAAATGAATAAAGAAGAGAGTTAATATATATGTCTACATACCAAAACAATTAATGCATCAATTCAATTAGCTAGTCTCATCAGCACAGGCTATATATACTAATATATATACCTCACCGGACTTTGCAACAGCTCCTTCCTCCATTCGCTCATCGTAGTCCTCATCACAGTCTACTTCTTCATTCTCGGAGCCTGCTTCACTCTCTCCTTCCAGACCATCGGTGTCGTTCAGAAATGACAAGGTGACATCACCTTCCTGGATGTTGTCGCCCATCGATGGTCCCGGTCCTTCTTGGATGTCGTCGCCCACCGACGGTCCTTCTGCTCCTTCGCGGATGATTTCACCCATAACGTCTTCTTCTTCTAAGTTTCTTCGACCATCGTACATAGTTTCTGCAAAATATTACAACATATAACACTTAATATACAAACATGAGATAGCTAGCCATAGATTTGGATCGAAAACTTCGCACAATGCATCCTCTCTCGACCCGCCTCGGCGTTCCTCGACCCTCGACCCCTCGACGACCCTCGAACCCTCTCTGCGACCCCTCGACCCCTCGACGACTCGAGACCTCGATCTCTCGATGATCCTCTCAACCCCTCGACGACCCTCGAACCCTCGACCACTCGACGACCCTCGAACCCTCTGCGACCCCTCGATGACTCGACCCACGACCTCTCTCGGTGATGACCTTGTCGACCCCTCGATGACCCTCTAACCGACGCGTATAGTTCCCAACCCTCGACCCTCGAGCTATAGAGACCTCTCTCGGTGACCCTCGATCGACCGTCTATGTACCGACGCGTATAGTTCCTGATCCTCGACCCGCACGACGATCCTCGACACCCTCTCGTTCTCGATTTTCAAAAAAAGAGGATTTTTTTTCTCCTCTTATTTTTTTTCTTCTTCCTCATCTTCTTCTCCTCCTTCCTCTTCTTATTTTTCTTTTTCCCTCTCCTTCTTTTTCTTTTCCCTTCTCTTCCTCTTTTCTTACCCAACACTAGAACATTTTAACTTAGTAAAATTAAGACTAATTATAAAACAGAAAAAAAATAAGATGAACAAAAAAATTATTTTCCATTTTCTTTTCCCTGTTTTTTTATTTCTTCTCCTCAACCTCCCCCCCCCACTACTGCATCCATCCATGGCACGCACGCCATGGCCGTGGCCATGGACGTCAGCCGACGGCGAGGGCGGTGAGGGGCAGACAGCCGGAGCGGCGAGGGGCGGCCGATGGTTCCCTCCTAGCCATGGTGACGCACAGGAGGAGCTCCCCTCTCGGCCATATGGCGCGGCGCGGCGGTAGGTTAATTTGGGCGCAATGGAAGAGAGGAGAGGGGGATGGCGAGACGCTCACAGCGGGTGTGGCGCCGGCGAGGTCGTCGACGTCGTCAGGGGCGGTGCGCGGCGGTGCGGCGCGGAAGTTGGGCAGCATGACGGCGTCGGTTTCAACTTTGGCGTTGTCGGGGGCAAAGGGCGAGATGAGAACTGAAAAATCCTAAGTTCCTGTTATATACCAGGAACATTGGTCCCGGTTGGTGGGACAAACCAGTAACAATGCTAACCTTTGGTACTGGTTCGTGTCACCAACCGGTACCAAAGGTCTTTTTCAGCAGCCCAATTGGCGGGAAAGAGAGACCTTTGGTGCCGGTTGGTGGCACGAACCGGAACCAAAGGAGACCTTTCGTACCGGTTGGTGGCACAAACCGGAACCAAAGGTCGCCTTTCGTTCCGGTTCGTGCCACCAACCGTGACAAAACTTGCGCTGCCGCGGTGCGGTGGGATGTTTAGTCCCACCTCGCTAGTCGAGGGACAGCCGGAGTGGTTTATAAGGGCTGATGCGCGTACGACTTCGAGCTCCTCTCAACCGCAAGCTTTCGGGCCTACTCTGTTACTGCTTGACTGTGGGCCTTCTAGGTCTGCTGCGGGCGTGGATCCTGGCCCATTAGTGGGTTTCTAGTCGTATCCAGGTCGTGTCAGCCCAGTAGGTGGCATTATTTTTCTCTGAAAAAAGACCTTTAGTCCCGGTTGGTGCCTCCAACCGGTACTAAAGGCTTCTCCCACCGTATTTAACCATTAACTAACCCTTTAGTACCGGTTGGTGCCCAGAACCGATACTAAAGGTCCCCTGTAACCAACTAAAATTAGTACCACCTCGCTAGCCAAAGTGGAGTTAGACCTATTTATAAGCACAGGTCCGCGTGGACTTATCGTAGCATAACAAGTTCACTAAAGGCCGTACACGGAGGAATTCATCTGTATCCGGTACTCTGTCAGGGAGAAATGCGATGGGCCCCGGTTGGTTGGCAGATTTTCCAGATGTGCCCACGAGGCGTGGCCCGTCTGAGAACCCGTAGGCGACGAAAATCCCGTAGGGGTATTTCAGACGGTTCACGCCTGGTCGGTAGACTTGCCGGATCTGTCAACCAGGCGAGGACCGTGTGCAATTCACCTTGATGGTGTACAGGATGTGGAGTATTCTTCCGTTGACGTCCTATAATGAAACTGCTATACTTTTTTGTTTTTTTTTCCAATCAAACAAAACACAAGGTTTCCCCTGCATACAGCCCGACGGTGGCTCATGAGTGCAAGCATATCAAATGCACCGTCGGACGTATGCAGGGAATCCGAATGATTTGTATTTGGTCGATGAAGTGAAATATTTCTAACTAGATATATATAAGATCAACAAAACACACGATTTCGCCTGCATACAGCCCGACGGTGGATCATGAGTGCAAGCATATAAAATGCACCGTCGAACATATGCAGGCGAATCTGAATGGTTTGTATTCGGCCGATGAACTGAGTGCCGAACAAGTCCTAGAGGTGGGCTATATATATAGGAAACGACAAGCCTGATCCAACGGCTCACAAGCCTGATCCAATGGCTCAGAAGACTGGTCCAACGACTCACAAGCGCTTGAAAGAAACACGCAATCCGTGTGCTTCTTGCTGATTGGTTGGATCCAACGGCTCAGTAGCCTGATCCAATGACTCACAAGCGTTTGAAAGAAACACGCGATCCGTGTGCTTCTTCCTGATTGGCTGGATTCAGAAAAGGTTTAAAATTGGCATGGTATCATCATTTGACCCACATAACATGTATGCAAAAGTTGAGAGGGTTACGGCAAAAGCTGGATGCACTTCGTGTACAAACTGGACCATCTCTTTCAAACTACGAGGGTTTCAGACGAAATTTTTTTTGTTTCAAAGGCATTTCATTTTTCTAAACTTATTTCAACTCAACACTTTTTATGGATCCAACAAACTACATTCAAAGCCACATACTAAAATTTCAACCCTTTGTGACTTCATTTGCTATTTTTCATGCATTTAATGATTTATTTTGAGCTAAATGACCCTGTAATTTGAAATCACTACAACTGAACTCAGAAAAAAGTTGAAACTTGGCATGGTATCATCATTTGACCCACATAGCATGTGCAAAGAAGTTGAGAGGATTACGGCAAAAACTAGATGCACTTCGTGTACAAACTGGACCTTCTCTTTCAAACTACAAGGGTTTCAGACGAAAACACATATGTTTCAAAGGCATTTCATTTTTCTAAACTTATTTCAACTCAAGACTTTTTTTTGCATACAACATGCAACATTCAAAGCCACATACTAAAATGTCAACCCTTTCTGACTTCATTTGCTATTTTTCATGCACTTAATGATTTATTTTGAGCTAAATAACCCTGTAATTGGAAAGCACTACAACTGAACTCAGAACAAGTTGAAACTTGGCATGGTATCATCATTTGACCCACATAGCATGTGTGAAAAAGTTGAGAGTATTACGGCAAAAACTGGATCCATTTCGTCTACAAACTGGACAATCTCTTTCAAAGTACGAGGGTTTCAGACGAAAATACATCCGTTTCAAAGGCATTTCATTTTTCTAAACTTATTTCAACTCAAGACTTCTTTTGCATCCAACATGCAACATTCAAAGCCACATACTAAAATTTCAACCCTTTCTGACTTCATTTGCTATTTTTCATGCATTTAATGATTTATTTTGAGCTAAATGACCCTGTAATTGGAAAGCACTACAACTGAACTCAGAAAAAGTTGAAACTTGGCATGGTATCATCATTTCACACACATAGCATCTGTGCAAAAGTTGAGAGGATTACGGAAAAAACTGGATGCACTTCGTGTACAAACTGGACCATCTGTTTCAAACTAGGAGGGTTTCGGACGAAAACACATTTGTTTCAAAGGCATTTCATTTTTCTAAACTTATTTCAACTCAAGACATTTTATGCATCCAACATGCAATATTCAACGCCACATACTAAAATTTCAACCCTTTCTGACTTCATTTGCTATTTTTCATGCATTTAATGACTTATTTTGAGTAAATTACTCTGTAATTGGAAAGCACTACAACTGAACTCAGAAAAAGTTGAAACTTGGCATGGTATCATCATTTGAAACACATAGCATGTGTTTAAAAGTTGAGAGGATTACGGCAAAAACTGGATGCACTTCGTGTACAAACTGGACCATCTCTTTCAAAGTACGAGGGTTTCAGACGAAAACACATCTGTTTCAAAGGCATTTCATTTTTCTAAACATATTTCAACTCAAGACTTTGTTTGCATCCAACATGAATCAATCAAAGCCACATACTAATATTTGAACCCTTTCTAACTTCATTTGCTATTTTTCATGCATTTAATGATTTATTTTGAGCTAAATGACCCTGTAATTGGAAAGCACTACAGTTGAACTCAGAAAAAGTTGAAACTTGGCATGGTTTTTCATCATTTGACTCACATAGCATGTGTGCAAAAGTTGAGAGGATTACGGCAAAAACTGGATGCACTTCGTGTACAAACTGGACCATCTCTTTCAAACTACGAGCGTTTCAGACAAAAACTCATCTGTTTCAAATGCATTTCATTTTTCTAAACTTATTTCAACTCAAGACTTTTTTTGCATCCAACATGCAACATTCAAAACCACATACTAAAATTTCAACCCTTTCTGACTTCATTTGCTATTCTTCATGCATTTAATGATTTATTTTGAGCTAAATGACCCTGTAATTGGAAAGCACTACAACTGAACTCAGAAAAAGTTGACACTTGGCATGGTACTATCATTTGACCCACATAGAATGTGTGCAAAAGTTGAGAGGATTACGGCAAAAACTGGATGCAGTTCGTGTACAAACTGGACCATCTCTTTCAAACTACGAGTGTTTTAGACGAAATACCATTTGTTTCAAAGGCAATTCATTTTTCTAAAGTTATTTCAACTCAAGACTTTATATGGATCCAACAAGCAACATTCAAAGCCACATACTAAAATTTCAACCCTTTCTGACTTCGTTTGCTATTTTTCATGCATTTAATGATTTATTTTGAGCTAAATGACCCTGTAATTGGAAAGCACTACAACTGAACTCATAAAAAGTTGAAACTTGGCATGGTACCATCATTTGACCCACATAGCATGTGTGCAAAAGTTGAGAGGAGTACGGCAAAAACTGGATGCACTTCGTGTACAAACTGGACCATATCTTTCAAACTACGAGGGTTTCACACGAAAACACATCTGTTTCAAAGGCATTTCATTTTTCTAAACTTATTTCAACTCAAGACATTTTTTTCATCGAACATGCAACATTCAAAGCCACATACTAAAATTTCAACCCTTTCTGACTTCATTTGCTATTTTTAAGGCATTTAATGATTTTTTTTGAGCTAAATGACCCTGTAATTGGAAAGGACTACACCTGAACTCAGAAAAAGTTGAAACTTGGCATGGTATCATCATTTGACACACATAGCATGTGTGAAAAAGTTGAGAGGATTACGGCCAAAACTGGGTGCACTTCGTGTACAAACTGGACCATCTCTTTCAAACTACGAGGGTTTCAAACGAAAACACATCTGTTTCAAAGGCATTTCATTTTTCTAAACTTATTTCAACTCAAGACTTTTTTTGCATCCAACATGCAACATTCAATGCCACATACAAAAATTTCAACCCTTTCTGACTACATTTTGTATTTTTCATGCATTTAATGATTTATTTTTAGCTAAATGACCCTGTAATTGGAAAGCACTACAACTGAACTCAGAAAAAGTTGAAACTTGGCATGGTACCATCATTTGACCCACATAGCATGTGTGAAAAAGTTGAGAGGATTACGGCAAAAACTGGATGCACTTCGTGTACAAACTGGACCATATCTTTCAAACTACGAGGGTTTCAAACGAAAACACATCTGTTTCAAAGGCATTTCATTTTTCTAAACTTATTTTAACTCAAGACTTTTTTTTGAATCCAACATGCAACATTCAAAGCAACATACTAAAAATTCAACCCTTTCTGACTTCATTTGCTATTTTTCATGCATTTAATGATTTATTTTGAGCTAAATGACCCTGTAATTGGAAAGCACTACACCTGAACTCATAAAAAGTTGAAACTTGGCATGGTATCATCATTTGACACACATAGCATGTGTGCCAAAGTTGAGAGGATTACGGGAAAAACTGGATGCACTTCGTGTACAAACTGGACCATCTCTTTCAAACTACGAGGGTTTCAGACGAAAACACATCTGTTTCAAAGGCATTTCTTTTTTCTAAACTTATTTCAACTCAAAACTTTTTTTGCATCCAACATGCAACATTCAATGCCACATACAAAAATTTCAACCCTTTCTGACTCCATTTGCTATTTTTCATGCATTTAATGAATTATTTTGAGCTAAATGACCCTGTAATTGGAAAGCACTACAACTGAACTCAGAAAAAGTGGAAACTTGGCATGGTACCATCATTTGACCCACATAGCATGTGTGAAAAAGTTGAGAGTATTACGACAAAAACTGGATGCACTTCGTGTACAAACTAGACCATATCTTTCAAACTACGAGGGTTTCAGACGAAAACACATCTGTTTCAAAGGCATTTCGCTTTTATAAACTTATTTCAACTCAAGACTCTTTTTGCATCCAACATGCAACATTCAAAGACACATACTAGAATTTCAACCCTTTCTGACTTCATTTGCTATTTTTCATGCATTTAATGATTTATTTTGAGCTAAATGACCCTGTAATTGGAAAGCACTACAACTCAACTCAGAAAAAGTTGAAACTTGGCATGGTACCATCATTTGACCCACATAGCATGTGTGCAAAAGTTGAGAGTATTACGGCAAAAACTGGATGCACTTCGTGTACAAACTGGACCATATCTTTCAAACAACGAGGGTTTCAGACGAAAACACATCTGTTTCAAAGGCATTCCATTTTTCTAAACTTATTTCAACTCAAGACTTTTTTTGCATCGAACATGCAACATTCAAAGCAACATACTAAAAATTCAACCCTTTCTGACTTCATTTGCTATTTTTCATGCATTTAATGATTTATTTTGAGCTAAATGACCTTGTAATTAGAAAGCACTACAACTGAACTCAGAAAAAGATGAAACTTGGCATGGTATCATCATTTGACACACATAGCATGTGTGCAAAAGTTGAGAGGATTACGGCAAAATATGGATGCACTTCGTGTACAAACTGGACCATCTCTTTCAAACTACGAGGGTTTCAAACGAAAACACATCTGTTTCAAAGGCATTTCATTTTTCTAAACTTATTTCAACTCAAGACTTTTTTTGCATCCAACATGCAACATTCAATGCCAAATACAAAAATTTCAACCCTTTCTGACTTCATTTTCTATTTTTCATGCATTTAATGATTTATTTTGAGCTAAATGATCCTGTAATTAGAAAGCACTACAACTGAACTCAGAAAAAGATGAAACTTGGCATGGTACCATAATTTGACCCACATAGCATGTGTGAAAAACTTGAGAGGATTACGGCAAAAACTGGATGCACTTCGTGTACAAACTGGACCATATCTTTCAAACTACAAGGGTTTCAGACGAAAACACATCTGTTTCAAAGGCATTTCATTTTTCTAAACTTATTTCAACTCAAGACTTTTTTTGCATCCAACATGCAACATTCAAAGCCACATACTATAATTTCAACCCTTTCTGACTTCATTTGCTATTTTTCATGCATTTAATGATTTATTTTGAGCTAAATGACCCTGTAATTGGATAGTACTACAACTCAACTCAGAAAAAGTTGAAACTTGGCATGGTACCATCATTTGACCCACATAGCATGTGTGAAAAAGTTGAGAGGATTACGGCAAAAACTGGATGCACTTCGTGTACAAACTGGACCATATCTTTCAAACTACGAGGGTTTCAGACGAAAACACATCTGTTTCAAAGGCATTTCATTTTTCTAAACTGATTTCAACTCAATACTTTTTTTGCCTCCAACATGCAACATTCAAAGCTACATACTAAAATTTCAACCCTTTGTGACTTCATTTGCTATTTTTCATGCATTTAATGATTTATTTTGAGCTAAATGACCCTGTAATTGGAAAGCACTACAACTGAACTCAGAAAAAGTTGAAACTTGGCATGGTATCATCATTTGACCCACATAGCATGTGCAAAAGTTGACAGGATTACGGCAAAAACTGGATGCACTTCGTGTACAAACTGGACCATCTCTTTCAAACTACGAGGGTTTCAGACGAAAACACATCTGTTTCAAAGGCATTTCTTTTTTCTAAACTTATTTCAACTCAAAACTTTTTTTGCATCCAACATGCAACATTCAATGCCACATACTAAAATTTCAACCCTTTCTGACTCCATTTTCTATTTTTCATGCATTTAATGAATTATTTTGAGCTAAATGACCCTGTAATTGGCAAGCACTACAACTGAACTCAGAAAAAGTTGAAACTTGGCATGGTACCATCATTTGACCCACATAGCATGTGTGAAAAACTTGAAAGTATTACGGCAAAAACTGGATGCACTTCGTGTACAAACTGGACCATATCTTTCAAACTACGAGGGTTTCAGACGAAAACACATCTGTTTCAAAGGCATTTCATTTTTCTAAACTTATTTCAACTCAAGACTTTTTTTGCATCCAACATGCAACATTCAAAGCCACATACTAGAATTTCAACCCTTTCTCACTTCATTTGCTATTTTTCATGCATTTAATGATTTATTTTGAGCTAAATGACCCTGTAATTGGAAAGCACTACAACTCAACTCAGAAAAAGTTGAAACTTGGCATGGTACCATCATTTGACCCACATAGCGTGTGTGCAAAAGTTGAGAGTATTACGGCAAAAACTGGATGCACTTCGTGTACAAACTGGACCATATCTTTCAAACAACGAGGGTTTCAGACGAAAACACATCTGTTTCAAAGGCATTCCATTTTTCTAAACTTATTTCAACTCAAGACTTTTTTTGCATCGAACATGCAACATTCAAAGCAACATACAAAAAATTCAACCCTTTCTGACTTCATTTGCTATTTTTCATGCATTTAATGATTTATTTTGAGCTAAATGACCCTGTAATTGGAAAGCACTACACCTGAACTCAGAAAAAGTTGAAACTTGGCATGGTATCATCATTTGACACACATAGCATGTGTGCAAAAGTTGAGAGGATTACGGCAAAAACTGGATGCACTTCGTGTACAAACTGGACCATCTCTTTCAAACTACGAGGGTTTCAAACGAAAACACATCTGTTTCAAAGGCATTTCATTTTTCTAAACTTATTTCAACTCAAGACTTTTTTTGCATCCAACATGCAACATTCAATGCCAAATACAAAAATTTCAACAATTTCTGACTTCATTTTCTATTTTTCATGCATTTAATGATTTATTTTGAGCTAAATGACCTTGTAATTAGAAAGCACTACAACTGAACTCAGAAAAAGATGAAACTTGGCATGGTACCATCATTTGACCCACATAGCATGTGTGAAAAAGTTGAGAGGATTACGGCAAAAACTGGATGCACTTCGTGTACAAACTGGACCAGATGTTTCAAACGACAAGGGTTTCAGACGAAAACACATCTGTTTCAAAGGCATTTCATTTTTCTAAACTTATTTCAACTCAAGACTTTTTTGGCATCCAACATGCAACATTCAAAGCCACATACTAGAATTTCAACCCTTTCTGACTTCATTTGCTATTTTTCATGCATTTCATGATTTATTTTGAGCTAAATGACCCTGTAATTGGAAAGGACTACAACTCAACTAAGAAAAAGTTGAAACTTGGCATGGTACCATCATTTGACCCACATAGCATGTGTGTAAAAGTTGAGAGTATTACGGCAAAAACTGGATGCACTTCGTGTACAAACTGGACCATCTCTTTCAAACTACGAGGGTTTCAGACGAAAACACATCTGTTTCAAAGGCATTTCATTTTTCTAAACTGATTTCAACTCAATACTTTGTTTGCCTCCAACATGCAACATTCAAAGCTACATACTAAAATTTCAACCCTTTGTGACTTCATTTGCTATTTTTCATGCATTTAATGATTTATTTTGACCTAAATGACCCTGTAATTGGAAAGCACTACAACTGAACTCAGAAAAAGTTGAAACTTGGCATGGTATCATCATTTGAACCACATAGAATGTGTGCAAAAGTTGAGAGGATTACGGCAAAAACTGGATCCATTTCGTGTACAAACTGGACCATCTCTTTCAAAGTACGAGGGTTTCAGACGAAAAAACATCTGTTTCAAAGGCATTTCATTTTTCTAAACTTATCTCAACTCAAGACTTTTTTTGCATCCAACATGCAACATTCAAAGCAACATACTAAAATTTCAACCCTTTGTGACTTCATTTCATATTTTTCATGCATTTAATGATTTATTTTGAGCTAAATGACCCTGTAATTGGAAAGCACTACAACTGAAATCAGAAAAAGTTGAAACTTGGTATGGTACCATCATTTGACCCACATAGCATGTGTGAAAAAGGTGAGAGGATTACGGCAAAAACTGGATGCACTTCGTGTACAAACTGGACCATATCTTTCAAACTACGAGGGTTTCAGACGAAAACACATCTGTTTCAAAGGCATTTCATTTTTCTAAACTTATTTCAACTCAAGACTTTTTTGCATCCAACATGCAACATTCAAAGCCACATCCTAAAATTTCAACCCGTTCTGACTTCATTTGCTTTTTTTCATGCATTTAATGATTTATTTTGAGCTAAATGACCCTGTAATTGGAAAGCACTACAAGTGAACTCAGAAAAAGTTGAAACTTGGTATGGTACTATCATTTGACCCACATAGTATGTGTACAAAATTTGAGAAGATTACGGCAAAAACTGGATGCACTTCGTGTACAAACTGGACATCTCTTTCAAACTACGAGGGTTTCAGACGAAAACACATTTGTTTCAAAGGCATTTCATTTTTCTAAACTTATTTCAACTCAAGACTTTTTTTGCATCCAACATGCAACATTCAAAGCAACTTACTAAAATTTCACCCCTTTTTGACTTCATTTGCTATTTTTCATGCATTTAATGATTTATTTTGAGCTAAAAGACCCTGTAATTGGAAAGCACTACAACTGAACTCAGAAAAAGTTGAAACTTGGCATGGTACTATCATTTGACACACATAGAATGTGTGCAAAAGTTGAGAGGTTTACGGCAAAAACTTGATGCACTTCGTGTACAAACTGGACCATCTCCTTCAAACTACGAGGGTTTGAGACGAAAACACATTTTTTTCAAAGGCATTTCATTTTTCTAAACTTATTTCAAATCAAGACTTTTTATGGATCCAACAAGCAACATTCAAAGCCACATACTAAAATTTCAACCCTTTCTGACTTCATTTGCTATTTCTCATGCATTTAATGATTTATTTTGAGCTAAATGACCCTGTAATTGGAAAGCACTACAACTGAACTCAGAAAAAGTTGGAACTTGGCATGGTATCATCATTTGACCCACATAGCATGTGTGCAAAAGGTGAGAGGATTATGGAAAAAACTGGATGCACTTCGTGTACAAACTCGACCATATCTTTCAAACTACGAGGGTTTCAGACGAAAACACATTTGTTTCAAAGGCATTTCATTTTACTAAACATATTTCAACTCAACACTTTTTTTGCATCCAACATGCAACATTCAAAGCCACATACTCAAATTTCACCCCTTTTTGACTTCATTTGCTATTTTTCATGCATTTAATGATTTATTTTGAGCTAAAAGACCCTGTGATTGGAAAGCACTATAGCTGAACTCAGAAAAAGTTGAAACTTGGCATGGTACTATCATTTGACCCACATAGAATGTGTGCAAAAGTTGAGAGGATTATGGCAAAAACTGGATGCACTTCGTGTACAAACTGCACCATCTCTTTCAAACTACGAGGGTTTAAGACGAAAACACATTTGTTTCAAAGGCATTTCATTTTTCTAAACATATTTCAACTCAATACTTTTTTTTCATACAACATAGAACATTCAAAGCCACATACTAAAATTTCAACCCTTTCTGACTTCATTTGCTATTTTTCATGCATTTAATGATTTATTTTGAGCTAAAAGACCCTGTGATTGGAAAGCACTATAGCTGAACTCAGAAAAAGTTGAAACTTGGCATGGTACTATCATTTGACCCACATAGAATGTGTGCAAAAGTTGAGAGGATTACGGCAAAAACTGGATCCATTTCGTGTACAAACTGGACCATCACTTTCAAAGTACGAGGGTTTCACACGAAAACACATCTGTTTCAAAGGCATTTCATTTTTCTAAACTTATTTCAACTCAAGACTTTTTTTGCATCCAACATGCAACATTCAAAGCAACATACTAAAATTTCAACCCTTTGTGACTTCATTTGATATTTTTCATGCATTTAATGATTTATTTTGAGCTAAATGACCCTGTAATTGGAAAGCACTACAACTGAACTCAGAAAAAGTTGAAACTTGGTATGGTACCATCATTTGACCGACATAGCATGTGTGCAAAAGTTGAGAGGATTACGGCAAAAACTGGATGCACTTCGTGTACAAACTGGACCATATCTTTCAAACAACGAGGGTTTCAGACGAAAACACATCTGTTTCAAAGGCATTTCATTTTTCTAAACTTATTTCAACTCAAGACTTTTTTTGCAGACTACATGCAACATTCCAAGCCACATACTAAAATTTCAACCATTTCTGACTTCATTTGCTATTTTTCATTCATTTAATGATTTATTTTGAGCTAAATGACCCTGTAATTGGAAAGCACTACAACTGAACTCAGAAAAAGTTGAAACTTGGTATGGTACTATCATTTGACCCACATAGTATGTGTACAAAATTTGAGAAGATTACGGCAAAAACTGGATGCACTTCGTGTACAAACTGGACCATCTCTTTCAAACTACGAGGGTTTCAGACAAAAACACATTTGTTTCAAAGGCATTTCATTTTTCTAAACTTATTTCAACTCAAGAATTTTTTTGCATCCAACATGCAACATTCAAAGCAACTTACTAAAATTTCACCCCTTTTTGACTTCATTTGCTATTTTTCATGCATTTAATGATTTATTTTGAGCTAAAAGACCCTGTAATTGGAAAGCACTACAACTGAACTCAGAAAAAGTTGAAACTTGGCATGGTACTATCATTTGACCCACATAGAACGTGTGCAAAAGTTGAGAGGATTACGGCAAAAACTTGATGCACTTCGTGTACAAACTGGACCATCTCCTTCAAACTACGAGGGTTTCAGACGAAAACACATTTGTTTCAAAGGCATTTCATTTTTTAAACTTATTTCAAATCAAGACTTTTTATGGATCCAACAAGCAACATTCAAAGCCACATATTAAAATTTCAACCCTTTCTGACTTCATTTGCTATTTCTCATGCATTTAATGATTTATTTTGAGCTAAATGACCCTGTAATTGGAAAGCACTACAACTGAACTCAGAAAAAGTTGAAACTTGGCATGGTATCATCATTTGACCCACATAGCATGTGTGCAAAAGTTGAGAGGATTATGGAAAAAACTGGATGCACTTCGTGTACAAACTCGACCATATCTTTCAAACTACGAGGGTTTCAAACGAAAACACATTTGTTTCAAAGGCATTTCATTTTTCTAAACATATTTCAACTAAACACTTTTTTTGCATCCAACATGCAACATTCAAAGCCACATACTAAAATTTCACCGCTTTTTAACTTCATTTGCTATTTTTTATACATTTAATGATTTATTTTGAGCTAAAAGTCCCTGTGATTGGAAAGAACTATAGCTGAACTCAGAAAAATTTGAAACTTGGCATGGTACTATCATTTGACCCACATAGAATGTGTGCAAAAGTTGAGAGGATTATGGCAAAAACTGGATGCACTTCGTGTACAAACTGGACCATCTCTTTCAAAGTACGAGGGTTTCAGACGAAAACACATCTGTTTCAAAGGCATTTATTTTTCTAAACTTATTTCAACTCAAGACTTTTTTTGCATACAACATGAAACATTCAAAGCAACATACTAAAATTTCAACCCTTTGTGACTTTATTTGATATTTTTCATGCATTTAATGATTTATTTTGAGCTAAATGACCCTGTAATTGGAAACCACTACAACTGAACTCACAAAAAGTTGAAACTTGGTATGATACCATCATTTGACCCACATAGCATGTGTGCAAAAGTTGAGAGGATTACGGCAAAAACTGGATGCACTTCGTGTACAAACTGGACCATATCTTTCAAACAACGAGGGTTTCAGACGAAAACACATCTGTTTCAAAGGCATTTCATTTTTCTAAACTTATTTCAACTCAAGACTTTTTTTGCATCCTACATGCAACATTCAAAGCCACATACTAAAATTTCAACCCTTTCTGACTTCATTTGCTATTTTTCATGCATTTAATGATTTATTTTGAGCTAAATGACCCTGTAATTGGAAAGCACTACAACTGAACTCAGAAAAAGTTGAAACTTGGCATGGTACCATCATTTGACCCACAAAGCATGTGTGCAAAAGTTGAGAGGATTACGGCAAAAGATGGATGCACTTCGTGTACAAACTGGACCATATCTTTCAAACTACGAGGGTTTCAGACGAAAACACATTTGTTTCAAAGGCATTTCATTTTTCTAAACTTATTTCAACTCAAGACTTTTTTTGCATCCAACATGCAACATTCAAAGCCACATACTAAAATTTCACCCCTTTTTGACTTCATTTGCTATTTTTCATGCATTTAATGATTTATTTTGAGCTAAATGACACTGTAATTGGAAAGCACTACAAATGAACTCAGAAAAAGTTGAAACTTGGCATGCTATCATCATTTGACCCACATAGCATGTGTGCAAAAGGTGAGAGGATTATGGCAAAGTCTAGATGCACTTCGTGTACAAACTGGACCATCTCTTTCAAACTACGAGGTTTTTAGACGAAAACACATTTGTTTCAAAGGCATTTCATTTTTCTAAACATATTTCAACTCAAGACTTTTTTTTGCATCCAACATGCAACATTCAAAGCCACATACTAAAATTTCACCCCTTTTTGACTTCATTTGCTATTTTTCATGCATTTAATGATTTATTTTGAGCTAAAAGACCCTGTGATTGGAAAGCACTACCAGTGAACTCAGAAAAAGTTGAAACTTGGCATGGTATCATCATTTGACCCACATAACATGTGTGCAAAGGTTGAGAGGATTACGGCAAAAACTGGATGCATTTCGTGTACAAACACGACCATCTCTTTCAAAGTACGAGGGTTTCAGACGAAAACACATCTGTTTCAAAGGCAGTTCATTTTTCTAAACTTATTTCAACTGAAGACTTTTTTTCATCCAAATGCAACATTCAAAGCCACATACTAAAATTTCAACCCTTTCTGACTTCATTTGCTATTTTTCATGCATTTAATGATTTATTTTGAACTAAATGACCCTGTAATTGGAAAGCACTACAACTGAACTCAAAAAAAGTTGAAACTTGGCATGGTACCATCATTTCACCAACATAGCATGTGTGCAAAAGTTGAGAGGATTACGGAAAAAACTGGATGCACTTCGTGTACAAACTAGACCATATCTTTCAAACTACGAGGGTTTCAGACGAAAACACATCTGTTTCAAAGGCATTTCATTTTTCTAAACTTATTTCAACTCAAGACTTTTTTTTGCATCCAACATGCAACATTAAAAGCCACATACTAAAATTTCAACCCTTTTTGACTTCATTTGCTATTTTTATGCATTTAATGATTTATTTTGAGCTAAATGACCCTGTAATTGGAAAGCACTACAACTGAACTAAAAAAAAGATGAAACTTGGCATGGTACCATCATTTGACCCAAAAATCATGTGTGCAAAAGTTGAGAGGATTACGGGAAAATTTGGATGCACTTCGTGTACAAACTGGACCATCTCTTTCAAACTATGAGGGTTTTAGACGAAAACACATTTGTTTCAAAGGCATTTCATTTTTCTAAACTTATTTCAACTCAAGACTTTTTTTTGCATCCAACATGCAACATTCAACGCCACATACTAAAATTTCAACCCTTTCTGACTTCATTTGCTATTTTTCATGCATCTAATGAATTATTTTGAGCTAAATGACCCTGTAATTGGAAAGCACTACAACTGAACTCAGAAAAAGTTGAAACTTGGCATGGTACTATCATTTTCCCCACATACAATGTGTGCAAAATTTGAGAGGATTACGGCAAAAACTGGATGCACTTCGTGTACAAACTGGACCATCTCTTTCAAACTATGAGGGTTTCAGACGAAATCACATTTGCTTCAAAGGCATTTCATTTTTCTAAACTTATTTCAACTCAAGACTTTTTATGGATCCAACAAACAACATTCAAAGCCACATACTAAAATTTCAACCCTTTCTGACTTCATTTGCTATTTTTCATGCATTTAATGATTTATTTTGAGCTAAATGACCCTGTAATTGGAAAGCACTACAAGTGAACTCAGAAAAAGTTGAAACTTGGCATGGTACCATCATTTGACCCACAAAGCATGTGTGCAAAAGTTGAGAGGATTACGGCAAAAGATGGATGCACTTCGTGTACAAACTGGACCATATCTTTCAAACTAGTAGGAAATAGGCTATAGCCGCCAGCTTATTGCTAGCGGCCGCATAAAGTTGTACGCCAGTGATAGTAGCGCTGGCGTACGGAAATGTGTGCATGCCAGGGAAGTAGGTGGTATCGCTGGCGTACATATGTTTGTGCACGCCAGAGGCACGACTTGCCCCGAGCTAGGCATCGGGGCTAACTACCACTGGCGTACGGCTGCCGTGCCCGCCAGCGCTAGTGCAGTCACCGCTGGCGTACATATTTGGTTGTACGCCAGAAGTAATTTGCCCCGAAATTACTTTTAGCTGAGGGTTCTATTGCTGGAGGGCACTATATTTCGTACGCCAGTGGTAACGTATGTAGCTATGGCGGCCAGAAGAACTGTACGCAAGCGGTAATACCGTGCCAATTATTGATGCTTTGGTTGCCACCATGTCCCTCCATTATTGCAACACCATTATTGTTCTTCTCACTAGCACAAAGTTCCTCCCCTTCCCCCCATCTCCACCACACTTTCTAACCAATTAAAACTAGTTTAGGTGATAGATCTAGCCTCATTACCCTTCTAATTTCCTCTCTACCAAAAGAAATGGCCAAAAAATAACCAAATTTAGCTCCTTTTGGTGTGGATCCAAATATATCATCTCCTAGGTCTAGCTAGATCTATCTACATCTCTCTTCCTCTCCTACATTGTCTCACTTAAGGTGAGGGATCAACATAATTGTGTTATTCTTGTATTGTGCCCGGATATGTGATGATGTATATATGTATGTGCTATTCTCTTGATGATGATGATGCATGCATATAGTAGATGATGAAATTTTGCCGGATATGTGATGATTCATATATGTGCTATTCTTGTATTGTGCAGGAAATGATGTCAATATTATGCCGGAATGTTGATTCATTTCCGTTTCGGCAAATTTTGACACTCTCTTAGTCCTATTTGTAGGAAGGTCATGCCAAAAAATTTCATGAAAAATGATTGTTTTACTTGTCTTGTGATTCTATATCACGTGCAGGCGATATGGCGCCCGGCCGTATGAGTGAGCGCGTCGTGAACAAATATTTAAGATACGCTACAGACGACATGATACAAAATAACCGCACGGAGATAAGATGTCCGTGTCGCAAATGCAAAAAAGTGGGCTTGCTGAACCCCTTTTCGGGAGAGTTGCTGGAGCATCTGCTAATACATGGTTTCATGGATGGCCACACTCAGTGGCTTGATGAAGATGATGATGATGAAGTCCATGATGGTGCGGCGGATGATCATGATCAGCATGACAATAATAACGATCACGAGCAAGAAGACGAAGAGCCGCTTGATGATCCTCCCGCACATGATGTTGGAGATCTAGAAGATGCTGAACAACACGTAACCGAAGACGATGACATGCAAACACTGCTAGCTTCAGCCGTGCGGGACCCTCATCTCAAAGAGCTGCTTCTAAAGAAGACGACTAACTGCAGATTTGCTAGTATAGAGGAAGCTAAGCTAGCACAACTGGAGGTAGACTCGAATACTCCGTTGTATCCAGGTTGTGGATCGGAAGACTCTCGCTTGAAAGTAGTGCTCGATGTTCTCAAAATGAAGGCAAAACACAAATGGACCGACGTAAGCGTCGACGCTAGCCTGCAATACTGGCAGAGTAAGCTTCCGGAGGGCAACTCGTGTCCTACAAGTTGTGATGAGGCCAAGAAAGTCGTGTGCCCCTTTGATTTACCGCATGAAAAATACCACGTGTGCATCAATGATTGCTACATTTATCGGAAAGAGGACGCAGACATGATCACATGTCCGGTGTGCAATGCCGCTCGATACAAGAAAGGGAAGAAAGAACCTCGGAAAGTTGTGTGGTACTTTCCCCTGATTCCCCGTTTGCAGCGGTATTTCATGGACTACAAGGAAGCAAAGCTCATGCGGTGGCACGCAGACAGAAAAAATGTAGTGCTGAAAGATCCAAAACGGTGTGAAAAGGCAGTTTTGACACACCCTTCGGACGCAAGCCAATGGAGAGCATTAGACGACGTCGATGCAAGTTTCACGGCAGATCCGAGGAACCTCAATTTGGGTGTGAGCACCGACGGAGTGAATCCGTACAGCAACCAGAGCAGCACACATAGCACTTGGCCCGTGTTTGTATGGATATACAACCTTCCCCCCTGGTTATGCATGAAGAGTAAGTACATACACATGTGCATTCTAATTCAAGGGCCAAAACAACCAGGCAACGACATCAATCTGTATCTAAAGCTACTGAAAGATGAGCTAGACACGTTATGGGAAGGTGTGAACACATGGGATGCCGTCGCAGAAGAATATTTCCCTATGAGAGCCGCCTTGCTTTGTACGGTGCACGACTATCTCGGCCACAGATATGTCGCAGGCCAGGTTTGCCACGGACATTGGGGATGTATGAGGTGCATGGATGATCCAACGTTTATGCAGCTTAAGAAAGATCCCGGGTCTTCAAAAACTGTCTACACGGGGCATCGAAGGTGGTTACACAAGGATAACCCGTGGAGAAGGCGTGGAGACCTTTTAAATGGTGAAGATGAGCTCCGGGGACCTCCACGTAAGAGGTGCGGTGAAGAAATATATGAGTTGTTGAATGATTGGGATCAGTGCCCTAAGCCAGGAAAGAAGCAAAAGGCACCAAAACCGCTCCTCGATGTATGGAAGACGAGGTCTGTGTTTTGGGACTTGAAGTACTGGCCTGTTCTCAATACGCCTCATTGCCTTGATCTAATGCATATCACGAAGAATGTGTTCGAGAGTTTGTTTGCCACTCTGCTCAACATGCCGGAAAAAACCAAAGATGATCCGAAAGCAAGAAATGACCTGATACATCTAGGTATTAGGGAAGAGCTTCACGGGGGAATCGAGTCATCGGATGATGAGGAGACGAACCGACACAAGGGAAAAAGGGTTAAGAAAAATGACTACCGTTTCCCCCCATCCTGTTTCACTCTAAGTGAGAACGAGCTCCAACAATTGATCAAGTGCCTTCTAGGAGTCAAAACCCCTTTCGGTTATTGTGGGCTGATAAGCAGATATCTAGACCAACAGAAACAAAGGTTCAGCGGGATGAAGTCTCATGACTGTCATGTGATGATGACGCAAATATTTCCGGTTGCGATTCGAGGGATAATGGACAAGCACGTACGCGAAACTCTTTTCGGTTTCTGTAACTTTTTCGACGTGATCTCTCGAAAGTCGATTACACGGAAGCAACTCTCAAGGTTGCAGGAAGAGATCGTTGTGATATTATGCGAACTTGAGATTTACTTTCCACCCGCATTCTTTGATATTTGTGTGCATCTGTTGGTCCATATCGTGGATGATATCATCCACCTCGGACCGGCGTTCCTGCACAACATGATGCCGTTCGAAAGGATGAATGGAGTCATCAAAGGATTCGTTCGTAACAGGGCCCGTCCGGAAGGAAGCATCGTTCAGGGCTATCTCACCGAAGAGTGCATCTCCTTCTGCACAAATCTCTTGGGCGAAGTCGATGACCCTATTGGCCTACCCAGAAACAGGCACCTTGGCAGGCTCGACGGAGTAGGCCACAAGAATGGCCGGAGGGAATTGCATGTGGACTTTGAAAAACGTCGCGTCGACTTTAACAGGGCAAACTTGGTAGCTCTACAACACCTTGAAATGGTCGATCCCTGGTGCAAAGAGCACGAAAACATCATTAGGAAGAAGTACATTGACCAAGGTAGGGAAAGGACAGATGGGGAAGTAATCAAAGAGCACAACTCCACTTTCTTGCGTTGGTTCAAAGAACGCCTTATCGCTGATCCACCAATGGATTGTCCAGAAGGCAGACTCTTATATGCTTTGGCACATGGTCCCTCCCCCAACGTTGCGACATTTCAGGCATATGATATAAATGGGTTCACATTCTACACGGAAGAAAAGGATGAAAGTTCCGTTTATCAAAACTCAAGAGTTACGATGGTATCCTCAATCGGTAATGAAAAATTAAGATACTACGGAAGGATCGAGGAGATATGGGAGCTTGACTACTCTGGAGAGAAGGTGCCGATGTTTCGTGTCAGATGGGCTAGGAGATCAACTATCATGAAAGAAAACAAATACTTCACCACCATGGTTATACCCGAAGCCGGCAACACTTCATCAAGCGTGAACGTCACTGCGCAAAATGAGCCATGGGTATTGGCTAAGCACGTGTCGCAATGCTTCTTCATAACAGACCCCTGTAGGCCTAGCCGTATGGTCGTGAGGAGAGGCAAAAGAAACATCATAGGAATGGCTGACGAAGACGACTTCGATATGTTCGGTGACCCAAATATCGAAGATGATGAAGATGATGATGATAGGACAAAATACACCACAAGAAGGAGCAGAACGACGCTACCTAGGTCAGGTCGTCCGTTCAAAAGAAGTAGTCATGATGTCGGGCTAAATTATGCAACTGCGACAAAAAAAGGAAAGAAAATTACCAAACGCTAAGAAAGACGCGCAATGTGTGCGAAGAAACTAGCAGCTAGTATTGATTTATCTTTTGTATGAGACTACAAACTTGTTGTATCGATGAACTAATATTCGATGACACTCTTATTATATGTACCTCTCTTTTGTAACATATATCTTTGACTATACTTGCAATTCTGTTATTAAGTCATAAATTTTTTGACCATTTTTATATGAAAACAACCTTTTTAATAAAATAAAGAGAAAAGCAAATATCATCAAGAATAAAAAAAGCAAATACAAAAAAAGCAAATACAAAAGAAAGAAGATTACCTCCGGCGGCCACCTATCCAGTACGCCAGTGGTAGTATCACCTCTGGCGGACTCCTGCCTTCGACCGCCAGAGAGACAAAGTACCACTGGCGTACGCCTGCCTGACGACTGCCAGTGGTAGTTGTGTACCTATTGACTATTGCACGCACCCACCCGGCCCGCATCTCTCCTCCACTCCTCTCCTCTACTTCTCTCTTCTAGCCCGCGCCTCCCATCGCCGCCGCCGCCTCCCCGTGGACGCCTCTGTCACGACCTTGCCGCCGGAAGGATCCGCCGGCTAGGGTTCGGAGGTGTGCCGCGATTCGAATCAGAGGAGTACCAGACTGGAAGCCTCCCCGTGGACGCTTCCCATCCGCCCCCCCTCCAGGTCGCCGGGCTAGGGTTCATCGCCGCCGTCTGGGCTAGTCCGAGAGGAGGCCGACGACGAGCGTGTGCTGGTCCGTGGAGGCGAATAGCAGGTCGCCGACGACCACGAGACAGGTACGTCGATCTCCTTGCCTTGCTTCCCTTCCCCAATCACCCACCAGTTAATAAAATGTTGCTTCTGGAACCTAGAACCCTAAAAGATGCTACCTAGTTGCTCCTGCTTTAGTTTCTGCCGTACGTATTGTGCGATTTGCTCTGTTATGCATGAATGATGAAGTCAAGTATTGGAGTGTCTCTACTTCTACTTGCATAAATGATTGTTTGGAGTGACACAAGACTGGATTTCTTGTTTTTCAGAGTATTAGTTCAGAATCATTGTATCAGTTTTATTAATTCAGACCAAATTGGACAGCAAAAAGAAGGTTTTTTGCTTGCTGTCAGTCACGGTCACGACATTGAGCGAGCAGGCACGGGGGAAAGCGTGAGGTAGTTGCACCAGCAGAGAGTCTAGCATCCATCTCTCGTTTCTTGTTGGGTAGCTAGCAATGGCATGGAAATGCATGGACCATTTCGTTTTATTTAGGCACTAGCGTTCCATGCCGTTTCATGGATTGTTTGGTGCTATACGTGACACATTGGAATGCGTGAGGCTCATGCTCGTGTCTCACCTACTAAAAAAGATTGGTTGTGTGCGTGGTGCTTGTCCTAGCTAGGATGTTTAGCTCGGGTTCTTTGTGATTTATGGGTAAGTAAACAAGGGTGG
Source organism: Bromus sterilis (assembly GCA_950022295.1). NCBI lineage: Eukaryota > Viridiplantae > Streptophyta > Magnoliopsida > Poales > Poaceae > Bromus > Bromus sterilis. The sequence goes on along the minus strand of OX465599.1, from coordinate 275,897,502 downwards.
CTGGACATGTGTACTAGGAGTGGTAGTACCAAGCAAGCCATGTGAGATGGATTCATGGTGGAGTTGCTGCCCAGCTACTTTATTATTAACTCATGCTGCAAGTCCCACATGAAGTGAGGTACTGCCTGGTTGTACCACCATGGGAGCAGCAGTAATTATTCATGCAACACTGATGAATGGTAGTAGTAGAAGATTCCACATCACAAAAAACCCATGTGGATGCCAGATTTGTGAAGATCCTCACTAAACAATTACTCTAGATGCTAGTACATAAGAACACTATCAAAAAGGCTTTGAATGATTCCAGTGTGATGTACTACATTCTATCCAAGTGATACCTACAATTTACTCTGAAACTTGTACTAGCTAGGAGATTGGGGGATGAAGATGAAGATGGGGTGTTCCTGATACAGCCAAGTTCTTCTGGCTCTACTACTGTAGCAGTAGTATCTTCATTTTATTCACAAGCTGTTGCCGATTCGGCAATAGTTAGTGCCAATGATGAGGTTCAAACGATTTGTTGTTCCTGTCCACGCAATCAGCTTAGCTGAGTTGAGGTGAGGTGAGGCAATGAGGGTCCATGCATGACGAGTGATGTTGACGCAGCTTGCTCAAATTAGGCACCCAAATTGGTTAGTTAAGGCCGGCAGTCCAGCGACAGGGCGAGATTAGCTATCCTCCATCCTGCTTTAGCAATCAAGCAGCTTGTCCTGAACCCAACATATGTAGCCAGACACATACTTGTTGGGAATGATAATGCAAAAGAAGTAAATTCAGTTGTTTTTTGTTTTAGTTTTTTTAATGCTTTCTGCTGACTGCTCTGTGCCCCAGCATATTTCCAGTTTTCTTGCACACTTTTTATTTAACATGACATCAGAATAAACTACTTCATACTCATATCTAGCTAGCTATCTAATCAGTACTATATTTTGCTGTTGTTTTGTTGGCACTAACTTATGTGTTCTTACAATGTAGAAAAGCAAGACGAGTTGCCACCGTACCAGCCCCCGTGTGCTATAGCCTGTGAGGTGATCTCTTCATCTTATAGCTTTATGCATGTGTGCTAGCTGCTAGCTGCTGTTGTGTGGTGTTGCTAGCTGCTGTTGTGTGGTGCTGCCACATTGCTGGTGCTGCTGTTGTTTGCTGCTGCTAGCCGCTGTTGTGTGGTGCTGCCACATTGCTGGTGCTGTTGTTGTGTGGTGCTGCCACATTGCTGGTGCTGCTGTTGGTGCTGCTGCTAGCTGCTGTTGTGTGGTGTTGTATCCAGTTTGCAGGTACCCATGAGGCCTTGAGATTGCCGAAATGTTGATTAACTTCCGTTCCGGCAAATTCGGGTACTCCATATGTCCTATTTTCAGCAAAGGTCATGCCAAAATTTTCCGTGAATTTTTGCATGACTTATGCTAAAAATAGGACATAGCAAAGTAATATATATTTTTAGTGCATAGAAAAGTAATATATATTTTTAAATGACCTAGTATACACACATGCTACATTTTTATAACTCATTTTGCATTAACCTATCCCACTTACTAGTAGTATTTTTAAATGGTTATAATAGATGTCAAACAACGATGAAGCCGGTGGTTCTCGGGTACCTGTCGATCCTGAGGAGCATCATCCTTATTTCTCAATGCTTGCGGGTGAACACTTTGACGCTGATCAACATGATGAAGACGGGGATGCAGGCAATGAGACCACTACTAGTGGTGCCGGGGATGGCAACGAGACCACTACTAGTGGTGCCGGGGATGGCAACGCGACATCTAGTAGCGAAGCCAAGCGGCAGCGTAAGGAAAGGGGCCCAAAGAAGCTCCGCACCATCCGGGAAGAATTTACGGAGGTGGACCCCGCAAGCGGTTTGCCTACACTTCCTGTTTATGTTGCAAAAGGGTACGGCAACAGCATTGGATGCATCCTTCGAGAACTTGTCAACCTCAATGAAGAGGACTTAAGGTCAAAAAGCAATGAACCTTTGGCCACCCTCCTCATTCAGCGGTTGCACGCGCGATAAAAGTTCCCGGAATCCTATGATAACCTTGATATCAAGAAAAATCTAGCGAACACATTCGCCCTAGGCAAGTTCAGCAAAGCCTTGTCCACTTGGAAATGGTATGTGAGGCAGGAGCTTGATGCGGGTTCCGATTTTGATAAGATCAAGGGCCACTGGCCCTCAATTTCGGAAGAGGACTTCAATGTTTTCAAGGCATAACATGACCTACCTGCAACTAAGGCGCTTAGGAAGTGGGGGAAAGATATGCATGAGAAGAACGTAGCTCCCCACAATCTCGGAAGCCGTGGTTACCCCGGAAAGCAGCCAGTTTGGGATAAGGAGGACGCGGAAAGGAAAGGGCCGTACCCCTACCCGAAGTTTAAGAACCCGCTCGGAAATCGATTTGTGCGGGCTCGATACAGGGTAAATCCAAAAACCAAGGAGCTAGTCGCGAATGCGAAGGTCAAGGACCTTGAGAACAAAATTCGGGAGGAAGAATCATTAGCTCAATCTCAAGGATCCTCAACCCAGGTGCCGTTTGACAACTCTTTTGAAAGGGCGCTAAACAGGGTAAAGGACTTGCCGGTGTCAGCGCCGCCGCATCGTGGCCGTGTGGTGGGCGCCGGACTCAGTCACAAACATTCATTTTACTACCCCGAGACCAAGGAGGCACGAAAGGAGAGGAAGAAGAACGAAGAGAAGAATGTGAGGGAAGAATTGGAGACCGTGAAAGCTGAGATGCCCAACATAATCTCGGCGCAAGTGACACAGACGGTCAACGACCTCCTTCCTACCATGATGAAGTCGATTGCGGAATGGATCGACGGAGGCCGACAAGGGCCTATCCCAGTGATCACCTTAGGTGCCAGCGGCTCGAATAATGAGCCGCCTATTGTGGAGAATACGACGGCGACCGGCAACACACCACAAGGTGTTAGGGATGAATCGTCGGCCGGCACAGCTCCTCGTAGCATCCCTTCCATCTCTTACACGCCGGCGGCCGTCCGCGGTGCTTCCTCATTAGACGAGCTCAAAGCCTTGACGGTAAATAAGCGCCGCAAAAGTCTCGACTAGTTTAATTTGCGCTTGCTTGCCCCTCTCTAACGCCTTACATGTTTTCGCAGGCCGATGAGGTGGGATGCACATTGCTATTACAAGTTAACAATGAGCTGAAGGACGTGGCAAAGGCACGTATCGTGGCACCACTTAACCGTGTGTTCCACACAGTGCCTATGGCCGATACCATGTTTAGGGTTGCATTGGACCGGGTGTTTCCGGGTTGCTCCAATTTGGATCCTCCGACTCAACCCCCCGAAGCCGATAGCGAGTTGAACCTCGAACAATGCTTGTCTTGGCCCATGCTATGGCCTAAAGAACTGATTCGTGTGGACTCTTGTTTCACCACCCCACAGCAAAACGAGCCCTTTGCTGCTCAACCTGCGGATCTTGATCACGACGACAATGATGCTCGCGTCGAAGACTTCCTCGTTGATTACGAGGAAGTATTACCTGCTGCCAGCGAGGGTCCTCTTGATGATACACAAGTCGCCGGTCCGAGCCAGGGTCCTCCCTCCTGCCGTGCAGATCAGACAGAGAAATTTTGCTCGAGGCGTCTATTCTCTTCTCAAGGAGCGCCAGAAGCACCCCCCCTTCAGCCCTGGTGATCCAGCTGGTCTCATCCAAGACACACTCAAAGAGGCGCTCCAAGATTCATTTGTGCAGCGTAGCAGGAAGACGACGGGGCAGAAAAGAATTAAGAAACGTGCCTTTGACTCCACCAGCCAGCCGGTGGAGGGGTGTAGGAAGCCGGTACGGGTCCAGGACAAGGTACCCATCATAAACTGGCATCCGATCCATGAGTTGGGTAAACCTATGTTGCCGCCAAAATTTTTAGAAATCGTCACTTCGGATATGAGGAGCCTCCATAATTCTGTTCTCTATGTGGAGTCGAATCTTGCCAAGGATGACAATCCAACATACCCGCTTTTCATAGGAAAGGTACCGGAGGGCTTGGGCTTTGTGGATCAATACCCAGGGGACTTGTTCTTCTTGAGGTTTAATGACATCTTTGACATGTTCCACATGAATGCGCTCCACCCATCCATGGTCCGCCGGGTTGCGCTCAGCTTGGCTCACCAGCTCATCAAAGAGAATACCCCGAATGTCGCTATAATGGACCCCTTCTACATGCAAGAAATGTTCTTGAACAACCCTAAGGGTAAGGTAGCGGCAATGAAGTACATCGAAGATTTCTTCGTGGATCATCCCTCCAAGAACATATTTCTCATGCCTTACTTTCCTGAGTAAGTCATTCTCGCTTGCAGCTGTAACATGCTTTAGTAGATTTCCTATCGTTAAACTAATCTGAGGCTGATAATCTCTTTGAACCACGAACTATTTTGTGTAGCAACCAATACGGCACCCTCATCGCTCTGGAGCCGAAAGACTCGCTTGCCATATATCTCGACTCGGGGAGTCATCAGAATTACAAAGACTACAAGCTAATCAAAGATGTTCTAGATGATGCTCTCACTGGCTACTCTTATAGGGAGGGCATCATAAAAAGAAAAAATCTAAGGCGAGGAAAGTACACATTCATACATAAAACTGAGTTCGCCTGCATCAAGCAGGCGCCAGGCAGTACGAGGGAGGCCTGGTACGTCATCTATCATATGCGAGAGTATATAAAGGATGAACAACGACTACAATATTCGTCGTCTCTCGCAAAATGGTGCGATACCTTGGCGGGGTCCTCCGATGCCGAAATAAGACAAGAGTTCGGCCAGATTCAGCAAATGATCGCGCGTACGATCACCATGGATGTGATACATAGCGATGGGGTGTTCTTCTACAGTCATCGTCCACCACCTAACGCTGAAATAGAAGCCCGCTTACATCAACATGGCGATGACAGACCGTTCAACTCATTGCAAGGTTGTCTCCCGTTTCCTCCATTGAAGACGAAGCCGAAGTCGAAGCCGAAGCCAAGCAAGAAGTGAGAGGATGTATTCTCTATGCATGTAGCTAGTTTTTTTCGAACAATCGATGAACATGTGTTGTAAACTTTATCTCATGTTGAACTTGTGTACGTATTACATGATGCATGAACTAAGTCTTCTTTTATGCATGATGGACATGTAGCTAGTTTTACATTGAACTAAGTCTTCTTTTATAATGCATGAATGTACACACATCTTCCTTTTTAACTATCTTGGTTAATATTTATATATGTCTTTTATAGATGAAGAAGTGGTATGAGGTGTACGAAGGTAGCGTTCCAGGAGTCTATGAGCACTGGGAAGATTGTTTTAAGCAAGTGAACAAGTACAAGGGCAACAACTACAAGAGCACAAGAGTAAAGCGGAGGCGGAAGCTCGGTACTTGAACTACCGGCAAGGGAAAGAGAGGAAGAACCACCGGATGAAATCCAACTTCCTCGTGATCCCCTTCTTGCTCATCATCTTTACCATTCTCTTGTATGTGATATAATGAAGTCCAACTATCGAGATGTAGTTTGTGTGTGATACAATGTAGTGATGTAACTCCCAACTTGTCTATTTTTCGGTTTGTGATCTATGTGTGATACAATATGTGTGATCCACTACACAACTTCTCTATTTTGGTTAGTAATGTGATGTAACAATATTTGATCACTCTTGTATATTTGAACTTATGAATTCTGTGTATTTGTATTGTGTTGGTAAACTGTGAAAATATTTTAGTATTTGTGTGGCTGGAATAACTAGTTTTAGCAGAAAATTAATTCCAGAAAATATATTGCTGGCGTACAGAAAAGTTACTGCTGGCGGACAGTACCAAATCCAGAAATTATACCGCTGGTGTACATATTTTTGACCACTGGCGGGCAGATGTGGACGCCAGAAGCATACCTCTGGCGGGCATACTTCTTGTACGCCAGCGGTAACAGAAGCTAGCGCTGGCGTACAGTTTGTACGCCAGCGGTACCTGTTACCACTGGCGAGACAACGCTGGCGTACGCCTGCCCGCCAGTGGTAGGGAAAACCTGTACGTACGTTTCAGACGAAAACACATCTGTTTCAAAGGCATTTCATTTTTCTAAACTTTTTTGAACTCAAGACTTTTTTTGCATCCAACATGCAACATTCAAAGCCACATACTAAAATTTGAACCCTTTTTGACTTCATTTGCTATTTTTCATGCATTTAATGATTTATTTTCAGCTAAATGACCCTGTAATTGGAAAGCACTACAACTGAACTCAAAAAAAGATGAAACTTGTCATGGTACAATCATTTGACCCACATAGAATGTGTGCAAAAGTTGAGAGGATTACGGCAAAAACTGGATGCACTTCGTGTACAAACTGGACCATCTATTTCAAACTACGAGGGTTTCAGACGAAAACACATCTGTTTCAACAGCATTTTATTTTTCTATACTTATTTCAACTCAAAACTTTTTTTGCATCCAACATGCAACATTCAAAGCCACATACTAAAATTTCAACCCTTTCTGACTTCATTTGCTATTTTTCATGCATTTAATGATTTATTTTGAGCTAAATGACACTGTAAATGGAAAGCACTACAACTGAACTCAGAAAAAGTTGAAACTTAGCATGGTACCATAATTTGACCCACAAAGCATGTGTGCAAAAATTTAGAGGATTACGGCAAAATCTGGATACACTTCGTGTACAGACTGGACCATATCTTTCAAACTTCGAGGGTTTCAGACGAAAACACATCTGTTTCAAAGGAATTTCATTTTTCTAAACTTATTTCAACTCAAGACTTTTTTTGCATCCAACATGCAACATTCAAAGCCAAATACTAAAATTTCAACCCTTTCTGACTTCATTTGCTATTTTTCATGCATTTAATGATTTATTTTGAGCTAAATGACCCTGTAATTGGAAAGCACTACAACTGAACTCAGAAAAAGTTGAAACTTGGCATGGTACTATCATTTGACCCACATAGAATGTGTGCAAAAGTTGAGAGGATTACGGCAAAAACTGGATGCACTTCGTGTACAAACTGGACCATCTCTTTCAAACTACGAGGGTTTCAGCCGAAAACACATTTGTTTCAAAGGCATTTCAATTTTCTAAAATTATTTCAACTCAAGACTTTTTATGGATCCAACAAGCAACATTCAAAGCCACATACTAAAATTTCAACCCTTTCTGACTTAATTTGCTATTTTTCATGCATTTAATGATTTATTTTGAGCTAAATGACCCTGTAATTTGAAAGCACTACAACTGAACTCAGAAAAAGTTGAAACTTGGCATGGTATCATCATTTGACCCACATAGCATGTGCGCAAAAGTTGAGAGGATTACGTCAAAAACTGGATGCACTTCGTGTACAAACTGGATCATATCTTTCAAACTACGAGGGTTTCAGACGAAAACACATCTGTTTCAAAGGCATTTCATTTTCTAAACTTATTTCAACTCAAGACTTTTTTTGCATCCAACCTACAACATTCGAAGCCACATACTAAAATTTCAACCCTTTCTGACTTCATTTGCTATTTTTCATGCATTTAATGATTTATTTTGAGCTAAATGACCCTGTAATTGGAAAGCACTACAACTTAACTCAGAAAAAGTTGAAACTTGGCATGGTACTATCATTTGACGCACATAGAATGTGTGCAAAAGTTGAGATCATTACGGCAACAAATGGATGCAGTTCGTGTACAAAGTGGACCATCTCTTTCAAACTACGAGGGGTTCAGACGAAAACACATTTGTTTCAAAGGCATTTCATTTTTCTAAACTTATTTCAACTCAAGACTTTTTATGGATCCAACAAGCAATATTCAAAGCCACATACTAAAATTTCAACCCTTTCTGACTTCATTTGCTATTTTTCATGCATTTAATGATTTATTTTGAGCTAAATGACCCTGTAATTGGAAAGCACTACAACTGAACTCAGAAAAAGTTGAAACTTGGCATGGTATCATCATTTGACCCACATAGCATGTGTGCAAAAGTTGAGAGGATTCTGGAAAAAACTGGATGCACTTCGTGTACAAACTGGACCATCGATTTCAAAGTACGAGGGTTTCAGACGAAAACACATCTCTTTCAAAGGAATTTCATTTTTCTAAACTTATTTCAACTCAAGACTTTTTTTGCATCCAACATGAAACATTCAAAGCCACATACTAAAATTTCAACCCTTTCTGACTTCATTTGCTATTTTTCATGCATTTAATGATTTATTTTGAGCTAAATGACCTTGTAATTGGAAAGCACTACAAATGAACTCAGAAAAAGTTGAAACTTGGCATGGTATCATCATTTGACCCACATAGCATGTGTGCAAAAGTTGAGATCATTACGGCAACAACTGGATGCAGTTCGTGTACAAACTGGACCATCTCTTTCAAACTAGGAGGGGTTCAGACGAAAACACATTTGTTTCAAAGGCATTTCATTTTTCTAAACTTATTTCAACTCAAGACTTTTTTTGCATCCAACATGCAACATTCAAACCACATACTAAAATTTCAACCCTTTCTGCCTTCATTTGCTATTTTTCAAGCATTTAATGATTTATTTTGAGCTAAATGACCCTGTAATTGGAAAGCACTACAACTGAACTCAGAAAAAGTTGAACCTTGGCATGGTATCATCATTTGACCCACATAGCATGTGTGCAAAAGTTGAGAGGATTATGGAAAAAACTGGATGCACTTCGTGTACAAACTGGACCATCTATTTCAAAGTACGAGGGTTTCAGACGAAAACACATCTCTTTCAAAGGCATTTCATTTTTCTAAACTTATTTCAACTCAAGACTTTTTTTGCATCCAACATGCAACATTCAAAGCCACATACTAAAATTTCAACCCTTTCTGACTTCATTGTATATTTTTCATGCATTTAATGATTTATTTTGAGCTAAATGACCCTGTAATTGGAAAGCACTACAACTGAACTCAGAAAAAGTTGTAACTTGGCATGGTATCATCATTTTACCCACATAGCATGTGTGCAAAAGTTGAGAGGATTATGGCGAAAACTGGATGCACTTCGTGTACAAACTGGTCCATCTTTTTCAAACTACGTGGGTTTTAGACGAAAACACATCTGTTTCAAAGGCATTTCATTTTTCTAAACTTATTTCAACTCAACACTTTTTTTGCATCCAACATGCAACATTCAAAGCCACGTACTAAAATTTCAACCCTTTCTGACTTCATTGTATATTTTTCATGCATTTAATGATTTATTTTTAGCTAAATGACCCTGTAATTGGAAAGCACTACAACTGAACTCAGAAAAAGTTGTAACTTGGCATGGTATCATCATTTGACCCACATAGCATGTGTGCAAAAGTTGAGAGGATTATGGCGAAAACTGGATGCACTTCGTGTACAAACTGGTCCATCTCTTTCAAACTACGTGGGTTTTAGACGAAAACACATCTGTTTCAAAGGCATTTCATTTTTCTAAACTTATTTCAACTCAAGACTTTTTTTGCATCCAACATGCAACATTCAAAGCCACATACTAAAATTTCAACCCTTTCTGACTTCATTTACTATTTTTCATGCATTTAATGATTTATTTTGAGCTAAATGTCCCTGTAATTTGAAAGCACTACAACTGAACTCAGAAAAAGTTGAAACTTGCCATGGTATCATCATTTGACCCACATAGCATGTGTGCAAAAGTTGAGAGGATTGCGTCAAAAACTGGATGCACTTCGTGTACAAACTGGATCATATCTTTCAAACTACGAGGGTTTCAGACGAAAACACATCTGATTGAAAGGCATTTCATTTTCTAAACTTATCTCAACTCAAGACTTTTTTTTGCATCCAACCTACAACATTCGAAGCCACATAGTAAAATTTCAACCCTTTCTGACTTCATTTGCTAATTTTCATGCATTTAATGATTTATTTTGAGCTAAATGACCCTGTAATTGGAAAGCACTACAACTTAACTCAGAAAAAGTTGAAACTTGGCATGGTACTATCATTTGACGCACATAGAATGTGTGCAAAAGGTGAGATCATTATGGCAACAACTGGATGCAGTTCGTGTACAAACTGGACCATCTCTTTCAAACTACGAGGGGTTCAGACGAAAACACATTTGTTTCAAAGGCATTTCATTTTTCTAAACTTATTTCAACTCAAGACTTTTTATTGATCCAACAAGCAACATTCAAAGCCACATACTAAAATTTCAACCCTTTCTGACTTCATTTGCTATTTTTCAAGCATTTAATGATTTATTTTGAGCTAAATGACCCTGTAATTGGAAAGCACTACAACTGAACTCAGAAAAAGTGGAAACTTGGCATGGTACTATCATTTCACCGACATAGAATGTGTGCAAAAGTTGAGAGGATTACGGAAAAAACTAGATGCACTTCGTGTACAAACTGGACCATCTCTTTCAAACTACGAGGGTTTCAAACGAAAACACATTTGTTTCAAGGCATTTCAATTTTCTAAACTTATTTCAACTCAACACTTTTTTGCATCCAACATGCAACATTCAAAGCCACATACTAAAATTTCAACCCTTTCTGACTTCATTTGCTATTTTTCATGCATTTAATGATTTATGTTGAGCTAAATGACCCTGTAATTGGAAAGCACTACAACTGAACTCAGAAAAAGTTGAAACTTGGCATGGTACTATCATTTGACCCACATAGCATGTGTGTAAAAGTTGAGAGGATTACGACAAAAACTAGATGCACTTTGTGTACCAACTGGACCATCTCTTTCAAACTACGAGGGTTTCAGACGAAAACACATTTGTTTCAAAGGCATTTAATTTTTCTAAACTTATTACAACTCAACACTTTTTATGGATCCAACAAGCAACATTCAAAGCCACATACTAAAATTTCAACCCTTTCTGACTTCATTTGCTATTTTTCATGCATTTAATGATTTATTTTGAGCTAAATGACCCTGTAATTGGAAAGCACTACAACTGAACTCATAAAAAGTTGAAACTTGGCATGGTATCATCATTTGACCCACATAGCATGTGTGCAAAAGTTGATAGGATTATGGAAAAAACTGGATGCACTTCATGTACAAACTGGACCATATCTTTCAAACTACGAGGGTTTCAGACGAAAACACATCTCTTTCAAAGGCATTTCATTTTTCTAAACTTATTTCAACTCAAGACTTTTTTTCATCCAACATGCATCATTCAAAGCCACATACTAAAATTTCAACCCTTTGTGACTTCATTTGCTATTTTTCATGCATTTAATGATTTATTTTGAGCTAAATGACCCTGTAATTGGAAAGCACTACAACTGAACTCAGAAAAAGTTGAAACTTGGCATGGTATCATCATTTGACCCACATAGCATGTGTGCAAAAGTTGAGAGGATTATGGCAAAGGCTGGATGCCCTTCGTGTACAAACTGGACCATCTCTTTCGAACTACGAGGGTTTCAGACGAAAACACATTTGTTTCAAAGGCATTTCATTTTTCCAAACTTATTTCAACTCAACACTTTTTATGGATCCAACAAACAACATTCAAAGCCACATATTAAAATTTCAACCCTTTCTGACTTCATTTGCTATTTTTTATGCATTTAATGATTTATTTTGAGCTAAATGACCCTGTAATTGGAAAGCACTACAACTGAACTCAGAAAAAAGTTGAAAGTTGGCATGGTATCATCATTTGACCCACATAGCATGTGTGCTAAAGTTTAGAGGATTATGGCAAAACCTGCATGCACTTCGTGTACAAACTGGACCATCTCTTTCAAAGTACGAGGGTTTCAGACGAAAACACATCAGTTTCAAAGGCATTTCATTTTTCTAAACTTTTTTAAACTCAATACTTTTTTTGCATCCAACATGCAACATTCAAAGCCACATACTAAAATTTCAAGCCTTTCTGACTTCATTTGCTATTTTTCATGCATTTAATGATTTATTTTGAGCTAAATGACCCTGTAATCGGAAAGCACTACAAGTGAACTCAGAAAAAGTTGAAACTTGGCATGGTATTATCATTTAACCCACATCGCATGTGTGCAAAACTTGAGAGGATTACGGCAAAAACTGGATGCATTTCATGTACAAACTGGACCATCTCTTCCAAAGTACGAGGGTTTCAGACGAAAACACATCTGTTTGAAAGTCATTTCATTTTTCTAAACTTATTTCAACTCAAGACTTTTTTTTCATCCAAATGCAACATTCAAAGCCACATACTCCCTCCGTTTCTTTTTACTCCGTATATTAGATTTGGTCAAAATCAATCTTCATAAAGTTTGACCAAGTTTATATTAAAAAGTATCAACATTTATAATATCAAAGTTATATAATATAAAAATTAATTTCATGATAAATGTAATGGTAATTTTTTATATTATGGATGTTGATAGATTTTTCTATATACTTGGTCAAACTTTATGAAGATTGACTTTGACCAAACCTTATATGCGAAGTAAAAAGAAACGGAGGGAGTACTAAAATTTCAACCCTTCCTGACTTCATTTGCTATTTTTCATGCATTTAATGATTTATTTTGAGCTAAATGACCCTGTAATTGGAAAGCACTACAACTGAACTCAGAAAAAGTTGAAACTTGGCATGGTACCATCATTTTACCAACATAGCATGTGTGCAAAAGTTGAAAGGATTGCGACAAAAACTAGATGCACTTCGTGTACAAACTGGACCATATCTATCAAACTACGAGGGTTTCAGACGAAAACACATCTGTTTCAAAGGCATTTCATTTTTCTAAACTTATTTCAACTCAAGACTTTTTTTTCATACAACATGCAACATTCAAAGCCACATACTAAAATTTCAACCCTTTCTGACTTCATTTGCTATTTTTCATGCATTTAATGATTTATTTTGAGCTAAATGACCCTGTAATTGGAAAGCACTACAACTTAACTCAGAAAAAGTTGAAACTTGGCATGGTATCATCATTTGACCCACATAGCATGTGTGCAAAAGTTGAGAGGATTATGGCAAAGGCTGGATGCACTTCGTGTACAACCTGGACCATCTCTTCCAAACTACGAGGGTTTCAGCCGAAAACACATTTGTTTCTAAGGCATTTCATTTTTCTAAAATTATTTCAACTCAAGACTTTTTATGGATCCAACAAGCAACATTCAAAGCCACATACTAAAATTTCAACCCTTTCTGACTTCATTTGCTATTTTTCATGCATTTAATGATTTATTTTGAGCTAAATGTCCGTGTAATTTGAAAGCACTACAACTGAACTCAGAAAAAGTTGAAACTTTGCATGGTATCATCATTTGACCCACATAGCATGTGTGCAAAAGTTGAGAGGATTACGTAAAAAACTGGATGCACTTCGTGTACAAACTGGATCATATCTTTCAAACTACGAGGGTTTCAGACGAAAACACATCTGTTTCAAAGGCATTTCATTTTCTAAACTTATTTCAACTCAAGACTTTTTTTTATCCAACCTACAACATTCGAAGCCACATAGTAAAATTTCAACCCTTTCTGACTTCATTTGCTAATTTTCATGCATTTAATGATTTATTTTGAGCTAAATGACCCTGTAATTGGAAAGCACTACAACTTAACTCAGAAAAAGTTGAAACTTGGCATGGTACTATCATTTGACGCACATAGAATGTGTGCAAAAGTTGAGATCATTACGGCAACAACTGGATGCAGTTCGTGTACAAACTGGACCATCTCTTTCAAACTACGAGGGGTTCTGACGAAAACACATTTGTTTCAAAGGCATTTCATTTTTCTAAACTTATTTCAACTCAAGACTTTTTTTGGATCCAACAAGCAACATTCAAAGCCACATACTAAAATTTCAACCCTTTCTGACTTTATTTTCTATTTTTCATGCATTTAATGATTTATTTTGAGCTAAATGACCCTGTAATTGGAAAGCACTACAACTGAACTCAGAAAAAGTTGAACCTTGGCATGGTATCATCATTTGACCCACATAGCATGTGTGCAAAAGTTGAGAGGATTATGGAAAAAACTGGATGCACTTCGTGTACAAACTGGACCATCTATTTCAAAGTACGAGGGTTTCAGATGAAAACACATCTCTTTCAAAGGCATTTCATTTTTCTAAACTTATTGCAACTCAAGACTTTTTTTGCATCCAACATGCAACATTCAAAGCCACATACTAAAATTTCAACCCTTTCTGACTTCATTGTATATTTTTCATGCATTTAATGATTTATTTTGAGCTAAATGACCCTGTAATTGGAAAGCACTACAACTGAACTCAGAAAAAGTTGTAATTTGGCATGGTATCATCATTTGACCCACATAGCATGTGTGCAAAAGTTGAGAGGATTATGGCGAAAACTGGATGCACTTCGTGTACAAACTGGTCCATCTCTTTCAAACTACGTGGGTTTTAGACGAAAACACATCTGTTTCAAAGGCATTTCATTTTTCTAAACTTATTTCAACTCAAGACTTTTTTTGCATCCAACATGCAACATTCAAAGCCACATACTAAAATTTCAACCCTTTCTGACTTCATTTGCTATTTTTCATGCATTTAATGATTTATTTTGAGCTAAATGACCCTGTAATTGGAAAGCACTACAACTGAACTCAGAAAAAGTTGAAACTTGGCATGGTATCATCATTTGACCCACATAGCATGTGTGCAAAAGTTGAGAGGATTATGAAGAAAACTGGATGCACTTCGTGTACAAACTGGTCCATCTCTTTCAAAGTACGAGGGTTTCAGACGAAAACACATCTATTTCAAAGGCATTTCATTTTTCTAAACTTATTTAAACTCAATACTTTTTTTGCATCCAACATGCAACATTCAAAGCCACATACTAAAATTTCAACCCTTTCTCACTTCATTTGCTATTTTTCATGCATTTAATGATTTATTTTGAGCTAAATGACCCTGTAATTGGAAAGCACTACAACTGAACTCAGAAAAAGTTGTAACTTGGCATGGTATCATCATTTGACCCACATAGCATGTGTGCAAAAGTTGAGATGATTACGGCGAAAACTGGATGCACTTCGTGTACAAACTGGTCCATCTCTTTCAAAGTACGAGGGTTTTAGACGAAAACACATCTATTTCAAAGGCATTTCATTTTTCTAAACTTATTTAAACTCAATACTTTTTTTGCATCCAACATGCAACATTCAAAGCCACATACTAAAATTTCAACCCTTTCTGACTTCATTTGCCATTTTTCATGCATTTAATGATTTATTTTGAGCTAAATGACCCTGTAATTGGAAAGCACTACAACTCAACTCAGAAAAAGTTGAAACTTGGCATGGTATCATCATTTGACCCACATAGCATGTGTGCAAAAGTTGAGAGGATTACGGCAAAAACTGGATGCATTTCTTGTACAAATTGGACCATCTTTTTCAAAGTACGAGGGTTTCAGATGAAAACACATCTGTTTCAAAGGCATTTCATTTTTCTAAACTTATTTCAACGCAAGACTTTTTTTGCATCCAACATTCAACATTCAAAGCCACATACTAAAATTTCAACCCTTTCTGACTTCATTTGCTATTTTTCAAGCATTTAATGATTTATTTGGAGCTAAATGACCCTGTAATTGGAAAGCACTACAACTGAACTCAGAAAAAGTGGAAACTTGGCATGGTACTATCATTTCACCCACATAGAATGTGTGCAAAAGTTGAGAGGATTAAGGAAAAAACTGGATGCACTTCGTGTACAAACTGGACCATCTCTTCCAAAGTACGAGGGTTTCAGACGAAAACACATCTGTTTCAAAGGCATTTCATTTTTCTAAACTTATTTCAACTCAAGACTTTTTTTCATCCAAATGCAACATTCAAAGCCACATACTCCCGCCGTTTCTTTTTACTCCGTATATAAGATTTGGTCAAAATCAATCTTCATAAAGTTTGACCAAGTTTATATTAAAAAGTATTAACATTTATAATATCAAAGTTATATAATATAAAAATTAATTTCATGATAAATTTAATGGAATTTTTTTATATTATGGATGTTGATAGATTTTTCTATATAGTTGGTCAAACTTTATGAAGATTGACTTTGACCAAACCTTATATGCGAAGTAAAAAGAAACGGAGGGAGTACTAAAATTTCAACCCTTCCTGACTTCATTTGCTATTTTTCATGCATTTAATGATTTATTTTGAGCTAAATGATCCTGTAATTGGAAAGCACTACAACTGAACTAAGAAAAAGTTGAAACTTGGCATGGTACCATCATTTGACCAACATAGCATGTGTGCAAAAGTTGAGAGGATTACGGCAAAAACTGGATGCACTTCGTGTACAAACTGGACCATATCTTTCAAACTACGAGGGTTTCAGACGAAAACACATCTGTTTCAAAGGCATTTCATTTTTCTAAACTTATTTCAACTCCAGACTTATATTTCATCCAACATGCAAGATCCAAAGCCACATACTAAAATTTCAACCCTTTCTGACTTCATTTGCTATTTTTCATGCATTTAATGATTTATTTTGAGCTAAATGACCCTGTAATGGGAAAGCACTACAACTGAACTCAGAAAAAGTTGAAACTTGGCATGGTACTATCATTTGACCCACATAGAATGTGTGCAAAAGTTGAGAGGATTACGGCAAAAACTGGATGCACTTCGTGTAAAAACTGGACCATCTCTTTCAAACTACGAGGGTTTCACACGAAAACACATCTGTTTCAAAGGCATTTCATTTTTCTAAACTTATTTCAACTCAAGACTTTTTTTTCATCCAACATGCAACATTCAAAGCCACATACTAAAATTTCAACCCTTTCTGACTTCATTTGCTAGTTTTCATGCATTTAATGATTTATTTTGAGCTAAATGACCCTGTAATTGGAAAGCACTACAACTTAACTCAGAAAAAGTTGAAACTTGGCATGGTACTATCATTTGACGCACATAGAATGTGTGCAAATGTTGAGATCATTACGGCAACAACTGGATGCAGTTCATGTACAAACTAGACCATCTCTTTCAAACTACGAGGGGTTCTGACGAAAACACATTTGTTTCAAAGGCATTTCATTTTTCTAAACTTATTTCAACTCAAGACTTTTTTTGGATCCAACAAGCAACATTCAAAGCCACATACTAAAATTTCAACCCTTTCTGACTTCATTGGCTATTTTTTATGCATTTAATGATTTATTTTGAGCTAAATGACCCTGTAATTGGAAAGCACTACAACTGAACTCAGAAAAAGTTGAACCTTGGCATGGTATCATCATTTGACCCACATAGCATGTGTGCAAAAGTTGAGAGGATTATGGAAAAAACTGGATGCACTTCGTGTACAAACTGGACCATCTATTTCAAAGTACGAGGGTTTCAGCCGAAAACACATCTCTTTCAAAGGCATTTCATTTTTCTAAACTTATTTCAACTCAAGACTTTTTTTGCATCCAACATGCAACATTCAAAGCCACATACTAAAATTTCAACCCTTTCTGACTTCATTGTATATTTTTCATGCATTTAATGATTTATTTTGAGCTAAATGACCCTGTAATTGGAAAGCACTACAACTGAACTCAGAAAAAGTTGTAATTTGGCATGGTATCATCATTTGACCCACATAGCATGTGTGCAAAAGTTGAGAGGATTATGGCGAAAACTGGATGCACTTCGTGTACAAACTGTCCATCTCTTTCAAACTACGTGGGTTTTAGACGAAAACACATCTTTTTCAAAGGCATTTCATTTTTCTAAACTTATTTCAACTCAAGACTTTTTTTGCATCCAACATGCAACATTCAAAGCCACATACTAAAATTTCAACCCTTTCTGACTTCATTTGCTATTTTTCATGCATTTAATGATTTATATTGAGCTAAATGACCCTGTAATTGGAAAGCACTACAACTGAACTCAGAAAAAGTTGTAACTTGGCATGGTATCATCATTTCACCCACATAGCATGTGTGCAAAAGTTGAGAGGATTATGGCGAAAACTGGATGCACTTCGTGCACAAACTGGTCCATCTCTTTCAAAGTATGAGGGTTTCAGACGAAAACACATCTATTTCAAAGGCATTTCATTTTTCTAAACTTATTTAAACTCAATACTTTTTTTGCATCCAACATGCAACATTCAAAGCCACATACTAAAATTTCAACCCTTTCTCACTTCATTTGCTATTTTTCATGCATTTAATGATTTATTTTGAGCTAAATGACCCTGTAATTGGAAAGCACTACAACTGAACTCAGAAAAAGTTGTAACTTGGCATGGTATCATCATTTGACCCACATAGCATGTGTGCAAAAGTTGAGATGATTACGGCGAAAACTGGATGCACTTCGTGTACAAACTGGTCCATCTCTTTCAAAGTACGAGGGTTTTAGACGAAAACACATCTATTTCAAAGGCATTTCATTTTTCTAAACTTATTTAAACTCAATACTTTTTTTGCATCCAACATGCAACATTCAAAGCCACATACTAAAATTTCAACCCTTTCTGACTTCATTTGCCATTTTTCATGCATTTAATGATTTATTTTGAGCTAAATGACCCTGTAATTGGAAAGCACTACAACTCAACTCAGAAAAAGTTGAAACTTGGCATGGTATCATCATTTGACCCACATAGCATGTGTGCAAAAGTTGAGAGGATTACGGCAAAAACTGGATGCATTTCGTGTACAAATTGGACCATCTTTTTCAAAGTACGAGGGTTTCAGATGAAAACACATCTGTTTCAAAGGCATTTCATTTTTCTAAACTTATTTCAACTCAAGACTTTTTTTCATCCAAATGCAACATTCAAAGCCACATACTAAAATTTCAACCCTTTCTGACTTCATTTGCTATTTTTCATGCATTTAATGATTTATTTTGAGCTAAATGACCCTGTAATTGGAAAGCACTACAACTGAACTCAGAAAAATTTGAAACTTGGCATGGTACCATCATTTGACCAACATAGTATGTGTGCAAAAGTTGAGAGGATTACGGCAAAAACTGAATGCACTTTGTGTACAAAATGGACATATCTTTCAAACTACGAGGGTTTTAGACGAAAACATATCTGTTTCAAAGGCATTTCATTTTTCTAAACTTATTTCAACGCAAGACTTTTTTTGCATCCAACATTCAACATTCAAAGCCACATACTAAAATTTCAACCCTTTCTGACTTCATTTGCTATTTTTCAAGCATTTAATGATTTATTTGGAGCTAAATGACCCTGTAATTGGAAAGCACTACAACTGAACTCAGAAAAAGTGGAAACTTGGCATGGTACTATCATTTCACCCACATAGAATGTGTGCAAAAGTTGAGAGGATTAAGGAAAAAACTGGATGCACTTCGTGTACAAACTGGACCATCTCTTTCAAACTACGAGGGTTTCAGACGAAAACACATCTGTTTCAAAGGCATTTCATTTTTCTAAACTTATTTCAACTCAAGACTTTTTTTCATCCAAATGCAACATTCAAAGCCACATACTCCCGCCGTTTCTTTTTACTCCGTATATAAGATTTGGTCAAAATCAATCTTCATAAAGTTTGACCAAGTTTATATTAAAAAGTATTAACATTTATAATATCAAAGTTATATAATATAAAAATTAATTTCATGATAAATTTAATGGAATTTTTTTATATTATGGATGTTGATAGATTTTTCTATATAGTTGGTCAAACTTTATGAAGATTGACTTTGACCAAACCTTATATGCGAAGTAAAAAGAAACGGAGGGAGTACTAAAATTTCAACCCTTCCTGACTTCATTTGCTATTTTTCATGCATTTAATGATTTATTTTGAGCTAAATGATCCTGTAATTGGAAAGCACTACAACTGAACTAAGAAAAAGTTGAAACTTGGCATGGTACCATCATTTGACCAACATAGCATGTGTGCAAAAGTTGAGAGGATTACGGCAAAAACTGGATGCACTTCGTGTACAAACTGGACCATATCTTTCAAACTACGAGGGTTTCAGACGAAAACACATCTGTTTCAAAGGCATTTCATTTTTCTAAACTTATTTCAACTCCAGACTTATATTTCATCCAACATGCAAGATCCAAAGCCACATACTAAAATTTCAACCCTTTCTGACTTCATTTGCTATTTTTCATGCATTTAATGATTTATTTTGAGCTAAATGACCCTGTAATGGGAAAGCACTACAACTGAACTCAGAAAAAGTTGAAACTTGGCATGGTACTATCATTTGACCCACATAGAATGTGTGCAAAAGTTGAGAGGATTACGGCAAAAACTGGATGCACTTCGTGTAAAAACTGGACCATCTCTTTCAAACTACGAGGGTTTCACACGAAAACACATCTGTTTCAAAGGCATTTCATTTTTCTAAACTTATTTCAACTCAAGACTTTTTTTTCATCCAACATGCAACATTCAAAGCCACATACTAAAATTTCAACCCTTTCTGACTTCATTTGCTAGTTTTCATGCATTTAATGATTTATTTTGAGCTAAATGACCCTGTAATTGGAAAGCACTACAACTTAACTCAGAAAAAGTTGAAACTTGGCATGGTACTATCATTTGACGCACATAGAATGTGTGCAAATGTTGAGATCATTACGGCAACAACTGGATGCAGTTCATGTACAAACTAGACCATCTCTTTCAAACTACGAGGGGTTCTGACGAAAACACATTTGTTTCAAAGGCATTTCATTTTTCTAAACTTATTTCAACTCAAGACTTTTTTTGGATCCAACAAGCAACATTCAAAGCCACATACTAAAATTTCAACCCTTTCTGACTTCATTGGCTATTTTTTATGCATTTAATGATTTATTTTGAGCTAAATGACCCTGTAATTGGAAAGCACTACAACTGAACTCAGAAAAAGTTGAACCTTGGCATGGTATCATCATTTGACCCACATAGCATGTGTGCAAAAGTTGAGAGGATTATGGAAAAAACTGGATGCACTTCGTGTACAAACTGGACCATCTATTTCAAAGTACGAGGGTTTCAGCCGAAAACACATCTCTTTCAAAGGCATTTCATTTTTCTAAACTTATTTCAACTCAAGACTTTTTTTGCATCCAACATGCAACATTCAAAGCCACATACTAAAATTTCAACCCTTTCTGACTTCATTGTATATTTTTCATGCATTTAATGATTTATTTTGAGCTAAATGACCCTGTAATTGGAAAGCACTACAACTGAACTCAGAAAAAGTTGTAATTTGGCATGGTATCATCATTTGACCCACATAGCATGTGTGCAAAAGTTGAGAGGATTATGGCGAAAACTGGATGCACTTCGTGTACAAACTGTCCATCTCTTTCAAACTACGTGGGTTTTAGACGAAAACACATCTTTTTCAAAGGCATTTCATTTTTCTAAACTTATTTCAACTCAAGACTTTTTTTGCATCCAACATGCAACATTCAAAGCCACATACTAAAATTTCAACCCTTTCTGACTTCATTTGCTATTTTTCATGCATTTAATGATTTATATTGAGCTAAATGACCCTGTAATTGGAAAGCACTACAACTGAACTCAGAAAAAGTTGTAACTTGGCATGGTATCATCATTTGACCCACATAGCATGTGTGCAAAAGTTGAGAGGATTATGGCGAAAACTGGATGCACTTCGTGCACAAACTGGTCCATCTCTTTCAAAGTATGAGGGTTTCAGACGAAAACACATCTATTTCAAAGGCATTTCATTTTTCTAAACTTATTTAAACTCAATACTTTTTTTGCATCCAACATGCAACATTCAAAGCCACATACTAAAATTTCAACCCTTTCTCACTTCATTTGCTATTTTTCATGCATTTAATGATTTATTTTGAGCTAAATGACCCTGTAATTGGAAAGCACTACAACTGAACTCAGAAAAAGTTGTAACTTGGCATGGTATCATCATTTGACCCACATAGCATGTGTGCAAAAGTTGAGATGATTACGGCGAAAACTGGATGCACTTCGTGTACAAACTGGTCCATCTCTTTCAAAGTACGAGGGTTTTAGACGAAAACACATCTATTTCAAAGGCATTTCATTTTTCTAAACTTATTTAAACTCAATACTTTTTTTGCATCCAACATGCAACATTCAAAGCCACATACTAAAATTTCAACCCTTTCTGACTTCATTTGCCATTTTTCATGCATTTAATGATTTATTTTGAGCTAAATGACCCTGTAATTGGAAAGCACTACAACTCAACTCAGAAAAATTTGAAACTTGGCATGGTATC
The DNA here is from genome assembly GCA_950022295.1 of Bromus sterilis. Taxonomy (NCBI): domain Eukaryota; kingdom Viridiplantae; phylum Streptophyta; class Magnoliopsida; order Poales; family Poaceae; genus Bromus; species Bromus sterilis. Next base: position 275,875,271 of record OX465599.1, on the reverse strand, counting down.
ATCATTTGACCCACATAGCATGTGTGCAAAAGTGGAGAGGATTACGGCAAAAACTGGATGCATTTCGTGTACAAATTGGACCATCTTTTTCAAAGTACGAGGGTTTCAGATGAAAACACATCTGTTTCAAAGGCATTTCATTTTTCTAAACTTATTTCAACTCAAGACTTTTTTTCATCCAAATGCAACATTCAAAGCCACATACTAAAATTTCAACCCTTTCTGACTTCATTTGCTATTTTTCATGCATTTAATGATTTATTTTGAGCTAAATGACCCTGTAATTGGAAAGCACTACAACTGAACTCAGAAAAATTTGAAACTTGGCATGGTACCATCATTTGACCAACATAGTATGTGTGCAAAAGTTGAGAGGATTACGGCAAAAACTGAATGCACTTTGTGTACAAAATGGACATATCTTTCAAACTACGAGGGTTTTAGACGAAAACATATCTGTTTCAAAGGCATTTCATTTTTCTAAACTTATTTCAACGCAAGACTTTTTTTGCATCCAACATTCAACATTCAAAGCCACATACTAAAATTTCAACCCTTTCTGACTTCATTTGCTATTTTTCAAGCATTTAATGATTTATTTGGAGCTAAATGACCCTGTAATTGGAAAGCACTACAACTGAACTCAGAAAAAGTGGAAACTTGGCATGGTACTATCATTTCACCCACATAGAATGTGTGCAAAAGTTGAGAGGATTAAGGAAAAAACTGGATGCACTTCGTGTACAAACTGGACCATCTCTTTCAAACTACGAGGGTTTCAGACGAAAACACATTTGTTTCAAGGCATTTCAATTTTCTAAACTTATTTCAACTCAAGACTTTTTTACTTCCAACATGCAACATTCAAAGCCACATACTAAAATTTCAACCCTTTGTGACTTCATTTGCTATTTTTCATGCATTTAATGATTTATGTTGAGCTAAATGACCCTGTAATTGGAAAGCACTACAACTGAACTCAGAAAAAGTTAAACTTGGCATGGTACTATCATTTGACCCACATAGCATGTGTGCAAAAGTTGAGAGGATTACGGCAAAAACTAGATGCACTTTGTGTACAAACTGGACCATCTCTTTCAAACTACGAGGGTTTCAGACGAAAACACATTTGTTTCAAAGGCATTTCATTTTTCTAAACTTATTTCAACTCAAGACTTTTTATGGATCCAACAAGCAACATTCAAAGCCACATACTAAAATTTCAACCCTTTCTGACTTCATTTGCTATTTTTCATGCATTTAATGATTTATTTTGAGCTAAATGACCCTGTAATTGGAAAGCACTACAACTGAACTCAGAAAAAGTTGAAACTTGGCATGGTATCATCATTTGACCCACATAGCATGTGTGCCAAAGTTGAGAGGATTATGGAAAAAACTGGATGCACTTCATGTACAAACTGGACCATATCTTTCAAACTACGAGGGTTTCAGACGAAAACACATCTCTTTCAAAGGCATTCTAAACTTATTTCAACTCAAGACATTTTTATCATCCAACATGCATCATTCAAAGCCACATACTAAAATTTCAACCCTTTGTGACTTCATTTGTTATTTTTCATGCATTTAATGATTTATTTTGATCTAAATGACCCTGTAATTGGAAAGCACTACAACTGAACTCAGAAAAAGTTGAAACTTGGCATGGTATCATCATTTCACCCACATAGCATGTACGCAAAAGTTGAGAGGATTATGGCAAAGGCTGGATGCACTTCGTGTACAAACTGGACCATCTCTTTCGAACTACGAGGGTTTCAGACGAAAACACATTTGTTACAAAGGCATTTCATTTTTCTAAACTTATTTCAACTCAACACTTTTATGGATCCAACAAACAACATTCAAAGCCACATACTAAAATTTCAACCCTTTCTAACTTCATTTGCTATTTTTCATGCATTTAATGATTTATTTTGAGCTAAATGACCCTGTAATTGGAAAGCACTACAACTGAACTCAGAAAAAAGTTGAAAGTTGGCATGGTATCATCATTTGACCGACATAGCATGTGTGCTAAAGTTGAGAGGAATATGGCAAAAACTGCATGCACTTCGTCTACAAACTGGACCATCTCTCTCAAAGTACGAGGGTTTCAGACGAAAACACATCAGTTTCAAAGGCATTTCATTTTTCTAAACTTTTTTAAACTCAATACTTTTTTTGCATCCAACATGCAACATTCAAAGCCACATACTAAAATTTCAAGCCTTTCTGACTTCATTTGCTATTTTTCATGCATTTAATTATTTATTTTGAGCTAAATGACCCTGTAATCGGAAAGCACTACAACTGAACTCAGAAAAAGTTGAAACTTGGCATGGTATTATCATTTAACCCACATAGCATGTGTGCAAAAGTTGAGAGGATTACGGCAAAAACTGGATGCATTTCGTGTACAAACTGGACCATCTCTTCCAAAGTATGAGGGTTTCAGACGAAAACACATCTGTTTCAAAGGCATTTCATTTTTCTAAACTTATTTCAACTCAAGACTTTTTTTCATCCAAATGCAACATTCAAAGCCACATACTCCCGCCGTTTCTTTTTACTCCGTATATAAGATTTGGTCAAAATCAATCTTCATAAAGTTTGACCAAGTTTATATTAAAAAGTATTAACATTTATAATATCAAAGTTATATAATATAAAAATTAATTTCATGATAAATTTAATGGAATTTTTTTATATTATGGATGTTGATAGATTTTTCTATATAGTTGGTCAAACTTTATGAAGATTGACTTTGACCAAACCTTATATGCGAAGTAAAAAGAAACGGAGGGAGTACTAAAATTTCAACCCTTCCTGACTTCATTTGCTATTTTTCATGCATTTAATGATTTATTTTGAGCTAAATGATCCTGTAATTGGAAAGCACTACAACTGAACTAAGAAAAAGTTGAAACTTGGCATGGTACCATCATTTGACCAACATAGCATGTGTGCAAAAGTTGAGAGGATTACGGCAAAAACTGGATGCACTTCGTGTACAAACTGGACCATATCTTTCAAACTACGAGGGTTTCAGACGAAAACATATCTGTTTCAAAGGCATTTCATTTTTCTAAACTTATTTCAACTCCAGACTTATATTTCATCCAACATGCAAGATCCAAAGCCACATACTAAAATTTCAACCCTTTCTGACTTCATTTGCTATTTTTCATGCATTTAATGATTTATTTTGAGCTAAATGACCCTGTAATGGGAAAGCACTACAACTGAACTCAGAAAAAGTTGAAACTTGGCATGGTACTATCATTTGACCCACATAGAATGTGTGCAAAAGTTGAGAGGATTACGGCAAAAACTGGATGCACTTCGTGTAAAAACTGGACCATCTCTTTCAAACTACGAGGGTTTCACACGAAAACACATCTGTTTCAAAGGTATTTCATTTTTCTAAACTTATTTCAACTCAAGACTTTTTTTTCATCCAACATGCAACATTCAAAGCCACATACTAAAATTTCAACCCTTTCTGACTTCATTTGCTAGCTTTCATGCATTTAATGATTTATTTTGAGCTAAATGACCCTGTAATTGGAAAGCACTACAACTTAACTCAGAAAAAGTTGAGACTTGGCATGGTACTATCATTTGACGCACATAGAATGTGTGCAAAAGTTGAGATCATTACGGCAACAACTGGATGCAATTCGTGTACAAACTAGACCATCTCTTTCAAACTACGAGGGGTTCTGACGAAAACACATTTGTTTCAAAGGCATTTCATTTTTCTAAACTTATTTCAACTCAAGACTTTTTTTGGATCCAACAAGCAACATTCAAAGCCACATACTAAAATTTCAACCCTTTCTGACTTCATTTGCTATTTTTTATGCATTTAATGATTTATTTTGAGCTAAATGACCCTGTAATTGGAAAGCACTACAACTGAACTCAAAAAAAGTTGAACCTTGGCATGGTATCATCATTTGACCCACATAGCATGTGTGCAAAAGTTGAGAGGATTATGGAAAAAACTGGATGCACTTTGTGTACAAACTGGACCATCTATTTCAAAGTACGAGGGTTTCAGACGAAAACACATCTCTTTCAAAGGCATTTCATTTTTCTAAACTTATTTCAACTCAAGACTTTTTTTGCATCCAACATGCAACATTCAAAGCCACATACTAAAATTTCAACCCTTTCTGACTTCATTGTATATTTTTCATGCATTTAATGATTTATTTTGAGCTAAATGACCCTGTAATTGGAAAGCACTACAACTGAACTCAGAAAAAGTTGTAATTTGGCATGGTATCATCATTTGACCCACATAGCATGTGTGCAAAAGTTGAGAGGATTATGGCGAAAACTGGATGCACTTCGTGTACAAACTGGACCATCTCTTTCAAACTACGAGGGTTTTAGACGAAAACACATCTGTTTCAAAGGCATTTCATTTTTCTAAACTTATTTCAACTCAATACTTTTTTTGCATCCAACATGCAACATTCAAAGCCACATACTAAGATTTCAACCCTTTCTAACTTCATTTGCTATTTTTCATGCATTTAATGATTTATTTTGAGCTAAATGACCCTGTAATTGGAAAGCACTACAACTGAACTCAGAAAAAGTTGAAACTTGGCATGGTACCATCATTTGACCCACAAAGCATGTGTGCAAAAGTTGAGAGGATTACGGCAAAAGCTGGATGCACTTTGTGTACAGAATGGACCATATCTTTCAAACTACGAGGGTTTCAGACGAAAACACATCTGTTTCAAAGGAATTTCATTTTTCTAAACTTATTTCCACTCAAGACTTTTTTTTCATCAAACATGCAACATTCAAAGCCAAATACTAAAATTTCAACCCTTTCTGACTTCATTTGCTATTTTTCATGCATTTAATGATTTATTTTGAGCTAAATGACCCTGTAATTGGAAAGCACTACAACTGAACTGAGAAAAAGTTGAAACTTGGCATGGTATCATCATTTGACCCACATAGCATGTGTGCAAAAGTTGAGAGGATTATGGCAAAAACTGGATGCACTTCGTGTGCAAAACTGGACCATCTCTTTCGAACTACGAGGGTTTCAGAAGAAAACACATCTGTTTCAAAGGCATTTCATTTTTCTAAACTTATTTCAACTCAAGACTTTTTTTGCATCCAACATGCAACATTCAAAGCCACATACTAAAATTTTAACCCTTTCTCACTTCATTTGCTATTTTTCATGCATTTAATGATTTATTTTGAGCTAAATGACCCTGTAATTGGAAAGCACTACAACTGAACTCAGAAAAAGTTGAAACTTGGCATGGTACTATCATTTCACCCACATAGAATGTGTGCAAAAGTTGAGAGGATTACGGAAAAAACTGGATGCACTTCGTGTACAAACTGGACCATCTCTTTCAAACTACGAGGGTTTCAGACGAAAACACATTTGTTTCAAGGCATTTCATTTTTCTAAACTTATTTCAACTCAAGACTTTTTTTGCATCCAACAAGCAACATTCAAAGCCACATACTAAAATTTCAACCCTTTCTGACTTCATTTGCTTTTTTTCATGCGTTTAATGATTTAGTTTGAGCTAAATGACCCTGTAATTGGAAAGCACTACAACTGAACTCAGAAAAAGTTGAAACTTGGCATGGTATCATCATTTGACCCATATAGCATGTGTGCAAAAGTTGAGAGGATTATGGAAAAAACTGGATGCACTTCGTGTACAAACTGGACCTTCTGTTTCAAACTACGAGGGTTTCAGACGAAAACACATTTGTTTCAAAGGCATTTCATTTTCTAAACTTATTTCAACTCAAGACTTTTTATGGATGCAACAAGCAACATTCAAAGCCACATACTAAAATTTCAACCCTTTCTGACTTCATTTAGTATTTTTCATGCATTTCATGATTTATTTTGAGCTAAATGACCCTGTAATTGGAAAGCACTACAACTGAACTCAGAAAAAGTTGAAACCTGGCATGGTATCATCATTTGACCCACACAGCATGTGTGGAAAAGTTGAGAGGATTATAGCAAAAACTGGATGCACTTCATGTACAAACTGGACCATATCTTTCAAACTACGAGGGTTTCAGACGAAAACACATCTCTTTCAAAAGCATTTCATTTTTCTAAGGTTTTTCAACTCAAGACTTTTTTTTCATCCAACATGCAACATTCAAAGCCACATACTAAAATTTGAACCCTTTCTGACTTCATTTGCTTTTTTTCATGCGTTTAATGATTTAGTTTGAGCTAAATGACCCTGTAATTGGAAAGCACTACAACTGAACTCAGAAAAAGTTGAAACTTGGCATGGTATCATCATTTGACCCACATAGCATGTGTGCAAAAGTTGAGAGGATTATGGCAAAAACTGGATGCACTTCGTGTACAAACTGGACCTTCTGTTTCAAACTACGAGGGTTTCAGACGAAAACACATTTGTTTCAAAGGCATTTCATTTTCTAAACTTATTTCAACTCAAGACTTTTTATGGATGCAACAAGCAACATTCAAAGCCACATACTAAAATTTCAACCCTTTCTGACTTCATTTGCTTTTTTTCATGCATTTAATGATTTATTTTGAGCTAAATGACCTTGTAATTGGAAAGCACTACAACTGAACTCAGAAAAAGTTGAAACTTGGCATGGTACCATCATTTCACCCACATAGAATGTGTGCAAAAGTTGAGAGGATTACGGAAAAAACTGGATGCACTTCGTGTACAAACTGGACCATCTCTTTCAAACTACGAGGGTTTCAGACGAAAACACATTTGTTTCAAGGCATTTCATTTTTCTAAACTTATTTCAACTCAAGACTTTTTTTGCATCCAACAAGCAACATTCAAAGGCACATACTAAAATTTCAACCCTTTCTGACTTCATTTGCTTTTTTTCATGCGTTTAATGATTTAGTTTGAGCTAAATGACCCTGTAATTGGAAAGCACTACAACTGAACTCAGAAAAAGTTGAAACTTGGCATGGTATCATCATTTGACCCACATAGCATGTGTGCAAAAGTTGAGAGGATTATGGCAAAAACTGGATGCACTTCGTGTACAAACTGGACCTTCTGTTTCAAACTACGAGGGTTTCAGACGAAAACACATTTGTTTCAAAGGCATTTCATTTTCTAAACTTATTTCAACTCAAGACTTTTTATGGATGCAACAAGCAACATTCAATGCCACATACTAAAATTTCAACCCTTTCTGACTTCATTTGCTATTTTTCATGCATTTCATGATTTATTTTGAGCTAAATGACCCTGTAATTGGAAAGCACTACAACTGAACTCAGAAAAAGTTGAAACCTGGCATGGTTTCACCATTTGACCCACACAGCATGTGTGGAAAAGTTGAGAGGATTATAGCAAAAACTGGATGCACTTCATGTACAAACTGGACCATATCTTTCAAACTACGAGGGTTTCAGATGAAAACACATCTCTTTCAAAGGCATTTCATTTTTCTAAACTTATTTCATATCAAGACTTTTTTTTCATCCAACATGCAACATTCAAAGCCACATACTAAAATTTCAACCCTTTCTGACTTCATTTGCTATTTTTCATGCATTTATTGATTTATTTTGAGCTAAGTGACCCTATAATTGGAAAGAACTACAACTGAACTCAGAAAAAGTTGAAACTTGGCATGGTATCATCATTTGACTCACATAGCATGTGTGCAAAAGTTGAGAGGATTATCGCAAAGGCTGGATGCACTTCGTGTACAAACTGGACCATCTCTTTCAAACTACGAGGGTTTCAGACGAAAACACATCTGTTTCAAAGGCATTTCATTTTTCTAAACTTATTTAAACTCAATACTTTTTTTGCATCCAACATGCAATATTCAAATCCACATACTAAAATTTCAACCCTTTCTGACTTTATTTGCTATTTTTCATGCATTTAATGATTTATTTTGAGCTAAATGACCCTGTAATTAGAAAGCACTACAACTGAACTCAGAAAAAGTTGAAACTTGGCATGGTATCATCATTTGACCCACATAGCATGTGTGCAAAAGTTGAGAGGATTACGACAAAAACTGGATGCACTTCGTGTACAAACTGGACCTTCTGTTTCAAACTACGAGGGTTTCAGACGAAAACACATTTGTTTCAAAGGCATTTCATTTTCTAAACTTATTTCAACTCAAGACTTTTTATGGATGCAACAAGCAACATTCAAAGCCACATACTAAAATTTCAACCCTTTCTGACTTCATTTGCTATTTTTCAAGCATTTAATGATTTAGTTTGAGCTAAATGACCCTGTAATTGGAAAGCACTACAACTGAACTCAGAAAAAGTTGAAACTTGGCATGGTATCATCATTTTACCCACATAGCATGTGTGCAAAAGTTGAGAGGATTATGGCAAAAACTGGATGCACTTCGTGTACAAACTGGTCCATCTCTTTCAAAATACGAGGGTTTACGACGAAAACACATCTGTTTCAAAGGCATTTCATTTTTCTAAACTTATTTATACTCAATACTTTTTTTGCATGCAACATCCAACATTCAAAGCCACATACTAATATTTCAACCCTTTCTGACTTTATTTGCTATTTTTCATGCATTTAATGATTTATTTTGAGCTAAATGACCCTGTAATTGGAAAGCACTACAACTGAACTCAGAAAAAGTTGACACTTGGCATGGTAACATCATTTGACCAACATAGCATGTGTGCAAAAGTTGAGAGGATTACCGCAAAAACTGGATGCACTTCGTGTACAAACTGGACCATATCTTTCAAACTACGAGGGTTTCAGACGAAAACACATCTGTTTCAAAGGCATTTCATTTTTCTAAACTTATTTCAACTCAAGACTTTTTATGGATGCAACAAGCAACATTCAAAGCCACATACTAAAATTTCAACCCTTTCTGACTTTATTTGCTATTTTTCATGCATTTAATGATTTATTTTGAGCTAAATGACCCTGTAATTAGAAAGCACTACAACTGAACTCAGAAAAAGTTGAAACTTGGCATGGTATCATCATTTGACCCACATAGCATGTGTGCAAAAGTTGAGAGGATTACGGCAAAAACTGGATGCATTTCGTGTACAAACTCGACCATCTCTTTCAAAGTACGAGGTTTTGAGACGAAAACGCATCTGTTTCAAAGGCATTTCATTTTTCTAAACCTATTTCAACTCAAGACTTTTTTTTCATACAAATGCAACATTCAAAGCCACATACTAAAATTTCAACCCTTTCTGACTTCATTTGCTATTTTTCATGCATTTAATGATTTATTTTGAGCTAAATGACCCTTTACTTGGAAAGCACTACAACTGAACTCAGAAAAAGTTGACACTTGGCATGGTAACATCATTTGACCAACATAGCATGTGTGCAAAAGTTGAGAGGATTAAAGCAAAAACTGGATGCACTTCGTGTACAAATTGGACCATATCTTTCAAACTACGAGGGTTTCAGACGAAAACACATCTCTTTCAAAGGCATTTCGTTTTTCTAAACTTATTTCAATTCAAGATTTTTTTTTCATCCAACATGCAACATTCAAAGCCACATACTAAAATTTCAACCCTTTCTGACTTCATTTGCTATTTTTCATGCATTTAATGATTTATTTTGAGCTAAATGACCCTGTAATTGGAAAGCACTACAACTGAACTCAGAAAAAGTTGAAACTTGGCATGGTACTATCATTTCACCCACATAGAATGTGTGCAAAAGTTGAGAGAATTACGGAAAAAACTGGATGCACTTCGTGTACAAACTGGACCATCTCTTTCAAACTACGAGGGTTTCAGACGAAAACACATTTGTTTCAAGGCATTTCATTTTTCTAAACTTATTTCAACTCAATACTTTTTTTGCATCCAACATGCAACATTCAAATCCACATACTAAAATTTCAACCCTTTCTGACTTTATTTGCTATTTTTCATGCATTTAATGATTTATTTTGAGCTAAATGACCCTGTAATTAGAAAGCACTACAACTGAACTCAGAAAAAGTTGAAACTTGGCATGGTATCATCATTTGACCCACACAGCATGTGTGCAAAAGTTGAGAGGATTATGGCAAAAACTGGCTGCACTTCATGTACAAACTGGACCATATCTTTCAAACTACGAGGGTTTCACACGAAAACACATCTGTTTCAAAGGCATTTCATTTTTCTAAACTTATTTCATATCAAGACTTTTTTTCATCCAACATGCAACATTCAAAGCCACATACTAAAATTTCAACCCTTTCTGACTAATTTGCTATTTTTCTTGCATTTATTGATTTATTTTGAGCTAAGTGACCCTGTAATTGGAGAGCACTACAACTGAACTCAGAAAAAGTTGAAACTTAGCATGGTATCATCATTTGACCCTCATAGCATGTGTGCAAAAGTTGAGAGGATTATCGCAAAGGCTGGATGCACTTCGTGTACAAACTGGACCATCTCTTTCAAACTACGAGGGTTTCAGACGAAAACACATTTGTTTCAAAGGCATTTCATTTTTCTAAACTTATTTCAACTCAAGACTTTTTATGTATCCAATAAGCAACATTCAAAGACACATACTAAAATTTCAACTCTTTCTGACTTCATTTGCTATTTGTCATGCATTTAATGATTTATTTTGAGCTAAATAACCCTGTAATTGGAAAGCAGTACAACTGAACTCAGAAAAAGTTGAAACTTGGCATGGTATCATCATTTGACCCACATAGAATGTTTGCAAAAGTTAAGAGGATTTTGGCAAAAACTGGATGCGCTTCGTGTATAAACTGGACCATCTCTTTCAAAGTACGAGGGTTTCAGACGAAAACACATCTCTTTCAAACGCATTTCATTTTTCTAAATTTATTTAAACTCAAGACTTTTTTTGCATCCAACATGCAACATTCGAAGCCACATACTAAAATTTCAACCCTTTCTGACTTCATTTGCTATTTTTCATGCATTTAATGATTTATTTTGAGCTAAATGACCCTGTAATTGGAAAGCACTACAACTGAACTCGGAAAGAGTTGAAACTTGGGATGGTACTATAATTTCACCCACATAGAATGTGTGCAAAAGTAGAAAGGATTACGGAAAAAACTGGATGCACTTCGTGTACAAACTGGACCATCTTTTTCAAACTACGAGGGTTTGAGACGAAAACACATTTGTTTCAAAGGCATTTCATTTTTCTAAACTTATTTCAACTGAAGACTTTTTTTGCATCCAACAAGCAACATTCAAAGCGACATACTAAAATTTCAACCCTTTCTGACTTCATTTGCTTTTTTTCATGCGTTTAATGATTTATTTTGAGCTAAATGACCCTGTACTTGGAAAGCACTACAACTGAACTCAGAAAAAGTTGATACTTGGCATGGTACTATCATTTGACCCACATAGCATGTGTGCAAAAGTTGAGAGGATTATGGCAAAAACTGGATGCACTTCGTGTACAAGCTAGACCATCTCTTTCAAACTACGAGGGTTTCACACGAAAACACATCTGTTTCAAAGGCATTTCATTTTTCTAAACTTATTTCAACTCAAGACTTTTTTTGCATCCAACATGCAACATTCAAAGCCACATACTAAAATTTCCACCCTTTCGGACTTCATTTGCTATTTTTCATGCATTTAATGATTTATTTTGAGCTAAATGACCCTGTACTTGGAAAGCACTACAACTGAACTCAGAAAAAGTTGATACTTGGCATGGTACTATCATTTGACCCACATAGCATGTGTGCAAAAGTTGAGAGGATTACGGCAAAAACTATATGCACTTCGTGTACAAACTGGACCATCTCTTTCAAACTACGAGGGTTTCAAACGAAAACACATTTGTTTCAAAGGCATTTCATTTTTCTAAACTTATTTCAACTCAAGACTTTTTTTTCATCCAACATGCAACATTCAAAGCCACATACTAAAATTTCAACCTTTTCTGACTTCATTTGCTATTTTTCATGCATTTAATGATTTATTTTGAGCTAAATGACCCTGTAATTAAAAAGCACTACAACTGAACTCTGAAAAAGTTGAAACTTGGCATGGTATCATCATTTGACCCACATAGCATGTGAGCAGAAGTTGAGAGGATTACGGCAAAAACTGGATGCACTTCGTGTACAAACTGGACCTTCTCTTTCAAACTACGAGGGTTTCAGACGAAAACACATTTGTTTCAAAGGCATTTCATTTTTCTAAACTTATTTCAACTCAAGACCTTTTATGGATCCAACAAGCAACATTCAAAGCCACATACTAAAATTTCAACCCTTTCTGACTTCATTTGCTATTTTTCATGCATTTAATGATTTATTTTGAGCTAAATTACCCTGTAATTGGAAACCACTACAACTGAACTCAGAAAAAGTTGAAACTTGGCATGGTTTCATCATTTGACCCACATAGCATGTGTGCAAAAGTTGACAGGATTATGGCAAAAACTAGATGCACTTCGTGTGCAAAACTGGACCATCTCTTTCGAACTACGAGGGTTTCAGAAGAAAACACATCTGTTTCAAAGGAATTTCATTTTTCTAAACTTATTTCAACTCAAGACTTTTTTGGCATCCAACATGCAACATTCAAAGCCACATACTAAAATTTCAACCCTTTCTCACTTCATTTGCTATTTTTCATGCATTTAATGATTTATTTTGAGCTAAATGACCCTGTAATTGGAAAGCACTACAACTGAACTCAGAAAAAGTTGACACTTGGCATGGTAACATCATTTGACCAACATAGCATGTGTGCAAAAGTTGAGAGGATTACATAAAAAACTGGATGCACTTCGTGTACAAACTGGACCATATCTTTCAAACTACGAGGGTTTCAGACGAAAACACATCTCTTTCAAAGGCACTTCATTTTTCTAAACTTATTTCAACTCAAGATTTTTTTTTCATCCAACATGCAACATTCAAAGCCACATACTAAAATTTCAACCCTCTCTGACTTCATTTGCTATTTTTCATGCATTTAATGATTTATTTTGAGCTAAATGACCCTGTAATTGGAAAGCACTACAACTGAACTCAGAAAAAGTTGACACTTGGCATGGTAACATCATTTGACCAACATAGCATGTGTGCAAAAGTTGAGAGGATTACATAAAAAAGTGGATGCACTTCGTGTACAAACTGGACCATATCTTTCAAACTACGAGGGTTTCAGACGAAAACACATCTCTTTCAAAGGCACTTCATTTTTCTAAACTTATTTCAACTCAAGATTTTTTTTTTCATCCAACATGCAACATTCAAAGCCACATACTAAAATTTCAACCCTCTCTGACTTCATTTGCTATTTTTCATGCATTTAATGATTTATTTTGAGCTAAATGACCCTGTAATTGGAAAGCACTACAACTGAACTCAGAAAAAGTTGAAAGTTGGCATGGTACTATCATTTCACCCACATAGAATGTGTGCAAAAGTTGAGAGAATTACGGGAAAAACTGGATGCACTTCGTGTACAAACTGGACCATCTCTTTCAAACTACGAGGGTTTCAGACGAAAACACATTTGTTTCAAGGCATTTCATTTTTCTAAACTTATTTCAACTCAAGACTTTTTTTGCATCCAACAAGCAACATTCAAAGCGACATACTAAAATTTCAACCCTTTCTGACTTCATTTGCTTTTTTTCATGCGTTTAATGATTTAGTTTGAGCTAAATGACCCTGTAATTGGAAAGCACTACAACTGAACTCAGAAAAAGTTGAAACTTGGCATGGTATCATCATTTGACCCACATAGCATGTGTGCAAAAGTTGAGAAGATTATGGCAAAAACTGGATGCACTTCGTGTACAAACTGGACCATCTCTTTCAAACTACGAGGGTTTCAGACGAAAACACATTTGTTTCAAAGGCATTTCATTTTTCTAAACTTATTTCAACTCAATACTTTTTATGGATCCAACAAGCAACATTCAAAGCCACATACTAAAATTTCAACCCTTTCTGACTTCATTTGCTATTTTTCATGCATTTGATGATTTATTTTGAGCTAAATGACCCTGTAATTGGAAAGCACTACAACTAAACTCAGAAAAAGTTGAAACCTTTCATGGTATCATCATTTGACCCACACATCATGTGTGCAAAAGTTGAGAGGATTATGGAAAAAACTGGATGCACTTCATGTACAAACTAGACCATATCTTTCAAACTACGAGGGTTTCACACGAAAACACATCTGTTTCAAAGGCATTTCATTTTTCTGAACTTATTTCATATCAAGACTTTTTTTTCATCCAACATGCAACATTCAAAGCCACATACTAAAATTTCAACCCTTTCTGACTAAATTTGCTATTTTTCTTGCATTTATTGATTTATTTTGAGCTAAGTGACCCTGTAATTGGAGAGCACTACAACTGAACTCAGAAAAAGTTGAAACTTAGCATGGTATCATCATTTGACCCACATAGCATGTGTGCAAAAGTTGAGAGGATTATCGCAAAGGCTGGATGCACTTCGTGTACAAACTGGACCATCTCTTTCAAACTACGAGGGTTTCAGACGAAAACACATTTGTTTCAAAGGCATTTCATTTTTCTAAACTTATTTCAACTCAAGACTTTTTATGTATCCAACAAGCAACATTCAAAGACACATACTAAAATTTCAACTCTTTCTGACTTCATTTTCTATTTGTCATGCATTTAATGATTTATTTTGAGCTAAATAACCCTGTAATTGGAAAGCAGTACAACTGAACTCAGAAAAAGTTGAAACTTGGCATGGTATCATCATTTGACCCACATAGCATGTGTGCAAAAGTTGAGAGGATTTTGGCAAAAACTGGATGCGCTTCGTGTATAAACTGGACCATCTCTTTCAAAGTACGAGGGTTTTAGACGAAAACACATCTCTTTCAAACGCATTTCATTTTTCTAAACTTATTTAAACTCAAGACTTTTTTTGCATCCAACATGCAACATTCGAAGCCACATACTAAAATTTCAACCCTTTCTGACTTCATTTGCTATTTTTCATGCATTTAATGATTTATTTTGAGCTAAATGACCCTGTAATTGAAAAGCACTACAACTGAACTCGGAAAAAGTTGAAACTTGGGATGGTACTATAATTTCACCCACATAGAATGTGTGCAAAAGTAGAGAGGATTACGGAAAAAACTGGATGCACTTCGTGTACAAACTGGACCATCTTTTTCAAACTACGAGGGTTTGAGACGAAAACACATTTGTTTCAAAAGCATTTCATTTTTATAAACTTATTTCAACTCAAGACTTTTTGTGGATCGAACAAGCAACATTCAAAGCCACAAACTAAAATTTCAACCCTTTCTGACTTCATTTGCTATTTTTCATGCATTTAATGATTTATTTTGAGCTAAATGACCCTGTAATTGGAAAGCACTACAACTGAACTCAGAAAAAGTTGAAACTTGGCATGGTATCATCACTTGACGCACATAGCATGTGTGCAAAAGTTGAGAGGATTATGGCAAAAACTGGATGCACTTCGTGTACAAGCTAGACCATCTCTTTCAAACTACGAGGGTTTCACACGAAAACACATCTGTTTCAAAGGCATTTCATTTTTCTAAACTTATTTCAACTCAAGACTTTTTTTTCATCGAACATGCAACATTCAAAGCCACATACTAAAATTTCAACCTTTTCTGACTTCATTTGCTATTTTTCATGCATTTAATGATTTATTTTGAGCTAAATGACCCTGTAATTAAAAAGCACTACAACTGAACACTGAAAAAGTTGAAACTTGGCATGGTATCATCATTTGACCCACATTGCATGTGAGCAAAAGTTGAGAGGATTACGGCAAAAACTGGATGCACTTCGTGTACAAACTGGACCTTCTCTTTCAAACTACGAGGGTTTCAGACGAAAACACATTTGTTTCAAAGGCATTTCATTTTTCTAAACTTATTTCACCTCAAGACCTTTTATGGATCCAACAAGCAACATTCAAAGCCACATACTAAAATTTCAACCCTTTCTGACTTCATTTGCTATTTTTCATGCATTTAATGATTTATTTTGAGCTAAATTACCCTGTAATTGGAAACCACTACAACTGAACTCAGAAAAAGTTGAAACTTGGCATGGTTTCATCATTTGACCCACATAGCATGTGTGCAAAAGTTGAGAGGATTATGGCAAAAACTGGATGCACTTCGTGTGCAAAACTGGACCATCTCTTTCGAACTACGAGGGTTTCAGAAGAAAACACATCTGTTTCAAAGGCATTTCATTTTTCTAAACTTATTTCAACTCAAGACTTTTTTTGCATCCAACATGCAACATTCAAAGCCACATACTAAAATTTTAACCCTTTCTCACTTCATTTGCTATTTTTCATGCATTTAATGATTTATTTTGAGCTAAATGACCCCGTAATTGGAAAGCACTACAACTGAACTCAGAAAAAGTTGAAACTTGGCATGGTACTATCATTTCACCCACATAGAATGTGTGCAAAAGTTGAGAGGATTACGGAAAAAACTGGATGCACTTCGTGTACAAACTGGACCATCTCTTTCAAACTACGAGGGTTTCAGACGAAAACACATTTGTTTCAAGGCATTTCATTTTTCTAAACTTATTTCAACTCAAGACTTTTTTTGCATCCAACAAGCAACATTCAAAGCCACATACTAAAATTTCAACCCTTTCTGACTTCATTTGCTTTTTTTCATGCGTTTAATGATTTAGTTTGAGCTAAATGACCCTGTAATTGGAAAGCACTACAACTGAACTCAGAAAAAGTTGAAACTTGGCATGGTATCATCATTTGACCCATATAGCATGTGTGCAAAAGTTGAGAGGATTATGGCAAAAACTGGATGCACTTCGTGTACAAACTGGACCTTCTGTTTCAAACTACGAGGGTTTCAGACGAAAACACATTTGTTTCAAAGGCATTTCATTTTCTAAACTTATTTCAACTCAAGACTTTTTATGGATGCAACAAGCAACATTCAAAGCCACATACTAAAATTTCAACCCTTTCTGACTTCATTTGCTATTTTTCATGCATTTCATGATTTATTTTGAGCTAAATGACCCTGTAATTGGAAAGCACTACAACTGAACTCAGAAAAAGTTGAAACCTGGCATGGTATCATCATTTGACCCACACAGCATGTGTGGAAAAGTTGAGAGGATTATAGCAAAAACTGGATGCACTTCATGTACAAACTGGACCATATCTTTCAAACTACGAGGGTTTCAAATGAAAACACATCTCTTTCAAAGGCATTTCATTTTTCTAAACTTATTTCATATCAAGACTTTTTTTTCATCCAACATGCAACATTCAAAGCCACATACTAAAATTTCAACCCTTTCTGACTTCATTTGCTATTTTTCATGCATTTATTGATTTATTTTGAGCTAAGTGACCCTATAATTGGAAAGAACTACAACTGAACTCAGAAAAAGTTGAAACTTGGCATGGTATCATCATTTGACTCACATAGCATGTGTGCAAAAGTTGAGAGGATTATCGCAAAGGCTGGATCCACTTCGTGTACAAACTGGACCATCTCTTTCAAACTACGAGGGTTTCAGACGAAAACACATCTGTTTCAAAAGCATTTCATTTTTCTAAACTTATTTAAACTCAATACTTTTTTTGCATCCAACATGCAACATTCAAATCCACATACTAAAATTTCAACCCTTTCTGACTTTATTTGCTATTTTTCATGCATTTAATGATTTATTTTGAGCTAAATGACCCTGTAATTAGAAAGCACTACAACTGAACTCAGAAAAAGGTGAAACTTGGCATGGTATCATCATTTGACCCACATAGCATGTGTGCAAAAGTTGAGAGGATGACGGCAAAAACTGGATGCATTTCATGTACAAACTGGACCATCTCTTTCAAAGTACGAGGGTTTGAGACGAAAACACATCTGTTTCAAAGGAATTTCATTTTTCTAAACTTATTTCAACTCAAGACTTTTTTTTCATCCAAATGCAACATTCAAAGCCACAAACTAAAATTTCAACCCTTTCTGACTTCATTTGCTATTTTTCATGCATTTAATGATTTATTTTGATCTAAATGACCCTGTAATTGGAAAGCACTACAACTGAACTCAGAAAAAGTTGACACTTGGCATGGTAACATCATTTGACCAACATAGCATGTGTGCAAAAGTTGAGAGGATTACCGCAAAAACTGGATGCACTTCGTGTACAAACTGGACCATATCTTTCAAACTACGAGGGTTTCAGACGAAAACACATCTGTTTCAAAGGCATTTCATTTTTCTAAACTTATTTAAACTCAATACTTTTTTTGCATCCAACATGCAACATTCAAATCCACATACTAAAATTTCAACCCTTTCTGACTTTATTTGCTATTTTTCATGCATTTAATGATTTATTTTGAGCTAAATGACCCTGTAATTAGAAAGCACTACAACTGAACTCAGAAAAAGTTGAAACTTGGCATGGTATCATCATTTGACCCACATAGCATGTGTGCAAAAGTTGAGAGGATTACGGCAAAAACTGGATGCATTTTTCGTGTACAAACTCGACCATCTCTTTCAAAGTACGAGGTTTTGAGACGAAAACACATCTGTTTCAAAGGCATTTCATTTTTCTAAACCTATTTCAACTCAAGACTTTTTTTTCATCCAAATGCAACATTCAAAGCCACATACTAAAATTTCAACCCTTTCTGACTTCCTTTGCTATTTTTCATGCATTTAATGATTTATTTTGAGCTAAATGACCCTTTACTTGGAAAGCACTACAACTGAACTCAGAAAAAGTTGACACTTGGCATGGTAACATCATTTGACCAACATAGCATGTGTGCAAAAGTTGAGAGGATTACAGCAAAAACTGGATGCACTTCGTGTACAAACTGGACCATATCTTTCAAACTACGAGGGTTTCAGACGAAAACACATCTCTTTCAAAGGCATTTCGTTTTTCTAAACTTATTTCAATTCAAGATTTTTTTTTTCATCCAACATGCAACATTCAAAGCCACATACTAAAATTTCAACCCTTTCTGACTTCATTTGCTATTTTTCATGCATTTAATGATTTATTTTGAGCTAAATGACCCTGTAATTGGAAAGCACTACAACTGAACTCAGAAAAAGTTGAAACTTGGCATGGTACTATCATTTCACCCACATAGAATGTGTGCAAAAGTTGAGAGAATTACGGAAAAAACTGGATGCACTTCGTGTACAAACTGGACCATCTCTTTCAAACTACGAGGGTTTCAGACGAAAACACATTTGTTTCAAGGCATTTCATTTTTCTAAACTTATTTCAACTCAAGACTTTTTTTGCATCCAACAAGCAACATTCAAAGCGACATACTAAAATTTCAACCCTTTCTGACTTCATTTGCTTTTTTTCAAGCGTTTAATGATTTAGTTTGAGCTAAATGACCCTGTAATTGGAAAGAACTACAACTGAACTCAGAAAAAGTTGAAACTTTGCATGGTATCATCATTTGATCCACATAGCATGTGTGCAAAAGTTGAGAAGATTATGGCAAAAACTGGATGCACTTCGTGTACAAACTGGACCATCTCTTTCAAACTACGATGGTTTCAGACGAAAACACATTTGTTTCAAAGGCATTTCATTTTTCTAAACTTATTTCAACTCAATACTTTTTATGGATCCAACAAGCCACATTCAAGGCCACGTACTAAAATTTCAACCCTTTCTGACTTCATTTGCTATTTTTCATGCATTTAATGATTTATTTTGAGCTAAATGACCCTGTAATTGGAAAGCACTACAACTGAACTCAGAGAAAGTTGAAACCTTGCATGGTATCATCATTTGACCCACACAGCATGTGTGCAAAAGTTGAGAGGATTATGGCAAAAACTGGATGCACTTCATGTACAAACTGGACCATATCTTTCAAACTACGAGGGTTTCACACGAAAACACATCTGTTTCAAAGGCATTTCATTTTTCTAAACTTATTTCATATCAAGACTTTTTTTTCATCCAACATGCAACATTCAAAGCCACATACTAAAATTTCAACCCTTTCTGACTAATTTGCTATTTTTCTTGCATTTAATGATTTATTTTGAGCTAAGTGACCCTGTAATTGGAGAGCACTACAACTGAACTCAGAAAAAGTTGAAACTTAGCATGGTATCATCATTTGACCCTCATAGCATGTGTGCAAAAGTTGAGAGGATTATCGCAAAGGCTGGATGCACTTCGTGTACAAACTGGACCATCTCTTTCAAACTACGAGGGTTTCAGACGAAAACACATTTGTTTCAAAGGCATTTCATTTTTCTAAACTTATTTCAACTCAAGACTTTTTATGTATCCAACAAGCAACATTCAAAGACACATACTAAAATTTCAACTCTTTCTGACTTCATTTGCTATTTGTCATGCATTTAATGATTTATTTTGAGCTAAATAACCCTGTAATTGGAAAGCATTACAACTGGACTCCGAAAACGTTGAAACTTGGCATGGTATCATCATTTTACCCACATAGCATGTTTGCAAAAGTTGAGAGGATTTTGGCAAAAACTGGATGCGCTTCGTGTATAAACTGGACCATCTCTTTCAAAGTACGAGGGTTTCAGACGAAAACACATCTCTTTCAAACGCATTTCATTTTTCTAAATTTATTTAACCTCAAGACTTTTTTTGCATCCAACATGCAACATTCGAAGCCACATACTAAAATTTCAACCCTTTCTGACTTCATTTGCTGTTTTTCATGCATTTAATGATTTATTTTGAGCTAAATGACCCTGTAATTGGAAAGCACTACAACTGAACTCGGAAAAAGTTGAAACTTGGGATGGTACTATAATTTCACCCACATAGAATGTGTGCAAAAGTAGAGAGGATTACGGAAAAAACTGGATGCACTTCGTGTACAAACTGGACCATCTTTTTCAAACTACGAGGGTTTGAGACGAAAACACATTTGTTTCAAAGGCATTTCATTTTTCTAAACTTATTTCAACTCAAGACTTTTTTTGCATCCAACATGCAACATTCAAAGCCACATACTAAAATTTCCACCCTTTCTGACTTCATTTGCTATTTTTTATGCATTTAATGATTTATTTTGAGCTAAATGACCCTGTACTTGGAAAGCACTACAACTGAACTCAGAAAAAGTTGATACTTGGCATGGTACTATCATTTGACCCACATAGCATGTGTGCAAAAGTTGAGAGGATTACGGCAAAAACTATATGCACTTCGTGTACAAACTGGACCATCTCTTTCAAACTACGAGGGTTTCAAACGAAAACACATTTGTTTCAAAGGCATTTCATTTTTCTAAGCTTATTTCAACTCAAGACTTTTTGTGGATCGAACAAGCAACATTCAAAGCCACAAACTAAAATTTCAACCCTTTCTGACTTCATTTGCTATTTTTCATGCATTTAATGATTTATTTTGAGCTAAATGACCCTGTAATTGGAAAGCACTACAACTGAACTCAGAAAAAGTTGAAAGTTGGCATGGTACTATCATTTCACCCACATAGAATGTGTGCAAAAGTTGAGAGAATTACGGGAAAAACTGGATGCACTTCGTGTACAAACTGGACCATCTCTTTCAAACTACGAGGGTTTCAAACGAAAACACATTTGTTTCAAGGCATTTCATTTTTCTAAACTTATTTCAACTCAAGACTTTTTATGGATCCAACAAGCACCATTCAAAGCCACATACTAAAATTTCAACCCTTTCTGACTTCATTTGCTATTTTTCATGCATTTAATGATTTATTTTGAGCTAAATGACCCTGTAATTGGAAAGCACTACAACTGAACTCAGAAAAAGTTGAAACTTGGCATGCTATCATCATTTGACCCACATAGCATGTGTGGAAAAGTTGAGAGGATTACAACAAAAACTGGATGCACTTCGTGTACAAACTAGACCTTCTCTTTCAAACTACGAGGTTTTCACACGAAAACACATCTGTTTCAAACGCATTTCATTTTTCTAAACTTATTTCAACTCAAGACTTTTTTTGAATACAACATGCAAC
The DNA here is from genome assembly GCA_950022295.1 of Bromus sterilis. Lineage (NCBI taxonomy): Eukaryota > Viridiplantae > Streptophyta > Magnoliopsida > Poales > Poaceae > Bromus > Bromus sterilis. The sequence continues at coordinate 275,853,218 of OX465599.1, read as the reverse complement.
ATACAAAGCCACATACTAAAATTTCAACCCTTTCTGACTTCATTTGCTATTTTTCATGCATTTAATGATTTATTTTGAGCTAAATGACCCTCTAATTGGAAAGCACTACAACTGAACTCAGAAAAAGTTGAAACTTGGCATGGTATCATCATTTGACCAACATAGCATGTGTGCAAAAGTTGAGAGGATTACGGCAAAAATTGGATCCATTTCGTGTACAAACTGGACCATCTCTTTCAAAGTACAAGGGTTTCAAACGAAAACACATCTGTTTCGAAGGCATTTCATTTTTCAAAACTTAGTTCAACTCAAAACTTTTTTTGCATCCAACATGCAACATTCAAAGCCACATACTAAAATTTCAAACCTTTGTGACTTCATTTGCTATTTTTCATGCATTTAATGATTTATTTTTAGCTAAATGACCTTGTAATTGGAAAGCACTAGAACTGAACTCAGAAAACGTTGAAACTTGGCATGGTACCATCATTTTACCCACATAGCATGTGTGCAAAAGTTGAGAGGATTACAGCAAAAACTGGATGCACTTCGTGTACAAACTGGACCATATCTTTCAAACTACGAGGGTTTCAGACGAAAACACATCTGTTTCAAAGGCTTTTCATTTTTCTAAACTTATTTCAACTCAAGAATTTTTTTGCATCCAACATGCAACATTCAAAGCCAGATACTAAAATTTCAACCCTTTCTGACTTCATTTGCTATTTTTCATGGATTTAATGATTTATTTTGAGCTAAATGACCCTGTAATTGGAAAGAACTACAACTGAACTCAGAAAAAGTTGAAACTTGGCATGGTATCATCATTTGACACACATAGCATGTGTGGAAAAGTTGAGAGGATTACGGCAAAAACTGGATGCACTTCGTGTACAAACTGGACCTTCTCTTTCAAACTACGAGGGTTTCAGACGAAAACACATTTATTCCAAAGGTATTTCATTTTTCTAAACTTATTTCAACTCAAGACCTTTTATGGATCCAACAAGCAACATTCAAAGCCACCTACTAAAATTTCAACCCTTTCTGACTTCATTTGCTATTTTTCATGCATTTAATGATTTATTTTGAGCTAAATTACCCTGTAATTGGAAACCACTACAACTGAACTCAGAAAAAGTTGAAACTTGGCATGGTTTCATCATTTGACCCACATAGCATGTGTGCAAAAGTTGAGAGGATTATGGCAAAAACTGGATGCACTTCGTGTGCAAAACTGGACCATCTCTTTCGAACTAAGAGGGTTTCAGAAGAAAACACATCTGTTTCAAAGGCATTTCATTTTTCTAAACTTATTTCAACTCAAGACTTTTTTTGCATCCAACATGCAACATTCAAAGCCACATACTAAAATTTCAACCCTTTCTCACTTCATTTGCTATTTTTCATGCATTTAATGATTTATTTTGAGCTAAATGACCCTGTAATTGGAAAGCACTACAACTGAACTCAGAAAAAGTTGAAACTTGGCATGGTATCATCATTTGACCCACATAGCATGTGTGCAACATCTGAGAGGATTACGGCAAAAACTGGATGCACTTCGTGTACAAGCTAGACCATCTCTTTCAAACTACGAGGGTTTCACACGAAAACACATATGTTTCAAAGGCATTTCATTTTTCTAAACTTATTTCAACTGAAGACTTTTTTTGCATACAACATGCAACATTCAAAGCCACATACTAAAAGTTCAACCCTTTTTGACTTCATTTGCTATTTTTCATGCATTTAATGATTTACTTTGAGCTAAATGACCCTGTAATTTGAAAGCACTACAACTGAACTCAGAAAAAGTTGAAACTTGGCATGGTATCATCATTTCACCCACATAGCATGTGTGCAAAAGTTGAGAGGATTACGACAAAAACTGGATCCATTTCGTGTACAAACTGGACCATCTCTTTCAAAGTACGAGGGTTTCAAACGAAAACACATCTGTTTCAAAGGCATTTCATTTTTCTAAACTTATTTCAACTGAAGACTTTTTTCGCATCCAACATGCAACATTCAAAGCCACATACTAAAATTTCTACCCTTTGTGACTTCATTTGCTAATTTTCATGCATTTAATGATTTATTTTGAGCTAAATGACCCTGTAATTGGAAAGCACTACAACTGAACTCAGAATAAGTTTAAACTTGGCATGGTACCATCATTTGACCCACATAGCATGTGTGCAAAAGTTGAGAGGATTAAGGCAAAAACTGGATGCACTTCGTGTACAAGCTGGACCATATCTTTCAAACTACGAGGGTTTCAGACGAAAACACATCTGTTTCAAAGGCATTTCATTTTTCTAAACTTATTTCAACTCAAGACTTTTTTTGCATCCAACATGCAACATTCAAAGCCAGATACTAAAATTTCAATCCTTTCTGACTTCATTTGCTATTTTTCATGCATTTAATGATTTATTTTGAGCTAAATGACCCTGTAATTGGAAAGCACTACAACTGAACTCAGAAAAAGTTGAAACTTGGCATGGTACTATCATTTGACTCACATAGCATGTGTGCAAAAGTTGAGAGGATTACGGCAAAAACTAGATGCACGTCGTGTACAAACTGGACCATCTCTTTCAAACTACGAGGGTTTCAAACGAAAACACATCTGTTTCAAATGCATTTCATATTTCTAAACTTATTTCAACTCAAGACTTTTTATGGATCCAACAAGCAACATTCAAAGCCACATACTAAAATTTCAACCCTTTCTGACTTCATTTGCTATTTTTCATGCATTTAATGATTTATTTTGAGCTAAATGACCGTGTAATTGGAAAGCACTACAACTGAACTCAGAAAAAGTTGAAACTTCGCATGGTATCATCATTTGACACACATAGCATGTGTGCAAAAGTTGAGAGGATTACGGCAAAAACTGGATGCACTTCGTGTACAAACTGGACCTTCTCTTTCAAACTACGAGGGTTTCACACGAAATCACATCTGTTTCAAAGGCATTTCATTTTTCTAAACTTATTTCAACTCAAGACTTTTTTTTCATACAACGTGCAACATTCAAAGCCACATACTAAAATTTTAACCCTTTCTGACTTCATTTGCTATTTTTCATGCATTTAATGATTTATTTTGAGCTAAATGACCCTGTAATTGGAAAGCACTACAAATGAACTCAGAAAAAGTAGAAACTTGGCATGGTATCATCATTTGACCCACATAGCGTGTGTGCAAAAGTTGAGAGGATTACGTCAAAAACTGGATGCACTTCGTGTACAAACTGGACCATGTCTTTCAAACTACGAGGGTTTCGGACGAAAACACATTTGTTTCAAATGCATTTCATTTTTCTAAACTTATTTCAACTCAAGACTTTTTTTGCATACAACGTGCAACATTCAAAGCCACATACTAAAAGTTCAACCCTTTCTGACTTCATTTGCTATTTTTCATGCATTTAATGATTTATTTTGAGCTAAATGACCCTGTAATTGGAAAGCACTACAACTGAACTCAGAAAAAGTTGAAACTTGGCATGATATCATCATTTGACCCACATAGCATGTGTGCAAAAGTTGAGAGGATTATGGAAAAAACTGGATGCACTTCGTGTACAAACTGGACGATCTCTTTCGAACTACGAGGGTTTCAAACGAAAACACATCTGTTTCAAAGGCATTTCATTTTTCAAAACTTATTTCAACTCAATACTTTTTTTGCATACAACATGCAACATGCAAAGCCACATACTAAAATTTCAACCCTTTCTCACTTCATTTGTATTTTTCATGCATTTAATTATTTATTTTGAGCTAAATGACCCTGTAATTGGAAAACACTACAACTGAACTCAGAAAAAGTTGAAACTTGGCATGGTATCATCATTTGACCCACATAGAATGTGTGCAAATTTTGATAGGATTATGGAAAAAGCTGGATGCACTTCGTGTACAAACTGGACCATCTCTTTCAACCTACGAGGGTTTCAGACGAAAACACATCTGTTTCAAAGGAATTTCATTTTTCTAAACTTATTTCAACTCAAGACTTTTATTGCATCCAACATGCAACATTAAAAGACACATACTAAAATTTCAACCCTTTCTGACTTCATTTGCTATTTTTCATGCATTTAATGATTTATTTTGAGCTAAATGACCCTGTAATTGGTAAGCACTACAACTGAACTCAGAAAAAGTTGAAACTTGGCATGGTATCATCATTTGACCCACATATCATGTGTGAAAAAGTTGAGAGTATTATGGAAAAATCTGGATGCACTTCGTGTACAAACTGGACCATCTGTTTCAAACTACGAGGGTTTCAGAGGAAAACACATCTTTTTCAAAGGCATTTCATTTTTCTAAACTTATTTCTACTCAAGACTTTTTTTTGCATACAACATTCAACATTCAAAGCCACATACTAAAATTTCAACATTTCTGACTTCATTTGCTATTTTTCATGGATTTAATGATTTATTTTGAGCTAAATGACCCTGTAATTGGAAAGAACTACAACTGAACTCAGAAAAAGTTGAAACTTCGCATGGTATCATCATTTGACACACATAGCATGTGTGCAAAAGTTGAGAGGATTACGGCAAAAACTGGATGCACTTCGTGTACAAACTGGACCTTCTCTTTCAAACTACGAGGGTTTCACACGAAATCACATCTGTTTCAAAGGCATTTCATTTTTCTAAACTTATTTCAACTCAAGACTTTTTTTTCATACAACGTGCAACATTCAAAGCCACATACTAAAATTTTAACCCTTTCTGACTTCATTTGCTATTTTTCATGCATTTAATGATTTATTTTGAGCTAAATGACCCTCTAATTGGAAAGCACTACAAATGAACTCAGAAAAAGTAGAAACTTGGCATGGTATCATCATTTGACCCACATAGCGTGTGTGCAAAAGTTGAGAGGATTACGTCAAAAACTGGATGCACTTCGTGTACAAACTGGACCATGTCTTTCAAACTACGAGGGTTTCGGACGAAAACACATTTGTTTCAAATGCATTTCATTTTTCTAAACTTATTTCAACTCAAGACTTTTTTTGCATACAACGTGCAACATTCAAAGCCACATACTAAAAGTTCAACCCTTTCTGACTTCATTTGCTATTTTTCATGCATTTAATGATTTATTTTGAGCTAAATGACCCTGTAATTGGAAAGCACTACAACTGAACTCAGAAAAAGTTGAAACTTGGCATGATATCATCATTTGACCCACATAGCATGTGTGCAAAAGTTGAGAGGATTATGGAAAAAACTGGATGCACTTCGTGTACAAACTGGACGATCTCTTTCGAACTACGAGGGTTTCAAACGAAAACACATCTGTTTCAAAGGCATTTCATTTTTCAAAACTTATTTCAACTCAATACTTTTTTTGCATACAACATGCAACATGCAAAGCCACATACTAAAATTTCAACCCTTTCTCACTTCATTTGTATTTTTCATGCATTTAATTATTTATTTTGAGCTAAATGACCCTGTAATTGGAAAACACTACAACTGAACTCAGAAAAAGTTGAAACTTGGCATGGTATCATCATTTGACCCACATAGAATGTGTGCAAATTTTGAGAGGATTATGGAAAAAGCTGGATGCACTTCGTGTACAAACTGGACCATCTCTTTCAACCTACGAGGGTTTCAGACGAAAACACATCTGTTTCAAAGGAATTTCATTTTTCTAAACTTATTTCAACTCAAGACTTTTATTGCATCCAACATGCAACATTAAAAGACACATACTAAAATTTCAACCCTTTCTGACTTCATTTGCTATTTTTCATGCATTTAATGATTTATTTTGAGCTAAATGACCCTGTAATTGGTAAGCACTACAACTGAACTCAGAAAAAGTTGAAACTTGGCATGGTATCATCATTTGACCCACATATCATGTGTGAAAAAGTTGAGAGTATTATGGAAAAATCTGGATGCACTTCGTGTACAAACTGGACCATCTGTTTCAAACTACGAGGGTTTCAGAGGAAAACACATCTTTTTCAAAGGCATTTCATTTTTCTAAACTTATTTCTACTCAAGACTTTTTTTTGCATACAACATTCAACATTCAAAGCCACATACTAAAATTTCAACATTTCTGACTTCATTTGCTATTTTTCATGCATTTAATGATTTATTTTGAGCTAAATGACCCTGTAATTGGAAAGCACTACAACTGAACTCAGAAAAAGTTGAAAGTTGGCATGGTACCATCATTTGACCCACATAGAATGTGTGCAAAAGTTGAGAGGATTACGGGAAAAACTGGATGCACTTCGTGTACAAACTGGACCATCTCTTTCAAAATACGAGGGTTTCAGACGAAAACACATCTGTTTCAAAGGCATTTCATTTTTCTATACTTATTTAAACTCAATACTTTTTTTTCATCCAACACGCAACATTCAAAGCCACATACTAAAATTTCAACCCTTTCTGACTTCATTTTCTATTTTTCATGCATTTAATGATTTATTTTGAGCTAAATGACACTGTACTTGGAAAGCACTACAACTGAACTCAGAAAAAGTTGAAGCCTGGCATGGTACTATCATTTGACCCATAGCATGTGTGCAAAAGTTGAGAGGATTACGGCAAAAACTGGATCCATTTCGTATACAAACTGGACCTTCTCTTTCAAACTATGAGGGTTTGAAACGAAAACACATCTGTTTCAAAGGCATTCCATTTTTCTAAACTTATTACAACTCAAGACTTTTTTTTGCATACAACATGCAACATTCAAAGCCACATACTAAAATTTCAACCCTTTCTGACTTCATTTGCTATTTTTCATGCATTTAATGATTTATTTTGAGCTAAATGACTCTGTACTTGGAAAGCACTACAACTGAACTCAGAAAAAGTAGAAACTTGGCATGGTACTATCATTTTAGCCACATAGCATGTGTGCAAAAGTTGAGAGGATTACGGCAAAAACTGGATGCACTTCGTGTACAAACTGGACCATCTCTTTCAAACTACGAGGGTTTCAAACGAAAACACATTTGTTTCAAAGACATTTCATTTTTCTAAACTTATTTCAACTCAAGACTTTTTATGGATCCAACAAGCAACATTCAAAGCCACATACTAAAATTTCAACCCTTTCTGACTTCATTTGCTATTTTTCATGCATTTAATGATTTATTTTGAGCTAAATGACCTTGTACTTGGAAAGAACTACAACTGAACTCAGAAAAAGTTGAAACATGGCATGGTACTATCATTTGACCCACATAGCATGTGTGCAAAAGTTGAGAGGATTACGGCAAAAACTGGATCCATTTCGTATACAAACTGGACCTTCTCTTTCAAACTATGAGGGTTTGAAACGAAAACACATCTGTTTCAAAGGCATTCCATTTTTCTAAACTTATTACAACTCAAGACTTTTTTTTGCATACAACATGCAACATTCAAAGCCACATACTTAAATTTCAACCCTTTCTGACTTCATTTGCTATTTTTCATGCATTTAATGATTTATTTTGAGCTAAATGACTCTGTACTTGGAAAGCACTACAACTGAACTCAGAAAAAGTAGAAACTTGGCATGGTACTATCATTTGAGCCACATAGCATGTGTGCAAAAGTTGAGAGGATTACGGCAAAAACTGGATGCACTTCGTGTACAAACTGGACCATCTCTTTCAAACTACGAGGGTTTCAAACGAAAACACATTTGTTTCAAAGACATTTCATTTTTCTAAACTTATTTCAACTCAAGACTTTTTATGGATCCAACAAGCAACATTCAAAGCCACATACTAAAATTTCAACCCTTTCTGACTTCATTTGCTATTTTTCATGCATTTAATGATTTATTTTGAGCTAAATGACCCTGTAATTGGAAAGCACTACAACTGAACTCAAAAAAAGTTGAAACTTGGCATGGTATCATCATTTGACCCACATATCATGTGTGAAAAAGTTGAGAGTATTATGGAAAAATCTGGATGCACTTCGTGTACAAACTGGACCATCTGTTTCAAATTACGAGGGTTTCAGACGAAAACACATCTGTTTCAAAGGCATTTCATTTTTCTAAACTTATTTCAACTCAAGACTTTTTTTTGCATACAACATTCAACATTCAAAGCCACATACTAAAATTTCAACCTTTCTGACTTCATTTGCTATTTTTCATGCATTTAATGATTTATTTTGAGCTAAATGACCCTGTAATTGGAAAGCACTATAACTGAACTCAGAAAAAGTTGAAAGTCGGCATGGTACCATCATTTGACCCACATAGCATGTGTGAAAAATTTGAGAGGATTACGGGAAAAACTGGATGCACTTCGTGTACAAACTGGACCATCTCTTTCAAAGTACGAGGGCTTCAGACGAAAACACATCTGTTTCAAAGGCATTTCATTTTTCTAAACTTATTTAAACTCAATACTTTTTTTGCATCCAACATGCAACATTCAAAGCTACATACTAAAATTTCAACCCTTTGTGACTTCATTTGCTATTTTTCATGCATTTAATGATTTATTTTGAGCTAAATGACCCTGTAATTGGAAAGCACTACAATTGAACTCGGAAAAAGTTGTAACTTGGCATGGTATCATCATTTGACCCACATAGCATGTGTGCAAAAGTTGAGAGGATTACGGAAAATACTGGATGCACTTCGTGTACAAACTGGACCTTCTCTTTCAAACTCCGAGGGTTTCAAACAAAAACACATATGTTTGGAAGGCTTTCCATTTTTCTAAACTTATTACAACTCAAGAGTTTTTTTTGCATACAACATGCAACATTCAAAGCCACATACTAAAATTTCAACCCTTTCTGACTTCATTTGCTATTTTTCATGCATTTAATGATTTATTTTGAGCTAAATGACCCTGTAATTGGAAAGAACTACAACTGAACTCAGAAAAAGTTGAAAATTAGCATGGTATCATCATTCGACACACATAGCATGTGTGCAAAAGTTGAGAGGATTACGGCAAAAATTGGATGCACTTCGTGTACAAACTGGACCTTCTCTTTCAAACTCCGAGGGTTTCAAACGAAAACACATCTGTTTCAAAGGCATTCCTTTTTTCTAAATTTATTACAAATCAAGACTTTTTTTTGCATACAACATGCAATATTCAAAGCCACATACTAAAATTTCAACCCTTTCTGACTTCATTTGCTATTTTTCATCCATTTAATGATTTATTTTGAGCTAAATGACACTGTACTTGGAAAGCACTAAACTGAACTCAGAAAAAGTTGAAACCTGGCATGGTACTATCATTTGACCCACATAACATGTGTGCAAAAGTTGAGAGGATTACGGCAAAAACTGGATCCATTTCGTGTACAAACTGGACCTTCTCTTTCAAACTCCGAGGGTTTCAGACGAAAACACATCTGTTTCAAAAGCATTCCATTTTTCTAAACTTATTACAACTCAAGACTTTTTTTTTGCATACAACATGCAACATTCAAAGCCACATACTAAAATTTCAACCCTTTCTGACTTCATTTGCTATTTTTCATGCATTTAATGATTTATTTTGAGCTAAATGACCCTGGACTTGGAAAGAACTACAACTGAACTCAGAAAAAGTTGAAACTTGGCATGGTACTATCATTTGACCCACATAGCATGTGTGCAAAAGTTGAGAGGATTACGGCAAAAACTGGATCCATTTCGTGTACAAATTGGACCTTCTCTTTCAAACTCCGAGGGTTTGAAACGAAAACACATCTGTTTCAAAGGCATTCCATTTTTCTAAACTTATTACAAATCAAGACTTTTTTTTTGCATACAACATGCAACATTCAAAGCCACATACTAAAATTTCATCCCTTTCTTACTTCATTTGCTATTTTTCATGCATTTAATGATTTATTTTGAGCTAAATGACCCTGTACTTGGAAAGCACTACAACTGAACTCAGAAAAAGTAGAAACTTGGCATGGTACTATCATTTGACTCACATAGCATGTGTGCAAAAGTTGAGAGGATTACGGCAAAAACTAGATGCACGTCGTGTACAAACTGGACCATCTCTTTCAAACTACGAGGGTTTCAAACGAAAACACATCTGTTTCAAAGGCATTTCATATTTCTAAACTTATTTCAACTCAAGACTTTTTATTGATCCAACAAGCAACATTCAAAGCCACATACTAAAATTTCAACCCTTTCTGACTTCATTTGCTATTTTTCATGCATTTAATGATTTATTTTGAGATAAATGACCCTGTAATTGGAAAGCACTACAACTGAACTCAGAAAAAGTTGAAACTTGGCATGGTATCATCATTTGACCCACATAGCATGTGTGCAAAAGTTGAGAGATTATGGAAAAAACTTGATGCACTTCGTGTACAAGCTGGACCATCTCTTTCAAACTCCGAGGGTTTCACACGAAAACACATCTCTTTCAAAGGCATTTCATTTTTCTAAATTTATTTCAACTCAAGACTTTTTTTGCATCCAACATGCAATATTCAAAGGCACATACTCAAATTTCAACCTTTTCTGACTTCATTTCCTCTTTTTCATGCATTTATTGATTTATTTTGAGCTAAATGACCCTATAATTGGAAAGCACTACAACTGAACTCAGAAAAAGTTGAAACTAGGCATGGTATCATCATTTGACCCACATAGCATGTGTGCAAAAGTTGAGAGGATTATGGCAAAGGCTGGATGCACTTCGTGTACAAACTGGACCTTCTCTTTGAAACTACGAGGGTTTCAGACGAAAACACATCTGTTTCAAAGGCATTTCATTTTTCTAAACTTATTTCAACTCAAGACGTGTTTTGCATCCAACATGCAACATTCAAAGCCACATACTAAAATTTCAACCCTTTGTGACTTCATTTGCTATTTTTCATGCATTTAATGATTTATTTTGAGCTAAATGGCCCTGTAATTGGAAAGCACTACAACTTAACATAGAAAAAGATAAAACTTGGCATGGTATCATCATTTGACCCACATAGTATGTGTGCAAAAGTTGAGAGGATTATGGCAAAAACTGGATGCACTTCGTGTACAAACTGGACCATCTCTTTCGAACTACGTGGGTTTCAGAAGAAAACACATCTGTTTCAAAGGCATTTCATTTTTCTAAACTTATTTCAACTCAAGACTTTTTTGCATCCAACATGCAACATTCAAAGCCACATACTAAAATTTCAACCCTTTCTCACTTCATTTGCTATTTTTCATGGATTTAATGATTTATTTTGAGCTAAATGACCCTGTAATTGGAAAGCACTACAACTGAACTCAGAAAAAGTTGAAACTTGGCATGGTATCATCATTTGACCCACATAGCATGTGTGCAAAAGGTGAGAGGATTACGGAAAAACTGGATGCACTTCGTGTACAAACTAGACCTTCTCTTTCAAACTACGAGGGTTTCACACGAAAACACATCTGTTTCGAAGGCATTTCATTTTTCTAAACTTATTTCAACTCAAGACTTTTTTTTGCATACAACATGCAACATTCAAAGCCACATACTAAAATTTCAACCCTTTCTGACTTCATTTGCTATTTTTCATGCATTTAATGATTTATTTTGAGCTAAATGACACTGTACTTGGAAAGCACTAAACTGAACTCAGAAAAAGTTCAAACCTGGCATGGTACTATCATTTGACCCACATAGCATGTGTGCAAAAGTTGATAGGATTACGGCAAAAACTGGATCCATTTCGTGTACAATTTGGACCTTCTCTTTCAAACTCCGAGGGTTTCAAACGAAAACACATCTGTTTCAAAAGCATTCCATTTTTCTAATTATTACAACTCAAGACTTTCTTTTTGCATACAACATGCAACATTCAAAGCCACATACTAAAATTTCAACCCTTTCTGACTTCATTTTCTATTTTTCATGCATTTAATGATTTATTCTGAGCTAAATGACCCTGGACTTGGAAAGAACTACAACTGAACTCAGAAAAAGTTGAAACTTGGCATGGTATTATCATTTGACCCACATAGCATGTGTGCAAAAGTTGAGAGGATTACGGCAAAAACTGGATCCATTTCGTGTACAAACTGGACCTTCTCTTTCAAACTCCGAGGGTTTGAAACGAAAACACATCTGTTTCAAAGGCATTCCATTTTTCTAAACTTATTACAACTCAAGACTTTTTTTTGCATACAACATGCAACATTCAAAGCCACATACTAAAATTTCAACCCTTTCTTACTTCATTTGCTATTTTTCATGCATTTAATGATTTATTTTGAGCTAAATGACCCTGTACTTGGAAAGCACTACAACTGAACTCAGAAAAAGTAGAAACTTGGCATGGTACTATCATTTGACTCACATAGCATGTGTGCAAAAGTTGAGAGGATTACGGCAAAAACTAGATGCACGTCGTGTACAAACTGGACCATCTCTTTCAAACTACGAGGGTTTCAAACGAAAACACATCTGTTTCAAATGCATTTCATATTTCTAAACTTATTTCAACTCAAGACTTTTTATGGATCCAACAAGCAACATTCAAAGCCACATACTAAAATTTCAACCCTTTCTGACTTCATTTGCTATTTTTCATGCATTTAATGATTTATTTTGAGCTAAATGACCGTGTAATTGGAAAGCACTACAACTGAACTCAGAAAAAGTTGAAACTTGGCATGGTATCATCATTTGACCCACATAGCATGTGTGCAAAAGTTGAGAGATTATGGAAAAAACTGGATGCACTTCGTGTACAAGCTGGAACATCTCTTTCAAACTACGAGAGTTTCACACGAAAACACATCTCTTTCAAAGGCATTTCATTTTTCTAAATTTATTTCAACTCAAGACTTTTTTTTGCATCCAACATGCAATATTCAAAGGCACATACTCAAATTTCAACCTTTTCTGACTTCATTTCCTCTTTTTCATGCATTTATTGATTTATTTTGAGCTAAATTACCCTGTAATTGGAAAGCACTACAACTGAACTCAGAAAAAGTTGAAACTAGGCATGGTATCATCATTTGACCCACGTAGCATGTGTGCAAAAGTTGAGAGGATTATGGCAAAGGTTGGATGCACTTCGTGTACAAACTGGACCTTCTCTTTGAAACTACGAGGGTTTCAGACGAAAACACATTTCTTTCAAAGGCATTTCATTTTTCTAAACTTATTTCAACTCAAGACTTTTTATGGATCCAACAAGCAACATTCAAAGCCACATACTAAAATTTCAACCCTTTGTGACTTCATTTGCTATTTTTCATGCATTTAATGATTTATTTTGAGCTAAATGACCCTGTAATTGGAAAGCACTACAACTTAACTCAGAAAAAGATAAAACTTCGCATGGTATCATCATTTGACCCACATAGTATGTGTGCAAAAGTTGAGAGGATTATGGCAAAAACTGGATGCACTTCGTGTACAAACTGGACCATCTCTTTCGAACTACGTGGGTTTCAGAAGAAAACACATCTGTTTCAAAGGCATTTCATTTTTCTAAACTTATTTCAACTCAAGACTTTTTTGCATCCAACATGCAACATTCAAAGCCACATACTAAAATTTCAACCCTTTCTCACTTCATTTGCTATTTTTCATGCATTTAATGATTTATTTTGAGCTAAATGACCCTGTAATTGGAAAGCACTACAACTGAACTCAGAAAAAGTTGAAACTTGGCATGGTATCATCATTTGACCCACATTGCGTGTGTGCAAAAGGTGAGAGGATTACGGAAAAACTGGATGCACTTCGTGTACAAACTGGACCTTCTCTTTCAAACTACGAGGGTTTCACACGAAAACACATCTTTTTCGAAGGCATTTCATTTTTCTAAACTTATTTCAACTCAAGAATTTTTTTGCATACAACATGCAACATTCAAAGCCACATACTAAAATTTCAACCCTTTCTGACTTCATTTGCTATTTTTCATGCATTTAATGATTTATTTTGAGCTAAATGACACTGTACTTGGAAAGCACTAAACTGAACTCAGAAAAAGTTCAAACCTGGCATGGTACTATCATTTGACCCACATAGCATGTGTGCAAAAGTTGAGAGGATTACGGCAAAAACTGGATCCATTTCGTGTACAATTTGGACCTGCTCTTTCAAACTCCGAGGGTTTCAGACGAAAACACATCTGTTTCAAAAGCATTCCATTTTTCTAAACTTATTACAACTCAAGACTTTCTTTTTGCATACAACATGCAACATTCAAAGCCACATACTAAAATTTCAACCCTTTCTGACTTCATTTGCTATTTTTCATGCATTTAATGATTTATTCTGAGCTAAATGACCCTGGACTTGGAAAGAACTACAACTGAACTCAGAAAAAGTTGAAACTTGGCATGGTATTATCATTTGACCCATATAGCATGTGTGCAAAAGTTGAGAGGATTACGGCAAAAACTGGATCCATTTCGTGTACAAACTGGACCTTCTCTTTCAAACTTCGAGGGTTTGAAACGAAAACACATCTGTTTCAAAGTCATTCCATTTTTCTAAACTTATTACAACTCAAGACTTTTTTTTGCATACAATATGCAACATTCAAAGCCACATACTAAAATTTCAACCCTTTCTTACTTCATTTGCTATTTTTCATGCATTTAATGATTTATTTTGAGCTAAATGGCCCTGTACTTGGAAAGCACTACAACTGAACTCAGAAAAAGGAGAAACTTGGCATGGTACTATCATTTGACCCACATAGCATGTGTGCAAAAGTTGAGAGGATTACGGCAAAAACTAGATGCACTTCGTGTACAAACTGGACCATCTCTTTCAAACTACGAGGGTTTCAAACGAAAACACATCTATTTCAAAGGCATTTCATTTTTCTAAACTTATTTCAACTCAAGACTTTTTATGGATCCAACAAGCAACATTCAAAGCCACATACTAAAATTTCAACCCTTTCTGACTTCATTTGCTATTTTTCATGCATTTAATGATTTATTTTGAGCTAAATGACCCTGTAATTGGAAAGCACTACAACTGAACTCAGAAAAAGTTGAAACTAGGCATGGTATCATCATTTGACCCACATAGCATGTGTGCAAAAGTTGAGACATTATGGCAAAAACTGGATGCACTTCGTGTACAAGCTGGACCATCTCTTTCAAACTACGAGGGTTTCACACGAAAACACATCTCTTTCAAAGGCAATTTCATTTTTCTAAATTTATTTCAACTCAAGACTTTTTTTTGCATCCAACATGCAACATTCAAAGGCACATACTAAAATTTCAACCTTTTCTGACTTCATTTCCTCTTTTTCATGCATTTATTGATTTATTTTGAGCTAAATGACCCTGTAATTGGAAAGCACTACAACTGAACTCAGAAAAAGTTGAAACTTGGCATGGTATCATCATTTGACCCACATAGCATGTGTGCAAAAGTTGAGAGGATTATGGCAAAGGCTGGATGCACTTCGTGTACAAACTGGACCTTCTCTTTGAAACTACGAGGGTTTCAGACGAAAACACATTTGTTTCAAAGGCATTTCATTTTTCTAAACTTATTTCAACTCAAGACTTTTTATGGATCCAACAAGCAACATTCAAAGCCACATACTAAAATTTCAACCCTTTCTGACTTCATTTGCTATTTTTCATGCATTTAATGATTTATTTTGAGCTAAATGACCCTCTAATTGGAAAGCACTACAACTGAACTCAGAAAAACATAAAACTTGGCATGGTATCATCATTTGACCCACATAGCATGTGTGCAAAAGTTGAGAGGATTATGGCAAAAACTGGATGCACTTCGTGTATAAACTGGACCATCTCTTTCGAACTACGTGGGTTTCAGAAGAAAACACATCTGTTTCAAAGGCATTTCATTTTTCTAAACTTATTTCAACTCAAGACTTTTTTGCATCCAACATGCAACATTCAAAGCCACATACTAAAATTTCAACCCTTTCTGACTTCATTTGCTATTTTTCATGCATTTAATGATTTATTTTGAGCTAAATGACCCTGTAATTGGAAAGCACTACAACTGAACTCAGAAAAAGTTGAAACTTGGCATGGTATCATCATTTGACCCACATAGCATGTGTGCAAAAGGTGAGAGGATTACGGAAAAACTGGATGCACTTCGTGTACAAACTGGACCTTCTCTTTCAAACTACGAGGTTTTCAAACGAAAACACATGTGTTTCAAAGGCATTTCATTTTTCTAAACTTATTTCAACTCAAGAATTTTTTTGCATCCAACATGCAACATTCAAAGCAACATACTAAAATTTCAACCCTTTCTGACTTCATTTGCTATTTTTCATGCATTTAATGATTTATTTTGAGCTAAATGACCCTGTAATTGGAAAGCACTACAACTGAACTCAGAAAAAGTTGAAACTTGGCATGGTATCATCATTTGACCTACATAGCATGTGTGCAAAATTTGAGAGATTATGGCAAAAACTGGATGCACTTCGTGTACAAGCTGGACCATCTCTTTCAAACTACGAGGGTTTCACACGAAAACACATCTGTTTCAAAGGCATTTCATTTTTCTAAACTTATTTCAACTCAAGACTTTTTTTTGTATCCAACAGGCAACATTCAAAGGCACATACTAAAATTTCAACCTTTTCTGACTTCATTTCCTATTTTTCATGCATTTAATGATTTATTTTGAGCTAAATGACCCTGTAATTGGAAAGCACTACAACTTAACTCAGAAAAAGTTGAAACTTTGCATGGTATCATCATTTGACCCACATAGCATGTGTGCAAAAGTTGAGAGGATTATGGCAAAGGCTGGATCCATTTCGTGTACAAACTGGACCATCTCTTTGAAACTACGAGGGTTTCAGACGAAAACACATTTGTTTCAAGGCATTTCATTTCTAAACTTATTTCAACTCAAGAATTTTTTGCATCCAACATGCAACATTCAAAGCGACATACTAAAATTTCAACACTTTGTGACTTTATTTGCTATTTTTCATGCATTTAATGATTTATTTTGAGCTAAATGACCCTGTAATTGGAAAGCACTATTAGTGAACTCAGAAAAAGTTGAAACTTGGCATGGTACCATCATTTTACCCACATAGCGTGTGTGCAAAAGTTGAGAGGATTATGGCAAAAACTGGATGCACTTCGTGTACAAACTAGACCATATCTTTCAAACTACGGAGGTTTCAGACGAAAACAGATCTGTTTCAAAGGCATTTCATTTTTCTAAACTTATTTCAACTCAAGACTTTTTTTGCATCCAACATGCAACATTCAAAGCCATATACTAAAATTTCAACCCTTTCTGACTTTATTTGCTATTTTTCATGCATTCAATGATTTATTTTGAGCTAAATGACCCTGTAATTGGAAAGCACTACAACTGAACTCAGAAAAAGTTGAAACTTGGCATGGTACTATCATTTGACCCACATAGCATGTGTGCAAAAGTTGAGAGCATTACGGCAAAAACTGGATGCACTTCGTGTATAAACTGGACCATCTCTTTCAAACTACGAGGGTTTCACACGAAAACACATTTGTTTCAAAGGCATTTCATTTTTCTAAACTTATTTCAACTCAAGACTTTTTATGGATCCAACAAGCAAAATTCAAAGCCACGTACTAAAATTTCAACCCTTTCTGACTTCATTTGCTATTTTTCATGCATTTAATGATTTATTTTGAGCTAAATGACCCTGTAATTGGAAAGCACTACAACTGAACTCAGAAAAAGTTGAAACTTGGCATGGTATCATCATTTGACCCACATAGCATGTGTGCAAAAGTTGAGAGGATTATGGCAAAAACTGGATGCACTTCGTGTACAAACTGGACCATCTCTTTCGAACTACGAGGGTTTCAGAAGAAAACACATCTGTTTCAAAGGCATTTCATTTTTCTAAACTTATTTCAACTCAAGACTTGTTTTGCATCCAACATGCAACATGCAAAGCCACATACTAAACTTCAACCCTTTCTTACTTCATTTGCTATTTTTCATGCATTTAATGATTTATTTTGAGCTAAATGGCCCTGTACTTGGAAAGCACTACAACTGAACTCAGAAAAAGGAGAAACTTGGCATGGTACTATCATTTGACCCACATAGCATGTGTGCAAAAGTTGAGAGCATTACGGCAAAAACTGGATGCACTTCGTGTATAAACTAGACCATCTCTTTCAAACTACGAGGGTTTCAGACGAAAACACATTTGTTTCAAAGGCATTTCATTTTTCTAAACTTATTTCAACTCAAGACTTTTTATGGATCCAACAAGCAAAATTCAAAGCCACGTACTAAAATTTCAACCCTTTCTGACTTCATTTGCTATTTTTCATGCATTTAATGATTTATTTTGAGCTAAATGACCCTGTAATTGGAAAGCACTACAACTGAACTCAGAAAAAGTTGAAACTTGGCATGGTATCATCATTTGACCCACATAGCATGTGTGCAAAAGTTGAGAGGATTATGGCAAAAACTGCATGCACTTCGTGTAAAAACTGGACCATCTCTTTCGAACTACAAGGGTTTCAGAAGAAAACACATCTGTTTCAAAGGCATTTCATTTTTCTAAACTTATTTCAACTCAAGACTTGTTTTGCATCCAACATGCAACATGCAAAGCCACATACTAAACTTCAACCCTTTCTCACTTCATTTGTATTTTTCATGCATTTAATGATTTATTTTGAGCTAAATGACCCTGTAATTGGAAAGCACTACAACTGAACTCAGAAAAAGTTGAAACTTGGCATGGTATCATCATTTGACCCACATAGCATGTGTGCAAAAGTTGAGAGGATTATGGCAAAAACTGGATGCACTTCGTTTACAAACTGGACCATTTCTTTCGAACTACGAGGGTTTCAGAAGAAAACACATCTGTTTCAAAGGCATTTCATTTTTCTAAACTTATTTCAACTCAAGAATTTTTTGCATCCAACATGCAACATTCAAAGCCACATACTAAAATTTCAACCCTTTCTCACTTCATTTGCTATTTTTCATGCATTTAATGATTTATTTTGAGCTAAATGACCCTGTAATTGGAAAGAACTACAACTGAACTCAGAAAAAGTTGAAACTTGGCATGGTATCATCATTTGACACACATAGCATGTGTGCAAAAGTTGAGAGGATTACGGAAAAAACTGGATGCACTTCGTGTACAAACTAGACCTTTTCTTTCAAACTACGAGGGTTTCACACGAAAATACATCTGTTTCAAAGGCATTTCATTTTTCTAAACTTATTTCAACTCAAGACTTTTTTTGCATACAACATGCAACATTCAAAGCCACATACTAAAATGTCAACCCTTTCTGACTTCATTTGCTATTTTTCATGCATTTAATGATTTATTTTGAGCTAAATGACCCTGTAATTGGAAAGCACTACAACTGAACTCAGAAAAAGTTGAAACTTGCCATGGTATCGTCATTTGACCCACATAGCATGTGTGCAAAAGTTGAGAGGATTATGGCAAAAAGTGGATCCATTTCGAGTACAAACTGGACCATCTCTTTCAAAGTATGAGGCTTTCAAACGAAAACATATCTGTTTCAAAGGCATTTCATTTTTCTAAACTTATTTCAACTCAAGATTTTTTTTGCATCCAACATGCAACATTCAAAGCCACATACTAAAATTTCAACACTTTGTGACTTCATTTGCTATTTTTCATGCATTTAATGATTTATTTTGAGCTAAATGACCCTGTAATTGGAAAGCACTATTACTGAACTCAGAAAAAGTTGAAACTTGGCATGGTACCATCATTTTACCCACATAGCGTGTGTGCAAAAGTTGAGAGGATTACGGCAAAAACTGGATGCACTTCGTGTACAAACTAGACCATATCTTTCAAACTACGGAGGTTTCAGACGAAAACAGATCTGTTTCAAAGGCATTTCATTTTTCTAAACTTATTTCAACTCAAGACTTTTTTTGCATCCAACATGCAACATTCAAAGCCATATACTAAAATTTCAACCCTTTCTGACTTTATTTGCTATTTTTCATGCATTTTCAATGATTTATTTTGAGCTAAATGACCCTGTAATTGGAAAGCACTACAACTGAACTCCGAAAAAGATGAAACTTGGCATGGTACTATCATTTGACCCACAGAGCATGTGTGCAAAAGTTGAGAGCATTACGGCAAAAACTGGATGCACTTCGTGTATAAACTGGACCATCTCTTTCAAACTACGAGGGTTTCAGACGAAAACACATTTGTTTCAAAGGCATTTCATTTTTCTAAACTTATTTCAACTCAAGACTTTTTATGGATCCAACAAGCAAAATTCAAAGCCACGTACTAAAATTTCAACCCTTTCTGACTTCATTTGCTATTTTTCATGCATTTAATGATTTATTTTGAGCTAAATGACCCTGTAATTGGAAAGCACTACAACTGAACTCAGAAAAAGTTGAAACTTGGCATGGTATCATCATTTGACCCACATAGCATGTGTGCAAAAGTTGAGAGGATTATGGCAAAAACTGGATGCACTTCGTGTACAAACTGGACCATCTCTTTCGAACTACGAGGGTTTCAGAAGAAAACACATCTGTTTCAAAGGCATTTCATTTTTCTAAACTTATTTCAACTCAAGACTTGTTTTGCATCCAACATGCAACATGCAAAGCCACATACTAAACTTCAACCCTTTCTCACTTCATTTGTATTTTTCATGCATTTAATGATTTATTATGAGCTAAATGACCCTGTAATTGGAAAGCATTACAACTGAACTCAGAAAAAGTTGAAACTTGGCATGGTATCATCATTTGACCCACATAGCATGTGTGCAAAAGTTGAGAGGATTATGGCAAAAACTGGATGCACTCCGTGTACAAACTGGACCATTTCTTTCGAACTACGAGGGTTTCAGAAGAAAACACATCTGTTTCAAAGGCATTTCATTTTTCTAAACTTATTTCAACTCAAGACTTTTTTGCATCCAACATGCAACATTCAAAGCCACATACTAAAATTTCAACCCTTTCTCACTTCATTTGCTATTTTTCATGCATTTAATGATTTATTTTGAGCTAAATGACCCTGTAATTGGAAAGAACTACAACTGAACTCAGAAAAAGTTGAAACTTGGCATGGTATCATCATTTGACACACATAGCATGTGTGCAAAAGTTGAGAGGATTACGGCAAAAACTGGATGCACTTCGTGTACAAACTGGACCTTCTCTTTCAAACTACGAGGGTTTCACACGAAAATACATCTGTTTCAAAGGCATTTCATTTTTCTAAACTTATTTCAACTCAAGACTTTTTTTGCATACAACATGTAACATTCAAAGCCACATACTAAAATGTCAACCCTTTCTGACTTCATTTGCTATTTTTCATGCATTTAATGATTTATTTTGAGCTAAATGACCCTGTAATTGGAAAGCACTACAACTGAACTCAGAAAAAGTTGAAACTTGCCATGGTATCGTCATTTGACCCACATAGCATGTGTGCAAAAGTTGAGAGGATTACGGCAAAAAGTGGATCCATTTCGTGTACAAACTGGACCATCTCTTTCAAAGTATGAGGCTTTCAAACGAAAACACATCTGTTTCAAAGGCATTTCATTTTTCTAAACTTATTTCAACTCAAGAATTTTTTTGCATCCAACATGCAACATTCAAAGCCACATACTAAAATTTCAACACTTTGTGACTTCATTTGCTATTTTTCATGCATTTAATGATTTATTTTGAGCTAAATGACCCTGTAATTGGAAAGCACTATTACTGAACTCAGAAAAAGTTGAAACTTGGCATGGTACCATCATTTTACCCACATAGCGTGTGTGCAAAAGTTGAGAGGATTACGGCAAAAACTGGATGCACTTCGTGTACAAACTAGACCATATCTTTCAAACTACGGAGGTTTCAGACGAAAACAGATCTGTTTCAAAGGCATTTCATTTTTCTAAACTTATTTCAACTCAAGACTTTTTTTGCATCCAACATGCAACATTCAAAGCCATATACTAAAATTTCAACCCTTTCTGACTTTATTTGCTATTTTTCATGCATTCAATGATTTATTTTGAGCTAAATGACCCTGTAATTGGAAAGCACTACAACTGAACTCAGAAAAAGTTGAAACTTGGCATGGTACTATCATTTGACCCACATAGCATGTGTGCAAAAGTTGAGAGCATTACGGCAAAAACTGGATGCACTTCGTGTATAAACTGGACCATCTCTTTCAAACTACGAGGGTTTCAGACGAAAACACATTTGTTTCAAAGGGATTTCATTTTTCTAAACTTATTTCAACTCAAGACTTTTTATGGATCGAACAAGAAAAATGCAAAGCCACGTACTAAAATTTCAACCCTTTCTCACTTCATTTGCTATTTTTCATGCATTTAATTATTTATTTTGAGCTAAATGACCCTGTAATTGGAAAACACTACAACTGAACTCAGAAAAAGTTGAAACTTGGCATGGTATCATCATTTGACCCACATAGCATGTGTGCAAAAGTTGAGAGGATTATGGCAAAAACTCGATGCACTTCGTGTACAAACTGGACCATCTCTTTCGAACTACGAGGGTTTCAGAAGAAAACACATCTGTTTCAAAGGCATTTCATTTTTCTAAACTTATTTCAACTCAAGACTTTTTTGCATCCAACATGCAACATTCAAATCCACATACTAAAATTTCAACCCTTTCTCACTTCATTTGCTATTTTTCATGCATTTAATGATTTATTTTGAGCTAAATGACCCTGTAATTGGAAAGAACTACAACTGAACTAAGAAAAAGTTGAAACTTGGCATGGTATCATCATTTGACACACATAGCATGTGTGCAAAAGTTGAGAGGATTACGGCAAAAACTGGATGCACTTCGTGTACAAACTGGACCTTGTCTTTCAAACTACGAGGGTTTCACACGAAAATACATCTGTTTCAAAGGCATTTCATTTTTCTAAACTTATTTCAACTCAAGAATTTTTTTGCATACAACATGCAACATTCAAAGCCACATACTAAAATGTCAACCCTTTCTGACTTCAATTGCTATTTTTCATGCATTTAATGATTTATTTTGAGCTAAATGACCCTGTAATTGGAAAGCACTACAACTGAACTCAGAAAAAGTTGAAACTTGGCATGGTATCATCATTTGACCCACATAGCATGTGTGCAAATGTTGAGAGGATTACGGCAAAAAGTGGATCCATTTCGTGTACAAACTGGACCATCTCTTTCAAAGTATGAGGCTTTCAAACGAAAACACATCTGTTTCAAAGGCATTTCATTTTTCTAAACATATTTCAACTCAAGAATTTTTTTGCATCCAACATGCAACATTCAAAGCCACATACTAAAATTTCAACACTTTGTGACTTCATTTGCTATTTTTCATGCATTTAATGATTTATTTTGAGCTAAATGACCCTGTAATTGGAAAGCACTATTACTGAACTCAGAAAAAGTTGAAACTTGGCATGGTACCATCATTTTACCCACATAGCGTGTGTGCAAAAGTTGAGAGGATTACGGCAAAAACTGGATGCACTTCGTGTACAAACTAGACCATATCTTTCAAACTACGGAGGTTTCAGACGAAAACAGATCTGTTTCAAAGGCATTTCATTTTTCTAAACTTATTTCAACTCTAGACTTTTTTTGCATCCAACATGCAACATTCAAAGCCATATACTAAAATTTCAACCCTTTCTGACTTTATTTGCTATTTTTCATGCATTCAATGATTTATTTTGAGCTAAATGACCCTGTAATTGGAAAGCACTACAACTGAACTCAGAAAAAGATGAAACTTGGCATGGTACTATCATTTGACCCACATAGCATGTGTGCAAAAGTTGAGAGCATTATGGCAAAAACTGGATGCACTTCGTGTATAAACTGGACCATCTCTTTCAAACTACGAGGGTTTCACACGAAAACACATTTGTTTCAAAGGCATTTCATTTTTCTAAACTTATTTCAACTCAAGACTTTTTATGGATCCAACAAGCAAAATTCAAAGCCACGTACTAAAATTTCAACCCTTTCTGACTTCATTTGCTATTTTTCATGCATTTAATGATTTATTTTGAGCTAAATGACCCTGTAATTGGAAAGCACTACAACTGAACTCAGAAAAAGTTGAAACTTGGCATGGTATCATCATTTGACCCACATAGCATGTGTGCAAAAGTTGAGAGGATTATGGCAAAAACTGGATGCACTTCGTGTACAAACTGGACCATCTCTTTCGAACTACGAGGGTTTCAGAAGAAAACACATCTCTTTCAAAGGCATTTCATTTTTCTAAACTTATTTCAACTCAAGACTTGTTTTGCATCCAACATGCAACATTCAAAGCCACATACTAAACTTCAACCCTTTCTCACTTCATTTCTATTTTTCATGCATTTAATGATTTATTTTGAGCTAAATGACCTTGTAATTGGAAAGCACTACAACTGAACTCAGAAAAAGTTGAAACTTGGCATCGTATCATCATTTCACCCACATAGCACGAGTGCAAATTTTGAGAGGATTATGGAAAAAGCTGGATGCACTTTGTGTACAAACTGGACCATCTCTTTCAAACTACGAGGGTTTCAGACGAAAACACATCTGTTTCAAAGGAATTTCATTTTTCTAAACTTATTTCAACTCAAGACTTTTTTTGCATCCAACATGGAACATTCAAAGCCACATACTAAAATTTCAGCCCTTTCTGATTTCATTTGCTATTTTTCATGCATTTAATGATTTATTTTGAGCTAAATGACCCTGTAATTGGTAAGCACTACAGCTGAACTCAGAAAAAGTTGAAACTTGGCATGGTATCATCATTTGACCCAAATATCATGTGTGAAAAAGTTGAGAGTATTATGGAAAAATCTGGATGCACTTCGTGTACAAACTGGACCATCCGTTTCAAACTACGAGGGTTTCAGACGAAAACACATCTGTTTCAAAGGCATTTCATTTTTCTAAACTTATTTCAACTCAAGACTTTTTTTTGCATACGACATTCAACATTCAAAGCCACATACTAAAATTTCAACCTTTCTGACTTCATTTGCTATTTTTCATGCATTTAATGATTTATTTTGAGCTAAATGACCCTGTAATTGGAAAGCACTACAACTGAACTCAGAAAAAGTTGAAAGTTGGCATGGTACCATCATTTCACCAACATAGCATGTGTGCAAAAGTTGAGAGGATTACAGGAAAAACTGGATGCACTTCGTGTACAAACTGGACCATCTCTTTCAAAGTACGAGGGTTTCAGACGAAAACACATCTGTTTCAAAGGCATTTTATTTTTCAAAACTTATTTAAACTCAATACTTTTTTTGCATCGAACATGCAACATTCAAAGCCACATACTAAAATTTCAACCCTTTCTGACTTCATTTGCTATTTTTCATGCATTTAATGATTTATTTTGAGCTAAATGACCCTGTAATTGGAAAGCACTACAAATGAACTCGGAAAAAGTTGTAACTTGGCATGGTATCATCATTTGACCCACATAGCATGTGTGAAAAAGTTGAGAGGATTATGGCAAAAACTGGATGCACTTCGTGTACAAACTGGACCATCTCTTTCAAAGTACGAGGGTTTCAGACGAAAACACATTTGTTTCAAAGGCATTTCATTTTTCTAAACTTATTTCAACTCAAGACTTTTTATGGATCCAACAAGCAAAATTCAAAGCCACGTACTAAAATTTCAACCCTTTCTGACTTCATTTGCTATTTTTCATGCATTTAATGATTTATTTTGAGCTAAATGACCCTGTAATTGGAAAGCACTACAACTGAACTCAGAAAAAGTTGAAACTTGGCATGGTATCATCATTTGACCCACATAGCATGTGTGCAAAAGTTGAGAGGATTATGGCAAAAACTGGATGCACTTCGTGTACAAACTGGACCATCTCTTTCAAACTACGAGGGTTTCAGAAGAAAACACATCTCTTTCAAAGGCATTTCATTTTTCTAAACTTATTTCAACTCAAGACTTGTTTTGCATCCAACATGCAACATTCAAAGCCACATACTAAACTTCAACCCTTTCTCACTTCATTTCTATTTTTCATGCATTTAATGATTTATTTTGAGCTAAATGACCTTGTAATTGGAAAGCACTACAACTGAACTCAGAAAAAGTTGAAACTTGGCATGGTATCATCATTTCACCCACATAGCACGAGTGCAAATTTTCAGAGGATTATGGAAAAAGCTGGATGCACTTTGTGTACAAACTGGACCATCTCTTTCAAACTACGAGGGTTTCAGACGAAAACACATCTGTTTCAAAGGAATTTCATTTTTCTAAACTTATTTCAACTCAAGACTTTTTTTGCATCCAACATGCAACATTCAAAGCCACATACTAAAATTTCAACACTTTGTGACTTCATTTGCTATTTTTCATGCATTTAATGATTTATTTTGAGCTAAATGACCCTGTAATTGGAAAGCACTATTACTGAACTCAGAAAAAGTTGAAACTTGGCATGGTACCATCATTTTACCCACATAGCGTGTGTGCAAAAGTTGAGAGGATTACGGCAAAAACTGGATGCACTTCGTGTACAAACTAGACCATATCTTTCAAACTACGGAGGTTTCAGACGAAAACAGATCTGTTTCAAAGGCATTTCATTTTTCTAAACTTATTTCAACTCAAGACTTTTTTTGCATCCAACATGCAACATTCAAAGCCATATACTAAAATTTCAACCCTTTCTGACTTTATTTGCTATTTTTCATGCATTTTCAATGATTTATTTTGAGCTAAATGACCCTGTAATTGGAAAGCACCACAACTGAACTCCGAAAAAGATGAAACTTGGCATGGTACTATCATTTGACCCACAGAGCATGTGTGCAAAAGTTGAGAGCATTACGGCAAAAACTGGATGCACTTCGTGTATAAACTGGACCATCTCTTTCAAACTACGAGGGTTTCAGACGAAAACACATTTGTTTCAAAGGCATTTCATTTTTCTAAACTTATTTCAACTCAAGACTTTTTATGGATCCAACAAGCAAAATTCAAAGCCACGTACTAAAATTTCAACCCTTTCTGACTTCATTTGCTATTTTTCATGCATTTAATGATTTATTTTGAGCTAAATGACCCTGTAATTGGAAAGCACTACATCTGAACTCAGAAAAAGTTGAAACTTGGCATGGTATCATCATTTGACCCACATAGCATGTGTGCAAAAGTTGAGAGGATTATGGCAAAAACTGGATGCACTTCGTGTACAAACTGGACCATCTCTTTCGAACTACGAGGGTTTCAGAAGAAAACACATCTGTTTCAAAGGCATTTCATTTTTCTAAACTTATTTCAACTCAAGACCTTTTTTGCATCCAACATGCAACATGCAAAGCCACATACTAAACTTCAACCCTTTCTCACTTCATTTGTATTTTTCATGCATTTAATGATTTATTATGAGCTAAATGACCCTGTAATTGGAAAGCATTACAACTGAACTCAGAAAAAGTTGAAACTTGGCATGGTATCATCATTTGACCCACATAGCATGTGTGCAAAAGTTGAGAGGATTATGGCAAAAACTGGATGCACTCCGTGTACAAACTGGACCATTTCTTTCGAACTACGAGGGTTTCAGAAGAAAACACATCTGTTTCAAAGGCATTTCATTTTTCTAAACTTATTTCAACTCAAGACTTTTTTGCATCCAACATGCAACATTCAAAGCCACATACTAAAATTTCAACCCTTTCTCACTTCATTTGCTATTTTTCATGCATTTAATGATTTATTTTGAGCTAAATGACCCTGTAATTGGAAAGAACTACAACTGAACTCAGAAAAAGTTGAAACTTGGCATGGTATCATCATTTGACACACATAGCATGTGTGCAAAAGTTGAGAGGATTACGGCAAAAACTGGATGCACTTCGTGTACAAACTGGACCTTCTCTTTCAAACTACGAGGGTTTCACACGAAAATACATCTGTTTCAAAGGCATTTCATTTTTCTAAACTTATTTCAACTCAAGACTTTTTTTGCATACAACATGCAACATTCAAAGCCACATACTAAAATGTCAACCCTTTCTGACTTCATTTGCTATTTTTCATGCATTTAATGATTTATTTTGAGCTAAATGACCCTGTAATTGGAAAGCACTACAACTGAACTCAGAAAAAGTTGAAACTTGCCATGGTATCGTCATTTGACCCACATAGCATGTGTGCAAAAGTTGAGAGGATTACGGCAAAAAGTGGATCCATTTCGTGTACAAACTGGACCATCTCTTTCAAAGTATGAGGCTTTCAAACGAAAACACATCTGTTTCAAAGGCATTTCATTTTTCTAAACTTATTTCAACTCAAGAATTTTTTTGCATCCAACATGCAACATTCAAAGCCACATACTAAAATTTCAACACTTTGTGACTTCATTTGCTATTTTTCATGCATTTAATGATTTATTTTGAGCTAAATGACCCTGTAATTGGAAAGCACTATTACTGAACTCAGAAAAAGTTGAAACTTGGCATGGTACCATCATTTTACCCACATAGCGTGTGTGCAAAAGTTGAGAGGATTACGGCAAAAACTGGATGCACTTCGTGTACAAACTAGACCATATCTTTCAAACTACGGAGGTTTCAGACGAAAACAGATCTGTTTCAAAGGCATTTCATTTTTCTAAACTTATTTCAACTCAAGACTTTTTTTGCATCCAACATGCAACATTCAAAGCCATATACTAAAATTTCAACCCTTTCTGACTTTATTTGCTATTTTTCATGCATTCAATGATTTATTTTGAGCTAAATGACCCTGTAATTGGAAAGCACTACAACTGAACTCAGAAAAAGTTGAAACTTGGCATGGTACTATCATTTGACCCACATAGCATGTGTGCAAAAGTTGAGAGCATTACGGCAAAAACTGGATGCACTTCGTGTATAAACTGGACCATCTCTTTCAAACTACGAGGGTTTCAGACGAAAACACATTTGTTTCAAAGGAATTTCATTTTTCTAAACTTATTTCAACTCAAGACTTTTTATGGATCGAACAAGAAAAATTCAAAGCCACGTACTAAAATTTCAACCCTTTCTCACTTCATTTGCTATTTTTCATGCATTTAATTATTTATTTTGAGCTAAATGACCCTGTAATTGGAAAACACTACAACTGAACTCAGAAAAAGTTGAAACTTGGCATGGTATCATCATTTGACCCACATAGCATGTGTGCAAAAGTTGAGAGGATTATGGCAAAAACTGGATGCACTTCGTGTACAAACTGGACCATCTCTTTCGAACTACGAGGGTTTCAGAAGAAAACACATCTGTTTCAAAGGCATTTCATTTTTCTAAACTTATTTCAACTCAAGACTTTTTTGCATCCAACATGCAACATTCAAATCCACATACTAAAATTTCAACCCTTTCTCACTTCATTTGCTATTTTTCATGCATTTAATGATTTATTTTGAGCTAAATGACCCTGTAATTGGAAAGAACTACAACTGAACTAAGAAAAAGTTGAAACTTGGCATGGTATCATCATTTGACACACATAGCATGTGTGCAAAAGTTGAGAGGATTACGGCAAAAACTGGATGCACTTCGTGTACAAACTGGACCTTGTCTTTCAAACTACGAGGGTTTCACACGAAAATACATCTGTTTCAAAGGCATTTCATTTTTCTAAACTTATTTCAACTCAAGAATTTTTTTGCATACAACATGCAACATTCAAAGCCACATACTAAAATGTCAACCCTTTCTGACTTCAATTGCTATTTTTCATGCATTTAATGATTTATTTTGAGCTAAATGACCCTGTAATTGGAAAGCACTACAACTGAACTCAGAAAAAGTTGAAACTTGGCATGGTATCATCATTTGACCCACATAGCATGTGTGCAAATGTTGAGAGGATTACGGCAAAAAGTGGATCCATTTCGTGTACAAACTGGACCATCTCTTTCAAAGTATGAGGCTTTCAAACGAAAACACATCTGTTTCAAAGGCATTTCATTTTTCTAAACATATTTCAACTCAAGAATTTTTTTGCATCCAACATGCAACATTCAAAGCCACATACTAAAATTTCAACACTTTGTGACTTCATTTGCTATTTTTCATGCATTTAATGATTTATTTTGAGCTAAATGACCCTGTAATTGGAAAGCACTATTACTGAACTCAGAAAAAGTTGAAACTTGGCATGGTACCATCATTTTACCCACATAGCGTGTGTGCAAAAGTTGAGAGGATTACGGCAAAAACTGGATGCACTTCGTGTACAAACTAGACCATATCTTTCAAACTACGGAGGTTTCAGACGAAAACAGATCTGTTTCAAAGGCATTTCATTTTTCTAAACTTATTTCAACTCTAGACTTTTTTTGCATCCAACATGCAACATTCAAAGCCATATACTAAAATTTCAACCCTTTCTGACTTTATTTGCTATTTTTCATGCATTCAATGATTTATTTTGAGCTAAATGACCCTGTAATTGGAAAGCACTACAACTGAACTCAGAAAAAGATGAAACTTGGCATGGTACTATCATTTGACCCACATAGCATGTGTGCAAAAGTTGAGAGCATTATGGCAAAAACTGGATGCACTTCGTGTATAAACTGGACCATCTCTTTCAAACTACGAGGGTTTCACACGAAAACACATTTGTTTCAAAGGCATTTCATTTTTCTAAACTTATTTCAACTCAAGACTTTTTATGGATCCAACAAGCAAAATTCAAAGCCACGTACTAAAATTTCAACCCTTTCTGACTTCATTTGCTATTTTTCATGCATTTAATGATTTATTTTGAGCTAAATGACCCTGTAATTGGAAAGCACTACAACTGAACTCAGAAAAAGTTGAAACTTGGCATGGTATCATCATTTGACCCACATAGCATGTGTGCAAAAGTTGAGAGGATTATGGCAAAAACTGGATGCACTTCGTGTACAAACTGGACCATCTCTTTCGAACTACGAGGGTTTCAGAAGAAAACACATCTCTTTCAAAGGCATTTCATTTTTCTAAACTTATTTCAACTCAAGACTTGTTTTGCATCCAACATGCAACATTCAAAGCCACATACTAAACTTCAACCCTTTCTCACTTCATTTCTATTTTTCATGCATTTAATGATTTATTTTGAGCTAAATGACCTTGTAATTGGAAAGCACTACAACTGAACTCAGAAAAAGTTGAAACTTGGCATCGTATCATCATTTCACCCACATAGCACGAGTGCAAATTTTGAGAGGATTATGGAAAAAGCTGGATGCACTTTGTGTACAAACTGGACCATCTCTTTCAAACTACGAGGGTTTCAGACGAAAACACATCTGTTTCAAAGGAATTTCATTTTTCTAAACTTATTTCAACTCAAGACTTTTTTTGCATCCAACATGGAACATTCAAAGCCACATACTAAAATTTCAACCCTTTCTGATTTCATTTGCTATTTTTCATGCATTTAATGATTTATTTTGAGCTAAATGACCCTGTAATTGGTAAGCACTACAGCTGAACTCAGAAAAAGTTGAAACTTGGCATGGTATCATCATTTGACCCAAATATCATGTGTGAAAAAGTTGAGAGTATTATGGAAAAATCTGGATGCACTTCGTGTACAAACTGGACCATCCGTTTCAAACTACGAGGGTTTCAGACGAAAACACATCTATTTCAAAGGCATTTCATTTTTCTAAACTTATTTCAACTCAAGACTTTTTTTTGCATACGACATTCAACATTCAAAGCCACATACTAAAATTTCAACCTTTCTGACTTCATTTGCTATTTTTCATGCATTTAATGATTTATTTTGAGCTAAATGACCCTGTAATTGGAAAGCACTACAACTGAACTCAGAAAAAGTTGAAAGTTGGCATGGTACCATCATTTCACCAACATAGCATGTGTGCAAAAGTTGAGAGGATTACAGGAAAAACTGGATGCACTTCGTGTACAAACTGGACCATCTCTTTCAAAGTACGAGGGTTTCAGACGAAAACACATCTGTTTCAAAGGCATTTTATTTTTCAAAACTTATTTAAACTCAATACTTTTTTTGCATCGAACATGCAACATTCAAAGCCACATACTAAAATTTCAACCCTTTCTGACTTCATTTGCTATTTTTCATGCATTTAATGATTTATTTTGAGCTAAATGACCCTGTAATTGGAAAGCACTACAAATGAACTCGGAAAAAGTTGTAACTTGGCATGGTATCATCATTTGACCCACATAGCATGTGTGAAAAAGTTGAGAGGATTATGGCAAAAACTGGATGCACTTCGTGTACAAACTGGACCATCTCTTTCAAAGTACGAGGGTTTCAGACGAAAACACATCTGTTTCAAAGGCATTTCATTTTGCTAAACTTATTTCAACTCAAGACTTTTTTTGCATCGAACATGCAACATTCAAAGCCACATACTAAAATTACAACCCTTTCTGACTTCATTTGCTATATTTCATGCATTTAATGATTTGTTTTGAGCTAAATGACCCTGTAATTGGTAAGCACTACAGCTGAACTCAGAAAAAGTTGAAACTTGGCATGGTATCATCATTTGACCCAAATATCATGTGTGAAAAAGTTGAGAGTATTATGGAAAAATCTGGATGCACTTCGTGTACAAACTGGACCATCCGTTTCAAACTACGAGGGTTTCAGACGAAAACACATCTGTTTCAAAGGCATTTCATTTTTCTAAACTTATTTCAACTCAAGACTTTTTTTTGCATACGACATTCAACATTCAAAGCCACATACTAAAATTTCAACCTTTCTGACTTCATTTGCTATTTTTCATGCATTTAATGATTTATTTTGAGCTAAATGACCCTGTAATTGGAAAGCACTACAACTGAACTCAGAAAAAGTTGAAAGTTGGCATGGTACCATCATTTGACCAACATAGCATGTGTGCAAAAGTTGAGAGGATTACAGGAAAAACTGGATGCACTTCGTGTACAAACTGGACCATCTCTTTCAAAGTACGAGGGTTTCAGACGAAAACACATCTGTTTCAAAGGCATTTTACTTTTCAAAACTTATTTAAACTCAATACTTTTTTTGCATCGAACATGCACCATTCAAAGCCACATAGTAAAATTTCAACCCTTTCTGACTTCATTTGCTATTTTTCATGCATTTAATGATTTATTTTGAGCTAAATGACCCTGTAATTGGAAGGCACTACAAATGAACTCGGAAAAAGTTGTAACTTGGCATGGTATCATCATTTGACCCACATAGCATGTGTGAAAAAGTTGAGAGGATTATGGCAAAAACTGGATGCACTTCGTGTACAAACTGGACCATCTCTTTCAAAGTACGAGGGTTTCAGACGAAAACACATCTGTTTCAAAGGCATTTCATTTTGCTAAACTTATTTCAACTCAAGACTTTTTTTGCATCGAACATGCAACATTCAAAGCCACATACTAAAATTACAACCCTTTCTGACTTCATTTGCTATATTTCATGCATTTAATGATTTGTTTTGAGCTAAATGACCCTGTAACTGGAAAGCACTACAACTGAACTCAGAAAAAGTTGAAACTTGGCATGGTATCATCATTTGACACACATCGCATTTGTGCCAAAGTTGAGAGGATTACGGCAAAAACTGGATGCACTTCGTGTACAAACTGGACCTTCTCTTTCAAACTCCAAGGGTTTCAAACGAAAACACATCTGTTTCAAAGGCATTCCATTTTTCTAAACTTATTACAACTCAAGACTTTTTTTTGCATACAACATGCAACATTCAAAGCCACATACTAAAATTTCCACCCTTTCTGACTTCATTTTCTATTTTTCATGCATTTAATGATTTATTTTGAGCTAAATGACCCTGTAATTGGAAAGCACTACAACTGAACTCAGAAAAAGTTGAAACTTGGCATGGTATAATCATTTGACCCACATAGCATGTGTGCAAAAGGTGAGAGGATTACGGAAAAACTGGATGCACTTCGTGTACAAACTGGACCTTCTCTTTCAAACTACGAGGGTTTCACACGAAAATACATCTGTTTCAAAGGCATTTCATTTTTCTAAACTTATTTCAACTCAAGACTTTTTTTGCATACAACATGCAACATTCAAAGCCACATACTAAAATGTCAACCCTTTCTGACTTCATTTGCTATTTATAATGCATTTAATGATTTATTTTGAGCTAAATGACCCTGTAATTGGAAAGCACTACAACTGAACTCAGAAAAAGTTGAAACTTGGCATGGTATCATCATTTGACCCACATAGCATGTGTGCAAAAGTTGAGAGGATTACTTTCGTGTACAAACTGGACCATCTCTTTCAAAGTATGAGGCTTTCAAACGAAAACAAATCTGTTTCAAAGGCATTTCATTTTTCTAAACTTATTTCAACTCAAGAATTTTTTTGCATCCAACATGCAACATTCAAAGCCACATACTAAAATTTCAACACTTTGTGACTTCATTTGCTATTTTTCATGCATTTAATGATTTATTTTGAGCTAAATGACCCTGTAATTGGAAAGCACTACAACTGAACTCAGAAAAAGTTGAAAGTCGGCATGGTACCATCATTTGACCCACATAGCATGTGTGCAAAAGTTGAGAGATTATGGCAAAAACTGGATGCACTTCGTGTACAAACTGGACCTTCTCTTTCAAACTCCGAGGGTTTCAAACGAAAACACATCTGTTTCAAAGGCATTCCATTTTTCTTAACTTATTACAAATCAAGACTTTTTTTTTGCATACAACATGCAATATTCAAAGCCACATACTAAAATTTCAACCCTTCTGACTTCATTTTCTATTTTTCATGCATTTAATGATTTATTTTCAGCTAAATGACCCTGTACTTGGAAAGCACTACAACTGAACTCAGAAAAAGTAGAAACCTGGCATGGTACTATCATTTGACCCACATAGCATGTGTGCAAAAGTTCAGAGGATTACGGCA
The DNA here is from genome assembly GCA_950022295.1 of Bromus sterilis. Taxonomy (NCBI): domain Eukaryota; kingdom Viridiplantae; phylum Streptophyta; class Magnoliopsida; order Poales; family Poaceae; genus Bromus; species Bromus sterilis. The sequence continues at coordinate 275,818,242 of OX465599.1, read as the reverse complement.
AAAACTGGATTCATTTCGTGTACAAACTAGACCTTCTCTTTCAAACTCCGAGGGTTTCAGACGAAAACACATCTGTTTCAAAGGCATTCCATTTTTCTAAACTTATTACAACTCAAGACTTTTTTTTGCATACAACATGCAACATTCAAAGCCACATACTAAAATTTCAACCCTTGCAGACTTCATTTGCTATTTTTCATGCATTTATTGATTTATTTTGAGCTAAATGACCATGTACTTGGAAAGAACTACAACAGAACTCAGAAAAAGTTGAAACTTGGCATGGTACTATCATTTGACCCACATAGCATGTGTGCAAAAGTTGAGAGGATTACGGCAGAAACTGGATCCATTTCGTGTACAAACTGGACCTTCTCTTTCAAACTCCAAGGGTTTGAAACGAAAACACATCTGTTTCAAAGGCATTCCATTTTTCTAAACTTATTACAACTCAAGTTTTTTTTTTTTGCATACAACATGCAACATTCTGAGCCACATACTAAAATTTCAACCCTTTCTGACTTCATTTGCTATTTTTCATGCATTTAATGATTTATGTTGAGCTAAATGACCCTGTACTTGGAAAGCACTACAACTGAACTCAGAAAAAGTAGAAACTTGGCATGGTACTATCATTTGACCCACATAGCATGTGTGCAAAAGTTGAGAGGATTACGGCAAAAACTAGATGCACTTCGTGTACAAACTGGACCATCTCTTTCAAACTACGAGGGTTTCAAACGAAAAAACATTTGTTTCAAAGGCATTTCATTTTTCTAAACTTATTTCAACTCAAGTCTTTTTATGGATCCAACAAGCAACATTCAAAGCCACATACTAAAATTTCAACCCTTTCTGACTTCATTTGCTATTTTTCATGCCTTTAATGATTTATTTTGAGCTAAATGACCCTGTAATTGGAAAGAACTACAACTGAACTCAGAAAAAGTAGAAACTTGGCATGGTACTATCATTTGACCCACATAGCATGTGTGCAAAAGTTGAGAGGATTACGGCAAAAACTAGATGCACTTCGTGTACAAACTGGACCATCTCTTTCAAACTACGAGGGTTTCAAACGAAAAAACATTTGTTTCAAAGGCATTTCATTTTTCTAAACTTATTTCAACTCAAGACTTTTTATGGATCCAACAAGCAACATTCAAAGCCACATACTAAAATTTCAACCCTTTCTGACTTCATTTGCTATTTTTCATGCCTTTAATGATTTATTTTGAGCTAAATGACCCTGTAATTGGAAAGAACTACAACTGAACTCAGAAAAAGTTGAAACTTTGCATGGTACTATCATTTGACCCACATAGCATGTGTGCAAAAGTTGAGAGCATTACGGCAAAAACTGGATGCACTTCGTGTACAAATTGGACCATCTCTTTCAAACTACGAGGGTTTCAGACGAAAACACATTTGTTTCAAAGGCATTTCATTTTTCTAAACTTATTTCAACTCAAGACTTTTTATGGATCCAACAAGAAACATTCAAAGCCACATAGTAAAATTTCAACCCTTTCTGACTTCATTTGCTATTTTTCATGCATTTAATGATTTATTTTGAGCTAAATGACCCTGTAATTGGAAAGCACTACAACTGAACTCAGAAAAAGTTGAAACTTGGCATGGTATCATCATTTGACCCACATAGCATGTGTGCAAAAGTTGAGAGGATTATGGCAAAAACTGGATTCACTTCGTGTACAAACTGGACCATCTCTTTCGAACTACGAGGGTTTCAGAAGAAAACACATCTGTTTCAAAGGCATTTCATTTTTCTAAACTTATTTCAACTCAAGACTTTTTTTGCATCCAACATGCAACATGCAAAGCCACATAGTAAAATTTCAACCCTTTCTGACTTCATTTGTATTTTTCATGCATTTAATGATTTATTTTGAGCTAAATGACCCTGTAATTGGAAAGCACTACAACTGAACTCAGAAAAAGTTGAAACTTGGCATGGTATCATCATTTGACCCACATAGCATGTGTGCAAAAGTTGAGAGGATTATGGAAAAAGCTGGATGCACTTCGTGTACAAACTGGACCATCTCTTTCAAAGTATGAGGCTTTCAAACGAAAAAAAATCTGTTTCAAAGGCATCTCATTTTTCTAAACTTATTTCAACTCAAGATTTTTTTTGCATCCAACATGCAACATTCAAAGCCACATACTAAAATTTCAACACTTTGTGACTTCATTTGCTATTTTTCATGCATTTAATGATTTATTTTGAGCTAAATGACCCTGTAATTGGAAAGCACTACAACTGAACTCAGAAAAAGTTGAAAGTCGGCATGGTACCATCATTTGACCCACATAGCATGTGTGCAAAAGTTGAGAGGATTATGGAAAAAGCTGGATGCACTTCGTGTACAAACTGGACCATCTCTTTCAAACTACGAGGGTTTCAGACGAAAACACATCTGTTTCAAAGGCATTTCATTTTTCTAAAGTTATTTCAACTCAAGAATTTTTTTGCATCCAACATGCAACATTAAAAGCCACAGACTAAAATTTCAACCCTTTCTGACTTCATTTGCTATTTTTCATGCATTTAATGATTTATTTTGAGCTAAATGACCCTGTAATTGCTAAGCACTACAACTGAACTCAGAAAAGGTTGAAACTTGGCATGGTATCATCATTTGACCCACATAGCATGTGTGCAAAAGTTGAGAGGATTATGGAAAAAGCTGGATGCACTTCATGTACAAAAAGGACCATCTCTTTCAACCTACGAGGGTTTCAGATGCAAACACATCTGTTTCAAAGGCATTTCATTTTTCTAAACTTATTTCAACTCAAGACTTTTTTGCATCCAACATGCAACATTAAAAGCCACATACTAAAATTTCAACCCTTTCTGACTTCATTTGCTCTTTTTCATGCATTTAATGATTTATTTTGAGCTAAATGACCCTGTAATTGGAAAGCACTACAAATGAACTCAGAAAAAGTTGAAACTTGGCATGGTATCATCATTTGACCCACATAGCATGTGTGCAAAAGTTGAGAGGATTATGGAAAAAACTGGATGCACTTCGTGTACAAACTAGACCTTCTCTTTCAAATTCTGAGGGTTTCAGAGGAAAACACATCTGTTTCAAACGAATTCCATTTATTAAACTTATTTCAACTCAAGACTTTTTTTTTCATACAACATGCAACATTCAAAGCCACATACTAAAATTTCAACATTTCTGACTTCATTTGCTATTTTTCATGCATTTAATAATTTATTTTTAGCTAAATGACCCTATAATTGGAAAGCACTACAACTGAACTCAGAAAAAGTTGAAACTTGGCATGGTACCATCATTTTACCCACATAGCATGTGTGCAAAACTTCAGAGGATTATGGGAAAAACTGGATGCACTTCGTGTACAAACTGGACCATCTGTTTCAAAGTACGAGGGTTTCAGACGAAAACGCATCTGTTTCAAAGGCATTTCATTTTATAAACTTATTTAAACTCAATACTTTTTTTGCATCCAACATGCAACATTCAAAGCCACATACTAAAATTTCAACCCTTTCTGACTTCATTTGCTATTTTTCATGGATTTAATGATTTATTTTGAGCTAAATGACCCTATAATTGGAAAGCACTACCGCTGAACTCGGAAAAAGTTGAAACTTGGCATGGAATCATCATTTGACCCACATAGCATGTATGAAAAAGTTGAGAGGATTATGGCAAAAACTGGATGCACTTCGTGTACAAACTGGACCATCTCTTTCAAAGTACGAGGGTTTCAGACGAAAACACATCTGTTTCAAAGGCATTTCATTTTTCTAAACTTATTTCAACTCAAGACTTTTTTTGCATCGAACATGCAACATTCAAAGCCACATACTAAAATTTCAACCCTTTCTGACTTCATTTGCTATTTTTCATGCATTTAATGATTTATTTTGAGCTAAATAACCCTGTAATTGGAAAGCACTACAACTGAACTCAGAAAAAGTTAAAACTTGGCATGGTATCATTATTTGACACACATAGCATGTGTGCAAAAGTTGAGAGGATTACGGCAAAAACTGTATGCACTTCATGTACAAACTGGACCTTCTCTTTCAAACTCCGAGGGTTCGAAACGAAAACACATCTGTTTCAAAGGCATTCCATTTTTATAAACTTATTACAACTCAAGACTTTTTTATTTGCATACAACATGCAACATTCAAAGCCACATACTAAAATTTCAACCCTTTCTGACTTCATTTGCTATTTTTCATGCATTTAATGATTTATTTTCAGCTAAATGACCCTGTAATTGGAAAGCACTACAATTGAACTCAGAAAAAGTTGAAACTTGGCATGGTATCATCATTTGATCCACATAGCATGTGTGCAAAAGTTGAGAGGATTACGGCAAAAACTGGATCCATTTCGTGTACAAACTAGACCATCTCTTTCAAAGTACGAGGGTTTCAAACGAAAACACATCTGTTTCAAAGGCATTTCATTTTGCTAAACTTATTTCAATTCAAGACTTTTTTTGCATCCAACATGCAACATTCAAAGCCACATACTAAAATTTCAACCCTTTGTGACTTCATTGCTATTTATCATGCATTCAATGATTTATTTTTAGCTAAATGACCCTGTAATTGGAAAGCACTACAACTGAACTCAGAAAAAGTTGAAACTTGGCATGGTACCATCATTTGACCCACATAGCATGTGTGCAAAAGTTGAGAGGATTACGGCAAAAACTGGATGCACTTCGTGTACAAACTGGACCATATCTTTCAAACTACGAGGGTTTCAGATGAAAACACATCTGTTTCAAAGGCATTTCATTTTTCTAAACTTATTTCAACTCAAGACTTTTTTTGCATCCAACATGCAACATGCAAAGCCACATACTAAAATTTCAACCCTTTCTCACTTCATTTGTATTTTTCATGCATTTAATGATTTATTTTGAGCTAAATGACCCTATAATTGGAAAGCACTACAACTGAACTCAGAAAAAGTTGAAACTTGGCATGGTACCATCATTTGACCCACATAGCATGTGTGCAAAAGTTGAGAGGATTACGGGAAAAACTGGATGCACTTCGTGTACAAACTGGACCATCTCTTTCAAAGTACGAGGGTTTCACACGAAAACGCATCTGTTTCAAAGGCATTTCATTTTTATAAACTTATTTAAACTCAATACTTTTTTTGCATCCAACATGCAACATTCAAAGCCACATACTAAAATTTCAACCCTTTCTGACTTTATTTGCTATTTTTCATGGATTTAATGATTTATTTTGAGCTAAATGACCCTGTAATTGGAAAGCACTACAGCTTAACTCGGAAAAAGTTGAAACTTGGCATGGAATCATCATTTGACCCACATAGCATGTATGAAAAATTTGAGAGGATTATGGCAAAAACTGGATGCACTTCGTGTACAAACTGGACCATCTCTTTCAAAGTACAAGGGTTTCAGACGAAAACACATCTGTTTCAAAGGCATTTCATTTTTCTAAACTTATTTCAACTCAAGACTTTTTTTGCATCGAACATGCAACATTCAAAGCCGCATACTAAAATTTCAACCCTTTCTGACTTCATTTGCTATTTTTCATGCATTTAATGATTTATTTTGAGCTAAATAACCCTGTAATTGGAAAGCACTACAACTGAACTCAGAAAAAGTTAAAACTTGGCATGGTATCATTATTTGACACACATAGCATTTGTGCAAAAGTTGAGAGGATTACGGCAAAAACTGTATGCACTTTATGTACAAACTGGACCTTCTCTTTCAAACTCCGAGGGTTCGAAACGAAAACACATCTGTTTCAAAGGCATTCCATTTTTATAAACTTATTACAACTCAAGACATTTTTATTTGCATACAACATGCAACATTCAAAGCCACATACTAAAATTTCAACCCTTTCTAACTTCATTTGCTATTTTTCATGCATTTAATGATTTATTTTGAGCTAAATGACCCTGTAATTGGAAAGCACTACATTTGAACTCAGAAAAAGTTGAAACTTGGCATGGTATCATCATTTGATCCACATAGCATGTGTGCAAAAGTTGAGAGGATTACGGCAAAAACTGGATCCATTTCGTGTACAAACTAGACCATCTTCTTCAAAGTACGAGGGTTTCAAACGAAAACACATCTGTTTCAAAGGCATTTCATTTTTCTAAACTTATTTCAACTCAAGACTTTTTTTGCATCCAACATGCAACATGCAAAGCCACATACTAAAATTTCAAGCCTTTCTCACTTCATTTGTATTTTTCATGCATTTAATGATTTATTTTGAGCTAAATGACCCTATAATTGGAAAGCACTACAACTGAACTCAGAAAAAGTTGAAACTTGGCATGGTACCATCATTTGACCCACATAGAATGTGTGCAAAAGTTGAGAGGATTACGGGAAAAACTGGATGCACTTCGTGTACAAACTGGACCATCTCTTTCAAAGTACGAGGGTTTCAGACGAAAACGCATCTGTTTCAAAGGCATTTCATTTTTATAAACTTATTTAAACTCAATACTTTTTTTGCATCCAACATGCAACATTCAAAGCCACATACTAAAATTTCAACCCTTTCTGACTTCATTTGCTATTTTTCATGGATTTAATGATTTATTTTGAGCTAAATGACCCTGTAATTGGAAAGCACTACACCTGAACTCGGAAAAAGTTGAAACTTGGCATGGAATCATCATTTGACCCACATAGCATGTATGAAAAAGTTGAGAGGATTATGGCAAAAACTGGATGCACTTCGTGTACAAACTGGACCATCTCTTTCAAAGTACGAGGGTTTCAGACCAAAACACATCTGTTTCAAAGGCATTTCATTTTTCTAAACTTATGTCAACTCAAGACTTTTTTGGATCGAACATGCAACACTCAAAGCTACATACTAATATTTCAACCCTTTCTGACTTCATTTGCTATTTTTCATGCATTTAATGATTTATTTTGAGCTAAATAACCCTGTAATTGGAAAGCACTACAACTGAACTCAGAAAAAGTTAAAACTTGGCATGGTATTATTATTTGACACACATAGCATGTGTGCAAAAGTTGAGAGGATTACGGCAAAAACTGGATGCACTTCGTGTACAAACTGGACCTTCTCTTTCAAACTCCGAGGGTTTGAAACGAAAACACATCTGTTTCAAAGGCATTCCATTTTTCTAAACTTATTACAACTCAAGACTTTTTTATTTGCATACAACATGCAACATTCAAAGCCACATACTAAAATTTCAACCCTTTCTGACTTCATTTGCTATTTTTCATGCATTTAATGATTTATTTTGAGCTAAACGACCCTGTAATTGGAAAGCACTACAATTGAACTCAGAAAAAGTTGAAACTTGGCATGGTATCATCATTTGATCCACATAGCATGTGTGCAAAAGTTGAGAGGATTACGGCAAAAACTGGATCCATTTCGTGTACAAACTAGACCATCTCTTTCAAAGTACGAGGGTTTCAAACGAAAACACATCTGTTTCAAAGGCATTTCATTTTGCTAAACTTATTTCAATTCAAGACTTTATTTGCATCCAACATGCAACATTCAAAGCCACATACTAAAATTTCAACCCTTTGTGACTTCATTTGCTATTTATCATGCATTCAATGATTTATTTTTAGCTAAATGACCCTGTAATTGGAAAGCACTACAACTGAACTCAGAAAAAGTTGAAACTTGGCATGGTACCATCATTTGACCCACATAGCATGTGTGCAAAAGTTGAGAGGATTACGGCAAAAACTGGATGCACTTCGTGTACAAACTGGACCATATCTTTCAAACTACGAGGGTTTCAGATGAAAACACATCTGTTTCAAAGGCATTTCATTTTTCTAAACTTATTTCAACTCAAGACTTTTTTTTGCATCCAACATGCAACATGCAAAGCCAGATACTAAAATTTCAACCCTTTCTCACTTCATTTGTATTTTTCATGCATTTAATGATTTATTTTGAGCTAAATGACCCTGTAATTGGAAAGCACTACAATTGAACTCTGAAAAAGTTGAAACTTGGCATGGTATCATCATTTGATCCACATAGCATGTGTGCAAAAGTTGAGAGGATTACGGCAAAAACTGGATCCATTTCGTGTACAAACTAGACCATCTCCTTCAAAGTACGAGGGTTTCAAACGAAAACACATCTGTTTCAAAGGCATTTCATTTTGCTAAACTTATTTCATGCATCCAACATGCAACATTCAAAGCCACATACTAAAATTTCAACCCTTTGTGACTTCATTTGCTATTTATCATGCATTCAATGATTTATTTTTAGCTAAATGACCCTGTAATTGGAAAGCACTACAACTGAACTCAGAAAAAGTTGAAACTTGGCATGGTACCATCATTTGACCCACATAGCATGTGTGCAAAAGTTGAGAGGATTACGGCAAAAACTGGATGCACTTCGTGTACAAACTGGACACCCTCTTTCAAAGTACGAGGGTTTCAGACGAAAACACATCAGTTTCAAAGGCATTTCATTTTTCTAAACTTATTTCAACTCAAGACTTTTTTTTCATCGAACATGCAACATTCAAAGCTACATACTAAAATTTCAACCCTTTCTGACTTCATTTGCTATTTTTCATACATTTAATGATTTATTTTGAGCTAAATAACCCTGTAATTGGAAAGCACTACAACTGAACTCAGAAAAAGTTAAAACTTGGCATGGTATCATTATTTGACACACATAGCATGTGTGCAAAAGTTGAGAGGATGACGGCAAAATCGGGATGCACTTCGTGTACAAACTGGACCTTCTCTTTCAAACTCCGAGGGTTTGAAACGAAAACACATCTGTTTCAAAGGCATTCCATTTTTCTAAACTTATTACAACTCAAGACTTTTTTATTTTCATACAACATGCAACATTCAAAGCCACATACTAAAATTTCAACCCTTTCTGACTTCATTTGCTATTTTTCATGCATTTAATGATGTATTTTGAGCTAAATGACCCTGTAATTGGAAAGCACTACAATTGAACTCAGAAAAAGTTGAAACTTGGCATGGTATCATCATTTGATCCACATAGCATGTGTGCAAAAGTTGAGAGGATTACGGCAAAAACTGGATCCATTTCGTGTACAAACTAGACCATCTCTTTCAAAGTACGAGGGTTTCAAACGAAAACACATCTGTTTCAAAGGCATTTCATTTTGCTAAACTTATTTCAATTCAAGACTTTTTTTGCATCCAACATGCAACATTCAAAGCCACATACTAAAATTTCAACCCTTTGTGACTTCATTTGCTATTTATCATGCATTCAATGATTTATTTTTAGCTAAATGACCCTGTAATTGGAAAGCACTACAACTGAACTCAGAAAAAGTTGAAACTTGGCATGGTACCATCATTTGACCCACATAGCATGTGTGAAAAAGTTGAGAGGATTACGGCAAAAACTGGATGCACTTCGTGTACAAACTGGACCATATCTTTCAAACTACGAGGGTTTCAGATGAAAACACATCTGTTTCAAAGGCATTTCATTTTTCTAAACTTATTTCAACTCAAGACTTTTTTTGCATCCAACATGCAACATGCAAAGCCACATACTAAAATTTCAACCCTTTCTCACTTCATTTGTATTTTTCATGCATTTAATGATTTATTTTGAGCTAAATGACCCTATAATTGGAAAGCACTACAACTGAACTCAGAAAAAGTTGAAACTTGGCATGGTACCATCAATTGACCCGCATAGCATGTGTGCAAAAGTTGAGAGGATTACGGGAAAAACTGGATGCACTTCGTGTACAAACTGGACCATCTCTTTCAAAGTACGAGGGTTTCAGACGAAAACGCATCTGTTTCAAAGGCATTTCATTTTTATAAACTTATTTAAACTCAATACTTTTTTTGCATCCAACATGCAACATTCAAAGCCACATACTAAAATTTCAACCCTTTCTGACTTCATTTGCCATTTTTCATGGATTTAATGATTTATTTTGAGCTAAATGACCCTGTAATTGGAAAGCACTACAGCTGAACTCGGAAAAAGTTGAAACTTGGCATGGAATCATCATTTGACCCACATAGCATGTATGAAAAAGTTGAGAGGATTATGACAAAAACTGGATGCACTTCGTGTACAAACTGGAGCATCTCTTTCAAAGTACGAGGGTTTCAGACGAAAACACATCTGTTTCAAAGGCATTTCATTTTTCTAAACTTATTTCAACTCAAGACTTTTTTTGCATCGAACATGCAACATTCAAAGCCACATACTAAAATTTCAACCCTTTCTGACTTCATTTGCAATTTTTCATGCATTTAATGATTTATTTTGAGCTAAATAACCCTGTAATTGGAAAGCACTACAACTGAACTCAGAAAAAGTTAAAACTTGGCATGGTATCATTATTTGACACACATAGCATGTGTGCAAAAGTTGAGAGGATGACGGCAAAAACTGGATGCACTTCGTGTACAAACTGGACCTTCTCTTTCAAAGTACGAGGGTTTGAAACGAAAACACATCTGTTTCAAAGGCATTCCATTTTTCTAAACTTATTACAACTCAAGACTTTTTTATTTGCATACAACATGCAACATTCAAAGCCACATACTAAAATGTCAACCCTTTCTGACTTCATTTGCTATTTTTCATGCATTTAATGATTTATTTTGAGCTAAATGACCCTGTAATTGGAAAGCACTACAATTGAACTCAGAAAAAGTTGAAACTTGGCATGGTATCATCATTTGATCCACATAGCATGTGTGCAAAAGTTGAGAGGATTACGGCAAAAACTGGATGCACTTCGTGTACAAACTGGACCATATCTTTCAAACTACGAGGGTTTCAGATGAAAACACATATGTTTCAAAGGCATTTCATTTTTCTAAACTTATTTCAACTCAAGACTTTTTTTGCATCCAACATGCAACATTCAAAGCCACATACTAAAATTTCAACCCTTTCTGACTTCATTTGCTATTTTTCATGCATTTAATGATTTATTTTGAACTAAATGACCCTGTAATTGAAAAGCACTACAACTGAACTCACAAAAAGTTGAAACTTGGCATGGTACTATCATTTGACCCACATAGCATGTGTGCAAAAGTTGAGAGCATTACGGCAAAAACTGGATGCACTTCGTGTACAAACTGGACCATCTCTTTCAAACTACGAGGGTTTCAGACGAAAACACATTTGTTTCAAAGGCATTTCATTTTTCTAAACTTATTTCAACTCAAGACTTTTTTTGCATCCAACATGCAACATTCAAAGCCACATACTAAATATTGAACCCTTTCTGACTTCATTTGCTATTTTTCATGCATTTAATGATTTATTTTGAGCTAAATGACCCTGTAATTGAAAAGCACGACAACTGAACTCACAAAAAGATGAAACTTGGCATGGTACTATCATTTTACCCACATAGCATGTGTGCAAAAGTTGAGAGCATTACGGCAAAAACTGGATGCACTTCGTGTACAAACTGGACCATCTCTTTCAAACTACGAGGGTTTCAGACGAAAACACATTTGTTTCAAAGGCATTTCATTTTTCTAAACTTATTTCAACTCAATACTTTTTTTTGCATACAACATGCAATATTCAAAGCCACATACTAAAATTTCAACCCTTTCTGACTTCATTTGCTATTTTTCATGCATTTAATGATTTATTTTGAGCTAAATGACCCTGTAATTGGAAAGCACTACAAGTGAACTCAGAAAAAGTTGAAACTTGGCATTGTATCATCATTTGACCCACATAGCATGTGTGCAAAAGTTGAGAGGATTACGGCAAAAACTGGATGCACTTCGTGTACAAACTCGACCATCTCTTTCAAACTACGAGGGTTTCAGACGAAAACACATCTGTTTCAAAGGCATTTGATTTTTCTAAATTTATTTCAACTCAAGACTTTTTTTTCCTCGAACATGCAACATTCAAAGCCACATACTAAAATTTCAACCCTTTCTGACTTCATTTGTTATTTTTCATGCATTTAATGATTTATTTTGAGCTAAATAACCCTGTAATTGGAAAGCACTACAACTGAACTCAGAAAAAGTTAAAACTTGGCATGGTATCATTATTTGACACACATAGCATGTGTGCAAAAGTTGAGAGGATTACGGCAAAAACTGGATGCACTTCGTGTACAAACTGGACCTTCTCTTTCAAACTCCGAGGGTTTGAAACGAAAACACATATGTTTCAAAGGCATTCCATTTTTCTAAACTTATTACAACTCAAGACTTTTTTATTTGCATACAACATGCAACATTCAAAGCCACATACTAAAATTTCAACCCTTTCTCACTTCATTTGTTATTTTTCATGCATTTAATGATTTATTTTGAGCTAAATGACCCTGTAATTGGAAAGCACTACAATTGAACTCAGAAAAAGTTGAAACTTGGCATGGTATCATCATTTGATCCACATAGCATGTGTGCAAAAGTTGAGAGGATTACGGCAAAAACTGGATCCATTTCGTGTACAAACTGGACCATCTCTTTCAAACTACGAGGGTTTCAAACGAAAACACATTTGTTTCAAAGGCATTTCATTTTGCTAAACTTATTTCCACTCAATACTTTTTTTGCATCCAACATGCAACACTCAAAGCCACATACTAAAATTTCAACCCTTTCTGACTTCATTTGCTATTTTTCATGCATTTAATGATTTATTTTTAGCTAAATGACCATGTAATTGGAAAGCACTACACCTGAACTCAGAAAAAGTTGAAACTTGGCATGGTATAATCATTTGATCCACGTAGCATGTGTGCAAAAGTTGAGAGGATTACGGCAAAAACTGGATGCATTTCATGTACAAACTGGACCATCTCTCTCAAAGTACGAGGGTTTGAGACGAAAACACATATGTTCCAAAGGCATTTCATTTTTCTAAACTTATTTCAACTCAATACTTTTTTGCATCCAACATGCAACATTCAAAGCCACATACTAAAATTTCAACCCTTTCGAACTTCATTTGCTATTTTTCATGCATTTAATGATTTATTTTGAGCTAAATGACCCTGTAATTGGAAAGCACTACAACTGAACTCAGAAAAAGTTGAAACTTGGCATGTTACCATCATTTGACCCACATAGCATGTATGAAAAAGTTGAGAGGATTATGACAAAAACTGGATGCACTTCGTGTACAAACTGGACCATCTCTTTCAAAGTACGAGGGTTTCAGACGAAAACGCATCTGTTTCAAAGGCATTTCATTTTTATAAACTTATTTAAACTCAATACTTTTTTTGCATCCAACATGCAACATTCAAAGCCACATACTAAAATTTCAACCCTTTCTGACTTCATTTGCCATTTTTCATGGATTTAATGATTTATTTTGAGCTAAATGACCCTGTAATTGGAAAGCACTACAGCTGAACTCGGAAAAAGTTGAAACTTGGCATGGAATCATCATTTGACCCACATAGCATGTATGAAAAAGTTGAGAGGATTATGACAAAAACTGGATGCACTTCGTGTACAAACTGGAGCATCTCTTTCAAAGTACGAGGGTTTCAGACGAAAACACATCTGTTTCAAAGGCATTTCATTTTTCTAAACTTATTTCAACTCAAGACTTTTTTTGCATCGAACATGCAACATTCAAAGCCACATACTAAAATTTCAACCCTTTCTGACTTCATTTGCTATTTTTCATGCATTTAATGATTTATTTTGAGCTAAATAACCCTGTAATTGGAAAACACTACAACTGAACTCAGAAAAAGTTAAAACTTGGCATGGTATCATTATTTGACACACATAGCATGTGTGCAAAAGTTGAGAGGATGACGGCAAAAACTGGATGCACTTCGTGTACAAACTGGACCTTCTCTTTCAAAGTACGAGGGTTTGAAACGAAAACACATCTGTTTCAAAGGCATTCCATTTTTCTAAACTTATTACAACTCAAGACTTTTTTATTTGCATACAACATGCAACATTCAAAGCCACATACTAAAATGTCAACCCTTTCTGACTTCATTTGCTATTTTTCATGCATTTAATGATTTATTTTGAGCTAAATGACCCTGTAATTGGAAAGCACTACAATTGAACTCAGAAAAAGTTGAAACTTGGCATGGTATCATCATTTGATCCACATAGCATGTGTGCAAAAGTTGAGAGGATTACGGCAAAAACTGGATGCACTTCGTGTACAAACTGGACCATATCTTTCAAACTACGAGGGTTTCAGATGAAAACACATATGTTTCAAAGGCATTTCATTTTTCTAAACTTATTTCAACTCAAGACTTTTTTTGCATCCAACATGCAACATTCAAAGCCACATACTAAAATTTCAACCCTTTCTGACTTCATTTGCTATTTTTCATGCATTTAATGATTTATTTTGAGCTAAATGACCCTGTAATTGAAAAGCACTACAACTGAACTCACAAAAAGTTGAAACTTGGCATGGTACTATCATTTGACCCACATAGCATGTGTGCAAAAGTTGAGAGCATTACGGCAAAAAATGGATGCACTTCGTGTACAAACTGGACCATCTCTTTCAAACTACGAGGGTTTCAAACGAAAACACATTTGTTTTAAAGGCATTTCATTTTTCTAAACTTATTTCAACTCAAGACTTTTTTTGCATCCAACATGCAACATTCAAAGCCACATACTAAAATTTCAACCCTTTCTGACTTCATTTGCTATTTTTCATGCATTTAATGATTTATTTTGAGCTAAATGACCCTGTAATTGAAAAGCACTACAACTGAACTCACAAAAAGATGAAACTTGGCATGGTACTATCATTTGACCCACATAGCATGTGTGCAAAAGTTGAGAGCATTACGGCAAAAACTGGATGCACTTCGTGTACAAACTGGACCATCTCTTTCAAACTACGAGGGTTTCAGACGAAAACACATTTGTTTCAAAGGCATTTCATTTTTCTAAACTTATTACAACTCAAGACTTTTTTATTTGGATACAACATGCAACATTCAAAGCCACATACTAAAATTTCAACCCTTTCTCACTTCATTTGCTATTTTTCATGCATTTAATGATTTATTTTGAGCTAAATGACCCTGTAATTGGAAAGCACTACAATTGAACTCAGAAAAAGTTGAAACTTGGCATGGTATCATCATTTGATCCACATAGCATGTGTGCAAAAGTTGAGAGGATTACGGCAAAAACTGGATCCATTTCGTGTACAAACTGGACCATCTCTTTCAAACTACGAGGGTTTCAAACGAAAACACATTTGTTTCAAAGGCATTTCATTTTGCTAAACTTATTTCCACTCAATACTTTTTTTGCATCCAACATGCAACACTCAAAGCCACATACTAAAATTTCAACCCTTTCTGACTTCATTTGCTATTTTTCATGCATTTAATGATTTATTTTTAGCTAAATGACCATGTAATTGGAAAGCACTACACCTGAACTCAGAAAAAGTTGAAACTTGGCATGGTATAATCATTTGATCCACGTAGCATGTGTGCAAAAGTTGAGAGGATTACGGCAAAAACTGGATGCATTTCATGTACAAACTGGACCATCTCTCTCAAAGTACGAGGGTTTGAGACGAAAACACATATGTTCCAAAGGCATTTCATTTTTCTAAACTTATTTCAACTCAATACTTTTTTGCATCCAACATGCAACATTCAAAGCCACATACTAAAATTTCAACCCTTTCGAACTTCATTTGCGATTTTTCATGCATTTAATGATTTATTTTGAGCTAAATGACCCTGTAATTGGAAAGCACTACAACTGAACTCAGAAAAAGTTGAAACTTGGCATGTTACCATCATTTGACCCACATAGCATGTGTGCAAAAGTTGAGAGGATTACGACAAAAACTGGATGCACTTCGTGTACAAACTGGACCATCTCTTTCAAACTACGAGGGTTTCAGACGAAAACACATCTGTTTCAAAGGCATTTCATTTTTCTAAACTTATTTCAACTCAAGACTTTTTCTGGATCCAACAAGCAACATTCAAAGACACATACTAAAATTTCAACCCTTTCTGACTTCATTTGCTATTTTTCATGCATTTAATGATTTATTTTGAGCTAAATGACCCTGTAATTGGAAAGCACTACAACTGAACTCAGAAAAAGTTGAAACTTGGCATGGTATCATCATTTGACCCACATAGCATGTGTGCAAAAGTTGAGAGGATTATGGCAAAAAATGGATGCACTTCGTGTACAAACTGGACAATCTCTTTCAAACTACGAGGGTTTCAAACGAAAACACATCTGTTTCAAAGGCATTTCATTTTGCTAAACTTATTTCAATTCAAGACTTTTGTTGCATCCAACATGCAACATTCAAAGCCACATACTAAAATTTCAACCCTTTCTGACTTCATTTGCTATTTTTCATGCATTTAATGATTTATTTTGAGCTAAATGACCCTATAATTGGAAAGCACTACAACTGAACTCAGAAAAAGTTGAAACTTGGCATTGTATCATCATTTGACCCACATAGCATGTTTGCAAAAGTTGAGAGAATTACGGCAAAAACTGGATGCACTTCGTGTAAAACCTTGACCTTCTCTTTCAAACTACGAGGGTTTCAGACGAAAACACATCTGTTTCAAAGGCATTTCATTTTTCTAAAATTATTTCAACTCAAGACTATTTTTTTCATACAACATGCAACATTCAAAGCCACATACTAAAATTTCAACCCTTTCTGACTTCATTTGCTATTTTTCATACATTTAATGATTTATTTTGAGCTAAATGACCCTGTAATTGGAAAGCACTACAACTGAACACAAAAAAAAGTTGAAACTTGGCATGGTATCATCATTTGACCCACATAGCATGTGTGAAAAAGTTGAGAGGATTACGGCAAAAACGGGATCCATTTTGTGTACACACTGGACCATCTCTTTCAAAGTACGAGGGTTTCAGACGAAAACACATCTGTTTCAAAGGAATTTCATTTTTCTAAACTTATTTCAACTCAAGACATTTTATGGATCGAACAAGCAACATTAAAAGCCACATTCTAAAATTTCAACCCTTTCTAACTTCATTTGCTATTTTTTATGCATTTAATGATTTATATTTAGCTAAATGACCCTGTAATTGAAAAGCACTACAACTGAACTCAGAAAAAGTTGAAACTTGGCATGGTATCATCATTTGACCCACATAGCATGTGTGCAAAAGTTTAGAGGATTACGGCAAAAACTGGATCCATTTCGTGTACAAACTGGACCATCTCTTTCAAAGTACGAGGGTTTCACACGAAAACACATATGTTTCAAAGGCATTTCATTTTTCTAAACTTATTTCAACTCAAGACTTATTTTGCAACCAACATGCGACATTCAAAGCCACATACTAAAATTTCAACCCTTTGTGACTTCATTTGCTATTTTTCATGCATTTAATGATTTATTTTGAGCTAAATGACCCTGTAATTGGAAAGCACTACAACTGAACTCAGAAAAAGTTGAAACTTGGCATTGTATCATCATTTGACCCACATAGCATGTGTGCAAAAGTTTAGAGGATTACGGAAAAAACTGGATCCATTTCGTGTACAAACTGGACCATCTCTTTCAAAGTACGAGGGTTTCACACGAAAACACATATGTTTCAAAGGCATTTCATTTTTCTAAACTTATTTCAACTCAAGACTTATTTTGCAACCAACATGCGACATTCAAAGAAACATACTAAAATTTCAACCCTTTGTGACTTCATTTGCTATTTTTCATGCATTTAATGATTTATTTTGAGCTAAATGACCCTGTAATTGGAAAACACTACAACTGAACTGAGAAAAAGTTGAAACTTGGCATGGTATCATCATTTGACACACATAGCATGTGTGCAAAAGTTGAGAGGATTACGGCAAAAACTGGATGCACTTCATGTACAAACTTGACCATCTCTTTCAAATTACGAGGGTTTCAGACGAAAACACATCTGTTTCAAAGGCATTTCATTTTTCTATAATTATTTCAACTCAAAACTTTTTTTTCATCCAACATGCAACATTCAAAGCCACATACTAAAATTTCAACCCTTTCTGACTTCATTTGCTATTTTTCATGCATTTAATTATTTATTTTGAGCTAAATGACCCTGTAATTGGAAAACACTACAACTGAACTCAGAAAAAGTTGAAACTTGGCATGGTATCATCATTTGACACACATAGCATGTGTGAAAAAATTGAGAGGATTACAGCAAAAACTGGATGCACTTCGTGTACAAACTGGACCTTCTGTTTCATACTCCGAGGGTTTGAAACGAAAACACATCTGTTTCAAAGGCATTCCATTTTTCTAAACTTATTACAACTCAAGACTTTTTTATTTGCGTACAACATGCAACATTCAAAGCCACATACTAAAATTTCAAACCTTTCTGACTTCATTTGCTATTTTTCATGCATTTAATGATTTATTTTGAGCTAAATGACCCTGTAATTGGAAAGCACTACAATTGAACTCAGAAAAAGTTGAAACTTGGCATGGTATCATCATTTGATCCACATAGCATGTGTGCAAAAGTTGAGAGGATTACGGCAAAAACTGGATCCATTTCGTGTACAAACTAGACCATCTCTTTCAAAGTACGAGGGTTTCAAACGAAAACACATCTGTTTCAAAGGCATTTCATTTTGCTAAACTTATTTCAATTCAAGACTTTTTTTGCATCCAACATGCAACATTCAAAGCCACATACTAAAATTTCAACCCTTTTTGACTTCATTTGCTATTTTTCATGCATTTAATGATTTATTTTGAGCTAAATGACCCTGTAATTGGAAAGCACTACAACTGAACTCAGAAAAAGTTGAAACTTGGCATTGTATCATCATTTGACCCACATAGCATGTGTGCAAAAGTTTAGAGGATTACGGCAAAAACTGGATCCATTTCGTGTACAAACTAGACCATCTCTTTCAAAGTACGAGGGTTTCAAACGAAAACACATCTGTTTCAAAGGCATTTCATTTTGCTAAACTTATTTCAATTCAAGACTTATTTTGCAACCAACATGCGACATTCAAAGCCACATACTAAAATTTCAACCCTTTATGACTTCATTTGCTATTTATCATGCATTCAATGATTTATTTTGAGCTAAATGACCCCGTAATTGGACAGCACTACAACTTAACTCAGAAAAAGTTTAAACTTGGCATGGTACCATCATTTGAACCACATAGCATGTGTGCAAAAGTTGAGAGAATTACGGCAAAAACTGGATGCACTTCGTGTACAAACTGGACCATATCTTTCAAACTACGAGGGTTTCAGACGAAAACACATCTGTTTCAAAGGCATTTCATTTTTCTATACTTATTTCAACTCAAAACTTTTTTTCCATCCAACATGCAACATTCAAAGCCACATACTAAAATTTTAACCCTTTCTGACTTCATTTTCTATTTTTCATGCATTTAATGATTTATTTTGAGCTAAATGACCCTGTAATTGGAAAACACTACAACTGAACTGAGAAAAAGTTGAAACTTGGCATGGTATCATCATTTGACACACGTAGCATGTGTGCAAAAGCTGAGAGGATAACGGCAAAAACTGGAAGCACTTCGTGTACAAACTTGACCATCTCTTTCAAATTACGAGGGTTTCAGACGAAAACACATCTGTTTCAAAGGCATTTCATTTTTCTATAATTATTTCAACTCAAAACTTTTTTTTCATCCAACATGCAACATTCAAAGCCACATACTAAAATTTCAACCCTTTCTGACTTCATTTGCTATTTTTCATGCATTTAATGATTTATTTTGAGCTAAATGACCCTGTAATTGGAAAGCACTACAATTGAACTCAAAAAAAGTTGAAACTTGGCATGGTATCATCATTTGATCCACATAGCATGTGTGCAAAAGTTGAGAGGATTACGGCAAAAACTGGATCCATTTCGTGTACAAACTAGACCATCTCTTTCAAAGTACGAGGGTTTCAAACGAAAACACATCTGTTTCAAAGGCATTTCATTGTGCTAAACTTATTTCAATTCAAGACTTTTTTTGCATCCAACATGCAACATTCAAAGCCACATACTAAACTTTCAACCCTTTATGACTTCATTTGCTATTTATCATGCATTCAATGATTTATTTTTAGCTAAATGACCCTGTAATTGGAAAGCACTACAACTGAACTCAGAAAAAGTTGAAACTTGGCATGGTACCATCATTTGACCCACATAGCATGTGTGGAAAAGTTGAGAGGATTACGGCAAAACTGGATGGACTTCGTGTACAAACTGGACCATATCTTTCAAACTACGAGGGTTTCAGATGAAAACACATCTGTTTCAAAGGCATTTCATTTTTCTAAACTTATTTCGACTCAAGACTTTTTTTTTCATCCAACATGCAAGATTCAAAGCCACATACTAAAATTTCAACCCTTTCTGACTTCATTTGCTATTTTTCATGCATTTAATGATTTATTTTGAGCTAAATGACCCTGTAATTGAAAAGCACTACAACTGAACTCACAAAAAGTTGAAACTTGGCATGGTACTATCATTTGACCCACATAGCATGTGTGCAAAAGTTGAGAGCATTACGGCAAAAACTGGATACACTTCGTGTACAAACTGGACCATCTCTTTCAAACTACGAGGGTTTCAGACGAAAACACATTTGTTTCAAAGGCATTTCATTTTTCTAAACTTATTTCAACTCAATACTTTTTTTTGCATACAACATGCAATATTCAAAGCCACATACTAAAATTTCAAACCTTTCTGACTTCATTTGCTATTTTTCATGCATTTAATGATTTATTTTGAGCTAAATGACCCTGTAATTGGAAAGCACTACAACTGAACTCAGAAAAAAGTTGAAACTTGGCATGGTACCATCATTTGACCCACATAGCATGTGTGCAAAAGTTGAGAGGATTACGGCAAAAACTGGATGCACTTCGTTTACAAACTGGACCATATTTTTCAAACTACGAGGGTTTCAGATGAAAACACATCTGTTTCAAAGGCATTTCATTTTTCTAAACTTATTTCAACTCAATACTTTTTTTTGCATACAACATGCAATATTCAAAGCCAGATACTAAAATTTCAAACCTTTCTGACTTCATTTGCTATTTTTCATGCATTTAATGATTTATTTTGAGCTAAATGACCCTGTAATTGGAAAGCACTACAACTGAACTCAGAAAAAGTTGAAACTTGGCATGGTATCATCATTTGACCCATATAACATGTGTGCAAAAGTTGAGAGGATTACGGCAAAAACTGGATGCACTTCGTGTACAAACTGGACCATCTCTTTCAAACTACGAGGGTTTCAGACGAAAACACATCTGTTTCAAAGGCATTTCATTTTTCTAAATTTATTTCAAATCAAGACTTTTTTTTCATCAAACATGCAACATTCAAAGCCACATACTAAAATTTCAACCCTTTCTGACTTCATTTGTTATTTTTCATGCATTTAATGATTTATTTTGAGCTAAATAACCCTGTAATTAGAAAACACTACAACTGAACTCAGAAAAAGTTAAAACTTGGCATGGTATCATTATTTGACACACATAGCATGTGTGCAAAAGTTGAGAGGATTACGGCAAAAACTGGATGCACTTCGTGTACAAACTGGACCTTCTCTTTCAAACTACGAGGGTTTGAAACAAAAACACATATGTTTCAAAGGCATTCCATTTTTCTAAACTTATTACAACTCAAGACTTTTTTATTTGCATACAACATGCAACATTCAAAGCCACATACTAAAATTTCAACCCTTTCTGACTTCATTTGCTATTTTTCATGCATTTAATGATGTATTTTGAGCTAAATGACCCTGTAATTGGAAAGCACTACAATTGAACTCAGAAAAAGTTGAAACTTGGCATGGTATCATCATTTGATCCACATAGCATGTGTGCAAAAGTTGAGAGGATTACGGCAAAAACTGGATCCATTTCGTGTACAAACTGGACCATCTCTTTCAAACTACGAGGGTTTCAGACGAAAACACATTTGTTTCAAAGGCATTTCATTTTTCTACACTTATTTCCACTCAATACTTTTTTTGCATCCAACATGTAACACTCAAAGCCACATACTAAAATTTCAACCCTTTCTGACTTCATTTGCTATTTTTCATGCATTTAATGATTTATTTTTAGCTAAATGACCCTGTAATTGGAAAGCACTACAACTGAACTCAGAAAAAGTTGAAACTTGGCATGGTACCATCATTTGACCCACATATCATGTGTGGAAAAGTTGAGAGGATTACGGCAAAACTGGATGCACTTCGTGTACAAACTGGACCATATCTTTCAAACTATGAGGGTTTCAGATGAAAACACATCTGTTTCAAAGGCATTTCATTTTTCTAAACTTATTTCAACTCTAGACTTTTTTTGCATCCAACATGCAACATTCAAAGCCACATACTAAAATTTCAACCCTTTCTGACTTCATTTGCTATTTTTGATGCATTCAATGATTTATTTTGAGCTAAATGACCCTGTAATTGGAAAACACTACAACTGAACTCAGAAAAAGTTGAAACTTGGCATGGTATCATCATTTGACCCAAATAGCATGTGTGCAAAAGTTGAGAGGATTACGGGAAAAATTGGATGCACTTTGTGTACAAACTGGACCATCTCTTTCAGAGGAAAACACATCTGTTTCAAAGGCATTTCATTTTTCTAAACTTAATGTTTTGGGAGGTGTGTCTGTCACCGTACATCCATTGTCGGTTCATCTGCGTGCATTATATATAATTAAGTGCGTCAAAAACCATTACAGAACATCATGAATAGAGAAGTTACCAAATTAATAGAACTTCATCATCACAGTAAAACCAAAGTACATACATAGTTCTCATTGAACAACATACAACTCTCCAGAGCATCTAACTAAGTTATACATTGAATCTATGTAAAACATTTCAATGCAACAACAAATGCGATCATAATCGCAACGAAGGTAACAATTAAACCAACGACATAATGATACCAAGCCTCGGTATCAATTTCATATTTTCTAATCTTTCTAATCTTCAAGCGCATTGCATCCATCTTGATCTTATTATCATTGATGACATCCTCAAAATGTAACTCCAATAGCATCTTCTCCTCCTCAATTCTTTTTATTTTTTCCTTCAAGTAATTGTTTTCTTCTTCAACTAAATTTAACCTCTCAACAATAGGGTCGGTAGGAATTTAAGCTTCAACTACCTCCTAGATAAAGAAAATATATGTCACATTGGTTGGCATAATTGTCATAAACAATAAATGAACCAAATAGTTATAGAATATAATATGTACCACATCCGAATCATAGACAGGACGAGGGCCGACATGCGCGGGTACCATAACCATCACACTATATAATAACAAGCAATAATAAAAGTAAGAAAATTATACAAGTATATATCTAATCATAAAAGTAAGAATTATTTTCTTTTAGAAAGAAGATAAGAACAAGAGGCTCACCACGGTGGTGCCAGCGACGAGATTGGCGTGGGCGGTCGACGGCGGTGAAGACGGGGACGGGGCGTGACGGACCGCTAAACCTAGACAAATCTTGATAAAAATGGAGCTTGGAGGTCGAGTTTGGAGAGGAGAAAGCTTAAGTAGTGTGGCTCGGGCATTTCATCAAACACATCATGTGCATTGGAGGTGAGCTAGAGCACCACAAAGCCCTCCCCTTTCCCTCCACGAAAAAATAGAGCACCAGTGGAGTGCTCTGCTTGCAGGCAAGGGATATATAGCCAAATCCTTGGTTCTGGTTTGTGGTAGGAACCGGTACTAATGGACAACCTTTCGTCCCGGTTCTAGCCACAAACCAGGGACAATGGTTGTGGGCCAGGGAGCGAGGACATTGGTCCCGGTTCTTGTATGGAACCGGGACATATACCCTCAGACGAACCGGTACCAATGACTCACGAGGCCCGCCCGGCCCCGTGGGCGTACAAACCGGGACGTATGTTACCATGGGTGCCGGTTCGTGGCCGAATCGTGGCTAATGGGCTGGTCAGGCCTGAACCAAATCCCATTTTTCTACTTGTGGTTATACATTCTTTTGGGCATAACGGAGCCACAATCTCCAACATCACATAAAGCAAAGCAAGAGAAATGATTCAATTTAATTTTGACTTTGGGATCCCAACCATCTTCTAGCTTTCTAGGAATATAACACTACTAGGGAATGCCCTTTTAGTGGCGTCCTTTTTTTTCTTGTTTAGTGGCGCATTATGGATGCGCCACTAACTACAAGCCACTAATAAGGGCTTATAGGTGGCGCATTCTGGATGTGCCACCCCAAAGACCCTTAGGCGTGGCGCATCTCAGAATGCGCCACCTATAAGCTCTTAGGGGTGGCGCATTCTGAAAATGCGCCACTATTATTTTTTTTTAAATTTTGAATTTTGAATCTGGATCTGGAAAACATTTTTTTTATTTTTTTAATCTCAGGTTAGTATGCTTAATGCTCGGTCACTATGCTTAATCTCAGGTCAAACTTCCCCGAGGGTCACCCATCCTAGCACTACTCCAGCCCCAGCACGCTTAACTTCTCGGTTCTATTCAACTCTCACTCCAGCTCACCTAGCAGGCACTTGTTGATATATCTAACATATAAATCCTATTAAACCATGTTAATGTCTAGGACCTTGTTAATGTTCATGGGTGTGCTAAAATTTTCAACATTTTTTTGAAACTTTCTCGATGAGACCATTAGCATATTTTGAACTTTAAAAAAAATGGATTTTTTAAAAAAAATTTAATTTTTTTTAATGTTACTATCTAAAATTTTCAACTTTTTTAAACTTCCCGATTTGTCCTCTAGCCTATTTTGAATTTATTTTTAAAAAATAAAAAATATATTTAAAATTGTTTTTAAAAAAAAATTCTGTTACTAGTGGCGCATTTCATACAAAATGCGCCACTACTAAGTTCAAACTGTTTTTCATTTTTTTGTCTCCAGATCTTCAAATGCCCGTAACTTTTTTCTGTTAGGTTTTTGAGGATTCTAAAAATGATCAACGGGTTTCACCTCGGTGAATTTGGATATAACTTTTCGAGTAGATGATTTTTCATATAAAAAACTTTTTCATCGGAGGTCGTATGCAAAAGTTAAGTCCATTTTACAAAATTCTCAAGAGATTTTGCAAAAAAAGTCGAAATTCATATTTGTAAATTTTCCTAACAACTAGACCACATATCATTTAGGAAACTTATTTTCTTTTATTTTTTTGACATTTCTATCATTTTCTTATATTTTTTTCCAAATTGAAAAGGCGGTCCACAGGGGGGGTGTATTTGGGAATTTTCCCGCATAGTTTTTTCTTAGTAGTGGCGCATATGGAAAATGCGCCACCACTAAGAGCTTATGGGTGGCGCATTCTGGATGCGCCACTAAAATAACTCTTTAGGGGTAGCGCATTTCGAGAATGCGCCACCCATAAGCTCTTAGGGGTGGCGCATTTCCAAAATGTGCCACCTATAAGGTTCTTAGGGGTGGCGCATTTCTCCAAATGCGCCACGTATAAGGGGATCCAGGGCTGGCCCACTCTTAGGGTTGGCACATTTTTGAAAATGCGTCACCTATAAGAGCTTATGGGTGGCGCATTTTTTACCAGTGCGCCACCCCTTACAACATAGTGGCGCATTACATATAAAATGTGCCACTAATAAGCTTTCCATGTATAGCTATTTCCCTAGTAGTGTAATTCTCTAGCGTGATCTTCTCCTCCCTAGATTTCATAAGAACATTGGTAATATGCTCGGTGAAGGCAATGTTAAGTGTGCTAGTGTGGGGGTCTTTAGCCATTCTTTGCAAAAAAGTGATAACTTCAGAAAGACTACAATTATCAAAATCAAGATCACTACCATTAATTAAAGTGGTGGTGATGTCATCTAAGCTCCTTCTCTTTGTAGTCTCTATATTGATGGGACCTTCTTGTCCTAAAGTTGAGGTGTTAGCATCACCATTAATAGGTCCAGTGGGACTAGGCATGTGTTGGGTGCTAAAATTTTTGAGATCCTCAACAACTTGTATAGTGGAAATAGTAGTGTGTGTAGAAAGGCTCTTAATCCTATCTTCCTCTTCCTTTTATCGAGCCCATCTATCCTTAAGTTTGGCTAGCATTCTAATCTTCTCATTAATTTGCACTTGAATAGCATTCATGGGTGTAGTTTTCCATTCCTCAAGAGGAGAGGTTCTAATTTGAAGCATCTCTGCATCATGACATAAAGGTTCCTCGCGCGGCCGAGTCTAAAATATTCCATGAGGTAAAGTTTAATCCTGCATAGAAAGTCTGGATAACCGTCAAACCATGTGTAGAGCAATTCTTAACAAGAGATTTCATGCGTTCCCAAGCTTGGGAAACTTTTTCATTATCCAATTGTTTAAAATTCATAATGTTACTTCTCAACTGGATAATCTTAGCAGGTGGGTAGTACTTCCCAATAAAAGCATCCTTGCACTTATCCCAAGAATCTATGCTATTCCTAGGCAAGGATTGAAGCCACACTTTAGCTCCTCCTCTCAAGGAGAAAGTCAAAAGCTTAAGCTTAACAATATCACCATCTACTTCTTTGTACTTTTTCATATCACAAAGATCAACAAAATTGTTTAAGTGCAAAGTAGCATCATCTCCAGCACCGGAGAATTGATCTTTCATAACAAGGTTTAGCAAAGCAGGTTTAATTCCATAAGAAGGTGCTGAAGTGGCAGGTGGAGCAATAGGAGTGCTGATAAAGTCATTCTTGTTGTGACTAGTGAAGTCACACAACTTGGTGTTTTCAGTGGAACCCATAGTAATAGTAGCAAGCAAGAACAAAGCAAGTAATTTTTTTGTGGTTTTGATAAAAGACACTAAGATAAAACTAGAAGGTAAACTAACAAGACTGAAAAGAAAAGATAAAAGATAGTGTGCAACTCACCTATCTTGAAGATTGGAGTCCCCGGCAACAGCACCAGAAATTTGCTTGATGGTACAATAGATGTTAACGGCTTCTCGCCCTTTGTTGGTTACCCCAAGTGGAAGGTTGAGATGTAGATAGCAGCAAATTTCCCTTACGCGATGGATGTAAGGGTTATCGAATCCAGGAGGACTCCAAGGATTGACAAGTAGGTGGTAAAGTGAACAATGGCGCCGTTCACAACCGAGGTTGCTTACTTGACCTGGACCCTGTACACACAACAAATAACTTTGCTCACAATGAGTACAGAGGGTTTGTCAATTGTGACACCCTGGTTTTTGAAAACTTTTTCTTTGCAAAACCCTTTGGCTTGTTTCTGGAATTGCCTTTTTGCTCGGTGTTTTGCAACTCTTTGTCCTTAATGGCTTGGGCATATTTTTATTCCTTGGCCCAAGTGATCTCAAATCCATCCCTCACCTTGCCAAGATAAAGTTCTAATCTTTTTCCCCTAGCCCTAATTTTATTTCTCAAAAATATTCATTTCTCTTAAAGGAATAATCTTTTTCTCGATAGGTTGTGAAGCAACTTATATATCTGCTGCTCCAAATCACTTGAAACTTTTTGTGGTGGACTCTCATGTTATGCCTTGTTTCATGATGCAAAAATCCCACCAAGTCCAGTATAAGTTTTTCCCTCCAAAAATTCTTTTTCATTTCTGGTCAGTGGGACACATTGTGAAGCAAGTACCCTGCACACTTGTCCATTGACTTTGAAATTTTTACCATTTGAGCACCCTCCTAGATAAACCCTATGCAACAAATTTCAGCTCAAACCACCCAACCAAACTCCCTCAAGATTTTTTCTTGCTCCATGCATGATTTGTGTTTGCTCCGCCACCCAGCCAAACTTGTCCCAAACGTATCTATAACTTCTACTTGCTCCATGCATGATTTGTGTGACTTTGCCATGTTTTGCTTGAACTTTCATACAATTTTGATCATATTTGGACTAACCTATTAACTCAGTGCACCCAGTTGCCAGTTCCTGTTTTCTGCTATTTTTATATTTCAGGTTTTCCTGCCATTAAAAGTGCCAAATAAATTTCGTAAAAATTATATAAAAAATTAGCGTCGCGGAAGCTTCCTTAATAACCAAAGATGGAAGGGAGTGGACCCACCAAGGCCCCAGGAGGGTCCCTGGTGCAGCCCAACCCTAGGGCGAGCCAGGAGGCCTCCTGGCTGCCCTGTGGCCCTCCTTGGTGCCCCCTTTGGCCTATATTTAGACCCCGCGGAGAAAACCCCTAATATCGATCTTCTACTCCCGTTCTCCTCTCTGTACCGCTGCCGCCGCCGTTTCAAGATCTGGGCTGCTAGGAGAAGCTGCACCAGCACCCTGCCGGAAGGAGGAATCCCCTCCGGGAGACCATCCATCACCATGGACACCTCCCGGATGTGCCGTGAGTAGTCCCCCTTGGACCATGGGTCCGTGACCAGTAGCTATGTGATGTACTCCTCCTCTCTTTGTCCTTTCACTTTCGAGACCTCGTGAGCTGCCTCACATGATCGAGGCACCGTAGTAATTTTCTGTGTTGCTATGCTGAGTTTGCTGGGATCTGATGGATTATGAGATAATGTTCAGATTGTGATGAGTAATATATTTGGTTCTTCTCTTTTATATTTATGTTCTTGAGTAAATTCTTGCATGTTCTCCGTTGCCGTATTTTGCTTTGGCCAAGTGATTTGTTGCAACTCCAAGAGGGAGTGTTATGCTTCATTGTGGGTTCAGGCCCTTGATGTCTAGCTTAGGTGACAGAAACATGAGACTAGGGGATGTGCTCTTGCTACCAGGGATAAAACAACGGTGCTTGTACTTGCGGGTGCAAGGATTGTTTACTTTACGCAAAGTTCTTTTAATGCAGTTGTCTATTGGTTTGAGTTTACACTTTGGGTGGGATTCACAACTTAATACCAGCGAGACGTTCTGGATAGATATCTCAAGGTGGATGATTCGTAGTAGATGCAGATGGATTTCAGTCTACTTACCTTGGCGTACTGCCCATTGCTTTTGAGCCTTTTCCTTTCTTTTGTAGCATAGTTAGCATCGCGGTGCCTTTATAATCCTGTCAATTGCCCAGCTGTGATTTGTTTACCTCGCTAGCACTTTTATCGTCTTTTGGGAGAGAGACATCACTAGTGAACATCATGGGACCCCGGTCCATATTTTCCATCATTGTTTACACCTTCAATTTACTTTCAGTTCTTACTTTCAGTTGCCACTACTATTATCTCTTGCGTTGATCCTTTGTAATCGGCAAGGTCGGAGGAATTGACAACTCCTCTGTACTCGTTGGGAGCAAAGTTATTTGCTGTGTGTGCAGGTCCAGGTGAAGTAAGCAATCTTTAGATTGTGAATGGTGCCATTGTTCACTTTACCACCTTCTTTTATCTCTTGGAGTCCTAGTGGTCGATACTAAACCTTAGCATTCGCTAAGGGAAACTTGCTGCTGCGCTACATCTCCACCTTCCACTAGGGGTAAACAACGAGGAGCGAGAAGTTACCTCGTGCATCAAGCAAGTTCTGGCGCCATTGCTGGGCACTCCAGTCTAGAAGATAGGGGAGTTGCACACTATCTTTTATCGTTTCTTTTTAGTCTTGTTAGTTTACCTTTCAGTTTTTACTTTTGTGTCCCTTATCGAAAATACCAAAAATACCTGCTGCTACTATGGGTTCCAATGAAAATCACCAAGTTGTGTAACTTCACTAGTCACAACAACAGTGACTTTATCTGCACTCCTATTGCTCCTCCTGCCACTTCAGCACCTTCTTATGAAATTAAACCTTCTTTGCTGAATCTTGTTATGAAAGATCAATTCTCAGGTGTTGGAGAGGATTCTGCCTTGCACTTAAATAATTTTATTGAGCTTTGCGATATGCAAAAGTACAAGGAAGTAGATGGAGACATCATCAAGCTGAAGCTTTTTTCCTTTCTCCTTGAGAGGAAGAGCCAAGGAGTGGCTGCAATCCTTACCTAAGAATAGCATTGATTCTTGGGACAAGTGTAAGGATGCTTTTATTGGGAAGTACTATCCCCCTGCTAAAATTATCCAGTTGAGAAGTAACATTATGAATTTTAGGCAATTGGATAATGAACACGTTGCCCAAGCTTGGGGACAAATGAAATCTCTTTTTAAGAACTTCCCTACACATGGTTTGACTACTTGGATGGTTATCCAGACTTTTTATGCAGGCTTAAACTTTACCTCGCGGAATATGCTAGACTCGGCCGCGGGAGGAACCTTTATGTCAACCACACTTGGTGCTCCCAAAAAGCTACTTGATGAGATGATGTTGAACTACTCTCAGTGGCACACCGAACGATCTCCAACTGGTAAGAAGGTAAATTCTGTCGAGGAGATCTCCTCTCATAATGAAAAGGTTGACTTGATCATGTCTGTACTTACCAAGCAAGCTCCAATTGATCCTTAGGATGTTCCTTTAAATTCCTTGGTTGCTCAATAACAAGTAGATGTGAACTTTATCTCTAGGAACAACTTCAATAATAATGCTTATAGGAGTAATTTTGGTAGCAACAATCCTAGACCTTTCCCATCCAACAACTATGGGAACAACAACACTTACCCTAGCACCAAAAACTCCACTTCTGAACTAGAGAGTATGCTTAAAGACTTTATCACTACCCAAAAAGCCTTCAACAAGAGTGTAGAAGAGAAATTAGACAAATTAGATATCCTCTCTTCGAAGGTAGACAACATAGCCCATGACGTTGAGATGCTTAAAATTAGAACTTCTCCCCCCGAGGAAAGAAAGACCACTCCTATGAATGCTATCCAAGTGCAAATTAATGAAAACATTAGGATGTTGGGAAAACTTAAAGAGAGATGGGCTAGAGAAAAGAAGGAAGAAGAGAGATTTAAGAGACTTCCTACCTACCACACCGTAGCTACTATCCAAGTTGTTGAGGATGTTCAAACTATTAGCACCCATCACACCTCTAGTCCACCTGGACCTATCAATGGTGATGCTACCACCTCAACCCTAGATGAAGAAACCTCTATGAATATAGAAGCCTTCAAACAAGTGATCCTTAATGATATCACTACCTATTTGATAGATAGTAGTGACCTAGACTTTGACAACTGCACCTTACCTGAAGTTATTGGTTTCCTACACAAGATGTCTAGAGACCCCCACACTAGCACACTTAATCTTGTCTTCATAGAGAATATCACTAATGCTCTAATCAAAGTTAGTTAGGAGAAGATTAGACTAGAAGCCTCCATACCTAGGAAGCTAGAAGATGGTTGGGATCCTATGATAAAAATCAAATTGAATAACTTCTCTTGCTTTCCTCTTTTTGATGTTGGAGCTAGTACCTCTGTTATGCCCAAAAGAATGTATGATATGCTTGAATTGAAACCTTTTGATCCTTTTTCTTTTGGTGTTGGTCTTGTCGATTCTTCCGTAAATAAACCTTTGGGGAAGATTGATGATGTTCTTATCATTGTCCATGACAATTATGTTCCCGTTGATTTTACTATTATGGACATTGAGTGTGAGCCCTCTTGTACAATTATTTTGGGACGTCCTTTTCTTCGCACCGTTGGTGCTGTTATTGACATGAAAGAGAGAAATATAAAATTTCAATTCCCTCTCAAGAAGGGGATGGAACACTTCCCTAGAAATAGAGTCAAGTTACCTTCTGAGTCCGTTACTCGGGCAAGTTATTCTCTTTTTCTTGATAAAACTTGATTCTCTTTTGCTTTATTCCTAGCTTAAAGGCGTAAAAGAAAGAGCTTGTTGGGAGGCAACCCAAGATGTTTTTACTTCTATTTTTAGTGGTCTTGATGATTGTTACTACTTTAGCAACATCATTGTATCTTTATTTTCAATCTTTGTGCCAAATATAGCCTCATATGGCAAGGGAAGTGAAAGTTGTGACATGTTGTCCAGAAAACAGATTCTGTCCTCGTGACGGGAAAAATCATAGAAAATGACCGGTTCATCTTTTTGAGCTTAATTGTTTACACAGCGTGCTCTATACAATCATGGAACTTCCGTATGTTCTGAGTTTTTTGATTTGAGTTGCAGAAGTGCCCCTAAAAAATTCTCTACTACCTGTTGTTCTGTTTTTCACAGATTCTGCCACGTTTTGTCTCTCCTAACTTTTGCTAACCTTAAGCTTGCTTTTTCTTTGCAAAAACTTTTCGAAATCTTGAGAAACAATAGCTCTTAAAGAATATATTTATTTCCAGTGGATTTTTTTTAATGTTAATAGGTTACTAACCTCTCTAATCAGTTTACAATGAGTTATGTATGAAGGGAGTTTTCAAGTGTGCGATGGAAGATGATGAAAGAAGATTCTGGAGTGTCAAGCGCTCAAGCTTGGGGATGCCCCCATGCATCCCAACAAATATTCAAGGAGAATCAAGAGTCTAAGCTTGGGGAAGGCCCCGTGCATCCCCTTCTTCATCAACAATTATCAGTTCGTCCCTCGTTGCACTATATTTTTATCACTTCATATGTTATGTGCTATGCTTGGAGCGTCTCGCTCTTTACTTTTCTTAGGTTTGTTTTTGCTTTGTTTGCTGTAGTAACAAGTTAGACCCCAGCTTTCTTTTTTGTGTGGGAGAGAAACACGCTCCGCTTGAATTAGAACTCCTCATAGGATTTGCATGCTTATTTTTCCTTAGCTGTGAGTTGTTCTTTTTCTTTTCTTAGCTGCTGCCCTGTTTAGTTGTAGCGCTTTAGTTTTCTTCTAGAGCTTTTCTTTTGTCTCAGGTTGAACTTTCTATAGGTTGCATGTTTATCTTGTTTATAGAGTTTGCCTGTTTCACTGAGTTTTGTGTCTTGACTAGAAATTAGGTAGTTGAAGTTGCTATTCTATTTGTAGTAGTAACTTGCAATAGTTTTGAGGTACTGATTAGAGTAATGTTTGAACTTATGGTGTCAAGAGCTTTAGCCTATT
This sequence comes from Bromus sterilis, assembly GCA_950022295.1. NCBI lineage: Eukaryota > Viridiplantae > Streptophyta > Magnoliopsida > Poales > Poaceae > Bromus > Bromus sterilis. The sequence continues at coordinate 275,785,296 of OX465599.1, read as the reverse complement.
AGTGATAGATGTCGTATTTTGGGCAATCCATGTGATTTTCGAAAACCAAAACCCCTGTTGAGAACTCTAGCTACTAGATAGATCACTAACCTCTGGAGGGTTCGAATATTAGAGTACACTCACGTACCATGAGTCGAGGATGCGCAAGGATAACCAAACCCCCATACACTCCTCCTCGGGGTACTTGTCTCTTTGTTAACCTCCTGATTAGATTGAGAGTTACTGATAATAAGTGCATGAGTTCTTCGGACTAATGTGAGTATTCGAAAGTTGACACTTCCACCTCCTCATATTTGCTAGCTTCTCCTGTGCCGTGCATTGCCTCCTTCTCACTCCGAGAGTTGGCCCACCTTCGCTGGTACATCCAAACCCTTGGCACGACACGCTCTGTCATCATAAACCTCCTTATATCTTTCCTCAAAACAGCCGCCATACCTACCTACAAGGCATTTCCATAGCCTTTCCGAGATACATTGCCATGCAACATCCACCTTCTCATGACTTGATCTTCATGTCATACATGCCACTTGCTTGATGGATGAGCCGCATGCTAGTTGGGCCTTGCCCTAATCATTGCTACATGACGCGCTAGTATCATTGCATATCCTGCTATCCTGGCAGAGGCATACATTTTCATCATGATAGCTACATCTTCTTTATGTGAGTATCTTTGTAAAGTGTGAAAGATCTCCTATATTCTTGTAAAATAGAGTGTTGCCCTTAAGTGAGGAAAAGATCCCAAAGAGGACAAAATAAAAAGATCCCAAAGAGGACAAATGAGAGAAATAGAAAGAGCCATTGAGGCCACCAAAAAAAATACAAAAAATAGAAAAAGAAATAAAAAGAGAGAAAGGGGCAACACTACTATTCCTTTTGAGAGATCCACACTAGTACTTCATCCTCTATCCCTTGTACTCCATAGAGATCATCATACATGCATATAGCTACGTGGGGATCCTTCACACTATAGAACTTGGCTTGTATATTCCAATGATGAGCCTCCTCAAACGAGCTCTATGTCTTCTTGAGCAAGCCCACTAGTTCCCTTGGAGAGCTTTTTGCTCACATGTGCATCCGTTGCATGGCAATCCCTACTCCTCACATCATATCTATCATATGTCCTTCTTTCGCCTATGATTGTCCTCATTGATGTGAGCCTTTCACACCTTTTTTGTCTTCCTCCTCTACCTTCTTTCTATTTCTCCTTTTAGGTGTCAACTTTCTTGCTCACGCTCATCCATTGCATGAGTGCTCAAAATATCGAAAGGGAGTGAATCAGTTTGACTTGTACATGACTAGTGGTCTGGGGACCACTCCTAGGGAAATAGCTATACATGGAAAGCTTATTAGTGGCGCATATAACAAGCCATGCGCCACCACATGTTAGGGGTGGCGCACTGCAAAATAATGCACCACCCATAAGACCTTAGGGGTGGCGCATTATTTTCCAGTGCGCCACCCCTAAGAATGGTCCAGCCTGGTGGCGCATCTTGCGTATGCGCCACTAATAAGCAGAAAATTCCCAACACACAAATACACCCCTCCCCCCCCACTGTCAAAAAAATAAAAGAAAATAAGTTTCCCAAATGATATGTGGTCTAGATGTTAGGAAAATTTACAAATATGAATTTCGACTTTTTTTGCAAAATCTCCCGAGAATTTCGTAAAATGGGCTAACTTTTGCATACGACCTCCGATGAAAAAGTTTATTATATGAAAAATCATCTACTCGAAAAGTTATATCCAAATTCAACTGGGTGCAACAAGTTGAACATTTTTAGAATCCTCAAATACCTAACAGAAAAAAAGTTACGGGCGTTTGAAGATCTGGAGGCCAAAAAAATTGAAAAAAATTCAAAACTTATTAGTGGCGCATTTTGCTAGGTGCGCCACCCCTAAGGTTCTTATGGGTGGCGCATTTTGCTATATGCGCCACTAATAAGGGTATATATAACCCGTCCGGCTTCCTTCTCCTCCTTACCTCTTCATTCTTATCCTCCTCTCCACCATCTCCTCCTCCTCTCCACCTTCTCCATGGCGCCCTCCTCCTCCTCCTCCCCTCCTCCATGGCATGGCTCCTCCTCCTCCCCTCCTCCATGGCTCCAAGTCTGCTGCTCCTCCTCATCCTCCCCTCCTCCATGGCTCATCCTCCTCCTCCAAGTTTCCCCCTCCTTCACGGGTCTTCTTCCTCCTCCTCTCCTCCATGGCTCCTAATCCTCCAAGGTTCCTCCTCCCCTTTATTCTTCCTCCTCCCCTCCTCCATGGCTCCTACTCCTCATGGTTCCTCCTCCCCTTTCTTGGCTCCTCCTCCTCCTCGTCTCTTCCTCCATGGCGCCCTACATCCTGAGAAAAAAAAGTTAGATGAAGGAGACAGAGAATAAAAATGACCAAGAAGAGTGGCTAGATGAACGGGACAAATCATTCAAACAAAAAACGAGCAAAAAAATCGTAATCCAGATCCAGATCCGGATCCAGATTCAAAATTCAAAAAAAAGTTAATGGTGGCGCATCTTCAAAATGCGCCACCCCTAAGAATCTTAGGCGTGGCGCATTTCAGAAATGCGCCACGCCTAAGATTCTTAGGGGTGGCGCATTTCAAATGCGCCACTATTAAGGCCTTATTAGTGGCTTGTCGTTAGTGGCGCATTTGAAATGCGCCACTAAACGCAAAAAAGGACGCCACTAAAAGGCTATTCCCTAGTAGTGGACGAGTCAAGATAAGAATCCTAAGGAGACTAAATGTGAAACTTTAGTAGATAGTAGTTCTCAACATAAATACTTTTTCTTCTCGTATTCCCTATCCCCCTGCTTGGACGCAAACACCATCTGGAGACATTCGAGTCACAGAAAGCGAGAGCTCTTGCACCCTTTGTTCTTTTATTGCTTGTGTCAATACTAATATAGACTCTTGCTTGTTAAGACTTGAATTGAATTGCATCCTTTGATTTCTTTACTTAAAAGTCCTTATATGGTTGTGTGGAATGTCGCCACAGAAATTATGCTTGTTATCATTTACCTACTCGAGGAAGAGCAGGAATTAAGCTTGGGGATGTTGATACGTCCCAAACATATCTATAATTTCTGCTTGCTCCATGCATGATTTGTGTGACTTTGCCATGTTTTTCTTGAACTTTCATACACTTTTGATCATATTTGGACTAACCTATTAACCCAGTGCACCCAGTTGCTAGTTCCTGTTTTCTACTGTTTTTATATTTCAGGTTTTTCGTCCATTAAAAGTGACAAAAAAATTCTGGAAAAATTATATAAAAAATCAGCGTCGCAGAGCTTTCCGAATAACCGAAGATGGAAGGGAGTGGACCCACCAGGGCCCCGGGAGGGTCCCTGGCGCGGCCCAACCGTAGGGCGCGCTAGGAGGCCTCCTGGCTGCCCTCTGCCCCCCCTTGGTGCCCCCTTTGGCCTATATTTAGCCCCAGCGGAGGAAACCCCTAATAGCAATCTTCTATTCCCGTTCTCCTCTCTGTATCGCCGCCGCCGCCGTTTAAAGATCGGGGCTGCTAGAAGAAGCTGCCCAGCACCCTGCCGTGAGTAGTCCCCCTTGGACCATGGGTCCGTGACCAGTAGCTATGTGATCTATCTCTCCCCTCTTTGTGCTTCCACTTTCGAGACCTCGTGAGCTGCCTCACATGATCGAGGCATCTTTGTAATTTTTTGCCGTTGCTATGCTGAGTTTGTTGAGATCTGATGGATTATGAGATTATGTTCAGATTGTGATGAGTAATATATTTGGTTCTTCTATTTTATATTTATGTTCTTGATTAAATTATTGCATGTTCTCCGTTGCCGTATTTTGCTTTGGCCAAGTGATTTTTTGCAACTCCAAGAGGGAGCATTGTGCTTGATTGTGGGTTCTGCCCCTTGATGTCTAGCTTGAGTGATAGAAACATGAGACTAGGGGATGTGTTGTACCATAGTTAGCATTGCGGTGCCTTTATAATCATGTCAATTGCCCAGCTGTGATTTGTTTACCTCGCTAGCACTTTTATCGTCTTTTGGGAGAGAGACATCACTAGTGAACATCACGGGACCCCGGTCCATATTTTCCATCATTGTTTACACCTTCAATTTACTTTCAGTTGCCGCTATTATTATCTCTTGCGTTGATCCTTTGTAAACGGCAAGGACGGAGGAATTGACAACTCCTCTGTACTCGTTGGGAGAAAAGGTATTTGATGTGTGTGTAGGTCCAGGTGAAGTAAGCAATCTTTAGATTGTGAACGGCGCCATTGTTCACTTTACCACCTTCTTGTATCTCTTGGAGTCCTACTGGTCGATACTAAACCTTAGCATTCGCTAAGGGAAACTTGCTGCTGCGCTACATCTCAACCTTCCACTTAGGGAAACCAACGAGGAGCAAGAAGTTATCTTGTGCATCAGCACGGGGTGACCGCACAGCAGGCCGGTCATCGGCGTGCTCTGGGCATGCCCGACCCGTCGCCATCTCGGCCACGCCTCGCCCCGAGAGCCCGTGGCTGCATCCTTGTTTCCGTAGCCACGGGGAAAGCCCAGTTGTCCACCTGTCCCCGGTTAAAGTCGCACCGCTCGCTGGAAGGCTCGTCGTCGCAGGCCGCCGCACGCGCATTGACCACCGCACCCAGCTTGACCCCGCCTCGCCCGTGGCCGCATCCTTGTGTCATTGGCACTAGCGCATCCCAGCCGTCCACCAGTCCCAGCCAAAGCCACGTCGACCACTGGGAACCTCTCCGTCGTAGGCTACCGCACCTTCCATGGCCACTGTTCTCCTGTGCTACGCCCCCCTGCAGCAATAGGTTTGGACGAAGCGTGCACGCGTGCTTGGTCGCATTGAACCCCTCTAGTCACGTAGAACCCTCCCGAGCTGGCCAGAACCCCGCACTGCTCCGGCAGTTTCCTCCTGGCGGCGAGCTCGTCGGGATCACCTCTCCACCTATATAAACCCCATCCCCCTCGTGAAGGCTCGTCGGGATCGCCTCCAGAGCATCGAAACACACCCCACCGTACTCCAATCGAGCTCCCCCTCACTAAAACCCGACCAGGGAGGCCCCTGTCCTTGGATCATACCAGAGCACTGCCGTGGGATTGCAGCTCCGCCAAATCGCCCCTGGTTGCCCCCAGACCTCGCCACCACTTCCCCTAGTCTCCTTTGCCTCCAGTGGTGCTAACGCAATGCTCAATCGGGCGATTCCGTGCAGGAATCCCGATCCCGACGAGCACCGCCGTCGTCCGTTACTTGAGAAGAAGCTAGCCTCGTCGTGCGACCACCATTCGCCGACCTACGGGTATATAGAGGCTCCCCGCACTCATCTACACCCATTCCCGCACCAGTAGGCAATCGCCGAGGCCTCCACGTCGGTGAGCCACCTCGCCGGAGCCGTTGGCCTTGTTTCCCCCTCCCTCCTCTGTTGAACCCGATAGGCGGGCCCCACCTTCCAGCCACCCCAACCCCTCCAAACCATTTTTCTAGTGAAGGCGCCCTCGTTGGAATACTCCATCGACGTGGCCTACTCTGGGAATTCTGAGAAATTGATTTAAATCAATTTAAATCCATTTATTTGAGCAACCTTTGACCACCGATATCTCCTAAACCATACGACCAAATGAGTTGATTCTTTTTGCTATGGTTTTGTCTTGAGACCCTCTTTAATCTTGCAAATTTTCATAGCTTTCTTTTCTGTCTAGAGTCACTGGACAGAAGGAATGATTTGTTTGACTTATTCTTTTCGTGTGGGAAATTATTTCAGAACGAGGCAATTTGGTTGCTAAGGATCAGGAGTTCAATGACACTCCATCTGACCAAGGCAAGCCACACCATCAATTTTCATGAAGGAATTGCAAGTGCCATGGTTCATATGCATTTTTTTGGTGATTTCGATGATACTTTGATCTTGTTTGACATTTTTATAATAATTATACCATGCTTGCTTGATATGATATGCTAGAAGTAATCATGCCATGCTCACTGGTCATTATCATGCTCATGTTATTTAGGCCATGTTCATGCTAGCATCCCGTTCATGTTAATCATATCCATGCTTATGTGTTTTGCCTAGGTAAAGCTTATGTCCTGACCATGTTCATCTTATATCATGCTAGTTGCTACACATACTTGGTGGTAATGGTAGTATCATGTTCATATCAATATTGCTATGGTAGACTTATGTTTCTATGACTTAGATCATGTGATGTCAAGTTAATAATGATGTAACATAATGAACATGAATTAACCATTGACCAAGTGCCACCGAACCGAGCTTTACTAGTGCAGCCACATTTGCCTCTATGGGCAGGCCTTAGCTTGGTCTATCGTTGTGCCTTTTACGGGTATCACCAAAGAGGGGAGCTAATGCGTGCGCGCTACCCTGAACATGTAGGCGTCGATAATCTCGAGATCTAGAGATGATATGTTACCCAGGAGTCCCCGTTTGGGACAATGTTGTTTGACATGCGATGGCAGGTGTCTGGAGGACACAGGGATACCCAAGACACGAAGGTATGTTGGTGGTACCGTAGAAAGGTTCCGCGGTAGACGGGTTTCGTTGGAGTAGTCCTAGTACGTTGGACAAGGAGCTCCAGGGTGTTGTTAAAGTGCACAACCTCTGCCGAGTGTACATATCTATTCGAATATCCGAGTCCACGGTGTTGGACACAGTTCGTACTAGGTCACCCTATGGATCAACATGAACCCGGTTGGATGATTTTTCTAAGTTTGTGGTCATGCGATGACCCATGCAAGTTGTTAGTCATGCGATGACCTGATAAGTTGGGTAGTCATGCGATTACCTGATAAGTCGGGTAGTCATGCGATGATCCCAAACCCGTTGAGTGGCCGTGCGGCGACCCGTATGAATTGTTGGTCATGTGATGACCGGATAAGTTGGGTGGTCATGCGATGACCCCTAACCCGTTGAGTGGTCGTGCGATGACCCAGACAAGCTGAGTGGTCATGCGATGACCCGTAACCCGATTATTGAGTCTGTAAAGAGTCTAAGGTAAGTCGCATAATCATGAGATGATCATGAGTAATCCCCGTGGCCTTAATCAATGATTGCCCCTGAAGTAGTGTTAATCTTGATAATATGCTATACTTATCTGTTAGCATTGTTTGAACTGTTATTGCTATGCTCTTGTTCTGTCCTAATGACTTGGATGTTATGAGCTGGCAAGAACATTCAATGTATTGACCTGCCGTGTCATGCCACATGCAGGAGAAGCTATACCTAGAAGCTCTGGTGTTCCATACTTTGTGAACTAGGCCGTGTCCCAGCAGTGTCCCCATGGAGTGGAGTTCCATCACCCCATTATTCCGCTGCCCTTTAGTATCCCGATGCTCGTATCGAGGCCCTGAGATGTTACATAAATAATGTAGATATTATTGCCGCACGAGACGTGCCGCCTTGCCTCGTAGTATCATGTACCCTGAACCTATGTACTTGTATAGTTATCAATGAATGTGGTTATTTCTATACCAAGATGTTGTGCATTGCCAGAAGACATGATATCTGGGCTGGCAATGTAGAGTAAACCGGTTGCTCTGAGCCGGGGTGCCACAACGTTTGGTATCAAAGCCGTGTTGACTGTGGGGCTGGCTAGTTAGCTCGAGCGCTAGGTTAACATTAAGTCTAGAGTCTTGCTTGTTTTGTGCACCTTGATTGATGCATTGGCTGATTGCATGGCATGCATATAGATGCATTTATTTTTATTGCTAATGGCTAACACTGTGAGTGTGATCGCACCTATTCCATAACCCTTCGAGTTCGAGCCGTCACCGTCCATCTTTCCTTTGCTTCTTCGCCGCGTTTGGCTTCGTATATACCCTCAGGGAGAGGACCCGGTGTAACAGGTGTACCGCGAGAAGCTGGAAGACTTCATGCATAAGTACCGCGCCAAGGTGATCCTTTTCACGAGTTCTGCGGTCGGTAGCCATTCGCGTTCTTCGAAGGGAGGACCTGCTTCCACTCTCGAGCAGGCTATCCACTATGCTGCTCTAGATGCCCTCATCATTCTGCGCCAGCAGGAGGTCGAGATGCAGACTCACCCAGGATGAGAAGAGGTGAAGGCAGCAGCCATGGTGGCGAGGACACCCCAGTTTGTCGATCCGCCAGACGAGCCAGACTGTCACCAGAATAGTTACCACCCCATCCATAGAAGGCACCAACCACAGATCTGATCATGAGGATGTTTGAAGAGAAAAGGAATCAAGACCTCATGGAATTTCTGAAAAGCATGCAGACTATGGTGGGAAAGAATCAGAACCAAGGATCCCTTTCTAAGCTGTCGGACTTTCAGCGAACCCACCCACCAAGATTTAACTAGGCATATGATGCCATGGAAGTTGATGAATGCCTAAGGAAAATACAGAAAAATTGGAGATTTACCGTTGTGAGGAATCTGATAGAGTACCATTTTCCACTCACTATCTCGAAGGATATGCAGCTACTTGATGGGACAATACCAAGGCGGTATGGCCCCAGAAGAAGACATCACTTGGGAAAAATTCAAGGAGAAGTTTCGGACATACCATGTCCCCTCGGGAGTGATGAAGGTCAAACAGAGGGAACTCCTTGCTCTTGTCCAAGTCAACTCTTCTGTGACTGAGTACCTGAACAAGTTCAACCACCTCGCTAGGTACTCCATCCATGATGTAGCCACTGAAGACAGGAAGATAGATCGCTTCCTAGGCAGACTCAACGCCACTCTCCGTTGCCAACTCAGTATGCTGGAATTCCCGGACTTCCAAACTCTTGTAAATAAGGCTCTCATAGCAGAACGCGAGTACAAGTCCTTCAATGAGCGGAGGTTTGGGTATGACGCCCGCAAGCACAAATATGAAGTAAAGAAGGGCAACAATGAGCCGTCCTCTCGGAAGCAGCGCACTTGGCATCCCGCCCAGACCGATTTCAAGCCCGCCTGGAACAATGGCAACGCTGATACAGAGTGGCAACTCTCCTTGTTGGTTACCCCAAGTGGAACGTGAGATGCAGTGTAGCAGCAAGTTTCCCTTAGCAAAGATGCTAAGGTTGAGTATCGAACCAGTAGGACTCCAAGAGATACAAGAAGGTGTCATGACGCTTGACGTGGACCTGCACACAGATACAAATAACTTTTCTCCCAACGAGTACAGAGGAGTTGTCAATTCCTCCGGTCTTGCTGTTTACAAAGGATCAACGCAAGAGATAAAAGTGGAACTGAAAGTAAAGACTGAAAGTAAACTAAGGGTGTAAACAATAATGTGAAGATGGACCGGGGTACCGTGATTTTCACTAGTGATGTCTCTCTTCCAAAAGACGATAAAAGTGCTAGCGAGGTAAACAAATCATAGCTGGGCAATTGACAGAATTATGAAGGCACCGCAATGCTAACTATGCTGCAATGAAAGGAAGGGCTCAAAAGCAATGGGCAGTACGCCAAGGTAAGTAGACCGAAATCCAACTGCATCTACTACGAATCATCCACCTTGAGATATCTATCCAGAACATCTCGCTGGTATTAAGTTGCGAATCCCACCCAAAGTGTAAACTCAAAGCAACAGACAACTGCATTAAAAGAACTTTGCGTAAAGTAAACAATCCTTGCACCCGCGGGTACAAGCACCGTTATTTTATCCCTGGTGGCAACAACACATCCCCTAGTCTCATGTTTCTGTCACTCAAGCTAGACATCAGGGGGCTGAACCCACAATCAAGCATAACGCTCCCTCTTGGAGTTGCAAGAAAACTACTTGGCCAAAGCAAAATACTGCAACGGAGAACATGCAAGAATTTACTCAAGAACAAAATATAAAAGAGAATAACCAAATATATTACTCATCACAATCTGAACATAGTCTCATAATCCATCAAATCCTAGCAAACTCGGCATAGCAACAGCGGAAATTACAAAAGTGCCTCGATCATGAGAGGCAGTTCACGAGGTCTCGAAAGTGGAAGCACAAAGAGGGGAGAGGTACATCACATAGGTACTGGTCACGGACCCATGGTCCAAGGGGGACTACTCACGGCACATCCGGGAGGCGTCCATGGCTATGGATGGTCTCCCGGAGGGGGTTCATCCTCCCAACAGGGTGCCAGGATATCTTCTCGAGGCAGCCCCGATCTTGAAACGGCGGCGGCGGCGGTACAGAGGTGAGTTCGCGGAAAAGAGATCGATATTAGTGGTTTCCACCCGAGGGCTAAATATAGGCAGAGGGGGTGTCGAGGGGACCCACCAGGCAGCCAGGAGGCCTCCTGCCGCGGCCTAGGGTGGGGCCGCGCCAGGGACCCTCCTGGTCTCCTGGTGGTGCCCCCCCTCCGCTACCTTGGTGATTCCGGAAGCTTCCGGGTCGCTGATTTTTCCGGATTTTTTGGAGCACTTTTAATGGCCGGAAAACCTGAAATACAAAAACAGTAACTGGCAGCTGGGTGCACTGGGTTAATAGATTAGTCCAAATATGCTAAAAAGTGTATGAAAGTTCAAGCAAAACATGGCAAAGTCACACAAAACATGCATGGAGCAAGCATAAATTATAGATACGTTTGGGACGTATCAAACGCCGCCGCCAACAAGCCGGTGAACCTGGAGAAGACTTACGTCACAAATCAGGTGAGGGAAGATTGCCTGTGCAACAACACTTGTTTCACCTGCGGAAAGCCAGGGCACTACTCCAGGCAATGCCCCACCAAGATGGGGAAAACAGTGCTGCAAGTCAACACCCTTTGGCGTCGCCCCAACCCAGGCTATCAGCAAGGTCGAGTCCATCACATCTCGGCCGAAGAAGCCCGCCAATCCCCTGACGTGTTAATTGGTATGTTCCCTATTAATGGCATACATGCAGTTATATTATATTATTCCGGGGCTACCCACTCGTTTGTTTCGCGGAGTTTTGCCACCGTACACAATTTTCCCATCTCTCTCTCGGATAAAACCATGGTGGTACAATATCCCAGGGGTGTGCTCAGAGCAAGAAATGTATGCAAGGATCTATCGATTTTGATATATGGACTGAAATTCCCAACCACCCTTATCCTGCTCGACTCCACGGGACTAGATGCAATCCTTGGAGTGGATTGGCTGACAGAACATCAAGTACACCTCCATTTCGAAACCCGGATAGTGGAACTGGTTAACACCATCGGGAAGACAGTCCAGTTTACTATCGTTGGAATGCCACAAGGGGAGAGGATGGTGTGAGTCACCGCAACTGACATGGACAAGATATTGATAGTCAGAGAAGTTGCAGATGTATTTCTGGAGGAATTGCCAGGAATGCCACCTGACAGGGAACTGGAGTTTTCTATCGAGATTGTTCCTGGAACATCCCCAATATACAAAAGTACTATCGAATGCTATCCATAGAGCTGGTGGAACTGAGAAGCAATTGGACGAGTTATTGCAGAAAGGGTACATTAGTCCTAGCACTTCACCATGGGGTTCACCTGTGTTGTTCGTAAAGAAGAAATATGATAGCCTCCGAATTTGTGTGGACTACCGCCCGCTAAACAAATTTACCATCAAGAAAAAATACCCACTACCTCGCATTGATGATCTGTTCGACCATTTAAATGGTGCACGGGTATTTTCCAGGATAGACCTCCGCATGGGTTATCACCAGCTGAAGATCAAGAAAGAAGACATACCCAAGACGGCATTCACCACGAGGTATGGCCTATATGAATTCACGATCATGTCATTCGGATTGACGAACGCTCCAGCCTACTACATGGGCATGATGAACAAGGTCTTCGTGGACTTTTTGGACAAGTTTGTGGTGGTGTTCATCGATGACATCCTCATATACTCCAAGAGTGAATAAGATCATGAGCAACACCTCCCTACCATGTTGGAGAGGCTGCGAGCTCACCGTTTATACGCCAAATTCAGCAAGTGTGAGTTCTGGCTAAAGGAAGTTGGATTTCTGGGGCATATTCTATCAGAACAAGGAGTTTCTGTAGACCCGAGTAAAGTAGCTGACGTGTTGAATTGGAAGCCACCAACTACCGTGAGCGAGGTCCGTAGTTTCTTGGGATTGGCTGGCTATTATCGCCGATTCATTGAAGGATTCTCTAAGATAGTCAAGCCTTTGACAGAACTATTGAAGAAGAATCACAAGTTTGTCTAGACTAAGGAATGTGATTATAGCTTCATGAAACTGAAGACGAGGTTAACCTCCGCACCCCTCTTAACCTTGCCAGATATCCACAAGGGATTTGACACATACTGCGATGCTTCCAGACGTGGACTTGGCTGTCTACTAATGCAAGATGGAAAGGTTGTGGCCTATGCGTCCCAACAGCTAAGACATCATGAAGAAAATTACCCCACCCACGATTTGGAACTTGGCAGTGGTACACAAGCTCTGAAGCTATGGAGGAATTACCTCATCGGCCAACGGTGTGAAATATACATGGACCATATGAGCCTCAAGTATATTTTCACCCAACCAGATCTCAACCTCAGACAAAGGAGATGGCTTGAATTGGTTAAGGACTATGACCTTGGGATAAACTATCACCCCGGAAAGGCCAATCTCGTCGCCGATGCCCTTAGCAGGAAGTTGAGCACGGTAAATGCACTCTCGGAAGGATTAACCCAGCACTGGAAAGGGGATTCGCCAGCCTCAACCTGGTGCTATGTGGCCCGATGAACGCAAAGACATTGGAAATTACCCCAGCCCTCATGGAAGAAGTCAGGGAAGCACAAACGCAAGATCCAGACATCCAAGATATCAATGAGAAGGTATGTCAAGGCAAGGCCTAAGCTTTCCACATCGTTACCCAGGGAACGCTATGGTTCAAGGACCGAATATGCATACAGGATGAAAACAACTTAAGACAACAAATACTGCGAGAGGCACATGAATCCGCATATTCCATCCACCCAGGAGGTACAAAGATGTACCAGTACTTAAGGACAACATTTTGGTGGTCCGGAATGCGAAAGGATATTGCATACTACGTTGTGTGTTGGGACATATGCAATAGAGTCAAAGCTGAACACCAGAAGCCGGCTGGATTGCTGCAACCCCTACAAGTCCGTTAGTGGAAGTGGGATGACATATGCATGGATTTTGTCGTGGGACTCCCTAAGTCGGCCCGAGGCCATGATGCCATTTGGGTTATTGTGGACATTCTCACCAAGGTGGCCCATTTTATTCCGGTAAGAACCACTTACCGAGCGGACCAACTAGCCCAGCTATACATGTCCCGAATTGTTAGTCTCCATGGAGTACCCAAGACGATTACCTCAGACAGAGGATCCCTATTCACATCAGCATTTTGGCTACGCCTACACCAAGCCTTAGGGACCGCGCTAAAGCATAGCATGGCCTATCACCCACAGAAAGATGGGCAAACGGAACAAGTGAATCAGATACTAGAAGACATTCTCAGGTCATGTGCTCTAGCCTATGGAACTAAGTGGGAAGACTGTTTACATATGCGAAGTTCTCCGACAACAACAGTTATCGGTCCAGTCTCAAGATGTCACCCTTTGAAGCATTATATGGGCGTAAGTGTCGTACCCCTTTGAACTGGTCACAGACAGGAGAGAGTCTCATCTTTGGTACAGATTTGATGCTCGAGCCAAAAATGCAGGTCAAAGAGATTCAGGACCGTCTAAAAGTAGCTAAGTCTCTCCAGAAGAGCTACTATGACCCGAAACATCGTGAGGTGAACTTTGAGCCCGGAGAATATGCTTATCTTAGAGTAACACCGATGAAAGGAGTAAGGAGATTCCATACTCGAGGGAAGCTTGCAGCTCGATACATCGGACCGTTCACAGTAATAGCTCGGAGGAGAAGAGTAGCTTATCAATTGGAGTTACCTCCGGAGCTGTCTGATTTTCATGATGTCTTCCACATATCTCAGTTAAGGAAATGCATTGCATCGCCAGTCAAGAAGGAAGATATGAAATAATTAGAGCTGACAAAGGAATTGACATATGAAGAGAAACCTGTCAGAATTTTAGAGGAAATGGAAAGGACCACCCGCAGCAGGGTAATACGGTTTTATAAGGTACTATGGGAGCACCATATAGAGGAAGAAGCTACTTGGGAAAAGGGAAGATTTTCTGAAATCCACATATCCGTATGTGTTCCCTGAGCAACTGAATCTCGAGGACAAGATTCATCCTAAGGGGGGTAGGTTTGTGACACCCTGGTTTTTGAAAACTTTTTCTTTGCAAAACCCTTTGGCTTGTTTCTGGAATTGACTTTTTGCTCGATGTTTTGCAACTCTTTTGGCCTTAATGGCTTGGTCATATTTTTATTCCTTGGCCCAAGTGATCTCAAATCCATCCCTCACCTTGCCAAGATCAATTTATGATATTATTCCCCTAGCCCTAATTTTCACTACTAGGGAAATAGCTATACATGGAAACCTTATTAGTGGCGCATTTTATATGTAATGCGCCACTATGTTTTAAGGGGTGGCGCACTGGTAAAAAATGCGCCACCTATAAGCTCTTATAGGTGGCACATTTTCAAAAATGCGCCACCCCTAAGAGTGGGCCAGCCCTGGATCCCCTTATACGTGGCGCATTTGGAGAAATGCGCCACCCCTAAGAACCTTATAGGTGGCGCAATTTGGAAATGCGCCACCCCTAAGAACTTATGGGTGATGCATTCTGGAAATGCACCACCCCTAATGAATTATTAGTGGCGCATTCAGAATGGGCCACCCATAATCTCTTAGGGTGGCGCATCTTGCATATGCGCCACTACTAAGCAAAAAACTATGCGGGAAAATTCCCAAATACACCCCCCCTCTTGGACCGACTTTTCAATTTGAAAAAAAATAAAAGAAAATGATAGAAATGTCAAAAAAATAAAATAAAATAAGTTTCTCATATGATATGTGGTCTAGTTGTTACGAAAATTTTCAAATATGAATTTTGACTTTTTCTGCAAAATCTCTCGAGAATTTTGTAAAATGGACATAACTTTTGCATACGACCTCCGATGAAAAAGTTTTTTATATGAAAAACCATCTAGTCGAAAAGTTATATCCAAATTCACTAAAGTGAAACCCGTTGATCATTTTTAGAATCCACAAAAACCTAACCGAAAAAAATTTACGGGCATTTGAAGATCTGGAGACAAAAAAATGAAAAAGAGTTTGAACTTAGTAGTGGCGCATTTTGTATGAAATGCGCCACTAGTAACAGAAAAAAATTGAATTATTTTTAAAATATTTTTTTATTTTAAAAAAATCAAAATAGGCTAGAGGACCGATCGGGAAGTTTCAAAAAGAATTGCAAATTTTAGCTGGTAACATTAAAAAAAATTAAAAAATAATAAAAAATAATAATTTTTTTTTTCAATTTTTTTAAAAAAGTTCAAAATATGCTAATGGTCCCATCGAGAAAGTTTTAAATTTTTTTTGAAAATTTTAGCACACCCATGAACATCAACATGGTTCAATAGGATTTATATGATAGATTTATTAACAAGTGTCTGCTAGGTGAGCTGGAGTGGGAGTTGAATAGAACCGAGAAGTTAAGCGTGCTGGGGCTGGGGCTGGAGTAGTGCTAGGATGGGTGACCCTCGGGGAAGTTTGACCTGAGATTAAGCATAGTGACAGAGCATTAAGCATACTAACTTGAGATTAAGAAAAAAAATAAAAAATAAAAAAATAAAAAAATGTTTTCCAGATTCAAAATTTAAAAAAAAATAATAGTGGCGCATTTTCAGAATGCGCCACCCATAAGAGTTTTAGGGGTGGCGCATTTGAAATGCGCCACTATTAAGGCCTTATTAGTGGCTTGTCCTTAGTGACGCATTTGAAATGCGCCACTAAAGGCAAAAAAAAAGGACGCCACTAAAAGGCTATTCCCTAGTAGTGTTTATTTCTCAAAAATATTCCTTTTCTCTCAAAGGAATAATTTTTTTCTCCATAGGTTGTGAAGCAACCTATATCTCTGCTGCTCGAAATCAGTTGAAACTTTTTGTGCCGGATTCTCATGTTATGCCTTGTTACATGATACAAAAATCCCACCAAGTCTAGTACAAGTTTTTCCCTCCAAAAATTCTTTTTCATTAATGGTCAGTGGGGCACATTGTGAAGCAAGTACCCTGTACACTTGTCCATTGCCTTTGAATTTTTTACCACTTGAGCACCCTCCTAGATAAACCCTATGCACAAAATTTCACCTCAAACCACCCAGCCAAATTCCCTCCAGATTTTTCCAAAGTTTCCTGTCAGAAAACAAATTTAAACCTGGGAAGTCACTCGCCCCTCCCCAGCCAATGCACGACCACGTGTGCTCTCTTGGACGCATGGATGAGCCCCAGACACGTTTTGCATGCCCTGGTCACGCACAGGACACAGGAGCACGGGGTGACCGCACAATAGGCCGGTCATCGGCGTGCTCTAAGCATGCCCGACCCGTCGTCATCTCGGCCACGCCTCGCCCCAAGAGCCCGCGGCTGCATCCTTGTGTCCGTAGCCACGGGGAAAGCCCAGCCGTCCACCGGTCCCCGGGAAAATCCACGCTGCTCGCCGGAAGTCTCGCCGTCGCAGGTCGCCGCACGCGCATTGACCACCGCACCCATCTTGACCCCGCCTCGCCCGTGGCCGCATCCTCGTGTCCGTGGCACTAGCGCATCCCAGCCGTCCACCTGTCCCAGCCAAAGCCGCGCCGCCCGCCGGGAACCTCGCTGTCGCAGGACACCGTGCCCGCCATGGCCACTGTTCGCTCGTGTCGTGCCCCCCTGCAGCAATAGGTTTGGACGAAGCGCGCACGCCTTCCTAGCCGCATTGAACCCCTCTAGTCACGTCGGAACCCTCCCGAGCTCGCCAGAACGCCGAACTACCCCGACAGTTTCATCCTAGCGGCGAGCTCGTCGGAATCACCTCGCCAACTATATAAACCCCATCCCCCTCGCCTCCAAAGCATCGCAATACACCCCATCGTACTCCAATCGAGCTCCCCCTCACTAAATCCCGACCGGGGAGGCCCCTGGCCTTGAATCATACTGAACCACCACTGTGGGATTGCAACTCCGGCAAATCGCCCCTGGTTGCCCAAACATCGCCACCACTTCCCCTAGTCTCCTTTGCCTCCAGTGGTGCTAACGCAGTGCTCAATCGGGCGATTCCGTGCAGGAAGCCCGATCCCAACGAGCACCGTCGTCGGCCATCACTTGAGACGAAGCTAGCCTCGCCGTCCGACCACCATCCGTCGAGCTACGGGTACGTAGAGGCTCCCCGCATTCATCTGCACACATTGTTGCACCTGTAGGCAGTCGCCGAGGCCTCCACGCCGGCGAGCCACCTCGCTGGAGCCGTCGGCCCTATTTCCCCCTCCCTCCTCCGTTAAACCCGACAGGCAGGCCCCACCTTCCAGTCACCCCAACCCCTCCGAAGCGTTTTTCTAGTGAAGGCGCCCTCGTTGGAATACGCCATCAACGTGGCCTTCTCTGGGAATTATGAGAAATCAATTTAAACCCATTTATTTGACCCAACTTTGACCACCTGTATCTCCTAAACCATAAGGCCAAATGAGTTGATTTTGTTTGCTATGGTTTTGTCTTGATCCCCTCTTTAATCTTGCAAATTTTCATAGCTTTCTTTTCTTCCTAGAGTCACTGGACAGAAGCAATGCTTCGTTTGACTTTATTTTTTTTGTGTGGGAAATAATTTCAGAAGGAGAAAATTTGGTTGCTAAGGATCAGGAGTTCAGTGACACTCCATCTGACCAAGGCAAGCCACACCATCCATTTTCATGAAGTCATTGCAAGTGCCATGGTTCCTATGCATTGTGTTCGGTGATTTCGATGATACTTTGATCTTGTTTGACATGCTTATAATATTTATACCATTCTTGCTTGATATGATATGCTAGAAGTAATCATGCCATGCTCACTGGTCATTATCATGCTCATGTTATTTAGGCCATGTTCATGCCAGCATCCCGTTCATGTTGATCGTATCCATGCTTATGTGTTGTGCCTAGGTATAGCTTATGTCCTGACCATGTTCATATTATATCATGCTAGTTGTTGCACATACTTGGTGGTAATGGTAGTATCATGTTCATATCAATATTGATATGATAGACTTATTTTGCTACGACTTAGATCATGTGATGTGAAGTTAATAATGATGCAACTTAATGAACACGAATTAACCGTTGGCCAAGTGTCACCGAACCGAGCTTTACTAGTCCAACCACATTTGTCTGTATGGGCAGGCCTTAGCTTGGTCTATCGTTGTGCCTTTTACGGGTATCGCCAAAGAGGGGAGGTTATGCGTGCGCGCTACCCTGATCAGGTACGCGGCGATAATCTCGAGATCCAGAGATGATATCTTACCCGGGATTCCTGGTTTGGGACAATGTTGTTTGTCATGCGATGGCAGGTGTCTGGAGGACACATGGATACCCAAGACACGAAGTTATGTCGGTGGTACCATAGAAAGGTTACGCGGTAGACGGGTTTCGTTGGAGTAGTCCTAGTCCGTTGGACAAGGAGCTCCATGGTGTGGGTAAAGTGAACAACCTCTGTAGAGTGTACAACTCTATTCGAATAGCCGAGTCCACGGTACTGGACACGGTTCATACTAGGTCACACTATGGATCAACATGAACCCGGCTGGATGATTGTGCTAAGTTGTTGGTCATGCGATGACCTGTGCAAGTTGTTGGTCATACGATGACCTGATAAGTTGGGTGGTCATGCGATAACCCCTTACCCGTTGAGTGGTCGTGCGACGACCCGTATGAATTGTTGGTCATGCGATGACCGGATAAGTTGGGTGGTCATGCGATGACCCCTAACCCATTGAGTGGTCGTGCGACGACCCATAAAAACTGATTGGTCATGCGATGACCTGTAATCCGATTGTTGAGTCTGTAAGACTCTAAGGTAAGCCGCATGATCATGTGATGATCATGAGTAATCCCCGTTGCCTTAATCAATGATTGCCATTGCACTAGTATTAATCTTTATAATATGCTAGACTTATCATGTTAGCATTGTTTGAACTGTTATTGTTGTGCTCTTGTTTTGTCCTAATGACTTGGCTATTGTGAGCTTGCAAGTACATTCAATGTACTGACCTGGCGTCTCATGCCATATGCAGGAGAAGTTGTACCTGGAACTTCTGGTGTTCCGTACTTTGTGTACTAGGCCGTGTCCCAGCAGTGTCCCCGTAGAGTGGAGATCCATCACCCCGTTATTCCGCTCCCCTTTAGTATCCCGGTGCCCATATCGAGGCCCTGAGGTGTTACATAAATAATGTAGATATTGTTGCCGCACGAGTCATGTCACCTTGCCTCGTAGTATCATGTACCCTAAACCTATGTACCTGTATAATTATGAATTAATGCGGTTATTTCTGTACCAAGATGTTGTGCATTGCTAGAAGACATGATCTCTGGGCTGGCAACGTAGGGTAAACCGGTTGCTTTGAGACGGGGTGCCACATCAATCCCTCCGGCCTTGTCGTTTACAAAGGATCAAACGCAAGAGGATAGTAGTGATAATTGCAACAGAAAGTAAAAGAAGAAAATAAAGATAAGGTATAAACAGTGGTGGAAATATGGACCGGGGTCCCATGATGTTCACTAGTGATGTCTCTCTCCCAAAAGACGATAAAATAGCTAAGCTGGTGTGACAACCCCAAAATCAATCTGTGTACAGTAATCATACACGCAGGGTACACGACTGAGATTAGGGTGCCACGGTGAGAATATCACAACACAACACTAAACACAAAATTATAAACCGATCTGTTACAAGATAAGGGGTGTCACACGAACCTGAATACATAAGTTATACAAACCATAATATCCGAGTACATACATAGTTAGTCAAGTTTTGCCTTAAGAAGGCTAGCACAAATAACATCAGAGATACAAATTGAAAAGGCAAGGCCTCCTGCCTAGGAGCCTCCGAAACTACTCCTGGTCCTGGTCAGCGGGGGTCTCGATGTAGTAGTATCCGCCTCCGGGGTACTCCTGCTCCTAGGCTCCAACGTCGACTGCAGCGGCCAATCAGGAAAAACAAAAGGGGGAAATAAAGCAAGTGTGAGTATCTAGCATACCCGCGATTCTTACGTCCGCTACTAAGCATTTAAGCATTTGTATCAAATGGAAAGGGGAGGCTGTATATAGTGGACTGCAAGGTAGAAATCAGAATAAGGGTAAGAAGCTTGGCCTATCGAAGACTAGCATCTTCTGACGAGTCTTGCAGCACAAGAATAGAACAACCAACAGTTTATAAAGCAATAAGTAACAATGTAGCAGAAGTTGTTGCAGCATTGTATAATAGTAAGTTGTAATGATTAATAATAATAATGCCTCCGAGTTCCCTTCCTCGACTTCCCTGCGAGGAAGAAGACCCAGAACCATACAGTTTAATAGTACTCCCTCCGATCCATAATAAGTGTCGCTCATTTTGTACTAAGCTAGTATAAACTTTGTACTAAGTGAGCGACACTTATTATGGATCGGAGGGAGTAGTTGTTTGTAGTGGTAAGATCCAGCTTCAGCATAAAGCGTCCTGTTACCATGGACACAGCTATTCGAATAGATTAAACTCCCTGTAGGGGTGCACTACTGTTCGGCCTGCACGCTCGGATCTCCAGGGAGGCGGGCACCTTGTTAGGGAACGCTCCACCAAATCTATCCGACACGGTGCAGCCCATCCTAGGCTCAACAGAGAGGTCATCCGCCGGACTATATCCTATTCGCTCAGGGGTCTAGGTCCCTCACCCTTCCACGCTCCTTCACGATGCGAGTCTGGCCGGTGAAGAAAAAAGCAAATCCAAATACACCATCCGGACGAAGAATACACACCACTTCCTGGCAATCAGGACGCGGTACTGCTGACATCTGAAGAGCTTTCGGATAAACTACAATGCAGGGGAGCCCATAACTCCTTATCCCACGTGAAGGTAGTGCGTACAGACCAACGGGCCTCTCAAGTCATCCGCCAAACCATTTAGCATTTTAATATTATCTCGCAGACAACCGTTATCGTTGTCTGACTAACAACACAACGGACAACGAACAGCAGCAAGGCCCACCAGTAACGTCGGGGCCTGCCCTGTCGTCCCGTCAAAGCGCGCGGTTACCAACAAGGTGAACCGTCTCCTTACCTTGTCTCGCGTGTGCTCTTGGTAGAGCTCGACTTTTCGTGGTTTGGTAACTCTCGCGAGATACGAGCAGGGGCCAAGCACGCCAGTAACGTCGGCCGTACCCTCCCTGTCGTTCCCAACGCAATACAGCTCGCGTGCACCGTTGGGTCGCCCGACTCTTACCTTTAAGGACACCAGTTGATTCGAGTGCCTACCATTAAGTGAAACTAGGAGGTATCACCCTCGATGATACACTTAAAGAGGTTCGACAGAGACATCAGCGGAATGAACTAAAGAGGCAAACCTCGTATCATCCTGGTGATGGTACGCTACTGAGCCGACGAGAGTGAAATACGCGTCCATCCGCTCGTAATTCAAACTCAAAGCGACTCAGTAGAGTCTCGCCGTTGTAGGTTCCCTAGGGCATCTGCATCGATCCGTACCTGTTGAAGTTATAATAATTTGTACCCGCGTCACTCCCCTGAGTGGTCACGGCCCGCTATCTAATCCTAGTTGACTAACAAAGCGCAGGGCTCACTGCTGAATATAATATATATATATATGGGTAATGACAGGCTATGCAATTGAATAGGTAAGCAACATATCAGTAGCAGTAACAATACCTAGTGCAAGAAAAGTACAGAAAGATAGGCGATATCTGGGGAAGAGAATGGATCTGTTTGCCTGATAGCTCGATGGTAGGGGTACGATCGTCGACGAAGTAGTCGAACACAGCAACGATGTAGTCGACAGCAGCGGGGTCTACCGAAGGATAAAGGGGGGAGAAACAGTAAATATAAAGCAATCATAGCAAACAGATGAATGGCATGACGTATGCAACGTCAATGGTGTTCTAACGTAGTGCAATGCACGTTGCTTGGAGCGGGAATTAATCCGGGGATGAAAAGCCGACTCCGGGTGATTATCGACAGAGGGGTGTGGTTGGTATACGGATAGCGTATCCGTATTCGTTATATTTTTCTGATCAATTTTCATGTATAAAGTTTTTGAATCTGACTTACGGTTTAAAAGATATTCAATTTCAAAGTTTAAATTATTTTAAATAATTTTTAAAATTTATTTTATTAAATAAATAAACATTATCCACAACAGTGGAGTTAACTGGTAAAACCTTAATAATTCATTTTATTAAATTAAAACAAAGCCATGGCCTACATGTAAGTGACCCAAGGGGTTATCTAATCTAACAATTACTTTTAGATTAAATTAGATGGCCTTGGGCCCACTGGTCAGTGAGGTTAGTGGGGGGGGTTAGGGGCTTAATAGTCGGATTAAGCCACGGGGCCCACCAGTCAGTGAGGTCAGCCCCTGGCTTAACCACGCGGGCACGCCGGCGACGTACCGAACGGCGGCGAGTTTGATCGTGTCGTCGACCGGGGCCACCGGAGCCAGCGCGGAGGGGTGCGTTCGACGGAGGAGCGCAGCGCGCGTCGACTGGTGGTGATGGTTGGGGCTGGGGGCGACCATGTAGCCGCCGACGACGAACGGGGCAGCGACCAGCAAACGAGCGATGACAACGACGTAGTTCCAGTGAGGGAACTCGAGCACGTGCTACGGGAAACGGCAGCCAGAAGCAGCACGCGCAGAGTGACATGCTCAGCGCGCCAAATGCACGCACCAGCCCACGGGGTTGAGCTCGCCAGCGGCGGCGAGGTCACGGTTCTAATGGTGACGGCGTCCACGGTGACGGGGGGAACTAGGGGAGGCACGGGGACGATAGGGAAGCTCACCAGGATCACGTAGGGCCAGGCAGCGGGCACGATGGAGCACCGGAGGCGGAGAATCGGGTGTAGACGAGGCGACGGCCGGCGACGAGCAAAACGAAGGGGGCGGCGTCCACGACGCGACTCAGCTCGATTCCTCCGGTGAGAAGACGAAGACGACGACGAGGAGTAGGCCGGACAGCTTTGCGAGGCCTGGGATTCTCAGTGGCCGCATGTGCTCTTGGTCGCGTCCATGGCGGGTTCGGTAGAGGTGGAGAAGACGATGGCGAGGGGGGAAAAGATCTGGTGCTGGGTCGAGTTGTCCACGGGGGTGGTCTTATCCGCGAGGAGGAGCTATTGTAGTGAAACGGCGTGAGGTGGATCGGCGGGGACGAGCAGCAGTGGTCACCACGTCGACCCGGTCGAAGGAGCAGTGAGGAAGAAGAAGAGATGTGTGCTGAGGTGGGCCTCGCCCTTGGGCAGATGTTAGGGTTTTACTTTTTATTTTTATTTTTACTTTTTTCCAGCAGTGTAATCCTTCTGTTCCAATTTTATTTGCTTATCAAATGATTTTTGCTAGGTGTAAAACTTGTTGGTTTATTGGTATTACACTTTATAGAAGTGCCACCAAAAGTTTGGTGATTATTAAAAATATTTTACTATTTATTTTTGGATTGCAACTTATAAAAGGGGCTTTTAGCTGTTGTTTACAAATTGTTTGATTTATTTAATAGCTTAATAAATTCCCATTGTTGTTCTAGCATGGTCCAATGATTATTTGTGATTTAACAAAAGTGGTTGCACAATTTTTGGACAAAGTTTTATTCATCACTTATTTTTAATATTCATCAAAAGACATTTTGGGTTTGTTTGGATTCAAAGATGAACAAGGCATAATCAAAGGTAATTAGAGTCTTGCTAATCACAGAGGTTTAATATTAACAAAAAATTTACTGATGCCTGACACTGAGGGTGTTATAGCTGGGTAATTGACAGAATTATAAATGCACCGCAATGCAAATTATGCTGCAAAGAAAGTTAGAGGCTCAAAAGTATGGGCAGTACGCCAAGACAAGTAGGCCGAAATCCATCTGCATCTACTCACTAATCATCCACCTTGAGATATCTATCCATAACATCTCGCTGATATTAAGTTGCGAGCCCCACCCAAAGTGTAAACTCAAAGCAACAGACAACTGCATTAACAAACTTTGCGTAGGGTAAACAATCCTGGCAACCGCGGTTACAAGCACCGTTGTTTTCTCCCTGGTGGCAACAACACATCCCCTAGTCTCATGTTTTTGTCACTCAAGCTAGACCTCGGGGGGCATGAACCCACAATCAAGCATAAACGCTCGCTCTTGGAGTTACTCTCTACTACTTGGCCAAAACAAAAAAAAGCAACGAAGAACATGCATGAATTACTCAAGAACAAAATATATAAGTTGAACCAAATCTACAACTCATCACAATCTGAACATCATCTCATAATCCATTGGATCCCAGCAAACACAGCATAGCAACAACAGAAAGAATTACATAGATTCCTTGATCATGTAGGGCAGCTCACAAGGGCTAAGAATTGAACAACAAGATTGGAGAGAAGATATCACATAGCTACTGGTCATGAACCCATGGTCCAAGGGGGACTACTCACAACACATCCGGGAAGCGTACATGGTGGTGGAGAAGCTCCCGGAGGTCAATCCTCCCTCCAGAAGGGTGCGAGGTCTCCTGGTGTTCCCGATCTTTGAAGCGCGGCTGCGGCGGAACAAAGTGGAAAATCGCGATGCACGGGTCTCCTTGATGGTTTTCGGAGCGAGGGGTAAAAATAGGCCGAAGGGGGCACCAGGGGATGGCCCCTCCTCCCAGGCGCCCTCCTAGCGTGACCAGGAGTGGGGTCGCGTCCCCTGGCCGCCTAGGAGGGGGGTCGCCCCCTCTGGCCCTCCTTCGGTGATTCTGGAAGCTTCCGTCACGCTGATTTTTATCTGATTTTCTTGGAATTTTTGGAGCTCTATAAATATGGGTAAAAACCTGCAACTTAAAGACATCAGCAGACAGAAACTGGCAATGGGTGCACTGAGTTAATAGGTTAGTCGAAATATGTGTAAAAAGATATAAAAGTGTAGCAAAACGCATAGCAATGTCACCTAAAAGAGCATTGAACAAGCGGAAATTGTAGATACATTTGGGACGTATCAGCAATCAACCGGCTCGTCAAGTGATCACCCGAAACTTTACCAGGTGCTCATACTAAAAGTTCACTCGATTTTTTTCCGAGTGGATGCACTCTATAATGGCACTTCCCCCTATTTAGACCTGGGTCACGACACTACTGCACCCCAGAAGCCACGTGGAATCACGTGTAGGTAAGACCTCGCTGAACTTTCGGGCGGGCTGGGACTTTCCATAGCGCGACTTCACTCCCATTTGTTTCCATGCCCAGGTGCATGATAGGATTATCCTGACGGACGTGTTAGGGTCGTATTCAACATTTAAACTGGAGGTATTGATCCTGTAAGCCCTCAGCGGCCTGGACCTTACTTGACATCAGTCTCGCCAAGTTCGTGTCGGAGGACTCGAGCTTGATTGGACTACTGAGGTATTTTCTGCGAGTGCAATTCACAAGGACTCGATCCGTCGGGTACCTCAGGCCCTTTAGTTGAGCATCCCTCTCAAAACTTACAAAATATAACTTACAAATATCATGCAAGTCATAAAAGTGACAAGCACTACAACATCTAATACAGTTTGGAGTCCCTACACGAGTCTTCGAGTCCCCCAGGCACTCAGGGGCTACTAACGAGGGGATACCCCCACAACTCCTCAACGTGAGGGTACCTGGTGTGTGTCAAGACTGGTGGCCCACTAGAAGCTTCGGAAGGCCCAAGATCAGCCCACCCAAAGCATCAGCGACTGCACCGACATGGAGTTCAAACTGACACGGAGTGCAAGATGTGGCCATCAAGACTAGATAGATTAGGCAACTCTCTACGTAAACCTAGACGGACTCCTCGAGACCTAGCCTAGTATATAAAGGCTGGGAGAGGGGACATCTAAGGCAATCGACTGCTCATCGCAACAGCTCTGGCTAGAACAATCTCGCCGGAGCCTTCACTGTAATCGCCTCAATAATATAACACATCTGAGCAGGAAGTAGGGGTTTTACCGATAGAGGGCCCTGAACTTGGGTAATCCCTGTCTCCTGTTAGCCGACGAGATCGCCAACCTTGCACTCCTTCTTCTACGATCAAACCCAGTGTTCCTAACCATGGGATTTGCCGAGGCTAATCCTGGTCAGGGACCTAAAATTATCTATTGCGAGGCCATTATAATCGGTCGCAGTGTGGAGCGCACCGCCTCCTCTAGTCTGATTGAATTTTCGGTGGACCAAGTACTTCGTCGCCAATTTCGCGCATGCCCTTTCATCGGCACAACATCTAGGCATCCAGCTAGCTAGGTGTCGTCGATATGTGACGGCAGACGCCATGGGGATGGCTAAAGTGAGGGGAAGACACGAGGGAGAGAATGTCGATGGTGCCGGAATCGGGTTGGGCACAAGCACGGTGAAGACACCACGATGTACCCAGGTTCGGGGCTCTCCGGAGAGATAACACCCCTACTCCTGCTTGTCTCTTGTATATCAATGAAGGGGCTACAATAACTGCTCTTCTATCTTCTCAGGGGAAGGAGAACACCGCCGCCGTGGGCAAAGTCCTCTCCTGCTTCCCTGAGGAGTGACTATAAGCAGTAAATGAACTGAGGGGGAAGTGAGTTAATGAGATCTAAGGTGTAGTGTCCCTCGCGCAGGAGGGGGTACCCTGGCTCTTATAGTGTGAGTCCAGGGTACTATGATAACTTCATTGCCGAATGGGCCCAGCCGTCATCCTCTAATCGGCCTGGGCCCACCGACTGCTCCTCTCCGGGTGACCCGGAGCCTACGAGCGGCGGCCCATGCTGCTACCTCGTAGAACCTAGGAGTGAACAGTGGAGCTAGGGGGTGCGGTCTTGTCGACCTGTCCGCGGAATCGGCGGGGAGGTCGACACCGTATCTCCAGCAAATCCTCGACGTGACCTGGCCTTCCTGCCACCCGGATATCTCGGGATATGGTATTTATGACCTCGTAATCATATCCCCGACTGGGTGGTAGGTTGCTCCGATTGCGCCTGGACCGACAGGTGGTTCCTGGTAGGGTCGATTGCTCTGGGCAATCGGCCTTCTAGGAATCGGCCTCGGTCCAGCTGCGGACCAATCGGATGAACGTCTTTGGTGAAGGGTGGACCGATTGCGCCTGGGCCGACTGCTGGCATTTGGTATGATCGATTGCCTTGGAGCAATCGGCCGTACCTCTGCCCAGCTCGGCCCAGCTGCAGCCCAATTGGTCCATCCTTGTCTTGAAAGCTTGCTTCCGCTTGGGTCAGCCTACCCGGGTACCAATCCCCCGACAGTAGCCCCTAAAGTTGTAAAGGTCCCACGGTCACTGTACCGCGGGGCCTTTGCAGTTTTTCAATCTCTGCCTTGACGTTCTCCGACTGCTATGGCCTCTTCGAGTGCGTCATTCCGAGTTCGTCGGCCGACTCGGAGATCACACTCGGCTGACTGAATTTCCATCCGGTTGGACTTGGTTCCCCCTCAATTTATGTCTTCACTTTTTGAGAAAGATATCTTTCGCCGATTTCCCTCCAACGGTTACCTCCGATTCGCCCGCGACGTGATCAATGAACTGGGACCAACGACCCACGCGCGACGTGACATAACTGCAGGGCCTGACCCCCACGTCGCACGCCTCGCCTTTTGCGCCGGGATCCTTCTTCCGCCGCCGCCGCGGCAACTCTGCGCCTCTGCTCTCGTGCTCCGCCTCCCTCTTTTCTCTTCTCTGCTCCTCGCTTGCGAAGACCATGGCGCCGCGACGAGATGTGTCGCAGGCGAGCCGCGGGTGCTAGAAGGGCTCTCAAGCCACCTCCGCCGTCGTCGAGTCTCTGATCCGCGCCCGGAAAATGCCTGCGGAAATCGAGGGGCGCATCCCTGGCAGGGCCGACGTCGTGCCCAGCGCACGCGCTGGCGAGAGGGTCGTGTTCCTCGCTCACTTCGAGCGTGGATTCGGCCTTCCCGCTAGCGCCTTCTTCCGCGGATTTCTTGACTTCCACCGACTGCAACCCCACCATCTCGCAGCTAATTTCATCATGATCCTTTTCGGGTTCGTGACGCTCTGTGAAGGGTACCTCGGCTGCCGTCCAAGCGTCGCCCTTTGGAAGCGCTTCTTCAACCTCCGAGCTCACAATGCTCGGACGGGTGATGTGGTGGCCGCCACCATCGAAGGTGGCAAGCCAACGTATCCGACTGACATGACCGACTGCGGCAGTTGCCTTGTCGCAGCCGGCAAGTCAAAATACACGAGCCCCGAGATCGTCGAATCCTGCAAGAATTGGCAGACCTCGTTCTTCTACGTCAAATCACCTGACAACGGCCCCGATCTCCTCAAGCTACCCGAGTTCTCTCTCGCCCGGCCGGTTGAGAAGCATCAATGGTCGCTGAAGCACGGCGTCGGAGATTGCGATGTCGATGCCCAGGCTGCCAGGGTCACCCAGCTGGAGCAGGAGGGACTCCTCCCAACCGACTTGGTAGCTGCTTGGCTTCACGCTCGGATTCTTCCCCTGCAGCGCCGAGTGCACCGCCTCTGCGACGAGTCGGGACCTCGAGATCCCACTCGGCTCTGCACGTGGCGGGTGAAGACAGAAGATCTTTGCGCCCGAGTGAAGGCCATCACATCTAGCGCATTGCCTGACCCCTTCCGCTTCGGGCTTGATTATCTCATTCGCCAGCGAAAGCCGCCTGTGGTATGCTCCGATTACTTTTTCTTCCGATTGCATGCTCTTCCGATTGCTTTCTCTTCCGATTTCTCTGATTGCTTATACCTCCTTCTCAGCACTTTATTCAGTCCGACCTCATGGAAGACGGCCAGGAAGCTGGCGTGTATGCCCCTGATCGCACGGAAGAGGACCCCACCGACCTCGAGTATTACGGCGAGACTCCTTCCGCCGAGTCCAGTGGGGATGATGAAGACGATGACGAGTCTTCCGGAGAATCCTCCGACCCCATGGATGCCGATGATGATGACGCCGAGCGCGCCAACCCTCCGAAGACCAACACTCGGCCGCCAGCTCAAGGGGGTACGCCTGACCCTTCCCTTGAGCAATTTTTGGCTGAATGGAGTGATGATGATAGTGTCTCAAAGGGTGATGGTTCCGATGCGGCTCCTCGAGCCAAGCCTCCAAAGGTACCAGCCAAGCGCACCTCGGCCGCCGGCTCCTCCTCTGGTGTGGCTCCCAGCCAGGTTGCCAAGGCCAAGCCGACTGCCAGCAAGAGACGACAACTCGGAGGCCGACCGTCCAGGCGCCGCTGAACGTCGCTCCGCTTCGCTGCCGAATGCCCACTGGCGCACCCAGGACAATCGGGTATGCTCTTATCTTTATGCCTCCTACTTCACTATCTTTGCTTCTACTGATTCTTCTCCCTTTCTTCTTTCAGGGAGCCGATTGGGCTTGATGACGTTGACACCGACATTCCCGTCCGTGCCAGCCCCGTCATCTCGCCCGCTGCTTCTGCTGCTGCCGTCCACAAGCGGCCGGTACCCGCTCATCGCTCCTCCAAGGACGCCGAGCGCACTGCCAAGAAGGCCCGTCTTGTGGCGACTTCGAAGACCTCTTCTTCCACCCTTGCCTCCCAAACTCTCAAGGGCGCAGCGGACCGGGTGGCTCCTGGTGGAGGAACGCAACCGGTTGACCCGATTGCCCCGTCTCCACCGCGCCGCTCCAACCCGGCTTCGCCTGCCGCAACTTCCCCTGCTGCAATGACCGCATCTGATACGCTGATGGTGACGACCCCATCGCCGATTTTGGTGTCGGCACCACCGGTTGCCTCCACAGTTCCACCGGCTGTACTATCTGACCCACCGACTACGACGTTCTCGCCGCCAGTCATCGCTACCACCTCTGCTCCGACTCGCCCGGTTGCGCCGCCGCCGCAATGGGGTGCCTCAGGCCCTTCACCAACATCCGTGCCACCAGTCCTCACCACTTCAGCTTTCACCATCGTTCCCACTTCAGTGCCACTACCGATTTCTTCTCCCTCAGAGATTCTTATGCGCTCGGTGGATCAATTCTAAGCCGATTACCCTCGCGCCCGTCATGTCGGCGCTGAGCCTGATGCTCCGCATCGTCCTCGAGACCCCGTGACGAGCGCTCTGAGCCGGGTGAACGAATTCGCCGATGCCCTTGCTCGGGACCTTCAACAGCTGACCTCTCACCATACGGTAAACTCCTTAACTTTTCCTTCTGTACCTCTCTTTTACTTCGGCAATTTTTCTTCTGGTGGGTGCGCGCAAGCGCACCCACTGGGTGTAGTCCCCGAGATTCGGGCCGATTGGTTACAATCGGTTCGGATCTTTAGCATTTTTTGCTTTATCACTTGCCTTCCTCAATCGGTAGACTTTCTTCCGGTGGGTGCGCGCAAGCGCGCCCAGTGGGTGTAGTCCCCGAGATTCGGGCCGATTGGTTACAATCGGTTCGGATCTTTAGCATTTTTTGGTGGGTATAGTCCCCAAGATTAGGGCCGATTGGTTACAATCGGTTCGGATCTTTTTCACTGTTGCTTTATGTATGACTCCGTCTTGCTGTTCTTCTCAGGCTGTCATGGGAGAGAAACGAGTTGTCTTCGAAAAACTCCTGGAAGCTTATACTGCTAGCCTTCGAACCCTCGCCCAGGCCCAGCTGCAGGTCAATAACCAATCGGCTGAAATCACTAAACTAAGAGGTATCCTCTATCTCACCGCTGTCTTTTCTTCATTTGACAACTGTTCTGGTACTCAAATCTTCGCGCTCTCCTCTAGCTTCTATTCCTATGGTAGATGATCTTCAAGGCCGAATTGCTGAATTGACTGCAGAGCTTAGCCAACAAGGTCCATCTCTTGACAAAGCCACCGGAGAATTAACTCGGCTGCAGGGGATAGAGAAAGATTTGAATCGGACTATTCAAGGCCTCCAATCTGAAATGGCTGCTCTTGAGAAGAAACATCTTGCCGACATAGCCGCAGTGACGGCTACTGGTGATGGACTTCTTGCTGAACGGGATGCTGCCGTCGCCGCCCGAGGTGCTCTGCAAGCTGAGAGGGATGAAGCAATCGCTTCCCAAGACTCCATTCGCCAAGATCGTGATGAGCTCGTCGCCAAGTTCGAAGAACTGGAGAAGCGCAGCTATGAGGAGACCACCCGAATGCGCCGCCGAGCCAAGGGCTTCTGTGATACACTGACCGAAATGGACGTCCTCCTTGGCCGTGAGTCTTCCTTGTTGCCGAGTGCACTTTCCGGTTTCTTTCTTCTCTTATCTTATTACTCATGCTCTTCCTTCTTGACGCAGAAGCTTGGCCCGAATCTGAAGCGGCTGCCTACGCAGCTGTCACCAAGTCCCGAGAGGATACCATCACCGCTGGAGGGACCTGTGACCGTGCAGATAACGTCTGGACCAGGCATGAATATCTGATCGGCACCCAAGCCCGCATTCCTATTATCTAGGGAGTTGCCCTATCCTTCAAGCTCGGAATTCTAAAGATTGCTGAAGAACTGTGGTCGCCGACTGAGCTCAAGGCCGGACTCCAGAAGATGAAGAATGTTGCCGACTCCTCTGCCGAGATCCGTAAGGAAGACACTCAGGATGAAGAGGATTCTGACCAAGGGGACACTCTGAATGCCACCACTGAGCAGACTCGGACTCTCCTTAAGGCTATCCCACGTCGGATCGACGTTCTGTTGAATTCTGCCGGTCGGACTGGTGCGGAGACCGCTCTTCAGACTGTGCTGACTTGGTACCCTCAAGTGAAGCTCTGCCAATTGTACAGCCTTCGAGACAATGCCTCTGACCTTCTTGAGAAGACCTACGTCGAAGTCAATCGGCTAGCCAGCACTATGGTGAATTGGTTTTCTCCCTACAAGTATACTCCGTATCTCGACTAGGGAGGGAATCCGCTCCCTGCCTCTACCATCTCTGGCCTGGCCGAGGAGCTCTCCGATAGCGGCTCATCTCAGACGTCTCCGAAGTCTAAACAGACTGGTGCTGCAACTTCTGAAGCTCAATCGGACCCGGCTGCTCCACCTTCTAGCTCAGTGCCTCCGACTGCTTAAGCTATGTTATCTTTAATTTGTATTCCGACTGTCCACTTGTAAGACATATTTTTAATTCTGTCGACACCTAGTAGGTGTGACTTGGATGTAATGACCTTATTCGGCCTTGGGCCTGTTACTTTTGATGCAATCCGATTGCTTGTTTTTTTTACTTTTGCATGTGCGATCAACTTTGCGTCTTTGTCGGTTTCCTTTATCGGCTGCACTTGGGGATGTCTGCTGTGTCGACCTTGCTGCCGTCATGCGGTCTGCAATCGGATCAACAGTAGCCATCCAGCCAAGGTTCGATAAGTTTTCATTTTTTACACGACAAGATTTTTACCGCAAAGGATTCTGCAATAGCAGGCGCCGATTGCTCGCTACAGGGTCCGATGTCCTGATTTGCGACGCAATCGGTGACTTTATCCTGTCGACTGTGCCCTTGGTGGCCTCTTTCAAATTGTTTCCCGGGGATTTGTACTACCGACTGTCTCAATCGCCACCCTTCTCAATGCCACAAACCTTTTAGTGATTTGCGCTCGAGCTAAGTATTCGATTGAAGGCCAGCCTGCAGTCCCCGTGCCTCGATGGCTTATTTACTTGACCTCGCGGTCGGCCAGTCCCCGGGTGTGCTACGCACATCTCGGGTATGACTGAGCGTTGCCGATTGAGGCTAGCTCTTCGAATGAAATTATACAAAAGCACTCGAATGCTCATTTTCAGAGACATGATAACTTTTACTGATTGTTTGCCGAATGGCTTACATAAATTTCTGCCGCTCAACTATAGAACGGACACAACAACTCGGCGTTCCACGGCCGCTCCGTCTCTGCTCCTGACGTGTCCTTGTGCCGAGTGCCCTTGGTGCATTCGATCAGATAATAGGAGTTGTTCTTGAGCGCTCTGCTGACAACAAATGGCCCTTCCCAAGGTGAGGATAGCTTGTGCTGCCCCTCTGACTTCTGGATTCGGCGTAGCACCATGTCTCCCTCTCGGAAAGCGAGAGGACGAATCTTCTTGCTGTGGTAGTGCCGCAACTTCTGATGATAGACTGATGACCTAGACAAGGCCAACAGACAAGCTTCTTCTTTGAGGTCGATGCTGTCTTCTCTTGCCAATATTGCTTCTTCTTCTGTGTATAGGGCGTGCCGAGGTGAATCAAACTCAATGTCGGAAGGGATGACTGCTTCTGAGCCATACACCAGGAAGAAAGGAGTGAATCCAGTCGACCTGTTTGGAGTGGTCCTCAAGCTGAACATTACTGCCGGAAGCTCGTCAATCCATGCTCCGGGTGCCCTCTCAAGTGGCTCTACCAATCTGGGCCTGATACCCGATAGGATTAGTCCATTTGCCCTTTCGACTTGACCATTGGACTGTGGATGTGCCACAGATGCCAGATCGAGCCGAATGCCTTGCTGAGATGCATATCGGGCCAGCGCCCCCTTTGCAAAGTTTGTGCCGTTATCGGTGATGATGCTGTTAGGTACACCGTATCTGCATACGATGTCGGCCACAAACCGAACCGCAGTCGGCCCATCCAACTTCTTGATTGGTTTTGCTTCAATCCACTTGGTAAACTTGTCGACTGCCACTAGGAGATGTGTCATGCCACTTCGAGCTCTCTTGAATGGTCCAACCATATCCAAACCCCAAACTGCAAAAGGCCAAGCTATTGGGATGGTCTTCAGTGCCGATGCTGGCTGATGACTCCTTGCCTTGAATCGCTGACAACCCTTGCAGTGCTTCACCAAATTCTCAGCCGCTGCAAGTGCAGTTGGCCAGTAGAAACCATGTCGGAAAGCTTTGTTGGCGATTGCCTTTGCTGACGCGTGATGACCACATTCACCTGGATGGATGTCTCTGAGAAGCTCCAAGCCTCTGTCCTCTTCAACACACCTCTGGAGGATACCAGTTGCACTCTTGCGCATCAGCTCATTGTTGATTATTGTATATGCCCAAGATCGGCGGCTGATCTGTCTGGACTCTGCTAAATCTGGTGTGAGGATCCCATCTGCTAAGAAATCTCTAATCGGTTGTGCCCATGACGGCGCACTGACGACCACCATTACGGCTGCATGCTGAGGTGGGACTTCTTCTTGGATCTCGGCCTCTTGAACACTGGCCTCCCCGATCTCGGCCACTTGGACGTCTGTCATTTCTATCTCTGCTTCTGAACTGCCGACTGCGGCGCCTGGCACGCATTCGGCAGCCCCTGGTGCCGACTTCTCATCTGGAGCTGGAGCTTCATCATTGCACTCGGCAATTTCTGATGTCATTGGCTCTTCAGAGGTTGTGTCTTCTAGTGCAGCCTCTGCCTGCCTCCCTTTGCTCTTCTTCTTCTCCTCTGCAGCCCCTGGCTCGCAATCGGCAGCCCCTGGTGCTGTTGCCGAGACACCCTGGGCGCTGGACTGCTTCTTCACGGTTGCAGCTTTGGCCGGTTGAACTTGTTTTTCCTTTCTTAGTGCTTCAAGATCGGTCTCCGAGATAAAAATGGACTCGGACTCTTGGGATGGAATGATAGATGGCTTCTTGATATGCTCCAGAGATACGCCTGGTGGGATTGATTGCCTTGTGGAGCCTAGCTTGGACAATGCATCTGTTGCCTCGTTGTTTGCTCTCGGCACATGATGGAACTCGCAACCTTCAAAATATCCGCTGATCTGCTGCACTAGGAATCGATAGCTTGCCATGTTAGCATCTTTTGCATCCCAAGTGCCCGAGCACTGCTGTACCACCAGGTCGGAATTACCAAAGCACTCGATGTTCCGAATACCGATTTCCTTGGCAAGCTTGATACCATGCACAAGGGCTTCGTACTCGGCGACATTGTTTGATGCTGCGAAGTGAATCTGAAGAACATACTGCAACTGATCTCCTCTTGGGGAAGTGAGTACCACCCCAGCCCCTAGGCCATTCTTCATCTTGGAGCCATCAAAGTGCATTCGCTAGCAATCCGACATTGGGAGCTGCGGCATGTACTGAGTTTCAGCCCAGTCCACCAGGAAATCGGCCAATGCTTGCTACTTGATTGCAGTCCTAGGTTCATACTGGATACCGTGACTAGCGACTTCAATTGCCCATTTTGCCACTCTTCCGGTTGCATCTCTGCTTCCCATGATGTCGGCCAATGGAGCCGAGCTGACAACTGTGATCAGGTGAGCTTGAAAGTACGGCTTCAATCTCTTGGCTGCCATGTACACTCCATAGCACATCTTCTGATAGTGAGGGTAGTTCTGCTTGGATGCCGAGAGCACTTCGCTGATGTAGTACACTGGACGCTGGATTTGCTGTGCCTTGTCCTTCTCGGGCCGCTCCACCACCATGACTGCACTGATCACCCGATTGGTTGCCGCAATGTATAAAATCATTGGCTCCTTCTCAATCGGGGCAGCCAGGATTGGTGCCGTGGAGAGCATGCGCTTGAGTTCTCGGAATGCTTCGTTTGCTTGAGGGGTCCACGTGAACTTCTCGGTCTTCTTCATCAACTGGTACAATGGGATTGCCTTTTCACCCAGCCGACTGAGGAATCGGCTGAGAGATGCGAGGCAACCGGTGAATTTCTGCACTTGCTTCAGGGTTTTGGGGTGCTCCATGCGCTCTATTGCGGCTATCTTCTCGGGGTTGCATTCGATTCCTCTCTCAGAAACGAGAAACCCCAAAAGCTTGCCAGCTTGGACTCCAAACACACACTTCTCCGGGTTGAGCTTGATCTGATAAGTTCTCAAATTCGCGAATGTTTCTCTGAGATCACTAGCAATGTGATCCCCTTTGCCGACTTCACCACCAAATCGTCCACGTACACATGGAGATTCCTGCCGAGCTGAGAATGTGTGCACCTCTGAATCGTGCGCTGATAAGTGGCTCCTCCATTCTTCAGACCAAAAGGCATGGTGATATAACAATAGGCCCCGAAAGGGGTTATGAATGCAGTTTTGATCTGATCTTCCACAGCCAACTTGATCTGGTGATATCCAGCAGTAGCATCCAGAAAGGACAACAACTCGCAGCCGGCCGTAGAATCAATCACTTGATCAATACGGGGCAGAGCAAACGGATCTTTCGGGCATGCCTTGTTCAGGAAAGTATAATCTATACACATACGCCAAGTCTTGTTCTTCTTCATGACGAGGACTGGATTCGCCAGCCACTCGGGGTAAAACACTTCCATGATGAAACCTGCCGCTTGCAGCTTCGCAATCTCTTCGCCGATTGCCCTTCTCTTGTCCTCAGAAAAACGTCTCAGGGGTTGCTTGACCGGCTTCGAGCCTGGCCGAATGTGCAGCTTGTGCTCGTCGAGTTCTCTCGGAACACCAGGCATGTCTTGTGGAGACCATGCAAAGATGTCCCGATTCTCACGGAGAAACTCGACGAGCTCGCTTTCCTATTTATCGCTAAGTCCAGCTCCGACTACAACGAACTTGGTTGAGTCAGAGGGATCTAGAGCGATCTTCTTGTTGTCCTTGGCCGACTGAAAAGCCGATTCCTCATCTACTCTCTTTGCTGGGCCAACCGGAAGTGGATTCTTGCTTTGTGCTTGCGCGATTGCAATGACTTTGCCGAGCTGGCGCTTCTCCGTCTCCACCACTAGAGATTCAGCCAAACTGCTGCCAGCGGATGTGCACTCGAGGGACTTCCTGAAGTCTCCGGTGACTGTGATGACGCCGTTTGGCCCCGGGATCTTCATCTTCAGGTATGTCTGCTGCGCATTGATCATGAATTTGGAAAATGCTGGTAACCCCAATAGAGCATGGTAAGGACTGCTGAGGTCGGCCACCTCAAACCAAATCGGCTCTCTCCTGAAATTTTCTTCCGTGCCAAATATGACATCCAGCCGAATGCGACCCATGGGGGTGCAAGACAGCCCAGGAACAATCCCATGAAATG
Organism: Bromus sterilis; assembly: GCA_950022295.1. Lineage (NCBI taxonomy): Eukaryota > Viridiplantae > Streptophyta > Magnoliopsida > Poales > Poaceae > Bromus > Bromus sterilis. The sequence goes on along the minus strand of OX465599.1, from coordinate 275,748,479 downwards.
TCGTCCGACTGCGCTCCAGGTCCCGCTCTGTGAGCCCTAGCTTGAGCATTGTATCTCTGTACAGAATGTTGATTGTGCTTCCTCCATCAACTAGCACTCTAGAAAACTTGCATGAAAATCTTGGTCCTGCGACCAGAGCGTCCACCACCAGCGGATAGTTGCCTGGATTCGGAAAATGGTGGGATGATCTGCTCTGTCCCAGGATATCGGACACTCGGACCAGTGCATGAATTGGGGAATCGGCGGCATAGTGGCATTAACTTCTTGGGCTCGGGCTCTCCGACTGCCCTTGTCTGTGGACTCGCTGGTAAAAATCATGTAAGCAACATCCTGCTGCGGGTACTGGTTCTGCTGCTGAGGTGGTCCTCTGTTTTGGGGTGGTGGTGGTGGTGGTGGTGGTAAAACTTCTCCCTTTGCAATCCTTCTCACGAAGTCACACTGCCGAGTGGTGTGCGCAGACGGCCTCCCAGGCGTGCTGTGCAACTTGCATGGTGCGTCCAACATATCCTCGAACGTGTACTTGGGCTTCATCTGCCCTGGGGGTCTCACATTTGGTCTCATCTTCCGACTGCCTCCTGCAGCCGCTGGATCTTCCTCATTCTGAACAGCGGCCACCTGCCGACTGCCATACTGAGTATCAGGCTGTTCGTCCTTGCGCTTACCGTTGTTCTGCTGGTTGTTGTTGTTGTTGTTGTTGTTGTTGCGATTGTTCTCTCTTCTCTCCTTCCGACTGAGGCCTTGGTTCCCTGTGTCCGACTGCGGAGCCCCTGGTGACTGGATCACACCTCCAACTCCGAGTTGGATAGGGCGCATCGCAGAATCGGACATAGCGAACGCATTTGCCACCTTCATGAGCTCGGCGAGCGACGTGAAGTCTTTGCGGAGCAACTTGTGCTTCAACATTGAATCAGCCAGGCATCCATCAGTAAAATACTGAATGCCCTGGATCTCATGGACTCCTTCGCATGAATTCTTCAGCTTGATCCACCGAGATAAGTAATCTCGGAGGGGCTCGTCCTTGCCTTGCACACACAAAGCTAACTGCCGCGGGAGGTTGGGCCTCTCATACGTGCTTGTGAAGTTGTGGATGAATGCGGTCGTGAAATCCTCCCAGCAATTCACACTGTCCTTGGGCAAACTGTTCAACCACGTCCGCGCTGAGCCCTGCAGCATGAGAGGTGCATAGCGGACTGCTACACGCCGATTGCCTCCTGCAATGCGGATTGCCGTCAGGTAATCGGACCGCCAATCTTCCGGTTTCACCGAGCCATTGTACTTGGGAGTGTCTCTCCGCAACGTGAAGCCTTTGGGGAATCTCTCCGTCCGAATGCGATGACCGAAACATGATGGGCCAGCTTCTCCTTCTTCATCTTCCTGAGCCTCCTTCTCCAGGAGCTCAATGCGATGCCTTGCGTCGTTCTGGCCGATTTGGCGAGGGCCAAGTCGGGTGCTGATTGCTGGTCTTGGCACCGATTGCTGCGGCATGTCATGGTGCCTGCTGTTAACAGCCGGCTCTTCCATTCTTCTGCTTGCTGCTGGAGGTGGCCGATTGCTTCTGACCTTGCTGTCGTGCCGAGATGGTGCAGGTTGATGTCTGTTCTGGCGCGATGCATTCGGTCGCTGGCTAGCTCCCGCATTCGGCCTCACAGTTCCTCTTGATGCCTCTGGTTCAGCATTTTGATTGCCCATTGCTACAAGCCTCTGCTCTTTTGCGGCCGCTATCAGCTCACGCATTCGGCGCGACTGTTTGCGCTGCTCATCTCCTTCCAACTCTTCCAGCTCGAGCGCTATCTGCTCGGCTGCTCTCAAGTTCTTGTCCGGTGTGCTATATGCTGGCCTCTGGATGAATGCCGACTGCGCTGGTTGCTCCGGTTGCACCGGCCTTCTCGGACGCTCCGGCTGCTCAGCCCCTGATAGCTGCTGGTTGACTGCTCTTCCTCGTCTTCTCAGGTCTTCCAGGACTGCGGGCTCAATCGGCCGGCGCGGTCCTGCATGTGCTGCATTGTACTCCCTTGTGATGGCCCCCAGCCGACGCTCTTCTGCCAGCACTTGCTCAGCCCTGCGAGCCAGAGCGAGCCGTGCTGTTTCCAGCTCGGTATGCACCTGCTCCGGATCACCATTCCTGTTCACGGGTGTGTATAACACATCCCGCAATGCACTGGTGCCGATTCGCTCTGCCGCATCAGCTACTACCTTGGCCTTCCTTGCTGCGCTTGCCGGATCACGGTTGGTCGATGAGGATGCTCCCGCCATCATGACAGCGGCGTGCAGTCGGCCCTCCTCATGGCCAGGCGCTGCGACGCAGCCCCTGGTCGAGAGCGGGTCTGTAGCACACAAGAAGATGCGGATGTCTCTGGGATACGCCTCAGGGAAGCTACCAATGAAGAGGCGATGACTTCCCACCTGCAGCGACACTCCGGGTGGCAAGGGTGCTCCAGCCCTGTACCGCGCCGAGTAGTCCACTACATAATCGATTGCCCCACGCCTTAGAATCAGGCCGGAGGCGTGGCTACCGCCTGATGCAGAGGAAAATCCCGTCCGGATCTTGACTCCAGTCGACGCCTCGGTCTGCCCCACGGTGGGCGCCAACTGTCGTCGATATGTGACGGCAGACGCCATGGGGATGGCTAAAGTGAGGGGAAGACACGAGGGAGAGAATGTCGATGGTGCCGGAATCGGTTTGGGCACAAGCACGGTGAAGACACCACGATGTACCCAGGTTCGGGGCTCTCCGGAGAGATAACACCCCTACTCCTGCTTGTCTCTTGTATATCAATGAAGGGGCTACAATAACTGCTCTTCTATCTTCTCAGGGGAAGGAGAACACCACCGCCGTGGGCAAGGTCCTCTCCTGCTTCCCTGAGGAGTGACTATAAGCAGTAAATGAACTGAGGGGGAAGTGAGTTAATGAGATCTAAGGTGTAGCGTCCCTCGCGCGGGAGGGGGTACCCTGGCTCTTATAGTGTGAGTCCAGGGTACTATGGTAACTTCATTGCCGAATGGGCCCAGCCGTCATCCTCTAATCGGCCTGGGCTCACCGACTGCTCCTCTCCGGCTGACCCGGAGCCTACGAGCGGCGGCCCATGCTGCTACCTCGTAGAACCTAGGAGTGAACAGTGGAGCTAGGGGGTGTGGTCTTGTCGACCTGTCCGCGGAATCGGCGGGGAGGTCGACACCGTATCTCCAGCAAATCCTCGACGTGACCTGGCCTTCCTGCCACCCGGATATCTCGGGATATGGTATTTATGACGTCGTAATCATATCCCCGACTGGGTGGTAGGTTGCTTCGATTGCGCCTAGACCGACAGGTGGTTCCTGGTAGGGTCGATTGCTCTGGGCAATCGGCCTTCTAGGAATCGGCCTCGGTCCAGCTGCGGACCAATCGGATGATCGTCTTTGGTGAAGGGTGGACCGATTGCGCCTGGGCCGACTGCTGGCATTTGGTATGATCGATTTCCTTGGAGCAATCGGCCGTACCTCTGCCCAGCTCGGCCCAGTTGCAGCCCAATTGGTCCATCCTTGTCTTGAAAGCTTGCTTTCGCTTGGGTCAGCCTACCCGGGTACCAATCCCCCGACACTAGGCGGCAATTTTTCCTACTTGGCTTGGAGCAGACGATAGAATACGAAGCTAAACTATTCACAATATTTTTTGCCTCTTCTCTTTCTGGAAGTACAGAGTGAATCTAAATTTATCATTTCAACCACATATATAATCCAAAATTACTTGACGTAGACAATGTGAACATGTTTTCCTTTTATTATTTCAAGAGCTAACATAAACTCCTTAATGTAACTCTAATATCAACCATGCCTCAGACACTCTTTTATTCTTTCCCTTTGAATAAAACACACACCCCTCTGTCTAGTTTGTACTGGAGAACCCTGGGGCGTCTATGGAGGGCAGTTGGCTTTGCAATCCTGCGACGTCCCAAAGCATGATGACCCACCGGCCCCTAATTCACAGCACCAGCAGTTATCGCCTGCAAGATAAGAGCATCTCCACCAGGCGCGCTAAAAAAGCGTCGCGCACTATAAAACTGACTTTTAGTGCACGCTGGCCTAAAACTTGAGCTCTAACAGGCGCGCTAAAAAACCATGCGCTGGCCTTAAAGTTCTATTGAGTTGAATGTCTGTGACGTACAATGTATGGAGTTTTCACTTGAACCAATGTGAGACGTTGGATTTTTTTTAGAACTTGAGACGTTGGATTCTGTTAGGATGGCAAATAGCAGGCGCATGCCACGGTGATAGGCAAGGCACTGGTTCCAGTCCTAGACAAACACAAAAAGATCATATAAGAAGCTTTGCTTCCAAACAACTAGCCTCTTCCTTTGAAAACAAACTAAAGAACACACACAGGGCTTTCTGCACGGGCACGGCGTGTTGCCGTGCCTTTCACCGCCAGTAATAGTACACTCCAACTACCTATATTTCGGTACGGAGGGAGTATATACTACATCCGGTGTAATGTGGGCAACTGTGTCCAATAAAAGGTATCCTTTCATTAGTCTTTTAATAAGATATATTCCTTGTGTTGAAATCCTGAACTGACAGCAGAATAATCCACCTCATGTCCCTCTAATTATACACTAGATTTTCTGCATTTTTAAAGTGTTCTACAAATATGTCATGTGCATTGACTGTATATTGCCATAAGATGAACTATATTTTTCACGCCACGCTTTTGCGCTTCTAGTCGTATGCTTAAGGGCCAGTTTCATTTGAACAGCTTAAAAAATAAGCCGTCTCTCTACCATACAAAATAAGCGGTTCCCTAAATTTGTTGAGGCTTCTAGATTAATTATTGCATAACTAGTTTATAAACCCCAACAAACACGAAAGTCAGCCTATCGGTTTATAAAAAAAGCTGAGGAAAGGCGGCTTATTTTTTAAGCCACCCAAAAGAACTGATCCTTTAGATAGACCGGCCCGCCAACAATGATTATGTGTTTCCATCGAGCTCGTAACACCCATCGCCAAGCAGGCACTTTCACCATATTCCCTCCACTTGAGCACACATATATCAGGACCATACGCCAGATCGCTCTCCAGCAGTAACAATAACTCAAACAATGTATAACAACATCAACTACGTAGTAGCAAAATTTCGGTATTACTATAGTGCATATACATGAGCAGATATTCGGCCTATTTTCTGCTACTCCAGGGCCCAGGCCCTCTGTTTATCTAGGAAAGCTCATGTACGAACTGAAGAAATACAAATATATATGCACACAAAGTAAAGCAATCACAGCCAACAAAAGACACAAAGCATTTGTTCACGAGGTTCGGCAATATGCCTACGTCCCCGGGAGCCGAATTGCGGCGGCTCCATCCGTATATTTTCTTATCCACAATTAAGGCAGTACATCAGCAGTATATACCCAGGTATTTGGCCTATTTTCTGTACACAACACAGCTGTCTGTTCAAGAGATTGTTGGCATTGTTCGTCTTATCGGATATGGGCGAAGCTGTTGAACATGCCGGTGTGGGAAGCCTTGGGTGCAGGCTTGGCTGCCTCAGGAGTACCAAACACGTTCCAGAAGCGGAGGGTCTCGTCTGCCGCAGCTGATGCGACCGTGCAACCATCAGGACTCTGCAATTCCACAGCATGACAAGGTGATCAGGCAATGAACAGGTTAACATGTCAACAGTATCTGCAAAGAAAACGGCGAGAAAGATGTACCTGTGCCATGAAAAGGACACGGGATGTATGGCCAGTGAGTTCAGCCATCTTGACCATGGAAGGGTACTTCCACAATGTCAGCTGGTTCTGTGTGAATCCGTGTGAACTCAGCAACTCTCTCTCATTCTTGTTCCACAGAAGGGAGCACACCTGTGACCCAGTATCAACAGAGTTCAGGCATGCACCGGTGTGCGTGTTCCAGAACTTGATGCAGCGGTCGCTACCGCCACCACCAGTTGCCAGCAGGTTGCTCTGGAATGGGCACCATGCGAGCGCCTTCACAGCGGCCGTGTGGTCCTCAAGCCTGTGCAGCCACTGGTTGCGGCCTGCAGATGGCATGGAGGATGCCATGGACACATCCCAAATGTGCAAAAGGTTATCGTTGCCACCGCTCGCCAGTTGCTGCCCTGATCCAGACCACTTGAGCCCGCACACCTCCTGGCTGTGACCCTGGTACTTCTGCACGGCATGGTCTCTGATCCTTACGTCGTTGTTCACGATCCTACCGTCCATGCCGCCCGTCGTCAGGATGTTGTTGTTCCATGCCAGCGAACCGACCCTTGACTCATGCACACCTTTCAGAGTCCTCAACTGCATACAAAGAAGAATGTCATTCAGAATCTGATCAAGCAGATTGGGAGGACACATAAATAACATTTGTGGATGCTGGACACTAACTAACCAGGCGGTTGGAGCTGGTGTCCCAGAGCTGAATGTCAGACGAGTTGAGCCCAATAGCAAGATGGCGGCCATCAGGAGCCCAGCTGACGCTGGTGATGGGACCGTTGTCTTCCTCGACTGTCACAAGCTCAGATGTGGATCCACTGGAGGCGTCCCACAAGTACATGGTGTCGCCCAGCGCAATGGACAACACGTTGCTGCTCCCCCAGTCCATCAGGTTGAGGTAGTAGTCGTCGACGAGGTCCGGTGCATCCAGAGTCCTCTCGGCAGACTGCAGTTGTCAATCGACATCAGTAACCTACCACCAAATGCTACCACATCTGTAGCTTCAATGTGCTAGTTAGAACCGCAAGAATGCGAATGCATACCTGGGGAATGTGGCGCCTCTGCTTGGCAGGCTTGGCCTGGTAAGAAGAAACCGTGTCGGCAGCGAAGACGTTCTCCGGCTCCGGCGGCTTGTTCCTGAAGGCGAGGATCCGCGTCCTGTTGTTGAGCAGCTTCTCAGCGAGAAGCCTCCGGTACAGCTCCTTGGACGGGGACGCCGCCGCCATGGCCGCCGCGTTCTCCTTGTCCTTCCTGGTCTCCGTGAGCAGGTAGTGCGCCACGTCCATGTCCATTGCTGACCGGTCCGGGATGAACCTGTCCCCCTGCACGCACGCACAGAGAGAAGAGAAAGAAAAAACACCCAGTCAGGAATTCCGTCGAACAGTTTACATGCGCACACACGAAATCTGTAGGATCTGAGAAACAAATAACTCACGTAGCACTTGGCCGACGGGTTGGAGGAGGTGGTGCTGAGTCGTGGCATGTACGGGCGGGATCCGGCCTCCTGGAGAGGCTCGCGGTGCACGGCGGCGCGGTTCTTGCCGGATGAGATCGAGTGGGATCCTGCGTCCATGGTTAGAAGAAAGAAACAAACAAACAACAGGAATCGCAACAGGAAAGGAAAAAGGCGGCAGATCAATCGATCGAACGAGATGCTGCGATCAAAACGAGCGGATTAGCGAGCAGGGGAGAACGGGGATCTCTCGAGAGCGAGCGAGAAGGCGTGGTCTCCCCCGGATCTGCAAGGGGAGGTGGCGGCGGCGAGCACAAGAGGGAAGGGGAGAGGAGAAAGCCACGGATTGCTCTGTGACTTGTGAGGTTTAGGGATTTGACCGGGAGCTGTATTTGTAGGGATCGACGAACGGGGTGGGTAGGTGCGGGGGAACGCAAGCTCGCAACGGCTAGTATTACTTGAAATCTGAAAGTATATCAATGTTTTTATTGAGGGGGTAGGAAAACTTTATTGCTTGAAAATGATAGAAAGTTCGATACAAGTTGGGTCATGAGGTGAAGTCAGCCACACATGGCGACCCGTAGAGCAATTGCTAGCATATTTTGCTAAATCATGTGCTTCGCCGTTCGATCTTCGAGTTTCGTGGATGAAGGAACAATCAAGAAACTGGTTCTGTCACATCTTGATCTCTCTTTGTATTGCTTCGAACTAACCACCTGCCTCACATAAAATAGCATCAACAACGGCTTTTGCATCGCATGAAATGATGAACTTTTGAAGGCCCAAGTCAGCTGCCAATGCCATTGCTTCTCTGCATGCAATAGCTTCAGCCAACACGGGGTCACTGATACCCGATGTAACCAACGCCAATGATCCCAAGTAGAGTCCCGCGTCATCCCGACAAACAGCAGAGGATGCGCACTTGTCACCTCTTATGTTGAAGCCACTGTCCACCTTTATTTTAGCATAGCCTTGAGGGGGACGAACCAATCTCCTGGAATCAGAACCATTGCCCCGGCTAGCAACTGGCCTAGTCCCTGATGACGGCGCCACCGCCTGCCTATTGTTCAACGCTGTAGATAGCTCAAGGTCCTTGATATACCTATCCACGAAGAGCTTAGTGCCAAGAGGACTCTGAAAAATACTCTCATGTACACAAACTTGCACATTCCGTGAAGGTTTAGTCCATAATGTTGTAAAATGTTATTCCACCATCCAATAACTTGTTGTTTAGATGCAAAAAAAATCAAACCCAATACAAAACTGACATGTGGCACTACATATTTTTATAGAGAACACCTTATCATATTTGAATTTGATGCAAAGACTACAAGGGTTCAACAGTCAATACAATTGTGAAATAATAGGCCTAAAAATTTTGGGCACTGCCGTATGGCAGAATCGAGCATGTGACCTCCAAGGAAAGAGCACAGGACCTACCACTTCGATCAGATTATTTATTTGCTAATCACAGAGTTATATGTTATATATAGTCTACGTGCAAAGGGTGCTAAGGTCCCTTATATGCGTACGTACATGTATAAATTGAGTGTGCCGTTTTGACATTTTTGAAATTTTAAATATATTTTTTATTTTATACGATCTTCATGAAGACCAGTCACTAAATCGCTTTTTTTACAAACTACTAGCCTCATATATGATTTACTTTAAAGTCCACCACACTAAAAATAAATAATCAGATTTAAATGGAAAATTTTGTTGTATAGCAAAAAAACAAATGTAACATCAACGTACATATGTGTTCTTTTTATTGTTATGACCAGTGCTATCAACGTTCTTGGATGTGAGTACGATGCGAGTTTTAATTTTGGACGTGAGCGACAAATTTATATATACACATACATCATTGCATACACATAAGTATTTCAAACATACAAATATTTTCTCACTAGTTAAATAAAAAATAGCACACATGTGTACGTGCACACAATGATAAATACATTTCACTCGACCAATTTATTTTCTTCAATTAGCTACGTGCATGTTTTGATTATATTAGACTGCATGAAAATACATATTTTGTTTTGTTAATTATATAAAAATAAAAGACTTATAAATATGTAATCTATCGCTAAATAAATATTATGGTGTATGTAAAAAACTAACATATCATGGTTGATATTGAAGTTGCGTTTTATATTCAGAAGGTATTAGCGTTCTTTATTTTTGTTTTTTCTGATGCCCCTTAGCTATATAAAAATTAAATCTACAAAGTTAACAAAGAGGAGTTCTTGGCGTGGTGGTTAGCTCGTGGGAACTGAAAAGTTGGAGACCAGTGTTTGAACCGTAAGTTGTGTTCTTTTTTATTTTTGTTTAAATAGACTAACAACTGGGTTCCAGCAGGCCCAGATATAATAGAGGTGTTTTCTGTGAAATATATTATAACAAGGTGTTTTCTAAAAAATATACCATCCCACATGGCTTTGTTTTATTGGGTTTGAGTTTTTTTGCACTCGAACCGCAAGTTGCTGGATGGTGGAGTAGCATTTTACAACATTATGAACCAAACCTTCACGGGTTGTGCAAGTTTATGGACCTATGATGCCTTCATCTTTTTTTTCGAGAAAAACAACAAGACTTTTTTTCTGAACGCATATACATTTTTTTTGTTTGCGATAACCACATATACACTTTTTTTTGCAGGGTAAGGGAGTTTAATTCCTTACGATACAGGGTTACAATCTTCTGACAAAAGATCCTCCACAGACGAAGGTCCTCGGCCCAAACAAACCGCACTACGGTGTGCAATTCGGTTGTAATTAGCCAGATTATCTGCTACCCTGTTTTGTAGTCTACTGAGCTTCATAGGAATAAACCCCCCTTCGGTCTTGAGGTGGTGAATTTCTTGCACAAGTTGTCCATAGGCTGATTTCTTCATGGCATCGGAGTGAAGGCGGATAAAGCTTCTGATGAGTCGGATCGTAGGCGCACAGGAAGTCTTGTATGTTGAATAGCAATAGCCATACCTTGCATGATAGCATGCAACCCAGCTTCCAACGGGTCATTACAGTGAGGAATAAACGTTGCCGCTGTAACGATGTCTTCTCTTTCATGATCACGGAGGACCATGCCGGCGCCTGCGGTTTCCGTTTCCATAGAGAAGGAACCGTCCATAGAGAGCGCAACCTGCCCCAGCGCAGGTCTATGCCATGGAGTATTCGCCACCGAACCCATATCCTTATGCACTAACTCCGCCACCAGTAGCATCTTTCCTTTGATAATCTCCTCCGTAGTATACTGACGAGAATTTAGAAGTGATTGGCGGTAGCTGTCCAGGAACTCAATGCTTACCTCAACCGGAGGGATAGCCTTGTCATGAGTCGCATCTGAGCGGAGTTGCCAAATCCTCCACAACAACAAGATTACAAGGTCTCGGGCATAATTTGAGCATTAGTTGAGTAGGCTCAGTAGCCATTCACGTCCAGTATTCCGCAAGAGGTCTCGCGCCGGGAGAGGCCAGCGCAGCCTCATGGCATCCCAAATCTTGAGAGCATGATCACATGTGATGAAGGCGTGGAAGGAGTCCTTAGATTCTTTGCCGCACAAAGGGCATTGTGAAGTTGTTGATATATGCCTCCGTTCCTTGCACACATTCGTATCTAGGGCTCCAGCCGCCAACTTCTAGGTGGATATGCGCATTTTCAGGGGAACCTTAGCTTGCCATATGAGGTTCCATAACGACCGGATGCCATCCGGGTGGGAACTCGAGGAACCCTCGGCCTGCATCATGCTCCGTTGTGGCGAGTGTATAATCGCTTTTAACAGAAAAACCACCATTCTTCTCATAGGCCAGGCAATGAAGTCTTCCCTGTTCCGTGGGGAAGCCCGGATCTTGACGATCGCTTGAACATCCATAGTGTAAAAGTGTTGTTCCAGCTTTGGCACGTCCGAAGCTCCCTCCGCAGTCAGAATGTCTGAAACCCGGCCAAGTCTACAATTCCTCCTAAAAGTGATTGGACGAAAGTCATTGCCCCTGGGGATCCACGGGTCACGCCATACTTTGATTGATTCACCATTCCCGACTCTCCAAATAACTCCCTTCTTCACAAGGTCTAATCCATGGGAGATACCTTTCCATACGGCTAAGGAGCTCGTCGGGAACACCGTATCCAAGATATCTCCATTAGGGTAACATTTTTCCTTCAGGAGTTGAGCACAAAGGCTATCCGGATTGTCGATGAGGCGCCACGCCTGTTTCGCCAGGAGGTCTTGATTGAAAGCCCTCATATCCCTGAAGCCCATACCACCTTTAGATTTGGGAAGGATCATCCTATCCAATTTAAGCCATGCCATTTACCTCTTTCCTTTTCCACTCCCCACCAATATTGCCTCATCATCTTGGTCAGGTCATCGGCTACCGGGGCCGGTAGCCGGTACACACTCATCATGTATGTCGGAATAGCTTGAGCCACCGATTTGAAGAGGATTTCCTTGTTCTCAGAGGACATGTACTGCTCACTCCAATCAACTAATCTCTTCCTCATGTTTTCCTAGAGAGACTCAAATCACCCCTTATGCATCCGTCCGTTGGGAACCGGTAGACCCAAGTATTTAGGGTCAAGCGCCACCAAGGAGATACAAGAATTCCTTTAATTTCTTTAGCAAATTCTGCGAGCACGAGTCCGAGAATAGGATGGAACACTTAGCAGGGTTAATGAGTTGACCCTCTGCAGACGCATAAGTGTTCAATACCCCTTTAACAATATGTGCTTGCAGTCGTGAAACTTGAAAGAACAGGAGGGAGTCATCTGCAAAAATCATATGAGAAATAACAGGTGCACGGCAACATATTTTCACCCCCTGTAGGCCTTCCTCCCTTGTGGCATGTGATAATAGTGCAGACAATGCATCAGCCACAAAGAGAAAAAGGAAGGGTGAGAGGGGATCACCTTTCCGCAGTCCCTGGTTAGGGAGAACGCCTCCAACATCTTCCCATTGAACTTGACCGAGTACTTCACAGTAGTGACACAAGTCATGATAAAAGAAACCCACAGGGCATTGAAGCCCCACTTTAACAGTGCCTCCTTCAAGAAGGTCCAATCAACGCGGTCGTAAGCTTTAGAGAGATCAAGCTTGTAGGCGCAATACAGGGTGGCAGAACCCATAAGCGACTGGATATGATGAACACACTTAAAGGCAATAATGGAATTATCTGAAATAAGACGCCAAGAGATGAAGGCACTCTGGTTTTCTGAGATCAACTCTGGCAATAAAGGTCTCAGTCTATTCACCAAACACTTCGATACGATTTTGTAGAGGACATTGCACAAGCTGATCCGCCGGAAATCTTTAAGTTCTTTTGGATGAGCCACCTTGGGAATTAAGACTATGGCAGTATCGTTCACTCCATCTAGCATAACTACGGTAAGAAAGAATGCCAGAACTGCTGCGTGTATATCAGCTTTCAAGACCCCCCTAATTGCGTTGGTAAAACCTAGCGGGAAATCCATCAGGTCCCGGAGCCTTTAGAGGCCCAATCTGAAAAAGTGCATTCGACACCTCCTCCTCTTGGAATGGAGCACACAAGGACGTATTCATCTCCACCGAGACCTTTGGCGTAATACACTCAAGAACCACATCTGGGGTAAGGGTAGCGTCCTTTGTAAATAGCTCACTAAAGTATGAGCGAGCCATTCTTTCCATATCCGAAGGCGAATCACACCAGGACCTGTCCACTCTACGCAGACGCTAAATACGGTTACGTCTTGCTCTCCAAACTACCCGGCGATGAAGATAGGTGGTGTTCCGCTCTCCTTCCTTGATCCATGTAATGCGTGACCTTTGTAGCCACATCATCTCTTACCGCTAGAGTAATTCGTCCAGTTCATTCATCTTTAGCTGGATGGATGATCTGTCCGCATTACCAAGCTGAAGGTCATTTAGTTCCTCTCTAAGCTTTTCAATCTTTTGTTGCACACTACCAAATTTCTCCTTACTCCACGCCTTCAAGCCCAGCAACAAATCCTTTAAAGACGACTGAACCGCATCCAGGTTAGCAGCCGGTCTTCTACTATTCCATGCACTCTCGATCAGAGCCGGTATTGTAGGATCACGTTCCCACATAATTTCATACCTCGGGGAGCAGTTGCGAGGATGCCCTTCCTCCGGGACTAGGTTGATCACAATGGGTCTATGATCAGAACATGTTGTTGGCTGATGCCTAACTGAGTAAAGTAGAAAAATATCCCTCCAGGCTTTATCTGCACAAGCTCTATCAAGTCGTACTTTAACATTGCTAGCCCTGAACTGTCCATTATCGTATGTGTAAGGGATCCTAGAGAATCCCAAGTCTTGAATTTTGCACAGCTCAATGCAGTCACGGAAGGCCTACATTTGACATTCAGCCCTTGTAGATCGAGAAAGATGTTCATGTTGCTAGCATAAGGATTCATTGAAGTCCCAACACACTAGCCATGGAGCATCATAAAGACCCCGGAGCCGTGTAAGATGGCTCCACATAACATGTCTGTTCTCCGTCCTTGGCTTGCCGTACACAAAAGTCGCACGCCAACTTCTGTTCTGTCAGAACCCTCTATTAGGTAATGTGCTAGGATCAAAGTAACCTTGCATCATGTCAAAATCTCAAAGGAAATTCAACTTCAAAATCCAAATGGGAGAAGGAACACCCCCCAGATGAATTAATTCAAAAGGCCAGATAAAAATCTTCTCCAAAAATTCATGTTAGATTTTTGAAAAGTCTTATAAATGAGTGTGATCACATATCAAGTGATGTGGGACCCACCCCATGCTCATAGATTTTTCAAATATTCAAACAGTGCCTTGGAATTAATCAAATACCCCTATTTGATTTAAGATTCAAATTATTTGAATTTTAAAAATGTTGAAACTTTATAAGTGGCTAGTCAATATTATTATGAGGCCACATAAATTTTTTCAGCATTTAATAAAATGCCTAGCTAATTATTTTAGCACAGCAAAACAAATAGCAGAAAAGAAAACAGAGAGAAAAAGAAAGAAGGGCTTACCTTCAAAGAAGCCCAACTCATCCCCAGCCGGCCCAGCCCACCTCCTCTTCCTTGTCGTCTTCCCCGGCCAGCACGCAGGGAGCTGCGTGGCGACCATGCCGTGGCCGCCGACGAGCCCCCTGGCCACCTCCTGCTTCCCCCTCGCCACCTCTTCGCGTCTGGAGACTCCTCGCAGCCGCCTCGCTCCATTCCCCCTCGCCACGAACTCCCTCCCCGTCTCCCTCGCCCGAATTCGTCGTCGTCCGAGGACTCGCCGGAACTCGCCACCGTGGAAGACGCGGCCAACGTGTGCTAGGGACCAGAAGAACTTGTCCATCAGCTTCGCCACCCTCGACTACATCTCCCTGCAAGGAATCAAGATCCCGGAGCCCTTCTAGTCGTCGGAATCGTCACCGAGAGCTCGCCGGATCCGCTGCTCGTCGCCGTTCAATACTCCGTCCACGTTCCCTCACCGGCTCCGTCGACTACTTCGTCGAGTTCCCTCTAGCCTAGTGAGCGTTTCCCCACAAGCCACGGCTTCCTTCTCCTCCTTTAGCTCGAGCTGCCATGGACGCCGGAGTACCGAGCCGCCGTGCTCGTCGTCGACGAGGCTACGCTAAGCATTCAACCCCGTCACCTTATCCATCGTCTTCGCCGAGCTCTTCTGGCTCGATCCCGACCAGCCCAGCGCCTTGACGAGCCCCCTAGCTCGATCCCGTTCCAAGCCGTGCCTCGGACCGCCGCCGTTCAAGTCGCCGTCGTCGCGTCAAGCCTCCCCGTGGTTGCCCGACTCGCCTAGGTGGAGCGCGAGTTCGAGGGCTACCCTCTGGTGGTCTCAGCGAGCGTTCTGGTGGTCGGGAGCACCCTCTCCGTGCTGCTCCGCCGTGGCCAGGCCGCCGGCGTTTAGCCGCCGGCGTGTCAGCCAAAACCTCCCCCTTTAATCACCTAGTTAATGACCCCCTGGGTCACTGACCAGTGGGCCCAGTGGCTTAATTAAGCCACTGGATTAATTTAACCCAAGGGTTAATTAAATCCAGTCACTGACACCCTGGACCCACATGTCAGCTGACGCAATAAATCATTTTATGAATTTCCAGAAAATCAAAATGAATTAAAGAATTCCAGAAATTCCAAAAAATGCAATAAACTTTGGAAATTCATAATTAATTCGTCCTAACTCCAAATATAGCAAATAAAATGTCTAAAATTATCAGAAAAATACAAGGATTAAGAATATGCAATTTGTTTTCATGTTTGACCATTTTAAAATGGGTGAACAGTAGCAAACATGCATATGGATCCTTTTCAAATTCAAATTTGGGGTGATTTTGCAAATGATTTTGCAACACCCTTAATTCCAATGGTTTCATCCACACATCAGAAACATTACTTCAACTATACCACATCACTTCATGATCAACAAATTCAAATGAACTTTCATGCATTCAAATGCATTTGAAATTCATCGATAAATCAACTGGAGTTTGAATTTGCAATTCAATTTGCAATATACTCCTTTTAAATGGAATGCTCAACACATCAGTACCTTGAACATCACCATTGCAATATTATTCATGTGATTGTGCATTGTACATTATATTGATCCTATGATTGTCATGTTGCTGATAGAAGTGGATCCGAAGCTCGAGATCACCCCCTTCGTTGAAGACTCCGTTATCGAAACCTCGTCAGCAAGGCAAGCAAACCCCCATTGATCATGTCGATAAAATCCCACTTCCCTCTCATGTCTCGCTTATGCATTGTTTAGGATGATCACCATGATAACGTTTCTACCGCATAGTTGAACCCATATCCTTTGCATGACCTATCATCTTGTCACAGTAGTAAGCAAACCACAATCCTAGCAGATGTAGGAGTTGGTTGATATCATGTGGCCACTGCAACTGTTACTGCTTATTGCATGCTTAGTGGTACAATGAGGTTGCTTATGATGTGAGTCGGGATGATGATAAACATGGTGTTGATGAAAGTGAAACGTGTTGGTGAATCTACCCTAATACAAGGTGAACGATGAGAGGTTGTGTAGGAGTACACAGTGGGTTGTCTCATTGAACACCGCCCTAAGCCCGAGTTCTTGTGTGGTGATCCAAGACGAAGAGTACTACCACATGTTGGGCACATGGACCCCCGCTCAACCTACTAACTCACCCCTTCTCAGTTCAATGAGTCGCATTAGTTCGGAGTTCTGGTAGGTCTGTGGCACGGTCTGCGAAGTGGAAGAACGGCTATTCAGACCGGCTTGGGACCCTGCACACATCTTCTGGGACCACATCGGTAAACCGGCCGGGTTCACGATGTGGATTCCAGCCCAGATAGGCGTCTCCTTTGAATTTGAGTTGGCTGTGAGGTAAAAGTTGTGGGAATTATCCTCGCCGGCACCTCTTGAACGGTGTCGAGTACAAAGGCGGTAACTGATAGTTTCATGTATGTAGCAGTACACCCCTGCAGGGTTAACAAAACTATTCGAATAGCCGCGTCCGCGGTAAGGGACTACTTGGAGAGCTGTGCTCGATTATTAGACAACTTGAACTGGATACTTCTAAAACTCGCAAGATAAGCGTGAGTGCTATGGTGTGCTTCTCGTGGGGAAGTCGAGGAAGTAACCATAGTGGTGTAATTGGTTGAAGAGATGTAGTGGACTCGTGTACGCTTCTTTCCTCAAGTCTGGTACTCGTAGTTCAGGATTAGCCAAGTCAAAGCTGGCACTTCTGCAAGTGAAACCCCACCTCCCTTTACCTTGATACATATGCATGAGTAGTATAGCTCCTATGTAAGTCTTGCTGAGTACGATTTTGTACTCACGTTTGCTTAATCTATGTTTTAGATGAACCCACCGACCCCGATGGTGGCTTCTACCCGAAGCTCGAAGAATGAAGACTCAGACCAAGACCAAGCTAGTGTAGTCCCAGTCAGACGACTGGTTCCCTCGTGGAGGGCTTGTTTTTAGATAAGGCTTCTCTAAGCCATTTGTTAAACTTGTTTGTACTCAGACCTACTTGCTTCCGCTTGTCTGTTGTAATGTTGGATCACATGCATTGTGATCTCTGTGTGCACTCTGTAAGAGTTATTAATAAAGATGTATACTTTGTAGAGAATTTCAATGATACCTGCTGTTCATACAAGGCATGTGTGCTGCGTGTATGTTTATAACATGCATGTCTTAGTATGGGTTTTCGAGACCTTAGTTGTGATCTGGCTGGCGGACTTTTATACACCAAGTGGCCCTTAGATGTGCGCAGCTTGGGGCATCGCGATGCGATTGTTCGAGACTCTGTCTCGTGCACACTTTGATGTATGATCGAGCCCGCCCTAGACCCCGACTAAGTGATCGGGCTGGAGTAAGTCTATGTAAGGGTTATAATACAATCGATAGTATGGTTGAGGCGACTTGTCTATGAGTATGGGAGTTCATCACCCATATCATTTAGACTTGTGAGCGGACGATGAGGACCTATTTCAGTTGATCATCCGGCCTGGATGGGATGCCCCTCACGTTCGATGCTTTCCGAGGACGTTCTGTGCTTGGCCTTGTCTGCTGAGACAAGTGGGTACGGTTCTCGGCTCTCCATATGATTGTGTTGTAGCGAGGCTTGCATACGCTAACCCCGGGTCCCGACATGTTCTCACTAATCTCATCGATGAAAACATCAATATACCGGGCACATGAGTCCAAAACCATGACATGTAATGACTCATCCCAGTACAAAGCTAGACCCCCACTTAGGCCTTGACTGTCCACGACATGACAACCTCGCAAACCGAGGTGCCATTTCAACTTTTCCATCTTATCAGAAGCTTGCCTTGTTTCAGAAAGAAAGAAAAGATTCAGGGAATTGGCTATATAGAGGGCCAAAACCTCATGAATTGTCCCCCCCCCCCGAAAGTTCCAGACCAAATCTTTCATTGCGTCTGGCGGTCCTCCTCAAGGGAGGCCGCCGATATCTCGTTTTGTCCTTCATCCTTAGAAACCTTTGCCTTTTTGCTGCTAGAGATGCTTGTTGGAGATGAGCCCTCCAAATCTTTGCATGGCCCATCGGTAATGGCGAGGGCACTTGATGACCCTCAATTGTAGGGGATCGTTTGTAGCGTTTTCGCGGGTAAGTTAACCCAATTTATTGATTCCACACAAGGGGAGCCAAAGAATATTTATAAGCTTTGACAGTTGAGTTGTCAATTAAACCGCACCTGAAATATACTTGCTTGCAACAAAATGTTAATAGAAAATGTGGTATGATAGTGGTAGTGGCGACATCAAAAGTAAAGCAACGAAAATAAACTAGTAGTAACCAGCAGGATTAAAACACTGTAGACAAGGGATATGGATGGTTGGGCGCTGCTTGAATAAGAGTGAACATGTAATAGATTCTAACACGGGGCAAGGCACAAAGAAAAGCAATGATCATCTAGGAAAATATCAAACATTAGGCATGTATCCCGCAGGTAGTTGTGCGTGCTTGCAATAAGAACTTGCACAACATCTTTTGTCCTACCATCCCGCTATGAACGGGGACAAAAGTAACTTATGGAGATTAAGGTGCTCTTGTCAAAGAGCACCGGTACAGAGCAATAAACTCAATGGATACGTGAAATCCTCAAATTATGGACCATCCCCTTTAGTGTCCCAAGCTTTCACCTTTGGGATCACCGGTTCCGGACCATAATAGGTGCATACAACTCATAGATAAGATCAAGAACATAAATATACTCATGAAAACACAAGTGGTTCAGATCTGAAAACATGGCACTCAGGCCCAAAGTGACAAGCATTAAGAGCAACAAGTTGTAGCAAAGATGATAAACACCATAGTAGATGATAGGCAACATGCCCCCAACAATCTGACGAACTATTACATGATCAAACTCATCCAATGCCTACCATCCCCTTTGACTACAGCAGGGAATTACTCACACATGTGAAGGGAAGTCATGGAGGGAGGATGGATTGGTGATGGTGATAACGATGGCGACGATCTCCCCTCTCTGGAGGCGAAATCAGCTTCCAGATTAGCCCTCCCGAGGAAGAATAGAGGGTGGCGGCGGCTCTGTGACGGAAACTGGAAAAGCGACTTCTGTTTTTGGGTTTTCCCATCACGGGAATACATAGGGGCCTCGGTAGGGCACCAGAGGAGGTGGGAGGCCCTCAGGCGGTCAGCCGACGCGGCCATTGTTGGGGAACGGGGCAGAAAACACATTTTTTTCTTAACCTATGACTCCCAAGCCTAAGACCTATGCTATGGCGATGTAAGTAACGGATGGAAGTAGATCACATACCAGTATGTAGTCTGTTAAGCGGGAAATGTTCCCGCGTGAACGTGGTTGGTGTATTCGTACCGGCAAACCCCGATGCCGTGCAGCTCCACGATGACTCTGATAGCCACCCGGTCCTTGAGATCGATGACGGGATTGCATCCCCGTCGGAACGTTGACGGTGAAGACGCCGTGATACGGCCATGACGATGAAGTAGCACCACAAATGTAGTGCCTCGCGGGATTATACACATACAGTATACTCGACGTCCCTCCGGGCTCCGAACCAGTAGAGCAGCGGAAATAATATGGATTCGGATCCCGATTCCAGCAGCACGACGGCGTGCGTATGGTGGAGAAATCTCCAACCAAGTATAGACTCCAAACAAGGGGAGTCCACGCAAGGAAGGAGAAAGGAGGAAGAGAGAGAAGAGAACTTGTCTCAAAAAATCATGAATAAAAGGGCACCTCTACCCCTCCTTATATAGGATAAGGAGGTGTGCCACCCTCCCTCCACTTCCGGGGTGGGACTAATCCCAAGGGAGTGGGGATGGCGCACCAAATAAAGGGGTGGGCCCCTCTATGGCGCCATGACCCATTGGGGAGGACTCCCTCTCCCCCTAATGGGCCCTATGAGGCCCATATGCCTTTTAATTCATTTTTAATTATATTTAATTATATTTTAATATTTAATTCAGTTAATTAAATAATAAAACATTAATTAAACATTATTAAATATATTTTGAACCTTTCAAAATACCTAGAACTACTTTCGGCCTTCACCGGAACAATTCTGATGTTCTCTCCTATTTCTCCGGTGATCCCGAATCTATCCTTACTGCGTCGAATACCCTTACGTGTAACACCCTACGGTCCGGGAAACAGAAGACATGATCGAGACAATCTCATTTATCAACGACTAATCAATTGCACTGGTTACAATCTGTGATAGCCCCTGCGCTTCCATCGAATGAACTTCAATCGATGTTGGATCCATTAACCGTGTGCGTGTTCCCTTTGTCCTATGGTACTTTGCTTGTCCGAGGTTTGATCATCGGTATCCAATATACCTAGTTCGTCCTCGTTCTCAACAAACAAGTTTACTTGTTCCGGTGATATTACAACTCCGTGACCTAGTCACATGTTTGCGCAAACCTTATGATGCAATATCGTCGAGTGGGCCCAGAGTACCTATCCGTCACTCGGATGGACACATCCCGCTTTGATCTATTTGCATACTCATCAACCATCTATTTTGGAATACCCAAAGTGCACTGTTATGTTCAGCGTATTTCAGTCAGGCGGTGGGATACAAATCAAAGTCTCCTCATAGATGACAATTACGTATGATCATTACGGTCAAAGGATCTGGTCACTACGTTATAGTTATCGCAATGTCGAACTATGTGACTTGATCACATCGCAACACTTCTGGTGGGTGTATGTCCATCATATCATTATCCCAATGATACGACTCCATTGCTAAAAGAGTTATTTGTCTCATGATCAGGAAACCTTGATCATCAATCGCCCAATGGACTAGTATACTAGAGTTAACTAGGGACGTGGTTGTTTGTATACCACACCTGTATTAAGGTTTCCGCTTAATACAATTATAGCATAGTATAAAAAGTATTATGAACTAATGGAATATGCTCAATAAAACATATTTTATTTGCCTCTAGGGCACATTCCCAATAGCCAGGGGTGGGGCCGCGCCAGCAGGGTGCCTGGAGCCCCTGTGGCCCCCCTTGTGGCCCCACTTCTGTCTCGTGGAAGCTTTGGGTGCATGGATTTTTCCTGAATTTTTTGGGAATTTTCCGAGATACCTAAAAATCCATTTTCCTGCACGCAATAAAACCATACAGGCAGCTCTGCTGAAAACAGTGTCAGTCCGGGTTCGTTTAGTCCAAGTCATGCAAGAATGAGGGCAAAACAACAGCAAAAGTGTTTGGAAAAGTAGGTACGTTTGAGACGTATCAACTCCCCAAGCTTAGCCTATTGCTTGCCCTCAAGAAATTCAGTTCAACGAAGTGGACGCGACAAAGAAAACTTTGACAAACTCTCTTTTGCTTCATAAGATTTATATAAGCCTGTAGTACGGAAAGAGTCTAGCAGGTATTGAAACAATGCTATGAGGACAATGCACGAAGCAATCCTTCTTTCAAGTGATCAATCACAAACAACCAAAAGTAAACAATATGCTGCTGAAAATAAAGACAAGATCACAATGCACATAGCTTGAACATATTATAGTGGTATCTCGCTAGCCTCCATGATTGAAGCAAAACATAAATGCAGAAACTCCTACAGAGTTTTAAAGGAGACTAGAACTAATAATTTCATAACAAGCAATATCCCAATCATGCAGAAGACAATGTGGTACTTTGGGACAATGCATGTTACACTAAGAATGACAATGATTCTCTCAATAGTTGGTGCTTTGAAGAAAGAAGGGGAGACACTCGAACCGTGGATTTTTTATGGCAAGGTTGAAAGCCCGTGGTTGGAAGAAAAGACTAAACATGTGCCAGAGCTCTTGGTTTTGAAATAGAGATAAAATTCTTTTGAGAAGTGCAACTTTCCATTCAACGATGAATGGTAAAGGTCTCTCAATATCTCCCATGCCAACTATATTAATGCTTTTTGCTTACACTTTTGTTCCCTTATCCACCTATCATTTGATGGTCTATGGAACCTTTTATTCTGCCTCAAGTATGGAGGGGAGTTTTCTCGTTCCATCTATCATTAGCAGCATTTGGTCCATTTGATTCCATCATCAAGTATGGGGGAGGTGTAACTCTCTCTTTTTATATATAAATTTGACTAGTTAAAACTTCCGTCAAAATATTTTTGGCATGGTAGATACTGATTTTCCCTCACCGCACCATGAGCTTGTACGGTTACAAAAGGGAAGCTTTTGAATAAATATTGAGATGGCACAAGAAAGTCTAAGTTAGGGGTGGCCGGTAAATACCACATATAGGAAGGTATGGTGGACTCAAGTGGAATAACTGGTTTGAAAAAGGGAGTTTGGATACACAAGCAGAATTCCGCTTAGTGCAAATGAAGGCTAGGAAAAGACTGGGAAGTGACCAACTAGAGAGCAATAATTGTCATAATCATGCAAAGCGACAAAGCAACATTGAATCAGGCATGAAAGTGATATAACTATTCTGAAATAAAAAGATCGTCAAGGCATGATAGAAATTTTAATCATAAACATGTGTGAACATGTGCCAAGTCAATCCAAGAATTCCCTGAAGGGAAATACCATTTCAATATGCCAAACCATGAACAATGCAATGCATGTAAATCATTTCAACAACATATTATGCACTCTAGCTATTTGAGATAAGCCACAAAGAGAGCATGAACACTGGGAAAGCATTGTAAACATAGCACTATGTCGCTACAAGCTGGTCTCTAGATCATAAGTACAGGCATATGTACAAAAGTAGAAACAAGAAGAGTTCATATCGGTTTTCCTTGTTGCTTCCCTTCCGCCGAGCTTCGTCATTACTGCCTTGTCACTTGCACGACTGAACGTGGGAAATATAATCAAATGCCATCACGGACTAGAGCTGAACTCTGAAAACAAAGCAAACTAAAGAGAGAAAGGGAAATCTTTTTGGGTTTTTCAAGGATTAAACGAAAACAAAAGAAAGAGAAATCTTTTTTTTGTTTTTGCAAATTAAAAGATCAAAGAAGAACATGAAAGAGCTGAACTCTTTTTGTTGCTTTTTTCATACCAATTCCATTTCTCCCCTTAATTTTTCCCCAGTCTCAGCTTTACCCCTAAAAAAACATGTGCTCAACTTTGCCCCTCTTCCGTCTTGTGTCATTTCAGAAATACCCCTCCGTACCCTTTCCGTCTGGTCAAAGATGTTTGACCGTGTTTGGAATTGTTTTTGGACTAATTTACCCCTACTCTCTCACCACCTAACAATTAATTTCGGGACCCGGGGTTAGCGTATGCAAGTACAGCTAAGACATAGTCATATGGAGAGCCGAGAACCGTACCCACTTGTCTAAGCAGACAAGGCCAAGCACAGAACGTTCTCGGAAAGCATCGTACGTGAGGGGCATCCCATCCAGGCCGGATGATCAACTGAGATGGGTCCTCATCGTCCGCACACAAGTCTAATGATATGGGTGGTGAACTCCCATATTCAAAGACAAGTCGCCTCAACCATACTATCGACTATCTCAAAACTCTTACATAGACTTACTCCAGCCCGATCACTTAGTCGGGGTCTAGGGCGGGCTCGATCATACCACAAAGTGTGCACGATACGGAGTCTCGAGCAATCGCATCGCGATGCCCCAAGCTGCGCACATCTAAGGGCCACTTGGTGTATGAAAGACCGCCAGCCAGAACACAACTAAGGTCTCGAAAACCCATACAAAGACATGCATGTTATAAACATACACGCAGCACACATGCCTTGTATGAACAGCAGGTACCATTGCAATTCTCTACAAAGTGTACAACTTTATTGATAACTCTTATAGAGTGCAAACAGAGATCGCAAACATGTGATCGAACATTACAACACAAACGGAAGAAAATTATGTCTGAGTACAGACAAGTTTAACAAATGGCTTAAGAAGCCTTATTTAAACACAAGCCCTCCACGAGGGAACCAGTCGTCTGACTGGGACTAGATTAGTTGGTCTTCAGTCGTCCAGCTCGATGAAGAAACCACCTTCGGGGTCAGTGGCATCATCTAAAACATAGATTAAGCAAACGTGAGTACAAAGTCGTACTCAGCAAGACTTACATAGGAGCTATACTACTCATGCACATGTATCAAGGTAAAGGGAGGTGGGGTTCACTTGCAGAAGTGCCAGCTTTGACTTGGCTAATCCTGAACTACGAGTACCAGACTTTGAGGTAAGAAGCGTACACGAGTCCACTACTTTCTCCAACCAATTACACCACTATGGTGCCTTTCTCGACTTCCCCACGAGAAAGCACGCCATAGCACTCACACTTATCTTGGTGTGTTTTAGAAGTATCCAGTTCAAGTTATCTAATAATCAAGCTAAGCTTTCCAAACAGTCCATAACCGCGGACGCGGCTATTCGAATAGTTTTGTTAACCCTGCAGGGGTGTACCGCTACACACACATGATCATCATTTACCGCCTTTGTACTCGACACCGTTCAAGAAGTGTCGGCGAGGATGCTCACCACAACTGTTACCTCATAGCCGATCTAGTCCGAGAAAGCCGCCTACTTGGGTAGGCTACCACTATCGTGAACCCGGCCGGTTTACCGAAGTGGACCCAAGTGATGTGTGCGTGGTGCATAAGCCGGTCTCGGATGAGCCGTTCTCTCACTTAGCATCCAGGCCACAAGCCTACCAAAACTCCGAACTATTGCGACATCTGGACATCGAAAGGGATGAGTTAGTAAGCTGAGAGGGGTCAGTGAGCCCAATGTGTGGTTGTACTCTTCATCTTGGATCACCACACAAGAACTCGGACTTAGGGCGGTGTTCAACGAGACAACCCACCGTGTACTCCTACACAACCTCTCATCGTTCACCTTGTATTAGGGTAGATTCACCAACACTTTTCTACCATCATCATCATGATCACTACCATCCCGACTCACATAACAGTATCATCATGGTATCATAGTAAGCATGCAATAAGCGATAACATTTGCAGGGGCCCATGATATCAAACAACTCCTACATTTGCTAGGATTGTGGTTTGCCTACTACTGTGACAAAATGATAGGTCATGCAAAGGAATGGGTTCATCTATGCGGTAGAAACGAATCATGGTGATCATCCTAAACAATGCATAAGCGAGACATGAGAGGGAAGTGGGATTTTATCGACATGATAAATGGGGGTTTGCTTGCCTTGCTGACGAGGTTCGGGTTCTGGGTCTTCAACGAAGGGGGCAGCCTCCTGCTCCGGTTCCACCTCTACTCGACAAACAACAAGCAAAGTAGCAAAGTAAATACAATGCACAATCACATGATGGAAGGTTGAAACTTGATGTATATGCTTTGATGTGTGAAGCAATTCCATTTAAATGGAGTATATTGCAAATTGAATTGCAAATTCAAACTCCACATTTGAATTCAACTTAGCCAAGTTGCATGTGACATTGTTTGATCATTTTGAACCTTTTGGAAATGTGTATGATATGCCTCTGAAGTGTGGTTGAAATGTAGCATAAATCCATGGTCCAAGTTGCAAAAGCATTTGATTTGAATTTGAATTAATTTCAAATAAACCAAATGACATATGCTACTGGTCCCATTTTAAAATCAACTCAAACATAGTTTAAATTTGCATATTTGGAAAGATAATTTTCTCCTGATCATTTTTCATATATTATTTATCCAATTTGGAGTTAATATGAATTTTCTATGAATTTCCAAAGTTTGGGGTATTTTCTGGAATTTCTGGAATTCTTTAATTCAATTTGATTTTTTGGAAATTCATTAAATCGATTTATTGCGTCAGGCTGACGTCAAGCTGGCGTCAGGGGGGGCTGACATGTGGGTCCAGGGTGTCAGTGACTGGTGATTAAAACCGCTGGGTTAATTCAATCCAGTGGCTTAATTAAGCCACTGGGCCCACTGGTCAGTGACCCAGGGGTGGGTTAGGAGGTGGATTAACGGGGGGGGGGGGGGGGGGGGGGGGATTGGGCTAACCCGCCGGCGGCTAAACGCCAGCGACCAGACCGCGGCGGCGCTTTGCGTTCTCCCTCTCCTGGCCTCTATTCTCTGCGCCGAGACCACAGGAATGCAGCCCAAGCATTCGCGCGTCACCTGGTGCACGCGGTTGACCTTGGGGGTGACCAAATCGACGACGGCGACGACCTTCCGCGGCGGCCGTGGCACGGGCTCGGGGTGAAACTCGTAGCAGAGCACCATTGAAGCCAACGTTGAGCGCGTTCGACGCAGAAGACCACGGCGGAGGTGAAGGACAAGACGGCGAGGACGATTGCTTAGCAGAAGCACGCCGACGACGACCGTGGCGGCTCGGTACTCCGGCGACCATGGTAGCTCGAGCTAGAGGAGGAGAAGGAAGCCGTGGCTTGAGGGGAAGTGCTCACCAGGCTACAGGGAACTCGACGAAGTAGTCGACGGAGCCGGTGAGGGAACGTGGACGGAGTATTGAACGGCGACGAGCAGCGGATCCGGCGAGCTCTCGGTGACGATTCCGACGACTAGAAGGGCTCCGGGATCTTGATTCCTTGCAGGGAGACGTAGTCGACGGTGGCGAAGCTGATGGACAAGCTCTCCTGGTCCCTAGCACACGTTGGCCGTGTCTTCCACGGTGGCGAGTTCCGGCGAGTCCTCGGACGACGACGAAATCAGGCGAGGGAGACGGGGAGGGAGTTCGTGGAGAGGTGGAATGGAGCGGGGAAGGCTCTGGGCGTCTCCAGGCGCGATTACGTGGAAGGGGGGAAGAAGGAGGTGGCCAGGGGCTCGTCGGCGGCCACGGCATGGTCGCCACGCAGCTCCCTGCGTGCTGGCCGCGGAAGACGACAAGCGGAGAGGCTGGGCTGGGCCGGCTGGGGGGATGAGTTGGACCTCTTTGAGGTAAGCCCCTTTTTCCTTTTCTTTCTGTTTTCACTGCTGACATTTGTTCTGTTTAGCTAAATAAAATAGCTAAACATTTTATTAAATGCTAAATTTTTTTATGTGGCCCCATAACAATATAGACTAGCCACTTATAAAGTTTCAACATTTTGAAAATTCAAATGATTTGAATTTTAAATCTATGAGCATGGGATGGGTCCCACATCACTTGATATGTGATCACACTCATTTATAAGACTTTTCAAAAATCTAACAAGAATTTTTGGAGAAGATTTTTATCTGGCCTTTTGAATTAATTCATCTGGGGGGGGGGGTCCTTCTCCCAATTGCTTTTGATTTTTGATTTCAAAGATTTCTTTTGAAAATTTAACATGATGCAAGATTACTGGCTAACCCTAGCACATTACCTAACAGAGGGTTCTGACAATTAACCTCAATGTTGATTAGTCTAACTATTAAAGAAAAAAACTGGCGAGAGAGCTCGCTGGCGCGGAGGCCCGCGAGGAATCTCGCCGGTACTGGAGCTCGCCGGAGCTCGCGCGAAGAGCATGGAGGGCAGGGGCGCTCGGGGGAGGCCAGGGGCGCACGGTCAGATGGCAGAGCACGCCGAGGTGGGGCACAGGCAACAGCAGAGCACGGCAAGGCGGGGCGCGACCAGGCGGTGGAGCACGGCGAGGCGGGGCGCAGCGAGGAGGTGGAGCACAGCGAGGCAGGGCACAGCTAGGCGGTGGAGCACGGTGAGGTGGGGCGCGGCCAGGAGGCAGGGTCACCAGAGCCTCGATCCCGCCGCCTCGCTCCTCCAGCCGCCGCTCCGCCGGTGAGCCACCGCTGCACCACCAGGTTACGCCGCCGCGTCGCCCTCCCTGCGCCGCATCTCCATCTCCTCTCCTTCCTCCCTCACCCCTTGCTCCTCTCTGTCCAGGAAGGCGCCGCCGCCATTAACTCGAGCCGAGCTCACCCTCTAGTCACCGCCAGCCCTGGAGCTCGCCTCTTCCCCGAACTTCCTCGTCGGCTCCCAGATCCGATGACCTCCGGCGCCGCCCCGCCTTTCCCGCCTCCGCCGGCCATCCCCCTGCACCGCCTCCCCGTCGTTCGCTGCCAGCCGATGAGAGAGAGAGATGAGAGGGAAGAAGGGAAGAGTGAGAGGATAAGAGAGAGGGGTAAAATTGTCCAAAAAAGGTCATGTAGACTGTAAAACCCCTTTGACTGGACGGAAACGGCTTGGAGGGGTATTTCTAAAATGGCACCAGACGAAAGAGGGGCAAAGTTGAGCACATGTTTTTTAGGGGTAAAGCTGAGACTGGGACAAGATTAGGGGGAAAAATGTAAATGACCCTTTAATTAACTGACAGTGGGACCCAGCTGTAAGTGACTCAGGGATTAATTAACTTAACATATTGAATTAATCATTAAGCTAATGGCCTAGGGCCCAATGGTAAGTCTCACATGGGGGTTTATTTCCTTTCATTTAATTAACAGACAATTAAGGGGGTATGGCCCCACTGGCCATAGACTGGGATTTCGGTGAGGACGATGACGGCTGTGGCGGGGAAGGAGCACTGATTCTGGTGAGGTAGCAATTCCTGTCAACGCACAAGAATGCGGGGAGACGAGGAGGGCTGCAAGGAGTCGCAAGGACGAGGTCCCGGTCGCCGACGAGGCCGTTGGCCGCAGGGGTTCACGTGGTCGCGCCCATGGCGGTTCCGGCCGTGCAAGGGGAGAAAGGAGCACAAAGAGGGACGGAGAGTGGGTGAGATCTGAGGGAAAGGGGCTAGGGTTATGGTTCGGTGTGCCAGGGGGCCTCTTATCCACGCCGGGGAGCAGCGGATGGCCGCCACGACGAGGTCGCCGGCATGGCACCGTGGGATGTCCTCCACGCAAGGGGACGTGAGCAGTGAGGAAGAAGAGGGAGCCGGGCCGGGCTGGGCTTGGGCTAGGTGGCCTCGCCCTGGGCGTAGTTTAGTCTTTTTCTATTTTCTATTTTCTTTGTTTTATTTATTTCTGTTTGTAATTAGTTTAATAGCCTTTATATTTTTCTACAACATGAAACTTGCTCCTAAATTATTGTTGCACCATACTTAAGTGCCACAAAAAGATTTGGAGTTTTATAAATTCTTTTGCATTTTTGTTTTATTAAAAAGGTATTAAATGCCACTGTTTTGCTAATGTTTGAATTTTTTTATTTATTTTATAGCTTAATAAATTTCAGTACACACATGGACATGGTCCACTGAATATTGGGCATTTTACAAAAGTGGTTGCAATATTTTTGGAATAAGTCTTATTTCCACTTGTATTTGGAATTTTTATTTGGTTTCAATTTGAACAAGCTTTGATCAAGGTGATCATCACAAGTTTAAACAAGGTGACCTGGCATTAGCACAAGGTGATTGCTGTAGCGTGACACCCGGGGTGTTACAAATCTCCCCCACTACAAAGAATTCTCGTCCCGAGAATTAAAAGGTAGTGGAAGGGGTAAAGCTTTGGTTTCGTATTCTAACGATTCTTCTGGTGCTTGTTATCCTTATCGAAGAAGTTAATCCTTCACGTTGACGTCCTCATTTCTCTGCATCAGTGCATATCAACGGGTTGTTATCCTTCCATCAGGGTCTTCATCGTACTTACGAATAGGGTAGGAGGAAAAACTTAAAGTGGTCATATGATACAAGGTTAATCAATCGAGGTTGTCTGAGGGAATGGGGTACAAAGTATCTCCCGAGTTTAAACTCAGGAAAATACATCGAGAGAATCAAAAGGAAGTATGAGAAGTTTCAAGCGGATATACATGCATTCAATGTCATTGACGAACGATGAAAATGGGGGTTCCAGAGCATGAGGCATAAGCACTGAGTCTGATATCGGACCGAATATCACAAGGTAGAGGACTTGTGAATTGCCTACGAGATCAAGTAAGAGGAATAACCTCGAGAACCGAAAGGTACAAGAGAGTTAGGTTTCGATCCTGTGGAACTGTGGGTTATGGGACCACATTGAATAATGGTGGTGACAAACAATGCGATCGCGATGCAAGGTTTGTCAGAGAATAGCTTGTCAGCTATGTCGGCAACAATATCGGTACCAAGGGCGAGGGACAAAGAGAACCGTTTTCCTGCTCGTTAAGACGGGGCGGACCAATAGGCAAAGTTCTCATCCATCGGTGGTTACCGAAATGTTATCAACAATAGTAATAGGTTGTACGGACAAAGTAGTACACCGAAGTGTTTACATCATCACGGAATTTTCATTGCTCAGATAAGTTATATCAAAAGAACGATTAAACAGACCGATGGAAAGGAAATTGTGATGATACACAAGTATCAGACGTAAATCTTTCCCGAGGGAAAACAGGGCAAGATATACATGACCAAGTTTGTATTGGCATGACGGGAGTCAAGGGAGGTTGTCGATGATAACACAACTCATCGATGGGGAAGGATGGTATTTCTCATCATGAATTCAATAGACACATGGGAGAATTCAAGACGTTGATGGTGACCACGACACATTATGTCGAGAGGTTTCAAGAGAATGCAATCGAATAGCAACATCACCAAACAAAAAGGGGTGGTGGAGCAAAAGGTAAGCGGTGTTCTCGGTTGATGGCAACCCAGAACCCATGGAGTGGTCAAAAACCAATGAGAAGTATCTCTTCTGCCAATTTTTTCAAGGGGTGGTGCAACAACACGATATCCTTGACATACCAGGGGTAATACTCGAAGGTAGAATGGAGGATCATATGTGTAGAAGAATTTACACCAAGGGGATGATTTCCTTTACAAGAAGCTCTCATGATCAGTTCTACATCATATCCATGGGGATGAACACAAGTTCAAGGTCGACTCCCACTTATTTAATGCATAGCCTTTCATTCACTTCCCGCTTTCGATGAAGTTGTAGAGTAGGAAATTTATCTGGCGTAACACCAGTAGAGTATGACCCGTAGAAGTTTACGGGTGTGGGGACCCGGGATTAGCGTATGCAAGACTAGCTACAACACAATCATATGGAGAGCCGAGAACCGTACCCACTTGTCTAAGCAGACAAGGCCAAGCATAGAACATTCTCGGAAAGCAACGAACGTGAGGGGCATCCCATCCAGGCCGGATGATCAACTGAAATGGGTCCTCATCGTCGGCACACAAGTCCAGATGATATGGGTGGTGGACTCCGATACTCATGGACAAGTCGCCTACCCATACTATCGATTGTATTATAACCCTTACATAGACTTACTCCAGCCCGATCACTTAGTCGGGGTCTAGGGCAGGTTCGATCATACATCAAAGTGTGCACGAGACAGAGTCTCGAGCAATCGCATCACGATGCCCCAAGCTGCGCACATCTAAGGGCCACTTGGTGTATAAAAGACCGCCAGCTAAATCACAACTAAGGTCTCGAAAATCCATACAAAGACATGCATGTTATAAACATACACGCAGCACACATGCCTTGTATGAACAGCGGGTATCATTGCAATTCTCTACAAAGTATACATTTTATTAATAACTCTCACAAAGTGCACACAGAGATCACGAGACCGTGATCCAACATTACAACAAGCATGCGGAAGCAGAGTAGGTCTGAGTACAGACAAGTTTAACAAATGGCTTAGCGAAGCCTTATTTATAAACACTCCCTTCACGAGGGAGGCAGTCTGCTGACTGGGACTACACTAGCTTGGTGTTCAGTCATCGAGCTCGAGGAAGAATCCACCTTCGGGGTCAGTGGGTTCATCTAAAACATAGAATAAGCAAACGTGAGTACAAAGTCGTACTCAGCAAGACTTACGTAGGAGCTATACTACTCATGCACATGTATCAAGGTAAAGGGAGGTGGGGTTCAAAAGCAGAAGTGCCAGCTTTGACTTGGCTAGTCTGGAACTACGAGTACCATACTTGAGGTAAGAAGCGTACACGAGTCCACTACATATCTCCAACCAATTACACCACTATGGTGCCTTCCTCGACTTCCCCACGAGAAAGCACGCCATAGCACTCACGCTTATCTTGGAAAGTTTTATAAGTATCCAGTTCAAGTTGTCTAATAATCAAGCTAAGCTTTCCAAGCAGTCCCTTACCGTGGACGCGGCTATTCGAATAGTATTGCTAACCCTGCAGGGGTGCACCGCTACACACACATGACCATCAGTTACCGCCTTTGATCTCGACACCATTCAAGGGGTGCCAGCGAGGATGCTCACCACAACTGTTACCTCATAGCCGATCTAGTCCAAGAAAGCCGCCTACCTGGGTTGGCTACCACTATCGTGAACCCGACCGGTTTACCGAAGTGGACCCAGATGATGTGTGCGTGGTGCATAAGCCGGTCTCGGTTGAGCCGTTCTCTCACTTAGCAGCCAGGGCACAAACCTATCAGAACTCCGAACTACTGCGACATCTGGACATCGAAAGGGATGAGTTAATAGGTTGAGAGGGGCCAGTGAGCCCAATGTGTGGTTGTAATCTTCATCTTGGATCACCACACAAGAACTCGGACTTAGGGCGGTGTTCAACGAGACAACCCACTGTGTACTCCTACACAACCTCTCATCGTTCACCTTGTATTAGGGTAGATTCACCAACACATTTCCACCATCATAAACATGATTTCTACCATCCCGACTCACATAAGAGTAACCACATTGTATCACTCTAAGCATGCAATAAGCAGTAACAATTGTAGGGGGCAGATGATATCATTCAACTCCTACATTTGCTAGGATTGTGGTTTGCTTACTACTGTGATAAAAGATAGGTCATGCAAAGGAATGGGTTCATCTATGCGGTATAAACGTAGCATGGTAATCATCCTAAACAATGCATAAGCGAGACTGAGAGGGAAGTGGGATTTTATCGACATGATCAATGGGGGTTTGCTTGCCTTGCTGACGAGGTTCAGTATCGGGGTCTTCAACGAAGGGGGCAGCCTCCTGTTCCAGTTCCACTTCTACTCGACAAAGAACAAAAAAGGAAGCAATTTAAATACAATGCACAATCACATTGTTTAAAGTGGAAACTTGATGTATATGCTTCTTATGGGTGAGGGAATTCCATTTAAAAGGAGTGTATTGCAAAAGAATTGCAAATTCAAACTCCAATTTGAATTTAAATGAATTACATATGCATATTTGCTTCTGTTCCCCCATTTTAAAATGGTCAAACATGAAAACAAAGTGCATATTCAGAATCCTTTCATTTTTCTGATAATTTTACATATTTTATATGTTTAATTTGGAGTTAAAATGAATTAGTTATGAATTTCCAAAGTTTAATCCATTTTCTGCCATTTTCTGAATTGATTTAAATAGAAAATCATTTACTGCATCGGCATGAGGTCATGCTGACGTCAGGGGGCCTCTGACCACTGGGACCCACATGTCAGTGTCTCACTGTGTTAATTAAAGAGATTAAAACGATTTGAATTAACCAGGGGGGATTAGCAGGGCACGGGCCCACATGGCAGTGGGTGTTAGGGGTCATTAGGAGGGGGGTTAGCGCTAAGTTAATGACGTACACGTCATCTCGCCGGCAGCTAGTCGCCGGTGGCAACCCGACGCGGCGGCGTCCACGGGGACGGCGGCTCCGGCCACCATTTGGCACGCCGCGACCACCAAACGGGAGCCCAGGCACGCGCGCTTCATCTGAGACAGACGAGCAGCACGGGGGCTCACCGAAAGGAGGTCGGCGACGAGCAAAGGTAGCGGCAGAGCCACGGCCGCGAGGTGGATCTTGCTAGGAGGCTCGACTTGGAGCAGGGCTAGGTGGATTCGAAGCAGTGGAGCACGACGAAGGTGAACGACATGGCCTCGAGCCTGATTTCTTCACGGGTGCTCGCCGACGAGCACCACGGCGGAGCTGAGCTACGGCTCCCATGGAAGATCGGTGCAGAGGAGGAGTTAGGGGGCGTGGGGATAGGCAAAAGACGCAACTGCTCACCAGGAAGGCGATGGAGCAGACGGCGTGCTTGGGGAGGAACTGGAGCTGCCGGATTTTGAAGGCGACTCGCGGCGCTCGGAGTTGAAGACGACGAAGGGGGCGGCGGATCTGAAGCTCCTCGGGACGATTCCTTGCGCAAGGTGACGTAGTCGAGGACGGCGGAGGTGAGGGACACGACGGCGCGGCTCGGGGATGACGGTGGCCACACGTGCTTCAATCCATGGCGACGGTGGCGTTCTGTTCTTCGCGAGGCTCAGCGAGTGAGAGGAGGATAGGCACTGGGGAGGGGGGGAATGGACGCACGACGTCTCCAGGAGCTTCGAGGCGCGTCTAGGAGGGTCCAGAGGGGCAGGTGGAGGCTGGGGAGGCATCGACGTGCTCGGCTAGCTCGGTGGCATTCCACCGAGCAGCTTGGAGGCGCGGGGTAGGGGAAGAAGACCCCTGTGCCCCTTTGGGCCGGCTGGGCTGGCTTCGCCCAGGCGACAGGTAAGGTTTTTTTCTATTTTCTGTTTAATCTTTCCTTTCTTGATTTTCTTTTCTGTAATTTGTTTTGCCCATTAAATAAAAAAGCTAGGCATTTTTATAAATGCTCAAAATTTATATATGGACTTACATGACCAGTAGCTAGTCATTCCCAAGTTTTGAACATTTTTGAAATTCAAAATATTTGAATTCAAATTCAAATAGGGGTATTTGATTAATTCCAAGGTCCTATTTGAATATTTGAAAAATCCATGAGCATGGGGTTGGTCCCACATCACTTGATATGTGATCACACTCATTTATAAGACTTTTCAAAAATGCAAAAGGAATTTTTGGAGCAAATTTATTTCTGGCCATTGGAATTAATTCATCTGGGGGGTGTTCCTTCTCCCATTTGAGTTTGAAATTGAATTCCATTTGATTTTCTTTGATGAATGCAAGTTGACTTTGATTCTAGGACATTACCTAACAGAGGGTTCTGACAACTCGCCCCCACTCAACAGAATCTCGTCCCGAGATTTAGAAGTCTGCGGGAGGAAGGAGGGGTACTCGGCACGGAGACGGTCTTCGCTTTCCCACGTGCCTTCTCTCTCGGAGTGGTGTGACCATTGCACTTTTAGAAACTTAATCTTCTGACGACGTGTGACACGCTCTGCTGAATCAAGAATACGAACGGGGTATTCTCGATGAGAAAGGTCATCTTGGAGATCAAGCATTTCGTGGTCGACTTCGCGGATGGGGTCCTTGAAGCAATGCCTGAGTTGTGACACATGGAATACATCATGTACTCGGGAAAGGTGCGGGGGTAGTTCAAGTTGGTAGGCAACTTCTCCACATTTAGCAAGAATGCGGAAAGGTCCAATGTAACGTGGGGCCAACTTGCCTTTGATACCAAATCGTTGGGTTCCCTTCAGAGGAGTAACCCGAAGGTAAGCCTTCTCATCCAGATTGTAGCTCTCTTTCCTATGATGACGATCATAGTAGCTTTTCTGACGAGATTGGGCTGCTTTCAATTGATCACGAACAATGCGAACTTGCTCTTCTGCTTCCATGATCATATCCGGTCCAAAGAATTGTCTTTCACCGGTTTCTGACCAGTTAAGGGGTGTTCGACATCGTCGTCCATATAGGAGTTCAAAAGGAGCCATGTTCAGACTAGATTGGAAACTATTGTTATAAGAAAATTCGGCGAATGGAAGAGACTTCTCCCAATTCTTTCCGAATGAGATAACACAAGATCTGAGCATGTCCTCGAGAATTTGGTTAACCCTTTCGACTTGACCGCTAGAATGAGGATGGAAAGCTGTACTAAAGGAGAGATGAGTTCCCATAACATTCTGAAAGCTTCCCCAAAATCTAGAGGTGAAAAGGCTACCACGATCAGAATTGATTTCCAAAGGAACACCATGAAGAGACACAATTCTAGAGACATACAAGTCCGCTAACTGGCTCGCAGTTATAGACTCGCGAACGGGCAGGAAGTGAGCAACTTTGGAAAGCCTATCTATGGCAATGAAGATGGCATCATTTCCTTTCTGGGTTTTTGGAAAGCCGGTGATGAAGTCCATACCGACTTTGTCCCATTTCCACTATGGAATAGGCAAAGGTTGAAGTGTACCAGCAGGTCTTTGATGTTCTGCCTTAATGCGACGACAAACATGACATTCGGCAACAAATCGAGCAATGTCTCTTTTCATCCTAGTCCACCAAAATCTCTGGCGTAGATCTCGGTACATTTTTGTGCTACCGGGATGAATCGAGAGGGGTGTGTCATGGGCTTCCTTGAGGATGAGTTGCCTTAGTTCCCTATTCTTAGGTACTACCAAACGATTTCCAAAGAATACCGTTCCTTTACTATCTGTGGAGAAACATCTAGCAACTCCTCTAGCAATGTTCTCCTTGATCCGGCGAACACCTCGTGCACGCCTTTGGGCAACTATGATTTGATCCTCAAGAGTTGTTTCGCCACCAAGGTAGAAAGATAGCCATGAGGAACGATCTCAAGATTGAGCTTGCAAAATTCCTCATGAATAAGTGGTTGACACTGTTGTAACATGAGGTTGTTACAATACGACTTACGACTTAGTCCATCAGCCATGACATTGGCTTTGCCTGGGGTGTAAGAAATTCCTACGTCGTAATCTTTTATCAACTCAATCCAGCGTCTTTGCCTGAGATTAAGATCTGGCTGGGTGAATATATATTTGAGGCTTTGGTGGTCGGAATAGATCTCACAACGATTACCAAGGAGGTAATGTCACCAAGTTGTTAGGGCATGAACTACGGCAGCGAGTTCAAGATCATGGGTAGGATAGTTCTCTTCATGTGTACGCAACTGGCGTGAAGCATAAGCTACCACATGTCTATCTTGCATAAGTATGCATCCTAACCCTTGCCGTGATGCGTCACAAAAGATCTCGAAATCCTTTTTGGTGTCTGGAGGCGCAAGTACGGGTGCAGAAGTCAATCTTCTTTTTAGCTCTTGAAAGCTTTCCTCGCACTTGGAAGTCCATAGGAATTCTTATCTTTCTTGAGGAGTTCAGTTAGAGGCTTTGCAACTTTGAAGAAGTTCTCAACGAAGCGGCGACAATAGCTGGCTAGGCCAAGAAAACTCCTAACTTGCTTAACCGATTCGGGTGGAGTCCAGTCAAGGACGGCCTGAACTCTCTCGGGATTCACAGAAATGCCTTTTGCAGAAATCACGTGGCCTAAGTAGGTCACTTCTGGTAGCCAAAATTCACACTTGGAGAATTTAGCATACAGGCGATGCTCTCTAAGTTTCATCAATACCAGCCTTAGATGTTCGGCATGTTCTTCTTCGTTCTTCGAGTATATGAGAATGTCATCGAGATAAACTACAACAAATTTATATAGTTACTTCATGAAGATCGAATTCATCATGCGCGAGAAAGTGGCGGGGGCATTGGTTAAACCAAAGGACATGACGGTGTACTCGTAAAGACCATAACGAGTAGTGAAAGCCGTTTTTGGAATGTCCTCGTTTCGGATTTTGATTTGATGATATCCTAATCTCAAATCCATCTTGGAGAAGACAGAGGATCCAGCAAGTTGATCATAAAGATCATTGATCCTGGGTAGTGGGTACTTGTTCTTTATCGTCGCTAGATTTAGCGGGCGACAGTCTACGCACATCCTTTCTGTTCCATCTTTCTTCGTTACGAACAGAACGGGGCAACCCCATGGCGATGAGCTAGGGAGGATGAAGCCTTTTGCCAACAAAGCTTCAAGTTCGATTTTAAGCTCAGCTAACTCACGTGGGGCCATTTTGTATGGGCGTCTAGAAATTGGTGCGGTTCCTGGCATAAGATCCACTATGAACTCTACACATCTGTCGGGTGGCATGCCTGGAAGCTCTTCAGGAAAGACATCCGGGAAGTCACGAACCACCGGAATATCTTCAAGGTCGGGAAGGGGAAGTACATTCAAAGAATGCACCTGGGTTCTCGTTCTGGGTGAGGTTTAGTTGACTGTCTTGCCTGAAGGGTGGGTTAGTTTCACTGATTTTCCTTTGCAATCAAGGTAGGCATTCTGCCTTGATAGCCAATCCATGCCAAGGATTACATCGATGTCTGAAGACTTGAGGGATATGAGTGAAGCAAGGAATACTAAACCCTCAATTGCAATTTGATTACCATGGCTTACTCTATTAGCTTGCCATCTTGACCCTCGAGTTTGAATAATCATTGGGGTGGACAATTCAACAAAAGATAACTCATGACGAAGTGCATAACTTTCCGACATGAATGAATGAGATGCTCCTGGGTCGAAAAGAACGGAAGTAGGAACATAATTGACTGGGAGCGTACCAAGAATGACGTCAGTGGTGTCGTCAGTCTCTTCGGGGGCAATCTGATTCACACGTACACGAGTGGAGGGAGGAGCGGGTTTGGATGTGTAGACCTTCGGGGGTGGCTTGCCACGACCATTGTTGTTACCTCCGGCACGGGGTGGTGCATTCTGATTATGGATCTGGTTCTGGGGACACTCGCGGGACTAGTGGCCTGCCTGACCACACTTGTAGCAGGCTCCAAAGACAGTGCGGGGAGCTGTGTTGTTCGGTGGAGCGGGGTGGAATGAAGCTGGTGGATGAGGCGCCACATAGGATGGCCTCGATGAGTTGTTCTGGCGAAACATGCTGTTGGGGATCCAGATCTTGCTCTTCTGAGAGCCTGAACTGGATGAACCATCGTCTCTAGGGTCTTTGCGGAAGTCATTGGGGGTGTTCATGTCCTCCGCCTTGATGGCCTTGTTGACAAGGACCTGGAAGGTGGCAAAGTCATGCAGGTTGAGCTCACGACGGAGTCCGGAATTGAGTCCACGACGGAACCTCTCTTGCTTCTTGGCGTCGGTGGAGACCTCCTCAGTAGCATAATGAGCCAGTCGGTTGAACTCACGACTAAACTCGTCAACAATCCTCCTGCCTTG
This sequence comes from Bromus sterilis, assembly GCA_950022295.1. Lineage (NCBI taxonomy): Eukaryota > Viridiplantae > Streptophyta > Magnoliopsida > Poales > Poaceae > Bromus > Bromus sterilis. The sequence goes on along the minus strand of OX465599.1, from coordinate 275,709,640 downwards.
GGTGAGGTTTCAGAACTCCTCACACTTGCGGTCCATTAGACCCTTTGGAATGTGGTGGGCGGTCCAACGGGACGCATGTTTAGGAAATTCTCCCACCAAGAGCTAGCTGCACCCTCGAGGTGGTAAGTGGCATAGCTGACCCTGTCACCATCTGCAACATGGCCTGCCTGGAAATTCCTCTCGATGCTGCGAAGCCAGTCATCGGCGTCAAGGGGCTCGGTGGAGTAGCTGAAAACCGGGGGATGAAGCCGGATGAAGTCATTCTAGGACACCAACTCGTTGTGCTGCTAAGTGGTGTTGCGGGCAATGACCTCCAGCAACTGGTGAGAGTCTCGGCGGTTCCTGTCAACCTCCATCAGAACTTGAGCTATCGTGGGTGGGGGTGGAAGATTGCCTTCCTCCGGATCATTCCCACGACCATGGGCACGACCAAGCTGGCCACGGGTTCCTTGAGACATCCTGAAGGTGAAAACCAAAGTCAAACAGAGTTGAATGGAAGAGTCTAAACAAGGTATTGAAGGTACTGGAAGAATCAAAGAGCAAAGGAAGTAATCATCTTGACAACATGGTGATAAAAGCATACAAGCCATATATTCACAAGCTGTCATACAACCATACATCGTTTTAGTACAAGCGCCAAGCTAATACAAACGTGATGAAGATGATACATCCTTCAGAGGCACTATGACTTCATATACATTATTTATCTAAGCCTCTGGAACTTAGAACACCTTGCGTACAATATACTAAGATACTACTACATCCTCACTAAAGTAAGACCACAGGCGGTCTCACTCATCTCCATCTCCATAGTAATCCTCGTAAAAGTTACCAGCGTAACCCGGTAGCTGAAGGTGACCATCGGAAAACACGGAGGCATGTGGACCCTGATATCCATTTGGGAAAGGATGGGGCCTAGGTCCAGCGTAGGGTGGAAGCAGAGGACCACGGGGTGAAAAAATGCCTCCAATCTCGGGCCAAGCAACTCAAGAAGGCATCTATGTCCTGACTGGGTAGATAGCATCATACTCCACTGATCCAACACTAACAAAAGGATCCAGGATTGTAAGTGCTCGATACAGACGGACACGAGTGGCGTGAAGCTCAAAACGAAGGGCACGTGCATCACGATCTCTATAACAAGCGTGCCGAGCAGTGATCTGAAGCAAAGGATCCTCCAAAGAGTGATTTGTGTACAATCCGGTGTAATACCCCTCTTCTCCTGGAAGTGCAGCAGGGATATAGAGGAAAGATGTGCCTCCAAGCATAGCGTGCTCCTCTCTCCGCAGAGTCATACATGAGTATGCAACATCCTGCACAGCCATGTTCTCTGTCATGCCAATGCCATGTCCAAAGTGGATAGGCTGAGTGACTCTAGTGTGGTGTGGGTAGATCCTAACAATGCAGTGGAACTGGGTCTGGTTGAAGTCAAGGAAGTGCTCCTCAACTGTGTACTCAGGGTACCATCGGTATCCAATGAAGGACATCATCTCGATCAACATGGCGGGATGGCCACGCACACCGAGGCACCTAGTCAAACGAACAATCTGCCGAGGGGGAAGATCTTCCATCTGAAACAGAAAGGAGTTTGCAAATGCCTCAGATTATGAAGAAACTTGGAATGAATCAGACAGCATAACGGCTGTAATTGCAAGAAAGACAATTTCTTACAACATGAAAACATCACTTACATACGATGTAAGAAATCAGGAAGCACAACAACGCTAGTAAACCGAACACAACTTTCCTACGGCTACAAGGAAGCAAACATTTAGATGTTCTAGTAAGACATAGATGAGCCTAGTCCTATATTCCCGTAGAACAAGATGAGGGTGACTCAGAACTCAGAACGATGAAGGTTAGGAGAAAAAAGAAGCCTTACGTTGTTCCCTTATATACCCAGAGTAACTATATAACTATAGCAAGCTAGACTCGACTTCGGCCAAGGCTGATAATCCTGCAGTCAGTTCTGCTCTGATACCAAGTCTGTCGGGACCCGGGGTTAGCGTATGCATCGCTACAACACAATCATAGGGAGAGCCGAGAACCGTACCCACTTGTTTAAGCAGACAAGGCCAAGCACTGAACATTCTCGGAAAGCATCGATCATGAGGGGCATCCCATCCAGGCCGGATGATCAACTGAAATGGGTCCTCATCGTCCGCACACAAGTCCAGATGATATGGGTGTTGAACTCCTATACTCATGGACAAGTCGCCTCAACCATACTATCGATTGTATTATAACCCTTACATAGACTTACTCCAGCCCGATCACTTAGTCGGTGTCTAGGGCGGGCTCGATCATACATCAAAGTGTTCACGAGACAGAGTCTCGAGAAATCGCATCGCGATGCCCCAAGCTGCGCACATCTAAGGGCCACTTGGTGTATAAAAGACTGGCAGCCAGATCACAACTAAGGTCTCGAAAACCCATACAAAGACATGCATGTTATAAACATACACGCAACACACATGCCTTGTATGAACAAAAGGTATCATTGCAATTCTCTACAAAGTATACATTTTATTGATAACTCTCACAGAGTGCACACAGAGATCACGAGACCGTGATCCAACATTACAACAAGCATGCGGAAGCAGAGTAGGTCTGAGTACAGACAAGTTTAACAAATGTCTTAGAGAAGCCTTATTTATAAACAAGCCCTTCAAGAGGGAGCCAGTCTACTGACTGGGACTACACTAGCTTGGTCTTCAGTCGTCGAGCTCGAGGAAGAATCCACCTTCGGGGTCAATGGGTTCATCTAAAACATAGAATAAGCAAACGTGAGTACAAAGTCGTACTCAGCAAGACTTACGTAGGAGCTATAGTACTCATGCACATGTATCAAGGTAAAGGGAGGTGGGGTTCAAAAGCAGAAGTGCCAGCTTTGACTTGGCTAGTCCTGAACTACGAGTACCAGACTTGAGGTAAGAAGAGTACACGAGTCCACTACATATCTCCAACCAATTACACCACTATGGTGCCTTCATCGACTTCCCCATGAGAAAGCACGCCACAACACTCACGCTTATCTTGGAAAGTTTTATAAGTATCCAATTCAAGTTGTCTAATAATCAAGCTAAATTTCCAAGCAGTCCCTTACCACGGACGCGGCTATTCGAATAGTTTTGTTAACCCTGCAGGGGTGTACCTCTACACACACATGACCATCAGTTACCGCCTTTGATCTCGACACCATTCAAGGGGTATCAGCGAGGATGCTCACCAAAACTGTTACCTCATAGACGATCTAGTCCAAGAAAGCCGCCTACTTGGGTTGGCTACCACTATCGTGAACCCGGCCGGTTTTCCGAAGTGGACCCAGATGATGTGTGCATGGTGCATAAGCCGGTCTCGGTTGAGCCGTTCTCTCACTTAGCAGCCAGGCCACAAACCTATCAGAACTCCGAACTACTGCGACATCTGGACATCGAAAGGGATGAGTTAGTAGGTTGAGAGGGGTCAGTGAGCCCAATGTGTGGTTGTACTCTTCATCTTGGATCACCACACAAGAAATCGGACTTAGGGTGGTGTTCAACGAGACAACCCACTGTGTACTCCTACACAGCTTCTCATCGTTCACCTTGTATTAGGGTAGATTCACCAACACATTTCCACCATTATCAACATGATTGCCAACATCCCGACTCACATAACAGTAACCACATTGTATCACTCTAAGCATGCAATAAGCAGTAACAATTGCAGGGGCCACATGATATCATTCAACTCCTACATTTGCTAGGATTGTGGTTTGATTATTACTGTGACAAAAGATAGGTCATGCAAAGGAATGGGTTCATCTATGCGGTAGAAACTTAGCATGGTAATCATCCTAAACAATGCATAAGCGACACTGAGAGGGCAGTGGGATTTTATTGACATGATCAATGGGGGTTTGCTTGCCTTGCTGACGAGGTTCAGTATCGGGGTCTTCAACGAAGGGGGCAGCCTCCTGTTCCAGTTCCACTTCTACTCGACAAACAACAAACAAGGAAGCAATTTAAATACAATGCACAATCACATTGTTGAAAGTTGAAACTTGATGTATATGCTTCTGATGGGTGAGGGAATTCCATTTAAAAGGAGTGTATTGCAAAAGAATTGCAAATTTAAACTCCAATTTGAATTTAAATGAATTACATATGCATGTTTGCTTCTGTTCCCCCATTTTAAAATGGTCAAACATGAAAACAAAGTGCATATTCAGAATCCTTGCATTTTTCTCATAATTTTACATATGTTATATGTTTAATTTGGAGTTAAAATGAATTAGTTATGAATTTCCAAAGTGTAATCCATTTTTTGCCATTTTCTGAATTGATTTAAATAGAAAATCATTTACTCCATCAGCCTGAGGTCATGCTGACGTCAGGGGCCCTCTGACCACTGGGACCCACATGTCAGTGTCTCACTGTGTTAATTAAACAGATTAAAATGATTTGAATTAACCAAGGGGGGATTAGCAGGGCACGTGCCCACATGGCAGTGGGTGTTAGGGGTCATTAGGAGGAGGGTTAGCGCTAAGTTAATAACGTACACGTCATCTCGCCGGCGGCTAGTCGCCGGTGGCAACCCGACGCGGCGGCGTCCACGGGGACGGTGGCTCCGGCCACCATTTGGCACACCACGACCACCAAACAGGAGCCCAGGCACACACGCTTCATCTAAGACAGACGAGCAGCATGGGGGCTCACCGGAAGGACGTCGGCGACGAGAAAGGCGGCGGCAGAGCCACGGCTGCGAGGTGGATCTTGCTAGGAGGCTCGACTTGGAGCGGGGCTAGGTGGATTCGAAGCAGTGGAGCACGGCGAAGGTGAAGGACATGGCCCCGAGCCCGATTGCTTCACGGGTGCTCGCCGACGAGCACCACGGCGGAGCTGAGCTACGGCTCCCATGGAAGATCGGTGCAGAGGAGGAGTTAGGGGCGTGGGGATAGGCAAAAGACGCAGCTGCTCACCAGGAAGGCGATGGAGCAGACGGCGTGCTTGGGGAGGAACTGGAGCTGCCGGATTTTGAAGGCGACTCGCGGCGGCCGGAGTTGCAGACGACGAAGGGGGCGGCGGCTCTGAAGCTCCTCGGGACGATTCCTTGCGCAAGGTGACGTAGTCGAGGACGGCGGAGGCGAGGGACACGACGGCGCGGCTCGGGGACGACGGTGGCCACGCGTGCTTCAATCCATGGCGACGGCGGCGTTCTGTTCTTCGCGGGGCTCAGCGAGAGAGAGGAGGATAGGCACTGGGGAGGGGGAATGGACGCACGGCGTCTCCAGGAGCTGCAAGGCGCGTCTAGGAGGCTCCAGAGGGGCAGGTGGAGGCTGGGGAGGCGTCGACGTGCTCGGCTAGCTCGGTGGCATTCCACCGAGCAGCTTGGAGGCGCGGGGTCGGGGAAGAAGACCCCTGTGCCCCTTTGGGCCGGCTGGGCCGACTGGTAAGGTTTTTTTCTATTTTCTGTTTAATATTTCCTTTCTTGATTTTCTTTTCTGTAATTTGGTTTGCCCATTAAATAAAATAGCTAGGCATTTTTATAAAGGCTCAAAATTTATATATGGACTTACATGACCATTAGCTAGTCATTCCCAAGTTTTGAACATTTTTGAAATTCAAAATATTTGAATTCAAATTCAAATAGGGGTATTTGGTTAATTCCAAGGTCCTATTTGAATATTTGAAAAATCCATGAGCATGGGGTTGGTCCCACATCACTTGATATGTGATCACACTCATTTATAAGACTTTTCAAAAATGCAAAAGGGATATTTGGAGCAACTTTATTTCTGGCCATTTGAATTAATTCATCTGGGGGGTGTTCCTTCTCCCATTTGAGTTTGAAATTGAATTCCATTTGATTTTATTTGATGAATTCAAGGTGACTTTGATCCTAGCACATTACCTAACAGAGGGTTCTGAAACCGGGGTTCACACAGATGGTTGAAATGTAGATACAACCCATAGGGAAATCCTACGAATCTATACGACAAACAAAAGGAACAAGAGATATAAATTTGAAAGCAGAAGGCTGATGACACGGACTACCTAATACTGTTCGCCAAAGGCATTTCGTATCAGGGGAAGCTCGTCAATGATTTAGGACACAAGGGGACGGCAGGTAGTAATCCACCCAAAAGGTCAGGTGGTGTACAGGGAGTCTGGCGTGAGTATCGGTACTCACCCATAAGAAGAAAGAATACAAAGGCATCGGATGATAGAAGCATCTAAATATTTAGATGCTTAAGTACAAAGGAATTATGATTTCCATAACGGTGTATAAAATTCAGATACAACGATCCAACATGGATAAATTGAATATAAGCTTGACGGTCAATCAATTCAGGTTTGATTTACCGAGATCCAGCTCATGTCCAGAGTGACGTCTGAGCCAGAAGAATGGATTCATAGGGATCAACTGATGACTGCGTGCACTAGCACACACGATGATTCAACAGATCAGAATGGCAATGCCAATGGAGGTCATCCAAGAATACAAGACAAACGGGATTAATCATAGTGCAAGAAGGTAATAAGAATCTCCAATGCAGCAGGCTGCCGAGGATTGTCGCGAGATCGAATAGTATTTCAAAGTATTTTAGGAATCACAGGAACCACTTAGGATGAATGGATCCTTGATAAAAGTGAGGAATTATCCGCAGGGTGAAAAGAAGCTGCTAGGCAGTAGGCTCAAAGGATTCTCGAAACAACGGAAAGTATTTCGATGCATCTTGTGAACACAAGAGCAACTGGGATTGAATGGATGAACGGAACGTGTATGTGATTATACATACGAACTTATCAATGGCAGGGAATTGTCAAGGGGTCGGCACAAATGGTCTCGGGAATTTTATCAGAGAGTAATCTTCGGAATCTTCCCGTGAAGCAAGCGATCATCTGTAACGAGGGGCTCTCCAGGAGGAAGTAGTCACGAGAACCTAATGTCAGAGTTAGCAAAATCTTTAACCCAAAAGAGAAGAGAGATCAGAGTCCTAGAGTAAAGGTGCGGAGAAAAAGATCCTAATAGCACCCAGTTTTGCAATGTGGGCCGATAAGCCACACGACACTGTTAGTAAACTAGTTTTTCAAAGACTAGACTCGACTTCGACCCAGGAGTTGGAAGGGGTGTCCTACAGGCAGTCGACTCTGATACCAACTTGTCACGCCCCCAAAATCAGACCGTGTACAGTAATCATACACGCAAGGTACACGATCGAGATCAAGGTGCCACGGTGAGATATCACAACACAACTCTACAAATAAAATAATACAAGCTGTTTAATACAAGCCAGGGGCCATGAGGGCTCGAATACAACAGCTCGACAACACAAAGTTAGCGGAGGCAATAGTATCTGAGTACAGACACAAGGATACAAGGTTGCCTTAAGAAGGCTAGCACAAATACCAACAGATCGAAAAGGCGAGGCCTCCTGCCTGAGAACCTCCAAACTACTCCTGGTCAACGGGGAACTCAACATCGTAGAAGGCATCGGGCTTCATGTTGCGGTGGTCGGCATCGGGGATCTCCTGCTCCTAGACTCCAGCGCTCCAACGTCGACTGCAGCGGCCGATCAGGCAAAACAAAAAGGGGAAATAAAGCAAAGGTGAGTATCTAGCATACTCGCGAGTCTTATGTCCGCTACTAAGCATTTATGCATTTGTATCAAATGGAAAGGGGAGGCTGTATATAGTGGACTGCAAGGCAGAAATCATAATAAGGATAAGAAGCTAGGCCTATCGAAGACTAGCATCTTCCGACGTGTCTTGCAGCATGAGAAGAGAAACAACCAACAATTTATATAAAGCATAAATTAACAATGAAGAAGAAGTTGCTGCAACATTGTATAATATAAGTTGTAATAATTAATAATAATAATGCCTCCGAGTTCCCCTCCTCGACTTCTCTGCGAGGAAGAAAACCCGGAACCATACAGTTTAATAGTAGTAGTTTGTAGTGGTAAGATCCAGCTTCAGCATAAAGCGTCCTGTTACCGTGGACACGGCTATTCGAATAGATTAAACTCCCTGCAGGGGTGCACTACTGTTCAGCCTGCATGCTCGGATCTCCAGGGTGGCAGGAACCTTGTTAGGGAACGCTCCACCAAAGTTATCCGACACGGCGCAGCCCATCCTAGGCTCAGCAGAGAGGCCATCCGCCAGACTATATCCTATGCGCCAATGGGTCTAGGTACCTCACCCTTGCATGCTCCTGCACGGTACGAGACTGGCCGGTGAAGCAAAAGCAAATCCAAACACACCTGCAGCAGCAAAGAAGACAAGACCGCTTCCCGGCTATCAACCCATGGTACTGCTGACGTCTGAAGAGCTTTCGAACAAACTATGACGCAGGGGAGCCCATAACTCCTTATCCCACGTGAAGGTAGTGCGTACAGGCCTTTGCGGCCTCTCAAGTCATCCACCGAACCATTTAGCATTTTAATATTATCTCGCAGACAACCGTTATCGCTATCTCACTAACAACACAACGGACAACGAACAGCAACAAGGCCCACCAGTAACGTCGGGGCCTGCCCTGTCGTCCCGTCAAAGCGCGCGGTTACCAACAAAGTGAACCGTCTCCTTACCTTGTCTCGCGTGTGCTCTTGGTAGAGCTCGACTTTTTCGTGGTTTGGTAACTCTCGCGAAATACGAGCAGGGGCCAAGCACGCTAGTAACGTCGCTCGTACCCTCCCTGTCTCCACTACTAGGGAATGCCCTTTTAGTGGCGCCCTTTTTTTGTGTTTAGTGGCGCATTAGGGATGCGCCACTAACTACAAGCCACTAATAAGGGCTTAGAGGTGGCGCATTCTGGATGCGCCACCCCTAAGGCCCTTAGGCGTGGCGCATCTCAGAATGCGCCACCTCTAAGCTCTTAGGGGTGGTGCATTCACAGTGCTCCACTAAACCCTGAAAAAATGCGCCACTAAAGAATTACAGAAAACAAAAAAAAAGAATTACAGAAAAGAATAAAAGCATTACAGATATTTTTATTATATTACAGAAATGCAAAATACAATATAACAATGAGGCGAACAATTATTGATACAAAAGAATTGCATTATAATTTTCATTACAAAGATTTACAAAGGTTTTAAGGCCAACAATATTCACAAGATTACATCCATCAAAAAATTACAATGAGTCCAACAATTATTGAAAACCGAAAGCTACTTTCGTCATCATATCTTGTTTGCTCTTCAACCTGCACAAAACAAAGCTTTAGAGGTCACATCCATATGAATCATACCAAAGGAGAACAAAGAAATCTAGCATCTATTCTTATACACAAAGAGCACCAAGAGTATTTGACACTACCATCTACTACACAAAGAGTACATCCAAATTACATCCAAATTACACAAAGAGTACATTCAATTGTTCTGACTCGGCTCGGGGAATGGGCGACATCCTTCTTTCGTCATGAAAGGCCTTGTGTCACGCAGGGCCTTTGGGCGGACTTCTATCTCCCCATTGGATGGTGCAATGTTCAACTGGAAGATCGACCCCCTCTGTAAGTGCATCAAGTGCCCTCCCCTTGAGGTTTTGGAGTTTGATGATAAAACGGTTAAGGGACTGATGTGTTTGTGAGTATACACAGGAGAACAGTCCCTGATGAGGTGTTTAACCACCAATGTCGACCCCCCCAAAATGTTGAGGAACATTGGAGAAATCGGTGTGTTTCCTGAAGAATGAAGTTGCGCGAAATCCTGAGGAAGTAGGATCCTGAAGCGTTCGGTTGAAGCTGAAGCTGAAGACGATCCTGAGGAAGTTCGCGCTGAAGACGAAGTTGAAGCGTAGTCTTCGCTAAGATTTTTTATACTTCTTGAGTAATGAAGTTGCGCGAAATCCTGAGGAAGAAGGATCCTGAAGCGTTCGGTTGAAGCTGAAGCTGAAGACGATCCTGAGGAAGTTCGCGCTGAAGACGAAGTTGAAGCGTAGTCTTCGCTAAGACTTTTTATACTTCTTGAGTCATAGGAAAACATCGCACTGTTGGAGGGGTTGAAGAAAACGAGATCCAAAGGTCTGAGGAAGTGCTCAGTTAGGAATCCTGAAGAAAAACCCTGAGGAAATCTTGTCGTCGATATGTGACGGCAGATGCCATGGGGATGGCTAAAGTGAGGGGAAGACACGAGGGAGGGAATGTCGATGGTGCCGGAATCGGGTTGGGCACAAGCACAGTGAAGACACCACGATGTACCCAGGTTCGGGGCTCTCCGGAGAGATAACACCCCTACTCCTGCTTATCTCTTATATATCAATGAAGGAACTACAATAACTTCTCTTCTATCTTCTCAGGGGAAAGAGTAAACCGCCGCCGTGGGCAAGGTCTTCTCCTGCTTCCCTGAGGAGTGACTACAGGTAGTAAATGAACTGGAGGGAGAAAGAGTTAATGAGATCTCAGGTGTGGCGTCCCTCGCGCAGGAGGGGTACCCTGGCTCTTATAGTGTGAGTCCAGGGTACTTCGGTAACTTCAGTGCCGAATGGGCCCAGCTGTCAACCTCTAGTTGGCCTGGGCCCACCGACTGCTCCTATCTGGGTGATCCGGAGCCTACGAGCGGCGTCCCATGCTGCTACCTTGTAGGGTCTAGTGATGAACAGTGGAGCTATGAGGTACGGTCTTGTCGGCCTGTCCGCGGAATCGGTGGAGAGGTCGACATCGTATCTCCCGAAAATCCTCGATGTGACTTGGCCTTCCTGCCACCCAGATATCTCGGGATATGGCATTTATGACCTCGTAATCATACCCCCGACTGGGTGTCAGGTAGCTCCGATTGCGCCTGGACCGACTGGTGGTTCCTGGGTAAGGCCGATTGCTCTGGGCAATCGGTCTTCTAGGAAACGACCTCGGTCCAGCTACAGGCCAATCGGACGATCGTCTTCAATGAACAAAGGGGTGGACCGATTGCGCCTGGGCCGACTGCCGGCACTTGGTATGGCCGATTGCCTTAGAGCAATCGGCCGTACCTCTGCCTAGCTCGGCCCAGCTGCAGCCCAATCGGCCCATCCTTGTCTTGAAAGATTGCTTCCCCTTGGGTTAGCCTACCCGGGTACCAGTCCCCCGACAGTAGCCCCTAAAGCTGTAAAGGTCCCACGGTCACTTGACCGCGGGGCCTTTGCAGTTTTTCAATTTGTCTTGAGGTTTTCCAACTGCTATGGCCTCTTCGAGTGCGTCATTCCGAGTTCGTCGGCCGACTCGGAGATCACACTCGGCTGACCTCGTTCCCATCCGATTGGATTTGGTTCCTTCTCGCTTCGTATCTTCATTTTCTGGAACAGTACCTTCTGCCGATTGCGCTCCAACGGTTACCTCCGACTTGCCCACGACGCGATCAATGGGCTGGAACCCACGACGCACGCGTGACGTGACATGACTGCCGGAGCCGACCCCCACGTCGCACGTCTCGCCTTCTGTGCCAGGATCGTCTGTGCTGATCTGTCGGTTAGCCTTCTTGTGCCCTAGGTCACACCGGGCCACATGGCCACAGGGTGATCCCACTCCCCTCCCCCGCCGCCCATATAAGCCACCGGGGGGGGGAGCCTCGCCTCTTCCTTCTACCGCACATCTCCTTCAACCTCCAGCTTTCCCTCTCTCTCTGCGCCATTGCCGCTCCTCGCGCAGATTTCTCTCCCGCGGACCTCTGCTCTCCCGCCTGCTCCGGCAACTGATTCGCGCTCCTCGCCGCCTCCGCCGCCGCCACAGCAGTTCGCCGGCGTCGTTCTAGCGCTCCGCCTCGGTCTGCTTCCTCTCCTTCCTCTTCTGCGGAACCAATGGCGCCACGACGGGACGTCTCGCAGGCGAGCCGCGGGTGCTGGAAAGGATCCCAAGCCACCGCCGCCGCCGTCGAAGCACTGATTCGCGCCCGAAAGATGCCCGCAGAGATTGAATGGCGGATCCCGGGCCAGGCCGACGTCGTGCCCAGCGCGCGCACGGGCGAGAGGGTCGTCTTCCTCGCTCACTTTGAGCGTGGATTCGGCCTTCCCGCAAGCGCCTTCTTCCGCGAGTTCCTTGAGTTCCACCGACTTCAGCCTCATCATCTCGCCGCTAACTTCATCATGAACCTTTCCGGGTTCGTGACACTCTGCGAGGGCTATCTCGGGTGCCGACCTAGCATCGCGCTCTTCAAGCGCTTCTTCAACCTCCGAGCCCACAATGCTCGAACAGGAGAGATCGTTGCCCCCACCATCGAAGGCGGCAAACCCTCCTATCCGACTGATATGACCGACTGCGGCAGTTGTCTTGCCGCAGCCGGCAAGATAAAATATCCCAGCCCCGACATCGTCCAGTCCTGCAAAAACTGGCAGACGTCGTTCTTCTACGTCAAGTCTCCCGATCAAGGCCCCGACCTCCTCAACCTGCCCGAGTTCTCACTCGCTAGGCCGGTTGAGAAGCATCAATGGGCTCTGAAGTACGGTGCTGGGGATTGCGACGTCGATGCTCAAGCCACCAGGGTCACCCAGCTGGAGCGAGAGGGACTCCTTCCCACCGACTTGATAGCGGCATGGCTTCACGCGCGAATTCTTCCCCTGCAGCGCCGAGTGCACCGTCTCTGCGACGTGTCGGGGCCTCGGGACCCCACTCGGCTCTGCACGTGGGAAATGAAGACCGAGATCCTCTGCGCCCGAGTGAAAGCCATCACCGCCAGTGCGCTGCCTGATCCTTTCCGGTTCGGGCTTGCCTACCTTACCCGACAGCGGAAACCGCCTGTGGTATGCTCCGATTACTTGTGCCTTCGATTCAGCACTTCGTTCAGTCCGACTGCCTGCTCTTCCGATTGCTCTGATCACTTGTGCCCCTTTTAGCACTTCCTTCAGTCCAACCTCATGGAGGACGGCCAGGAAGCTGGTGTGTTTGCCCCTGATCGCACGGAAGAGGACCCCATTGACCTTGAGTACAATGGCGAGATCCCTTCCGCCGACTTCAGTGAAGATGATGAGGATGAAGACGAGTCCTCTGGGGAATCCTCCGACCCCATGGACGCCGAAGATGATGATGCTGCGCGCGCCATCCCTCCAAGGACCACCACTCGGCTGCCAGCTCATGGGGGTACGCCCGACTCTTCCCTTGAGCGACTTTTGGCTGATTGGAGTGATGATGATAGTATCTCAACGGGTGCTGCTCCTGCTGCAGCTCCTCGGGATAAGCCTCCCAGGGTGCCAGCCAAACGCATCTCGGCAGCTGGCTCTTCCTCTGGTACCGCTCCCTCCAAGGTCATTCAAACCATGCCGACTGCCCACAAAGGCAAGCAGGCCCAGAAGACGACAGCTCGAAGGCCGACCACTCAGGCGCCGCTGAATGTCGCCCCACTCCGCTGCCGAATGCCTACCGGCGCACCTCGAACGATCGGGTATGCTTCTGACTTTCTGCGCAGTACTTTGCTACCTTTGCTTCTACTGACTCTTCTTCCTTTCTCCCTTCAGCGAGCCAATTGGGCTTGATGACATCGACACCGAGATCCCGGCTCGTGTCGGCGCCATCATCTCGCCCGCTGCTTCTGCTGCGGCTGTTCGCAAGCGGCCGACCGCCACCCATCACTCCTCCAAAGATGCCGAACGTGCTGCCAAGAGAGCTCGGCTCGCAGCAGCCCCGAAGACGTCTCCTTCCGACCTCGCCCCAAAGATCATCAAGCGTGCGGCCGACCCGGTATTTCCTGGTGTCGGGGGAACGCAATCGGTAGATCCGATTGCCCCATCCCCGCCACGCCGCTCCAGCCCGGCCGCCGCTGCTACAACTTCTCCCGCTCCGTCGACCGCCGTGCCCGATGCACCAATGGTGACGATCTCGCCGCCGACTGTGATGTCGGCACCGCCAACCATTGCTACCACGCCACCAGCTGTTCTATCAGCGCCGCCGACGACCACAACTCTTCCCCCAGTCATCGTTACTACCGCTGCTCCGACTCGCCCGATTGTGCCGCCGCCGCAATCGGGTGCTTCTGATTTTCAAGTGACGATGGTGCCACCAACTCTTACAACTGCCACTTCCATCGCGATTCCAACCTCAGCGCCAACGTCGACCCCCACTGCCTCGGAAGTTTTAATGCGCACGGTGGATCAATTCCGGGCCGAGTACTCTCGCGCCCGTCACGTTGGTGCTGAGGCTGACGCTGCGCTTCCTCCTCAAGAGCCCATGGCGTCCGCGCTGAGCCGAGTAAACTGCTTCGCCAACGCCATTGCTTGGGATCTGGAACAGCTCGTCTCGCATCATACGGTAACCTCTTCCTTTCCTTCCTTTCCTTCTTTTACTTTGGACATTTTTCCTCCGGTGGGTGCGCGCAAGCGCACCCAGTGGGTGTAGTCCCCGAGATTCGGGCCGATTGATTACAATCGGTTCAGATCTTCTTAGTACTTTCGCTTTTCTCGTTTGTCTTCCTCAATCGGTGGACTTTCCTTCCGGTGGGTGCGCGCCAGCGCACCCACTGGGTGTAGTCCCCGAGATTCGGGCCGATTGGTTACAATCGGTTCGGATCTTTTAGCATTTTTGCTTTTCTCATTTGCCTCCCTCAATCGGTGGACTTTCCTTCCGGTGTGTGCGCGCCAGCGCACCCACTGGGTGTAGTCCCCGAGATTCGGGCCGATTGGTTCGGATCTTCAATATTCTTTGCTCTATTACTGACTTTGTCGTGCTGTTCTTCTCAGGCTGTTATGGAGGAGAAACGAAATGTCTTCGAGAAACTTCTTGAAGCTTATACCGCCAGCCTCCGGACCCTCGCCCAGGCCCAGCTGCAGGTCAACAACCTGTCAGCCGAGACCTCCAAACTGAAAGGTATCTTCTAGCCCATCTGCCTTTTCTCCACTAGCCGATTGCTCTAGCGCTCATATCTCTATGCTCTCTTCTAGCTACTGTTCCTCTGGTAGGTGACCTCCAGGGCCGGATTTCTGAATTAACTGCAAAACTTAACCAGCAGAGCCCAGCTCTCGCCAAAGCTTCTGAAGAAGTGATTCGGCTGCAAGGGGTAGAGACTGACTTGAACCGGACTATTCACAATCTTCGCGGCGAGATGGCAGCTCTTGAAAAGAAACATCTTGCGGACGTTGCTGCTGTGACGGCTACCAGCGCTGGGCTTCTTGCCGAGCGGGATGCCGCAGTCTCCGCCCGAAATGCTTTACAAACCGAGAGGGATGAAGCAGTCGCCGCGCGGGATTCCATTCGCAAGGATCGCGACGAGCAGATCGCCAAATATGAAGAAATGGAGAAGCAGCATCTTGAAGAGAATGCTCGAATGCGCCGCCGAGCCAAAGGTTTCTGCGACTCGCTAACTGACATGGATCTTCTCCTTAGCGGTGAGTCTTCCTTTATGCCGATTGCATCTTCCGATTGCTTTCTTCTTGTACCCGATTTCTCACATTTTTCCTTCTTGACCCAGAGGCCTGGCCCGAATCTGAGGCGGCTGCCTACGCCGCTGTCGCCCAGTCTCGGGAGGATCATATCGCTGCCGGAGGGACTTGCGACCGCGCGGACAGCGTCTGGACCCGACATGAATATCTGATCGGCACTCAAGGTCGCATTCCGGTCATGCAGGGAGTGGCCCTGTCCTTCAAACTCGGAATTCTGAAGATTGCCAAAGCCCTGTGGCCGGCGGCTGAGCTCAAGGCCGGACTAAAGAGAATGTAACATGCTGCCGACTCCTCCGCCGAGGTCCGCAAGGACGACCCACAAGAGGAGGAAGATTCTGATCAAGGGGAAACTCCGAATGCGACCACTGAGCAAACTCAGATTCTCCTCAAAGCTATCCCCCGTCGGATCGATGTTCTGCTGAATTCCGCGGGTCGTACTGGTGCGGAGACCGCCCTTCAGACACTATTGACTTGGTACCCTCAGGTGAAACTCTCCAAGTTATACAGCCTCCGAGATGGTGCCGGGGACCTTCTTGAGAAAACCTACGCTGAAGTCAATCGGCTGGCCAGCACTATGGCTAACTGGTTCTCTCCGTATGACTACACTCCATATCTTGATGACGGAGGGAATCCACTCCCTGCTCAACTATCTCTGCGCTAGCCGAGGAGCCTTCCGACAGCGATTCATCTCAGACCTCTCCGAAGACGAAGCGAGCTGATGCTGCCGGTTCTGAAGCTCAATCGGATCCATCTGCTCCATCCTCCAGCTCGGTGCCTCCGACTGCTTGAGATGTGCCATCTTGATTTGTATTCGGACTGTCCACCTGCCGATATTAGATCGGTTTTACTTTTCTTTGTAAGACAATTCTGCCGACACCCACTTGATGTAATGAACTTATTCGGCCTTGGGCCTGTTACTTTTGATGCAAATCGATTGCTTGTTTTAACTGTTTTGATGTGCGATCAACTTTGCGTCTTTGCCGGTTTCTTTCATCGGCTGCGCTTGGGGATGTTTACTGTGTCGATCTTGCTGCCGACATGCGGTCCCCGATCGGATCAACAGTAGAACGTCCAGCCAAGGTTCGATGAGTTTTTATTTTTACACGACAAGATTCTTAACGCAAAGGATTCTGCAACAGCAGGCGCCGATTGCTCGCTTCTGGATCTAGTGTCCGAGTTTGCGGCGCAATCGGCGACTTTATCTCGTTGGCGCTGCTTGTGGTGGCATGTTTCGAGTTGTTTCCCGGGATTTGTACTACCGACTGCCTCACTCGTCACCCTTTTCAATGCCACAAACCCCTTAGTGATTTGCGCTTGAGCTGGGTGTCCGATTGCGAGCCAGCCTGCAGTCCCCGTGCCACGATGGATTATTTTCTTGACCTCGTGGTCGGCCAGTCCCCGGGTATGCTATGCACATCTCGGGTCTGACGGAGCGTTGCCGATTAGGGCTAGCTCTTCGAATGGAATTATACGAAAAGTACTCGAATGCTCATTTTCAGAGACATGATAACTTTAACTGATTGGTTGCCGAATGGCTTACATGAACTTATGCCGTTCAACTATAGAACGGACATAACAACTCGGCATTCCACGGCCGCTCTGTCTCTACTCCCGATGTGTCCTTGTGCCGAGTTCCCTTGGTGCAATCAATCAGGTAGTAGGAGTTGTTTTTGAGCGCTCTACTGACAATAAACGACCCTTCCCAAGGTGAGGATAGCTTGTGCTGCCCATCTGACTTCTGGATTCGGCGGAGCACCATGTCCCCCTCTCGGAAAGAGAAAGGTCGAATCTTCTTGCTGTGGTAGTGCCGCAACTTCTGCTGATAGATTGCTGACCTAGACAAGGCCAACAAACAAGCTTCTTCTTTGAGGTCGACGCCGTCTTCTCTTGCTAACTTGGCTTCTTCTTCAGTGTATAAAGCGTGCCGAGGTGAATCAAACTCGATGTCGGAGGGGATGACTGCTTCTGAACCATATACCAGGAAGAAAGGAGTGAATCCAGTCGAGCTATTCGGCGTGGTCCTCAAACTGAAAAGTACTGCGGGGAGCTCATCAATCCATGCTCCAGGTGCCCTCTCAAGTGGCTCTACCAATCTGGGCCTGATACCCGATAGGATTAGTCCATTTGCCCTTTCGACTTGACCGTTGGACTGTGGGTGTGCCACAGATGCCAGATCAAGTCGAATGCCTTGCTGAGATGCATATCGAGCCAATGCCCCCTTTGCAAAGTTTGTGCCGTTGTCGGTGATGATGCTGTTAGGAACACCATATCTGCATACGATGTCGGCCACAAACTTGACTGCAGTCGGTCCATCCAACTTCTTGATTGGTCTTGCTTCGATCCACTTGGTAAATTTGTCGATTGCCACCAGGAGATGTGTCATGCCGCTTCTAGCTCTCTTGAATGGTCCGACCATGTCCAAACCCCAAACTGCAAACGGCCAAGCTATTGGGATGGTCTTCAGTGCCGATGCTGGCTGATGACTCCTTGCCTTGAATCGCTGACAACCCTTGCAGTGCTTCACAAGATTTTCAGCTACTGCGAGTGCAGTTGGCCAGTAGAAACCATGCCGGAAAGCCTTGTTGGCGATTGCCTTTGCTGACGTGTGATGACCACATTCACCCTGATGGATGTCTCTGAGCAGCTCCAAGCCTCTGTCCTCTTCAACACACCTCTAAAGAACACCAGTCGGACTCTTGCGCATCAGCTCATTGTTGATGATTGTATATGCCCAAGATCGGCGACTGATCTGCCTGGACAATGCCAAATCTGGTGTAAGGGTCCCGTCTGCCAAAAAATCTCGAATCGGCTGTGCCCATGATGGCGCACTGACCACTACCATTACTGCTGCTTGCTGGGGGAAGACTTCTTCTTGGACTTCGGTCTCTTGAGCATTGGCCTGCTCGATCTCGGCCTCTTGAACCTCTGCTATATCTTCTTCCGCTTGTGAACTGCCGACTGCGGCGCTTGGCACGCATTCGGCAGCCTCTGGTGCTGACTTCTCATCTGGGGTTGAAACTTCATTACTGCAATCGGCAATTTCTGATATCACTTGTTCTCCAGAGGTTGTGCCCTCTGGCGCAGCCTCTGCTTGCTTCTCTGTAGTATCGCTCTTCTTCTTCTCTTCTGCAGCCCCTGGTTTGCAATCGGCAGCCCCTGGTGCTATTGCCGAGACACCCTGAGCGCTGGATTGCTTCTTCATGGTTGCAGGCTTGTCCGGTTGAACTTCTTTTGCCTTTCTCAGAGCTTCAAGATCGGTCTCCGAGATAAAAATGGACTCGGAAAGCTTCTCCTTTTGCTATCCTTCTCACAAAATCACATTGCCAAGTGGTGTGCGCAGACGGCCTCCCAGGCGTGCTGTGCAACTTACATGGTGCATCCAACATGTCCTCAAACGTGTACTTGGGCTTCATCTGCCCTGGAGGTCTCACGTTGGGTCTCATCTTCCGACTGCCTCCTGCAGCCGCCGGGTCTTCCTCATTCTGAACAGCGGCCACCTGCCGACTGCCATACTGAGTGTCGGGTTGCTCGTCCTTTCGCTTGCCGTTGTTCTGCTGGTTGTTGTTGTTGTTGTTGCGGTTGTTCTCTCTTTTTTCTTTCCGACTGAGGCCTTGGTTTCCTGTGTCCGACTGCGGAGCCCCTGGTGACTGGATCACACCTCCAACTCCGAGTTGGATAGGGCGCATCGCAGAATCGGACATAGCGAAAGCATTTGCCACCTTCATGAGCTCGGCGAGCGACGTGAAGTCTTTGCGGAGCAGCTTGTGCTTCAGCATTGAATTGGCCAGGCATCCATCAGTGAAGTACTGAATGGCCTGAATCTCATGGACTCATTCGCATGAATTCTTCAACTTGATCCATCAAGACAGGTAATCTCGGAGGGGCTCGTCCTTGCCTTGCACGCACAAAGCTAACTGCCGAGGGAGGTTGGGCCTTTCATATGTGCTTGTGAAATTGTGGATGAACACAGTCGTGAAGTCCTCCCAACAGTTCACACTGTCCTTGGGCAAACTATTCAGCCATGTCCGAGCTGAACCCTGCAGCATGAGCGGTGCATAGCGAACTGCCACACGCCGATTGCCTCCCGCAATGCGAACTGCTGTCAGGTAATCAGACAGCCAGTCCTCAGGCTTTACCGAGCCATTGTACTTGGGGGTATCTCTCGGCAGTGTAAAGCCTTTGGGGAACTTCTCCGTCCGAATGCGATGACCGAAACATGCTGGGCCAGCTTCTCCTTCTTCATCTTCCTGGGCCTCCTTCTCCAGGAGCTCAATGCGATGCCTTGCATCATCCTGACCGATTTGGCGAGGGCCAAGTCGGGTGCTGATTGCTGGTCTCGGTGCCGACTGCTGCGGCATGTCCTGGCGCCTGCTGTTAACAGCCGGCTCTTCCATTCTTCTGCTTGCTGCTGGGCGATTGCTTCTGACCTTGCTGTCATGCCGAGATGGCGCGGGCCGATGCCGATTCTGGCGCAACGCATTCGACCGCTGGCCGGCTCCCGGATTCGGCCTCACAGTTCCTCTTGATGCCTCTGGCTCAGCATTCTGATTGCCCCTTGCCGCAAGCCTCTGCTCTTTTGCGGCCGCTATCAGTTCACGCATTCGGCGCGACTGCTCGCGCCGCTCATCTCCTTCCAACTCTTCCAGCTCAAGCGCTATCTGCTCGGCTGCTCTCAGATTCTTGTCGGGTGTGCTATATGTGGGCCTTTGGACAAACGTCGATTGCACCGGTTGCTCCGGTTGTGCCGGCCTTCTCGGACGCTCCGGTTGCTCAGCCCCAGACAACTGCTGGTTGACTGCCCGGCCTCGGCTTCTCAGGTCTTCCAGGACTGCAGGCTCAATCGGCCGACGCGGTCGTGCATGCGCTGCGTTGTATTCCCGAGTGATGGCTCCCAGCCGACGCTCCTCAGCCAGCACTTGCTCGGCCCTGCGAGCCAGTGCAAGCCGTTCCGTTTCCAGCTCGGTATGCACTAGCTCCGGATCACCATTCCTGTTCACGGGTGTGTACAACACATCCCGCAACGCACTGGTGCCGATTCGCTCTGCTGCATCAGCCACTTCCTTTGCCTTCCTTGCTGCGCTTGCCGAGTCCCGATTGGTCGAGGACGACGCTCCCGCCATCATGACCTCAGCGTGCAGTCGGCCCTCCCCTTGGCCAGGTGCTGCGACGCAGCCCCTGGTCAAGAGAGGGTCTGTAGCACATGAGAAAACTCGGATGTCTCTTGGATATGCCTCAGGGAAGGCACCGATGAAGAGACGGTGACTTCCCACCTGCAGCGACACCCCGGGCGGCAAGGGAGCTCCTTCCTTGTACCGCGCCGAGTAGTCCACCACATAGTCGATTGCCCCACGCCTTAGAATCAGGCCAGAGGCGTGGCTACCGCCCGATGCAGAGATTGATCCCGTCCGGATCTTGACTCCAGTCGACGCCTCGGTCAGCCCCACGGTAGGCGCCAACTGTCGTCGATATGTGACAGCAGATGCCATGGGGATGGCTAAAGTGAGGGGAAGACACGAGGGAGGGAATGTCGATGGTGCGGGAATCGGGTTGGGCACAAGCACAGTGAAGACACCACGATGTACCCAGGTTCGGGGCTCTCCGGAGAGATAACACCCCTACTCCTGCTTATCTCTTATATATCAATGAAGGAACTACAATAACTGCTCTTCTATCTTCTCAGGGGAAAGAGTAAACCGCCGCCGTGGGCAAGGTCTTCTCCTGCTTCCCTGAGGAGTGACTACAGGTAGTAAATGAACTGGAGGGAGAAAGAGTTAATGAGATCTCAGGTGTGGCGTCCCTCGCGCAGGAGGGGTACCCTGGCTCTTATAGTGTGAGTCCAGGGTACTTCGGTAACTTCAGTGCCGAATGGGCCCAGCTGTCAACCTCTAGTTGGCCTGGGCCCACCGACTGCTCCTATCCGGGTGATCCGGAGCCTACGAGCGGCGTCCCATGCTGCTACCTTGTAGGGTCTAGTGATGAACAGTGGAGCTATGAGGTACGGTCTTGTCGGCCTGTCCGCGGAATCGGTGGAGAGGTCGACATCGTATCTCCCGGAAATCCTCGATGTGACTTGGCCTTCCTGCCACCCAGATATCTCGGGATATGGCATTTATGACCTCGTAATCATACCCCCGACTGGGTGTCAGGTAGCTCCGATTGCGCCTGGACCGACTGGTGGTTCCTGGGTAAGGCCGATTGCTCTGGGCAATCGGTCTTCTAGGAAACGACCTCGGTCCAGCTGCAGGCCAATCGGACGATCGTCTTCAATGAACAAAGGGGTGGACCGATTGCGCCTGGGCCGACTGCCGGCACTTGGTATGGCCGATTGCTTTAGAGAAATCAGCCGTACCTCTGCCTAGCTCGGCCCAGCTGCAGCCCAATCGGCCCATCCTTGTCTTGAAAGCTTGCTTCCCCTTGGGTTAGACTACCCGGGTACCAGTCCCCCGACAAATCTCGTGCAGTAGAAGTTCAGTTCCTCGGGTGTCTGAGACGTTGTTCTTCAGGACACTGAGGAATCTGTCTTCGGTTGAGGAGTCTGGAGACTGCGAGTGCAGTTCTCCTGAAGAGAGAGAAATCTCCTGCAGTAGAAGTTCAGTTCCTCGGGTGTTGAGACGTTGTTCTTCAGGACACTAAGGAATTTGTCTTCGGTTGAGGAGTCTGGAGACTGCGAGTGCAGTTCTCCTGAAGAGAGTGAGATCTCCTGCAGTAGAGGTTCAGTCCTCATGTGTCTGAGACGTTGTTCTTCAGGACACTGAGGTAACTAACTTCGGTTGAGGAGTCTGGAGAGAGAATATTTTGACCATGCCACGTGTTGCGTGGTGAGAGGCTAGAACTTGTCTAGCAACGGTCATTTCTGAGGGCATGAGAGTAATTACATGCATGGGCATTTATGTCCTTTCACCTCGGGTTGCTCCGCGGCTATAAATAGCCACCCCCAGCCCCATTTGTGGGTTGGCTGCTCCGACAGAAAAACTGACACTTGTCATCTGAGAGCAACCCACCTCTGAGGAAACTGAAGAACCTATGTGAGGAAAAACCACCAGCCTGAGTAGTTGAGCATTTCTGAGGAAGTCGGTTCGAGTGATCCGAAGTTTTTTACTCTTGAAGACTGTGATCTTCCAGCCGGTGTAGAAGTCTTCAGTCTGAGGAAGTCAAGATGCAATTGTGACTTCCCGGAGTGACTGAGTCTGTGAACGTTTCGGGAGTCTACCTTGAACACTCACCTGAGTTATTGGAAGGAGTCTGAGGACTTTAGTTCAAGGAGAACAAGGTGAAGACTATGTCTTCTGAGTTGAATCTCAGCCTCTCCAACCAGACGTAGAGTTGTCACAGCAACTTGAACTGGTCTACCAAACCAATGTCTTCAATCTCTGGTGCTATCTCTTCAACCTCTTAAGCTTCAGTATTTGATATGATATGCTTCAGCTCTCCCTCTGCTCTTTGTCTTCATACTATGCATCTGAAGCACTTCTGCTTATCTGAATTGATTTATTTCTGTTGCATTATGATGAGCTGCCCTAATGATTACATTCTGTGAAGTTTTATTTCTTCATGATTTTGGTTACTTCTTCAGCTTCATGATTTTCTTCAGCTTCATGATTGCTTCAGTCCTGAAGAAAACCAAAATCTGGTAGTAAAATTGAAAACCTCCCATTCACCCCCCTCTGGTCGATATATTGCACTTTCAATTGGTATCAGAGCTAGGTACTCCCTTGTTCTGTGTGATTCGGTTTAACCACCTGGAGTTTTAGTTATGTCGACCTCAGGTACAATGAGCGTTGCCTCAAACTGCCCCATCTTCGATGGAACGGACTATCCATACTGGAAGAACAAGATGAGGATGCATCTTGAAGCCATTGACAAGGATCTGTGGGACATTGTTGATCAAGGCATTCCTGAAGCAAATCTGATGACTGCACCCGAAGTTGTCAAGAAAAACTGGCAGCTTGATGCAAAAGCTCGAAGCATCATTGGTGGTCATCTCAATAAGGCTCAGTTCAACCGTATCAGTGGTCTGGATACTGCAAAGAAGATATGGACAAGACTGTCTAAAGTTAATGAAGGAGTCTTAGCTCAACGAGACTCACGAGTTGATACACTCCGCAGTCTCTTCAATCGGTTCAAGAGGCTGGATAATGAGCACGTGCAACAAACCTTTGACAGACTCACTGACATATCGATTGAACTTCAAGCTCTTGGTGCTGTTGATATCACAGATCATGAAGTTGTGAAGAAACTGCTGAGGTCATTGGATGACTCATTTGAGTTCCTATCACTGATGATTCAAGAAAGGCCTGACTTCAAGACTCTAGATCCAGCAGACATTCTCGAGCGCCTCAATGCTCATGAACTGAAGCTCTCTGAAAAACGAGACTTATACAGCCCCACGCCTAAGGTCCACGCGCTAAAAGCTAGAGCACGAAGAGTGTCCTCTGATGAAGAGTCTGAGGCTGATACTGATAATCCTGAGACTCTCAGCCGTGAACTTGCTCTCCTTACTAGAAAGTTTCAAAGGTTCACGAAGAAGAATCACTTCGGAAATTCCTCAAGATCGTCCTCAAGAAAAAGCAAAGATGATGATTCTGTCGAAGCTAGAAAGAGAGTTTGCCACAAGTGCAAGAAACCTGGGCATTACATCGCTGAGTGTCCTCTATGGGAAAAGGAAGCTAAACTGAAGAAGAAAGGGAAAGATGAAAGTTCTGATGAAAAGACAAAGAAGAAATCCTCAAGATCCTCAAGGTCTACTGGATACAGAAATAGCAGTTCCCGTAAGGCTCGCGCTTATCTCGGGAAAGAATTGGACTCGGAAGAATCTGGTTCCAACCCTGATGCTGAGGAAGAAGAATCTGAAGAATCTGAGGGTGTGTCTGGTTTGGCTCTTGCCACGACACTTGTATCAAAATCAATCTTCAGCACTGAGGAATCTGGTCCATCACATGCTGATGATGAAGCTGAAGACACAACTCCTTCCTTCTGCTTCATGGCCAAGTCCTCCAAGGTATCTTCTTACTCATCATCAGATGAACCCTCTGATGAAGAACCTGATGAAAACTATGCTAAACTTGCTAAATTTGCATCTAAGCAACAACGTGCACTTGAAAAGACTCACATCTCATTAAACAAAAGTGATGATATGTTGGTTGAGGAAATGACGAAGACTCAAAAGTTGACTTATGAATCAAAAATTTCTTTAGTCAAAGTTTGATGACTTGTTCAATCGGCATGAGGCACTCCTTACTGATCATGAAAAGCTGTCTCATGAGTTCCTCATGAGGAAACAAGAACTTGAACATGTAAGGATGTCTCATGACGATCTGAGGAAAGAAAATGATTCACTCCTCTCCCAACAGATCATCATGCCACAAGAAGGATTTAATCCTCCCTGTTTAAAATGCATTGAACATGATTGTATCATCTCTGTGCCTAGTTCCTCAATGTCTTCAGACTCTGTTATTTCTATTGCTTCTGTGGTATCTAACCCCTCATCTGAGGATACCATAGACATTGCTGAAGAAAATGCTAGGTTGAAGAGTCTACTGGAAACCGGCATGTTCAAGAGTCTGAAAGGACATCAGACCCTTTGTGACATCCTCAAGAAACAGATCCTCAACAGGAACCCGAGGAAAGAAGGTGTCGCATTCACTCGGAAACTCAACCCTGATGGGTCTTACTGGAAACCTGAACAATATCCAGAGACCACTTAGGTTCGGGCAAAGACGCCTCCTCCTGATCCCTATAATTTATCTGGTTATGATACTGTTTCTTCAGTTGTGATGAATGAGTCCTTTGACTCAAACTATAAACTATTTAAGAATGGTAATGGTGAGGTATTCGCCAGATAAATCGGAACTAACTGCAGGAACGGTCCTCCAGTCAAGCAGATCTGGGTTCAGAAGGACCTCATCACTAACCTTCTTGTGAATACAGATGCAAATGAGTTGAGGATGTCCTCAGTGGACAATTCTTCAAAAAGTCAAGAATATGAGCATGTTTCATCTAATCACTTTGTTCATAGGGAAGCTCAAAACAAGAATGCTTACTCCTATGATTATCCTGATACCTCACCCGTGAGGCAATACTCTCCTCGTCGTTCCTCAAATGCTTCAAAACCACCCGTGCGAATGTGGGTGGTTAAGAAGAACTAATCTCTTCTATAGGAACGCGTCCTGAGGCAAACTAACCATATTGCAGATCCTATGCCCAGGACGAAAATTATGTGTCAGCTGAATAATATTGTTATACTGAAATCCTGAGGCTTAAAATCCTGAGGAATACAGTCCTGAAGAATACACGAATTCTTCAAAGTGATGCTGGCTCATAACTTGTTGTGTGAGATACTAACTCTTCTGTAGGAAAATTCTTCGGGGAGAACTGAATGGATTATGGATAGTGGATGCACGAATCATATGACTGGTGACATAAATCTTCTCATGGAATCTTTTCTGAGTCCGTCATCGAAGAAAACAATTTCATTCGCTAACCATCATAATCACAAGCTATATCAAATGGATGTAAAAAGTTCATTCCTCAATGGTAATGTCGAGGAAGAAGTATATGTTGCTCAACCTCCAGGTTTTGAAGACGCAAAGAAGCCTGATATGGTGTACAGATTGAAGAAAGCTCTGTATGGACTGAAGCAAACCCCATGGGCTTGGTATGACACATTGCGTGACTTCCTCATCAGCAAGGGCTTCAAATTCGTCAGCAACGCAATGGCACCTTCATCTCTCAAGAGAAGTACCTCAAGAAATGCCTCAGGAAACTCGGGGTGCAAGACTGCAAAGGTATCAAGACCCCGATGCCTACAAACGGATGCCTCGGTCCTGATGAAAATGGCAAGGACTACGATCAGAAGGTATACCGCTCCATGATTGGTTCTCTGCTATACTTATGTGCTTCAAGACCTGACTCCTGAAGCACAACACACGATGCGTCGTACTCTTCAACTCATGAGGAACTACCTTGCTAAGTGTGAAGAAATTAATGTGGAATTGACTCAAGATCCATACGACAATTGTATGGTATCAAGTGTCACATTCCTTATAAGGTGGGTAGCGCCACCGCCCAAACACCTCAGGATTTGGTGTTCCTCAACTTCCTCAGGATGTGTTGTTACTCAGCTTCCTCAGGATTCGAAGTCTTCATTTTTGATGATTACCGTGTTTGTCCTCAACAGTCCTCAAGCTCGAGCGCTACCGTCGCCGGAGTTCGCCGTCGCCGGGGACGAAGACTCATTGTTCCTCAGCATTCGCCTCAAGTCTGGTATGCTTATTCCTCAGTGGTTTATTCCTCAGCATCTTATTCCTCAGTACTGTTGTGTCCTCCACCCAGTTAATCCTCCACTGTACTGCTAGCTTTCTGAAACCTATACCTATGCCTCATTCCTTTGTTTTCCTCAGCCTATTCCTCATGAACGCATATAACCGTACCACACTTACCTCGCAACTTAATTCTGTCACAGGTACATGTCTGCTGAGGAATCGTATGGTTCTCATAGTCTCACTTCATTTGCAGCTCAGCTCGAACGTACAATTCCTCAGTCTCCTCAGCTGAAGAAAATGCCTCCTCGACGCAAGCACACTGATACTGCTAAAGAATTACCTCCTGAGCTCTATGAGAAACTGAAGACTCCAGAACGTGAAACTGCTGATGATCGTAAGAAAAGGGTCTAGAAGATCACAAGAGAATGGGCCAAGCGTTGGGTGGCCTATCAATGGCTTAATCCTCAACATGAGGAAATGTTTGCCGTTAATCCGCCACTGAAGACATTGGGTATCAAGGCTCGACCTCCACCTGCACCAGGCGTCATTCCTGATCCCACAACAATGCGCACTCCTGAAGAATTTCCTGCGGCATATGAGCAGTACCTCAAGCGCTCTCGCAGCCGTGTCAAGAATCTGGTCCATGACATGACTGCTTCAATACAGATTCCGCCTCAAGATCAGTCTCAACCCAGACAACAACCTCCGCCTCAGCACCGCAAAAAGGCTCCTGGCTTGAAACCTCAAGTTGTTGGCTCCTCATGTCAACGCACAGATGGTGCTGCCCCCTCCTCAAGGATACGCACTGATGAATCTGGTGCTCCTGAGGCTTCAATCACAATGCCTCAGCCTCAGCTGAAGACCAAAACTGTTCTTCAACGCGGCCCTCGCCCCTCACCAAAGAAAACTGCTATGCGTGGTGCCATTCATCATATTCCTCAATCTTCTGATGATGAAGATGACTTTGAGGATTTGGCCAGCTTCGTCGCCACTGAAGCGGATAAGATTGAATACGTGCGTGCTGCGTCCAGACGCAAAGCTGAAGCAACGGGTTCAGAAATCCCGCTTCTCCTTGATCCCAAGAAGATCTTGGAGTACATTGAAATTTGGTCTGTTAAGCCTGACACTCCGCTTGATGATTTGGACATCCCGAAAGACATCAAATTCTATGTTCAACAATTCCTCATAAACGAGATTCATCAACGAGATCTTCAGAAACAGTTGAAGGCCAAACTGAAGAAAGTCCACAGTGACTTCAAAAAGAAACCTATCACTGATGTTACTCCTCAGGAGTTTATAGAGCATCAATGTGAAGTTCAACGCCTCAACATTGAGTTCGCTGCCAACCGTACTTATATTGGCAAATCCAAAGAACGGATCTCTCAACAGGTGGCAAAGTTGATGAAGCTTCGACAGCCTGCTTCCTCAGTACCCACTGATGCCACTGCTAAAAGCCTCAAGCGCCTGCCTGAAGCCCAACCCTCAACTCCACCTGCTGCGAAGAAGCCTACTGTTGAAGAACCCATTGATGCTACACCACTTTCCTCAGCTCCTCCGACCAAACAGGCCGCTGA
Source organism: Bromus sterilis (assembly GCA_950022295.1). Classification (NCBI taxonomy): domain Eukaryota; kingdom Viridiplantae; phylum Streptophyta; class Magnoliopsida; order Poales; family Poaceae; genus Bromus; species Bromus sterilis. The sequence goes on along the minus strand of OX465599.1, from coordinate 275,681,479 downwards.
TACCACCGTTCATATTACTGCTGCCTCAACTCCACCTCAAAATCCTCAGCGCAGCTTAATCGTCTTCACTCCACCCCCTGCTGCAACACCCATTGTTCCAACTTCACCGTCCCCACCGCCACCAACTATCACTGAAGTTGAAGACATGGACGTCGACATTATGGATGATGGAACTCCTCGTGTCCATGATGATGACTATGGGCTGACACACTCACCCACTCATACCGTCTTCTCACCTGAGCCTCACTCTGACACCGTAACCGAGGTGCTTCCTGACACTTCTCTGCAGTCTGAAGACTCTGTTGGTGCATCGTCCTCAGCGTCTGATGATGATGACCCCGAAGCCTCCAGTGCTCCAAAAAATTATGCTGCTAATACTGATGCTGCAGAAAACACCACCACTGATACTGATGCAGCTGACACTACAACTGCTGATCCTCAGCCAGACCCACCTGCTGCTAAAACTAAAGCTGAAGCCGACCAAAGCACAACAGCCCCTCCTGAAGCAGAAACCAGTACAAATGTTGAAGCTTCAAAGGATGGATCTGAAGACAAACACGCCACATCGCCTCGTCTCCCCAAGGACATCAACACATCTGTGCCTGATGCATCTGCAGCGACTCCGCCTCAGCCTCAAGCTACTCTTCAGATTGAAGTGCCTCAAGCGCCTTCCCCACCTCAAGGCCCAGTTCAAGCTCGGTCCTTATGTCCGATGCAGAAGCGACCATTCTTCCGTGACCTTGAAGCTGATGATACTCCAAGCTTTGATGCTACTGATTTCTTCAACGCCATGAGTTTCTTTCAAGAGGGGATTCAAAATCCGTATCACTCTGCTCCACCTCGAAAGCTGCTGAGGTTCTGGACTGCCACTCAGAAGAACTACTATGCTTCAGTGCTCTACAAGCAAAACAAACTGTTTCCTCACAAGCACATCCCTCTGATGGATATGGAAGCCGTTCCTTGCTTCAACAATGTGCTTCAGGATCTGCATCATGCCAAGCTGCTTCAGTTCTGCTCTGAATGCATACTCTGGATATCAACACCTGGGTCCTCGAGTGGATGACTGAGCATCATCACTACACCATCACTGTTCCTGAAGAAATTGACATTCTTGAGTTGCCTTAGTGCACTTCCCCTGCTGCCTGCTCCTATGGGTTTCAAATACTTCGAGATGACCTGATGAACATGCTCATGAAGCCTCAGGCCCCTGAAGCCCCAGCTCGCACAAAGTTTCCAGTCTCTGAGCTTCATTATCTGCCGAGTACAATGTATCGGATTCTGGCGAAGACCTTCTACCCCATCAAAGGCTATGAATCCACTGCTGAAGAAGTCATTGGTGTCATGAAGAACATACTTCACAACCTCTGCATGTCTGGGCCAATCAATGTTCCTGACTTCTTCAGAACTCTAGTTGATGCTGCACAGAATCCTCATATCCTGAAGCCATACGCGCCTTGGATCATGAAGCTAATCCGAGCAGTGACTGGAATTGATTTCCAACCTGATCACCCGAATCACAGGACTTATCTTCCGCCTGTCGAAGTGCTTCAGCATACTATTGCTTCAAATGACAAAGGCAAAGGCATCTTCTATGAAGAAGTTCTCCCGACCAATTCCCTCGGTGGAAATATTCGTCATCCTCAGTCTCGCACAACTGATGAAACAAGAACTCATGCCTCAACTGAGGATACAACTCAGGCTCGAGTGATGACTGATCGAGAGCTTCTGATTAGTCTTCATCAGAAAGTTGATAGAAATCATGACTGGGTAAAGCGTCAGATTTCTGAGATTCTCAGCTATATGGCTCACACGCATTCTTCTGTGAAGAAAGTGCATCAGTATGCTCATCATACATATCAACATCTTGATGCCCTGATGAGAGAAGTAATCACCCCTAAAGACCTTGCCAAGTTGGAGCTTCAACAGCCTCCGATTCCTGCCATCAGACCCCCAAGACAATTCAGACGCTGCACAACTCCTCCTCTGGCCATGGATTCTTATTCTTCAAACCAGGAGATGACTGCTGAAGAAGCTGAAGACACTGCTGGATGTCCTCACACTGCAACGGATTGCCTCAGGCGTGACTCACCTCAGCCTTGAAGCAACTTCAAAGGGGCGTTAGCCTCAGTTTTTCCCTTATTTGTTCATTTTATGACAAAGGGGGAGAAATCTGTTAGTCTTCAAGCGGGTTTTAGTTATGGGGTTCTTCAGTTACAACTCTCGTTCTTCAGATTTTTTTGTAACGAGTTGTAAACTGTAATTTTGGTGTTTGCCTGATACTATTCCTTAGTTACCTCATGCTATTTCCTTTTTTTGTAACGAGTTGTAAACTGTAATTTTGGTGTTTGCCTGATACTATTCCTTAGTTACCTCATGCTATTTCCTCACATTTATCATATATGCATGTGATTATCTCTGCAAACATCTCTATCAGTGCGTTGTTTAATTCCTCAAACACTTCATAACATGCACTGCTACAAAAATGCCTGGATATAGGGGGAGCTCCTCATATACCTCAAAATGCTTTAGATATTAAACATTCTTCAACTTATATGCATATCCTCAAGGGGAGCTTCACTATATTCAGCTTAATGTTAAAAATGTTCTTCAAAGTTTTTTTTTATTCTTCAAACTCATAATTTTATCCCCGTTGAAGCTTAACCTGATTGTCATCAAATCACCAAAAAGGGGGAGATTGTAAGTGCATCAAGTGCCCTCCCCTTGAGATTTTCCAGTTTGATGATAAAACAGTTAAGGGACTGATGTGTTTGTGAGTATACACAGGAGAACAGTCCCTGATGAGGTGTTTAACCACCAATGTCGACCCCCCCAAAATGTTGAGGAACATTGGAGAAATCGGTGTGTTTCCTGAAGAATGAAGTTGCGTGAAATCCTGAGGAAGTAGGATCCTGAAGCGTTCGGTTGAAGCTAAAGCTGAAGACGATCCTGAGGAAGTTCGCGCTGAAGACGAAGTTGAAGTGTAGTCTTCGCTAAGACTTTTTATACTTCTTGAGTAATGAAGTTGCGCGAAATCCTGAGGAAGTAGGATCCTGAAGAGTTCGGTTGAAGCTGAAGCTGAAGATGATCCTGAGGAAGTTCGCGCTGAAGACGAAGTTGAAGCGTAGTCTTCGCTAAGACTTTTTATACTTCTTGAGTCATAGGAAAACACCGCACTGTTGGTGGGGTTGAAGAAAACGAGTTCCAAAGGTCTGAGGAAGTGCTCAGTTAGGAATCCTGAAGAAAAACACTAAGGAAATCTCCTGCAGTAGAAGTTCAGTTCCTCGGGTGTCTGAGACGTTGTTCTTCAGGACACTGAGGAATCTGTCTTCGGTTGAGGAGTCTGGAGACTGCGAGTGCAGTTCTCCTGAAGAGAGAGAAATCTCCTGCAGTAGAAGTTCAGTTCCTCGGGTGTTTGAGACGTTGTTCTTCAGGACACTAAGGAATTTGTCTTCAGTTGAGGAGTCTGGAGACTGCGAGTGCAGTTCTCCTGAAGAGAGTGAGATCTCCTGCAATAGAAGTTCAGTCCTCATGTGTCTGAGACGTTGTTCTTCAGGACACTGAGGTAACTAACTTCGGTTGAGGAGTCTGGAGAGAGAATACTTTGACCGTGCCACGTGTTGCGTGGTGAGAGGCTAGAACTTGTCTAGCAACGGTCATTTCCGAGGGCATGAGAGTAATTGCATGCATGGGCATTTATGTCCTTTCACCTCTGGTTGCTCCGCGGCTATAAATAGCCACCCCCAGCCCCATTTTTAGGTTGGCTGCTCCGACAGAAAAACTGACACTTGTCATCTGAGAGCAACCCGCCTCTGAGGAAACTGAAGAACCTATGTGAGGAAAAACCACCAGCCTGAGTAGTTGAGCATTTCTGAGGAAGTCGGTTCGAGTGATCCGAAGCTTTTTACTCTTGAAGACTGTGATCTTCCAGCCGGTGTAGAAGTCTTCAGTCTGAGGAAGTCAAGATGCAATTGTGACTTCCCGGAGTGACTGAGTCTGTGAAGGTTTCGGGAGTCTACCTTGAAGACTCACCTGAGTTATTGGACGGAGTCTGAGGACTTTAGTTCAAGGAGAACAAGGTGAAGACTATGTCTTCTGAGTTGAATCTCAGCCTCTCCAACCAGACGTAGAGTTGTCACAGCAACTTGAACTGGTCTACCAAACAAATGTCTTCAATCTCTGGTGCTATCTCTTCAACCTCTTAAGCTTCAGTATTTGATATGATATGCTTCAGCTCTCCCTCTGCTCTTTGTCTTCATACTATGCATCTGAAGCACTTCTGCTTATCTGAATTGATTTATTTCTGTTGCATTATGATGAGCTGCCCTAATGATTACATTCTGTGAAGTTTTATTTCTTCATGATTTTGGTTACTTCTTCAGCTTCATGATTTTCTTCAGCTTCATGATTGCTTCAGTCCTGAAGAAAACCAAAATCTGGTAGTAAAATTGAAAACCTCCCATTCACCCCCCCTCTGGTCGATATATTGCACTTTCACCCTCATTTGTACTTCATGACGGATGATAGTCGCCATCTGCGCTTGGATGTGAAAGAACTCCTCCTTCAGATTTGCATCGGCGATTTCCACCTTCCTTTCGGCCTACACTCTGAGATGACTTGGCAGCGTAAGGTTGCGTTGTTCCTGTACAATCTCCCTCATGTGATGAAGGGCGTAGTACGCATCCCTCACACTGCCAGCCGGCTGCTTGACGCACGGGAACTGTGTTACGTGGTTGAACACGTTCATGCGAGGCTGATTTTTCCTGAACTTGTGCTTCATGATCTTGCCTCCGGCTTTTATGTAGCCGACGAGAGCATCATCCAAAACTCTCATGATATACTTGTAATCTTTCTTCTTCACACTCCCCGAGTCTAAATACACGTCATGCGAGTGTTGCGGTGAAAAGCAGATGAGCACGCAGTCTTGATCCTCACTGCATAATTAAAACAATCCAAAAGGAATGTTGGAAGAGGACAATGGAAAGCTAAGAAAGCATATATGCTACGGAGGAGAGCGAATGACTTACTTGGGAGAGTAGGTCATAAGAAATGAATCCTTGTCGGCATTCCGTAGCATGAAGTCCGTGATGTACCCCGCCACGAGAGCCTCGTCCCCATCGTCCATCAAGATGCTTTCACGCATGTAGAAGGGGTCCAATATCGCAACGCTCGGGGTCTTCTCTCTCCTGATACTCATAGAAAGGCTGAGAGAGAACAGACGGATAAGGCTATGGTCCAGCCGCTTGAGAAGGTACAAATTGAAGATCTCCAAAAATCGCAGGATTATCATATCCGCGGGGATAGTGTTGATGAAGCCCATGTTGAGTGGCACCTTGGCCATGAAAACCGGGTACGAGGGATTCTCTTCTCAAAGAAGAATCTTCTCTAATGCCATAATACTATGATGCACACTCTGCATATCCGAAGTTGCAAGGTCCAGCATGTCCTTAGGTAGCATCGCCCTACCAGCCACATGGATTTCAAACGAGAGATCCTTGGGTCTTGGTGGCCCGTCCTGAGCCCGGATCGGCATCGAAGGTTGGCTACTGGAAGTGATGCTCTTCTTTCTTTTCCGTCCCTTCTTCTTTTCTGATTTTGAGCAGTCACCGGCCTTTATCTGCTCAGTGGCCGCCTTATGGAGTGCGGACGGGCTGAGAATAGATCTCCTTGTGGCATCTGCTTGAGGCTCGGTGAAGGCGCAAGCTGCTGGAGACATGTCCTGAGAAGCAGCAAAGAGACGCGTGGAGCAAGAAGGCTTCGCCGCAGGATCAGCTGGACCGCGAGCTTCCTCGTCATGCTGATAGGCTCCTTCAGCAGGAGGCATGAATAAGTCATCAGCATCATACAAAGTATAGATGAACTGGTCGGCGCTGATATCATCATCAAGATCATCATCTTCTTGTTGTGCGCCGATGGGATCATGTGGCGCCGACACGATGACTAGCGGTGTTGTCCAAGGTGTGGTGCCCCTTTCCCCAGTCATTAAATGCATTTGGCTCTTCGGCGATAGGCATATTTTGTTGAAACAGTCACTGAGGACTTCCGTCTCGTCCTCATCGTATCCGGGGGGTTGAATGGGAGGTTCAACTCTCTCGTAGCCCAACATCACGAGAGAGATTTGAACCCTATGCATCTCCGGTGCCATCGGCATATTGTGCATGATTCGATTTTGTGGTTGAATGATTTTACCTTTGGCAACATCCTTCAACTCGCCGTCCATGACTTGTAATAGAATGCATGGAGTGTCCTCCTGCGAAAGAGATATATATATATATGCATGTACGGCATCAGAGAGATTCCACTAAAAAAGGCAAGGAGATGAAGTCCTCGTTTGAGTTGCAGACGCTTATAGTTACCTTGAGGGCGTCGAGGTCGGCTAGTGAAGAGACCCCGCCGATGACGGCGGGCATGCAAGAGACGGAGGGCGCGCTACCTCCCGTAGCGTCGGTCACCCTATTTGCGCTGCCGCCGGGTGCATTATTGTTATGCCCCGGTTGCTCGATCGTGGCCGGAGGAGTTACCATCACGTCCGGCGTCGCCGCCGCGGTGTTGGCGGCCGGAGTCACCAATACGCCGGGAGTCGGTGCGGGAGCCACCACTACGGCCGAATTCGGGACTGCAGGCGCCGCGGTGCCCGAGTTGCTGCCGACCATGCTGGGGACTGGTATGGGCCCTTGTCCACCACGCGCTTGCCAATTCGCGAGCGACTGCATCATATCTGGAAGGAGAGCGTTCATCGTCTTCGCCACTTCGTCCTGGACAAGCTGCGGAAGCATGTTCACCTTCTCCTCTAGTCCACGAACATAAGCGGCATCTTCTTAGGTCCTTCTCGCCTTGCGCCCCCTCGAACCGGACTGCTTCGCCGGTTTTCCATAATATTCGGACCAATTTAGGTCCGCACCAAAGCCGACCACATGGCCGGCTGACGATGGCTTCGCCGTCACGTCGTCAACCTTCTTGACCTTGTTCAACGCCCTGTTAAAGGCATTGCCCCACGGGCCGGCCGGCTTAACCGACGACTCCTGCGACGAGGCGATTTTCATTTCTGCTTCCTGCAAAAAGAATGTGAAATGTTAAGAAATTGTGAACTTCACTCGAGAATTCAATCGACAAGGTCGCGTGGTAAACTACTTACCACGGCAGTCGTAAACTCCTGAATCTTAGGATCGATAATTATTTTCGAGGTTGCTTTGTCCTTATAGCTCCGGGACCTCACAAAGAATCCGGTCTGCGGATCATCTTTGTATTGCTGGAAGGGGTTAGGTATGCCCACAGCGGCGTACTCGGCATCCTCCTTGTCCCATTTAGGCTTGGAACTTTTGTAACCACCGGCTCCGAGACGGTAGTTACCTATGACCTGCGACCGCATGGCCTTGCCCTTTGCACTCGCGGCCTTGGCTTGCTCGGACTCACACCTAGCCTTGAAAAGGTTGTAGGTAGATTCGTCGATCAACGACTCTTTCTCCTTGAGCTCCTCCCAGGTTTTGTTCTTTTCAAAAATTGCCCTCTTCACCCGGGTTTTCCAACTGGACAAGGCCTTGCTCATCTTCCTGAGGGCCCATGTGTTTACTTTGTTCCCTATGAGTTTGGTGTTATCGTACGGCTCCGGAAACTTGTATCGTCCGTGCAGCTTGTTGATAAGAAGCTGACAATAATGAATATTCTCACGACTCCTGAGGTTAATCGTGGTGATCGGCACGGTGTTGCGGAGGATCGCCGCGACTTGACGGCCGTACCCTTCCGAAAAACGTTCGGTCTCTTTAGGAATCCCGACGGCGGTCACAACAGTAAACTCTTGCCTGATGACGCCGACCTTGGTCGGTTTCCGATTCCTCTTCTTCGACTGGGTACCATCTGTGTTGGAGCCACCGGTCCCATCATCCTCGCCGATGTTCCTCTCGCCGTTTGTCGTACCGGCCTCCTCCTTTAGGTCATCATCCGATGAGTCGGACTCCGACTCTATCTCCTCCTCATACTCCTCCTCGCCCGGAGGTACTTCCTCTTCTCTCTGCTCCACGACCTCCTCCTGGGAGTATTGCCAAAATTGCTTCCTTTTTTCTCCCGGCTGAGAAGAAGGACCGGCGTCGGCTCCGGTCGACATGTTTTCACTAGTACAATATTAAGAAATGCAACTACTTAATTAATTAGCACAATAAATAAATGCAAATACTCTCATGTTAAGAAAAATAGCAAAGGTCATGCACGAATTCACGGAAAAATTCGGCATGACCTTTGCTATTTTTCTTAACATGAGAGTGCCCCATTCTCAACCGAAATGGAAGTTAATCAACATTTCGGGAGAAAGGGGATAATGTGAGTCCCTGCACACAAAAATGCCTAGTATGTAGGCACAACCAGCATATATGAAGAACACAAGCACCACACACATTTTATTCTACACTATTTTGTGATGCCATCACACACACACACACAGGACACACACACATCACACACACAGATTCTACACATCACACACACACAAGACACACACACACATGACACACACACAGGACACAAAAAATAGCAAGCAACAAAAATATTTAATAAGCATGATATTCACATGGTCATGCATGATTTTTCATGGAGTAAACTTGCTCTGAAAGAAACATAGCAAAATAGTTTCACACTAGCTACTTTAGCATTTCAAAACTGCTTTGTATCGATAATAAAATAAACAATATAACTCAAACAAACCATTATCAAGAATAAAATAAACAATATAACTCAAACAAACCATTATCGATAATAAAAATAGCAAAGTTCATTGGATTCTTGTTAAAAAATATTATGGTGTTATTAATTAATCTAAGATAACATTAAGCTAACATCAACTATATGCACTGATTCAAGGATTGTTGCTTTGTCATGGAAGAAAACATATGCATCATCATGGACAGAGATCCAGTGACATGCCCATGGCATGTCACCGATGAACAGTACCGTAACATGCGGCCATGCATCAGCCCTCCAAACGCTATCCAACGGCCAACAACCATTCACAATAAAATATTGTTGCTTGTCTCACTAGTAAATCTGCTACTGTTTGTTATTTGTACGTAAACGGTGGCACGACCTCATACAAAATGGAGGCATGACTATATAAAAAATGTCTCGGGACCCGGGGTTAGCGTATGCAAGTACAGCTAAGACATAGTCATATGGAGAGCCGAGAACCGTACCCACTTGTCTAAGCAGACAAGGCCAAGCACAGAACGTTCTCGGAAAGCATCGTACGTGAGGGGCATCCCATCCAGGCCGTATAATCAACTGAGATGGGTCCTCATCGTCCGCACACAAGTCTAATGATATGGGTGGTGAACTCCCATATTCAAAGACAAGTCTCCTCAACCATACTAACGACTATCTCATAACTCTTACATAGACTTACTCCAGCCCGATCACTTAGTCGGGGTCTAGGGCGGGCTCGATCATACCACAAAGTGTGCATGAGACGGAGTCTCGAACAATCGCATCGCGATGCCCCAAGCTGCGCACATCTAAGGGCCACTTGGTGTATGAAAGACCGCCAGCCAGAACACAACTAAGGTCTCGAAAACCCATACAAAGACATGCATGTTATAAACATACACGCAGCACACATGCCTTGTATGAACAGCAGGTACCATTGCAATTCTCTACAAAGTGTACAATTTTATTGATAACTCTTATAGAGTGCACACAGAGATCACAAACATGTGATCCAACATTACAACACAAACGGAAGCAAATTATGTCTGAGTACAGACAAGTTTAACAAATGGCTTAAGAAGCCTTATTTAAACACAAGCCCTCCATGAGGGGACCAGTCGTCTGACTAGGACTAGACTAGCTTGATCTTCAGTCGTCCAGCTCGATGAAGAAGCCACCTTCGGGGTCAGTGGTATCGTCTAAAACATAGATTAAGAAAACGTGAGTACAAAGTCGTACTCAGCAAGACTTACATAGGAGCTATACTACTCATGCACATGTATCAAGGTAAAGGGAGGTGGGGTTCACTTGCAGAAGTGCCAGCTTTGACTTGGCTAATCCTGAACTACGAGTACCAGACTTTGAGGTAAGAAGCGTACACGAGTCCACTACTTTCTCCAATCAATTACACCACTATGGTGCCTTCCTCGACTTCCCCACAAGAAAGCACGCCATAGCACTCACACTTATCTTGGTGTGTTTTAGAAGTATCCAATTCAAGTTATCTAATAATCAAGCTAAGCTTTCCAAGCAGTCCATAACCGCGGACGCGGCTATTCGAATAGTTTTGTTAACCCTGCAGGGGTGTACCGCTACACACACATGATCATCATTTACCGCCTTTGATCTCGACACCATTCAAGGGGTGCCAGCGAGGATGCTCACCACAACTGTTACCTCATAGCCGATCTAGTCCGAGAAAGCCTCCTACTTGGGTTGGTTACCACTATCGTGAACCCGACCGGTTTACCGAAGTGGACCCAAGTGATGTGTGCCTGGTGCATAAGCCGGTCTCGGATGAGCCGTTCTCTCACTTAGCATCCAGGCCACAAGCCTACCAGAACTCCGAACTATTGCGACATCTGGACATCGAAAGGGATGAGTTAATAGGTTGAGAGGGGTCAGTGAGCCCAATGTGTGGTTGTACTCTTCATCTTGGATCACCACACAAGAACTCGGACATAGGGCGGTGTTCAACGAGACAACCCACCATGTACTCCTACACAGTCTCTCATCGTTCACCTTGTATTAGGGTAGATTCACCAACACTTTTCTACCATCATCATCATGATCACTACCATCCCGACTCACATCATAGTAACAACATGGTAACATACTAAGCATGCAATAAGCGATAACATTTGCAGGAGCCACATGATATCAATCAACTCCTACATTCGCTAGGATTGTGGTTTGCTTACTACTGTGACAAAAGATAGGTCATGCAAAGGAATGGGTTCATCTATGCGGTAGAATCGTAGCATGGTGATCATCCTAAACAATGCATAAGCGAGACATGAGAGGGAAGTGGGATTTTATCGACATGATCAAAGGGGGTTTGCTTGCCTTGCTGACGAGGTTCGGGTTCTGGGTCTTCAACGAAGGGGGCAGCCTCCTGCTTCGGTTCCACCTCTACTCGACAAACAACAAGCAAAGTAGCAAAGTAAATACAATGCACAATCACACGATGGAAGGTTGATACTTGATGTATATGCTTTGATGTGTGAAGCAATTCCATTTAAATGGAGTATATTGCAAATTGAATTGCAAATTCAAACTCCAATTTGAATTCAAACTTGACCAAGTTACATGTGACAATGTTTGATCATTTTGAACCTTTTGGAAATGTGTATGATATGCCTCTGAAGTGTGGTTGAAATATAGCATAATTCCATGGTCCAAGTTGCAAAAGCATTTGATTTGAATTTGAATTAATTTCAAATAAACCAAATGACATATGCTACTGGTCCCATTTCAAAATCAACTCCAACATAGTTGAAAGTTGCATATTTGGAAAGATAATTTTCTCCTGATCATTTTTCATATATTATTTGTCCAATTTGGAGTTAATATGAATTTTCTATGAATTTCCAAAGTTTGGGGTATTTTCTGGAATTTCTGGAATTTCTTTAATTCAAATTGATTTTCTGGAAATTCATTAAATCAATTTATTGCGCCAGGCTGACGTCAGGGGGGGGCTGACAAGGGGGTCCCACCTGTCAGTGGCTGGTTGATTTAATCCGCTGGGTTAAATTAATCCAGTGGCTTAATTAAGCCACTGGGCCCACTGGTCAGTGACCCAGGGTCACTTAACCCAGGTGGGGTTAAGCCCTAATCAAGGCCACGTCGGCGGGCCTTCCGGCGGCTAAACGCCGGCGGCCTAGCCACGGCGGCGCTGCACGGGGTGGGCGCTCCCGTGGTCCAAATCGCGCGCTTCGACCACTGAGACGAAGCTCTCGGTGTCGCGCGACGATGGAGACCGAAAGGGAAGCCTGGGAGGCTCTGTACACACGCCGGCGTCGAGCTTTGCGGCGGCGGTGCTACTGGCTGGAGGCCGAACTCCCTACTGAGCGCCATTTGGGGCGGGGATGGGTGTGTTCGGAGCAGTGGAGCACGGGGAATGCGATGGACAAGGTGACGGGATTGATTGCTTAGCGTAGCCTCGTCGACGACGAGCACGGCGGCTCGGTACTCCGGCGTCCATGGCAGCTCGAGCTAGAGGAGGAGAAGGAAGCCGTGGCTTGAGGGGAAACGCTCAACAGGCTACAGGGAACTCGACGAAGTAGTCGACGGATCCGGTGAGGGAATGTGGACGGAGTATTGAACGGCAACGAGCAGCGGATCCGGCGAGCTCTCGGTGACGATTCCGACGACTAGAAGGGCTCCGGGATCTTGATTCCTTGCAGGGAGACGTAGTCGACGGTGGCGAAGCTGATGGACAAGCTCTTCTGGTCCCTAGCACACGTTGGCCGCGTCTTCCACGGTGGCGAGTTTCGGCGAGTCCTCGGACGACGACGAAATCGGGCGAGGGAGACGGGGAGGGAGTTAGTGGAGAGGGGGAATGGACTGGGGCGGCGGAGAGGTGTCTCCAGAACGTGGCTAGAAGGCGCGGGAGGCGCCAGGCAAGCAGGTGGCGTGGCGGCCGTGGCATGCCGGCCACCGAGCTGCTTGCCGTCGTGCTGGAAGACGACAAGGAGCCAGGTGGGCTCGGGCTACCGAAACGGTAAGTTGGGCCAAGAGGCCCAGGTAGGTGGGCTCTTTTCCCCTTTTCTAATTTCCTCTCTGATTTTCTTTCTGCTATTTGTTTTGCTGTGCTAAAATAAATAGCTAGGCATTTTATTAAATGCTGAAAAATTTTATATGGCCTCATAATAATATAGACTAGCCACTTATAAAGTTTCAACATTTTTAAAATTCAAATAATTTGAATCTTAACTCAAATAGGGGTATTTCTTTAAATCCAAGGCACTGTTTGAATATTTGAAAAATCTATGAGCATGGGGTGGGTCCCACATCACTTGATATGTGATCACACTCATTTATAAGACTTTTCAAAAATCTAACATGAATTTTTGGAGAAGATTTTTATCTGGACTTTTGAATTAATTCATCTGGGGGGGTTCCTTCTCCCATTTGCTTTTGAATTTTGATTTCAAGGATTTCTTTCATGAATGCAAAGTGAAATTGATCCTAGCACATTACCTAACAGAGGGTTCTGACAAAATGGAGGAACTTTCTCATACAAAACGGAGGCACGAACTCATATAAAACGAAGGCACGACCTCATACAAAACAGAGGCACGACTTCTTATAAAAGGGAGGCACGACCTCATACAAAACCGAGGCACGACCTCATATAAAAAAGAGGCACGACCTCATACAAAACCGAGGCATGACTTCTTATAAAACTGAGGCACGACCTCATACAAAACGGAGGCACGAACTCACCGGTGACATGCCATTGCCATTGGCATGTCACTGGATCTCTGCCCCATCATCATATATGGAGTAAGTTTCTAGCAATTTCTTAACAATTTCTAGTAAGAAAACAAACACATGTGCAGGATTCCTTAACAATTTCTAACAAACACATGGAAGAAAACATATGCATCATCAGATATGGACCAAGAATCTCAAATCCCCTCTCTGTTTTCTCTGAATAACAAGGGAAGTAAGAAGGGGGCAGGGATGGAGATGGAGGCGTCGAGGGGGATCACCTCGGGGGCGTCGGGGTGGCGGCTCCGGTGGCGTCGAGGGGCTCCAGTGGTGGCGAGCGGCTCCTGTGGCGGCGAGCGTCTCCTGTGGCGTCGAGCGGACCCTCCGCGGTGGCGTAGAGGAGCGGCTCCTCCGCGGTGGCGTCGAGGGGCGGCTTCGACGTCGGCGGCGAGGACGGTGGCGGCTAGGGCTCGAGAGGGGATCGTGCTCGAATGGGTACTGTGACGAGGAAGGGGGAGGGGCCCGTGGAGGTTAAGGCTTAGGGGTGGCCCATTTTTCCAGAATGCGCCACCAAGATGTTCCTTATGCGTGGCGCATTCCGCCGAAATGCGCCACGCATAAGGAACCTCTTGGTGGCGCATTCTGGCAAAATGCGCCACCCCTAAGCACATTTAGTGGCGCATTTATGAAAGATGCGCCACCCCTAAGAGTTTTTTAATTTTTTTATTAATTGGACTAGCTATCTATCTGGTTTTTTATCGCTGCTAGTTTTTTTATCGCTGCTAGTTTTTTTATCGCTACTAAATATTTTTAAGGAGTTAGGCATGATGCTTTAATTGTGTATAAAAGTGGTCAAACTTTATTAAGATTGACTTTGACCAAATCTTATATGCGGAGTAAAAATAAACGGAGGGAGTACTTCGATTGTGATCATATCGATCCACGTACGATGCCTTAACCGTGTCGTCGCCGAACCAATTCCACAAACACAAGGTGTAGCGGCATTTGGAAACATAAGATTGTGATCATCAATTACAAAGTGCATATTAAATCCATGCATACACAAAGTGATCATGAATTACAAAATATTTTTCTTAAATTTGGAGCTAGCTATCTAGCTATCGTTTCCTCACAATCTTCTTCTTTCCCTTCTTTGTCTTGGTTGAATAATTTAGGCCCAGGACGCCTTCACTTTTCCTCTTGAACGGGAGGAGACCTTTCTTCGGTAGGGTTGTGGTGCATGTATCCTAAGCGGCGTAGTCATCCTCCATCTTCGGGTCGCCATACTTGTCAAAGTCTTGCTCGTTGGCGACTCCATCCATTCCGATGATGTTTCTTTTGCCTCTCCTCACTACAACGCGGCTCGGCTTTGATGGGTCGGTAATGAAGAAGCATTGGTCCACTTGGCTAGCCAGTACCCATGGCTCATTTTTTGCGGTGACGTTTGCGCCCGCAGACTTGGATTTGGCTTCGGGTATAACCATGGTGGTGAAGTACCGGTCTTCTTTTACGACGCTCTTGGCCCATCTCACACGGAACATCGGCACCTTCTCTCCACAGTAGTCGAGCTCCCATATGTCCTCGATCCTTCCATAGAATCTTTCCTTGACGTCATCGGTGGAGAATATCCCCGTTACCCCTGAGTTCTGGTAATCGCAGTTATTGTCCTTTTCCTCCGTGTAAAATATGTAGCCGTTGATATCATACGCTTGATAGGTCATCAGGTTGCGTGCGGCACCCTGTGACAAGGTGAATATCATCTTTTCGTCCTCGGAAGCGTTCCTTCGCGGGGGATTAGCACGAAGCTCGTCCCTGAACCAAGTCATGAAACCGGAGTTGTGCTCTTTGATTAGCCATGGATCTCGGTCCGTTATCTGCAGGCCCTGGTCACTGTACTTCTTCCTGATTAAATCCTTGTGCTTTACTATCCAAGGATCGACCTGCTGGATGTGTTGTAGCGCGACTAGGCTTGCTCTTTCAAAGTCGATGTCTCAACCGTCAAAGTTGACATGCATTACGCGGCTTCCCTCGTGGTGACCACACCCATCAGTCCTGCCAAAGTGCTTGTTGACGGCCAGACCAACAGGGTTCTCGATGTTGAGATAATTCGTGCAAAAAGAGATGCACTCTTCGGTTAGAAAGCCCTTCGCTATGCTTGCATCTGGACAGGACCTGTTACGACCGTATTTTTTGATGTGTCCATTCATCCTTTCGAACGGCATCATGCTGCGCAGAAACGCAGGCCCGAGTTGGACGATATCCTCCACGACGTGGATCAGAAGATGCACCATAATGTCGAAGAACGCGGGCGGGAAATAGATCTCAAGCTCGCATAGTATGAGCACGATCTCCTCCTGTAGCCTTTTGAGTTGCGTAGCGCAAATCGACTTCCAGGAGATGAAGTCAAAAAAGTTGCAAAGTCCAAACAACGTTTTACGGACGTGCTCGTCCATTATCCCTCGCATCGCAACCGGAAGAATCTGCGTCATCAGCACAACACAGTCGTGAGATTTCATCCCGCTGAAACGCTGCTTCGCCTCGTCTAGGTATCTGCTTATCTTCCCCGCGTAGACGTTCAGAAATTTTACTCCTATGAGGCAGTGGATAAACCGCTTGATCTCCTCCTCGCACAGAGTGAAGCATGCCGGGGGGCAGTGATCAATACCGGTCTTCTTCTTGGTCGTCCTTTTTCGTTTGCGAGAGTTTTGTGTTTTCGTATCCTCTTCCTCCTCCGTCTCATCATCGTCGTCACTAGGGGGGTGAAGTTCCCTCCTGATGCCCATAAATTTCAAGTCATTCCTTTCTTTTGGCCCGTCCTTGGTCTTCTCCGGCATGTTGAGAAGCGTGCCAAACAAGCTCTCGCACACGTTCTTTGTGATATGCATTAGATCAAGGCTATGAGGACTGCGGAGTAGACTCCAATATTCCAAATCCCAGAAAACAGACCTCGCTTTCCATACACTCATCAACGGCTGAGTCTTCTTTTTTTTCTTTCCCGGTGCGGGGCACTCTTTCCAAGTTTTCAGCAAGTTGTCGATTTCTTTGCCGCTCCTTCGAGCTAGGGGTGCTCGGAGCTCCTCGCTTCCATCGAACAGATGTCCCTGTTTTCTCCACGCGTGTTTCTTGGGAAGCCACCTCCGAGACCCCTGGAACACGGTTTTTGAAGATCCGGGATCTTTTGGTAGCTGGTAGTACGTTGTATTATCCATGCACCTAACACATGCACAGAATCCTTGGACCACCTGCCCTGAGAAATATCTGTATCCGAGATAGTCGTGCACTGTCGTGATCACCGCGACTTTCATTGGGAAATATTATTTTGCCGCGGCGTCCGACGTATTGACTCCGTCTTTCCATAACGTTTCTAGCTCCTCTTTCAACAGCTACAGATATAGATTGAGGTCCGTACCTGGTTGTTTCGGCCCTTGAACTAGCATACACATTGTTATGTACTTTTTCTTCATGCACTTCCAGGGGGGAAGGTTGTATATGCATACAAACACGGGCCAGGTACTGTGTGTGCTGCTCTGGCCGCCAAACGGATTGACTCCATCGGCGCTCACACCAATCCTGAGGTTCCTTGGTTCTTTCCCAAAATCTGGGTATTCGAGGTCCAACGCAGTCCATTGGCTACCATCTGAAGGGTGCCTCAGCATGTCCTCCTTTTCCGGATCCAGGTTCGGGTCATCCTCTTTTAGCTTCTTTCTATCTGCGTGCCAGGTCATGAGCTTTGCTTACTCGGGATCTACGAAATACCTCTGCAGACGAGGAATGATCGGAATGTACCATACCACTTTTCTAGGAACTTTCTTCCCTCTCTTGTATCGACTAACACTGCACACCGAACATGTGGTTTTATCTTCGTCCTCACCGCGATAGATCATGCAATCATTTATGCAGACGTGGTATTTAACGTGCGAAAGATCGAGAGGGCAAAGGACTTTCTTGGCCTTAGCGATACTAGTTGGGCACGTGTTTCCCTTCGGAAGACGATCGTGCCAGAATGCCATGTTATCATCGAAGCTTTCGTCAGTCCATTTGTGTTTTGCCTTCATCTCCATAGCCCCAAGTGTTACATTCAAGCGGGTATCCCCATCGTTGCATCCTTCGTACAACTTCCTAATCGCGTCTTTCTTGAGTTGCGCCATCTTGGCTTTCTCTCTAGCTGCACCTCTTGTGTTCAACGCCTCTTTGACAAGCAACTCTTGAACATGAGGGTCCCGCACCCAGCTTGAATCCTCATCATGTCCAACATCTTGATCTTCATGTCCGGCATCTTGATCTACATGATCCGCTTCAGCATCTTCTTCATCATGTACGGGATGCTCTTCGTCATCTCGCCCGCCGCTGTTTTCTGGTTGCCCTTCCTCATTTACTGGCGCCCCACCATTGACGTCCTCCTCCTCACCAGCTTCATCACTTATCCATCGTGTGTAGCCATCCCTCAAACCATTACGCTTCAGGTGTCTTTGCAATATTCCGGAATCATGCTCGGTCACGCACTGCAGTTTGCATCTCCGACACGGACATCTTATATCCGACCTATTATTCCTTAGCATGTCGTTTGTCGCACATTGCATCCACCTAGCCGCGGTGATATCGCTCAGCATCTCGCGGACCATGGTCGATCACCTTCATGCACGGAGAGAGCAACACAATTATATATCACAGTCGTCGCCGGAAAAATTCGGCATGACCTTCCCTAATAATGCATGGGAGCATGCGGAGAGTGCGCCAGAAATTTTCCGAAACGGAAATGAATCGACATTTCGGCAAAACATTTTCCACTCAAGATACACATATACATCAAACCACCATAAGCTTCACATATACATCAAACCACCACAAGCTTCACATATACATCAAACCCAAGCTTCACATATACAACAAACCCCAAGCTAATAAAGGCAAGTATATGGTTCATAAATGGAACAAAAAAGTTTGGGAGGAGGTCCACTTACTTCAATATGAAACAAAATAGATGTAATGCCAAGTATCGATGGATAGATGGAAGAAATGAGGTGGGGAGGAGGAGAAAACCGAATAGATCTAGGGTGAGAAGAGTGGATCTAGTTTGAGAATTGTGTGGAGTGAATGAGATGTGGTAGGTGGGGTGGAGTAGATAAGGGCAACTCTAGGCATTTAGTGGCGCATATAGAAAGTGAGTGGTGGCGCATTGGTGAAATGCGCCACCCCTAAGCTCTTATGGGTGGCGCATTAGAGAAATGGGCCACCCCTAAGGACCTTATGGGTGGCGCATTTACAGAATGCGCCACCCCTAAGCTCTTAGGGGTGGCGCATTCTGTGTATGCGCCACCCATAAGATTATTAGGGGTGGCGCATATTGCTAGATGCGCCACGTATAAGATCATCTAGGCTGGCCCACTCTTAGGGGTGGCGCACTGGAAAATAATGCGCCACCCATAAGAACTTATGAGTGGCGCATTATTTTCCAGTGCGCCACCCCTAACAGATGGTGGCGCATGGCTTTCTATATGCGCCACTAATAAGCTTTCCATGTATAGCTATTTTCCTAGTAGTGCTCTCCCGACAATATACCGCTCGCGGGGACCGTTGAGTCGCCTGACTCTTACCTTTAAGGACACCAGTTTGTTCAAGTGCCTACCATTAAATGAAACCAGGAGGTATCACCCTCGATGGCACACTTAAAGAGGTTTGACAGAGACATCAGCGGAACGAACTAAAGAGGTAAACCTCGTATCATCCTGGTGATGCTACGCTACTGAGCCGACGAGAGTGAAATACGAGTTCGTCCACTCGTAAGTCAAACTCGAAGCGACTCGGCAGAGTCTCGCCGTTGTAGGTTCCCTAGGGCGTCTGCATTGATCCATACCTGTTGCAGTTGTATATATTTTGTATCCGCTTCACTCCCCTGAGTGGCCACGGCCCGCTATCTAATCCTAGCTAACAATGCGCAGGGCTCACTACTGAATATAAAATATAGTTATAGCAGGCACCATAGGATAAGGAAGGTACAACAAGGGGCGACAAAATCAAGCTATGCAATTCAATAGGATTGTAACATAGCAGCAACAATAACAATTCCTAGTGAAAGAAAGTACGGAAAGGTAGGCGATATCAGGGAAGAGAATGGCTCTGCTTGCCTGGTAGCTCACGGGTAGGGGTACGGTCGTCGACGAAGTAGTCGTACCCGGCAGCGGTGTAGTCGGCGATAGCAGCGGGGTCTACCGGAGAATAAAGGGGGAAGAAATAGTAAATACAAAGCAATCATAGCAAACAGATAAATGACATAAAAATGCAATGTTAACGGTGTTCTAACGCAGTGCAATGCACGTTGCACGGAGCAGGAATCCATCCGGGGATGAACTGCCAGCTCTAGGTGATCACCGGACAGGGTGTCCGGAGGGGGAAGAGATCATGCCGGAGGTGTCGTGGACATCCGACAAACGTGTGGATGGTGTAACCGTGCTACTTGAAACAATCCGAACAACTTTCGT
This sequence comes from Bromus sterilis, assembly GCA_950022295.1. Lineage (NCBI taxonomy): Eukaryota > Viridiplantae > Streptophyta > Magnoliopsida > Poales > Poaceae > Bromus > Bromus sterilis. The sequence goes on along the minus strand of OX465599.1, from coordinate 275,661,599 downwards.
GTTCAGAATAAATTCATCCGGATACTTTGATAGTAGCAGACAATTCATCGGACACACGGTCCGGAGGGGGACGGTTCGATGTTCGGTTCGTTAGAGGGGTGTGGTTGGTATACAGATAGCGTATCTAAATTTGTTATATTTTTCTGATCAATTTTCATGTATAAAGTTTTTGAATCTGACTTACGGTTTAAAAGATATTCAAATTCAAAGTTTAAATCATTTTAAATCAATTTCTGGATTTTCTTTATTAATAAAATGCAACATTATCCAAAGAGGGTTGACTGGTGAAACATGTCTTTGGCTGGTTATTTATTTGACTAAACTAATAATTCATTTTACTAAATTAAAACAAAGCCAGGGCCCACATGTCTTTGGCTGGTTATTTACAAACCTCTATAATTTAATTAACTGACAGTGGGACCCAGCTGTAAGTGACTCAGGGATTAATTAACTTAACAGATTGAATTAATTATTAAGCTAATGGCCTAGGGCCCACTGGTAAGTCTCACATGGGGGGTTTATTTCCTTTCATTTAATTAACAGACAATTAAGGGGGTATGGCCCCACTGGTCATAGACTCAGAGGGATGGGACTTAGGCTAAGAGGGGATTAACCCCACGGTTCAACTCACCGGCGCGCCCACTTCGGCAAGGTCGACGCCGGCGAGGCCGTTTCGGCGAGGGCGGGGTGCTGGGGCGTGGGAGGGAGCGCGTCGATCTGTAGCTACAAGTAGCAGCAACAACAGCAGGGGGAGGGTGAGTGGGGGCGTGGAGGCGGCGGCTCACCGTGAGGGGAGGGTAGTGGTCAGAGTGGCCGGAGAGGTCCGTAGAGGCTGGGATTTCGGCGAGGACGATGACGGCTGTGGCGGGGAAGGAGCGCTGATTCCGGTGAGGTAGCGGTTCCTTTCAACGAACAACAACGCGGGGAGCCGAGGAGGGCTGCAAGGAGTCGCAAGGACGAGGTCCCGATCGTCGGCGAGGCCGTTGGCCGCAGGGGTTCACGTGGTCGCGGCCATGGAGGTTCCGGCCGTGCAAGGGGAGAAAGGAGAACAGAGAGGGACGGAGAGTGGGTGAGATCTGAGGGAAAGGGGCTAGGGTTAGGGTTCGGTGTGCCAGGGGGCCTCTTATCCACGTCGGGGAGCAGCAAATGGCCGCCACGACGAGGTCGCCGGCGTGGCACCATGGGATGTCCTCCACGCAAGGGGACGTGAGCAGTGAGGAAGAAGAGGGAGCCGAGCCGGGGTGGGCTTGGGCTAGGTGGCCTCGCCCTGGGCGTAGTTTAGTCTTTTTCTATTTTCTGTTTTCTTTCTTTTATTTATTTCTGTTTGTAATTAGTTTAATAGCCTTTATATTTTTCTACAACATGAAACTTGCTCCTAAATTATTGTTGCACCATACTTAAGTTCCACAAAAAGATTTGGAGTTTTATAAATTCTTTTGCATTTTTGTTTTATTAAAAAGGTATTAAATGCCACTGTTTTGCTAATGTTTGAATTTTTTTGATTTATTTTATAGCTTAATAAATTTCCATACCCACATGGACATGGTCCACTGAATATTGGGCATTTTACAAAAGTGGTTGCAACATTTTTGGAGTAAGTTTTATTTCCACTTGTATCTGGAATTTTTATTTGGTTTGAATTTTAATAAGCTTTGATTAAACAAGGTGACCTGGCATTAGCACAAGGTGATTGTTGTAGCCTGACACCCGGGGTGTTACATCCACCTCTTAGTGCTTGCAGTTATTCCTTGCTCAAAATCACTTTTCTTTACCTTCTGCTCCTTGTTGGGATCGACACTCCTACTTATCGAAAAAGCTACGATAGATCCCCTAAACTAGTGGGTCGTGAATTATCTTGTAAACCTTTTTGATGTATAGTACTCACTAGAACCATATCCTTAGTTGACTGAAAAAATTGAGTGGGGAAAGGTTTTTTAGTGGTTTCTTAAGAAGCAAAGTGTCATGCCAGAAGAAGATTGAAGAACCGTCATTAGGGAGGACAATACAGATATTTATGAGTGCATGCATCTGTTTATTTACAGTTTTGCATAAGATGGAGGGCTTATATTTTTGGAGTACCTACGTTGTAACCAATGTACCCAAGGTAAGTCAGGGTTTTGAAGTAGTTTGAAAGTAGTTTTAATGAGCAAGCAATTGCTTTGGTGTCTAGGTTGTTGAATCCAAGGCCACCAAATTGTCTAGGCTTGCAGACATATTTCCACGCCACAAGGCAGCTGGCCTCCGTGGTAGTTTTTTCATTGGTCCAAAACAGATCGTACAAAGGTCATCTAAATTTATTTATTTTGGGTAGCTTAAATAAAACATAAATTTTTTTTAAAGATTCAATGATAGAGGTTATGTAAGTGAACCTTGCACCTTTGGAGAGAAGTCTAGCCATCCAGCCTTGTATGAAATTTTGGTGTATGGATGATACGTCCAAAGCGTATCTATAATTTCTTCTTGCTCCATGCATGTTTTGTGTGATATTGCTATGATCAAGATACACTTTCATACACTTTTGATCATATTTGGACTAACCTATTAACTAAATGCACCACAGTACCATTTCCTGTTTTCTGCTGTTTTTCTATTTCAGTTTTCCCCCATATAAAAAGTGCTCCAAAAATTCAGGAAAAATCAGATAAAAAATCAGCGCAGAAGAACCTTCCGGAAGAACCTGAGTGGGGCCAGAGGGCCACCACCAGGGGCCCAGGCGCGCTGGTGGCGCGCCCTAGGGTCTGGCCGCGCCAGGGGGGCGCCTGGACCCCTGGTGGCCCCCTGACTGCCCCCTTCGCCTATATATTCTCTATGACGAGAAACCCTCAGGAGAAGAACCCTTTTTCGTGTTCTCGCCTCTGTTCCGCCGCCGCCGCGCTTCCGAGATCGGGAGCACCAGCAGACCTCTTCCCGGCACCCTGCCGAAGGGAGGGCCGACCTTCGGGAGTCTCCTCTCCACCATGGATGCTTCCCGGATGTGCCGTGAGTAGTTTCCTTTGGACCATGGGTCCGTGATCAGTAGCTATGTGATGTTCTCCTCTCCTCTTTGTTCTTCATGGTTTAGACCTCGTGAGCTGGCCTACATGATCGATGAACTTTTGTAATCTTTCTGCTTTTGCTATGCTGAGTTTATTGGGATCTGATGGATTATGAGATTATGTTCAGATTGTGATAGAGTAATATATTTGGTTCTTATCTTTTATATTTTTGTTCTTAAGTAATTCTTGCATGTTCTCCGTTGCTGTTTATTGCTTTGGCCAAGTAGTAGGTAGTGACCCCAAGAGGGAACGTTATGCTCGATTGTGGGTTCATGCCCCCTGATGACATGCTTGAGTGACAGAAACATGAGTCTAGGGGATGTGCTGTTGCCACAAGGGGGAAAACAACGGTGCTTGTAACAGTGGTTACAAGGATTGTTTACTTTACGCAAAGTGCTTTTTAATGCAGTTGTCTGTTGCTTTGGGTTTACACTTTGGGTGGGGCTCGCAACTTAATACCAGCGAGATGTTCTGGATAGATATCTCAAGGTGGATGATTAGTAGTAGATGCAGTTGGATTTCGGTCTACTTATTTTGGCGTTCTGCCCATGCTTTTGAGCCTCTTCCTTTCTCTTGTAGCATAGTTAGCATTGCGGTGCGTTCATAATCCTGTCAATTGACCTTCTGTAATTTGTTCACCTCGCATAGCAGTTTTATCGTCTTTTGGGAGAGAGACATCACTAGTGAACATCACGTATCCCGGTCCATATCCTCATTACTGTTTCCACACTCATTTACTTTTCTGCTTTTACTTTCAGTTGCTAGCACTATCCCTTGTGTTTGATCCTTTGTGAACAACAAGACCGGAGAGATTGACAACCTCTCTGAACTTCGTTGGGAACAAAGTTATTTGTGTCTGTGTGCAGGTCCGCGTCAGTTGCGCCGCTGACACCTACTTATCATCTCCGGAGTCCTACTGGAGACAAACATTGGTATCTTTACTGAGGGAAATTTTCTGCTGTGCTACATCATACCTTCCTCTTGGGGTTTACCAACGAAGGGCGAGAAATCATCATCACCTCGCGCGCAAGCAAAGAATTTCTAGCGTCGTTGCCGGGGACTTCGAGTGCTAAGATAGGGGAGTTGCACACTACCCTTTACCTTTGTTTTTTTAGTCTTGTTAGTTTACCTTTCAGTTTTTATCTTCGTGTCCTTTATGAAAAACGACACAAATAGTTGCTACCTTTTGCCTTTGTCTTGCTTTGCCTATTTATGCTATCCTCACCATGGGTGATGAACCACCCAAATATGGTAGGATGGACATGTTTCACTTGGATCGTCTTTGATCAATTTGTGCTCGCGCTAAAAACCCAACCGACTTGGTTGAGGGAAAATCATTGGATGAGCATGCTCATTATACGCGGCACCTCCTATCTCAGAAAGGGAAACACTTATGGGATCAAATACATGTTTCTTATTGCCATGCTAAACTTTTGTGCCACATTTATGATTTTACTTCCTGTTCTAATATAGATCATAAACACCTCCCTTTCCAATGTGAGTTTAATGAAAATGAGATCTTATCTTCTTATGTTCCGGAGAGTTTTGCCCTTATTAAACCTCAATGTGACGGGTTGCATTTATCTTATGATCTTAAAGACCGTGTTGAAAACTATACACGTGTGCTTGATGGTCATGAACAACATGATTTATATGATAGTTATATTCTTGATGTTGTTCATGATACTACTGAAAATTACTTCGAGAGAGGAAAGTTTTGTTATAGAAACTTCGATGTGACAAAAACACCTCTCTCTAAACTGAAACTTTCGAAGTTGTTCTTGTTCCACCTTCCTATGCTTGTTTCTTTGTGCTTCTTTGATTTATTTTATTACAAGATGCCTATGCATAGGAAGTGGGTTAGGCTTAAATGTGTTTCATATTTGCTTCTTGATGCTGTCTTTTGCTTCAAAATTCTTATTCTTGTGAGAGCATCTTCTATTTGCATTATACCTAGCTTAAAGGCATAAAAGAAAGCTCTTTCGGGAGGCAGCCCGCAACGAGTTTAGGTTTTTATTTTTGCTTTTGTTTTGTCTTGATGTTTGTTACTACTGTAGCAACATCATTGTATCTGTATTTTTCAGCTTTGTGCCAAGTTATAGCCTCTTATGATAAGGGAAGCAAAAGTTGTGACATGCTGTCCAGAAAACAGATTCTGTCCCTGGACAGAAAAATTCGAATAAATCACCAGATCATCTTTTTGATCAGAATTTTTTTGACAGCATGCTCTATACAATTTTGAAACTTTCGTATGTTCTGAGTTTTTTGATTGGAGTTGCAGAAGTGCCCCGAAAAAATTCTCTACTACCTGCTGTTCTGTTTTTCACAGATTCTGCCACGTTTTGCCTCTCTTCACTTTTGCAAACCTTAAGCTTGATTTTTCTTTTCAAAAAATCATTGGCACTCTTGAGAAACAGTAGCTCTTCAAGAATATCTTTATATCCAGTGGCGAAAAATTATTTTATTAAGGGTACTAACCTCTCTAATCAGCTTATGATGAGTTATGTATGAAGGGAGTTTTCAAGTGTGCGATGGAAGATGATGAAAGAAGATCCAGGAGTGTCAAGCGATCAAGCTTAGGGATGACCCCATGCATCCCCAATAAATATTCAAGGAGACTCAAGCGTCTAAGCTTGGGGATGCCCCCGTGCATTCCCTTCTCCATCAACAATCATCAGTTCGTCCTTCGTCTCACTATATTTTTATCACTTCATGCGATATGTGCTATGCTTGGAGCGTCTCGCTCTTAGGTTTTATTTTTCTTTAGCTTTGCTTGCTGGTCATAACAAGTTAGACCCCATCTTACTTTGTGTGGGAGAGAAACACGCTCCACTCCAATCTAGAACACATCATAGGTTTTTTCCTGCTTATCTTTTTGCTGTTGTGTGTTCTTTATCTTTTCATAGCTACTGCCATGTTTAGTTTTAGTCTTAGTCTGTCTTTAGCAAGAGCCTTGGCTTTTGTTTAGTTTGTTGCTGGAACTCTCTTTAGTTTTCATGTTTATCTTGTTAAGAGAGTTGGTTGTTGCACTGAGTTGTGTTTTGTCTTGGAAGTAGGTAATTGAGGTTGCTATTTAACTCTAGTAGTAACTTGCAATAGTTTTGAGGTATTGATGTTAGTAATGTCTGAACTTTTGGTGTCAAGAGCTTTAGCCTATTAGTGATAGGTGTCGTATTTTGGGCAATCCGTGTGTATTTTCAAAACCTACAAAAAACTAGTTGAGAACTCTAACTACTAGATGGATCACTAATCTTTGGAGGGATCGAATATTAGAGTACACTCACGTACCATGAGTCGAGGATGCGCAAGGATAACCAAACCCCCATACACTCCTCCTCGGGGTACTTGTCTCTTTGTGAACCTCCTAATTAGATTGAGAGTTACCGATAATAAGTGCATGAGTTCTTCGGACTAATGTAAGTATTGAAAGTTGACACTTCCACCTTCCCATATTTTTCTAGCCTCTCCCGTGCCGTGCATTGCCTTCTTCTCACTCCGAGAGTTGGTGTCCACCTTCGCCGGTACATCCAAACCCTTGGCATGACACGCTCTGTCATCATAAGCCTCCTTATATCTTTCCTCAAAACAGCCACCATACCTACCTATCAAGTCATTTCCATAGCCTTTCCGAGATATATTGCCATGAAACTTCCACCTCTTCATGACTTGATCTTCATGTCATACATGTTCCTGCTACACTGGCAGCGACATACATTGCATACATCATGATAGTTACATGTTCTTTATGATTTTGAGTACCTTGTAAAGTGTGAAAGATCTCCTATACCTTCTTGTAAAATAGAGTGTTGCCCTTAGGTGAGGAAAAGATCCCAAAGTTGACACAATAAAAGATCCCAAAGAGGACAAATGAGAGTTAAATAGAAAGAGCCATTGAGGCCACAAAAAATATATAAAAAATAGAAAAAATAGAAAAAATAAATAGAAAGAGAGAAAGGGGCAACACTACTATCCTTTTGAGAGATCCACACTAGTACTCCCTTTATATCCTTGTACTCCATAGAGATGATCATTATGCATATAGCTATGTGGGGACCTTCACACTATAGAACTTGGCTTGCATATTCCAAGGATGAGCCTCCTCAAACGAGCTCTAGGTCTTCATGAGCGAGCATGTTAGATGCACCCCCACTAGTTCCATTGGAGAGATTTCTAGCTCATAAGTGCATCCGTTGCATGGCAATCCCTACTCACATCATATCTATCATTTGGCATCTCTTGCCTATGATTGTCCTCATTGATGTGAGCCTTTCTTTTCTTTTTTGTCTTCCTCCTCCTCCGTACTTCTCTCTTTTCCATCCTAAGTGTCAACTCTCGTGCTTACGCTAATCCATTGCATGAGTGCTCAAAATATTGAAAAAGGAGTGGATCAAATTGACTTGTACCTGGCTAGTGGTCTGGGGTCGAGTCAAGATAAGATTCTAGAAAAAGACCAAGTGTGAAACTTTATTAGATTGAATTCTCAACAAATAAATATTTTTCTCGTACTCCCTATCCCCCTTCTTGCACGCAAACACCATTTGGAGACATTCGAGTCACGGACAGCGAGAGCTCTTGCACCTATTGTTCTTTCGTTACTTGTTTCAATGCTAATATACACTCTTGCATGTTATGACTTGAATTGAATCTCTAACCTTGATTGCTTTACTTTTAAAAGTTCTTATATGGTTGCTAGCATGTCACCACAGAAATTATGCTGTTATCATTTACCTACTCGAGGACGAGCAGGAATTAAGCTTGGGGATGTTGATACGTCCAAAACATATCTATAATTTCTGCTTGCTCCATGCATGTTTTGTGTGATATTGCTATGATCTAGATACAGTTTCATACACTTTTGATCATATTTGGACTAACCTATTAACTCAGTGCACCATAGTGCCAGTTCCTGTTTTCTGCTGTTTTTCTATTTCAGCTTTCCCCCATATAAAAAGTGCTCCAATAATTTGGGAAAAATCAGATAAAAAATCAGCGCAGAAGAACCTTCCGGAAGAACCTGAGTGGGGCCAGAGGGCCACCACCAGGGGCCTAGACGCCCTGGTGGCGCGCCCTATGGGCTGGCCGCGCCAGGGGGGCGCCTGGACCCCTGGTGGCCCCCCTGGCTGCCCCTCTTAGCCTATATATTCTCCGTGACGAGAAACCCTCAGAAGTAGAACCCTTTTTCGCGATCTCGCCTCTGTTCCGCCGCCGCCGCGCTTCCGAGATCGGGAGCACCAGCAGACCTCTTCCCGGCACCCTGCCGGAGGGAGGGCTGACCTCCGGGAGTCTCCTCTCCACCATGGATGCTTCCCGGATGTGTCGTGAGTAGTTTCCTTTGGACCATGGGTCCGTGATCAGTAGCTATGTGATGTTCTCCTCCCCTCTTTGTTCTTCATGGTTTAGACCTCGTGAGCTGCCCTACATGATCGAGGCACTTTTGTAATCTTTCTGCTGTTGCTATGCTGAGTTTAATGGGATCTGATGGATTATGAGATTATGTTCAGATTGTGATAGAGTAATATATTTGGTTCTTATCTTTTATATTTTTGTTCTTAAGTAATTCTTGCATGTTCTCCGTTGCTGTTTATTGCTTTGGCCAAGTAGTAGGTAGTGACCCCAAGAGGGAACGTTATGCTCGATTGTGGGTTCATGCCCCCTGATGACACGCTTGAGTGACAGAAACATGAGTCTAGGGGATGTGCTGTTGCCACAAGGGGGAAAATAACGGTGCTTGTAACCGCAGTTGCAAGGATTGTTTACTTTACGCAAAGTGCTTTTTAATGCAGTTGTCTGTTGCTTTGGGTTTACACTTTGGGTGGGGCTCGCAACTTAATACCAGCGAGATGTTCTGGATAGATATCTCAAGGTGGATGATTAGTAGTAGATGCAGTTGGATTTCGGTCTACTTAATTTGGGGTTCTGCCCATGCTTTTGAGCCTCTTCCTTTATTTTATAGCATAGTTAGCATTGCGGTGCGTTCATAATCCTGTCAATTTCCCTTCTGTAATTTGTTCACCTCGCATAGCAGTTTTATCGTCTTTTGGGAGAGAGACATCACTAGTGGACATCACGTATCCCGGTCCATATCCTCATTACTGTTTCCACACTCATTTATTTTTCTGCTTTTACTTTCAGTTGCTATCACTATCTCTTGTGTTTGATCCTTTGTGAACAACAAGACCGGAGAGATTGACAACCTCTCTGAACTTCGTTGGGAACAAAGTTATTTGTGTCTGTGTGCAGGTCCGCATCAGTTGCGCCGCTGACACCTACTTATCATCTCCGGAGTCCTACTGGAGACAAACCTTGGTATCTTTACTGAGGGAAATTTTCTGCTGTGCTACATCATACCTTCCTCTTGGGGTTTACCAACGAAGGGCGAGAAATCATCATCACCTCGCACGCAAGCAATGGACTATAGGGTTAAAGACAAAAGAGTTTAGTTTAAAGGGAGAAAGTGGTAGGCCTAGATAAATTTGTGGAAAGGAGAAGGCTAGGCAGGTAATTTTCGAACTATGTTGTTTGCGTTGTTGCAGTCACTTTTGTAGGGGGCAAAGGCCATTTCGTTGTAATTAATAGTGAATCTCATGGCAAGGGCAAGGAATCTAGGATGTCTTTAAGGATTCCTGCAGCTTCCGGGGAGGCATGTGCAATTATAAGGGTGTCGTCTACATAATGCAGAGTGGGTAAGGCGGGGGGAGAAAGTGGGTCCCCTTGCCTTAGGCCATTTTTCAGTTCATCCAGGAACCCAGAATCCCATTGAGCATAATCGTTGTTTTATCACTAAGCAAAGTGTTATGTATCCAAGAGCAGAAGGGTTGCAGGAAACCTCCACCGCTTAAGATATTTAGGACGGAGTCCCAGGAGACAGAGTTAAAAATCTTTCCTGAAGTGTAGCTTGAAGATCATAGCCGGGATTTTCACGAAGTGGCACGTACTAATAAGGTCTACGACATACAAGAAGTTTCCTACGATAGAGCATTTGTGGAGGAAGCTAGTATGATCATTATGAATGATAGTTTGAATAATATGTTTTAGTCTATTAGTGAGAAGTTTTGTTATGGCTTTGGGAGTGGAGTTTTTTAGAGAGATAGGCCAGACAACATCCAGGGAGGTGTAGACCTGTCCTTCGGGGAGGAGGACCATGAAGGATCTATTGTAGTGCTCGAGGTTGTTAGCGAGCTCTGCATGCTATGCTTTGAAGAAGCAAAGGATAAGATTTTTTGTTAGGTGCAAGTAGCGTCTAAAGAAGATGGGGCTGAATCCAATCGGGGCTAGGGACTAGAGAGTATTGTTGTACAATTCGTCAAGGCTGAAGGACTAGGAAGTGGTTTTGTCAGAGCCAATTAGGTGAGAGTAAAAGTATTTGAGGATCTCCGCTTTTGGGCCATGGGCCATGATATCCACACCATTGTGTGAGAGTAGAGGGATTTTGTTTATTCTACGCATGTGGGAGGCCGCGACATGAAGGAACCTAGTGTTTTCATCACCTTTATTTACAACCCTAATTTCTGCCCTCTGTTTCCAAAGGGACATTTGTTGTCTAATAGTTTTTTGGAGTGTAATAGCAATTACAGAGCATAGGGCCTTTTCTAGGGGGGTAATAATCTGAGCTCCTCCGCGAGTTGAATGAGTTTTAGGACATTTGTGCATTTTTTTTATTTTTGGGAGATGGGCTTTAGTTATTAGCCCATTTTTACAACAACTCTAGTTTTTTCCAAGGCGAGGGATAATTGTTTCCTAGGCTCCCAGTGTCGTTTTGTGCCGGTTGGGCCCAGATGTCATGCACAATTTGGTTGAAAGATTGGATGGAGGTCCATAACTTTTCAAAACGGAAAAGGAAGGAATGATAATCGAGGTAGAGACAGTGATAGTTAGAGTCATATGATCCGACGCAAATCTAATTTTTTACCATAGGTTTGAGTTTGGAAAGATTTCATCCCATGCTATTTTACAAACAAATCTATCTAGCAGCTAGAGAGTGGGTAGTGATCTATTGTTGGACCAGGTAAACACACAGTTCGTGAGGGGGAGCTAGAAAAGGCATAGGGAGTCAATGGTGGTGTTAAAAGAAGTGGCGAAAAAGTTAATTTTGAGTTCTTACCGGTGAAAAATCTGATCATGTTGAAATCCCGAACGATCATCCACATGTGCGAGTCCACATGTGCAATGAAAGTTAATTCAGTGTGGAAATCCATTTTTTAAGGATTAGTGGGGGCCCATCAACGTTTGTTATGGTAAAGGTTTGGTTTGAGGAGTGGCACATTAAGGTAAGAGATGCGTCAAAAGAGTGCAAAGTGAACGAAGCGGGGGAGAAGATTTATGTTGTTTACTACAATAATCAATCTCCCCGCCGATCCAGAATAGTAGAGAAAATCTCACCTATTACGTGCCAAAAAGTGTCTTGCTGACGTGGAGACCTAACGCCAGCAATATTTCGCCAATGATAACATATAGTAGTTTCATTTGACTCCCACACCAGCAGTAATAGCAATAATTAATAGCGTGCCATATGCATGCACGAAGTAGATAATATTTGTCACCACATAAGCAATATTTACAAGCTAGTGACTAGAACGAAGGTAGTGCCAACAAAAGAAAAATCAACTCATCATCATAGTAGTGTTGTAACAAATCATGGTATATTCCCTCTCCTGACTAGGCCTTGCTCACCTAACCAACTCTAATCTTGTTCAAAAGCATCACGAGACAAAAATGGTGAGCATCTTCTTATTGTTGTTTCAAGAGCTAAACATAAACAAGTACCGAGTGGTATCATGTGTTGATGATTTCGATCGATTGATTTCCTTTCAAAGTTTTGTTTCTTGTTTACTGGCACATGTTACTGTCACTCTGTTACTAATGATTCGTCGGACATGCCCTAAAATCGTGAGCCAAAATACTGAAGTACTTTGGTTTAACTTAAACTATAAAAGATCTTATATTATGGGATATATGTTTTATTTTATTGTTACCTCATCAAGTTTTTTTAAGAGATTTCACTAGCTTTATTGATTAAAATTGGAATCAACAGAGATACTACTTGGATCATGACCTCATCAAGCTAATTAAGGCCACGCATCGGAAGAGTACGCATTGCAATCCTGCGGCTTCCCAAAGCACGCCCCATCGCGCTTACAACACCAGCAGTTAGCGCGTGGATAATCACCTCCGCAATATTTAGGAAAACACATCAGGTTCTTTCTAGCGCCGTCACCGATCTCGCGAAATCCCTGGACCTCACGACATGAACGAAGCAATCACGATACATACATGCATCACATCAAATATACTGTATGTACTCAAAATGGCGACGATAACCATCAATTACGAATGCTTGTACAGTTTAGACAGATTATACACTTACATTGTGCAGACAACCCGTGACATACAAGGAGGACAAAGAGCAAAAGAGCCGATGCCCTTGCATTCATCTAGCCGTCGAACCTTCGCGGCATCATGTTTGATTGAGGTTCTATGTGCAGGTAGATTGATAGATTGATAGTGCGGTTCCTATATATATATATATATATCGATGTCAGAATAACTATTCTGACAATATTCCGAACTGCATCGTATCGCAATAGAGAACCGCACTGCTGAATTCAGAGCACTGCAGTTCGGATAAAACAGAACTGCATGCACCGTTTTCGGGATAACCTTTTAACCGTTGGTCGGAATTGAGCGTACGATATACCGTTGGATTCGTATGGAAAAGTAGCATCTTCCGTATGTTGAACACTTCCCCCGATTCTTCACGTATTAAGAGTAGTTTCAAAAATTGTGCGGCGATCCACTTTTGCAGCGGCCGTATTTTTGCGATTTCTCTTAAACCGTTCATCGGAATGATGCAAATGATATACCGTTGGAAAGATATCTATCAGGTGCTCCATCGATATGTATAACACTTTGTCTAATTCGCTACGGATTTGAGAGAAATCTAGCCGCAAAAAAACGCAGCAACTCTGTTTTTCGTTTTCGGATCTTGTAGAGAGTAGAACTTTTTAACCGCTTGTCCGATCAATGCGTATGAGACACCGTTGGATCAACCCGGGCAACCTATGGAATAATCTCCTACTCCATATGAATCCAACGGTGTATCATACGCATCGATCGGACAAGCGGTTTAAAAGTTCTACTCTCTACAAGATCCGAAAACGAAAAACAGAGTTGCTGCATTTTTTTGCGGCTAGATTTCTCTCAAATCCGTAGCGAATTAGACAAAGTGTTCTACATATGGATGGAGCGCCTGATAGATATCTTTCCAACGGTATATCATTTGCATCATTCTGAGGAACGCTTTAAGAGAAATCGCGAAAATACGCCCACTGCAAAAGTAGATCGCCGCACCATTTTTTAAACTGCTCTTAATCCGTGAAGAATCGGGGGAAGTGTTCAACATACAGAAGATGCTCATTTTCCATACTAATCCAACGGTGTATCATACGCTCAATTCCGACCAACGGTTAAAAAGTTATCGCGAAAACGATGCATGCTGTTCTGTATTACCCGAACTGCAGTGCTCCGAATTCAGCAGTGCGGTTCTCTTTTGCAATACGATGCAGTTCGGAATATTGTCAGAATAGTTATTCTGACATCCATGTCAGAATAGACTGGCTGTATATATATATATATATATATATATATAATCCGTCTATTCTACTAATATTAGTAGAATAACTATTCTGATAACGCTTCAGAACTGCATCATATCGCAAAGGGAACAACACTGCTGACTCACGAGCACTGCAGCTCGGGTAAAAACGAACCGCATGCAGTATGTTCGCCTTAAATTTTTAACCGTTGGTCGGAATTAAGCGTACGATACAACGTTGGATTCGTATGGAAAAGGAACATCTTCCGTATGTTGAACAGTTTCCTCGATTCTTCACGGATTAAGAGTAGTTTCGAAAATGGTGCGGCGACCCACTTTCACACCGGGCGTTTTTTCGCGATTTCTCTTAAACCGTTCAACGGATTGATGTAAATTATATACCTTTGGAAATATATCGATCAGGCGCTCCATCCATATGTGGAACACTTTGTCTAATTCTCTTCAGATTTGAGAGAAATCTAGCCGCAAAAAACGCGCACACTCTATTTTTCGTCGCCGGATCTTGTAGAGATTCAAAGTTATTAAACGCTTCTCCGATCGATGCGTATGATACATCGTCGGATTCTTATAGAGTAGGAGAATAATCCATATGTTGAACACTTTTCCAAATTCCTCACGGTTTTGAAATAATTTGAAAAACGGTGTGGCTGTCCACATTTGGGGCAGCAGGCGTTTTTGCTTAAATTATTTTGATTCACTTATTCGATTGATGCAATTGATACACCGTTCAATAGATATCGTCGAGGCGCTCTATTTTCATGTAGAACACACTTTCAAATTCCTTACGGTTTAAAAGTTGTGCCGATTCTACTAAAAACGCGGAACTCCATTCTTCGCGGACTCGAAATCGACCAAGTGAACTGCATTCGCCGGGCAACCGCACCGCATCCGACAGGCTAGCGCACTGCATTATCGGAAAATGGAAATGCATGTGTTCTTTCGTGAATTCAAAATTGACGTAGTGAACTGCATCCTTTAGAGACCGGTTGCATTTATCGACAGAGAGAACTGCACTTGTTTTTGTAATTTTAATGTATATTTTTATCAACGAGCGTGCACCGCAAGGACGAGGCGAGTGAACTGCATTTTATTTTTTGTAAATGCATCTGAAATTCTGAATCGCATGCATATGCTGAAAACCGTACTGCAATAGCAATAAAAGACAATTGCACACAATTTTCATGAACTGCAAAAAGGACCAAAAAGACGAATAATCCATATAGTCACAAAGTGATATGCATGTTTTTTGTTAGAACCCTCTGTTAGGTAATGTGCTAGGGTTAACAAGTCACTTGCAGCATGTTAAAAATTTCAAAAGAAATCATTGAAATCAAATTCAAAAGCAAAATGGGAGAAGGAACCCCCCTAGATGAATTTTTCAAAAGGCCAGATAAAAATCTTCTCCAAAAATTCATGTTAGATTTTTGAAAAGTCTTATAAATGAGTGTGATCACATATCAAGTGATGTGGGACCCACCCCATGCTCATGGATTTTTCAAATATTCAAACAGTGCCTTGGAATTAATCAAAAACCCCTATTTGAGTTAAGATTCAAATTATTTGAATTTTAAAAAGTGCCAAACTTTACAAGTGGCTAGTCTACATTATTATGAGGCCATATAAAAAGTTTCAGCATTTTAGAAAATGGCTAGGTAATTATTTTTGCTAGCTAAAACAAATGTCAGAAAAGAAAACAGAAAGGAGAAAGGAAAAAGGGGCTCACCTGGAAGCAGCCCAACTTAACCCCCAGCCTCCAAACCGGCCTAGCCCAGCCCACCTAGCTCTTGTCGTCTACCTCCACGATGACAAGCAGCTTGGTGGCCGGCATGCCGAGGCCGCCGACGACGGGCAGGCCACGCAGCTGCCTTCCTGCCTCTTCCAGCCTGTCCAGGAGAGAGTCGTGGTCACCCTCGACACTCTTCACCCCTTTCCCCTCGCTCTTGCGCACTCTGCCGCTCATCCCCTTCTTCCCCGAGAGCATCCGCCGTTCGCCGCCGTGAGGAACCGCAGCCAACGCCGGAGAGAAGCCCGAAGACCGTGTCCCCCTCGCGCTACGTCGTCGTCCACGCCAAGCCGTTGAAGATGGTGACATAATTGATCAACTAGCCGCCGCAATCGCCATTTCCTTCTCGCCGGAGCCGAGGAAGATCGACGTCGAATTCGTCGCCGTCGAGCCACCTCAGCCTTCGCCGCCACCTCCGTCGAGTTCCTGGTGAGCTCACGGTCAAACCCCCTCTGCTTGAGCCCCCAATCCGTGTCTCCTTCGTGTTCTACCATGGAAGCCGGAGTACCTCGCCACCACGGTCGTCATCGGCGAGCAACCGCTACGCAATCGAAGACGAGGCCATGTCAGTTGCACTCGCGGTGCTCCACTGCGTCGAACCACCACAACCCCGCTCCCAGGCGCGCCTCCTAGCGAGTTTCACCTCACGGCCGTGCCACGGTCGCCGCCTTCGCTCGTCGCCGGCGTCACTCCGGTGGCCCCCGAGGTCGCCTGGACCTTCCCTGCGACGTGCGACTGCACGGGCTGCAATTTGGTACAAGAGGCGCACCAAATGGTGGTCGGGAACCCCCTTCCCTGTTAGTTGACCCCAGGTCAATGATAGGTGGGGCCCCTAGCCCTTAACCCCTCTGTTATTTTTAAACAGAGAGGGATTAACCCCACTGTGACTGACCACTGGACCCCACACGTCAGCCCCCCCCCCCCTTGACGTCACCCTTGCGCAAGCCTGACGCAGTAATTCGAATAAATGATTTATATAATTCCAGAAATTCTAGAAAAAGGTTGAAACTTTGAAAATTCATAGAAAATTCATATCAACTCCAAAATTAACAAATAATATATGAAAAATGATCAGGAGAAAATAAGCTATCCAAATATCCAACTTTCAACCATGTTTGAGTTGGATTTAAAATGTGATCAGTAGCTTTTGATATTTGCTTTAAATGGATTTAATTCAAATTCTATTCAAATGTTTTTGCAACTTGAACCATGGCAACATACTACATTTCAATTATACATCAGAGGCATATCATACACATTTCAAAATGTTTTAACTTGATCAAACAATGTCAATTGTAACTTGGCTAAAATGAATTCGAATTGGAGTTTGAATTTGCAATTCAAATTGCAATATACTCCATTTAAATGGAATTGCTTCACACATCAAAGCATATACATCAAGTTTCAACCTTCAACCATGTGATTGTGCATTCTATTTACTTTGCTACCTTGTTTGTTGTTTGTCGAGTAGACGTGGAACCGGAACAGGAGGCTGCCCCCTTCGTTGAAGACCCCAAACCCGAACCTCATCAGAAGGGCAAGAAAACCCCCATTGATCATGTCGATAAAATCCCACTTCCCTCTCATGTCTCGCTTATGCATTGTATAGGATGATTACAATGCTACGTTTCTACCGCATAGACGAACCAATTCCTTTGCATGACCTATCATTTGTCACAGTAGTAAGCCAACCACAATCCTAGCAAATGTAGGAGTTGTTTGATATCATGTGGCCCCTGCAAATGATTATCACTTATTGCATGCTTAGTATGATACCATGATGTTACTGTGATGTGAGTCGGGATGGTAGTGATCATGTTGATGTTGGTAGAAAAGTGTTGGTGAATCGACCCTAATACAAGGTGAACGATGAGAGGTTGTGTAGGAGTACACGGTGGGTTGTCTCGTTGAACACCGCCTTAAGTCCGAGTTCTTGTGTGGTGATCCAAGAAGAATAGTACAACCACACATTGGGCTCTCGACCTAGTACCTCACCCCGTTCGAATCCCATAAGTCGCAGTAGTTCGGAGTTCTGGTAGGGCTGTGGCACGGTCTGCGAAGTGGATGAACGGCTTTTCAAGACCGGCTTGGGACCCTGCACACATCGTTTGAGGCTGTACTGGAACCTCGGCCGGACTTCCATATGGATCCCCCTCAGATAGGCGAATCTCTGGACTAGAACGGAGCTGTGGGCGAAGTGTCGTGACAACATCCTCGCCGGTACCCGCTTGATGGGTCCCACTCCCAGGCGGTAATTGATGAGTGTGTGTGTGTAGCGGTACACCCCTGCAGGGTTAACAAAACTATTCGAATAGCCACATCCGCGGTTAAGGACTGCTTGGAAAGCTTAGCTTGATTATTAGACAACTTGAACTGGATACTTCTAAAATACACCAAGATAAGTGTGAGTGCTATGGTGTGCTCCTCGTGGGGAAGTCGAGGAAGTAACCATAGTGGTGTAATTGGTTGGAGATGTAGTGGACTCGTGTACGCTTCTTACCTCAAGTCTGGTACTCGTAGTTCAGGACTAGCCAAGTCAAAGCTGTTACTTCTGCACGTGAAACCCCACTTCCCTTTACCTTGATACATGTGCATGAGTAGTGTAGTTCCTACATAAGTCTTGCTGAGTACGACTTTGTACTCACGTTTGCTTATTCTATGTTTTAGATGAACCCACCGACCCCGATGGTGGCTTCTACCCGAAGCTCGAAGAATGAAGACTCAGACCAAGACCAAGCTAGTGTAGCCCCAGTCAGCAGACTGGTTCCCTCGTGGAAGGGCTTGTTTTCAGATAAGGCTTCTCTAAGCCATTTGTTAAACTTGTCTGTACTCAGACCTACTTTGCTTCCGCTTGTCTGTTGTAATGTTGGATCACATGCTTGTGATCTCTGTGTGCACTCTGTAGGAGTTATCAATAAAGATGTATACTTTGTAGAGAATTGCAATGATACCTACTGTTCATACAATACATGTATGCTGCGTGTATGTTTATAACATGCATGTCTTTGTATGGGTTTTCGAGACCTTAGTTGTTTATAACGGGCGGGCTCGATCATACCACAAAGTGTGCACGAGACGGAGTCTCGAGCAATCGCATCGCGATGCCCCAAGCTGCGCACATCTAAGGGCCACTTGGTGTATGAAAGACCGCCAGCCAGAACACAACTAAGGTCTCGAAAACCCATACAAAGACATGCATGTTATAAACATACACGCAGCACACATGCCTTGTATGAACAGTAGGTATCATTGCAATTCTCTATAAAGTATACATTTTTATTGATAACTCTTATAGAGAGCACACAGAGATCACAAACATGTGATCCAACATTACAACACAAGCGGAAGCAAATTATGTCTGGGTACAGACAAGTTTAACAAATGGCTTAAGAAGCCTTATTTAAACACAAGCCCTCCACGAGGGAACCAGTCGTCTGACTGGGACTAGACTAGTTGATCTTCAGTCGTCCAGCTCGATGAAGAAGCCACCTTCGGGGTCAGTGGCATCATCTAAAACATAGATTAAGCAAACGTGAGTACAAAGTCGTACTCAGCAAGACTTACATAGGAGCTATACTACTCATGCACATGTATCAAGGTAAAGGGAGGTGGGGTTCACTTGCAGAAGTGCCAACTTTGACTTGGCTAATCCTGAACTACGAGTACCAGACTTTGAGGTAAGAAGCGTACATGAGTCCACTACTTTCTCCAACCAATTACACCACTATGGTGCCTTCCTCGACTTCCCCACGAGAAAGCACGCCATAGCACTCACACTTATCTTGGTGTGTTTTAGAAGTATCCAGTTCAAGTTGTCTAATAATCAAGCTAAGCTTTCCAAGTAGTCCATCACCGCGGACGCGGCTATTCGAATAGTTTTGTTAACCCTGCAGGGGTGTACCGCTATACACACATGATCATCATTTACCGCCTTTGTACTCGACACCGTTCAAGAAGTGTCGGTGAGGATGCTCACCACAACTGTTACCTCATAGCCTATCTAGTCCGAGAAAGCCGCCTACTTGGGTTGGTTACCACTATCGTGAACCCGGCCGGTTTATCGAAGTGGACCCAAGTGATGTGTGCGTGGTGCATAAGCCGGTCTCGGATGAGCCGTTCTCTCACTTAGCATCCAGGCCACAAGCCTACCAGAACTCCGAACTATTGCGACATCTGGACATCGAAAGGGATGAGTTAGTAAGTTGAGAGGGGTCAGTGAGCCCAATGTGTGGTTGTACTCTTCATCTTGGATCACCACACAAGAACTCGGACTTAGGGCGGTGTTCAACGATACAACCCACTGTGTACTCCTACACAGCCTCTCATCGTTCACCTTGTATTAGGGTCGATTCACCAACACTTTTCTACCAACATCAACATGATCACTACCATCCCGACTCACATCACAGTAACATCATGGTATCATACTAAGCATGCAATAAGCGATAATCATTTGCAGGGGCCACATGATATCAAACAACTCCTACATTTGCTAGGATTGTGGTTTGCTTACTACTGTGACAAAATGATAGGTCATGCAAAGGAATGGGTTCATCTATGCGGTAGAAACGAATCATGGTGATCATCCTAAACAATGCATAAGTGATACATGAGAGGGAAGTGGGATTTTATCGACATGATCAATGGGGGTTTGCTTGCCTTGCTGACGAGGTTCGGGTTCTGGGTCTTCAGCGAAGGGGGCAGCCTCCTGCTCCGGTTCCACCTCTACTCGACAAACAACAAGCAAAGTAGCAAAGTAAAAACAATGCACAATCACATGATGAAAGGTTGGAACTTGATGTAAATGCTTTGATGTGTGATGCAATTCCATTTAAATGGAGTATATTGCAAATTGAATTGCAAATTCAAACTCCAATTTGAATTCAAACTTAGTCAAGTTATATGTGACATTGTTTGATCAATTTGAATCATCTTCAAATGTCTATGATATTCCTCTGATGTGTGGTTGAAATATAGCACATTTCCATGGTCCAAGTGGCAAAAGCATTTGATTTGAATTTGAATTAATTTCAAATAAACCAAATGACATATGCTACTGGTCCCATTTTAAAATCAACTCAAACATAGTTTAAAGTTGCATTTTTGGATAGCTTATTTTCTCCTGATCATTTTTCATATATTATTTGTCCAATTTGGAGTTAATATGAATTTTCTATGAATTTCCAAAGTTTGGGGTATTTTCTGGAATTTCTAGAATTCTTTAATTCAATTTGATTTCTGGAATTTCAATTAATCGATTTATTGCGCCAGGCTGAAGTCAGGGGGGGCTGACATGTGGGGTCACTCTGTCAGTGACTGGGTTAATTAACCCGGCTGGTTAAATTAATCCAGTGGCTTAATTAAGCCACTGGGCCCACTGGTCAGTGACCTAGGGTGGGGTTAGGAGGTGGATTAGGGCTAACCCACAGGCGGCTAAACGTCGGCGACCTGGCCACGGCGGCGCACTCGCCGGAATGGACTAGGGGCCACGGGAGGCTACGGGGAGGACACCATCGGGTGCAGCATCGTCGTCCGCGTCGTCTGGAAGCAACAGGGGGTCACGGGGAGGTCGGGATGGACGGCGGCGACTACTCCGGAGGAAACAGAGAACCGGCGAGGTCGTAGTCGAGGCTAGGGGGCACGGATTTAGCTGGGACTTGGCGCATTCGAACGCTAGTGCACGCAGGAGCCAAACGCGTGCACTAGGGCATCAACAGAGGCACGAGAGCGAGCTCTAGCTCGACCATGGCGGCGAGCTTGCTCGGCTCCCATGGTGGATCCGGCTAGAGGGAGCTATCAAGGGGGAAAAGTTAGGGGTTTTGATCCCGGGCTCACCCTGAGTCTAACTGAAGCGACGACTTGCTCGGGGAGGCTCCAACGGCGGCGAATCGACGACGGCGAGCTCGCGGGTCCGGCGAGAGGTTGAAGACGATGGCGTCGGCTCGGGGAGGAATTAGGGATCCAGCTTCTGCGTGAAGACGAAGTCGATGACGAGGAGCACGGTGGACTTGCTGGCTTGAACTCTAGGGCACGGTGGCCACGTCGTCCACGGCGGTGCGCTCCGGTGAAGCTTCGGGCGACGACGAAATCGAGCGTAGGAGGAGGGGAAGAAGCTCTGGAGGGGGGAAACGGACGTGGCGTGCTCCAGGGAGTCTCCAGGTGCGAGAAGAGGGCACGGGGAGGCCTGGAAGGTCCTCGGCGGCGACGTGGTGTCCACGGCTGGCTCGGTGGCATTCCACCGAGCAGCTTGGAGGCGCGGGGCGGGGAAGAAGACCCCTGTGCCCTTTTGGGCCGGCTGGGCTGGATGGGCCGGCTTCGCCTGGGCGTCTGGTAAGATTTTCTGTTTTCCTTTTCTATTTTTCTTTTCTGTAGTTTGTTTTGTTTAGCTAAATAAAATAGCTAAACATTTTATTAAATGCTGAAAATTTTTATATGGCCTCATAATAATATAGACTAGCCACTTATAAAGTTTCAACATTTTTAAAATTCAAATAATTTGAATCTTAACCCAAATAGGGTTATTTGATTAATTCCAAGGCACTGTTTGAATATTTGAAAAATCTATGAGCATGGGATGGGTCCCACATCACTTGATATGTGATCACACTCATTTATAAGACTTTTCAAAAATCTAACATGAATTTTTGGAGAAGATTTTTATCTGGCCTTTTGAATTAATTCATCTGGGGGGTTCCTTCTCCCATTTGCTTTTGATTTTGATTTCCAAGATTTCTTTTGAACTTTTGACATGATGCAAGAGTACTGGCTAACCCTAGCACATTACCTAACAGAGGGTTCTGACAACTCGCCCCCACTCAAAAGAATCTCGTCCCGAGATTCAGAAGTCTGCGGGAGGAAGGTGGGATATTCGGCACTGAGACGGTCTTCTCTTTCCCACGTAGCTTCTCTCTCAGAGTGGTGTGACCATTGCACTTTCAGAAACTTAATCTTCTGACGACGAGTGACACGCTCTGCGGAATCAAGAATACGAACGGGGTATTCTCGATAAGAAAGGTCATCTTGGAGATCAAGCATTTCATGGTCGACTTCGCGGATGGAGTCCTTGAAGCAACGCCTGAGTTGGGACACATGGAATACATCATGTACTCGGGAAAGGTGTGGGGGTAGTTCAAGTTGGTAGGCAACTTCTCCACGTTTAGCAATAATGCGGAAAGGTCCGATGTAACGTGGGGCCAACTTGCCTTTGATACCGAAACGTTGGGTTCCCTTCAGAGGAGTAACCCGAAGGTAAGCCTTCTCATCCAGATTGTAGCTCTCTTGCCTATGATGACGATCATAGTAGCTTTTGTGACGAGACTGGGCTGCTTTCAATTGATCACGAACAATGCGAACTTGCTCTTCTGCTTCCTTGACCATATCCGGTCCAAAGAATTGTCTTTCACCGGTTTCTGACCAGTTCAGTGGTGTTCGACATCGTCGTCCATAAAGGAGTTCAAAAGGAGCCATGTTCAGACTAGATTGAAAACTATTGTTATAAGAAAATTCGGAAAATGGAAGAGACTTCTCCCAATTCTTTCCGAATGAGATAACACAAGCTCTGAGCATGTCTTCAACAATTTGGTTAACCCTTTCGACTTGACCGCTAGACTGAGGATGGAAAGCTGTACAAAAGGAGAGATGAGTTCCCATAGCATTCTGAAAGCTTCCCCAAAATCTAGAGGTGAAAAGGTTACCGCGATCAGAATTGATTTCCAAAGGAACACCGTGAAGGGATACAATTCTAGAGATGTACAAGTCCGCTAACTGGCTAGCAGTTATAGACTCGCGAACCGGAAGGAAGTGTGCAACTTTGGAAAGCCTATCTATGACAACGAAGATGGCATTGTTTCCTTTTTGGGTTTATGGAAAGCCGGTGATGAAATCCATACCGACTTTGTCCCATTTCCACTCGGGAATAGACAAAGGTTGAAGTGTACCATTGGGTCTTTGATGTTCTGCCTTAATGCAACGACAAACATCACATTCGGCAACAATTTGAGCAATGTATCTCTTCATCCTAGTCCACCAAAATCTCTGGCGTAGATCTCGGTACATTTTTGTGCTACCGGGATGAATCGAGAGGGGTGTGTCATGGGCTTCCTTGAGGATGAGTTGCCTTAGTTCCCTATTCTTAGGTACTACCAAACGATTTTCAAAGAATACCGTTCCCTTGCTATCTATGGAGAAAAATTTAGCAACTCCGCTAGCAATGTTCTCCTTGATCCGGCGAACACCTCGTGCACGCCTTTGGGCAACCATGATTTGATCCTCAAGAGTTGGTTTCGCCACCAAGGTAGAAATATAGCCATGAGGAACAATCTCAAGGTTAAGCTTGCGAAGGTCCTCATGAAGAAGTGGTTGATACTGTTGCAACATGAGGTTGTTACAATACGACTTACGACTTAGTACATCATCCATGACGTTGGCCTTGCCTAGGGTGTAAGAAATTACTACGTCGTAATCTTTTATCAACTCAATCCAGCGTCTTTGCCTGAGATTAAGATCTGGCTGGGTGAAAATATATTTGAGGCTTTGGTGGTCGGAATAAATCTCACAACGATTACCAAGGAGGTAATGTCGCCAAGTTGTTAGGGCATGAACTACGGCAGCGAGTTCAAGGTCATGGGTAGGATAGTTCTCTTCATGTGGCCGCAACTGGCGTGAAGCATGAGCTACCACATGTCGATCTTGCAGAAGTATGCATCCTAACCCTTGCCGTGATGCGTCACAATAGATCTTGAAATCCTTTTTGGTGTCTGGAGGTGCAAGTACGGGTGCAGAAGTCAATCTCCTTTTTAGCTCTTGAAAGCTTTCCTCGCACTTGGGAGTCCATAGGAATTTCTTATCTTTCTTGAGGAGTTTAGTTAGAGGCTTTGTAACTTTAGAAAATTTCTCGACGAAGCGACGGCAATAGCTGGCTAGGCCAAGAAAACTCCTAACTTGCTTAACCGATTCAGGTGGAGTCCAGTCAAGGACGGCCTATACTCTTTCAGGATTCACTGCAATGCCTTTTGCAGAAATGACGTGGCCTAAGTAGGTCACTTCTGGTAGCCAAAATTCACACTTGGAGAATTTAGCATACAGGCGATGATCTCTAAGTTTCATCAATACCAGCCTTAGGTGTTCGGCATGTTCTTCTTCGTTCTTCGAGTATATAAGGATGTCATCGAGGTAAACCACGACGAACTGGTCCAAATACTCCATGAAGATCGAATTCTTCATGCGTGAGAAAGTGGCGGGGACATTGGTTAAACCAAAGGACATGACGGTGTACTCGTAAAGACCATAACGAGTAGTAAAAGCTGTTTTGGGAATGTCCTCTTTTCGGATCTTGATTTGATGATAACCTAATCTCAAATCCATCTTGGAGAAGACAGAGGATCCTGCAAGTTGATCATAAAGATCATTGATCCTGGGCAATGGGTACTTGTTCTTTATCGTCGCTAAATTTAGCGGGCGATAGTCTACGCACATCCTTTCTGTTCCATCTTTCTTCGTTACGAACAGAACGGGGGAACCCCATGGCGATGAGCTAGGGCGGATGAAGCCTTTCTCCAACAAAGCTTCCAGTTGGGTTTTAAGCTCAGCTAACTCACGTGGGGCCATTTTGTATGGGCGTCTAGAAATTGGTGCGGTTCCTGGGGCAAGATCCACTATAAACTCTACACATCTATCGGGTGGCATGCCCGGCAGCTCTTCAGGAAAGACATCCGGGAAGTCACGAACCACCGGAATATCTTCAAGTTCGGGAAGGGGAAGTACATTCAAGGAATGCACTTGGGTTCTTGTTCTGGGTGAGGTATAGTTGACGGTTTTTCCTGAAGGGTGGGTGAGTTTCACGGATTTGCCTTTGCAATCCAGGTAGGCATTCTGTCTTGATAGCCAATCCATGCCAAGGATGACATCAATGTCTGAAGACTTGAGGGCTATGAGTGATGCAAGGAATACTAAACCCTCAATTGCAATCTGATTACCATGGCTTACTCTATTAGTTTGCCATCTTGACCCTGGAGTTTGAATAATCATTGGGGTGGACAATTCAACAAAAGATAACTCATGACGAAGTGCATAACTTTCCGACATGAATGAATGAGATGCTCCTGGGTCGAAAAGAACGGAAGTAGGAACATAATTGACTGGGAGTGTACCAAGAATGACGTCAGTGGTGTCGTCAGTCTCTTCGGCGGCGATCTGGTTCACACGTCCACGAGTGGCGGGAGGAGCGGGTTTGGCGGTGTAGACCTTCTGGGGTGGCTTGCCACGACCATTGTTGTTGTTGCCTCCGGCACGGGGTGGAGCATTCTGGTGCTGGATCTGGTTCTGGGGACACTCGCGAGAGTAGTGGCCTGCCTGACCACACTTCTAACAGGCTCCGAAAACGGTGCGTGGAGCTGGGTTGTTTGGTGGAGCTGGGTGGAACTGGGTTGGTGGACGAGGCGCCACATAGGATGGCCTCGGTGGGTTGTTCTGGCGGAACATACTGTTTGGGATCCAGATCTTGCGCTTCTGGGAGCCAGAACTGGATGAACTGTCATCTCTAGGGTGTTTGCGAAAGTCGTTGGGGGTGTTCATGTCCTCTGCCTTGATGGCCTTGTTGACAAGGACCTGGAAGGTGGCAAAGTCATGAAGGTTGAGCTCACGACGGAGTCCAGAGATTAGGCCACGACGGAACCTCTCTTGCTTCTTTGTGTCGGTGGAGACTTCTTCGGTAGCATAACGAGCAAGTCGGTTGAACTCACGACTAAACTCGTCAACGGTCCTTCTGCCTTGAGTGAGGTTGCAGAACTCCTCACGCTTGCGGTCCATAAGACCCTTGGGAATGTGGTGCTTGCGGAAGGACGTGCAGAATTCCTCCCAAGATGTCGGCGGTCCAACGGGACGCATATTCAGAAAGTTCTCCCACCAAGAGCTAGCTGCGCCTTCAAGGTGATAGGTGGCATAGTTGACCCTGTCGCCATCTGCAACATGGCCTTCTTGGAGCTTCCTCTCAATGCTACGAAGCCAGTCATCGGCGTCAAGGGGCTCGGTGGAGTAACTGAAAACCGGGGGATGAAGTCGGACGAAGTCGTTCAGGGACACCAACTCGTTGCGCTGCTGAGTGGTGTTGCGAGCAATGACTTCCAACAGATGGTGAGAGTCTCGGCGGTTCCTCTCAACCTCCATCAGAACCTGAGCCATCGTGGGTGGGGGTGGAAGGTTGCCTTCCTCCTGGTCATTCCCACGACCTTGGTTACGACCAACCTGGCCACGGGTTCCTTGAGACATCCTGAAGGTGAAAACCAAAGTCAAACAGAGTTGATTTGAAGAGTCTAATCAAGGTATTGAAGTACTGGAAGGATTACAGAGCAAAGGAAGTAATCATCTTGACAACATGGTGATAAAAGCATACAAGCCATATATTCACAAGCTGTCATACAAACCATACATCGTTTTAGTACAAGCACCAAGCTAATACAAACGTGATGAAGATGATACATCCTTCAGAGGCACTCTGACTTCCTATACATTATTTATCTAAGCCTGTGGAACTTAGACACCTTGCTTACAATATACTAAGATACTACTACATCCTCACTAAGTAAGACCACAGGCGGTCTCACTCATCTCCATCTCCATAGTAGTCCTCATAAAAGTTACCCGCGTATCCCGGTAGCTGAAGGTGACCATCGGAAAACACGGAGGCCCGTGGACCCTGATATCCATTTGGGCAAGGATGGGGCCTAGGTCTAGTGTAGGGTGGAAGCAAAGGACCACAGGGTGGAAAAATGCCTCCAATCTCGGGCCAAGCAACTCGAGAAGGCATCTGAGTCCTCACTGGATAGATAGCATCATGCTCAACTAATCCAACGCTCACAATGGGTGCCAAAAGTGTTAGTGCTCGATACAGACGAACACGGGTGGCGTGAAGCTCGAAATGGAGAGCGTGTGCATCATGATCTCGATCACTAGCAAATCTAGCAGTCATCTGAAGTGCGGGATCCTCTGCAGAGTGATCCGAGTAGAGTCCGGTATAATATCCCTCTTCTCCTGGAAGTGCAGCAGGGATATAGCGGAAAGAGGTCTCTCTCAGCATAGTGTGCTCCTCTCTCAGTAGTGTAATACATGAGTATGCAGCATCCTGCACAGCCATGTTCTCGGTAACGCCAATGCCATGTCCAAAGTGGATAGGCTGGGTGACTCCAACGTGGTGCGGGTAGATCCTGACAATGCAGTGGAACTGCGTCTGGTTGAAGTCGTGGAACTGCTCCTCGACGGTATATTCAGGGTACCATCGATATCCCACATAGGACATCATCTCGATCAACGTGGCGGGATGGCCACGCACACCGAGGCACCTGGTCAAACGAACAATCTGCCGAGGGGGAAGATCTGCCATCTGAAACAGAAAGGAGTTTGCAAATGCATCAGATTATGAGATAAACCTGGAATGACTCGGACAGCATAACGGCTGTAATTGTAAAAAATGACAATTTCTTCCAATCATGAAAAATAGCACTTACATACGATGTAATAAAACAGGGAGCATAACCACTCTAACAACCCGATCACAACTTTCCTACGGCTATGAGGAAGCAAACAACGAGATGTGCTAATCAGACAGAGGAGAGCCTAGTCCTATCTTCCCGTAGAACAAGATGAGGGTGACTCAGAACTCAGAACGAAGGGGGTAAGGAGAAAAAAAGAAGCCTTACGTTGTTCCCTTATATACCCAGAGTAACTATATAACTATAGCAAGCTAGACTCGACTTCGGCCAAGGCTACTAGTCCTACAGTCAGTCCTGCTTTGATACCAAGTCTGTCGGGACCCGGGGTTAGCGTATGCAAGTACAGCTAAGACATAGTCATATGGAGAGCCGAGAACCGTACCCACTTGTCTAAGCAGACAAGGCCAAGCACAGAACGTTCTCGGAAAGCATCGTATGTGAGGGGCATCCCATCCAGGCCGGATGATCAACTGAGATGGGTCCTCATTGTCCGCACACAAGTCTAATGATATGGGTGGTGAACTCCCATATTCAAAGACAAGTCGCCTCAACCATACTATCGACTATCTCATAACTCTTACATAGACTTACTCCAGCCCGATCACTTAGTCGGGGTCTAGGGCGGGCTCGATCATACCACAAAGTGTGCACGAGACGGAGTCTCGAGCAATCGCATCGCGATGCCCCAAGCTGCGCACATCTAAGGGCCACTTGGTGTATGAAAGACCGCCAGCCAGAACACAACTAAGGTCTCGAAAACCCATACAAAGACATGCATGTTATAAACATACACGCAGCACACATGCCTTGTATGAACAGTAGGTATCATTGCAATTCTCTACAAAGTATACATTTTTATTGATAACTCTTATAGAGTGCACACAGAGATCACAAACATGTGATCCAACATTACAACACAAGCGGAAGCAAATTATGTCTGGGTACAGACAAGTTGAACAAATGGCTTAAGAAGCCTTATTTAAAAAACAAGCCCTCCACGAGGGAACCAGTCGTCTGACTGGGACTAGACTAGTTGATCTTCAGTCGTCCAGCTCGATGAAGAAGCCACCTTCGGGGTCAGTGGCATCATCTAAAACATAGATTAAGCAAACCTGAGTACAAAGTCGTACTCAGCAAGACTTACATAGGAGCTATACTACTCATGCACATGTATCAAGGTAAAGGGAGGTGGGGTTCACTTGCAGAAGTGCCAGCTTTGACTTGGCTAATCCTGAACTACGAGTACCAGACTTTGAGGTAAGAAGCGTACACGAGTCCACTACTTTCTCCAACCAATTACACCACTATGGTGCCTTCCTCGACTTCCCCACGAGAAAGCACGCCATAGCACTCACACTTATCTTGGTGTGTTTTAGAAGTATCCAGTTCAAGTTGTCTAATAATCAAGCTAAGCTTTCCAAGTAGTCCATAACCGCGGACGCGGCTATTCGAATAGTTTTGTTAACCCTGCAGGGGTGTACCGCTACACACACCGTTCAAGAAGTGTCGGCGAGGATGCTCACCACAACTGTTACCTCATAGCCTATCTAGTCCGAGAAAGCCGCCTACTTGGGTTGGTTACCACTATCGTGAACCCGGCCGGTTTACCGAAGTGGACCCAAGTGATGTGTGCGTGGTGCATAAGCCGGTCTCGGATGAGCCGTTCTCTCACTTAGCATCCAGGCCACAAGCCTACCAGAACTCCGAACTATTGCGACATCTGGACATCGAAAGGGATGAGTTAGTAAGTTGAGAGGGGTCAGTGAGCCCAATGTGTGGTTGTACTCTTCATCTTGGATCACCACACAAGAACTCGGACTTAGGACGGTGTTCAACGAGACAACCCACCGTGTACTCCTACACAACCTCTCATCGTTCACCTTGTATTAGGGTCGATTCACCAACACTTTTCTACCAACATCAACATGATCACTACCATCCCGACTCACATCACAGTAACATCATGGTATCATACTAAGCATGCAATAAGTGATAATCATTTGCAGGGGCCACATGATATCAAACAACTCCTACATTTGCTAGGATTGTGGTTTGCTTACTACTGTGACAAAATGATAGGTCATGCAAAGGAATGGGTTCATCTATGCGGTAGAAACGAATCATGGTGATCATCCTAAACAATGCATAAGCGAGAGATGAGAGGGAAGTGGGATTTTATCGACATGATCAATGGGGGTTTTCTTACCTTGCTGACGAGGTTCGGGTTCTGGGTCTTCAGCGAAGGGGGCAGCCTCCTGCTCCGGTTCCACCTCTACTCGACAAACAACAAGCAAAGTAGCAAAGTAAAAACAATGCACAATCACATGATGAAAGGTTGGAACTTGATGTAAATGTTTTGATGTGTGAAGCAATTCCATTTAAATGGAGTATATTGCAAATTGAATTGCAAATTCAAACTCCAACTTGAATTCAAACTTAGTCAAGTTATATGTGACATTGTTTGATCAATTTGAATCATCTTCAAATGTGTATGATATGCCTCTGATGTGTGGTTGAAATATAGCATATTTCCATGGTCCAAGTGGCAAAAGCATTTGATTTGAATTTGAATTAATTTCAAATAAACCAAATGACATATGCTACTGGTCCCATTTTAAAATCAACTCAAACATAGTGGAAAGTTGCATTTTTGGATAGCTTATTTTCTCCTGATCATTTTTCATATATTATTTGTCCAATTTGGAGTTAATATGAATTTTCTATGAATTTCCAAAGTTTGGGGTATTTTTTGGAATTTCTGGAATTCTTTAATTCAATTTGATTTCTAGAAATTCATTTAATCGATTTATTGTGCCAGGCTGACGTCAGGGGGGGCTGACATGTGGGGTCACTCTGTCAGTGACTGGGTTAATTAACCCGGCTGGTTAAATTAATCTAGTGGCTTAATTAAGCCACTGGGCCCACTGGTCAGTGACCCAGGGTGGGGTTAGGATGTGGATTAGGGCTAACCCACCGGCGGCTAAACGCCGGCGACTTGGACACGGCGGCGCACTCACCGGAATGGGCTAGGGGCCACGGGAGGCTACGGGGAGGACACCATCGGGTGCAGCATCGTCGTCCGCGTCGTCTGGAAGCAACAGGGGGTCACGGGGAGGTCGGGATGGACGGCGGCGACTACTCCGGCGGAAACAGAGAACCGGCGAGGTCGTAGTCGAGGCTAGGGGGCACGGGTTTAGCTGGGACTTGGCGCATTCGAACGCTAGTGCACGCAGGAGCCAAACGCGCGCACTAGGGCATCAACAGAGGCACGAGAGCGAGCTCTAGCTCGACCATGGCGGCGAGCTTGCTCGGCTCCCATGGTGGATCCGGCTAGAAGGAGCAATCAAGGGGGAAAAGTTAGGGGTTTTGATCCCGAGCTCACCCTGAGTCTAACTGAAGCGACGGCTTGCTCGGGGAGGCTCCAACGGCGGCGAATCGACGACGGCGAGCTCGCGGGTCCGGCGAGAGGTTGAAGACGATGGCGTCGGCTCGGGGAGGAATTAGGGATCCAGCTTCTGCGTGAAGACGAAGTCGATGACAAGGAGCACGGTGGACTTGCTGGCTTGAGCTCTAGGGCACGGTGGCCACGTCGTCCACGGCGGTGCGCTCCGGTGAAGCTTCTGGAGACGACGAAATCGAGCGTAGGAGGAGGGGAAGAAGCTCTGGACGGGGGAAACGGACGTGGCGTGCTCCAGGGAGTCTCCAGGTGCGAGAAGAGGGC
This sequence comes from Bromus sterilis, assembly GCA_950022295.1. Taxonomy (NCBI): domain Eukaryota; kingdom Viridiplantae; phylum Streptophyta; class Magnoliopsida; order Poales; family Poaceae; genus Bromus; species Bromus sterilis. The sequence continues at coordinate 275,629,963 of OX465599.1, read as the reverse complement.
ACGGGGAGGTCTGGAAGGTCCTCGGCGGCCACGTGGTGTCCAAGGCTAGCTCGGTGGCATTCCACCGAGCAGCTTGGAGGCGCGGGGCGGGGAAGAAGACCCCTGTGCCCTTTTGGGCCGGCTGGGCTGGATGGGCCGGCTTCACCTAGGCGTCTGGTAAGGTTTTCTGTTTTCCTTTTCTATTTTTCTTTTGTGTAGTTTGTTTTGTTTAGCTAAAAAAAATAGCTAAACATTTTAATAAATGCTGAAAATTTTATATGGCCTCATAATAATATAGACTAGCCACTTATAAAGTTTCAACATTTTTAAAATTCAAATAATTTGAATCTTAACCCAAATAGGGTTATTTGATTAATTCCAAGGCACTGTTTGAATATTTGAAAAATCTATGAGCATGGGATGGGTCCCACATCACTTGATATGTGATCACATTCATTTATAAGACTTTTCAAAAATCTAACATGAATTTTTGGAGAAGATTTTTATCTGGCCTTTTGAATTAATTCATCTGGGGGGGTTCCTTCTCCCATTTGCTTTTGATTTTGATTTCCAAGATTTCTATTGAACTTTTGACATGATGCAAGAGTACTGGCTAACCCTAGCACATTACCTAACAGAGGGTTCTGGCATCTAGGGTGGAGTGGAGTGTGTTTCTCTCCCAAACAATTAAGGCTAGGGTCCAACTTGTTATGAACAACAAGCAAAACTAAAACAAACTAAAACTTAAAGAGCGAGACGCTCCAAGTTTAGCACATAACACATGAAGAGATAAAAATATAGCATGGAGAAGGACAAACTGATTATTGTTGATGGAGAAGGGGATGCACGGGGGCATCCCCAAGATTAGATGCTTGAGTCTCCTTGGATATTTCTTGGCGATGCATGGGGGCATCCCCAAGCTTGAGCTTTTGACACTCCCGGATCTTCTTTCATCATCTTCCATTGCATACTTGAAAACTCCCTTCATATGAAACTCATCATAAGCTGATTAGAGTGGTTAGTACACGTAATAAAATAAATTTTCTCCACTGGAAATAAAGATCGTCATGAATAGCTACTGTTTCTCATGATTTCCAAAAGGTTTTTTGAAAGAAAAAGCAAGCTTAAGATTTGCAAAACGGTGAAAATGCAAAACGTGACAAAATCTGTGAAAAACATACCAGCGGGTAGTAAATAAATTTTTGGGGTTACTTCTGCAACTAAAATAAAAAACTCAGAACAGACGCCACAAAGCTAATTTTATAGAGCATACTGTCCAAAAAATCAGATAAAAAAGATGACCTGGTGATTTTTGGCTAATTTTTCCGTCAAGCAGACATAATCTGTTTGAGGAAAGCATGTCACAACTTTTGCACTTTCTTCCAATCGGAGGCTAAAACTTGGCACAGATACAATGATGTTGTGTAACACCTCGGGTGTCACTCAACAGTAATCCTTTTTGTTTGAGGAATAAAAATTGATTAGCAAGTTATTAATCTCCCTTGAATCATGCATGAGGTCAAATTCAAAGTCCATTTGGGTTTTCAAAACAAAGTGGGAATAAAAATTAATCCAAAAATATTGCAACCACTTTTATTAAATGCTTAAAAGTCAGTAGGTCACAATAAAATAGCAACGGTATTTTATCACAATATTTAAATAAATTAAACAATTCTAACAGTAGCTAAAACAACCCCATTTAACTATTTATTATTTAAATAAAATTCATGTGAATTTATTTGGTGGCCAAACTTTTTGTGGCAGCATATTTAATTATAATATAAATATTGGGGAAATTCTCATATTTTACAAAAACCAAATAGTGGCTAAACAAAACGGAGACATTAAAGAAAACAGACAAGAAAAGCCAAAGACAAAATAAAAGGAAATAATTATTCTTTGCCCAGTGCACAATCCAGCCAGGCCCAGCCCACCCCGCTCCTCTCTCCTTCTTTCTCTGTACAAGAAGAGGAAGAGGGCGTGCGTGTCGGGCATCCACGGTCGCCAAGGCTACTGGGGTCGCCGTGTCGCCCATCTGCAGGTCCATGGGTGGATAAGAACACCCCAGCGCATCTGCAGACGAACCCTAGCACCCGTTTCCCCTCGCCCCCTCGCTCGCCCTTTCACTCTGCTACACACGCGCCCGCAGCCGCCGCCATGGTCGCCATGGCAATCGCGGAAACCATGCTCCCCTCGCCGCGCTGGCACGTCCAGGAGGAGCACCGTGGTCTTCGTCGTCTTCCCCGAGCAGAGATTTGGGATGGGATGCCCTACAGCTGACGAATCGAGCCGCTAGCTCTCCACTGCCGCTGTGGTCGTCGCCGCGCCGTCGAGGCCTGCGTGGCCACCGGCCACCCCCGTGCCTCACGGAGCCGTCCAGGAGGACCATCGCTCAGCCTCACATCGATTCCCCCTTCAAGCCGCGGCCAGGAGGCACTGTCGACATCGCCACTGTCCTATCCCTCGCCACCTGCCGCCTCAGACTCCATTGTCCATTGCCACTGCTGCAAGCCGCCTCGCGCCTCACCGACCCTTCCTATGCCACCCCAGTGATCTCCTCCCCCCGTTCCCCTCGCCCCTAGTGATCCGGTCGCTGTAGCCCCCTCCCGCTGAGCTCGACCGCCGCCGTGGCCGTCATGGCTGCGCGCAAGCGCTCATCGCGCCTCGGCCCCGCGCCCAGCGCGCTCTCGCCGCGCTCCGTGTGGGCACGCGCGCGCCCCGCCGCCTGTGGCCACGACCCCATGCTCCCGCCACAGCCTCCCTCGTCGGAGGCGCCTTGGTACATCGCCGCCGTGTTTCCCTGTTCACCGGCGGGCACACCCGAGAGGACATGGGCTAACCTGTGATTAAGCCTAACCCCCCTTTGGTGACTTACAATGGGCCATGGCCCTTGATTAAAAAAACTGCTTGTTTAAAATTTAGCTAAAATAACCCTTACATGTGGACCCCATCCGTTAAGATAATCCATGTTAATTTAAATAAATTAATTAGCACCTGTGGGTATGAAAAGTGGGCCCAGCTCTTTAATTAACTCACTCGTTTAATTAAACTATTTTAATTAACATTGTTTCTATGACTGTTGGGCCCCACTGCCAGTTTAGTATTTAAATGGAATTTAGTTTAATATCAGTGTATGACATGTGGGGCCAGTGATTATTTAAATTAAATAAAATGATTTATAATACTATGAGGCTGACATGTGGGTCCCAAATGTCAGTTTGACCAGTCAAACTTCACTGTTCTGGATAATGTTAGATTAAACAATAAAAATAATTCATAAAATGATTTAAACTTTAAAATTGAATATCTTTTAAACCGTAAGTCGGAATGAAAAACTTTATACATGAAAATTGATCAAAAAATATAACGAATACGAATATGCTATCTATTTGTCTACCACACCCCCCTAGGGCAACGAACATCGACACCCCCCTCCGGGTCGTCTGTCTGATAATTGCCCGATACCGTAAAACTCTCCGGATGGATTTATTCTGAACAAGAAAGTTGTTCAGAATGGATCAACTAACACGGATACCCCCTCCGCATATCTGTCCGATGTCCACGACACCTCCGGCGTGGTACCTTCCCCCTCCGGACACCCTGTCCGGTAATCACCCGGAGCCGGTAGTTCATCCCCGGAAGAATTTCCGCTCCGAGCTGAGTGCCTCGTACTACGTTAGAGCACCGATAACATTTCATCTATCATATAGTGCATTTGATTGCTATGTTTGCTTTATATTTACTGTTTCACCCCCTTTATTCTCCGGTAGGCCCCGCTGCTACCACCGACTACACCGCTACCTGGTACGACTACTTCGTCGACAAACCTACCCCTACCGTCGAGCTACCAGGCAAGCAGAGCCATTCTCTTCCCCAGATATCTCCTACCTATTCTGTACTTTTCTTGCACTAGGCATTGTTACTACTGCTGCTATGATTACAAAACTATTCAATTGCATAGCCGGTTTTTATCGCCCCTTGAGGTACCTTCCTTTATCCTATGCTGCCTATTATATATATATTATATTCAGCAGTGAGCCGTGCGTATTGTTAGCTAAGATTAGATAGCGGGCCGTGATCACTCAGGGGAGTGACGTGGATACAACTTATTACAACTGCACAGGTACGGTACAATGTAGACACCGCCTAAGGTCCCCTAGCTCGGCTCTGCCGAGCCACCATCAAGTGTGAGCTATCGAGGAGTAATCCTCATACCTCCACTCGTTGCTAACTCTGTATACCCGCTCTAGGGTCCTGAGCCCCTGTTGTCCTTAAGGTAAGAAGTCGGGCGACCCAACGGTGCCCGCGAGCGGTATTGCGTCGGGAACAACAGGGAGGGTACGACCGACGTTACTGGCGTGCTTGGCCCCTGCTCGTATCTTGCGAGAGTTACCAAACCACGAAAGTCGAGCTCTACCAAGAGCACACACGAGATAAGGTAAGGAGACGGTTCACCTTGTTGGTAACCGCAGAGACTTGGTGGGATGACAGGGCAGGCACCGATGTACTGGTGGTCCTGACTGCTATCGTTGTCCGCGAGTCAGTTACGTCGAGGCAACGATAACGGTTGTCACGCAGGTTAATTAAAATTCTAAATGGTTCGGCGAATGTCTTCAATAGCCTTTTGGCTTGTACGCACTACCTACACGTGGGATGAGGAGTGTGGGCTCCCCTATATCGTAGTCTCGTTCGAGGGTCTTCAGACGTCAGCAGTATCGCGGGCTGATTGCCGGGAAGTGGTGTGGTCTTCTCTTGCTCGAGCGGCGTATTTGTATTTTCTTTGATTTTTCTTCACCGGCCAGTCACGCACCGTGCAGGAGTACGTTCGGGTTAGGGTCCAAAGCCCGGCGTACATAGGATATAGTCCGGCGGATTACCTCTCTGTTGATTGCCGAAGGATGGGCTACTTTGTGTCGGATAGCTTCGGTGGGGTGCTCCCTAACAAGGTGTACGGCACCCTGGAGATCCGAGCGTCTTAGAGTCACGCCAGTGCACCCCTGCAGGGAAGATTAATCTATTCGAATAGCCGTGTCGACGGTAATAGGACGCTTTATGCTGAAGCTGGATCTTACCACTACAAACTACTATAAAATGTATGGTTCGGGGTCTTCTTCCTCGCAGGGAGTCGAGGAAGGGAACTCGGAGGCATTATTATTATTAATTATTACAACTTACTATTATACAATGCTGCAACATCTTCTGCAGCATTGTTATTACATTCATGTTATTGAATTGTTGGCTGATTATCTTCTCATGCTGCAAGACACGTCAGAAGATGCTAGTCTTTGATAGGCCTAGCTTCTTATCCTTATTCTGATTTCTATCTTGCAGTCCACTATATACAGCCTCCCCTTTCCATTTGATACAAATGCATAAATGCTTAGTAGCGGACGTAAGACTCGCGGGTATACTAGATACTCACCTTTGCTTTATTTCCCCCTTTATGTTTTGACTGATCGGCCGCTGCAGTCGACGTTGGAGCTTTGGAGTCCAGGAGCAGGAGATCCCCGATGCCGACCACCGCAACATGAAGATCCCCGATGCCTTCTACGACGTCGAGTTCCCCGTTGACCAGGAGTAGTTTGGAGGTTCCCAGGCAGGAGGCCTCGCCTTTTCGATCTATTGATATTTGTGCTAGCCTTCTTAAGGCAACCTTGTATTCTTGTGTCTGTACTCAGATACTATTGCTTCTGCTAACTTTGTGCTTTCGAGCTGTTGTATTCGAGCCCTCGTGGCCCCTGGCTTGTATTAAACATCTTGTATTATTTTATTTGTAGAGTTGTGTTGTGATATCTCACCATGAGTTCCTATTCTCGATCGTGTACCTTGCGTGTATGATTACTCTACACGGTCTGATTTTAGGGGCGTCACATGTTGCTACACTAGTAACAAGCATCAAGACCAATAAAACTAAAAGTAAAAAAACTTTGGGTTGTCTCCCAATAAGCGCTTTATTTTATTCCTTTTAGCTAGGCATGATTCAAACAGATCAAGTTGTAACAATTGAACCATCATCAAGATCATCAAAAAGCTCTTCAATAGTACAACTAGTCTTAAGCGGACCTTAAAATAAAGGCCTAGTGGTAACACTTCTAGGAACAAAAGAAAAGGTAGTAAGACAAATTGGAATTTCATTTCTGATTATATTCAAGAGAGGTATCTCTTCCAAGGTCTTCACAGTTTCCACACCCCTTGCAATAGGTATATTTACCTTGGGTTGCGGAATCTTGGGTACGTAAACGAACTTAGGTTCCTTCATTGCGGGGGTTCTACCTTTTTAGTTTCGATGGAGGATAGAGTAGTTCCTAAAGTTTCAATAATATCCTCAATCTTGTCAATCCTAGAAGGGTCCATATCATGGGATTTAAGGGTCTCCAGAGTTTTATATATTTTGTGCATGGAGCTATCAAGTCTATTCAAATTCCCTTGAATCCTACTTATATCCCTCATTTATTTTACCCATGCTTTGCATCTCTAGCTCCATCCTATCAATCTTACTCATAATGTGCGCTAAAGTGATGTCCTCTTGCGTCCTAGTAATAGGGAGATTTCCAAAAAGATTTTCCATAACATTAAGGGATTCCCAAACTGGGGATTCCAAGAAATTCCCATTGGTTGCAGTGTATAAAAAACCTATACCAAGAAGTAATACCAACATAAAAATTTCTAAGCAAGATAGTGGTGGATTGCTTCTTCGTGGCTCTATTTTGAGAATCATTAATTCTATACCAAGCATCTTTCAAACTTTCTCCACCCCTTTGTTTGAAGGTGAGAATCTCTCCTTCGGGTGCAACACCATAGGCAAAGGACTTAGACATACTGACTAAGCAGAAAGAACAACTAAATGCAAAGTAATTATTTTTTTTGTGGTTTTGGTATAAGACTCTAAAGATAAAACTAGAAAGTAAACTAACAAGACTAAAAAGCAAAGATAAAAGATAGTGTGCAGCTCCCCTATCTTGAAGATTGGAGTCCCCGGCATGGGGCGCCAGAAATTACTTGATGAAGCGAGAGTTGACTGGGTGTAGTTTTGTTTGCTTCCCCGGCAACGGCGCCAGAAATTAGCTTGATAGCTTCTCGCTCCTCGTTGGTTACCCAAAGTGGAAGGTTGTGATATAGGTAATTTCCCTCGGTGAAGATACCAAGGTTGGCATACCGGTTGGACTCCGAATTCTGCAAGTAGGTGTCAATGGCGCCAGAGATTAAATTGCTGAATTGGTTCGACGTTGACGCGGACCTGCACACAGAAACAAATAACTTTTCTCCCAACGAGTTCAGAAAGGTTGTCAATCTCTCCGGCCTTGTCGTTTACAAAGGATAAAATGCACGATGGAAATAATGATGGTGATTGCAACTGAAAGGAAATAAAAATAGTAAATAGTTGTGGTGTAAACAGTGGTAGAAATATGGACCGCGGTCCCATGATGTTTACTAGTGATTTGTGATGGCTTCTCGCCCCTCGTTGGTTACCCCAAGTGGAAGGTTGAGATGTAGCGCAACAATAAATTTCCCTTGGAAAAGATACCAAGGTTTGAGTCTATCCATTAAATGGCACCGTTCAAAATCGAGGGTTTCTTACTTTACTTGGACCTGCACACAAATACAAATAACTTTTCTCCCAACGAGTACAGAGAGGTTGTCAATCTCTCCGGCATTGCCGTTTACAAAGGATCAAACGCAAGAGATAATGGTAGAGATAATTGCAACGAAAAGTAAAAGTAGTAAAATAAAGTGGATGTGTAAACAGTGGTGTAAATATGGACCGGGGTGCCGTGATGTTCACTAGTGATGTCTCTCTCCCAAAAGACGATAAACAAGCTAAGCTGGCTGAACAAATTACAACTAGGCAATTGACAGAATTATAAACGCACCACAATGCTAACTATGCTACTTGAAAGTAAGAGTGCTCAATAGTATGGGCAGGATGCCAAGACAAGTAGACCGAAATCCATCTGCATCTACTACTAATCATCCACCTTGAGCTATCTATACAGAACATCTTGCTGGTATTAAGTTGCGAGCCCCACCCAAAGTGTAAACTCAAAGCAATATACAATTGCATTAACAATCTATGCGTAAGGTAAACAATCCTTGCAACCGCGGGTACAAGCACCTTTGTTTTCTCCCTGGTGGCAACAGCACATCCCATAGTCTCATGTTTCTGTCACTCAAGCAAGACATCGGGGGGCATGAACACACAATCATGCATAACGCTCCCTCTTGGAGTTACTATCTACTACTTGGCAAAAGCAATAAAAATCAACGGAGAGCATGCAAGAATTAATAAGAACAAAATATCAAAGGTAAACCAAATATATAACTCATCACGATCTGAACATAATCTCATAATCCATGGGATCCCAGCACAGCATAGCAACAGTAGGAAAATTACATAGGTTCCTTGATCATATAGGGAAGCTCACAAGGTATAAACATTGAAGAACAAAGGTGGAGAGAATACATCACATACCTACTGATCATGGACCCATGGTCCATGGTTGACTACTCGCGGCACATACGGGAAGCGTTGATACGTCCCAAACGTATCTATAATTTCTGCTTGCTCCATGCATGTTTTGTGTGACTTTCCCATGTTTTGCTTGAACTTTCATACACTTTTGAACCTATTTGGACTAACCTACTAACTCAGTGCACATAGCTGCCAGTTGTTGTTTTCTGCTGTTTTTCTATTTCAGGTTTTCCGACCATTAAAAGTGCTCCAAAAAATCCGAAAAAATCAGATAAAAAATCAGCGACACGGAAGCTTCCGGAAACACCAAAGGAGGGAAGGGGGGCCATCACAGGGACTCCAGAAGGGTCCCTGGCGCGGCCTCACCCTAGGCCGCGCCAGGGAGACTCCTGGCTGCCCTGTGGCCCCTCTCGGTGCCCCCTTCGCCTATATTTACCCCCCGTGACGGAAACCCCTAAGATCGATCCCACTTTCGCGATCTCGCCTCTGTTCCGCCGCCGCCACCGTTTCAAGATCGGGGATGCCTGGAGAAGCTGCTCCGGCACCCTGCTGGGAGAAGCTACCCCCTCCGGGAGACCATCCATAGCCATGGACGCCTCCCGTATGTACCGTGAGTAGTCCCCCTTGGACCTTAGGTCCATGACTAGTAGCTATGTGATCTATCTCTCCCTCTTTTGTGCTTCCACTTTCGAATCCTCGTGAGCTGCCTCGCATGATCGAGGCATCTATGTAATTTCTTCTGTTGCTATGCTGAGTTTGTTTGGATCTGATGGATTATTGTCGGGACCCGGGGTTAGCGTATGTAATTCCGGTCACAATGCAATCACATGGAGAGCCGAGAGCCGTACCCACTTGTCTAAGCAGACAAGGCCAAGCACAGATCACTCTCGGTAAGCATCGAACGTGAGGGGCGTCCCATCCAGGTCGGATGATCAACTGAGATGGGTCCTCATCGTCCGCTCACAAGTCTAAATGCTTATGGGTGGTGAATCACATACTCATAGACAAGTCGCCTCAACCATGTTATCGATTGAATCATAACCCTTACATAGACTTACTCCAGCCCGATCACTTAGTCGGGATCTCGGGCGGGCTCAATCGTACAACAAAGTGTGCCACGTGACAGAGTCACGAGCAATCGCATCGCAATTCCCCAAGCTGCGCACATCTAAGGGCCGCTTGGTGTATAAAAGACCGCCGGCAAGAACACAACTAAGATATCGAACCCCACACTAAGATATGCATGTTATAATCATACACGCAGCATATATGTCCAGTGTAAACAGCAGGTAATCACAACATGAACTCTATAAACTCAGTCTTTATAACTTCTGCTAAACAGAGCAGACATAGCAGTTGTATTACAAGCAGAGATCACATGACTGTGATCCAACATTACATCAAACATCAACGGAAGCAAATTATGTCTTAGTAAAGACAAGTTTAACAAATGGCTTAAGAAGCCTGAAAGAACATACAACGACCCTCCAGAGGGCACAGGCTGCTGCCTGGAACTATAGACTTGGTCCACGTCTAGCTCGAGGTAGAGGCCACCATCAGGGTCAGTGGTCTCGTCTCTAAAACATAGAATAAGCAAACATGAGTACAAAGTCGTACTCATCAAGACTAACATAGGAACTATACTACTCATGCACATGTAGCAAGGCAAAGGGAGGTGGGGTTTCACTTCCAGAAGTGCCAGCTTTGACTTGGCTAATCCTGAACTACGAGTACCAGAGAGAGGTAAGAACGTACACGAGTCCAAGTAACAGTCTCCAACCAATACACCACTATGGATACTTCCTCGACTTCCCCACGAGGAAGCATTCCATAGCACTCACACTTATCTTGGTGTGTTTTAGAAGTACCAGTTCAAGTTATCTATGATCAAGTAAAGGTCTCCAAGTAGTCCATAACCGCGGACACGGCTATTCGAATAGTTCATTAACCCTGCAGGGGTGTACTGCTACACACACGCCTCATCAGTTACCGCCTGGTGATGGACCCTTCAAGTGAGTACCGGCGAGGATGCTGCCACGACACTTCACTCACGGCACCATCTCTAGTCCTAGGGAGTCGCCTATTTGAGTTGGGACCACAATCGGAATCCGGCCGATTTTTCTGATGCGGACTCAAACGTTGTGTGACCGCCATCAAGCTCAACTCGATCATGATCACTTGATTCAACGTGCCCACAACCTACGCCCACCACTTACCTTGGTTCCACCTGCTTGAGATCGTTAAAGGGCGAACTACTTGCGAATCCTGGACTGGTCCGGGGTGAGGTACTAGGCCGAGAGGGGTCAGTGAGCCCAATGTGTGGTCGTACTCTTAGTCTTGGATAACAACACAAGAAATCGGGCCTAAGGCAGTGTTCAACGAGACAACCCACTGTGTACTCCTACACAACCTCTCATCATTCACCTTTGTTTAGGGTAGATTCACCAACACATTACCACCATTATTCACATGATCACTACCATCCCGAGTCACATCAAAGTAGCCTCAAGTAATAACTCTAAGGATGGAATAAGCTGTAACAGTTGCAGGGGCCACATGATATCAACCAACTCCTACATCTGCTAGGATTGTGGTTTTCTTACTACTGTGACAAAATGATAGGTCATGCAAAGGAATGGGTTCAACTAGCGGTAGAACGTATCATGGTGACATCCTAAACATGCATTTGCGAGAATGAGAGGGAACTGGGATTTTATAGACATGATCAAAGAGGGGGCTGATTGCCTTGCTGACGATCATGATGTAACACTCTTCTGACGTGAGGTTGAACTCGTCTCCGAGATCAACTCTACCGAGAAGAAGCAATCACCAAAGCACTGAAAGTAATGCACATTCAACATAGTAAAATGCACAAACAATATGTAAAACAAAGTATGTCAAGGTGCTGATGTGACCTATGTTTGAATTGCCACATGTTAATTGAGTTTGATTTGAAAAGTAAATTCAAATTCAAACTCCAAATATTATACAATTTCGTTCAACTTGCATTTGCTAATGTTGGTACTTTGTAATCCAAGTGATCATATGTGTGAAATTCTTCTGAAGTACAAGTGATGTGTGGTGCATTTCAATGGTTGAAGTTGGAATAGTTTTTGAATTGAATTTGAAATAATTCCAATTAAATCAAATAGCAAAATCTACTGATCCCTTTTTAAGATCAACTGCAACATAGCTGAAATTGGAAATTTGGATACAGGATTTTCTCCTGATCATTTTTCATATATTATATGTTAAATTTGGAGTTAAAATGAATTTTCTATGATTTTTCAAAGTTTCAGCCATTTTCTGGAATTTACTAAATAAATTAAATGATTTAATCTTTATTGCATCAGCATTGCATCATGCTGACGTCAGGGGGTTTGACCAGTCAACTGACAGGGCGGCCCCACCTGTCAGCCTCACTGGGTTAGTTAGCTCTCTGTTTAACTAAAACACTGATTAGATTAAGGCCTAGGGCCCACAGTCAGAGAGAGAGAGGGGGGATTAGCAGGTTAATTAGGCCCTAATGGCCAGGGCGTCGACGGCTAGCCGCCGGTGACCTCTGCACACGGCGGCGCTTCCCCGGAGGGCACGGGGGTGGCGGTGGAGGGCACCAGGACGTGCCTCTCGTTCTCCCGCTTCTAGTAGAGCTAGCAGGGGGACTCGAGGAGGTCCTGGGCCACGGCTACAACGACAGGAAGCGGCGGCCGTGGCCTCTGCTCATGGCGGACGACGACAGAGGGGTCGGGGAGGGAAGTTAGGAGGGGGAAAACGGGGAGAAGCTCACGGCGGTGACGATGGTGAGCTCGGGGAGGCCGGAGAGGAGCTGTGGGCGACGAATTTCTCGCCGGGGTTGTCGGCGGCCGGCGACGAGGAGTTGAGGCGAGCGGCAATTCCCGGGTGTCTAGGCTTCGATTGGGGGCGCAACTCGAAGTAGACGAGGGCGTGGGAGCTCCTGGAAAGCTCGGCTGCTCGAGAGGAGGCCGGTGGCCACGCGCGGAAAACGGCGAGAGAGGGAGAGGGATGAACTGGGAGAGGGGAAGAAGGACTTGGGGGCTTCTGGGCGTCGTCCAGCGTGAAGGAGAAGAGGGGGGAAGGGCCTGCGTGGCCAGGACCAGGAGGTGGCGGCCATGCCCGCAGCGTACGGTTCGGCCAGCACTCCTACTGGCGAGGAGGAAGACGGCAGGGGCAGGAGATGGGCCGGGCCAGGTGGGCCGACGCCTAGGCGAAGGTAAGCCCTTTTCCTTTGTTCTTTTCTTATTTTCTTTTCTGTTATTTGTTTTGCCCCTTTAAAATAATTAGCTAGGGCATTTATAAAAATCCCCAATCATTTTTATAAAACCTAGGTGACTCTATAGAAGTCAACCCCAAGTTTTGGGAACTTTTCAAATTCAAATTATTTGAACTTCAATTCAAATAGGCAATTTATTTAATTTCCAAGCCACTATTTGGATTATTGAAGAATCTATGAGCATGGGATTAATCCCAAATCACTTTTAAAATGATCACACTCATTTTTAGGATATTTCAATACATCCAAAAGAATTTTGGAAAAAGATTTATTTCTGGCCTTTTTATTTAATTCATTTAGGGCTTTTCTTTTCCCCAATTCCTTTTTCTTTTGCAATTTTTTTTCAAGATGCAAAAATCTAGCTTGGAAAAGCACAAACCTAAATTTGGGGTTCTGACAACTCGCCCCCACTCAAAAGAATCTCGTCCCGAGATTCAGAAGTCGCCGGGAAGAGGGTGGGGTACTCAGCTCGTAGACGATCCTCTCGTTCCCAGGTGGCTTCCTTCTCTGAATGATGCGACCAGTGTACTTTGAAGAATCTTATCTTCTGACGTCTGGTGCTACGCTCGGCTTCATCAAGAATACGAACAGGGTACTCTCAATATGAAAGGTTATCTTGGAGATCAAGCGTTTCGTGGTCTACTTTGCGGACGGGGTCCTTGAAGCAACGCCTGAGTTGAGAGACGTGGAAGACATCATGAACCTGGGAGAGGTGAGGGGGTAGTTCCAATTGGTAGGCAACTTCTCCACGTTTAGCGAGAATGCGAAAGGGACCGATATAACGTGGGGCCAACTTGCCTTTGATACCGAAGCGATGGGTACCCTTCAGAGGAGTAACCCGAAGGTAAGCCTTCTCATCCAGATCATAGCTTTCTTCCCTATGATGACGATCATAATAGCTTTTCTGACGAGACCGGGCTGTCTTCAATTTCTCACGAACAATGCGAACCTGCTCTTCTACATCCTGAATCAAATCCGGTCCAAAGAATTGTCTTTCACCGGTTTCTGACCAGTTTAGGGGTGTTCGACATTTCCGTCCATAGAGAAATTCAAAAGGAGCCATGCCCAAGCTAGATTGGAAGCTATTGTTATACGCAAATTCGGCAAAAGGAAGAGAATTCTCCCATTTCTTTTCGAAAGAGATAACACAAGCTCTGAGCATGTCTTCAAGAATTTGATTGACCCTTTCTACTTGACCACTGGACTGCGGGTGATAGGCGGTGCTAAAGGAGAGGTGGGTTCCCATAGCATTCTGGAAACTTTCCCAAAATCAAGAAGTGAAAAGACTACCACGGTCTGAATTGATTTCCAAAGGAACACCGTGAAGTGACACGATTCGGGAGACATACAAGTCCGCTAACTGGCTAGCAGTTATAGACTCACGAACGGGAAGGAAGTGAGCAACTTTGGAAAGTCTATCTATGAAAACGAAGATGGCATCATTTCCTTTCTGGGTTTTTGGAAAGCCGGTGATGAAGTCCATACTGACTTTATCCCATTTCCACTCGGGGATAGGCAAAGGTCTAAGAGTACCAGCAGGTCTTTGATGTTCTACCTTAATGCAACGACAAACATCACATTCAGCAATGAACTGAGCAATTTCTCTCTTCATCCTAGTCCACCAAAATCTCTGGCGTAGATCTCGGTACATTTTTGTGCTACCGGGATGAATCGAGAGGGGTGTGTCATGGGCTTCTTTGAGGATGAGTTGCCTTAGTTCCCTATTCTTAGGTACTACCAAACGATTTTCAAAGAATACCGTTCCCTTACTATCCTTGGAGAAACATTTAGCGACTCCGCTAGCAATGTTCTCCTTGATCCGGCGAACACCTCGTGCACGCCTTTGGGCAACTATGATTTTATCCTCAAGGTTTGGTTTCGCAACCAAGTTGAAAAGAGATCCACGAGGAACGATCTCGAGGTTGAGCTTTCGAAATTCCTCATGAAGAAGCGGTTGATACTGTTGTAACATGAGGTTGTTACAATACGACTTACGACTTAGTGCGTCAGCCATGACGTTGGCTTTGCCTGGGGTGTAAGAAATTCCTAAGTCATAAGCTTTTATCAACTCAATCCAGCGTATTTTCCTGAGATTAAGATCTGGCTGGGTGAATATATATTTGAGGCTTTGGTGGTCGGAATAGATCTCACAACGATTACCAAGGAGGTAATGTCTCCAAGTTGTTAGGGCATGAACTACGGCAGCGAGTTCAAGATCATGGGTAGGATAGTTCTCTTCATGTGGACGCAACTGGCGTGAAGCATAAGCTACCACATGTCGATCTTGCATCAGTATGCATCCTAACCCTTGCCGTGAGGCATCACAAAAGATCTCGAAATCCTTTTTGGCTTCTGGAGGCGCAAGTACGGGTGTAGAAGTCAATCTTCTTTTTAGCTCTTGAAAGCTTTCCTCGCACTTGGGAGTCCATTCGAATTTCTTCTCTTTCTTGAGGAGTTCAGTTAGAGGCTTTGCAAATTTAGAAAAGTTCTCGACGAAGCGACGGCAATAGCTGGCTAGGCCAAGAAAACTCCTAACTTGCTTAACCGATTCAGGTGGAGTCCAGTCAAGGACGGCCTGAACTCTCTCGGGATTGACAGCAATGCCCTTGGCAGAAATAACGTGGACTAAATAGGTCACTTCTGGTAGCCAAAATTCACACTTTGAGAATTTGGCATAAAGGCGATGCTCTCTAAGTTTCATCAATACCAACCTAAGATGTTCGGCGTGCTCTTCTTCGTTCTTCGAGTAGATGAGAATGTCATCAAGATAAACTACAACAAATTTATCTAGGTACTCCATGAAGATCGAATTCATCAAGCGCGAGAATGTGGTGGGGGCATTGGTTAAACCGAAGGACATGACGGTGTACTCGTAAAGACCATAACGAGTAGTAAAAGCCGTTTTGGGAATGTCCTCGTTCCTGATTTTGATTTTATGATAGCCTAATCTCAAATCCATCTTGGAGAAGACAGAGGATCCTGCAAGTTGATCATAAAGATCATTGGTCCAGGGCAGTGGGTACTTATTCTTTATCGTCGCTAGATTTAGCGGGCGATAGTCTACGCACATCCTTTCTGTTCCATCTTTCTTCGTTATGAACAGAACGGGGCAACCCCATGGCGATGAGCTAGGGCGGATGAAGCCTTTTGCCAACGAAGCTTCAAGTTGGATTTTGAGCTCAGCTAACTCACGTGGGGCCATTCTATATGGGCGTCTGGATATTGGGGCGGTTCCTGGGATAAGATCTACAACAAACTCTACAGATCTGTCAGGTGGTATGCCTGGCAGCTCTTCTGGAAAGACATCCGGAAAGTCACGAACCACCGGAATATCTTCAAGGTCTGGAAGAGGAAGCACATTTAAAGAATGCACCTGGGTTTTAGAGCTTGGTGAGGTATTGTCTGGCCTGATGGATGGGTTAGTTTCACTGACTTGGCTTTACAATCAAGGACAGCATTCTGTCTTGATAACCAATCCATACCTAAGATCACATCAATGTCTGAAGACTTGAGGGCTATAAGTGAGGCAAGGAATACTAAACCCTCAATTGCAATTTCATTCTCATGACTCACCATGGTGGTGTGCCATCTGGATCCGGGGGCTTGCACAACTAAGGGGGTGGATAACATCGAAAAAGCGATGTCATGTGACAGTGCAAAGTCCTGGGATATGAATGAGTGAGATGCTCCTGGGTCAAAAAGAACCGAAGCTGGGGTGGAATTGACAGGAAGGGTTCCAAGTACAACATCGGTTGACTTGTGGGAATCTACAATGGATACATGATTCACATAACCATGTTCATAAACAGGAGGCTTGACATTGGAAGTCTTGGGTGGTGGCTTACCACGACGAAAAGCTTGCTTTGGATTAGGTGTGGTGGCTACATGATTTTGGGGACACTCTCGAACATTGTGGCCTGATTGTCCACATTCGAAAAAAACACCACGTGGAATGAAATGAACTTGAGAACTTGATTGTCCAACAAAATTCCAAGGAGGAAGATTGGGTTGAGGTGGACGATATATGGTTGTTGGTGGTCTAGAAGCACTTACAGCATGACTGACGTCATTGAAGGGAATCCATACACAGCGTTTTCGAGAAACTGGGCCAGAAGATTGGGAAAACTCACGATCACGCTTGCGAGACTCTTCATACAACTCATTTCCATACTCGGCCTTGAAGGATTTTTCGACCAAGTCCCTGAAGTTGACGAACTCGTGAAGATTCAGGTCATGACGAAGAACGGGGCTAAGTCCCTTGCGGAACCTTGCTTGTTTCTTTGCATCGGTGGATACTTCTTCTTGGGCATATCGTGCTAGACGAGTGAATTCAGTCCTATACTCATGAATAGTCATCTTTCCTTGGGTCAGATTGCAAAACTCTTCTTTCTTGCGCTCCATCAGCTGATCCGGAATATGGTAACCTCGGAAGTCATCACAGAACTCTTGCTAAGTCACCGCGTGACCAATTGGTTGCATTGCCACGAAGTTCTCCCACCACTGAAGAGAAGCACCTTCCAGAAAGTATGCCGCGAATAGCACATGATCACTTGGAGCAACATGGGCTGTCTCAAGCTTACGCTCGAGGGAACGAAGCCAATCATCGGCATCAAGGGGCTCGGAAGGACATCGGAATACTGGCGGGTTGAGGAGAATGAAGTCCTGGATGGTGACAACACTATGATGCTGACAAGAAGTGTTCTGCTCAATACGCTCGAGAAGACGTGTCTGATCACGACGATTCTGTTCAGCCTCCATCATGATTTCTTCCGTTGAGGGTGGTGGTGGAGGTTCTTCACCGTCTATGTAACCAGAACTGGGATCAACACCTTGATTTGCACCTGACATTCTGTGTGATAAGAATCAACAATCAGAATAGGATTTAGGACACAATTCTATGCTAAGATAGAAGACTATAAAGCAATAGCATCAAAGCCACAAACAGACAGCATAACGGCTGTACCGGGATAGAAATTGAGACAACCTACAGGATAACGGACATCACTTCCACATAAACACTATGGAATGATGGCTCAGAAGACATAGATGAGCCTAGTCCTATCTTCCCGTAGAATAAGATGAGGTTGACTCAGAACTCAGATCGATGAGGATAAGGAGAAAAAAGAAGTCTTACGTTGTTCCCTTATACCCAAAGTAACTATATAACTATAGAATGCTAGACTCGACATCGGCCAATGGTTTGATAATCCTACAGGCAGTCCTACTCTGATACCAAGTCTGTCGGGACCCGGGGTTAGCATATGTAATTCCAGTCACAATGCAATCACATGGAGAGCCGAGAGCCGTACCCACTTGTCTAAGCAGACAAGGCCAAGCACAGATCACTCTCGGTAAGCATCGAACGTGAGGAGCATCCCATCCAGGCCGGATGATCAACTGAGATGGGTCCTCATCGTCCGCTCACAAGTCTAAATGCTTATGGGTGGTGAATCCCATACTCATAGACAAGTCGCCTCAACCATGTTATCGATTGAATCATAACCCTTACATAGACTTACTCCAGCCCGATCACTTAGTCGGGATCTCGGGCGGGCTCAATCGTACAACAAAGTGTGCCACGTGACAGAGTCACGAGCAATCGCATCGCGATGCCCCAAGATGCGCACATCTAAGGGCCACTTGGTGTATAAAAGACCGCCGGCAAGAACACAACTAAGCTATCGAACCCCACACTAAGACATGCATGTTATAATCATACACGCAGCATTCATGTCCAGTGTAAACAGCAGGTAATCACAACATGAACTCTATAAACTCAGTCTTTATAACTTCTGCTAAACAGAGCAGACATAGCAGTTGTATTACAAGCAGAGATCACATGACTGTGATCCAACATTACATCAAACATCAACGGAAGAAAATTATGTCTTAGTAAAGACAAGTTTAACAAATGGCTTAAAAAGCCTGAAAGAAAATACAACGACCCTCCAGAGGGCACATGCTGCTGCCTGGAACTATACGACTTAGTCCACGACGAGCTCGAGGTAGAGGCCACCATCAGGGTCAGTGGTCTCGTCTCTAAAACATAGAATAAGAAAACGTGAGTACAAAGTCGTACTCTGCAAGACTTATATAGGAACTATACTACTCATGCACATGTATCAAGGCAAAGGGAGGTGGGGTTTCACATGCAGAAGTGCCAGCTTTGACTTGGCTAATCCTGAACTACGAGTACCAGAGAGAGGTAAGAACGTACACGAGTCCAAGTAACAGTCTCCAACCAATACAGCACTATGGATACTTCCTCGACTTCCCCACGAGGAAGCACGCCATAGCACTCACACTTATCTTGGTGTGTTTTCGAAGTAAACAGTTCAAGTTATCTATGATCAAGTAAAGGTCTCCAAGTAGTCCATAACCGCGGACACGGCTATTCGAATAGTTCATTAACCCTGCAAGGGTGTACTGCTACACACACGCCTCATCAGTTACCTCCTGGGCATGGACCCTTCAAGTGAGTACCAGCGAGGATGCTTCCACGACACTTCACTCACGGCACCATCTCTAGTCCTAGGGAGTCGCCTATTTGAGTTGGGACCACAATCGGAATCCGGCCGATTTTTCCGATGCGGACTCAAACGTTGTGTGACCGCCATCAAGCTCAACTCGATCATGATCACTTGATTCAACGTGCCCTTAACCTACGCCAACCACTTACCTTGGTTCCACCTGCTTGAGATCGTTAAAGGGCGAACTACTTGCGACTCCTGGACTGGTCCGGGGTGAGGTACTAGGCCGAGAGGGGTCAGTGAGCCCAATGTGTGGTCGTACTCTTAGTCTTGGATAACAACACAAGAACTCGGGCCTAAGGCAGTGTTCAGCGAGAAAACCCACTGTGTACTCCTACACAGCCTCTCATCGTTCACCTTTGTTTAGGGTAGATTCACCAACACGTTACCACCATCATTCACATGATCACTACCATCCCGACTCACATCAAAGTAGCCTCAGGTAACAACTCTAAGCATGCAATAAGCTGTAACAGTTGCAGGGGCCACATGATATCAACCAACTCCTACATCTGCTAGGATTGTGGTTTGCTTACTACTGTGACAAAATGATAGGTCATGCAAAGGAATGGGTTCTACTAGCGGTAGAACGTATCATGGTGACATCCTAAACATGCATTTGCGAGAATGAGAGGGAACTGGGATTTTATAGACATGATCAAAGAGGGGGCTGCTTTCCTTGCTGACGATCACGATGTAACACTCTTCTGACGTGAGGTTGAACTCGTCTCCGAGATCAACTCTACCGAGAATAAGCAATCACCGAAGCACTGAAAGTAATGCACATTCAACATAGTACAATGCACGAACAATATGTAAAACAAAGTATGGCAAGGTGCTGATGTGACTTATGTTTGAATTGCCACATGTTAATTGAAGTTGATTTGAAAAGTAAATTCAAATTCAAACTCCAAATGTTTTTCATTTTCGTTCAACTTGCATTTGCTCATGTTGGTACTTTGTAATCCAAGTGATCATATTTGTGAAATGCTTCTGAAGTACAAGTGATGTGTGGTGCATTTCAATGGTTGAAGTTGGAATAGTTTTTGAATTGAATTTGAAATAATTCCAATTAAATCAAATAGCAAAAGCTACTGATCCCTTTTTAATATCAACTCCAACATAGCTCAAAAGTTGGAAATTTGGATAGAGGATTTTCTCCTGATCATTTTTCATATATTATATGTTAAATTTGGAGTTAAAATGAATTTTCTATGATTTTTCAAAGTTTCAGCCATTTTCTGGAATTTACTAAATAAATTAAATGATTTAATCTTTATTGCATCAGCATTGCATCATGCTGACGTCAGGGGGTTTGACCAGTCAACTAACAGGGCGGCCCCACCTGTCAGCCTCACTGGGTTAGTTAGATCTCTGTTTAACTAAAACACTGATTAGATTAAGGCCTAGGGCCCACAGTCAGAGAGAGAGAGCGGTGATTAGTAGGTTAATTAGGCCCTAATGGCCAGGGCGTCGACGGCTAGCCGCCGGTGACCTCTGCACACGGCGGCGCCTCGCCGGAGGGCACGGGGGCGGCGGTGGAGGGCACCAGGACGTGCCTCTCGCTCTCCCGCTTCCAGTACAGCTAGCAAGGGGACTCGAGGAGGTCCTGGGCCACGTCTACGACGACGGGAAGCGGCAGCCGTGGCCTCTGCTCATGGCGGACGACGACAGAGGGGTCGGGGAGGGAAGTTAGGAGGGGGAAAACGGGGAGAAGATCACGGCGGTGACGATGGTGAGCTCGGGGTGGCCGGAGAGGAGCTGTGGGCGACGAATTTCTCGCCGGGGTTGACGGCGGCCGGCGACGAGGAGTTGAGGCGATCGGCGATTCCCGGGCGTCTCGGCTTCGATTGGGGGCACAGCTCGAAGTAGACGAGGGCGTGGGAGCTCCTGGACAGCTCGGCTGCTCGAGAGGAGGCCGGTGGCCACGCGCGGGCACAACGGCGCTCTGGCTAGGTCTCAGTTGTGCGCGGAAAACGGCGAGAGAGGCAGAGGGATGAACTGGGAGAGGGGAAGAAGGACTTGGGGGCTTCTGGGCGTCGTCCAGCGCGAAGGAGAAGAGGGGGGAAGGGCCTGCGTGGCCGGGAGCAGGAGGTGGCGGCCATGCCCGCAGCGCACGGTTCGGCCAGCGCTCCTACTGGCGAGGAGGAAGACGACAGGGGCAGGAGATGGGCCGGGCCAGGTGGGCCGACTCCTAGGCGAAGGTAAGCCCTTTTCCTTTGTTCTTTTCTTATTTTCTTTTCTGTTATTTGTTTTGCCCCTTTAAAATAATTAGCTAGGGAATTTATAAAAATCCCCAATCATTTTCATAAAACTAGGTGACTCTATAGAAGTCAACCCCAAGTTTTGGGAATTTTTGAAATTCAAATTATTTGAACTTCAATTCAAATAGGTAATTTATTTAATTTCCAAGCCACTATTTGGATTATTGAAAAATCTATGAGCATGGGATTAATCCCAAATCAATGATCACACTCATTTTTAGGATTTTTCAATACATCCAAAAGAATTTTGGAAAAAGATTTATTTCTGGCCTTTTTATTTAATTCATTTAGGGCTTTTATTTTCCCCAATTCCTTTTTATTTTGCAAAAAAAATTTCAAGATGCAAAAAGTTAGCTTGGAAAAGCACAAACCTAAATTTGGGGTTCTGACAATTATGAGACTATGTTCAGATTGTGATGAGTAATATATTTGGTTCTTCTCTTTTATATTTTGTCCTTAAGTAAATTCTTGTATGTTCTCCGTTGTGGTATTTGCTTTGGCCAAGTATTTTATTTGCAACTCCAAGAGAGAGCGTTATGCTCGATTGTGGGTTCAGCCCCGTGATGTCTAGCGTGAGTGACAGAAACATGAGACTAGAGGATGTGCTTTTGACACCAGGGATAAAACAACGGTGCTTGTACTTGCGGGTGCAAGGATTGTTTACTTTAAGCAAAGTTCTTTTAATGCAATTGTCTGTTGCTTTGATTTTACACTTTGGGTGGGATTCGCAACTTAATACCAGCGAGATGTTCTGGATAGATATCTCAAGGTGGATGATTCGTAGTAGATGCAGGTGGATTTCGGTCTACTTACCTTGGCGTACTGCCCATTGCTTTTGAGCCCTTCCTTTCTTTGCAGCATAGTTAGCATTGCGGTGCCTTCATAATCCTGTCAATTTCCCAACTGTGATTTGTTTACCTCGCTAGCATTTTTATCGTCTTTTAGGAGAGAGACATCACTAGTGAAAATCACGGGACCCCGGTCCATCTTCACATCATTGTTCACACTATCAATTTACTTTCAGTATTTACTTTTCCGTTGCTATCACTATCATTATTATCCCGTGCGTTTTATCCTTTTTAAACAGCAAGGGCGGAGGAATTGACAACTCCTCTGTACTCGTTGGGAGCAAAGTTATTTGTATCTGTGTGCAGGTCCAGGTGAAGTTAGCAACCTAGGTTGTGAACGGAGCCATTGTTCACTTTACCACCTACTTGTATCTCTTGAGTCCTACTGGAGACAATCTAAGCCTTAGCATGTTCGCTAAGGGAAACTTGCCGTTGTGCTACATCAAACCTTCCACTTTGGGTAACCAACGAGGGGCGAGAAGCCATCAAGAAAATTTCTGGCGCCGTTGCCGGGGACTCAAGTCTACAAGATAGGGGAGTTGCACACTATCTTTTACCTTTGCTTTTTAGTCTTGTTAGTTTACCTTTCAGTGTTTACTTTTGTGTCCTTAATCAAAAATACCAAAAATACCTGCTGCTACTATGGGTTCCAATGAAAACACTAAGTTGTGTGACTTCACTAGCCACAACAACAGTGACTTTATCTGCACTCCTATTGCTCCACCCGCCACTTCCACACCTTCTTATGAGATTTAACCTGCTCTGCTTAACCTTGTTATGAAAGATCAATTCTCAGGAGCAGGAGAAGATGCTGCCTTGCACCTAAACAACTTTATCGAGCTCTGCGACATGCAGAAGTACAAGGAAGTGGATGGAGACATCGTCAAGTTGAAGCTTTTTCCTTTCTCTTTGAGAGGAAGAGCCAAGGAGTGGCTAAAATCTTTGCCCAAGAACAGTATCGATTCTTGGAGTAAATGAAAAGATGCTTTTATAGGGAAGTACTATCCCCCTGCTAAAATTATTCAACTACGGAGTAACATTATGAATTTCAGGCAATTGGATAATGAAAACGTTGCCCAGGCTTGGGAACGTATGAAGACGCTTGTCAAGAACTGCCCCACACATGGACTGACTACCTGCATGGTTATCCAGACTTTTTATGCAGGCTTGAACTTCACCTCGCGGAACCTGTTAGATTCGGCCGCGGGAGGAACTTTTATGTCAACCACGCTTGGTTCTGCCACAAATCTACTAGATGAGATGATGCTGAACTACTCGCAATGGCGCACCGAAAGATCTCCAACTGGTAAGAAGGTAAATTCTGTCGAGGAGATCTCCTCTTTAAATGAAAAGGTTGACCTTACCATGTCTCTACTTACCAAGCAACCCTATATTGATCCTCAAGATGTTCCTTTAAACTCTTTGGTTGCTCAGGAGCAAGTAGATGTCAATTTTGTCTCTAGAAACAACTTCAATAATAATTCTTATAGGAGTAACTTTGGTAGCAACAATCCTAGGCCTTTCCCATCCAACAAATATGGGAACAACACTTATCCTACCACCAGAAACTCCACTTCAGAACTAGAGAGTATGCTTAGAGACTTTATCACTACCCAAAAAGCCTTCAACAAGAATGTGGAAGAAAAACTAGCTAAATTAGATAATCTTTGTTTGAAGGTAGACAACTTAGCCCTTGATGTTGAAATGTTAAAAATTAGAACCTCTCCCCTTGAGGAGAGTAAGGTCACTCCTATTAATGCTATCCAGTTACAAATCAATCAAAATATTAGGATGATGGCTAAACTTAAAGAGAGATGGGCTAGAGAAAAGGAGGAAGAAGAGAGAATTAAGAGCCTTCCTACCTATCACACAGTAGCCACTATCCAAGTAGTTGAGGATGTCCAAACTGTTAGCACCCATCACACCCGTAGTCCCAATGGACCTATTAATGGTGATGCTACCACCTCAGCCTTAGAAGAAGAAAACTCTATGAACATAGAGGCTTTTAAACAAGTGAGATTAAATAATATCACTACTTACTTGGTATATAGTAGTGATTTAGGCTTTGACAACTGCACTCTACCAGAAGTTATTGGTTTCCTACACAAGATGTCTAGAGACCCCCACACTAGCACACTCAATCTTGCCTTCACAGAGCATAACGCCAATGCTCTAATCAAAGTTAGGGAGGAGAAGCTTAGACTAGAAGCCTCCATACCTAGGAAGCTAGAAGATGGTTGGGATCCTATGATAAAAATTAAATTGAATAAATTCTCTTGTTATGCTCTTTGTGATGTTGGAGCAAGTACCTCTGTTATGCCCAAAAGAATGTATGATATGCTTGAATTGAAACAATTTGATCCTTGTTCTTTTGGTGTTCGTCTTGTTGATTCTTCCGTAAAGAAAACTTTGGGGAAGATCGACGATGTCCTTATCATTGTCAATAACAATTATGTTCCCATTGATTTTACTATTATGGACATTGATTGTGAGCCTTCTTGTCCAATTATTTTGGGACGTCCTTTTCTTCGCACAGTTGGTGCTATCATTGACATGTAAGAGGGAACTATCAAATTCCAATTCCCTCTAAAAAAAGGGATGGAACATTTCCCTAGGAAAAAGATTAAGCTATCTTCTAGTTTAAGCCTAGCTAATGGCTCTAAAGAAGCGCTTTCGAGAGGCAGCCCGCAACGAATTTAGGTTTTCTTTTTGATTTTGTTCTGTTTTTAGTGGTCTTGATGATTGTTAGTACTGTAGCAACATCATTGTATTTTTATTTTTCAAGCTTTGTGCCAAGTTTAGCCTCATACGGCAAGGGAGGTAAAAGTTGTGACATGCTGTCCAGAAAACAGATTCTGTCCTCGTGACTAGAAAAATTCCAGAAAAATACCAGTTCATCTTTTTGAGCTGAAATATTTACACAGCGTGATCTATACAATTACGAAACTTCCATATGTTCTGAGTTTTTTTATTTGAGTTTCAGAAGTATCCCTAAAAAATTCGTTTCTATCTTCTGTTCTGTTTTTCACAGATTCTTCCACGTTTTGTCTCTCCTTACTTTTGCAAACCTTAAGCTTGCTTTTTCTTTGCATTTTTTTTGGAAATCTTGAGAAACAGTAGATCTTCCTGGAAATATTTATTTGAAGTAGAGAAAAATTATTTTATTAGGGTACTAACCTCTCTAATCAGTCTACAATGAGTTATGTATGAAGGGAGTTTTCAAGTGCACGATGGAAGATGATGAAAGAAGATTCAGGAGTGTCAAACGCTCAAGCTTGGGGATGCCCCCATGCATCCCCAAAAAATATTCAAGGAGACTCAAGCGTCTAAGCTTGTGGATGCCCCCGTGCATCCCCCTCTCCATCAACAATCATCAGTTTGTCTCTCGTTGCACTATATTTTTATCACTTCATGCGTTATGTGCTTTTCTTGGAGCGTCTCGCTCTTAGGTTTTGTTTAGTTTTTAGTTTTGCTTTAGCTTTGTTTGCTGTAGTAACAAGTTAGACCCCAACTTACTCTTTTGTGTGGGAGAGAAACACGCTCCACTTGAACTAGAACTCCTCATAGGATTTGCATGCTTATTCTTTTAGCTGTGAGCTGTTCTTTTTCTTTTCTTAGCTACTGTTCTGTTTAGTTGTAGTGATTTAGTTTTCCTAGAGCTTTCCTTTTGTCTTAGGTTGAACTTTCTATAGGTTGCATGTTTAATCTTGTTAGAGAGTTTGCCTGTTGCACTGAGTTCTGTGTCTTGACTGAAAGTGGGTAGTTAAAGTTGCTGTTCACTTTGTAGTAGTAACTTGCAATAGTTTTGAGGTATTGATTAGAGTAATGTTTGAACTTATGGTGTCAAGAGATCTTGCCTATTAGTGATAGATGTCGTATTTTGGGAAATCCGTGTGTTTTTAGAAAACCAAAAAACCCCTGTTGAGAAATCTAGCTACTAGATGGATCACTAACCTCTGGAGGGTTCGAATATTAGTGTACACTCACGTACCATGAGTCGAGGATGCGCAAGGATAACCAAACCCCCATACACTCCTCCTCGGGGTACCTGTCTCTTTGTGAACCTCCTGATTAGATTGAGAGTTACGGATAATAAGTGCATGAGTTCTTCGGACTAATGTGAGTATTCGAAAGTTGACACTTCCACCCACCTATACTTTTTCTAGCCTCCTCGGTACCGTGCATTTCCCTTTCTCACCTCGAGAGTTGGCGCATACTTCGCCGGTGCATCCAAACCCTTGGCACGATATGCTCTGTCATCATAAGCCTCCTTATATCTTTCCACAAAACAGCCACCATACCTACCTACAAGGCATTTCAATAGCCTTTCCGAGATACATTGCCATGCAACATCCACCTTCTTATGACTTGATCTTCATGTCATACATGCTACTTGCTTGATCGATGAGCCGCATGCTAGTTGGGCCTTGCCCTAATCATTGCTACATGACGCGCTAGTATCATTGCATATCTTGCTACACTGGCAGAGGCATACATTTGCATACTTCATGATAGTTACATTTTATTTATGTGAGTACCTTTGTAAAGTGTGAAAGATCTCCTATATTCTTGTAAAATATAGAGTATTGCCCCTAAAGTGAGGAAAAGATCCCAAAGAGGACAAAATCAAAAGATACCAAAGAGGACAAAATCAAAAGATCCCAAAGAGGACAAATGAGAGTTAAATAGAAAGAGCCATTGAGGCCACCAAAAAATACAAAAAAAAATTAAAAAAATTAAAAATAAAATAAAAAGAGAGAATGGGCATACTACTATTTCTTTTGAGAGATCCACACTAGTACTTCATCTTCTATCCCTTGTACTCCATAGAGATCATCATCATGCATACAGCTATGTGGGGACCCTTCACACTATAGAACTTGGATTGTATATTCCAATGATGAGCCTCCTCAAACGAGCTCTAGGTCTTCTTGAGCAAGCAAGTTAGATGCACCCCCAATAGTTCCCTTGGAGAGCTTTTAGCTCACATGTGCATCCGTTGTATGGCAATCCCTACTCCTCACATCATATCTATCATATGGCTTTCTCTCACCTATGATTGTCCTCATTGATGTGAGCCTTTCACACCTTTTTGTCTTCCTCCTCCACCTTCTTTCTGTTTCTCCTTTTAGGTGTCAACTTTCTTTCTCACGCTCATCCATTGCATGGGTGCTCAAAATATCGAAAGGGAGTGGGTCAGTTTGACTTGTACCTGACTAGTGGTCTGGGGACGAGTCCAGATAAGAATCAAAAGGAGACTAAGTGTGAAAAATTAGTAGATAGTTGTTCTCAACAAAAATACTTTTATCTCTCGTATTTCCCTATCCCTTGCTTGCACGCAAACACCATTTGGAGACACTCGAGTCACGGACAGTAAGAGCTCTTGCACCTTTTGTTCCTTTTGTTACTTTTTTCAATGGTCATATAGACTCTTGCTTGCTAAGACTTGAATTGAATTACATGATTTGATTGCTTTACTAAAAACTCCTTTTATGGTTGTGTGGCATGTCACCACAGAAATTATGCTTGTTATCATTTACCTACTCAAGGACGAGCATGAATTCAGCTTGGGGATGTTGATACGTCCCAAACGTATCTATAATTTCTGCTTGCTCCATGCATGTTTTGTGTGACTTTGTCATGTTTTGCTTGAACTTTCATACACTTTTGAACCTATTTGGACTAACTTACTAACTCATTGCACCCAGCTGCCAGTTGCTGTTTTCTGTTGTTTTTGTATTTCAGGTTTTCCGGTCATTAAAAGTGCTCCAAAAAATCCGGAAAAATCTGATAAAAAATCAGCAACACGGAAGCTTCCGGAAAAACCAAAGGAGGGAAGGGGGCCACCACAGGGACTCCAGATGGGTCCCTGGTGCGGCCCCACCCTAGGCCGCACCCGGGAGCCTCCTGGCTGCCCTGCGGCCCCTCTCCGTGCCCCACTTCGCCTATATTTACCCCCCATGACGGAAACCCCTAAGATTGATCCCTCTTTCGCGATCTCGCCTCTGTTCCGCCGCCGCCGCCGTTTCAAGATCGGGGCTGCCTGGAGAAGCTGCTTCGGCACCCTGCCGGGAGAATCTACCCCCTCCGGGAGACCATCCATAGCCATGGACGCCTCCCGTATGTACCATGAGTAGTCCCTCTTGGACCATGGGTCCGTGACCAGTAGCTATGTGATCTATCTCTCCCTCTTTTGTGCTTCCACTTTCGAGTCCTCGTGAGCTGCCTCATATGATCGAGGCATCTATGTAATTTCTGTTGTTGCTATGCTGAGTTTGTTGGGATCTGATGGATTATGAGACTATGTTCAGATTGTGATGAGTAATATATTTGGTTCTTATCTTTTATATTTTGTTCTTAAGTAAATTCTTGCATGTTCTCCGTTGCTTATTTTCTTTGGCCATGTATTTTATTTGCAACTCCAAGAGAGAGTGTTATGCTCGATTGTGGGTTCAGCTCCTTGATGTCTAGCTTGAGTGACAGAAACATGAGACTAGAGGATGTGTTGTTGCCACCAGGGATAAAACAACGGTGCTTGTACTTGCGGGTGCAAGGATTGTTTACTTTACGCAAAGTTCTTTTAATGCAATTGTCTGTTGCTTTGAGTATACACTTTGGGTGGGATTCACAACTTAATACCAGCGAGATGTTCTGGATAGATATTTCAAGGTGGATGATTCGTAGTAGATGCAGATGGATTTCGGTCTACTTACCTTGGCGTACTGCCCATTGCTTTTGGGCCCTTCCTTTCTTTGCAGCATAGTTAGCAGTGTTGTGCCTTCATAATCCTGTCAATTGCCCAACTGTGATTTGTTTACCTCGCTAGCATTTTTATCGTCTTTTGGGAGAGAGACATCACTAGTGAAAATCACGGGACCCAGGTCCATCTTCACATCATTGTTCACACTATCAATTTACTTTCAGTATTTACTTTTCCGTTGCTATCACTATAATTATTATCCCGTGCGTTTTATCCTTTGTAAACAGCAAGGCCGGAGGAATTGACAACTCCTCTGTACTCGTTGGGAGCAAAGTTATTTGTATCTGTGTGCAGGTCCAGGTGAAGTTAGCAACCTAGGTTGTGAACGGCGCCATTTTTCACTTTACCACCTACTTGTATCTCTTGAGTCCTACTGGAGACAATCTAAACCTTAGCATCTTCGCTAAGGGAAACTTGTCGTTGTGCTACATCAAACCTTCCACTTGGGGTAACCAACGAGGGGCGAGAAGCCATCAAGCGTCCCTGGTGGTGGAGAAGCTCCCGGAGGTCAATCCTCCCTCCGGCAGGGTGCCGGGAAGAGGTCTTCTAGTGCTCCCAATCTTCAGAGCGCGTCGGTGGCAGAACAGAGAGGTATTTCACGATGCCGGGTCCTTCTTGAGGGTTTTTGGAACAGGGTGTAAATATAGGCCGAAGGTGGGCACCAGGGTGTGTCCCCTCCTCCCAGGCGCCCTCCTGGCGCGGCCAGGAGTGGGACCGTGCCCCTGGCCACCTGGGTGGGGGTGGCCCCCCTCTGGCCCTCCTTCGATGATTTTAGAAGCTTTCTGAACGCTGATTTTTATTCTGATTTTTCCGGTATATTTCTGGAAATTTAAATTGGCGAAAAAACACTCCAACTAAAGACATCAGCAGAAAGAACTGGCAATGGGCGCACTGAGTTAGTACGTTAGTCCAAATATGTGTAAAATGATAAAAAAGTGTAGCAAAACATGTAGCAATGCCACATAAAAGTGCATGGAACAAGCAGAAATTATAGATATGTTTGGGACGTATTAACATCATCTAGCTTAATTCCTGCTCATCCTCGAGTAGGTAAATGATAACACAGATAATTTATGTGGTGACATGCTAGCACACATATAAGAACTTCAAAGTAAGGCAAGTAATATATGCAATTCAAGTGACGACAATAACAAGCAAGACTCTTAGCATAAACATAAAGGTGAACATAAAGGTGCAAGAGCTCTCGTTGTCCGTGTCTCGAATGTCTCCAAATGGTGTTTGCGTGCAAGCAATGGGAGATGGGATTAAGAGAGTAAAAATATTTATAGTTTAATTGGAGTGAATTGCAGAAAACCACGACATTGAGGGATAGTATTGCCACTAACACATGTTTTGGTAATCCTTTCAGAAAGCACACTTTTTGTCTTAATCTTTGCAAAAACCACAGATTGCTGATTTAGCCCATTTGAACACGTTTATGACAGGTGGGTCCCCCTCTTTGCTGATGTGGCAGTACGACCCACGCTGGACGGCGTCTAACGACGTTAGACAGCGTCGCGGTTAAAGGTGGCGCTCGATCCGTTTTCTCTCGCCCTCCCCCTCAGCTCTCTTTTTCCCCCGCGACTCTGTTTCCCCCTCTCCTCGCCGCCGCCGCCGCTAGTCCTCTCTGTGTTCAAGCTCCGCGATGCCGTCGTGGAAGGACGGGGAATACAACAGCGAGGAGGAGGGCTCCGTGATGTGCATCTCCTCCGGCATGGACGAAGACTACATCCCGGTGAGTCCCGTACACCTAGGGTTAGGTTTTCTGAAGAATCTTTTGCTTTTCTTGTTTTTGCTTGTTGTTTAGGCCGATTTGGTTCTATTTCTTACAGTTTGTGTTTTCACAGCTCCCGCTTACCATGGTGGATTGCAGTTTGGACGACATTGAGCCCACTTATCTTTGCAACCAAAGAAAACCTGCTGAGAGGTGTGTTGCATTTGAAGGACTTGCAACTAGGAGGAGGTTTTTGGGTTGTGCAGAGAAGGTACACTCCACACCCTGGTGCAAGCTTGTAGCTTTAGATTTATGGTAGTGACATGAATGATTTTTTGTGTTTGTGGTAAATCTTTTGTTTGAAAATGTGCATAGATTGTGTTAGTGTGCAGCAGATCTATCCAATTTTAGCTTACTTGTAATATTCATATGTATGGTTTATTCATTAGCAGTATGTATGGTTCCGTGTAAAGTTTAATAATGTAAACACTAACTGATATATAGAAAGTGATATTTGCTTGATATATAGAAAGTGATGATATTTGCTTGATATATAACACTGTGTAGATTTGCTTGATATATAGCACTATGTATGGTTATTTGTATATTTTCTTGATATATAGAAAGTGATGATCCATTGTATTTTACTATATAGATCCATGATAATTTAAATACCACTGTGTACATCAATCATAATTTAAATACCACTGTGTACATCAATCATAATTAAAATATCACTGTGCAGATCCATCGTAATTTACTATATAGATGTATGAACTGTGTAAATTTAATAGCACTGTGTAGATCCATGGTAATTTACTAGATAGTTTATAATCTGTTTAATTTAACAGGAAGGTGCCAACCGTGAAGTAGTGGACTGGATTGATCCACAGTGGCCTATTTCAATGGAGAATGCACTGATGAAGTTAAGGGACATGATAGACGCCGGCAAAAATGACATTGTGAATGCAAACATGGAAAGTGCATTCACAATTCACCATCTTAAAGAGGAAAAAGCTAAAGTGGATGATAACTATGCCAAGCTAGTTGATGATGTTCAGAAGCTGTTTGATGAGCATGACAATACTGTGCTGCACTTTGATAGCCTGAGTGTTACTGACAGTGATGGTGTGAAGACAATGGAAGATGATCAAACAGTAGTCAGTTTGAAGGAAGATTTGGCAAAGAAGGATGAAGAGATGGTTGTGCTTAAAGAAAAATATGAAATGCTTACCAATTTGACTGCTGCTCAAGCCAATGTGATTAGGAAGCTGAAGTTTGAGAGAATGAGAGACTATGATTTGTTTGCTAATCAGAGGAGGAGTTTGCAGTGGGCATGTGATGATCTGCTGAAAGATGTTGAGAAGTACAAGGCCAAGCTGAAGGGAATGGAGGGAATTCTTTCATCTAAGAAAGATTAGATTATCTACCCTTAGTACTGATGTTGGAGCATTGCAAACCTTTTTCTTTGTTATGGTTTGAAATAGCTGAAACCTGATTAAGTAGGGTGCTGGATGTATTAACTATGTTGGGATGTAATAGCTGAAACCCTTAAGTAGGGTGTTGTAGTACTTATTTATTAAGTTGTAGTGAACTTATGCATCTCGATGTAATGAATTGTTGGATATTAGTAATTTGTAGTCTGCTGGGTGTATAAATTAGAGGATTTATACACAATTTTCGAAATTTACTAGAGGATTTATACACAATTTTGTAAATTTACTAAAGGACTTAAACACAAAATTTCTAAATTTACTAGATGATTTATAGAGGTTTTATAAATATTTTATATAATTAATAGATGTTTTAGAAATATTTTATATAATTAATAGAAGTTTTATAAATATTTTATATAATTAAAATAGATTTTATAAATATTTTATTTATTTAATAAAGGTTTTATAAATATTTTATTTATTTAATAGAGGTTTTATAAATATTGTATTTATTTAATAAAGGTTTCATAAGTATTTTATATAATTAATAGAGGTTTTATAAATATTTTATTTATTTAATAGAGGTTGTATAAATATTTTATTTATTTAATAGAGGTTTCATAAATATTTTATATAATTAATAGAGGTTTTAGAAATATTTTATATAATTAATAGAAGTTTTAGAAATATTTAATTTATTTAATAAAGGTTTTATAAATATTGTATTTATTTCATAGTGGTTTCATAAGTATTTAATATAATTAATAGAGGTTTTATAAATATTTTATTTATTTCATAGAGGTTTCATAAGTATTTTATATAATTAATAGAGGTTTTAGAAATATTTTATATAATTAATAGAGGTTTTAGAAATATTTTATTTATTTAATAGAGGTTTTATAAATATTTTATTTATTTAATAGAGGATTCATAAGTATTTTATATAATTAATAGAGGTTTTAGAAATATTTTATGTAATTAATAGAGGTTTTAGAAATAATTTGGTGAGGTGGTTTCATCGACGTCGAGCCACCCAAAGTGGTTCCTTTTTGGGTGAGGTGGTTTCATCGACGTCGAGCCACCCAAAGTGGTTCCTTTTTTGGTGAGGTGGTTTCATCAACCTCGAGCCACCCAAAGTGGTTCCTTTTTTGGTGAGGTCGTTTCATTGACGTCGAGCCACCCAAAGTGGTTCATTTTTTTGGTGAGGTCGTTTCATCGATGTCGAGCCACCCAAAGTGGTTCCTTTTTGGGTGAGGTGGTTTCATCGACGTCGAGTTACCCAAAGTGGTTCCTTTTTTGGTGAGGTGGTTTCATCGACGTCAAGCCACTCAAAGTGGTTCATTTTTTTGGTGAGGTGGTTTCATCGACGTCGAGCCACCCAAAGTGGTTCCTTTTTTGGTGAGGTGGTTTTATCGACGTCGAGCCACCCAAAGTGGTTCCTTTTTTGGTGAGGTGGTTTCATCGACGTCGAGCCACCCAAAGTGGTTTCTTTTTGGGTGAGGTGGTTTCATCAACGTCGAGCCACCCAAAGTGGTTCCTTTTTGGGTGAGGTGGTTTCATCGACGTCGAGCCACCCAAAGTGGTTCCTTTTTTGGTGAGGTGGTTTCATCGACATTGAGCCACCCAAAGTGGTTCATTTCTTTGGTGAGGTGGTTTCATCGACGTCGAGCCACCCAAAGTGGCTCCTTTTTTGGTGAGGTGGTTTCATCGACGTCGAGCCACCCAAAGTGGTTCCTGTTTTGGTGAGGTGGTTTCATTGATGTCGAGCCACCCAAAGTGGTTTCTTTTTGGGTGAGGTGGTTTCATCGACGTCGAGCCACCCAAAGTGGTTCCTTTTTGGGTGAGGTGGTTTCATCGACGTCGAGCCACCCAAAGTGGTTCCTTTTTTGGTGAGGTGGTTTCATCGACGTCGAGCCACCCAAAGTTGTTCCTTTTTGGGTGAGGTGGTTTCATCGATGTTGAGCCACCCAAAGTGGTTCCTTTTTTGGTGAGGTGGTTTCATCGACGTCGAGCATCATCCAACATAAAATGACAAGGCATCATGCAACATTTTGGGTGGCTCAGAGTATCATCACCAAAAATGGTTCCTTTTTGATAAAATTACAAGGTTGATGAAATGACAAGGTGCAGCTTCTTACACAAGTTTTAGAGTATCATCATGCAACACAACAAGCAACATAACAAGTTTTATAGTAGCAAGTCTCATGGATAAAATAACAAGGTTCATAGTATCATCATGCAACACTAAAAGTCTCAATCATCCCAAGTACAACCTGATGCAGTTAGGTAGTCCTTCATCCTGGAAGTTGTCTTCCTCTTCCTCCCTGTTGTAGCTGGCCTAGGTTGCAAGAAGGAACCCCTGGCAGAAGCAGCAGTTGCAGCAGACTTGGGAGTTGCACAAGTAGTTGCAACAGTTGACTTGGGTGTAGCAGCAGTTGCATCAGACCTGGGTAAATAAGCTGTAGGAGGTTCAGTTGTTGGTGCAGCATACCTGGATGGAGCAGCAGCACCTGCTGAAATTGTAGTTGCAGGTGACCTCCTGGGAGCAGCAGCTGGAGCAGGATTCTTAATAGGTGACCTCCTGGGAGCAGCTGCTGAAGTTGTAGTTACTAAAGTTGCAGGTGACCTCCTGGGAGCAGCTGCTGAAGTTGTAGTTATAGTTGCAGCACACCTGGATGGGGTAGTAGTTGCATCATACATGGATGGAGCATCAGGCCTTGGAAAATAAGCTGGAGGTGCAGTTGGTGGTGCATCATACCTGGATGGAGTAGTAGTTGCAGCTGGACCTAGATTCTTCCTAGGTGACCTCCTAGGAGCAGCTACTGGAGGTGCACTTGGTGCTGCAGGGCAGAAGCTGTAGCTGTAGAAGCATTGCTACCTTGTGACTACAAAGAAAAGGGTAAACATAGTTATACGTATCATAATAAGAGATGACTTGACTTGTTTAATAAAGTTGATTGCTAACCTGATGTTGGTTCTTCCTCATTGCTAGACTTGGCTTCAAGGCTTTGGAGCAACTAAGATATCTATGTCAAACAAGGTTGCAGTTGCTGCATGTGATGGAGGCCATTCTGGAAGTGTCTCGAGGTGCAGGTTTCTCAAACTGACTTTTCCTCCTCTTTGTTTGCTTTTGACCCACTTTCTCTTTGAACACTGGTGGATCTATGTCTTGAGTGTTAGTCCTTGGCCATAAATCAGGCCCACCGACTGGATATATTATATGACAATAGGAATTTTGATACATTTCCTTCTTGAAGAAATCATGGACAAAATCTTCAGGTCTCAGTTTAGCCTTATTAATTGCTGAAATAGCAAGATTGCAAGGGACTGTAGTCATATCCCATTTTCTACACCCACATGTTCTGGTCACCAAATTCACAGAGTATGTGTTTTCTCCACTACTCACTTGGTACAAATGTGGACCAGCCATCAAAGCTTGGCAATACCTAGAGTACCTCTTTGCTTCCTCTAATAACTCAGCATATGTTGGACAAATATCCCATCTGGCAGTCTGTGTTTTGGTTCTATTATTATTGAACTTGACCATTAATTTTGTCCTAATCCCATCAATCATTGTCCTAATTGGTTTTTCCCTCACATCAAGTATCATTTTGTTGAACATCTCACTAATATTGTTCACAACAAGATTTGTTTTGCAGTTATGGTCCATGGCATATCTAGCCCAAGTATGCACTGGGATATTGCTAAGCCATTTCCAAGCAACCCCACTTTCATGTTTCAATCCATTCATGGCAAATAAATGGGCCTGTTCTGTGTATGCATAATTAGCACTATCCATATATTTCTTGAGTTCAGGACCTCTAAAGCCTGTTGTTTGAAAATTCTGATAAATACGCCTAAGACAGAATCTTTGTGGACAATTGGTGAAAACATGGTTTATTGCATTAAGAAGGCCCTGTTGCAAACAAGAACTACAAATTATTTCTATTTATGGTCACACACATTTCAAGTAAGAACTACAAATGAAGTACAAGTACCAAGTAGCAATTACAAAGTACTGTAGTGCACATGATATAATGATTTACTGCCCAAGGTTGTATATACATACGTTCTGCCTATCTGATATAATGGTATAATACCCAAACTTTCCTGATTCTCCACCAAGACAAATTTTAATTTCTGATAAGAACCAAGTCCAACTATATGTATCCTCTTTGTCAACAATTCCAAATGCAATAGGGTATATATTATTGTTACCATCCCTTCCTGTAGCTCCTAGAATTTGTTGACCAGTGGACAACTTATTGAAACAGCCATCTACACCTACAATGGACACATCATTTGGAATTAAATTACTATATCTATATGCAAAATGGAAATACTTAAATACAGTATATGAGATATAATACTTATGAAAGGCCTACATCCAGTCAGAAACCCTTGTTTGCAAGCATTGAGACAAATAAACAAGCCATGGAACCTTGGATTTGTGCTGGGGTGCTCTTCAAGAAACTTTGTAGTTACAATACATATACTGCCTGGATTTGTATCTAAAACAGCTTGCAAGTAATCTCTTAATCTAATGTATTGCCCCCTTTGATCTCCTTGCACAACCTTGACAGCTTGATTCTTACCCCTATAAGCCATATGAGTGGAAATCTCAACTCCATATTTGGTCTTAAATGTCTTCATGATAGTAGTTATGGGTGTGTTCAAATCTGTTCTGATAATGTCCTCACACTTATGTGCAACCCATTTTTAAGTCACCTTGGTGGCCTCTCCTACAGCTGGACATGTGTGCTCAAGGAATGCTTTCCTAATGCAAAATGTGCTCTCATTTGACACCTTAGATGTTGTAAGGTAGAAAGGGCATCCAAAACTGCTGTTACATCCAACAATGATACCGTCAGAGCAGTTTTTATGGAACTCATAGTTCCTATTCTATGTAACATGGAAAGTTAATAGGGCCCTTCTGAATTGGTATACATCATCAAAGAAAAGTTTGACAGCAAATTGTTCCTCTGGGTTCTCCCTCTTCTCATCATACAATACTCTCTCTTTCTTTTTTTTTTTGCTCTGCTACTCCTCCCTGTTGGTACTACAAATGCACGTGATACAGCCCCATCATCATCTTCCACATTCAACTCTCCTGGATTTCTCTCGTCGTCACATGATGGTTTCCACACATCCTCCACTACTGGATGCACACTTCCATGTGACCTAGATGTAGGTCCTTTCTTTGTTTTCTTGACTGCTGGCCCCTGTGTTGCAAAATCCTCATCTTCCTCTCCCTCTACTCTGCTCTGTTGCTCTTCCTCCTCCTCTCCTTCTCCTTCCTCATCCTCTTCTACCTCAAAAGCTTCTTCAACATCAGTGTCTCCTTCATCTTCAGTCAGAAGAACTGGAAGTTTCTTTTTCACTTCATTTATTCTAGCCCTCCTCTGATCTTTAGCTCTTCTTTTCATCTCAATTATTGTTTCCATGTCCTCTACCTCATGATTTGAACTCTGTTGTGTAAAGTCCATTGTTTTTTTAGGTGATCTTAAAAGAACTCCTGCATTGTCTACCTCATCCACTGTTTATCTCCTATTTCACTAAGAGCAGGCTGAGCCTCACATACATAACCACTATTTAAACTAGCAGATGAAGGTTCACTGGCCCTAAGCACTGTCAGGTTCACTATTTTCTTGTCCTGATTTACAATGTGGTCTAGCACTTCATCCACCTTGTCATCATCACATATTTCTTCCAATCCACCTATGCCCAGTCCAGGTTGCCTCACATAATAAAAGAAATCAGAAGAACTATAACCTACAGACTCAATTAGTGCAACAAGATTGAGATAGGTGATGTCTGAAACTTCCATTGCTCTCTCCAAATTATCTCTATCATGAAAATGCAGTCTAACATCCCATACTTCATCATCCACACTATAATTCAAAAGAAATCAATTAAAGAACACATAATCTGGATTTACATATGCATATAAAAAACACATTATCTGGATTTACATATGCATATAAAAAAACATTATCTGGATTACATATGCATATAAAGAACACATGAATGAAATAATACATATGCAGTAAATTAAATAATAAGTAGTCCCTTAATTACAATGCAAGTAATAAGCATCTCTAAAACAGGGCAATGTAGTGTATAATAAAAATTAGACTAAAACAGGGAAAGATAACACAATTTTTCTAATATATAATAACAACTTTTATTATAATAATATAGGGCAAAATATATTTCAGATTACTAAGCATAAAAACTGCAATTACAACACTAAAACCAAGAACAACAGGGAAATATTATTCATTTTACATCTCAAACTGCAATTACAACACTAACAACTCTACCATGGTAGCCTAAACAATCCCTAACCCTAGCTCAAGGATCTATCAGTGAGTGGAAGCACAAATCCTAAGCCTAACTCACAGTGGGTTCAACAACAAATCCTAACCCTAACTAAAAGTAGGTTGAACCACAAATCCTAACCCTAGCTAGCCAAATCGACAAATCAATCACTCTAGAGACGGAGTTCTTACCTCGCATCGCCGACTTGACGTGACCACCGGTCGCTGCCTACTACAGTCGCCGTTAGGGCCGTACATGTCGCCGCCGCAGTGGATTCGCCGGCACACGCCGCTTCGGCCCGTGAGGTCTACGGCACCTGGACTGGATTAGAGCTGCCGCAATAGTCGTTAGCTCCACCGCCGCCGTCTGTAACATCCTGACCAGCGCCGCCCCAGCCGCCCGCGCCACCGCCGCCGCTCTCGGTCGCCATTAGACAGGGGAAAGGGGGGGAGGAACAGAGTAGTTTCTGAAGAGAGAGGACCCACCTGTCATTAGACCGCGACGCTGACTAACGCCGTTAGACGCCGTACTACCACATCAGCAAAGAGTGGGACCCACCTGTCATAAACGTGTTCAAATGGGCTAAATCAGCAATCTGTGGTTTTTGCAAAGATTAAGAAAAAAAAGTGTGCTTTATGAAAGGATTACCAAAACATGTGTTAGTGGCAATACTATCCCTCAATGTCGTGGTTTTCTGAAATTCACTCGTTTAATTGAGAACTCAATATACTAAAGTTTCACACTTGGTCTCCTTCAGGATCTTATTTTGACTCATCCCCCGACCATTAGTCAGGTACAAGTCAAACTGATCATGTCCCTTTCGACTCTCAGCACTCATGAAATGGATGAGCGCGAGCAAGATACGTTAGCACTTAGGATGGCAAATAGAGAAATGATGGAGAATGAATACAAAAAGGGTGTGAAAGTCTCACATGAATGAGGACAATCATAGGCGAGAGAAAGCCAAATGATAGATATGATGTGAGGAGTAGGGATTTCCATGCAATGGATGCACATATGAGCTAAGGTAATCTCTCCAATGGAACTAGTGGGGGTGCATCCAACTTGCTTGCTCATGAAGACCTAGAGCTCATTTGAGGAGGCTCATCCTTGGAATATGCAAGCCAAGTTCTATAGTGTAAGGTTCCCCACATAGTTATGCAAGAATGTTCATCTCTATGGAGTACAAATATAGCAAAGGAGTACGAGTGTGGATCTTTCAACAGGAATAGTAGTGATACCCCCTTCTCTCATTTTAGTTCTTTTTCCCTTTTTTCTATTTTTTTGTATTTTTGTGGCCTCTTTGGCTCTTTCTATTTATCTCCCATTTGTCCTCTTTGGGATCTTTTTCTCACTTAAGGGAAACACTCTATATTTTACAATAATATAGAAGATCTTCACACTTTACAAGATGTACTCAAAAATAAATAATAATGAAAACTATCATGATGTATGCAAATGTATGCCTCTGCTAGTGTAGCAGGATATGCAATGATACTAGCGTGTCATGTAGACACTAATAAGGTCAAAGACAAACTATCATGCGGCTCCTCGATCAAGCAAAAGCATGTATGACATGAAGATCAAGTCATGATATGGTGGATGTTGCATGGCAATATATCTTGGAAAGGCCATGGAAATGCCTTTATAGGTAGGTATGGTGGCTGTTTTGAGGAATATATATGGAGGTTTATGATGACAGAGTGTATCATGGCAAGGCTTTTGATGCACTGGAGGAGTATGCGCAAACTCTCGAGGTGACAAAGGGCAATGCACGGTACCGAAGAGGCTAGCGAAATATGTGAAGGTGGAAGTGCCAACAATCGAATACTCGCATTAGTCCGAAGAACTCATGCACTTATTATCGGTAACTCTCTATCTAATCGGGAGGTTCAAAAAGAGACGAGTACCCCGAGGAGGAGTGTATGGGGGTTTCGTTATCCTTGCGCATCCTCGACTCATGATACGTGAGGGTACTCTATCTATTCCAACCCTTCCAGAGGTTAGTGATCCATCTAGTAGCTAGAGTTCTCAACTAATTTTTGTAGTTTTTGAAAATAAGCACGAATTTACCAAAATATGACACCTATGACTAATAGGCTCAAGCTCTTGGCACCTTGATGTCCAAACATTACTCTAATCAATACCTCAAAACTATTGCATGTTACTACTACACTTGTAATAGCAACCTTAATTACCTACTCATGCAGGACACACAACTCAGTGCAATAAGCCAACTCTTTATACAAGATAAACATGAAGACTAAGAGAGTTCCTAGAACATCCTAAACAAAGCTCTTAAAAAGATACGCATGAAAACTAAGAGCTAACCATGATAGTAGCTATGAAAAGATATAGAACACACACAAAAACAAAGATAAGCATGCAAGCCTATGCTGTGTTCTACGGTGGAGTGGACCGTGTTTCTCTCCCAAACAATGAAGGCTAGGATCCATCTTGTTATGAACAGCAAGCAAAACTAAAACAAACTAAAAATAAAAGAGTGAGACGCTCCAAGTTTAGCACATAACATATGAAGTGATAAAAATATAGCATGGAGAAGGACGAACTGATGATTGTTGATGGAGAAGGGGATGGACGGGGGCATCCCCAAGCTTATGTGCTTGATTCTCCTTGGAAATTTCTTGGGGGTACATGGGGGCATCCCTAAGATTTAGCGCTTGACACTCCCGAATCTTCTTTCATCATCTTCCTTCGCATACTTGAAAAGTCCCTTCATACGAAACTCATCATAACTTAATTAGAGTGGTTTCTACCCATGATAAAATATGTTTTCTGCACTGGAAATAAAGATATTCTCGAAGATCTACTGTTTCTCAAGATTTCCAAAAAGTTTCTGCAAAGAAAAAGCAAGCTTAAGGTTTACAAAACGAAGAAAAGGCAAAACGTGGCAGAATCTGTGAAAAACAGACCAGCAGGTAGTAGATAATTTTTTCGGGTACTTCTGCAACTCAAATCAAAAAACTCAGAACAGACGCACGAAAGAAAATTGTGTTGAGCATGCTATCAAAAAAATTCAGATAAAAAATATGATCTGGTAATTTTAACTGAAATTTTGCCGTCAAGGCGACAAAATCTGTTTCTCGACATCACGTCACAACTTTTGAATTTCTTGCAATCGGAGGCTAAAACTTGGCACAAAGCTTGAAA
This sequence comes from Bromus sterilis, assembly GCA_950022295.1. NCBI lineage: Eukaryota > Viridiplantae > Streptophyta > Magnoliopsida > Poales > Poaceae > Bromus > Bromus sterilis. The sequence continues at coordinate 275,588,179 of OX465599.1, read as the reverse complement.
ATATTGATACAAAGATTTTTCTACAGTAGTAACAAACATCAAGAGCACTATATCTGAAAATAAAAACATCTTGGGTTTCCTACCAACAAGCGCTTTCTTTTATTCCTTTTAGCTAGGCATGAAGATTATAGAAAATGCTCTCACAAGAATAACGATTTGAAGCAAAAGAGAGCATCAAGAGGCAAACATGAAAAACATTTAAGCCTAACTCTCTTCCTATTCCTAGGAACCTTGTAAAGAAATAAATAATGAAAGCTCAAAGTAACAAGCATAGGAAGGTAAAAGAAGAACTTCAAAATTTCAACATGAAGAGAGGTGTTTTTGTAACATGAAAGTTTATACAACCAAGCTTTCCTCTCTCAAAGTAATTTTCAGTAGCATCATGAACAAACTCAATAATATAACTATCAAATAAAGCATGTTGTCATTACCTACACGCATACGTGTATAGTTTTCAACACGGTTTTTAGGAACACAAGATAAATGCAACCCATCACTTTGAGACTCAATAATAGCACAGTTCTCCGGAATATGAGTTGGTGATTTCAAAAGGATAATAGGACAATCAACTATCGGTGCAATAGACACAATTTCATGCTTAACATAAGGAACTATATCAAGTTCATCTTCACAAGCATAATCCATATTGGCATCATGGCCATCAACAAAGCAAGTATCAAGATCATCAGAAAGGGATGTATGAACTGAATCCTTGGAATCATAGGATTCCTCATCATAGAAATAATTATCCTCTTCTTGGGAAGCAAACATTTTGTTTTTGAAATCCTCAATATAATCATTGCAAACATAATTCTGAAAGAAATAAGCAAGAACTTCAAGGTTCTGGATTTGTGTATAGTATCATAATACTTTTCAATCAAAGAAGCAATCTCATAAGCACCCTTAAAAGCAACAAATTCTTCAATCTTTTCAACATCAAAGTAATCATAAATACGTTTAGCATAAGAAGAAAGGATCTCATTTTCATTAAATTCAAATTGGAAGAGAAGGTGTTAACGATATTTTTTAGAGCAGCAAGTAAAATCATAAATATAGCACAAAGATTCAGCATAGCAATGAGAAACTTGTATTTGATCCCATAAGTGTTTCCCTTTCTGAGATAGGCGGTGCCGCGTATAATGAGCATGCTCATCCAATGATTTTCCCTCGACCAAGTCGGTTGGGTTTTTTGCGCGAGCAAAAATTGATCGAAGACAATCCAAGTAAAACAAGTCCATCCTACCATATTGAAGGGAATATGCCCGAGAGGCAATAATAAAGTGGTTATTATCTTATTCCATGTTTATGATAAATGTTTATTTTCATGCTATAATTGTGTTAACCGGAAAAGTTAATACATGTGTGTTTAATAAACAAAGAAAAGGTTCCTAGTAATGTCTCTCTTTATACTAGCTTGTTGATTAACGGATGATCAAGGTTTCCTGATCATTGACATTGGATGTCGTTAATAACAAGGTCATATCATTGGAGAATGATGTGATGAACATACACCCACAGTAGTTATAGCAATACGATCATGTCATCAAAGTTTCTATTGCTGTATCAAACTTTTACGAAGTAACCCTAATCCTTAGACCATGAGATCACGTCAATCACTGACACCGGAAGAGTACTTTGATTCCATCAAACGTCACACCGTAACAGGGTGATTATAAAGGTGTCGTTGGGTACTTGGAAAGTGTTAGTTGAGGCTCGTGGATCAAGAGTGGGATTTGTCCATCCAGATGACAGAGAGATATACTCTAGGCCCTCTCGGTGATATCACATTGACATCGCTTGCAAGCACGTGACTGGCTCACGAGGATGTTATATCACGGAACGAGTAAAGAGTACTTGTCGGTAACGAGATCGAACTAGGTATGGATGATACCAAATGATCGGATCTCGGACAAGTAAAATATCGCGAGACAAAAGGAATTGGTTACGGAGTTTTGGTTCACACGATCACTAGTTCATCGTTGAGTAAGTGGGAGTCATCATGGATCTCCAGATCCCGCTGATGATTATTGATCAGAGAAGAGTCTTTGTCATGCCCATTTTATTCACGAACCGTAGGGTGACACACTTAAGGATTCGTTGACGCGTTTGAGTGGATACGGAAGGCCAGAGAATATACTGGACAACACATGGACTGTTTTGATAAAACTGCTGGAATAGTTTCGGTATATCAAAATAGTGCAAGGGGATAATTATTAATGTGTTCATTGAATGAAGTGTTCATCAATGAAGTACTCATTGAATGAAGTGTTCATCAATGAAGTACTCATTGAATGAAGTGTTCATTAATTTGAGTGACATTAAACAAGATAATTAAAAGTGTTTTAATGTGATAAACTCTTGGAATTTTGAGTGGAGAATTATGGAAGTTATGGGAATAATGTGTGACCCTTTGTTTTTCTGAGTGGAGAGTCCACCCACATGATGAGGGGAGAGGTGGGGGCACCTCTTGGGGCGTGCTACCCCTTGGGGGCTGCCTCCCCCTCCTATATATAGATGGGTGGAGACCCCTCTACACACTCATTCCTCCATCTCTCATATGCCCTTTGGTTGGCATCTTCCTCCCCTTGCTAGATGATCCAGTTTCACGAGTACGGTGCTTAGGCGAAGCCCTGCTCAAGATCTTCTCTACCACCACCACCACTATGTCGTAGTGCTGCTGGAGTTCCCGAGAAATCCACTACTTCCGCTGCCCAACTGGAGCAAGGGGCGGAGGTCGTCACTGATCTGTACGTGTGACCGACTACGGAGACGCTGCCCGTTCGTGGCGTCAAGTCTTCATCACGACCTTGAGGTCGGCGAGTGTTCGACTACATCACCCACGAGAATAGTTCTCGTTAAAGCTTTTGGTCTTCGAGGGTGAGTCCTTCTCAAAACGTTACAAGTGATCTTCTAGATGTGATCTTGGCTGTTACAACCGTAGGAAAATTTTTGTTTTCTATGCAACGAACCCTTCACATATTTGTGTGGTTCCACACCCATGGTAAAGATAGCATCAGTAGGCAGACAAACACAAAAGGTAGCAACTAATTTTTTGGTTTTTCATAAAGACACACAAGAAAAAGCTAAAAAGTAAACTAACAAGACTAAAAAGCAAAGATAAAATATAGTGTGCAACTCCCCTATCTTGAAGAGTGCAGTCCCCAGCAACGGCGCCAGAAATTGGTTTGATGCCTTCTCGCCCCTCGTTGGTTACCCCAAGTGAAAGGTTGAGATATAGCACAATAGTAAATTTCCCTTGGCAAAGATACCAAGGTTTGAGTCAGTCCAGTAGGACTTCGACGACGACAAGTAGGTGGTAAAGTGAACAATGGCGCCGTTCACAACCAACGGTTTCTTACTTTACTTGGACCTGCACACAGATACAAATAACTTTGCTCCCAACGAGTACAGAGAGGTTGTCAATCTCTCCGGCCTTGCTGTTTACAAAGGATCAAACGCAAGAGAAAATGGTAGTGATAATTTCAAAGAAAAGTGAAAGAAGTAAAATAAAGTGGAGGTGTAAACAGTTGTGGAAATATGGACCAGGGTCCCGTGAAGTTCACTAGTGATGTATCTCTCCCAAAAGACGATAAACAAGCTAAGCTGGGTGAACAAATTACAGCTGGGCAATTGACAAAATTATAAACGCACCGCAATGCTAATTATGTTACTTGAAAGTAAGAGTGCTCAATAGTATGGGCAGTACACCAAGACAAGTAGACTGAAATACATCTGCATCTACTACTAATCATCCACATTGAGATATCTATCCAGAACATCTCGCTGGTATTAAGTTGCGAGCCCCACCCAAAGTGTAAACTCAAAGCAACAGACAATTGCATTACCAATCTATGCGTAAGGTAAAAAATCCTTGCAACCGCGGTTACAAGCACCGTTGTTTTCTCCCATGTGGCAACAACACGTCTCCTAGTCTCATGTTTCTGTCACTCAAGCTAGACATCGGGGGGCATGAACCCGCAATCATGCATAACGCTCCCCTAGGCTCACAAGGTATAAACATTGAAGAACAAAGGTGGAGAGAAGACATCACATAGCTACTGATCACGAACCCATGGTCCAAGGGGGACTACTAACGGCACATCCGGGAAGCGTCCATGGTGGTGGATGTAAGGCCCGATATGCGGTACTGTTCCAGATCTAGATGTTTCCATCCAGATCCAGGGACGAAGCACATATCGGTCCCACCGAGACATATGACGAAGTCATACGCCCCAGATTTCCAACATGATATCACAACATTACAGATACAAGGATACACCATCTCATACAATCGGCACACAACTGCCTTAATACAATACAACAGCGGAAGATATAGGTCTGAGTACAGACTACAATCAAAAGCCTATTGGCAAAGAGAAAAACATCGATCCCCATAACCACACGGGTCCAGGCCCTCCGCCGGGATCCGCCTAAATAGTCGTCGTCGAGTCTCCACGTGAAACGTCGATCACCATACCTGTTGTCGATCAGAACCCTGAAAAGAGTTTGGGGGTAGTATCATGAGTACAGAGGTACTCAGCATCCAACTGTAGTGGTCATCTGACCCAACAAGAAATTCATCACTCGTCATTCTAGGACAAATAGTAGTTTACGGTAAGGAAGGGGTAAGTGGTGAGGTTGCTGCCGCACTAGCTTTTATGAATTGGCTAACGATCTAGGGAGTAAGATAAGAAGCCAAGCATTCGATGAGGAATCGCCTCCAACAAGTCTTGCTATCAACTACTACGCAAACATAACACCTATCCTATCCTTGTCCTCCTCTTCGCATCCCGACGAAGAAGAAGCAGTCAAGGCACACACACGTTGATCAAGTTATATTAAAATTATCTCGGTTGTTGTTGTCTATGAACAAGGATTAGGTCTCAAGTCGTCCATAACCGTGGCACGGCTTCTCGAAAATATTTAACCCTGGAGGGGTGTACCAACTGCCCATTACGAGGCTCCGCACGCACTTCCATCTCTCTCAGTTGCTACCCATCACAGGCAACCATTTTATGATTTAGTTCCAAGAGATCCAAAACGACAGGTCCCTCTAACTAACAACGAACAAATCCGGGTGGCCCCCGGTGAGTCGACATCCATCTCAGGAGCCGGTCGCTCTCTCGATCTGGTCTCTACCGTCTGTCTCGGGTTTGGATATCCGGTTAATCACACATGGGAAACCGGGTCCTCAGCCGAACAAGGTGGGCCAGCAAGGGAACTACGTCCTCACTGATCCAGGTTGGTTTGAAAACTACTGGCAGCTGACCAGCACACACACGGTTTCAAATGGTAAATCAGCTTGGGCCACCACTAGAAATGTTTGAAGCTAGGTAGGTAAGAAAAGGGGACCCCATAAAATCCCAGACGCGGTTAGGCACGCTCAGTCTTAAAACCAATACCCGGAACTCGGATCCTAGGTGACTCGAATGGAACAAAGCGTCGGGGCGGGATAGCCTAGACCTTCCATCCTTCGTCGAATATAGTCAACATTATCATAATCATATCATCAACAACAATAATAATAATAATGTGATATGTGATATCCCAAACCAAGGAGTAACAGGGTAACATCGTAGCATCCTAAGCATGCATACTAAGCAGGGGCTGAGCAACGAGCAATAGTAACATAGCAGTACAAAGTTTGCTGGGAAGGGACATGGCTCTATCGGTTTGAAAGAGGTTGTAAACATGTGGTAGGATCAAACATCGAACCTAACCTAGACTAGCATGCAAACCTCTGGTTGAAATAGAATGGATCATAAGTAATGTATAGTCCTTGCCTGTTGATAAGTTGGGTTCCGAAGGTGTAGTTGATCGCACGCTCGCATCGTCTCCGAGAGGTACCCGCAGAAGCACACAAGAAGGAAACAATGGAAAGCAATCGAAGGTGCACCACTATTACTACGGAGCAATACAAGATCAAAGAGGAAACACAAGGCACGGCAACGCGATACGGATCTATCATCGAGAACGGTTACTAACAGTTTAAGTGGGGTATCGGTCACACACGACGAATACCGCACGTTTAAGGTGGTTCAAGTTGTTTAGCTACAGGTGATCAACCAACGGTTATTAACATGGCAACTCAAGCAAGCATGGCATAGCACAAAAACATGGCAAGAGGTGAAGCACAAAGTAAACTATCCATGCTAGTCAGATTAAGTGAGGCACAACCTAAACATGCATAGCAGTACTTGCCCCACAACAATTAAAGGATTTGGTACTGATCTGTCCTAAACCATATTTTAGGTTGGTTAACAACAGCAAAAAATAGCATAAACACGAAGTACACGAAAAACTAATCAAGTTACATATAAAGCACAATCCAAACGGAGTTACGGTTAAAAAGATACAAGCAAAACAAGTTATGCACACATGCTGTATAAACAGGGGTAAATCTATATGCAAAAGTGCGTAAACATGACATAGAAATACATGGGATGAAAGTAGACATTATTCTTAACAATATGCAATTGGAATCACTCAATTCCGATAAACGGTCGCGACACACTCGTCGACCGAAGTTGCAACAAAATAATAGTTTCAGCAACAACAACACAATAACATCAGGATCACCAGTTTGGAGCAAGATTTAATATAGCTAGAGCACCCAAACATCTCAAGTTAAAGCATGAAAATGAAGTACACATGATGCTTAAAACAATGGAAAAAGAATCAATGCAATAGGCCTCATGGATTTGTTACAATCACCATGCAAAGTTGCAACAAAATAATAACAGCAGCACTTAACAGCAAAAAGTAGAAGTTTAACGGTCTGATGCCCTGTTCAGCACACAATTACACAATCAAGACGACCTCAAACGGAAAAACTTTCTACATACGAATGCTAGAGCACACAAAACTGAGCAACTTTCGTTTTGGGGGCACGTTCATCCGGGCTACAGATTAAGCGTTATTAACGGTGCAAAAATAGATCAGCAGCTAATTACAAAAGACTTAGCCAAAATTTACAGGTCCTTATCAGGAAAAAAAAGGAAATCGGGCCCTCACCCACTGGGCTCGGCCCAACAGTGGCTGGGAAGGAGCTAGCGGCGTGGCAGGCCTCGGGCCGCGGCTGCCCTGGCAAGGTGGGCCGCTTGGGGCAGCCGGCCCAGCTGGCACCAGCGGTGGATCGGGCGGTTGGTTGGCCAGCCTCGTCCCGACGGGATCCGGCGGCTGTGGCGGCGTGAGGCGCCGGCGTGAGGCGCGCCAGCCGGGATGGCGCGGCGGAGGGCGAGGCAGGGGTCCGGAGGGGCGCGGGGGCTCCGGTTCTGTTGAAGGGGAGGACGCCCGCGCCGTGGGTGGCGGCGGCCGGCCGTGGCGAGCTCCGGCCCGAGCTCGGCCATGGCGCGCGCCTGGTGCTTTCCTGTGGGAGAGAGAAGTTAGAGAGAGGGAGGAGGGGGAAAGAGAGGAGAGGGGAAGGGAGAGGAGGAGAGGGAGGTCGGCTCCGGCTGGGGCTGCTCCGGTGGCCGGCCGGCTGGCTGCGGTAGGCGGCGGCGCGGAGGTGCCTCGGGCTGGCGGCTGCGGTTGGTGAGAGGTGGAAGAGAGGTGGAGGCCAGGTGGCTCTGGGCCGTTGGTTTGGCCGATCCAACGGTCCGGATCGAAGGGAGCTAGGTTTTTGGGGAAAATTGGGCAAAATGCGAAATTGGGGGCATTGTTAGGGGGGTGGCTGCAAATTTTGTGCTAGGGAAACCCTAGAAATGGGTGGGAGTGTGGTGTTATTTATATAGCCCAAGTGGCTGGTAGTTTGCCAAAACATCCCCGGTTTTTCTCTCGCGCGCGCGGTGCTCTCGTTTCTGACCGCCGAGGATCCGCAGGACCTCCGATTCGGTAAAACTTCGAACTGCGCGATCAGCACATCGAGCCGGAGGCGTTCACCTCGCGCTGGAACCGTTCCGAAAATACTTTCCGGAGCGCTATAAAAAATAACCCGTTAAATTATTAAACGGGGTTTTTCGTTTCGTTGGCTGCGGCTGGTCTCGTGCGGTTTTTGCGACGGTGATCGGGTGAAACCCGGTGTCACAAAGGTCGAGTGTCAGGGTGGCAAGGGTCGGTCTCCGTCGCGTATGAGATAAGAGGGGGAAAAATAATCGCCGATCGATAAATCGGGGATGCAAACACCGCAAACAAATTCGACAATCAAACAATTCACGCCGAAAACAATTTTTTTAATTTTCGCAAAAACTGGGCTGTTACAGTGGAGAAGCTCCCGGAGGTCAATCCTTCCTCCGGCAGGGTGCTGGGAAGAGGTCTTTTGGTGCTCCCGATCTTCAGAGCACGGCGGAAGAGGGACAGAGAGGTATTCCGCGATGCGGGGTCCTTCTTGAGGGTTTCTAGAATGGGTGTAAATATAGGACGAAGGGGGGCACCATGGGGTGGCCCCTCCTCTCAAATGCCCTCCTAGCGCGGCAAGGAGTTGGGTCATGCCCCCTGGCTGACTGGGAGGGGCGCAGCCCCCTCGGGCCCTCCTTCGGTGATTCCGGGAGTTTCCTGAACGCTGATTTTTATTCTGATTTTTCTAGAATTTTTCTGGCAATTTAAATTGGCAAAAAATCAGTGCAACTAAAGAGATCAGCAGACAAGAACTGGCACTGGGTGCACTGAATTAGTATGTTAGTACAAATATGCGTAAAATGATATAAAGTGAAGCAAAACATGTAGCAATGTCAGAAAAGTGCATGGAACAAACATAAATTATAGATACGTTTGGCATGTATCAATTTCTCTCTCCCAAAAGATGATAAAATACCTAAGCTGGGTGAACAAATTACAGCTGGGAAATTGACAAAATTATAAAGGCGCAGCAATGCTAATTATGCTGCAAAGAAAGTTAGAGGCTCAAAAGTATGGGAAGTACGCCAAGACAAGTAGACGTAATCCAACACCATCTACTCATTAATCATCCACCTTGAGATATCTATCCAGAACATCTTGCTGGTATTAAGTTGCGAGCCCCACCCAAAGTGTAAACCCAAAGCAACAGGCAAATGCATTAACAAACTTTGCGTAAGGTAAACAATCCTTGTAACCGCGGTTAGAAGCACCATTGTTTTCTCCCTGGTGGCAACATCACATCCCCTAGTCTCATGTTTCTGTCACTCAAGATAGACATTGGGGGGAAGAACCCACAATCAAGCATAAACGCTCCCTCTTGGGGTTACTATCTACTACTTGGCCAAAGCAATACAAAGCAATGGAGAACATGCAAGAATTACCCAAGAAGAAAATATAAAAGGATAACCAAATATATAACTCATCACAATCTGAACATAATCTCATAATCCATCGGATCCCATGAAACACAGCATAGCAACAGGAGGAAAATTACATAGATGTCTTGATCATGTAGGGCAGCTCACAAGGTCTAAGAATTGAAGCACAAGATTGGAGAGAAGATATCACATAGCTACTGCTCATGGACCCATGGTCCAAGGGGGACTACTCACAACACATCCGGGAAGCGCTCATGGTGGTGGAAAGCTCTCGGAGTCCAACAGGGTGCCGGGAATGGGTCTTCTGGTGCTCCCGATCTTTGAAGTGTGGCTGCAGCGGAACAGAGGTTAAAATCGTGATGCAGGGTTGCTCTCGAGGGTTTCTATAATGAGTTGTAAATATAAGCCGAAGGGGGGCACCAGGGGAGGTGTCCCCCACCTAGGCGCCCTCCTGGCGCGACCAGGCGTGGGGCCACGCCACCTGGCTTCCTAGGTGGGGCCTGGGCCCCCTCTGGCCCCACTTCAGGCTTTTGGAGTCTTCCGATGCGCTGATTTTTTATATATTTATATTGGAATTTTTGAAGCTCTGTAAATGTGGGTAAAACCTTCAATTCACAGACATCAGCAGACATAAACTGGCACTGGGTGCACTGAGTTAGTAGGTTAGTCCAAATATGGCTAAAAAGGTATGAAAGTGTTGCAAAACACATAGCAATGTCACTCAAATGAGCATGGAACAAGCAGAAATTATAGATACACTTGGGACGTATTAGTAGCCAATTTTAAAGGTATGTGAGCGCGTGCTGAACAAGGTCGATCTGTACCGGGCTGGACGCGACAAAGTTGTGGCTAAGCTGAGTCGAAGGGCCGGTGAGTGAGGCTCTGTCCATCGTGATCTTCTTCGAATCTTTGTCGGATGCTTGCTAGATCTGACTTTCTGTGCAGCTGGGAAGAAAGATGCCGAGGAGCGAGTCATCGAGCTGGAGAAGGATCTCGCGGCTCTTCGCCATAGCTTGGAGGAGAAATAGGAGGAATGCGAGGCGCAACACGGTGAGGTGGAGCGCCTTCATCAAGTGGGGAAACAACTGGGGAAGTTGGAGCAGGCCGAGGTGTCTGAAGCTAGGCTCTTGCGTACTCTCGTGAGTGCTCTTGCGGGTAATAGTTCATTCCCTGTCTTACATTTTTATGTTAGTTGGTGGTTTGTTGCTTCTTGACAATTGCTGCTGTAGTAGGTGCTATTGGAGTTGAGGCTTCTGTCACTGCTTCGGAGGGGTCTAGCGTCCTTCGTGGTGCTGTGAATGCCATGGACTCTGCCAATGTTTCGGCTGACTGATGGATTCTCGCCCCTCGTTGGTTACCCCAAGTGGAAGGTTAAGAAGTAGACAACAACAAGTTTCCCTTGGAGAAGATACCAAGGTTGGAGTCTACCAGTAGTACTCCAAGTTCTTCAAGTACGTGGAAAGAAAACAATGGCGACGTTTACAACCTAGAGGTTGCTTACTTGACCTGGACCTGCACACAAAAGCAAATAACTTTGTTCCCAAAGAGTACACAACAACTCAACAATTGTCTCTATTACACACCTGTCGAGGCCCACTGTTGCAAACGTCTTCGCAAAGCTAATGTTAAAGAGACAGACACCCCAGAGCCACTTATATGGTACAAGCCATATGTAAAGCGTGGAACCAGTCTCGCGTAAACTCGTAAGGTCGGCCGGGGCCGCTTCATCAGGACATTGCCGCAATGCTAAACGAGTACACATGGGAGGGTAACAATTGGAGAATTGACGCCACATACTAGATACAATACATCTACACATAGCCTTTCTCATGATACCACCGTTGGGGTTCGGGGCAGAAAGCAATAATTTTTCATAACCTACGAGACCTAATCCCAAGACCTATGCTATGCTGATGCAAGTAACGGATGGAATTAGGTCACATACCAGTATGTAGTCCGTTAAGCGGGAAATGTTCCCGCGTGAACGTGGTTGACGTAGTCATACCGGCAATGCCCGATGCCGCGAAGATCCACGATGACTCCAACATACACCCGTTCCTCATAGACCGATGACGGGATTACGTCCCCGTCGGAACGATGTCGGTGAAGACCTCGCGATACGGCCAAGATGATGAATTACTGCCACAAGTGTAGTGCCTCGCAGGATTACACACATACGGTGTACTCGACGTCCCTCCGAGATCCGAACCAGAAGAGCAGCGGAAAGAAGATGGATTCGGATCCCGATTCCAGCAGCACGATGGCGTGCGTATAGTGGAGAAATCTAGAACCAAGTGTAAACTCCAAACAAGGGGAGTCCACTCAAGGAAAGAGAAAAGAGAGAGAAAAAATCAATTGGATGAATAAAAGAGCAACCCTACCCCTCCTTATATAGGCTAAGGAGGGGAGCCATCCTCCCTCCCTTCCCCTTGTGGGACTAAACCCAAGGGGAGGGGTGCGTCACATTAAAGGGGGGTGGGCCCCTTCTTTGCGCCATGGCCCATGCGGGAAGACTCCCTCTTCCCCTAATGGGCCCTGTGAGGCCCATGTGCCTTTTAATTCATTATTTAATTATTTAAATCAGATTTTTAATATTTAATTCATTAATTAAATACTAAAACATATTTAAAAAATATTTTGAACAATTCAAAATCTCCAGAACCATTTCTGGCCTCCACCGGAACAATTCCGGTGTTCTCTCTTATTTCACCGTTGATTCTGAATCTATCCTCATTGCGTCGAATACCCTTAAGTGTGACACCCTACGGTCCGGGAAACAGTAGACATGATCAAGACACTCTCCTGATCAATGGACATCGATCAGACCTGGTTACAATCCTAGATGACCCCTGCGCTTCCATCGAATGAACTTCATCGTTGTTGGATCCTTTAACGTTGTGCCTGTTCCCTTTGTCCTGTAGTACTTTGTTTGTCCAAGGTTTGATCGTCGGTATCCAATATACCTAGTTCACCCTCGTTACCGACAAACATGTTTACTCGTTCCCGTGATATTACAACCCCGTGACCTAGTCACATGATTGTAATCTTTATGATGTAATATCACCGAGTGGACCCAGAGTACCTATCCGTCACTTAGATGGAAAAATCCCAATTTTATCTATTTGCATACTCATCAACATATCTATTTCGGAATACCCAAAGTACACCTTTATGGCCAGCATAATTCAGTCGGGCAGTGGGTAGAAAATCAAAGCATCCTCATAGATAGCAATTATGTATGATCATTACGGTCAAAGGATCTGGTCACTACGTTATAGTTATCGCAATGTTGAACTTATGTGACTCGATGACATTGCAACACTTCTATTGGGTGTGTGTCCATCATGTCATTCTTCCAGTGACATGAGCCCATTGTCAATAGACTTATTTGTCTCATGATCAGCAAACCTTGATCATCTATTGCCCAATGGACTAGTATACTAGAGTTAACTAGGGACCTGGTTGTTTGTATACCACACGTGTAATAATGTTTCCACTTAATACAGTTATAACACAGAATAAAACGTTTTATGAACTAATGGAATATGCTAATAAACATATTTTATTTACCTCTAGGGCACATTCCCAACAGTCTCCCACTTGCACTAGAGTACAAATAATCTAGCTGCATTTTTCTTCGGATCAAAACTCCATATCATCTATATGGTTATTGATCATGCTTTCTTGTGGAAAAGGTTGTATCAACGGTCTGGTTACCATTCAGATCCGTATGTCTTTTGCAAATCATTAATGTCACCTAGTTTGACATTACTTCATTATCCATTATAATGATGAGGTATATATATATTTGGCGGTAGAGTGAGGCTTCGTTTGTTGTGTTTCAGCAATGACATCCGGTGGGTCACGCGGACTTTCCCATAGTCATGCACACTGAAACTCACTCAGTCAGAAGTCGAACTTCTTAAGCCAAAATATAACTCTTTCCACTTCTAAAGCAGCCACATCAATGTATATTTAATCCTTAGTGCATTGTATGCAACCTTGATGTCTAATCACATTTATTTCAACTTAGGCATTCATTAGTATGATATCTGAATTTTCTAGGTTAGTGTCACAACTTGAACCAGCATAACATTTATGGTCAAGTTCACTATCCTTTATAAATTAGGGATGTATCCTCAGTTCCCTCCACACTCTGAAGGATAAACTTAACTCTTTGTTCAATGATTTACTCATAAATCATATCACAACATGTTCTTCTTACTAAGATCTTGGGTCACATTACGTCGAGTACATAACTTTGGTTTTATGTGAAAGAACCTATGAAAGAGGCATAGGGGATGTACCACATGCATTTCTTTCTTCTATTTAACCATTGTTCTCGTACTGAAATTATCTTGATACTTCTCTTGGATATACAAGTAAGAAATAATGTGTTGACTTGTCCCATTCAGAACTCCTTCAGAATCTTATCCAGGAAAGTATTCCGACTCAATGTTATTAAACACATTAATATATCTTAATAGATTTTCAATGCTTAACTTCATTCATGAAAGATTTCAATAATCATTAATACCATCTACACCATTAACAATATGTTATCCATATATGAGAATGTTGTCATGCTCCCACTCAAATATGTCAGCCACATATGAGATTAGGATGACATTCTCATAGCTCCCACTCAAATATGCCTGTCACATATAAGACCAGGATAACATCCACATAGCTCCCACTCAAATATGCCATCCACATATTAAGCTCAGGATATAATACTCCCACAACTCCCACTCAAAATATGTCGTCCACATATTAAGTTCAGGAAACTATTCAGCTCCCACTCAGCTTTATGCAAATGCAGGTTTCTCAATATTTTGGCTAAGTCCAAAATCACTTTGATCATCCATCAAATTGAGATTTCAGGTTACGAGACACTAGTATCCATATGTTTTTCAAAACCTTCTTGTTGTACCAATTACAACACTTCTTCAAATGCAGGATTTGAGGAAGTCATTGTATTGATAACAATTTGGATCAATCATAGTGAATATCCCGTTGACTCACACTGTCGGGACCCGGGGTTAGCGTATGTAATTCCAGTCACGATACAATCACATGGAGAGCCGAGAACCGTACCCACTTGTCTAAGCAGACAAGGCCAAGCACAGAACGTTCTCGGTAAGCATCGAACGTGAGGGGCATCCCATTCAGGCCGGATGATCAACTGAGATGGGTCCTCATCGTCCGCTCACAAGTCTAAATGCTTATGGGTGGTGAATCCCATACTCATAGACAAGTCGCCTCAACCATGTTATCGATTGGATCCTAACTCTTACATAGACTTACTCCAGCCCGATCACTTAGTCGGGGTCTAGGGCGGGCTCGATCATACAACAAAGTGTGCACGTGACAGAGTCACGAGAAATCGCATCGCGATGCCCCAAGCTGCGCAGATCTAAGGGCCACTTGGTGTATAAAAGACCGCCAGCCAGATCACAACTAAGGCCTCGAAAACCCATACTAAGACATGCATGTTATAAACATACACGCAGCACACATGCCTAGTATGAACAGCAGGTATCATCACATAACTCTACAAAGTATTCTTTATAGATATACACATAGAGCATACAAAGATCACATGTCTGTGATCAACATTACATCATACAACGGAAGCAAATTAGGTCTGAGTATAGACAAGTTTAACAAATGGCTTAGAGAAGCCTTGTAAACAAACATGCCCTTCCACGAGGGACCAGACTGCTGTCTGGGACTATGCTAACTTAGCCAACGTCGAGCTTCACGAAGGTGACTCCATCGGGGTCCGGTTCTTATCTAAAACATAGAATAAGCAAACGTGAGTACCAAGTCGTACTCAGCAAGACTTACATCAGATCTATACTACTCATGCTCAAGTATCAAGGTAAAGGGAGGTGGGGTTTCATCATGCAGAAGTGCCAGCTTTGACTTGGCTAATCCTGAACTACGAGTACCAGACTTGAGATAAGAAGCGTACACGAGTCCACTACATCTCCAACCAATACACCACTATGGTTACTTCCTCGACTTCCCCACGAGGAGGCACACCATAGCACTCACGCTTATCTTGCGAGTTTTATAAGTATCCATTCAAGTTGTCTAATAATCAGGTACAGGTTCCAAGTAGTCCTTAACCACGGACGCGGATATTCGAATAGTTTTGTTAACCTTGCAAGGGTGTAAACTACACACACATGACCATCGGTTACCGCCAGGTCTCGCCACCGCTCAAGAGGTGACAGCGAGGATGTTCACCACGACACTTCGCTCACAACCGGTCTATTCCAGGAGTCGACTATCTGAGTTTGCCTCCGCTCGAGAGCCCGGCCAGATCAACGAAACGGACTCAAACAATGTAAGTGACCGAGACGCCACCTCTGGCAGATGGTTTTCCTGCCTCACAGGTGCACCCACATATCTATATGATGCAACCATTCCTTCATTCTTTTTCTATGCAGATGCCAAATGGAAAGCCCGAACTAATGTGACTCCTGGACGTCGACACGGATCAAGGTACTAGGCCGAGAGGGGTCAGTGAGCCCAATGTGTGGTTGTACTCTTTGTCTTGGATTACCATACAAGAACTCGATTCCTAAGGCAGTGTTCAACGAGACAACCCACTATGTACTCCTACATAGCCTCTCATCGTTCACCTTGTATTAGGGTGGATTCACCGACACAGTTTCACTTTCATCAACACCATGTTCATCATCATCCCGACTCACATCAAAAGCAACCTCATGTAACACTAAGCATGCAATAAGCTGTAACAGTTGCAGGGGCTTCATGATATCAATCAACTCCTATGTCAGCTAGGATTGTGGTTTGCTTACTACTGTGACAAGATGATACGTCAGGCATCGGATAAGGGTTCAACTATGCGGTAGAATCGATACAAAGTGATCTCCTAAACATGCATAAGCGAGACTGAGAGGGAATATGGATTTTATAGACATGATCAATGGGGTTTGCTTGCCTTGCTGACGAGGTTCGATATCGGGGTCTTCAACGAAGGGGGTGGCCTCCGTTTCCGGTTGCACGTCTATCGAGCAAACAATCAAACAAGGTATAAATTTATTTGCAATGCTCAAACACATGATCAATATTGAAATGGTGATGTTCTTGGTCACAATATGGGTACAATTCCATTTAAAAGAAGTCAAATCCAAAGTCATTTGCAAATGTGCTTCAAAATTGAATTTGAATTAAAGCCATATGGATGTTTTGCACTGTTCACCCATTTTAAAATGGTCAAACATGAAAACAGAGCCCATATTCATAATCCTTGGATTTTTCTGATAATTTTAGACATATTATTTGTTATATTTGGAGTTAAAATGAATTACTTATGAATTTCAAAAGTTTAAACAATTTTCTGGAATTTTCTGGATTAAATTAATTCATTTCTATTTTCTGGAAATTCTTTACTGCGTCATGCTGAGCTCAGGGTGACGTCACAGGGGGGGCTGACCAGTGGGGCCAGAGTGTCAGCCTCATGGGGTTAATCCCTGGTTTGAAATAAGTTAGCAGAGGCTTAATTAGGGGCAGGGCCCACCTGTCAGTGGCCCTAGAGTTCATTAGCAGGGGGATTAGTCCTTAACTAAACCGCCCACCGGCGGTTAACCGGCGGCGTCTAGTGGGCACGGCGGCGACACGCCGGGGGGGAGGGGGGGCCTTCCGGCCACGGTTTGGCATGGGGATTGCACCGGAGTGCTCCTCGTGCACGTCCGCATCACCTCGTGCCCACGGGAAGGGCTGGGGGTGGCCGTGGTCTCGTCGGCGTGGAGGTGTGGCGGCAGCCGGAGCTCGGCTCGACGGGCACGATGACTGGAAGCGCGGAAAAGGCAGGGGTTAGGGGGGTTTCGCTCACCGGAGCACGGGGAGGACGAAGAGGTTGGAGAGGAGGCCGGGGGCGAACTGGTGGCGCCGGAATTCGTCAACGAAGCTCGCGGCGGCCGGCGGTGGAAAGTTGGAGGTGGTGTCGTCGTGGAAGCCTCTCGGCGCCAATTGACCGGGCGCGAAGACGAAGACGGCCGCGGGGATCTCTCTGGACAGCTTGGTGCAGCCCGAGGGGCACGGTGGCCACGTCTTCTCGCAGGGGTGGCCGGCGGTGAGCTTCGGGTCGCGCGGGATCTCGACGAGGAGGAGGTGCAGGCGACCAGAGAGAGAGGGGAAACGGTCTTGCGGCTTCTCCGGGTCTCCACGTCGCCGGATGAGCACGGAAGGGAGCCGTGGGAGGCCTGGCGACGCCGGCATGGACGCCACGCAGCGCCCTGCCTGCCTGGCTCGGGGAAGAAGACGGTGGTGCCCCCGGGCTGGGCCACCTCCCCGAGTTGGGCCGGCTAGGCCTGCTGGCTGGGCCTCTTTCCTTTTTTTTCTAATTTTCTTTGTTTTGTTTCTGCTATTATCTTTTCTGTAATTGGTTTTGCCCCAAAATAAATAGCAGAGCAATTTATTAAAATGCCCAAACAATTTTATAAATCCTAGGTGACCAGTAGCAAGTCACTTATAGAATTTGAGCATTTTTGAAATTCAATACATTTGAATTTCAAATCAAATAGGGGTCAAATTTAATTTCCAGGGCACTATTTGAATATTAGAAAATTCCATGAGTATGGGAAAATACCCAAACCACTTTTAAAATGATCAGCATCATTTATAGGAATTTTCCAAACATTCAAATGATTTTTGGAAAAAGATTTTTATCTGGCCATTTCAAAAAAATTCTTAGGGCTTTCTGCTTCCCCATTTTTGAATTTCTTTTGAATTTTTCATGATGCAAAAGGGTCAAACAAGCCCTAGCACTTACCCTAGTTGGGGTTCTGACAACTCGCCCCCACTCAAAAGAATCTCGTCCCGAGATTCAGAAGTCGTCGGGAGGAAGGTGGGGTACTCGGCACGGAGGCGGTCTTCTCTCTCCCATGTTCCTTCTTTCTCGGTGTGATGTGACTGTTGCACTTTGAGGAAATTGATCTTCTGACGACGAGTGACATGCTCTGCTGAATCAAGAATATGAACAGGGTACTCTCGATAAGAAAGGTCATCTTGGAGATCAAGCGTTTCATGGTCGACTTTGCGGATGGGGTCCTTGAAGCAACGCCTGAGTTGTGACGCATGGAATACATCATGTACTCGGGAAAGGTGAGGGGGTAGTTCAAGTTGGTAGGAAACTTCTCCACGTTTAGCTAGAATGCAGAAAGGTCCGATGTAACGTGGGGCCAACTTGCCTTTGATACCGAATCGTTGGGTTCCCTTCAGAGGAGTAACCCGAAGGTAAGCCTTCTCATCCAGATTGTAGCTCTCCTTTCTATGATGACGATCATAGTAACTTTTCTGACGAGATTGAGCGGCTTTCAAACGATCACGAACAATGCGAACTTGCTCTTCTGCTTCCTTGATCAAATCCGGTCCAAAGAGTTGTCTTTCACCGGTTTCTGACCAGTTAAGGAGTGTTCGACATCGTCGTCCATAGAGGAGTTCAAAAGGAGCCATGTTCAGACTAGATTGAAAACTACTGTTATAAGCAAATTCGGCGAATGGAAGAGATTTCTCCCAATTCTTTCCGAATGAGATAACACAAGCTCTGAGCATGTCTTCCAAGATTTGATTAACCCTTTCAACTTGACCGCTAGACTGAGGATGGAAAGTTGTACTAAAGGATAGATGAGTTCCCATAGCACTCTGAAAGCTTCCCCAGAATTTAGAGGTGAAAAGGCTACCACGATCAGAATTGATCACCAAAGGAACACCGTGAAGAGACACAATTCTAGAGAAGTACAAGTCCGCTAACTGGCTAGCAGTTATAGACTCGCGAACAGGAAGGAAGCGAGCAGCTTTGGAAAGTCTATCAATGACCACGAAGATGGCATCATTTCCTTTCTGGGTTTTTGGAAAGCCGGTGATGAAGTCCATACCGACTTTGTCCCATTTCCACTCTGGAATAGGCAAAGGTTGAAGTGTGCCAGCAGGTCTTTGGTGTTCTGCCTTAATGCGACGACAAACATCACATTCAGCAACAAATCGAGCAATGTCTCTCTTCATCCGGGTCCACCAAAATCTCTGGCATAGATCTCGGTACATTTTTGTGCTACCGGGATGAATCGAGAGGGGTGTGTCATGGGCTTCTTTCAGGATGAGTTGCCTTAGATCCCTATTCTTAGGTACTACCAAACGATTTTCAAAGAATACCGTTCCTTTACCATCTGTGGAGAAACATTTAGCAACTCCGCTAGCAATGTTCTCCTTGATCTGGCGTACACCTCGTGCACGTCTTTGGGCAACTATAATTTGGTCCTCAAGGGTTGGGTTCGCCACCAAGTTGAAAAGAGATCCACGAGGAACAATCTCAAGATTGAGCTTTCGAAATTCCTCATGAAGAAGTGGTTGATACTGTTGTAACATGAGGTTGTTACAATACGACTTACGACTTAGTGCATCAGCCATGACATTGGCCTTGCCTGGGGTGTAAGAAATTCCTAAGTCATAATCTTTTATCAACTCTATCCAGCGTCTTTGCCTGAGATTAAGATCTGGCTGGGTGAAAATGTATTTGAGGCTTTGGTGGTCGGAATATATCTCACAACGATTACCAAGGAGGTAATGTCGCCAAGTCTTCAGGGCATGAACTACGGCAGCGAGTTCAAGATCATGGGTAGGATAGTTCTCTTCATGTGGCCGCAATTGGCGTGAAGCATAAGCTACCACATGTCGATCTTGCATAAGTATGCATCCTAACCCTTGCCGTGAAGCATCACAATAGATCTCGAAATCCCTTTTGGTGTCTGGAGGTGCAAGTACGGGTGCAGAAGTCAATCTTCTTTTTAGCTCTTGAAAGCTTTCCTCGCACTTGGGGTTCCATTGGAATTTCTTATCTTTCTTGAGGAGTTCAGTAAGAGGCTTTGCAACTTTAGAAAAGTTCTCGACGAAGCGGCGGCAATAGCTTGCTAGGCCAAGAAAACTCCTAACTTGCTTAACCGATTCAGGTGGAGTCCAGTCAAGGACGGCCTGAACTCTCTCGGGATTGACTGCAACACCTTTCGCAGAAATCACGTGGCCTAAGTAGGTCACTTCTGGTAGCCAAAATTCACACTTGGAGAATTTAGCATACAGGCGGTGCTCTCTAAGTTTCATCAATACCAACCTTAAGTGTTGGGCATGATCTTCTTCGTTCTTCGAGTAGATGAGAATATCATCGAGATAAACCACAACAAATTTATCTAGGTACTCCATGAAGATCGAATTCATCAAGCGTGAGAATGTGGCGGGGGCATTGGTTAAACCGAAGGACATGACGGTATACTCGTAAAGACCATAACGAGTAGTGAAAGCCGTTTTGGGAATGTCCTCATTTTGGATTTTGATTTGATGATAGCCTAATCTCAAATCCATCTTGGAGAAGACAGAGGATCCTGCAAGTTGATCATAAAGATCATTGATCCTTGGCAGTGGGTACTTGTTCTTTATCGTCGCTACATTTAGCGGGCGATAGTCTACACACATCCTTTCTGTTCCATCTTTCTTCGTTACGAACAGAACGGGGCAACCCCATGGCGATGAGCTAGGGCAGATGAAGCCTTTTGCCAACGAAGCATCAAGTTGGGTTTTTAGCTCAGCTAACTCATGTGGGGCCATTCTATATGGGCGTCTCGAAATTGGGGTTGTGCCTAGTATAAGATCCACTATGAATTCTACACACCTGTCGGGTGGCATTCCCGGCAGCTCTTCAGGAAAGACATCTGGGAAGTCACGAACCACCGAAACATCTTCAAGGTCTGGAAGGGGAAGCACATTCAAAGTATGCATCTGGATTCTAGAGCTGGGTGATGTCTAGTCAATGGTCTGGCCTGAAGGGTGGGTGAGTTTGACTGATTTGGTTTTACAATCAAGGAAAGCATTCTGCCTTGATAACCAATCCATTCCTAGGATGACATCAATGTCCGAAGACTTGAGGGCTATAAGTGAAGCAAGGAATACTAGACCCTCAATTGCAATTTGATTGCCATGGCTTACTCTATTAGTTTGCCACTTTGAACCAGGAGTTTGAATGATCATTGGAGAAAACATTTCTTCAAAAGGAAACTCATGACGAAGTGCATAACTCTCCGACATGAATGAATGAGAAGCTCCTGGATCGAAAAGAACGGAGGCGGGGACATGATTGACTGGGAGTGTACCAAGAATGACGTCAAAAGCATCAGTGGTTTCCTCCACTGAGATTTGGTTCACACAACCACTACTAGTGGATGAAGGCTTTGCTGGAAAAGCTTTGGTGGTTGGTTTCTTTGGAGGTTTGGGTCGAGAATGACGTGGTGCCATCAAGACCTGAGGGCATTGACGATAGTAATGGCCTGGAAGACCACACTTAAAGCATACCCTGTCTGAAATGTTGGGAGTGGGATTACTTGGTTGCAAACCATCATTCTGGGGTGGAATAATGTGTTGGGGTGGATGGCATATATTTGGTGATGGCCTCTGGAGAAGGTTTTGAGGTATGGCTCTGGTTGGAATCCAAATTCGGCGTTTCTGAGGGGCTGAACTTGAAGAAGGAGCAAGCTCAAGAGCATGCTTACGGGACTCCTCGAAAATTTCATTGCCATGCTCAGCTCTGAAGGATCTGTTGACTAAATCCTCAAAGGTGGCAAATTCGATGAGGTTGAGATCATGACGAAGGATGGGGCTAAGTCCCTTACGGAACCTTGCCTGCTTTCTGGCATCGGTGGTGATCTCATCTTGGGCATACTGGGCAAGACGGTTGAACTCTCTCACATACTCATGCATGGACATCTCTCCTTGAGTGAGATTGCAGAACTCTTCCTTCTTGCGCTCCGTCAACTCATCCAGAAGGTGGTACCCTCGAAAGGAAACACATAACTCCTGCCAAGTCACTACGTGACCATCTGGCTGCATAGCAACATAGTTCTCCCACCATTCAGCGGCAGCACCTTCCAGAAAGTATGCCGCGAATATAACTCGATCATCGGGAGCAACATGTGCAGTATCAAGCTTACGCTCGATGGAACGGAGCCAATCATCAGCTTCAAGGGGCTCAGAAGAACATCGGAATACCGGTGGCTTGAGGAGGATGAAGTCCTGAATGCTCACAACCACATTACGATGACGTGAGGTATTCTGCTCGATGAGCTCCAGAAGGCGTGTTTGATCACGTTGATTCTTCTCAGCTTCCATCATGATTTCCGCCGCAGAAGGCGGTGGTAGGGGTTCATCATCATTTCGATTCCGAACACGATCTCGATTCCGACGAACAGCACTACGAGTTCCACCTGACATCCTGTGTGATAAAAATCAACAATCAGAACAGGTTGAATGATGGATTCAAGGATAACAAGACATGATGAAGGCGGAAAGATTATAATGCGAAGGCAATGATTCATAGAAACTTGGAACAAATCCGGCAGCATAACGGCTACACCGGGATGGAAAATGAAACAACCTCGAAGAATTTGGACAGAACTTCTTCAAGGAACTCAACAGAACGATGAGTCTGGACGACCACAACTGTCCTACGGCTACAAGGAGGCAAACAACGAGATGTTCTAGTAAAGACATAGATGAGCCTAGTCCTATCATCCCGTAGAAAGGATAAGGTGACCCAGAACTCAGATCGATGAGGATAAGGAGAAAAAGAAGCCTTACGTTATTCCCTTATACCCAGAGTAACTATATAACTATAGAATGCTAGACTCGACTTTGACCAAGGGTTTGATAAGCCTACAGACAGTCCTGCTCTGATACCAAGTCTGTCGGGACCCGGGGTTAGCGTATGTAATTCCAGTCACGATACAATCACATGGAGAGCCGAGAACTGTACCCACTTGTCTAAGCAGACAAGGCCAAGCACAGAACGTTCTCGGTAAGCATCAAACGTGAGGGGCATCATCCGCTCACAAGTCTAAATGCTTATGGGTGGTGAATCCCATACTCATAGACAAGTCGCCTCAACCATGTTATCGATTGGATCCTAACTCTTACATAGACTTACTCCAGCCCGATCACTTAGTCGGGGTCTAGGGCGGGCTCGATCATACAACAAAGTGTGCACGTGACAGAGTCACGAGCAATCGCATCGCAATGCCCCAAGCTGCGCACATCTAAGGGCCACTTGGTGTATAAAAGACCGCCAGCCAGATCACAACTAAGGCCTCGAAAACCCATACTAAGGCATGCATGTTATAAACATACACGCAGCACACTTGCCTAGTATGAACAGCAGGTATCATCACATAACTCTACAAAGTATTCTTTATTGATATACACATAGAGCATACAACGATCACATGTCTGTGATCAACATCACATCATACAACGGAAGCAAATTAGGTCTGAGTACAGACAAGTTTAACAAATGGCTTAGAGAAGCCTTGTAAACAAACATGCCCTTCCACGAGGGACCAGACTGCTGTCTGGGACTATGCTAACTTAGCCAACGTCGAGCTTCACGAAGGTGACTCCATCGGGGTCCGGTTCTTATCTAAAACATAGAATAAGAAAACGTGAGTACAAAGTCGTACTCAGCAAGACTTACATCAGATCTATACTACTCATGCTCAAGTATCAAGGTAAAGGGAGGTGGGGTTTCATCATGCAGAAGTGCCAGCTTTGACTTGGCTAATCCTGAACTACGAGTACCAGACTTGAGATAAGAAGCGTACACGAGTCCACTACATCTCCAACCAATACACCACTATGGTTACTTCCTCGACTTCCCCACGAGGAGGCACACCATAGCATTCACGCTTATCTTGCGAGTTTTATAAGTATCCATTCAAGTTGTCTAATAATCAGGTACAGGTTCCAAGTAGTCCTTAACCGCGGACGCGGATATTCGAATAGTTTTGTTAACCTTGCAAGGGTGTAAACTACACACACATGACCATCGGTTACCGCCAGGTCTCGCCACCGCTCAAGAGGTGACAGCGAGGATGTTCACCACGACACTTCGCTCACAACCGGTCTATTCCAGGAGTCGACTAGCGGCGAACTGGTGGCGCCGGAATTCGTCAACGAAGCTCGCGGCGGCCGGCGGTGGAAAGTTGGAGGTGGTGTCGTCGTGGAAGCCTCTCGGCGCCAATTGACCGGGCGCGAAGACGAAGACGGCCGCGGGGATCTCTCTGGACAGCTTGGTGCAGCCCGAGGGGCACGGTGGCCACGTCTTCTCGCAGGGGTGGCCGGCGGTGAGCTTCGGGTCGCGCGGGATCTCGACGAGGAGGAGGTGCAGGCGACCAGAGAGAGAGGGGAAACGGTCTTGCGGCTTCTCCGGGTCTCCACGTCGCCGGATGAGCACGGAAGGGAGCCGTGGGAGGCCTGGCGACGCCGGCATGGACGCCACGCAGCGCCCTGCCTGCCTGGTTCGGGGAAGAAGACGGTGGTGCCCCCGGGCTGGGCCACATCCCCGAGTTGGGCCGGCTAGGCCTGCTGGCTGGGCCTCTTTCCTTTTTTTTTCTAATTTTCTTTGTTTTGTTTCTGCTATTATCTTTTCTGTAATTGGTTTTGCCCCAAAATAAATAGCAGAGCAATTTATTAAAATGCCCAAACAATTTTATAAATCCTAGGTGACCAGTAGCAAGTCACTTATAGAATTTGAGCATTTTTTAAATTCAATACATTTGAATTTCAAATCAAATAGGGGTCAAATTTAATTTCCAGGGCACTATTTGAATATTAGAAAATTCCATGAGTATGGGAAAATACCCAAACCACTTTTAAAATGATCAGCATCATTTATAGGAATTTTCCAAACATTCAAATGATTTTTGGAAAAAGATTTTTATCTGGCCATTTCAAAAAAATTCTCAGGGCTTTCTGCTTCCCCATTTTTGAATTTCTTTTGAATTTTTCATGATGCAAAAGGGTCAAACAAGCCCTAGCACTTACCCTAGTTGGGGTTCTGACACACGCATGGCTACACATTGTAGTCAACCTTTTGAATTTGTCAGAAATTTTCTTTGAGAAAAATCGATTTTGGCGTCTTCTTTGACGTTCACATTTATTCATTATAACTTTGAAGTTATTGATAATATCAAGTAACCTCTTTACTCAATAAGATTCAAGTAATCTTAAATGTAACTCAACATAGGATTACATGACACATAGTCATATCTCATACTTTCGTCCACCATCGCTTCTTCATAGTTCGTAGGTATGTCTTGTTCCACTAACTTGACAAGTGAATCATGAATATTATTTTGCACAAGGGAAAATATGTATTCTTGAATCCTAGTTTGTTCAGTAAAAGCTTTAACTGAAACATCATGATCATTATCATCAGTTTCTCCTCTAACTATAGAGTTTTGCTTCCGGAACATTTTCTGTTGCGCTAATCTAACATCTGGAGGCAAGGTCAATTACCTTGGTAGAACATTCACTTTTCTTCCATTAACACATTCATCAAGAACATTTCTTGACAAACACCAAAACACTTAGCAACACAGGTTTTGCTCTTTTGGTTCTAGTTGTGGAAGATGCATC
The DNA here is from genome assembly GCA_950022295.1 of Bromus sterilis. Classification (NCBI taxonomy): domain Eukaryota; kingdom Viridiplantae; phylum Streptophyta; class Magnoliopsida; order Poales; family Poaceae; genus Bromus; species Bromus sterilis. The sequence continues at coordinate 275,562,479 of OX465599.1, read as the reverse complement.
CACCGTTGTCTAAGGATACACTACAAAGATAATTTATCATATAAATTAAGTTTCCTAGAAACCACAACACACCATGACTTATATAGTGTTCATTTCCACGAACTTAGATGGTTCCCTATACTGAAGTAAGTGTTTGCATATTAAATTAATAACTCTAAATTATAATAGCGTAACTCGGTAAAAGATAACTTAGACCATACACTATTCAATAGAGTATGATTATAATGTTTAGGCACATCAACAATATTGAAGTGGTCTAAGCATTGTAATTTGTGAAACAACTTTCACAAGTCTGTATGTCCAAGTCTAACTCAAAACATTTGTCATTTTTGATCAGATCATAGAGACTAGTTTTTCTTGTTAACTTAATATCCATCTTTATTCTGAAATCCCTTTTGATCAAATCGTACTATTTCAGACTCATGTTTGTCTTCATTCTGGAATCCTTTGATCACATCAAATTATTTCAGAGTCATGTTTCATTAGTGAATACACATATTCATCTAAGTCCACATATGAAGTCCATGAAATAATGAAATTCACTACATGCTGAAATACGATACATCACTATGTATGATATTCAACAATTAGTACACACTCTGTTTTACTAGAATGCGAGGTTTCAGTCATCTCACCTAAAGAGGCATGGTTTGCATGTGTCAAGAGATCAGGTATCTCAAGACTCCATCATACCATTCATGACTTAAAACGGTAGTGTCATTATTAAGTTTGTATTATTCTTGGCATTACAATATTTCTTATAAATTATCAAACTACTATCATCAATATAAGAATAACTCTTCATAATCGTAATGTGACAATAAAAGATATCATTCAGAAAAGGAAAACAACTGACTTGTTTCTCACTAATATGAATAATTGTCTTCGCGAGATGCAAGACACACTAATAAAGTTCACATTCAAACGATCATAAATTTATTCATATAGTTAACAAATGATAGATGTAGAGGGAGAGTGTTGTCGACCATCAACTATCTTGATTATCTTTAGCACACATTGTCACCTCATCCCTTTCAAAGCCACTCTATAATCAGCAAGTTCAAGCATCGAATACTTGATCGTCCGCAATTAGTGTTTGTGGGGAAATACATTTATAACATGTATATCAAATATACTTTCTCCGTCAATGACTATTCCTGCATTGGTTCTACTTTTAAAGTTCACAACTTTAACCATGACCTCATGAAAGGTGAACGATTCTCCTTCATGACATAGTCTAGACGTGGTCTTTGTAGCTGGGAGGAGGTGGATGCAACTCCCCAGTTATCGCAAAATAATCAGCCATTCAGTAGTCCAAGTTGTACACAAGGTGTTGATGTATCTTATACATTTTCCATGTGACTTTCTCAGCAAGATGTTCTTTCCACCATAGTTTAAAGAAACCCCGTCCATATACTCATATTCCATTACTCTGATTTGTGACTCAGTGCTTTCAAGTTCACCTAGCACATCATACTTGTTGGTGTCGTTAACATGCATTCACAATTCAAATTCATAAGTGATGGTGAGTACTATACTCATCATCATCTTCCTTAATTACGGAGTTTTCATGTGTATCTCCTAGCAGTTCTAGTATTGCGTTTAGTAAGTCGTTACTAATGAGTATGTCTCTAACGGTGTTGGTAACAATCAATGAAGTAAGACTCATTTACCTTTAGTTCGACATCACACTAAAGAGCTATACTTATGAACATTGAGTATGACATTATCTACAATGATATTTGCTAAGACATGAAGATTAAATTCATAATATGGAGTTCATGTTTTTAAAACAATTCCGGAACTCCCACTCAGACAAGCATCCCTCATAGTTTATTCTAAGTGATTACACGATCCTTGAAGAACATACCTCCCCCGATCGTCACGGCCATAAGTATGTTGTCCAAGGTAGGCCATCATGCCAATCACATCATCTATATGACTCATGCTTGATCTTTCGATCTTGTGTCCCGAGGCCATATCTGCGTATGCCAGGCTCGCCACAATAACCTTAGTGATTATATGCCGCGTATGCAAGGCCATGTTTCTGGACATGCTAGGCATGCTCCACCCATCTCTTGTGAACGCAAAAATGTTTGACACCCGTGTGTCACGTGATGCCTCCATAATGAGGAACTTTCCCGATGGTGCTTCACTAAGGAAGGACACTTTGTTGGATTAGTGAGGGATCATCCTATAATGCTACCGTCGTATTTCTAACATATTAACAAAACATGATGCAACAATATAATCATGCTAACTATGATGCCCCCCTGCAAATTAAAGTTTAGACGCCTGTACTTCATCTTTTGCAAGCCTTACGTTGCTGCTAGGTCTTTCGAGATAGAACCGTTTCTATGCCTACGAACATACAACCACACCAACTTAGCAATTGTCTCTATTACACCCCTGTTGGGGCCCTTCGTCGCAAACTTCTTCGCAAATCTAATGTTAGAGAGACAGACAGCCCAAGCCACGTATATGGTACAAGCCATACATCAACCATGGAACCAGTCTCGCGTAAATGTGTAAGGTCGGTCGGGGCCCCTTCATGAGAACATTTCTGATACGCGAGAGATGATAATTGCTTCTCGCCCTTCGTTGGTTACCCCAAGTGGAAGGTGAGATGAAGCTTAGCGGCAAGTTTCACAAGGTGAAGATACCGAGGTTTAGAGTATCAACCAGTAGGACTCCGGAGATGATAAGTAGGTGGCAAGTTAACAATGGTACCGTAGGTTCTTTCCTTGACCTGGACCTGCACACAGATACAAATAACTTTGCTCCCAACGAAGTTCAAAGAGGTTGTCAATCTTTCCGGTCTTGTTGTCTACAAAAGATCAAAACACAAGGGATAATGATAATGATAGCAACTGAAAGTAAAAGAAGAAAAGTAAATGAACGTGTAAACAGTGATGAGAATATGTACCAGGGTCCCGTGATGTCACTAGTGATGTCTGTCTCCCAAAAGACGATAAAACTGCTATGCCAGGTAAACAAATTACAGATGGGCAATTGACAGGATTATAAACGCACCGCAATTCTAACTATGCTACAAAGAAAGGAAGAGCCTCAAAAGCATGGGCAGTACGCCAAAATAAGTAGACTGAAGTCCAACTGCATCTACTACTAATCATCCACCTTGAGATATATATCCAGAACATCTCGCTAGTAATAAGTAGCGAGCCCCACCCAGAGTGTAAACCCAAAGCAACAGACAACTGCATTAAAAAGCACCTTGTGTAAAGTAAACAACCTTTGCAACCGCGGTTACAAGTACCGTTGTTTTCCCCGTTGCGGCAACAACACATCCCCTAGACTCATGTTTCTGTCACTCAAGCGTGTCATCAGTGGGCATGAACCCACAATCGAGCATAATGTTCCCTCTTGGAGTTACTACCTACTACTTGGCCAAAGCAATAAACAGCAATGGAGAACATGCAAGAATTATTTAGGAACAAAAATATAAAAGATAAGAACCAAATATATTACTCTATCACAATCTAAACATAATCTCATAATCCATCAGATCCCATCAAACTCAGCATAGCAATAGAAGAAAGATTACATATGTGCCTCGATCATGTAGGGAAGCTCACGAGTTCTAAACCATGAAGAACAAAGAGGGGAGGAGAACATCACATAGCTACTGATCACGGACCCATGGTCCAAAGGAAACTACTCACGGCACATCCGGGAAGCATCCATGGTGGAGGGGAAGCTCCGGGAGGTCGCTTCTCCCTCCGCAAGGATACCGGGACGAGGTCTGCTGGCTCTCCCGATCTTGGAAGCTCGGTGGCAGCGGAACACAGGCGAGATCGCGAAAAAGTTTTCTGTCTTCGGGGGTTTCGCGTCACGGGGAAGAAATAGGCGAAGGGGGCAGCCAGGGGGGCACCAGGAGTCCAGGCGCCCCCCTGGCGCGGCCAGACCCTAGGCCGCGCCAGGTGGCCGCCTGGGTCCCTGGTGGTGGCCCTCCGGCCCTCCTTTGGGGTTCAAGAAGCTTCCGTTGCGCTGATTTTTTATCCGATTTTTCCCGAATTTTTTATCACAATCTAAACATAATCTCATAATCCATCAGATCCCATCAAACTCAGCATAGCAATAGAAGAAAGATTACATATGTGCCTCGATCATGTAGGGAAGCTCACGAGTTCTAAACCATGAAGAACAAAGAGGGGAGGAGAACATCACATAGCTACTGATCACGGACCCATGGTCCAAAGGAAACTACTCACGGCACATCCGGAAAGCGTCCATGGTGGAGGGGAAGCTCCGGGAGGTCGCTTATCCCTCCGCCAGGATACCGGGAAGAGGTCTGCTGGCGCTCCCGATCTTGGAAGCGCGGTGGCAGCGGAACACAGGCGAGATCGCGAAAAAGGTTTCTGTCTTCGGGGGTTTCGCGTCACGGGGAAGAAATGGGCGAAGCGGGCAGCCAGGGGGGCTCCAGGAGTCCAGGCGCCCCCCTGGCACGGCCAGACCCTAGGCCGCGCCAGGTGGCCGCCTGGGTCCCTGGTGGTGGCCCCCCGGCCCTCCTTTGGGGTTCAAGAAGCTTCCGTTGCGCTGATTTTTTATCCGATTTTTACCGAATTTTTGGAGAACTTTTAATATGGGGGAAACCTGGAATAAAAAAAATAGCAGAAAACAAAAACTGGCACTGGGTGCACTGAGTTAATAGGTTAGTCCAAATATGATCAAAAGTGTGTGAAAGTGTATCTAGATCATAGCAATATCACACAAAACATGCATGGAGCAAGAAGAAATTATAGATACGTTTGGGACGTCTCAACATCCCCAAGCTTAATTCCTGCTCGTCCTTGACGGGGATGCACCCCGGGAAATCCCATGGTCAGGGACCCTGGGTTAGTCATGAGAGGCTCAGGTTGGACGATAGCTCGTCGGCTAACAGGAGGATACGTTCCTGCTCGATGTTATTGATTGGAGATGACGATTACAGGGAAGCCAAGGCTAGTGCGCACAAGGCTTGGGTTACAGATTGTGTATTGGATGATCTCGACGTCTCCCCTCTTAGCCTTTATATACTAGGCTAGGTCTCGGGGAGTCCGTCCTGGATTACAGATGAAGTTTCTTAACCCTGATCTTGTACCGTATGGCAAGTTTGCACCTTCCTTTTGAGTCACGGATTCCTACGTCGGTGCCAATAGTGGGCCAAGGCTGGGCCCAGGCGACATCTCTGTGGGCCTTCTGTCTTCGGGTACACCGGGTAGGCTCATCCATAGGGGTCGTGGGGTCACCCCGTCGTCAGTAGCCCCCGAGTGCCTGGGGGGCTCGAAGAGTCGCGCAGGGACTCGAGTCCACACTTGCGTCGTTTTTATGTATGCACGGTTCAACCGCGGGTCGCTGGCAGTCTGGGGCCATGAAAAAACCTGTTTCGAGGGATGCTAAGCTGAAAGGGCCCAAGGATTCGACTGGTCGAGCCTTGGTGAATTGCACTAGTGGGAAAAACCGCAGTAGCCCAATCAAACCCATGTCCCTCGACTTGAGCTTGGAACACTGGTTTCTAGCAAAAGTCATGCCGCTGTAGGTCTTATAGTGATCAATTGCCACCAGTAAACTTCATAGCCTAGGCGCGTCCGCCCGGCTTTTTCTATCATGCAAGCACATGGAAAAGATTGGGAGTGAAATCGCTCTGCGGCAAGTCCCAGCCCGGCCGATCTGCGCAGCGGGGTCTTACCTACACGCTAAGCTTGCGTGGCATCTGGGCACAGTGTATCGTGTTCCAGGAATATGTATTTTTATTGAGGCGCGGAACTAGTAGATAATGCACCCACTTGGAATAAACAATCAAGTGAGCTGTTTTAGCTGTCCCTCACGGAGCTTGATCGAGTGCTGAAGCGAGGAGTATTTGCTCGGGAGGTCGTCGAGTGCTCGGGTGCTTAGAGTTTTGCGAGTAATCACTCAAGAATTGCCTTCGCTCTCGGGGTGAGGGAGCACCCGATACTCTGGGATCGCTCGATCTGGAAAGTGCAGGTCTGCTTATCTTTTGTCGTGGTGAGGGAGCACCCGAAACTCTTCATGTGTGCGAGTAATCACTCGAGCACGTCTTTTATTTTAGGTGAGGGAGCACCCGAAACTCTCATGGGTGCGAGTAATCACTCGAGCACGTCTTTTATTTTCCTTTCGGGTGATAGAGTACCCGAGCGCATTTTCCTTTTTCGAGTGAGGGAGCACTCAGGACTCTGTGAGTGCGAGTGACCACTCGAGCACATATTTACTCTTTAGGTGAGGGAGCACCCGAAACTCTAGTGGGGACGCTCCCGATGAGAGTTAAATATATTTGAAAAATGTATTTGAGTTAGTAAAAATGGTGCTAGCAGGCTATATTTTTTGCGTTTCCATTTTAATTTACCTCTTCTTGGTAAGGATAACAATCTCTTTGCTGGAGGGCAGTCAAAGATGCTCTGTCTGCGAACCGTCATGTCTTCATGACCGGTCATAATGATGGCTGTTGGTGGCGTGCTGCGGCCGCCTGTTGAGTTATCGGTGCGCGCATTGAAAACTCGCGCGATTTGACGCGTCCAGCGCTCAGTACCGCCCGTGTGAAGGCATCTTTCTCTCGGAATTCGACTCGCCCGGCATGCTTGGTCTTTGAATTAATTGCTGCCGTCGTCTGGGATTCTGTATGCTCTTGGGTTTGTGCTATAAATAGACGCTTCTTCTTCGTCTAGCAGCAGTGTTTGACCTCTGCTCATCTTGCTCCTATTTCTCTTCCTCCTTTTATGGGACCCAAGCGAGGTGCGGGTATGACCGGCCGCGTCCGTGTTCTCCGTGGCCGCGGTGGTCGTACTCCGCGCTCCTCTCGCGGCGGCCATCATGGTGCACCATCGACGCCTTCCTTCTCTTCCTCGAAGGAGGGTTTTTGGCGCTATGATTTCCTCCTGCGCGTCCGTGGCTGGAACGCCGCTCGCATTCTGCTTCCTTCTGCATTTTCTGCCCTTGTTTCTGAGCGCAGTATTGATGGCTTGCTGCTTCGTCTTCAGAGGTGCGCTTGATCTCCTTCTTATGTTAAGTTGGAGATCGATAGTTCCCTCTTGATTTTTCTTGGCTTTGGGTGGAAGTCGTTTGCTCGACGCTTGAACTTGCGTGATGGTGACTCTCTTTGTTGTCGTTTTGATGGCGGAGACACTCTTATCATCCGCGCCTTTGACCCGAGCGCCAACCGCATGGATCCGTACTTGCCGAAGACAAGCAGCGATGGTTCTGACAGGTCGAGGAGTCCTTCGCCTGCGTCTTCAATGGCTTCCTCCTCCGGCGACTCTTCGGGTGCTGATGCTGAGCCGTCTTCAACTGCTTCCTCTTCCGGATCTGAAGAGGACCCCGACGTCAAGCCACCGATGAAGCGGGCGCGCCAGGCGACCTTGTAGAACTGGAGGCAGCAGCGTCATCTTCGCCGGCAGCTCGGGTGGAGCTGGAGAATAAGCTGGTGGAGCAGGAGAAGAAGATGGTGGAGCATCGTCTTCGGTGCTCTACAAATAAGTCGAGCTTCACCTTTTGTTATGTCATTGACATCATGAGCTGGCTGCTTCGACTCCTCCTTTGTCTGTGATGATGCTCGTTGTCTCAGTGCCAATCATCCCAGCATGGGCACACATGTAGAAGTCATAATTCCTTGGGTGATTGATGTTGTAGGCTTATCGGTTGCTTGTGTCTTTTGTAACTAGGTTAGTTCTCCATGTAATGAGGATTGCTTTCGAGGAATCAGAGCTGCCTTCTATCCAATGTACTTCGAGTCTTTTTGGTACTCAGAATGATCTTTGAGTCTTTGTAATGTGAACTGTGCTTGAGTCTTTATAATGGAATCTGTCTTCGGGTCCTTTGCAACTGAGAGCTGTCTTCGAGTCCATCGAATCTTTGCACTGTGGGTTCTATCGGGTGCGCGACAGCGCTCCCGATGGGAGTAGCCCTCGAGGCTACGTTTGAGTCGGAGAGTCGAACGTAGGCTGAGATTTGTTTCCTTTGTCGTTTCCGTTAATTTCTGTCTTTTATCGAGTGTGCGGCAGCGCTCCCGATGGGAGTAGCCCCCGAGTCTTTAGGTGATCGTTGGCGATCAGGTGAAGACTAAAAGGATTGTCTGTGTATTGTGCTCCATCCAAATTTCTCTAGAGTACTTGGTGTTCTATCTTTTTGTAGCCGTGTCTTCCCTTTGATTCTGAACGGTTCTCAGCGGCTGGCGCCTGTCAGCGGTTTTTACTTGGTCCTTTATTTGTAAGTTACGAGCTGTGCGGGAGGTGGTAGTTTTTCTCCGAGGGGGATGTGCTCGAGTCCCCGGGCTTTTTTGAGATAAAGATCGCGTGAGCGACGATAGCGTCTCTCGGGGGAGTTTGTAATCGAGCCCCCGAGTGCTTTGGGGAAAGATCGCGTGAGCGACGATAGTGTCTCTCGGGGGGAGTTTTGTACTCGAGCCCCCGAGTGCTTTGGGTATAGATCGCATGAGCGACGATAGCGTCTCTCGGGGGGAGTTTTGTACTCGAGCCCCCGAGTGCTTTGGGTAATGATCGTGTGAGCGATGATAGTGTCTCTCAGGGGGAGTTTTGTACTCGAGCCCCCGAGTGCTTTGAGGTAAAGATCGCGTGAGCGGCGATAGCGTCTCTCGGGGGGAGTTTTGTACTCGAGCCCCCGAGTGCTTTGAGCTTATAGTATTTGGGAAACATCATTTTTATTGCGTCGAAGGGTTACATGAGCTGCCAGTTGAGCATGATTGGTGGATACTATGGGTAGAACAGGCGTAGGTTCGCCAAGTTCCATGGATTTCCCACGTCCTCGTCAGTCTTTGGGTTCTTCAGTCTATAGGCGCGTCCTCCTATGACTTCTGAGATTATGAACGGTCCTTCCCATTGTGGGGCAAGCTTGTGGACTTTCTCTTGTATGAGCCGTAGGACAAGGTCTCCTTTGTTGAAGGTTCTGGTGCGCATGCGGCTGCTATGGTAAGTGCACAGCTTGTCCTGGTACCCCTCTGACCTTGCTAGGGCTGTGTCTCTTTCTTCATCTGCTGTATCCTTGTCATCTTGCAGTGCTTCTTATGCTTCTTCTTCCTCGTACCCCGAGATCCGGGGCGCCCCGAATTTGAGGTCATGTGGTAGCACTGCCTCTGACCCATACACCATGAAGAAGGGTGTGTACTGGGTTGCGGTATTTGGGGTGGTATGCAGGCTCCAAAGTACTGCAGGGAGTTCTTCTATCCAGTTGCCCGCGGCCTGCTCGAGTGGTGCGAGGAGCCATTTTTTGATTCCTCCGCATACTAAGCCATTTGCTTTTTCCACTTGGTCGTTGGACTGCGGGTGCGCGACTGATGCTTAGTTGATTTTGATGCCTAGTTCGTCGCAGAAGTTCTGGAATTCTGCTGCTGTGAAGTTCGTACCGTTGTCCGTGATCATGTTGTGTGGTACTCCGAACCTGAAGATTATTGACTTGATAAAGTTCACTACCGTGAGATCTGTGGAGCTGGTGATGGGCACTGCTTCGATCCACTTGGTGAACTTGTCGACTGCTACTAGCAGGTGTATTCTTCCTCCCTTTGATGATTTCTTGAGCGGGCCCACCATGTCGAGTCCCCAGGTGGCGAACGACCATGATAGTGGTATGGTCTTGAGTTCTGAGGCTGGAGCGTGCGGTCTACTGGCGAATTTTTGACAGGCGATGCAACGCCGAACGATGTCTTCTGCGTTTTTCATCGTAGTGGGCCAATAGAACCCTGCTCGGAATGCTTTGGACACGAGCACTCGACTGCTCGCATGGTGCCCGCAGGTACCCTCGTGGATTTCCAGTAGTAGGGATTTGCCGTCTTCTTCGTCGATGCACTTCTGGAGTATCTGGGTGATGCTGCGCTTGTGTACTCTGAAGCTCGGCGCCTCAGTCGTCGATCCAAGGCATCGTGTCTGTTTATCACTGTGAATGCCTTGGATCGACGACTGATGCGCCGAGCTTCTGAGACGTCTTGCGGTAGCATGCCTTCGAGTGTTGTTGGATCTGTAGGTTCGACCGCTTGACTGCTGTTGCCTGCAGATGGACTTGCTGATGCCACCTATTCTGGCTCCGTGTTGTCATCATCTATAGCTGCCTCTGGTGCTTCTTTTTTTTCCTTGATTGATCTCTGGCTGATGCTTTGGAGGAAGACGTCTGGTGGTACTGGTCCTCGAGTCGAGCCAATGTTTGTGAGTTCGTCGGCTTCTGTGTTGTTTGTTCTCGGGATATAATTGATCTCGCAGCCATCGAAACTTCCTTCGAGCGTGTTGTAGAGCTTCTGTTAGGCCGCCAGGTTGTCGGCTACTACATTGCAGTCTTTCATCGCCTGCTGGACGACGAGGTTGGAGTCTCCGTAGATTACGAGGCGAGTGGCACCGCATGTTTTGGCCATGCGCATGCCCTAGAGTAGTGCCTCGTATTCGGCTTCGTTGTTGGAGGCATGGCTGAAGTTGATCTGGAGGACGTATTTGAGCTTGGTTCCTTTGGGGGAGACCAGAACGACTCCTGCTCCGGCTCCTTGTTGTCTTTTTGACCCATCGAAGAACATTGTCCATGAGTTCGATAAGTCCGTGGGGCCTTGGGCTTTGATTGCTGTTGGGTGCTTGAATTGTAGGTCCCGCGGGCTGAGCTCAATGTTCCACTCGGTGACTCGCCTAGTCGCTCCGGGGTTGTTAATGATGTTCGCGAGTGGCGCGCTGCTCACGATTGTGATAGGGTGTTCATCGAAGTAGTGCGACACTTTTCTTGAGGTCGTGATGATGGCCAGTAGTAGCTTCTGGTAGTGCGGGTACCGCTGTTGGGACTTTGTCAAGAGCATGCTGAGGTAGTAGATCGGCCTTTGTATGCTCTGGACTTTGCCTTCTTCTGTGCGTTCGACGACGAGTGCTGTGCTTACCACGCTATTGCGTGCTGCCACGTAGAGGTACAATTTTTCTTTTTCTTTGGGTACCGCCAAGATCGGTGGGGTCGAGAGTGTCTTCTTCAGGTCCGCGAATGCTTTTTGGGCTTTCTTCGGTCCACTCGAATTTCTCTCCTTTTCTCAGCAACTAGTAGAATGGCAATGTGCGTTCTCCCAATCTGCTGATGAAACGACTTAGGGCTGCAAGTCTTCCCGTGAGCTGCTGCAAGCCCGTGATGTCGGTTGGTTCCTTCATTCTGGCGATTTCTTGAACTTTCTCGGGGTTATTTTCGATTCCTCGAGCGGATATCATGTACCCGAGCAACTTCCCGGCTGGGACGCCGAATGCGCACTTCTTCGGGTTGAGCTTGATTCTGTACCGGTTGAGTTCTACGAAGTTCTCGCGCAGGTCGTCGAGCAGCGTGTTTGCACTGTAGGTTTTGATGACGATGTCGTCCACGTAGACTTGCGCGTTTCTTCCTATTTGTTCTTTTAAACAGGCTTGCATCATCCGATGGTATGTGGCGCCGGCGTTCTTGAGTCCGAAGGGCATTGTTCTGTAGCAGAATACGCCGTAAGGGTTGATGAATGATGTATGCTCTTCGTCTTCTTCCTTCATCCTGATCTGATTGTATCCTGAGTAAGCGCCGAGGAACGATAGTAGATCGCATCCTGCTGTCGAGTCGATTATCTGATCGATTCCTGGCAGGGCAAAGTGGTCTTTTGGGTAGTGTTTGTTGACTGGCCCGTAGTCGACTCACATTCGCAGTACGTTTGTGTCTTTCTTGGGAACCAGCACAGGGTTGGCGACCCAAGTGGCTTTCTTCATCTCTTGGATAAATTGGGCGTCGAGTAATCGGTTGACTTCCTCCCTGATTGCTCTGCGCTTGGGTTCTGAGAATCTTCGTAGCGCCTGCTTCACTGGCTCGGTGTTTGGCTTGATGCGCAGCGCGTGTTCCACGAGCTCGCGCGGTACTCCTAGCATGTCGGCTGGGCACCAGGCAAAGATTTCCCATTCTTCGCGGAGGAAAGCAATGAGGGTAGTCGCTTTCTCTTCCGGGGTGGCGGGCGTACACGCGAACTGTTTTTGCTGGGTCCGTCGGGTGCACCTGGTGGGTGGTCGTGTCGCTGTCGATCCTGAAGTCCCGTCCATACTCTTTTGTCTCGCTTAGGCTTGCTAGCGAAAAGATACTTTTGTCTGTCGCCATGGCTATTTGTTTGAGTTCTTGCTCGGCTCCGAAGGTGTCGGAGACTTTGTGGAAATCGCGATCGCGCTTGTCTGATTTGGTGAAGCTCCCGTTGACTGTAATGACACGCACGGATCCAGTCATCTTGAGTTTTATGTAGGCGTAGTGCGGAATCGCCATGAATTGTGCGAACGCTGGACGTCTCAGTATAGCATGATACTGCGACTGCCAATCGAGTACTTCGAACTCGAGGATGTGTTTTGCGAAATTGCGTCTGCTGCCAAAGCCGACTTCGAGCTCGATTAATCCAAGGGAGGTAGCCGCTTCTCCTGGGACTACTCCGTATAACACGGTGCTTGATTTCTTCAATATTGATTGTGGGATCAGCATTTTGCGTAGGGTGCTGACGAAGATTATGTTCATGCTGCTGCCTCCGTCCATGAAGATTCTTTCCATGTCGTACCCTCTAATTTAAGTGTCGAGTACGCGTGTCCCGGCCTTGGGACTACGGACGGGTGATCGCTCTGGGAGAACGTGATGCTGGTTTCTGCGTTGTGTAGCCGGTAGACTTCGACTGTGTTTAGGTTCTCGGCTACTCTAGCTTGCGGGGTGTAGGCGTCCTGTTGGGCTTGCGATACCCTGCCCTCTTGGATCGTGTACACCTTTCCTTGAGTCGGCGACTGCTCGGTTCGTCGAGTGCGCTTGGCTTCTCACTGTTTTGCTTCCTTGAGGCTGTCGGCGAGTTCGTTGAACAGGCGGCAGGCTCCCAGAGTGTGACTCGATCTGATGTATCCCCAGTTGTCTTCGAAGCAGTGGATCGTGCAGGGTCCTTCTAGTTGTTCCCTGACCGTGAGTTCGCCGGATCCGGCGTGGCGTTTCCTCCTTGAGATTCGGAAGAACAGCGCGTGATCCGCTGGGTGTTCGTGAACTCGCGGGTCGATTTCGATCCCTTCGCTTAGATTCTGGTTCCTTATAAGATTCGCCGGTCTGAGTGTTAGAGTCGCTGTCCTGGCGGACGGCAGCTGACTGCACGGCGGCGGGTCGTCGAGTGGCCGGTGAGTGCGTGGCTGTATAGTTCGACTCGTCGAGTGGGGTCTCTTCGTAGAATCCTCGCGCCTGTCTTCTGGGTCGTCGGTTTCTTCCTCGTTGGCGATGATCTTGGTGATCGCTGATCTCGAGCTCGGAGTCGGTATCTTGTTGCGCGGCGGGTGCCTGGGTGGCGGTGGGTCGTCGAGTGGTCGTCAAGCCCTCTGCTTCGTGTTGTAGCTCGTCGATCGGGATCTCCATGTGGAACCCTCGTGCTTTTCTTTTGGGTTGTCGAGTTCTCTTTCGCTGGCGGTGGGCTCGATTGCCGCCGTAGTATTGGTCTTGGCATGACAGGAGGCTGAGCGGTCTCGCCGGGGCGGCGGAGATGCCCCGGCGAGATGTTTGCCGTGATCTTGAATTCTTCGGGTGGATTGCATCTAGTTCTTGCTCTTGAGTTGTGGCTTGCTGAGGACGGAACCGCCGAGATCGTAATTCCAACCTGTGTAGTTCCCACAGACGGCGCCAATTGACGGGGATGTACCCCGGAAAATCCCATGGTCAGGGACCCTGGGTTAGTCATGAGAGGCACAGGTTGGACGATAGCTCGTCGGCTAACAGGAGGATACGTTCCTGCTCGATGTTATTGATTGGAGATGGCGATTACAGGGAAGCCAAGGCTAGTGCGCACAAGGCTAGGGTTGCAGATTGTGTATTGGATGATCTCGACATCTCCCCTCCTAGCCTTTATATACTAGGCTAGGTCTCAGGGAGTCCGTCCTGGATTATAGATGAAGTTTCCTAACCCTGATATTGTACCGTATGGCAAGTTTTCACCTTCCTTATGAGTCACAGACTCCTACGTCGGTGCCAATAGTGGGCCAAGGCTGTGCCCAGGCGACATCTCTGTGGGCCTTCTGTCTTCGGGTACACCGGGTAGGCTCATCCATAGGAGGAGTGGGGTCACCCCCTCGTCAGTCCTCGAGTAGGTAAATGATAACAAGCATAATTTATATGGTGACATTCTAGCAACCATATAAGAACTTTGAAAAGTAAATCAATCAAGGTATGTGATTCAATTCAAGTCATAACATGCAAGAGTCTATATTAGCATTGAAACAAGTAACAAAAGAACATTAGGTGCAAGAGCTTTCGCTGTCCATGACTCGAATGTCTCCAAATGGTGTTTGTGTGCAAGAAGGGGGATAGGGAATACGAGAAAAAAAGTATTTTTGTTGAGAACTCAATCTACTAAAGTTTCACACTTGGTATTCTTTGGAATCTTATTTTAACTCGTCCCCAGACCACTATCCAGGTACAAGTCAATTTGATCCAATCCTTTTCGATATTTTGAGCACTCATGCAATGGATGAGCGTAAGAACGAGAGTTGACAATTAGGATGGAAAAGAGATAAATATGGTGGAGGAGGAAGACAAAAATGGATAGAAAGGCTCACATCAATGAGGACAATCATAGGAGAGAAGGCCAAATGATAGATATGATTTGAGGAGTAGTGATTGCCATGCAACGGATGCAAATATGAGCTCAGAAAGCTCTCCAATGGAACTAGTGGGGGTGCATCTAACTTGCTCGCTCATGAAGACCTAGAGCTCTTTTGAGGAGGCTCATCCTTGGAATATGCAAGCCAAGCTCTATAGTGTGAAGGTCCCCACATAGATATATGCATGAATGGTAATCTCTATGGAGTACAAGGATAAGAGTGAGTACTAGTGTGGATCTTTCAAAAGGATAGTAGTGTTGCCCCTTTCTCTCTTTTTTATTTTTATTTTTCTCTTTTTTCTATTTTTTTGTATTTTTTTGGTGTCCTCAATGGCTCTTTCTATTTAACTCTCATTTGTCCTCTTTGGGATCTTTTATTTTGTCCACTTTGGGATATTTTCCTCACTTAAGGGCAGCACTATTATTTACAAGAGGGTATAGAAGATCTTTCACACTTTACAAGGTACTCAAATCATAAAGAAGATGTAGCTATCATGATGTTTGCAATGTATGCCGCTGCCAATGTAGCAGGAACACACTACTGGAAAATAGCTATAGATAATATGGACACTAATGGCGCACCACATGTCCAGTGCGCCATTACTAAATAGAAATGGCGCACCATGTCCCGGTGCGCCATTAGTGCTCTTGCTACTAATGGAGCACTTGAACAGAAGTGCGCCACCACCCATTCGCTCCTGGACCAGCCCCCACCCCTGACTTAGCAATGGCGCACTTCTCGGAAGTGCGCCATAAGACACTAGGGATGCTAATGGCGCACTTCAGGGATGTGCGCCATTGCTAAGTGAGGGGAGGGGTGGGCCCAGGCCTGATGACCCAGCAATAGCACATGTCTGGGAGGTGCGCCATTACTAAGTATGGAACAGTAGTGGCGCATTTCTGCATGGTGCGCCATCACTATTCTGGTCCCCCCTCTTTAGCCCCTGGCCCCCTCTCCTAGATTAGTAATGGCGCACCCCTAGTTGGTAATGGCGCATTTTGGTGAAGGTGCGCCATTACTAAGTCTGGGAGCATCTAGATGTTTTCGCAGCCACCCTACCACACTCACTTTCTCCACCTCCACCTCCAACAAGCTTCTCTCGGTTCATTCCTTCTCCTCACCTTATTTACACCATAGATCTACCCAAAATAAGTAGTTGTATCTCCTTTTTTCATTGGTAAGTAAGGTATATCTCTTTATTGTTGTGTAGATCTAGTTTGTTCTCTCTTGAACACACCTTTTGTCGGTGTATATGTGTGGTGTGATGTGATGATCATGGGGTATATATGTATGTGTTATGTGATGATCACGGGGTATATATGTATGGGTGTGTGATGATCATGGGATATGTATGTACGTGTTTTTTGCAGGTACCTCACATATGTGATAGTTGCCAATATTTTTCCGGAATGTTGATTCATTTCTGTTTCGGCGAAAATATGGCACACTTTGCATTCTTTTTTGTCCTAATAATTAGGCAAGGTCATGCCAAATTTTTGTTTGGTTCTAAAATATCGTTTTCCTCTATGCCCCGCAGGCAACCATGGTTCGCAAGATGACTGAAGGCATCGTGGATAGGTTTTTGAGCTCCGCGAAGGTCGAGATGATTCAAAAGAACGAGACGGAGATAAGATGTCCGTGTCGAAGATGCAAGCTGAAGTGCCTTTTGGACCCAGATTCGAAAACCATAAAGGGGCACCTCCTCACGCGTGGTTTCATGGATGACTATCGGTGGCAAGGTGATGAAGAAGATTATGAATTCGTCCACGGTGGCCGGGCAACAGTAAGCAGAAATAGCGCCGAGGGCGAGCGAGAAGACGAAGAATCTCCAGGACATGATCATGATACAGGACACAATCATCATGTAGAATATGCCGGACATGATCATGAGGAAGATGAAGATGCCGGAGAAGACGGCGATGGACCATCGTCGATGGAATGGGTGCAGGACCCTCATCTTCAAGAGTTGCTTCTGAATGAGGCGAGTAATAACGCAAGAGCTGCCGCACGAGAGAAAGCCAAGCTAAATCAACTTGAGATGGACGTGGTTACTCCATTGTATGAAGGATGCAATCCCGAGGATACCCGCCTGAAAGTAGCTCCAATGGCTCTGGATATGAAAGTAAAACACAAAATGACCGACACATGCTTCGACGAAAACATGTCATTCTGGCAAAAACGTATTCCCAAGGGGAACACGTCCCCGACCAGTTTCAATGAGGCGAAGAAAATCATGTGTCCTCTGGATTTACCACATGTTAGATACCATGTCTACGTTCACGATTGCATCATTTATCGGCATGAGTACGCGGAGTTGATACAACCAAAACGTATCTATAATTTCCTGCTTGCTCCATGCCTCTTTTGTGTGATATTGCTATGATATTGATGAACTTCCATACACTTTTGATCATATTTTGACTAACCTATTAACTCAGTGCACCCTAGTGCCAGTTCCTGTTTCCCCTTATTAAAAGTATCAGAAAAATTCCGGGAAAAATATAGGAAAAATCAGCATACCGGAAGCTTCGCGAAGAGCCCGAGAGGGGCCAGCGAGGGAGCCAGGGGGGCCCAGGCGGCCAGAGGGCGCGGCCAGGCCCCTGGAGCCCCTGGCCCAACTCTGGCTGCCCCCTTTCGCGTATTTATTCCCCTTGACGAGAAACCCTCGGGGACGGAACCCTTTTTCGCGATCCTTCCTCTGTTCCGCCACCGCCGCGCTTCCAAGATCGGGAGCACCAGAAGAACTCTTCTCGGCACCCTGCCGGAGGGAGGAATCACCTCCGGGGGCTTCTCCACCACCATGGATGCTTCCCGGATTAACCGTGATTAGTACACCTTGTACCATGGGTCTATGATCAGTAGCTATGTGATGTTCTCCTCCCCTGTTTGTTCTTCATGGATTAGACCTCGTGAGTTTCCCTACATGATCGAGGCACATATGTAATCTTTCTGCTGTTGCTATGCTGAGTTTGCTGGTATCCGATGGATTATTAGATTATGTTCAGATTGTGATTGAGTTATATATTTGATTCTCTTCTATTATATTTATGTTCTTGAGTAATTCTTTCATGTTCACCGTTGTTGTTTATTGCTTTGGCCAAATAGTAGGTAGTGACTCCAAGAGGGAGCGTTATGCATGATTGTGGGTTCATGCACCCCAAGGACTAGCTTGAGTGACAGAAACATGAGTCTAGGGGATGTGTTGTTGCCACAAGGGGGAAAACAACAATGCTTGTACTTGCGGGTGCCAGGATTGTTTACTTTACGCAAAGTTCTTTAATGCAGTTGTCTGTTGCTTTGAGTTTACACTTTGGGTGGGATTCGCAACTTAATACCAGCGAGATGTTCTGGACAGATATCTCAAGGTGGATGATTAGTGGGTAGATGCAGATGGATTTCGTTCTACTTGTCTTGGCGTACCGACCATGCTTTTGAGCTTCTTCCTTTCTGTTTAGCATAATTAGCATTGGTTTGCACACATAATCCTGTCAATTGCCCAGCTGTAATTTGTTTACCTCGCATGGCTATTTTATCGTCTTTTGGGAGAGAGACATCACTAGTGCACATCATAGGACCCAGGTCCATATTTCCACCACTATTTATACCTTCAATTTACTTTCAGTATTTACTTTTCCGTAGCTATCACTATCATTATTATCCCGTGTGTTTTATCCTTTGTAAACAACAAGGCCGGAGGAATTGACAACTCCTCTGTACTCGTTGGGAGCAAAGCTATCTGTTGTGTGTGCAGCTCCAGGCGAAGCAAGTGATTATCATAAAACGGCGCCTCACTTACCGAACCACCTACTTGTTGCCGTTGGAGTCCTCCTGGACGATACTCAACCTTAGTATTTTTGCAAAGGGAAATTTGCCGCTATCTGCATCTCACCTTCCACTTGGGGTAACCAACGGGGGCGAGAAGTTATCTCGTGTATCAAGAAAATTGCAGGCGCCGTTGCCGGGGACTCCACTCTTCAAGATAGGGGAGTTGCACACTATCTTTTATCTTTGCTTTTTAGTCTTGTTAGTTTACCTTTTAGTTTTTGCTTTAGTGTCATCAACAATCAAAAAAATAGTTATCTTTCTTGCTGCTGCTATGGGTTCCTCTGAGAACACCAAGTTGTGTGACTTCACTAGTCACAACAAGAGTGACTTTATCTACACTCCAAGTGACAACACCTTCTTATGAGATTAAACCTGCTTTGCTGAACCTTGTTATGAAAGATCAATTCTCTGGTGCTAGATATGATGCTGCTTTGAATTTAAATAATTTTATTGAGCTTTGTGATATGCAAAAGTACAAAGAAGTAGATGGTGATATTGTTAAGCTTAAGCTTTTTCCTTTCTCCTTGAGGGATGAAGCTAAAATCTGGTTTCAATCCTTGCCTAAGAAAAGCATAGATTCTTGGGACAAGTGCAAGGATGCTTTTATCGGGAAGTACTATCCCCCTGCTAAGATTATCCAGTTGAGGAGCTTTATTATGAATTTTAAACAATTGGATAATGAACACGTTGCCCAAGCTTGGGAACGCATGAAATCTCTTGTTAAGAATTGCCCTACGCATGGATTGACTACTTGGATGGTTATCCAGACTTTTTATGCAGGCTTGAACTTTACCTCGCGGAACTTGTTAGATTCGGCCGCGGGAGGAACCTTTATGTCAACTACACTTGGTGCTTCCACAAAACTTCTCGATGAGATGATGACCAACTATTCCCAATGGTACACCGAAAGAGCTCCAACAGGTAGGAAGGTAAACTCTGTCGAGGAGATCTCCTCCCTAAATGAAAAAGTTGACTTGATTATGTCTCTACTTACCAAGCAATCTCCTATTGATCCTCAAAATGTTCCTTTAAATTCTTTGATTTCTCAGGATCAAGTAGATGTGAACTTTATCTCTAGAAACAATTTCAACAACAATGCTTATAGGAGTAACTTTGGTAGCAATCCTAGACCGTTCCCCTCCAACAACTATGGGAACAACATCACTTATCCTAGCACCAAAAACTCCACTTCTGAATTAGAGAGTATGCTTAAAGACTTTATCACTACCCAAAAGGCCTTCAACAAGAGTGTAGAGGAAAAACTAGACAAACTAGATACCCTCTCGTCGAAGGTAGACAATTTAGCCCACGAAGTAGAATTGCTTAAAATTAGAACTTCTGCCCTTGAGGAGAGGAAGGTTACTCCTATGAATGCCATCCAATTTCAAATTAATGAAAACATTAGGATGATGGCTAAACTCAAAGAGAGATGGGCCAGAGAAAAGGAGGAAGAAGATAGGATTAAGAGCCTTCCTACACACCATGCTGTTGCTACTATCCAAGTGGTTGAGGATATCCAAACTCTTAGCACACAATGTACCCCTAGTCCCATAGGACCTATTGATGGTGATGTTATGACCTCAACCGTAGAAGAAGAAAATCCTATGACTATAGAAGTGTAACAGCCCAGATTTCACAAAAATTAAAAATTTTGTTTTCGGTGTGAATTGTTTGATTGTCTGAGTTATTTGCAGTGTTTGCTTCACCGACATAATAATCGGTGAATATTTCTCCCCCTTATTCTCGTATCGGACGGAGACCGACCCTTGCCACCCTGACACTCGACCTTTGCGACACCGGGTTTCACCCGATCACAGTCGCGAAAACCGCACGAGGCCAGCCGCAGCCAACGGAACGAAAAACCCCGTTTAATAATTAAACGGGTTATTTTTATAGCGCGCCGGAAAATGTTGTCGGAATGTCAATGCAGTGAGGTACGATCAACGGGTTCGACGCGCTGAGCGCGTGGTTTGAGATTTCGTCGGAATCGGAGTCCGTATGCACCTCCGGCGGTCACGACCGCGATCGCCGGACGCGCGAGAGGGGTACCGGAGGTCATCGGGGGTATTTTCGTCATCCTGCCACCTAGCCTGCCCTATATAATGACCCCTCACCTCCCCCCTTGGAAATTAGGGTTTACCCCATGGCATATTTGCAGCCACCCCCCTCCAATTTGCCCCAAATTTGCCTCAAAATCCACAGATCTCGAAACCCTAGCCCTCCGGAGCCGTCAGATCTGAGATCCAACGCCCCGGGTGCAGCCACGTCACCCCAACCGCCTCCACCAGGGAACCGGGCCCCGCAGGGGCCCCTCAGCGCCGCCGCGGCCCGCCCCGGGCCAGATCTGGGCCCGAGGTCGTCCCTCCCGTGGAGCTCCTCCCATGGAGCCGCCGCTCCCTCCGGCCACCGGAGCCGCCCGCCGCCGGCAGGCCTCCCTCTCCGACCTCTCTTCCCTCTCTCCCTCCTCCATCTCACCTCCCTCCCTCTCTCCTTGCAGCAGCCACGGCCGCCATTGGAGCACCCGAGGAGGTCGAGCTCGCCCCGCCTGGATCCACGCCGCCGGACTCGCCCCTGCACCGGATCCCCGCGACCCCGCCGCCGCCTGCGCCCCTGCCTCGCCCTTCGTCGCGCCGCCCGGAGCCCCTACTCCTCCTCGCCTCGCCGGCGAGCCGGCGTACGCCGCCCTCGCCTGTCCTGCCGCTCGGGACGAGGACGCCCGCTCCCGTCCAACCGCTCCAGCCGCAGGTGGGCCGGCGCAGCCCACCACGGCCCAGCGCCCACTCCAGCAGCCCAAGCGCCCCTCCAGCCGGCCTGGGCCGTGGCCCAGTGGTGAGCTGCCTTTTATTTTTTATTTTTTTCTGTTATTTCTTTTTTTAGTTAGTTGGGCCCAGTAGCTTTCGGCCCGTTTAGCTTTTTTTCTGTTCTGCTAGGTTTATTTATTTAATTTAGGCAGATTAGTTGTTTATTTTTGCGGTGCCCGTAACTTTTTAACCGTAGCTCCGATTGCGACGATTTAAATATGAAACTTGCTTAGTTTTGTGTCTAGTTCAATACTTTGTTGCTTGTTGCCATGTTTGACTTTGTTTACCTGCTGTTTGACTGCTAATTACACTGCATGCCACTATAACTTGTAACTGCTATAACTTTTTATCCGTTGCTCGGATTAAAATGTTTCTTATATGTAACTTGACTAGAATTGCATGTAGATTGTGTTTTTGCTGCTCTTGCTTGCTAATAAAAATAATAAAATATTTTTTAGGTAAAAACAGTACCAAATTCCATTTTTATCGTGGGGTCCGCAATAGTTTGCATGTCTAGGATTTCACCCCACTTAAATTGACTAGCTTAGGTAGTTTATTTGTGCCTCACCCTTGCAATGTTTGAGTGATATGCCATGCTTGCTTGAGTTGCCATGTTAACAACCTTTGTTGGTCACCTGTAGCTAAACAACTTGAACCACCGTAAACGTGCGGTATCGTCGTGTGTGACGAGTACTCCACCTAAATCGTTAGTAACCGCTCTCGACGGTAGGTGCGATGTCTCGTGTTACTTCTTGTTGATGCTTGCCCTTGTATTTCTCCGTAGTAATAGTGGTGCACCGTTGATTGCTTTCCAGTGTTTATCGTCTTGTGTGCTTCCGTGGGTACCTCTCGGAGACGATGCGAGCTTGCGATCGACTACACCTTCGGAACCGGACTTATCAACAGGCAAGGACTTGCATTACTTATGATCCATTCTATTTCAACCAGCGGTTTGCATGCTAGTATAGGTTAGGCGATGTTTGATCCTACCACATGTTTACAGCCTCTTTTAAACCGATACAGCCATGTCCCCTCCCAGCAAACCTTGTACTGCTATGTTACTATTGCTCGTTGCTCAGCCCCTGCTTAGTATGCATGCTTCGGATGCTACGTTGTTACCCTGTTACTCTTTGGGTTGAGATATCACCTGATTATTATATTATTGTTGATGATATGATTATTATTATAATGTTGACTATATTCGACGAAGGATGGAAGGTCTAGGCTATCCCACCCCGACGCTTTGTTCCATTCGAGTCACCTAGGATCCGAGTTCCGGGTATTGGTTTTAAGACTGAGCGTGCCTAACCGCGTGTGGGATTTTATGGGGTCCCCTTTTCTTACCTATCTAGCTTCAAACATTTCTAGAGGTGGCCCAAGCTGATTTACCATTTGAAAACATGCATATATATCTTGTCGGGTCGCTCCTAGCAGATATCTTTTAAAATAACCCGGGCCAGCGGAGACATAGTTCCTTTGTTGGTCCACACCTGGTGAGCTAGAGGCCTGCCCACATGTGAGGGGCTCAGTTACCTCGACCTTAGCCAGACGGAAGAGTCCGATCCGAGAGCGTGGCCATCTTTTGGATTGGGTGTCGACTCCCCGGGGGCCACCCGGATTTGTTCGTTGTTAGCTAGAGGGACTTGTCGTTTCGGATCTCTTGGAACTAAATCATAAAATGGTTGCCTATCATGGGTAGCAACTGAGAGTGATGGACGTGCGTGCGGAGCCTCGTAATGGGCAGTTGGTACACCCCTGCAGGGTTAAATCTTTTCGAGAAGCCGTGTCCACGGTTATGGACGACTTGAGACCTACTCCTTGTTCATAGACAACAACAACTGAGATAATCTTAATATAACTTGATCAACGTGTGTGTGTTCCTTGACTGCTTCTTCTTCGTCGGGATGCGAAGAGGAGGACAAGGATAGGATAGGTGTTATGCTTGCGTAGTAGTTGATAGCAAGACTTGTTGGAGGCGATTCCTCATCGAATGCTTGGCTTCTTATCTTACTCTCTAGATCGTTAGCCACTTCATAAATGCTAGTGCGGCAGCAACCTCACCACTTACCCCTTCCTTACCATAAACTACTAGTTGTCCTAGAATGACGAGTGATGAAGTCCTTGCTGGGTCAGTGGACCACTACAGTTGGATGCTGAGTACCTCTGTACTCATGATACTACCCCCAAACTCTTTTCAGGGTTCTTGATCGAACACAGGTATGGTGATCGGCGTTTCACGTGGAGACTCGACGATGACTAGTTAGACGGATCCCGGCGGACGGCCTGGACCCGTGTGGTTATGGGATCGTTGTTTTTCTCTTTGCCAGTAGGCATTTTCTTGTAGTCTGTCCGCTGTTGTATTATATTTGAGGCAGTTGTATGCCGATTGTATGAGATGGTGTATCCTTTTATCTGTAATGTTGTGATATCATGTTGGAAATCCGGGGCATATGGCTTTGTCATATGTCGCGGTGGGTTCGATATGTGCTTCGTCCCCGGATCTGGGTGGAAACACCTAGATCTGGAACAGTACCGCATATCGGGCCTTACAAGAAGCTACCAAACAAGTGAGCCTAAAGGACACCACTACTACTCTACTTGATAGTAGTGACCTTGATTTTGATAATTGCATTCTTTCTGAAGTTATTCGTTTCCTTCACAAGATGTCTAGAGACCCCCACACTAGCACACTAAATCTTGCCTTCACGGAGCATATCACTAATGCTCTCATCAAAGCTAGGGAGGAGAAGCTTAGGGTAGAAGCCTCCATACCTAGAAAGCTCTAAGATGGTTGGGATCCTATGATTAAAATTAAGTTGAATAACTTTTCTTGCTATGCTTTGTGTGATGTTGGAGCTAGTACCTCCGTTATGCCCAAAAGAATGTATGATATATTTGAGTTGAAACCTTTTGGTGCTTATTCTTTTGGTGTTCGCCTCGTTGATTCTTCCGTAAATAAACCTTTGGGGAAGATAGATGATGTTCTTATCATTGTCAATGACAATTATGTTCCCGTTGATTTTACTATTATGGACATTGAATGTGAACCTTCTTGTCCAATTATTTTGGGACGTCCTTTTCTTCGCACCGTGGGTGCTGTTATTGATATGAAAGAAGGGATTATAAAATTCCAATTCCCTCTCAAGAAAGGGATGGAACACTTCCCTAGGAAAAAGATTAAGTTGCCTTTTGAGTCCGTCACACGGGCTAGTTATTTTGTTGAAAATACTTGATCTATTTGCATTAAGCCTAGCTAATGGCTTTAAAGAAGCGCTTTTGAGAGGCAGCCCGCAACGAATTTATGATTTCCTTTTTGTTTTTCTTCTGTTTTTAGTGGTCTTGATGATTTTTACTACTGTAGCAACATCATTGTATCTTTACTTTTCAAGCTTTGTGCCTTTGATAGCCTCATACGACAAGGGAAGTGAAAGTTGTTACATACTGTCTAGAAAACAGATTCTGTCCTCGTGACTAGAAAAATCGGAGAAAAATCCCAGTTCATCTTTTTGAGCTGAAGTTTTTACACAGCGTGCTCTATACAATTACGAAACTTTCGTATGTTCTGAGTTTTTTTATTTGAGTTGCAGAAGTATCCCTAAAAAATTCTTTACTATCTGCTGGTCTGTTTTTCACAGATTCTGTCCTGTTTTGCCTTTTCTTCGTTTTGCAAACCTTAAGCTTGCTTTTTCTTTGCAAAAACCTTTTGGAACTCTTGAGAAACAGTAGCCCTTCAATATTATCTTTATTTCCAGTAGAGAAAAGAATTATTTTATTATGGGAACGAACTTCGCTAATCAGATTATGATGAGTTATGTATGAAGGGAGTTTTCAAGTGTGCAAGGGAAGATGATGAAAGAAGATTAAGAAGTGTCAAGTGTTCAAGCTTAGGGATGCCCCCATGCATCCCCAGAAAATATTCAAGGAGACTCAAGCATCTAAGCTTGGGGATGCCCCCGTGCATCCCCTTCTCCATCGACAATTATCAGTTCGTCTCTTGTTTCACTATATTTTTATCGCTTCATGCGGTATGTGCTATTCTTGGAGCGTCTCGTTCTTAGGTTTTGTTTTTAGTTTTCTTTAGCTTTTCTTGCTTTCATAACAAGTTAGAGCCCAGATTTCTTTGTGTGGGAGAGAAACATGCTCCACTTCCAAAGTTTTGAGGTGTTGGTTTGAGTAATGTTTGGACTTTTGGTGTCAAGAGCTTTAGCCTATTAGTGATAGATGTCGTATTTTGGGCAATCCGTGTTAGTTGAGAACACTCACGTACATTAGTTGAGAACTCTAGCTACTATATGGATCACTAATCTTCTGAGGGGTCGAATATTAGAGTACACTCACTTACCATGAGTCGACGATGCGCAAGGATAACCAACCCCCCATACACTCCTCCTCGGGGTACTTGTATCTTTGTGAAACCTCCTTATTAGATTGAGAGTTACCGATAATAAGTGCATGAGTTCTTCGGACTAATGTGAGTATTCGAAAGTTGACACTTCCACCTTCCCATATTTTGCTAGCCTCTCCTGTGTCGTGCATTGCTTTCTTCTCACTCCGATAGTTGGCGTCCATCTTCGCCGGTACATCCAAACCCTTGGCACGATATGCTCTGTCATCATAAGCCTTCTTATATCCTTCCTCAAAACATCCACCATACCTACCTATCAAGTCATTTCCATAGCCTTTCCGAGATATATTTCCATGCAACATCCATCTTCTGATGACTTGATCTTCATGGCATACATGCTACTTGCTTGATCGATGAGCCACATGCTAGTTGGGCCTTGCCCTAATCATTGCTACATGACGCACTAGTATCATTGCATATCCTGCTACACTGGCAGAGGCATACATTTGCATACATCATGATAGTTACATCTTCTTTATGATTTGAGTACTTTGTAAAGTGTGAAAGATCTTCTATACTTTTTGTAATATATAGAATGTTGCCCCTAAAGTGAGGAAAAGATCCCAAAGTGGAAAAAACTAAAAGATCCCAAAGTGGACGAAATTAAAAGATCCCAAAGAGGACAAATGAGAGTTAAATAGAAAGAGCCATTGAGGCCACCAAAAAAATAGAAAAAAATAGAAAAAAGAGAAAATTAACAAAAGGAATGAAATAAAAAGAGAGAAGGGGTCACACTACTATTCCTTTTGAAATATCCACACTCGTACTCCTTCTTATATCCTGTACTACATTGAGATTAACATTCATGCATATAGCTATGTGGGGACCTTCACACTATAGAACTTGGCTTGTATATTCCAGTGATGAGCCTCCTCAAATGAGCTCTAGGTCTTCTTGAGCAAGCAAGTTGGATGCACCCCCACTAGTTCCATTGGAGAGCTTACCTTAGCTCATATGTGCATCCGTTGCATGGCAATCCCTACTCCTCACATCATATCTATCATTTGGCTTTCTCTCGCCTATGATTATCCTCATTTATGTGAGCCTTTCACACCTTTTTGTCTTCCTCCACCGCTATATTCTCTCTTTGCCATCCTAAGTGTCAACTTTCTTGCTTACGGTCATCCATTGCATGAGTTCTCAAAATGTCGAAAAGGAGTGGATCATTTTGACTTGTACCTAGCTAGTGGTCTGGGGATGAGTCAAGATAAGATTCCAAAGAATACCAAGTGTGACACTTTAGTAGATTGAGTTCTCAACATAAAAATACTTTTTCTCGTATATCCGTATCCCCTTTCTTGCACGCAAACACCATTTGGAGACATTCGAGTCACGGACAGCGAGAGCTCTTGCACCTTTATGTTCTTATGTTGCTTGTTTCAATACTTGATATAGACTCTTGCCTGTTATGACTTGAATTGTATTTCATGCTTTAATTGCTTTACTTACAAAGTTATTATATGGTTGTTAGCATGTCACCACAGAAATTATGCTTGTTATCATTTACCTACTCGAGGAAGAGCAGGGATTAAGCTTGGGGATGTTGATACGTCCAAAACGTATCTATAATTTTTGCTTGCACCATGCCTCTTTTGTGTGATATTGCTATGATATTGATGAACTTCCTTACACTTTTGATCATATTTGGACTAACCTATTAACTCAGTGCACCCCAGTGCCAGTTCCTGTTTTCTGTTGTTTTTCTATTTCAGGTTTCCCCCTTATTAAAAGTACCAGAAAATTTCCTGGAAAAATATAGGAAAAATCAGCGTACCGGAAGCTTCACGAAGAGCCCGAGAGGGGCCAGAGGGGAGCCAGGGGGGCCAGGCAGCCAGAGGGCGCGGCCGGGCCCCTGGAGCCCCTGGCCCACCTCTGGCTGCCCCCTTTCTCCTATTTATTCCCCGTGACGAGAAACCCTCAGGGACGGAACCCTTTTTCGCGATCTCTCCTCTGTTCCGCCGCCGCGCTTCCAAGATCGGGAGCACTAGAAGACCTCTTCCCGGCACCCTGCCGGAGGGAGGAATCACCTCCGGGAGCTTCTCCACCACCATGGATGCTTCCCGGATTAACCGTGAGTAGTCCACCTTGGACCATGGGTCTATGATCCGTAGCTATGTGATGTTCTCCTCCCCTCTTTGTTCTTCATGGATTAGACCTCGTGAGCTGCCCTACATGATCGAGGCACATATGTAATCTTTCTTCTGTTGCTATGCTGAGTTTGCTGGGATTCGATGGATTATGATGTTATGTTCAGATTGTGATTGAGTTATATATTTGATTCTCTTCTTTTATATTTATGTTCTTGAGTAATTCTTGCATGTTCTCCGTTGCTGTTTATTGCTTTGGCCAAGTAGTAGGTAGTGACTCCAAGAGGGAGCGTTATGCATGATTGTGGGTTCATGTCCCCCGATGACTAGCTTGAGTGACAGAAACATGAGTCTAGGGGATGTGTTGTTTCCACAAGGGGTAAAACAATGGTGCTTGTACTTGCGGGTGCAAGGATTGTTTACTTTACGCAAATTTATTTAATGCAGTTGTCTGTTGCTTTGAGTTTACACTTTGGGTGGGATTCGCAACTTAATACCAGCGAGATGTTCTGGATAGATATATCAAGGTGGATGATTAGTGGGTAGATGCAGTTGGATTTCGGTCTACTTGTCTTGGCGTACCGCCCATGCTTTTGAGCCTCTTCCTTTCTGTTTAGCATAATTAGCATTGGTTTGCGCACATAATCCTGTCAATTGCCCAGATGTAATTTGTTTACCTCGCATGGCTATTTTATCGTCTTTTGAGAGAGAGACGTCACTAGTGAATATCATAGGACCCAGGTCCATATTTCCACCACTGTTTACACCTTCAATTTACTTTCAGTATTTACTTTTCCGTAGCTATCACTATCATTATTATCCCGTGCGTTTTATCCTTTGTAAATAACAAGGCCGGAGGAATTGACAACTCCTCTGTACTCGTTGGGAGAAAAGCTATCTGTTGTGTGTGCAGGTCCAGGCGAAGAAAGTAATTATCATAAAATGGCGCCTCACTTGCCGAACCACCTACTTGTTGCCGTTGGAGTCCTTCTGGACGATATTCAACCTTAGAATTTTTGCTAAGGGAAATTTGCCGCTGTCTACATCTCACCTTCCACTTAGGGTAACCAACGGGGGCGAGAAGTTATCTCGTGTATCAGGAGTCCACCGTATGTCCGAAGTGCGGCGCCAGTCGATACAAGAAGAAGAAGAAAGCTCCTCAAAAAACAGTGTGGTACTTTCCGATCATTCCTCGTCTGCAGCTTTATTTCGCGGACCCTAAGCAAGCTAAGCTCATGCGCTGGCATGCAGAAAGGAAGCAGCAAAAGGAAGAAGCTGAAAAAATGATCCAGAAAAAGACAAGATGTTGAGTCACCCTTCTGATGGGACCCAGTGGGAGGCGTTGAACTTCGAGGAGGACTTTGGGAAGGATCCAAGGAACGTAGTGTTGGTCGCGAGCACCGATGGAGTCAATCCTTTCGGCAACAAGAGCAGCACACATAGCACCTGGCCAGTGTTTTTGGGCATGTACAACATCCCCCCTGGGAGTGCATGAAGAGGAAGTACATGCACATGAGTGTGCTAATTGAAGGGCCGAAACAACTTGGAAACAACCTCAATTTGTATCTGGGGCTCCTGAAAAATAGGAGCTAGATACGCTATGGAGAACGCTAGTCAATATGTGGGACTTTGTAGAGGAAACATATTTCCCTATGAAAGCCGCACTGCTCACGATGGTGCACGACTATATCGGTTTAGGATATGTCGCGGGGCAAGTGGTCCACGGACACCGTGGATGCGCTAGGTGCATGGACGACACAACGTATGACTAGCTACCTAAGGATCCCGGGTCTTCAAAAACTGTGTTCATGGGACATCGGAGCTGGCTTCCTCACAATGACCCATGGAGAAAACGCATGGATCTGTCCGATGGAACAGCCGAACCCCGAAGGGCCCCACGTAGGAGGAGCGACACCGAAATAGATATGATGTTGAAAAATTGGAAAGAGTGCCCACCGCCAAGAAAGATAAATTATAAGAGAAAGGCGCCAGAGCCGCTACTGAAGGTATGGAAAACAAGGTCAGTTTTCTGGGACTTGTCGTACTGGAACATTCTCGGTGTGCCAAACATCATTGATGTCATGCATATCACGAAGAATGTGTGCGAGAGTCTGTTTGCTACCCTGCTCAACATGCCAGAAAAGACCAAAGATGGGCCGAAAGCAAGGGCAGACTTGCTAGCAATGGGCATCAAGGAGGAGCTTCACACAAACCGCCCTAATGATGATGATGATGATGACGACGACGATGATGATGATGATAATCCACCGGAGGACACGGAAAGTCGTCGCAAAGTCAAAAAGGCCAAGAAGAAGAGCGAACATTACTGCCCCCCCCCTGCGTGCTTCACTTTAAGTCAGAAGGAGATCCAGCAGCTAATCAACTGCCTCCTAGGGATAAAACTTCCTTATGGTTTCGCGGGGGAGATCAACAGATACCTAGACTCAGCGAACAGAGGTTCAGCGGGATGAAGTCTCACACCTGTCACGTGCTGATGACACAACTACTTCCGGTTGCAATCCGAGGGATCATGGAAGACCACGTCCGTGAAACGCTATTGGGCCTATGCAACTTTTTCGATGTCATCTCTCGGAAATCGGTTGGCGTGAGGCAACTCAGAAGGCTACAAGAAGAGATCGTGGTAATCCTATGCGAGCTTGAGATGTACTTACCGCCCGCATTCTTTGACGCAATGGTGCATCTCCTCGTCCATATCGTGGATGATATCATCCAACTCGGGCCGACGTTCCTGCACAGCATGATACCCTTCGAAAGGATAAACGGTGTGATCAAAGGATACGTTCGCAATAGGGCTCGTCCAGATGGAATCATATCCCAGGGCTTTCTGACCGAGGAGTGCATCTCCTTCTGCACAAATTATCTAGGCATTGATAACCCCGTTGGTCTGCCCGTCAACAGGCACCTCGGCAGGGTCGATGGATGTGGTCACCACGAGGGTCGCCGCGAAATGCATGTCAACTTCCAGGATCGACTCGCCGACTTTGAAAGAGCAAACCTAGTCGCGCTGCAACACATTGACTTGGTCAATCCTTGTGTGGTACAACACAAAACCTCAATTCAGAAGACGTACAATGACCGAGGCAAAAAGTGGACGGACCGAGATGTACTCGAAGAGCACAACTCATGGTTCACGCGTTGGTTCAAGGGCAAGCTCCTATCGACCCTTCACATGAGGACTCTTCCGAGGAAGAAAAACTCATATTCGCCTTGTCACAGGGCGCCGAGCACAACCTGATGACATATCAGACATACGATTCCAACGGCTACACATTCTACACCGAGGAAAAGCATATGAAGACCGATTATCAAAACTCCGGGGTAACGATGGAAGCCTACACCGGTAAAGTCAAAAAACGATACTACGGAAGAATCGTGGAGATCTGGGAGCTCTGCTACGCTGGAGAGAAGGTGCCGATGTTCCGCGTCAGATGGGCCAAGAGCATCGTAAAAGAAAGCCGGTATTTCACCACCATGGTTATACCCGAAGCCAAATCCAAGACCGCGGGTGCAAACATCACCGCGAAAAATGAGCCATGGGTACTGGCTAGCCAAGTGGTCCAATGCTTCTTCATTACCGCCCCGTCAAAGCCCAATCGTGTTGTCGTGTAGAGAGGCAAAAGGATCATCATCGAAATGGATGGATCCGCCAACGAGCAAGACTTCGACAAGTACGGCGACCCGAAGATTAAAGATGACGAAGACGATGATGCAGTACCATACAAATCAAGAAGAATGGGGTCATGCTGAAGATTGAGAATGGGGTCCTAGCTCTAGAAAAATAGCAAAGGTCATGCCGAATTTTTCCGTGAATTCGTGCATGACCTTTGTTAATTTCCATGACCTAGAAGGTGCTTTGCATACACTTTTTCTAGTTATTTATATTGACTAGTTATTTTCTGGTTGCACATCATTCACTTGACCAAATTTTTTAAAACCTGCCTTTTATTGTTCCTTTTCTAGTTTTCCTCTAAATGTGAGAAGAATAGATACTAGCTACCCTGATCTCATCCAATCACTCTAGTAGCATTTTTTTATTATCCTATTTAGTGGGTGTAGATGGCCGACAACGATGAGGCCTCCGGTTCGCACCACCAGAAGCAATATTGGGAGATGAGCATGGACGATGATCCACAACCTCAACCCCGCTACGACGACATCGAGGATGACTCTACCAATCACGAGTACACAACCGCTAGCGGGGATGATTGGGGTGCTGCCGAGGCCGATCCCGCCACTGATGATGGCAGCCAACCCACAGATGGAAGCCAACCAAAGAAGAAAAAAAAAGGAGAGGCGCTTGAGCAAGCCAGGCACCGTCAAGGAGGAATTTACCGAAGTGGCTAGAAACGGGCTTCCAACGGCGCCCGAACATTTAGTCCGTGGGTACTCCATAAAACTCGGTTGTATTCTCCGGAGAAACGTCTCGATCAACACCGAGAACCTAAGGCATCCCGACCAAGAAAATTTGCACAACCTCCTCTTCATGAAGCTGCACAACCGATACAAGTTCCCCACTCAATTTGCAAACACAAACCTCTTAGGGAATAAAGTGAGCAGTGCCACGCTCACGAAGATGAGCACATCCCTGGCTACTTGGAGAAACAAGGTGAAGAAAATGATTAGTAAGGGTGTTAGTTATGAGAAGATCAAGGAGGCAAATCCTTCGATCAGCGAAACTGAATACAAGGAGTTCAAGCTCAAGTGCGAGGAAACCTCAACTAGTGAATCGAGTCAGTGGGGGAAAGGTATGCAGGAATTGAACTTAGGGCTCCACAGACTCGGTCCTGGCGGTTACAGAGTGGCGGAACCGAAATGGGACAAGGAGGACGCGAAGCGTGCCACGCAAGGCCTACCTCCCATCTTCTAAAAATACGGACATAAGCCTACCGATAACTATGTCAGGGCCCGGTACAAGAGGAACTCGATAACAGGGGAGCTTTCTAGTAAAGAATACCCCCACCCCCCTGTTTAATTAGCTTCATATGGTTGCATTTTAAAATTAGTGAAGCCAAATTTCTGAATGGTCCCCGCGTTCCTTGTGCAGGAAACTGAAAGCAGCAGCGTGGGGTCCCCGCCTATCGCCCCTTGGGACAACTCTTTAAATAGGGCGGTCAGCACACTCAAGAAAAAGTATAAGTTTAGTAAGCCGTCGTCAGCTGGTCGTGTGTCCGGCAAAGGCTGTTCCACAAAATGGTCGGACTACTATGGCACTAGGCGAAAGGAGAAAAGCTCTAGCAGCTCAGCGAACCAGACGGAGGCACAACTCCAGGAAAAAATGGAGCAGATTCCACGCATTGTCGAAGAACAAGTTGGACAGGAGCTCAACAACAGGATGCCTTCCTTCTTTGTGTTCATGCGAGACTGTCTTGCGAGTGGTCAACAAGGGATGCCCCCGATTCCCAGCTTCACGGGCAGCAACTCTCACAACGCGACGGCAACGGCCGCAACGCTGTCTTCGGCGGCGGCTGCAGCGGTGTGCCCGGCAACAGATGCATTTGTGACCCCGGCGGCGGCCACGACGGTGTGCCCGGCTGCGGCCGCGTTGGTGTCCCCGACGGCGGATGCGTTTGTGACCCCGACGGCGGCGCCATTATTGGAGCGTAAAACACCAACGCCCGACACCTCAGGAGCAAGCGCCCCCTCCGTCACATGCCCATCGTCCATTGGCGGTCCATCGACATTAGCCGGGCTCAACGCCATCACGGTAAATAAGCCTCTGCCGATGACTTCATATTCTGTTGCCTTTGACTGGGCATCCTTGACGCCCTACATGTTTTCACGGGGCGCCGCCAACGTTCCATGCACTCTCCTGCACTTCGTGGACGAGGAGTTGGTTGATGTTGCCGTGGGAAGAATCGTTCAACCGGGCAACCGCATGTTCCATGGTAATCCGATGCCAACCACCTTGTATAGGGTTCAACTGGTTCGGGTGCTGGATGGCTATGATGAATTGTTACCTCCCTATCGACCCCCTGGAGCAGACGACAAAGAAGTGATGGACCTCCACGGCTGCTTGAGCTGGAACTTGCTTTGGCCGAATTGCCAGATTCGTTTGGGGGTGGGGAACTACTCCACCCCCATCGCCAGTCGTGACGGCGCCAAGCCATGGCAAGACCGCTGCAATGCCGTTAGCTGATCTGGGCCACCACCCCACAGACATGGATGTGGCACAAGATCGGAGCAACACCAACACAAACACACTACTTTCCCGTGTCGATGAGTTCTTTGAGGAACATGGTGGGTGCGAGATGGATGAGCTTTTCCCTCCTGCTTCTCAAGAACCCATCCTTGGTGCAAACGACTCTCACCGCCCATCTCGTAGCACGGAGATAAATTGCAACAATAAGCGTCGACTGTTCAGTTCTCAGGAGACGCCTCCAGCTCGCGCCTTCACCGAGGCTAAGACGGCCGAGGCGCGAAATATTATTAGCCCCAACACACTCAGGAAGGCGGTCTCTAAGCAGGTAAAGGTCCCCTTACATGAGAAGCCAAAGAAGGGACGGGCAATGTAACACCCCGGGTGTCACACTACAGTAATCACTTTTACTGTTGCCATGTCACCATGATTAGGCATGGGATGACCACCCTTGACCAAGGCTTTTTCAAATTCAGACCGACAAAAAATTCAAAACAATGTGGAAGTCAAACTTATAAAGAAGATAAATCCGAAAGGTCCATAACCTTGCAAATAACCCATATGCTATTATAGAATTTAAATCAATATGTTAGCCTTACAAAATTATCCCGAGAAAATTAAATAAAACTGATGTATAAAAGTTGCAGGAAAATTTATGGAAAAATATTTATAAAATATCTAATAATCAATAATTCATGTTAAAATAGTAATAGGAATTTATGAAAATGTGTAGATAATTAAAAATAATAATAACAGTGCTAAACAAACCCATATAAGCCTTTTAAAATAAATAAAAATATTCAAATGAATTTATTTAATCACCAAACATTTTTTTATGGGTTATGAAATGCAAATTTATTAATGGTGCAAGTTTCATATTTTACCAAATTGAATTGTTAGAAAAATGAAAAAGAAAAAAAAACGCTTGGGGCAAGCCCCCTCCCCTCTCCCCTGTGGCCCAGCCCACCTTTGCCCCCTGTCGGTCTAGACAGATAGAGGGAGGCCCGAACCGACCGAGCCCCCCACCCATCTCTCTCTCTCGCCCGACTCCTCCCTCCCCGATCCCCTCCCTCTTACCGTTGCGGCCGCCGCCGGCCCTCCCGGCCGCTGTGCTGCACCGCCGCGGCGCCCCCGGCCTCGGCCACCCCCTGGAGCCCACGGCCAACGTGCCGCCGCTGTGCGCCACCGCCTGACTCGCCGCTCACCTCCTCCTGGCGCTACCCCTCGGCTAACCCTAGCCTCCACGGCTCGAGCCCGGCGCCAGGGTCACCGACGCCATGGCTTCCGGCGTGGTCCCGGTGATCTCCCCCCCCCCCCCCACGCCCCGGTGCTCTGCCCCGACCGCCTTCGGCCTGCCCTCGAACCTCCCAGTGAGCATGCCGCCCCCTCCCCTCTCCCCCGTCTCACACGGTTGCCGCTGCGCTCCCCGGAGTCCCGTGGCTGCGCGCCGCGCTCACTGTCCCATGGTCGTGGCTGGCCGCCCCTTGGCCGCGCCCAGGGTCGCGCCAGTGCGTGCCCATCCACCGTGGCCGCCCACCCAGCTAGCCATGGCCGTGCTCCCCGCGTGCCTCTCCTACCCGAGCCCTGCCCCTCCCTGCTCGAAAAACAGGCTGCTACTGAAGTTTCTAACTGCTGTAATTGCTACACTGGATACCCCTTTGAACAACAACAAACAACGTGAAATCAAAAGTTAACATAGATAAAATTAATATGGGCATGTAGTACATTTAAAAAGCTTCATTTTGTTCCATTTGACCAATTTCAAATAAGGCATGGATTTAATCCTATGAAGTTCACAAAGTGCAAGTTTCTGTTAATAGAAAAATGACAGACCACATATTATTTCATACCTACTTTAGAGCAAGTTTTGGACATGTTAGAGTACCCTATCATGGCAGCTAATGACATGGCATTATTGCACACTTTTTGTGCATCAAAACATCATTAAGATTCATCCTAAAAAGAACAGTAGATTTGTTGGAATCATCAATCAAAGTTTGCTAAATTTAACAATATCTGGAGCTTACATGAAGTTGCACTTTTCCTTCAAAGATTTGATCAAGTAATTTAACTCTGATAAATTTTCCTTCCGTACCAGATTCGAGATCGCAGAGAATAGCTAAACTTTGATATAGGGCACTAACTCGCCGGATGGGCAAGACCTCAAACCGTAGGCTTCCAAAGACAGCTAATTGGTGTTAAAGCGGAGCAATACCTTGACTTAGTAAAATTTCGGTGGAACACAAATGAGGCAATGACAAGTTGGCCCCACTTGCTATTAAATAAATATAATGATTAATTTAAATGCCAGAGTATGACATACGGGTCCCAACTGTTAGGTTGACCAGTCAATATTACTATTGTGGATAATTTTGATTTAAATATTAAAAGAAATTCCAGAAATGATTAAAAACGATTTAAACTTTGAAATTGAATATCTTTTAAATCGTAACTCCGATGAAAATAATTTATATATCAAACTTGATCAGAAAAAAACAACGAATACGAATACGGTACCCGTATACCCACCGCACCCGTCTAACATACCAAACACGAGCCATCCCCCTCTGGTTGCACTATCCGATAATTCCCGGTGACGGTAAAACTTTGCCGGATGAAAATATTCTGAACATGAAAGTTTCTCAGATTGGATCAACTAACAAGGATACACTATCCACGTGTCTGTCTGATGTCTCTAACACTGCAGACATGGAACCTTCCCCCTCCGGATCATCGGTCCGGTAATCAACCGATACTGATGAGTCAACCCTGGATAAATTCCTGCTCCGAGCAAATCACCGAACACTGCGTTAGAACCCCGTTGCTTTGTATCTGCTGTCATATTTTTGTATTTCTATTATTGCCGTGTATTTATTGTTTCTTCCCCCTTCTTATTCGATAGACCTCGATACCGCTACCGCTGTCGACGTTGCTGAGTACGACTACTTCGTCGACGACCGTACCCCTACCGTCGAGCTTCCAGGCAAGCAGAGCTATTTTCCTTCCCCAGATATCGCCTATCTTTTCTGTACATTTCTTGCACTAGGCATATGCTGCTGCTACTACGTTACAATCCTATTCAATTGCATAGCCTATTTTTGTCGCCCCTTGATGTACCCTCATTTGTCCTATGCTGCCTTATAAATAAATATAATATTCAGCAGTAAACCCTGCGCATTGTTAGCTAGGTTTAGAATAGCGGGCCGTGATCACTCTGGTGAGTGAACGCGGATTACAAAATATTATAACTGCAACAGGTACGGATCAATGCAGACGCCCTAGGGAACCTACAACGGCGAGACTCTGCCGAATCGCTTCGAGTTTGACTTACGAGTAGACGGACTCGTATTTCACTCTCATCGGCTCAATAGCGTAGCATCACTGGGATGATACGAGGGTATTCCTCTTTAGTTCATTCCGCTGGTGTCTCGGCACCACCGGGGTGATACGAGAATATTCCTCTTTAGTTCATTCCGCTGATGTCTCTGTCGAACCTCTTCAAGTGTACCATCGAGGGTTATTCCTCCTGGTTTCACTTGATGGTAGGCACTCGAATCAACTGGTGTCCTTACAGGTAAGGAGTCGGGTGACCCAACAGTTCCCGCGCAGGGTATCTTAGCGGAACGACAGGTTAGGTGTATTCCACCGGTATGCGGCGGGCCTGGTACTGTTCGTGGCCGACAGATATCCTGTTGTACGAAAGTCGAGCTCTTCGGAGCAAACGCGAGACAAGGTAAGGAGACGGTTAACCTTGTTGGTAACCGCATGAGTTGGTGGGACGTCAGGGCAGGCACCGACGTTACTGGTGGTCCTGGCCGCTGTCGTTGTCTGTTACTCACCCGGATAGGGGCAAAGATAACGGTTGTCCCGACAGATAATAATAAAATGCTTAACAGTTCAGGTGGATGACTTGAGTGGGTCGACGTTCCCTATACGCACTACCTCCACGTGGGATTACGGTGTGGGCCCTCCGCATTGTGGTCTCGTTCGAAACCTCTGAAAGACGTCTAGTTTCAGCATTGTGGTTCGGTCGGATCGTGCTGCGGCACTGGATCCACTTGGTGCACAACGACCCGGAGTGCGAGGGGCGATGGCCCATGAAGCTCTTGCGCTTAGGACTGTAGACCGGAGGGGACCTCTCTGATGAGCCATAGGATGGGCCTCGGCGTGTCGGATAGCCTCGGTGGGGCATTCCCTAACAAGGTGTACGCCACCCAGGAGATCCGAGCATGCAGGGTAACAGTAGTGCAGCCCCTGCAGGGATAATAATATATTCGGATAGCCGTGTCCACGGTAACAAGACGCTTTATGCTGAAGCCAGAGCCTAGTACTACAAACTACTACTATTAAACTGTTGGTTCCGGTTTCTCTTCCTCGCAGGGAAGTCGAGGAGGGGATCTCGGAGGCATATATAATTGTTATCTAATACAACTTATTATTATACAATGATGCAGCAACTTCTGCTACATTGTTACTTTATATTATATATGAACTGTTGGCTGATTCTTACCTCATGCTGCAAGACTCGTCATAAGATGCTAGTCTTCGATAAGCCTAGCTTCTCATCCTTATTCTGATTTCTACCTTGAAGTCCACTATATACAGCCTCCCCTTTCCATTTGATACAAATGCATAAATGCTTAGTAGCGGACGTAAGACTCGCGGGTATGCTAGATACTCACCCTTGCTTTATTTCCCCGTTTTTGTTTTGCCTGATCGGCCGCTGCAGTCGACATTGGAGCCCAGGAGCAGGAGATCCCCGATGCCGACCACCGCAACGTGAAGACCCCCGGTGCCTTGTACGACGTCGAGTTCCCCTTTAACCAGGAGTAGTTTGGACGTTCCCAGGCAGGAGGCCTTTCCTCTTCGATCATTGTTGATATGTGTGCTAGCCTTCTTAAGGCAACCTTGTATCCTCATGTCTGTACTCAGATACTATTGCTTCCGCTGACTTTGTGCTCTCGAGCTGTTGTATTCGAGCCCTCGTGGCCCCTGACTTGTATTAAACAGCTTGTATTATTTTATTTGTAGAGTTGTGTTGTGATATCTCACCGTGAGTCCCTGATCTCGATCATGTACCTTGCGTGTATGATTACTGTACACGGTCTAATTTTGGGGGCGTCACAGGCAAGAAGGAAGAAGGGTCACACTACTGCGAGCCAGCCAGCAAAGACGATCCATGCTCAAGACGGGCCACCAATACCCGACGGAATCATGTCGAGGGTGCATGTGGAGGGTAGGCCGATGCTATCTGCTGCAATGCTCGATGCTGCAACCGGTGCTATGAAGATTCTACATGACATTGTTTTGAATACATTGACGCAACGTCTCAGAGAGAATGATGTGGCATACCCGGTTTTCACCGCCAAGGTGCCAGAAGGAAAGGGCTTTGTTTCTTGCGACATCGGGCATGTGATCTTCCTGCGGTTTGATGACATCTTTGCTATGTTTTACCTTTTTCCACTGCACTACCCATTCGTTCGGCTATTTGTGCTCAGTATGGAGATGTGGATCATTAGAGACAAGACCCCGGACATTGTTATAGTCGACCCCTTCTACTTGCGTGCCAAGCTCTTGACCAGCCCCGGGGACCGGCGACTCGCTAGTGATTACATCCATGACGTCATTCTAGAGAACAAGGATAAGGATAACTTCCTCGTGCCTTACTTTCCCAAGTAAGTCATCCCCTCACGTCCCTGTAACGTACATGAGGTTTCTTAGATTTCAGTCGTTCTTTTCCTCCTATCATCCGTGTTGTGTGCAGTGATGAAACAAAGTGCACACTCATTGCTCTAAGCCCGAAATGGTCCATGGCCACGTATTTCGACCCGGACCGTGAGTCGAACAAAGACTACACAAATATCAAGAAATTTCTCGATGAGGCTCTCTCGCGCTACTCCAAATCTGGAGTCACCTTCAAGAAGGAAGTTGTTAGGTACGGCGCGCACGTGTTCACTCACGTATCAAAGTTCTCCTGCGTCAAGCAGCCGCCTGGTGGTCAAAAGGATGCCTACTACGCCTTGCATCACATGCGGGCGTTCGTACGGGACAAGCAGCAGCTTACGCTGCCATCTCATCTCAAGAAATGGGCCGAACGCTTGTCGGAAATCCAAGACGCCGACCTCAGACAAGAATTCTTTCGCATCCAGTCGGACTTGGTAGGAATCATCTCTAAAGATGTCCTTCGTAACACGGGGGAGTTCTACCTCAACAATCAACTGTCCAACCTTGAAATAGATACAATGCTAAGATTGCAGGATGATGGCGATCGCTCATTCATGACCATCACGAAAGACATCGACTTCACCAATGCTCCGGCCCGTGAGCGGAGGGAAAATTCTTGATGCTCGTGCGCCTAGCTATTTTGTTTTGGACTATTGACGAGAGGTCGTGTGTTGTATAAACTTTTATGAACTTGTATGTACGTATGTATCCTTAGTTTAAACAGTCATCATTCAACTCATATATAGTCGATGATATTTCTTACTACGACCATGAACCGTGTGGTATTAATGTCTGTTGCTTTTCTCTTCCTTTGGTCCTTAATTTTTTTGTATAAGTATGTACTGCTTAAATATTATCTGTAAGTTGCTCTTAACGTTTTGTTTGTCCAGTGCATAAAGCAGATGCCGTCGTATGTCGTGTAGATTGGTAGGATTCCCGGAGTCTACGCCGACTGGGAGGATTGTCGGAGACAGGTTCACGGTTTTAGTGGTAACAGTTACAAAGGGTACCCCACAAGGGAGAAGGCGGAAGATAGATACGCGCGCTATCTAGCGGGGGAGAGGAGGGAGCGGCGGAGGAACCGGATGAAGATCACTTTGGTCACGATGATGCTCATCGTGACCGCCACGCTCTTCTTCAATATCATGGTAGTTTAGATATCGACTTGTAATGTGAAGACAAACTCGCTACTCGAGACTTGTAATGTTCTAACTTTGTTCGGTATTTTGAATTCAGAGACAAATATGATGATTTGTAATCGGAGACTGATCTTCCGTTGAATTCGGAGACTAATCTTCTATTGTATTCGATAAATTTGTGTTGTTTATAAATATGTTGTTTATATATGTTTGTAACCTGTGCAAATACAAAAAAGAAAAAGAAAAAAAAATCCTAATATTCATAGTAATGGCGCACATACAGTACATCAGTGGCGCATGTACAGAAACACAGCAATGGCGCACTTCCTAAAAGTGCGCCATTAGTGACTCAGATCACAATAGACACATGTGGTGGTAGCAGTAACAATAGTAGCGCACCACTGGCATCAGTAATGGCGCACTCACGGTGCGCCATTAGTATCCAGGATAGTAATGGCGCACGGAATGTGCGCCATTACTATCACTTACTAATGGCGTGCTAGTAATGGCGCACCATAAGTGCGCCATTAGTAGCCAAATTAGGTGCGCCATTAGAGCCCTTTTTTCTAGTAGTAACATGTATGACATGAAGATCAAGTCATGAAGAGGTGGATGTTGCATGGCAATATATCTCAGAAAGGCTATGGAAATGGCTTGATAGGTAGGTATGGTGGCTGTTTTGAGGAAAGATATAAGGAGGTTTATGATGACAGAGTGTATCATGCCAAGGTTTTGGAAGTACCGGCGAAGGTGGACGCCAACTCTCAGAGTGAGAAGAAATCAATGCACGGCAAGGGACAGGCTTGAAAATATGAGGAGGTGGAAGTGTCAACTTTCAATACTTACATTAGTCCGAAGAACTCATGCACTTATTATCGGTAACTCTCAATCTAATAAGGAGGTTCACAAAGAGACAAGTACCCCGAGGAGGAGTGTATGGGGGTTTGGTTATCCTTGC
This sequence comes from Bromus sterilis, assembly GCA_950022295.1. NCBI lineage: Eukaryota > Viridiplantae > Streptophyta > Magnoliopsida > Poales > Poaceae > Bromus > Bromus sterilis. The sequence continues at coordinate 275,520,795 of OX465599.1, read as the reverse complement.
GCATCCTTGACTCATGGTACGTGAGTGTACTCTAATATCCGATCCCTCCAAAGATTAGCGATCCATCTAGTAGCTAGAGTTCTCAAGTAGTTTTATAGATTTTGAAAATACACACGGATTTCCCAAAATAAGACACCTATCACTAATAGGCTAGAGCTCTTGACACCAAAAGTTCAAACATTACTCACATCAATACCTCAAAACTATTGCAAGTTACTACTAAAATTAAATAACAACCTGAATTACCTACTTTCAAGACAAGACACAACTCAGTGCAACAACCAACTCTCTTACCAAGATAAACATGAAAACTAAAGAGAGTTCCAGCAACAAAACAAAAGCCAAGGCTCTTGCTAAAGACAAACTAAAATTAAAACTAAACATGGCTGTAGCTATGAAAATATAAAGAACACACAACAGTAAAAAGATAGGCATGCAAAATCCTATGAAGTGTTCTAGATTGGAGTGGAGCGTGTTTCTCTCCCACACAAAGTAAGCTGGGATCTAACTTGTTATGAACAGCAAGCAAAGCTAAAGAAAACTAAAAAGTAAACCTAAGAGCGAGACGCTCCAAGCATAGCACATAACGCATGAAGTGATAAAAATATAGTGAGACGAATGACGAACTGATGATTTTTTTATGGAGAAGGGGATGCACGGGGGAATAACCAAGCTTAGACGCTTGATTCTCCTTGAATATTTATTGGGGATGCGTAAGGACATCCCCAAGCTTGAGCGCTTGACACTCCCGTATCTTCTTTCATCATCTTCCCTCGCACACTTGAAAACTCCCTTCATACATAACTCATCATAAGCTGATTAGAGAGGTTAGTACCCTTAATAAAATATATTTTCCCACTGGATATAAAGATATTCTTGAAGAGCTACTGTTTCTCCAGATTGCCAAAAGGTTTTTGCAAAGAAAAATCAAGATTAAGGTTTGCACAAGTAAGGAGAGGCAAAATTTGGCAAAATCTGTGAAAAACAGAACAACAGGTAGTAGAGAATTGTTTCTGGGCACTTATGCAACTCAAACCAAAAAACTCATAACATAAGGAAGTTTCAAAATTGTATAGATCATGCTGTGTAAAAATTTCAGCTCAAAAAGATGAACTGGTGATTTGTTCCGATTTTTTCCATCAAGAAGACAGAATCTGTTTTCTGGAAAGCATGTCACAACTTTTGCTTCCCTTATCCTAAGAGGCTATAACTTGCACAAAGCTTGAAAATAAAGATACAATGATGTTGCTACATTGGTAAAAATCATCAAGACCACTAAAAACAGAAGGAAAAACATCTTGGGTTGCCTCCCAACAAGCGCTTTCTTTTACGCCTTTAAGCTAGGCATAAGGCAAAAGATCAAGTCGTATCAATCGAATCATCATCAAGATCATCAAAAAGCTCTTCAATTGTACATCTAGTCTTAAGTGGTCTTTCAAATAAAGGCCTAATGAAGATACTCCTAGGGAGAAAACCAAAAGGCGTAAAATCAATAGGAGTTTCATTTATAAATTTATCAAAAAGGGGTATTTCTTCCAGAGTTTTCATGGTTTCAACTTCCTTGGCAATGGGTGGATTATTTTTGGGTCGGGGAACCTTAGGGACATAATTGAACTTAGGTTCCTTCCTTGCCGGAGTATGTACCTTTTTTGGTTTGATTGAGGAGAAAATAGTTCCTAGATTATTAATGATTTCCTCAATCTTATCAATCCTAGAAGGATCCATATCATGGAATTTGATGGTCTCCAAAGTTTTAATAATTTTAAGCATGGAGCTATCAAGCCTATTCAATTTCCCTTGAATCTTGCGATCCAACTCATTTATCCTAGTTATACTTGGTATTTCTAACTCTATCTTTTCAAGTTTTTTCATAATGTGAGCTAGAGTTATATCTTCTTGTATACTAGCAACAGGGAGATTTCCTACAAGATTTTCAATAACATCAAGAGACAACCAAATTGGGGCTTTTAGGAAATTCCCGTTGATAGCAGTATCTAGTATGAACCTATTCCAAGGAGTAATCCCAACATAAAAATTTCTAAGCAGGATAGTAGTGGATTGCTTCTTGGTGGCTCTTTTTTGAGAATCATTAATTCTATACCAAGCATCTTTTATACTGTCACCACCTTCTTGTTTAAAGGTGAGGATCTCTATCTCAACAAAGGCAAGAGGACTAGACATAATGACATCTACTAGCAGGCTATATAGTTTTTTTTAATTTTTGATATAAGAGACAAAGATAAAAACTGAAAGGTAAACTAACAAGACTAAAAAGTAAAGATAAAAGGTAGTGGGAAACTCCCCTATCTTAGCACTCAGAGTCCCTGGCAACGGCGCCAGAAATTTTCCTGATATGCGAGAGATGATAATTGCTTCTCTCCCTTCGTATGTTACCCCAAGTGGAAGGTGAGATGCAGCGTAGCGGCAAGTTTCCCTCGGTGAAGATAGCGAGGTTTAGAATATCGACCAGTAGGACTCCGGAGATGATAAGTAGGTGTCAAGGAAACAATGGCACCGTAGGCTGTTTCCTTGACCTGGACCTGCACACAGACACAAATAACTTTGCTCCCAACTTAGTTCAGAGAGATTGTCAATCTCTCCGGTCTTGTTGTTTACAAAAGATCAAAACACAAGGGATAATGATAATGATAGCAACTGAAAGTAAAAGCAGAAAAGTAAATGAGCGCGTAAACAGTGATGAGAATATGGACCGGGGTCCCGTGATATTCACTAGTGATGTCTCTCTCCCAAAAGACGGTAAAACTGCTATGCGACGTAAACAAATTACAGATGGGCAATTGACAGGATTATAAACGCACCGCAATGCTAACTATGCTACAAAAAAAAGGAAGAGGCTCAAAAACATGGGTAGTACGCCAAAATAAGTAGACCGAAATCCAACTAGATCTACTACTAATCATCCACCTTAAGATATCTATCCAGAACATATCGCTGGTATTAAGTTGCGAGCCCCACCCAAAGTGTAAACCCAAAGCAACAGATAACTGCATTAAAAAGCACCTTCGTAAAGTAAACAATCCTTACAACCGCGGTTACAAGCACCGTTGTTTTCCCCCTTGTGGCAACAGCACATCCCCTTGACTCATGTTTCTGTCACTCAAGCGAGTCATCAGGGGGCATGAACCCACAATCGAGCATAACATTCCCTCTTGGAGTTACTACCTACTACTTTGCCAAAGCAATAAACAACAATGGAGAACATGCAAGAATTACTTAGGAACAAAAATATAAAAGATAAGAACCAAATATATTATACTCTCACATTCTGAACATAATCTCATAATCCATCATATCCCATCAAACTCATCATAGCAATAGCAGAAAGATTACATATGTGCCTCGAGCATGTAGGGCAGCTCACGAGGTCTAAACCATGAAGAACAAAGAGGGGAGGAGAACATCACATAGCTAATGATCACGGACCCATGGTCGAAAGGAAACTACTCATGGCACATCCGTGAAGCGTCCATGGTGGAGTGGAAGCTCCCGGAGGTCGCTCCTCCCTCCAGCAGGGTACCGGGAAGAGGTCTGCTGGCGCTCCCTATCTTGGAAGCGCGGCGGCGGCGGAACAGAGGAGATACCGCGAAAAAGGGTTCTGTCTTCAGGCTTTTTGACGGGGGGATGGATCAGGCCCGTAGACCCGGCATTAGAAACCTCTGGGCCGACTTACCTATGAAGGCCCACAAAGAAGACCCGGCCAGGAGTCTGACGTGCCAAGCGTGAAGATTGAAGCCCTAGAAGGAATTCGACTTACCTTGTATAGCAAATAGAAAACTTGTAAAGTAGAATAGAACTCCACATCGTGTAAGAGTCGGACTCTAGGAATACCGGGACCCGGCAGCTTTATAAGCCGAGGTCCAAGGGAGCCAGAGCGAGAACTGACCTCAAGCCAGGACTAGACAACTCGCGCGATAAGCTAGATCTCCACGAGACTAAGGTTGTGAAACATCACCACTGTAATCGATACGATTAGCTCGTCCTATTCAGGAGTCGATCCCACAATAGTCAAGAACAAGAGTAGGTCTTTACCGCATCGACGGGGCCAAACATGGGTAAATTGCAGAGTCCCGTGTCTATGTCGACTCTCTCCTCGAATTCGCCTCGCAGCGAAGGTCCCATGATAAGTCCGACTCTACGGACATCTGCCGTGACTTTCCCATGACAGTTGGCGCCCACCGTGGGGCCTGTTCTCGCAGGTGTTGAGATTCCAGGGGGAGCTCTGCAGGGTATGGAAGGATTCATGGCTGGGCGAATCACCAGGAGACGGCGTGGAAAGCTTTGCATCGACGAATCGACTTGGGGCCCTGACGCCAATTCCGTCGAATCCGGTTATCGTGTCCCGATCGGATCTATCCATATCTTCATTGGAAAGACAGACGAATCTGAGCCAGAGCCGGAGCCTGAAGTCCCCCTAGAAACCTCGAGTCGGCGACATGCTGGCTCAAGGCATACCATCGTAGGTTTCATCACTGAATCGCCAGAGTTGGCGCGCTCTATCGAGTCCCTGACGCCCAACACCACTAAAGAAACATCTGATGCTGACTCACACCCCAGTGAAACAAACTTTTCGGACACTGGCTCCATCCGATCCGCCGGGAGCAACAGACTCGTCTCGGGGACAGCTGAATACGACCCCGACTTTCCGCAGTATGAGCCACCATACTGCGTGACAGTATTCATGGCAGGCACCGAAGAACAGGGAAGCCAGCCGACTCAGGGTGCGGCGCAGAACCGGAACGTAGAGACGGCTCACAATACGGCCCCTAATCCAGATAGGGAACAGCCAGAAGTTCTCACGGGAGCGAAAGTCCTCATAGATTCCCTAAACGCCTTGGATGAAGCCTTAGCTGCGCCGATGACCGCGGAAAACCAGCAAGCCTGGAGAACCAGAGTCAATGGACTCAAGGCCCAGGTGATGAGCATATGAACGGAAATTAACTCATAGAATGCCCAGATGGTGGAGAGAGAAACTCAACTCGCCCAAGAAACCAGGCGCTTGCGACACGAGTCGGAATTGATAGAAGCTCACAAACTAAGCCTCGCAAACGCACGTCCCAAAGGACCCGCGAGCCGGATCCCTGCTGATCTCCAGGCACGGAGACTGTTCCAGGACACGCATCAGTCGAATCCTCCAGGATACACGCCGCCAAGGCAACACGCCCCCTCACCACGGTAGGAACGATTCCATACACCTCCGGATCATTTCAATAACCACATGGCAAACGTGGTAGCAGCGACATGGTACCTCGCCAGCGTGCCCGTGCACGGAGACAATCCGGTAGACCAGGCCACTCGAGGGGCAATCGACCTTCTCAAAACCGCAATCACATAGCAAGCCCAGTACTCACAGGGATTTCAATACTTACACGAAACCCCATATCAAAGTATGAGCCGGCAAGAAAACTCACTGACTCCAGCCGGCTCGAGCAGCCATCGCCAGCGCAGAGCTCCACCACCGCTGGACCCGCAGGGGGCGATAAGGATCAAAGACATACCGTCCGGTTTCCACCCCGAACGACGGGCAGAGCAGATGTTCCAATCTCCACCCCAAAATCAAGACACCGAGTCCATCAGCAGATCCGTAGGAAATCGATGCCTGGTGACGGCTCTACGAAATACACGCCTGCCACCAGATTTCAAAGGACCACGCAAGATCGCGAACTATACAGCTGATATGGACCCGACGGCTTGGATCGAAATTTACGACCTAGCCATTGAAATGTTACAAGCCAGCGAAGGAGTCTGCGCCCGTTACCTCAAAATGATGTTGGAAGGGCCGGCTCGCACATGGTTCAAAAATCTCCCAGAGAACTCCGTCACCTCCTGGACGGATCTCAAGGAAAGTTTTATCCAGAATTTCCAAGGCACCTGCCGGCGAGCTACTACAATTGTCGACTTGGATCATTGTATCCAGAAGGAAGGAGAGTCGACCCTGAGCTGGGCACGACGGGTTGCGGAAATAATCCACTCTTCGGACACTATCACTGCCCAAACATCCGTCATCGGCTTGGACAGGAACTTCAAGTTCGATCCCCTGGTGCACAAACTTGGCCGACTCAAGAGGACAGTCAAGGATATAGGAGAGCTCATGAATGTGGTTACCGAATACGCCGAGTCTGACAAAATCAAAGATACTGAACCTCAACAGGATAAAGCCGACCAGAACAAACATGGAGTTAAAACATCCCAGAATCAGAGTCAGCAAACCAAGCGGCGACTCGATCAGACTACTTCTGACTTGGTAGCCAACACAAATGTCGGCTCCCAAAGACAGAAGCAGGGGGGAAACAACTACCGCAAGCCGGAAGAAATTTTTTGCCCAAACAGCTTTGAAGCAGCTATGAAGAGTCCTTGCCCGACCCATAGTAAACCCGGTCGCCCAGCCAACCACACTTGGGAAGATTGCAATTTTATGAAAGAATTTTCACGACGTGGGAACCAGGGACCTCCCGGGTCAGGTGGGGGAGCCGTCCAGAACGGCAACAACCAAAATCCTGGCTACCAAGGAGCCGGAACAATGCCTCAACACCAAGGACCCGGAGGAGGGGCCCAGCAAAATCAGTCAGGGCTCGCTGGATTCCAAGGAAACCCGAAACAACTTCATGATTGTGCATCATATCACGTTTTCACCACCAACAGTTGCAGGAGGGATAGGAAGATGCAACGTAGAGCCGGCATGGCTGTGACTGCAGAGCCGACTTGTCCCAAGTGGCTTAATTGGTGAGAAAAGCCAATCACCTGGACAAGGGACGACCACCCCCCGGTGTTGGATAACTCGGGGGCCCTGGCTCTAGTAGTCTCTCCACAAATTGGATGATACACACTTGACAAAGTGCTCATGGATAGAGGAAGCAGCATCAACATCCTTTACTATGAAACTTTTCGCAGGATGGGGCTGACCCAAAAACAGCTGCAACCCTCAAACACCATTTTCCACGGAATAGTCCCAGGCAAGTCGGGACGTCCGATAGGCAAAATTCACATAGAAACGGCTTTTGGAAACACTGAGAATTTCCGCTCCGAGCTCATACCCTTTGAAGTGGTAAAACTCGAGAGTCCATATCACGCCAATTTGGGCAGACCGGCTTACACCAAATTCATGGCTCGGCCATGTTATGTCTACCGGAAACTAAAGATGCCGGGTCCTAATGGCCCAATCACCGTCGATGGAAGTCGGTCCAGGGCAGTGGAATGTGACGAACAACACGTCAAATTTGCCGTGTCAACATGTGCCAAAGAGGACTTGTCAGTATACCAAGAAATGGTAGACCCGGCAGACCCCACAATCCTGAAGAAACCAACTCCTGACAACAACCCCAAGTTTCAACTAGCTCAGGATACAAAGAAAGTCGACTTTATCCCGGGTGACTCTTCTCAGCAGTTCATCATCGGGACGGAGTTATCTGATAAATAGGAAAGCGCGCTCATCGAGTTCCTCCGTGAGAATCGGGACATCTTCGCCTGGAAACCCTATGATATGCCACGTGTCTCGAGGGAACTCGCTGAGCACCACCTAAATATAGATCCAAAGCCGAAGCCGGTCAAGCAATTCCTTCGCCGTTTCAATGACGAAAGGAGAAACGCAATTGGGGAGGAGATAGCCCAGCTCCTCGCCGCCGGATTCATCATGGAAGTCTTCTATCCAGAATGGCTCGCAAACCCGGTCCACGTTTTGAAAAAGAACGGGACCTGGCGCATGTGCATTGACTACACAGACTTAAACAAGGCCTGCCCGAAGGATCCCTTCGCGCTGCCTCGTATTGACCAAATCATAGACTCGACTGCGGGATGTGAGCTCCTATGTTTTCTTGATGCCTACTCTGGTTATCACCAGATCAAGATGGCCCTTGAAGGTCAAGAAAAAACGTCTTTCATCACACCCTTCGGGATCTACTGTTACACTTCTATGCCCTTTGTCCTTAAAAACGCGGGAGCCACATACCAGCGAACAGTGCAGAGCTGCCTCAAAGAGCAAATTGGGCGCAACGTGCATGCTTATGTGGATGACATAGTGATCAAGTACCAATTGGCCGACTCACTCATCAGTGACTTGAAGGAAACGTTCAAAAATCTGCGCAAGTACCAGACGAAGCTAAACCCGGCCAAATGCACATTTGGGGTACCTGCAGGTAAGCTCCTTGGATACATAGTATCAGAGAGAGGTATCGAGGAAAACCCAGAGAAAATCAACGTTGTCATGACTCTTCAGAAGCCGGCCTCAGTAAAGGGAGTCCAACAAGTTACAGGATGCGTAGCCGCTCTGAGTCGGTTCATAAGCCGACTTGGTGAAAAGGCAATCCCCTTGTATCGACTTCTGAGGAAATCAGAAACATTTCTTTCGGATGACGAAGCCGATCGGGCCCTAGAATCATTCAAGAAGCAACTATCCCAGGCTCCAATCTTGGCGGCTCCCAAACCAAAGGAACATATGTTACTTTATATCGCCGCCAACAATCGAGCAGTCAGCGCTGTGGTTGTTGTTGAGCGTATGGAAGCCGGCAGAGAGCACCCCTTTGTAACATCCCAAAATTTTCTAAATTTTGGAATGTTAATAAATTAAATAGATAATGATTGTTTGCTTGATGTGTTTTATTCTCTCTAGGATTTAAAACTTTTTGGATTTGAATTGAATATTAAAATGAGAGGCAATAAAATGACTTTCCCTAATATTCATTATTGGTGTTTTGAAATTTAGTATTTAAAACAAATCCAATAAATTAAAATGAGAGAAGGTAATATGACTCCTTCAATATAAAAGAAAAATTGGAAATGTTTTAAATATGATTTTTTACTTTAATTGGAGTTATTTAAAAAAAATCCATCAAAAAATAATTATAACATGAGAGAAGATAAAATGACTTCTTCAGAAAAATTGAGTGGGAACTATTTAAAAAATTATTTGAGATTTTTGTGAATTTATAAAATATTTTATAATTAAATAAAGTCATTGGAAAAAGGTAATTATTTTTATTTATTACTTTGGAAAATATTTTCTTTAGGATATTTGATGAATTTAGGATTTTATTTCATATTTTTTTGATGAGTATTTATTTTTCTAAAATTATTTGAAGTTTTGGTTTTAAATAAAAAAGAAAACTCTTAGCCGAGCCGGCCTAGTGCTGTTTTTCCGCCCGCGAGCGCATTTCGAGCCCAAGTCCGACCCAGTTTGTTTTTTTTTCCTCTGCTTATAAATAGAATTCCAGAAATTCTTTTTCCTTTTCTTTTTTTGCAAACCCTAAGCAGCGGGTCCCGCTTCGCCGCCGCTGGGCGCCGCCAGCACTGAACCGCCGCCCGCTCGCCGGAGCGCTGCGCGCCTCCCCGCCGCCGGCTGGACGCCCCGCCGCGCACGCCACTGTCGGGCGCCGCCCTGCGTCGCCGTCAGCCCGAGCCGCCCGTGCTTCCTCGCCGGAGCCGGCCGGAGCACGCCGGAACCGCGCTGCCGCGCCGGCCTGGCCGCGCGCGGGAGCCCTCCCGCGCGCGCCTCACGCCACTGGCCGTCTCCGGAGCCAACGCCTCCCGGCCACCCTCGCCGGCCACCACCTCCTCTCGCCGGAGCACGGCCGCACCTCGCTGGAGTTCCCGGAGCAAGTTTCTCGAGGTCAACTCCGGTCAGATCTAGGTCGAGGACCCGATTGATTTTTCGAGAAAACTTTATTTGCGAACAGGTCCCTGTTGGCAGAAAACACCGCGTCGCCGTATCCGCCATATCTCCCACACCGTGCGTCGGATTGAGGTGAAACTTTTTCCTACACGCTTGTGTTGTTCTGTACTTTAGCATGGAATAAATTTTTGCACACTTTGCAGACTTTTGAATTTGAATTTATGTCAAATTCAAATTCAAATTCCGGAGATCGTATCTTTTAAACCGTTGATCCAAATCGAGTGATTCTTATTGTGTTGGATCACTCGTTCCATGTACTTTCTGTTCATAGCATGTGTACACAAAAATTCAAATGTTAATTGATTTGGTTAAAGTGAAATTCAATTCAATTTTGCACTTGCTATGACCTTCAATGTAGTATTCCATTTCACGTGATTCTTTTTGCATTTCGGATCACTTGAGACATGTTCTCAGTAAGATTCACATAGTTTTCCATGTGGGCATGATTTTCACCTTGATTTCATAAATACCCGTAGTCAAAATTCCTTACCGATGAATCTCTATCTGTTGACTCTCTCGAGGTCACTTCCACCGATCACCTTCGAGCACATCGACACCTTTGCACTTCAAAGCCTTTTTGTTTTGTTGCTAAAATCTTTTGTGTTTGTTTTTTTGATCTTTTGTTTGCCTTGTGATGTGATTGCTTATTCGAGTTCTTTCGTTTGCGATAGATTTCTGGGAGTGTGACGAGTAGAGTTCACTGGACCGTGAGAGCGAAGAACTTCACCGAATGGAAAAGGCAAGTTATACTTTGACCATACCTCAACCTATATTTTATATTATGCATGTAGCAAATTATCACTCTATGCATGTGTAGGATTATATATTAGTTATGATTTAAACCTAGTAGGATAGCCATATGTTCTGACCTTATATTTCATTGTCGCCCTAGGATCGTGGTTGTTATATACTGCTATTGCTTTGTAGACGGGGATTGGTTGAGTTATCATTGAGCTATGTGAGGATTAATGACTTGACTAGCAAACTTAAATAGAAATCACCTCTGGGCGGGCAGCGAATGCATCCTGGCGCTCGTGCCTTGTCTAAGGAGGGACCAGGGCTAAATGCTTCCCGAATGGTTGTTTTGGTGGTGAACTGGGTGCGTCATGGTGTCTACCCTCTGAACGCAGTGGGCGCCATCCAGGCTCAAAAAGATCGGACAGATAGTGTAACTAGTAGCTTCCATGTACAACCACTAGCTATATGGGATCTGGTTTAGATGAGTAGGTTGTGGGGAACCTGGCCCTCGTAGCTAGCTGATGTAGATATGATAGGTGTACCGGCTACCAAAGGGTGGAGGAAACCTCTTATGAAAGACTATGTCTCAATCTTCGGGTTGAGTCCAGTGGGGAAAGTGTACAAACCTCTGCAGAGTGTAAAAACTCATCATGATTAGCCGTGTCCACGGTTACGGACAACTTTGAGCAACTGGGGATTATTGTTGTTGGATGGTCTTGACAGATAATTCACCTTAATAAGAATTTGAGTAGGACCTTTTGATAAAGGGATGGTTGGAATTGGTGTAGCCCGATTCAACCATACTTAGGACTAGCAAGATAAATTAAAATTTGATTAGTTGTAGTATGTGAGGGAAAAACTGGCTTTCTGCAAAACTAAACCATAAGCCTTCCTTTGACTTATCCTTCATGTAGATGTAGGTCTGTTATATCCTTTTTCGTGTGACTTGCCGTACAAATCAGATGTACTGACCCGTTGTCGGGCTGTAACCTTCGGTGTTGCAGGATTGTATACGATGAGTAAGTGATGCGATGTAGGATTACGATGTCTATACTCAACTATGCCGGTGGAGTTGATGGACGCCACGAATCTTTTATTGTTTTTCCGCTGTATTCTATTCGTAAGCTAGCCTTGAGCTATGCAGGTACGCTATATTGTAATACTGGATCTTCGATGTAATATATATGACATGTGGTTTATTCTTGATATTACATCGTGTACTGTGTGTGCTAGCTATTGATCCAGGGACTAGCACAAAATGCATAGAGACTTGGATTCTTAGTGAATCGGGTCGTTACAGATGGTATCAGAGCCCATGTTGATTGTAGGTCGTGACCCTAGAAAATGATTAGGAAGAGCCATAGGAACAAATTGTTTGATCATTCTTTGGTTACTTACTCTCTCCACTAGTATCTCTCATCTATTATTCATCTTTTAAAACTCCTCATCTTGTTTTACTGTAAATACCCCTCCGAGTTGCTTATGCCCCTGAAGATATATATTAGAGAAGTACATCATCAACCTCGTGGATCAATTGAAGTCACAGCTGCCAGAATTAGGAGGAGTATCCTATGGATTTAATAAGGATTAGTGTTTACACTACGAGAGGATCTTCAAGATCAGCTTAGATCAGAAGGATGAAGCATTAGATTCAGACTACCAATTTTAGGTGAAGTTAGTTAAACTAATTGCTCGTAGTATGATGAGATCGTATGTCTTCCACATATGACCTTACTCTAGGAGTTGTTTGTGTGGTTTGATTTTTGCGAATTGAGTGATTTTTCTTATGTGTTGTTGTTTGCAAGTAGGTGTTTCCTTATTCTTGTCTGTGTGCTTATGCTTGGTGCTACCTTTCGGTTTGTTTTCCTGTCTGTATCCTAGTTGCCCCTACCCTTGTCGTTCGGGCTCAATAGATGGAGTATGAATTAGGACTCGCCTTTTCTGGGGCGATGCCTAGACGGAAGGTGGAGCAATGGATTCATAATATGGAGGAGCACATGGAGATTAAGAAGGTTGGAAGGGATGATATGGTCCACTATGTTGTCAAGAACTTTGTAGAAGAGGTGGCTACTTGGTGGAGAATGCATCAAGCGATTAACGAATCAAGAAGGAAGATTACTTGGAAGGAGTTTACAAAGATTTTGTTGGGATCCCGCCTCGTCACCCCGATGCAAAAGGCGGTAAACCTTAAAAGGCCCCGTGCCTGCAAAATTTGCGGGGAAGGAGGACACTCCTACGAAGGACACCAAGAGGGATGTCCCTATTGTGAGGAAACTCACTCGGGTGAGGAATGTCCCACTACTCAAGTCACATGTTTTATGTGTGAAGGAACTGATCATTACCCCGCTCAGTGTCAATTTTCATCGTGACACAACAAGTGGTTCAACATCAAAAGGAAGGAATGAAGAAAGTTATCCAAGAATTGAAGGAAGCACCCGTGAAGAAGAAAAAGAAGGACATTAGCCAAATTCAGTGTTTCCGGTGCAGGAATATGGGACACTACGCCAACATGTGCGCAGGATTGAAGAGAAAGAAGATGTGAACGTGGGAGAAAAAATGTCGACATATTGAAGCTTATGTTTTGCAATTGGAGAATAGAATATTCGTGGTGTGCACTACGTGTACGATGTTACCTTTTAATGTTAGTTGGAGGTGCGTATTGATGCATGTTTTGCTGTTGATTAACTGGATGTGTTATGTCATGATTTGTTTTGTTAAGTTTTGTCTTGTGCCCTTTGACCCTGATATGTCTTTGATTGATGTTGTGTGTTGTGCTTTGCGTTTCTTCTATGCGAGTAGAATAAGTTTACGTTTCATTAGACCCCTCATCTATTTAGTATGCTTCAAGACTGAAGGAGACATAACAAAAACAAGAAAAATTTGGCAAGTGACTCAACGATATGAAGACTACTTCGACAAGGCAAAGCTGAAGCTAACGACATTGAAGATGTGAAGACCTGGAAGATTCAAGTTTCTACCGTTAGATCGTACTGTGAACTTACATTCCTTGTTTTACCGACAGCTACACATCAAAACTTATATTTTCAGAACTAGTGTGATGTTTGTATGGGTATCTCTCTCTATCTCTCTGTACCTCTCTATCTACTTTCTATTCCCCTCGTGCTCATCCTACACTGAAGAAGCTACTACAATGGATGCTAATGTCAAGACTGGAATAAAGATGGATGCAGCTTAATGCCAAGTCCAAGGATAACCCCGTGTGCCAGGATCTTACAACAAGCAAGGACAATCTTGCTGAAGAAAGAACCCTGGATCAAGTTGTAGTTCACCAGTGCTCGTTTTGTAGTAGTTTGCGCAAACTCGAGTGTTGGGAAGAAACGATAGATGTTTTGTTTGGCTTGCAGAACTAATGGATTTATCTGAACGCAGTTCATGAGAAAGAGGAACTTTCTGCAATGCGTGTGAGGATGACCGAGTGTTAGATTGCGAGATTCTCTGAACCATATACAAGGTAATGATTTAGGTGCGGAATGGATTGGCCCCCATGACGACTACCCTTATTATTCGCTCTTGCTATGCGGGATAGTAAATCTTGAGTGACTTACCTATAGCAGAGAGACGGCGATGTTAAGCCTGAACCATAGAATGGTACAATGTTTGACCCCTGTAGATCAAGCTGGCAATGGTTAACCGTTACCCGTATCCCCACGGGTAATTAATCTATTATGGGACGGGGAAATGCCAATTGTAATACCCATGGGGAAGATATTGGGTCAATTAACTTACTCGGTGGGTAAACGGGGATGGGGATGGCATGGTATTACCCATACCCGATACCCGCTTTACCCGCCATATTTACATCTTGGGCTGCAAATCTGTAGACTGGCTGATGTAAAAAAATACTGGCCCAAAAAAAGCCCAAAAAAACTAACCTAACCTAACCTCTCCCCGACTCCAGAGTCAATACTCCACACTCGCCTCCACTCCCCCACACTCCATCCGCCTCCTCCCTCCCCACCCCACTCCCGTTCATCCGCCGCCTCCCCTCGACCCCTGCAGATTCAGCCGACGCCTCCCCTCACCTCCGGCCATCCCTCACCTAGCACCATCTCAGGCCATCCACCGCTCCAACCAGCAGGTCGGATCCATCGGCCCTGCCTCCTCCCGACTAGATCCATCGCGCACCTTGTGCTGCCTCCAAGGATCCAACCCGACCAGTAGCCCACACTCCATCCTCCTCCCAACTCGATCCATCGCCGGAGCAGTGCGGGGTGGCGTACGAGGAGCTCGACCTCAACGGTATTTTTTGCATCTTCTTCCCAGTTCATCTAGCACGTACAATATGGAACTCAAACGAGCTTCTAATTGTTCGTCCCCTCCTCCCGTCAGAATAGTGCGGGGTGGCGGACGAGGACCACAAAGATGAGGTGATTCTCGTGGAAGCACTGGAAGAGGAGGTGGAAATCCCCCAAACCGAGGCCTCCACTCAGATCCATCACACCCCCATCCGTCACCGGCAAGCCTCCACTGAGTCCATCATCGTCCTTCACCGACAAGAACTTGGATATTAGGTGAGAAACTGAGAATCACTCAAATCTTGTAGTTCCACTAGTTCGTAAGTTAAGGTTCTGTGTAGAAATATATTTAGATTACTAGTTTCTAATGCATAATTTTCTAATCTTAACATGTCCAGTTCTTATGCAGGTTTTTCCCTTACCAGATCTAGAAAGTTGTGCTTGAATCTTCATGAAGAATCCATATGTCAAAGCTGCCATGTTCAAGTTCAACCATTGATGGCGTTCTACTGTTTTTTTGTTTGCAAATATATTGGCTTGAATCTGTGTATGAACTTTTAATTGTGATGTCCTTATCATCAGATTGCGAACTGTGAGATACTTGTGTAGGTGAAGCTTGATATTTGTGAACTTATTATGTGTTGAAATGATGTGTTCAAGCGCTGCTTTTTTGTGTTGAACTGTTGCTATTTTATGTGTTCAAATATTGTTCTAAATTGTTGTTGTTTTATGTGTTCAAATATTGTGCTGAATTTCTGCTGTTTTATGTGATGAAATGATGTGCTGAAGTGTTGTTGTTTAGCTGCAATGCTGCTGTTTGTTGTGCTGAAATGAAATGGTGTTCTTGTTTAAAGGATGTTCAGCTAAATGTACATTACTTTCCCCGTGGGTTACCCGTGGGGAAGATAAACCCGATGGGGACGGGGATGGGAAAATTTCTTTCCCCGTGAGCGGGGATGGGGATGGGGATGAAGTTGAGCGTATGGAAGCCGGCAGAGAGCACCCCTTTGTAACATCCCAAAATTTTCTAAATTTTGGAATGTTAATAAATTAAATAGATAATGATTGTTTACTTGATGTGTTTGATTTTCTCTGGGATTTAAAACTTTTTGGATTTGAATTGAATATTAAAATGAGAGGGAATAAAATGACTTTCCCTAATATTCATTGTTGGTGTTTTGAAATTTAGTATTTAAAACAAATCCAATAAATTAAAATGAGAGAAGGTAATATGACTCCTTCAATATAAAAGAAAAGTTGGAAATGTTTTAAATATGATTTTTACTTTAATTGGAGTTATTTAAATAATTTTTTCCATTCAAAAATAATTATAACATGAGAGAAGATAAAATGACGTCTTCAGAAAAATTGAGTGGGAACTATTTAAACAATTATTTGAGATTTTTGTGAATTTATAAAATATTTTATAATTAAATACAGTCATTGGAAAAAGGTAATAATTTTTATTTAATATTTTGGAAAATATTTTCATTGCATAATTTTCTTTAGGATATTTGATGAATTTAGGATTTTATTTCATATTTTTCTGATGATTATTTATTTTTCTAAAATTGTTTGAAGTTTCGGTTTTAAATAAAAAACAAAACTCGTAGCCGAGCCGGCCCAGTGTTGTTTTTCCGCCCGCGAGCGCATTTCGAGCCCAAGTCGGACCCAGTTTGTTTTTTTCCCCTGCTTATAAATAGAATTCCAGAAATTCTTATTCATTTTATTTTGAAAACCCTAAGCGGTGGGTCCCGCTTCGCCGCCGCAGGGACCGCCGTCGGGCGCCGCCACTACCGAACCGCCGCCCTCTCGCCGGAGCACTGTGCGCCGCCGTCCCCGTGCGCCGCCCCGCCGCCGGCTGGACGCCCCGTGATACGTCCCAAACGTATCTATAATTTCTTCTTGCTCCATGCATCTTTTGTGTGACTCTTCCATGTTTTGCTTGAACTTTCATACACTTTTGAACCTATTTGGACTAACCTATTAACTCAGTGCACCCAGTTGCCAGTTTCTGTTTTCTGCTGTTTTTCTATTTCAGGTTTTCCGGCCATTAAAGGTGCTCCAAAAATTCCGGGAAAAATATATAAAAAATCAGCGCAACAGAAGCTTCCGGAATCACCAAGAGAGGGAAGGGGGGCCACCACCAGGCACCCAGGAGGGCAGGTGGCGCGGCCCCACCCTGGACCTCGCCAGGGACCCTCCTGACTGCTTCGTGGGTCCCCTCGATTCCTCCCTTCGCCTATATTTACCCCTCGGGGTGGAAACCCCTAATATCGATCTCTTTCTCGCGAACTCCCCTCTGTACCGCCGCCGCCGTTTCAAGATCGCGGCTTCCTGGAGAAGCTGCCCCGGCACCCGGCACCCTGCCGGAAGGAGGAACCCCCTCCGGGAGACCATCCATAGCCATGGACGCCTCCCGGATGTGCTGTGAGTAGTCCCCCTTGGACCATGGGTCCGTGACTTGTAGCTATGTGATGAATCTCTCCCCTTTTGTCCTTCCACTTTCGAGTCCTCGTGAGCTGCCTCACATGATCGAGGCATCTATGTAATTTCTGCTGTTGCTATGGTGAGTTTGTTGGGATCTGATGGATTATGATACTATGTTCAGATTGTGATGAGTAATATATTTGGTTCTTCTCTTTTATATTTTTTTCTTGAGTAAATTCTTGCATGTTCTCCGTTGCGGTATTTGCTTTGTCCAAGTATTTTATTTGCAACTCCAAGAGAGAGTGTAATGCTCGATTGTGGGTTCAGCCCCTTGATGTCTAGCTTGAGTGAGAGAAACATGAGACTAGGGGATGTGTTGTTTCCACCAGGGATAAAACAACGGTGCCTGTACCTGCGGGTGCATGGATTGTTTACTTTACGCAAAGTTCTTTTAATGTAGTTGTCTGTTGCTTTGAGTTTACACTTTGGGTGGGATTCGCAACTT
Source organism: Bromus sterilis (assembly GCA_950022295.1). Taxonomy (NCBI): domain Eukaryota; kingdom Viridiplantae; phylum Streptophyta; class Magnoliopsida; order Poales; family Poaceae; genus Bromus; species Bromus sterilis. The sequence continues at coordinate 275,503,184 of OX465599.1, read as the reverse complement.
AATACCAGCGAGATGTTCTGGATAGATATCTCAAGGTGGATGATTCGTACTAGATGCAGATGGATTTCAGTCTACTTACCTTGGCGTACTGCCCATTTCTTTTGAGCCCTTCCTTTATTTGCATCATAGTTAGCATTGCGGTGCCTTCATAATCTTGTCAATTTCGCAACTGTGATTTTTTTTACCTCGCTAGCACTTTTATCGTCTTTTGGGAGAGAGACATCACTAGTGAAAATCACGGGACCCCGGTCCATCTTCACATTATTGTTCACACCCTCAATTTACTTTCAGCTTTTACTTTCCTTTGCACCTTTTATCTCTTGCGTTGATCCTTTGTAAACGACAAGGCCGGAGGAATTGACAACTCCTCTGTACTCGTTGGGAGCAAAGTTATTTGTTGCTATGTGCAGGTCCACGACAACCCCCTAGTCAGGAAGCAATTTCTGGAGACGTTGCCACCTACTTGTATCTCCTGAGTCCTACTAGTTCGATAACCTTGGTATCTTCACCGAGGGAAACTTGCTGCTGCACTACATCTCAAACCTTCCACTTGGGGTAACCAACAAGGGGCGAGAATGTAACGCCCCGGCCACAGCCACCGGTTCCCGGCGTACGCCTGGCGCGATTTAGATTGTCCCCACAGACCAACACTAGTCTTTCCTGCGCACTTTGTCCTCACTCATGCGCACCCGGGAACAACTTCCCGGTCGGTCACCCATCCTCAAATCGCTCCAAGCCAAGCACGCTTAACTTTGAAGTTCTTTGGATCTGGGCTCCCGGAAAAGAAGGTGCACCTTGTTGATATGAGTAGTCTATCATTCCTATTAAGCCAGGATGTCACATACACCCCCACTCAAAGGAACCGATGTCCTCATCGGCCCACAGGAACGTTCCCTCTTGGCACACGTCTGTGCGTCCAGTGCCGACACATGTCCCACATGTTCGCGCACTGACCCACACACGCCCGTATAACCGCAAGGGTCGGCTCTGATACCATTTGTAACGCCCCGGCCACAGCCACCGGTTCCCGGCGTACGCCTGGCAGGATCTAGACTGTCCCCACAGACCAACACTAGTCTTTCCTGCGCACTTTGTCCTCACTCATGCGCACCCGGGAACAACTACCCGGTCGGTCACCCATCCTCAAATCGCTCCAAGCCAAGCACGCTTAACTTTGGAGTTCTTTGGATCTGGGCTCCCGGAAAAGAAGGTGCACCTTGTTGATATGAGTAGTCTATCATTCCTATTAAGCCAGGATGTCACAGAGAAGCCATCAAGAAAATTTCTGGCGCCGTTGCCGGGGACTCAAGTCTACAAGATAGGGGAGTTGCACACTATCTTTTATCTTTGCTTTTTAGTCTTGTTAGTTTACCTTTCAGTTTTTACTTTTGTGTCCTTTATCAAAAATACCAAAAATACCTACTGATTCTATCTTCACCATGGCTGTGGAACCACCCAAATATGGTAGGATGGACATGTTTCACTTGGATCGTCTTCGATCAATTTGTGCTCGCGCTAAAAACCCAACCGACTTGGTTGAGGGAAAATCATTGGATGAGCATGCTCATTATACGCGGCATCGCCTATCTCAGAAAGGGAAACACTTATGGGATCAAATACAAGTTTCTTATTGCTATGCTGAGTGTTTATGCCACATTTATGATTTTACTTGCTGCTCTAATATAGAGCGTAAACACCTTCCTTTCCAATGTGAGTTTAATGAAAATGAGATCCTATCTTCTTATGCCAAAGGTGTTTATGACTACTTTGATGTTGAAAAGATTGAAGAGTTTGTTGCTTTTAAAGGTGCTTATGAGATTGCTTCTTTGATTGAAAAGTATTATGATACTATTCACAAGTCTGAAAACTTTGCTGTTCTTGCTTATTTCTTTGGTAATTCTACTTCCAATGCTTATATTGAGGATTTTAAAAATAGGATGCTTGCTGCACAAGAAGAGGCTAATGATTGCTATGAAGAGGAATCTTATGATTCCGAGGACTCACTTGATACTTCCCTTTCTGATGATTTTGATACTTGCTTTGTTGATGGCCATGATGCCACTATGGATGATGCCTACGAAGAGGAACTTGCTATAGTTCCTTATGTTAAGCATGAAATTATTGTTTTTGCACCCACACTTGATTGCCCTATTATCCTTTTGAAATCTCCAACTATTCCAGAGAATTTTGCTCTTATCAAGGCTCAATGTGATGGGTTGCATCTATCTTATCATCCTAAAAATCGTGTTGAAAACAATACACGTGTGCTTGTAGGTCGTGAACAACATGATTTATGTGATAGTTATATTCTTGATGTTGTTCATGATACTACTGAAAATTATTTTGAAAGAGGAAAGATTGGTTGTAGAAACTTCAATATTACTAAAACACCTCTCTTCATGTTGAAAGTTTTGAAGTTTGTCTTTTTCAATCTTCCTATGCATGTCACTTTGTGCTTCTTTGATTTATTTTATTACAAGATTCCTATGCATAGGAAGTGTGTTAGGCTTAAATATGTTTCATATTTGCTTCTTGATGCTCTCTTTTGCTTCAAAATTCTTATTCTTTTGAGAGCATCTTCTATAATCTTTAAGCCTAGCTAATGGCTCTAAAGAAGCGCTTTCAGGAGGCAGCCCACAACGAATTTAGGTTTTTATTTTTGATTTTGTTCTATTCTTAGTGGTCTTGATGATTGTTACTACTGTAGCAACATCATTGTATCTTTACTTTTCAAGCTTTGTGCCAAGTTTAGCCTCAGATTGCAAAAAAGGTCAAAAGTTGGTGCTTGCTGTCCAGAAACAGATTCTGTCTGCTTGACGGAAAAATTCTCAATAAATCACCAGATCATCTTTTTTATCTGAATTTTTTTGAAAGCATGCTCCATACAATTACCTTTCAGGCGTCTGTTCAAAGTTTTTTGATTTGAGTTGCAGAAGTACCTCAAAAATATTCTCCTTTCTCTGCTGTTCTGTTTTTCTCAGCTTCTACCCCGGTTTTTCTTTTCGCAGTTTTGCAATCCTTAAGCTTGCTTTTTCTTTGCAAAATTTTTTTGGGAAGGCAAGAGAAATAGTAGCTCTTCCTGGAAATATTTATTTGCAGTAGAGGAAAATTATTTTATTAGGGTACTAACCTCTCTAATCAGCCTACAATGAGTTATGTTTGAAGGGAGTTTCCAAGTGCGCGATGGAGGATGATGAAAGAAGATTCAGGAGTGTCAAACGCTCAAGCTTGGGGATGCCCATGTGCAATCCCAATAAATATTCAAGGAGACTCAAGCGTCTAAGCTTGGGGAGGCCCCCGATGCATCCCCTTCTTCATCAACAATCATCAGTTTGTCCCTCGTTGCACTATATTTTTATCACTTCATGCGTTATGTGCTTTGCTTGGAGCGTCTCGCTCTTTACTTTTCTAGGTTTGTTTTTCTTTCTTTGCTGTAGTAACAAGTTAGACCCCAACTTACTCTTTTGTGTGGGAGAGATTCACGCTCCGCTTGAACTAGAACTCCTCATAAGATTTGCATGCTAATTCTTTTAGCTTTGAGTTGTTCTTTTCTTAGCTGATGTTCTGTTTAGTTGTAGTGCTTTAGTTTTTCTAGAGCTTTTATTTTGTCTTAGGTTGAACTTTCTATAGGTTGCATGTTTTATCTTGTTAGAGAGTTTGCCTGTTGCACTGAGTTCTGTGTCTTGACTGAAAGTAGGTAGTTAAAGTTGCTAATCTCTTTGTAGTAGTAACTCGCAATAGTTTTGTGGTATTGACTAGAGTAATGTTTGAACTTATGGTGTCAAGAGCTCTTGCCTATCAGTGATAGATTTCATATTTTGGGCAATCCGTGTGTTTTTTGGAAAACCAAAAAAACCCCTGTTGAGAACTCTAGGTACTAGATGGATCACTAACCTCTGGAGGGTTCGAATATTAGAGTGCACTCACGTACCATGAGTCGAGGATGCGCAAGGATAACCAAACCCCCATACACTCCTCCTCGGGGTACCTGTCTCTTTGTGAACCTCCTGATTAGATTGAGAGCTACCGATAATAAGTGCATGAGTTCTTCAGACTAATGTGAGTATTCGAAAGTTGACACTTCCACCCACCTATACTTTTTCTAGCCTCTTCGGTACTGTGCATTGCCCTTTCTCGCGTCGAGAGTTGGCGCATACTTCACCGGTGCATCCAAACCCTTGGCATGATACGCTCTGTCATCATAAGCCTCCTTATATCTTTCCTCAAAACAGCCACCATACCTACCTACAAGGCATTTCAATAGCCTTTCCGAGATACATTGCCATGCAACATCCACCTTCTCATGACTTGATCTTCATGTCATACATGCTACTTGCTTGATCTATGAGCCGCATGCTAGTTGGGCCTTGCCCTAATCATTGCTACATGACGCGCTAGTATCATTGCATATCCTGCTACCCTGGCAGAGGCATACATTTGCATCATGATTGTTACATTTTTTTTATGTGAGTACCTTTGTAAAGTGTGAAAGATCTCCTATATTCTTGTAAAATATAGAGTATTGCCCCTAAAGTGAGGAAAAGATCCCAAAGAGGACAAAATCAAAAGATCCCAAAGAGGACAAATGAGAGTTAAATAGAAAGAGCCAATTAGGCCACAAAAAATTAAAAAAAAAGAGAAAATAAAAAAATAAAAAGAGAGAACGGGGCATACTACTATTCCTTTTGAGAGATCCACACTAGTACTTCATCTTCTATCCCTTGTACTCCATAGAGATCATCATCATGCATATAGCTATGTGGGTACCCTTCACATTATAGAACTTGGCTTGTATATTCCAATTATGAGCATCCTCAAACGAGCTCTAGGTCTTCTTGAGAAAGCAAGTTAGATGCACCCCCACTAGTTCCCTTGGAGATATTTTAGCTCACATGTGCATTCGTTGTATGGCAATCCCTACTGCTCACATCATATCTATCATATGGCCTTCTCTCGCCTATGATTGTCCTCATTGATGTGAGCCTTTCACACCTTTTTGTCTTCCTCCTCCACCTTCTTTCTGTTTCGCATTTTAGGTGTCAACTTTCTTGCTCACGCTCATCCATTGGATGAGTTCTCAAAATGTCAGAAGGGAGTGGATCAGTTTGACTTTTACCTGGCTAGTGGTCTGGGGCGAGTCCAGATAAAAATCCAAAGGAGACCAAGTGTGAAACTTTAGTAGATAGTTGTTCTCAACAATCTTTTTTCTCTTTCTTCTCAGTCCCTTGCTTGCACGCAAACACCATTTGGAGACATTCGAGTCACAGACAGCAAGAGCTCTTGCACCCTTTGTTCTTTTGTTGCTTGTGTTAATGCTAATATAGACTCTTGCTTGTTAATACTTGAATTGAATTGCATTTTTTGATTGCTTTACTTAAAAGTCCTTATTTGGTCGTGTGGCATGTCACCACAGAAATTATGCTTGTTATCATTTACCTACTCGAGGACGAGAAGGAATTAAGCTTGGGGATGTTGATACATCCCAAACGTATCTATAATTTCTGCTTGCTCCATGCATGTTTTGTGTGACTTTGCCATGTTTTGCTTGAACTTTCATACACTTTTGAACCTATTTGGACTAACCTATTAACTCAGTGCACCCAGTTGCCAGTTTCTGTTTTCTGCTGTTTTTCTATTTCAGGTTTTCCGGCCATTAAAAGTGCTCCAAAAATTCCGGGAAAATATATAAAAAATCAGCGCAACAGAAGCTTCCGGAATCACCAAGAGAGGGAAGGGGGCCACCACCAGGCAGCCAGGAGGGCAGGTGGCGCGGCCCCACCCTGGGCCGCGCCAGGGACCCTCCTGACTGCCTCGTGGGTCCCCTCGATGCCCCCCTTCGCCTATATTTACCCCTCGGGGTGGAAACCCCGAATATCGATCACTTTCTCGCGAAATCCCCTCTGTACCGCCGCCGCCGCCGTTTCAAGATCGGGGCTGCCTGGACAAGCTGCCCCGGCACCCTGCCGGAAGGAGGAACCCCCTCCGGGAGACCATCCATAGCCATGGACGCCTCCCGGATGTGCCGTGAGTAGTCCCCCTTGGACCATGGGTCCGTGACCAGTAGCTATGTGATGAATCTCTCCCCCTTTTGTGCTTACACTTTCGAGTCCTCGTGAGCTGCCTCACATGATCGAGGCATCTATGTAATTTCTGCTGTTGCTATGCTGAGTTTGTTGGGATCTGATGGATTATGAGACTATGTTCAGATTGTGATGAGTAATATATTTCGTTCTTCTCTTTTATATTTTTTTCTTGAGTAAATTCTTGCATGTTCTCCGTTGCGGTATTTGCTTTGGCCAAGTATTTTATTTGCAACTCACAGAGAGAGTGTTATGCTCGATGTGGGTTCAGCCCCTTGATGTCTAGCTTGAGTGACAGAAACATGAGACTAGGGGATGTGTTGTTGCCACCAGGGATAAAACAACGGTGCTTGTACCTGCGGGTGCAAGGATTGTTTACTTTACGCAAAGTTCTTTTAATGCAGTTGTCTGTTGCTTTGAGTGTACACTTTGGGTGGGATTCGCAACTTAATACCAGCGAGATGTTCTCGATAGATATCTCAAGGTGGATGATTCGTAGTAGATGCAGATGTATTTCGGTCTACTTACCTTGGCGTACTGCCCATTGCTTTTGAGCCCTTCCTTTCGTTGCAGCATAGTTAGCATTGCGGTGCCTTCCTAATCTTCTCAATTGCACAACTGTGATTTGTTTACCTCGCTAGCACTTTTATCGTCTTTTGGGAGAGAGACATCACTAGGGAAAATCACGGGACCCCGGTCCATCTTCACATTATTGTTCACACCCTCAATTTACTTTCAGATTTTACTTTCCTTTGCACCTTTTATCTCCTGCGTTGATCCTTTGTAAACGACAAGGCCGGAGGAATTGATAACTCCTCTATACTCGTTGGGAGCAAAGTTATTTGTTGTTGTGTGCAGGTCCACGACAACCCCCTAGTCAGGAAACAATTTCTGGCGACGTTGCCACCTACTTGAGTCCTACTGGTTCGATAACCTTGGTATCTTCATCGAGGGAAACTTGCTTCTGCACTGCATCTCCAACCTTCCACTTGGGGTAACCAACGAGGGGCGAGAAGCCATCACCCCGCCGCGCACGCCACTGCCGGGCGCCGCCCCGCGTCGCCGTCAGCTCGAGCCGCCCGTGTTTCCTCGCCGGAGCCGGCCGGAGCACGCCGGAACCTCGCTCCCGCGCCGGCCTCGCTGCACCTCCGCGAGCGCCGCCGGCCGCTGCGAACGCCGCCGTCCGCGCCCTCCCGCGCGCGCCGCACGCCGCCGCTCACGCCACTGGCCGTCACCGGAGCCACCAACTCCCGGGCACCCTCGTCGGCCACCACCTCCTCTCGCTGGAGCATGGCCGCACCTAGCCGGAGTTCGTCGGAGCAAGTTTTCCGAAGTCAACTCCGGTCAGATCTAGGTCGAGGACCCGATTGCTTTTTCGAGAAAACATTATTTGCGAACATGTCCCTGTTGGCAGAAAACACCTCGGCGCCGTATCCGCAATATCTCCCACACCGTGCGTCGGATTGAGGTGAAACTTTTTCCTACACGCTCGCGTTGTTCTGTACTTTAGCATGGAATTTTTTTTGCACACTTTTGAATATGAATTTATTTCAAATTCAAATTCAAATTCTGGAGGTCGTATCTTTTAAACCGTTGATCCAAATCGAGTGATTCTTTTTGCGTTAGATCACTCGTTCCATGTACTTTCTGTTCATAGCATGTGTACACAAAAATTCAAATGTTTCTTGATCTGATTAAATTCAAATTAAATTCAATTTTTCACTTGCTATGACATGCGTTGTAGTATTCCGTTTCACGTTATTCTTTTTGCATATCGGATCACTTGAGACATTTTATCGGTAAGATTCACACACTTTTCCATGTGGGCATGATTTTCACCTTGATTTCATAAATGCCCGTAGTCAAAATTCCTTACCGATGAATCTCTATCTGTTGACTCTCTCAAGGTCACTTCCATCGATCACCTTCAAGCACATCGACACCTTCGCACTTCAAAGCCTTTTTGTTTTGTTGCTAAAACCTTTTGTGTTTGTTTTGTTGATCTTTTGTTTGCCTTGTGATGTGATTGCTTATTCGAGTTCTTTAGTTTGCGATAGATTTCTCGGAGTGTGACGAGTAGAGTTGACTAGACCGTGAGAGTGAATAACTTCACCGAATGGAAAAGGCAAGTTACACTTTGACCATACCTCAACCTATATTTTCTATTATGCATGTAGCAAATTATCACTCTATGCATGTGTAGGATTATATATTAGTTATGATTTAAACCTAGTAGGATAGCCATATGTTCTGACCTTGTATTTCATTGTCGCCCTAGGATCGTGGTTGTTATATACTGCTATTGCTTTGTAGACGGGGATTGGTTGAGTTATCATTGAGCTATGTGAGGATTAATGACTTGACTAGCAAACTTAAATAAAAATCACCTCTGGGCGGGCAGGGAATGCATCCTGTGGCTCGTGCCTTATCTAAAGAGGGATCAGGGCTAAATGCTTCCCGAATGGTTGTCATGGTGTCTACCCTCTGAAGGCAGTGGGCGCCGTCCAGGCTCAAAAAGATCGGAAAGACAGTGTGACTAGTATCTTCAATGTACAACCACTTGCTATATGGGCTCTGGCTTAGATGAGTAAGGTGTGGGGAACCTGGCCCTGGTAGCTAGCTGATGTAGATATGATAGGTGTACCAGCTACCAAAGGGTGGAGGCAACCTCTTCTGAAAGACTATTTCTCACTCTTCGGGTTGAGTCCAGTGGGGAAAGTGTACAAACCTTTGTAGAGTGTAAAAACTGATCATGATTAGCCGTGTCCACGGTTACAGACAACTTTGAGAAACTGGGCATTATTGTTGTTGGATGGTCTTGATAGTTAATTCACCTTAATAAGAATTTGAGTGGGATCTTTTAATAAAGGGATGGTTGGAATTGGTGTAGCCCGATTCAACCTTACTTAGGACTAGAAAGATAAATTAAAATTTGATTAGTTGTAGTATGTGTGGAGAAAACTGGCTTTCTGCAAAACTAAACCATAAGCCTTCCTTTGACTTATCCTTCATGTAGATGTAGGTCTGTTATATCCTTTTTCGTGTGACTTGCCGTAAAAATCAGATGTACTGACCCGTTGTCGGGCTGTAACCTTCGGTGTTGCAGGATTATATACGACGAGTAAGTGATGCGATGTAGGGTTACGATGTCTATACTCAACTATGCCGGTGGAGTTGATGGACGCCACGAATCTTTTATTTTTTTTCCGATGTATTCTATTTGTAAGCTAGCCTTGAGCCATGCAGGTATGCTATATTGTAATACTGGATATTCGATGTAATATATATGACATGTGGTTTATTCTTGATATTACATCGTGTACTGTGTGTGCTAGCTATTGATCTAGGGACTAGCATAGAATGCACAGAGAGTTGTATTCTTAGTGAATTGGGTCGTTACACCCTTGCAAAGGCCAGTTTACTACGTCAGTGAGGTTTAGACCCTATCAAAGCAACGTTATCCTCACTGGTAGAAATTGGTTCTTGGTGTATTCATGGCGAGTCGGAAACTGAAACACTACTTTCAAGAGCACCCCATAACTGTGGCCAGCTCAACACCACTTGCAGATATCATCCAAAACCGGGAAGCGACGGGAAGGATTGCAAAGTGGGCCATAGAGTTGGGGGCTTATCACATCAAATACAAGCCGCGAACGGCCATCAAGTCCCAGGCGTTAGCCGACTTCATCAATGACTGGAAAGAAATCCAAATATCTCCGGATAAGCCAGTCACCAAATATCGGACGATGCACTTCGATGGAAGCCGGCAGCTCCAAGGGCCAGGAGCCGACGTGGTTCTTACCTCACCTAAAGGAGAGAAATTCTGCTATGTTCTACAGTTGTAGTTCACCTGTACCAACAATGCAGCAGAGTATGAATCCTTGCTTCATGGACTACGGCTGGCTCGTGAGATGAACATAAGTTGGATCCAATGTTATGGCGAATCTGATCTCGTTTCTCAACAAGTGTCAGGAAAATGGGATTCCAAAAATCCCATAATGGCACCTTATCGACGAGTGGTGCAAAGACAAGCCGGATTTTTCGTTGGATACCAGGTGGATCACGTGGACCGTCGGGAAAACGAAGCAGCAGATGCTCTCTCCCGACTCGGCTCTCAGCGAAAGCCGGTCCCTCCAAACGTATTCCTGGATGTCCTAACAAAGTCGTCTGTGCAACCACCAACAGAGCAAGACATAGCACAGCCGGATCCAGAGCCAGCTTTGGTTGCTGCAATTCATGCAACACCCTCATGGGTCGTACCCGGGGTTAGATGGATGTCAGTGCTATGCAAAACAAGCTCACGTGCCGGCTCAAGAACTCAGGATGATACCTATCACTTGGCCCTTTGCAGTATGGGGACTTGATATGGTGGGACCTTGAAAAAGGTCAGCCAACAAAATACCCACATATTAGTGGCAGTGGATAAGTTCACCAAATGGGTCGAAGCCGAGCCGGTCAGCAAATGTGACGCTGCGACATCTCTAAAATTCTTGAAAAAGATCATATACAGATTCGGCTACCCTCACAGCATCATTACTGATAATGGTTCTAACCTATCAGAAGGGGTTATGCAACGATTCTGCCAGAACAAGCAGAAATTATAGAGCAGGAACAGACAAAAACTGGCACTGGGGCACTAAGTTAGTAGGTTATTCCAAATATGTTGGAAAAGCTATGAAAGTTTAGCAAAACACATAGCAATATCACCCATATAAGCATGGAACAAGCAGAAATTATAGATACTTTTGGGACATATCAACATCCACAAGATTAATTCATGCTCTTCATCGAGCAGGAAAATGATAACAAAGATAATTTATGTGGTGACATGCTACCAACACATTTGAACTTCATGGTAAAGTAAGTAAGATATGCAATTCGAGTCAAGACGATAAGAAGCAAGAGTCTATATCTAGTATTGAAACTAGCAAAGTAAGAACATAAAGGTGCAAGGGCTCTCGTTGTCCGTGACTCGAATGTCTCCAAATGGTGTTGGCGTGCAAGAAGTGGGAGATGGGTTTAGAGCATAAATATACTATATAGTTTAATTGCGAACTCAATCTACTAAAACTTCACACTTGGTCTCCTTCAGAATCTTATTTTGACTCGTCCCTAGACCACTAGTCAGGCACAAGTCAAACTAATCGTCTCCCTTTAGACTTTGAGCACTCATGCAATGAATGAGCGCAAGCAAGATATGTTGGCGCTTAGGATGGAAAAATAATAAAGATGGGGAAGGAAGACAAAAAAGGTGTGAAAGGCTCACATCAATGAGGATAATCATAGGCGAGAGAAAGCCAAATGATAGATATGATGTGAGGAGTAGGGATTTCCATGCAACGGATGCACATGTGAGCTATGGAAAGCTCTCCAATGGAACTAGTGGGGGTGCATCCAACTCGCTTGATCATGAAGACCTATAACTCTTTTCAGGAGGCTCATCCTTAGAATATGCAAGCCAAGTTCTGTAGTGTAAGGATCCCTACATAGTTATGCATGAATGATATGAAAATATCTATGGAGTACAAATATTACTTTGGAGTACGAGTGTCGGTCTTTCAAAAGGAATAGTTGTGTTGCCCCTTCTCTCTTTTTTTTCTGTGTGGCCTCATTGGCTCTTTCTATTTATCTCTCATTTGTCCTATTTGGGATCTTTTCCTCACTTTAAGGGCAACACTCCATATTTTACAAGAGTATAGAAGATCTCACACTTTACAAGAAGTACTCAACATAAAAAAACTGAAAACCATCATGATGTTTGCAAATGTATGCATCTGCCAGTGTAGAAGGATATGCAATGATACTAGCGCGTCATGTAGCAATGAGGGCAAGGCCCAACTAGCATGCGGATCTACGATCAGGCAAAAGCATGTATGACATGAAGATCAAGTCATGAGATGATGGATTTTGCATGACAATGTATCTCAAAAAGGCTATGGAAATGCCTTGATAGTTAGGTATGGTGGTTGTTTTGAGGAGGGATATAATGAGGTTTATGATGAAAGAGTGTACCATGCCAAGGGTTTGGATGCACCCGCGAAGTTTGCACCAACTCTCAAGAGGAGAAAGGGCAATGCACGGTACCGAAGAGGCTAGCAAAATATGGATGGTGGAAGTGCCAACAATCGAATACTCGCATTCGTCAAAGGAACTCATGCACTTATTACCGGTAACTCTCTCTCTAATCAGGAGGTTCACAATGAGACAACTACCCCGAGGAGGATTGTTTGGAGTTTTTGTTATCCTTGCGCATCCTCGACCCATGGTACGTGAGGGTACTCTATATTCCAACCCCTCCAAAGGTTAGTTCTCAACTAAATTTTTTGTAGTTTTTGAAAATAAACCCGGATTGCCCAAAGTATGACACCTATCACTAATAGGCTCAAGCTCTTGACACCAAAAGTCCAAACATTACTTATATCAATACCTCAGAACTATTGCAAGTTACTACTATACTTATAATAGCAACCTCAATTACCTACTCAAGTCAAGACCCAAAACTCAGTGCAACAAACCAACTCTCTAAACAAGATAAGAATGATAACTCAAGATATTTCCAAAAGCAACAACCTAAATAAAATCTCTTAAAAACAATAAGCATGAAAACTAAGAGCTAAGCATGACAGCAGGTATAAAAGGATAAGGAACACATAATCAAAGTTAAGCATGAAATCTATGTTGTGTTCTAGGGTGGAGTGGAGCGTGTATATCTCCCAAACAATGTAGGCTAGGGTACAACTTGTGATGAATAGAAAGCAAAAGAAAACAAACTAAAAATTAAATGCAAGACGCTCCAAGCATAGCACATAAGATATGAAGTGATAAAAATACAGCATGGAGAACGACAAACTCATGATTGTTGATGGAGAAGGGGATGGAGGGGGCATCCCCAAGCTTAGATGCTTGAGTCTCCTTGGATATTTCTTGGGGGTGAATGGGGGCATCCCCAAGCTTGAGCTTTTGACACTCCAGGGTCTTCTTTCATCATCTTCCTTCGCACACTTGAAAACTCCCTTCATACGAAACTCATAATAAGCTGATTAGAGTGGTTAGTACACATAAATAAATAATTTTGCTCTACCAGAAATAAATTTAAATGAAGGGATACTATTTCTCAAGATTTCCAAAAAGGTTTTGCAAATAAAAAGTAAGCTTAGGATTTGTAAAATGGTGAAGAAGCAAAATGTGGCAGAATCTGTGAAAAACAGACCAACACGTAGTAAATAATTTTTTAGGGACACTTCTGCAACTCAAATAAAAAAACTCAGAACAGATCGCTAAAAGTAAATTGTATTGAGCATACTGTCAAAGAAATTCAGATAAAAAAGATTATCTAGTGATTTTAGAGAATTTTTGCAATGGAGCAAAAGTTTCTGTTTTCAGGACAGCATGTCACAACTTTTGATTTTTCTTGCAATCGGAGGCTAAAACTTGGCACAAAGCTTGAAAAAAACATAGAATGATGTTACTACAGTAGTAACAAGCATCAAGACCACTAAAACTGAAAGTAAAATTTTTTTGGGTTGCCTCCCAATAAGATCTTTCTTTAATTCCTTTTAGCTAGGCATGAAGATTTTAAAAGATGCTCTCATAAGAATAAGGATTTCAAGCAAAAGAGAGCATCAAGAAGCAAATATGAAACACATTTAAGCCTAACCCACTTCTTATGCATAGGCATCTTGTATGAAAATAAATCAAAGAAGCACAAAGCGACAAGCATTGGAAGGTGGAACAAGAACAACTTCAAAACTTTCAATAAAAATAGAGGTGTTTTAGTAACATGCAAATTTCTATAACCAAAATTTCCTCTCTCAAAATAATTTTCAATAGTATCATGAACAACAGAAAGAATATAACCATCAGATAAATAATGTCGTTCATGGCCTACAAGCACACTTGTATAGTTTTCAACACGGTCTTTAGGAACATAAGATAAATGCAACCCATCACTATGAGCAAACTTTTCCGGAATATGAGTTGGAGATTTCAAAAGGATAATAGGACAATCAAGTGTGGGTGCAATAGAAAAAATTTCATGCTTAGCATGAGGAACTATAGAACGTTCATGTCTGTAAGCATCATCCATAGTGGTATCTTGGCCATAAGTATAGAAGGCATCAACTTCATCAAAAAGGGATATTTAAAAAGAATCCATAGGATCATAACACTCATCAATATAGAAATCATACTCCTTTGGTAAGCATGGAGGGCAATCATATAAGGTAAGAGTCAAAGAGTTACTCTCATTAGAAGGTAGACATAGATGGCTCCATTCTTCCTCCTTTTGTTCATCACTCTCCTCCTCTTTTTCATCCAAGGAGCTTTTAGCTTCATTAATTTCTTCTTCCATAGAGTCCTACAAAGCATTAGTCTCTTCCTTTGGGGGAGAGAATCTCTCAAGATAATCATTAATATAATAATTTTCATTGTATTTTTCAATGCAATACTTAAGTGTAGCAAGGCTCTCAGATTTGTAAGGGGCATCATCAATATTTTTAAGAAAAGAAGTAATTTCATAGGCACCCTTAAAAGCTACAAATTCTTCTATTTTTTTGCATCATACAAATCATAATTTCCCTTACCATAAGAAGCTAAGGTCTCATTATCATTGTACTCACATTGGAAAGCAAGGTGTTTATGCCTCATAAAGCAACAAGATTCATTCCTGCAGAAAGATATATTATATATTGAGCAATTTTTTTAGCATAATCGTACGATTGATGTATTAGTCTCCATAAGTGTATCCCTTTTTGTCGGGACCCGGGGTTAGCGTATGCAAGCCTCGCTACAACACAATCATATGGAGAGCCGAGAACCGTACCCACTTCTCTCAGCAGACAAGGCCAAGCACAGAACGTTCTCGGAAAGCATCGAACGTGAGGGGCATCCCATCCAGGCCGGATGATCAACTGAAATGGGTCCTCATCGTCTGCTCACAACTCTAAATGATATGGGTGATGAACTCCCATACTCATAGACAAGTCGCCTCAATGTCGGGACCCGGGGTTAGCGTATGTAATTCCGATCATAATACAATCACATGGAGATCCGAGAGCCGTACCCACTTGTCTAAGAAGACAAGGCCAAGCACAGATCACTCTCGGTAAGCATCGAACGTGAGGGGCATCCCATCCAGGCCGGATGATCAACTGAGATGGGTCCTCATCGTCCGCACACAAGTCTAATGATATGGGTGGTGAATCCCATATTCACAGGCAAGTCGCCTCAACCATGTTATCGATTGGATCATAACCCTTACATAGACTTACTCCAGCCCGATCACTTAGTCGGGATCTCGGGCGGGCTCGATCATACAACAAAATGTGCCACGTGACAGAGTCACGAGCAATCGCATCGCGATGCCCCAAGCTGCGCACATCTAAGGGCCACTTGGTGTATAAAAGACCGCCGGCAAGAACACAACTAAGCTATCGAACCCCACACTAAGACATGCATGTTATAATCATACACGCAGCATACATGTCCAGTGTAAACAGCAGGTAATCACAACATGAACTCTACAAACTCATAGTCTTTATAACTTCTGCTAAACAGAGCAGACATAGTAGTTGTATTACAAGCAGAGATCACATGAATGTGATCCAACATTACATCAAACATCAACGGAAGAAAACTATGTCTTAGTAAAGACAAGTTTAACAAATGGCTTAAGAAGCCTGAAAGAAAAGTACAACGACCCTCCAAAGGGCACAGGCTGCTTCCTGGAACTATACGACATTGGTCCACGTCGAGCTCGAGGTAGAGGCCACCATCAGGGTCAGTGGTCTCGTCTCTAAAACATAGAATAAGCAAACGTGAGTACAAAGTCGTACTCAGCAAGACTTACATAGGAACTATACTACTCATGCACATGTATCAAGGCAAAGGGAGGTGGGGTTTCACTTGCAGAAGTGCCAGCTTTGACTTTGCTAATTCTGAACTACGAGTACAAGAGAGAGGTAAGAACGTACACGAGTCCAAGTAACAGTCTCCAATCAATACTCCACTATGGTGCCTTCCTCGACTTCCCCACGAGGAAGCACGCCATAGCACTCACACTTATCTTGGTGTGTTTTAGAAGTATCCGATTCAAGTTATCTATGATCAAGTAAAGGTCTCCAAGTAGTCCATAACCGCGGACACGGCTATTCGAATAGTTCATTAACCCTGCAGGGGTGTACTGCTACACACACGCCTCATCAGTTACCGCCTGGGGATGGACCCTTCAAGTGAGTACCGGCGAGGATGCTGCCACGACACTTCACTCACGGCACCATCTCTAGTCCTAGGGAGTCGCCTATTTGAGTTGGGATCACAATCGGAATCCGGCCGATTGTTCCGATGCGGACTCAAACGTTGTGTGACCGCCATCAAGCTCAACTCGATCATGATCACTTGATTCAATGTGCCCACAACCTACGCCAACCACTTACCTTGGTTCCACCTACTTGAGATCGTTAAAGGGCGAACTACTTGCGACTCCTGGACTGGTCCGGGGTGAGGTACTAGGCCGAGAGGGGTCAGTGAGCCCAATGTGTTGTCGTACTCTTGGTCTTGGATAACAACACAAGAACTCGGGCCTAAGGCAGTGTTCAACGAGACAACCCACTGTGTACTCCTACACAGCCTCTCATCATTCACCTTTGTTTAGAGTAGATTCACCAACACGTTAACACCATCATTCACATGATCACTACCATCCCGACTCACATCAAAATAGCCTCAGGTAACAACTCTAAGCATGCAATAAGCTGTAACAGTTGCAGGGGCCACATGATATCAACCAACTCCTACATCTGCTAGGATTGTGGTTTGCTTACTACTATGACAAAATGATAGGTCATGCAAAGGAATAGGTTCAATTAGCGGTAGAACATATCATGGTGACATCCTAAACATGCATTTGCGAGAATGAGAGGGAACTGAGATTTTATAGACATGATCAAAGAGGGGGTTGCTTGCCTTGCTGACGATCACGATGTAACACTCTTCTGACGTGAGGTTGAACTCGTCTCCGAGATCAACTCTACCGAGAAGATGCAATCACCGAAGCACTGGAAGTAAAGCACAATCAAAATAATACAATGCACATTCAATATGCAAAACAAAGCATGGCAGTGTGCTGATGTGACCTATGTTTGAATTGCCACATTTTAATTGAAGTTCATTTGAAAAGTAAATTCAAATTCAAACTTCAAATGTTATTCAAATTTGGTCAACTTGCATTTGCTAAAATTTGTTCATTGTAAACCAAGGTATCAATATGTGTGAAATGCTTCTGAAGTACAAGTGATGTGTGATGCATTTCAAAGTTTGAAGTTGGAATATCAATTGAATTGAATTTGAAATAATTCCAATTAAATCAAATAGCAAAAGCTACTGATCCCTTTTTAAGATCAACTCCAACATAGTTGAAAGTTGGAAATTTGGATAGAGGATTTTCTCCTGATAATTTTTCATATATTATATGTTTAATTTTGAGTTAAAATGAATTTTCTATGATTTTTCAAAGTTTCAGCCATTTTCTGGAATTTACTGAATAAATTAAATTGATTTAATCTTTACTGCGTCATCACTAGGTCATGCTGACGCCAGGGTTGACCAGTCAACTGACAGGGCGGCCCCACCTGTCAGCCTCACTTGGGTTAACTAAATCTGTTTAATTTTAACCCGGATTTATTAAGGGGCTGGGCCCACTGTCAGCGAGAGGAGAGGAGGGATTAGGAGCTGGGTTAGGGCTGACTGGCCGGCGTCTTGACGCCGGCGGCTCTGCCACGGCGGTGCCCTCGCCGGAGTGGCGATTCCAGCCACGGGAAGGCACGGGGGGGGGGGGGCACCAAAGTGCTCCCCGTGGCCTCACGCACCCACTGGTGCATGCCAGCGACCTCGAGGAGGCCTAGAGCCACGACGGCGACGATGGAGCACGGCGGCCGTGCTCGTGCTCGACGGAGTTGGCGACTTGAACCGCGGGGAGGATAACGGAAAAGTGGGAAAACAGCGCCAGCTCACCGTGAGCATGAAGGAGAGGTTAGAGAGCTCGGGGAGGCGTCGGAGGAGGCGTATTTGACGACGAGGTCCGGCAGCCGGCGACGAGAACGACGAAGGGGACGCCAGCTCTCGGGGCTCCTTGGTCCAATTGAAGGCGCGGGATGACGAAGTCGACGATGGCGGATGCACTGGACCAGCTGGCGCGGCGAGTGGAGGTCAGTGGCCGCGCTGGCGCACGTCGGCGGCGACGGTAGCGCTCGGGTCTTCGCGGGAACGCACGGAAGAGAGAGGCGAGAGGGTTCCAGAGGGGGGGGAAAGGAACTGGGAGCTTCCAGGCGTCGCGGTGGCACAAGGAGAAGGCAGGGGGAAGGTCCTAGGTGGCCTCAGTGGCGTGCACGGCGGCAAGCCCGCCACCGAGCTGCTTGCCGGGGAGGAGGAAGACGACAACGCGTCTGGTGGGCCGGGCCGAGGCGAAAGGTAAGTGGGCTCTGCCCTGTGCGAAAGGTAAGGCTTTCTGTCTTTCTTTTCTTATTTTCTTTTCTGTTGTCTGTTTGCCCAAAAAAAAATAGTTAGGGCATTTATAAAAATCCCCAAACATTTTTATAAAACCTAGGTGACTATATAGAAGTCAAACCCAAGTTTTGCGAATATTTTAAATTCAAATAGACAAATGATTTAATTTCCAAGCCACTATTTGAATTGTTGAAAAATCTATGAGCATGGGATTAATCCCAAATCACTTTTAAAATGATCATACTCATTTTTAGGATTTTTCAAAACATCCAAAAGATTTTTGGAAAAAGATTTATTTCTGGCCTTGTTATTTAATTCATTTAGGGCTTTTCTTTTCCCCATTTCCTTTTCTTTTGCAATTTTTTTCAAGATGCAAAAAAAATGCAAGCTAGGTTAAACACAAACCTACTTTTGTGGTTCTGAGAACTCGCCCCCACTCAAAAGAATCTCGTCCCGAGATTCAGAAGTCGTCGGGTGGAAGGTGGGGTACTCAGCTCGTAGACGAGTCTCTTGTTCCCAGGTGGCTTCTTGCTCTGAATGATGTGACCACTGCACCTTGAGGAATCTGATCTTCTGACGTCTGGTGCTACGCTCGGCTTCATCAAGAATACGAACATGGTACTCTCGATATGAAAGGTTATCTTGGAGATCAAGCGTTTCGTGGTCTACTTCGCGGATGGGGTCCTTGAAGCAACGCCTGAGTTGAGAGACGTGGAAGACATCATGAACCTGGGAGAGGTGAGGGGATAGTTCCAATTGGTAGGCAACTTCTCCACATTTGGCGAGAATGCGAAAGGGGCCGATATAACGTGGGGCCACCTTGCCTTTGATACCGAAGCGATGGGTACCCTTCAGAGGAGTAACCCGAAGATAAGCCTTCTCATCCAGATTATAGCTTTCTTCCCTATGATGACGATCATAAAAGCTTTTCTGACGAGACGAACCTGCTCTTCTGCATCCTGAATCAAATCCGGTCCAAAGAATTGTCTTTCACCGGTTTCTGACCAGTTTAGGGGTGTTCGACATTTCCGTCCATAGAGAAATTCAAAAGGAGCCATGCCCAAACTAGATTGAAAACTATTGTTATATGCAAATTCGGAAAAAGGAAGAGAATTCTCCCATTTCTTTCCGAAAGAGATAACACAAGCTCTGAGCATGTCTTCGAGAATTTGATTGACCCTTTCTACTTGACCACTGGACTGTGGGTGATAAGCGGTGCTAAAGGAGAGGTGGGTTCCCATAGCATTCTGGAAACTTTCCCAAAATCGAGAAGTGAAAAGACTACCACGGTCTGAATTGATTTCCAAAGGAACACCGTGAAGTGACACGATTCGGGAGACATACAAGTCCGCTAACTGGCTAGCAGTTATAGACTCACGAACGGGAAGGAAGTGAGCAACTTTTGAAAGTTGATCAATGACAACGAAGATGGCATCATTTCCTTTCTGGGTTTTTGGAAAGCCGGTGATGAAGTCCATACTGACTTTATCCCACTTCCACTCGGGGATAGGCAAAGGTCTAAGAGTACCAGCAGGTCTTTGATGTTCTGCCTTAATGCGACGACAAACATCACATTCAGCAATGAACTGAGAAATTTCTCTCTTCATCGTAGTCCACCAAAATCTCTGGCGTAGATCTCGGTACATTTTTGTGCTACCGGGATGAATGGAGAGGGGTGTGTCATGGTCTTCTTTGAGGATGAGTTGCCTTAGTTCCCTATTCTTAGGTACTACCAAACGATTTTCAAAGAATACCGTTCCTTTGCTATCTGTGGAGAAACATTTAGCAACTCCGCTAGCAATGTTCTCCTTGATCCGGCGAACACCCCGTGCACGCCTTTGGGCAACTATGATTTGATCCTAAAGGGTTGGTTTCTCCACCAAGTTGAAAAGAGATCCACGAGGAACAATCTCAAGATTGAGCTTTCGAAATTCCTCATGAAGAAGTGGTTGATACTGTTGTAACATGAGGTTGTTACAATACGATTTACGACTTAGTGCATCAGCCATGACATTGGCTTTGCCTGGGGTGTAAGAAATTCCTAAGTCATAATCTTTTATCAACTCCATCCGGCGTCTTTGCCTGAGATTAAGATCTGGCTGGGTGAAAATGTATTTGAGGCTTTGGTGGTCGGAATAGATCTCACAACGATTACCAAGGAGGTAATGTCGCCAAGTTGTTAGGGTATGAACTACGGCAGCGAGTTCAAGATCATGGGTAGGATAGTTCTCTTCATGTGGCCGCAACTGGCGTGAAGCATAAGCTACCACATGTCGATCTTGCAGAAGTATGCATCCTAACCCTTGCCGTGAAGCATCACAATAGATCTCGAAATCCCTTTTGGTGTCTGGAGGAGCAAGTACGGGTGCAGAAGTCAATCTTCTTTTTAGCTCTTGAAAGCTTTCCTCGCACTTGGGAGTCCATTCGAATTTCTTCTCTTTCTTGAGGAGTTCAGTCAGAGGCTTTGCAACTTTAGAAAAGTTCTCGACGAAGCGGCGACAATAGCTTGCTAAGCCAAGAAAACTCCTAACTTGCTTAACCGATTCAGGTGGAGTCCATTCAAGGACGGCCTGAACTCTCTCGGGATTGACAGCAATGCCTTTTGCAGAAATCACGTGGCCTAAGTAGGTCACTTCTGGTAGCCAGAATTCACACTTGGAGAATTTAGCATAAAGGCGATGCTCTCTAAGTTTCATCAATACCAGCCTAAGATGTTCTGCGTGATCTTCTTCGTTCTTCGAGTAGATGAGAATGTCATCAAGATAAACTACCACAAATTTATCTAAGTACTCCATGAAGATCGAATTCATCAAGCGCGAGAATGTGGCGGGGGCATTGGTTAAACCGAAGGACATGACGGTGTACTCGTAAAGACCATAACGAGTTGTGAAAGCCGTTTTGGGAATGTCCTCGTTTCTGATTTTTATTTGATGATAACCTAATCTCAAATCCATCTTGGAGAAGACAGAGGATCCTGCAAGTTGATCATAAAGATCATTGATCCTGGGCAGTGGGTACTTGTTCTTTATCGTCGCTAGATTTAGCGGGCGATAGTCTACGCACATCCTTTCTGTTCCATCTTTCTTCGTTACGAACAGAACGGGGCTACCCCATGGAGATGAGCTAGGGCGGATGAAGCCTTTTGCCAACGAAGCTTCAAGTTGGATTTTTAGCTCAGCTAACTCACGTGGGGCCATTCTATATGGGCGTCTGGATATTGGTGCGGTTCCTGGGATAAGATCTACCACAAATTCTACAGATCTGTCAGGTGGTATTCCTGGCATCTCTTCTGGAAAGACATCCGGGAAGTCACGAACCACCGGAATATCTTCAAGGTCTGGAAGAGGAAGCACATTTAAAGAATGCACCTGGGTTTTAGAGCTTGGTGAGGTGTACTTGATTGTCTGGCCTGATGGATGGGTTAGTTTCACTGACTTGGCTTTACAATCAAGGACAGCATTCTGTCTTGATAACCAATCCATAGCTAGGATGACATCAATGTCTGAAGACTTGAGGGCTATAAGTGAGGCAAGGAATACTAAACCCTCAATTGCAATTTCATTCTCATGACTCACCATGGTGGTGTGCCATCTGGATCCAGGGGCTTGCACAACTAAGGGGGTGGATAACATCGAAAAAGAGATGTCATGTGACAGTGCAAAGTCATGGGATATGAATGAGTGAGATGCTCCTGGGTCAAAAAGAACCGAAGCTGGGGTGGAATTGACAGGAAGGGTTCCGAGTACAACATCGGTTGAATTGTGGGAATCTAGAATGGATACATGATTCACATAACCATGTTCATAAACAGGAGGCTTGACCTTGGAAGTCTTGGGTGGTGGCTTGCCACGACGAAAGTTTTGCTTTGGTTTAGGTGTGGTGGCTACATGATTTTGGGGACACTCTCGAACATTGTGGCCTGATTGTCCACATTGGAAACAAACACCACGTGGAATGAAAGGAACTTGAGCACTTGATTGTCCAACAAAATTCCAAGGAGGAAGATAGGGTTGAGGTGGACGATATATAGTGGTTGGGGGTCTAGAAGCACTTACAGCATGACTGACGTCATTGAAGGGAATCCATACACAGCGTTTTCGAGAAACTGGGCCAGAAGATTGGGCAAACTCACGATCACGCTTGCGAGACTCTTCATATAACTCATTTCCATACTCGGCCTTGAAGGATTTGTCGACCAAGTCCCTGAAGTTGACGAACTCGTGAAGGTTCAGGTCATGACGAAGGACGGGGCTAAGTCCCTTGCGGAACCTTGCTTGTTTCTTGGCATCGGTGGATACTTCTTCTTGTGCATAACGTGCTAGACGAGTGAACTCAGTCCGATACTCATGAACAGTCATCTTTCCTTGGGTCAGATTGCAAAATTCTTCTCTCTTGCGCTCCATCAACTGATCCGTAATATGGTAACCTCGGAAGTCATCACAGAACTCTTGCCAAGTCACCATGTGATCAAATGGTTGCATTGCCACGAAGTTTTCCCACCATTGAAGAGCAGCACCTTCCAGAAAGTATGCCGCGAATAGCACACGATCACTTGGAGCAACATGGGCTGTCTCAAGCTTACGCTCGAGGGAACGAAGCCAATCATCGGCTTCAAGGGGCTCGGAAGGACATCGGAATACTGGCGGGTTGAGGAGAATGAAATCCTGGATGGTGACAACATTAAGATGCTGACGAGAAGTGTTCTGCTCAATACGCTCGAGAAGACGTGTCTGATCACGAAGATTCTGTTCAGCCTCCATCATGATTTCTGCCGTTGAGGTTGGTGGTGGAGGTTCTTCATCGTCCACGTAACTAGAACTGGGATCAACACCTTGATTTGCACCAGACATTCTGTGTGATAAGAATCAACAATCAGAATAGGATTTAGGACACAAATCTATGCTAAGATAGAAGACTATAATGCAATAGCATCAAAGCCACAAAGGGACAGCATAACGGCTGTACCGGGATGGAAATTGGGACAACCTACAGGATATCGGACATCACTTCCACAGAAACACTATGGAATGATGGTTCAAAAAAGACCACAACACTCCTACAGCTACAAAGAAGCAAACAACGAGATGTCCTAGTAAGACATAGATGAGCCTAGTCCTATCTTCCCGTAGAATAAGATGAGGTTGACTCAGAACTCAGATCGATGAGGATAAGGAGAAAAAAGAAGTCTTACGTTGTTCCCTTATACCAATAGTAACTATATAACTATAGAATGCTAGACTCGACATCGGCCAAAGGTTTGATAATCCTACAGGCAGTCCTGCTCTGATACCAAGTCTGTCGGGACCCGGGGTTAGCGTATGTAATTCCGATCATAATACAATCACATGGTGAGCCGAGAGCCGTACCCACTTGTCTAAGCAGACAAGGCCAAGCACAGATCACTCTCGGTAAGCATCGAATGTGAGGGGCATCCCATCCAGGCCGGATGATCAACTGAGATGGGTCCTCATCGTCCGCACACAAGTCTAATGATATGGGTGGTGAATCCCATATTCACAGGCAACTCTCCTCAACCATGTTATCGATTGGATCATAACCCTTACATAGACTTACTCCAGCCCGATCACTTAGTCGGGATCTCGGGCGGGCTCGATCATACAACAAAATGTGCCACGTGACAGAGTCACGAGCAATCGCATCGCGATGCCCCAAGCTGCGCACATCTAAGGGCCACTTGGTGTATAAAAGACCGCCGGCAAGAACACAACTAAGCTATCGAACCCCACACTAAGACATGCATGTTATAATCATACACGCAGCATACATGTCCAGTGTAAACAGCAGGTAATCACAACATGAACTCTACAAACTCATAGTCTTTATAACTTCTGCTAAAAAGAGCAGACATAGTAGTTGTATTACAAGCAGAGATCACATGAATGTGATCCAACATTACATCAAACATCAACGGAAGCAAATTATGTCTTAGTAAAGACAAGTTTAACAAATGGCTTAAGAAGCCTGAAAGAAAAGTACAACGACCCTCCAAAGGGCATAGGCTGCTGCCTGGAACTATACGACATTGGTCCACGTCGAGCTCGAGGTAGAGGCCACCATCAGGGTCAGTGGTCTCGTCTCTAAAACATAGAATAAGAAAACGTGAGTACAAAGTCGTACTCAGCAAGACTTACATAGGAACTATACTACTCATGCACATGTATCAAGGCAAAGGGAGGTGGGGTTTCACTTGCAGAAGTGCCAGCTTTGACTTGGCTAATTCTGAACTACGAGTACCAGAGAGAGGTAAGAACGTACACGAGTCCAAGTAACAGTCTCCAATCAATACTCCACTATGGTGCCTTCCTCGACTTCCCCACGAGGAAGCACGCCATAGCACTCACACTTATCTTGGTGTGTTTTAGAAGTATCCGATTCAAGTTATCTATGATCAAGTAAAGGTCTCCAAGTAGTCCATAACCGCGGACACGGCTATTCGAATAGTTCATTAACCCTGCAGGGGTGTACTGCTACACACACGCCTCATCAGTTACCGCCTGGGGATGGACCCTTCAAGTGAGTACCGGCGAGGATGCTGCCACGACACTTCACTCACGGCACCATCTCTAGTCCTAGGGAGTCGCCTATTTGAGTTGGGACCACAATCGGAATCCGGCCGATTGTTCCGATGCAGACTCAAACGTTGTGTGACCGCCATCAAGCTCAACTCGATCATGATCACTTGATTCAACGTGCCCACAACCTACGCCAACCACTTACCTTGGTTCCACCTGCTTGAGATCGTTAAAGGGCGAACTACTTGCGACTCCTGGACTGGTCCGGGGTGAGGTACTAGGCCGAGAGGGGTCAGTGAGCCCAATGTGTGGTCGTACTCTTGGTCTTGGATAACAACACAAGAACTCGGGCCTAAGGCAGTGTTCAACGAGACAACCCACTGTGTACTCCTACACAACCTCTCATCGTTCACCTTTGTTTAGAGTAGATTCACCAACACGTTAACACCATCATTCACATGATCACTACCATCCCGACTCACATCAAAATAGCCTCAGGTAACAACTCTAAGCATGCAATAAGTTGTAACAGTTGCAGGGGCCACATGATATCAACCAACTCCTACATCTGCTAGGATTGTGGTTTTCTTACTACTGTGACAAAATGATAGGTCATGCAAAGGAATAGGTTCAATTAGCGGTAGAACGTATCATGGTGACATCCTAAACATGCATTTGCGAGAATGAGAGGGAACTGGGATTTTATAGACATGATCAAAGAGGGGGTTGCTTGCCTTGCTGACGATCACGATGTAACACTCTTCTGACGTGAGGTTGAACTCGTCTCCGAGATCAACTCTACCGAGAAGATGCAATCACCGAAGCACTGGAAGTAAAGCACAATCAAAATAATACAATGCACATTCAATATGATAAAACAAAGCATGGAAGTGTGCTGATGTGACCTATGTTTGAATTGCCACATTTTAATTGAAGTTGATTTGAAAAGTAAATTGTCAGAACCCTCTGTTAGGTATGTGCTAGGGTTAGCTAGTGCCTTTGCATCATGTCAAAATTTCAAATGAAATCAAATTCAAAATCCAAATGGGAGAAGGAACACCCCCAGATGAATTAATTCAAAAAGGCCAGATAAAAATCTTCTCCAAAAATTCATGTTAGAGTTTTGAAAAGTCTTATAAATGAGTGTGATCACATATCAAGTGATGTGGGACCCACCCCATGCTCATAGATTTTTCGAATATTCAAACAGTGCCTTGGAATTAAAGAAATACCCCTATTTGATTTAAAATTCAAATCTTTTGAATTTTAAAAATGTTGAAAGTTTATGAGTGGCTAGTCTATATTATTATGAAGCCACATAAAAAATTTCAGCAGTTAATAAAATGATTTGGTATTTTTACCAAAGTCAAAACAAATATACAAAAAAACAGAAAGGAAAGATTAAACAGAAAAAGGAAAAGAACTTACCTGTCGCCCAGGCGAGGCCCACTCACCTCAACCGGCCCAGCCCAGCCTCCCCGCTTGGCGTCTTCCTCCTCACGCCCCGAAGCTGCTCGGTGGAATGCATGCAGCACTCCACCGACGCCGCCGACGAACAGCAGCCACGCAGCAGCTTCCCTCCGCTACCTCTTCGCGCCTGGAGGCTTCTGGACGTCCCTTGCACCTTCTCCCCCACGAGCGCAGTTCTTCCTCCCTCTCTCTCGCTCGTTCTCGACGCCGACGAAGACCACCCGAAGCTTGCGCCGGAGTGGCCGCTGCACCCGCGTGGCCACCGTGCTCCCCGCGACACCTCGAGCTGTCCAGAGGAACCGCAGTCGTCGTCTTCGTCTTCCCGTGCGGTGAATCGAGCCAAGGAGCCCCGGAGACGCCGCCATCGTCACCAAGTCGCCGCCGGCCACCGTGAAGATCCTCGCCGAATTCGGTCGCCGTTGAGCCCTCCCCGCCTCCAACCTCCGCACCACCGCACTCCCCGCATCTCGGTGTGCGTTTCCCCTCACCTAGTTAGCCCCCTCTCGCTCTGTATCCTACGCCACCATGGGAGCCGAGCTCCGTCACCGCCATGGCCGACAGTGAGGTCGCTCCTGTGAACCGTTGTCTTCGTGATGGTGTCCATGGAGTTCCCGGAGCCACCAGGAGCACAACACCCTACTTCTTGCCCCCTGCTTTGCACGGTAGCGCCATCCGCGTTGCCGCCGTGCTCCGGTTGCCGCCGGGGAGGTCCCCGCCGTCGTCTCCGTCACCCCCTGGCCACACCATGGCTTCCACGTGAAGCGCGAGTGCACGGGCTGCACTCCAGTGCCTCCGGCGCTGCGAATCATGCCCCGCACCGCCGTCCCGAGGAGCTCCGCCGTGCTGTATGGTCGCCGGCGTTGAGCCGCCGGCGAGATGACGTGGACGGGCGATTAGCACAATTTAACCACCCCTAGAGTCACTTACAGGTGGGCCTAGAACCCCTCTAATCTCTCTGTTAATTTAACTTAACAGGGATTTATCCCAAAGAGGCTGACAGAGTGAACCCACAGGTCATTTTGACCAGAGTCAAGCCCCTGATGTCATGCTGATGTAGTGATGACGCAATAATGAATTTCCAGATATTTTTGAATTAAAAATAATTCCAGAAATTCCAGAAAATACCCCAAACTTTGGAAATTCATAGAAAATTCATATTAACTCCAAATTGGACAAATAATGTATGAAAAATGATCAGGAGAAAATTATCTTTCCAAATATGCAAGTTTCAAATCTGTTTGAGTTGAATTTAAAAATGGACCAGTAGCATATGTCATTTGGTTTATTTGAATTTAATTGAAATTCAAACCAAATGCTTTTGCTACTTGGACCATGGAATTATGATGTAATTCAACCACACTTCAGAGGCATATCATACACATTTGAAGTTGATTCAAAATGATCAAACTATGTCACATTCAACTTGGCTAAGTTAAATTCAAATGTGGATTTTGAAATTGCATTTCAAATGCAATATACTCCACTTAAATGGAATTGCCTCACACATCAAAACTTATACTTCAAGTTTCAACATTCATTCATGTGCTTGAGCATTGCATTCATATTGATTGCTACTTCGTGCTTTGTTTGTCGAGTAGAGGTGGAACCGGAGCAGGAGGTTGCAACCTTCGTTGAAGACCCCAAACCCGAACCTCGTCAGCAAGGCAAGCAAACCCCCATTGATCATGTCGATAAAATCCCACTTCCCTCTCATGTCTCGCTTATGCATTGTATAGGATGATCACAATGTTACGATTCTACCGCATAGATGAACCCATTCCTTTGCATGACCTATCTTTTGTCACAGTAGTAAGCAAACCATAATCCTAGCAAATGTAGGAGTTGATTGATATCATGTAACCCCTGCAATGCTACTGCTTATTGCATGCTTAGTATGATACCATGTTGTTACTGTGATGTGAGTCGGGATGGGAATGATCATGTTGATGATGGTAAAAAAGTGTTGGTGAATCGACCCTAATACAAGGTGAACGATGAGAGGCTGTGTAG
Organism: Bromus sterilis; assembly: GCA_950022295.1. NCBI lineage: Eukaryota > Viridiplantae > Streptophyta > Magnoliopsida > Poales > Poaceae > Bromus > Bromus sterilis. The sequence goes on along the minus strand of OX465599.1, from coordinate 275,474,590 downwards.
GAGTACACAGTGGGTTGTCTCGTTGAACACCGCCCTAGTACGAGTTCTTGTGTGGTGATCCAAGATGAAGAGTACAACCACACATTGGGCTCACTGACCCCTCTCAACTTACTAACTCATCCCTTTCGATGTCCAGATGTCGCAGTAGTTCGGAGTTCTGGTAGGCTTGTGGCCTGGATGCTAAGTGAGAGAACGGCTCACCCGAGACCGGCTTATGCACCACGCACACATCGCTTGGGTCCACTTCGGTAAACCGGCCGGGTTCACGATAGTGGTAACCAACCCAAGTAGGCGACTTTCTCGGACTAGATCGGCTATGAGGTAACAGTTGTGGTGAGCATCCTCGCTGGCACCCCTTGAATGGTGTCGAGATCAAAGGCGGTAAATGATGGTCATGTGTGTGTAGCGGTACACCCTTGCAAGGTTAACAAAACTATTCGAATAGCCGCGTCCGCGGTTATGGACTACTTGGAAATCTTAGCTTGATTATTAGATAACTTGAACCGGATACTTCTAAAACACACCAAGATAAGTGTGAGTGCTATGGCGTGCTTTCTCGTGGGGAAGTCGAGGAAGGCACCATAGTGGTGTATTGGTTGGAGAAAGTAGTGGACTCGTGTACGCTTCTTACCTCAAAGTCTGGTACTCGTAGTTCAGGATTAGCCAAGTCAAAGCTGGCATTTCTGCAAGTGAAACCCCACCTCCCTTTACCTTGATACATGTGGATGAGTAGTATAGCTCCTATGTAAGTCTTGTTGAGTATGCCTTTGTACTCATGTTTGCTTAATCTATGTTTTAGATGACGCCACTGACCCCGAAGGTGGCTTCTTCATCGAGCTGGACGACTGAAGTTAAGCTAGTCTAGTCCCAGTCAGCAGACTGGTTCCCTCGTGGAGGGCTTTGTGTTTAAATAACGCTTCTTAAGCCATTTGTTAAACTTGTCTGTACTCAGACATAATTTGCTTCCACCTGTGTTGTAATGTTGGATCACATGTATGTGATCTCTGTGTGTACTCTATAAGAGTTATAAATAAAATGTACACTTTGTAGAGAATTGCAATGGTACCTACTGTTCATACAAGGCATGTGTGCTGCGTGTATGTTTATAACATGCATGTCTTTGTATGGGTTTTCGAGACCTTAGTTGTGTTCTGGCTGGCGGTCTTTCATAAACCAAGTGGCCCTTAGATGTGCGCAGCTTGGGGCATCACGATGCGATTGCTCGAGACTCCGTCTCGTGCACACTTTGTGGTATGATCGAGCCCGCCCTAGACCCCGACTAAGTGATCGGGCTGGAGTAAGTCTATGTAAGAGTTTTGAGATAGTCGGTAGTATGGTTGAGGCGACTTGTCTTTGAATATGGGAGTTCACCACCCATATCATTTGACTTGTGTGCGGACGATGAGGACCCATCTCAGTTGATCATCCGGCCTGGATGGGATGCCCCTCACGTACGATGCTTTCCGAGAATGTTCAGTGCTTGGCCTTGTCTGTTTAGACAAGTGGGTGCGGTTCTCGGCTCTCCATATGACTATGTCTTAACTGTACTTGCATACGCTAACCCCGGGTCCCGACAGACTTGGTATCAGAGCAGAACTGACTGTAGGACTAGTAGCCTTGGCTGAAGTCGAGTCTAGCTTTCTATAATTATATAGTTACTCTGGGTATATAAGGGAACAACGTAAGGCTTCTTTTTTCTCCTTACCCCTTCGTTCTGTTTGCTTCCTTGTAGCCGTAGGAAAGTTGTGTTCATTTTCATAGATTGGTTATGCTCCCTGTTTTTTTACATCGTATATAAGTGTTGTTTCCATGTTGGAAGAAATTGTCATTTCTTACAATTACAGCCGTTATGTTGTCCGAGTCATTCCAGGTTTATCTCATAATCTGATGCATTTGCAAACTCCTTTCTGTTTCAGATGGCAGATCTTCCCCCTCGGCAGATTGTTCGTTTGACCAGGTGCCTCGGTGTGGGTGGCCATCCCGCCACGTTGATCGAGATGATGTCCTATGTGGGATATCGATGGTACCCTGAGTACACCATCGAGGAGCAGTTCCACGACTTCAACCAGACGCAGTTCCACTGCATTGTCCGGATCTGCTCGCACCACGTTGGAGTCACCCAGCCTATCCACTTTGGACATGGCATTGGCGTTACCGAGAACATGGCTGTGCAGGATGCTGCATATTCATGTATTACCCTGCTGAGAGAGGAGCACACCATGCTGAGAGAGACTTCTTTCCGCTATATCCCTGCTGCACTTCCAGGAGAAGAGGGATATTACACCGGACTCTACTCAGATCACTCTGCAGAGGATCCAGCACTCCAGGTGACTGCTAGGTTTGCTAGTGACAGAGATCGTGATGCACGCGCTCTCCGTTTTGAGCTCCACGCCACCCGTGTTCGTCTGTACCGAGCACTGACGCTCTTGGCACCCTTTGTGAGCGTGGGATCAGTTGAGTTTGATGCGATCTACCCAGTGAGGACTCAGATGCCTTCTCGAGTTGCTTGGCCCAAGATTGGAGGCATTTTTCCACCCCGTGGTCCTTTGCTTCCACCCTACACTGGACCTAGGCCCCATCCTTGCCCAAATGGATATCAGGGTCCACAAGCCTCCGTGTTTTCCAATGGTCACCTCCAGCTACCGGGATACACGGGTAACTTTTATGAGGACTACTATGGAGATGGAGATGAGTGAGACCGCCTGTGGTCTTACTTAGTGAGGATGTAGTAGTATCCTAGTATATTGTAAGCAAGGTGTCTAAGTTCCAGAGGCTTAGATAAATAATGTATAGGAAGTCAGAGTGCCTCTGAAGGATGTATCATCATCATCACGTTTGTATTAGCTTGGTGCTTGTACTAAAACGATGTATGGTTTGTATGACAGCTTGTGAATATATGGCTTGTATGCTTTATCACCATGTTGTCAAGATGATTAGTTCCTTTGCTCTGTAATACTTCCAGTACTTCAATACCTTGTTTAGATTCTTCAAATCAACTCTGTTTGACTTTGTTTTTCACATTCAGGATGTCTCAAGGAACCCGTGGCCAGATTGGTCGTAACCAAGGTCGTGGGAACAACCAGGAGGAAGACAACCTTCCACCCCCACCCACAATGGCACAAGTTCTGATGGAAGTGGAGAGGAACCGCCGTGACTCTCACCACCTGCTGGAAGTCATTGCACGCAACACCACTCAGCAGCGCAATGAGTTGGTGTCCCTGAACAACTTCATCCGACTTCATCCCCCGGTTTTTAGTTACTCCACCGAGCCCCTTGACGCCGATGACTGGCTCCGCAACATCGAAAGGAAGCTCCAAGCAGGCCGTGTTGCAACTGGTGACAAGGTCAGCTATGCCACCTATCACCTCGAAGGTGCAGCTAGTTCTTGGTGGGAGAACTTTCTGAATATGCGACCCGTTGGACCACCTGCATCTTGGGAGGAGTTCTGCACGTCCTTCCGCGAGCACCACATTCCCAAAGGTCTCATGGACCGCAAGCGTGAGGAATTCTGTAACCTCACTCAAGGCAGAAGAACCGTGGACGAGTTTAGTCGTGAGTTCAACCGACTTGCTTGTTATGCAACTGAAGAAGTCTCCACCGACTCCAAGAAACAAGAGAGGTTCCGTCGTGGCCTCAACTCCGGACTCCGTCGCGAGCTCAACCTTCATGACTTTGCCACTTTTCAGGTCCTTGTCAACAAGGCCATCAAGGCAGAGGACATGAACACCCCCAACGACTTTCGCAAACACCCCAGAGATGACAGTTCATCCAGTTCTGGCTCCCAGAAGCGCAAGATCTGGATCCCCAACAGCATGTTCCGCCAGAACAACCCCCCGAGGCCATCCTATGTGGCGCCTCGTCCACCCACCCAGTTCCACCCAGCTCCACCAAACCACCCAGCTCCACGCACTGTTTTCGGAGCCTGTTACAAGTGTGGTCAGGCAGGCCACTATTCTCGAGAGTGTCCCCAGAACTAGCTCCAACACGAGAATGCTCCACCACGTGCCGGAGGAAAGAACAACAACAACAATGGCCGTGGCAAGCCACCCCAGAAGGTCTACACCGCCAAACCCGCTCCTTCCGCCACTCGTGGACGTCTGAACCAGATTGCTGCCGAAGAGACTGACGACACCACAGACGTCATTCTTGGTACGCTCCCAGTCAATTATGTTCCTACTTCCGTTCTTTTCGACCCAGGAGCATCTCATTCATTCATGTCGGAAAGTTATGCACTTCGTCATGAGTTACCCTTTGTTGAATTGTCCACCCCGATGATTATTCAGACTCCAGGGTCAAGATGGCAAACTAATAGAGTAAGCCATGGTAATCAAATTGCAATTGAGGGTTTAGTATTCCTTGCTTCACTCATAGCCCTCAAGTCTTCAGACATTGATGTCATCCTTGGCATGGATTGGCTATCAAGACAGAACGCCTACCTGGATTGCAGAAGCAAATCCGTGAAACTCACCCACCCGTCAGGCCAAACAGTCAACTATACCTCACCCAGAACAAGAACCCAAGTGCATTCCTTGAATGTACTTCCCCTTCCCGAACTTGAAGATATTCCGGTGGTTCGTGACTTCCCGGATGTCTTTCCTGAAGAGCTGCCGGGCATGCCACCCGACAGATGTGTAGAATTTATAGTGGATCTTGTTCCAGGAACCGCACCAATTTCCAAACGCCCATATAAAATGGCCCCACATGAGTTAGCTGAGCTAAAAACCCAACTTGATGCTTCGTTGGCAAAAGGCTTCATCCGCCCTAGCTCATCGCCATGGGGTTGCCCCGTTCTGTCCGTAAAGAAGAAAGATGGAACAGAAAGGATGTGCGTAGACTATCGCCCGCTAAATTTAGCGATGATAAAGAACAAATACCCACTGCCCAGGATCAATGATCTTTATGATCAACTTGCAGGATCCTCCGTCTTCTCCAAGATGGATTTGAGATTAGGTTATCATCAGATCAGAATCCGAAACGAGGACATTCCCAAAATGGCTTTTACTACTCGTTATGGTCTTTACGAGTACACCGTCATGTCCTTTGGTTTAACCAATGCCCCCGCCACATTCTCACGCTTGATGAATTCGATCTTCATGGAGTACCTAGATAAATTTGTTGTGGTTTATCTTGATGATATTCTCATCTACTCGAAGAACGAAGAAGATCATGCCGAACACTTAAGGTTGGTATTGATGAAGCTTAGAGAGCATCGCCTGTACGCTAAATTCTCCAAGTGTGAATTCTGGCTACCAGAAGTGACCTACTTAGGCCACGTGATTTCTGCAAAAGGCATTGCTGTGAATCCCGAGAGAGTTCAGGCCGTCCTTGACTGGACTCCACCTGAATCGGTTAAGCAAGTTAGGAGTTTTCTTGGCCTAGCCAGATATTGCCGTCGCTTCGTCGAGAACTTTTCTAAAGTTGCAAAGCCTCTAACTGAACTCCTCAAGAACGATAAGAAATTCTTATGGACTCCAAAGTGCGAGGAAAGCTTTCAAGAGCTAAAAAGAAGATTGACTTCTGCACCTGTACTTTCACCTCCAGACACCAAAAGAGATTTCGAGATCTATTGTGACGCATCACGGCAAGGGTTAGGATGCATACTTCTGCAAGATCGACATGTGGTAGCTTATGCTTCACGCCAATTGCGGCCACATGAAGAGAACTATCCTACCCATGACCTTGAACTCGCTGCCGTAGTTCATGCCCTAACAACTTGGCGACATTACCTTCTTGGTAACCGTTGCGAGATTTATTCAGACCACCAAAGCCTCAAATATATTTTCACCCAGCCAGATCTTAATCTCAGGCAAAGACGCTGGATTGAGTTGATAAAAGATTACGACGTAGTAATTTCTTACACCCCAGGCAAAGCCAATGTCATGGCTGATGCACTAAGTCGTAAGTCGTATTGTAACAACCTCATGTTACAACAGTATCAACCACTTCTTCATGAGGACTTTCGCAAGCTCAATCTTGAGATTGTTCCCCATGGCTATCTTTCTACCTTGGTGTCGAAACCAACTCTTGAGGATCAAATCATAGTTGCCCAAAGGCGTGCACGAGGTGTTCGCCGGATCAAGGAGAACATTGCTAGCGGAGTTGCTAAATGTTTCTCCACATATAGCAAGGGAACGGTATTCTTTGAAAATCGTTTGGTAGTACCTAAGAATAGAGATCTAAGGCAACTCATCCTCAAAGAAGCCCATGACACACCCCTCTCAATTCATCCCGGTAGCACAAAATTGTACCGAGATCTACGACAGAGATTTTGGTGGACTAGGATGAAGAGAGACATTGCTCAATTTGTTGCCGAATGTGATGTTTGTCGTCGCATTAAGGAAGAACATCAAAGACCTGCTGGTACACTTCAACCTTTGTCTATTCCCGAGTGGAAATGGGACAAAGTCGGTATGGACTTCATCACCGGCTTTCCAAGAACCCAGAAAGGAAACAATGCCATCTTCGTTGTCATAGATAGGCTTTCCAAAGTTGCTCACTTCCTTCCGGTTCGCGAGTCTATAACTGCTAGCCAGTTAGCGGACTTGTACATATCCAGAATTGTGTCCCTTCACGGTGTTCCTTTGGAAATCAATTCTGATCGCGGTAGCCTTTTCACCTCTAGATTTTGGGGAAGCTTCCAACGTGCTATGGGAACTCATCTCTCCTTTAGTACAGCTTTCCATCCTCAGTCTAGCGGTCAAGTCAAAAGGGTTAACCAAATTCTTGAAGACATGCTCAGAGCTTGCGTTATCTCATTCGGAAAGAATTGGGAGAATTCTCTTCCATTTGCCGAATTTGCTTATAACAATAGTTTTCAATCTAGTCTGAACATGGCTCCTTTTGAACTCCTTTATGGACGACGATGTCGAACACCACTAAACTGGTCTGAAACCGGTGAAAGACAATTCTTTGGACCGGACATGATCAAGGAAGCAGAAGAGCAAGTTCGCATTGTTCGTGATCAATTGAAAGCAGCCCAGTCTCGTCAGAAAAGCTACTATGATCGTCATCATAGGAAAGAGAGCTACAATCTGGATGAGAAGGCTTACCTTCGGGTTACTCCTCTGAAGGGAACCCAACGTTTCGGTATCAAAGGCAAGTTGGCCCCACGTTACATCGGACCTTTCCGCATTATTGCTAAACGTGGAGAAGTTGCCTACCAACTTGAACTACCTCCGCACCTCTCACGAGTAGATGATGTATTCCATGTGTCCCAACTCAGGCGTTGCTTCAAGGACCCCATCCGCGAAGTCGACCATGAAACGCTTGATCTCCAAGATGACCTTTCTTATCGAGAATACCCCGTTCGTATTCTTGATTCCGTAGAGCATGTCACTCGTCGTCAGAAGATTAGGTTTCTGAAAGTGCAATGGTCACACCACTCTGAAAGAGAAGCCACGTGGGAAAGAGAAGACCGTCTCCTTACCGAGTACCCCTCCTTCCTCCCGCAGACTTCTGAATCTCGGGACGAGATTCTTTTGAGTGGGGGCGAGTTGTCAGAACCCTCTGTTAGGTATGTGCTAGGGTTAGCTAGTGCCTTTGCATCATGTCAAAATTTCAAAGGAAATCAAATTCAAAATCCAAGTGGGAGAAGGAACACCCCCCAGATGAATTAATTCAAAAAGGCCGGATAAAAATCTTCTCCAAAAATTCATGTTAGAGTTTTGAAAAGTCTTATAAATGAGTGTGATCACATATCAAGTGATGTGGGACCCACCCCATGCTCATAGATTTTTCAAATATTCAAACAGTGCCTCGGAATTAAAGAAATACCCCTATTTGATTTAAAATTCAAATCTTTTGAATTTTAAAAATGTTGAAAGTTTATGAGTGGCTAGTCTATATTATTATGAAGCCACATAAAAGTTTTCAGCATTTAATAAAATGATTTGGTATTTTTACCAAAGTCAAAACAAATATACAGAAAAACAAAAAGGAAAGATTAAACAGAAAAAGGAAAAGAACTTACCTGTCGCCCAGGCGAGGCCCACTCACCTCAACCGGCCCAGCCCAGCCTCCCCGCTTGGCGTCTTCCTCCCCACGCCCCGAAGCTGCTCGGTGGAATGCATGCAGCACTCCACCGACGCCGCGGACGAACAGCAGCCACGCAGCAGCTTCCCTCCGCTACCTCTTCGCGCCTGGAGGCTTCTGGACGTCCCCAGCACCTTCTCCCCCATGAGCGCAGTTCTTCCTCCCTCTCTCTCGCTCGTTCTCGACGCCGACGACGACCACCCGAAGCTTGTGCCGGAGCGGCTGCTGCACCCGCGTGGCCACCGTGCTCCCCGCGACACCTCGAGCTGTCCAGAGGAACCGCAGACGTCGTCTTCGTCTTCCCGGGCGGTGAATCGAGCCAAGGAGCCCCGGAGATGCCGCCATCGTCACCAAGTCGCCGCCGGCCACTGTGAAGATCCTCGCCGAATTCGGTCGCCGTTGAGCCCTCCCCGCCTCCAACCTCTGCACCACCGCACTCCCCGCATCTCGGTGAGCGTTTCCCCTCACCTAGTTAGCCCCCTCTCGCTCTGTATCCTACGCCACCATGGGAGCCGAGCTCCGTCACCGCCATGGCCGACAGTGAGGTCGCTCCTGTGAACCGTTGTCTTCGTGATGGTGTCCATGGAGTTCCCGGAGCCACCAGGAGCACAACACCCTACTTCTTGCCCCCTGCTTTGCACGGTAGCGCCATCCGCGTTGCCGCCGTGCTCCGGTTGCCACCGGGGAGGTCCCCGTCGTCGTCTCCGTCACCCCCTGGCCACACCATGGCTTCCACGTGAAGCGCGAGTGCACGGGCTGCACTCCAGTGCCTCCGGCGCTGCGAATCATGCCCCGCACCGCCGCCCTGAGGAGCTCCGCCGTGCTGGATGGTCGCCGGCGTTGAGCCGCCGGAGAGATGACGTGGACGGGCGATTAGCACAATTTAACCAACCCTAGATTCACTTACAGGTGGGCCCAGAACCCCTCTAATCTCTCTGTTAATTTAACTTAACAGGGATTTATCCCAGAGAGGCTGACAGAGTGACCCCACAGGTCAGTTTGACCAGAGTCAAGCCCCTGATGTCATGCTGATGTAGTGATGACACAATAATGAATTTCCAGAGATTTTTGAATTAAAAATAATTTCAGAAATTCCAGAAAATACCCCAAACTTTGGAAATTCATAGAAAATTCATATTAACTCCAAATTGGACAAATAATATATGAAAAATGATCAGGAGAAAATTATCTTTCCAAATATGCAACTTTCAACTCTGTTTGAGTTGAATTTAAAAATGGAACAGTAGCATATGTCATTTGGTTTATTTGAATTTAATTGAAATTCAAACCAAATGCTTTTGCTACTTGGACCATGGAATTATGATGTAATTCAACCACACTTCAGAGGCATATCATACACATTTGAAGTTGATTCAAAATGATCAAACTATGTCACATTCAACTTGGCTAAGTTAAATTCAAATGTGGATTTTGAAATTGCATTTCAAATGCAATATACTCCACTTAAATGGAATTGCCTCACACATCAAAACTTATACTTCAAGTTTCAACATTCATTCATGTGCTTGAGCATTGCATTCATATTGATTTCTACTTCGTGCTTTGTTTGTCGAGTAGAGGTGGAACCGGAGCAGGAGGTTGCAACCTTCGTTGAAGACCCCGAACCCGAACCTCGTCAGCAAGGCAAGCAAACCCCCATTGATCATGTCGATAAAATCCCACTTCCCTCTCATGTCTCGCTTATGCATTGTATAGGATGATCACAATGTTACGATTCTACCGCATAGATGAACCCATTCCTTTGCATGACCTATCTTTTGTCACAGTAGTAAGCAAACCATAATCCTAGCAAATGTAGGAGTTGATTGATATCATGTAACCCCTGCAATGCTACTGCTTATTGCATGCTTAGTATGATACCATGTTGTTACTGTGATGTGAGTCGGGATGGGAATGATCATGTTGATGATGGTAGAAAAGTGTTGGTGAATCGACCCTAATACAAGGTGAACGATGAGAGGCTGTGTAGGAGTACACAGTGGGTTGTCTCGTTGAACACCGCCCTAGTACGAGTTCTTGTGTGGTGATCCAAGATGAAGAGTACAACCACACATTGGGCTCACTGACCCCTCTCAACTTACTAACTCATCCCTTTCGATGTCCAGATGTCGCAGTAGTTCGGAGTTCTGGTAGGCTTGTGGCCTGGATGCTAAGTGAGAGAACGGCTCACCCGAGACCGGCTTATGCACCACGCACACATCGCTTGGGTCCACTTCGGTAAACCGGCCAGGTTCACGATAGTGGTAACCAACCCAAGTAGGCGACTTTCTCGGACTAGATCGGCTATGAGGTAATAGTTGTGGTGAGCATCCTCGCTGGCACCCCTTGAATGGTGTCGAGATCAAAGGCGGTAAATGATGGTCATGTGTGTGTAGCGGTACACCCTTGCAAGGTTAACAAAACTATTCGAATAGTCGCGTCCGCGGTTATGGACTACTTGTAAAGCTTAGCTTGATTATTAGATAACTTGAACCGGATACTTCTAAAACACACCAAGATAAGTGTGAGTGCTATGGCGTGCTTTCTCGTGGGGAAGTCGAGGAAGGCACCATAGTGGTGTATTGGTTGGAGAAAGTAGTGGACTCGTGTACGCTTCTTACCTCAAAGTCTGGTACTCGTAGTTCAGGATTAGCCAAGTCCAAGCTGGCATTTCTGCAAGTGAAACCCCACCTCCCTTTACCTTGATACATGTGCATGAGTAGTATAGCTCCTATGTAAGTCTTGCTGAGTACGCCTTTGTACTCATGTTTGCTTAATCTATATTTTAGATGACGCCACTGACCCCGAAGGTGGCTTCTTCATCGAGCTGGACGACTGAAGTTAAGCTAGTCTAGTCCCAGTCAGCAGACTGGTTCCCTCGTGGAGGGCTTTGTGTTTAAATAACGCTTCTTAAGCCATTTTTTAATCTTGTCTGTACTCAGACATAATTTGCTTCCGCTTGTGTTGTAATGTTGGATCACATGTATGTGATCGCTCTGTGTACTCTATAAGAGTTATAAATAAAATGTACACTTTGTAGAGAATTGCAATGGTACCTACTGTTCATACAAGGCATGTGTGCTGTGTGTATGTTTATAACATGCATGTCTTTGTATGGGTTTTCGAGACCTTAGTTGTGTTCTGGCTGGCGGTCTTTCATACACCAACTGGCCCTTAGATGTGCGCAGCTTGGGGCATCACGATGCGATTGCTCGAGACTCCGTCTCGTGCACACTTTGTGGTATGATCGAGCCCACCCTAGACCCCGACTAAGTGATCGGGCTGGAGTAAGTCTATGTAAGAGTTTTGAGATAGTCGGTAGTATGGTTGAGGCGACTTGTCTTTGAATATGGGAGTTCACCACCCATATCATTTGACTTGTGTGCGGACGATGAGGACCCATCTCAGTTGATCATCCGCCCTGGATGGGATGCCCCTCACGTACGATGCTTTCTGAGAATGTTCAGTGCTTGGCCTTGTCTGTTTAGACAAGTGGGTGCGGTTCTCGGCTCTCCATATGACTATGTCTTAACTGTACTTGCATACGCTAACCTCGGGTCCCGACATAAATTCAAATTCAAACTTCAAATGTTATTCAAATTTGGTCAACTTGCATTTGCTAAAATTTGTTCATTGTAAACCAAGGTATGAATATGTGTGAAATGCTTCTGATGTACAAGTGATGTGTGATGCATTTCAAAGTTTGAAGTTGGAATATCAATTGAATTGACTTTGAAATAATTCCAATTAAATCAAATAGCAAAAGCTACTGATCCCTTTTTAAGATCAACTCCAACATAGTTGAAAGGTGGAAATTTGGATAGAGGATTTTCTCCTAATAATTTTTCATATATTATATGTTGAATTTGGAGTTAAAATGAATTTTCTATGATTTTTCAAAGTTTCAGCCATTTTCTAGAATTTACTGAATAAATTAAATTGATTTAATCTTTACTGCGTCATCACTAGGTCATGCTGACGCCAGGGTTGACCAGTCGACTAGCAGGGAGGCCCCACCTGTCAGCCTCACTGGGGTTAACTAATTCTGTTTAATTTTAACCCGGATTAATTAAGGGGCTGGGCCCACTGTCAGCGAGAGGAGAGGAGGGATTAGGAGCTGGGTTAGGGCTGACAAGCCGGCGGCTTGACGCCGGCGGCTTTGCCACGGCGGTGCCCTCGCCGGAGTGGCAATTCCAGCCACGGGAAGGCACGGGGGGGGGGCACCAAAGTGCTCCCCGTGGCCTCGCGCACCCACTGGTGCATGCCAGCGACCTCGAGGCGGCCTGGAGCCACGACGGCGACGATGGAGCACGGCGGCCGTGCTCGTGCTCGACGGAGTTGGCGACTGGAACCGCGGGGAGGATAACGGAAAAGGGGGAAAACAGCGCCAGCTCACCGTGGGCATGAAGGAGAGGTTAGAGAGCTCGGGGAGGCGTCGGAGGAGGCGTATTTGACGGCGAGGTCCGGCAGCCGGCGACGAGAACGACGAAGGGGACGCCGGCTCTCGGGGCTCCTTGGTCCAATTGAAGGCGCGGGATGACGAAGTCGATGATGGCGGATGCACTGGACCAGCTGGCGCGGCGAGTGGAGGTCAGTGGCCGCGCTGGCGCACGTCGGCGGCGACGGTAGCGCTCGGGTCTTCACGGGAACGCACAGGAGAGAGAGGCGAGAGGGTTCCAGAGGGGGGGGGGAAAGGAACTGGGAGCTTCCAGGCGTCGCGGTGGCACGAGGAGAAGGCAGGGGGAAGGTCCTAGGTGGCCTCGGTGGCGTGCACGGCGGCAAGCCCGCCACCGAGCTGCTTGCCGGGGAGGAGGAAGACGACAACGCGTCTGGTGGGCCGGGCCGAGGCGAAAGGTAAGTGGGCTCTGCCCTGTGCGAAAGGTAAGGCTTTCTGTCTTTCTTTTCTTATTTTCTTTTCTGTTGTCTGTTTGCCCAAAAAAAATAGTTAGGGCATTTATAAAAATCCCCAAACATATTTATAAAACCTAGGTGACTATATAGAAGTCAAACCCAAGTTTTGGGAATTTTTGAAATTCAAATTATTTGAATTTCAATTCAAATAGACAAATGATTTAATTTCCAAGCCACTATTTGAATTGTTGAAAAATCTATGAGCATGGGATTAATCCCAAATCACTTTTAAAATGATCATACTCATTTTTATGATTTTTCAAAACATCCAAAAGATTTTTGGAAAAAGATTTATTTCTGGCCTTTTTATTTAATTCATTTAGGGCTTTTCTTTTCCCCATTTCCTTTTCTTTTGCAATTTTTTTCAAGATGCAAAAAAAATGCAAGCTAGGTTAAACACAAACCTACTTTTGTGGTTCTGACACTCAGCCATACTATCGATTGTATTATAACCCTTACATAGACTTACTCCAGCCCGATCACTTAGTCGAGGTCTAGGGCGGGCTCGATCATACATCAAAGTGTGCACGAGACAGAGTCTCGAACAATCGCATCACGATGCCCCAAGCTGCGCACATCTAAGGGCCACTTGGTGTATAAAAGACCGCCAGTCAGATCACAACTAAGGTCTCGAAAACCCATACTAAGACATGCATGTTATAAACATACACGCAGCACACATGCCTTGTATGAACAGTAGGTATCATTGCAATTCTCTACAAAGTATACATCTTTATTAATAACTCTTACAGAGTGCACACAGAAATCACAAGCATGTGATCCAACATTACAACAGACAAGCGGAAGCAAAGTAGGTCTGAGTACAGACAAGTTTAACAAATGGCTTAGAGAAGCCTTATCTAAAAACAAGCCCTTCACGAGGGAACCAGTCGTCTGACTGGGACTACACTAGCTTGGTCTTGGTCTGAGTCTTCATTCTTCAAGCTTCGGGTAAAAGTCACCATCGGGGTCGGTGGGTTCATCTAAAACATAGATTAAGCAAATGTGAGTACAAAATCGTAATCAGCAAGACTTACATAGGAGCTATACTACTCATGCATATGTATCAAGGTAAAGGGAGGTGGGGTTTCACTTGCAGAAGTGCCAGCTTTGACTTGGCTAATCCTGAACTACGAGTACCAGACTTGAGATAAGAAGCGTACACGAGTCCACTACAACTCTTCAACCAATTACACCACTATGGTTACTTCCTCGAATTCCCCACGAGAAGCACACCATAGCACTCACGCTTATCTTGCGAGTTTTAGAAGTATCCAGTTCAAGTTGTCTAATAATCGAGCACAGCTCTCCAAGCAGTCCTTAACCGCGGACGCGGCTATTCGAATAGTTTTGTTAACCCTGCAGGGGTGTACCGCTACACACACGTGTCATCAGTTACCGCCTTTTGCATGTCACCGTTCAAGAGGTGACAGCGAGGATGCCACCACAACACTTCGCCCACCGCTCCGTTCTAGTCCAGAGAGTCGCCTATCTGAGGGGGGTCCGTATGGAAGTCCGGCCGAGGTTCCAGTACAGCCTCAAACGATGTGTGCAGGGTCCCAAGCCGGTCTTGAAAAGCCGTTCATCCACTTCGCAGACCATGCCACAGCCCTACCAGAACTACGAACTACTGCGACTCTTGGGGTTCGAACGGGGTGAGGTACTAGGATGAGAGGGGTCAGTGAGCCCAATGTGTGGTTGTACTCTTCTTCTTGGATCACTACACAAGAACTCGGGCTTAGGGCGGTGTTCAACGAGACAACCCACTGTGTACTCCTACACAGCCTCTCATCGTTCACCTTGTATTAGGGTAGATTCACCAACACGTTTCACTTTCATCAACACCATGTTTATCATCCCGACTCACATCATAAGCAACCTCATTGTACCACTAAGCATGCAATAAGCAGTAACAGTTGCAGGGGCCACATGATATCAACCAACTCCTACATCTGCTAGGATTGTGGTTTGCTTACTACTGTGACAAGATGATAGGTCATGCAAAGGATATGGGTTCAACTATGCGATAGAAACGTTATCATGGTGATCATCCTAAACAATGCATAAGCGAGACATGAGAGGGAAGTGGGATTTTATCGACATGATCAATGGGGGTTTGCTTGCCTTGCTGACGAGGTTTCGATAACGGAGTCTTCAATGAAGGGGGTGATCTCGAGCTCTGAATCCACTTCTATCAACAACATGACAATCATAGGATCAATATAATGTACAATGCACAATCACATGAATAATATTGCAATGGTGATGTTCAAGGTACTGATGTGTTGAGAATTCCATTTAAAAGGAGTATATTGCAAATTGAATTGCAAATTCAAACTCCAATTTGAATTCAAACTTGATCAAGTTACATGTGACATTGTTTGATCATTTTGAACCTTTTGGAAATGTGTATGATATGCCTCTGAAGTGTGGTTGAAATATAGTATAATTCCATGGTCCAAGTTGCCAAAGCATTTGATTTGAATTTGAATTAATATCAAATAAACCAAATGACATATGCTACTGGTCCCATTTTAAAATCAACTCCAACATAGTTGAAAGTTGCATATTTGGAAAGATAATTTTCTCCTGATCATTTTTCATATATTATTTGTCCAAATTGGAGTTAATATGAATTTTCTATGAATTTCTAAAGTTTGGGGTATTTTCTGGAATTTCTAGAATTTCTTTAATTCTATTTGATTTTCTGGAAATTCATTTAAATCGGTTTATTGCGTCAGGCTGACGTCAAACTGGCGTCAGGGGGGGGGGCTGACAAGTGGGTCCAGGGTGTCAGTGTCACAGGGGTTAATCTCGTTTAAATTAACCCCCTAGATTACATTAGGGGCACTGGGGCCCAGGGGTCAGTGGGGTTAGGGGTGTGATTAGGGGGGGTTTAGGTTTAAGTTCCCGGCGGTTAGCCGCCGGTGGCACGGGCACGGCGGCGCTCGCCGAACTCGGCCAAAAGGCCACGGGGAGGAAAGAGGAGGGCACCAGGGGGTGCCTCTCGCTCGTGCGCTTCGAGTGGAGCTCGTCGGGAACCTCGGGGAGGCCTGGAGCCATGCCGGCGACGAGGAGTGCGGCGGACGGGCTCGAGCTCAGGTGGAGACGGCGATAGAGGTCACGGGGAGAAGATCTGAGGGCACGGGCGTGCAGCTCTTGGTCGTCCGCGACGGATGGAGCAGGCAGGGGTCAAAGGCATGGCCTGTGGCGTTGGCTACTTCAACCGCGGCGGCAGGCCGAGCTCGGACCTCGCCGGAACTAGGCGGGAGGGCACGGGAAGAGGCGCGTCTAGGGGCGAAATGGAGCTCTACTCACCGTGAACGCGAAGACGGGCTCGGGGAAGACGGAGGGAGCTCGGTGGCGTCGAATTCGAAGTTCTCCTCCTCGGCGGCCGGCGGCGAAGTCTTGGTGCTCGCGACGTCTTTGGTGCGGCTCGGGCTCGATTGACGCGGGGAAGAGAGGAAGTCGACGACGCCGGTGACGATGGACAAGGCGGCGAGGACGGAGGGGGCTTCTGGCCACGACTGGGCGGCGGCGTGCTCTGCGGGGTGCTCGGGTGGTCGTCGCCGGAGGGGAAGGAGAGGGGCTGGGGTGAGCTTGAGGTGCGGGGGGGGGGGGGGGGGGGCGGGTTCTGCGTGATGCGTGGCGCAAGAGAGAGGAAATGGGAGGCCTAGAAGGGCCAGGGCGTCGCCCTGTCGTCGTCGCCGCGCTCCCAGCTCCAGCGAGCTGCTTGGAGCCGCGGGGAGGAAGACGACAGCGCTTCGGGCGGGCTGGGCCAGGCCAAGGTAAGTGGGCCTTGCTTGAGGCGTAAGGTAAGCTCTGTTGTTTTTCTTTTCTTTTTCTTTTTCTGCTTTATGTTTTTCTTTGAAATAAAATAGCAAAGCATTTTTATTAAATGCCCAACTAATTTTATAATTCCTAGGTGACCAGTAGCTAGTCACTTGTGGATTTTGAGCAGTTTTGAAATTCAAAACATTTGAATTTCAAATCAAATAGGGGTCAAGTTTAATTTCCAGGGCACCTTTTGAATTTTAGAATATTCCATGGGCATGGGAAAATACCCAAACCACTTTTAAAATGATGAGCACCATTTATAGGAATTTTCCAAATGTTCAAATGATTTTTGGAAAAAGATTTTTATCTGGCCATTTATTTAAATTCCTCAGGGCTTTTCTGTTCCCCATTTTTGAATTTCTTTTTGAAATTTTGACATGACGCAAAGTAGCACTTGGTCCTAGCACATACCTAACTTGGGGTTGTGACAGTTTTTGAGACAAGCGGTATTCTTGGAACATTCTTGTTGATCCTCAGTGAATCCTCCCAGCCAATAAGATCAGGTTTCAAAGAAGTTAGCAATTAATGGCAAGTAAAGAACTAGACATACTATTTTTTGGGGTTTTTGATATAAGACTCTAAAGAAAAAACTAGAAAGTAAACTAACAAGACTAAAACGCAAAGGTAAAAGATAGTGTGCGAATCCCCTATCTTGTAGACTGGAGTACCCGGCAACGGCGCCAGAAATTAGCTTGATGGCTTCTCGCCCCTCGTTGGTTACCCCAAGTGGAAGGTTAAGAAGTAGACATCAGCAAGTTTCCCTTGGTGAAGATACCAAGGTTTGAGTCGAGCAGTAGGACTCCAAGTTCTTCAAGTAGGTGGAAAGAAAATGGCGCCGTTTACAACCTAGAGGTTGCTTACTTGACCTGGACCTGCACACAAAAGAAAATAACGTTGATCCCAACGAGTTCGGAGAGGTTTTCAATTTCTTCGGTCTTGTTGTTTACAAAGGATCAAACACACGATGGAAATAGTGGTGGTGATTGCAACGAAGAGGAAATAAAAGTAGTAAATGGTTGATGTGTAAAAATGGTGGAAATATGGACTTGGGTCCCATGATGTTCACTAGTGATGTATCTCTCCCAAAAGACGATAAACCAACTATGGTGAGTGAACAAATTATAGCTAGGAAATTGATAGAATTATAAACGCACCGCAATGCTAACCATGCTACAAGAAAGTTAGAGGCTCAATCGTATGGGCAGTACACCAAGACAAGTAGACTGTTTATTCATCAGCATCTACTCACTAATCATCCACCTTGAGATATCTATCCAGAACATCTAGCTGGTATTAAGTTGCGAGCCCCACCCAAAGTGTAAACTCAAAGCAACACACAACTGCACTAACAAACTATGCGTAAGGTAAACAATCCTACCAACCGCAGTTCTAAGCACCGTTGTTTTCTCTCTAGTGGCAACAACACATCCCATAGTCTCATGTTTCTGTAAATCAAGCTAGACATCGTGGGGCATGAACCCACAATCATGCATAACGCTCCCTCTTGGAGTTCCAATTTACTACTTGGCCAAAGCAATAAAAAGTTTTGGAGAACATGCTAGAATTACTCAGGAACTAATATATAAAAGGAGAACCAAATATATAACTCATAAGAATCTGAACATAATCTCATAATCCATCAGATCCCAGCAATCATAACATAGCAACACAGAAACTATTACATAGATGCCTTGATCATATAGGGCAGCTCACAAGGGCTACGAATTGAAGAACAAAATTGGAGAGAATACATCTGATACGTCCCAAACGTATCTATAATTTCTGCTTGCTCCATGCATGTTTTGCGTGATATTGCTATGTTTTACATACACTTTTGATCATATTTGTACTAACCTATTAACTTAGTGCACCCCAGTGTCAGTTCCTGTTTTCTGCTTTTTTTCTATTTCAGGTTTCCCCCGTATTAAAAATGCTCCAAAAATTCCGGAAAAATACAATAAAATTAGCACATCGGAAGCTTCCGGAAGAGCCAAAGTGGGGCCAGAGGGCCACCACCAGGGGCCCAGGCTCCCTAGTGGCGCGCCCTAAGGGGAGGCCGCGCCAGGTAGACGCCTAGACCCCTGGTGGCCCCCCTAGCTTCCCACATTCTCCTATATATTCTTCGTCATGGGAAACCTTCGAAGAAAGAACCCTTTTTCGCGATCTCGCCTCTGTTCCGCCGCCGCGCTTCCAAGATCGGGAGCGCCAGCATACCTCTTCACGGCACCCTGCCGGAGGGAGGATTGACCTCCGGGAGCTTCTCCGCCACCATGGACGCTTCCCGGATGATCCGTGAGTAGTCCACATTGGACCATGGGTCCATGATTAGTAGCTATGTGATGTTCTCCTCCCCTATTTTTTCTTCATGGATTAGACCTTGTGAGCTTCCCTACATGATAAAGGCACATATGTAATTCTTCCATGTTCTCTGTTGCTGTTTATTTCTTTGGACAAGTAGTAGGTAGTGACCCCAAGAGGGAGCGTTATGCTTGATTGTGGGTTCATGCCCCCTGATGACTAGCTTGAGTGACAGAAACAAGAGTCTAGGGGATGTGCTCTTTCCACAAGGGGGAAAACAACGGTTCTTGTAACCGCGGTTGCAAGGATTGTTTACTTTACGCAAAGTTCTTTTAATGCAGTTGTCTGTTGCTATGGGTTTACACATTGGGTGCGGCTCGCAACTTAATACCAGCGAGATGTTCTGGATAGATGTAACACCCTCAGATGCTTGTAACAGTAATCATCATCACTGATGACTATCACTGTTTCCTAATCACTGTTATCCCCTGTCCCTAAACAAACTTTGCTTCTGCTCTTTTCAAACCATGCTGGTTGGTAATCAAAACACAAAGCCCAATGCATTTTTGCTCATCATGAAACCAACCCTAGTTGAAACTACCTCAAATTGAAAATAAAACAAAAGTGCCCAAATAAAGTTGTTCCAAAAATCATGGAACTATTTTTGTAAATTGCCTAAAATCATTAAAATGATGTTGGACCAACTTTGGTAATTTTTGGAGTTGCAGAAAATTCCAAACAATTCAAACAGTAGGCTAAAAACCCCTACTTTGGGCATTTTATATTTAAAAGAAATATCCAATGAATTTATTTTGCTGCAAAACTTTTTGTGACACCTCAGTAATATATAAACCTAATTTACAATCACCAATAATATGTTACAAAAATGCTAGGGTTGATAAATTAATTACTGAAAGAAATTGAGCAAACAGAACACAAAACGAAAATGGGAAAACACTTAAACCCCGCCCAGGGCGAGGCCCACCTCAGCCCAGCCCACTCCCCTTGTCTTCTTCCTCCCTCACCTGCCCCAACTGCTCCCGTACGGCAGCCCGTCGAGGGCACGCCGCTGCCAGCCGGCCCCGCCCTCCAACTGCTCCCTGCCGCCGCTGTCGCGATAAGGATGACGCCCTCGACCCCCTGGACAACCCCGCACCTCCATTCCCCTCCTCCTCCTCTCGCCATCGTCGGGGAATGAATCACCCGAGCACAGCCTCGCCGCCGTGGTGAACCGCCGCGGCCAACAGACTCCCCGAGCCCCGAAGACCTGTCCAGCGTGCTCCTCGTCGACGCCCTCATCTCCGAGCGCAGGGAATCGAACCGTGGAGCCCGGCAGCGACGACTACGCCACCGTTCCCCTCCGGCGCCGCCGCGACATCGCTGTCGAATTCCCGCGTCGTCGAGCCTCCCCGAGCCCACTGCCTCCCACTACGTGCTCACGGTGAGTGTGGCCACCACCTCCAACTCCCCGATTCGCATCCCTCCCGCCGTAGCTCGTGTCGCCATTAGAGCCGTGGCCACCTCGCCGCCGCCGAGCTTTTCCCCGCGGCCTGGAGCGCGCATTTGACGCACTAGGCGTGTCACTCTGCGTGCGCTGCTCCTAGGAGCCGAATGGTATAGCGCGTGCCCCAGTCCCGCGGTAGAAACGTCGTCGTCGTCCCCTCGTGCTCACTGGCCGCCGCCTGACCTTGTCGCCGTCGTCACTCCGGTGACCACCAGACCAAGCCACTGCTTCCAGACGCCTCCCCGTTGTCTCCCCGTTCGTTTGGGACTAACCGCGCTCTCCCCCGTGCCCTGTATCGATGACGCCGTCAACCTCATCGCCGGCGAGTCGCCGGTGGGGTTCCGGTGAGGCTGACCGGTGGGACCCCGGTGTCAGATAGTTAATTAGAGCTTAACCCAGACCCCTGAGCCACTGACAGTGGACCCCCCCTCGGCTAATTACTCGGTTAGTTAAACTGAAAAGATTAACCAAATGATAAACCCTCCCAGACACTGACATGTGGACCCCTAGCCACTTAACTTAATTAAACACGTTTAGTTAGCACCAGTGTCACTGACTGCTGGGTCCCACTAGATTATTAGATTAATTAAATTAGTTTATAAGTAATCAGTGTATGACATGTGGGTCCAGAGGCATTTTCTAATTTAAGTAAATGTTTTATAAATAACAGAGGCTGACATATGGGTCCCACATGTCAGCACTGTTCTGGATAATGTTGTAGATAATGTTTTGGATAATGTTTAAATAAATAATAAAAGAAAATCCAGAAAATCATTTAAATTGATTTAAACTCTGAAATTCAATAACTTTTAAAACGTAACTCGGATTCAAAAACTTTATACATGAAAGTTGATCAGAAAAAGATAACGAATACGAATACGCTACCCGTATGTCTACCACACCCCTCTAACACAACGAACATCAAACATTCCCCCTCCGGACCGTCTGTCCGATAAATTGTCCGGTACTGTTAGAGTGCCCGGATGAATTTATTCCGAACACGAAAGTTGCCCGGAATGGTTCAACTAACACGGATACACCCCCCTTATGTTGTTCCGGTAACCACGACACCTCCGGCTTGATCCTTCCCCCTCCGGACACCCTGTCCGGTAATCACCCGGAGCCGGCAGTTCATCCTCAGATGAATTCCCGCTCCGAGCCTATTCCATTGCACTGCGTTAGAACACCGTTAACTTTTCATCTGTCATGTCATGCATATGTTTGTATATTATTGCTGTGTATTTATTGTTTCTTTCCCCCTTTAATCTCCGGTAGACCCCGCTGCTGCCGTCGACTACACCGCTGCTGAGTACGACTACGTCGTCGACGACCCTACTACTACCGTCGAGCTTGCAGGCAAGCAGAGCCATTCTCTTCCCCAGATATCGCCTATCTTTCCGTACATTTCTTGCACTAGGCATTGTTACTGCCGCTGCTACGTTTACAATCCTATTCAATTGCATGGCCTGATTTTTGTCGCCCCTTGATGTACCTTCCTTTAATCTTATGCTGCCTATTATTACTTATGCATTATTCAGCAGTGAACCCTGCGCATTGTTATCTAGGATTAGATAGAGGGCCGCGATCACTCAGGGGAGTGAACGCGGATATTAATATTATAACCGCACAGGTACGGTACAATGCAGACACCGCCTCAGGCCCTATCTGGGTTATGCCTAGTCACCTCAAGTGTGAGCTATCAAGGAGTAATTCTTTGTACTCCACTCGAGGCTGACTTTAACTTACCGCCATTGGGTCGTGACAACGGTTGTCCTAAAGGTAAGAAGTCGGGCGACCCAACGGTGCCCGCGAGAGGTATTGCGACGGGACGACCGGGAGGGCACGACCAGTGTACCGGTGTGCTTGGCCCCTGATCGTTGGCCGCGAGAGTTACCAAACCACGAAAGTCGAGCTCCTCCAGGAGCACACACGAGACAAGGTAAGGAGACGGTTCACCTTGTTGGTAACCGCAGTGACTTGGTGGGACGACAGGGCAGGCACCGATGTACTGGTGGTCCTGGCTGCTGTCGTTGACCGCGGGTCGGTTAAGTCGAGGCAACGATAACGGTTGTCTCGCAGGTTAATTAAAATGCTAAATGGTTCAGTGAATGTCTTGAGTTGGCTATATGCCATGTACGCACTACCTACCCGTGGGAACTACGAGTTATGGGCTCCTCTGCTTCTTAGTGTCGTCCGAGGACTCTTCAGACGTCAGCAGTACCGCGGGCTGATTGCCGGCAAGTGGTGTTGTCTTATTTGCCGCGGCGTGTGATTTGTATTTTCTTTGATTTAACTTCACCAGCCAGCCACGCACCGTGCAGGAGTACGTTTGGGTTGGGGTCCAAGGCCCGGCGTACTTAGGATTTAGACCGGCGGATGACCTCTCTGTTGAGTTTGAAAGATGGGCTATGAAGTGTCGGATAGCCTCGGTGGAGCGTTCCCTAACAAGGTTCCCGCCACCCTGGAGATCCGTGCGTGTAGCGTAACACAAGTGCACCCCTGCAGGGAAGATTGATCTATCGATAGCCGTGTCCACGGTAACAGGACGCTTTATGCTGAAGCTGGATCTTACCACTAGAAACTATTATTATTAAACTTTATGGTTCCGGGTTTTCTTCCTCGCGGGGATGTCGAGGAGGTGAACTCGGAGGCATAGCTAATTATTACAACTTATTATTATACAATGCTGCAGCAACTTCTGCTGCATTGTTACTTTATGCCTTATATAAACTGTTGGCTGATTCTTACCTCATGTTGCAAGACATCGTCGGAAGATGCTAGTCTTCGTTAGGCCTAGCTTCTTACCCTTGCTCTGTATTTCTGACTTTCAGTCCACCATATACAGCCTCTTTATTCCGTTGATACAATGCATAATGCTTAGTAGCGGACGTAAGACTCGCGGGTATACTAGATACTCACCTGCTTTATTTCCTTTACTGTTTTGCCTGATCGGCTGCTGCAGTCGACGTTGGAGTCCAGGAGCAGGAGATCCCCGATGCCGACCACTGCAACATGAAGATCCCCGATGCCTTCTACGACGTCGAGTTCCCCCTTGACCAGGAGTATCTTGGAGTTCCCAGGCAGGAGGCCTCGCCTTTTCGATCTGTTGTTATTTGTGCTAGCCTTCTTAAGGAAACCTTGTATTCTGGTGTCTGTACTCAGATACTATTGCTTCCGCTGACTTTGTGCTCTCGAGCTGTTGTATTCGAGCCCTCGTGGCCCCTGGCTTGTATTAAACAGCTTGTATTATTTTATTTGTAGAGTTGTGTTGTGATATCTCATCGTGAGTCCCTAATCTCGAACGTGTACCTTGCGTGTATGATTACTGTACATGGCTTGATTTTGGGGGCGTCACAATAGATATCTCAAGGTGGATGATTAGTAGTAGATGCAGATGGATTTCGGTCTACTTCTTTTGGTGTATTGACCATTCGTTTGAGACTCCTTCTTTCTTTGTAGCATAGTTAGCATTGGTTTGCACCCATAATCCTGTCAATTGCCCAGTTGTGATTTGTTTACCTCACATAGCAGTTTTATCATCTTTTGGGAGAGAGGCATCACTAGTGAACATCATGGGACCCCGGTCCATATTCTCATCACTGTTTACATGCTCAATTTATTTCTTGCTTTTACTTTCCAGTTGCAATTATCACCACCTATTATCTGTTGTGTTGATCCTTTGTAAACATCAAGGCCGGAGAGATTGACAACCTCTCTGTAAGTGTTGGGAGCAAAGCTACTTGTTGTGTGTGCAGCTCCAGGTAAAGAAAGCAACCAGAGGTTGTGAACGGCGCCATTGTTCATGTAACATCCCAAAATTTTCCAAAATTTGAAATGTTAATAAATAATATAATATTGATTGCTTGTTTCAATTTTAGAGTAAATGAAAACTTTTCTTTTGAGTTTTTGTTTACACTTTTACAAACCATTTAAAAAAATTGGATAATCATTTATCCAAAAATGAAAATTTATGTTGTGAAGGTTATTCAAAATCCTAGAATGATTTTCTTTCTTTTGTATTTTTGAAATTTGGTAAGAACCACAATTAAATATTTTAGAGTGAGATAAAATGACTTTCTCAAATTTATTGTGGTCTCATACTCATTCTTGAATTCTTCTTATTGAAAATTGGAGTTTATTTGATATTGGTGCTTAAGAGATATTTAAATATTTCCAATAATTTAATTAATAAAATGAGAGGAGATAATAAGTCTTTTCGAAGATAGTATTGGAAATATATAAAAAATTCTCATTTGAACACTTGATTATTTTTATAATCATTTTGGGTATTTAGAAAACCCTAAAAGTAATTTAGGGAATTTATTAATGCCTTCAATAATTTTTTTTGAGAAATATCTATTTATAAAATTTATTTAGAGAAGGAAATATATTTTTCTAGTCTCTCTATATTTATTTGTCTTATATAGTTTTTCTGGTTTATTTGAGAATGTTTAATTTGGAAAATTTAGTGTTGTTAGATATTGGAAAACTAAAATCCTAGTCTATTGGACCGAGCCAATATTTCTCTATTTTTTCTGTCTTTTTCTTTCTATTGGGCTGAATTTGCCACTAAGGCCCATCTCCACCGATTGTCTTCCTCCTCTCGATCCTGTCTGTACATGAACTCGAGCACAACTTACACATGTGAACGAACTTGGCGCCTGGACATCTTCCTCCCCTCCTCTCTTTCAATCCTTTGACAGAATCAATTCGAAGTCTTCACGAAAAGTATGGAGAATGTTATGGGGAATCTATTCAGGCAATTAAAACCTCAGTTTAATGCTTTAAATGACCATATTTTTTCTTCACGAATGCAATTGAAAAGTTTCCATAACCTCGCTCGATTTCCTTCTATGTACCTCCCCGGCTCCTATAAATTGGACCGTATGTTCTCCTCGCAGACCTCACCCACCTCCGAGAAAACCCCTCTCCAATTGGCACCGTGCTAGGAGAGTTCGGCTTCCGGCCGAAGTCCGTCGTAGATCCCGACTACTACAAGGTGAACCAAACCCTCTTTTTCTTCCATATTACGTTTTTCATTGTTGCACATCGGCTTGACATGAATTCGGGTCTGTTTTCACAACCAGAGCACGCCTTCCGTGTTACAGTGTTCTATACGCGTTCTGCCCCAACTCCGGTGACTTTTCTAAGCCAAACAATGGTGACAAGAGTCAGTAACCTTGTCACCAGAGTTCACCAAGCTTTCTTCTACACCGTTTAATAGCTCGTCGACGCCGGAAACAATTTTAGTCATCTCCGGTGAGAATTTCGGTGAACTCTCCAGTGAGCTCTCTTCCCTCTATATTTTTTCTTTTAAAAAACGAATAGGTAGCATCCTATCAGAATTCGCCACGTGGCAGACAAATCTTGTATCCCGTAACTCATTTCCAAAAAAATAGCCAAACTTCAAAAATTCATATCTTCTAGATCGTAAGTCGGATTTTGACAAATTTTATATCCCCAGATTCCTTGGAAACTGTAGTTCATTACGGTCCAGTAATATTCCACTTTTGATAATTTGAAATTTAACTCAAATTTATTTTTGTAATTTGAGTATAATTGATATACATCTTATTCTATAATTTATTTGGAATTATTTTCTGCATCAAAATTTGATCCTTAAAATCAAATCTTTCTGTTTGGACATTTGTCACATTCTTTCCAGCATATTAATACTCAATTTTTGACCTCAAACCTTTGTCTTATCTTCCATTTAGTTATATCTCTTTCTTTTATAAATTTGGCTAAAAAATCAATCTTCTCAACAAGATCATCACGATTCCTATCGGATATTTTTGAATCCAATCCAAGAATGAATTTCATATTCAAACATTCTTATGGACAAACCAACTGGGTTTGACATACTCACAATCCGTTTGAAATTATACTCAATGCTTCAATCCTAACTTGTATCAATTTGATCTAATCCCCGAAATATGATTTGCATCATATTTTCATCCAATCCAACTTGATCCTATCTCAACCTATCCACGCCATAGTAAGTAGCTTAGTATTAAATATTTATGTTGTAGTTGCATCCTTATTTGGATCTTCACTTTGGATCGTCTTGTTTGTTGAAGTGTTTCTCTTTTACCGTTAGATATATTGTAACGAGATGGAGCGACGACTACGAGTAGAATATTTCATCGTCGGGATCCAGGCAAGTTACTCTTTTGGTCATACTCTAGCTATACCTATATTTTTCCTATGAATTTTAGTCCAACTTAAATATTATGCATTGATAGGATTATGTATTATACTATACTATTACACACAGTAGTTCATTGAGGTAGGTCCGAACTTTATATCATTGTCGCCACCGTGTAGAATTATACTTCTTTGCTAAGTAGACGTGGAATGGGAAGTGATGCAGTATGAGGTATGAGTGACTAAGTAGTAAACAAGACCAACATAAAGTTAATGAACTACCTAGGTGGAATCATTGGGGTCACCCTGGAGGAACTATTGGATTTGCCTGAGTGGCCTAGAGATGGCCAGTAGTCACTTCGGAATGCCACTCAGGCTTAAAGGGATCAGTCATATATTTCATAACTAGAAGCTTACGTGTGCAGCCACAAGCTAGTATGGGCTCTGGCTTGGTTGATTAGTTGTAGTGACTCTTACTAGGTGGTGCTACGAACGTAGTTATAGTAGGTGGGATGGGCACCACCAGAGTGAGGGAAAATATTCTAAAAGATCATGTCTCGACCTTCCGGTTCCCATACAACATGCAATGTGACGAACTAAAAAGGAGGTGGTAGAGTCTTGTAGGGAAAAGTGCACAAACCTCTGCAGATTGTACAAACTAATCATGATTAGCTGTGTCCACGGTTACGGACGACTTTGAGCATCTAGAAGTGGGAATGTTGACGGATCTCATCATCTTTAATTAATCAATCGGGCTTAATCAACCTTGGGAGTAGATCGACTTGGAGAAAATAATTCAATCATATTATGAGCTTTGTAGTACTGATATGATATTCATTAAAGTAGGACAAAATTACCTTTATGCAAAATTGAAACTTAGAGATTTTCCACCAGCCAAATTGCATGTAGAAGATAGGTCTGTTATATATTCTTTTGGGAGTAACTTGCCGTACATTCAAAGTACTAACCCATTTTGGGCTGTAACCTTCGGTGTTGCAGGATTGTACACGACGAGTAAGTGATGCGATGTAGGGTTACGATGTCTACACTCAACTTTGTCGTTGGTGTTGATGGGACTCCACTTATGTATTGTTTGTTTTCGCGGTGTATTCTAGCCCAAAGCCTATAAGGTAATAAATACCATGTATTTACGTTACTTTTTGACATGTGATTCATGGTATTTCATCGAGTACTGTGTGTGCTAGCATACTGATCCAGGGATAGAACAGAAGCACAGTAGATTTGGTCCTTTTGTGACCGGGTCATTTCAAGATGGTATCAGAGCACATATTGATTGTAGGTCATGACCCTAGGAACTGGAAATCCATAGGAAATCCTATTGCTTAAAAAAATATTATTTTGAAAAAAAAGATCCATTACTTCTCATCTTTTCTAAGTTTTACCAAACACTCCCTCTGATCCCAAACAAGTTAGACTATACCCATGCCACTTTGACCACTGAGAAGGATTGTGTTATGTCTCTTCGGGAAGGACAAGATATTGGACAACTCAAGACCATTTCAAAGTACCGATGATTTTAGTATGCATTAGAAGAATGGAAGTATTGAAGACTCGAAGAATTTGAAGACTCTAAAAATCCTGAGAATTACTGATGACCCATAGAAGAACTGGATACATCCAATACTAAGATCCTTGTGAACAAGTTAAGGAATATCTCACCTGATACCAATAGTATCCAAGCCCACCATGAGAGTTGTGAAATAAACGAAAGAGTGTGAGTAGTGTGCCAACCATGCAAACTCATGTGGATGAAGGCACCATAGGAGTTGCTTGAATGACTTTATGAGTGATATTTGGAGTTTTCTCGGAGTTTTCGCTTTTGATTTAATGAGTGTGTCAATTGAATTGTTAAATTTAGATTTGTGTTTTTAGGATACGTATTCTGTAGGATTTATTATTAATTAAACCTTGAGAGGTGTGAGCAACGCATGATGTATCAGAAGACCAACACATCTATGAAACTCCTTGTATTGAAGATTTCAAGAATTGAAGGGAATGAAGACTTTCTGACGAAAACATAGTAAACGAGTCTATTATAAATGTTAGTTGTTTGGTGATTGTTGTGTAGGTATCCATCTCCACTTCTATCTGAAGATCTATCTCATCTCTGACCAACCTTAAACCCCATGGATGGACATAATTATTTTGATGAGACAAGTGACCCAGCCAAAGTGGAAGAGTGGATTCAGAATATAAGAAGGGCAAGAATCTCCCATTTGCAAAGAGAACATGATTGTTGGAGGCAGAAGTTCTCCTATTCTACAAATGCATGTTTTGAGCACGGACCATGTAGGATCATCGCCACCTAAAAAAGTTTATTAGTTTTCTAGGTGTACACCTCTTGAAGAGGAGTGAGAAATACCCAGTGTTGGAATACAAGATTCATCTATCTGCATATGAAGTAATAATTTGAGTACGGGATGGATTGGCCCCCATACCGAAGACTCTTATTGTATACTTTTGTATGTTAGATTGGTAAATCACAGAGACTAAAAACCCGTAGTAGAGTGTCGATGCGACAAGCCTAAACCATAGAATGGTAAGATGCATTACCCTTGTAGATAGGCATCGTGCCTAACGTAGGTCATACGGTGAGTAAGAAACATGAAGATTTTCAAGAAGCTTCATTTGTAAGTTATTTTGACCACCATGAGCGTCTTGATAGGTAGTTTTGGAACCTATGTATTTTTAGCAAGACTTTTTCCTTGAGGAGATGCAGATTCTTATCTGTAGAAGCTTGATGAAGAACCATCATGGAATGAAGAAATTCTAGAATCCCCACATGTTTTTTATAAGGGTGGTAGTGCCCTAACACACTGAGAGGATAATTGATCCAAACAATCTCGCTAAGACACAGGATCAACCACAAACCTATATACGCGGAAGTAACTGAAGCATATGGAATTGTAACAGTGGGAGGCAAGCCTAATATGATAAGTGAAGGATAGACTGCAAGCTTTATGATATTATGCCAAGATCATGGGGAAGTAACCCAAGAATCCTCGACCCTAACCCATTTCTTTCCAGCCTTTTCAAATCTCGAGGACGAGATTTCTTTTAAGGGTGGTAGTTTGTAACATCCCAAAATTTCCAAATTTTGGAATGTTAATAAATAATATAATATTGATTGAATTGATTGAATTTTAGAGTAAATGAAAAATTTTCTTTTGAGTTTTTTCTTAAACATTTACAAACCATTTAAAAAATTGGATAATCATTTATTCAATAATGAAAATTTATGATGTGACGGTTATTTAAAATCCAAGAATGATTTTCTTTCTTTTGTCTTTTTGAAATTTGGTAGGAACCACAATTAAATATTTTAGAGTGAGAATAAAATGACTTTCTCAAATTTATTGTGGTCCCATACTCATTCTCGAATTCTTCTTATTCAAAATTGGAGTTTATTCGATATTGTTGTTTAAGAGATATTTAAATATTTCCAATAATTTAATTAATAAAATAGAGGAGATAATATGACTTCTTCGAAGATAGTATTGGAAATATAAAAAATGCTCATTTGAACACTTGATTATTTTTGTAATCATTCTGGGTATTTAGAAAACCCTAAAACTAATTTAGGGAATTTATTAGTGCTTTCAATAAATTTTATTTGATAAATATCTATTTATAAAATTTATTCAGAGAAGGAAATATATTTTTCTAATCTCTCTATATTTTATTTGTCTTATATAGTTTTTCTGATTTATTAGGAATGTTTAATTTGGAAATTTTAGTGTTTTTAGATATTATAAAATTTATTCAGAGAAGGAAAATAGAAATCTGATTTATTTCTCTATTTTTCTGTCTTTTTCTTTCTATTGAGCCGAATTTTCCACTAAGGTCCATCTCCACCGATCGTCTTCCTCCTCTTGATCCTGTACATGAACTCGAGCACAAGTTACGTACGTTAACGAACATGGCGCTTGGACATCTTCCTCCACTTCTCTCTTTCAATCCTTCGACCGAATCAATTCGAAGTCTTCACGAAAAATATGGAGAATGTTATGGGGAATCCATTCAGGCAATTAAAATCTCATTTTAATGCTTTAAATGTCCGTATTTTTGTCCACGAACGCCATTGAAAACTTTCCATAACCTCGCTTGATTTCTTTCTATGTACCTCCCCGGCTCCTATAAATTGGACCGTGTGTTCTCCTCGCAGAACTCACCCACCTCCGAGAAAACTCCTCTCCAATTTGCACCGTGCTCGGAGAAATTGCTCGCCGAAGTTCGGCTTTCTGCCAAAGTTCGTCGTAGATCCCGACTCCTACAAGGTGAACCAAACCCTCCTTTTCTTCCTTATTATCTTTTTCATTCTTGCGCATCACCTTGACATGAATTCGGGTCTGTTTGCATAGCCGGAGCACACATTCCGTGTTACTGTGTTCTCTACGCGTTCTGCCCCAACTCCGGCGACTCTTCTAAACCAGCAATGGTGATAACGACTCACTAACCTTGTCACGAGAGTTCACCAAGCTTTCCTCTACACCGTTTGATAACTCGTCGACGTCGGAAACAATTTTATTCAACTCCGGCGAGAATTCCTGCGAAGCCTCCGATGAACTCTCTTCCCTCTATATTTTTTTCTGTTAAAAAACGAATAGGTAGCATCCTATCAGAATTCGCCCCGTGGCAGAAAAATCTTGTATCCCGTAACTCATTTGCAAAAAAATAGCCAAACTTCAAAATTTTATATCTTCTAGCTCATAAGTCGGATTTCGACAAATTTTATATCCCCAAATTCCTTGGAAAGTGTAGTTTATTATGGTCCGGTAATATTCCACTTTTGATAATTCAAAATTTAACTCAAATTTATTTTTGTAATTTGAGTATAATTGATAAACATCTTATTCTATAATTTATTTGGAATTATTTTCTTCAACAAAATTTGATCCTAAAAATCAAATCTTTCTGTCTGGACATTTGTCACATTCTTTCCAGCATAATAATACTCTATTTTTGACCTCAAACCTTTGTCTTAGCTTTCATTTAGTTATATCTCTTTCTTTTATAAATTTGGCTAAAAAAATCAATCTTCTCAACAAGATCATCACGATTCCTATCGGATATTTTTTTAATCCAATCCAAGAATGAATTTCCTATTCAAATATTCTTATGGAAAACCAACTGGGTTTGACATACTCACAATCCGTTTGAACTTATACTGAGTGCTTCAATCCTAACTTGTATCAATTTGATCCAATCCCCGAAATATGATTTGCATCATATTTTCATCCAATCCAACTTGATCCTATCTCAACCTATCCACGCCATAGTACCTAGCTTGGTATTAAATATTTATGTTGTAGTTGCATCCTTATTTGGATCTTCACTTTGGATCGTCTTGTGTGTTAAAGTATTTCTCTTTTACCGTTAGATATATTATAACGAGATGGAGCGACGAGTAGAATATTTTATCGTCAGGATCCAGGCAAGTTACTCTTTTGGTCATACTCCAGCTATACCTATATTTTTCCTATGCATTGTATTCCAATTGAAATATTATATATTGATAGGATTATGTACTATACTATACTATTACACCCAGTAGTTCATTGAGGTAGGTCTGAACCTTATATCATTGTCGCCACCGTGTAGAATTATACTGCTTTGCTAAGTAGACGTGGATTGGGAAGTGATCCATTATGAGGTATGAGTGACTAAGTAGTAAACAGGACCAACAAAAATTTAATGAACTACTTGGGTGGAATAGTTGGGGGCACCCTGGAGGAACGACTGGATTTTCCTGAGTGACCTGGAGATGGCCAGTAATCACTGCGGCATGCCACCCAGGCTTAAAGAGATCAATCATAGTTTTCATAACTAGAAGCTTACATGTGCAACCACAAGCTATTATGGGCTCTGGCTTGGTTGATTAGTTGTAGTGACTCTGACTAGGTGGTGCTACAAACGTAGTTATAGTAGGTGGGATGGGCACCGCCAGAGTGAGGGAAACTCTTCTAAAAGACCATGTCTCGACCTTCCGGTTCCCATACAACATGCAGTGTGACGAACTAAAAAGAAGGTGGTCGAGTCTTGTGGGGTAAAGTGCACAAACATCTCCAGAGTGTACAAACTGATCATGATTAGCCGTGTCCACGGTTACGGACGACTTTGAGCATCTAGAAGTGGGAATGTTGACGGATCTCATCATCTTTAATTAATCAATCGAGCTTAATCAACCTTGGGAGTAGATTGTCTTGGAGAAATCAATTCAATCATATTATGAGCTTTGTAGTACTGATGTGATATTCATTAAAGTAGGACAAATTTAGCTTTATGCAAAATTGAAACTTAGAGCTTTTCCACCAGCCAAATTGCATGTAGAAGATAGGTCTGTTATATATTCTTTTGGGAGTAACTTGTCGTACATTCAAAGTACTGACCCATTTTGGGCTGTAACCTTCGGTGTTGCAGGATTGTACAAGACGAGTTAGTGATGCGATGTAGGGTTACGATGTCTACACTCAACTTTACCGTTGGTTTTGATGGGACTCCACTTATGTATTTTTTGTTTTCGCAGTGTATTGTAGCCCGAAGGCTATAAGGTAATAAATACCATATATTTACATTAGTTTTTGACATGTGATTCATGGCATTTCATCGAGTACTGTGTGTGCTAGCATACTGATCCAGGGATAGCGCAGAAGCACAGTAGACTTGGTTCCTTTTGGGACCGGGTCATTACAATTCACTTCACCACCTACTTGTCGACCTTGGAGTCCTACGGGAGACACTCAACGTTGGCATCTTTGCCAAGGGAAATTTGTCGCTATCCTACATCTAACCTTCCACTTGCGGTAACCAACGAGGAATTAGTAATCAAGCTAATTTCTGGCGCCGTTGTCGGGGACTCCAATCTTCAAGATAGGGGAGTTGCACACTATCTTTTACCTTTTCTTTTTAGTCTTGTTAGTTTAATTTTCAGTTTTTATATTAGTGTCCTTAATGATGTTCATGATGTTTCTTTAAATTCTTGATCCTCATGATGTTCCTTTAAATTCTTTGGTTGCTTAAGAACAAGTAGATGTGAACTTTATCTCTAGAAACAACTTCAATAATAATGCTTACAGGGGTAATTTTGCTAGTAATCCTATACCGTTCCCATCCAACTATGGGAACAACAACACTTATCCTAGCAACAAGAACCCCACCTATGAATTAGAAAGCATGCTTAAAGAATTTATCACTACCCAAAAAGCCTTCAAGATGAGTGTAGAGGAAAGATTAGACAAATTGGATAATCTCTCTTTGAAGTTAGACAACTTAGCCCTTCATATTGAGATTCTTAAAATTAGAACTTCTCCCCTCGAGGAGAGGAAGGCCACTCCTATTAATGCTATCCAATTGCAAATTAATGTGAACATTAGGATGATGGCTAAACATAAAGAGAGATGGGCTAGAGAAAAATAGGAAGAGCATAGAATTAAGAGCCTTCCTACACACCACACTATTTTAGATACGTCCAAAATGCATCACTATTTTATATAATAATTCTTTCCTAATCATTTATATATTTCATGTTATGAGGCTATTCTTACGTTGTTTTGGCTTGTTTTACACAGTTTGCAACTTTCCGATGCCGAAGCAGCAGACGCAAGATTCAGCGGTGAAGAGTGGACGCTGAGTTGCTGAAACAGAAGACCTCCAAATTACCTGAAAATCGATGGAGGTCAGTTTCCAGAAGAATGACAGGGACACGCAAAACGTAGACCAGAGGGGGGCCACCAGGAGCCCAGGCGCCCCCTGGCACGGCCCCACCCCTGACCGCGTCGGGTGGCCGCCTGGACCCCTAGTGCCACCCCAGGCTCCCCCCTCTGGCCTATTTATCCTTCGTCGTCCGAAAACCCTAATACAGAGGAGTTTCGCGAGTGCCGCCGCCGCTCCGTGGCAGAAACCAACAGAGGAGAAAAGACATCTCCGGCGGGAAGATTACGCCAGGAAGAACACCTCCCGGAAGGGTAGATCATCGCCATTGTCATCACCATCGTCACGGGAATCATCAAGATCATCATCAACATCATCCCCAACATCAGCACCATCTCCACCATCATCCAATCTCAGCTTACAAGTTCAACTTGTGTTCTAATCCGTACCATCTATCCTCTCTACTCTACCGGTGTTGATTGCTATCGTGTGATGAATGCTATTTAGTTTTTTTGGAGAAATATCATTGTGTCCATATTGTTTATCATCTATTTATCCCCACTGATCATGATCTCTTTTATGTCATGTGAGTAGTTACTTTAGTTCTTGAGGACATGGGAGAATTCTAGTTGTTAGTAGTCATATGATGTTGAAGTACTATTGTTGTTTGATATTAAAGTTCTGTTGTTATTTTCCTAGTGGTTTTGTGTGAGTCGAACACTCAACACTTCGACTTATTAAGGACCTAGGGTAATGCATTGTCTATAAAGAATGCTTACGGTGGGTTGCCGGAGTGACAGAAACCTGAACCCCAGATCGCACGCTTTTGCACAAGGGAACAATGGATCATCGATCGTATTGCTATGGTTAGGCTTTTTCCTTAATTACTATCTTGTATTTGCGGATTCTTGCAAGATGTTTAATCATAAGAGTGCACTTATCTTAGTCTAGAGGGTGTACTAGCATAGATCCACTCACTCAACACTTATCAACTCAGCACATAGTACCGATGCGGAATATGGCAAAAGCACGTGACTATTTTTGCGGTGTGTCCTCAAGAACGTTTTAGCCTTTATAAGTTCATTTGCTAGGCCTATCCTTTTATCAAAAGGATTGGGCCACCTTTCGCTCCTCAGTGCCTTTTACTTTGCTCGCTTTTACCTTTTTTGTTGCGTATACCGAAAATCCCTAAAAAGCTACCTTTCAGTTCCTGCATCCATTTCTTTACTAAAGTCACTTACCAATACCTTCTGCTCCTCATTGGGTTCGACACTCTTATTTATCGAAAACACTACAAACGATCCCC
This sequence comes from Bromus sterilis, assembly GCA_950022295.1. Lineage (NCBI taxonomy): Eukaryota > Viridiplantae > Streptophyta > Magnoliopsida > Poales > Poaceae > Bromus > Bromus sterilis. The sequence goes on along the minus strand of OX465599.1, from coordinate 275,438,885 downwards.
TATAGTTGAGGGTCATCAAGTACTATTTTCTGGCGCCGTTGCCGGGGAGCGTAGCGCTATTAGTAAGTAGTAAGTGAAGCTGGTAAGGAAGTTTTTATATTTCTGTTTTTGTTTTGCTGCTTTTTTTCCTTATGGACACCTCTTTTCTTGGACCGTTTATGGAGAAACGCCCCACAACTATGGTGGTCACTCCCACCCCTACTGAAATTGTGCCTTACAAAATACCATTTGGTATTATCACTTATGTCTTAGCTAATCGTTATGTAGGAGATAGACATCCAGGTGAACACTTGCTATATTTATCACAACTATGTTCATTATTTAAGCTTGCAGGTGTGTCAGTGGAGTTCGTCATGAAGAAATTATCCACCATGTCACTTATAGATAAAGCTTCAGATTGGTATAAGCTCCTCGATAACTCACATCTACTTAATTGGCAAGAGCTTATGTTTCTCTTTTATACACAGTTTTATCCTCTTCATGAAATTCATCGAGACAGGAACTACATCTATAACTTTTGGTATCGTGACGGAGAGAGCATCACTCAATCTTGGGAGAGACTGAAGTCCCTAATGTTCAAATGTCCTATCCATGAACTCCCCAAAGATATTATACTTACAAATTTTTATGCCAGGCTTTCTCGTCAGTACAAGGAGATGTTGGATGCCTCCTCTAACGAGGTATTCCAAATAGGAAGCATTGAAGAAAAGTGGGATCTCTTTGACAGGATCCAGAAAAACACCGAAGACTGGGAAATCGGTAAAGGTATTGAACCCGCTATAAATTATGAGCATGATTACACTGAGAGCTATGTGAAAACTGATTATTTTAATACCTCTTGTTCTAAGATTGGTCTTGATTCCCAGCTTATGATTGATTTTTGTAAGAACTTTGCCTCTGACATTGACTCTTCTAAGGAGAAGAAGGATCAGTATCATAAACCCTTTATAGAATTACCTGTTGATATAAATGTTGTTGACCCTATTCTGCCTGCAGTTTTTTATGAAAATCCCCCTTTTCCTACGAGGATGAGGGAGCACTCTTTTGTGACAGGCATAATAAATAAAAGTGGGAGACGAACTGACGAACCTGAGGACCTGATCAAGGTCGATCCTCAAGTTGCGGTGGTTAAATATTTAGTTACTAATGATGTTTCAGATTCCATTATAAATTTGTGTGCTGTTTCAACTAACATTGTCACTACCAAGAATAAAAGCCCAATTTCAGGTACAAAATAGGAGATCAAAATTATTATGGGCTATGCGATTTGGGATCAAGTTCTAGCGCTATTCCTTATTCACTCTATAAGGAGATCATGGGTGAGATTTCACCCTGTGAACTTGAAGAGATTGATGTTACTATTTACCTCGCAAACAAAGAAACTATCTCTCCCATTGGAATTGTGTGAGATGTTGAAGTCCTATGTGGAAAGGTAAAGTATCCTACAGACTTTCTTTTACTTGGTTCACTGCAAGATAGTTTTTTCCCTATTATCTTTGGTAGATATTTCCTCAGCACTTGTGGTGCTATAATAGATTGCAAAAAAGGTAAAGTTTATGTTGAATTCAATGCTGAGCCATATGAATTTAACTTTTCTAAGTTCTCCAAGAAGCCTCGTGGTGCTAATTTACCCAGTGATGATAAAATTATTGGAAATATTGCTTCTATTGATATTCCTCCTAAAGATCCTTTGCAGCAATATATGGAAGACCACAAGAATGATATGCATATGCAGGAGAGAGATGAGTTAGACGAAATATTTGAAAGACAAGCCACCATCCTGAAGCACAACCTTCCGGTTGAACCTTTAGGGATCCTAGCACAACCAAAAGAAGACCCGGTGTTTGACCTCAAACCTCTTCCAGATACGCTCAAGCGCTTATTTTGATGAAGAGAAAATATACCCTGTTATTATCAATGCTAACCTTTCAGGATTTGAAGAAGAGCGGTTATTGGAGACACTTCGCAGACACCGTGGTGCCTTAGGCTATACCCTTGATGACCTTAAGGGGATTATTCCATCGATTTTCCAACACACTATCAATCTCGAACTAGATGCTAAGTCAGTTGTTGATCATCAACGGCAGCTGAACCCAAGGATGAAGGACGTGGTTAGGACTGAAATTCTCAAGCGTCTAACCGCGTGTATCATCTATCCTATAGCTTGTAGTAGGTGGGTAAGTCCAGTTCATTGTGTTCCTACGAAAGGAGGTATGACTGTTGTTCCTAATGATAAAAATGAACTAATACCTCAAAGAGTTGTTATTGGATATAGAATGTGTATTGATTACAGGAAGTTGAACAAAGCAACCAGAAAGGACCATTACCCGCTTCCCTTTATCGATCAGATGCTAGATAGGTTGTCCAAAAACACCCACTTTTGCTATCTTGACGGGTACTCTGGCTTCTCTGAAATTCATGTTAACACTGCCGATCAAGAGAAGACCACTTCCACGTGTCCCTATGGTACTTATGCTTATAGGTGTATTCCTTTTGGTTTATGCAATGCACCTGCTACTTTTGAGAGATGCATGTATGCTATTTTTCATTGTTTCTATGAGGAGATTGTGGAAGTCTTCACGGACGATTTCTCCGTCTATGGAACTTCCTTTGACCACTGTCTCCACAATCTTAATAAATTTTTGCAGAGATGCCAAGATACAAATTTCGTTTTAAACTGGGAGAAGTGCCACTTCATGGTTAACGAAGGGGCCGTTCTTGGTCACAAGATTTCCTAGGGGGGAATTGAAGTGGACAAGGCGAAGATTGAAGCTATTGAAAGGATGCCCTATCCAAGGGACATTAAAGGTATTCGTAGTTTTCTCGGTCATGCTGGTTTCTATAGAAGATTTATTAAAGACTTTTCTAAGACCTCGAGACCCCTCACTAATATTCTTCAGAAGGATGTTCCTTTTGTATTTGATGAAGATTTTAAGGAGGCTTTTGAAGTTCTTAAGGAATCATTGATAACCGCTCCTATAGTACAACCGCCTGATTGGAAATTTCCCTTTGAAATTATGTATGATGCTAGTGATTTTGCTGTTGGGGCTGTTTTAGGACAAAGGGTTGATAAGAAATTGAATGTTATACATTATGCTAGCAAAACCCTTGATAGTGCTCAAAAGAATGATGCTACTACTGAGAGGTAATTCTTAGCAGTAGTGTTTGCTTGTGATAAGTTTAGACCTTATATTGTTGATTCAAAAGTCATTATTCATACTGACCATGCTGCCCTTAATTACCTTATGGCGAAGAAGGTAGCCAAACCAAGACTCATCAGGTGGGTACTCCTTCTTCAAGAATTTTATTTAATGATTTTTGATAGAAAAGGAGTAGACAATCCAGTGGCAGACAATCTTTCAAGAATGGAATATATACGGCACAACCCCATCCCAGTCAACGACAGTTTTCCAGACGAACAACTTGTCGTTGTTAAAGTACAATCTCTTTTCGATCCTTGGTTTGCAGATTATGCTAATTTTATCGTTGCAAAGTATTTGCCTCCAGGTTTAACATTTCAGCAAAGGAAGAAGTTCTTCCATGATTTGAGGCACTACTTTTGGGATGACCCTCATCTTTTCAAAGCAGGTCCGTACGGGATCATGAGAAGATGCATACTGGAACACGAGCAGAAGGACATTCTCAGACAATGTCACGATAGTCCCTGTGGAGGACATCATGCCGGTGAGAGGACCGCACATAAGGTTCTCTAGTCAGGTTTTTATTGGCCTACTCTCTTTAAAGATGCTAGAAATTATGTTTTATCTTGTGATAAGTGTCAGAGAGTTGGTAATATTAGTAGGAGGAATGAGATGCCTATGAATTACTCTCTAGTGATTGAGCCTTTTTATTGCTGGGGTTTTGATTTTATGGGTCCTTTTCCTCCCTCACACAAGTACACTCACATTTTAGTGGTTGTTGATTATGTAACCAAGTGGGTTGAAGAAATCCCCACTGAGAGTGCTGATCACAAGACATCTTTGAAAAAGCTCAAAGATGTAATTTTTCCTAGGTTTGGTGTACCTAGGTACCTCATGACTGATGGAGGATCACACTTCACGCATGGAGCTTTTAGAAAAGCTTTAGCCAAGTACGATGTCAATCATAGAATTGCTTCACCGTACCATCCTCAAACTAGTGGGCAAGTTGAGCTCACCAATAGAGAAATCAAGTTGATCTTGCAAAACACAGTTAACAGTTCTAGGAAGGACTGGTCAGAGAAGTTAGGATATGCTTTGTGGGCGTATAGAACTGCTTACAAAAACCCCATGGGCATGTCTCCCTATAAGATGGTCTATGGCAAGACTTGCCATTTGCCATTAGAGTTGGAACACAAAGCTTTCTGGGCTGTGAGAGAGCTAAATGCTGACCCAAAGTTAGCTGGTGAAAAGCGTCTCATGAACTTGACTTCTCTAGATGAGTGGAGAAGTGAAGCTTACGAGAGTGCTAAAATGTTTAAGGAAAATTAAAAGAAGTGGCATGATAGAAGGATTCTGAAACGTGAATTTAATATTGGTGATAAAGTTTTGTTGTTTAGATCTCGTTTCAGGTTTTCTCCAGGTAAACTACTTTCCAGATGGGAAGGGTCATTTCATATCGAAGAAGTATACCTCTCCGGTGAAATCAAGATTAACAATTTTGATGGCACCAAACCTCAAGTTGTGAATGGGCAAAGACTCAAGCATTACATGGCGGGAGACCCCGTCAATGTTGATGTAAATTTAATACACACAACAACTCATGAAGAATATGTTGCAACCCGATTTCAGACACCAGAAGAAGCAGAATAAGAAAAGGTATGTATTACGGTAAGGAAACATCACGAACCTCCATAAAAGTTCCATATTACGAGTTTTTGCAAAATATAGAAAATTCAGAGCCTAATTGGAGCCGGAGAGGAGCTCCAGGGGGCCCAGGCCCCCCCTGGCGCGTCCTACCTCCTGGCCGCGCCAGGTGGCCGCCTGGGCACCCCATAGTCCGTCTCCGACTCCACTTTGGCTCGTTACCTTCTATTCTTGTAGAAAGTTTCGCTATATAATTGCCCGGATAGCCCCGGCAACGTATCTCGTGATTTCGTGTGTTTTCTTCTCGAGCTGTTTCTGCCAGGAAATTTTTAGCTAGACCTAGGTGCCATGGCTTCCCCAAGTTCCCCCAAGGACAAGTTCGTCGTCAACATCATCAATCCTTACCTCGCTCAGGTGAAGAAGCATCCTCAAACCGTCCGGTTGGAGGATGGTGTTCTCCACCAAGAAGATCTAAAGGAATCTGTCAAGGAGGGGAGCATCGAGGACGGGCTAGAAGAAGTGGAGCAAGAAGTCTTCAAGTACAAGAATATGGTTGAGCGTGGTGTTGAAGCCAACTTCGACCTCATCAACAAGCTAAAGACGTTCTACAAGAAGCATATGAAGGGGATTTGGTCAAGCATCACCTCGGGAGAAGAAAGAATTGATGAGCTCCAAGGGAATATTTACGATCTTCACAAGCAGAACTGTGAGTTTGAACTAAATTTTATGCGCATGGGTTTAGGTGATGGAAGAAGGATCTTGGATACTGAAGCCTCTCATGAGATGGGAGAACCTCTACCATGGAAGCACTTTGTCCAGGACTACGTGAACAACAACAACAACAACAACAACAGGAATGAGGAGTAAATCTCCTCGGGTAATGGCATCCCCTTAGATTTTTCCAAGCTTGGCGGAGTGCCCGGTATCTTTATCTTTATCTTAGTCTTTTAGAGTTAAGTAGAGTCGTATCATGTCTAGGGAAGTTATTATAGGAAATGGGTGTTTGCATTGAGGTCTATCACTCCTTCTGTGGAGGATTTGTATCCGTGAGTGTGGGTTCGTCTATGATGGAATATTAATGAGAAGTCTATTGGTTCCTTCGCTGCACTCGGTATTCTCTTCACGCAATTGGCCTTATATGATGATTCTTATGGGGAGTATTGACCTTATATCAGGTATGGTTTTGAAAACTTTATTTAAATTTTGACAAGCATAGCTTTGGTCATGACAACATGCATGTTTTCTCAAGTAGCGACATATCCAAAACCTTTATGTTGTTATGCTTGAAGTGTTATGTTGAGAAGGAAGATAACTTGATGTGCCATGCTTACCTTAATGTTTATGCTTTATATGATTTGCATCTAAGTTAGCATCAATTGTCTGTTCCCTCAAAGCCTTTGCTAGCCAAACTCTTTGCCAAGAAATTTCTGCTTCTGCATCCATACCCTGAAACCAATATCTTCCTTATGACTACACCATACCTTCCTATTCGTGGTATTTCCCTACCACTCCTAAAAGTATAGAATTTATGTGTTATCCTTAAATGTAAAAAATCTTCTGTTTTGTGCCTCTTGTTTAGCTCCTGAGGAAGTAGTAGGCAATTCATGATCTTCTTAAGTTGACAAACTATGCACCTCCCAAAATTTATTTTCACTCTATTTTATTTAAGGATAGCACATGAGTTTTCCCTGCTTGCCTATAACAAGGCCTTTCTTTTACTTTTATCTTGAGTCAGTTTTCCCACTTCATTCTTTCCCAAAGAGAACAGACACTTGATGTTGATGAGGATTCATTTATATAATGATGCATTAAGTTTTTCCATTCTACATCATCGTTGACATTATATTTTGATAAATTAGTTGCTTGCGAAAGCATTTGCAAAGCAAGCATCTTCCTTTTTGTTAACATTTTCACTTCATGACTAATAACATGTTCCTTCAAAAGCCTCAAATTGTTTCATTATAATTAGAAAGAGAAAAAGTAAAAGTTTTTAGTTGCCCTTTGACCAAGGATATGTTTGCCAAAATTTTATGAGATTTCTTAGTCGTACTTTTGATTATAATTGTTATTACTTTCTCATAAGGACCTTATGAGTTGAGGTTGCTGTTAAGGATGCTTGAGTTTGGTGAAGGAATCATGATGCTTCTTGTCCGTATTTTATTTACCGACACTTCACTCTCTAAACTTGTGGACAGGTTTACCGAGCTCAGTATTCGCTTGGGGACAAGTGAGTCTAAGCTTGGGGGAGTTGATACGTCCAAAATGCATCACTATTTTATATAGTAATTCTTTCCTATTCATTGATATATTTCATGTTATGATGTTATTCTTATGTTGTTTTGGCTTGTTTTACACAGTTACCAACTTTCCGATGCTGAAACAGTAGAAGCATGATTCACCGGTGAAAAGTGGACGCTGAGTTGCTGAAACAGAAGACCTAAAAATTACCTGAAAATCTAGGGAGGTCATTTTCCAGAAGAATGACGGGGACACGCAAAACGGAGACCAGAGGGGGGCCACTAGGAGCCCAGGCGCCCCCCTGGCGCGGCCCCACCCCTGGCTGCGTCGGTTGGCCGCCTGGACCCCTTTGGCCACCCAGGCTCCCCCCTCTAGCCTATTTATCCCTCGTCGTTCGAAAACCCTAAAAGAGAGGAGTTTCACGAGTTCCGCCGCTGCTCCGTGGAGGAAACCAATAGCGGAGAAAAGACATCTCCGGCGGGAAGATTCCGCCGGGGAGAACATGTAACAGCCCAGATTTCACAAAAATTGAAAATTTTGTTTTCGGTGTGAATTGTTTGATTGTCTGATTTGTTTGCGGTAATTGCATCCCCGATCTATCGATCCGCGATTATTTTCCCCCCTCTTATCTCGTACCGGACGGAGACCGTCCCTTGCCACCTTGACACTCGACCTTTGCGACACCGGGTTTCACCCGATCTCCGTCACGAAAACTACACAAGACCAGTCGCAGCCAAGGCAACGAAAAACCCCGTTTACTAAGAAAACGGGATATTTTTTATAGCGCACCGAAAATTATTTTCGGAACGGTTCCACTACGAGGTGAACGCCGCCGGCTCGACACACTGATCGCGCAGTTCGAAGTTTTACCCGAATCGGATGTCCTGCGGACCCCCGACGGTCAGAAACGTAAACACCGCACGCGAGAGAGAACAACCGGGGATGTTTTTGCAAACTCCCAGCCACCTGGGCTATATAAAGACCACCACTCTCCCACCTCTTTCTAGGGTTTCCCTAGCAAAAAATTGCAGCCACACCACCAGTTTTGCTCAATTTTCGCCCAAAAAACCCCTCCACCTCGAAACCCTAGCCAGATTTCATCCACAGTCGTCAGATCTGGCGAACAAAGGGCTCACCGCGCCCCACGTCATCCCACCGGAGTCTCCAGCCAGCTCCACCGCACCGCCGGGCCGATCCGGCCCCAGTGGGCCCGCTTCCGCGCTCACCGCGACGCGTCTGGGCCCGATCCGGGCCGAGCATCCCGTGCGGCCGAGCTTGCCTCCATGGCCATGGCCATCGCCGCTCCTCGCCGGCCACCCCGCGCTGCTCCGGCGAGCCGGGCTCCCAGCCCGCTGTTGGAAATATGCCCTAGAGGCAATAATAAAATGTTATTATATATATTTCCACGTTCGTAATTAATGTTTATATTTCTGTGCTATAATTGCAATGACCCTGACTATGAGATTCAGAAGAAAACTCACTTGCATGTGTGGAAATGTAAACACCAACTGTTCCTGGTTTAGCCTCTAAGACCAACTCATGTGCTAACTGATGATTACGTTTTCTTAATCATGGACATTGTTCTTGTAACAAGGATGTTAGTAGCAATGGGAACATATTGTTAGCAGAACAATGATGTTGAACCGACCCCAGTATTGAATGATATACTTAGAGATCACATCGTAACAACGTTATAAGTCATATCATGAAATGTTATCATATACGTAATTCCTTAGACCATGAGAGTATCGAGTTGCTTCACACAGGAAGACATGCTTTGGTTCTTAGATGAATCCTCCCGTAAATGGGAAGTAGTAAAATAAGTTCTGGGTATGTCAGATGGTGTGGCTAGTGACTGTGATAGTTCAAGAATGGGATTTGCTCCTTCACGATGAGGAAGATATTCACTTCGGGCCCACTCGGTATGACGGTATCCATTATAGTCTGGCCAGACGCATTGTGATTCAGTCACGGGGATATCGGAATACGATAACGAGAAAAGGGACAAACGAGCAAAGAGGATAACGAGTGGCTTGTGTTCAAAAGTTGTTACACATGGGTGCCAAACTTCTCTCCTCTAACTTTGTCATATATCGCGAAGCAAAGGGAATGGTACATGACTAAACATAATGGTTCACTCGAAGTTTCTTCGTGTATGTGGGGAGTCAACATGGGTGTCCATGGCTCTGCTGTTGATTATTGGCTATTGACAAAAGGCTGTTGACCTATGTTCGGAAGATGTTCTGAGTCATGTCCGCATTATACCGAACCTATTGGGTCACACACTTAACGAGCAGTAGTCTGTTAGAATACTAGTATGGTAGAAGGTTTAGTGGAAGCAAAGCAGAATAGTTCATACGGGTACCGGAAGTAGTTCCGGAGATTTATGGAATTGTTCATAAGGGCACCAGAAGTAGTTCTGGGTATTTAAGGTTATGTCCGGATCACGCTGGAGTAGTCCCAGGTGGTTCCGGAACATATGAGAATGGTACTGGGGAAGTCCTGGATCAACCGGAATAGTTTTCGGATAATCGCTGGGCGTCCCGACAACCTTCGCGGTCATCCGGTGGCTTAAACTGTAACTCGGATGGTCTTGGAAACTATCCGAATGGCTCCGGAACGTCCGAGAACGGTCTCGGAAGGTCCTGGAAGTGCTCCAGAAGTGTCCGGAATGTCCCGAAACGGTCCCGGTATGTCCCGGAAGGTCCTGGAAGCTTCTAGAAGGTCATGGAAGGTTCCGGAAGGTTCCGGGCAGTACCACCCACTCCCCTGCGCCCCTAGCCTTGGGGGGCAAGCCACCTAGGCTGCCCTGGCTGGCCAAGGGGGTGGGGGCGCACCAAGGGGAAGGAAACCTCCTCCATGTGGAAATACCAAAACCCAGTATGGCAGGTTTCCGTTGGGAAGGTGTGGGAAGGTTTGGAAGGCTTGGGAGTCCAAGTTGGACTCCCAATCCTCCTTGAGCTGCGCCCCAAGGGCCTCTTTGCCACCTATATAATGTGGGGGAGGGGTGGGGGGCGCAACAAAACTTGTCCCCAAGGCCTATGCGCCACCCTCCCTCCTCTAAACCCCGTTGCTCCACAATTAGACCCCGGTTTAGACGCTGTTCTAGATCGGAATCCGTTAGGGTTTTCTCCCTCTAGTTTTCTCGGTGGCGTTCATCTCTGGACGGCGGAGCGCTGCTGGATTGCTGCTACGGGATGTGTGGATACTAATGGAGGGGTCGTACCTTCGACCCTTCTTCGAGGAGCTTGTTCATGGGACTTGTCCGTGGGACTAGATCGCGGGACTTGTTCGTGGGATTGATCGAGGGACTGTTCGTGGGAGAACTTGCGAGATCTACTTCCACTACGTCCACAAGCTTCACCAACTCTACTTCCGCTACATCGGTTGGTGAGCCATGACCTAAAACCTTGTATGCAATCTTCTTGGATGATCTTGGGTTCTTGATTCGTAGGCCGAAAATTTTGTTTTCTACTACGTTTCCCAACAGTGGTATCAGAGCGATCCTTTATTAGATGCATGTTTAGGTCTAGATCATATGTGTGATACGAGGCATTGATTTTCTTGTTGCTTCCCTGTCATGTGATTTTTTCTATGCTTGATGGCAAGTTGAGGTTTTGCTACAAGGATTGAGTTTTCCATCGATCCCTCTATGCTGCTTTCAGTATGCTGGTTGCCTTGATCATGGTCTACATCAAACTCCTTGGATCTCATCTTAATCTCGCAATAGAAGATTTAACATGGAGGGGCTTGTGGATTTTATGAACTCAAATCCACACGGGGGTCACGCGTTGAACGAAGTTTGGCTTGTGGCATTAGTTGCTGCACGCACCCCGTATGTTAAACTAGCAACAAAAGAAGTATCGTGTTTTGTTTTATCTAGGGTTTCTCGTTTGCCTTGTAAACCTGCTTAACAACCACGATAAAAGTTTGCAACAACCAGTGTAGATAGCGATCTAACTCGTTTTTGCAGAGTATGCATGTGATGTGGTATAGCCTTCAAGATTTGCAATGTGTTTGTATGAGATGCTATATGTTATGTAATATTTATTCGCGACCTGCGTGTCGTGGTACGGCATGATGACTGGAGTCATATGATTGTCACTTAATTATGGCCTGCGTGCCAGAACTGTTTATTAGCTCGAGGCAAAGCAATAGATAGATGCAAGGTGATGATCTACGATGCGGAGGTGGACCCCGACGCACATGCCGGAAGCCGTGGTGATGTTCCCGGCGCCAAGGACAAAGTTGGTGGACACGGTGACTTCAACCACGACGACGTGAAGACAATGAAGACTTCACGAAGCAAAGGGCTATACTATATCACATAATTTTATGAACTGCCTGTGATGTTTATCCCTTTGTTGCACCCTTGTTTGATGCGCGGTAGTCGTATTTTATTAGGGTGATCTCTCGCAAAACAATATCAAGTTGATAGTGTTCTCCCAACTGTAGCACCGTCTATACTATGTTTCACACCGGAGCAGGTCATGTCACATGGGTGCACACGTGTGTGACGCATAAAAGGCGGGTGTGTTAAAAGAACACACAACGCATTACACTTGGTTGTCTTGACGGTTTGGATAAAAGTTTGCTACCGGAACACGCCCATCGAAAGATGAACAAGAATCACCTTTAGCGTGATTGGCAAGTTGGCCTACCGGTCCAGTCTAAGTCATCAGTGATGTCACATCAATGGCGGACGATTGGGTTGGATCTTGAATCACTCCAGCATCAATTACGAGAGATATTGATCTGAGTGGGAGCGCACTTAGTAATTAAATTGATTAATCACAAGTGCAACTTAATTATGAACAAAGTCTTAGTATTTGCATTATCGTTGTAGAATAATGGCTCACGTTACCACCTTCCCAATTGATTTTGATTAACTGTTTTATCTGGTAAAAACTTTACGATTGGTACCGTATTGTGAGGACTATCCTCAATAGTGTCGAGAAGGAGCTTGTCCTATCGCAAATTTTTGATGCTCTCCCGCTGATGCTATGGATGATGTGACTTATGTCCATAATCCAAAATGCTAGAATTCCACGACAACTAAGTGCATTCTCTTCACCACCATGAAACCCGAACTTCGAAAAGTTTGGGATAGTTATGTTATATTCATGGAACTGAAAAATAAGTTTTCAGTAGTAAGACAATTAATGTTGGATATAAGATATCTAGTACAATGTATGATTGTAAGCATTAGTGAAAATGTTCATTGTGCTCTAAACAAAACTGATAAGTGTGGGATCCAGAAGAACAATGATCATATGATGATGAGGATTAAGGGAAAGGAAGTTCCATAGGGTGTTAGTAAGACTTACACGCCGGAAAGTCCATGGCCTGCGCCACCCTTGATCATGTGTGATCTTCTGTGAGTAGGAGTGACATTGGAAATAGAACTATGATACGTATAAAGGCAAAACGAAAGAAGACTGGAATAACTAGCTCAGAAATGAAAGTCATACGGAGTTATAGATGAATTCATTGCTGGTCAAGAGATGTAATTCTTGGAAATCATGATTAAGCAGTTAATTGTGGATTCTGTATATTGTGATTAAACTATTGATCACCGGAATATCACATCGATTGCATATTGTTGCAACTCGATGCAAGAAATACTATGGCTTTTATGACTAGCTAATGATGAGTTTTTGACACGCTCGGGAACATGGTAAAAGGTTTAATATACCGTGTGTTGACTCTATGATTATCTTCATAATTCATTTTAGAGTTGAGTAAATTGTTACTACACTTAGCCTTGTTGCAAAACATCATTTTGAATCATGTTTGTTGCAAGAGAGTTGTTCAAAGCTATGAATAACGTAAAGGCTATACTTCCATTATGAATAGGTTGTATGTTATGAATCTTGATAATAATACTAAACATCCATAACACTGACGCTAAACGTCGCAAGACTGACAGAAATACCACATTGATGTGGCACTGCCGTTTATCACAAGTGACATAACATGCATGAAGAATTTCCATAAGTGATGGACTTTCGAGTCATATGATTAGGAATCACTTGACGCTTGCGATCTTTGTCTCGAAGTAATGTGACTAAAACACCGTTGATAGACCATACATGAACGGGCAACTAAAACCATTGGTAATCATACATGATGATGTGTGTAGTCCAATAAGTGTAGTTGGGTGCAGTGGATTCCCTATCTTCACTCATGAGTTGAAGTAGATATGTGGATATCTGTTCAATAGAGACATACGTCTGAAATCTTTGAAATGTTTAAGGAATTTTAGAGTGAAATAGAAATTCATTGTAACAAGAAAATAAAGCTTTTGCAAATTAGATTGTAGAAAGTAATATTTGAGTTACAAGTTTAGCGAACGTTTGATGAGTTGTGAAGAAGTGTCATAACTTGCGTCTCCCGGAACATCACTATGAGTAAAGTGTTCGAGAGATGTAATCAAGCCATGTATGACACGGTAAGCTCAAATATGACGTTTATCAATTTTCCATTATACTTATTAAAGTTATGCGTTAGTGACTATGGCTTTTACACTGAAAAGAGCACCATCAAATCTGTTGAAATGACACCATATTAGATGTGGTATGGACTGTTAAAACCATGTTGTCTTTTCTTAAAATTTGGGTATATGAGACATATGTTTGACATACTCAAAAACACCAAATCAGATAAGTGCTACTTTGTGAAGGTTATTCCAAAAGGTTTGGTATTCCTCTATCACTACACAAAAGAAAAACGGTTTGCTGTTAAGAAGAATGTGTTTTGAAGAAAATGGTTTCTTGCAAACGAGTGAGTGGGAGGACAGTGAAACTTGTTAAAGATTGTTGAATCTTCAAATAAGTGCGCAGCTGAACCACATAGGTTAGACAAAACTCGTACAAACATTCATGATATGTAAAACGAGATGTTGTTGTTCAACAATGATAAACCTGTGATATACAAAGAAGCGTTGATGGGCCCTGACTCTGGGATTTGGCTAAATGCCAAATAATCCGAGATAGTATCCATGGAAGTAAGTCAAGTTTTGAACTTGGTAGACCCTCCGAAAGACTAAGAGTCTGAAGAATATATATATGGATCTATAATTGATTCGGATGAAATTGTTTTATCCATAAAGCTCAACTCGTTGGAAAATTGTTTTCTGGCAAGTTCAAAGGTTGACTACGGCGAAATAGTTTCGACCGTAGAGATGCTTTAGTCAGTTCGGGTTATATTAGCAATTACTACATATCTCATTTATAGGATATGGTAGAATGAACGTCAAAACAACGTTCCTATACGGAAAAATAACAAAGGACGTATATGTGATACGACAGGAATGTTTTGTCGATTCAAAGGATGCTAAAATAGATGCAAGCCTTGGATGTCCAGTGATGGACTGAAGCTAGCACAATGGAGTTGGAATTTTCGTTATGATGAAATTGCCAAAAGAGTTTGTTGTCATCAGGAATAATGAAAATGCTTGAATATTCAAGAAAGTAAGTGGGAGCTGAATGATATTTCTAAAACCTTATGTAGATGACATATTGTTGATTAGAAATGATGTAAATTTCTTGACACGATTAAGGACTTCGTTGGAAATAGTTTTCAGTTGAAGAACTTGGGCTGATATAGCATTAGTATTGAGCACAGTGATCTATGAAGATAGTAAGTGCCTGATCATGCTAAAGCCAACACTACATATTGACATGATACTAAAGTAGTTTAGTATGAAATGCCAAGAAACATGTTCTTGCCAAAGTCGTGGTGAAAATTTGTTTGTAGAAATCAGTGTTGATGAACACAGATAAGCAAAAACACGTGAATTGAATTCCACTCACCTGTGTGTTTGGATTAATCATGTACACCATAATATGTAAAACAACCAGATATGTCCAGTGCTCCAAAAGGTTGTGAGCAAGATACCAAAGTGATCAATATGTTGATCATTGGACAAACAGTGAAAAATTAAACTTATGATAGATAAGATTTGTTTCTCGGAAAATGGAGAGAATGAAGAGCTCGTTGTAATGGGTTACACCAGCTGAATGTTTGATGTAAATAGTTACACCAATTCAGTCTTCATACTTACTCCGACCGATTTTCGATTTTAATTGGGATTATGTGTTTCACACGTAAGGGTGGCGCAGTATGAAGGAACTTTGTCAAGTTCGATACTGTGGCGAATTCTATCACACAGGCTAAGTATATTGTTACTTAAAGAAGTAACAAGGAGGGTATTTTGAATCATGAGTTCTTTTATGAACATGGTATGGTTTCTTAGATACTTGAAACTCATGGAACATTGATGAATGATTTCATGACTTATTCTAAAGGAACCAAGGTCCTACCAATTGATTCAAACATATACAAAGCTAAACTGATAAAATTAGTGAATTTTATGATAGCGTGAAAACGCGAAGATATGCAAGATACAAACGGGTCTGAAAAACGTCAGATCAGATGATGAAGTCTATACCAGAAATGAAGCATGTATTACACCGGTATGCCATAGGTGTAAAATGCTCAAGCACTGATAATATTATTGACTCTAGTGCAAGTGGGAGACTGTTGGAAATATGCCCTAGAGGCAATAATAAAATGTTATTATATATATTTCCACGTTCGTAATTAATGTTTATATTTCTGTGCTATAATTGCAATGACCCTGACTATGAGATTCAGAAGAAAACTCACTTGCATGTGTGGAAATGTAAACACCAACTGTTCCTGGTTTAGCCTCTAAGACCAACTCATGTGCTAACTGATGATTACGTTTTCTTAATCATGGACATTGTTCTTGTAACAAGGATGTTAGTAGCAATGGGAACATATTGTTAGCAGAACAATGATGTTGAACCGACCCCAGTATTGAATGATATACTTAGAGATCACATCGTAACAACGTTATAAGTCATATCATGAAATGTTATCATATACGTAATTCCTTACACCATGAGAGTATCGAGTTGCTTCACACAGGAAGACATGCTTTGGTTCTTAGATGAATCCTCCCGTAAATGGGAAGTAGTAAAATAAGTTCTGGGTATGTCAGATGGTGTGGCTAGTGACTGTGATAGTTCAAGAATGGGATTTGCTCCTTCACGATGAAGAAGATATTCACTTCGGGCCCACTCGGTATGACGGTATCCATTATAGTCTGGCCAGACGCATTGTGATTCAGTCACGGGGATATCGGAATACGATAACGAGAAAAGGGACAAACGAGCAAAGAGGATAACGAGTGGCTTGTGTTCAAAAGTTGTTACACATGGGTGCCAAACTTCTCTCCTCTAATTTTGTCATATATCGCGAAGCAAAGGGAATGGTACATGACTAAACATAATGGTTCACTCGAAGTTTCTTCGTGTATGTGCGGGAGTCAACATGGGTGTCCATGGCTCTCCTGTTGATTATTGGCTATTGACAAAAGGCTGTTGACCTATGTTCGGAAGATGTTCTGAGTCATGTCCGCATTATACCGAACCTATTGGGTCACACACTTAACGAGCAGTAGTCTGTTAGAATACTAGTATGGTAGAAGGTTTAGTGGAAGCAAAGCAGAATAGTTCATACGGGTACCGGAAGTAGTTCCGGAGATTTATGGAATTGTTCATAAGGGCACCAGAAGTAGTTCTGGGTATTTAAGGTTATGTCCGGATCACTCTGGAGTAGTCCTAGGTGGTTCCGGAACATATGAGAATGGTACTGGGGAAGTCCTGGATCAACCGGAATAGTTTCCGGATAATCGCTGGGCGTCCCGACAACCTTCGCGTTCATCCGGTGGCTTAAACTGTAACTCGGATGGTCTTGGAAACTATCCGAATGGTCCTGGAAGGTTCCGGGCAGTACCACCCACTCCCCTGCGCCCCTAGCCTTGGGGGGCAAGCCACCTAGGCTTCCCTGGCCGGCCAAGGGGGTGGGGGCGCACCAAGGGGAAGGAAACCTCCTCCAGGTGGAAATACCAAAACCCAGTATGGCAGGTTTCCGGTGGGAAGGTGTGGGAAGGTTTGGAAGGCTTGGGAGTCCAAGTTGGACTCCCAATCCTCCTTGAGCTGCGCCCCAAGGGCCTCTTGGCCACCTATATAATTTGGGGGAGGGGTGGGGGGCGCAACAAAACTTGTCCCCAAGGCCTATGCGCCACCCTCCCTCCTCTAAACCCCGTTGCTCCACAATTAGACCCCGGTTTAGACGCTGTTCTAGATCGGAATCCGTTAGGGTTTTCTCCCTCTAGTTTTCTCGGTGGCGTTCATCTCTGGACGGCGGAGCTCTGCTGGATTGCTGCTACGGGATGTGTGGATACTAATGGAGGGGTCGTACCTTCGACCCTTCTTCGAGGAGCTTGTTCATGGGACTTGTCCGTGGGACTAGATCGCGGGACTTGTTCGTGGGATTGATCGAGGAACTGTTCGTGGGAGAACTTGCGAGATCTACTTCCACTACGTCCACGAGCTTCACCAACTGTACTTCCTCTACATCGGTTGGTGAGCCATGACCTAAAACCTTGTATGCAATCTTCTTGGATGATCTTGGGTTCTTGATTCGTAGGCCGAAAATTTTGTTTTCTACTACGTTTCCCAACACCCGCAGGCCGGCCTCCTCCTCCTCTTCGCGCCCTTCCTCTCCTCCTCTCCTTCTCTCATCACCTCCCTCTTCTTCTTCCTTGCAGCAGCCCGCCATGGCCATAGCTAGCCGAGCTCGAGCTCGAGCTCGCCCACCACCGGCGAGATCCGGGCCGGATCCGGCTGCCCCGGCCTCTACTCCGCCGACCCCGGCCATCCCAAGCCGCCCCGTGCCCTCTCCAGCCCTCCATGGCCGCCGGAAGCCACCTCCAGCCCGCCATGAACCCGTGCAGCCCAAGCTCGGCCACCCCCTTGTAAATTTCTAAGTCCCAGAATTGTTGTTTAAAGTTCCTTCTTGCAAAGAGATTTCCCATGGACTCGTAGCTCCGAACGAAGTGATTCTTTTTTTGTTTGGTTGTGCTTTGTGTGCTCTAGAGTTCGTCTTTAGGAAGTTATTTATTTTGAGGTCATCTTGAATATGTAATTGTGTGTCAAACAGGGCACCAGATCGTTAAGTTGCTAATCTGCTGTTAACTACTGCTGCTGTTATTTTGTTCAAACTGTGGGTGATGCTTGTGTCAAATCCATGAGGCCTATTACATTGATTCGTTTTCCTATGTGTTAAGCATCATGTGTACTTCATTCCCATGCTTTAACTTGTCATTTTTAGGTGCTTTAGCTATATTAAATCTTGCTCCAAAGTGGTGACCTTGCTCTTAATGTGCTGCTGTGCTGAAAACTGTTGATTTGTTGCAACTTTGGGTGACGGTTGTGTCGCAACCGTTTATCGGAATTGAGTGATTCCAAGTGCATATTGTTACGCATCATGTCTACTTCCATTATATGTATTGCATTATCATGATATGCTTTCTGGTCATCTAGTTATTGAGCTCCAAAGTTGCTATGCTGCTGTTTTTGATAACCACCTCTGTTTTCCTCTAAGTCCGTAACGTCCCGATGCCATGTTGCATGCTTAATATCTTTTGATCTATGATGCCTATGACCTTGATTCTTTTTTGTACCTGATCATCATCATGTCTAATCCATGCTCATATATTTCTATGTCATGTTGATGCACATCTACATATAGTTTTGCACTTGTTTGTACAGCATAAAAATAACAGTTTCTGCCCTGTTTTCCTGATTTTCGCTAAGTCCTAGACCAGTAATGGTTTATTGCATTTTGCATGGGCTATAACTTGTTGTTGATGATGCCTTTTTGCATGATTCCTTTTGCCATGCCTTCCCTGCCATGTGTACTTTAGTGGCATGTCATTTGTGATCATGTTTGCTTTCATTATCCTGTTTATGCATTGCTCTAAAGTGTGCTACCTAATGTTTGGCAGATTGTGTTTCAAACTTGTTTTGCTTGTATCTTTTTAACCGTAACTCCGTTTGGAGTGTTCTTTATATGAAACTTGATTAGTTTTTCGTGTACTTTGTGTTTATGCTATGGTGTGCTATTGTCAACCAACCTAAAATATGGTTTAGGACAGAACAGTACCAAATGTTTTAATTGTCGTGGGGTACTTGTTGTTCTGGCATGTTTAGGTTGTGCCTCACTTAAATTGACTAGCATAGATAGTTTTCTTTATGCTTCACCTCTTGTAATGTTTGTGTGATATGCCATGCTTGAGTGAGATGCCATGTTAACAACCTTGCTCACCTTGAGTAGCTAAACAACTTGAACCATTCGAAATGTGTTGTATCGTCGTGTGTGATGAGTACTCCACTTAACCTGTTAGTAACCGCTCTCGACGGTAGGTGCGATGTCTTGTGTTTCCTTCTTGTTGATGCTTGCTAGTGTTTGCTTTGTAGTAATAGATGCTTGCTCGTTGATTGCTTCCAGCGTTTATCCTCTTGTGTGCTTCCGCGGGTACCTCTCGAGGACGATGCGAGCTTGCGATCAACTACACCTTCGGAATCCGACTTATCAACAGGCAAGGACTATACATTACTTAAGATCCATTCTATTTCAACCAGCGGTTTGCATGCTAGTCTAGGTTAGGTTCGATGTTTGATCCTACCACATGTTTACAACCTCTTTCAAACCGATACAGCCATGTCCCCTCCCAGAAAACCTTGTACTGCTATGTTACTATTGCTCGTTGCTCAGCCCCTGCTTAGAATGCATGCTTAGGATGCTACGATGTTACCTCCTGTTACTCCTTGGTTTGGGATATCACATTATTATTATTGTTGTTGATGATATGATTATTATAAATGTTGACTATATTTGACGAAGGATGGAAGGTCTAAGCTATCTCGCCCCGACGCTTTGTTCCATTCGAGTCACCTAGGACCCGAGTTCCGGGTACTGGTTTTAAGACTGAGCATTCCTAACCGCGTGTGGGATTTTATGGGGTCCCCATTTCATACCTACCTAGCTTAAAAAAATTCTAGTGGTGGCCCAAGCTGATTTACCATTTGAAAATCGTGTGTGTGCCTGTTGGGTCGCTCCTGGCAGATATTCTTTAAAACAACTTGGGCCAGCGGAGACATGGTTTCTTTGTTGGTCCACCCCATGGAGCTAGGGGGTTGCCCACATCTGTTTGGGTAGCTAACCCGACCTCGTCCAGACGGTAGAGGCCGATTCGAGAGCGCGGCCGGCTTTTGAGTTGGATGTCGACTCACCGGGGGCCACCCGGATTTGCGCGTTGTTAGTTAGAGGGACCTTTCGTTCGGGATCTCTTGGTACTAAATCATAAAATGGTTGCCTATCATGGGTAGCAACTGAGAGAGATGGGCGTGCGTGCGGAGCCTTGTAATGGGCAGTTGGTACACCCCTGCAGGGTTAAATATTTTCGAGAAGCCGTGTCCACGGTTATGGACGACTTGAGACCTATTCCTTGTTCATGGACAACAACAACTGAGATAATCTTAATATAACTTGATCAACGTGTGTGGGCCTTGACTTCTTCTTCTTCGTCGGGATGCGAAGAGGAGGACAAGGATAGGATAGGTGTTATGCTTGCCTAAGTAGGTGGATAGCAGACTTGTTGGAGGCGATTCCTCATCGAATGCTTGGCTTCTTATCTTACTCACTAGATCGTTAGCCACTTCATAAATGCTAGTGCGGCAGCAAGCTCACCACTTACCCCATCCTTACCGTAAACTACTAGTTGTCCTAGAATGACGAGTGATGAAGTCCTTGCTGGGTCAATTGACCACTACAGTTGGATGTTGAGTACTTCTGTACTCATGATACTACCCCCAAACTCTTTTCAGGGTTCTGGATCGACAACAGGTATGGTGATCGACGTTTCATGTGGAGACTCGACGACGACTAGTTAGGCGGATCCCGGCGGAGGGCCTGGACCCGTGTGGTTATGGGGATCGATGATTTTCTCTTTGCCACTAGGCATTTGATTATAGTCTGTACTCAGACATGTATCTTCCGCTGTTGTATTGTATTAAGGCAGTCGTATGCCGATTGTATGAGATGTTGTATCCTTGTATCTGTAATGTTGTGATATCATGGTTGAAATCCGGGGCATATGCCTATGTCATATGTCGCGGTGGGACCGATATGTGTTTCCTCCTCGGATCTGGATGGAAACATCTAGATCTGGAACAGTACCGCATATCGGGTCTTACAAGTTGGTATCAAAGCCTTACCGACCGTAGGAACCCTCTCTGGCCGAAGTCGAGTCTAGGCAAAAACTATTTTGTAGTTACTAAGTTAGTTGTCGGAGAGTAGGAATATTTTTACTCCTTACCCTTGCTCTGGTCAGGACAAGTGTCGTAACTGTTTTAATTCTTATCTTACCCCCTTCAAACTCTAGGATTTCGAGTGTGTGGAGTATCGGAACCGTTACAATGTCTTCCTTGCAGCGTATTGTCTCGATTCCGATCTCAGTTTTGGGAATTCCTGTAGTACCTTTAGCTTCTCCGATTTCATATATCGTCTTGGTCATCCGTTGCCATCCCTCCTTTTACCGGTGTTTTTAAGACTTGCGTCAAAAATCACTATCCCTTTATCTGGTTTTCGCGATCGTTCTTCCTCGTGTCACTGACGGATTCGTTTTTCTCGACGATGTCGTCTCTCTGCGGAAAGTATCTCAACGGAGTTCGTCATTCGACATGGAGCAGAGTCCCTTGTTGGTGGTGTTGAAGATTGTCGACCCTCTTTTCTCTTCCCTCCTCTCCCCGGATCATCCTGGATCTCGGGACGAGATCCCTTGTTGGTGGTGTTGTATTGTAACAGCCCAGATTTCACAAAATTAAAAAATTATTTTCGGTGTGAATTGTTTGATTGTTTGATTTGTTTGCGGTGTTTGTATCCCCGATCTATCAATCGGCGAATATTTTCCCCCCTCTTATCTCGTACCGGACGGAAACCGACCCATGCCACCTTGACACTCGACCTTTGCGACACCGGGTTTCACCTGATCTCCATCGCGAAAACCGCACGAGACCAGCCGCATCCAACGGAACGAAAAACCCCGTTTACTAAGAAAACGAGATATTTTTTATAGCGCACCGGAAAGTGTTTTCAGAACGGTTCCAGCGCGAGGTGAACGCCGCCGGCTCGGCACGCTGATCACACAGTTCGAAGTTTTACCCGAATCGGAGGTCCTGCGGACCCCCGAAAGTCAGAAACGTAAACACCGCGCGCGCGAGAGAAAAACCGGGGATGTTTTTGCAAACTACCAGCCACCTGGGCTATATAAACACCACCACTCTCCCACCTCTTTCTAGGGTTTCCCTAGCCAAAAATTTCAGCCACACCCCCAGTTTTGCTCAGTTTTCGCCCAAAAAACCCCTCCACCTCGAAACCCTAGCTAGATTTCATCCACAGCCGTCAGATCTGGCGAACAGAGGGCTCACCGCGCGCCATGTCATCCCACCGGAGTCTCGAGCCAGCTCCACCGCATTGCCGGGCCGCTGCCGCGCTGCCGGCGACGCTTCTGGGCCCGATCCAGGCCGAGCATCCCGTGCGGCCGAGCTTGCCTCCACGGGCATGGCTGCCGCCGCTCCTCGCCGGCCACCCCGCGCTGCTCTAGCGAGCCGGGCTCCCACCCCGCAGGCCGGCCTCCTCCTCCTCTTCACGCCCTTCCTCTCCCCCTCTCCTTCTCTCATCACCTCCCTCTTCTTCTGCCCCGGCCTCTCCTCCGCCGACCCCGGCCATCCCAAGCCTCCCCGTGCCCTCTCCAGCCCTCCACGGCCACCGGCAGCTACCTCCAGCCCGCCATGAACCCGTGCAGCCCGAGCTCGGCCACCCCCTTGTAAATTTCTAAGTCCCAGAATTGTTTTTTGAAGTACCTTCTTGCAAAGCGATTTCCCGTTGACTCGTAGCTCCGAATGAAGTGATTCTTTTTTTGTTTGGTTGTGCTTTGTGTGCTCTAGAGTTCAACTTTAGGAAGTTATTTATTTTGATGTCATCTTGAATATGTAATTGTGTGTCAAACAGGGCACCAGATCGTTAAGTTGCTAATCTGCTGTTAACTACTGCTGCTGTTATTTTGTTCAAACTTTGGGTGATGCTTGTGTCAAATCCATGAGGCCTATTGCATTGATTCTCTTTCCTATGTGTTAAGCATCATGTGTACTTCATACCCATGCTTTAACTTGTCAGTTTTGGGTGCTTTAGCGAAATTAAATCTTGCTCCAAAGTGGTGACCTTGCTGTTAATTTGTTGCAACTTCGGGTGACGGTTGTGTCGCAACCGTTTATCGGAATTGAGTGATTCCAAGTGCATATTGTTACGCATCATGTCTACTTCCATTATATGTATTGCATTATCATGATATGCTTTCTGGTCATCTAGTTATTGAGCTCCAAAGTTGCTATGCTGCTGTTTTTGATAACCACCTCTGTTTTCCTCTAAGTCCGTAACGTCCCGATGCCATGTTGCATGCTTAATATCTTTTGATCTATGATGCCTATGACCTTGATTCTTTTTTGTACCTGATCATCATCATGTCTAATCCATGCTCATATATTTCTATGTCATGTTGATGCACATCTACATATAGTTTTGCACTTGTTTGTACAGCATAAAAATAACAGTTTCTGCCCTGTTTTCCTGATTTTCGCTAAGTCCTAGACCAGTAATGGTTTATTGCATTTTGCATGGGCTATAACTTGTTGTTGATGATGCCTTTTTGCATGATTCCTTTTGCCATGCCTTCCCTGCCATGTGTACTTTAGTGGCATGTCATTTGTGATCATGTTTGCTTTCATTATCCTGTTTATGCATTGCTCTAAAGTGTGCTACCTAATGTTTGGCAGATTGTGTTTCAAACTTGTTTTGCTTGTATCTTTTTAACCGTAACTCCGTTTGGAGTGTTCTTTATATGAAACTTGATTAGTTTTTCGTGTACTTTGTGTTTATGCTATGGTGTGCTATTGTCAACCAACCTAAAATATGGTTTAGGACAGAACAGTACCAAATGTTTTAATTGTCGTGGGGTACTTGTTGTTCTGGCATGTTTAGGTTGTGCCTCACTTAAATTGACTAGCATAGATAGTTTTCTTTATGCTTCACCTCTTGTAATGTTTGTGTGATATGCCATGCTTGAGTGAGATGCCATGTTAACAACCTTGCTCACCTTGAGTAGCTAAACAACTTGAACCATTCGAAATGTGTTGTATCGTCGTGTGTGATGAGTACTCCACTTAACCTGTTAGTAACCGCTCTCGACGGTAGGTGCGATGTCTTGTGTTTCCTTCTTGTTGATGCTTGCTAGTGTTTGCTTTGTAGTAATAGATGCTTGCTCGTTGATTGCTTCTAGTGTTTATCCTCTTGTGTGCTTCCGTGGGTACCTCTCGAAGACGATGTGAGCTTGCGATCAACTACACCTTCGGAATCCGACTTATCAACAGGAAAGGACTATACATTATTTATGATCCATTCTATTTAAACCAGCGGTTTGCATGCTAGTCTAGGTTAGGTTCGATGTTTGATCCTACCACTTGTTTACAGCCTCTTTCAAACCGATACAGCCATGTCCCCTCCCGGCAAACCTTGTACTACTATGTTACTATTGCTCGTTGCTCAGCCCCTGCTTAGTATGCATGCTTAGGATGCTACGATGTTACCTCCTGTTACTCCTTTGTTTGGGATATCACATTATTATTATTGTTGTTGATGATATGATTATTATAAATGTTGCTATATTCGACGAAGGATGGAAGGTCTAGGCTATCCCTCCCCGACGCTTTGTTCCATTCGAGTCACCTAGGACCCGAATTCCGGGTACTGGTTTTAAGACTGAGCGTGCCTAACCGCGTGTGGGATTTTATGGGGTCCCCATTTCTTACATACCTAGCTTCAAACATTTCTAGTGGTGGCCCAAGCTGATTTACCATTTGAAAACCGTGTGTGTGTCTGTTGGGTCGCTCCTGGCAGATATTCTTTAAAACAACTTGGGCCAGCGGAGACATGGTTTCTTTGTTGGTCGACCCCAGGGAGCTAGGGGGTTGCCCACATTTGTTTGGGTAGCTAACCATACCTCGTCCAAACGGTAGAGGCCGATTGGAGAGCGCGGCCGGCTTTTGAGGTTGATGTCGACTCACCGGTGGCCACCCAGATTTGTGCGTTGTTAGTTAGAGGGACCTGTCATTCCGGATCTCTTGGTACTAAATCATAAAATGGTTGTCTATCATGGGTAGCAACTGAGAGAGATGGGCGTGCGTGCGGAGCCTTGTAATGCGTAGTTGGTACACCCCTGCAGGGTTAAATCTTTTCGAGAAGCCGCGTCCACGGTTATGTACGACTTGAGACCTACTCCTTGTTCATAGACAACAACAACTGAGATAATCTTAATATAACTTGATCAACGTGTGTGTGCCTTGACTGCTTCTTCTTCGTCGGGATGCGAAGAGGAGGACAAGGATAGGATAGGTGTTATGCTTGCGTAAGTTGGTGGATAGCAGACTTGTTGGAGGCGATTCCTCATCGAATGCTTGGCTTCTTATCTTACTCTCTAGATCGTTAGCCACTTCATAAATGCTAGTGCGGCAGCAACCTCACCACTTACCCCATCCTTACCGTAAACTACTAGTTCTCCTAGAATGACGAGTGATGAAGTCCTTGCTGGGTCAGTTGACCACTACAGTTGGATGCTGAGTACTTCTGTACTCATGATACTACCCCCAAACTCTTTTCAGGGTTCTGGATCGACAACAGGTATGGTGATCGACGTTTCACGTGGAGACTCGACGACGACTAGTTAGGCGGATCCCGGCGGAGGGCCTGGACCCGTGTGGTTATGGGGATCGATGATTTTCTCTTTGCCACTAGTCATGTGATTGTAGTCTGTACTCAGACATGTATCTTCCACTGTTGTATTGTATTAAGGCAGTTGTATGCCGATTTTATGAGATTTTGTATCCTTGTATCTGTAATGTTGTGATATCATGTTGGAAATGCGGGGCATATGGCTATGTCATATGTCGCGGTGGAACCGATATGTGCTTCGTCCCCGGATCTGGATGGAAACATCTAGATCTGGAACAGTACCGCATATCGGGCCTTACAGAACACCTCCCGGAAGGGGAGATCATCGCCATCGTCATCACCACCGTCACGGGCATCATCAAGATCATCATCAACATCATTCCCAACATCAGCACCATGTCCACCATCATCCAATCTCATCTCACAAGTTCAACTTGTGTTCTAATCCGTACAATCTATCCTCTCTACTCTACTGGTGTTGATTGCTACCGTGTGATGAATGCTATTGAGTTTTCTTGGAGAAATATCATTGTGTCCAGATTGTTTATCATCTATTTATCCCCACTGATCATGATCTCTTTTATATCTTGTGAGTAGTTACTTTAGTTCTTGAGGACATGGGAGAAGTATAGTTGTTAGTAGTCATATGATGTTGAAGTAATATTTGTTGTTTGATATTTAAGTTGTGTTGTTATTTTCCTAGTGTTGTGTGAGTCGAACACTCAACACTTCGCCTTATTAAGGACCTAGTGGAATGCATTATGTATAAAGAATGCTTACGGTGGGTTGCCGGAGTGACAGAAACCTGAACCGCAGTTCGCACGCTTTTGCACAAGGGAACAATGGATCATCAATCCTATTGTATGGTTAGGATTTTTCCTTAATTACTATCTTGTATTTGTGGATGCTTGCAAGATGTTTAATCATAAGAGTGCACTTATCTTAGTCTATGTCGGGAACCGGGGTTAGCGTATGCAAGTACAGTTAAGACATAGTCATATGGAGAGCCGAGAACCGCACCCACTTGTCTAAGAAGACAAGGCCAAGCACTGAACATTCTCGGAAAGCATCGTACGTGAGGGGCATGCCATCCAGGCCGGATGATCAACTGTGATGGGTCCTCATCGTCCGCACACAAGTCTAAAGATATGGGTGGTGAACTCCCATATTCAAAGACAAGTCGCCTCAACCATACTATCGACTATCTCAAAACTCTTACATAGACTTACTCCAGCCCGATCACTTAGTCGGGGTCTAGGGCGGGCTCAATCATACCACAAAGTGTGCACGAGACGGAGTCTCGAACAATCGCATCGCGATGCCCCAAGCTGCGCACATCTAAGGGCCACTTGGTGTATGAAAGACCGCCAGCCAGAACACAACTAAGGTCTCGAAAACCCATACCAAGACATGCATGTTATAAACATACACGCAGCACACATGCCTTGTATGAACAGTAGGTACCATTGCAATTCTCTACAAAGTGTACATTTTATTTATAACTCTTATAGAGTACACACAGAGATCACATACATGTGATCCAACATTACAACACAGAGCGGAAGCAAATTATGTCTGAGTACAGACAAGTTTAACAAATGGCTTAAGAAGCCTTATTTAAACACAAAGCCCTCCACGAGGGAACCAGTCTGCTGACTGGGACTAGACTAGCTTAACTTCAGTCGTACAGCTCGATGAAGAAGCCACCTTCGGGGTCAGTGGCGTCATCTAAAACATAGATTAAGCAAACGTGAGTACAAAGGCGTACTCAGCAAGACTTACATAGGAACTATACTACTCATGCACATGTATCAAGGTAAAGGGAGGTGGGGTTCACTTGCAGAAATGCCAGCTTTGACTTGGCTAATCCTGAACTACGAGTACCAGACTTTGAGGTAAGAAGTGTACACGAGTCCACTACTTTCTCCAACCAATACACCACTATGGTGCCTTCCTCGACTTCCCCACGAGAAAGCACGCCATAGCACTCACACTTATCTTGGTGTGTTTTAGAAGTATCCGGTTCAAGTTATCTAATAATCAAGCTAAGCTTTCCAAGCAGTCCATAACCGCGGACGCGGCTATTCGAATAGTTTTGTTAACCTTGCAAGGGTGTACCGCTACACACACATGACCATCATTTACCGCCTTTGATCTCGACACCATTCAAGGGGTGCCAGCGAGGATGCTCACCACAACTGTTACCTCATAGCCAATCTAGTCCGAGAACGCCGCCTACTTGGGTTGGTTACCACTATCGTGAACCCGGCCGGTTTACCGAAGTGGACCCAAGCGATGTGTGCGTGGTGTATAAGCCGGTCTCGGCTGAGCCATTCTCTCACTTAGCATCCAGGCCACAAGCCTACCAGAACTCCGAACTACTGCGACATCTGGACATCGAAAGGGATGAGTTAGTAAGTTGAGAGGGGTCAGTGAGCCCAATGTGTGGTTGTACTCTTCATCTTGGATCACCACACAAGAACTCGTACTAGGGCGGTGTTGAACGAGACAACCCACTGTGTACTCCTACACAGCCTCTCATCGTTCACCTTGTATTAGGTTCGATTCACCAACACTTTTCTACCATCATCAACATGATCATTCCCATCCCGACTCACATCACAGTATCCACATGGTATCACACTAAGCATGCAATAAGCAGTAACATTGCAGGGGCCACATGATATCAAACAACTCCTACATTTGCTAGGATTGTGGTTTGCTTTCTACTGTGACAAAAGATAGGTCATGCAAAGGAATGGGTTCATCTATGCGGTAGAAACAAAGCATGGTGATCATCCTAAACGATGCATAAGCGAGACATGAGAGGGAAGTGGGATTTTATTGACATGATCAATGGGGGTTTTCTTGCCTTGCTGACGAGGTTCGGGTTCTGGATCTTCAGCGAAGGGGGTAGCCTCCTGCTCCGGTTCCACCTCTACTCGACAAACAAAGCACGAAGTAGCAATCAATATGAATGCAATGCTCAAACACATGAATGAATGTTGAAACTTGAAGTATAAGTTTTGATGTGTGTGAGACAATTCCATTTAAGTGGAAAATATTGCATTTAAAATGCAAATTCAAATTCCACATTTGAATTCAAATTAACCAAGTTGTATGTGACATAGTTTGATCATTTTGAATTATCTTCAAATGTATAAGATATGCCTCTGATGTGTGATTGAATTGTAGCATGTTGCCATGGTTCAAGTTGCAAAATTATTTGATTTAAATTTGATTTAATTCCATTTAAATCAAATAGCAAATGCTACTGACCACATTTTAAATTCAACTCAAACAGAGTTGAAAGTTGCATATTTGGAAAGATAATTTTCTCCTAATCATTTTTCATATATTATTTGTCCAATTTGGGGTTAATATGAATTTTCTATGAATTTCCAAAGTTTGGGGTATTTTCTGGAATTTCTGGAATTCTTTTAAAATAGAAAAACCTTTATTGCGCCAGCACTGCGTCAGCATGACGTCAGGGGGTTTTGACCCCGGTCAAACTGACCAGTGGGCCAGGGCTGTCAGCCTCTCATCTAATTTCCCTTTTAGATTAATCTAACAGAGAGGATTAGAGGGGGCTGGGCCCACCTGTAAGTGACCCAGGGGGGTTGGTTTAGTGGTTAACCACCCCGGCCACGTCAGGCTTGCCGGCGGCTAGTCGCCGGCGACCAACCGACGCGGCGGCGTTGCGTAAGACGGCGGCACAGGCCACCATTTGGCAAGCCAAGGCCACCAAAATGGAGCCCATGCACGCGCAGTTCATCCCGCACACACGGGGAGGCTCGGGAGTCGCCGGAAGCTCGTCGACGACGTGCTCGGGCGGCGGCTGTGGCATGGGTCCGGGGTGGAAGTCGCTGCGGTGCACCAACAAAAGCATACATGGTCGCAATCGAAGCTTTGGAGCACTGCGAAGACGTCAGACAAGGAGGCGGGCTCGATTGCGCAACAGGGGGTCGTCTCCATGGATCTCGGCGGCGAGGAGCTCCGGCCTTAATGGCAAAACACGGTACGGGACAAGAGGGTGGCCGTGTAGTAGATGGGGTGAAGCAGAAGCTCACCACGGTTGCAGTGGAGGCGGTGGTGTGGTCGGAGGAGCTCTGTGGCCGGAGTAATCGACGACGGTGGCTTGCGGGTCCGGCGAGCTCTCGGTGAAGCGTGCGTCGTCCTCGGGCTCGATTAGGACGCCATCTTCTCCAGATCGGGGTAAACGGCGACGCTGCGCACGATGGACAGGTTCTCCTCGCCTATCTCCGGCGTTGGCTACGGGTTCTTGCGTCGACGAACGACGGCTGCTCTTGGGGGAAAAGGGGGAAACGCAGAGGGAGCTTGAGAGAGTGCGGCGAGAGAGGGAGAGTGACGAGGACGTCCAGAGGCTTCTCCTGGACACGCGGAAGAAGGCGGGGAAGCAGGCAGCTCGTCGGGGGCGTCGGTGGCCACGGCATGCCGGCCACCGAGCTGCTTGTCGTCGTGGAGGTAGACGACAAGGTCTAGGTGGGCTGGGCTGGGCCGGTTGGAGGCTGGGGGGGGTAAGTCGGGCGGCTTCCAGGTGAGCCCTTTCCTTTTTCTTTTTCTTTCTTTTTTCTCTTCTGACATTTGTTCTGTTTGGCTAAATTAAATAGCTAAACGTTTTATTAAATGCTGAAAACTTTTATGTGGCCTCATCATAATATAGACTAGCCACTCATAAACTTTCAACATTTTTAAAATTCAAATGCTTTGAATTTTAAATCAAAAAGGGGTATTTCTTTAATTCCAAGGTACTGTTTGAATATTTGAAAAATCTATGAGCATGGGGTGGGTCCCACATCACTTGATATGTGATCACACTCATTTATAAGACTTTTCAAAACTCTAACATGAATTTTTGGAAAAGATTTTTATCTGGCCTTTTGAATTAATTCATCTGGGGGGTGTTCCTTCTCCCATTTTGATTTTGAAATTGATTTCCTTTGAAAATTTGACATGATGCAAGGTTACTTGATCCTAGCACATTACCTAACAGAGGTTTCTGACAACTCGCCCCCACTCAACAGAATCTCGTCCCGAGATTCAGAAGTCTGCGGGAGGAAGGAGGGGTACTCGATAAGGAGACGGTCTTCTCTTTCCCACGTAGCTTCTCTTTCAGAGTGGTGTGACCATTGCACTTTCAGAAACCTAATCTTCTGACGACGAGTGACACGCTTTGTGGAATCAAGAATACGAACGGGGTATTCTCGATAAGAAAGGTCATCTTGGAGATCAAGCGTTTCATGGTCGACTTCGCGGATGGGGTCCTTGAAGCAACGCTTGAGTTGGGACACATGGAATACATCATGTACTCGGGAGAGGTGCGGAGGTAGTTCAAGTTGGTAGGCAACTTCTCCACGTTTAGCAATAATGCGGAAAGGTCCGATGTAACGTGGGGCCAATTTGCCTTTGATACCGAAACGTTGGGTTCCCTTCAGAGGAGTAACCCGAAGGTAAGCCTTCTCATCCAGATTGTAGCTCTCTTGCCTATGATGACGATCATAGTAGCTTTTCTGACGAGACTGGGCTGCTTTCAATTGATCACGAACAATGCGAACTTGCTCTTCTGCTTCCTTGATCATATCCGGTCCAAAGAATTGTCTTTCACCGGTTTCAGACCAGTTTAGTGGTGTTCGACATCGTCGTCCATAAAGGAGTTCAAAAGGAGCCATGTTCAGACTGGATTGAAAACTATTGTTATAAGCAAATTCGGCAAATGGAAGAGAATTCTCCCAATTCTTTCCGAATGAGATAACACAAGCTCTGAGCATGTCTTCAAGAATTTGGTTAACCCTTTCGACTTGACTGCTAGACTGTGGATGAAAAGCTGTACTAAATGAGAGATGAGTTCCCATAGCATTCTGAAAGCTTCCCCAAAATCTAGAGGTGAAAAGGCTACCGCGATCAGAATTGATTTCCAAAGGAACACCGTGAAGGGATACAATTCTAGAGATGTACAAGTCTGCTAACTGGCTAGCAGTTATAGACTCGCGAACCGGAAGGAAGTGAGCAACTTTGGAAAGCCTATCTATGACAACGAAGATGGCATTGTTTCCTTTCTGGGTTCTTGGAAAGCCGGTGATGAAATCCATACCGACTTTGTCCCATTTCCACTCGGGAATAGACAAAGGTTGAAGTGTACCAGCAGGTCTTTGATGTTCTTCCTTAATGCGACGACAAACATCACATTCGGCAACAAATGGAGCAATGTCTCTCTTCATCCTAGTCCACCAAAATCTCTAGCGTTGATCTCGGTACATTTTTGTGCTACCGGGATGAATTGAGAGGGGTGTGTCATGGGCTTCTTTGAGGATGAGTTGCCTTAGTTCCCTATGCTTAGGTACTACCAAACGATTTTCAAAGAATACCGTTCCTTTGCTATCTGTGGAGAAACATTTAGCAACTCCGCTAGCAATGTTCTCCTTGATCCGGCGAACACCTCGTGCACGCCTTTGCGCAACTATAATTTGATCCTCAAGAGTTGGTTTCGCCACCAAGGTAGAAAGATAGCCATGAGGAACAATTTCAAGGTTGAGCTTGCGAAAGTCCTCATGAAGAAGTGGTTGATACTGCTGCAACATGAGGTTGTTACAGTACGACTTATGACTTAGTGCATCAGCCATGACATTGGCTTTGCCTGGGGTGTAAGAAATTACTACGTCGTAATCTTTTATCAACTCAATCCAGCGTCTTTGCCTGAGATTAAGATCTGGCTGGGTGAAAATATATTTGAGGCTTTGGTGGTCGGAATAAATCTCACAACGATTACCAAGGAGGTAATGTCGCCAAGTTGTTAGAGCATGAACTACGGCAACGAGTTCAAGGTCATGGGTAGGATAGTTCTCTTCATGTGGCCGCAACTGGCATGAAGCATAAGCTACCACATGTCGATCTTGCAGAAGTATGCATCCTAACCCTTGCCGTGATGCGTCACAATAGATCTTGAAATCCTTTTTGGTGTCTGGAGGTGCAAGTACGGGTGCAGAAGTCAATCTCCTTTTTAGCTCTTGAAAGCTTTCCTCGCACTTGGGAGTCCATAAGAATTTCTTATCTTTCTTGAGGAGTTCAGTTAGAGGCTTTGCAACTTTAGAAAAGTTCTCGACGAAGCGACGGCAATAGCTGGCTAGGCCAAGAAAACTCCTAACTTGCTTAACCGATTCAAGTGGAGTCCAGTCAAGGACGGCCTGAACTCTCTCGGGATTCACAGCAATGCCTTTTGCAGAAATCACGTGGCCTAAGTAGGTCACTTCTGGTAGCCAGAATTCACACTTGGAGAATTTAGCGTACAGGCGATGCTCTCTAAGCTTCATCAATACCAGCCTTAAGTGTTCGGCATGATCTCCTTCGTTCTTCGAGTAGATGAGATATCATCAAGATAAACCACAACAAATTTATCTAGGTACTCCATGAAGATCGAATTCATCAAGCGTGAGAATGTGGCGGGGGCATTGGTTAAACCAAAGGACATGACGGTGTACTCATAAAGACCATAACGAGTAGTAAAAGCCGTTTTGGGGATGTGCTCGTTTCGGATTCTGATCTGATGATAACCTAATCTCAAATCCATCTTGGAGAAGACGGAGGATCCGGCAAGTTGATCATAAAGATCATTGATCCTGGGCAGTGGGTATTTGTTCTTTATCGTCGCTAAATTTAGCGGGCGGTGGTCTACGCACATCCTTTCTGTTCCATCTTTCTTCTTTACGAACAGAATGGGGCAACCCCATGGCGATGAGCTAGGGCGGATGAAGCCTTTTGCCAACGAAGCATCAAGTTGGGTTTTTAGCTCAGCTAACTCATGTGGGGCCATTTTATATGGGCGTTTGGAAATTGGTGCGGTTCCTGGAACAAGATCCACTATAAATTCTACACACCTGTCGGGTGGCATGCCCGGCAGCTCTTCAGGAAAGACATCCGGGAAGTCACGAACCACCGCAATATCTTCAAGTTCGGGAAGGGGAAGTACATTCAAAGAATGCACTTGGGTTCTTGTTCTGGGTGAGGTATAGTTAACGGTTGTGCCTGAAGGGTGGGTGAGTTTCACAGATTTGCCTTTGCAATCCAGATAGGCGTTCTGTCTTGATAGCCAATCCATGCCAAGGATGACATCAATGTCTGAAGACTTGAGGGCTATGAGTGAAGCAAGGAATACTAAACCCTCAATTGCAATTTGATTACCATGGCTCACTCTATTAGTTTGCCATCTTGACCCTGGAGTTTGAATAACCATTGGGGTGGACAATTCAACAAAAGGTAACTCATGACGAAGTGCATAACTTTCCGACATGAATGAATGAGATGCTCCTGGGTCGAAAAGAACAGAAGTAGGAACAAAATTGACTGGGAGCGTACCAAGAATGACGTCAGTGGTGTCGTCAGTCTCTTCGGCGGCGATTTGGTTCAGACGTCCACGAGTGGCGGGAGGAGCGGGTTTGGCGGTGAAGACCTTCTGGGGTGGCCTGCC
Source organism: Bromus sterilis (assembly GCA_950022295.1). Taxonomy (NCBI): domain Eukaryota; kingdom Viridiplantae; phylum Streptophyta; class Magnoliopsida; order Poales; family Poaceae; genus Bromus; species Bromus sterilis. The sequence goes on along the minus strand of OX465599.1, from coordinate 275,404,661 downwards.
ACGACCATTGTTATTGTTGTTGTTGCCTCCGGCACGGGGTGGAACGTTCTGGTGTTGGAGCTGGTTCTGGGGACACTCGCGAGAATAGTGGTCTTCCTAACCACACTTGTAGCAAGCTCCGAAAACAGTGCGTGGAGCTGGGTTGTTTGGTGGAGCTGGGTGGAACTGGGTGGGTGGACGAGGCGCCACATAGGATGGCCTCGGTGGGTTGTTCTGGCGGAACATGCTGTTTGGAATCCAGATCTTGCGCTTCTGGGAGCCAGAACTGGATGAACTGTCATCTCTAGGGTGTTTGCGGAAATCATTGGGGGTGTTCATGTCCTCTGCTTTGATGGCCTTGTTGACAAGGACCTGGAATGTGGCAAAGTCATGAAGGTTGAGCTCGCGACGGAGTCCGGAGTTGAGGCCACGACGGAACCTCTCTTGTTTCTTGGAGTCGGTGGAGACTTCTTCGGTTGCATAACGAGCAAGTCGGTTGAACTCACGACTAAACTCGTCCACGATCCTTCTGCCTTGAGTGAGGTTACAGAACTCCTCACGCTTGCGGTCCATGAGACCTTTGGGAATGTGGTGCTCGCGGAAGGACGTGCAGAACTCCTCCCAAGATGCAGGTGGTCCAACGGGACGCATATTCAGAAAGTTCTCCCACCAAGAACTAGCTGCACCTTCAAGGTGATAGGTGGCATAGCTGACCTTGTCACCAGTTGCAACACGGCCTGCTTGGAGCTTCCTTTCGAGGCTGCGGAGCCAGTCATCGGCGTCAAGGGGCTCGGTGGAGTAACTGAAAACCGGGGGATGAAGCCGGATGAAGTCGTTCAGAGACACCAGCTCATTGCGCTGCTGAGTGGTGTTGCGTGCAATGACTTCCAGCAGGTGGTGAGAGTCACGGCGGTTCCTCTCCACTTCCATCAGAACTTGGGCCATCGTGGGTGGGGGTGGAAGGTTGCCTTCCTCCTGGTCATTCCCACGACCTTGGTTACGACCAACCTGGCCACGGGTTCCTTGAGACATCCTGAAGGTCAAAACCAAAGTCAAACAGAGTTGATTGAAGAGTCTAAACAAGGTATTGAAGTACTGGAAGGATTACATAGCAAAGGAAGTAATCATCTTGACAACATGGTGATAAAAGCATACGAGCCATATATTCACAAGCTGTCGTACAACCCATACATCGTTTTAGTACAAGCACCAAGCTAATACAAACGTGATGACGATGATACATCCTTCAGAGGCACTCTGACTTCCTATACATTATTTATCTAAGCCTCTGGAACTTAGACACCTTGCATACAATACCTAAGATACTACTACATCATCACGAAGTAAGACCACAGGCGGTCTCACTCATCTCCATCTCCATAGTAGTCCTCGTAAAAGTTACCCGCGTATCCCGGTAGCTGGAGGTGACCATCGGAAAACACGGAGGCTTGTGGACCCTGATATCCATTTGGGCAAGGATGGAGCCTAGGTCCAGTGTAGGGTGGAAGCAAAGGACCACAGGGTGGAAAAATGCCTCCAATCTCGGGCCAAGCAACTCGAGATGGCATCTGAGTCCTCACTGGATAGATCGCATCATACTCAACTGATCCCACGCTCACAAAGGGTGCCAAGAGCGTCAATGCTCGATACAGACGAACACGGGTGGCGTGGAGCTCAAAACGGAGAGCGCGTGCATCACGATCTCTGTCACTAGCAAACCTAGCAGTCACCTGGAGTGCTGGATCCTCTGCAGAGTGATCTGAGTAGAGTCCGGTGTAATATCCCTCTTCTCCTGGAAGTGCAGCAGGGATATAGCGGAATGAGGTCTCTCTCAGCATGGTGTGCTCCTCTCTCAGCAGTGTAATACATGAATATGCAGCATCCTGCACAGCCATGTTCTCGGTAACGCCTATGCCATGTCCAAAGTGGATAGGCTGGGTGACTCCAACGTGGTGCGGATAGATCCGGACGATGCAGTGGAACTGCGTCTGGTTGAAGTCGTGGAACTGCTCCTCGATGGTGTACTCAGGGTACCATCGATATCCCACATAGGACATCATCTCGATCAACGTGGCGGGATGGCCACGCACACCGAGGCACCTAGTCAAACGAACAATCTGCCGAGGGGGAAGATCTGCCATCTGAAACAGAAAGGAGTTTGCAAATGCATCAGATTATGAGATAAACCTGGAATGACTCGGACAGCATAACGGCTGTAATTGTAAGAAATGACAATTTCTTCCAACATGGAAACAGCACTTACATAAGATGTAACAAAACAGGGAGTATAACCAATCTAACAAACCGATCACAACCTTCCTACGGCTACAAGGAAGCAAACAACGAGATGTTCTAATCAGACAGAGGAGAGCCTAGTCCTATCTTCCCGTAGAATAAGGTAAGGGTGACCCAGAACTCAGAACGAAGGGGGTAAGGAGAAAAAAGAAGCCTTACGTTGTTCCCTTATATACCCAGAGTAACTATATAACTATAGAATGCTAGACTCGACTTCGGCCAAGGCTACTAGTCCTACAGTCAGTCCTGCTCTGATACCAAGTCTGTCGGGAACCGGGGTTAGCGTATGCAAGTACAGTTAAGACATAGTCATATGGAGAGCCGAGAACCGCACCCACTTGTCTAAGCAGACAAGGCCAAGCACTGAACATTCTCGGAAAGCATCGTACGTGAGGGGCATCCCATCCAGGCCGGATGATCAACTGTGATGGGTCCTCATCGTCCGCACACAAGTCTAAAGATATGGGTGGTGAACTCCCATATTCAAAGACAAGTCGCCTCAACCATACTATCGACTATCTCAAAACTCTTACATAGACTTACTCCAGCCCGATCACTTAGTCGGGGTCTAGGGCGGGCTCAATCATACCACAAAGTGTGCACGAGACGGAGTCTCGAACAATCGCATCGCGATGCCCCAAGCTGCGCACATCTAAGGGCCACTTGGTGTATGAAAGACCGCCAGCCAGAACACAACTAAGGTCTCGAAAACCTATACCAAGACATGCATGTTATAAACATACATGCAGCACACATGCCTTGTATGAACAGTAGGTACCATTGCAATTCTCTACAAAGTGTACATTTTATTTATTACTCTTATAGAGTACACACAGAGATCACATACATGTGATCCAACATTACAACACAGAGCGGAAGCAAATTATGTCTGAGTACAGACAAGTTTAACAAATGGCTTAAGAAGCCTTATTTAAACACAAAGCCCTCCACGAGGGAACCAGTCTGCTGACTGGGACTAGACTAGCTTAACTTCAGTCGTACAGCTCGATGAAGAAGCCACCTTCGGGGTCAGTGGCGTCATCTAAAACATAGATTAAGCAAACGTGAGTACAAAGGCGTACTCAGCAAGACTTACATAGGAACTATACTACTCATGCACATGTATCAAGGTAAAGGGAGGTGGGGTTCACTTGCAGAAATGCCAGCTTTGACTTGGCTAATCCTGAACTACGAGTACCAGACTTTGAGGTAAGAAGTGTACACGAGTCCACTACTTTCTCCAACCAATACACCACTATGGTGCCTTCCTCGACTTCCCCACGAGAAAGCACGCCATAGCACTCACACTTATCTTGGTGTGTTTTAGAAGTATCCGGTTCAAGTTATCTAATAATCAAGCTAAGCTTTCCAAGCAGTCCATAACCGCGGACGCGGCTATTCGAATAGTTTTGTTAACCTTGCAAGGGTGTACCGCTACACACACATGACCATCATTTACCGCCTTTGATCTCGACACCATTCAAGGGGTGCCAGCGAGGATGCTCACCACAACTGTTACCTCATAGCCAATCTAGTCCGAGAAAGCCGCATACTTGGGTTGGTTACCACTATCGTGAACCCGGCCGGTTTACCGAAGTGGACCCAAGCGATGTGTGCGTGGTGCATAAGCCGGTCTCGGGTGAGCCGTTCTCTCACTTAGCATCCAGGCCACAAGCCTACCAGAACTCCGAACTACTGCGACATCTGGACATCGAAAGGGATGAGTTAGTAAGTTGAGAGGGGTCAGTGAGCCCAATGTGTGGTTGTACTCTTCATCTTGGATCACCACACAAGAACTCGTACTAGGGCGGTGTTCAACGAGACAACCCACTGTGTACTCCTACACAGCCTCTCATCGTTCACCTTGTATTAGGTTCGATTCACCAACACTTTTCTACCATCATCAACATGATCATTCCCATCCCGACTCACATCACAGTATCCACATGGTATCACACTAAGCATGCAATAAGCAGTAACATTGCAGGGGCCACATGATATCAAACAACTCCTACATTTGCTAGGATTGTGGTTTGCTTACTACTGTGACAAAAGATAGGTCATGCAAAGGAATGGGTTCATCTATGCGGTAGAAACGAAGCATGGTGATCATCCTAAACGATGCATAAGCGAGACATGAGAGGGAAGTGGGATTTTATTGACATGATCAATGGGGGTTTTCTTGCCTTGCTGACGAGGTTCGGGTTCTGGATCTTCAGCGAAGGGGGTAGCCTCCTGCTCCGGTTCCACCTCTACTCGACAAACAAAGCACGAAGTAGCAATCAATATGAATGCAATGCTCAAACACATGAATGAATGTTGAAACTTGAAGTATAAGTTTTGATGTGTGTGAGACAATTCCATTTAAGTGGAAAATATTGCATTTAAAATGCAAATTCAAATTCCACATTTGAATTCAAATTAACCAAGTTGTATGTGACATAGTTTGATCATTTTGAATTATCTTCAAATGTATAAGATATGCCTCTGATGTGTGATTGAATTGTAGCATGTTGCCATGGTTCAAGTTGCAAAATTATTTGATTTGAATTTGATTTAATTCTATTTAAATCAAATAGAAAATGCTACTGATCACATTTTAAATTCAACTCAAACAGAGTTGAAAGTTGCATATTTGGAAAGATAATTTTCTCCTGATCATTTTTCATATATTATTTGTCCAATTTGGAGTTAATATGATTTTTCTACGAATTTCCAAAGTTTGGGGTATTTTCTGGAATTTCTGGAATTCTTTTAAATAGAAAAACCTTTATTGCGCCAGCACTGCGTCAACATGACGTCAGGGGGTTTTGACCCCGGTCAACCTGACCAGTGGGCCAGGGCTGTCAGCCTCTCATCTAATTTCCCTGTTAGATTAATCTAACAGAGAGGATTAGAGGGGGCTGGGCCCACCTGTAAGTGACCCAGGGGGGTTGGTTTAGTGGTTAACCACCCCGGCCACGTCAGGCTTGCCGGCGGATAGTCGCCGGCGACCAACCGACGCGGCGGCGTTGCGCAAGACGGCGGCACAGGCCACCATTTGGCAAGCCAAGGCCACCAAAATGGAGCCCATGCACGCGTAGTTCATCCCGCACACACGGGGAGGCTCAGGAGTCGCCGAAAGCTCGTCGACAACGTGCTCGGGCGGCGGCTGTGGCACGGGTCCGGGGTGGAAGTCGCTGCGGTGCACCAACAGAAGCAGACATGGTCGCAATCGAAGCTTTGGAGCACTGCGAAGACGTCAGACAAGGAGGCGGGCTCGATTGCGCAACAGGGGGTCGTCTCCATGGATCTCGGCGGCGAGGAGCTCCGGCCTTAATGGCAAAACACGGTACGGGACAAGAGGGTGGCCGTGTAGTAGATGGGGTGAAGCAGAAGCTCACCACGGTTGCAGTGGAGGCGGTGGTGTGGTCGGAGGAGCTCTGTGGCCGGAGTAATCGACGACGGCGGCTTGCGGGGCCGGCGAGCTCTCGGTGAAGCGTGCGTCGTCCTCGGGCTCGATTAGGACGCCATCTTCTCCAGATCGGGGTAAACGGCAACGCTGCGCACGATGGACAGGTTCACCTCGCCTATCTCCGGCGTTGGCTAAGGGTTCTTGCGTCGACGAACGGCGGCTGCTCCTGGGGGAAAAGGGGGAAACGGACAGGGAGCTTGAGAGAGTGCGGCGAGAGAGGGAGTGTGACGAGGACGTCCAGAGGCTTCTCCTGGACACGCGGAAGAAGGCGGGGAAGCAGGCAGCTTGTCGGCGGCGTCGGTGGCCACGGCATGCCGGCCACCGAGCTGCTTGTCGTCGTGGAGGTAGACGACAAGGACTAGGTGGGCTGGGCTGGGCCGGTTGGAGGCTGGGGGGGGGGGGGGTAAGTCGGGCTGCTTCCAGGTGAGCCCTTTCCTTTTTCTTTTTCTTTCTGTTTTCTCTTCTGACATTTGTTCTGTTTGGCTAAATTAAATAGCTAAACATTTTATTAAATGCTAAAAACTTTATGTGGCCTCATAATAATATAGACTAGCCACTCATAAACTTTCAACATTTTTAAAATTCAAATGATTTGAATTTTAAATCAAAAAGGAGTATTTCTTTAATTCCAAGGTACTGTTTGAATATTTGAAAAATCTATGAGCATGGGGTGGGTCCCACATCACTTGATATGTGATCACACTCATTTATAAGACTTTTCAAAACTCTAACATGAATTTTTGGAAAAGATTTTTATCTGGCCTTTTGAATTAATTCATCTGGGGGGTGTTCCTTCTCCCATTTTGATTTTGAAATTGATTTCCTTTGAAAATTTGACATGATGCAAGGTTACTTGATCCTAGCACATTACCTAACAGAGGTTTCTGACAGTCTAGAGGGTGTACTAGCATAGATCCACCGACTCAACACTTATCAACTCAGCACATAGTACCGATGCGGAATATGGCGAAAGCACGTGACTATTTCTCCCGTGTGTCCTCAAGAACATTTTAGCCTTTATAAGTTCAGTTGCTAAGCCTATCCTTTGCTCAAAAGGATTGGGCCACTTGTCGCTCCTCTGTGCCTTTTACTTTGATCGCTTTTACCTTTTTTGGTGCTTATACCGAAAATCCCTAAAAGTTATCTTCCAGTTCCTGCAGCCATTTCTTTACCAAAGTCACTTACCAATACCTTCTGCTCCTCATTGGGTTCAACACTCTTGTTTATCAAAAACTCTACAAACGATCCCCTACAGTTGAGGGTCATAAACTGTTGCTACTATCCAAGTTTTTGAGGATACCCAAACTTTTAGCACCCAACACACTCCTAGTCCCATTGGACCGATTAATGGTGATGCTATTACCTCAACCATAGAACAAGAAACTCCTATGAACATAGAGGCTTTCAAACAAGTGAGTCTAAATCACACCACTACCACCTTTGATAGTAGTGACATTGATTTTGATAGTTGCACCCTCTCAGAAGTTATTAGCTTAGTACACAAAATGTCTAGAGACCCCCACACTAGCACACTAAATCTTGCCTTCACGGAGCATATCACTAATGCTCTCATTAAAGCTAGGGAGGAGAAGCTTAGAGTAGAATCCTCCATACCTAGGAAGCTAGAAGATGGTTGGGATCCTGATATCTCTCCTCGTTGGTTACCCCACGGTGAAGATACCAAGGTTTGTCTCCAGTAGGACTCCGGAGATGATAAGTAGGTGCCAGCGGCGCAACTGACGTGGACCTGCACAAAACACAAGAAACTTTTCTTCCCAACGAGTACAGAGAGGTTGTCAATCTCTCTAGCCTTGTTGTTCACAAAGGATCAAACTCAAGGGATAATGATAATGGTGATCACAACTGGAAAGTAAAAGCAAGAAATAAATGAGAGTGTAAATAGTAATGAGAATATGGACCGGGGTCCCGTGATGTCTCTCTCCCAACAGACAATAAAACTGCTATGCGAGGTAAGAAAATTACAGCTCAGCAATTGACAGGATTAAAAATGCACTTCAATGCTAACTATGCTACAAAGAAAGGACGCGACTCAAAAGCATGGGAGGTACGCCAAAATAACTAGACCGAAATCCAACTGCATCTACTACTAATTATCCACCTTGAGATATCTATCCAGAACAGCTCGCTGGTATTAAGTTGCGAGCGCCACCCAAAGTGTAAACCCAAAGCAACAGAGAACTTCATTCAAAAGAACTTTGCGTAAAGTAAACAATCCTTGCAACCGTGGTTACAAGCACCGTTGTTTTCCCCCATGTGGCAACAACACATATCCTAGACTCATGTTTCTGTCGCTCAAGCGTGTCATCGGGGGGCATGAACCCACAATCGAGCATAACATTCCCTCTTGGAGTCACTACCTACTACTTGGCCAAAGCAATAAACAGCAACGGAGAACATGCAAGAATTACTTAGGAACAAAAATATAAAAGATAAGAACCAAATATATTACTCAATCACAATCTGAACATAATCTCATAATCCATCAGATCCCAACAAACTCAGCATAGCAACAGCAGAAAATTACATATGTGCCTCGATCATGTAGGGCAGCTCACGAGGACTAAAACCATGAGAACAAAGAGGGGAGCAGAACATCACATAGCTACTAATCATGGACCCATGTTTCAAGGGAAACTACTCACGGCACATACGGGAAGCGTCCATGGTGGAGGTCTGCTGGCGCTCCCGATCTTGGAAGCGCGGCGACGGCAAAACGGAGGCGAGTTCACGAAAAAGGGTTCTGTCTTCGAGGTTTCGCGTCACGGAGAATATATATAGGCGAAGGGGGCAGCCAGGGGGCCACCAGGGGTCCATGCGCCCCCCCCCCCCCCCCGGCGCGGCCAAACCCTAGGTCGCGCCAGGTGGCCGCCTGGGTCCCTGGTGGTGGCCCTTTGGCCCCACCAAGGTGATTCCGAAAGGTTCCCGTACGCTGATTTTTTATCTGATTTTCTCCGAATTTTTGGAGCACTTTGAATATGGGGGAAACCTGAAATAGAAAAACAGCAGAAAACAGGAACCGGCACTGTGGTGCACTGAGTTAATAAGTTAGTCCAAATATGATCAAAAGTGTATGAAAGTGTATCTAGATAATAGAAATATCACACAAAACATACATGGACCAAGCAGAAATTATAGATACGTTTTGTAGATATCAGATCCTATGATAAAAATTAAATTGAGTAACCTCTCTTGCTATGCTTTATGTCATGTTGGAGCTAGTACCTCCGTTATGCCCAAAAGAATGTATGATCTGTTTGAATTGGAACCTTTTGATCCTTGTTCTTTTGGTGTTCGCCTCGTTGATTCTTTCGTAAAGAAAACTTTGGGGAAGATTGACGATGTTCTTATCATTATCAATGACAATTATGTTCCCGTTGATTTTACTATTATGGACATAGAGTGTGAACCTATATGTCCAATTATTTTTGGACGTCATTTTCTTCGCACCGTTGGTGCCATTATTGACATGAAAGAGGGGAATATAAAATTTCAATTCCCTCTTAAAAATGGTATGGAACACTTCCCTAGGAAGAAGATTAAGTTACCTTTTGAGTCCGTTGCACGTGCTAGCTATTCTCTCTCTCTTGATAAAACTTGATCTTTCTGCTTCTTGCCTAGCTTAAAGGCGTAAAAGAAAGCGCTTGTTGGAAGGCAGCCCAGGATGTTTTTATTTATGTTTAGTGGTCTTGATGATAGTTACTATTGTAGCAACATCATTGTATCTTTATTTTCAAGCTTTTTGCCAAGTTTAGCCTCCGATTGCAAGAAATTTCAAAAGTTGTGACATGCTGTCGAGAAAATAGATTCTATCCTCAGACGGAAAAAATCTCCTAAAATCACCATATCATCTTTTTGATCTAAATTTGTTTGACAGCGTGCTCCATACAATTGTATTTCGAGCGACTGTTCTGAGTTTTTTGATTTGAGTTGCAGAAGTACCCCTAAAAAACTATTTACTACCTGTTGTTCTATTTTTCACAGATTCTGCCACGTTCTTCCTTGCCTTACTTTTGCAAGACTTTCACTAGCTTTTTCTTTGCAAAAACTTTTTGCAATCTTGAGAAACAGTAGCCCTTCAATAAAATCTTATTTTTCTAGTAGAGGAAAATTATTTTATTAAGGTTACTAACCTCTCTAATGAGCTTATGATGAGTTATGTATGAAGGGAGTTTTCAAGTGTGCGGGGGAAGATGATGAAAGAAGATCCAGGAGTGTCAAACGCTCAAGCTTGGGGATGCCCCTTTGAATCCCCAATAAATATTCAAGGAGACTCAAGCGTCTAATCTTGGGGATGCCCCCGTGCATCCCCTTCTCCATCAACAATCATCAGTTCGTCCTTCGTCTCACTATATTTTTATCACTTCATGCGTTATGTGCTATGCTTGGAGCGTCTCGCTCTTAGGTTTACTTTTTAGTTTTCTTTAGCTTTGTTTTCTGTTCATAACAAGTTAGAACCCACCTTACTTTGTGTGGGAGAGAAACACGCTCCACTTCAAACTAGAACACATCATAGGATTTCATGCTTATCTTTCTTTTTTTGTGTGTTCTTTTATCTTTTCGTAGTTGCTTCCATGTTTATCTCTTAGTTTTTATGTTTATCTTTTTCAAGAGCTTTAGTTTAGTTTGTTGCTGGAAATCTATTTAGTTTTCATGTTTATCTTGTTAAGATAGTTGGTTGTTGCACTGATTTGTGTCTTGTCTTTAAGTAGGTAATTGAGGTTTCTATTCAATTGTAGTAGTAAATTGCAATAGTTTTGAGGTATTGTTGCGAGTAATGTTTGAACTTTTGGTGTCCAGAGCTCTAGCCTATAGTGATAGGTGTCGTATTTTTGGAAATCCGTGTTTATTTTCAAAAACTACAAAAACTAGTTGAGAACTCTAGCAACTAGATGGATCACTAATCTTTGGAGGGATCGGATATTAGAGTACACTCACATACCATGAGTCGAGTATGCGCAAGGATAACCAAACCCCCATACACTCCTCCTCGGGGTACTTGTCTCTTTGTGAACCTCCTTATTAGATTGAGAGTTACCGATAATAAGTGCATGAGTTCTTCGGACTAATGTAAGTATTGAAAGTTGACACTTCCACCTCCTCATATTTGCTAGCCTCTTCGGTACCGTGAATTGCCCTCTTCTCACTCCGAGAGTTGGCGTCCACCTCTCTGGTGCATCCAAACCCTTGGCATGATACGCTCTTTCATCATAAACCTCCTTATATCTTTCCTCAAAACAGCCACCACACCTACCTATCAAGGCATTTCCAAAGCCTTTCCGAGATATATTGTCATGCAACATCCACCTTCTCATGACTTGATCTTCATGTCATACATGTTCCTGCTACACTCTCAAAGGCATACATTTGCATACATCATGATAGCTACATCTTCTTTATGTTGAGTACCTTGTAAAGTGTGAAGATCTTCTATATACCTCTTGTAAAATAGAGTGTTGCCCTTATGTGAGGAAAAGATCCCAAAGAGGAAAAATTTAAAAGATCCCAAAGAGGACAAATGAGAGTTAAATAGAAAGAGCCATGGAGGCCACCAAAAAATAGAAAAAATAGAAAAAAGAGAAAAAAGAAATAAAAAGAGAGAAAGGGGCAACACTACTATTCCTTTTGAAAGATCCACACTCTTACTCCCTCCTATATCTTATCTATCATCATATCTATCATTTGGCCTTCTCTCACCTATGATTGTCCTCATTGATGTGAGCCTTTCACACCCTTTTTGTCTTCCTCCTCCACCATATCTCTCTCTTTTCCATCCTAAGTGTAAAATCTCGTGCTTACGCTCATCCATTGTCTGAGTGCTCAAAATATCAAAAGGGAGTGGATCAAATTGACTTGTACCTGGCTAGTGGTCTGGGGACTAGTCAAGATAAGATTTCAAAGAAGACTAAGTGTGAAACTTTAGTAGACTGAGTTCTCAACAAATAAATATTTTTTCTCTCGTACTCCCATCTCCCACTTCTTGCACGCAAACACCATCTGGAGACATTCGAGTCACAGACAGCGAGAGCTCTTGCACCTTTATGTTCTTATGTTTCTTGTTTCAATGCTAATAAAGACTCTTGCATGTTATGACTTCAATTGAATTACATACCTTTATTACTTTACTTACAAAGTTCTTATATGGTTGTAAGCATGTCACCACAGAAATTATGCTTGTTATCATTTACCTACTCGAGGACGAGCAGGAATTAAGCTTGGGGTTGTTGATACGTCCCAAACGTATCTATAATTTCTCCTTGCTCCATGCATGTCTTGTGTGATATTGCTATGTTTTACATACACTTTCATACACTTTTGATCATATTTGGACTAACCTATTAACTCAGTGCACCCCAGTGTCAATTCATCTTTTCTGCTGTTTTTCAATTTCAGGTTTCCCCCGTATTAAAAATGCTCCAAAAATTATGTAAAAATACAATAAAAAATCAGCGCATCAATGAGGAAATTTCCTGTTAGCCGACGACTCCGCCGAGATCGCGATTCCAACCTGTGTAGTTCCCACATACGGCGCCAATTGACGAGGATCGGCCTCGGCAAATCCCATGGTCAGGGACCCTGGGTTAGTCATAGAGAAGGAACAGGTTGGACGATACTCGTCGGCTAACAGGAGAAGCACTTCCTGCTCGATATTATTGCGTGAGGGGGCGATTACAGGGGAGGCCAAGGCGAGTTCTCGCAAGACCAGGGAAGTAGATTGTGTATTGGATTTATCTAGACGTCTCCCCTCCCAGTATTTATATACTAGGCTAAGTCTCGGGGAGTCCGTACTAGATTACAAGGATAGTTTCCTAGTTCTAGTCTTGCCTTGTACGCCAAGTCGTGCCTTCCATATCAGTCGCGGACTCCTACGTCGGTGCTTGATTGGGCCAGTTGTGGGCCTGTGGAGGCTTTCCAACGGGCCTCCCGTCTTCATACGCACCAGGTATCCTCACACGCAGGAGTCGTGGGCTCACCCCCTCGTCAGGAAGCTTCCGGAAGATCCAAAGTGGGGCCAGAGGACCACCACCAGGGGCCCATGTGCCCTGGTGGTTCGCCCTAAGGGGAGGCCGCGCCAGCTGGCCGCCTGGACCCCTGGTGGCCCCCCTGGCTGCGCCCCTTCGCCTATATATTCTACGTCATGGGAAACCTCCAAAGACAGAACCGTTTTTCGCGATCTTGCCTCTGTTCCGCCTCCACCGCGCTTCCAAGATCAGGAGCGCCAGCAGACCTCCTCCCGGCACCCTGTCGGAGGGAGGATTGACCTCCAGGAGCTTCTCCACCACCATGGACGCTTACCGAATGATCCGTGAGTAGTACACCTTGGTCCATGGGTCCATGATCAGTAGTTATGTGATGTTCTCCTCCCCTCTTTGTTCCTCATGGATTAGACCTTGTGAGCTGCCCTACATGATCAAGGCACATATGTAATTCTTTATACTGTTGCTATGCTGAGTTTGCTGGGATCTGATGGATTACGAGACTATGTTCAGATTGTGATTGAGTAATATATTTGGTTATTATATTTTATATTTTTGTTCTTGAGTAATTCTTGCATGTTATCCGTTGTTGTTTATTGCTTTGGCCAAGTAGTAGGTAGTGACTCCAAGAGCGAGTGTTATGCTTCATTGTGGGTTCATGCCCCCTGATGACTAGCTTGAGTGACAGAAACATGAGTCTAGTGGATGTGCTCTTGCCACAAGGGGGAAAACAACAATGCTTGTAACCGCGGTTGCAAGGATTGTTTACTTTACGCAAAGTTTTTTTAATGCAGTTGTCTGTTGCTTTGGGTTTACACTTTGGGTGCGACTCGCAACTTAATACCAGCGAGATGTTCTAGATAGATATCTCAAGGTGGATGATTAGTAGTAGATGCAGATGGATTTCGGTCTACTTATTTTGGCGTACTTTCCATGCTTTTGAGCCTCTTCCTTTCTTTGTAGCATAGTTAGCATTGGTTTGCGCCCGTAATACTGTCAATTGCCCAACTGTGATTTGTTTACCTCGCATAACTGTTTTATCGTCTTTTGGGAGAGATACATCACTAGTGAACATCATGGGACCCCGGTCCATATTCTCATCACTGTTTACACGCTCAATTTATTTCTTTCTTTTACTTTCCAGTTGCAATTATCACTACCTATCATCTGTTGCGTTGATCCTTCGTAAACATCAAGGCCGGAGAGATTGACAACCTCTCTGTACTCGTTGGGAGAAAAGCTACTTATTGTGTGTGCATGTCCAGGTAAAGTAAGCAACCAGAGGTTGTGAACGGAGTCATTGTTCACTTCACCACCTACTTGTCGACCTTGGAGTCCTACGGGAGACACTCAACCTTGCCATATTTGCCAAGGGAAATTTTCCGCTATCCTACATCTAACCTTCCACATGGGGTATCCAACGAGGAGTTAGGAATCAACATCATATATCTATTGGTCATGGACCAATGGTCCAAGGGGGACTACTCACGGCACATCCGGGAAGCGCTCATGGTGGTGGAGAAGCTCCCGGAGATCGATCCTCGCTCCGGCAGGGTGTCGGGAAAAGGTCTTCTGGCAATCTCGATCTCGGGATCGAGGCGACGGCGGAACAATGGTGAAATTTGCGATACGGAGTGCCTCCCGTGGGTTTACGTTACGGGGGCTAAATATAGGCCAAAGGGGGCTCGAGGGTAGGTCCCACCCCTCAGAGCGGCCTACTGGCGCGGCCTATGGTGGGGTCGCGCCACATGACTGCCCTGAAGGGGGGTGGCCCCCCTCTGACTCTCGTTCGGGCATCCAGAACCTTCTGAATTGCTGATTTTTTATATATTTTTCCCTGGAATTTTCCGAGCAATTTAATAATTGGTGTTTTTCCTACGATGCACGGACAACATCAGACAGAAACTGGAACTGGGGCACTGAGTTAGTAGGTTAGTCCAAATATGTTTAAAAAGGTAGTGTAGCAAAACACATAGCAATATCACCCAGATAAGCATGGAACAAGCAGAAATTATAGATACATTTGGAACGTATCACTGACGAGGCGTCAACCGTCCTTGAGTTCCTGCACGATGGCGTGTTCCTGGAGAATCCTATGCGTCGAGGTCTCTGTCCACTGGCGGCCTTTGACAAGGACGGCAGTTTCTTGGAGGGCTTCGTCCGGGAAAACATAGGACTGATCTTGAGACGGCGTTTACGGTTCTCTTAGGCCATGGCGCGTTGATTGACTATGATGCCATGTTGTTATATGTGCCTCCGTATACTTAAGGGAAGGACTCCAAGCCATTGACCTGACGCGTCGCCTGCAGAAGGTTGTGGAGGAGAACGCTCGCACTCTTGAGGACACTGAGTAGTTGATAAGGCTTCTGTATTTGCAAACTGTTGTGCTCGCTGGGACGCTATTTTTGTAATGAACTTCTTTTGCTTGAGGGAAAATGTTTGGAGCATGTTCTTTAACTGCTTATCCCCTGGCCGTTTTGGATTTTGGGTCTTGACTCTTCCTTTCGTGTGCGGTAGGCTACAACGAGTGTTTCTCGTGCGTGGAAATATTTGAGGGAGGATGCCCGTGAGGATGCGCACGAGTCGCTTCGTGTTCGTCTCAAGGACACTGAGCTTGAGAATAGTCGACTTGAGGGTGCCGTTGCGGTTCAGCGCTCGAAACGAGAGCGAGTGGAGGCCACGTGGATGGTTTGGTGGCCTGGATGTCCAAGTTGTACTCTGCAATGGAAGGTGAGTTTTCGGGTGCTTTATCGTGTAGGTTTGCTGGTGTTGCACTTTTTTTTAGCTTGTTGCTTCTGTCTGTCTTTACAATTGTATCTGGCGAGACTCGCATAGAGTCGGAGGTGGTGCAGTCTGAGTTTGGATGATATTTGGCTGGGCTAAAAAAAATGGGAGTTTTGGATGGCCCAGTTGCATTACTGAAGCCTGTTGTTCACGTTGTATCCCGTGATTTTTTCATTGACGGTTTGACTTAGCCGAAATAATTGTATAGTACGCGTAGCAATGAACAACACCCTCCCCACGCGCGTGCCAAGTGGCGATCCGTGCGCGCGCCAAGTGGCGCGCTCTAGAGGTTTTCCGTTTTTTTTAGAGGCCCAAGTGCCTCTCGCGGAGGCACGATAGTGCCTTTTCACGAAGGCACGACTTCCTTTCGCGGAGGCAGCCTCGTGCCTCCCGCAAAGGCATGGTCGTGCCTCTCGTGGAGGCAATGTTGTGCCTCTTTTTTTCAAATTTTTTTTACCAAAACGTATAGATAAAACGTGCGAACACCCGAAAAGTTGAAAAAAACAGCGAAAAACCCAATTTTAAACATCAAAAACACATACATAAAAATTAAAAAAACGAATTTCTGAGGGATTGCTGTGAGCGCGACATGTGGCGTTGTTCGCTGGACCGGGGTGCGAACGAGTACTCTATAGTTAGTTGCAAAATCACTCTGGAGGTTTTCGTGTACCAAGTGTACCAAGTGGGGTTTTCTGTTTTTTCTGTTTTTAGAGACACAAGTGCCTCTCGCGGACGCACGAGGCATGACTCGTGCCTTCTTTTTTGAGGCACAACTCGTGCCTTCGCGGAAGGCACGGTCATGCCTCTTTTTTTCGATTATTTTTCACCAAAACATATAGACAAAACGTGAGAAAACCGAAAAAATCGAAAAAACTACCAAAAAATAATTTTAAACATAAAAAAATGTAAAAAAAAATTTAAAAATAAATTTTTGAGAAATCGCTGTGAGCACAATACGCGACGCTGTTCGCTGGACCGGGATGCGAACGAATACTCTAGAATTAGTTGTCCTCTCAACTTAGCTGCGTTTCCATCTCGCATCTCGGGCATGTGTGTTCCTCTTCTCCATGGACAGCCATCGCAGCTCCGTCAATCCTCGAGCTCTTCGTCAGGCGGCAGCCGTCAACGATCTTACTGCAACCTACGAGGCACGGCTACCTCCGGCGAGCCGTGAGGCGCGAGCGGCGAACCGTTCTGATCGGCGGCCAGCGAACCGTCGTCGTCCATCAACATTCGGTATACGTCTATACTGCTCGGTATTCCATCTAACAGCAGACCCTTCCTCTTTAGTTTGTAAATTTTGTTTTTCTTCACTTCTAATTTTCATCTTTCACGAGCTATATATGAACTAAGATATTATAGACTGCTTTTTATTAACAGTTGGATCTTGTTAAATTGAAAACAGCAGACACAAATAATTGGATCTCATTTCCTTATCTATTTTTTTTTTGTCTGGTGATCCGTTCGTGAATGGATAAATTCATAAATAAGTAGAAGTAATAATTTAGACTTTGCAAAATTTCTCATAAGTAAAGTTTGACATCACAAGTTTTAGATCCTGGCACCGCCACTGGCCTGGAGGATCCAACTATTTAGGTGAAAAATTCTTTGTGGGAAGATAGAGATAAAGCTCACGCCTTTGCTATTATTCGCGAGCGTGCTATAACAAGGTTCCCAGGGCTATTGACTACTGCCGCAGGCTGTTTCACAATATCTTCACTGAGATGTTTCCATTGGATTCAGTTCCGCAGACTTTTGAGAAGTTGTGTCATGTGTTTACTCATCCTTTGGAGGTTCACCGTGTGGTGAAGCTTCAGATTCAGGCGGGTGCTTGTTGTGCCTTAGCGCTGCTTCGGTCACATTGGCCTGGGGTGGATCTTATGCAGGTATCGCATGGTCCTCCTCGTGGACGGGACGAGCCAATGCCCGAACATTATGAAGTTGCTACTGCTCCTCACGACTTATAGTGGAGAAGGTGTACAAGGAGACTGACCGCATACTTGACGCTCATTACAAGGTGAAGGAGGAACCTGATGTCTAGAGCTTGTCGTGACTGTAAATGTTGTAATCCTGGTTGTAGTTGATGTCTTGTGAATATAGATCCAAACTCTGAATGTGGACCGTGTCTTTGGGCACCTGATGCTTGTTGATTTTTGGTCTTCCTTGTCTTTGTATCATGAGTTTGCGCTGTAGGTTTTTCTCGTGAGTCCCTTGGGTTCGGGCGAGCCCTCGAGCGCTTTTTCTGTCGATTTGATGGGTAGGCCTTCTGTTTGTCTTGCTTTTCGGAAGTTTGATACAACTGGGGAGTTTTTGTTTTCGCGAGCCTTTGAGTGTGGTGTTTTTGGGGCATGGGTGCGAAAAAACGTCTCGATGGTGACATAGTGTGCATGAGCCGCCGAGTGTTAGGTTGGGCCATTGTCGAGTCGCAACTGCGAAAAACACCCCGGGATGGCTTGGTGACGCAACCCCCCGAGTGTCAGGTAGAGGTTCTTTCAAGTCACGAGTGCAAAAAAAGCCTCGGGGGTGGCTTAGTTACGCAAGCCCCCGAGTGCCAAGTAGAATTGCTTTCGAATCGCGAGTACGAAAAAATGCCTTGGGGGTGGCTTTTTTACGCAAGCCCCTGAGTGCTAGGTAGGGTGTAAGGTACTTGGAAAAGGCTTTTCCCTTTATTGCTTTTTCCTCCGGGAGTTCTTACACTAATGGCTAGGTAGCCTTATTTTGATTGATGGCTTAATATCCCTAGGAATTAAAAGGTGCGACTAAGATACTGAATAGAAAAAACTATGAAGCGCTAATTTCTATCGTGTTGTTGCTGCTTTGGTGGTGTTGCGGGGTTTTCAAGGCTTGGTGTGGTGCTGCTTCATGTAGGTCGCCAAGTCCGCTGCTTCGGGGTCTTGGTGTGCTCTGAAAGTCTCGGAGATCTTGTGGAACTCCCGGTCGCAACGATCTGACCTGATGATGCTTCCGCTGAGGGTGATGACTCCTCTTGGTCCCGGCATCTTGAGCTTGAGATATGCGTAGTGAGGGACGGCCATGAACCGTGCAAAAGTTGGTCCACCCAGGATCGCATGGTACTGTGACCTCCAGTCGACTACTTCAAAGTCCAGGGTCTCCTTTATAAAGTTGCTTTCATTACCCAAAACGACTTCGAGGTTGATTTTGCCGAGGGGGTGGACTGATTTGTCTGGTACAATTCCATGGCAGGTGGTTCTTGAGGTCTTGAGCATGGAGGTTGGGATGAACATTTCCTCCAAAGTTTTGGTGAATATTATATTGATGTCGCTGCCTCCGTCCATGAATACATGCGACATGTCATAGTTTTCAATTCATGCCTCGAGCACTAATGCGGCGTGCCCTGGTCGAGGGATAGCGGGTGGGTGATCCTCTAGAGAAAAGGTAATGTCAATATCTGATCCACAGAGGAACTCTCGTATTGGAGGGTATGAAATGGCTGCCAAATAGACTTGTCGAGAGACTTGTTTCTGTTGTCTGTTCGATGGGCGTCCTTCTTGGATCATGCAGATTCTTCTGTGTGCAATTGGGTATGTAGCTTCTTCTTTGAGTGTTTCGCGTCTTTGCTGGACGTCGGCGACTTGTCTCGGCAGCATGGGAGGAGCCGATTTTGCGTCGTGTGCGATCTTCTCGGGGATGATGTTTGTGAGCGGTTGGGGAGTAGGTGGAGCGTTCTGTCTGTGTTCTTTTGAGAGTTCATTGAAACACCTGCAATTTCTCAACGTGTGTCCTGATCGAAATTCTCCGCGTTTCGTCCTTGTACCCGTGAAACTGGCAGGGCCCGTCGAGCTAGTCTTTCACCGAGCGGAGTGCTCAGGTGTCGTCTCATGATTATCGAGGCCGCCATTCACGTTTTTGATTAGGTGGTGAGCCATCTCGGTAGTCCCTTCTTGGTGATATGTTTTCGTCGCGGCCTGTCGTCTCTGTCATCTGGGAAACTGGTCGCGACCATCTCGACCCCTCTGTCATTGTAGAAGTTGCGTCGTGGTATTTTTATTTTTCGGTCGAAGTCTCTGTCGCCACCCTAGTAGTCATAGTTGCGATCGTCTCGGGTAGATGGGAAATCTGCTTCGTTGCGTATGGAGTCATCTGCGTCGGCCCAGCTAATCGTGTGCTCCAATAAATGGGCGAGGGTTCGGACCTTGAGCTGTCCTAGCTGTTCTTTGAAGGTTATGTGTTGGACCCCTCTTCGAAATGCATTGATAGCACTTTCGTCTGATATATCTTCTGCAGAATTATTTAGTATGGTATGTAGCTGCGTAATGACTCCCAGGTGTCTTGCTTGCATGCTCGTAGTTCTTCGAGTGAAGAAGGTCATTTGTAATTCAATTTGAAGTTTTCAATAAAAGATGATCGGAATTGCCTCCATGAACTGATGGATCCACGGTGCAGGTTCTTCAACCAGTGCCTTGCTGATCCGGTGAGCATAAGCTGGATATACTGAAGGGCTGTAATGTTGGACCCTCTCTGCAATTTTACTGCATGTAGGTAGTCGTCAAGCCATCCTTCTGGTTCTTCGAGTCCGGCGTACTTGGTGGTTGCTGAGGTTATCTTGAATCTGTTAGGCATTCGAGCTTCTCGTATTTCCCATGTGAAGCAGAGTGCTCCACTTGGGCCGGATTCCTCATTGGAGCCTAAGGCATCAGAATATTCTTCACGAGGCGCTTGCCTAAGGCGTCCATTGTTAACTTTGTTTTGGGTGATTTCGTCGCGGACGTCGCGTCGTTGGTCGTCTCGTCTTCGGTTCTTATCACGGTCGCCTTGGCCGCTATTTTTATTGTTGTCGTCGCGATTGCGGCCACGGCGATGGCCGTCTTTGTCGTTGTCATCAGGTGACCTTGGATTACCTCCTGGTGAATTTTCTCGGGTTCTTCGTCTTGTGGGTGCCTTCTTGGGTGCGGACGCAGCGAGTGCTTCACTCATGAATTTGAGAGCCCTTGATGTGTTGCGGTGTACCTCCTCTTTCTCACCGGTCTGTGCACAATAGATAAGTCTTTGCAGCGACTAGCGCTTCGGTTGGGGTGAGTTTCTCTTCATCCTCGTAGTTGTCCTGTTCAATTTGGAATGTGTCGTTTAGGTTGCGAGTGATTGTGTCCTTGTCCTTTCGCTTCATGTTGTTGAATCGTGACCTACGCTGATGAGGTGATTTGAAACCAGAGGATTCTTCTTAGAGTGCCTAGCGCCTGGCGCTAGACTCATCCGCGACTACTCATTGTTCTTTGAGCTCTAGTCGCATTTGTCTGTTTTCTGCAGCAATATCTCTAGACATTTTGTTGTATACCATGAGTTTGTCGCGTGGGACATCTCGAGGTAAAAGACTGCCGTTGATTACTACGGTTTGTACTAAATCCATTGCTTCTCTGGACAGGGTGATTGTTTCTTTGGTGCTTTTCTTTTTATTCACTGCGGCTGCGCTTGGATTTCCGGCGCGCCTACTGCATTCAGGTTGGTCGGTTGTTGGGTTACTTATTCCCATGTTTCTCATGGGTAGATCACTTGCAGCGTTGCTTCCTCCGGTCCCAAGGTTGGGTGCTCGCTGTGGTGCGCTCGCGGGGTTGCTTCCTCGGATCCTTATACCGTGTTGTGGTATGCTCCTAAGATTGATGGTAGGTGGTACGCCGTTGGTGGCTTCACTGTTTATTCCGGCTGTGTTGGTTCCACCGTAGTTGCTGGGGTCGACGGTTTTGCCTCTGTCGTCTGAAGTGGGTTCGTCATGTACACCTGGTACGGTGCATTTGCTTGGTGGTCGGGTAGTGCTTCTGCCGCAGCTTTCCCAGCTGGTTCCTTCATCTTGGTTGTGGTTGCGGGCGTTGCTGTAGATCAGACTAAGGTGGGTTGCACGGGTGACTTGGGGAGTCGTCGTGCGGGCGGGTGCCTTAGATTGGAGTGGTTTTCCTTCGACCATAGTTGATGCTGATGCCATGATTGATGCTGCTGACGATCGAGCTCGATCCGTGAGACGGGGAGTGTCCCATCGGTTGACGTAGATTCGATATCCACCGAAGGTTATACCTTCGCCTATATGCAGCTCCGCAAAGTTTGACTTCAAAATTGGAAGGTACGCGATGAAGCCGAGGGATCCGAACAGATCGGATTCTACCAGAGTTATGGATGCGTCGAGCGCTGATGAAGTCGCTGAGTTGTCGACTGCTGGTGATGGAACCGACGAGATTGTGACTCCAACCTGCGTCTTCCCTATGGTCGGCGCCAATTGACGAGGATTAGCCTCGACAAATCCCATGGTTAGGAACCCTGGGTTTGATCGTAGAAGAAGGAGTGCAAGGTTGGCGATCTCGTCGGCTAACAAGAGACATGGATTACCCAAGTTCAGGGCCCTCGATCGGTAAAACCCCGACTTCCTGCTCGAATGTATTATATGGTGGAGGCGATTACAGTGGAGGCTCCGGCGAGATTGTTCTAGCGAATCTAGCCAGAGGTATTGCGATGAGTAGTCGATTGCCCTAGATGTCCCCTCTCCCAGCATCTATATACTAGGCTAGGTCTCGAGGAGTCCGTCTAGGTTTACATTAGAGAGTTGCCTAATCTATCTAGTCTTGATGGCCACGTCTTGGACTCCATGTCGGTTTGGACTCCATGTCGATGCAGTCACTGATGCTTCGGGTGGGATGATCTTGGGCCTTCCAAAGCTTCTAGTGGGCCACCAGTCTTGACACGCACCAGGTACCCTCACGTTGAGGAGTTGTGGGGTTATTCCCTCGTCAGTCCCTGTTTATCTAATAAATATCAAGGTAGGTTATGACATGTGTATCTTTATATCTATTTTTTGGACTGTGATATGCGCCTGATGTTTGGTGGAAGTGTAGGTGGACCGAACGTACTCGTCAGGAGGGAACGATCGTTCCACCGAACGAAAACGTTCGTTCTGGGCAGGGGGTTCTACCGAACGATTCCTCCTACCCACAACCGATCCAAGGCCCAATGCTAACCCACCGTCCTGTAAAACAAAAAGAAACATCAAGATTGGACTGTGATGATAAAAAAGAACCAGTATGGTTCATATAAAAAAACATGCAAAAGTAATTATAAAAATATGGATGATAATTTCCTAGAATCTTAATGACATAATAATAATTAAAAATTTCCAAGGTATCAAAATTAATATTTTAATGTTTTTGATGATAAATTTTCATTAATGTGAAAAACATAGAAAATAAAATTGTCATGACAATTTTATGTTGAAATTTCCATGTTATTTTGATTTAAAGAATAGATATAGCTATTTTAGTCATAATTTGTGTTAAATATGGCAAACAAAATTATTATAAGCATGGCAATTTTATAAAAAAAATGCATCTCCATGGGAAATTTCGATCCTAATTTTTTTTATTTTACGAGCCATGGCAATTGTAATTCAAAGAGGGTGGCGATATACTTCATAAAATTGACATGTCGCGTACATAAGAATTACCATGTCACATAAATGAAAATTTCCATATCACGCAACTAAGATTTGCCATGTCAAATAAATAAGATTTGACATATCAAACATGTAAGAATTGCCATGTCGCATAAATAATAATTGCCATGTCACCCAAATAAGAATTGTTATGGTAATATTTAATCATATTTTGTGTTAAACATGGCAAAAATAATAATATAAGCATGGCAATTTTTGTATATTGTTAGTTGAAAAGCATGGCAATTTTATAAAAAAATGCATCTACAATGGGTATTTTCGATCCTAAATTTTAAAGGGGATGACGATTTCATACTTCATAAAATTCCCATGTCGCGTATATGAGAATTACCATTCGGTGAAAAAATATAAAAATATAAAAATAAAAACATGGAAAAATTACCATGTGGTAAAAAACCTATTGCAGCATTGTGATCATGGATAATTTTCCATGTTTTGCACCATTGTAAGTGTGGCGAATTGACCATGTTATATTCAAAAATAGCCATGTTCAACATTTCCAAAGAGAAATTGCCATGTTTCACACAGTATCATGTTCAATATATAAAAGAATTTTCATATACTACAAATAAGAATTGTCATGTCCTATGGTAAAGAATTTCCATGTTCCACATATAATAATTGTCATGTCCTACAAAAAAGAATTGACATCTACCATAAGCTAAATACAAAATAAGAATAGTTATCTCACACACACAAAAAATGTTGCCATGGATGGTTTGAAACAAGAAAATGCTATGAGTTTGCCATGTGCAAAGATACATCACAACCTATGTAAAACAATCTAAAAAGAAAAACATGACCAAATTACCACGGGGTATAAAAAAAACTATTGCACCATTGTAACCATGGCAAATTTTCCATGTTCTACTAAAAAATATCCATGTTTCAATATTCTAACAAAAATTGCCATGTTCCACACATTATCATGTTCAACTTATAAATAATTGCTATGTCCTACAAATAAGAATTGTCATGCCCTACGGAAAAGAATTGCCATGTTCCACATATAAGAATTGCCATGTCCTGCGAAACTTTTTTTCCATGTCCTATGAATAAGATTTGTCATGTCCTACGAATAAGAATTATCATGTCCTTCAAATAAAAATCTTCATGTGTCATAAGCTATATAGAAAAATAAGAATTTCCATTTCCCAAAAAAATAAGTTGCCATGGATGATTTTGAAAAAACATTTTGAGTTCGCTATTTGCAAAAATAAAAAATTTGCCATGTGCAAAAAATCCATCACAACCTTTATAAAACAACATTGAATTTTTTTTGTTTTTTCGACTTTATTTGACCACAGCAATAATGTAATAGTTCATATTACAATTTTAAATATATATGATAGCTATGTACGGGCATTTATATGAAAAGAAAAACATTGCAAAAATGTACCGCACATTGAAACACTACTCTGTAGCAAAACAAATGCCAAAGTGTGTGATACCACAAAAAAATAGTCGTTAGCATTGAACTAAAAAATGCAATGATACGTGAAATTGAAATTTATGATCATGCATGAACTAAATTTGTCATGATGCATGAATTAACCTTGCCATAGCTAATTATTAAATTTACCACGATCGAAAACTAATTTTGATGTGGCTATTTACTAAAAATTGCCATGCTACATGAACTAAATTTGTCATTGTGAAAAATGTTAAATTTTCCATCATCAGTCATCATCTATAGAAATCATGTGTCATCATCGTTTTTCCTACTACCTGAATCTAATTAGCGTTGTTGCTTTAGATAGCTCGAACAACTTTCTAACAGTGAGTCAACTAGCTCTTTTGAATAGAAACTAGGACAATGCCCATGCTTTGCAACGGAAAGTAAACATTCTTACCTTTGTTCGTGATTTTCCTTCTCACATTGATGAGATCGTGTAATAAATGATAATAAAATTATGTCCGTGATTTACCTTCACACATTAAGGGTTTCGTCAGAGATTTTAGGAAGGGATCCGGTGATTTCGAGGAAAATTAATATTATTTATTGCTATGTGAAAAAGGCAGACGAAGGTAGATAAACGAAATGGAGGATGAACAAATGAAATTTGCATTTTTTTAAGTATATTAAGATATTTTTGTTTTGTAAGTGTCGATATGCCTAATTGTTAGGAAAGGGGTCGCGGTTGTCGTGCAGTATTATTGATGTGTGGAAGTTGGATAGGAAGGTGATCGTGGTTTTCGCACAAGATTAGTGATGTGACGAGCTTGATTGGTTAGGAAGGTGATCACACAATAATTATTGTCAATAAATATCTTCTACTGATTGGTTTGGAGGGTGGTAAAATAAGACATAGACACTTCGTCCAACTTTTCTTTTTCATTGCGATGAAGCTTTCCATAAAATTTTCCTTTTGTAGTAATGTGTGATTTATTTTGTTGTAATGCACCTTCCTAAGCAAGTTTGGCTTTCATAAAAATGCACAGACATACTAAAATATTGATGCAAATAACTGAATATAGGAAACAAAAAGTGTTGCCTGGTGATTGACAGAGGAGGGCCGGTGAGAGTAGGTATAAAGTTTTTACAGGTGGAGATGCCATGATCCTCTTCAACCAGGACGACGCATATTATGTTGCAACATCATGACGGGTGCCGATAAAGTTGGAGTCTTACTGATATTGTGAACCATGATTGTCTAGTATTCGGTTACATGATGATAAAAGATACTACGTTATTTTGGCGACATCTATTATGGATTATACGGTGATGTGTTTTGATTTATATATATATATATGATCTATTAAATATTGGCAAGACATTAATTAGCATTTATTGAAGATTGATTAAAAGTGATAGACGAAGAATATGATAAGGAAAGAGCGATGTGAGTTGGACGCAAGACGAAGTGGATGACAAAAAGATACATTCTTTTTAAATAGTAGAGATACCTGTTGACGACGAAGCAACAACAGCTGCTCGCCGGATCCCGTCGTCTGCCTGTGGCAGCCCCGTCGCGAGTGATGAGGAAGAAGAGTGGGGAATTGCGACCCTGTGACGAGTGATGTGTTCGGGCCAGATGTGGTTCATCCGCACGACGCCAAATTCTGATGTGGCAGCCCCACGTGCTGCAAGATTCGTGTGACGGTGCTCAAGGCGTTCGGGCGAGCAGCTCTTGTGCCGAATGTTCGACACTTATCATTTGGGTATTTTTTTCGTATTTCTCATGGAATGGTTTACACGAGTTGCATACTGGTATTTTGGATGATCTGATGTGGTAGCAAATAGTAGCGTATTTATAAGATAATACCGTGAAGCGCGACCGATCGCTCGGGGCATGAAAGTTGACCCAAGTGTTGACGATGCGTTGGGTTTTACAAGATTTTTCATTAATAGTTCTAAAAATATTTAAAAATGAATAAACATTTTAAGATGTGATTAAGTATTTTAAAATGAATGAATAATTTTTAAATGTGTGGCTTTTAAAATTAAATAAAGAGATATGATGTACATGTGTGCATTTATATTGATGGATGTATTTACTTCTATATGATCGTTTGTGATTTTACTATGTTAAAAAAATTCATCACCACACGTCACGTCCCTAAGAGGTTGGGCCGACGATTTTTTTCCTTATGGTGTCATGCCCACATCAGCGACTACACATGCATACAAAAGAGGTGTACAAAAGTTGATGTCACCAGGAACCTTTTAGATTTTTCAGTTTTTAAAATATTTTATCTTTTAAAGAAAAATTCTGAATGAAAAACGGCTTTCGCTATTTAATCCCTCACGAGGAGATGTTTGAAACTAGATCCTATACCGATATGTTTCGGCAACTTTTTTGGGGTGTTAAAAGTTGACATGTATATTGCACGTAAATTGTCATGATGATTATATTAAAATTGCCGTGATGTATTTCGACTATGATCTTCTACATTTAAAATAAATTTCTCATGGTTCATAAAATAAAACTTTAAAATCTTACCTTGGCAAAACACATGTTTACTTGTCATGGCACGAACAAATCTCAGTCGTCGCTAGGTGGTCTATGAGTCTAAATGTAATTTTTATTATTTTTAGTATTCATTGTACTACCATGTTTGAAGATGAATAGATCGAAAGTTTTCTTCGCAAAAAAAAATCTCAAATTGCCATGGAAAATACATTAACTTTTCCTTAGATACAAAAATAAAATAGTGTGCCATAGATAGATAGAAAAAAAATTGTGGTCTATAGATTAGATTTGCCATGGATAAGAAAAAAGAGTTGTCACTAGCGCATCACTGCATCGTTGATAACCACTCCACCTGACCCACAATCCCCCTTCCCCCGGCCGTCGCAAACCGAGATGCATTCAAGAATATTCTCGACACATCCGTGTCTCAGGAACCCGCCATGCCGAGCGGCACCCCATCACCGGATATCTGCTCGGAGTCCACGGACCATAGCTGCACCATGAACCATAAACTAAAGTTGTCATGGCGAATTACTTACAATTGTCATGATTCACACACTAAATTTGACATGGTTCTTACAAACATAATAATTATCATGATCACGGTACTAAAATGGGTTAATTATTATATTGCCCTTAGACGCGTCCATGTACTCAGTTTTGCCCCTAGTTGCGAATGGTGCTCAGTTTTTCCTTTTCTTTGGGCGCAGCTACTATGACAAGGACAAATGCCAAGTTTGGCGTTCATTCCGTTTGTTGGCGTTACTGCAGGTGGGTCCGGAGCTTACATGTGGGACCGCAACGACGACAAAGAGGTCTGAAACGTGGGTCCAATCGAACCGGGCACACCCGACGGGAACATGTCCGTGCGCGGCGGCGCCACCTCCTCCACCCCACGGCTATCCTGCGGCGCCGCCACCACCTGCACCTCCACCATATGTGCCGCCGCGGCCGTCCTGCTCCACCGCCACTTGCTCCGCTGCCACCTTCGTGCGACGCCACGGGTGGGGCACTCGTTCCGCCACTGCGCCCGCTGATACGTCCCAAACGTATCTATAATTTATGCTTCTCCATGCATGTTTTTTGTGACTTTTCCATGTTTTTCTTGAACTTTCATAGACTTTTGAGCATATTTGGACTAATCTATTAACCCAGTGCACCCAGCTGTCAGTTGTTGTTTTCTGCTGTTTTTGTATTTCAGGTTTTTCGGCCATTAAAAGTGCTCCAAAAAATCTGGAAAAATCAGATAAAAAATCAGCGACCCGGAAGCTTCCGGAATCACCAAGGTAGCGGAGGGGGGCCACCACCAGGGGACCAGGAGGGTCCCTGGCACGGCCCCACCCTAGGCCGCGCCAGGAGGCCTCCTGGCTGCTTGGTGGGTCCCCTCGACACCCCCTCCGCCTATATTTAGCACCCGCGGGGGAAATCCCTAATATCGAAGTACTTTTTCCAGAAGCGATTCCGATCTCCGCCGCCATCGCCAACAAGCTTCGGGGGACTAGAATTCCTGTGCTGGCACCCTGCCGGGACGGGGAAGTGCCCCTGGATTCATCTCCATCGACATTTCTTCCTCCCTGCATGAAGCGGGAGTAGTTCTCCCTCGGGGATGAGGTTTCTACCAGTAGCTATGTGTTCTTCTCTCTCTCCCATGATGTGATCTTCGTTGTGATCATAGGCTATGTTAATCTAGGGTGATCCCATGATATTTCCCCTTTCTCTATGTATTGGATTGATGTACTCAATTGATCTTATCTAGTATAATCCCCAAGACCAAGGTGACAGCGGTCTATTGGACATGGGTTAGAAGAATATTATCATGAGTGATTTCCTCTTTTGTGTGTTAATTGAAGATTGAGAGTCTCTTGGTGCTTGTCTTTGACTATCCTTGAGATATGTTGTGGTGATTGTGGTACTCTCTTTGGATGGCCGCGGTGACATTGGGAAATCCATAGATTGAGAACTACGAACTTTGAGATGTGCTTTTGTAGCCCTACATAATTCTCATCCTCTCTTGAACACAAAGGAATGACCTCCGAGTGCGCCTTCATTACATGTTTTATGGGAAATATCATGTGATTAGACTATGTTAATGTTGTTGAGAGTTTCCACTAGTGAAAGTATGAAGCCTAGGCCTTGTTTCCACCATTGTTACACCGTTTGTGCTCACTTTTGTCACATGTTTGCTTGCTGCACTTTTTATTAGAGATTTATATTACCTTGCTTTGCCACACCTATCACTCGTATTTTACCATCTCTTCGCCGAACTATTGCACCTATACAACTCTTAGTTGTATTAGGTGTGTTGGGGACACAAGAGACTTCTTGTATCTTAATTGCAGGGTTTCTTGAGAAAGACCATCTTCAACCTCTACTTCCCTGAGTTCGATAAACCTTAGGTCATCCACTTGAGGGAAATTGCTGCTGTCCTACAAACCTCTGCGCTTGGAGGCCCAACATAGTCTACAAGAATAGAAGCGTGCGTAGACATCAAGCTATTTCTGGCGCCGTTGCCGAGGAGGTCAGGTTTGAAGATATATCTTTAGATCTTGCAATTAAATCTTTTCATTTCTTGTTTTTATTTTCACTAGTTATGCTTATGGAAAACTGCACTCTTAGTTCACTGTTTGGGGAAGGCCGCTTTACCACGCCCGTGGTAGAGAAGTCTCCTCCACCTACTGAATGTATCCCGTTCAAAATAACACTTGGGATAGTTGAAATAATTATTAATGATTGTTATGATGGGACAGTCAATCCTAGTATTCATTTGTTGAAACTTACAGAACTTTGTGAGTTATTTAAGATTTCAGGTTTGACAAGAGGTGAAGTCATGAAGAAATTATTTTCCTTGTCACTGAAAGGAAAAGCATTGGAATGGTATAGGCTACTAGATGATTCTCACCTACGGGATTGGGAAGAGATCCAGTCTCTCTTTTACTCCAAGTTTTATCCTCTTCATGAAGTTCATGAGAATAGTAATTATGTTTATAATTTCTATCTTCATGACAGAGAGAGCATAGCTCAAGCTTGGGGGAGACTGAAAACTTTAATGCTAAAATGTCCTAACCATGGGCTCCCCAAAGATATCATTATTACTAATTTTTATGCAAGGCTCTCTCGACAGGATAATGAAATTTCTAGAGAATTGTGTGACCTTTATCCTTTTACTTGTGAACTTTGTGGTATAGAGGGTCACTTTAATTTTCAATGCATGAACTTTCAAAACATAACTGTTAACCAGTTGTGTGATAACATGATCACCCCTGATCTTTATGATGAACTTATGTTATTTTTGATGTGTGAAGAGTTATCATAAAAGACTTCTTGGCTAGATGTTACTGCCTTAGGAATAAACAACACTTTGCAAAATTGCCATCTCTATTGTGTTGTTAATTGCCATGAAAATGATTACATAAGTAAGATTAGAAAGGAGGGAACTTTACCAAAGTATAAAAATGTCTCTTATATTTCTACTAATAAAAAGGAGAGTTTCTCCCAAGTTTTCCCTATTGTTTCTAATTATAAACCAGGATATATGGAGAAACTTCATCTCCAACCACTCCCTCCTAAGGTGAAGAATAAGAAAAAGAAGAGGAAGAGGAGCAAGAAGGAAGAAGAATGGGTATACCCCTGGCCTGAGCATATTCCTCGCATCAATTTTTATCCTAACGGACATATATTTATGGAGGATGGTGAGCTTGATTGCATTCATTATTATCCTGATGTTAAGTCCGTAGGCACTATTGAAGATTATTTGGATTATGATATGCATGTTACTTATTGTGATTGGGAAGATGATGATAATGCTACTTATGATCTTGAAAATCTTTTTGGTGCCAACTCTGAAAATGATGAGATGGAAAGCTCTAAGCTTGGGGATGATAGGATTGCAAGTCCTTTACCCATTAGTGATGTGGTAATTGATAATTCTTTTAGTAGTAAGAATAAAGACAACATTTTTACAAATATAGTTTCTAGCAATGTTAATGCTCTTATCTACAATGATGATGGTATAACTCCTATCTTTAGTGATTATAAAGGTACCTATGACATAAGGAGAAATTATCCTTATGAAACTTGTCATAATCATGGAGGGAATTACTCCCTTGTTGAACACCATCTTCCTAATACACAATTAATCTATAGTGTTCAAGTTGTTTATGATAGTCCTACTCCCACTATTACCAATGAGAAAGATTATGCTTATGTGGAGAGTAAGAGTACCCTTTTGCATGTGGATCATGGTAACAATGCTTTATGTGATACTTATATTGTTGAGTTTATTCATGATCCCACTGAAAATTATTATGAGAGGGGAACATATGCTTATATATATATTTCAATAATATCAAGTTCCCGCTCTTTATGTTGAAGGTTTTGAAGTTGCACTTATTTTGGCTTCCTATGCTAATATCTTTATGCTTCCATGAGTTATTGCTCTACAAGATCCCTTTGCATAGGAAGCATGTTAGACTTAAATGTGTTTGTCATTTGCTTCTTGATGCTTTCTTTTGTTCTTCAACTCTTATTCCTTATTCCTATGAGAGCATCATCAAAATCTTAAGCCTATCTTTATGGCTATAAAGAAAGAGCTCTAGGGAGATAACCCTTTTTATCTTTAGTTTGAGTTTTTTACTTTCAGTTTTTAGTGTTTTGATGATTGTTACTACTGTAGAAACATCATTGTATCTTTCTTTTCAAGCTTTGTGCCATTTATAGCCTCATATGACAAGGGAAGTGAAAGTTGTGACATGCTGTCCAGAAAACAGATTCTGTCCTCGTGACTAGAAAAATCACAGAAAAATCCCAGTTCACCTTTTTGAGCTGAAATTTTTACACAGCGTGCTCTATAAAATTGCGGAACTTTCGTATGTTCTGAGTTTTTTTATTTGAGTTGCAGAAGTATCCCTAAAAAATTCTTTACTACCTGCTGGTCTGTTTTTCACAGATTCTGTCGTGTTTTGCCTTTTCTTCATTTTGCAAACCTTAAGCTTGTTTTTTCTTTGCAAAAACTTTTTGGAAATCTTGAGAAACAATAGCTCTTCAAGAATATCCTTATTTCCAGTAGAGGAAAAATTATTTTATTATGGGTACTAACCTCGCTAATCCGACTATGACGAGTTATGTATGAAGGGAGTTTTCAAGTGTGTGAGGGACGATGATGAAAGAAGATTTAGGAGTGTCAAGCGCTCAAGCTTGGGGATGCCCCATGCATCCCCAATCAAATATTCAAGGAGACTCAAGCGTCTAAGCTTGGGGATGCCCCCGTGCATCCCCTTCTCCATCAACAATCATCAGTTCGTCATTCGTCTCACTATATTTTTATCACTTCATGCGTTATGTGCTATGCTTGGAGCGTCTCGCTCTTAGGTTTTATTTTTAGTTTTCTTTAGCTTTGCTTGCTGTTCATAACAAGTTAGATCCCGTCTTACTTTGTGTGGGAGAGAAAGACACTTCGTTTGAACTAGAATCCTCATAGGATTTGCATGATTATTTCCTTAGTTGTGAGTTGTTCTTTTTCTTTTTTTAGCTGCTGCTCTGTTTAGTTGTAGTGCTTTAGTTTTTCTAGAGCTTTTCTTTTGTTTTAGGTTGAAATTTCTATAGGTTGCATGTTTTATCTTGTTACAGAGTTTTCCTGTTGCACTGAGTTTTGTGTCTTGACTAGAAAGTAGGTAGTTGAAGTTGCTATTCTCTTTATAGTAGTAACTTGCAATAGTTTTGAGGTATTGACTAGAGTAATGTTTGAACTTTCGATGTCAAGAGCTCGAGCCAATTAGTGATAGATGTCGTATTTTGGGCAATCCGTGTGATTTTCGAAAACCAAAACCCCTGTTGAGAACTCTAGCTACTAGATGGATCACTAACCTCTGGAGGGTTCGAATATTAGAGTACACTCACGTACCATGAGTCGAGGATGCGCAAGTATAACCAAACCCCCATACACTCCTCCTCGGGGTACTTGTCTCTGTGTGAACCTCCTTATTAGATTGAGAGTTACTGATAATAAGTGCATGAGTTCTTCGGACTAATGTGAGTATTCGAAAGTTGACACTTCCACCTTCCCATATTTTGCTAGCCTTTCCTGTGCCGTGCATTGCTTTCTTCTCACTCCTGGAGTTAGCGTCCACCTTCACCGGTACATCCAAACCCTTGGCATGATACACTCTTTCATCATAAGCCTCCTAATATCCTTCCTCAAAACAGCCACCATACCTACCTATCAAGGAATTTCCATAGCATTTCCGAGATATATTGCCATGCAACATCCACCTTCTCATGACTTTATCTTCATGTCATACATGCTACTTGCTTGATCGACGAGCCGCATGCTAGTTGGGCCTTGCCCTAATCATTATTACATGATGCGCTAGTATCATTGCATATCCTTCTACCCTGGCAGACGCATACATTTGCATCATGATAGCTACATCTTCTTTATGTGACTACCCTTGTAAAGTGTGAAAGATCTCCTATCACTACTAGAAAAACACAGTTTGCCGTCAGTTTCTGGCTTTACCGTCAGCTTTTTCACGGGGCTGACGGCAAAGACTCTATGCCCTCAGCCAGGAAAAAAACTGACGGCATAGACCTGGCTGACGGCAGAGAAATCCTTTGCCGTCAGCCCCTTCTAAGCCGTCGGCTGGCTGACGGCATAGAACCCAAAGACTGACGGCACAGGTGGGCTGACGACATAGGCAGCTTCTCGGCCCCACCCCGTAGATCTGCTTAACAGAACCCATCTTTGCCGTCAGCTGGCCGACGGCAAAGACTAACGGCCGTCTTTGCCGTTAGCCGGCTGACGGCAAAGCCGGGGGTTATCCCCACCCCGTGGCCACGCCCATCCCATCTGTCTCCACTCAAACGACCTCCCCGTGCCCTAGTTGCCCCTTCCCCCGTGCCGCCGCCGCCGACCTGCCCCGTGCCACCGCCGCCAACCCGCCCCCGCGCCCGAGCCGCCGACGTCGAGGCCCTGCCCCCGCGCCCGACCGCCGCCGTCGAAGCCTCCCCCGCCCACGAGCCGCCGCCGTCGAGGCCCCGAGCCCGAGCCGCCGCCGAGGCCCCCCGCCCTGGTGCTCCTCCTCCTCGCCGCCGAGGCCCCCCGCCCTGGTGCTCCTCCTCCTCCTCGCCGCCGAGGCCCCCCGCCCTGGAGCTCCTCCTCCTCCCCCCCGCCTCCACGCTGCACCTCCCCGCCGGTGAGTAATCTCTCCTCCCTGTTTTCCTTTTTTTAGTTGATTTTTATTATATTATTTATATCTTTTAGAAGTAGATAGAAGATTTAGTTAGCAATTAGTAGTTAATTTGTTATTAAATTTATTAAGAATATATGAATTAGTTAGTAGTTAGTATTTAGACAATAGGAATTATTAGTTAGTATTTAGACAATAAGACCCTAGTACTTAGTTAGTAGACGTAGGAAGAGAAAGAGAGGAGAAAGAGATTGAGAGAAAAAAAATAGAAGAATGAGGAGAAGGATATGAAGAGAAAAAGAAGAAAAGAAAAAGGAAGAAGAAGGGGAAGCAGATTAAGAGAATAAGAAGAAAAGGAAAAAGAGGAAGAATGAAGAGATGGAGAGAAGAATAATAATTGAAGAATGAGGAGAAGGAGATGAAAAGAAAAAGAAGAAAAGGAAAAGGAAGAAGAAGGAGATTAAGAGAATAAGAAGAAAAGAAAAAAGAGGAAGAAGGAGAGAATAATGAAGAAAATAAGAAAATAAGAAGAAGAATAGAAATAGAAGAAGAGAAGAGTAAAGAAAAAGAAGAAGAGATGTGAAGAATAAGAACTATTAGCTTTATAGTAGTGATATTAATTAGCTTTATACTTTTAATATTGTAGTTGTCAATTAGATGTTGGTATTAGTTAGATTAGTTATCGCGAGTGCGTATTTGTTTTGATTGATTGCATTTAAATGTGCAGTAGCTTCGCGAGGGTTTGGTTTTCGACGACCTCCACTGCATTCGAGAGTGAGCACATGTGTTAACTCTTCCTTCTCCACCTTTATTTTGCTCTGTTCCGGCCTTCGTGCCGGTGACACTATCTAGATAGGTAGTTTAGTATTGAAATGCAAAGTCTTTGCGTAACCAATATGCGTCTCCCGTTCGAAAGGGTTACGGTTATAACTATGCATGCATTTGCATATTTATAACGGTGATTCTTTCGAATTGTCCAACGTTATCCATGGACAGCCTGGGTATGTGTAGATTGGGTCATTTTCCCATGCTTTGTTCCGGATCCGATGCAGAGTTTCGACAGCGCCTCCTTGTTGTTCTGCGAGTACACATCCTCTCGGTTAGTTTCCGAGACGTGTATTAGGAGAACAACGGGGAGGTGCTGCCGAAATTTTGCGTTGGATCGGGAGTAGAGCATGGGAAAATGACCCAATCTACACATACTCGGGTGGGATTAGGACCCATCTTTACCTAGTAGCTGGTAGGTGTGCATGCCGTGCATCCCAATGTTTTAACCATGATTAAAAAATGACCATAATTAATTTGACATACTTGATGAACTGATAATTTATATTGTTCATATGTGGATACTATATAGCTAGCTTGACAGAATGACTGATCGTGAATGGATGTACTCCGGTCACCCTAGTCAGAAACACATGACCGATGAATGGTTGAGAAAAACCTATGAATTCCTGCAAACGGCATTTTCTAAAGGCCAGCCAAAAACATGGTGCCCCTGCACTAAGTGCAAGAATTATTCGCGACAGACAAAGGATGTAATGGGTAAACACCTGCAGATGCGTGGTTTTACTCCCGGCTATACCTTGTGGACATTTCATGGTGAGTCGGCCCAACGTAATAGAGACGAAGTTTTGCGTCGGCGCACCGACGATTATGGTACAGGGATTGAAGACATGGTCAATGATTTTGATGATGCTCGGAACAAGGACGAAGAGATGGAGGAATCCGCAAAGGCCTTCTATGCCATGTTGGAGTCTTCAAAACGTCCTCTTCACGAGCACACTAAGATTTCTCAGCTAGATGCCATCGCACAAGTAATGGCTCTGAAATCCCAATTCAACATTGGAAGAGACCTGTTTGACTCAATGATGACCCTATTTGGGCGGTTTCTACCCGAAGGTCATATTATGCCTTCAAACCTATATGAGTCAGACAAAATCCTTAGTGCACTCAAGATGCCGTATGAGCAGATACATGCTTGTGAGAAAGGATGTGCCTTATTTAGGAAAGAGTATGTGGACGAAACATATTGTCCATTTTGCAAGTCCTCCAGATATGTTGAGGTAGAAAACGGTGAAGGTGAGAAGAAGCAGAGCAAAATCCCTGTGAGTGTTCTACGGTATCTGCCGATCCTACCAAGACTTCAACGACTTTACATGCTCGAAGAAACAACAAAACAGATGACATGGCACAAACATGGAATTAGGAAAGAATTAGATGAAAACGGAGATCCGATGTTGGTACACCCTTCGGATGGTGACGCATGGAAGGCATTTGATGCTAAACATACGGAAAAAGCTAAAGAGCCAAGGAATTGCCGAGTCGCCATCGGTCTCGATGGGTTCAATCCTTTTGGTATGACGACTACCCAATATAGTTGCTGGCCTGTGTTTGTTATTCCGCTCAATCTTCCACCATCGTCCATTATGCAAAGAAAGCACATATTTCTGACGTTGATAGTTCCAGGGCCAAACTATCCGGGGAAGAATATGAGTGTGTACATGCAACCACTGATGGATGACTTGAAAGAAGCTTGGGTGAATGGGGTCAACACATACGACGCAGCTAAGAAAGAGAACTTTCAAATGTATGTTTGGTACCAATACTCGTTGCATGATCTGCCGGCATTTGCGCTTTTCGTTGCCCGGTGTGTGCATGGAAGGTTCCCATGCCCACAATGCAAAGCAGCTCTTAAGTTTCATTGGTTGCCGGCGGGTGGAAAGTATTCCTGCTTTGACTTGCATAGACAGTTCTTGCCTATGGACCATCCATTCAGAAAAGACAAGAAGAATTTCATGAAAGGTAAAGTTGTCAAACACTCGGCAACACCTGCGTTGACGGGCACACAAATTCATGAACAGTTAAAACCTATGGAGCCTGATCCAAACCGTCCAGGGTATTTCTTGGGTTATAATGAGGAACACGCCTGGACCCACAAGCCATGCATCTGGGATCTCCCCTACTTTGAAGACCTCTTACTACCACACAACATTGACATGATGCACACTGAAAAGAATATCGCCGAGGCCCTTCTTGGCACATTTTTCGGCACTGATAAGGGCAAAGATAATACAAAGGCTAGAGTTGACCAGGAGACTCTTTGTGATAGGCCATCACTAAACATGCGACAACCTAAAGGAAGAAAAAATTGGTCCAAGCCACCTGCCTGGTACAATCTCGAGAAGGGAGCAATAAGGGAAATCCTCTTGAGGGTATGGTTCCCGAGCCAGGACTCACGTGGGAGCACTACCAAGCCGCGCTGCTCCCAGAAAACACTCACATGAACGGTGTTGTTTGCGCGAGCGTGGCCGACAAGGTGTTGGCTAATTTTTGGGTAACTATTATTTTACCCAATAATAAGTATACAATATCCAATGTTATATCTTGTTATTTCCTATTCATCTGTGCATATATATGGCATAATTGCAGAGTTACCATAGGGTCGAGGAGGGGACGGAGGAGGCGGCCAAGAAGAATCTCGAGAAAGAGTGCAAGAGATTATTGAATAACACAAGGCATGAGATGCGTGTTCAGGCCGTTCAAGATTGGTACGCCAAGCAAAACGAGCCGAAGACGAAGGCTGAATGTCGAAAGCTTTTCCCTGATAAGACCGAGTACATGGAGGTACGTAGATTCCTTAGTTACATTCTTTATTAGTTATGTTAGGGCTAGTTACAATACTTAGTTTCATTCATAGGTGCCCCCGAGATGGTTGGCGGATAAGATGGATTGCTGGGAGATGATAGTGGACAAGTGGTGCACAGAGGCTTGGTTGACCACCCACAATGTGGCCAAGGAGCGTCGTGCCCAATTGGTTGGTGTGCCACACCACCAAGGAAATGCCAACATCAAGCAATACGCCAAAAAATGGGTATGTGTGCCTTGTTTTCTTTCATCATTAATTCATTTGTGCATTATTTTTGTTGTACTAACTCTTTGCCTTTTCTTGTAGGCCAAACACCATAACCAGCCCGAGCCTCAGGGATACGCCGCGTTTGGCATGGCCCATAAGGGCTCGTACAAGATGGCGACACCATATTCTGAGGCGGACGGGTCATCGTCGTACACAAGCCTGTCTGCCTACAACAAGATGACGTCTTATTCTCAGGTTGTCAAACAACTGCGCGGCCCTGACTTTGACCCGAGCCTGAATCCTATGGATGGGGAGGCGTTGATGATCTCTGGTGGCGGTAAGAGTCATGGCACGCTGGCCATGTGTGATTGCTTCGTCCCTATCACTGAGTCTCTCTCTCAGATCAAGGCGAGGCAAACTAGCTCGGCTCCTGTAATACGACAGCGCGCGAGGCCAGTTGACCTTGCCATCGAGGTTAGTTTTCCTTCATTATTTCTTTAGTTCATTTGACCCTGGATGGATGATGATGAGAAGTGGTTGCAGGACACACTTGAGAAAGAGAGGGAGGCCACTAGACTCTTGTTGGAGGAGAGGGACCGGAATACCCAGAGGCTGCTGGAGGAGGAGAGGGCACGCAATAATGCCCATGCGAAGGCTATGCACGACTTCGTTGCGGTAAGTCAGTTGTGTGAGAAGCAAGGCTATGTGTGAGAAGCAACAAGACTATTTCTTTGACTTCTCGAAAACTAATTTGCAGGCTATGTGTGAGAAGCAAGGTTTGCCACCCCCTCCGCCGATGCCTTCTCCGGTGGGAACGGTGAGTTCCCTTTCAATGACCAACCTTGCACGGACTTATATCGTTGTATGTTGCCATGCTAACCACATATTTTAACTCTTGCCTTGTTGCAGCATCATTCCAGAGTCGCATCCCACAATCCCTCTCCAGTCAGAGCCCTACCAACCCGGCGACCAACCGAGATGGTGCTTCTCCTCCGTGACTTGGCATTTGTTAGTTATTCCTCTCCTTCTTATTCTTATTGCTTAGCTCAACTTAGACTATGCCATGCTTTAGTTAGCTTAGTAAATTCTAGTTAGGCAAAAAATTGCATAATTAGCTTAATTACATAAAAAAATTACATAATTAGCTTACTTACCGACAAAATGACATAGACTTTGCTTATTTGGTAAAAACATGACATAATTACTTGATAACACCAAAAATAGCATAATTAGTTGATATTAGAGCTCAAAAATGACATGCTTAGCTCAACTTAGACTATGCCATGCTGTAGTTAGCTTAGTAAATTCTAGTTAGGCAAAAATAGCATAATTAGTTGATATTAGAGCTCAAAAATGACATAATTACTTTAGAAATTTTCAAAAGAAACCATAAGAGAAGAACAGAAGAGAAGAACAAAGAAGAGATGAAGAAATAAGAGAGGAAGAAAGAGGAGAAAAAGATAGATTAAGAAGAAACAAATCTTCTTATTCTTCCTTTTTCTCTTCTTTCTTTTTCTCCATCTTTTTCTTCTTCTTCTTCTTCTTCTTCTTCTTCTTCTGTCCTTCTTCTTCTTCTTCTTCTTCTTCTTCTTGTTCTTGTCTTCTTCTTCTTCTTCTTCTTCTTCTTCTTGTTCTTCTTCTTCTTCTAATTACTTAGCGCTAAATTCTTTCTTCTTCTCATTATGCAGATTTTGATAAAGCAGCATGGCACATGGATGGATGCTCCAGGGACTCTAGCTAGTTGTAGTCTTAGATGCTTTGTAATGCACTTTGTAATGCACTTGTACTTGCGGATGCACTTGGGATTCTTTGCGATGCTTTGTGATGCCATCTTTGTTGTTTGCACTTTGTGTTATTTATATTGTGATGCTTTGTGATGTTGTTAGATGCTTTGCGATGCTTTATGATGCACTTGTGGTGCTGTTTAGGGCCTGGCAGAATATTAATTGTGTTATCTATATTGTTGTTTGAAAATGCAGGGAATTAACAGAAATTAAATTAAAAAAAATAGAGAGAGTCTTTGCCCTCAGCTTACTGACGGCAAAGCCTTTGCCGTCGGTGGGCTGACGGCAAAGAAGGACACGTGGCAGCTAACTGTTAAACCTGGCAACTCTGGGACGACCAAATGTCCCAGGTTGTCAGCTTTGCCGTCAGCTGGACAGCGGCTGACGGCAAAGGAAAAGGACCCCACGTGGCACTGATCGCAGCTCCCCTGGCAAGCATGGCCCACAAGCAGCAGCTTTGCCGTCAGCTGGACTCCAGCTGACGGCAAAGCCTGCCGTTAACCCCCTAAGGGACTGGGCTTAAGTCCTTGCCGTCAACGGTTTATGCCGTCAGCCTCGGCTCCCTAGTTGACGGCACAGGCTTTGCCGTCGGTCGATTTCCAACTGACGGCAAAGAACCTGTTTGCCGATAAATTCGTGGCCAGTCTCTTTGCCGTCAGCAAGCTGACGGCAAAGCCTTTGCCGTCGGTTAAAGTGGCCTTTGCCGTCAGCTATGGCTGACGGCAAACCAGCAGATTCCAGTAGTGTATATTCTTGTAAAATATAGAGTGTTGCCCCTAAAGTGAGGAAAAGATCCCAAAGAGGACAAAATCGAAAGATCCCAAAGAGGACAAATGAGAGTTATATAGAAAGAGCCATTGAGGCCACCAAAAAAAATAAAAAAGAGATAAAAGAGAAAAAGAAAAATAAAAAGAGAGAAGGGGGCACACTACTATTCCTTTTGAGAGATCCACACTAGTACTTCATCCTCTATCCCTTGTACTCCATAGCGATCATCATCATGCATATAGCTATGTGGGGACCTTCACACTATAGAACTTGGCTTGTATATTCCAATGATGAGCCTCCTCAAACGAGCGCTAGGTCTTCTTGAGCAAGCAAGTTAGATGCACCCCCACTAGTTTCCTTGGAGAGCTTTTAGCTCACATGTGCATCTGTTGCATGGCAATCCCTACTCCACACATCATATCTATCATATGGCATTCTCTCGCCTATGATTGCCCTCATTGGTGTGAGCCTTTCACACCTGTTTGTCTTCTTCCTCCACCTTCTTTCTGTTTCGCCTTTTAGGTGTCAACTTTCTTGCTCACGCTCATCCATCGCATGAGTGCTCAAAATATCGAAAGGGAGTGGATCAGTTTGACTTGTACCTGGCTAGTGGTCTGGGGACGAGTCAAGATAAGAATCCAAAGGAGACCAAGTGTGAAACTTTAGTAGATAGTTGTTCTCAACAACCTTTTTTCTCTCTTATTCCCAGTCCCCTACTTGCATGCAAACACCATCTGGAGACAATCGAGTCACGGACAGCGAGAGCTCTTGAACCGTTTGTTCTTTTGCTGCTTGTGTCAATGCTAATATAGACTCTTGCTTGTTAAGACTTGAATTGAATTGCATGCTTTAATTGCTTTACTTAAAATTCCTTATATGGTTGTGTGGCATGTCACCACAGAAATTATGCTTGTTATCATTTACCTACTCGAGGATGAGCAGGAATTAAGCTTGGGGATGTTGATACGTCCCAAATGTATCTATAAATTCTGCTTGCTCCTGATGTCTTCTCGCCCTTCGTTGGTTACCCCAAGTGGAAGGTTTTAGATGTAGTGCAGCAGCAGTTTTCCCTTGGTGAAGATACCAAGGTTTGTCTCCAGTAGGACTCCAGAGATGATAAGTAGGTGTCACCGGCGCAACTGACGCGGACCTGCACACAGACACAGATAACTTTGTTCCCAACGAAGTTCAGAGAGGTTGTCAATCTCTCCGGTCTTGTTGTTCACAACGGATAAAACGCAAGGGATAATGATAGCAAGTAAAAGCAGTAAAGTAAATATAGCTTGGAAACAGTAATGAGGATATGGACCGGGATACGTGATGTTCACTAGTGATGTCTCTCTCCCAAAAGACGATAAAACTGCTATGCGAGGTAAACAAATTACAGAAGGGCAATTGACAGGATTATGAACGCACCGCAATGCTAACTATGCTACAAAATAAAGTAAGAGACTCAAAAGCACGGGCAGTACGCCAAAATAAGTAGACCGAAATCCATCTGCATCTACTAATAATCATCCACCTTGAGATATCTATCCAGAACATCTCGCTGGTATTAAGTTGCGAGCCCCACCCAAAGTGTAAACCCAAAGCAACAGACAACTGCAATAAAAAGAACTTTGCGTAAAGTAAACAATCCTTCTAACCGCTGTTACAAGCACCGTTGTTTTACCCCTTGTGGCAACAGCACATCCCCTAGACTCATGTTTCTGTCACTCAAGCGTGTCATCGGGGGCATGAACCCACAATCTAGCACAACGTTCCCTCTTGGAGTCACTACCTAATACTTGGCCAAAGCAATAAATAGCAACGGAGAACATGCAAGAATTACTTAGGAACAAAAATATAAGAGATAAAAACCAAATATATTACTCTATCACAATCTGAACATAATCTCATAATCCATAAGATCCCTCCAAACTCAGCATAGCAACAGCAGAAATATTACAAAGGTGCCTCGATCATGTAGGGCAGCTCACGAGGTCTAAACATTGAAGATCAAAGAGGGGAGGAGAACATCACATAGCTACTGATCACGGACCCATGGTCCAAGGAAAACTACTCACGAGACATCCGGGGAGCATCCATGGTGGAGAGGAGACTCCCGGAGGTCAATCCTCCTTCCGGCAGGGTGCCGAGAAGAGGTCTTCTAGTGCTCCCGATCTTGGAAGCGCGGCGGCAGCGGAACAGAGGCGAGTTTGAAGAATAGGGTTGCTCTTCTGGAGTTTTCCCATGACGGAGAATAAATAGGCGAAGGGGGGCAGCCAAAGGTGGACCGGGGACCCCAGGCGCCCCCCTGGCGCGGCCAGGGGTGGGGCCGCGCCGGGTGGCCGCCTGGGCCCCCCTGGCTCCCCTCTGGCCCCTCCTGGGCTCTTATTGAAGCTTCCTGTACGCTGATTTTTCCTGTATTTTTCCCGGAATTTTTCTGGCACTTTTTATATGGGGGAAAACTGAAATAGAAAAACAACAGAAAATAGGAACTGGCACTCGGGTGCACTATGTTAATAGGTTAGTCCAAATATGATCAAAAGTGTATGAAAGTGTATCTAGATCATAGCAATATCACACAAAACATGCATGGAGCAAGCAGAAATTATAGATATGTTTTGGACGTATCAACATCCCCAAGCTTAATTCTTGCTCGTCCTCGAGTAGGTGAATGATAACAACATAATTTCTGTGGTGACATGCTAGAAACCATAAAAGAAATTTGAAAAGTGAAGCAATCAAGGTTAGAGATCCAATTCAAGTCATAACATGCAAGAGTCTATATTAGCATTGAAACAAGTAACAAAAGAACATTAGGTGCAAGAGCTCTCGCTGTCCGTGACTCGAATGTCTCCAAATGGTGTTTGCGTGCAAGAAGGAGGATAGGGAATACGAGAAAATGTAATTTTTGTGTTGAGAACTCAATCTACTAAAGTTTCACACTTGGCCTTCTTTGGAATCTCATCTTGACTCGTCCCCAGACCACTAGCCAGGTACAAGTCAATTTGATCCACTCCTTTTCGATATTTTGAGCACTCATGCAATGGATGAGCGTAAGCACGAGAGTTGACACTTAAGATGGCAAAGAGAGAAGTAGGTGGAGGAGGAAGGCAAAAAGGATGAGAAAGGCTCACATCAATGAGGGCAATCATAGGCGAGAGAAGGCCATATGATAGATATGATGTGAGGAGTAGGGATTGCCATGCAACGGATGCACATACGAGCTAAGAAGCTCTCCAAAGGAACTAGTGGGGGTGCATCTAACTTGCTTGCTCATGAAGAC
This sequence comes from Bromus sterilis, assembly GCA_950022295.1. Lineage (NCBI taxonomy): Eukaryota > Viridiplantae > Streptophyta > Magnoliopsida > Poales > Poaceae > Bromus > Bromus sterilis. The sequence goes on along the minus strand of OX465599.1, from coordinate 275,360,927 downwards.
CTAGAGCTCGTTTGAGGAGGCTCATCCTTGGAATATGCAAGCCAAGTTCTATAGTGTGAAGGTCCCCACATACCTATATGCATAATGATCATCTCTATGGAGTACAAGGATATAAAGGGAGTACTAGTGTGGATCTCTCAAAAGGATAGTAGTGTTGCCCCTTTCTCTCTTTTTATTTCTTTTTCTCTTTTTTCTATTTTTTTGTGTCTTTTTGTGGCCTCAATGGCTCTTTCTATTTAACTCTCATTTGTCCTCTTTGGGATCTTTTAATGTGTCCTCTTTGGGATCTTTTCCTCACTTAAGGGCAACACTCTATTTTACAAGAAGGTAAAGGAGATCGTTCACACTTTACAAGGTACTCAAAACATAAATAAGATGTAACTAATATGATGTATGGAAAGTATGTCGCTGCCAGTGTAGCAGGAACATGTATGACATGAAGATCAAGTCATGAAGAGGTGGAAGTTGCATGGCAATATATCTCGGAAAGGCTATGGAAATGCCTTGATAGGTAGGTATGGTGGCTGTTTTGAGGGAAGATATAAGGAGGCTTATGATGACAGAGCGTATCATGCCAAGGGTTTGGATGTACCGGCGAAGGTGGACACCAACTCTCGGAGTGAGAAGAAGGAAATGCACGACACGGGAGAGGCTAGCAAAATATGAGAAGGTGGAAGTGTCAACTTTCAATACTTACAATAGTCCGAAGAACTCATGCACTTATTATCGGTAACTCTCAACCTAATAAGGAGGTTCACAAAGAGACAAGTACCCCGAGGAGGAGTGTATGGGGGTTTGGTTATCCTTGCGCATCCTCGACTCATGGTACATGAGTGTACTCTAATATTCGATCCCTCCAAAGAGTAGTGATCCATCTAGTAGCTAGAGTTCTCAACTAGTTTTGTAGGTTTTGAAAATACACACGGATTTCCCAAAATACGACACCTATCACTAATAGTCAAGAGCTCTTGACACCAAAAGTTCAAACATTACTCACATCAATACCTCAAAACTATTGCAAGTTACTACTAAAAGAAAATAGCAACCTCAATTACCTACTCTCAAGACAAGACACAACTCAGTGCAACAACCAACTCTCTTTAACAAGATAAACATGAAAACTAAAAAGAGTTCCAGCAACAAACTAAACAAAATCCAAGGCTCTTGCTAAAGACAAACTAAGACTAAAACTAAACAAGGCAGTAGCTAAGAAAAGACAAAGAACACACAACAGCAAAAAGATAAGCAGGAAAAATCCTATGATGTTTTCTAAATTTTGAAAGTGGAGCGTGTTTCTCTCCCACACAAATTAAGACTGGATCTAACTTGTTATGAACAGCAAGCAAAGCTAAAGAAAACTAAAAATAAAACCTAAGAGCGAGACGCTCCAAGCATAGCACATAATGTATGAAGTGATAAAAATATAGTGAGACAAAGGACGAACTGATGATTGTTGATGGATAAGGGGATGCACGGGGGCATCTGCAATCTTAGACGCTTGAGTCTCCTTGAATATTTATTGGGGATGCATGGGGGCATCCCCAAGCTTGAGCGCTTGACACTCCTGGATCTTCTTTCATCATCTTCTATCGCACACTTTAAAACTCCCTTCATACATAACTCATCATAAGCTGATTAGAGAGGTTAGTACCCTTAATAAATAATTTTTCCCACTGGATATAAAGATATTCTTGAAGATCTACTGTTTCTCAAGAGTGCCAAAAAGTTTTTGCAAAGAAAAGGAAGCTTAAGGTTTGCAAAAGTTAGGAGAGACAAAACGTGGCAGAATCTGTGAAAAACAGAACAGCAGATAGTAAGAATTTTTTAGGGGCACTTCTGCAACTCAAATCAGAAAACTCAGAACATACGGAAGTTTCGTAATTGTATAGAGCATAGTGTGTAAAAATTTCAGCTCAAAAAGATGAACTCGGATTTTTCTGGAATTTTTCTGGTCACGAGGACAGAATCTGTTTTCTGGACAGCATGTCACAACTTTTACTTCCCTTGCCGTAAGAGGCTATAACTTGGCGCAAAGCTGAAAAATAAAGATACAATGATGTTGCTACAGTAGTAACAATCATCAAGACCACTAAAAACAGAAGAGAAACAAAAAGGAAATCCTAAATTCGTTGCGGGCTGCCTCCCGAAAGCGCTTCTTTAGAGCCATTAGCTAGGCTTAAAGATTATAAAAGATGCTCTCACAAGAATAAGGATTTGAAGCAAAAGAGAGCATCAAGAAGCAAATATGAAACACATTTAAGCCGAACCCACTTCCTATGCATAGGCATCTTGTAATAAAATAAATCAAAGAAGCACAAATAAACCAACATAGGAAGGTGGAACAAGAACATCTTCAAAACTTTCAACATAAAGAGAGTAGTCTTAGTAATATGGAAGTTTCTACAACCAAAATTTCCTCTCTCAAAATAATTTTTAGTAGTATCATGAACAACATCAAGAATATAACTATCACATAAATCATATTGTTCATGAACTACGAGCACACGTGTATTATTTTCAACACGGTTTTTAGGATCATAAGATAAATGCAACCCAACATATTGAGATTTGATAAGAGGAAAATTCTCCAAAGTTGGAGATTTCAAAAGGATAATAGGACAACCAAGTGTGGGTGCTATAGCAACAATTTCATGCTTAACATAAGGAACTATAGAGAGTTCATTTTTGTCAGCATCATACATAGTGGCATCTTGGCCATTAACAAAGCAAGTATCAAAATTTTCAGAAAGGGATATTTCAAGTGAGTCGTCGGAATCATGGGATTCCTCCTCAAAGCAATTATTGGCCTCTTCTTGGGCAGCAAACATTTTATTTTTAAAGTCCTCAATATAAGAATTGGAAGTATAATTCTCGAAGCAATAAGCAAGAACTGTAAAGTTTTCAGACTCGAAAATAGTATCGTGATATTTTTCAATCAAAGAAGCAATCTCATAGGCACCTTTAAAAGCAACAAACTCTTCAATCTTTTCAACATCAAAATAATCATAAACACCTTTAGCATAAGAAGATAAGATCTCATTTTCATTAAACTCACATTGGAAAGGGAGGTGTTTATGATCTATATTAGAACAACAAGTAAAATCATAAATGTGGCACAAAAGTTTAGCATGGCAATAAGAAACATGTATTTTATCCCATAAGTGTTTCCCTTCCTGAGATAGGCGGTGCCGCATATAATGAGCATGCTCATCCAATGATTTTCCCTCAACCAAGTCGGTTGGGTTTTTAGCGCGAGCACAAATTGATCGAAGAAGATCCAAGTGAAACATGTCCATCCTACCATATTTGGGTGGTTCATCACCCATGGTGAGGATAGCATAAATAGGCAAAGCAAGACAAAGGAAAAAGGTAGCAACTATTTTTGTGGTTTTTCATAAAGGACACTGAGATAAAAACCGAAAGGTAAACTAACAAGACTAAAAAAAGAAAAGGTAAAGGGTAGTGTGCAACTCCCCTATCTTAGCACTCGGAGTCCCCGGCAACGGCGCCAGAAAACTTGCTTCATGGCTTCTCGCCCTTCGTTGGTTAACCCAAGTGGAAGGTTTGAGATGTAGTGCAGCAACAGTTTTCCCTCGGTGAAGATACCAAGGTTTGTCTCCAGTAGGACTCCAGAGATGATAAGTAGGTGTCAGCGTCGCAACTGACGCGGACCTGCACATAGACACAGATAACTTTGTTCCCAACGAAGTTCAGATCCCTCCAAACTCAGCATAGCAACAACAAAAATATTACAAAGGTGCCTCAATCATGTAGGGAAGCTCACGAGGTCTAAACAATGAAGATCAAAGAGGGGAGGAGAACATCACATAGCTACTGATCACGGACCCATGGTCCAAGGAAAACTACTCACGAGACATCCGGGGAGCATCCATGGTGGAGAGGAGACTCCCGGAGGTCAATCCTCCCTCCGGCAGGGTGCCGGGAAGAGGTCTTCTGGTGCTCCCGATCTTGGAAGCGCGGCGGCGGCAGAACAGAGGCGAGTTTGCAGAATAGGGTTCCTCTTCTAGAGTTTTCCCGTGACGGAGAATAAATAGGTGAAGGGGGGCAGCAAGAGGTGGACCAGGGGCCCCAGGCGCCCCCCTGGCGCGGCCAGGGGTGGGGCCGCGCCGGGTGGCCGCCTGGACCCCCCTTGGCTCCCCTCTGGCCCCTCCCGGGCTCTTCTCGAAGCTTCCTGTACGCTGATTTTTCCTGTATTTTTCCCGGAATTTTTCTGGCACTTTTTATATGGGGGAAAACTGAAATAGAAAAACAGTAGAAAACAGGAACTGGCACTAGGGTGCACTGAGTTAATAGGTTAGTCCAAATATGATCAAAAGTGTATGAAAGTGTATCTAGATCATAGCAATATCACACAAAACATGCATGGAGCAAGCACAAATTATAGATACGTTTTGGACGTATCAGCTCCATGCATGTTTTGTGTTACTTTGCCATGTTTTGCTTGAACTTTCATACACTTTTGAGCATATTTGGACTAATTTATTAACCCAGTGCACCCACCTGCTGTTTGTTGTTTTCTGCTGTTTTTGTATTTCAGGTTTTCCGGCCATTAAAAGTGCTCCAAAAAATCCGGAAAAATCAGATAAAAAATCACGCTTGGTGCTGCCACAAAGCTACTTGACGAGATGACGCTGAACTACTCGCAATGGCACACGGAGAGATCTCCAACCGGTAAGAAGGTAAACTCTGTCGAGGAGATCTCCTCTTTAAATGAAAAGGTTGACATTATCATGTCTCTACTTACCAAGCAACCCTCTATTGATCCTCAAGATGTTCCCTTAAATTCTTTGGTTGCTCAGGAGCAAGTAGATGTTAATTTTGTCTCTAGACACAACTTCAACAATAATGCTCATAGGAATAACTTTGGTAGCAACAATCCTAGGCCTTTCACATCCAACAACTATGGGAACAACACTTATCCTACCACCAGAAACTCCACTTCAGAACTAGAGACCTTGCTCAAAGAATTTATCACTACCCAGAAAGCCTTCAACAAGAGTGTGGAGGAGAAATTAGATAAATTAGATATCCTCTCTTCGAAGGTAGACAACATAGCCCATGATGTAGAGATGCTGAAGATTAGAACCTCTCCCCCCGAGGAGAGGAAGACCACTCCTATGAATGCTATCCAAGTCCAAATTAATGAAAACATTAGGATGTCGGGAAAACTAAAAGAGAGATGGGCTAGAGAAAAGGAGGAAGAAGAGAGAATTAAGAGCCTTCCTACCTACCACACAGTAGCCACTATCCAAGTAGTTGAGGATGTCCAAACTGTTAGCACCCATCACACCCCTAGTCCCACTGGACCTATCAATGGTAATGCTACCACCTCAACCTTAGAAGAGGAAACCTCTATGAACATAGAGTCTTTCAAACAAGTGAGCTTAAATGATATCACTACTTCCTTGGTATATAGTAGTGACTTAGACTTTGACAACTGCACTTTACCAGAAGTTATTGGTTTCCTACACAAGATGTCTAGAGACCCCCACACTAGCACACTCAATCTTGCCTTCACAGAGCATATCACCAATGCTCTAATCAAAGTTAGCGAGGAGAAGCTTAGACTAGAAGCCTCCATACCTAGGAAGCTAGAAGATGGTTGGGATCCTATGATAAAAAATAAATTGAATAACTTCTCTTGTTATGCTCTTTGTGATGTTGGAGCAAGTACCTCTGTTATGCCCAAAAGAATTTATGATATGCTTGAATTGAAACCTTTTGATCCTTGTTCTTTTGGTGTTCGTCTTGTTGATTCTTCCGTAAAGAAACTTTTGGGGAAGATCGATGATGTTCTTATCATTGTCAATGACAATTATGTTCCCGTTGATTTCACTATTATGGACATTGAGGGTGAGCCCTCTTGTCCAATTGTTTTGGTACGTCCTTTTCTTCGCACAATTGGTGCTATCATTGACATGAAAGAGGAAACTATCAAATTCCAATCCCTCTCAAGAAAGGGATGGAACATTTCCCTAGGAAAAAGATTAAGTTACCTTTTGAGTCTGTCACACGGGCTAGTTATTCTCTTGAAAAGACTTGATCTTCTGCATTAAGCCTAGCTAATGGCTCTAAAGAAGCGCTTTCGGGAGGCAGCCCGCAACGAATTTAGGTTTTTCTTTTTTGCTTTTGTTCTGTTCTTAGTGGTCTTGATTATTTTTACTACTGTAGCAACATCATTGTATCTTTACTTTTCAAGCTTTGTGCCTTTTATAGCCTCATATGGCAAGGGAAGTAAAAGTTTTGACATGCTGTCCAGAAAACAGATTCTGTCCTCGTGACTAGAAAAATCTTGGAAAAATCCCAGTTCATATTTTTGAGCTGAAATTTTTACACAGCGTGCTATACAATTACGAAACTTCCATATGTTCTGAGTTTTTTGATTTGAGTTGCAGAAGTACCCCTAAAAAATTCCTTTCTATCTGCTGTTCTGTTTTTCACAGATTCTGCCACGTTTTGTCTCTCTCTACTTTTGCAAACCTTAAGCTTGCTTTTTCTTTGCAAAAACCTTTCTGGCAATCTTGGGAAACAGTAGCTCTTCAAGTTTATCTTTATTTCCAGTAGAGGAAAATTATTTTATTAGGGTACTAACCTCTCTAATCGGCCTACAATGAGTTATGTATGAAGGGAGTTTTCAAGTGCGCGATGGAAGGTGATGAAAGAAGATTCAAGAGTGTCAAATGCTCAAGCTTGGGGATGCCCATGTGCACCCCCAATAAATATTCAAGGAGACTCAAGCGTCTAAGCTTGGGGATGCCACCTATGCATCTCCTTCTTCATCAACAATCATCAGTTTGTCCCTCGTTGCACTATATTTTTATCACTTCATGCGTTATGTGCTTTGCTTGGAGCGTGTCGCTCTTTCCTTTTCTAGGTTTGTTTTGCTTTATTTGTTGTAGTAAAAAGTTAGACCCCAACTTACTCTTTTGTGTGGGAGAGATTCACGCTCCTCTTGAACTAGAACTCCTCACAGGATTTGCATGCTTATTCTTTTAGCTGTGAGCTGTTCTTTTACTTTTCTTAGATGTTGTTCTGTTTAGTTGTAGTGCTTTAGTTTTTCTAGAGCTTTTCTTCTGTCTTAGGTTGAGCTTTCTATAGGTTGAATGTTTTATCTTGTTAGAGAGTTTGCCTGTTGCACTGAGTTCTGTGTCTTGACTGAAAGTAGGTAGTTAAAGTTGCTATTCTCTTTGTAGTAGTAACTTGCAATAGTTTTGAGGTATTGACTAGAGTAATGTTTGAACTTATGGTGTCAAGAGCTCTTGCCTATTAGTGATAGATGTCGTATTTTGGGAAATCCGTGTGTTTTTCGAAAACCAAAAAAACTCCTATTGAGAACTCTAGCTACTAGATGGATCTCTAACCTCTGGAGGGTTCGAATATTAGAGTACACTCACGTACCATGAGTCGAGGATGCGCAAGGATAACCAAACCCCCATACACTCCTCCTCGGGGCACCTGTCTCTTTGTGAACCTCCTGATTAGATTGAGAGTTACCGATAATAAGTGCATGAGTTCTTCGAACTAATGTGAGTATTCGAAAGTTGTCACTTCCACCCACCTATACTTTTTCTAGCCTCTTCAGTACCGTGCATTGCCCTTTTTTACCTCGAGAGTTGGCGCATACTTCGCCGGTGCATCGAAACCCTTGGCATGATACGCTCTGTCATCATAAGCCTCCATATATCTTTCCTCAAAACAGCCACCATACCTACCTACAAGGCATTTCCATAGCCTTTCCGAGATACATTGCCATGCAACATCCACCTTCTCATGACTTGATCTTCGTGTCATACATGCTACTTGCTTGATCGATGAGCCGCATGCTAGTTGGGCCTTGCCCTAATCATTGATACATGACGCGCTAGTATCATTGCATATCCTGCTACCCTGGCAGAGGCATACATTTGCATCATGATAGTAACATTTTCTTTATGTGAGTAGCTTTGTAAAGTGTGAAAGATCTCCTATATTCTTGTAAAATATAGAGTATTGCCCCTAAAGTGAGGAAAAGATCCCAAAGAGGACAAAATAAAAAGATCCCAAAGAGGAAAAATGAGAGTTAAATAGAAAGAGCCATTGTGGCCACCAAAAAAATAAAAATAAAAGAGAAAAATAGAAAAATAAAAGGAGAGAAGGGGGCATACTACTATTCCTTTTGAGAGATCCACACTAGTACTACATCTTCTATCCCTTGTAATCCATAGAGATCATCATCATGCATATAGATATGTGGGGACCCTTCACACTATAGAACTTGGCTTGTATATTCCAATGATGAGCATCCTCAAAGGAGCTCTAGGTCTTCTTGAGCTAGCAAGTTAGATGCGCCCCCACTAGTTCCCTTGGAGAGATTTTAGCTCACATGTGCATCCGTTGTATGGCAATCAATACTCCTCACATCATATCTATCATATGGCCTTCTCTCGCCTATGATTGTCCTCATTGATGTGAGACTTTCACACCTTTTTGTCTTCCTCCTCCACCTTCTTTCTGTTTCGCCTTTTAGGTGTCAACTTTCTTGCTCACGCTCATCCATTGCATGAGTGCTCAAAATATCGAAAGGGAGTGGATCAGTTTGACTTGTACCTGGCTAGTGGTCTGGGGACGAGTCTAGATAAGAATCCAAAGGAGACCAAGTGTGAAACTTTAGTAGATAGTTGTTCTCAACAACCTTTTTTCTCTTTCTTCCCAGTCCCTTGCTTGCACGCAAACACCATTTGGAGACATTCGAGTCACGGACAGTAAGAGCTCTTGCACCCTTTGTTCTTTTGTTCTTGTGTCAATGCTAATATAGACTCTTGCTTGTTAAGACTTGAATTGAATTGCATGCTTTGATTGCTTTACTTAAAAGTCCTTATTTGGTTGTGTGGCCTGTCACCACAGAAATTATGCTTGTTATTATTTACCTACTCGAGGACGAGCAGGAATTAAGCTTGGGGATGTTGATACGTCCCAAACGTATCTATAATTTCTGCTTGCTCCATGCATGTTTTGTGTGACTTTTCCATGTTTTGCTTGAACTTTCATACACTTTTGTACCTATTTGGACTAACCTATTAACTCAGTGCACCCAGTTGCCAGTTTCTGTATTCTGCTGTTTTAGTATTTCAGGTTTTCCGGCCATTAAAAGTGCTCCAAAAATTCCGGGAAAAATATATAAAAAACTCAGCGCAATAGAAGCTTCCGGAATCACCAAGAGAGGGAAGGGGGCTACCACCAGGCAGCCAGGAGGGCAGGTGGCGCGGCCCCACCCTGGGCCGCGCCAGGGACCCTCGTGACTGCCTCGTGGGTCCCCTCGATGCCAGCCTTCGCCTATATTTACAGCTCAGGGTGGAAACCCCTAATATCGATCTCTTTCTCGTGAAATCCCCTCTGTACCGCCGCCGCCGTTTCAAGATCGGAGCTTCCTGGAGAAGCTGCCCCGGCACCCTGCCGGAAGGAGGAACCCCCTCCGGGAGACCATCCATAGCCATGGACGCCTCCCGGATGTGCCGTGAGTAGTCCCCCTTGGACCATGGGTCCGTGACCAGTAGCTATATGATGAATCTCTTCCCCTTTTGTGCTTTCACTTTCGAGTCCTCGTGAGCTGCCTCACATGATCGAGGCCTCTATGTAATTTCTGCTGTTGCTATGCTGAGTTTGTTGGGATCTGATGGATTATGATACTATGTTCAGATTGTGATGAGTAATATATTTGTTTCTTCTCTTTTATATTTTGTTCTTGAGTAAATTCTTGCATGTTCTCCGTTGCGGTATTTGCTTTGGCCAAGTATTTTATTTGTAACTCCAAGATAGAGCGTTATGCTCGATTGTGGGTTCAGCCCCTTTATGTCTAGCTTGAGTGACAGAAACATAGGGGATGTGATGTTGCCACCAGGGATAAAACAACGGTGCTTGTACCAGCGGGTGCAAGGATTGTTCACTTTACGCAAAGTTCTTTTAATGCAGTTCTCTGTTGCTTTGAGTTTACACTTTGGGTGGGATTCGCAACTTAATACCATCGAGATTTTCTGGATAAATATCTCAAGGTGGATGATTCATAGTAGATGCAGATGGATTTCGGTCTACTTACCTTGGCGTACTGCCCATTGCTTTTGAGCCCTTCCTTTCTTTGCAGCATAGTTAGCATTGCGGTGCCTTCATAATCCTGTCAATTGCCCAACTGTGATTTGTTTACCTCGCTAGCACTTTTATCGTCTTTTGGGAGAGAGACATCACTAGTGAAAATCACGGGACCCCGGTCCATCTTCACATTATTTTTCACACCCTCAATTTACTTTCAGCTTTTACTTTCCTTTGCACCTTTTATCTCTTGCGTTGATCCTTTGTAAACGACAAGGCCGGAGGAATTGACAACTCCTCTGTACTCGTTGGGAGAAAAGTTATTTGTTGCTGTGTGCAGGTCCACGACAACAACCTAGTCAGGAAGCAATTTCTGGCGACGTTGCCACCTACTTGTATCTCCTGAGTCCTACTGGTTCGATAACCTTGGTATCTTCACCGAGGGAAACTTGTTGCTGCACTGCATCTCAAACCTTCCACTTGGGGTAACCAACAAGGGGAAACAAGCCATCAGTAGGCCGTAAGAAGGGTGCAGACAAGAGGGCGGAGGCTGCAAAGAAGGAGCTTGCTGAGCTTCAGGCTGCTCTGGAGTCCAAAGGAAAGGAGTTGCAGGCACAGCATGGCGAGCTCGAGCGGTTGTGGCGGGTGGAGGAGCATTTTATCCAGGTCGAGAAGGCTGAGTGCGAGCGCCTGCCGGATTTTGCGGGCTCTTTGAATGGTGAGTGGACTCTTCCTGTCATCCGTTTACTGGGGTTGATTTTGTCTCTGAGACTGCTGGATATTTGATCTTTTTCCTTTTTCCAGGCTCTGCGGGTATTGGGGCAGTGGAGGTGGCTGCTGCGGGTTCGGGTGTTCTCCTTGGCTCTGTAGATGCTATCTCGGGTGCTGATGTAGCTATTGGGGATGTCTGTGCTCGGGCTTCAAATCTCCTGAAGCTTCTCCATGAGCATATGTTCCAATATGAGGAGAAGCGTCCTGAGGGTCTCGATTATCTAGTTGCTGCCTTCAGTCCGGATGGTGATCAGCTGGAGGGCTTGGTTCGTGAGAACGTGGTGAGTGGGATTTCCACGTCTATTGTTGTTCTTTTGGGCCATGGTGTCCCCATTGAGGATTCCATGGTGGATAGTTTTCCTGCTTATACGAATGAGCAGAGTGCACGAGCCACTCGTCTGGCCCGCCAGCTGCAGCTGGTCGTGGAGGCTGCAAACAATTCTTCAGCCGAGGAGTAGGGTGAACCTGTTTTTGTTTTGAAAACTTCAGCTGTAATGTGCCTCCCGATGGGACGGCGGATCTTTTTTAATTCATGAACATGCTTTGCTTTTTTGTGCTTCTTGTTGCCTCGTTTCCTTTGACTTGTTTCTCTTTGCGGTAGGCCATCCCGGGCGTTTCTCGGGCTTGGATTTTGTTGAAGGAGGATGCTCGCGAGGGTCCTTACGAGTCAGTTTGCTTGAGGCTGAAAGAGGCCGAGCGTGAGATCGTTCGACTGGAAGGTGTTGTTGCGGTCCATCGCTCGAAACGTGAACGTGCTGAGGCTGTCTTGGATGGCTTGGAGGCTTGGATGATGAAGCTGTCTGATCTTCTGAAGGGTGAGTTTGTCTTTTCTTCGACCGCTCGACTGCGCGGGTTCTTTTCCTTATGCTTTTGCGGCTGATCTCTCTTCTTTGTTGCGAAGTGATTGCTGGGTGTTCGCGAGGAAGAAGAGGCAGTACAGTCTAAGTTGTTGCGGCTGGAGGGCCCGGTTGTGCAGGCGAACAATCCTTTCTGGATGGATAGGGCGCGTGCTCGGGTGTTCGCCATTCTGCGGATGCGGGTTGAGAGGGTAGCGCGGGCTCTTGAGTACTGCTGCGGAGTGTTTGGCAGGATTTTTGCTGAGTTTTACCCTTTATATCATGTCCCCTCTTCTCTTGAGAAGCTTTGTTGGGTGTTCTCCCAGCCTGCGGATCTTCGGCGCGTAGTTAATCACCAGATTTATGCAGGAGCTCGTTGTGCTTTTGCCTTTGTCCATGGTCATTGGCCGGGGGTGGATATTATGCTCGCAGCTCGAGGTCCTCCTTGTGGTCGAGCTCAGCCGATGGACGACCATTATGCCGTCGCGGATAAGCCTGAAAATGAAGTTGTGAAGTGGGTGGTCGAGGATAATGACCGTCGGTTGGGTGCTCTGTGCAAAGTAAAGTCAGAGCCTGGGGATTAGTCTTTGCTTGGTGCTGGTTCCTTTGCTGAACAATGTGTGTTGCTGTTCCTTTTTGCTTTACTTTGTTCATCTGTTGTAAACCAATCTTGTGTGGTATAAGTTTGTCTTGTTGGCTGCTGAGTTTTTGGGCGAGGGGTTGATACATCCCAAACGTATCTATAATTTATGCTTGCTCCATGCATGTTTTCTGTGACTTTGCCATATTTTTCTTGAACTTTCATACACTTTGAGCATATTTGGACTAATCTATTAACCCAGTGCACCCAGCTGTCAGTTGTTGTTTTCTGCTGTTTTTGTATTTCAGGTTTTCCGGCCATTAAAAGTGCTCCAAAAAATTCGGGAAAATCTAATAAAAAATCAGCGACACGGAAGCTTCCGGAAATACCAAAGGAGGGAAGGGGGGCCACCACAGGGACTCCAGAAGGTCCCTGGCGTGGCCCCACCCTAGGCCGCCCCAGGGAGCCTCCTGGCTGCCCTGTGGCCCTATCGGTGCCCCCCTTCGCCTATATTTACCCCTCGGGGTGGAAACCCCTAAGACGGACCTCTTTTTCGCGATCTCTCCTCTGTACTGTCGCCGCCGCCGTTTCTACATCGGGGCTTCCTGGAGAAGCTGCCCCGGCACCGTGCTGGGAGGAGAAACCACCTACGGGAGACCATCCATAGCCATGGACGCCTCCCGTATGTACCGTGAGTAGTTCCCCTTGGACGATGGGTCCGTGACCAGTAGCTATGTGATCTATCTCTCCCCTCTTTGTGCTTCCACTTTCGAGACCTCGTGAGCTGCCTCACATGATCGAGGCATCTTTGTAATTTTCTGCCGTTGCTATGCTGAGTTTGTTGAGATCTGATGGATTATGAGACTATGTTCAGATTGTGATGAGTAATATATTTGGTTCTTCTCTTTTATATTTTGTTCTTGAGTAAATTCTTGCATATTCTCCGTTGCCGTATTTTACTTTGGCCAAGTGATTTGTTGCAACTCCAAGAGGGAGCGTTATGCTTGATTGTGGGTTCAGCCCCTTGATGTCTAGCTTGAGTGACAGAAACATGAGACTAGGGGATGTGTTGTTGCCACCAGGGATAAAACAACAGTGCTTGTATCCGCGGATGCAAGGATTGTTTAGTTTACGCAAAGTTATTTTAATGCAGTTGTCCGTTGCTTTGAGTTTACACTTTGGGTGGGATTCTTAACTTAATACCAGCGAGATGTTCTGGATAGATATCTCAAGGTGGATGATTCGTAGTAGATGCAGATGGATTTCGGTCTAGTTACCTTGGCGTACTTCCCATTGCTTTTGAGCCCTTCCTTTCTATACAGCATAGTTAGCATTGCGGTGCCTTCATAATTCTGTCAATTTCCCAACTGTGATTTGTTTACCTCTATAGCACTTTTATCGTCTTTTGGGAGAGAGACATCACTAGTGAAAATCACGGGACCCCGGTCCATCTTCACATTATTGTTTACTCCCTTAGCTTACTTTCAGTCTTTACTTTCATTTCCACTTTTATCTCTTGTGTTTATCCTTTGTAAACGGCAAGGCCGGAGGAATTGACAACTCCTCTGTTCTCGTTGGGAGCAAAGTTATTTGTATCTGTGTGCAGGTCCAGGTGAAGCTAGCAACCTCGGGGCCATTGTTCATTTTACCACCTTCTTGTATCCTTCGGAGTCCTACGGGAGACAAACCTTGGTATCTTTGCCAAGGGAAAACTTGCAGCTGCACTATATCTAACCCTGCACTTGGGGTAATCAACGAGGGCTGAGAGTATTAACACTCTCTTGCCACCAGCAAGTTTTCTGGCGCCGTTGCCGGGGACTCCATCCTGCAAGATAGGGGAGTTGCACACTATCTTTTATCTTTGCTTTTTAGTCTTGTTAGTTTACCTTTCAGTTTTTACTTTTGTGTCCCTTATCAAAAATACCAAAAATACCTGCTGCTACTATGGGTTCCAATGAAAACACCAAGTTGTGTGACTTCACTAGTCACAACAAAAGTGACTTTATCTGCACTCCTATTGCTACACCTGCTACTTCAGCACCTTCTTATGAGATTAAACCTGCTTTGCTGAACCTTGTTATGAAAGGCCAATTCTCTGGTGCTAGAGATGCTGCTGCTTTGCATTTAAATAATTTTATTGAGCTTTGTGATATGCAAAAGTACAAAGAAGTAGATGGTGAAATTGTTAAGCTTAAGCTATTTCCTTTCTCCTTGAGGGATGAAGCTAAAATCTGGTTTCAATCCTTGCCTAAGAATAGCATAGATTCTTGGGATAAGTGCAAGGATGCTTTTATGGGGAAGTACTACCCACCTGCTAAGATTATCCAATTGAGGAGTAACATTATGAATTTCAGGCAATTGGATAATGAACACGTTGCCCAAGCTTGGGAACGTATGAAGACGCTTGTCAAGAACTGCCCCACACATGGATTGACTACCTGGATGGTTATCCAGACTTTTTATGCAGGCTTGAACTTTACCTCGCGGAACCTGTTAGATTCGGCCATAGGAGGAACTTTTATGTCAACCACACTTGGTGCTGCCACAAAGCTACTTGATGAGATGATGTTGAACTACTCTCAGTGGCACACCGAAAGATCTCCAACTGGTAAGAAGGTAAATTCTGTCGAGGAGATCTCCTCTCTAAATTAAAAGGTTGACCTTATCATGTCTCTACTTACCAAGCAAGCTCCTATTGATCCTCAAAATGTTCCTTTAAATTCTTTGATTGCTCAGGATCAAGTAGATGTGAACTTCATCTCTAGAAACAACTTCAACAATAATGCTTATAGGGGCAACTTTGCTAGTAATCCTAGACCGTTTCCATCCACTTATGGGAACAACAACACCTACCCTAGCAACAAGAACCCCACCTCTGAACTTTATCACTACCCAAAAAGCCTTCAACAAGAATGTGGAAGAAAAACTAGTTAAATTAGATAATCTTTGTTTGAAGGTAGATAACTTAGCTCTTGATGTTGAGATGTTAAAAATTAGAACCTCTCCCCTTGAGGAGAGTAAGGTCACTCCTATTAATGCTATCCAGTTACAAATCAATGAAAAAATTAGGATGATGGCTAAACTTAAAGAGAGATGGGCTAGAGAAAAATAGGAAGAGGATAGAATTAAGAGCCTTCCTACCTACCACACAGTAGCCACTATCCAAGTAGTTGAGGATGTCCAAATTGTTTGCACCCATCACACCCCTAGTCCCCCTGGACCTACCAATGGTGATGCTACCACCTCAACCATAGATGAAGAAACCTCTATGAACATATAGGCTTTCAAACAAGTGAGCCTAAATGATATCACTACCTCCTTGATAGATAGTAGTGACCTAGACTTTGACAACTGCACTTTATCTGAAGTTATTGGTTTCCTACACAAGATGTCTAGAGACCCCCACACTAGCACACTTAATCTTGCCTTCACATTGCATATCACTAATGCTCTAATCAAAGTTAGGGAGGAGAAGCTTAGACTAGAAGCCTCCATACCTAGGAAGCTAGAATATGGTTGGGATCCTATGATAAAAATCAAATTGAATAACTTCCCTTGTTATGCTCTTTGTGATGTTGGAGCAAGTACCTCTGTTATGCCCAAAAGAATGTATGATATATTTGAATTGAAACCTTTTGATTCTTGTTCTTTTGGTGTTCGTCTTGTCGATTCTTCCGTAAAGAAACCTTTGGGGAAGATAGATGATGTTCTTATCATTGTCAATGACAATTATGTTCCCGTTGATTTTACTATTATGGACATTGAATGTGAACCTTCTTGTCCAATTATTTTGGGACGTCCTTTTCTTCGCACAGTTGGTGCTGTTATTAATATGAAAGAAGGCATTATCAAATTCCAATTCCCTCTCAAGAAAGGGATGGAAGACTTCCCTAGGAAAAGATTAAGTTTCCTTTTGAGTCCGTCACACATGCTAGTTATTTTCTTGAAAAGACTTGATCTATTTGCATTAAGCCTAGCTAATGGCTTTAAAGAAGCGCTTTCAGGAGGCAGCCCGCAACGAATTTAGGTTTTGCTTTTTGCTTTTCTTCTGTTCTTAGTTGTCTTGAGGATTGTTACTACTGTAGCAACATCATTGTATCATTACTTTCCAAGCTTTGTACCTTTTATAGCCTCATACGACAAGGGAAGTAAATGTTGTGACATGTTGTACAGAAAACAGATTCTGTCCTCGTGACTAGAAAAATCATGGAAAAAATCGCACTTCATCTTTTTCAGCTGAGTTTTTTACACAGCGTGCTCTATACAATTACGAAACTTGTGTATGTTCTGAGTTTTTTGATTTGAGTTGAAGAAGTATCCCTAAAAAATTCTTTACTACCTGTTGTTCTATTTTTCGCAGATTCTGCCATGTTTTTCTCTCTTTACTTTTGCAAACCTTAAGCTTGCTTTTTCTTTGCAAAAACTTTTTGGCAATCTTGAGAAAACGTAGCCATTCAAGATTATCTTTATTTGTAGTGGAGAAAAAATTATTTTAATAGGGTACTAACCTCTGTAATCAGTCTACAATGAGTTATGTATGAAGGGAGTTTTCAAGTGCGCGATGGAAGATGATGAAAGATGATTTTGGAGTGTCAAACGCTCAAGATTGGGGATGCCCATGTGCACCCCTAAGAAATATTCAAGGAGACTCAAGCGTCTAAGCTTGGGGGTGCCCCCGTGCATCCCCTTTTTCATCAACAATTATCAGTTCGTCTCTCGTTGCACTATATTTTTATCACTTCATGCGTAATGTGCTATGCTTGGAGCGTCTCTCTCTTAGGTTTTATTTTTCTTTATATTTACTTTTCAAGATTTGTACCTTTTATAGCCTCATACGACAAGGGAAGTAAAAGTTGTGACATGTTGTACAGAAAACAGATTCTGTCCTCGTGACTAGAAAAATAATGGAAAAATCCCAGTTCATCTTTTTGAGCTGAGTTTTTTACACAGCGTGCTCTATACAATTACGAAACTTGTGTATGTTATGAGTTTTTTTATTTGAGTTGCAGAAGTATCCCTAAAAAATTCTTTACTACCTGCTGTTCTGTTTTTCGCAGATTCTGCCATGTTTTGTCTCTCTTTACTTTTGCAAACCTTAAGCTTGCTTTTTCTTTGCAAAAACTTTTTGGAAATCTTGGGAAAAATTAGCTCTTCAAGGTTATCTTTATTTCCAGTGGAGAAAAAATTATTTTAATAGGGTACTAACCTCTCTAATCAGTCTACAATGAGTTATGTGTGAAGGGAGTTTTCAAGTGCGCGATGGAAGATGATGAAAGAAGATCTTGGAGTGTCAAACGCTCAAGCTTGGGGGTGCCCATGTGCACCCCCAAGAAATATTCAAGGAGACTCAAGCGTCTAAGCTTGGGGATGCCCCCGTGCATGCCCTTCTTCATCAACAATTATCAGTTCGTCTCTCGTTGCACTATATTCTTATCACTTCATGCGTTATGTGCTATGCTTGGAGCGTCTCGCTCTTAGGTTTTATTTTCCTTGCTTAAGAATAGCATAGATTCTTGGGATAAGTGCAAGGATGCTTTTATCGGGAAGTACTACCCCCTGCTAAGATTATCCAATTGAGGAGTAACATTATGAATTTCAGGCAATTGGATAATGAACACGTTGCCCATTCTTGGGAACGTATGAAGACGCTTGTCAAGAACTGCCCCACACATGGACTGACTACCTGGATGTTTATCCTGACTTTTTATGCAGGCTTGAACTTTACCTCGCGGAACCTGTTAGATTCGGCCGCAGGAGGAACTTTTATGTCAACCACACTTGGTGCCGCCACAAAGCTACTTGATGAGATGATGTTGAACTACTCTCAGTGGCACACTGAAAGATCTCCAACTGGTAAGACGGTAAATTCTGTCGAGGAGATCTCCTCTCTAAATGAAAAGGTTGACCTTATCATGTCTCTACTTACCAAGCAAGCTCCTATTGATCCTCAAAATGGTCCTTTAAATTGTTTGATTGCTCAGGATCAAGTAGATGTAAACTTCATCTCTAGAAACAACTTCAATAATAATTCTTATAGGGGAAACTTTGCTAGTAATCCTAGACCATTTCCATCCACTTATGGGAACAACAACACCTACCCTAGCAACAAGAACCCCACCTCTGAACTAGAGAGTATGCTTAGAGACTTTATCACTACCCAAAAAGCCTTCAATAAGAATGTGGAAGAAAAACTAGTTAAATTAGATAATCTTTGTTTGAAGGTAGATAACTTAGCTCTTGATGTTGAGATGTTAAAAATTAGAACCTCTCCCCTTGAGGAGAGTAAGGTCACTCCTATTAATGCTATCCATTTACAAATCAATGAAAACATTAGGATGATAACTAAACTTAAAGAGAGATGGGCTAGAGAAAAATAGGAAGAGGATAGAATTAAGAGCCTTCCTACCTACCACACATTAGCCACTATCCAAGTAGTTGAGGATGTCCAAATTGTTTGCACCCATCACACCCCTAGTCCCCCTGGACCTACCAATGGTGATGCTACCACCTCAACCATAGATGAAGAAACCTCTATGAACATATAGGCTTTCAAACAAGTGAGCCTAAATGATATCACTACCTCCTTGATAGATAGTAGTGACCTAGACTTTGACAACTGCACTTTATCTGAAGTTATTGGTTTCCTACACAAGATGTCTAGAGACCCCCACACTAGCACACTTAATCTTGCCTTCACATTGCATATCACTAATGCTCTAATCAAAGTTATGGAGGAGAAGCTTAGACTAGAAGCCTCCATACCTAGGAAGCTAGAATATGGTTGGGATCCTATGATAAAAATAAAATTGAATAACTTCCCTTGTTATGCTCTTTGTGATGTTGGAGAAAGTACCTCTGTTATGCCCAAAAGAATGTATGATATATTTGAATTGAAACCTTTTGATTCTTGTTCTTTTGGTGTTCGTCTTGTCAATTCTTCCGTAAAGAAACCTTTGGGGAAGATAGATGATGTTCTTATCATTGTCAATGACAATTATGTTCCCGTTGATTTTACTATTATGGACATTGAATGTGAACCTTCTTGTCCAATTATTTTGGGACGTCCTTTTCTTCGCACAGTTGGTGCTGTTATTGATATGAAAGAAGGCATTATCAAATTCCAATTCCCTCTCAAGAAAGGGATGGAATACTTCCCTAGGAAAAGATTAAGTTTCCTTTTGAGTCCGTCACACATGCTAGTTATTTTCTTGAAAAGACTTGATCTATTTGCATTAAGCCTAGCTAATGGCTTTAAAGAAGCGCTTTCGGGAGGCAGCCCGCAACGAATTTAGGTTTTGCTTTTTGCTTTTCTTCTGTTCTTAGTTGTCTTGATGATTGTTACTACTGTAGCAACATCATTGTATCTTTACTTTCCAAGCTTTGTACCTTTTATAGCCTCATACGACAAGGGAAGTAAATGTTGTGACATGTTGTACAGAAAACAGATTCTGTCCTCGTGACTAGAAAAATCATGGAAAAAATCGCACTTCATCTTTTTGAGCTGAGTTTTTTACACAGCGTGCTCTATACAATTACGAAACTTGTGTATGTTCTGAGTTTTTTGATTTGAGTTGCAGAAGTATCCCTAAAAAATTCTTTACTACCTGTTGTTCTATTTTTCGCAGATTCTGCCATGTTTTTCTCTCTTTACTTTTGCAAACCTTAAGCTTGCTTTTTCTTTGCAAAAACTTTTTGGAAATATTGAGAAAAAGTAGCCATTCAAGATTATCTTTATTTTTCCAGTGGAGAAAAAATTATTTTAATAGGGTACTAACCTCTGTAATCAGTCTACAATGAGTTATGTATGAAGGGAGTTTTCAAGTGCGCGATGGAAGATGATGAAAGAAGATCTTGGAGTGCCAAACGCTCAAGCTTGGGGATGCCCATGTGCACCCCCAAGAAATATTCAAGGAGACTCAAGCGTCTAAGCTTGGGGGTGCCCCCGTGCATCCCCTTTTTCATCAACAATTATCAGTTCGTCTCTCGTTGCACTATATTTTTATCACTTCATGCGTTATGTGCTATGCTTGGAGCGTCTCTCTCTTAGGTTTTATTTTTCTTTAGATTTACTTTTCAAGATTTGTACCTTTTATAGCCTCATAAGACAAGGGAAGTAAAAGTTGTGACATGTTGTACAGAAAAAAGATTCTGTCCTCGTGACTAGAAAAATCATGGAAAAATCCCAGTTCATCTTTTTGAGCTGAGTTTTTTACACAGCGTGCTCTATACAATTACGAAACTTGTGTATGTTATGAGTTTTTTTATTTGAGTTGCAGAAGTATCCCTAAAAAATTCTTTACTACCTGCTGTTCTGTTTTTCGCAGATTCTGCCATGTTTTGTCTCTCTTTACTTTTGCAAACCTTAAGCTTGCTTTTTCTTTGCAAAAACTTTTTGGAAATCTTGGGAAAAATTAGCTCTTCAAGGTTATCTTTATTTCCAGTGGAGAAAAAATTATTTTAATAGGGTACTAACCTCTCTAATCAGTCTACAATGAGTTATGTATGAAGGGAGTTTTCAAGTGCGCGATGGAAGATGATGAAAGAAGATCTTGGAGTGTCAAACGCTCAAGCTTGGGGGTGCCCATGTGCACCCCCAAGAAATATTCAAGGAGACTCAAGCGTCTAAGCTTGGGGATGCCCCCGTGCATGCCCTTCTTCATCAACAATTATCAGTTCGTCTCTCGTTGCACTATATTCTTATCACTTCATGCGTTATGTGCTATGCTTGGAGCGTCTCGCTCTTAGGTTTTATTTTCCTTGCTTAAGAATAGCATAGATTCTTGGGATAAGTGCAAGGATGCTTTTATCGGGAAGTACTACCCCCTGCTAAGATTATCCAATTGAGGAGTAACATTATGAATTTCAGGCAATTGGATAATGAACACGTTGCCCATTCTTGGGAACGTATGAAGACGCTTGTCAAGAACTGCCCCACACATGGACTGACTACCTGGATGTTTATCCTGACTTTTTATGCAGGCTTGAACTTTACCTCGCGGAACCTGTTAGATTCGGCCGCAGGAGGAACTTTTATGTCAACCACACTTGGTGCCGCCACAAAGCTACTTGATGAGATGATGTTGAACTACTCTCAGTGGCACACTGAAAGATCTCCAACTGGTAAGACGGTAAATTCTGTCGAGGAGATCTCCTCTCTAAATGAAAAGGTTGACCTTATCATGTCTCTACTTACCAAGCAAGCTCCTATTGATCCTCAAAATGTTCCTTTAAATTGTTTGATTGCTCAGGATCAAGTAGATGTAAACTTCATCTCTAGAAACAACTTCAATAATAATTCTTATAGGGGAAACTTTGCTAGTAATCCTAGACCATTTCCATCCACTTATGGGAACAACAACACCTACCCTAGCAACAAGAACCCCACCTCTGAACTAGAGAGTATGCTTAGAGACTTTATCACTACCCAAAAAGCCTTCAACAAGAATGTGGAAGAAACACTAGTTAAATTAGATAATCTTTATTTGAAGGTAGATAACTTAGCTCTTGATGTTGAGATGTTAAAAATTAGAACCTCTCCCCTTGAGGAGAGTAAGGTCACTCCTATTAATGCTATCCAGTTAAAAATCAATGAAAACATTAGGATGATGGCTAAACTTAAAGAGATATGGGCTAGAGAAAAATAGGAAGAGGATAGAATTAAGAGCCTTCCTACCTACCACACAGTAGCCACTATCCAAGTAGTTGAGGATGTCCAAATTGTTTGCACCCATCACACCCCTAGTCCCCCTGGACCTACCAATGGTGATGCTACCACCTCAACCATAGATGAAGAAACCTCTATGAACATATAGGCTTTCAAACAAGTGAGCCTAAATGATATCACTACCTCCTTGATAGATAGTAGTGACCTAGACTTTGACAACTGCACTTTATCTGAAGTTATTGGTTTCCTACACAAGATGTCTAGAGACCCCCACACTAGCACACTTAATCTTGCCTTCACAGAGCATATCACTTATGCTCAAATCAAAGTTAGGGAGGAGAAGCTTAGACTAGAAGCCTTCATACCTAGGAAGCTAGAAGATGGTTGGGATCCTATGATAAAAGTCAAATTGAATAACTTCCCTTGTTATGCTCTTTGTGATGTTGGAGCAAGTACCTTTGTTATGCCCAAAAGAATGTATGATATATTTCAATTGAAACCTTTTGATTCTTGTTCTTTTGGTGTTCGTCTTGTCGATTCTTCCGTAAAGAAACCTTTGGGTAAGATAGATGATGTTCTTATCATTGTCAATGAAAATTATTATCCCGTTGATTTTACTATTATGGACATTGAATGTGAACCTTCTTGTCCAATTATTTTGGGACGTCCTTTTCTTCGCACAGTTGGTGCTGTTATTGATATGAAAGAAGGGATTATCAAATTCCAACTCCCTCTCAAGAAAGGGATGGAACACTTTCCTAGGAAAAGATTAAGTTGCCTTTTGAGTCCGCCACACAGGCTAGTTATTTTCTTGAAAAGACTTGATCTATTTGCAGTAAGCCTAGCTAATGGATTTAAAGAAGCTCTTTCGGGAGGCAGCCCGCAACGAATTTAGGATTTTCTTTTTTCTTTTCTTATGTTCTTAGTTGTCTTGATGATTGTTACTACTGTAGCAACATCATAATATCTTTACTTTTCAAGCTTTGTACCTTTTATAGCCTCATACAACAAGGGAAGTAAAAGTTGCGACATGTTGTACAGAAAACAGATTCTGTCCTCGTGACTAGAAAAATCATGGAAAAATCCCAGTTAATCTTTTTGAGCTGAGTTTTTTACACAGCGTGCTCTATACAATTACGAAACTTGTGTATGTTCTGAGTTTTTTGATTTGAGTTGCAGAAGTATCCCTAAAAAATTCTTTACTACCTGCTGTTCTGTTTTTCGCAGATTCTGCCATGTTTTGTGTCTCTTTACTTTTGCAAACCTTAAGCTTTCTTTTTATTTGCAAAAACTTTTTGGAAATCTTGAGAAAACGTAGCTCTTCAAGATTATCTTTATTTACAGTGGAGAAAAAATTATTTTAATAGGGTACTAACCTCTCTAATCAATCTACAATGAGTTATGTATGAAGGGAGTTTTCAAGTGCGCGATGGAAGATGATGAAAGAAGATCTTGGAGTGTCAAACGCTCAAGCTTGGGGATGCCCATGTGCACCCCAAGAAATATTCAAGGAGACTCAAGCGTCTAATCTTTGGGATGCCCCCGTGCATCCCCTTCTTCATCAACAATTATCAGTTCGTCTCTCGTTGCACTATATTTTTATCACTTCATGTGTTATGTGCTATGCTTTGGAGCGTCTCGTTCTTAGGTTTTATTTTTCTTAAGTTAGATCCCAGCTTACTCTTTTGTGTGGGATTATTACACGCTCCGCTTGAACTAGAACTCCTCATAGGATTAGCATGGTTATTCTTTTAGCTGTGAGTTGTTCTTTTTCTTTTCTTAGCTGCTGCTCTGCTTAGTTGTAGTGCTTTAGTTTTTCTAGAGCTTTTATTTTGTTTTAGGTTGAACTTTCTATAGGTTGCATGTTTTATCTTGTTAGAGAGTTTGCCTGTTGCACTGAGTTTTGTGTCTTGACTAGAAGTAGGTAGTTGAAGTTTCTTTTCTCTTTGTAGTAGTAACTTGCAATAGTTTTGAGGTATTGACTAGAGTAATGTTTGAAATTTTTTTGTCAAGAGCTCGAGCCTATTAGTGATAGATGTCGTATTTTGGGCAATCCGTGTGTTTTTCGAAAACCAAAAAATCCTGTTGAGAACTCTAGCTACTAGATGGATCACTAACCTCTGGAGGGTTCGAATATTAGAGTACACTCACGTACCATGAGTCGAGGATGCGCAATGATAACCAAACCCCCATACACTCCTCCTCGGGGTACTTGTCTCTTTGTGAACCTCCTGATTAGATTGAGAGTTACCGATAATAAGTGCATGAGTTCTTCAGACTAATGTGAGTATTCTAAAGTTGACACTGCCACCCACCTATACTTTTTCTAGCCTCTTCGGTACCGTGCATTGCCCTTTCTCACCTTGAGACTTGGCGCATACTTCGCCGGTGCATCCAAACCCTTGGCACGATACGCTCTGTCATCATAAGCCTCCTTATATCTTTCCTCAAAACAGCCACCATACCTACCTACAAGGCATTTCCATAGCCTTTCCGAGATACATTGCCATGCAACATCCATCTTCTCATGACTTTATCTTCATGTCATACATTTGCATCATGATAGTTATATCTTCTTTATGTGAGTACCTTTGTAAAGTGTGAAAGATCTCCTATATTCTTGTAAAATATAGAGTGTTGCCCCTAAAGTGAGGAAAAGATCCCAAAGAGGACAAAATCAAAAGATCCCAAAGCGGACAAATGAGAGTTAAATAGAAAGAGCCATTGTGGCCACCAAAAAAATAAAGAGAAAAATAAAAGGAGAGAAGGGGGCATACTACTATTCCATTTGAGAGATCCACACTAGTACTTCATCCTCTATCCCTTGTACTCTATAGAGATCATCATCATGCATATAGCTATGTGGGGACCTTCACACTATAGAACTTGGCTTGTATATTCCAATGATGAGCCTCCTCAAACGAGCTCTAGGTCTTCTTGAGCAAGCAAGTTAGATGTACCCGTACTAGTTCCCTTGGAGAGATTTTAGCTCACATGTGCATCCGTTGCATGGAAATCCCTACTCCTCACATCATATCTATCATACGGCCTTCTCTCGCCTATGCTTGTCCTCATTGATGTGAGCCTTTCACACCTTTTTTGTCTTCCTCCTCCACCTTCTTTCTGTTTCGCCTTTTAGGTGTCAACTTTCTTGCTCACGCTCATCCATTGCATGAGTGCTCAAAATATCGAAAGGGAGTGGATCAGTTTGACTTGTACCTGGCTAGTGGTCCGGGGATGAGTCAAGATAAGAATCCAAAGGAGACTAAGTGTGAAACTTTAGTAGATAGTTGTTCTCAACAACCTTTTTTCTCTCTTATTCCCAGCCCCCTGCTTGCACGCAAACACCATCTGGAGACATTCGAGTCACGCACAGCGAGAGCTCTTGCACCTTTTGTTCTTTTGTTGCTTGTGTCAATGCTAATATAGACTCTTGCTTGTTTAGACTTGAATTGAATCGCATGCTTTGATTGCTTTACTTAAAAGTCCTTATATGGTTGTGTGGCATGTCACCACAGAAATTATGCTTGTTATCATTTACCTACCCGAGGACGAGCAGGAATTAAGCTTGGGGATGTTGATACGTCCCAAACGTATCTATAATTTCTTCTTGCTCCATGCATGTTTTGTGTGACTTTGCCATGTTTTGCTTGAACTTTCATACACTTTTGAGCATATTTGGACTAATCTATTAACCCAGTGCACCCAACTGCCAGTTGCTGTTTTTGTATTTCAGGTTTTCCGGCCATTAAAAGTGCTCCAAAAAATCCGGAAAAATCAGATAAAAAATCAGCGACACGGAAGCTTCCGGAAACACCAAAGGAGGGAAGGGGGGCCACCACAGGGACTCCAGAAGGGTCCCTGGCACGGCGAAACCCTAGGCCGCGCCAGGGAGACTCCTGGCTGCCTTGTGGCCCCTCTAGGTGCCCTCCTTCGCCTATATTTACCCCTCGGGGTGGAAACCCCTAAGACGGACCTCTTTTTCGCGATCTCGCCTCTGTACCGCCGCCGCCGCCGTTTCAAGATCGGGGCTGCCTGGAGAAGCTGCCCCGGCACCCTGCCGGGAGGAGGAACCACCTCCGGGAGACCATCCATAGCCATGGACGCCTCCCGTATGTACCGTGAGTAGTTCCCCTTGGACCATGGGTCAGTGACCAGTAGCTATGTGAACTATCTCTCCCCTCTTTTTGCTTCCACTTTCGAGACCTCGTGAGCTGCCTCACATGACCGAGGCACCTTTGTAATGTTCAGCCGTTGCTATGCTGAGTTTGTTGGGATCTGATGGATTATGAGACTATGTTCAGAATGTGATGAGTAATATATTTGGTTCTTCTCTTTTATATTTTGTTCTTGAGTAAATTCTTGCATGTTCTCCGTTGCCGTATTTTACTTTGTCCAAGTGATTTGTTGCAACTCCAAGAGGGAGCGTTATGCTTGATTGTGGGTTCAACCCCCTTATGTCTAGCTTGAGTGACAGAAGCATGAGACTAGGGGATGTGTTGTTGCCACCAGGGATAAAACAACGGTGCTTGTATCCGCGGGTGCAAGGATTGTTTACTTTACGCAAAGTTATTTTAATGCAGTTGTCCGTTGCTTTGAGTTTACACTTTGGGTGGGATTCGCAACTTAATACCAGCGAGATGTTCTGGATAGATATCTCAAGGTGGATGATTCGTAGTAGACGCAGATGGATTCGGTCTACTTACCTTGGCGTACTGCCCATTGCTTTTGAGCCCTTCCTTTCTTTGCAGCATAGTAAGCCTTGCGGTGCCTTCATAATCCTGTCAATTGCCCAACTGTGATTTGTTTACCTCGCTTGCACTTTTATCGTCTTTTGGGAGAGAGACATCACTAGTGAAAATCACGGGACCCCGGTCCAGCTTCACATTATTGTTTACGCCCTTTGCTTACTTTCAGTCTTTACTTTCAGTTCCACTTTTATCTCTTGTGTTTATCCTTTGTAAACGGCAAGGCTGGAGGAATTGACAACTCCTCTATACTCGTTGGGAGCAAAGTTATTTGTATCTGTGTGCAGGTCCGGGTGAAGCTAGCAACCTCGGCGCCATTGCTCACTTTACCACCTTCTTGTATCCTTCGGAGTCCTACGGGAGACAAACCTTCGTATCTTTGCCAAGGGAAAACTTGCCTCTGCGCTATATCTAGCCCTGCACTTGGGGTAATCAACGAGGGCTGAGAGTATTAACACTCTCTTGCCACCAGGGGTGCTCGTGCTATTTTTAGAGTCGCGTAAGCGAAGAGCGCCTCGGGGGGTGGCTGCTGCGGCGATCCCCGAGGGCCAATTTTTTAGAGTCACTTTAGTGAAGAACGCCTCGGGAGGTGGCTGCTGCGGCGATCCCCCGAGTACCATTTTTTTAGAGTCGTGTAAGCGAAGAACGGCTCAGGGGGTGGCTGCTTCGGCGAGCCCCCGAGTGCCACTTTTTTAGAATCGCGTAAGCGAAGAACGCCTCAGGGGGTGGCTGCTATGGCGAGTCCCCGAGTGCCAATTTTTTAGAGTCGCGTAAGCGAAGAACGCCTTGGGGGTGGCTGCTGCGGCGAGCCCCCGAGTGCCAATTTTTTAGAGTCGCATAAGCGAAGAACGCCTCGGGGGGTGGCTGCTGCGGCGAGCCCCCGAGTGCCAATTTTTTAGAGTCGCGTAAGTGAAGAACGCCTCGGGGGGTGGCTGCTGCGGCGAGCCCCCGAGTTCCAATGGGCAAATAGAATTTTTGGAAGAATATTTTCAATATTTATCCTTTTGTTTCTTACATGAGGGGGGCTGTTTGAAGACATCCCCTTTATTTGGATCGATGGCTTAGTGGCCCTAAGGACGGTAGATTGTTGTGGTTCCCTTTTGCTTCTATGGTAGGGCCTCTTCCTATGATGTCGTGGCTCCGCTGGCTTGGTGTGCTCCGAAGGTTTCTGATATCTTGTGAAACTCTTTGTCGCAGCGGTCGGATCTGACGAAGCTTCCGCTGACTGTGATCACTCCTCGCGGGCCTGTGATACGTCCCAAACGTATCTATAATTTCTGCTTGCTCCATGCATGTTTTGTGTGACGTTGCCATGTTTTTCTTGAACTTTCAAACACTTTTGAGCATATTTGGACTAATCTATTAACCCAGTGCACCCAGCTGTCAGTTGTTGTTTTCTGCTGTTTTTGTATTTCAGGTTTTCCGGCCATTAAAAGTGCTCCAAAAAATACGGAAAAATCAGATAAAAAATCAGCGACACGGAAGCTTCTGGAAACACCAAAGGAGCGAAGGGGGGCCACCACCAGGAGGCCAGGAGGGTCCCTGGCGTGGCCCCACCCTAGGCCACGCCAGGAGGCCTCCTGGCTGCTTGGTGGGTCCCCTCGACACCCCCCTTCGCCTATATTTACCCCTCGGGGTGGAAACCCCTAATACAGACTCCTCTTTCGCGATCTCGCCTCTGTACCGCCGCCGCCGCCGTTTCAAGATCGGGGCTGCCTGGAGAAGCTGCTCCAGCACCCTGCCGGGAGAAGCTACGCCCTCCGGGAGACCATCCATAGCCATGGACGCCTCCCGTATGTACCGTGAGTAGTTTCCCTTGGACCATGGGTCCGTGACCAGTAGCTATGTGATCTATCTCTCCCTTCTTTGTGCCTCCACTTTCGAGACCTCGTGAGCTGCCTCACATGATCGAGGCACCTTTGTAATCTTCTGTTGTTGCTATGCTGAGTTTGTTGGGATCTGATGGATTATGAGACTATGTTCAGATTGTGCTGAGTAATATATTTGGTTCTTCTCTTTTATATTTTGTTCCTGAGTAAATTCTTGCATGTTCTCCGTTGCTGTGTTTTACTTTGGCCAAGTGATTTATTGCAACTCCAAGAGGGAGCGTTATGCTTGATTGTGGGTTCAGCCCCTTGATGTCTAGCTTGAGTGACAGAAACATGAGACTAGGGGATGTACTGTTGCCACCAGGGATAAAACAACAGTGCTTCTATCCGCGAATGCAAGGATTGTTTACTTTACGCAAAGTTCTTTTAATGCAGTTGTCTGTTGCTTTGGATTTACACTTTGGGTGGGATTCGCAACTTAATACCAGCGAGATGTTCTGGATAGATATATCAAGGTGGATGATTCGTAGTAGGTGCAGATGGATTTCGGTCTACTTACCTTGGCGTACTGCCCATTGCTTTTGAGGCCTTCCTTTCTTTGCAGCATAGTTAGCATTGCGGTGCCTTCATAATCATGTCAATTGCCCAACTGTGATTTGTTTACCTCGCTAGCACTTTTATCGTCTTTTGGGAGAGAGACATCACTAGTGAAAATCATTTGAGCTTGGTCCATCTTCATATCATTGTTTACACCCTCAATTTATTTTACTCTTTACTTTCAGTTGCCACTATCATTATCTCTTGCGTTGATCCTTTGTAAACGGCAAGGCCAGAGGAATTGACAACTCCTCTGTACTCGTTGGGAGCAAAGTTATTTGTATCTGTGCGCAGGTCCAGGTGAAGTTAGCAACCTCGGTGCCATTGTTCACTTTTCCACCTTCTTGTATCCTTCGGAGTCCTACAGGAGACAAACCTTGGTATCTTTGCCAAGGGAAAACTTGTCGCTGCACTATATCTCACCCTGTACTTGGGGTAATCAACGAGGGCTTGAAGAGTATTAACACTCTCTTGCAATCAGCCTCGCATTTTCATCTTGAGGTAGGCGTAGTGTGGCACTGCCATGAAACGCGCGAAGGTTGGGCGTCCTAGAATGGCATGGTATTGTGATTTCCAGTTGACCATTTCGAAATCCAATGTCTCTTTGCGGAAGTTGCTCGTGCTGCCAAAAACCACCTCGAGACTTATTTTTCTGAGGGGGTACACTGCTTTCCCTGGCACGATTCCATGAAACATTGTGCCTGAAGTTTTCAGTGCTGAGTTTTGGATGAGCATTTCTTCCAGGGTTCTGGTGAATATGATTTTGATTCCGCTGCCGCCATCCATGAAGACTCGTGACATATCATAGTTTCCGATTCTTGCTCGAGTAATAATGCGGCATGTCCTGGGCGCGGGATGGATGGCGGGTGGTCTTTTCGGGAGAAGGTGATTTCAGTCTCGGACCCACGCAAGTATTCTGGGACAGCAGGGTGCGAGGAGACTGCAAGGAAAACTTGTCTGGTGACCTGCTTCTGCTGCATGTTTGATGGTCTTCCTTCTTGTATCATGTAGATCCGGCCGTGCGCTTCTGGGTATTTTTCTTCTTCCTCTGGTGTCGTGCTCCGTTCTTGGATTACTGCTACCTGCCTAGCTGGTATTGCAGGTGCTGGTGGTGCATTGTGGGCGATGGTCCTGACTGCTACGCTTGTGAGAGGCTGAGCTGCTGTTGTTGTAGATCGGCTTTTTTCTTCTGAGAGCTCAATGAAGGGCCTGCTGAGCTACTGTTGCTGCTCTTTGGCCGAGCGATATGCTTGGGCGTCATCTCGTGGTTTCCTTGTTCTCCCATCCCGTTTTTGGACTTGGGGTGCTTCTTCTTGGTTGTCCCTGTGCTGTATTCTTCTGTCGTCGCGATGTATGCCTTCTCTGTCGTCCGGGAAACCGGCCGCGACCATATCGGGTCCTCTGTCGTCGTAGAAGTTACGCCTTAGGCGTTTTCTTCTTCTGTCGAATCCGCTGTCGCTGGTGTGGTAGTCGTAGTCGCTTTCTGAGCGTGCTGGCTAGATCTCTGATATGTTCCGTACGGAGTCTTCTCCATCTGCCCAGTTGTTGGCTTGCTCTAGCAGTCGTGCGAGTGTTCAGACCTTCATCTGCCCGAGATGTTCCTTGAAGTCGATGTGTTGCAAGCCCCTTCTGAATGCGTCGATTGCGCTTTCGTCTGATATGTCGTCGGCTGAGTTTTTGAGTATAGTCCATCGCTGGATGTATGCTCGCAGGGATTCTCTGGATCCTTGTTTGCAGGCCCTCAGCTCCTCGAGTGATGCCGGTCGTTTGTAGGTGGACTTGAATTTCTCAATGAAGGCGCTGCGGAACTGCTTCCAGGAGCTGATTGATCCTCGCGGTAGGTTCTTCAGCCAGTGTCGCGTCGAGCTCTCGAGCATGAGCTATACGTACTACATTGCTGTGATATTGGTTCCGCGCTGGAATTTGACGGCCGTTAAGTAGTCATCGAGCCATGCTTCTGTCTCTTCCAGCCCGTCGTACTTGTGCGTTGTGGAGTTTAGCTTGAAACCTTTTGGCATCCTTGTTTCCTGTATGGATCGTGCGAAGCACAGCGCTCCGCATGGTTCTATGTCCTCGTCGGAAGCTTGCTCGTCCGAGTACTCTTCGCGGGTTGCTCGCCTTTGTCTTCCACGGTTGACTTTGCTTTGTGTTATGTCTTCGTGTGTGTCTCGCCGATTGTTGTTGCGTCTGTTGTTGTTGTCGTCGATGTCGTGGTTTTTGTTTTTGTTTGGGAGCTTGCACCAGTCGTCGCTGCTGTCGTCGTCGGGTGAGCTGGGGTCTCTATCCGGGGTCTGCTCGCGGTGGACTCGTCTTGGTCCTGCTCTTTTGGGGGCTGAGATGGCGTCTTTCATTATTTTGAGTGCCATCATCGTGTTGCGATCTAAGCTGCCTTTCTTGCCTTTCTGAGCGCGATATAGGTACTCTTGGGAAGTTATAAGGGCTTCGGCTGGCGCGAGTTGTTCTTCCTCGTCGTCGTCCTCTTCTAGCTTGAAGACGTCATCTAGCTTGCGGTCCACCTTCTTGTCCGTGCATTTAAGATTGTTGAATATGGATCTGGCTCGGATGGGGGAGTCGTAGTCGGAGGAGTCGCTTCTGGGAGATGGCCTGCGGTTGTTCCTTGGGTCGATGGAAGTTTTTCCTTGCTTTTCTAATTCTAAGCGTTGTTGTCTTGTTCTCTCGGTGGCGTCACTCGCCAGCTTATTGTATGCTCTGAGTTCGTCTCGTGT
This sequence comes from Bromus sterilis, assembly GCA_950022295.1. NCBI lineage: Eukaryota > Viridiplantae > Streptophyta > Magnoliopsida > Poales > Poaceae > Bromus > Bromus sterilis. Next base: position 275,329,093 of record OX465599.1, on the reverse strand, counting down.
TGCGTTCTCCGGGAGTAGTTTGCCGCGTTTGACTGCGTCCCTTACTCTGGCGATTTCTTCTTTGGACAGGTAGATTTTTTCTACGTGATGGTCCTCTTTATCCATGCCCGGAGTCTGGTGCTTGCTGCTTTCTGGCTCGTCGCTCCTGTGATTGCTATGCTCCTTTCCTTTGTATGTTTTCTTTGGTATGGTTCCTGGTCCTCCAAGTGTGACGGTGACCTGGCCGGTCTTGTCGGGATCACAGTTTTTGCTGTTCGAACGAGTGTCTCGGCGATTGCTCGGGTCGTCATCTTGGCTTTTGTCATCTGCGGTTGGCTCTTGGACGTCTTCCATGAACACTTCGGACAGTGGCTTGACTGTTGATTTGCTTGCGTGCATGTTGCGCTTCCTCCATGGACCACTCGAGCAGTCGGGTTGGGAGTCGTGGCTGACTCGCGGAGTCGCCACGTGGGCAGGTGCATCTTCGATCGTTGGTGCATGATCTGTTGCTGGGGGTGATCGAGCTTGATCCGTGAGACAGAGGACTCCCCAATGGTTGATGTATATTTGGTATGCTCCGAAGATCAGGTTGACACCGGTGCCCAGGTCGGTGAAGGCCGGTCGAAAGGCTGGGAGGTGAGCCATGAAACCGAGGGATCCGAATAGATCGCAGTCTGCTTGGGCCGTGGAGTCGATGAATGCTGATGTAGTCACTGTTTTGACGAATGCCGGTGATGAGACCGCGGATATCTCGATTCCAACCTGCGAAGTTCCCACAGACGGCGCCAATTGACGGGGATCAGCCCCGGCAAATCCCATGGTCACGGACCCTGGGTTAGTCATACAGGAGGCACAGGTTGGACGATACTCGTCGGCTAACAGGAGAAGCACTTCCTGCTCGATATTATTGCTTGAGGAGGCGATTACAGAAGAGGCCAGGCGAGTTCTCGCAAGACCAGGTGAGTAAATGTGTATTGGATTGATCTCGACGTCTCCCCTCCCAGCCTTTATATACTAGGCTAGGTCTCGGGGAGTCCGGACTATAGGTTACAAAGATGGTTTCCTAATTCTAGTCTTTTCCTTGTACGCTAATTTGTGCCTTCCATAATAGTCTCGGACTCCTACGTCGGTGCGTGGTTGGGCCAGTCGTGGGCCTGTCGTGGCTCCCCAGCGGGCCTTCTGTCTTCATACGCACCAGGTAGCCTCACATGCAGGAATCGTGGGGTCACCGCCTCGTCAATAGGTGGCTTGATGGGAGACGACCATCGAGGAATGGGCGCCTTCTGTGTTTGTGCTGATCCCGCGACGCATCAGGAAGCGACGTACCATCAGGGAGACGCTCTTGGGGCGTCGCTGGATCTCTGACATCCAAGGGGCACTCTCTGCTTTGGCCCTTTGGCAGTATGTCCTGCTCTGGAGACGACTCCGTGACTTCGAGCTTTCGGAGGCGCCAGATAGACTCCTTTGGAGATGGACGTCGGGCGTGCAGTATTCGGCTCGCTCTTGCTATGCGTTCCTCTTCCAGGGTTCGATCATCTCGAGATCATGGAAGCTGAACTGGAGAGTTTGGGCGCCGCCGCGCGTCAAGTTCTTCTTGTGGCTGGCCTTCCAGGACCGTTGCTAGACGGCTGAGCGGCTTGCGAGATGGGGCTTGCCTCACCCACCGCGCTGCCCATCGTGTGATCAAGAGGAGGAGACCATGACGCACCTCCTGGTGGGTTTCTCGTTCTCCCGAACGATCTGGCACGAGGCGCTCTCCTGGGTGAGGTCCACGGCCACTCCCCCGAGCGGGGACAGGGATTTCAAGGATTGGTGGCTTGGAGCGTCTCGAGTGGTCCCAAGGATATTGCATAAGGGGACATCCTCGCTAATCATGCTCACGGCATGGAGCATATGGAAGTAGCGCAATGGGGTGGTCTTCGACAACACGACACCCAGCTTGGATTGCCTTCTTGCCACTATCCGTTCTGAGGCTCGCTCCTGGGCTGCCGCTGGCGCGGCCGGCCTGGCGATCATGATCCCTCCATTCCCGTAGGCCTAATGGGTTGTGTTGTACGGGTGGGCGCGGGGCGCCTCTGTATATTCCTGTACATGACTCTTTTCTATCAACGCATCGAAACGCAAGGCTTTTGCGTTTTCGCTAAAAAATGATCTAGATACACTTTCATACACTTTTGATCATATTTGGACTAACTTATTAACTCAGTGCACCACAGTGCCAGATCCTGTTTTCTGCTGTTTTTCTATTCCAGGTTTCCCCCATATTAAAAATGCTCCAAAAATTCGGGAAAATCGGATAAAAAATCAACATGAAGGAACCTTCCGGAAACACCTGGGTGGGGCCAGAGGGCCACCACCAGGGACCCAGGCGTCCACCTGGCGCGGCCTAGGGTCTGGCCTCGCCGGGGGGGGTGCCTGGACCCCTGGTGGCCCCCTAGCTTCCCCCTTCGCCTATATATTCTCCGTCACAGGATTCTTCCGAAGACATAACCCTTTTTCACGATCTCTCCTCTGTTCCGCCGCCGTCGCGCTTCCAAGATCGGGAGCGCCAGCAGACCTCTTTCCGGCACCCTGCCGGAGGGTGGATTGACCTCCCGAACTTCCCCTCCACCATGGACGCTTCCCGGATGTGTCGTGAGTAGTTTTCCTTGCACCATGGGTCCGTGGTCAGTAGCTATGTGATGTTCTCCTCCCCTCTTTGTTCTTCATGGTTTAGTCCTCGTGAGCTGCCTTACATGATCGAGGCACATATGTAATTTTCTGTTGTTGCTATGCTGAGTTTGCTCGGATCTGATGGATTATGAGATTATGTTCAGATTTTGATTGAGTAATATATTTGGTTCTTATCTTTTATATTTTTGTTCCTAAGTAATTCTTGCATGTTCTCCATTGTTGTTTATTGGTTTGGCCAACTAGTAGATAGTAACTCCAAGAGGGAACGTTATGCTCGATTGTGGGTTCATGCCCCCCGATGACACGCTTGAGTGACAGAAACATGAGTCTAGGGGATGTGATGTTGCCACAAGGGGGAAAACAACGATGCTTGTAACCGCGGTTGCAAGGATTGTTTACTTTACGCAAATTGATTTTAATACAGTTGTCTGTTGCTTTGGGTTTACACTTTGGGTGGGGCTCGCAACTTAATACCAGCGAGATATTCTGGATAGATATCTTAAGGTGGATAATTAGTAGTAGATGCAGTTGGATTTCTGTCTACTTATTTTAGCGTACTGCTCATGCTTTTGAGCCTCGTCCTTTCTTTGTAGCATAGTTAGCATTGCGGTGCATTTTTAATCCTGTCAATTGCCCAGCTGTAATTTGTTTACGTCGCATAGCAGTTTTATCGTCTTTTGGGAGAGACACAACACTAGTGAACAACACGGGACCCCGGTGCATATTCTCATCACTGTTTACACGCTCTTTTATTTTCCTGCTTTTACTTTCTAGTTGCTATCACCATTATCATTATTATCTGTTGCATTGATCCTTTGTGAAGATCAAGGCCGGAGAGTTTGACAACCTCTCTGTACTCGTTGGGAAGCAAAGTTATTTTTGTTGTGTGCAGGTCCACGTCAGTTGCACCGTTGACACCTACTTATCATCTACGGAGTCCTACTGGAGACAAACCTTGGTATCTTCACCAAAGGAAATTTGCCGCTATCCTACATCTCACCTTCCTTTTGGGGTAACCAACAAGGAGAGAGTATCAAGCAGCGGGTAGACCAAGGAAGGCTCGAATCAGACCTTGCAGTGAAGGAGCTGGACTTGGAGCGAGGAGGCGTAAGTGCACAAGGTGTGGTGGGTCTGGCCATTTTGGTAAGTATTGTGATAACATAGTTGATCCAGCATTTGGAGAGCGTTTCGATGAAAATGTCGGTCAGCAGCCGGTTGCAATAGATGAGGATTTGGACGAGGTTCCAATTGATGATCCAAGTGATGTTCCAATTGATGATCCAAGTTATGTTCCAAGTGAGCCTCCAAATGATGATCCAAGTGAGCCTCCAAATGGTGACCAACCTTATGCCGTTGTCAGTTCTGCTAGGTATGTAAATCTTGCCAATACTATTGTACATTTATCACTTGACAAGACCTCATTACCCTTTATGCTTTGTACAGCTCTGTGGTGTGTTCGAAGAAGACGCTTAAGGTACCGGCAACCAAGAGGAAAAGAGAAGAAGCAATGAGCACAAGGTTGACAAGGAGCAAAGCTTTGGCAAGAAGATCAAGGATCAAAAAGAAGCCCGGACGCTATGAATGATGTTGTATTTATGTTGAATGATGTTAAACCTACCCATGTTAGAACTATTTGTGTGAATGGTGTTGTATTTGTTTGAAGTGTTTGAATGATGTTGGACCTATATTAGAAATTTCTCAAAATTCATATTTGAACCAAACTTCAAACTTTTCATGGTATTTGGATGTTGCAGTTATTTAGAAACTATGGTGAACTTTTTTGTTCTATCTTGGTCATCAATCCAAGCCCTTTTGCGAAGTAAAGTCACATTCATGAAAAATGTGCTAAAAAGAGCTTCAAAGGTAGGGTAAACAGCCTCATTTCTAAGCAAGTTTTTTTTCGACCTTGTCTAAATCAGCAAACCCGGACTTAAATCTTTAGTATATGACATAAAAAGACTATGTGAGCAGGTTTTTCATTTTTAGATTTTTTTGAATTTATAATGCTCATTTGAATTCTAATCATGCTTAACTTTGAGATATCACATGAGATACATGAATGTCTCTCTAAATCAGCAAACCCCGACTTAAATCTTTAGTATATGGCATAAAAAGACTATGTGAGCAGTCTTTCCATTTTTTTGATCTTTTTTGAATTTATAATGCTCATTCAAATTTTGGTCAAATCTCTCTTTGACCAACATTTATACAAGTTTAAAACATGAAAATGAAAAACTAAGCCTGGATCCTTCTTAGTCACTCCAAAATGAAACTTTGGTGAGGTTTTTGAAAAAATTATGTTCTAAACCCCAAACCTCATCACTTCATACATACATTCATAAGTGTGTTTGGAGTTACCCCATGATGTACATGAAATTTGATGAATTAACTTTGAATCAGCCAAACCCCGACTTAAATCATTAGTATATGACATAAAATGACTATGTGCGCAGGTTTTTCATTTTTTGTTTTTCATATTTTTTAATGCCCGTTTGAATTCTGGTCAACCTCTCTTTGACTGACTCCAAACCCCAGCACTGAACAACGACCGTCGATCTAACCCTATCGCTAAACCTCAATCGTCGATCTAAACCTTCTAGAAGGAATCTGGGGGGCGATCCATGTGAAGCTGATTCCTGCCATCTGATTGGTTGTTGTTTTTTTTCCTTAGCGCGGAGAAGGTTACGTTGGATGAACCGTTGGGCCGTCTCGCGTCGCGTCTCCGCGCTTCCCCGTGCCAGCCTTTCAGGCATGTGTGCATGCGCGTAGGGCTGCCTGCATGGGAACGACGGCGAGTGCATGCAGCGATGCGACGTGTCCATGCATGCGCTAGGCCAGCGACGTGGCCGTGTACCGCAGCGACGCAGTGATTCAGATTAAGGCTGAGAGGAGTAAAACCAGATCAAATTCACATGCCGCCGTTTCAATGTTAAACGCATACACATGCACGCGCGCGGATACACACGCACGCGCCAACCCTCCTCTCTTCCTCTTCTACACACACACGCCTATTTAGACGCCTCTCGCTCTCTTCCTTTCCCATCCACCACCAAGCCATATCCGTTGAAATGCCCAAGCCATCTCTTCCTCGATCCCTTCCTCTCTCAGCTCTGCGTCGAAGATGGCCACATTCCGTCCCCCGCCCACCGTGGAGAAGGTGCAGTACCCGCCGGGCGTCCTCGTCGACAGAATGGTCAGGGTGTGGTCGCAATCCAGGTGGAGGGGCCCCGTCGAGCTCGCCCGCATCTTCCTCAGTGCCGGCTATGCCCACCTCTCACAGTACGCGCCGATGATGTTTAACCTCCACTAGTGGCACGATAGCGCCGACACCCTCACGCTGCTCACAGTCACCTTCACCAACCCGCTGGATGTCCAGATGCTCCTCAGTGAAGTGTTTTGGTGCGGCTGCGAGTCCATCTTCTTCATGGTGTACAACATGTTCACCAACACCGAGGCCATCTTCCCCACCAGGAACCATATGCACAGCCTCCCCTACCCGGAGCACTTAAGGTGAAGGGGCGCGACCAAGGTGGAAGAATGGCGGCCTAGGTGAATATGAAGATGTCCCTCAAGCTCCTCGGACTATCTACCTTTTAGTTTAATCGTTTTTATTTTCTTTTTTTTCTATGTCGTGTTGTGTCGTGTCCCTGAACCATCTATTTACCCATCATGTAGTAATGATGTCGTGTGGTGTGTATCTTATATTTATCTAAGTTATTATGTGAGTCAAAAAAGTTTCTTCCGCAAAGAGATCACTTGTGTGTTAAAAAATGTTAGTGCCTGAAGTAAACAAATGGAAAAGCTTTCTTCTCTTTAAACCCTAAGCATTATCCTAGACTCAATGGAAAAAAAATCACTTAACCCTAAACCCTTATCCTTAAACCCTAAACCCTAAAAATTTAGATTTCTTCCCTCTTAACCCTAAAACATGGCTTTGGACTTGTGATTAGTTAGGATTGTGGCCTTGGGCGAATACAATATGTGTTGGGTTTCTGTAAACCTACAACATCAACAAACCAAAGGAACTCTAACCGGAATCATGTGGCAGTGCAAGCATGCATGTCCAAAAATTCAGTACAAAACAAACAAAAACCACTCTCAGGCGTGCACAAAAATTCAGTACAAACTTTTATTTTCACTATGTATAGATTCCTTCCCAAAGAATATCAAAATCATTTCATCTGCCCCACCGGTGACTAGCAATGCCCAAAACAACACAAAACAACTCGGTCTTGGGTTCGACTGCCGGACAACCCAACCATTTTTGTTCATTTTCCACCAATCTATTTTGTTTGAGAAAATCCACCCCTGTCAATTGCCCACCCCGAATAGGCCTAATTGGAGTTGGCCAATTAGTCTAGCCTATACACTGGGCCTAAAACGAGAGACAGAGAGACAGAGAGCAGAGAGACATTAATCAAACTTTCTGGATTTCCCATTTCTTCTTCTTTTTTTCATAAAATTCCAAGCTTACAAATGTAAGGCCCGATATGCGGTACTGTTCCCGATCTAGGTGTTTCCACCCAGATCCGGGGACGAAGCACATATCGGTCCCACCGCGACATATGGCAAAGCCATATGCCCCGGATTTCCAACATGATATCACATCATTACAAATACAAGGATACAACATCTCATACAATCGGCATACAACTGCCTTAATACAATACATCAGCGGAAGGTATATGCCTGAGTACAGACTACAATCAAATGCCTAGTGGCAAAGAGAAAAATATCGATCACCATAACCACACGGGTCCAGGCCCTCCGCCGGGATCCTCCTAACCACCGGGTCGTCGAGTCTCCACGTGAACCGTCGATCACCATACCTGTTGTCGATCAAGAACCCTGAAAAGAGTTTGGGGGTAGTATCATGAGTACAGAAGTACTCAGCATCCAAATGTAGTGGTCAACTGACCCAGCAAGGACTTCATCACTCGTCATTCTAGGACAACTAGTAGTTTACGGTAAGGAAGGGGTAAGTGGTGAGGTTGCTGCCGCACTAGCATTTATGAAGTGGCTAACGATCTAGAGAGTAAGATAAGAAGCCAAGCATTCGATGAGGAATCGCCTCCAACAAGTCTTGCTATCAGCTACTTACGCAATCATAACACCTATCCTATCCTAGTCCTCCTCTTCGCATCCCGACGAAGAAGAAGCAGTCAAGGCACACACACGTTGATCAAGTTATATTAAAATTATCTCAGCTGTTGTTGTCTATGAACAAGGAGTAGTTCTCAAGTCGTCCATAACCGTGGACAGGGCTTCTCGAAAAGATTTAACCCTGCAGGGGTGTACCAACTGCCAATTACAAGGCTCCGCACGCACGCCCATGTCTCTCAGTTGCTACCCATCACAGGCAACCATTTTATGATTTAGTTCCAAGAGATCCGAAATGACAGGTCCCTCTAGCTAACAACGAACAAATCCGGGTGGCCCCCGGTGAGTCGACATCCAGCTCAGGAGCCGGCCGCGCTCTCGATCTGGTCTCATACCGTCTGTCACAGGTTTGGATAGACGGTTAATCACACATGGGAAACCGGGTCCTCAGCCGGACAAGGTGGGCTATCAAGGGAACTATGTCCTCACTGGTCCGAGTTGGTTTAGAAACTACTGGCAGCTGACCAGCACACACACGGTTTCAAATGGTAAATCAGCTTGGGCCACCACTAGAAATGCTTGAAGCTAGGTAGGTAAGAAAAGGGGACCCCATAAAATCCCACACGCGGTTAGGCACGCTCAGTCTTAAAACCAATACCCGGAACTCGGATCCTAGGTGACTCGAATGGAATAAAGCGTCGGGGCGGGATAACCTAGACCTTCCATCCTTCGTCGAATATAGTCAACATTATAATAATAATATCATCAAAAACAATATAATAATGTGATAGCCCAAACCAAAAGTAACACGGTAACATTGTAGCATCCTAAGCATTCATACTAACCAGGGGCTGAGCAACGAGCAATAGTAACATAGCTGTACAAGGTTTGCTGGGAAGGAACATGGCTGTATCGGTTTGAAAGAAGCTGTAAACATGTGGTAGGAGCAAACATCGAACCTAACCTAGACTAGCATGCAAACCGCTGGTTGAAATAGAATGGATCATAAGTAATGTATAGTCCTTGCCTGTTGATAAGTCGGGTTCCGAAGGTGTAGTTGATCGAAAGCTCGCATCGTCTCCGAAGGTACCACGGAAGCACACAAGACGATAAACACTGGAAAGCAATCAACGAGCAAGCATCTATTACTACGACGCAAACACGAGCAAGCATCAACAAGAAGGCAACACGAGACATCGCACCTACCGTCGAGAGCGGTTACTAACAGGTTAAGTGGAGTACTCGTCACACACGACGATACCGCACATTTACAAGGGTTCAAGTTGTTTAGCTACAGGCGATCAACAAAGGTTGTTAACATGGCAACTCAAGCAAGCATGGCATAGCACACAAACATGTCAAGAGGTGAAGCACAAAGTAAACTATCTATGCTAGTCAATTTATGTGAGGCACAACCTAAACATGGCATAACACTAAGTGCCACACGATGATTAAAACATTTGGTACTGTTCTTTCCTAAACCATATTTTAGGTTGGTTAACAACAGAAAACAATAGCATAAACAGAAAGTACACGAAAAACTAATCAAGTTACATATAAGGCACACTCCAAACGGAGTTACGGTTAAAAAGATATAAGCAAAAGTGGTTGTGGGCACAATCTGCTAACATAAGGAAGCACACTTTAGAGCAATGCATAACCAGGATAATCGATGCAAACATTCTCACAAATGATATGGAACTAAAGTAGACATGATAGGGAAGGCATGGAAAAAAGAATCATGCAAATAGGCATCATAGATCAAAAGATATTAAGCATGCAACATGACATCGAACGTTACAGAGGTGGCTGTCAAAACAGCAGCATAGAAACATTGGAGCTCTATAACTATATGACCAACAAGCATATCATGACGATGCAATACATATAATGGAAGTAGACATGATGATTAACAATATGCAATTGGAATCACTCAATTCCGATAAACGGTTGCGACGCAACCGTCACCTGAAGTTGCAACAAATTAACAGTTTTCAGCACAGCAGCACATTAACATCAGGATCACCACTTTGGAGCAAGATTTAATATAGCTAAAGCACCCAAACATGACAAGTTAAAGCATGGAAATGAAGTACACATGATGCTTAGAACATAGGAAAAAGAATCAATGCAACAGGTCTCATGGATGTGTCACAATCATCAATCAAAGTTGCAACAAAATAACATCAGCAGGACTTGACAGAATTTAACAGTAGTTAACAGTCTGATGCCCACTTCAACACAAATTATCAACATCAAGATGGCCTCAAATCAAAATGCTCACAAAAGATGAATTGAAGTACACACAATTCTAAGAAATTTTCCTTTTTGGCGCAACACGATCCGGGCTACGGTTTACTCGCAAACTATGTCGCAAAATGGAATCAGAAACACAATATACTCAGACTTAGAAAAAATTACAGGGTGCGAAGAAAAAAAAACAAAGACACAAATAAAAAAAAAGGGAGGCCTGGCTCTCACCCATGGGCCAGTCCCATCTGGCCGCTAGAGGCCGCTGGACCAGGGAGGAGGTGGGCCGCGGGCCCACGTGCGCATCGGCCTGGATCGGGCCGAGGAGGAGGCCGGCGGCAGGATCAGCTGCCTCGTCCTCTTCTCTAGGTGGCGGCGTCGGTTGGTGCACGGCTCGCCGGCCGGCCACCGGCGGCGGGCGGAGCGAAGCAGGGGCGGCAGGGACCAGGCGCGGCGGCACCCGATCTAGGGCTGGGGAGGACGCCGGCGTCGAGGTGGGGCGCGGTCCAACTTCGGGGCGTCGCACGTCATCGTCGGCCATGGCGGGTTCGGGCGTCCTGCATTCGTGAAGAGAGAGAGAGACCGAGAGGTGAGGGAGAGAGGGAAAACGAGGAGGATAGGGGGCGCGAGATGGAGAGAGGAGGGTGGCGGCTCGCCGGAGACAGGGGCGGCGGCGGCGAGCCCGCGGGCGGCGGCTGCGGCTCCACGGTGCGGGAGAGGAGAGAGAGATGGGAAGGCTGGAGGTTGCTGGAGGCCAGGGCGCGATCTGGGCCGTTGGATCGGCCGATCCGACGGTCCAGATCCACTGGGGGGCTAGGGTTGCAAAAATGGGGCAATTTTGGGGCAAAAACAGGGGGGTGGCTGCAATTTTGTGGCTAGGGAAACCCTTGAAATGGGTGGGAGTGTGGTGGTCTTTATATAGTCCAGGTGGCTGGCAGTTTGCAAAAACATCCCCGATTTTTCTCTCGCGCGCACGGTGTTTACGTTTCTCACCGCCGGGGGTCCGCAGTACCTCCGATTCGGGTAACACTTCGAACTGCGCGATCAGCCCGTCGAGCCGGCGGCGTTCACCTCGCGTTAGAACAATTCTGAGAACACTTTCTGGTGCGCTATAAAAATAACCCGTTTAATTATTAAACGGGGTTTTACGTTTCGTTGGCTGCGGCTGGTCTCGTGCGGTTTTCACGACGTGATCGGGTGAAACCCGGTGTCGCAAAGGTCGAGTGTCAGGGTGGCAAGGGTCGGTCTCCGTCCTGTACGAGATAAGAGGGGGAAAAATAATCGTCGATCGATAAATCGGGGATGCAAACACCGCAAACAAATCAGACAATCAAACAATTCACACTGAAAACAAAATTTTTATTTTTTGTGAAATCTGGGCTATTACAACAAATTCCTTCCAAATTCATGCCTTTATATACAATTGCAACATTACAAACAGTGCCACTACCAGACCTACAAATGCCCAAATGTAATTGCAAAGGGACCAATTGCCATTACACATAGTGGATACTTGCGTTTGATCTTCGAGCTTCCTAATCTTCTCGTTCAACCTTCTAAGATCAACTGCCACCTCTCTGTCAATGTGTGCTCCGCCCTCAATCTCTTCTTCCGGAGCTCGCGTTGCGGCCGCTGCCGTTCGTGACAGGATGGGAAACCATTCTTCATGCTTTTCTTGATGTTCATACATCAGCGCATGGGCTAGAGTATCGACCCAAAGGAAGAAACATTTGACCTGCATGAACACCAAAAGATCAAGGGCCGTATTGCTCAAAGACCAAGGAAATTGTGAAATTGTCCCGATTCTTACCCCCTTCTTGATGCACACGTAGAACAGACGATTTGTGTTCTTCGGTGTGCGCAACACCCTCCGATGAACGTCTGCCCGGCACCCAGAACAGAGCAAGATCGGCATCTCCACGCGCGCCGGAATCTGGATCCGCGAGGTGGCCACAATCCTCTCGACGCCTGGATCCGCCTGGAGATCTCGACGCCGCCCTCTCGGTCGCCCGCGCCCGGCTTCTATCTACCAAGGTCGCCGCCCTATTCTGCGCGTGCCCGCCTCCAACGTCGTCCGCCGCTCGAGTGTCGCCGCCGCTTTTATCGCACAACTGCGGCAACGGTCGCATTTGAATTTAGTGATGGGTCCCACAAGCAACGGTCCGATCGTGGAGCGCGTCTCCGCCTGTCGCTTGGTCCCACAAGCATCGGTCCGATCGTGGAGTGCGTCTCCGCCTGCCGCCTGGTCCCACAAGCAGCAGGCCGAGTCAAATGGGCTGACCTGACGAAAGCGGCAATAGTAACGGAATGAGTTGGTGCGCACAGACTAAGGGAAAAATTGAGCACGAATAGCATCCAAGTGCAAAACTGAGCACATGGACGCGTCTAAGGGCAATCCAATAATTAACCTACTAAAATTGCCAGAGTTAAAATAATAAAATTATCATGTTTAATTGGATGTGAGAGTATTTGTGTTCTTGTGTGCAGGTCCAGGCATAGCAATTAATGGCGCCGTTTCTGCTAGCTACCTACCTGTAGTATTTGGAGTTCTACTGAATTCTATAACATTTAGTATCTTTGTCGAGGTAAATTTGATAGTATCTACATCATCACCTTTTATTTAAAGTTCCCAAGAAGAGTATGAAATCCACACCATCAGTGTGTAATCCACACCGCACCATAAGCTTGGCCCGGGCACCCGGTGCCCTTTTTACTCATCAATAACGCAACAAGGGAGCGGCGAGTAGATTACGTGGGTTACAACTCGCGAGCAGCCTCCACCCACTGTGTTGCCGGCTGCCGCTACAAATTGGTGTGTCGTCTGTCGAGCCCCGAAGGCCGAAGCCGCCCCATGCGTGTTGCCGCTCTCGCTCGCTAGCCTCTGCGGCGTCTACGCTGCTCCTGACCGTCGCTGCTAAGCATCGCGGCATGTGTGGCAGACTGTTGCCACCACGGTGGCTGGCTCATCCTGCCTTTTTCCTATGGTCGCTGGTGAACAGGTCCAGCTCTATCAGAGCAGACCTAGCGTCGTCATTGTCGTTGCCGGCGGAGGAGGGAGACCTGGTGGTTTAGTCCTTGTTGTCGCCATCCTCGTAGTCCCCACTTTCGCTCCGGTAGCTTGTGTTGGTCATGCTTCCTCACCTCGATGCTCCTTGGCGCTCGACAAGGAAAGAACAGCCACCCTACATGTAGAAGCCGGAGGGGCTGGTGAGCTTTGGGTCATCGCTGTTGGCTTTTGATCACTAGATCGAATCACCCAGGAACCAGACTTGTCACGTGTAAAGCTAGCTTCAGCTAAGAAAACAGCTGGATGGATTCTCTCCGGAGCTAGCACTGATACATGTGTAACTCGCCGAAACCTTTCTACGTGAAGCTGGCTATCGATTCAACGGAAAACGACTCGACGGAAACTGATAGAGGAAACCGATATGATGGCTACCGGCTCCTGTTAGAAACTTTCTTTGCTTTTCGTTTTTCTGTTCGGTGCGTTTACGAGGGCTGGGGGTACATGTATATATACTAGACTAGCTACTACCAGACCGAACCGGCTAAGAAACCTAAGCCTACTCGGTTTGCCCGTACAAGTCCAAATCGGATCAATGCATGCATATGGAAACTAAACTGTGTTTTACTCCTACATTCACCCCTTTAAACACGGTGTCATCGTTACGACCAGGATCCTAAACATGATTGCTCTTTCTTATTGTTGGCATCATTTCAGGGATCGTCTTTACTGCTGTCAGTTCATCCTTGCATTGACAGCAGCACTTTTCCTTGGCTGCGTCTTCAACCTTCATCTGTTCTTCGGTGCTTGGTAGATTGTCTTTGAGATCTCTTTCTCGTATCACAGCTTGGACTTCGATCTTTTCCCGTATCTCCAAGGACTTCTGTCGTCTAAGGAACTTCATGAGAATATCGACAAGCTGATCTTTCGTGTTCACATGTTGAACATTGATTTTCCATTTCTCAATGCACTCTCGGATGTAGTACTTTCTCCTCTCATGATGAAGCACCTTGCCCGTTGTGCTCTTTCGTTCATCAACATCACTTGCCATGTCGTTGTCTGAGTAACCGTGAAGGACCAATCCTTCCTTTCCCTTTCGATACGTGCATCCAAGATTTATAGTGCCTTTCACATAGCGCAAGATTTGTTTGACCGTGCTCATGTCTTCGGTCGTCGGGTTCTCCATGAAACGACTCACGATCCCGACTGAATATGCCAAGTCAGGTCGGGTATGCACCAAATATCTTAGACTGCCCACAATGCTTCGATACATTGTGGTGTCCACCGGCGGATTTGAGCTTGACTTGCTCAAGTTGTGATGTTGGTCCATTGGAGTTTGCACCTTGTAGCAATCTGTCATGCCACACTTGTCCAATAACTTGACCGCGTACGCCGATTGACATAGGGAAATCTCACCGGAGCTTTGCTTCCCTTCGATGCCTAAGTAAAAGCTGAGTAATCCCAGATCGCTCATGCTAAACTTTTTCATTTGTGCCTTGAAAACTTCAATTTCTTGCGCGCTATCTCCGGTGATAATCAGATCGTCAACATATACTCCGACTAGCAGATTTGAACCTTCGGAGTTATTTCCATAGACTGCATGCTCGAGGGGACATCTCTTGAACCTGAGCGAGACCATACTTTGGTCCAACTTTGCGTTCGAAGCTCTTGGCGTCTGCTTCAGCCCATATAGTTCCTTCTTGAGCTTGTAAACTTTCTGTTCTTCGCCTTTCTTCTCGTAGCCGAGGGGTTGTTCCACGTACACTTCTTCCATGAGGTCACCGTCGAGGAAAGCGGATTTAACATCCATGTGATGAACCTTCCAATCCTCTTGTGCTGCCAAGGCTAGGAGCAGCCTCACAGTCTCGAGTCGAGCAACTAGTGCAAACACCTCCTCATAGTCGACTCCTTGACGTTGTACGTAGCCCTTTGCGACGAGTCTTGCCTTTTACTTCACAATAGCACCTTGCATGTCCTTCTTTAACTTGTAAACCCACTTCAAACCGATGGCCTTATGGTTGGTAGGTCGGGTTACTAAAGTCCACGTGCCATTCCTCTTGATCGCCTTCATCTCCTCGTCCATGGAGTGCATCCATCTTGGATTCTTGCTCGCATCTACATAGTTCGCCGGCACCTCAACTCCGAGCAAACATAGTCCAAAGTACTCGAGCGTAACTGGCTTTGCTTTCTTGTAGATTTCTTCGAGGGTCTTGTAGCGATAAGGCCCGGAAGAATCCGTGGCTTGCGAAGGAGGCGACACAAATTGTGTCGGCGTTGATGCATTTGAGGAAGATGATGGAGTCTCGTGCGATGTCGTTTCGTTGGCATCCTGGTCGTTGTGACCGTGACCATCATCTTGATTGTCGTTGTCACCTCCGAGATCACCACTCGCGTCATGTGCGTCGTTGTTGCTATCCTCTTGCGACCCTTGCGCATCATCATTGGCGTCAGCACCATGGTGATTGCCTCCGTCATGATCACCTTGGTTGCGCGTTCCGCCATCCACCTAGACAACCTCTCCTGCATCATCATCTTCTGGAAATTCCACTGTGAATATGTTTCCATTTGGAGCTTTGTCGTCGGCTGTTAAGCCCCAATTCCACGCTTGTTTTTCTTCACACACAACGTCGCGTGAAATTCTTAGACGCTTGGTTCGTGGATCGTAGAAGCAGTATGCCTTGGTGCCTGAATTCCTCTCGTATCCGATGAACACCATCTTGGTGCTGCGATCGGCAAGCTTTGAGAGGTGTCGCTCCGCCGTCTTCACATGTGCCACGCACCCGAACGTCCGTAGATGAGACACATTTGGCTTATGTCCGTAAATTACTTCATACGGAGTCTTGCCGATCACTGCCTTCGTTAGAGCCTGATTGAGAAGATAGACCGCCCTCCTGACTTCTTCTCCCCAAAAGACCCCTGGCATGTTCTTGCTCTTGTGTAGGCTTCTCGCCATGTCCATGCCTGGTTGGTTGCGCCTTTCAACAACACCATTCTGCTGTGGCGTATAAGGTACTGTGTTAGGAACCTTTCCTTGCCAATCATCTTGCAGTAGTTGTTGACTTCGTTCGACGTAAAATCCCTGTCGTGATCTGTTCGAAGAGCTTGAACCTCCAGCTTGTGTTTTATCTCCATCGTTGGACCTTCATTGTCCTGACTCCCGGATAACTTCGGTACCATCTGATCCTCTTGAAGTAGCACCTCCCGGGTTGGTTTTTCAACCACTGTTTTGATCGTATCACAAACTTCGGCCATCAGAAGACCTTGATCGTCGTCTTCCTGCTTCGCCAAATTTGCCTTGATCTCACGCTTGTTCGGCTCTGGACAATCCTTCGCAAAGTGACCCATCTCATTGCAGTTGTAGCACTTGAACTTTGACATATCAAAGTTCTGTGGCTCCTGCTTGTTAGATCGGTCGGCCTTTCCATTACATTGTGGCTTGCCTCTTCCTTTGCCTTTTTTGATGTGTCCGTCGCGCTTCATGTTACTTGAACCTTTTCCGTCCTCCTTCCTTTACTACTTGGGGTCTCCCAATCTGCGCGCATGTACAGGAGTTGATCTTCACCTCCTCCCTTGCCTTTTCGACAACCGCGGGCATTCTCTTCCCATGTCTGCAGGCGTCCGATCACCTCCGTTATGGTCATGTCCTCGATGTCGATAATCTGCTCAAGCGTAGCGATGATGTATGTGAATTTATCAGTCACAGAACTGAAAAACTTCTCCACAATCTCGACTTCATCGAGCTTTGCACCAAGCGCGCGGATCTCTCCCACCAATGTAGTTAGACGCATGGCGTAGTCGTTCACCGATTCAGTTTCCACCATCTGCAACTTGTGAAGTTGGCGCTTCAGCACTTGTGCCCGAGCCTTCGTGACGCGATCTTCTCCAATCCTCATCTCTTTGAGTGTGTTCCATGCCTCTCTTGCCGTCTCGTACTCCGCCAATGTCATCAGCACAGAGTCCGGTACAGACTGGGCTATGGCGGCCATGACACCTTCGTCGCACTCATCGTCGACGTCGTCGTCGGTGACTTCCTGCCACACTCGGAGGGTTCGGACAATAATCTTCATCTTTACGGTCCACACGCCGTAGTTGGTGTCGGTCAGCATCGGGTACTGGATGGGATGTTGCGATGTGCCGTTACGTTGGTGCCGCCCGTTTGTCCACCGCTTGTCGCTGACTTTCCGCCCTTCTTGTTCGCCTTGGAGCCGTCTTTGTCAGACTTGTCCCTCTTTGAGCCGTCGTTGCCGGACTTGATCCCCTTGGAACCGCCTTTGCCGGCCTTGTTCGTCTTGGAACCGTCATTGCCGAACGCTACAGACTCCACGTCGCTCATCGTGGATCGTCGAGGCTCTAGATACCAATTGTTGGCTTTTGATCATTAGATCGAATCACCCAGGAACCAGACTTGCCACGTGCAAAGCAAGCTTCAACTAAGCAAGCAGCTGGATGGATTCTCTCCGGGGCTAGCACTGATACATGTGTAACTCGCCGGAACCTTTTTACGTGAAGCTGGCTATCGATTCAACGGAAAACGACTCGACGTAAACTGATAGAGAAAACCAATATGATGGCTACAGGCTCGTATCAAGCTTGTTAGAAATTTGCTTTGCTTTTCGTTTTTCTGTTCGGTACGTTTACAAGGGCTGGGGGTACATGTATGGGAAATGATCCCCTACAGCCGGCTGATGCGAACTCGTTCGCCGACCGCCTTCATAACTGTCGGATGGGATTTTCATCCAACGGTTCAGCGTTCACCTGCAAACCGACCGAGAGTGGCCACCCGGTTGCAACTAGAGGTCAGTCGCAGGGGCCCTTTGCAACAGCCGGCCTGTTGGAAAGGCAACGAGGCGAAAGTGGAGGCGATTGGGGATCGGCGGCGACAGGGGTCAACGGTGTCCGCCCCGCAGCACCCTCTCCGGCGACTACACCTGCAGGACCCTCTCCGGCGACTACACCTGCAGGACCCTCTCCGGCTACTTCACCTGCAGGCGGTGCGAGCTGGGCGTTTTCTGCGTCACGGAGAAATCAGTGGAGGCGAATCAAGGGGGCGAGGACAGGGCGGCCGCTTCGATCTGCTTCATCCGAAGGAGGGGATCGACGACGACGAGTTCCAACGGCGCAACCTAGACTACAGCAGCGACAGGTACAATCCTCGTCCCCCTTCTCCTCATTGCACGGGTTAGGGTTTGGGTGTAGTTTCTCTCCCTTCTCCCCTCGCCGCCGCCGTGGTGGTGATGAGAGGACGCATCTGCCGCCGCTAGCCTGTGTTTAATTTTTGATAGGTAGTCAGTGTTGAAAACTACTTGCTACTTTGATATGTAGGCAGTGACTGCACAAGTAAAGCGCTGAACGCTGAAGATTTTTTGTTTTCTCTCTGATAGTTGAACCAGAGCACATGTTGCAGTATTTTTCAGTATGATTTTTGTAGATAATTTTGATGACCTGTGATACATGTCTGCTCTCTGATATGTTTTTGAACTAGAGATCTTGTTGCAAATAATTTCAGTATGTTTTGTTGTCTCTAGAAATGCTCTGTTGCGTGTTTGTTGCAAAGAAAAACTGTATCAACATGCCCTTTTTCCTTTTTTTTCTAATATCATTTTCATCCTTTAGTTTCAACATGTTTTATCCTTCCTTTGTTGCGTCCCTGCAGCATGATTTTTCAAACTCGATGGTCCGCAAAGCGGTTGCGTGATATCGCTAATAGCATCAACGATGACAAGAGAACCATCTTGAGCAAGTCTAGTTTCGGCGACATGATGTATACTTCTCCCTTTGCTGCTCCTCCTGAAGAGCTCGTCGATTTCGTAGCGATGAGGATTGACACCAAGAAGCGGAAGTTCACGTAATGCTTTTGATTACGTTTATCTTTTTTCTGGTGTCCTTGTTGTTTGTTTCTTTTCCTCGCAACATGTGTTCACTTTTTTTGGTTGTTGTTGTGTGTTGCAGAGTTAACAACAAGACCATCAGTTTCAACAAAGACATGGTGAAGAAAATTTTCAATGTCCCATCCGGTGATAGGCCTGTTAAACTCTTGAAAAGAGGCGAAAAATCTGAGTTTCGAGAGCTTTATTTGGATGGTATTAGGTAACATGTAGCCTATACAACTAACATTCTAATGAACGCAGCAGATGACGACGCAGACACAATTGAGAGATCATGGATTTTGCTATGTCTTGCACTTGTCCTTGCCCCTGGCACTGGCAACATGGTACCTATTGAGTATGCAGCGAGCCTTATAGTTTTGGGTAAGGCCTTGGAGGAATATGCGTGGGACGCACATATCCTAGACGACCTTATGAAGGAGGTCAAAATATACCAGGAAAAAAGAATGCAATATGATGGTTCAGGGAAATTTTTCTCCATTGGCGGCTGCCTCCCCATCCTTCCGGTACACTATCATACATCCTCTTTTGCAACAATTGAGTTTCTGTCATGTTATACACCACACGAATATGTGCTGATCAGTACTATTACTAATTTGTTTTTCGCAGATAATCTACATGGATCATATTAGTATACCTAGAGCATGCATAGTTGACCACAACATCAACTACTCACTGCCGAGGATGTGCTTTGTGTCCGACTTGGATTTCAGTGCCGTTATAGCCGTCGACACCAACAACCTTGACTTGCACAATGCGTTCGGAAAGCGCAATGTAAGTTTGTAAGCTTTCCATTTTGTTCATATAATGTTTTCCTTTTTGTTTTATTGTGGTTTGCGGGTTCGCAACCGCTGATTGTGGTTGGTTTCGCAAGTGCATTTTCTTTTTTGCAAACATGTCCTTCTCACATCATTGTTTCTTAACATGCAGTTCGTCCCCTTATCCTATACACCCTACGCTGTTTCCAGTTTCAAGTCCTACATCGAGCAGCTTGTTGAATTGAATCCAAAAGATGGGGTTGTTGCAAATCAAAAGCCCCTACCTGATGTGCCCGAGCCCTCTAGCAAGCAACCAGCAGCACCTCCAATAAACACGGAGAACATCGATGACGTTGAGCCCTCTGCCCAAAGAAATGTTGCAACTCAAAGACCCCTACCTGATGTGCCTGAGTCCTCTAGCAAGCAACCAGCACCACCTCCAACGAACACGGAGAACATTGATGATGTTTGCGGTTCTTTAGAAGAGTGGCTCCACCAACTGCCTTCGATGAAGGATTTAGAGGTGAAT
This sequence comes from Bromus sterilis, assembly GCA_950022295.1. Lineage (NCBI taxonomy): Eukaryota > Viridiplantae > Streptophyta > Magnoliopsida > Poales > Poaceae > Bromus > Bromus sterilis. Next base: position 275,308,915 of record OX465599.1, on the reverse strand, counting down.
TACTCTTCTTTAACTAGAGGAAACCTACTAATTTTTGTCGCAAAAGTGTGAACACTGCTAACGTTTTCTAATCACCTTTTTGTTGTTGTTTTGTAGCTCCCACCGCATTTTCAAGAATTATATGAGAAGCATAGAGACCTTTATGCTACGGAGCTAAAGTCTGCTTTCAACTCATTCCAGTCCACGTTGCCAATCATGTTCTGTACGCGCATGGGATTGTTGCTAGTTGACGCACACAAAGCTGGACCCAACACGAAGGAGCAAAATGATGAAGATGAAGGCGATGGGGTCACTTTCAACATCCCTGGAGCCTCCACGGCAACATGCACAAATGGCAACACCGAACAGGCAGAAGCCGGACGCAACAATGAGCCCAAACTTGATGCAGATATGCAGCCACCAAACTCAGATTCAAGGAGCACCAACCCCGGTGATATAGTGCCAGAAGACGAACGCAACATCACAGGAGACCGCAACACCGAACAGGCAGAAGCCGGACGCAACAATGAGCCCAAACTTGATGCAGATATGAAGTCACCAAACTCAGATTCAAGGAGCACCAACCCCGGTGATATAGTACCAGAAGACGAACGCAACATCACAGGAGATCGCAACACCGAACAGGCAGAAGCCGGACGCAACAATACTGCAGATCGCAACAGTGAGGAAAACAATGTATCTGCAACTCAATATTCAGACCAGAGCAACATTCAACTCAAGTTCAAGGATTTGGATTTGGATTTGCCTCCTGTGAACCTAACAAGAAGGGAAAGCACACTTGAAGAAGGGGGTTCATTCGGCTTGTTTGAGGAGGGCAGTGAGGAGGATCTGTTTTTCAAGGGTGAGAGTCCTATCCCATGCCCCTCTTCACCCGGTTCACCTTCAAACTTCTTTCTTGTGAAACACCACAGCGGGGAAATTATGTTTGATGAAACACCAAAAGGGACGCCAAAGACGGTATATGATGTGACTCCAATCGCAACAAAGCTCCCACTGTCAACAGGCCCTGCAGGTTAGCAACTTTTTCATTTGTTCAAATAACAGAAATTGAGAAGTCTTGAAATTTTTTTCTCTGTGCTTTTTGCAGAAGAAGGGGTTGATGATACAAAAGATGTGGTTGCTGAAGTCAGCAGCGGTCGCAGCACTGACGAGAAAAAGCCAATCAAGAAGAAGAGGTCTGCAAAGGCGCTACAGAAAGAGACGAAAAAGATAAAGCTTGACGCCGTCGAAGACATCAAGGTTGACGCCGTTGAAGACATCAAGCTTGACGCCATCGAAGACGCTTTGTACAAGCAATTTGTCGATACTCGTTACATGATAAAGAAGAAAAAGCGAGGCGAAGTTCCGTGAGTGATGTTTTCGCAACATTTTTCTTGTCTCTTGCTTTATTCTTATCCACTTTCTGTGTTGCACCTCTACCCTAAACCCGGTGTTGTTTTTTCCCAAGAAACAGCCCTCCCTTCATCAGTATTGGCGGGTTTGAAACCTCATACCAACATTTTAGCAACGGCCTCAAGAAACGTGCTCATCTAAACAATGAGGTGATGTGTCTATACATTGAAAGCTTCAATATGGAGCATGGAACGAGCACTAACCCGCCAAGGAAACAAGCATTCCCAGTTCACTTTAGTCTTAGTCACCGTCACCTAATTAAAAATATTTTTTATATAGTTTGTTTACTCACCGCAACACCCAAACTAAAAATTTGTTCATGTTTTTCTTATTTTTGTATATGCAGAGCAAGCTTTCCGTTGATCCAAAATCATTCGACCCCAAGTCGTGCTACAAAGATTTCAAAAGGTTATGTGAAGGAAACAAAAAGCTTCAATCAGATCTGGTTGGTCTTGTTGTGCTCAAACTCAATTCCACATTCTTTATTTTTGTCCTAGATGTTCTGACTTGCTTTTTTGTTCTAACCTTTGTGTCTTATTTATTTTTCTAGTTGTTCTTCACCATCGTTGGGAAAGAACATTGGGCAGTTGTTGTTGCAAATCTTCCTCTAAAACAGTTCAACAGAAGGGGGTAAGATTAGGTTCCCCTTTATTTTATTTTATTTTTCGTTTCTTAATTTTGTATTTAGCTATTCCGACGAATATTTTTGGAGTCTTGCTTATCTTTATCTTATTTTACTTTCCTAGTTGTGGTAAGTCATGCGCGCGATACAAAGTTCCTGGTAGAGAACTTTTTTGAGTCATCCTATTTTTCTGTTCATATGAACGAAATTTATATGCGATTTTCAAAATAGGGGAATCCAAATGAAACCCTTTTTTGTTCAGTCTATCTGGAATGCTTTTGTATAATATGAATTAATTAGAAATAGGAATACGGTCTATGTTTGCTGGAAAATGTGTGTTGCAGTGTGGTATGGCCATCTTCTTTTAATCTTTGCACAGATTTCTGTTGAAACATTTTTTCTTTTTATCTTTTTGACCCTTATTTTTGTTGTTGCAACAAGCAGTTTATTTTTGTGTTTTGATGGATGTGTGATTGCTTCATATCATTCAATGTGCAGATAACAAATTTCAAGACTTTGGCCAGAGAAGGAAACCCGTGGAACATTGACTTTGATTCTTTCAAGAGGTTTAGTCCAGAAGAGTACCCAAGGAAAACGTCAACGTAATATTCGTTTACTTTTCTTCATGTTTATATAGAAGTCAACTGCTCTTTTTTATATTGTTTTTGTGCTTCGCAACACCACTCACCGTTTTTATTTTTTTTATTTTTTTACAGATATGATTGTGGCTTCTTTGCTATCCTATATTTGGAGAACTTCACTGGCAATGCCATGAAGTCTTTCAAGACGGTATGATTTTCTATTCTTTTTCACAAAATGCAATTTCCTCATCTTAAGCAACTTTTACATGCCATCGCAACTGAACACTGTTTGATGTGGCAACATTTTCAGGATATCAAGTTGTTGATCAACGCCCGTAAGTATGTTGCATCAAAGCTTCTCCAACACCCCTTCAACAAGCTTGATCCAAGTGTTGAACTAGATAAGCTACTTAAGTCGTCTTGAACGCAACGTGTTGCTCGCTGTTGTGGCTTCTAGAACCTTATGTTCAATTTAGGTTTCTTTTTTTTCCTTATTTTCGGTAGTTGTGTATGTGCTACATATATGTAACCGACACACTGATCAGTTTGGATGTTCAGTTTGATGCGACGAACTATGTGTAACCTGCTAGAAACCATATTTTGAATTTTTTGCAAGACATGCTGTTCGCTGCATATCACTGGGGGCAAACATTTGTTTTTGCTGATGATTTTTTTACTTTTGTCTCATGAATCCTTTTGGTTTGCTGTACTCGCAGATATATGTCTTTTTTTCTCATGCATTATTGTGTTGCTGTACTTGGAACTTTACGGATGTTCAGTCGTTGTAGTATGAGTAAATTAGAGAATTTCTTTTTGAGAAAACTTTGCACCATGTTGCATGGCTTTGTTGCGGCCAGATTAGGAGGAGGAGAGGCAGAAATTATTGCCTTGTTTCCGCAACAAGAAACTTGCAATAATTAACCGCAACTGTAGGCATGTTGCTGACATTTTTTTGTGATAAACTTGCAATAATCAAGTAGAAAGGAGCAGCATCAATTAATAATTTAAAAGAAGAAACAAGTTCATAGTATGCAACAACCTATGGTAACATCCAGGACACAAATAACACATATCCAGGAACCAAAACAACACTTATCCCTGAAAAGTTGCAAAATTGGGTCTACTGGTTGATTAAGGGAGAGAAAAAATGATCATTTTCACAGCCACATGCAACTCATAGTCTAAGTTGTGTGGCCCTCGCAACATCAGCATCAATTTCCATCTTAGCTTTCAAGTAAACACATTCTTGGACAGCGTGTCCAACCTCGTTGCAGAACAGGCATTTAGATGACGCGGCCGTCGCAGCCTTCAGGTATTCACAATTCTGCACATTGTGATCTCCCCCGCTGCAATAATTGCACACAATATCACACTTTTTGGCTCGAGGCGTCCTTTTGGACTCTTTCTTAATCTCTTCTTTCTTTGCTTTCTTCTTTTGCTCATCATCTCTTTGCTCAAGAAGAGTCTTCCTTTTTTTTTCCTTTTCACTTGGCCTCCCCTTCTTAGGAACACGGGCTGGGTTTTGCAACATGTTTGTGCTCTCTGGAACAGGTACAACAGGATCTGCGGGTGTTTCATTTTGCATCGCAACTTGGTGCTGCACCACCTCCCCTCTCCTTGCTGCAAGAATGGCAGGTTCAAGAACTATTATTGCATCATCCAATATTTTGTACGCATCATCATTACAACATGCATTGGAGGCCAGCCATGTCAACCTTCGGCACAAGGAGTTGTATTTGAGAGTGTTTGTGGAGGCATGACCAAAGTCTAGCAGGCGCCCAGTCCTTCCCATGCTAGCCGTGGCTGATTGAGACCACCTCTCCAAAAAGTAACGCTGCGGGATAACTTGCACATTTAGCTGCACCATCTCCTTTAATATGTGTGCACAAATCAGGCCATTCATTTCTAAGTAGTGGCAACTGCACTCGAACATTTATTCTTCCAACTCAACATGTACCGAGTAGAGCTTTGGGTTCTCGTAGTAGCTAGATTTGAGTTCAAAAAGAAGCCCTCCCCCCTGCTGCAAAGGTAACGGGTTGATGATGTATCCGGTCGAGTTGGACAACTGTTTCTGGAACTTCGCAAAGACGTTGCGGGTGTAGAAGCTGGCTGCCTGACGCTCAATATTGTACCTATAACGTCACAACATATTTAGTTTCTGGTAAATAAGATTGCACCAGAGAATCATTGTTTGCAACCAACACTAAGAGCATTGCAGATTAAAATCAAAAAGGAAAAAAAATCATACCGAGAGTAAAACGGTGGAGCAATTGTTTCGCCAACGAAACAGGCATTATCCTCACGATCAAGCATTGTCTCTTGGCACATTTCATATTGTTGCACAAACGTCCAAACAGAATCTGCTGGATGGATCAACGTCTTGAAATATGAGTTAAGACCTTCGGACCTGCCGGTTGTGCTTGTGAAGGGAAAGAATTTGTTCTTGAAGTAGGCTGGGGCCCATTTCTCTTTGGTCCGCCACATGTTTTTAAGATGCTTGTTCTCCACCACATCGAAGCAATGCAACATGTGCTGCCAATTTTCCTCAAATTCATCAATAGTCGCCGAGTCATTGATGACTGTGTAAAACACTTCCGCAAACACTTCATCTCGCAACGGCCTACCAATCTTCTCACGGGCCTTGCGAAGCACATGCCACTTGCAGCACCTATGAGTGGCGTTGGGGAACACCTTTTCAATAGCTGCTGCTATAGCTTGGTCTTGGTCGGTCATTATGTTTGTTGGATGCTCATTGTCCATGGCAATCATCCATTGCTCAAACACCCATTTAAACGTCTCCATTTGTTCATTTGGTAGCAATGCACATCCGAGCACAACAGTCTGAAGGTGGTTGTTGACCCCAACAATAGGAGCAAAAGGCATGTTGTACTTATTAGTGCAAAAGGTTGTGTCAAAAAACACACAATCCTTGTATTTTGGGTACAACGCCCTTGTCCTTCCGTCCACCCAAAACAGCGCAACAACGGAGTTTGTCACAGGATCCGTTTGATTTGCATAGAAGAATTGAGGATTCTCAGCCTTCCTCCTCTCAAAGTATTGCACTGTCATGTCCATGTCCCGAAACGACAATCCTTGCCGAAACTTGGAGCGTGCATTCGAAACATCTCTCTTCACATATGGCAGCACTCTGCTGTCACCTCCATGTACCCTACCAAGCATACCCATGCACTCCGAAGTCGATAGGTTGGTGTCATGTATTTTCAACAACAGATGGTAATCCTCGGTAGGTATCTTGCGATGCGAGCGGTAGTACCTAACACGCTCCTGCTGATCCATCAAAGGGTGTGTATGCTCCCCAACAAAGCATGTTACGGTCCATCGCCCCTCTCTAAGACCAACAATGAGATGGGCCTTGCAATCATGTCGCAACATTCTATTTTTTTTGTCACTTTCTAGTGACATCCATCTCAACACTTGCTTGTCTGCTGGAGTTTCTTATCTCCGTTGCAATGCTCTCCTAGGTGCTACTTGTATCCAATTTATCACTCTCTTTCCTAGCATGTACACATTCAAACACTCTCCTTATAAGCTTGGGAGCACCCCTCTTCTGGCTGTTCCTCGAAGAAGAAATCCTCGTGCCGAATCCTAACTTGAAGGCATAATCGTTGTAGAACTTTTGAGCATCCTCTATTGTGTCAAACACCATGCCAACATAGGGAGGAAGGGGTTGCGATGAAATATCTCCTTCGTCATCCTCATCTTGATGCGCAACACCCCCATCCAGCAAGCCATCAGAATCTCTAGCATGAGGGAAGTCCCCCTGAACATAACTTTCTTCTCCTTCAGTGTTAGCTTCCTGCAATTATTTTTGTTTCAAAAAACTTTTTAGTTGCAACTCTACCATTTTTCATTGCAATGCATATAAACCAATATCATATTATTTTAAAAGTTGCAAGCACAAGCAAATGTTTTTAACTTGCAACACAATATAATTCTGCAGTAACTATGTAAGACTTTTTTCTGAAAAGAGGTTGGGGGATTTTTCTGAACATAACTTTGCAATTTGTTACAAAGGATTCCAATATCTAGTTCTAGGGTTTCAGAGCAGGGCATGTGCGCAAATTTCATGTACAGAAAGTAGAAGGGAAAAGTTTCAAAACTTCACCATTCCATGCTGAATTCCTGCTTGATGCCCTTCAGAGAACACCACCGGCGGATTCTGAAACCAATTTGCAACATGAGCTAATCGCGGCGTCTCATGGGTTCTGGTCGGAGCAGAAAAGGCTTGCCGCGCTCGATTCGCATCAGATCCAAGCATATCCCGCGCTATATGATGCGCCATGTTTCCTTGTTGCACAAGCCCGGCGGCGCCGGCGGCTAATCCGGACAGACAAGGGGGCCGGCGCGCGAGCCGTCGCGCGAGCCGCAGTAGGTGGTGGTCGGGGTGGGGGGAGGGGGAGAAACAGAGGTGGATTCAGGTCTTTGCAACAAAGGCTCCGTTGCAACGGTCTGAACACAACATAGGCTCTGTTGCAATGTCCGTTGACTGAGCTACCCGGGATCGGACGGCTCCGGTTTAGTCAATCGTGCGGTTCTGCGGGCGGCGGAAAATCTCAAACCTACACCCGGTTGACGCGTAGCGTTGCCCTACATGTATATATACTAGACTAGCTACTATCAGACCGAACCGGCTAAGAAACCTAAGCCTACTCGGTTTGCGCGTACAAGTCCAAATCGGATCAATACATGCATATGAAAACTAAACCGTGTTTTACTCCTACAATCGCGTCGTCTGCGGTTCACCGCCGTCGTCTCGAATCCTTCATAGGGCCGCCCTCTTCCGATCCGCACAACCAGAGCGAAACCCCTACCGATTCGTGAAGAGATTTTTTTATCACACTAGAAAAATGTCTGTGCGTTCCTACGGGTGACAATTCAAGTAATGAATGAAATAAAATAAGTAAATTGCATATAACGGTTTCTAAAATTCTTGCTCTTCCATTATTTTAGAAAAATATCTTCTTGTACTGTTAATATTACTTTGTGAGGATGGAATGCATGAATAGTAGTATGAAGTGACACTAAGACCGGGAAACAAAAATAAAGCGGCTTGCACATTTCATTCAACCATTGAGGTTAGGTGTATTACCACGGTACCTTTCTCACGAGCTCGCCACCGCTCACTTGCAAGCCCTTTGCCTTCGTCTATTCATCTCGCCACCCTGTCATAGCCTCCCTCTCCTCCACCCGTCAACCTCCCTCCCGTCATGGGCCTCCTTCCTCAGATGTCCGATGAGTGCCCCCTCCTTTATGGATCCAATAAAATGATATCCATGTTTGACTACTTCTATAAGAAATATAATGGTTCCAATAAATTGATATCTGGAGTTGACTAATTTGAAACTTATTTTTTGCAGTGTGTGGACACTTAAACAAACATGATTTATGTAATTTATAGACACTTGAAGCAGGCAAGCGGAAAAAAAACTAAATAGACTGCAACATTGTCCATGTGTGGGACTCAACTTAATGTATCTTTGTTCAAAATTAGTGTATTGCAGGACATTATAAATGGCTTTAAGAATTCAATTGTGCTCTACCCTACATGCATGCCCACATTTGTGTTTGAACACAAACATCCTTGATGAACCAAGTCGCGGGATACACAAGCATCCGGATTGTGGACGGATAATATACAACATCTAGTTTGATGATGCACTTGTTCTGGGAGTAACCTACAAGAAAATCAACCATCCATTCCCATCTTCTATTAAATTGAAGACATCGGTTTGCTCTACTGCAAGTACTGCCACAATATATAGGTTGAGATTCTTTCTGGTTCTTTCTTATCTACAAATATAGGAAATAAGAAAAAGTATATAGTGATCAATGTTGTTGACAAAATTATGTGAACTCCTTCTAGCTGATAAATCATCGATGTTTCTGTGCCATCATGAAAAGGGAAGAAAAAATTGCGAACGTAAATAATAATCTTCCCTAGTCTGTGACTATAATCATATTTATTATCACATAACATGTTACCATCTTGCATAGTTAGTGACTATATTAACATAGTCAGCCAATAATGAAAACTCTTGACCTTGTTCACACAAAAACAATAAAGTCTAGAATTAGTTGTTTGTTTTACAGACTTCCGTTGAACAGAGTCGCACCTTTGCTCCGGATGCCTTGGAAAATTGGATCTCCTGGGAAACCCTAGAAGTGAAGATTTTCATGTGGCTCGCGCTCCAAGCGTGCCTATGGACGGCAGACAGGCTCGCCCGGCGCGGTTTGGCATGTCCGGAGTCGTGCCCGCTTTGCTGCCAGGAGGATGAGACCGTGGATCATCTCCTCATTTGTTGTTCATTCTCGGGACAGATTTGGTCCGAGATGCTTCTTCCACGCCTCCATTCCTTCCCCATAGTGTAAGCTTTGTGAGTGGTGGCCATCTGTTAGATCCTCGGTGAACTGTGTGGCCTTCAGGCGTGCCCTCAACTCTCTTATCAGCTGCACCTATCGGATGATGTGGCTGGAGCACAACCGTCAGGTATTTGATAAGAAGGTGCAAATGTCACGAGTTGTCGTCACGATGATCGAATCTGAGTGGACATTATGGGGTCTGGCTCATCAGGCCACCGTGGATGACGATATGGGCTAGGTTAGACCTGTGTTAGAGGGGTGGTATGAGGTGCTCCTCATATGTATAGTGTGATATCTAATGTATGTGTAATTGTTGCTCTATATCCCCCTTTTCTTAATATATAAGACATGCATTCCGTGCGATCTTAAAAAAAAGACTTCCCTTGAACTGTAAATGCGTTGTCAGAAAGTCAGATTAAACAATCTACAGTTAGGGCAATGCCGCTTACCAAAGCATCAGTGTAGAAACTAAATAACACTAAGGATAAATTTCTACGTTTTGTTACTCGTTTCATAAAGCATGAAGAAATAAGAATGACTACCAAAGTTCCAAAAAAATATCATCTTCAGGATGGTGACGACTCGAGGCCAAGTATGTCAGTTTTAGCATCGACTCGATCGCTCCATTAGGTCCTGCAAAATTGCCCCGATTGTGATGCAAGATTATCCGCTATAACACTAAAGAATGAATACAGAATTCCCAAAAAAAAGATCTAATCTTCACATAAAAACTGAATGATTGCTTAATCATATAAATAAAACAAAATTTTTGATTGTAGAGCTTTGGAATTTACTATCACATGTGCGCTATCCCGATACTCATCATCTTTATTATCTTCACCATCATGCTCCATCTCTTCTCTTGCTAAAATTATCACACATCTCAAAAGAGGGCGTGGGAAAAAACGTGATTGAATTTCAAGAAGTGTGTCTCTTCTACTCATAATCTTTGATCCCGGCGAGAGGGTTAGGAGCAATTAGGCATCATACAGCCTCGTTGTCAAAACCTGAGAGCTAGGCGTTGTCCTACTCCGGCCGCTGTCATATCTAGAGAGCAGAGCAACCAACGCCGCTGGGACTGCGGGGTTGGGGAGCCTGCTCTTGGATGAAGGTGGTGAACGGCTGCCTCCCTAACACCACCGTCCACGGGCGACATGACATCCCATCCGACTCTGACTGTGACGGGATATACTTAGGGCTTTTTCCGACATAGCTGCCGCGCTGCCAAGTTCATAACCCATGTGAGGGATCTCCAAGGAACCTGTACCGGGAAAGGGAGAGAACGGAGGATGAGGGAGCGCGAGGTCTCCGCCCCATCTTTGTTCTAAACTGGGTAGGGAATCCCGCACGGGGGAGATGACGGGCGAAGGAGTCTTTTTTCATATAGATAAAAGGCTAGGCTCGACTTTACTGCTAAAGCCAAACAGCAACAGAACAATCCCAAATCATACAACAGTATAGCAAATGACCATCATCAAAAGCCACAGGCGGCACCATGGCATGCAGGCCAACGTCAAGCAAACATAAGAGAACAAGTCTGAAGGCATAAAAGCCACGGAAGCATAAGGACCGACGTTAAACTAAAGGAGCCACGACTCAAACAACAATGGGGTTCGAAGGAGCCCGAGGGAGAGAGGAAGCTTGCCGAGGAAGAAGCGGTGCTGCCAGTAGTTTGATACGCAGGATGATGGCCTTCAGTTCGTCCTCGTCTTCAGGCTTACTCATCGGACTCCAGCTCTGTAGCAGGGCGACCAATTTAAACAAACAGTCAGCAGGGCATCTGGGAAATACATTCTCAATAGTAAATTTGTTACGAGTAGTCCAGAGAATCCAAAAACACGCAGGGAAAACAATCCAAAAAATTCTCCGAGAGGAGGAAGGCAACACTTTAGCCAAAGCCCGCACCTCCCCAAAGGTAGACGGGTTCCAGGAAACGCCCAACCACAACCGAACACAACTCCACATGAAAAGAGCCAACTGACATTGAAAAAAGATGTGCCCGTATCCTCAGAGAGGCCACATAGACAGCAAGCATCCGACGTAATACCGTTACGCTTCAGAATCTAATCAGAGGCCGGGAGTTTACCCCTATACGCTTGCCAAAGAAACACCTTGAATTTGGGCGGCACCCTAGCCTTCAAACCGGGGAAAAGTGACCAGAACGACGACCACCCACAAGTGTCGCATATAGGGATTTAACCGTGAACTTGGAGGAAGTAGACAAGGTCCAAGAAATGAAGTCCTCTCCCTCCGAGAGCACAGGAAGCATGCCAACGAGACGTTGCCAGTCTTCGAGCTCATCAGGATAGAGGGAGCGACGAAACTTGAAATCCCAATTATTAGCCGCCAGATCCGCAATGGAAATATCCTGACCCGAGCAGTACGAGAAAAGGACACAGAACACCACCGACAATCTACCTACGGGGTGCCACAGATCAATCCAAAACCGAACAGAGCGCCCATTATGCACAGAGAACTTGGCGTGCGAGAGACAACTCCCTAACCTTGCAGATAGATCGCCAAAACTGGGATCCACCCGAGGCCGGGGCCATCAGAGGGGCCGAGGAGGGGAAATATTTGCCCTGAAGGCAACAAAACCAGAGAGGTTTCGGACCCGGCTCCCCAAACACCGAGGAAATCCTCCACCACCACTTAACTAACAGACAGTTGTTCATGACAGAAGTATTAAGAATGCCCAGGCCCCCATCCTTCCGGGGCCGGCAAATCAAAGTCCACTTAACCATACGATATTTCTTTTTGTTGTCAGTCGCATTCCAATAGAAATTAAGACGGTGTTTGTCCATAGCCAAGTGGGAGATTCCATGCATCCTATAGAATCCCATCGTATACATAGGAAGGGAGGAAAGGCACGCGTTGATAAGGAAAATTTTAGCCGCTTGAGAGTGGTGCCGTCCTCGCCACGGCATCACCCTATTACCCACTTTCAGAACAATTGGGGCCAAGTCTTTGGACAAGATGGGGGAGGTGGAGATGGGGATCCCCAAGTACTTGAAGGGAAAAGTGCCTAACTGGCAGTTCATTAAGTCAGCAATTCTGCGAGATTCCACATCAGAACACCCCCAAGGAGAGAAGCTCACTCTTGGCAAAATTGATCATAAGCCCAGACATCGCCTCGAAGCACAGTAGGATGAACTTAAGGTTAATCAGCCCCAAGTTATCATTCTCAACAAGGATAATTGTGTCGTCAGCGTATTGGAGGTGAGTGACACCATTAGGAATCAAATGAGAGGCCACTGGCTTGATGTGATTATGGCCAACGACAGATCAAACATCTGCGCCGACGCCCATTGGCAATGGCAATGAAGTAACTCGTGAGGCGATCCCCCTTAAGAAGCCAAGACACATGCCCACGCTGTCTCCAGAATTCCTCTTCGATCGTATGCAACTGCAGCAGCGAGTCTTCCAAAGCATAACGATGTTGCCACCCAGCATCATCAAGACCAACCGAGTCAGCCAATTCATCAAGGGCAGAAATGCGAGCCAGAAGGTCACCGTTGGCTTTCCGATCAGCAGCAGCACGGTTGGCCGCCCAACCCCTAAGGAATTGGCACAACAGTCTCGCACACTGTCTCCAATCATCTACAGAGCCAAAGGACCGATGTCCTTCAAGAAATAGCAACAAAAAATTTGACGATAGAAAAGGAACAAAGGTCTCAACCAACAGCCACAAAGAATCAAAACGGAATCGACTGGATCTTGCCACAACAAGGGGCACCGAGGAAAGCAATAGGGGGGTATGATCAGATCCGACATGAGAAAGCGCGACCAAAGAATCCCCCAGGAACAGGCCATCCCACTCAGGGGAGATGAGAACCTGGTCTAGAACCGAACGAATAGGCAAGCACTGGTGGTTGGACCAAGTGTAGCGCGCCCCCAAGCGCAGCAGCTCGCGAAGGGCCTCCTCGGCGATAAAATCATTAAACAGCGCCGCCCTCGACCAGCAGAAGTTGGGCGAGATCTTCTCCGACGGGTGTCAAAGTAAATTAAAGTCCCCACCAATGGCAACAGGAACAGTGGATGAGGCCAACTTAGCGGATAATTCCGCATGAAAATCCGGGGCAAAGGAGTGATCAGACAACCCATACACCACAACCAGTTCCCAGGAGCACCGGGACACAACAGAGGTAAGTTCAACACTAATAAAATACGTGCCCAAGCAAACATTTCTAATAGAGAAATCATCACATGCAGGCCCCACCAGGATACCCCCAGCCGACCCAATGGCAGGTAACCAATTCCACACAAAGCGATCCACACCACCGATCGTGTCCAGCTTCGGAACCGAGAAGGATTCCTTTTTAGTTTCAAGGAGACACAGGGGGTTAATAGAATGAATACGGATGTAATCCCGCAATTGGTCTCGGCGCCCCTAGCACCGATCCCACGAATATTCCAAATGAAGGCGTTCATTTGGTAAGATTTTTTATGCGAAGGCTTGTCCGTCGAACCACAGGACAAGAGACAGATTTAGAAGCACGCTTCCTACCTCGAATGGACGACCGGGTTGGGCCACAGCCAACCTATTTCCAACCTCCGGGGAAGGCTCAGGTCCACCCGTACACCCAGGAGAGGGCCGCACCGCAGCCGAACTAGCCTTGGCGAGGGCAGCCTGAGCCAGCTCATTTGCACGAAGAACCGATAACACCGCCCGGGGAGAAAGTCCCAAATCACCCAAAATAGTACCAGAATCTGAAGCCAAAGTGACAAAATGTGAATCGGGAAGGGAAGAAAAAACTGACCGCACAGGCGAGACAAGGGGGGAGGAACATAGGACGTACCAATCGGATCATCACGAGCAGCTTTCCGTTGCTCAGCACGTTGGATCACCGACAGCCCACCTCCCAAGGTCTGCTTGCTCTTCCTCGCCGTAGACACCGGCTTTTTGACCACACGTGACAGACCGGAAGGCGAGGTGTTGAAGTTCTCCACCGTAGTCAACAGGTCCTGCTCGAGGTTGCGGAAGAGGCCCGGCTAAGAGGATTTGGAGAGCGCCGCAGCCTGCGCTTCCCTGGCTTTGGCCCTGGCAGAAGTCTTACGGACTGTCTTGCGCTGCCGAGAAACCAAAGGCTCAGCCTCCTGAGCCACCGAGCGGGGAGGCGAGTCAACGATGCCCGAGAGCGAAGGGGAACCAGCCCTCTTTAGCCGGTTGGAGCAGACAGCCGAACCGGGGGAAGCAGCAGGATCCTCAGACATGGAAACCACAGGGGCGGGTGCAGGGGAGTTGTCTTTTTCGAGGATGGATTCCATGGCGTCCTTGAATCTGCGCTTGTGACCATCATACCCAGGTGGAGCCCGATTCGGGTACAGCTTCTGAATCCTAGGCCCAAGCGCCTCCCACTCCTACACGGTGAAAGGTGGGCCACTTCCCTCCTCGCTACCATCCTTGGGGTCATCATCACGAGACGCGGGTGGCGCTGGGGGGAGGGTGGGTAGAGGTCACAGGCGCACCCTCCACTCTCACTTTGATGTGGTACGCCTTAATCCCAGGGATGAACTCCACAAAACCATGCACCAGAGATGGATTCCGCACCCAGAGAGAAACACGCACCGGCCCCTGACGGCTAAGAGACCCCTCATCCACAGCCGTGGGCTTGCCCACAAGCTCAGAGAAGGCAAGGATGCCAACAACATACCGCATCTCAGGAGGCACATCGTCCAACAACACAATAGCTTCGACCAACGATCCAAAGGACCGGTCCACATCAGTAGCTTCCTTCACAGTAATGACAAGGTGATGGATTGGCAACGTGAAATAGGCGCTCTTAGATACCATGCGGAGGCACTCCTTGGAGGGGAACACCGCTCCGAACTCCTTTTCCGAAATCTGCTCCAGTTGCCAGTCCCAGTCCTCAGCCCCCCATTCCCGAAGTTCCTCCACCAATCCTTCCAAAGACGCCCCCCTTCCAGGATGGAGATGACATGAACGTTGAGGATCTTGGGATCATCCACCACTGCCTCCCGCCCCCCTCCAAACCAAAGAAGCTGCACCCCGGGAGCCCCCGTCCATAATGTTTGACCACCGGGGGAGGGTACCGGAGGTGCACTCGGCAGTAAGGTGTCCGTCTTTCCGGAAATTCAAGCAAAAGGGAGGGGATTGGCATTGGGATTGGAAATGATCCGGTTTGTGACAAGAGAAGCAGGTGAGGTGGGCGCCCTTGCCGCCTCCCATCGAACCAGATCCGCCACCAGAAGAGCTAGCCGGAGGAGGGAGAATGCCAGGTCCAGCGAACACGCTGCCCCCCCCATCATGGTCACCAAACTTACGCTTGTTCGAGAAGCCAAAACCAGAGGAGCCCCTGTTCCCACCATAATTGCGGCCGAAGGACGAGCCGGATTGGTTCGGGCCACGCCGCATACCAGATCTAGCGCTAGGATGGCGAGGAAGCGAGGGAGGAGGGGGAAGCGGATCCGACCCAGCCGAACCAGAAGAGCCGCCCACCTGGCCCGCAGCAGCACGAGGACGTGCAGCGTCCGCAGCGACCTCCCATGGATCCACCGCCGCCGCCGACGCCTTGCGGCGCTACTCCTCAACAAACCAGGGAGGCGGGGCCCCCCAATCCGCCGAGCCCTTGAGGGCAGCCTCCCTATCGGCCTTCTCCAGCTCCAGACGGGCACGAAGGGACGCCTCCTCTTTGGCGCCATCAACAGCCTCCTCAAGGAGAGTACCCGGCTGGGAAGCAGCAGATCCGTGATGATCCATGGAGACCACCGCGTCGAAAGGTCGAAGGAGGGGAGGTGGGGGGAGCTAGAACTATGCATCGCGGCAGGGAGGGGAAGAAGAGGGAACGGCGAATCTCGCGAGGAGCAGCGGTGACGCCTAGGGTTAGGTCACAGCACCCACGCTTGATCCATAAGTACCCACGGGGAGTGGGCCGGGGAGGGCCAGAGGGAGGTGGGCCAGGAGGGGGTCGCACAATGGGCCCAAGCCTGGTGGACGAGGGGTTCACAAGAGGGGTGAAATCATGCGAAAAAAAGTAAAAAATGTTGGGGCCGGTTGGCCCAGCATCCGGCCCAACAGAACACTACGGCCCAACAACAGAATGCACGGACAGCCCCAGCGAACCCAGCCCTAGGGTTTCCTCCCCCACCGGTGGCGCCGCCAACAGAGGAGGGGACGACGCCCCAGCGCCCAGCACCGAGCACGACGACCATGGAGGAGATGGAGAAGTCAGCGAGGAATCCGCGGCCAACCCAAAGAGCGGAGATCCAAGGATGATTGGGAGAGGAGAGGGAGGAAGTGCACGCTTAGCACCACGGCGGCGGACACGGGTCCAGCCCGGTTCAAGCGGCTCCAACCCACTGGCAAAGCTACGGCACCGCCCCCCGGGCGCAAATTTTCGGCGAGATCTAACCTCCACCAACGAAGAGGAAACCAGAGACAACACGGATTCCTCCCCCTCCGAGTCCGACGAAGCCACCCCATCCAAGGCCAAGAACTTATTCATGTTTGGTCTGCAGCAAGGCGCCCCCAACCGACGGCACCACAGAAACTGCAGGGGCCACACGGCACACCGGAGGAGAAGGAGGGGGGAGGGGCCAACATGCCGGGAGATAGGGGAGGTCACCCTCGGCAGGCAGGAAGGCAGCCGGGCGGGGAAGAGAGGGGGGAGCAGAGGAGGAGGGCAGGGGGGGAGACTTCAGCCGTGCACGAAGGAATCTTTTCCCCCGTTTCAAAAATAGGTGATGGGGAAAAGGAAAGATTCGGGCGAGCGAGAGATAAGTGGGAGATTGATGAAAAAAATATATCCATATATACCTAATAATAAAGGAAGGTGAGTTTCTCCTACTGTCATACATTTTTGTAGAAAACCCCTTGTAGTTTTAGTAAATAAACCCGCGCTCCTATGTCTACAGCAAAAAATAAGAAAAAAAACACATCAAAACTGTTGGAATGTGTTTATGGGCTGTATTTTTTATAGGGTATTTTATGGGCCGTCATTGAGCAACCGATTAAGTTTATCTATTGTGTTCATTTTTTTGGTTTTTAATTTGCTTCAGAATTTTGGCATTTTCTTATGATATCTAAATAATAAGATAATAACATAATTATAATTATAATATATTTTCATTTTTAACTAATTCGGATGTATTTGTATTTTTACCTACTGTGTTCATTTTCTTTTTCTTTCTGTTTTTTCTTTGGAACTTTTGTATTTTCTTATGAAATCAATTGTAAGATAATTACATAATTATAAGATATTTTAAAGTTATACAAAATCAGGCATATTCTTATGATATAAATTATAAGATACGTAATTACAAAATTATAAGATATTTTAATTTTTCTAAATCATATGGATATTTGTTTTTACCTATTGTGTTCATTTTATTTTATTTTTTGACTTGCTTCGGAATTTTGATATTTTCCTATGATATAAATTGTAATATAATTAGATAATTATAAGATATTTTAAATTTTTATTAAATTATATGTATATATGTTTAGTATATTTGTTCACTCGTTTCATCTTTTGTTTATGAACATATGCAATACTTCTAAATTTATTTGCAATCTTTCAAAATAAAATTAAGAAAAAAATGAATTTTAGTGAGATATTAAGATATGGTCTGAAATATTAAGTGGTATTTTATGTTATAAATTACATATTTTAAGATAGTCATTGTATTTTTTTAGTTCAAAAGAAGGATAGAAGCTATCATCTTTCGAATCACCATTAAATCATTTTTATAGTTCATTTTAGAGTTTATTCTATTTAAATGTGTTTATCTTTTTACTATCCTTAGTTATTCTGTTTAGATCATATAAATATATGTGTCTGCAATGTTAATCAATATTATATTTTTTGGTTTTGTACAAAATAATTATGCTTAAAAGTTCACTCCACCTTTAAAATTCCATCCTCCGCCTCGACATCCAGGCAATCAGAATTGTATTTTTACTTATCATTTATTATTGATTAATGCATATGACATCTTTCCATCTTAAATTTTTGTTTTACTCAAAATTTAATATTGTACTATTTTAGTAATATAAAGTATATATATATATATATAAAACGGACATGTACTATTTTAGTAACATAAAGTATATAGATATATAAAAAACGGACCAAAAACCTTATCCTTCGCTTATTAAAAGCCTAGCATGAGCTCGCTAACAACCTCGAGCGCTTCAATAGATCCTTCATGGTCCTCCTCCCCGAAGGACAGGTCTACACCTCCCTGGATGCTTTCCGGCCTATCTCTCTACAAAACTCAACCCCCAAAGCCATAATAAAACTTCTCACTAATAGACTCAAACATATCATTCATAATGATCATACTAGCTTCCTCCACAGACGCTCTATCGCAGAAAACTTCTTGTATGTCGTCAATGTAATTAGTACTTGCCACTTCGTGAAAAACCCGGCCATGATCTTCAAGCTAGACTTCAGGAAAGATTTTTTACTCTGTCTCCTGGGACTCTGTCCTAAATATCCTAAGCGGTGGAGGTTTCCTGCAACCCTTCTGCTCTTGGATACATAACACTTTGCTTAGTGATAAAACAACGATTATGCTCAATGGGATTCTGGGTTTCTGGATAAACTGTAAAAATGGCCTAAGGCAAGGGGACCCACATTCTCCCCCCCCCCTCACTCTGCAATATGTAGACGACACCCTTATCATTGCACATGCCTCCCCGGAAGCTGCAGGAATCCTTAAAGACATCCTAGATTCCTTGGCCTTGCCATGAGATTCACTATTAATTACAAAAAAACGGCCTTTACCCCCTAAAAAAGTGACTCCAACACCTCAAACAACATAGCTTTAAAAATGACCTGCCTAGCCTCCTCCTTTCCACAAATTTATCTAGGCCTACCACTTTCTCCCTTTAAACTAAACTCTTCTGTCTTTAACACTATAGCCCATACCTACCAAAATTTCATACAAGGATGGATAGCTAGACTTCTCTCCAAAGGTGCAAGTTTCACTAACATAACCTCTGTCGTTGAATTTTAATTTTTTATTTTATGTTTTTATTTAAGCTACACACAAAAAAATTAGATGACCTTTGTAGGATCTTTTTTGGACCAATGAAAAAACTATCACGGAGGCCAGCTGCCTTGTGGCGTGGAAAGATGTCTGCAAGCCTAGAAAATTTGGTGGCCTTGGATTCAAAAACCTAGACGCCAAAGCAATTGCTTGCTCATGAAAACTACTTTCAAACTACTTCAAAACCCTAACTTACCTTGGGTACATTGGTTCCAGCTTAGGTACTCCAAAAATATAAGCCATCCATCTTATGAAAAACTGTAAATAAACAGATGCATGCACTCATAAATATCTCTATTGTACTCTCTAATGACGGTTCGTCAATCTTCTTATGGCATGACACTTGGCTTCTTAACGAACCACTAAAAAACCTTTCCCCGCTCAATTTTTCCAGTCAACTAAGGATATGGTTCTAGTGAGTACTGTACATAAAAAAGGTTTACAAGCTAATTCATGACCCACAAGTGTAGAGGTTATATCATAGTGATACGTCTCAAACGTATCTACTTTTCCAGACACTTTTTCTATTGTTTTGGCTTCATTCTTGCATGATTTGACGAAACTAACCCGGACTGACCCTGTTTTCAGTAGAGCTGCCAGTGTTGTTTTATATTATGCAGGTTTCTGGATATTTAGATACGCTGGAAAAATCCACAAAAATCAAAAAAAAATCAGCGTTCCTGAAGCTTCGATGATGCCAAAGGGGGGCCACAGGGCATCCAGGGGGCACCCAGAAGGGTGTGGGGCGCGGCCCAGCCCCTGGCCGTGCCACCTGCCCTCCTGGGTGGGTCCCACACCGCCTGGTGCCCTACCTTGGCCCTATTTATTCCCTCGGCAAGGAAACTCCAAAAAAGAAGTTGCTTTTCCGATCTATGTCGCGGAGCCGCCGCCATCCTCTGTTCTTCTCCGAGAGAGATAATCTTGAGGCTGCTTTGGCCTCCACTGAGGGGAAATCATCGCCATCGTCATTATCATCGCCTCTCCATCACCCTTCCATGACTTCTCCTCTCACGTGTGAGTAATTCCCTTCTGTAGGCAAAGGGGATGGTAGGGATTGGATAAGTTAGATCATGTAATAGTTTATCAGATTGTTGGGGGCATGTTACCTATCATCTACTTGGTGTTTATCATCTCTGTTACAACTTGTTGCTCTTAATGCTTGTCACTTTGGGCCCGAGTGCCATGATTTCATATCTGATCACCCTTTGTTTTCTTGAGTTTGTTGGTGTTCTTGATCCTATCTATGATTTGTATGCACCTATTATAGTCTGGAACCGGCGATCCCAATGGTGACAGCTTGGGACACCAAAGGGGATGGACTATAATTTGAGGATTCCATGTATCCGTGAAGTGTTAATGCTTTATTTCGGTGCTCTTTGACAGTAGTACCTTAATCTCCCTAAGTTCCTTTTGGCCCCGTTCGTAGCGGGAGGGTAGGACAAAAGATGTTGTGCAAAGTTCTTATTGCAAGCACGTACAACTACCTTGGGATACATGCTTGGTGTTTAATATTTGCCTAGATGATCCTTTCTTTTCTGTGAGCCTTTCCCGTGTTAGAATCTATTACATGTTTGATTTCATCCAAGCAGCACCCAACCATCCATCTCCCTAGCCTAAAGTGTTTCAATCCTGTTGGTTACTAGTTGTTTACTTTTGCTGTTTTACTTTTGTTATTTCATCACCACTACTATCATCACCACTACCACTTCCATATTACCGTTGCTACTAATACCTGTGCAAGCAAGTGTTTATTTCAAGTGCGATTGAATAGACAACTCAATTGTCAAAGCACGTACGTATTCTTTGGCTCCCCAAGTGTCGAATCAATAAATTGGGTTATCTTGCCCGCGAAGACTATCTCGATCCCCTACAGTTGAGGGTTATCACATAGCTTTTTCGATAAGTAGGAGTGTCGATCCCAATAAGGAGCAGAAGGTAAACAAAAATGATTTTGAGCAAGGAATAAATGCAAGCACTGAGAGGTAACTTTTATTGGTTTTTGTATTAGTTGAAAAGTAAATAAAAGATAAACAAGATAAATAACAATAAGGTGCAGCAAGTGGCCTAATCCTTTTAAACACAAAAGATAAGCCGAACGGTTTTACTTATAAAGGCTAAAACGCTCCTGAGGACAGACGGGAGAGATAGTCAAATTACTTTCATCATATTCCTCCTAGTAGTATCTACTGTTTTGGTAAGTGTTGTGTGGGTGAACCTATGCTAGTACACCGCCTGGACTAATACAAGTGCAATCTTACAATTAAACCTCTTGCAAGCATCCACAAATACAAGAGAGAATTTAAGGTAAACATAACTGTAGCTATATAAACTCTAGGATTCCACACTCCCTTGTGCAAAAGTACGCAAACTGGGGTTCAGGTTTCTATCACTCCAGCAACTGATGCTGACTCCTCATTGGATACCCCAAGCGGAAGGTTGAGATGTAGCGTAGTGTAATTTCCCTCAGTAAAGATAACAAGGTTTGTCTCCCGTAGGACTCCAGCAACGACAAGTAGGTGACAACGGCGCTAGAAATTAGCACGAGTTGACGTGGACCTGCACACAGATACAAATAACTTTGCTCCCAACGAGTACAAAGAGGTTGTCAATCTCTTCGGCCTTGCTATTTACAAAGTATCAAACGCAATAGATAAAAGATAGTGATAGCTATAACTAGAAACTAAAAGCAGGAAGTAAATTGAGGCTGTAACAATGGTGGAAATATGGACCGGGGTCCCATGATGTTCACTAGTGATGTGTCTCTCCCAAAAGACGATAAAAATGCTATGCGAGGTAAACAAATCACAGCTAAGCAATTGACAGGATTACGGGCGCAAACCAATGCTAACTATGCTACAAAGAAAGGAAGAGGCTCAAAAGCATGGTTGGTTCGCCAATATAAGTAGACCGAAATCCATCTGCATCTACTACTAATCATCCACCTTGAGATATTTATCCACAACATCTCGCTAGAATTAAGTTGCGAGCCCCACCCAAAGTGTAAACCCAAAGCAACAGACAACTGCATTAAAAGAAATTTGCATAAACTAAACAATCCTTGCAACCGCGGTTACAAGCACCGTTCTTTTTCCCCTTGTGGAAACAACACATCCCCTACACTCATGTTTCTGTCACTCAAGCTAGTCATCAGGGGGCATGAACCCACAATAAGGCATAATGCTCCCTTTTGAAGTCACTACCTACTACTTGGCCAAAGCAATAAACAGCAACGGAGAACATGCAAGAATTACTCAAGAACAAAAATATAAAAGATAAGACCCAAATATATTACTCAATCACAATCTAAACATAGTCTCATAATCCATCTGATCCCAGCAAACTCAGCATATCAACAGCAGAAAGAATTATATATGTGCCTTGATAATGTAGGGCAGCTCACAACGTCTAATCCATGAAGAACAAAGAGGGGAGGAGAACATCATATAGCTACTGATCATGGACCGATGGTCCAAGGTGGACTACTCACGGATCATCCGGGAAGCGTCCATGGTGGTGGAGAAGCTTTCGGAGGTCAATCCTCTCTCCGGTAGGGTGCCGGGAAGAGGTCTTCTGGCGCTCCTAATCTTGGAAGCGCGGCGGCGACAGAACAGAGGTGAGATCGCGAAAAGGGGTTCTGTCCTTAAGGGTTTTGGAGGACATAGAATAAATAGGAGAAGGGAGGCAGCCAGGGGGCCACCAGGGGTCCAGGCGGACCCCTGGCGCGGACCCACTCCAGGCGGCCCTGAGAAAGGATTGTATGGGCTCAAATGAAGAATTGTGGATATAAAACACATGAGATAATTAAATGAAGAATTATTTAGAATCAAATAATATGTTGGTAAACATATGAGATATTTAAAGAAAGGATGTGGTGTAGGTTAGAAAAAATGTTATGTTTGATTTTAAAGGATTTTTTTTCATCCGTTGCAATGCACGGGCAATTTTCCTAGCCTGTACAAAAAAAGGAAACGACGTGGAAGGAGGTGACGAAGGGGGAGGACCAAACGATGCACAGAGACACTCTTTGGCAGGAAAAGGAAGCTTACAAATGTTATAGGTTGTAGAGATAGAGATATAGGGATATTAATTGCACCAGTTTCGAGCCTTTTATGGCAAAAAAAAGGACGAACGCCTGATATGTCCAAAACGTATCTATAATTTCTTCTTGCTCCATGCATGTTTTGTGTGATATTGCTATGATCTAGATACACTTTAATACACTTTTGATCATATTTGGACTAACCTATTAACTCAGTGCACCACAGTGCCAGTTCCTGTTTTCTGCGGTTTTTCTATTTCAGTTTTCCCCCATATAAAAAGTGCTCCAAAAATTCGGGAAAAATCAGATAAAAAATCAGCGCAGAAGAACCTTCCGGAAGAACCTGAGTGGGGCCAGAGGGCCACCGCCAGGGGCCCAGGCGCCCTGGTGGCGCGCCCTAGGGGCTGGTCGCGCCAGGGGGGCGCCTGGAACCCTGGTGGCCCCCCTGGCTGCCCCCCTTCGCCTATATATTCTCCGTGAAGAGAAACCCTCAGAAGAAGAACCCTTTTTCGCGATCTCGCCTCTGTTCCGCCGCCGCCGCGCTTCCGAGATCGGGAGCACCAGCAGACCTCTTCCCGGCACCCTGCCGGAGGGAGGGCCGACCTCCGGGAGTCTCCTCTCCACCATGGATGCTTCCCGGATGTGCCGTGAGTAGTTTCTTGTGGACCATGTGTCCGTGGTCAGTAGCTATGTGATGTTCTCCTCCCCTCTTTGTTCTTCATGGTTTAGACCTCGTGAGCTGGCCTACATGATCGAGGCACTTTTGTAATCTTTCTGCTGTTGCTATGCTGAGTTTGATGGGATCTGATGGATTATGAGATTATGTTCAGATTGTGATAGAGTAATATATTTGGTTCTTATCTTTTATATTTTTGTTCTTAAGTAATTCTTTCATGTTCTCCGTTGTTGTTTATTGCTTTGTCCAAGTAGTAGGTAGTGACCCCAAGAGGGAACGTTATGCTCGATTGTGGGTTCATGCCCCCTGATGACACGCTTGAGTGACAGAAACACGAGTCTAGGGGATGTGTTGTTGCCACAAGGGGGAAAACAACGGTGCTTGTAACTGCGGTTGCAAGGATTGTTTACTTTACGGAAAGTGCTTTTTTAATGCAGTTGTCTGTTGCTTTGGGTGGGGCTCGTAACTTAATACCAGCGAGATGTTCTGGATAGATATCTCAAGGTGGATGATTAGTAGTAGATGCAGTTGGATTTCGGTCTACTTATTTTGGCGTTCTGCCCATGCTTTTGAGCCTCTTCCTTTCTTTTGTAGCATAGTTAGCATTGCGGTGCGTTCATAATCCTGTCAATTGCCCTTCTGTAATTTTTTCACCTCGCATAGCAGTTTTATCGTCTTTTGGGAGAGAGACATCACTAGTGAACATCACGTATCCCGGTCCATATCCTCATTACTGTTTCCACACTCATTTACTTTTCTGCTTTTACTTTCAGTTGCTATCACTATCCCTTGTGTTTGATCCTTTGTGAACAACAAGACCGGAGAGATTGAAAACCTCTCTGAACTTCGTTGGGAACAAAGTTATTTGTGTCTGTGTGCAGGTCCGCGTCAGTTGCGCCGCTGACACCTACTTATCATCTCCGGAGTCCTACTGGAGACAAACCTTGGTATGTTTACTAAGGGAAATTTTCTACTGTGCTACATCTGTTGCAGTTCGCAGCAGAAAACACAATTTTTTCTAACTAGCATTCCCAAAACCCAAGATCTAGCTAGCTGTATTAGCGTAACGGAAAGTAGTGCGGAAATAACATACCTCGGGGTGTAGTCCGTTGCGCGGGAAACGTTCCCGCAAACGTGGTTGATGTAGCTGATCAAGTTTCACAGCCCCCTGGCTGTGTTGAGCACCCGGATGGGTGTAGTGCCACACGTGTAGCACCTCGTAGTACTCGCACACGTACGAGACTCGATGACGACATCCGATCTTCGATCCAGCGAATGTGGCGGAAGCAGACATCCGGACGGAGCTTCAGCAGCACGACGGCCTCCGATTCTAGCAGAGAAGCCTCAATTCCACTATAGGCTCACACTAGGGAGCCCACCGTGAAAGAGACAAGGGAGGGGAGAAGACCGGAGAAAACCGATCTCAATTCGGAGTAATATTTAATTTCTCACGAATTTCTGTGTATTAAATATGTGCACCCTGCCCATCTATATATAGGCAGAGGGGAGGGAGTCAACCCCTTTCCCTTAGCAATGTGGGACTAAAGCCCCTTTGCTAAGGGGGGTGGCCGGCCAAGGGGGGGAGGGGGCGCACCCCTCATGGGCCCTAGGGCCCATGGCGCCTCCCCCCTCTTTTCTTTTTTCTTTTTCCCTTTTAGTTCCCCTAATGGGCCTTTTTCTCCACTAAGGCCCATTGCACATATTAATTAGAAATAAAATGATTTTGATTATTAATTCAATTAATTAATAACTAAAACATAATATTCCATCTCCCGGTGCTCCGGAACACCTTCCGGTTCACTCCGAACTTGTTTCGGTTCAACACCGTACTTCTCTGATATTGTTTCCTTTATTCTCTGGTTGCTCCGATGGTTCCGAAAAGGTCTCCGATTTCATCGAGCCCTTAAGTGTGTTACCCTACGGTCCGAGAACACTCCAGTCATGACCGAGATGAGGCTACGGTCAATGATCATCAGCGGGACCTGGATGCCCATAATGACCCCTGTGCATTCCGGATATCAAACACCGATTGGACCTTACGCCGTATAGCATTCCCTTTGTCAGCGATACTGGATTGTTCCGAGATTCGATCAATGCCATCCTATGTATGGTTCAACCTCGTTCCGAACTAATCCTCATTCACTCGTTCCCGTGATATTCATCCCCGTGACCTAGTCACACGCTGCAGCTTTATGGATGGAATCTCACCGAGTGGGCCCAGAGTATCTATCCATTATATGGATTGACAAATCCCGCTCTTGTAACAATACTCCTCAACATATCTCCACGGAATAACTAAGATACAACAGTTATGACCCGCATAGTTCAGTCAGGTGGTGGGATGTAAGTCAAAGCATCCGGGAAGATAGTAATTATGCACGTACTCACGGTCAAAGGAATGGTCTACCACGTTCTGTAATTACAACACTGAACCTTCATAAGATTTGATCATGCTGTAATGCTTACTTTGGGTAATGTTCATCACGTCACTTAAACAGTGAGGTGACCTCATAGTGAAGAGACTTAATTGTCCATGATCGCGAAACCACGACCATCATGTTGACCGTGAACTAGTTATCGATGTAGAGGCTAACTAGGAACTCTGGGGGTTTCTATACCACACCTGCATCATTGTTTCACTGACGCAGTTCTAGCACGGTATGAAACTGGTTATGAACTTGCTTAGATATATTGGATTAATCATATATTATTTGCCTCTAGAGCATATATCCAACAGTCTCCCACTTGCACTAGAGTGCTAATAATTTAGCCGCATTTTTTCCGATCATTATCATCTTATCACATAAGTGTTTCATTGATCATGCATGCTCATGGAAGAGGGTTCGTCAACGAACTGCACCAATTCAGATTCGTATGTTTCCTTTGCAACTGGTATAGGTCAAAAACTCTTTTGACATACCACTCATTATCATATAGTGGTTGGATATAAGTTTCGTGGGAGAGTGAGACTATTATTTCACAGTATCCTCCAATGATCTCTTGGTTCAGTCTTTAGAAGACTCATCCTTAGTCATATATACTGGGAAATACACTCAACCAGAAGTCCAATACTTCTAACGCTAAACTTTTATCCATACGTCTACTTTCTTAAGTAGTATTATGTTTGTAGTGCCGTGAATTTTGCTCACATTTCTTTCATGTCTTTGGTGATATCTCTAATTCCATATAGACCCATAATATGGCTTGCAATTGTAATCTTGCATTACATTCAAGTCTATTATACCCTCTATATTTTAGAGTATAGTCCTCAGTATTCCTCATATACTGAAAGCATGGAATTTATTCAGATTCTGTGTTTTACTCCTAAAACACATCGGAATCTGTTCTTCTTCCAAGAACTTTTGAGTCATTCTGTTGTTGGATCCACAATGCATGTTATATGGTAGAATCATATGTCAAGAACATATAAGATCACATGTCCAGTACATGGTGCATCTCTATTCTTCCATCAAGACATTTCTTGTGATATTTGGATTTCATCCATTATATAATTTCTATCCACAAGAACCTGTTTCTTGTCTCAGAAGATTATTCCAACCTTCACTTCGTTTCATTATCTGTATCTTAATCTACTCATATAGATTTCCACGTGTAATGTGTTGGTATTTCACATAAAAGAAGATTCTTGCAATCTTGTATTTTATTTGCCTTATGCTCTATATATATCATAATGCACATATGTATATAAGACAATTCTCTATATACACATTCAATTCATATCCATATATATATACATATGAGATCATTCTTCACACATACCAATGCATATATGTTTGAGACAATGATCATGCTCCCAATCAAATATATCCATCATATACTCATATATTTGTGGTTCAGCTTTCATCAAGTCATTTTATTGTTCACTATGTCTCACATAATGACAAAGCTTCCAAAGCTCCCACTCTGAAAATGCCCTGTGCATTCCAAGTTTCCGGGAATTCTTCAAAGCTCCCACTCAGTTTCATGAAACTGCAGGCCCACTCAATATTTTGGTCATCACAAAATCACTTGATCAAATCAAGGTTGAGGGTTCCTGTCTTGAGGTACTATAGTCCATCCTTTTAACGAAGTAACCTTCGTCGTGCCCATTGCAATTGTCTTTCAAATCCCAAATTTGACTGAGATGCAATTTCAGGCTATGGTCCATCGTAGTGTAAATGAAATATTTTATTGATTAACGCATTCCTACGTTTCCGTAGTCAATCACCATTGAACTTTTGGTCATAACCAAATAATGCCTTATGCCCATTACATTATTCTCAATAACTCTCCAGTTTGTCGAGAATATGAAATAACCGATTTATTTCACGGGACGTGAGCCATCCTATATGTAACTCAATATTATTTCATTTCTCCTCGTTTTCTAGGCTACCATCATTCTTTGTGTCTTCAAGCAATGTTATTTTCCTATTGTTTTATTAAGAAGACTCATGATTATTGTTCTGTACAGAACGTATTCATGACAACCTTCTAAATTCAACAATGGCTTCAACTCATATACCAAGATCAATCATCTTTGGCATATCCTTCCTTATATAGCGTTATTACAGCGGAACACGCTCCCGTTGCAATACTCTGATATTCTGAAGGCAAGGTCCAATACCCCGGTCAAAGTTTCCATTATCTCCCATTGGATCCGTGTCGAGAGACTTCTTCTCGCATTACCAATCAAGAAACACACATTTTGCTAGTCGGGGAGAATATGTAATTTCAATTGCTTGTAGTTTTATTACAAAGAAATTCTTTCTTTTAAGAAACCTTATAACACCATCAGTTATGGAGCTATCATGTCTTGTTAGATTTAGGATGGTTTCCTGTTCATGAAGTGGGTGTTTTAACTTAATGAATTAAACAACCTTATTCGATAATAACTATAGTGCTAGGGGAAAGAACGTTTAGACCATACTATGGTTTAGTATGACTACGAATGGTTTAAGTAGTCCAGCACTTTCAACTTCCATCGTAGTTTGTGGTACAACTTCCACAAGTCTCCCATTATGTCAATATCAATACTTATCACTTCGGATCGTAGCGTAGTGATATGTATCCTTGTATTCTCACTTCTCACTGTGATTCCTGAATCTCAGTTTTATGATCTCAATTGAATACAACTTTCAATTAATCATATGAAGTCTTTAATGATAACTCACGTGCCCATTCAGTACATCATTTATGTATAATGATTAGCACAAGTTCTACTTGCTAGAACCTTGTCATGGTTATATTTATTGCAGAGGTTCATAGATCGTGTATCTAATCCATCTCATGCAATTAAGTTATGATTTTCATTCGATAATGAAACCCACAAGTTAATAGATCATACATTTAATGAATTCATCAGTTATGAAGTCACCTCATGCAATAAAATCTTTGACTTGTTGTAATCAAGACAACTTTATCATTAAACATTGAATATTTCTTGACAATAATAGTAGTATTATAAATGCTTTCTATCATATCATAAATCAAGACGTAATCAAAGTATAAGCACACTTTTATTCATAAAGATGAAACAACTGACTTGTCTCATTACATGAATAACTTTGTCTCGCGAGATGCAAGACACACAACTAAGTGTTCATACTATAATGGTTACATAAGATTTATCTAATACTCTAAGTATCTCCTATGATAGATGTCTCGGCGGAATCCATGTTGGCCATCAACTGACTTGATATCCATCAATCCTCGATTTCACCTCTTCCCGTCCATGCAACGGCAGGTCCTGTTTTCATAAAACAGAATAAGTATCAAATACTCATTTACTGCAAATGTTGTATAAGGGAATAAACATTTATAAAGTATATCAAGTATATACCTTCTCCATCAACAATTTCTCCTTCAATGGGTTCAACCTCCAGGTACTGAAGCCTATCCATGAAGTCAGAGAACTCGAGGCTTTCACCTCTGCCGACACAACCATGGACAGGGTCTGTATAGCTCGGTGGAAGCGAGTGTAACACCGTGTATATCGCAGACTCATGTGTGGTCTCATAGTCAAAGTCATCTACGAGGCTCAGATGTATCTCATGCATCTTGGCCAAGTGTGCCTTCAGGCAAGAGCCTTCTTCCATCTTTGTAGAGAGAAACTCACTTTCTAACTCAAATCTGGCAACTCTAAACTGATGCAAGTTTGATGACTTCAGCTCATCGATCATATCAAATGTATCCAAATCAGCATACTCCTCACGCAAATGTTGCGGAATGCTGGTTTCTATGATACCCTTAGCTATGGCATATGTCCTTCGACGATACTGATAATCAATCGCCGCTTGTGCATCCATGTCGTTTGCTGGAGGGTTTCCCACATGCCTTTTAGTTAAGAATGAAAGGTTGATTCTCTTGAGCACGGTTCTAAGGCGTAAGTACCAACTAATTAAGTTTGACCCATTTTCTTTAAGTCTTTCACCATGTAAGAAGGAAACCATTTCAAGGTACTGGGTGTTATCCATTTTCTACAAACATAATTGCAAGGAACACAATTAAGACTAGTTCACAACAATGAGTTCATATAATCATATTATAATTGAGCTCGCACTAAAACAATTCATCCCTAGGAATTTTTAGTGATTACGCCCGACCTCGAATATCACACGGCCGACGGGTCAGTTTCAAAGGTAGACAACAACTTGTGCGATCACATTATCTTATATGTACTGTGACTCATGCTCGATCTTTCGATATCTAGTATTCCGAGGCCATATCTGCATATGCTAGGCTCGCCAAATTAACCTCCATGTTATATGCTGCTCAGCAAGGCCATATCTGCATATGCCAGGCTTGCCGAACCCAACCTCATGCAAACTCCATTTAATATGTAGGACAACTCCGGTATGTACGGAGCATCAAGCCATATGGGAGATCCTTCCAGGCGGTTCACACTTCGGTAGAATACTTGTGTTTGGCTTTGTTAAGGGATCATCTTATCACATGCTACCGTCGTGTATCCTATACTAGCAAGTTTTAAGATGTCTGAGCTATGGCAACACTAAGTGTACAGTGTCTCCATTTTAGTTTGTTTTATGATGACGATTACTACTTACTAGTAACACAAAGCAAAGCTATCACTTCATCACAAACAAACAAAAATGATAGCCCCCACTTAGCAATACAAGGTTTAGACGGTCTAGTTGTATATTGCAAGTTTTACGTGGCTGCTAGGGCTTTCATAGTTGAACAGGTTTTAAACTACGAGTCAACCACAACGTCAACCATACGATTGTCTCTATTACACCCCGCACGGGGCCCTCCGTTGCAAATGCCACATCCGCTAAAGTAGAGAGACAGACACCCCCCAGCCACTATATACGGTACAAGCCGCATGTCAAGCGTGGAACCAGTCTCGCGTAAGCGTACGCGTAAGGTCGGTCGGGGGCCGCTTCATCAAAAAATGTCGCAGATGTGAACAAGTACACGTGGGAGGGTAACAATCATATAATCAACGCCCACATCCCCGATGTGTTCTATCCGTACAGTAATACTAAGCATAGACCTAGCACATGATACCACTGTTGGAGTTCGCAGTAGAAAACACAAATTTTCCTAACTAGCATTCCCAAAACCCAAGATCTAGCTAGCCGTATTACCGTAACGGAAAGTAGTGCGGAAATAACATACCTCGGGGTGTAGTCCGTTGTGCAGCGAAACGTTCCCGCAAACGTGGTTGATGTAGCCGATCAAGTTTCACAGCGCCCTGGCTGTGTTGAGCACCCGGATGGGTGTAGTGCCACACGTATAGCACCTCGTAGTACTCGCACACGTACGAGACTAGATGACGACCTCCATTCTCCGATCCAGCGAAGGTGGCGGAATCAGACCTCCGGACGGAGCTTCGGCAGCACGACGACCTCCGATTCTAGCAGAGAAGCCTCAATTCCACTATAGCCTCACACTAGGGAGCCCAACGTGAAAGAGACAAGGGAGGGGAGAAGACATGAGAAAACCAATCTCAATTCGGAGTAATATTTAATTTCTCACGAATTTCTGTGTATTAAATATGTGCACCCTGCCCATCTATATATAGGCAGAGGGGAGGGAGTCAACCCCTCTCCCTTAGCAATGTGGTCGGCCAAGGGGGGGGAGGGGGCGTACCGCATGGGCCCTAGGGCCCATGGCGCCTCCCCCCTCTTTTCTTTTTTCTTTTTCCCTTTTAGTTCCCCTAATGGGCCTTTTTCTCCACTAAGGCCCATTGCACATATTAATTAGAAATAAAATGATTTTGATTATTAATTCAATTAATTAATAACTAAAACATAATATTCCATCTCCCGGTGCTCCGGAACACCTTCCGGTTCACTCCGAGCTTGTTTCGGTTCAACACGGTACTTCTCTGATATTGTTTCCTTTATTCTTTGGTTACTCCGATGGTTCCGAAAAGGTCTCCGATTTCATCGAGCCCTTAAGTGTGCCCTACGGTCCGAGAACACTCCAGTCATGACCGAGATGAGGCTACGGTCAATGATCATCAGCGGGACCTGGATGCCCATAATGACCCCTGTGCATTCCGGATATCAAACACCGATTGGACCTTACGCCGTATAGCATTCCCTTTGTCAGCGATACTGGATTGTTCCGAGATTCGATCAATGACATCCTATGTCTGGTTTGTAACACCCTCAGTGTCTATAACAGTAATCACTCTCACTGTTTGCTAATCACTGTTGCTCATCACTGTTACTCATCTTCCCTTGATCAAAACTTTGCACTTGATCATATTCAAACCATGGTGGTTTTTGTTAAAAGCTATGTGCCAAGTGAACGTTGAACATCTGGAATCAAACCAAAGTCCAAACCCTTTTGAAATTGATATTAAAAACAAAATGAACAATTAAAGTTCATCCAAAAATTATGAAACTAATTTTGTTAAATGCCTAAAAGTAATAGAACCATGTTAGGCTAACCTTGGGTATTTGTTGGTTCATAGAAAAATGCAAACAATCCAAAACAGTAGCTACAAGTCCACTTTTATCCATGTGATAATTTAATACAATATTAAAGTAGTTTATAAAAACCCCGAACTTTTTGTGGGCCTCTGGTAATGTTTGTTACTGATTATGGGACACCTTTTATATTTTACAAAAATACAGAAATATCTAAATTAATTAAATACAGAAAAAAGGAAAACAAAAAAAACTATCTAACGCCTTGGGCGAGCCCCCCCACTGGGCCAAGCCCATCCCACCCCATCCCCTTTTCCCCTACCTCCCGCTAAAGGAGCCGGGAGCCATGGCATGGCAGGCATCCCGCGGCTGAGCCACGAGGTGCCGCCGTGGCGGCCATCTGCCAAACCCCCGGTGGGGATAAAGATTTCGCACCCTCCTCTGAAACCCTAGGCGCCTCGCCGCTCTCCCCGCTCCTCTCCCCGCGCCTCCTCACCGATGTCCTCCACCACCGAGGGCTCCCCGTCGCCGTCCACCGTGGACCGCGTGGCCAATGGCCTCCCCGCGCCACGCCGGCATGCCCATGGACCTCAGCATCCCCGACTCCGTCACTCCCAGTGGGAGATCGAGCTCTGAAGCACCGTGGGCTGCGCCCCCCTTTCTTCACCGCGGCCGAGCCTCCCCCTCCACTGCATCGGGCGCCTCCTCCTCGTCTATCTGCTCGCTATTGACCACCCCAGCCCCGTCGGACTCCCTCTACCGCCCCTGTGAGCTCACCCCTCTCCTCCCCCTCCCAATTGCGCAACCCCGTGGCCCGTAGCTTTTTCCCCGTCGTCGTGCCCGATTTCAACCAGCGCCAGGCTCACCGTAGCCCCACACCGCGCGCCCAGGCCGCGTTCTAGACGCGCTGAGCCACGCCTGTAACGCCCCCAAAATCAGACCGTGTACAGTAAACATACACACAGGGTACAGGACTGAGATTAGGGTGCCACGGTGATAATATCACAGCACAACACTAAACACAAAAGGATAAACAAATATGTTACAATAGAGGGGGTCACGCGGACCCGAAAACATAAGCCATACAAGCCATAGTATCTGAGTACAGACATAGTTAGTCAAGTTTTGCCTTAAGAAGGCTAGCACAAATCACATCAGAGATACAGATCGAAAAGGCGAGGCCTCCTGCCTGGGATCCACCGAACTACTCCTGGTCAACGGGAAACTCGACGTCGTAGTAGGCGCCTCCGGGGTACTCCTGCTCCTGGGCTCCAACGTCGGCTGCAGTGGCCGATCAGGCAAAACAGTAAAGGAAATAAAGCAGGTGAGTATCTAGTATACCCGCGAGTCTTACGTCCGCTACTAAGCATTATGCATTGTATCAACGGAAAGAAGAGGCTGTATATAGTGGACTGAAAGACAGAAATCCAAAGCAAGGGTAAGAAGCTAGGCCTAACGAAGACTAGCATATTCCGACGATGTCTTGCAGCATGAGGTAAGAATCAACCAACAGTTTATATAAAGCATAAAGTAACAACGCAGCAGAAGTTGCAGCAGCATTGTATAATAATAAGTTGTAATAATTAACAATGCCTCTGAGTTCACCTCCTCGACATCCCCGCGAGGAAGAAAACCCGGAACCATACAGTTTAATAATAGTTTCTAGTGGTAAGATCCAGCTTCAGCATAAAGCGTCCTGTTTCCGTGGACACGTCTATTCGAATAGATTAATCTTCCCTGCAGGGGTGCACTTGTGTTACGCTACACGCACGGATCTCCAGGGTGGCGGGAACCTTGTTAGGGAACGCTCCACCGAGGCTATCCGACACTTCATAGCCCATCTTTCAAACTCAACAGAGAGGCCATCCGCCGGTCTAAATCCTAAGTACTCAGGGCTTTGGACCCCAACCCTGACGTACTCCTGCACGGTGCGTGGGTGGCCGGGAAGCCGTAACAAAAACAACACAGCTCGAGCCAAGAAGACAGCGCACTTCCCGGCAATCATCCCGCGGTAGTGCTGACGTCTGAAGAGTCCTCGGACGACACTAAGAAGCAGAGGAGCCCATAAACTCGTAATTCCCACGGGTAGGTAGTGCGTACATGGCATATAGCCAACTCAACACATTCACTGAACCATTTAGCATTTTATTTAAACTGCGTGACAACCGTTATCGTTGCCTCGACTTAACTGACCCGCGGACAACGACAACAGCCAGGACCACCAGTACATCGGTTCCTGCCCCGTCGTCCCACCAAGTCACTGCGGTTACCAACAAGGTGAACCGTCTCCTTACCTTGTCTCGCGTGTGCTCCTGGAGGAGCTCGACTTTCGTGGTTTGGTAACTCTCGCGGCCAACGATCAGGGGCCAAGCACACCGGTACACTGGTCGTACCCTCCCTGTCTTCCCATCGCAATACCTCTCGCGGGCACCGTTGGGTCGCCCGACTTCTCACCTGAAGGACAATCGCCGTTCAGGACCCTATGGCGGTAAGACAAAGTCAGCCTCGAGTGTAGTACAAGGATTACTCCTTGATAGCTCACACTTGAGGTGACTAGGCATAACCCAGATAGGGGCCTTAGACGGTGTCTGCATTGTACCGTACCTGTGTAGTTATAATATTTGTACCCGCGTTCACTCCCCTGAGTGATCACGGCCCTCTATCTAATCCTAGCTAACAATGCGCAGGGCTCACTGCTGAATAATGCATAATAATAATAGGCAGCATAGGATAAAGGAAGGCACATCAAGGGGCGACAAAATCAGGCTATGCAATTGAATAGGATTGTAATCGTAGCAGCAGCAGTAACAATGCCTAGTGCAAGAAATGTACGGAAAGATAGGCGATATCTGGGGAAGAGAATGGCTCTGCTTGCCTGCAAGCTCGACGGTAGAGGTAGGGTCGTCGACGAAGTAGTCGTACTCAGCAGCGGTGTAGTCGACGGCAGCAGCGGGGTCTACCGGAGATTAAGGGGGGGAAGAAACAGTAAATACACAGCAAGCATATACAAACAGATGCATGACATGACAGATGAAATTTTATCGGTATTCTAACGCAGTGCAATGCACATTGCTCGGAACGGAAATTCATCTGAGGATGAACTACCGGCTCCGGGTGATTACCGGACAGGGTGTCCGGAGGGGGGAAGATATCATGCCGGAGGTGTCGTGGACATCCGACCCACGTGTGGGTGGTGTATCCGGGTTAGTTGATCTATTCCGAACAACTTTCATGTTCAGAACAAATTCATCCGAAAAGTTTATCGGTATCGGGCAATCTATCGGACAGTGCCACCGGAGGGGGGGGGGACAGTTCGATGATCGGTATGTTAGAGGGGTGTGGTGAGGATATGGGTATCGTATCTGTAATCGTTGATCCTTTCTGAGTAACTTTCGTATACAAAGTATTTTGATCCGGGCAATTTTTATCGGTACCGGGAATTATCGACAGACGGCCCGAAGGGGGGGAATGTCGATGTCCGGTACGTTAGAGGGGGGTGGTAGACATACAGATAGCGTATCCGTATTCTTTATATTTTTCTGATCAATTTTCATGTATAAAGTTTTTGAATCTGACTTACAATTTAAAAGATATTCAAATTCAAAGTTTAAATCAATTTAAATGAATTTTCTGAATTATTTTATTATTTAATCCTAACCTTATCCACAACAGATCTTTGACTAGTCAAACCTGACCAGTGGGACCCACTGGTCAGCCACATAGTGTTAATAAAACATTTACTTAAATCCAAATAATCACTGAGCCCACATGTCATACTCTCATTAAAGAAAAATCATTTTAATTAATAAACTGGCAGTGGGACCCATGTGTAAGTGGCACAATGTTAAAATAATTCAATTTTAATTAGTTAAGGGCCTGGGGCCCATCTGTCAGCGGGTTAGGGGGGTTATCTGTTAGTTAACGGGGGGGTTAGCCCCCGGACTAACCATGTGCGCCCACAACGCTCGCCGGAGCGAGTCCAGCACGGCGGCAAGGCCATGCCGGCGAGGACGCTGCGGCGGGGTCCGACCCACAGCAAGCGCGAGGCCGCGCACGGCTGGGTACGGAGGGCGGGGCGGCCGAGGGCGTGACCATGGTGCGCTCCGGCCATGGCAGACGGCCGCTACAGGAAGCACGGCGAGGGGAGGTGTCGCGATGGGGATGTGCACGGGCGGCACAAGTGCGGCCAGGGAGGCGCGTACGCGTGAGCTGTGGAGCGCTAGGCGCGGCGAGGACGCGGCCGCGTGCGGCTGGGCCCGCACGGCGGCGGCCGGAGATACGACCCCGTAGCAATCACGAGAGAGGAGGCCGAATTCAAGGGGAAAAGGGAGGCAATCGAGGTGGCGGCTCACAGTGGAAGCAATGGAGGGCTCGGGGATCCCGGGGGCGCTGTAAGGGCGACGTATTCGTCGCCGGTGAGCCGCTATGGTGCAGCGGCCGTGGCGGAGATGCAGGCTCGATCCGCGCAACCTGGTGGACTCCGGCTTCCCTTCGATGTGGGGATCGACGAAGACGTGTCCTGCGGTCCTCCCGGATACCTCAGAACTTCCAATGGTGGTCGGCGGCCGCGTCTGCGCTCGACGGCGGCGACGACCGTGAGGAAGAGGGTGCCGTGGCGACGGGTGAGGGGAAAGGGGAGGGGGGGTGCTAGGGTTACTGGGGCCATGGGGGTTCTAGGGTTCCGAGGCAAGGGGTGCTCTTATCCACAGGCATGGGGGGGGGGGGGCAGGTAGGGGGCAGGTGGGGTGGGGGCGGCCGAGCAGTGCTCCCCCCTGCCCATGGCGCGTGGTGAGGCAGAGGAGGGAGGGAGCAGGTGGGAGGAGAAGAAGAGAGAGAAGGGGGGCTGGGCCCGGGGTGGGCCAGGCTGGGGGGAGGGGAGTGGGCCTCGCCCAGTGGCAGGTTCAGTTTTTTTTTTGTTTCTTTTATTTATTCTTGTCTGTTTTAATTTATTTTAGCTAGGTTTTGATTTTTGTAAAATGTTATAATTGCACCTATATTAGTGTTACACTTTAACATGATGCCACAAAAAGTTTAGCCCACAATAAAATTCATCTAGATTTTATTCAATGCACAAAATATTAAATGGAGCTAATTTTGCTACTATTTTTATTTGTTTAACATTTTTAAACATGGTAATAAAATCCCATTCCACTTTTAATAAAGCCTACTGATTTTTAGGCATTTTATAAAAATGGTTTCATAAATTTTGGATCAACTTTATTTTCCACTTGTTTATTATAATTCCATGGTAATTTTACTATTTTTCAAGCCATTGTTTTATTTCATATTACTTTCTAAAACACTTTAATAGAATATCCATGGTTATTTCAATCATGGCCTAATGATTGCTAGGCATTCCATAAATAGGTTCCATTATTTTGGTTCAACTAAGATTTCTATTTTTATATTAACTTTCAAAATAATTTTTGATGACACCACAAGATTGGTTTCACAATCAACATAGACTTGTGATTATTCTAATGACTAAGGTTGACTTGGTTTAACCATGATCATGTTGATTGACTGGCATCCACAATTTTTGGAGCAAGATTTACAATCCACACTTATTTGAAAATTTTATCAGGATTGGAATTTCAATAAGCTGTGATCAAAGGTGTTCAAGGCATGATCATCGACAGTAATAATCACTAACAGTGGAATCACTGTAGTGATTACTGTTACTGATTCTGAGGGTGTTACAACGCCCCCCGCCCCCATGACCCTCCGCGCGACCCCCTGCCTGTGTCCAGCCCGCCTGTGGTTGTGCCGTAGCCGCCGTTCGCCGTGGTAGTGGCGCACCGGGCTTCCTCCATGGCCGCGCTTCCCGCCCCTCGCTTGCCCCCCACTATTGCTGCTGCTACTACGTGCAACCGTTCTTCGCGAACCCGAAATCGACGAAGTGAACTGCATTCGCGGGGGCAACCGCACTGCATTATCGCCAGACAGAATGCACGTGTTTTTTGCGGAACAAAAAATTGGCTAGTGAACTGCATCCGCGGGCACCCGATTGCATACGACAGACAAGCGCACTGCATTTATCGGTAAACGGAAATGCGCGTGTTTTTCACGGATACAAATTTGGTGTAGCGAACTGCATTCGCTGGGCAACCTCACCGCATTTGACGACCGATAGAACTGCACGTTTTTTTTTGTTTATCAAAACCATCGCAGCTCCCTTTTTGAGAAAGGTGAACCGCAACATAGACAACAGTGAACTACATTGACTTTTTAAATAATCACAAACATAAATTTTGTTATCCAACAAGTGGACCTCTCTCTCTCTTTTTACATCATAACTACAAATTTATTCATACATACATCAGGACCATGTGCACTGCACAAACTTACAACCACACACAAAAATGTGAAAAATATATTTGAATAGCAAGTGGAAAAAATTGCCTTTGAACCGCACCGCACTGCGTGGCTGCCTGCACTTTTGTGTTGTGGGGTGCACTGCACTAGGAGAGCAACACAACAAGATGGGCGTCCGAGTCTGGGTGCAGGTCCGCCGCCCCATCCAACTGCACTTCGCGAGGACTGCAAGCCGGCGGCAAACTTGCAGGCCAGCACCACCGCGGGGCGGGCAGGGGGGATCCGGAATCAACGGGTGCTGGATGGCCCGATCCGGATTTCACGGGGCGTCGGGATCATACGCCGGCGGACGCTTGGGGTGAGGATGAGCGGGGACGCTGCGAGGTGGTGAGAGGCCGGGCCGAGGTTGACCCTCGCCCATGGCGGTTGCTGCCCGCCGGCCTGACCCGCCGTGGATGGGAGGAAGGAGGTGGCCCGGGGTGAGGGACGTCACGCGCGGGGAAGGGGCGCCTGGGCGCCACGGCTTCTCGGGGAACGAGGATCCCGGTCGACGCGGTGGCTCGGAGAAGGAGGCGCCCCGACGGCGCGGCGGCGCGAGAGCCGGCCGGCTTTGTGGCGCGCGAGAGAAGGAGTAGCCCCATCACCGCGACGGCACGGGATCTGGTGCGGGTAGGGAGGGGGGCGACTCGGGGGGAGACTGTGGGGCGTCCGGCGGCGTGTTGTGGCGAGGTTGGTGCGGGGGTTGAGGCCTTGCAGCGTGTGGGCTGAATGGATAAGGCACGAGGGGATCAGGGGGAGTGGTGTGGATGGAAGAAACCCAGATCGTGGGGGAGTGGGCGACGAGTTCTGGTGCGGGACAGGTCTGTGCGGGTTTTTCCGGGTGGATGAAACGTGGGTGTTGTTAGAATAAGGTCCTAATGGGTGTTGTTAGAATAGACCCACTTTATATATATATATATAGCAAGGGTTACGATCGATCAAGCAGTTGTATCTATCAATCTATCGATCTACCTGCACATCGAACCTCAATCAAACATGCTGTCCGGAAGGCTCGACGGCCAGATGAATGCAATGGCATCGACTGTTTTGCTCCTTGTCCTCCTTGTATGCCACGGGTTGTCTGCATAATGTAAGTGTATAATCTGTGTAAAGTGGACAAGCATTCATAATTGATGGTTATCGTCGCCGTTTTGAGTACATACAGTATATTTAATGCGATGCATGGATGTATCGTGGTTACTTCGTGCAGGCCGTGAGGTCCGGGGATCTGGCGAGATCGGCGGCGGCGGCGCTAGCAAGAACCTGATGTGTTTGCCTAAATATTGCGGAGGTGATTATCCAGGCGCTAACTGCTGGTGCTGTCAGGGCGATGGGGCGTGCTTTGAGAAGTCGCAGGATTGCAATGCGCACTGCTCCCGTACGTTACCTTAATTAGCTTGATGAGGTCATCATCCAAGTTGTATCTCTCTTGATTCCATTTTTTATCAATAAATCTAGTTAAATCTCTTAAAAAAAGCTTGATGAGATAAAAATAAAATAAAACATATATCCCATAATATAAGATGTTTTATAGTTTAAGTTAAACCGAAGTACTCCAGTATTTTGGCGCAAAAGTTTCGGGCATGTCCGACCAATCATTAGTAACAGAGCGACAGTAACAGGAGCCAGTAAACAAGAAAGAAAACTCGGAAAGGAAATAATTTGATTTAAATCATCAACCCATTATACCACTTGGTACTTGTTTATGTTTAGCTCTTGAAACAACAATAAGAAGATGCTCACCATTTTCGTCTCGTGATGCTTCTGAACAAGATTAGAGTTGGTTATGTGAGAACGGCTTGGTCAGGAGAGGGAATATATGATGATTTGTTATAACACTACTATGATGATGAGTTGATTTTGCTTTTGTTGGCACTACCTTTGTTCTAATCACTAGCTTGTAAATAATGGTGATGTGGTGACAAATATTATCTACGTCATGCATGCATATGGCACGCTATTAATTATTGCTATTACTGCTGGTGTGGGCGTCAAATGACACTACTATATGTTATCATTGGCGAAATATTGCTGGCGTTAGGTCTCCACTTCAGCAAGACACTTTTTGGCACGCCATTGGTGAGCTTTTCTCTACTACTGTGGATCGGCGGGAAGATTTTTTATGGTCGTAAACAACATAAGTCTTCTCCCCTGCTTCGTTCACTTTGCACTCTTTTGCTGCATCTCTTACCTTAATGTGCCACTCCTCAAACCAAACCTTTACCATAACAAACGTTGACGGCCCCTCACTAACCATAAAAAAATTGATTTCCTCACTGAATTAACTTCCATTTCACATGTGGATGATCGTTGGGGATTTCAACATGATCAGATTTTCCAGCGGTAAGAACAACTCAAAATTTGGCACCTCTGAAGACTGAAGCCACTGCTTTTAACACCACCATTTACTCCCTATTCCTTCTCTAGCTCCCCCTCATGAACCGTGTGTTTACCTGGTCAAACAATAGATCACTACCCACTCTCTAGCTTCTAGATAGAGTCATTTGTAAACTAGCATGGGATGAAATCTTTCCAAACTCAAACCTATGGTCAAAAATTAGACTTGCATTGGATCATATGACTCTAACTGTCATTGTCTCAACCTCGATTCTCGTTCCTTCCTTTTCTGTTTTGAAATGTTCTGGGCCTCCATCCAATCTTTCAACCAAATTGTGCATGACATCTGGGCCCAACCGGCACAAAAACGACACTGGGAGCCTGGGAAACAATTATCCCTCGCCTTGAAAAAAACTAGAGTTGTTGTAAAAATGGGCTAAAAACTAAAGCCCATCTCCCAAAAAGATTTTTTTCAAAAATGTCCTAAAACTAATTGAACTCGTCGAGGAGCTCAGATTATTATCCCCCTAGAAAAGTCCCTACGCTCTATAATTACTATTACACTCCAAAAAACTATTAGACAACAACTGTCCCTTTGGAGAAAGAGGCTGAAATTAGGGTTGTAAGTAAAGGTGATGAAAACACTAGGTTCCATCATGCCGCGGCCTCCCACATGCGTTGAATAAACAAAATCCCTCTACTCTCACAGAATGGTGCGGATATCATGGCCCATGGCCCAAAAGCGGAGATCCTCAAATACTTTTACTCTCACAAAATTGGCTCTGAAAAAACTACTTCCTAGTCCTTCAGCCTTAACGAATTGTACAACAATACTCGCTAGTCCCTGGCCCCGATTGGATTTAGCCCCATCATCTTTAGACGCTACTGGCACCTCACCAAAAATCTTATCCTTCGCTTCTTCAAATCCTAGCATGAGCTCACTAAAAACCTCGAGTGTTTCAATAGATCCTTCATGGTCGTCCCCGAAGGACAGGTCTACACCTCCCTGGATGCTTTCCGGCCTATCTCTCTTCAAAACTCCACTCCCAAAGCCATAACAGAACTTCTCACTAATAGACTAAAACATATCATTCAAACTATCATTCATAATGATCATACTAGCTTCCTCCACAGACGCTTTATCGCAGAAAACTTCTTGTATGTCGTCAACCTAATTAGTACTTGCCACTTCGTGAAAAATGTGGCAATGATCTTCAAGCTAGACTTCAGGAAAGATTTTTCACTCTGTCTCCTAGGACTCCGTCCTAAATATCCTAAGCAGTAGAGGTTTCCTGCAACCGTTCTGCTCTTGGATACATAACACTTTGCTTAGTGATGAAACAACGATTATGCTCAATGGGATTATGGGATCCTGGATAAACTGTAAAAATTTCCTAGGGAAAGGGGACCAACTTTCTCCTCCACCCTCCTCACTCTGCAATATGTAGATGACACCCTTATCATTGCGCATGCCTCCCCGGAAGCTGCAGGAATCTTTAAAGACATCCTAGATTCCTTGTCCTTGCCATGAGATTCACTATTAATTACAACAAAATGGCCTTTACCCCCTAAAAAAGTTACTCCAACACCTCAAACAACATAGCTTTAAAAATGACCTGCCTAGCCTCCTCCTTTCCACAAATTTATCTAGGCCTACCACTTTCTCCCTTTAAACTAAACTCTTTTCTCTTTAACCCTATAGTCCATACCTACCAA
The DNA here is from genome assembly GCA_950022295.1 of Bromus sterilis. Lineage (NCBI taxonomy): Eukaryota > Viridiplantae > Streptophyta > Magnoliopsida > Poales > Poaceae > Bromus > Bromus sterilis. The sequence continues at coordinate 275,265,903 of OX465599.1, read as the reverse complement.
AATTTCATACAAGGATGGATGGCTAGACTCTCTCCAAAGGTGCAAGTTTCACTAACATAACCTCTGTCATTGAATCTTAAAAAAAATATTTTTTTATTTAAGCTACACAAAATAAATAAATTTAGATGCCTTTGTAGGATCTTTTTTGGACCAATGAAAAAACTACCACGGAGGCTAGCTGCCTTCTACGTGGAAAGATGTCTACAAGCCTAGAAAATTTGGTGGCCTTGGATTCAAAAATCTAGACGCCAAAGAAATTTCTTGCTCATGAAAACTACTTTCAAACTACTTCAAAACCCTAACTTACCTTGGGTGCATTGGTTCCAGCTTAGGTACTCCAAAAATATAATCCATCCATCTTATGGAAAACTGTAAATAAAAAGATGCATGCACTCATAAATATCTCTATTGTACTCTCTAATGACGATTCTTCAATCTTCTTCTGGCATGGCACTTGGCTTCTTAACAAACCAGTAAAAAAACCTTTCCCCGCTCAATTTTTTCAGTCAACTAAGGATATGGTTCTAGTGAGTACTATACATAAAAAAAAATTACAAGCTAATTCATGACCCACAAGTGTAGGGGTTCTATCATAGCTTTTTCGCTAAGTAGGAGTGTCAATCCCAACAAGGAGCAGAAGGTAAATAAAAGTGATTTTGAGCAAGGAATAACTTCAAGCACTAAGAGGTAAATTTTATGGGTTTTTCTATTAGTTGACAAGTAAATAAAAGATAAACAAGATAAATAACAATAAGGTGCAGCAAGTGGCCTAATCCTTTCAAACACAAAGGATAAGCCGAAAGGTTTTACTTATAAAGGCTAAAACGCTCCTGAGAACAGACGGGAGAGATAGTCAAATTACTTTCATCATATTCCACCTAGTAGTATCTATTGTTTTGGTAAGTGTTGTGTGGGTGAACCTATGCTAGTACACCGCCTGGACTAATACAAGTGCAATCTTACAATTAAACCTCTTGCAAGCATCCACAAATACAAGCGAGAATTTAAGGTAAACATAAATGTAGCTATATAAACTCTAGGATCCTACACTCCCTTGTGAAAAAGTACGCAAACTGGGGTTCAGGTTTTTATCACTCCAGCAACTGATGCTGACTCCTCGTTGGATACCCCAAGCAAAAGGTTGAGATGTAGCGTAGTGTAATTTCCCTCAGTAAAGATAACAAGGTTTGTCTCCCATAGGACTCCAGCAACGATAAGTAGGTGACAACGGCGCTAGAAATTAGCACGAGTTGACATGAACCTGCACACAGATACAAATAACTTTGCTCCCAACGAGTACAGAGAGGTTGTCAATATCTCTAGTCTTGCTGTTTACAAAGGGTCAAACGCGACAGATAAAAGATAGTGATAGCTATAACTAGAAAGTAAAAGCAGGAATTAAATTGAGGGCGTAACAGTGGTGGAAATATGGACCGAGGTCCCATGATGTTCACTAGTGATGTATCTCTCCCAAAAGACGATACGACTGCTATGCGAGGTAAACAAATCACAGATAGGCAATTGACTGGATTACGGGCGCAAACCAATGCTAACTATGCTACAAAGAAAGGAAGAGGCTCAAAAGCATGGGCGGTACGCCAATATAAGTAGAGAGAAATCCATCTGCATCAACTACTAATCATCCACCTTGAGATATCTATCTAGAAAATCTCGCTGGTATTAAGTTGCGAGCCCCACCCAAAGTGTAAACCCAAAGCAACAGACAACTGCATTAAAAGAACTTTGCGTAAACTAAACAATCCTTGCAACCGCGGTTACAAGAATCGTTGTTTTCCCCCTTGTGGCCACAGCACATCCCCTAGACTCGTGTTTCTGTCACTCAAGCTAGTCATCAGGGGGCATGAACCCACAATCAAGCATAACGCTCCCTCTTGGAGTCACTACCTACTACTTGGCCAAAGCAATAAACAGCAACGGAGAACATGCAAGAATTACTCAAGAACAAAAATATAAAAGATAAGAACCAAATATATTAATCAATCACAATCTAAACATAGTCTCATAATCCATCAGATCCTAGCAAACTCAGCATAGCAACAGCAGAAAGAATTACATATGTGCCTTGACAATGTAGGGCAGCTCACAAGGTCTAATCCATGAAGAACAAAGAGTGGAGGAGAACATCACATAGCTACTGATCATGGACCCATGGTCCAAGGTGGACTACTCACGGATCATCCGGGAAGCGTCCATGGTGGTGGAGAAGCTTCCGGAGGTCAATCCTCTCTCCGGCAGGGTGGCGGGAAGAGGTCTTCTGGCGCTCCCGATCTTGGAAGCGCGGTGGCGACGGAACTGAGGCGAGATCGCGAAAAGGGGTTCTGTCCTTGAGGGTTTCAGAGGACATAGAATAAATAGGTGAAGGGGGGCATCCAGGGGGGCCACCAGGTGTCCAGGCGGCCCCCTGGCGCGGACCCACTCCATGCGGCTCAGAGAATGTATTGTATGGGCTCAATTGAAGAATTGTGGATATAAAACATTTGAGATAATTAAATGAAGAATTATTTAGAATCAAATAGTATGTGGGTAAACAGATGAGATATTTAAAGAAAGGATGTGTTGTAGGTTAGAAAAAACGTTCTGTTTGGTTTTACATGTTTTTTTTCATCCGTTGCAACGCACGGGCAAATTTCCTAGCCTGTACAAAGAAAGGAAACGACGTGGAAAGAGGTGACGAAGGGGGAGGACCAAACGACGCACAGCGACACTCTTTGGCAGGAAAAGGAACCTTACAAATGTTATAGGTAGTAGAGATAGAGATATAGGGATATTAATTGCACCAGTTTTGATCCTTTTATGGCAAAAAAAAGGACGAACGCCACACGAACTCCATCGCACGACCCACAAAGAAATCGGAGAGAAAAATCCAAGAGCCCGAAGCGACCGAGTCCCAGAGAAATGAATCTTTTTGTATTCCATTTGGCGGTGATAATGCTCTGTAATTACCTGCAAAATTAAGGGTAAAATGTAAGACGTACCAAAAAATAATGAAACACACCTCCCTTTATTAGTAGGTACTAGAAAATGTGCATGTGTGTTCTTGCAACGGGAGAAAAAAATTTAAGATCCATTAGGGATCAGAAGTATTGGACGTATCGCGGAGCGTCGAATGAGATGCATGGTGATCAACCTTGTCACCGTCATCGTCCACTCCTTTCATCCCTCTAGTTTCTACTCGGCCATGTCAGAATGTCTCGAGCCTTACATGTCTAAAAAATAGAATAAGCAATGCCAAACCGGTTCGGTGATGTGATAATCATGGGAATTGTCATGGAGTAGTCTTTCGCTCAGATGCCCAGAACCATTCAAACTATATCCGTGTGGATGTGTTTTTCATGTAGTACATCCTATAGGAGCTTCCTCTTATTTACCATCATCAACTTTTACGAGAATAATAGTAGAATTATCATGCACATTACCGATAGAAGAGTAAGTGAGGAGATAACTTAATACTCTCATCGGTAAAGTTATTCAACCGATGTTTGATGGAAGATCAATTTTCTTGTCACATTGATAAATTTAGTTTGCCAAAAAAATGAATTGAGGTGGAATTGTCATCGTGCCAATTAAACTTCCCCTTTTTTAGGTACCAATTAAACTTTTCCTTGATTAATTTGACATGCAATATTCACCCAATTGCCATGCTACTCAATTAACACGTTCACTCGTTGTTCATTCTCTTATTTTCATCGTTTATTTTCTTATTTTCCATGCATATACACACCTCTGGAAAGAATGTTTAATCTAATCCATCACATGTCACTCATTTAATTCAAATCTCATTTTCTTATTTGCCATGCATACGGACTATGGTTAAGTTCTCCATAGCAACAGCACAAATCCAACCCCACATATTGCTAATTTACTGATTCTCACTATTTTATAGTATGTCATCCCGCATCAATCCTTCTCTCCTTTAGTAATCGCTCGATTACAGATTGAATACTCAAAAAGGTAGGGTTTTTTTTGCGAAAACATCATGATGGACCGAGAAATATGTCTTCTTTTATTATTATTAAGGTAAAGATATAGATATAGATGTAGATATAGATATAGATATAGATAGAGATAGAGATAGATATAGATACAGATAGAGATTTATTTGGTATTATTGTCCTTCATATCTCTATCTCTAAATTGGGCAAACTTTATACTGTAATATTCTACTTTAAAAAAATTAATGCTCCATCATTATTTAGTAAATTGCAAATCAGAAAATATGTGCTTACATTATTCTGATGTCTCTATGCACATATATATATATAGCAAGGGATACGATCGATCAAGCAGTTGTATCTATCAATCTATCGATCTACCTGCACATAGAACCTTAATCAAACATGCTCTCGCGAATGCTCGACGGCCAGATGAATGCAATGGCATCGACTGTTTTGCTCCTTGTGCTCCTTGTATGCCACGGGTTGTCTGCACAATGTAAGTGTATAATCTGTGTAAAGTGGACAAGCATTCGTAATTGATGGTTATCGTCGCCGTTTTGAGTACATACAGTATATTTAATGCGATGCATGGATGTATCGTGGTTACTTCGTGCAGGTCGTGAGGTCCGGGGATCTGGCGATGTCGGCGGCGCTAGCAAGAACCTGACGTGTTTGCCTAAATATTGCGGAGGTGATTATCCAGGCGCTAACTGTTGGTGCTGTGAGAGCGATGGGGCGTGCTTTGGGAAGCCACAGGATTGCAATGTGCACTGCTCTCGTACGTGACCTTAATTAGCTTGATGAGGTCATGATCCAAGTTGTATGTCTCTTGATTCCAATTTTTATCAATAAAGCTAGTTAAATCTCTTGAAAAAGCTTGATGAGGTAAAAATAATATAAAACATATATCCCATAATATAAGATGTTTTATAGTTTAAGTTAAACCGAAGTACTCCAGTATTTCGGCGCACAATTTTAGGGCATGTCCGACAAATCATTAGTAACAGAGCGACAGTAACAGGTGCCAGTAAATGAGAAAGAAAAATCTGAAAGGAAATAATTCGATTTAAATCATCAACCCATGATACCACTCGGTACTTGTTTATTTTTATATCTTGAAACAATAATAAGAAGATGCTCACCATTTTTATCTCGTGATGCTTCTGAAGGAGATTAGAGTTGGTTATGTGAGCAAGGCCTGGTCAGGAGAGGGAATATATGATGATTTGTTATAACACTACTATGATGATGATTTGATTTTGCTTTTGTTGGCACTACCTTTGTTCTAATCACTAGCTTGTAAATACTGGTGATGTGGTGAAAAATATTATCTACGTCGTGCATGCATATGGCACGCTATTCATTATTGCTATTACTGCTGGTGTGGGCGTCAAATGACACTACTATGTGTTATCATTGGCGAAATATTGCTGGCATTAGGTCTCCACGTCAGCAAGACACTTTTCGGCACACCATAGGTGAGCTTTTCTCTACTAGTGTGGATCGGCGGGGACATTGCTTATGGCAGTAAACAACATAAGTCTTCTCCCCCGCTTCGTTCACTTTGTACTCTTTTGCTGCATCTCTTAACTTACTGTGCCACTCCTCAAACCAAACCTTTACCATAACAAACGTTGACGGGCCCCCACTAACCATAAAAAAATTGATTTCCTCACTGAATTAACTTCCATTTCACATGTGGATGATCGTTGGGGATTTCAACATGATCAAATTTTCCAGCGGTAAGAAAAACTCAAATATTCGCACCTCTGAAGACTGAAGCCACTGCTTTTAACACCACCATTGACTCCCTATGCCTTATCTAGCTCCCCCTCACGAACCTTGTGTTTACCTGGTCCAAAAATAGATCACTACCCACTCTCTAGCTGCTAGATAGAGTTGTTTGTAAACTAGCATGGCATGAAAAGTTTTCAAACTCAAACCTATGCTCAAAAATTAGACTTGCGTTGGATCATATGACTCTAATTGTCACTGTCTCAACCTCGATTCTCGTTCCTTCCTTTTCCGTTTTGAAATGTTCTGGACCTCCATCCAATCTTTCAACCAAATTGTGCATGACATCTGGGCCCAACCGGCACAAAACGACACTGGGAGCCTGGGAAACAATTATCCCTCGCCTTGAAAAAAACTAGAGTTGTCGTAAAATGGGCTAAAAACTAAATCCCCTCTCCCAAAAAGAAAAAATTGCAAAAATGTCCTAAAACTAAGTGAACTCGTGGAGGAGCTCAGATTATTATCCCCCTAGAAAAGTCCCTACGCTCTGTAATTACTGTTACACTCTAGAAAACTATTAGACAACAAATGTCCCTTTGGAGATAGAGGCTGAAATTAGGGTTGTAAATAAAGGTGATGAAAACACTAGGTTCCATCATGACGCAGCCTCCCACATGCGTAGAATAAACAAAATCCCTCTACTCTCACAGAATGGTGTGGATATCATGGCTAATGGCCCAAAAGCGGAGATCCTAAATACTTTTACTCTCACCTAATTGGCTCTGACAAAACCACTTCCTAGTCCTTTAGCCTTAACGAATTGTACAACAATACTCGCTAGTCCCTGGCCCCGATTGGATTCAGCCCCATCATCTTTAGATGCTACTGGCACCTCACCAAAAATCTTATCCTTCGCTTCTTCAAAGCCTAGCATGAGCTCGCTAACAACCTCGAGAACTTCAATAGATCCCTCATGGTCCTCCTCCCTGAAGGACAGGTCTACACCTCCCAGGATGCTTTCCTGCCTATCTCTCAACAAAACTCCACCCCAGAGCCATAACAAAACTTCTCACTAATAGACTAAAACCTATCATTCAAACTATCATTCATAATGATCATACTAGCTTCCTCCACAGACGCTCTATCGCAGAAAACTTCTTGTACGTCGTCAACCTAATTAGTACTTACCACTTCGTCAAAAATCGGGCTATGATCTTCAAGCTAGACTTCAGGAAAGATTTTTGACTCTGTCTCCTGTGACTCCGTCCTAAATATCCTAAGCGATGGAGGTTTCCTGCAACCCTTCTGCTCTTGGATACATAACACTTTGCTTAGTGATAAAAGAACGATTATGCTCAATGGGATTCTGGGTTCCTAGATAAACTGTAAAAATGGCCTAAGGCAAGGGGACCCACTTTCTCCCCCCCTCACTCTGCAATATGTAGACGACACCCTTATCATTGCACATGCCTCCCCGGAAGATGCGGGAATCCTTAAGGACATCCTAGATTCCTTGTCCTTGCCATGAGATTCACTATTAATTACAACAAAACGGCCTTTACCCCCTAAAAAAGTGACTCCAATACCTCAAACAACATAGCTTTAAAAATGACCTGTCTAGCCTCCTCCTTTCCATATATTTATCTAGGCCTACCACTTTCTCCCTTTGAACTAAACTCTTCTGTTTTTAACCCTATAGTCCATACCTACCAAAATTTCATACAAGGATGGATAGCTAGACTTCTCTCCAAAGGTGCAAGGTTCACTAACATAACCTCTGTCATTGAATCTTTAATTATTTTATTTTATTTTTTATTTAAGCTACACAAAATAAATAAATTTAGATGACCTTTGTAGGATCTTTTTTGGACCAATGAAAAAACTACCACGGACGACAGCTGCCTTGTGGCGTGGAAAGATGTCTGCGAGCCTAGAAAATTTGGTGGCCTTGGATTCAAAAACCTAGATGCCAAAGCAATTTCTTGCTCATGAAAACTACTTTGAAACTACTTCAAAAACCTAACTTACCTTGGGTACATTGGTTCCAGCTTAGGTACTCCAAAAATATAAGCCATCCATCTTATGAAAAACTATAAATAAACAGATGCATGCACTCATAAATATCTCTATTGTACTCTCTAATGACGGTTCTTCAATCTTCTTCTGGCATGAAACTTGGCTTCTTAACAAACCACTAAAAAAACCTTTCCCCGCTCAATTTTTCCAGTCAACTAAGGATATGGTTCTAGTGAGTACTATACATAAAAAAGGTTTACAAGCTAATTCATGACCCACAAGTGTAGGGGTTCTATCGTAGCTTTTTCGCTAAGTAGGAGTGTCAATCCCAACAAGGAGCAGAAGGTAAAGAAAAGTGATTTTAAGCAAGGAATAACTTCAAGCACTGAGAGGTAACTTTTATGGGTTTTCGTATTAGTTGACAAGTAAATAAAAGATAAACAAGATAAATAACAATAAGGTGCAGCAAGTGGCCTAATCCTTTCAAACACAAAGGATAAGCCGAAAGGTTTTACTTACAAAGGCTAAAACGCTCCTGAGGACATACGGGAGAGATAGTCAAATTACTTTCGCCATAAGGTGTTGTGTGGGTGAACCTATGCTAGTACACCGCCTGGACTAATACAAGTGCAATCTTACAATTAAACCTCTTGCAAGCATCCACAAATACAAGAGAGAATTTAAGGTAAACATAAATGTAGCTATATAAACTCTAGGATCCTACACTCCCTTGTGCAAAAGTACGCAAACTGGGGTTCAGGTTTCTATCACTCCAGCAACTAATGCTGACTCCTCGTTGGATACCCCAAGCGGAAGGTTGAGATGTAGCGTAATGCAATTTCCCTCAGTAAAGATAACAAGGTTTGTCTCCCGTAGGACTCCAGCAACAACAAGTAGGTGACAACGGCGCTAGAAATTAGCACGAGTTGATGCGGACATGCACACAGATACAAATAACTTTGCTCCCAGTGAGTGCAGAGAGGTTGTCAATCTCTCCGGCCTTGGTGTTTACGAAGGGTCAAACGCGACAGATAAAAGATAGTGATAGCTATAACTAGAAAGTAAAAGCAGGAAGTAAATTGAGGGTGTAATAGTGGTGGAAATATGGACCGGGATCCCATGATGTTCAATAGTGATGTCTCTCCCAAAAGAAGATAAAACTGCTATGCGAGGTAACAACTCACAGCTACGCAATTGAGATGAATACGGGCGCAAAACAATGCTAACTATGCTAGAAAGAAAGTAAGAGGCTCAAAAGCATGGGTGGTACGCCAATATAAGTAGACCGAAATCCACCTGCATCTACTACTAATCAACCACCTTGAGATATCTATCCAGAACATCTCGCTGGTATTAAGTTGTGAGCCCCACCCAAAATGTAAACCCAAAGCAACAGACAACTGCATTAAAAGAACTTTGCATAAACTAAACAATCCTTGCAACCGCGGTTACAAGCACCGTTGTTTTCCCCCTTGTGGCAACAACACATCCCCTAGACTCATGTTTCTTCCACTCAAGCTAGTGATCAGGGGGCATGAACCCACAATCAAGCATAACGCTCCCTCTTGGAGTCACTACCTACTACTTGGCCAAAGGAATAAACAACAACGGAGAACATGCAAGAATTACACAAGAACAAAAATATAAAAGATAAGAACCAAATATATTACTCAATCACAATCTAAACATAGTCTCATAATCCATCAGATCCCAGCAAAGTCAACATAGAAACAGTAGAAAGAATTACATATGTGCCTTGATAATGTAGGGCAGCTCACAAGGTCTAACCCATGAAGAACAAAGAGGGGAGGAGAACATCACATAGCTACTGATCATGGACCCGTGGTCCAAGGTGGACTACTCACGGATCATCCAGGAAGCGTCCATGGTGGTGGAGAAGCTTCCATAGGTCAATCCTCTCTGTCCTTGAGGGTTTCAGAGGACATAGAATAAATAGGCGTACGGGGCCCCTTGGCGCAGACCCACTCTTGGACGCCCCGGGAGGGCGCCTGGGGCCCTGGTGGGTCCCCTCCGGCCCCCCTTCGGGACACTAGAAGCTTCCGAAGCGCTGATTTTTTTATTGGATTTTCCAGGAATTTTTGGAGAATTTTTAATACAGGGGAAACCTGAAATAGAAAAGCAGCAGAAAACTGGAACTAGCACTGATGTGCACTGAGTTAATAGGTTAGTCCAAATATGATCAAAAGTGTATGAAACTGTATATAAAACATAGCAATATCACATAAAATATGCATGGAGCAAGAAGAAATTATAGATACGTTTGGGACGTATCAACATCCCCAAGCTTAATTCCTGCTCGTCCTGAAGTAGGTAAATGATAACAAGCATAATTTTTGTGGTGACATGCTAACGACCATATAAGTACTTTGTAAGTAAAGCAATCAATGTATGTAATTCAATTCAAGTCATAACAAGAAAAAGTCTATATTAGCATTGAAACAAGCAACATAAGAACATAAAGGTGCAAGAGCTCTCGATGTCCGTGACTCGAATGTCTCCAGATGGTGTTTGCGTGCAAGAAGTGGGGGATGGGAATACGAGAAAAAATATTTATTTGTTTAGAACTCAATCTACTAACGTTTCACACTTAGTCTCCTTTGGAATCTTATCTTAACTCGTCCCCAGACCACTAGCCAGGTACAAGTCAATTTGATACACTCCCTTTTCTATATTTTGAGCACTCATGCAATGGATGAGCGTAAGAACGAGAGTTGAAACTTAGGATGCCAAAGAGATAGATATGGTCGAGGAGGAAGACAAAAAGGGTGTGAAAATATCACATCAATGAGGACAATCATAGGAGAGAATGACAAATGATAGATATGATGTGAGGAGTAGGGATTGCCATGCAACGGATGCACATACGAGCTAAAAAAAGCTCTCCAATGGAACTAGTGGGCGTGCATCCAACTTGCTCGCTCAAGAAGACCTAGAGATCGTTTGAGGAGGCTCATCATTGGAATATACAAGCCAAGTTCTATAGTGTGAAGGTCCCCACATAACTATATGCAAAATGATCATCTCTATGGAGTAAAAGATATAGAGGGAGTACGAGTGTGGATCTTTCAAAAGGAATAGTAGTGTTGCCCCCTTCTCTCTTTTTATTTTCTTTTTCTCTTTTTTTTTTGAAACTTTTTGGTGGCCTCAATTGCTTTATTATTTAACTCTCATTTGTCCTCTTTGGGATATTTTAAATTTGTCCTCGTTGGGATATTTTCCTCACTTAAGGGCAACACTTTATTTTACGAGAAGTATAGAAGATCTTTCACACTTTACAAGATACTCAACATAAAGAAGATGTAGCTATCATGATGTATGCAAATGTATGCCTCTGCCAGTGTAGCAGGAACATGCATGATATGAAGATCAAGTCATAAGAAGGTGGATGTTGCATGGCAATGTATCTCGGAAAGGCTATGGAAATGCCTTGATAGGTAGGTATGGTGGTTGTTTCGAGGAAAGATATAAGGAGGTTTATGATTACAGAGCGTATCATGCCAAGGGTTTGGATGCACCGGCGATGTGGACGCCAACTCTCGGAGTGCGAAGAGGGCAATGCGCGGTACCGAAGAGGCTAGAAAATATGAGTAGGTGGAAGTGTTAACTTTCAATACTTACATTAGTCTGAAGAACTCATGCACTTATTATTGGTAACTCTCAATCTAATGAGGAGGTTCACAAAGAGACAAGTACCCCGAGGAGGACTGTATGGGGGTTTGGTTATCCTTGCGCATCCTCGACTCATGGTACGTGAGTGTACTCTAATATCTGATACCTCCAAAGATTAGTGATCCATCTAGTAGCTAGAGTTCTCAACTAGTTTTTGTATTTTTTTTAAATAAACACGGATTGCCCAAAATACGACACCTATCACTAATATGCCAGAGTTCTTGACACCAAAAGTTCAAACATTACTCACAACAATACCTCAAAACTATTGCAAGTTACTACTACAATTAAATAGCAACCTCAATTACCTACTGAAAGTTAAGACACAACTCAGTGCAACAACCAACTCTCTTAACAAGATAAACATGAAAACTAAAGAGAGTTCCAGCAACAAACTAAACTAAAGATCTTGAAAAAGATAAACATGAAAACTAAGAGCTAAACATGACAACAGCTACGAAAAGATAAAGAACACACACCAAAAGAAAGATAAGCATGAAAATCCTATGATGTGTTCTAGTTTGAAGTGGAGCGTGTTTCTCTCCCACACAAAGAAAGCTGGGTTCTAACTTGTTATGAACAACAAACAAAGATAAAGAAAAATAAAAAGGAAACTAAAGAGCGAGGCGCTCCAAGCATAGCACATAACGCATGAAGTGATAAAAATATAGTGATACGAAGGACGAACTGATGATTGTTGATGGAGAAGGGGATGCACAGGGGCATCTGTCGTGGGAAAGTCACGGCAGATGTTCGAAGAGTCGAACTTGACATGGGACCTTTGTTGCGAGGCGATTTCGTGGAGAGGTTTGACATGTACAAGAGACTCGGCGATTTACCTAGGTTTCAGCCCCTCTTTGTCTCGAGTTAAAATCCTACTCCTGCTTCCTCTTATTATGGGTTCTGACTCTCGAAAGAAGAGTTGGTTGATTGATTACAAGAGATTCGGCTCGTCAACTTAGTCTCAATGAGATCTAGGTTATGCCGCCAAGTGTCTAGTCCTATCTTAGGTTGAAATTGTTCTCTGGACCTGGATCCTATGGGCCTCGGTTTATAAAGATGTCGGATCCCGAGATTCCGTGAGTACGACTCCGACATGAGGTGGAGTCCTATTCTACTTTACAAACACGCTACGTGCTATACAAGGTAAGTCGAATTCCTTCTATGGCTTCAATCTTCTTTCCTTGGCGCAGCCGACCCGTAGCCGGGTCTTCTCTCGTGGGCCTTCCATAGGTGAGTCGGCCCATAGATCTAGTGTCGGTTCATGGGCTTGATCCATCCCCCCGACATTAGCCCCCAGGATTAGTGTGATGTTTTAGTCTTCGCAGCAATCTTCTTGTCACCATCGTTCTTGCCGACTCCCTAATTTGGATTTTACCGACTCTCATATTCTTTTTGAGACTTGTAAGGAGTCGGTGCCAATTTTCTCTTTATCTCTTCGTTTCATCTTCCAACTAGAATTTTTTTTTGACTTTTTTCAGTCAAAGATCCGGTATGATATTTATAATCACACTGCCCGAAACGTCGGTTCGAGGCATTGATGTTGTAGTGGGAATCAGGGAGTCTTTCGATAAATGTCATCTACCATGGGTAGTTCACCTATATCATTTATGGTATTGCTTGATCTTCTCCTCGTAACTACTATAAATAACCGTTGGGTGGTTTGTCTTTTGAGTGCCCGCGTCTTTCTCCTTCCTCTTCTCCTTCTACCAGTTTTCCCCATGGCACCCAAGCTAGAAGCTCATGTTTTTTTGGCAGCCGATGAGCCTAGCTCCAGCGCTAGTGCTCGTGGTCGAGGCCGTGGCCACGGTCATGTACGTGGGCGAGGTCGTGGCCGTGGCAGAGGTAGGGGAAGAAGTGCTCGTGCTGCCTCTCCATCTGAATCTCCCCCTTCTTCTCCTGAGAGGGGTGAGTTCTTGATTCATATCCAGACGATTCGTCGTTGGATCAAGCTTCCTGAGTCTTTTGCTCAGCTTGTGATTGATTCAAAGCCTTCGGGTCTTTGGCTCCGCTCTGAGGGATGTCCTCATGGGCCTGTTTGGGTGGCTACTAGATTTTCTAGCCACGACTCCATTTTTTTGAGAAAGCTTGTAAAAGTTTTCTTCGTTCCAGGAACATCTCAAGAGGAGATACTATTTTCTTCAGATACGATGGTGATGACACCTTGTAGGCTAGAATATTTGACTCGAATGGTGACCTAGCCTGTTGTTGTATGGAGAGTTCCAGTAGTAGCGATGAACAACTCCTCAATAATGAAGAAGTCCATATTTCTTCAACTGAAGATGAAGCCGACTCTGAAGATGACGAATGAAGCCGTAGCTTTTTCTTAGTAGTATTTTGCCGAGTTTGGCCTTTACTTTTCTGTAATTGTAAGTGCATCTAGTGCCCCCTTTGAGGTTTTGGAGTATTTGATGAAAAAACGGTTAAGGGACTGATGTGTTTGTGAGTATACACAGGAAAACAGTCCCTAAGGATGAGGTTAACCACCGTTGTCGACCCCCCAAAATGTTGAGGAACATGGAAGAAATCGGTGTGTTTCCTGAAGACTCAAGTTGTGCGAAATCCTGAGGAATCAGGATCCTGAAACGTTCGGCTGAAGCTGAAGCAGTACAAGATCCTGAAGACGTTTGCACTGAAGACAAAGTTGAAGCGTAGTCCTCGCTAAGACTTTCTATACTTCTTGAGTCGTAGGAAAACATCGCACTGTTGGAGGGGTTGAGGAAAATGAGTTATGTATTTATGAGGAAGTGCTCAATTAGAAATCTTGAAGAAAACACAGAGAAATCTCCTGCAGTAGAATTTCAATTCCTCTGGTGTCTGAGACGATGTTCTTCAGGACACTGAGGAATTTGTCTTCAGTTGAGGAGTCAGGAAACTGCCAGTGCAGCTCGCCTGAAGAAAGAGAGTGAGTGTTCCAACCGTGCCACCTGTCACGTGGAGAGTGCTGGTACCGATACAGCCAACGGTCCGAAGGGTGGGCATGGAAGTAATTTCATGCATGGGCATTTATGTCCTTTCACTTGGGGTTGCTCCCCGGCTATAAATAGCCGCCCCCAACTCCATTTGTGGGTTGGCTGCTCCGAGAGAAAAACTGACACTTATCATCTGAGAGCAACCCACCTCTTGAAGAAACTGAAGAACTTAAGTGAGGAAAACCACCAGCCTGAGTAGTTGAGCATTTCTCAGGAAGTCGGTTCGAGTGATCCAAAGCTTTTTACTCTTGAAGACTGTGATCTTCCAGCCGGTGTAGAAGTCATCAGTCTGAGGAAGTCAAGATGCAATTTTGACTTCCCTGAGTGAACTGAGTCTGTGAAGGTTTCGGGAGTCTACCTTGAAGACTCACCTGAGTTATTGGACGGAGTCTGAGGATTTTAGTTCAAGGAGAATAAGGTGAAGACTATGTCTTCTGAGTTCAATCTCAGCCTCTCCAACCAGACGTAGAGTTGTCACAGCAACTCGAACTGGTTCATCAAGTCTATGTCTTTAGTGCCCTGGTGCTATTTCTTCAACTCGGCTCTTATTTTTATGCACTGATGACTTATCCTGATGCCATACTTTTTGAGTTTACTCTGTGTTGTTTCTTCAGTTCTTGCATCGGTCTTACTTTAGCTATGCAATAGGTTGATTTAAATTTTCGACTTCGCTTTAGGATAGCATCTGTTCTTCCTTGAGTTTCAGTTTCCTCAATTTCGTATTGCCTCTGTCCTGAGGAAATCAAAATTCCTCAAGATATTTGAAAATCTCCCATTCACCCCCCCTCTTGTCGATATACTGCACTTTCAATTGGTATCAGAGCAAGGTACTCCCTTGTTCTGTGTGATTCGGTTTAACCACCTGGAGTTTTTGTTATGTCGACCTCAGGTACAATGAGCGTTGCCTCAAACTGCCCCATCTTCGACGGGACAGACTACCCTTACTGGAAGAACAAGATGAGGATGCATCTTGAAGCCATTGACAAGGACCTGTGGTATATTGTTTATCAAGGCATTCGTGAAGCTACTCTGATGACTGCTCCTGAAATTGTCAAGAAGAACTGGCAGCTTGATGCAAAAGCTCGAAGCATTCTTGGCGGCCACCTCAATAAGGCTTAGTTCAACCGTATCAGTGGCCTGGATACTGCAAAGAAGATATGGACAAGGCTGTCAAAAGTTAATGAAGGAGTCTCCGCTGAACGAGACTCTCGAGTTGATACACTTCGCAGTCTCTTCAACAGGTTCAAGAGGCTAGACAACGAGCATGTGCAACAAACCTTTGACAGACACACTGACATATCCAATGAACTTCAAGCACTGGGTGCCGCTGATATCACAAATCATGAGGTGGTGAAGAAACTACTGAGGTCTCTGGATGACTCGTTTGAGTTCCTATCGCTGATGATTCAAGAAAGGCCTGATTTCAAGACTCTGGATCCTGCTGACATTCTTGAGTGCCTCAATGCTCATGAGCTAAAGCTCTCTGAAAAATGATACTTGTACAGCTCCACGCCAAAAGTCTGCGCGCTAAAAGCTAAGGCACAAAAAGTGTTCTCTGATGAAGAGTCTGAGGCTGATTCTGATGATCCTGAAACCCTCAGCCAGGAACTTGCTCTCCTCACCAGAAAATTCCAAAGATTCACGAAGAAGAAACGCTTCGGAAATTCCTCAAGATCCTCCTCAAGAAAAAGCAAAGATGATGACTCTGTTGAGACAAGAAAGAGAGTCTGCCACAAATGCAAGAAACCTGGGCATTACATCGCTGAGTGTCCTCTTTGGGAAAAGGAAGCTAAACTGAAGAAGAAGAAGAAGAAGAAGAAGAATAAGAAAGGGAAAGATGACAGTTCTGATGAAAAGACAAAGAAGAAATCCTCAAGATCCTCAAAGTCTGCTGGATATAGGAACAACAACTCCCGTAAGGCTCGCGCATATCTCGGCAAAGAATTGGACTCTGAAGAATCTGGTTCCGATCCTGATGCTGAGGAAGATGAATCTGAAGAATATGAGGGTGTGGCTGGTCTGGCTCTTGCCACTTCGCTTGTCTCCAAGTCAATCTTCAGCACTGAGGAATCTGATCCATCACATGTTGATGATGAAGCTGAATACACCACCCCTGCCTTCTGCTTCATGGATAAGTCCTCCAAGGTATCTACTTACTCATCATCTGATGATCCCTCTGATGAAGAACCTGATGAAAACTATGCTAAACTTGCTAAACTTTCATCTAAGCAATAACGTGCACTTGAAAATATTCAGACCTCACTAAACAAGAGTGATGATATGTTGGTTGAGGAAATGACGAAGACTAAAAATTTGACTGATGAATAAAAAATTCTTCAGTCAAAGTTTGATGACTTAATCAATCGTCATGAGGCACTCCTCACCGATCATGAGAAGTTGGCTCATGAGTTTCTCATGACAAAGTAAGAACTTGAACGTGTGAGAATGTCTCATGATGTACTAAGGAAAGAAAATGATTCAATCCTCTCCCAACAGATCATCATGCCACAAGAAGGATTTAATCCTCCCTGTTTAAAATGCATTGAACATGACCGTATCACTTCTGTGCCTAGTTCTTCAATGTCTTCAGACTCTGTTGTTTCAATTGCTTCTATGGTATCTAACCCCTCATCTGAGGATACCATAGACATTGCTGAAGAAAATGCTAGGTTGAAGATTCTACTGGAAACCGCTATGTTCAAGTGTCTGAAAGGGCATCAGATTCTTTGTGACATTCTCAAGAAATAGATCCTCAACAGGAATCTAAGGAAAGAAGGTGGCGTGTTCACTCGAAACCTCAAGTTGATGGGTCTTACTGGAAACCTGAACAATATCCAAAGACCACTTGGGTTTTTTCAAAGATGCCTCCTCCTGAGCCCTATACTTTATCTGGTTATGATACTGCTTCCTCAGATGTGGTGATTGAGTCATTTGACTCAAACTATAAACTTTTTAAAGGTGTCAATGGTTAGGTATTCGCCAGATACATCGGAACTAACTGTAGGAACGGTCCTCCAGTCAAGAAGATCTGGGTTCAGAAGGACCTCATCACTAACCTCCCTGTGAATGCAGATGCAAATGAGCTGAGGGTATTATCTGAGGACGATACCTCAAATGGAAATGATTATCATTATGTCTCAGCTAACCATTTTATCCACAGGGAAGCTCCTCATAAGAATGCTTATTCGTTTGTTTATCCTGATACCACCATCTCATGTCCCATTAGGTCTCATCGTTCTCATCAGTCCTTATATACTTCAAAACCACCCATTAAGATGTGGGTGGTAAAGAAGAACTGATCATCTTTGCAGGGACATGTGCTGAGCCAATCATAAATTCTGCAGATCATATGCCCAGGATAACATCATTTGAGTCAGTTGAAGGAGATATTATATCGTTTGGTTTCATAGAATCAATCCTGAGGAACATCTTGAGGAATTAATTCTGAGGAACCATAAATTCTTCAAACTGAGACTGGCTCATAACTTGCTGTATGAGATACTAATTCCTTTGCAGGGAAAGACTGAATGGGTGATGGACAGTGGATGCACAAATCACATGACTGGTGACAGAAGCCTTCTCGTGGAATCATCTCTGAGTCCTTCTTCAAAGAAAACCATCACCTTCGTTGATAAAGGTAAAAGTAAGGTATTGGGTATTGGCAGAGTTGCTATCTCTCAAGACCAACACATTGACAAAGTCATTCTTGTTGAATCCCTCGGAACAACCTGATGTCTGTCTCTATGCTATGTGATCTTGATCTCATTGTTCTCTTCGGAAAATATGGTTGTGTAGTCTATATGGTTAGCGATAACTCCATTGTCTTCACTGGAGTTAGGAAAGGTGATCTGTATATTGTAGATTTTTCTGAAGGTCCTCGGGTTGCTACGTGCCTCATGGCTCGGGCCTCAGAGTGCGGGCTATGGCATCGACGACTCGGCCACGCCGGAATGAGGAATCTCCAAAAACTGGTCCTAAAGAAACATGTCATCGGGATTGAGGAAATCAGATTCTCAAAGGACCGGCTATGTGGTGCGTGCGAAGTCGGAAAGATGACCAAGGCCAAGCATCCAGCGAAGACCATCATGAAGACTACAAGACCTCTGGAACTGCTTCACATGGATCTATTCGGTCCTCCAAAGTATTCAAGCTTTGGAGGTAGTATGTATGGTCTTGTTATTGTTGATGACTTCTCATGATACACTTGGTGCATTTTCTTCTCTATAAGTCAGAAACCCCAGCTATCTTCAAGCGCTTCGCCCAGCGAGTCATGAACAACTACAACATGAAGATCAAGCACATTTGAAGCGACAACGACACTGAGTTCAAGAACATCGGTGTGGAAGAATTCCTCGACGACTTGGGAATCACCCATGAGTTCTCAGCACCTTACAGTCCTCAGCAGAATGGAGTTGTTGAGAGGAAGAACCGAACCCTCATCGAGATGGCTCGCTCGATGCTCGCTGAGTACAACACGCCACTCATGTGGTGGGCTGAAGCAATCAGCACTGCATGCCACATCGTCAATCGAGTGTACCTTCACAAGTTTTTCAACAAAACATCATATGAGCTAATGGTCGGTACGAAACCCAATGTGAGTTACTTCAAAGTATTTGGTGCACCTTGATGGATTCGTGATCCTGATCACCAGTCCAAGTTTGCATCCAAAGCATGTGAGGGTTTCATGCTTGGTTATGGTATCAACTCGCACACTTACAGAGTCTACAACATTAGTCATCATAAAATTTTTGAGACTGTAGATGTGCGGTTTGATGAATCTGACGGCTCGCAAAGAGAGCACTGACACCTGATCTAGATGAAGCCCCACCTGAAGAACAGATCAAGAAGATGGGTGCTGGTGATATCATTCATGTGGATCATCCTGAAGAAACACACATACCTCCTGCTCCTGAAGAACATCGAAATCCTGATGCAAACGATCCTGATCCTGAGGCTCCTGAGACCCCTGAAGCTCCTGAAGCACCTGAAGCAGATGCCAATGAATCTGAAAGCAGTGAAGACGATGTGCCTCAAGATCATCCACCTCGTATTCCTCGCGTGGCGAATGAATTTCAAGTGGACAGAATCCTCGCCGACGTCAATCTACCAGGTCCTCTCACTCGTGAAAGAGCTAATCGTATAGCTAACTTTTGTGGGAATTTTCTCGTTTGTATCAATTTCAGAGCCCACCAAAGTAATTGAGGCATTCCAAGAAGCGGAATGGGTTCAGGCGATGCAAGATGAACTTCTTCAGTTCAAACTGAATGATGTTTGGGAACTAGTCAAACGGCCTGATCCTCGAGTTCACAATGTCATCGGCACGAAGTGGATCTACCGCAACAAACTCAATGAAGATGGACAAGTCATCAAAAACAAAGCTCGTCTCATAGCACAAGGATACACACAAGTTGAGGGGATCGACTTCGGTGAAACCTTTGCTCCTGTTGCTAGACTTGAGTCCATTCGTATTATGCTTGCATTTGCTAACCATCATAATATCAAGTTATATCAAATGGATGTGAAAAGTGCATTCCTCAATGGTAATATCGAGGAAGAAGTATATGTTGCTCAACCCCCAGGTTTTGAAGACGCGAAGAAACCTGATATGGTGTAAAGATTGAAGAAAGCACTATATGGACAGAAGCAAGCCCCTCGGGCTTGGTATGACACGCTAAGGGACTTCCCCATCAGCAAGGGCTTCAAATCTGGTTCCCTCGATCCAACTCTTTTCACAAACCGATATGATGATGCATTATTCATATGTCAAATCTATGTTGATGACATTATATTTGGATGCACTAACAAGAAATACAGTGAAGAATTTGCATTCTTGATGAGTGAACAGTATCAGATGTCCATGATGGGCGAACTGAAGTTCTTCTTGGGACTTCAAATTCGTCAACAACGCAACGGCATCTTCATCTCTCAGGAGAAGTACCTCAAAGAGTGCCTGAAGAAATTCGGGATGAAAGACTGCAAGGGTATCAAGACACCGATGCCTACAAATGGGCAACTCGGCCCTGATGAAAATGGCAAGGACTACGATCAAAAGGTATACCGTTCTATGATAGGTTATCTGCTATATCTATGTGCATCTAGGCCTGATATAATGTTGAGCGTTTGCATGTGTGCCCGATTCCAAGCGGAACCTAAGGAATCGCATCACCAAGCGGTGAAACGAATTGTTCGATATTTTGCTCACACCCCGTCGCTAGGCTTATGGTATCCAAAAGGCACACAGCTGGATCTCGTTGGGTACTCAGACTCAGATTATGCTGGAGATCGAGTGGATCGAAAGTCTACCTCAGGAACATTTCATTTCCTCGGACGCTCTCTGGTGTGCTGGTCATCGAAGAAGCAGAACTGCGTCTCCCTCTCCACTGCTGAAGCTGAATACAACTTTGCTGGTGCAAGCTGCTCACAGCTTCTTTGGATGAAGCAAACTCTGAAGGACTACAGCATCAACCTGAAGAAAGTACCACTACTATGTGACAATGAGAGCGCCATCAAGATATCTCAGAATCCAGTACAACACTCGAGGACGAAGCACATTGAGATTCGGTATCACTTTCTTCGGGATCATGTATTGAAGGAAGACATCGTCATCACCCACGTGAAGACTGAAGACCAACTTGCTGATATATTTACTAAGCCTTTGGATGAGAAGCGTTTTAGCACTCTGAGGTGTGAGCTAAATATCTTAGATTCCTCAAACGTCCAGTGAATGGACACACATCCTAACGCTTAAACAATAATGAAGAATTCTGATGTACAACACACGATGTGTCGTACTCCTCAATTCATGAGGAACTACCTTGCTATGTGTGAAGAAATTAACGTGGAATTGACTCAAGATCCATACGACAATTGTATGGCATCAAGTGTCTCATTCCCTATAAGGTGGGTAGCGCCACCGCCCAAATTCCTCAGGATTTGTTGATCCTCAGTTTCTTCAGTTGAAGTCTTCATCCTGATGATTAACGTGTTTGTCCTCAATCAAGCTGGCAATGGTTAACCGTTACCCATGTCCCCACGGGTAATTAATCTATTAGGCGACGGGGATATGCCAGTTGTTATACCCATGGGGAAGCTATTGGGTCAAATGACTTACCCAGTGGGTAAATGGGGATGGGGACGGCATGTCATTACCCATCCCCGATACCCGCCTTACCCATAAAGATTTACACCTAAACCTATAAATCAGTAACTCAGTAACACTTAAAAAAAACTGGCCCAAGAAAACTGACCCAGAAAAACTGGCCCAAAAAATCCCAACATATCTTGACCTAATATCCCATGCGTGACCCCTTTCTCACCCTTGCCTCACTCCCTCTCCCTCGCAGCCTCCCTTCCTCCACCCCATCCCCACCCCGCGAGGGACACACCCGCCACTAGCCCACTACCCTGCGCCCTTCTTGATCTCGATCCAGATTCCAGAGTTCCCGCCGGCCATTGTCCGCCGCCGCCGGCGACTGCCCGTCATCCGCCTTGCTCCCTCCTGCCTCATCCCCACCTCGCGACCCCCCCCCCCCCGTCCCATCACGACACATATCCCGCCGGCAACAGTCTGGCCCTGACCGCGCCCGCCGGCCACTGCCCGCCGGCCACTTCCCACCGTCTGCCTCGAGGATCCAGAGCGACGACCACGGCTCGCAAGGCTGCAAGCCCTCTGCACCCCGCCGAGACCCCCTGACCCGAGCTATGCCGCCCACAGTCCCCACACGAGCTTCCCCTCGTCTGACTCCTCACGCCACCGTCACCAGAGTAGTGAGGGGTGGGGGACGAGCTGGTCGTGGGAGCACTAGGAGAGGAGGAGGACGCCCCCCCAAACCGAATCCTCCATCCAGCGGCAAGCCTCCACCGAGTCCATCATCTTCAATCACTGGCAAGAACCGTGCAAGTCCACCCACGTCCATCAACGGGAAGAACTCGGAGATTGGGTAAGAATCACTCAAATCTTACACTAGTCCATTACTCGTTTTGTGTGTAGGGAGTAGGAACATATGCAATGTCATTGTTATTAAGGCATAGTTGTTATTTTTTACATCTACAGTGGCATTGTGTCGACACCACTGTCAACAAAAAGTGGTGGCCAAGCAGCCCAAGCTTTAGTTGTGTATTCAGGGACTGGAAGTGCACCTCAAACTGGTCACATGGAAGAGGATGCTGATTTCGACGAGTCCGTTGATTATCATGAGTTTGCGGAGGAGGATGAAGATGCTATTCTTGTTTCGAATGGAGAGGAAGATGGGGTTGCAGGGAACGAAGCAGTGGAAGATGGGGCTGAAGAGGAGGAAGAAATTGAGGAAGTCGCTTCTAAAAGAAAACTTACCTCGACTGTGTGGGCTGAGTTCAAGAGAGTTAAGATTGCAGGAGAGTGGAAGGCAAAGTGTATGTATTGCAATAAGCCGCTCGGAGGATACCCAAAGCATGGGACCAAGCATCTTCATTACCATTTAGGTATTTGTGTTTTGAAAAAGATCAAGACCAGGGGTAAAACCCTTAGTCAATCATCTTTGAGATTTAGTTCTGCTAGCCAAGGAAAAGCATCAGTAGAGAACTACACATTTGATCAAGATCTTGCTAGAAGGGTGCTAGCATCCATGATTGTGGTGCATGAGTATCCCTTATCTATAGTCGACCATGCAGGTTTTCGAAGATTTGTTAGTGCTCTTCAACCGTTATTTAAAATGGTGACAAGAAACACTATTAGGTAGATTTCCTTCATTCTTTTTTATATGCATTGCCATATTGGTAACCTTCTTCAATATGTGACTACTAACTTGTGTCTAATTCATTCGTAGAAAGGATATTCTGGATGCATACAAAGATGAAAGGAAGAAGGCTATTGAGTATATGGCTGGAAATAAATCTAGAGTAGACATTACTACTGATATGTGGACAGCCGACAACCAAAAAAAGGGTTATATGGCAATCACACCCCATTTCATTGATGATTCTTGGAAGCTTAGGAGTGTTATCATGAGGTATATGAACTTGTGCTGCTGTTTTGTTAGTATAGCATGTGTTCTTGTCAATATATGATGTTGTCTTATGAACATGTGCTGCTGTTTTGTTAGTATAGCGTGTGTTCTTGTTAATATATGTTGTTGTCCTATGAACATGTGCTGCTGTTTTGTTAGTATAGTGTGTGTTCTTGTCAATATATGGTGCTGTCTTATGAACATATGTTGTTGTTTTGTTAGTATTGTGCATGTTCTAAAGTATACTTGTTGGTTATGTAGGTTTATTTATGTGCCAGCTCCTCACACAGCAGAAGTTATAGCTGAAGAACTTCACGAAACTTTGATATCTTGGAATCTTGATGAGAAGCTATCAGCTGTGACGGTCGACAATTGCACCACTAATGACAAGGCGGTTGAATTGTTAGTGACCAAGATAGGAAAAACTAAGCTCATGCTCAAAGGTACCTTGCTTCACATGCGTTGTTGTGCACATATATTGAATCTTATTGTCAAAGATGGCTTAGATGCTATGAAACCAGCCATAGAAAAGATTAGAGATAGTGTTGCCTATTGGACTGCTACACCAAAGAGAGTAGAGAAGTTTGAGTAAATAGCAAAGTATCAAAAGGTCACAATTACTAGAAGGTTAATACTTGATTGCAAAACTACATGGAATTCAACTTTCACAATGCTTAGTGTGGCTCTCCCATATAGATCTGTTTTTGTGAGATTAAACAAGGTTGACAAACAATATGAGAGTCTCCCTAGTGAGGAAGAATGGGATTTTCCATGCATGTAGTAGAGAGGTTGCGGTTGTTCTTTGACATCACCGAACTATTTTCTGGAACCAATTATGTAACAGCGAACATATATTTTCCCAAGATTTGTGAGATCAAAATGAACATGAGACAATGGTCAACATGTGGCAATGATGTGATAGAAGCCATGTCAGCTAGCATGACAGAGAAGTTCAATAAATATTGGACTGATATTCAATGTCTAATGGGCATGGCTACAATTCTAGATCCTCGCTACAAAAATGACATGTTGCTTGTTTGCTTTGCTATGTTGCATGGTGTCAACCCTTCTTCTGTGGAATGTGAGGGGCATGTGGCAGATTTAGTTACCAAATTATACCAATTGTTAGAGGAATACAATGTTGAGAAGGAAGATGATGAATCAACCCCTTCTTCCTCTTTTTCTTCAATGCAAGCCCCCAGCCCTTATGTCACTCTTCAATGAACGTGTTGCTGAAGAAAGACCAGCAACCTTTAGGATGAAATCTGAGTTAGACCGCTACTTGGAAGATGAGCTAGTTCCACTTTCAAAAGAACATTTTCATGTCTTGGATTGGTGGAAAGTGGCTGGAGCACGCTATCCTACTTTGCGGATGCTAACCCGTGACATATTTGCAATTCCGGTCAGCACCGTTGCTTCAGAATCAGCATTCAGCACCAGTAGTAGAGTTCTAAGTGATCATCGTTGTAGTCTTACTCCAGAAATGTTAGAGGCTCTTATGTGCTCACAAGATTGGATAAGGAACAAATATAAAGGTGTGTGTGCTTTTGTTTATTCATTTTCATCTTGTTGCCATGTTTCTTTACATGTTCACTTATACTACATTGTGCTCTTGTAGATGGCAACAATGGCAACTCAACAAGCTTCTGGACTTGTCTCCAAGACAATCAAGAGGTGAAGTAAATCCTCATTGCTATTACTACTAATGTGCATAGTTTGGAAGTTTTAAATTATGTGTGTGATCTCATATCTTGTTCTTGTGTAGGTTTTGCCCCCACCAGATCTGGAAAGCTGTGCTTGATTCTTCATGAAGAAGAGAGATGTGGAAGCTGCCATGTTCAAGTTCAATCATTGATGGCGTGTTATTCTTCTTTTATTCGCAAAGACATTTGCTTAAATTTGTGTAAACTTTTAATTGTGATGTCCTTACGATTGTGAACTGTGAGATACTTGTATGACTTAAGTGCTGCTGTTTTATGTGTTGAAAACTTGAAATGATGTGCTGAACAATTTAAGTGCTGCTGTTTATGTGTTGAAAGGTTGTGCTGAAGTGCTGCTGTTTAGCTAAAGTGCTGCTATTTAGATGAAATGTTGCTATTTGTTGTGCTGAACAGCTAAAGTGCTGCTGTTTTATGTGTTGAAAGGAATTACTGAAGTGCTCCTGTTTAGCTAAAGTGTTTCTGTTTAGATGAAATGCTGCTATTTGTTGTGCTGAACTACTTAAGTGATGTTGTTTAACTGAAATGTTGTTGTTTGTTCTGCTGAAATGCTGTTGTTTGTAGTGATGCATTGTTGTTTGTTGGGCTGAAGTGTTGTACATTACTTTCCCCATGGGTTCCCCGTGGGGAAGATAAACCCGATGGGGACGGGGATGGGAAAATTTCTTTTCCCGTGAGCGGGGATGGGGATGGGGATGAAACCGAAATGGTGTCATGGGCACGGGGATGGGAGGGCAATACCCGGCTGGGTAATCCCCATTGCCAGGTTGAGTCCTCAACAAAGTTCACCTATAATTCTTGTTCCTCGGCATTTGCTTCTTCATCTAGTTGAACGTGATCGGACCCGTCCCTCTGTGCTCACTTATCCATTATTTCTATCTCATATGCGTTCATTTGGAAATCAGGTATTCCTCAGCCTGAGACCTTTGTCTTCATCCTCAACATCTTTAATGTCCTCAGTTTCCCCAAATTAAGGATTATCCGTTACGATATCTTTCACTTAGTGGTTGAGATTTTACCGCACGTCGTGCTTATCCATCATTATGATAACCACTGAGAATACGAACCGTCGGGGGCAATCTTGTCCACAAAAATCTCAACCCCTCAGCTTTCACCCCTCTATAAATAGCCACCCACCCCACGGTCATTTTCCCCCACATCTCATCTCCCTCTCGCGCCGCCGCCCTTGAGCTCCTCAAGATCTCTTGCTATCGTCGCCAGAGTTCACCGTCGCCGGGGAAGACTAACTCGTGGTTCCTCAGCATTCGCATCAGTCCTGGTACGCTTATGTCTCAGTTGCTTGTTCCTCAGTACTATTGTGTCTTCAAGAATCTTCCCGTTTCTTCATGCCACTTCATTCCTCAATAGTATTGCTAGCTTTCTGAGACCTATACCTATGCCTCATTACTTTGATTTCCTCAGACTATTCCTCATGAACGCATATAACCGTACCCCACTTCCCTCGCAACTTAATTCTGTCACAGGTACATGTCTGCTGAGGAATCGTATGGTTCTCATAGTCTCACTTCATTTGCAGCTCAGCTCGAACGTACCATTCCTCAGTCTCCACCACTGAAGAAAATAGCTCCTCGCCGTAAGCTCACTAATACTGCTAAAGACTTGCCCCCTGAGATCTATGAGAAGCTAAAGACTCCCGAACGTGAAACTGCTGGTGAACGAAAGAAAAGGGTTCAGAAAATCACGCGAGAATGGGCTAAACGATGGGCTGCCTATGAATGGATCAATCCTGAGCATGAGGAATCTTTCGCAGTCAATCCACCCCTGAAGACTTTGAGCATCAAGGCCCGTCCTCCTCCTGCACTGGGTGTTGTTCCTCATCCTTCAACCTTGAAGACCCCTGCTGATTTTCCTGATGCTTATCAGTGCTATATCAAGAGAGCGGCTCATCTTGCACAAGGTCTCGCCCGTGACTTGGCTACCTCTGTGTAGATTCCATCTCAGCCTCAACCTTGGCCACAACCTCCAGCTCAGCATCGCAGAAAAGCTCGAGGCATCAAACCCTCAAAGAAGTCCTCAACACATCCTCGTGCTCTGGGTTCCTCATGCCAACGCACAGACGATGCTGCCCCTGCCTCAAGAATTCTCACTGATGAACCTGGGAGTGCTCCGGAGGCGTCAACCACAATGCCTATCCTGAAAACCAAAACTGTACTTCAACACGGCCCACGACCCTCACCAAAGAAGACAGCCATGCGTGGTGCCATTCATCAAACCACGACAGATTCTGATGATGAAGATGAGTTTGAAGACTTGGCCGGATTTGTCGCCACTAAAGAGCAAAAGATTGAGTATGTGCATGCTGCAGCCAGACGCAAAGCTGAGGCCACGGGTTCTGAAATCCCACTCCTACTTGATCCCAAGAAGATCGTGGAGTACATTGAAATTTGGTCCGTCAAGCCTGATACTCCTCTTGATGATTTGGACATACCTAAAGACATAAAGTTCTACGTTCAACAATTCCTCATCAATGAGATACATCAACGTGATCTTCAGAAACAATTGAAGTGTCACAACCCCAAGTTAGGTATGTGCTAGGATTAGCAAGTCACTTTGCATCATGTTAAAAATTTCAAAAGAAATCATTTGAAATCAAATTCAAACTCAAATGAGAGAAGGAACACCCCCCAGATGAATTAATTCAAAAGGCCAGAAATAAATCTTCTCCAAAAATTCATGTTTGATTTTTGAAAAGTCTTATAAATGAGTGTGATCACATAGCAAGTGATGTGGGACCCACCCCATGCTCATGGATTTTTCAAATATTCAAACAGGACCTTGGAATTAATCAAAAACCCCTATTTGCTTTAAAATTCAAATGTTTTGAATTTTAAAAAGTGCCAAACTTTACAAGTGGCTAGCCTATGATATTATGAGGCCATGTAAAAAAATTAGCATTTAATAAAATGCCTAGGTAATTATTTAGCACATAAAAACAAAATTACAGAAAAGAAAACAGAAAGAAAATAGAAAAAAGGGCCTACCTGGGATTCGACCCAACTGATCCCCCCAGCCAGCCATGCCCACCCAGCCTTGTCGTCTACCCCCGGGCATGAGCACACAGCTGCGTGCCCGGCATGCCGACGCCGGTGGGCAGCAGCTAGCCTGCCTGGCCCCTCCCCGACCCGCCTAGAAGCGCCACGACGACGCCCTGGAGACGTTGTCTCCGTTCCCCCCCCCCCCCTGGGAGCCGTCCCCCCTTTCTCTCCAGCTCGATTTGGACCACGGAATCAGCATCCTGAGCAGCGCCGCCACGGGATTTGGTCACCGGCAACTAGCCGCCGGCGAGATGACGTGGACGTCATTATCTTAGCACTAATCCCCCTCCTAATGACCCCTAACACTCACTGACACTGGGCCCTAGTGGAGCCACTGTTAGTTTAATTAAACCGGGTTTTAACCCAGAGCCACTAACAGTGAGGCCCCACATGTCAGCACCCCCCACACGTCACTGTGACGTCATGCCTACGCAGTAAATCAAATAATTGATTTATTTAAATCCAAAAAATCCACAAAAAGGCTTAAACTTTGGAAAGTCATAGAAAATTCATATGGACTCCAAATTTAACATATAATATATGAAAAATGATCAGGAGAAAATAATCTATCCAAATATACAACTTTCAACTATGTTTGAGTTGAATTTAAAATGGGACCAGTAGCATTTGCTATTTGGTTTAATTGGAATTTAATCAAATTAAATTCAAATGCTTTTGCCTTTTGAACCTTAGCAACATGCCACTTTTCACTTGAACATCAGAGGCATATCATACACATTTCAAGATGAGTTACATTGATCAAAAAATAGCATTGGCAACTTGTGTAAACGGAATTCAAATTGGAGTTTGAATTTGCATTTCAAATGCAATATACTCCTTTTTAAATGGAATTAACTCACACATCAGAAGCCTGTACATCAAGTTTCCAACCTTCAACCATGTGCTTGTGCATTGTATTTACTTTTCTACCTTGTTTGTTGTTTGTCGAGTAGAAGTTGAACCGGAACAGGAGGCTGCCCCCTTCGTTGAAGATCCCGAGACTGAACCTCGTCAGCAAGGCAAGCAAACCCCCATTGATCATGTCGATAAAATCCCACTTCCCTCTCATGTCTCGCTTAGGCATTGTATAGGATGATTACCATGCTACGTTTCTACCGCATAGATGAACCCATTCCTTTGCATGACCTATCATTTGTCACAGTAGTAAGCAAACCACAATCCTAGCAAATGTAGGAGTTGGTTGATATCATGTGGCCCCTGCAATTGTTACTGCTTATTGCATGCTTAGAGTGATACAATGTTGTTACTGTTATGTGAGTCGGGATGGTAGCAATCATGATGATGATGGTGGAAATGTGTTGGTGAATCTACCCTAATACAAGGTGAACGATGAGAGGCTGTGTAGGAGTACACAGTGGGTTGTCTCGTTGAACACCGCCCTAAGTCCGAGTTCTTGTGTGGTGATCCAAGATGAAGAGTACAACCACACATTGGGCTCACTGACCCCTCTCAACCTATTAACTCATCCCTTTCGATGTCCAGATGTCGCAGTAGTTCGGAGTTCTGGTAGGTTTGTGGCCTGGCTGCTAAGTGAGAGAACGGCTCAACCGAGACCGGCTTATGCACCACGCACACATCATCTGGGTCCACTTCGGTAAACCGGCCGGGTTCACGATATTGGTAGCCAACCCAAGTAGGCGGCTTTCTTGGACTAGATCGGCTATGAGGTAACAGTTGTGGTGAGCATCCTCGCTGACACCCCTTGAATAGTGTCGAGATCAAAGGCGGTAACTGATGATCATGTGTGTGTAGAGGTACACCCCTGCAGGGTTAACAAAACTATTCGAGTAGCCGCGTCCGCGGTTAAGGACTGCTTGGAAAGCTTAGCTTGATTATTAGAGAACTTGAACTAGATACTTATAAAACTTTCCAAGATAAGCGTGAGTGCTATGGCATGCTTTCTCGTGGGGAAGTCGAGGAAGACACCATAGTGGTGTAATTGGTTGGAGATGTAGTGGACTCGTGTACGCTTCTTACCTCAAGTCTGGTATTCGTAGTTCAGGACTAGCCAAGTCAAAGCTGGCACTTCTGCAATTGAACCCCATCTCCCTTTGCCTTGATACATGTGCATGAGTAGTATAGCTCCTATGTAAGTCTTGCTGTGTACGACTTTGTACTCACGTTTGCTTATTTTATGTTTTAGATGAACCAACTGACCCCGAAGGTGGATTCTTCCTCGAGCTCGACGACTGAAGACCAAGCTAGTGTAGTCCCAGTCAGCAGACTGGTTTCCCTCGTGGAGAGCTTTGTGTTTAAATAAGGCTGCTTAAGCCATTTGTTAAGTTTGTCTGTACTCAGACCTACTCTGCTTCCGTTGAATGTTGTAATGTTGGATCACATACTTGTGATCTCTGTGTGCACTCTATGAGCGTTATCAATAAAATGTATACTTTGTAGAGAATTGCAATGATACGTGTTGTTCATACAAAGCATGTGTGATGCGTGTATGTTTGTAACATGCATGTCTTTGTATGGGTTTTCGAGACCTTAGTTGTGATCTGGCTGGCGGTCTTTTATACACCAAGTGGCCCTTAGATGTGCGCATCTTGGGGCATCGCGATGCGATTGCTCGAGACTCTGTCTCGTGCACACTTTGCGGTATGATTGAGCCCGCCCTAGACCCCGACTAAGTGATCGGTATGGAGTAAGTCTATGTAAGAGTTATGAGATAGTCGATAGTATGGTTGAGGCGACTTGTCTGTGAATATGGGAGTTCATCACCCATATCATTAGACTTGTGTGCGGACGATGAGGACCCATCTCAGTTGATCATCCGGCCTAGATGGGATGCCCCTCACGTACGATGCTTTCCGAGAACGTTTTGTGCTTGGCCTTGTCTGCTTAGACAAGTGGGTACGGTTCTCGGCTCTCCATATGACTATGTCGTAGCGGGACTTTCATACGCTAACCCCAGGTCCCGACATGAAGACTCAACTGAAGAAAGTTCGCAGTGACTTTAAAAAGAAACCTGTCACGGATGTGACTCCTTAGGAGTACACCGAGCACCAATGTGAGGTTCATCGCCTCAACACTGAGTATGCCGCCAAATGTGCCTACATAGGCAAATCCAAGGAACGAATTTCTCGGCAGATGCAAAAATTGATGAAGCTTCGGCAGCCCGCCTCTTCAGCACCGCCTCAGGAGTACATCGAGCACCAATGTGAGGTTCATCGCCTGAACACTGAGTATGCCGCAAAATGCGCCTACATAGGAAAATCCAAGGAACGAATTTCTCGGCAGATGCAAAAATTGATGAAGCTTCGGCAGCCCGCCTCTTCAGCACCTCCTGCTGCCTCATCTCCTACTGATACAGTGCCTGTGGATACCACCAAAGGCCTCAAGCGCATGCCCGATGCTCCTCCGGAATCAAGGGCCGCTGATACCACAATTCACTTCACTGCTGCTTCCAATCCACCTACAAATACTCAGCGCAGCATCATTGTCTTCACCCCACCGTCAAAGGAACTTGTCTCAGCCACTACTACACCATTGTTCCAACACCTCAGTGTCCACCTCCACCGATCATCACTAAGATTGAAGACATGGATGTTGCTATTGGTGATCATGGTAATCCTCGTGTCATTGATGAGGAATATGAGCTGGCAAACTCCCCCACTCATACTATCTTTTCCCTCGAGCCTCACTCCCCCACTGTGACCGAGGTGCTTCCTGATACCTCTCAGCACTCTGAAGACTCTGTTGGTGCCTCGTCCTCAGATTCTGATGCTGATGAACCTGAAGCCACCAGTGCGCCTCCAAATGCTACTGATGACACTGATACTGCCGCAACTCCCCATGATGGCCCTGAGATTGCTCCCCTGCAGCTAAGACTAAAGCCGAGCACAACACTAATGCTGACACTGAAGCTGCACCGGAATGCACTGCAGATTCTCAAGTTACATCTCCGTTAGCTCCACCTTCATCACTGAAACTTGGCCCTGATACTACGGCTGAAGCCCATGCTCCTCAGGCACCGCCTACCTCTGCTTCAGCCTCACCAGCTCGTCAGGAGACTGCCTCAGCTCTTTCTCTATGCCCTAAGCAGAAGAAGCCATTCTATCGCAATCTAGAAGCTGATGCTCATCCCAACTTCAACACTGATGCATTCTTCAATGCTATGAGCTTCTTTCAGGAAGGGATCCAGAATCCGTACAATTCTCCACCGCCTAGCAAGCTCCTGAGGTTCTGGACGGCTACGCAAAAGAACTACTATGCCTCAGTTCTGTACATGGCACAAAAGGTTTTTCCACATAAAAACATTCCTCATCTGGATATGGAGGACATCCCTTGCTTCAACAATGTGCTGCAGGACTTGTATCATGCCAAGCTGCTTCAGTTCTGCTCTTAGTGTATTCATTGGAATGAGAACTCATTCTCCAGTTTTATGCAACACTCTATGTCTCAGGGGACCCCAAAGACATCAACACTTGGGTGCTCGACTGGATGACTCAGCATCAGCACTACACTGACTATGTACCTGAGATCATTGCAATTCTTCAGCAACCTCCCTCTGACGCTTCAGTGCCCAGCACATACGGTGCTCCACTTCTCCGGGATGATCTGATGAATATGTTGATGAAGCCGCAAGCCCCTGAAGCTCCGCCCCGAATAAAGTTTCTAGTTTCAGAGCTTCAGTATCTGCCCAGCACAATGTACCGAATATTGGCCAAGTCTTTCTGCCCCATCAAGGGATATGAATCAACTGCTGAGGAAGTTGTGGGCATCATGAAGAACATTCTTTACAGCCTCTGCATGTCGGCTCCTATTAATGTCTCAGACTTCTTCTTCAGGACCTTGGTGGATGCTTCTCAGAATCCTCATATTCTGAAGCCATACGCTCCATGGATCATGAAGCTCATTGCACCAAGACTGGCATCAACTTCAAGCCTGATCAGGCTAATCATCGTCCTTATGTTCCTCCAGTCGAAGTGCTGCAACACACACTTGACTCTAATGCCAAGGGCAAAGCGCCCTTCTATGAAGAAGTACTTCCTCAGGATTCGCTTGGTGGCAATATTCGCCAGCCTCAGTCTCACACCACTCATGAGGAACGCACCCATGCCTCAACTGAGGAAACCACTCAAGCTCGCCTGATGACTGATCGTGATCTCCTCCTCAGTCTGCATCAGAAAGTGGATCGTAATCATGACTGGACGAAGCGACAGATTGGCGACATTCTCAGCTACATGGCGCAGATGCATACTACTCAGAAGAAAGTTCATCAGTATGCTCATCATACCTATCAACGACTTGATGCTTTTTTGACTGAAGTCATTACTCCTGAAGATCTCGCCAAGCTTGGCCTCAGACAACCTCAACTTCCTGAGATTCGGCCTCCTCGTCAGTTCACCAAGAGCAAGACCCCACCTCTGGCGATGGACTCCTTTTCTTCAGCGCAAGAATTCTCCCCTGAAGAAGTTGAAGACACTGCGGCTTGTCCTCACACTGCCACGGCGTGCCTTCGACCTGATCCTCAGCCCTGAGGCACTACTTTTGGCACGTTAGCTAGTCTCTCCTTTTTGTTCATTTAATGACAAAGGAGGAGAAATTTAGTAGTCTTCAAACGGGTTTTTATGGGGTTCCTCAGTTACAACTATCTTTCTTTAGATCATTTTTGTAATGAGTTGTATACTGATATTTTGTGTGGTTTCTGATACTTTTTATTCCTCAAGTTTATCTATTACTCATGATATTCCTCAGCAACCACTTTACTCAGTGCTATTATTGACTTCTCAGTTATTTCATATGTTGCACTGTTTCAAACAATCCAGGATATAGGGGGAGCTCCTGATGTTTTTCAAAAAGATTCTACCAAGTCTTCAAAACATGCATATCCTCAGGGGGTGCATCTCTATATCCAGAAACGAAGAATTGTTTTCTTCAAAAAATTTAATTCCTCGAAATTACTTATTTTATCCCGTTGAAGCTTTAACCTGATTGTCATCAAATCACCAAAAAGGGGGAGATTGTAAGTGCATCTAGTGCCCCCTTTGAGGTTTTGGAGTATTTGATGACAAAACGGTTAAGGGACTGATGTGTTTGTGAGTATACAAAGAAAAACAGTCCCTGAGGATGAGGTTAACCACCGTTGTCGACCCCCCAAAATGTTGAGGAACATGGAAGAAATTGGTGTGTTTCCTGAAGACTGAAATTGTGCGAAATCCTGAGGAATCGGGATCCTGAAGCGTTTGGCTGAATTTGAAGTAGTACAAGATCCTGAAGACGTTCACGCTCAAGACGAAGTTGAAGCGTAGTCCTCGCTAAGACTTTCTATACTTCTTCAGTCGTAGGAAAACATCGCACTGTTGGAGGGGTTGAGGAAAATGAGTTATGTATTTCTGAGGAAGTGCTTAATTAGAAATCCTGAAGAAAACCCAGAGAAATCTCCTGCAGTAGAAGTTCAATTCCCCGGTGTCTGAGACGATGTTCTTCAAGACACTGAGGAATTTGTCTTCGGTTGAGGAGTCGGGAAACTGCTAGTGCAGCTCGCCTAAAGAAAGAGAGTGAGTGTTCCGACCGTGCCACGTGTCACATGGAGAGTGCTGGTACCGATCCAGCCAACGGTCCGAAGGGTGGGCATGGAAGTAATTTCATGCATGGGCATTTATGTCCTTTCACTTGGGGATGCTCCCCGGCTATAAATAGGCGCCCCCAGCCCCATTTGTGGGTTGGCTACTCCGAGAGAAAAACTGACACTTGTCATCTGAGAGCAACCCACCTCTTGAAGAAACTGAAGAACCTAAGTGAGGAAAACCACCAGCCTGAGTAGTTGAGCATTTCTGAGAAAGTCGGTTCGAGTGATCCGAAGATTTTTACTCTTGAAGATTGTGATCTTCCAGCCGGTGTAGAAGTCATCAGTCTGAGGAAGTCAAGATGCAATTGTGACTTCCCTGAGTGAACTGAGTTTGTGAAGGTTTTGGGAGTCTACCTTGAAGACTCACCTGAGGTATTGGACGGAGTCTGAGAACTTTAGTTCAAGGAGAATTAGGTGAAGACTATGTCTTCTGAGTTCAATCTCAGCCTCTCCAACCAGACGTAGAGTTGTCACAACAACTCGAACTGGTTCATCAAGTCTATGTCTTCAGTGCCCTGGTGCTATTTCTTCAACCTCAGCTCTTATGTTTATGCACTGATGACTTATCCTGATGCCTTACTTTCTGAGTTTAATCTGCGATGTTTCTTCAGTTCTTGCATCGGTCTTACTTTAGCTATGCAATAGGTTGATTTACATTTTCGACTTCGCTTTAGTATCGCATCCGTTCTTCCTCAAGTTTTAGTTTCCTCAATTTCGTATTGCCTCAGTCCTGAGGAAATCAAAATTCCTCAAGATCTTTGAAAATCTCCCATTCACCCCCCTTTGGTCGATATAGTGCACTTTCAGTAATGTAAGGCTGCCTCATTTGATGTAAGACTCGGTTGTTTGATGAATGAAAATTATAGTTTCCCATTGAGTCTATAAGTCGGTTTCTCCCTGACTTCTGAATGTTTTTTCTCAATGCATGAGAGCCGATATTTTTTGATGATGTCTATATCTGTAGCCCCCTGAGTCGATTAAGAATAGTTCTGTATCGGTAATCGACTCATAGGATATATTGACTTGTAGCCCCCATGAGTTGGTGTGGTCACGTTTTGTGTGCTATAACAGGTCATATATATTGTTTTGAAGTCATACTCCCCAAGAGTCGGTGTATGCATTTGGGTGTTGTACCGAGTATTTTCTTGAGAAGAAACTTCGAAGTGTAGTCCCCAAGAGTCGGCATGAACATCATTGCGTCGTGTCGGGTCTTTGAGAAGATTTTTTGAAGTGTAGTCCCCATGAGTCGGTATATGCACCTGAGTGCTTGTGCCAAGTCACATAGGTCAAACTTTTATTTGTTAGAAAAACTTCGATTATTCATGATGCTTTATATGCAAGGATGTAATGCAAAGACTAATAGAAGTCGACTTTAGACCTCATCTTCTCACGTTGAGATAGATTATTGGTTTGGAGAGTCGAAAAATCTCTGTAGATCCGGCTTTGCAATGACTAGTGTGCCCGGCTCTTAGGACTAAATTCGATAGATGGTTTATGTAAACCTCGATATTTAGACCAACCGGTTGCGCGTTAGTTATGTAAGCTCTAAACTGTACAGGCCAGACGGCGTGTGTGGACAATTCATGTGTATGCTGGG
Source organism: Bromus sterilis (assembly GCA_950022295.1). Classification (NCBI taxonomy): domain Eukaryota; kingdom Viridiplantae; phylum Streptophyta; class Magnoliopsida; order Poales; family Poaceae; genus Bromus; species Bromus sterilis. Next base: position 275,229,585 of record OX465599.1, on the reverse strand, counting down.
ATATCTTCGGTTTTTAAGAGTCGACGGGAGCCATCGAACCCCCCTTTTATCCCTTATCAAAACAAACACATGTGAAGTTTTACATATATATGCCAGCTTTTCTGGTCGGAGTTGATGAGTATCATCAAGCCCCCCCCCCCCCCGCTTCACCTTATCAAATCAATATACATGCTCAAAGCCGATAGAGGGTTGATCAAGCCCCCAGGTCTCTGAGAAATTTGTAATTTATGATGCAATATGTAATATGATGCGATATGATGCAATATGTATGAAAATTGATTTTATGCATAAGTGTGGCGAGAGCCGGTGCGACGAAGTCAACTTTGAGATGTGGCGAAAGCCTGGTGCGATAAAATCGACTTTATTAATTTGACCGTGATGAAAGTTGGTTTTGCGATGTAAATTGAATTTATTTTGTGGTGATAGCCGGTGCGACAAATGTCGACTTACATATATGTGGCGAAAGACGGTGTGACGAGTGTCAACTTTGTACAGTAGTTTCCTAATCTACTCAAGTGTAATATGGACAGAGTTTTGCGATGTTCCACGGCCTGGGAGTCTCCTCCATCGAGGTGCGTGATTTTGCTTTCTCGCGTATATCCACCAGGTAGTAGGATCCATTGTACACGTTCTTGCTGACCACAAACAGTCCTTCCCATGGAGAGGACAACTTGTGCATCCCGTCTTTTTTCTGGATGAGGCGGAGCACTAAGTCACCTTCCTGGAAAGTCCTACTTCTGATGCGACGGCTATGATATCGTCGTAGATCTTGTTGGTAGATAGCCGATTGGTGATATCTCTCCTTGTTGGTTACCCCAAGTGGAAGGTGAGATGTAGGATAGCGGCAAATTTCCCTCGGTGAAGATACCAAGGTTTGTCTCCAGGTGGACTTCGGAGATGATAAGTAGGTGGTTCGACAAGTGATGCGTCGCTGAAAAGAATCACTTGTTGTACCTGGACCTGCACACAACACAAATAACTTTGCTTCCCAACGAGTACAGAGAGGTTGTCAATCTCTCCGGCCTTGCTGTTCACAAAGGATCAACGCAACAGATAATAATGATAATGATAACAGCTAGAAAGTAAAAGTAGGAAAATAAATGAGCGTGTAAACAGTGATGATAATATGGACCAGGGTCCCGTGATGTTCACTACTGATGTCTCTCTCCCAAAAGACGATAAAACTACTATGCGAGGTAAACAAATTACAGCTGGGCAATTGACAGGATTAAAAATGTACCGCAATGCTAACTATACTACAAAGAAAGGATGAGGCTCAAAAGCATGGGCGGTATGCCAAAATAAGTAGACCGCAATCCAAATGCATCTACTCCTAATCATCCACCTTGAGATATCTATCCAGAACATCTCGCTGGTATTAAGTTGCGAGCCCCACCCAAAGTGTAAACCCAAAGCAACAGATAACTGCATTAAAAAGAACTTTGCATAAAGTAAACAAATTTTGCAACCGTGGTTATAAGCACCGTCGCTTTCCCCCTTGTGGCAAAAGCACATCCCCTAGACTCATGTTTCTGTCACTCAAGTGTGTCATCGGGTGGCATGAACCCACAATCGAGCATAACGTTCCCTCTTGGAGTCACTACCTACTACTTGGCCAAAGCAATAAACAACAACGGAGAACATGCGAGAATTACTTAAGAACAAAAATATAAGAGATAAGAAACAAATATATTACTCAATCACAATCTGAACATAATCTCATAATCCAACAGATCCCAGCAAACTCAGCATAGCAACAGCAGAAAATTACATAAGTGCCTCGATCATGTAGGGCAGCTCACGAGGACTAAACCATGAAGAACAAAGAGGGGAGGAGAACATCAAATAGCTACTTATCACGGACCCATAGTCCAAGGGAAACTACTCACGGCACATCCGGGAAGCGTCCATGGTGGAGGGGAAGCTCCCGGAGGTCAATCCTCCCTCCGGCAGGGTGTCGGGAAGATGTCTGTTGGCGCCCCCGATCTTGGAAGCGCGGCAGCGGCGGAACAGAGGCGAGATCGCGAAAAAGGGTTCTGTCCACGGAGGTTTCGCGTCACGGAGAATATATATAGGTGAAGGGGGTCAGCCAGGGGGCCACCAGGGGTCCAGGTGCCCCCCGGCGTGGCGAGACCCTATGCCGCGCCAGGTGGCCGCTTGGGTCCCTAGTGGTGGCCCTCTGGCCCCACCCAGGTGATTCTGGAAGGTTCCTTCACGCTGATTTTTTATATGATTTGTCCCGAATTTTTGGAGCATTTTTAATATGGGGGAAACCTGAAATAAAAAAACAGCAGAAAACAGGAACTGGCACTGTGGTGCACTGAGTTAATAAGTTAGTCCAAATATGATCAAAAGTGTATGAAAGTGTATCTAGATCATAGCAATATCGCACAAAACATGCATGGAGAAAGCAGAAGTTATAGATACGTTTGGGACGTATTAACATCCCCAAGCTTAATTCCTGCTCGTCCTCGAGTAGGTAAATGATAACAAGCATAATTTCTGTGGTGACATGCTAGCAACCATATAAGAACTTTGAAAAGTAAAGAAATCAAGGTATATGACTCAATTCAAGTCATAACATGCAAGAGTCTATATTAGCATTGAAACAAGAAACAAAGGAACATTAGGTGCAAGAGCTCTCGTTGTCCGTGACTCGAATGTCTCCAAATGGTGTTTGCGTGCAAAAAGGGGGATATGGGAATACGAGAAAAAAGTATTTTTGTTGAGAACTCAATCTACTAAAGTTTCACACTTGGTCTTCTTTGGAATCTTATCTTGACTCGTCCCCAGACCACTAGCCAGGTACAAGTCAATTTTATCCACTCCTTTTCAATATTTTGAGCACTCATGCGATGGATGAGCGCAAGCATGAAAGTTGACACTTAGGATGGCAAAGAGAGAAATATGGTGGAGGAGGAAGACAAAAAGGTGTGAAAGGCTCACATCAATGAGGACAATCACAGGGGTATAGAAGATCTTTTCCTTACTAGGGGCAACACTCTATAAAGAAGATGTAGCTATCATGATGTATGCAAATATATGACCCTGCCAGTGTAGAAGGAACATGTATGACATGAAGATCAAGTCATGAGAAGGTGGATGTTGCATGGCAATGTTTGTCGGAAAGGCTATGGAAATGCCTTGATAGGTAGGTATGGTGGCTGTTTACAGGAAAGATATAAGGAGGTTTATGATGACAGAGCGTATCATGTCAAGGGTTTGGATGCACCAGCGAGATGGACGCCAACTCTCGGAGTGAGAAGAGGGCAATGAACGATACCGAAGAGGCTAGCAAATATGGGAAGGTGGAAGTGTAAACTTTCAATACTTACATTAGTTCGAAGAACTCATGCTCTTATTATCGGTAACTCTCAACCTAATCAGGAGGGTCACAAAGATACAAGTACCCCGAGGAGGAGTGTATGGGGGTTTGGTTATCCTAGCACATCCTCGACTCATGGTATGTGAGTGTATTCTAATATCCGATCCCTCCAAAGATTAGTGATCCATCTAGTAGCTAGATTTCTCAACTAGTTTTTGAAAATACTGATTTCCCAAAATACGACACCTATCACTAATAGGCTAGATCTCTTGACACCAAAATTTCAAACATTACTCACAACAATACCTCAAAATTATTGCAAGTTACTATTAAAATTAAATAACAACCTCAATTACCTACTTTCAAGACAAAACACAACTCAGTGCAACAGCCAACTCTCTTAACAAGATAAACATGGAAACTAAAGAGAGTTCCAGCAACAAACTAAAAAAATCCAAGGTTCTTGCTAAAGACAAACTAAAACTAAAACTAAACGTGGCAGTAGCTACGAAAAGATAAAGAACACACAACAGCAGAAAGATAAGCATGAAAAATCCTATGATGTGTTCTAGATTGGAGTAGAGCGTGTTTATCTCCCACAAAAAGTAAGTTGGTTTCTAACTTGTTATGAACAACAAGCAAAGCTAAAGAAAACTAAAAAGTAAACCTAAGAGCGAGACGCTCCAAGCATAGCACATAATGCATGAAGTGATAAAAATATAGAGACACGAAGGACGAACTGATGATTGTTGAGGGAGAAGGGGATGCACAGGGGCATCCCCAAGCTTAGACGCTTGCGTATCCTTGAATATTTATTGGGGATGCATGGGGGCATCCCCAAGCTGGAGCGCTTGCCACTCCCGGATCTTCTTTAATCATCTTCCCTCGCACACTTGAAAACTACCTTCATACATAACTCATCATAAGATGATTAGAGAGGTTAGTACCCTTAATAAAATAACTTTTCCACACTGGATATAAAGATATTCTTGAATAGATACTGTTTCTCGAGATTTCCAAAAAGTTTTTGCAAAGAAAAATCAAGCTTAAGTTTTGCAAAAGTAAGGAAAGGCAAAACGTGGCAGAATCTGTGAAAAACAGAACATCAGGTAGTAAATAAATTTTTTGGGGTACTTCTGCAACTCAAATCAAAAAACTCAGAATATACGAAAGTTTCACAATTGTATAGATCATGCTGTGTAAAATATTCAGCTCAAAAAGATGAACTGGTGATTTGTTTTGATTTTTTCCATCAAGCAGACAGAATCTGTTTTCTGGACAGCATGTCACAACTTTTGTTCCCTTATCATAAGAGGCTATAACTTGGCACAAAGCTTGAAAATAAAGATACAATTATGTTGCTACAATAGTAACAATCATCAATACCACTTAAAGCAGAAGTGAAAACATCTTGGGTTGCCTCCCAACAAGCGCTTTCTTTTATGCCTTTAAGCTAGGCATAAGGCAAAAGAAAAATCAAGTTTTATCAAGAGAAAGAGAATAGCTAGCCCATGTAACAGAATCAAATGGTAACTTGATTTTATTTCTAGGGAAGTGTTCCATCCCCTTTTTGAGAGGGAATTGAAATTTTATATTCCCCTCTTTCATGTCAATAGCAACACCAACGGTGCGAACAAAAGGACGTTCCAAAATAATTGGACATAAATGTTCACACTATATGTTCGTAATAATAAAATCAACGGGAACATAATTGTCATTGACAATGATAAGAACATCGTCGATCTTCCCCAAAGGTTTATTTACGGAAGAATCAACGAGACGGACACCAAAAGAACAAGAATCAAAAGGTTTCAATTCAAACATGTTGTTGACACACGAACACGTCACATGTACCCTCGACGCCGGGGGTGATACACTGCAACTTACGTCGAAGGAGACCCGACCGGAAGCGCGGTACGCAAGCAATCCGACATGCGCTTTTGAAGACCCGAAGCCCCACGCTCCCGGGAGGGACCCCGTCAGGGAGCATGGAGACTATGGGCTGCCCTAGGTCGACCTAATCGCCCCTAGGGCATCGTGGATCGTTGCCCTGCAAGAACAAGAACGAACGAAGAACGAGAAGAAAGATACAAGGGAGAGAGATAAAATTAGGGTTTGGAAGTGTAGATATGTTTGTTCGATTGTGTGTTGTTTCAATCGGCCTTCACCTCATCTATATATGAGGATGCTGGACTTTCCGTACAATAAAAGGACTTCAAATCCCGTCCAAATCTTTCCAAACTTAACCGAACTCGGATTACAAGTGGGCCTGAGACAGCAGTTCGGTTTTCGGTAGTTTTGGGGCTGTAAACGACCTCGGATGAAAAATCTCAAAACATAAAAGTTGTAGCCCTCGAAATTTCGAAGAACTTTCATGTTGAACGTTTTTTGATTTGGAGCCATCTTGAAATGGTTTTGAGCCGATTTCTAACTCAGGTCGTAGAAAAACACGAATCTGGAAAGTTTTTCCGGATCCCGTCGCCATTCGGACGTCCGTCCTGTCGGACGTCCGATTCCCGTCGGATTTCCGGTCCAAAAATCGGAGTCCTACTGACCTTTCCCGTCAAAAAATGTCGGACTTCCGATTTCCGTCGGACGTCCGAACTTTCCTGGGAGGCTCTCTGACTTGTTTTACAACACCATACCGTTTTGGCCGTAACTTTTTCATACGAACTCGGATTTGGACGTTTCAAATATCAAAATCGACTGGTTCGACGAGACCAAGCCGCTCCATGTAGTAGATTTTTCCATTTGATGACGTCTTGAAGGGCTAATTGGCAAAATAGTGCTTTGAATGTTAGGATCTTGTTGTTTCAAACATAGTTTCGGCCCTCGAGATTGAGTCGGATGGCAATGGCTCGAACTACAAAGATGTTCACCTCGACAATACCCAAATTATTTGTGTAGAACACTTCTTCATTTGAATTCATCTTATATAAGTTTATTGTCGTACCAAAAACTGGTGTCAACACATGGCCCCCCTGTTTTTCGGCAAAACTTGCGTGCCGAAAAATAACTTGCCCATGTTTGTTCTAAGGACGATGTCAACACTTCATCGGCCATATGTTTATTCTTAGGGCGATATTCATATATCGGCCGTGTATATTAGCAACAAGATCTCAGCTAATAGAATGAGTAGTGATTCGGTAAACCCCTTTTATGATGAGACAAATTGTAATGCACCCATGGATTAAAATAAACCCATGGAGGATAACCAATCATACCTGAGGATGAATTCATCGGCATGGGCATCAATGTCATATTTGAAGAATATGTATAATTTCGGGACCAATGATTTGGAAACCTTTGGTTTATTTGTTCATTCTTTAAACTCTTTTCCTTCTTCATCTTTGCCGCACTTTTTGCAATAGAAGCTTGCGCATTATTCCTGTTTAAAGTACTTCCTTTGGGAACCCATGCCATGTTTCTCTTTTCAAGTTCTTGTGCACTAAGCTTTTGCAGTTCCTTCTTTTGCCAATACGATAAACCGAGTGCACGCCTCGGCTGTAATTCTTTTTCAAGTAGTGGCAACTCCTTTTTGACCTTGCACTACTGGAATTCACCATTTTGCCATGGGCCAGTGGCTTTGCCGTCTGCATTTCGTCGGGGCGGACGGCAAAGCAGTGGTATGCCGTCCGCTGCCCTAAGTACGGCAAAGAGACCTATGCCGTCCGTTGACAGACGGCAAACCTCTAGCTGGGCCCACCCAAGCGAGGCACGCGGCCTGGCTAACGGCCCACCGCTTTGTCGTCTGCCTACGGACGGCATACGTGCCGTTGCCGTCTGTCGACAGACGGCAAAGCGGTGGGCCATTAACCCCCCGCACGGTCCCTCTCCCACTCGCACTCCCACTCCTCCTCGCAACCGTGCTCTCTCCCCACGCCGCCGCCGAGCCCCAAACATCGCCGCGGCCTCTCCGTCCCGCCCCTACTGGATCTCTCTCCGTCCTCCACCTCCCCGCCCTCCGCCGCCCGCGGGATCCCGCACCCGCCCCCACCCTCCTCCGCCCCGCCCTCCGCTGCCTGCGGCCGCATCTCGCCGGATCCCGACGCCGACGCCGCTGCCCTCCTCCGCCACTCGCCGTTGCGCAGCCGCCCACCTCCCGGCCTTCTCCTCTGGCCCCCTACTCCGGTGAGCCCGCTCCTCCTCTATTTTTTTATTTTTTCTCTGTAATTTCTATAGTTGTAGGATTTTAGTTAGTGATTAGTTAGTGTTAGGATTTTAGTTAGTAATTAGTTAGTGTTAGGATTTAGTTAGTAATTTTAGATATTAGGTTTTAGGTTCTAGATTTTTAGTACGATTTATTTTTATTTTTTCTGTTAATTGCAATATGCAGAAAATTTAAATGATAAGATGCATAATTACAATATTCAGAAAATTTAAATGATAATAAAGAGTAAATGTAAATAAAAGAAGAAGTGTAAAGGAGAAAAGAAATAATATGTAAAATAAGAAGAAAGAGGAGGAGAGAAGGTGGAGGCCGGAGGAGGAGGCCGGGAGAAGAGAAGGTGGAGGCCGGAGGAGGAGGCTGGGAGGAGAGAAGGTGGAGGCCGGAGGTGGAGGCCAGGAGGAGAGAAGGTGGAGGTCAGAGGAGGAGAAGAGTAGAAAGTAGAAGAAGGAGGATGAGAAATGGAGAAGGATGAGTCTGGAGGAGGAGAAGAGTAGAAAGTAGAAGAAGGAGGAGTACAAATGAATCTTGACCGAAGAGCATCTCTAGCATAACCTGAAACCAAAAAATATCTCTAGCACACCGCAGAATAGCTTATTGGTTTTTAATGTGCAGTTGTTCCCCCTTCGCCTCGAGCCGTCGCAAGTCTGGTGTTCGACGATCTCCCCTGCACTCGAGGGTATGAAAAACACGTCTTATCCTCCTGACCCCCCTTCCTTTGCTCTGTTCCGGCCTTTGTGCCGATGACACTAGCTAGCAATATAGTTTCAATATGCAGTCGCGTAACCAGTATGTGTCTCCCGTTCGAAAGGGTTACAGTTATAAATATGCATTCATTTGCATATTTATAATAGTGATTCTTTCGAATTGTCCAACGTTATCCATGGACAGCCCGAGTATGTGTAGATTGAGTCGGTTTCCCATGCTTTGGTCCCGATCCGACGCGGTATTTCATCAGCGCCTCCCTGTTGTTCTCCGGATACACAACCTCTCGGCTTGTTGTCGAGACTTGTATTAGGAGAACAGCGGGGAGGTGCTGCCGAAATACCGCGTCGGATCGGGACCAAAGCATGGGAAACCGACCCAATCTACACATACTCGGGTGGGATTAGGACCTATCTTTACCTATTAGTGTGTAGGTTAATTGCATATGCCGTAGTTATGTATGATAAAGTCAATAAGAAGTGGACGTAAAAAATTGACAAACTGGTATATTTGTTGTTTAGTAGCGACAAGATGAGCGATGATCGTGCGTGGATGTACACTGGTCGCCCTACTCAGAAAGAGATCAGCAATGAACGGGCAATGAAAACCAAGGAGTTTCTGAGAGCGGCGTTTGCAAATGGGCAGAGAAAAACCTGGTGCCCCTGTGTTAGGTGCGACAATTATAAACAGGCGACAGAGGTGGATATGGGTAAACACTTGCAGCCGTGGGGTTATAAGCCTGGTTATACGGTGTGGAGCTTCCATGGCGAGTCTGGCGGACGACGGAGAGAGGAGGTGGTACGTCAGCGCACGGATGAGTACGGAACCGGGATCGAAGACATGGTGCAGGACTTTGACGATGCGCGGGATTAGGACGATGAGATGGAGGAATCTGCGAAGGCCTTCTATGAGATGTTGGAGTCTTCGAAACGTCCGCTGCACGCTCACACTGAGCTTTGTCAGCTCGATGCCATCGCACAGTTGATGGCTTTGAAGGCACAATTCAACTTGGGCACAGATTGCTACAATGCGATCACTACCCTAATTGGGCGGTTTCTACCAAAAGATCATGTTATGCCTGCAAACCTGTACCAATCGGATAAAATCCTCAAGGTACTTAAGATGCCCTATGAGCAGATACATGCTTGTGAAAATGGATGTGCTTTATTTAGGAAAGAGTATGCGGACGAAGACTATTGTCCCAAATGCAAGTCATCCAGGTATGTTGTGGTAGACAATGGTCAAGGTGAGAAGACGCAGACCAAAATACCCGTAAATGTTCTTCGGTATCTTCCAGTGATACCAAGAATTCAACGCCTTTACATGATGGAAGAGACAGCCAGACAGATGACATGGCACAAACATGGGAAGAGAACAGAATTTTATGCAGATGGGAAGCCGATGTTGACTCACCCATCGGATGGTTCAGCATGGAAGCACTTTGATGAAAAACATTCGGAAAAAGCTAAGGAGCCAAGGCATTGCCGAATCGCCGTCGGCACAGATGGGTTCAATCCTTTCGGTCTGATGGCAACCTCATATAGTTGTTGGCCTGTATTTGTCATGCCACTCAATCTCCCCCCCTCAGAGATTATGAAAAGGAAGAACATTTTCCTGACGTTGATAATACCAGGGCCCAAATATCTGGGGAAAAATATGGATGTGTACATGCAACCGCTTAAGGAGGAATTGCAACAAGCTTGGGACGAAGGGTTCAAGACATACGATGCAGCTAGCAAAAAGACCTTCAAAATGCATGTTTGGTACCAGTACTCGATGCATGACTTGCCGGCGTATGCGCTTTTCGCTGGCTTCTGTGTTCATGGAAAGTTCGGGTGCCCAACATGCAAGGCTGCTCTTCAGTTTCATTGGCTGAAGGCGGGTGGAAAGTATTCCTGCTTCGACTTGCATAGACAGTTTCTGCCTCCTAAGCATCCTTTTAGAAAAGACAAGAAGAACTTCATCAAAGGCAAAGTTGTCAAAAACCTGGCAGCACCTACGATGACGGGCAAACATGTCTTGGCACAGTTGAACTCTCTCGAGCCTGATCCAGAACGTCCCGGGTATTTTAAGGGATATAATTCGGAACACGCCTGGACTCACAAGACATGCTTCTGGGATCTCCCCTACTTCCAAGACCTCGAACTTCCACACAATATTGACGTGATGCACACTGAAAAAAATATCGGCGAGGCCCTGTTTGGTACATTTTTCGGCATAGATGGGAAGTCAAAGGATAATCCTAAAGCTAGAGTCGACCAGGAGACTCTATGTGATAGACCCTCACAGAACATGCGACGGCCGAAAGGAAAGAAGAATTGGTCCAAGCCAAGGGCCTGGTTCAATCTTGAAAGGGGGCATATCAGGGAAATTCTCTTGTGGGTGCAAAACAGTTTGATGTTCCCCGATGGGTATGCAGCGAATCTGAGGAGGGGAGCGAGTCCTGAAAAACATAAAATATTTGGGCTGAAGAGTCATGATTGGCACATATGGCTTGAGCGGGTAATGCCGGTGATGTTGCGCGGCTATATCCCCGAGGAAGAGTGGCTAGTACTGGCAGAACTGAGCTATTTCTTTCGTGTTCTTTGTGCTAAAGAACTAACCGATGGCGTGCTAGAAGACATGGAAGATATGGCGCCGGAGTTGCTCTGCAAGTTAGAGAAGATCTTTCCAACGGGTTTTTTTAATCCGATGCAGCATTTGATATTGCATCTCCTGACCGAGGCAAGATTAGGGGGCCCTGTGCAAAATCGTTGGTGCTATTCAACGGAGAGAATGCAGAAGACGCTTCGAGCAAAATGTAAAAATAAACGTAGAATTGAAGCATGTACCATACAGCGTCGTACAAGAATGCCAAGGCGCTCTCAGAGTCGTATCTCGCCACTCCTTCGACTTTCACCAACATTACCGCCTATAGTAAGCTCAAGGCTTATACTGAGGTGGCGAAGGAGAAGCACGGGGAGGCTTACACCCCGATTGGGAAGCCTATTGACCCGGAGCTGGTGATGATCTCTCGTGGCGGAAGGCGCCATGGCGCCATGGCCATTGGAGATAAGTTGATTAGGTGTGATAAGACTCTTCCTGAGATCAAGGCGCGCCAAACGAGTTCTTCTCCTACTATAAGGACTCGTCCGCGGCCAGTCGACCTCGCTATCCAGGTTATCCATAAGGACTCTTGCATTCTTTTTTTCTCTCATCAAATATTACAATGCTAACTAGAGGAGTGGGGTTGCAGGAAGCTCTTGAGAAAGAGCGACATAACACCCAGCGGCTACTGGAGGAGAAGGAGCAGTTGGCAGAGGAGAAGGCAGCGGAGAGAGAGCGGCTGGCGGAGGAGAGGATGGCGAAGGCTCTCGAGGAGGCCGCGGCACGACACGATGCATCGAACCGGGCCTTGTATGAGCTCTTCGTGGTAAGTCACTTGTTCATATTCACCCAAAGAATGCATGTTATAATTTTTGTTTATATTACTAACTAATATGATTGACTCATGAAAAACAAATGTGCAGACTATGTGTGAGAAGACTGGTCAGGACGCTCCACCGATGCCAATCATTTCTCCTGTGGGGACGGTGAGTATCTTTTGATGATCATCAATACCATATTGAGTGGCGTCGTGCTAACCTCTAGTTGATCTTTTCGTGCAGCATAACTCTCGGGCTGCGTCCCATGACCCATCTCCACCGTCAACATCGGCCAACCTGACGGATGCTTCTCAGCCACCTCAGCCTTGAGGGCTACACTCCGGTAAGTTGTGTTGTATATTTTTCTTTTTAAATGCTTAGTTAGTTTGAAAATGCATATTTAGCTTCTGAAATATTAAGAAATTCTTAAATATAGCTAAGTTAGCCTAATAATAGCATGATTAGCCAGATTTTCTCAAAATATGATGAAGTTAGCTTGATTTGCTCACAAAATGCTAAAGTTACCTTAATTGGCTCAAAAAATGCTTAAGTTAGCTTCATTTGTTCAAAGTTGCCAAATTTAGCTTCATTTGCTCACAAAATGGTAAAGTTAGCTTGATTTGCTCACAAGATGCTAAAGTTAGCTTGAATCGCTCACAAAATGCTGAAGTTAGCTTGATTCACTTAAAAAATTCTAAAGTTAGCTAAAGTGGCTCACAAAATGCTAAAGCTAGCTTAATTGGCTCACAATATGCTAAAGTCAGCTTAATTCCTCAAAACACGCTAAAGTTTCTTAAATTGCTCACAATATGCTAAAGTTAGTTTCATTGGCTCAAAATATGCTAATGTTTGCTTAATTGCACACAAATGCTTAGAAAAGATAGAAAAGAACTCTTCTCTGTTCTTCTTCTCTCCTCCTTGTTCTTCTTCTCTTTTCTTCTTCTTCTTGTCCTTCTCCTTCTCTTATTACTTATTCTTCTTGTCCTCCTTCTTCCGCTAACTTTCTTATTTTGATTTTGCAGATCTGCTTTATGAGGGTCGTGCATCGATGGAGTTGCTGTATTTTCACTTTCAATATAGCTTAGAAACAGTTTATTGTTGTTATGAACTGTTTGGATACTTTGTGTAATGAACTATGTATATATTGTTGTTATCCTTGTTTGGAAACAATGTGTTATCCTTGTTGGAGATTCATATGTTGTTTGATATGATGTGATGTGGTGTTAAAATGTGCTTCTGATTCTGCTGCTATATATATATATATTGCTTTTTTGTCAAATGCAGGGATTAAAAGAAAAACAGAAAAAACAGAGACAATATAGGCTCTTTGCCGTCCGCAGGCAGTCGGAAAAGATGTTTGCCGTCTTCTTGCAGTTGGCAAAGAGGACACGTGGCGCCCAGCTGGGCAATCTGGCAACAGCTGGGTGACCATTTGGTCATTATGTCGTCTGCCTCCGGCAAAGCAGACGGAAAAGCTAACTTTAGCATTGCCGTCTGTCAGTAGACGACATTAACGGCCTGACGGAGCCGGCCGGTCGGTCATGATACCGTCTGCCTCCGGCAAGGCAGACGGCAAAGTTGGGAGGTTTGCCGTCTATCTGTAGACGGCAAATCCCGCCGTTAACGGCCTGACGAAGCCGGCTGGCAAAGGTTCACCGTCACGCCCGCTCTGCCGTCTGCTTGCACAAAAGCGCACGGCAAAGGTAATTTGCCGTCCGTCGATTTCCGGCAGACGGCAAAGCACCCCTTTGCCAAAGAAATAGCTGACGGGTGCTTTGTCGTGCGTGGGCAGACGGCAAAGTCCTTTGTCGTCCGCCATATAGGTGTTTGCCGTCCTCCGAGGCATACGGCAAATAGGTGAATTCCAGTAGTGTTGTGCACTCTCAACTCCTTCCGTTCAGATTTTGCATCTTGATTTTGAAGATTTGTTTTCTCCTCTTCTTTGCCTTTAGTAGCCAACTTTAACACTTTAATTGGCTCTTGGTCATTTGAAAGAATATCTGAAGTGGCACACTTGCGACCATCTTTTTTAACTCGATATACTTGCTTAACCACCTCTTTCTTCTTTCTTGAGCTCCGGACCGATTTATTTTGATTGAAACGGTCTTTGGTATGCAATTGTTCATCGAATGTGGACCTTCTTGTAGCTGCATAATATTGATGATATGGTTCAAAATAAGATGGATAATGTGTCCTAGAATTATACCTGTCCCATGATGGATATTGATTTATATAAGCATATGGAGGTATCCATGACGACGGTATTGGCGGCCCAAAATAAGGATATGAATATGATGCATTGAAATTTCCCTTCTGCCAATAGTGATCTTTAGATTTGCTCCTAGGGGGTGATCTTGATGTTTTTGAACTACTTTTCCGATAAGCAATCTTCTCCTCACTTATCTTGTGGTATTTTTCCAACAGCTGCGCGAAAGTGACTTTCGTCTTTTTACCTTTCTGTCTACTTCGGTCGTTGCTTTCTTTGGTTGTGATAGCATCGATCATTTGATTTTCTTGTTGCCCCCCGGTGCTTGGCGTCTTCATTATAACTTTGACAGAATCCTTGCCTCCAAGAATATCATCATTGCGCTCAGGAATAATTTGAGTACTTGAAAGCTTGATCCCATCACCTGCAGTTTTTACCTTCTTGTCCATAAATGAATCAGCTTGAAGCAGCGGATGTAAAAACTCTTTGCCATCAGGACCAATAGGAATAGCATGATGATCCCTTGGTGTTTTAATAAGTTTCAATCATCCACTATCAATGGCCGATTTAACTATTTGACGAAACATATTGCAATCCTCAAAATTATGCTTGAACGAATCATGTAACTTGCAATACATTTGTCCTTGGATTGATGGCTTGAGATCGTGATCAAGATTTCTAATATAATCATTCTTTAGCAGCAAATCAAAGATCCGATCACACATATTTGAATCGAAGGTAATCCTTTTGTTTTCTAGCCGATCTTTGTGTGAGAACGGCATTGGAGGTAAGCAAACGAATAGTTCAGATTTTGAATCGCCCCATTCGGCTATGCATTGTGTTTTGCACTCCATCTCCGATACCTTTGGATAAGATACTACAATAGCATCGGTTTTCTCAAGAGAATTCAACCTTGACTTTAAATTTCTAAAACGAAAATTGTTAGAGCACATATGCCTCAATTGAGACCAAGTGTAAGCCAAGTATGAAACAAACAAAGCTATCCACTTAGATATAAGTTTTAAGTATAGCAACGGGGAAAGCTTTGGCTGCAACAGTAAGTCATTATCGGTCTCTATAAATGGCACAACATGTTGACCGATATGCCTTGCAATGATTTTATTACTAACAAATAAATTACCCTTCTTCATTGGTCTTTCAAGATTGCTAATGAGAATTTTTCTAATGGATGTATAAACAATAAAGTTGCGACCAAATAGGAAAATAGGTAAATTACTTGCTAAACATACCTCTTCAAATATGTTGGGAGAGCACGATGATTGTGTGATATGAACAATAGCTTGCTCCACTTTTGGATCATTCTCCAACACATTGTCCTCATCTTTGTCGTCGTTCCGTGCTTCATCGCTCGAATAATTATCAAGTGAACTTTTCTCAGCTGCACACTTGTATTGTTGATGTTCATCATTAACCAAATTTTGTTTGGCCATATCACTTTGTTCTTGATGCTCATCAATTTCTGTGGCACGAAACTCATAGGGCAGGAAATAGGTTCCCTGAGCCTCAGAAAAATCAAGCACGGTCATGTGCTCGTCATGCCCTTTCTCAGTGGTGCTTGCCTCTTTGGATTTTATGGATTCGAAACACACACTAGTTGATTCGGCTTTTTCAATAACCGAATTGCGTCTATTATCCAAATCAATATTGTTTCTTTCTTTGATTCGCAAGGCTGCTTGTTCTCGTCTAAACTCAGCAAATATTGCAGCTATACCATCTTTCATCTTTTTTCGTCCAACTTCAACCCAATCCTAATTGGATTGCCCCCCAATGCTATTAGACTCTTTCGGCAATGAGATGTTGCCGTAATTATGCAATTGTGTAGGGGCAAGATTATATGCTACAGTGTTAGGTAAAGGAAGATGTGCTCCTGCGGGATTTCCACTTGTTCGGCTATAAGCATGAAGGTGCGGAGCCGAATTATGAACATCCACAGTTGCATATGATGCCAAAGAATTAATATCATGAGGTATAGCATATGATGGTTGAGGATAATTGGCCGAATAACTTGTAGTAGCATGGCCAATTCCCCTATCCACCGACATGTTTTGATTCATATATTGCAAGTTAGTTGCCGGTGAATAAAAAGATGAAACACTTTGTTGTATACTATTGGAAGATCCTACATGAGGTGTTTCAACTCTATTAACCGAACTCATCATGTTGTTCATCGGCATATGGATTTGTGGGGTTGCCGATGCATGAGGGTTGGGATACATATGTTGCATGTTGCTAAAACTAGAACTTGAAGCGTAGAGATTATTATGAACCGGCTGTTGCACACAATTAGATGAATAATTGTTAAAACTACGGCTAGCCGATACATCATGCTCATAAGGTGATCTAGCAACAACATATGAATTATTTGCATCTACATAGGTGAATTGGGAATTCATACTACCTTCGTAGATTGCAGCAACTTGATGACGATCTCTTCGTAGCAAGAACATGCTGAAGACCGTTCAAAGCTTCTTCCCCAGTGGAGTCGCCAAAAAGTGTGTTGACACACGAACACGTCACGTGTACCCTCGATGCCGGGGGTGATACACCGCAACTCACGTCGAAGGAGACCCGACCGGAAGCGCGGTACGCAAGCAATCCGACGGGCGCTTTTGAAGACCCGAAGCCCCACGCTCCCGGGAGGGACCCCGTCAGGGAGCACGGAGACTATGGGCTGCCCTAGGTCGACCTAATCGCACTACTAGGAGAAAGGCTAGTAGTAGCGCCCCCTTTTGGCTTATCAGTAGCGCCCTAGGGCGCGCTACTGCTAGCACGCTATAGCTAACATGTAGCAGTAGCGCGCGTACGCACCCGCTACTACTACACCAGTAGCGCCCCCACTTAGAGCCCGCTACTACTAATACCAGTAGCGCGTACAGGTAACAGGGTGCTACTGGTATTTATTTTTCATTTTCTATTTCTTTTTCCCATCGTATTTTTGTTGTATTTGTACAGGTATTATACAATATAGTCTCATACACATACACAGGTTTTCTACAGAGTACAAATCTCATCATATCATACACATACAATAATCTGATGACCATATATATATCATCATGATCTCTCATATCCAACACAAATGATGTCTCTCATCATGTCATCTCTAAACTAGCGATAGAAGTTGTCACAATATCTTAAATACATGCAAATACAAGCAAGTTTTATCATCCATCTAAACTATGATATATACTAGAAGAGCGGTCACTATGAGGAAGAGTGGAATTATGTACTAGCTCATGAAGCGCCGCCTCCGATCTTCCTCTCGCACTAGCGTAAATCTCAAGTAACTAGCTTCCGCTTCCTCTCTGGTATTGAACCCTCTTTGGCTGCCGCCCGGGAACCGGTGCACTTGGGCCTGACACTCTGGCCACTCATCGTACACTCCTGGAACCTTCCCTATGTACACGGCATAGCACTTCTTCGCCATCGATGATCTATGTACCTATTAGAGATGCATATTCATTATAAGAATTCAACAATAGTACACAACATAATATACTTGAGCAACACGAAGACAAAAAGTTAGTGAATAGATGCAACATAAAGTAACATACATAATATAATATACACACGTTGTTCATGGTACCCCAACTAATTCACTAGCTAGCAAGCGTTACGCAAGTAGTTCAACATGACCGTTAAATTACATCACAAAGGTTTCATATCTCTTCCAAAAGTATAAATTCAATCGAGACATCATCATCGGCATAGTCAATACACTAGAACTTCCATCCATCCATATCTGGGAGGACGCACCCTAGCTTATTGAACGGCGTAATGTCCAAAAGCTGCATTCCTACGCAAGTTTTAACATCAGCTCGCGATATTGGGCCGTGGTAGAACATCCCCTTCTTGTCGACGACTTCTTTCATGATGATGGTTGCAATATCCTTCAGGATGCGAAAGAAGTCATCTCTTACTTTATAATCCGGTTCGGCTAAGTTTTTTGCCCATATCATGATATGATTGTCATCTTTGCTTGCCATGCAAAGACGTTGCTGATCCTTTCTGAACTCCATCATGAGATGGATGACATAGTATCCATCATTTGTACTTCCTTCCGGTTGATGGATACTGCAGAAGTTGGTTTTATGCGAGAAACACGGCGCGCCCTTCCTTCGTGACTTTTTCTCGATGTGGCCACCCCTCATGCATATGAGCTAGCCTCCATATGAGCAAAGGAATGATTGAAATGTAAAGGCAATCGGGCAATGACTTACATTGGATGATAAGGCACGAGAACCATTTCCTTCTCCTTATTCATCAGCATGAAATTTTCGATGTACTCCCTAGCAGTTTTAAGTTCATAGTGACCGAGCGACAAGAAGGACTCATGCATGTAGTATGGATCTGCCACCGCGATTTGCGAGATTTCCTCTCTTTTGATGACAAAGCTCATATGGAGCGCAAAAATGTGGACGATCGTAAAATCGAGCCGCCTAGTGAGGAACATCTCAAAGATGTGATCAAACCGCAGGAAGAACACTTCCGCAGGTGCCGTGTCGACGTAGCCCATGCCCGGAGGCACACGCACCGCATAAAGTGGATATCCTGGATCCTTCGATGCGAGAAGGCTTTTCTCTGTCGATAGTACATGGTCGTGCAGTCTCCTGAGATCCCCTGATATGCTCTCCAGCTGTTTCGGCGGGAGGATCGTCTCGCCCGCGACATGGATCAACGCCGTAACTTTCATCGGTACACGGTCTGCAAAACCGGTTGGCGGAACCGACTTGCTGCTAGAAGCATTGACAGCCTTTTTGGCAGCTAAGTCTTTCCTATTCGGTCTCTTCCTCGGCTTCTTCTGGGGGAGAGGTTGTGATGAGCCTTTCTAGCGCCCTTGATCGCCAACCCAAGTGTTGACGGGCTGAGCAAGGGTTGTTCATGCTGGTTTGGGGCGGCATCTGGAGGCGTGTCCTGCAAGGGTTGCACGAAGAGAGACTTTTTGCACTCAGACCTAGGATGCTCCTGCTGCGACAGAATATCCATGTCCTCGTCCACATGCTCCTTATTGGCCGAGTCATATGGCTGACTCATCATTTCTACTTCCTGATTAATGAAGGCGGTGTTGAGGAATTGCATAGGGTCACCATCCTCGTCCATGTCATCATCCATTGCTTGCTGGAGCACGGGGGAGAAATCACGATCCACTCTGCTTGGACCGCCTTCCTCGCGTCGCTCGCCGCTCTCACCCAGCATAACAGGCGGCGCTAATAATTGCGGAGGCGGGGTGGTGGTGTTCATACCTTCTTGGGGATGTGTTGTCGTTGGTGTGGTCATCACGACGGCCGACTCGACACGAAGAAGACCCTTCGGCCATAGGATGAAATAGCCCTTGCAGTCTGCAAGCCGCTTAGGGGTCTCGTCTTCCTCTCCCCAGAGTTGTACCGGAGGAGCCAAATCCTCGTGGCCCGGTTTGACACTCGCCACGGAAACCTTGAAAGTGGTATTGGGCATCTGCATGGTGTGGATCATCCGATCCGTGGGATTTATTATCGTTGCCTTTCCCACATCCACTGTCTGGCCATTGATCATGTATAATAAGGTGCACGGGGTTCTCTCAGCCTGCGAAAACATGTTTACGGCGTCAGACATCCAAAAGGCAACGAAAAAGGGATATATTATAGATATGTTGGTGTGACGCGTAATTACCGTGAGGGCGTCGAGCTCAGCCAAAGGAGAAGGCCCTCCTAGCACGCCAGAGACAGAGGACGGGCTGCTATGAGCGGCTAATGGAGCATGTCCGGATGCGAGAGCAGGCCCCGCCGGTGCGATGTTCACCGAGTTGCTCCCGACGAAGCTAGTACGGGGAAAATCCGCTGCCATTTTGTCTGGATTTTGCTTCGTCCACTCGATAACAGCCGGGATCAAGGATGAAACCGAAGCTGCGAACTCATCTCTACAGGAAGCTAAAGCTGCATTGACTGCCGACTTGATCATCTCTTGTTTGGTCGCTTGTTCGGTCTCAGCTGCTTTTTTCTCAACCGCAAGCTTCACCTTCTCGTCGATGTTGACCTGACTAAACTTCCTTCTCTGCCTTTTGGCCTCAGGGTCCTCGTGGTAGTAGTGCTTCCACTGGGCACCGTCTCCGACGCCGTGCACACGTCCATGCTGCGGTCGAGTGTCCAAAGGGAGGCCCTTCATTATGTTCAAGGCTCGGTTGAGATGGGTGTCCCACTTGGGCCTCATCGTCGACTGAGACGATGAGTCGCTTTCGGCATCAAGCTTGTGTTGCTCTTTTTGCGAAAGAAACGTGGACCATTTGCAAATGTTACTACAACGTGTATTCTGACTTGATGAGAAGCTAATATAAGGTGGAAAAAAATATTACCAGTAATCTCATCAATTCCCTCGTGGGCGCGTCCGTGGACCAAACCTTTTTATTCGAGTCCCACTTGTAGCGGGCCCTGATGAAGTCATACTCCTGCGGGTCGGTGAACTCCGCCAAGGGGTGTAGGATCCCCGCGGCTTCACGTTCCGCGTCCTCCTTGTCCCATATGGGCCTTTTGCCAATGTAACCACGGCTCCCGAGGCGGTGTTTCCCCGTGTTCATTTTCTGAAGCCCCTTGAATTTCGCGGACCTAAGCTTGGCTTCGTCGGTAGCGCAAGTGTCCTTGAATTTTAAGAACTCAGCTTCCGTAAGTGATGGATTCTCCGCAAAAATCATGGACAAAGGTTTGTTCTTCACAATCAATCGTTTCACCCTCACTTTCCACGCGGACAATGCGTTGCTGAACTTGACCATGGCGGCGGCGTTTATGTCAGTCATGGCATCATCATCCCACGGAGTTTTGCTCTCATCCCGATCCGGGAACTTGAATCTGTTGTGCAGCTTCGTAAGGAGTAAATGTTCCATATTTGGTATACTCCTCAAGTCATAGTCGTTGATGCTCGCGGTTTCCCGTAGGATGCATCCGACTTGGTTGCCGTAGCACCTACGAGCTTCCGCCGGCGCTATTGGCTCGAATTTGCCAGGATGCACCTCTGTCACTAGCAGTTTTTCGGTGCCGAGCTTGTTTGGTTTTTGTACCCTCTCCTTCTTCTTATTTGCTGGTTCATTAGCGGCTTCAGCGCCGCCAGTGTCGGTGGCGCTGGTGTCAGTGCCATCGGTGCCATCAGGAGTGTTGTCGGACTCGATTTCGGCGTCCATCGCACTAGCGACATTTGGACCTTTGTCTCGTAGCTGAGAAGACATATGGTCGAGGAAGGCGTGTTCATGCTGCTGGTAGTCAAAATCTTCATTTCCACCGGCTTCGTCGTTGGTCGACATGTTTCCTACGATATATTTAGTCTCCAAGTTTAATTATCACACTATAAAAAAAGGACTAAATACCGTCCTATCAAATACCGGGCACTCGATATGTCATACTTTGTAGCACAAGTCATGTCGAAATTCACGGTAAATTTCGGCATGACCTTTGCTAAAAAGTGGACATATCGGGAACCTAAAATTTGCCGGAAAGGAAATAATCAACATTCCGGCAAAATATAGGCCCCTCGGATCCCTGCATATGGAAAAAAGAAGAAAATTCGTACACAATATCTTAAGCATATACCCAGAGGGTGGCACTGGCTAGTAGGATCAGCTACAAAGCATTTCCAACAACAGCATGCTGTGCTCGTTGCATTTCACTGGTACAAAGTTTGACATGGAACACAAGGAAAATTCTCTACAACCAGACTGCAAAACTATTCAAAAATTTACACAACCAGAAATTATACCACCAACTTCGTTAAATAAGAACTTTCAACTAAATATAAATCCGAAAAGATAAATACAAAAGTAGTTCGTTAAACAGCAGCATAGTGAAACTATAGGCTTAAAATGGTAGCATATTACGTTCAAATTAAATAAATGGTAGCATATGAAAGCATAGGGTGATAAGAAACAAGGATCTTCAAAGCAAAAGCAACTCCTATATCAGTACTTAAACAAAACCACATTCCTGCGCTACTTGTCACCAAAAGATATTATACCACCGATGGAGGCTTACCACAATGCAGTAAAGATATGAAAATCACAATGATGCAGAGATCGGGGATTTAACATCCTTTTCGAGGAAAAAAAAGATTGATTGATGATAGAATGAGAGTAAGTTTAACCTACATTAGCTTTAATGATTCCGATTTGGAGCTTTGGAACCTATATATTCATTCTAGGTAATCTTTTTGCCTCCATGTGAGGTTCCTGGTTGCTATCTTTTATACTTAGCCACACATTTGTTCACGTTTCAGTCCCTCATTAAATTTGTAACAATGTGATTACACAGTGACTAAATAGTCATTTTAGTAACTCCTTGTATCAACTTCACTTTCAAGACATTCATCACTGAACACTGAACACTAAGTATGCATATGTGGTACCCAATATAGCATTAATCTTCCATGTTCATAACACCCATGACTCACGCCCTATTTGAAGCTAATTGGCTAATTAATATGAATTCAAGTCAAGTCTGTTGTGTTCTTCGATGGTATGCAGTGTCAAAAGAAAATGCATGGTCTTACAGTTTACCTATTGTGCTATGTTCCAATGGCTAGAGAGGGCATTGGGGTTATTAAACCACATTCCTGCATCATTACTGCGCCACTGTTGAAACTACCCTTGGAATAAAAGCAGAAGGAGGCTTACCGAGCAACCGATGGTGGTGGCGGCGGCCTGACGACGACGGCGGCCGCGGAGGCGAGGCGATGAGGGCGGCGGAGGCGCGACGACGAGGGCGGGGAGGCGAGGTCACGGGGGCGGCGGAGGCGAGGCGACGAGGGCCGGGAGGCGCGGCGACGATGACGGCGGCCGGTGAGGAGTCGAGAGGGAGAGATAGAGGGGAATGAAAAGAAGAAGGCCTGCCCGACCTGTTTAAGTGGAACTTAGCAGTAGCGGGCCATGTCAGCGCGCGCTACTGCTAAGGTTTAGCAGTAGCGCGCGCTGACAGGGCCCGCTACTGCTAAGTTTAGCAGTAGCGCGCTCTGACAGGGCCCGCTACTGCTAAAACTTAGAGGTGACCCGCTTAAGTTTAGCAGTAGCGCGCGCTGACAGGGCCCGCTACGGCTAACTTTAGCAGTAGCCCTCTCTGACGGGGCCCGCTACTGCTAAACCTTAGCAGTAGCGCGCGCTGACATGGCCCGCTACTGATATTTCTGGCATTTTTTCCCCTCTTCCATTTCCTTTTTAATTTTTTTTCGAACAACGACCGATACAATTTATATAATGTATATTTAACAGCGGCAATATATAATTTGACCGATCGATAACGCGGTTAAAGTGCAAGTATACAAAATAGATACATATAAAGATTACAACACACATTTAGTTTCTCAGTGTCGAAGACGTTTCTTAGTGATTAGTTTCTTTCCTTTTTTGTTCGTTTCCGAATAATTTAGGCCCTCGTTGTGACTTTTCCTTTTCCATGGAGTACGATCTTTCATAGGTAATGTAGTCTTCATTCTTCTTTTGACATATGCTTCATCGTCGTCGTCATCTTCCCTCATCGGGTTACTGTACTGGTCATAGTCTTCTATGTTGGCCACTCCATCCATTCCGACGATGTTTCTTTTTCCTCTCCTCACGACAACACGGCTGGGATTGCTCGGGTCGGTTATGTAGAAACATTGTGTCACGTGCTTAGCGTGTATCCATGGCTCATTTTTGGCTATGACATTCACGGTAGCGCTCTTGGTGTCGGGTATAGACATAGTAGTGAAATACCGGTTTTCTCTTTCAAAATTCTTAGCCCATCTGACACGGAACATCGTCGCATTGTGTAGTCCAGAGTAGTTAAGCTCCCAGATCTCTTCGACCCTTCCGTAATATCTTTCAGTTGAGCCGTTGTCGTCAGTCATGCATTCTATCGTCACCCCCGAGTTCTGGAAATCACTTTTCATATCTCTGGCCTCCGTATAGAACGTGTATCCGTTTATATCGTATGCCTGATAGGTGAGGAAGTTGACAGCAGGGCCATGTGCTAAGGCGTATATGAGCAATGCGTCTGTAGACCCCTCTTCCGGGGGATTAGCAAGAACATGCTCTTTGAACCAAGGCAAGAAAGTGGAGTTGTGCTCTCTAGTAACTTCGGCGTCCGTCTTGCGTAGGCCCTGGTCATGGTACTTCTTGGCGATGGTTTCTTTGTGCAGTGTCACGAAAGGTTCTACCATGTCAAGATGTTGTAGCACTACTAAGTTTTCCCTGTCAAAGTCATTGCGTCGATCCGAGTGGTCGACATGCAGTTCCCTCCGACCGTTGGTGTGACCTTCTCCTCCGAGCCTCCCATGGTTCTTGTTAACGGGCAAACCAACAACAGGGACGTCGTCATCTCCGTTGCTTAGATAATTCTCGCAGAACGAGATGCACTCTTGTGTCAGATAGCCCTGTACGATGCTTCCATCTGGTCGGGACATGTTACGAACGAATCCTTTGATGACCCCATTCATCCTCTCGAACGGCATCATGTTGTGCAGGTATGACGGGCCAAGGTCGATGATGTCGTCCACAATGTGGACACACAGATGCACCATGACGTCAAAGAACGCGGGCGGGAAGTACATCTCAAGCTCACATAGTATGACAACAATCTCTTCCTATTCCTTGGATCAAGATGAAATCCATATTCGGCGTTCAACGCTCTCCACTGGCTTCCATCCACAGGGTGTCTCATCTTCGGATCATCTCCATCATCGGGCACCTTCCTGACCGCGTGCCACCGCATGAGCTCAGCTTCCTTAGGATCTACGAAATAACACTGCAGACGAGGAATGATCGGAAAGTACCATACAACTTTCTGAGGAGATTTCTTTCCGGCCTTCTTGTATCTATCAGCATTGCACACCGGACAACCGGTTTTTTCTGCGTTCTCGTTCCGATAAATGATGCAATCGTTGATGCATGCATGGTATCTAATGTGCGGCAGATCAAGAGGGCACACAATCTTCTTGGCCTCATCGATACTAGTAGGAAAAAGGTTCCCCGGGGGAAGAACTGTCTTGTTTAGATACTTGAGATGATCATCGAGGCTTTTGTCGCTCCATTTGTTTTTAGCCTTCATCTTTAGAAGTTCGAGCGTGAAACTCAAGCGGGTCACCTCAGGAGCGCAACCATCATACAATGGAGTCTTCGAGTCTACCTCCAGTTGCTCCAACTTGGCCTCCTCTCTAGAACCAGCTCTGTCGCTAGTCGTCTTCTTGCGAAGCAGGTCTCGAACATGAGGGTCCCGCACGATTGAATTTAGTAGCGATGAAGGATCCGTCATGTCTGCATCTTCTCCGTCATGTTCGGTCTGATCTTCTCCGCCATTACCATGTGCGGCCTCTTCTCCGCCGTCATTTCCAGCGCCCTCTTCGTCTTCGGATCCATTAATCATCTCTTCATCCGCTGCCATGGGGTTATTGGTTGCACCGTCGATATCTTCATCATCATCTTCATTTATCCATCGAGTATAGCCATCCATGAAACCATATCTAAGCAGGTGCGCCTTCAAACGTCCACCCTTAAAGGGGTCCAGCCAGACGCCTTCTTTGCATTTTCGACAAGGACATAAAATCTCCTTTTTATTTTTTTCAACCATGTCGTCCACTGCGGATCGCAAGTATCTATCCACCATCCTTCCACAGACCTTCATGGTCGCCTACGAGTTATACAAACAAAAGATTATAACGACATGCATATGCATATCAAAGTCATACAAAAATTCGGCATAACCTTCCTAAAAATAGGACATATAGAGTTTGCCCGAAATTCGCCAAAACGGAAGTAAATCGAAATTTCGGCAAAACATAGGCAAACTCTCATATCACACACCCATACACACACACACACACAAATATTTTCATTGATGCAAAGCACAATTTTTTACTCACATCTCATGCATCCACGTACCTAGCTAGCTAGTAATTAATTAAGAGAGAGAGAGAGAGAGAGAGAAAGTATATACCTTTTGTTAAAATATCACACTTGGGAGAAGCTTGCACTAGCTAGTGAGGGAAAGGAGACAAAGGTGAGAAAGAGAGATAGCTAGATGCATTTATGCATGATATGTGGTGGTGGAGGAGGAGAAAAATAGAAGGAAAGAGAGAGATATTTCATTAATGAAGATGGTGTGTAGTGCATTAATGGAGATGGTGTAATGCATTAATGGAGATGGACAAGAGGTAGGAGAAGGAATGAGGAAGAAGCAAGTGAGGGAGAGAGAGGAGGGGGGAGGGGAATGGTTGGTGGAAAAGGTGGCTGCTACACATTACCAGTAGCGCCTGTACCGCTACGGCGCTACTGGTAACGATAGTAGTAGCGGGCTTTCCAGGGGGGCGCTGCTACTAAAACTTGTCATCTGGGTTTGGTGGGGACCACCTTTACCAGTAGCGGGTCCGCATATGAGGCGCTACTGATACAGGCATATCAATAGCGCGCGTCCATATAGCGCGCTACTGCTAATTAGCAGTAGCACCTGTCTTTAAAGGGCGCTACTGTTAAGCCTCTACCTATAAGCTTTTCCCTAGTAGTGTCGCCCCTAGGGCCTCGTGGATCGTTGCCCTGCAAGAACAAGAACGAACGAAGAACGAGAAGAAAGATACAAGGGAGAGAGATAAAATTAGGGTTTGGAAGTGTAGATATGTTTGTTCGATTGTGTGTTGTTTCAATCGGCCGTCACCTCATCTATATATGAGGAGGCTGGATTTTCCGTACAAGAAAAGGACTTCAAATCGCGTCCAAATCTTTCCAAACTTAACCGAACTCGGATTACAAGTGGGCCTGAGACAGCAGTTCGGTTTTCGGTAGTTTTGGGGCTGTAAGCGACCTCGGATGAAAAAACTCAAAACATCAAAGTTGTAGCCCTCGAAATTTCCAAGAACTTTCATGTTGAAAGTTTTTTTATTTGGATCCATCTTGAAAGGGTTTTGAGCCGATTTCTAACTCAGGTCGGAGAAAAACACGAATCTGGAAAGTTTTTCAGAATCCCGTCGCCAAAATCGGACGTTCGTCGCCATTCGGACGTCCATCCTGTCGGACGTCCGATTCCCGTCGGATTTCCGGTCCAAAAATCGGAGGCCTACTGACCTTTCCCATCAAAAAATGTCGGACTTCCGATTTCCGTCGGACGTCTGAACTTTCCTGGGAGGCTCTCTGACTTGTTTTACAGCAGCATACCGTTTTGGCCGTAACTTTTTCATACAAACTCGGATTTGGACGTTTCAAATATCAAAATCGACTGGTTCGACGAGACCAAGCCGCTCCATGTAGTAGATTTTTCCATTTGATGACGTCTTGAAGGGCTAATTGTCAAAATAGTGCTTTGAATGTTAGGATCTTGTTGTTTCAAACATAGTTTCGGCCCTCGAGATTGAGTCGGATGGCAATGGCTCGAACTACAAAGATGTTCACCTCGACAATACCCAAATTATTTGTGTAGAACACTTCTTCATTTGAAGTCATCTTATATAAGTTTATTGTCGTAACAAAAACTGGTGTCAACACATGGCATACATTCTTTTGGGCATGACGGAGGTACTAGCTCCAACGTCACATAAAGCATAGCAAGAGAAGTTATTTAATTTAATTTTTATCATAGGATCCCAATCATCATCTAGCTTCCTAGGTATGGAGGCTTCTATTCTAAGCTTCTGCTCCCTAGCTTACACTTTTGATCATATTTGAACTAACTTATTAACTCAGTGCACCCCAGTGCGAGTTCCTGTTTTTTGTTGTTTTTCTATTTCAGGTTTCCCCCATATTAAAACTGCTCCAAAAATTTGGGAAAAGTCAGATAAAAAATCAGCGCACCGGAAGCTTCCGGAGTCCCGAAGGGGGGCAGAGGGGACCCACCGGGGGCCCAGGCGGACACCTGGCGCGGCCTAGGGCTTGGCCGCGTCAGGGGGACGCGTAACCTCTGAAGACAGAACCCTGTTTCATGATCTCTCCTTTGTTACGCTTCCGCCACACTTCCAAGATCGGGAGCGCTAGCAGACCTCTTCTCGGCACCCTGCCGGAGGGACGATTGACCTCCGGGAGCTTCCCCTTTGATACGTCCCAAACGTATCGATAATTTTTGCTTGCTCCATGCATGTTTTGTGTGATATTGCTATGAGATAGATACACTTTCATACACTTTTGATCATATTTGGACTAACCTATAAACTCAGTGCACCCCAGTGCCAGTTTCTGTTTTCTGCTATTTTTTATTTGAGTTTTCCCCCATATAAAAAGTGCTCCAAAATCCGGGAAAAATCAGCGTACCGGAAGCTTCCAGAGCCCCAACGAAGGGTCGGGGGGTCACCACCAGGTGCCCGGGCGGCCACCTGGCACGGCCAAGGGCCTGGCCGCGCCAGGGGGCGCCTGGACTCCTGGTGGCCCCCCTGGCTTCCCCCCTTTTCCTATTTAATCTCCATCACGGGAAACCTCCAAAGACCGAACCCTTTTTCGCAATCTCGCCTTTGTTCCTCTGCCGCGCTTCCAAGATCGGGAGCACCGTAAGGACCCTACCCGGCACCCTACCGGAGGGAGGATCGACCTCCGGGAGCTTCTCCTCCACCATGGACGCTTCCCGGATGTGCCGTGAGTAGTTTCCTTTGGACCATGGGTCCGTGATTAGTAGCTATGTGATGTTCTCCTCCCCTCTTTGTTCTTCATGGTTTAGACCTCGTGAGCTTCCCTACATGGTCGAGTCACATATGTAATCTTTCTGCTTTTGTTATGCTGAGTTTGATGGGATCTGATGGATTATGAGATTATGTTCAGATTGTGATAGATTAATATAATTGGTTCTTATCTTTTGTATTTTTGTTCCGAAGTAATTCTTGCATGTTCTCCGTTGCTGTTTATTGCTTTGGCCAAGTGGTAGGTAGTAACTCCAAGAGGGAATGTTATGCTCGATTGTGCGTACATGCCCCCTGATGACACGCTTGGGTGACAGAAACATGAGTCTAGGGGATGTGTTGTGGCCACAAGGGGGAAAACAACGGTGCTTGTAACCGCGTTTGCAAGGATTGTTTACTTTACGCAAAGTTCTTTTTAATGCAGTTGTCTGTTGATTTGAGTTTACACTTTGGGTGGGGCTCGCAACTTAATACCAGCGAGATGTTCTAGATAGATATCTCAAGGTGGATGATTAGTAGTAGATGCAGATGGATTTAGATCTACTTATTTTGGCGTACTGCCCTTGCTTTTGAGCCTCTTCCTTTCTTTTGTAGCATAGTTAGCATTGCGGTGCGTTTATAATCCTGTCAATTTCCCGTCTGTAATTTGTTTACCTCGCATAGCATTTTTATCGTCTTTTGGGAGAGATACATCACTAGTGAACATCATGGGACCCCGGTCCATATTCTCATTATTGTTTACACGCTCATTTATTTTCTAGAATTTACTTTCAGTTGCTACCATTATCATTATCCCTTGTGTTTTTTATCCTTTGTAAACAACAAGACCGGAGAGATTGACAACCTCTCTGAACTTCGTTGGGAGCAAAGTTATTTGTGTCGTGTGCAGGTCCAGGAGAAGCAAGTGATTCTTTTCAGACGGCACATCACTTACTGAACCACCTACTTATCATTGTCGGAGTCCTACGAGAGACAAACCCTATCCTCTAACTAGGGGAAATTTACTGCTATCCTACTTCTCCCCTTCCACTTGGGGTAACCAGCGAAGGGCGAGAAGCCATTATCACTTCCACGCCATTAAGTAAATTTCATGCGCCGTTGCCGGGGACTCCGAGTGATAAGATAGGGGAGTTTCCCACTACCTTTTGCCTTTAATTTTTAGTCTTGTTAGTTTACCTTTCTGTTTTTATCTTTGTGACTTATATCAAAAATCACAAAGAAATTATTTATCTTGCTAGTAGTTGTCATTATGTTTGGTCCTTTTGCCTTTGTTGAGACAGAAGTTCTCACCTTTAAACAGAAAGGTGGTGAAAGTTTAAAAGATGCTTGGTATAGAATTAATGATTCTCAAAAAAGAGCCACCAAGAAGCAATCCACTACTATCCTGCTTAGAAATTTTTATGTTGGGATTACTCCATGGAATAGGTTCATATTATATACTGCTATCAATGGGAATTTCCTAGAAGCCCCAATTTTTTAGTCTCTTAATGTTATTGAAAATCTTGTTGGAAATCTCCCTGTTGCTAGCATACAAGAAGATATAACTCTAGCTCACATTATGAAAAAACTTGAAAAGATAGAGTTAGAAATACCAAGTATAACTAGGATAAATGAGTTGGATCGCAAGATTCAAGGGAATTTGAACAGGCTTGATAGCTCCATGCTTAAAATTGTTAAAACTTTGGAGACCATCAAATTCCATGATATGGATCCTTCTAGGATTGATAAGATTGAGGAAATCATTAATACTCTAGGAACCAACTTCTCCTCAATCAAACCAAAAAGGGTAGAGACTCCGGCAAGGAGGGAACCTAAGTTCAATTATGTCAGTAAGGTTCCCCGACCCAAAAATAATCCACCCATTGCCGAGGAAGTTGAAACCGTGAAAACTTTGGAAGAAATACCTCTCTTTGATAAATTTATAAATGAAACTCCCATTGATTTTCCGCCTTTTGGTTTTATCCCTAGAAGTATATTCATTAGGCCTTTATTTTAAAGACCTCTTAAGACTAGTTCTACAATTGAAGAGCTTTTTGATGATCTTGATGATGGTTCGAGTGATACAACTTGATCTTTTGCCTTATGCCTAGCTTAAAGGCGTAAAAGAAAGCACTTGTTGGGAGGCAACCCAAGATGTTTTTACTTCTGTTCCTAGTGGTCTTGATGATTGTTACTACGTTAGAAACATCATTTTATCTTTATTTTCAAGCTTTTTGCCAAGTTATAGCCTCTTATGACAAGGGAAGCGAAAGTTGTGACATGTTGTCCATAAAACAGATTCTGTCGTCGTGACGGAAAAAATCGGATCAAATCACCAGTTCATCTTTTTGAGCTGAATTTTTTACACAGCGTGCTCTATACAATCGCGGAACTTTCATATGTTCTGAGTTTTTTTTTTGAGTTGCAGAAGTGTCCCGAAAAAATTCTCTACTACATGTTGTTCTGTTTTTCACAGATTCTGCCACATTTTGTCTCTCCTTACTTTTGCAAACCTTAAGCTTGCTTTTTCTTTGCAAAAACCTTTTGGCAATCATGAGAAACAGTAGCTCTTCAAGAATATATTTATATACAGTGGGGAAAATTTATTTTATTAAGGGTACTAACCTCTGTAATCAGTTTATGATGAGTTATGTATGAAGGAAGTTTTCAAGTGTGCGATGGAAGATGATGAAAGAAGATCCAGGAGTGTCGAGCGCTCAAGCTTGGGGATGCCCCCATGCATCCCCAACAAATATTCAAGGAGACTCAACCGTCTAATATTGGGGATGCCCCCGTGCATCCCCTTCTCCATCAACAATCATCAGTTCGTCCTTCGTATCACTATATTTTTATCACTTCATGCATTATGTGCTATCCTTGGAGCGTCTCGCTCTTAGGTTTCATTTTTCGTTTTATTTAGCTTTGCTTTCTGTTCATGACAAGTTGACCCCAACTTACTTTGTTTTGGAGAGAAACACGCTCCATTCCAATCTAGAACACATCATAGGATTTTCATGCCTATCTTTCTCTGTTGTGTGTTCTTTATCTTTTCGTAGTTGCTGCCATGTTTAGTTTTTGTCTTTAGCAAGATCTTTAGATTTTGTTTAGTTTGTTGCTGGAACTCTCTTTAGTTTTCATGTTTATCTTGTTAAGAGAGTTGGTTGTTGCACTGAGTTGTGTCTTGTCTTGAAGTAGGTAATTGAGGTTGCTATTCAATTGTAGTAGTAACTTGCAATAGTTTTGAGGTATTGTTGTGAGTAATGTTTGAACTTTTGGTGTCAAAAGCTCTAGCCTATTAGTGATAGGTGTCGTATTTTCGGAAATCCGTGTGTATTTTCAAAACCTACAAAACTAGTTAAGAACTCTAGCTACTAGATGGATCGCTAATCTTTGGAGGGATCGAATATTAGAGTACACTCACGTACCATGAGTCGAGGATGCGCAAGGATAACCAAACCCCCATACACTCCTCCTCGGTTTACTTGTCTCTTTGTGAACCTCCTTATTAGATTGAGAGTTACCGATAATAAGTGCATGAGTTCTTCGGACAAATGTAAGTATTGAAAGTTGACACTTCCACCTCCTCATATTTGCTAGCCTCTCATATGTCGTGCATTGCCTTCTTCTCACTCCGAGAGTTGGCGTCCACCTTCACTGATAGATCCAAACCCTTGGCATGATACGCTCTGCCATCATAAACCTCCTTATATCTTTCCTCAAAACAGCCACCATACCTACCTATCAAGGCATTTCCATAGCTTTTTCGAGATATATTGCCATGCAACATCCACCTCTTCATGACTTGATCTTCATGTCATACATGTTCCTGCTACACTGGCAGCGGCATACATTGCATACATCATGATAGCTACATCTTCTTTATGATTTGAGTACCTTGTAAAGTGTGAAAGATCTTCTATACCCTCTTGTAAATTAGAGTATTGCCCTTAAGTGGGGAAAAGGTCCCAAAGTGGACAAAATAAAAGATCCCAAAGAGGACAAATGAGAGTAAAATAGAAAGAGCAATTGAGGCCACCAAAAAATACAAAAATATAAAAAAGAGAAAAAGAAAATAAAAAGAGAGAAAGGGGCAACACTAATATCCTTTTGAAAGATCTACACTAGTACTACCTCTTATCCTTGTACTCCATAGGGACGATCATTCATGCATATAGCTATGTGGGGACCTTCACACTATAGAACTTGGCTTGCATATTCCAAGGATGAGCCTCCTCAAAAGAGCTCTAGGTCTTCATGAGCGAGCAAGTTGGATGCAGCCCCACCAGTTCCATTGGAGAGCTTTTCTTAGCTCATATGTGCATCTGTTGCATGGCAATCCCTACTCCTCACATCATATCTATCATTTGGCCTTCTCGCATATGATTGTCCTCATTGATGTGAGTCTTTCTCACCCTTTTTGTGTTCCTCCTCCACTATATCTCTATCTTTTCCATCCCAAGTGTCAACTTTCGTGCTTACGCTCATCCATTGCATGAGTGCTCAAAATATCGAAAAGGAGTGGATCAAATTGACTTGTACCTGGCTAGTGGTCTTGGGACGAGTCAAGATAAGATTCCAAAGAATACCAAGTGTGAAGCTTTAGTAGATTGAGTTCTCAACAAATAAATATATTTTTCTCTCGTATTCCCATATCCCCCTTCTTGCACGCAAATACCATTCAGACACATTCGATTCACGGACAGCAAGAGCTCTTGCACCTAATGTTCTTTCGTTGCTTGTTTCAATGCTAATATAGACTCTTGCATGTTATGACTTGAATTGAATCACATACCTTGATTGCTTTACTTTTCAAAGTTCTTATATGCTTTCTAGCATGTCACCACAGAAATTATGCTTGTTATCATTTATCTACTCGAGGACGAGCAGTAATTAAGCTTGGGGATGTTGATACGTCCCAAATGTATCTATAATTTTTGCTTGCTCCATGCATGTTTTGTGTGATATTGTTATGATATAGATACACTTTCATACACTTTTGATCATATTTGGACTAACTTATTCACTCAGTGCGCCCCAGTGCCATTTCCTATTTTCTGTTGTTTTTCTATTTCAGGTTTTCCCCATATTAAAAGTGCTCCAAAAATTCGGGAAAAATCAGATAAAAAATCAGCGACCCGGAAGCTTCCGGATTCACCGAAGAAGGGCCAGAGGGGCCCCACCTGGTGCCCAGGCGGCCAGGTGGCGCGGCCTAGGGCTTGGCCGCGCCGGGTGGCCACCTGGACTCCTGGTGGGCCCCCCGGTAGCCCCCTTTGGCTCCTATTTATTCTCCCGTCGCGAAAACCCTGATTCCAGACCCCTTTTCTCCAGAAGCAATTCCGATCTCCGCCGCCATCGCCGACAAGCTTCGGGGGACCAGAATTCATGTGTCGGCACCCTGCCGGGACGGGGAAGTGCCCCCGGATTCATGTCCATCGATGTTGCTTCCTCCCTCCATGAAGCGGGAGTAGTTCCTCCTCGGGACTAAGGTTTCTACCAGTAGCTATCTGGTCTTCTCTCTCTCCCATGATGTGATCTTCATTGTGATCACAGGCTATGTTAATCTAGGGTGATCCCATGATATTTCCCCTTCCTCTATGTATTGGATTGATGTACTCACTTGATCTTATCTAGTATAATCCCCGAGACCATGGTGATAGTAGTCTATTGGACATGGGTTAGAAGAATATTATCATGAGTGATTTCCTCTTTTGTGAATTGAATGAAGATTGAGAGTCTCTTGGTGCTTGCCTTTGACTATCCTTGAGATATGTTGTGGTGATTGTGGTACTCTCTTTGGATGGCCGCGATGACATTGGGAAATCCATAGATTGAGAACTACGAACTCTGAGGTGTGCTTTCGTAGCCCTACATAATTCTCGTCCTCTCTTGATCACAAAGGAATGAACTCCGAGTACGTCTCCAATGCATGTTTTAGTGGAAATATCATGTGATTAGACCATGTTAATGTTGTTCAGAGTTGCCACTAGTGAAAGCATTAAGCCTAGGCCTTGTTTCCACCATTGTTACACCGTTTGTGCTCAATTTTGTCACATGTTTGCTTGCTGCACTTTTTATTACAGATTTATATTACTTTGTTTTGCCGCACCTATCACCCATATTTTACCATCTCTTCGCCGAACTAGTGCACCTATACAACTCCTAGTTGTATTAGGTGTGTTGGGGACACAAGAGACTTCTTGTATCTTAATTACAGGGTTGCTTGAGAGAGACCATCTTCAACCTCTACTTCTCTGAGTTCGATTGTGGGTTCATGCCCCCCGATGACACGCTTGAGTGACAGAAACGTTATGCTCGATTGTGGGTTCATGCCCTCCGATGACATGCTTGAGTGACAGAAACATGAGTCTAGGGGATGTGTTGTTGCCATAAGGGGGAAAAAAATGGTGTTTGTAACCGCGTGACGGGGATCAACCCCGGAAAATCCCATGGTTAGGGACCCTGGGTTAGTCATGAGAGGCACAGGTTGGACGATGGCTCATCGGCTAACAGGAGGACACGTTCCTGCTCGATATTATTGATGAGGGAGATGCGATTACAGTGGACGCCAAGGCTGGAGCGCTCAAGGCTAGGGTTATAGATGATATTGGATGCCTTTGGCGTCGCCCCTCCTAGCCCTTATATATTGGGCTAGGTCTCGGGGAGTTCATCTATGTTTACAGGTAAGATTTCCTAACCCTAGCTTGCTCCGTACTACAGGTCTTTGCACCTTCCTTGTGAGTCGCAAACTCCTACGTCGGTGTCAATTAGCGGGCCAAGGCGGGTCCAGGCGGGTCTTCATGGGCCTTCTATCTTCAGGGACACCGGGTAGGCCAATCTGTAGGAGTCGTGGGGTCACCCCCTCGTCAGTAGCCCCCGAGTGCCTGGGGGACTCGAAGAGTCGCGCAGGGACTCGAGTACATCCATTTGTCGGTCGTTTGTATGCGCGGTACAACCACGGGTCACTGGCAGTCTGGTGGCCATGACAAAACCTGTTTCGAGGGATGCTAAGCTGAAAGGGCCCAAGGAGTCGACTGGTCGAGCCTTGGTGAATTGTGCTAGTGGAAAATACCTCAGTAGCCCAATCAAACCCATGTCCCTCGACGTGAGCTTGGAACACTGGTGTCGAGCAAAAGTCCTGCCGCTTCAGGTCTTACGATGTTCATTTGCCTCCAGTAATGTGCATAGCCTAAGGCGCGTCCGCCCGGATTTTTCTATCATGCGCAGCGCATGGAAAAGGTTGGGAGTGAAATCGCTCTTCGGCAAGTCCCAGCCCGGCTGAACTTCGCAGCGGGGCCTTACCTACACGCTAATCTTGCGTGGCATCTGGGCACAGTGTGTCGTGTTCCAGGAATGTGTATTTTTGAGGCGCGGAGCCTAATAGTATTGCACCCTCTTGGAACAAAACATCAAGCGAGTTGTTCACTTATTCACCCGCGGGGCTTGTTTCGAGTGCTCCGGCGAGGGGTTCTTCGCGAGTGGTCACTCGAATGCCGTTTCGGCTCTTGAGGTGAGGGAGCACCTGAGACTCTTAGCGTCGTATGATCTTGGTGAATGCATGTTTGTCTTGTGTCGGGTTGAGGGAGCACCCGAGAATCTCATGAGTGCGAGTGGTCACTAGAGCACATTGCTGACTTTTAGGCGGCTGCTCACCTAAGGCTCGGTTTAGAGTGGGTACGCTCCCGATGGGAGTTTAAATATATTTGAAAAATGTGTTTAAGAAATCATACTTGATGTCTGTTGGTATTCTTTGCCGCTTGTCAGGATAACGATGCCTCTGTTTGATGGCTGTCAGGGATGCTCCGCCAGTGAACCGTCACGTCTTCATGACCGGTCATAATGATGACCGCTGTGGCGTGAGGCAGGCGTTGGTTGAGTTTCCGATACGCGCGTTGGAAACGCGCGTGAATTGATGCGTCTCACGCACAGTGCATCTCTTGGGAAAGCATCTTGGTCTTGGTATCTGAGACGTCTGCGACGTTTGGTCTTTGAATTAATTGATCTTGTCGTCTTGGCTTCTCTGTGCTGGGACATTTTTGTTCTATAAATAAGCCTTTCTCTTTCACAGCGTTTCGCCTCTGTCCATCTTGCTGCTTTGCCTCTTCCTTCTTCTCTTGTTCCTCTCATGGCTCCCAAGCGAGGTGTTGGCCGTGACCGTGTTCGTCGTGGCTGTGGTAGCCGTACGCCACGCTCATGGCGTGGTGGTCGCCATGGTACGGCGCCAATGCCTTCCTCCTCTCCCTTGGAGGAGGGATTCTGGCGCTATGATTTTCTTTTACGCGTTCGCGGCCAGAGCGCCAATTGCGTTCTTCTTCCCTCTGCTTTATCCTCCATTGTCTCTGAACGTGGCTTAGATGGCTTGCTTCTGCATCTTCAAGGGAGCTGTCGATCTCCTTCTTATGTTGACTTGGAGGTTGATAGCTCCCGCTTGATTTTTCTTGGCTCTGGTTGGAGTTTGTTTGCTCGACGGTTGAATTTGCGAGATGGCGATATGCTCAGCTGTCGTTTTGACGGCGAAAGTACTGTCACTATCCGTGCGTTCGACCCGAGTGGAAACAACATTGATCCGCACTGGCAGGAGTCGAGCAGCGACAGCTCCACAAGGTCGAGGAGTCATACGCCTCCATCTTCTACAACTCCGTCTTCTGGCGACTCCTCAGGTGGTGATGCCGTCTCCATCAGCTCCGAAGAGGACATCGACGTCAAGCCATCGATCAAGCAGGCGCGCCAAGCGACCTTGTAGAACTGGAGGCGGCCTCATCTTCGCCGGCAACTCGGAGAAGAAGCTGTGCAGCCAGAGAAGAAGGCGTGCAGCTGCAGCTTGGAGAAGAAGCTAGTGGAGCAGGAGAAGAAGCTGGTGGAGCATCGACAAATAAGTCAAGCTTCACCCTTTTGTTATGTCATTGACATCCTCTGCTAGCTTCCTTTTTTCCTTTGTCTGTGGTGATGCCCTTGTATCAGAGTCGATTACCCCTCATGGGCACACATGTAGAAGTCTTAATTCCTTGGGTAATTCCCTCTTGTAACAGGAGCTGCGTTCTATCCAAATTTAGTTGAGTCCTTTTATACCTTTATGGTTGACTTCAAGCGGTGGTTGAGATCCTGCAATAAACTGTGTTTTCGACTCCTATGATGCACTGTCTTCGACTCCTTCTGATAGCGCAGAATGTCTTTGATTCCTCACGTGATGCATTGACTTTAACTTTCTAGTGTGTTCTATCGGGTGCGCGACAGCGCTCCCGATGGGAGTAGCCCCCGAGGCTACATTTGAGTTGTAGAGTCAAACGTAGGCTTGAAACTTTGTGTATTTCCTCGCGGTTCAACTCTGGACTAGTGCCCGAGTCTTGGTTGTTTGTCGTCCGGGTGAAGACTTGAAGATTGCTAACTTGGTGTTTTTGAATAGGACCGTAGCGTGTCTCGGGGAATGCTTATGCCTGAGCCCCCGAGTTTTTAAGGTGAGCTCGCGTAGGTGGTGATAGCGTCTCTCGGGGGGATTTTGTGCTTAAGCCCCCGAGTGCTTTTGTTAAGATCACGTAAGCGATGATAGCGTCTCTCGGGGGAATTTTATGCTTAAGCCCCCGAGTGCTTTGGTGAAGATCGCTTAAGTGGCGATAGCGTCTCTCGGGGGGATTTTATGCTTAATCCCCCGAGTGCTTTGGTGAAGATCGCTGAAGTGGCGATAGCGTCTCTCGGGGGGATTTTATGCTTAAGCCCCCGAGTGCTTTGGTTAAGATCGCGTAGGCGATAGCGTCTCTCGGAGGGATTTTATGCTTAAGCCCCCGAGTGCTTTGGTGAAGATCGCTTAAGTGGCGATAGCGTCTCTCGGGGGGATTTTATGCTTAAGCCCCCGAGTGCTTTGGTTAAGATCGCATAGGCGATAGCGTCTCTCGGGGGGATTTTATGCTTGAGCCCTCGAGTGCTTTGGTTAAGATCGCGTAGGCGATGATAGAGTCTCTCGGGGGGAGTGGGTGCTCGAGCCCCCGAGTGCTTTGAGATGGAGGTATTTGGGCAAATTTTATTTTATTGCGGTCGAGCGGCTACATGAGTTGCCAGTCATGTCTGACCGATGGGGACTATGGGTAGAACTGTCGCAAGTTTGCTACGTTCCATGGGTTACCCACGTCCTCGTCTGTCTTCGGGTTCTTCATCCTGTAGGCGCCACCTCCGATGACTTCTGAGACTATAAATGGTCCTTCCCATTGGGGGGCAAGTTTATGGACCTTCTCTTGTATCAGCCGTAGGACTAGGTCACCTTTGTTGAAGGTTCTACTATGCAAGTGACTGCTTTGGTAGGTGCGTATCTTGTCCTGGTACCCCTCTGATTTTGTCAGGGCTGTATCTCTTGCTTCGTCAGCTATATCTTTGTCATCTTGTAATGCTTCTTCTGCTTCTTCTTCTTTGTACCCGGTGACCCGAGGTGCTCCGAACTTGAGGTCATGTGGTAGTACTTCCTGTGCCCCGTACACCATGAAGAAGGGTGTGTACTGGGTCGCGGTGTTCGGTGTAGTTCGTAGGCTCCATAGTACCGCGGGGAGTTCTTCTACCCAGTTGCTGACGGCTTGCTCGAGTGGTGCTAGGAGCCGCTTCTTGATTCCCCCGCATACAAGGCCGTTTGCTTTTTCCTCTTGGCCGTTGGACTGCGGGTGCGCGACTGAAGCATAATTGATTTTGATGCCCAATTCTTCGCAAAAGTTCTAGAATTCTGCGGCTGTGAAGTTCGTGCCATATTCCGTGATGATGTTGTGTGGCACTCCGAACCTGAAGATGATCGATTTGATGAAGTTGACAGCCGTGAGGGCTGTGGAGCTGGTGATGGGCACTGCTTCGATCCATTTAGTGAACTTGTCAACTGTGACGAGCAGGTGTGTCCTTCCTCCCTTTGATGATTTCTTGAGTGGACCCACCATGTCGAGTCCCCAGGTGGCGAACGGCCAGGATAGTGGTATGGTCTTGAGCTCTGAGGCTGGAGCGTGTGGCCTGTTGGCGAGTTTCTGGCAGGCGACACAACGTCGCACGATTTCCTCTGCGTTTTTCATGGTTGTGGGCCAATAGAACCTGGCTCAGAATGCTTTGGACACGAGTACTCTACTGCTCGCTTGGTGCCCGCAGGTGCCTTCGTGGATTTCGAGCAGTAGGGCTTTGCCGTCCTCTTCTTCGATGCACCTTTGGAGTATCTGGATGATGCTGTGCTTGTATAGCTGTTTGTTGATCATCGTGAACGCCTTGGATCGTCGGCTGATGCGTCGTGCTTCGGCCACGTCTTGCGGTAGCGTACCTTCGATTAGGAATCGGAGGAACGGTTTTGCCCAGGCAGGTCCTTCGAGCTCTGTCGGCGCTGTGCTGTCAGGTGTGCTGGTGCTTGTGCCTTCTGATGGGCTTGCTGCTTCCACCTATGCCAGGTCTGTTGCGTCCTCGCCATCCACAACTGTTTCAGGTGCTGCTTCCTGTACCTTGATGGATCTCTGGCTGATGCTTTCGAGAAAAACGCCGGGTGGTATTGGTCCTCGGTTCGAACCAATGTTCGCGAGTTCGTCAGCTTTTGTGTTGTTGGCCCTGGTGATGTAGTTGAGCTCGCAACCGTCGAAACTTTCTTCGAGTGCGTTGTAGAGCTTCTGGTAGGCCGCCATGTTGTCGGCTATTGCGTCGCAGTTTCTCATCGTCTGCTGGACGACGAGATTGGAGTCCCCGTAGATTATGAGGCGAGTGGCTCCGCACGTTTTGGCCATGCGCATGCCATGGAGGAGTGCCTCGTATTCTGCTTCGTTGTTGGAGGCGTGACTGAAGTTGATTTGGAGGACATATTTTAGCTTTGTTCCTTTAGGGGAGATGAGCACAACTCCTGCCCCGGCTTCTTGTTGTCTCTTGGACCCATCGAAGAACATTGACCATGAATTTGATAGGTCTGGGGGGCCTGGTGTCTGAACCTCCGTCCACTCGACCAGGAAATCTGGGAGTACTTGGGCTTTGATGGTTGTTGGGTGCTTGAACTGCAGGTCCCGTGGGCTGAGCTCAATGTTCCACTCGGCGACTCGTCCAGTCGCTCCAGGGTTGTTGAGTATGTCAGCGAGTGGTGCGCTGCTCACGATTGTGATAGGGTGCTCATCGAAGTAGTGGGACACCTTTCTTGAGGTCATGATGACGGCCAGTGGTAGCTTCTGATAATGCGGGTACCGCTGTTGGGATTTGGTCAGGAGCATGCTGAGGTAGTAGATTGGTCTCTGGATGCTCTGGACCTTGCCTTCTTCTGTGCGTTCGACAACGAGCGATGTGCTTACTACACTGTTACGTGCTGCCACGTAGAGGTATAGCTTCTCTCGTTCCTTGGGTACCGCCAGGATTGCTGGGGTCGAGAGTGTGTTTTTCAGGTCCGCGAATGCTTGGTGGGCTTCCTCCGTCCACTCGAAATTCTCTCCTTTCCTGAGCAGCTGATAGAAAGGCAGCGTGCGTTCTCCCCGCCTGCTGATGAAGCGGCTTAGGGATGCGAGTCTTCCAGTGAGCTGATGTACTCCTTTGACGTCGGTTGGTTCTTGCATTCGGGCGATGGCTTGGACTTTCTCAGGGTTTGCCTCGATTCCTCGGGCAGAGACCATATAGCCGAGCAGCTTCCCCGCCGGTAAGCCGAATGCGCACTTCTTTGGGTTGAGTTTGATTCTGTATTTTATGAGCGCTGCGAAGGTTTCACGCAGGTCGTCGAGTAGTGTGGCTGCTTTGTAGGTCTTGATGACGATGTCGTCCACATAGAATTGCACATTTCTTCCGATTTGCTCTTTCAGGCAGGCCTGCATCATTCGCTGGTATGTGGCGCCTGCGTTCTTGAGCCCGAAGGGCATGGTCCTATAGCATAATACGCCATAGGGGGTGATGAACAATGTGTGTTCTTCGTCTTCTTCCTTCATTTAGATCTGGTTGTATCCTGAGTAGGCATCAAGAAAGGAAAGTAGATCGCACCTTGCTGTCGAGTCGATTATCTGATCGATTCTAGGGAGGGGGAAGTGGTCCTTCGGGCAATGTTTGTTGACTGGTCCGTAGTCGACACACATGCGCAACACGTTTGTGTCTTTCTTGGGCACCAGCACTGGGTTGGCTATCCAGGTGGCTTTATTTGTTTCTCGGTTGAACTGGGCGTCGAATAACCAGTTGACTTCCTCTCCGATTGCTCTGCGCTTGGGCTCCGAGAATTGTCTCAGAGCTTGCTTCACCGGCTTCGTGTTTTGCGTGATGCGTAGGGCGTGCTCCGCGAATTCGCGTGGTATTCCAGGCATGTCGGCTGGGCACCAGGCGAATATTTCCCACTCATCTCGAAGGAAAACGACGAGAGTCGTCGCCTTCTCCTCTGGTAGGTGGGCGTACACGCGGACTGTTTTGTCCGGGTCCGTCGGGTGCACTTGGTGAGTGACCGTGTCGCTGTCGATGCTGAAGTCGCGTCCGTACTCCTTAGATTCGCTTCGGCTCACCAATGGGAAGGTACTTTTGTCCGTCACCATGGCTATTTCTCTGAGTTCTTGTTCGGCTCCGAATGTGTCGGAGATTTTGTGAAAGTCGCGGTCACATTGATCTGATTTGATGAAGCTTCCGTTGATCGTGAGGACTCCCGTTGATCCTAGCATCTTGAGCTTGAGGTAGGCGTAGTGTGGAACCGCCATGAACTGCGTGAATGTTGGTCGTCCCAATATGGCGTGATACTGCGATTGCCAGTCGAGTACTTCGAAATCGAGTACGTGCTTTTTGAAGTTGCATCGGTTTCCGAAGACAACTTCAAGTTCGACGACTCCGAGGGATGTGGCTGTTTCTCCTGGGACTACCCCGTGTAACACGGTGCTCGATTTCTTCCATACTGATCGTGGGATCAGTATCTTTTGCAGGGTGCTGGCGAAGATGATATTCATGCTGCTGCCTCTGTCCATGAAGACCCTATCCATGTCGTACCCTCCGATTTTTGCATCGAGCACCAGGGGCGCGTGCCCCGGTCTTGGGACTGCGGGTGGATGGTCGTCCTGTGAGAACGTGATGCTGGTCTCCGTATCATGTAGCTGGTAGACTTCGACTATATTTATGCTGTCGGCTGCTCTAGCTTGCAGGGCGTAGGCGTCGCGTTGTGCTTGTGGCACCCTTCCCTCTTGGATCATGAGCACCTGTCCTTGCATCGGGCTGTGACGTCCTTCCGGGCTTGAGGGCGGCGATTGTTCGGGTCGCCGGTTGCGCCTGTCTTCTTTCTGCTTCTCCTTCTTGAGGTCGTCGGCTTGCTCGTTGAACAGGTGGCAGTCTCCCAAAGTGTGACCTGACGTGCCGCGTCCCCAGTCATCCTCTCAGCTGTGGATCGTGCAGGGTCCTGCTAGCTGCTCTCTAACCGTGAGTTTGCTAGATCCGGCGTGCCTCTTCCTTCTTGAGATTCTGAAGATTTGCTCGTGATCCTCCGGG
The DNA here is from genome assembly GCA_950022295.1 of Bromus sterilis. Lineage (NCBI taxonomy): Eukaryota > Viridiplantae > Streptophyta > Magnoliopsida > Poales > Poaceae > Bromus > Bromus sterilis. The sequence continues at coordinate 275,186,785 of OX465599.1, read as the reverse complement.
TGTTCGTGGAAGCGAGGGTCGGTTTCGATTCCTCGACTCATGTCTTGGTTCTTGATGAGGTTGGCGAATTCATCTGGCCTTTGATCTGGGTCATAGTACTCGCCCACCGGTGTCTCGGAGTCGCTGTCCTGGCTGGCGGCAGGTGCTCGTGCGACGGCGTGTCGTCGAGTGGCCGTCGGTTGCACGGCTGCGTGACATGGCTCGTTCATTGGAGCCTCGCCGTAGATTTCCCGTGCGTGCCTTTTGGGTCGTCGATTCCTTCTTCCTTGGCGATGGTTCTGCTGATCGCTGGTTTCGATCTCGTAGTCATAGTCTTGTTGTGCGGCGGGTGCCCGGGCGACGGTGGGTTGTTGAAAGATTTGTGAGTCCTCCGCTGAGCGTCGCGGTTCGTCGAGTGGAATTCCTTCGTAGAGGCCTCTCGCCGTTCTTCTGGGTCGTCTATTCCTTCGGCGCTGACGCTGCACTTGGCCATTACCGTAGTGTCAGTCCTGGCACAGCTGTAGCCCGAGCGATCTTGATGGGGTGGCAGAGATGTTCGCCGTGATCTTGAATCCTTCGAGTGGGCTAGATCTGGTCCTTGCCCTTGAGTTGTGGATTGCTGAAGACGGAACCGCCGAGATCGTGATCCCAACCTATGTAGTTCCCACAGACGGCGCCAATTGACGGGGATCAACCCCGGAAAATACCATGGTCAGGGACACTAGGTTAGTCATGAGAGGCACAGGTTGGACGATGGCTCGTCGGCTAACAGGAGGACACGTTCCTGCTCGATATTATTCATGAGGGAGATGCGATTACAGTGGACGCCAAGGCTGGAGCGCTCAAGTCTAGGGTTACAGATGATATTGGATGCCTTTGGCGTCGCCCCTCCTAGCCCTTATATATTGGGCTAGGTCTCGGGGAGTTCATCTACGTTTACAGGTAAGTTTTCCTAACCCTAGCTTGCTCCGTACGACAGGTCTTCATACCTTCCTTGTGAGTCGCAGACTCCTACGTCGGTGTCAATTAGCGGGCCAAGGCGGGTCCAGGCGGGTCTTCATGGGCCTTCTATCTTCAGGGACACCGGGTAGGCCAATCTGTAGGAGTCGTGGGGTCACCCCCTCGTCAGTAGCCCCCGAGTGCCTGGGGGACTCGAAGAGTCGCGCAGGGACTCGAGTACTCGTTGTTATCATTATCCCTTGCATTTGATCCTTTCTAAACAACAAGGCCGGAGAGATTGAAAACCTCTCTGTACTCTTTGGGAGCAAAGTTATTTGTGTCGTGTGCAAGTCCAGGAGAAGCAAGTGATTTTCAACGGCGCATCACTTGCCGAACCACCTAATTATCATTATCAGGAGTCCTACGGGAGACAATCTTTTCAACCTTGCTATCTTTGCCAAGGGAAATTTGTCGCTATCCTACATCTAACCTTCCACTTCGGGTAACCAACGAGGAGTTAGTATCAAGCGGCAGCGGGGCTTCAATGCTTGTCCACTCGGCGGCCGTTTGAGTTTGCTGTCGCCTGCTACCTATACCGGGTTGGGCGCGCTATAGGGGTTTCATATACTTCGCCACACCCCAGACAGCGATTTTTCTCTTCCGCTTCGCTCCTTCAACTCCGGCGATCTATTCCATGGCGAGCAACTCAGCTGAAGGTCCTAGCCGTGGAGTAACCGACGGATCCCGCGGAGGACGTGGCCGTGGAGGAAATGGAGGCGGCTCCCGCGGCGACCGCGGTTCCGCTAGCTCCATTGGCCCCGGTACCTACACCTTCCTTCCAACGGGCGTTGAAGGAAGCGCTGATATTATGTCGAGCGCACTCGGGTTACCACGGGTGCTCGGGCCGGCTCCCGCTAAGCTCTACCATGCCGAGCAGGAGCTCTGTGCCGCCAACGTAATACGTCCCAAACGTATCTATAATTTTTGCTTGCTCCATGCATGTTTTGTGTGATATTGCTATGAGATACACTTTCATACACTTTTTATCATATTTCGACTAACCTATTAACTCAGTGCACCCCAGTGCCAGTTTCTGTTTTCTGCTGTTTTTCTATTTCAGTTTCCCCCCATATTAAAAGTGCTCCAAAAATCCGGGAAAAAACAGATAAAAACTCAGCGTAATGGAAGCTTCCAGAGTCCCGAAGGAGGGCCGGAGGGGCCCCACCTGGTGCCCAGACGGCCAGGTGGCGCGGCCTAGGGTAGGGTCGCGCCGGGTGGCCGCCAGGACACCTGGTGGCCCCCCTGGCTGCCCCCTTCGCCTATGTATTCCCCGTGAGGCGAAACCCTCGAAGTCGGAACCCTTTTTCACGATCTCGCGTCTGTTCCGCCGCAGCCGCGCTTCCAAGATCGGGAGCGCCATCAGACCTCTTCCCGGCACCCTGCCGGAGGGAGGATTAACCTCCGGGAGCTTCCCCTCCACCATGCACGCTTCCCGGATGTGCCATGAGTAGTTTCCTTTGGACCATGGGTCCGTGATCAGTACCTATGTGATGTTCTCCTCCCCTCTTTGTTCTTCATGGTTTCGACATCGTGAGCTGCCCGACATGATCGAGGCACATATGTAATCTTTATGTTGTTGCTATGCTGAGTTTGATGGGATCTGATGGATTAAGAGGTTATGTTCAGATTGTGATAGAGTAATATATTTGGTTCTTATCTTTTATATTTTTGTTCCTAAGTAATTTTTGCATGTTCTTCGTTGTTGTTTATTGCTTCGTCCAAGTAGTAGGTAGTAAGTCCAAGAGGGAACGTTATGCTCGATTGTGGGTTCATTCCCCCTGATGACACGCTTGAGTGACAGAAACATGAGTCTAGGGGATGTGTTGTTGCCACAAGAGGGAAAACAATTGTGCTTGTAACCGCGGTTGCAAGGATTGTTTACTTTACGCAAAGTGATTTTTAATGCAATTGTCTGTTGATTTGGGTTTACACTTTGGGTGGGGCTCGCAACTTAATACCAGCGAGATGTTCTGGATAGATATCTCAAGGTGGATGATTACTAGTAGATGCAGTTGTATTTCGGTCTACTTATTTTGGCGTATTGCCCATGCTTTTGAGCCTCTTCCTTTCTTTGTAGCATAGTTAGCATTGCGGTGCGTTTATAATCCTGTCAATTGGCCATCTGTAATTTGTTTACCTCGCGTAGAAATTTTGTCGTCTTTTGGGAGAGAGATATCACTAGTGAACATCATGGGACCCCGGTCCATATTCTCATCATTGTTTACAAACTCATTTACTCTTCTGCTTTTACTTTAAGTTGCTATCATTATCATTATCCCTTCTGTTTTGATCCTTTGTAAACAACAAGACCGGAGAGATTGAAAACCTCTCTGAACTTCGTTGGGAGCAAAGTTATTTGTGTATGTGTGCAGGTCCACGTCAGTTGCGCCGCTGACACCTACTTATCATCTCCGGAGTCCTATTGGATACAAACCTCGGTATCTTCACCGAGGGAAACTTGCCGCTACGCTGCATCTCACCTTCCACTTGGGGTAACCAACGAAGGGCAAGAAGCAATTATCATCTCTCGCGTATCAAGCAAATTTCTGGCGCCGTTGCCGGGGAGTCCGAGTGCTAAGATAGGGGAGTTGCCCACTACCTTGTAACTTTGCTATTTATTCTTGTTAGTTTACCTTTCAGTTTTTGTCTTTTTGTCTTATATCAAAAATCACAAAAAAAATATCTTGCTTTTAGTAGTCCTCCTTGTTTACATGAACATGTTAGGACTTGGTTTGCGGGAATCCAAAGTTCTCGATTTCCGTCATAGGGATGGAGAAAATATGAAGAAGGCATGGGAAAGAATTTCTGAAGCACATAAAAGAATTATGCCTTGGATACCTATAAAAATTGTGCTTAGAAATTTTTACCATGGTCTTTTTAAGTGGTGCAAACACTCTCTTGACATTATAGCCGAAGGAGACTTTTAGAGTGTCATGAAGCTAGAGCTCTTGATATTTTGCATAGTCTATCTAGTTATTTTGTTTATGATTGTAGTATTGATACTTTTATAGATAGACTTGCCACTATTGAAAAGAGGATGGATGCTCTAGACTTGAGGAAGGTAGAAGAACTTAAGTCCAACAAGAAAGAAATGTTGGAGATAGATGATGATTGGGATCCATTTGTTAGGATTAGCATATCTAACCAAGACTTCCTTGCTTTTTGTGATATTGGATCCATGGTTTCTACTATGCCAAAATGAGTTTATAATTCTTTGAAACTAGATATGGATAAATTATCATCTTATCATGAACATGCTAATGGATATATTTCAGAGGTTAAAGGAAAGATAAAAGAAGTCCAAGTTGCATTCCTTCATAGGATTGCACCGATGGATTTCTTCATCATGGAGCCAAACCAAAGTAACATCATGCTTGGAAGGGACTTCGGCTTCATTGATATTGGTAACAGGCACATACGCTTACATTGATATTGGTACCTCTTTCCAAGGAAGAAGAAGAATGAGCTTATTGAAAATCAATTTAAAGGTTTTTATGATTCCGGCGACCTTGGAGACCTTTGATTCTTCTTTTGCCTTATGCCTAGCTTAAAGGCGTAAAAGAAAGCGTTTGTTGGGAGGCAACCCAAGATGTTTTTCCTTCTGTTTTTAGTGGTCTTGATGATTGTTACTACTATAGCAACAACATTGTATCTTTATTTTCAAGCTTTGTGCCAAATTATAGCCTCTTATGATAAGGGAAGCAAAAGTTGTGACATGCGGTCCAGAAAACAGATTATGTCTTCTTGACGGAAAAAATCGGAACAAGTCACCAGTTCATCTTTTTTAGCTGAATTTTTTACACAACATTCTCTATACAAGTGTTAAACTTTAGTATGTTCTGAGTTTTTTGATTTGAGATGCAGAAGTACCCGGAAAAATATTCAAGGAGACTTGTCGTCGATATGTAATGGCAGATGCCATGGGGATGGCTAAAGAGGGGGACAAACCGAGGTTAATGTCGCTGGTACCGGAATCGAGAGTGGGAACACACGGTGAGACACCACGATGTACCCAGGTTCGGGGCTCTCCGTAGAGATAACACCCCTAGTCCTGCCGAGCTAGATATATGCAATAATTCTGGCTACAATGAATGCTCCTTGAGCTGTTTGAGAGGAAGGAGAAGAGGGCCTCTGGTCACTACTCTCTCCTGGCTCTCTCTAAGGTGGGTGAAGTTGCAATAACTGCTCCGTCGTCCCTCACGTAGGAGGGGTACCCGGGGCTCTTATAGGCCTATCCCAGGGTACAAAGGTAAATGTACAAAGAGAAGGGCCTAGCTGTCAGCCTCAGACAAGCTAGGGACTTCACATCGTGTGCTCCCGGATGACCCGGTGTAGACCTGCGGCTCACCATACCGCTATCCTGTAGACCTCGGTAGTGAACAGTGGAGCTAGAGACTTAGGCCTATCGGCCAGTCCACGTGATCGGCGCTGGAGGAGATCGCACGCCTCTGACAGTCCCGATCTTCAGGGATTGCGCATTGAATGCTCTTGTACCAGATGTCCGACCTGTGGTTCAGCTCGGACGTTACTCTGTTTACTCCGGCCGAATACTTCCTGGTAAGGCCGATTGCGCCCTCTCTGGGGCAATCGGCCCTCAACTTGAACAGTTCGGCCCACTTCTTGTTGATCTTGATCAGCTCGGCCTTGATTGGATCCGTGACCATTAGGTTGGTGATCTTTGCCTTGACAGCTTGTTTCCCCTGTTTGACCCTACCCGGGGGTCATTCCCCCGACAGTAGCCCCTGAAGCTGCGGAGGTCCCGCCGACCTGAGAGATGGTGAGGCCTGCGCATGTTTCTTCACTTTGAAAATGTTGAATCTTTGTTTCTGACCGATTGCTCCAACCGGCCGATTGCTTGCTATCTGCCGATTTCTCTTGGTCTTCTTACCGATTGCTCTCCGCGAGCGATTGCTCTTCATCTGCCGATTGTTCTTGACCTCCTCGACCGATCCGCCCAACGGTTGGTTTGACTGGAATTTTGACCGAACTTGCCGCTTCTAATTCTTCGAGAAACACGGGACATCGTGCCATGATTTGACATGCCATAACCGCTGCCTCGACCCACGCGCGCATGTCCCGTCCCATCCGCCGGATCTTCTGTGCTCCGAACTGATGCTGCTCTGTGGATACACGCGGCCACACCGCCTGTCGGATCGGCACACTGGATCCCACTACCTTCTCGCAAAGTCTTTAAATACCTCGTGGGGTGAGAGATGCGCCACGCACCCCTCACTCCATCGCCTTCCTCGCGCTCTCCTCCTCTGCCTCCGCCGCAGCCGCACCGCGCGCCTCTCCGTGCTGCTGCCGCTTCCTCCAATACTTGGAGCTGCTGCGACGGGGATCTCGCAGCTGCACTCCGCCTCCGCCACAGCTACTCTCCCTCCGCCACGATTGGTGGGCTCGGATCCAGATTTCCCCCGCCGTCGCCGCCATCTTCACCGCCGCCGCCATCTTCACCATCGTCTTCGTCTTTCTTCTCCTCGCCCACCACGGAGTCTGACGCCTCCATGGGGGACGATGCCGCCGCCGGCTCCCAGAGGGGATCTTGTAAAGGCTCCAATGTTAATGATATGCAAATCTCTCTCCTCCGCCGGTCTCGCAAGATCCCGGCGGACCTCGACATCCGTGGTCCCGGAGACGAGATTGTGCCCGCGCCTCGGGCCGGCGAGCGCTCGTCTTCCTCGCGCATTTTCAGCGCGGCTTTGGGCTCCCGGTAAGCCAATTCTTCCGCGATTTTCTGAACTTCTACCGCATGCAGCTGCACCACCTCGGGGCGAATGCCATCATGCTACTCTCCACCTTTGTGGCGCTGTGCAAGGGCTACCTTGGAGTTTGGCCCACCATTGGACTCTGGTGCCGGCTCTTCTACTTCCGCAGTTTCCGAGTGGGCACTGGGGTGTGGGCTGTTAACCCCAAGACCAAGAAGAAGGAAGGGGTGAAGGTGATGGTTGAATGCGGTGGCGCCACCATATACATCCGCAAGGTCGGACTCTACCCTCATCCCCAACTACCTTAGTCCATCAAGAACTGGAAGATGGGGTTCTTTTATGCTTCTTCATCGAAGGACAAGGACTTGTTGAATCTGCCTGAATTCTCTCTGCCACCTCCGACTGCAAAGTACCACTGGGCTGAAAAGCCAGAGGAAGGGGACACCAACCTGGATCGTCAGATGGCCGACATCCAGAAGCTGATGGATGAAGGACTGCAGCCTGCCGATCTGGTGGCGACCTGGCTCTGCCGCTGAGTGCTCCCACTACAACGCCGTTGCCACCGCATCTGCAATATGAATCGGCTCCTTGACCCCACTCGGATCTCCACGTTCCGCATAAACGAAGTTGAGTTCCTCCGCCGAATCAACAGTATCACCGACCTGAAGGTTGTTGGGCCTTTCGAGTTCGGAAAAACGTCGTACAATCGAGCTCGACCCTGCCCCGTGGTATGCTCTTGTCTTGCCTTTTACTCTTAGCTCTCATTCCTTTCTTGCTGATTCTGATCGGATCTTTCGCCCCAGGAATTCCTTGGCTCTAAGGTCATGCAGGACGAACAATCCGTCTCGGGCTACCATCCCGACCGCACAGAGGAAGATGCCCGGGACGTGGAGCTTGAAGTGGAGACCGATTCCAAGACTGAAGCTCGAACTGCTTCTCTCGGGATCGGTTTCAAAAAGCCGGGTGGGTCTGATTCCTCCGTCAAACGCTTCATGGCCGAATGGAGCAGTGATGCTGATTCCCTTGGTGACTTCGGTGCAGAATCTGAACTGGCCGAATAGACCGTAGCCCTGGGGAAACGCCCCCGAACTGATGATGCCGCTGGTCCCTCCAAGGCTCTCAAGAAAAAAGGCAAATTTGGTGCGCGTCGAGCCACCCCCAAGCCAAGTGGCCCTATGCTCTCTCCTACTCCTCTGAACATCGCTCGCCCTGACTTCTCCATGGCCAAGTTTGCTGCCCAGCTACCCCGAGCTCCTGGGTATGTTTCTTTTCACTTTCCGTTCCTTCTGATCTTTCTGCACTGTTTTTCTCAACTTGCTCTTTGCTTTGCAGGGCTGCCCGATCTGTTGACCATGTGGTGCCTGGGGTGGCTCCGACTGCTCCCCCTGCCACCTCTCATATCCCTCCGCGTACGACCCTCACGGCCTCCGCTACCTCCAGCATTCCTACGCCTTCTTGCAAGAGAGACGCCTCCGAAACCACGAAGGCCGAGCGGGCGAAGAAACAGCGAGTTGCTGCTGCCGCGAAACAGGAGCAGTCGGATGCTCCCCTGCCGACCTCTGCTGCTCCTCCGACTGCTGGCGCGCAGTCGGCCACTCCTTCCACGACCACTGCTGCTGCTTCTCCAATCCTGTGGACCCCTCTGGTATCGCACATCTTGATGTGACATTGCCAAATCGGCCTACCACTGATGCTGCTCAGCCTGAGGCTTCTTCAACCAAGGACACTGTCGCCGATCCAACTCCTGCAGCTGGCTCAGAGGGTGCCGCTGCTACCTCCGCCGAACCCACTGCTTCTCCACCTGCCGCTCCGCAGTTTAGTTTCCCACTTGCTACTCATACCTTTGCCGGACCCAGTGCTTCCACAACACCATCCTCCGGTGCCCTTGTGTGCCAGCCGCCGACCAACTGCCAGCTCTCGCTAGTTGATCGGTTCCGCGAGGCGTACATCGGCGTTTCTGATGTCTCCCCCGTCTGACCTGCTGCCGATTCGGCCACTGCTCCGCCTCCTAGATCCGAGGACCAACTCCCATCCCATATCTTGGGACGATTGGGTGGCCTTGCCATCGACATCAGACGTTTTGCTCACGGAGCTCTAGGCCAAATCCTTGCCTCCGAACACTCTACCAGTGTAAGCTTTCTTTTCAGTGGGAGCGCGCCTAGCGCACCCACTGGGTGTAGTCCCCGAGATTCGGTACGATTGCATGCAATCTTCTCGGATCTTACTTTCTTTTGATTATTGCGCTTTGCTTAGCTCTGACCGACCCATTTTTCAGTCCATCTGCGACAGACGTCAAGCTGTGTTTGACGAACTCTTGGCCGCTTATTCAGCGGGCCAGAAATCCATTGCTGCTCTGAAGAAGAATGCAGATGCCCAAGCTGCCAAGATCCAAGAATTAACAGGTATACTTTTGCTTGCCCTTTTATCTTTCTTCTGATTGGTACTGCCCTCTTACTTGCATGCAAACTTATAGCTGCTTCCACTCGCTCCTCCAAGCTGGAGGCCGCTCAAAAGAGAATTGCCGAACTGGAGAACCATCTCGGTGAGAAGAATGACCAGCTCGGCTAAGCCGAGCAAGAGGCTTGTCGATGCTTGCCACGAGGTGGAAGGCCAACTGCTCAAAGAGAAGGATCTTGCCGTCAAACGCGCCGAGGACATGGATGTCCAACATCAGACGGAGATCCAACGCGCACAAGCTAATGTTGATCTTGCCCTTTCCTGCCTCCACCGAGTGGATCTTGCCCTTGCAGGTATTTTCTATTTTGTTCGCTCTTGTACTCCGATCTGATCTTGCTGCTCTCCGAGCTAACTCTATTCTCCGATTTCTCTTGCCAGATGCCTGGCCTCACTCTACTACTGATGTTGATGAAGCTGTTGCCGAAGCACGCCGAGTGCGAGGTGTAGCACTTCCTGTTGATGCTGGCTGGGACGCCGAGGACTTTGTTGTTGCCCTAGATGCCCGAATCCCTCATGTGAAAGGTGCCATGTGCACTTACAAGACCGGTATCCAGAAGCTGAACGACAAGTTATTGAAGGGCCAGCAGAAGCCGATTGCCTTTGAGAGGAATGAAGATGTTTCCCGGAACCTCAAAGATGTACCTCGCTAGGTTGAGAATATGCTTGATTCTGCCTTCCGATCTGGAGTACAAGCTGATCTCTCCATTGCAAAGATTTGGTACCCCAATATTGACCTGAAGCTGATGACTGCTCTGCGAGAAGGGTCGGAGGACTCCGTTGGCGAGCTCTGGACCCAGATCTGCCACATTGCCCAAGAGCTCGCAGACGGCATGGATCTCCTGGAAGTTACTCCCTATCTTGATTCTGCTGGTCAGCCGACTGGAGTTGCCTCCTTCAGCGACCTTCTATATACCACCAGTGAAGAAGATGCACCCCAGTCCCGACCTGCTCGGCGGACCGGCAGCGATGGCTCCCACTCCTCCGATTATGTTGATGACGACGTTGAGGAAGAAGGTGAAGGCTACTATGACGAGCACCAGGCAAGTGCTGCCCAGGACCCCTCACATGATCAAGCCAAGACTACCGCCTCTTCTGCTCCAGGGGGTGCCACCAGCACGGCCCCAACTGCTTCAGCTCCGACTGCTCCATCCGCGCCGGATGCGCCGACCACTTGAGCTCGGCCTGCCGTTTTGACTTCCTGCTTTTGCTTCAAAACAGTTAAATTCCAAGTGCGCCCATCGAGGGCCACTTTCATGTAATGAACATCATTCGGCCAATCGGACCTATCTGCTTGTGAACTTGCTTTTGCTTAGATATATATGGCACTCTGCCTTTGCATTTTTCAACCGATTGCCTTTTTCTTTGCCTTTTTTCTCTCTTGGCCGACACTCTCGCCAACCTTACAGCCGACCTGCGGTCTTTGGTCGAATCGGAGAATAGACCTCGAAGGAATTTTTGACAAGTACTTCCAGGCTCTCAGCTTCGCTCGCAAAGGTAGGGCTTTATAGATGGGCCGATTGCAACCTGCCGACTGTTGGCCAGCCGGCCTAGTCACAATCGGTGGGTCTACTATCGGCTAACTTCTAATTAGATATACTTTTAGTACGAACTATCCGATTGACAGTTCTGCTCGGCCAGGTCCACCCGACATTATAGCCGACCTGAGGTCTGCATTCGGTTCGGACTAGCTTTCGCAAAACTCCTCACTCATTTTGCTCTTTCTCCGAGTATACCCTTTTCGGGGCAACCGGCCAGTCCCCGGGTCTGCTTTTGCCGGCCTTGGGACAGACATTTACACAAGTAATTTTATAACTCCTGCCGAATGCAGTCTCATGGACGCACGGCTATTCTCATTGATAATACTTCCACAGAGGGGATACAACAATACCATTCAACTGTAAAACGGATGTAATAGCTCGGCGTTCCAAGGACGCTCGGTTTCTTGCCCCGAAGTATCCACATATCGGGTCGGCTTCCGGAGATCAATGAGGTAGTATGCATTGTTTTTTAGGGCTCGACTGAGGACGAATGGACCTTCCCAAGGATAGGATAACTTGTGCTGACCATCCGATTTCTGGATTCGGCGCAGCACCCAAGTCACCCTCACGAAAAGCTAAGGGACGGATCTTCTTGTTGTGGTAGTGACGCAGCTTCTGCTGGTATATTGTCGACCTGGACAAGGCCAGGAGACATGCTTCTTCTTTGAGATCAACGACGTCCTCATGAGCTTCCTTGACTTCTGCCTCCGTGTACATGGCGTGGCGAGGTGAATCGAACTCAATGTCACAAGGGAGCATTGCTTCAGCGCCATATACTAGGAAGAAGGGAGTGAATCCAGTTGAACGGTTCGGTGTGGTGCGCAAACTCCAAAGCACTGCAGGAAGCTCTTCGATCCATGAGCCGGGTGCCCGCTCTAGTGATTCCACTAATCTTGGCTTGATTCCGGACAGAATGAGACCATTCGCCCGCTCTTCTTGACCATTTGACTGGGGGTGAGTCACAGATGCTACGTCCAGCCGGATGCCCTGCTGGGAAGAAAACCGAGCCAACGCCCCTTTTGCGAAGTTTGTTCCATTGTCAGTGATGATGATGTGCGGCACTCCATACCTCACCATGATGTCTGCTATGAACCTGACCGCAATCGGCCCATCTAGCTTCTTGATCGGGCTTTCCTCAATCCACCTGGTGAACTTGTCCATTGCTACCAGTAAATGTGTCATGCCACCTCTTGTTGTTTTGAACGGCCCTACCATTCCAGACCCCAAACTGCAAACGGCCATGTGATCGGAATGGTTTTGAGTGATGAGGCTGGCAAGTGGCTTTTTGCTTTGAATCTTTGACACCCATTGCAATGCTTGACCAAATCTTCTACCGCTGCTTTCGCAGTCGGCCAATAAAAACCATGACGAAAGGCCTTGGCAACTATTGCTACTGCTGATGCATGATGACCACACTCGCCTTGATTGATGTCTCGGAGCAATTCCAGCCCCCTGTCCTCTTCCACACACCGCTGAAGGACTCCTGTTGCACTTTGGTGCACCAGCTCATTGTTGATGATGGTGTATGATCCAGATCTGGGCTGGATTTTCCGAGCTTCCACTTCATCTTCTCGGAGTATGCCGTCCACCAGGAAGTTTCTGAATGGTTTGGCCCATGATGGTTCCTCCACAATTACCATTACAGCAACTGCTTCTGGCTCTGGTTGTGCGACTTCTGCTGCTGGCATCCCGGATGAGGAGGAGCCGATTGTGTCTTGCATGATCCACTCAGTCCCCGAGCCGACGACAGCAGCCCCTGGTTTGCAATCGGTAGCCCCTGGTGCGGCCGAATGCTCTTTCACTTTTTTCTTCTTTGCTTCGAGCTCTGCCATATTCAGGTCGGCCGGAATAAAGATTGACTCTGATCTGGGGAAGGCTTGATGTATGGCTTGTGGATGTTCTCTAGTGATACTCCTGGTGGAATTTCCTTTCTGGTAGACCCCAGTTTGGACAGTGCATCTGCTGCTTCATTTTCATCTCGGGGAATGTGATGGAACTCACACCCTTCGAAGAAACCTGATAGCTGCTGCACAAGGAATCTGTATCTTTCCATCTTTTCATCTTTTGCGTCCCAAGTGCCAGTGCATTGCTGCACCACCAGATCGGAATCTCCATAACACAGGATCCGCCGAATGCCAATCTCCTTGGCCAATCGGATACCATGTATCAAAGCTTCGTATTCGGCCACATTGTTTGATGTTGCGAAGTTAATCTGCAGCACATACTCGAGCTTGTCACCTTTTGGAGAGGTAAGAACAACACCAGCCCCTAGTCCGGTCATCATCTTGGAGCCATCAAAGTGCATCTGCCAGAACTGAGAGTCCGGACAGGGGGAGGGGTATATATTGAGTTTCTTCCTAATCCACCAGAAAATCTGCCAGAACTTGAGACTTGACCGCAGTCCGAGGCTCATACTTGATCCCATGTGTTGCAATTTCAATGGCCCATTTTGCCACCCGACCGGATGCGTCCCGACTGCCAATGATTTCTACCAATGGGGCCGAACTGACCACCGTGATCGGATGCGCCTGGAAATAAGGCTTAAACTTTCTTGCCTCCATGTACACACAATAGCACATCTTCTGATAATGGGGGTAGTTTTGCTTGGAGGTTGAGAGCACTTCACTGACATAGTATACTGGCCTCTGGATCGGCTGTGCCTTGTCCTTCTCAGGATGCTCGACCACCATACCAATACTGACCACCCGAGTGGTTTCTGCAATATACAATATCATTGGATCTTTTTCCTTTGGAGCTGCCAGTACTGGAGCGTTAGACATCATGCGCTTGAGCTGCTTGAATGCTACGTCCGCTTGCGGGGTCCAAATGAACTTGTCTGTTTTCTTCATCAGCTGATACAGCGGAATTGCCTTCTCTCCCAGCCGACTGAGAAATCGGTTGAGCGATGCCAAGCATCCGGTAAACTTCTGCACATCTTTGAAATTTCTAGGCTTGCCCATCCTCTCGATTGCTGCGATCTTCTCAGGGTTGCACTCTATTCCTCTCTCAGAAACCAAAAATCCTAGCAACTTGTCGGCTGGCACGCCGAACACACATTTCTCTGGGTTGAGCTTGATCTGTATGGTCGCAAATTTGCAAATGTCTCCTTGAAATCATCCAACAGGTTTGAGCCTAGCACCGACTTGACCACAAGGTCATCTACATATACATGAATGTTCCGACCTAAATGAGGCCGAACACACCGCTGCATAGTACGCATATAAGTCGCGCCGCCGTTTTTCAGGCCAAAGGGCATGGTGATGTAGCAATAAGCCCCGAATGGGGTGATCAAAGTTGTTTTAATCTGATCGTTTACATCAAGCTTAATCTGGTGATAGCCTGATGTGGCATCCAGAAAGCATAAGAGCTGACAGCCCGCCGTAGAATCATTCACTTGATCGATACGGGGCAATGCAAAAGGATCCTTGGGGCAGGCCTTATTCAGGCAAGTGTAATCTATACACATGCGCCAAGTTCCATTCTTCTTCGGAACCAGAACTGGGTTTGCTAACCAGTCTAGGTAGAACACTTCTTTGATAAATCTTGTTGCGAGCAATTTGGCTATCTCGTCGCTGATTGCTCCTCTCTTCTCTTCTGAAAAACCCCGAAGTGGTTGCTTGATCGTCTTGGATCCAGGTCGGATATGAAGCTTGTGCTCGGCAAGTTCCCTCGGTACACCAGGCATGTCATGGGGGGACCATGCGAAGATGTCACGGTTCTCACGGAGGAACTCGACGAGCTCGCCTTCCTATTTGCTGCTGAGCCCAGCCCCAACAATGACGCACTTGCTCGGGTCGGAGGGGTCCAGGGCAATCCTCGTGTTGTCCTTTTCTGCTTGAAATATGGTCTCATCATTCGGTCTCTTGTCCTTCGTGCTCAGCATGGGGTCCTTTATCTGAGCCTGGGCCATTTCTATGACCTTGTCGAGCTGGCGCCGTTCTTCATCGATGACCAGCGCATCGGCTAACTTAGAACCAGTAGACGAACACTACAGTGACTTCCTGTAGTCACCACACACAGTGATTGGACCATTCGGCCTTGGGAGCTTCATCTTCAGATAGGGATGCATGATGTTGAACATGAACTTGGTTATCGAAGGTGATCCGAGCAAGACATGGTATGGGCTACTCAGATCGGCCACCTCGAACCAGATCGGCTCTGGGCGGAAATTCTCCTCCGACCCAAACACTACCTCAAGCCGAATGCGGCCTAATGGGGTACATGACAGGTCGGGCACTATCCCATGAAATATGGTCCTGCTGGGCTCCAACTCACTCTCACTGATGCCGAGCTTGATCATTGTGTCTCTGTACAGAATGTTGATGGCGCTGCCTCCATCAATGAGTGTCCTGGTGAACTTGCATGAATACAAAGGTGCCGCCAAGATTGCATCCACCACGAGCATATAACTGCCTGGGTTGGGCATTACGCTCGAGTGGTCCTCTGGGCCCCATGATATGGCATTGTCCGACCAGTTCATCCTCTAAGAAATTGCTGGCATGGTGGCATTGACTGCCTGCTCACGGGCTCTCCGACTGCCCTTGTCATCTGATTCACTGGTGAAAATCATATATGCTGCATCCTGACGTGGGAACTGCTGCCGAGCATTTGCTGGTGGTGGACCTGGGGGTGGTGGTGGGGGTGGGGGGATTTCCTGCTCCTCCCTTTTCCAAACACTCAACCCAAATGCACTGATGCGTGGTATGCGATGCGGGCTTGCCCACTCCACTATGCATTTTGCAAGGCCGGTTCATCATGTCCTCAAAGGTGTATGGGGGCCTGATCTGAGCTGGCGGCCTTTCTGCAGGCTTCTGCTTCCGACTGCCTCCCGCAGCCCCTTGTTCCTCTTGGTGTTGCACTGTTGCTACCTGCCGACTGCCATATTAGGCATCCGGTTGCTCGTCCTTCCTCTTGTTAAAACCTGTGTTGTTGTTGTTGGGGGTGTTGTTGAAATTGGGGTTGTTGTTGTTGCCAAAGTTGTTGTTCCTCTGGATCTCGCGCCTCTCGCGCCGATTGGGACCGTTAGGCCCATTTGCTTCTGCCGACTGTTGCTGCTGTCCGGATGGTTTCCCTTGGATGAAACCACTGGGACTCAACATGATAGGACGCATTGCAGAATCAGATTCGGCGAATGAATTGGCTATTCTCATCAGATCGTCCAAAGAAGTTATCTCCTTGCGCAGGAGCTTGTGCTTCAACAAAGACCCGTCCAAGCAGCCGCCAGTAAAGTACTGGATGGCTTGGATTTCATGAACTCCCTCGCAAGTGTTTCTGATCTTGATCCACCGCTGAAGGTAATCGCGAAGGGGCTCATCCTTTCCTTGTACACAGAGTGCCAGGTGCCGAGGCATACCTGGGCGCTCGTAAGTACCCGTGAAGTTGCGAACAAACGCATCCTCAAAATCCTTCCAACAATTGATGATGTTACTGGGAAAACTATTTAACCAGGACCGAGCCGAACCTTGAAGCATGAGCGGTGCATAGCGTACAGCTATGCGTCGACCACCTCCTGCGATGCCGACTGCTGTCATGTAATCGACCAGCCAATCTTCTGGCTTGACTGATCTATTGTACTTGGGGGTGTCCCTGGGCAGTGTGAAGCCTTTGGGGAACTGCTCTTGCCGAATGCGCGGGCCGAAACACGCTGGACCTGCCGGCACATCATCTTCCGGTTTCTTATCCTGTTGCAACTGCTCGATTCGGTGTCTTGCGTCATTATCCGCGATTGCTCGAGGACCTAACCGTTGGCTTATTGTCGGCCGGACTGATGCCGCCGGTTGCTCGTTGCACCTGTTGTTGACTGCTGGCTCATCCCTCCGACTGCCTCCTGCAGCCCTATGATTCTTCCGACTGCGATGCAAACTGCCATGCGGCGAAGATGCCTGCCTCTACTGCCGAGGTGGCGCATTCGGCTGGTTTGCACCCGCAGTTGCCCGAACTTATTTTGACGCCACTGGCCCTTGATGCTTGGTGGCCGCCTTCTGTTGCTGGTTCGCTGTGGTTATGAGGTCACGCATTCGGCGCGTCCTCTCCCGCAGCTTCTCTCCTTCCAAATGCTCCAGCTCGGTGGCGATCTATTCGGCAGCTCTCATGTTCTTCACAGGGGAACTATATGAGATCTGCGGAACGGCGATAAGGGTTTTTACTGGTTGCTGGGCTCCTCCCAGCTCTCTGCCGACCTCTCGGCCTTCTGCTCAAAGCTCGTCAATCACTGGGGGTGGGATAACACGCTGCCGGATACCGTGCGCGGCATTGTATTCCCGAACTGATGCCTCCATTCGGCGCTTTTCAGCGTCGATCCGATCTGACTGCTCCTTCAGAACCTGACGCACCTTTTCCAGCTCGGCGTGAGCCACAGCTGGATCGGCATGAAGATCCACAGGAGTGTTGAGCACGTCCGATGGATTGCTTGGGCCTGTTGGTGCCGTGGTTGCTGCCCTCGCGGCTCAGGTTGCTGAAGTAGAGTTGTGGCGACTGGATGCTCCTGCCATCATAACCTCCGCATAGATGTGGGCAGTCGTGCCCTTTGTTCCCATGGCATCCGGCCCTCCTGGCAACGGATCCTTAAGCTCAGAAAACACCCGTACCTCCCTGGGAAGCACATCAGGAAGTGCCGCGACGAAGACGCGGTGTCCGCCGAAAGGAATGATGACGCCGCGCGGCAGAGGCATTCCAGCTCCAAACTGCGACGCGTTGTCGATGACGAAGTCCCACGCTCCGCTCTTCATCACCAGGCCAGAGGAGAAGCGCACGCGCGATGCAGATGATGGTCCCGTCCAGATCATAACTCCAGTCGACGCCTCGGCCTGCCCCACAGTGGGCGCCAACTGTCGTCGATATGTTACGGCAGATGCCATGGGGATGGCTAAAGAGGGGGACAAACCGAGGTTAGTGTCGCTGGTACCGGAATCGAGAGTGGGAACACACAGTGAGACACCAGGATGTACCCAGGTTCGGGGCTCTCCGTAGAGATAACACCCCTAGTCCTGCCGAGCTAGCTATATGCAATAACTCTGGCTACAATGAATGCTCCTTGAGCTGTTTGAGAGGAAGGAGAAGAGGGCCTCTGGTCACTACTCTCTCCTGGCTCTCTCTAAGGTGGGTGAAGTTGCAATAATTGCTCCGTCGTCCCTCACGCAGGAGGGGTACCCGGGGCTCTTATAGGCCGAGCCCAGGGTACAAAGGTAAATGTACAAAGAGAAGGGCCCAGCTGTCAGCCTCAGACAAGATAGGGACTTCACATCGTGTGCTCCCGGATGACCCGGTGTAGACCTGCGGCTCACCATACCGCTATCCTGTGGACCTCGGTAGTGAATAGTGGAGCTAGAGACTTAGGCCTGTCGGCCAGTCCGCGTGATCGGCGCTGGAGGAGACCGCACGCCTCTGACAGTCCCGATCTTCAGGGATTGCGCATTGAATGCTCTTGTACCAGATGTCCGACCTGTGGTTCAGCTTGGACGTTACTCTGTTTACTCCGGCCGAATGCTTCCTGGTAAGGCCGATTGCGCCCTCTCTGGGGCAACCGGCCCTCAACTTGAACAGTTTGGCCCACTTCTTGCTTGCTCTTGATCAGCTCGGCTTTGATTGGATCAGTGACCATCAGGTCGGTGATATTTGCCTTGACAGCTTGTTCCACTGGGTGACCCTACCCGGGGGTCATTCCCCCGACAAGACTCAAGCGTCTAAGCTTGGGGATGCCCCCGTGCATCCCCTTCTCCATCAACAATCATCAGTTCTTCCTTCGTCTCACTATATTTTTATTACTTCATGCGTTATGTGCTATGCTTGGAGCTTCCCGCTCTTAGGTTTACTTTTTTGTTTTCTTTAGCTTTGCTTGTTGTTCATAACAAGTTATGCCCCAGCTTACTTTGTGTGGGAGAGAAACACGCTCCACTCCATTCTAGAACACATCATAGGATTTTTCATGCTTATCTTTCTGCTGTTGTGTTCTTTATCTTTTCGTAGCTACTGCCATGTTTAGTTTTAGTTTTAGTTTGTCTTTAGCAAGAGCCTTGGCTTTTGTTTAGTTTGTTGCTGGATCTCTCTTTGGTTTTCATGTTTATCTTGTTAAGAGAGTTGGTTGTTGCACTGAGTTGTGTTGTCTTGAAAGTAGGTAATTGAGGTTGCTATTTAATTTTAGTAGTAACTTGCAATAGTTTTGAGGTATTGATGTGAGTAATGTTTGAACTTTTGGTGTTAAGAGCTCTAGCCTATTAGTGATAGGTGTCGTATTTTCGTCAATCCATGTTTATTTTCAAAACCTACAAAACCAGTTGAGAACTCTAGCTAATAGATGGATCGCTAATCCTTGGAGGGATCGGATATTAGAGTACACTCACATACCATGAGTCGAGGATGCGCAAGGATAACCAAACCCCCATACACTCCTCCTCGGGGTTCTTGTCTCTTTGTGAACCTCCTTATTAGATTGAGAGTTACCGATAATAAGTGCATGAGTTCTTCGGACTAATGTAAGTATTGAAAGTTGACACTTCCACCTCCTCGTATTTGCTAGCCTCTCCCGTGCCGTGCATTGCCTTCTTCTCACTCCGAGAGTTGGCGTCCACCTTCACCGGTACATCCAAACCCTTGGCATGATACGCTATGTCATCATAAACCTCCTTATATTGTTCCTCAAAACAACAACCATACCTACCTATCAAGGCATTTCCATAGCCTTTCCGAGATATATTGCCATGCAACACCCACCTCTTCATGACTTGATCTTCCTGTCATACATGTTCCTGCTACACTGTCAGAGGCATACATTGCATACATCATGATAGCTACTCCCTCCGATCCATAATAAGTGTCACTCATCTAGTACAAAGTTTTTACTATCTTAGTATAAAATGAGCGACACTTATTATAGATCGGAGGGAGTACATCTTCTTTATGTTTTGCGTACCTTGTAAAGTGTGAAAGATCTTATGTACCCTCTTGTAAATTAGAGTGCTGCCCTTAAGTGAGGAAAAGATCCCAAAGTGGACAAAATAAAATATCCCAAAGAGGACAAATGAGAGCTAAATAGAAAGAGCCATTGAGGCTACCAAAAACTACAAAAAAGAGAGAAAAAGAGAAAAATAAAAATAAAAAGAGAGAAAGGGGCAACACTACTATCCTTTTGAAAGATCCACACTAGTACTCCCTCTTATCCTTGTACTCCATAGAGATGATCATTCATGCATATAGCTATCTAGGGATCTTCACACTATAGAACTTGGCTTGCATATTCCAAGGATGAGCCTCCTCAAAAGAGCTCTAGGTCTTCATGAGCGATCAAGTTAGATGCACCCCCACTACTTCCATTGGAGAGCTTTTTAGCTCATATGTGCATCCGTTGCATGGCAATCCCTACTCCTCACATCATATCTATCATTTGGCCTTCTCGCCTATGATTGTCCTCATTGATGTGAGCCTTTCTCATCCTCTTTGTCTTCCTCCTCCACCATATTTCTCTCTTTTCCAACCTAACTTTCAACTCTCGTCCTTACGCTCATCCATTGCATGAGTGCGGAAAATATCAAAAAGGAGTGGATCAAATTGACTTGTACCTGGCTAGTGGTCTGGGGACGAGTCAAGATAAGATTCCAAAGAAGACCAAGTGTGAAACTTTAGTAGATTGAGTTATCAACAAAAATACTTTTTTCTTGTATTCCCTATACCCGTTCTTGGAGACATTCGAGTCACGAACAGCGAGAGCTCTTGCACCTAATGTTCTTTTGTTACTTGTTTCAATGCTAATATAGACTCTTGCATGTTATGACTTGAATTGAATCATATACCTTGATTGCTTTACTTTTCAAAGTTCTTATATGGTTGCTAGAATGTCACCATAGAAATTATGCTTGTTATCATTTACCTACTCGAGGACGAGCAGGAATTAACCTTGGGGATGTTGATACGTCCCAAACGTATCTATAATTTCCGCTTGCTCCATGCATGTTTTGTGTGATATTGCTATGATCTAGATACACTTTCATACACTTTTTATCATATTTGGACTAACCTATTAACTCACTGAACCCTAGTGCTAGTTTCTGTTTTCTTCTTTTTTCTATTTCAGTTTTCCCCCATATTAAAAGTGCTCCAAAAATCTAGGAAAAATCAGATCAAAAATCAGCGTAACGGAAGCTTCCAGCGTCCCGAAGGAGGGCCGGAGGGCCCCACCTGGTGCCCAGGCGGCCAGGTGGCGCGGCCTAGGGTGGGGCCGCGCCGGGTGCCCTCCTGGACACCTGGTGGCCCCCCTGGCTGCCCCCCTTCGCCTATTTATTCCCCGTGACGTGAAACCCCCGAAGACAGAACCCTTTTTCGTGATTTCACCTCTGTTCCGCCGCCGCCACGCTTCCAAGATCGGGAGCGCCAGCAGACCTCTTCCCGGCACCTTGCCGGAGGGAGGATCAACCTCCGGGAGCTTCCCCTCCACCATGGATGCTTCCCGGATGTGTCGTGAGTGGTTTCCTTTGGACCATGGTTCCGTGATCAGTACCTATGTGATGTTGACCTCCCCTCTTTGTTCTTCATGGTTTAGACCTCGTGAGTTGTCCTACATGATCGAGGCACATATGTAATCTTTGTGTTGTTGCTATGCTGAGTTTGATGGGGTCTGATGGATTATGAGATTATGTTCAGATTGTGATAGAGTAATATATTTGGTTCTTATCTTTTATAGTTTTGTTCCTAAGTAATTCTTGCTTGTTCTTCGTTTTTGTTTATTGCTTTGGCCAAGTAGTAGGTAGTAACTCAAAGAGGGAACGTTATGCTCGATTGTGGGTTCATTCCCCCTGATGATATGCTTGAGTGACAGAAACATGAGTCTAGGGGTTGTGATGTTGCCACAACGGGGAAAACAACGATGCTTGAAACCGCGGTTGAAAGGATTGTTTACTTTACGCAAAGTGCTTTTTAATGCAGTTGTCTGTTGCTTTGGGTTTACACTTTGGGTGGGGCTCGCAACTTAATACCAGCGAGATGTTCTGGATAGATATCTCAAGGTGGATGATTACTAGTAGATGCAGTTGGTTTTCGGTCTACTTATTTTGGCGTACTGCCCATGCTTTTGAGCCTCTTCCTTTCTTTGTATCATAGTTAGCATTGCGGTGCGTTTATAATCCTGTCAATTTCCCATCTGTAATTTGTTTACCTCGCATAGCAGTTTTATCGTCTTTTGGGAGAGAGACGTCACTAGTGAACATCACGGGACCCCGATCCATATTCTCATCATTGTTTACACGCTCATGTAATTTTCTGCTTTTACTTTCAGTTGCTATCATTATCATTATCCCTTGTGATTTGATCCTTTGTAAACAACAAGACCGGAGAGATTGACAACCTCTCTGAACTTCTTTGGGAGCAAAGTTATTTTTGTCTGGGTGTAGGTCCACGTCAGTTGCGCCGCTGATACCTACTTATCATCTCCAGAGTCCTACTGGAGACAAACCTCGGTATCTTCACCGAGGGAAACTTGCCGCTACGCTGCATCTCACCTGTTGGATATGTGCCCTAGAGACAAATTAATAAAGATATTTGTCACATATCTGTTTTGTTCATAATACGTTTTATACTGTGCTATAACTGTATTACTTGGAAATACTAATACAGGTGTAGTATAAAACATGGTCTGTAGTTTAAACTTGGGTAAACTATCTCATTGGGCAATTGATTGATCAAGCTTTCCTGATCATGGCGACACGTAAGTCCATTGACAATGAGGTCATATCGTTAAGGGGAATGATGTGATGGACGTACACCCACCTAAAGTATTGCAATGTGATCGAGTCACATAGTTCAGCGTTGCTATGACTTTGTAACGTATGTCTTAGTCCTTAGGCCGTAATGATCATACGTAATTATCATCTATGAGGAGACTTGATTTGTATCCCACCACCTGACTGAAATATGTTGGCTTTAACGGTGCACTTTGGGTATTCCGAAATAGATGGTTGATGAGTATGTTACTAGATCAGAGCGGGATTTGTCAGTCCTTGTGACAGGACAGGTACTCTGGGCCCACTCGGTGATATTGCATCAACACCTTGCAAGGACGTGACTAGGTCACAAGAGATGCAATGATCATGGACGAGAGAAGTTGTTTGTTGTGAACGAGATGTGAACACGGTATGTAGGATACCGACGATCAAACCTCGGACAAACAAAGTACCGCAGCACAAAGGGATTACGTCGTATCGTTAACGGTTTCCAAAAGCGATCGAAGTTCATTCGATGGAAGCGCAGGGGTTGTCAAGGATTGTAACCAGGTCCAACTGACTAGTCATTGGTCAATGAGAAGAGTCGCGACCATGTCTGTTGTTTCCCGGACCGTTAGGGTGTTACACTTAAGGGCAATCGATGCATAGGACAGTTACGGGATCAATCGGTGAAATAGGAGAAATCACCTGAATAGTTCCGGAGGAGGACGGAATGGTTTCCGGACATTTTGAATAGTTCAAAATAAAGTTTAATTTTTTTAATAATGTTTTATTATTTAATTATCTGAATTAAATATTTAAAACATATTAAATAAATTAAAAAAATGGGAAAAAAGTTAAATGGGCCCATGGGGCCCATTAAGGGAGGAGGGGGACTCCCCCCTTGGGCTTGGCGACAAGGGTGGGGCCCACTCCCCCCCTTGGCCGGCGCACTCCCCCCCCCTTGGGAGTTTAGTCCCACATGGGGGAGGGGAGGAGGATAGCACCCCCCTTGGCCTATATAAGGAGGGGTAGCCCCCCTTTTTCCAACACACCAATATCTCCTTCTTCCTCCTCCTTCCCGGAAGTGGACTCCCCTTGTTTGGAGTCTGTACCTGGATTGGAGTTCTCCACCATAAGGCAGGCCGTCGTTCTGCTGGAGTCGGGATCCGTAGCCGTCTTTCTTCCGCTGCTCGCCTGGTTCGGGGCCCGGGAGGAACATCGATTGTACCGTATGTATATAATCTCTTCGAGGCACTACACCTGTGGTGCTACTTCGTCGCTGGAGGTTTACCGGGAGTCATCCTCGCCGGTGGTGGTCTTCTACACGACAGGGAGGTCGTAGTTCCGAGTCTACGCCTGCCACGTTCGCAAGAACGTTTCCCTCTTTCGGTCTTCAAAGGTATGAACACCGATTCCCTCCGTTACTTTACATCGCCATAGCATAGATCTTGGGTTCGGGTACCGTAGGTATGAAAAATTTGTGTTTTCTGCCCCGTATCCCAACAGTGGTATCATGAGCTAGCTATGCATAGATGTATTGTACGGGTAGAACACATCTAGGATGTGGGCATCGAATCTTCATTCGTTACCCTCCCATGTGTACTCATTTAGCATTGCGGCAATGTTTGATGAAGCGGCCCCCGACCGACCTTACGTGTTTACGCAAGACTGGTTCCACGCTTGACATATGGCTCGTACCATATAAAGTGGCCGGGGGTGTCTGTCTCTCTGCATTTGCGATGCGAAGATGTTCGCAAAGGAGGGCCCCGACAGGGGTGTAATAGAGAAGGATGGGAGACGGTGTTGTGGCATGTTTTTCGCATGATAGAAACGGTTCTCTCTCTCGAAACCCCTGGCAGCCACGTAAAACTTGCACAAGCTAAAGTAGAAAGGCGTTTAACTTTGCTTTGCATGAAAGGGGGTCATAGGTTGTATGATTTACAGTTTTACTTCCTGTTTTATGCCCGTATGCTAGATACATCGACGGTAGCACGAAACAGGACCATCTCTCACAATACCAAAATTGTGTTCTCCCTTGGTGGGCACCGCCTGGAAGGTTCTCCCATATGGCTTGATGATCCGTACATACCGGAGTTGTCCTACATATTAAACGGAGTTCGCATGAGGTTGGGTTCGGCAAGCCTGGCATATGCAGATATGGCCTTGCTGAACAGCTAACATCAAGGTTTGATTGGCAGGCTTGACGTATGTAGATGCGGTCCTGGAACACAGGAGACCGAAAGGTCGAGCACGAGTCACATGCCTGATGTGATTGGCTTAGAGGCCTACCTGGTTCGCATACTGATGGCCGTGACGATCGGGGGAGGTATGGGGGCTGGGATTGTGTAATCACTTAATTAAATTGAGAGGTGTTTATCTAAGTGGGAGCTTTCTAGAATTTTGAGATTAAATTGAAACTCCACATTATGAACAAAAGTCTAAATATGTATCCTTGTGAATCAACCTTGTAGATGGCAGCACCTCTCCCCTCGTTCAACTTAGGATCATTCCTAAAGAAAGATAAGCTAAAAACAGATGGGACAAAGTTCACCAACTGGTTCCGCACCCTAAGGATTCTCCCCGTTCCCCTCAAGATGGCATACGTACTAGAGGACGCGTTAGGTGACACACCAGCAGATGATGCCAGTCAAGACGAGAAGAATGTCTATCTCTCCAGGACTGATGATTACAACCTTGTCAAAAGTGGCATGCTCTACTCCATGGAGGCTGAGCTGCAAAAACGCTTTGAGAGGATGGGTGCATATGAGATTATCACCGACCTCAAGGCAGTCTTCGCACCTCAAGCCAGGGCTGAACGGTATGAGGCTTCTGAAGCCTTCTTCTCAGCAAAGATGGACGAGCACGGCAGAGTGAGTGAGCACGTAGTCAAAATGTCTGGCTACGTTCAACGCTTGAATGCTCTGGAATGCCAGATTCCAGATGAACTTGTTGTTGATAGGGTGTTGCGGTCACTTCCCCCTAGCTACAAAGGCTTTGTGCTGAACTACAACATGCAGGGGATGACCAAAACCCCTTCTGAGTTGTTCACAATGCTGAAGAGCGCCGAGGTTGAGATCAAGAAAGAGCACGCCGTCTTCATGGTCAACAAGACCCCTGACTTCAAGAAGCCAAGCAGGCGAGAGAAGGCCAAGAGAGGTGGCCCCAAGAGGGATGGAAAGTCATTTGCCGCTCCTCCCAAGGCACCCAAGCCTAAACCCGGAGTGGAGTGCTTCTACTGCAAGGGTGATGGTCACTGGAAACGCAACTACCCCAAGTACCTAAAGCACAAGACGGCTGGCAAGGTCGCCAAGAGAGACGAAGGTATATTTGATATACATATTGTTGATCTTCTCTTGACAAGCGCCGGGAACACATCCTGGATATTTTATACAGGATCTGCCGCTCATATTTCTAATTCCATTCAGGGACTAAGGAATAGGAGACGCTTGCTCAAAGATGAAGTGACGATGCACGTGGGGAATGGCTGTCAGATTGAAGTCTTGGCGGTCGGCACGAAGCATCTTAGTCTCCCTTCGGGATTGGTTTTAGTTCTGAATAATTTCTACTATGTACCCGCATTGAGTGTGAACATCGTTAGTGGCTCTTGCTTGAAGCGAGACCGCTATTCTTTTAAGTCTGATACAATTGGTTGTTCGATTTATAAGGATGAAATGTTTTATGTTCACGCACCGGAGTTGCATGGTTTATTCGTACTTGATCTCGATGGTGGCGTGTGTCACATTAACAATATTGATGCCAAAAGATTGAAGAATGATGAAGATCACATGAAGATGTGACATTGCCGACTTGGTCATATTGGTATAAAACGCATGGAGAAGCTCCGTAGGAATGGACTTCTTGAGTCATTGGATTTTGGATCCCTTGATACATGTGAACAATGCCTCATCGGATAAATGACAAGGACTCCATTCAATGGCATAATGGAGTGTGCGGATGTCTTATTGGAGATCATACACACTACAGGAAACAGGAGTTTTGCCGTCAGCCAAAGCTGACGGCAAACATATGTAAAGCGGACGGCAAAGGCTTTGCCGTCAGCTCCCCGACGGCAAACCTGTTGTCAGCTCATCAGTCGGCAGTGAGCTGCTTTGCCGTTAGCTCAATATCGACCGACGGCAACGTCTTTGCCGTCAGCCTTTTTGTACAGGCTGACGGCAACGCCGCTCGTACGGCCAGCTCTGACTTAACCCCGTGGGCTGAGTTAACGGTGTTCATTGCCGTCAGCTAGCACCTTGGCTGACGGCAAAGCCCTTGCCTGGGCCCACATGTCAGCATTTTGCCGTCAGCCAGCCCTACGCTTTGCCGTCAGCCGGTTGAAGGCTGACGGCAAAGCCGTGACCAAATGGTCACTGCCACAGTCCAGATTACACAGGCTGCCGCCACGTGTCCGCTTTGCCATCAGCTTGCTAACGGCAACGCCTTTGCCGTCAGCAAGCTGACGGCAAAGCCCTCTGTATCTATCTTTTTAATTTGTTTTTCTTTAATTCCCTGCATATAAACAATAATATATATATATATATGTACAGAATGCCATCCCCAAGTCATATATACAATCATAATGCTATCCACAAGTCACGTATACAAAAGAAGCCATCCACAAGTCATATATACAAAAAGAAGCCATCCACAAGTCATATAAACAAAAAGAAGCCATCTCCATGTTTAAAAAAGCAAGTCATCTCCATGTTTAAAACAGCAAGCCATCTCCAAGTTTAAAACAACAAGTCATCATATATACAAAAGAAAAGTGCCCAACATGATATACATCTACAAGTCATCTCCATCCTAACATACTATATCTACAACGAAGAAGCATCCATCCATGCATAAAGGCAAATCTGCAAAATGAAAACATAATCATATGTTACATACGGAAAAGAAGAAATCCAAAATTATGAAAAGATGAAAATAAAAAGGAAAAAGAAGAACAAGGAGAAGAAGAGTAAGGAGAAGAAGAGGAAGAATAAGAATAAGATGAAAGGAAGAAGAGAAGATGGAGAAAAAGAAAGAAGAGAAAAAGTAAGAATAAGAAGAACTTTTCTTCTTTTACTTTCTTTTTCACCTCTTTCTTCTTCACTTCTTTCTTTTCCTCCTATCCTTCTTCTTATTCTACAATACTTGTTTAGACCTCAAGAGCTAAATATATCCCATTTTAGATCTAACTAAGTCATTAATTCATTTTTGACCTTTATATGCGAAGTATAAGTCATTTTTAGGTTTATCTTAAGCTAGTAAATTCATTATTGAGCTTTTATAAGACAAGTATAAGTCATTGTTGAACTTAATAAACTTATAAATCTAATTTGAGCTTTAAAAGCTTATAAAGCCAAGTTTGAGCTTTATAAGCTTATAAATTCACTATTGAGCTTTTAGGAGCCAAGTATAATTCATTTTTTAGGTTTACAAGCTTATAAAGCCAAGTATAAGTTTTATAAGGTTATATAGTCATTTTTTAGCTTTTATAAGCCAAGTATAATTCATTTTTTAGGGTTTACAAGCTTATAAAGCCAAGTGTAAGTTTTATAAGCTTATATAGTCATTTTTTAGCTTTTATAAGCCAAGTATAATTCATTTTTTAGGTTTACAAGCTTATAAAGCCAAGTGTAAGTTTTATAAGCTTATATAGTCATTTTTTAGCTTTTATAAGCCAAGAATAAGTAAATATTTATGTAACTAAGCTATTACTACCATTATTGAGCTTTATGAGCATATAAAGTCATTGATGAGCTTTATGTAACTTACCGGAGGCCACCTCAAGGCTGAGAAGCGCCGCCACGTGGGTTGCTCGGGGATTCACTAGGAGATTCTTGTGGGTTGTGAGATGCAGCTCCGGAATTATGCTGCAACAAAGGATGAGTTGCAATGTGGTAAGCATGATGACACTTGATGGTATAAGACCGGGATATATTGATCATTGAAAGAAACTTACCGTTCCGGGAGGAGAAACGATAGGCGTCGGCATCGGTGGAGGGGTAAGACCTTGCTTCTCCCACATACTCTGCGAGTTAGGTTTTGAGGACTAGCATATTAGCAAGTGAACCAAACATATGCATATGCATTCTTGGCGGATATATGCAAAAGTAGTAACTTACCGAGAAGAGGTCGTAGATGGCCTTCGTCTGGGCATTATTGCGTGCCCTCTCCTCCTCGAGTATCCTCTGGGTTCTCTCCTCCGCCAGCCGGTCCCTCTCCGCAAGCTGCTCCGACAACATCTCTTGTGTCGCCTGTCTCTCCCTCTGAATGGCGTCCTGAGAACACTCAACAATATAGCAATTATTGTCATCATCGCTATGTAGTCTAAAGAACGGAAAGAAAAATTGAGACAAAGTTATACCTGGATAGCAATGTCCACTGGCCGCGGGCGAGGTCGTACAGCAGGAGCGGAGCTCGTTTGCCTCGCCTTGATCTGAGGTAGAGTCTCCGGGCAATGTACGAAGCCATTGCACATGGAGGTTCTGCCATGATGCTTACCGCCACCAGAAATCATCAAGGCCTCCGGATCAATCTCCTCCTCGCTCGGGTCAAACTGAGGACCGCGTAGCTCTTTCGCCACCTCAGAATAGGCCATCATCTTGTGGTAGGCTGCAGCGCTGGTGTACGCCTCAACACCGTCGCCCTCGGAATATGCCGTCACCGTTTTGTACTTTCCCTTATGGGCCATGGCAAATGAGCGAAATCCCTTAGGCACAGGCTGATTATGGTGCTTCGCCTACAATGAAAAGCAAAGAAAAGGCATGAAACAAATCAATTGATTAATGATGAAAGGACATGAAACTTAAAACAAAAAGGCACATACCCATTTTTTTGCGTACTCGTTGACGTTGAGATTGCCTTGGTGGTGTGCCACACCTACCATTTGAGAACGCCTAGCCTTGGCGCTTTTGTGGGTGGACAGCCAGGCATCACTGAGCCATTTGTCCACTATCGTCTCAAAGCAATCCATCTTATTTGCACACCATCTCGGGGGCGCCTATGAATTAATAATCTTATAAAGTCATTGAATATCTTTAAGCCAAGTACAAGTCAAGTTTTATGTAACTAATCTATTATTATCATTTTTTAGTTTTACAAGCTTATAGAGCCAAGTTTGACCTTTATAAACTTATAAAGCCAAGTTTGACACTTATAAGCTTATAAAGCCAAGTTTGAGCTTCATAAGCTTATAAAGAAAAGTTTGACACTTATAAGCTTATAAAGCCAAGTTTGAGCTTCATAAGCTTATAAAGAAAAGTTGGAGCTAACTAGGCCTTACTTATAAGTGTAGGAATTTACCTCCAAGTATTCATCCTTCTTAAGGAAAACTTTTCTACACTTCTTCTTGGCCTTCTTCACGCCCTTCTTGGCGTACCAATCTCGAACACACTGAACACGCATCTCGTGCCTAGTGTTCGTGAGTAGCCTCACTATCTCCTTCTCGAGATTCTTCTGGGACGCCGGCTCCATCCCCTCCTCAACCCTATAGTAGCACTGAAAAAAGCATCGAACATATGAAAAGATGAGTGAAATGATTCCAACACTAATAAATGATTGCAATGCTTAGAATACTTACCCAAAAAGTAGCCACCACCATGTCGGCTTTGGTACGGCATTCAACGTTGTTGATGCGTTCATCTGGCGGGGCCGGGGCGGCTTTGTAGTGTGGCCAAGTGAGGCCGGGCTTAGGAACCCTACCCTCAATAGGCAACTGGACTAGCCCGGGAAACTGCTCCTTAAGCACGGCACCAAGGAGGCAGTTCGGATTCCGGGCACCTTCCGGGTAAGTCCACGCCCTGCAAAATAAGAACACAAAGACATTAGTTCTTGTTGGACCATATGTACATGTATGATATATATAGAAGGAACACAAAAAATTCATCAACTTACTTCTCCCCATCTGGCGCAATTAATACCCTCTGCGCAGGGTCCGGACGTGGTGGGAGCCGTGTCATACCACGTTGGTACACCGGCTTCTTGGAAGAGGAGCTCCCCTCAGCCCCATCATCCCCCTCACCCCCCTCAGCCCCGTCGTCATCGCTATCATCATCCTCATCAGCATCATCACCATCCTCCCAAGGATCATCCCAACGAGGCTCCGTCGACTGCCTCGGTGCCTCCGGTGTCTCTGACTGCACCGGCGGTGTCCGCTGCTCCGGTGCCTCCGACTGCATCGGCGGTGGCCGTTGCTCCGGTGCCTCCGACTGCACCGGCGGTGGCTCCTGCACCGGTGAGACTGTCCTGTGAGTGGGTGACTCGGCTAGGGCGCCACCTGCTCCTCGACCACCTCCTCGACCACCGGGTTTAGCTCTCTTTGTGCCTTTTCCCCGACCTCTCCCACGAGGCTGCTCAGCACGCGCCGGCGGTGAGCTGGCTGCGACAATACCCGCCAGCAACTCTCTCCGTAGAGGTAGAGGTGGTCGAGACTCCACCGGTGGGTCCCTACGGCTCGCCATGTGTCAACACCTGTTACGGAGTAAAGATGAATTAGTAAAGTAAGGAAATAAATAATACAAATTCATATATACAAAACACAAACATATGCATATAAAGATGAATTAGTACATTAAGGAAATAAATAATACAAATTCATATATACAAAAAACAAAAGAAAGTTGGGATGCATACAACTAATAGTCGGGATCATCTGTATCTTCTCCAGGATCAATAAAAACATCATCGTCACTATCACGCGTGTCGTCATGAATGATCTCTTCTCCGGTATCGGGTTCAGCGTCAACCACATTTCGAAAGCCTTTTTGTAACCGGTCAAGCAATGATAGGTCATCCGCATCGGTAACCTCTTCGTGTTCCACTTCTTCATCGTCCTCCGCATCATCATCGGTAACCTCTTCGTGTTCCACTTCTTCCTCTTCCTCCGCATTGTCATTCTCTACTTCCATGTTTTGACCAAACGTAGAGGTTTTTCTGAAATGTTTTTTGGCCACACGTGTTTCTTGGAAGAATTCTCCGTCATATGTGTCTGGGTCTATGTGAGGTTGATAATCCTCTTCTTCATTGGGGGCAGGTAGTTTATCATGTGGCGGCACGTCATACACGACATACCAATCTTCGAGATTCTTTACACTTTGGCAGGCCCATGGAAGATAGAAAACCTGTGTGGCCTGTTGAGCCACAATATAAACTTCGGCAACATTTAAACGGTTCTTCTGTTTAATTTCAACTAGCCCAACATGCTCATGAGTTCGTCTAGTGTCCTTCGGATCGAACCAATGACATTTGAAGACAACGGCATTCGGAGGATTTTCACCATAATATAGCAGTTCGTATATTTCTTCAACTATTCCATAATACTCGACTCCTCCATCTATAGCGGACACACCGGAATTCGTTGTCTTCCGATCGGGCATAGTTTGCTCTTTCATACCAGTACGAAAGCGATACCCATTGATGTCGTATTTTTCATATGTATGGACCTTAAAGTCAAAACCATTTGCGATTTGTCTCAATTCAGCGTCCATCGACTCTGAATTAGCCTACAAGTTGAAACGGAAAGGCTTGTTGTATTAGTCGGTACTGAGACGACGAAGAAATAAAAATGGCATGTATATCATATAAGAAGTACCGTTTGTGTAAACCAAGAGATGAAACCGGGATTGCCGCCTCCCCGCTTCTCAAGAAGATTAATCTCTTCGATGGAGTCTTTTTCGATCGCCACTCCATTCGAGAATTGCGCGACGAATTGACTGTATCAAATAATTAAGAGAAGTTAGACACACAACTCGTCAAGAAGTTGCAGAACAATTAATATGTACCGCGCACTTACTCGATGTATGGCCGCACTTCTGTCATGTTGGTCAAGATATACAATGTAATGATGCTCCATTCCTCAAAGGTCAACGTCTTTGTCTTCATAACCCCACAAGGTGTGAGGCTCCCTTTAAAGAGTTTGAACTTGGATTCATGTCGCTCGGGGTCGCCAGTATTGTACCGAGGCTTTGGATTATGCAAACTGTAATTAGTGGCAGCATAGTGTGCTGTCACGAAGTTTGCCGCTTCCTCGACAACGAATGCCTCAGCCATTGATGCTTCAATTCTCCGTTTATTTTTACATTTTGCTCGAAGCGTCTTCTGCATTCTCTCGGTTGCATAGCACCAACGGTTTTGCACAGGGCCACCCAATCTTGCCTCCATCGGTAGATGCAAAATCATATGCTGCATCGGATTAAAGAAACCCGGTGGAAAGATCTTCTCTAACTTGCATATCAACTCCGGCGCCAGTTTTTCCATCTCTTCTATCACAATAGGCGATAATTCTTTAGCACGGATGTATGTGGACCCATGAACGTCCCCACTCGCAATGGTCTTCGTTACTTCGTGACCTTTACTGATGACTTGAGTAGACATGGGTATATTTACTTGATGAAGCACAAGTCTAAAACCTTTGAAAAGTTCAAGGAATTTCAGAATGAGGTCGAAAATCAACTCGGAAAGAAAATCAAGCACCTTCGATCGGATCGTGGTGGCGAGTATTTGAGTCACGAGTTTGGCAATCATCTGAAGTCTTGTGGCATAGTACCACAGCTTACGCCGGCAGGCACACCTCAGAGAAACGGTGTGGCTGAGCGACGTAATTGAACCCTATTGGATAGCGTACGATCGATGATGTCTCATATTGATTTGCCTGTGTCATTCTGGGGGTATGCATTAGAAACTGCCATTCATATTCTTAATAGGGCACCATCCAAATCCTTAAAGATAACACCATTTGAAGAATGGCATGGCACAAAACCTAAGTTGTCTCACCTGAAGATTTGGGGTTGTGAGGCTTATGTTAGGAAACTACAGCCGGACAAACTTGAGTCCAAGGCGGATAAGTGCATCTTTGTGGGCTATCCCAAGGAAACTTGTGGATACACCTTCTACAACAAGTCTGACAGCAAAACGTTTGTTGCCAAGACGGGACACTTTCTTGAGAAGGAGTTTCTCGCGAAAGAGTTGAGTGGGAGGAAAATAGACCTCGATGAAGTGACTGACCAATCACTCCAATTGGAAGAAACGGCTACGGAAATTGTTCTGGAACCATCTTCCACAGTGGGAGCTGAAGAGAATGGCCAGAACGACATTCATAACGATCATGACATTGATGATGATCATGATGAGAATGAAGAGGAACCTTTTATGCCCCGTAGGTCATCAAGAGTCCGTCAACCTACTAAGTTTTACAGACAGCTTGTGAATGCAATCTCGGCTGATGAGTCGGATGAACCTACAAGTTACAAAGAAGCAATGGAGGGACCCGAGTACGAGAAATGGCTTGAAGCCATGAAATCCGAA
Organism: Bromus sterilis; assembly: GCA_950022295.1. Lineage (NCBI taxonomy): Eukaryota > Viridiplantae > Streptophyta > Magnoliopsida > Poales > Poaceae > Bromus > Bromus sterilis. Next base: position 275,153,122 of record OX465599.1, on the reverse strand, counting down.
TAGACTCCATGTACACCAACAAAGTATGGACTTTGGTGGATATTCCCGAGGACCGCAAGGCCGTCGAGAATAAATGGATTTTCAAGAAAAAGACTGACGCAGATGGAAACGCATCTATCTACAAAGCTCGACTTGTCGCGAAGGGTTTCTGGAAAATTCAAGGAGTTTACTACGAGGAGACGTTCTCTCCTATAGCGATGATAAAGTCTATTCGGATCCTACTAGCAATAGCTGCATATCATGATTACGAGATATGGCAGATGGATGTGAAAACTGCATTCCTAAATGGCAACATTGAGGAAGAGTTGTATATGATGCAACCAGAAGGGTTTGTCGATCCAAGGAACGCTGGTAAGGTGTGCAAGCTTCAACGGTCCATCTATGGGTTGAAGCAAGCATCTCGGAGCTGGAATCTTCGATTTGATGAGGTCATTAAAGCTTTTGGATTTGTCCAAAACGTCAAACAGTTCTGCGTCTATAAGAAACCGAGTGGGAGCTCTGTAGCATTCCTTGTGTTATATGTAGATGACATATTACTAATAGGGAATGATAAGAAATTCTTAGAGGAAGTGAAGGAATATTTGAATGGACAATTTTCCATGAAGGACTTAGGTGAAGCTGCGTACATATTTGGGATTAAGATCTATAGAGATAGACCTAATCGACGGTTGGCCTTGAGTCAGAACACTTATATTGACAAGATATTGAAAAGGTTCAAAATGGATGACTCCAAGAGAGGTCTCTTGCCAGTTATAAAAGGTGTCAAGTTAAGTGTGACTCAATGTCCATCCACAGCAAAAGAGAAGGAGGAGATGTCCTCAAAGCCCTATGCCTCCGCCATAGGTTCTCTCATGTATGCTATGTTAAGTACCAGACCGGATTTAGCGCTGGCCATTAGTATGACTAATCGCTACCAGAGTAACCCGGGAATGGCTCAATGGACAGCAGTAAAGAACATCCTTAAGTACTTAAGAAGAACCAAGGATCTCTTTCTCTTTTATGGAGGAGTTGATGAGGAGCTCATCGTAAAGGGTTACGTTGACGCAAGCCTCGGCTCAGATCTAGATGACTCGAAATCCCAGACGGGATATGTTTTCATGTTGAACGGTGGCGAAATTAGCTGGAGGAGCGGAAAACAGTCAGTCGTCGCCCAATCTACAATGGAGTCGGAGTATATTGCCGCTTGCGAAGCGTCAAATGAGGCGATGTGGCTGAAGAAGTTCGTGATCGAGCTTGGCGTCTTTCCCAGTTGCACTGACCCCGTGGGAATCTTCTGCAACAACACGGGTGCCATTGCTAACGCGAAGGAGCCAAGAACTCACTCTACAGCCAAGCACATCCTCCGGAAGTTCAATGTGACGCGAGACTACGTCAGGGATGGACACACTAGGATTCACAAGATACGTACGGATCTGAACACAACAGACCCGATGACTAAACCTCTTCCACAGGGCAAGTTTGAAGAACACCGAGAGACCATTGGTGTTAGATACTTACCTGATATAAGCTAGTGTAATTTGTACTCTAGTGCAAGTGGGAGACTATTGGATATGTGCCCTAGAGACAAATTAATAAAGATATTTGTCACATATCCGTTTTGTTCATAATACGTTTTATACTATGCTATAACTGTATTACTAGGAAATACTAATACAGGTGTAGTATAAAACATGGTCCGTAGTTTAAACTCGGGTAAACTATCTCATTGGGCAATTGATTGATCAAGCTTTCCTGATCATGGCGACACTTAAGTCCATTGACAATGAGGTCATATCGTTAAGGGGAATGATGTGATGGACGTACACCCACCTAAAGTATTGCAATGTGATCGAGTCACATAGTTCAGCGTTGCTATGACTTTGTAACATATGGCTTAGTCCTTAGACCGTAATGATCATACGTAATTGTCATCTATGAGGAGACTTTGATTTGTATCCCACCGCCTGACTGAAATATGTTGGCTATAACGGTGCACTTTGGGTATTCCGAAATAGATGGTTGATGAGTATGTTAATAGATCAGAGCAGGATTTGTCAGTCCTTGTGACAGGACAGGTACTCTGGGCCCACTCGGTGATATTGCATCAACACCTTGCAAGGACATGACTAGGTCACAAGAGATGCAATGATCATGGACGAGAGAAGTTGTTTGTTGTGAACGAGATGTGAACACGGTATGTAGGATACCGACGATCAAACCTCGGACAAACAAAGTACCGCAGCACAAAGGGATTACGTCGTATCGTTAACGGTTTCCAAAAGCGATCGAAGTTCATTCGATGGAAGCGCAGGGGCTGTCAAGGATTGTAACCAGGTCCAACTGACTAGTCATTGGTCAATGAGAAGAGTCTCGACCATGTCTGCTATTTCTCGGACCGTTAGGGTGTTACACTTAAGGGCAATCGATGCATAGGACAGTTACGGGATCAATCGGTGAAATAGGAGAAATCACCTGAATAGTTCCGGAGGAGGACGGAATGGTTTCCGGACATTTTGAATAGTTCATAATAAAGTTTAATTGTTTTAATAATGTTTTATTATTTAATTATCTGAATTAAATATTTAAAACATATTAAATAAATTAAAAAATGGGAAAAGGTTAAATGAGCCCATGGGGCCCATTAAGGGAGGAGGGGGACTCCCCCCTTGGGCTTGGCGACAAGGGTGGGGCCCACTCCCCCCTTGGTCGGCGCACTCCCCCCCCTTGGGAGTTTAGTCCCACATGGGGGAGGGGAGGAGGATAGCAACCCCCCCCTTGGCCTATATAAGGAGGGGTAGCCCCCCCTTTTTCCAACACACCAATATATCCTTCTTCCACCTCCTTCCCGGAAGTGGACTCCCCTTGTTTGGAGTCTATACCTGGATTGGAGTTCTCCACCATAAGGAAGGTCGTCGTTCTGCTGGAGTCAGGATCCGTAGCCGTCTTTCTTCCGCTGCTCGCCTGTTTCGGGGCCCGGGAGGAACATCGATTGTACCGTACGTGTATAATCTCTTCGAGGCACTACACCTGTGGTGCTACTTCGTCGCTGGAGGTTTACCGGGAGTCATCCTCGTCGGTGGTGGTCTTCTACACGACAGGGAGGTCGTAGTTCCGAGTCTACGCCAGCCACGTTCGCAAGAACGTTTCCCTCTTTCGGTCTTCAAAGGTATGAACGCCGATTCCCTCCGTTACTTTACATCGCCATAGCATAGATCTTGGGTTCGGGTACCGTAGGTATGAAAAATTTGTGTTTTCTGCCCTGTATCCCAACATCACCTTCCACTTGGGGTAACCAACGAAGGGCGAGAAGAAATTATCATCTCTCACGTATCAAAACACGGCACTCATGGTCATGGATGATCGGGCGGTCGTACGCCGTGTCGTGGAAAAAGCGGTGTACGACGTCATCTTCACCTGCATCCGCCCTACATCCGCCCAACCGTGAGCCTGCGCCGACTTCACCTGCATGGTGCCCATTGTAGCTAGTACTGTATTTCCAGTTTGAATGAATTAAAAGTTTAGCGATGAACTCCGGGTGTGTGTGTACTGCATGCGCTGGTGGTCGCGACTTCAACTAATGTACCTCGAACTATCTATATTTAAATAGTTTCCGAATGCTCATAGTAGACAGTTGTTTGGACGGACTTTCAGCCTTTCTTCCACCCACGAAAGGATTTTTAGAAACGTGCATGATAGACTACACATCCCACATGTTTCAGTAAATAGAAATGATTTTGAAGCCACCCCTTGTTTCGCACACAGAAGGATTTTCAGAAACGTCCCTGATAGACTACACATCGCACACGTTTCATTAAATACAAATGATTGTGAAGCCACCCCTTGTTTCACACACGAAAGGATTTTCAGAAGCGTGCCTGAAAGATTAGGCATTCCAAACATTTCAGTTACTATGAACGATTGCGATAAAGGGCTAGCGGTCCATTCTTTGCAACCGTGGGCTTTCACCCTAAACATCCCAGACCGATTTTCAAATACCCGTCAGCCCTACATCACCCACGCAATAATTTTTGGAATTGTGGCCTTTCAGGTATGTGTCCCAGACGGTTCAGTTTCGTCCAAACGGTTTTTTATTTATACCATTTTCGTTGATAGCGTCGCAAACAGTTTCGTACAAGGGACTGGGAAAGGAGTATCATGTTAGCCCCTCATTGCAGTAGTGGGGGTATGAGTCAGCATCAGATGTTTCTGCTGACGCGTCGTGCATCCGAGACTCGACAGAACGCTCTGGCTCTGGAGATCCGTTGATGAATCGGACGAAAGTATGCCTAGAGTCGGCATGTTGCCGGTTTCACGTTTCCATGGGGACTTCGGGATCTGGCTCTGGCTCTGGCTCAGATTCTACGTCCTGCCGATGAAGATTTGAATAGACCCGATCGGGACCCGATATCCAGATTCGACCGAATCGGCTTCAGGGCCCCAAGTTGAGTCGTCGATGCAGAGCTTCCTGATGACCCTCAACTATAGGGGATCATTTGTAGCATTTTCGATAAATAGGAGTGTCGATCCCAACAAGGAGAAAAAGGTATTGGCAAGTGACTCTGGTAAAGAAAGATAACTTTTTTTAGGTTTTTTTTGTATAAGCAACAAAAAAGGTAACGATGAGAAAAGCAAAGAGCACTGAGGAGTAACGAGTGGCCCAATCCTTTTAAGCAAAGGAGAGGCCTAGCAACTGAACATATAAAGTCTAAAGCGTTCTTGAGGACACACGGGAGAAATAGTCACGTGCTTTCGCCATATTCCGCATCGGTACTATGTGATGTGTTGATAAGTGTTGAGTGGGTGGATCTATGCTAGTACACCCTCTAGACTAAGATAAGTGCACTCTTATGATTAAACACCTTGCAAGCATCCACAAATACAAGATATTAATTAAGGCAAAAGCCTAACCATAGCAATACGATCAGTGATCCATTGTTCCCTTGTGCTAAAGCGTGCGAACTAGGGTTCAGGTTTCTGTCACTCCGGCAACCCACCGTAAGAAATCTTTGTACACAATGCATTCCCCTAGGTCCTTTGGTAATATGAAGTGTTGAGTGTTCGACTCACACAATACCACTAGGAAAATAACAACACAACTTAAATATCAAACAACACATATTACTTCAACATCATATAACTACTAACAACTAGACTTCTCCCATGTCCTCAAGACCTTAAGTAACTACTCAATAGACATAAAAGAGATCAAGATCAGAGGGGATAAATAGATGATAAACAATCTGGACACAATGATATTTCTTCAACAAAACTCAATAGCATTCATCACACGGTAGTAATCAACACCGGTAGAGTAGAGAGGATAGATAGTACGGGTTACAACACAAGTGGAACTTGTGAGGTGAGATTGGATGTAGATGAAGATGGTGCTGATTTTCGGGATGATGTTGATGATGATCTCGAGGATGCCCATGACAATGGTGATGATGATGGCGATGATCTCCCCTTCCGGAAGGTGTTCTTCCCGGCGGAATCTGCCCGCCAGAGATGTCTTTTCTCCTCTGTAGGTTTCCGCTACGGAGCGGTGGCGGAACTCGCGAAAGCTTCCCCTTTTTAGGGTTTTTGGATGATGTGCAATATATAGGCCAAAGGGGGGAGTCGGGAGTGGCCCCAGGGGTCCAGGCGCCCTCCCGGCGCGACCAGGGTGGGGGCGCGCCAGGTGGCCGCCTAGGCACCCTGTGGCCCCCTCTTGCCCCTCTTCGGCGTGTCTTCATCGTTCGTCTGAAAAATACCCTCCGTCGATTTTCAGGTAATTTGGAGGTATTATTCTTCAGCAACTCAGCGTCCACTTTTTACCGCTAAATCTTGCGTTTGCTGCTTCAGCATCAGAAAGTTCCAAACTGTATAAATGAAGCCAAAACAACATAAGAAAAGCATCATATCATGAAATATATATCAATGAATAAGAGAGGATTACTATATAAAATAGTGATGCATTTTGGACGTATCAACTCCCCCAAGCTTAGACCTCGCTTGTCCCCAAGTGGATACTGAGCTCGGTCAAGTTGTCCACAAGTTTAGAGAGTGAAGTGTTGATAAATAGAATACGGACAAGAAGCATCAAGGTTTCTTCATCAAACTCAAGCATCCTCAACAACAACCTCAACTCATAAGGTCATTATGAGAAAGTAATAACAATTATAATCACAAGTAGGGCTGAGAGAGGTCATCAAATTATGGCAAATATATCCTTGGTCAAAGGACAACTAATAACTTTTACTTTTGATCCTTCACTTTATAATGAAACAACTTGAAGATTTTGAAAGAACATGTTATTAGTCATGAAGTGCAAATTCTAACACAAAGGATGTTTGCTTAGCAAAAGCTTGTAGCAAACAACTTACTTATCGAAAAGATAATTTCAACGATGATGTGGCATGGCAAAACTTAATGCAGCATTATATGGATGAATCCTCATCAACATCAGGTGTCTATTCTCTTTGGAAAAAGAAAGAAGTATGGAAATTGACTCAACATAAAAGTAAAGGAAAGGCCTTGTCAAAGGCAAGCAGGGAAAACTCATGTGCTATCCCTAAATCAAACAAAATAAAAATAAATTTGGGGAGGTGCATAGTTTGTCAACGAATGCTAATAGATAGCTCAATTACGTCTCAAGATGGACAAGTTTCGAGGAACGGCTCCCAAGTGGGAACGATCACATCCCCTTAATCTCCTTTGTTTATCACTGCCAAAGTTTCTCATTTCTCATAGACCAAGCGTGAAGGAGGGTTTGTTTTTTATATTATCTTTCGAGCTGGGCGCACTCACGTCAGTTCCTCCTCGTATTATGGGTTTGCAGATTAGACATGCAATCCCGGGTAAAATTTGTCCAACTTAAGAAGATCATGAATTACCTATTACTTCCTCATGAGCTAAACAAGAGGCACAAAACAGAAGATTTTGAACATTTAAGGATAACACATAAATTCTATACTTCTAGGAGTGGTAGGGAAATACCACGAATAGGAAGGTATGGTGGACTCAAATGGAAGATATTGTTTTCAGGGTATGGATGAACAAGCAGAAATCTGCTAGGCAAAGAGTTTGGCTAGCAAAGGCTTTGAGAGAACAGACAATTGATGCTAATTTAGATGCAAAACATATAAAGCATAAACATGAAGGTAGGCATAACACATCAAGTTGTCTTCCTTGTCAACATAACACTTCAAGCATAATAACATAAAGGTTTTGGCTATGTCACTACTTGGAAAAAATCATGCATGTTGTCAAGACCAAAGCTATGTTTGCCAAAATTAAATAAAGTTTTCAAAGCCATACCTGATATAAGGTCAATACTCCCCATAAGAATCATCATATAAGGTTGATTGCATGAAGAGAATACCAAGTGCAGCGAAGGAACCAATAGACTTCTCATTAATATTCCATCATAGATGACTTCACACTCACGGATACAAACTCTACACAGAAGGAGTGATAGACCTCAATGCAAACACCTATTTCATATAATAACTTCCCTAGACATGAGACGACTCTACTTGACTCTAACATAATAAGATAAGGATAAATATACCGGACACTCCCCCAAGCTTGGAACAAGCTGAGGGGTGCCATTACCCGAGGAGATTTACTCCTCATTCTTGTTGTTGTTATTGATTCTTCAGATCCCTGATGATACGGCGAAGGGTTTGATTTTCTGATTCCAAGACTTCCACTTGTACTTTCAGCACACGGAAATCTTCACAGAGTTGGTTGGTGATGCGGTAAGCTTCGGAGATGGTGGAGATCGTACGTTGATCTTCAAGTGAAGTATGAGGCCCTGAAAGGTTAAGAGAAAGATCATATTGAGGTTGCTTGGACCTCCTTGTTGTTGGGCAGTGATAATCTTGACTTCCTCTCTCACGGAGCGCTCCATCTCCGCTTGTCTTGTGGCAATTTCTTCTTCTGTAGCCCAATCAACGTGCTTCCCTTGGTTTAGATCCTTCTGGACTTGGCGTAGACGTCGCCCCAAGAAGTCTTCTCCGCTCGAACCACAAGAAGACATCTCTAAAAATAGCTTTATGTCCTAGCAGAAACAGCTCAAAAAGAAAACACACGAAATCGCGAGATATGGTGTCGGGACTATCCGGGCAAATATATAGCAAAAATTTCTGCAACATTAGGAAGGTAACGAGCCAAAGTGGAGTCAGAGACGGGCTCCAGGATGCCCAGGCGGCCTCCCGGCGCGGCCAGGAGGTAGGCCGCGCCAGGGGGCGCCTGGGCCCCCTGGAACTCCTCTCCGGCTCCAATTAGGCTCTGAATTTTCTATATTTTGCAAAATGCATAATCTGGAACTTTTATGGCGGTTCGCGATGTTTCCTTAACGTAATTCATACATTTTCTTATTCTGCTTCTGCTGGTGTCTGAAACGGGGTTGCAACATATTCTTCATGAGTTGTTGTGTGTATTATATTTACATCAACGTTGACGGGGTCTCCCGCCATGTAATGCTTGAGTCTTTGCCCATTCACAACTTGAGGTTTGGTGCCATCAAAATTATTAATCTTGATTGCACCTGGCCAGTAAACTTTATCACCGACATTAAATGGCCCTTCCCATTTGGAAAGTAATTTACCTGGAGAAAACCTGAAACGAGATCTAAATAACAAAACTTTATCACCGACATTAAATTCACGTTTCATAATCCTTCTATCATGCCACTTCTTTACCTTTTCTTTAAACATTTTAGCACTCTCGTAAGCTTCACTTCTCCACTCATCTAGAGAAGTCAAGTTCATGAGACGTTTTCCCCCAGCAACCTTTGGGTCAGTATTAAGCTCTCTAACAGCCCAGAAAGCTTTGTGTTCTAATTCTAATGGCAAATGGCAAGCCTTGCCATAGACCATCTTATACGGGGACATGCCCATGGGGTTTTTGTAAGCAGTTCTATATGCCCACAAAGCATCTCCTAACTTATTTGACCAGTCCTTCCTAGAACTGTTAACTGTCTTTTGCAAGATCAACTTGATCTCCCTATTGGTGAGCTCAACTTGCCCACTAGTTTGAGGATGGTACGGTGAAGTAATTCTATGATTGACATCATACTTGGCTAGAGCTTTTCTAAAAGCTCCATGCAAGAAGTGTGATCCTCCATCAGTCATGAGATACCTATGTACACCAAACCTAGGGAAAATTAAATATTTGAGCATCTTCAAAGATGTCTTGTGATCAGCACTCTCGGTGGGGATTGCTTCAACCCATTTGGTCACATAATCAACAGCTACTAAAATGTGAGTGTACTTGTTTGATGGAGGAAAAGGACCCACAAAATCAAAACCCCAGCAATCAAAAGGCTCAATCACTAGTGAGTAATTCATAGGCATCTCATTCCTCCTACTGATATTACCAACTCTCTGACACTTATCACAAGATAAAACATAATCTCTAGCATCTTTAAAGAGAGTAGGCCAATAAAAACCTGATTGGAGAACCTTATGTGCGGTCCTCTCGCCGGTGTGATGTCCTCCATAGGGAATGTCGTGACATTGCTTGAGAATGTCCTTCTGATCATGTTCCGGTATGCATCTACTCACGATCCCGTCTGGACCTTCCTTGAAAAGATGAGGGTCATCCCAAAAGTAGTGCCTCAAATCATGGAAGAACTTCTTCCTTTGCTGAAATGTTAAACTTGGAGGCAAATACTTTGCAACGATAAAATTAGCATAGTCTGCAAACCAAGGATCGGAAAGAGATTGTACTTTTACAATAGCAAATTGTTCGTCTGGAAAACTGTCGTTGACTGGGACAGGGTCATGCGGTATATATTCCATCCTTGAAAGGTTGTCCGCCACCAGATTGTCTGCTCCTTTTCTATCAACAGTCTGTAAATACAATTCTTGAAGAAGGAGTACCCACCTGATGACTCTTGGTTTGGCATCCTTTAATGTCCCTTGGATAGGGCATCCTTTCAATAGCTTCAATCTTCGCCTTGTCCACTTCAATTCCCCTCTCGGAAATCTTGTGACCAAGCATGATCCCTTTGTTAACCATGAAGTGGCATTTTTTCCAGTTTAGAATTAAGTTTGTATCCTTGCATCTCTGCAAAGATTATTAAGATTGTGGAGACAGAGGTCAAACGAAGTTCCATAGACGGAGAAATCGTCCATGAAGACTTCCACAATCTCCTCACAGAAACCATGAAAAATAGCAGGCATACATCTCTGAAAAGTAGCAGGTGCATTGCATAAACCAAAAGGCATACGCATGTAAGCATAAGTACCGTAAGGACACGTGAAAGTGGTCTTCTCTTGATCGGCAGTGTTGAAATGAATTTGAGAGAAGCCGGAGTACCCATCAAGATAGCAAAAGTGGGTGTTTTTAGACAACCTCTCTAGCGTCTGATCAATAAATGGCAGTGGGTAGTGGTCCTTCCTAGTTGCCTTGTTCAACTACATGTAATCAATACACATTTTATATCCAATAACAACTCTTTGAGGTATTAGTTCATGTTTATCATTAGGAACAACAGTCATACCTCCTTTCTTAGGAACACAATGAATCGGACTTACCCACCTACTATCAGCTATAGGATAGATGATACCTGCGGCTAGAAGCATGAGAATCTCCTTCCTAACCACGCCCTTCATCTTTGGGTTGAGTCGTCGTCGATGATCAACAACTGGCTTAGCATCGGGCTCGAGATTGATAGTGTGTTGGCAAATCGACGGACTAATCCCCTTAAGGTCATCAAGGGTATAGCCCAAGGCACCACGGTGTCTGCGAAGTGTCATAACCGCTCTTCTTCAAATCCTGAAAGGTTAGAATTGATAATGAGAGGATATATTTTATTTTCATCTAAATAGGCATACTTGAGCGTATCAGGCAATGGTTTGAGGTCAAACACCGGGTCTTCTTTTGGTTGTTCTAGGATCCCCAAAGGCTCAATTGGAAGGTTGTGCTTCAGGATAGCAGCTTGTCTTGCAAATACGTCGTCTAAATCATTTCTTTCCTACATATACATATCATTCTCGTGGTCTTCCATATATTGTTGCAAAGGATCATTAGGAGGAATAGCAATAGAAGCAATATTTTCAATAATTTTATCATCACTAAGTAAATCAGTACCATGAGGTTGCTTGGAGAATTTAGAAAAGTTAAATTCATATGGCTCACCATTGAATTCAACAGAAACTTTACCTTTTTTACAATCTATAATAGCACCACAAGTGCTGAGGAAAGGTCTACAAAAGATAATAGGGCAAAAACTATATTGCACTGAACCAAGTACGAGAAAGTCGGTAGGATACTTTACCTTTCCGCATAGGAATTCAACATCTCTCACAATTCCAATGGGAGAGATAGTGTCTTTGTTTGGTAGATAAATAGTGACATCAACTTCTTCAAGTTCACAGGATGAAATCTCACCCATGATCTCCTGATAGAGTGAATAAGGAATAGCGCTAGCACTGGACCCCAGATCGCAAAGCCCGTAATAGTTGTGATCTCCTATTTTGACAGATACAACTGGTGTACCTGAAATTTGGCTCTTATTCTTGGTTGTGACAATGTTAGTTGAAACAACACAAAAATTTATCTTGGAATCTGAAACATCATTAGTAACTAAATCTTTAACCATCGCAACTTGAGGATCAACCTTGATCAGGTCCTCAGGTTCGTCAGTTCTTCTCCCACTTTTATTCACTATGCCTGTCACAAAAGAGTGCTCCCTCATCCTTGTAGGAAAAGGGGGCTTTTCATAAAAAAACTTCCAGCAGAATAGGGTCAGCAACATGAATATCAACAGGTGACTCTTTAAAGGGTTTATGATATTGATCCTTCTCCTCCTTAGAAGAGTCAATGTGAGAGGCAAAGTTCTTACAAAAATCAATCATAAGCTGGGAATCAAGACCAATCTTAGAACAAAAGGTATTAAAATAATCAGTTTTCACATAACTCTCAATGTAATCATGCCCATAATTTATAGGGGGTTCAATACCTTTATCGATTTCCCAGTCTTCGGTATTCTTCTGGATCCTCTCGACGAGATCCCACTTTTCTTCGACACTTCTTGTTTGGAATACCCCGCTAGAGGAGGCATCCAACATCTCCTTATCCTAACGAGAAAGCCTGGCATGAAAAAATTCAATTATAATATCTTTGGGGAGTTCATGGATAGGACATTTGAACATTAGGGATTTAAGTCTCCCCCAAGCTTGAGCGATGCTCTCTCCTTAGCGAGACCAAAAGTTGTAGATGTAATTCCTGTCTCGATGAATTTCATGAAGAGGGTAAAACTTTGTATAAAAGAGAGACATAAGCTCTTCCCAATTAAGTAGATGTGAGTTATCAAGGAGCTTATACCAATATGAAGTTTTACCTATAAGCGATATTGAGAATAATTTCTTCATGATGAATTCCAGTGACACACATGCAAGCTTAAATAATGAACATAGTTGTGTTAAATATAGCAAGTCTTCACCGGATGTTTGTCTCCTGCATAACGATTAGATAAGACATGATTGATAATACCAGACGGTATTTTGTAAGGCACAATTTCAGTAGGGGTAGGAGTGACCACCAAAGTTGTGGGGCGTTTCCCCATAAACAACGATCAAAGAGTAGAGGTGTCCATAAGGACAAAAGCAGCAATGGCAAAATAAAAAAACAGGAATATAAAAACTTCCTTACCAGCTTCACTTACTAATAGCGCTATGCTCCCCGGCAACGGCGCCAGAAAACAGTACTTGATGACCCTCAACTGTAGGGGATCGTTTGTAGCGTTTTCGATAAATAGAGTGTCGATCCCAACGAGGAGCAGAAGGTATTGGCAAGTGAATTTGGTAAAGAAATAGCTGCATGAACTAAAAGATAACATTTTTAGGGTTTTTTTGGTATAAGCAACAAAAAAAGGTAACGACGAGCAAAGGAAAGAGCACTGAGGAGTAATGAGTGGCACAATCCTTTTAATCAAAGGAGAGGCCTAGCAACTGATCTTATAAAGTCTAAAGCGTTCTTGAGAACGCACGGGAGAAATAGTCACATGCTTTCGCCATATTCCGCATCGGTACTATGTGTTGTGTTTATAAGTGTTGAGTGGATGGATCTATGCTAGTACACCCTCTAGACTAAGATAAGTGCACTCTTATGATTAAACACCTTGCAAGCATCCGCAAATACAAGATAGTAATTACGGCAAAAGCTGCGAACTGGGGTTCAGGTTTCTGTCACTACGGCAACCCACCGTAAGAAATCTTTGTACACAATGCATTCCCCTAGGTCCTTTGATAAGGCGAATTGTTGAGTGTTTGACTCACACAACACCACTAGGAAAATAACAACACAACTTAAATATCAAACAACACATATTACTTCAACATCATATGACTACTAACAACTAGACTTCTCCCATGTCCTCAAGAACTTAAGTAACTACTCACAAGACATAAAAGAGATCATGATCAAAGGGGATAAATAGATGATAAACAATCTGGACACAATGCTATTTCTCCAAAAAAACTCAATAGCATTCATCACATGGTAGTAATCAACACCGGTAGAGTAGAGAGGACAGATAGTACGGGTTACAACACAAGTGGAACTTGTGAGGTGAGATTGGATGAAGATGAATGATAGATGCGAAGGTGTAGGGATGTCCTCATCAATGAAGATGGTGCTGATGTTGGGCATTATGTTGATGGTGATCTCGATGATGCCCGTGACAATGGTGATGACGATGGCGATTATCTCCCCTTCCGGGAGGTGTTCTGCCCGGCGGAATCTGCCCGCCGGAGATTTCTTTTCTCCTCTGTAGGTTTCCGCCACGGAGCGGCGGCGGAACTCGCGAAAACTCCCTCTTTTTAGGGTTTTTGGATGATGTGCGACATATAGGCCAAAGGGGGATCCTGGAGTGGCCCCAGGGGTCCAGGCGCCCTCCCAGCGCGGCCAGGGTGGGGGGCACACCAGGTGGCCGCCTGGGCACCCTGTAGCCCCCCTGTGGCCCCTCTTCGGCGTGTCTTCGTCATTCGTCTGAAAAATACCCTCCGTCGATTTTCAGGTAATTTGGAGGTATTCTTCTTCAGCAACTCAGCGTCCACTTTTTACCGCTGAATCTTGCGTCTGCTGCTTCGGCATCGGAAAGTTGCAAACTGTGTAAATTGAGCCAAAACAACATCAGAACAGCATCATATAATGAAATATATCAATGAAAAAGAGAGGATTACTATATAAAATAGTGATGCATGTTGGACGTATCACTTCCCACGACGGAGTCTAGTGATTTGTCCAGTGAAAAATCCTTCCATGCCTTGTAGAGATCCCTCTAGAATCTCAATGCCTGCATGCGCAGGCCCCACGGTGGGCTCCAAATGTCGTGGGAAAGTCACGACAGATGTCTGAAGAGTCGAACTTGACATGGGACCTTTGCTGCGAGGTGGATACAAGGAGGGAGTCGACATGGACAAGAGACTCAGCGGTTTACTCAGGTTTCAGCCCCTCTTTGTCTCGAGGTAAAGGCCTACTCCTGCTTATTATTGCGGGTGTCGACTCTTCGATTAGAGGAGTCCACTTATCGATTACAATGGTGTCGAATCATAACCTTGGTCTCGAGGAGATCTAGGTTATGTTGCGAGTTGTCTATTCCTGACTTGAGTTCTCTCTAGATCCCGTGGTCCTCGACTTATAAAGATGTCGGGTCCCGGGATTCCACGGTTCCGACTCCTACACGAAGTGGAGTCCTATTCTACTTTACAAATATACTTTGTTCTATATAAGGTAAGTCGAATTCCTTCTACGGCTTCGATCTCCACGCTTGGCACCTCCGGCTCATGGCCGGGTCTTCTCCTGTGGGCCTTTCTTGTAGAGTCAACATGTAAGCCTAAATGTCGGGTTATGGGCTTGGCTCGTCCACCCGAAGAGTTCCCCGTTGACCAAGAGTAGTTTGGTGGTTCCCAGGCAGGAGGCCTCGCCTTTAAGATCGTTGTTGTTTTTGTGTTAGCCTTATTAAGGCAGATCATGTGTACCGTGTGTTTGTACTCAGATACTATTTCTTCCGCTAACTTTGTACTCTCGAGCTGTTGTATTCGAGCCCTCGTGGCCCCTGGCTTGTATTAAACAGCTTGTATTATTGTTATTATTAGAATTGTGTTGCGATATCATGTCGTGAGTCCTTGATCTCGGCCGTGTACCTTGCTGATACGTCCCAAACGTATCTATAATTTCTGCTTGCTCCATGCATGTTTTGTGTGATATTGCTATGATCTAGATACACTTTCATACACTTTTGATTATATTTGGACTAATTTATTAACTCAGTGCACCCAGTGCTAGTTCCTACTTTCTGTTGTTTTTCTATTTCAGGTTTCCCCTTATTAAAAGTGCTCCAAAAATTCGGGAAAATCAGATAAAAAATTAGCATACCGGAAGCTTCCGAACGCACCTAGGAGGGGCCAGAGGGGACCTACTAGGGCCCCAGAGGGCCGCCTGGACCCCTTGTGGGGCCCCTGGCTGCCCCCCCCCCCTTCGCCTATATATTCTTTGTGACGCGAAACCTCCAAAGAGAGAACCCTTTTTCATGATCTCGCCTCTGTTCCGCCGCCGCCGCGCTTCCAAAATCGGGAGCGCCAGCATACCTCTTCCCGGCACCCTGCCGGAGGGAGGATTGACCTCAGGGAACTTCCAATCCACCATGGACGCTTCCCGGATGATCCGTGAGTAGTCTACCTTGGACCATGGGTCCGTGATCAGTAGCTATGTGATGTTCTCCTCCCCTCTTTGTTCTTCATGGTTTAGACCTCGTGAGCTGCCCTACATGATCGAGGCACATATGTAATTTTCTGCTGTTGCTATGCTGATTTGCTGGGATCTGATGGATTATGAGACTATGTTCAGTTTTTGATTGAGTAATATATTTGGTTATTATCTTTTATATTTTTGTTCCTAAGTAATTCTTGCATGTTCTCCGTTGCTGTTTATTGCTTTGGCCATGTAATAGGTAGTGAATCCAAGAGGGAACGTTATGCTCGATTGTGGGTTCATGCCCCCTGATGACATGCTTGAGTGACAGAAACATGAGTCTATGGGAAGTGTTGTTGCCACAAGGGGGAAAACAACGGTTCTTGTAACCGCGGTTGCAAGGATTGTTTACTTTACGCAAACTGCTTTTTAATGCAGTTGTCTGTTGCTTTGGGTTTACACTTTGGGTGGGGCTCGCAACTTAATACCAGTGAGATGTTCTGGATAGATATCTCAAGGTGGATGATTAGTAGTAGATGCAGTTGGATTTCGGTCTACTTATTTTTGCGTACTTCCCATGCTTTTGAGCCTCGTCCTTTCTCTGTAGCATAGTTAGCATTGCGGTGCGTTTTTAATCCTGTCAATTGCCCAGCTGTGATTTGTTTACCTCGCATAGCAGTTTTATCTCCTTTTGGGAGAGAGACATCACTAGTGAACATCACGGGACCCCGATCCATATTCTCATCACTGTTTACACGCTCTTTTATTTTCCTGCTTTTACTTTCTAGTTGCTATCACCATTATCTTTTATCTGTTGCGTTGATCCTTTGTGAATGACAAGGCCGGAGAAATTGACAACATCTCTGTACTCATTGGGAAGCAAAGTTATTTGTGTCGTGTGCAGGTCCAGGTGAAGTAAACAACCTTCAATTGTGAACGACACCATTGTTCACTTCACCGCGTACTTATCATTATCGGAGTCCTACTGGTCGACACTCTCAACATTGGTATCTTCACCAAGGGTGTGGCTCCCCGGCTCAGAGGACCAGAACGCCCCATGCTCCAGCCCAGAGATCAAGTCTTCTGGAACACGGCACTGCTTGATATAGAACTGAACATCTTGCTATTACTCCCTCCGATCCATATTATGGATCGGAGGGAGTAATAAATATACGGGTACAAAGGGTTTATTACAACGCTGGCGGAGCGAGACGGATAACAAGCTTGCTCCTCAAGCTCGCCACGGATCTACATCAAGCAGCGGACTAACTCTCTAGAAGCGGAATATAACTCGGCAGCGGAACAACGGCGACGGTGATGAACTCCACTCCACAGGGACACTGGCTGGGACACCTCCTAGCTCTCAAACACCGGGAACGTCGTCCTACGCGTGCAAAGCACGGCCTGCAAATCTGGCATGACACGCCAGGTCAGTACATCGAATGTACTTGCAAGCCAACAACAACCATGCACCAAGGCAAAACAATAACATGGCATATAGGTTAAATTCTATTAATGAACATCATGCAAGCGGATAATCATCAAGCATATCATCAGTATAATATCAGCATTTTATCAACATTAAGACTAATGCACAATCAATCATCGTTTAAGGTCACATGGACCCCTACATGATCACCACCTGATCATGTGGCTTACCTCGGAGTCCTTACCGACTCAGGCATCGGTCATCGCATGACCATCAGCATACCTGGATCGTCGCACGATCATTCACGAGTTAGGTGTCCTCCATTGCCACCCAACCAATTCAGTCATCATATCAACTTACCATGCTCATGCAACAGAACTCATGTTGATCATGTGTGACCTACTGTGAACTGTGTCCATTACCGTGGACTCGTCTATTCGAATAGATTTTGTGTAACACTCTGCAGAGTTTGTGCACGTTACCCACACTATGGAGTTCTTCCTCCGTCCAGTACCCCAGAACTTGTCCCACAGCATCCTTGGAACTCGTATCGAAGGAGTGGACTAGGAATTCTCCAACGAGACTGTTCTACCGCCTGTCCCTCTTACCGCATCACCGACATGCTTTGCAAGTCATGCCTTGGGTAGCCCCGTGTCCTCCAGACACACCAGCCATTGCATGGCAACTGACCGTCGCACGGTCCATAAACTTTGTCCCAATCGGGGACGGGCCCAAGACATACCTGGCTCTCAAGACTACCGCCGCCTACCTGATCAGGGTAGTCTGTGCGCGCATAGCCTTCCCTACTAGGGGATGCGCATAAGAGAAACAACCGATAGACCGAGCCAAGGCCTTGCCATTAAGGCGAGTGTGGCTGCACCAGATAAGCTCAGTTTGGCGGCACCTGATCAACTTGGCATGGAACATGTCTTCAACGGCAACCACAAGCATTAGGTGCAACATGAGTATTCATATAACATTGTCATGCAATACATGGGGAATCATCCAAGGTACAATTATAGTTGTAACATTTCAAGCATGTTTATATGATTAACTTAACCAAGTTAAAATGATCAATACGATATCAACGTGATATTAACATATAGTATTATCATGAGTACGATGGAGATTATGATTCATACAAGCATAGGATGGTGATGACATGATTAGAGCATAAACATAACATGACAACTGCATATTATGATCATCATAGTTTTAAGCATATCATGGATATAACATGGTTATACGGTAATCAAAACAACATGATCAAGGCATAACACGAAAGTTGTATCACCGAAGGTCAAAGCATTTTTAAAGCACGTCAAAGCTTTACGAAGGTGCAAAACATGTTGTGGCTTGCCTTCACCAAAGGGGGTGTGAAGAAGCTCCGGGTCTTCAACACAAGCAAAGCCATGAAAAGATTTTATAAAAAGGCACGGATAAAAATGGGTCAAACTCCACTTTTGTTTGAACAGCAAATAACAACATTAAAACATGGCATGAAACCTATGCCAAAACGAAGAGGAGCTCGAAACTAAAACAACACAAAAAGAATAGCCTCGTTTGGACTTACGGTTGCGGAGATATGAGGGAAACAGGATTGGGACTGATTTTTTTGGTAGAAATGCGCTTTCGGTGCAGTGAAAGCGCACTTTTGGCTGAAGCATAGGGAAGATACGCTTTCGGCATGGGAAGGCGTATTTCGGGCCGAAGCAGAGAGAAATACGCTTTCCTTGGGGAAAGCGTATTTTTTCGGAAATCCGCCTCCACTTAAAAGAAAACGGGCCCGGGGTCATCGTCACGTGTGGCTTACAAGCGGGACCCACCCGTCAGAGCCCGGTTCTCTCTCCTCCCCTGCTTCCTCTGTTTCAGGCCGAACAGAGCATCGGCCGCGGGCCGAGACGGCTCGCCGCCGTGGATGGGGACGGGGGAGCTCGCGGATGGGAGTGCAGGGCGCGGCTCACCGTGGAGGATCCGTCGGTGACCGTGGCGTCTCGAGGGGTGGCCAGCAGCGTTGTCGCCGTGGCTGGCGTGGCGGCCGTGGCGGCAGCGCGGCCTCGGGCCGTCGGGGCTGCGGGGAAGAGGCTCTGGCGGGTGTAGGGGAGACTCTAGGGGCTAGGGGAGATGCGGGTGTGGTCCAGGGAGAAGGGGGCGGCTCCGGTGGCGCCAATTTTGGCCGTAGCCCGGCGGCGGTAGTAGAGGCCATGGGGAGCAAGGAGTGGACCTGGCGAGCAATTAGAAGAGGGGTCGTGCTAGGAGGAGGTAGGGGAGCTGCTGGTGTGCTCCAAAGCTCTGGGGCAAGCCCCTTTTAATGGGGGAGGGCGGATTTGAGCTCGGGGCCAGGACAAACAGGGTGCGGCCATGGCGTGGATGAGATGGCGAGCATCGTGCAGCGCCGAGGAGGTTCGAGAGAGGGCACGCGTGCTGGAAAGCCTTGCGGTGCAGCAGGACACGAAGAAGAGGACAGGAGCACACTATGGCAGGAAGTGGACGCATCGGGCACGCGTGGAGCGTGGCCAGAGCACGCCTGATGCAGCCGAGAGCGCGGCCACCAAGGGGAGGTTCAACCAGGGGAGGTTTCACCATGGCCAAAGATGTCTAGGGGAGGCTCCTTCGAGTGCTGATCACAGTGGTGTGTCTGGCTGGCAAGGTGGTGCACTGTGGTGACCTCTATCTCAAGGATAAGATTGATGCAGCAAACTTGGAGCAGAAGCATAGCTCACATGGTGGGGGTTGGGGTGGTGCCAGTTGTCTTCTGGGATTAGGATAGGAAGGACTAGTGATCTGGAAGGTTTGGGGTCAAAAGGGTCAATGCACATGGCACTTCCTTTGCAATTGTACCATGGTGGCAGAAGGTGTTTGTATTGTGGTATGGCTTGTACATTGCTCCCCTAAGCATTATTTTTGTCTGAGCTCAATCATACATCAAGGTGAGTAGATGTACCAAATTTCATCTCAAATGGAGCAAGGTAGCTAGTACTTCCTTTGCAAATGCCCAAATAGGCCAGAATGCAAAGTGGTAGCTAGCATCTCATAGGATTGATGGAATTGGCTGAAAATTGATGGAGTGAGGTTGTTTGGTGGTGTGCACATGTGTATAAAATATCATGGCCATTGGACAAGCCTAGCTAGCACTTGCTTCACAAGGTGTCCTGCTGACCAGAAACTTCCACATGATGATGCACACACATGGGTGCTGGGCTTTGGCTCAAACTTGGTTTGGTGGAGTCATTTGGGTGTGGTAATGTGCACAAAAAGTTTCAAGGAAAATGGGATCCCCTATCATGCACTTGCTTCACAATGCCCCCTTGCTGCATCCAAACTTTGGGAATTTATTGTGGGAGTTTGGCTAGGCAAAATGTGGTGGAATTTGGTGTAGGCCAATGATATGATCATATGAGATTTCACGAAAAGTTTCACCAGGATTGGATCAAGATAAATGGCACTCCCTTCACAAAGCTCCAATCTGCCTCCACAGACAAATCAATTTTTCTAGAGGAAAAATCCACTTGGGCCATGCAATGCTTTTGGAGAATTTGGCAAGATATAACATCAAGAGAATGTGGGAATTATTTGGGGATTTATGGATCAATAAAAATATGGGTTGCTTCACAAACCTCAAATAATAGGAATATCCCTTTTATTGGAAAAGGAATATATGGATTGAATAAAATGGTGGCTTGGATGGGATGGATCAATGGAATGACATGGGAAAGGCTTGGAAACAAGGGCTGCTTGAGCATGGAAAGAAAATATGCTCAAGTTTTAAGTCCAAAGAGGTGCTCAAATCCAATCAAATGGCAAATCCAGAAATAAATCAGAAAAGTTTTTGGAAAAAGAAAGTTCCAAAATCCAGGATGTCACAAACCTACCCCCCTTAGAAAAATCTCGTCCTCGTTATTTGGTTGCTCAGGGAACCATTGCAAACTTACCGTCCTTAGGAAACTCATTGCTTCTCGGATTTCATTTTTTGTCCATATTGTTCCCTCAGTAGCATCCAATATCTCTGCTCAGGGGGCTTGCTTCACCCAATCCGTATATCTGACTGAACGTTCTTCCTGGCCATATCAGATCCTTTCCTACTGACTTCCATCCTCATGTCCGCTGACTTGCATGATAATGAGATGTCTTATCATGGGCTAAAGGCTGACAATACCCATATTATTCTCGTGGTACCTCGGGCTTATCTGCGGCACGGTCTTGAATCCTTTTGTGTTGACCTCTTCGAGAACAAGAGCTTGGCCTTCACGGGTAACTGATATCTCAGGCTGATTACAGTCGTGGTGTTCCATGGTGCGGGACTCTGACGGACGGCACCTCAGGCTGCATCACATTGCTTTTGGCTGGTCCATCATGAGTATGAATCTGGGTCGGAGCACAAATTCTGAATGTTTCCCCATGCTGAGATTCACTTGTCCTGCTGCCATATCCATGGGTGGCGATAGACCGTGTTAAGCTCCAACGCGGTATTTATAGTCAAAATGCTAAGCTGGATAGATGATCTTTAGTGAAGCCGACTAGGGTATCTCGGCCGAACCGACAATTTCGAACTTGAGTAACTGCTTGGGCTGACGGGCTGGGTACGCGGTCCTTAACCGATAGAGTGAGATTTCTTCGATGTAGATGTCTATGGTGGTCCATATGACGACAACTGATCGCGGCAAAATATGGCCCTAAGTTCCATATGATTCATCCTTTTGCCTTACCCGTCGGGCTCGCAAGAGTTGCATACTTTTGACAGCTTGCGAGGTACAACGCTTCTTCTTGTAGCATATATTGCAGTGCGATCCAACATGGGCCATGTCTGTCTGCCCTGGGTCTTGTTACTGTGGCAATCATCTTCTTGTGCTGGCTTCACCTTCGTCAACATTCTTTCCTTTGTACTGTTTGCATAACAACTTATTGTTCTGTCGGCATCTTCCTCTGAGACAGATGGGTTACCTTCACCTTTTGTCTTTTGGCTCATCCTGATAATTTTGGTTGCAATAGCTGGGGCTTCAAGATTATCCTTCTTCGGGGCCTTGTCGGACTTGAGGAGTTGACCCTCACGATTGGGGTAAGATCCAATGCTTCCTTGCTTCCTTTCCTCAGGGTGTTCCTTCATGACTTTGCCAGTCTTTCTTCCAGGCTGAGGTGTATATCCGATTTTTCTGCTGGCTTGTCTCCCGAGAGTTGCGGTCCTTTATCGCTTTCCATGTGTATACTCTTTCTTGATTACGAGCAGGGTGGTATCCACACCGGGGTAGCTCGCATCCTTGAGAATAAATGCCCAAAAATGTGCGGGGCCTGACAATGCTGAAGCCTTTTCTTCCTTTGAATAACTGTCTTTCTGACAATGCCGTTGCAGGCATGATGATGTGTTGAGGAAGACTGGATAGCTTGTCTGTGAAGCTTCGCTGAGGTAGCTTGCTGGGGAAAACTGGGTGCCGTATCTCGAAAGCTTTCTCCGGTGGTTTATCGAGGAAGGCGGGGTGTCGTACACGGGAAGTTGCCTCGATAGCTTGCTGAAGAAGACTGGGTTGCCTTGCCTCGGAAGCTTTCTGATAGCTTGTTGAAGGGGATATATTGTCTTGTCTTTGAAGTTTTCCTCTTTGCGCTGACGGTATACCGGTTCCTTGTATTGAAAGTTTCTGCGGCCGGTCGCTGTAGGCAGCTGGGTGACTTGTGCTAGAATCTATCCATGGCGTACTGAGCACGACTGAGTGTCTTGCACCGTAAGCTTCACTCTATGACTAGTGGTAGAAGATTGAATGTCTTGGCCGAGAAAATGTCTGGATAACGTACTGAGGAAGACTGATACAATGTACATGTCGGTTGTGCCGGGTATCTTGCTGCGGAAGGCTGGGGTTCCTTACGGCTGAAACTTTCCCATCCTGACATGGGGAAAAATCTGAACGCGGCGTCTGCCAAATTACTGACTTCTGGCTTGTTAGAGGTAAACATTCTCCCAATCATTGTCTTGCTGGATTCTGACTTCATGATACATTCTGACTGTCTTCCAGAGTATACTGAAATTTCTTGCATCGGATAGGATTGTCGCTGGTGTATGTTGTCCCTCGGACATTTACACTTTCCTTTGCTTGAATCTTCACGGCTGCCGTAGTTGATGCCGACTTGATTCACCTGAGGGCTTTGGTTGCATCCATATGTGAGCCACATAGTTCAATGCAGTCGGGTATGAGTCCCTTCTGACTTGCTGATTTCCCGATTCCTTGCGGCCTTTCACCGATGGAATCTTCCTGGTCATAACGGTTACCGGAATGATGTTGTCTTGACTCGAAAGTTCATCCAGGAAGAACTTCTACTGGATCTCCATATTCCCAATGCATTCTGTGTGAATCCTTCTTGACTTGGTCCCTTCAAGATGCTTTGCGATCTGCCACTGAGTCTTCGAGGTATGCGGGGTTATGAGCAACTTTCCATCAGGGCGGATAAGGTGACACCAAAGATCCAAATGAAGACGGAAATGAAAACCAACGAAGACACCCACGGAGCGAAGATCGACATCAATCGATAGAAGAATCACTTTAAAAGTTTTAGCGGTAGTTGATGACCATCTGAATCCCTTGCATAAAACCGGCAAATAACCCAGCAGCCACCAGAACGATATTTACAACTTAGATATGGGACGTTTACTGGAATAACTCAACCACGGCTCAAGACGGTTGACCAAGAATCAGCTCAGAGCATGAGACAACGTTGATTAAGAAGAATGCAGAGGTCCCTAAGACGGCCGAGGAAACAGCTCAGAACATAGGGTCTCCACTACGAAGAGAAACTCAACAGCTGCCCGAGACGGCCGAGAAAACAGCTCAGAACACGGGACGGTTGTTGAAAAGAGAAATTAAAATTAGGCATCCACCCCAGACGGCCGACAATGAATCAGCTCAGAACCAGGCGTGGTGGCATCCACCCCATCCGCGTGCTACTTGCTTGACGGGGCGCGGCTTGTCAGATTTTGATTTTCTTAGCGCCACAAAGAATGGTTTCATGCCCGTCTCTCTAAAGCTGATTGGTGGTAACCGGCTCCAAGGAACGGTGCATTTAAATGGATTCTAACTCCGAATGGTTGCAGAAGTGTCTTGGAGAATATCGGTCCAATGGGAACGATATGTTTGACTCAATAGAAGAGTTGGAAGACATGGATAAGCTAGGACAAGGTTTTGTGTCGGCTGATCCATTCGAAGAGGTAGACATAGGAGATGGTTCAATTCCGAGGTCGACGTTTGTGAACAAAAATCTGGAGGTCGATTGTAAAGTTAAAATAATTGAGCTGTTGAAAGAATATATTTGTTGCTTTGCGTGGGAATCTAACATTCTTAAGAAGTTGCTCCCAATTCTCTTTGCATGCAAGATGTCCACCTCAACATACCACTAAGCAATGTATTTAATCATGCACACATGCCAACTCAGCTATCTTTTAATGTGTAAGCTATCCACTTCAGCATCCTAACCACGTCATCAACTAAATGAAGGATCCACCATAGGTTGCCAACAAATCGTGTGATTAATTTAGTTTTTATGATGCAGTAATTCATTCCCTGGTCACAAAAGAGACCATCGTTTCCTCTTCAATTCAGTTACAACTACAGAACGTACCATGAATTTTGGAACTACAGCACGTACCCATCACAAGATGCACAATAGAGCACCACCTTCTGTATCCTTCGATTGATTATTCTCGCATTTATTTCCCCATGTAACCCAGGGAGTCCTCCACTCCTCCTTCCTACAGAAAGATTTTGCCCTGGCTATATAGTAGGATGTGGCTCCTGGGATCCTATCTCTCTATGAGGACGCTACTCCGCCACGACTGTCGGTCCGAATCTTCCTAATTCTCTCAGCATATGTTCCCCTCCGGTGTGGTGACTGTGTCATCCAGATGGTATTTGTGGTGGACTGGTCCTCCTTTTCCTTCTCTCTCGTCGCTCCAGTCAAGGTATCTTCGGCGTTGTTGGGGATGTTGGATCCGTTCCGTTCCACTGGATCGGATGAACCACTGGGGTTCCATAGTTGGCCTTCTTTCCGATCTGATGGCGACGCCGACCTCATCCATCGAGCGGACATGATGCCGGACAGGGCCCTAGCCAGCCATAGGGTGAAGGGGTTTCTTTTGGCCTTGGACTAGACAGGTGGCGACACAGGGCAAGCCTTTGGTGTTAGCGAGAACTTGGAGGAGCGTTGGATCCAACTCCTTACCGGTGCAGTCCTGACGGATTCATAGACGAGCTTCTACTGCGGCAATGGTAGCTTTTTTTGGCAAGCCAACTTCAAGTATGATCTCTCATCTCTAATTCTGTATACAATAGCCCCAGTCCATGTCTCATCTAGGTACCTCCCGTTCTGGTGCTCTCATGTGCATCCATCATGGTAACCGTCAATACCACGTGTGTCGCCACCGATTGTTGATACGGTGAGGATATTTCTCTCACTCCTCGTTAGTTACCCCAAGTGGAAGGTGAGATGTAGAGAGCAGAAAATTTCCCTCGGTTAAGATACCAAGGTTATCGAACCAGTAGGACTCCAAGAGATACAAGAAGGTGACAACGGCGCCAGAAATTAGGCGGTTGACGTGGACCTGCACACAGCAACAAATAACTCTGCTCCCAACGAGTACAGAGGAGTTGTCAATTCCTCCGGCCTTGTCGTTTACAAAGGATCAACGCAAGAGATAATAATAGTGGCAACTGAAAGTAAAGACTGAAAGTAAATTGAGGGTGTAAACAATAATGTGAAGATGGACCGGGGTCCCGTGATTTTCACTAGTGATGTCTCTCTCCCAAAAGACGATAAAAGTGCTAGCGAGGTAAACAAATCACAGTTGGGCAATTGACATGATTATGAAGGCACCGCAATGCTAACTATGCTGCAAAGAAAGGAAGGGCTCAAAAGCAATGGGCAGTACGCCAAGGTAAGTAGACCGAAATCCATCTGCATCTACTAAGAATCATCCACCATGAGATATCTATCCAGAACATCTTGCTGGTATTAAGTTGCGAATCCCACCCAAAGTGTAAACTCAAAGCAACAGACAACTGCATTAAAAGAACTTTGCGTAACGTAAACAATCCTTGCACCCGCAGGTACAAGCACCGTTGTTTTATCCCTGGTGGCAATAGCACATCCCCTAGTCTCATGTTTCTGTCACTCAAGCTAGACATCAAGGGGTTGAACCCACAATCGAGCATAACGATCTCTCTTGGAGTTGCAAATAAAATACTTGGCCAAAGCAAATACCGCAACGGAGAGCATGCAAGAATTTACTCAAGAACAAAATATAAAAGAGAAGAACCAAATATATTACTCATCACAATCTGAACATAGTCTCATAATCCATCAGATCCCAACAAACTCAGCATAGCAACAACAGAAATTACATAGATGCCTCGATCATGTGAGGCAGCTCACGAGGACTCGAAAGTGGAAGCACAAAAGGGGGAGAGACAGATCACATAGCTACTGGTCACGGACCCATGGTCCAAGGGAAACTAGTCACGGTACATACGGGAGGCGTCCATGGCTATGGATGGTCTCCCGGAGGGGGTAGCTTCTCCCGGCAGGGCGCCGGAGCAGCTTCTCCACGAATCCCCGATCTTGAAACGGCAGCGGCGGTGGAACAGAGGCGAGATCGCGAAAAAGGAGTCCGTCTTAGGGGTTTCCACCCCGAGGGGTAAATATAGGCGAAGGGGGGCATCGAGGGGACCCACGAGGCAGTCAGGAGGGTGCCTGGCTCGGCCTAGGGTGGGGCCGCGCCACCTGCCCTCCTGGCTTCCTCGTGGTGGCCCCCCTTCCCTCTTTTGGTGATTCCGGAAGCTTCTGTTGCGCTGATTTTTTATATATTGTTCCCGGAATTTTTGGAGCACTTTTAATGGCCGGAAAACCTGAAATACAAAAACAACAGAAAACAGAAACTGGCAACTGAGTTCACTGAGTTAATAGGTTAGTCCAAATAGGTTCAAAATGTATGAAAGTTCAAGCAAAACATGTCAAAGTCACACAAAACATGCATGGAGCAAGCAGAAATTATAGATACGTTTGGGACGTATCAACATCCCCAAGCTTAATTCCTGCTCGTCCCCGAGTAGGTAAATGATAACAAGCATAATTTCTGTGGTGACATGCCACACAACCAAAAAGGACTTCTAAGTAGACCAATCAAAGCATGCGATTCAATTCAAGTCTTAGCAAGCAAGAGTCTATATTAGCATTGACACAAGCAACAAAAGAACAAAAGGTGCAAGAGCTCTTGCTTTCCGTGACTCGAATGTCTCCAAATTGAGTTTGCGTGCAAGCAAGGGACTGGGAAATACGAGAGAAAAAAGTAAGGTTGTTGAGAACAACTATCTACTAAAGTTTCACACTTGGTCTCCTTTGGATTCTTATCTGGACTCGTCCCCAGACCACTAGCCAGGTACAAGTCAAACTGATCCACTCCCTTTCGATATTTTGAGCACTCATGCAATGGATGAGTGTGAGCAAGAAAGTTGACACCTAAAAGGCGAAACAGAAAGAAGGTGGAGGAGGAAGACAAAAAGGTGTGAAAGGCTCACATCAATGAGGACAATCATAGGCGAGAGAAGGCCATATGATAGATATGATGTGAGGAGAAGGGATTGCCATACAACGGATTCACATGTGAGCTAAAAGCTTGTCGGGACCCGGGGTTAGCGTATGCAAGTCCCGCTACGACATAGTCATATGGAGAGCCGAGAACCGTACCCACTTGTCTAAGCAGACAAGGCCAAGCACAGAACGTTCTCGGAAAGCATCGTACGTGAGGGGCATCCCATCCAGGCCGGATGATCAACTGAGATGGGTCCTCATCGTCCGCACACAAGTATATTTATATGGGTGATGAACTCCCATATTCAAAGACAAGTCGCCTCAACCATACTATCGACTATCTCATAACTCTTACATAGACGTACTCCAGCCCGATCACTTAGTCGGGGTCTAGGGAAGGCTCGATCATACCACAAAGTGTGCACGAGACGGAGTCTCGAGCAATCGCATCGCGATGCCCCAAGCTGCGCACATCTAAGGGACACTTGGTGTATGAAAGACCGCCAGCCAGATCGCAACTAAGGTCTCGAAAACCCATACAAAGACATGCATGTTATAAACATACACGCAGCACACATGCCTTGTATGAACAGCAGGTATCATTGCAATTCTCTAGAAAGTATACATTTTATTGATAACTCTCACAGAGTGCACACAGAGATCACAAGCATGTGATCCAACATTACAACACACAAGCGGAAGCAAAGTAGGTCTGAGTACAGACAAGTTTAACAAATGGCTTAAGAAGCCTTATTTAAACACAAGCCCTCCACGAGGGAACCAGTCGTCTGACTGGGACTAAACTAGCTTGGTCTTCAGTCATCGAGCTCGATGAAGAAGCCACCTTCGGGGTCAGTGGGTTCATCTAAAACATAGAATAAGCAAACGTGAGTACAAAGTCGTACTCAGCAAGACTTACATAGGAGCTATACTACTCATGCACATGATTCAAGGTAAAGGGAGGTGGGGTTCAATTGCAGAAGTGTCAGCTTTGACTTGGCTAGTCCTGAACTACGAGTACTAGACTTTGAGGTAAGAAGCGTACACGAGTCCACTACTTTCTCCAACCAATTACACCACTATGGTGCCTTCCTCGACTTCCCCACGAGAAAGCACGACATAGCACTCACACTTATCTTGGTGTATTTTAGAAGTATCCAGTTCAAGTTGTCTAATAATCAAGCTAAGATTTCCAAGCAGTCCTTAACCGCGGACGCGGCTATTCGAATAGTTTTGTTAACCCTGCAGGGGTGTACTGCTACACACACAGATCATCAGTTACCGCCCTTGTACTCGACACCGTTCAAGAAGTGTCGGCGAGGATGCTCACCACAATTGTTACCTCATAGCCGATCTAGTCCAAGAAATCCGCCTACCTGGGTTGGCTACCACTATCGTGAACCCGGCCGGTTTACCGAAGTGGACCCAGATGATGTGTGCGTGGTGCATAAGCCGGTCTCGGTTGAGCCGTTCTCTCACTTAGCAGCCAGGCCACAAACCTACCAGAACTCCGAACTATTGCGACATCTGGACATCGAAAGGGATGAGTTAATAGGTTGAGAGGGGTCAGTGAGCCCAATGTGTGGTTGTACTCTTCATCTTGGATCACCACACAAGAACTCGAACTTAGGGCGGTGTTCAACGAGACAACGCACTGTGTACTCCTACACAGCCTCTCATCGTTCACCTTGTATTAGGGTAGATTCACCAACACATTTCCACCATCAATAACATGATCACTACCATCCCGACTCACATAAAAGTAACATCATTGTATCACTCTAAGCATGCAATAAGCAGTAACAATTGCATGGGCCACATGATATCAATCAACTCCTACATTTGCTAGGATTGTGGTTTGCTTACTACTGTGAAAAAAGATAGGTCATGCAAAGGAATGGATTCATCTATGCGGCAGAAAC
Source organism: Bromus sterilis (assembly GCA_950022295.1). NCBI lineage: Eukaryota > Viridiplantae > Streptophyta > Magnoliopsida > Poales > Poaceae > Bromus > Bromus sterilis. The sequence goes on along the minus strand of OX465599.1, from coordinate 275,123,545 downwards.
GTAGCATGGTAATCATCCTATACAATGCATAAGCGAGACATGAGAGGGAATTGGGATTTTATCGACATGATCAATGGGGGTTTGCTTGCCTTGCTGACGAGGTTCGGGTTCAGGGTCTTAAACGAAGGGGGATGCCTCCTGTTCCGGTTCCACCTCTACTCGACAAACAACAAACAAGGTAGCAAAGTAAATACAATGCACAAACACATGGTTGAAGGTTGAAACTTGATGTATATGCTTTGATGTGTGAAGCAATTCCACTTAAATGGGGTATTTGCAATTGAATTTGCAAATTTAAACTCCACATGTGATTTCCAATTTAGCCAAGTTGTATATGACATTGTTTGATCAAGTTAAACCATTTTGAAATGTGTATGATATGCCTCTGAAGTTCAAGTATAATGTGGTATGTTGCTATGGTTCAAATTGCAAAAACATTTGAAAAGAATTTGATTTAATTCCATTTAAACCAAATAGAAAATGCTACTGGTCACATTTTAAATTCAACTCAAACATGGTTGAAAGTTGGATATTTGGATAGATAATTTTCTCCTGATCATTTTTCATATATTATTTGTTAAATTTGGAGTTAATATGAATTTTCTATGAATTTCCAAAGTTGAAGCCTTTTATGGTATTTCTCTATTTTCTTTTAATCTGGAATTTCAATTACTGCGTGAGCACTGAGTCAGCATGACATCAGGGGTTTTTGACCCAGTCAAACTGACATGGGGGCCCCATCAGTCATGGACTCAGGGGCTAATCCCCTCTCTGTTTAAATAAACAGGAAGGATTAGGGGGCCTGGGGCCCACTGTCAACATCACTAGGGGTGGATTAGGGGGTTAACCAAGCCGGACACGTCAGTCCCGCCGGTGGCTCAACGCCGGAGACCAAATCTGCGGCGGCGCTCTGCTCTCCTCCTCTCCTGGCCTCCATTCGAAGCGCTAAAACCACCGGGACGTAGCCCATGCTCTCGCACGTCACCTGGTGCACGCGGGCGTCCAAGGAGATGACCATAGCGACGACGGCGACCTCGCCGGCGGCAACAGAAGCCCGGCGAAGAGACAAATATCGCCACAGTGCACCAAATCAAGCAAGCGCTAGATCATTCGGCGCGTGAGGTCATAGTGAAGACAACGGACAGGTTCTCGAGTTCATTTGCTTCACGGGTGCTCGCTGACGAGCACACCGGCGACGAGGAGCCACGGCTCCCATGGCGAATCGGGCTAGAAAGAGGGAGGGGCGCTGTGAGCTTGGGGGAAACGCTCACCAGGCTACAGAGAACCCGACGAGGTAGTCGACGGAGTCGGGGAGGGAACATAGCCGGAGTATTTGACGACGACGAGTCGCGGATCCGGCGAGGGCTCGAGGGCGATCGCGGCGGCTTGAGTCCTAATCACGGCTCCATCTGCTTCGGGAAGAGGAAGTCGATGATGACGAGTATGAGGGACACAGCAGCTTGAGCTCTAGGGCATGGTGGCCACGTCGTCCACGGCGGTGCGCTCCAGTGAAGCTTCGGGCGGCGACGAGATCGAGTGTAGGAGGAGGGGGAAGAAGCTCTGGAGGGGGGGAATGGATCGGGACGGCCGAGAGGCGTCTCCAGGCGGGATAACGATGCTTGTGAGGCCTCCAGGCAGGCAGGTGGCGTGGCGGCCGCGGCATGCCGGCCACCGAGCTGCTTGCCGCCGCGCTGGAAGAAGACAAGGGGGTCCAGGTGGGCTTGGGCCAGGGGGCGATGAGTTGGGCCGAAATGGCCAGGTAAGCTCTTTTTCCTTTTTCCTTTCTGTTTTCTTTTCTGCCTTTTTGTTTTGTTGTGCTAAATAAATAGCTAGGCCTTTTATTAAATGTTGAACCTTTTTATGTGGCTTCACAAGATACTAGGTTAGCCACTTGTAAAGTTTCAACATTTTTAAAATTCAAATTATTTGAAACTTAAATCAAATAGGGGTTTTTGATTAATTCCAAGGCACTGTTTGAATATTTGAAAAATCCATGAGCATGGGTGGGTCCCACATCACTTGATATGTGATCACACTCATTTATAAGACTTTTCAAAAATCAAACATGAAATTTTGGAGAAGATTTATTTCTGGCCTTTTGAATTAATTCATCTAGGGGTGTTCCTTCTCCCATTTTGCTTTTGAATTTGATTTCAATGACTTCTTTTGAAATCTTTAACATGATGCAAGATGACTTTGATCCTAGCACATTACCTAACAGAGGGTTCTGACAAAGCTCTCCAAGGGAACTAGTGGGGGTGCATCTAACTTGCTTGCTCAAGAAGACCTAGAGCTCGTTTGAGGAGGCTCATCATTGGAATATACAAGACAAGTTCTATAGTGTGAAGGGTCCCCACATAGCTATATGCATGATGATGATCTCTATGGAGTACAAGGGATAGAAGATGAAGTACTAGTGTGGATCTCTCAAAAGGAATAGTAGTATGCCCCCTTCTCTCTTTTTATTTTTTTTCTATTTTTTGGTGTCCTCAATGGCTCTTTCTATTTAACTCTCATTTGTCCTCTTTGGGATCTTTTGATTTTGTCCTCTTTGGGATCTTTTGATTTTGTCCTCTTTGGGATCTTTTGATTTTGTCCTCTTTGGGATCTTTTCCTTACTTTAGGGGCAATACTCTATATTTTACAAGAATATAGGAGATCTTTCACACTTTACAAAAGTACTCACATAAAGAAAATGTAACTATCATGATGAAAATGTATGCCTCTGCCAGGGTAGCAGGATATGCAATGATACTAGCGCATCATGTAGAAATGATTAGGGCAAGGCCCAACTAGCATGCGGCTCATCGATCAAGCAAGTAGCATGTATGGCATGAAGATCAAGTCATGAGAAGGTGGATGTTGCATGGCAATGTATCTCGGAAAGGCTATGGAAATTCCTTGATAGGTAGGTATGGTGGCTGCTTTGAGGAAAGATATAAGGAGGCTTATGATGACAGAGCGTATCGTGGCAAGGTTTTGGATGCACCGGCGAAGTATGCGCCAACTCTCGAGGTGAGAAAGGGAAATGCACGGTACCGAAGAGGCTAGAAAAAGTATAGGTGGGTGGAAGTGTCAACTTTCGAATACTCACATTAGACCGAAGAACTCATGCACTTATTATCGGTAACTCTCAATCTAATCAGGAGGTTCACAAAGAGACAGGTACCCCGAGGAGGAGTGTATGGGGGTTTGGTTATCCTTGCGCATCCTCGACTCATGGTACGTGAGTGTACTCTAATATTCGAACCCTCCAGAGGTTAGTGATCCATCTAGTAGCTAGAGTTCTCAACAGGGGTTTTTTGGTTTTCAAAAAACACACGGATTGCCCAAAATACGACATCTATCACTAATAGGCAAGAGATCTTGACACTATAACTTCAAACATTACTCTAGTCAATTCCTCAAAACTATTGCAAGTTACTACTACAAAGAGAATAGCAACTTTAACTACCTACTTTCAGTCAAGACACAGAACTCAGTGCAACAGGCAAACTCCCTAACAAGATAAAACATGCAACCTATAGAAAGTTCAACCTAAGACAAAAGAAAATCTCTAGAAAAACTAAAGCACTACACTAAATAGAACAGCGGCTAAGAAAAGAAAAAGAACAACTCACAGCTAAAAGAATAAGCATGCAAATCCTATGAGGAGTTCTAGTTCAAGTGGAGTGTGTTTCTCTCCCACACAAAAGAGTAAGTTGAGGTCTAACTTATTACTACAGCAAAGAAAGCAAAAACAAACCTAGAAAAGTAAAGAGCGAGACGCTCCAAGCATAGCACATAACGCATGAAGTGATAAAAATATAGTGCAACGAGGGACAAACTGATGATTGTTGATGAAGAAGGGATGCATCGGGGGCATCCCCAAGCTTAGACGCTTGAGTCTCCTTGAATATTTATTGAGGTTGCACATGGGCATCCCCAAGCTTGAGCGTTTGACACTCCTGAATTTTCTTTCATCATCCTCCATCGCGCACTTGAAAACTCCCTTCATACATAACTCATTGTAGGCTGATTAGAGAGGTTAGTACCCTAATAAAATAATTTTTTCTCTACTGCAAATAAATATTTCCAGGAAGAGATACTGATTCCCAAGATTTCCAAAAAGTTTTTGCAAAGAAAAAGCAAGCTTAAGGTTTGCAAAAGTAAGGACAGACAAAACGTGCCAGAATCTGTGAAAAACAGAACAGTAGATAGTAAAGAATTTTTTAGGGATACTTCTGTAACTCAAATCAAAAAACTCAGAACATACGGAAGTTTAGTAATTGTATAGAGCACGCTGTGTAAACATTTCAGCTCAAAAAGATTAACTGGGATTTTTCTCTGATTTTTCTAGTCACAAGGACAGAATCTGTTTTCTGGACAGCATGTCACAACTTTCACTTCCCTTGCCGTATGAGGCAATAAAAGGCACAAAGCTTGAAAAGTAAAGATACAATGATGTTTCTACAGTAGTAACAATCATCAAGACCACTAAGAACAGAACAAAAGCAAAAAGAAAATCCTAAATTCTTTGCGGGCTGCCTCCCGAAAGTGCTTCTTTAGAGCCATTAGCTAGGCTTAAAGCAGAAGATCAAGTATTTTCAAGAGAATAACTAGCCCGTGTGACGGACTCAAAAGGTAACTTAATCTTTTTCCTAGGGAAATGTTCCATCCATTTCTTGAGAGGGAATTGGAATTTGATAGTTCCCTCTTTCATGTAAATGATAGCACCAACTGTGCGAAGAAAAGGACGTCCCAAAATAATTGGACAAGAAGGTTCACATTCAATGTACATAATATTAAAATCAACGGGAACATAATTGTCATTGACAATGATAAGAACATCGTCGATCTTCCCCAAAGGTTTCTTTACGGAAGAATCAACAAGACGAACACCAAAAGAACAAGCATCAAAAGGTTTTAATTCAAGCATATCATACATTCTTTTGGGCATAACAAAGGTACTTGCCCCAACATCACAAAGAGCATAACAAGAGAAGTTATTCAATTTAATTTTTATCATAGGATCCCAACCATCTTCTAGCTTCCTAGGTATGGAGGCTTCTAGTCTAAGACTCTTCTCCCTAACTTTGATTAGAGCATTGGTGATATGCTCTGTAAAGGCAAGATTGAGTGTGCTAGTGTGGGGGTCTCTAGACATCTTATGTAGGAAACCAATAACTTCTGGTAAAGTGCAGTTGTCAAAGTCTAAGTCACTACTATCTACTAAGTAAGTAGTGATATCATTTAAGCTCACTTGTTTGAAAGCCTCTATGTTCATAGAGGTTTCCTCTTCTAAGGTTGAGGTGGTAGCATCACCATTGATAGGTCCAGTGGGACTAGGGGTGTGATGGGTGCTAACAGTTTGGACATCCTCAACTACTTGGATAGTGGCTACTGTGTGGTAGGTAGGAAGGCTCTTAATTCTCTCTTCTTCCTCCTTTTATCTAGCCCGTCTTTCTTTTAGTTTAGCCATCATCCTAATATTTTCATTGATTTGTAACTGGATAGCATTAATAGGAGTGACCTTACTCTCCTCAAGGGGAGAGGTTCTAATTTTTAACATCTCAACATCAAGGGCTAAGTTATCTACCTTCAAACAAAGATTATCTAATTTAGCTAGTTTTTCTTCCACATTCTTGTTGAAGGCTTTTTGGGTAGTGATGAAGTCTTTGAGCAAGGTCTCTAGTTCTGAAGTGGAGTTTCTGGTGGTAGGATAAGTGTTGTTCCCATAGTTGTTGGATGGGAAAGGCCTAGGATTGTGGCTACCAAAGTTACTCCTATAAGTATTATTGTTGAAGTTGTTTCTAGAGACAAAATTAACATCTACTTGCTCCTGAGCAACCAAAGAATTTAAAGGAACATCTTGAGGATCAATAGAGGGTTGCTTGGTAAGTAGAGACATGATAAGGTCAACCTTTTCATTTAAAGAGGAGATCTCCTCGACAGAGTTTACCTTCTTACCGGTTGGAGATCTCTCGGTGTGCCATTGCGAGTAGTTCAGCATCATTTCATCAAGTAGCTTTGTGGCAGCACCAAGCGTGGTTGACATAAAAGTTCCTCCCGCGGCCGAATCTAACAGGTTCCGCGAGGTGAAGTTCAAGCCTGCATAAAAAGTCTGGATAACCATCCAGGTAGTCAGTCCATGTGTGGGGAAGTTCTTGACAAGCGTCTTCATACGTTTCCAAGCCTGGGCAACGTGTTCGTTATCCAATTGCCTGAAATTCATAATGTTACTCCTCAATTGAATAATTTTAGCAGGGGGGTAGTACTTCCCTATAAATTCATCTTTGCATTTACTCCAAGAATCGATACTGTTCTTGGGCAAAGATTGTAGCCACTCCTTGGCTCTTCCTCTCAAAGAGAAAGGAAAAAGCTTCTGCTTGACGATGTCTCCATCCACTTCCTTCTATTTCTGCATGTCGCAGAGCTCGATAAAGTTATTTAGGAGCAAGGCAACATCTTCTCCTGCTCCTGAGAATTGATCTGACATAACAAGGTTAAGCAGAGCAGGTTTAATCTCATAAGAAGGTGCTGAAGTGGCATGTGGAGCAATAGGAGTGCAGATAAAGTCACTTCTGTTGTGACTAGTAAAGTCACACAACTTAGTGTTTTCATTGGAACCCATAGTAGCAGCAGGTATTTTTGGTATTTTTGATTAAGGACACAAAAGTAAAAGCTGAAAGGTAAACTAACAAGACTAAAAAGCAAAGGTAAAATATAGTGTGAAACTCCCCTATCTTGTAGACTGGAGTCCCCGGCAACGGCGCCAGAAATTAGATTGATACGGCGAGGATAGTTCTCTCACTCCTCGTTGGTTACCCCAAGTGGAAGGTGAGATGTAGCGTAGCAGCAAATTTCCCTCGGTTAAGATACCAAGGTTATCGAACCAGTAGGACTCCAAGAGATACAAGAAGGTGACAACGGCGCCAGAAATTAGGCGGTTGACGTGGACCTGCACACAGCAACAAATAACTCTGCTCCCAACGAGTACAGAGGAGTTGTCAATTCCTCCGGCCTTGTCGTTTACAAAGGATCAACGCAAGAGATAATAATAGTGGCAACTAAAAGTAAAGACTGAAAGTAAATTGAGGGTGTAAACAATAATGTGAAGATAGACCGGGGTCCCGTGATTTTCACTAGTGATGTCTCTCTCCCAAAAGACGATAAAAGTGCTAGCGAGGTGAACAAATCACAGTTGGGCAATTGACAGGATTATGAAGGCACCGCAATGCTAACTATGCTGCAAAGAAAGGAAGGGCTCAAAAGCAATGGGCAGTACGCCAAGGTAAGTAGACTGAAATCCATCTGCATCTACTATGAATCATCCACCTTGAGATATCTATCCAGAACATCTCGCTGGTATTAAGTTGCGAATCCCACCCAATGTGTAAACTCAAAGCAACAGACAACTGCATTAAAAGAACTTTGCGTAAAGTAAACAATCCTTGCACCCGCAGGTACAAGAACCGTTGTTTTATCCCTGGTGGCAACAGCACATCCCCTTGTCTCATGTTTATGTCACTCAAGCTAGACATCAAGGGGCTGAACCCACAATCGAGCATAACGCTCTCTCTTGGAGTTGCAAATAAAATACTTGGCCAAAGCAAATACCGCAACGGAGAGCATGCAAGAATTTACTCAAGAACAAAATAGAAAAGAGAAGAACCAAATATATTACTCATCACAATCTGAACATAGTCTCATAATCCATCAGATCCCAACAAACTCAGCATAGCAACAACAGAAATTACATAGATGCCTCGATCATGTGAGGCAGCTCACGAGGACTCGAAAGTGGAAGCACAAAAGGGGGAGAGATAGATCACATAGCTACTAGTCACGGACCCATGGTCGAAGGGAAACTACTCACGGTACATACGGGAGGCGTCCATGGCTATGGATGGTCTCCCGGAGGGGGTAGCTTCTCCCGGCAGGGTGCCGGAGCAGCTTCTCCAGGCAGCCCCGATCTTGAAACGGCGGCGGCGGCGGAACAGAGGCGAGATCGCAAAAAAGGAGTCCGTCTCAAGGGTTTCCACCCCGAGGGGTAAATATAGGCGAAGGGGCGTCGAGGGGACCCACGAGGCAGTCAGGAGGGTGCCTGGCGCGGCCTAGGGTGGGGCCGCGCCACCTGCCCTCCTGGCTGCCTGGTGGTGGCCCCCTTCCCTCTTTTGGTGATTCCGGAAGCTTCTGTTGCGCTGATTTTTTTATATATTTTTCCCGGAATTTTGGAGCACTTTTAATGGCCGGAAAACCTAAAATACAAAAACAGCAGAAAACATAAACTGGCAACTGGGTGCACTGAGTTAATAGGTTAGTCCAAATAGGTTCAAAAGTGTATGAAAGTTCAAGCAAAACATGGCAAAGTCACACAAAACATGCATGGAGCAAGAAGAAATTATAGATACGTTTGGGACGTATCAACATCCCCAAGCTTAATTTCTGCTCGTCCTCGAGTAGGTAAATGATAACAAGCATAATTTCTGTGGTGACATGCCACACAACCAAAAAGGACTTTTAAGTAAAGCAATCAAAGCATGCAATTCAATTCAAGTCTTAACAAGCAAGAGTCTATATTAGCATTGACACAAGCAACAAAAGAACAAAAGGTGCAAGAGCTCTTGCTGTCCGTGACTCGAATGTCTCCAAATGTTGTTTGCGTGCAAGTAAGGGACTGGGAAATACGAGAGAAAAAAGTAAGGTTGTTGAGAACAACTATCTACTAAAGTTTCACACTTGGTCTCCTTTGGTTTCTTATCTGGACTCGTCCCCAGACCACTAGCCAGGTACAAGTCAAACTGATCCACTCCCTTTCGATATTTTGAGCACTCATGCAATGGATGAGCGTGAGCAAGAAAGGTTACACCTAAAAGGCGAAACAGAAAGAAGGTGGAGGAGGAAGACAAAAAGGTGTGAAAGGCTCACATCTATGAGGACAATCATAGGCGAGAGAAGGCCATATGATAGATATGATGTGAGGAGTAGGGATTGCCATACAACGGATGCACATGTGAGCAAGCAGAAATTATAGATACGTTTGGGACGTATCAATTGTTGCATGTTGATTAGAGAAATTTAGTTTCAGAGCATGCATATGTATCGCAATAAATTATTTCTCCCCTTATGGCATTATATACACTAGCTACTACAAGATGTGAGGTGCCTCTTCTTATTCAGCGGTAATTCTTTCATGAATGCAATCTGAACCATAAATAAGTTTCAGTGTTACAAGCAAAATTCCATACTTCACATGCCATTGTTTTTCTTCAGGCAAACTATGGTGGAAATTCACATGTCTTTTATCTTACTTTGTTTCTACTTTTCATATTTGTAGTTGCTCTGATCTAGAATGATTGCAAGACTCTTGTCTGCACCTAGCTTACTCAAGCTTATTTGAGAGGCCAAAGAAGAAGATGTTGTGCAAATACTAAAACATTTTTTCATGGTGTTTCATCCGTACTGTAGGCTTATAATTTTCAAAAGGGATCAAATATGCATTAGATTTATGATGTGTTGCCGATCAGGGAAGATAGAGAGGTGTGATTATGTTGTATCTGTTACCTGCAACATATGTAAGCTTCCTTCATTTCTTTTTAATCTCTTCTTTGACCAAGGCTACATTTCAGAATAGAGACCACTGATATTTTATCTGCTTGCAGTTTTCCTAGATAAAACTGGTTGGTTGCCACTTGAATATTAATTCACTAAGATGACATCCTCTGTCATCTCATGTTAGTTTTTAATTCTAGTTCATAGATGCAGCCAACGTTTCTTCCTCCTCCAATTGCTTTGCATCATTTCAAGTAATCCACCTTTGTTCTACACCTTGCTTACTGATAATGTTTACTTTTACAAAACTGGTAACACTTATTTCTATGTATCTATCTTCATCGTGAAGGTTATGAAAGGAGAATTTGCGATCAACTTTAAATGGAACATATTATATATTATAAAAATTCAATTACTTATACAAAAAATACTGCTCAATTTTTGAGTAGAATCATGAGTTCCCGCCGCAACGTGCGGGGTATCATCTAGTATCATGAGATGTCGGGTTTAAGCCGAGAGATAGTTGAGCATCGGTTGCCTATAAAGAATGGTTTTAGGCCTTATAAGCAAATGACTAGAAAGTTTAATCCTAAAATATATGACCGCATCAAGGAAGAGATTGGTCGATTGCTTAAAGCTAATTTTATTAGACCTTGCAGGTATGCTGAATGGATTTCTGATATTGTGCCTGTGGAGAAAAAGGGGTCCAGCAAGGTGAGGGCGTGTATTGATTTTATAGATTTGAATAGAGCTACGCCCAAAGATGAGTATCCCATGCCAATAGCTGATATGCTTATTAATGAAGCTTCTGGACATAAAGTTATTAGCTTTCTCGATGGTAATGCAGGATATAATCGGATTTTTATGGACGAAGAGGATATCTACAAAAACTGCTTTTCGGTGCCTCTGTTTCGTTGGTTTATTTGAATGGGTGGTAATGACTTTTGGTTTGAAGAATGTCGGTGCCACGTATCAAAGGGCCATGAACTTAATATTCCATGATTTACTTGGTGTTATACTTGAGGTCTATATTGATGATATTGTTGTCAAATCGGATGCTTTTGAATCTCACTTAGCCGATTTGCGTTTAGATTTTGAGAGGATGAAGAAATATGGACTAAAAATGAATCCTTTGAAGTGTGCTTATGGTGTATCGGCTGAAAAATTGTTGGGTTTTATTATTCATGTGGACGGTATAGAAATTGATCCCAAGAAGAGAGAACCTATACTAAAGGTGGAAGCTCCAATGTGCAAGAGAGATATGCAGAAGTTCCTTGGCAAGATTATTTATTTGAGGAGATTCATTGCTAATTTGTCAGGGAAGGTTGATTCCTTTACCCCTATACTTCTGTTGAAGAATGACGTTGATTTTACTTGGGGCAAAACATCAAGAAGCATTTGACATGATCAAGAAAGATTTATGCACTCCTCCGGCGTTGAAAGCTCCTAAGCATGGAGAGCCCTTTAGAATTTATATTGCGGTGAATGAAGGTGTTATTGGCGCTGTTTTGACTCAAGAGGCCGAAGGGAAGGAACATGCTATTACTTATTTGAGCCGACGCCTTTTGGATGCCGAAACAAGCTATACCTTCATTGAGAAAATATGCTTATGTTTATATTATGCTTGCATAAAACTTAGACATATTCTAGTGCGTATTAATTGCATAGTAGCTTGTCAAACCGATGTCATCAAATACATGTTGCATAGGCCAATTCTTAGTGGTATAATTGGCAAGTGGGCTTATGCTTTGATTGAGTATGATTTGGCCTATGAATCTTTGAAATCTATGAAAGGCCAGATTGTTGCAGATTTTATAGTTGAACATCGGATTGATAATAAGCATGTTATTGATATAAACCTTGTTTCATTAGTGCCATGGAGATTATATTTTGATGGTTCAGTTTGTAACAATGTCCAAGGTGTTGGTTGTAAGGCCCGATATGCGGTACTGTTCCAGATCTAGATGTTTCCATCTAGACCCGGGGACGAAGCACATATCGGTCCCACCGCGACATATGACATAGCCATATGCCCCGGATTTCCAACATGATATCACAACATTACAGATACAAGGATACAACATCTCATACAATCTGCATACAACTGCCTTAAATACAATACATCAGCGGAAGGTATATGTCTGAGTACAGACTACAATCAAATGCCTACTGGCAAAGAGAAGAACATCGATCCCCATAACCACAAGGGTCCAGGCCCTCCGCCGGGATCCGCCTAACTAGTCGTTGATGACCCACAACCGTAAGGGATCGAGATAGTCTTCGCGGGTAAGTTAACCCAATTTATTGATTCGACACACGGGGAGCCAAAGAGTATTTATAAGCTTTGACAGTTGAGTTGTAAATTCAACCGCACCTGAAATATACTTGCTTGCAACGCAAGATAAGTGGTAATGGTGATATAATAGTGATGGTGGCGAGAGCAAAAGTAAACAGCAAAAGTAACAACTAATGACCAGCAGGATTGAAAACACTGTAGGCTAGGGAGATGAATGGTTGGGCGCTGCATGGATGAGAGTGAACATGTAATAGATTCTAACACGAGGCAAGGCACACAGAAAAGCAATGATCATCTAGGCAAATATCAAACATTAGGCATGTATCCCGTAGGTAGCTGTGCGTGCTTGCAATAAGAACTTGCACAACATCTTTTGTCCTACCATCCCGCTAAGAACGGGGCCAAAGGGAACTTATGGAGATTAAGGTGCTCCTGTCAAAGAGCACTGGAACAAAGCAATAAACTCAATGGATACATGGAATCCTCAAACTATGGACCATCCCCTTTGGTTTCCCAAGATGTTGGTGGAAGCTTCTGGTGCGTGGATTTTCTGTGAATTTTCCCGGAATTTTCTGAGATACCTAAAAAATCCATTTTCCTGCACACGATAAAACCATACAGGCAGCTCTGCTGAAAAAAGCGTTAGTCCGGGTTAGTTTCGTCCAAATCATACAAGAATGAAGGAAAAACAATAGCAAAAGTGTTTGGAAAAGTAGATACGTTTGAGACGTATCAACTCCCCCAAGCTTAGCATATTGCTTGTCCTCAAGAAATTCAGTTCAACGAACTGGACGCGACAAAGAAAACTTTGACAAACTCTTTTGCTTCATTAGATGTATATAAGCATGTACTACGAAAAGAGTTTAGCAAGTAATGAAACAATGCTATAAGGACAATGCACGAAGCAATTCTTCTTTCATGTGATCAATCACAAACAACTAAAAGTAAATAATATGCTACTGAAAATCAAGACAAGATCACAATGCACATAGCTTGAACATACTTGAGTGGCATTTCGCTAGCCTCCATGAGTGAAGCAAAACATAAATGCAGAAACTCCTCCGGAGTTTTAAAGGTGACTAGAGCTCAGTATTTCAGACTAGCAATAACACAAGCATGCAGAAGACAATGTAATACTTTGGGACAATGCATATTACACTAAGAATGACAATTATGCTCTCATAGTTGGTGCTTTGAAGAAAGAAGGTGAGACTCTCGAACTGTGGCTTTTGGTGGCAAGGTTGAAAACCCATGGTTGGAAGCAAAGACTAAACATGTGCCAGAGCTCTTGATTTTGAAAACAGAGACAAAAACATTTTTGAGAAGTGCAACTTTCCAGTCAACGGTGAACGGTAAAGGTCTCTCAATATCTCCCATGCCAACTATATTAATAAAAAAATTTGCTTAAACTTTTTTTCCCTTATCCATCTATCATTTGACAGTCTATGGAACCTTATTTTGCCTCAAGTCTGGAAGGAAGCTCGTTCCATCTATCATTAGCAGCACTTGGTCCATTTCATTCCATCATCAAGTATTGGGGAGGTGTAACTTTCCCTCTTTTTTTATAAATGACTAGTTAAAACTTTCGTCAATATTTTTGGCATGATAGATACTGATTTTCCCTCACCGCACCATGAGCTTGTACGGTTACAAAAGGGAAGCTTTTGAATAAATTTCGAGATGGCACAAGAAAGTCTAAGTTAGGAGTGGCCGGTAAATACCACATATAGGAAGGTATGGTGGACTCATATGGAATAACTGGTTTCAAGGATTTTGGATTCACAAGCAGAATTCCGCTTAGTGCGAGAGAAGGCTAGCAAAAGACTAGGAAGCGACCAACTAGAGAGCAATAACTGTCATAATCATGCAGAGCGACAAAGCAACATTGAATCGGGCATTGAAAGTGATATAACTATTCTGAAACAAAAAGATCATCAAGGCATAATAGAGTTTTTAGTCATAAACATGTGTGAACATGTGCCAAGTCAATCCAAAAATTCTCCGAAGGGAAATACCACTTCAGTATGCCAAACCATGAACAATGCAATGCATGTAAATCATTTCAACAACACATTATGTACTCTAGCTATTTGAGATTAGCCACAAGGAAAGCATGAACACTGGGAAAGCATTGTAAACATAGCACTATGTCGCTACAAGCTGGTTTCTAGATCATAAGTACACGCATATGTACAAAAGTAGAAACAAGAAGAGTTCATACCGGTTTTCCTTGTTGCTTCCCTTCCGTCGATCTTCGTCATTACTGCCTTGTCACTTGCACGATCGAACGTGGGAAATATTATCAAATGCCATCACGGACTCGAGCTGAACTCTGAAAACAAAGCAAACTAAAGAGAGAAAGGAAATATTTTTGGGTTTTTTAAAGGTTTAAACGAAAACAAAATAGAAAAAAAAATTGTTGTTTTTTTTTGCAAAGAAAGAAAGAAAGAAGAACGGGTAAAAACTTCAAAAAGATCAAAGCGAACAAAACAAAGATAAAACAAAATGGATAATACAATGGAAAAGTGAGAAGGGCACGTACTCCCCCAAGCTTAGGCTTTTGGCCTAAGTAGGTAGTAGCTAATGTCCCCAGGAGCCTCCTGCTCCAGGGTGGTACAGGTGAGTCCAAGGGTCGTATGAGGCTTCCGGCGCATACACCGAAGTTCTCAGATCCTCCCACGAAGAAGGATCCGCGCTCCAAGCAGAGGAAGACTCTTCACCAAACTGGGTGACGGTCTCCCCCTGGAAAGGTGGTAACTCACCATGCTCCTCCTCATCGGGCACAACCCCCTCCATGGGGTTATGAAACTGATGCTGGACCACGAACTCATCAAACTGGATAACATCAAAGGACCATCCGTTCCTGCGAGAGAAATCGAACAAAAGAGGTGCAGGTAGACGGATCTTGCGTTCCGTGGTGGCTTCGAAACGCAAGATATAATCAAGGTTACCAAACTCGGAAGTCATGGTAACAAACTTATGCCTTTTCATAGCAGCAAGATCAAAACTTAAATAAGTAAAAGGCTTATCATCAGGGTGTGGGGTGCCATTAAGAGACTCTAGGATAAGTGTGGCGTAAACGCCACCAAATAAATCTCCCTTGTTACCGTTCATAGCAAGGCGTCGAGCAATTAAGGCACCCACATTATAATCAAACCTCCCCGAGAGGGCGGTTGCCAGGATAGCAATATCCGACGCAGAAATGATGCTCGTGTTGTCACGAGCTAACACCCCTCTAGCAATATAATACGCAAAATACCTGAGGTGTGGGAATAAGATGCTGGAGATTTTTGACCGGTGAATATCCCTTTATCCATGCTGCAGAGAGAGTTGAAGATGGTTCTCAGCTCGGAGGGCTGAGAGCTCATCTTCGCCGTCAGTCCAACGTTCGGCACACCTATTATTTCACAAAACTTTTCCAAAGGCATGGTCAAAAGATTATTGTAAATTTTAAACTCAACAGAACCAGTATCAAGGTTATATCTAAAACTGTTAATGAAACAGGAGGTGAGTTTTTGATACTGAGCAACACGGCACGTTGCGAGCCGCGTCAGACCTGCATTAGCACAAAGATTATAGAACTCCTCCTTAATTCCTGCAGCTTCAAGGAATTCATTGCACGGGAAAGTCATTGCACGTGCTGGATTTGTGTCCTCCAACAACTCTAAGGGCACATGATCTTTGTTGTAGCTCACCCTAGCAGTCGAGGATGAAGATGTAGCTCTTGTAACTCGATCGGAGCGCTCGGGCCTTTTCTTCCCAAGCCACCCCTTTGCTCTTCCTAGCAAACTCATTTCTGAAATTTTTGAAAAATTACAAAAACAAGGATTTAAACAAAGTGAGTTAAGGCAAACTATTCAACCCACTTACCTAAGGCAAAAACTTGCATCAAAATTTGGAAAATAAACTTCTACACATGCAAGCAAGCTCATCTAAACAACACCAAGAACTACTAAATACTCACAAATGAAGCCACCAACCAAAAATCTATTTGGAGGAGTGGAGGAGTTACATACCAGGGAGTATTTGCTCAAAATCTCAGCTCAAATGATGGGTTGTGGAGAGAGATCGAAAATCACCTCCACGAACAGCAAGAACGCAAGTTCCAGGGCCAGAACTCGTGTTTTTGGAGCGAAAGAGAGAGAGTGGAAGAAGACTCACCTGGAGGTGGGACCTGTGGGCCCCAGGCGCCCTATGGGCGCGGCCATGGGGCAGGCCGCTCCAGCTGGCCGCCTGGGCCACTGGTGGCGCCCCCTGGTCAGCCCCAGGTACCTCTGGGTCACTCCTGGCATGGAAATTTTTGTTTTTATTTTTAGGGATTTTTTCTGAAAACTTCACTGTTGAAAATTCTCGGAGTTCAAAAAGCTGCAAAACTTTCTGAAAACTTAAAGCGGTGATTAATATTGTGAAGCTTCAAAAACATAAAAAACTTGATACAGCAAAGAGAATAAAAGTTAAAGCAAATGAAAACATAACAAGATTAAGTTTTTACCTATATAAAACAAGCTCACTAGTAAGGTTGATCAAGTCTTGCCAACAACTCGGCGATATATAGAACAAGAAGTCTCACCTCTTATGAAGTGATCATTGCACCTTTACTTTAATAGACATTGTCCCCACCATAATGGTTTTGTATTTGTGGTGCACATGTAGTGGACAGTCCCATTCTCCAATCTTCACGGTCTCAACATTCTCTATAGAGTTAAGGCCATGCCTCTTGTCGATCTTCTTTGGAAAATACACCGTGTGTTCTTTATCATCAACGTTGAAAGTGACCTGCGGTGTTAAGAAAAGGTCTACCAAGAATAATGGACATGCTCCCATCCTCGGGCATGTCAAGCACAACAAAATCTGTAAGGATCAAACAGTTAGCAACTTCAACGGGAACGTCCTCACAAATACCAATGGGGACAGCTGTTGATTTGTCAGCCATCTGAAGGGAGATATCTGTAGGGATTAGTTTCTCCAAACAAAGCCTCTTGTAAAGAGAGAAAGGCATAACACTCACTCCTGCACCAAGATCACATAAAGCAGTTCTGACGTAATTATTTTTATGGAGCAAGGAATGGTGGGTATACCTAGATCACCAAGGTTCTCAGGAATCTTGCCACTGAAAGAGTAGTTAGCAAGCATGGTAGATATTGCTTCATTAGGAACTTTTCTTTTATTAGTGACAATATATTTCATATATTTCGAATAGGGAGGTAACTTAATAGCATCATTCAAAGGGATTTGAAGAAAAAGAGGTTTCATCCATTCACAAAACTTATTGTAATGCTCTTCTTCTTTAGATTTGAGGGACTTACCTGGAAAGGGTTATGGGTTTCTGTATCCATGGTTCTCTTTCCTTCCCATGTCTTCTTGCGATGAAGTCTTCTCTAGAGTACTTCTTGCGTTTATCAGGTGTTTCTTCTTCTCGAACTTCTGGTGGATCATTCTTCTCTGTGTCCTTTTCTTCAGGCTCGGCACCGTCTTCTGTTTCAGCATCGGAGGTAGATATGTTGTTAGGATCAACAGCTGGCTTTTCACTTGTAATAGGATCATCGGGATTGTCAGCCTCCTTGTGTTTCTTCTTCTTCTTTTTCTTTGGAGAGATAACAGTCTCGTCTTCTTCTTGTACTTGAGAATCTTGCTCGATCCTCTTTGGGTGCCCCTCAGGATAGAGTGGGTCCTGGGTGTGTGTTCCACCCCTAGTTTTGATGCCATAAGCTTGTATGTCCTGTTTGGCATTATTAGCAAGCAAATCTTTTTGCACATTAGAAATTTGTTCAAGCTGAGTTTGAACCATATGAAAATGCTTAACAAGACATTTAACATCATTAACTGTTCTTTCTAGAACACCACACAAACATTTGATAGCAAGAGAGTTATCATGCAACTGACTTTGTATCCTCCTATTAAAATGGTCTTGCTTAATAATAAAATTATTAAGCTCATCTAAGCATTGGTCGGGAGGCTTACCTTTAGGGATGTCACTTTCAGTAAAGTCAAATAGAGAGTGTACCTCTACTAAGGGAGGGCGAGTAGTAGGCTCACACAACTTCTCAATAGGCGGTAAATTCTTCACGTCTTCGGCTTTAATACCTTTCTCCTTTATAGACCTCTTTGCTTCTTGCATATCTTCGGGGCTCAGAACTAACATGCCCCTCTTTTTCGGTGGTAGACGTGGTTCAGGAACGGACCAATCTTCATAGTTCTTGGCAATTTTGCACATTAATTCTTCTGCATCGTCCTGTGTTCTTTCCCTGAAAACACAACTAGCACAACTATCCAGGTGGGATCTGGATTCATCGGTTAAACCAGCGTAAAATATATCAAGCAGTTCATTCTTGGGGACTCCATGTCCCGGCATAACCTTAAGTAAATCACAAAACCTCCCCCAAGCTTTAGGGAGGTGCTCATCCTGCAATTGTTTAAAGTTATAGATTCTTTGCAAAGCGGCATGTTGCATATGAGCTGGGAAATATTTATCAACAAAGAATTGTACTAAGTCTTGAGGACTCTTAATGGAACCATAGGATAGTGCATCGTACCATGATTTAGCGTCTTCATTCAAAGAAAAAGGAAAAAAGCTTGGCCACATAGAAGTTTCGTATCTTGTCATCAGTAGTGAATAGGTTACCTAGCTCAGCGAGTTTGGTCAAGTGTGCTATAGCATCATCATTTTCTCTGCCATAAAAGGGGTCAGCCTCAACTGTAGATATAAGTGAAAGATCAACAGAGAAATCATGATCAGGATCAATGATGCATATAGGGGATGTGGCAAATTTAGGATCAGGAATAACTTTGTTCTTCATGGAGTGCTTTTTGAGCAACTCCTTAACAGCACCAGGGTCAGAGTCGACAAACTCTCTGAGTTCCCTGCAAAAATCATCATCAAGAGTAACATAATCATCATCAAGGATTCTCTCCTTGAGTTCATCTAGGCATGGGTAACCAAAGGTTTTGCAGGTAGGAATATAGGTAGCAGGGGTCTCGGTCTTGGATCCTGCTGCAGCCTTAGCAGTCTGAGTTTCAATATAGTAGCCAAGAAAAGTAGTATCATCAAGAGTAGTGGAAGCATCATCAAAAGCATCATCAAAAGCATCAGACATAGTGACAGACTCAGTAGAAGCATCATGTGGTGGTGGTGAAGAAAACTTACTCATGACAGAAGGTGAATCAAGTGTAGCACTAGTGTTCAGAACAGTACCTTTTCTTGTACGGGATGGTAAGATCGGAACCTTGGGGTCTCCTTTCTTACCCATAGCGGATGATGTGCAGCAGGCAGGATACTTCAAGTAGACTTGTAAATATTTCTATGCTCCCCGGCAACGGCGCCAGAATACGGTACTTGATGACCCACAACCGTAAGGGATCGAGCTAGTCTTCGCGGGTAAGTTAACCTAATTTATTGATTCGACACACGGGGAGCCAAAGAGTATTTATAAGCTTTGACAGTTGAGTTGTCAATTCAACCGCACCTGAAATATACTTGCTTGCAACGTAAGATAAGCGGTAATGGTGATATAATAGTGATGGTGGCGACAGCAAAAGTAACAACTAATGACCAGCAGGATTGAAAACACTGTAGGCTAGGGAGATGAATGGTTGGGCGCTGCATGGATGAGAGTGAACATGTAATAGATTCTAACACGGGGCAAGGCACACAGAAAAGCAATGATCATCTAGGCAAATATCAAACATTAGGCATGTATCCCGTAGGTAGTTGTGCGTGCTTGCAATAAGAACTTGCAAAACATCTTTTGTCCTACCATCCCGCTACGAACGGGGCCAAAGGGAACTTATGGAGATTAAGGTGCTCCTATCAAAGAGCACCGGAACAAAGCAATAAACTCAATGGATACATGGAATCCTCAAATTATGGACCATCCCCTTTGGTGTCCCAAGTTGTCACCTTTGGGATTGCCGGTTCCGGACCATAATAGGTGCATACAACTCATAGATAGGATCAAGAACACAAATATATTCATGAAAACACATAGGGTTCAGATCTGAAAACATGGCACTCGGGCCCAAAGTGACAAGCATTAAGAGAAGCAAGTTGAAGCAAAGAAGATAAACACCAAAGTAGATGATAGGCAACATGCCCCTAACAATCTGACGAACTATTACATGATCAAACTCATCCAATCCCTACCATCCCCTTTTCCTACAGCAGGGAATTACTCACACATGTGAAGAGAAGTCATGGAGGAGGGATGGATTGGTGATGGTGATGACGATGGCGACGATCTCCCCTCTCCGGAGGCCAAATCAGCCTCCAGATTAGCCCTCCCGAAGAAGAACAGAGGGTGGCGGCGGCTCCACGACGGAAACTGGAAAAGCGACTTCTGTTCTGGGTTTTTCCCGTCACGAGAATAAATAGGAGTCGAGGTAGGGCACGAGAGGAGGTGGAGGCCTCCCAGGCGGCCCCTCGGCGCGACCAGGGGTGGGGCCGCGCCAGCCAGGCGCCTGGGGGCCGTGTGGCCCCACTTCTGGTTGGTGGAAGCTTCTGGTGCGTGGATTTTCTGTTAATTTTCCCGGAATTTTCTGAGATACCTAAAAAATCCATTTTCCTGCACACAATAAAACCATACAGGCAGCTCTGCTGAAAACAGTGTTAGTCCGGGTTAGTTTCATCCAAATCATACAAGAATGAAGGCAAAACAATAGCAAAAGTGTTTGGAAAAGTAGATACCAAGTTGACTTCGGCCAGAGAAGGGATCCTACGGTCGGTAAGGCTCTGATACCAAGTTGTAAGGCCCGATATGCGATACTGTTCCAGATCTAGATGTTTCCATCCAGACCCGGGGACGAAGCATATATCGGTCCCACCACGACATATGACATAGCCATATGCCCCGGATTTCCGACATGATATCACAACATTACAGATACAAGGATACAACATCTCATACAATCGGCATACAACTGCCTTAAATACAATACATCAGCGGAAGGTATATGTCTGAGTATAGACTACAATCAAATGCCTACTGGCAAAGAGAAAAACATCGATCCCCATAACCACACGGGTCCAGGCCCTCCTCCGGGATCCTCCTAACTAGTCGTCGTGGAGTATCCATGTGAAACGTCGATCACCATACCTGTTGTCGATCAAGAACCCTGAAAAGAGTTTGGGGGTAGTATCATGAGTACAGAAGTACTCAGCATCCAACTGTAGTGGTCAACTGACCCAGCAAGGACTTCATCACTCGTCATTCTAGGACAACTAGTAGTTTACGGTAAGGATGGGGTAAGTGGTGAGGTTGCTGTCGCACTAGCATTTATGAAGTGGCTAACGATCTAGAGAGTAAGATAAGAGGCCAAGCATTCGATGAGGATTCGCCTCCAACAAGTCTTGCTATCAGCTAGTTACACAAACATAACACCTATCATATCCTTGTCCTCCTCTTCGCATCCCGACGAAGAAGAAGCAGTCAAGGCACACACACATTGATCAAATTATATTAAGATTATCTCAATTGTTGTTGTCTATGAACAAGGAGTAGGTCTCAAGTCGTCCATAACCATGGACACGGCTTCTCGAAAAGATTTAACCCTGCAGAGGTGTACCAACTTCCCATTACAAGGCTTCGCACGCACGCCCATCTCTCTCAGTTGGGCATGTTAAAGACACTCATTGAAGAGTTGTTCCGAGAGATCCGGTACGACAGGTTCCTCTAACTAACAACGCACAAATCCGGGTGGCCCCCGATGAGTCGACATCCAACTCAAAAGCCGGTCGCGCTCTCGAATCGGTCTCTGCCGTCTGGACGAGGTCGGATAACCTACCCTCGCCCGGGCAGGCTCCCTAGCTTCCAGGTGTGGACCAACAGGATATACCATCCCACTGGCCCGGTTTATTTTAAATCCACTGGCTGCAGACCAGTTACGCACACGGTTTCTCAAATGGTAAAATCAGCTTGGGACACCACTAGAAATGTTTGAAGCTAGGTAGGTAAGAAGAGGGGACCCCATAGAATCCCACACGCGGTTAGGCACGCTCAGTCTTAAAACCAATACCCGGAACTTGGGTCCTAGGGTGACTCGAATGGAACAAAGCGTCGGGGCGGGATAGCCTAGACCTTCCATCCTTCGTCGAATATAGTCAACAGTATAATAACCATATCATCCACAAAAATAATAATAATAATGTGATATCCCAAACCAAGGAGTAACAGGGTAACATCGTAGCATCCTAAGCATGCATACTAAGCAGGGGCTGAGCAACGAGCAATAGTAACATAGCAGTACATGGTTTCCTGGGAGGGGACATGGCTGTATCGGTTTGAAAGAGGCTGTAAACATGTGGTAGGATCAAACATCAAACCTAACCTAGACTAGCATGCAAACCGCTGGTTGAAATAGAATGGATCATAAGTAATGTATAGTCCTTGCCTTTTGATAAGTCGGGTTCCGAAGGTGTAGCCGATCGCAAGCTCGCATCGTCTTCGAGAGGTACCCGCGGAAGCACACAAGACGATAAACACTGAAAAGCAATCAACGAGCAAGCATCTATTACTACGAAGCAAACACGAGCAAGCATCAACAAGAAGGCAACATGAGACATCGCACCTACCGTCGAGAGCGGTTACTAACAGGTTAAGTGAGGTACTCGTCACACACGACGATACCGCACATTTAGAATCTGTTCAAGTTGTTTAGCTACACAATATGAGCAAGGTTGTTAACATGTCATCTCACTCAAGCATGGCATAGCACACAAACATGGCAAGAGGTGAAGCACAAAGTAAACTATCTAATCTAGTCATTTTAAGTGGGGTTAAAACCTATACATGCCAACTATTACGGACCCCACGATAATTATAATGTTTGGTACTGTTTTGACCTAAACAATATTTTATTATATTTATTAGCAAGCAAGAGCATCATAAACACAATCTACATGCAATTCTAGTCAAGTTACATATAAGAAACATTTTAATAAGACCAACGGTTAAAAAGTTATTAAAGAAACAATTTACGGTGGCATGCGATGTAATTAGCAGTCAAACAACATGTAAACAAAGTCAAACATGGCAACAAGCAACATTTTATTAATCTACGGGCAAAACGGAGCAACTTTCATGTAGAAAGCGTCTCCATCCGTGCTCCTCCCGTGCTGGACTGGGCCGCTTGGAGGAGGTCGGCCCACATCAGGCGAACGGTCACGCAGGCAGCAGGGCTTCGTGCTCCTCCCGTGCTCGCACGAAGCGGAACTGCGGCGCGGCTGGCTACTGCTCCAGCGAGGCAGAGGCGGGTCAGGGAGGTCGCGAGGGAGGTTGGGGAGGGGCGCCACGACGCGGAGCCGGATCTGGTCCCAGCGGCGTGGTCCATGGGCGGCGGCGCGCGGGGTTCTGAGCTCGGCGGCCATGGCTGCATCCTTGCGCGCAGAGAAGAGAAGGAGGGAAGAGATTAGATGGAGAATATGGGAAGGGAAGAGGGGGCGCGTAGGAGGAGACGACCTCGGGCTGGCGGCGGCACGACTCGCCGGCCGGAGCTGCTGGACGACGAGGGCACGGGCGAGGAGGCGCTCGGGGTGAGGCTTCACGGGAGCGGCGCTCGGGAGGAGATGATCTCCCACGGCTGGTGCATCTGGTGACGTGGCAGTTGATACGGTGAGGATAGTTCTCTCACTCCTCGTTGGTTACCCCAAGTGGAAGGTGAGATGTAGCGTAGCAGCAAATTTCCCTCGGTTAAGATACCAAGGTTATCGAACCAGTAGGACTCCAAGAGATACAAGAAGGTGACAACGGCGCCAGAAATTAGGCGGTTGACGTGGACCTGCACACAACAACAAATAACTTTTCTCCCAACGAGTAAAGAGGAGTTGTTAATTCCTCCGGACTTGTCGTTTACAAAGGATCAACGCAAGAGATAATAATAGTGGCAACTGAAAGTAAAGACTGAAAGTAAATTGAGGGTGTAAACAATAATGTGAAGATGGATCGGGGTCCCGTGATTTTCACTAGTGATGTCTCTCTCCCAAAAGACGATAAAAGTGCTAGCGAGGTAAACAAATCACAGGTAGGCAATTGACAGGATTATGAAGGCACCGCAATGCTAACTATGCTGCAAAGAAAGGAAGGGCTCAAAAGCAATGGGCAGTACGCCAAGGTAAGTAGACCGAAATTCATCTGCATCTACTACGAATCATCCACCTTGAGATATCTATCCAGAACATCTAGCTGGTATTAAGTTGCGAATCCCACCCAAAGTGTAAACTCAAAGAAACAGACAACTGCATTAAAAGAACTTTGCGTAAAGTAAACAATCCTTGCACCCGCAGGTACAAGCACCGTTGTTTTATCCCTGGTGGCAATAGCACATCCCCTAGTCTCATGTTTCTGTCACTCAAGCTAGACATCAAGGTGCTGAACCCACAATCGAGCATAACGCTCTCTCTTGGAGTTGCAAATAAAATACTTGGCCAAAGCAAATACCGCAACGGAGAACATGCAAAAATTTACTCAAGAACAAAATATAAAAGAGAAGAACCAAATATATTACTCATCACAATCTGAACATTGTCTCATAATCCATTAGATCCCAACAAACTCAGCATAGCAACAGCAGAAATTACATAGATGCCTCGATCATGTGAGGCAGCTCACGAGGACTCGAAAGTGGAAGCACAAAAGGGGGAGAGATAGATCACATAGCTACTGGTCACGGACCCATGGTCCAAGGGAACCTACTCACGGTACATACGGGAGGCGTCCATGGCTATGGATGGTCTCCCGGAGGGGGTAGCTTCTCCCGGCAGGGTGCCGGATCAGCTTCTCCAGGAATCCCCGATCTTGAAACGGCAGCGGCGGCGGAACAGAAGCGATATCGCGAAAAAGGAGTCCGTCTTAGGGGTTTCCACCCCGAGGGGTAAATATAGGCGAAGGGGGGCATCGAGGGGACCCACGAGGCAGTCAGGAGGGTGCCTGGCGCGGCCTAGGGTGGGGCCGCGCCACCTGCCCTCCTGGATGCCTTGTGGTGGCCCCCCTTCCCTCTTTTGGTGATTCCGGAAGCTTCTGTTGTCCTGATTTTTTATATATTGTTCCCAGAATTTTTGGAGCACTTTTAATGGCCGGAAAACCTGAAATACAAAAACAGCAGAAAACAGAAACTGGCAACTGGGTGCACTGAGTTAATAGGTTAGTCCAAATAGGTTCAAAAGTGTATGAAAGTTCAAGCAAAACATCGCAAAGTCACACAAAACATGCATGGAGCAAGCAGAAATTATAGATACGTTTGGGACGTATCAACATCCCCAAGCTTAATTCCTGCTCGTCCTCGAGTAGGTAAATGATAACAAGCATAATTTCTGTGGTGACATGCCACACAACCAAAAATGACTTCTAAGTAAAGCAATCAAAGCATGCAATTCAATTCGAGTCTTAACAAGCAAGAGTCTATATTAGCATTGACACAAGCAACAAAAGAACAAAAGGTGCAAGAGCTCTTGCTGTCCGTGACTCGAATGTCTCCAAATGGTGTTTGCGTGCAAGCAAGGGACTGGGAAATACGAGAAAGAAAAGTAAGGTTGTTGAGAACAACTATCTTCTAAAGTTTCACACTTGTTCTCCTTTGGATTCTTATCTGGACTCGTCCCCAGACCACTAGCCAGGTACAAGTCAAACTGATCCGCTCCCTTTCGATATTTTGAGCACTCATGCAATGGATGAGCGTGAGCAAGAATGTTGACACCTAAAAGGCGAAACAGAAAGAAGGTGGAGGAGGAAGACAAAAAGGTGTGAAAGGCTCACATCAATGAGGACAATCATAGGCGAGAGAAGGCCATATGATAGATATGATGTGAGGAGTAGGGATTGCCATACAACGGATGCACATGTGAGCTAAAAGCTCTCCAAGGGAACTACTGGGGGTTTGATACGTCCAAAACGTATCTATAATTTCTGCTTGCTCCATGCATGGTTTGTGTGATATTGCTATGATCTAGATACACTTTCATACACTTTTGATCATATTTGGACTAACCTATTAACTCAGTGCACCACAGTGCCAGTTCCTGTTTTCTGCTGTTTTTCTATTTCAGTTTTCCCCCATATAAAAAGTGCTCCAAAAATTCGGGAAAAATCAGATAAAAAATCAGCGCAGAAGAAGCTTCCGGAAGAACCTGAGTGGGGCCAGTGTTGGGATACGGGGCAGAAAACACAAAATTTTCATACCTACGGTACCCGAACCCAAGATCTATGCTATGGCGATGTAAAGTAACGGAGGGAATCGGTGTTCATACCTTTGAAGACCGAAAGAGGGAAACGTTCTTGCGAACTTGGTTGGCGTAGACTCGGAACTACGACCTCCCTGTCGTGTAGAATACCACCACCGGCGAGGATGACTCCCGGTAAACCTCCAGCGACGAAATAGTACCATAGGTGTAGTGCCTCGAAGAGATTATACACGTACAGTACAATCGATGTTCCTCCCGGGCCCCGAACCAGGCGAGCAGCGGAAGAAAGACGGCTATGGATCCCGACTCCAGCAGAACGACGGCCTACCTTATGGTGGAGAACTCCAATCCAGGTGCAGACTCCAAACAAGGGGAGTCCACTTCCGGGAAGGAGAAGGAGGAAGAAGGAGATATTGGTGTGTTGGAAAAAGGGGGGTCTACCCCTCCTTATATAGGCCAAGGGGGGGTGCCATCCTCCTCCCCTCCCCCATGTGGGACTAAACTCCCAAGGGGGGAGTGCGCCGGCCAAGGGGGTGGTGGGCCCCACCCTTGGCTCCAAGCCCAAGGGGGGAGACCCCCTCCTCCCTTAATGGGCCCCATGGGCCCATTTAGCCTATTTCCCATTTTTTTTAATTTATTTAATATTTTTTAAATATTTAATTCAGATAATTAAATAATAAAACATTATTAAAACAATTAAACTTTATTTTGAACTATTCAAAATTTCTGAAAACCATTCCGTCCTCCTCCGGAACTATTCCGGTGATTCCTCCTATTTCACCGATTGATCCCGTAACTGTCCTATGCATCGATTGCCTTTAAGTGTAATACCCTAACGGTCCGGGAAACAGCATACATGGTCGAGACTCTTCTCATTGACCAATGACTAGTCAGTTGGACCTGGTTACAATCCTTGATAGCCCCTGCGCTTCCATCGAATGAACTTCGATCGCTTTTGGAAACCGTTAACGATACGACGTAATCCCTTTGTGTTGCGGTACTTTGTTTGTCCAAGGTTTGATCGTCGGTATCCTACATACCGTGTTCACATCTCGTTCACAACAAACAACTTCTCTCGTCCATGATCATTGCATCTCTTATGACCTAGTCACGTCCTTGCAAGGTGTTGATGCAATATCACCGAGTGGGCCCAGAGTACCTGTCCTGTCACAAGGACTGACAAATCCCACTCTGATCTATTAACATACTCATCAACCATCTATTTCGGAATACCCAAAGTGCACCGTTATAGCCAGCATATTTCAGTCAGGCGGTGGGATACAAATCAAAGTCTCCTCATAGATGACAATTACGTATGATCGTTACGGTCTAAGGACTAAGCCATACGTTACAAAGTCATAGCAACGCTGAACTATGTGACTCGATCACATTGCAATACTTTAGTTGGGTGTACGTCCATCACATCATTCCCCTTAACGATATGACCTCATTGTCAATGGACTTAAGTGTCGCCATGATCAGGAAAGCTTGATCAATCAATTGCCCAATGAGATAGTTTACCCGAGTTAAACTACGGACCATGTTTTATACTACACCTGTATTAGTATTTCCAAGTAATACAGTTATAGCACAGTATAAAACGTATTATGAACAAAACGGATATGTGACAAATATCTTTATTAATTTGTCTCTAGGGCACATATCCAACAGTCTCCCACTTGCACTAGAGTACAAATTACACTAGTTTACATCAGGTATGTATCTAACACCAATGGTCTCTCGGTGTTCTTCAAACTTGCCCTGTGGAAGAGGTTTAGTCATCGGGTCTGCTGCGTTCAGATCTGTATGTATCTTGTGAATCCTAGTGTGTCCATCCCTGACGTAGTCTCGCGTCACATGGAACTTTCGGAGGATGTGCTTGGCTGTAGAGTGAGTTCTTGGCTCCTTCGCGTTAGCAATGGCACCCGTGTTGTTGCAGAAGATTCCCACGGGGTCAGTGCAGCTGGGAAAGACGCCAAGCTCAATCACGAACTTCTTCAGCCACAGCGCCTCGTTAGACGCTTCGCAAGCGGCAATATACTCCGACTCCATTGTAGATTGGGCGACGACTGACTGTTTGCCGCTCCTCCAGCTAATTGAGCCACCGTTCAACATGAAAACATATCCCGTCTGGGATTTCGAGTCATCTAGATCTGAGTCGAGGCTTGCGTCAACGTAACCCTTTACGGTGAGCTCCTCATCAACTCCTCCATAAACGAGAAAGAGATCCTTGGTTCTTCTCAAGTACTTAAGGATGTTCTTTACTGTTGTCCAGTGAGCCATTCCCGGGTTACTCTGGTAGCGATTAGTCATACTAATGGCCAGCGCTAAATCCGGTCTGGTACATAACATAGCATACATGAGAGAACATATGGCTGAGGCATAGGGCTTTGAGGACATCTCCTCCTTCTCTTTTGCTGTGGTTGGGCATTGTGTCGGGACCCGGGGTTAGCGTATGCAAGTACAGTCAAGACATAGTCATATGGAGAGCCGAGAACCACACCCACTTGTCTAAGCAGACAAGGCCAAGCACTGTACATTCTCGGAAAGCATCGTACGTGAGGGGCATCCCATCCAGGCCGGATGATCAACTGAGATGGGTCCTCATCGTCCGCACACAAGTCAAATGATATGGGTTGTGAACTCCCATATTCAAAGACAAGTCGCCTCAACCATACTACCGACTATCTCAAAACTCTTACATAGACTTACTCCAGCCCGATCACTTAGTCGGGGTCTAGGGCGGGCTCGATCATACCACAAAGTGTGCACGAGACGGAGTCTCGAGCAATCGCATCGCGATGCCCCAAGCTGCGCACATCTAAGGGCCACTTGGTGTATGAAAGACCGCCAGCCAGAACACAACTAAGGGCTCGAAAACCCATACGAAGACATGCATGTTATAAACATACACGCAGCACACATGCCTTGTATGAACAGCAGGTACCATTGCAATTCTCTACAAAGTGTACATTTTATTTAAAACTCTTATAGAGTACACACAGAGATCACATACATGTGATCCAACATTACAACACAGAACGGAAGCAAATTATGTCTGAGTACAGACAAGTTTAACAAATGGCTTAAGAAGCCTTATTTAAACACAAAGCCCTCCACGAGGGAACCAGTCTGCTGACTGGGACTAGACTAGTTTAACTTCAGTCGTCCAGCTCGATGAAGAAGCCACCTTCGGGGTCAGTGGCGTCATCTAAAACATAGATTAAGCAAACGTGAGTACAAAGTCGTACTCAGCAAGACTTACATAGGAGCTATACTACTCATGCACATGTATCAAGGTAAAGGGAGGTGGGGTTTCACTTGCAGAAATGCCAGCTTTGACTTGGCTAATCCTGAACTACGAGTACCAGACTTTGAGGTAAGAAGCGTACACGAGTCCACTACTTTCTCCAACCAATACACCACTATGGTGCCTTCCTCGACTTCCCCACGAGAAAGCACGCCATAGCACTCACACTTATCTTGGTGTGTTTTAGAAGTATCCGGTTCAAGTTATCTAATAATCAAGCTAAGCTTTCCAAGTAGTCCATAACCGAGGACGCGGCTATTCGAATAGTTTTGTTAACCTTGCAAGGGTGTACCGCTACACACACATGATCATCATTTACCGCCTTTGATCTCGACACCGTTCAAGGGGTGCCAGCGAGGATGCTCACCACAACTGTTACCTCATAGCCGATCTAGTCCGAGAAAGCCGCCTACTTGGGTTGGTTACCACTATCGTGAACCCGGCCGGTTTACCGAAGTGGACCCAAGCGATGTGTGCGTGGTGCATAAGCCGGTCTCGGTTGAGCCGTTCTCTCACTTAGCATCCAGGCCACAAGCCTACCAGAACTCCGAACTACTGCGACATCTGGACATCGAAAGGGATGAGTTAATAGGTTGAGAGGGGTCAATGAGCCCAATGTGTGGTTGTACTCTTCATCTTGGATCACCACACAAGAACTCGTACTAGGGCGGTGTTCAACGAGACAACCCACTGTGTACTCCTACACAGCCTCTCATCGTTCACCTTGTATTAGGGTCGATTCACCAACACTTTTCTACCATCATCAACATGATCATTCCCATCCCGACTCTCATCACAGTAACAACATGGTATCATACTAAGCATGCAATAAGCGATAACAATTTCAGGGGTTACATGATATCAAACAACTCCTACATTTGCTAGGATTGTGGTTTTCTTACTACTGTGACAAAAGATAGGTCATGCAAAGGAATGGGTTCATCTATGCGGTAGAAACGAAGCATGGTGATCATCCTAAACAATGCATAAGCGAGACATGAGAGGTAAGTGGGATTTTATCGACATGATCAATGGGGGTTTGCTTGCCTTGCTGACGAGGTTCGGGTTCTGGATCTTCAGCGAAGGGGGTAGCCTCCTGCTCCGGTTCCACCTCTACTCGACAAACAAAGCTCGAAGTAGCAATCAATATGAATGAAATGCATCAAGCACATGAATGAATGTTGAAACTTGAAGTATAAGTTTTGATGTGTGTGAGACAATTCCATTTAAGTGGAATATATTGCATTTAAAATGCAAATTCAAATTCCACATTTGAATTCAAATTAACCAAGTTGTATGTGACATAGTTTGATCATTTTGAATTATCTTCAAATGTATAAGATATGCCTCTGATGTGTGATTGAATTGTAGCATGTTGCCATGGTTCAAGTTGCAAAATTATTTGATTTGAATTTGATTTAATTCCATTTAAATCAAATAGCAAATGCTACTGATCACATTTTAAATTCAACTCAAACAGAGTTGAAAGTTGCATATTTGGAAAGATAATTTTCTCCTGATCATTTTTCATATATTATTTGTCCAATTTGGAGTTAATATGAATTTTCTATGAATTTCCAAAGTTTGGGGTATTTTCTGGAATTTCTGGAATTCTTTTAATTCAAATAATCTCTGGAAATTCATTTAAATGATTTACTGCGTCAGGCTGACGTCAAGCTGGCGTCAGGGGGGGCTGACATGTGGGGTCACCCTGTCAGTGGCTGGTTAACTTAACCCGTGGGTTAACTTAATCCAGTGGCTTAATTAAGCCACTGGGCCCACTGGTCAGTGACCCAGGGTCACTAATTAGGTGATTAACCGGGGGGTTAGCACTGACACGTCGGCGGCTTGACGCCGGCGACTGGACCACGGCGGCGCTGCACGGGGAGGACGATTCTGGCCACGGGAGGGGAAACGGAGGGCACCAACTTGCTCCTGGAGGTCTCCCGCGTCTTCTGGAGGCATCGGGGGTTCACGGGGAGGTCGGAAGCGACGACGGCGACGACTCCGGCGGCAACAGAACAGCGGCGAGGTCGTAGTCGACGTTACCGTGCACGGTTCGGGCTGATCTCACTCGCGTTCGAAAGCTAGCATGCTCTGGTTGAGTCGAAGGGGCACAGGGGCGACCTCGAGCTCATCCATGGCGGAGGCCGTGCTCGGCTTTCATGGCAAAACGCAAAGGAGAAGGAGAAATACTCCGGGGTTGGTCGGGACGGATGAAGAAGCTCACCCTGAAGCTAGCAGAGGAGTCAGAGAGGTCGGGGAGGTCGCGATGGCGGCGAATTCGACGACGGCGACTTGCGGGTCCGGCGACTCCTCGTTGAAGTTGGCGTCGTCTGCTGAGGAGCTCGGGCTCGATTGGTTGAGGGGAACGACGAAGACGTCTGTTGCGGTTCTCCTGGACACGGCGGCACGGCTCGGGGACGACGGTGGCTACGTGGACTCGACGGCGTGCTCCATGGCGGTCTTCGGGCGGCGACGAATCGAGCACAGGAGGAGGAGGAGGAAGCTCTGGAGGGGGGGAATGGATCAGGACGGGAGAGAGGCGTCTCCAGGCGCGAGAAGGGGCACGGGGAGGCCTGGAAGGCGCTCAACGGCGGCGTGGCGTCCACGGCTGGCTCGGTGGCATTCCACCGAGCAGCTTGGAGGCGCGGGGTGGGGAAGAAGACGCCCCTGCCCCTGTGGGCCGGCTGGGCTGGGTGGGCCGACTTCGCCTGGGCGAGAGGTAAGTCTTTCTGTTTTCTTTTATATTTTTCTTTTCTGACATTTGTTCTGTTTAGCTAATAAAAATAGCTAAACATTTTTTTAAATGCTGAAATTTTTTATGTGGCCTCATAATAATATAGACTAGCCACTCATAAACTTTCAACATTTTCAAAATTCAAATGATTTGAATTTTAAATCAAGTAGGGGTATTTCTTTAATTCCAAGGCACTGTTTGAATATTTGAAAAATCTATGAGCATGGGGTGGGTCCCACATCACTTGATATGTGATCACACTCATTTATAAGACTTTTCAAAACTCTAACATAAATTTTTGGAAAAGATTTTTATCTGGCCTTTTGAATTAATTCATCTGGGGGTGTTCCTTCTCCCATTTTGATTTTGAATTTGATTTCCAAGATTTATTTTTGAAATTTTGACATGATGCAAAGGCACTAGCTAACCCTAGCACATACCTAACAGAGGGTTCTGACAAATTGAGTCACGCTTAATTTGACACCTTTTATAACTAGCAAGAGGCCTCTCTTGGAGTTACCCATACTGAACCTTTTCAATATCTTGTCAATATAAGTGCTCTGACTCAAGGCCAACCGTCGATTAGGTCTATCTCTATAGATCTTAATCCCCAATATGTACGCAGCTTCACCTAAGTCCTTCATGGAAAATTGTCCATTCAGATATTCCTTCACTTCCTCTAAGAATTTCTTATCGTTCCCTATTAGTAATATGTCATCTACATATAACACAAGGAATGCTACAGATCTCCCACTCAGTTTCTTATAGACGCAAAACTCTTCGACGTTTTGGACAAATCCAAAAGCTTTAATGACCTCATCAAATCGAAGATTCCAGCTCCGAGATGCTTGCTTCAACCCATAGATGGACCGTTGAAGCTTACCAGCGTTACTTGGATCGACAAACCCCTCTGGTTGCATCATATACAACTCTTCCTCAATGTTGCCATTTAGGAATGCAGTTTTCACATCCATCTGCCATAACTCGTAATCATGATATGCAGCTATTGCTAGTAGGATCCGAATAGACTTTATCATCGCTACAGGAGAGAACGTCTCCTCGTAGTCAACTCCTTGAATTTGTCGGAAACCCTTCGCGACAAGTCGAGCTTTGTAGACAGATACGTTTCCGTCTGCGTCAGTCTTTTTCTTGAAAATCCTTTTATTCTCGACGGCCTTGCAGTCCTCGGGAATATCCACCAAAGTCCATACTTTGTTGGTGTACATGGAGTCTATTTCGGATTTCATAGCTTTAAGCCATTTCTCGGACTCGGGTCCCTCCATTTCTTCTTTGTAACTTGTAGGTTCATCCGACTCATCAGCCGAGATTGCATTCACAAGCTGTCCATAAAACTCAGTAGGTTGACGGACTCTTGATGACCTACGGGGCATAAAAGGTTCCTCTTCATTCTCATCATGATCATCATCAATGTCATGATCGTTATGAATGTCGTTCTGGCCATTCTCTTCAGCTCCTACTGTGGAAGATGGTTCCAGAACAATTTCCGTAGCCGTTTCTTCCAATTGGAGTGATTGGTCAGTCACTTCATCGAGGTCTATTTTCCTCCCACTCAACTCTTTCGCGAGAAACTCCTTCTCAAGAAAGTGTCCCGTCTTGGCAACAAACGTTTTGCTGTCAGACTTGTTGTAGAAGGTGTATCCACAAGTTTACTTGGGATAGCCCACAAAGATGCACTTATCCTCCTTGGATTCAAGTTTGTCAGGCTGTAGTTTCCTAACATAAGCCTCACAACCCCAAATCTTTAGGTGAGACAGCTTAGGTTTCCTGTCATGCCATTCTTCAAATGGTGTTGTCTTTACGGATTTGGATGGTTCCCTATTAAGAATATGAGCGGCAGTTTCTAATGCATACCCCCAGAATGACACAGGCAAATCAGTATGAGACATCATCGATCGTACGCTATCCAATAGGGTTCGATTACGTCGCTCAGCCACACCGCTTCTCTGAGGTGTGCCTGCCGGCGTAAGTTGTGGTACTATTCCACAAGACTTCAGATGATTGCCAAACTCGTGAATCAAATACTCGCCACCTCGATCCGATCGAAGGTGCTTGATTTTCTTTCGGAGTTGATTTTCAACCTCATTCTGAAATTCCTTGAACTTTTCAAAGGTTTCAGACTTGTGCTTCATCAAGTAAATATACCCATATCTGCTCAAGTCATCAGTAAAGGTCACGAAGTAACGAAGACCATTGCGAGTGGGGACGTTCATGGGTCCACATACATCCGTGTGTATGATCCCAAATAAGTCATCTGCACGCTCCATTATCCCATTGAATGGAGTCCTTGTCATTTTGCCCATGAGGCATGGTTCACATGTATCAAGGGATCCAAAATCCAATGACTCAAGAAGTCCATCCTTATGGAGCTTCTCCATGCGCTTTATACCAATATGACCAAGTCGGCAATGCCACATCTTCATGTGGTCTTCATCATTCTATAATCTTTTGGCCTCAATATTGTTAATGTGACACACGTCACCATCGAGATCAAGTACGAATAAACCATGCAACTCCGGTGCGTGAACATAAAACATTTCATCCTTACAAATTGAACAACCAATTGTATCAGACTTAAAAGAATAGCGGTCTCGCTTCAAGCAAGAGCCACTAACAATGTTCACACTCAACGCGGGTACATAGTAGCAATTATTCAGAACTAAGACCAATCCCGAAGGGAGACTAAGATGCTTCGTGCCGACCGCCAAGACTTCAATTTGACAGCCATTCCCCACGCGCATCGTCACTTCATCCTTGAGCAAGCGTCTCCTATTCCTTAGTCCCTGAATGGAATTAGAAATATGAGCGACAGATCCTGTATCAAGTATCCAGGATGTGTTCCCGGCGCTTGTCAAGAGAAGATCAACAATATGTACATCAAATATACCTTCGTCTCTCTTGGCAACCTTGCCAGCCTTCTTGTCCTTTAGGTACTTGGGGCAGTTGCGTTTCCAGTGACCTTCACCCTTGCAGTAGAAGCACTCCACTCCGGGTTTAGGCTTGGGTGCCTTAGGAGGAGCGGCAACTAACTTGCCATCCCTCTTGGGGCCACCTCTCTTGGCCTTCTCCCGCCTGCTTGACTTCTTGAAGTCAGTGGTCTTGTTGACCATGAAGACGGCGTGCTCCTTCTTGATCTCAACCTTGGCGCTCTTCAGCATGGCGAACAACTCAGAAGGGGTTTTGGTCATCCCCTGCATGTTGTAGTTTAGCACAAAGCCTTTGTAGCTAGGGGGAAGCGACTGCAACACCCTATCAACAGCAAGTTCATCTGGAATCTGGCATTCCAGAGCATTCAAGCGCTGAACGTAGCCAGACATTTTGACTACGTGCTCACTCACGCTGCCGTGCTCGTCCATCTTTGCTAAGAAGAAGGCTTCAGAAGCCTCATACCGTTCAGCCCTGGCTTGAGGTGCGAAGACCGCCTTGAGGTCGGTGATAATCTCATATGCACCCATCCTCTCAAAGCGTTTCTGCAGCTCAGCCTCCATGGAGTAGAGCATGCCACTCTGGACAAGGTTGTAATCATCAGTCCTGGAGAGATAGACATTCTTCTCGTCCTGACTGGCATCATCTGCTGGTGCGTCACCTAACGCGCCCTCTAGTACGTATGCCATCTTGAGGGGAACGAGGAGAATCCTCAGGGTGCGGGACCAGTTGGTGAAGTTTGTCCCATCTGTTTTTAGCTTATCTTTCTCTAGGAATGATCCTAAGTTGAACGAGGGGCGAGGTGCTGCCATCTACAAGGTTGATTCACAAGGATACATATTTAGACTTTTTGTCGGGACCCGGGGTTAGCGTATGCAAGTCCTGTTAAGACATAGTCATATGGAGAGCCGAGAACCGTACCCACTTGTCTAAGCAGACAAGGCCAAGCACAGAACGTTCTCGGAAAGCATCATACGTGAGGGGTATCCCATCCAGGCCGGATGATCAACTGAGATGGGTCCTCATCGTCCGCACACAAGTCTAATGATATGGGTGACGAGCTCCCATATTCAAAGACAAGTCGCCTCAACCATACTATCGACTATCTCATAACTCTTACATAAACTTACTCCAGCCCGATCACTTAGTCGAGGTCTAGGGCGGGCTCGATCATACCACAAAGTGTGCACGAGACAGAGTCTCGAACAATCGCATCGCGATGCCCCAAGCTGCGCACATCTAAGGGCCACTTGGTGTATGAAAGACCGCCAGCCAGATCACAACTAAGGTCTCGAAAACCCATACAAAGACATGCATGTTATAAACATACACGCAGCACACATGCCTTGTATGAACAGTAGGTATCATTGCTATTCTCTACAAAGTATACAATTTTATTGATAACTCTTATAGAGTGCACACAGAGATCACAAACATGTGATCCAACATTACAACAACAAGCGGAAGCAAATTATATCTGAGTACAGACAAGTTTAACAAATGGCTTAAGAAGCCTTATTTAAACACAAGCCCTCCACGAGGGAACCAGTCGTCTGACTGGGACTAGACTAGCTTGATCTTCAGTCGTCCAGCTCGATGAAGAAGCCACCTTCGGGGTCAGTGGTTTCATCTAAAACATAGATTAAGCAAATGTGAGTACAAAGTCGTACTCAGCAAGACTTACATAGGAGCTATACTACTCATGCACATGTATCAAGGTAAAGGGAGGTGGAGTTTCACTTGCAGAAGTGCCAGCTTTGACTTGTCTAGTCCTGAACTACGAGTACCAGACTTGAGGTAAGAAGCGTACACGAGTCCACTACTTTCTCCAACCAATTACACCACTATGGTGCCTTCCTCGACTTCCCCACGAGAAAGCACGCCATAGCACTCACACTTATCTTGGTGTGTTTTAGAAGTATCCAGTTCAAGTTGTCTAATAATCAAGATAAGCTTTCCAAGCAATCCATAACCGCAGACGCGGCTATTCGAATAGTTTTGTTAACCCTGCAGGGGTGTACCGCTACACACACATGATCATCATTTACCGCCTTTGATCTCGACACCATTCAAGGGGTGTCAGCGAGGATGCTCACCACAACTGTTATCTCATAGCCTATCTAGTCCGAGAAAGCCGCCTACCTGGGTTGGCTACCACTATCGTGAACCCGGCCGGTTTACCGAAGTGGACCCAGGTGATGTGTGCGTGGTGCATAAGCCGGTCTCGGGTGAGCCGTTCTCTCACTTAGCAGCCAGGCCACAAACCTACCAGAACTCCGAACTATTGCGACATCTGGACATCGAAAGGGATGAGTTAATAGGTTGAGAGGGGTCAGTGAGCCCAATGTGTGGTTGTACTCTTCATCTTGGATCACCACACAAGAACTCGGACTTAGGGCGGTGTTCAACGAGACAACCCACCGTGTACTCCTACACAGCCTCTCATCGTTCACCTTGTATTTGGGTAGATTCACCAACACCTTTCCACCAACATCAACATGATCACTACCATCCCGACTCACATAACAGTAACATCATTGTATCACTCTAAGCATGCAATAAGCAGTAACAATTGCAGGGGGCACATGATATCAATCAACTCCTACATTTGCTAGGATTGTGGTTTGCTTACTACTGTGACAAAATGATAGGTCATGCAAAGGAATGGGTTCATCTATGCGGTAGAAACGCATCATGGTAATCATCCTAAACAATGCATAAGCGAGACATGAGAGGGAAGTGGGATTTTATCGACATGATCAATGGGGGTTTGCTTGCCTTGCTAACGAGGTTCGGGTTCGGGGTCTTCAACGAAGGGGGCAGCCTCCTATTTCGGTTCCACCTCTACTCGACAAACAACAAACAAGGTAGCAAAGTAAATACAATGCACATACACATGATGGAAGGTTGAAACTTGATGTATATGCTTTGATGTGTGAAGCAATTCCATTTAAATGGAGTATATTGCAAATTGAATTGCAAATTCAAACTCCAATTTGAATTCAAACTTAGCCAAGTTACATGTGACATTGTTTGATCAATTTGAATCATTTTGAAATGTGTATGATATGCCTCTGATGTGTAAGTGGAATGTAGCATGTTGCCATCGTTCAAGTTGCAAAAACTTTTGAATTGAATTTGATTTAATTCCATTTAAATCAAATAGAAAATGCTACTGATCACCTTTTAAAATCAACTCAAACAAAGTTGAAAATTGGATAATTGGATAGCTTATTTTCTCCTGATCATTTTTCATATATTATTTGTCCAATTTGGAGTTAATATGAATTTTCTATGAATTTCCAAAGTTTGGGCCTTTTTCTGGATTTTCTGGGATTCTTTTAATTCATTTCAATTTCTGGAATTGATTTACTGTGTCAGCACTGCGCCAGCATGGCGTCAGCAGGGGGCTGACGAGTGGGCCAACCCTGTCAGTGGCTGGGTTAAATAACCCGATTAGTTTAAACTAACCGGGGGGGTTAAGGGCTCCAGGGCCCCACCTGTCAGTGACCTGGGGTCAACTAACAGGGGGGTTAACCCCTAATTAAGTGGACCCGTCGGCGGGCCTGCCGGCGGCTAAACGCCGGCGTCACAGACGCGGCGGCGCTGCGCTATCTCCTCCTCCTGGCCTCCATTCTTTGCGCCAGGACCACCATTCGAGAGCCAGCGATGAGCCGCGTCGGTAGAACCACCTGCACGTCGCCGGGGAGGTCACAGACGACGGCAGCTTCAACCGCGGCGGCGACCGGAGCTACGGCTTCGAGCAACTTTTGCAAATCGGCCACGGGATGAAGCGTGCGTGGTGCGTTGGGCTGCTGGGGGCTCCAGGAACATCACGGACACGTTGGCAAGGACGAAGGCGCACGGGAGCGAGCGTATGGTCAACCGCGGCGGCAACCTTGCTCGGCTCCCATGGCGGATCGAGCTAGAGGGCGAGGGGGGCCAGCTAGTTGAGGGGAAAAAGGCTGCTGCTCACCCTGAGTGCGACGACGAGGTCGGGGAGGGCAGAGGGGCGCCGGTGGTGATGGAATCGACGATGGTGCGCGACGGCTCCGACGAGATGGCGACGATGATTGCGGCGGCTACAGCGGCTCCGAGCCCGATTACTTATGCACGACGACGAAGACGAACACGGCGCGCGTCCTGGACATCTGGGTTGGGCTCCTCGGCGTCAATGGCCACGCGGGTGCGGCGGCGCGTCCTGGCGCAAGCTTCGGGCGTCTCCGATTCCGGCGAGAGAGAGGGAGGAGCTTGCTCTGGAGAGGGGGAAGTGGACGAGACGAACACGGGCGTCTCCGTGGTGCGTGTAGAAGGCCAGGGACGGGCCAGGCAGGCAGGCAGCTGCCGCCGGCGTCGGCATGCGCTCCAGCGAGCTGCTTGCCGCGTCGGGGGAAGAACACAAACGGGGGGCTGCGAGCTGGGCTGGCTTGCTAGGCCGCGGGGGATGAGTTGGGCCGAATGGCCAGGTAAGTTTCCTTTTCTTTTTCTCTCTGTTTAATCTTTCCTTTCTTTTTCTGTAACTTTGTTTTGGCTCTGATAAAAATACCAAACCATTTTATAAAATGTTGAAACTTTTTATATGGCCTCATAATAATATAGACTAGCCACTCATAAAGTTTGAACATTTTTAAAATTCAAATAATTTGAATCTTAACTCAAATAGGGATTTTTAATTAAATCCAAGGCACTATTTGAATATTTGAAAAATCCATGAGCA
Source organism: Bromus sterilis (assembly GCA_950022295.1). Lineage (NCBI taxonomy): Eukaryota > Viridiplantae > Streptophyta > Magnoliopsida > Poales > Poaceae > Bromus > Bromus sterilis. Next base: position 275,083,838 of record OX465599.1, on the reverse strand, counting down.
TGGGGTGGGTCCCACATCACTTGATATGTGATCACACTCATTTATAAGACTTTTCAAAAATCTAACATGAATTTTTGGAGAAGATTTTCATCTGGCCTTTTGAAGTAATTCATCTGGGGGGTTTCTTCTCCCATTTTGCTTTTGATTTTGATTTCAAAGATTTCTTTTGAAATTTTTAACATGATGCAAGTGACTTACTAACCCTAGCACATTACCTAACAGAGGGTTCTGACACTTTTGTTCATAATGTGGAGTTTCAATTTAATCTCAAAATTCTAGAAAGCTCCCACTTAGATAAACACCTCTCAATTTAACTAAGTGATTACATAATCCCAGCCCCCATACCTCCCCCGATCGTCACGGACATCAGTATGCGAACCAGGTAGGCCTCTAAGCCAATCACATCAGGCATATGACTCGTGCTCGACCTTTCGGTCTCCTTTGTTCCAGGCCCGCATCTACATACGTCAAGCCTGCCAATCGAACCTTGATGTTAGCTGTTCAGCAAGGCCATATCTGCATATGACAGGCTTGCCGAACCCAACCTCATGCGAACTCCGTTGAATATGTATCACAACTCCGGTATGTACGGAGCATCAAGCCATATGGGAGAACCTTCCAGGCGGTGCCCACCAAGGGAGAACACAATGTTGGTATTGTGAGAGATGGTCCTGTTTCGTGCTACCGTCGATATATCTAGCATACTAGCATAAAACAGGAAGTAAAACTGTAAATCATACAACCTATGACCCCCTTTCATGCAAAGCAAAGTTAAACGCCTTTCTACTTTAGCTTGTGCAAGTTTTACGTGGCTGCCAGGGGTTTCGAGAGAGAGAACCGTTTCTATCCTGCGAAAAACATGCCACAACACCGTCTCCCATCCGTCTCTATTCTACCCCTGTCGGGGCCCTCCGTTGCAAACATCTTCGCATCGCTAATGCAGAGATACAGACACCCCCCAGCCACTTTATATGGTACAAGCCATATGTCAAGTGTGGAACCAGTCTCGCGTAAACGTGTAAGGTCGGTCGGGGGCCGTTTCATCAAACATTGCCGCAACGCTAAATGAGTACACGTGGGAGGGTAACGAATGAAGATTCGATGCCCACATCCTAGATGTGTTCTACCCGTACAATACATCTACGCATAGATAGCTCATGATACCACTGTTGGGATACGGGGCAGAAAACACAATTTTTTCATACCTACGGTACCCGAACCCAAGATCTATGCTATGGCGATGTAAAGTAACGGAGGGAATCGGTGTTCATACCTTTGAAGACCGAAAGAGGGAAACGTTCTTGCGAACGTCATTGGCGTAGACTCGGAACTACGACCTCCCTGTCGTGTAGAAGACCACCACCGGCGAGGATGACTCCCGGTAAACCTCCAGCGACGAAGTAGCACCACAGGTGTAGTGCCTCGAAGAGATTATACACGTACAGTACAATCGATGTTCCAGCAGAACGACGGCCTGCCTTATGGTGGAGAACTCCAATCCAGTTGCAGACTCCAAACAAGGGGAGTCCACTTCCGGGAAGGAGGAGGAAGAAGGAGATATTGGTGTGTTCGAAAAAGAGGGGTCTACCCCTCCTTATATAGGCCAAGGGGGGTGCCATCCTCCTCCCCTCCCCCATGTGGGACTAAACTCCCAAGGGGGGGAGTGCGCCGGCCAAGGGGGTGGTGGGCCCCACCCTTGGCTCCAAGCCCAAGGGGGGAGACCCCCTCCTCCCTTAATGGGCCCCATGGGCCCATTTAGCCTATTTCCCATATATTTTAATTTATTTAATATGTTTTAAATATTTAATTCAGATAATTAAATAATAAAACATTATTAAAACAATTAAACTTTATTTTGAACTATTCAAAATTTCCGGAAACCATTCCGTCCTCCTCCGGAACTATTCCGGTGATTCCTCCTATTTCACCGATTGATCCCGTAATTGTCCTATGCATCGATTGCCTTTAAGTGTAATACCCTAACGGTCCTGGAAATAGCAGACATGGTCGAGACTCTTCTCATTGACCAATGACTAGTCAGTTGGACCTGGTTACAATCCTTGATAGCCCCTGCGCTTCCATCGAATGAACTTCGATCGCTTTTGGAAACCGTTAACGATACGACGTAATCCCTTTGTGTTGCGGTACTTTGTTTGTCCAAGGTTTGATCATCAGTATCCTACATACCGTGTTCACATCTCGTTCACAACAAACAACTTCTCTCGTCCATGATCATTGCATCTCTTGTGACCTAGTCACGTCCTTGCAAGGTGTTGATGCAATATCACCGAGTGGGCCCAGAGTACCTGTCCTGTCACAAGGACTGACAAATCCCGCTCTGATCTATTAACATACTCATCAACCATCTATTTCGGAATACCCAAAGTGCACCGTTATAGCCAGCATATTTCAGTCAGGCGGTGGGATACAAATCAAAGTCTCCTCATAGATGACAATTACGTATGATCGTTACGGTCTAAGGACTAAGCCATACGTTACAAAGTCATAGCAACGCTGAACTATGTGACTCGATCACATTGCAATACTTTAGTTGGGTGTACGTCCATCACATCATTCCCCTTAACGATATGACCTCATTGTCAATGGACTTAAGTGTCGCCATCATCAGGAAAGCTTGATCAATCAATTGCCCAATGAGATAGTTTACCCGAGTTAAACTACGGACCATGTTTTATACTACACCTGTATTAGTATTTCCAAGTAATACAGTTATAGCACAGTATAAAATGTATTATGAACAAAACGGATATGTGACAAATATATTTATTAATTTGTCTCTAGGGCACATATCCAACAGCCAGAGGGCCACCACCAGGGGCCTAGGCACCCTGTTGGCGCGCCCTAGGGGCTGGCCGCGCCAGGGGGGCGCCTGGACCCCTTGTCGCCCCCCTGGCTGCCCCCCTTCGCCTATATATTCTCCGTGACGAGAAACCCTCAGAAGAAGAACCCTTTTTCGCGATCTCGCCTCTGTTCCGCCGCCGCCGCGCTTCCGAGATCGGGAGCACCAGCAGACCTCTTCCCGGCACCCTGCCGGAGGGAGGGCCGACCTCCGGGAGTCTCCTCTCCACCATGGATGCTTCCCGGATGTGCCGTGGGTAGTTTCCTATTGACCATGGGTCCGTGATCAGTAGCTATGTGATGTTCTCCTCCCCTCTTTGTTCTTCATGGTTTAGACCTCGTGAGCTGCCCTACATGATCGAGGCACTTTTGTAATCTTTCTGCTGTTGCTATGCTGAGTTTGATGGGATCTGATGGATTATGAGATTATGTTAAGATTGTGATAGAGTAATATATTTGGTTCTTATCTTTTATATTTTTGTTCTTGCATTTTCTCCATTGATGTTTATTGCTTTGGCCAAGTAGTAGGTAGTGACCCCAAGAGGGAACGTTATGCTCGATTGTGGGTTCATGCCCCCTGATGACACGCTTGAGTGACAGAAACATGAGTCTAGGGGATGTGTTGTTGCCACAAGGGGGAAAACAACGGTGCTTGTAACTGCGGTTTTAAGGATTGTTTACTTTACGCAAAGTGCTTTTTAATGCAGTTGTTTGTTGCTTTGGGTTTACACTTTGGGTGGGGCTCGCAACTTAATACCAGCGAGATGTTCTAGATAGATATCTCAAGGTGGATGATTAGTAGTAGATGCAGTTGGATTTCGGTCTACTTATTTTGGCGTTCTGCCCATGCTTTTGAGCCTCTTCCTTTCTTTTGTAGCATAGTTAGCATTGCGGTGCGTTCATAATCCTGTCAATTGCCCTTCTGTAATTTGTTCACCTCGCATAGCAGTTTTATCGTCTTTTGGGAGAGAGACATCACTAGTGAACATCACGTATCCCGGTCCATATCCTCATCACTGTTTCCACACTCATTTACTTTTATGCTTTTACTTTCAGTTGCTATCACTATCCCTTGTGTTTGATCCTTTGTGAACAACAAGACCGGAGAGATTGACAACCTCTCTGATCTTCGTTGGGAACAAAGTTATTTGTGTCTGTGTGCAGGTCCGCCTCAGTTGCGCCGCTGACACCTACTTATCATCTCCGGAGTCCTACTGGAGACAAACCTTGGTATCTTTACTGAGGGAAATTTTCTGTTGTGCTACATCATACCTTCCTCTTGGGGTTTACCAACGAAGGGCGAGAAATCATCATCACCTCGCACGCAAGCAAAGAATTTCTGGCGCCGTTGCCGGGGACTCCGAGTGCTAAGATAGGGGTGTTGCACACTACCCTTTACCTTTGTTTTTTTGTCTTGTTAGTTTACCTTTCAGTTTTTATCTTTTTGTCCTTTATCAAAAATCACAAAAAAATTGTTTATCTTGCTGTTAGTAGTCCTCCTTGTTTAGATGAACATGTTAGGTCTAGGTGCTTTGCGGGAATCGGAAGTTCTCGATTTCCGTCAAAGAGATGGAGAAAATATGAAGAAGGCATGGGACAGAATTTCTGAAGCACATAAAAGAATTATGCCTTGGATACCTATAAAAATTGTGCTTAGAAATTTTTACCATGGTCTTTTTAAGTGGTGTAAACACTCTCTTGATATTATAGCTGAAGGAGATTTTCTAGAGTGTGATGAAGTTAGAGCTCTTGAGATTTTGCATAGTCTATCTAGTTATTTTGTTTATGATCGTAGTATTGATATTGTCATAGATAGACTTGCCACTATTGAAAAAAGATTGGATGCTCTAGACTTGAGGAAAGTAAAGGAACTTAAGTCCAACAAGAAAGAAATGTTGGAGATAGATGATGATTGGGAGCCCTTTGTTAGGATTATCATCTCTAACCAAGGCTTCCTTGCTCTTTGTGATATTGGATCCACAGTTTCTACTATGCCAAAAATAGTTTATGATTATTTGAAGCTAGATATGGATAAATTATCATCTTATCATGAACATTCTAACGGGGATATTTCAGAGATTAAAGGAAAGGTAAAAGAAGTCCAACTTGCATTCCTTCAAAGTACTGCACCAATTGATTTCTTTATCATGGAGCCAAACCAAAGTAACATTGTGCTCGGAAGAGACTTCCTCCGTGCTATGAAAGGCTTCATTGATATTGGTAACGGGCACATACGCTTACGCAGTATGGCGAAAGGTAAGTACCTCTTCCCTAGGAAGAAGAAGAATGAGCTTATTGAAAATCAATTTGAAGGTTTTTATGATTCTGATCTTGGAGACCCTTTATTCTTTTTTGCATCATGCCTAGCTTAAAGGCATAAAAGAAAGCGCTTTCGGGAGGCAGCCCGCAACAAATTTAGGTTTTAATTTTTGCTTTTGCTGTGTCTTGATGTTTGTTACTACTGTAGCAACATCATTGTATCTTTATTTTTCAGCTTTGTGCCAAGTTATAGCCTCTTATGATAAGGGAAGCAAAAGTTGTGACATGTTGTCCAGAAAACAGATTCTGTCCCTGGACAGAAAAATTCGAATAAAATCACCAGATCATCTTTTTGATCTGAATTTTTTGACAGCGTGCTCTATACAGTTGTGAAACTTTCGTATGTTCTGAGTTTTTTTATTTGAGTTGCAAAAGTGCCCCGAAAAAATTCTCTACTATCTGTTGTTCTGTTTTTCACAGATTCTGCCACGTTTTGCCTCTCTTCACTTTTGCAAACCTTAAGCTTGCTTTTTCTTTGCAAAAACTTTTTAGCACTTTTGAGAAATAGTAGCTCTTCAAGAATATCTTTATATCCAGTGGGGAAAATTATTTTATTAAGGGTACTAATGTAACAGCCCAGATTTCACAAAAATTAAAAAAAATGTTTTCGGTGTGAATTGTTTGATTGTCTGATTTGTTTGTGGTGTTTGCATCCCCGATTTATCGATCGGCGATTATTTCCCCCCCTCTTATCTCGTACCGGACGGAGACCGACCCTTGCCACCCTGACACTCGACCTTTGCGACACCCGGTTTCACCCGATCACGTCGTGAAAACCGCACGAGACCAGCCGCAGCCAACGGAACGAAAAACCCCGTTTAATAATTAAACGGGTTATTTTTATAGCGTGCTGGAAAGTGTTCTCGGAACGGTTCCGGCGCTAGGTGAACGCCGCCGGCTCGACGGGCTGATCGCGCAGTTCGAAGTTTTACCCGAATCGGAGGTCCTGCGGACCCCCGGCGGTCAGAAACGTGAGCACCGCGCCCGAGAGAGAAAAACCGGGGGATGTTTTTGCAAACTGCCAGCCCCTGGGCTATATAAAGACCACCACACTCCCACCTCTTTCTAGGGTTTCCCTAGCCAAAAAATTGCAGGCACCCCCCTCCACTTTGCCCCAAAAACTACCCCAATTTTCGTCCAATTTTCAGCCCAATGAGTTCTGGACCGTCAGATCGTCAGATCCGACGACCCTGGATGCGCCACGTCAGCGTCCCACCTAGCTCTCTCCTCACCGCACGCAACCGCCGCCCATGGAGGCTAGGCCGCCGCCGCCTCCCTCCGGCCAGGCCGCCGCCCGCCGCCGGCAACCTTCTCCTCTCCTCTTCTCCCCATGGCCTCCCTCTCCCATCCCATCTCCTCCCGCCTCCCCTCGCAGGTCGCGCGTCGCCGGAGCCAGCGCCAGCCGCCGGCAGCTGAGGGATCCGCACCGCCGCCGCCATGGCTCGTACGAGCTCGGCTCGGGCCGGAGCCGCCACGGCCACCTCGCCCCTCCTCGGATCCCGCCTCCTCGCCCCGCGCCCCGGTGTCCTCTACTGCCTCCCACAACGGCCGCCTCCGGTGAGCCGCCGACGCCAGGCGTCGCCGCATCCCGATCGGGATCGAGGAGGAGCCGCCACCTCGGGTGGGCCGGCCCAGGGCACCGCAGCCCACCTCCCTCCAGATCTTCCAGCCAAACCTCCTCCAGGCCGCAAGTGGGCCTCGGCCCGATGATGTCCACCCCTTATTTTTTTTCCTAACTCTCTGCCTGGAAATTTTTCAAAGTCCCAGGATTTTTTGTCTGTTGTCCTGTTTTGCAACGTTATTTCCCGTTGATCCATAGCTCCGATGAACGTGCCCCAAAAACGAATATTGCTCAGAATTGTGTGTACTTCAATTCATCTTTTGTGAGAATTTGCATTTGAGGTCATCTTGATTGTGTAATTGTGTGCTAAACAGGCATCAGATAGTTAATTGCAACTGCTGCTGTTAAACTTGCTGAAATTGTTAATTTGTTGAAACTTCGGGCGACGGTTGCGAATTGAGTGATTCCTTTTGCGTTGCGTTAAGCATTGTTTCTACTTCAGTTTCATGCATTCACATGCCATAATTGCTTGCTGCATCATGATTGTATCTTGCTCCAAAGTAGCTACCCTGCTGTTAGTGTGCTGTTGTTTATATTTTGTTGCAACTTCGGTCGACGAGTGTGTCGCGACCGTTTATCGGAATTGAGTGATTCCAATTGTATGTTGTTAAGCATCATGTCTACTTCCACTACATGTATTGCATTTTCATGATATGCTTGCTGGTAATATAGTTATTGAGCTCCAAAGTTGCTATGCTGCTGTTTTTGACAGCCATCTCAGTTTTTCTCTAAGTCTGTAACGTTCCGATGTCATGTTGTTTGCTTAATATCTTTTGATCTATGATGCCTATTTGCATGATTCTTTTTGCCTTGCCTTATATGTCATGTCTACTTTAATTGCATGTCATTTGTGAGCATGTTTTCATTCATTATTATGTTTATGCATTGCTCTAAAGTGTGCTTCGTGATGTTGGCAGATTGTGTTCCAAACTTGTTTTGCTTGTATCTTTTTAACCGTAACTCCGTTTGGGGTGTTCTTTATATGTAACTTGATTAGTTTTTCGTGTACTTTGTGTTTATGCTATTTTTTGATGTTGTTAACCAACCTAAAATATGGTTTACGACAGAACAGTACCAATTGCAATAATTATCGTGGGGTCCGCAATAGTTGGCATGTATAGGTTTTACCCCCACTTAAAATGACTAGATTAGATAGTTTACTTTGTGCTTCACCTCTTGCCATGTTTGTGTGATATGCCATGCTTGAGTGAGATGCCATGTTAACAACCTTTGTTGATCACCTGTAGCTAAACAACTTGAACCTTTTCAAATGTGCGGTATCGTCGTGTGTGACGAGTACTCCACTTAACCTGTTAGTAATCGCTCTCGACGGTAGGTGCGTTGTCTCGTGTTGGATTCTTGTTGAACATTGCTCGTGTTTGATTCGTAGTAATAGATGCTTGCTCGTTGATTGCTTTCCAGTGTTTCCGTCTTGTGTGCTTCCGCGGGTACCTCTCAGAGACGATGCAAGCTTGCGATCAACTACACCTTCGGAACCCGACTTATCAACAGGCAAGGACTATACATTACTTATGATCCATTCTATTTCAACCAGCGGTTTGCATGCTAGTCTAGGTTAGGTTTGATGTTTGTTCCTACCACATGTTTACAGCCTCTTTTAAACCGATACATCCATGTCCCCTCCCAGCAAACCTTGTACTGCTATGTTACTATTGCTCGTTGCTCAGCCCCTGCTTAGTATGCATGCTTAGGATGCTACGATGTTACCTCATGTTACTCCTTGGTTTGGGATATCACATTATTATATTGTTATGGATGATATGATTATTATAAATGTTGACTATATTCGATGAAGGATGGAAGGTCTAGGCTATCCCGCCCCGACGCTTTGTTCCATTCGAGTCACCTAGGATCCGAGTTACGGATATTGGTTTTAAGACTGAGCGTAACTAACCGCGTATGGGATTTTATGGGGTCCCCTCTTCTTACCTACCCAGCTTCAAACATTTCTAGTGGTGGCCCAAGCTGATTTACCATTTGAAACGTATGTGTGACTGGTCCGCGGCCGGCAGATTTCCAACAACTTGGGCCAGCGGAGACATGGTTTCTCTTGTTGGTCCACCCCAGGGAGCTAGGGGGTTGTCCACATCTGTTTGGGCAACTAACCCGACCTCGTCCAGACGGTAGAGGACGATTCGAGAGCGCGGTCGGCTTTTGAGTTGGATGTCGACTCACCGGGGGCCACCCGGATTTGTTCGTTGTTAGCTAGAGGGACCTGTCATTCCGGATCTCTTGGGACTAAATCATAAAATGGTTGCCTATCATGGGTAGCAACTGAGAGAGATGGGCGTGCGTGCGGAGCCTTGTAACGGGCAGTTGGTACACCCCTGTAGGGTTAAATCTTTTCGAGAAGCCGTCTCCACGGTTATGGAGGACTTGAGACCTACTCCTTGTTCATAGACAACAACCGCTGAGATAATCTTAATATAACTTGATGAACGTCTGTGTGTGCCTTTGATTTCTTCTTCTTTGTCGGGATGCGAAGAGGAGGACAAGGATAGGATAGGTGTTATTTTTGCGTTAGTAGTTGATAGCCAGACTTGTTGGAGGCGATTCCTCATCGAATGCTTGGCTTCTTATCTTACTCTTTAGATCGTTAGCCACTTCATAAATGCTAGTGCGGTAGCAACCTCACCACTTACCCCATCCTTACCGTAAACTACTAGTTGTCCTAGAATGACGAGTGATGAAGTCCTTGCTGGGTCAGATGACCACTACAGTTGGATGCTTAGTACTTCTGTACTCATGATACTACCCCCAAACTCTTTTCAGGGTTCTTGATCGACAACAGGTATGGTGATCGACGTTTCACGTGGAGACTCGACGACGACTAGTTAGGCGGATCCCGGCGGAGGGCCTGGACCCGTGTGGTTATGGGGATCGATGTTTTTCTCTTTGCCACTAGGCATTTGCTTGTAGTCTGTACTCAGACATGTATCTTCCGCTGTTGTATTGTATTAAGGCAGTTGTATGCCGATTGTGTGAGATGTTGTATCCTTGTATCTGTAATGTTGTGATATCATGTTGGAAATCCGGGGCATATGACTTCGTCATATGTCGCGGTGGGACCGATATTTGCTTCGTCCCCGGATCTGGATGGAAACATCTAGATCTGGAACAGTACCGCATATCGGGCCTTACAACTTGGTATCAGAGCCTTACCAACCCTAGGATCCCTTTTCTGGCCGAAGTCAAGTCTAGACAGAACTATTTTGTAGTTACTAAGTTAGTTATCGGAGAGTAGGAATATTTTTACTCCTTACCCTTGCTCTGGTGAGGACAAGTGTCGTAAGTGTTTTAATTCTCGTCTTATCCCCTTTCAAACTCTAGGATCTCGAGTGTGTGGAGTATCAGAATCGTTACAATGCCTTGCTTGCAGCGTATTGTCTCGATTTTGATCTCAGGTTGGGAAATCCTGTAGTACCTTTAGTTCTTCCAACTCTGGTTTACGTCTTGGTCACCCGTTGCCATCCATTCTTTTGCCGGTGTTTTCACGACTTGCGTCGAAAACACTATCCTTTGATCCAGTTATCATTGTCGTTCTCCCTCTTGACCCTGACGGTTTCGTTTTCCGACGATGTCGTCTCTCTGCGGAAATTTATCTCGACAGATGTTCGACGTCAACATGGAGCAGAGTCCCTTGTTGGTGGTGTTGAAGATCATCGTGTCTCTTTTCTCTTCCACCCTCTCCCCCTGGATCGTCCAGGATCTCGGGACGAGATCCCTTGTTGGTGATGTTGTATTGTAACAACCCAGATTTCACAAAAATTAAAAAATTTGTTTTCGGTGTGAATTGTTTGATTGTCTGATTTGTTTGTGGTGTTTGCATCCCTGATTTATCAATCGGCGATTATCCCCCCCCCCTCTTATCTCGTACCGGACGGAGATCGACCCTTGCCACCCTGACACTCGACCTTTGCGACACCGGGTTTCACCCGATCACGTCGTGAAAACCGCACGAGACTAGCCGCAGCCAACGGAACGAAAAAACCCGTTTAATAATTAAACGGGTTATTTTTATAGCGTGCCGGAAAGTGTTCTCGGAACGGTTCCAGCGCTAGGTGAACGCCGCCGGCTCGACGCGCTGATCGCGCAGTTCGAAGTTTTACCCGAATCGGAGGTCCTGCGGACCCCCGACGGTCAGAAACGTGAGCACCGCGCGCGAGAGAGAAAAACCGGGGGATGTTTTTGCAAACTGCCAGGCACCTGGGCTATATAAAGACCACCACACTCCCACCTCTTTCTAGGGTTTCCGTAGCCAAAAAATTGCAGCAACCCCCTTCCAATTTGCCCCAAAAACTACCCCAATTTTCGTCCAATTTTCTGCTCAATGAGTTCTGGACCGTCAGATCGTCAGATCCGACGACCCTGGATGCGCCACGTCAGCGTCCCACCTAGCTCTCTCCTCACCGCACGCAATCGCCGCCCATGGAGGCTAGGCCGCCGCCGCCTCCCTCCGGCCAGGCCGCCGCCAGCCGCCGGCAACCTTCTCCTCTCCTCTTCTCCCTGTGGCCTCCCTCTCCCATCTCATCTCCTCCCGCCTCCCCTCGCAGGTGGCGCGTCGCCGGAGCCAGCGCCAGCCGCCGGCAGCCGAGGGAGCCGCACCGCCGCCGCCATGGCTCGTACGAGCTCGGCTCGGGCCGGAGCCGCCGTGGCCACCTCGCCCCTCGTCGGATCCCTCTTCCTCGCCCCGCGCCCCGGTGTCCTCTGCTGCCTCCCACAACGGCCGCCTCCAGCGAGCCACCAACGCCAGGCGCCGCCGCATCCCGATCGGGATCGAGGAGGAGCCGCCAGCCTGCAGCCGCCAATTCGGGTGGGCCGGCCCAGGCCACCGCAGCCCACCTCCCTCCAGATCTGCCAGCCAAACCTCCTCCAGGCCGCAAGTGGGCCTCGGCCCGATGAGGTCCACCCCTTATTTTTTTTCCTAACTCTCTGCCTGGAAAATTTTCAAAGTCCCAGGATTTTTTGTCTGATGTCCTGTTTTGCAACGTTATTTCCCATTGATCTGTAGCTCCGATGAACGTGCCCCCCAAAACGAATATTGCTCAGAATTGTGTGTAGTTCAATTCATCTTTTGTGAGCATTTGCATTTGAGGTCATCTTGATTGTGTAATTGTGTGCTAAACAGGGCATCAGATCGTTAATTGCACTTGCTGCTGTTAAACTTGCTGAAACTGTTAATTTGTTGAAACTTCGGGCGACGGTTGCTTCGCAACCGTGCGTCGGAATTGAGTGATTCCTTTTGCGTTGCGTTAAGCATTGTTTCTACTTCAGTTTAATGCATTCACATGCCATAATTTCTTACTGCATCATGATTGTATCTTGCTCCAAAGTAGCTACCCTGTTGTTAGTGTGCTGTTGTTTATATTTTGTTGCAACTTCGGTCGACGAGTGTGTCGCGACCGTTTATCGGAATTGAGTGATTCCAATTGCATGTTGTTAAGCATCATGTCTACTTCCACTACATGTATTGCATTGTCATGATATGCTTGCTGGTCATATAGTTATTGAGCTCCAAAGTTGCTATGCTGCTGTTTTTGACAGCCATCTCAGTTTTTCTCTAAGTCTGTAACGTTCTGATGCCATGTTGTTTGCTTAATATCTTTTGATCTATGATGCCTATTTGCATGATTCTTTTTGCCACGCCTTATATGTCATGTCTAATTTAATTGCATGTCATTTGTGAGCATGTTTGCATTCATTATTATGTTTATGCATTGCTCTAAAGTGTATTTCTTGATGTTGGCAGATTGTGTTCCAAACTTGTTTTGCTTGTATCTTTTTAACCGTAACTCCGTTTGGGTGTTCTTTATATGTAACTTGATTAGTTTTTCGTGTACTTTGTGTTTATGCTATTGTTTGATGTTGTTAACCAACCTAAAATATGGTTTAGGACAGAACAGTACCAATTGCAATAATTATCGTGGGGTCCGCAATAGTTGGCATGTTTAGGTTTTACCCCCACTTAAAATGACTAGATTAGATAGTTTACTTTGTGCTTCACCTCTTGCCATGTTTGTGTGTTATGCCATGCTTGAGTGAGATGCCATGTTAACAACCTTTGTTGATCACCTGTAGCTAAACAACTTGAACCTTTTCAAATGTGCGGTATCGTCGTGTGTGACGAGTACTCCACTTAACCTGTTAGTAATCGCTCTCGACGGTAGGTGCGATGTCTCGTGTTGCCTTCTTGTTGAAGCTTGCTTGTGTTTGCTTCGTAGTAATATATGATTGCTCGTTGATTGATTTCCAGTGTTTACCGTCTTGTGTGCTTCCGCGGGTACCTCTCGGAGACGATGCGAGCTTGCGATCAACTACACCTTCGGAACCCGACTTATCAACAGGCAAGGACTATACATTACTTATGATCCATTCTATTTCAACCAACGGTTTGCATGCTAGTCTATTTTAGGTTCGATGTTTGATCCTACCACATGTTTACATCCTCTTTTAAACCGATACAACCATGTCCCCTCCCAGCAAACCTTGTACTGCTATGTTACTATTGCTCGTTGCTCAGCCCCTGCTTAGTATGCATGCTTAGGATGCTACGATGTTACCTCCTGTTACTCCTTGGTTTGGGATATCACATTATTATATTGTTATGGATGATATGATTATTATAAATGTTGACTATATTCGACGAAGGATGGAAGGTCTAGGCTATCCCGCCCCGACGCTTTGTTCCATTCGAGTCACCTAGGATCCGAGTTCCGGGTATTGGTTTTAAGACTGAGCGTGCCTAACCGCGTGTGGGGTTTTATGGGGTCCCCTCTTCTTACCTACCTAGCTTCAAACATTTCTAGTGGTGGTCCAAGCTGATTTACCATTTGAAACGTGTGTGTGACTGGTCCGCGGCCGGCAGATTTCAAACAACTTGGGCCAGCGGAGACATGGTTTCTCTTGTTGGTCCACCCCAGGGAGCTAGGGGGTTGTCCACATCTGTTTAGGCAACTAACCCGACCTCGTCTAGACGGTAGAGGCCGATTCGAGAGCGCGGTCGGCTTTTGAGTTGGATGTCGACTCACCGGGGGCCACCCGGATTTGTTCGTTGTCAGCTAGAGGGACCTGTCGTTCCGGATATCTTGAGACTAAATCATAAAATGGTTGCCTATCATGGGTAGCAACTGAGAGAAATGGGCGTGCGTGCGGAGCCTTGTAACGGGCAGTTGGTATACCCCTGCAGGGTTAAATCTTTTCGAGAAGCCGTGTCCACGGTTATGGACGACTTGAGACCTACTCCTTGTTCATAGACAACAACAGCTGAGATAATCTTAATATAACTTGATCAACGTGTGTGTGTGCCTTGATTGCTTCTTCTTCATCGGGATGCGAAGAGGAGGACAAGGATAGATAGGTGTTATGTTTGCATAAGTAGTTCATAGCAAGACTTGTTGGAGGCGATTCCTCATCGACTGCTTGGATTCTTATCTTACTCTTTATATCGTTAGCCACTTCATATATGCTAGTGCGGCAGCAACCTCACCACTTACCCCATCCTTACCGTAAACTACTAGTTGTCCTAGAATGACGAGTGATGAAGTCCTTGCTGGGTCAGATGACCACTACAGTTGGATGTTGAGTACTTCTGTACTCATGATACTACCCCCAAACTCTTTTCAGGGTTCTTGATCGACAACAGGTATGGTGATCGACGTTTCACGTGGAGACTCGACGACGACTAGTTAGGCGGATCCTGGCGGACGGCCTGGACCCGTGTGGTTATGGGGGTCAATGTTTTTCTCTTTGCCACTAGGCATTTGCTTGTAGTCTGTACTGAGACATGTATCTTCCGCTGTTGTATTGTATTAAGGCAGTTGTATGCCGACTGTATGATATCATGTTGGAAATCCAGGGCATATGACTTCGTCATATGTCGCGGTGGGACCGATATGTGCTTCGTCCCCGGATCTGGATGGAAACATCTAGATCTGGAACAGTACCGCATATCGGGCCTTACAACTAACCTCTCTAATCAGCTTATGATGAGTTATGTATGAAGTGAGTTTTCAAGTGTGCGATGGAAGATGATGAAAGAAGATCCAGGAGTGTCAAGCGCTCAAGCTTGGGGATGCCCCCATGCATCCCCAATAAATATTCAAGGAGACTCAAGCGTCTAAGCTTGGGTATGCCCCGTGCATCCCCTTCTCCATCAACAATCATCAGTTCGTCCTTTGTCTCACTATATTTTTATCACTTCATGCATTATGTTCTATGCTTGGAGCGTCTCCCTCTTAGGTTTTATTTTTCTTTAGTTTTTCTTGCTGTTCATAACAAGTTAGACCCCATCTTACTTTGTGTGGGAGAGAAACACGCTCCACTCCAATCTAGAACACATCATAGGATTTTTCCTGCTTATCTTTTTGCTGTTGTGTGTTCTTTATCTTTTCATAGCTGCTGCCATGTTTAGTTTTAGTCTTAGTCTGTCTTTAGCAAGAGCATTGGCTTTTGTTTAGTTTGTTGTTGGAACTCTCTTTAGTTTTCATGTTTATCTTGTTAAGAGAGTTGGTTGTTGCACTGAGTTGTGTTTTGTCTTGGAAGTAGGTAATTGAGGTTGCTATTTAATTCTAGTAGTAACTTGCAATAGTTTTGAGGTATTCATGTGAGTAATGTCTGAACTTTTGGTGTCAAGAGCTTTAGCCTATTAGTGATAGGTGTCGTATTTTGGACAATCCGTGTGTATTTTCAAAACCTACAAAAACTAGTTGAGAACTCTAACTACTAGATGGATCACTAATCTTTGGAGGGATCGAATATTAGAGTACACTCACGTACCATGAGTCGAGGATGCGCAAGGATAACCAAACCCCCATACACTCTCCTCGGGGTACTTGTCTCTTTGTGAACCTCCTTATTAGATTGAGAGTTACCGATAATAAGTGCATGAGTTATTCGGACTAATGTAAGTATTGAAAGTTGACACTTCCACCTTCCCATATTTTGCTAGCCTCTCCCGTGCCGTGCATTGCCTTCTTCTCACTCCGAGAGTTGGTGTCCACCTTCGCCGGTACATCCAAACCCTTGGCATGATACGCTCTGTCATCATAAGCCTCCTTATATCTTTCCTCAAAACAGCCACCATACCTACCTATCAAGGCATTTCCATAGCCTTTCCGAGATATATTGCCATGCAACATCCACCTCTTCATGTCATACATGTTCCTGCTACACTGGCAGCGACATACATTGCATACATCATGATAGTTACATCTTCTTTATGATTTTGAGTACCTTGTAAAGTGTGAAAGATCTCCTATACCTTCTTGTAAAATAGAGTGTTGCCCTTAAGTGAGGAAAATATCCCAAAGTGGACACAATAAAAGATCCCAAAGAGGACAAATGAGAGTTAAATAGAAAGAGCCATTGAGGCCACAAAAAATACAAAAAAATAGAAAAAAGAGAAAAAATAAATAAAAAGAGAGAAAGGGGCAACACTACTATCCTTTTGAGAGATCCACACTAGTGCTCCCTTTATATCCTTGTAATCCATAGAGATGATCGTTATGCATATAGCTATGTGGGGACCTTCACACTATAGAACTTGGCTTGCATATTCCAAGGATGAGCCTCCTCAAACGAGCTCTAGGTCTTCATGAGCGAGCAAGTTAGATGCACCCCCACTAGTTCCATTGGAGAGCTTTCTAGCTCATATGTGCATCCGTTGCGTGGAAATCCCTACTCCTCACATCATATCTATCATTTGGCATCTCTTGCCTATGATTGTCCTCATTGATGTGAGCCTTTCTTTTCTTTTTTGTCTTCCTCCTCCTCCGTACTTCTCTCTTTGCCATCCTAAGTGTCAACTCTCGCGCTTACGCTCATCCATTGCATGAGTGCTCAAAATATTGAAAAATGAGTGGATCAAATTGACTTGTACCTGGCTAGTGGTCTGGGGACGAGTCAAGATAAGATTGCAGAAAAAGACCAAGTGTGAAACTTTAGTAGATTGAGTTCTCAACAAATAAATATTTTTCTCGTATTCCCTATCCCCCTTCTTGCACGCAAACACCATTTGGAGACATTCGAGTCACGGACAGCGAGAGCTCTTGCACCTATTGTTCTTTTGTTACTTGTTTTAATACTAATATAGACTCTTGCATGTTATGACTTGAATTGAATCTCTAACCTTGATTTCTTTACTTTTTAAAGTTCTTATATGGTTGCTAGCATGTCACCACAGAAATTATGCTGTTATCATTTACCTACTCGAGGACGAGCAGGAATTAAGCTTGGGGATGTTAATACGTCCAAAACGTATCTATAATTTCTGCTTGCTCCATGCATGTTTTGTGTGATATTGCTATGATCTAGATACACTTTCATACACTTTTGATCATATTTGGACTAACCTATTAACTCAGTGCACCACAGTGCCAGTTCCTGTTTTCTGCTATTTTTCTATTTTAGTTTTCCCCCATATAAAAAGTGCTCCAAAAATTCGGGAAAATCAGATAAAAAATCAGCGCAGAAGAACCTTCCGGAAGAACCTGAGTGGGGCCAGAGGGCCACCACCAGGGGCCCAGGCGCCCTGGTGGCGCGCCCTAGGGGCTGGCCGCACCAGGGGGCGCCTGGACCCCTGGTGGCCCCCCTGGCTGCCCCCCTTTGCCTATATATTCTCCGTGACGAGAAACCCTCAGAACAATAACCCTTTTTCGCGATCTCGCCTCTGTTCCGCCGCCGCCGCGCTTCCGAGATCGGGAGCACCAGCAGACCTCTTCCCGGCACCCTGCCGGAGGGAGGGCCGACCTCCGGGAGTCTCCTCTCCACCATCGATGCTTCCCGGATGTGCCGTGAGTAGTTTCCTTTGGACCATGGGTCCGTGATCAGTAGCTATGTGATGTTCTCCTCCCCTCTTTGTTCTTCATGGTTTAGACCTCGTGAGCTGCCCTACATGATCGAGGCACTTTTGTAATCTTTCTGCTGTTGCTATGTTGAGTTTGATGGTATCTGATGGATTATGAGATTATGTTCAGATTGTGATAGAGTAATATATTTGGTTCTTATCTTTTATATTTTTGTTCTTAAGTAATTCTTGCATGTTCTCCGTTGCTGTTTATTCAAAGTTGTTATAATCGAGATTCTGAATCGGATCTTAATTTCGTTCGTAGGATCGTGAATCGTAGAATCTTAATTACTAGAATCGTAGAATCTAAGATTCTATGAGCAAAATCGTAGGATCGGAGGAGATAATTTGGATCGTAAGGTCGTAAGATTCTAAGACTTGAATCGCGATTCCGACAACTTTGTGTTTATTGCTTTGGCCAAGTAGTAGGTAGTGACCCCAAGAGGGAACGTTATGCTCGATTGTGGGTTCATGCCCCCTGATGACACGCTTGAGTGACAGAAACATGAGTCTAGGGGATGTGTTGTTGCCACAAGGGGGAAAACAACGGTGCTTGTAACTGCGGTTGCAAGGATTGTTTACTTTACGCAAAGTGCTTTTTAATGCAGTTGTCTGTTGCTTTGGGTTTACACTTTGGGTGGGGCTCGCAACTTAATACCAGCGAGATGTTCTGGATAGATATCTCAAGGTGGATGATTAGTAGTAGATGCAGTTGGATTTCGGTCTACTTATTTTGGCGTTCTGCCCATGCTTTTGAGCCTCTTCCTTTCTTTTGTAGCATAGTTAGCATTGCGGTGCGTTCATAATCCTGTCAATTGCCCTTCTGTAATTTGTTCACCTCGCATAGCAGTTTTATCGTCTTTTGGGAGAAAGACATCACTAGTGAACATCACGTATCCCGGTCCATATCCTCATCACTGTTTCCACACTCATTTACTTTTCTGCTTTTACTTTCAGTTGCTATCACTATCCATTGTGTTTGATCCTTTGTGAACAACAAGACCGGAGAGATTGACAACCTCTCTGAACTTCGTTGGGAACAAAGTTATTTGTGTCTGTGTGCAGGTCCGCGTCAGTTGCGCCGCTGACACCTACTTATCATCTCCGGAGTCCTACTGGAGACAAACCTTGGTATCTTTACTGAGGGAAATTTTCTGCTGTGCTACATCATACCTTCCTCTTGGGGTTTACCAACTAAAGGCGAGAAATCATCATTACCTCGCACGCAAGCAGGGTGCATCTAACTTGCTTGCTCAAGAAGACCTAGAGCTCGTTTGAGGAGGCTCATCATTGGAATATACAAGCCAAGTTCTATAGTGTGAAGGGTCCCCACATAGCTATATGCATGATGATGATCTCTATGAAGTACAAGGGATAGAAGATGAAGTACTAGTGTGGATCTCTCAAAAGGAATAGTAGTATGTCCCCTTCTCTCTTTTTATTTTTATTTTTCTATTTTTTGGTGGCCTCAATGGCTCTTTCTATTTAACTCTCATTTGTCTCTTTGGGATCTTTTGATTTTGTCCTCTTTGGGATCTTTTGATTTTGTCCTCTTTGGGATCTTTTGATTTTGTCCTCTTTGGAATCTTTTACTCACTTTAGGGGCAATACTCTATATTTTACAATAATATAGGAGATCTTTCACACTTTACAAAAGTACTCACATAAAGAAAATGTAACTATCATGATGCAAATGTATGCCTTTGCCAGGGTAGCAGGATATGCAATGATACTAGCGCGTCATGTAGCAATGATTAGGGCAAGGCCCAACTAGCATGTGGCTCATCGATCAAGCAAGTAGCATGTATGACATGAAGATCAAGTCATGATAAGGTGGATGTTGCATGGCAATGTATCTCGGAAAGGCTATGGAAATGCCTTGATAGGTAGGTATGGTGGCTGTTTTGAGGAAAGATATAAGGAGGCTTATGATGACAGAGCGTATCGTGCCAAGGGTTTGGATGCACCGGCGAAGTATGCGCCAACTCTCGAGGTGAGAAAGGGCAATGCACGGTACCGAAGAGGCTAGACAAAGTATAGGTGGGTGGAAGTGTCAACTTTCGAATACTCACATTAGTCCGAAGAACTCATGCACTTATTATCGGTAACTCTCAATCTAATCAAGAGGTTCAAAAAGAGACAGGTACCCCGAGGAGGAGTGTATGGGGGTTTGGTTATCCTTGTGCATCCTCGACTCATGGTACGTGAGTGTGCTCTAATATTCGAACCCTCCAGAGGTTAGTGATCCATCTAGTAGCTAGAGTTCTCAACAGGGGTTTTTTGGTTTTCAAAAAACACACGGATTGCCCAAAATACGACATCTATCACTAATAGGCAAGAGCTCTTGACACCATAAGTTCAAACATTACTCTAGTCAATTCCTCAAAACTATTGCAAGTTACTACTACAAAGAGAATAGCAACTTTAACTACCTACTTCTAGTCAAGACACAGAACTCAGTGCAACAGGCAAACTCTCTAACAAGATAAAGCATGCAACCTATAGAAAGTTCAACCTAAGACAAAAGAAAAGCTCTAGAAAAACTAAAGCACTACAACTAAACAGAACAGCAGCTAAGAAAAGAAAAAGAACAACTCACAGCTAAAAGAATAAGCATACAATTCCTATGAGGAGTTCTAGTTCAAGTGGAGCGTGTTTCTCTCCCACACAAAAGAGTAAGTTGGGGTCTAACTTGTTACTACAGCAAAGAAAGCAAAAAAAAACCTAGAAAAGTAAAAAGCGAGACGCTCCAAGCATAGCACATAACGCATGAAGTGATAAAAATATAGTGCAACGAGGGACGAAGTGATGATTGTTGATGGAGAAGGGGATGCACGGGGGCATCCCCAAGCTTAGACGCTCGAGTCTCCTTGAATATTTCTTGGGGTTGCACATGGGCATCCCCAAGCTTGAGCGTTTGACACTCCTGAATCTTCTTTCATCATCCTCCATCGCGCACTTGAAAACTCCCTTCATACATAACTCATTGTAGGCTGATTAGAGAGGTTAGTACCCTAATAAAATAATTTTTTATCTACTGCAAATAAAGATTTCTAGGAAGATATACTGTTTCCCAAGATTGCCAAAAAGTTTTTGCAAAGAAAAAGCAAGCTTAAGGTTTGCAAAAGTAAGGAGAGACAAAACGTGGCAGAATCTCTGAAAAACAGAACAGTAGATAGTAAAGAATTTTTTAGGGATACTTCTGCAACTCGAATCAAAAAACTCAGAACATACGGAAGTTTCGTAATTGTATAGAGCATTCTGTGTAAAAATTTCAGCTCAAAAAGATGAACTGGGATTTTTCTCTGATTTTTCTAGTCACGGGGACAGAATCTGTTTTCTGGACAGAATGTCACAACTTTCACTTCCCTTGCTGTATGAGGCTATAAAAGGCACAAAGCTTGAAAAGTAAAGATACAATGATGTTGCTACAATAGTAACAATCATCAAGACCACTAAGAACAGAACAAAAGCAAAAAATAAAAACCTAAATTCGTTGCGGGCTGCCTCCCGAAAAGCGCTTCTTTAGAGCCATTAGCTAGGCTTAAAGCAGAAGATCAAGTCTTTTCAAGAGAATAACTAGCCTGTGTGACGGACTCAAAAGGTAACTTAATCTTTTTCCTAGGAAAATGTTCCATCCCTTTCTTGAGAGGGAATTGGAATTTGATAGTTCCCTCTTTCATGTCAATGATAGCACCAACTGTGCGAAGAAAAGGACGTCCCAAAATAATTGGACAAGAAGGTTCACATTCAATGTCCATAATAGTAAAATCAACGGGAACATAATTGTCATTGACAATGATAAGAACATCGTCGATATTCCCCAAAGGTTTCTTTACGGAAGAATCAACAAGACGAACACCAAAAGTACAAGGATCAAAAGGTTTTAATTCAAGCATATCATACATTCTTTTGGGCATAACAGAGGTACTTGCTCCAACATCACAAAGAGCATAACAAGAGAAGTTATTCAATTTAATTTTTATCATAGGATCCCAACCATCTTCTAGCTTCCTAGGTATGGAGGCTTCTAGTCTAAGCTTCTCCTCCCTAACTTTGATTAGAGCATTGGTGACATGCTCTGTGAAGGCAAGATTGAGTGTGCTAGTGTGGGGGTCTCTAGACATCTTGTGTAGGAAACCAATAACTTCAGGTAAAGTGCAGCTGTCAAAGTCTAGGTCACTACTATCTATCGAGGAGGTAGTGATATCATTTAGGTTCACTTGTTTGAAAGCCTCTATGTTCATAGAAGTTTCCTCTTCTATGGTTGAGGTGGTAGCATCACCATTGATAGGTCCAGTGGGACTAGGGGTGTGATGGGTGCTAACAGTTTGGACATCCTCAACTACTTGGATAGTGGCTACTGTGTGGTAGGTAGTAAGGCTCTTAATTCTCTCTTCTTCCTCTTTTTCTCTAGCCCATATTTCTTTGAGTTTAGCCATCATCCTAATATTTTCATTGATTTGTAACTAGATAGCATTAATAGGAGTGACCTTACTCTCCTCAAGGGGAGAGGTTCTAATTTTTAACATCTCAACGTCAAGGGCTAAGTTATCTACCTTCAAAAAAAGATTATCTAATTTAGCTAGTTTTTCTTCCACATTCTTGTTGAAGGCTTTTTGGGTAGTGATAAAGTCTTTGAGCAAGGTCTCTAGTTCTGAAGTGGAGTTTCTGGTGGTAGGATAAGTGTTGTTCCCATAGTTGTTGGATGGGAAAGGCCTAGGATTGTTGCTACCAAAGTTACTCCTATAAGCATTATTGTTGAAGTTGTTTCTAGAGACAAAATTAACATCTACTTGCTCCTGAGCAACCAAAGAATTTAAAGGAACATCTTGAGGATCAATAGAGGGTTGCTTGGTAAGTAGAGACATGATAAGGTCAACCTTTTCATTTAAAGAGGAGATCTCCTCGACAGATTTTACCTTCTTACCGGTTGGAGATCTCTCGGTGTGCCATTGCGAGTAGTTCAGCATCATTTCATCAAGTAGCTTTGTGGCAGCACCAAGCGTGGTTGACATAAAAGTTCCTCCCGCGGCCGAATCTAACAGGTTCCGCGAGGTGAAGTTCAAGCCTACATAAAAAGTCTGGATAACCATCCAGGTAGTCAGTCCATGTGTGGGGCAGTTCTTGACTAGCGTCTTCATACGTTCCCAAGCCTGGGCAACGTGTTCATTATCCAATTGCCTGAAATTCATAATGTTACTCCTCAATTGAATAATTTTAGCAGGGGGATAGTACTTCCCTATAAAAGCATCTTTGCATTTACTCCAAGAATCGATACTGTTCTTGGGCAAAGATTGTAGCCACTCCTTGGCTCTTCCTCTCAAAGAGAAAGGAAAAAGCTTCAGCTTGACGATGTCTCCATCCACTTCCTTGTATTTCTGCATGTTGCTGAGCTCGATAAAGTTATTTAGGTGCCAGGCAGCATCTTCTCCTGCTCCTGAGAATTGATCTTTCATAACAAGGTTAAGCAGAGCAGGTTTAATCTCATAAGAAGGTGCTGAAGTGGCAGGTGGAGCAATAGGAGTGCAGATAAAGTCACTATTGTTGTGACTAGTGAAGTCACACAACTTAGTGTTTTCATTGGAACCCATAGTAGCAGCAGGTATTTTTGGAATTTTGAATTAAGGACACAAAAGTAAAAACTGAAAGGTAAATTAACAAGACTAAAAAGCAAAGGTAAAACATAGTGTGCAACTCCCCTATCTTGTAGACTTGAGTCCCCGGCAACGGCGCCAGAAATTCGCTTATACGGTGAGGATAGTTCTCTCACTCCTCGTTGGTTACCCCAAGTGGAAGGTGAGATGTAGCGTAGCAGCAAATTTCCCTCGGTTAAGATACCAAAGTTATCGAACCAGTAGGACTCCAAGAGATACAAGAAGGTGACAACGGCGCCAGAAATTAGGCGGTTGACGTGGACCTGCACACAGCAACAAATAACTTTGCTCCCAACGAGTACAGAGGATTTTTCAATTCCTCCGGCCTTGTCGTTTACAAAGGATCAACGCAAGAGATAATAATAGTGGAAACTGAAAGTAAAGACTGAAAGTAAATTGAGGGTGTAAACAATAATGTGAATATGGACCGGGGTCCCGTGATTTTCACTAGTGATGTCTCTCTCCCAAAAGAAGATAAAAGTGCTAGCGAGGTAAACAAATCACAGTTGGGCAATTGACAGGATTATGAAGGCACCGCAATGCTAACTATGCTGCAAAGAAAGGAAGGGCTCAAAAGCAATGGGCAGTACGCCAAGGTAAGTAGACCGAAATCCATCTGCATCTACTACGAATCATCCACCTTGAGATATCTATCCAGAACATCTCGCTGGTATTAAGTTGCGAATCCCACCCAAAGTGTAAACTCAAAGCAACAGACAACTGCATTAAAAGAACTTTGCGTAAAGTAAACAATCCTTGCACCCACAGGTACAAGCACCGTTGTTTTATCCCTGGTGGCAACAACACATCCCCTAGTCTCATGTTTCTGTCACTCAAGCTAGACATCAAGGGGCTGAACCCACAATCGAGCATAACGCTCTCTCTTGGAGTTGCAAATAAAATACTTGGCCAAAGCAAATACCGCAACGGAGAACATGCAAGAATTTACTCAAGAACAAAATATAAAAGAGAAGAACCAAATATATTACTCATCACAATCTGAACATAGTCTCATAATCCATCAGATCCCAACAAACTCAGCATAGCAACAGCAGAAATTACATAGATGCCTCGATCATGTGAGGCAGCTCACGAGGACTCGAAAGTGGAAGCACAAAAGGGGGAGAGATAGATCACATAGCTACTGGTCACGGACCCATGGTCCAAGGGAAACTACTCACGGTACATACGGGAGGCGTCCATGGCTATGGATGGTCTCCCGGAGGGGGTAGCTTCTCCCGGCAGGGTGCCGGAGCAGCTTCTCCAGACAGCCTCGATCTTGAAACGGCGACGGCGGCGGAACAGAGGCGAGATCGCGAAAAAGGAGTCCGTCTTAGGGGTTTCCACCCCGAGGGGTAAATATAGGCGAAGGGGGGCGTCAAGGGGGCCCACGAGGCAGTCAGGAGGGTTCCTGGCGCGGCCTAGGGTGGGGCCGCGCCACCTGCCCTCCTGGCTGCCTGGTGGTGGCCCCCCTTCCCTCATTTGGTGATTCCGGAAGCTTCTGTTGCGCTGATTTTTTATATATTTTTCCCGGAATTTTTGGAGCACTTTTAATGGCCGGAAAACCTGAAATACAAAAACAGCAGAAAACAGAAACTGGCAACTGGGTGCACTGAGTTAATAAGTTAGTCCAAATAGGTTCGAAAGTGTATGAAAGTTCAAGCAAAACATGGCAAAGTCACACAAAACATGCATGGAGCAAGCAGAAATTATAGATACGTTTGGGACGTATCAGCAGCGTCTGGGTCGTCCGATCCAGATCGAACGGACCAGATCGAGGAGGCTGGATCTGGGAGGGGTGGTGGTTGGTGGAGGCAAGTGGCGGCGGGGGAGAGGCTTGCACGGAAATGGAGGGAGTCTGTCTAGGGTTTGCCAGATTTGGTAGGCAGCACCTACTATTTATAGTAGGTGGCTGTTTGGGGTTGTTTTGGGCCACAAAATGGCCCGTTTCGGGTCCGGTTTTCGGGTGGGCTAGAATCCGAAGATAAGAAGGGAATCCGGGGGTCCAGCTAATAGCTCGCACGACATTTTGTAAATATGCCCCTCGGACTTATACCGGCTACTATGCCTGGCACATCCGAACGATCACCTACCCGACGAAGTCGGAATCGCACGAAAATCGAAACACAGCATCGCCACACTGTAAGCACGTCGTCTACAACGTTTTGCACCCAACCTAGAAGACCATTAACTCCCGATAAAATAACCCATCTAAATATAAATGGGGTTTTGCCGCACCGTTGGTGATGGCTGGTCCTATGCCGGAGGTCACGACGGTGATCGGGTGACTTTCCCGTTGTTGCAAAGGTCGAGTGTCAGGGTGGCAAGGGTCCGTCTCCGTCCGGTACGATATAAGAGGGGGGGAAATAATCACCGATCGATAAATCGGGGATGCAAACACCGCAAACAATTCAGACAATCAAACAATTCACACTGAAAACAAAAATTTTAATTTTTATGAAATCTGGGTTGTTACATTGGTGTTGTTTATATATCTCCTCATGGTGTTGTTTTTGAGGCCTCATGCCATTTAGAATACTTTTGCACCAATAATCAGGTCAAATATGAAGCATTGTTATTCGGTTTAAAGATGTTGTTTGACATAGGTGCTACACATATTGAGGCTTTTGGTGATTCATTATTAGTAGTACAACAAGTTTCTGGGATATTTAAGTGCTTTGATGAATCACTCAATGTTTATCTTGATAAATGTCTAGATGTAATTTTTTACTTTAGACCACTTTAGCATTGTTCATATATCTAGACATGAAAATTGGAAGGCAAATTAATTGGCACAACAAGCATATGGTTATCATATTGATTGTGGCATGTTTCATATTTCTCAAGAACCGATGTATTGTATTGCCGATATGGAAGAGGCCGAATTAGAACTTACTACTTCGGCCACTAATGGAAAATCTAGTGCAGGTGAAAATCAAGACTGGAGGAAGCCCATTATTGATTATTTACGTGATCCTAGTAAAAGGGTGGACAGGATTGTTCGGCGTATGGCTTTTAAATATGAGTTGAGAGACGATATTCTTTATCGCCGAACGGTTGATGATGTTTATTTAAAGTGTTTGGATGAAGATCAAGCAGGAGTTGCTATGGGGGAGGTGCATGAAGGAATCTGTGGTACTCATCAGTCGGCTCCAAAGATGAAATGGTTGTTGCGACGTGCTGGGTTTTATTGGCCGACGATGATTAATGATTGCTTCAAATATTACAAAGGGTGTGAAGCTTGTCAAAAGTTTGGTGATATTCAATTGGCTCCTGCTATGTTACATCCTATTGTTAAGTCGTGGCCTTTTAGAGGATGGGGATTAGACTTCATTGGACAAATTCATCCTTCTTCTTCAAAGGGGTATCAGTTTGTGTTGGTGGCAACTGATTATTTCACCAAATGGTCTAAAGCAGTACCTCTCAGGAATATGACACATGTGGAGGTAATTAAATTCATAATCAAGCAAATTATTCATAGATTCAGCATCCCTCAAATATTGACTTTGGATCAAGGCTCATATTTCATGGCACATCAAGTTAGAGAGTTTGTCGAATCCTATAATATAAAGTTTCTCAATTCTTCCCCATATTATGCCCAAGCTAATGGACAAGCTGAGTCTAGTAATAAGATATTGATCAAACTCATCAAGAAGAAGATTGAAGATAATCCAAGGAGATGGCATGAGCTATTGTACGAAGCTTTGTGGGCACATAGCATTTCAAGGCATGGTGCTACGAAGGTAACTCCATATGAGCTCGTACATGGTCAAGAAGTTGTTTTACCCGTGGAAGTTAATTTGAATGCCTTGAGAGTAGCCAAACAAAATGACTCATCGGTGGTGAACTTTTATAATTTGACATTGGATAATATTGATGAAGTCATGATGACCCTCAACTGTAGGGGATCGTTTGTAGCATTTTCGATAAATTAGAGTGTCGAACCCAACGAGGAGCAGAAGGTATTGGTAAGTGACTTTGGTAAAGAAATAGCTGCAGGACCTGAAAGATAAAAAATTTAGGGGTTTTCGATATAAGCAACAAAAAGGTAAAAGCGAGCAAAGTAAAAGCACTTGAGGAGTAATGAGTGGCCCAATCCTTTCGAGCAAAGGAGAGGCCTAGCAACTGAACTTATAAAGGCTAAAGCATTCCTGAGGACACACGGGAGAAATAGTCACGTGCTTTCGCCATATTCCGTATCGGTACTATGTGATGTGTTGATAAGTGTTGAGTGGGTGGATCTATGCTAGTGCACCCTCTAGACTAAGATAAGTGCACTATTATGATTAAACATCTTGCAAGCATCCCAAAATACAAGATAGTAATTAAGGCAAAAGCCTAACCATAGCAATACGATCGATCATCCATTGTTCCCTTGTGCAAAAGCGTGCGAACTGGGGTTCGGTTTTCTCTCACTCCGGCAACCCACCGTAAGCAATCTTTGTACACAATGCATTCCCCTAGGTCCTTGATAAGGCAAAGTGTTGAGTGTTCGACTCACACAACATAACTTAAATATCAAAAGACACATATTACTTCAACATCATATGACTACTAACAACTAGACTTCTCCCATGTCCTCAAGAACTAAAGTAACTACTCACAAGACATAAAAGAGATCATGATCAGTGGGGATAAATAGATGATAAGCAATCTGGACACAATGATATTTCTCCAACAACACTCAATAACATTCATCACACGATAGTAATCAACACCGGTAGAGTAGAGAGGATAGATAGTACGGATTACAACACAAGTTGAAATTGTGAGGTGAGATTGGATGAAGGTGCAGATGGTGTTGATGTTGGGGATGATGTTGATGATGATCTCGATGATGCCCGTGACGATGGTGATGACGATGGCGATGATCTCCCCTTCCGGGAGGTGTTCTCCCGGCGGAATCTGCCCGCCGGAGATGTCTTTTCTCCTCTGTAGGTTTCCGCCACGGAGCGGCAGCGAAACTCGCGAAAACTCTCCTCTTTTATGGTTTTTGGATGATGTGCGATATATAGGCCAAAGGGGGGACCCGGGAGTGGCCCCAGGGGTCCAGGCGCCCTCCCGGCGCGGCCAGGGTGGGGGTCGCGCAAGGTGGCCGCCTGGGCACCATGTGGTCCCCCTCTGGCCCCTCTTCGGCGTGTCTTCGCTTTTCGTCTGAAAAATACCCTCCGTCGATTTTCAGGTAATTTGGAGGTATTCTTCTTCAGCAACTCAGCGTCCACTTTTTACCGTTGAATCCTGTGTCTGCTACTTCGGCATCGAAAAGTTGCAAACTGTGTAAATTAAACCAAAACAACATAAGAACAACATCATATCATGAAATATATCAATGAATAAGAGAGGATTACTATATAAACTAGTGATGCATTTTGGACGTATCAACTCCCCCCAAGCTTAGACCTCGCTTGTCCCCAAGCGGATACTGAGCTCGGTAAACCTGTCCACAAGTTTAGAGAGTGAAGTGTCGATAAATAGAATACGGACAAGAAGCATCAAGGTTTCTTCATCAAACTCAAACATCCTCAACAGCAACCTCAACTCATAAGGTCCTTGTGAGAAAGTAATAACAATTATAATCAAAAGTAGGGCTGAGAGAACTCATCAAATTATGGCAAACATATCCTTGGTCAAAGGACAACTAATAACTTTTACGTTTGCTCCTTCACTTTATAATGAAACAATTTGAAGATTTTGAAATAACATGTTATCAGCCATGAAGTGCAAATGCTAACACAAAGGAAGATGTTTGCTTGGCAAGCTTTAGCAAACAACTTACTTATCGAAAAGATAATGTCAACAATGATGTGGCATGGCAATACTTAATGCAGCATTATATGGATGAATCCTCATCAACATCAAGTGTCTGTTCTCTTTGGGACAAGAATGAAGTGGGATAACTGACTCAACATAAAAGTAAAGGACAGGCCTTGTTAAAGGCAAGCAGGGAAAACTCATGTGCTATCCTTAAATCAAACATAATGAAAATAAATTTTGGGAGGTGCATAGTTTGTCAACGAATGCTAATAGATAACTCAATTACTTCTCAAGATGGACAAGTTTCTAGGAACGGCTCCCAAGTGGGGACGATCACATCCCCTTAATCTCCTTTGTTTATCACTGCCAAAGTTTCTGATTTCTCATAGACCAAGCGTGAAGGAGGGTTTGTTTGTTATATTATCTTTCGAGCTGGGCGCACTCATGCCAGATCCTCCCCGTATTATGGGTTTGCAGATTAGACATGCAATCCCGGGGTAAAACTTGTCCAACTTAAGAAGATCATGAATTACCTACTACTTCCTCATGAGCTAAACAAGAGGCACAAAACAGAAGATTTTGAACTTTTAAGGATAACACATAAATTCTATACTTCTAGGAGTGGTAGGGAAATACCACGAATAGGAAGGTATGGTAGACTCATATGGAAGATAATGGTTTCAGGGTATTGATGCACAAGCAGAAATCTGCTAGGCAAAAGGTTTGGCTAGGAAAGGCTTTGAGAGAATAGACAATTGATGCTAATTTAGATGCAAAACAAATAAAGCATAAACATTCAGGTAAGCATAACACATCAAGTTGTCTTCCTTGTCAACATAACACTTCAAGCATAATAACATAAAGGTTTTGGCTATGTCGCTACTTGAGAAAACATGTATGTTGTCATGACCAAAGCTATGTTTGCCAAAATGAAATAAAGTTTTCAAAGCCATACCTGATATAAGGTCAATACTCCCCATAAGAATCATCATATAAGGTCGATTGCATGAAGAGAATACCGAGTGCGGTGAAGGAACCAATAGACTTCTCATTAATATTCCATCATAGAAGACTCCACACTCACGGATACAAACTCTCCACAGAAGGAGTGATAGACCTCAATGCAAACACATATTTCATATAATAATTCCCTAGACATGATACGGCTCTACTTGACTCTAAAAGACTAAGATAAAGATAAAGATACCGGGCACTCCCCCAAGCTTGGAACAAGCTGAGGGGTGCCATTACCCAAGGAGATTTACTCCTTATTCTTGTTGTTGTTGTTGTTGATGTAGTCATGGACGAAGCGCTTCCATGGTATAGGTTCTCCGGTCCCATGGGAGGCTTCAGTCTCCAAGATCCTGCTTCCAGCACCTAAACCCATGCGCATAAACTTTAGTTCATACTCACAGTTCTGATTGTGTAGATCATAGATCTTCCCTTGGAGATCCTCAATTCTTTCTTCTACCGCGATGATGCTTGACCAAATCCCCCTCATCTCCTTCTTGTAGAACGTCTTCAGCTCATTGATGATGTCGAAGTTGGCTTCAACACCCCGCTCAACCATCTTCTTGTACTTGAAGACTTCTTGCTCCATCTCTTCTAGCCTGGCCTCGATGCTCCCCTCCTTGGCAGGTTTAGATCCTCTTGGTGAAGAACATCATCCTCTAACTGGACGGTTCGAGGATGGTTCTTCACCTGAGCGAGGTAAGGGTTGATGACGTTGACGACGAACTTGTCCTTGGGGGAACTTGGGGAAGCCATGCCACCTAGGTCTAGCTAAAAGATCTCCTAGCAGAAATAGCTCGAAAAGAAAACACACGAAATCGCGAGATACGGTGCCGGGACTATCCGAGAAAATATATAGCAAAAAATTTTGCAACAAAACGAAGGTAACGAGCCGAAGTGGAGTCGGAGACGGACTCCGGGGTGCCCAGGAGGCCTCCCGGCGCGGCCAGGAGGTAGGCCGCGCCAGGGGGCGCCTGGGCCCCCTGGAGCTCCTCTCCGGCTCCAATTAGGCTCTGAATTTTCTATATTTTGCAAAAACGCGTAATCTGGAACTTTTATGGCGGGTTCGCGATGTTTCCTTACCATAATACACACCTTTTCTTATTCTGCTTCTGCTGGTGTCTGAAACGGGGCTGCAACATATTCTTCATGAGTTGTTGTGCGTATTATATTTACATCAACGTTGAAGGGGTCTCCCGCCATGTAATGCTTGAGTCTTTGCCCATTCACAACTTGAGGTTTGGTGCCATCAAAATTATTAATCTTAATTGCACCTGACCGGTAAACTTCTTCGATATGAAATGGCCCTTCCCATCTAGAAAGTAATTTTCCTGGATAAAACCTGAAACGAGATCTAAACAACAAAACTTTATCACCAACATTAAATTCACGTTTCAGAATCCTTCTATCATGCCACTTCTTTACCTTTTCTTTAAACATTTTAGCACTCTCGTAAGCTTCACTTCTCCACTCATCTAGAGAATTCAAGTTCATGAGACGCTTTTCCCCGGCCAACTTTGGGTCAGCATTAAGCTCTCTAACAGCCCAGAAAGCTTTGTGTTCTAATTCTAATGGCAAATGGCAAGCCTTGCCATAGACCGTCTTATAGGGGGACATGCCCATGGGGTTTTTGTAAGCAGTTCTATACGCCCACAAAGCATCTCCTAACTTCTTTGACCAGTCCTTCCTAGAACTGTTAACTGTCTTTTGCAAGATCAACTTGATCTCTCTATTGGTGAGCTCAACTTGCCCACTAGTTTTAGGATGGTACGGTGAAGCAATTCTATGATTGACATCGTACTTGGCTAGAGCTTTTCTATAAGCTCCATGCGTGAAGTGTGATCCTCCATCAGTCATGAGATACCTAGGTACACCAAACCTAGGGAAAATTACATCTTTGAGCATTTTCAAAGATGTCTTGTGATCAGCACTCTCAGTGGGGATTGCTTCAACCCACTTGGTCACATAATCAACAACTACTAAAATGTGAGTGTACTTGTGTGAGGGAGGAAAAGGACCCATAAAATCAAAACCCCAACAATCAAAAGGCTCAATCACTAGTGAGTAATTCATAGGCATCTCATTCCTCCTACTAATATTACCAACTCTCTGACACTTATCACAAGATAAAACATAATTTCTAGCATCTTTAAAGAGAGTAGGCCAATAAAAACCTGATTGGAGAACCTTATGTGCGGTCCTCTCGCCGGCGTGATGTCCTCCATAGGGACTGTCGTGACATTGCTTGAGAATGTCCTTCTGCTCATGTTCCGGTATACATCTTCTCACGATCCCGTATGGACCTTCTTTGAAAAGATGAGGGTCATCCCAAAAGTAGTGCCTCAAATCATGGAAGAACTTCTTCATTTGCTGAAATGTTAAACCTGTAGGCAAATACTTTGCAACGATAAAATTAGCATAATCTGCAAACCAAGGATCGGAAAGATATTGTACTTTTACAACGGCAAGTTGTTCATCTGGGAAACTGTCGTTGACTGGGATGGGGTCATGCGGTATATCTCCCATTCTTGAAATATTATCCGCCACAGGATTGTATGCTCCTTTCGTATCGACAATCTGCAAATCAAATTCTAGAAAGAAGGAGTACCCACCTGATAAGTCTTGGTTTGGCATCCTTCTTTGCCACAAGGTACTAAAGAGCAGCATGGTCAGTATGAATAATAACTTTAGAATCAACAATATAAGGCCTAAATTTATCACAAGCAAACACTACTGCTAAGAATTCATTCTCAGTAGTAGCATAATTCTTTTGAGCACTATCAAGGGTTTTGCTAGCATAATGTACATTCAATTTCTTACCAACCCTTTGTCCTAAAACAGCTCCAACAGCAAAATCACTAGCATCACACATAATTTCAAAGGGCAAATTCCAGTCAGGTGGTTGTACTATAGGAGCGGTTATCAAAGCTTTCTTAAGAACTTCGAAAGCCTCCTTACAATCTTCATCAAATACAAAAGGAACATCCTTCTGGAGAAGATTAGTGAGGAGTCTCGAGGTCTTAGAAAAGTCTTTGATAAATCTTCTATAGAAACCAGCATGACCGAGAAAACTATGAATACCTTTAATGTCCCTTGGATAGTGCATCCTTTCAATAGCTTCAATTTTCGCCTTGTCCACTTCAATTCCCCTCTCGAAAATCTTGTGACCAAGCACGATCCCTTCATTAACCATGAAGTGGCATTTTTTCCAGTTTAGAACTAAGTTTGTGTCCTCGCATCTCTGCAAAACTTTATTAAGATTGTGGAGACAGTGGTCAAAGGAAGTTCCATAGACGGAGAAATCGTCCATGAAGACTTCCACAATCTCCTCACAGAAACCATGGAAAATAGCAGACATACATCTCTGAAAAGTAGCAGGTGCATTGCATAAACCAAAAGGCATACGCCTGTAAGCATAAGTACCATAAGGACAAGTGAAAGTGGTCTTCTCTTGATCGGCAGTGTTAACATGAATTTGAGAGAAGTCGGAGTACCAATCAAGATAGCAAAAGTGGGTGTTTTTATACAACCTCTCTAGATTCTGATCAATAAAGGGCAGCGGGTAGTGGTCCTTCCTAGTTTCCTTGTTCAACTTCATGTAATCAATAAACATTCTATATCCAATAACAACTCTTTGAGGTATTAGTTCATTTTTATCATTAAGAACAACAGTCATACCTCCTTTCTTAGGAACACAATGAACTGGACTTACCCACCTACTATCAGCTATAGGATAGATGATACATGCGGCTAGAAGCTTGAGAATTTCCGTCCTAACCATGTCCTTCATCTTTGGGTTCAGCCGTCGTTGATGGTCAACAACTGGCTTACCATCGGGCTCGATATTGATAGTGTGTTGGCAAATCGATGGACTAATCCCCTTAAGGTCATCAAGGGTATAGCCCAAGGCACCACGGTGTCTGCGAAGTGTCTCCAATAGTCGCTCTTCTTCAAATCCTGAAAGGTTACATTGATAATGACAGGATATATTTTCTTCTCATCTAAATAGGCATACTTGAGCGTATCGGACAATGGTTTGAGGTTAAACACCGGGTCTTCTTTTTGTTGTGCAAGGATCCCCAAAGGCTCAACTAGAAGGTTGTGCTTCAGGATAGTAGCTTGTCTTGCAAATATTTCGTCTAACTCATTTCTTTCCTGCATATGCATATCATTCTCGTGGTCTTCCATATATTGCTGCAAAGGATCATTAGGAGGAATAGCAATAGAAGCAATATTTTCAATAATTTTATCATCACTAAGTAAATCAGTACCACAAGGTTGCTTGGAAAATTTAGAAAAGTTACATTCATATGGCTCACCATTGAATTCAACAGAAACTTTAACTTTTTTACAATCTATAATAGCACCACAAGTGTTGAGGAAAGGTCTACCAAGGATAATAGGGAAAAAACTATCTTGCTCTGAACCAAGTACGAGAAAGTCGGTAGGATACTTTACCTTTCCGCATAGGACTTCAACATCTCTCACAATTCCAATGGGAGAGATAGTTTCTTTGTTTGCTAGATAAATAGTGACATCAACTTCTTCAAGTTCACAGGGTGAAATCTCACCCATGATCTCCTGATAGAGTGAATAAGGAATAGCGCTAGCACTGGACCCCAGATCGCAAAACCCGTAATAGTTGTGATCTCCTATTTTGACAGATACAACTGGTGTACCTGAAATTGGGCTCTTATTCTTGGTTGTGACAATGTTAGTTGAAACAACACAAAAATTTATATTGGAATCTGAAACATCATTAGTAACTAAATCTTTAACCATCGCAACTTGAGGATCAACCTTGATCAGGTCCTCAGGTTCGTCAGTTCTTCTCTCACTTTTATTCATTATGCCTGTCACAAAGGAGTGATCCCTTATCCTTGTAGGAAAAGGGGGCTTTTCATAAAAAACTGCAGGCAGAATAGGGTCAGCAACCTGAATATCAAGAGGTAGCTCTTTAAAAGGTTAATGATACTGATCCTTCTCCTCCTTAGAAGAGTCAATGTGAGAGGCAAAGTTCTTACAAAAATCAATCAGAAGCTGGGAATCAAGACCAATCTTAGAACAAAAGGCATTAAAATAATCAGTTTTCACATAGCTCTCAATATAATCATGCTCATAATTTATAGGGGGTTCAATACCTTTATCGATTTCCCAGTCTTCAGTATTCTTCTGGATCCTCTCAATGAGATCCCACTTTTCTTCGACGCTTCGTGTTTGGAATACCCCGGTAGAGGAGGCATCCAACATCTCCTTATCCTGACGAGAAAGCCTGGCATAAAAAATTGTAATTATAATATCTTTCGGGAGTTCATGGATAGGACATTATAACATTAGGGATTTAAGTCTCCCCCAAGCTTGAGCGATGCTCTCTCCGTCGCAAGACCAAAAGTTGTAGATGTAATTCCTGTCTCGATAAATTTCACGAAGAGGGTAAAACTTTGTATAAAAGAGACATAAGCTCTTCCCAATTAAGTAGATGTGAGTTATCAAGGAGCTTATACATATCTGAAGCTTTACCTATAAGTGATATGGAGAATAGTTTCTTCATGATGAATTCCAGCGACCTGGATGTTTGTCTCCTGCATAACGATTAGATAACACATGATGGATAATACCAGACGGTATTTTGTAAGGCACAATTTCAGTAGGGGTAGGAGTGACCACCACAGTTGTGGGGCGTTTCCCCATAAACAACGATCCAAGAATAGTGGTGTCCATAAGGACCAAAGCAGCAACGGCAAAATAAAAACAGAAATATAAAAACTTCCTTACCAGCTTCACTTACTAATAGCGCTACGCTCCCCGGCAACGGCGCCAGAAAACAATACTTGATGACCCTCAACTGTAGGGGATCGTTTGTAGCGTTTTTTATAAATCGGAGTGTCGAACCCAACGAGGAGCGGAAGGTATTGGTAACTGACTTTGGTAAACAAATAGCTACAGGAACTGAAAGATAACTTTTTTAGGGGTTTTCGATATAAGCAACAAAAAGGTAAAAGCGAGCAAAGTAAAAGCACTTGAGGAGTAATGAGTGTCCCAATCCTTTCGAGCAAAGGAGAGGCCTAGCAACTGGACTTATAAAGGCTAAAGCGTTCTTGAGGACACACGGGAGAAATAGTCACGTGCTTTCGCCATATTCCGTATCGGTACTATGTGCTGTGTTGATAAGTGTTGAGTGGGTGGATCTATGCTAGTGCACCCTCTAGACTAAGATAAGTGCACTCTTATGATTAAACATCTTGCAAGAATCCGCAAATACAAGATAGTAATTAAGTAAAAAGCCTTACCATAGCAATACGATCGATGATCCATTGTTCCCTTGTGCAAAAGCGTGCGAACTGGGGTTTAGGTTTCTGTCACTCCGACAACCCACCGTAAGCATACTTTGTACACAATGTATTATCCTAGGACCTTAATAAGGCGAAGTGTTGAGTGTTCGACTCACAAAACACCACTAGGAAAATAACAACACAACTTAAATATCAAACGACACATATTACTTCAACATCATATGACTACTAACAACTAGACTTCTCCCATGTCCTCAAGAACTAAAGTAACTACTCACAAGACATAAAAGAGATCATGATCAGTGGGGATAAATAGATGATAAACAATCTGGACACAATGATATTTCTCCAACAAAACTCAATAGCATTCATCACACGGTAGTAATCAACACCTGTAGAGTAGAGAGGATAGATAGTACAGATTACAACACAAGTTGAACTTGTGAGGTGAGATTGGATGAAGGTGAAGATTGTGCTGATGTTGGGTATGATGTTGATGATGATCTCGATGATGCCCGTGACGATGGTGATGACGATGGCGATGATCTCCCCTTCCTGGAGGTGTTCTCCCCGGCGGAATCTACCCGCCGGAGATGTATTTTCTCCTCTGTAGGTTTCCGCCACGGAGCGGCAGCGGAACTCGTGAAAACTCTCCTCTTTTAAGGTTTTTGGATGATGTGCGATATATAGGCCAAAGGGGGGAGCCGGGAGTGGCCCCAGGGGTCCAGACGCCCTCCCGGTGCGACCAGGTGGGGGTCGCGCCAGGTGGCCGCCTGGGCACCCTGTGACCCCCCTCTGGCCTCTCTTCGGCGTGTCTTCGTTATTCGTCTGAAAAATACCCTCCATCGATTTCCAGGTAATTTGGAGGTATTCTTCTTTAGCAACTCAGCGTCCACTTTTTACCGCTGAATCCTGCGTCTGCTGCTTCGGCATCGAAAATTTGCAACTTGTTTAAATTAAGCCAGAACAACATAAGAACAACATCATATCATGAAATATATCAATGAATAAGAAAGAATTACTATATAAAATAGTGATGTATTTTGGACGTATCAAGTCACCGATAAGCATTTGGCTGCGTTGAAAGCCATAGAGAAAGATAAATTGAGGGTGGCAAGAGCTTACAGTAAGAAAGTAAAGGTGAGGAATTTTTACATTGGAGATCTTGTGTGGAAGGTGATTCTACCAATTGGTTCAAAGGACAGAAAATTTGGAAAGTGGTCACCAAGCTGGGAAGGTCCTTTCAAGATTATAAGAATACTTTTCGGAAACTCGTATTTGGTGGGATCCATACAAGGAACGCTGCTACCTAAAGCTCTCGATGGCAAGTATTTAAAGAAGTACCAGCCAAGTGTGTGGCAAGAAGCCTGAATAGGCAATGGCCGATATGTGATTATCACCCTAAGAACAAAACATGGCCGATATACGTTTATCATCCTAAGAGTATGCATGGCCGATGGAGTGTTGACATCGTCCTTAGACCCTATGTGGTACAAATTATTTTTCGGCACGCAAGTTTTGCCGAAAAACAGGGGGGCATGTGTTGACACCAGTTTTTGGCACGACAATATTCATATATAAGTTGGCCTCAAATGAAAAAGTGTTCTACATGAATAGGTTTTGTATCGTAGATACGAACATCTTAGTAGTTCGAGCCATCGCCATCCGATTCCATCTTGAAGGCTGAAACTATATTTAAAGCGATAATATCTATAAGGCCCAATATGCGGTACTGTTCCAGATCTGGGTGTTTCCACCCAGATCCGGGGACGAAGCACATATCGGTCCCACCGCGACATATGACAAAGACATATGCCCCGGATTTCCAACATGATACCACAACATTACAGATACAAGGATACAACATCTCATACAATCGGCATACAACTGCTTTAATACAATACAACAGCGGAAGATAAATGTCTGGGTACAGACTACAATCAAATGCCTAGTGGCAAAGAGAAAAACATCGATCCCCATAACCACACGGGTCCAGGCCCTCCGCCGGGATCCGCCTAACTAGTCGTCGTCGAGTCTCCACGTCAAACGTCGATCACCATACCTGTTGTCGATCAGGAACCCTGAAAAGAGTTTGGGGGTAGTATCATGAGTACAGAGGTACTCAGCATCCAACGGTAGTGGTCATCTGACCCGGCAAGGACTTCATCACTCGTCATTCTAGGACAACTAGTAGTTTACGGTAAGTAAGGGGTAAGTGGTGAGGTTGTTACCGCACTAGCATTTATGAAGTGGCTAACAATCTAGAGAGTAAGATAAGAAGCCAAGCATTCGATGAGGAATCGCCTCCAAAAAGTCTTGCTATCAACTACTTACGCAAACATAACACCTATCCTATCCTTGTCCTCCTCTTCGCATCCCGACGAAGAAGAAGCAGACAAGGCACACACACACACGTTGATCAAGTTATATTAAGATTATCTCAGTTGTTGTTGTCTATGAACAAGGAATAGGTCTCAAGTCGTCCATAACCGTGGACAAGGCTTCTCGAAAAGCTTTAACCCTACATGGGTGTACCAACTGCCCATTACGAGGCGTCGCATGCTCGCCCATCTCTCTCAGTTGCTACCCATTATAGGCATCCATTTTATGATTTAGTTCCAAGAGATCCGAAACGACAGGTCCCTCTAACTAACAACGAGCAAATCCGGGTGGCCCCCGGGGAGTCGACACCCAATCCAAAAGCTGGCCATGCTCTCGGATCGGACTCTTCCGTATGGCCAAGGTCGGGTTTAGTCTCACCTATATAACAGGGGACTTCCCTAGCTCACCAGCGTGGACCAACAGAGGAACTCCGTCTCCGCTGTCCCGAGTTGTTTGAAAACTACTGGCAACTGACCAGCACACACACACGAGTTTCAAATGGTAAATCAGCTTGGGCCACCTCTAGAAATGTTTGAAGCTAGGTAGGTAAGAAGAGGGGACCCCATAAAATCCCACACGCGATTAGGCACGCTCAGTCTTAAACCAATACCCGGAACTCGGGTCCTAGGTGACTCGAATGGAACAAAGCGTCGGGGCGGGATATCCTAGACCTTCCATCCTTCGTCGAATATAGTCAACATTATAATAATCATATCATCAACAACAATAGTAATAATGTGATATCCCGAACCAAGGAGTAACTGGGTAACATCGTAGCATCCTAAGCATGCATACTAAGCAGGGGCTGAGCAACGAGCAATAGTAACATAGCAGTACATGGTTTGCTGGGAAGGGACATGGCTGTATCGGTTTGAAAGAGGTTGTAAACATGTGGTAGGATCAAACATCAAACCTAACCTAGACTAGCATGCAAACCGCTGGTTGAAATAGAATGGATCATAAGTAATGTATAGTCCTTGCCTGTTGATAAGTCGGGTTCCGAAGGTGTAGTTGATCGTAAGCTCGCATCGTCTCCGAAGGTACCCGCAGAAGCACACAAGACGATAAACACTGGAAAGCAATCAACGAGCAAGCATCTATTACTACGAGGCAAACACGAGCAAGCATCAACAAGAAGGCAACACGAGACATCGCACCTACCGTCGAGAGCGGTTACTAACAGGTTAAGCGGAGTACTCGTCACACACGACGATACCGCACATTTAGAAAGGTTCAAGTTGTTTAGCTACAGGTGATCAATCAACGGTTATTAACATGGCAACTCAAGCAAGCATGGCATAGCACACAAACATGGGAAGAGGTGAAGCATAAAGGAAACTATCTATGCTAGTCAATTTAAGTGAGGCACAACCTAAACATGGCATACACTAAGTGCCGCACAACAATTAAAGGATTTGGTACTGTTCTGCCCTAAACCATATTTTAGGTTGATTAACAACAGCAAACAATAGCATAAACACAAAGTACACGAAAAACTAATCAAGTTACATATAAAGAACACCCCAAACGGAGTTACGGTTAAAAAGATATAAGCAAAACAAGTTACGGGCACAAACTGCCAACATCAAGAAGCACACTTTAGAGCAATGCATGAACAGGATAATCAATGCAAACATGCTAACAGGAACTAAAGTAGACATAACAGGGAAGGCATGGCAAAAATAATCATGCAAATAGGCATCATAGATCAAAAGATATTAAGCATGCAACATGGCATTGGAACGTTACAGACTTAGAGAAAAACAGAGGTGGCTGTCAAAAACAGCAGCATAGCAACTTTGGAGCTCAATAACTATATGACCAGCAAGCATATCATGGTAATGCAATACATATAATGGAAGTAGACATGATGCTTAACAATATGCAATTGTAATCACTCAATTCCGATAAACGGTTGCGACACACTCGTCGACCGAAGTTGCAACAAAATATAAACAACAGCACACTAACAGCAGGGTAGCTACTTTGGAGAAAGATACAATCATCATGCAGCAGGCAATTATGGCATGTGAATGCATGAAACTGAAGTAGAAACAATTATTAACGCAACGCAAAAGGAATCACTCAATTCCTACGTACGGTTGCGAAGCAACCGTCGCCCGAAGTTGCAACAAATTAACGGTTTCAGCAAGTTTAACAGCAGCAGTTGCAATTAACGATCTGATGCCCTGTTTAGCACACAATTACACAATCAAGATGACCTCAAATGCAAATGCTCACAAAATATGAATTAAAGTACACGCAAATCTAAGCAACTTTCATTTTGGGCGCATCGCGATCCGAGCTACGGATTAATCGCTATCATCGTTGCAAAATTGAAACAGCAGCAGTAATTCAACACTTAACAGAAAAAATAAAAGAAAAACGCTTAAGGAAAAAAAGGAGGGCGGCCGGGCTGGCTCACCATGGGCCATGGCCCAACTCGCGGCGGCTGGTGCTGGGCTGCGGACAGGACGAGGTGGGCCGCGGGCCCACGTTCACGGCGGTTGGCGTCCTGGCTCGGGGAGGCCGAGCTCCTCCCGAGCGCTTCGACGGCGGCGGCGGCCGTCTCGTCGCCGGTGAGCGGCGCCATGGCCTGGGGCAGGCGCGAGGGGCCAGGAGCGGGCGTTGGGCAGCCGAGGACGCCGGCTTGGTGGCGACGAGGGAGTGTAGCGGGGCTTCGGCGGCCAGTGCGCTCGCGGCGGCAGCCTCAAGCTCGCCATGGAGGCGATCTGCAAGGGGAGAAGAGGACAGGAGGTGAGGGAGGCGCGGGGGAGAAGGAGAGGAAGGGAGAGGGAGAGGAGAGCTCGCCGGTGGCCGGCCGGAGCAAGGTGACGGCTTGCCCACGGGCAGAGGAGGGAGACGGAGGTTGGTGGAGGTTGGGGGCGCATCCAGGGCCGTCGGATCTCAAATCTGACGGTCCTGGGCAGTCTGGATCTAGGGTTTGGCTAGAAATTTGGTACAGATGTGAAAATTGGGGTCTTTCCAGATCTGGGAGGCTGGTGGCTACAATTTTGTGGCTAGGGAAACCCTAGAAGAGGTAGGAGTGTGGTGGTCTTTATATGGCCCAGGTGGCTGGCAGTTTGCAAAACATCCCCGGTTTTTCTCTCGCGCACGCGGTGTTTACGTTTCTGACCGCCGGGGGTCCGCAGTACCTCCGATTCGGGTAAAACTTCAAACTGCGCGATCAGCGCGTCGAGCCGGAGGGGTTCACCTCGCGCTGGAACCGTTCCGAGAACACTTTCCGGCGCGCTATAAAAATATCCCGTTTACTTATTAAACGGGGTTTTTCGTTCCGTTGGCTTCGGCTGGTCTGGTGCGGTTTTTCGCGACGGTGATCGGGTGAAACCCGGTGTCGCAAAGGTCGAGTGTCGGGGTGGCAAGGGTCGGTCTCCGTCCGATACGAGATAAGAGGGGGGGAAATAATCGCCGATCGATAAATCAGGGATGCAAACATCGCAAACAAATCAGACAATCAAACAATTCACACCGAAAACAAAAATTTCAATTTTTGTGAAATCTGGGCTGTTACAATATCCTGGCATTCGAAGTACTATTATGCAAATAAGGCCTTAAAGATATCATAAAATGGAAATAAGTTCTACATGGGGCGGCTTCGGCTCGTCGAACCGGTCAATTTTGATATTTGAAACGTCCAAGTCAAAGTTCTTATGAAGAAATTATGGCCAAAGCAGTACAACACTGAAAAACCAGGTCGAACCGTCCGAGATCAAAGTCGGACCGTCCGGAAAAAGACCTCCGTTACAGAAGGATTTTTGGCCCACGTCGGAACGTCCGGCCTACAAGTCGGACCGTCCGGCTTCGAAGCCGGACCGTCCGGCCTAAGGACCCCGGTTATAGAAGTATTTTAGCCCTTGCTCGGACTGTCCGGATTCGAAGCCAGACCGTCCGGCCCTACAGTCCGGACCGTCCGGGATACTGTCCAGACGCCCGACTTCCCCGCGTAGTGAGTCCGAGTTTGGCTTGGAATTTCACGATTTGGACGGAAATTTGAGCCCTTTTCTTGCACGAAAAGTCCAACCCCCTCATAAATAGATGAGGTGACGGCCGATTGAAACAACACACAATCGAACAAACATATCTACACTTCCAAACCCTAAATTTATCTCTCTCCCTTGCATCTTTCTTCTCGTTCTTGTTCTTGCAGGACAACGATCCACGAGGCCTTAGGGGC
Organism: Bromus sterilis; assembly: GCA_950022295.1. Classification (NCBI taxonomy): domain Eukaryota; kingdom Viridiplantae; phylum Streptophyta; class Magnoliopsida; order Poales; family Poaceae; genus Bromus; species Bromus sterilis. Next base: position 275,040,883 of record OX465599.1, on the reverse strand, counting down.
GATTAGGTCGACCTAGGGCAGCCCATTGCCGTCGTGCTCCCCGACGGGGTACCTCCCAGTAGCATGGGGTTTCGGGTCTTCAAAGGCGTCCGCCGGTTGTCTTGCGTATCGCTCTACCGGTCGGATCTTCTTCGGCGTGAGCTGCGGTGTATCACCCCCGGCGTCGAGGGTACACGTGGCATGTTCATGTGTCAAGAGTTGCGGGTCTCCCTTGTTGCCGGTGGGGGTGGGGGAAACTGGTGGTTGTGAATGACCTCCATCCGGCCGAGACCTTGCGGCTGGACGGCGGCGTTCGGCGTGGGAGGTCGAAGTCAGATCCATCGCCCACTATGTTGGAGAAGGCCAAAGATCGCCGAAAGGGAATTTAGGGGCAGAGTGGAGTTGAGTTGAGCTGAAAGTCCGAGGTCGATGTATCGCCGCCAAAACCAAAGGACGAAACGCAACCAAGATCGAAGGGTGTGGAATCGGTATGCCACTGGGGATGTCGAAGGGAATGCATTTGTATAGTAAATGAGAAAAAGAAAAATATACTATAGCTTTTCCCTTCTTTTCATTGATGTAATTTTGTAAAATTTGTAGCTTTTCAATGTTAAGCGTGGATGCTGACTTTTTTGAGGGTTTTATAACAACTTTATTGACCAATAAACATCGGGATACAAGACTCATCATGCGGGTGGACTAACCAGGTGTTTCGACCCACAAACAGACTAACAGAGAACTGGCCTAACAAAGTTGCTTCTACGTAAGAAAATCTACTTTCAGAAATAAACTTGTAAGAATTAAAACTAGCTAAACGACTATGAATCTCCTTGATAATAACTGCTTGGTTTCCACCTCCCTTCTCCATGATCTCCTTGATTGCCCGCTTATTTCCACATGAGATGATCACATCCTGGATAACAAGGTCCTCCGCGAGTGCCATGCCCTCTCGACATGCAATCGTGTCGAGTGAATCAATATATCTAATTCCTTCAAGAACCAGGGCAGATGATCCCATGTATTTTCCGTCTTCATCTCTACAGATCGAGGCCAGCGCACCGACTACACCCTCCTCCAGTTTATAACCCGTGAAGATCTTGAACCGACCTGCCGGGGGCGGGACCCATGGAGTACCAGGACCCCGAGCTTGGGTAGCACTGCTACCTCCCCATTTCAAACCATGCCCCGGACTACTGAGGACATCCAACTCTCTAATGAAGTTCTTGATGACCGAATGAGTTGCAAAAGGTGTCTGATTTATCAACTCGTGGATGAGTTTCCTACGAGCTCACCAGATCGCCCACAAGGTCACTACTGCCTCCGTGAATTGGATCCGGGTCACTGCCTCATGCACGTGAAAAATCCAATGCCGCGCAGTAGGTTCTCTGATCTCGCTCGTCACCTCTACTGGTCTCGAATCAGCCAAAGCCCATACGCATCGTGAAGCCGAACACTCCAGCAGGGAGTGAACCCAAGAATCCGTGTTGCCGCATAACGGACAGTTGTCCACAATTGACATATTCCGATGCTTACGAGCGTCCTCTGTAGCCAGGGATTGCTTACCAAGTCGCCATAGAAAGGTTTTGATTTTCCCAGGAACCTTGATGCTCCACAATTTCTTCCAGCTTTCCTGTTCCATCTTGGGATTAGAGGAGCCCGCTCTACCGGCCAAGGCGTCCTCTCTCTCCTTTCTTTGCCGAATCAACATGGTGTACGCCGAACGTACAGAGAATTGTCCATTAGTTTCATAATTCCAGCCCCAGAAGTCCTCAACAGGGGCGGTGCACAAGGGAATGCTCATTATCGCATGTGAATCTGTAACACCCCCAGTGTCATGCTACTGTAATCCCTCTTGCTAATGACTAATCACTATGATTAACCTTGCCTTGATCATCTTTGACTCAAACCAAAATTCAAAATCCTTTTGGTTGTTATTAAAAACAATGTGGAAATAAAACTTAATCCAAAAATATTGAAACCACTTTTATTAAATGCCTAAAAGTCAGTAGGTCATAATATAATTAGAAATGGTATTTTATTACAATGTTTAAATATTTTAAATAAATCAAACAGTAGGAAAACAACCACCTTGGTTGCATTTTAAATAAATCCAAAATGCAAATGATTTTATTTTGCAATCAAAATTTTTGTGGTGATGTTGATATATATAATATCAATATTGGAGCAAGTTCCATATTGTACAAAATTGAAGAACTAACAAAACAAATACTAATGGAAAAGAAAATAAAAAGAAAACAAAAAAGGGGGGAACCCTATTAGTCGCCCAGGGCGAAGCCCACCCAGAGCCCAGCCCAGCCACCCACCATCTTCTTCTTCCCGCACTATTCACTAGACGCGCCATGGCGCACCCGACGCGACCGCTGTCTCCGTCGGACCCCATCAGTCGTGTCACTACAGTGCTCGTACCGCGCTAAATATCTCCCCCCAGAAGATGTGGATCGAGCGCAACCATTCTCCCTTCCCCCTCATACTCTCCCCTCCTCTCCCGTGCGGCACCGAGCGTGGCCGTGGGCACGCCATCGTCGCCGGCGTGGCCACTGGGCACACCGAGCCACCACACCATGTCCTGGAGCTCCGCCGGCCTCCTCCGCTTCACCCTCGCCCTCGGGCTCGAGCTGGGAGGCCCTACCCCGCCGGAATCTCCCCCGTTCCCCCGCCGGCCGCCGCGTCACATCGTCAATGATTAGCGCCGCTGCACACCTCCCCTGCCTCCACAACCCTTCCCCGAGATCCATGGTGTGCCACCTCACTGATTTCCCCTCACCCCCTGCGTTTGGTCGCCGGCGACACGTACCCAGCCCGGGCTGCCATGGACGGGAGCCAAGCTCCCGTGTTGTTTGCCGCAACTGCTGCTTAGCGACTTGGCCTGGCCGGGCCCCGAAGTGCTCGCGCTTGTGCGCGTAGCCGTACCGGCAACGTGCTCCCCACCCCCCGCCCTTGCCTGATCTGGCCGGGACGGCCAAGCCGCCGTGCCCCGGCTCACCGCCGGTGTGCACTGCGTGCACACACAAGCGTTTACAGTCGTGGGCTAGCTCACTGGCGCATGGGGCCCTCCCCCTTGATTAGCGCTAATCACCAAATTAAATGGTAACCTTCTGTTAGTTAACTAACCCACCTCCTAACACTCAATGGCAAGTGGACCCCCATGCCCCTCTAAATAAACAGTTAGTTAGTTAAGTGGAGATAACCCCCTAGCCCAATGACATGTGGGCCAAACCTTTTAAAGTACCCCCTGGAATTATTTAAATTGTTAATTATAACATGTTACAATGACATGTGGCCCCCACTGTTGTTAATTAAATTAAAGAAATTGTTTAAATCTCCTGAGTCACTCACATGTGGGACCCCACTGTTATTTTAATTAATAAAATTATTTTATTATTATGTGAGGCTGTCAGGTTTGACTGGTCAACTTTACTGTTCTGGATAATGTTTGAATAAACAATTAAATAAATTGCATAAATTCTTTTTTAATGATTTAAAACTTTGAAATTCAATATCTTTTAAACCGTAAGTCAGATTCAAAAACTTTAGACATCAAAATTGCTCAAAAAAATATAACGAATACCAATACGCTACCCGCATACCCACCGCACCCCTCTAACATACCGAACCCGAGACTTTCCCCCTCTGGATCATCTGTCCGGTAATTAGCCGGTACCGGTAAAACTTTCCGGATGGAAATGTTCGAAACATAAAAGTTGATCGGAATGCATCAACGATCATGGATACACTATTCACATGTCTGTCGGGTATTCACGGCACTGTAGACATGGAACCTTCCCCCTCCAGGCCGTTTGTCGGTAATCACCCGGAGCCGGTATTTCATCCCTGGATGAATTCCCGCTCCGAGCCTAATACGTTGTACTGCGTTACAACACCGTTAACATTGTGTTTGCCATGTCTTGTATTTTTATTGCTATTATTGTTGTGTATTTATTGTTTCTCCCCCCTCTCTTATTGTTCGGTAGTCCCGACGACCGCTGCCGATGCCCTTGTGATCGACTACGTCGTCGACGATCGTACCGCTACCGTCGAGCTTCCAGGCAAGCAGAGCCATTCTCTTCCCCAGATATCACCTATCTTTTCCGTACATTTCTTGCACTAGGCATTGTTACTGTTGCTGCTACGTTGCTTAACCATTCCATTGCATAGCCTGTCATTGTCACCCCTTGATGAACCTGCCTTTATCTTATGTTGCCTTATAAATATATATTATATTGAGCAGTGAGCCTTGCACATTGTTAGCTAGGATTAGATAGCGGGTCGTGATCACTCCGGGGAGTGAACGCGGATGCGATGACTATAACTGCACAGGTACGGTACAATGCAGACACCGCCTAAGGCCCCTACCTCGGCTCTGCCGAGCCACATCAAGTGGAGCTATCGAGGAGTAATACTTGTACTCCACTCATTGCTGACTTTGTATAGCCACCCTAGGGTCTTGAACACGGTTTTCCTTAAAGGTAAGAAGTCGGGTGACCCAACGGTGCCCGCGAGTGGTATTGCGACGGGACGACGGGAAGGGTACGACCAGTGTACATGTGTGCTTGGACCATGATCGTTGGTCGCGAGAGTTACCAAACCACGAAAGTCGAGCTCCTCCAGGAGCACACGCGAGATAAGGTAAGGAGTCGGTTCACCTTGTTGGTAACCGCAGAGACTTGGTGGGACGACAGGGCAGACACCGATGTACTAGTGGTCCTGACTGCTGTCGTTGTTCGCGGGTCAGTTAAGTCGAGGCAACGATAAAGGTTGTCCCGCAAGTTAATAAAATGACTAATGGTTCGGTGGATGTCTTGAGTTGGCTATATGCGATGTACGCACTACCTACCCGTGGGAATTACGAGTTATGGGCTCCCTTGCTTCATAGTCTCGTCCGAGGACTCTTCAGACGTCAGCAGTACCGCGGCCTGCGCCGGGAAGTGGTGTTGTCTTCTTTGCTCGAGCAGTGTGATTTGTATTTGCTTTTGCTTCACCGTCCAGCCTCGCACCGTGCAGGAGTACGTCGGGGTTAGGGTCCAAAGCCCCGCGTACATAGGATATAGTCCGGCGGATGACCTCTCTGTTGAGTTTGAAAGATGGGCTACGGAGTGTCGGATAGCCTTGGTGGAGCGTTCCCTAACAAGGTGCCCGCCACCCTGGAGATCCATGTGTGTAGTGTAACACAAGTGCACCCCTGCAGGGAAGATTAATCTATTCGAATAGCCGTGTGCACGGTAACAGGACACTTTATGCTGAAGCCAGATCCTACTACTACAAACTATTACTACTGAACTGTATGGTTCCGGGTTTTCTTCCTCGCTGGGATGTCGAAGAAGGGATCTCAGAGGCATTGTTAATTATTACAACTTATTATTATACAACGTTGCAGCGACTTCTGCTGCATTGTTACTTTTTGCTTTATATGAACTGTTGGCTATTCTCTCCCCATGCTGCAAGACTCGTCGGAAGATGTTAGTCTTCGATAGGCCTAGCTTCTTACCCTTATTCTGATTTCTATCTTGCGGTCCACTATATATAGCCTCCCCTTTCCATTTGATACAAATGCATAAATGCTTAGTAGCGGACGTAAGACTCGCGGGTATGCTAGATACTCATCTTTGCTTTATTTCCCCCTTTTTTTGCCTGATCGGCCGCTGCAGTCGACGTTGGATCCTTGGAGTCCAGGAGCAGGAGATCCCTGATGCCTTCTACGACGTCGAGTTCCCCGTTGACCAGGAGTAGTTTGGAGGTTCCTAGGTAGGAGGCCTCGCCTTTTCGATCTGTTGTGATTTGTGCTAGCCTTCTTAAGGCAACCTTGTATTCTTGTGTCTGTACTCAGATACTATTGCTTCCGCTAACTTTGTGCTTTTCGAGCTGTTGTATTCGAGCCCTCGTGGGCCCTGGCTTGTATTAACAACTTGTATTATTTTATTTGTAGAGTTGTGTTGTGATATCTCACCGTGAGTCTCTAACTTGTATGATTACTGTACACGGTCCAATTTTGGGGGCTTCACAGAATCAACCGTCAGGAAAGTCTCCTGGAGCTTCTGAACATTCCATCTTGCCGAAGAGGGAACCATCAATTCTGCCACCATACTCGGTTTCAAAGGATTCAAGCAAACCATTGGCCTCATCCCCGAACTCCTGGGAATCTAATTATCACTCCAAATATTAGTTCCCTTTCCATCTCCAATCCTTTTGATCAACCCGTGACCCAGCGCCTCCTTTCCTTCCAACAAAGACCGCCAAATTTGGGATGGTTGGGAACCCAATGTAGCATCCATAATTGAGGTATTTGGATAATACAAGGCTTTCAAAAATCTTGCACAGAAAGAATAAGGTCCAGTTAGCAACCTCCACACCTGCCTGGATAAAAGCGCCAGGTTGAAAACCTCCATGTCCTTGAATCCTAGACCCCCGTCTCTCTTTGGCTGGCACATAGCTCGCCAAGACACCCAGTGCGGTTTTCATTGGCCTGCTGCCCCAGAAGAATTGTCTTATGATTTTGTTCAAATTATCACACAAACCTCAAGGAAGTTTGAAGCAGGACATTGAATACACCGGAACTGCTTGAGCAACTTACTTTATAAGAATCTATTTTCCAAACGCCGAGATGGTTCTATCAATCCAACCCTTCACGTTACCCCATAGCCTTTTCCTTTATATATTTAAAAGCACCAGACTTTGAGACTCCCACATCAGAAGGCATCCCAAAGTACCTTTCATTAAGGGTCTCATTCGGGACTTCCAGCAAAGCCTTCACCTCCTCTTTCACCGTATCCGGGGTACCTTTGTTGAAGAAAATAGAAGATTTACTCTAATTGATCCTTTGGTTTGACGCTTCACAATAAGAATTCAATAAGTTTGACACCTCTTGAGCTCCATCTACATTTGCTTTGAAAAACAGCAGACTATCATCTGCAAATAACAGGTGATTAACTGGAGGCGCCAAAGGAGCCACCATAATGCCACTCAGATGCCATGATTGATTAGATTTGAGGAGGCGTGAGAGGCCCTCTATTGCCAACAAAAACAAATATGGAGAAATTGGGTCTCCCTCTCGAATCCCTCTTGAAGGCTTAAACATCTCCAACTTCTTCCCGTTGAACATCATCGAAAACGATACAGTTTTGACCATGCTCATAATCCTGGCCACCCAAAGAGAATGAAAACCCATCTTCAACATGATCGCCTTCAGATAATTCCATTCAACACGGTCATAGGCTTTCATCATATCAAGTTTTAAGGCGCAATTGCAATGCTTCAAAGATTTATTTCTCTTCATAAAGTGTAAACACTCGTATGAAACAATTATATTGTCAGTGATTTGTCTTCCTGGAACAAAGGCAGACAGCTCCGGGGAGATGATCTCTGGCAAAATAATCTTATGGTGGTTGGCAACCACTTTAGAAGCTATCTTGTAGAGAACATTGCATAAACTTATAGGCCGAAACTGGCCAAGATTATCTGGATTTTTCACCTTGGGAATAAGAACAAGACATGTATCATTGATGCACTTGGCGCTATCAGTGCCATCCAAAATCCTCAGAACCACCTTGACCACCTCATCTCCGCAAATATCCCAATGCTTCTGAAAAAAAAGCAGCTGGAAATCCATCAGGTCCGGGAGCCTTGTCTGGGCACATCTGAAACAGCGCGGTTTTGATTTCCAAAGGTGAGTACGGCGCCAATAACTCGTCATTCATAGACGCATTCACTCGGGTGTGAACCGTCGCCAACACCACGTGTATATTGTTGGTTCCTTCCGAAGTATACAACTTCTGATAGAAATCCGGGGCCATCTTCTTCTCCAGCTCATCAATACTTGATATAGTGTCTCCATTATTATTCTTTAGGTTATTGATTAGATTCTTTCTTCTTCTCATGCTAGCCCTGATATGAAAAAACTTTGAGTTCTTGTCATCTCCCACCAGCCAATCTATCCTTGATCTTTGCCGCCATAGAACTTCCTCTCTGTTATATAGCTCGACTAGCCTATCTGTGATCTTTATTTCCCTCTCGGATGGACCTGCTCGGTTTGGGAAGTTCCTGAGAATTTCTCTACCCCGAGCACTTTGAGAGTGCAAAGTCTGAACTTTGATGTATCAAATTTAGTACACAAAGTTGGGAGCAACTAATTAGGGAGTACTCGTTCGCAGCCCGCTCCAGCGAACAGCGCCACGTGTCGCGCTCACAGCGATCCCTCAGGATTTCATTTTTTTTATTTTTGTGTACGCGTTTTTTATGTTTAAAATTGTTTTTTTTCGGTATTTTTTTGACTTTTCCGGTTTTCGCACGTTTTTTCTATACGTTTTGGTGAAAAAAAAATAAAAAAAAAATCGAAAAAAAGAGGCACGACCTTACCTCCGCGGGAGGCACGAGTCGTGCCTCGTGCCCCCGAAAAAGGCACTCGTTTTGAGGCACTCGTGCCTCTTTTTTAAGGCACTCGTGCCTCAAAAAACAAGAAAAACAAAAAAAGTGAAAAGGCACTATCATGCCTTTTTTGATGCACGCGTGCCTCTAAAAACAGGAAAAACAGAAAAACGTGAAAAGGTACTCGTGCCTTTTTTGAGGCACTCGTGCCTCCTTTTTTGAGGCGCTCGTGCCTCTAAAAAACAGAAAAAACGGAAAAGCATCAGAACGCGCCACTTGGCGCGCGCGCGAAGCGCCAAGTGTCTCGCGCGGAGGAAACGCGGTACTCTTTGCAACGAGTACTCTTAAACTAGTGATTTCGCACAAAGTTATACGCGTCCTTTTCCACACATGGGCTGCAACATGGGGCCGAGCACGCAGCCCAGCACGGCCTGGCCCAAAAGCACTTAGGGTTTCCATCCACCTCCAGATATAAAGATGCGAGCAGACTCCATTCTTCTTCTCTGCCGCCGCCTCCTCCTCCCTTCTTCAGCCTCTTCCCTGCAAGAGTATACCAATGGCGCCGACGTCCAAGATGGCGGCGGGCATCAAGCGCGCGTCGCGGTCGCACTCATACCACCGCCGCGGGCTGTGGGCCATCAAGGCCAAGCACGGAGGAGCCTTCCCCAAGGCCGAGAAGCCAGCCGCCGCCGTCGAACCCAAGTTCTACCCCGCCGACGACGTCAAGCCCCGCACCGCCAGCACCCGCAAGCCCAAGCCCACCAAGCTCAGGTCCGTCCCTCCACCGCATCGCAGCTCTCTCTCTCTCTCTCTCTCTCTCTCTCTCTCTCTCTCTCTCTCTCTCTCTCTCTCTCTCTCTCTTTCTGTGCTGATTTTTCATTTGAGATCAACTTGGTTGTCGCAGGTCGACCATCACGCCTGGTACGGTGCTCATCCTGCTCGCTGGGAGGTACATGGGGAAGCGCGTGGTGTTCCTCAAGCAGCTCAAATCTGGCCTGCTACTCATCACTGGTAAATCTCGTTGGATCTGTGATGCACCCACTATTCATAACCCTGTAGCCTATCTTTACGCGAACCTCGTTGGTTCAGTTGGTTACTCGGAACAGCTATTTGTGTATTGATGCGTGCTGGAATCATTCTGGTCGTTGCATACATTAGACTCGTACTGTTCGTGATCGTAGTGCCATAGCCTGTTCGTTGCATAAATCAGATTCGTACTGTTGCTACCATTTAGTGTTTACTCAATTGTTCTGGTACACTGGCTATGCATTCTTGTGCTGTAAGTGTGTAGAAATTTGGCATTGGAAATATACTTAGATTTCATCAAGTGCATTATTTAGGGATATTTTTGTGTTTGTTAGCATCTGTTGGCAGCAAGTTTTAGAATACGTTCCAGTAAGGCCTCATTTATTTGCCAAGGGGTCTTCTTTTGTTTTCAGGTTCTGTATTCTACCTGTAATTGATATTGTTCGAGAATTTTCTCTGTTTTGCTACCCCAGGGTTAAATCAGAGAATATCTCATGCCTAATAAGTCTAATTGCAAGCAAATGTTCACTTGCGCTATTTGCTTATTTAATGGTCTTACAAGCCTGCCTATTTTTAATGCTGATGTTTCACTTCAGGACCTTTTAAGATCAATGCCTAATTAGTCTAATTTCAAGCAAATATTCACTCGAGCTATTTGCTGATTTCATGGTCTTACAAGCCTCTGCCTATTTTTAATGCTGATGTTTCACTTCAGGACCTTTCAAGATCAATGCCTAATCAGTCTAATTTCAAGCAAATGTTTGCTTGAGCTATTTGCTGATTTCATGGTCTTACAAGCCTGTGCCTATTTTTAATGTTGATGTTTCACTTCAGGACCTTTCAAGATCAATGGTGTGCCAGTTCGTCGTGTGAACCAGGCTTATGTCATTGCAACATCCACAAAGGTTGACATCTCAGGTGTTAAGCTGGAGAAGTTTGATGACAAGTACTTCGCTAGGGACAAGAAGGCCAGGGCAAAGAAGACTGAAGGGGAGCTGTTTGAGACTGAGAAGGAGGTACATCCATGATCCATTTGACGGTTTGCTTATGTTTTATCATTCTTTGCTTTAGAACTTGATTCTGTCTCTTGTCTGTTATGAACCTACAGGCGACTAAGAATCTGCCTGACTTCAAGAAGGATGACCAGAAGGCCATCGATGCTGAGTTGTTCAAGGCTATCGAAGCTGTCCCTGACCTTAAGAACTATCTTGGAGCCCGGTTCTCTCTCAGGGATGGTGATAAGCCCCATGAGATGAGCTTTTAAGTTGCCACATGTTCCTGAGTTTTGGATGTGTTTTGCCTAGCTTGTTTCTGTAATTTGTACCCTGTTAGTTGACTTCCTATATGAGTGGAGGTGACTCATATATTATCAAGAGATTAAATGAATCATTATCTTCTTTGGTGGTTCAATTTTTAATTTTGCTAGTGTAGCACTTTGCAATGCATTATTTACTGTGATTTGTCTTCCATCTTATTTCCATCTTCAGGTTCATGTTGTGACTTCCTATATGAGTGGAGGTGACTCATATATTATCAAGAGATTAACTGAATCATTATCTGCTTTGGTGGTTCAATTTTTAATTTTGCTAGTGTACCAGTTTGCAATGCATTATTTGCTGTGATATGCCTTCTATCTTATTTCCATCTTCAGGTTCATGTTGTATTTCAGAAAAACGAGATTTCCCTTTTTAAGTTAAAAACATTCTTTAAATATTCACATTAACATAGAGCTATATAAATTGTGCAAAACAATAGTTTTTTACGAGTTTTAGATGTGCTATAATCAAAGGTATTTCCTCATTTGTAATTTCCCTCTATAAAATCAATTTGATATTATATTTTTAAATTTTTTAAATAAAAAGGTGTTGCATGTAGCTTGGGCTCCATTAATCTTAGCTGTGTATATCCGTTATCTGCAGTACGTACATCTATAGATGTGTTTGGTTGCCTCGGTGAAGTGTTTGGTTGCGTCGGTGACTTTTTTAGGGCTTGTTTGATTCATAGGGTAGGAAAATCATAGGAATAGGAAAAACAAAGGGGTTTGTTTGATTCATAGGAAATTCATAGGAATCTTGTAGGATTTTATCCCATAGGATTTTTTTCCTACGTTACTCATTTGATTCATAGGAATTGTTCCTATAGGAATTTTTTCCATAGGAATTTTTGTACTATTTCCTATAGGAATCCTAACATTCACTCCAACCTATTTCTACAATTCCTTTGATGGAATCAAACAAACTTTGGTGCAAGCAAAATCCTATATGATTGGAGTGGGCATGCCATTGCAATCCTATGCTTTTCCTATTCCTATGATTTTCCTACCCTATGAATCAAACAAACCCTAGGATTGCAATGGCATGCCCACTCCAATCCTATACTATTTTGCTACCACCAAAGTTTGTTTGATTCCATCAAAGAAATTGTAAAAAGAGGTTGGAGTGAATGTTAGGATTCTTATAGGAAGTAGTACAAAAATTTCTATGGGAAAAATTCCTATAGGAACAATTCCTATGAATCAAATGAATAACGTAGGAAAAAATCCTATGGGATAAAATCCTACAAGAATTCTATGGAATTCCTATGAATCAAACGAGCCCTTAGGCTGCATCATAGGGCGAAACTTGGGTGAATATGGCCTAACGTGTAGGGCGTGTTCGGATCCCCTCTGGCTCCCAGCTCCGTGAACTCCACACCAGAAGTGGAACCGAACGCCTCAGCTCCGCAGAGCTAGCTCTAAGAAATTTTATTGGGCTGTAGTGTAATTTCGAGGAGAAGCTGGAAAATCGCAGCTTCACTAGATCCTCAAAAAACGCGAAGCTGACTCAATTTATGACATAGTGCCACCGCCAAATGAAAAGTGAACGGTTCGGTCTCTTCCTCGTCCAGCCAAGGAGAAGAGCTCAGCCACATCACCGAACGCTTTCAATTCCGTGAGAGAAGCCAGATTGCTATGTGTGAAGGAGAAGTGAGAGGAGTTCCGAACATGCCCTTAACCGAGATCTGTTTGGTGAACTTGTATCATATGGCTGCACGGGTCGCAGCCGAGTCCAGGCTCGGGCGGTTCCCTTGGCACGTACGTGCGTGCGTTTTTCTCGCCGCGCAATCTTCTCGGAGTTCGCCGCCGTGCTCCTGAAGCAACGATGTAACACTCTCACTGTCAGTGAACAGTAATCACCATTACTGTTCATCACTACTGTTCAAAATTTTGTTTGATCAATTTGGTTCAGCTCAAATTGAATTCCCCTTTGTTATTGTTGAATGCAATGTGAACCTTGGGCCTTGATCATCATGGATCAAAACAAAGTCCAAACCATTTCTATTTGAAATCAAATCAAAGTTCAAAATGCCTTTGGTGGAATATTAAAACCAAGGTGCAAAATAAACCTTGTCCAAAAATTGTGCTTCCACTTTTATTAAATCACTAATATTCAGTGGAGCATGTCACACCTATTTGGGGATTTTATTAACCTCTAAATTAATTCAAATAATTCAAAACAGTAGCTAAAGACCCCATATTAATAATTTAATATATAAATAAAATATTAAATGACTTTTAAAATTTCCCAAACTATTTGTGGCACTGGCCTTAGGTGTAACATTAATTATAGGGCACATTCCACAATTTCCAAAAATGCCTAAGTTAGTAAAACAAATACAAAATAGAAATACCAGAAAAAGAAAAGAGAAAGGAGTAAAGAAAATAAAAAAGGACCTAATCTACCCCATGGGCGAAGCCCACCCCCTGCTTCCCCCTGGGCCAACCGGCCCAACCCCAGCCCAGCCACCCCTCCCCGTTTTCTTCTTCCTCCGGCTGCGTGGAGGGGATCCACCGGTGCCACGCCGACGACCCCTCCGTGGCGCACATCCGGCGACCCTCCGAGCAGTACAAGACGCCCCCGGTGCGCCCCTGCGCCGTGCCCTAACCCTAGCCTCACCCGCGCCTCAGATCTCACTCAGAGCCCCCCCCCTTCGTCTTGCTCCCCTCGGACCCGAGCGCCACCGTGGACGCCGTCGCGCTCCGGCGCGGCCTGTGAGCTCGCGACGCCACGCCATCGTGTCCCTCCGCCTCGTCGTCGTCTACATCGTCTCCGCGCCAGGGGGAATCGGACCGGGAGCACTCCCTCGCCTCGCCCGAGTCATCGTTCCCCATTCCGGCCGCCGCGACCTCGACGACGATTCCGGCCGCCACGGGCCTCCTTCGCGCACGCTGCCCTCCCCTACGCCCTCTGGGTGAGCTCCCTGTCCGCCCCTGACCCTTAGCTCCCCCTCTCGTGCCTCGTGGGCATCGCCACCATTGGAGCAGAGGCTCCCCACCGCCGATGAGTTCCCCGCCGTGTCCTGGAGCACGCCTTTGGCGCGCGGTACGCGTCACGCGGGTGCCCGCGCCCCCCTCGTTCGAATGCGCTATGACACACCCCTCGCAGCACCGTAGGTCGTCGTCGTCATCTTCACCTGAAGGTTTCCGCCGTCGCCGTCGATGTCGCGCTCAGCTCCGGCCACCACCCGACGACCCCGCTACCTCAAATCGAACGCGCAGGTCGCCAGGAACCCGTAGCCACCAGCGGCGCTCCAAACTGTGCCCGGATTCGAGCTCGGACTCGACCTCGCGGGAGTCTAGCCGCCGGCGAGCCCCCACCGTCGCTGACCAGTGGGCCCTCCACGTCAGGGGGGTTAACCACCCCTAACCCCACCCCCAAGCCACTGACATGCGGGCCGTACACCCCTAATTAACCTGTTAATTAAAAACAATTAAAAGTAACCCCTCGAGCCACTGACATGCGGGCCCCTAGCCTTAAGTTAATCACTAGATTTATTAACTAGGTTAATTAAAATGTCTCACTGACATGTGTGACCCCACTGTAATTAGATTTAATTAAAATGTTTTACTAGCATGTGAGGCTGACCAGTGGGACCCACTGGTCAGGTTTGACCAGTCAACCCTGTTGTGGATAATGTTACTGTTTTAATAATAAAATAATTCCAGAAAATCTTTTAAATTGATTTAAATTTTAAAATTAAATATCTTTTAAACCGTAAGTCAGATTCAAAAACTTTATACATGAAAATTGATCAGAAAAATATAACGAATACAGATACGCTATCCGTATGTCTACCACACCCCCCTAACACAATGAACATCGACACCCCCCCTCCGGACCGTCAGTCCGATGAATTGCCTGATACCGTTCGACTATCCAGATGAATTTATTTCGAACACGAAAGTTGTTCGGAATAGGTCAAGTAACCCGGATACACCAACCACACATGTGTCGGATGTCCACGACACCTCCGGCATGATACCTCCCCCCTCCGGACACCCTGTCCGGTAATCACCCGGAGCTGGCAGATCATCCCCGGATGAATTTCCGCTCCGAGCCTGATACATCGTACTGCGTTAGAATACCGACATCGATGCATTTTCCATGTCATTCATATGTTTGTATATGCTTGTTTTATATTTACTATTTCTCCCCCCTTAATCTCCGGTAGACCCCGCTGCTGCTGTTGACTACACCGCTGCCGAGTACGACTACTTCGTCGACGACCCTACCCCTACCGTCGAGCTTCCAGGCAAGCAGAGCCATTCTCTTCCCCAGATATCGCCTACCTTTCCGTACTTTTCTTGCACTAGGCATTACTTCTGCTGCTACGATTACAATCCTATTCAATTGCATAGCCTGTTTTTGTCGCCCCTTGATGTACCTTACTTTATCGTATGCTGCCTATTATATATATTATATTCAGCAGTGAGCCCTGCGCATTGTTAGCTAGGATTAGATAGAGGGCCGTGATCACTCAGGGGAGTGAACGCGGATACAAATATTATAACTGCACAGGTACGGTACAATGCAGACACCGCCTCAGGCCCCCTAGTTCGGCTCTGCCGAGCCACCATCAAGTGTGAGCTATCAAGGAGTAATCCTTGTACTCCACTCGTTGTTGACTCTGTATAGCCGCTCTAGGTACTTGAGCAACGGTTGTCCTTAAAGGTAAGAAGTCGGGCGACCCAACGGTGCCCGCGAGAGGTATTGCGACGGGACGACAGGGAGGGTACGACCAGTGTACCGGTGTGCTTGGCCCCTGATCGTTGGCCGCGAGAGTTACCAAACCACGAAAGTCGAGTTCCTCCAGGAGAACACGCGAGACAAGGTAAGGAGTCGGTTCACCTTGTTGGTAACCGCAACGACTTGGTGGGACGACGGGGCAGGCACCGATGTACTGGTGGTCCTGACTGCTGTCGTTGTCCGCGGGTCAGTTAAGTCAAGGCAACGATAACGGTTGTCCCGCAAGTGAATAAAATGCTAAATGGTTCGGTGGATGACTTGAGAGGCCCGTTGGTCTGTACGCACTACCTTCACGTGGGACAAAGAGTTATGGGCTCCCCTGCGTCGTAGTTCATTCGAAAGCTCTTCAGACGTCAGTAGTATCGCGGTCTGATTGCCGGGAAGTTGTGTGTCTTCTGTACTCGCGAGTGGTGTTTGCTTTTGCTTCCCGGCCAGCCTCGCACCGTGCAATAGCGTGCAAGGGTGAGGGTCCTAGACCCCTTGGCGCATAGGATTTAGTCCGGCGAATGGCCTCTTTGTTGAGCCTAGGATGGGCTGCGTCGTGTCGGATAGCTTTGGTGGAGCGTTCCCTAACAAGGTTCCCGCCACCCTGGAGATCCGAGCATGCAGGATGAACAGTAGTGCACCCCTGCAGGGAGTTTAATCTATTCGAATAGCCGTGTCCACGGTAACAGGACGCTTTATGCTGAAGCTGGATCTTACCACTACAAACTATTATTATTAAACTGTATGGTTCCGGGTTCTCTTCCTCGCAGGGATGTCGAGGAGGGGATCTCGGAGGCATTGTTAATTATTACAACTTACTATTATACAATGTTGCAACAACTTCTGCTGCATTGTTACTTTATGCTTTATATGAACTGTTCGCTATTCTCTCCTCATGCTGCAAGACTCGTCGGAAGATGCTAGTCTTCGCTAGGCCTAGCTTCTTACCCTTATTCTGATTTCTATCTTGCAGTCCACTATATATAACCTCCCCTTTCCATTTGATACATGCATAAATACTTAGTAGCGGACGTAAGACTCGCGGGTATGCTAGATACTCACCTTTGCTTTATTTCCTTTTTTCGCTTTGCCTGATCGGCCGCTGCAGTCAACGTTGGAGCCCAGGATCAGGAGTACCCCGGAGGCGACTACTACGACGTCGAGTTCCCCGTCGACCAGGAGTAGTTCGGTGGATCCCAAGCAGGAGGCCTCGCCTTTTCGATTTGTATCTCTGATGTGATTTGTGCTAGCCTTCTTAAGGAAAAACTTGACTAACTATGTCTGTACTCAGATATTATGGCTTGTATGACTTATGTATTCGGATCCTCGTGATCCCTGGTATTGTAATATATTGGTTTATCCTTTTGTGTTTAGTGTTGTGCTGTGATATTCTCACCGTGGCACCCTAATCTCGGCCGTGTACCCTGCGTGTATGATTACTGTACACGGATTGATTTTGGGGGCGTCACAAACGACACGCGCAGGAGGCGAGGAGGCGGAAAACTCGAGCGCGGAAGTCTTCACCCTCTTCGCCTCGCAACTGATCAGGCCAGCTTCTCGCCGTACGTGTGTGCGTTTGCTCGCCGCGCAATCTTCTCGGAGTTTGCCGCGCTTTCGAAGCCACGACACGCGCAGGGGACGAGGAGGCGGCGACCTTGCACGCGGAAGTCTTCACCCTCTTTGATCTGTCGGAATGGGCGGCATGCATGGCCTTCCTTGGGGATCCAGGGCTCAGGAACGACGATGTGCGCTCGAGAAACGGAAGGGAGACCAGGGATGCGCGGGAGATACGCAGGAAAACTGTGTTTCCCTCGGCCGGGCTGAGAGTTTTTTTTGCATCCGTTGGGCCAGGCAATATAGGGAATCAAACACCCCTTCAGGCCTTCTTTGGTTGTCGTGGATCCCCCCGGGGATCCCAGCCTTTTCCCGGGTGGCGATACCCATGCGGGAATACTCTCCAGGGAAAATCGTTGCGTCATTTGGACGCTCCAGTCGACGGGGCATTTCCGGCCCAACCCCTTCCTTTCCCCGGTTAAACTTTCCACACCTCCACACTAGTGGAAATTTCTCCCCGCTTTTCTCCTCACGCGGTCTGCCTCCTCGCAACGCTCCGCTTCCGTCCATTTCCTCCTGTCCATTTGGTAACGTAGACTTTGGAGAGATTTCCCCTACAGGAGAAAGGGATCCTACTTGCTCCTTAAAATCCCCCGATGGGGTTTGCTAACCAGGGTTTCTTCCCTCGAGCCACCAAATGAGGCCTCAATGTCTAGAATGTTCTTGGTCATCTCTCAAATGCATTCGTTCATAATCGTGTTTCTCACTGGCAAATTCTTAAATTCATCTCTTAAATGTTCACGTTCACAATTGTCTTTCTCGTTAGGAAATTCGACATTAACATATACTCCCTTTGTCTCGAATTATTGGTCGTTGGGCATTTCACGCACAAATTCCGCGTAGTACAAAATTTTCTTTCTTTCCCGTTTGCCCTAACTCACAAGGTCGCTTCTACCACTCATTCTCTCGGCTCCCCTCTTGCACTCACTCGCTCCCTCCCTCCTCGCCTCCTCACTGCTCGGTTGCGTCGCCGCTGCCCCAACCGTCCGCTTGCGTCGCCGCCGCCCCGGCCGCGTGGCCACCGTTGTTGCTGCCTCTCCACCATCTCCTTGTCCATCATCTCCGTCTCCCTCTTATTCTCCATGTTGTCCATGCCCAAAGATCCAATCCCCCCCCACTAAGTAGCTTGATTTGTTGGTGAAGAGGCTATGAGGAGGTCGATCTGCTGTTGAGGAGGCGAGGATATCGATCTACAGTGGAGGCCACAATGTCTACTTCAAGCGCGCCGGCGAGCCCCTCGACCACAAGGTAAACTCCACGACACAAGGGCGGCGATCGTGACCAGCGAAGTCGTGGGGCTCGGCCGCAGCGGCAGTCGGGCGGAGGAAGCGATGCGCGGGCGCGCGACGGCTTTTGATCTGGCTGCCGACGAGCACGGGGGTGGTAGCAGACCGGGTGACCAGACGGTTCTCAGCCCCGGTGGAAGTTGTCGACGTAGCCTCGATCTCGAACAGGGGCAAGCCACACAACGAATCAGCTACATACTACTTGTCTTGCACGCCACACTACGGACTCCACACCGTCTTGGACTCCATGCTGGTTCATCTGTCGGTGCCTCGAGTGGGCTCACCAGGCTGAAGTTGTGCCCTCACGAGGCTTTCAGTGGGCCACCAGTCTTGACACGCACCGGGTACCCTCGCAGAGGGGAGTCGTGGGGGTATTCCCTCGTCACTCCGAGATGGAGACGTCATGATTGGCACAATAGGAGAAGAGACCGGGGTAGGCCACCGATAGGGGGCCTTCCCCATTCTAATGATCAAGCCAGAAACGAGTGGAGGAGCCATTTCCCACCACAAACTTAACATGGGCACGGAAAGTGTCCTTAACTCTTTGGAGGACCGCCAAAATTGAGAACCTCCCTTATATACCGAAAGCACATTACTGGAGGAGGGGAAGTATTTAGCTTTCAAAATGCGAAGCCATAGGGCGTCGGGGTTCGTCTTAAGAATTTTCCACCGCCACTTGGCCATAAGGCAAGAGTTCATAATCGAGGTGTTGGTAATGCCCAAGCCACCCTTAGCTTTAGGTTAGCAAATAGTAGACCACTTAACCATCATGTACTTATTTTTGTTACCAGACGAGTTCCAAAAGAAATTACTGTGATGTTTATCGAAGACCTCGTTCACCGACTTAGGAGGAGGTAGAAACCCATGGCGTAGGTGGAAAGATAAGACGGACACGAATTGATCAAGCAATCCTTACCCACGTGAGAGTGGTGTCGGACCTTCCAGGGCAGGACCCACTTGCCCAGCTTGGCCACCACAGGGTTGAAAGCAACAACAACCACGTATGAGTCGAAGATGGGGATACCCAGGTAGGAAAGAGGAACCTTGCAAAGAGAGCAATTCATAAGATCCGCGAACCGAGAAGCCTCACGACGATCACAACCAAAGGCAAACAACTCTATTGTACCTCCAGTTTGGTACATATTTTATAAGGTATGGGACAGAGAAGGATCCAGTGACTTACTATCTCTATTCACTAATGTGAGACGTTTTGGCAGTTCAAATTATACTAATGAACATAGGAAGTTGTTTTGGAAAGAGGTTGACCCAATTGTATGTCCAAATCATCACTACCCAAAAAGTATTAATATATGATCATTTAGTGGGAAAATATTTCAACCAGAGTCTTAAAGCTGGGAGTGAGGTTGTGTTACATACATGAGATGTGCAGAGAGTAAGGCAATCGAGGAATCTTACAATTGTAGTGTGAATACATGCTAGCTAGTATCTTGGCCCTATTATACACACAATTTCCCTCCTTCCTTATGTGAGTTCATCTTGAGAGGGCGTCAGCAATGAGGAAAATATACAACACTAGATTAAGATGATCAGGTGCTAACCATCCAGACTATCTAATTCAGGTAAATCAATGCGACTCTAAAATACTATTAGATTTGCCGTAATTTATCGGTAGTTGATTAATGGTTACCTCAAAACCAAGTAAAGCTAATTAGTGAAAGCAAATGATGCAGTAACTTTTGAAGCTGCATGCATTTTCGCAAAGTATTGGGGGTGCTTTCGAAAACAGCAAAACACAAAGGCACAAATACACCACAACTGGTAGGCCCCACAATCAGAGTTCATATGGATAGAGTCTAAATTCCTGACCAATAACATGGAGCCTAAAGCTTCGTTGCAAGGACAGATAAGGCCTTGCATATCTATGACGCTTTTAATGTAAAATTACGTGTAAAAAAATGGTTATTGGTGTTGGGAGTTACGACTAATTATTGCAATATATGCTCTACTTGTGAAGTAAGCACTAAGGAGAAGAGTGCTAGACTTCTCCGCCAACTGATCAACGAGATAAAAGTTTAGATCAATTTGCAGTTTTCAGTGTGAGATCACGCGTTGTAGGTGTAAAAACATAGTTTTAAATAGTGGATTATAGTAAATAGCGACAACTCTTCAAAAGAGCTATAGCTGGGCTATTGCCGACTATTTAAAACTTTATGTAAAACTAATTATAGCGCTCATTGTCTTGCACACTTAGGCCGCGCTTGAATTGCTGTGTTTCTTTCGGTTATATCTGTAAAAAATACAGGTCTCTGCACGTCTTAATCGTTTCCGGCCGAAAATCGCTCTAATCCGGTGATATATATTTGTAAAAAATATACACCCGTATTAATTACACTCAATCCAAGCGCGCCCTCAAGTTAAAACTTCCTGTTGAGAATATTTGTATAATCGCTTTTTTATTGGTTGACCCAATATAATTCCAGCGCCCAAACCCTTGTTCCTCACCCCTCACCCCCCACCCTCCCTCCCCCCCCCCCCCCCCCACCCCACCCCACCCCACACACACGCCCCAAAGAAATCAGGTTCGATTTCGAGGATGACCTCGACGTCGCCGACGCTGGCTTCGGCTTCGCGTACGCGTCCTCCTCCGCCGGCTACTTCTCCCCGTGCGCGTCCTCCGACGCTCCCATCCCCGCCGCGGGAGGGCTGTCCCATGCCCGTGGCCGCCGAAACATCGAGATCGACGGCGACGACGGCGACCTCCGGTTCGATTTAGAGGACGCCCTCGACGTCGCCGGCGCTGGCTTCGGCTCCGCGTGCGCGTCCTCCGACGCCGCCGGCGCTGCCTACTTCTCCCCGTCCGCGTCCTCCGACGCTCGCATCCCCGCCGCGGGAGGGTCGTCCCTTGCCCGTGGCCACGGGAAAATCGAAATCGACGGCGACGACGGCGGCCTCCGCTTCGATTTCGAGGACTACCTCGATGCCGTCGGCGCCGGATCCGGGCCCTTCGAGGCCCACATCCCCGCCGAGGAAGCGCGATCCCTTGGCCGGGGAAACTTCCGGCAGACCGTGTGCCAGCTCGACGAGGAGGGCATGCCAGTGTGCCACTTCTTCCGCGCGTCTGGCCACTGCAGCACACCGGATTGCATCTTCAAGCACATCGCCGAGGAGTGCGAAATGTGAGGAACATCCCCATCTCAATCCCTTTTATTTTGTTCTGCGAAATCTTTGGATTGTGGAGCTAGGTGCTAAAATTTGGAGTGCGAACTTATAGCGAACGTCCACCTGGGTGCTCGGTATCCCATTTGACCAGCGCAGTGTTGGGATTCCACCCTGTTAGGCAGGTGTCAGCCATTGTGCCCCTATAAGGGTTTGCAGGAGTAGGCGTAAGTGTTTGGGACATGTTTCCCCTCCTGTCCAGGTGTTTTGAAATGTTCGACCCGGTCAATTTGATATGGTAGCCAGCAGTGGCAGTTTGATTCGAAGCGACACACATACCACGATGGACGTAGCACAACTCCTTTAGTTCTACAGTGTCTAAGTGTTAATAATGTCTAGAATTGCAGCAGATTAGTTATTAGTTACTATAGGCTGACGCACACCTTGTCGCGCCATTTTCTCATCATTTCGTTGTAAAATTGATTTGTTTTTTAAGAGCATAGTACATGTGTTTTCTATGATGTCACTATCCTTATGTATTACACAAGAAAAATGCCATATTCTATCCTGCTGCAAAGTAATCTAAATTGCATTAGAACATGCAACGGTCAATCAAGGAAACAGGAACAATGTTACTATTATTGACACCTAAATCAAATATAATTTGGCAAACTGGTGTTAAATCATTGTTTCTCGACATTCATATTATAACATGACACATTCAAAGTACAAACGAACCCAGTATTCTAATTACCTAACTTTACCTGTGGTCTTCAGGGCTAGTTTTACTAGATATTGGGGCAACTGATTTTTAATCCAACACACATTCAAATCAAGATCATCTTAAACTATTTGGTGAACTAACAATAAACCAGATTATTAAAAAAAAACAGATTTTATGTGTCAAAATGGACCTGAAAATGCCTCCTCTCCTTTTGCTGGCCATTGTGGTGATGGAAAAAAGGGGATCGGCACCGGTGGAGTTGCTTCCGTCCCTTCTCTGCTGCAACAAGGATTTCAGATCCAGCAAGAAAGGAGATGCTCGCGTAGCACTTCTTTCTCGTTGGGCACTTACAGATTTTCCCCGAGCTGATGGGGTTCGTGCTCATCTCGGAAGCTCTCATGACGGAGGCGGTGGCTCCCCTTTCGTCGAGCTGACGAATCCTATGGCTGAAAGGCAGCCACAAAGTATTCCTCCTATGGAGGCAGTCCGCTCTCTTGCTGGTAGCCGGAATCAAAGGCACTCTCGCCGCCCCAAGTGGTCAGTCCCCGGCGATGGCGAACAGTTTCTGGCAAGAAGACGGAGGACCCGATCGCTTTTCTTTTTGGTTTCTAGGGTCCTTATTGCAATGTCCAGGGACTTTATTGTACCTTTCTGTTATTTCTAGGGGTCTTTCGCATGTACTGGTTTTACAACTCTGATCAATAAAGTTTATCATTTACGTTCAAAAAATAAAAATAAAAGAAAAAGGCAATTCTTTGGATTGCATGTTCCTCTATTGCCAAGAAATGAGGATCTTGATATTTTCTCATAAATTGAAAGCTCATCGCTCACTGTTTCTATCACAAATCATTTTGTTAGCTCATTATATATTTTTATAAGAAAATAATTGCGCAACTGAATTCCGAAACAGAGGACGTTGATAAAAAAAACAAGTTAGTATTTATCAGGAATTGAAATAATATCCTTGGATAATGATAATGTTTTTGTAGCTGGAAATGTCAAAACCATAAAAAGCTATTTGTCAAGAATTGAAACAATATGCCTTGGACGATGACCATGTTTTTGTAGTTGGACATGCCAAAACCATAAGGCACATGCTGACTACTCCAAAATTTTCTGGGTGAAGACATGCACCTAGCTTATACATTACAATTATGGATGGAAGTTGATCTATCATAGGTAAAGCATGTATCTAGTAGCAAAATAGCCATATTCCTTAGGATACGCATATTCACATTTGTCAAATCATCTTTTGATATCAAGAGTGACATAATAAACTCTTCAGCCATATCTAAGACACGCCTTAGAATATACTTGTTAAGAAAAAAACTTCACAACAAACATTAGGTTATATGGCCTTCCTATAAAATGAACTTGCTTGTGGGTAAAAGGTTTGCGGAGAAAATTAGAACTCAGGTCTTGTGGAACCGTTTAGTAATTACCTGAGTGGAACTCATTCCAAACTAACTATGTTCAAACTAATTAATGATTCATCAGTACAAAACATAAAGTGGATTGCCATCATACACATTATGGAAGTCTGCAAACATATCATTATTTCTCACAGAACAAGTAGTATGGCTGCAGTGGTACATACCATATGAGAACAACCTGGCAACCAAAAGCATCAATTTTATCTTTAGCTCTACCAAATTTGGAAATACTATTTTGGCTCTGAACCTACTGTAAAATCAATAAATTCATTAAAATCTTGCATCCAAAAGGAAAGATATACAACTATAATATTTTATGTAAGAGAAGACACATTTTTTATATCATTCAGCTCCTAAGACTCTACAACCACCTTGCAAACTGAAGGAGGTGAGTACAGCTGTGAATATATCTATACACACAGAGAAAATAAAAAATGACATATAATCAAATTGTAGTAATAAATAGACACATTTAGGATCGTGAGTGTCAAATACTCCGGTCTAACAGTGTGGTAAGTGTGTACCGCCCTTAGGGAGGCTAGTGAATGGTGTATCCAAAAATTCTACGCATACCTTGACCAAGAAATAATTGGTGCGCAAGCCAAAATATTGTGTGACACAATAAAAGAGAGCAGCTATACTGAGCAAAATTGTTGATTAATCAAATTAATGAGTGAAATAGTAAAAAATAAAATCAGCCCAAATAAGTTGGAGTTAATTCAACCACCTTTTCTAACAGAATTAACCACTTGGTCATATTTCAGTTTATTCGAACATACTAAATTTAGTGTTTTACTAATCTTGCATATTTTCTATGGAATTTTCCATTCTCTTTCTTGAATCTCCCCCTGGGTTCCAAACTCCACGACATGCATACCACCTTTCCCTTGTTTCTAATCTGTTTACCCTTAAAACATAGGCATGATCAGGTACATTTAATATTAGATGAATAAATACGTGCATACAAACCTTTCTCTTGTTTCTGATATGTTTACCCTTAAACATAGACATGATTAGTTACATTTAATATTTGATGAATAGGTAACTGCAGCAGTGAAGGTAACCATTAGTTTGATTGATAAAAAACACTAAATAGCACCATACTAGGTACCAAAACCGCACCCAATCATTTGGAGAATAATCACTCTAAGAGTACCCATAGGTTAACTCCCCCATTCTAAATTTGATTTAGTAGAGTACCAACACAAGATGGAAAAATAAACATGTAGGCAGCTCAAATTTTGTACTACAATTTATCTACTTACCTCAAAGATTAAATATATTATTTAGACCACTTCTCCATTCTTCATGAAGAGATCAATACCAAAGATTTGATAGAGCCAGCGAAATTAACAACAACACATATTGTAGCAAAAAAAAAGGACAAATTATATATGGGAGAGACAATTGCACAAACGTATCACCAGGTGGTGGTGGTATGACTCAGATCCAACAATTTTCCCGGTAGGTCTCAGATACACCTCATCCACCTGCACTATATTCACAATGACCTGCATTCGCACGGGTCCGGCACCAGAAGCATATCATGGGCCCAATCGTCTGGCTCCCATCAGGTTTTGGGAAAGCAACGGCTCTACTCGAAGTCTTGCCGGTAGATCTGGGCAGAGATGAATAGGGGTTTGCAAGAGGACACACAGATGGAGTAGGCAGATCATGAGATGATTCTGAAGTAGCAGTAATCAGCTGCTCTATTTACCAATAATATATAACATCAAACCAACAGTGGAGAAAAATAATACCATATGTCCACGGTCTACTATCAAATGCATCGACACAAATAGAAATTGCTAAGAGCATCTTCAACTTCTTGCCCAAAAGGTGGCAAAAAACGGGCTCCAGCAGCTGCCCAAAAACTTGGTGCCCAAAACAATTTTGGGCAGCTGCCCGAAAAATGTGGTTTTGGTGCCGCATATTTGCAGCGTGGCAACCCCTGCCCAAATTGTTTTCAGCATCCTGCTGAAGTATACTTCTCCTTTGAGATCTTTAGCATCAATCTCAAATTCTCAACAATACTTCCTGATGATCTTAGCTCAGTCTCAGCCTTGAAGCCATAAAGCAATTGAAAGATTTCTTATGGTCGGTACTCGGTAGGTCCTAGATCTGAGTTTTGCGTGATCTGTGTTATGTGATTGTTTAAGGCTTATAGAATTTTGAAGACTTCTGGTGTTTTTTTAGTATGTTTTTTATAAGTTGAATGCACCAACTTAGCTTTGCTGGTTGCATCCGGAATGGTGCTAGAAATAGTCTGGTCAAATGCGCAATTGCCACTTTATACTAGCGGTAACATAATTAAACATCAGCTTGTGTATGTTCCATAGGCAGCTTGCAGTTATGTTTCTCTGATATATGAATCTACCATGGTGATATTATTACCTGTAGTCTGTCTTGGGTTATATCTAATGGGATGTACTACCTTTAGCAGCTCGTCATTAGAGTTTATGTGTGTAATAGTTTACTAGTGTCATCTGCAGGGTTTAGTGTTACATTCTCATATTAGGTATGACGTGGTATGTAATTGCTAGGGTTTTGTGACTTGGACTCTTCCTTGGAGGGAGTGATTTAGTCTTGGTAGATCTCATTATGGATGGATGAATGGTGCAGATCTTTTGGATCTTGAATGACAGCAGGGCATAAATAAACTATAGCTGTATAGTGCCTATACCATTTATGCATTTTTGTTCAATCATTTAAATCTGCAAAAGATACAACACAGATGTTACTTCTATACAAGTTTATAATTGATTCTTAACACATTCAGCGCATTCCGTTTTAGCATGGAATCATAGATTTTGTTGCACGGTTCTAGTGTCTCTTCTGGAGTTCAGGTTTCATAACTATCTGGCCTTGTGAAAATCAGTAACTTTGGTCCTGATTGCTCAATCACTTCTGATAGAACCCTCATACATGTGCTACACTTCTAGCTCTTAGTAGCATAATGGGCTCTGATTTGGTCAACTAATAAGGTGGCTTCTTGTGATATTTTGAATTGACATGTTAGGACAGTTGCAGATGGCTTCATCAGATTCAACCTTGGAGTGTTTTTAATAACATTGGGAGAGATTGTAGTGGGGCTGCAAATGGGCAGGGTCAGACTGGACTGACCCATTGATCCATCCCAGTCCTAGTTTTTGTGTTGTTTAGTTGCCCCCATCCCACTTAGTTGGTGGTTCGCTTTTCTACACACGGCCCTTGCATTCGTCCAAAAATCTGTATTCGTGTATGCGTGTTTGTGCCACTACATCTATGTGACTTGGTTTGGTGGCCCTTGACTTGTATTCACACACTTGCTGGATAAACTGCAAGTTTGGAATGTATTCAGGATTACCTTGGCAATTGGAACCCATTGGCTGCGAACAGCTAATGTTCAGAGTTCTGTTTTTATTATGAGAGTGTCACTTGTAGGGTTTACAGTTGTATTCTGCTATTCTTTGGGTAGGTAGTGATGTAATATGTAGCTTTAGGGTTTTCTAAGTTGGACCGTTCTTGGGAGAAATAACTGACTGAGATTGTCATATCAGAGCATAGTGCATAGTAATTGACACAGTTCAGTCAAATTTAGTGCCCATGCTGAATTCTGGAGTAACTAACTTTGATGGATTTAATTATTACATAATAGAACTTAGTTGGTAGGTTTTAATTTAGCTGATTAAGTTAGGATTTTTTTGGTGCCTTCAATTAAACTGGTTTTCATATTGTTTAATTAGTGATTGATGGAATCTTTATAATGTACCGTGTGATTTAACATTTAAGCCCCTTTCAATCTTCCGTAGCTGCTGTAAAAGACTGTTGTCCAAACTTTAACATAAACTGTCTTCCTTTCAATCTGAATTGCAGGTATAAAATTGGGTTTTGTCCTAATGGACCTGATTGCCGGTACATGCATGTGAAGCAACCTGGACCGCCTCCTCCTGTTCAGGAAGTTCTCAAGAATAATGCTTACAACAATGGTGCATCAAGCAGAACTCATCAGCCTAGAGGCAATGACCGTAAGCAGAAGGAGAAACCTCAAGTCCAGCAAGGGTCAGTGCTGAAGAATCAAAATTTGGCTGTAAATGCTGCTCTTGTAGCACAGCAACCTGCTGCAAAACATGTGCAGACAGCAAATCCACCATCACACCTACAGCAGGAGCAAAATGCTCAGGTTCAAGGCGTCCATAATGGCTCATCTAACCAAAAGCTACAAAAACTGCAAGCCCACTTCCACAAGGGCAATCAAGGTTGGTAGCGGGCTTCTAGACAGTTTTGTGAAGCTTTCGAAGCATTTTCTATGAAAACGATAAACATAGCCGTATTACCTGTATCGGTCTTCAGGGACATTATGTTTCTTTACTTGTTTGGTTCCTTGTGCTTCCTGTCTTCCTGATATAATGACGGGCTTACTTTTCGGAACTCGTTATGCATGCTCTTAACTGTCTTTTAGTAAGAGTCATAATTCGCTATTGTATTGCCATTATGCTAGAAAAATGATTTTCTCTGAATAATTAGACAAATCAATCTATGGACAAGCAATCAAGGTGATTTCAATACAATTAGCGTTATTTTAATAGAAGAGGCTTGTGTCTCATCTCTAGATTTACGTATTGGGGTATTGAATAGATGTATTTATTCCCTGCATAAAATAGTTTGGCGAGTAGAAACATGAAATTGGGTCACTCGGATTTTTACCTATTTATGTAATTTGGAACCATGCCAATCGAATGTTTTGAGCACAATTAAGCAATATATGAGTTTTGGAATTATGGTCATAACACTCTTTGAGCACATTAATGCATAAACTTATTGCCTAGATGTATGAATTCCTTGCATCAAATGGTTTGACAAGTAGAACATGGAATTGGGTCACTTGGCTATTTACCTATTTATGTAATTTAGAACCATGCCAATCGAATGTTTTGAGCACAATTAAGCAATATATGAGTTTTGGAATTATGGTCATAACACTCTTTTGAGCACATTAATGCATAAACTTATTGCCCAGATGTATGAATTCCTTGCATCGAATGGTTTGACAAGTAGAACATGGAATTGGGTCACTTGGCTATTTACCTATTTATGTAATTTGGAACTATGCCAATCGAATCTCATGAGCACAATTAAGCAATGTATGACTTTTGGAATTATGGTCATAGCACTCTTTGAGCACATCAATGTACAAACTTATTGCCTAGATGTACGTATTCCTTGCATCGAATAGTTTGGCGAGTAGAACATGGAATTGGGTCAGTTGGCTATTTACCTATTTATGTAATTTGGAACCATGACAATCGAATGTTTTGAGCACATTAAAACAATATATGAGTTTTGGAATTATGGTCATAACACTCTTTGAGCACATTAATGCATAAACTTATTGCCTAGATGTATGAATTTCTTGCATCAAATGGTTTGACAAGTAGAACATGGAATTTGGTCACTTGGCTATTTACCTATTTATGTAATTTGGAACCATGGCAATCGAATGTTTTGAGCACAATTAAGCAATATATGAGTTTTGGAATTATGGTCATAACACTGTTTGAGCACATTAATGCCCAAACTTATTGCCTAGATGTACGTATTCCTTGCATCGAATGGTTTGGCGAGTAGAACATGGAATTGGGCCACTTGGCTATTTACGTATTTATGTAATTTGGAACTATGCCCATCGAATCTTTTGAGCACTTTAAAGCAATATATAATTTTTGGAATTATGGTCATAGCACTCTTTGAGCACATTAATGCACAAAGCTTATTGCGTAGCTACTTGTGACATTTGTATCTTTAAGGACCCCGTAGGAAGTAATTTCCATGTTATTTATGGCATAATCGGAATCCAAAAGTATTGTTGCACTCTTTGTTTTTAGTAATAATCTAGAGAACAGAGGGCTGGGAAGATTTGTCTTATTGATCTGTCAAGATAGTGTTGAAGATCTCTCTCGCGTTTCATTATTTCTGGTCCATACACATGCTTCCTTTTACAAAAAATATATTCAATCTTGTAGTGGTTCTAAGTTCTAACATGTTTTATGTTAATCTGTTAAAAAAACAGGTAGTTGGTTATTAGAAGTTGCAGCCCGGAGAATCTGGAAATTTTGGTTCAGTGGGGTATTTGTGCCTCCCATGAAAGGATTAATGAGGTTGAACTTGACGAAGCATTTGAATCCATGGAGTGTCATTTCAATATTCTCTATCTCTAGAACTCGTTATTTCCAGGTAAAGCATACATTCCATTTTAGGCTCTCAACTAGCAATAGTGTATGTGATTACAAATATGCCCTCTGTTACCCAATATGCTATAATTTACTTTTAAGGGAACAATTTATGTGTCGTCTATATATCGTTGTATTAATTGTAGCATTTATTGCTGTCGAGAATAGATCAGGAAATAACTTAGTTTAGTTATTAAGGAGTTAATTAATGGTAAAGGTGGATTGGTAATCACGAGCTGTTTTTTTACTGTAACATGACTTCGTCTCATTTATTAATATGTAGTACTACCTCCTTTCCGGTTTATAAGGCTTGCGCGTATCCCTAGATATACATATATTTTTTGTGAGATATAACTTGTATTACGTTGGTCTATTTGTTAACCTAGATATACGCGCCAGCCTTATAAACCGAAAAGGAGGTATGTTTTTTTTGTCCTTTAGCTCCATGCACACGGAACAAAGATTTAATGGACTAGCTTTTAACATGGTTTGGTCCAACTGCATGCCCAACTCAAACATCACCACTAAAGAAATGTTAACACGGGCATTAAATGGATAATACTGTCTCCAAAACAAGAGGGCCAAGTATATGCAGAAGGATGAAGGTGGTAATCTAGTATAATATCATTTGTTTGTAACATACTAGTTTAAACGTAATGCTATTCAGTCGGATACATCAAATTATAACTGAACACACTTTCTTCAATATCTGTGCAAAGGTAACTTCTAGATTTGGTGGTGGAAGTTAGAAATATTCTCAGAGAAGTCAATTGTGATCAGAACTTCTCTCCAGTGGCTTAGGTACAGCACAATTTGAAATTCTTATCCATAAATTTTTATGGTTTATCCATACGTATTTGTATTTGTCATAATTTCACAATTATTTCAAGGATATGTACGACAATGTTGTGACAAGTGTGCGAACAAGCGATGGCGACACTGATGACTTCCCAATCAAAATAGGATTGCACCAGGGTCAGCTTTGAGTCCTTATCTTTTCACATTGGTGATGGATGAGGTCACATGGGATATACAAGGGGACATCCCATGGTGTATGCTCTTTGCAGACGATGTGGTGCTAGTCGACGATAGTCGGGCGAGGGTTAATAGGAAGCTGGAGCTGTGGAGACAGACTTTGGAATCGAAAGGTTTTAGGCTTAGTAGAACTAAAACTGAGTACATGAGGTGCGGTTTTAGTACTACTAACCATGGGGAAGAGGAGGAAGTTAGCCTTGAGGGGCAAGTGGTACCTCAGAAGGACACCTTTCGATATTTGGGGTCAATGTTGCAGAAGGATGGTGATATTGATGAAGACGTTAGCCATCGAATCAAAGTTGGATGGCTAAAGTGGCGCCAAGCTTCTGGTGTTCTCTGTGATAAGAGAGTGCCACAAAAGCTAAAAGGCAAGTTCTATAGAACGGCGATTCGACCTGCGATGTTGTATGGTGCTGAATGTTGGCCAACTAAAAGGCGACATGTCCAACAACTAGGTGTGGCAGAGATGCGCATGTTGAGATGGGCATGTGGCCACACAAGAAAGGATCGGATCTGGAATGATGTTATACGGGAGAGAGTTGGGGTGGCACCAATTGAAGAGAAGCTTGTCCAACATCGCCTGAGATGGTTTGGGCATATCCAATGTAGGCCTTCTAAAGCGTCTGTGCATATCGGGCGGTTAAGGCGTGCTGATAATGTCAGGAGAGGTCGGGGGAGGCCAAACTTGACTTGGGAGGAGTCTGTGAAGAGAGACCTGAAGGACTGGGCTATCAACAAAGATCTAGCTCTGGACAGGGGTGCGTGGAAGTTAGCTATCCACGTGCTAGAACCGTGATTTGGTTACGATATCTTTTGGGTTTCAGCTCTAGCCTACCCCAACTTGTTTGGGACTGACAGGCTTTGTTGTTGTTGTTGTTGTTGTTGTTGTATTGCTGGACAATACCACTCTTTCTCACTGATGGGAATATAGGATCTCGTAGCAGATTAGATGACATAAGCTTGTATATTCAGACCATGCTGCACTGCATGTTAATACTTGTTGATTCTGTTAACTGCGAACGGAAGTACCAAACTATGCTGAGTAATAATTGTGATGCATAATATACGACAGCAGATCTTATACTAGAGACATTTCCAATAATTTATGCTTAAAAGGGGAACTATTTATGTCTTCTAAATATGTCTGTACATTAATTATAGTATTTATTCCTGTCGAAAGTAGAGCATGAAAATAACTCTGTTTAGTTATTCAGAGAGTTAGTTAATGGTAGAGGTGCGTTGGTATCATACGATATTTTTCTCTTTTCTGACAGTAATCATGACTTTGTGAATCATTTATTAATATGTTACATTTGTCTTCTATTGTACTCCAGTTTGGTACATATTTTATCATTTTGCTCCAAGGTATGGGACACAGAAGGATTTAGTGACTTACTACCTCTGTTCACTAATGTAAGACGCTTTGGCAGTTCAAATTATATTAATGAACAGAGGGAGTAGTTCTTAAAAGAGGTTTGACCCAATTGTATGCCCAAATCTCACAGCACTACCCCAAAAAATATTAATAGGAGCATTTAGTGGAAAATATTGCCTCCAAAGCGAGTAACAAGTATATACAAGCAAAACAAACATGCCAACAAAAGTATGTTCATTTATTCACACTGTTCTGCACTGCATGCTGATACTTGTTAATTGCCTAAGATGTTGGTATGAGTTTCTTTCAGATCTTATGCTAGACACATTTCCACTTATTTATGTTTCCTTGCCTTAAACTTGCATTAACTCAGTTGAACTCACATTCCAAATGGATCTTAAATTTTTGCGGTAAGGCAGTTAGAGTAAGCCAATTAAGGAACTATTTCAATCAGAGTCTTAAAGCTGGGAGTAAGGTTGTGTTACATACAGGAGATGTGTAGAGAGTAAGCCAATCGAGGAATCTTACAATTCCAGTGTGAATACATGCTAGCTAATATCTTGGCCCTATTTTACACACAACCACCCTCCTGTGAGTTCATCTTGACAGGGGCGTCAACAATGAGGAAAATACACAACACTAGATTAGGATGACAAGGTGCTAACCATCCAGGCTAACTAGTTCAGGTAAATCAATGCGACTCTAAAATACTATTGTTACATGTGCCGTAATTTATTGGTAGTTGACTAATGGATACCTCAGAACCGAGTGAAGCTAATTGGTGGTTTATAACCTTTTAAGAATTCATTTACGGCAATTTGCAACTATGAAATTGAAAATATGGATTTTTTTTCAGGCCGCGCTGATTGCTGCCGAGGCACACAGAGAGTTGGCGGCGCTGATGAGGATGCTGACAACCAAGGCAAGGGCATCATCCTATGTCAGTACGTACAAGAGAAGCGGGGCGAGAATGATGAGAACTCTCGCTGATCCACTGAAGATATTTCTATGAGTTTCTTTTTCAAGGATACGTCATGGATAGACGTAGCAGTCTCATAGAAAGCAACGCCAAGACAACAAGGTTTTTACATGCAAGCTACCAACGCCACGGCCAACATAGCCAAAAGCACCACATGACAACTACTCGCTACTAGCCCACCCTATCTACCTAATCGGGAGCGTCCCCTCCTTAAGTAGTAACTTAGCCGCTCGCCAGTTACATCCCTCGGTGTAGATCTGTTGTAGGACCTTGTCGGCGGAGGGTGGCACCCCATAGAAGACCACGACGTTGCGTGTTTCCACAAAATCCAAAGGGCCAGAGAGAGAGCCGTCCATGCCTCCCTACACGCACGCGGGGGGTGCAAGGAGGTCCACCAATCCATCAGACGTGCATATATGGTGCGGAGCCATTCAGGTCTCCCCCATTGACTCGTTAAGGACGCCCAAACTTGCTTAGCCAGCACGCAGCCAAGCAGAATGTGATCAATTGTCTCAGGCGCTTGGTCGCGGAAAGGGCATGCCGCTGGGCGTGGCATGCTCCGCTGTGCGAGCCGGTCGACCGTCCAACACCAACTTTGGGCGACAAGGAAGGCGAAAATCTTGCAAGTCGCCGGGGCCTTGGAACGCCAAATTTTAGTAGCCCCTGCCATCTCCACCCGACCCGCAAAGAGGGCGCGATAGGCTGATCGAGAAGAGAACTTGCCGTCGCCCTCCCAGGTCCAGTACACCCTGTCGTGCCCCTCGCCTAGGACAATTGCTTGAGTCCTGTATACCAACATGATGAGCTCATCAAGTACTTGTGCCGTCATATTTGGCACCACGTTCGGTGACCAGCCTCCGTCAGTTCCCTGGCTCATCGTCCGTACCCGAGCCGCCTCCTTCCTGACAAAGCGGAATAGCTCCGGTAGGGTCATATCAATGGGGCCCTCGTCCATCCACAAACCCGTCTAGAATTTGGGGTGTGACACCCAGAGTGCATCGAGTACCTGCCTTATAAACCCCGAAGGAGACCTCGCTGACTTGGATGTTGAAGGACTTCCACGACTTATCAGGCTCGGTTCTGGCGAGCCATGGCCATCGAGCCCTCAGTGCTTGGTTCATGAGCGCTAAATTAGGAACGCCGAGACCGCCTAACTCCTTTCACAAACCGACTTCCATGCCACAAGGCAGTGGCCACCGTGCACATTCTGCCGACCTCTCCATAAGAAACCACGACACACTTTATCTGTCGCAGCGAGTGTCTTGGTCGGCATATCAAGCGCCAACATGGTATGGATCGACATGGATGCCAGGGTGAGCGGATGAGCTCAAGACGCCTTGCACGAAAGAGCAGGCGCGCCTGCCAGGCCGACAGTCAATCCGCCATGCGCTCAACCAGCGGCTGGGTAGCGGCATGGTCAGTCCCACACCTGGTAGTCCAATTCCACCTCAATGGGCCGACTCTGCTTCGGCGTGCAACGGATCGGGTAGGCCGAGCACTTAGCTAGGTTCGTGCACAAGCCAGAAGCCATGCCAAAGTTCCGCAGTATCCACGCGCAGTTGCGGAGGGACGCGGCGTCCGGGCAAAGGAAAGTGACTACATCGTTAGCATAGATTGATGTTCGGCCACCCAGACCCACTGCTCCCAAAGGTGTCAGCAGCCCACGATCGATGGCACGTCGCAGCAGGTAGTGTAGGCTTTCCATTTCCATGACCACACAAAGGGGGGGGGGGGAGGATCCTCCTACCGCAAGCCCCGCCGGTTGAAGATTACCTCACCGTGCATGCCATTGATCATCACATGCGTGGAGGACGATAAGAGCCCTGCGATCCAAGCGTGCCCACAACCAATCCTGCCGAGAATCTTGAGCAGAAACGCCCTGTCCACCGTATCGAACGCCTTCGTGATATCTAGCTTGAGCATGACCATGGTTGCCCCGTCGGTTGAAGATTATCTCACCGGGCATGCCATTGATCATCACGCGCGTGGAGGACGATAAGAGCCCAGCGATCCAAGCGTGCCCACAACCAATCCTGCTGAGAATCTTGACCAGAAACGCCCAGTCCACCGTATCGAACGCCTTCGTGATATCTAGCTTGAGCATGACCATGGCCCACGAAGATCGATGCAGCCTCCTAGCTGTCTCTTGGACCATCATGAAGTTATTGTGCAAGGACCATATGCGAATAAACGCACTCTTATGTGGGCCCACTAGATCCGGAATCCTCACCGCTAGATGGAGAGCCAGGACCTTGGCCACCAGCTTTAGGAACCCGTGGATCAGACTGATAGGCCGAAAGTTGCGAACATCCAAGGCGTCCGGCTTCTTAGGCAATAGGGTGATCATGGCACTGTTGATTGAGGTTAGACTTCTGAAGTCTTGCCTACCAAAAGCCAGGAAAGCCTTCATGATGCCCCGCTTTATTATGGGCCAACAGGCGACGTAGAATCTTGCCAGGAAGCCATCGGGACCCGGCGCCTTGCCTAACCCCTGCGGAAGGACCGCCTCCCAAACTTCAGCCTCGGTGAAGGCCACCTCCAGGTGCCGCAAATCCCAGCTGGGCATGCCGATCTCCTCCAGGTTAATAGTGTGCAGCCGTTCCGGTGCGTGTCCGAGCAAGTAGGCTAAGAAAGCATTGACGGACTCCACCATGGTATCGTGATCCGAGGTGAGAACGCCATCCACCCTCAACTTCTCGATATAGTTCTTCCGCCATCTATTGCTCGCATATACGTGGAAGAAACCCATGCACACGTCGCCATCCTTAAGCTAGAGCACCTGCGATCGTTGCCTCGCAATCGATCGCTCGAGGGAGGCCATGCCCAGCAGCTTGCACTTCAAGAGGCAACACAGGTCCCTCTCCCCCTCCGACAGGGTCCTCCTCACCATGGCGATGTCTAGGCGGAGAATCACCTCATTCGCGATCACGATTTGCTGCTTGATGTTACCCACGTACCGGGTGCTCCAGCTCGCTAGACTGCGGGCGGTAGCCTTCAATTTAGTCGCCAGCCGCTTGAAGGGGTTTTGAATGTGAGCATGCCCCTCCCAAACCTGCCTCACCACCTCTGGAATCCATCCACCTTAATCCAGAAAGCCTCAAAGTGAAATCGCCTGCCACGTCAAAGGCCATGCTTGAGCACCAGGTGGAGCAGGCAGTGGTTCGATGCACTTGTGCCCAAGGCCGTCAGCAAAGAGTAAGGAAAGAGCGCCTCCCAATCCACTGACACCAATACACGATCCAGCTTCACCAAAATGGGCTCGGCCCGCTCATTGGACCAAGTGTATCTTTGCCCGTTGAGGTAGATTTCTTTGAGGTCTAGGTCGGTGATGCATCATCGGAACCGCCCCATAAGCCGTCTGTTCACCCTGTCGTTGCTCTTGTTAACATATCTACAATGAGGTGCTCTTGTCTGGCATATCTGCAATGAGGTTGAAGTCCCCTGCCACCATCCAAGGGCCAACGTACAAGTCTCTGACGTCCCTAAGCTCGTGGAGAAAGGACTCCTTGTCCCCATCCTCCAAGGGTCCATACACACCGGTGAACGACCACCCTACGGTGTCGCCGAGTGAAATCCACACCGTCACTGTGTTATCCGTCAGGTGAGGGTTATTTATCTTGAACCGTGCCGGGTTGCACGCAAGTAGGATCCCACCACGGGAGCCCACAAGCGGCAACGTGAAAAAAGGAGTCAAACGTGTTGCCCAAGCAATCCCTAACAAGTGCTGCAGTCATGTTTTGCACCTTCGTCTCCTGGAGACACACCAACTCGGCGCCCGAACAATCAATCACACCTTTTATTACGCTACGTTTTGCTGGGCAGTTAATGCCACGTACATTCCACACAACCACCCCTTGGTATGGACTCGACATAATGGAAGACACTACCGCAACCGCGAGACCTACCCGGGGGGCTCTAGGCCTCCACCCCAGCCGCCACGTTGGCAAGTGGTGAGATGTCCCCATGCCAGCCGAAAAGGCCAACAATCGCGGCAATATGAGCCAGGCTAAGTGCGTTGTCGAAGAGGGCCAAGGAGACCTGCAGCGCCTCATCGCCAATGACCTCCCCCTCACGTGCAATGCCCAATTGCACCATTAGAGTTCGCTGTTGCCGTTTGATTGATGAGCCATCGGCCAGCCGCCCCTTGATCCTGTTGCTGCGCCTAACCACCGAGGGGGGAGTGGGCCTCTTGCGCTTGGTACGCGTCGCTGCAGGTCTGGGGAGCAGTTGTGAGATCGGCTTGGTACAACTGGCCCAAAACTAAGAGTTTCTTACAGGTCTCATGCTAGAGACATTTCCACATATTTACGTTTCCATGCCTCGAACTTGCATTAACTTGCTTGAACTCACATTCCAAATGGATCATAATATTTTGTATCAAGGCAGTGAAGGAGGGTAAGCCAATTAAGGAAATATTTCAATCAGAGTCTTAATGCTGGGAGTGTGAATACATGCCTATCTTGGCCCTATTTTACATCTCCTTCCTTCTGTTAGATCATCATCTTGACAGGGCATCAGCAATGAGGCAACAATATACAATACTGTACTAGATTAGGATGATCAGGTGCTAAATTTGTGACCGCAGAGTCAGTCCTCTCCCCTCTGGAGGGCATATTCATGACTGTATCTCACATGTACTGTTGTCCTAGCAAGTAACTTGGGACCAGCTTGAGACAAATAGCATGTTTCAGTTTTGATCCAAACTGAGCTGCCCCTGCAATAAATCTCCCTTTTTGGGCTGCACACGCAGTAGACGGTACAGGCGTCCCTTTTTGGGCAAGTCCATATGCAGTTCTCCTTCACGAATCAAGGCACGCAGTGGGTACACAGTTGATGCTATATTCTGCATGTGTATGGCAAAAAAGGCACATAATTAACACTAATTTTCATGGTCCAAGGCAGCCAGCATGCACAGCAGAAAGCACTAATCAACCACATACATAATGTCCACAAAAGGCAAGTCAGACGAGGTGAGAATTATAAGGCAGTAGAGCACATTGCCACTGTCGGCAAGCAAACATCTTGAAGAAGCACGGGAGAAATTTGGGGCAAATGGGCAATGTTCCACCTTCAACTTAGGCGCTAGGTTTCCCATTGAAAAGGAGCGGCGGAGATTGCAAAACGTGATCCGGGATCAAAATCAGGGTCCCATCCAAGGATCTGAAAGAGACAGGAATCACCTGAGAAATCACAGCAGGGCCAAGGAAAAATGGCTTTGCAATCTTTGGAAAAGCGGCGGCGGTGCGAGCGTGCGTGTGCGCCTTTGCGGATCCAACTTTAAATTTGTCGCAATCCGCAACCAAACAAACCCAAACCGGACCAAACCAATTGTAACACGTTGGCAGGGCCAGAAGAAACTGATATGTGACTTGGCTGAGAGGCGTCACATTCAGCCTCCAGATAGACCACTGGCCTCCCTCAGGAGAAGGATATCATCTTTATTTCAGCCATTAATTCAACAGGTGGGCACTCAGAAATGGTCAATCAGATAGGGACCCAAAAGGCACATGGCAAGGCTGGTCCATGCCTTTGCAGGTGCCAAATTATACAATTGTTAAAGGATCAGGTGACTTCCCCCTCTTGGATCTATCCACTTGAGCTTTCCAGGACCATACCAATCTTTCTTTTACTGAAAATAAGTACCGTGACATATGCACCCGGGGAAACAAAAAAATAAGAAAATAAAAATAAAAAAGCTTATTTTATTTTTATTTTTTGTGATGAAAGATGCTTACGTCCGAGATGTTTGTGTAGATTTTGAAAAAGTTTGGACATATGAAGATCTCGTGGCAAAAATGACAAATTTACAGTCCTACTTATCATGCTACTCATTTTTTTTACTGAGAACAACACTCCATCCGTTTACAAATATAAGAGGGTTTGAATATTTCATTATGATACAAACTAAAATAAAATGAACAAACACGTCAAAATGTGTCTGTATACTTTTAAAAAGGTTAGATCATCTTACAATTTTTTAACAAAGGGAGTAGTATTTATCATGAAATAACAACACTCTTACATTAAGTTGCTTTTTTAAAAAGGTTAGATCATCTTACAATTTTTTAACAAAGGGAGTAGTATTTATCATGAAATAACAACACTCTTACATTAAGTTGCTTACTGTTAGATATGGTAGTTTCCCTAACCCTAATCCTAACCGTATTATACGGTATTGTAATTGTGCATGTAATGTTCCCCTATAAATATAACACAGCCGTACCCATCAAGGGTATCGAGCCGTTCCTCTCATACACAACTTTTACATGGTATTAGATAGGGTTTCGATCTCATCTCTCCCCTGCCGCCGCCGCTAGGAAACCTAGCCACTGCCGCTCCATCTCACTTGCGCTGCCGCCGTCGTCCTCATGTCGACGTCCGCTGCGATGAACTCCACCTCCGCTGCTCTCTCGTCGTCCTCCAACGCGGCTGTGGCTGCCGCCACCTCTGGCGTCCTCGGCTCGGCCACGTTT
Source organism: Bromus sterilis (assembly GCA_950022295.1). Taxonomy (NCBI): domain Eukaryota; kingdom Viridiplantae; phylum Streptophyta; class Magnoliopsida; order Poales; family Poaceae; genus Bromus; species Bromus sterilis. Next base: position 275,001,204 of record OX465599.1, on the reverse strand, counting down.
CCCGCGGTTGTCGCGGACACGGCCGCCGCCCTGTCGTCGTCCTCTGCATCGCTCTCCGCGCCCAGCATGCTCGGCGCCATGATGTCGTACTCCGTCGCTGCCCCCTACACCATCCCAGTGGGCAGCCTCTTCTCCAACGTCTCTGCTGCCGGCGCGTCGTCTTCATCGGCTGCCCCGGCCACGGTGCACCTCCCCCATCTCCTGTCAGTCAAGCTTGGCGCCGAGAATTTTCTCTTTTGGCGTTCGCAGTTGCTGCCCCTGCTCCGCAGCTACGATCTCGAGGGCTATATCGACGGCTCCCTCCGCTGCCCGCCGACGACGCTCTCTCACCAGATGTCGGAGGGCCGCATCGTCACCGTCCCCAACACTGCTCATCGGGCTTGGGTTCTTCAAGACCAGGCGATACTTTCCGCCATCCTCGGCTCCCTCACGCCGGCGGTCGGCGGTCGGCGGCCTCGTCCTCTTCGCCGCCTCGTCTCTGGACGCCTGGACCACCCTCGCCCACGCCTTTGACGCGCAGAGTCATGCGCGCTCCACCCAACTTCGCGGCCAACTCAGCCGGATGGAGAAGGGTAGCCACTCCGCTTCGGCCTTTTTCCATCAGGTCAAAGCTGTCGCCGACACCCTCATGTCGATTGGCCAGCCTCTTCGCGACGAGGAGCTCGCGTCCTACGTCCTCAACGGCCTTGACTCCGACTACGACAATCTCGCTGAAAACATCGCTGGCCGTGACACCCCCATCCCGCCCAACGAGCTGTATGCGCGCATTCTCCACACAGAGCAGCGCATCGCCTCGCGTGGGGAACCCAATAAATTTGCTAGTGGAATAAACTCCTCTAATAAAACGTGGAGAGTTTTGCCATCGTCAATAGTACTAACATTGTGGATCCCAAAGACCATCAGTACATAAAATATGGCCAAAACATGCATTTGGGTAAGGAGTCTAATATTAGAGGCCCTACATCAACAGCATTGGTATTCCGCAGAACAAAGCATTGGCGCGCATACCAAATACTCCGAAGTCACTACTAACATGGTTCTATATCGCATGACATAGATATCGGAATGCTGACAGCTTTGCGCTACACTTGATCTATGTGCTTTGGTTCCAGTTCACAAAACTAGGGCGAGCTGCGGAAACATACATAGCAGGCCACTGCCTAAAGCCGAGGGCCGCGAGCTCCATATCTTCAGAACTCAACAGAACCCACCGATGCGATTCCGGTGCTTAGGTTTCTTGGCTCCTGCCTGCTAACGTAGTTATCGCAACCGTTGCTGAGCCTCCTCGCAGGAGCCGAGCTCAAGAGCTCAATTCCTGGCTTGCCCATCTGCTGCACCTCCTGCGGCGAAAGTATCTTTATGCAAGACACGCTGTTCACAAATTCCCTGCAGTTTACACGATACATGTAAGATTGGACACAGAAACAGTGGCAGAAGATTCTTGGGAACTTGTTGCATAAAACTTACTGCCATGGATCATCACCGACTAGAAGGACATCATCCTCTCGGTCAACAAATACAAGCTGCCAGCCTGATCTTACAGGGTCCTCCAACTGCCCCTCAAGGCCAAATAGGCGCCCTACCTCACTGCGAAGTTCATGGTAGCTGCTAAACTTAGTGATGTCCAACAACCTTCCAAAGGCTCCAGATTTGTAAACCTGCATGACAAGGTTTGTCAATTCGAAGTGCTTTCATCAGGGAAAAAAATAAATACAGAAGTTAATGGTACAGCAGATGGACAAGTCAATTGGCTCACCTTCACGAAAGTTGCAGGCGGTAGATTTACTTGATCGGAATTTTCTGAAAATGGAACATACCCTGATTCATCTAAGCAGACTGAACTAGTCAGTGCTTCATTCAAGGGAAAATCATTTTGTGAAGGGCTCAGGAAATTGCAGGTGGAATATGGAATCGTGCTTGAACCATTGTCGTCCTGAAGGCTTACGAGGCAACCATTGTCCTCCTGAAGGCTTGGAATGCCACCTTGCATCAAAAGTGACTGAGAGTCTATATTAACACCAAATAAGAGGTGGTTTTGATGATCAGAACTTCCATCCTGATCCACCAAGCACTCTCTTCCAGGCAATGGTGCTAACGAAGAGCTTTGCTGTATATCAGAAGGTCCTGAATCCAACTGTTGTATATGCGACGAGTTAACATGAGATGTAGACTCCATCGCTACCCGCTTACATGACCATGGGTCAGAGACAGGTACAGGGGTGGTTCTTGGCACACCTTGGAGGTTTGAACCTGCTTCCGAAGGAAATGGTCTCAATGATTCGTGCATGGACGGGACATTCGATGGAGAAAGAGAGCTGATACTTCTGTCTTGAAAGTTCTGCTGCTGTGAGAATACTGAAACTGTCTGCAATGTGGAAGGTGGAGACTGAGTGGCAGACGAAAGCTGAGAGAAAACCGACAACCCATTTGGTACAGACTGGAAGTCAGGCGAGTGCTTCTGTTCTTGCATTTGTTGATGCTGTGGTGTTTGCACGCACTGTGACTGTTGCTGCTGGTGTGATTCTTGCTGCTGTTGGTAGTGGTGTGATTCTTGCTGCTGCTGCTGCTGCGGTGGCGACTGCTGCCCATTAAATGATTGGCAGCGCTGAAGCTGCTGCTGGAGGTACTCAGACTGATTATGGCCTTGGATTGCACTGTCGTTGATGTTTTGGTGGTGCACCTCCTGAAACTGAGGCTGTACTTGCTGCAGAATCTGACTCGATAGAAGAGCAGATCTACCAGCAATGTTCTGAGACTGCTGGAACTGCAGTACTGCAGGTGATACTTGCTTCGCCATGTTCTGAAAAGCTGCTGACGATATTGCTTGGTACATGTCAGGTTGCAGACCAAGTAAGGAACTATCCATCCTTGGCTGCATCCAAGGACTCATACCAAGCCCACCAAAATTGAATGACTGGAAGCCTGGGTTTGCTCCATCTCGAAGCCACATAAGAGAAGAGGTCAAGTCATCTTCCTTTCCACCTGCAAAAACCATCACAAGTAAGATCACTTTTCTTGCCATTATAACAATGAATCGAGAAAGAATAAATTATCAGTTGTTCACTGATATCGGTTGAAGGCATTGACTAAGGATGCAACCGTCACTTGTACCATATAAGGAAGGCAATCCTGTTGGCCAAGGGCGCTTCAGTCGCATAGGGAAAGGAGATGAATACATCGGGTAAGTTGTCAGAGGCTCAATCTCCCAAAGAGACACCCTTGGTTGCCTCTCTCCAGCAGTTGATTCATCCCATCCAACCTGCATTGTTGAAGGAAAATGATTGCAAGCTAAATTTTCAAGCACATGGCAGAAGATGTCTAAAGTGTAAAAACATACCATCAACTTGAAATCAAACTACTATAAAGGTCTAGTACCTTTACAGACAAACAAATAGATAATTGTTGTTTCAAGATCTACCTTAACAGAACGCCAGTGTGAGTTCAGCCAACGAGCAGGATCAAGGTCACTTATTCCTGTAATTGTTCCCATGTATCTACAAGAGCACACACGCAATTTAGGCCACCTATACCATGTACTACTGAAAACATGGAGCTCACTACGACAGATCAGAAAACAAGCTAGATAGATATACATATAGAAACGGACACGACGAAGCCAAGTGAGGAAGTGGTGATAATTCAGGGAGTTCTGAAACCCATAAAGATGACACAAAACACTAACACAAAGAACCAGATATAAAAGGCATAAAATGACCACATTTCATAGTTTGATCAAGTGAAATCAAGATAAGGAAAGAGCTCCATGTGAGGTACACTCAACATCATTATAAGAGAGAAACACAGTATTGACATACCGCCTAACACTGGATTCTTCTGTCTCGAAAAGCATCCGGAAACGCATACCCACGGATATACGGGTATGGTACACAGCTTTAACATACTTAGCCAATGGTATGACAAAATCTGAAGGGCTTGCTCTGCACAAGATGTGGTCAAATCTGAGTATCTGAGAGGATAAAGATCAGATATGTGTAAGGAGTTATTCTACCTTGGATTATAGAAAATAGTGAATCGGCTATTTGTAGATGCAGCATGAGCAGCTGCAGCAAGAAGACCAATATGCATGCTGTCACTAGACAATACTGATGATGGCATGACTGTTTGCGACCTATTTGCTCGACGTATTCCTAGAAGCAGCTGATTATTGTCATTCCTGATCAACCAAAGACATAACCGAATATCAATAGAAAACTCTGCTAAGAACAGTAGGGTATGGAGAGCACTAAGTAACTATTCTAAAAGAAATAATCTGGAAGAGCGGATTTACCAGATAAATAGGACAGAGTCTCCAGCAACCAGTCTCTTTGCACTTATAAAGACACTCCAACCTGTCGTCAGAAGATGCCGCTTTGGTTGACCTGCACCAACAATTTGATTTGAAGTTATTTCACATCATATACTAATTTTTTAATCTTACACGGGCTGCATCGAACAAGGCTGTATGAAATGAGTGTATATACAGGGCTATATGCACCATAAACTATCGAAAAACCACAAACATAAGAACCAAGAAAAGTAGCTGCAAAATAGCTAACCTCGAAAGATATGACGGAATTTCCACTCATTGCCATGAAGGTCTTTTGCCATCAACTCCTGTGCTGGAGGCTGCTGAGTGAAATCCTACAGAATTATCAAAGGAAAATACATAACTAAAAATGACACAGTTCAGTAGATCTGAAAATGTAACATATCGGCTCACAAGATGCAGCAGACAACTGTTGATCAACAGCACGTACCAGCGGAGGGAACACCTTCTCCGCTGCTCGGCGGGGGACAGAGAATCCACCATGCGTACTTGTGTCACTTGCAGTTAATGTTTTGCAAAAATAATTCGTTGGTTGTTTGCTAGCATTGCCCAATTCAGCAGGTAGAAATGGTTCCTTGAGTTCTTGCTGCAAACAAAATCAAGACAGAATATAAGTTTGTTACAAACAGAAGTATACAGAGAGATGGCAGTAGGTTGGGAATCCTGCATTACTGGGCTGAGTGGCTGTAACGTCATTTGTGCGTAGACTTCGTCTGTCTCTGCATCAGACTGAAGGAAGAAAAACAGCAAAGTTTATGAGACAAAGCCAACGCTGTTATCAGTTGGTACTGAAACAGATGCACTATACCGCTCCGAACTTACGTGCATGGTCACATTATGCAGTTGGCATATAAGCTGGGCAGGCAGGTTAGGATAGTTAGGGATCTGCGACTCCATTTCCTTATTTGTTGATGCAGACACCTATAGTAGAAATTCACCATGTAAGTCCATTTGTGCCTCAATTTTTTTTTTAGTTCTGGCAGAATCATTCAAGATCTGACAGCGAAGCACTGTAAGATATGGAATTCAGAAGGAAACTCGCAAAAGGGGGGAAATGAGATCAATTTCTCAAACTTTAATGGTACTTTTAGATATTCTACAACATTTCAGTCTGAATCTTTGTGTTGAGACTTGAGAGGAAGAATGGTAACCTGCTCACTGTGACCTTGAGGAAAATACAGCACCCGACTCCCTACCGGGGGCAAAGAAACGAGGGGGCCGGCGCAAGCGTGCCACAGCTCTGAATTTAGGCACTTGTGCTCTTCTGATGCTGAAGAGGTAAAACGAAAATCGTCTTAGCAGATATGTAAAGTTCAGTTAACAACAGTAGCTCTAGGAAGGATCTTTCCTGCTTATACAAGTTCAGAAAATGATACCAGCATCCTACAAGCAATACTACTTCAACACCTCTCACTGGGAAAAATAGTTATTTAGCAAGAAAATCTGCACTAGTAATACTACAAATAATTTTTTCATAAAACATTTAAATGACAGTTCTGTTGTCAAGAATAAAAAACTCTTCCATAAACTGTGAAGAATCAGAAACTCTTCCATCATGTGTATTACTATTGTTACATTATGAACATAACAGTTCCGTTGTCAAGAATAAAAAACTCATTCATAAGCTGTGAAGAACAAAAAACTCTTCCATCATGTGTACTATTATGATTGTTACATTAATATAAAACTTCCGCTGTCAAGAAGCATAAATCACCCAAAGAAGAACAAATACACAGGCCGCATGTCACATTAGATTTATTTACCGTGCTCACATGATTACACAGATTCAAAGCAAGAGAAGCAAACCAACCCACTCCAATGGTAAAGGGAGAGTAATTATGAGCATGGCACGGTAACAAAAAAAACTGCCAACTGAAATGCCAAGGCAATAATACCTTCCGGCGACGCCGGCTGATCCGGCATGCCGCCGCCGCCGCCTGCCGACGGCGAGAGATTCATGCTTGACGAACGAGCTGGAAGGCAACTCAGCAGCCCACGAGACAGCGGAGAGGCAAGTAGGCAACTCAGGCAAGGGAGCAGAGAAAACGAAAGCAGGCTTCGTTTCCCGTTTCTACACCAAATCGCGAGCGCTTCCGAACAGCATCACCATCGCTTTCTCCTCCCTAAAACCGGCGACCTCTTGCCTCCGCCGCGCCCTCGGTCTTTTTCGATCCGAGAACTCCAATTTTTCGAGCCTGTGAAGTCGAGAACCAACCCCGGAGCCGCGGTGCTCGGAAGCAGGCGAAGGTGGCGGCGGCGGTGGGAATGCGCCGCCAAGAAACGAGCCGGGGCAGCGCAGCGGAGCCTTGTGGACCGCGAGAAGGCGGCGGGCGGTGGGACGGCGCCTCAGCCAGATCTCGCCGGCGCGTGCTCCGAGACAGCAGCTCCCGGCTCCGGAGGGCTCGGCCGTAGCTCGACGACAGATCCGACCGCCGCCGCAGCCGCCGGAGGCGAGCAAGCTGCTGCTTCTTGCTTGTAGCTTCCTGCTTGCTGATGCTACTACTGTGCTTGTGCTACTGGTTAACAGTGGGGAGAGAGGGAGAGGAGGAGAAGTGCAGTTGCTCCCAGTGCTCCTCGGCTCCTCGCTTGTTCTTCTTGCTGCTGCAGCGAGCGAGCTTCTGCGGCTTGTGCAGCTGCCGCCACGCACTCCTCGGGGTTTTAACCCACCACACCACTCCTCCCCTCTCTCTCTCTCTTCTCCACGCACTTTTCTCTGTGCAACGTGCATGCTTCCGGTAAGTTTCTTCTCCACCCCACCGCAAGCCCCTGTAATTTATGTATGCAACTAGGACGGAGTAGTTTTCAAGTATGTACACGGGTGAAAAAAGGTGCGCCGCATATGGTTTTGCTCACGTTTCATGCGTCGCACTTGCATAGAAATCACTTTCGTCTCTTCACGACAGTATTAATCATCGACTTGCACAAAAAAAATCTATTACTAATATTAATCAGTTTACGTGTGGATGGATACGGAGCCTTGAGCTATGAACTTGAACTTAGACTTTAGGACAACGGACAGATGCTCACTCTAAACTTTCACTGATAATAACATCATACAGTACAAATTTTTGACCTGATAAAATCAAACGGTACTGTTGTCGATGAACAAACGTCAAGATGTTCTCTCCGGATAAAATACCACCAGATGACATGACCCATGCTGGCTCAGGTATTACGGAATCGAAACGTGTTTGTTTGAGAGATATGTAAAGGTGTCAACTTCCTCTGTGTGGTATTTTCAGTCGTGGTCAGCTAGTGGGCTTTTTACGTCTCGTGTAGGAGAGGATCCCCTCGTGATACTGCCTTTTTGACCAATGTTTACGCGCCATCATTACGTACGAGTATGGTTTTTCTTCTCTTCTTCTTGGTTTAGTGTGGTCAAACCAACGTACGTGTACGAGCTCATATGTTTATTGCTTCGTGCACATGCATCTAGGCTTGCTTTATTTAATTCACTCCACTCCACAGTGCACTGTACGTCTTCTGCTCGCCCTGACTCTTCGAGGCCCTCGTCTCGTCTCGTCTGCAGCGCAGACATTTCACACCAAATTGTTTAATTTATTTACTACGCATGAATATGCTCAAAACAATAGTATATAAGTATATGTAGGACATTTTCGATGCTAACCCCTGAACAAAATCAACATCCGCTTGTACTCCTTTCGTTTTTTTTACTTCGCGTAATAGATTTTTTAAAATTAAAGTTTGTAAACTTTGATTACATTTATTTTATAAAATATCAACATCTATAATATCAAGTAAATGTATTATGAAAATATATTTCATGATGAATGTAACGATATTGAATTTGTGTTTTGAATGTTCATATTTTTTCGTATAAACTTAGTCAAACTTTAAAGAATTTGATTTTAGATACTTATTTCTAATATGCAGAGTAAAAAAGAAACGAAGGGAGTAATTAGAGGAACGAGTCCGTGGATACTGGTGAGGAAACCAGTCATCCAACCCTTAATCGCATCGGTTCGCTAGAATTTAGCAATAATTCACACAAACATGAACACAATTCTTTTAACTTCGTATATGATTTACATAAATCCAATATATTTCATGTAAACAAGATGGAATACAAGTTTAACCTAATTTAAACTATATATGATGCTGGCTATGATGAGCTGGCCTACTTTTTTCTAGATTCGATGCTCCCTATAAGAAAGAAGTTTTAATGCAGTTGATAGTCGATCGGTCGATCATATCCAAAAAGGACCTTCATCCACCATGTCCTCGTGCTGACCGACACGACATGAGACTGTTGATCAGTGATGCTTCAGCAGGAAGGGAAGACCACAACCGCCTCCCGATGATGAGTCCGTCAAGTTGGCATTAATGGTGGGGAGAAGTGGTGGCCTTCATGAGATACGTCGGTGCGCCGCCCTTCGATGAGGAGAGGTGCAGTTCAGACCGCTGCTATGCCCGACTTGTTGAGAAGAGTTGTTGTTCGCAATCGTTGTGGCTCGACCGCAAATCGGCATTTATCCCACAAGAGCCTAGAGCTCGCCGTTATGGCCAATGTGAAGGAAGAAGAAAGGAGAACCAGCGGTGTGTGGTGTGTTTTACGATAGTGCGATGGTCTGTATAAATAATGGGTGCCGACTATGAGAGTATTAGAGCGTTGTATTATTGGTTGGGTGCCTATCGCTAATAGTGCATGGAGATTGTGACGCGAGGAGGAAGGAGGTGAAACTTTCCTTCGGTGCTTGTAGTTGAGTTCGAAGCAAGGTCCAGAATAGCCCTTCCCATTCTTCAAATATGAGGGTTGCGATCTTCTCTATGAAGCAAATTATATAAATCAAGGCCGTCAAGAGCTTCTTCGCAAAAAAAAAGGTGGTCAAGAGCTATATAGACTCTGCTAGAGACTTATTTTAGTTTGAAATAACCATACTGATAGGTATTTCGTTTATTATGACGATCAAGACCATATGACAACTTTGGTACATCAAGGTTTATTAATAATAATCATTGCTAACATCTATTCCTATGTCTCACCAGGGGCATGACTTTTGGAGGCTCCCTTCTCATGCGTTAAATCAATGTACGTAATACATTCCCATTCGACTCGACTAGCGCCGATTTAAAGAGGCGCACGATTTCTTTTCGGTGGAGCAGTAGCTATCAAACGTAGCGCATCCTGTCTAGTACCCCCTTTTGTTGGGTGAACAAAGATGACCATCCCTATCGCGTAACGCACAATACGAGCGCGTAGGTACTTACAAGTACCGTACACCTGCCAAGCAGCCAGTGTACGTGTACGTACACACGTACGTGTGCCAAAATGAAAATTTTCAAATGTTTATCCGCTGCAGATTAATTAACTGTCGCCGGCACATATATATCTAGTCATTTTTTTGTGACAAAATGTACATCTAGTCCTTCAGTCCGGCATATCCAAAGGTGCAAAAATCTGGAAAACTATTGACACGGACCACGGAGCCTGCATCCGCGAAATTCTGCGACTGTGCATGCACGTTCACACGAAAGCAGGACACTGACCGCCCCTCCATGATGCACGGACGCATATGCATGCACGTACACACGCAAGCTCCCCGGCCCCCCTCCCCTCCCTTCCCCTGCCGACACAAACTTAACTGAAGATCATCTTGAGGTTCAGTACCAATTAGATTTACATAATAAGTCACTTAGATTTACATAATAAGTCGAGATAATTGAGCTTGGCGATTGGTTCGTACACGGTTAATTCCATGGCCAATATTTTCAGAGCATCTTGAGGTTCGTTTCGGGATGGCAATGGGGCAGGTTGAAGGTTGAACGAATCCAAATGGTACAACAAAAGCAGTTGTTGCTATACCACAAAAAATGTAATGTGGCAGGAGATAATGAAAGCACGAGCTTTAGAAGAGTTTAGATAGCAAACCGAACGTTGGGCGGAAAGCCGATGGAAATGCTTGCGCTCTGGACGCGGCTCCAAATCGGCACATGGCCAAGCCAATGCCAATGCCGGGAAGCATCTTGATTGATTGGCATCGATCCCAAGCATGCACCATTCGTACATGCTTTTGGATAATTGGATTCCACTTGGAAAACGACCTGACCACGCCTCCCTCGATCCACAACTATGCGTGCCCAGCCTACTACGTCTACGTGCCCCGGCGGCGAAACAAACCCCGGTAGACCACGAGAAAGGCCTCCTAGCTAGTCCTAGGTGCATTCCTCTCATCCAAATATAAATGTTTGATATCCAAATTACCCCAAATCATAGCCACAGGAAACTGACCCCCGCGTCGCCTCACCTGGCGGCTCGGGGGAGCGAACCCTAGCCGCCAGCGCTCTTCCTCCCTCCCCTTCTCAGTCTCGCCGCCGCCGGAGGGCCCTGGCAAAGGCCGGCCCGGCCCCAAGGAAGGTGGCGGCGGGGCTCCTCTCGCCTGGTCGTGCGGTGGCCGTCAGATCCGCGGCGGAGCAGGGGCTGCCAGATCTGCGCGATGCACGCCCCTGTCGCCTGCTCGGTGGCCGCCGGGCGGTGGGTGGCCGCGGCCAGGCGGCCCGCGTCCTCGGAGGCGCACGACGCGACGCAGCGTGGTTTCGTTCGAGCGGCCGTGGATGGCTTCGTTGCCTGGGCGCACGCGACCGTGGGCCTGGCGAGCGCGGTCTGGGGCACGCGCGGTGAGCGCGGCTTCGGTCCTGGCGAGCGCAGCCAGAGGCGGGTGCGTGCTGGCGTGGGTGACCGCGTGCGAGCACGACCCGTGGGCGGATCTTCTGCAAGAGCAGGCACTCCTCCGCTCAGATCCAGGTGCTACCGGTGGAGGGGTTGTGGACGCACGTCGCGGATGTGGTTGTAGGAGGCTGGCCGGATCTTGGAGTTGGGAGGAGAGGCTGCGGACGAAAGTCGTACTCCGGTATCAACCGGAGTTGTCGATGGCGATGGCTGCGGGCATCGTTTCCTTGTTGAAGGCATCGATGTTGCAGCTCTCATCTCCCTTTCCAATATGCTCCGGGGGAAACTCTAGATCTGGTTCTTTGGATCGGATGATGGCGGTGTTCTAGCTACGCTGGGCGCCGTATCCCCTCGCGAGGGCGTCATTTTGGAGATTGTTCCGGTCGGAGGGGCTCGTGGCTCGTGGGTGTTGATCGATGATGGTTCGCTTCCCCATCGGTGGTGTGGCAGCTGGAGCATCCTTCACATGCGAAGCGCGTCGAGCATGCTATGTTTTCAGTCTCGTCATCGGAGTGGCATAAGTTCGCTTCCCTTCGGGCTTATCGTTCCTTTTCGTTGTATCGAGATTGGCGGATATGCGTGTAGCAGTCTAGTTTCATCTGGTTTTGCTTCTGGCGTCTTGCATGTATTGTGGTGTTGTAAACCTATTTTGGTAGGTGTGGCTTGCCGTTGTACAGGTTTTTGCCCGGTTTTCCTTTAATAAACCGAGCAGTTCGGGCCCTTGTACCATCTTCTTCTTATAAGGCAAACGCAGCTCTCCTGCGGTTCGTCAAAAAAAAAATATAAATGTTTGAATGGAATATTATACTCATTTCAGTTGCCTCAGATTTAGCACACACGCATTTTATAAAAACCTGAACTTTATTTCAACATTTATTATTTTGTTTGGTCTGGCTATTCATGGTGACGCTGGTGCCATGTCCTGGCAATTAGTTGATCATAAACAGTGCATATGCGTACGGCGATGCATCATGCATGTGTTTTCTGATAAAGAATAATGGTACCATGATAATGATTTAGACGGGTGATCGTCGAAATCGAAGTTACGAGTGCAATTGTTTGATCACGGGCTAAAATATTTCAATTACTAACGTGAGACCTGGGGCCTTTTACCCATGTTCGGACCATCGACAACCATTTAATATTCTATTTTAGTTGTGTTTTTTAAACTAGAACGGCATCGAAGATCCGAATGTGCATTAAACCTTGACGGTGAAACAACTTACAGAACAACCCCTTCAAAACACTCAAATTACGAAAAGGACTTTAAAGATTACAAAGAGGAACCTAGATGGAAAACAAAAAACGCAATCCGATCCTCGCAGACTGCACTGTCGCTGGAGCCTGCCGTCACGGCCAAAACCAACCACTTGGGACGACTGCACAGAAGGACGCCGTGTTGCGGGAGCTGAAGGGCCTCCACTTTAGCTCGCAACCTGGAGGTTTGGATGACGTCGTCCTAAAGCCGCAAGTGCCCTGGAAAGTGCCGCCTTTCGGCAAGAAGGTTCGACGGCCGGGCGGTCGTCGCCCGAGACACGCCGTCGAGAAGGAGCTCAAACAAGGATGAGCAGCATCAGGGTGACCCAAGATAAAGCCACAAAGCTGCAGCCACGACCTACCTCGTTGTCCATCACCGATATGTAGTAGGAGGAGAACAACAACAACACACCTTTGCAGATCCTCCACGGAAGATAAATCGAGCTTATTTATGAAGCTTTGAGGAGGCCAGATCCAGTCCACCGCCCACCATGTGTTGGATATATTCTCTAAAGGCAAGTAATACTTGATTATTGTAATATATCTAAACGAGTTCATAACCAGTTTCATACTATGCTAGAACTGTATTAGTGAAACAATGATACACATGTGGTATAGAAACAAATCAGTGTTCTAGTTAACCATTCATGAAAACTAGCTCATGTCAACCGATGATCGGGGTTTCACGATCATGGACATTTATGTCAATTGACAATGAGGTCACATCATTTTTTTAAAATCAGTGCTCATATGAAGTTTCCAACAAAGTCTAAGTGGAATTAATTTATTTGAGGTATTAACCACTCTAATGAGTTTATGATGAGTTTTCAAGTGTGCGAAGGGAGACGATGAAAAAAAGATTCAGTAGTGCCAAAAGCTCAAGCTTGGGTATGCCCCCCGAACCCTCAAGAAATATTCAAGGAGACTCAAGCGTCTACGCCTGGGGATGCCCTCGTGCATCCCCTTCTACATCAACAATCATCAGTTCGTCCTTCTCCACACTATATTTTTATCACTTCATATGTTACGTGCTATGCTTGGAGCGTCTTGCATTTACTTCTTAGTTTGCTTTGTTTAATTTTGTTTGCTGGTGTAATATATAGAGTACCCTCACGATATCATGGGCAGAGGATGCGCAAGTTGTGTGAGCTTGTAGTGGAATTGAGGCATCTCTGCTAGAATCGGAGGCCGTCGTGCTGCCGAAGCTCCGTCCGGAGGTCTGCTTCTGCCACCTTCGTTGGATCGGAGATCGGAGGTCGTCATCGAGTCTCGTACGTGTGCGAGTACTACGATGTGCTACATGTGTGGCACCACACCCATTCGGGTGCTCAACACAACCAGGGGGTTGTGAACCTTGATCGACTACATCAACCACGTTTGCAGGAACGCTTCCCGCGCAACGGACTACACCCCGAGGTATGTTATTCCGCACTCCTTTCCGTTACGGTAATACGGCTAGCTAGATCTAGGGTTATGGGTAACGCTAGTTAGGAAAATTTTGTGTTTTCCGCTGCGCACCCCAACAATGGTATCATGAGCTAGGTCTATGCTTAGTATTACTGTACGGATAGAACACATCAGGGATGTGGGCGTTGATTGTATGATTGTTACCCTCCCACGTGTACTTGTTCACATCTGCGGCATCGTTTGATGAAGCGGCCCTCGACCGACCTTATGCGTACGCTTACGCGAGACTGGTTCCACGCTTGACATACGGCTTGTACCGTATAAAGTGGCTCTGGGGGTGTCTGTCTCTCTACTTTAGCGGATGGGGCATTTGCAACGGAGGCCCCCGTGCGGGGTGTAATAGACACAATCGTATGGTTGACGTTGTGGTTGACTCGTAGGTTAAAACCTGTTTAACTATGAAAGCCTAGCAGCCACGTAAAACTTGCAATATACAACTAGATCGTCTAAACTTTGTATTGCTAAGTGGGGGCTATCGTTTGTTTGATTGTGATGTAGTGATAGCTTTGCTATATGTTACTATTAAGTAGTAAACGTCATCATGACAAAACAAACTCAAATGGAGACACTGTAGACTTAGTGTTGCCATAGCTCAGACATCTTAAAACCTGCTAGTATAGGATACACAACGGTAGCATGTGATAAGATGATCCCTTAACAAAGCCAAACACAAGTATTCTACCAAAGTGTGCACCACCTGGAAGGATCTCCCATATGGCCGACATTCCGTACATATCGGGTGTCACACATATTAAACGACGTTCGCGTGAGGTTGGGTTCGGCAAGCCTGGCATATGCAGATATGGCCTTGTTGAGCAACATATAACATGGAGGTTAATTTGGCGAGCCTAGCATATGCAGATATGGCCTCAGAATACTAGAGATCGAAAGATCGAGCATGAGTCAAAATATACAGATAATGTGATCGCACAAGTTGTTGTCTACCTTTGAAACTGACCCGTCGGCCGTGTGATATTCGAGGGCGGGTAGTGAACCTGGATCATGTAATCACTAAAACTTCTTAGGGATGATTGTTTTAGTGCGAGCTCATTTATAATATGATTATATGAACTCATTGTTTGTGAACTAGTCTTAATTGTGTTCCTTGAAATTATGTTTGTAGAAAATGAATGCACTAGAGAAACGTGAATTATCTTTCTTCATGGAGGGTGAAAGACTTAGAGTAGATGGGTCAAACTTTGCTTACTGGTACTCACGCCTTAGGACTTCGCTCAAAAAGAGCAAACATCTTGTTCACAATAGAAATGCATGTGGAAGAACATCCGGACGACGATGTTGGCGATCAGGAGATACTTGATCATTATGCTCGCCGACAGAAGTGCTCCGTAGTCAGGAATGTCATGATTTTCAGCATGTCAGAGGATTTGGGTATTCAGTTTTAGGACACTGGCTCATATGACATGATGGACACGCTAAAGACAATGTTCATACGTGAGTTCAGAGTTGCCAGATTTGAGTTAGAAAGCAAGTTTCTATCTACAAATATGGAAGAACACACAAGCCTTGATGATCACTTAGATGCATGAGATCTACCTGACCCTGGTGGAGGACTATGAATATTGGACAATGAACGAAACCACCACAGAAGAGTTTGCAATAAACACGTTATTGCACTCGCTTCCTCCGAGTTATGGTGATTATGTTCATAGCTATGTCGGAAGTGGAGTTAATATGAGTCTCCAGAACTTCATGACTAATCTCTTGGCTGCAGACTTTGCTCCTATCGAGGATGCAGAAGTTGTGGATGGAGAAGGTATATACTTGATATACTTTATAAATGTTTGTTCCCTTATACAACACTTGCAGTTAATGAGTATCTGATACTTATTCTGTTTTATGAAAACAGGACCTGCCGTTGCATGGACGGGAAGAGGTGAAATCAAGGATTGATGGATATCAAGTCAGTTGATGGCCAACATGGATTCCGCCGAGACATCTATCATAGGAGATACTTAGAGTATTAGATAAATCTTATGTAATCATTATAGTATGAACACTTAGTTGTGTGTCTTGCATCTCGCGAGACAAATTTATTCATGTAATGAGACAAGTCAATTGTTCCATCTTTATGAATAAAAGTGTGCTTATACTTTGATTACATCTTGATTTATGTTATGATAGAAAGCATTTATAATACTGCTATTATTGTCAAGTAATATTCAATGTTTAATGATAAAGTTGTCTTGATTATAACAAGTCAAAGATTTGATTGCATAAGGTGATTTCATAACTGATGAATTCATTAAATCTATGATCTATTAACTTGTGAGTTCATTATCAAATAAAAGTCACAACTTGATTGCATGAGATGGATTAGATACACGATCTATGAACCTCTGCAATAAATATGACCATGACAAGGTTCTAGCAAGCAAAACTTGTGCCGATCATTATACATAAATGATGTACTAAATGGGCACATGAGTTATCATTAAAGACTTCATATGATTAATTGAAAGCTGTATTCAATTAAGATCATAAAACTGAGATTCAGGAATCACAGTGTGAAGTAGAATATAAGGATACAAATCACTACGCTATCCGAGTGATAAGTATTAAAGATGACATAATGGGAGACTTGTGGAAGTTGTACCGCAAATTACGATGGAAGTTTAAAGTGCTAGACTACTTAAACCATTCGTATTCATACTAAACTGTAGTATGGTCTAAACATTCTTTCCCCTTGCACTAAAATTATTAACGAACAAGGTTGTTTAATTCATTAAGTTAAAACACCCACTTCATGAATAGGAAACCATCCTGAATCTAATGAGACAAGATAGCTCCATAATTGATGGTGTTATAAGGTTTCTTAAAGAAAGAATTTCTTTGTGATAAAGCTACAAGGAATTGAAATTACATATTCTCCCCGAATAGCAAAATTTGTGTTGCTTGATTGGTAGTGCGAGAAGAAGTCTCTCGACACGGATCCAATGGGAGATAATGGAAACTTTGACCAAGGTATTGGACCTTGTCTTCAGAATATCAGAGTATTACAACGGAAGCGTGTTCCGCTGTAATGATGCTATATAAGAAAGGATATGCCAAAGACGATTGGTCTTGGTGTATGAGTTGAAGCCTTACTTCAATTTAGAAGGTTGTCATGAATACGTTCTATACAGAACAATAATAATGAGTCTTCTTAATAAAACAAAAGGAATAACATTGCTTGAAACGCAAAGGAATGATGGTAGCCTAGAACACGAGGAGAAATGAAATAATATTGAGTTACATATAGGATGGCTCACATTCTGTGAAATAAATCGGTTATTTCATATTCTCGACAAACTGGAAAGTTATTGAGAATAATGTAACGTGTATAAGGCATAATTTTGGTTCATAAAACGATTATGACCAAAGTTCAATGGTGATTGACTGCGGAAACGTAGGAACGCTTTAATCAATAAAATATTTCATTTACACTACAATGGACCATAGCTTGAAATTGCGTCTCAGTCAAATTGGGATTTGAAAGAGAATTGCAATGGGCATGACGAAGGTTTATTTCGTTGGAAGGATGGACTGTAGTACCTCAAGTAGGGAACCTTCAACCTTGATTTGATCAAGTGATTTTTTGTGAATGACCAAAATATTGAGTGGGCATGTAGTTTCATGAAACTGAGTTGGAGCTTGGAAGACTTCCGGAAACTTAGAATGCAGAGGGCATTTTCTGAGTGGGAGCTTTGGGAGCATTGTCATTATGTAAGACATAGTAACAATACAATGATTTGATGAGACATGAACCACAAATATATGAGTATATGATGGATATATTTGAGTGGGAGCATGCTCATTATCTCAGACATGCATGCTATGACATATGTGGAGAATGATCACGTGTATGTATATATGGACATGCGAATGATATATGTATATGGAGAATCGTCTCATATGCACGTATATGCATTATGATATATATATATATATAACATAAGGTAGATATAACACAAGATTACAAGAATCTTCCTTTATATGAAGTACTAAACACATAACACGTTGAAATCTATAGTGATTGATACGTATGATGAAACAAAGAAAAGTTGGAATAATCTTCTAGACAAGAAACAGGTTCTTGTAGCTAGAAATTATATAACGGTTGAAATCCAAATATCACAAGCAATGTCTTGATGGAAGAATAGAGATGCACCATGTACTAGGACATGTGATCTCATATGTACTTTGACATATGATTCTACCATATAACATGCATTGTGAATCCAACAACAGAATGACTCAAAAGTTCTTGGAAGAAAAACAAATTCCGATGTGCTTTAGGAGTAAAACACAGAATCTGAATAAAATCCATGAATTCAGTATATGAGGAATACTGAGGACTATGCTCTAAAGTATAGAAAGATAATAGACTTGAATGTAATGCAAGATTACAATTGCAAGCCATATTATGGGCCTATATGGAATTAGAGACATCACCAAAGACATGAAAGAAATGTGAGCAAGATTCACGACACTACAAACATAATACTACTTAAGAAAGTAGAAGTATGGATAAAAGTTTGGCGTAAGAAGTTTGGACTTCTGGCTGAGTGTATTTCCCAATATATGTGACGCTGGATAAGTCTTCTGAAGACTGAACCAAAGGATCACTGAACGATACTGTGAAATAATAGTCTCACTCTCCCGCGAAACTTATATCCAACCATTATATGATAATGAGTGGCATGTCAAACTAGTTGACCTATGCCAGTTGCAAAGGAAACATACGAATCTGAATTGGTGCAGTTCGTTGACGAACCCTCTTCCATGAGCAAGCATGATCAATGAACACTTATGTGATAAGATGGTTATGATCGGGAAAATGCGGCTAGATTATTAGCACTCTAGTGCAAGTGGGAGACTGTTGGATATATGCTCTAGAGGAAAATAATATATGATTATTCCAATATATCTAAGCAAGTTCATAACCAGTTTCATACCGTGCTAGAACTGTATCAGTGAAACAATGATACAGGTGTGGTATAGAAAACCCCAGAGTTCCTAGTTAGCCTCTATATCAATAACTAGTTCATGGTCAACATGATGGTCGTGGTTTCGCGATCATGGACAATTAAGTCTCTTGACTATGAGGTCACCTCACTTGATGAGTGACGTGATGAACATTACCCAAAGCAAGCATTACAGCATGATCAATCTTATGAAAGTTCAGTGTTGTAATTACAGAACGTAGTAGACCGTTCCTTTGACCGTGAGTACGTGCATAATTGCTATCTACTCGGATGCTTTGACTTACATCCCACCACCTGACTGAAATATGCGGGTCATAACGGTTGTATCTTGGGTATTCCGTGGAGATATGTTGAGGAGTATTGTTACAAGAGCGGGATTTGTCAATCCATGTAATGGATAGATACTCGGGGCCCACTCGGTGAGATTCCATCCATAAAGCTGCAGCGCGTGACTAGGTCACGGGGATGAATATCACGGGAACGAGTGAATAAGGATTTGTTCAGAACGAGGTTGAACCAGACATAGGATGTCAATGATCGAATCTCGGAAACAATCCAATACCACTGACAAAGGGAATGCTATACGACGTAAGGTCCAATCGGTATTGATATCCGGAATGCACAGGGGTCATTATGGGCATCCAGGTCCCGCTGATGTTCATTGACCGTAGCCTCATCTCTGTCATGACTGGAGTGTTCTCGGACAGTAGGGTAACACACTTAAGGGCTCGATGAAATCGGAGACCTTTTCGGAACTATAGGAGTTACCGGAGAATAAAGGAAGCAGCACCGGAAAAGTTCCGTGTTGACCCGAAGGAGTTTCGGAGTGAGCCGGAAGGTGTTCCGGAGCACCGGGAGAAGGAATAATATGTTTTAGTTATTAATTAATTGAATTAATAATTAAAAACATCTTATTTATAATTAAAAAGTGTTATGGGCCTTATTTATGAAAGAGGCCCATTAGGGGAAATAAAGGGAAAAAGAAAAAGAGAGAGAGAGGGATGCGCCATGGGCCCTAGGGCCCATGAGGAGTGCGCCCCCTCCTCCCTTGGCTGGCCACCTCCCCCTAGCAAGGTACTTTAGTCCCACCTTGCTAGGGGAGAGGGGTTGACTCCCTCCCCTCTGCCTATATATAGATGGGCAGGGTGCACATATTTAACACACATAAATTCGTGAGAAAATAAATATTACTCTGAATTAAGATCGGGTTTCTCCGGTCTTCTACCCTTCCTCGTATCTTCCACCGTGGGCTCCCTAGTGTGATCTTGTAGTGGAATTGAGGCATCTTTGCTAGAATCGGAGGCCGTCGTGCTGCCGAAGCTCCATCCGGAGGTCTGCTTCCGCCACCTTCGCTGGATCGGAGATCGGAGGTCGTCATCGAGTCTTGTACGTGTGCGAGTACTACGAGGTGCTACACTTGTGGCACTACACCCATCCGTGTGCTCAACACAACCAGGGGGCTGTGAACCTTAATCGACTACATCAACCATGTTTGCGGGAACGTTTCCCGCGTAACGGACTACACCCCGAGGTATGTTATTCCGCACTCCTTTCCGTTACGCTAATACGGCTAGCTAGATCTTGGGTTATGGGTAACGCTAGTTAGGAAAAATTTGAGTTTTCCGCTGCGCACTACTATTCTTTTTGAAAAAAGAGAGAGAAAGGGGCAACACTAGTATTCTTTTTGAAAGAGCCACACTAGTACTCCCTCCTATCCTTGTACTCCATAGAGATGATCATTTATGCATATAACTATGTGGGGACCTTCACACTATAGAACTTGGCTTGCATATTCCAAGGATGAGCCTCCTCAAACGAGCTCTAGGTCTTCATGAGCGAGCAAGTTGGATGCACCCCCACTAGTTCCATTGGAGAGCGTTTCTTAGATCATATGTGCATCCGTTGCATGGCAATCCCTACTCCTCACATCATATCTATCATTTGACCTTCTCGCCTATGATTGTCCTCATTGATGTGAGCCTTTCTCACCCTTTTTGACTTCCTCCTCCACCATATTTCTCTCTTTTCCATCCTAAGTGTCAAGTTTCGTGCTTACACTCATCCATTGCATGAGTGCTAAAAATATTGAAAAATAGTGGATCAAATTGACTTGTACCTGGCTAGTGGTCTGGGGACGAGTCAAGATAAGATTTCAAAGAAGACCAAGTGTGAAACTTTAGTAGATTGAGTTCTCAACAAATATACTTTTCTCTTGTATTCCCATATCCCCTTTCTTGCACGCAAACACCATTTGGAGACATTCGAGTCACGGACAGCGAGAGATCTTGCACCTAATGTACTTTCGTTGCTTGTTTCAATGCTAATATAGACTCTTGCATGTTATGACTTGAATCGAATCACATACCTTGATTGCTTTACTTTCAAATTTCTTATATGGTTGCTAGCATGTCACCACAAAAATTATACTTGTTACCATTTACCTACTCGAGGACGAGCAAGAATTAAGCTTGGGGATGTTGATACGTCCCAAACGTATCTATAATTTCTGCTTGCTCCATGCATGTTTTGTGTGATATTATTATGATCTAGATACACTTTCATACACTTTTGATCATATTTGGACTAACTTATTAACTCAGTGCACCACAGTGCCAGTTCCTATTTTCTGCTGTTTCTCTATTTTAGGTTTCCCCCATATTAAAAGTGCTCCAAAAATTCGGGAAATATCAGATAAAAAATCAGTGTGAAGGAACCTTCCGGAATCACCTGGGTGGGGCCAGAGGGCCACCACCAGGGACCCAGGCGGCCACCTGGCGCGACCTAGGGTCTGGCTGCGCCGGGGGGGGGGGGCGCCTGGACCCCTGGTGCGCCCCATGGCTGCCCCCTTCGCCTATTTTTTCTTCGTGTCGCGAACCCCCCGAACACAGAACCCTCTTTCGCGGTATCGCCTCTATTCCGCCACTGCCGCGCTTCCAAGATCGGGAGTGCCAGCAGCCCTCTTCTCGGCACCCTGCCGGTGGGAGGATTGACCTCCGGGAGCTTCCCCTCCACCATGGACGCTTACCGGATGTGCCGTGTGAGTAGTCTCCCTTGGACCATGGGTCCGTGATCAGTAGCTATGTGATATTCTCCTCCCCTCTTTGTTCTTCATGGTTAAGACCTCGTGAGCTGCCCTACATGATCGAGACACATATCTAATTTTCTGTTGTTGCTATGCTGAGTTTGCTGGGATCTGATGGATTATGAGACTATGTTCAGATTTTGATTGAGTAATATATTTGGTTCCTATCTTTTATATTTTTGTTTCGAAGTAATTCTTGCATGTTCTCCGTTGCTGTTTATTGCTTTGGCCAAGTAGTAGGTAGTGACTCCAAGAGGGAACGTTATGCTCAATTGTGGGTTCATGCCCCTCGATGACACGCTTGAGTGATAGCAACATGAGTCTAGGGGATGTGATGTTGCCACAAGGGGGAAAACAACGGTTCTTGTAACCGCGGTTGCAAGGATTGTTTACTTTACGCAAAGTGCTTTTTAATGCGGTTGTCTTTTGCTTTGGGTTTACACTTTGGGTGGGGCTCGCAACTTAATACCAGCGAGATGTTCTAGATAGATATCTCAAGGTGGATGATTAGTAGTAGATGCAGATGGATTTCGGTCTACTTATCTTGGCGTACTGCCCATGCTTTTGGGCCTCTTCCTTTCTTTGTAGCATATTTAGCATTGGTTGGCGTCCGTAATCCTGTCAATTGCCCAGCTGTGATTTGTTTACCTCGCGTTGCAGTTTTATCATCTTTTCGGAGAGGGACACAATTAGTGAACATCATGGGACCCCGTTCCATATTTCCATCACTGTTTACACCCTCAATTTACTTATTGCTTTTACTTTCTAGGTCTAATCCATGAAGAACAAAGAGGGGAGGAGAACATCACATAGCTACTTATCATGGACTACCCACGGATCATCTGGTATGCATCCATGGTGGTGGAGAAGCTCCCGGAGGTCAATCCTCCCTCCGGCAGGGTGCCGGGAAGAGGTCTTCTGGCGCTCCTGATCTTGGAAGCACGGCGGCGGCGGAATAGAGGCGAGGTCGCGAAAAAGGGTTCTGTCCTCGGGGGTTTCGGGTCGAGAGATAAATATAGGCGAAGGGGGGAAGCCAGGGGGGCCACCAGGGGTCCAGGCGTCTCCCTGGCGCGGTCCCACCCTAGGGCGCGCCGGGAGGGCGCCTGGGTGTGACGCCCCCAAAATCAATCCGTGTACACTAATCATACACGCAGGGTACACGGTTGAGATTAGGGTGCCACGGTGAGAATATCACAGCACAACACTAAACACAAAAGGATGAACCAATATGTTACAATAAAGGGGGGGTCACTCGGACCCGAATACATAAGTCATACAAATCATAATATCTGAGTACAGACATAGTTAGTCAAGTTTTGCCTTAAGAAGGCTAGCACAAATAACATCAGAGATACAGATCGAAAAGGCAAGGCCTCCTGCCTGGGAGCCTCCGAAACTACTCCTGGTCCTGGTCAGCGGGGGTCTCGACGTAGTAGTATCCTCCTCCGGGGTACTCCTGCTCCTGGGCTCCAACGTCGACTGCAGCGGCCGATCAGGAAAACAGTAAAGGAAATAAAGGAGGTGAGTATCTAGTATACCCGCGAGTCTTACGTCCGCTACTAAGCATTATGCATTGTATCAATGGAAGGAAGAGGCTGTATATAGTGGACTGCAAGATAGAAATCAGAATAAGGGTAAGAAGCTAGGCCTATCGAAGACTAGCATCTTCCGACGATGTCTTGCAGCATGAGGTAAGAATCAGCCAACAGTTCATATAAAGCATAAAGTAACAACGAAGCAGAAGTTGCTGCAACATTGTATAATATAAGTTGTAATGATTAACAATAATGATAATGCCTCCGAGTTCACCTCCTCGACATCCCCGCGAGGAAGAGAACCCGGAACCATACAATTTAATAATAATAGTTCCTAGTGGTAAGATCCAGCTTCAGCATAAAGCGTCCTGTTACCGTGGACACGGCTATTCGAATAGATTAAACTCCCTGCAGGGGTGCACTACTGTTCAGCCTGCACGCTCGGATCTCCAGGGTGGCGTGAACCTTGTTAGGGGACGCCCCACCGAGGCTATCCGACACGACGCAGCCCATCCTAGGCTCAACAGAGACGCCATCCGCCGGACTATATCCTATGCGCCAAGGGGTCTAGGTCCCTCACCCTTGCACGCTCCTGCACGGTGCGAGTCTGGCCGGTGAAGCAAAAGCAAATCCAAACACACCTGCTGCAGCAAAAGACAAGACCACTTCCCGGCGATCAGGCCGCAGTACTGCTGACGTCTGAAGAGCTTTCGGACAAACTACGACGCGGAGGGCCCACACCGTAATCCCACGTGTAGGTAGTGCGAACAGACCAACCGGCCTCTCAAGTCATCCGCCGAACCATTTAGCATTTTAATTAACCTGCGTGACAACCGTTATCGTTGCCTCGACTAACCGACCCGCGGTCAACGACAGCAGTCAGGACCACCAGTACATCGGTGCCTGCCCTGTCGTCCCACCAAGTCACTGCGGTTACCAACAAGGTGAACCGTCTCCTTACCTTGTCTCGCGTGTGCTCTTGGTAGAGCTCGACTTTCGTGGTTTGGTAACTCTCGCGAGATACGAGCAGGGGCCAAGCACGCCAGTAACGTCGGTCGTACCCTCCCTGTCGTTCCCGACGATATACCTCTCGCGGGCACCGTTGGGTCGCCCGACTTCTTACCTTAAGGACAACCGCTGTTCAGGACCCTAAGGCGGTAAGACAAAGTCAGCCTCGAGTGGAGTACAAGGATTACTCCTTGATAGCTCACACTTGAGGTGACTAGGCATAACCCAGATAGGGGCCTTTGGCGGTGTCTGCTTGGTACCGTACCTATGCAGTTGTATATATTGTATTCGTGTTCACTCCCCTGAGTGATCACGGCCCTCTATCTAATCCTAGCTAACAGTGCGCAGGGTTCACTGCTGAATAAAGCATAAGTAATAATAGGCAGCATAGGATAAAGGAAAGGTACATCAAGGGGCGACAAAATCAGGCTATGCAATTGAATAGGAGTATAACGTAGCAGCAACAGTAACAATGCCTAGTGCAAGAAAGTACGGAAAAGATAGGCGATATCTGGGGAAGAGAATGGCTCTGCTTGCCTGCAAGCTCGACGGTAGGGGTAGGGTCGTCGACGAAGTAGTCGTACCCGGCAACGGTGTAGTCGGCGGTAGCAGCGGGGTCTACCGAAGATTAAGGGGGGAGGAAAAAGTAAATACACAGCAATAATATGCAAACATATGCATGACATGATAGATGAGATGTTAACGGTGTTCTAACGCAGTGCAATGCACGTTGCTCGGAGCGGGAATTCATCCGGGGATGAACTACCGACTCCGGGTGATTACCGGACAGGGTGTCCGGAGGGGGAAGGGTTCAAGCCGGAGGTGTCGTGGGTACCGGAAAAACATAAGGGGGGTGTATCCGGGCTAGTTGATATATTCCGAGCAACTTTCGTGTTCGGAATAAATTCATCCGGGTACTTTTTATCGGTACCGGAAATTATCGACAGACAGCCCGTAGGGGGGGAATGTCGACGATCGGTGTGTTAGGGGGGTGTGGCAGACATACGGATAGCGTATCCGTATTCGTTATATTTTTCTGATCAATTTTGATATACAAATTATTTTCATCTGAATTACGGTTTAAAAGATATTGAATTTCCAAATATAAACCATTTTAATTGAATTTTGGAATTTCTTTTAATATTTATTCCAACATTATCCATAAGGTTGACTGGTCAAACAGACCAGTGGGACCCCACTGTCATACACAGTATTTATAAAAATGGTTTAATTAAATCTAATTATTCAGTGGGGGGACCCACATGTCATTGACTTATTAATCCAATTAAATCAATTTAGTAAATGATTAAATGGGCTGGGCCCACATGTCTGTCACCCAGGGGGGGTTAGGGGCTAATCCCAGGGGATTATCCCCTGCTCACGCACGGGAGCACGCCGGCGGGCAGCGCACAGCAACCCCGGCGAGGCACGAGGGCGCCTCCGGCGAGCATGAATTGAGCGGGAGGAGGGGGGGGGTCGAGCAGGGCGGAGCCGCGCATCCACTGATGCCCACGGAGGACGACGGAGACGAGCGCATCAACGACCACGGCGAGCATAGGCGGCAGCCGGAGCTGGGCACGGTGGCCATGGCGACACCGGACACGGGAGAGAGCGCGAAGAGGGGCAATCAACGGGGAGCTCACAGTGGTCCTGCAGAGGTGCAAGGTGGGCTCGGGGGAGGCACGGGGTGGCGCGAATTTGGCGGCGAACGGCGGCGGTGCAGTGGAGGGGGAACGGCGACGCAGTGGTGTCCACGGGGCGGCTCCGGCCGATTGCGCGCGCGAGGAGAAGAGGTCGATGATGACGAGCCTCTGGGACAGCTCAAAGAGGCCCGGGGGCTTTAGTGGCCACGCGAGTTCGAGCTCGCGCCCATGGCGGGTCGGGCGCCGCGAGGGAGATGACGAGGGGAGAGCGCGAGGGTGGGGGGGGGGAGAGGAGACTGGCGGCTAGGGTTAGGGTTCTCGGGGCGGAACGGGGCGGCCTCGGGGGCTTTAACCCCTCCGGCTAGCCGGCGGATGACCGCCACGGCGTCCACGGCGTGGCCAGCCGGGGGATGGCCGCCACGCCTTCCTCGTACGGGAAGAAGATGAGGGGGAGGTGGGTTGGGCCGGGGGTGGGCTGGTTTCGGTGGGGAGTGGGCCGGCCCGATGGAGAGAGGGGAGGGGGTTGGCTGGAGTGGGCTTAGCCCCCAGGCGACAAATTGCATTTTTTTATATACTTTTGTATTTCTTTTCCTTTCTGTTCTGTTTTATTTGGTTTGGCTATTTTTAGCATTTTTGTAAAATGTGGTACTGGTCCTATAAATATGGGTACACCATACCCAAGTGCTCCAAAAAGTTTGAGAGTTTTTCAAACTCGTTTGATATTTTATTTTATTACCAAATGAGTAATTGGCCTGGAATTGCTACTGTTATTATTTGTTTGGAATTTTCAGTAGCCCAATAAATACCAATGATCACATGGGCATGGTCCCATGATTATTTGGGATTTTATAAAAGTGGTTCCAAGATTTTTGGAGAGAGTTTATATTCCACTTTATTTTTAATATTTCACCAAAGGCATTTTTAGATTTGAATTGATTTCAAAAGTTTATGGGTTGGACTTTGTTTTCATCCATGATGATCAATGCCCAAGGTTCACTTTGCTTGCAACAATATCAAAGGAAAATTGAATTTGAACTGAACCATTGGATCAACCAAAAGTTTTGAACAGTACAGATGAACAGTAACAGTGATTACTGTTCACTGACAGTGAGAGTGTTACAAATCTCCCCCACTACAAGAATTCTCGCCTCGAGAATCTAAGTGGTAGAGGGGAAAAGATCGGGGTATTCGTCACGAAGACGATCTTCGCGTTCCCAGGTGGCTTCATCTTCAGAATGATTCAACCACTGAACTTTGAGGAACTTGACGGTCTTGTTGCGGGTTCGACGTTCAGACTGATCGAGAATGCGGCTCGGATGTTCTTGATATGTCAAGTCCTGTTGCAATTCAATCATATCATGTTCCACTTCACGAATAGGGTCCTTGAAGCAGCGTCGGAGTTGCGACACGTGGAATACATCATGGACTTGAGAGAGGTTCGGCGGCAATTCCAGACGGTATGCCACTGGTCCACTCCGGGAAAGAATACGAAATGGGCCGATGTAGCGAGGAGCTAACTTGCCTTTTATTCCGAAACGATGAGTGCCTCGCATCGGGGTGACACGGAGGTACGCGTATTCGCCAGGTTGATAGACCATTTCCTTGTGTTTGCGATCATAGTTGCTCTTCTGACGAGACTGAGCAGCTTTCAAGTGTTCACGGATAACGCGAACCTGATCTTCGGCATGCTGTATGATGTCCGGACCAATGAGAGTTCGTTCTCCAGTCTCTGACCAATTCAGAGGGGTTCGACACTTACGTCCATAGAGAACTTCAAAGGGTGCCATCTTCAGACTAGCTTGATAGCTATTGTTGTACGAGAATTCAGCAAATGGCAGAGATTCCTCCCATTTCTTACCGAATGAAATGACACAAGCTCGGAGCATATCTTCAAGCACTTGGTTGACTCGTTCGACTTGTCCTTGCGACTGGGGGTGATAAGCGGTGCTGAAATTTAGGTGAGTGCCCATAGCTTCTTGGAAACTATCCCAGAACTTTGAGGTGAAAATGCTGCCTCGGTCGGAACTGATCTCCAACGGAATGCCATGGAGGGACACAATTCTGGAAACATACAAGTCTGCTAACTGACTAGCAGAGATCGTCTCCCTGACAGGCAGAAAATGAGCAACCTTGGAGAATCGGTCGATGACGACAAAGATGGCATCATGACCTTTCTGTGATCGGGGAAATCCAGTGACGAAGTCCATTTCAATCTTGTCCCATTTCCATTCAGGAATAGAGAGTGGTTGCAGAGTTCCAGCAGGTCTTTGATGTTCGGCTTTCACGCGACGGCAAACGTCACACTCATCAACATAACGAGCAATGTCTTGTTTCATGTTAGACCACCAGTACCGCTGACGAATGTCTTGGTACATCTTGGTACTACCAGGGTGAATCGACAAAGGTGTATCTTGAGCTTCTTTCATGACATCAGAGGCGTAATTCAGGTTGGCCTTGGCTACCGGAACCACTAAATGACCCTTGAAGTACACCGCATTATCATCATTTGCATCAATAGTGAAGAATGAGGGCTCTCCGCGCGCGACACGATGCTTAATCTTCCAAATGTCAGAGTCATAATGTTGTACCGTCTTGATGCGGGTGTCGAGGTCTGGTTGGACCACCAGGGAGTTCACATATCCCTGCGGAACAATTTCGATGTTCAGCTTGCGGAGTTCTGCATACAGACGTGGCTGTTGCACCTGAACTTCAAGTTCACTACAATAGGCTTTGCGGCTTAAGGCATCGGACACCACATTAGCTTTGCCAGGGGTGTAAGAAATTCCCATGTCGTAGTCGACTATTGTCTCGAGCCATCTCTGTTGGCAGAGATTCAGGTCGGGTTGCGTAAACAGGTACTTCAGGCTTTGGTGGTCGGTGAAGATCTCGCAACGATTACCGACGAGGTAATGTCGCCACAGCTTCAATGCATAAATTACTGCTGCCAATTCGAGATCATGAGTTGGATAGTTTTCTTCGTGAGCACGCAACTGACGAGAGCCATAAGCAATCACTTTGCGCTCTTGCATTAGGACACAGCCTAATCCTTGACGAGACGCGTCGCAATAAATCACGAAGTCCTTCTGAGTATCAGGAGGAGCAAGCACCGGGGGTGAAGTGAGCTTGTCCTTGAGAGCTTCAAAACTTTCTTGACATTTATCAGTCCACTCAAATTTAACGCCTTTGTGAAGCAGATTAGTCAGAGGCTTGGCAATCTTGGAGAAGTTCTCAACAAAACGGCGGCAATAGCTGGCAAGGCCGAGGAAACTTCGGACTTGCTTGACAGTCCTGGGTGGAGTCCAGTCAAGAATAGCCTGAATACGTTCGGGGTTGACGGTAACGCCATCCTTGGAAATCACATGACCAAGGTAGGTTACTTCGGGAAGCCAGAACTCACACTTAGAATACTTAGCATAGAGTTTGTGTTCTCGAAGCTTTTCAAGTATAAGGCGAAGATGTTCAGCATGTTCTGCATCGGTCTTGGAGTAAATCAATATATCATCCAGATAAACCACGACAAACTTGTCGAGATATTCCATGAATATAAAGTTCATCAATCTGGAGAAGGTGGCTGGGGCATTCGTCAAGCCAAAGGACATGACAGTGTACTCGTATGAACCATAGCGAGTAATGAATGCAGTCTTCGGGATGTCCTCATCACGGACCCGGATCTGATGGTAACCCAACCTTAAGTCGAGTTTTGAAAACACCGTGGATCCAACAAGTTGATCATAAAGATCATTGATCCGAGGGAGGGGGTACTTGTTCTGTATCGTGGCTTGGTTGATAGGTCGGTAATCTTGGACCAAACGGTTCGTGCCATCACTCTTCTTGACAAAGAGCGAAGGTTCTCCCCAAGCAGAGGAACTTGGACGGATGAAGCCTTTCTCGAGGGCCGTGTCGATCTCCTTCTTCAATTCAAGGAGGTGGTGAGGTGGCATCTTATACGGGCGCTTGGCAATAGGGACGGTGCCAGGCTTCAAGTCGATGACAAATTCAACTTCCCTAATCGGGGGTATCCCCGGTAGTTCTTCTGGGAATACGTCGGTAAATTCACAAACGATTGTGACTTTCTCAATCCCTTCGAGAGGTGCGACATTCAAGGCATTCAGAGCATATATACGAGCTTCGGCATTCATCGACACAATGGCAGTGTGACTCAAAATCGCGCCAGAAGGATGAAAAAGTTGGATGACCTTGGTGCCACAATAAAGTGCGACATTGTGGGTTTTTAGCCAATCCATGCCAAGGATAAGGTCGATGGTGGAGGTTTTCAGAATGTGTGGAGAAACCATGAACTCAAATCTTTCGATCTCGACAGTGAGGTTAGGTGCAACCATGTCAACACGACACTGGGTACCGGGAGTCCGGACTATTAAGGGGGTATGCATCTTTTCGTGGTAAATGCCATGCTTAGAAGCAAATGCTCCAGACATAAATGAATGGGATGCTCCTGTATCAAATAAAACAGTAGCAGGTATTGAGTTAACGAGGAGTGTACCCATCACAGTAGCGGGCTGTTCCTGAGCTGCTTCAACATCAATGTTGTAAGCATGACCACGAGCATGAGGATTTGACCCAGTATTATAGTTGAGGGTCCCATTGTTGCCACGACCATTTCCGCGGCCAGCAGGGTGAACTACCAGTTGATTCTGTCGCTGAGGGCAGTCTCAGGAAATATGGCCTGGCTGACGGCACTTGAAACACAGGCCATCTTGCGGACGGAGAGGTGCAGTCTCAGTCTTCGGCTGTCTCGGCGGGGGCGGAGGCAGACGGGGTGCAACATACGACGGCCTTGGTGCAGGGGCAGTTGGACGCATAAGACTGTGTGGAAGCCAAACGCGTTGCTTCTGTGCTGGGCCCGAAGATGAGCCAGCGTCACGGGGGCGCTTCGGCGAACCACCGAACTTAAGCTGAGCTGTCTCAAGAGTGATAGTCTGGTTCACCATGGTGGCGAAGTCGGGGAAGACGTGCAAAGCCAGTGCAAGTTGGAGATCTGGGTTGAGCCCATCACGGAACTTCTCTTGCCTACTTGCATCATTGGGGAGGTCACTTGCAGCATAGCGGGAGAGGCGGAGGAATTCCCTCTGGTAGGCCTCGACAGTTTTGCTGCCCTGAACGAGGTTGCGGAACTCAGCCTTCATACGGTTCATAATCGCCTGGGGGACATAACGAGCGCGGAAGGCATTCTTGAAGTCATTCCAGGTGACGACAGTCCCTTCAGCTAGCGAGCCCTTGTAAGTGTCCCACCACTGAGCAGCGGGACCACGCAGGAAATAGGATGCGAAGGTGACATAATCAGCAGCGCTCACATTAGCGAACTCCAACTGACGGTTGATGTCACGAAGCCAATCATCGGCATCCAGCGGCTGCTCCGGCTGGTGGAAGAGAGGGGGATTGAGACGCATGAAATCCCGCAGAGTAACCACGGGCGGTTGGTTCTGGTGCTGGTTCTGGTTCTGATTCTGATTCTGGAGTTGATCTATGACTCCTTGCATGAACACCTGGTTCATCTGAAACTGCTGCATCATCGCGGCCATGTAGTCCGGCGGCGGAGGTGGATCGTTGGCACCACGACCACGACCACGACCACCACGACCAGCCATCCTGCTAGAATTTAACAGGGGTATTTCAGCGATGAACATTTTAACGAGATACCGGAAAAAAGTAAGAGGTACAGCGACAACAAAGAGGAGGCGCGGATATATAGGAGTAGTCATATAAGACATACACATCCACACATAGAATCAACCGAAATTCGGGCAGCGTAACGTCGTAGAAATTAAGGAAAAAGGACACACTAGGCGGCGCGCAGACCGCAGTAAGGATTACACGACGCGACATAGATTCCACTATGTCAATCACGCCGCAAGAAAACTGTTGGGCACAGGAGTTGATGCCAAAGAACGCGCGGCCGGCCCAGAATGAGAATGGGATCCGCGGTCTGGGATCTGGCGTACGACGCCTGCGACACGACTCAATCAATGGGGGAATCACCAAAAACGCCGGGTGGAATCAAGAGAACGTGATCCTAATGTCAGATTTGTAAATCTTACCAGCAAGGATAAGAGAGCAGATTCCCAGAGCATAGGTAAGGAGAAAAGGATCCTAATACCATAGATATCACACGTAGTGACATCGATGTGGGCCCGTAAGCCAAATATTAAGTTAGCAAAATAGTTTCTCAAAGTCTAGACTCAACTTCGACCAGGTAGTGGTGGGGTGGCTTCCTACAGGCAGTCGGCTCTGATACCAACTTGTGACGCCCCCAAAATCAATCCGTGTACAGTAATCATACACGCAGGGTACACGGCTGAGATTAGGGTGCCACGGTGAGAATATCACAGCACAACACTAAACACAAAAGGATGAACCAATATGTTACAATAAAGGGGGGGGTCACTCGGACCCGAATACATAAGTCATACAAATCATAATATCTGAGTACAGACATAGTTAGTCAAGTTTTGCCTTAAGAAGGCTAGCACAAATAACATCAGAGATACAGATCGAAAAGGCAAGGCCTCCTGCCTGGGAGCCTCCGAAACTACTCCTGGTCCTGGTCAGCGGGGGTCTCGACGTAGTAGTATCCTCCTCCGGGGTACTCCTGCTCCTGGGCTCCAACGTCGACTGCAGCGGCCGATCAGGCAAAACAGTAAAGGAAATAAAGGAGGCGAGTATCTAGTATACCCGCGAGTCTTACGTCCGCTACTAAGCATTATGCATTGTATCAATGGAAGGAAGAGGCTGTATATAGTGGACTGCAAGATAGAAATCAGAATAAGGGTAAGAAGCTAGGCCTATCGAAGACTAGCATCTTCCGACGATGTCTTGCAGCATGAGGTAAGAATCAGCCAATAGTTCATATAAAGCATAAAGTAACAATGAAGCAGAAGTTGCTGCAACATTGTATAATATAAGTTGTAATGATTAACAATAATGATAATGCCTCCGAGTTCACCTCCTCGACATCCCCGCGAGGAAGAGAACCCGGAACCATACAGTTTAATAATAATAGTTCCTAGTGGTAAGATCCAGCTTCAGCATAAAGCGTCCTGTTACCGTGGACACGGCTATTCGAATAGATTAAACTCCCTGCAGGGGTGCACTACTGTTCAGCCTGCACGCTCGGATCTCCAGGGTGGCGTGAACCTTGTTAGGGGACGCCCCACCGAGGCTATCCGACACGACGCATCCCATCCTAGGCTCAACAGAGAGGCCATCCGCCGGACTATATCCTATGCGCCAAGGGGTCTAGGTCCCTCACCCTTGCACGCTCCTGCACGGTGCGAGTCTGGCCGGTGAAGCAAAAGCAAATCCAAACACACC
Source organism: Bromus sterilis (assembly GCA_950022295.1). Lineage (NCBI taxonomy): Eukaryota > Viridiplantae > Streptophyta > Magnoliopsida > Poales > Poaceae > Bromus > Bromus sterilis. Next base: position 274,967,883 of record OX465599.1, on the reverse strand, counting down.
TGCTGCAGCAAAAGACAAGACCACTTCCCGGCGATCAGGCCGCAGTACTGCTGACGTCTGAAGAGCTTTCGGACAAACTACGACGCGGAGGGCCCACACCGTAATCCCACGTGTAGGTAGTGCGAACAGACCAACCGGCCTCTCAAGTCATCCGCCGAACCATTTAGCATTTTAATTAACCTGCGTGACAACCGTTATCGTTGCCTCGACTTAACCGACCCGCAGTCAACGACAGCAGTCAGGACCACCAGTACATCGGTGCCTGCCCTGTCGTCCCACCAAGTCACTGCGGTTACCAACAAGGTGAACCGTCTCCTTACCTTGTCTCGCGTGTGCTCTTGGTAGAGCTCGACTTTCGTGGTTTGGTAACTCTCGCGAGATACGAGCAGGGGCCAAGCACGCAAGTAACGTCGGTCGTACCCTCCCTGTCGTTCCCGACGATATACCTCTCGCGGGCACCGTTGGGTCGCCCGACTTCTTACCTTAAGGACAACCGCTGTTCAGGACCCTAAGGCGGTAAGACAAAGTCAGCCTCGAGTGGAGTACAAGGATTACTCCTTGATAGCTCACACTTGAGGTGACTAGGCATAACCCAGATAGGGGCCTTTGGCGGTGTCTGCTTGGTACCGTACCTATGCAGTTGTATATATTGTATTCGTGTTCACTCCCCTGAGTGATCACGACCCTCTATCTAATCCTAGCTAACAGTGCGCAGGGTTCACTGCTGAATAAAGCATAAGTAATAATAGGCAGCATAGGATAAAGGAAAGGTACATCAAGGGGCGACAAAATCAGGCTATGCAATTGAATAGGAGTATAACGTAGCAGCAGCAGTAACAATGCCTAGTGCAAGAAAGTACGGAAAAGATAGGCGATATCTGGGGAAGAGAATGGCTCTGCTTGCCTGCAAGCTCGACGGTAGGGGTAGGGTCGTCGACGAAGTAGTCGTACCCGGCAGCGGTGTAGTCGGCGGTAGCAGCGGGGTCTACCGAAGATTAAGGGGGGAGGAAAAAGTAAATACACAGCAATAATATTCAAACATATGCATGACATGATAGATGAGATGTTAACGGTGTTCTAACGCAGTGCAATGCACGTTGCTCGGAGCGGGAATTCATCCGGGGATGAACTACCGACTCCGGGTGATTACCGGACAGGGTGTCCGGAGGGGAAGGGTTCAAGCCGGAGGTGTCGTGGGTACCGGAAAAACATAAGGGGGGTGTATCCGGGCTAGTTGATCTATTCCGAGCAACTTTCGTGTTCGGAATAAATTCATCCGGGTACTTTTTATCGGTACCGGAAATTATCGACAGACAGCCCGGAGGGGGGGAATGTCGACGATCGGTGTGTTAGGGGGGTGTGGCAGACATACGGATAGCGTATCCGTATTCGTTATATTTTTCTGATCAATTTTGATATACAAATTATTTTCATCTGAATTACGGTTTAAAAGATATTGAATTTCCAAATATAAACCATTTTAATTGAATTTTGGAATTTCTTTTAATATTTATTCCAACATTATCCATAAGGTTGACTGGTCAAACAGACCAGTGGGACCCCACTGTCATACACAGTATTTATAAAAATAGTTTAATTAAATCTAATTATTCAGTGGGGGGACCCACATGTCATTGACTTATTAATCCAATTAAATCAATTTAGTAAATGATTAAATGGGCTGGGCCCACATGTCTGTCACCCAGGGGGGGTTAGGGGCTAATCCCAGGGGATTATCCCCTGCTCACGCACGGGAGCACGCCGGCGGGCAGCGCACAGCAGCCCCGGCGAGGCACGAGGGCGCCTCCGGCGAGCACGAATTGAGCGGGAGGAGGGGGGGGGGGGTCGAGCAGGGCGGAGCCGCGCATCCACTGATGCCCACGGAGGACGACGGAGACGAGCGCATCAACGGCCACGGCGAGCACAGGCGGCAGCCGGAGCTGGGCACGGTGGCCATGGCGACACCGGACACGGGAGAGAGCGCGAAGAGGGGCAATCAACGGGGAGCTCACAGTGGTCCTGCAGAGGTGCAAGGTGGGCTCGGGGGAGGCACGGGGTGGCGCGAATTTGGCGGCGAACGGCGGCGGTGCAGTGGAGGGGGAACGGCGATGCAGTGGTGTCCACGGGGCGGCTCCGGCCGATTGCGCGCGCAAGGAGAAGAGGTCGACGATGACGAGCCTCTGGGACAGCTCAAAGAGGCCCGGGGGCTTTAGTGGCCACGCGAGTTCGAGCTCGCGCCCATGGAGGGTCGGGCGCCGCGAGGGAGACGACGAGGGGAGAGCGCGAGGGTGGGGGGGGGAGAGGAGACTGGCGGCTAGGGTTAGGGTTCTCGGGGCGGAACGGGGCGGCCTCGGGGGCTTTAACCCCTCCGGCTAGCCGGCGGATGACCGCCACGGCGTCCACGGCGTGGCCAGCCGGGGGATGGCCGCCACGCCTTCCCCGTACGGGAAGAAGATGAGGGGGAGGTGGGTTGGGCCGGGGGTGGGCTGGTTTCGGTGGGGAGTGGGCCGGCCCGATGGAGAGAGGGGAGGGGGTTGGCTGGAGTGGGCTTCGCCCCCAGGAGGCAAATTGCATTTTTTTTATATACTTTTGTATTTCTTTTCCTTTCTGTTCTGTTTTATTTGGTTTGGCTATTTTTAGCATTTTTGTAAAATGTGGTACTGGTCCTATAAATATGGGTACACCATACCCAAGTGCTCCAAAAAGTTTGAGAGTTTTTCAAACTCGTTTGATATTTTATTTTATTACCAAATGAGTAATTGGCTTGGAATTGCTACTGTTATTATTTGTTTGGAATTTTCAGTAGCCCAATAAATACCAATGATCACATGGGCATGGTCCCATGATTATTTGGGATTTTATAAAAGTGGTTCCAAGATTTTTGGAGAGAGTTTATATTCCACTTTATTTTTAATATTTCACCAAAGGCATTTTTAGATTTGAATTGATTTCAAAAGTTTATGGGTTGGACTTTGTTTTCATCCATGATGATCAATGCCCAAGGTTCACTTTGCTTGCAACAATATCAAAGGAAAATTGAATTTGAACTGAACCATTGGATCAACCAAAAGTTTTGAACAGTACAGATGAACAGTAACAGTGATTACTGTTCACTGACAGTGAGAGTGTTACACTGGGGCCCTGGTGGGTCCCCTCCATCCCCCCTTCGGGACTCTTGAAGGTTTCCGTACGCTGATTTTTATTGAATTTTTCTTGAATTTTTGGAGCATTTTTAATACGGGGGAAACCTGAAATAAAAAGATAGAAGCAAACAGGAACTGGCACTGGGGTGCACTGAGTTAGTAGGTTAGTACAAATATGATCAAAAGTGTATGAAAGTGTAGCAAGAGCATAGCAATATCACATATAACATGCATGGAGCAAGCAGAAATTATAGATACGTTTGGGACGTATCACTTGCTTCATTACTCAGGGAAGCCCGAGCACAGACTTCATCTCCTTAATTCGACCTAGGACGAGGCACATAACCCCCGGGCCACCTGATGCAAACCTTGTGTCGCTCAACATGTCCGCTCTAGTGATATTGGAGACCAAGGTTGTAAGAGTATTGTCGGGGGGATGGGCCAAGCCCATAACCCGGATTTGGTCTATGTGCCGACTCACCTACGGAAGGCCCACAAAGAAGACCCGGCCACGGGCCGGCTGCGCCAAGGAAATAAGATCGAAGCTGTAGAAGGAATTCGACTTACCTTGGATAGCACATAGCATATTTTTAAGAGTAGAATAGGACTCCACCTCGTGTCGGAGTCAGACTCGCGAAATACCAGCACCCGACGCCCTTATAAGCCGAGGTCCATGGGATCCAGGGCCAGAGAACAATCTCAACCTAATATAGGACTAGACACTTGTCGGCGTAACCTAGATCTCATCGAGAATAAGTTTACGAGCCGACACTCTTGTAATCAATCTACCGACTCTTATTTCGAGAGTCGGAACCCATAATAAGAGGAAGATAGAGTAGGTTTTTACCTCGAGACAAAGAGGATATGAAACCTGGGAAAATCGCCGAGTCTCTTGTCCATGTCGACTCTCTCCACGAAATCGCCTCGCAACAAAGGTCCCATGTCAAGTCTGACTCTTCGGACATCTGTCGTGACTTTCCCACGACAGTTGGCGCCCACCGTGGGGCCTGCGCTTGCAGGTGTTGAGATTCTAGAGGGAGCTCTTCAAGGCATGGAGGGATTCGTTACTGGACGGATCACCAGAAGCCGCCGAGGTAAGATCTGCATTGATGACGCGACTTGGGGACCGGAAGGCGATTCCATCGAATCAGGGTTCCGGGTCCAGATCGGATCCATCCACATCTTCATTGGCCAAACGGATAGAGCCGAACCGGAGTCGGATCCAGAATCCTCCACGGAGACCTCAAGTCGGCTTTCCGTCATGCCTCATGGCCTGAAAAACACATTAGCCACCTTTCAGCAAACAAGCGGCCCTCGAGGTATGATTCGGCTAAATACCGCTCCCCATCATGCCTTTGTAGGATTTATTGGTGGGTCCCCAGAGCAGGAACACGCCGTCGAGATCCCGACTCACGGCGACACAGAGAATCTCTCTGATACCGGCTCATACCAAGAAGACGATCAACATGAAGACACCGGGTCGATTCAATCCGTCAAACAAGGGGGACCCGGATCTGACCCAGAGGAGTATAATCCAGATTCTCCCTATCTCAAGTCCCCTCGGGAAGGAGCCGTTTTTTCAACGGACAATCAAAGACAACGACACTCTTCAGTTGATAGGAGCCCGGCTTCTAAAGCCGACGACATCCAGAATCTAGAAGACGACTCAGACATGCAAACCACCAAGGTATGGCAGTGATTGAGCCGAAACAGAGACGATCCTGACCAGGAATTGGAGGAATACCAAGAAAAACCCACAAGGTTGCAGAAGGAGATAGTCTGGGAACATCAAAATCTCGGAGAAGCTCAGGACCGGCTCTCGCAGCAATTACAACACTACAACCTCCAAGAGTCGATAAGAGACCGAATCACACCTATAACCAACGCACTGAAACGTATAAAGGAGGTAGCCGAAGACCTGAGAGGGATCGTAGACGCTGTCGTCAGCTACCTCGAGTCCAATGAAGCAAGATACGGGATAGTTCCAAACAAAAGCTGAACATAAGAAGCGCAAATGACACGATGACTATTATCCCCAGAACCACAAACAACCATCCCAGCAGGAAATAAGGTATCAAGACTGCGCACAAGCCATCCAAGAAGCTTTCCCTAAGCACTCTAGACCTGTCCGCCCTGCTAAACATACCTGGGGTCAGTGCTCCTTCATGCAAGAATACAAACGCCTAATCGAGCAAAGCATCCAAAAGGCAAACTAGTATGACGGAGGCCCTGCCGGCTCATGCTACTACAGGAGATCAAGAACATAGACCCGCCCACAATAAGAGCCGGATTTTCATTCTTGTTCTCGATATAAGTCGATTCCCATCGCATTAGGCCATCGCCACATTTAAATAAAAAAAAGTCGATCTTCGATCGCAACCGGCTTTCTCCATAAATAAATCCGATCTTCGATTGCAACCGGCTTTCTCGATAAAGTCGATCTTTGATCGCAACCGGCTTTCTCCATATTTGTATATAAGTCGACATTTGTCGAAACCGGTTACTTCCACATAATAAACGTTGATTTTCATCGCAACCGACTCTCATTCAAATTAATAAAGTCGATCTTGAATCGCATTTAGGCTATCGCCGTAATTAAAGTCGACTTTGGTCGCAAGCAGGTTATCGCCATAAAGTCAACTTCGTCGCACCGGATCTCACCACACTTATGCATAAAATAAATTTTCATATTGCATAGTCTTTCATACATATTGCATCATATTACATCGCATTGCATATTGTATCATAAATCACATAATTCTTAGAGACCTGGGGGCTTGATCAATCCTCTATCGGCTTTGAGCATGTATATTTATTTGATAAGGTGAAAGCGAGGGGGGGGGGCTTGATGATACTCATCGACTCCTACCAGAAAAAGCCGGCATATATATGTAAAACTGATTGGTATACACATGTATTGGCCACCCACGCCATCTGGCCTGTACAGTTTAGAGCTTCCATGACTAACGCGCAACTGATTGGTTTAAACTTCGAGGTTTACATAAACCATCCATCGAATTTATTTCCAAAGAGCCGGGCACGCTAGTCACTGGAAAGCCGGCTCTACAGAGATGTTTCGACTTTTCCAACCAATAATCTCTCTCAACGCGAGAAGATGAGATCTAAGTCGACTTCTACTAGCCTTTACATTACATCCTCGCATTTAAAGCATCATGCATAATCACAAATTTTTCTCACATATAAGAGTTAGACCGACGTGACTCGGCACAAGCACTCAGGTGCATATACCGACTCGTGGGGACTACAATTCGAAGTTTCTTCTCAAGCAAAGGCTCGGCACGACACCTAGGTGCATATACCGACTCTTGGGGAGAAACACTTCAAATAATTCCTTATCAAAAGGCTTTGGCACCATGACACGCACGCTGACTCTTCTGCCTACAAAAAATTGGCTACAATCATAGCACATCAAGGTACGGAAACCGGCCTTTCCTCAAAGGCACAACTCAGTCGAGAAGAAACCCTCTCAAGAAACGACTACCATGAGTCGACAAGCACAAAGACAAAGGGAAAAACCGACTTGTGCCATGAAAAGATCAAACATTCAAAGGCCACAAAGGCAAAATCCAAGGCAAAGTACCATAAGAGTTTTCGACCAACGCACTGGTCAGAAGCCACGTGACATGTCTCCCAATATTACAAAACCCGGCACTACGGCCGTATCAAATATATCATAAAGTTTTTAAAAGCCGATCGCTTAAAAGCCTACGCTTGATCGGCGGCTTTGCTTTGTGATGACGACCCGACAACACCTGCAGACAACATGAGGAAATTACACATCTCGACCAAGTCTGCATCAGCGATGTCATCCATCTTCAGCTCATCTTCTTCCGCACTTGAAGCCGGCTCGACAGAACCAGCCGGCTCTGGGACTTTCTTCGGAGACGGAAGAAGAGAAAACTCGGTTGGAGCCAGCAGATCGACTCGACGCCTCTTGTTGGTATCATCATAACCGGCTTCCAAAGAAGACAATTCCATACCATCAGCTATCTTGGTCGCAGACGAACGAGTTTCTCTACGAATCTTGGTATGATCATCCTTGGAGAACTTGGAATTGTCAGCCTTGAACTCGGGGAAGCCGGCAGCCAATAGTTCCGGCTTTAAGCTGGGATGATAGGTCTTGGCAAGCTCTAGGCCTCGCATCACACCCATATGGCAAGCTGAGCGCTTACCAAGCTTCACCCATTCAGGAACAACCGAAAGGGCCCCCATCATATCAGTAATTCTCTTCATGCTTGGGGGCTTCGACTAGGTTGCTACTATAGCCTTGCAGGACCCTTCAAACAACTACTTCACGATAGCAAAAGTGCAAGTAAACTTCATTGCAAGCGACTCTTTTACGATGTCATGCTCTTTGCCTGCAAAAAAGATATAACAAAGTCAACAAAATAAAAAAGAAAGGGAAACAGAAACTACCAAAAGATTTTCCAACTCATCAAATATTGCTGACACGAGTTGGTTGATGCTGCCTTTTAGCGTTTCCAGCTTCTTCTCAACCGACTCAAGCTTCTTCTTGTCCGCATCATGCTGAGCCTGCATATCATCAGATGCCTTTGACAAAGCATTTTCAACCTCAGCAAAGTCGGCTTTGGTCTGACTCAACTCATCCTCCTTCTTCTTTAGTTCATCATGAAGCTGATCGTCTTTCCTTTCAACTTGTTCACGCTTGGCCACTTCGTCTCTATAAGTCGCCTCCACCTGACAAGCATCATTGCCGAGCTTCAAAGCAAGAGCCTGTCAAAAACCAAAAATCACTAAGTATCTGCTTAGACACGCTGCCCAACCAGCTACTTGGGGGCTACACCTTCAAAATTCTAACCCGGTGAGATATAATCATATCTCACCGACTCATGGGGGCTACAACTTAAAAAAGATTTCGACTCTGGCATTATACCGACTTATGATGGTAACAACTCAATTTTCCCTAGAAACATAACCCACCATGGTTTTTCAAGAACCATGCCGGCTTATGGGGGCTACAGATACTACATCACACAGACAACATAGAGAGATACCTCATAATGCTGTCGGAGATGGACAACTATGTCATGTTGCTCGATAGTACAAGCCAATGACCGCTTATATAACTCCTCAAGAGAAGATTTATCAGAAATCAACTCATGGGGCCGACTCACCACATTCTATTTACTATCCACGACTTTGGTCAACACTGTTTTAGCAGGTTGGATGCCCTGGGAACTCCCTGTGATCGTCACTTCATCATCAATCACCTTCTCCAAAGGAGTCGGAGTAGAACTTGGGGCCATCTCAACAGCTGAAGATCGAGCCTCTGCCTTCTTGGCTCCAACAACGGGAGAAGTATCCTTGTAGATATTCGAAGGAATCGACTCGTTTAAGCCGGCCTTCTTCAAATTCTCAGATGTCGTTTCTGGCAAATCTTCCGACTCCTTTATGACTTCAGAGTTGGCCAGGTCTTTAGGATCAATCCAAGCACTGCCCAGAGAAAAAGACATGACTCGTCAAAAAATATACATAAGTAGGTAAAATTGGCATAGCGATAAAGGCACTCACCCGCGATTGATAGGGATGGATGCTTGGACAGATGAGCCCTCAGAAGAAGAATTGCCGGCTTGCGGCTTCTCATCCCTAAGATCTCTCGACTTACGAGAGGGAGTCGACGCATCAACAGTTTTTCCTCGAACACGCCGAAGCTCATTTTGCAGAATTAAGAGAGGATCCTACGAGTCGGTACTATGGGTACGCCTCTTTGAGCCCTGCGCCTATGGGACAAGATACAACATAAGGATACAAAAATCCTACAAACTCAGAGGAGCCAGCAAAAATACATACCGGTGGATCTACATTCTGACTCTCCTTTTGAGAGTCGGCTTCGACAGGAGGAACTTCATCCTGTTCCACCTCGTCTTCCTCCTCTTCATCCTCATGATCGGCCGAATCACCCTACGAAAGACGAAAAGGGTCATTCAGAAAATAAGAACGATCGACTCTTACTGTATGACTCGGACTCTTAGCACTTCCAGCAAAATCTTGTCCTACATTCCACCAGGGGTCGTCCTCCTGGAAGAAAGGAGAGTCGGAAGATCAAAACACTTCAACAAACAACATAATAAAACATGTGACGAGAACATACCTTTAGAGCCGGGTTATTAGTGCAGAACGGAGCCAGACCAACCTTCTTGAGGTCTTCGATGCGCTCCTAGAGAAACTTCTTGCAAGCTTTTTCCAACTCCTCGGGAGAAAGTTCATTATGAGAAAAACGCATGGGGTCATCCTTCCCGATGTATTCACACATGAGTCGGTCCCTTATGCTGAGAGGTTGAATTTTCCAACCCACCCAGCCAGGTCTCTGCCGGTGAGCCCGTGGGCCATCAAAGCCTTCATCTGAGCAATGAGAAGCTCGTTTCTCTTTTTATGACAGTCTTTGGGAAAGAGATTCAAACTATCATGAAACACCAGTCGATTCTCACGAAAGCCGGGCAGAGGATGCTCACCAGGGATCTCCTTCAAAGTACAGTAAAATAGGACTTTTGCCAGTCCTTCACCTTGCTTATGAGATGGGGAGCGGGGAATATCGACTTGGCCCGCTTCTGGACGGTGACTCCACCACATTACAGAGCTGGGCCCCCGCTACATTCAGTTTTCCGGGTCCAATAATAGAACTCGGCAAACAGATTTAGAGTCGGCTTGATCCGCAGATAAGCTTCACAGAAAACTTGGAAGTGGCAAATGTTGAGTACCGAGTTGGCACTCAAATCCTAAGGGTGTAACTTATATCAGAACAACACGCTTCTGAAGAATTTTGACCCGGGAGGACGAAATCCCTTGGTCACATGGTCGGCAAAAACTATACCTTCGCCTTCTTTAGGCGTCGGCCGGGTCTCTTCTCCTGGGAGTCGCCACTTGATCTCGTCTTGGGGCTGAAGGATTCCATCTGCCACCATTTTATCTAACTGTTCTAAAGACACCTGACTTTTGGCCCAGTTCGCATCTACTGTTGTTCTTTGAGTTGGCAGCTTTGGCGGCTTTTTGCCCGCCGACTTCATATGAGCAGCAACCTTTTTTCCCATGGAGCAAGATTCAGATCTAAAAACATAAAGGATGATACGTACTGAGCCGACTAAGACAAACAATGGATAAATCCTAATTAGAAGCCAGGGAGTCGGACTAAAATTGACTCCCTGACGATTACCTAGTTCAAATTCAAGGAGTCGGACAGAAACCGTCTCTACGACGGCTACACAAACAAGTTTCACAAATCATGGTGAAGCAAATAGATCTACCAGGATCGGGAAAATCAACCAAAAATATGAGCAGATTATCAGCCTACGGGAAACCCTAAGAAATTGAAAACTACAGATCTACGGCATCTCTTTAAATAAGTAATGGATGCAAAGCAATGTATGGGGTATCCTAAACTATGCGCTCACAAGCGTATCGAGATCTACCATTGAGAACTACCTTAAGCTCATAAAATAGTAAAAAGCTTGGAGGTCCGTGACAATGGCGACAAGCAAAATAACTGGAAGCAAGAGTTAGGAGATGGAGAACATACTCGGCTGACGCGTGAGAGTGGCACAGACCAAGTCCGTTCTTCGCAGCCAATGAAGATGGAGACGCCTGACGCCGCGACAGAGATGAAGCTCGGACCTTCAGAGTGCAAGGGAGAAGACGGTGGATAAAAGGTATGGATGGAATAGAAAAGGCAGATGGGAGCGAGAACCTATTTATAAAGGAAACCGCCCCAGAACCCGAGGCGTCGCATGATGATATCTAACGGCAGGAAATCCCTCGATTTCCGTGAACGAATCTAGTGGGCACTAATTGCACTGCCAGAATCGGGATAAAAACCGTCCAAAGATTCCAAGAGAAACGGAAAAGTCGGATCTATTGTTAAAAAATAGAGCCGGGTTTGAACACCAAAGAGTGTGAGTCGGCCCAGTTACAAGAGCTGGCTCGACAAAAGATGATGCCTTGATGACCAAGAAGATTGACATCGAGTCCCTGTAAAATCTAAGAAAGGGTGGGAATCGCTTTGTTCAAGTGAGGTCGTTAGCCAACCACGGTGGTGACGAAAATATTGCTGCGAAGACTAAAGCATCATATCAATCCTGGGGGATAATGTCGGGGGGATGGGCCAAGCCCATAACCCGACATTAGGTCTATGGGCCGACTCACCTACGGAAGGCCCACAAAGAAGACCCGGCCACGGGCCGGATGCGCCAAGGAAAGAAGGTCGAAGCCGTTGAAGGAATTCTACTTACCTTGTATAGCACATAGCATATTTGTAAGAGTAGAATAGGACTCCACCTCGTGTCGGAGTCGGACTCGCGGAATCCCAAGACCCGGCGCCCTTATAAGCCGAGGTCCATGGGATCCAGGGCTAGAGAACAATTTCAACCTAAGATAGGACTAGACACTTGTCGGCGTAACCTAGATCTCATCGAGATTAAGTTTAAGAGCCGACACTCTTGTAATCAACCTACCGACTCTTATTTTGAGAGTCGAAACCCATAATAAGAGGAAGCAAGAGTAGGATTTTACCTCGAGACAAAGAGGGGCTGAAACCTGGGTAAATCGCCGAGTCTCTTGTCCATGTCAACTCTCTCCACGAAATCGCCTCACAGCAAAGGTCCCATGTCAAGTCCGACTCTTCGGACATCTACCGTGACTTTCCCACGACAAGTATCGTCGTTTATTTCTTCCAGGCGACGTCTTTGCGCCAGAGGGGAACCGTCGATGTCCGTCACGGGCTTTCGCTTCGAGCCGAGTGGCTTACCTAGCACCATGGACGAAGAGGACGGAGCTGGCTCATCAGTGGCTGGAGGCTGGTCATCAGATTGGGGATTGTGTGTGTGTGTGTGGGGGGGGGGGTTGGTCGAATACGCCATTCGGCAGGACTGGATGTGGTGGAAGCAGCGGCCTGTCCTCGGCGCCGACGGTGGAATTGAAGGGGGGCATGAGGGATTGCGCACCATCGTCGATGCTAGTGGGATTGTTAGATTTCTCGGGTTCGCTGGAAAATTTCAAGGAACCGATCCTTAAATTGAGTAGTTGCCTAGTGTGGAATGGTGTGCACATGAACTGATTGGGACGCCGCCCCAACCGGGGGTATTTGAAGAAGGATGTGAGGAGGCAGATGGATCCGAGGCCGTCCATCATCCATCCGACGGTCCAAACAACGATTCCATACAGCCGTGACACTTCGGAAGCGGCGCCGGAGGGGGGGGGGACTAGACGAGCGGGCGGCGGGGCTAATTAAAGCTTGGTCACCCATCCGTTCGAGTTATGTAGTACCAACGGAAGGATTTTCAGAATCGTACCTGAAATTTTGCATCCCACACATTTCAGTAACAATGAACGATTGCGAAGAAGGGCTAGCGGTCCATTATTTGCAACCGTTGGTTTTCAAAATCAGTACCAACAGAAGGATTTTCAGAATCATGCCTGCAAGTTTACATCCCACACATTTCAGTAACAATGAACGATTGCGAAGAAGGGCTAGCGGTTGATACGTCTCAAACGTATCGACTTTTCCAAACACTTTTGCTATTGTTTTGCCCTCATCCTTGCATGATTTGAACGAAACTAACCCGGAGTGACGCTGTTTTCAGCAGAGCAACCTGTATGGTTTTATTGTGTGCAGGAAAATGGGTTTTTAGGTACCTCAGAAAATTCCAGGAAAATTCACGAAAAATCCACGCACCGAAGCTTCCATGAGCCAGAAGTGGGGCCAGAGGGGCCCCAGGCGACCTCCTAGCGTGGACCCACCCCTGGCCGCGCCGGGGGGGGGGGTGCCTGGGGGTCTCCCACCTCCTCTGGTGCCCTACCGAGGCCCCTATTTATGCCTGTGACGTGAAAATCCCAGAACAGAAGTCGTTTTCCCAGTTTCCATCGCGGAGCCGCCACCACCCTCTGTTCTTCTTCGGGAGGGCTAATCTGGAGGCTGTTTTGGCCTCTGGTGAGGGGAGATCATCGCCATCGTCATCATCATCACCACTCCATCCTCCCTCCATGACTTATCCTCTCATGTGTGAGTAATTCCTTGCTGAAGGCAAAGGGGATGGTAAGGATTGGATGGGTTAGATCATCTAATAGTTCGTCAGATTGTTGGGGGCATGTTGCCTATCATCTACTTTGGTGTTTATCATCTTTGCTACAACTTGTTGCTCTTAATGCTTGTCACTTTTGGCCCGAGTGCCATGTTTTCAGATCTGAACCACTTGTGTTTTCATGAGTATATTTATGTTCTTGATCCTATCTATGAGTTGTATGCACCTATTATGGTCCGGAACCGGCGATCCCAAAGGTGACAGCTTGGGACACCAAAGGGGATGGTCCATAGTTTGAGGATTTCATTTATCCATTGATTTTAATGCTTTGTTCCGATGCTCTTTGATAGTAGCACCTTAATCTCCATAAGTTCCTTTTGGCCCCGTTCGTAGCGGGATGGTAGGACAAAAGATGTTGTGCAAGTTCTTATTGCAAGCACGCACAACTACCTACGGGATACATGCCTAATGTTTGATATTTGACTAGATGATCCTTGCTTTTCTGTGTTAAAATCTATTACATGTTCACTCTTACCCAAGCAGCGCCCAACCATCCATCTCCCTAGCCTACAGTGTTTTCCTGCTGGTTACTAGTAGTTTTCTTTTGCTGTTTTACTTTCGCTGTCGTCACTACCACTATCATATCATCGTTGCTATTAATATTTTGTTGCAAACAAGTATATTTCAGGTGCAGTTGAATTGACAACTCATCTGTCAAAGTTTATAAATATTCTTTGGCTCCCCTTGTGTCGAATCAATAAATTGGGTTATCTTACTCGAGAAGACTATCTCGATCCCTAACAGTTGAGGGTCATCAAGTAATGTTTTCTGGCGCTGTTGCCGGGGAGCATAGCTTGATTTACAAGTCTACTTGAAGTATTTTTCCTGATGCACTTTATCCTCTATGGGTAAGAAAGGAGACCCAAAGGTTCTGATCTTACCATCCCATACAAGAAAAGGTAATGTTCTGAGCACTAGAGCTACGCTTGATTCACCTTCCGTTATAAGTAAGTTCGCTTCACCCCCACCACCACATGCTACTTCTACCGAGTCTGCTACTATGTCCGATACTTTTGATGATGCTTCCACTAGTCTTGATGAAACTGGTTTTCTTGGTCACTATCTTGAAACTCAAGTTGCTAAGGTTGCAGCACAGTCCGAGGCTGAAACTCCTGCTACCTATTTTCCTACTTGCAAAGCCTTTGGTTACCCATACTTAGATAAACTCAAGGAGAGAATCCTAGTGGATGATTATATTATCCTTGATGATGATTTCTGCAGGGAACTTACAGTGTGCTAACTCTGACCCTGGTGCTGTTAAGAAGCTTCTTGAAAAGCACTCCATGAAGAAGAAGATAACTCTTGATCCTGAATTTGATACATCTCCTATATGCATCACTGATCCTAATTATGATTTCTCTGTTGATATTTCACTTATATCTACAGTTGAAGATGACCCCTTTAATGGCAGAGAAAATTATGATGCTATAGCACACCTGACCAAACTCACCGAGTTGGGTGGCTTGTTTACTACTGATGAAAGGATACGAAACTTTTATGTGGCTAAGCTTTTTTCCTTTTTCTTTGAAGGTAGACGCTAAAGCATGGTATGATGCACTACCTTATGGTTCTATTAAGAGTCCTCAGGACTTAGCTCAATCTTTTGTTGATAAATATATTCTTGCTCATATGCAACATGCGGCTTTACAAAGAATTTATAACTTTAATTAGTTGCAGGTTGAGCACCTCCCTAAATCTTGGGGGAGGTATTGAGGTTTAATTAAGGCTAGACTGGGACATGAAGTCCCTAAGAATGAATTACTTGATATATTTTATGCTGGTCTAACCGATGAATCTAGATCCTATCTGGATAGTTGTGCTGGTTGTGTTTTCAGGGAAAGAACACCGAACGATCCTGAAGAATTAATGGGCAAGATTTCCAAGAACCAAGAAGATTGGTCCTTCCTTGAACCACCTCCACCACCAAAGAAGAGGGGCATGCTTGTCCTGAGCCCCAAAGATATGAAAGAAGCAAAGAGGTATATAAAGGAGAAAGGCATTAAAGCCGAAGACGTGAATAATCTGCCTCCTATTGAGAAGTTGTGTGAGCCTAATACTCACCCTCCCTTGGTAGAGGTACACTCTCTTTTAGATTTCAATGAAAGTGACATCCCTAAAGGTAAGCCTCCTGATCAATGTTTAGATGAGCTTGATAATTTTATTATTAAGGAATACCATTTTAATGAGAGGATACAAAATCAGTTGCATGATAACTCCCTTGCTATCAAAAGTAATCTTGATGTTCTAGGTAGAACAGTTAATGATGTTAAATGTCTTGTTAAGCATTTTCATATGGTTCAAACTCAGCTTGAACAAATTTCTAATGTGCAAAAATATTTGCTTGCTAACAATGCCAAACAGAATATACAAGATTATGGTATAAAGACCATGGGTGGAACACACACCCAGGACCCTCTCTATCCCGAGGGGCATCCAAAGAGGATCGAGCAAGATTCTCAAGTGCAGGTAGAAGACGAGGTTGTTAGATCTCCAAAGAAGAAAAAGAAGAAGAAGAAACACAAGGAACTGACAACTCCAATGATCCTATTATAAGTGAAGAACCCGCTGTTGACCCCAACAACATATCTACCTCCGATGTTGAAACTGAAGACGGTGCTGAGCCCGAAGAAGATAAGGAGAAGAATGATCCTCCCGAGGTGCGGGAAGAAGAAGCACCCGATAAACGCAATAAATACACAAGAGAGGACTTCATCGCAAGAAGGAAAGAGAACCATGGGTGCAAAAACCCATGCCATTTCCAGGTAAGTCTCTCAAATCTAAAGAAGAAGAACATTATAATAAATTTTGTGAATGGATGAAGCCTCTTTTTCTTCAAATTCCTTTGACCGATGCTATCAAATTATCTCCTTATTCCAAATATATGAAAGATATTCTTACTAATAAAAGGAAAGTCCCTAATGAGACGATATCTACTATGCTTGCTAACTACTCTTTCAATGGCGAGATTCCTGAGAAGCTTGGTGATCCAGGTATACCCACCATTCCTTGCTCCATAAATTTTTTTATATCAAAACTGCTTTATGTGATCTTGGAGCAGGAGTGAGTGTCATGCCTTTTTTCTCTTTATAAGAGGATATGTTTAGAAAAACTAATCCCTACAGATATCTCTCTACAGATGGCTGACAAGTCAACAGTCGTCCCGATTGGTATTTGTGAGGATGTTCCTGTTGAAGTTGCTAATTGCTTAATCCTTACTGATTTTGTTGTGCTTGACATGCCCGAGGATGGGAGCATGTCCATTATTCTTGGTAGACCTTTTCTTAACACCGCAGATGCTATTATTGATTGCAATAAAGGAATGGTTACCTTCAACGTTGATGATAAAGAACACACGGTGTATTTTCCAAAGAAGATCGACAAAAGGCACGGCCTTAACTTTATAGAGAATATCGAGACCGTGAAGATTGGAGAATGGGATTATCCTCTACATGTGCACCACAAATACAAAACCATCATGGTGGGGAAAATGTCCATTAAAGTGAAGGTGCAATGATCATTTCATAAGAGGTGAGACTTTCTGCTCTATATATCGCCGGTTTGTTGGGTAAGACTTGATCAACCTTGCTAGCTAGCATGTTTTATATAGGTAAAAAGTGGAGCTTGTTATGTTTTCATTTGCTTTAGCTTTTGTTCTCCTTGTTGTACCAAGTTCTTATGTTTTTGAAGCTTCACATGCTAACCACTGCTTCAAGTTTTCAGAAAGTTTCGCAGCTTTTTGAACCTCGAAATTTTTTCAACAGTGAAGTTTTCAGAAAAATTCTAGAAAAATCAAAATCAAAATTGCCACGTCAAAAGTGACCCAGGGGTCCCTAGGGCTGACCATAGGAGGCCACCAGTGGCCCAGTCGGCCAGCTGGCGTGGCCTGCCCCCTGGCCGCGCCCACTGGGCGCCTGGGGCCCACAAGGCAGCTAGCCAGGTGAGTCTTCTTCCTCTCTCTCTTTCTTCCCCAAAACACGAGTTCTGCACCTGGAACTTGCGTTCTTGCTGCCCTTCGTCCAGAATTTGATCTCTCTCCATAACCCATCATTTGAGCTAAGATTTTGGGCAAATACTCCCTGGTATGTAACTCCTCCACCCCTCCAATTAGATTTTTGATTGGTGCCTTCATTTGTGAGTATTTAGTAGTTATTGGTGTTGTTCATATGAGCTTGTATGCATGTGTAGAAATTTATTTTCCAAGTTTTGATGCAAGTTTATGCCTTAGATGAGTGAGTAGAGCAGTTTGCCTCAACTCAGTTTTCTTAAATCCTTGTTTTTTGGGAATTGTCAATTTTTTTCAGAAATGAGTTTGCTAGGAAAAGCAAAGGGGTGGCTTGGGAAGAAGAAGCCCGAGCG
Source organism: Bromus sterilis (assembly GCA_950022295.1). Lineage (NCBI taxonomy): Eukaryota > Viridiplantae > Streptophyta > Magnoliopsida > Poales > Poaceae > Bromus > Bromus sterilis. The sequence goes on along the minus strand of OX465599.1, from coordinate 274,950,272 downwards.
CTCCGATCAAGTTACTAGAGCTGCAGTTTCACCCTCGGCTGCTAGGGTGAGCTACAATGAAGATGATGTGCCCCTAGAGTTATTGGCAAACACGAGTTTAGCACGCGCAATGACGTATCTGTGCGATGCTTTCCTCGAAGCTGCAGGAATTACGAAGGGATTCTACGGCCTTTGCGCTAATGCAGGCTTGACACGGCTAGCAACATGCCGTGTCGCTCAGTATGAAAGACTCGCCTCCTGTTTTATTAATAGTTTCTGTTATAATCATGATGCTGGTGTTCTTGAGTTTAAAATTTACAATGATCTTTTGACCATGTCTTTGGCAAGATTTTGTGATATAATAGGTGTGCCGAACGTTGGACAAAAGGCAAAGAGGAACTCTCAGCCTTCCGAGCTGAAAATCGTCTTCAACTCCCTTTGCAGCCAGGAGACAAGGGATATTCATCGTTCGAAGATTTTCAGCATATTGTTCCCCCACCTCAGGTATTTTTTGTATTTTATTGCCAGAGTGGTGTTAGCTCGTGACAACACGAGCAACAGTTCTGCGCCGGATATTGCTATCCTGGCAAACGCCCTCTCAGGGAGGAATGATTATAATGTGGGTGCCTTAATTGCTCGGCGCCTTGCTATGAATGGTAACAAGGGAGATTTATTTGGTGGCGTTTACGCCACACTTATCCTTGAGTCTCTTAACGGCACCCCGCACCCTGATGATAAGCCTTTTTCTTATTTAAGTTTTGATCTTGCTGCTATGAAGAGGCATAAGTTTGTTACCATGACTTTCGAGTTTGGTAACCTCGTTTATATCTTGCGTTTCGGATCTTCCGCGGAACGCAAGATCCTTCTACCTGCACCTCTTTTGTTTGATTTTTCTAGCAGGAACGGATGGTCCTTTGATGTTGTCCAGTTCGACGAGTTCATGGTCCAGTATCATTTTCATAACCCACTAAGGGGGTTGTGCCCGACGAGGAGGAGAACGGTGAGTTTCCACTTTCCCAGGGAGAGACCGTCACCCAGTCGGGTGAAGGGTCTTCCTCTGCTTGGAGCGCGGATCCTTCTGCGTGGGAGGATCCGAGGACTTCGGTGTACACACCGGAAGCCTCATACGACCCTTGGACTTACCCGCATCACCCCGGAGCAGGAGGCTCCTGAGGGCAGTAGCTGTTACCAACTTAGGCCAAAAGCCTAAACTTGGGGGAGTACGTGCCCTTCTCCCTTTTCCATTGTATTATCCGTTTTATTTTTTGTTCGCTTTGATCTTTTCGAAGTTTTGCCCGTTCTTCTTTGCTCTTTTAAATTGCAAAAACAACAAAAAGATTTCTCTTTTCTTTTTCTTTCGTTAACCTTTGAAATATCTAAAAAGATCTCCTTTCTCTCTTTAGTTTGCTTTGTTTTCAGAGTTCAGCTCAAGTCCGTGATGCCATTTGATTATATTTCCCACGTTCGATCGTGCAAGTGACAAGGCAATAATGGCAAAGATCGACGAAATGGAAGCAACAAGAAAAACCGGTATGAACTCTTCTTGGTTCTACTTTTGTACATTTACATGTACTTATGATCTAGAGACCAACTTGTAGCGACATAGTGCTATGTTTACAATGCTTTCCCAGTGTTCATGCTTTCTTTGTGGCTAATCTCAAATGGCTAGAGTGCATAATGTGTTGTTGAAATGATTTACATGCATTGCGTTGTTCATGGTTTGGCATATTGAAGTGGTATTTCCCTTTGGAGAATTCTTGGATTGACTTGGCACATGTTCACACATGTTTATGACTAAAAAGTCTATCATGCCTTGATGATCTTTTTATTTCAAAATAGTTATATCACTTTCATGCCCGATTCAATGTTGCTTTGTCGCTCTGCATGATTATGACAATTATTTCTCTCTAGTTGGTCGCTTCCTAGTCTTTTGCTAGCCTTCAGTCGCACTAAGCGGATTTCTGCTTGTGTATCCAAACTCCTTTTCAAACCAGTCATTCCACTTGAGTCCACCATACCTTCCTATATATGGTATTTACCGGCCATCCCTAACTTAGACTTTCTTGTGCCATCCCAAAATTTATTCAAAATCTCCCCTTTTGTAACCGTACAAGCTCAGGGTGCGGTGAGGGAAAATCAGTATCTACCATGCCGAAAATATTTTGACGGAAGTTTTAACTAGTCATATATATATATATATATAAAGAGTTACACCTCCCCCATGCTGCTAGTGATAGATGGAACAAGAAAACTTCCTTCCATACTTGAGGCAAAATAAAAGGCACCATAGACCGTCAAATGATGTATGGATAAGGGAACAAAAGTGTAAGCAAAAAGCATTAATATAGTTGGCATGGGAGATATTGAGAGACCTTTACCGTTCACCGTTGACTGAAAGTTGCACTTCTCAAAATAATTTTATTTCTGTTTTCAAAACCAAGAGCTCTGGTACATGTTTAGTCTTTGCTTCCAACCATGGGTTTTCAACCTTGCCATCAAAAGCCAAGGTTCGAGAGTCTCCCCTTCTTCCTTCAAAGCACCAACTATTGAGAGCATAATTGTCATTCTTAGTGTAACATGCATTGTCCCAAAGTACCACATTGTCTTCTGCATGATTGTGATATTGCTTGTTCTGAAATTCTTAGTTCTAGTCTCCTTTAAAACCCCGGAGGAGTTTCTGCATTTATGTTTTTCTTCACTCATGGAGACTAGCGAGATACCACTCTAGTATGTTCAAGCTATGTGCATTGTGATTTTGTCTTGATTTTCGGCAGCATATTATTTACTTTTGGTTGTTTGTGAATGATCACTTGAAACAAGGATTCCTTCGTGCATTGTCCTCATAGCATTGTTTCAATACTTGCTAAACTCTTTTCGTAGTACATGCTTATATACATCTTATGAAGCTGAATAGTTTGTCAAAGTTTTCTTTGTCGCGTCCAGTTTGTTGAACTGAATTGCTTGAGGACTAGCAATATGCTAAGCTTTGGGGAGTTGATACGCCTCAAACGTGTCTAATTTTCCAAACACTTTTGCTATGTTTTGCCCTCATCCTTGCATGATTTGAACGAAACTAACCTGGACTGACACTATTTTCAGCAGAGTTGCCTGTATGGTTTTATTATGCGCAGGAAAATGGATTTTTAGGTACCTTAAAAAATTCCTGGACAATTCATGAAAAATCCGCGCACCCGAAGCTTCCACGAGCGAGAAGTGGGGCCAGAGGGCCCCCAGGCGCCCTGCTTGCGCGGCCCCACCCCTGGCCGCGCAGGGGGGCCTCCTGGGGTCTCCCACCTCCTCTGGTGCCCTACCGAGGCCCCTATTTATTCCCGTGACGTGAAAACCCCAGAACAAAAGTCATTTTCCCAGTTTCCGTCGCGGAGCCGCCGCCACCCTCTGTTCTTCTCTGGGAGGGCTAATCTGGAGGCTGTTTTGGCCTCCGGTGAGGGGAGATCATCGCCATCGTCATCATCATCACCACTCCATCCTCCCTCCATGACTTCTCCTCTCATGCGTGAGTAATTCCTTGCTGTAGGAAAAGGGGATGGTAGGATTAGATGAGTTAGATCATGTAATATTTCGTCAGATTATTGGGGGCATGTTGCCTATCATCTACTTTGGTGTTTATCATCTTTTCTACAACTTGTTGCTCTTAATGCTTGTCACTTTGGGCCCGAGTGCCATGTTTTTAGATCTGAACCACTTGTGTTTTCATGAGTATATTTATGTTCTTGATCCTATCTATGAGTTGTATGCACCTATTATGGTCCAGAACTGGCGATCCCAAAGGTTACATCTTGGGACACCAAAGGGGATGGTCCATAGTTTGAGGATTTCATGTATCCATTGAGTTTAATGCTTTGTTCCGGTGCTCTTTGAAATGAGCACCTTAATCTCCATAAGTTCCTTTTGGCCCCGTTCGTAGCGGGATGGTAGGACGAAAGATGTTGTGCAAGTACTTATTGCAATCACGCACAACTACCTACGGGATACATGCCTAATGTTTGATATTTGCCTAGATGATCCTTGCTTTTCTGTGTGCCTTTCCCCGTGTTAAAATCTATTACATGTTCACTCTTTCCAAGCAGCGCCCAACCATCCATCTCCCTAGCCTACAATGTTTTAATCCTGCTGGTTACTAGCAGTTTGCTTTTGCTGTTTTACTTTCGCTGTCGCCACTACCACAATCATATCACCGTTGCTATTAATATTTTATTGCAAGAAAGTACATTTCAGGAGCGGTTGAATTGACAACTCAACTGTCAAAGCTTATAAATATTATTCGGCTCCCCTTGTGTCGAATCAATAAATTGGGTTATCTTACCCGTGAAGACTATCTCGATCCCCTACAGTTGAGGGTCATCAGCGGTCCATTGTTTGCAAACGTAGGTTTTCACTCCACGTATAACGAACGATTGTTTTGACCAACCGTCAGTCGTACATCACCCACGAAATAATTTTTATAATGGTGGATGATGACATACGTTTCCCAGACGGGTCAGTTTCGGGCACACAAATTTTTGTTTATACTGTTTGCGTTGATAGCATCGCAAACAGTTTCAGACAAGGGACTCGGAAAGGAGTATCGGTTTAGCCCCTCTTTTCACTAGTGCCAAGCCCCCATACACTCCTCCTAGGGGTACCTGTCTCTTTGTGAATATCCTCACTAGATAGAGAGTTACCGATAATAAATGGATGAGTTCCTTTGACTAATGCAACGATTGTTGGCATTTCCACCATCCATATTTTGCTAGCCTCTTCGGTACCGTGCATTGCCGTTTCTCATCTTGAGAGCTGGTGCAAACTTCGCCGGTGCATCCAAATCTTTGGCATGATACACTTTGTCATCATAAGCCTCATTATATCCTTGCTCAAAACAACCCCATACCTACCTATCAAGGCATTTCCATAGCCTTTCTAAGATACATTGCCATGCAACATCCATCTTCTCATGACGTGATATTTCATTTTCATACATGCTTTTGGTTGACCGTAGAGGCGCATGCTAGTTGGGCCTTGCCCTTATAATTGCTACATGATGCACGAGTATAATTGCATATCTTGCTACACTGGCAGAGGCATACATTTCCATACATCATGATTTGTCTTCAGTTTTCTTTATGCCGAGTACTTCTTGTAAAGTGTGTTGATCTTCATCATCCTTGTAATATATAGAGTGTTGCCCTTAAGTAAGGAAAAGATCCCAAAGAGGACATAAATAAAAGATCCAAAAAGAGGGCACATGAAAAGATCCAAAAGAGGACAAATGAGAGATAGGTAGAAAGAGCCAAAGAGGCCACCAAATGCAAAAAAAGAGAGAAAAAATATAAATAAAAAGAGAGAAGGGGCAACACTACTATTCTTTTTAAAGATCCAGACTTGTGCTTCAAAGTAGCATTTGTACTTCATAGATAGTTTTCATACCATTAATGCATAATTATGTGGGGACCGGTACACTATAGAACTTAACTTGTATATTCCAATGATGAGCCTCCTCAAAAGAGCTCCAGGTCTTCGTGAGCAAGCGAGTTGGAGCACCCCCAATAATTCCATTGGAGAGCTTTCATACTCATAGCTCATATCTGCATCCGTTGCATGACAATCCCTACTCCTCACACCATTAGGCCTACCCAAGCCTAAGGTTGTCCTCATTGGTGTGAGACTTTCATACTTTTTGACTTACTTCCCCATCATTTTATTCTCTCCGCCATCCTAAGTTCCAACTAATCTTGCTCGCGCTCATTCATTGCATGAGTACTTAAATTCGAAAGGGAGAGGATAGAATTGACTTGTACTTGTCCGACGGTCTGGGGACGAGTCAAAATAAGATTCCAAAGGATACTAAGTGTGAAAGTTAGTAGATTGAGTTGTCAAAAACTATTAAGAATTTTTTATGCTCTAAACCCGTCTCCCACTTTCTGCATGGGGACACCGATTGGAGAAATTCGAGTCACGGACAGTGAGAGCTTTTGCTCCTTTATGTTCTTACTTAGTTTCAATACTAGATATAGACTCTTGCTTGTTATTATCTTGACCTGAATTGAATACCTTGCTTGCTGTACTTTAAAGTTAAAATATTTGTTGGTAGCATCTCACCACAAAAATTATCTTTGTTGTCATTTACCTACTCGAGGACGAGAAAGAATTAACCTTGGGGGTGTTCATACGACCCAAACGTATCTATAATTTTTGCTTGCTTGATACGCGAGAGGTGATAATTGCTTCTCGCCCTTCGTTGGTTACCCCAAGTGGAAGGTGAGATGCAGCGTAGCGGCAAGTTTCCCTTGGTGAAGATACCAAGGTTGAGAGTGTCGACCAGTAAGACTCCGATAATGATAAGTAGGTGGTTCGGCAAGTGATGCGACGTTTGAAGATAATCACTTGCTTCTCCTGGACCTGCACACAGAAACAAATAACTTTGCTCCCAACAAAGTTCAGAGAGGTTGTCAATCTCTCAGGTCTTGTTGTTTACAAAGGATCAAAACACAAGTGATAATGATAATGATAACAACTGGAAAGTAAAAGCAGAAAAGTAAATAAGCGTGTAAACAGTGATGAGAATATGGACCGGGGTCCCGTGATGTTCACTAGTGATGTCTCTCTCCAAAAAGACGATAAAACTGCTATGCGAGGTGAACAAATTGCAGATGGGAAATTGACAGGATTATAAACGCACCGCAATGCTAACTATGCTACAAAGAAAGGAAGAGGCTCAAAAGCATGGGTAGTACGCCAAAATAACTAGACAGAAATCCAAATGCATCTACTATTAATCATCCACCTTGAGATATCTATCCAGAACATCTCGCTGGTATTAAGTTGCGAGCCCCACCCAAAGTGTAAACCCAAAGCAACAGACAACTGCATTAAAAAGCAATTTGCGTAAAGTAAACAATCCTTGCAACCGCGGTTACAAGCACCGTTGTTTTCCCCCTTGTGGCAACATCGCATCCCCTAGACTCATGTTTCTGTCACTCAAGCGTGTCATCAGGGGGCCGGAACCCACAATCGAGCATAACGTTCCCTCTTGGAGTGACTACTTACTACTTGGCCAAAGCAATAAAAAACAACGGAGAACATGCAAGAATTACTTAGGAAAAATATATAAAAGATAAGAACCAAATATATTACTCTATCACAATCTGAACATAATCTCATAATCCATCAGATCCCATCAAACTCAGCATAGCAACAACAGAAATATTACATATGTGCCTCGATCATGTAGGGCAGTTCACGAGGTCTAAACCATTAAGAACAAAGAGGGGAGGAGAACATCACATAGCTATTAATCAGGGACCCATGGTTCAAAGGAAAGTAGTCACGACACATGCGGGAAGCGTCCATGGTGGAGGGGAAGCTCCCGGAGGTCGATCCTCCCTCCGGCAGGGTGCCGGGAAGAGGTCTGCTGGCGCTCCCGATCTTGGAAGGGCGACGGCGGCGGAACAGATGCGAGATCGCGGAAAAGGGTTCTCTCCTCGGAAGTTTTCACGTCACGGGAAATAAATAGGCAAAGGGGGGCATCCAGGGGGGCCACCAGGGGTCCAGGCGCGCCAGGTGGACGCGTGGGGCCCTGGTGGGTCCCACCCGGTCCTCCTTCGGGACTCCGGAAAGTTCCTTCACGCTGATTTTTATCTGATTTTCCCCGAATTTATGGAGCACTTTTAATATGGGGGAAAATTGAAATAAAAAATAGCAGAAAACAGAAACTGGCACTGGGGTGCACTGAGTTAGTAGGTTAGTCCAAATATGATCAAAAGTGTATGAAAGTGTATCTCGATCATAGCAATATCACACAAAACATGCATGGAGCAAGCAGAAATTATAGATACGTTTGGGACGTATCATTTCTCCATGCTTCTTTTGGTGATACTGCTATATGTTTTTATGAACTTTCATACCATTTACAACATATTTTGGACTAACCTACTAATCCAATGCCCAGTGCGAGTTTCTATCTGTTATTGTTCATCCATTTTAGAAAAAGGACAATTATAAAAGTGCTTGGAAAATTCAAGAAAAAATATAAAAAAATATCCACAACAGAAGACTTTGGAAGCCCGAAGGAGGCCCCGAGGGGGTCCACCCCCTGGCCAGGCGCCTCTCTGGAGCGGCCAGGGGGTGGCCGCGCCACCTGGCCGCGTAGGCCAGGGGGCCACCCCTCAGGCCCCCTTTGGCCTATATTTACCTCTCTCTCCAGAAACCCTCGAGGAGAGCCCCGTTACGCGATTTCGTCCACTGTTCCACCGCCGTCGCAATTCCAATCTCGGGATCGCCAGAAGAACTCGTCCCAACACTCTGCTGGAGGGAGGATTGGCCTCCATAGGCCTCTCCATCACCATGATCGCCTCCGGGATGCGCCGTGAGTAGTTCCCCTTGGACCATGGGTCCATGATCAGTAGCTAGATGATGACTTCTCTCCAATCTTGTACTTCAATGTTTAGCCCTTGTGAGCTGCCTATGATGATCAAGGAACCTTTGTATTAGTTCCTATTTTGCAATGATGTGTTTGTTGGGATCCGATGGATTATGAGATTATGTTCTGTTTGTGTTGAGTAATATATTTGGTTTACCTTTATATTTTTGTTCTTGAGTATTTTTTCATGTTCTCCGTTGTGTTTATTACTTTGGGAATGTAGTAGATTGCAAATCCAAGAGGGAGCATTATAATTGATTGTGGGTTCATGCCCCCCGATGTATAGCTTGAGTAACAGAAACATGAGACTAGGGGATGTGTTGTTGCCACGAGGGAGAAAATAGTGGTGCTTGTAACTGCGGTTGCAAGGATTGGTTACATTACGCATAGAGTGTTAAGACAATTGTCCGTTTCTTTGAGCCTACAATTTGGCTGGGGTTTGTAACTTAATACCATCGAGATGTTCTGGATAGATATCTCAAGGTGGATGATTAGTGAGTAGATGCTAATGGATAAATGGTCTACTTGTTTTGGTGTAATTCCCATACGATTGAGCCTATTTAATTTCTAGTAGCATGATTAGCATTGCCGTGCGTTTATAATTCTGTCAATTGCCCAGCTGTAATTTGTTCACCCAGCATAGTTGTTTATCGTATTTTGGGAGAGAGACATCTCTAGTGAAAGTCATGGGACCCCGGTCCATATTTCCATCATAGTTTACATCGTTCTTATTTACTGATTTCATTTCATTTCAGTCGCACTCATTATTATTTCCCCCTTTGTGTTTGATCCTTTGTAAACAACAAGGCCGTAGATATTGACAACCTCTATGAACTCGTTGGGAGCAAAGTTATTTGCGTTTGTGTGCAGGTCCACGTCTTCTGTATGCGCCAGAGCAGCATACACCTACTGTTGAGCTAGGAATCCTCCTGGTTCGATAAACCTTGCAATCCTCGTGTAAGGGAAATTTTCTGCTACTACATCCTAACCTTCCACTTCGGATAACCAACGAGGAGGTGTTTTCTACACTCATCACTAACAAAGTAGAACTTGCGCTAATTATTATACATGATGGTTGTATTAATTCAACGTGTAGAAGCATCATTAAAAGACTTCATGTGTTTGATTGAATAAGAAGTATTCAATAAAGTCGTAAATCTGAAATATTGGAATCTCAACATGAAGGAGGATATAAGAATACAAATCACTATGATATGATGAAAGTGATATGTATTATAATTGGCATGCAGACTTGTGGAAGAAACACCACAAATTACAATGATTGATTTTAAGTGCTCATGCACCTACAATCATCGTAATCATACTCCATAGGATGTTGTATGGTCTGCAAACATTTCCTTTTGCGCTAATATTATCAATGAACAAAGTCATTAAAATTCATTAAGATATACACTCACTTCATGATTAGGAACCATCCTGAATCTGACGAGGCAAAACTCCATGAGGTTATGGTGTTATAAGTTTCTAGAAAGTTTTATATGATATAAACTTCCTTTGTATTAAGATGGCGAGCAATTAAAGAATACATCTTCAAAACTGAAACCTGGATAGCAAAACTTGTATTGCTTAACTTGGTATATGAGAAGAAAATTCTCGAAAAGTAATTCAACGGAAGAATTGGAAGCTTTAACCAGGGTAATTGACCCTGCCTCCAGATAACAGAGTAACACAACGGAAAAACGTTCCGGAAAAATGAATCTGTAAAAAAGAAAGATACTAATGATGATGATCATGGTGTATAGATTGAAGTTTTGTTGATATAATAAGGTTTAATGAATACGTTCTATACAGAACAATAATCATGAGTTATCTTAATAAAACAAAACCTTGCTTGCAAACTACAAAAGAAACGATGCTATGCCTACAGACCGAGGAGCAATGAAATCATATTGAGTTACATTTAGGATTGCTTAGATCCTATCAAATAAAGCAGTTATTTATATTCTCGATAATCCTAAAGTTATTAGGAATGAATGTAACAAAAATGCTCGATTTAGCACATAATATGTTATGGCAAAATTCAATATTGATTGACTATGGAAAATGTAGCGATGCTTGAATCAATAAGATATTTCATTCACAAACGCTATTGTCAGGACCATTGCCTAGAATTTCATTCTCTTCAGATTCTGAATTTGAAGAAGGAATTGCAATTGGCACAAGGTAAGGTTGTTTTGAAATATATGGATGATAGTACCTCAAAGCGGGAATTCTCAAACTTAATGAGGTGATGAAGGGATTTTGATTAGTCAAAATATTGAGTAGACCTGCGATTGGATGAAACCGAGTGGGAGCTATGCTTGAAACCTCAAATGCGGAGAGCATTTTCCGAGAGGGAGATTTGAGAGTTATATGCTGTTATGTCTGACATAATTGGAGTAGTAACATGATGAAACTTACTCACTTATATGTATGACATATTTGAGTGGAAGCATAATCGACATTCTTATATATATACGTTGATATATATAGAATAAGGTAAATAGTATAAAAGATTATGAGCAGCAAGATGTTCTGGATAGATATCTGATTCGTCCAAAATGCATCACAATTTTATATTGTAATTCATCCTTATTCATTGATATATTTCACATTACGATGATGTTCTTATGTTGTTTTGGCTTATTTTGCATAGTTTGCAACTTTCCGGTGCCAAAGCAGCAGACGTAGGATTCAGCAGTAAAAAGTGGACGCTGAGTTGCTGAAGAAGAATTCCTCCAAATTACCTGAAAATCGACGGAGGGTATTTTCCAGAAGATTAACGAAGACACGCAGAAGAGGGGCCAGAGGTGGGCCACAGGAGCCCTAGGCGTCCACCTGGCGGGGCCCCACCCCTGGCCGTGTCGGGAGGGCGCCTGGAGCCTTGGGGACACTCCCGGCTCCCCCCCTTTGTCCTATATACTCCTCGTTACGCGAAAACCTAAAAAAGGAGAAGCTTTTACGGAGTTCCGCCGCCGCTCCGTGGCGGAAACCTACAGAGAAGAAAAAGGCTCTCCGGCGGGCAGATTCCGCCGAGGAGATGACCTCCCGGAAGGGGAGATCATCGCCATCGTCATCACCATCGTCACGGGCATCATCGAGATCATCATCAACATCATACCCAACATCAGCACCATCTCCACCACCATCCAATCTCACCTCACAAGTTTATCTTGTGTTGTAATCCGTATTATCTATCCTCTCTACTCTATTGGTGTTGATTACTACCTTGTGGTGAATGCTATTGAGTTTTGTTGGAGAAATATCATTATGTACAGATTGTTTATCATATATTTATCACCGATCATGATCTCTTTTATGTCTTGTGAGCAGTTACTTTAGTTCTCGAGGACATGGGAGAAGTCTAGTTGTTAGTAGTCATATGATGTTCAAGTAATTTGTGTTGTTTGATATTTAAGTTGTGTTGTTATTTTCCTAGTGGTGTTGTGTGAGTCGAACACTCAACACTTCGCCTTATTAAGGACCTAGGGGAATACATTGTGTATTAAGAATTCTTACGGTGGGTTGCCGGAGTGACAGAAACCTGAACCCCAGTTTGCACACTTTTGCACAAGGGACTAATGGATCCTTGATCTTACTGCTGTGGTTAGGCTTTGCCTTAATTTCTATCTTTTATTTGCGGATGCTTGCAAGATGTTTAATCATAAGAGTGCACTTATCTTAGTCTAGAAGCTGTGCTAGCATAGATCCACCCACTCAACACTTATCAGCACAACACTTGTTATCGATACGGAGTATGGCGAAAGCACGTGACTACCTTCCCATGTGTCCTCAAGAACGCTTTAGTCTTTATAAGTTCAGTTGTCAGGCTTATCCTTTGCTCAAAAGGATCAGGCCACTTTTTGCTCCTCAGTACTATTTACTTAGCTTGCTTTTATCTTATCATTGCTTATATCGAAAACCCCTAAAAAGTTATCTTTCAATGCTTGCAGTTATTCCTTGTCCAAAATCACCTATCAATACCTTTTGCTCCTCGTTGGGTTCGACACTCTTACTTATCGAAAACGCTGCAATAGATCCCTTTACGTTGAGGGTCATCAAGTAACGTTTTCTGGCGCCGTTGCCGGGGAGCATAGAGCTATTGGTAAGTGATGCTGGTAAGGAAATTTTTATATTGTTGTTTCTATTTTGCTGTTGCTGTTCTTTGTCCGTATGGACAACCTAGCTATTGGATTGTTTCTTATGGGGAAACACCCCACATCTGTGGTGGTTTTTCCTCCCCCTACTTAAATTGTGCCTTATAAAATACCAGCTGGTATTATCGATTGTGTTTTGGCTAATCATTATGCAGGAGACAGACATCCCAGTGAACACTTGCTATATTTGTCACAACTATGTTCACTATTTAAGTTTGCAGGTGTATCAATGGAGTTTGTCATGAAGAAATTGTTCTCCGTATCGCTCACAGATAAAGCTTCAGATTGGTATAAGCTTCTCGATAACTCTCATTTGCTTGATTGGCAAGAGCTTATGTCTCTCTTTTATACCAAGTTTTATCCTCTTCATGAAATTCATCGAGACAAGAATTATATCTATAACTTTAGGTCTCGTAACGGAGAAAGCATCACTCAAGCTTGGGGGAGATTGAGATCCCTAATGCTCAAATGTCCTATTCATGAGCTCCCCAAGAAAACTATACTTAAAATTTTTTATGCTAGACTTTCTCGTCAGGATAAGGAGATGTTGGATGCCTCCTCTAGTGGGGTATTTCAGACAAAAAGCGTTGAAGAAAGATGGGATCTCCTTGAAAGGATCCATAAGAATACCAAAGATTGGGAAATAGATAAAGGCATTGAATCCGCTATAAATTATGAGCATGATTATATAGAGAGCTATGTGAAAACTGATTACTTTAATACCTTTTGCTCCAAGATTGGTCTTGATTCCCATCTAATGATTGATTTTTGTAAGGACTTTGCCTCTCATATTGACTCTTCTAAGAAGAAGAAGAATCAACATCATAAACCCTTCAAAGAATCACCTATTGATATTCATGTTGCTGACCCTATTGTGCCTGCAGTTATATATGAAAAGCCTCCTTTTCCCGTAAGAATAAGGGAGCATTCTTTCGTGACAGGCATAATGAATAAGAGTGGGAGAAGAATTGATGAGTCTGGGGACCAGATTAAGGTCGATCCTCGAGTTGCATTGGTTAAGGATCTTATTACTAATGATGCGTTAGATTCCAATATAAATTTTTGTGCTGTTTCCACTAACCTTGTCATAACCAAGAATAAAGGCCCAATTTCAGGTACTCTAGTAGTATCTATTAAAATAGGAGATCACAATTATTATGGGCTATGCGATTTGGGATCGAGTGCTAGTGCTATCCCGTATTCACTTTATCAAGAGATCATGGGTGAAATTTCACCTTGTGAACTTGAAGAAGTTGACGTTACTATTCATCTTGCAAACAGATCAACTATCTCTCCTATCGGAATTGTGAGAGACGTTGAAGTTTTATGCAGAAAGGTAAAGTATCCTACCGACTTTCTAGTACTTGGTTCAGTAAGGGATAATTTTGTCCTATTATTTTCGGTAGACCTTTTCTCAGAACCTGTGGAGCTATAATAGATTGCAAGATAGGTAAAGTTTATGTTGAATTCAATGGTGAGCCATATGAATTTAACTTTTCTAAGTTCTCTAAGCAGCCTCGTGGTACTGATTTGCCTAGTAATGATAAGATTATTGAAGATATTGCTTCCATTGCTATTCCTCCTAATGATCCTTTGCAGCAATATATGGAGGACCACGAGAATGATTTGCATATGCAGGAGAGGAATGAGCTGGATGAAATATTCTTAAGACAACCTGCTATCCTAAAGCACAACCTTCCAGTTGAGCCTTTGGGAATTTTATCGAAACCAAAAGAAGATCCAGTGTTTGATCTTAAACTTCTTCCTGATTTTCTCAAATAAGCTTATTTAGATGAAAAGAAAGTATATCCTGTTATTATCAATTCTAACCTTTCGGGGTATGAAGAAGAGCGACTATTGGAAATACTTCGCAAACATCGAGGTGCGATTGGCTATACCCTTGATGACCTTAAGGGGATTAGTCCGTCTAGTTGTCAACATAGTATCAACCTTGAGCCTGATGCTAAACCAGTTGTTGATCATCAACGACGGTTGAATCCGAAAATGATGGATGTTGTAAGGACTGAGATTCTCAAGCTTCTAGACGCAGGTATTATCTACCCTATAGCTGATAGTAAGTGGGTAAGCCCGGTTCATTGTGTTCCAAAGAAAGGAGGAACAACTGTGGTTCCCAATGATAAGAATGTTGGATATGTGCCCTAGAGGCAAATTAATAAAGATATTTGTCACATATCTGTTTGTTCATAATACGTTATATATTGTGCTAGAACTGTATTAAGCGGAAACATTAATACACGTGTGATATATAACAACCTGGTCCCTAGTTAAACTCAGGCATACTAGCTCATTGGGCAATTGATGATCAAGGTTTCCTGATCATGAGAACATAATAGTCTATTGAAAATGAGGTCATATCATTAGGAGAATGATGTGATGGACACACACCCACCTTAAGCATTGCAGTGTGATCAAGTCACATAAGTCCATCATTGCGATGACTTAATAACATAGTGACTGAATCCTTAGACCGTGATGATCATACATAATTGCTATCTACTAGGATGCTTTGAGTGCATTAACCGTTACACTGAAACATGGTAACTGAAAAGGTGTATCTTGGGTATTCCGAAGTAGATATGTTGAGGAGTATGAAATAGATCAGAGCGGTTTTTGTCAATCCGAGTGACGGATAGGTACTCTGGGCCCACTCGGAGGTGTTGCATCAATAGCTTGCAAGCAAGTGACTAGGTCACGAGAGATGTAATATTCACAGACGAGTAAAAATGTTATGTCGGAGACGAGGAAGAACTAGGTATTGTATACCGACGATCATACCTCGGACAAACATAGTACCGAAGCACAAAGGGATCAAGTCATATTGTTAACGGTTCAACAACGATGAAGTTTATTCGATGGAAGCGTAGGGGCACATCAAGGATTGTAACCAGATCCCACATGGTGGTCATTGGTCAGAGAGTGTCTCGATCATGTCTACTGTTTCCCGGACCGTAGGGTGTCACACTTACGGGCAATCGATGCATTAAGGATTGATTCGGGATCATCGGTGAAAAGAGAGAAAACACCGGAAATGTACCGGGAGGTGCCGGAAGCTGTTCCGGATATTTTGAAAGGTTCAAAATAATATATATTAATGTTTAAATATGTTTTATTATTTGATTGATAGAATTAAATATTAAAAATTATTTAAATAATTAAGTAAAAAGGTGAAAAGGTATTTGGGCCTTAAAAGGCCCATGAGGGGAAAGGGGGAGCCTCCCCCCTTGGGCTTGGCGCCAAGGGAGGGGCACATCCCCCCTCCTAGCCGCACCACTCCCCCCCTTGGGGGTTTAGTCCCACATGGGGGAAGGGGAGGGGGTGGAGCCCCTCCTTGGCCTATATAAGGAGGGGTGGGGGTGCCTTTTTTCAACAGAACATTGAGTTTCTCTCTCTCTCTCTCTCACATTCTCCGACCTAGAGCGGACTCCCATGGTTTGGAGTTTGCACCTGGTTGGGGGTTTCACCATCATCCGGACGCCGTCGCGCTGCCGGAATCGGGATCCGGATCAATCTTCTTTCCGCTGCTCTTCTGGTTTAGAGCCTGGAGGGACGTCGGTTGCACCGTACGTGTGTAATCCCGCGAGGCACTACACGTGTGGTGCTACTTCATCGTCGGAGGTTCTTCAACACGATAGGGAGGTCGTAGGATCAGAGTCTACGCCAACCACGTTCGAGGAACGTTTCCCTCTTTCGGTCTTCAAAGGTATGAACACCGATTCCTTCCGTTACATACATCAGCATAGCATCGATCTTGGGTTCGGGACTCGTAGGTAGGAAATTTTTTGTTTTCTGCGCCGATCCCCAACAGTGGTATCATGAGCAAGGCTATGCGTAGATGTATTGTACGGGTAGAACACATCTAGGATGTGGGCATCAATTCTCCAATTGTTAACCACCCACGTGTACTCGTTTAGCGTTGCGGCAATGTCCTGATGAAGCGGCCCCGACCGACCTTACGCGTTTACGCGAGACTGGTTCCACGCTTGACATATGGCTTGTACCATATAAGTGGCTGGGGGGTGTTGATGCCCCCAAAACGTAAGGGATCGAGATAGTCTTTGCGGGTAAGTTAACCCAATATATTGATTCGACACAAGCGGAGCCAAAGAGTATTTATAAGCTTTGACAGTTGAGTTGCCAATTTAACCGCACCTGAAATATACTTGCTTGCAACAAAAGATAAGTGCTAAAGGTAATATGATAGTGATGGTGACGACAGCAAAAGTAAACAGCAAAAGTAACAACTAATAACCAGCAGGATTGAAAACACTGTAGGCTAGGGAGATGGATGGTTGGGCGCTGCATGGATGAGAGTGAACATGTAATAGATTCTAACACGGGGCAAGGCACACAGAAAAGCAGTGATCATCTAGGAAAATATCAAACATTAGGCATGTATCCCGTAGGTAGTTGTGCGTGCTTGCAATAAGAACATGCACAATATCTTTTGTCCTACCATCCCGCTACGAACGGGGCCAAAGGGAACTTATGGAGATTAAGGTGCTCCTGTCAAAGAGCACCGGAACAAATCAATAAACTCAATGGATACATGGGATCCTCAAATTATGGACCATCCCCTTTGGTGTCCCAAGCTGTCACATTTGGGATCGCCGGTTCCGGACCATAATAGGTGCATACAACTCATAGATAGGATCAAGAACACAAATATATTCATGAAAATACATAGGGTTCAGATCTGAAAACATGGCACTCGGGCCCAAAGTGACAAGCATTAAGAGCAACAAGTTGAAGCAAAGAAGATAAACACCAATCTAGATGATAGGCAACATGCCCACAACAATCTGACGAACTATTACATGATCTAACTCATCCAATCCCTACCATCCCCTTTGCCTACAACAGGGAATTACTCACACATGTGAAGAGAAGTCATGGAGGAGCAATGGATTGGTGACGGTGATGACGATGGCGACGATCTCCCCTCTCCGGAGGCCAAATCAACCTCCAGATTAGCCCTCCCGAAGAAGAACAGAGGGTGGCGGCGGCTCCGCGATGGAAACTGGAAAAGCGACTCCTCTTCTGGGGTTTTCCCGTCACGAGAATAAATAGGAGCATCGGTAGGGCACCAGAGGAGGGGGTAGGCGCCCAGGCGGCCAGAGGGCGCGGCCCCACCCCTGGCCGCGCCAGGGGGGCGCCTGGGGCCCCTAGGTCTCCCCTCTGGTCCCACTTCTGGCATCTGGCTCCTTCGGGAGCGTGGATTTTCTGGTATTTTTCTGGGAATTTTCTGGGACACCTAAAAATCCATTTTCCTGCACACAATAAAACCATACAGGCACCTCTGCTGAAAACAGCGTTAGTCTGGGTTAGTTTCGTCCAAATCATGCAAGAATGAGGGAAAAACAATAGCAAAAGTGTTTGGAAAAGTAGATACGTTTGAGACGTATCAACTCCCCCAAGCTTATTATATTGCTTGTCCTCAAGCAATTCAGTTCAACGAACTGGAAGCGACAAAGAAAACTTTGACAAACTCTTTTGCTTCATTATATGTATATAAGCATGTACTACGAAAAGAGTTTAGCAAGTATTGAAACAATGCTGTAAGGACAATGCATGAAGCAATTCTTCTTTCATGTGATCAATCACAAACAACTAAAAGTAAATAATATGTTACTGAAAATCAAGACAGGATCACAATGCACATAGCTTGAACATACTTGAGTGGCATTTCGCTAGCCTCCATGAGTGAAGCAAAACATAAATGCAGAAACTCCTCCGGAGTTTTAAAGGTGACTAGAACTCAGTATTTCAGACTAGCAATAACACAAGCATGCAGAAGACAATGTAATACTTTGGGATAATGCAAGTTACACTAAGAATGACAATTATGCTCTCATAGTTGGTGCTTTGAAGAAAGAAGGGGAGACTCTCAAACCGTGGCTTTTGATGGCAAGGTTGAAAACCCGTGAAAGGAAGCAAAGACTAAGGATGTGCTAGAGCTCTTGGTTTTGAAAACAGAGATAAAACTCTTTTGAGAGGTGTAACTTTCCAGTCAACGGTGAACGGTAAAGGTCTCTCAATATCTCCCATGCCAACCATATTAATGCCTTTTGCTTACACATATTCCCTTATCCATAAATCCTTTGATGGTCTACGGAACCTTTTATTTTTCCTCAAGGATGGAAGGAGGGTATCGTTCCATCTATCATAAGCAGCATTTGGTCCATTTCACTCCATCATCAAGTATGGTGGAGGTGTAACTCTCATATTTTTTACTTGACTAGTTAAAACTTCCATCAAAATATTTTTGGCATGCAAGATACTGATTTCCCCTCACCGCACCATGAGCTTGTACGGTTACAAAAGGGAAGCTTTCGAATAAATTTCGAGATGGCACATGATAGTCTAAGTTAGGAGTGGACGGTAAATACCACATATAGGTAGGTATGGTGGACTCAAATGGAATAACTGGTTTCAAGGATTTTGGATGCACAAGCAGAATTCCGCTTATTGTGAGTGAAGGCTAGCAAAAGACTGGGAAGCGACCAACTAGAGAGCAATAACTGTCATAATCATGCAGAGCGACAAAGCAACATTGAATCGGGCATGAAAGTGATATAACTATTGTGAAACAAAAAGATCATCAAGGCATAATAGACTTTTTAGTCATAAACATGTGTGAACATGTGCCAAGTCAATCCAAAAATTCTCCGAAGGGAAATACCACTTCAGTATGCCAAACCATGAACGATGCAATGCATATAAATCATTTCAACAACACATTATTTACTCTATCTATTTGAGACTAGCCACAAGGAAAGCATGAACACTGGGAAAGCATTGTAAACATAGCACTATGTCGCTACAAGCTGGTCTCTAGATCATAAGTACAGACATATGTAAAAAAGTAGAAACAAGAAGAGTTCATACCGGTTTTCCTTGTTGCTTCCCTTCCACCGATCTTCCACATTACTGCCTGGTCACTTGCACGATTGAACGTGGGAAATATTATCAAATGCCATCACGGACTCGAGCTGAACTCTGAAAACAAAGCAAACTAAAGAGAGAAAGGAAATCTTTTTGGGTTTTTAAAAGGTTTAAACGAGAGCAAAAGAAAATAGAAAATCTTTTTGTTGTTTTTGCAAAGAAAGAAAGAAAGAAGAACAAGTAATGTTATTTTCTCTTCAAACACTTCATGTCCCAACTCAAGGTAGAGCTCATAAAGCTCTCTCATAATATTTTTGTTGTTTTCCATAAAGCCTAACTAGTGAAAATAAAAACAAGAAACGAAAAGATTTAATTGCAAGATCTAAAGATATACCTTCAAACACTTACTTCCCCGGCAACAGCGCCAGAAATATCTTGATGTCTACGCACGCTTCTATTCTTGTAGACTATGTTGGGCCTCCAAGCGCAGAGGTTTGTAGGACAACAACAATTTCCCTCAAGTGGATGACCTAAGGTTTATCGAACTCAGGGAAGTAGAGGTTGAAGATGGTCTCTCTCAAGCAACCCTGCAATTAAGATACAAGAAGTCTCTTGTGTCCCCAACACACCTAATACAACTAAGAGTTGTATAGGTGCACTAGTTCGGCGAAGAGATGGTAAAATATGGGTGATACGTGTGATAAAACGAAGTAATATAAATCTGTAATAAAAAGTGCAGCAAAGAAACAAGTAAAAAAAGTGAGTGCAAACGGTGTAACAATGATGGAAACAAGGCCTAGGCTTCATACTTTCACTAGTGGCAACTCCCAACAACATTAACATAGTATAATCACATGATATTTCCCATAAGACGTACTCGGAGGTCATTCCTTTGTGGTCAAGAGAGGACGAGAATTGTGTAGGGCTACAAAAGCACACCTCAGAGTTCGTAGTTCTCAATCTATGGATTTCCCAATGTCACCGCGGTCATCCAAAGAGAGTACCACAATCACCACAACATATCTAAAGGATAGTCAAAGACAAGCACAAAGAGACTCTCAATATTCAATCCACACACAAAAGAGAAAATCACTCATGATAATATTCTTCTAACCCATGTCCAATAGGCCGCTGTCACCTTGTTCTCGGAGATTATACTAGATAAGATCAATTGAGTACATTAATACAATACATAGAGGAAGGGGAAATATCATGGGATCACCCTAGATTAACATAGCCTATGATCACAACAAAGATCACATCATGGGAGAGAGAGAAACCACATAGATCAAGATATAAGCCTTAGCCCCGAGGGGAACTACTCACACATGGACATGGTGAGAGGGAGAGTTGTTGATGGAGAGGTGCAGCCCGGAGGAGATGAAGGAGACGGCAACGGCGGCGGCCACGACCACGACCTTTGTGGGCAGCGACCCTTGGCCCCTTCTTCTTCCTTGGAGATGGTGCTGCTATGGAGATTGATCTCCCCCTCAATACGGCTGCCAAGGGGGAGGAATTTTCGTGGTGCCCTTTGACCTAGGTTTCCTCTCTTTATATAACTCTCGGATTCCCGTCATCCAGATTACATCTTCTGTATTTATGGGTTTCTGGAAGCATCCGAACTCTGATTGGGCCGACTTTTATATCTAAATTCACCGGAAAAAAAATTCCCTACAACTTTTTAGTTTTAAGTTTTTCCGTTTGAGGCCATCTTCTAGCCTTTCCGAGGCGATCTTTAAAACCTGTCTGGTGGGGACAGATTTCGGGAGAGTTAGAGTCCAACTCCTACAAGGCTCCTTTTTGTGATTTTTCCTTTATCCAAGTAATTCGTACACATAAAGTACAAAAACAAGAACTTGTGCACTCTTGCAACCATGAATAGGTTAGTTCCAAAATATGTTATAAAAAGATATGAAAGTGTATCAAAAGCATAGCAATATCACACAAAACATGCATGGAGCAAGCAGAAATTATAGATACGTTTGAGACGTATCAACATCCCCAAGTTTAATTCCTGCTCGTCCTCGAGTAGGTAAATGATAACAAGCATAATTTCTATGGTGACATGCTAGGAACCATATAAGAACTTTGAAAATAGAGCAATCAAATCATGCAATTCAATTCAAGTCTTAACAAGCAAGAGTCTATATTAGCATTGAAACAAGCAACATAAGAACATAAAGGTGCAAGAGCTCTCGCTGTCCGTGACTCGAATGTCTCCAAATGGTGTTTGCGTGCAAGAAAGGGATATGAGAATACGAGAGAAAGTATAATTTTGTTGAGAACTCAATCTACTAAAGTTTCACACTTGGTCTTCTTTGGAATCTTATCTTGACTCATCCCCAGACCACTAGTCAGGTACAAGTCAAAATGATCCACTCCTTTTCGACCTTTTGAGCACTCATGCAATGGATGAGCGTAAGCAAGAAAGTTGACACTTAGGATGGCAAAGAGAGAATAGGTGGAGGAGGAAGACAAAAATGTTGTGAAAGGCTCACATCAATGAGGACAATCATAGGCGAGAGAAAGCCAAAAGATAGATATGATGTGAGGAGTAGGAATTGGCATGCAACGGATGCACATGTGAGCTAAAAGCTCTCCAAGGGAACTAGTGGGGGTGCACCTAACTTGCTTTCTCAAGAAGACCTAGAGCTCGTTTGAGGAGGCTCATCATTGGAATATACAAGCCAAGTTCTATAGTGTGAAGGTCCCCACATAGCTATATGCATGATGATAATCTCTATGGAGTACAAGGGATAGAGGATGAAGTACTAGTGTGGATCTCTCAAAAGGAATAGTAGTGTGCCCCCTTCTCTCTTTTTATTTTTCTTTTTCTCTTTTTTCTATTTTTTTGTATTTTTTTGGTGGCCTCAATGGCTCTTTCTATTTAACTCTCATTTGTCCTCTTTGGGATCTTTTATTTTGTCCACTTTGGGATCTTTTCCTCACTTAAGGGCAACACTCTAATTTACAAGAGGGTATAGAAGATCTTTCACACTTTACAAGGTACTCAAATCATAAAGAAGATGTAGCTATCATGATGTATGCAATGTATGCCTCTGCCAGTGTAGCAGGAACATGTATGACATGAAGATCAAGTCATGAAGAGGTGGATGTTGCATGGCAATGTATCTTGGAAAGGCTATGGAAATGCCTTGATAGGTAGGTATGGTGACTGTTTTGAGGAAAGATATAAGGAGGTTTATGATGACAGAGCTTATCATGCCAAGGGTTTGGATGTACCGGCGAAGGTGGACTCCAACTCTCGGAGTGAGAAGAAGACAATGCACGGCACATGAGAGGCTAGCAAATATGAGGAGGTGGAAGTGTCAACTTTCAATACTTACATTAGTCCGAAGAACTCATGCACTTATTATCGGTAACTCTCAATCTAATAAGGAGGTTTCACAAAGAGACAAGTACCCCGAGGAGGAGTGTATGGGGGTTTGGTTATCCTTGCGCATCCTCGACTCATGGTACGTGAGTGTACTCTGATATCCGATCCCTCCAAAGATTAGCGATCCATCTAGTAGCTAGAGTTCTCAACTATTCTTGTAGGTTTTTGAAAATAAACACGGATTGCCCAAAATACGACACCTATCACTAATAGTCTAGAGCTCTTGACACCAAAAGTTCAAACATTACTCACATCAAGACCTCAAAACTATTGCAAGTTACTACTAAAATTGAATAGCAGCCTCAATTACCTACTCTCAAACAAGACACAACTCAGTGCAACAACCAACTCTCTTGAAAAGATAAACATGAAAACTAAAGAGAGTTCCAGCAATAAACTAAACAAAAGCCAAGGCTCTTGCTAAAGGCAAACTAAGACTAAAACTAAACATGGTAGTAGCTACGAAAAAATAAAGAACACATAACAGCAAAAAGATAGGCATGAAGAATCCTATGATGTGTTCTAGATTTTGAAAGTGGAGCTTGTTTCTCTCCCACGCAAAGTAAGACGGGATCTAACTTGTTATGAACAGCAATCAAAGCTAAAGAAAATTAAAAATTAAACCTAAGAGCGAGACGCTCCAAGCATAGCACAGAACGCATGAAGTGATAAAAATATAGTGAGACGAAGGACGAAGTGATGATTGTTGATGGAGAAGGGGATGCACGGGGGCATCCCCAAGCTTAGACGCTTGAGTCTCCTTGAATATTTATTGGGGATGCATGGGTGCATCCCCAAGCTTGAGCGCTTGACACTCCCGGATCTTCTTTCATCATCTTCCATCGCACACTTGAAAACTCCCTTCATACATAACTCATCATAAGCTGATTAGAGAGGTTAGTACCCTTAATAAATAATTTTTCCCACTGGATATAAAGATATTCTTGAAGAGCTACTGTTTCTCAAGATTTCCAAAAGGTTTTTGCAAAGAAAAAGCAAGCTTAAGGTTTGCAAAAGTTAGGAGAGACAAAATGTGGCAGAATCTGTGAAAAACAGAAAAGCAGGTAGTAAAGAATTTTTTAGGGGTACTTCTGCAACTTGAATCAAAAAACTCAGAACATACGAAAGTTCCGTGATTGTATAGAGCACGCTGTGTAAAAAATTCAGCTCAAAAAGATGAACTGGGATTTTGCTATGATTTTTCCCGTCACGAGGACAGAATCTGTTTTCTGGACAGCATGTCACAACTTTCACTTCCCTTTTCATATGAGGCTATAATTGGCACCAAGCTTGAAAAGTAAAGATACAATGATGTTGCTACAGTAGTAACAATCATCAAGACCACTAAAAACAGAAAGTAAAAACTCAAAGTAAAGATAACAAGGGTTGTCTCCCTAGAGCTCTTTCTTTATAGCCATAAAGATAGGCTTAAGATTTTAGTAATGCTCTCGTAGGAATAAGAGTTGAAGAACAAAATAGAGCATCAAGAAGCAAATACCAAACACATTTAAGTCTAACATGCTTCCTATGCAAAGGGATATTATAGAGGAATAACTCATTGAAGCATAAAGATATTAGCATAGGAAGGCAAAACAAGTGCAACTTCAACACTTTCAACATAAAGAGAGGGAACTCGATATTATTGAAATATCTATAAGCATATGTTCCCCTCTCATAAGAATTTTCAGTGGGATCATGAATAAACTCAACAATATAAGTATCACATAAAAAATTCTTATCATGATCCACAAGCATAGAAAATTTGTTACTCTCCACGTAAGCAAAATCCTTCTCATTAGTAATAGTGGGAGCAAACTCAAGAAAATAGCTATCACATGAATCATTCTTACCATGATACACTTCCAAACATTCATTATTTATAGCATAAGTGTCATCACAATAATCATCATAGATAGGAAGCAAAGAATCATCAAAATAAATTTCCTCATCAAAACTTGGGGGGCTAAAAAGATCATCTTCATCAAACGTAGCATCCCCAAGCTTATAGCTTTGCATATCATTAGCATCAAAAGTATTCAAAGAAGACATGCAAATAACATTACTACTATCATGAATGTTGTGCAAATAGTAAAGCTCCATAGGCTTTTTGATTTTCTCTTCAAACACTTCATGTCCCAACTCAAGGTAGAGCTCATAAAGCTCTCTCATAATATTTTTGTTGTTTTCCATAAAGCCTAACTAGTGAAAATAAAAACAAGAAACGAAAAGATTTAATTGGAAGATCTAAAGATATACCTTCAAACACTTACTTCCCCGGCAACGGCGCCAGAAATAGCTTGATGTCTACGCACACTTCTATTCTTGTAGACTATGTTGGGCCTCCAAGCGCAGAGGTTTGTAGGACAGCAGCAATTTCCCTCAAGTGGATGACCTAAGGTTTATCGAACTCAGGGAAGTAGAGGTTGAAGATGGTATCTCTCAAGCAACCCTGCAATTAAGATACAAGAAGTCTCTTGTGTCCCCAACACACCTAATACAACTAGGAGTTGTATAGGTGCACTAGTTCGGCGAAGAGATGGTAAAATATGGGTGATAGGTGTGATAAAACGAAGTAATATAAATCTGTAATAAAAAGTGCAGCAAAGAAACAAGTAACAAAAGTGAGTGCAAACGGTGTAACAATGATGGAAACAAGGTCTAGGCTTCATACATTCACTAGTGGCAACTCCCAACAACTTTAACATAGTCTAATCACATGATATTTCCCATAAAACATGCAATGGAGACATACTCGGAGGTCATTCCTTTGTGGTCAGGAGAGAACGAGAATTGTATAGGGCTACAAAAGCACACCTCAGAGTTCGTAGTTCTCAATCTATGAATTTCCCAATGTCACCGCGGTCATCCAAAGAGAGTACCACAATCACCACAACATATCTAAAGGATAGTCAAAGACAAGCACCAAGAGACTCTCAATCTTCAATCCACACACAAAAGAGGAAATCACTCATCATAATATTCTTCTAACCCATGTCCAATAGACTGCTGTCACCTTGGTCTCGGAGATTATACTAGATAAGATCAATTTAGTACATTAATCCAATACATAGAGGAAGGGGAAATATCATGGGATCACCCTAGATTAACATAGCCTATGATCACAACAAAGATCACATCATGGGAGAGAGAGAAACCACATAGATCAAGATATAAGCCTTAGCCTCGAGGGGAACTACTCACACATGGACATGGTGAGAGGGAGAGTTGTTGATGGAGAGGTGCAGCCCGGAGGAGATGAAGGAGACGGCGACAGCGGCCACGGCCACGGCCACGGACACGGCCTTTGGGGGCAGCGGCCCTTGGCCCCTTCTTCTTCCTTGGAGATGGTGCAGCTGTGGAGATTGATCTCCCCCTCAAGAAGGACTCTGATTGGGCCGAATTTTATGTTTAAATCCACCAGAAAAAAATTCCTTTAACTTTGTAGTTTTAAGTTTTTCCGTTTGAGGCCGTCTTCTAGAGTTTCCGAGACGATCTTTAAAACCTGTCTGGTGGGGACAGATTTCGGGAGAGTTAGAGTCCAACTCCTACAAGGCTCCTTTTTGTGATTTTTCCTTTATCCAAGTAATTCGTACACATAAAGTACAAAAACAAGAACTTGTGCACTCTTGCAACCATGAATAGGTTAGTTCCAAAATATGTTATAAAAAGATATGAAAGTGTATCAAAAGCATAGCAATATCACACAAAACATGCATGGAGCAAGCAGAAATTATAGATACGTTTGGGACGTATCAGGGTGCCATTAAAAGACTCTAGGATAAGTGTGGCGTAAACTCCACCAAATAAATCTCCCTTGTTACCGTTCGTAGCAAGGCGTCGAGCAATTAAGGCACCCACATTATAATCAAACCTCCCCGAGAGGGCGGTTGCCAGGATAGCAATATAATACGCAAAATACCTGAGGTGTGGGAACAAGATGCTGGAGATTTTCGACCGATGAATATCCCTTGTATCCATGCTACAGAGAGAGTTGAAGACGGTCCTCAGCTCGGAGGGCTGAGAGCTCATCTTCGCCGTCAGTCCAGCGTTCGGCACACCTGTTATTTCACAAAACTTTTCCAAAGGCATGGTCAAAAGATCATTGTAAATTTAAAACTCAACAGAACCATTATCAATGTTACATCTAAAACTGTTAATGAAACAGGAGGTGAGTTTTTGATACTTGGCAACACGGCACGTTGCGAGCCGCGTCAGACCTGCATTAGCACAAAGATTATAGAACTCCTCCTTAATTCCTCCAGCTTCAAGGAATTCATTGCACGGGAAAGTCATTGCACATGCTGGATTTGTATCCTCCAACAACTCTAAGGGCACATGATCTTCGTTGTAGATCACCCTAGCAGTCGAGGGTGAAGCTCCAGCTCTTGTAACTCGATCGGACCGCTCGGGCCTTTTCTTCCCAAGCCACCCCTTTGCTCTTCCTAGCAAACTCATTTCTGAAATTTGTGAAAAATTACAAAAACAAGGATTTAAACAAAGTGAGTTAAGGCAAACTACTCAACCCACTTACCTAAGGCAAAAAATTGCATCAAAACTTGGAAAATAAACTTCTACACATGCATGCAAGCTCATCTAAACAGCACCAAGAACTACTAAATACTCACAAATGAAGCCACCAACCAAAAATCTATTTGGAGGAGTGGAGGAGTTACATACCAGGGAGTATTTGCCCAAAATCTTAGCTCAAATGATGGGTCGTAGAGAGAGATCGAAATTCTGGACGAAGAGCAGCAAGAACACAAGAACAAAGTGCAGAACTCGTGTTTTTGGAGAGAGAGGAAAGAGGAGAAAGAAGACTTACCTGGCTGGCTGCCCTGTGGGCCCCAGGCGCCCTATGGGCGCGGCCAGGGGGCAGACCGCGCCAGCTGGCCGCCTGGGCCACTGGTGGCCCTCCCTGGTCAGCCCCAGGTACCTCTGGGTCACTCCTGGCATGGAAATTTTTATTTTTATTTTTCTGGATTTTTTCTGAAAACTTCACTGTTGAAAATTTCTCGGAGTTCAAAAAGTTGCAAAACTTTCTGAAAACTTAAAGCGGTGATTAATATTGTGAAGCTTCAAAAACACAAAAACTTGGTACAGCAAAGAGAATAAAAGTTAAAGCAAATGAAAACATAACAAGCTTAACTTTTTACCTATATAAAACAAGCTGACTAGTAAGGTTGATCAAGTCTTGCCAACAACTCGGCGATATATAGAACAAGAAGTCTCACCTCTTATGAAGTGATCATTGCACCTTTACTTTAATAGACATTGTCCCCACCATAATGGTTTTGTATTTGTGGTGCACATGTAGTGGACAGTCCCATTCTCCAATCTTCACGGTCTCAACATTCTCTATAGAGTTAAGGCCATGCCTCTTGTCGATCTTCTTTGGAAAATACATCGTGTGTTCTTTATCATCAACGTTGAAAGTGACCTGCGGTGTTAAGAAAAGGTCTACCAAGAATAATGGACATGCTCCCATCCTCGGGCATGTCAAACACAACAAAATCTGTAAGGATCAAACAGTTAGCAACTTCAACGGGAACATCCTCACAAATACCAATGGGGACATTTGTTGACTTGGCAGCAATCTGAAGAGAGATATCTGTAGGGATTAGTTTCTCTAAACAAAGCCTCTTGTAAAGAGAAAAAGGCATAACACTCACTCCTGCACCAAGATCACATAAAGCAGTTCTGACGTAATTATTCTTTATGGAGCAAGGAATGGTGGGTATACCTGGATCACCAAGCTTCTTAGGAATCTTGCCACTGAAAGAGTAGTTAGCAAGCATAGTAGATATTGCCTCATTAGGAACTTTTCTTTTATTTGTGACAATATCTTTCATATATTTCGAGTAGGGAGGTAACTTAATAGCATCAGTCAAAGGGATTTGAAGAAAAATAGGTCTCATCCATTCACAAAATTTATTATAGTGCTCTTCTTCTTTAGATTTGAGGGACTTACCTGGAAAGGGCATGGGTTTCTGTATCCATGGTTCTCTTTCCTTACCATGTCTTCTCGCGATGAAGTCTTCTCTAGAGTACTTCTTGCGTTTATCGGGTGTTTCTTCTTCTCTTACCTCGGGAGAATCATCCTTCTCCGTGTCCTTTTCTTCAGGCTCGACACCGTCTTCTGTTTCAGCATCAGAGATAGATATGCTGTTAGGATCAACAGCTGGCTTTTCACTTATAATAGGATCATCGGGATTGTCAGCCTCCTTATGTTTCTTCTTCTTTTTCTTCGGAGAGCTAACAGTCTCGTCTTCTTCTTGTACTTGAGAATCTTGCTCGATCCTCTTTGTATGCCCCTCAGGATAGAGTGGGTCCTGGGTGTGTGTTCCACCCCTAGTTTTGATGCCATAAGCTTGTATGTCCTGTTTGGCATTATTAGCAAGCAAATCTTTTTGCACATTAGAAATTTGTTCAAGCTGAGTTTGAACCATATGAAAATGCTTAACAAGACATTTAACATCATTAACTGTTCTTTCTAGAACACCACACAAACTTTTGATAGCAAGAGAGTTATCATGCAACTGACTTTGTATCCTCCTATTAAAATGGTCTTTCTTAATAATAAAATTATCAAGCTCATCTAAGCATTGGTCGGGAGGCATACCTTTAGGGATGTCACTTTTAGTAAAGTCTAATAGAGAGTGTACCTCTACCAAGGGAGGGCGAGTGGTAGGCTCACGCAACTTCTCAACAGGCGGTAAATTCTTCACGTCTTCGGCTTTAATACCTTTCTCATTTATAGACTTCTTTGCTTCTAGCATATCTTTGGGGCTCAGAACAAGCATGCGCCTATTTTTCGGTGGTAGAAGTGGTTCAGGAACGGACCAATCTTCATAGTTCTTGGCAATTTTGCACATTAATTCTTCTGCATCGTCCGGTGTTCTTTCCCTGAAAACACAACTAGCACAACTATCCAGGTAGGATCTGGATTCATCGGTTAAACCAACGTAAAATATATCAAGCAGTTCATTATTGGGGACTCCATGTCCCGGCATAACCTTAAGTAAATCACAAAACCTCCCCCAAGCTTTAGGGAGGTGCTCATCCTGCAATTGTTTAAAGTTATAGATTCTTTGCAAAGCATCATGTTGCATATGAGATGGGAAATATTTATCAACAAAGAATTGGACTAAGTCCTGAGGACTCTTAATGGAACCATAGGGTAGTGCATCGTACCATGATTTAGCGTCTTCCTTCAAAGAAAAAGGAAAAATCTTGGCCACATAGAAGTTTCGTATCTTCTCATCAGTAGTGAATAGGTTACCTAGCTCAGCGAGTTTGGTCAAGTGTGCTATAGCATCATCATTTTCTCTGCCATAAAAGGGGTCATCCTCGACTGTAGATATAAGTGAAAGATCAACAGAGAAATCATAATCAGGATCAATGATGCATATAGGGGATGTGGCAAATTTAGGATCAGGAATAAATTTGTTCTTCATGGAGTGCTTTTTGAGCAGCTCCTTAACAGCACCAGGGTCAGAGTCGACACACTCTCTGAGTTCCCTGCAAAAATCATCATCAAGAGTAACATAATCATCATCAAGGATTCTCTCCTTGAGTTCATCTAAGCACGGGTAACCAAAGGTTTTGCAGGTAGGAATATAGGTAGCAGGGGTCTCGGTCTTGGATTCTGCTGCAGCCTTAGCAGTCTGAGTTTCAATATAGTAGCCAAGAAAAGTAGTATCATCAAGAGTAGTGGAAGCATCATCAATAGTATCGAACATAGTGACAGACTCAGTAGAAGCCTCATGTGGTGGCGGTGAAGTAAACTTATTCATAACAGAAGGTGAATCAAGTGTAGCACTAGTGTTCAGAACAGTACCTTTTCTTGTACGAGATGGTAAGATCGGAGCCTTGGGGTCTCCTTTCTTACCCATAGCGGATGATGTGCAGCAGGCAGGATACTTCAAGTAGACTTGTAAATATTGCTATGCTCCCCGGAAATGGCGCCAAAAAACGCTGCTTGATTCCCCACAAACGTAAGGGATCGAGATAGTCTTCGCGGGTAAGTTAACCCAATTTATTGATTCGACACAAGGGGAGCCAAAGAGTATTTATATGCTTTGACAGTTGAGTTGTCAATTCAACCGCACCTGAAATATACTTGCTTGCAACAAAAGATAAGTGGTAAAGGTAATATGATAGTGATGGTGACGACAACAAAAGTAAACAGCAAAAGTAACAACTAATAACCAGCAGGATTGAAAACACTGTAGGCTAGGGAGATGGATGGTTGGGCGCTGCATGGATGAGAGTGAACATGTAATAGATTCTAACACAGGGCAAGGCACACAGAAAAGCAATGATCATCTAGGCAAATATCAAACATTAGGCATGTATCCCGTAGGTGGTTGTGCGTGCTTTCAATAAGAACTTGCACTACATCTTTTTTCCTACCATCCCGCTACGAACGGGGCCAAAGGGAACTTATGGAGATTAAGGTGCTCCTGTCAAAGAGCACCGGAACAAAGCAATAAACTCAATGGATACAAGGAATCCTCAAATTATGGACCATCCCCTTTGGTGTCCCAAGCTGTCACCTTTGGGATTGCCGGTTCCGGACCATAATAGGTGCATACAACTCATAGATAGGATCAAGAACACAAATATATTCATGAAAACACATAGGGTTCAGATCTGAAAACATGGCACTCGGGCCCAAAGTGACAAGCATTAAGAGCAACAAGTTGAAGCAAAGAAGATAAACACCAATCTAGATGATAGGCAACATGCCCAGAACAATCTGACGAACTATTACATGATCTAACTCATCCAATCCCTACCATCCCCTTTGCCTACAACAGGGAATTCCTCACACATGTGAAGAGAAGTCATGGAGGAGGGATGGATTGGTGATGGTGATGACGATGGCGACGATCTCCCCTCTCTGGAGGCCAAATTAGCCTCCAGATTAGCCCTCCCGAAGAAGAACAGAGGGTGGCGGCGGCTCCGCAACGGAAACTGGAAAAGCGACTCCTCTTCTGGGGTTTTCCCGTCACGAGAATAAATAGGAGCATCGGTAGGGAACCAGAGGAGGGGGGAGGCGCCCAGGCGGCCAGAGGGCGCGGCCCCACCCCTGGCCGCGCTAGGGGGGCGCCTGGGGCCCCCAGGTCTCCCCTCTGGTCCCACTTCTGGCATCTGGCTCCTTCGGGTGCGTGGATTTTCTGGTATTTTTCTGGGAATTTTCTGGGACACCTAAAAATCCATTTTCCTGCACACAATAAAACCATACAGGCAGCTCTGCTGAAAATCGCGCTAGTCCGGGTTAGTTTCGTCCAAATCATGCAAGAATGAGGGCAAAACAGTAGCAAAAGTGTTTGGAAAAGTAGATACGTTTGAGACGTATCAGGTGTCTATCTCTCTAACATTAGCAACGCATAGACGTTTGCAACGGAGGGCCCCGACAGGGGTGTAATAGAGACGATTGCAGGATTGGTGCTATGGCTTGTTTTCGCAGGATAGAAAGCGGTTCTCTCTCGAAACCCCTTAGCACCCATGTAAAACTTGCAAAAGATAAAGTAGAAGGCGTTTTAACTTTAATTTGCATGTAAGGGGGGATCATAGCTTGTATGATTTACAGTTTCACTTCCTGTCTTGCTAATATGCTAGATATGCGACGGTAGCATGATAGGATAATCTCTCTCAATACCATGATTGTATTCTCCCTTAGTGGGCACTGTTAGAACCCCACTAGGGTAAGTGCTAGAGTTGCTTGATGCCTTTGCATCATGTGAAAATTTCAAATGAAATTCAAAAATGGGGAAAAGAAAAGCCCTGAGAAATTAAATCAAATGGCCAGATAAAAATATTTTTCCAAAAATCATTTGAACATTTGGAAAATTCCTATAAATGATGGTGATCATTTCAAAAGTGGTTTGGGTTCATTCCCATGCCCATGGACTTTTCTAAAATTCAAAAGGTGCCTTGGAAATTAAATTTGACCCCTATTTGATTTGAAATTCAAATGAGTTGAATTTCAAAAATGCCCATAACTTGGATGTGGTTTTATACTGGTCACCCAAGTCTTTTAAAATTATTTGGGCATTTTTATAAAATTCCTTGGTATTTTTACCAGAGCAAAACAAAAGACAGAAAATAGAAAACAGGGAGCAAAAAGAAGGAAAAAGGAAAAGGAATCCCAGCCCAACCCCTATGGCCTCGGGCCCAACTAACTGAACCGGCCCAGCCCACCTGGCCCTCCCTTGTCGTCTTCTTCCAGGCGACAGAGCAGACAGCTCGCTGCCGTGGCGAGCATGCCCGCGTCCGCCGAGCCACCTAGGCCTCCCCTGGTCTCTTCTAGGCGCCACGGAACACGCCGCGACGCCCTCGTCCTTTCCCCTCACTCTCTGGACCTCCTCCCCCTCTCCCTTCGCCGTTCCGCTCGCCGCCCGAAGCCCGCGCCGGAGCGCGCCGCCGCGCCTGCGTGGCCACCGGCCGAGTTAGTCCGAGAATCCGTGTCCAGGCGACGTCCCGTGCTCGTCTTCGTCTCCCCAAGAGCGGAATCGAGGCCAGAGGACCCGAGGACGTCGCCATCTCCACCGAGTCGCCGACGGCCGCCGTGGCTTCCTCCGTCGAATTATCCATCGTCGTTGTCCCTCCGGCCTCCCCGACCACCTAGACGTGCTCAGGGTGAGCTTCCCCTTCACCCCAGCCCCTCCCCGCTCCTTCCCGTGCACCAAGTCGCCGTCGCCGTTCTCCAGAGCTCCGGCCGCCGCCGCGGTGCACGCCGGCGTCGCCCTGTTGCCTCCCGAGGACGCTGCAGTGCACAACGCGAAGCGCGCGAGCCCGAGGAGCACTACGGTGCCCTCCGTTTGGCATTTGGCGCCCCGGGCCGTCGTCCAGGGGGTGTGCTTCCGCGCTGGATGCCACCGGAGGCTAACCGCCGGCGTGGCCTGGTTAGTTAGCACTAACCCACCCCCTAATCCCCCCATAGAGACACTGACAGTGGGCCCTACCACTAAACTAACCCCCTCTGTTAGTTAAATTAACAGGGGTTAACTCCCACTGCCACTGACCTCCTGGCCCCACACGTCAGGCCCCTGCTGACGTCATGCTGATGCATGGCTGACGCAATAAACAGAAAACAATTTAAAATAATTAAAGAAAATTCAGGAAATTCCAAAAAATAACGGAAACTTTAGAAAATCATAGAAAATTCATATTAACTCCAAATTTAACATATAATATATGAAAAATGATCAGGAGAAAATAATCTATCCAAATATACAACTTTCAGCTATGTTTGAGTTGAATTTAAAATGGGAGCAGGAGCTTTTGCTATTTGCTTAATTGGAAATAATTCAAATTAAATTCAAATGCTATTCAGATTTGAACCATTGCAATACACCACATCTCACTTGAACATCAGAGGCATATCAAACACATGATCACATGGTTTACAATGGACAAACATTAGAAAATCCAAGTTGATCTAATTTTAATAACATTTGGAGTTTGAATTTGAATTAATTGTCAAATCAACTTCAATTAACATGTGACAAATTGAACCTAGGCTACATCAATACCTTTCACATCATGTGACAACATAAACATGTGCTTGTGCATTTACTTCCGAAATTGTTGCCCCCCTTGTTGATGAATGCCTCCGATGACAGACGCTCCGAGACGGTGATCACCCCCGAAAAAGAAGACCACCGTTAAGACCCGTGTATCGTCAGCAAGGCAAGCAAACCCCATTGATCATGTCTATAAAATCCTACTTCCCTCTCAGTCTCTCTTATGCATGTTTAGGAGATCACCGAGACACGTTCTTTCGCGTAGTTAAACCCATTCCGATGCATGACCTATCATTTTGTCACCGTATTAAGCAAACCACAATCCTAGCAGATTTAGGAGTTTAATGATGAGCATGTGGCCCCTGCAACTGTTACTACTTATTGCTGCTTGGTGATACAATGAGGATGTTATGATTGTCAGTCAGGATGAATGAACACAGTGATGCTGATGATAACGTGTTGGTGAATCCACCCTAAACAAAGGTGAACGATGAGAGGCTGTGTAGGAGTACACAGTGGGTTGTCTCGTTGAACACTGCCCTAGGCCCCGAGTTCCTGTTTTGTGATCCAAGACAAAGAGTATGACCACATGTAGGGTTTTATGGGAGCCCCGTTTGGCCTCTTTACGTACCCGATCCGGTCCAGTAGTCACACTAGATTCGGGCTTTCCATTTGACCTAACCATAGATATGTGGGTGGACCTGTTAGGCAGTGAAACCATCTGTCAAAGGTGGCGTCTCGGTCCCTTGCATTATCTGATTCCGTTTCGTGGAACCGCCCGGACTCTCGAGCGGTGACAAACTCAGGTAGTCGACTCCTGGATTAGAGAAGGTGATGTGAGGGTAGTGCCTTGGTTTCATCCACGTCCGACACCCGCTTGAAGGGTGACAAAAATGAGGCGATAAGTGATGACACGCGTGTGAAGATGTACACCCCTGCAGGGTTAATAAACTATTCGAATAGCCGTGTCCACGGTTATGGACTACTTGGAGACCTCTACTTGATCATAGACAACTTGAATGGATACTTATAAAACTCGCAAGATAAGCGTGAGTGCTATGGCATGCTTTCTCGTGGGGAAGTCGAGAAAGGCACCATAGTGATGTAATTGGTTGGAGACTTGGTAGTGGACTCGTGTACGCTTCTTACGTCAAGTCTGGTACTCGTAGTACAGGACTAGCCAAGTCAAAGCTGGCACTTCTGCATGTTGAACCCCACCTCCTTTACCTTGATAATTGAGCATGAGTAGTTTAGTTCTGATGTAAGTCTTGCTGAGTATGACTTTGTACTCACGTTTGCTTATTCTATGTTTTAGATGAGAACCCGGACCCCCGATGGAGTCGCCTTCGTGAAGCTTGACGTTGACCTTGGTAGTATAGTTCCAGACAACAGTCTGGTCCCTCGTGGAAGGGCATGTATGTTTACAAGGCTTCTCTGAGCCCTTTGTTAAACTTGTCTGTACTCAGACCTAATTTTCTTCCGTTGTATGATGTAACGATGATCACAGACATGTGATCTTTGTATGCTCTATGTGTAAGTCAATAAACAAGTACTTTGTAGAGTTATGTGATGATACCTGATGTTCATACTAGACATGTGTGCTGCGTGTATGATTATAACATGCATGTCTTAGTATGGGTTTTCGAGACCTCAGTAGTGATCTGGCTGGCGGTCTTTTATACACCAAGTGGCCCTTAGATGTGCGCAGTTTGGGGCATCGCGATGCGATTTCTCGTGACTCTGTCACGTGCACACTTTGTTGTATGATCGAGCCGGCCCTAGACCCCGACTAAGTGATCAGGATGGAGTTTGTTTATGTAAGGGTTATGATTCAATCGATAACATGGTTGAGGCGACTTGTCTATGAGTATGGGATTTCACCACCCATAATCATTTAGACTTGTGAGCGGGCGATGAGGACCCATCTCAGTTGATCATCCGGCCTGGATGGGATGCCCCTCATGTACGATGCTTTCCGAGAGTGTTCTGTGCTTGGCCTTGTCTTCTTAGACAAGTGGGTACGGCTCTCGGCTCTCCATGTGGTCGAGTTGTGACTGGAATTACATACGCTAACCCCGGGTCCCAACAGGCACCGCCTGGAAGGATCTCTTTATGATAGGCAGGCCGTGACGATCGGGTGTCATACATACATTAGCGATCACATGAGGTTGGGTTTGGCAAGCCTAGCATATGCATATATGGCCTTGCTGAACAGCCATACACTAAGGTTCGACTGGCAGGCTTGACATATGTAGATATGAGCTTGGGATACGGATGACCGAAAGGTTAAGCATGAGTCATCTAAGGGATATGATTGGCATGATCACCTACCTAGGGAGATGTGTCATCGGCCGTGTGATATTCGAGGATGATCATTCAAACTAGGATTATGTTAATCACTTAGTAAATTTGGAGAGATGTTTAACTAAGTGGGAGTTTTAGAATTAATTAAAATTGAACTCCAATTATGAACAAAGTCTAAATATGTGTTTTGCAAATAACCATTGTTGATGGCTGCACCTCTCCCCTCATTCAACTTAGGGTCATTCCTAGACAAAGACAAACTGAAAACCGATGGGTCAAACTTCACCAACTGGTTCCGCACTCTGAGGATTCTCCTCGTTCCCGTCAAGATGGCATACGTACTAGAGGCCGCGTTAGGTGACGAACCACCAGAAGACGCTAGTCAGGATGAGAAGAATGTCTACCTCTCCAAGACGGATGATTACAACCTTGTCCAGAGTGGAATGCTTTACTCCATGGAGGCTGAGCTTCAGAAACGCTTTGAGAGGATGGGTGCATATTAGATAATCACCGACCTCAAGGCCGTCTTTGCACCCCAAGCCAGGGCTGAACGTTATGAGTCTTCTGAAGCTTTCTTCTCAGCAAAGATGGATGAGCATAGCAGTGTTAGTGAGCACGTGGTCAAGATGTCTGGCTACGTTCAACGCTTGAATGCTCTGGAATGTCAGATTCCAGATGAACTTGCTGTTGATGTTGGGGTTCGGGGCAGAAAACACAAACTTTTCATAACCTACGAGACCCATACCCAAGACCTATGCTATGGCGATGCAAGTAACGGACAGAAATAGATCACATACCAGTATGTAGTCCGTTAAGCGGGAAACGTTCCCGCATGAACGTGGTTGGTGTAGTCGTACCGGCAATCCCCGATGCCGCGCAGATCCATCGAATGAACTTCAATCGCTGTTGGATCCGTTAACCGTGTGCCTGTTCCCTTTGTCGGATGGTACTTTGATTGTCCGAGGTTTGATCATCGGTATTCACTATACCTAGTTCGTCCTCGTTCTCAACAAACAAGTTTACTCGTTCCCGTGATATTACAACTCCGTGACCTAGTCACACGTTTGCAAACTTTATGATGTAACATCACCGAGTTGGCCCAGAGTACCTATCCGTCACACGGATGGACAAATCCCGCTTTGATCTATTTGCATACTCATCAACCATCTATTTCGGAATACCCAAAGTGCACCGTTATGGCCAGCATATTTCAGTCAGGCGGTGGGATACAAAGCAAAGTCTCCTCATAGATGACAATTACGTATGATCATTACGGTCAAAGGATCTGGTCACTACGTTATAGTTATCGCAATGTTGAACTATGTGACTTGATCACATCGCAACACTTCTGGTGGGTGTAT
This sequence comes from Bromus sterilis, assembly GCA_950022295.1. NCBI lineage: Eukaryota > Viridiplantae > Streptophyta > Magnoliopsida > Poales > Poaceae > Bromus > Bromus sterilis. The sequence goes on along the minus strand of OX465599.1, from coordinate 274,912,224 downwards.
GTCCATCATATCATTATCCAATGATACGACTCCATTGTCAACAGACGCCATTGTCTCATGATCAGGAAACCTTGATCATCAATCGCCCAATGGACTAGTATACTAGGGTTGACTAGGGACCTGGTTGTTTGTATACCACACCTGTATTAATGATTCCGTTTAATACAGTTATAGCATAGTATCAAACGTATTATGAACTAATGGAATATGCTCGATAAAACATATTTTATGGTCTTCTAGGGCACATTCCCAACAGTCTACCACTTGCACTAGAGTACAAATAATCTAGTTGCATTTTCTCTGGATCATAACTCCTTATTGATCATGCTTGCCCGTGGAAGAGGTTGTATCAACGGTCTGGGTACCATTCAGAACCGTATGTCCTTTTGCAAATCATAATGTCACCTAATTTGACATTCCTTCATTATCCACTATAATGATGAGGTATATATATTTGGTGGTGAAGTGAGACTTCGTTTGCTGTGTCATAGCAATGACATCCGGTGGGTCATGCGCACTTTCCCATAGTCATGCACACTTGAAACTCACTCAATCAGAAGTCGAACTTCTTTAGCCATAATATAACTCCTGCTACTTCTAAAGCAGCCACATCAATGTAGATTCAATCCTTAGTGAATTGTATGCAACTTTGATGTCTAACCATGTTTCTTTCAACTTAGGCATTCATTAGTATGATATCTCAATTTTCTAGGTTAGTGTCAAAACTTGAACCAGCATAACATTTATGGTCAAGTCCACTATCCTTTACAAATTTGAGATGTATCCTCAGTTCTCTTCAGACACTGAAGGATAAACTTAACTCTTTGTTCAATGATTTACTCATAAATCATATCACAACATGTTCTTACTACTAAGAACTTGGGTCACATTACGTCGAGTACATGACTCTGGTTTTATATGAAAGAACCTATGACAAAGGCATAGAGGATCTAACACATCCATTTCTTTCATTAACCATTAACCATTATTCTTGTACTGAGATTAACTCAACACTTCTCTTGGATATACAAGTAAGGACCACTTCTTGACTTGTCCCATTCTGAACTCCTTCAGAATCTTATCCAGGAAAGTATTACGACTCAATGTTATTAAACACATATCTATCTTAATAGATCTTCAATGCTTAATACTTATTCATCTTCATTTATGAAAGATTCAAATAATCATTAACACCAACTGCACCATTCATAATATGTTATCCATATATGAGAATGTTATCATGCTCCCACTCAAAAATGTCATGCACATATTAAGTTATAGGATAACACTCATATTGCTCCCACTCAAATATGTCGGCCACATATAAGACAAGGATAACATCCACATGGCTCCCACTTAGATATGTCAGACACATATTAAGTTCAGGATACTAACCACATGGCTCCTACTCAAATATGCCATTTACATATAAGTCTAGGATAATACTCCCATAGCTCCCACTCAAAATATGTCGTCTACATATTAAGTTTCAGGAAACTATTCAGCTCCCAGTCAGTTTTATGCAAATGCATGTTTCCTCGATATTTTGGTTAAGTCCAAAATCCTTTGATCATCCATCAAAATGAGAATTCAGTTTATGAGACACTAGTATCCATATGTTTTTTTTCCAAAACCTTCTTGTTGTACCAATTACAACACTTCTTCAAATACAGGATTTGAGGAAGTCATGGTATTGATAACAATCCTGGATCAATCGTAGTGAATATCCCTTTGACTCAAGCATTGCTACACATTGTAGTCCACCCATTGAATTTGTCAGAAACAATCTTTGTGACAAACCAATCTTGACGTCCCTTTGATGTTCACATTTATTCCTCATAACTCTGAAGTTATTGTGAATATCAAGTAACCTCCTTACTTGATAAGATTCAAGCAATCTTAAATGTAATTCAACATAGGATTTCATGACTCATAGTCATATCTCGTACTTAGGTCCACCATCGCTTCTTTGTAGTTCGTAGGAATGTCTTGTTCCATTAACATGACAAGTGAATCATGAATATCATTTTGCACCTGGGGAAAATATATATTCTTGAATCCTACCTTTCTCAGTAAAAGCTCCCATCAGAAGATCATGATCATTATCATTAGTTTCTCCTCTTATTGTAGAGCTTTGCTTCCAGAACATATTCCGTTGCACTACTCTGACATTTGGAGGCAAGGTCAATTACCTTGGTTGAACTTTCACTTTTCTTCCATTACCACATTTATCAAGAATAATTATTGACAAACACCAAACATAGCAATACAAGTTTTGCTCCTTTTGGTTCTAGTTGTGGAAGATGCATCCATAGTTGTCTAAGGATACACTACAAAGATAATTTATCTTACATAAATCAAGCTTCCTAGAAACCACAACACACCATGACATATATAGTGTTGGTTTCCACGAACTCAGATGGTTCCCTATGCTGAAGTGAGTGTTTGAATATTAAATTAATAACTCTAAACAATAATAACGTAACTTGGTAAGAGATAACTTAGACCATACACTTTTCGATAGAATATGATCACAATGTTCAGGCACGTCAATCATATTGAAGTGTCTCAAGACATTGCAATTTGTGGAACAACTTTCACACATGTATTTATGCCCAAGACTAACTCAAAACATTTGTTACTTTGATCAAATCGTAGAGACTTGTCTTTCTTGTTAATTTAATATCCATCTTTACTCTGAAATCCCTTTTGATCATATCAAATTATTTCAGACTCATGTTTCATTAGTGAATACAAATATTCATCTAAGTCCACATATGAAGTTCACGAAATAATGAAATTCACCACATGATGACATACGATACATCATAATGTATGATACTCAACAATCAGTACACATTCTGTTTACTAGAATGCGAGGCTTTAGTCATCTCACCTAAAAGGCATGGTTTGTATGTGTCAAGAGATCAAGTATCTTAAGACATCATCAGACCATTCATGACTTAAACTGTAGTGTCATTATTAAGCCTGGATATTTCTTGGCATTACAATATTTCTTATAAATGATCAAACAACTATCATCAATATAAGAATAACTCATTCATAATCGTAATGTGACCATAAGAGATATCATTCATAAAAGGAGAACAACTGACTTGTTTCTCACTAATATGAATAATTGTCTTCGCGAGATGCAAGACACACTAATAAAGTCCTCATTCAAACGATCATAAAATTTATTCATATATTAATCAATTGATAGATGTAGAGGGAGAGTGTTGTCGACCATCAACTATCTTGATTGCCGTCAGCACACATTGTCACCTCATCCCTTCCAAGCCACTCTCAAGCAGTAAGTTCAAGCATCGAATACTTAATCAACCGCAATTAGTGTTTCGTGGGAAAGACATTTATAACTCGTATATCAAATATACCTTCTCCATCAATGACCATTCCTGCATTGGTTCTACTCTTAAAGTTCTCAACTTTAACCATGACCTCATGACAGGTGAACGATTCTCCTTCATGACATAGTCCAGACATGGTCTTTGTAACTGGGAGGAAGCGGATGCAACTCCCCAGTTATCGCAAAGTAACCAGTCATTCAGTAGTCCAAGTTATACACAAGGTGTTCCATGTATCTTATACATTTTCCAAGTAACTTTCTCAGCAGGGTTTTTCCTTCCACCATAGTTGAAAGAAACCCCGTCCATGTACTCATATTCAATTACTTTGATTTGTGACCAAGTGCTTTCAAGTTCACCTAGCACGTCATACGTGTTGGTTAACATGCATTCACAATTCAGATTTCATAGAATGAATTATGGTGTATTGGACAGTCATTCATAAGTGATGGTGAGTGCGATACTCATCATCATCTTCCTTGATTATGGAGTTGTCAGGTGTATCTCCTAGCAGTTCTTCGTATTATGTTTAGCAAGTCATTGCTAATGAGTATGTCTATAATGGTGTTGGTAGACATCAATGAAGTAAGACCCATTTACCTTAAGTTCTATCATACTAAAAGAGACATAGTTCTAAACATTGGTATGACGTTATCTACAATGATATTTGCTAAGACATGAAGATTAAGTTCATAATATGAAGTTCATGTTTCAAAAACAATTCTGGAACTCCCACTCAGACAAACTGTGACGCCCCCAAAATCAATCCGTGTACAGTAATCATACACGCAGGGTACACGGCTGAGATTAGGGTGCCACGGTGATAATATCACAGCACAACACTAAACACAAAAGGATAAACAAATATGTTACAATAGAGGGGGTCACGCGGACCCGAATACATAAGTCATACCAGCCATAGTATCTCAGTACAGACATAGTTAGTCAAGTTTTGCCTTAAGAAGGCTAGCACAAATCACATCAGAGATACAGATCGAAAAGGCGAGTCCTCCTGCCTGGGATCCACCGAACTACTCCTGGTCAACGGGGAACTCGACGTCGTATTAGGATCCTCCGGGGTACTCCTGCTCCTGGGCTCCAACGTCGGCTGCAGCGGACGATCAGGAAAAGCGAAAAAGGGGAAATAAAGCAAAGGTGAGTATCTAGCATACCCGCGAGTCTTACGTCCGCTACTAAGCATTATGCATTGTATCAACGGAAAGAAGAGGCTGTATATAGTGGACTGAAAGACAGAAATCCAGAGCAAGGGTAAGAAGCTAGGCCTAACGAAGACTAGCATCTTCCGACGATGTCTTGCAGCATCAGGTAAGAATCAGCCAACAGTTTATATAAAGCATAAAGTAACAATGCAGCAGAAGCTGTTGCAGCATTGTATAATAATAAGTTGTAATAATTAACAATGCCTCCGAGTTCACCTCCTCGACATCCCCGCGAGGAAGAAAACCCGGAACCATACAGTTTAATAATAATAGTTTCTAGTGGTAAGATCCAGCTTCAGCATAAAGCGTCCTGTTACCGTGGACACGGCTATTCGAATAGATTAATATTCCCTGCAGGGGTGCACTTGTGTTACGCTACACGCACGGATCTCCAGGGTGGCGGGAACCTTGTTAGGGAACGCTCCACCGAGGCTATCCGACACTTCATAGCCCATCTTTCAAACTCAACAGAGAGGCCATCCGCCGGTCTAAATCCTAAGTACGCCGGGCCTTGGACCCCAACCCGAACGTACTCCTGCACGGTGCGTGGCTGGCCGGTGAAGTTGAATCAAATCCAAATAAGACATCACCGCGCGAGCAAATAAGACAACACCACTTCCCGGCAATCAGCCCGCGGTACTGCTGACGTCTGAAGAGTCCTCAGACGACACTACGAAGCAGAGGAGCCCATAACTCGTAATTCCCACGGGTAGGTAGTGTGTACATGGCATATAGCCAACTCAAGACATCCACTGAACCATTTAGCATTTTAATTAACATGCGTGACAACCGTTGTCGTTGCCTCGACTTAATTGACCCGCGGACAACGACAGCAGCCAGGACCACCAGTACATCGGTGCCTTCCCCGTCGTCCCACTAAGTCACTGCGGTTACCAACAAGGTGAACCGTCTCCTTACCTTGTCTCGCGTGTGCTCCTGGAGGAGCTCGACTTTCGTAGTTTGGTAACTCTCGCGGCCAACGATCAGGGGCCAAGCACACCGGTACACTGGTCGTACCCTCCCTGTCGTCCCGTCGCAATACCTCTCGCGGGCACCGTTGGGTCGCCCGACTTCTCACCTGAAAGACAACCGCTGTTCAGGACCCTATGGCGGTAAGACAAAGTCAGCCTCGAGTGGAGTACAAGAATTACTCCTTGATAGCTCACACTTGAGGTGACTAGGCATAACCCAGATAGGGGCCTTTGGCGGTGTCTGCTTTGTACCGTACCTGTGCAGTTGTATATATTGTATCCGTGTTCACTCCCCTGAGTGATCACGTCCCGTTATCTAGTCCTAGCTAACAATGCGTAGGGCTCACTGCTGAATATATGCATAATCCTAACAGGCAGCATAGGATAAGAAAGGTACATCAAGGGGCGACAAAATCAGGCTATGCAATTGAATAGGATTGTAATCGTAGCAGCAGCAGTAACAATGCCTAGTGCAAGAAAGTACGGAAAGGTAGGCGATATCTGGGGAAGAGAATGGCTCTGCTTTCCTGGAAGCTCGACGGTAGCAGTAGGGTCGTCGACGAAGTAGTCGTACCCAGCGGCGGTGTAGTCGACGGCAACAGCGGGGTCTACCGGAGATTAAGGGGGGGAAGAAACAGTAAATACACAACAATAATATACAAACAATTGCATGACATGACAGATGAAATGTTAACGGTGTTCTAACGCAGTGCAATGCACATGGCTGGGAACGGAAATTCATCTGAGGATGAACTACCGGCTCCGGATGATTACCGGACAGGGTGTCTGGAGGGGGAGATATCATGCCGGAGGTGTCATGGACATCCGACACATGTGTGGGTGGTGTATCCGGGTTAGTTGATCTATTCCGAACAACTTTCGTGTTCGAAATAAATTCAGCCGGGTACTCTAGCAGTACCGGACAATTTATCGGACAAGCGGTCCGGAGGGGGGCGGTTTGATGTTCGGTGCGTTAGGGGGGTGTGGTAGACATACGGATAGCGTATCCGTATTCTTTATATTTTTCTGATCAATTTTGATGTATAAAGTTTTTGAATCTGACTTACGGTTTAAAAGATATTCAAATTCAAAGTTTTAATCATTTTTAAAAGATTTTCTGAATTTAATTTATTAATAAAATACAACATTATCCACAGAGAGTTGACTGGTCAAACACGACAGAGGGGACCCAGCTGTAAGGTTGATTGGTCAACTGACCATTGGGTCCCACATGTTAGCCTCATATTATTTATAAAACATTTTATTTAACTTAAATAGTAGTGGGGCCACATGTCATTGACTCATTTTAATAACTGCATTACATTATTATTTTTATACTTTAAAAAAGGGGGGGTCCACCAGTAAGGGACACATGTGCTAACATCCAATTTAAATAACAGGTAAACGCCTGGGGCCCCACATGTAAGTCTCCTAAGGGGGTTTTCTCTGGTCATTTTAATTCACAAGTAATTAGGGGGTATGGGGCCCATGTGTCATTGACATAGGTTGTTTAACAGGGGTGTTAACTTTAATCTAATGCTTATGAGTAGTTAAACAAGGCGGGGCCGCCAGTCAGTGCGACAACCCCACTGGCTTGACCACGGGAGCGCCCACGCAGGGTACACCGGCGGCGAGCCCGCACGGCGGCGAGGACAGGGGGTTCAAGGCGGGGCATGTGTAGCCTTGCACGTACGCGCTAGTACGTCGGGGGCGCGCCCAGGGTGCGGTGGGCGTGGCCAGGGGAGCCTGGGCGCGGCGAGCTCGCGCGTGGCCATGGCGACCACGGCGACGCCCGATACGCGGAGGGGAGGGGCCATGGCGGACGGAACGACAGTTAAGGAGGGGGGGAAGCGGCGTGAGCTCACCAGGGAGCTCGGAGCGTGCTCGTGGAGGCCGGAGAGGGAGCGAGCATGGCGAATTTGCGCCGGCGACGAACAACGCCCGTGGAGGAGGAACGGTGCGATTCGACGTTCACGGGGTGGCTCGGCTCAAACCCGAGGCGGAGGCGGCGCGGAAGACGAATGGGAAGCTGCCGGACAAGCTCGCGGTCGCCAGGACGGCCGGTGGCCGCGATGGCGCACGACGGTGGCGCATACGGCTGCGCACGGGCAAAGGAGAGGGATGAGGGGAGGCGCGAGGGGGAAGTGGCCAGGGGAGGGGGAGGAGGTGGCCTCGGCCTCCACCTTATCCTCATGGAGGGGGAAAGGGAGCAGGTACGGGGGCAGGTGGGGGGGGGGGCGGCAGTGGCCTCTGCGCCCTGTCCACCCCGGCGACAGTGGAAAAAGGGGAGGGAGGGGACGGGGGCAGGTAGAAGATGGGATGGGGAGGGGGATTTGGGCCGGGTGGGCCGTTGCCCAGGGCGATATTTAGTGATTTTCCAATTTTCGTTGTCTTTTCTTTTCTGTATTTCTTTTGTTTATTGCTGCAATTAAAATAAATGCTTCTGCATTTTATTTAAATGTGTTGGGGGTTTGTAAAATTAGGTGTATGTCACATGTAGGTGACACAAAAGGTTTGGTAAATTTTAAAACTCAGTGGATATTTCTTTTAAATATTTTATGATTAAAAAGGACCTTATAAGCTACTGTTATAATTGTTTGAGATTTTTCATAACTCCAAAAATTACCAAAGTTGGTCCAACATGATTATAATGATTTTAGGCAATTTACAAAAATGGTTTCAGGTTTTATGGAACAACTTTATTTGAACACTTTTGTTTTAATTTTTATTCAAAGCAGTTCCAACTAGGGTTTAGTTTCTTGATGAGGAAGATGCATTGGGATTTGGGTTTTGATTACCAACCAGCATGGTTTGAAAAGAGCAGAAGCAAAGTTTGATTAAGGACAGGGGATAACAGTGATTAACAAACAATGATGGTCAATAGTGATGATGATTACTGTTACAGAAACTGAGGGTGTTACAAATCTCTCCCACTACAAGAATTCTCGTCCCGAGAATTTAAGTGGTAGCGAGGAAAAGATCAGGGTATTCATCGCGAAGGCGATCTTCGCGTTCCCAAGTGGCTTCATCTTCAGAATGATTTGACCACTGAACCTTGAGGAACTTGACGGTCTTGTTGCGGGTTCGACGTTCAGACTAATCGAGAATGCGGCTCGGATGTTCTCGATAAGTCAAGTCTTGTTGCAGCTCGATCATATCATGCTCCACTTCACGGATAGGGTCCTTGAAGCAGCGACGGAGTTGCGACACGTGGAAGACATCATTGACTTGGGAGAGGTTCGGCGGCAATTCCAACCGGTATGCCACGGGTCCACTCCTGGAAAGGATACGGAACGGGCCAATGTAGCGAGGAGCCAACTTGCCCTTGATACCGAAGCGATGAGTGCCCCTCATGGGAGTGACACGGAGGTAAGCGTATTCACCAGGTTGATACTCCATTTCCCGGTGTTTGCGGTCATAGTTGCTCTTCTGACGAGACTGGGCGGCCTTGAGATTTGTTGCACAATGCGAACTTGTTCTTCAGATTGGTGGACAAGATCCGGTCCGAAGTAGGGTCGTTCTCCAGTTCCTGACCAGTTCAGGGGGGTTCGACATTTATGCCCGTATAGAACTTCGAAGGGGGCCATCTTCAAGCTAGCCTGATAGCTATTGTTGTACGAGAATTCCGCGTACGGGAGGGCATCCTCCCATTTCATGCCGAAAGAAAGGACACAAGCGCGAAGCATGTCTTCCAGCACTTGATTAACTCGTTCAACTTGGCCTTGAGACTGGGGGTGATAAGCGGAGCTGAGATTCAGACGAATAACGAAGGCTTCCATGAAACTCGTCCAGTATCTTGAGGTGAAAATGCTGCCACGGTCTGAACTGATCTCCAGCGGAATACCATGGAGTGACACAATTCGGGAGATATACAAGGCTGCTAGCTGACTAGCAGTGATCGTCTCCTTGACCGGCATGAAGTGTGCAATCTTGGAGAATCGGTCGATGACGACAAAGATGGCATCTTTACCTTTCTGTGACTTAGGAAAACCGGTGACGAAGTCCATTTCGACTTTGTCCCACTTCCAATCAGGAGGAGGGAGTGGTTGCAGCCAACCAGCAGGTTTCTGATGTCCGGCCTTGACGCGACTGCAAACGTCACATTTGGAAACAAAGCGAGCGATATCTTGCTTCATGTAAGGCCACCAGTACCGCTGACGAAGGTCTTTATACATCTTGGTATTGCCAGGGTGGATTGACAAGGGAGAATTATGGGCTTCTTCCATGATATCCGGACCACAGTTAATGATGGTCGGGCTCACAGGAACTATTAAGCGGCCCTTGAAGTACACATTATCACCATCATCAGCATCAATGGTAAAAGAGGAGGGCTTTCCTTCTGCGATGTCCTGCTTGATCTTCACAATGTCAGGGGCCAGAGATTGTCTACTCTTGATGAGGGCGTCGAGTTTTGACTCGAGAACCAGGTTATTGACGTAACCTTGAGGAACAATCTCGTGGTTCAACTTGAGAAACTCTTCATAGAGAAGTGGTTTCTGCACCTGAACCTCAAGTTCAGAACAGTAAGCTTTGCGGCTCAAGGCATCGGCCATCACATTAGCCTTGCCAGGGGTATACGAAATATCCATGTTGAAGTCGGCTATTGTCTCGAGCCATCGTTGTTGACGAAGATTCAGGTCTGGCTGAGTAAACAGGTACTTCAGACTTTGGTGGTCGGTGTAGACCTCGCAACGATTACCGACGAGGTAATGTCGCCACAGCTTCAATGCATAAATTACTGCTGCCAATTCGAGGTCATGTGTTGGATATTTGTCTTCGTGAGCACGCAACTGACGAGAGCCACAAGCAATCACTTTGCGCTCTTGCATTAGGATACAGCCTAATCCTTGACGAGACGCATCGCAATATATCACGAAGTCCTTCTGAGTATCAGGGGGAGCGAGCACCGGGGGAGAAGTTAGCTTGTCCTTGAGCGCTTGGAAACTTTCTTGACATTTATCTGTCCACTCAACCTTGACGCCTTTGTGAAGCAGATTAGTCAGAGGCCTGGCAATCTTGGAGAAATTCTCGACAAAACGGCGGCAATAGCTAGCGAGCCCGAGGAAACTGCGGACTTGCTTGACGGTCTTGGGAGGAGTCCAGTCAAGAATAGCCTGGATACGTTCTGGGGTGACGGCAGTGCCATCCTTGGAAATCACATGTCCAAGGTAGGTCACTTCGGGAAGCCAGAACTCACACTTAGAATACTTAGCGTAGAGTTTGTGTTCTCGAAGCTTCTCCAGTATAAGACGAAGATGTTCTGCATGTTCTTCTTCATTCTTGGAATATATCAATATATCATCCAGATAAACCACGAAGAACTGGTCGAGGTACTTCATGAAAATATAATTCATCAATCTGGAGAAGGTGGCTGGAGCATTGGTTAAGCCAAAGGACATGACAGTGTACTCGTATGAACCATAGCGAGTAATGAAGGCAGTCTTTGGAATGTCCTCATCACGGACTCGGATTTGGTGATAACCCAACCTCAAGTTGAGTTTAGAAAACACCTTGGATCCGGAAAGTTGATCATACAGATCGTTGATCCGGGGAAGTGGGTATTTGTTCTGGATGGTGGCTTGGTTAATGGGCCGATACTCTTGGACCAATCGGTTTGTCCCATCGCTCTTCTTGACAAAGAGCGAAGGTGCTCCCCAAGCTGAGGAACTGGGGCGAATGAATTCTTTCTGAAGTGCCTTATCGATTTCCTCCTTAAGTTCAAGGAGTTCATGTGGCGGCATCTTGTAAGGACGCTTGGTAATAGGGGTGGTGACGGGCTTCAAGTCGATGACAAATTCGACTTCTCTGATCGAGGGTATTCCCGGCAGTTCTTCTGGGAAGACGTCGGGAAAATCGCGAACGACTGGAAAGTTCTCGATGCCTTCGAGGGGGGCGACATTCAAAGCATTCATCATAAATATCTGTGTTTCAGCATTACGGGTAACTCGGGTGGTGTGGTTAACAATCTCACCAGAGGGGTGAAAAAGTTGGACAGACTTGGTGCCACAATAAAGCGCGGCATCGTGAAATTTCAACCAGTCCATTCCCAGAATGAGGTCTATGGTGGAAGACTTCAGGACGATGGGGCAAGCAAGGAATTCAATCCCTTCAATTTCAACAATGGTTCCGGGCACTATCTTGGTGGTTTGCCATTGGCCTATCGGGGTGCGAACAACCATCGGTGGGTTCATCTTTTCTAGCGTGAAGTTATGCGACAATGCAAATGCTTCCGACAAGAATGAATGCGATGCTCCTGTATCAAATAAAACAGTAGCAGGTACGGAATTAACGAGAAGGGTACCCATCACGGTAGCGGGTTGTTCCTGAGCTTCTTCAACATTGATGTTGTTAGCATGTCCACGAACATAAGCAGTAGACCCAGTATTATAGTTGGGGGTCCTGTTGTTTCCATGACCATTTCCGCGGCCAGCGGGGTGAACTACCAGTTGCTTCTGTTTCTGGGGGCACTCTCTGGAAAAATGCCCAGGTTGGCGGCACGTGAAGAATAATCCATCATGAGGACGAAGGGGTGTAGCATTGGGTGGTGCAGGCAGAGCTCTTGGCAACTGCGGTGGCGGAGGCAGACGGGGTGCAGCATAAGACGGCCTTGGAGCAGGGACAGCTGAATGGGTCACACTGGTAGGGAGCCAGATACGACGCTTCTGCGTTGCGCCCGAAGATGAGCCAACATCACGATAACGCTTCAGAGAGTTCTTGTGCTCCATCTGGGCAGTCTCGACGGTGATAGCCTTGTTCACCATGGTGGCGAAGTTGGCGAAATCATGAACGGCAAGAGCGAGCCTGAGGTCTGGGTTGAGGCCACGACGGAACTTCTGCTGCCTGCGAGCATCAGTGGTGATCTCTCCTTCCGCATAGCGAGAGAGGTTGAGGAACTCGCGCTGATAGGCTTCAACAGTCATGTCGTCCTGAGTGAGGTTACGGAATTCTTCCGCCTTATGGTCCATGATCCCCTGAGGAATCTAGCGGGCGCGGAAGGCAGACTGAAATTCATCCCAAGTGATGACTTCTTCAGCTGGCAGAGAACGCTTGTGGGTGCTCCACCACTGAGCAGCGGCGCTTTTCAGATGATAAGACGAAAAGTTCACATAGTCGGCTGGATCGACATTAGCGGACTCCAGCTCGTGAGTGATGTCGCGAAGCCAGTCATCAGCATCCAACGGTTGAAAAGTGTTGCGGAACATAGTGGGGTTGAGGCGGGTGAAGTCGTCCAAAGTCACGGTGGCATGCTGATGGTGGTGCCCATTCTGATTCGGCTGGGGGAACTGAGGCATGATATTCTGCATGAACTGACGGTTCATCTCGAACTGCTGCATCATCGCGGCCATGTAATCCGGCGGCGGAGGTGGGTCGTTGGCACCACGACCACGACCACGACCACCACTACCAGCCATCCTGCTAGAATTTAACAGGGGTATTTCAGCGATGAAAATTTAACGAGATACCGGAATCAAGCCTGAAGTAAAAACGACAACAAAAAGGAGGCGCAGATATATATAGGAGTAGTCATATAAGACATACACATTCACACACAGAGTCAATCGAAAATCGGGCAGCGTAACGTCGTAGAAATTAAGGAAAAAGGACTCACTAGGCGGCGCGCAGACCGCGGTAAGGATTACACGACGCGACATAGATTCCACTATGTCAATCACGCCGCAAGAAAACTGTTGGCCACAGGAGTTAATGCCAGAGAACGCGCGGCCTTCCCAGAATGAGAATAGGATCCGCGGTCCGGGACATGGGGTATGACTCCTGCGACACGACTCAATCAATGAGGGAAGCACAAAAAACGCCGGGTGGAATCAAGAGAACGTGATCCTAATGTCCAATTTTGTAAAACTTACCAGCAAGGATAAGAGAGCAGATTCCCAGAGCATAGGTAAGGAGAAAAGGATCCTAATACCATAGATATCACACGTAGTGACATCGATGTGGGCCCGTAAGCCAAATATTAAGTTAGCAAAATAGTTTTTCAAAGTCTAGACTCAACTTCGACCAAGTAGTGGTGGGGTGGCTTCCTACAGGCAGTCGGCTCTAATACCAACTTGTGACGCCCCCAAAATCAATCCGTGTACAGTAATCATACACGCAGGGTACACGGCTGAGATTAGGGTGCCACGGTGATAATATCACAGCACAACACTAAACACAAAAGGATAAACAAATATGTTACAATAGAGGGGGTCACGCGGACCCGAATACATAAGTCATACCAGCCATAATATCTGAGTACAGACATAGTTAGTCAAGTTTTGCCTTAAGAAGGCTAGCACAAATCAAATCAGAGATACAGATCGAAAAGGCGAGGCCTCCTGCATGGGATCCACCGAACTACTCCTTGTCAACGGGGAACTCGACGTCGTAGTAGGCGCCTCCGGGGTACTCCTGCTCCTGGGCTCCAATGTCGGCTGCAGCGGCCGATCAGGCAATGCGAAAAACGGGAAATAAAGAAAAGGTGAGTATCTAGCATACCCGCGAGTCTTACGTCCGCTACTAAGCATTATGCATTGTATCAACGGAAAGAAGAGGCTGTATATAGTGGACTGAAAGACAAAAATCCAGAGCAAGGGTAAGAAGCTAGGCCTAACGAAAACTAGCATCTTCCGACGATGTCTTGCAGCATGAGGTAAGAATCAGCCAACAGTTTATATAAAGCATAAAGTAACAATGCAGCAGAAGTTGCTGCAGCATTGTATAATAATAAGTTGTAATAATTAACAATGCCTCTGAGTTCACCTCCTCGACATCCCCGCGAGGAAGAAAACCCGGAACCATACAGTTTAATAATAATAGTTTCTAGTGGTAAGATCCAGCTTCAGCATAAAGCGTCCTGTTACCGTGGACACGGCTATTCAAATAGATTAATCTTCCCTGCAGGGGTGCACTTGTGTTACGCTACACGCACGGATCTCCAGGGTGGCGGGAACCTTGTTAGGGAACGCTCCACCGAGACTATCCGACACTTCATAGCCCATCTTTCAAACTCAACAGAGAGGCCATCCGCCGGTCTAAATCCTAAGTACGCCGGGCCTTGGACCCCAACCCGAACGTACTCCTGCATGGTGCGTGGCTGTCCGGTGAAGTTGAAGCAAATCCAAATAAGACATCACCGCGCGAGCAAATAAGACAACAACACTTCCCGGCAATCAGCCCGCAGTACTGGTGACGTCTGAAGAGTCCTCGGACGACACTACGAAGCAGAGGAGCCCATAACTCATAATTCCCACGGGTAGGTAGTGCGGACATGGCATATAGCCAACTCAAGACATCCACTGAACCATTTAGCATTTTAATTAACCTGCGTGACAAACGTTGTCGTTGCCTCGACTTAACTGCCCCGCGGACAACGATAGTAGCCAGGACCACCAGTACATCGGTGCCTGCCCCGTCGTCCCACCAAGTCACTGCGGTTACCAACAAGGTGAACCGTCTCCTTACCTTGTCTCGCGTGTGCTCCTGGAGGACCTTGACTTTTGTAGTTTGGTAACTCTCGCGGCCAACGATCAGGGGCCAAGCACACCGGTACACTGGTCGTACCCTCCCTGTCGTCCCGTCGCAATACCTCTCGCGGGCACCGTTGGGTCGCCCGACTTCTCACCTGAAGGACAATCGCTGTTCAGGACCCTATGGCGGTAAGACAAAGTCAGCCTCGAGAGGAGTACAAGGATTACTCCTTGATAGCTCACACTTGAGGTGACTAGGCATAACCCAGATAGGGGCCTTTGGCGGTGTCTGCTTTGTACCGTAACTGTGCAGTTGTATATATTGTATCCGTGTTCACTCCCCTGAGTGATCACGTCCCGTTATCTAGTCCTAGCTAACAATGCGTAGGGCTCACTGCTGAATATATGCATAATTCTAACAGGCAGCATAGGATAAGAAAGGTACATCAAGGGGCGACAAAATCAGGCTATGCAATTGAATAGGATTGTAATCGTAGCAGCAGCAGTAACAATGCCTAGTGCAAGAAAGTACGGAAAGGTAGGTGATATCTGGGGAAGAGAATGGCTCTGCTTGCCTGGAAGCTCGACGGTAGCAGTAGGGTCGTCGACGAAGTAGTCGTACCCAGCGGCGGTGTAGTCGACGGCAGCAGCGGGGTCTACCGGAGATTAAGGGGGGGAAGAAACAGTAAATACACAAAAATAATATACAAACAATTGCATGACATGACAGATGAAATGTTAACGGTGTTCTAACGCAGTGCAATGCACATGGCTCGGAACGGAAATTCATCTGAGGATGAACTACCGACTCCGGATGATTACCGGACAGGGTTTCTGGAGGGGGAGATATCATGCCGGAGGTTTCGTGGACATCCGACACATGTGTGGATGGTGTATCCGGGTTAGTTGATCTATTCCGAACAACTTTCGTGTTCGAAATAAATTCATCCGGGTACTCTAGCAGTACCGGACAATTTATCGGACAAGCGGTCCGGAGGGGGGCGGTTCGATGTTCGGTGCGTTAGGGGGGTGTGGTAGACATACAGATAAACAATCCGTATTCGTTATATTTTTCTTATCAATTTTGATGTATAAAGTTTTTGAATCTGACTTACGGTTTAAAAGATATTCAAATTCAAAGTTTTAATCATTTTTAAAAGATTTTCTGAATTTAATTTATTAATAAAATGCAACATTATCCACAGAGAGTTGACTGATCAAACCTGACAGAGGGGACCCACCTATAAGGTTGACTGGTCAACTGACCAGTGGGTCCCACATGTCAGCCTCATATTATTTATAAAACATTTTATTTAACTTAAATAGCAGTGGGGCCACATGTCATTGACTCATTTTAATAACTGCATTATATTATTATTTTTGTACTTTAATAAAAAAGGGGGGGGGGGTCGACCAGTAAGGGACACATGTGCTAACATCCAATTTAAATAACAGATAAACGCCTGGGGCCCCACATGTAAGTCTCCTAAGGGGGTTTTCTCTGGTCATTTTAATTCACAAGTAATTAGGGGGTATGGGGCCCATGTGTCATTGACATAGTTTGTTTAACAGGGGTGTTAACTTTAATCTAATGCTTATGAGTAATTAAACAAGGCGGGGCCGTCAGTCAGTGGGACAACCCCACTGGCTTGACCACGGGAGCGCCCACGCAGGGCACACCGGCGGCGAGCCCGCACGGCGGCGAGGACAGGGGGTTCAAGGCGGGGCGTGTGTAGCCTTGCACGTACGCGCTAGTACGTCGGGGGCGCGCCCAGGGTGCGGTGGGCGTGGCCAGGGGAGCCTGGGCGCGGCGAGCTCGCGCCTGGCCATGGCGACCACGGCGACGCCCGATACGCGGAGGGGAGGGGCCATGGCGGACGGAATGATAGTTAAGGAGGGGGGAAGCGGCGTGAGCTCACCAGGGAGCTCGGAGCGTGCTCGTGGAGGCCGGAGAGGGAGCGAGCATGGCGAATTTGCGCCGGCGACGAACAACGCCCGTGGAGGAGGAACGATGCGATTCGACGTTCACGGGGTGGCTCGGCTCAAATCCGAGGCGGAGTCGGCGCGGAAGACGAAGGGGAAGCCGCCGGACAAGCTCGCGGTCGCCAGGACGGCCGGTGGCCGCGATGGCGCACGACGGCGCCACACACGGCTGCGCGCGGGCAAAGGAGTGGGATGAGGGGAGGCGCGAGGGGGAAGTGGCCAGGGGAGGGGGAGGAGGTGGCCTCGACCTCCACCTTATCCTCATGGAGGGGGAAAGGGAGCAGGTACGGGGGCAGGTGGGGGGGGGGGCGGCAGTGGCCTCTGCGCCCTGTCCACCCCGGCGACAGTGGAAAAAGGGGAGGGAGGGGACGGGGGCAGGTAGAAGATGGGATGGGGAGGGGGATTTGGGCCGGGTGGGCCGTTGCCCAGGGCGATATTTAGTGATTTTCCAATTTTCTTTGTCTTTTCTTTTCTGTATTTCTTTTGTTTACTGCTGCAATTAAAATAAATGCTTCTGCATTTTATTTAAATGTGTTGGGGGTTTGTATAATTAGGTGTATGTCACATGTAGGTGACACAAAAGGTTTGGTACATTTTAAAACTTAGTGGATATTGCTTTTAAATATTTTATGATTAAAAAGGACCTGTAAGCTACTGTTATAATTGTTTGAGATTTTTCATAACTCCAAAAATTACCAAAGTTGGTCCAACATGATTATAATGATTTTAGGCAATTTACAAAAATGGTTTCAGGTTTTATGGAACAACTTTATTTGAACACTTTTGTTTTAATTTTTATTCAAAGCAGTTCCAACTAGGGTTTAGTTTCTTGATGAGGAAGATGCATTGGGATTTGGGTTTTGATTACCAACCAGCATGGTTTGAAAAGAGCAGAAGCAAAGTTTGATTAAGGACAGGGGATAACAGTGATTAACAAACAGTGATGGTCAACAGTGATGATGATTGTTGTTACAGAAACTGAGAGTGTTACACAAACATCCCTCATAGTTTGTTCTAAGTGATTACACGATCCTTGAAGAATATACCTCCCCCGTGTGACACGACCATCAGTATGTTGTTCAAGGTAGGCCATCATGCCAATCACATCATCCATGTGACTCATGCTCGACCTTTCGGTCTCTTGTGTCCCGAGGCCATGTATGCACATGCCAGGCTCGCCACAATAACCTTAGTGAGTATATGCCGCGTATGCAAGGCCATGTTTCTGGACATGCTAGGCTTGCTCCACCCATCTCTTGTGAACGTAAAAATGTTTGACACCCGTGTGACACGTGATGCCTCCATAATGAAAACTTTTCAGATGGTGCTTCACGAAGGAAGGACACTTTGTTGGATTAGTGAGGGATCATCCTATTATGCTACCGTCGTATATCTAACATATTAGCAAAACAGGATGCAACAGTATAAATCATACATGCTATGATTCCCCCCGACATGCAAATTAAAGTTGAAAACGCCTTTCTACTTTATCTTTTGCAAGTTTTACGTGGCTGTTAGGGGTTTCAAGAAAAGAACCGTTTCTATCCTACGAAAACAAGCCACAACACCAATCCACAATTGTCTCTATTACACCCCTGCCGGGGCCCTCTGTTGCAAACATCTTCGCATCGCTAATGCAGAGAGACAGACACCCCCCAGCCACTTTATATGGTACAAGCCATATGTCAAGCGTGGAACCAGTCTCGCGTAAACGCGTAAGGTCGGTCGGGGGCCGCTTCATCAAACATTGCCGCAACGCTAAATGAGTACACGTGAGAGGGTAACAATTGGAGAATTGATGCCCACATACTAGATGTGTTCTATCCGTACAATACATCTACGCATAGCCTTGCTCATGATAGCACTATTGGGGTTCGGGGCAGAAAACACAAATTTTTCATAACCTACGAGACCCATACCCAAGACCTATGCTATGGCGATGCAAGTAACAGACAGAAATAGATCACATACCAGTATGTAGTCTGTTAAGCGGGAAACGTTCCCGCAAGAACGTGGTTGGTGTAGTCACCCGATCCTTGTAGACCGATGACGGGATTACGTCCCCGTCGGAACGTTGCTGATGAAGACCTCGTGAAACTTGTCTCAAATCAATTTGTATGAAGAAAAAGGGCACCCTACCCCTCCTTATATAGGCCAAGGAGGGGTGCCACCCTCCCCTCCACTTTCGGGGTGGGACTAATCCCAAGGGGAGGGAAAATGGCGCAGACCTAGGGGGGGTGGGCCCCCTTCATGGCGCCATGGCCCATGGGGGAGGACTCCCTCTCCCCCTAATGGGCCCTATGAGGCCGATATGCCTTTTCTTCCAATTTTTTATTATAGTTAAATACATTTTAATATTTAATTCATATAATTAAATAATAAAACCTATATTAAACATTATTAAATATATTTTGAACCTTTCAAAATACCCGGAACAACTTCCGGCCTTCATCGGAACAATTCCGGGGTTCTCTCCAATTTCTCCGGTGATCCCGAATCAATCCTTACCGCGTCGAGTAACCTTAAGTGTAACACCCTACGGTCCGGGAAATAGCAGACATGATCGAGACAATCTCATTGATCAATGACTAATCAATTGGACCTGGTTACAATCCTTGATAGCCCCTGCACTTCCATCGAATGAACTTCAATCGTTGTTGGATCCGTTAACCGTGTGCCTGTTCCCTTTGTCGGATGGTACTTTGCTTGTCCGAGGTTTGATCATCGGTATCCACTATACCTAGTTCGTCCTCGTTCTCAACAAACAAGTTTACTCGTTCCCGTGATATTACAACTCCGTGACCTAGTCACACGTTTGCAAACTTTATGATGTAACATCACCGAGTTGGCCCAGAGTACCTATCCGTCACACGGATGGACAAATCCCGCTTTGATCTATTTGCATACTCATCAACCATCTATTTCGGAATACCCAAAGTGCACCGTTATGGCCAGCATATTTCAGTCAGGCGGCGGGATACAAATCAAAGTCTCCTCATAGATGACAATTACGTATGACCATTACGGTCAAAGGATCTGGTCACTACGTTATAGTTATCGCAATGTCGAACTATGTGACTTGATCACATCGCAACACTTCTGGTGGGTGTATGTCCATCATATCATTATCCAATGATATGACTCCATTGTCAACAGACGCCATTGTCTCATGATCAGGAAACCTTGATCATCAATCGCCCAATGGACTAGTATACTAGGGTTGACTAGGGAGCTGGTTGTTTGTATACCACACATGTATTAATGTTTCCGCTTAATACAGTTATAGCATAGTATCAAACGTATTATGAACTAATGGAATATGCTCGATAAAACATATTTTATTTGCCTCTAGGGCACATTCCCAACAGTTGATAGGGTGTTGTAGTCGCTGCCCCCTAGCTACAAAGGCTTTGTGTTGAACTAGAACATGCAGGGGATGACTAAGACCCCTTCTGAGTTGTTCGCCATGCTGAAAACTGCTGAGGTTGAGATCAAGAAGGAGCATGTTGTATTCATGGTCAACAAGACCGTTCAATTTAAGAAGTCTAGCAAGAAGGAGAAGGGAAAGAAGGGAAGCCCGAAGAAGGGTGACAAGCCACTTGTCACTCCTCGTAAGGCACCCAAACGTGGACCCAAGCCCGACATTGAGTGCTTCTACTGCAAGGGTGATGGTCACTGGAAATGCAACTGCCCCAAGTACCTAGAGGATAAGAAGGCTGGCAAGATTGTCAGAAGAGACAAATGTATACTTGATATACACGTTGTTGATCTTTTCTTAACAAGCGCTGGGAACAAATCCTGGATATTTGATACAGGATCTGTTGCTCATATTTCTATCTCCTCTCAGGGGCAACGGAATAGGCGACGCTTGATGAAAGATGAAGTGACGATGCGCGTGGGAAATGGATGCCGGATTGAAGTGGTGGCAATCGGCACGAAGTATCTTAGTCTCCCTTCGGGATTAGTTTTGATTTTGAATAAGTGCTACTATGTACCCGCATTGAGTGTGAACATCGTTAGTGGTTCTTGCTTGAAGGGAGACCACTATTCTTTTAAGTCAGATACAATTGGTTGTGCGATTTATAAGGATGATGTGTTTTATGTTCACGCACCGGGGAAAATGGCTTATTCATTCTTAATCTCGATTGTGATATACTTCATATTGATAACGTAGAGGCCAAAAGATTAAAACCTAGTGGCGAAGAACACATGACGATGTGGCATTGTCGACGTGGTCATATTGGTGAAAAGCGCATGAAGAAGGTTCATGATGATGGACTTCTGGAGTCATTGGATTTTGGATCCCTTGACACATGTGAACCATGCCTTATGGGCAAGATGACAAGGACTCCATTCAATGGAACAATGGAGCGTGCGGAAGACTTGTTAGGGATCATACATTCAGATGTATGTGGACCTATGAACGTCCCCACACGCAATGGTCTTCGTTACTTCGTGACCTTCACAGATGACTTAAGCAGACATGGGTATATCTACTTAATGAAACATAAGTCTGAAACCTTTGAAAGGTTCAAGGAATTTCAGAGTGAGGTCGATAATCAACTCGGGAAGAAAATCAAGCACCTTCGATCCGATCAAGGAGGCGAGTATTTAAGTCACGAGTTTGGCGATCATCTTAAGACTTGTGGCATCGTACCACAACTTACGCCGGCAGGAACAACTCAATGTAACGGTGTTTCTGAGCGACGTAATCGAACTCTATTGGATAGCGTACGATCGATGATGTCTCATACCGACTTACCTGTGTCATTCTGGGGGTATGCATTAGAAACTGCCTCTTACATTCTTCATAGGGCACCGTCCAAATCCGTAAAGACAACACCATTTGAGGAATGGCATGGCAAGAAACCAAAGTTATCTCACTTGAAATTTGGGTATGGTAGGAAATTTCAGCCTGACAAACTCGAATCAAAAGCGGATAAGTGCATCTTTGTGGGATATCCAAGGGAAACTGTTGGATACACCTTCTACAACCAGTCTGAGGGCAAAACGTTTGTCGCCAAGACTGGATGCTTTCTTGAGACAGAGTTTCTTTTGAAAGAATTGAGTTGGAGGAAAATAGACCTCAACGAGATGATTGACCAATCACTCCAAGTGGAAGAAATGGCAATGGAAGTTGTTCTGGAACCATCTTCCTTAGTGGGAGCTGAAGAGAACGGTCATCATGATATTCATAACGATCGTGACATACATGATGATCATGATCAAGATGAAGAGGATCCTATTGTACCCCGCAGGTCATCAAGAGCCCGAGTAAAAACTCAGTTTTATGGGCAACTTGTCAATGCATTCATGTTAAATGAACCTGACGAACCTGCGAACTACAAAGAAGCAATGGAGGGACCCGAGTCCGAGAAATGGCTGGAAGCCATGAAATCCGAGATAGACTCCATGTATTCAAACAAAGTATGGACTTTGGTGGATATTCCCGAGGATCTAAAGGCCGTCGAGAATAAATGGATATTCAAGAAAAAGACTGACGCAGACGGAAACGTATCTGTCTATAAAGCTCGACTTGTCGCAAAAGGTTTCCGACAAATTCAAGGAGTTGACTACGAATAGACTTTCTCTCCCGTAGCGATGCTAAAGTCTATCCGGATATTGCTAGCAATTGCTGCCTATTACGACTATGAAATATGGCAGATGGATGTGAAAACCGCGTTCCTAAATGGCAACATTGAGGAAGAGTTGTATATGGTACAACCAGAAGGTTTTATTGATCCTAAGGACGCTGGTAAGGTATGAAAACTTCAACGGTCCATTTATGGGTTGAAGCAAGCATCTCGGAGCTGGAATCTTCGTTTTGATGAGGTGATCAAAGCTTTTGGATTTGTCCAAAATGAAGAAGAATTCTGTGTTTATAAGAAAGCGAGTGGGAGCTCTATGGCATTCCTAGTACTATATGTGGATGACATATTATTGATAGGGAATGATGTGAAATTTCTAGAGGGGGTAAAGGAATATTTGAATGGACAATTTTCCATGAATGACCTAGGTGAAGATGCATACATATTAGGCATTAAAATCAAGACGCCTATTAGCACTGAGTCAGAGAACTTACCTTGAGAAGATATTGAAGAGGTTCAATATGGATAACGCCAAGAGAGGCCTCTTGCCCGTTATGAAAGGAAGTAAATTGAGTGTGACTCAATGCCCAGCAACAACAAAAGAAAGGGAGGAAATGTCTTCAAATCCCTATGCCTCAGCCATAGGTTGTATCATGTATGCTATGTTGTGTACTCGACCAGATGTGGCCTTGGCGGTTAGTCAGACTAATCGTTTCCAAAGTAATCCTGGAATGGATCATTAGATTGCAGTGAAGAACGTCCTTAAGTACTTACGAACAACTAAGGATCTGGTTCTTGTCTATGGAGGATGTGAAGAAGAGCTCGCCGTAACAGGTTACGTCGATGCCAGTCTTGGTACTGATCCCGATGACTCAAAATCCCAGACGGGATACGTGTTTATGTTGAATGGTGGTGCGATTAGCTGGAGGAGCGGAAAGCAATCAGTCGTCGCCCAATCTACGATGGAGTCGGAGTATATTGCCGCTTGCGAAGCGTCAAATGAAGCGCATTGGCTGAAGAAGTTTGTCATCGAGCTTGGCGTATTCCCTAGTTGCACTGACCCTGTTAGCATTTATTGCGACAATATGGGTGCCATTGCTAACGCAAGGGAGCCGAGGACTCACTCTACAACCAAGCATATTCTCCGGCGTTTCCATGTGACGCGGGACTACGTCAAGGATGGTCATACTAGGATTTGCAAAATACATACGGATATGAATCCATCAGACCCAATGACTAAACCTCTTCCACAAGCCAAGTTTGAACAACACCGAGAGACTATTGGTGTTAGATACATACCTGATGTAAACTAGTGTAATTTGTACTCTAGTGCAAGTGGGAGACTGTTGGATATGTGCCCTAGAGGCAAATTAATAAAGATATTTGTCACATATCTGTTTGTTCATAATACGTTATATATTGTGCTAGAACTGTATTAAGCGGAAACATTAACACACGTGTGATATATAACAACTTGGTCCCTAGTTAAACTCAGGCATACTAGGTCATTGGGAAATTGATGATCAAGGTTTCCTGATCATGAGAACATAATAGTCTATTGACAATGAGGTCATATCATTAGGAGAATGATGTGATGGACACACACCCACCTTAAGCATTGCAGTGTGATCAAGTCACATAAGTTCAGCATTCCGATGACTTAATAACATAGTGACTGAATCCTTAGACCGTGATGATCATACATAATTGCTATCTATTAGGATGCTTTGAGTGCATTAAACGTTATACTGAAACATGGTAACTGAAAAGGTGTATCTTGGGTATTCCGAAGTAGATATGTTGAGGAGTATGAAATAGATCAGAGCGGGATTTGTCAATCCGAGTGACAGATAGGTACTCTGGGCCCATTCGGTGGTGTTGCATCAATAGCTTGCAAGCAAGTGACTAGGTCACAAGAGATGTAATATTCACAGACGAGTAAACATGTTATGTCGGAGACGAGGAAGAACTAGGTATTGGATACCGACGATCATACCTCGGACAAACATAGTACCGAAGCACAAAGGGATCAAGTCATATTGATAACGGTTCAACAGCGATGAAGTTTATTCGATGGAAGCGTAGGGGCACATCAAGGATTGTAACCAGATCCCACATGATGGTCATTGGTCAGAGAGTGTCTCGATCATGTCTACTGTTTCCCGGACCGTAGGGTGTCACACTTAAGGGCAATCGATGCATTAAGGATTGATTTGGGATCATCGGTGAAAAGAGAGAAAACACCGGAAATGTACCGGGAGGTGCCGGAAGCTGTTCCGGATATTTTGAAAGGTTCAAAATAATATATATTAATGTTTAAATATGTTTTATTATTTAACTGAAAGAATTAAATATTAAAAATGATTTAAATAATTAATTAAAAAGGTGAAAAGGTATTTGGGCCTTAAAAGGCCCATGAGGGGAAAGGGGGAGCCTCCCCCCCTTGGGCTTGGCGCTAAGGGAGGGGCCCATCCCCCCTCCTAGCCGTACCACTCCCCCCCTTAGGGGTTTAGTCCCACATGGGGGAAGGGGAGGGGGTGGAGCCCCTCCTTGGCCTATATAAGGAGGGGTGGGTGCCTTTTTTCAACAGAACATTGAGTTTCTCTCTCTCTCTCTCTTTCTCCGACCTAGAGCGGACTCCCCTGGTTTGGAGTTTGCACCTGGTTGGGGGTTTCACCATCATCCGGACGCCATCGCGCTGCCGGAATCGGGATCCGGATCAATCTTCTTTCCGCTGCTCTTCTGGTTCGGAGCCCGGAGGGACATCGGTTGCATCGTACGTGTGTAATCCCGTGAGGCACTACACGTGTGGTGCTACTTCATCGTCGGAGGTTCTTCAACACGACAGGGAGGTCGTAGGATCAGAGTCTACGCCAACCACGTTCGAGGAATGTTTCCCTTTTTCGGTCTTCAAAGGTATGAACACCGATTCCTTCCGTTACATACATCAGCATAGCATAGATCTTTGGTTCGGGACTCGTAGGTAGGAATATTTTTTTCTGCGCCGATCGCTAACAAAGAATGAACTAATACCTCGGAGAATTATTATTGGATATAGAATGTGTATTGATTACAGGAAGCTGAACAAGGCAACCAGGAAGGACCACTGCCCGTTGCCGTTCATCGACCAAATGCTTGAAAGGTTATCCAAGAATACTCATTTTTGTTATTTAGATGGTTATTCCGGCTTCTCTCAAATTCATGTTAACACTGCTGATCAAGAGAAGACCACTTTTACTTGTCCCTATGGTACTTATGCTTACAGACGTATGCCTTTTGGTTCATGTAATGCCCCTGCTACTTTTCAAAGGTGTATGTCTGCTATCTTTCATGGTTTTTGCGAAGAAATTGTGGAGGTATTCATGGACGATTTCTCCGTCTATGGAACCTCTTTTGACCATTGTCTCCACAACCTTAATAAAGTTTTGCAGAGACGTGAGGAGACAAATCTGGTGCTCAACTGGGAGAAGTGCCACTTTATGGTCAACGAGGGAATTGTTCTTGGCCACAAGATTTCCGAGAGGGGAATTACGGTGGACAGGGCCAAGATCGAAGCAATTGAAAGATGCCCTACCCAAGGGACATCAAAGGTATTCGTAGTTTTCTCGGTCATGTTGGTTTCTATAGAAGATTTATTAAAGACTTTTCTAAGACTTCGAGACCCCTCACTAATCTTCTCCAGAAGGACGTTCCTTTTTTTATGAAGATTGTAAGGAAGCCTTCGAGGTTCTTAAGAAAGCTTTAATAACCGCTCCTATAGTACAACCACCTGATTGGAAATTACCTTTTGAAATTATGTGTGATGCTAGTGATTTTGCTGTTGGAGCTGTTTTAGGGCAGAGGGTTGATAAGAAGTTGAATGTTATATCTTATGCTAGCAAAACCCTTGATAGTGCTCAAAACAATTATGCTACTACTGAGAAGGAATTCTTAGCAGTAGTGTTTGCTTGTGATAAGTTTAGGCAGTATATTGTTGATTCTAAGATTATTGTTCATACTGACCATGCTGCCATTAAGTATCTTATGGAGATGAAGGATGCCAAACCAAGGCTCATCCGATTTGTACTCCTTCTTCAAGAATTTGATTTGAAGATTGTCGATAGGAAAGGAGAACACAATCTGGTGGCGGATAATCTTTAAGGATGGAAGATATACCGCATGATCCCATTCCAGTCAACGACAGTTTTCCAGACGAACAGCTAACTGTTGTTAAAGTACAATCTCTCTCCGATCCTTGGTTTGCAAACTATGCTAACTTTATCGTTGCAAAGTTTTTGCCTCCAGGTTTAATATTTCAGCAAAGGAAGAAGTTCTTTCATGATTTGAGGCATTACTTTTTGGATGACCCACATCTTTTCAAAGAAGGTCCAGATGGGGTCGTGAGAAGATGCATACCGGAACACGAGCAGAAGGACATTCTCAAACAATGTCACGACAGTCCATATGGAGGACATCATTCCGGTGAGAGGACCGCACATAAGGTTCTTCAATCAGGTTTTTATTGGCCTAGTCTCTTTAAGGATGCTAGAAATTATGTTTTATCCTGTGATAAGTGTCAGAGAGTTGGTAATATTAGTAGAAGGAATGAGATGCATATGAATTACTCTCTAGTGATTGATCCTTTTGATTGCTGGGTTTTTTATTTTATGGGTCCTTTTCCTTCTTCACACAAGTACTGTGACATCCTGGCTTAATAGGAATGATAGACTACTCATATCAACAAGGTGCACCTTCTTTTCCGGAAGCACGTCTTCAAAGAACTCCAAAGTTAAGCGTTCTTGGCTTGGAGAAATTTGAGGATGGGTGACCGACTGGGAAGTAGTTCCCAGGTGCGCACGAGTGAGGACAAAGTGCGCAGTAAAGACTAGTGTTGGTCTGTGGGGACAGTCTAGATCCCGCCAGGCGTACACCGGGAACCGGTGGCTGTGGCCGGGGCGTAACAAATGGTATCAGAGCCGACCCTCGCGGTTACACGGGCGTGTGTGGGTCAGTTGCGCGAACATGTGGGACATGTGTCGGCACTGGACACACAGACGTGTGCCAAGGGGGAACGTTCCTGTGGGCCGATGAGGACATCGGTTCCTTTGAGTGGGGGTGTATGTGACATCCTGGCTTAATAGGAATGATAGACTACTCATATCAACAAGGTGCACCTTCTTTTCCGGAAGCACATCTTCAAAGAACTCCAAAGTTAAGCGTGCTTGACTTGGAGAAATTTGAGGATGGGTGACCGACTGGGAAGTAGCTCCCAGGTGCGCACGAGTGAGGACAAAGTGCGCAGTAAAGACTAATGTTGGTCTGTGGGGACAGTCTAGATCCCGCAAGGCGTACGCCGGGAACCGGTGGCTGTGGCCGGGGCGTAACAAGTACACTCAAATTTTAGTTGCTGTTGATTATGTAACCAAGTGGGTAGAAGCAATCCCCACTGAAAGTGCTGATCACAAGACATCTTTGAAAATGCTCAAGGATGTAATTTTTCCTAGGTTTGGAGTACCCAGGTACCTCATGACTGATGGGGGTTCGCACTTTACACATGGAGCTTTTAGAAAAGCTTTAGCCAAGTACGATGTCAATCATAGAATTGCTTCACCGTACCACCCTCAAACTAGTGGGCAAGTTGAGCTCACCAATAGAGAGATCAAGTTGATCTTACAGAAGACAGTTAATAGAAATAGAAAAGATTGGTCAAATAATTTAGGAGATGCTTTGTGGGCGTATAGAACTGCTTACAAAAACCCCATGGGCATGTCTCCCTTTAAGATGGTCTATGGAAAGGCTTGCCATCTGCCATTAGAATTAGAACACAAAGCTTTCTGGGCTATTAGAGAGCTTAATGCTGACCCGAAATTAGCTGGTGAAAAGCGTCTCATGAACTTGACTTCCCTAGATGAGTGGAGAAGTGAAGCTTACGAGAGTGCTAAAATATTCAAGGAAAAGGTAAAGAAGTGGCACGATATGAGGATTCTGAAACGTAAATTTAGATCCTGTTTCATGTTTTCTCCAGGTAAACTACTTTCCAGGTGGGAAGGGCCATTTCATATTGAGGAAGTCTACCGCTCGGGTGCGAGCAAGATTAATAATTTCGAAGGCACCAAACCTCAAGTGGTGAATGGGAAAAGACTTAAGCATTACATAGCAGGAGACCCTGTCAATGTTGATGTGGATTTGGTATACACAACAACTCATGAAGAACATGTTGCAGCCCTGTTTTAGACACCAGAAGAAGCAGAATAAGGAAAGGTATGTATTACGGTAAGGAAACATCGCGAAACCGCCATAAAAGTTCCAGTTTACGAATTTTTGCAAAATATAGAAAATTTGAGGCCGAAGTGGAGCCGGAGACCAGCTCCAGGGGGCCCAGGCGCCCCCCTCGCGCGACCCCACCTCTGGCCGCGCCGGGAGGCCGCCTGGGCACCCCGGAGTCCGTCTCCGACCCCGCTTTGGCTCGTTACCTTCCTTTCTGTGCAGAAATTTTTTCTATATATTTGCCCGGATCGTTCCGGTAACGTATCTCGCGATTTCGTGCGTTTTCTTTTCGATCTGTTTCTGCCAGGAAATCTTTCAGCTAGACCTAGGTGCCATGGCTTCCCCAAGTTCCCCCAAGGACAAGTTCGTCATCAACGTCATCAACCCTTACCTCGCTGAGGTGAAGAAGCACCCCCAGGTCCTTCGTGTGGAGGATGGTGACCTCCACAAGGAGGATCTGAAGGGACCAGTCAAGGAGGAGAGCACCGAGGAGCGGCTGAAGGAGATGGAACATGAGGTCTTCAAGTTCAAGAAGATGGAGAAGCGTGGTGTTGAAGCTAACTTCGACATCATGAACGAGATAGAGGCTTCCCACAAGAAGGATATGAAGTAGATGTGGTCAAGTTTGGCCGCACTAGAAGAAAATTTTTATGAACTTCAGGCACAGATCTATGATCTGCAGAAAGTATGAACTAAAGTTTCTGCGCATGGGTTTGGGTGCTGAGTGCAGGATCCTGGAGACGGGAATGTCCTTTGAGACTAGAGAACAACTTCCATGGAAGCACTTCGCCAAGGAGTACGTGACCAACAAGAACAAGAATGAGGAGTAAATCTCCTTGGGTAATGGCATCCCCGTAGCGTGTTACAAGCTTGCGGGAGTGCCCGGTATTTTTATCTTTATCTATGTCTTTTAGAGTCAAGTAGAGTCGTATCGTGTCTAGGGAAGTTATCTTATAAAATAGGTGTTTTCTTTGAGGTCTATCACTCCTTTTTGGAGATTTATGTATCCGTGAGTGTGGAGTCGTCTATGATGGAATATTAATGAGAAGTCTATTGATCTCTTCGCTGCACTCGGTATTCTCTTCACGCAATCGACCTTATGATGATTCTTATGGGGAGTATTGACCTTATATCAGGTATGGCTTTGGAAACTTTATTTAATCTTGGCAAACATAGCTTTGGTCATGACAACAAGCATGTTATTTTTCAAAGTAGCGACATAGCCAAAACCCTTTTTGTTATTATGCTTGTAGTGTTATGTTGACAACGAAGACAACTTGATGTGCTATGCTTGTTTTAATGTTTATGCCTTATATTGCTTTGCATCCAAGTCTTCATCAATTGTCTGTTCTCTCAAAGCCTTTGCTAGCCAAACCTCTGTACTAAGCGGAATTCTACTTGTGCATCCATACCTTGTAACCAGTATCTTCCATATGAGTCCACCATACCTTCCTATTCGTGGTATTCCACTACCACTCCTAAAGCATAGAATTTTTGTGTTATCCTTAGATGTTCAAAATCCTCTATTTTGTGCCCCTGTTTTAGCTCATGAGGAAGTAGTAGTTAACTCTTGATCTTCTTAAGTTGGACAAGTTTTACCTGGGATTGCATGTCTAATCTGCAAACCCCTAATACGAGGAGGAACTGGCATGAGTGTGCCCAGCTCACAAAAGATAATACCATAAACAAACCCTCCTTCACGCATTGTTCATGAGAAATCAGAAAACTTTGGCAGTGATAAACAAAGGAGATTGCGGGGATGTGATCGTCCCCGTTTGGGAGCCGTTCCTCGAAACTTGTCCAATATGAGAAGCAATTGAGTTATCTATTAGCATTCGTTGACAAATCATGCACCTCTCAAATCTTATTTTCACTCTGTTTGATTTGAGGATAGCACTTGAGTTTTCCCTGCTTGCCTTTGACAAGGCTTTTTCCTTTACTTTTATGTTGAGTCAGTTTTCCCTACTTCCTCCTTTCCCAAAGAGAACAGACACTTGATGCTGATGAAGATTCATCCATATAATGCTGCATTAAAGTTTTGCCATGCCATATCATTGTTGACATTATCTCTTGATAAGTATGTTGTTTGCAAAAGCATTTGCCATGCAAACATCTTCCTTTGTGTTAGCATTTGCACTTCATGACTAATAGCTTGTTCTTTCAAAAAGTTCCAAATTGTCTCTTGAAATTATAATGAGAAAGAGCAAAGCTAAAAACTATTAGTTGTTCTTGACCAAAGGACTTGTTTTCCATGATTTGATGAGTTTCCTTAGCCCTACTTTTGATTATAATTGTTATTACTCTTTCATAAGGGCCTTATGAGTTGGAGGTTGCTGTTGAGGATGTTTGAGTTTGGTGAAAAGATCATGATGATTCTTGTCCGTATTTTATTTATCGACACTTCACTCTCTAAACTTGTGGACAGGTTTACCGAGCTTAGTTTTCGTTTGGGGACAAGCGAGGTCTAAGCTTGGGGAAGTTGATACGTCCAAAATGCATCACTATTTTATATTGTAATTCATCCTTATTCATTGATATATTTCACATTACGATGATGTTCTTATGTTGTTTTGGCTTATTTTGCACAGTTTGCAACTTTCCGGTGCCGAAGCAGCATACGCAGGATTCATCGGTAAAAAGTGGACGCTGAGTTGCTGAAGAAGAATACCTCCAAATTACCTGAAAATCGACGGAGGGTATTTTTCCAGAAGATTAACGAAGACACGCCGAAGAGGGGCCAGAGGGGGGCACAAGAGCCCTAGGCGGCCACCTGGCGCGGCCCACCCCTGGCCGCGCCGGGAGGGCGCCTGGAGCCCTGGGGCCACTCCCGGCTCCCCCCTCTGGCCTATATACTCCTCGTTACGCGAAAACCTAAAAAGGAGAAGATTTTACGAAGTTCCGCCGCCGCTCCGTGGCGGAAACCTACAGAGAAGAAAAGGGCTCTCCGGCGGGCAGATTCCGTCAAGGAGATCACCTCCCGGAAGGGGAGATCATCGCCATCGTCATCACCATCGTCACGGGCATCATCGAGATCATCATCAACATCACCCCCAACATCAGCACCATCTCCACCACCATCCAATCTCACCTCACAAGTTTATCTTGTGTTGTAATCCGTATTATCTATCCTCTCTACTCTATTGGTGTTGATTACTACCCTGTGGTGAATGCTATTGAGTTTTGTTGGAGAAATATCATTATGTCCAGATTGTTTATCATATATTTATCACCTCTGATCATGATCTCTTGTATGTTTTCTGAGTAGTTACTTTAGTTCTTGAGGACATGGGAGAAGTCTAGTTGTTAGTAGTCATATGATGTTCAAGTAATTTGTGTTGTTTGATATTTAAGTTGTGTTGTTATTTTCCTAGTGGTGTTGTGTGAGTCGAACACTCAACACTTCGCCTTATTAAGGACCTAGGGGAATACATTGTGTATTAAGAATGCTTACGGTGGGTTGCCGGAGTGACAGAAACCTGAACCCCAGTGTGCACACTTTTGCACAAGGGACTAATGGATCCTTGATCTTACTGCTGTGGTTAGGCATTGCCTTAATTTCTATCTTGTATTTGCGGATGCTTCCAAGATGTTTAATCATAAGAGTGCACTTATCTTAGTCTAGAAGGTGTGCTAGCATAGATCCAACCAGTCAACACTTATCAGCACAACACTTGTTATCGATACGGAGTATGGCGAAAGCACGTGACTACCTTCCCATGTGTCCTCAAGAACGCTTTAGTATTTATAAGTTCAGTTGTCAGGCTTATCCTTTGCTCAAAAGGATCGGGCCACTTGCTGCTCCGTAGTACTATTTACTTAGCTTGCTTTTATCTTATCGTTGCTTATATCGAAAACCCCTACCAAGTTATCTTTCAGTGCTTGCAGTTATTCCTTGTCAAAAATCACCTATCAATACCTTTCGCTCCTCGTTGGGTTCGACACTCTTACTTATCGAAAATGTTGCAATAGATCCCTTTACGTTGAGGGTCATCGATATCTCAAGGTGGATGATTAGTGAGTAGATGCAGATGGATTTCGGTCTACTTGTCTTGGCGTGCTGCCCATGCTTTTGAGCCTCTTCCTTTCTTTTGTAGCATAGTTAGCACTGCGGTGCATTTTTAATCCTGTCAATTGCCCAGCTGTAATTTGTTCACCTCGCATAAATGATTATCCAATTTTATTAAATGGTTTGTAAAGGTTTAAACAAAAACTCAAGGGAAAAGTTTTTCATTTACCCCAAAATCAAAACAATTCAATCAATATTATATTATTTATTAACATTCCAAAATTTGGAAATTTTTGAGATGTTACAAACTACTACCCTTAAAAGAAATATCGTCCTCGAGATTTGCAAAGGCTAGAAAGAAATGAGTTAGGCTCGAGGATTTTGGGTTACTTCCCCATGGTCTTGGCATAACATTATGAGACTTGTAGTTTATCTTCACTTCTTGTTTGAGCGTTGTCTTCCACCGATTCAATTCCATATGCTTCCGTTACTTAAATCATATCCCGGGCTCGTAGCTTTAGGCACCAGTTCTGAACCTTAACCAGGGTGTGGTTCGCATCATTTACAACACCAGGGAGTTAGGGAACTACCACCCTTAGAAGAAAGCTTATGGGGTCTTCAAAATTCTTCATTCCATGATGGTTCTTCATCAAGCTTCCACAGATAAGGATCTGCATCTCCCCAAGGAACAAGTCTTGCAAAAAAATACATGGGTTCCAAAACTAACTATTGAGACGCTCATGGTGGTCAAAATAACTTCCAAATTAAGCTTCTTGAAAATCTTCATGTTTCTTACTCACCGTACAACCTACGTTAGGCACGATGCCTATCTACAAGGGTAATGTGTCTTACCATTCTATGGTTTAGGCTTGTCGCATCGACACTCTACTATATTTTTTGTCTCTCTAATTTACCAATCTAACATACCAAAGTATATAATAAGAGTCTTCGGTATGGGGGCCAATCCATCCCGTACTCAAATCATTACTTCATATGTAGATAGATCAATCACGTATTCTAACACTAAGTCTTTCTCACTCCTCTTAAAGAGGTCTTCACCTGGAAAACTAATAAACATTTTTGGGTGGCGATGATCCTACATTGTTTGTGCTCAAAACTTGCATCCATAGAATAGGGAACTTCCGTCCTCAACAATTGTGTTCTCCTTGCAAATGGGAGATTCTTGTCCATTATATATTTTGAATCCACTCTTCTACTTTGACTGGGTCACTGGTCTCATCAAAATATTAATGTCCATCTATGGGTTTCAAGGTTGGTCAGAGATGAGATAGAATTTTAGAGAGAAGAGGAGATGGATACCTACACAACAATTATCAAACAACTAACATACATAATAGACTCGTTTACTATGTTTTCGTCAGGAAGTCTTCATTCTCTTCGGTTCTTGAAAGTCTTCGATACAACGAGTTTAGTCGATGTGATGGTCTTCTGATACATCATCCGTTGCTCACAACTCTCAAGGTTCAATTAATAATAAATCCTACGAAATACGTATCCCAAAAATACAAATTTAAATTTAACAGTTCAAATGACACCAATCATTAAATCAATACCAAGAACTCCGAGAAAACTCCAAATATCACTCATAAAGTCAATCAAAAACAAGTCCTATGGTACCTTCCTCCACATGAGCTCGCATGGTCGGGCACTCTACTCGCACTCTTTCGTTCATTTCACAACTCTCATGGTGGGCCCTGATACTATTGGTATTGTGTAATATATTCCTTAACTTCTTCACAAGCATCTTAGTCTTGGATGTACCCGGGTCTTCTATGGGTCTCGAATAATCTTGGGATCTTTAGAGTCTTCAAATTCTTCGAGTCTTCCATACTTCCATACTTCTAATTCACGTTTGAAAACATCTATTCTCCGAAATGGTATTGAGTTGTCCAATATCGTGTCCTTCCCGAAGAGACGTAACACACTCCTTCTCAGTGGTAAAAGTGGCATGGGTATAGTCTAACTTGTTAGGGATAAGAGGGAGTGTTTGGTAAAACTTAGAAAAAAATGAGTAGTAATGGAT
Source organism: Bromus sterilis (assembly GCA_950022295.1). NCBI lineage: Eukaryota > Viridiplantae > Streptophyta > Magnoliopsida > Poales > Poaceae > Bromus > Bromus sterilis. The sequence goes on along the minus strand of OX465599.1, from coordinate 274,877,337 downwards.
TTTTTTTAAATAATATTTTTAGAGAGTATACTTCCTAATGGCTTTCCATTTTCTAGGGCCACGACCTACAGTCAACATGTGCTCTGATACCATCTTGTAACGACCCGGTCCCAAAAGGAACCAAGTCTACTGTGCTTCTGTGCTAGCCCTGGATCAGTATGCTAGCACACACAGTACTCGATGAAATACCATGAATCACATGTCAAAAAGTAACGAAAATACATGGTATTTATTACCTTATAGCCCTTGGGCTAGAATACACCGCGGAAACAAACAATACATAAGTGGAGTCCCATCAACACCAACGGCAAAGTTGAGTGTAGACATCGTAACCCTACATCGCATCACTTACTCGTCGTATACAATCCTGCAACACCGAAGGTTACAGCCCAAAATGGGTCAGTACTTTGAATGTACGGCAAGTTACTCCCAAAAAAATATATAACAGACCTATCTTCTACATGCAATTTTGGCTGGTGGAAAAGCTCTAAGAGTTTCAGTTTGCATAAAGCTGATTTTGTCCTACTCAAAGATTATCATAACAGTACTACAAAGCCCATAATATGATTGAATTGGTTTCTCCAAGTCAATCTATTCCCAAAGTTGATTAAACCCGATTGATTAATTAAATATGACGAGATCCGTCAACATTCCCACTTCTAGATGCTCAAAGTTGTCCGTAACCGGGGACACGGCTAATCATGATCAGTTTGTACACTCTGCAGAGGTTTGTGCACTTTTCCCCACAAGACTCGACCACCTCCTTTTTAGTTCGTCACACTGCATGTTGTATGAGAACCGAAAGGTCGAGACATGGTCTTTTAGAAGAGTTTCCCTCACTCTGGCGGTGCCCATCCCACCTACTCATAACTACGTTCGTAGCACCACCTAGTAAGAGTCACTACAACTAATCAACCAAGCCAGAGCCCATAATAGCTTGTGGCTGCACACGTAAGCTTCTAGTTATGAAAAATATTATTGATCCCTTTAAGCCTGGGTGGCATTCCGCAGTGATTACTGGCCATCTCCAGGTCACTCAGGCAAATCCACTGGTTCCTCCAGGGTGCCCCCAACCATTCCACCCAGGTGGTTCATTAAGATTATCTTGGTCCTGTTTACTAGTTAGTCACTCATACCTCATAATGGATCACTTCCCAATCCACGTCTACTTAGCAAAGCAGTATAATTCTACACGGTGGCGACAATGATATAAGGTTCAGACCTACCTCAATGAACTACTGGGTGTAATAGCATAGCATAATATATAATCCTATCAATGCATAATATTTAAGTTGGACTACAATGCATATAAAAAATATAGGTAATACTGGAGCATGATCAAAAGAGTAACTTGCCTGGATCCTGACGATGAAATATTCTACTCGTAGTCATCTCTCAATCTCGTTACAATATATCTAACGGTAAAAGAGAAACACTTCAACACACAACTCAATCCAAAGTGAAGATCCAAATAAGATACAATTACAACATAAATATTTAGTTATTACTATTAATAAACTAATTACTATGGCATGGATAGGTTGAGATAGGATCAAGTTGGATTGGATGGAAATATGATGGCAATCATATATCCGAGGATTGTAAAATCAATTGGATATGTTGGAGGTTGATTATAAAATCAATTGGATGGAGAGTATGTCAAACTCAGTTGGTTTGTCCATATGCATATTTGAATAGGAAATCAATTCTTGGATTGGATTCAAAAAGATCTGATAGAAATCGTGATGATCTTGTTGAGAAGATTGAATTTTTGTAGCCAAATTTATATAAAAAAGAGATATAACTAAATGAAAGTTGAAACAAAGGCTTGAGGTCAAATAAGGTTCTTATATAATGGAAAGAATGCAAGAAATGTCAACAATAGGTTATCAACATGATGAAAAGAATGTGACAAGTGTCCTAACATAAAGGTATGACACTTAGGAACAAATTTGGTCAAGGAAAGATTTCTAAATAAATTATAGAATGAGAGGAATAATAAATATACTCAAATTCACATAATAAATTTGAGTTAAATTTCGAATTACCAAAAGTGAAATATTACTGGACCAAAATAAACTACATGTTCCAGGGAATCCGTGGATATGAAATTTGTCGAAATCCGACTTACGGGATAGAAGATATGAATTTCTGAAGTTTGACTATTTTTGCTAAAATGAATTACGGGAATAATAAAAAGGATGCAAAATGGCGAGTTCTGATAGGTCTGTACCCATTCGATTTTTACAAAATAAAATGATGAACAAAGAGGGGAGAAAGGCTCACCGGAGATCTCGCCGGAATTTTGGAAAAAGGTCGCGGGCGTCAATAAACAGCCGAACGGGATAGAGGATGATTTGGGCTACTCGATGGACAAGGTTATAGCTCCATGTTCGCCTTTGAATAGCCGAGAAGTTCCACCGGAGTAGAGAAGAACGCATGAAGAGCACAATGACACGGACGGCGTGCTCCGGCCTTGCAATCAAGAGGAAAAATATGTCACAATGGTGCGCATCGGCAAGGGGAAAAAACTAGAGGAAGAAAAATATGGACTAGGTACCTTTCATGGCGACAAAAATCTTCACCGGAAGTGTGGATGCATCTTTACTCCGACGAGAAATTGCGCACGAAGGAGAGGGCTTTGGAGAGGTACTTTATGCGCGGGGATGTGTGGTTCAAAGGGGTCCTAGGGGCGGTATTTATAGGGTCATGGGAGGTCCATAGAAGGTGAGTGGGTGAGGTTTTGGAATGGAGTTAATGGCATTCATGGTGAAATAATGAACATTAAAAGCGAGGTTTTGGAAATAGATTTAATGGCATTTATGGAGAAATAATGGGCATTAAAAGCGAGGTTTTGGAAATGAATTTAATGGCATTCATGGAGAAAATTATGGACAATTAAAAGCATTAAAACACGTGTTTGTTTCCATTAATGGATTCCTCATGAACTTGTCCACAATTTTTGTGTAGGTTCTGAAGTGAATCGGTCAAAAGAGTAGATGGGAGGAAAAGAGGAAGAGCTTCAGTTGGCATGGCCATTTGCTTCTGTGTTCACGTACACATGAACGAACGAGAGGAAGAAGACAGCTCGCTCGGGCTATGGGCCTTAGTGCAAAATTTGTCCCAAGATAAAGAAAAAGGAAAGAGAGATAGAGGGAAAAAATTAGATAGATGACCTCAGTCCAATTGACTTAGGAATCCTATTTTTATTATTTGGGTTAAACACTCTCAAATAAAATTGTATAGGCCAAATAAAACATAGAGAGTCTAGGAAAACTATATTTCCCTCTCAGAATACATTTTAGAAATAGATTTTTATAAAAAAAACTCTTTAACGACATTATTAAATTTTTCCAATACTGTTTTTGGAGAAGTCATATTATCTCCTCTCATTTTATTTATTAAATTATTGGAAATATTTAAATATCTCTTAAACGTCAATATCCAATAAACTCCAAAATAAGAATTCGAGAATGAGTATGGGACCACAATAAATTTAAGAAAGTCATTTTATTCTCACTCGAAAATATTTAATTGTGGTTCGTACCAAATTTCAAAAGGACAAAAGAAAGAAAATCATTCTTTGAAATTTTGAATAAAGTTCACAACCAAAATTTTCATTATTGGATAAATGATTATCCAATTTTATTAAATGGTTTGTAAAGGTTTAAACAAAAACTCAAGGGAAAAGTTTTTCATTTACCCCAAAATCAAAACAATTCAATCAATATTATATTATTTATTAACATTCCAAAATTTGGAAAATTTTGGGATGTTACAATAGTAGTGTTGCCCCCTTCTCTCTTTTTATTTCTTTTTTCTCCCTTTTCTCCTTTTTTTGTATTTTTGTGGCCTCTTTGGCTCTTTCTATTTATCTCTCATTTTTTCTCTTTGGGATCTTTTAATTTGTCCTATTTGAGATCTTTTCCTCACTTAAAGGCAACACTCTATATTTTACATGAATATATAAGATCTTCACGCTTTACAAGAAGTACTCAACATAAAGAAGAACGAAAACTATCATGATGTATGCAAATGTATGCCTCTGCCAGCGTAGCAGGATATGCAATGATACTAGCGCGTCATGTAGCAATAATTAGGGCAAAGCCCAACTAGCATGTGTCTCCTCGATCAAGCAAAATCATGTATGACATGAAGATCATGTCATGAGATGGTGGATGTTGCATGTCAATGTATCTCGGAAAGGCTATGTAAATGCCTTGATAGGTCGGTATGGTGGATGTTTTGAGAAAGATGTAAGGAGGTTTATGATGACAGAGTGTATCATGCCAAGGGTTTGAATGCACCGGCGAAGTATGAGCCAACTCTCAAGATGAGAAAGGGCAATGCACGGTACCGAAGAGGCTAGCAAAATATTGGAAGCTGGAAGTGCCAACAATCGAATACTCGCATTAGTCCGAAAAACTCATGCACTTATTATCGGTAACTCTCTATCTAATAGGGAGGTTCACAAAGATATGAGTACCCCTAGGATAAGTGTATGGGGGTTTGGTTATCCTTGCGCATCCTCGACCCATGGTACGTGAGGGTACTCTATATATTCCAACCCCTCCAGAGGTCAGCGATCCATCTAGTAGCTAGAGTTCTCAACTAATTTTTGTAGTTTTTTGAAAATAAGTATGGATTGCCCAAAATACGACACCTATCACTAATAGGATCAAGCTCTTGGCACCCTAATGTCCAAACATTACTCTAATCAATACCTCAAAACTATTGCATGTTACTACTACACTTGTAATAGCAACCTTAATTACCTACTCATGCAAGACACACAACTCACTGCAATAAGCCAACTCTCTAAACAAGATAAACATGAACAATAAAGAGAGTTCCTATAACAACATAAACAAAGACTCTTAAAAAGACAAGCATGAAAAATAAGAGCTAAGCATGACAGCAGCTATGAAACAGATAAAGAACACACACAAAAAGAAAGATAAGCATGCAAGCCTATGTTGTGTTCTAGGATGGAGTGGAGCGTGTTTCCCTCCCAAACAATGAAGGCTAGGATCCAACTTTTTATGAACAAAAAAAAAAAACTAAAAATTAAAGAGTGAGACACTCCAAGTCTAGCACATAACATATGAAGCGATAAAAATATAGCATGGAGAAGGACGAACTGATGATTATTGATGGAGAAGGGGATGCACGAGGGACATCCCCAAGCTTAGACGGTTGAGTCTCCTTGGATATATCTTGGGGGTGCATGGGGGCATCCCCAAGTTTGAGAGCTTGACACTCCCGAATCTTCTTTCATCATCTTCCTTCGCATTCTTGAAAACTCCCTTCATACGAAACTCATCGTAAGCTGATTAGAGTGGTTAGTACCCATGATAAAATAATTTTTCTCCACTGGGAATAAAGATATTCTTGAAGAGCTACTATTTCTCAAGATTTATACAATTTTTTTGCAAAGAAAAAGCAAGATTAAGGTTTGCAAAACGATGAAGACGCAAAACATGGCAGAATCTGTGAAAAACAGACCAGCAGGTAGTAAATAATTTTTTCGGAGTACTTCTGCAACTCAAATAAAAAAACTAAGAACATATGCATGAAATCCAATTGTATGGAGCATGCTGTCAAAAAATTCAGATCAAAAAGATGATCTGGTGATTTATGTCATAACTTTTGAACTTTCTTGCAATCAGAGGGTAAAATTTGGCATAAAGCTTGAAAATTAAGATACAATGATGTTGCTACAGTAGTAACAAACATAAATACCACTAAAATTGAAAGTAAACACATCTTGGGTTTCCTCCCAACAAGCGCATTCTTTTAGGGCGCTGCTACGCGTCTACCGGTAGATAATAGAAAAAAAATCCGCCGCCTTCCTGACCGTGCGATCCATAACTGAGCTAGCAGTTTGATTTGACCCCAACCAACTGACACATCACGTGGGCGTACGTAGAAGCATAAAATGCATGCAAGAGGCACCTACTTCCATGTACTGTGCGTGCGGTTGAGCCTTGTATTTTTTTACCTGAGAGCCGTTTGATTGTGTGTCCCATACATTAGCATTTTTTATCATCATTGGTTCGCGGCCGTGGATCTGATAGGGTGTTTTTTTGCAACATGATGCTTGTTGCAAAGCTCCTTTGCAACATAATGATTGTTGAGAAATTTTATTCATATGCAGAGTTTTTTTTATAACCTGATGCTTGTGCAACGAACGATGTTGAAAAATATCTTTGCAACGCAGATGATGTTGCGAAATTTTATTCATATGTAGAGTTTTTTTATAACCTGATCTTGTGCAACGAACGATGTTGTGAAGTATCTTTGCAACACAGATGATGATACGAAGGCCTTTGCGACATGATCTTTGTTGTGTTAAATGGCTTTACAATACACCTTGTTGCAAAAAAAAAGTAAGCCAATCAAAAACATTTATAATATCTATCTCGTTGCGCTCAAAAGCTTTACAACAAATACAGTGTTGCAAAGATGGGTACTAATAAATTACTCATACAACTACTAGTAGCACTACTGTGCAGGCACATGGGTAGCGCCGGCTCGTGCAAATCAACAGCTGGACACGTGTCAGTTTGCGCAAATCAACAGCTGGACACGTGTCAGTTTGCGCAAATCAACAGCTGGACACGTGTCCAGCTGTTAAGCAATTCTACCTCATGAACTATATTATCAACCTTCGAAGAGAGGCTATCAAGTTTTTCTAATTTCTCTTCTACATTCTTATTGAAGGCATTTTCAGAAGTGATAAAGTCCTTAAGCATGCTCTCTATTTCAGAAGTGGAGTTTTTGGTGATAGGATAAGTGTTCTTGTTCCCATAGTTGGATGGGAACGGTCTAGGATTGCTACCAAAATTTCTCCTATACGCATTATTATTAAAGTTGTTCCTAGAGATAAAATTAACATCAACTTGCTCTTGAGCAACCAAAGAATTCAAAGGAACATCATGAGGATCAAAAGGCTTGCTTAGTAAATAAAGACATGATCAAGTCAAAATTTTCATTTAGGGAGGAGATTTTCTCAAAAGAATTTACCTTCCTACCTGTTGGAACTCTTTATGTGTGCCATTGAGAATAGTTTGCCATCATCTCATCAAAAAAAATTGTGGCAGCACCTAGTGTAGTTGACATAAAAGTTCCTTCCGCGACCGAGTCTAACAGATTCCGCGAGGTAAAGTTCAAGCCTGCATAAAAAGTGTTGGATAACCATCCAAGTAGTCAAACCATGTGTAGGGCAATTTTTGACAAGAGATTTCATGCGTTACCAAGCTTGGGCAATGTGTTCATTATCCAATTGCTTAAAATTCATAATATTACTCCTCAATTGGATAATCTTAGCACGTGGGTAGTACTTTCCAGTAAAAGCATCCTTGCACTTATCCCAAGAATCTATGCTATTCCTAGGCAAGGATTGAAACCAAATTTTAGCTCCCCCTCTCAAGGAGAAAGGAAAAATCTTAAGCTTAACAATATCACCATCTACTTCTTTATACTTTTGCATATCACAAAGCTCAAAAAAATTATTCAAGTGTAAAGCAGCGTCATCTCCAACATCGGAGAATTGATCTTTCATAACAAGATTAAGCAAAGTAGGTTTGATTTCATAGGAAGGTGGTGAAGTGACAAGTGGAACAATAGGTGTGCAGATAAAGTCATTGTTGTTGTGACTAGTGAAGTCACACAAATTAGTGTTTTCAGTAGAACCCGTAGTGGTAGCAGCAAGCAAGAACAAGGTAAACAATTTTTTTGTGATTTTTGATAAAGGACACTAAGATAAAAAACGATAAGGTAAACCAAAAAATCTAAAAAGGAAAGATAAAAGATAGTGTGCAACTCCCCTATCTTGATGAGTGGAGACCCCGGCAACGGCGCCAGAAATTTTCTTGATGACACTGAAGTTGTGCTCCTCATTGGCAACGCCAAGTGTAAGGTTGAGATGTAGCCTAGCAGCAAATTTAGCTCGGTGAAGATTCCAAGGTTTATGTCTCTGACGGACTCTGAATTCTGCAAATAGGTGTCAACGGCGCCAGATATTAAGTTTCCGGCTTAAGACAAGTTGACGTGGACCTGCACACACAACAAGTAACTTTGCTCCCAACGAGTACAGAGGGGTTGTCAATCCCTCCGGCCTTGTCATTTACAAAGGATAAAAAACAAGAGGATAATGATAGTGATAATTTCAACGGAAAGTAAAAAACAGTAAAAAATGGAGGTGTAAACAGTCGTGGAAACATGGACCGGGGTCCCATGATGTTCACTAGTGATGTCGCTCTCCGAAAGGACGATAAAAAAGCTAAGCTGGGTGAAGAAATTACAGCTTGGCAATTGAGAGAATTATAAATGCACCGCAATGCTAATTATGCTACTTGAAATTAAGAGGCTCAAGAGTATGGGCAATACGCCAGGACAAGTAGACCGAAATCCATCTAAGTCTACTCACTAATCATCAACCTTGAGATATCTATCTAGAACATCTCGCTGGTATTAAGTTGCGAGCCACACCCAAAGTGTAAACTCAAAGCAACATACAATTGCATTAACAATCTATGTGTAAGGTAAATAATCCTTGCAACCGCGGTTACAAGCACCGTTGTTTTCTCTTTGGTGGAAACAGCACATCCCCTAGTCTCATGTTTCTATCACTGAAGCTAGACATCGAGGGGCATGAACCCACAATCATGCATAACGCTCCCTCTTGGAGTTACTATCTACTACTTGGCCAAAGCAATAAAAAGCAATGGAGAACATGCAAGAATTACTCAAAACAAAATATAAAAGGTAAACCAAATATATAACTCATCACGATCTGAACAGAATCTCATAATCCATCGGATCCCAGCAATCACATCATAGCAACAACAGGAAAATTACATAGATGCCTTGATCATGTAGGGAAGCTCACAAGGACAAAACATTGAAGAACAAGATTGGAGAGAAGACATCACATAGCTACTGGTCATGGACCCATGGTCCAAGGGGGACTACTCACGACACATCAAGTAAGCGTCCATGGTGGTGGATGATGTCTACGCACACTTCTATTCTTCTAGACTATGTTGGCCCTCCAAGCGCAGAGGTTTGTAGGACAACTGCAATTTCCCTCAAGTGGATGACATAAGGTTTATCGAACTCAAGGAAGTAGAGGTTGCAGATGGTCTCTCTCAAGCAACCCTGCAATTAAGATACAAGAAGTCTCTTTTGTCCCCAACACACCTAATACAACTAGGATTTGTATAGGTGCACTAGTTCGGCGAAGAGATGGTAAAATATGGGTGATAGGAGTGGCAAAACAAAGTAATATAAATCTGTAATAAAAAGTGCAGCAAGCAAACAAGTGGTAAACGTGAGAACAAACGGTATTGCAATGGTGGAAACAAGGCCTAGGCTTCATACTTTCAGTAGTGGCAACTCCCAACAACATTAACATAGTCTAATCACATGATATTTCCACTAAAATATGCATTGGAGATGTACTCGGAGTTCATTCCTTTGTGATCAAGAGAGGACGAGAATTATGTAGGGCTACAAAAGCACACCTCAGAGTTCGTAGTTATCATCTATGGATTTCCCAATGTCACCGCGGCCATCCAAAGAGAGTACCACAATCACCACAACATATCTCAAGGGTAGTCAAATACAAGCACCAAGAGACTCTCAATCTTCAATCAATTCACAAAAGAGGAAATCGCTCATGATAATATTCTTCTAACCCATGTCCAATAGACCGTTGTCACCATGGTCTCGGGGATTATACTACATAAGATCAAGTGAGTACATCAATACAATACATAGAGGAAGGGGAAATATCATGGGCTCACCCTAGGTTAACATAGCCTATGATCACAATGAAGATCACATCATGGGAGAGAGAGAAGAACACATAGCTACTGGTAGAAACCTCCGCCCCGAGGAAGAACTACTCCCGCATCATGGAGGGAGGAAGCAACGTCGATGGAGATGAATCCGGGGGCACTTCCCCGTCCCGGCAGGGTGCCGACACAGGAATTCTGGTCCCCCGAAGCTTGTTGGCAATGGCGGCGGAGATCAGAACTGCTTCTGAAGAAAAGGGGTCTGGAATCAGGCTTTTCGGGACGAGAGCATAAATAAGAGCCAAAGGGGGGCACCGGGGGGGCACCAGGAGTCCAGGCGGCCTCCCGGCGCTGCCCCACACTAGGCCGCGCCAGGAGGGCGCCTGGCGTCTGTGGGCCACCCCTTGACCCTATCCTCCGGCTGGAGGACTCTTCTAGAACGCTGATTTTTTTATATTTTGCCGAAATTTTCTGAGCACTTTTAATATTGGGAAAACCTGAAATACAAAAACAGTAGAAAACAGAAACTGGCACTGGGGTGCACTGAGTTAATAGGTTAGTTCAAATATGATCAAAAGTGTATGAAAGTGTATCAAAAGCATAGCAATATCACACAGAAAACGCATGGATCAAGTAGAAATTATAGATACGTTTGGGGCGTATCAGTGGAGAAGCTCCCGGAGGTCAATCCTCCCTCCGACAGTGTGCCGGGAATAGGTCTTCGGGTGCTCCCGATCTTGGAAGCGCGGTGGCGGCGGAACAGAGAGGTATTTCGCGATGCGGGGTTTCTACAGTGAAGAGGTAATATAGGCCACAAGGGGGAGCCAGGGGCCACCTGGGCTCCCTGGCGCCTTGGTGGCGCGGCCAGGGGTGGGGCCGCGCCACCTGGCCGCCTGTGCGCTCGATGGGGCCCCCTGGCCCTCCTTCGGGGTTCTAGAGGCTTCTGTCATGCTGATTTTTATTCTGATTTTTCCGGAATTTTTGGAGCACTTTTAATTGGGGTAAAATCAGTGCAACTAAAATACATCAGCAGACATAAACTGGCACTGAGTTAGTAGGTTAGTCCAAATATGTGTAAAATGATATGAAAGTGTAGCAAAACATGTAGCAATGTCACATAAAAGTGCAAGGAACAAGCAGAAATTATAGATGTGTTTGGGACGTATCACCACTTCTCCCGCCAGCCCCCCCCCCCAACTACCCAAAAAATCTGTCGGCCGCGTGAATATCTGATGACCCTCAACTGTAGGGGATCGAGATAGTCTTCGCGCGAAAGATAACCAATTTATTGATTCGACACAAGGGGAGCCAAAGAATATTTAAAATCTTTGATAGTTGAGTTGTCAATTCAACCGCACCTGAAATATACTTTCTTGCAACGAGATATTAATAGAAACAATGATATGATAGTGGTAGTGGCAACAACGAAAGTAAAAATAGAAAAAGTAACAACTAGTGACCAGCAGGATTAAAAACACTTTAGGCTAGGGAGATGGATGGTTTGGGCGCTGATACGTCCCAAACGTATCGATAATTTCTGCTCGTTCCATGCATGTTTTGTGTGATATTGCTATGTTCTAGATACACTTTCATACACTTTTGATCATATTTGGACTAACCTACTAACTCAGTGCACCCTAGTGCCAGTTCCTGTTTTCTGTTGTTTTTCTATTTCAGTTTTTCCCCATATAAAAAGTGTTCCAAAAATCCGGGAAAAATCAGATAAAAAATCAGCGTGCCGGAAGCTTCCAGAGCCCCGAAGGAGGGCCAGGGGGCCATCAAGGTGCCCAGGCGGCCACCTGGTGCGGCTACGGGAAAACTCTGAAGACAGAACCCTATTTCGCAAACTCGCCTCTGTTTCGCCGCCGCCGCGCTTCTAAGATCGGGAGCACCGTCAGGACCCTTCCCGGCACCCTGCCGGAGGGAGGATCGACCTCTGGGAGCTTCTCCTCCACCATGGACGCTTCCCGGATGTGCCGTGAGTAGTCTACCTTGGACCATGAGTCCGTGATCAGTAGCTATTGATGTTCTCCTCCCCTCTTTGTTCTTCATGGTTTAGACCTCGTGAGCTTCCCTACATGATCGAGGCACATATGTAATTCTTCTGCCGTTGCTATGCTGAGTTTGATGGGATCTGATGGATTATGAGATTAAGTTCAGATTGTGATAGAGTAATATATTTGGTTTTTATCTCTTATATTTTTTTCCTAAGTAATTCTTGCATGTTCTCCCTTGCTGTTTATTGCTTTGGCCAAGTAGTAGGTAGTGACTCCAAGAGGGAACGTTATGCTCGATTGTGGGTACATGCTCCCTGATGACACACTTGAGTGACAGAAACATGAGTCTAGGGGACGTGATGTAGCCACAAGGGGAAAACAACAGTGCTCGTAACCGCGGTTGCAAGGATTGTTTACTTTACGCAAAGTTCTTTTTAATGCAATTGTCTGTTGCTTTGGGTTTACACTTTGGGTGGGGCTCGCAACTTATTACCAGCGAGATGTTCTGGATAGATATCTCAAGGTGGATGATTAGTAGTAGATGCAGATGGATTTCGTTCTACTTATTTTGGCGTACTGCCCATGCTTATGAGCCTCTTTCTTTCTTTTGTAGCATAGTTAGCATTGTGGTGCGTTTATAATCCTGTCAATTGCCCATCTGTAATTTGTTTACCTCGCATAGCAGTTTTATCGTCTTTTGGGAGAGAGACATCACTAGTGAACATCATGGGACCCAGGTCCATATTCTCATCACTGTTTACAACCTTATTTCCTTTTTAGTATTTACTTTCAGTTGCTATCATTATCATTATCCCTTGTGTTTTTTATCCTTTTTAAACAACAAGACCGGAGATATTGACAACCTCTCTGAACTTTGTTGGGAGAAAAGTTATTTGTGTCGTGTGCAGGTCCAGGTCAAGGAAGCAACTTTTTTCTAACACGGTGCCATTGTTTTCTTGCCACCTACTTATCATTGTCGGAGTCCTACTGGTGGATACTCTCAACCTCAGTATCTTCACCGAGGGAAACTTGCCGCTACGCTGCATCTCACCTTCCACTTGGGGTAACCAACGAAGGGCGAGAAGCTATTATCATCTCTCGCGTATCAAGCAAATTTCTGGCGCCGTTGGCCAGGGACTCCGAGTGATTAGATAGGGGAGTTGCCCACTACCTTTTACCTTTACTTTTTAGTCTTGTTAGTTTACCTTTTTGTTTTTATCTTTGTGTCTTATATCAAAAATCACAAAAAAATAGTTATCTTGCTGTTAGTAGTCCTCCTTGTTTAAATGAACATGTTAGGACTTGGTGCTTTGCGGGAATCAGAAGTTCTCGATTTCAGTCAAAGGGATGGAGAAAATATGAAGAAGACATGGGACAGAATTTCTGAAGCACACAAAAGAATTATGCCTTGGATACCTATAAAAATTGTGCGTAGGAATTTTTACCATGGTCTTTTTAAGTGGTGTAAACACTCTCTTGATATTATAGGTGAAGGAGACTTTTTAGAGTGTGATTGAGCTAGAGCTCTTGATATTTTGCATAGTCTATCTAGTTATTTTGTTTATGACCGTAGTATTGATACTGATATAGATAGACTTGCCACTATTGAAAAGAGGATGGATGCTCTAGACTTGAGGAAGGTTGAAGAAATTAGGTCCAACAAGAAATAAATGTTGGAGATAGATGATGATTGGGAGCCCTTTGTTAGGATTAGCATCTCTAACCAAGACTTTCCTTGCTTTTTGTGATATTGGATCCATAGTTTCTACCATGACAAAAATAGTTTATGATTCTTTGAAACTAGATATGGATAAATTGTCATCTTATCATGAACATGCTAATGGAGATATTTCAGAGGTCAAAGGAAAGGTAAAAGGAGTTCAAGTTGCATTCCTTCATAGGATTGCTCCGTTGTATTTCTTCATCATGGAGCCAAACCAAAGCAACATTGTGCTTGGAAGGGACTTCCTCCGAGCTATGAAAGGCTTCATTGATATTGGTAACGGGTTCATACGCTTACGCGGTAAGGCGAAAGGTAAGTATCTCTTTCCTAGGAAGAAGAAGAATGGGCTTATTGACAATCAATTTGAAGGTTTCTATGATTCCGACGATCTTGGAGACCTTTGATTCTTCTTTTGCCTTATGCCTAGCTTAAAGGTGTAAAAGAAAGCGTTTGTTGGGAGGCAACCCAAGATGTTTTTACTTCTGGTTTTAGTGGTCTTGATGATTGTTACTACTGTAGCAACATCATTGTATCTTTATTTTCAAGATTTGTGCCAAGTTATATCCTCATATGACAAGGGAAGCGAAAGTTGTGACATGCTGTCCAGAAAACAGATTCTGTCTTCGTGACGGGGAAAATCGTATCAAATCACCAGTTCAACTTTTTGAGCTGATTTTTCTACACAGCGTGCTCTATAAAATCGCGGAACTTTCGTATGTTCTGAGTTTTTTTATTTGAGTTGCAGAAGTACCCCTAAAAAATTATTTACTACCTGTTGTTCTGTTTTTCACAGATTCTGCCACGTTTTGTCTCTCCTAACTTTTGCAAACCTTAAGCTTGCTTTTTCTTTGAAAAAACCTTTTGGAAATCTTGATAAACATTAGCTCTTCAAGAATATCTTTATATCCAGTGGGGAAAAATTATTTTATTAAGGGTACTAACCCCTCTAATCAGCATATGATGAGTTATGTATGAAGGGAGTTTTCAAGTGTGCGATGGAAGATGATGAAAGAAGATCTAGGAGTGTCAAGCGTTCAAGCTTGGGGATGCCCCCATGCATCCCGAATAAATATTCAAGGAGACTCAAGCGTCTAAGCTTGGGGATGTTGTAACAGCCCAGTTTTCACAAAAATTAAAATTTTTGTTTTTAGTGTGAATTGTTTGATTGTCTGATTTGTTTGCGGTGTTTGCATCCCCGATTTATCGATCGGCGATTATTTTTCCCCCTCTTATCTCGTATCGGACGGAGACCGACACTTTCCACCCTGACACTCGACCTTTGCGACACCGGGTTTCACCCGATCACCGTCGCGAAAACCGCACGAGACCAGCCGCAGCCAACGGAACGAAAACCCCGTTTAATAATTAAACGGGATATTTTTATAGAGCGCCGGAAAGTGTTCTCAGAACGGTTCCAGCGCGAGGTGAACACCGCTGGCTCGACGCGCTGATCGTGCAGTTCGAAGTTTTACCCATAGGATGGCAGGTAAATACCACATAGGAAGGTATGGTGGACTCATATGGGAAAACTGGTTTCAAGGATTTTGGATGCACAAGCATAAATCCGCTTAGTGCGGGCGAAGGCTAGCAAAAGACTGGGAAGTGACCAACTGGAGAGCAATAACAGTCATAATCATGCAGAGCGACAAAGTAACATTGAATCAGGCATGAAAATGATATGACCATTCTAGATTTCAAAGATCATCAAGGCATAGTAGACTTTTTAGTCATAAACATGTGTAAGCATGTGCCAAGTCAATCCAAGAATTCTCCAAAGGGAAATACTACTTCAGTATGCCAAACCATGAACAATGCAATGCATGTAAATCATTTCAACAACACATTATGTACTCTAGCTAATTGGGATTAGCCACAAAGAAAGCATGAACATTGGGCAAGCATTGTAAACATAGCACTATGTCGCTACAGGCTGGTCTCTAAATCATAAGTACAAGCATATGTACAAAAGTAGAAACAAAAAGAATCCATACCAGTTTTCCTTGTTGCATCCTTTTCGTCGATCTTCGTCATTACTTCCTTGTCACTTGCACGATTGAACGTAGGAAAATATAATCAAGTGCAAATGCCATCACGGACTCGAGCTAAACTCTGCAACAAAGCAAACTAAAGAGAGAAAAGAAAATATTTTTGGATTTTTCACAGATTAAACGAAAGAAAAAGAAAAGAAAAATCTTTTTGTTGTTTTTGCAAAATAAAAGAACAAAGAAGAACGGGCAAAAACTTCGAAAAGATCAAAGCAAACAAAATAAAAACGGATAATACAATGGAAAGGTGAGAAGGGCACGTACTCCCCCAAGCTTAGGCTTTTGGCCTAAGTTGTTAGCAGCTACTTCCCCCAGGAGCCTCCTGCTCCGGGGTAAGGGTAAGTCCAGGAGTCGTATGAGCCCTCCGGTGCGTACACCGAAGTCCTCGGGTCCTCCCATGAGGAAGGTCCTGCGCTCCAAGCGGAAGAAGATGCCTCGCCATGTTCGGTGAAGGTCTCTCCCTGGAAAGGTGTGAACTCACCATGCTCCTCCTCATCGGGCACAACCCCCTCCATGGGGTTATGCGGCTGGTAATTATCCATGAACTCATCGAACTGAATTTCGTTGAAGGACCATCCGTTCCTGCGAGTGTTATCAAACAAAAGTGGTGCAGGTAGACGGATCTCACGAGTAATGGTCCTTTCAAACCTCAAAATATAATCAAGGTTACCAAACTGAGAAGTCATGGTAACAAAGTTATTCCTCTTCATAGCCGGAAGATCGAGACTCACGTATGAAAAGGGAACGTCATCAGGATGCGGGGTGAGCTCAAGAGACTCAAGGATAAGTGTGGCGTAAACGCCACCATATAAATCGCCCTTGTTACTGTTCGTGACAAGACGCCGAGCAATCAAGGAACCCACATTATACTCATTCTTACTAGAGAGGGCGTTCTCATAAATAGCAAAATCTGGTGCAGAACCATTGCTCGTGTTGTCATGAGCCAACACCCCTCTAGCAACAAAATACGCAAAATACCTGAGGTGTGGAAACAAGATGCTGGAAATCTTCGTGCGCCGAATATCGGTATCCTTCTGGCAGCAAAGGGAGTTGAAGAGGGTCCTCACCCCGGAAAGCTGCATGGTTATCTTAGTTGTCTGACCAACGTTTGGCACACCTATTATATCACAAAACTGTGCCAAAGACATGGTTATGAGATCATTATAAAGTTTGAACTCGACGGTTCCAGCATCATGGTTATAAGAAAAACTGTTAACAAAACAGGAGGTAAGCTTTTTGTATTGTACCACACGGCATAAAGCTAGCCGTGTCAAACCTGTGTTGGCACAAAGGCCATAAAATTCCTCCTTAATTCTTGCAGCTGTAAGAAAATCATCGCACAGATACATCATTGTGCATGTTGGGTTTGTGTCTTCCAACAACTCCAGGGGCATATGATCTTCATTATAGCTCACCCTAACTGCTGAGGGTGAAGTTGCAGCTCTAGTAACTCGATCGGAGCGCTCGGGCTTGTTCTTACCAAGCCACCCCTTTGCTTTTCCAAAGAAACTCATTTATGAATTTTTTTACAATTCACAAAAACAAGGATTTAAACAAAGTGAGTTGAGACAAACTATTCTACTCACTTACCTAAGGCATAAACTTGCATCAAAACTTGGAAAATAAATTTCTACACATGCATGCAAGCTCATAAGAACAGAACCAACTCTAAACACTCCCAAATGAAGCCACCAATCAAAAATCTAATTGGAGGGGTGAGGGAGTTACATACCAGGGAGTATTTGCCCAAAATCTTAGCTCAAATGATGGGTCGTAGGGAGAGATCGAAATTCTGGACGGAGAGCAGCAAGAACGCAAGAACAAAGTGTAGAACTCATGTTTTTCGAGAGGGAGGAAGGAGGAGGAAGAAGACTTACCTGGCTGGCTGCCTTGTGGGCCCCAGACGGCCTGTGGGCGCGTCCAGGGGGGCAGGCCTTGCCAGCTGGCCGCCTGGGCCAATGGTGGCCCCCCCTGGTCAGCCCCAGGTGCCCCTGGGTTACTCCCGGCATGGAAATTTTTAATATAATTTTTTTGGAATTTTTCTGACAACTTCACTGTTGAAAAAATTTCGAAGTTCAAAAAGCTGTGAAACTTTCTGAAAACTTGAAATAGTGATTAGAGTTGTAAAGTTTCAAAAACATACAAACTTGGTACAGCAAGGAGAATAAAAGCTAAGGCAAATGAAAACATAACAAGCTACACGTTTTACCTATATAAAACATGTTTACTAGCAAGGTTGATCAAGTCTTACCAACAAACCGGCGATACATAGAGCAAAAAGTCTCACCTCTCATGAAGTGATCATTGCACCTTTACTTTAATGCACATTGTCCCCACCATGATGGTTTTGTATTTGTGGTACACGTGTAGAGGACAATCCCATTCTCCAATCTTCACGGTCTCGATATTCTCTATAGAGTTGAGGCCATGCCTTTTGTCGATCTTCTTCGGAAAATACACCGTGTGTTCTTTGTCATTCACATTGAAAGTAACCTTTCCTTTATTGCAATCAATAATAGCACCTGCGGTGTTAAGTAAAGGTCTACCAAGAATAATAGACATGCTCCCATCCTTGGGCATGTCAAGCACAACAAAATCAGTGAGGATTAAACAATTAGCAACTTCAACGGGAACATCCTCACAAATACCTATGGGAACAGCTGTCGACTTGTCAGCCATTTGAAGAGAGATATCCGTAAGGATTAGTTTTTCTAAACATAATCTCTTGTAAAGAGAAAAGGGCATAACACTCACTCCTGCTCAAGATCACATAAAGCAGTCCTAACATAATTATTCTTTATGGAGCAAGGAATGGTGGGTATACCTGGATCACCAAGCTTCTCAGGAATCTTGCCACTAAAAGAGTAGTTAGCAAGCATAGTAGATATTGCTTCATTAGGAACTTTTCTTTTATTAGTAACAATATCTTTCATATATCTCGAATAAGGAGGTAACTTAATAGCATCAGTCAAAGGAATATGAAGAAAAAAAGGTTTCATCCACTCACAAAACTTATTGTAATGTTCTTCTTCTTTAGTTTTGAGAGACTTACCTAGAAAGGGCATGGGTTTCTGCACCCATGGTTCTCGTTCCTTCCCATGTCTTCTTGCGATAAAATCTTCTCTAGTGTATTTCTTGCGTTTGTCGGGTGCTTCTTCTTCTCGAACTTCGGGTGGATCATCCTTTTCAATATCCTTTTCAGGCTCAGCACCGTCTTCAGTCTCAGCATTGGAGGTAGATATACTATTTGGATCATTGGAATTGTCAGCTTATTTGTGCTTCTTCTTCTTCTTCGGAGAGCTAACAATTTCTTCTTCTTGTATTTGAGAATCTTGCTCGATCCTCTTAGGATGCCCCTCTGGGTAGAGAGGATCTTGAGTGCTAGTTCCCCCTCGGGTTTAAATCCTGAAGGCCTGTATATCCTGTTTGGCATTATTAGCAAGCAAATCTTTTTGCACATTAGAAATTTGATCAAGCTGAGTTTGAACCATATGAAAATGCTTCACAAGAAATTTAACATCATTAACTGTTCTTCCTAGAACATCAAGCAAACTTTTGATAGCAAGAGAATTATCATGCAACTGACTTTGTATCCTTTCATTAAAGTGATTATGCTTCATAATAAAATTATCCAGCTCATCTAAACATTGATCAGGAGGCTTACCATGAGGAATGTCACTTGCATTGAAATCTAAAAGGGAGTGTACCTCTACCATAGGAGGGTGAGTGGTCGGCTCACACAACTTCTCAATGGGGGGTAGATTCTTCACGTCTTCAGTTTTAATACCCTTCTCTTTAATAGACTTCTTTGCTTCTTGCATATCTTTGGGGCTTAGGACGAGCATGCCCCTTTTCTTTGGTGGTGGAGGTGGTTCAGGGACGGACCAATCTTCGTGGTTCTTGGCAATCTTGCCGATTATTTCTTCTGCATCGTCTGGTGTTCTTTTCCTGAAAACACAACTAGCACAGCTGTCCAAGTAGGATCTAGATTCATCAGTTAGGCAAGCATAAAATATATCAATTAATTCATTCTTAGGGACTCCATGTCCCGGTCTAGCCTGGATCAGACTGCAATACCTCCCCCAAGCTTTAGGGAGGTTCTCATCCTGCAACTGTGTAAAGTTATAAATTTTTCGTAAAGCAGCATGTTGCATATGAGCAGGAAAATACTTATCAACAAAAGAGCGAGCTAAGTCTTGAGGACTCCTAATAGAACCACATGGTAGTGCATCGTACCATGCTTTAGTACCTTCCTTTAAAGAAAAAGGAAAAAGCTTAGTAACATAGAAGTTTCGTATCTTCTCATCTGTAGTAAACAAGCCATCTAACTCAGTGAGTTTGGTCAGGTCTGCGATAGCATCATCATTTTCTCTGCCATAAAAGGGGTCATCTTTAACCATAGATATAAGTGAAAGATCAACATAGAAATTATAATCAGGATCATTGATGCATATAGGGGACGTAGCAAATGTAGGATCAGGTACAGTCTTGTTCTTCAGAGAATGTTTTTCGAGAAGCTTCTTAATAGCATCAGGGTCAGAGTCGACAAACTCTGTTATCTCCCTGCATAAATCATCATCAAGTATAATATAATCATCATCAAGGAGTCTCTCCTTGAGTTTACTCAAATCGGGATAAGTGTAAGTCCCATCAAAAGGATAGAAAGTATCAGGAATTTCAATCACAGATTTCTTGGCAGCAGCAGCAATCTGTTTCTCAAGAGCGTGACTAAGTGAACCAATATCATCAAGAGTAGTAGAAGCATCATC
Organism: Bromus sterilis; assembly: GCA_950022295.1. Lineage (NCBI taxonomy): Eukaryota > Viridiplantae > Streptophyta > Magnoliopsida > Poales > Poaceae > Bromus > Bromus sterilis. Next base: position 274,857,003 of record OX465599.1, on the reverse strand, counting down.
AAAAGTATCGGACATAGTGACAGATTCAGTAGAGGCATCATGTGGTGGAGGTGAAGCAAACTTACTCATAACTGAAGGTGAATCAAGTGTAGCACTAGTGTTCAGAACAGTACCTTTTCTCATATGGGATGGTAAGATCGGGACCTTGGGGTCTTCTTTCTTACCCATAGAGGATAAATTGCAGCAGGTAAAATACTTCAAGTAGACTTGTGAATAAATCTATGCTCCCCGGCAACGGTGCCAGAAAACAGGCTCGATAACCCACAACTGCAGGGGATCGAGATAGTATTCGCGGGTAAGAATAACCAAATTTATAGATTCGACTCAAGGGGAGCCAAAGAATATCCACAAGCTTTAACAGTGGAGTTGTCAATTCCACCGCACCTGAGATACACTTACTTGCAACAAGATATTAGTAGTAACTGCGAAATGGAAGTGATGATAGCAACGGTAATAGTGGTGGTGAAACAGCGAAAGTAAAACAGTGAAGGTAAACAACTAGTAACCAGCAGAATTAAAACAATGTAGGCTAGGGAGATGGATGGTTGGGCGCTGCATGGATAAGACACATCATGTAATCCACTTGGGGCAAGACACACAGAAAAGCAAAGATCATCTAGGCATAAATCAAACATCAGGCATGTATCCCACAGGTAGTTTTACGTGCTTGCAATAAGAACTTGCACAACATCTTTTGTCCTACCATCCCGCTACGAACGGGCCCGAAAGGAACTTATGGAGATTAAGGTGCTCCTGTCAAAGAGCACCGGAACAAAGCATTAACAATCAATGGATACATGGAATCCTCAAATTATAGTCCATCCCCTTTGGTGTCCGAAGCTGTCACCTTTGGGATCGCCGGTTCCGGACTATAACAGGTGCAAACGACTCATAGATAGGATCCAGAACACAAATATATTCATGAAAACACATAGGGTTCAAATCTGAAATCATGACACTCGGGCCCAAAGTGACAAGCATTAAGAGCAACAAGTTGAAGCAAAGATGATATACACCAACTCGTACATGATCTAACTCATCCAATCCCCAGACAATCTGATAAACTATTACATGATCTAACTCATCCAATCCCTACCATCCCCTTCGCCTACAGCAGGGAATTACTCACTCATGGATGGAGAAGTCATGGAGGGAGGATGAAGTGGTGATGGTGATGACGAAGGCGATGATCTCCCCTCTCCGGAGGCCAAAATAGCCTCCAGATTAGCCCTCCCGGAGAAGAACAGAGGGTGGCGGCGGATCCGAGACGAGAACTGGGAAAACGACTTCTGTTCTGGGGTTTTCACGTCACGGGAATAAATAGGACCATCGGTAGGGAACCATAGGAGGGGGGAGGCCCCCAGGCGGCCAGAGGACGCGGCCCCACCCCTGGCCGCGCCAGGGGGGGCCCTGGGCTCCCCTCTGGTCCCACTTCTGGCATTTGGCTCCTTCGGGTGCGTGGATTTTCTGGTATTTTTCCGGGAATTTTCTGGGACGTCCAAAAATCCATTTTCCTGCGCACAATAAAACCATACAGGCAGCTCTGCTGAAAACAGCGTTAGTCCGGGTTAGTTTCGTCCAAATCATGCAAGAATGAGGGAAAAAAAATAGCAAAAGTGTTTGGAAAAGTAGATACGTTTGAGACGTATCACCTGGGCTTCTACGTGTTTTCCCTGGTTTGCCCTTCGGTTGCGCTATAAGTACCTCCTGTGGTTGCCTGTCCTTGTGATCCATTCTTCTCATCGTTCTCTTCTGCTTCTTCTTCATATGGCTCCCAAGCGCGGTGGTGGTGGGAATGGGCGAGGTCGTGGCCGCCGTGGTCGTGGTGGCCGCACGCCTCGTTCTTCTCGCGGTGGAGGTCGTGGTGTTGCGTCGGCGCCTTCTTCTTCTTCCATGCAAGAGGTTTTTTGGCGCTATGATTTTCTTTTGCGTGTTCTTAGCCGGAACTCCGCCTGGATTCCTCTTCCGTTCTCGTTTGCCTCCATTGCTTCTGAGCCTAATTTGAGGGGTTTCTGGCTCCGTCTTCACGGATGCGCTCGGTCTTCTTCTTGGGTTGAGTTGGAAGTTGATAGTTCATCCTTGATTTTCCTTGGGTCTGGCAGGAAGGCGTTTTCTCGTCGGTTGACTCTGCGCGACGGAGATAGCCTTTGCTGTCATTTTGATGGTGAAGATACTCTTACTGTCCGTGCATTTGATGCTGGTGGCAATCGTCTGGATCCATACTGGGAGGAAACAAGCAGTGGTGATTCCGATGGATCGAGTGGTGGTTCGCCTGCTTCTCACATTTCTTTCTCTTCGGCTGATTCCTCGGCTGATGGTGCTTGCTCTTATAGTTCTAAGGATGAGCTGGACGTCAAGCCGGTGGTCAAGAGGCTGCGTCAGTAGGCGAGGCACCTTGTAGAACTGGAGGACAGCGACCTGCTTCTTCGCGGACTGAGTTTCTACTTTTTCTGTGGTGATGCTCGTCAGGTTGTGGTACCGAAGTGCCAATTATCTCAGCATGAGCATACATGTAGAAGTCATAGTTCCCTGTGATAATTGTAACCCGTCTTGTAGTTGCTCGGGCCCTTCTTTAGCGATAACTGTCTTTTTGACTCCTTTGTAATGAAGAAATTGTGCTCAACTCCTTTGTAATGAAGACTGCTTTCGAATCCTTTGTAATGAAAAAACTGTGATCAACTCCTTTGTAATGAGGACTGCTTTCGTCTCCTTTGCAATGAAAAATTTCCTTCGAATTCTATGTGAAGGAGGACTGTCTTCGACTCCTCTGTGATAAAAAAATGTCCTTCGGGTGCGCGGCAACGCTCCCGATGGGAGTAGCCCCCGAGGCTACGTTTGATTTGTGGAATCAGGCGTAGGCTGTGATTTTTGTCTACCTGGGCCGTCCTTTCCCGTTGCTTTTTATTCCAAGTTTTTGATCGGGTGCGCGTCAGCGCTCCCGATGGGAGTAGCCCCCGAGTCTTTAGGTGATCACTTGCGATCAGGTGAAGACTTAAAGAACTTTTGCGTTTTTTTTCACATGATTCTTTTTGCGTAAAAATCTTGGTGAGTCGGAGGGGGTCTTGTGTTCTGGCTTCCCGGTGCTTGTGGATGAGGCCGCGTTTCAGCGAGGATAGCGTCTCTCGGGGGGGGGGGGGGGTATGCTCGAGCCCCCGAGTGCTTTTTAGTATAGTCCCGTGAGCGAGGATACCGTCTCTCGGGGGTAGTTTTATGTTCAAGCCCCCGAGTGCTTTTAGGTATAGTTGCATGTGCGAGGATAGCGTCTCTCGGGGGGAGTTTTATTGTTCGAGCCCCCGAGTGCTTTTAAGTATAGTCGCATGTGCGAGGATAGCGTCTCTCGGGGGGAGTTTTATGCTCGAGCCCCCGAGTGCTTTGAAGTATAGTCGCATGCGTGAGGATAGCGTCTCTCGGGAGGAGTTTTATGCTCGAGCCCCCGAGTGCTTTGAAGTATAGTCGCATGCGCGAGGATAGCGTCTCTCGGGGGGAGTTTTATGCTCGAGCCCCCGAGTGCTTTTAAGTATAGTCGCATGCACGAGGATAACGTCTCTCGGGGGGTGTTTTATGCTCGAGCCCCCGAGTGCTTTGAAGTATAGTCGCATGTGCGAGGATAGCGTCTCTCGGGGGAAGTTTTATGCTCGAGCCCCCGAGTGCTTTTAAGTAAGGTGTTTGGGCAGCATTATTTTATTTCTTCGAGTGTTTACATGGGTTAACGATCGGTGCTACTGCCGATGTCTTTGACAGTTCCTAGGGGACTATGGGTAGAACAGGCGTAGGTTCGCTACGTTCCATGGATTTCCCACGTCCTCAACACCTCATTGGTCTTCGGGTTCTTCAAACTGTAAGCGCCTCCTCCTATGACTTCTGAGATGATGAACGACCCCTCTCATTGCGGGGCAAGCTTGTGCACTTGTTCCTGTATTAGTCGTAACACAAGGTCTCCTTTGGTGAACGTTCTGGTTCGCAGGCGACTGCTTTGATATGTGCGCAGTTTGTCCTGGTAACCTTCAGATCTTGTGATGGCTGCATCCCATGCTTCGTCTGCTGTGTCTTTGTCGTTCTGCAGTGCTTCTTCTGCCTCTTCCTCTTCGTACCCTGAAATTCTGGGAGCTCCGAATTTTAAGTCGTGCGGCTGTACTGCTTCTGCCCCGTATACCAAGAAGAAAGGTGTATACTGGGTTGAGTTGTTTGGGGTGGTGCGCAGGCTCCATAGTACTGCGGGGAGTTCCTCTACCCAGTTGCCTGCGGCTTGTTCTAGTGGTGCGAGGAGTCGTTTCTTTACTCCTCCGCATACTAGGTCGTTTTCTTTCTCCATTTAACCGTTGTACTGTGGGTGTGCGACTGATGCGTAGTTGATTTTGATGCCCAACTCTTGACAGAAGTATTGGAATTCTGCTGCTGTGAAGTTTGTACCATTGTCTGTGATGATGTTGTGTGGTACTCCGAATCTGAAGATGATTGACTCGATGAAGTTAACTTCCATGAGGGTTGTTGAGCTAGTGATTGGTACTGCTTCGATCCATTTGGTGAACTTGTCGACTGCGACTAATAGGTGTGTTCGTGCTCCTTTTGAAAAAAATTGAGTGGGCCTACCATGTCGAGTCCCCATGTGGCAATTGGCCATTATAATGGTATGGTTTTGAGTTCCGATGCTGGGGCATGTGGCCTGCTGGCGAACTTTTGGCAGGCGATGGAACGCCGTACGATATCCTCTGCGTTTCTAATAGCGGTCGGCCAGTAGAAACCTGCTCGAAAAGCCTTGTCCACGAGTGTTCGACTGCTCGCGTGATGTCCACAGGTGCCTTCGTGGATCTCGAGCAGTAGGGCTTTGCCGTCTTCTTCATCTATACACCTTTGGAGGACCTGAGAAATGTTGTGCTTATATAGCTGTCTGTTGATTACTGTGAATGCTTTAGATCGTCGAATAATGCGTCGGGCTTCTATAACGTCTTGTGGTAGGGTGCCATCGATTAGCAACCCAAGAAAAGGTTTTTCCCATGCTGGGCCTTCGAGTGTTGCTGGCTCTTCGGGTTCGGTTGCTTGGCTGCTTGTCTTGGGTTCCGCTGGCTTTGCTTTGATTGATCTTTGGTTGATGCTCTCGAGGAAAACACCTGGTGGTATTGGTCCTAGAGTCGATCTGATGTTCGCAAGTTCGTCGTCTTCTGTGTTACTTTCTCTGGGGATGTAGTTGAGTTCGCAGCCGTCGAATCCTCGCTCTAGTGTGTTATACAACTTCTGGTAGGCTATCATGTTGTCTGCGACTGCGATACAGTCTCTCATCGCCTGTTGGACGACGAGGTTGGAGTCGTCGTATATCGAGAGGCAGGTGGCGCCGCAAGTTTTAGCCATGCGAATGCCGTGGAGTAGTGCCTTGTATTCTGCTTCGTTGTTGGAGGCATTGCTGAAGTTAATCTGGAGGATGTATTTGAGCTTCGTTCCTTTGGGGGAGACTAGTACAACGCCTGCTCCGGCTCCTTGCTGTCTTTTGGATTCGTCGAAATACATCGTCCATGAGTTGGATAGGTCTGGGGGGCCTGGTGTTTGGACTTCTACCCACTCGACCAGGAAGTCTGGGAGTACTTGGGCTTTGATTGATGTTGGATGTTTGAACTGCAGATCTCGCGGGCTGAGCTCCATGTTCCACTCAGCGACTCGGCCGGTCGCTCCGGGATTGTTGAGGATGTCCGCGAGTGGTGCACTGCTCACGATTGTGATGGAGTGTTCGTCGATGTAGTGCGATACTTTCCTGGAGGTCATGATAACGGCGAGCAGGAGCTTCTGGTAGTGCGGGTACCGTTGCTGTGGCTTTGTGAGCAGCGTGCTGAGGTAGTAGATTGGTCTTTGTATGCTCTGGATTTTGCCTTCTTCTGCGCGCTCCACGATGAGCACCGTGCTCACGACACTGTTGCGCGCTGCTATGTAGAGGTATAGCTTCTTCCGTTCTTTAGGCAACGCCAAGATTGGTGGGGTCGAGAGAGTTTTCTTTAGGTCTGCGAATGCATTGCGGGCTTCCTCGGTCCACTCGAATTTTCTCCTTTTCTCAGTAGTTTGTAGAACGGTAGGGTCCTTTCTCCTAGCCTGCTGATGAAACCGCTCAATGCTGCGAGTTTTCCTGTGAGCTGCTGCACGCCTCTGATGTTGGTTGGCCTTTGCAGCTTGGCGATTGCTTGGACTTTTTCGGGGTTTGCTTCGATTCCTCGGGAGAGACCATGTATCCGAGTAGTTTTCCGGCTGGGACGCCGAACACGCACATTTTTGGGTTGAGCTTGATTATGTACTTGTTGAGGGCTGCAAATGTTTCACGGAGGTCGTCGAGTAGAGTTTTTGCGCTGTAGGTTTTGATGACAATGTCGTCTACATAAACCTGGGCGTTTCTGCCAATCTGGTCTCTCAAGCATGCTTTCATCATCCGTTGGTACGTGCCTCCAGCATTTTTTAGGCCGAAGGGCATTGCTTGATAGCAGAATACGTCATAGGGGGTGATGAACGAAGTGTGCTCTTCGTCCTTTTGCTTCGTCCTGATCTGATTGTATCCTGAGTATGCGTCGAGGAAGGATAGGAGGTCGCATCTTGCTGTGGAGTCGGTTATTTGATCGATTCTCGGCAGGGGGAAGTGGTCTTTTGGGCAGTCCTTGTTGATAGGTCCGTAGTCGACGCACATCCTCAGTACCTCGTTGTCCTTTTTAGGGACTAGGACTGGGTTTGCTATCCAGGTTTCTTTCTTCGTCTCTCGGATGAACTGTGCGTCGAGTAGTCGGTTGACTTCTTCTTCGATTGCTCTGCGCTTGGGTTCTGAGAATCGTCGCAGCGCCTGCTTTACTGGTTTGCTGTTTGGCTTGATGTGGAGCGTGTGTTCTGCAAATTCTCGCGGTATTCCGGGCATGTCGGCTGGGCACCAGGCAAAAAAATTCCACTCTTCGCGAAGGAAGGTTATGAGGGCGGTTGCTTGTTCTTCTGGAAGGTGGGCATATACGCGGACCGTCTTCTCTGCGTCTGTTGGGTGGACTTGGTGTGTGATTGTGTCACCGTCGACGCTGAAATCGCGACAAAATTCTTTTGTCTCGCTTTGGCTTGCCAGCAGAAATATGCTTTTCTGTTACCATGGCTATTTCTGTAAGCTGTTGTTGAGCTCCAAACATGTCGGAGACTTTGTGGAAGTCGCGGTCGCACTAGTACGATTTGGTGAAGCTTCCTTTGACTGTGATGATTCCTGCAGGTCCAGGCATCTTGAGCTTGATATATGCATAGTGTGGGACCGCCATGAATTGTGCAAACGCTGGTCGCCCGAGTATGGCGTGATACTGCGACTGCCAGTCGAGCACTTCGAACTCGAGGACTTGTTTTGCGAAGTTGCGCTTGCTGCTGAAGATCACGTCAAGCTCAATTGTTCCGATGGTGGCAGCTGCTTCGCCCGAAACTACACCATATATTGTTGTGCCTTACTTCTTCCAAACTGATCATGAGATTAGCATCTTGCGTAGGGTGCTGGCAAAGATTATGTTTAGGCGGCTGCCTCCGTCCATGAAGACTTTGTCCATGTCGTAACCTCCGATCTGAGCTTCGAGGAACAGGGGTGCGTGCCCTGGCCTTGGGACTGCGGGCGGGTGGTCACTCTAAGAGAAGGTGATGCTGGTCTCGGCGCCACACAGTTGGTAGATCTCTGCTATCTTTAGGCCTTCGGCTGCTTCGGCCTGCAGTGTGTAGGCGTCCTGCTTTTCTTTTGAGGGTCTTCCTTCTTGGATCATGCAGATTCGTCCATGGGATGTGGGGTGTTGCTTTTCTGTACTTGGTGATGGTGACCGCGCGCTTCTTCGAGTGCGCTTGGCTTCACACTGCTTTTCCTCCTTTAGGCTGTTGGAGAGTTCGGTGAATAGGCGACACTCTCCGAGGGTGTGGCTTTCTCTGAGGTGTCCCCAACTGTCTTCGAAACAGTGGATCGCGCAGGGTCCTTCCAGTTGCTCTTTGGTTGTGAGTTTACTGGAGCCAGCGTGCCTTCTTCTCCTTGAGATTTGGAAGATCTGCGAGTGGTCTTCTTTTCGGTTGTGTAATCTTGGGTCGAGCTCTATCCCATCGCTGAGCGACTGGTTCCGGATGAAGTTGGCGAATTCATTTGGTCTTCGATCTGGGTCGTAGAATTCTCTGGTCTGGGTTTCGGAGTCCCTGTCTTGTCGCGTGGCGGGATTCCGGGCGGCGGCGAGTCGTCGACTGGTGGGCGAGTCTTCTGTCAAGTGCCATGACTCTTCGAGTAGGGTCCTCGCACTTGTCTTCTGGGTCGTCGAGTTCTTTTCCGTCGGCGATGGATCTGACGGTCGTCGAGGTGCTGGACTTGATTCGGCTGCCGGCTAAGCGATCTTGACGGGGTGATGGAGATGGTTGTGGTGAACTTGAATTCCTCGAGCGGACTAGATCTGGTTCTAATCCTAGAGTCTTGATCTGCAGAGGGCGGGACCGCCGAGATCGTGATTCCAACATGTGTAGTTCCCACAGACGGCGCCAATTGACGGGGATTAGCCTCGGCAAATCCCATGGTCAGGGACCCTGGGTTAGTCATAGAGAAGGAACAGGTTGGACGATACTCGTCGACTAACAGGAGAAGCACTTCCTTCTCGATATTATTGCGTGAGGAGACGGTTACAGGGGAGGCCAAGGCGAGTTCTCGCAAAACCAGGAGTAGATTGTGTATTGGATTGATCTCGACGTCTCCCCTCCCATGCTTTATATACTAGGCTAGGTCTCGGGGAGTCCGTACTTGACTACAAAGATAGTTTCCTAGTTCTAGTCTTGCCTTGTACGCCAAGTTCTGCCTTCCATACCAGTCGCGGACTCCTACATCGGTGCTTGGTTGGGCCAATCGTGGGCCTGTCGTGGCTTCCCAACGGGCCTTCTGTCTTCATATGCACCGGGTATCCTCATACGCAGGAGTCATGGGGTCACCCCTCGTCAACCAACTTCTTGTATCTCTACGAGTCCTACGGGAGACAAACCCTAAACTCTGCATAGGGGAAATCTGCTGCTACGCTACATCCCACCTTCCACTTGGGGTAACCAACGAGGAGCGAGAGAAGTATCTTCCTTGCTAGCATCAAGAGCGACAAAGCAAATTTGAATTGGGCATGAAAGTGATATAACTATTCTGAAATAAAAAGGTCATCAAGGCATGATAGACTTTTTTTAGTCATAAACATGTGTGAACATGTGCCATGTCAATCCAAGAATTCTCCGAAGGGACATACCACTTCAATATGCCAAACCATGAACAATGCAATGCATGTAAATCATTTCAACAACTGACGAGGATCAGCCTCGGAAAATCCCATGGTCAGGGACCCTGGGTTAGATCTTATTAGAGAAGGAACAGGTTGGCGATACTCGTCGGCTAACAGGAGACGCACTTCCTGCTCGATTGTATTATGCGAGGGGGCCATTACAAAAGAAGTCTAGGCGAGTTCGCACAAGACCGAAGGTGTTGATTGTAGATTGGATGCCCTTTGACGTCCCCCCTCCCAGCCTTTATATACTAGGCTGGGTCTCGGGGAGTCCGTCTCAGGTTACAGGGACGATTGCCTAATTCTAGCCTTGCCTTAAACGCCAAGTCTTGACTTCCATATTGATCACGGATTCCTACGTCGGTGCTCAGAGCGAACCAGTCGTGGCCCTGTTGAAGCTTCTAGCAGGCCTCTTGTCTGAGTATGCACCAGGTATCCTCACACGCAGGAGTCGTGGGGTCACCCCCACGCCAGTAGCCCCCGAGTGCATGGGGGACTCGAAGAGGCACGAAGGGACTCAAATCGTCTTTTGCTTTTATATGCGTATTGCGACTCTGGGTCGTTGGCAGTTTTATCCATGAGAAAGTTTATTTCGAGGGATGCTAAGCTGAAAAGGCCCAAGGTAGTCGACTGGTCGAGCCTTGGTGAATTGCGCTAGTGGAAAATACCTCAGTATCCCAATCAAGCCCGTGTCCCTCGACACGAACTTGGGAATGACCGGTGTCTAGCAAAGTTCATGACGATGTAGGTCTTATAGGATCAATGCTGTCGGCCCCAGTAAACAACATTAATGCGTCCGTTATCGGCTCATCTGTCTATCATGCGAGCGCATGGAAAAACGTCGGGAATGAAGTCGCGATGTGGCAAGTCCCGGCCCGGCCGTTTGCGCAACGGGGTCCTACCTACACGCTAAGCTTGCGTGGCATCTGGGTACAGCAAGTCGCAGCCCAGGCATCATTTTTTATAGAGGCGCGGAGCCTAATTAGAGATGCACCCACTTGGAATAAACGATCAAACGAGATATTAGTAGTCACTCGCGGAGCTTTTGCGAACTCAGGCGAGGAAAATAAGAAAGCACCCACTCGGAAAGTCGTCGAGTGCGCAAGTAGATTATATTGCTGAATACTAGTCGAGTCTTGCGAGTGGTGACTCGAACGTTTTTGCTGTCTTCAAGGTGAGGGAGCACCCGAACTCTGAAGGTGCGTTGTTTCGCCGGTGCGAGTGGTCACTCAAGTATATATTTGTCTTCTGGGTGAGGGAGCACCCGAAACTCTGTAGATGTCGTGATTACTGTTGGTGCGAGTGGTCACTCGAGAACATCTTTGCCTTATGGGTGAGGGAGCACCCGAACTCTCGGAGTTTTCAGATCTTGCTCTGTTTTAATAAAGGTACTCCCGATGGGAGTAAAAAAATTTGGATCAAATTTTTTTTGGTACCGATAGACACGTGGCTTTTTGCCGGTCTAATTTTTCCCAATTGCTTTTATTTTGATTTGTCCTTCTTGAGATGATGCGGGGATAAACATCGTGATAATGATTTTTGGTGACCGATGATATGACGATGTCTGGTTGTCGATCCATCGCATCCCCTGACCGTCATAATGATAGCTTGGGTGCTGTGTTGATGCTGTCTGTTGGGTTTCCGAGGCGCGTATGGGAAACATGCAAGACTTGACGTGTCCTTTGAATAGTGTTGACCGTGTCAAGGAATCTTGTCTTGGAATTCTTAACGCCCGGCGTGTTGGTCTTTGAATTAATGATGGCTTCGTCTGGGCTTCTGCGTTTTCCAGCTTTGCCCCTGGTCTGCGCTATAAATCCCCACTGCTATTTTCCTGGGCTTGGAATCCATTCTTCTCCCATCTTCTTCTTCTTCCTATGGCTCACAAGCATGGTGGTGGTGTGGCTGGCCGAGCTCGTGGCCGGCGCGGTCGTGGTGGTCGTACCCCTCGCTCTTCGCGTGGTGGGCGTCGTGGAGCTGCGACGACACCCTCTTATTCTTGTGCGGGTGAGGGTGTTTGGTGCTACGACTTCCTTCTGCGCGTTCTTAGCCGCACCACTACTCAGATCCCTCTTCCATTCTCATTTGCCTCCATGATTTCTAAGCTTAATTTGAGGGATCTGTGGCTCCGGCTTCAAGGGTGTTCTCGATCTCCTGTTTGGGTGGAGCTTTCTGTTGATAGGTCCTTCTTGATTTTTCTTGAATCTGGCTGGAGGTCATTTTCGCGGCGGCTGAACTTGCGTGATGAGGATAGTCTTTGCTGTCGTTTTGATGGCGAAGATACTCTCATTGTTCGTGCATTTGATGCCAGTGGCAATTGTCTAGATCCATACTGGGAGGAAACAAGCAGTGATAGTTCTGGTGGATCGAGGGGTATTTCTCCTGCTTCTCCTATGGCTTCATCTTCTGCCGACTCATCGGCTGGTGGTGCTTGCTCTTCTAGTTCTAGTGGTGAGCTCGATGTCAAGCCAGTCATCAAGAGGGTGCGTCAGTAGGCAAGGCACCTTGTAGAACTGGAGGGTAGCGACTTGCTTCTTCGCAGGCTTAGTTTTTTACTTTGTCTGTGGTGATGCTAGTCAAGTTATGGGACGAAAGTGCCAATTATCTCAGCATGAACACACATGTAGAAGACATAATTCCTTGGGATAATTGGTACTGTAATCCTTCTGGTAGATGCTCAAGTCCTTTGTAATGATTATTGTCTTGAAGTCCTTTGTAATGTAACGTTCCTCGAGTCCTTTGTAATGAGAACTTAGCTTCGACTCCTTTGTAATGAGAAATTGTCTTCGACTCCTTTGTAATGATAAATTGTCTTCAACTCCTTTGTAATGAGAAATTGTCTTCGACTCCTTTGTAATGAGAAATTGTCTTCGAATTTTTTGTAATGAGAAATTGTCTTCGACTCTTTTGTAATGAGAAATTGTCTTCGACTCCTTTGTAATGATAAATTGTCTTCGACTCCTTTGTAATGAGAAATTGTCTTCGACTCTTTTGTTTAAGGTTTTTCGGGTGCGCGGCAGTGCTCCAGATGGGAGTAGCTCCCGAGGCTATGTTTGATTTGTCGAATCAGACGTAGGCTGTGAGCTTTTATTCACCCGGACCGTCCTTTCTTCTAGCTGCTTGGTTGCTCCAAATTTACATCGGGTGCGCGGCAGCGCTCCCGATGGGAGTAGCCCCCGAGTCTTTAGGTGATCATTTGTGATCAGGTGAATACTGAGGAATTTCTCTGTCTGCTTTGTCCTTATCTTAAAACGCGCTTGATGCTGAACAAAAGTTCTGAGTGGGGTTTATGTGAGCGAAGTGATGCCTTTTCTTGGGAAGTTGGTACTCGAGCCCCTGAGTGTTTTAAGTGGTGAGGATAGCGTCTCTCGAGGGGGGGAGTTTATGTTCGAGCCCCCGAGTGCTTTTAGGTAGCATCGCATAAGCGAAGATAGCGTCTCTCGGGGGGAGTTTGTGCTCGAGCCCCCGAGTGCTTTTAGGTAGTGTCGTGTACGCGAAGCTAGCGTCTCTCGGGGGGAGTTTGTGCTCGAGCCCCCGAGTGCTTTTAGGTAGTGTCGCGTACGCGAAGATAGCGTCTCTCGGGGGGAGTTTGTGCTCGACCCCCGAGTGCTTTTAGGTAGCGTCACGTAAGCGAAGATAGCGTCTCTCGGGGGGAGTTTGTGCTCGAGCCCCCGAGTTCTTTAGTGGTACTATTTGGGCAACACCTTTTATTGCTTCTAGTTTTTACATGAGCTGCCGATCGGTGCTGCTACCGATACTCCCGATGGTGCCAATGGGTAGGCTATTGGTAGAACATGTGCAAGTTTGCCACGTTCCACGGGTTTCCCACGTCTTCGTCGGTCTTCGGATTCTTCAGCCTGTATGCACCTCCTCCTATGACCCCGGAGATTATGAAGGGTCCTTCCCACTGCGGGGCAAGTTTGTGCACTTTTTCTTGTATTAGTCGCAGGACGAGATCTCCTTGTAGGAAAGTTCTGGTCCGCAGGCGACTGCTTTGGTACGTGTGTAGTTTGTCCTGGTATCCTTCTGACCTTGCTATGGTTGTGTCCCTTGCTTCATCTGCAGTGTCATTATCATCCTGGAGTGCTTCTTCCGCCTCTTCTTCTTCGTACCCCGAGATTCAGGGAGCTCCAAACTTTAGGTCGTGCGGTAGTACCGCTTCTGCTACATACACCATGAAAAAGGGTGTGTACTGGGTTGAGGTGTTGGGGGTAGTGCGCAAGCTCCACAGGACTGCGGGGAGTTCTTCTACCCATTTGCATGCAGCTTGTTCGAGTGGTGCGAGGAGCCGCTTTTTTATTCCTCCGCACACTAAACCGTTTACTTTCTCCACCTGGCCGTTGGATTGAGGGTGCGCGACTGACGCGTAGTTGATTTTAATGCCCAGATCTTGGCAGAAATTTTGGAATTCTGTCGCCGTTATCTGTGATGATGTTATGGGGTACGCCGAATTTGAAGATGATGGACTTGATGAAGTTAACTGCCGTGAGGGTTGTTGAGCTGGTGATTGGCACTGCCTCGATCCACTTGGTGAATTTGTCTACTGCTAATAGTAGATGTGTTCGGCCTCCTTTTGAAGATTTCTTGAGTGGACCCAGCATATCGAGTCCTCAGGTGGCGAACGGCTAGGATAGCGGTATGGTTTTGAGTTCTGATGCTGGGGCGTGTGGCCTGCTGGCGAATTTTTGGCAGGCGATGCAGCGTCGTACGATGTCTTCCGCGTTTTTCATTGCAGTTGGCCAATAGAATCATGCTTGAAAGGATTTGGCCACGAGTGCGTGACTTCTCGTGTGGTGTCCGCAAGTGCCTTCGTGGATCTCGAGCAATAGGGCCTTGCCCTCTTCTTCCTCGATGCACTTTTGGAGGACCTGAGAGATGTTGCGCTTGTAGAGCTGTCCGTTGATTTCTATGAATGCTTCAGAACGTCGGCTGATGCGTCGGGCGTCTGCGGCGTCTTTTGTTAAGGTTCCTTCGATTAGGAATCGAAGGAATGGTTTTGTCCAAGCTGGAATGCTTCGTTGCCTGCGTCTTCTGTTGGGTTCGCCGCCGCTACTTGTGTTGGTTCATTTGTGTCGTCGTCCTCTGCGACTGCCTCCGGTGCGGGTGCCTTGGTTTTGATTGACCTCTGGCTGATGCTTTCGAGGAAAACGCCTGGAGGGATTGGTCCTCGGGTTGATCCGATGTTTGCGAGCTCGTCTGCTTCTGTGTTATTTGCTCTAGAGACGTAGTTTAGCTCGCAGTCGTCGAATCCTCTTTCCAGGGTGTTGTAGAGCTTCTGGTAAGCCATCATGTTTTCTGCGACTGCTTCATAGTCTCTCATTGCCTGCTGGACGACGAGGTTGGAGTCGCCGTAGATTGAGAAACGAGTGGCGCCGCAAGCTTTTGCCATGCGCATGCCATGGAGTAGTGCCTCATATTCTGCTTCGTTGTTTGAGGCATTCCTGAAGTTGATCTGAAGTACGTATCTGAGTTTGGCTCCTTTGGGGGAGATTAGTATGACGCCTGCTCCAGCTCCTTGCTGTCTTTTTGACCCGTCGAAGAACATTGTCCATGAGTTGGACAGGTCTGGGGGCGGGTCTTTGCACTTCTGTCCACTCGACCAGAAAGTCTGGGAGTACTTGGGCTTTGATTTCCGTTGGGTGTTTGAATTGTAGGTCACGGGGACTAAGGTCGATGTTCCATTCGGCGACTCGGCCAGTTGCTCCGGGATTGTTGAGGATGTCCGCGAGTGGTGCGCTGCTTACGATCGTGATGCGGTGCTCGTCGAAGTAATGTATTACTTTCCTTGAAGTCATGACGATGGCGTATACGAGCTTCTGGTAGTGCGGGTACCGCTGCTGAGATTTTGTGAGGAGCATGCTTAGCTAGTAGATTGGCCTTTGAATGCTCTGCATTTTGCCTTCTTCCATGCACTCGACGACGAGCGTCGTGCTGACTACGCTGCTTCGTGCCGCTATGTAGAGGTAGAGGGGTTCTTGCTTCTTGGGCACCGCCAGGATTGGTGATGTCGAGAGGGTCTTCTTTAGGTCTGCGAATGCGTTGCGGGCTTCCTCAGTCCACTCGATTTTTTCTCCTTTTCTGAACAACTGGTAGAATGGTAGGGTCCTTTCTCCCAGCCTGCTGATGAAGCGGCTCAGTGCTGCGAGTTTTCCTGTGAGTTGATGTACGCCCCGGATGTTAACTGGTTCTTGCATGTTGGCGATTGCTTGGACTTTTCAGGGTTTGCTTCGACTCTTCAAGCAGAGACCATGTACCCGAGCAGTTTTCCGGCTGGGACGAAGAACACGCACTTTTTTTGGTTGAGCTTGATTATGTATTTGTTGAGAGCGACGAAGGTTTCGCGGAGGTCGTCGAGTAGAGTGCATGCGCTGTAGGTTTTGATGACGATGTCATCTACGTAGACTTGGACATTTCTGCCGATCTGATCTCTCGGGCACGCTTGCATGATCCGTTGGTACGTGGCTCCGGCGTTTTTCAATCCAAAAGGCATTGTTCTATAGAAGAACACGCCATAGGGGGTGATGAACGAGGTGTGTTCTTCGTCTTCTTCTTTCATCGTGATTTGGTTGTATCCTGAGTAGGCGTCGAGGAAGGATAGGAGGTCACATCCTACTGTAGAGTCGATTATCTGGTCTATCCTCGGCAAGGGGAAGTGGTCCTTCGGCCAATGTTTGTTGACGGGTCCGTAGTCGACGCACATTCATAGTACGTTGGTGTCCTTTTTAGGTACCAAGACTGGGTTTGCGATCCATGTGGCCTTCTTCGTCTGCCGAATGAATTGTGCGTCGAGTAGTCGGTTGATCTCTTCTCCAATGGCTCTGTGCTTGGGTTCTGAGAATCGGCGCAACGCCTTCTTTACTGGTTTGGTGTTTGGACGTATGTGCAGCGCGTGTTCTGCAAACTCTCGTGGTATTCCGGGCATGTCGGACGGGCACCAGGAGAAAATTTTCCACTCTTGGCGGAGGAAGGCCATGAGGGCAGCTGCTTGTTCTTCTGTGAGGTGCGCGTAGATTCGGACCGTCTTGTCCGGGTCCGTTGGGTGAACTTGATGGGTGACCGTGTCGCTGTCGACGCTGAAGTCGCGATTGAATTCTTTTGACTCGCTTCTGATTGCTAGTGGAAAGATGCTCCTGTCTGTTACCATGGCTATCTCTTCAAGCTGTTGCTGGGCTCCAAAAGTGTCAGAAACTACGTGAAAATCACGGTCGCACTGGTCTGATTTGATGAAACTTCCATTGACTGTGATGACCCCCGAGGGTCCTAGCATCTTCAGCTTGAGGTATGCATAGTGTGGGACCGCCATAAACTGCGCAAATGCGGGTCGTCCCAGTATGGCGTGGTATTGGGACTGCCAGTCGAGTACTTCGAACTCGAGGACTTTTCTCGCAACGTTGCCCTTGTTGCCGAAGATGACATCGAGCTCGATTGCTCGGAGGGAGGCGACTGCTTCTCCTAGCACTACGCCGTAGATTGTGACACCTGAATTCTTCCAGACTGGTCGTGGAATCAGCATCTTGCGTAAGGTGCTGGTGAAGATTATGTTTAAGCTGCTGCCTCCGTCCATGAAGATTTTTTCCATGTCGTAGCCGTCGATCTGAGCGTTAAGGACCAGAGGTCCGTGCCTTCGTCTTGGAATTTCGGGTGGGTGGTCTCTTTGTGAAAAGGTGATGTTGGTTTCTGCGCCATACAGTTGGTAGGTTTCTGCTGTTTGGAGTCCCTCGGCTGCTCGGGTCTGCAATGTGTGGGTCTACAATGGACCTTCGGGTGCATGGATTTTCTGTAAATTTTCCTGGAATTTTCTGATATACCTAAAAATCCATTTTCCTGCACACAATAAAACCATACAGGCAGCTCTGTTGAAAACAGCATCAGTCCGGGTTAGTTTAGTTCAAATCATGCAAGAATGAGGTCAAAACAATAGCAAAAGTGTTTGGAATAGTAGATACGTTTGATACGTATCAATATCTATGCCGCCCCCTCCTTCCTTTCACCACCAAAGGCCGCATCCCCCCTTCTTGTTCAAACCCTCCCTTGCACAGGCAAATCGCGCGGCGACCTACACGGCGTAGCCCTGCCCCTGTTCTGCATACCGGGTGCGGCGGCCTACACGGCGCAACCCCGCGTTCTGTATACCGCGCGTGAAGGCCTAGACTGTGTAGGTCGGTCGCCCCCCTCCCTGCTATCCGCGCCTCTTCGGTTCAACGCTCGCCCTGTTCCGGTAAGATCTCGACCGCCCTCCTCATGCGCATGTTCTTACTCCTCCATCGATCATGTATGGCCCGACAACCAAATCATGGAGGATCCACTTGTTGTGGATGACACCCTCACCGCACTCGCGCGCCATCACGTGCTTTTCTTGAATCCAGGTCCGGCAGTCGTCTGTTACGACGGTGTGAAGGGAAGCCACGACGAGGAAACATTGCCTCCTTCCAATGGGAAGGATCCCATTGCCATCTCCATCGGTGACGAGTAGCTCGTTCTTAGCTTCCTAGATACATATGTTTAGTTAGATATGCCATAGAGTTACATTATCTTTAGATCACCCTTTCCACATGCATTGCTCACGCCTTGCATATTTTTTCTTCTTCTTTCGATTGCATCTAAAAATTATTATTTTGTTTGGGTTGCATATACCACTTCAAGTAATTGAACTCATACTCTGTATAATGTTATCATGCAATGTGATACCAAAGTTAATTAGCGATCATTAACAGATGAAAACCTATTCATTTCCTATTTGTTAGGCATGTTTTAGTTACTTAGCTGGACTTTCCATGTCTTGAATATGTTGGGTTGTATGATGTATTATGTATGCACAAATCTGTTATCATTGACTGCATGCCAATTCTTACATTACCTAATCATTATGTACTTTATGCAATTTCAAGGTAGTAATGGGTGACTCTGAGATTTACAACCGAGTTATGCACATGGTCTAAATGGCTTATATCCAATTGAAGGAGAAATGACACTGCTCGTGTTCTAATATTTACATTTTGCTTGTATCTCCCTTTGTCAGAGGATTAGATCCACTGTTCGACCCATTTTGCATATGGGGAAACGAGGTGACCATGACTATCAATCAAGTCAAGAAACTTAAAAAATTGTAAGGATAAAGAATCTGGCCACGAAAGACGACAAACTCTTTGTCTGCACAATGAAGAAGACTTCAGTATCCTATAGGATGGTACTAATTTACATCCCTACCATATTTTTCCCTACGCACACAATTTCCATACTAAAAACTATATTTATGCATATCTTTGTATTTAATCTTTTCCGAAGCAGTTCACCGATGATTATCTATCAAACCACTTGTATGGTCAAGAGGCAAGAAAGGTTTTTGTACAACACCCGCGCTATAATATTGAAGCCTTCCTGAAGAGGGTAAATGATGGGCGTACAATCATCCACGGGCGTTGGGATAAAGTTGCAAAGGCCTTTAACATTCTTGAAGGCTCAATTTTCGCATTCTGCTTCGACAGTTTCCCAGATGAGATTCATCTGTCTATCTACCGACTATGATGTTGTACTTAGCAAAGGTTGTTTCTGTATTGCGGCCTAGTGTACTATATGCTGGTTGTTATCATAGATTTTGTGTTTCTGTAATGCGGCCTGATATACTAGCTGCTGGATGTACCGTGATTTCAGTAATTATGAATGTGCTTATATCAACAATTAAAAAATATCCTAAAATATTTCAGATAAATACATTGCTAAATAAACTACGAGTGATCAGATCATTGCACACGGGTTTTCATATAAGTTCGTCACTCATAGCTATGTACATCGCACACATTCGATAAGAAATGAGTGTTGAGAATTTATTTATAATTCCACACCATATTTTGTGCACAACCGTTTGTAATGTTCAGCGTACAACACACACAGTTTGACCGAAAAGAACATTTGTGATTTAATTTTGAAACTACACGATCATTTGTGCAAAAACGTTTGTGTAGGTGCAAACAACACAAACGTGTACTATATACAAACTGTATGGAATAACTTCGGGTATCCCACGCAGTTCCTGACACACCGTCATTTGGGATAGTATAACTCAACACAAATGTAGTTTATGTATTAAATGTATTCTATAGGATAATAATCTCATACGGACATTCGCGGATAAGTGTTTCGATAAAAAGGTCATCTCAAACGTTCGAGTTATCATGTGAGTCTACGCATACTATCCATAGGCAACGGTTTTTGGCTATCGTGTGGAATACCCCCCCCCCCTATCGCAATCGAATGCATGGCGACGGTTCCGATTCCCGTAGGCGATAGGGGTAAAAAACCGTTTGAATAGCTATCGCGCGCACTAGTGATCATTGACTTTAACAAAGTCTATCTCATGTGAAGTGACGGTTTCCTCAAGTGAGGCCTTCATGGTTTCCACTTCATGGAGATTTTTCTCAAGGAGGTCATTTCTCTCCTTTTCCTCTATTAGGAGGGTTTCCACATTATATATGTAGACATCAAGTTCGGTGAGTGACTTCATCATGTTGAGGAAATGAGCAAGAGATCTCCCTTAAGTTTCTTCATGAAAGCCAATGAGGCTTCCTCACTATAATGAACACCATCATCTTCACACTCATCCTCCAAATCCTCATTCGAAGAGTTGGAAGCGCGAGACAATGGCTTCGGGATAGTAGACTTTGATATTACCTCTTTAGCCATGAGGCACCGGTGGGAGTTGGGCTTGTTCTCATTGGGGGATTCAAAGAGGCTTGATGAGGAGGAGGAGGAGAAGGACTTGGAGTGCACGGCAATAGCGGCCATGCCTTTGTTCTCATCACATCACCATCTTCATCATCCCCGGATAAGTACTCTTCATGAACAAGCACCTTGTCACCATGCCTTTTGGCAAAGTTGTTGAAACTCTTCTTCTTGAACACGAGCTTCTCGTATTTGTCTTCTCTTCTCTCGTAGGGACAATCCGCAACAAAATGCTTTGTACTATCACAATTATAGCACATTATTCTTCCAAAGGTATTGCCCTTGAAGTTTATTCCTTTGGTAGCCATTGTGCCCGTGTACTTCTTGACCAAAAGGTACAAGTATTCTTCAAAGTCATTTTCTGGGCATGAGGATTCCTCTTCATCCACATTGCATTCTTCCACTTCTTCAACCTCTACAATCTTGGAGGATTGAACCGTCTTCTTGACCTTCAAAGCAAGGTTGTTGGTGCTATTTATCCCTTGAAAAAGATCATGGGTTTGCTTGGACTTAGCTTTCAACAACGAATTGGTGGTGAAGGATGACACAATTTGGTTTGGGTTCAATTGATCAAAGTCGGTGCGTTGATGCGTCATAGTGACCATGGTGTCATCCGTTAGGATGATGCCACACATGAACTTGTCCTTGATGTAGTTGTCATCCGCACATGTGCATCTAAAGTTCATCAAATCCAAAACGATGGACTTGAGTCTATGGTATACTTGATCCACAGTCCCACCATTCTTCCTCACGAACATGTTAACTTCTTTGTTGAGAAGAGTCAATCGCGATCTTTGCACACTGATTTCTCCTTCGAAGATTTCTTGGAGAGTACCCCAAATTTATTTGGTCGTCTTCAATAAAGCAATGCAGTCTTTGTAATCCTCGAGCACAACCAACCGAAGCATGTTGCAGGTAGTATCATTGAGTTGTTCATCAACCTCTTCTCTTGGAGATAGACAAGAAGGATCTTCCGGTTGATGGCCCCTCATGATGACCCACCACAGTTGGGTGGATGCGCTCCGAATATGTGACTCCGTAGCTAATTTCCATTTACAAAACATGTCAGGATTCAAACGGGGGGGGGGGGGGTCCCCAACATGGTTAATATGTGGCATCGGAATATGGGGACGAGCATATGAAGGAGCGGCAACATTATACAATTGTGCAGTGTTGGGAGTGGGGCGTTTTAGGTGTCTCCTTTACTCCATCAACATCTAAAGTGGTGTTGGCACAAAATGTTGATGAGGTAGAAGGAATTTGCAAGAATGAAGCAAGTTTCTTGTCAACTTCTTTGCCAACCAAGTCTTTTATCGAATTCTCCATGGAGCTTTTAATGGTCTCCATGAACTTTGCGAATTCAGTCAAGGTGAGTGAATTGGAGGGTGGAGCGGTGTTTAGTGGTGTTAGTGGAATGGTTGGGTTAGAAATGGGTGCACCAAGCGCTCCTCCGACCACATCAATGTTTTCACCTTGATCCTCTAAGTTATCCATATCCTCTTAGGCGGTAAAGCCCTTAGTAAGAGCCCTAGATCTGATACGAATTGAAAGGATCGATATGGTCAACTAGAGGGGGGGGGGAATAGGTGACTAACAAATTTAAACTTAATTACCAAGTTTTAGGGTTTAGCGAATAAATAAGATTATCTAGATGTGCTCTAGATGAACAACCCTATGTGGCAAGCAAGCTTAAACTGAAATGCTACGAAACAACTACAATAGCAAGCCAACAAGCATAAGAAGTTAGTACAAGTAAAATTGCAGGAAA
Source organism: Bromus sterilis (assembly GCA_950022295.1). Classification (NCBI taxonomy): domain Eukaryota; kingdom Viridiplantae; phylum Streptophyta; class Magnoliopsida; order Poales; family Poaceae; genus Bromus; species Bromus sterilis. The sequence continues at coordinate 274,835,256 of OX465599.1, read as the reverse complement.
GGATAAACCACAAGTGACACGGAGACGCAGATATTTGTTGTACCAAAGTTCACACTCTTTTGAGGGAGTGCTAATCTCCATTGGAGCGGTGCTCAATCCTCGAGAGTGCTACCAAAAATGTAGCTCACTGTAATCTCCGTTTTCAAGTCATCCCCGACGGATGAGCCTTGATTTACTTGGGGTTGGTCTTTAAGGAGACCACCACACCTTTACAAACTTCCCGGAGCACACCACAAGCACGGAAGCTTCCGGGACGGACACGTAGCTTCCTAGGATCCAAAGTGTCACAAACCCAAGTTAGGTAAGTGCTAGGGTTTGATTGTCACCTTTGCATCAAGCAAAAATTCAAAAGAAATCCAAATAGGGAAAAGAAAAAGCCCTGAGAAATTAATTCAAATGGCCAGATAAAAATCTTTTTCCAAAAATCATTTGAATATTTGGAAAATTCCTATAAATGATGGTGATCATTTCAAAAGTGGTTTGGGTTCATTCCCATGCCCATGAAATTTTCTAAAATTCAAAAGGTGCCTTGGAAATTAAATTAACCCCTAATTGAATTGAAATTCAAATTGATTGAATTTCAAAAATGCCCAAAAGTCACAAGTGGCTTGCTACTGGCCACCTAAGATTTATAAAATTAATTGGGCATTTAATAAAAATGCTCTGGTATTTTATTTATTAGAGCAAACAAATTAGCAGAGAAATAAAAGAAAAAGAAATTAGAAAAGGCAAAGCAGCCCACCCGCCTAAGGCCTCGGGCCCAACTAGCCAAATCCCAGCCCAAGCCCACGTGGGGCTTGTCTTCTTCCTCCCCTCGCTTCCAAGAACCTCGGTGGCGAGCCGAGCGTCGTGGACGCCGCCGAGGCCATTCTAGGCCTCCCCTGCCTCCCTCCTCTCGCCACGCAAGCCAACGAAGAGCCCTGCGTCCTTTCCCCCATCTTGCGCAAGCTCTGCCCCCCTTCTGCTTCGTCAATCGAGCGCCAACAGAGAAGCCCCGGAGCACGCCGCCGTGCCCGACGCGGCCAACGACGATGAGGAGCCGCCCCGACCTGTCCAGGAGGTCGGCCACCATCGACTTAGCCTAGCCGCGCGTCGAATCGATCTCGGAAGCTCTGCAACCGACGCCAGGGTCACCGGAAACCGCCACGGCCGCCATTGCCTCTCCGGCGAATTCGCCACCCCCGGTTCCTCCCCGACTCCGGCGACCACGCGAACGCATTCCTGGTGAGGCCCCGGTCATTTCCCCTCTTTTCCCGTGCCCTCCCGTGTCCTGTACCGCTAGTTCATCGGAGCCAGCAGCCGGCCGCCGCACCTCGTCGTCACCGGCGTCGAATCAACCCTCCCGGTGACCCCCTGCTAGATCCCTTCGATGCGGGAGAGCAAGGGCTCCCTCCTGGAGCTTTTCGCGCGTCAAATGGAGCCGGGAGCCTCCTCCCCGTGCAGCGCCGCCGCACTGGTGGTCACCGGCGACCTCCCCGCCGACGTGCCCACGTGGCCCTGTTAACCCTAACCTAAGCACCCACTAATCCCCTCCCAGAGCCCATGACAGGTGCGGCCCCCAGCCCCCTAACCCCCCTGTCAGTTTATTTAAGCAGAGGGATTAACCCCCTAAGGCTGACACCCTGGCCCCACATGTCAGCCCCCCTGTGACATCAGCATTGCATCATGCTGATGTAATAAACACTTTTTCCAGAAATTAAAAGAATTAAAGAAAACAAAGAAAATCCAGAAAATCAATTAAAATTTGGAAATTCGTAACTAATTCATATTAACTCCAAATTTAATAAATAATATATGAAAAATTATCAGAAAAATACAAGGATTAAGAATATGCAATTTGTTTTTATGTTTGACCATTTTAAAATGGGGGAACAGTAGCAAATGTGCATATGGCTTAATTTGAATTCAAATTTGAAGTTTGAATTTGCAAATCCTTTGCAATACACTTCAATTAAATTGAATTGTCAACATACCTGTACCATATACATCATGGACAACTATATCATGTGTATGTGCATTTTACTTCCGAAGTTGTCCCCCCTTGTTGATGATTTCCTCTGATGACAGACGTTCCGAGACGGTGATCACCCCCTAAAAAGAAGACCACCGTTAAGACCAGTGTATCATCAGCAAGGCAAGCAAACCCCATTGATCATGTCTATAAAATCCTACTTCCCTCTCAGTCTCGCTTATGCATGTTTAGGAGATCACCGAGACACGTTCTTTCGCATAGTTGAACCCATTCCGATGCATGACCTATCATTTTGTCACCGTATTAAGCAAACCACAATCCTAGCAGATTTAGGAGTTGAATGATGAGCATGTGGCCCCTGCAACAGTTACTGCTTATTGTTGCTTAGTGATACAATGAGGATGTTATGATTGTGAGTCGGGATGGAATGAACACAGTGATGCTGATGATAATGTGTTCGTGAATCCACCCTGAACAAAGGTGAACGATGAGAGGCTATGTAGGAGTACACAGTGGGTTGTCTCGTTGAACACTGCCCTAGGCCCCGAGTTCCTGTTTTGTGATCCAAGAAAAAGAGTATGACGACATGTAGGGTTTTATGGGAGCCCCGTTTGGCCTCTTTACGTACCCGATACGGTCCAGGGGACACACTAGTTTCGAGCTTTCCAGTTGACCTAACCATAGATATGTGGGTGGACCTGTGAGGCAGTAAAACCATCTGTCAAAGGTGGCGTCTCGGTCCCTTGCATTATCTGAGTCCGTTTCGTGGAACCGGCCGGACTCTCGAGCGGTGACAAACTCAGGTAGTCAACTCCTCGATTAGAGAAGGTGATGTGAGGGTAGTGCCTTGGTTTCATCCACGTCCGACACCCGCTTGAAGGGTGACAAGAATGAGGCGATAAGTGATGACACGCGTGTGAAGATGTACACCCCTGCAGGGTTAATAAACTATTCGAATAGCCGTGTCCGCGGTTATGGACTACTTGGAGACCTTTACTTGATCATAGACAACTTGAATGGATACTTATAAAACTCGCAAGATAAGCGTGAGTGCTATGGCGTGCTTCCTCGTGGGGAAGTCGAGGAAGTATCCATAGTGGTGTATTGGTTGGAGACTTGGTAGTGGACTCGTGTACGCTTCTTACCTCAAGTCTGGTACTCGTAGTACAGGACTAGCCATGTCAAAGCTGGCACTTCTGCATGTTTAACCCCACCTCCTTTACCTTGAAACTTGAGCATGAGTAGTGTAGTTCTGATGTAAGTCTTGCTGAGTACGACTTTGTACTCACGTTTGCTTATTCTATGTTTTAGATGAGAACCCGGACCCCGATGGAGTCACCTTCGTGAAGCTCGACGTTGACCTTCGTAGTATAGTTCCAGACAGCAGTTTGGTCCCTCGTGGAAGGGCATGTATGTTGAACAAGGCTTCTCTAAGCCATTTGTTAAACTTGTCTGTACTCAGACCTAATTTGCTTCCGTTGTATGATGTAATGTTGATCACAGACATGTGATCTTTGTATGCTCTATGTGTAAGTCAATAAAGATATACTTTGTAGAGTTATGTGATGATACCTGCTGTTCATACTAGACATGTGTGATGCGTGTATGTTTATAACATGCATGTCTTAGTATGGGTTTTCGAGACCTTAGTTGTGATCTGGTTGGCGGTCTTTTATACACCAAGTGGCCCTTAGATGTGCACAGCTTGGGGCATCGCGATGCGACTGCTCGTGAATCTGTCACGTGCACACTTTGTTGTATGATCGAGCCCGCCCTAGACCCCGACTAAGTGATTGGGCTGGAGTAAGTCTATGTAAGAGTTAGGATTCAATCGATAACATGGTTGAGGCGACTTGTCTATGAGTATGGGATTCACCACCCATAAACATTTAGACTTGTGAGCGGACGATGAGGACCCATCTCAGTTGATCATCCGGCCTGGATGGGATGTCCCTCACGTTTGATGCTTTCTGAGAGTGTTCTGTGCTTGGCCTTGTCTGCTTAGACAAGTGGGTACGACTCTCGGCTCTCCATGTGATTGCATCGTGACTGGAATTACATATGCATATTCTGGGTCCCGACAGACTTGGTATCAGAGCAGGACTGTCTGTAGGATTATTAAACCCTTGGTCGAAGTCGAGTTTAGCACTCTATAGTTATATAGTTATTGTGGGTATAAGGGAACAACATAAGGCTTAATTTTTCTCCTTACCCTCATCGATCTGAGTTCTGAGTCACCCTCATCTTTTCTGCGGGAAGATGTGACTAGGCTCATTGTCAGAACCCCAACTAGGGTAAGTGCTAGGGTTGCTTATGCCCTTTGCATCATGCAAAAATTTCAAAAGAAATTCAAAAATGGGGAAAAGAAAGCCCTGAGAAATTAAATCAAATGGCCAGACAAAAATTTCTTCCAAAAATTGCTCTGGTATTTTTGAAAAGTCTTATAAATATGCATGATCACATATAAAGTGAAGTGGGTCCCACTGCATGCACCAAGATTTTTCAAATATTCCAAATAGGGCTTGGAAATTAAATTAAACTCCAATTTGAATTTAAATTCAAATTGTTTGATTTTCAAAAATCACCAAAACTTATGAGTGGCTAGCTATATATGTTATAAGCCCACATAAAAGTTTTCATGATTTTTAAAAATGCTCTGCTATTTTTATTTGGGGCAAAACAAACAACAGAAAAGAAAACAGAAACAGTAAAGAGAGAAATTGAAAAAAGAAAGAAAGAAGCCCAACCCCCTGGCCACCCCGGCCCAACTAACGGGACCCCAGCCCAGCCCACCAGCCCCAGTGTCGTCTTCCTCCCCGGCGCCCGAAGCAGCTCGGTGGCGCGCTCACCGCCGCGCAGGCCACCGAGGAGCTTCCAGGGCCCCCTCTTCTCCCCCAGGACGCCACGGAGACGCCCAGAGGTCGCCACACCCTTCCCCCCTCCTCCAGCTCACTCTCCCTCTCTCCTCGCGTCGGAACTCGCCATGGCCGAGAACTAGGTCTCGCCGTCGACGAGCGCATGCGTGGCCAGCAAGCTCCTGGAGCCGCGTGTTCATGTCCATCGTCACCGCAAACACCGTCTCCGTCGAAGAGCGCGTTCAATTGAGCCCGAGGACGCCCTGAGCCGTCGCCATCTTCACCGACAAGCCGACGGCCACCGTGGACCTCGTCGGCAAATTTGTCGTCGCCACGCCCTCCAAGCCCTCGCCGTCGACACCGTTGGAATCACGGTGAGCTCGCGCCCTTTTCCCCTCTGCCCGTGCTCGAAACGGTGGCCCGACTCGTCGTGACCGTTGAGCAGCGCTACGGCCTCCACGGGAGCTCGATGTCGGCCTCGCTCCGGTGCCTCCCGAGGTCGCCCGCCTGCTCCCGAAGACGCGCACGAGCGGGGGCTAGCTCCTGGTGCTCTTGGCGTGGCCAGCCGTGGCCGGGAGGCCCTCTCCGGCGAGGCGCCGCCGCCTCCCGTGGTCACCGCCGGCTAACCGCCGGCGGGGCCGGTTTAATTAGCGTTAATCAACTCTTAATACCCCCCAGTGCCACAGACAGGTGGGCCCCAGGCCACCTCTAACCGCGAACTTAACTAAACAGAGAGGGGTTAAGCCCCTCTCCCACTGACAAGGCTGGCCCACTGGCCAGAGCCCCTGTGAAGTCACCCCTGCGTCACTGCTGACGCAGTAAATGGAAAAACATTTAAAATATTCCAGAAAAATCCAGAAAATTGTTTAAACTTTGGAAATTCATAGAAAATTCATTTTAACTCCAAATTGGACATATAATATGTCTAAAATTATCAGAAAAATCCAAGGATTATGAATATGGGCTCTTTTTTCATGTTTGACCATTTTAAAATGGGTGAACAGTGCAAAACATCCATATGGCTTTAATTCAAATTCAAATTTGAAGCACATTTGCAAATGACTTTGCATTTGACTTCTTTTAAATGGAATTGTACCCACATTGTGATCAAGAACATCACCATTTCAATATTGATCATGTGTTTGATGCATTGCAAATAAATTTATACCTTGTTTGCTTGTTTGCTCGATAGACGTGCAACCGGAACCGGAGGCCACCCCCTTCGTTGAAGACCCCGATATCGAACCTCATCAGCAAGGCAAGCAAACCCCATTGATCATGTCTATAAAATCCCAATTCCCTCTCAGTCTCTCTTATGCATGTTTAGAAGATCATCTGTATCGATTCTACCGCATAGTTGAACCCATGTCCGATGCATGACCTATCATCTTGTCACAGTAGTAAGCAAACCACAATCCTAGCTGACATAGGAGTTGTTTGATATCATGAAGCCCCTGCAACTGTTATAGCTTATTGCATGCTTAGTGTTACATGAGGTTGCTTTTGATGTGAGTCGGGATGATGATGAACATGGTGTTGATGAAAGTGAAACTGTGTCGGTGAATCCACCCTAATACAAGGTGAACGATGAGAGGCTGTGTAGGAGTACACAGTGGGTTGTCTCGTTGAACACCGCCTTAGGCATCGAGTTCTTGTATGGTAATCCAAGACAAAGAGTACAACCACACATTGGGCTCACTGACCCCTCTCGGCCTAGTACCTTGATCCGTGTCGACATCCAGGAGTCACATTAGTTCGGGCTTTCCATTTGACATGTGCATAGAAAAGAACGAAGGAAATGGTTGCATCATATAGATATGTGGGTGCACCTGTGAGGCAGGAAAACCATCTGCCAGAGGTGGCGTCTCGGTCACCTACTTTGTTTGAGTCCGTTTCGTTGATCCGGCCGGGCTCTCGAGCGGAGGCAAACTCAGATAGTCGACTCCTGGAATAGACCGGTTGTGAGCGAAGTGTCGTGGTGAACATCCTCGCTGTCACCTCTTGAACGGTGGCGAGCAAAAGGCGGTAACCGATGGTCATGTGTGTGTAGTTTACACCCTTGCAAGGTTAACAAAACTATTCGAATAGCCGCGCCCGCGGTTAAGGACTACTTGGAACCTGTACCTGATTATTAGACAACTTGAATGGATACTTCTAAAACTCGCAAGATAAGCGTGAGTGCTGTGGTGTGCTTCCTCGTGGGGAAGTCGAGGAAGTAATCATAGTGGTGTATTGGTTGGAGACTTGGATAGTGGACTCGTGTACGCTTCTTACCTCAAGTCTGGTATTCGTAGTTCAGGACTAGCCAAGTCAAAGCTGGCACTTCTGCATGTTGAACCCCACCTCCTTTACCTTGATACTTGAGCATGAGTAGTTTAGTTCTGATGTAAGTCTTGCTGAGTACGACTTTGTACTCACGTTTGCTTATTCTATGTTTTAGATAAGAACCGGACCCCGATGGAGTCACCTTCATGAAGCTCGACGTTGACCTTGGTAGTATAGTCCCAGACAGCAGTCTGGTCCCTCGTGGAAGGGCATGTTTGTTGTACAAGGCTTCTCTAAGCCATTTGTTAAACTTGTCTGTACTCAGACCTAATTTTCTTCCGTTGTATGATGTAATGTGATCACAGACATGTAATCTTTGTATGCTCTATGTGTATATCAATAAAGAGTACTTTGTAGAGTTATGTGATGATACCTGCTGTTCATACTAGGCATGTGTGTTGCGTGTATGTTTATAACATGCATGTCTTAGTATGGGTTTTCGAGACCTTAGTTGTGATCTGGCTGGCGGTCTTTTATACACCAAGTGGCCCTTAGATGTGCGCAGCTTGGGGCATCGCGATGCGATTTCTCGTGACTCTGTCACGTGGCACACTTTGTTGTCTGATCGAGCCCGCCCTAGACCCCGACTAAGTGATCGGGCTGGAGTAAGTCTATGTAAGAGTTAGGATTCAATCGATAACATGGTTGAGGCGACTTGTCTATGAGTATGGGATTTCACCACCCATGATCATTTAGACTTGTGAGCGGGCGATGAGGACCCATCTCAGTCGATCATCCGGCCTGAATGGGATGCCCCTCGCGTTCAATGCTTACCGAGAACGTTCTGTGCTTGGCCTTGTCTGCTTAGACAAGTGGGTACGGTTCTCGGCTCTCCATGTGATTGTATCGTGACTGGAATTACATACGCTAACCCCGGGTCCCGACACTCATCTATGTATGACTAGAACATCTCGTTGATTGCTTCCTTGTAGCCGTAGGATTGTTGTGGTCGTCCAGAGTCTCCATGTTTTGAGTTCCTTGAAGTTCTGTCCAATCTCTTCAAGGTTGTTTCATTTTCCATCCCGGTGTAGCCGTTATGCTGCCCGATTTATCCCGTGTTTCTTTGAATCATTGCCATTGCATTATAGTCTTCTCCTCCTTAAATCATGTCCTCTTATCTTTGATTCCATCGTACAACCTGTTCTGATTATTGATTTTTATCACACAGGATGTCTGGTGGAACTCGTAGTGCTGTTCGTCGCAATCGAGACCGTGATCGGAATCGAAATGATGATGCACCTCCACCACCGCCTTCTGCGACGGAAATCATGATGGAAGCTGAGAAGAATCGACGTGATCAAACACGCCTTCTGGAGCTCATCGAGCAGAATACCTCACGTCATTGCAATGTGGTTGTGAGCATTCAGGACTTCATCCTCCTCAAGCCACCGGTATTTCGATGTTCTTCTGAGCCCCTTGAAGCTGATGATTGGCTCCGTTCCATCGAGCGTAAGCTTGACACGGCACATGTTGCTCCCAACGATCGAGTTATATTCGCGGCATACTTTCTGGAAGGTGCTGCTGCTAAATGGTGGGAGAACTATGTTGCGATGCAGCCTGATGGTCACCTAGTGACTTGGCAGGAGTTCCGTGATGCCTTTCGAGGGTACCACCTTCTAGATGAGTTGATGGAGCGCAAGAAGGAAGAGTTCCGCAATCTGACTCAAGGAGAGATGTCCATTCATGAGTACGTGATAGAGTTCAACCGTCTTGCTCGTTATGCCCAAGATGAGATCACCACCGATGCCAGAACGAAGGCAAGGTTCCGTAAGGGACTTAGCCCTATCCTTCGCCATAATCTCAACCTCCTTGAATTTGCCACCTTCGAGGATTTAGTCAACAGATCCTTCAGAGCTGAGCATGGCAATGAAGTGTTCGAAGAGTCTCGCAAGCATGCTCTTGAGCTTGCTCCTTCAAGTTCAGCCCCTCAGAAACGCAGAATATGGATCCCAACTGGTGCCTTACCTCAAAACTTTCTTCAGAGACCACCATCCAATATATGCCATCCACCTCAACACATTGTTCCTCCCAGGAATGATGGTGTGCAATCAAGTAATCCTGCTCCCAGCAATTCAGGCAGGATGTGTTTCACGTGTGGTCTGACAGGCCATTACTTCCGACAATGCCCTACAGTGTTGGTGGCACCACGTAGACCTAGTCATAAGCCTTCAAAGAAAGCAACCACCAAAACCATCCCAGCAAAGCTCTCAGTCACAGGTAGTGGATATGTGAACCAAATCTCAGTTGAGGACACCACTGCTACTTCTGACGTCATCCTTGGCACACTCCTAGTGAATCATGTTCCTGCCTCCGTTCTTTTCGATCCAGGAGCTTCTCATTCATTCATGTCGGAGAGTTATGCACTTCGTCATGAATTTCCTTTTGAAGAAATGTTTTCGCCAATGATCATTCAAACTCCTGGTTCCAAATGGCAAACTAATAGAGTAAGACATGGCAATCAAATTGAAATTGAGGGTTTAGTATTCCTTGCTTCTCTTATAGCCCTCAAGTCTTCAGACATTGATGTCATCCTAGGCATGGATTGGTTATCAAGACAGAATGTTGTCCTTGATTGTAAAGCCAAGTCAGTTAAGCTCACCCATCCTTCAGGCCAGACAATTGACTACACATCACCAAGCTCTAGAATCCAGATGCATACTTTGAATGTGCTTCCCCTTCCAGACCTTGAAGATGTTTCGGTGGTTCATGACTTCCCGGATGTCTTTCCCGAAGAGATGCTAGGAATGCCCCCTGACAGATGTGTAGAATTCATAGTGGATCTTATACCAGGCACCGCCCCAATTTCCAGACGACCATATAGAATGGCCCCACATGAGTTAGCTGAGCTAAAAACCCAACTTGATGCTTCGTTGGCAAAAGGCTTCATCCTCCCTAGCTCATCACCATGGGGTTTCCCCGTTCTGTTCGTAACGAAGAAAGATGGAACAGAAAGGATGTGCGTAGACTATCGCCCGCTAAATCTAGCGACGATAAAGAACAAGTACCCACTGCCCAGGATCAATGATCTTTATGATCAACTTGCAGGATCCTCGGTCTTCTCCAAGATGGATTTGAGATTAGGCTATCATCAAATCAAGATCCGAAACGAGGACATTCCCAAGACGGCTTTCACTACTCGATATGGTCTTTACGATTACACCGTCATGTCCTTCGGTTTAACCAATGCCCCCGCCACATTCTCGCGCTTAATGAATTCGATCTTCATGGAGTACCTAGATAAACTTGTTGTGGTTTATCTTGATGACATTCTCATCTACTCGAAGAACGAAGAAGAGCACGCATAACATCTTAGGTTGGTATTGATGAAACTTAGAGAGCATCGCATGTATGCTAAATTCTCCAAGTGTGAATTTTGGCTACCAGAAGTGACCTACTTAGGCCACGTGATTTCTGCGAAAGGCATTGTTGTCAATCCTGAGAGAGTTCAGGTTGTCCTTGACTGGACTCCACCTGAATCGGTTAAGCAAGTTAGGAGTTTTCTTGGCCTAGCAAGCTATTGTCGGCGCTTCGTTGAGAACTTCTCCAAAGTTGCAAAGCCTCTTACTGAACTCCTCAAGAAAGATAAGAAATTCCAATGGACCCCCAAGTGCGAGGAAAGCTTTCAAGAGCTAAAAAGAAGATTGACTTCTGCACCCATACTTGCACCTCCAGACACCAAAAGGGATTTCGAGATTTATTGTGACACTTCACGGCAAGGGTTAGGATGCATACTTATGCGAGATAGACATGTGGTAGCTTATTCTTCACACCAGTTGCGTCCACATGAAGAGAACTATCCTACCCATGATCTTGAACTCGCTGCCGTAGTTCATGCCCTGAAGTCTTGGCGACATTACCTCCTTGGTAATCGTTGTGAGATCTATTCTGATCACCAAAGCCTCAAATATATTTTCACCCAGCCAGATCTTAATCTCAGGCAATGATGCTGGATAGAGTTGATAAAAGATTATGACTTAGGAATTTCTTACACCCCAGGCAAAGCCAATGTCATGGCTGATGCACTAAGTCATAAGTCGTATTGTAACAACCTCATGTTACAACAGTATCAACCACTTCTGCATGAGTAATTTCGCAAGCTCAATCTTGAGATAGTTCCTCATGGATTTATTTCTACCTTGGTGGCGAAACCAACCCTTGAGTATCAAATCATAGCCACCCAGAAACAAGATAGTAGAATTCAAGAGATCAAGCAGAACATTGTTAGCGGAGTTGCTAAATGTTTCTCTGCAAATGATCAAGGAATGATATTCCTTGAAAATCGTTTAGTAGTTCCTGAAAATGAAGACCTAAGGCAGCTGATCCTTAAGGAAGCTCATGAAACTCCCCTCTCCATTCATCCCGGTAGCACAAAAATGTACCGAGATCTACGCCAGAGATTTTGGTGGACCCGGATGAAGAGAGACATTGCACAATTTGTTGCCGAATGTGATGTTTGTCGTCGCATTAAGGCAGAACACCAAAGACCTGCTGGTACTCTTCAACCATTGTCTATTCCCGAGTGGAAATGGGACAAGGTCGATATGGACTTCATCACCGGCTTTCCAAAAACCCAGAAAGGAAATGATGCCATCTTCGTTGTCATTGATCGACTTTCCAAAGTTGCTCACTTCCTTCCAGTTCGTGATTCTATAACTGCTAGTCAATTGGAGGACTTGTATGTCTCTAGAATTGTGTCTCTTCACGGTGTTCCTTTGGAAATCAATTCTGATCGTGGTAGCCTTTTCACCTCTAGATTCTGGGAAAGTCTTCAAAATGCTATGGGAACTCATCTCTCCTTTAGTACAGCTTTCCATCCTCAATCTAGCGGTCAAGTTGAAAGGGTTAATCAAATCTTGGAAGGCATGCTCAGAGCTTGTGTTATCTCTTTCGGAAAGAATTGGGAGAATTCCCTTCCATTTGCCGAATTTGCTTATAACAATAGCTATCAATCTAGTCTGAACATGGCTCCCTTTGAATTCCTCTATGGCCGACGATGTCGAACACCCCTAAACTGGTCAGAAACCGGTGAAAGACAACTCTTTGGACCGGATATGATCAAGGAAGCAGAAGAGCAAGTTCACATTGTTCGTGATCATTTGAAAGCCGCTCAGTCTCGTCAGAAAAGTTACTATGATCGTCATCATAGGCAAGAAAGCTACAATCTTGATGAGAAGGCTTACCTTCGGGTTACTCCTCTGAAGGGAACCCAAAGATTCGGTATCAAAGGCAAGTTGGCCCCACGTTACATCGGACCTTTCTGCATCATTGCTAAACGTGGAGAAGTTGCCTACCAACTTGAACTACCCCCGCACCTTTCCCGAGTACATGATGTATTTCATGTGTCACAACTCAGGCGTTGCTTCAAGGACCCCATCCGCGAAGTCGACCATGAAACGTTTGATCTCCAAGATGAACTTTCTTATCGAGAGTACCCTGTTCGTATTCTTGATTCCGGAGAGCGTGTAACTCGTCGTCAGAAGATCAAGTTCCTCAAAGTGAAATGGTCACATCACTCCGAGAAAGAAGCAACATGGGAAAGATAAGACCGCCTCCATGCCGAGTACCCCACCTTCCTCCCGACGGCTTCTGAATCTCGGGACGAGATTCTTTTGAGTGGGGGCGAGTTGTCACAACCCCAAGTTAGGTAAGTGCTAGGGTTTGATTGTGCCCTTTGCATCATGCAAAAATTCAAAAGAAATCCAAATAGGGAAAATAAAAAGCCCTGAGAAATTAATTCAAATGGCCAGATAAAAATCTTTTTCCAAAAATCATTTGAATATTTGGAAAATTCCTATAAATGATGGTGATCATTTCAAAAGTAGTTTGGGTTCATTCCCATGCCCATGGAATTTTCTAAAATTCAAAAGGTGCCTTGGAAATTAAATTAACCCCTAATTGAATTGAAATTCAAATTGATTGAATTTCAAAAATGCCCAAAATTCACAAGTGGCTTGCTACTGGCAACCTAAGATTTATAAAATTAATTGGGCATTTAATAAAAATGCTCTGGTATTTTATTTATTAGAGCAACCAAATTAGCAGATAAATAAAAGAAAAAGAAATTAGAAAAGGCAAAGCAGCCCACCCCCCTAAGGCCTCGGACCCAACTAGCCAAATCCCAGCCCAAGCCCACCTGGGGCTTGTCTTCTTCCTCCCCTCGCTTCCAAGCACCTCGGTGGCGAGCCGAGCGCCGTGGACCCGCCGAGGGCCTTCTAGGCCTCCCCTGCCTCCCTCCTCTCGCCACGCAAGCCAACGAAGAGCCCCGCGTCCTTTCCCCCATCTTGCGCAAGCTCTGCCCCCCTGCTGCTTCGTCAATCGAGCGCCAACAGAGAAGCCCCGGAGCATGCCGCCGTGCCCGACGTGGCCAACGGCGACGAGGAGCTGCCCCGACCTGTCCAGGAGGTCGGCCATCATCGACTTAGCCTAGCCGCGCGTCGAATCGATCTTGGAAGCTCTGCAACCGACGCCAGCGTCACCGGAAACCGCCACGGTCGCCATTGCCTCTCCGGCGTATTCGCCACCCCCGGTTCCTCCCCGACTCCGGCGACCACGCCAATGCATTCCTGGTGAGGCCCCGGTCATTTCCCCTCTTTTCCCGTGCCCTCCCGTGTCCTGTACCGCTAGTTCATCGGAGCCAGCAGCCGGCCGCCGCACGTCTTCGTCACCGGCGTCGAAGCAACCCTCCCCGTGACCCCCTGCTGGATCCCTTCGATGCGGGAGAGCAAGGGCTCCCTCCTGGAGCTTTTCGCGCGTCAAATGGAGGCCGGGAGCCTCCTCCCCGTGCAGCGCCGCCGCACTGGTGTCACCGGCAACCTCCCCGCCGATGTGCCCACGTGGCCCTGTTAACCCTAACCTAAGCACCCACTAATCCCCTCCCAGAGCCCATGACAGGTGGGGCCCCCAGCCCCCTAACCCCCCTGTCAGTTTATTTAAGCAGAGGGATTAACCCCCTGAGGCTGACACCCTGGCCCCACATGTCAGCCCCCCATGTGACATTAGCATTGCATCATGCTGATGCAATAAACACTTTTTCCAAAAATTAAAAGAATTAAAGAAAACAAAGAAAAATCCAAAATCAATTAAAATTTGGAAATTCGTAACTAATTCATATTAACTCCAAATTTAATAAATAATATATGAAAAATTATCATAAAAATGCAAGGATTAAGAATATGCAATTTGGTTTTATCTTTGACCATTTTAAAATGGGGGAACAGTAGCAAATGTGCATATGTCTTAATTTGAATTCAAATTTGAAGTTTGAATTTGCAAATCCTTTCCAATACACTTCAATTAAATCGAATTGTCAACATACCAGTACCATATACATCATGGACAACTATATCATGTGTATGTGCATTTTACTTCCGAAGTCTCCCCCCTTGTTGATGATTGCCTCCGATGACAGACGTTCCGAGACGGTGATCACCCCCGAAGAAGAAGACCACCGTTAAGACCCGTGTATCGTCAGCAAGGCAAGCAAACCCCATTGATCATGTCTATAAAATCCTACTTCCCTCTCAGTCTCGCTTATGCATGTTTAGGAGATCACCGAGACACGTTCTTTCGCATAGTTAAACCCATTCCGATGCATGACCTATCATTTTGTCACCGTATTAAGCAAACCACAATCCTAGCAGATTTAGGAGTTTAATGATGAGCATGTGGCCCCTGCAACTGTTACTGCTTATTGCTTCTTAGTGATACAATGAGGATGTTATGATTGTGAGTCGGGATGGAATGAACACAGTGATGCTGATGATAATGTGTTGGTGAATCCACCCTGAACAAAGTTGAACGATGAGAGGTTGTGTAGGAGTACACAGTGGGTTGTCTCGTTGAACACTGCCCTAGGCCCCGAGTTCCTGTTTTGTGATCCAAGACAAAGAGTATGACCACATGTAGGGTTTTGTGGGAGCCCCGTTTGGCCTCTTTACGTACCCGATCCGGTCCAGGAGTCACACTAGATTCGGGCTTTCCATTTGACCTAACCATAGATATGTGGGTGGACCTATGAGGCAGTGAAACCATCTGTCAAAGGTGGCGTCTCGGTCCCTTGCATTATCTGAGTCCGTTTCGTGGAACCGGCCGGACTCTCGAGCGGTGACAAACTCAGGTAGTCGACTCCTGGATTAGAGAAGGTGATGTGAGGGTAGTGCCTTGGTTTCATCCACGTCCGACACCCGCTTGAAGGGTGACAAGAACGAGGAGATAAGTGATGACACGCGTGTGAAGATGTACACCCCTGCAGGGTTAATAAACTATTCGAATAGCCGTGTCCGCGGTTATGGACTACTTGAAGACCTTTACTTGATCATAGACAACTTGAATGGATACTTATAAAACTCGCAAGATAAGCGTGAGTGCTATGGCGTGCTTCCTCGTGGGGAAGTCGAGGAAGTATCCATAGTGGTGTATTGGTTGGAGACTTGGTAGTGGACTCGTGTACGCTTCTTACCTCAAGTCTGGTACTCGTAGTACAGGACTAGCCAAGTCAAAACTGGCACTTCTGCATGTTGAACCCACCTCCTTTACCTTGAAACTTGAGCATGAGTAGTGTAGTTCTGATGTAAGTCTTGCTGAGTACGACTTTGTACTCACGTTTGATTATTCTATGTTTTAGATGAGAACCCGGGCCCCGATGGAGTCACCTTCGTGAAGCTCGACGTTGACCTTGGTAGTATATTGCAAAGCTTCATAGTACTCCCATTAGTCATGACTCATGAGTATAGTAGATTAGTATCCTGCGGTCCTGCAGGTTGATTATTATGTCATTGGGCATGCACATCCAATTAGTCGTGAGTCCTAAGATGATGGTGACACGTCTGATAGCTGGGCTAGCTCTATGCATGTGAGTCGCAAGCAATTTTGGTCATACTTGCTTCTTTTTCCTATTGGGTGGTACCACGCTGCATTAGCAGTTGTGTACACACCAAGGTGCCAGGACCAGACAGGCACTACTACACTCACGGCAGGCTCAAGAAGCATGTGTTGATTGCGAAAGCATGTTAAAAAAACCATTTTTAAGAAACTTTAATTAAGGTTTTTGGTGCTTGTAAATTTTCATCATGAAATGATATCCATGAAGGTCTTGGCAAAAAAATAGTACTCTAGAATGTTTTAAAAACAAAAAATTTGAAGCATCATTTTTTTTTCCTAAATATCATTTCATGATGAAATTTGGCACACACACACATAACATTTTTCAACGATTTACCCAAAAAAGTTCAGACATTTATTATTTATTTATTATTCATCAGAGATAGCTTGGGATCAGTTAGTCCGCGTTCGACTACGAAAAATTATATTATAGTATCTTGAACATTCAAAAGGAAAATCTAGCTAGTATCTTTAACTCTCAAAATAGTGTGTACAATTTGTGCTTATGTGAATACATTTATGAAATGTGGAACATATTTTATTCATTTAATGGATTTCTTGCACTAAATGTGGCTAATATGTTTTAAATGCTCGGCTTCCATATACTAGTAGATAAATGACGTCTTGTACACTGACGGTCTTCAGATGCCACTTTGACCAGCAGAGGGAAATCAAATCAGGTAAAACATTTTACTATATCTCCGAGTTTGTTCACTTTGACCTAACTGACAATTTTAGTTATCCAACCACCACATGACTTGCCAAATCTGAGAGTGGCTGGTAAACCAGCATCTGGTCATCTGCTGGACTGTCTGCATTTGTGATGCAGAAGATAGACACCATCATACCAACCAAGAGTTAGAATATTACATTCTGGTTCTCTGGGTTGCTGCAAGCATGCATTTTCTACTTACGGATGTTATGGATATCAAGAAAATGATGATTTATGGTTAGCTTGCACAGTAAAATTTCCTCATGTAATCTGCCCATCTGCTCAACCCCATGCATGCATGCATGCACGAAGGCTACAGTGTGGAGGCAGGACCATGTTGCTCCTGTGGTTGGGACACCTAAAAAATTAATACGATGGCCCATCCTTCACTTTCCAAGTCTTCTCTCTCCATGACCACCTTGGAGAAAGAGCTGGATCTTTGTGGGAAACTATATCCAGGAGTCAAATGAAATTTATCTTTCTCTTTTGTTTCTTTTTCATTGGCAATGGTGCGACAGGGCCAATTCATTTGGAGGATGAGAGAGAGAGATGGATCGATGGATCCATGAAGATTGAAGAATGCAACAATTGCATTGACCTTTGCTGCTGGGAAATTTCCAAGGGATACATCTTATCTCTGGTAAATTTAAGCACTTGCAAATGTACGAGCTATGTTACCTGTAGCCACTGTAAAAATCAGAATGCGCCGGACAGTTCTAGCTAGAAATGTGATTAGCTTAATTACCATGACTTTAAATCTCTACAAAACATGCAGTATGATGCTTTATCACACTTGAAGCTAATCTATTGAGTTTTAACACCCGTTTCTCATTCATGCTTATTGTACTGCAACTGGCAGAGCGTTTCTAATGCCCAAAGTAGTTCTATTTCTGAAAACCTGAACAGCAACAAGTTATCCCTGTACATGCTCACAAGTTACAACTTACAACATGAGTTACTAACTTTCATGTACTTTCCCTCCATGCAACCACACACAACATGGCACCTAGTAAGCTAACAGTAGTCTACCATACCATAGCCCATAGGTCCATAGCCCTTGGAAATTTCCCAGCAGCAAAGGACAATGCAATTGTTGCATCCAATCCATGGAGGAGATGCATCGATGGATCCATGAAGATTGAAGAGAGGAGCTACCTCCAATTAGGTAGCTAGTCCAATATTTGTACCATGCGCTCTGCCTTAACTCCCATCACTGCATGCACATGTACTGCGTGTGGTCTCCTCTCCTCTCCTCTCCCTTTGTTGTGTCAATGAACAGTATGATTGTGCTTGATGTGACCGGGAGGCCGTAGATCCAGCAGCACCAAACCAGTACAAGGGCCACCAATCAGAGATCCAGCCATCCGGGGAAATAAATGTGCATCAACTAATCACCCGGAGGCCGCACTGTGCTTGTAGACCGGAGCACAATGCCTTCAGTGCGAGTTCCACAGTGGTACTTGAACATTGATCATGCCAAATGCAAGGAGGGTGAGATCTGGAATGTGGCATTGAAGTGCTCATTTCATCGGCATTCCTGTTCATTTTCTCTTTCCTTCTACAGGGAAAGGAGGTGGTTGCTTGGCTCTTGGCCTTGCTCTCCACCACACGCAGTCAATAATTTCATTTGGAAGTACTCCCTCTGTTCACTAACATGCATTCGTACGGATGGGTTACACACAGAGTAATAAAGAAGATAAAAACGCAGCCGAGTTCGAGAAAGGGCCCTAGTCTAGTCCGAGTTTGAATTAACAAAACAAACAACTAGTCAGGATATAACACGTCGAGGAGCCTTCAACGCGACTATACATGAACGGAGGCAATGCCAGCTATGAAGAGGAAATGAAATGCATCAAGTAGCGGAGCATCAAAAGAACTGCTCAAGGCCGCAAAAGCTCCTCCTGCCCACGCCCACGCTCCCCGCCCCCGCCTGAGGCCACCTCGGCCACGGCGACCCGCGCCGCCGCGCTCGGCCCTTCGGTCCTCCGCCTGCTCGCCCTTATGGCGACACCCCTGCTCTTCCACGCCCTGTTCCACGCTCACCCACCAGCTGCGCCACCCCGGGCTCTGAGGCACGCATCAGCCTCTCGGACAGTGACTCTGATGGAGACATCTCGCCGTCCCCCCCGTCCCCCCCCCCCCCGCCCTGCCGCCATAATGACTGCCCTGTCCAACGCTGGGCTGGCATCTGCCACCCCGCCCGTCGCGCGAGAAGGCGCCGTAAAGCCGGGTCAGGCGGCGCACGCCTCCGAGGCTCCGGACACTGATACGGTGAGGAGGATAGCTCTCTCACTTCTCATTGGTTACCCCAAGTGGAAGGTGAGATGTAGCGTAGCAGCAGATTTCCCCCATGTAGAGGATAAGGTTTGTATCCCGTAGGACTCGCAGAGATACAAGAAGGTGGTAAAGTGAACAGTGGCGCCGAGGTTTCTAACTTCGCCTGGACCTGCACACACAACAAATAACTTTGCTCCCAACGAGTACAGAGGAGTCGTCAATTCCTCCGTCCTTTCTGTTTACAAAGGATCAACGCAAGAGATAATAATAGTGGCAACCGAAAGTAAAGACTGAAAGTAAATTGAAGATGTAAACAATGGTGGAAACATGGACCGGGGTCCCATGATGTTCAGTAGTGATGTCTCTCTCCCAAAGGACGATAAAAAGTGCTAGCGAGGTAAACAAATCACAGATGGGAAATTGACAGGATTATAAACGCACTGCAATACTAACTATGCTACAAAACAAAGGAAGAAGCTCAAAAACAATGGGCAGTACGCCAAGGTAAGTAGACCGAAATCCATCTGCTTCTACTACGAATCATCCACCTTGAGATATCTATCCAGAACATCTCGCTGGTATTAAGTTGCGAATCCCACCAAAAGTGTAAACTCAAAGCAACAGACAACTGCATTAAAAGAACTATGCGTAAAGTAAACAATCCTTGCACCCGCAAGTACAAGCACCGTTGTTTTATCCCTGGTGGCAACAACACATCCCCTAGTCTCATGTTTCTGTCACTCAAGCTAGACATCAGGGGGCTGAACCCACAATCAAGCATAACGCTCCCTCTTGGAGTTGCAACAAATCACTTGGCCAAAGTAAAATACGGCAACAGAGAACATGCAAGAATTTACTAAAGAACATAGATATAAAAGAGAACCAAATATATTACTCATCACAATCTGAACATAATCTCATAATCCATCAGATCCCAGCAAACTCAACATAGTAACACATAAATTACAAAGGTGCCTCGATCATGTGAGGCAGCTCACGAGGTCTCGAAAGTGGAAGCACAAAGAGGGAAGGAGAACATCACATAGCTACTGGTCATGGACCCATGGTACAAGGGGGACTACTCACAAGACATCCGGGAGGCGTCCATGGTGATGGATGGTCTCCCGAAGGGGATTCCTCGTTCCGGCAGGGTGCCGGGACAGCTTCTCCGGGCAGCCCCGATCTTGAAACGGCGGCGGCGGCGGAACAGAGAGGAGAACAGGAATAGCAGATCAATATTAGGGGTTTCCGTCACGGGGGGTAAATATAGGCCAAAGGGGGCACCGAGAGGGGCCACAGGGCAGCCAGGAGGCCTCCTGGCGCGGCCTAGGGTGGGGCCACGCCAGGGACCCTCCTGGGGCCCTGGTGGGTCCACCCCCTTCCTTCCTTGGTGATTCGGGAAGCTTCCGGGTCGCTGATTTTTTATATAATTTTCCGGGATTTATTTGGCACTTTTAATGGCCGGAAAACCTGAAATACAAAAACAGCAGACAACAGGAACTGGCAACTGGGTGCACTGAGTTAACTGGTTAGTCCAAATATGATAAAAAGTGTGTGAAAGTTTAAGCAAAACATGGCAAAGTCACACAACTCATGCATGGAGAAAGCAGAAATTATAGATACGTTTGGAACGTATCAGCCGCCCATACCGCGCTTAATGACCCTGCCCAGGCCATTAATGGCAATGGGACGGGTCATGGCTGGCAGGTCATGTCCAGGAGGCGAACGCACGCACCTCCTCCCGCTGCTCGCCTCGCCGCCCCCCGCCACTTCCACTACTCCTATAAAGAGGACCTCATCGACCGCTCTTCCTGGTGCCTCGAAGCAGCACACCCCATCGTTGTCTGCCACAACCGCTTCCGCTGCATCCATTGCACCCGTGCTGGCCACCGCCGCCGCGACTGCCGCACCAAACACCTCCCCCACCAGCCCCTCCCGCCCATCCCGCCCACCCGCCCCGCCACCACCCCCCACCACGACCATGCCCCTCGATCCACGAGCGCCTTGTGTTCCCTGTGCCGACTGACTTGCCGCCCCTCGCTACCGACATGGCTTCCTAGAGGACTTCCTACGCCGATGCTGCCGCGCTCACCGCGCTCCCCCCCCCCCCCGCCTCGCGGCCAGGGGATGCTAACCGTCGCCCGCTGGGTAGCACGGTGCTCCTGGACTTCACCCAGGACATGGCGGACCGGGAGATCCGCCTCCGAGCCACGACGCTTCTGTTCTCAGTGGCGACGGAGGGCATGTGCCCGTCCAAGGTCAAGCTGGCCATCATGGCTGAGTTCCCGGATCTGCCACCAGCGGGACTGTCGGTGTCGTTTTACTTCGACTCCTTCATCGTCCGTTTCGCCGATGCCAGCTGGCGCGACACCGTCCTCGACCATGGTGTCTTCCACGACAACGAGGGCACGCCCTTCCTCCCGAAGGACTGGTCCAGGCGCTCTCGCTTTGAGCTCAAGACCCTCCGTTTCCGGGCGCGAATCTTCCTGGAGGGAGTGCAGCTCCAGTCCTGGTACCTGCAAGCCATCGCCAAGCATCTTCCCATGGTCTGCATTGACGCCATCGAAATGGAGTTGCTCCATGAGACGGAGACCTCGTATTTCGTCCTCTACGCTTGGATGGAGTCGCCGGACAAGCTCCCCCGCTAGATTGAGCTGGGCACTCACGAGCCCTGTCACAACATTGACCCGCTGGATCACCTCCAGCTCCCGCCGGTCTTCGTACAAACGGTGGATGTCGCCGCCCCTCTCCCGCTCTTCCCGCGCGTCCAGGCCGTCTTGGTGCTGGTGCATCTCGACGAGCTGGAGGAGTTCGCTGTACCCGCCGGCGGCTCTAGCCTTACTCCTAACCGCGGTGGAGAGCGTATTGGAGTCCGGCCCCTGCCATGGGCTCGCTACTGCATCGATGGCTCTCGTTCGACGCCGGCTGCTCACGGCCGCACCTCCGTCTTCAACCGCCTCTCTAGCCAGCAGGAGGTCTACCATGGCCATCATGTGTCCCTCGTCACCGGCTTCGCGATGGGCTCGCGTACGCTGCCTCTGACGCCGGCGGCGGACGTCACGTCCTTTGCCGCGTGGACTAACCCTAGCGGCGGGTGGCTCTCGACGTGCATGTGCATAGGGAGGAGCTCCTATCCCTGCCTGACACGCCCGCAGACGGGATGGGCACTCAGCTGCCGCTTGGGGCACGACCAGACGTGCCATTCCGACCGGGGCAGGCCGGCCCCCTCCATTTCCATGTCTCCCCTGGGAGGTGCCCCTGGACTCTGTCGTGCCAGTGGAGGCAGGCGATGTGCAGTTGGTCAGCGCCTATGGCATGGGGTAGGCAGTGCACAGCCAGTCAGCGCCCATGACATGGAGCCCATGCCTCCCGCCCTGGCTTCGCTGCCACCCCCCCCCCCCCCCCCGATTGGCTAGCCTGGCCCCACAGGAGGATGGGCCACATATCGACACGCACCCTCTGATGCTGACTCGACGGATCTTGGAGGAGATCTCTTCCACGCCTATCCCTGTGCCCCCACAAGACGAGGGACCGCCCCAAGTTTTCCCCTGCCCCTCCCAGCTCAACAGCTCGCCGCATCGCTCGTGGGGCCTCAGCCGCTGATCGAGAAGTTCGTGGGTGCGATCTCGGACCGCATCCCGCTGCTCCTGCTCCCGCGGCCCCAATCTGGGGCCAGGTATACTCGACGCTGACGCTCTCCGGTCTCCATCCCCTGACGGAGCAACCGCCTCGCGTCCAAGACTGTGACCACCCTCAACGCGATGGCAAGGCCCAACAACTTATCATGCAGAAGTTGGGAATTGACGCCGCCGGGGAGGACTCCATGGTCCGCTATGAGCTCGCTTTTCAGAAGCCGCTCACAAGATGCAGGTTGAAGCTCTTGCAGCGCTGGCATCGGCCCCGGGTATCAAGGCCACCGCCCTGGAAACACCCGCTCGGGCGCGCGCCGACGCCTGAGCCACGATCCCTCGCCCATCGCCTTCTGTACTAGTTTCTCAAGGATTGTTGTCCCTTACTGATTTGGAATGTGAGAGGTCTGAACTCGCCGGCTAGAAGAGGAGTAGTTCGTAGACTGATCAGGAAGTTCAATGTATCCTTCGTTTGTTTGCAAGAATCAAAGCTTTCAGTGGTTTCCAGCGACATTGTGAAGGAAGTTTGTGGCAGTGCCTTTGATAGTTTCATCTATCGGCCGGCTGAAGGCACTAGAGGGGGCATCATCATGGCCTGGAAAGATGAGGAGATTGAAGTCGCCTCGACTGTCTGCAACACCAATTTTGTCAGCGCACAATGCACCCAAAGAAAATCTAGCAAATCATGGCAGCCAATAGGCATCTATAGGCCCCAAGATGATGACGCCAAGCTCGCCTTTCTTCACGATCTGCGCACCCACATCACCTGCAATCTGTGCCCCCTCATCTACGCTGGAGATTTTAACCTCATTTCCGCGGCGGCTGGGAAATCTGCGGGCAGAATCAACCGGCGAATTTTGAACGCCTTCAGGAGTTTCATCTCGGACATGGAACTCAAGGAGCTCTATCTCTATGGTCGCACTTACACTTGGTCCAACGAACAGCACCGTGCAACCCTTGTCAAGCTTGACAATGTGCTCTTCAATGCGCAATGGCATGACCTCTTTCCCTCCTGCCTCCTTCAAAGCCTCGCATCGGCTGTCAGTGATCATTGTCCCCTGTTGCTCACATGCGATATGCAATTTAGAAACTCGAGAAGCTTCAAATTCGAGAACCATTGGGCCGACATGGAGGGTTTTGAAGCTTTGGTGGCCGGTTCATGGGCACAACCCGTCCACTCCCCGGACGCTTTTGTGATCCTCCACTCCAAACTCTGCAGAACCGCCAAAGCTTTAAAGAGCTGGAGCAGCCGCACTGCTGATCGCATGAGCAAGGCCATGGACATTGCGAATGGACTCATCTACCGACTGGACCTGGCGCGGGACTCGCAGGATCTCTCGGCAGCTGAGCACCGCCTTCAAAGCAACCTGAAGGTGCGGCTCCTGGGCTACAGCGCCCTTCAGCGTTCCCTATGGAGACAGAAATAAACCGTGCGAGGTATCAAGGAGGGAGACGCTTGCACGAAATTCTTCCACATGAAGGCCTCCTCTCGACGCCGAAAAAACACCATTCTCTCGCTGGACCACCATGGGCAAACTGTCCTAGGGCAGGAGGACAAGATAGACATCGCCGCTGATTTCTTTTCTGAAATCCTCGGCCAGCCGGCTGTCAGAAGATCCAGTCTGAATTTTAGGGCGTTAGGATATGTTCCGGCCACCGAGCAGCTTCAAGGACTTGATGAACCCTTCTCTGAGGAAGAAGTGCTTGCCGCAATCAAGAACACCAAGACCGATCGAGCGCCGGGCCCCGATGGATTCACATGAATTTTTCTGCGGCGATGCTGGACGATCATCAAAGTTGACTTGATGCGGGCCCTTAACAAATTCTGTGGTCTAAACATGCCCAATCTCCAGGCGCTCAATACAGCGGTCATGATCCTCATCCCGAAGAGAGAGGGCGCCTCCAGCATCAACGACTACGGACCCATTAGTCTTATCCATTGTTTCGGTAAGTTGATTGCCAAAATCCTTGCCACGAGATTTCAGCCTCTGATGAGCAGCCTGATCCTGCCCTGTCAAAGTGCCTTCATTCGCAAAAGATCCATCCTTGATAACTTCATGTATGTCCAAGCTATGATCAAGACCCTGAAAGCCATGAGAACCCCGCCCTCCTGCTCAAAATTGACATCGCCAAGGCATTTGACAGTGTACCCTGGGATTTTCTGCTGGAATTGCTCTTGGCGAGAGGTTTTGGGAAAAAATGGACCAATTGGATCGCCGGCCTCCTCGCAACCTCTTCCACGAAGCTAAGCTTTAATGGCGATCTCTCTGAAATGATCAGACACCACCGTGGCCCGAGACAAGGGGACCCGCTGTCTCCTTTACTATTTGTTGTCACGCTGGACACCCTCGGAGCGATTTTCCATAAGGCTTGCCAGAATGAGGTCCTGCACGATATTGGTAACCTCCACCTGCCGTTCAGAATCTCAATTTATGCTGATGATGTGGTTTTTTCACAAACCCATCCAGTCGGGAGGTCCATGCTGCAATCCGTCTGCTCGACACCTTCAGAGATGCCACAGGGCTGAAAACAAGCTGGGAAAAAAGCGTTGCAACGCCTATCAGATGCGATGGCATCAGTTTGGAGGAGATCCTTTAGGACACCCAATGCCTGATCAAGCCTTTCCCGATCACTTACCTTGGTCTCCCGCTCTTGGACGTACGCCTCAAGAAAGATGATCTCCAGCCTGCCTTGGAAAAATTGGCGAAAAGGCTTCGCGGCTGGAAGGCTAAACTCATCTCCCTCCCTAGCAGAATTGAGCTGATCCGTACGACCTTATCTTCCATGGCCATCTACAGGCTTATGGCGATTGCCCCACCCCTTTGGTTTATCAAGCTGGTTGATCATTTGCGACGAGGTTTCCTCTGGGCAGCGGATGAGATGGCCCCGGCGGGACGCTGCCTTGTCAACTGGCGCCAAGTCTGTCGCCCTCGGGAAATTGGAGGCCTCAGGATCCTTGATCTCCAGCGTTAGGGTGCTGCACTGCGAGAACGGTGGTTCTGGAACAAATGGCACGACAACACCCGACCCTGGCAAGACCTCATTCTTCCCAACGATCCGGCCGCCGAGAGCGTCTTTCGGGCCGCCACCCAGGTCATCATCGGTGACGGCCGCAATGTGAGCTTTTGGTGCATGCATTGGGCTCAGGGTTGCCGGCCTGCGGACAGGTGTCCCAACCTGTTTCTCCACTGCAATGGTCACCGGCTCTGCCTCCGGGACGCACTCACCAACAACCAATGGCTGCAGCTCGTAAATCCCAATCCCTCTGTGGTGGTGCTTCATGAACTCTACGAGCTTTGGGAGGTAACCAGCGGTTTGAACCTCTCGGAGAGCTTGCCGGACCGGATCACTTGGAAGCTCACGTCCTCTGGGAACTACTCCGCATCCTCAGCCTATCGGATGCAATTCCAGGGATCTATCTCCACTGACGACAAATCCATCATCTGGAAGGTCAAAGCGGCGCCCAAAGCCAAGGCCATAGCCTGGCTTCTACTCAAGGGAAAGTGCCTCACCGCGGACAACCTGGCCCGGCGGCAGATCCCTCACGATCCGCTCTGCCCGATGTGCCGTACCAAGTCGGAGACGACACTCCACCTGATCGGCCTCTATCCTTTCTCCCGCTCAATTTGAAGGAAGATAAAGGCAACCCTTGGCCAGCCATTCTCCGCCATCCCTCTGATCAACGGAGGACGTGATGGCTTCTCACCCCTCGTTGGTTACCCAAAGTGGAAGGTTGAGATGTAGATAGCAGCAAATTTCTCTCGGTGAAGATACCAAGGTTTGTCTCCAGTAGGACTCCGACAACGACATGAAGGTGACAATGGTGCCAGCAATTAGGCGGTTGACGTGGACCTACACACACAACAGATAACTTTGCTCCCAACAAGTACAGAGAGGTTGTCAATCCCTCCGGCCTTGTTGTTTACAAAGGATCAAACGCACGGGATAATAATGATAACGATAGCAACAGAAAAGGAAATAAAGCAGAAAATAAATAGCAGGTGTAAACAGTGGTGGAAATATGGACTGGGGTCCCATAATGTTCACTAGTGATGTCTCTCTCCCAAAAGACGATAAAATAGCCATGCAAGGTAAACAAATTACAGCTGGGCAATTGACAGGATTATGTGCGCAAACCAATGCTAACTATGCTACAAAGAAAAGGAAGAGGCTCAAAAGCTTGGGCGGTATGCCAAGACAAGTAGACCGAAATCCATCTGCATCTACCTACTAATCATCCACCTTGAGATATCTATCCGGAACATCTTGCTGGTATTAAGTTGCGAATCCCACCCAAAGTGTGAACTCAAAGCAACAGACAACTGCATTAAAGAACTTTGCGTAAAGTAAATAATCCTTGCACCCGCAAGTACGAGCACCGTTGTTTTCTCCCTTGTGGCAACAACACATCCCCTAGACTCATGTTTCTGTCACTCAAGCTAGTCATCGGGGGGGCATGAACCCACAATCATGCATAACGCTCCCTCTTGGAGTTACTACCACTACTTGGCCAAAGCAATAAACAGAAATGGAGAACATGCAAGAATTACTCAAGAACATAAATATAAAAGAGGAGAATCAAATATATTACTCAAACACAATCAGAACATAGTCTCATAATCCATCAGATCCCAGCAAACTCAGCATAGCAATAGCAGAAAGATTACATATGTGCCTCGATCATGTAGGGAAGCTCACGAGGTCTAAACCATGAAGAACAAAGAGGGGAGGAGAACATCACATAGCTACTGATCATGGACCCACGGTCCAAGGTGGACTACTCACGGTTCATCCGGGAAGCATCCATGGTGGTGGAGAAGCTCCCGGAGGTGGTTCCTCCCTCCGGCAGGGTACATGGAAGAGGGCTCCTGGTGCTCCCGATCTTGGAAGCGCTGCGGCGGCGGAACAGAGGAGAGATCGCGAAAAGGGTTCTGTCCTCGAGGGTTTCGGGGACGAGAGAAATATATGTGCGAAGGGGGGCAGCCAGAGGTGGACCAGGGGCCCCAGGCGCCCCCCTGGCGCGGCCTAGGGGGTGGTCGCGCTAGGTGGCCGCCTGGGCCACCCCTGGCTCCCCTCTGGCCCCACTTTGGCTCTTCCCGAAGCTTCATGTATGCTTATTTTTCCTATATTTTCCCGGAATTTTTCTGGCACTTTAAGTAATGGGAAAACCTGAAATACAAAAACAGCAGAAAACAGGAACTGGCAATGGGGTGCACTGAGTTAATAGGTTAGTCCAAATATGATCAAAAGTGTATGGAAGTGCATTAATATCATAGCAATATCACACAAAAGATGCATGGAGCAAGCATAAATTATAGATACGTTTTGGACGTATCAGAACGCCTCCGCGACAACTTTCGGCGACAAGCTGCCTTCCTGCCTGCCGTCGCTAGACCTACCTGGGGTGCCTCCTGCCTGCTGGTCGCCTGGTGTCTCTAGGAAGAAAAGAACGCTGGGATCTTCGAGGGAAAGCTCTGCACCGAGACCTAGGTCTCCTTCAAGATCATCGACGAGGCCCGATGCTGGCTCCTTGCCGGCCTAGAACCTCTGAACAATTTTTTCGAACCACCTTGATCCCCCCACCCCTGTAACTCTATAGCCTGTCACCTTCCCCTCTCTGTTTTTCCTCTCGATCGCGCCTGTAACTCCAATGTTTCTTCTCCCATATATCAATGAAACCAGAACCTAGCTATTTTCGTAAAAAAATGCATCTAGAAGGCAAGTCATCACCAAACACTAAGGACCTCGGCAAGACAGAGCCGTCCAACTCTGTCTTCGAAAGAGGTGTAAGGCCCGATATGCGGTATTGTTCCAGATCTAGATGTTTCCACCCAGATCCGGGGACGAAGCACATATCGGTCCCACCGTGACATATGACAATGCCATATGCCCCGGATTTCCAACATGACATCACAACATTACAGCCACAAGGATACAACATCTCATACAATCGGCATACAACTGCCTTAATATACAATACAACAACGAAAGATACATGTCTGAGTACAGACTACAAACAAATGCCTAGTGGCAAAGAGAAAAAGACATCGCTCCCCATAACCACACGGGTCCAGGATCTCTGCCGGGATCCGCCTAACTAGTCGTTGTCGAGTCTCCATGACGGGGATCAACCCCGGCAAATCCCATGGTCAAGATCCCTGGGTTAGTCATAGAGATGGCACAGGTTGGACGATACTCGTCGGCTAACAGGAGAAGCACTTCCTGCTCGATATTATTATGTGAGGGGGCGATTACAGTGGAGGCCAAGGCGAGTTCTCTCAAGGCTAGGATGAGTAGATGCGTATTGAGAGATTTAGACGTCTCCCCTCCCAGCCTTTATATACTAGGCTAGGTCTCGGGGAGTCTGTGCTAGGTTACATAGGTAGTTTCCTAATTCTAGTCCTGCCTTGTACGCCAAATCGCACGTCCATGTTAGCCGCGGACTCCTACGTCGGTGCTTGGTTGGGCCAATCGTGGGCTTGTCCTAGCTTCCCAGTGGGCCTTCTGTCTTCATACACACCAGGTAGCCTCACACATAGGAGTCGTGGGGTCTCCCTCTCGTCAGTAGCCCCCGAGTGCCTAGGGGACTCAAAGAGTCGCGCAGGGACTCGAATTCATCTGCGCCTTATTGTTTGTAAGCGTGGTATCGCCACGGGTCGCTGGCAGTTTTGAGCCATGACAATATCTGTTTCGAGGGATTTCTAAGATGAAAGGGCCCAAGGAGTCGACTGGTCGAGCCTTGGTGAATTGTGCTAGTGACAAATACCACAGTAGCCCAATCAAGCTCACGTCCCTCGACGTGAACTTGGAACACTGGTGTCAAGTAAAGTCATGCCGCTGCAGGTCTTATAGGATCAATTGCTGCCAGTCTAAGCACATAGCCTGAGCGCGTCCGCTCGGCTCTTTCTATCATGCGAGCGCATGAAAAAGGTCGGGAGTAAAATCGCTCTGCGGCAAGTCCCGACCCGTTCGTTCTTCGCAGCGGGGTCTTACCTACACGCTAATCTTGCGTGGCATCTGGGTACAGTGTGTCGTAGTCCAGGCATAATTTATTTTTGTTGAGGCACGGAGCCTTAATTAGCGATGCACCCACTTGGAAGAAACAATCAAGTGAGCTATTTTAGCCGTCACTCGCGGAGCTTATAGTGAACTCAGGTGAGTAAAATAAGAAGGCACCCACTCGGAATACCGTCGAGTGCGCGATTAAGTCATGCTTGCTGAATTGTTGAGTCTTTTTCTGCGAGTGGTCACTCGAATGCTTTTCTGCTCTTTGGGTGAAGGAGCACCCGAACTCTGAGAGTATTTTGTGTCTGCTAGTGCGAGTGATCACTCGAGCACATCATTGCCTTCTGGGTGAGGGAGCACCCGAACTCGAATAAAGGTACTCCCAATGGGAGTAAGAATTTTTCTTGGATATAATATGAAAAAGCTTGTAAAGAGCTGGATGCTGACGGAAGATGCGTGTTTGAGACGTGTTGCTGAGGTGTGACGTTTGCTGGTTCGCCTGACAGGTTGGGTCGCCATGTCAAGTGAAAATTGAGTGACTTGACATCTGTTGCCCGAAAATTTCGCACTTCGTGATGATGGCCCTCGTTTTTCGCGCGCGGTGGGCGGTATGGTTAGTGCGCCGGTTGAGTTTTCCATGTTCCTCGGCTATCGTGGGATCGTGCCACGTCTCTTGGATTCCAAGATGAGCGGTGACGATTTGTTTGCTCGGACTGATGGTTAAATACCGGGGTCTGGCGTGTTTTAGGTTTTCACCAAGCCATTGCCTTCTCATGTCTTCCTTTCTTCTTCCTTCATTGTTCTTTGACGTCCGCCTGTCTTTTCGTGCAGTTTGCTAGCTGAGATCCATGTCCAAGCGTCCCCGTAGTGAAGCGCAGGAGTCGGCGAGGATGACCGGTAGATGGGACCGCTCTGTTTTTGGAGCTGTAGATCTGGATGAACTGGTGGCCGACGGCATGGTGGCGCGTGATGCTGCCCGGATTCCTGTTGATGAGGAGATTCCTACGCCCCGTCCAGATGAGCGGGTATGCTTTAAGAGTTTCTTCCCCTGTGGTTTTGCACTTCCCATTCACCCTTTCCTCCGGGGGTTGCTTTGCGCCTATCAGTTGCAACTGCATGATTTAACCCCCAATGGGATTCTGCACATTGTCTTTTTCATTACGCTCTGTGAGGATTTTTTGGGAATTTATCCCCATTGGGGCCTCTGGAAACGTCTCTTCAATGTGAAGAGGACTAATTCTGAGTACGCCATTGGGGGCGTGGGGATCTCCATTAAGGAGAAATCTGATTATTTTGATCTGGAGAAGTTGGACTCCGTCTTTTCGTGGCGGAGGAGCTGGTTTTATCTGAAGGACCAGTGCGTTGCGGGTCAGCGGTTCGGTCTGCCTCCTTTCGACCCTGCTGCGCGGGCGGTTAAGCGTTCTTCATGGGCGCATCCTTTGTCTGCTAGCGAGTCGTCTCTCGTGGATCCGTTTGTGCAGAAGATTACTGATTTGAAGGATGAATTGACTGGCGGCCAGCTTATCTCCGTGTTTGTCAAGAGACGTGTGCATCCACTTCAGCATCGAGTTCGTCCCATGTGGCAATATACTGGTCCCGATGACTCGACCAGGTGTTCACCCGAAGAGTTTTCCGATGACGATCTTGTGGCCCGGGTTCAGCAAGTCACAAAGTGCACGAGCATTGGGGAGCAGGGTCTTGTTCGTCCTTACTCTGCTGACTTGCCTCTTCCTCAGGTACTTATCTTTAAATTTTATTTGAACTGCTGACTCGTTCCTATTGGTTGCTGATGATGTTTTGATCTGTAGGTTCAAAATCCTTTGTTGAACAATCCGCCGCAGCCTGAGGATGCGGATATACTCGATGAACCTGGTGAGGCTGCTGCCGATCCTGTCCCTGCGAGTGATGGGGGTGCTTCTGGCGCTTCGGGTGTTGTTACTGTCGGGACCCGGGGTTAGCGTATGCAAGTTCAGCTAAGACATAGTCATATGGAGAGCCGAGAACCGTACCCACTTGTCTAAGCAGACAAGGCCAAGCACAGAACGTTCTCGGAAAGCATCGTACGTGAGGGGCATCCCATCCAGGCCGGATGATCAACTGAGATGGGTCCTCATCGTCCGCACACAAGTCTAATGATATGGGTGATGAGCTCCCATATTCAAAGACAAGTCGCCTCAACCATACTATCGACTATCTCATAACTCTTACATAAACTTACTCCATCCCGATCACTTAGTCGGGGTCTAGGGAGGGCTCGATCATACCACAAAGTGTGCACGAGACAGAGTCTCGAACAATCGCATCGCGATGCCCCAAGTTGCGCACATCTAAGGGCCACTTGGTGTATGAAAGACCGCCAGCCAGATCATAACTAAGGTCTCGAAAACCCATACAAAGACATGCATGTTATAAACATACACGCGGCACACATGCCTTGTATGAACAGTAGGTATCATTGCAATTCTCTACAAAGTATACATTTTTATTGATAATCTCTTATAGAGTGCACACAGAGATCACAAACATGTGATCCAACATTACAACACAAGCGGAAGCAAATTATGTCTGAGTACAGACAAGTTTAACAAATGGCTTAAGAAGCCTTATTTAAACACAAGCCCTCCATGAGGGAACCAGTCTTCTGACTGGGACTAGACTAGCTTGATCTTCAGTCGTCCAGCTCGATGAAGAAGCCACCTTCGGGGTCAGTGGTTTCATCTAAAACATAGATTAAGCAAACGTGAGTACAAAGTCGTACTCAGAAAGACTTACATAGGAGCTATACTACTCATGCACATGTATCAAGGTAAAGGGAGGTGGGGTTTCACTTGCAGAAGTGCCAGCTTTGACTTGGCTAATCCTGAACTACGAGTACCAGACTTTGAGATAAGAAGCGTACACGAGTCCACTACTTTCTCCAACCAATTACACCACTATGGTGCCTTCCTCGACTTCCCCACGAGAAAGCACGCCATAGCACTCACACTTATCTTGGTGTGTTTTAGAAGTATCCAGTTCAAGTTGTCTAATAATCAAGCTAAGCTTTCCAAGCAGTCCATAACCGCGGACGAGGCTATTCGAATAGTTTTGTTAACCCTGCAGGGGTGTACCGCTACACACACACGATCAGCATTTACCACCTTTGTACTCGACACCGTTCAAGAAGTGTCGGCGAGGATGCTCACCACAACTGTTACCTCATAGCCGATCTAGTCCGAGAAAGCTGCCTACTTGGGTTGGTTACCACTATCGTGAACCCGGCCGGTTTACCGAAGTGGACCCAAGTGATGTGTGCGTGGTGCATAAGCCGGTCTCGGATGAGCCGTTCTCTCACTTAGCATCCAGGCCACAGACCTACCAGAACTCCGAACTATTGCGACATCTGGACATCGAAAGGGATGAGTTAGTAAGCTGAGAGGGGTCAGTGAGCCCAATGTGTGGTTGTACTCTTCATGTTGGATCACCACACAAGAACTCGGACTTAGGGCGGTGTTCAACGAGACAACACACCGTGTACTCCTACACAACCTCTGATCGTTCACCTTGTATTAGGGTAGATTCACCAACACTTTTCTACCATCATCATCATGATCACTACCATCCCGACTCACATAAAAGTATCAACATGGTATCACTCTAAGCATGCAATAAGCAGTAACAATTGCAGGGGCCACATGATATCAATCAACTCCTACATTTGCTAGGATTGTGGTTTTGCCTACTACTGTGACAAATGATAGGTCATTCAAAGGAATGGGTTCATCTATGCGGTAGAAATGCATCATGGTAATCATCCTATACAATGCATAAGCGAGACATGAGAGGGAAGTGGGATTTTATCGACATGACCAATGGGGGTTTGCTTGCCTTGCTGACGAGGTTCGGGTTCGGGGTCTTCAACGAAGGGGGCAGCCTCCTACTCCGGTTCCACCTCTACTCGACAAACAACAAGCAAAGTAGCAAAGTAAATACAATGCACAATCACATGATGGAAGGTTGGAACTTGATGTAAATGCTTTGATGTGTGAAGCAATTCCATCTAAATGGAGTATATTGCAAATTGAATTGCAAATTCAAACTCCAATTTGAATTCAAACTTAGTCAAGTTATATGTGACATTGTTTGATCAATTTGAATCATTTTGAATTGTGTATGATATGCCTCTGAAGTGTGGTTGAAATGTAGCATAAATCCATGGTCCAAGTTGCAAAATCATTTGAATTGAATTTGAATAAATTCCAAATAAATCAAATGACATATGCTACTGGTCCCATTTTAAAATAAACCCAAACATAGTTGAAATTTGGATTTTTGGATAGCTTATTTTCTCCTGATCATTTTTAATATATTATTTGTCCAATTTGGAGTTAATATGAATTTTCTATGAATTTCCAAAGTTTGAGCTATTTTCTGGATTTTCTGGAATTTCTTTAATTCGAATTACTCTGGAAATTCATTTATGGCGTCAGCACTGCGCCAGCATGGCGTCAGCAGGGGGCTGACGAGTGGGCCAACCCTGTCAGTGGCTAGGTTAATTAACCCGGTTAGTTTAAACTAACCGGGGGGGTTTAAGGGCTCTGGGCCCCACCTGTAATGGACTCCAGGGGGGTTTAGCTCGTGGTTAAGGTCCCTAATGGCGCCGGCTTGACGCCGGTGGCTCTGGCCACGGCGGCGACTCGCCGGAATCGGCTAGAGGCCACGGGAGAGGAAGAGGAGACCACCAATGGGTGCAGCGTCGTCGTCCGCGTCGTCTGGACCTAGCCAGAGCTTCAGGGGGTCACCGGAGCAACGCCGACGTCGAGGTTGGCGGCGACCGTGGCTAGGGCTGCGTCGGGATCGCGCTCCAGAGCGTCATTTTGACCGTGGCGTGTTGCATACAAGAGCTGAGAACAACAGGAGGCTGCTGCGCGCGCTAGTTGAGCCGAAAGGGCACGACGGCGACCTCGGCTTCAACTGTGGCGGCGGCAAGCTTCGGCGTTCATGGTGGCTAGCGGGCTCGGGGAAGGGCGCTAGGTTAGGGGAAACAGTGAGAAGCTCACCACGAATGTGACGGGGTGGCTAGCGGGCTCGGGGAAGCTCGGAGCTGGCCGGAATTTGAGGACGATTCGCGGCGGCCGGAGTTGGGGAAGATGAAGCTAGCGTCACGTCCAGGGGCTCTTCTTCTCGATTGGCTGCACTCCTTGGCGTAGAGGACGACGGCGAAGCAGATGGACAAGTTGGCGCGGCTAGTCGACGTCGTTGTCCACGCGTTCTTCTCGTCGGTGCTCCGGCGGGGTCTCGGGTGGTGATGAAATCGCGCGGGGAGGACGAACCAGAGGGCGAGGAGGGGGAAGTGAGACGTGGGGGGTTCTCCTGGCGTGCGTGGCGTCGAGAAGGAGGCAGGGGCGCGGCTGGGAGGCCGCCACCGCGACGGCTGTGGCATGCCGGGCACGCAGCTGTGTGCTCGTGCCCGCGGAAGACGACAGGGGAGCTCCAGGCGGGCTGGGCCGGCCAGGTGGGCTGCGGGGGAGCTAGTCGGGCTTCTTTGCCCAGGTAAGCTTCTGTTTTTCTTTTCTATTTTTCTTTTCTGTATTTTGTTTTATTTAGCTAAATAAAATAGCTAAACATTTTAATAAATGCTATAACTTTTTATATGGCCTTATAATAATATAGACTAGCCACTTATAAAGTTTCAACATTTTTAAAATTCAAATAATTTGAATCTTAACTCAAATAGGGGTTTTTAATTAATTCCAAGGCATTGTTTGAATATTTGAAAAATCCATGAGCATGGGGTGGGTCCCACATCACTTGATATGTGATCACACTCATTTATAAGACTTTTCAAAAATCTAACATGAATTTTTGGAGAAGATTTTTATCTGGCCTTTTGAAATAATTCATCTGGGGGGGTTCCTTCTCCCATTTTGCTTTTGATTTTGATTTCAAAGATTTCTTTTGGAAATTTAACATGATGCAAGAGTACTAACTAACCCTAGCACATTACCTATCAGAGGGTTCTGACAACTCGCCCCCACTCAAACGGATCTCGTCCCGAGATTCAGAAGTCTGCGGGAGGAAGGAGGGATACTCGGCACTGAGACGGTCTTCTCTTTCCCATGTAGCTTCTCTCTCAGAGTGGTGTGACCATTGCACTTTCAGAAACCTAATCTTCTGACGACGAGTGACACGCTCTGCGGAATCAAGAATATGAACGGGGTATTCTCGATAAGAAAGGTCATCTTGGAGATCAAGCGTTTCATGGTCGACTTCGCGGATGGGGTTCTTGAAGCAACGCCTGAGTTGGGACACATGGAATACATCATGTACTCGGGAAAGGTGCGGGGGTAGTTCAAGTTGGTAGGCAACTTCTCCACGTTTAGCAATAATGCGGAAAGGTCCGATGTAACGTGGGGCCAACTTGCCTTTGATACCGAAACGTTGGGTTCCCTTCAGAGGAGTAACCCGAAGGTAAGCCTTCTCATCCAGATTGTAGCTCTCTTGCCTATGATGACGATCATAGTAGCTTTTCTGACGAGACTGGGCTGCTTCCAATTGATCACGAACAATGCGAACTTGCTTTTCTGCTTCCTTGATCATATCCGGTCCAAAGAATTGTCTTTGACCGGTTTCTGACCAGTTTAAAGGTGTTGACATCGTCGTCCATAAAGGAGTTCAAAAGGAGCCATGTTCAGACTAGACTGAAAACTATTGTTATAGGCAAATTCAGCGAATGGCAGAGGTTTCTCCCAATTCTTTCCGAATGAGATAACACAAGCTCTGAGCATGTCTTCAAGAATTTGGTTAACCCTTTCGACTTGACCGCTAGACTGAGGATGGAAATCTGTACTAAAGGAGAGATGAGTTCCCATAGCATTCTGAAAGCTTCCCCAAAATCTAGAGGTGAAAAGGCTACCGCGATCAGAATTGATTTCCAAAGGAACACCGTGAAGGGATACAATTCTAGAGACGTACAAGTCCGCTAACTGGCTAGCAGTTATAGACTCGCGAACCGGAAGGAAGTGAGCAACTTTGGAAATCCTATCTATGACAACGAAGATGGCATTGTTTCCTTTCTAGGTTTTTGGAAAGCCGGTGATGAAGTCCATACCGACTTTGTCCCATTTCCACTCGGGAATAGACAAAGGTTGAAGTGTACCAGCAGGTCTTTGATGTTCTTCCTTAATGCGAGGACAAACATCACATTCGGCAACAAATTGAGCAATGTCTCTCTTCATCCTAGTCCACCAAAATCTCTGGCGTAGATCTCGGTACATTTTTGTGCTACCGGGATGAATCGAGAGGGGTGTGTCATGGGCTCCTTGAGGATGAGTTGCCTTAGTTCCCTATTCTTAGGTACTACCAAACGATTTCCAAAGAATACCGTTCCCTTGCTATCTGTGGAGAAACATTTAGCAACTCCGCTAGCAATGTTCTCCTTGATCCGGCGAACACCTCGTGCACGCCTTTGGGAAACTATGATCTAATCCTCAAGAGTTGGTTTCGCCACCAAGGTAGAAAGATAGCCATGAGGAACAATCTCAAGATTTATCTTGCGAAAGTCCTCATGAAGAAGTGGTTGATACTGTTGTAACATGAGGTTGTTACAATACGACTTACGACTTAGTGCATCGGCCATGACATTGGCTTTGCCTGGGGTGTAAGAAATTCCTACGTCGTAATCTTTTATCAACTTAATCCAGCGTCTTTGCCTGAGATTAAGATCTGGCTGGGTGAAAATGTATTTGAGGCTTTGGTGGTCGGAATAAATCTCACAACGATTACCAAGGAGGTAATGTCGCCAAGTTGTTAGGGCATGAACTACGGCAGCGAGTTCAAGGTCATGGGTAGGATAGTTCTCTTCATGTGGCCGCAACTGGCGTGAAGCATACGCTACCACATGTCGATCTTGCAGAAGTATGCATCCTAACCCTTGCCGTGATGCGTCACAATAGATCTCGAAATCCTTTTTGGTGTCTGGAGGTGCAAGTACGGGTGCAGAAGTCAATCTTCTTTTCAGCTCTTGAAAGCTTTCCTCGCACTTGGGAGTCCATAAGAATTTCTTATCTTTCTTGAGGAGTTCAGTTAGAGGCTTTGCAACTTTAGAAAAGTTCTCGACGAAGCGACGGCAATAGCTGGCTAGGACAAGAAAACTCCTAACTTGCTTAACCGATTCAGGTGGAGTCCAGTCAAGGACGGCCTGAACTCTCTAGGGATTCACAGCAATGCCTTTTGCAGAAATCACGTGGCCTAAGTAGGTCACTTCTGGTAGCCAAAATTCACACTTGGAGAATTTAGCATACAGGCGATGCTCTCTAAGTTTCATCAATACCAGCCTTAGGTGTTCGGCATGTTCTTCTTCGTTCTTCGAGTAGATGAGAATGTCATCGAGATAAACCACAACAAATTTATCTAAGTACTCCATGAAGATCGAATTCATCATGCGTGAGAAAGTGCCGGGGGCATTGGTTAAACCAAAGGACATGACGGTGTACTCGTAAAGACCATAACGAGTAGTAAAAGCCGTTTTGGGAATGTCCTCGTTTCGGATTTTGATTTGATGATAACTTAATCTCAAATCCATCTTGGAGAAGACAGAGGATCCTGCAAGTTGATCATAAAGATCATTGATCCTGGGCAATGGGTACTTGTTCTTTATCGTCGCTAAATTTAGCGGACGATAGTCTACGCACATCCTTTCTGTTCCATCTTTCTTCGTTACGAACAGAACAGGGCAACCCAATGGCGATGAGCTAGGGCGGATGAAGCCTTTCTCCAACACAGCTTCCAGTTGGGTTTTAAGCTCAGCTAACTCACGTGGGGCCATTTTTTATGGGCGTCTAGAAATTGGTGCGGTTCCTGGGGCAAGATCCACTATAAACTCTACACATCTGTCGGGTGGCATGCCCGGCAGCTCTTCAGGAAAAACATCCGGGAAGTCACGAACCACCGGAATATCTTCAAGTTCGGGAAGGGGAAGTACATTCAAGGAATGCACTTGGGTTCTTGTTCTGGGTGAGGTATAGTTGACGGTCTTGCCTGAAGGGTGGGTGAGTTTCATGGATTTGCCTTTGCAATCCAGGTAGGCATTCTATCTTGATAGCCAATCCATGCCAAGGATGACATCAATATCTGAAGACTTGAGGGCTATGAGTGAAGAAAGGAATACTAAACCCTCAATTGCAATCTGATTACCATGGCTTACTCTATTAGTTTGCCATCTTGACCCTGGAGTTTGAATAATCATTGGGGTGGACAATTCAACAAAAGATAACTCATGACGAAGTGCATAACTTTCCGACATGAATGAATGAGATGCTCCTGGGTCGAAAAGAACAGAAGTAGGAACATAATTGACTGGGAGCGTACCAAGAATGACGTCAGTGGTGTCGTCCGTCTCTTCAGCGGCAATGTGGTTCACACGTCCACGAGTGGCGGGAGGAGCGGGTTTGGCGGTGTAGACCTTCTGTGGGGGCTTTCCACGACCATTGTTGTTGCCTCCGACACGGGGTGGAGCATTCTGATGCTGGGGCTGGTTCTAGGGACACTCACGAGAGTAGTGGCTTGCCTGACCACACTTGTAACAGGCTCCAAAAACAGTGCGTGGAGCTGGGTTGTTTGGTGGAGCTGGGTGGAAATGAGTTGGTGGACGAGGCGCCACATAGGATGGCCTCGGTGGGTTGTTCTGGCGGAACATACTGTTTGGGATCCAGATCTTGCGCTTCTGGGAGCCAGAACTGGATGAACCATCATCTCTAGGGTGTTTGCGGAAGTCATTGGGAGTGTTCATGTCCTCTGCCTTGATGGCCTTGTTGACAAGGACCTGGAAGGTGGCAAAGTCATGTAGGTTGAGCTCACGACGGAGTCCGGAATAGAGTCCGCGACGGAACCTTTCTTGCTTCTTGGAGTCGGTGGAGACTTCTTCAGTAGCATAACGAGCCAGTCGGTTGAACTCACGACTAAACTCGTCAACGGTCCTTCTGCCTTGGGTGAGGTTGCAGAACTCCTCACGCTTGCGGTCCATAAGACCCTTGGGAATGTGGTGCTCACGGAAGGAAGTGCAGAATTCATCCCAAGATGCGGGTGGTCCAACGGGACGCATATTCAGAAAGTTCTCCCACCAAGAGCTAGCTTCACCTTCAAGGTGATAGGTGGCATAGCTGACCTTGTCGCCATCTGCAACATGGCCTGCTTGGAGCTTCCTCTCGATGCTGCGAAGCCAGTCATCGGCGTCAAGGGGCTCGGTGGAGTAACTGAAAACCAGGGGATGAAGTCGTTCAGGGACACCAACTCGTTGCACTGCTGAGTGGTGTTGCGAGCAATGACTTCCAACAGATGGTGAGAGTCTCGGCGGTTCCTCTCAACCTCCATCAGAACCTGAGCCATCGTGGGTGGGGGTGGAAGGTTGCCTTCCTCCTGGTCATTCAAACGACCCTGGTTACGACCAATCTGGCCACGGGTTCCTTGAGACATCCTGAAGGTGAAAAACCAAAGTCAAACAGAGTTGATTGGA
Organism: Bromus sterilis; assembly: GCA_950022295.1. Taxonomy (NCBI): domain Eukaryota; kingdom Viridiplantae; phylum Streptophyta; class Magnoliopsida; order Poales; family Poaceae; genus Bromus; species Bromus sterilis. Next base: position 274,795,109 of record OX465599.1, on the reverse strand, counting down.
AGAATCTAAACAAAGTATTGAAGTACTGGAAGGATTACAGAGCAAAGGAAGTAATCATCTTTGACAACATGGTGATAAAAGCATACAAGCCATATATTCATAAGCTGTCATACAAACCATACATCGTTTTAGTACAAGCACCAAGCTAATACAAACGTGATGAACATGATACATCCTTCAGAGGCACTCTGACTTCCTATACATTATTTATCTAAGCCTCTGGAACTTAGACCCTTGTGTACAATACACTAAGATACTACTACATCATCACTAAGTAAGACCACAGGCGGTCTCACTCATCTCCATCTCCATAGTAGTCCTCATAAAAGTTACCCGCGTATCCCGGTAGCTGAAGGTGACCATCGGAAAACACGGAGGCCTGTGGACCCTGATATCCATTTGGGCAAGGATGGGGCCTAGGTCCAGCGTAGGGTGGAAGCAAAGGACCACGGGGTGGAAAAATGCCTCCAATCTCGGGCCAAGCAACTCGAGAAGGCATCTGAGTCCTCACTGGGTAGATAGCATCATACTCAACCGATCCAACGCTCACAAAGGGTGCCAAAAGTGTCAGTGCTCGATACAGACGAACACGGGTGGCGTGAAGCTCGAAACGGAGAGCGCGTGCATCACGATCTCGATCACTAGCAAACCTAGCAGTCATCTGAAGTGCTGGATCTTCTGCAGAGTGATCTGAGTAGAGTCCGGTGTAATATCCCTCTTCTCCTGGAAGTGCGGCAGGGATATAGCGGAATGAGGTCTCTCTGAGCATAGTGTGCTCCTCTCTCAGCAGGGTAATACATGAGTATGCAGCATCCTGCACAGCCATGTTCTCGGTAATGCCAATGCCATGTCCAAAGTGGATAGGCTGAGTGACTCCAACGTGGTGCGGATAGATCCGGACAATGCAGTGGAACTGCGTCTGGTTGAAGTCGAGGAACTGCTCCTCAACGGTGTACTCAGGATACCATCGATATCCCACATAGGACATCATCTCGATCAACGTGGCGGGATGGCCACGCACACCGAGGCACCTGGTCAAACAAACAATCTGCCGAGGGGGAAGATCTGCCATCTGAAACAGAAAAAAGGAGTTTGCAAATGCATCAGATTATGAGATAAACCTGGAATGACTCGGACAGCATAACGGTTGTAATTGCAAGAAAAAGACAATTTCTTACAACATGGAAACAACACTTACATACGATGTAATAAAAAAGGGAGCATAACCACTCTAACAAACGGGTCACAACTTTCCTACGGCTACAAGGAAGCAAACAACGAGATGTTATAATCAGACAGAGGAGAGCCTAGTCCTATCTTCCTGTAGAATAAGATGAGGGTGACTCAGAACTCAGAACGAAGGGGGTAAGGAGAAAAAAGAAGCCTTACGTTATTCCCTTATATACCCAGAGTAACTATATAACTATAGCAAGCTAGACTCGACTTCGGCCAAGGCTACTAGTCCTACAGTCAGTCCTGCTCTGATACCAAGTCTGTCGGGACCCGGGGTTAGCGTATGCAAGTTCAGGTAAGACATAGTCATATGGAGAGCCGAGAGCCGTACCCACTTGTCTAAGAAGACAAGGCCAAGCACAGAACGTTCTCGGAAAGCATCGTACGTGAGGGGCATCCCATCCAGGCCGGATGATCAACTAAGATGGGTCCTCATCGTCCGCACACAAGTCTAATGATATGGGTGATGAGCTCCCATATTCAAAGAGAAGTCGCCTCAACCATACTATCGACTATCTCATAACTCTTACATAAACTTACTCCAGCCCAATCACTTAGTCGGGGTCTAGGGCGGGCTCGATCATACCACAAAGTGTGCACGAGACAGAGTCTCGAACAATCGCATCGCGATGCCCCAAGCTGCGCACATCTAAGGGCCACTTGGTGTATGAAAGACCGCCAGCCAGATCACAACTAAGGTCTCGAAAACCCATACAAAGACATGCATGTTATAAACATACACGCAGCACACATGTCTTGTATGAACAGTAGGTATCATTGCAATTCTCTACAAAGTATACATTTTTATAGATAATCTCTTATAGAGTGCACACAGAGATCACAAACATGTGATCCAACATTACAACACAAGCGGAAGCAAATTATGTCTGAGTACAGACAAGTTTAACAAACACTTTTCTACCATCATCAACATAATCACTACCATCCCGACTCACATAAAGTATCATCAAGGTATCACTCTAAGCATGCAATACGCAGTATCATTTGCAGGGGCCACATGATATCAATCAACTCCTACATTTGCTAGGATTGTGGTTTTGCCTACTACTGTGACAAATGATAGGTCATGCAAAGGAATGGGTTCATCTATGCGGTATAAACGTAGCATGGTAATCATCCTAAACAATGCATAAGCGATACATGAGAGGGAAGTGGGATTTTATCGACATGATCAATGGGGGTTTGCTTGCCTTGCTGACGAGGTTCGGGTTCGGGGTCTTCAACGAAGGGGGCAGTCTCCTGCTCCGGTTCCACCTCTACTCGACAAACAACAAGCAAAGTAGCAAAGTAAATACAATGCACAATCACATGATGGAAGGTTGGAACTTCATGTAAATGCTTTGATGTGTCAAGCAATTCCATCTAAATGGAGTATATTGCAAATTGAATTGCAAATTCAAACTCCAATTTGAATTCAAACTTAGTCAAGTTATATGTGACATTGTTTGATCAATTTGAATCATTTTGAATTGTGTATGATATGCCTCTGAAGTGTGGTTGAAATGTAGCATAAATCCATGGTCCAAGTTGCAAAATCATTTGAATTGAATTTGAATAAATTCCAAATAAATCAAATGACATATGCTACTGGTCCCATTTTAAAATCAACTCAAACATAGTTGAAAGTTGGATTTGTGGATAGCTTATTTTCTCCTGATCATTTTTCATATATTATTTGTCCAATTTGGAGTTAATATGAATTTTCTATGAATTTCCAAATTTGAGCTATTTTCTGGATTTTCTGGAATTTCTTTAATTCGAATTACTCTGGAAATTCATTTGTGGCGTCAGCACTGCGCCAGCATGGCGTCAGCAGGGGGCTGACGAGTGGGCCAACCCTGTCAGTGGCTAGGTTAATTAACCCGGTTAGTTTAAACTAACCGGGGGGGTTTAAGGGCTCTGGGCCCCACCTGTAATGGACTCCAGGGGGGTTTAGCTCGTGGTTAAGGGCCCTAATGGCGCCGGCTTGACGCCGGTGGCTCTGGCCACGGCGGCGACTCGCCGGAATCGGCTAGAGGCCACGGGAGAGGAAGAGGAGACCACCAATGGGTGCAGCGTCGTCGTCCGCGTCGTCTGGACCTAGCCAGAGCTTCAGGGGGTCACCGGAGCAACGCCGACGTCGAGGTTGGCGGCGACCGTGGCTAGGGCTGCGTCGGGATCGCGCTCCAGAGCGTCATTTTGACCGTGGCGTGTTGCATACAAGAGCTGAGAACAACAGGAGGCTGCTGCGCGCGCTAGTTGAGCCGAAAGGGCACGACGGCGACCTCGGCTTCAACTGTGGCGGCGGCAAGCTTCGGCGTTCATGGTGGCTAGCGGTCTCGGGGAAGGGCGCTAGGTTAGGGGAAACAGTGAGAAGCTCACCACGAATGTGACGGGGTGGCTAGCGGGCTCGGGGAAGCTCGGAGCTGGCCGGAATTTGAGGACGATTCGCGGCGGCCGGAGTTGGGGAAGATGAAGCTAGCGTCACGTCCAGGGGCTCTTCTTCTCGATTGGCTGCACTCCTTGGCGTAGAGGACGACGGCGAAGCAGATGGACAAGTTGGCGCGGCTAGTCGACGTCGTTGTCCACGCGTTCTTCTCGTCGGTGCTCCGGCGGGGTCTCGGGTGGTGACGAAATCGCGCGGGGAGGACGAACCAGAGGGCGAGGAGGGGGAAGTGAGACGTGGGGGGTTCTCCTGGCGTGCGTGGCGTCGAGAAGGAGGCAGGGGCGCGGCTGGGAGGCCGCCACCGCGACGGCTGCGGCATGCCGGGCACGCAGCTGTGTGCTCGTGCCCGCGGAAGACGACAGGGGCGCTCCAAGCGGGCTGGGCCGGCCAGGTGGGCTGCGGGGGAGCTAGTCGGGCTTATTTGCCCAGGTAAGCTTCTGTTTTTCTTTTCTATTTTTCTTTTCTGTAGTTTGTTTTGTTTAGCTAAATAAAATAGCTAAACATTTTAATAAATGCTATAACTTTTTATATGGCCTTATAATAATATAGACTAGCCACTTATAAAGTTTCAACATTTTTAAAATTCAAATAATTTGAATCTTAACTCAAATAGGGATTTTTTAATTAATTCCAAGGCACTTTTTGAATATTTGAAAAATCCATGAGCATGGGGTGGGTCCCACATCACTTGATATGTGATCACACTCATTTATTAGACTTTTCAAAAATCTAACATGAATTTTTGGAGAAGATTTTTATCTGGCCTTTTGAAATAATTCATCTGGGGGGTTCCTTCTCCCATTTTGCTTTTTATTTTTATTTCAAAGATTTCTTTTGGAAATTTAACATGATGCAAGAGTACTAACTAACCCTAGCACATTACCTATCAGAGGGTTCTAACAGTTACTGTCGAGTCCACGGGTGCTCCACCGCCAGTTGCGGATGACTCTGGGTATTCAAGTCCTCTTCGTGTCAAACACACTCGCCCTGCGAGTGATCGTGATGCGGCGGGTGATGGCGAAGATTTTCCCGCGGTCGTACAGCCTGTTGTGTCGTGCCCTCCTCCTACTGCCTCGAAGAAAGGCAGGTTCGGGATATTGATGCGTCCAGGCGCTGCGCCTGCTGGGTTAGTGTACATTTCCACTTTGCCGTTTCTGGCTTTCGTTGCCTTGGTTGGTGTTTTGAAGGTAACCGCTTTGTAGGACTGCTCCTGCTCCGGCTGCTTCCTTTGCGAGTGCTGGTGTTTTCGCTGTTCCTTAGACTGATTCTGGAGCGGCGTCTGGTCGACTGGCCGGTTCCTCTACTCCCGTGCTTCGGGTGCGGGGACGACCCCTGCGACTGTAGGTGTGGAGGGGACCTCTGCGACTGCTCCTTATGGGGATCTGCTTTGGCTGCTACTGCCCCTGAGGGTGACTTACCTCCGGATGTCAAACCAGTGATCCCTGAGGAGCACTTTCTGGAGTGGAGGGATCTTTCTACTAAGGATAAAGCGAAGTTCTTTGATCGCATGGCGGAGAAGGTATGTGATTTCTTTGTCCTTCTGTGCTTTGCTGTAGTATCCCCCGAGGCTGCAAACGGTCACTTGTAGGTGGTTGTAGTCTATGATTTAGGTCTTCCTTTTGTCGGTTTGGTACATATTGGGAGCACGGCAGTGCTCCCAATGGGAGTAGCCCCCGAGGCTGCAAGCAATCATTTGTGATTGGTTGTAGCCTTTGGTTTTCTTCTTTCCTATGCTTTTGACTTGGTATATCTGCTTGGGTGCAGCCTTTATTCCGGATGTGCGAGCGTGTGCTGACTGAGACTGATCGGTGGCGGCGTGCTCATGACTCGATCCAGGGGAGCTTAACTGCTATGACACGTGAGATCCTGGTTCTTGGTCTTTGTTTCTTTTGTTGAATTGTTCTGATTGGTGTTTGTTCTGTAGGTCGCAAGAATGGTGCTGACAGGCAGGCGGAGGCTGCGAAGAAGGAACTTGCTGAACTTCGGGCTGCTCTGGAGTCCAAGGAAAAGGAACTGCAGGCGCAGCAAGGCGATCTCGAGCGGTTGCGGCGGTTGGAGGAGAAATTTCTCCAGGTCGAGAGGGTAGGGTGCGGGCGCCTGCAGGAATTGGCGAGCTCGCTAATTGGTTAGTGGACTCTTCCTATCCTCCATTTTTTTGCGGTTTGTTTGCCTCTCCGATTGCTGGGATTTTAATCTGTGGCCTTCTTCCAGGTTCTACGGGTATTGGAGCTGTGGATGTTGCTGCTGCTGGTTCGGGTGTTCTCCGTGGCTCTGTAGATGCTGTCTCAGGCGCTGCTGTAGATGTTGGGGATGTCTGCGATCGGGCTACCACTCTCCTGAAGCTTCTCCATGAGCACATGTTCCCAGATGCAGAGAAGCGTCCTGAGGGTCTTGATTCTCTAGTTGCTGCCTTCGGTACGGATGGAGATCAGCTGGAGGGCTTGCTTCGTGAGAATGTGGTGGGTGGGCTTGCCACGTCTATTGTTGTTCTTCTGGGTCATGGTCTCTCTACTGAGGATTCCATGGTGGATACCTTGCCTGCTTACACGGACGAGCAGAGTGCTCGCGCTAATCGACTGGCCCGCCAACTGCATCTGGTCGTAGAGGCGAATAATTCTGCAGCCGAGGAGTAGTGTGGTCCTTTTTGTGTTTTGAAAACTTTCAGTTTTTAATGTGCCTCCTGCGGGACGACGGATCTAATGCATGGACCTGCTTTGCTTTCTTGTGCTGCTTGTTGCCTTGCTTCTTTTGACTTGTTTCTTTTTGCGGTAGGCCATCCCGGGCGTTTCTCGGGCTTGTAATTTGCTGAAGGAGGATGCTCGCGAAGGTGCTTACGAGTACGTTTGCTTGAGGCTGAAGGAGGCCGAACGTGAGATCGTTCGACTGAAAGGTGTTGTTGTTGTCCATCGCTCGAAACACAAGCGTGGTGAGGTTGTCTTGGATAGCCTGGCAGCTTGGATGTTGAAGCTGTCTGACCTTTTGAAGGGTGAGTTTGCTTTCTTCGACCGCTCGGCTACGCGGGTTCTTTCCTATGCTTTGCGGCTGACCCTTGTTCTTTCGTTGCGAAGTGCTTGCTGGGCGTTCTCGCGATGAAGAGGAGGTCGTGCAGTCTGAGTTGCTGCGGTTGGAGGACCCGGTAGTGCAGGCGAACAATCCTTTCTGGATGGACAGGGCGCGTGCTCGGGTGTTCGCCATCTTGCGGATGCGGGTTGAGAGGGTACCGCGGGCTCTTGAAACTGCCGTGGAGTATTTGGCAGGATTTTTGCTGAGTTTTACCCTTTGGATCCTGTCCCTTCATCCCTTGATAAGCTTTGCCAGATTTTCTCCCAGCCTGCGGATCTTCGGCGCGTAGTTAATCACCAGATTTATGCAGGTGCTCGCTGTGCTTTTTCCTTTGTCCATAGTCATTGGCCGGGGGTTGATATTGCGTTGGCGGCTCATGGTCCTCCTGGTGGTCGAACTCAGCCGATGGACGACCATTACACCGTGGCGGATGAGCCTGCAAGTGAAGTTGTGAAGTGGGTGGTCGAGGATAATGACCGTCGGTTGGGTGCTCTGTGCAAAGTGAAGTCAGAGCCTGGAGATTAGCCTTTGCTTGGCGTTTATTCCTTTGCTGAGCAACGTTTGTTGCTGCTCTTTTTGGATTACTTTGTTCATCTGTTGTAAACCAAACTTGTGTGGTATAGGTTTGTCTTGCCGGCTGCAGAGTTTTTGGGCGAGGGGTCCCCTTTTTAGAGTCTCAAAATAGGTGAAAAAGTGTCTCGGGGGGTGGCTGCTGCGGCGAGCCCCTGAGTGCCAATTTTTGTAGAGTCGTGTTTGCGAAGAACGCCTCGGGGGGGTGGCTGCTTCGGCGAGCCCCCGACTGTCAAATTTTTCTAGAGTCGCGTTTGCGAAGAACGCCTTGGGGGGTGGCTGCTTCGGCGAGCCCCCGAGTTCCAATTTTTTATGGAGTCGCGTTTGCGAAGAACGCCTCGGGGGGTGGCTGCTTCGGCGAGCCCCCGAGTGCCAATTTTTGTAGAGTCGCGTTTGCCAAGAATGCCTCGGGGGGTGGCTGCCTCGGCGAGCCCCCGAGTGCCAATTTCTGTAGAGTCGCGTTTGCGAAGAACGCCTCGGGGGGTGGCTGCTTTGGCGAGCCCCCGAGTGCCAGTTTTTGTAGAGTCGCGTTTGTGAAGAACGCCTCGGGGATGGCTGCTTCGGCGAGCCCCCGAGTGCCAGTTTTTGTAGAGTCGCGTTTGCGAAGAACGCCTCGGGGGTGGCTGCTTTGGTGGGCCCCCGAGTGCCAATTTTTGTAGAGTCGCGTTTGCGAAGAACGCCTCGGGGGGTGGCTGCTTCGGCGAGCCCCCGAGTGCCAATTTTTTTAGAGTCGCATTTGCGAAGAACGCCTCGGGGGGTGGCTGCTTCGGCGAGCCCCCGAGTGCCAATGTGCAGAAATAATTTTTGGGAGAATATTTTCAATATTTTCCAGTTTGTTTCTTACACGAGGGGGGGCTGCTGCTTGAAGGCAGCCCCTTTATTTTGATCGATGGCTTAGTAGCCCTAAGAATAGAAAACTGATGTGGCTCCCTTTTGCTTCTATGGTAGAGCCTCTTCTTCTTGTGTTGCGGCTCCGCTGGCTTGGTGCGCTCCAAAGGTTTCTGATATTTTGTTGAACTCCTTGTGGCAACGATCAGATCTGAAGAAGCTGACGCTAACTGTGATTACTCCTCATGGGCCTGGCATTTTCATCTTGAGGTAGGCATAGTGTAGCACTGCCATGAAATGCGCGAAGGCTGGGCGTCCTAGGATGGCATGTTATTGTGATTTGCAGTTGACCACTTCGAAGTCCAATGTTTCTTTACGGAAGTTGCTCGTGCTGCCAAAAATCACCTCAAGACTTATTTTTCCGAGGGGATAGACTTCTTTCCCTAGCACAATTCCGTGGAATGTTGTGCCTGAAGTTTTCAGTGCTGAGTTTTGGATGAGCATTTCTTCCAGGGTTCTGGTGAATATGATGTTGATTCCGCTGCCGCCATCCATGAAGACTCGTGACATCTCGTAATTTCAGATTCGTGCTTCGAGTACTAGTGCGGCATGCCCTGGGCGCGAGATGGCTGGAGGGTGGTCTTCTCGGGAGAAGGTGATTTCAGTCTCGGATCCGCGCAAGTATTCTGGGACAACCGGGTGCGAAGAGACTGCGAGGAAAACTTGTCTGGTGACCTACTTCTGCTGCCTGTTTGATGGTCTTACTTCTTGTATCATGTAGATCCGACCGTGTGCTTCTGGGTATTTTTCTTCCTCGGGTGCCGTGCCCCGTTCTTGGATTAATGCTATCTGCCTTGCTGGTATGGCAGGTGCTGGCGGAGCGTCGTGGGCGATGGTTCCGACTGCCACGCTTGCGAGAGGTCGTGCTGCTGCTGTTGCGGATCGACTTTTTTCTTCGGAGAGCTCGATGAATCGCCTGCAGTTCCTGAGGGTGTGCCCTGATCTGAGCTCTCCGCGCTCGTTTCTGAACCCGTGTATTGTGCACGGTCCGTCGAGCTGCTCTTTGGCCGAGCGATATGCTCGGGCGTCGTCCCGTGGCTGCCTTGTTCTCCAGTCCCGTTTTTGAATTTAGGGTGTTTCTTCTTGGCTGTCCCTGTGTTGTATTCTCCTGTCGTCGCGATGTCTGCCTTTTCTGTCATCTGGGAAGCCGGTCGCGACCATGTCGGGTCCTCTGTCGTCGTAGAAGTTGCGCCTCGGGCGTTTTCTTCTTCTGTCGAATCCTCTGTCGCTGGTGTGGTAGTCGTAGTCGCGTTCTGAGCGCGCTGTCTGGATCTCTGATTCGTTTCTTATGGAGTCTTCTCCATCTGCCCAGTTGTTGGCTTGCTCGAGCAATCTTGCGAGTGTTCGGAATTTCATCTGCCCGAGCTGCTCCTTGAAATCGATGTGTTGCAAGCCCCTCCTGAATGCATCGATTGCGCTTTCATCTGAGATGTCCTCGGCTAAGTTTTTGAGTATGGTCCATCATTGGATGTATGCTCGTAGGGATTCTCTTGAACCTTGTCTCCAGGCCCTCAGCTCCTCGAGTGATGCCGATCGTTTGTAGGTGGACTTGAAGTTCTCGATGAAGGCACTGCGGAACTGCCTCCAGGAGTCAATTGATCCTCGTGGTAGGTTATTCAGCCAGTGTCGTGCTGAGCTCTCGAGCATGAGCTGTATGTACTGCATTGCTGTGATATTGGTTCCGCGCTGAAATTTTACGGCCGTTAGGTAGTCGTCGAGCCATGCTTCTCGTTCTTCCATCCCGTCGTACTTGTGCGTCGTGGAGTTTAGCTTGAAACCTTTTGGCATCCTTGTTTTCTGTATGGACCGTGTGAAACACAGTGCTCTGCATGGTTCTACGTTCTCGTCGGAAGCTTGCTCATCCGAGTACTCTTCGCGGGCTGATCATTGTCGTCTTCCACGGTTGACTTTGCTTTGTGTTATGTCATCGCGTGCGTCTCGCCGATTGTTGTTGCGTCTGTTGCTATTGTCGTCGCTGTCGTGGTTCTTGTTTTTGTTTGGGCGCTTGCGCCAGTCGTCGTTGCTGTCGTCGTCGGGTGAACTGGGGTCCCTGTCCGGGGTCTGCTCACGGGGAGCCCGTCTTGCGCCTGCTCTTTTGGGGGCTGAGATGGCGTCTTTCATTCTTTTGAGTGCCATCGTCATGTTGTGATCTAAGTTGCCTTTCTTGCTTTTCTGAGCACGAGATAGGTACTCTTGGGCAGTGAAAAGGGCTTCGGCTGGCATGAGTTGTTCTTCCTCGTCGTCGTCCTCTTCTAGCTTGAATTCGTCATCTAGCTTGCGGGCCACCTTCTTCTTGTCCGTGCGTTTCAGATTGCTGAATCTAGACCTGGCTCGGATGGGGGAGTCGTAGTCGGAGGAGTCGCTTCTGGGAGGTGATCTGCGGTTGCTCCTTGAGTCGATGGCGGTCTTTCCTTGCTTCTCTAGTTCTAAGCGTTGTTGTCTTGCTCTCTTGGTGGTGTCACTTGTCAGCTTGTTGTATGCTCTGAGCTCGTCTCGCGTTGCATTCTCCAGGAGTAGTTTGACGCGCTTCACTGCGTCCCTTATTCTGGTAATTGCTTCCTTGGATAGGTAGATCTTTTCTACGTGATGGTCCTCTTTCGCCATGCCTGGGGTCTGATGATTGCTGCTTTCTGGCTCGTCGCTCCTGCGATTGCTATGCTCCACTCCTTTGTATATTTTCTTTGGTATGGTTCCTGGTTCTCCAAGTGTGACGGTGACCTGTCCGGTGTTGTCGGGATCGCTGTCTTTGCTGTTCGAGCGGTTGTCTCGGCGACTGCTCGGGTCGTCATCTTGATTTTTGTCATCTGTGGTTCGATCATGGATGTCTACCATGAAAACTTGGGACAGCGTCTTGACTACCGTCTTTCTTGTGCGCATGTTGCGCTTCTTCCATGGACCACTCGAGTAGTCGGGATGGGGGTCGTGGTTGACTCGTGGAGTCGTCACGCGGGCGGGTGCCTCTTCTGTTGCTGATGCGGGATCTGCCGTTGCGGGTGCTCGAGCGCGATCCGTGAGACGGAGGACTCCCCAGTGGTTGATGTAGATTTGATATGCTCCGAAAATCAGGTTGAATCCAGGTCGCAGGTCGGCGAAGGCCGGTCGAAAGGCCGGGAGGTGAGCCATGAAACCGAGGGATCGGAATAGATCGGAGTCTGCCTGTATCGTAGAGTCGATGAGTGTTGATGAAGTCGTCGCCTTGACAAGTGTCGATGATGAGGCCACCGAGATCGCGATTCCAACCTGCGGAGTTCCCACAGACGGCGCCAATTGACGTGGATCAACCGCGGCAAATCCCATGGTCAGCGACCCTGGGTTAGTCATAGAGATGGCACAGGTTGGACGATACTCGTCGGCTAATAGGAGAAGCACTTCATGCTCGATATTATTACGTGAGGGGGAAATTACAGTGGAGGCCAAGGCGAGTTCTCACAAGGCTAGGATGAGTAGATGCGTATTGAGAGATTTAGACGTCTCCCCTCCAAGCCTTTATAAACTAGGCTAGGTCTCAGGGAGTCTGTGCTAGGTTACATAGGTAGTTTCCTAATTCTAGTCCTGCCTTGTATGCCAAATCACACCTTCCATGTTAGTCGCGGACTCCTACGTCGGTGCTTGGTTGGGCCAATCGTGGGCTTGTCCTAGCTTCCCAGTGGGCCTTCTGTCTTCATACGCACCAGGTAGCCTCACACGTAGGAGTCGTGGGGTCACCCCCTCGTCACTCCACGTGAAACGTCGATCACCATACCTGTTGTCGATCAAGAACCCTGAAAAGAGTTTGGGGGTAGTATCTTGACTACAGAAGTACTCAGCATCCAACTATAGTGGTCAACTGACCCAGCAAGGACTTCATCACTCGTCATTCTAGGAAAACTAGTAGTTTACGGTAAGGATGGGGTAAGTGGTGAGGTTGCTGCTGCACTAGCATTTATGAAGTGGCTAACGATCTAGAGAGTAAGATAAGAAGCCAAGCATACGATGAGGAATCGCCTCCAACAGGTCTTGCTATCAGCTACTTATGCAAGCATAACACCTATCCTATCTTTGTCCTCCTCTTCGCATCCCGACGAAGAAGAAGCAGTCAAGGCACACACACATTGATCAAGTTATAATAAGATTATCTCAGTTATTGTTGTCTATGAACAAGGAGTAGGTCTCAAGTCGTCCATAACCGTGGACACGGCTTCTCGAAAAGATTTAACCCTGCAGGGGTGTACCAACTGCCCATTACAAGGCTCCGCACGCACGCCCGTCTCTCTCAGTTGCTACCCATCACATGCAACCATTTTATGATTTAGTTCCAAGAGATCCGAAACAACAGGTCCCTCTAGCTAACAACGAACAAATCCGGGTGGCCCCCGGTGAGTCGACATCCAACTCAGGAGCCGACCGCTCTCTCGATCTGGTCTCTACCGTATGACTCCAGGTTTGGATTGCCGGTTAATCTCACATGAGACCGGGTCCTCAGCCGGTCATGATGGGCCAGCAAGGAACCATGTCCTTACTGGTCCAGGTTGTTTTAAAGGATGTCTGCCAGGAGCTACCCGACAGACATATATGCATGGTTTTCAATGGTAAATCAGCTTGGGCCACCACTAGAAATATTGGAAGCTAGGTAGATAAGAAAAGGGGACCCCATAGCATCCCACACGCGGTTAGGCACGCTCAGTCTTAAAACCAATACCCGGAACTCGGATCCTAGGTGACTCGAATGGAGTAAAGCATCGGGGCAGGATAGCCTAGACCTTCCATCCTTCGTCGAATATAGTCAACATTATAATAATCATATCATAAACAACAATATAACAATGTGATAGCCCAAACCAAGGAGTAACAGGAGGTAACATCGTAGCATCCTAAGCATGCATACTAAGCAGGGGCTGAGCAACGAGCAATAGTAACATAGCAGTACAAGGTTTGCTGGGAGGGGACATGGTTGTATCGGTTTGAAAGAGGCTGTAAACATGTGGTAGGATCAAACATCGAACCTAACCTAGATTAGCATGCAAACCGCTGATTGAAATAGAATGGATCATAAATAATGTATAGTACTTGCCTGTTGATAAGTCGGGTTCCGAAGGTGTAGTTGATCGCAAGCTCGCATCGTCTCTGAGAGGTACCCACAGAAGCACACCAGACGGTAAACACTGGAAAGCAATCAACGAGTAAGCACTCTATTACTACGAGGCAAACACGAGCAAGCATCAACAAGAAAGCAACACGAGACAACACACTACGGCATTGCATCTATCGTCGAGAGCGGTTACTAACAGGTTATGTGGAGTAGTCGTCACACACGACGATACCGCACGTTTACAAGGGTTCAAGTTATTTAGCCACACAAGAGCAAAGGTTGTTAACATGGCATCTCACTCAATCATGCCATAGCACACAAACATGGCAAGAGGTGAAGCATAAAGGAAACTATCTATGCTAGTCAATTTAAGTGAGGCACAACCTAAACATGGCATCGGAAAGTTACAGAATTAGAGAAAAACAGAGGTGGATGTCAACAACAGCAGCATAGCAACTTTGGAGCTAAATATAACTATAACCAGGAATGAAATCATGACAATACAATACATATAATGGAAGTAGACATGATGCTTAACAGTATGCAACAAGAATCAATGTAATAGGCCTCATGGATGTGTCACAATCATCATGCAAACTTGCAATAAAATAACAGCAGCAACACTTGACAGGAATTAGTAGCAGTTAAACAGTCTGATGCCCACTTCAACAGTGATTAACAACATCAAGATGGCCTCAAATCAAAATTCTCACAAAAGATGAACTGAAGTACACACAATTCTAAACAATTTTCCTTTTGGGCGCAACATCATCCGACCTACGGTTCACTCGTAAACGACAACGCAAAATTGAATCAGCAGTAGAAATTTCCAGACTTAGCAAAAATTCACAGGGTTAACAACAGAGAAAAAAACATATAAGGGCCTCACCATGGACCGAGCCCATTGCGGTGGAGGCGGCGCTGGATTGGGCCGCGAGGCTGGGCTGCGTGGGGGCGTTGGGCCTGCAGGCGCGCTGGCCCACAGGCGACGACGCAGGCAGCTGACCGGCTCGGGCCGCGGCAGCGGCGCGGTTCGCCGGTGAGACGCCGACGAGGTGGCTTGGGGCGGCCTGGGCAGTGGCATAGGAGGGCGAGGGGCGCCGGATCTCTCCGGATCCGGTCACCGGCGAGGTCGGGGTGCGGCATGGCGAGGCGGCGGCGTCGGGCCGAGGAGGAGGGCGGCGAGCTCGGCTCAGCCTTCCATGGCCGGCGGCGGCTGCGAACAGGAGAATCAGAGGGGGTTAGAAGAGGAGAGGGAGAAGAGAGATGCGAGGAGAAGGAGGGACACGGGGTGGTGCGACGGCCGGTGCGAAGCTCGCCGGCGAGCGGCTGCGGCGGCGGCCTGCCGGAGCGAGGCGGCGGAGCGACACGGTGGTGGAGAGGAGAGACGAGAGAGACGAGGTGGAAGAAGGGGGTGACGTGGCGCAATCCTGGCCCTCCGATCTCAGATCCGAGGGCTGGGAACGCCCCTGATCTAGGGTTTCGAAATGGAGGGCTGGTTTGGGGCTAAATCTGGACAACTTGAGGGGGTGGCTGCAATTTTTAGGCTAGGGAAACCCTAGAAAGGGGTGGGGGAGTGGTGGTATTTATATAGCCCAGGTGGCTGGCAGTTTTCAAAAACATCTCCGGTTTTTCTCTCGTGCGCGCGGTGTTTACGTTTCTGACCGCCGGGGGTCTACAGGACCTCCGATTCGGGTAAAACTTCGAACTGCGCAATCAGCGCGTCGAGCCGGCGGCGTTCACCTCGCATTGGAACCGTTCCGAGAACACTTTCCGGCGCGCTATAAAAATATCTCGCTTACTTATTAAACGTGGTTTTCGTTCCGTTGGCTGCGGCTGGTCTCGTGTGGGTTTTCGCGACGGTGATCGGGTGAAACCCGGTGTCGCAAAGGTCGAGTGTCAGGGTGGCAAGGGTCGGTCTCCTTCTGGTACGAGATAAGAGGGGGAAAATAATCGCCGAGCAATAAATCGGGGATACAAACACCGCAAACAAATCAGACAATCAAACAATTCACACCGAAAACAAAATTTTTAATTTTTGTGAAATCTGGGCTGTTACAATACAACACCACCAACAAGGGATCTCGTCCCGAGATCCAGGACGATCCGGGGGAGAGGATGGAGAGAAAAGAGAGTCGACGATCTTCAACACCACCAACAAGAGACTCTGCTCCATGTCGACGTCGAACTTCCGTCGAGATAAATTTCCGTAGAGAGATGGCAACGTCGGAGAACGAAACCACCGGGAGATCAAGAGGAAGAACAACAACGATAACCGGATCAAAGGATAGTGTTTTCGACGCAAGTCGTGAAAACACCGGTAAAAGGATGGATGGCAATGGATGACCCAGATGATACCCAAAATCGGAGAAGCTAAAGGTACTACAGGAATTCCCACCTGAGCTCGGAATCGAGACAATACGCTGCAAGCAAGGCATTGTAACTATTCCGAAACTTCACACCTCGAGATCCTAAAGTTTGAAGGGGATAAGACGACAATTAAAACACTTACGACACTTGTCCTGACCAGAGCAAGGGTAAGGAGTAAGAAGATTCCTACTCTCCGACGACTAACTTAGTAACTACAAAATAATTTTGTCTAGACTCGACTTCGGCCAGAAAAGGGATCCTACGGTCGGTAAGGCTCTGATACCAAGTTGTAAGGCCCGATATGCGGTACTGTTCCAGATCTAGATGTTTCCACCCAGATCCGGGGACGAAGCACATATCGGTCCCACCGCGACATATGACAATGCAATATGCCTCGGATTTCCAACATGATATCACAACATTACAGCTACAAGGATACAACATCTCATACAATCGGCATACAACTGCCTTAATATACAATACAACAGCGGAAGATACATGTCTGAGTACAGACTACAAACAAATGCCTAGTGGCAAAGAGAAAAAGACATCGCTCCCCGTAACCACACGGGTCCAGGCTCTGCACCGGGATCCGCCTAACTAGTCGTCGTCGAGTCTCCACGTGAAACGTCGATCACCATACCTATTGTCGATCAAGAACCCTGAAAAGAGTTTGGGGGTATTATCATGAGTACAGAAGTACTCAGCATCCAACTGTAGTGGTAAACTGACCCAGCAAGGACTTCATCACTCGTCATTCTAGGACAACTAGTAGTTTACGGTAAGGATGGGGTAAGTGGTGAGGTTGCTGCCGCACTAGCATTTATGAAGTGGCTAACGATCTAGAGAGTAAGATAAGAAGCCAAGCATTTTATGAGGAATCGCCTCCAACAGGCCTTGCTATCAGCTACTTACGCAAGCATAACACCTATCCTATCCTTGTCCTCCTCTTCGCATCCCGACGAAGAAGAAGCAGTCAAGGCACACACACATTGATCAAGTTATAATAAGATTATCTCAGTTATTGTTGCCTATGAACAAGGAGTAGGTCTCAAGTCGTCCATAACCGTGGACACGTCTTCTCGAAAATATTTAACCCTGCAGGGGTTTACCAACTGCCCATTACAAGGCTCCACACGCACGCCCATCTCTCTCAGTTTCTACCCATCATAGGAAACCATTTTATGATTTAGTTCCAAGAGATCCGAAACGACAGGTCCCTCTAGCTAACAACGAACAAATCCGGGTGGCCCCCGGTGAGTCGACATCCAGCTCAGGAGCCGGCCGCTCTCTCGATCTAGTCTCTACCATATGACTCCAGGTTTGGATTGCCGGTTAATCTCACTTGAGACCGGGTCCTCAGCCGGTCATGATGGGCCAGCAAGGAACCATGTCCTTACTGGTCCAGGTTGTTTTAAAGGATGTCTGCCCGGAGCTACCCGACAGACATATATGCATGGTTTTCAATGGTAAATCAGCTTGGGACACCACTAGAAATGTTTGAAGCTAGGTAGATAAGAAAAGGGGACCCCATAGCATCCCACACGCGGTTAGGCACGCTCAGTCTTAAAACCAATACCCGGAACTCGGATCCTAGGTGACTCGAATGGAACAAAGCGTCGGGGCGGGATAGCCTAGACCTTCCATCCTTCGTCGAATATAGTCAACATTATAATAATCATATCATAAACAACAATATAACAATGTGATAGCCCAAACCAAGGAGTAACAGGAGGTAACATCGTAGCATCCTAAGCATGCATACTAAGCAGGGGCTGAGCAACGAGCAATAGTAACATAGCAATACAAGGTTTGCTGGGAGGGGACATGGTTGTATCGGTTTGAAAGAGGTTGTAAACATGTGGTAGGATCAAACATCGAACCTAACCTAGACTAGCATGCAAACCGCTGGTTGAAATAGAATGGATCATAAGTAATGTATAGTCCTTTCCTGTTGATAAGTCGGGTTCCGAAGGTGTAGTTGATCGCAAGGTCGCATCGTCTCCGAGAGGTACCCGCGGAAGCACACAAGACGGTAAACACTGGAAAGCAATCAACGAGCAAGCACTCTATTACTACGAGGCAAACACGAGCAAGCATCAACAAGAAAGCAATACGAGACAACACACTACGGCATTGCATCTATCATCGAGGGCGGTTACTAACAGGTTAAGTGGAGTATTCGTCACACACGACGATACCGCACGTTTACAAGGGTTCAAGTTGTTTAGCTACACAAGAGCAAAGTTTGTTAAGATGGCATCTCTCTCAAGCATGGCATAGCACACAAACATGGAAAGAGGTGAAGCATAAAGGAAACTATCTATGCTGGTCAATTTAAGTGAGGCACAACCTAAACATGGCATCGGAAAGTTACAGACTTAGAGAAAAACAGAGGTGCCTGTCAACAACAGCAGCATAGCAACTTTGGAGCTAAACATAACTATGACCAGGAATGCAATCATGACAATGCAATACATATAATGGAAGTAGACATGATGCTTAACAGTATGCAACAAGAATCAATGCAATAGGCCTCATGGATGTGTCACAATCATCATGCAAACTTGCAATAAAATAACAGCAGCAACACTTGACAGGAATTAGTAGCAGTTAAACAGTCTGATGCCCACTTCAATAGTGATTAACAACATCAAGATGGCCTCAAATCAAAATGCTCACAAAAGATGAACTGAAGTACACACAATTCTAAACAATTTTCCTTTTGGGCGCAACGTCATCCGACCTACGGTTCACTCGTAAACGACAACGCAAAATTGAATCAGCAGCAGCAATTTCCAGACTTCGCAAAAATTCACAGAGTTAACAACAGAGAAAAAAAACATATAAGGGTCTCACCATGGGCCGAGCCCATTGCGGTGGAGGCGGCGCTGGATTGGGCCGCGTTGGGGCGTTGGGCCTGCAGGCGCGCCGGCCCACAGTCGGCGACGAAGGCAGCCGACCGGCTCGGGCTGTGGCAGCGGTACGGTTCGCCGGTGAGACGCCGGCGAGGTGGCTTGGGGCGGCCTGGGCAGTGGCATAGGAGGGCGAGGGGCGCCGAATCTCTCCGGATCCGGTCGCCGACGAGGTCGGGGTGCGGCATGACGAGGCGGCGGCGTCGGGCCGAGGAGGAGGGCGACGAGCTCGGCTCGGCCTTCCATGGCTGCCGGCGGCTGCGAACGGGAGAAGCAGAGGGGGTTAGAGGAGAGGGAGAAGAGAGATCCGAGGAGAAGGAGGGACGCGGGGTGGTGCGGCGGCCGGTGCGAAGCTCACCGGCGGGCGGCTGCGGCGGCGGGCTGCCGGAGAGAGGCGGCGGAGCGACACGGTGGTGGAGAGGAGAGAGACGAGGTGGAGGAAGGGGTGACGTGGCGCAATCCTGGCCCTCCGATCTCAGATCCGAGGGCTGGGAACGCCCCTGATCTAGGGTTTCGAAATGGAGGGCTGGTTTGGGGCTGAATCTGGACAACTTGAGGGGGTGGCTGCAATTTTTAGGCTAGGGAAACCCTAGAAAGGGGTGGGGGAGTGGTGGCCTTTATATAGCCCAGGTGTCTGGCAGTTTGCAGAAACATCCCCGGTTTTTCTCTCGCGCGTGCGGTGTTTACGTGTTTTACCGCCGGGGGTCTGCAGGACCTCCGATTCGGGTAAAACTTCGAACTGCGCGATCAGCGCGTCGAGCCGGCAGCGTTCACCTCGCGTTGGAACCGTTCCAAGAAACCTTTCCGGCGCGCTATAAAAATATCCCGTTTACTTATTAAACGGGGTTTTCGTTCCGTTGGCTGCGACTGGTCTGGTGCGGGTTTTCGCGACGGTGATCGGGTGAAACCCGGTGTCACAAAGGTCGAGTGTCAGGGTGGCAAGGGTCGGTCTCCTTCCGGTGCGAGATAAGAGGGGGGAAAATAATCGCCGATCAATAAACCGGGGATGCAAACACCGCAAACAAATCAGACAATCAAACAATTCACACCGAAAACAAATTTTTTTATTTTTGTGAAATCTGGGCTGTTACAAGAGGCCACAACCTCCTCGCCTGGATCACAAGGTGTCGCCATGTCGAGGATCGAAAAGTTCCCCTGAACAAGGATGGAACCGCCAGGGATCCCAAGGAACGGATCAGCGCACACCACATATGCTGATGAGGGACTTCTAGAGCAAAGCACGTTGCATAGTCTACAACAGAGGCGTCAGGCTTGGATGAAGAGGCACGCCACTGATTGCAGACAGAGATCCCAAATAGCGCCCACCACTGCATATCTCTCAAGGGGATGCCTTCAAGAAATTCATGACGTCAAGGACGCAGCCACCACTCACCGGAGTAGGGTTTCCACCCGAGAGGTAGGGATGTGAGGAGGGAGGGGCAAATCACCTTCACTGACGTCTCTAAGAAGAAAAATGGCGCCCGCGGGCATCGTTGTCGGTGCGGTCGGAGCCTATATAGGGTTTCCCTCGTCTAGTCCCATGCCTCCAGCATCCTCCATAGCCGGAGACCTACTGGCCACACGAAGTAGCCGGGATCCGGCGAGAGGAGGCCCGCCAGGAGAGAGGAAACCTGCCACCGGATCTGGCACCACCGACCACAACCTTGATCTGCTAGAGTTCCAACGACCGCTCTCCTATACCGTCGGCACCACACCTTCTCCGCTACTCGTCGCAGAGCAAGGGAGCCTCATCAGGGGCAGCCGCCCTAGACCCATCGCTCTTCACAGCAGGGGGAGCAGAAGAGGGCCCGTCGCCGCAGTCCTCGGCAGCGTCGTAGGCTTGCCCGTCACCGGTCTCGTGCGACGACGAGGGAAGAAGGGGAAGGAGGGGCGTTACACCAGTGGCGGGGAGGTCGCTCCCGAGTCACCCTAGAGGGGCGACGCGAGGAGGGGAGCCTTGTCCCCACATAGAGTAATACAAAAAATAATAAAATATCGGCAGACTAAGAATAAAATATATGAACACACTAAGGATATCTTCAACTTTGACCCCCTAAAATGAACGTCGCACATGTCTATGGATCGGTCGGGACCGATCCATGGACACTGATGCGGGAGCTGGCCATCCAACCCCAGCCGCATCAGTTCGCCAACAGTTTGAAATGTTTCGTTAAGATTCAGAAAAAAAATCGGATAAATTCCAATGAAATTCATTAACATCCAAATAAAATTTAATTAAACGAAGGATATTCCATCTTTTCAACAAAAAATAAAAATGAAAAAGCTTAATAGGACCCCACATTCGCCTCCACGTCGTCGTCCTTCACCTCCATCGTCTCGCCGGCCTTGGTTGACACTCCATCGTAAGCAGCTGGAGGGAGGGTTGGTGTTGAATTAGTCGATCATCTCATGTTGCTCGCGGAGTAGGAGACAACTGGCTTGCACCTCGTGCTCCGATGATCTCCTTTTGTTCCACCGTGGTGGGATACGCCAAGATGGTCTTCTCGACGACGCAATTGTCTTGTAACTCCCGAGAGTGTTGCTGGCGCCGCGCCGAAGAATGTTCATCCTCCTCCCCTCCTCCTTTTTCTCCTCCTCCTCCTCCTTCATCTCCTCGGCGGCTTCGGCTGTCACTCCTTCATCAGTAACAGGAGGAGGACCAGCGTTGAAGTAGTCGGTCCTCTTCTGTTGCCCGCGGAGGAAGCGGCGGTTGGCTTGCACCTCGAGCTCTTGCTAAATGGTTGCAAGTGTTTTCTTTCTTTGGGACTTTGTCATGTTTGATGTTCCCGAAGATGATAATTTATCTACTAACTTTATCTATTGATTAGGTTTATTATATAAGACGAGCAAACTAATGCAAAAATGATTGGCAGAGATGTGCAACACAAAAGTTTACCTCAGGAATTTTCCAAACCATCACCACAAAATTTGGCCTTTGCATACTGATGCTCCACCATAACCCCAGTGAAAAAAAAATGCTGAAGATCAAACCTGCATAGATCCTAGGAATCTATAAATAGTTAGGTGCAATAATATGATTTGTATATCCCGCAAAAAATTATATATGATTTATATGCTAGCATCACTCTTATATAAAGGCTTTGTTGTGCATCTTTACATGCACAAACCAAGATTAAACTCTTTAAGTTTGTATCGCCTTGATGCGGCGTGAGAGTCAATAAAATTCTTTTATCGAGAAAATATACAAGCATTATAAATGTATATATTTTTTGTAATGGGAAGAGGCGTTTTGGCACCCGAGAACATATGCTTCTGGTTTTTAAAATACATTCTTAATCACACATTCGTGATGTTAAAAAAATAGGTTCAAAATGTTTTGGTGTACATCTTAATGTTCTATGTGTTCACGTAGTCGTTTCACGAAAAATCAACATTTTTGTGTCGCGTTAAAAAAGATCAAAAAATATTGCTAAAAAACTTTTCACGAGATATTTCTTTTGTCTTTTCTACCGAGGTCGTAAAAAATAACGGCTTTCCACGAAACTAAGCATACAAACATAGAATATTGAGATGTATGTGCCAAATTTTTTGCTTTGAGTTTTTAAATAATTTTAAATATTATTTTCGGAAAGCAGAAGCACATGCTTCCATGTACAGTACCAAATTAAATTTCTCTTTGTAGTGTACTATTACTACGACTTCGAGTGAGGCAAGTATCGCTAGAAACAGGCACACAAAAGAGGCTGACCAGCTCACTGCTGATCCAAACATTTGCATGGGCCGGAGAAGTTCAGAGTTGATTTTGCTGCATGATCCAAACTGGCGTCGACCAGGTTCAAAACTTCATCAGCCACTGAATTGGGTAGATATTCCTTGAAGATATCAAATAAGGAAAATTTGGAATATCTTCTTTGTGATGATAATGCCTCACTGGGTGGATCCTCATGCACATGGAGAGGTCCTCGAGAAGCCACCTTGACTGCATGTAGCATCAGTCTCACCACTGCTTTGATCAATCCAGAGAGCTGTATCACGATGTTTATCGAATAAAAAAGGTCGTATCTTCATATAATTTGCAGGTATTCTCGCACGAAAACAATCCGATTTTCATAGACAAACAGGAAAACCTCTCGTGTTGTAGCCTCATGATAAACACATAGTACGAGTCAATGAGTGATAGAGAGGAAGAAAGTCACTGTACACTCTTAATTCAACCCGTTTTTATAGCTGCATCCTATGACTGTCCCCATCCTGAGCTTCAAGAGCTGATAATGGAACTCTGGCAGCTAGCCGGCGAAGAATTGCACAGCAAGAGTGGAACCACACATAGCAACTGACAACAAGAATGGTCTTGAAATCTTGATGTAGGCATCTCACTCCACACGTTCCTAGTCCACTCAATAAATCGCTGGGGCCATGCATCTAACAACAAGACCAGTGGGCCGTGGGCACACACTATTCCGTGCTTGGTTGCTAGCTTGAAATCTCAAGAGATGAACATGCATGCAATGCAGGGATGAGGACTGAGGAGGGAGGAATGCATGTGGTGGAAAAGCAATGACAAGAGGATTTTCATCGACAAGAGAAGAAGCATGGTGTCAAAAGTGGTCAAGAAAGGCATCCAATGTGCTTCCTAAGACGGCCTTATTCTTCCTCAAGTTAGGGCAAAGTCCCTAGCTTTATCTCCATTGTCAACCAACAAAAGAAGATTTTGAGGTTAGGTATGATCACAACTGATCATTAGCTTAGAATATGAAGCAATGGCCAGAAATAGCTACTCTAGGATTGGTTGATTATTTAACTTGAGTAGGCCCAATACCCTAATAAGTACATTCTGCATGATATGGATGCTACTACCATACTCAGAAAGAGCATTGTTCAATATGTTAATTTATCTGCATTTTATAAAGATGTTAATATTTATATCCTGGCACTTATTGCAAGTATGTCGCGTGGGTCCTTTTTGCAGAAAAAAAACACTAGTATAACCTGCACTTGCTCATCGGCCATCAGATAGAGATATACTTGACTACTTGAGGATGAGATTCACCTGCCAATGCTGCAGATACACTCAGTGACACAGTATGGTGAAGTTCAGTTCATTCAGATCTGTTACAGCACATAGCTAGGGTCTATCCATGCTGGCTTCATGATTGCAAATCATGATCCATGCACAGGAGCAGCTGCAGCAGGCCCATACATAGATTGCAAAATTAATATTTGAGTTATGAACATTCTAGGATGTATATCCCCGCAAAAATAAAAGCATTCTAGGTTGTTTTATAACACAGTGTGTACCAATATCCTTGCGCATGCAAGAATGCCAGTTGAGAGGACTAGCTATGGTGGTTGCTCTAATCAATGAAAAGGTCCCTTAATTGGGCCTAACTAACCCAGTACTTCACACATAAAGACACTTAACTCTAATGATGCATGGGCATAGCTAGGAGGAAGTCCTGTACAGGTGCATTCACCAAAATTAGCTTGAAGCCTTGTAGAATACTCTATTCATGATTAATTGCGTGCATGGTTATCGCAAAAAAAAATTGCATGCATGGGGCCTGGTGGAATTAGCTACATGCATGCTCATCACTGTCGCATCCTTGATTATGCATCATTACATAAGACAAATCCAATTGATCACAGGGTATGCAATATCGTCCTAGCTAGACCTAGAGTGACAGCACATCCTAATCAAGTCTACTGGAGAAAGCCTAGCTAAGGTATAGCCTCAAATGTAGGCAACTCTGTGCCTGAGAGGGAGCTAAAATCAGTGGATAATCACAACTGACCGATTAAGTTGTTAGCCAGCAGCAAGTGCATGTCTGATAAGGACTACACCCAAACATGAGACTCACTGATTTGACAGGTTAACACCATGACATGTAATACATATCTAGAAGGCTCAATGGTATAATCAAGCTAGCTACCACCTATAAATATTAGTTTGTCTTTATTATTTTGCTGAGCTAGCCAAGGAGGGAAATGATGATGATTAAGAGGGAATAAATGTCCCCCTTGGTGCCCTAATAAGCTAGCTAGCTCTTCTTAATCATGCATGGAAGCATGGAGTAGGAAGCAATGATGCATATGCATGCATGTATGCTTGCCACGTGTTTTTACTGTGCTCTATACCGACTGTAATAAAGGTTATATATACAGGGAAATTGTCTCTTAGAGCATCACAATGTAATGTTTTGCTGCCTCTATCCTTGCCTCTAAGCTCTTTAAAGCTGCCTCTATACACTGCACAGGGAGCCTTTAACAAAAAATTGTGTAGCATCGCCTCTAAGGCAAGAGGCAGCCTCTACGCTTTTTGTTTGAATAAAATAATAGCAGGTCCTACATGTAAGTTCCCACATAAAAGTTGGCTGATGGAATTTATTGATAAAATACTACTGTTTTTTACTGTGGTGGAACCCATGTTAGAGGCTATGTCAAAATTTACGCATTGCACGTCTAAACGCTTAGCTTAGAGGCAGCAAGGTGGACCCCAGCATAGAGGCAGCCCTGCCTCTAAACATTGTTGATGCTCTTATCCAGAATTTTATCCGTATGAGTACGTGAGCAGCATACACTGACTGACGTACATATATTTGCGCCGATGGGTTGCTTTCCACGGGCAATTTTATTCCACAGCGACTAGACCCACTGTAGACTGCATGATACGTCCTTGTAAAGTGTGTAATAATTTAGCATTTGAACCTGGAAAGTAGACCCAAACGAAAGCGAAAAAAAGCGTGGAGGGAAATTCGGTCATCCGATGGGGATGTGCCACAGGGGAGGAGACGGCGAATCGGGATGAGGAAGTGACAGCGACCAAAGCAAAGAAATGAAGTCTAGCTAGCTATTGGGTGACCATAATTCAACAAAAAGAAGGAGATATTGGATGACCATGTGTATGCGTGAGTCAAAAAGGGGTTGAAAAAAGAAGGCTAAGGCGGATTGTGATATGACAACCTTCGATTTTCTCTTTCTGAAAACGGATTTAGTCGGGCTAATCCATCGGGCCTATCCTGGTTTATTTGGTTGTAAAAAGACTACTCTCTCTATATATTCATTAGCGTAAGATGGGTTGAAATTAAAATTAAAATGCTAAACCATTTTATATTAATGAACATTTTTTTTGAACCGGGCCTCGCCTCTTTCCATTTCAAATAAAACGGAAATACAACAGTCTCACAAGTCTGGAAAGAAGGGAGAGGGGGAAAGGGGGAGACGGGTTCCGGCAACACCAGGAAACCCGTTTCTCTCGTCCGATATCGAAACAAGAACCATAGGGCGAAAACCTGGTGCCACTCATCACCACAAAGAAATTGTCCTATTACATATGAATAGGCAGCTAAAGGTTCGGCAAGAACGAACATTGTACCAAACTTAGACAGACTACCACCATGTCAAAAGAACAGAAAACAGCGCCAAAAACAAACGCCACTTCAAAAGGTTCCGCAGATGTCGAGGCTTCCATCATCTCCTTACTGATCATCCTCATTATTTCGACGATTCGCAGCCGTTGGCACTACATAGATCCTCATTAGCAGTAGCAGCGGCAGGGATATTCAACGCCCCAGGCAGCCTTCCCCGGACTGTAGCATTTTGCTAAAGTACATGCTACAGTATACAAGCAGGCTGAGCCTCACGCCCCAGGCAGCGGCCAGGGCTGCCTGGGGCCTAACGCCGCCGCTGCTCATTAGATTCAGAGCGCCTCTTCAAATGGCTTTTGCGCCACTTTTTAGCTTTTTGTCATCGCCTTCCGTTTGTAGACCTGCCCAGTACAACAAAAGAGACACAACAAAAAACACAATCTCAAATGGTGATTTGATATTTTTGGCTTCAAAGGTTGCTCGAGTTCGAGCTAACCATACAACCCATACGGCAGCAGCCAGACCCATAGTGTAAAAATGTTTCATGTCAATTAAGAATTTGTAGCACCAAACATAGTATTGCCAAATGTTGGTCGGACAAAGCTCGGTTCCCACAACAAACTCAATAGATCTCCGGACCACCTTCGCAACCGAGCACCCAAAGAACAAATGCTAGGAAGTTTCTAACTCATTGCAGAATGAGCAACTAGGATTACCACACGTCCACACCACTTCCTAATTTTCATATTCTCCCTGGTTAAGACATGATCATTTTGAAATAGCTGCCACAAAAAATCATTAACGAACAAATGGAGTAATTATTTGTTCCTACGATTAAAAAAATAGTTATTTGGATGCAGGGATAAGCCTTACTGTGCACACACTTTTCCATTTCTCTCCAAATGGAAGAAATGTAGCTAGCTTATGGTCAATCACGCATATTTAGTCTACCATGTGGTTTGCACCCTTCATACCGAGTTTATCTTCTTCTAAAAAAAATTAGTGCGATGATGAATAAATCTGAACTGTTCCTTTGACCAATTAAAAGATGGAGCCTTTACAGGTTGCTCAAGAAAAGATATAGATACGCGGCACGTGACTACGACGATTCAGTACACTTTCTTCTTTCTTGGCGGGTATTCAGTACACATGTTCATGTCGCCTTTGACTTATAAAGATTGGAAAATGCTGAAATACTCTACTGACGAGTGTGAATGACGTTGGTGCCATGTCAAAGTCATAGGGTTCTATCTTGCCTACCGACGATCTACAAGCAGAACGAAACACGAGGACGAGGAACCGAATCAGACAGTGTGTGCTCCACAGAATCTAACCATGGTGCGCACGTGCGCCCTGACCTCGATGTAACGTGTTGATGCGAAACTTGTGGCCACCAACCGAGCCCACGGGGACAAAGGAAAAATGATTTCGGAAACGAACAGATCGAATCACCATTCGGCCCATGGGCCGCACCGGGGGGAGTGAGCTCCCAAAGCCCGCTTAAACTCACGAACACAAAAAAAATACGAAGGAATTGGGCGGCTTGTCCGTCCAGTCTGAATTTCTCACAGGAACACAGCCCAGAAAAAATACCTCAAGGGGGACAGAAAGGCAGCAGCAAGCTTGAGAAGTTTCATTTGATAAATCCTAGTACAAGTAAGGAATCTATGAAACACGCCATGCCATAAATAATTCCAGAGGAAAATCCCTGCCATTACTGCACACTACCAGATACATTCATCACTATATCGTCAGTTCTTTGAATTAGCAGTTAATATGAACATGCAGTATCAATATCCAAACTGGAGCTTATTGAATTTACCCTGTAACAAATTAATATTTTTCAACACAATGTACCATATATCCAGCCGAAGAAGAAAACAATTGCAACAAATGAGTGTACAACAACAACTGAAGAAGAGGAGGAACTAGTATATCTTCCACGGTCATTTGTATTCTTGGAAATTGACATGGCCAGTGGCTTGCGCGTGTTCCACAGCTTCCTGCAACGTTAAAAGGGCTTTCAGTATTACTGATAACAGAAAATTTCACCCAGATTGGTAGAAACGTTAAGGTTGAGAGTCTCACCTTTTGACCAATGACACCAATTTGGCACACGCCGCAGCGCAATGTAAAGTTTGCAGTGTCTGTGTAGCTCCTCTTCCTACAAAATTGCATGCCCAACCAAAAGTCAGTAACATTTCTACCAAAATATCATCTTGGTATCTAGTCAGCTGACAGATTAGAGCTGCTTCCTGACAATCTCAAGACTAGAAGAGGCAAATTCAAAGGACTACTTATGATCATGCAGGAAGATAAAAAGGGGGCTAGGAACTAAAGCTATTCAGCACCACATTAACTACAGAACAGGTTACAAATATTTATTTTAATTTTCTCAGTGCATATATTACATCGTGCTAAAACGCCCTCCATATACATTACTCACTGAAATGTTCGGTGCAATTGCTGAATACTGACCATTAGCCACGGCCAATAGTTTGAAGAGCTCAAAATACAAGGTTACATGCTGAAATAAGCATTATGTTTGGGTACACGTAAGAGATATAGACAATGCATACCTATGTGCCTCCTTCGCTAAGTTAAGAGCAAGGCCTTCTACTGGACCAATGGAACGGTTATGGTCAACAACGTAGATGGTCTGATCAAATTCTTCCGGTGCTCCTTCAGCTGGAGACATCTGTTTTTTGGTTGACAAAATAACACATAAATTAGTTGATGCCGCGTTGTGCCTTTTTCAATAGTGTGTTACTATCACAAAAACTTACTGCTAGAGCATCATAGTGCAGCCCATCATAAATGAGCATTGCTCTCTCGCTATAGTTCTTCTCCTGTATCAATGGATGTAAAGCTAAGAACTAGCAAAAGATTCTGGACAAACAAAAGAAGTAAACATAAAAGCCACCAACCTGACCATACAGATCACATCGTGTTGTCTGGATGTCATATGCAGCAATTTCACGTCCATAATATTCTGACAGGATTGAAAGTTCAATGGCACCTTTACAACGGAAAAAAGTGAAATTAGTGAATAAGCAGCAGCGCACACTGACATCCGATGAAAACTGCCATCAAAGAAAAATCTTTACAAGAATTAGTGTTAATGTCTGTAACAGATGTTGAACAGATACACCTCTACCGACCAACTGGAGCTCGAATACCACGTTGCAAATAGTTGCTTTGCGTCAAAAGATCCATAACAGAACATTTGCAACTAATTACTAGTATATTACTAGTGGAGGCTTATAGTTTTATGGTAGAGGTGCCGAACAAGAAATAGTGAGCTCTTGATTCCCGACAATTTTCATAGTGTAAGGTCCTAACATTATGTTTTTTCCTTGGGGCCAAGAGGATGTCCAATGCAAATTCTGGGAAATGATATGACTCTGCATGGCTACCAGTCTTCAAACAACATGGTACAGGAACACTTTAAACTAAGTAGTTTCAGCAAAAATATTGCTGCACATGAGTCATAGCGCTGAAACTCACCTCCCCACTTTTCAGGATCCAAAATCCAAGCACAATAAGCTTCATTTGGTTTGCCAAGAAATGCTTCGTTATACTTTTCAGGATCACTTGCAACTGCTGCTGCTATGACCTTCAAGCAAACGGGGAATTAGAAATAGCAAATCCAACACTAAAGTTTAGAAAGGTAAGAAAAAAGGCAATAACACATACGGTCCAACAATATGTACATAACTGTTTCTAGCTAAAAAGAACATGGTGTACAAGTGGATGTTTTATTGCTTCATTTATCCGAGCTACATTAAAGTCATCTTCAAATGCGTTGGCCTTTTTTTTCTACTGATAGATTGTACAGACAGAATGTACTAATGTTTTGAAGGAAAAAATATCATTACAATGATTGTTTATTCACAGAGGAATGAAAAAAAACACAAAAAACAGAACAATTATATGATATTTCCCTTATGTAACATGATGGGGTTATTTATAGCTACTACATTAACAGAAGAAAATAATGTAATATGCACCAAAATTTTGGAGGATATTCAAATACACCAGAGCCAACTGAATTAGGGTAATTATGTTAGAGTTGAGCTGTATAGCCTCTCACTCGATATGGCTCGGGCCTTCTAAGGCGGATCTTGGCAGTAAGAGACACAAGTAGGATTAAGATACGATCAATTTGAAGCTGCTAGAGGTAAGCAAATGATGCAAGATTAATTTTGCTTCGGAGAACTGACGAGGAAGCTTACTGTTCTAAAATCAGTCTAGGGTGCTTGATAAGAATGATATGTATTTCTCTACTGAATGTGTTGTGGTCGCAATTTTCTGTGAAAAACTGTGCTGTGATGACTTGCCATTGCATTGAGTGGAACAGCATTTTTTGGATGAGAGGATCTCATGCCGGTTTAACGGCAATACTGAAGTCATAGATGAGCTCCCGAATACTAATAGAACTGATATAGATAAAATTCTTCTACAACTTCCATCATGGCATCTGTTGATCATCTAATGCGATAAGGTTCAGTTGGCTCCAACCAAAATAGCAGTTGGGCCAAATTGCTAAACAGATATCAGAAGCAGTTACCTGTCTGAGCTCAGAAGCCTTGTTTTTGTCATGCTCCATCACGTAACTGCACCAAGAGAGAGGTGTCAGGGAAGCACAATCAGCGACCACTCATGATACAACCTATTACGACAGACGCAGAATCATACCCGACGGCATTGAAGAGGCAGCTGTTGTCCGAAGGGATGACTCTCCTCACAACAACGCCTTCCATTTCCACACAGCTACAGGAAGCAACGTCTGAATCACTGAAACAGGGAAGAAGATTCAGGGTCACGCTTGAATAGGACGGGTGCTGCACATATTTCAATCGACACTGTCCACTCGGGAATTAGGAAGCCAGATTGAGAAACAACTTGCAAAATAATAAAAGGAAATGCGCATGTACATACTACTGACTGCAGAACGAGTGTGCATTTTCAGTAAAGAAAAGACAGGAACAAGATGTTCAGGCTGGTTGATACAGTTTGGCACTGCGAACGCGTGATCTGCTGATTCGAACCGGCGAGGTCCGCTGGGACGGCGCCTTCTGCCGGCTCGGCGCTAGAACGAGGCAAACGAGACGGTGTGCGTGATCAGGCGAGCGATCCACCCACTTGCCAACTACCACCAAGAAACGACCAATTCGAACCAGCGCCGCAGTATCAGATGGCACGCACGCGAGGTTTCAAGGGGCTCGGGCGTTCGGGAGCTACGGCGAACGAGAAGCAAGAACGCGGATTCAGCGGGGCGGAATCACACGCAGGCAAACCTCGCACGCAGGAGATGAACAAACATGTGCGTACGTACGTACCGAGGAACGGGGCGAGGGATTCGGCTGAGGGGCGCGGCCGGGCGGCCTTCCGGAGGAGGAGGAGGAGCGGGCGGCAGGTGCGGCGGAATCGGCCGATGGAGCTGTGAATTGGGGGAGGGGTAAGAGGGGGGGAGGAAGAGATGTATGAAAACGGGCGAGGCCGGAATGGGAAAGAGAGAAAGAAAGAAGATGACGACGGGAGGAAGCAAGGAACCTGCTGGGTTGGGTGCTGATCTGTAGGAGGGGCAGGCAAGTTGCGCGCGGATCTGCCACGCCTCTCTCTCTCTGTTCCCTTTGGGGGTTTGGTGGTTTCTGCGACTCCCCGGCCCACAGGTGTGTGTGTCTCGCAGCGCAGCGCCGAACAAGCCCATCACTTACCACATGCTTGAGGGCTACACGAGAGAACGTTCTTCAACCAGCTTTGAAGCTTGTGTATTTTGTTTTAACCAAGTTCTGTTTGGAACGGCTTCGCTTATTAAAATTTAGCTTCGCTTAGGGCGTAAGTTTTCTTTTGAAAACACACGTATACCCTACGCTATGAAATTTAGCGGGGAGTCATTATAAAGATCTCGCTATTGATGGAAACGTATCCTTCTAATAAAATAAAATTCACCTTTTCAATAGGACACCTTAGCATCAAATCTGTAGTTTGATCTCTGGTAAGCTCGCGATACTACAGTCATTCTAACCATCTCATCATGGATAGGTTCTTTAAAAAAACGCAAGTCAAACGGTGTAGTTTTATGGTGTGTCACTTCATAAAAGAAGCTCAAATCTAGGATCCATCCAGTTTTCGTGAAGCTTTTCAAGGGGGTGCTTAAAAAACTCCGGTTCAAATAGTCTTTATGAAATTGGAGGAAAATTATCCATCGCTCCCATCGATAAGTGGATACCCTTCTTACTTTAGAGTGGGAGCCATGACACAATAGAACTTTCCCACCCACCGCAACTTCATATTTTTTTGAATCTAAAGCTAACTGAAAGTCAAACATGATCCACTACTAGTTGTAAATTTGATGAAATGGAGATTATTTTAAAAGAATGGAGCAGTCCCAAACAAGCACTTAAGCTAAGTTTCTTTCATTAACCAATTGTCATAGTAACAATAGATGACTGCAAAAGCCAGACAAGGTGGCCACAGTCTAGAGATAACACAATTCGAGCTAAGCCATGAACATAGGTTTTATTGTTCAGTGAACTGATTATTTGCGTAAGCATTTGCCCCAAAAAAGGCGGAATCTCCAAAAGGAAGCACGCCTCCTCGACAGCCCAGGAGCCACGGTACACAGGATGGATGGACAGAGCCCGTTGCTTTTGCCCACTACCAACTAAAAATCTTGGCCCTGTTGTTCCACTATTCCTCGTCCCTACCCCCAACTTCCCTTTGCAACTTTGCATCCACGCAGATAGGAGTTGTGAATATATAACTGGAAATCCACATATGTCATCGGGCGGCAATGGATATATACAACCCCACAGAAGAAAAGGATAGCTCAGCATCTATCACTTTGTGAAAAATATTATGGCATCCAAGCAAGATGCCAGCAAGTTGCCACTGGAACACAGCGGCAGTAGCATTCAAGTGGGCAGAGGCAGTGGCATTCTGAAGGTACACTTCTGCAGTTCAGTTCAGGCACATGATTTTCCTTTACAGGAACCCACGGGACAAGCTCCGGGCGGGCGTCCTTGTACCATTAGCGACCACGAAGCTCAAAGCAACGTGACACGCATGAGCCCTGGCCCTGGCGGTTTATCACGCGCTCGGGCTTTTTCGAGGAAAATGCTGCGAGAAGGCATTATCACACCTGGGTGTATGAGTGCGTAATGAGTGTTTCTTCAGATGGCAGCAGTGAATAAGATGTGGTATACTTTGTCCCCATTCCTAAATGAGAAGGGGAGGTTGGTGCCCTCACCGCGCTGTTCAGTGGCAGGGAAGAAGTTCGCGTCTTAGCTTGGAAAGCTAATCTGACAAATACGCTGCCCGCAGACCCCGTTCCTGTTAAACAAAGCAAACAGAAGTTCAGTCAATAATTCTACTTATGATTCCACAAGTGTCATATGCTCACTCCTTGCTATATTTGATTGTAAAAGCCACATGAATTTCAAGACATTAAACATGCTGATATCTAGTGCTGCCAAGTGATAAAAGCAATTGATGGGATTTCCTTACCAGTTTGCATGAAAATCAGCCATTTTGCCAATCGAGGTTAACAGTGATGACAAAGAGGATCTAAGACAATTAGTCTGGATAGAACCATGATATTGGTAGCTCCAATTCAAGGTCAGGAAGCATATGTCTCAGGAAGCATATGTTTCTTCAAGAGCTACATCTGAAAATTCTCAAGTGGATTTCTCTTCGGATGCTACATTTGAAAAGAATACAAAAAAAAAAGTCAGCTCACTAAGCTTCAGAAATCAATAATGACTGATATATAATAATAAAATAATCTCATGAAAACCTAAACCAGAGAATCTGAAATATTTGAGAGGATAAATAATATTAAGACAAGAGCAGATGAAGTAGGAAAACAGGTCAAAATCAAACCACATATGGGGACAGGACATTTAGAGCGACCATAGGGTTTACCAGGCCCTACTAGCCCTAACTGACGCTGATCAAGGAAGGAAAATATGCACATAAGTAACACTTTGGAGCACAAGAATGTATGTCTTGCTACCTAACTCATTCTCAAAAAAAAATGATATTGTCATTCCTATTGCCTATATGAAGATTGATCTCTATCTAGCAATCAACATGCTCAAAATCTAGCTAAGAGTGGTGGCATCAATTATTCAACTTCACAATCATTTTTCTACAATTTTAACCATGAGAATCATGACATCCTGAAATAACATTTGGTAAGATACTAATGTATTCATGCAATAATTTCCTAACCCATCAAATGATAAGAGCAACCCAATTGAGAACTGACATGCCCACCTCCAAATCACAAACTCATGAAAGAAGCTTCTGATGCAACCAAACTCTGACCAGGTGGCTTTCTGGGACTGGTACAATTTCTTATCTTCCTTCTAATGGAATCAACTTCATGCCACAGGTTCTGGTTAGCATAAATGTTGGACAGAAGCACACCAGCACCTCCCTTATAGGAACAAACAAAATCGATTTTCTTTAGAACTAGTTCCCCAATCTCCAGTTCATTACTGACACTGCACGCACTCAGCAATGCTCCGAGAACTGCCAAGTTTGGCTCAACAGGGATGCTGTCAATAAGCTGATAAGCACGCGAAAGAAGCCCTGCCCTGCTGAAAAGATCCACCATGCAACCATAGTGCTTAATATCTGGGGTGACCTTGTACTCACTCGCCATGGAATTGAAGATTGATATCCCCTCATCCACCAGTCCAGCATGGCTGCAAGCAGACAGAACCACAACGAAGGTGGTCGAATCCGGCAGTACTCCCACCTCTCGCATTCTTAAAAACAAAGCAACCGCTTCTTTGCCATGTCCATGAGAAGCCAACACTGAAACCATCGTCGTCCATGAAAGTAGGTCCTTCTCATGCATCAAGTTAAACAGAGCACGAGCTGACTCTATGCCACCACATTTTCCATACATATCCATCAGTGCATTCGTCACAATCAACTCGCCTCGAAACCCCATCTTCTCCACATAGCTGTGCAGCCCCTTAGCATACTCAAGGGAGCCAAGACCGGCGGATGCAGAAGCGACCGACACAAATGTTGCCACATTAGGCCTTGCAGCCTCCTCACTGCCTCTCATTTCCTGAAAGACCTCAGCAGCTTGAAGGTGCATCCCAGAGTCCACATAACCCGAGATCATGCTGGTCCATGCAACCACATCCCTCGCCCGCATTTCATCGAACACCCTGCGGGCTGGAGCAGCCGAGCCACAGGCAAAGTACATGTTCATCAGCGCCGTCTGCGTGAAGATATGGGAGCTGTAACCAAGGCGGACACTTTGCCCGTGTAGGGACTGGCTCAGTGGAGGGTCGCTGCCTGAACAGGCATGGATCAAGAAGGGGAGGGTGTAGGTGTCCGTGGGAACGCCTCGGCGGCGCATTTGATCGAACAGGCGGAGGGCGAGGCTTGGAGGCGACGCGCGTATGAGCGAGTTGAAGGAGAACGGCGAGAGGGAGGAGGCGGGGAGGTGGGAGAGAAGGAGGAGGGAGAATGCGAGGGAGAGGCGCGAGGAGGCGAGGAGGAGGCGGGAGGCGACGAAGGGGTTGCCGGCGAGGCCGGAAACGAGGCAGTGGGAGAGGACGGGAAGGAGGGCGCAGAGGGATGCGGTAGGATGGAGGAGCGGGAGAAGGCGGCGGTGGCGGCGGAAGAGGGCGTTGGCCGCCGCCCATGCCGGAAGGGGAGGACAAGGCGGCGGCGAAGCCATGCATGTAACCGGCAGCCCCGTGGTCTACGTGTCATGGAGTAGTGATTAGGGCTCTCCCAATCGGAAATGGCATTTGGATCCTGAGCTCCATTGCTTCCTTAATTTTTAAAATTCAAAATTTTAATTTTTAGGTTTCAAAAAAATTTGAAAAAACACACACCTGTACATATAGATGTATATTACTTATTTGTAAAGTTTCACGGTGAAATATGTTTGTATGCGAGATACACAAAAATGCAAAAACCTTGTATTTCTAGCAAATATACTATTCACTATTAAAGTACATGAATTTTTCTTTTTTGTGTAGCTCACACCAAAGCGTATTTCATCATGAATTTTTCCAGAAATGTTGTATACACCTAAATGTTCATGCGTATTTTTTCAGAATTTTTTGAATCTTAAAAATATGTTTTTCAAAATTTTCAAAAAACGAGCTCATTGAAGCTCGGGATCCAAAAATCCTCACTCTCTCCCAATGCATTGTTTCTTAGCATAATATTATAGGCACAATCTCTACTCCTAAAGGGGGAGTTCGTACGTCGTCTCGTCGACACCCGAACTCCCCCTTCGACCGAAAACCCCCTCCCCCTCTCTCGGTCTCTCCCTCCTCCCGCGTCTCCCAACTCTCGCCGGGGTACGGGACGAGCTATGTCGCCGGCCATGGAGCCCCCCTCCTTACCCACGGGAGAGAGGGGCAGGGTCTCCTCGTCAACTCCTCCCCCTTTCTCCACTTCCCTTGCCCGATTCCCCCACCCATCACGTCTTCTCCTCAGAACCCTAGCCGCCGCCGTCAGTTATCTCGAGATCCCGGTCGCGTCCTCCGCCGCGATATAGGGTGGCTACGTGCTCGTCCCCGCCCTCCTTTGTATAGCTGGCCCATGGGGAGGAGAAGGGCATGACATGGACAAGGAGGACCCTGCCATGGACCAAGATGCGGCAGACGGGAAGAATGGAGCTGGGGCTACCAGGTGGCGGCCTCCTCCTCTACCTCGATCCCGACTCCGAGCGCACCGACGTCGGCCTCCTCCTCCACCCCAACCCCGACTCCGAGCACGGCGGCCGCCGAGCTCTGCCTCCTCCTCCCCTACACGCCTTCCTCCAGCACGGCAGTGGAAAGAGGGTTGCAGCGGGAGCGACGCTGCAACGCACATCCGTCCCAACTCGCGCCGCCCCTCACCACCTGTCTCATCTCCTTCCTCGACCTGCAAGGTAAGCACGCCTGCAGGGAATACACCCAGCCATGGCAGAGCTAGGGCCCCCCTTAAGTGACATATTCACCTTCATCTTTACCATTATATCTTGATTGATTGAGTTACACCTGCAAGATTTATTATGTGGAGGTAGCTCCAAGTATTTTCTGAATTTGTTTCTTTTTGCCATGAGGTTGCAGATATATGCACCAGCCGTTTGTGTAAATTCCTGAGGAGAACTACTCAGGGAGGACATGTGCGAGAGAGCGAGAGGCTCCTCCTCTTGATCGCCAAGGTGGCTGATGGCTGGCAGCGTACCTGCCTTGTCTACTTTGACTCTTGTTTTCTTTCTTCATTTATCTGTTGCATGTTCAGTGGTCATCTGGCTGTATATCAGGACCAAAAAACTGAACTTGCTTTTTATATATGCCTTCTGCTTCCTAATCCATGCAATTCTTGGTTGTTCTTGTAACAGACCACTTGCAATAATTATAAAACATCATGTAACTTTACTTTGTCTGTTGGCTTTGTAACTTCACATGGTGGTTGTCCATGACATTTCATGTGGTGATTTTAAATTGCATTGGGATTGGAGCCCTTTTTGGTGTGATTCAAATTGCTCCCAAGTTGTTTCAAGTGCCCGGTTCATGCGATTGTTCTGTTTGCATGCCAACTCCCCTAGATCCCAATCTTG
The DNA here is from genome assembly GCA_950022295.1 of Bromus sterilis. Taxonomy (NCBI): domain Eukaryota; kingdom Viridiplantae; phylum Streptophyta; class Magnoliopsida; order Poales; family Poaceae; genus Bromus; species Bromus sterilis. The sequence goes on along the minus strand of OX465599.1, from coordinate 274,757,635 downwards.
GCCCATCCTTTTCTTTTGCAAGGCCAATAGTTTTCAAATGGTCAAATCATTTTTGTCATCACGAAAAGCAGTGGTTGTAGTTCAAAGTGGATTTGAATTTCAAAACAGCTCCACTTTTTAGTTGTTGCAAAAATGTCCAAACCAATTTTATAAATTGGCTAATATTACAAGGATAATTTTACATATTTTTATGTATTTTTAGCCCTTGTAATTAATTTGGGAAAACCCCAAAGTCCTTTTCTGTTTTATTAAATGGAAAAGGGTCCAGATAGGGGGCTTTTTTTTCTTTTCTATTTTCCTTCCGAGACTCAGCCTAGCCCACCTGGGCCTGATTTCCTCTCGGCCCAGCCGCAACGAACCGGTACGCTCCCCTCCCCTTCTTCCTCCTCCTTTCCAGCGTGGAGCTCCCCTTTTCCCCTCTCCTCTCTCATAGCGAGCTGCCACGGCGACAGGTGGAGCCCCGACGCCAGCGAGACCTTCCCCCTCCATATAAGTGCGTGGAGAGCGCCCTGGAAACCCCAGGAGCCCATTCCCCCCCCTCCATTTTCTTTTCTCGCCGCCGCCTGCGACCTCGACACCCTCCCCTGTTTCTGCCATGGACGCCGGCGTGTAGCCGGAATTCATTGCCGTTCGGCCGCGTCGTCAAGGAGGAGCTCGCGGAGGGCTTCTTCCCCGTCGTCTTCGTCTTCCCCGAGCAGCAGCCTTGCCGTAGGGCCCGAGGTGGAGCCGCGACGTTCTCTTCTCCCGCGGGCGGCTTCTTCCTCAGCGTCGACGACGCCGACCTCGTCCGTCTCCGCGTGTCCGCGAGTTCGTCTCCGTCCTCCCCTGGGTGAGCTTCGACTTCTCTGTTCCAGTAGAGCGTTAGGTTTTTCTTCTCGCGCCGCATCGGTAGCCTCTGCAGTAGCTCGTCGCTAGTAGGTTCTCGTCGCCGCCGTGCCCGGGGCATGAACCGTGGGTGCGTGCACGCTTGCCAATCGCGTCCGGGACGCGCATATGGACACCAAGGGGCCTCCTTTTGCCCATGCGTGTCGCGCCCCCCTCGAATAGCTCATCCTCTGCAACCGCGAGTCCGCGTTTCCGCCGTGGAGTTCCGGCGAGGTGTTCGTCGCCGTCAGCGAGCCCTCAGGTGCAGTCCAGGGAAAAATGGAACCCCGGTGGATCCATCTAGCCATAGCATCCCTTTGCGGGGTCTCTGGTGCACTGCATCCGACGCTAGTTTCGTCGAGAAGTCGTCGGCCACCGCGTCTGAAGAAGATCTTTAGAGCAGGTCATGTCGTCGCCGCTCTGTTCCCGTGGTGCTTGCGTGCTCGTCACAGCGCTGCCGTGTCCGTTGTTTGCGCCCAGGTGTTGCTGGATGTTCCCCCTCGGGTTTCCCCTTGCTAGCTCGTGAGGAGGTGGCCGGAGCACGAGTTGGATGTCGCCGTAATCCCGCCTCCGCGGCTCTGTCTGAACGAAGTTCAGTTTCGTCAGAGGTTCTGAACTGTTGTGCTTCAGTTTTCTTTTCTTCAGAGACCGTCCGAGCATAGTTATGTATAGCGCAACCTTGCCTTACTGTTCGTAATCCTCGTCGTAGCGCAGTGGTGTGGCGCCCTGGGTTTCTTCCAGGAGGTCTCGGGTTCGATCTCCCCCTGGAGAAAAACCCATCCTTTTTGTTCCTTTTGTCCAGCGTAGGAGTTGGGTTCAGCCCAAAAAAAAATTTCTCTCTTCGCCGTGGGCGTTCGGGAGAGCAGGCCGCGGTGCTGGGCCCAGTTCCTGGCAGAAAGCAGCCCAGAGGGGCTCTCCCCCTTTCTTTTTTTTACTTATTCCTTTTGTTCTTTTTTTCATTTGAATTTGAGTTCAAGTTCACTCCTGTTTGAGCCATTGTTCAAAATTCTTCATGCATTATATCAAATTGGGGTAGAAAAATCTACTGATCAACGTGGTCACCTATGTTTTTATGTTGGAGTTGCATAAAAATTTGGAACAAATGTGGAGGGGAGTTGCACCCACATGTGACCTTGCCATGTTGGATTTGGCCCCTTGTCAACTTTGAATTCTTGTTTGGGGTCCCACAAGTTGGCACACCCATGCATCCTTCCATGTTTCATCTTGCCACATGATCAACCACATCTTGCACCCCATGTGGCCTTCCTTTGATACTCCCTTGGTGCCAATTTCACCGACACTTTCTCCGTCTCCAGAATCGATAGAATTTATTTCACGATGCTTATTTTTGATTAATTGTTGATATTGTTTAATGCCATGTCATGTTGCCATGTTACTTACACCAAAATTAAGGCTAAGACCGAAGCCATTCAACGTAAATAAATTGCATATGAAGTTGTTGACGTGTCGTCACCACCTTCATTTAAATTTGACTAGATAGGGTCACATCATGCCTATTAAAATTGATCATATCATCTTTGCCCTGCATTGCACCCGTTGCTTACTTGTGTGCCTTTTCCTTGCCGGTACTTTACGTTAGCACCTGACACTGCCGAGGAGACTTACGTGGAGGTTTCCGACACCGAGCCCGAGGACCCTGCTATGTCTGCTCCGTCGACCGATTACCCAGGCAAGGGGGAGATTTATACCATTACTTGATACCTTTCTGCCTACCTGCCTAGCTGTAGTCTAAAACGTTTGATTGATCATATCCACCTTGTTCATGCCATAATCAAACCAAACAACCATGATCCCCACATCCCAGCAAAACCATTATATTGCTAAGTTACTGCTGCTCAACCATTGCTTAATATGAGTAGGAAACTTGCTGCTTACCCTATGCTATGGTTTGGGATATCATGTTATTTAAAGAAGTTGGTTGATATTTATTATTATTATGATGTTAATTATACTTGACGAATGATGGGAGACCGGGCTGTTCCCGCCAGGTGTTTTGTTCCATTTGAGTCACCTAGGTCCCGAGTTCCGGGTATTGTGTTTCTTGACGAGCGTGCCTAATCGTGTGTGGGATTCTATGGGGTCCCCTTGTCTTACCTACCTAGCTTCATACAGTTCTAGTGGTGGCCCGAGCTGATTTACTATTTGCAAACGTGTGTGTGCTTGGTTGGTACCCCAGCTGTTTTCGAAACAACTCGGACCAACAGAGACATAGTTCCTCTGGTTGGTCCACACTGGTGAGCTAGGGAAGTCCCCTGTTATATAGGTGAGACTAAACCCGACCTTGGCCATACGGTAGAGGCCGATTCGAGAGCGCGGTCGGCTTTTGAGTTGGATGTCGACTCACCGGGGGCCACCCGGAATTGTGCGTTGTTAGTTAGAGGGACTCTGACGTTCCGGAGTTTCAGGCGTTTACCTAGCCAAGTGGAAACCGGGCGTACATGCGAAGCCTATGATGGGCAGTTGGTACACCCCTGCAGGGTTAAATCTTTTCGAAAAGCCGTGTCCGCGGTTATGGACGACTTGAGACCTACTCCTTGTTCATAGAATAACATCAAATTTGAATCATAATTAAAACTTGCCTACCGTGTGAGTGCCTTGGTTGCTTTTCTTCGTCCAGGGGGACCGAGAGAAGATCCAGGTTGTGTTATGTTTGACGTAAGTAGGTGGATAGCAGACTTATGACGCGATGTCACGTGCATTCTTGGGTCTTACCCCTACTCTAATAGAACGATAACCACCATATATGCTAGTGCGGCTGCAACCTTTACCTTTGTCTTGTCTTACCGTAGGGAGTTAGTTATCCTGTAATGATATAATCTCACCCCTGTTTTCCTTTTGTGCTTTTACTGTTTTGCCTGATCGGCCGCTGCAGTTGACTACTACCTCGACCCGAGCACTGGACGATACTTCGTGGAGGTGCCCCCGGAGGATGACGATGAGGACGACCTCGTCCAGTAGATCCTATAGTTGGGTTCCGACGATCCGTGGGTGGACTCTTTATGTGCAGCCCTCTCTAGGGCAATTTGGATTTTGACCGTACTCGGTCGTGATTGTCTTCCGCTTGTTGCATGATGTACTGTTGGGTCCACGGACCTCTGAGATGATGTAATAAATTCCAGTGGCGATGTATGCCCTGGACTCTATATATTTATGTCTTAGTATAAAGTTCATTGTTCTTATATCTGTTGTCGAGAATCCGGCAGCGACACGAGTGCGAGTGTCGTGAGTTGGTGGCCTTTTATGTGCTACTAACTTGAGCGGGACGCGAAAGCGACTAACTCGAGTTAGCATCGCATCGGGGGCCTTACACCTTGGTATCAGAGCAGGACTGACTGTAGGAACCCTTACTGGCCGAAGTTGAGTCTAGAAACTGTTTTGTAGTTATTAAGGAAAAATCGGAGAGTATGAACTCTTTCTTTTTCTTCTTACGCCACCCTCCCACCCCTTTTTCCGTGAGGAAGTGAAACGTTGTTTTCTCTCTACAACTTATCCCCTTTCAAACAAATCTAGGTTCTCATTTACATGAGGCTCCGATTCCTCTATAATTTTTTGCTAGCGATGAGAAGGGTTGGCGTACGTTGAGAACACTGAGCCGCCACTTGGGGTTGACAGCTCCACCTCGCTTACGGCGTACCTCAGGTGAAACTCCTATACAGGGATGGTTGGCATCCTCTGGATGTGGTTCCTCCCCCTATAGGAGACCGCTTCGGCGGGCCGCTCAGGGCAGATGTCTCAACGTTCAGGTCTTCAACCACTCGTATATATTGTTGTGTGCTCGCTAGCAGATTATTATCTTGGATTCGGATGATCTCGGTTTGGGAATTCCAGTAGCACCTAGCTTTCGACTTTCCGGGTTAACCTTGGTGGAATTTCAGCCTTCAGCTTTCTCGTACCTCGTGAGGAAGTTTTGTTGTCAATATTGCTTTATCTTCTGGTTACGTCAATGTTTCAACCATGTTCTCATAAGTGTTCCTGTATACAGGATGCCAAGAGCGAACATGCCGCCGCCAGAGAACCCTCTCCTTGGGGAGGCTGTGACCGCAGTGGCTCAGGGCGCAACTGCGATCTTACAGATGCTGCAGAACCAGACCGCCCAGAGGAATGCTCGACCACAGTACACCACTCTGCAGTAGTTCCTTGCTATCAACCACCCCCCCCCCCAGGTTCTCCGAGGCTCGAGACCTGCTGGAGGCGGATGACTAGATCGCAGAGATCAAGAAGCACTTCAATGCAAACACCGTCAGACCAGTCGACTACGTCACCTTCGCCTCGTTCCAGCTTCAGGGTGCAGCAGCCAGCTGGTACGATACCTACAAGGCCAACAAGGGCGATGCTGTCATCACGTGGGCAAACTTCGTCGCAGACTTCAGAGCAGCACATATTCCGAGTGACTTGATGGACAGGAAGCGAGAGGAGTTCTTGGCTCTGAGACAGGGCGACAGATCAGTTCAGGAGTACAACCTCGCCTTCGTCAGGCTCGCCAGGTACGCTCCAGAGGAGGTCAACACTGAGGCCAAGAGGATTGCCAGGTTCCGTGGAGGTCTCAGCACAGAGATCAAGTACGCACTCACTCAGTGCAGCCCCACGCTGTTCTCACAGTTCGTGGATCAGGCTATCCGCCAGGAGTCAGCCAGAGCAGAGTGGGATGCAGACAGGAAGCGCCAGCGAGAGAACAGTTCCGCAGTGATGGTCCACAATAAGGCAAAGACGTGGGTCACAGAGGTGATGTCTACGCACGCTTCTATTCTTGTAGACTATGTTGGGCCTCCAAGCGCAGAGGTTTGTAGGACAGCAGCAATTTCCCTCAAGTGGATGACCTAAGGTTTATCGAACTCAGGGAAGTAGAGGTTGAAGATGGTCTCTCTCAAGCAACCCTGCAATTAAGATACAAGAAGTCTCTTGTGTCCCCAACACACCTAATACAACTAGGAGTTGTATAGGTGCACTAGTTCGGCGAAGAGATGGTAAAATATGAGTGATAGGTGTGGCAAAACAAAGTAATATAAATCTGTAATAAAAAGTGCAGCAAGCAAGCAAGTGATAAATGTGAGCACAAACGGTATTGAAATGGTGGAAACAAGGCCTAGGCTTTATACTTTCACTAGTGGCAACTCCCAACAACATTAACATAGCCTAATCACATGATATTTCCCATAAAACATGCAATGGAGACGTACTCGGAGGTCATTCCTTTGTGGTCAAGAGAGGACGAGAATTGTGTAGGGCTACAAAAGCACACCTCAGAGTTCGTAGTTCTCATCTATGGATTTCCCAATGTCACCGCGGCCATCCAAAGAGAGTACCACAATCATCACAACATATCTAAAGGATAGTCAAAGACAAGCACCAAGAGACTCTCAATCTTCAATCCACACACAAAAGAGGAAATCACTCATGATAATATTCTTCTAACCCATGTCCAATAGACCGCTGTCAACTTGGTCTCGGAGATTATACTAGATAAGATCAATTGAGTACATCAATCTAATACATAGGGGAAGGGGAAATATCATGGGATCACCCTAGATTAGCATAGCCTATGATCACAACAAAGATCACATCATGGGAGAGAGAGAAACCACATAGATCAAGATATAAGCCTTAGCCCCGAGGGGAACTACTCACACATGGACATGGTGATAGGGAGAGTTGTTGATGGAGAGGTGCAGCCCGGAGAAGATGAAGGAGATGGCGGCGGCGGCGGCCACGACGGCGGCGACGGCCACGGCCACGGCCACGGCGGTGGCCACGACCCTTGGGGGCAGCGGCCCTTGACCCCTTCTTCTTCCTTAGAGATGGTGCTGCTGTGGAGATTGATCTCCCCCTCAAGACGGCTGCCAAGGGGGAGGAATTTTCGTGGTGCCCTTTGACCTAGGTTTCCTCTCTTTATATAGACTCTTGGATTCCCGTCATCCAGATTACGTCTTCTGTATTTCGGGGTTTCTGGAAGCATCCGAACTCCGATTGGGCCGAATTTTATGTCTAAATCCATCGGAAAAAAATTCCCTACAATTTTTTAGTTTAAAGTTTTTCCGTTTGAGGCCGTCATCTAGCGTTTCCGAGGCAATCTTTAAAACCTGTCTGGTGGGGACAGATTTCGGGAAAGTTAGAGTCCAACTCTTACAAGGCTTCCTTTTGTGATCTTTCCTTTATCCAAGTAATTTCTACACATAAAGTAGAAAAACAAGAACTTGTGCACTCTTTCAACCATTAATAGGTTAGTTCCAAAATATGCTATAAATATATATGAAAGTATATAAAAAACATAGCAATATCACACAAAACATGCATGGAGCAAACATAAATTATAGATATGTTTGAGACGTATCAAGAGGCACCACCGCAGAGGCAGCAGTTTCAGCAGAGGGGGGGGCAGTTGTCCGCACTTTTTCCTGCCCTCCCGTTCCAGTTCAGCACGGGCCTCGCTCTACACCACCACACGCGAGGCCACCCAGGCCGCAGCAGCAGCCCAGGCCGGGCGTGATCTTCTACAAGTGCAAAGAGCCGGGGCACACTTCCCCCAACTGCACCGATCCGCGCTTTGCTCGACTCCCACCGCCTCCACCTCGCTCTACTCCGAGCACCGCGATGGTGAAGGCACAGCCACGTGCAGTTCGAGTGAACAACGTGATGCTCTTAGATGCTCAGCAGTCTTCAGAGATCGTTCTTGGTAGGTGGCTTGTGTGTTCAGTTCCAGCGGCAGTGTTGTTCGATTCCGTAGCTTCTCGCTCCTTTGTTTCCAAGTCCTTTGCACGTGCACATGATTTGCAGTCAGAGATGATGTCGTCGCCTATGGCTATCTCTACCCCGGGATCTAAGTTGAGTTCAGCTGTGAAAGTTCCTGATGTGCAGATCCAGATTCAGGGTCTCCTTTTCTCCGCTTCCTTGATTTTGCTTCCACGTTCCGACATTGATGTCATTTTGGGCATGGATTGGCTTGTGCAACACAAGGCCAATATTGATTTTCCAACCAGATCAGTGAAGTTGACACATGATTCAGGTGCAGAATTCTTGTACACTTGTGGCTATGACAGGACCATCACAGTTGTACGCCTTGAACGCAGGAGTTGCACCTTTGCTCGAAGAAGTCAAAGTTGTCTGTGAGTTCCCAGATGTCTTTCCGGAGGAGTTGCCAGGAATTCCCCCAGTTCGAGCTATTGAGTTCCTTATTGAGCTAGAGCCTGGTACCCAGCCGATTTCTCGGCATCCGTACAAGATGTGTTCGAAGGAGTTGATTGAGCTCAAGAAGCAGTTGACAGAGTTGGAGGCAGGCGATTTTATCCGCGCAAGCACTTCCCCTTGGGGTGCACCAGCTTTGTTTGTACAGAAGATGAATGGGACTAGCCGCTTGGTCCAGGACTATCGCGGTATCAACAAGAAAACCATCAAGAACAAGTACCCTTTACCCCGCATCAATGATCTGTTCGAACAGTTGAATGGGGCCAAGGTGTTTTCCAAGCTTGACTTGAGGATGGGGTATCACCAAATCCGTGTTCGTGAAGAGGATATTCCCAAGGCCGCGTTCATCACACGTTATGGGCTGTATGAGTTCACAGTCATGACTTTCGGCTTCTCAAATGCCCCTCCGACATTCATGAGAGCTATGAACTATTTTTTCCAAGAATGGCTTGATGTGTTTGTGATCCTCTACCTCGACGACATTCTTGTCTATTCCAAGTCAGAGGCTGAGCATGAGGAACATCTACGCCTGGTGCTGCAGAAGTTGAGAGAGCACCGGTACTATGCCAAGTTCTCCAAGTGTGAGTTTTGGCTGGACAAGGTCAATTTTCTGGGTCATGTTATCTCCGCTGAGGGAATTGCGGTTGATCCAGAGCGAGTCCGCACTATTCAAGAGTGGGCTCCGTCGAAGAACGTGAAGCAGCTAAGGAGTTTCTCGGCCTCGCCAGTTATTGCAGGAGGTTTGTGCAGAATTTCTCCAAAATAGCGAAGCCAATGACTGAGTTGTTGTGCAAAGGCAAACGGTACACTTGGTCACCAGCTTGCCAGTCAGCCTTCGAGGATTTGAAAGAGAAGTTGACCACAACCCCAATTCTCACGCCGCCAGATCAGTCACGGCCTTTTCAGGTGTTTTGTGATGCCTCATTGCAAGGTCTAGGCGGAGTTTTGATGCAAGGAAGGAATATTGTGGCATATACCTCACGACAGTTGAAGACGAGTGAGAGGAATTATCCCACGCATGACTTGAAGCTTGCAGCAGTTGTGCACGCTTTGATCACTTGGCGACACCTCCTCTTAGGGAGGAAGGTGGATGTGTTCACCGACCACAAGAGTCTGAAGTACTTGTTCACTCACCCAAATCTGAAACTTGAGGCAAAGAAGATGGCTTGAAACCATTACCGAGTACACAGTTGATATTCAGTACACGCCTGGGAAGGCAAATGTCATAGCTGATGCGTTGAGCCGCAAGGGCGATTGCAATAATATCCAGGTGCAGAAGATCCACCCTGACTTGTGTGAGTCCTTTCGAAGGCTCAATCTCGAGCTAGTTCCAGCAGGCTACCTTGCCAACCTTTTGGTAGAGCCCACTATCCATGAGAAGATTCGTGAAGCTCAGTATGGCAGCTCAATGATACAAAAGATCAAGCAGGGTATTGCCGCCTCAGTTCCAAAGTGTGGTTGCTTTTAAGTGCATAATGACGACACCGTGTTGTTCGAAGAGCGAGTTGTTGTTCCCAAGGAAGGAGATCTTAGAGAGGTCATAATGAAGGAAGCCCATGATTCCAAGCTATCGATTCACCCTGGCAGTACGAAGATGTATCAAGATCTCAAGCAAAGCTTTTGGTGGACTCGTATGAAGCGGGATGTTGCCCGTTACGTGTCTCAGTGTGATGTGTGCAGGAGAGTGAAGGCACAACACCAGAAGCCTGCAGGGTTGCTTCAGCCACTTGAGATTCCGCAGTGGAAATGGGATCATATAGAGATGGATTTCATCTAAGGCTTCCCTTTGTCGCAAAAGAAGAACAATGCTATCTTTGTTGTCATTGACAATCTTTCCAAAGTTTCCCACTTCTTTCCAGTGAAGGACTCCATTTCAGCAGCTCAGTTGGCGGATTTGTACACCGCAAGAGTTGTATCTTTGCATGGCATCCCCAAGAAGATCAGTTCCGGTAGAGGCAACCTTTTCACCTCTAAGTTCTGGCAGGCCTTCCAAAAGGCGATTGGCACGATAGTGTTGTTCAGTATCGCTTATCACCCTCAGACAAGTGGGAAATTCGAGCGCGTGAACCAAATCCTCGAGGACATGCTTCGAGCATGTGTCATCTCCTTTGGCATGAAGTGGGAAGAATGCTTGCCGTATGCTGAGTTCTCTTACAACAACAGCTATCAGGCAAGTCTGCAGGCAGCGCCGTTTGAAGTCTTGTATGGCCGCAAGTGCAGGACACCTTTGAACTGGTCCGAGACAGGCGAAAGACAGTTCTTCGATCCAGATGTGATCCAGGAGGCACAGGACAGAGTGAAGATTGTCCGAGAGCACCTAAAGGCAGCACAGTCTAGGCAGAAGGCCTATTATGACAAAAAGCACCGTGGTGTAGCATTTCAGGTTGGTGATTGGGCGTACCTGAGAGTGTCTCCGTTGAGGGGAACTCACCGTTTTGGTATCAAAGGAAAGCTTGCTCCAAGATTTGTCGGACCTTTCCACATCCTTGAGACTAGAGGACCTCTTGCCTTTCGGCTCGAGCTTCCAGAGAGTCTGTCCATGGTGCATGACGTGTTCCATGTGTCCCAGCTAAAGCAGTGCTTCAAGAAGCCAGAGCAGACTGTTGACTTGGGCGACATACAACTGAGTGCGGACCTTTCCTACTCAGAGCGTCCAGTCCGTGTTCTTGAGACGTCCGAGCGCAAGACTCGCAACAAGACCGTCAAGTTCATGAAAGTTCAGTGGGCACATCATTCGGAGAAGGAAGCAACGTGGGAGCGTGAAGATCATCTCCTTTCTAAGTATCCTGAGTTGTTTCAGGCTTAGATCTCGGGACGAGATCCAGTGTTGGTGGGGGAGTGCTGTAACAGCCCACTTGCAATAATTATAAAACATCATGTAACTTTACTTTGTCTGTTGGCTTTGTAACTTCACATGGTGGTTGTCCATGACATTTCATGTGGTGATTTTAAATTGCATTGGGATTGGATCCCTTTTGGTGTGATTCAAATTGCTCCCAAGTTGTTTCAAGTGCGAGGTTCATGAAATTGTTCTGTTTGCATGCCAACTCCCCTAGATCCCAATCTTGGCCCATCCTTTTCTTTTGCAAGGCCAATAGTTTTCAAATGGTCAAATCATTTTTGTCATCACCAAAAACAGTGGATGTAATTCAAAGTGGATTTGAATTTCAAAACAACTCCACTTTTTAGTTGTTGCAAAAATGTCCAAACCTATTTTATAAATTGGCTAATATTACAAGGATAATTTTACATATTTTTATGTATTTTTCGCCCTTGTAATTAATTCGGGAAAACCCCAAAGTCCTTTTCTGTTTTATTAAATGGAAAAGGGTCCAGAGAGGGGGCTTTTTTTATTTTCTATTTTCCTTCCGGGACTCAGCCTAGCCCACCTGGGCCTGATTTCCTCTCGGCCCAGCCGCAGCGAACCGGTACGCTCCCCTTCTGCCTCCTCCTTTCCAGCGTGGAGCTCCCCTTTTCCCCTCTCCTCTCTCACAGCGAGCTACCACGGCGACGGGTGGAGCCACGATGCCAGCGAGACCTTCCCCCTTCATATAAGTGCATGGAGAGCGCCCTGGAAACCCCAGGAGCCCATTCCCCCCTCCATTTTATTTTCTTGCCGCCGTCTGCGACCTCGACACCCTCCCCTGTTTCTGCCATGGACGCCAGTGTGTAGCCGGAATTCATTGCCGTTCGGCCGCGTTGTCAAGGAGGAGCTCGCGGAGGGCTTCTTCCCAGTCGTCTTCGTCTTCCCCGAGCAGCAGCCTTGCCGTAGGGGCCCCGAGGTGGAGCCGCGACGTTCTCTTCTCCCGCGGGCGGCTTCTTCCTCAGCATCGACGACGCCGACCTCGTACGCCCCCGCGTGTCCGCGAGTTCGTCTTCGTCCTCCCCTGGGTGAGCTTTGACTTCTCCGTTCCAGTAGAGCGCTAGTTTCTTCTCGCGCCGCATCGGTAGCCTCTGCAGTAGCTCGTCGCCGCCGTGCCCTGGGCATGAACCGTGGGTGCGTGCACACTTGCCAATCGCGTCCGGGACGCGCATGCTTGATGTGCGAGGTGATGATGATTTCTCGCCCTTCGTTGGTAAACCCCAAGAGGAAGGTATGATGTAGCACAACAGAAAATTTCCCTCAGTAAAGATACCAAGGTTTGTCTCCAGTAGGACTCCGGAGATGATAAGTAGGTGTCAGCGGCGCAACTGACGCGGACCTGCACACAGACACAAATAACTTTGTTCCCAACGAAGTTTAGAGAGGTTGTCAATCTCTCCGGTCTTGTTGTTCACAAAGGGATAATGATAGCAACTGAAAGTAAAAGCAGAAAAGTAAATGAGTGTGGAAACAGTGATGAGGATATGGACCGGGATACGTGATGTTCACTAGTGATGTCTCTCTCCCAAAAGACGATAAAACTGCTATGCAAGGTGAACAAATTACAGAAGGGCAATTGACAGGATTATGAACGCACCGCAATGCTAACTATGCTACAAAAGAAAGGAAGAGGCTCAAAAGCATGGGCAGAACGCCAAAATAAGTAGACCGAAATCCAACTGCATCTACTACTAATCATCCACCTTGAGATATCTATCCAGAACATCTCGCTGGTATTAAGTTGCGAGCCCCACCCAAAGTGTAAACCCAAAACAACAGACAACTGCATTAAAAAGCACTTTGCGTAAAGTAAACAATCCTTGCAACCTCGGTTACAAGCACCGTTGTTTTCCCCCTTGTGGCAACAACACATCCCCTAGACTCATGTTTCTGTCACTCAAGCGTGTTATCAGGGGGCATGAACCCACAATTGAGCATAACGTTCCCTCTTGGAGTTACTACCTACTACTTGGCCAAAGCAATAAACAGCAACGGAGAACATGCAAGAATTACTTAAGAACAAAAATATAAAAGATAAGAACCAAATATATTACTCTATCACAATCTGAACATAATCTCATAATCCATTAGATCCCATCAAACTCAGCATAGCAACAACAGAAAGATTACAAAAGTGCCTCGATCATGTAGGGCAGCTCACGAGGTCTAAACCATGAAGAACAAAGAGGGGAGGAGAACATCACATAGCTACTGATCACGGACCCATGGTCCAAAGGAAACTACTCACGGCACATCCGGGAAGCATCCATGGTGGAGAGGAGACTCCCGGAGGTCGGCCCTCCCTCCGGCAGGGTGCCGGGAAGAGGTCTGCTGGTGCTCCCGATCTCGGAAGCGCGGCGGCGGCGTAACAGAGGCGAGATCGCGAAAAAGGGTTCTGTCATCGAGGGTTTCTCATCACGGAGAATATATAGGCGAAGGGGGGCAGCTAGGGGGGCCACCAGGGGTCCAGGCGGCCCCCTGGCACGGCCAGCCCCTAGGGCGCGCCACCAGGGCGCCTGAGCCCCTGGTGGTGGCCCTCTGGCCCCACTCAGGTTCTTCCGGAAGGTTCTTATGCACTGATTTTTTATCTGATTTTCCCAAATTTTTGGAGCACTTTTTATATGGGGGAAAACTGAAATAGAAAAACAGCAGAAAACAGGAACTGGCACTGTGGTGCACTGAGTTAATAGGTTAGTCCAAATATGATCAAAAGTGTATGAAAGTGTATCTAGATCATAGCAATATCACACAAAACATGCATGGAGCAAGCAGAAATTATAGATACGTTTTGGACGTATCAACATCCCCAAGCTTAATTCCTGCTCGTCCTCGAGTAGGTAAATGATAACAACATAATTTCTGTGGTGACATGCTAGCAACCATATAAGAACTTTGAAAATTAAAGCAATCAAGGTTAGAGATTCAATTCAAGTCATAACATGCAAGAGTCTATATTAGCATTGAAACAAGTAACAAAAGAACATTAGGTGCAAGAGCTCTCGCTGTCCGTAACTCGAATGTCTCCAAATGGTGTTTGCGTGCAAGAAGGGGGATAGGGAATATGAGAAAAATATTTATTTGTTGAGAACTCAATCTACTAAAGTTTCACACTTGGTCTTTTTCTGGAATCTTATCTTGACTCGTCCCTAGACCACTAGCCAGGTACAAGTCAATTTGATCCACTCCTTTTTCAATATTTTGAGCACTCATGCAATGGATGAGCGTAAGCACGAGAGTTGACACTTAGGTTGGCAAAGAGAGAAGTACGTAGGAGGAGGAAGACAAAAAATGATGAGAAAGGCTCACATCGATGAGGACAATCATAGGCAAGAGATGCCAAATGATAGATATGATGTGAGGAATAGGGATTGCCATGCAATGGATGCACATATGAGCTAGGAAGCTCTCGAATGGAACTAGTGGGGGTGCATCTAACTTGCTCGCTCATGAAGACCTAGAGCTCGTTTGAGGAGGCTCATCCTTGGAATATGCAAGCCAAGTTCTATAGTGTGAAGGTACCCACATAGCTATATGCATAATTATCATCTCTATGGAGTACAAGGATATAGAGGGAGTACTAGTGTGGATCTCTCAAAAGGATAGTAGTGTTGCCCCTTTCTCTTTTTTTTCCTTTTTTCTATTTTTTTGTATTTTTTGTGTGGCCTCAATGGCTCTTTCTATTGAACTCTCATTTGTCCTCTTTGGGATCTTTTATTGTGTCCACTTTGGGATCTTTTCCTCACTTAAGGGCAACACCCTATTTTACAAGAAGGTATAGGAAATCTTTCACACTTTACAAGGTACTCAAAATCATAAAGAAGATGTAACTATCATGATGTATGCAATGTATGTCGCTGCCAGTGTAGCAGGAACATGTATGACATGAAGATCAAGTCATGAAGAGGTTGAAGTTGCATGGCAATATATCTCGGAAAGGCTATGGAAATGCCTTGATAGGTAGGTATGGTGGCTGTTTTGAGGAAAGATATAAGGAGGCTTATGATGACAGAGCGTATCATGCCAAGGGTTTGGATGTACCGGCGAAGGTGGACACCAACTCTCGGAGTGAGAAGAAGGCAATGCACGACACGGGAGAGGCTAGCAAAATATGGTAAGGTGGAAGTGTCAACTATCAATACTTACATTAGTCCGAAGAACTCATGCACTTATTATCGGTAACTCTCAATCTAATAAGGAGGTTCACAAAGAGACAAGTACCCCGAGGAGGAGTGTATGGGGGTTTGGTTATCCTTGCGCATCCTCGACTCATGGTACGTGAGTGTTCTCTAATATTCGGTCCCTCCAAAGATAAGTGATCCATCTAGTAGTTAGAGTTCTCAACTAGTTTTTGTAGGTTTTGAAAATAAACACGGATTGCGCAAAATATGACACCTATTACTAATAGGCTAAAGCTCTTGACACCAAAAGTTCAGACATTACTCACATCAATACCTCAAAACTATTGCAAGTTACTACTAGAATTAAATAGCAACCTCAATTACCTACTTCCAAGACAAAACACAACTCAGTGCAACAACCAACTCTCTTAACAAGATAAACATGAAAACTAAAGAGAGTTCCAGCAACAAAATAAACAAAATCCAAGGATCTTGCTAAAGACAAACTACGACTAAAACTAAACATGGTAGCAACTACGAAAAAATAAAGAACACACAACAACAAAAAGATAAGCAGGAAAAATCCTATGATGTGTTCTAGATTGGAGTGGAGCGTGTTTCTCTCCCACACAAAGTAAGATGGGGTCTAACTTGTTATGACCAGAAAGAAAAACTAAAGAAAACTAAAAATAAAACCTAAGAGCGAGACGCTCCAAGCATAGCACATAACGCTTGAAGTGATAAAAATATAGTGAGACGAAGGACGAACTGATGATTGTTGATGGAGAAGGGGATGCACGGGGGAATCCCCAAGCTTAGACGCTTGAGTCTCCTTGAATATTTATTGGGGGTGCACGGGGGCATCCCCAAGCTTGAGCGCTTGACACTCCTGAATCTTCTTTCATCATCTTCCATCGCACACTTGAAAACTCCCTTCATACATAACTCATCATAAGCTGATTAGAGAGGTTAGTACCCTTAATAAAATAATTTTTCCCCACTGGATATAAAGATATTCTTGAAGATCTACTGTTTCTCAAGAGTGCCAAAAAGTTTTTGCAAAGAAAAAGCAAGCTTAAGGTTTGCAAAAGTGAAGAGAGGCAAAACGTGGCAGAATCTGTGAAAAACAGAACAACAGGTAGTAGAGAATTTTTTCGGGGCACTTCTGCAACTCAAATAAAAAAACTCAGAAAATACGAAAGTTTCAAAATTGTATAGATCATGCTGTCAAAAAAATTCAGATCAAAAAGATGATCTGGTGATTTTATTCGAATTTTTCTGTGCAGGGACAGAATCTGTTTTCTGGACAGCATGTCACAAATTTTGCTTCCCTTATCATAAGAGGCTATAACTTGGCACAAAGCTGAAAAATAAAGATACAATGATGTTGCTACAGTAGTAACAAACATCAAGACACAACAAAAGAAAAAAGAAAAACCTAAATTCGTTGCGGGCTGCCTCCCAAAAGCGCTTTCTTTTATGCCTTTAAGCTAGGCATGATGCAAAAAGAAGAATCAAGTTTTATCAAGAGAAAGAGAATAACTAGCCCGTGTAACGGACTCAAAAGGTAACTTGATTTTCTTTCTAGGGAAGTGTTCCATCCCCTTCTTGAGAGGGAATTGGAATTTTATATTCCCCTCTTTCATGTCAATAACCGCACCAACGGTGCGAAGAAAAGCACGTCCCAAAATAATTGGACACAAAGGTTCACACTCTATATCCATAACAATAAAATCAATGGGAACATAGTTGTCATTGACAATGATAAGAACATCGTCGATCTTCCCCAAAGGTTTCTTTACGGAAGAATCAACAAGACGAACTCCAAAAGAACAAGGCTCAAAGGGCTTCAATTCAAACATATCATATATTCTTTTGGGCATAACAGAGGTACTAGCTCCAACATCACATAAAGCATAGCAAGAGAAGTTATTTAATTTAATTTTGATCATAGGGTACCAACCATCATCTAGCTTCCTAGGTATGGAGGCTTCTACTCTAAGCTTCTCCTCCCTAGCTTTGATGAGAGCATTTGTGATATGCTCCGTGAAGGCAAGATTAAGTGTGCTAGTGTGGGGGTCTCTAGACATTTTGTGTAGCAAGCTAATAACTTCTGAGAGGGTGCAACTATCAAAATCAATATCACTACTATCAAATGTGGTAGTAGTGTCGTCTAGGCTCACTTGTTTGAAACCCTCTATGTTCATAGGAGTTTATTCATCTTCGGTTGAGGTATTAGCATCACCATTAATAGGTCCAACGGGACTAGGAGTGCATTGGGTGCTAATAGTTTGGGTGTCCTCAACAATTTGGATAGTGGCAACTGTGTGGTGTGTAGGAAGGCTCTTAATTCTATCCTCTTCCTCTTTTTTTCTAGCCCACCTTTCTTTAAGTTTAGCCATCATCCTAATATTTTCATTAATTTGCAACTGGATAACATTAATAGGAGTGGCCTTATTCTCCTCAAGGGGAGAGGTTCTAATTTTAAGCATCTCAATATCAAGGGCTAAGCTTTCTACCTTCAAAGAGAGATTATCTAATTTAGCTAATTTCTCCTCTACATTCTTATTGAAGGCTTTTTGGGTAGTGATAAAATCTCTAAGCATGTTTTCTAATTCAGAAGAGGGGTTCTTGTTGCTAGGGTAGGTGTTGTTGTTCCCATAGTTGGATGGAAACGGTCTAGGATTGCTAGCAAAATTACCCCTATAAGCATTGTTGTTGAAATTGTTTCTAGAAATAAAGTTCACATCTACTTGTTCTTGGGAAACCAAAGAATTTAAAGGGACATCACGAGGATCAATAGAGGGTTGCTTGGTAAGTAGAGACTTAATTAAATCAACTTTTTCATTGAGGGAGGTAATTTCCTCGACAGAGTGTACCTTCCTACCTGTTGGAGCGCGTTCGGTGTGCCATTGGGAATAATTGGTCATCATCTCATCGAGAAGCTTCGTGGCAGCACCAAGTGTAGTTGACATAAAGGTTCCTCCCGCGGCCGAATCTAACAGGTTCCGCGAGGTAAAGTTCAAGCCTGCATAAAAAGTCTGGATAACCATCCAGGTAGTCAAACTATGTGTAGGGAATTTCTTAGCAAGAGTTTTCATTCGTTCCCAAGCTTGGGCAACGTGTTCATTATCCAATTGCTTAAAATTCATAATGTTACTCCTTAATTGGATAATTTTAGCAGGTGGGTAGTACTTCCCTATAAAAGAATCTTTGCACTTATCCCAAGAATCTATGCTATTCCTAGGCAGAGATTGAAACCAGATTTTAGCTTCTCCCCTTAAAGAGAAAGGAAAGAGCTTGAGCTTAACAATATCACCTTCTACTTCTTTATACTTTTGCATATAACATAATTCAACAAAATTGTTCAAGTGTAAAGCAGCATCATCTCAAGCACCAGAGAATTGATCTCTTATAACAAGGTTTAGCAAGGCAGGTTTAATTTCATAAGAGGTAGCTGAAGTGGAAGGTGTGGCAATGGGGGTGCAGATAAAGTCTTGGTTGTTGTGACTAGTGAAGTCACACAACTTGGTGTTTTCAATGGAACCCATAGCAGCAGCAAGTGTGGCAGATTTTTTGTGATTTTTGATATAAGACACAAAGATAAAAACTGAAAGGTAAACTAACAAGACTAAAAAAAACAAAGGTAAAGGGTAGTGTGCAACTCCCCTATCTTAGCACTCGGATTCCCCGGCAACGGCGCCAGAAATTCTTTGCTTGATGCGCGAGGGGATGATGATTTCTCGCCCTTCATTGGTAAACCCCAAGAGGAAGGTATGATGTAGCACAACAGAAAATTTCCCTCAGTAAAGATACCAAGGTTTGTCTCCAGTAGGACTCCGGAGATGATAAGTAGGTGTCAGCGGTGCAACTGGCGCGGACCTGCACACAGACACAAATAACTTTGTTCCCAATGAAGTTCAGAGAGGTTGTCAATCTCTCCGGTCTTGTTGTTCACAAAGGATCAAACACAAGGGATAATGATAGCAACTGAAAGTAAAAGCAGAAAAGTAAATGAGTGTGGAAACAGTGATGAGGATATGGACCGGGATACGTGATGTTCACTAGTGATGTCTCTCTCCCAAAAGACGATAAAACTGCTATGCAAGGTGAACAAATTACAGAAGGGCAATTGACATGATTATGAACGCACCGCAATGCTAACTACGCTACAAAAGAAAGGAAGAGGCTCAAAAGCATGGGCAGAATGCCAAAATAAGTAGACCGAAATCCACCTTGAGATATCTATCCAGAACATCTCGCTGGTATTAAGTTGCGAGCCCCACCCAAAGTGTAAACCCAAAGCAACAGACAACTGCATTAAAAAGCACTTTGCGTAAAGTAAACAATCCTTGCAACCGCGGTTACAAGCACCGTTGTTTTCCCCCTTGTGGCAACAGCACATCCCCTAGACTCATGTTTCTGTCACTCAAGCGTGTCATCAGGGGGCATGAACCCACAATCGAGCATAACGTTCCCTCTTGGAGTTACTACCTACTACTTGGCCAAAGCAATAAACAGCAACGGAGAACATACAAGAATTACTTAAGAACAAAAATATGAAAGATAAGAACCAAATATATTACTCTATCACAATCTGAACATAATCTCATAATCCATCAGATCCCATCAAACTCAGCATAGCAACAGCAGAAAGATTACAAAAGTGCCTCGATCATGTAGGGCAGCTCACGAGGTCTAAACCATGAAGAACAAAGAGGGGAGGAGAACATCACATAGCTACTGATCACGGACCCATGGTCCAAAGGAAACTACTCACGGCACATCCGGGAATCATCCATGGTGGAGAGGAGACTCCCGGAGGTCGGCCCTCCCTCCGGCAGGGTGCCGGGAAGAGGTCTGCTGGTGCTCCCGATCTCGGAAGCGCGGCGGCGGCATAACAGAGGCGAGATCGCGAAAAAGGGTTCTGTCATCGAGGGTTTCTCGTCACGGAGAATATATAGGCGAAGGGGGGCAGCCAGGGGGCCACCAGGGGTCCAGGCGGCCCCCTGGTGCGGCCAGCCCCTAGGGCGCGCCACCAGGGCGCCTGGGCCCCTGGTGGTGGCCCTCTGGCCCCACTCAGGTTCTTCCGGAAGGTTCTTCTGTGCTGATTTTTTATCTGATATTTCCCGAATTTTTGGAGCACTTTCTATATGGGGGAAAACTGAAATAGAAAAACAGCAGAAAACAGGAACTGGCACTGTGGTGCACTGAGTTAATAGGTTAGTCCAAATATGATCAAAAGTGTATGAAAGTGTATCTAGATCATAGCAATATCACACAAAACATGCATGGAGCAAGCAGAAATTATAGATACGTTTTGGACGTATCAGCGCATATGGACACCAAGGGGCCTCCTTTTGCCCATGCGTGTCGCGCCCCCCTCGAATAGCTCGTCCTCTGCAACCGCGAGTCCGCGTTTCCGCCGTGGAGTTCCGGCGAGGTGTTCGTCGCCGTCAGCGAGCCCTCGGGTGCAGTCCAGGGCAAAATGGAACCCCGGTGGATCCATCTAGCCATAGCATCCCTTTGCGGGGTCTCTGGTGCACTACATCCGACGCTAGTTTTGTCGAGAAGTCGCCGGCCACCGCGTCTGAAGAAGATCTTCAGAGCAGGTCATGTCGCCGCCGCTCTGTTCCCGTGGTGCTTGCGTGCTCGTCACAACGCCCCCGTGTCCGTTGTTTGCGCCCATGTGTTGTTGGATGTTCCCCCTCGGGTTTCCCCTTGCTAGCTCGCGAGGAGGTGGCCGGAGCACGAGTTGGATGTCGCAGGAATCCCGCCTCCGCGGCTCTGTCTGAACGAAGTTCAGTTTCGTCAGAGGTTTTGAACTGTTGTGCTTCAGTTTTCTTTTCTTCAGAGACCGTCCGAGCATAGTTATGTATAGCGCAACCTTGGCTTGCTATTCGTAATCCTCGTCGTAGCGCAGTGGTGTGGCGCCCTGAGTTTCTTCGAGGAGGTCTCGGGTTCGATCTCCCCCTGGAGCAAAACCCATCCTTTTTGTTCCTTTTGTCTAGCGTAGGAGTTGGGTTCAGCCCAATTTTTTTTCTCTCTTCGCCGTGGGCGTTCGGGAGAGCAGGCCGCGGTGCTGGGCCCAGTTCCTGGCCGAAAGCAGCCCAGAGGGGCTCTGCCCCTTTCTTTTTTTTACTTATTCCTTTTTTTCTTTTTTTTCATTTGAATTTGAGTTCAAATTCACTCCTGTTTGAGCCCTTGTTCAAAATGCTTCATGCATTATATCAAATTGGGGTAGAAAAATCTACTGATCAACGTGGTCACCTCTATTTTTATGTTGGATTTGCATAAAAATTTGGAACAAATGTGGAGGGGAGTTGCACCCACATGTGACCTTGCCATGTTGGATTTGGCCCCTTGTCAACTTTGAATTCTTGTTTGGGGTCCCACAAGTTGGCACACCCATGCATCCTTCCATGTTGCATCTTGCCACATGATCAACCACATCTTGCACCCCATGTGGCCTTCCTTTGATACTCCCTTGGTGCCAATTTCACCGACACTTTCTCCGTCTCCGGAATCGATAGAATTTATTTCACGATGCTTATTTTTGATTAATTGTTGATATTGTTTAATGCCATGTCATGTTGACATGTTACTTACACCAAAATTAAGGCTAAGACCGAAGCCATTCAACGTAAATAAATTGCATATGAAGTTGTTGACGTGTCGTCACCACCTTCATTTAAATCTGACTAGATAGGGTCACATCATGCCTATTAAAATTGATCATATTATCTTTGCCGTGCATTGCACCCGTTGCTTACTTGTGTGCCTTTTTCCGTGCCTGTACTTTACGTTAGCACCTGAGACTGCCGAGGAGACTTACATGGAGGTTTCCGACACCGAGCCCGAGGACCCTGCTACGTCTGCTCCGTCGACCGATTACCCAGGCAAGGGGAAGATTTATACCATTACCTGATACCTTTCTGCCTACCTGCCTAGCTGTAGTCTAAAACGTTTGATTGATCCTATCCACCTTGTTCATGCCATAATCAAACCAAACAGCCATGAACCCCACATCCCAGCAAAACCATTGTATTGCTAAGTTACTGCTGCTCAGCCATTGCTTAGTATGAGTAGGAAACTTGCTGCTTACCCTATGCTATGGTTTGGGATATCATGTTATTTAAAGAAGTTGGTTGATATTTATTATTATTATGATGTTAATTATACTTGACGAATGATGGGAGACCGGGCTGTTCCCGCCAGGTGTTTTGTTCCATTTGAGTCACCTAGGTCCCGAGTTCCGGGTATTGCGTTTCTTGAAGAGCGTGCCTAATCGTGTGTGGGATTCTATGGGGTCCCCTTGTCTTACCTACCTAGCTTCATACAGTTCTAGTGGTGGCCCGAGCTGATTTACTATTTGCAAACGTGTGTGTGCTTGGTTGGTACCCCAGCTGTTTTCGAAACAACCCGGACCAACGGAGACATAGTTCCTCTGGTTGGTCCACACTGGTGAGCTAGGGAAGTTCCCTATTATATAGGTGAGACTAAACCCGACCTTGGCCATACGGTAGAGGCCGATTCGAGAGCGCGACCGGCTTTTGAGTTGGATGTCGACTCACCGGGGGCCACCCGGAATTGTGCGTTGTTAGTTAGAGGGACTCTGACGTTCCGGAGTTTCAGGCGTTTACCTAGCCAAGTGGAAACCGGGCGTACATGCGAAGCCTATGATGGGCAGTTGGTACACCCCTGCAGGGTTAAATCTTTTCGAAAAGCCGTGTCCGCGGTTATGGACGACTTGAGACCTACTCCTTGTTCATAGAATAACATCAAATTTGAATCATAATTAAAACTTGCCTACCGTGTGAGTGCCTTGGTTGCTTTTCTTCGTCCAGGGGGACCGAGAGAAGATCCAGGTTGTGTTATGTTTGACGTAAGTAGGTGGATAGCAGACTTATGACGCGATGTCACGTGCATTCTTGGGTCTTACCCCTACTCTAATAGAATGATAACCACCATATATGCTAGTGCGGCTGCAACCTTTACCTTTGTCTTGTCTTACCGTAGGGAGTTAGTTATCCTGTAATGATATAATCTCACCCCTGTTTTCCTTTTGTGCTTTTACTGTTTTGCCTGATCGGCCGCTGCAGTTGACTACTACCTCGACCCGAGCACTGGACGATACTTCGTGGAGGTGCCCCAGGAGGATGACGATGAGGATGACCTCGTCCAGTAGATCCTATAGTTGGGTTCCGACGATCCGTGGGTGGACTCTTTATGTGCAGCCCTCTCTAGGGAAATTTGGAATTTGACCATACTCGGTCGTGATTGTCTTCCGCTTTTTGCATGATGTACTGTTGGGTCCACGGACCTCTGAGATGATGTAATAAATTCCAGTGGAGATGTATGCCCTGGACTCTATATATTTATGTCTTAGTATAAACTTCATTGTTCTTATATCTGTTGTCGAGAATCCGGCAGCGACACGAGTGTGAGTGTCGTGAGTCGGTGGACTTTTATGCACTACTAGCATAACACCATCGTCTGATCGATGCCAGGGCATGTATATGGAACTAACTATGTGGGTAATGTTTGAAACATCTTCTTTCTTGATGAAGGTGTCATTTCCACATGCTAGGTTCCTTGTTCATACTAGCACAACACGGTCCACGGAAGATACATTAGCATCTTATATTAAGGACTGTAACCATCTTTACGATCTGTACTTATATTATGTTCAGTTCAGAAGCTACCTGCAAGTGTTAATGTCTATGGTAGAAGAGCACATATTGCGGTTAAGAAGTACAAGTAATCTGAACAATGAGTAACCAATATGGTAGACAATCAGATTGAGTGCTAGCACTTAGCTTGCATCCTAATCTCTGTTTTACTTTGTTCTGAATATTCTGAATTTTGAACACTTGCAGGTAATTCAGGTTCCAGGCATCAGGTCGACTTGGGCTCTAACACCAGTGAGGTCAGAAACGACAGTTCATGGTGGAGGTCTCAACGTTTTACGCGCCGTCGACAACGGCCAGGACGCAATGTCGCCCATCTATCCCATCCGATCCACCCTCTGGTTTTTACGTACGCTCTCACCTTCCTTTCTTTTTCTGTAGAAAAAACCATCACGAGCATTGAATCAGCCCCGTGAAATTTCTATGGCCAATACGTGCCTGGGTGCCGGCGCTGCTCCATGCCCGCCGCAACGGGCGCCGCCACTAGCGCTCCAGTTTTTGCATTATCGCCATCACCGACGACGTAGCCCGCACAGCCACCTCAAGAATCAAATATTCCAATTTCATAATTTATTTTTCTGATGTTTATAACGGGTTTACTAAATAACAGAAAAAGGAAGCAACCATGTTGATATAAGCTGACTGTACACTAAGAAATACTACGTACCTGAGATATAGACGAGTAGCGCAGTATATTATCCCTACATATTTTATCAATGTATTATCGTCCACTGTGCTGACTATATATCTCTTTGCTAACATTTTGATTCCACTTCTAATTGTATTCCTAAGACAATTTTTTGATTTGAGTGCTGACTATATATCTCTTTGCTAACATTTTGATTCCACTTCTAATTGTATTCCTAAGACAATTTTTTGATTTGAATACTAGGAGTGCCCAGTTTTCTCACTGGAAATGAGTTGTATGCACACATGAATTTCAGTTCTGGCATACTTCTGATGGTTGTAGTATGTGCCTAGGATTTTAAGTGTATGCAGGGGAGTTCCTGCAAATGATGACCTCCATCTAGCTTCTATATATGGAATACTACATCTAGCTTTCTTATGTTGTGATTATTAACTAGGATGCCCGACCCATCTCTTGTGTCTTTGAGCGCTAGGTCAGGGTCGGCGGTCCCTTGGCCACAGCCCGCGTAACCTTCGTATGCGCCACTTCACCGACCTCCAGGCCTCGCCGCCAAGACCGGCTGCAACGACGACGAGGATTGGCTTGGTATCTTGGACGGCGCCCGCTTCATCTTCAAGATGCTCAGCCCACCGCCACTCGAGAACTCCTGGCTGCGTCGCAAGCTCCACGGGCAACCCGCTCCTGCTGCTCATGCGCTATGGATTCTCCCTCCTCAGGATGGAAAACTTCGTGCAAGTTCATTCACTTCACCCGCTTCTTCCTCAATTCTCCTGCTCTACTGCTACCATTAGTGATTATTACTCGTTCTAGCAAAAAATGTGATCCCCAGATTATAATTCCGGCTCCTCTGCGTCTTCTGTGAATGAAATGGTACAAGTTCACTTAAAATATGATTGATGTGTCCCTCTAGATCAAAGCAAGCCATTCTCACCTATGTTAATCTGACTGATAGTTTGACTTGTAGTTTGGTGCCATCATTAGGTTGACTTATAGTTTCATTTTACCCCTTTCTCAGTTGGGACGCATAGGTGATTATATCCTCTATGTTTTGCTAACTACAGTGAAGTGCAAAGAAATCCTGAGATAATATCAGCTTTGCTTTTCATTACCTCTCTCCCAACTGAAAATACTGTGGTGATTATATCAGTTTTACTTTTCATTACCCTTTCCCAGTTGAGATGAATTGATGAGCATGCCATCGGTTTTAGTAATCATGGTCAAATGCATTAGATTAATAATACTCAACATTGTTGATTAGTACTCAAACATTGTTGTTATGCCGGCGATGCTCAAACATTGCTACAAAAGTTTATGCTTTATTACAATGGTTTCGACAACTTTGAGGAGATGCTAAAATGGTTGGGGCTGAATGGGCTCTCTCATAGGACCGTCGAGGAGGGCCCATGTTCGACAACGTCGAGGAGATGCTCAAGTGGTCGGGGTCTGTATGGGCTCACTCATAGGACCCTTGAGGAGACAGTGATTAGACTACTTGTCAAGATAAAAATGATATTTTTCTAATTTTAATTCTTGGCAGATTTGAGCCTAAGATTATTTTCTTTGTTTCCAAAATGACTACAAATAACACAGTAGATGATATGGTTTGATCAATGAAGAACACCTAAATAAAAGTTTTTTCATAGATTTCAATTATTAGCCAGTTGTTACTGACTCTATTTTTTATACGTACAAAATTTAATATGCATTATATTTATATATAACTCCAGCAAAATATTTTAAAAGCCCGTCACAACGCACGGGCATTCTACTAGTAAAAATTAAGATACAACTATCACAATACATTGTTTCTTAGATGTTGTATCTTATTTAATGATTTTAGCTTCATGCATATATGTGATTGGTCTAGTTATGTTTGTTTTTTGCATATGGCCACGTGCAAGGGTTGTATCTTAACTACTAAGATACAACCTAGTTAAGATACAATCTTCATCTCTTTCTTCATTAAATACTATGCCACATAAGAAAAATACCTATGATTACGTGCTAAGATACTAGCATTGGGAGTGCCCTTACAGTACTGAAGGCGCATTCACTTTTATACAAGCCATAATTAAAAGGGTGATGCTACGCGTCCGCCGACAGATACTTTGAAAGGATCCACCTCCTGCGTAGGATGAGACAATCCGTAGCTGCCAGATCGTACCCATTCGAAAACAACGAGCTTTGAAACAGAGGCTCTATTGCAGTCGGACCATTGCTACAGAGCCTCTATTGCAAACGGGTCCAGCCATTTTTTTTTGCGAATGCGCGCACCGAAGACAATGAGCTTTGCAACAGAGGCTCTGTTGTGGTCGGACCATTGCAACAGAGCCTCTGTTGCAAAGGGATAAACCTTTACACGCGCATATGAGACAAGGAGCTTTGCAACACAACATCTATTGCGGGCGGACCATTGCAACAGAGCCACTGTTGCAAAGGGATCCAAGCATATATTTTTCAATCGGGCGCAACCGAGACAACGAGCTTTGCAACAGAGCCTCTTTTGCAAAGGGATCCAAGAATTTTTGCATCAAAGAAGGGGATTCATATCACCATTGTTGCAGAACTTTTGCTACAGCGGTAGCCATGGCTGTCCACGCTCGTGCTCTCCTGGACCACGGAGACATGGAACGACGGGCGACGGCCAATATCGCTTTCACGGGGACGTGCCTCGCGGAGATGGGCACTGGCGGGGTGGTTCATTCCGCAGGAGAAACCTGCGTGCGCGCACAAGAGAGAGAGAGGCACGGGCGGCGGAAGTCTTGGGATCCATTGCTACAAGTAGGGCGGGAGCAACTCACGTTCAGATCTGGAAGGAGCAAAGGGAAAGAGAAGAACTCACGGGGAATGGATGTGCTTGTGGCAGGGAAGAAGATGTGACTAAGAGCCATCCGACGGTTACGAAGGCGGCAGATCTGCCGGATGAAGGAGATCTTTTTCCTAATTAAAAGGGGAGATCATAGGTTGCTCCGTCACATCACAACAAATTCATGCGACGACTCGTTATGCAACAATTGAATATGTAAACCTAATACCTGATGTTGACATCATCGTATTAAATGTTTTTTTGAATTTACAGAATGATTTAGTTCCGTCTTCACCGTTGAGTTTGTTTTCATGAGAGCTTTGAAACAAGATCTCATATTAATATGTTTCGACGAATTTTTTTCATCACAGTCAATTGCCAAATTAGATTATCCTAGTTATCATTTTTTACCGTAAATTGTTGCCATAAATGTTTGTATATAATTACCATAATTCTTACAATTAGGTGTAAATTTTTGTGGCAAGCATAAAAAATAATTCTTACAATTAGCTGTTAATTTTTGTGGCAAGTACAATTTTTTTCAATTAGCTATAATTTTAATGGCAAGCACAAGAAATAATTCTCGCAAATAGGGGGTGTAAAATATTTTGATGTGCTTGGCTAGTTTAATTATGGTGATCCATCATTTTTATATGTGATTGCCAAAAAAAAGGATTGTTTCTATACTTGCGTGTTTTAAATATAGTGAGTTCTCATTTATTCACATTATTTTTTCACTCACAATTACCAAAAAATAACCTGTTAGTGCTTGATATCCAGTTGCCATATTTATACGTAATTATAAAAAATATGGCAACTAAGTCAATTTTTATGAGGTACTCCCTCCGATCGTAAAATAGTGTCTTGAAAAAACAACTAAAATAGTTATAGTTTGTAGTATAACTTGCGACATTTTTTTTAGGATAAGAGGTAATAAGTAAGTAACAGTAATGTGGCAAGTAGTGATAATTTTTTTTGCCAAAACATATTGACATGTGATCTAGTTTCGAAGATCTCATCGCGAGGAAACTAATGATACAAACAGATCTTTAATTGAATTAATGATTTGAAAAATAAAACTTTTTAAACTAATGCGCTGAGAAATAACATATATGCGATAAAATATTTATATCTCTTATAAAGCAAAACCAAACCAAGATGCATTTTTGGTGTCTATCTCAACATGCAAGCTATCTGCATCACCTACTAAAGAACACTAAAGATGCATTTATGATATTTGTCTCAACATGCAAACTATCCACATCACTTACTCATTTTTTCATGTCATCCACTTTCATTTACATGCATCTTATACTCTTTTCATTTACGTTGTAGAATTTTTATAGAGATTTCCGCTGCAATGCGCGGGATGTTCTTCTAGTATCATAAAAATGCGTGGTCGATGAAAATCTAAAAGGTTTTCTCATGGATCATCAGATCGAGAAGAAACTGGCATGGATCGAAGATGAGATTCTAACTACCCACTTAAACGTCCATTACCAAATAATTCCACTGATTTACTCACCATCATCAAATCCTTTGAGCATGGTCAATTTGTCTTCAATCTTGCGGCGCAATGGAGATTTGCCCTACATTGACTATGAAGCACCCTCTACTGACCTTAAAACCTTTTCCCTTTTCCGCAGTAAATCATCTCCCTTCATCGGCTGCGACACACCTATGCGAGCTATAGTCCCTGACTTTCTCCCTTCGGAACACACGGCACTGCTGCCTCTCGCAATTGTCGATTTCGCTGCTCATCTATCCTCAAACTTTTCATAGGAGTGCACAGGTAAGCAATATAGCATGTTTGAATGGATATTTTCCTTCCTTGTTTGATGATTTTGACTCATCTAAACTTGCGATTTTTTCCTAGGTCGTGCGACTAGGATTTTTCTCTCCTTCACTGGCCCTAAGCCTACATGAGTTTTACATCTAATAAATCTCCTATTAATGATTGCAGTGATCTCATGTCATGTCAAGTCCAAGGCGTCCCAAAGTAGAAGCGATCTCGATCTCTTCTCAAACCAGATTTAGCAAGCTAGGGTTTCTAGCGTCATGGCGCCGGAAGGAACATCAAATGTAGGGAGCAAGATAAGTGTAGGGGTAGAAATCCGGTAAACATCTAGGTAGGATGGTGCGAGTTGTTGAAAGTAATAGAGAGGAAAACGGGCGAGGTCTTTACCTAGGTTCGGGGTCTCATGGTCGAGACTAAACCCTTCTCCTACTAGTTTTTGATTATTGGGTGTATAGTAGCCTCAAAATAGTGGGATAGAATGGGAAAGTGCTCAAGTGATCCCGAGCTCATATGAGCTCGGTATGAACAGTAAATTCGAAAAAAATACAAAAAAATCTGATTTTTTTTTGTGACTAACATTTGACAAATGTTTGATATGCTTGCAAAATTTCATCACGAAATGACATTTGTGTAATACGCAGCAAAAAAAACAAAATCAGAACTCCAAAATTCTGTAAAAAATAACATTTTTGGAGCATCGATTTTTTTTCTGTGTATTCCACGGATGTTATTTTGTGATGAAATTTTGCAAGCATATTAAAAATTTGTCAAATGTTGACCACAAAAAATTTCAGAATTTTTTGTATTTTTTTTCGATTTTACTGTTCACCCGAGCTCATATGAGCTCGGGATCAATTGCTCCGCGTCCGAAGAATGTATCTAGTACTGCCGAGATTGATGACAATGAAACAGATGATCTCGAGCCTCTCTGCAGGAGGGAGGATCGACCTCCTGGAGCTTCCCCTCCACCATGGACGCTTCTCGGACGTGCCGTGAGTAGTCTACCTTGGACCATGGGTCCGTGATCAGTAGCTATGTGATGTTCTCCTCCCCTCTTTGTTCTTCATGGTTTAGACCGCGTGAGTTGCCCTACATGATCGAGGCACATATGTAATTCTTCTGCTGTTGCTATGCTGAGTTTGACGGGATCCGATGGATTATGAGATTATGTTCAGATCGTGATAGACTAATATATTTGGTTTTTATCTCTTATATTTTTATTCCTAAGTAATTCTTGCATGTTCTCTTTTGCTGTTTATTGCTTTGGCCAAGTGGTAGGTAGTAACTCCAAGAGGGAACGTTATGCTCGTTTGTGGGTACATGCCCCCTGATGACACGCTTGAGTGACAGAAACATGAGTTTAGGGGATGTGTTGTGGCCACAAGGGGGAAAACAACGGTGCTTGTAACCGCGGTTGCAAGGATTGTTTACTTTACGCAAAGTTCTTTTAATGCAGTTGTCTGTTGCTTTGGGTTTACACTTTGGGTGGGGCTCGCAACTTAATACCAGCGAGATGTTCTGGATAGATATCTCAAGGTGGATGATTAGTAGTATATGCAGATGGATCTCGGTCTACTTGTTTTGGCGTACTGTCCATGCTTATGAGCCTCTTCCTTTCTTTTGTAGCATAGTTAGCATTGCGGTGCGTTTATAATCCTGTTAATTGCCCATCTGTAATTTGTTTACCTCGCATAGAAGTTTTATCGTCTTTTGGGAGAGAGACATCACTAGTGAACATCATGGGACCCCGGTCCATAGTCTCATCATTGTTTACAAGCTCATTTACTTTCCAGCATTTACTTTCAGTTGCTATCATTACCATTATCCCTTGTGTGTTTGATCCTTTGTAAACAACAAGACCGGAGAGATTGATAACCTCTCTAAACTTTGTTGGGAGCAAAGTTAATTGTATCGTGTGAAGGTCCATGTGAAGTAAGCAACCCTGAGTTGTCAACGACGCCATTTTTCACTTCACCACCTAGTTGTCATTGCCGGAGTCCTACTGGTCAATATGAACCTTGGTATCTTGACCGAGGGAAATTTGCCGCTACGCTGCATCTCACCTTCCACTTGGGGTAACCAACGAAGGGCAAGAAGCCATTATCACTTCTACGCCAGCATGTTGCTATGCTGAGTTTGTTGGGATCTGATGGATTATAAGACTATGTTCAGTTTGTGATTGAGTAATATATTTGGTTCTTATCTTTTATATTTATGTTCTAGAGTAATTCTTGCATGTTCTCCGTTGTTGTTTATTGCTTTGGCCAAGTAGTATGTAGTGACTCCAAGAGGGAACGTTATGCTCGATTTTGGGTTCATGCCCCCTGATGACTAGCTTTAGTGACAGAAACATGATTCTAGAGGATGTCCTGTTGCCACAAGGGGGAAACAACGATGTGTGTAACCGTGGTTGCAAGGATTGTTTACTTTACGCAAAGTTCTATTAATGCAGCTATCTGTTGCTTTGGGTTTAAACTTTGGGTGGGGACCGCAACTTAATACCAGCCAAATGTTCTGGATAGATATCTCAAGGTGGATGATTGGTAGTAGATGCAGTTAGATTTCGGTCTACTTATTTTGGCATGCCACCCATGCTTTTGAGCCTCGTCCTTTCTTTGTAGCATAGTTAGCATTGCGGTGCGTTTTTAATCCTGTCAATTTCCCATCTGTGATTTGTTTACCTCGCAATTGACAGATGTGCAATTGACAGGATTAAAAACGCACCGCAATGCTAATTATGCTACAAAGAAAGAACGAGGCTCAAAAGCATGGGCAGTACGCCAAAATAAGTAGACCGAAATCCAACTGCATCTACTACTAATCATCCACCTTGAGATATCTATCCAGAACATCTTGCTGGTATTAAGTTGCTAGCCCCACCCAAAGTGTAAACCCAAAGCAACAGACAACTGCATTAAAAAGAATATTGCGTAAAATACAGAATCCTTGCTGTCGGGACCCG
The DNA here is from genome assembly GCA_950022295.1 of Bromus sterilis. NCBI lineage: Eukaryota > Viridiplantae > Streptophyta > Magnoliopsida > Poales > Poaceae > Bromus > Bromus sterilis. The sequence continues at coordinate 274,725,685 of OX465599.1, read as the reverse complement.
GGGTTTGCGTATGTAATTCCAGTCACAAATCAATCATATGGAGAGCCGAGAGCCGTACACACTTGTCTAAGCAGACAAGGCCAAGCACATAACACTCTCGGAAAGCATCGTACTTGAGGGGCATCCCATCCAGGCCGGATGATCAACTGAGATGGGTCCTCATCGTCCTCTCACAAGTCTAAATGATTATGGGTGGTGAAATCCCATACTCATAGACAAGTCGCCTCAAGCATATTCTCGATTGAATTATAACACTTACATAAACAGACACCAGCCCGATCACCTAGTCGGGATCTCGGGCGGGCTCAATCATACAACAAAGTGTGCCACGTGACAGAGTCACGAGCAATCGCATCGCGATGCCCCAAGCTGCGCACATCTAAGTGCCACTTGGTGTATAAAAGACCGTCGACAAGAACACAACTAAGCTATCGAACCCCATACTAAGACATGCATGTTATAATCATACACGCAGCACACATGTCTAGTATGAACAGATGGTAATCACAACATGAACTCTACAAACTCAGTCTTTATAACTTCTCCTAAACAGAGCAGACATAAGGGTAATATTACAAGCAGAGATCACATGGATGTGATCCAACATTACATCAAGCATCAACAGAAGCAAATTATGTCTTAGTAAAGACAAGGTTAACAAATGGCTTAAGAAGTCTGAAAGAAAATACAGCCACCCTCCAGAGGGCATAGGCTGCTGTCTGGAACTATATGACCTGGTCCACGTCGAGCTCGAGGTAGAGGCCACCATCAGGGTTAGTGGTCTCGTCTCTAAAACATAGAATAAGCAAACGTGAGTACAAAGTCGTACTCAGCAAGACTTACATAGGAACTATACTACTCATGCACATGTATCAAGGCAAAGGGAGGTGAGGTTTCACTTGCGGAAGTGCCAGCTTTGACTTGGGTAGTCCTGTACTACGAATACCAGAATGAGGTAAGGAGCGTACACGAGTCCAAGTATCAAGTCTCCAACAAATACACCACTATGGTTACTTCCTCGACTTCCCCACGAGGAAGCAAGCCATAGAACTCACACTTATCTTGGCAAGTTTTAAGAGTAACCGTTCAAGTTGTCTATGATCAAGTAAAGGTCTCCAAGTAGTCCATAACCGCGGACACGACTATTCGAATAGTTCATTAACCCTGCAGGGGTGTACTGCTACACACACGCCTCATCAGTTACCGCCTGGGGATGGACCCTTCAAGTGAGTACCGGCGAGGATGCTGCCACGACACTTCACTCACGGCACCATCTCTAGTCCTAGGGAGTCGCCTATTTGAGTTGGGACCACAATCGGAATCTGGCCGATTTTTCCGATGCGGACTCAAACGTTGTGTGACCACCATCAATCTCAACTCGATCATGATCACTTGATTCAACGTGCCCACAACCTACGCCAACCACTTACCTTGGTTCCACCTGCTTGAGATCGTTAAAGGGCGAACTACTTGCGACTCCTGGACAGGTCCGGGGTGAGGTACTAGGCCGAGAGGGGTCAGTGAGCCCAATGTGCGGTCGTACTCTTAGTCTTGGATAACAACACAAGAACTCGGGCTTAAGGAAGTGTTCAACGAGACAACCCACTGTGTACTCCTACACATCCTCTCATCATTCACCTTTGTTTAGGGTAGATTCACCAACACGTTACCACCATCATTCACATGATCACTGCCATCCCGACTCACATCAAAGTAGCCTCACTGTAAACTCTAAGCATGCAATAAGCTGTAACAGTTGTAGGGGGCACATGATATCAACCAACTCCTACATCTGTTAGGATTGTGGTTTGCTTACTACTGTGACAAGATGATAGGTCATGCAAAGGAATAGGTTCAACTAGCGGTAGAACGTATCATGGTGACATCCTAAGCATGCATAAGCGAGAATGAGAGTGTCGTCGATATGTGACGGCAGATGCCATGGGGATGGCTAAAGTGAGGGGAAGACGCGAGGAAGAAGATGTCGATGGTGCCGGAATCGGGTTGGGCACAAACACGGTGACGGACACCACGATGTACCCAGGTTCGGGGCTCTACGGAGAGATAACACCCCTACTCCTGCTTATCTCTTATATATCAATGGAACTGAGCTACAATAACTGCTTCTCTATCTACTCAGGGGAAGGTGAGCGCCGCCGTGGGCAAGGCTCTCTCCTGCTTCCCTGTGGAGTAACTACAAGCAGTGAATGAACTCAGTGACTTGTGAGTAATGGGGCGAATGAGCGGATCGTCCCCCACGCAGGAGGGGTACCCCGGGCTCTTATAGCATGAGACGGGGTAAATCGGTAACTTCACTGCCGATTGGGCCCAACCGTCATCCTCTAATCGGCTGGGGCCCACCGACTGCTCCTCTTCGGGTGATCCGGACCCGACGAGCGGCGGCCCATGCTGTAGACTCGTAGGGCATGATGGTGAACAATGGAGCTAGGAGGTGCGGTCTTCGCGTCCTGTCCGCGGAATCGGCGGAGAGGTCGACAACGCATCTCTGCCAGATCTTCGATGTGACTTGGCTTCTCTGCCACCCCGATCTCTCGGGATTGCGCATTTATGACCTCGTACTTGTACCCGCGACCGATCTCGGGGTCAACTTCTCCAGGGGTAGTAGGTCGTACCGATTGCGCCTGGGCCGACTGGTGGTTCCGGGCAAGGTCGATTGCTCTGGGCAATCGGCTGTGCTGATACCCACCTCGGCCCAGCTGCGGGCCAATCGGATAATTGTCTTGGTGATGAAAAGGGTGGACCGGTTGCGTCTGGGCCGACTGCTGGCATTCGGTATGGATGATTGCCTTGGAGCAATCGGCCGTACGCCTGCCCAGCTCGGCCCAGCTGCAGCCCAATCGGTCCATCCTTGTCTTGAAAGGTTGCTTTCGCTTGGGTGAGCCTACCCGGGTACCAATCCCCCGACAGTAGCCCCTAAAGCTGTAAAGGTCCCGTGGTCATTTGACTGCGGGGCCTTTGCAGTTTTTCAATCTTTCTCCAATATCTTCTGAATGCTACGGCTTCCTCGAGTGCGTCATTCCGAGTTCGTCGATCGACTCGGAGCTCACACTCGGCTAGCCCAGATTTCATCCGATTTGATTTGAATTATCCCCGACTTCTGTCTTCACTTCTTGAGAATGATATCCTTCGCCGATTTCCTTCCAACGGTTACTTCCGATTCTTCCGGGATACGGTCAATGAGCTGGGACCCACGACCCACGCGCGATTTGACGTAACCGCAGACATTGACCCCCACGTCCCACGCCTCGGCTCCTACGCTGGGATTTCCTGCGCCGGTCTGCCGGTTGGTCTTCCTGTGGGCTAGGCCACACCGAGCCACACGGCCACAGACGGATCCCACTCCCCTCCCCCGCCGCCCATATAAGCCACGGGGGAGGTCCCTTGCCTTTTCCTTCTCTCATAGCCTTCTTCCTCCTCCGCCTTTCTCTCTCACGCGCCATTGCTGCTTCGCTCGAAGCTTTCCGTCGCGCTCGCTGCTCCGCCTCCATGCACGGGATGCGCTCAGGCCACGCACTCGCGTGCTTCTCCGCCACGGCGGTAATCCTTCACCGCTAGCTGCTCTCGCGCTCCTCGGCCTCCTTCTCCTTCCGCCCGCGAGCTCCATGGCGCCCCGGCGAGATACCTCTCAGGCCAGCCGCGGGTGCTGGAGAGGCGCCACGGTCACCGCCGATGCCATCCAGGCTCTGGTTCGCGCCCGCAAGATGCCGGCCGAGGTCGAATGGCGTGTTCCCGGTGTCGAGATCGTGCCCGCCGCGCGTGCTGGCGAACGGGTCGTCTTCCTCGCTCACTTCGAGCGTGGATTTGGACTCCCCGCCAGCACCTTCTTCCGAAACTTCCTCGACTTCCATCGCCTGCAACCACATCACCTCGCGGCGAACTTCATCATGATCCTCTCCGGCTTCGTCACGCTGTGTGAGGGATATCTCGGCTGCCGCCCAAGCGCTGCTCTTTGGAAGTGGTTCTTCATCCTCCGAGCTCACAATGCTCGGACGGGAGCTGTGGTTCCATCTGCCACGGAAGGTGGTGAGACAACATACCCGACTGATATGACCGACTGCGGCAGTTGCCTTGTCGCAGCCGGCAAACCTAGGTATAAAAGTCCCGAGATCGTCCAGTCCTGCAAGAACTGGCAGACCTCGTTCTTCTATGTCAAATCGCCTGATCAAGGCCCCGACCTCCTGAATCTGCCCGAGTTCTCCCTCGCCTGGCCGACTGAGAAACATCAGTGGTCGTTGAAGTATGGTGTCGGAGACCTTGACGTGGATGCCCAAGTCGCTCGGGTTTCCCAGTTGGAGCAAGAGGGGCTCCTGCCGACTGATCTTGTTGTTGCTTGGCTTCAAGCCCGAGTGCTTCCTCTACAACGCCGAATGCACCGCATGTGTGACATGTCGGGCCACCGAGATCCCACTCGGCTCTGCACGTGGCGAGTGAAGCTCGAAGACCTTTGCGCCAGGGTAAAGGCTATTACTTCCAGTGCCTTGCCCGATCCTTTCCGCTTCGGCCTTGAGTACCTACACCGCCGACAAACACCACCTGTGGTACGTCCCGACTGGTCCCTTTCTCCGATTGCCTGTGCCTCACTCAATTTCTCTTACAACTCTCTTCTTCTTGCTCAGCATTTCATTCAATCCGATCTAATGGAAGATGGCCTAGTGTCCGGCACGTATGCCCCCGACCGCGAGGAGGATGACCCCGCGGACTTCGAGTACAATGGTGAAGCTCCTCCCTCCGAGTCCGAAGATGACGACGCCGACGATGGTGAGTCCTCTGGGGAGTCCTCCGAATCCGAGGATCCTGCTGCTGATGCCGACGTCGAGGCTGCCGACCCCAAGAACACCGACACCCGAGCTGCGGCTCAAGGGGGTACGCCTGACCCTTCCCTTGAGAAATTTCTGGCCGAATGGAGCGATGACGATAGTTTATCAAAGGTTGATAATCCTGATGCAGCTCCTCATGCCAAGCCGCCGAAGATGCCGACTAAGCGCGCCTCGGCAACCAGCTCCTCTTCTGGTGCTGCCTCCAGCAAGGCTGCGAAGGCGGTGCCGACTGCACCCAAGGGTAAACAGCCTCGAGCGACGGCCACTCGAGTGCCGACAGCTCAAGCGCCTCTGAATGTCGTCCCGTTGAGGTGTCGGATGCCCACGGGCGCGCCGAGAACAATCGGGTATGCCCTTATCTTCATGCTTTGAACCTCACTGTCTTCTCTTGTACTGACTGACCTCTTCTTTCTCCTTTCAGGGAGCCGATTGGTCTCGACGACATTGATAAGGTGCCGACATTCCTGCCCGTGCCAACATGGTCATATCACCCGCTGCGTCTGCTGCTGCCATCCGCAAACGGCACCTGCTCCACATCGCACCTCCAAGGACGCCGAGCGCACCGCCAAGAAAGCTCGCCTCAAGACTGCCAAAAAGACTGCCACTTCTTCCATTGCCTCCAAGACCTCTAAAAGCACGGCCGACCAGGGAGTTATTGGTGGCGAAGGAGCGCAATCGGTCGATCCGATTGCTCCATCTCCGCCACGCCGCTCCGACCCGGTCTCCGCCCCCATGACGACTGCTTCGCCGATTGTGGTGTCCGCACCACCACTTCTGATGACCACGCCGCCAATTGTGGTGTCTGCGCCGCCGATTATGACGAGCACGCCGCCAGTTGTGGTGTCTGCGCCGCCGATTATGACGACCACGCCGCCAGTTGCGATGACCACCTCGACCTCGGCTCATCCGATTGTGCCGCAGCCACAACCGAATGCCTCCAGCCTTTTGGCGACATCTGCGCTACCAGTTTCTACCATCATTACCTCTGCTGCTGCAATTCAGGCTTCACCACGACAGCCGACCTCTTCTGCGTCGGAAATTTTGATGCGCTCGGTGGACCAATTCCGGGCCGAGTATTCTCGCACCCGCCATGTCGGCACCGAGCGCGATGCTCCACCGCGCTCCCAAGATCCTTTGACGGCGGCCTACAGTCGGGTGAACGACTTTGCCACCGCCATTTCTCGGGACCTCCAACAGCTCGACCGCAATCATGCGGTAAGTTATTCCACTTTTCTTTATGGTTCTCCTTCAACCGGGAGACTTTTCTTCCGGTGGGTGCGCGCAAGCGCACCCACTGGGTGTAGTCCCCGAGATTCGGGCCGATTGTTAGCAATCGGTTCAGATCTTTTATGCTCTTTGCTTTTTGTCCTGCCTTCCTCCAATCGGGAGACTTCTCTTCCGGTGGGTGCGCGCAAGCGCACCCACTGGGTGTAGTCCCCGAGATTCGGGCCGATTGTTAGCAATCGGTTCGGATCTTTTATGCTCTTTGCTTTTTATCCTGCCTTCCTCCAATCGGGAGACTTTTCTTCCGGTGGGTGCGCGCAAGCGCACCCACGGGGTGTAGTCCCCGAGATTCGGGCCGATTGCTTGCAATCGATTCGGATCTTCTTTTGGTTGCTGCATCTCTAAAGTTCATCTCGCTTTTCTTCTCAGGCTGTTATGGAAGAGAAACGTGAGATCTTCGAGAAGCTCCTCGATGCTTATGCCGCCAGCCTCCGAACTCTCGCCCAGGACCAGCTCGAGGTCAACAACCAATCGTCCGAGATCAATAGGCTGGGAGGTAATTTCTGTATCATATCTGTCTTCTCTCCGACTGATAATTTCTCTTGTATTAACATCTGTATGTCTTCCTCTAGTTTCTGTCCCCATAGTGGATGATCTTCAGGGCCGAATCGCCGAATTGACCACTGAGCTTAACCAACAAGGACCTACACTTGCTGCCGCTAGGAAAGAGACAAACCGACTGAAGGGGGTGGAAGCCGACTTGACTCAGACCATCAAGGGCCTCCACTCTGAGATGGCTGCTCTGGAAAAGAAACATTTGGATGATTTAACTGCCGTGACTGTTGCTGGCGATGGGCTCCGCGCTGAGCGAGATGCAGCTGTAGCCGCCCGAGAGGCACTGCAAGCCGAGAGGGATGAAGCCGTCGCAGCCCGAGATTCCATCCGGAAAGATCGCGACGAGCACATTGCCAAATATGAAGAGTTGGAGAAACACAACTATGAAGAGACAACCCGACTGCGCCGCCGAGCCAAGGGTTTCTGTGACACAATGACCCAGATGGACGTCATGCTCAGCGGTACGTGTTTCCTGCATCCGAGTACACTTTCCGATTGCTTCCTATTTCTGGGTTATTACTCATACTTTTCTTCGTGGTGCAGAGGCCTGGCCTGAATCTGAAGCAGCTGCTTATGCAGCGGTGGCCAAATCCCGAGAGGAGACTGTCGCGGCCGGAGGGACCTGCCAACTCGATGATGATGTCTGGACTCGGCATGAGTATCTAATTGGCACTAAGTACCGCGTTCCTGTCATCAAGGGGATTGCGATATCCTTCAAACTTGGCATTCTGAAAATTGCCGAATTGCTGTGGTCGCCGACTGAGCTCAAGGTCGGACTCCAGAGGATGAAGCATGTCGCCGGTTCCTCCGCCGAGACCCGCGAGCTTGAGACTCTGGACGAAGAAGATTCTGACAAAGGAGAGGCTACGAATGCTACCACCGAGCAGACTCGGACTCTTTTGAAGGCTATCCCACGTCGGATCGATGTCTTGCTCAACTCCGCAGGTCGGACTGGTGCTGAAACTGCTCTTCAGACTGTGCTGAGATGGTACCCTCAAGTGGAACTTCCCCAGCTTTACAGCCTCAGAGAAAACGCATCCGACTTGCTCGAGAAGACCTATGCTAAGGTGAATCGGCTCGCCATCACCATGGTGAACTGGTTTTCTCCCTATGACTACACTCCATATCTTTACGAGGGAGGGAACCCGCTGGTTGCAACTTCCATTTCTGGGTTGGCCGAAGAGCTTTCTGACAGCGGTTCGTCCCATACCTCTCCGAGGTCCAAACATGCTGGGGCCACGTCTTCTGACGCGCAGTCGGAGCCGGATGCCACTGCTGCTCAAGCCGATCTGCCTGCTCCGACTACGAGCTCTGCGCCATCAACTGCCCCGACTTCTTGAGCCGTGCCGCCGCCGACGCCATCTACCTCTGCCGCCGACATCTGATCAGCCTTATCTTATTTTTGTTTTCAGACTAGCCGTTTGTAAAACATTATTTTAATTCCGCCGACACCCACTGGGTGTGGTTCGACGTAATGAACTTATTCGGCCTTGGGCCTGTTATTTCTATGCAATCCGATTTCTCGTTGCAAGTTTTATTTGTGCGATCGACTTTGCGTCTTTGTCGGTTTCTTTTATCGGTCTGCACTTGGGGGTGTCATGCCTTGTCCGTGTTGGTGCCGACATGCGGTCTGCAATCAGATCGAAGGTTGATTTCCAGCCAAGGTCCGATAAGTTTTTTGAATTTACACGACAAGATTTAACGCAAAGGATTTTGCAATGTTAGGATTGCTCGCTGCTGTGCTCGATGCACCGGTCTGTGGCGCAATCGGTGGCTAACTTAGTCGGCTATGCCCTTTTTAGAGCGCTTCGACTTGTATCTCGGGGATTTGTACTGCCGACTACCCCAACCGCTGCCCTTCTCAATGCCACAACCACTCTCGTGACTTGTGCTCAAGTTGGGTGCTAAGTTGAGTGCCAGCCCGCATCCCCCGTGCCTCGTTGGCTTATTTTTCTGACCTCGTGGTCGGTCAGTACCCGAGTACGTTATTCATGTTTCGGGTATGACGAAGCGTTGCCGACTTGGGCTAGCTTTTCGAATGAAATTATGCAAAGGTAATCGAATGCTCTTTTTCAGAGGCATGATAGCTTTACTGATTGTTTTGCCGAATGGCATACATAAATTTCTGCCGCTCAACTATAGAACGGACATAAAAGCTCGGCGTTCCATGGTCGCTCCGTTTCTACTCCTGATGTGTCCTTATGCCGAGTGCCCTTGGTGCAGTCGATCAAATAATAGGAGTTGTTCTTGAGTGCGCGGCTGATGACGAATGGTCCCTCCCAGGGTGAGGACAACTTGTGCTGCCCGTCTGACTTCTGAATTCAGCGTAGCACCATGTCGCCTTCTCGGAAGGCGAGAGGGCGAATCTTCTTGCTGTGGTAGTTCCGCAACTTCTGCTGGTAAACTGCCGACCTGGACAAGGCCAGCAGGCAAGCTTCTTCCTTGAGATCGATGCCGTCTTCTCGTGCTAACTTGGCTTCTTCCTCGGTGTACAAGGCATGCCGAGGTGAATCAAACTCAATGTCGGATGGAATGATTGCTTCTGACCCATACACCATGAAGAAAGGAGTGAATCCCGTCGACCTATTTGGTGTAGTCCTCAGGCTGAACAGTACTGCTGGGAGATCTTCAATCCATGCTCCTGGTGCCCTTTCGAGTGGCTCGACCAATCGGGGTTTGATACCCGAGAGGATGAGACCATTTGCTCTTTCTACTTGACCATTCGACTGGGGATGTGCCACAGATGCAAGATCCAGCCGAATGCCTTGCTAAGATGCATATCAAGCCAGTGCCCCCTTTGCGAAATTGGTGCCGTTGTCGGTGATGATGCTATTGGGCACGCCATATCTGCACACGATGTCGGCCACAAAGCGAACCGCAGTCGGCCCATCCAGCTTCTTGATCGGGCGGGCTTCAATCCACTTGGTAAATTTATCCACTGCAACCAGGAGATGTGTCATGCCACTTAGAGCCCTCTTGAATGGACCAACCATATCCAAACCCCACACCGCAAACGACCATGCTATTGGGATTGTCTTCAATGCTGATGCTGGCTGATGACTTTTTGCCTTGAACCGCTGGCAGCCCTTGCAATATTTCACCAAATTCTCAGCCGCTGCGAGCGCAGTCGGCCAATAGAAACCGTGTCGGAAAGCTTTGCTGGCAATGGCTTTTGCAGATGCATGATGACCGCATTCACCTTGATGGATGTCTCTGAGCAACTCCAAGCCTCTGTCTTCTTCTACACATCTCTGAAAAACACGGGTTGCACTCTTGCGCACTAGCTCATTGTTGATTATTGTGTATGCCCAAGATCGGCGGCTGATTTTTCTTGACTCTGCTTCGTTTTCTGGAAGGACTCCGTCTGCTAGGAAATCTCTAATCGGCTGTGCCCATGATGGCGCACTGACGACTACCATTACTGCGGCCTGCTGGGGTGCTACTTCTTCTTGGATCTCGGCTTCTTGGCCATTGGCCTCTTGGATCTCGGCCTCTTGAACTTCTGTCATCTCGACTTCTGTCTCTGAACTGCCGATTGCGGCGCCTGGCACGCATTCGGCTGCCCCTGGTGGCGATTGCTCGTCTGGAGCTGGACCTTCTTCACTGCAATCGGTAGTGCCTGACTTCATTGGCTCTTCTGAGGCTGTGCCATCTGGCGCTGCCTCTGCTTGCTTCCCTTTGGCCTTGCTCATCTTGCTGCATTCGGCAGCCCCTGGTTTGCAATCGGCAGCCCCTGGTGCTATCGGCTCTGCCGCTGCTGAAGCACCTTGGGCGCTTGACTGCTTCTTCAGAGTTGGAATTTTTGCCGGATGAGCTTATTTTGCCTTCTTCAACGCTTCAAGGTCGGTCTCCGAGATGAAGATGGACTCAGACTCTGGGGATGGCATGATGGATGGCTTCCTAATGTGCTCAAGTGATACGCCTGGTGGGATAGCTTGCCTTGTTTAGCCGAGCTTGGACAATGCATCTGCTGCTTCGTTGTTTGCTCTCGGCACATGGTGGAACTCACATCCTTCAAAGTATCCACTGATCTTCTGCACTAGGAAGCGATAGCTTGCCATATTTGCATCCTTTGCATCCCAAGTGCCTGTGCACTGCTGTACTACCAAATCAGAGTCACCAAAGCACTCAATATTCCGAATGCCGATTTCCTTGGCCAGCTTGATACCGTGCACAAGGGTTTCATACTTGGCAACGTTGTTTGATGCTGCAAAGTGAATCTGGAGCACATATTGCAGTTGATCTCCTCTTGGTGAAGTGAGCACTACGCCAGCCCCTAGGCCGCTCTTCATCTTGGATCCGTCAAAATGCATTCGCCAGAAATCCGAATCTGGGAGCTGCGGCATATATTGAGTTTTAGCCCAGTCCACCAGGAAATCGGCCAATGCTTGCGACTTGATTGCTGTCCTTGGCTCATATTGGATGCCATGATTGGCGATCTCGATTTCCCACTTTGCCACTCTTCCGGTTGCATCTCTGCTTCCTATGATGTCGGCCAATGGAGCCGAGCTGACGACCGTGACCAGGTGGGCTTGAAAATATGGCTTCAATCTCTTGGCCGCCATGTACACTCCGTAGCACATCTTCTGGTAGTGAGGGTAGTTTTTCTTGGACGCCGAGAGCACTTCACTGATATAATACACAGGTCGCTGAATCTGTTGTGCCCTGTCCTTCTCGGGCCGCTCCACCACCATAACTGCACCGATCACCCGATTGGTTGCCGCAATGTATAACATCATTGGCTCCTTCTCAATCGGGGCAGCTAGAATCGGCGCGGTGGAGAGCATGTGCTTGAGCTCTCGGAATGCTTCGCTTGCTTGAGGTGTCCAGGTGAACTTCTCCGTCTTCTTCATTAGATGGTACAACGGGATTGCTTTTTCACCCAGCCGACTGAGAAATCGGCTGAGTGATGCGAGGCAACCGGTGAACTACTGTACTTGCTTCAGGTTCTTGGGCTTCTCCATGCGCTCGATTGCGGCTATCTTCTCGGGATTGCATTCGATTCCTCTCTCGAAAACGAGAAATCCCAAGAGCTTGCCGGCTTGGACTCCGAACACGCATTTCTCCGGATTGAGCTTGATCTGATAAGTTCTCAAATTTGCAAATGTCTCCCGGAGGTCGTCTAGGAGTGTGACTCCCTTGGCCGACTTCACTACCAGATCGTCCACATAGACGTGGAGATTTCTGCCGAGTTGGGAGTGTGTACACCTCTGAATTGTGCGCTGATAAGTGGCACCTCCATTTTTCAAACCAAAAGTCATGGTGATATAACAATAAGCCCCGAAAGGGGTTATAAATGCAGTTTTTATTTGATCTTCCACAACAAGTTTGATCTGATGATAGCCAGCTGTGGCATCCAGAAAAGACAAAAGCTCGCAGCCGGCCGTAGAATCAATCACTTGATCGATATGGGGCAGAGAAAACGGATCCTTCGGGCACGCCTTGTTCAAGCACGTGTAATCGATACACATGCGCCATGTCTTTTTCTTCTTCATGACAAGGACTGGATTCGCCAGCCACTCGGGGTAAAACACTTCCATGATGAAACCTGCCGCTTGTAGCTTCGCAATCTCTTCGCCGATTGCCCTTCTCTTATCTTCAGGAAAACGTCTCAGGGGTTGCTTGACCGGCTTCGAGCCTGGCCGAATGTGCAGCTTGTGCTCGGCGAGTTCTCTCGGCACACCAGGCATGTCTTTTGGAGACCATGCGAAGATGTCCTGATTCTTACGGAGGAACTCGACGATCTCGCTTTCCTATTTGTCGCTAAGTCCAGCTCCGACTACAACGAACTTGGTTGAGTCGAAGGGATCTAGAGCGATCTTCTTGCTGTCCTTGGCTGACTGAAAAGCCGATTCTTCCTCTGCTCTCTTGGCTGGGCCGACTGGGAGTGGATTCTTGTTCTGCGCTTGCGCCATTGCAATCACCTTGCCGAGCTGACGCTTCTCCGTTTCAACCACCTGAGAATCAGCTAAACTGCTGCCAGCCGACGTGCACTCGAGGGACTTCCTGAAGTCCCCGGTGACGGTGATGACGCCGTTTGGCCCTGGGATCTTCATCTTGAGGTAAGTATGCCGTGCATTGAACATGAACTTGGAAAATGCAGGCAATCCTAACAGAGCATGATAAGGACTGCTGACGTCGGCGACCTCGAACCAAATCGGCTCCCTCCTGAAGTTCTCCTCTGTGCCAAATACGACGTCCGGCCGAATGCGACCCATGGGGGTGCAAGACAACCCAGGGACGATCCCATGGAAAGTCGTCCGACTGCGCTCCAGATCCTTCTCGGTGAGCCCTAGCTTGATCAAGGTGTCTCTGTAAAAAATGTTGATTGTGCTTCCTCCATCGACAAGCACTCGGGAGAACTTGCATGAAAATCTTGGTCCTGCGAACAGAGCATCAACCACCAGCGGATAATTGCCTGGATTCGGCAAAATGGTGGGGTGATCTGCTCTGTCCCAGGATATAGGACACTCGGACCAATGCATGAACTGAGGAATCGGCGGCATGGTGGCATGGACTTCTTGAGCTCGGGCTTTCCGACTGCCCTTGTCGGTGGATTCACTGGTGAAAATCATCTAGGCAGCGTCTTGCCGCGGGAACTGGTTCTGCTGCTGAGGTGGTCCTCTGTTCTGGGGTGGTGGAGGGGGTGGAGGTGGTAAAGCTTCTCCCTTTGCGATCCTTCTCACAAAATCACACTGCCGAGTTGTGTGCGCAGACGGCCTGCCAGGAGTGCTGTGCAATTTGCACGGTGCATCCAGCATATTGTCAAATGTGTATTTGGGCTTCATCTGCCCCGGGGGCCTCACATTGGGTCTCATCTTTCGACTGCCCGCTGCAGCCCCTGGATCTTCTTCATTTTGAACAGCGGCCACCTGCCGATTGCCGTACTATGTGTCTGGCTGCTCATCCTTGCGCTTGCCATTGTTCTGCTGATTGCTGTTATTGTTGTTGCGGTTGTTCTCTCTTTTTTCCTTTCGACTAAGGCCTTGGTTCCCTGTGTCCGACTGCGGAGCCCCTGGTGATTGAATTACACCTCCAACTCCGAGCTGGATAGGGCGCATCGCAGAATCGGATACAGCAAAGGAGTTGGCCACCTTCATGAGCTTGGCGAGCGATGTGAAATCCTTGCGGAGCAACTTGTGCTTCAGCATTGAATCGGCCAGGCATCCATCCGTGAAGTACTGAATGGCCTGGATCTCATGGACTGCTTCACATGAGTTCTTCAACTTGATCCACCGAGATAGGTAATCTCGGAGGGGTTCATCCTTGCCCTGCACACAAAGAGGTAACTGCCGCGGGAGGTTGGGCCGCTCATACGTGCTCGTGAAGTTGTGAATGAAAGAACTTGTAAAATCTTCCCAGCAATTTACGCTGTCCTTGGGAAAACTATTCAACCAAGTCCGAGTTGAACCCTGCAGCATCAGGGGTGCATAGCGGACTGCCACGCGCCGACTGCCCCCCGCAATGCGCACTGCCGTCAGGTAATCGGACAACCAATCTTCTGGCTTCACAGAACCATTGTACTTGGGAGTGTCTCTCGGCAGCATGAAGCCTTTGGGAAACTTCTCGGTCCGGATGCGATGACCGAAACACGACGGGCCAGCCTCTCCTTCTTCATCCTCTTGAGCCTCCTTCTCTAGGAGCTCAATGCGATGCCTGGCATCATTCTGACCGATTTGGCGAGGGCCAAGTCGGGCGCTGATTGCTGGTCTTGGTGCCGACTGCTGAGGCATGTCGTTGCGCCTGCTGTTTACAACTGGTTCTTCAATTCTTCCGCTTGACGCTGGGGGTGGCCGATTGCTTCTGACCCTGCTTTCATGCCGAGATGGGGCCGGTTGATGCCTGTTCTGGCGCGATGCATTCGGTCGCTGGCTAGCTTCCGGAATCAGCCTCACAGTTCCCCTTGATGCCCCAGGTCCCGCATTCTGATTCTCCATTGCCACGAGCCTTTTCTCCTTTGCAGTTGCCAGCTGCTCGCACATTCGACGCGACTTCTCTCGCCGCTCATCTCCTTCTAGGTATTCTAGCTCGATTGCTATCTGCTCGGCTGCCCTCAGGTTTTTGTCTGGAGTGCTGTATGTCGGCCTCTGGATGAACGCCGATTGCGCCGGCTGCTCCGGCTGCACCGGCCTCCTCGGCCGCTCCGGTTGCTCAGCTCCCGACAGCTGTTGGTTGACTGCTCGCCCTCGGCTTCTTAAATCTTCTAAGACCGCGGCCTCAATCGGCCGACGCGGTCCTGCATGCGCTGCGTTGTATTCCCTTGTGATGGCTCCCAGCCTGCGCTCTTCTGCTAACACCTGCTCGGCCCTGCGAGCAAGAGCAAGCCGTGCCGTCTCCAGCTCGGTGTGCACTTGATCGGGATCACCATTTCTGTTCACGGGTGTGTATAACACATCCCGCAACGCACTGGTGCTGACTCTCTCTGCGGCCTCCGCTGCCTCCTTGGCTCTCCTAGCCGCACTCGCCGCACCGCGATTGCTCGATGAAGACGCTCCCGCCATCATGACGGCTGCGTGCACTCGGCCATCCTTTCCGCCAGGCGCTGCACTGCAGCCCCTGGTCGAGAGCGGATCCGTGATGCACGAGAAGACACGAATCTCCCTGGGATATGCCTCGGGGAAGCTGCCGATGAAGAGACGATGACTGCCGACCTGCAGTGACACGGCGGGCGGCAGGGGTGCACCGGCCCCGTACCGCACCGAGTAGACCACCACGTAGTCGATTTCCCCACGCCTAAGAATCAGGCCAGTGGCGTGGCTACCGCCTGATGCAGAGGAAAATCTTGTCCGGATCTTTACTCCAGTCGACGCCTCGGTCTGCCCCACGGTGGGCGCCAACTGTCGTCGATATGTGACGACAGATGCCATGGGGATGGCTAAAGTGAGGGGAAGACGCGAGGAAGAAGATGTCAATGGTGCCGGAATCGGGTTGGGCACAAACACGGTGACGGACACCACGATGTACCCAGGTTCGGGGCTCTCCGGAGAGATGACACCCCTAATCCTGCTTATATCTTATATATCAATGGGACTGAGCTACAATAACTTCTTCTCTATCTACTCAGGGGAAGGTGAGCGCCGCCGTGGGCAAGGCTTTCTCCTGCTTCCCTGAGGAGTAACTACAAGCAGTGAATGAACTGAGTGACTTGTGAGTAATGGGGCGAATGAGCGGATCGTCCCCCACGCAGGAGGGGTACCCCGGGCTCTTATAGCATGAGACCGGGGAAAATCGGTAACTTCACTGCCGATTGGGCCCAGCCGTCATCTTCTAATCGGCTGGGGCCCACCGACTGCTCCTCTCCGGGTGATTCGGACCCGACGAGCGGCGGCCCATGCTGTAGACTCGTAGGGCATGATGGTGAACAGTGGAGCTAGGAGGTGCGGTCTTGTCGTCCTGTCCGCGGAATCGGCGGAGAGGTCGACACCGCATCTCTGCCAGATCTTCGATGTGACTTGGCTTCTCTGCCACCCCGATCTCTCGGGATTGCGCATTTATGGCCTCGTACTTGTACCTGCGACCGATCTCGGGGTCAAAATCTCCAGGGGTAGTAGGTCGTACCGATTGCGCCTGGGCCGACTGGTGGTTCCAGGCAAGGTCGATTGATCTGGGCAATCGGCTGTGCTGATACCCACCTCGGCCCAGCTGCGGGCCAATCGGATAATTGTCTTGGTGATGAAAAGGGTGGACCGGTTGCGCCTGGGCCGACTGCTGGAATTCGGTATGGCTGATTGCCTTGGAGCAATTGGCCGTACGCCTGCCCAGCTCGGCCCAGCTGCAGCCCAATCGGTCCATCCTTGTCTTGAAAGGTTGCTTTCGCTTGGGTGAGCCTACCCGGGTACCAATCCCCCGACAGAGAGGGAACTGGGATTTTATCGACATGATCAAAGAGGGGGTGCTTACCTTGCTGACGATCACGAGGTACTAGTCTTCTGACGTGAGGTTGAACTCGTCTCCGAGATCAACTCCTACCGAGAAGAAGCAGACACCGAAGCACTGAAAGTAATGCACATTCGATAAATTACAATGCTCAAGCAATATGGCATGATATGAAGATGAACATGGGTGTGTTATGTTCCTTATGTTCATGTGAAGTGGATTGCATAGCAAGGGTTTAAGTTGGAATATCATTAGTGAATTATTTGAATTATACCAAATGATTCATATAGCAAAATGCTACTGGTTCCTCAATATAAACAATTCAAACATATTTGAAAGTTGGTTATTTGGATAGAGCATTTTATTCTGATCAATTTTCATATAAAAATCATTTCAATCTGAGTTACGGTTTAAAAGTTATTCAAATTCAAAGTTTTGCTTATTTACTGGAATTTCTAATTTAAATTAAATCATTTAAGATTTATTGTGTTATGCTGACACAGAGGGGGTTGACTGGTCAACTGACCAGTGGGGCCTGGCTGTCAGTGGCTGGGGGGGTTAAATCCCGGTATAAATTAAACCGACTGGTTTAATTAGACGCTAGGGGGCCCTCTGTCAGCCTCTGTAGGGGGGGGGGGGTAAGAGCTGGGTTAGGGGGCTAATGGCTCGGGCGGCCGTCGGCTAGCCGTCGGCACCTCTGGACGCGGAGGCGACTCGCCGGAACAGGGTTCCCGGCCACGGGAAGGGTAGAGGAGGGCACTAGGGGGTGCCTCTCACTCGTGCGCGTCACGTGGAGCATGCCGGGGACCTCGGGGAGGCCTCGGGCCACGGCGGCGACGAAGCCCGTGGCGGCTGGGTGCTGTCCACGGCGGGGAATGGCGACGAGGGGTCGGGGAGGAGCGCGGGAAGAGGGAAACTGACGAGGGGCTCACCCTGAGTGCGTTGAGAAGCACGGCGGGGCTGGGGATGGGCTGGTGGCGGAGAATTTGACGATGGCGTCCTCGGTGGCCGGCGACAAATCAGAGAAGAGGGCGTCGTTTCTAGGACCTCTGGGATCGATTGGTTGCGCTTGAAGACGAAGTCAACGGCAGCGAGAACTTTGGACATCACGGCGCGGCGAGCGGCGACGATGGCCACGATAGCGCACGAGCAAGCTCTCCGGGGAGCTCGGGCAGCGCGGGACTTTGGCGAGGGAGAGAGAGCGGGTGACCAGAGAGAGAGGGGAGAAGGCACAAGGGCTCGGGGGCGTCTTCCTACGCGGGATAAGGACGAGGGGGAAGCAGGTCGTGGCCTGGGCGACCGCATGCTCGCCACGGCGGCGAGCTGCCTGCCTGGCCACGGGTAGAAGACGACCCTGCCCCTGGTGGGCTGGGCCGGCTTCTAGCCAGGCTGGGCCAGGTAAGGTGGGCTCTGCCCTTTTCTTTTGTTTTCTTTTTATTTGTTTTCTATTATTTTGTTTTGATTCGATTTTAAAACCAAATGATTTTATTAAATTCTAAAAACTTTTATGTGAGCTAATTATACATATATAAGTCACCTCACAAAGTTTTAGAATTATTAGAATTATATTTATTTAATTCCAATTGCAAATACAATATTTATTTAATTTCCAAGGGCATTTTGGACTTTTAGAAAAATCAATGAGCATGGAGTGGGACCCACTTCACTTGAAATGTGATCATGCCCATTTATTAGACTTTTCAAAAAGTTTAAATCATTTTTGGAAAAATATTTTTGTCTGGCCTTTTATTAAAAAAATATTTTGAGGCTTTTTGCTTCCCCATTTCTTTTTTTTTGCAAAAATTTTCATGATGCAAAAATGCAAGCTTAGCAAAGCACAAACCTAAATTAGGGTTCTGACAACTCGCCCCCACTCAAAAGAATCTCGTCCCGAGATTCATAAGTCGTCAGGAAGAGTGTGGGGTACTCAGCTCGTAGACGATCCTCTCGTTCCCAGGTAGCTTCTTTCTCTGAATGATGTGACCACTGCACTTTGAGGAATCTGATCTTCTGACGTCTGGTGCTACGCTCGGCTTCATCAAGAATACGAACAGGGTACTCTCGATATGAAAGGTTATCTTGTAGATCAAGCGTTTCGTGGTCTACTTCGCGGATGGGGTCCTTGAAGCAACGCCTGAGTTGAGAGACGTGGAAGACATCATGAACCTGGGAGAGGTGAGGGGGTAGTTCCAATTGGTAGGCAATTTCTCCACGTTTAGCGAGAATGCGAAAAGGACCAATGTAACATGGGGCCAACTTGCCTTTGATACCGAAGCGATGGGTACCCTTCAGAGGAGTAACCCGAAGGTAAGCCTTCTCATCCAGATTATAGATTTCCTCCCTATGATGACGATCATAATAGCTTTTCTGACGAGACTGGGCATGCTTCAATTTCTCACGAACAGTGCGAACCTGCTCTTCTGCATCCTGAATCATATCCGGTCCAAAGAATTGTCTTTCACCGGTTTCTGACCAATTTAGGGGTGTTCGACATTTCCGTCCATAGAGAAATTCAAAAGGAGCCATGCCCAAACTAGATTGGAAGCTATTGTTATACGCAAATTCGGCAAAAAGAAGAGAATTCTCCCGTTTCTTTCCGAAAGAGATAACACAAGCTCTGAGCATGTCTTCGAGAATTTGATTTACCCTTTCTACTTGACCACTGGACTGGGGGTGATAAGCGGTGCTAAAGGAGAGGTGGGTTCCCATAGCATTCTGAAAACTTTCCCAAAATCGAGAAGTGAAAAGACTACCACGGTCTGAATTGATTTCCAAAGGAACACTGTGAAGAGACACGATTCGGGAGACATACAAGTCCGCTAACTGGCTAGCAGTTATAGACTCGCGAACAGGAAGGAAGTGAGCAACTTTGGAAAGTATGTCGATGACAACGAAGATGGCATCATTTCCTTTCTGGGTTTTTGGAAAGCCAGTGATGAAGTCCATACTGACTTTATCCCATTTCCACTCGGGGATAGGCAAAGGTCTAAGAGTACCAGCAGGTCTTTGATGTTCTGCCTTAACGTGACGACAAACGTCACATTCAGCAATGAACTGAGCAATTTCTCTCTTCATCCTAGTCTACCAAAATCTTTGGCGTAGATCTTGATACATTTTTGTACCACTAGGATGAATCGAGAGGGGAGATTCATGGGCTTCTTTAAGGATCAGCTGTCTAAGGTTCTTATTCTTCGGTACTACTATCCTGTTCTCAAAGTATACAACACCTTCATTGTGTAGGGTAAAACATTTAGCCTTACCACTAGCAATGTTTTCTTTGATGTATCGGATACCTCGAGCACGTTTCTGTGCAGCTTTGATTTGACCCTCAAGAGTTGGTTTCACTACCAAGGTGGAAAGGAATCTATAAGGAACAATCTCAAGATTAAGCTTTCGTAGTTCCTCATAGAGAAGTGGTTGACCCTGTTGTAACATGAGGTTGTTACAATACGACTTACGACTTAGTGCATCAGCCATGATATTGGCTTTGCCTGGGGTGTAAGAAATTCCTAAGTCATAATCTTTTATCAACTCAATCCAGCGTCTTTGCCTGAGATTAAGATCTGGCTGGGTGAAAATGTATTTGAGACTTTGGTGGTCGGAATAGATCTCACAACGATTACCAAGGAGGTAATGTCGCCAAGTTGTCAGGGCATGAACTACGGCAGCGAGTTCAAGATCATGGGTAGGATAGTTCTCTTCATGTGGACGCAACTGGTGTGAAGCATAAGCTACCACATGTCGATCTTGCATAAGTATGCATCCTAACCCTTGCCGTGAGGCGTCACAAAAGATCTCGAAATCCTTTTTGGTGTCTGGAGGCGCAAGTACGGGTGTAGAAGTCAATCTCCTTTTTAGCTCTTGAAAGCTTTGCTCGCACTTGGGGGTCCATTGGAATTTCTTATCTTTCTTGAGGAGTTCAGTAAGATGCTTTGAAACTTTGGAGAAGTTCTCGATGAAGCGGCGACAATAGCTTGCTAAGCCAACAAAACTCCTAACTTGCTTAACCGATTCAGGTGGAGTCCACTCAAGGACGGCCTGAACTCTCTCGGGATTGACAGCAATGCCTTTGGTAGAAATCACGTGGCCTAGATAGGTCACTTCTGGTAGCCAGAATTCACACTTTGAGAATTTGGCATATAGGCGATGCTCTCGAAGTTTCATCAATACCAGCCTAAGATGTTCTGCGTGCTCTTCTTCGTTCTTCGAGTAGATGAGAATGTCATCAAGATAAACTACAACAAATTTATCTAAATACTCCATGAAGATCAAATTCATCAAACGCGAGAATGTGGCGGGGGCATTGGTTAAACCGAAGGACATGACGGTGTACTCGTAAAGACCATAACGAGTAGTAAAAGCCGTTTTGGGAATGTCCTCGTTTCTTATTTTGATTTGATGATAGCCTAATCTCAAATCCATCTTGGAGAAGACAGAGGATCCAACAAGTTGATCATAAAGATCATTGATCCTGGGAAGTGGGTACTTGTTCTTTATCGTCGCTAGATTTAGAGAGCGATAGTCTACGCACATCCTTTCTGTTCCATCTTTCTTCGTTAGGAACAGAACGGGGCAATCCCATGGTGATGAGCTAGGGCGGATGAAGCCTTTTGCCAACGAAGCTTCAAGTTGGATTTTGAGATCAGCTAACTCACGTGGGGCCATTCTATATGGGCGTCTGGATATTGTGGCGGTTCCTGGGATAAGATCTACAACAAACTCTACAGATCTGTCAGGTGGTATGCCTGGCAGCTCTTCTGGAAAGACATCCGGGAAGTCACGAACCACCGGAATATCTTCAATGTCAGGAATGGGAAGCACATTCAAAGAATGCAGCTGGGTTCTAGAGCTTGGTGAGGTGTACTTGATTGTCTAGCCTGATGGATGGGTTAGTTTCACTGACTTGGCTTTAGAATGAAGGACGACATTCTATCTTGATAACCAATCCATACCTAAGATCACATCAATGTCTGAAGACTTGAGGGCTATAAGTGAGGCAGGGAATACTAAACCCTCAATAGCAACTTCATTTTCATGACTCGCCATGGTGGTGTGCCATCTGGATCCAGGGGCTTGCACAACTAAGGGGGTGGATAACATCGAAAAAGAGATGTCATGTGACAGTGAAAAATCCTGGGATATGAATGAGATGCTCCTGGGTCAAACAGAACCGAAGCTGGGGAGGAATTGACAGGAAGGGTTCCAAGTACAACATCGGTTGACTTGTGGGAATCCATAATGGATACGTGATTCACATAACCATATTCATAAACATGAGGCTTGACATTGGAAGTTTTGGGTGGTGGCTTACCACGACGAAAGGCTTGTTTTGGATTAGGTGTGGTGGCTACATGATTTTGGGAACACTCTCGAACATTGTGGCCTGATTGTCCACATTGGAAACAAACACCACGTGGAATGAAAGTAACATAAGCACTTGATTTTCAACCAAAATTCCAAGGAGGAAGATTGGGTTGAGGTGGACGATATATGGTGGTTGGTGGTCTAGAATCACTTACAGCATGACTGACGTCACTGAAGGGAATCCAAACACAGCGTTTCCGAGAAACTGGGCCAGAAAATTGGGCAAACTCACGATCACGCTTGCGAGACTCTTCATACAACTCATTTCCATACTCAGCCTTGAAGGATTTGTCGACCAAGTCCCTGAAGTTGACGAACTCGTGAAGATTCAGGTTGTCGGGACCCGGGGTTAGCGTATGCAAGTACCGCTACGACATAGTCATATGGAGAGCCGAGAACCGTACCCACTTCTCTAAGAAGACAAGGCCAAGCACAGAACGTTCTCGGAAAGCATCGTACGTGAGGGGCATCGCATCCAGGCCGGATGATCAACTGAGATGGGTCCTCATCGTCCGCACACAAGTCTAATGATATGGGTGATGAACTCCCCTCAACCATACTATCGACTATCTCATAACTCTTACACAGACTTACTCCAGCCCGATCACTTAGTCGGGGTCTAGGGCGGGCTCGATCATACCACAAAGTGTGCACGAGACGGAGTCTCGAGCAATCGCATCGCGATGCCCCAAGCTGCGCACATCTAAGGGCCACTTGGTGTATGAAAGACCGCTAGCCAGATCACAACTAAGGTCTCGAAAACCCATACAAAGACATGCATGTTATAAACATACACGCAACACACATGCCTTGTATGAACAGCAGGTATCATTGCAATTCTCTACAAAGTATACATTTTATTGATAACTCTCACAGAGTGCACACAGAGATCACAAGCATGTGATCCAACATTACAACAAACAAGCGGAAGCAAAGTAGGTCTGAGTACAGACAAGTTTAACAAATGGCTTAAGAAGCCTTATTTAAACACAAGCCCT
Organism: Bromus sterilis; assembly: GCA_950022295.1. Taxonomy (NCBI): domain Eukaryota; kingdom Viridiplantae; phylum Streptophyta; class Magnoliopsida; order Poales; family Poaceae; genus Bromus; species Bromus sterilis. The sequence goes on along the minus strand of OX465599.1, from coordinate 274,702,770 downwards.
CCACGAGGGAACCAATCGTCTGACTAGGACTAGACTAGCTTGATCTTCAGTCGTCGAGCTCGATGAAGAAGCCACCTTCGGGGTCAGTGGGTTCATCTAAAACATAGAATAAGCAAACGTGAGTACAAAGTCGTACTCAGCAAGACTTACATAGGAGCTATACTACTCATGCACATGTATCAAGGTAAAGGGAGGTGGGATTTCACTTGCAGAAGTGCCAGCCTAGACTTGGCTAGTCCTGAACTACGAGTACCAGACTTGAGGTAAGAAGTGTACACGAGTCCACTACTTTCTCCAACCAATTACACCATTATGGTGCCTCCCTCGACTTCCCCACGAGAAAGCACGCCATAGCACTCACGCTTATCTTGGTGTGTTTTAGAAGTATCCAGTTCAAGTTGTCTAATAATCAAGCTAAGCTTTCCAGGCAGTCCTTAACCGCGGACGCGGCTATTCGAATAGTTTTGTTAACCCTGCTGGGGTGTACCGCTACACACACATGATCATCAGTTACCGCCTTTTTACTCGACACCGTTCAAGAAGTGTCGGCGAGGATGCTCACCACAACTGTTACCTCATAGCCTATCTAGTCCAAGAAAAGCTGCCTACCTGGGTTGGCTACCACTATCGTGAACCCGGCCGGTTTACCGAAGTGGACCCAAGTGATGTGTGCGTGGTGCATAAGCCGGTCTCGGTTGAGCCGTTCTCTCACTTAGCAGCCATGCCACAAGCCTACCAGAACTCCGAACTACTGCGACATCTGGACATCGAAAGGGATGAGTTAATAGGTTGAGAGGGGTCAGTGAGCCCAATGTGTGGTTGTACTCTTCATCTTGGATCACCACACAAGAACTCAGACTTAGGGCGGTGTTCAACGAGACAACCCACTGTGTACTCCTACACAGCCTCTCATCGTTCACCTTGTATTAGGGTAGATTCACCAACACCTTTCCACCATCATCAACATGATCACTACCATCCCGACTCACATAACAGTAACATCATTGTATCACTCTAAGCATGCAATAAGCAGTAACAATTGCAGGGGCCACATGATATCAATCAACTCCTACATTTGCTAGGATTGTGGTTTGCTTACTACTGTGACAAATGATAGGTCATGCAAAGGAATGGGTTCATCTATGCGGTAGAAAAGTAGCATGGTAATCATCCTATACAATGCATAAGCGAGACATGAGAGGGAAGTGGGATTTTATCGACATGATCAATGGGGGTTTTCTTGCCTTGCTGACGAGGTTCGGGTTCAGGGTCTTCAACGAAGGGGGCTGCCTCCTGTTCCGGTTCCACCTCTACTCGACAAACAACAAACAAAGTAGCAAAGTAAATACAATGCACAATCACATGGTTGAAGGTTGAAACTTGATGTATCTGTTTCTGGTGTGTGAGGCAATTCCATTTAAATGGAGTATATTGCAAAGGAATTGCAAATTCAAACTCCAATTTGAATTCAATTTAGCCAAGTTGCATATTACATTGTTTGAACAAGTTAAACCATTTTGAAATGTGTATGATATGCCTCTGAAGTTCAAGTATAATGTGGTATGTTGATATGGTTCAAAATGCAAAAGCATTTGAAATGAATTTGATTTAATTCCATTTAAACCAAATAGCAAATGCTACTGGTTCCATTTTAAATTCAACTCAAACATAGTTGAAAGTTGGATATTTGGATAGCTTATTTTCTCCTGATCATTTTTCATATATTATTTGTTAAATTTGGAGTTAATATGAATTTTCTATGAATTTCCAAAGTTTGGGGTAATTTCTGCCTTTTCTGGAAATTCTTGAATTCTTTTTATTCTGGAAATTCATTATTGCATCACTGTGACATCAGCATGACGTCAGGGGGCCACTGACTGCTGGGACCCACTGGTCAGCCTCTCACTGTTTAATTAAAATGATTTGAATTAGATTTAACTTAACATGGGGGATTAGTGTGGCTGGGCCCACATGGCAGTCACTGGGGGGGGATTAAGCTTAAGCTAATCGTGTCCACGTCAGTTCGCCGGCGGCTAGTCGCCGGCGACCTTCCAGCACGGCGGCGACACACGGGAGGGCGATTTCGGGCACGGATTTGAGCGCTGCGACCACCAAAATGGAGCCCTCGATCGTGCGCTTCGAATGGGCCAAGCCACGGGCGCTGGGGTGCACCGTAGCCACGTCGGCGACGAGCTCTAGCGGCGGCGGAGCCACTGGACAAACGCAGTCGTCGACTCAGTGCACGGGGAGAGGCAGCGGTGGGCTCGTTAGACGCGCAAGACCACCAGGAAGACGATGCGCGCACTGGACAAGACGTTAGGGCACAGGGGCGACCTCGTCGTCGTCCATGGCGGCTCGGTACTCCGGCGAACATGGCGGAAAGAGCTAGAGGAGGCGAGCGGTGCCGTGGCTTGAGGGGAAACGCTCAGTAGCTCACCGCGAATCGAACGGAAGCAACAGCAAGCTCGGGGAGGCTTCAACGGCGGCGAATCGACGACGGCGAGCTCGCGGGTCCGGCGAGTTCTCGGTGAAGCTTGCGTCGCGTCTGGTCCGAATTGATTCGCCTCCTTCTGCTAGTCGACGAAGCCGAGGACGGCGATCACGCTGGACATCTTGGATGGGCTCCTCGGCTTCGATGGCCACGCGGGGGCGCTTCGGTGCTCCGGCGAGTACTTCTGTCGACGACGAACACGGCACGGGGAAGGGGGAAGCTGCGCTGGAGGGGGAGGAATGGAGCTGGGCGTCTCCAGGACGTGCGAGGCGAAGGGATAAGGCTCGGGGCAGGCAGGAAGCTGCCTGTCGTGCCCACGGCGCTCGCCGGCGAGGTGCTTGCCTTCCTGGAGGGGAAGAAGACGCATGTACCCCCTCCAGGTGGGCTGGGCCGGCTGAGGTGAGTGGGCCTCGCCCCTGGGCGAGAGGTAAGCTTCTGTTTTCTTTTTCTGACATTTGTTTTGGCTAGCTAAAAAAATAGCAAACCATTTTATTAAATGCTCATAATTGTTATATGGTCTCACAAAATAATATACTAGCCACTTATAAATTTTGAACATTTTTAAAATTCAAATAATTTGAACTTTAAATCAAACAGGGCTTTTTGATTAATTCCAAGGCACTGTTTGAATATTTGAAAAATCCATGAGCATGGGGTGGGTCCCACATCACTTGATATGTGATCACACTCATTTATAAGACTTTTCAAAAATCTAACATGAATTTTTGGAGAATATTTTTATTTTGCCTTTGAATTTGATTTCCATGACTTCTTTTGAAAATTTTAACATGATGCAAGATGACTTTGATCCTAGCACATTACCTAACAGAGGGTTCCGACACAGGTCATGACGAAGGACGGGGCTAAGTCCCTTGCGGAACCTTGCTTGTTTCTTGGCATCGGTGGATACTTGTTCTTGGGCATAACGTGTTAGACGAGTGAACTCAGTCCGATACTCATGAACAGTCATCTTTCCTTGGGTCAGACTGCAAAATTCTTCTCTCTTGTGCTCCATCAGCTGATCCGGAATATGATATCCTCGGAAGTCATCACAGAACTCTTGCCAAGTCACCACGTGACCAACTGATTGCATTTCCACGAAGTTCTCCCACCATTGAAGAGAAACACCTTCTAGAAAATATTCCACGAAGAGCACACGATCACCGGGAGCAACATGGGAGGTCTCAAGCTTACGCTCGAGGGAACGAAGCCAATCATCTGCATAAAGGGGCTCAGAAGAACATCGGAGAACTGGCGGGTTGAAGAGAATGAAGTCCTGGATGGTAACAACACTATGACGCTGACGAGAAGTGTTCTGCTCAATACGCTCGAGAAGACGTGTCTGATCACGGCGATTCTTCTCAGCCTCCATCATGATTTCCTCTGCAGAAGGCGGTTGTCATCGATATGTAACGCCAGATGCCATGGGATGGCTAAAGTGAGGGGAAGACGCGAGGGAGAGAATGTCGATGGTGCCGGAATCGGGTTGGGCACAAACACGGTGGAGGACACCACAATGTACCCAGGTTCGGGGCTCTCCGGAGAGATAACACCCCTACTCCTGCTTGTCTCTTATATATCAATGCTATGGCTACAATAACTGCTTCTCTATCTTCTCAGGGGAAGGTGAGCGCCGCCGCCGTGGGCAAGGCTCTCTCCTGCGTCCCTGAGGAGTAACTACAAGCAGTGAACGAACAGAGGGGAAAGTGAGTAATGGTGGTCCAGGATGAGTCGTCCCTCACGCAGGAGGGGTACCCTGGCTCTTATAGTGTGAGCCCAGGGTACTTCGGTAACTTCATTGCCGAATGGGCCCAGTTGTCATCCTCTAATCGGCCTGGGCCCACCGACTGCTCCTCTCCGGCTGATCCGGAACCTACGAGCGGCGGCCCATGCTGTAGACTCGTAGAGCGTAGGGATGAACAGTGGAGCTAGGGGGTGCGGTCTTGTCGGCCTGTCCGCGGAATCGGCGGAGAGGTCGACACCGTATCTCCCCCAGATCTTTGACATGACCTGGCCTTCCTGCCACCCGGATATCTCGGGATATGGCATTTATGACCTCGTAATCATACCCCCGACTGGGTATTAGGTGGTTCCGATTGAGCCTGGACCGACTGGTGGTGCCTGGCAAAGTCGATTGCTCTGGGCAATCGGCCTTCCAGGTATCAACCTCGGCCCAGCTGCGGACCAATCAGATGATCGTCTTGGTGAAGGAAGGGTGGTCCGATTGCGCCTGGGCCGACTGCTGGCATTTGATACGGCTGATTGCCTTGGAGCAATCGGTCGTACATCTGCCCAGCTCGGCCCATCTGCGGTCCAATCGGTCCATCCTTGTCTTGAAAGGTTGCTTCCGCTTGGGTTAGCCTACCCGGGTACCGGTCCCCCGACAGTAGCCCGTAAAGCTGTAAAGGTCCCTCGGTCACTTGACCGCGGGGCCTTTGCAGTTTTTAATTTCTCTTGATATCCTCTGACTGCTATGGCTTCATCGAGTGCGTCATTCCGAGTTTATCGACCGACTCAGAGATCACACTCGGCTGACCAACTTTTCGTCCGATTGGATCTGGTTCGCTCCCAATTCGTGTCTTCACTTTTCGAGACAGACATCTTTCGCCGATTTAGTTCCAACGGTTACCTCCGATTCTTCCGGGATGTGATCAATGAGCTGGGACCCATGACCCACACGCGACTTTACATAACTGCAGGGCCTGACCCCCATGTCGCACGCCTCGCCTTTTGCGCTAGGATCCTTTGTGCTGGTTTGCCGGTTGCCCTTCCTGTGCCCTTGGCCACACCGAGCCACACGGCCGCAGACGCATCCCACTCCCCTCCCCCGCCGCCCATATTAGCCACAGGGGAGGGCCTTCGCCTCTTCCTTCTCCCAAACGCCATCTTCAACCTCTAGCTCTCTCTCCTCTGCGCCATTGCCGCTCCACGTGAAGCTCTCTGCCGCGTAACAGTTGCAGGGGCCACATGATATCAACCAACTCCTACATCTGCTAGGATTGTGGTTTGCTTACTACTGTGACAAGATGATAGGTCATGCAAAGATATGGGTTCAACTATTGCGGTAGAAACGTTATCATGGTGATCATCCTAATAATGCATAAGCGAGACATGAGAGGGAAGTGGGATTTTATAGACATGATCAATGGGGGTTTGCTTGCCTTGCTGACGAGGTTTCGATAACGGTGTCTTCAACGAAGGGGGAAGCCTCCTGCTCCGGTTCCACCTCTACTCGACAAACAACAAACAAGGAAGCAATATAAATACAATGCACAAACACATGGTTGAAGGTTAAAACTTGATGTATATGTTTTGATGTGTGAAGCAATTCCACTTAAATGGAGTATATTGAAAATTGAATTGCAAATTCAAACTCCAATTTGAATTCAAACTTAGTCAAGTTATATGTGACATGGTTTGATCAATTTGAACCTTTTGAGAATGTGTATGATATGCCTCTGATGTGTGGTTGAAATATAGTATAATTCCATGGTCCAAGTTGCAAAATCATTTGAATTGAATTTGAATTAATTTCAAACAATTCAAATGACATATGCTACTGGTCCCATTTTAAAATCAACTCCAACATAGTTGAAAGTTGCATATTTGGAAAGATAATTTTCTCCTGATCATTTTTCATATATTATTTGCTATATTTGGAGTTAGTATGAATTAATTATGAATTTCCAAAGTTTAGGGTATTTTCTGGATTTTCTGGAATTTCTTTGATTTATTTAATTCTTTTTTTGAGTTATTGCGTCAGCAGGGGGGGCTGACCAGTCAAACTGACTAGGGGGCCCCACCTGTCATCCACAAAGGGGTTAAACCCGGTTTAACTAACCTCCTGGATTAGCTTAGGGGCACTGGGGCCTAGGGTTCAGTGGGGGTTAGGGGTGATTAGGGGTGGGTTAGCTCCTAAGTGCCCGGCGATTAACCGGCGGCAGCTACAGGACGCGGCGGCGTTGGGCGTGCGGCCGAATCCGGCGACCAAAAGGGGCGCGGTTAGGCCCGTTCGAAGCGCAGGAACCCCGCGGATTCAAAGGACAAGGCCAGAGCGTGGATTGCTTCCCGTATGCACGCCGGCGACCTCTGTGGCGGCTCTGCTCTCCGGCGAACATGGAAAAACGCGAAGTACAGCACGAACGACTGCGGTCCTTGGGGGTTTTTGGCCGTGTGCTCACCGGGATTTGAACGGTGAGGTCGAAGGGGTCGTAGGAGGCTTGACGGCGACGAATCGGTGGCGGTGAGCTTCGGGGTCCGGCGGCAGCTCGTCGTCGAATCCGGTGGCTACAGAGGCTCCGGCCTCGATTCCTTTGGCACGGCGATGAAGACGTCAGAGGCTCGCACGGGGGACAGCTCGATGGGTCTTGAAAAGGCCGTTGGCCATGAGCGCGCGCACGCGGCGGCGACGGTGAGCTACGGGGTGGCGACCTAGACGACGTGAGAGAGGGAGAGGGCGTCCAGGAAGAGAGGAAGGGGTGCGGGGGGGGGGGGGGGTTGTGTGCGGCTCCGTGGCAGAAGAGAGAGGGAGGGGGAGGTCTAGAAGGGCCTGGAGGCGTCGCCGTGGCGTCCATGCCGTGGGCGCACGGCTCGGGCGTCTCTCCTTCTGGCGAGGAGGAAGACGACAGGGGAGGGGGCCGGGCTGGGCCAGGTGGGCCGACGCCTAGGCGAAGGGTAAGCTCTGTTGTTTTCCTTTTTTTTTCTTTTTCTTTCTCTGTAAATAGGTTGACCTAGCCAAATAAAATAGCTAGGTATTTTTATAAATGCTGAAATTTTTTATATGGCCTCATAATAAAATAGACTAGCCACTTATAAAGTTTCAACATTTTTAAAATTCAAATAATTTGAATCTTAACTCAAATAGGGTTATTTTATTAATTCCAAGGCACTGTTTGAATATTAGAAAATTCCATGAGCATGGGATTGCTCCCAAACCATTTTTAAAATGATCAGCACCATTTATAGGAATTTTCCAAATGTTCAAAAGATTTTTGGAAAAAGATTTTTATCTGGCCATTTGATTTAAATTCTCAGGGCTTTTCTTTTCCCCAATTCTGATTTTCTTTTTGAATTTTTGGCATGAATGCAAGGTACCTCTGATCCTAGCACGTACCTAACTTGGGGTTGTGACAACTCGCCCCCACTCAAAAGAATCTCGTCCCGAGATTCAGAAGTCTGCGGAAGGAAGGAGGGGTACTCGGCATGGAGACGGTCTTCTCTTTCCCACGTGGCTTCTTTCTCTGAGTGATGAGACCACTGAACTTTCAGAAACTTGATCTTCTTTCGGCGAGTGACACGCTCTGCGGAATCAAGAATACGAACGGGGTATTCTCGATAAGAAAGGTCATCTTGGAGATCAAGCGTTTCATGGTCGACTTCGCGGATGGGGTCCTTGAAGCAACGCCTGAGTTGTGACACATGGAATACATCATGTACTCAGGAAAGGTGAGGGGGTAGTTCAAGTTGGTAGGAAACTTCTCCACGTTTAGCAAGAATGCGGAAAGGTCCGATGTAACGTGGGGCCAACTTGCCTTTGATACCGAATTGTTGGGTACCCTTCAGAGGAGTAACCCGGAGGTAAGCCTTCTCATCTAGATTGTAGCTTTCCTTTCTATGATGACGATCATAGTAGCTTTTCTGACGAGACTGTGCGGCTTTCAAACGATCACGAACAATGCGAACTTGCTCTTCTGCTTCCTTGATCATATCTGGTCCAAAGAATTTTCTCTCACCGGTTTCTGACCAGTTTAGTGGTGTTCGACATCGTCGTCCATAAAGGAGTTCAAAAGGAGCCATGTTCAGACTAGATTGAAAACTATTGTTATAAGCAAACTCGGCAAATGGAAGAGACTTCTCCCAATTCTTTTCGAATGATATAACACAAGCTCTAAGCATGTCTTCAAGAATTTGGTTAACCCTTTCGACTTGACCACTAGACTGAGGATGGAAAGCTGTACTAAAGGAGAGATGAGTTCCCATAGCACGTTGGAAGCTTCCCCAAAATCTAGAGGTGAAAAGGCTACCACGATCAGAATTGATTTCCAAAGGAACACCGTGAAGGGATACAATCCTAGAGACGTACAAGTCTGCCAACTGGCTAGCAGTTATAGACTCGCGAACTGGAAGGAAGTGAGCAACTTTGGAAAGTCGGTCAATGACCACGAAGATGGCATCATTTCCTTTCTGGGTTTTTGGAAAGCCGGTGATGAAGTCCATACCGACTTTGTCCCACTTCCACTCTGGAATAGGCAAAGGTTGAAGTGTACCAGCAGGTCTTTGATGTTCTGCCTTAATGCGACGACAAACATCACATTCGGCAACAAATTGAGCAATGTCTCTGTTCATCCTGGTCCACCAAAATCTCTGGCGTAGATCTCGGTACATTTTTGTGCTACCGGGATGAATCAAGAGGGGTGTGTCATGGGCTTCTTTGAGGATGAGTTGCCTTAGATCCCTATTCTTAGGTACTACCAAACGATTTCCAAAGAATACCGTTCCTTTACTATCTGTGGAGAAATATTTAGCAACTCCGCTAGCAATGTTCTCTTTGATCCGGCGAACACCTCGTGCACGCCTTTGGGAAACTATAATTTGATCCTCAAGGGTTGGTTTCGCCACCAAGTTGAAAAGAGATCCACGAGGAACAATCTCGAGATTAATCTTTCGAAATTCCTCATGAACAAGTGGTTGATACTGCTGTAACATGAGGTTGTTACAGTACGACTTACGACTTAGGGCATCAGCCATGACATTGGCTTTGCCTGGGGTGTAAGAAATTCCTACGTCGTAATCTTTTATCAACTCAATCTAGCGTCTTTGCCTGAGATTAAGATCTGGCTGGGTGAAAATGTATTTGAGGCTTTGGTGGTCGGAATAAATCTCACAACGATTACCAAGGAGGTAATGTCGCCAAGTTGTTAGGGCATGAACTACGGCAGCGAGTTCAAGGTCATGGGTAGGATAGTTCTCTTCATGTGGCCGCAACTGGCGTGAAGCATAGGCTACCACATGTCGATCTTGCAGAAGTATGCATCCTAACCCTTGCCGTGATGCGTCACAATAGATCTCGAAATCCTTTTTGGTGTCTGGAGGTGCAAGTACGGGTGCAGAAGTCAATCTTCTTTTTAGCTCTTGAAAGCTTTCCTCGCACTTGGAAGTCCATAGGAATTTCTTATCTTTCTTGAGGAGTTCAGTCAGGGGCTTTGCAACTTTGGAGAAGTTCTCGACGAAGCGACGGCAATAGCTGGCTAGGCCAAGAAAACTCCTAACTTGCTTAACCGATTCATGTGGAGTCCAGTCAAGGACGTCCTGAACTCTCTCGGGATTCACAGCAATGCCTTTTGCAGAAATCACGTGGCCTAAGTAGGTCACTTCTGGTAGCCAAAATTCACACTTGGAGAATTTAGCATACAGGCGATGCTCTCTAAGTTTCATCAATACCAGCCTTAGGTGTTCGGCATGTTCTTCTTCGTTCTTCGAGTATATAAGGATGTCATCGAGGTAAACCACGACGAACTGGTCCAAATACTCCATGAAGATCGAGTTCATCATGCGTGAGAAAGTGGCGGGGGCATTGGTTAAACCAAAGGACATGACGGTATACTCGTAAAGACCATAACGAGTAGTAAAAGCCGTTTTGGGAGTGTCCTCGTTTCGGATTTTGATTTGATGATATCCTAATCTCAAATCCATCTTGGAGAAGACAGAGGATCCAGCAAGTTGATCATAAAGATCATTGATCCTGGGCAGTGGGTACTTGTTCTTTATCGTCGCTAGATTTAGCGGGCGATAGTCTACGCACATCCTTTCTGTTCCATCTTTCTTCGTTACGAACAGAATGGGGCAACCCCATGGCGATGAGCTAGGGCGGATGAAGCCTTTTTCCAACAAAGCTTCCAGTTGGGTTTTAAGCTCAGCTAACTCACGTGGGGCCATTTTGTATGGGCGTCTAGAAATTGGTGCGGTTCCTGGGGCAAGATCCACTATGAATTCTACACATCTGTCGGGTGGCATGCCCGGCAGCTCTTCAGGAAAGACATCCGGGAAGTCACGAACCACCGGAACATCTTCAAGGTCAGGAAGTGGAAGCACATTCAAAGATTGTACTTGGTTTCTTGTTCTTGGTGAGGAGTAAACTATTGTCTGGCCTGAAGGATGTGTAAGTCTAACTGACTTGGCTTTACAATCAAGAAAAGCATGTTGTCTTGATAACCAATCCATACCAAGGATGACATCAATGTCTGAAGACTTGACGGCTATGAGTGAAGCAAGGAATACTAAACCCTCAATTGCAATTTGATTACCATGGCTTACTCTATTAGTTTGCCACTTGGAACCAGGAGTTTGAATGATCATAGGGGTGAACATTTCTTCAAAGGATACATCATGTCGAAGTGCATAACTCTCCGACATGAATGAGTGAGATGCTCCTGGATCGAAAAGAACAGAAGTGGGAACAAAATTGACTGGGAGCGTACCAAGAATGACATCAGAAGTACTATCAGTTTCCTCAGTTGAGATTTGGTTCACACATCCAAGATTTTCTGAGGTGGATGGCTTAGCGGTGGAAACCTTCGGGGGTGGTCTGGCACAAACAGTGGGTTTTCCTTTGGCATGGGGTGGAGCATTTTGGTTGATGGGGCACTCATGAGAATAGTGACCAGGCTGGCCACATCTAAAGCAGGCTCCAAAGATAGTGCGGGGAGCTGGGTTGTTTGGTGGAGCTGGTGGACGAGGCGGCACAAGGGATGGCCTCGGTGGGTTATTTTGGTGGATCAAACTGTTAGGAATCCAGATCATACGCTTCTGAGGGCGTGAACTGGAAGAAGGGGCAAGCTCAAGAGCATGCTTGCGAGACTTCTCGAAAACTTCATTGCCATGCTCAGCTCTGAAGGCTCTGTTGACTAAATCCTCAAAGGTGGCAAATTCGATGAGGTTGAGATCATGACGAAGGATGGGGCTAAGTCCCTTGCGGAACCTTGCCTGCTTGCTGGCATCGGTGGTGATCTCATCCTGGGCATAACGAGCAAGACGGTTGAATTCCCTCACATACTCATGGATGGACATCTCTCCTTGATTCAGATTGCAGAACTCTTCCTTCTTGCGCTCCATCAACTCATCCAGAATGTGGTACCCTCGAAAGGCAACACAGAACTCCTGCCAAGTCACTATGTGACCATCTGGCTGCATAGCAACATAGTTCTCCCACCATTGAAGAGCAGCACCTTCCAAGAAGTATACCGCGAAAATAACTCGGTCATCGGGAGCAACATGTGCTGTATCAAGCTTATGCTCGATGGAACAGAGCCAATCATCAGCTTCAAGGGGCTCAGAAGAACATCGGAATACCGGTGGCTTGAGGAGGATGAAGTCCTGAATGCTGACCACCACATTACAATGGTGGGCGGTATTCTGCTCGATGAGCTCCAAAAGGCGTGTTTGATCACGTCTATTCCGCTCGGCTTCCATCATGATTTCCGCCGCAGAAGGCGGGGTTGGAGGTTCATCATCATTTCGATTCCGATCACGGTCTCGATTCCGAAGAACAGAACTACGAGTTCCACCTGACATCCTGTGTGATAAAAAAATCAACAATCAGAACAGGTTGTACTATGGAGGCAAGGATAAAAGGATATGATTTCAGAAGGAGAAGACTATAATGCAAAGGCAATGATTTAAATAAACACGGAACAAATCCGGCAGCATAACGGCTACACCGGGATGGAAAACAAGACAACCTCGAGGAGATTGGACAGAACTTCCTCAAGGAACTCAAAACACGGAGACTCTGGACAACCACAATCATCCTACGGCTATAAGGAGGCAATCAACGAGATGTTCTAGTCAGACATAGATGAGCCTAGTCCTATCATCCCGTAGAAAAGGTAAGGGTGACCCAGAACTCAGATCGATGAGGGTAAGGAGAAAAAGAAGCCTTACGTTGTTCCCTTATATACCCATAGTAACTATATAACTATAGAATGCTAGACTCGACTTCGGCCAAGGCTGATAATCCTACAGTCAGTCCTGCTCTGATACCAAGTCTGTCGGGACCCGGGGTTAGCATATGCAAGCCTCGCTACAACACAATCATATGGAGAGCCGAGAACCGTACCCACTTGTCTAAGCAGACAAGGCCAAGCACAGAACGTTCTCGGAAAGCATCGAACGTGAGGGGCATCCCATCCAGGCCGGATGATCAACTGAAATGGGTCCTCATCGTCCGCACACAAGTCTAAATGATATGGGTGGTGAACTCCCATACTCATAGACAAGTCGCCTCAACCATACTATAGATTGTATTATAACCCTTACATAGACTTACTCCAGCCCGATCACTTAGTCGGGGTCTAGGGCGGGCTCGATCATACATCAAAGTGTGCACGAGACAGAGTCTCGAACAATCGCATCGCGATGCCCCAAGCTGCGCACATCTAAGGGCCACTTGGTGTATAAAAGACCGCCAGCCAGATCACAACTAAGGTCTCGAAAACCCATACAAAGACATATATGTTATAAACATACACGCAGCACACATGTCTTGTATGAACAGTAGGTATCATTGCAATTCTCTACAAAGTATACATCTTTATTAATAACTCTTACAGAGTGCACACAGAGATCACAAGCATGTGATCCAACATTACAACTGACAAGCGGAAGCAAAGTAGGTCTGAGTACAGACAAGTTTAACAAATGGCTTAGAGAAGCCTTATCTAAAAACAAGCCCTCCACGAGGGAACCAGTCGTCTGACTGGGACTACACTAGCTTGGACTTGGTCTGAGTCTTCAATCTTCAGGCTTCCGGTAAAAGTCACCATCGGGGTCGGTGGTTCATCTAAAACATAGATTAAGCAAACGTGAGTACAAAATCGTACTCAGCAAGACTTACATAGGAGCTATACTACTCATGCATATGTATCAAGATAAAGGGAGGTGGGCTTCACTTGCAGAAGTGCCAGCTTTGACTTGGCTAATCCTGAACTACGAGTACCAGACTTGAGGTAAGAAGCGTACACGAGTCCACTACCTCTCTTCAACAAATTACACCACTATGGTTACTTCCTCGACTTCCCCACGAGAAGCACACCATAGCACTCACGCTTATCTTGGTGTATTTTAGAAGTATCCGGTTCAAGTTGTCTAATAATCGAGCACAGCTCTCCAAGCAGTCCTTAACCGCGGACGCGGCTATTCGAATAGTTTTGTTAACCCTGCAGGGGTGTACCACTACACACACGTGCCATCAGTTACCGCCTTTTGCGTGTCACCGTTCAAGATATGACAGCGATGATGCCACCACAACACTTCGCCCACAGCTCCGTTCTAGTCCAGAGAGTCGCCTATCTGAGGGGGATCCGTATGGAAGTCCGGCCGAGGTTCCAGTACAGCCTCAAACGATGTGTGCAGGGTCCCAAGCCGGTCTTGAAAAGCCGTTCATCCACTTCGCAGACCGTGCCACAACCCTACCAGAACTCTGAACTACTGCGACTCTTGGGGTTCGAACGGGGTGAGGTACTAGGATGAGAGGGGTCAGTGAGCCCAATGTGTGGTTGTACTCTTCTTCTTAGATCACTACACAAGAACTCGGGCTTAGGGCGGTGTTCAACGAGACAACCCACTGTGTATTCCTACACAGCCTCTCATCGTTCACCTTGTATTAGGGTAGATTCACCAACACGTTTCACTTTCATCAACACCATGTTTGTCATCATCCCGACTCACATAATAAGCAACCTCATAGTACCACTAAGCATGCAATAAGCAGTAACAGTTGCAGGGGCCACATGATATCAACCAACTCCTACATCTGCTAGGATTGTGGTTTGCTTACTACTGTGACAAGATGATAGGTCATGCAAAGGATATGGGTTCAACTATTGCGGTAGAAACGTTATCATGGTGATCATCCTAATAATGCATAAGCGAGACGTGAGAGGGAAGTGGGATTTTATAGACATGATCAATGGGGGTTTGCTTGCCTTGCTGACGAGGTTTCAATAACGGTGTCTTCAACGAAGGGGGAAGCCTCCTGCTCTGGTTCCACCTCTACTCGACAAACAACAAACAAGGAATCAATATAAATACAATGCACAAACACATGGTTGAAGGTTAAAACTTGATGTATATGTTTTGATGTGTGAAGAAATTCCATTTAAATGGAGTATATTGAAAATTGAATTGCAAATTCAAACTCCAATTTGAATTCAAACTTAGTCAAGTTATATGTGACATGGTTTGATCAATTTGAACCTTTTGAGAATGTGTATGATATGCCTCTGATGTGTGGTTGAAATATAGTATAATTCCATGGTCCAAGTTGCAAAATCATTTGAATTGAATTTGAATTAATTTCAAACAGTTCAAATGACATATGCTACTGGTCCCATTTGAAAATCAACTCCAACATAGTTTAAAGTTGCATATTTGGAAAGATAATTTTCTCCTGATCATTTTTCATATATTATTTGCTATATTTGGAGTTAGTATGAATTAATTATGAATTTCCAAAGTTTAGGGTATTTTCTGGATTTTTTGGAATTTCTCTGATTAATTTAATTCTTTTTTTTGTGTTATTGCGTCAGTAGGGGGGGCTGACCAGTCAAACTGACTAGGGGGCCCCACCTGTCATCCACAGAGGGGTTAAACCCGGTTTAACTAACCTCCTGGATTAGCTTAGGGGCACTGGGGCCCAGGGTTCAGTGGGGGTTAGGGGTGATTAGGGGTGGGTTAGCTCCTAAGTGCCCGGCGGTTAACCGGCGGCAGCTACAGGACGCGGCGGCGTTGGGCGTGCGGCCGAATCCGGTGACCAAAAGGGGCGCGGTTAGGCCCGTTCGAAGCGCAGGAACCCCGCAGATTCAAAGGACAAGGCCAGAGCGTGGATTGCTTCCCGTATGCACGCCGGGGACCTCTGCGGCGGCTCTGCTCTCCGGCGAACATGGAAAAACGCGAAGTACAGCACGAACGACTGCGGTCCTTGGGGGTTTTTGGCCGTGTGCTCACCAGGATTTGAACGGTGAGGTCGAAGGGGTCGTAGGAGGCTTGACGGCGACGAATCGGTGGCAGTGAGCTTCGGGGTACGGCGACAGCTCGTCGTCGAATCCGGTGGCTACAGAGGCTCCGGCCTCGATTCCTTTGGCACGGCGATGAAGACGTCAGAGGCTCGCACGGGGGACAGCTCGAAGAGACTTGAAAAGGCCGTTGGCCATGAGCGCGCGCACGTGGCGGCGACGGTGAGCTACGGGGTGGCGACCTAGACGACGTGAGAGAGGGAGAGGGCGTCCAGGAAGAGAGGAAGGGGTGCGGGGGGGGGGGGAGGTTGTGTGCGGCTCCGTGGCACAAGAGAGAGGGAGGGGGAGGTCTAGAAGGGCCTGGAGGCGTCGCCGTGGCGTCCATGCCGTGGGCGCATGGCTCGGGCATCTCTCCTTCTGGCGAGGAGGAAGACGACAGGGGAGGGGGCCGGGCTGGGCCAGGTGGGCCGACGCCTAGGTGAAGGGTAAGCTCTGCTGTTTTCCTTTTTTTTTTCTTTTTCTTTCTCTGTAAATAGGTTGACCTAGCCAAATAAAATAGCTAGGTATTTTTATAAATACTCAAATTTTTTATATGGCCTCATAATAAAATAGACTAGCCACTTATAAAGTTTCAACATTTTTAAAATTCAAATAATTTGAATCTTAACTCAAATAGGGTTATTTTATTAATTCCAAGGAAGTGTTTGAATATTAGAAAATTCCATGAGCATGGGATTGCTCCCAAACCATTTTTAAAATGATCAGCACCATTTATAGGAATTTTCCAAATGTTCAAAAGATTTTTGGAAAAAGATTTTTATCTGGCCATTTGATTTAAATTCTCAGGGCTTTTCTTTTCCCCAATTCTGATTTTCTTTTTCAATTTTTGGCATGAATGCAAGGTACCTCTGATCCTAGCACATACCTAACTTGGGGTTGTGACAGGCGAGGTTCCTTCCGCCGAGTCCGATGACAATGATGAAGATGACGACGAGTCTTCCGGAGAGTCCTCCGACTCCATGGATGCCGACCTCGCGGATGCTGGGGCCGCCGACCCTCCGAGGACCGACCCCCAACAGCCAGCTCAAGGGGGTACGCCTGACCCTTCCCTTGAGCATTTTTTGGCCGAATGGAGTGACGATGATATTTTCTCAAAGGCTGATGGTTCTGATGCAGCTCTTCGTGCCAAACCTCCGAAGGTGCCGGCTAAGCGCACCTCGGCCACCAGCTCCTCCGCTGGTACTGCTCCAGGCAAGGTTGCCAAAGCCGCGCCGACAGCCGGCAAAGGCAAACAGCCTCAGGACACGACCACTCGGAGGCCGACTGCGCAGGCGCCACTGAACGTCGCCCCGCTGAGATGTCGGATGCCCTCTGGCGCGCCGAGAACAATCGGGTATGACTTTACCTTCACGCCTTGCATTTTACTATCTTTCCTTATGCTGACTCTCCTCTTCTTTCTTCTTTCAGGGAGCCGATTGGACTTGACGATGTCGATGCTGGCATTCCGATTCGCGCCAGCGCCGTCATCTCGCCTGCCGCTTCTGCCGCCGCCGTCCACAAACGGCCGACTGCCTCTCATCGCTCCTCCAAGGACGCCGAGCGCGCTGCCAAGAAGGCCCGCCTCGCGACGACTCAGAAGACCTCTTCTTCCACCCTTGCCTCCAAGACCTCCAAGAATGCCGCTGACCGGGTGGCTCCTGGTGGCAGAGGAACGCAGTCGGTCGATCCGATTGCTTCGTCTCCGCCACGCCGCTCCACCTCGGCCTCCCCTGCCGCGACTACGCCTGCTCCAACTATCGCCTCCGAGCCGCCGATGGTGACGACCCCGTTGCCGATCATGGTGTCGACCCCGCCGATTACCACAACTGTGCCGCCGGTTACCACAACTGTGCCGCCGGTTGTTCTACCCGCGCCACCAAAAACGACGACCTTGCCGCCAGTCGCCGTTATCAACTCTGCTCCAGCTCGTCCGATTGTACCGCCGCCGCAATCGGGTGCCTCTGGACCTCAAGTGACGCCGGTTCCACCAGCCCTTACTGTCGCTGCTTCCACCGCTGCTCAAATTTTAGCGTCATCGCCAACCTCCTCTGCGTCGGAAGTTCTTATGCGCTCGGTGGACCAATTCCGGGCCGAGTACTCTCGCGCCCGTCACGTCGGCACCGAGCCTGACGCCTCGCATCGTCCTCAAGATCCTGTGACGACTGCTCTGAGCCGGGTGAATAACTTTTCCGCTGCCCTTGCTCGGGACCTCCAACAGCTCACCTCTCACCATATGGTAACTTTTGAATTTCTTTTTATGTCTTTCCTTTACTCGGAAGGCTTTTCTTCCGGTGGGTGCGCGCAAGCGCACCCACTGGGTGTAGTCCCCGAGATTCGGGCCGATTGGTTGCAATCGGTTCGGATCTTTAACTCTCTTTGCTTTATCGTTTGCCTTCCTCAATCGGGAGACTTTTCCTCCGATGGGTGCGCGCAAGCGCACCCAGTGGGTGTAGTCCCCGAGATTCGGGCTGATTGGTTGCAATCGGTTTGGATCTTTAACTCTTTTTGCTTTATCGTTTGCCTTTCTCAATCGGGAGACTTTTCTTTCGGTGGGTGCGCGCAAGCGCACCCACTGGGTGTAGTCCCCGAGATTCGGGCCGATTGCTTGCAATCGAGTCGGATCTTCTGCTGTATCTCTAACTCCATCTTGTTGTTCTTCTCAGGCTGTCATGGAGGAAAAGCGTGAGGTCTTCGAAAAGCTTCTTGATGCTTACACTGCCAGCCTCCGAACTCTCGCCCAGGCCCAGCTGCAGGTCAACAATCAGTCGGTTGAGATCACTAAACTGAAAGGTAACCTCTATACTATTTCTGTTTTCTTTCCGATTAACAATTACTCTTGCACTCATATCCTTTATGCTCTCCTCTAGCTTCTACTCCCATGATAGATGACCTTCAGGGCCGAATTACTGAATTGACTGCAGAACTCGACCAACATGGCCCAGCACTCGCCAAAGCCAAGGAAGAAGCGACCCGACTGCAGGGGGTAGAAACCGATCTAAATCGGACTATCCAAAGCCTTCTCTCTGAGATGGCTGCCCTCGAGAGAAAGCATCTGGCCGACATAGCCGCCGTGACGGCCACTGGTGATGGTCTTCTTGCCGAGTGAGATGCCGCCGTCGCCGCCCGAGAGGCCTTGCAAGCTGAAAGGGATGAAGCGTTGGCTGCACGCGATTCCATTCGGCGAGATCGTGATGAACACATCGCCAAATTTGAAGAGCTGGAGAAACGCAACTACGAAGAGACCACCCGACTGCGCCGCTGAGCCAAAGGCTTCTGCGACACCATGACCGAGATGGACGTCCTCCTTAGCGGTGTGTGTTTCCTGCATTCGAGTGCATTTTCGATTGCTCCCTTCTTTTATCTGATTGCTCATACTTCCTTTTCGTGACACAGAAGCTTGGCCCGAGTCTGAAGCAGCTGCCTACGCAGCCGTCGCCAAGTCCCGAGAGGAAACCGTTGCCGCTGGAGGGACCTGCCAACTTGAGGACAACGTCTGGACCCGGCACGAATACCTGATCGGCACCGAAGCCCGCATTCCTGTTATCAAGGGAGTTGCCTTGTCCTTCAAGCTCGGAATCCTAAAGATCGCTGAATCATTGTGGTCACCGACTGAGCTTAAGGTCGGACTCCAGAAAATGAAAAATGCTGCTGGCTCCTCTGCCGGGGCCGACGAGGCTGAAGCACCAGACGAAGAAGATTCGGACAAAGGGGAAGCTCCGAATGCTACCACTGAGCAGACTCGGACTCTCCTGAAGGCCATCCCACGTCGAATCGACGTATTTCTGAACTCTGCCGGTCGGACTGGCGTGGAAACCGCCCTACAGACCGTGCTGAGCTGGTACCCTCAGGTGAAGCTCTCCCAACTGTACAGCTTCCGAGACAATGCCTCTGATCTCCTTGAGAAGACCTACACCGAAGTCAATCGGCTAGCCAGCACTATGGTGAACTGGTTCTCTCCCTACGAGTACACTTCGTATCTCGATGAGGGGGGGAACCCGCTCGCTGCACCTTCAATCTCAGGCCTGGCCGAGGAGCTTTCTGATAGCGGCTCATCTCAAACATCTCCGAGATCCAAGGGGACTGGTGCCACATTTTCTGAAGCGCAATCGGATCCGACTGCTCCGTCTTCTAGCTCCGTGCCTCCGACTTCCTGAGCCATGCCGTCAACTATATTACTTGTTGTAGCTTGCCGATACTGGATCGGTTTTATCTTATTTTGTAAGACACAATTTTAATTCTGTCGACACCCACTGGGTGTGACTTCGATGTAATGCACTTATTCGGCCTTGGGCCTACTATTTCTTATGCAATCCGATTGCTTGGCCTTTGCTTTTACCTGTGCGATCAACTTTGCGTGTTTGTCAGTTTCCTTTATCGGCTGCACTTGGGGATGTCTACCATGTCAAACTTGCTTCCGTAATGCGGTCTGCAATCAGATCAACGGTAGACTACCAACCAAGGTTCGATAAGTTTTTATTTTTCACACGACAAGATTCAACACAAAGGATTCTGCGACAGTAGGTGCCGATTGCTCGCCACCGAGCTCGACGCCTTGGTTTGCGGCGCAATCGGTAATTTCGCTTTATCGATTATGCCCTTAGTGGCACGTTTCGAATTGTTTCCCGGGAGTTCGTACTGCCGGCTGCCCCAAACGCGACTCGTCTCAATGCCACAAACCTTTTAGTGATTTGCGCTTGAGCTAAGTGCCGAGTTGAGTGCCAGCCCGCAGTCCCCGTGCCTCAATGGTCTGTTCGCTTGACCTCTTGGTCAGTCAGTCCCCGGGTGTGTTGTACACGCCTCCGGTATGACTGAGCGTCGCCGATTGAGGCTAGCTCTTCGAATAAAATTATGCAAAGATAATCGAATGCTCATTTTCAGAGGCATGATAACTTTTTACTGACTTGTTTTCCGAATGGCTTACATAAGTTTCTGCCGCTCAACTATAGAACGGACATAACAACTCGGCATTCCACGGCCGCTCCGTCTCTTCTCCTGATGTGTCCCTATGCTGAGTGCCCTTGGTGCAGTCGATTAGATAATAGGAGTTGTTCTTGAGCGCTCTACTGATGACGAATGGCCCCTCCCAAGGTGAGGATAGCTTGTGCTGCCCATCTGACTTCTGGATTCGGCGTAGCACCATGTCTCCTTCTCGGAAAGCGAGAGGACGAATCTTCTTGCTGTGGTAGTGCCGCAACTTTTGCTGATAGACTGCTGACCTGGACAAGGCCAACAGGCAAGCTTCTTCTTTGAGGTCGATGCCGTCTTCTCGTGCCAATCTGGCCTCTTCTTCAGTGTATAGTTCATGCCGAGGTGAATCGAACTCGATGTCGGACGGGATGACTGCTTCTAAACCATACACCAGGAAGAAAGGAGTGAATCCAGTCGACCTGTTTGGTGTGGTCCTCAAACTGAACAGCACTGCAGGAAGCTCTTCAATCCATGCTCCGGGTGCCCTCTCAAGTGGCTCTACCAATCTAGGCCTGATACCCGATAGGATTAGTCCATTTGCTCTTTCGACTTGACCGTTTGATTGCGGGTGCGCCACAGATGCCAGATCAAGCCGAATGCCCTGCTGAGATGCATATCGGGCCAGTGCACCCTTCGCAAAGTTTGTGCCGTTGTCGGTGATGATGCTGTTAGGCACACCATATCTGCACACAATGTCGGCCACAAACCGAACTGCAGTCGGACCGTCCAGCTTTTTGATTGGTCTAGCTTCAATCCACTTGGTAAACTTGTCCACTGCGACTAGAAGATGTGTCATGCCACTTCGAGCTCTCTTGAATGGTCCAACCATGTCCAAACCCCATACTGCAAACGGCCATGCTATTGGGATTGTCTTCAGCGCCGATGCTGGCTGATGACTTCTTGCCTTGAAACGCTGACAACCTTTGCAGTACTTCACCAAATTTTCAGCCGCTGGAAGGGCAGTCGGCCAGTAGAAACCATGTCGGAACGCTTTGCTGGCGATGGCCTTTGCAGACGCATGATGACCACATTCACCTTGATGAATGTCTCTGAGCAGCTCTAAGCCTCTGTCCCCTTCTACGCATCTCTGAAGGATGCCGGTTGCACTCTTGCGCACTAGCTCATTGTTGATTATTGTGTATGCTCAAGATCGGCGATTGATTTGCCTTGACTCTGCTAAGTCTTCTGGGAGGACTCCGTCTGCTAGGAAATCTCTAATCGGCTGTGCCCATGATGGCGCACTGACTACTGCCATTACCACTGCATGCTGGGGTGGGGCCTCTTCTTGTGTCTCAGTTCCTTGGTCGTTGGCCTCCTGGATCTCGGCCTCTTAGACATCTGCCATTTCTATCTCTGCTTCTGAACTGCCGACTGCGGCGCCTGGCACGCATTCGGCAGCCCCTGGCGCCGACTTCTCGTCTGGAGTTGGAGCTTCATCATTGCAATCGGCCGTTTCTGATGGTATCAGCTCTTCGGAGGTTGTGCCTTCTGGCGCAGCCTCTGCTTGCTTCCCTTTGACTTGGCTCTTCTCACGTCCTTCTGCAGCCCCTGGTTCGCCCTCGGCAGCCCCTGGTGCCGCTGCCGAGATACCTTGGGCGCTGGATTGCTTCTTCATGGTTGCAAGTTTCGCTGGTTGAACTTATTTTGCCTTTTTCAATGCTTCAAGATCAGTCTCCGAGATGAAAATGGACTCGGACTCTGGGGATGGTATGATGGATGGCTTCTTGATGTGCTCCAACGATACACCTGGTGGGATCGCTTGCCTTGTTGAGCCGAGCTTGGACAATGCATCTGCTGCTTCGTTGTTTGCTCTTGGCACATGATGGAACTCGCATCCTTCAAAATATCCGCTGATCTGCTGCACCAGGAAGCGATAGCTTTCCATGTTTGCGTCCTTTGCATCCCAGGTGCCCGAGCACTGCTGTACAACCAGGTCGGAGTCACCAAAGCACTCAATATTCCGAATACCGATTTCCTTGGACAGCTTGATACCATGCACAAGGGCTTCGTACTCGGCGACGTTGTTTGATGCTGCAAAGTGAATCTGGAGCACATATTGCAGTTGATCTCCTCTTGGTGAAGTGAGCACCACACCATCCCCTAGGCCATTCTTCATCTTGGAGCCGTCAAAATGCATTCGCCAGGAATCCGACACTAGGAGCTGCGGCATGTACTGAGTTTCGGCCCAGTCCACTAGGAAATCGGCCAATGCTTGTGACTTGATTGCCGTTCTCGGCTCATATTGGATGCCATGACTAGCGACTTCGATTTCCCATTTTGCCACTCTTCCGGTTGCATCTCTGCTTCCCATGATATCGGCCAACGGAGCCGAACTGACGACGGTGATCAAGTGAGCCTGAAAGTATGGCTTCAACCTCTTGGCTGCCATGTACACTCCATAGCACATCTTCTGATAGTGAGGGTAGTTCTTCTTGGATGCCGAGAGCACTTCGCTGATGTAGTACACTGGACGCTGAATTTGCTGTGCCTTGTCCTTCTCGGGCCGCTCCACCACCATAACTGCGCTGATCACCCGATTGGTTGCTGCAATGTATAACATCATCGGCTCCTTCTCAATCGGGGCAGCCAGAATCGGTGCCGTGGAGAGCATGCGCTTGAGCTCTCAGAATGCTTCATTTGCTTGAGGAGTCCAGGTGAACTTCTCCGTCTTCTTCATCAACTGGTACAACGGGATTGCTTTTTCACCCAGCCGACTGAGAAATCGGCTGAGGGATGCGAGGCAACCGGTGAACTTCTGTACTTGCTTCAGGGTTTTGGGCAGTTCCATGCGCTCTATTGCGGCTATCTTCTCGGGGTTGCATTCGATTCCTCTCTCGGAAACGAGAAACCCCAAGAGCTTGCCGGCTTGGACTCCGAACACGCACTTCTCCGGGTTGAGCTTGATCTGATAAGTTCTCAACTTTGCAAATGTTTCCCTGAGGTCATCCAACAACGTTATTCCCTTTGCCGACTTCACCACTAAGTCGTCCACGTAAACGTGGAGATTTCTGCCGAGCTGAGAGTGTGTACATCTCTGAATTGTGCGCTGATAAGTGGCACCTCCATTCTTCAGACCAAACGGCATGGTGATATAGCAATAAGCCCTGAAGGGAGTTATAAATGCAGTTTTTATCTGATCTTCCACAGCCAATTTGATCTGGTGATATCCAGCGGTAGCATCCAGAAAGGACAGCAGCTCGCAGCCGGCCGTAGAATCAATCACTTGATCAATATGGGGCAGAGCAAACGGATCTTTTGGGCACGCCTTGTTCAGGCAGGTGTAATCTATACACATGCGCCAGGTCTTGTTCTTCTTCATGACAAGGACTGGATTTGCCAGCCACTCGGGGTAAAATACTTCCATGATGAAACCTGCAGCCTGCAGCTTCGCAACCTATTCGCCGATTGCCCTTCTCTTGTCTTCAGAAAAACGTCTCAAGGGTTGCTTGACCGGCTTCGAACCTGGCCGAATGTGCAACTTGTGCTCGACGAGTTCTCTCGGCACACCAGGCATGTCTTGTGGAGACCATGCAAAGATGTCCTGATTCTCACGGAGAAACTCGACGAGCGCGCTTTCCTATTTATCGCTAAGTCCAGCTCCGACAACAACGAACTTGGTTGAGTCCGAGGGATCTAGAGCGACCTTCTTACTGTCCTTGGCCGACTGAAAGGCCGATTCCTCGTCTACCCTCTTTGCCGGGCCGACTGGGAGTGGATTCTTGCTCTGTGCTTGCGCCATTGCAATCACCTTGCTGAGCTGACGCTTCTCCGTCTCGACCACTAACGAATCAGCCAAATTGCTGCCAGCGGATGTGCACTCGAGGGACTTCCTGAAGTCCCCGGTGACAGTGATGACGCCGTTTGGCCCTGGGATCTTCATCTTCAGGTATGTCTGTTGTGCATTGATCATGAACTTGGCAAATGCCGGCAACCCCAACAGAGCATGGTAAGGACTGCTGAGGTCGGCGACCTCAAACCAAATCGGCTCCCTTCTGAAATTCTCCTCCGTGCCGAATATGACGTCCAGCCGAATGCGACCCATGGGGGTGCAAGACAATGCCGGGACAATCCCATGGAAAGTCGTCCGACTGCGCTCTAGATCTCTCTCTGTGAGCCCTAGCTTGATCATTGTATCTCTGTACAGAATGTTGATTGTGCTTCCTCCATCAACGAGCACTCGGGAGAATTTGCATGAAAACCTTGGTCCTGCGAACAGAGCGTCCACCACCAGCGGATAGTTGCCCGGATTCGGCAAAATGGTGGGATGATCTGCTCTGTCCCAGGATATAGGACACTCGGACCAATGCATAAACTGGGGAGTCGGCGGCATAGTGGCATTAACCTCCGCTGCTCGGGCTCTCCGACTGCCCTTGTCCGTGGACTCGCTGGTGAAAATCATGTAGGCGGCATCTTGCTGCGGGAACTGATTCTGCTGCTGAGGTGGTCCTCTGTTCTGGGGTGGTGGTGGCGGTGGCGGTGGTAAAGCTTCTCCCTTCGCAATTCTTCTCACAAAGTCACACTGCCGAGTAGTGTGCGCGGATGGCCTGCCAGGCGTGCTGTGCAACTTGCATGGTGCGTCCAGCATATTCTCGAACGTGTACTTGGGTTTCATCTGTCCCGGGGGTCTCACATTTGGTCTCATCTTCCGACTGCCTCCTGCAGCCGCTGGATCTTCTTCATTCTGGACAGCGGCCACCTGCCGACTGCCATACTGAGTATCGGGCTGTTCGTCCTTGCGTTTGCCATTGTTCTGCTGGTTGTGGTTGTTGTTGTTGCGGTTGTTCTCCCTCCTTTCCTTCCGACTGAGGCCTTGGTTCCCTGTGTCCGACTGCGGAGCCCCTGGTGACTGGATCACACCTCCAACTCCGAGATGGATAGGGCGCATCGCAGAATCGGACATAGCGAACGCATTTGCCACCTTCATGAGCTCGGCGAGCGATGTGAAGTCTTTGCGGAGCAGCTTGTGCTTCAACATTGAATCAGCCAGGCATCCATCAGTAAAGTATTGAATGGCCTGGATTTCATGGACTCCTTCGCATGAATTCTTCAGCTTGATCCACCGAGATAAGTAATCTTGGAGGGGTTCATCTTTGCCTTGCACGCACAAAGCTAACTGCCGCGGGAGGTTGGGCCTCTCGTATGTGCTTGTGAAGTTGTGGATGAATGCAGTCGTGAAATCCTCCCAGCAGTTCACACTGTCCTTGGGCAAACTGTTCAACCACGTCCGAGCTGAACCCTGCAACATCAAAGGTGCATAGCGGACTGCTACACGCCGATTGCCTCCTGCAATGCGAACCGCCGTCAGGTAGTCGGACAGCCAGTCTTCGGGCTTCACAGAACCATTATACTTGGGAGTATCCCTCGGTAACGTGAAACCTTTGGGAAACTTTTCCGTCCGAATACGATGACCAAAACATGGTGGGCCAGCTTCTCCTTCCTCATCCTCCTGAGCCTCCTTCTCCAGGAGCTCAATGCGATGTCTTGCGTCATTCTGACCGATTTGGCGAGGGCCGAGTCGGGTGCTGATTGCTGGTCTTGGTGCTGATTGCTGCGGCATGTCATTTCGCCTGCTGTTGACCACTGGTTCTTCCATTCTTCTGCTTGCTGCTGGGGGTGGTCGATTGCTTCTAACCTTGCTCTCGTGCCGAGATGGCGTGGGTTGGTGTCTGTTCTGGCGCGATGCATTCGGTCGCTGGCTAGCTCCCGCATTCGGCCTCACCGTCCCTCTTGATGCCTCTGGCTCAGCATTTTGATTTCCCATTGCTACGAGCCTCTGCTCCTTTGCGGCTGCTATCAGCTCACGCATTCGGCGCGATTGCTCGCGCCGCTCATCTCCTTCCAGGTCTTCAAGTTCGAGCGCTATCTGCTCAGCCGCTCTCAGGTTCTTGTCCGGTGTGCTGTACTTGGCCTTTGGATGAATGCCGACTGCGCTGGTTGCTCCGGTTGCACTGGCCTTCTCGGACGCTCCGGCTGTTTGGCCCCCGATAGCTGCTGGTTGACTGCTCTGCCTCGGCTTCTCAGATCTTCCAGGACTGCGGGCTCAATCGGCCGGCGCGGCCCTGCATGTGCTGCATTGTATTCCCTTGTGATGGCTCCCAGCCTGCGCTCTTCTGCCAGCACTTGCTCAGCTCTGCGGGCCAAAGCGAACCGTGCTGTTTCCAGCTCCGTGTGCACCTGCTCCGGATCACCATTCCTGTTCACGGGTGTGTATAACACTTCCCGCAATGCACTGGTGCCGATTCGCTCTGCAGCCTCAGCTACCTCCTTGGCCTTTCTAGCCGCACTCGCTGGATCGCGGTTGGTTGATGAAGATGCTCCCGCCATCATGACGGCGGCGTGCACTCGGCCTTCCTCTCTGCCAGGTGCTGCACTGCAGCCCCTGGTCGGGAGCGGGTCCGTAGCACACGAGAAGATGCGAATATCTTTGGGATACTCCTCGGGGAAGCTGCCGATGAAGAGGCGATGACTACCAACCTGCAGCGACACACCGGGCGGCAGGGGTGCTCCAGCCCTGTACCGCGCCGAGTAGTCCACCAAATAGTCAATTGCCCCACGCCTTAGAATCAGGCCAGAGGCGTGGCTCCCGCCCGATGCAGAGGAAAATCCCGTCCGGATCTTGACTCCAGTCGACGCCTCGGCCTGCCCCACGGTGGGCGCCAACTGTCGTCGATATGTAACGCCAGATGCCATGGGATGGCTAAAGTGAGGGGAAGACGCGAGGGAGAGAATGTCGATGGTGCCGGAATCGGGTTGGGCACAAACACGGTGGAGGACACCACAATGTACCCAGGTTCGGGGCTCTCCGGAGAGATAACACCCCTACTCCTGCTTGTCTCTTATATATCAATGCTCTGGCTACAATAACTGCTTCTCTATCTTCTCAGGGGAAGGTGAGCGCCGCCGCCGTGGGCAAGGCTCTCTCCTGCGTCCCTGAGGAGTAACTACAAGCAGTGAATGAACAGAGGGGAAAGTGAGTAATGGTGGTCCAGGATGAGTCGTCCCTCACGCAGGAGGAGTACCCTGGCTCTTATAGTGTGAGCCCAGGGTACTTTGGTAACTTCATTGCCGAATGGGCCCAATTGTCATCCTCTAACCGGCCTGGGCCCACCGACTGCTCCTCTCCGGCTGATCCGGAACCTACGAGCGGCGGCCCATGCTGTAGAATCGTAGAGCGTAGGGATGAACAGTGGAGCTAGGGGGTGCGGTCTTGTCGGCCTGTCCGCGGAATCGGCGGAGAGGTCGACACCGTATCTCCCCCAGATCTTTGACATGACCTGGCCTTCCTGCCACCCGGATATCTCGGGATATGGCATTTATGACCTCGTAATCATACCCCCGACTGGGTATTAGGTGGTTCCGATTGAGCCTGGACCAACTGGTGGTGCCTGGCAAAGTCGATTGCTCTGGGCAATCGGCCTTCCAGGTATCAACCTCGGCCCAGCTGCGGACCAATCAGATGATCGTCTTGGTGAAGGGTGGTCCGATTGCGCCTGGGCCGACTGCTGGCATTTGATACGGCTGATTGCCTTGGAGCAATCGGTCGTACATCTGCCCAGCTCGGCCCAGCTGCGGTCCAATCGGTCCATCCTTGTCTTGAAAGGTTGCTTCCGCTTGGGTTAGCCTACCCGGGTATCGGTCCCCCGACAACGGTGGTGGAGGATCTTCATCATCTCTATTACCAGGACTGAAATCAACACAACGATTTCCACCTGACATTCCTTTTGATAAGAATCAACAATCAGAATAGGATTTATGATATACTTCTAAACTAAGCCAACAAGACTATAATGCAACAGCATCGAAGTCAAAGTCGGAGATCATAACGGCTGTGTCAGGATGAAAAATGAGACAACCAACAAGATAACAAACATCACTTCCAAAGAAGCACTAAGGAATGATGACTCTGGAAGACCACAACACTCCTACAGCTACAAAGAAGCAATCAACGAGATGTCCTAGTAAAGACATAGATGAGCCTAGTCCTATCTTCCCGTAGAACAAGATGAGGGTGAATCAGAACTCAGATCGATGAGGGTAAGGAGAAAGAAGAAGTCTTATGTTGTTCCCTTATACCCAATGTAACTATATAACTATAGAATGCTAGACTCGACATCGGCCAAGGGTTTAATAATCCTACAGACAGTCCTGCTCTGATACCAAGTCTGTCGGGATCCGGGGTTTGCGTATGTAATTCCCGTCACAAATCAATCATATGGAGAGCCGAGAGCCGTACCCACTTGTCTAAGAAGACAAGGCCAAGCACAGAACACTCTCGGAAAGCATCGTACGTGAGGGGCATCCCATCCAGGCCGGATGATCAACTGAGATGGGTCCTCATCGTTCGCTCACAAGTCTAAATGATTATGGGTGGTGAAATCCCATACTCATAGACAAGTCGCCTCAACCATATTCTCGATTGAATTATAACACTTACATAAACAGACTCCAGCCCGATCACCTAGTCGGGATCTCGGGCGGGCTCAATCATACAACAAAGTGTGCCACGTGACAGATTCACGAGCAATCGCATTGCGATGCCCCAAGCTGCGCACATCTAAGGGCCACTTGGTGTATAAAAGACCGCCGGCAAGAACACAACTAAGCTATCGAACCCCATACTAAGACATGCATGTTATAATCACACACGCATCACACATGTCTAGTATGAACAGATGGTAATCACAACATGAACTCTACAAACTCAGTCTTTATAACTTCTGCTAAGTAGAGCAGACATAAGGGTTATATTACAAGCAGAGATCACATGGATGTGATCCAACATTACATCAAGCATCAACGGAAGAAAATTATGTCTTAGTAAAGACAAGGTTAACAAATGGCTTAAGAAGCCTGAAAGAAAATACAACGACCCTCCAGAGGGCACATGCTGCTGTCTGGAACTATACGACCTGGTCCACGTCGAGCTCGAGGTAGAGGCCACCATCAGGGTCAGTGGTCTCGTCTCTAAAACATAGAATAAGCAAACGTGAGTACAAAGTCGTACTCAGCAAGACTTACATAGGAACTATACTACTCATGCACATGTATCAAGGCAAAGGGAGGTGAGGTTTCACATGTAGAAGTGCCAGCTTTGACTTGGCTAGTACTGTACTACGAATACCAGAATGAGGTAAGGAGCGTACACGAGTCCAAGTATCAAGTCTCCAACAAATACACCACTATGGTTACTTCCTCGACTTCCCCACGAGGAAGCACGCCATAGCACTCACACTTATCTTGGCAAGTTTTAAGAGTAACCGTTCAAGTTGTCTATGATCAAGTAAAGGTCTCCAAGTAGTCCATAACCGTGGACACGGCTATTCGAATAGTTCATTAACCCTGTAGGGGTGTACTGCTACACACACGCCTCATCAGTTACCGCCTGGGGATGGACCCTTCAAGTGAGTACCGGCGAGGATGCTGCCACGACACTTCACTCACGGCACCATCTCTAGTCCTAGGGAGTCGCCTATTTGAGTTGGGACCACAATCGGAATCCGGCCGATTTTTCCGATGCGGACTCAAACGTTGTGTGACCGCCATCAAGCTCTACTCGATCATGATCACTTGATTCAACGTGCCCACAACCTACGCCAACCACTTACCTTGGTTCCACCTTCTTGAGATCGTTAAAGGGTGAACTACTTGCGACTCCTGGACAGGTCCGGGGTGAGGTACTAGGCCGAGAGGGGTCAGTGAGCCCAATGTGTGGTCGTACTCTTAGTCTTGGATAACAACACAAGAACTCGGGCTTAAGGCAGTGTTCAACGAGACAACCCACTGTGTACTCCTACACAGCCTCTCATCGTTCAGCTTTGTTTAGGGTAGATTCACCAACACGTTACCACCATCATTCACATGATCACTACCATCCCGACTCACATCAAAGTAGACTCACATCAAAGTAGCCTCACCAACACTGAATTATACCAAATGATCCATATAGCAAAATGCTACTGGTTCCTCAATATAAAAGATTCAAACATAGTTGAAAGTTGGTTATTTGGATAGAGCATTTTATTTTGATCAATTTTCATATAAAAATCATTTCAATCTGAGTTACGGTTTAAAAGTTATTCAAATTCAAAGTTTTGCTTATTTTCTGGAATTTCTGATTTAAATTAAATCATTTAAGATTTATTGCGTCATGCCTGCGTCATGCTGACGCGGGGGGGGGGGGGGGGGGTTGACTGGTCAACTGACCAGTGGGGCCCGGCTGTCAGTGTTGGGGCACGTGGTACGCTACACTAGCGCCAAATTAAAATTTCTAGCGCGCACAACCAAGATCACTGCTACTGGGGATGAACTACGTGATTAGGGTTTACCACTAGACGCGCAGTCACAACAGCGGAAGGAGAGTTGGCGATGCGTGTCGGTGGCTGCTCCTCGAATCCCTCGAACCGATCCCTCATACCGATCCCACGAACGGAGTCCCGCGATCCGATCCCGCGAACAGTTCGTCCAAGCGACGCAGGTGCAGCGCCTCCAAGGGATGCGCACGTACAAGGAGGAGCGCCGGGCGGCGGACTGCTAGGTCCGGCGGCTCGGCCTAGAGGTGGAGTGGCGGCTAGGGTTGTGGTCTGTCCTCTACCCCTTCGGGGTTCGCCCTAGCCTTTATATAGGCGCTCGTGGAATGGCCTCAACCCTTGAGGCAATCCGGACCCTCCATCCATATTCCATTCGGATCACATCCGAATGGGCTTCTTTCCTCTTAAGCGCGCGGCCGTATAGGTTCACGTACACATGGACACGTCCCGAATCACATCCGGTTCGATAGTCGGTAGCGGTTCCTAGCAGAACATGTCAACTCCCATATATGCGTAAATTCATAAGACGAACCATTACAAAGTGTCATATGCAACATTCCTTTTGCCTCACTATATATGTTGTCAAGCTCAAGGCGAGTACTTGTCACCCTTGTGATAGCTTGACCTCTCTTCTCGAAACCGTGATACAAATTCCTGAACCGGGTTAACACTTAACCCATGTCGCATGGCCATGCTTTCTGAATCTTATCACTCGAGAGGGCCCAGAGAATATCTCTCCAAAGTGGAGGGGCAAATCCCATCTTGATCAACCATGTCTCGCGGCATGTATCATGACTCACCCGTAAGCTACCTTTATAACTACCCAGTTACGGTGTAGCGTTTGATAGTCCCTAAGTGAGTCATTCCTCATCCCGAGAACATGCGAGGACCTCAGGTCTAGGACATGGCATATACATTGTATTGAGACTAACATATGACAATATCTCGCTGCGTCTCAAAGTGGGTCTCTGTCCAATTCAGTGATCCCATCACTAAGTTCATACTATCGGTAGCATCTCCATGCTCATGACTTGTGAAACATAGTCATCAATCGAATCATATACTAGTCAAGGATATGTGTCCGCATAACCTTATCAACTAGGGACCATTAGAACAATCATCATAGAATATATAGTCTCACAAACAAGTCACATACCTATTGATACATATCAGTGATGATGTTCAAGGACAATACAAATAACTCATGAATACATAAGGAGATAACATCATAACATGATTGCCTCTAGGTCATATCTCCAACAGTCAGTGGCTGGGGGGTTAAATCCAGGTTTAATTTAAACCGGCTGGTTTAATTAGCCGCTAGGGGGCCCACTGTCAGCCTCTGTAGGGGGGGGTTTAAGAGATGGGTTAGGGGGCTAATGGCTCGGGCGGCCGTCGGCTAGCCACCGGCGCCTCTGGACGCGGCGGCGACTCGCCAGAACAGGGTTCCCGGCCACGGGAAGGGCAGAGGAGGGCACTAGGGGGTGCCTCCGTCTGTATTTTTTTGTGGCCTCAAGGGCTCTTTCTATTTATCTCTCATTTGTCCTCTTTGGGATCTTTTTATGTGTCCACTTTGTGATCTTTTCCTCACTTAAGGGCAACACTCTAATTTACAAGAAGGTAAAGGAGATCTTTCACACTTTACAAGGTACTCAAAATCATAAAGAAGATGTAACTAACATGATGTATGCAATGTATGTCGCTGCCAGTGTAGCAGGAACATGTATGACATAAAGATCAAGTCATGAAGAGGTGGAAGTTGCATGGCAATATAACTCGGAAAGGCTATGTAAATGCCTTGATAGGTAGGTATGGTGGCTGTTTTGAGGGAAGATATAAGGAGGCTTATGATGAAAGAGTGTATCATGCCAAGGGTTTGGATGTACCGGCGAAGGTGGACACCAACTCTCGGAGTGAGAAGAAGGCAATGCACGACACGGGAGAGGCTAGCAAAATATGGGAAGGTGGAAGTGTCAACTTTCAATACTTACATTAGTCCGAAGAACTCATGCACTTATTATCGGTAACTCTCAATCTAATAAGGAGGTTCACAAAGAGACAAGTACCCCGAGGAGGAGTGTATGGGGGTTTGGTTATCCTTGCGCATCCTCGACTCATGGTACGTGAGTGTTCTCTGATATTTGAACCCTCAGAAGAGTAGTGATCCATCTAGTAGCTAGAGTTCTCACCTAGTTTTGTAGGTTTTGAAAATACACACGAATTTCCCAAAATACGACACCTATCACTAATAGGCAAGAGCTCTTGACACCAAAAGTTCAAACATTACTCACAACAATACCTCAAAACTATTGCAAGTTACTACTAAAATTAAATAGCAACCTCAATTACCTACTCTCAAGAAAAGACATAACTTAGTGCAACAACCAACTCTCTTTAACAAGATAAACATGAAAACTAAAAAGAGTTCCAGCAACAAAGTAAACAAAAGCCAAGGCTCTTTCTAAAGACAAACTAAGACTAAAACTAAACATGGCAGTATCTACGAAAAGATAAAGAACACACAACAGAAAAATCCTATGATGTGTTCTAAATTTTGAAAGTGGAGCGTGTTTCTCTCCCACACAAAGTAAGATGGGATCTAACTTGTTATGAACAGCAAGCAAAGCTAAAGAAAACTAAAGACAAAACCTAAGAGCGAGACGCTCCAAGCATAGCACATAACGCATGAAGTGATAAAAATATAGTGAGACGAAGGACGAACTGATGATTGTTGATGGAGAAGAGGATGCACGGGGGCATCCCCAAGCTTAGACGCTTGAGTTTCCTTGAATATTTGTTGGGGATGCATGGGGGCATCCCCAAGCTTGAGCGCTTGACACTCCTGGATCTTCTTTCATCATCTTCCATCACACACTTGAAAACTCCCTTCATACATAACTCATCATAAGCTGATTAGAGAGGTTAGTACCCTTAATAAATAATTTTTCCCACTGGATATAAAGATATTCTTGAAGAGCTAATGTTTCTCAAGAGTGCCAAAAAGTTTTTGCAAAGAAAAAGCAAGCTTAAGGTTTGCAAAAGTTAGGAGAGATAAAACGTGGCAGAATCTATGAAAAACAGAACAGCAGATA
The DNA here is from genome assembly GCA_950022295.1 of Bromus sterilis. Lineage (NCBI taxonomy): Eukaryota > Viridiplantae > Streptophyta > Magnoliopsida > Poales > Poaceae > Bromus > Bromus sterilis. The sequence continues at coordinate 274,668,863 of OX465599.1, read as the reverse complement.
GTAATGAATTTTTTAGGGGCACTTATGCAACTCAAATAAAAAAACTCAGAACATACGGAATTTTTTCGGGAATTTTTCTGGTCACGAGGACAGAATCTGTTTTCTGGACAGCATGTCACAACTTTTACTCCCTTGCCGTAAGAGGCTATAACTTGGCACAAAGCTGAAAAATAAAGATACAATGATGTTGCTACAGAAGTAACAATCATCAAGACACAACAAAAGAAAAAAGAAAAACCTAAATTCATTGCGGGCTGCCTCTCGAAAGCGCTTTGTTTTATGCCTTTAGCTAGGCTTAAAGATTATAAAAGATGCTCTCACAAGAGAATGGGAATTTTAGCAAAAGAGAGCATCAAGAAGCAAATTTGAAACACATTTAAGCCTAACCCACTTCCTATGCATAGGCATCTTGTAGGAAAATAAATCAAAGAAGCACAAAGTGACATGCATAGGAAGGTGGAACAAGAACAACTTCGAAAGTTTCAGTGTAGAGAGAGGTGTTTTTGTCACATGGAAGTTTCTATAACCAAACTTTCCTCTCTCAAAGTAATTTTCAGTAATATCATGAACAACATCAAGAATATAACTATCATATAAATCATATTGTTCATGACCTACAAGCACACATGTATTGTTTTCAACACGGGTTTTAGGATCATAAGAAAAATGCAACCCATCACATTGAGCTTTGATAAGAGGAAAATTCTCCGGAGTTGGAGATTTTAAAAGGATAATAGGACACTCAAGTGTGGGTGCGATAGCAAAATTTTTATGCTTAACATGAGGAACTATAGCAAGTTCATCTCCGTAAGCATCATCCATAGTGGCATCAAGGCCATAAGCATAGAAGGCATCAACTTCATCAAAAAGGGATATTTCAAAAGAATCCATAGGATCATAATACTCATATAAGGTAAGAGTTAAAGAGTTACTCTCATTAGAAGGTTGACATGGATGGATCCATTCTTCCTCCTTTTTTTTGTCACTCTCCTCCTCTTCATCATCCAAAGAGCTTTCAGGTTCAGTAATTTCTTCTTCTATAGAGTCCTGCAAAACATTAGTCTCTTCCTTTGGGGGAGAGATTCTCTCAAGATGATCAGTAATATAATAATTTGCATCATAATTTTCCAAACAATAGTTAAGTATAGCAAGACTCTCAGATTTGTAAGGGGCGTCATCAATATTTTCAAGAAAAGAAGTAATTTCATAGGCACCCTTAAAAGCAACAAATTCTTCTATTTGTTATGCATCATAAAAATCATAATTTCCCTTAGCATAAGAAGCTAAGGTTTCATCGTGATTGTACTCACATTGGAAACCAAGGTGTTTGTGCCTCATAAAGCAACCAGATTCATCCCTGCAGAAAGATATATTATATATTGAGCACATGTTTTTAGCATACTCATACGATTGATGTATGAGTCTCCATAAGTGTATCCCTTTTTGAGACAAGCGGTATTCCTTGTAATATTCTTTTTGATCCTCGGTGAATCCTCCATGCCAATAAGATCTAGTTTCAAAGAAGTTAGACATTGATTGGCAGGTAAGGAACTAGACATACTATATTTTTTTTTGATTTTTGATATAAGACACAAAGATAAAAACTGAAAGATTAACTAACAAGACTAAAAAAAAGGTAAAGGGTAGTGTGCAACTCCCCTATCTTAGCACTCGGAGTCCCCGGCAACGGCGCCAGAAAACTTGCTTGATGGCTTCTCGCCCTTCGTTGGTTACCCCAAGTGGAAGGTTTGAGATGTAGTGCAGCAGCAGTTTTCCCTCGGTGAAGATACCAAGGTTTGTCTCCAGTAGGACTCCAGAGATGATAAGTAGGTGTCAGCGGCGCAACAGACGCGGACCTGCACATAGACACAGATAACTTTGTTCCCAACGAAGTTCAGAGAGGTTGTCAATCTCTCCGGTCTTGTTGTTCACAAAGGATAAAACGCAAGGGATAATGATAGCAAGTAAAAGCAGTAAAGTAAATATAGCTTGGAAATAGTAATGAGGATATGGACCGGGATACGTGATGTTCACTAGTGATGTCTCTCTCCCAAAAGACGATAAAACTGCTATGCGAGGTAAACAAATTACAGAAGGGCAATTGACAAGATTATGAACGCACCGCAATGCTAACTATGCTACAAAAGAAAGGAAGAGGCTCAAAAGCACGGGCAGTACGCCAAAATAAGTAGACCGAAATCCATCTGCATCTACTACTAATCATCCACCTTGAGATATCTATCCAGAACATCTCGCTGGTATTAAGTTGCGAGCCCCACCCAAAGTGTAAACCCAAAGCAACAGACAACTGCATTAAAAAGAACTTTGCGTAAAGTAAACAATCCTTGTAACCGCGGTTACAAGCACCGTTGTTTTCCCCCTTGTGGAAACAACACATCCCCTAGACTCATGTTTCTGTCACTCAAGCGTGTCATCGGGGGGGGGCATGAACCCACAATCTAGTACAACGTTCCCTCTTGGAGTCACTACCTACTACTTGGCCAAGCAATAAAAAGCAACGGAGAACATGCAAGAATTACTTAGGAACAAAAATATAAGAGATAAAAACCAAATATATTACTCTATCACAATCTGAACATAATCTCATAATCCATCAGATCCCTCCAAACTCAGCATAGCAACAGCAGAAATATTACAAAGGTGCCTCGATCATGTAGGGAAGCTCACGAGGTCTAAACAATGAAGATCAAAGAGGGGAGGAGAACATCACATAGCTACTGATCACGGACCCATGGTCCAAGGAAAACTACTCACGAGACATCCGGGGAGCATCCATGGTGGAGAGGAGACTCCCGGAGGTCAATCCTCCCTCCGGCAGGGTGCCGGGAAGAGGTCTTCTGGTGCTCCCGATCTTGGAAGCGCGGCGGCGGCGGATTAGAGGCGAGTTTGCGGAATAGGGTTCCTCTTCTGGAGTTTTCCCGTGACGGAGAATAAATAGGCGAAGGGGGACAGCTAGAGGTGGACCAGGGGCCCCAGGCGCCCCCTTGGCGCAGCCAGGGGTGGGGACGCGCCGGGTGGCCGCCTGGGCCCCCCTGGCTCCGCTCTGGCCCCTCCCGGGCTCTTCTGGAAGCTTCCTGTACGCTGATTTTTCCTGTATTTTTCCCGGAATTTTTCTGGCACTTTTTATATGAGGGAAAACTGAAATAGAAAAACAACAGAAAACAAGAACTGGCACTGGGGTGCACTGAGTTAGTAGGTTAGTACAAATATGATCAAAAGTGTATGAAAGTGTATCTAGATCATAGCAATATCACACAAAACATGCATGGAGCAAGCAGAAATTATAGATACGTTTTGGACGTATCAACATCGCCAAGCTTAATTCCTGCTCGTCCTCGAGTAGGTAAATGATAACAACATAATTTCTGTGGTGACATGCTAGAAACCATAAAAGAACTTTGAAAAGTAAAGCAATCAAGGTTAGAGATTCAATTCAAGTCATAACATGCAAGAGTCTATATTAACATTGAAACAAGTAACAAAAGAACAATAGGTGCGAGAGCTCTCGCTGTCCGTGACTCGAATGTCTCCAGATGGTGTTTGCGTGCAAGAAGGGGGATAGGGAATACGAGAAAAAGTAATTTTTGTGTGGAGAACTCAATCTACTAAAGTTTCACACTTGGTCTTCTTTGGAATCTTATCTTGACTCGTCCCCAGACCACTAGCCAGGTACAAGTCAATTTGATCCACTCCTTTTCGATATTTTGAGAACTTATGCAATGGATGAGCGTAAGCACGAGAGTTGACACTTAGGATGGCAAAGGGAGAAATACGGTGGAGGAGGAAGACAAAAAGGATGAGAAAGGCTCACATCAATGAGGACAATCATAGGCAAGGAATGCCAAATGATAGATATGATGCGAGTAGTAGGGATTGTCATGCAACGGATGCACATACGAGCTAAGAAGCTCTCCAAAGGAACTAGTGGGGGTGCATCTAACTTGCTCGCTCATGAAGACCTAGAGCTCGTTTGAGGAGGCTCATCCTTGGAATATGCAAGCCAAGTTCTATAGTGTGAAGGTCCCCACATAGCTATATGCATAATGATCATCTCTATGGAGTACAAGGATATAGAGGGAGTACTAGTGTGGATCTCTCAAAAGGATAGTAGTGTTGCCCCTTTCTCTCTTTTTATTTCTTTTTCTCTTTTTTCTATTTTTTTGTATTTTTGTGTGGCCTCAATGGCTCTTTCTATTTAACTCTCATTTGTCCTCTTTGGGATCTTTTAATGTGTCCACTTTGGGATCTTTTCCTCACTTAAGGGCAACACTCAAATTTACAAGAAGGTAAAGGAGATCTTTCACACTTTACAAGGTACTCAAAATCATAAATAAGATGTAACTAACATGATGTATGCAATGTATGTCGCTGCCAGTGTAGCAGGAACATGTATGACATGAAGATCAAGTCATGAAGAGGTGGAAGTTGCATGGCAATATAACTCGGAAAGGCTATGGAAATGCTTTGATGGGTAGGTATGGTGGCTGTTTTGAGGGAAGATATAAGGAGGCTTATGATGACAGAGCGTATAATGCCAAGGGTTTGGATGTACCGGCGAAGGTGGACACCAACTCTCGGAGTGAGAAGAAGGCAATGCACGGCACGGGAGAGGCTAGCAAAATATGGGAAGGTGGAAGTGTCAACTTTCAATACTTACATTAGTCCGAAGAACTCATGCACTTATTATCGGTAACTCTCAATCTAATAAGGAGGTTCACAAAGAGACAAGTACCCCGAGGAGGAGTGTATGGGGGTTTGGTTATCCTTGCGCATCCTCGACTCATGGTACGTGAGTGTTCTCTCATATTCGACCCCTCAGAAGAGTAGTGATCCATCTAGTAGCTAGAGTTCTCAACTAGTTTTGTAGGTTTAGAAAATACACACGGATTGCCCAAAATACGACACCTATCAGTAATAGACAAGAGCTCTTGACACCAAAAGTTCAAACATTACTCACAACAATACCTCAAAACTATTGCAAGTTACTACTAAAATTAAATAGCAACCTCAATTACCTACTCTCAAGACAAGACACAACTCAGTGCAACAACCAACTCTCTTTAACAAGATAAACATGAAAACTAAAAAGAGTTCCAGCAACAAACTAAACAAAAGCCAAGGCTCTTGCTAAATACAAACTAAGACTAAAACTAAACATGGAAGTATCTACGAAAAGATAAAGAACACACAACAGCAAAAAGATAAGCAGGAAAAATCCTATGATGTGTTCTAAATTTTGAAAGTGGAGCATGTTTCTCTCCCACACAAAGTAAGACGGGATCTAACTTGTTATGAACAGCAAGCAAAGCTAAAGAAAACTAAAGACAAAACCTAAGAGCGAGACGCTCCAAGCATAGCACATAACGCATGAAGTGATAAAAATATAGTGAGACGAACGACGAACTGATGATTGTTGATGGAGAAGGGGATGCACGGGGGAATCCCCAAGCTTAGACGCTTGAGTCTCCTTGAATATTTGTTGGGGATGCATGGGGGCATCCCCAAGCTTGTGCGCTTGACACTCCTGGATCTTCTTTCATCATCTTCCATCACACACTTGAAAACTCCCTTCATACATAACTCATCGTAGGCTGATTAGAGAGGTTAGTACCCTAAATAAATAATTTTCCCCCCTGGATATAAACATATTCTTGAAGAGCTAATGTTTCTCAAGAGTGCCAAAAAGTTTTTGCAAAGAAAAAGCAAGCTTAAGGTTTGCAAAAGTTAGGAGAGACAAAACATGGCAGAATCTATGAAAAACAGAACAGCAGATAGTAATGAATTTTTTTATGGGAACTTCTGCAACTCAAATCAAAAAACTCAGAACATACGGAAGTTTCGTAATTTTATAGAGCTTACTGTGTAAAAATTTCAGCTCAAAAACAAGAATGGGATTTTTCGGGAATTTTTCTGGTCACGAGGACAGAATCTGTTTTCTTGACAGCATGTCACAACTTTTACTTCCCTTGCCGTAAGAGGCTATAACTTGGCACAAAGCTGAAAAAATAAAGATACAATGATGTTGCTACAGAAGTAACAACCATCAAGACACACCAAAATCAAAAAAGAAAAACCTAAATTCGTTGCGGGCTGCCTCCCGAAAGCGCTTTCTTTTATGCCTTTAGCTAGGCTTAAAGATTATAAAAGATGCTCTCACAAGAAAAAGATGCTCTCACAAGAGAATGGGAATTTTAGCAAAAGAGAGCATCAAGAAGCAAATTTGAAACACATTTAAGCCTCACCCACTTCCTATGCATAGGCATCTTGTAAGAAAATAAATCAAATAAGCACAAAGTGACATGCATAGGAAGGTGGAACAAGAACAACTTTGAAAGTTTCAGTTTAGAGAGATGTCTTTTTGTCACATGGAAGTTTTTATAACCAAACTTTCCTCTCTCAAAGTAATTTTCAGTAATATCATGAACAACATCAAGAATATAACTATCATATAAATCATATTGTTCATGACCTACAAGCACACGTGTATTGTTTTCAACACGGTTTTTAGGATCATAAGATAAATGCAACCCATCACATTGAGCTTTGATAAGAGGAAAATTCTCCGGAGTTGGAGATTTTAAAAGGATAATAGGACACTCAAGTGTGGGTGCGATAGCAAAAATTTCATGCTTAACATGAGGAACTATAGCAAGTTCATCTTCGTAAGCATCATCCATAGTGGCATCAAGGCCATAAGCATAGAAGGCATCAACTTCATCAAAAAGGGATATTTCAAAAGAATCCATAGGATCATAATACTCATATAAGGTAAGAGTTAAAGAGTTACTCTCATTAGAAGGTAGACAAGGATGGCTCCATTCTTCCTCCTTTTGTTCGTCACTCTCCTCCTCTTCTTCATCCAAAGAGCTTTCAGGTTCAGTAATTTCTTCTTCTATAGAGTCCTGCAAAACATTAGTCTCTTCCTTTGGGGGAGAGATTCTCTCAAGATGATCAGTAATATAATAATTTGAATCATAATTTTCCAAACAATAGTTAAGTATAGAAAGACTCTCAGATTTGTAAGGGGCGTCATCCATATTTTCAAGAAAAGAAGTAATTTCATAGGCACCCTTAAAAGCAACAAATTCTTCTATTTGTTCTGCATCATAAAAATCATAATTTCCCTTAGCATAAGAAGCTCAGATTTCATCCTGATTGTACTCACATTGGAAATCAAGGTGTTTGTGCCTCATAAAGCAACAAGATTCATCCCTGCAGAAAGATATATTATATATTGAGCACAAGTTTTTAGCATACTCATACGATTGATGTATGAGTCTCCATAAGTGTATCCCTTTTTGAGACAAGAGGTATTCCTTGCAATATTCTTGTTGATCGTCGGTGAATCCTCCATGCCAATAAGATCTAGTTTCAAAGAAGTTAGACATTGATTGGCAGGTAAGGAACTAGACATACTATATTTTTTTTGATTTTTGATATAAGACACAAAGATAAAAACTGAAAGATAAACTAACAAGACTAAAAAACAAAGGTAAAGGGTAGTATGCAACTCCCCTATCTTAGCACTCGGAGTCCCCGGCAACGGCGCCAGAAAACTTGCTTGATGGCTTCTCGCCCTTCGTTGGTTACCCAAAGTGGAAGGTTGGAGATGTAGTGCAGCAACAGTTTTCCCTCGGTGAAGATACCAAGGTTTGTCTCCAGTAGGACTCCAGAGATGATAAGTAGGTGTCAGCGGCGCAACTGACGCGGACCTGCACACAGACACAGATAACTTTGTTCCCAACGAAGTTCAGAGAGGTTGTCAATCTCTCCGGTCTTGTTGTTCACAAAGGATAAAATGCAAGGGATAATGATAGCAAGTAAAAGCAGTAAAGTAAATATAGCTTGGAAATAGTAATGAGGATATGGACCGGGATACGTGATGTTCACTAGTGATGTCTCTCTCCCAAAAGACGATAAAACTGCTATGCGAGGTAAACAAATTACAGAAGGACAATTGACAAGATTATGAACGCACCGCAATGCTAACTATGCTACAAAAGAAAGGAAGAGGCTCAAAAGCACGGGCAGTACGCCAAAATAGGTATACCGAAATCCATCTGCATCTACTACTAATCATCCACCTTGAGATATCTATCCAGAACATCTCGCTGGTATTAAGTTGCGAGCCCCACCCAAAGTGTAAACCCAAAGCAACAGACAACTGCATTAAAAAGAACTTTGCGTAAAGTAAACAATCCTTGTAACCGCGGTTACAAGCACTGTTGTTTTCCCCCTTGTGGCAAAAGCACATCCCCTAGACTCATGTTTCTGTCACTCAAGCGTGTCATCGGGGGGCATGAACCCACAATCTAGTACAACGTTCCCTCTTGGAGTCACTACCTACTACTTGGCCAAAGCAATAAACAGCAACGGAGAACATGCAAGAATTACTTAGGAACAAAAATATAAGAGATAAAAACCAAATATAATACTCTATCACAATCTGAACATAATCTCATAATCCATCAGATCCCTCCAAACTCAGCATAGCAACAGCAGAAATGTTACAAAGGTGCCTCGATCATGTAGGGCAGCTCACGAGGTCTAAACAATGAAGATCAAAGAGGGGAGGAGAACATCACATAGCTACTGATCACGGACCCATGGTCCAAGGAAAACTACTCACGAGACATCCGGGGAGCATCCATGGTGGAGAGGACACTCCCGGAGGTCAATCCTCCCTCCGGTAGGGTGCCGGGAAGAGGTCTTCTGGTGCTCCCAATCTTGAAGGCGCGGCGGCGGCGGAACAGAGGCGAGTTTGCGGAATAGGGTTCCTCTTCTGGAGTTTTCCTGTGACGGAGAATAAATAGGCGAAGGGGGGCAGCCAGAGGTGGACCAGGAGCCCCAGGCGCCCCCCTGGCGCGGCCAGGGGTGGGGCTGCGCCGGGTGGCCGCCTGGGCCCCCCTGGCTCCCCTCTGGCCCCTCCCGGGCTCTTCTGGAAGCTTCCTGTACGCTGATTTTTCCTGTATTTTTCCCGGAATTTTTCTGGCACTTTTTATATGGGGGAAAACTGAAATAGAAAAACAACAGAAAACAGGAACTGGCACTGGGGTGCACAGAGTTAGTAGGTTAGTCCAAATATGATCAAAAGTGTATGAAAGTGTATCTACATCATAGAAATATCACACAAAACATGCATGGAGCAAGAAAAAATTATAGATACGTTTTGGACGTATCACTGGGTTAGGGGGCTAATGGCTCGGGCGGCCGTCGGCTAGCCGCCGGCGCCTCTGGACGCGGCGGCGACTCGCCGAAACAGGGTTCCCGGCCACGGGAAGGGCAGAGGAGGGCACCAGGGGGTGCCTCTCACTCGTGCGCGTCACGTGGAGCACGCCGAGGACCTCGGGGAGGCCTCGGGCCACGGCGGCGACGAAGCCCGCGGCGGTTGTGTGCTGTCCAGGGTGGGGAATGGCGACGAGGTGTCGAGGAGGAGCGCGGGAAGAGGGAAACTAACGAGGGTCTCACCCTGAGTGCGTTGAGAAGCACGGCGGGGCTTGGGATGGGCTGGCGGCGGAGAATTTGACGATGGCGTCCTCGGTGGCCAGCGGCAAATCGAAGAAGAGGGCGTCGTCTCTAGGGCCTCCGGGATCGATTGGTTGCGCTTGAAGACGAAGTCAACGGCGGCGAGTCCTCTGGACATCACGGCGCGGCGAGCAGGCGACGATGGCCGCAACAGCGCACGAGCAAGCTCTCCGGCGAGCTCGGGCAGCGCGGGACTTTGGCGAGGGAGAGAGAGAGGGTGAACAGAGAGAGAGGGCAGAAGGCACAAATGCTCGGGGTCGTCTTCCTGCGCGGGATAAGGACGAGGGGGAAGCAGGACGTGGCCTGGGCGACGGCATGCTCGCCACGGCGGCAAGCTGCCTGCCTGGCCACGGGTAGAAGACGACCCTGCCCCTGCTGGGCTGGGCCGGCTTCTAGCCAGGCTGGGCTAGGTAACGTGGGCTCTGCCCTTTTCTTTTGTTTTCTTTTTATTTGTTTTCTGTTATTTTGTTTTGATTTGATTTTAAAACCAAATGATTTTAATAAATTCTAAAAACTTTAATGTGAGCTAATTATAGATATATAAGTCACCTCACAAAGTTTTAGAATTATTGGAATTATATTTATTTAATTCCAATTGCAAATACAATATTTATTTAATTTCCAAGGGCATTTTGGACTTTTAGAAAAATCAATGAGCATGGAGTGGGACCCACTTCACTTGAAATGTGATCATACCCATTTCTTAGACTTTTCAAAAGTTCAAATCATTTTTGGAAAAAGATTTTTGTCTGGCCTTTTATTAAAAATTATTTTGAGGCTTTTTGCTTCCCCATTTCTTTTTCTTTTGAAAAAATTTTCATGATGTAAAAATGCAAGCTTAGCAAAGCACAAACCTAAATTAGGGTTCTGACACTAGCAACCGCGGTTGCAAGCACCATTGTTTTACCCCTTGTGGCAACAGCACATTCCCTAGACTCATGTTTCTTTCACTCAAGCGTGTCATCGGGGGGCATGAACCCACAATCGAGCATAACGTTCCCTCTTGGAGTCACTACCTACTACTTGGCCAAAGCAATAAACAGCAAAGGAGAACATGCAAGAATTCCTTAAGAACTAAAATATAAAAGATAATAACCAAATATATTACTCAATCACAATCTGAACATAATCTCATAATCCATCAGATCCCAGCATAGCAACAGCAGAAAATTAAATATGTGCCTCGATCATGTAGGGCAGCTCACGAGGACTAAACCATGAAGAACAAAGAGGGGAGGAGAACATCACATAGCTACTGATCACGGACCCATGTTCCAAGGGAAACTACTCATGGCACATCCGGGAACCATCCATGGTGGAGGGGAAGCTCCCGGAGGTCAATCCTCCCTCCGATAGGGTGCCGGGAAGAGGGCTGCTGGCGCTCCCGGTCTTGGAAGCGCAGCGGCGGCTAAACAGAGGCGAGATTGCGAAAAAGGGTTCTGTCCTCGGGGGTTTCGCGTCACGGAGAATATATAGGCGAAGGTGGCATCCAGGGGGGCCGCCAGGGGTCCAGGCCCCCTCGGCACGGCCAGACCCTAGGTCGCGCCCCTGAGTCCCTGGTGGTGGCCCTCTGGCCCCACCTAGGTGATTCCGGAAGGTTCCTTCATGCTGTTTTTTTATTTGATTTTCCCAATTTTTGAAGCACTTTTAATATGGGGGGAACCTGAAATAGAAAAACAACAGAAAACAGGAACTGGCACTGTGGTGCACTGAGTTAATAAGTTAGTCCAAATATGATCAAAAGTGTATGAAAGTGTATCTAGATCGTAGCAATATCACACAAAACATGCATGGAGCAAACAGAAATTATAGATACGTTTGGGACGTATCAACTAGCAACTTGGCTCTTCACCTGGATGTAACCAATGTGAACGAGCCACACGTGCGTGTAAACAATATGCATCATGTAAGTTTTCCACTCTTAATTTGAATCAGAGCTGAAACTAGAATCTTTCAGGCTTCATGTGTGAATTCGAAAATACCAATTCAAGTGTGAAGCTATAGCAAGCGATTTAAAATTCTTTCGAAGGCCTAGTTAACTTGAAGTAGAGCTGAAAGTTAACATCAATGTTTTTTATCCGTGTGACATGAGTTGTTATGTTTTGAAACATCGGAATGTGTTTTACTAATAATGTATTGTACTATAGATTTGAACAAACTAGCAACATCTGGTCCTTTAACGATAAAAATGCGAAGGTAAGAGTGGAGTGTTCAAATACCCTATCTTGTAGATAGTGTAGTCCCCGACAACTGCGCCAGAATTGCTTGATGATCTGGATCACACACTCTCATTGATTACCTCAAGTGGAAGGTGATGTTGCAGCTAGTAGCAAATTTCCCTCAGCAAAGATTCCAAGGTTTGTCAAATCCAGAAGGAAAACGGATGCTACAAGTAGGTGCCCCCCTCAATGGCACGAGAAATTGGTTGACTTGGACCTGCACACAAAACACAAGATACTCTCTATAACAACCCAGGATCTCAACAGGAATGATAGACTACTCATATCAAGAAGGCGCACTTTCTTTTCTGGAAGCCCATAAGGAAAGAACTACTAGGTTATGTGCTAGCCTTGGAGTAGTATTGGGATGGGCGACCGATCGAGAAGTTGATTTTGGGTGCGCACGAGTGAGGACAAAGTCTGACGGTTACACGGTGTGTGTGCGCGGATTAGTGAGGCTTACATGAGATACATGTGGGATTCCTGCACTGGCGCGCACAGACATGGTTGATCCCGGGTGCGCAGGAGTGAGGACAAAGTGTGCAGAAAAGACTAGTGTTGGTATGTGAGGACTGCCTGGATCCCAGGCGCACCGATATGTAATCAATGGTTAACCTTGGGTTTGGTCAAGAAGGTGCACTTTGTTTTCCGGAAGCCCATCAGGGAATAACTACTAGGTTAAGCGTGCTAGGTGTGGAGTAGTCTTGGGATGAGTGACCGACTGGGAAGTTGATCCCGAGTGCGCACGAGTGAGGACAAAGTGTGCAGAAAAGACTAGTGTTGGTATGTGTGGACACTCTGGATCCCAGGTACACCGATCATGGAATCAGTGGTTAATCGTTGGGTTTGGTCAAGGCATTACTGTTGGTATTAGAGCCGACCATGGAGGTTACACGGTGCGTGTGCGGGTTAGTGAGGCTTATATAAGGTATACGTGGGATGCATGCAGTGGCGCGCATAAACGTGGTTGATCCCGGGTGCACCCGAGTGAGGACAAAGTGTGCAGAAAAGACTAGTGTTGGTATGTGAGGACAGTCTGGATTCCAAGCGCACCGATCATGGAATCGGTGCTTAATCTTTGGGTTTGGTCAGGGCGTTACAGTTGGTATTAGAGCCGAACCTGTCGGTTACATGGTGCAGGTGTGGGTCAGTGAGGCTTACATGAGGTACATGGGAGATGCCTGCACTCGCACACACAGACTTGGTTGATCTTGGGTGCCCATGAGTGAGGAAAAAGTGTGTAAAAAAGACTAGTGTTGGCATGTGAGGACAGTATGAATCCCAGGCGCATCAATCATGGAATAGATGGTTAACCATTGGGTTTGGTCGGGGCGTTTGAGTTGGTATTTGAGCCGGCCCTGCTGGTTATATAGTACATGTGCGGGTCAGTGAGGCTTACATGAGGTATATGTGGTATGCCTGCACTGGCGCGCACAGACGTGTGCCAAAGGGGAACGTTCCTGCTGGGCTGACAGTCTGGATCCCAGTAGCACCGAACATGAAGTCGGTGGATAAGCGTTGGGTACGAAAAAGTAAAGAAACAAAAGTGAACTAAGAAAGTAAATTGCAGCGGGTGTAAATATATGATGAAAATATGGACTGGGGTGTCATGGCATTCACTAGTGACGTCTCTCTTCCGGAAGACAGTAAAACTTATGCTGGATAACCAAATTACAGTTGGGTAATTGATATAATTATGAATGCACCGCAATGCTAGTTATGCTACATAGAATGCAAGGCTCAATCATGTAGGCATTACACCAAAGCAATTAGACCGTTTATCCACCAACATATACTTCGAAATATCCACCTTGAGAAGTCTAAACAAGAACATCTCGTTGGTATTAAGTTGCGAGCAACAACTATAAGGTGAAAACTCTAAGCAACAGACAAATGCTTTAACAGTCAATGCGTAATGTAAGCAACACTTGTAACACGCAGTCACAAGCACCACTGTTTTACCCTTAGTAGCAATAGCACATTCCAAAAAGCATTAAATTACAACGGAGAATATGCAAGAACAAGATATAAAATAGGATCAAATATATAACTTGCACAATCTGAACATAATCTCATAATCCATCGGATCCCAGCAAACACATCATGACAACATGGTAACTATAACACAGATGCCTTGATCATGATATGCACCTCTCAAGGACTAAACATTGAATATAAAGATTGGAGAGCGATGTCATCTAGCTACTTCCATGAACCCTAGGTCCAAGGTGGAACTACTCACGGTTCATCCGAGAGGCAAGCATGGTTGGTGAAGAAGCCTCCGAAGGTGAATCCCCCTCTAGCAGGGTGCCGAGACCAAACTTCTGGAGCTTTAGATCTGAGAATCGCGACAGCGGCGGAACAGAGAAGCTTTCTGGAAATGAACTCCACCTCAAGGGTTTTGGAGATACGAGGAATAAATTTGCGAAAGAAAGGCACCGAGGGTGGCCCCACGTGGTCAGGCGGCCAAGGGCGCGACCCCTCCTTGGACACGCCACCAGGGCGGCTCCCTTCCAATTGTCTTTCAGGATTTTAGAGTCTTCCGAACAATAAGAATTTCTGGATTTTTTTGGAATTTTGTGGCAATATTGAATTTCACCTTTTCCTGTGATGAACAGACAATAACACACAGAAACTGACACTTGGCACTGGGTTAATAGGTTAGTCCCAAATATGTTGTAAAATGATTTGAAAATTCATTAAATCATAAAGCAAAATCACAAAAAATAAGCATGGAACAAAGAAAAATTATAGATACGTTTGAGACGTATCACCTGGCTAACCAATACTTCAGTTTTTCTTCCTTATCATTTTTAGAAAAAATGTCAACCTCTTTCTTAATACTTTGAGAATCATAGTTTTGGATAATACTGCAGTTTAAGATCATAATATGTATTAAATCTAAACACCTTAAAGTATTTAATACTTCAGTATTTTTGGAAAGTAGAGTATTCTCTAAATACTTAAAAAACACATAGATGCCAAACGAACCCCTATGTTCTTGAACCAGTTTGTGTCGATTAGGATGAGGAGGAATCTAATAAAAAATAAAACGTTTGCGGGTGTTTGGGTGGAGAATAATTACGATATGAAAGATTTTATTTTTGGTTATTTTCAGAGCCTTTTTACATCTGATGCAGGTCTGATTAATAATGGTGTGTTGTCTATGGTAAAAACCAAGGCATCGGGTGGAATACTTTACTGATGGCGGCTCATACGAAGGATGATGTGAAGAAGGCCGATGAACATATTGGGGTGAAATCCTCTAGTCTGGACGGATTACACACAATATTTTTAAGCGCTTCTCGCATATTGTCACTGATGATCTCGCCAATGAAGTGTTGACAGTAATCAATGCTAAGAAAATATCAAAAGGTTGGAATGCAACGAATGTGGTTTTGATCCCCAAGGGGTGGAGAACCCCGAGTCCATTAACAAATATAGACTTATAAGCGTTTGTACTGGCATTTACAAAATTATATAAAAAATGTTGGAAAATAGGTTGATGCAATTATTGTGTGAGGTGATCTCTCCCACCCAAAGTGCTTTTGTCCTAGGCAGGTTGATTACATATAACGTCTTGGTGTATTACGAGTGCTTTCACTCGATAAAGAAGAATGCTCATGGTTCAATTGGGCTCTGTGCAGTGAAACTCAATTTGCGAAAGGCATATGATAGAGTTGAGTGGGAATTTTTAGAACAAATGATGCTGAAATTGGGATTTGACTGCCATTGGGTTGATCTTATTAGGGAGTGTGTGTGACTTCGGTTAAATACACTATATTTAACCATGTTGAGATTGAAGAAGTCACTCCCTCTAGGGGCATCAAGACAAGGAGACCCATTCTCTCCATATTTATTTCTCCTTTGTTCTGAAGGCCTCTCAATTCTATTTGCCCATGAGGAAGAGATGGGTGGAATTGTTGGTATTCAGGTTTGCAGAAACATATCTCCTGTTTCACATCTATTATTTGATGATGATTCATTGATTCTTATGAACGCAAATGGGAGTAATGCTAATTTATTAAAGAAGGACCCCAATTTAGACCGAACGGTCGCGCTCGAGGCACCCTCGAGCGAACCTTTGGTCGCGTTGAAGTATACCTACGAGCAAACCAACTCGTTCTCTCCCCACACAACCCAACGCGATCCTTTCTGGCATCCCTTCCTCAGCGGCCCATAAAGCTACTTGCTGGGTTTTTCTAATTATTTTATTTATGAAAAAATACAACATCCCAAAAAACTAAAACTGTGAAAATTGAATCATGTATATATAACAGAAAAATAGAAATATTTTCTATACAAAATATAGATTGGACATGATATAATCATCAATTTATCAAAATTTATATAAAAACACATAATAAATTGCCATAGTCCATGGAAAAAACTAAACATTAAAACACATAGCAAAAATTTCCATGATTTTCTAAAAAAATGCCGTGATTGCCATGCTTCGCATACTTTAAATGCCATGGTCACATGGAACATAATTTTTGCCATGTTGCAAAAGTAAAACTAAATTGCCATGAGCCATAAACTACAATTTCCGTGATCTCGTTGCAAAAAATAAGTAAATTTTCCATGTTGCAAAGAAAGAAAAGGAAAAATGCCATCCTCTACAATTATAATTTTTGCCATGTTATACAGGAAAATCATGAGCCAAAACCTACAGTTGCCATGCTTCTTGAAATACAATTTCCATGTTCCCATCATGTACATGGAAAAAAGATAAAAAAACATATACATGGCGAAAAGTATTTCTATTTGACATGGTAAATATAAAAAGTGGTTTTCATCATCCATAAAACTAAAAAAATTGCCATGGCAAAAACAAATAGTAGTTTTGACATCATTCATAAAACTAAATTTGCCTTGGCAAAAACAAAGGTAGTTTTTGATCATCCATAAAACTAAAAATTTCCATGGAAAACACAATAGTGGTCCTTGCCATGCCTTCAATTTTCATGCTTAACACCTACAATTGCCATGGTCCCTTAAACATTTTTTATCATGTTGCAAAAAAAAGAAAATGCCATGCTTAACAACCACAATTGCCAATTTTCCATGCTTAACACCTACAATTGCCATGGTCTCTTAAACATTTTTTATCAAGTTGCAAAAAAATAAAAAATGACATGCTTCACAACTACAATCGCCATGCTTAACACCTATAGTTGCCATGGTCCCTTAACCAAAATTTTATCATGTTGAAACAAAAATAAAAGAAAATGCCATGCTTAACACATACAATTGCCATGGTCCCTTAAACAATTTTTATCATGATGCAAAAAAAATGTCATGCTTAACAACTACAATTGCCATGCTCAACACCTACAATTACCATGGTCCCTTAATTTTTTTTATCATGATGCAAAAAAATAAAATAAAAATGACATGCTTAACAACTACAATTGCCATGCTTAACACCTACAATTGCCATGCTACCTTAAACAATTTTTATCATGTTGCAAAAAATAAAATAAAAATGCCATGCTTCACAACTACAATTGCCATGCTTAGCACCTATAGTTGCCATGGTCCCTTAAACAACTTTTTATCATCTTGCAACAAAAATAAAAGAAAATTCCATGCTTAACACTGACAAGCTTTATGTCATGGAGATTTAAAAGATTCATGGCAATTTTGACAGACATTGGCGCAAGAGACCAAGAGACTAAGTTTGCAATTGCCATGGAAAATCTAAGTTGGTTTCTCTGTAAATTTTCTTTGGAATTTCCATGGAAAATTAATGTTTCATTTCTCTTTTAAACTAGTTTTTCAATTGCCATGGAAAAATAAAAAATGTTTTTTAATTCCCATGCGAAAAATTGGCCATGAGAACCAATTTACCATGCTTAACAACTACAATTGCCATGCTTAACACCTACAATTTCCATGTGAATTTTCAATCACAACTAACGGGTTTTCCATGGCAAAAAAATGTGTCGACACATGGAAAAATTTATTAACTTTGTTTTTGACTTAAAATCATCGTAATTTTGCTTTGAGAAAAAAATGAAAGAACGATAAACTTTCTGTTATGGCGAATTTAAAGGATTCATGGCAATTTTGATAGACATTGGTGCAAGAGACCAAGGGACTAAGTTTTCAATTGCCATGGCAAATCTAAATTGATTTCTCTGTACACTTTCTTTGGAATTTCAATGGCAACTTTATGTTTGATTTCTCTTTTAAACTAGTTTTTCAATTGCCATGGAAAAATTTAAGCTGGTTTTTAATTTGCCATGGCAAATTTTGCCATGAGAACCAATTTACCGGGACAAACTAATTTTCCATGGAAATTGAAAATTGTCATGCTATGAATTGAGAACAATTTTCCATATGAGTACATTGCAATCAAATTCTTCAGTTGCCATGCTTACTCTAGTCATCTTCAACCTACCCGAAGAAGATACAATTTTTTTTCGTCCTAAACAGGAACAAATTTTTGCACAGCCTAAACAAAAAAGGTAGTAGTGGGATGACAACATGGGTTCACCTTCTCTAGCTGTCCATGACGAATTCAGCGTTGAGCTTGGTTGACTATGGCGTAGCCCGTGCCTGTTGGGATTCAGAGTAGAAAAAAAATCGACACTATGAAACCAAGTCCCAAGATTGGATCTAGATAGATGCAAACACAGTTAGCGATCTCGCTACCTTAACAACCGTTCAAACGGTAGTTCTCTCGCAGCAGAAGAAGTTGATGGAGAGTTGGGGAAGCTTGACGTAGCGCAACCCCTTGAACAGATCTGATCCGTTTGACTTCCCACAAACAGATCTAGAAGTCCCTCGAACGAAGATCGAACGTACGATCTCTCTACGGTTGATCCACACGTACGGTGTAGTAGATCCGGCAGGGCTCCGCCGTCCAGAGCTCGGCACCGCCGGAGTAGAGAGGAGGAAGGAGCAGCCCTTCAGCGTAAGATGGAGTTTAGATCTAATGGAGAAGATAGAGGAGGGGCAGCCCTGAGGAAAAAGAACAAACTTGTGTGTGTTTGGGGGTGCCCCCTCCTCATCTATTTATAGTGGGAGGGGAGGGGAGGCCACCTTGGAGGAGGGGGCAGCCCTAGGGGTGGCTCCCTAGGGTTTCCCTCCCCCTTCGTGGGGCGCCAAGTAAGGGAGGAGGAAGCTTCCTCCCCTAGGAGGAAGCTTCCTCCTAGGCGCCTCCCCCTCTTGGGCTCCTTTGGCCCATGTGCTCCCTCCCCACTTGGGCCTTACAAGTGAGAGGGGGCCCATTGATATTTAATCCATTTTATTAATTCTAAAACAATTATATAATTCACAAGAAATAAATATTAAACATATTTAGACCATCCCAAAACTTTTCCGGCCCTCCGGTTTTACCCGGTTTTCTCAAAACTCTGCCCGGTACTTTACCGATGCCCCGAAACGATTCCGGTTTTATCTCTGATTAAATCTCAATCATTCCGAAACTTTTACGGTGTGTTATACTCGTGCTCCTATCACTCTAGTACTCAACAAATCTACCACCCTTAAGTGTGTGACCCCATAGGTTCGGTAGAATACGAACATGAACCGGAAAGTGACTTTCCTCGGATCAATAACCAATAGCGGAGCCATGGACACCCATAATGGTTCCCGCACCTACACGAATATGAATTCAAGTGAACCTCTGGTTGACATGCCAATCCCTTTGCTTCGCGATACTTTACAAAACATGAGGTGAGATTATATAGGTATCCGCATGATCAACTCATTAATCATTATACCAATTATCCTCATATCGGTTTTGTTCTTTTTCTCGTTCACGTATTCCGTATCCCATGTGATCCATTCACAAAATATCTGGCCGGATGTTGGTGGATACGTAATACCGAGAGGGCCCAAAGAATATCTCTCCTAAATAGGAGGAGCAAATCCCAACTTGAATCATCAAGTCCCTAGACACACTTTCGAGTGTGAGTGAGAAAAGCCTTTATAGCCACGCCTGTTACAGGTGGTTTTTGGACAGAGTCAAAACCCACCCTCCGGTATGTAGGTACTTAAAATTCTCATGGTCTATAAGGATACATGCAAATGTCAACTCATCTGATGATTTAACTCATAATACAATGATGATGAAATCTCAAAGCAAATCATACAATTGGATCGGTTCAGCACCCTTGTTCTGGCAACAATGTGCTCCCATGTATTACCGGCATATTCAATGACCTATGTCAGGAAAACATGACATCCATGGTACACAGGTTAGTCCTAGAGGCAGACTAAGAACACTTTGTGTTTATACTACACACCTGCATATGAGTTTTCCTCCGAAGGCTGTTAACATGCACTTGGAAAACCTCCACATAGGCCATTGAAGTTATAGCACAGACATATAAACATTAATAGTGAACCTAGAATTATAATAATACATTTTTATTATTGCCTCTAGGGCATAATTCCAACAGTCTCCCACTTGCACTAGAGACAATAATCTAGTTTCCTGGTTTGCTCAGACCAATGGCACTTTGGTCTTCATGCTCGCTTGTGGTATAGACTTTGTCACTGAGCTTAACACTTTTAGGCTCGTCTCAAATCCTGCGTATCTTAATGTACCCCTTCATCCTTTATGAAGTATTTAAAGATAGGGCACTATCGTTCAATATGTTTGGACTACAGTGAGCTCTTATCTTACTTTGCTTTGATCATGATGCTCATATCAAAATATGGTTTGTGTAGATCAAGCGTTCGGAACTATGCCAATCACTATGATTGTGTTCCTGATCCAAATACCCTCCTATGCAACTTCCAGAGTTGCCATGTTTCACGTCTACGTTGTAGGAATCCCGCTATGTGCCTTAGCTTGAAAAACAATTTTTAACATCCTATTTTGCTACTTAGCTATAGACCGATTAAAAATACTACAAATCATTATGAAACTTTCTTTCATCTATTTGTAATGACTCTTTAGTCTTCCTCATAGAACCTTTCTTCATCTGAGGTACTTCAAGAGAACTAATCTACTATTTAGATTACATTGGTGCTTGTTGCACTGTCAGTACATCCAATGCCTTAGTGCTTTCTTTTGCTAAAATATTTATTCTCAATCACTCATATGTTATTCACATATATGATTAGAATTGTGCTCCACTTAATTCCATATCTTATATGATTATTGATGAAATAATAACTTGTATAACTTCATCAAAAACTATTACTCCAGCTCTGTGATATTTGCTTCAACTATGGACTAATCTTTGAAGCATTATCACTTTTACTAATATCGTATAGATCATTAAATCCTTTTAGGTTGTATCATGCATACACCCTTTATTTAATTTTCTTAGAAGAAAAATCCATATGTCATACTTCGGAAGTATGCCGCGATTATCAGTAATTTTCCATATGAACATTTCCATCACTATACATATTGTAGTCAACCTTTTGAACTCTATCGGAAAACTTATTTTGGGATAAGTCGAGCGTTATCAATGATGAAGCTATCGTCTATGTTCATATCTATGAAAAGTCCAATCCACTCTAATGATCAGGTATCCTTAGGAGGGTTTTACCAAGTTCTCAACTTGATTCTGGTGGATCGCTTTCATATCATTTTTATGGTGTTTAAGCCATATAGTGGAGTTAGTGCCCGTCATGGTTTCTTGTAGTTCACAGGTTTATCGCACAATAGAACCATATTGGTTCAACATGAATTTATAAAGCTGTGTGATACAACATCAGACTTGATCATTTCATCTCTGGAACGTATTTCAGAGTTTCATCATTCCTTTTCATCAGATGTAGGAATTTTCGGTTTGGTCATAGAATTTATCTCTAGATCGAATTTTGAGTTCCATTCTGTAGAACCAAATGATTCAATGTAATCATTATCAAGCTATTAGTCCTCCCACTTAATAGTTTCAAGAGAGCTATTTTCTCAAGGAAAAATCCCATGTCCCTCGATAAACAATTTTCTCGGGTATGGTAGTGGAGGTGTTGTTCGTAACATGATGTTTCTGCAATACTTATATTTGAGATCGAGTATATTCTAAATATATATCTCCGAAATTATGAAACAACAATTGGATTTCTTACCAATGCCATATTCTAATAGGGCATTGTTTCAACAATCATATGACGACACTCTATTTAGTTCGTAAGTGGTTTCTCTAAAGCGTTAAGCAATATAGTGAATGAGAGTGTGGTTTACGTACATCCCCGACCTCACCATTTCTTGCTGGAATTCAGGGTAGAAAACAGTTTTAATCCCAATATGTCATATAGGGCTTGGTTATGCGTCAAGATACTCCGTAGCTATACGGGGTTTCAGGTGACGCTAGTTTATGAACTGACTTCATACACTCAATGATGTTTTCTAAATTCTTTAACTCATTTATTTTACGATCCGATCTTCAAATATTTGATCTATGTGTGATGATGATTCTCTTTGTGTTGAAACAGTTTTGAACTTATTCAAAATTTTAGATATTATGTCTTGTCTAAATATCGGTATATCTATACAGGTCATTATCACAAAGTTTTATGTAAAGTATTGTTTATTAGTTCTTCACACATTGATATGTGTTATAACCAATAATTTACTAAACACTTGAACAATTCATTTAATCAATGATTTTTTCTATTAGAAAAACATTGCATGTGTCAAATAACTCAAAGTGAAGAGATTGAATGACTTCATCGATATGAAGCTTCCACATGCGCTTTGTTCTAATGTGACTAACTCATTTATGCTATAAATTTTTTAGCATTATCATCACATAACTTAATTTATTTAGCAATCAAGAAAATAGACATAACATCAAGATTTCAACTTAAGTAATTCACCATGAAGGGTGAAATTCAGAAAGCATTAACTTTGAACAACCATTATTCAAACCGTGGATAAGGCATCCACTGTGTAGACGACATAATACGATATGAATGTTTTACACAACCTCTGAATCAAATAAATTTTATTTAAACTCTAAGATAAATCTTGATAGACGAACGCTGACGGCCTTGGGTGACTTGGGCACCACTTCCGACGCGGACTTGCACTTCATTCGTTCTTCTCCTTTGAATTATGAGAATTCCTTGTACCGATTTGTGAACCATTAGCAATCGATATGGTATCAATTATACCTATGAAGGTGAAATAATGAAATTTTATATTTACTTAGTATAACTTATTTATACTGTTGGTGATCAGACCACTTTTCAGATCTCCCTGATACTTCTTGCAATTCCTCTTCCAGTGCCCCTTGTTCTTGCAGTAGTGACACTCAGAATCTTTAGTTGGGCCATTCTTGGTCTTTACCTGAGCTTTGGTCTTACCACCGCTCTTGGCATTTCTGCCTTTGCCCTTCTTCTTGAAACTGGTAGTGTTCATCATAGCCAACACGTGGCTTGGATCCTTCTGCATATATGCTTCCGCAGTCTTAAGCATAGCGAACAATTCATCTGTGGTCTTGTCAAGCCCATTCATGTTGTAATTCATGATAAAGTCGTTGTAAGACAGAGGGAGTGACGCAAGGAGAATGTCAGTGCCAAGTGTCGTAGGAATCGCAAATCCCAGAGCACTCAGCCTCTGCGCGTAACCAACAAGTTTGATCACGTGCTCGCTTATGGAGCTACCTTCTGCCATCTTGCATTCCCACAGCTGCTTCGTTATTTCGTAACGTTCAGTTCTAGCCTGCTTCAGATACAGAGCGTTTAGTTGTGTCACCATGTCAAAAATGGTGAATTTCTCAAAACGTTTCTGGAGCTCTGTATCCATGCACGTAAGCATCAAGCATTGTACTGCGGTGTGGTCATCCACTTTAGTCGCATAGACGTTCTTATCGTCCTGCGATGCATCCTCAGCTGGAGCGGCTGGGAGAGCTTCTTTGAGAACATAGTCATTTTTAGCAACTTTGAGGACAAACCCAAGATTACGGAACCAGTCCGCATAGTTGCCCTCATTTGCAGCAAGCTTCTCTTTTTCAAGCATCAGTCCTAAGCTAAAAGCATTGTTGTTGCGGGCCATATCTCTACAACGATATAAACAAATTGATTTAGACATGGTTCAAAATTAATTGCATTAATCTTAACAAGTTTAATCTAATGCTCCCACTAAAATCAATATCTCTCAAAATTGATCTTAGGGTAATCAAGATCCGGATCAATACATCTGCCACCGGTGTAACACTCAGCCATGGAGGAGATCAACCCGGTAGGTCTAACAAAACCAATCATAACCATTTTATGATTCTTGTATTACTCTTTCGATACTTGTGCTCCGAGCTCAGATCTGATAAGCTAGAACGTCAAGACAAACAAGTGCTATTGCTATGGAGACAACTCAATCCACCTGTCTCTTTGTTACCTTTCCGTTGGTACTCGTGTGACACGACGCACCGTGGGTGGCATTTATTACAGACGGTTGCATGGTTGGGAGAGCACGAAGTTCTTGATATTTTAAGAGAGATCTACCTATTAAAAGACGACTACTTGCACATTCAAACAGGCAATGAAAATGATTAACATCACAGGCAATTTAATGTATGTGATATGGTATAGCCTTTTTCTTCAAGAAGCTCCAAGCACCATGATTTTCTTTCTTCATCTTCTTATGGCGGAGAGCATCACCTCCACGCACGACATGTCGTCAAGCACCATGACGTATGATCATCATCTTCATGTAAATACTACAACTATTGCTAGCATCTATTGTACTCAAAGAAAATTACATGAAGCTTGGCACGCAGGCCGAATAAATGACAATCATATGGCTCCAGCCATCATGCCGTACCATGACATGCAAGTCATGCAAATTTAACATGTACAAAGTATAATCATCTCATACAACTTTTATCATGACGAAGACTATACCACATCACATGTTCCTGCAAAAACAAGTTAGACGTTCTTGTACTCGTTCTTTGCATCTTTTACGTGGCTACTAGGGTTTGCATGAAAAAACGTTTTTCTAGCTACGTAACCACATAAAGCACAATCTTCAAGTTGCTAGATTAACACTCGGGGCGTATCAACCATGAGACTACAATTTAATCTCATGACCCATACTGAACAATCAACAATACGCGTGATCCCCGTGCTATATCAACAATCTAACACTCGGGGATGGCTAAAGTGAGGGGAAGACGCGAGGAAGAAAATGTCGATGGTGCCGGAATCGGGTTGGGCACAAACACGGTGACGGACACCATGATGTACCCAGGTTCGGGACTCTCCGGAGAGATAACACCCCTACTCCTGCTCGTCTCCTCTATATCAATGGAACTGAGCTACAATAACTGCTTCTCTATCTGCTCAGGGGAAGATGAGAGCCGCCGTGGGCAAGGCTCTCTCCTGCTTCCCTGAGGTGGAACTACAAGCAGTAAATGAACTAGGCGAGATGTGAGTAATGGTGCGAATTTGTGGATCGTCCCTCACGCAGGAGGGGTACCCCGGGCTCTTATAGTGTGAGCCCGGGATAAATCGGTAACTTCACTGCCGATTGGGCCCAGCTGTCATCCTCTAATCGGCTGGGTCCCACCGACTGCTCCTCTCCGGGTGATCCGGACCCGACGAGCGGCGGCCCATGCTGTAGACTCGTAGGGCATGATGGTGAACAGTGGAGCTAGGAGGTGCGGTCTTGTCGTCCTGTCCGCGGAATCGGCGGAGAGGTCGACACCGCATCTCTGCCAGATCTTCGATGTGACTTGGCTTCTCTGCCACCCCGATCTCTCGGGATTGCGCATTTATGACCTCGTACTTGTACCCTCGACTGATCTCGGGGTCAACTTCTCCAGGGGTAGTAGGTTGTACCGATTGCGCCTGGGCCGACTGGTGGTTCTCGGTAGGGTCGATTGCTCTGGGCAATCGGTCGTGCTGATGCCCACCTCGGCCCAGCTGCGGGCCAATCGGATAATTGTCTTGGTGACGACAGGGTGGACCAGTTGCGCCTGGGCCGACTGCTGGCACTCGGTACGGCTGATTGCCTTGGAGCAATCGTCCGTACACCTGCCCAGCTCGGCCCAGCTGCATCCCAATCGGTCCATCCTTGTCTTGAAAGGTTGCTTTCTCTTGGGTGAGCCTACCCGGGTACCAATACCCCGATAGTAGCCCCTAAAGCTGTAAAGGTCCCACGGTCATTTGACTGCGGGGCCTTTGCAATTTTCAATCTTTCTCCAACATCTTCTGAATGCTATGGCCTCATCAAGTGCGTCATTCCGAGTTCGTCGACCGACTCGGAGCTCACACTCGGCTAGCCAAGATTTCGTCCGATTTGATTTGAATCGTCTCCGACTTCTATCTTCACTTTTTGAGAATAATATCTCTCGCCGATTGCCTTCCAACGGTTACCTCCGATTCTTCCGGGGTGCAGTCAATGGGCTGGGACCCACGACCCACGCGCGATTTGACGTAACCGCAGGCTTCGACCCCCACGTCGCACGCCTCGGCTCCCACGCTGGGATCTCTTGCGCCGATTTTCCGGTTGAACTTCCTGTGGGCTAGGCTACACCGAGCTACACAGCCACAGCTGGATCCCACTCCCCTCCCCCGCCGCCCATATAAGACACAGGGGGGGGCCTTGGACTCCTCCTTCTCTCAGACGCATTCTTCCTCCTCCGCCTCTTGCTCTTCGCGCGCGCCATTACTGTTCCTCCTAAAGCTCTCCGTCGTGCTTGCAGCTCCGCCTCCACGCACGGGACCCGCTCCGGCCGCGGACTCGTGTGCTACTCCGCCACCGCGGTAACCTCTCACCGCTGCTCTTGCGCTCCTCGTCCTCCTTCTCTTTCCGCCCGCAAGCTCCATGGCGCCCCGGCGAGACACCTCCCAGGCCAGCCGCGGGTGCTGGAAGGGCTCCACTGTCACCGCCGGTGCCATCCAAGCTCTGGTTTGCGTCCCGCAAGATGCCGGCCGAGGTCCAGTGGCGTGCTCCCGGCGCCGATCTCGTGCCCAACGCGTGTGCTGGCGAGAGGGTCATCTTCCTCGCTCACTTCGAGCGTGGATTCGGACTCCCCGCCAGCACCTTCTTTCGAGATTTCCTCAACTTTCATCGCCTGCAACCGCATCATCTCGCAGCGAACTTCATCATGATCCTCTCCGGCTTCGTCACGCTGTGTGAAGGGTATCTCGGCTTCCGCCCGAGCATCGCTCTCTGGAAGCAGTTCTTCAACCTCCGAGCTCACAATGCTCGGACGGGAGCTGTGGTGCCGTCTGCCACGGAAGGTGGCGAGCCGACATTTCCGACTGACATGACCGACTGCGGCAGTTGCCTTGTCGCAGCCGGCAAGCATAAGTACAAAAGTCCCGAGATCGTCCAGTCATGCAAGAACTGGCAGAGCACCTTCTTCTATGTCAAAGCGCCCGATCAAGGCCCCGATCTCCTGAACCTGCCCGAGTTCTCCCTCGCCCGGCCGACTGAGAAACATCAATGGTCGCTGAAGTACGGTGTCGGATACTGCGACGTTGATGCGCAAGTCGCCAGGATTGCCCAACTGGAGAAGGAGGGACTCCTGCCGACTGACCTTGCAGCTTCTTGGCTTCAAGCCCGAGTGCTCCCTCTACAGCGCCGAGTGCACCGCCTCTGCGATATGTCTGGCCCCCGAGATCCCACTCGGCTCTGCACATGGCGAGTGAAAACCGAAGACCTCTGTACCAGGTTGAAGAATATCACATCCAGTCCTTTGCCCGACCCTTTCCGCTTCGGCCTTGAGTACCTCAACCGCCAACAGAAACCACCTGTGGTATGCTCCGACTGCTTCCTTTCTCCGATTGCTTCTTCCTCATACTTAGCTTCTCTGATAACTTTCTTCTTCTTGCTCAGCATTTCATTCGATCCGACTTGATGGAAGACGGCCAGGTGACTGGCACGTACGCCCCCGACCGCGAGAAAGATGATCCCGCGGACTTTGAGTACAATGGTGAAGCTCCTCCCTCCGAATCCGAAGATGACGACGCCGATGACGGTGAATCCTCTGGGGAGTCCTCCGAATCCGAAGATCCTGCTGACGATGCCGACGCCGAGGCTGCCGACCCCAAGAACGCCGACACCCGAACTGCGGCTCAAGGGGGTACGCCTGACCCTTCCCTTGAGAAATTTCTGGCCGAATGGAGCGATGATGATAGTGTCTCAAAGGTTGGTAATTCTGATGCAGCTCCTCACGCCAAGCCTCCGAAGGTGCCGAATAAACGCGCCTCGGCGACCAGCTCCTCCTCTGGTGCCGCTCCCAGCAAGGCCGCTAGGATGGCGCCGACTGCTTTCAAAGGCAAACAACCTCAGGTACCGGCCGCTCGAGTGCCGACTAGTCAAGCTCCTCTGAACGTTGCCCCGCTGAGATGTCGGATGCCGACGGGCGCGCCGAGAACAATCGGGTATGCCCTTATCTTCATGCTTTGAATCTCACTGTCTTCTCTTATACTGATTCCTCTCTTCTTTCTTTTTTCAGGGAACCGATTGGTCTTGATGACATCGATGCCGGCATTCCTGTCCATGCCGGCGCAGTCATTTCCCCCGCCGCGTCTGCTGCTACTATTCGCAAACGGCAACCGGCTTCACATCGAACCTCCAAGGATGTCGAGCGCGCCGCCAAGAAATCCCACCTCGAAACTGCCCAGAAAACTACTGCCTCCAACACCTCCAAGAGCACGGCCCACCAGGGAGTTATTGGTGGCGAAGGAGCGCGATCGGTCGGTCCGATTGCTCCATCTCCACCACTACGCTCCGACCTAGTCTCCGCCTCTGTTACAACTATCTCCTTGCCCATCCTGACGACCACCTCGCCGATCGTGACGACCATGTCGCCGATTATGACCACTACCTCGCCAATTGTGGCGACAGGCCCTTCAACCTCGACTTGCCCGATTTCGTCGCAGCCACCACTGGATGCCTCCGGCCTTCCGGTGATATCGGCGCCACCGGTCTCAACCATCGCTTCCTCTGCCGCTGCGATTCAAGTTCCGCCGCCACAGCCGACCTCTTCCGCATCAATAATTTTGATGCGCTCGGTGGATCAGTTCCGGGCCGAATACTCTCGCACCCGACATGTCGGCGCCGAGCCCGATGCTCCGCACCGCTCCCTGGTTTCCTCTCAAGATCCTCTGACGGCATCCTACAGTCGGGTGAACGACTTCGCCACCACCATAGCTAAGGACCTCCAGCTGCTCGACTGCCATCATGCGGTAAGCTCTTCAACTTTCCTTTATGGCTTCCTCCAATCGGGAGACTTTCCTTCCGGTGGGTGCGCGCAAGCGCACCCACTGGGTGTAGTCCCCGAGATTCGGTCCGATTGTTAGCAATCGGTTCGGATCTTTTATGCTCTTTGCTTTTTCTCCTGCCTTCCTCCAATCGGGAGACTTTTCTTCCGGTGGGTGCGCGCAAGCGCACCCACTGGGTGTAGTCCCCGAGATTCGGGACGATTGTTAGCAATCGGTTCGGATCTTTTATGCTCTTTGCTTTTTCTCCTACCTTCCTTCAATCGGGAGACTTTTCTTCCGGTGGGTGCGCGCAAGCGCACCCACTGGGTGTAGTCCCCGAGATTCGGGTCGATTGCTTGCAATCGATTCGGATCTTCTTTTGGCTGCTATGTATCTAAAGTTCATCTTGTTTTTCTTCTTAGGCTGTTATGGAGGAACAACGCGATGTCTTCGAGAAACTCCTCGAAGCCTACGCTGCCAGCCTTCGAACCCTCGCTCAGGCCCAGCTCGAGGTCAACAACCAGTCGGCCGAGATCAATAAGCTGAAAGGTAACCTCTTCATTACTTCTATCTTCCCTTTGGTTGACAACTTCTCTTGTACTAACATCTTTATGTCTTCCTCTAGTTTCTGTTCCCATGGTGGACGACCTTCAGGGCCGCGTTGCTGAATTGACCCTCGAACTCGGCCAGCAAGGGACCGCACTCGTTGCGGCTAAGCAAGAGTTGACCCGACTGCAAGGGGTGGAGGCCGATTTGGCTCGAACCGTCCAAACCCTCCGCTCCGAGCTGGCTGCTCTGAAGAAGACGCACTCGGATGACCTGGCTGCCCTGACTGCTGCTGGCGATGGACTTCGCGCTAAATGAGACCCAGCTGTAGCCGCCCGAGAAGCGATGCAGGCCGAGAGGGATGCTGCCGTTGCTGCCCGAGACTCTATCCGGAAAGACCGTGACGAGCACATTGCCAAATATGAAGAGTTGGAAAAGCACAATTATGAAGAAACAACCCGACTGCGCCGCCGGGCCAAGGGTTTCTGCGACACCATGACCGATATGGACGTCCTTCTTAGCGGTGAGTGTTCCTTGCCTCCGATTGCATTTTACGACTGCTTCCTTCTTCTGTGTTCTTACTCATACTTTCCTTTTGTGATGCAGAGGCCTGGCCCGAATCCGAAGCAGCTGTCTACGCAGCGGTGGCCAAGTCCCGAGAGGAGACCATCGCAGCCGTAGGGACCGTCCAACTTGATGATAACGTCTGGAATCGGCATGAATATATGATCAGCACGGAGGCTCGCATTCCTATCATTAAGGGGATTGCACTGTCCTTCAAACTTGGCATTCTGAAGATTGCCGAATTGCTGTGGTCGTCGGCTGAGCTTAAGGTCGGACTCCAGAGGATGAAGCACGTTGCCGGCTCCTCCGCCGAGACCCGCGAGCCTGAGACTCTGGACGAAGAAGACTCTGACAAGGGAGAGGCTCCGAATGCTACCACCGAGAAGACTCGGATTCTTCTGAAGGCCATCCCTCGTCGGATCGACGTCTTGCTCAATTCCGCCGGTCGGACTGGTGCGGAGACTGCTCTTCAAACTGTGCTGAGCTGGTACCCACAATTGAAGCTTCCCCAACTCTACAGCCTCAGAGAGAATGCGGCCGATTTTCTTGAGAAAACTTATACCGAGGTGAATCGGCTAGCCAGCACCATGGTGAACTGGTTTTCTCCCTATGATTACACTCCATATCTTGACGAGGGAGGGAACCCGTTGGCAGCAGCTACCATCTCTGGTTTGGCCGATGAGCTTTCTGACAGCGGCTCTTCCCATACCTCTCCGAGGTCCAAGCCAGCTGGGGCCACGTCGACTGACGCGCAGTCGGAGCTGGATGCTGCTGCTGCGCAAGACGACCCAACTGCTCCGACTGCAAGCTCTGCACCGCCAGCTTCCCCGACTAGTTGAGCCGTGCCGCCGATGACGTTATCTACTTCTGTTTGCCGACATCTGATCGACCTTGTCTTATTTTTACTTTCAGAACAGTTACTTGTAAAACATGATTTTAATTCCGCCGACACCCACTAGGTGTGGTTTGATGTAATGAACTTATTCGTCCTTCGGCCTGTTATCTTTATGCAATCCGATTGCTCGTTGCAAGTTTCATTTGCGTGATCTACTTTGCGTTTTTGTCGGTTTCCTTTATCGGTCTGCGCTTGGGGGCGTCACGCCTTGTCCATTCTGCAGCCGACATGCGGTCTGCAGTCGGATCGAAGGTTGATTTCCGGCCAAGGTTTGATAAGTTTTTTGAGTTTACACGTCAAGATTTAGCGCAACGGACTCTGCCATGTTAGGAGCCGATTGCTCGCTGCCGGTTGCTCGGTGCCCCGGTCTGTGGCACAATCGGTAGCTGACTTAGTCGGCTATGCCCTTTTTAGAGCATTTCGATTTGTTTCTAGAGAATTTGTACTGCCGACTGCCTCAACCGCTACCCTTCTCAATCCCACAATCACTCTCGTGACTTGTTCTTGAGTTAGGTGCTAAGTTGAGTGCCAACCCGCAGCCCCCGTGCCTCGTTGGCTTATTTTTCTGACCTCGTGGTCGGTCAGTCCCCGAGTGCGTTATTCACGTCTCGGGTATGATTAAGCGTTGCCGACTTGGGCTAGCTTTTCAAATGGAAATATGCAAGGGTAATCGAATGCTATTTTTTAGAGGCATGATAGCTTTACTGATCGCTTGCCGAATGACGTACATACATTACTGCCGCTCAACTATAGAATGGGCATAAGAGCTCGGCGTTCCACGACCGCTCCGTTTCTACTCCTGATGTGTCCTTATGCCGAGTGCCCTTGGTGCAGTCGATCAAATAGTACGAGTTGTTCTTGAGTGCGCGGCTGATGAAGAAAGGTCCCTCCCAGGGTGAGGATAGCTTGTGCTGCCCATCTGACTTCTGAATTCGGCGGAGCACCATGTCCCCCTCTCGGAAAGCGAGAGGACGAATCTTCTTGCTGTGGTAGTGCCGCAACTTCTGCTGGTAGACTGCCGATCTGGACAAGGCCAGCAGGAAGGCTTCTTCCTTGAGATCGACGCCGTCTTCTCGTGCTAACTTGGCTTCTTCCTCGGTGTACAAGGCATGTCGAGGTGAATAAAACTCGATGTCGGACGGGATGATTGCTTCTGACCCATATACCAGGAAGAAAGGAGTGAATCCAGTCGACCTATTTGGCGTGGTCCTTAAGCTGAATAATACTGCTGGGAGCTCTTCAATCCAAGCTCCGGGTGCCCTCTCAAGTGGCTCCACCAATCGGGGTCTGATACCTGACAAGATAAGGCCATTTGCTCTTTCTACTTGACCATTCGACTGAGGGTGTGCAACAGATGCAAGATCGAGCCGAATGCCCTGCTGAGATGCATATCAAGCCAGTGCACCCTTTGCAAAATTGGTGCCGTTGTCGGTGATGATGCTATTGGGCACACCATATCTGCACACGATGTCGGCCACAAAACGGACCGCAGTCGGACCATCCAGCTTCTTGATCGGGCGGGCATCAATCCACTTGGTAAACTTGTCCACTGCGACCAGGAGATGTGTCATGCCACTTCGGGCTCTCTTGAACGGACCAACCATGTCCAAACCCCACACCGCAAACGGCCATGCTATTGGGATTGTCTTCAATGCTGATGCTGGCTGATGACTCTTTGCCTTGAAACGCTGGCAGCCCTTGCAATATTTTACCAAGTAATCAGCCGCTGCAAGCGCAGTCGGCCAATAGAAACCATGTCGGAAAGATTTGTTGGCAATGGCTTTTGCTGATTCGTGATGACCACATTCACCTTGGTGAATGTCTCTGAGCAACTCCAAGCCTCTGTCTTCTTCCACACATCTCTGAAAGACACCGATTGCACTCTTGCGCACTAGCTCGTTGTTGATTATTGTGTATGCCCAAGACCGGCGACTGATTTGCCTTGATTCAACTTCTTCTTCTGGAAGGACTCCGTCCGCTAGGAAATCTCTAATCGGCTGTGCCCATGATGGCGCACTGACGACTACCATCACTGCTTCTTGCTGGGGTGCGACTTCTTCTTGGATCTCGGCTTGTTGGCCACTAGTCTCATGGATTTCGGCCTCTTGACCCTCTGCCATCTCGACTTCTGTCTCTGAACTACCGATTGCGGCGCTCGGCGCGCATTCGGCAGCCCCTGGTGACGGCTGCTCGTCTGGAGCTGGAACTTCTTCAATGCAATCGGCAGTTCCTGATGTCATTAGCTCTTCTGAGGCTGTGCCATCTGGCGCTGTCTCTGCTTGCTTGCCTTTGGCCTTGCTCTTTTTTCTGCACTCGGCAGCCCCTGGTCTGCAATCGGAAGCCCCTGGTGCTGTCGGCTCTGCTGAGACTGAAGCACCTTGGGCGCTTGACTGCTTCTTCAGAGTTGGAATTTTTGCCGGTTGAGCTTCTTTTGCCTTCTTCAACGCTTCAAGGTCAGTCTCCGAGATGAAGATGGACTCAGATTCTGGAGACATCATGATGGACGACTTCCTGATGTGCTCAAGCGATACGCCTGGCGGAATAGCTTGCCTTGTCGAGCCGAGCTTGGACAATGCATCTGCTGCTTCGTTGCTTGCCCTCGGCACATGGTGGAACTCACATCCTTCAAAGTACCCACTGATCTGCTGCACTAGGAAACGGTAGCTTGCCATATTTGCATCATTTGCGTCCCAGGTGCCTGTGCACTGCTGTACCACCAAATCGGAATCACCAAAGCACTCAATGTTCCGAATGCCGATTTCCTTGGCCAGCTTGATACCATGCACAAGGGCTTCGTACTCGGCAACGTTGTTTGATGCTGCAAAGTGAATCTGGAGTACATAGTGTAGTTGATCTCCTCTTGGTGAAGTGAGCACTACGCCAGCCCCTAGGCCGCTCTTCATCTTGGACCCATCAAAATGCATTCGCCAGAAGTCCGATTCTGGGACGGATGGCATATATTGAGTTTCAGCCCAGTCCACCAGGAAATCGGCCAACGCTTGCGACTTGATTGCTGTTCTCGGCTCATACTGGATGCCATGGTTGGCGATCTCGATTGCCCACTTCGCCACTCTTCCGGTTGCATCTCTGCTTCCTATGATGTCGGCTAATGGAGCCGAGATGACTACCGTGATCAGATGAGCGTGAAAATATGGCTTCAATCTCTTGGCTGCCATATATACTCCATAGCACATCTTCTGGTAGTGAGGGTAGTTCTGCTTGGATGCCGAGAGCACTTCACTGATATAATACACAGGTCGCTGAATCTGCTGTGCCTTGTCCTTCTCGGGCCGCTCCACCACCATGACTGCACTGATCACCCGATTGGTTGCCGCAATGTACAACATCATTGGCTCCTTCTCAATCGGGGCAGACAGAATCGGCGCAGTGGAGAGCATGCGCTTGAGTTCTCGGAATGTTTCGCTTGCCTGAGGTGTCCAGGTGAATTTCTCCGTCTTCTTCATCAGCTGATATAGCGGGATTTCTTTTTCACCCAGCCGACTGAGAAATCGGCTGAGTGAGGCGAGGCAACCGGTGAATTTCTGTACTTGCTTCAGGTTCTTGGGTTGCTCCATTCGCTTGATTGCAGCTATGTTCTCGGGATTGCATTCGATTCCTCTCTCGGAAACGAGAAATCCCAAGAGCTTGCCGACTTGGACCCCAAAAACACACTTCTCAGGATTGAGCTTGATCTGGTAAGTTCTCAGATTTGCAAATGTCTCTCGGAGGTCATCTAGGAGTGTGACTCCCTTGGCCGACTTCACTACCAGATCATCCACATAGACGTGGAGATTTCTGCCGAGTTGGGAGTGTGTACATCTCTGAATTGTGCGCTGATAAGTGGCACCTCCGTTCTTCAAACCAAAAGGTATGGTGATATAACAATAAGCCCCAAAAGGGGTTGTAAATGCAGTTTTTATTTGATCTTCTACAACAAGTTTGATCTGGTGATAGCCAGCTGTGGCATCCAGAAAAGACAAAAGCTCGCAGCCGGCCGTAGAATCAATCACTTGATCAATACGGGGCAGAGCAAACAGATCTTTCGGGCACGCCTTGTTCAAGCAAGTGTAATCGATACACATGCACCAGGTCTTGTTCTTCTTCATGAAGAGGACTGGATTCGGGGTAAAACACTTCCATGATGAAACCTGCAGCTTGCAGCTTTGCAATCTCTTCGCCTATTGCCCTTCTCTTATCTTCAGAAAAACGTCTCAGGGGTTGCTTGACCGGCTTCGAGCCTGGCCGAATGTGTAGCTTGTGCTCGGCGAGTTCTCTCGGCACACCAGGCATGTCTTGTGGAGACCATGCGAAGATGTCCCGATTCTCACGGAGAAACTCGACGAGCTCGCTTTCCTATTTGTCGCTAAGTCCAGCTCCGACTACAACGAACTTGGTTGAGTCGGAGGGATCTAGAGCAACATTTTTGCTGTCCTTGGCCGACTGAAAAGCCGATTCCTCATCTGCTCTCTTGGTTGGGCCGACTGGGAGTGGATGCTTGTTCTGTGCTTGCGCCATTTCTATTACTTTGCCGAGCAGGCGCTTCTCTGTTTCAACCACCTGAGAGTCAGCCAAACTGCCGCCAGCCGACGTGCACTCGAGGGACTTCCTGAAGTCCTAGGTGACGGTGATGACGCCGTTTGGCCCTAGGATCTTCATCTTGAGGTAAGTCTGTTGTGCGTTGAACATGAACTTGGCAAATGCGTGCAGTCCCAACAGAGCATGATAAGGACTGCTGAGGTCGGCGACCTCAAACCAAATCGGCTCCCTCCTGAAATTCTCCTCTGTGCCAAATATGACATCCAGCCGAATGCGACCCATGGGAGTGCAAGACAACCCAGGGACAATCCCATGGAATGTCGTCCGACTGCGCTACAGATCCTTCTCGGTGAGCCCTAGCTTGATCAAGGTGTCTCTGTACAGAATGTTGATTGTGCTTCCTCCATCAACAAGCACTCAGGAGAATTTGAATGAAAACCTTGGTCCTGCGAACAGAGCATCAACCACAAGCGGATAATTGCCTGGATTCGTCAAGATGGTCGGGTGATCTGCTCTGTCCCAGGATATAGGACACTCGGACCAATGCATGTACTGAGGAATCAGTGGCATGGTGGCGTTGACTTCTTGAGCTCGAGCTCTCCGACTGCCCTTGTCGGTGGACTCGCTGGTGATAATCATGTAAGCGGCGTCTTGACGCGGGAACTGGTTCTGCTGTTGAGGTGGTCCTCTGTTCTGGGGTGGTGGTGGGGGTGGAGGTGGTAAAACTTCTCCCGTTGCAATCCTTCTCACAAAATCACATTGCCGAGCTGTGTGCGCAGACGGCCTGCCAGGAGTGTTGTGCAACTTGCACGGTGCATCCAGCATATCATCAAATGTGTACTTAGGCTTCATCTGTCCCGGTGGCCTCACATTGGGCTTCATCTTCCGACTGCCTCCTGCAGCCCCTGGATCTTCTTCATTCTGGACAGCGGCCACCTGCCGACTGCCATATTGAGTATCTGGCTGCTCATCCTTGCGCTTGCCATTGTTCTGCTGATTGTTGTTGTTGTTGTTGTTGTTGCGGTTTTTCTCTCTTCTTTCTTTCCGACTGAGGCCTTGGTTCCCTGCGTCCGACTGCGGAGCCCCTGGTGACTGAATGACACCTCCAACTCCGAGCTGGATAGGGCGCATCGCAGAATCGGACACAGCAAACAAGTTGGCCACCTTCATGAGCTCGGCGAGCGATGTGAAATCCTTGCGGAGCAACTTGTGTTTCAACATTGAATCGGCCAGGCATCCATCCGTGAAGTACTGAATGGCCTGGATCTCATGGACTCCTTCACATGAGTTCTTCAGTTTGATCCACCGAGATAAGTAATCTCGGAGGGGTTCATCCTTGCCTTGCACACAAAGAGCCAACTGCCGCGGGAGGTTGGGCCGCTCATACGTGCTCATGAAGTTGTGAATGAATGCACTTGTGAAATCCTCCCAAAAATTTACACTGTCCTTTGGCAGACTATTCAACCAAGTCCGAGTTGAACCCTGCAACATCAACGGTGCATAGCGGACTGCCACGCGTCGACTGCCCCCCGCAATGCGAACTGCGGTCAGGTAATCGGACAACCAATCTTCTGGCTTCACAGAACCATTGTACTTGGGCGTGTCTCTCGGCAGCGTGAAGCCTTTGGGAAACTTCTCGGTCCGAATGTGATGACCGAAACATGATGGGCCAGCCTCTCCTTCTTCATCTTCTTAAGCTTCCTTCTCCAGTAGCTCGATGCGATGCCTTGCGTCATTCTGACCGATTTGGCGAGGGCCAAGTCGGGCGCTGATTGCTGGTCTTGGTGCCGACTGCTGAGGCATGTCATTGCGCCTGCTGTTAACAGCTGGCTCTTCAACTCTTCTTCTTGCCGCTGGGGGTGGCCGATTGCTCCTGACCCTGCTCTCATGCCGATATGGGGCCGGTTGGTGCCTGTTCTGGCGCGATGCATTCGGTCGCTGGCTAGCTTCCGGAATCGGCCTCACAGTTCCTCTTGATGCCCCAGGTCCTGCATTCGGATTCTCCATTGAAACAAACTGCTGCTCCTTTGCGGCGGCTAGCAGTTCGCGCATTTGGCGCGTCTACTCACGCCGTTCATCTCCTTCTAATTCTTCCAGCTCGATTGCTATCTGCTCAGCGGCTCTCAGGTTCTTGTCCGGTGTGCTGTACGTCGGTCTTTGGACGAATGCCGACTGCGCCGGCTGCTCCGGATGCGCCGGCCTCCTCGACCGCTCCGGTTGCTCGGCTCCCGACAGCTGCTGATGGACTGCCCGACCTCGGCTTCTCAGGTCTTCTAAGATTGCGGGCTCAATCGGCCGACGCAGTCCAGCATGCGCCGCGTTGTACTCCCTTGTGATAGCTCCTAGCCTACGCTCTTCTGCCAGCACCTGCTCAGCCCTGCGAGCGAGGGCGAGCCGTGCTGTCTCCAACTCCGTATGCACTTGATCAGGATCACCATTCCTGTTCACGGGTGTGTACAGCACATGCTGCAACGCGCTGGTGCCGACTCTTTCCGCGGTGTCAGCTGCCTCCTTGGCCCTCCTAGCTGCACTCGCTGCGCCGCGGTTGCTTGATGAAGATGCCCCCGCCATCATGACGGCTGCGTGCACACGGCCATCCTCTCCGCCGGGTGCTGCGGTGCAGCCCCTGGTCGAGAGCGGATCTGTGACGCACGAGAAGATGCGTATCTCCCTGGGATATGCCTCGGGGAAGCTGCCGATGAAGAGGCGATGACTGCCCACTTGCAGTGACACACCGGGCGGCAGGGGCGCACCGGCCCCGTACCGTGCCGAGTAGTCCACCACGTAGTCGATTGCCCCACGCCTAAGAATCAGGACAGAGGCGTGGCGACCGCCTGATGCAGAGGAAAATCCCGTTCGGATCTTTACTCCAGTCGACGCCTCGGTCTGCCCCACGGTGGGCGCCAACTGTCGTCGATATGTGACGGCAGATGCCATGGGGATGGCAAAAGTGAGGGGAATACGCGAGGAAGAAAATGTCCATGGTGCCGGAATCGGGTTGGGCACAAACACGGTGACGGACACCACGATGTACCCAGGTTCGGGGCTCTCCGGAGAGATAACACCCCTACTCATGCTCGTCTCCTCTATATCAATGGAACTGAGCTACAATAACTTCTTCTCTATCTGCTCAGGGGAAGGTGAGAGCCGCCGTGGGCAAGGCTCTCTCCTGCTTCCCTGAGGTGGAACTACAAGCAGTAAATGAACTAGGCGAGATGTGAGTAATGGTGCGAATGTGTGGATCGTCCCTCACGCAGGAGGGGTACCCCGGGCTCTTATAGTGTGAGCCAGGGGTAAATCGGTAACTTCACCGCCGATTGGGCCCAGTTGTCATCCTCTAATCGGCTGGGTCTCACCGACTGCTCCTCTCCGGGTGATCCGGACCCGACGAGCGGCGGCCCATGCTGTAGACTCGTAGGGCATGATGGTGAACAGTGGATCTAGGAGGTGCGGTCTTGTCGTCCTGTCCGCGGAATCGGTGGAGAGGTCGACACCGCATCACTGCCAGATCTTCGATGTGACTTGGCTTCTCTGCCACCCCGATCTCTCGGGATTGCGCATTTATGACCTCGTACTTGTACCCTCGACTGATCTCGGGGTCAACTTCTCCAGGGGTAGTAGGTTGTACCGATTGCGCCTGGGCCGACTGCTGGTTCTTGGCAGGGTCGATTGCTCTGGGCAATCGGTCGTGCTGATGCCCACCTCGGCCCAGCTGCGGGCCAATCGGATAATCGTCTTGGTGACGACAGGGTGGACCGGTTGCGCCTGGGCCGACTGCTGGCACTCGGTACGACTGATTGCCTTGGAGCAATCGGCCGTACGCCTGCCCAGCTCGGCCCAGCTGCAGCCCAATCGGTCCATCCTTGTCTTGAAAGGTTGCTTTCGCTTGGGTGAGCCTACCCGGTTACCAATCCCCCGACAACGCCCCTATTGTTACACAATTTCTCCACACTAAAAGCAAGACCCAAATCATCTTCACGCGACCAACATACTCAGGAGCAGCATAGAAGGACCCGAGGGGCAAGATGTTTGTAACAAAATCAAGCAATACAGGAGGGATCAACTTGTGCAATTAGAGGGGAAGCAACTAGAAGATTCAGTCTAGATCTATTATCAAAAAACCGCGCACAATGAAAATTTTGTGCAATGCCTGTTCATCACTATGAACTCTAGATCGAACCTGCATCTATTACTATAACTATCTCATGATACCGTTGTTGGGATTCGGAGTAGAAAACAAAAAAAATCGTCACTACGAAACCAAGTCCCAAGATTGGATCGAGATAGATGCAAACACAGTTAGCGATCTTGTTACCTTAACAACCGTTCAAACGGTAGTTCTCTCGCAGCGGAAGAAGTTGATGGAGAGTTGGGGAAGCCTCATGTAGCGCAACCCCTCGAACAGATCTGATCCGTTTGACTTCCCACGAACAGATCTAGAAGTCCCTCGAACGAAGATCGAACGTACGATCTCTCTATGGTTGATCGACACGTACGGTGTAGTATATCCGGCAGGGCTCCGCCGTCCAGAGCTCGGCGCCGCCGGAGTAGAGAGGAGGAAGGATCAGCCCTTCGACGGAAGGTGGAGTTTAGATCTAATGGAGAAGAGAGAGGAGGGGCAGCCTTGAGGCAAAAGAACAAACTTGCGTGTGTTTGGGGGTGCCCCCTCCTCATCTATTTATAGTGGGAGGGGAGGGGAGGCCACCTTGGAGGAGGGGGAAGCCCTAGGGGTGGCGCCCTAGGGTTTCCCTCCCCCTTGGTGGGGCGCCAGGGAAGGGGGGAGGAAGCTTCCTCCCCTAGGAGGAAGCTTTCTCCTAGGCGCCTCCCCCTCTTGGGCTCCTTTGGCCCATGTGCTCCCTCCCCACGTGGGCCTTCCAAGTGAGAGGGGGTCCATTGATATTTAATCCCTTTTATTAATTCTAAAACAATTCTAGAATTCACAACAAATAAATATTAAACATATTTAGACCATCCCGGAACTTTTCTGGCCCTCCGGTTTTACCCGGTTTTCTCAAAAGTCTTCCCGGTACTTTACCCGTGCCCCGAAACAATTCCGGTTTTCTCTCCGATTAAATCTCCATCACTCCGAAACTTTTCCGGTGTGTTATACTCGTGCTCCTATCACTCTAGTACTCAACAAATCTACCACCCTTAAGTGTGTGACCCCATAGGTTCGGTAGAATACGGACATGAACCAGAAACTGACTTTCCTCGGATCAATAACCAATAGCGGAGCCATGGACACCCATAATGGTTCCCGCACCTACACGAATATGAATTCGAGTGAACCTCTGGTTGACATGACAATCCCTTTGCTTCGCGATACTTTACAAAACATGAGGTGAGATTATATAGGTATCCGCATGATCAACTCATTAATCATTATACCAATTATCCTCATATCGATTTTGTTCTTTTTCTCGTTCACGTATTCCGTATCCCATGTGATCTATTCACAAAATATCCGGCCAGATGTTGGTGGATAGTAATACCGAGAGGGCCCAAAGAATATCTCTTCTAAATAGGAGGAGCAAATCCCAACTTGAATCATCAAGTCCCTAGACATACTTTCGAGTGTGAGTGAGAAAAGCCTTTATAGCCATGCCTGTTACGGATGGTGTTTGGATAGAGTCAAAACCCACCCTCCGGTATGTAGGTACTTAACATTCTCATGGTCTATAAGGATACATGCAAATGTCAACTCATCTGATGATTTAACTCATAATACAATGATGATGAAATCTCAAAGCGAATCATACAATTGGGTCGGTTCAACACCCTTGTTCTGGCAACAATGTGCTCCCATGTATTACTGGCATATTCAATGCCCTATGTCAAGAAAAAATGACATCCATAATACACCGGTTAGTCCTAGAGGCAGACTAAGAACACTTTGTGTTTATTCTCCACACCTGCATATGAGTTTTCCTCCGAAGGAAGTTAACATGCACTTGGCAAACCTCCGGATAGGCCATTGAAGTTATAGTATAGACGTATAAACATTAATAATGAACCTGGAATTACAATAATACATTTTTATTATTTCCTCTAGGGCATAATTCCAGCAGTGCTGACCTCTGCTTCCAGGTCTTGCAGCCCTCTCCCCCTGGCCGAATCCACGCGTGGTTCGACCGCTACCTCCTGTGCGGCACCGCCTCTGCCGGCTTCAGTCTTGCCGCACAACAAGGCTAGCCCCATCGCCGGCGGCATGACTGTGGTCGCGGGAGCTCCTCCTCACCGTCATCGTCATGGATGGGGGATGGTGGAAGGGGTGTGGTCCGCAAAATCTCCTCCACGCGCGGCGAGGAGTGTCCAGCCACCGCGACGACGAGGAGCACTTGCCGGCTCTACACCACGAGGTCCGTCGGCTGGGGGTGGAGGGAGGGGCAGGGGCCACCGGCGGGAGGTGGAGGGAGAGGCAGGGGCCGCTGGTTCCTCTCACTCATGCGTGATCTCTCTCTCTCTCTCACTCACTGTATTGACTGGATAAGGGGGGGTCGAGTCGCGCTGTGTCGCTCCCGAGCGAACGCGAAGGAAATCGACGTGGCAGATCCAATGCGCCAAGGTACTGGCAAAAAAATCTAACGGTGGACGAGGAATTCACGCGAGGAGCCTGTAGCGCAGGCGTTTGCTCCATATACTTTAGGTCAAAGAAAGTATTGGATATTTACTGTGCTAGCTCAGGCTAGTTGGTAATTCTTGCTAAATCCAGTGCGTTCTCTCATAAGTATCTTGGACTAACTACTATGGTGGGATTTGATCGTAGCGATTCTTTTCAGCACCTCACTGATAGTGTCCCAACGGTTGAAAGGGTGAAAGGAGAAAATCTATCAGTACAAGGAAAATAAACCTTGATTAAATCTATAGCCCAAACAATACCATCTTATGCCATGTATGTATTTAAGTTGCCAAAAGGTTTATGCAAAGTATTTCTGACGAGATTATCGGTTTCTGGTGGGGAGAGATGGAGATAAAAGGAAAATGGATTGGTTTATGTGGTGAAAATTGTGTGTGCCAAAAAAGAAGTGGGGAATGGGGTTTAGGATCCTACATTGCTTCAACCTTGCTATGTTAGCAAAACAATGTTGGCATTTACTCCAAAATCCGGATTTATTGTGCACACAGATTTTTAGAGGAGAGTATTAACCGGACGGTGATATTCTGAAGGCTGGCCCTAAAAAAGGATCATCCTATGCGTGACAAAGTATAGTGGAGGGTATATGCATTTGGCGTGTTTGTGATGGTTATCAAATTAATATCTAGAATTATCCTTCGGTGCATCTAGTGCAAACAGGAAAATTATTACTCCACAAGGAAACATTCTGGGCATTGGGACGAAGACCTGTTCGGTCAGTTAATAATCTTCTTGATGCAGCAAGAATTCTTGAAATACCTC
The DNA here is from genome assembly GCA_950022295.1 of Bromus sterilis. Lineage (NCBI taxonomy): Eukaryota > Viridiplantae > Streptophyta > Magnoliopsida > Poales > Poaceae > Bromus > Bromus sterilis. The sequence continues at coordinate 274,626,031 of OX465599.1, read as the reverse complement.
TCCGAGTCTATCTTTTGGAGGATTTCATTGCTTGGCATTTTACCCGATCTGGATATTTTTTTGGTGAAGTTGGCTTACGACACACAATTTGATCATCAGTTCACTGGTAGTATCAATCGGCGAGACGTACAGGGAAGTGTTTCTGTGAACAAAATTTGGAAAAATATCTGGCAACTGAAGCTCCCGAGCAAGATGAAACACTTTTGCTCGAAGGTGCTCAAAAATGTGATGCCCACCTTCGGTGTTCTTGCTAGGAGCCATGTACTTGTTTCTTCTCAATGTCCGGTCCTTTTATGTGTTAAAAAAAGAAGACGTCGGATGGTACTCGAGGACATCCAACAATGTCTATTCTCTTGTCAGAAGTCGAAAGAATTCTGGGAGATGCTAAGGGTTCAGATAACTCATACACAGTGGATGTAATGACCAATTCCTGATAGTTATATAGGTCCTGATCACTTAGTTCTTCAGGAGATAGCCGAGCTTAGTCATGATTGTTCTCCAGTGGAATTCTCATTTTGTTTTAGAGAGGAAAATTTAGTTGTTAATGTTGGGAAACCTTCCATACGCCACGCATGGTCCCACCCTTTTTTGGGTGGGGGTTTTCCCTCTAGGGTTTGGTCCTCTCCACCTACGCCTCTCCCCCTATATATACCCATGTATTGTATATGGAGAGAGACATCAATTAATAATAAAGATCAAGTCCAGACTATTTCTCCGTGTCCCTTTACTTTTCGCATATGTGATTGTGCCGCGTATACGACTACTTCGACTACGCTCTCGCTCCACGCCCTTGGACCGGACTCGCCGGCAAAGGTTGTGGAACACGTTATCAGCACGAGCTCCGCCGACTGATCTGCCTCGAGCCTCCATCAAGCAGGATCTCGTCGTTCATCACGGAGGTACAATCTAGATCTGATCGCAACAACGGTTTTACATCTGTCTATGTTTTTGTTCTTGCCCTTCTTTCAGATTTATTCGATCTATGATGTGGATTTTCTCGCTTGATCGGAGCTGACCTGATGTCGCCGGCATAATGCCGATCGATCTTGCATCAAGAGAATTTTTGCTAACTACATCATAAAAATACGGTACATATGTATGCTCCAGATGAGCACGACACCACCATGATGTGCCTGATGTACACATGAATTTTTATCGTCCATGTACCTAATGTACAAGTGCTTCCGATGAGCACGACATTGTTGATTGCTACCGTAAAGTCACTCATTGTGTGTTGCCCGGTCGGCTGAGCCGCCAAGCCACACGCTGAGCTCCGCACTACGTAGCCCCGCGATGCATCGGGTGTGCACGGCACCATTGTGATGTACCCCCAGTACACACATCGTGGTGTCCCGATGATGCACGTTTTTTTTCTTCTTCTTTCTCAAGTCTGCACATGTTGTCCAGATGTCATCTATCATTGGCTCCGTACGCGTGCATGATGTGCGCTTGCACGTTGCTTATCTTGCCGTATCTGAACCGTGAGTTGGTCGCTGCGTACGCTGGCCGCCTTGACCTGTTTTCATGCACAAGCCCGCGAGTTGATCGTCGCGTCCCGCTGACGTGCATTCACTGCTGCGCTCGCTGTTTGTGCTGACCGCCTCGATTTGTTATCCTGCGCTAGCCCGCGAGCTGATCGCTGCGTCCTGCTGATGTGCGCAGGTCGCCGCACTTGCTGTTTGCGTTGGCCACCTCAACCTGTTGTCTCGCGCTAGCCCGCGAGTTGATCATTGTGTCCCGCTGATATGCGCTCTCTGCGTGCACTGGCCGCCTCGACCCGTTGTCTTGCGCCATCCCGCGATCTAATTTTTACATACATGCATGGTTGTATGCGAGTCTCGTGCACGCTCCGACGCGCTCGCCTCTGTGCATTGTAGGCAACCGCTACCTGGCCTGATCCTGCTGGTCATTGCACCCTGCTGCACTTGGTCGCCGCACCCGTCTTCTCACACCGGAAGTCTATCCTGACTCAATTGCGCCTCCGTGTGCCTGCTGCACACCAGCGCCCGCCATGGCCGTTGTGCTAGCTCAGCCGTTGTGTTTGTGTTGCCTTACGTAGACACGGGCGTACATATGCGGTTGTCTGCATTATGCAAGTGCGTGGATCCCACACTTGGCCGTGTGCAGCATGCGTATGATCTACCCATCACGTTATGTCGGCCGCAAATACGCTTGACCGAGCTGTGTGCCATGACTGCTACCCGCCCGCGAGCTCGCGTGCTTGCAGGCCGCGCTGCAGTTTTCGCCGTGCAAATTGTTTGTGATATGCTTAACATGTTTTCGTCTTTACCATGCTTGTACTGTATGTTTTCATCGCTAAAATTAATTTTTTAATTACTTTTAATCGCTTTGAATCATTATTAGCATGTTTTTAAATATTGGAACATCATGTTAATGAATAAATTTGTATCATCATCGCAATATGCAATGGATTACCTGATGTAATCAAATTACCCGATGTAACAGGATTACCTGCCGTAATCTTGAAATATTTGCATAGATTGTTGATGGTCGGAATCATCACCCGGGAGATCACCAAGCTTGTCTATAACGAGCTGCTACTCCACCTGAACATTGCATGTAGAAATCGTCATCGATCGAGTCCAAGCGACTCTCGTGAATGATAGGCTTGTGAACCCTGCTGGTCCACACCACCACTATTCTACGTGGACAACACGTGGAACCGTCCTCGAGCGGAAGTTATTCAAACGGACCAGAACTTGAGGACCCAGCTGGTCCGACCACTACTACTCCTGACAAGTATGTATGGGCGTTGCCCTTCTTTAAATTCCATCTCTTTGATACTTTGCTAAATGAGTAAACGGTAGAAACATAGTGTTTTCTCACTTTTGGCACGCTTTCATATAGCTGTTGGCCAGAATGAAATGCAATGTTCGCTCGCATGAGAGTATAGAGTGGAATTTTTTTGGTGCTACAAGTTTGGGGTATCTACATTGTTGGGGGGGGGAGGCATCATTGGCTACGATGGTATATCAGGGGGAGGCGCCATCGGCTCCCATGGAAGAACCTCTATAGGTGCCCATGGTAGAGAACTTGGTACCCCCTCCTCGATGCCCATGAAAGTGGACATGGTAGAGCACTTGTTGCTCGCCCCCTCCACACTGGCTTAGTATGTTGTTACCTTGGTAATAATCTAAGATGTGGAGAAGTTTAGTCAACTCAAAATCTAGGCCCAAGTCGATGATGTAATCATTGACTCTGGCTAGTCTCCTAAATATTATGATCTCTTCGGCATCCTTGATACATTTTTTGGTCTGTAAGCTCTATAAGAGCAAGACATATTCATTATTTTGATGCTTGAATGATATTTTATCATTCAATAATTTATCTATTTAAATACGATGGCATGTTATGTTCTGAGATATTATGCATTTTGTTTTACGCAATGTTGCTTCTTCCTCGCTTCACTATATTCGTCGATGCAATATCTTAGAACACGTGTGGCACCCCACTGGAGTAAACATGCCTTGTGGAAAAGATACACAAATACCATTTTGAGAGAGATTATGTGCTTTGAGTTTAATATCGAGGGAATTTTATGAAAATCGCCGGCTGCGATCTGGCTCCGGATGAGCCACTAACATACTAACCCAAGGGAACAACTTTGATCATTAAGTGATGCATCATTGTACCCCGAGTCACTCGCAAGCTCTTAAGTTCCATAAACATTCACGCTAATAGTCTGCTGTTGAGACCGGTGTTTTGATTGGCCAGAATATCCCAAATTCACCGAGCATGATGAAAGTGGTAAACATGTTACTGAAAGTTTTTCCTCCATTGGACAACGGGCTACGCTACACGATAGTTGTAGCACTGCCTGTGTACACTACCTTCCGAAGCTCAGAAATATTTTGCCTCTGGCATGATAGATTAGGCTACTCTGTTTTAGTATGATGATGAATACAATTGACAACTCGGATGGTCATAATGTTAATGTGAAAACTTCTCGATTCTTGATGATTTTGTCTGCTCTGCATGCGCTACGAGGAAGTTAATCATTAAACCGTTTCCTTAAAAGTGAAGGATGAAATCCCAACTTGGACACATCCAAGGGGACATATGCGGTCCAATTCAGCTCATCCCAGGGTCGTTTTGGTACTTTATGATACGCATTGACGCTTCTCTAAGTGGTCCAATGATTGCCTAATGCAACAAGGAACCATGACAATGGGAACTGCGGTCGAGCATTTAGTACCACACGTCCATATGTAAAACGGACTTGCAAGGGCATTGATTAAATTCATTGGTAGACCGCTCCTTCAGGGTTGTATTTTGCCAACCAGATGTTGGGAGCACGCTGTGTTACACGCTGCTAAAATCATCAACTTTATATTGTTAGCCTACAACATCCATTCTCCTATGCAGCTCGCGTATGGGTCGGCACCGGAATTTTCCAACCTTCACAGGTTCGGTTGCCAGGTGTACGTACCAACACCACCACCCTAGCGATCTGCAATGGGCCCGCTCCGTAAGTCGGGGATATGCATTGGTTATGAGACTGTGTCCATAATCAGGTATTTGGACCCCCATGACATGTAATTGTCATACGGCCCGTTTGCGATTGCATATATGACGATGATCTCTTTCCGACTTTAGGGGGAGGAAATCAACCCATTGATGATAAAAGTCGAGAAATAACGTGGCAAGCCACGGGGATCCGCGTTCAAGACCCACGCACTGTTGAGAAATAAATAAGTCCAAAAGATAATAGATTTGCACGCATTAGCGAATCGACTGCCTGATCACTTTAGTGACTTGAAAACTGAGAAAAAGTCGCATATGCCATTGCGTAATGCACCAGAAAGGGTTGAGATACCGAAGTTAACTAATGGTACACCCGCTCCCGTCCAAAGGCCTAAAAGGACACGAAATCCGGTTTATCAATTCCTAAGTACTCGGGGACGCCTGAGGAAGAAGGATAAGAGAGATTTATCACAGATAGTCACCAAAGCCCCTAATAAGCAAAAGGGGAGCCAATTGAGACACGGCGCAAGTACGAAAAGTCCTGTGCACGGGGTTCTGGACTTGAACGTCCCTATTGAGGGAACATCCAGTGGAGATGTGAGTACACACATCGGCGCGGAAAAGCTAAAGGACCTCGCTCCTGTAATGGGGAAAACGGTAGATCAAGAGGTAGCGCCAGATGCGCCCCATGACGAAATGGCCATAAATCATATAAATAAAGGTGATTCAAGGAACCGAGCAACGACGACTATCGACATTAACTTTGCTAAGAAAGTTGCCTCAATCATAGATCCCGACCTAGGCCTAACAATCTTGCTGATTGTAAATTAAGGTTGGATTGGAAAGATTGGCAGAAGGCAATTACCTCATAAGTGAGGTGGTTTGGTACAAAAGCAAGGCTCGTCACTCAAGGGTTCACTCAATGACCAGATGTCAATATTGAGGAAACTTACTCCCCAGTCATGGATGGTATAACCTTTAGATACTTGATCTCAATGGCAGTAAATCTGGACTTAACAATGAAATTGATGGATGTTGTCACTGCTTACCTATATGGTAACCAAGATAGAGCAAATCGGGGTCTATACAATGTTCTTCTTAAAGTCATTGTACAGACTTAAACAATTTGGTAGGATGTGGTATAATTGTTTGAGCGATTTCCTTCATCAGAAGGGATACACGAGTAGTGATCCAAGATGGATCTTGTATAATCTCGGTGCACGTGGACGATTTGAATATAATCGGTACACCTAGAGATATTAAGGAAGAGAGTTCTTACCTGATGTAGGAATTCGAGATGAAGGATTTGGATAAAACCAAGTTCTGACTGGGTCTGCAACTTGAACATTCCCCTGCTGGGATTCTAGTGCACCAGTCTGCCTACACCCAGAAGGTGTTGGAGAGATTTGGATTTGATAAGGCATATCCTTCTAAGACCCCAATGATTGGAAAGTCTTTGCAGCAAGATAAGGACCCATTCAGGCCTAATGAAGAGGGGGAGGAAATTCTGGGACCGGAATTCCCCTGCTTGAGCGCTGTTGGAGCACTCATGTACCTCGTGAATTATACACGGCCGAACATCACGTTCGCTGTCAATTTTCTTGCTAGGTACAGTCATGAGCCTACCAATAGACATTGGAAAGGCATCAAGGACGTCTTCCGATATCTGCATGGGACCAAAGATCTTGGGCTGTCTTATAGAAGGAATAAAGACCTATCATTGGTAGGCTATGCTGATGCTGGGTACCTATCGGACCCGCACACTTCCAAGTCATACACTAGATATGTTTTCCTTTGTGGTGGAACTGCAATTTCCTGGAAATCGTCTAAGAAAAGTCTTGTATCAACTTCGACGGACCACTCAGAAATCATAGCACTGTATGAAGCATCATGAGAGTGTGTATGGCTTCAACGGATGATTCGCCACATCCAGCAGACGTGTGGGCTGAACACCGTACAAACCCCCACCATTATCTATGAAGATAATGCAGCTTGTGTTGCACAAGTTCAGTCAAGGTATGCGAAGAGTAATCTCACAAAACATATCAACCCCAAGTTCTATGCGCATGAGCTGCAAAAGATGAACGAGGTGAGGATCTTGCATACTAAGTCGTGTGAAAATCTTGCTGGTTTGTTCACTAAATCATTACCGAAGTCATCTTTTGAAAGGTGTGTTCGTGGAATCGGTATGATGAGACTTAGAGAAATGCCAGATTCAGGGGGAGATTCTTCACACCCTTATCTATGAATCTCGATCCAGATGATAGAGTACTCAACCTGATGTTGAGTGGATTGTACTCTTTTTCCCTTATGTGAGTTTTCCTGATGTTTTTCACATTGAGGTTTCTGATGAGGCAATTCGTGCAACATGAGGAAACGTATTTTATGTGTTCTTTCTCTTATTTTTTCCAATGGGTTTTTCGGAGTTTTTGAGACATAGACAATACGGGATGACGGACCAAGGGGGAGTGTTGGGAAACCTTTCATACGCCACGCATGGCCCCACCCTTTCTTGGGTGGAGGTTTTCCCTCTAGGGTTTGGTCCTCTCCACCTACCCCTCTCCCCCCTATATATACCCATGTATTGTATGGAGAGAGACACCAATTGATAATAAAGATCAAGTCCAGAGTCCAGACTATTTCTCCGTGTCCCTTTACTTTTCGCATCTGTGATTGTGCCGCGTATACAACTACTTCGACTACGCTCTCGCTCCACGCCCTTGGACCGGACTCGCCGGCAAAGGTTGTGGAACAGTTAATCTTCTTGCTAAACATTCTTCCCAGTTGCACGTTTCCGATGTTTGGAACGTCGTGAACTCGGACTTTATTAAGAACCAGCTTGTAAACGCGTGTCGTTGATATAATGAATAAAGTCTAAGCTTAAAAAAAACTCAGCATAAGAAACCAACAAAGTTGCGAGAGGAAAATAATGAATACTTCATAAGTCATCTAAACATATTGATAATGTCTTATTATTATGATGTATGTACAGATAGGAGTTGTGTTGCACTCACTCCATTCATACTAGACCTAAAGGAGCAATCAAATTATTATTCACCATCAAGTGAAATACTTAACTTAATTAAAATTTCAATAATAAACATATAACGTAAACTAGGCCACTCGGTTATTCTAGGCAAAGAAGTTGCACGTTGTCCCATAAACCCCTTCCATTTCGTAGAAGGTGCTATGGCCATGGCCATGGACGACGCCATGGTTGGTTTGGTTGTAGCCATAGCCCGCGCTAAGGTTATTGTAGTTGTAGCTGTAGCCATGGTTGGCAGGCAGAAGAAGAGGTGGCGGCGGCGGCGGTGGCATCATCGGCGAAAGCGCATAGCTGACGTTGCCGCCCATCAACTTCATAGTGGTGTCTACGGCGAAGTCATGGGCGCCGCCGGTGCCATCAGCAGTGAACGAGGAGCTGGAGCCGCCGAGGTAGTGGAAGAGGCTGCCGGCGTCGCTGCCCGTCAGCCTCATCGTGGTCGCGTCCATGGCCATCTCATGGCCGCGGGTGCGGTCGGCGGGGAAGGTGCCGGAGCCGACGTCGAAGAGGTTATTGCTGTAGCCGCCGCCCATTAGGTTCATCGTGGTGTCCATGGCCACCTCCTCATGACTGCCGGCGCCGTTCGCCGTGTACGACGGGCTGGGGCCGAGGTAGCCGAAAGGGTTGCTGCCGAGGCCGCCACGGCCGGCCGTGCACTGCTGCTGCATCATGGCATCCTGGGCGAAGATCTCGTGCGCGCGCATGGCCGCCTCCGCCTGGACCCTCTCGAGCGCGGCGAGCGCGGCCTGGAGCTCCGGCAGGTCCCATTGGCGCACGTCGCCGTCGATCCAGACGCCGGTGGCGCGCACCTCGGCCTGGAGCTCCTTGCCCCTGCGCGTCTCGGCGTCGCGGGCCTTGATGAGCTCCTCCTCCTGGCGGAGGAGCTCGGTGACATCCGTCTGGGCCGCCGCGTCCGCCTCCACGGCGTCCGCGTCGACGGCGGACGAGAGGAGGAAGCGGTCGAGGACGGCGTCGACGGAGGTGTGGCCGTAGGTGTAGGGCTTGCCGGCGGGGGAGAAGACGATGAGCGCGACGTGCGCGCCGCAGAGCACGGAGAGCTCGAAGGCCTTCTTGACGAGGCCCTTGCGGCGCTTGGAGAAGCAGACCTGCAGCCGGTTGGGGTCCTCGATGCGCTCGATCGGGATCTTCTTCCGCCCCTGCGTCAGCTTCTTCCTCCTCCCTCCTCCCTCCTCCGCCGCCGTGGCCATTCTCTACCACGCACGCACGCCGGAGCGAACGATCAATGGAGGAGAGAGAGAGAGAGAGCTTCCGGTCTACGTGGCGCGTGCAGTGCAATGCAGAGGACGCCGTATATATAGGAGGTAGGAGGCCCAAGGAAAGAAAGGAAGGATTTGCACCGGGAAGGAAGGATCCCGGCGACATTGTGATTGATTGACCAATACAGGAATCGTGAGTGTCAATCAGGTAGAGAGGGGCAAGGGATTGCTGGGCTGGACGATCAGTTTGTCGTGGCGAGTTTCCATGTTTACGGCCAGAAATCGAATTTTTGACGCAACGGTCGGTCGCCACGGCTCGCCGGAGGCCGGGGCCGCCGGATTGCACGGCGGTGCTTCCTCGATCTCGTGGTACGAGGTAGGTGCAGCACCCAACGTCACGTGCGCATGCATGCAAACGAATGTGATGGATGGAGACGTACGTGGTAGTAAGCCGAGTGAATCGGTACCACTTAACGTGTGAAGTACGTTGCACGCGTCTCGCCGTCGGATTCGCTCAGTTTCCCGGTGAGATCAAGCACGGGATCCGGACGATCAGGATGAACGGGCTGGTTGAGCACAAGCTACACGACTGGTTTGGTTTGGAATTGGTACATAGATTGACCGTGTAGAGAATCAAGACATCTCCAATGCGGTTTTTTAAAACGAACATCGCATTCGTTCGTGGATGGTGCACCAGTCTACAAACACTCACGCAGGAACGAGTCATCTAGCCTTAATTGCATTCATTCATCAGCAGTTTAACAAAAAGTTGATAGATTGACACAAACTTGGAATTGATTTCATTCATCAGACCAAAATTCATTAAAATTCAAGCACAACTTACAAGTCGGACAATATATCGTTCGTTGAACTAGTCTAACATTTCCTCCATTCAAAAATACTTGTCTGAGAAATGGTGTCAGAACCCCAACTAGGGTAAGTGCTAGGGTTCATTGTGCCCTTTGCATCATGCAAAAATTTCAAAAGAAATTCAAAAAATGGGAAAAGAAAAGCCCTAAAGAATTTAATTAAATGGCCAGACAAATTTTTTTCCAAAAATTTCTCTGGTATTTTGAAAAGTCTTATAAATATGCATAATCACATATAAAGTGAAGTGGGTCCCACTGCATGCACCAAGATTTGTCAAAAATTTCAAATAGGGCTTGGAAATTAAATAATACCCCTATTTGATTTGAAATTCAAATTATTTGAATTTCAAAAATCTCCAAAACTTGTGAGTGGCTAGCTATATATGTTATAAGCCCACATAAAAGTTTTCATGATTTTATAAAATGCCTTACTATTTTTATTTGGGGCAAAACAAATAACAGAAAAGGAAAACAGAAACAAAAACACAGAGAAAAAGAAAAAGGGCAAAGGAGCCCACCCAACCGGGCCCCCCGGCCCAACTTACCTTTTCCCAGCCCAACCCACCTCCACCGCTTGTCGTCTTCTTCGGGCGCGGCAAGCAGCTGGGTGGCATGCATGCCGACGCCGGCGAGGTGGCCCGAGCCACCTAGGCCCCCCCCAGGACCCCTCTGTGCGCCACGACGCACACAAGGAGCCCCCGCAACCTTTCCCCACGCCCCTGGTCTACTCCTCCCCTCGGCATCGCCATTTTCGCGCGAGATCCGAGCTCGGCCAGAGCGCGCCGCCGTGCTCGACGTGGCCAACGGCCGTCCCTCGTTGCACCTTGGTGTCCAGAGGATTCAGCACCGACGACCTCCTCGCCCTGCACCTTCAATCGAGCGCTAGGAGCCCAAGAACCGACGTCGTCTTCTCCGAGTTCCGCCGGCCGCCGTGGACCTCATCGCAAAATTCGTCGTCCTCGAGCCCTCCTCGGCCCCGTCGACTGCGCCATCACGTTTGGGGTGAGCTTCCGCTCATTTTCCCCCATCTCTCGCTCTCCCCCGTGCTCTCTGTCGACGACGACCACCACGGCAGCTCCGGCCGCCGCAAACGTCGTCGTAGCCGTGGCCCTGAAGCTCCCCGTGACCCCCTACTGGCACCACGAGATGCGGACGACGACGAGAGACGCTCACATGCCCTCCTTTACCCTTCCCGTGCCCGGAACCGCATTCCGGCAAAGTTTCGGCGAGGCGCCGCCGTCCCAGAGCTCACCGGCCACAACCCCGGCCAATTAGGCCTAAACTCACCCAGCTAACCTACCCCTAACCCACTGACTACTGGGCCCCAGCACCCCTAATCCCTCTCTGTTAATTAAACAGAGACGATTTACTCTCTCTGCCACTGACATGGCTGGCCCACCAGTCAGACCCCCCCTGATGTCATGCTTGCATCATGATGATGCAATAAATCAAATTCCAGAAATTTAGAAATGATTTTAAGAATTACAGAAAATCCAGAAAAATAGCCAAACTTCAATAAATCATAGAAAGTTCATATTAACTCCAATTTGGACAAATAATATATGAAAGATTATCAGAAAAAAATGCAAGGATTAAGAATATGCAATTTGTTTTCATGTTTGACCATTTTAAAATGGGGAAACAGTAGCAAGTTTGCATATGGCTTAATTTAAATTCAAATTTGAAGTTTGAATTTGCAATTCTTTTGCAATACACTTCAATTAAATGGAATTCTCAACACATCAGTACCATGTACATCATGTTTTCACAACTTATCATGTGCTTGAGCATCGCTGTTATATTTATCCCTTGATTGCTTTGATTGCTCGATAGAAGTGGAACCGGAACCGGAGGCCACCTGTGACGCCCCCAAAATCAATCCGTGTACAGTAATCATACACGCAGGGTACATGGCTGAGATTAGGGTGCCACGGTGATAATATCACATCACAACACTAAACACAAAAGGATAAACAAATATGTTACAATAGAGGGGGTCACGCGGACCCGAATACATAAGTCATACAAGCCATAATATCTGAGTACAGACATAGTTAGTCAAGTTTTGCCTTAAGAAGGCTAGCACAAATCACATCAGAGATACAGATCGTAAAGGCGAGGCCTCCTACCTGGGATCCACCGAACTACTCCTGGTCAACGGGGAACTCGACGTCATAGTAGGCGCCTCCGGGGTACTCCTGCTCCTGGGCTCCAACGTCGGCTGCAGCGGCCGATCAGGCAAAACAGTAAAGGAAATAAAGCAGGTGAGTATCTAGTATACCCGCGAGTCTTACGTCCGCTACTAAGCATTATGCATTGTATCAACGGAAAAGAAGAGGCTGTATATAGTGGACTGAAAGACAGAAATCCAGAGCAAGGGTAAGAAGCTAGGCCTATCGAAGACTAGCATCTTCCGACGATGTCTTGCAGCATGAGGTAAGAATCAGCCAACAGTTTATACAAAGCATAAAGTAACAATGCAGCAGAAGTTGCTGCAGCATTGTATAATAGTAAGTTGTAATAATTAGCAATGCCTTCGAGTTCACCTCCTCGACATCCCCGCGAGGAAGAAAACCCGGAACCATACAGTTTAATAATAATAGTTTGTAGTGGTAAGATCCAGCTTCAGCATAAAGCGTCCTGTTACCGTGGACACGGCTATTCGAATAGATTAATCTTCCCTGCAGGGGTGCACTTGTGTTACCCCGAGGCTATCCGACACTTCATAGCCCATCTTTCAAACTCAACAGAGAGGCCATCCGCCGGTCTAAATCCTAAGTACGCCGAGCCTTGGACCCCAACCCGAACGTGCTCCTGCACGGTGCGTGGCTGGCCGGTGAAGTTGAAGCAAATCCAAATAAGACAACACCGCGCGAGCAAATAAGACAACACCACTTCTCGGCAATCAGCCCGCAGTACTACTGACGTCCGAAGAGTCCTCGGACGACACTACGACGTAGAGGAGCCCATAACTCGTAATTCCCACGGGTAGGTAGTGCGTACATGGCATATAGCCAACTCAAGACATCCGCCGAACCATTTAGCATTTTAATTAACCTGCATGACAACCGTTATCGTTGCCTCGACTCAACTGACCCGCGGACAACGACAGCAGCCAGGACCACCAGTACATCGGTGCCTGCCCCGTCGTCCCACCAAGTCACTGCGGTTACCAACAAGGTGAACCGTCTCCTTAACTTGTCTCGCGTGTGCTCCTGGAGGAGCTCGACTTTCATGGTTTGGTAACTCTCGCGGCCAACGATCAGGGGCCAAGCACACCGGTACACTGGTCGTACCCTCCCTGTCGTACCGTCGCAATACCTCTCGCGGGCACCGTTGGGTCGCCCGACTTCTCACCTGAAGGACAACCGTTACTCAGGTACCTAGAGCGGCTATACAGAGTCAGCCACGAGTGGAGTACAAGGATTACATCCTTGATAGCTCACACTTGATGGTGGCTCGGCAGAGCCGAGGTAGGGGACCTGAGGCGGTGTCTTCATTGTACCGTACCTGTGCAGTTATAATATTTGTGTCCGCGTTAACTCCCCTGAGTGGTCACGGCCCTCTATCTAATCCTAGCTAACAATGCGCAGGGCTCACTGCTGAATAATGCATAATAATAATAGGCAGCATAGGATAAAAGAGGTACATCAAGGGGCGACAAAAACAGGCTATGCAATTGAATAGGATTGCAACGTAGCAGCAGCAGTAACAATGCCTAGTGCAAGAAATGTATGGAAAGATAGGCGATATCTGGGGAAAAGAATGGCTCTGCTTGCCTGGAAGCTCGACGGTAGTAGTAGGGGCGTCGACGAAGTAGTCGTACTCAGCAGCGGTGTAGTCAACGATAGCAGTGGGGTCTACCGGAGATTAAGGGGGGGGGGAGAAACAGTAAATACACAGCAAGCATATACAAACAGATGCATGACATGACAGATGAAATGTTAACGGTATTCTAACGCAGTGCAATGCACATTGCTCGGAACGGAAATTCATCTGAGGATGAACGGCCAGCTCCGGGTGATTATCGGACAAGGTGTCCGGAGGGGGAAGGATCAAGCTGGAGGTGTCGTGGTTATCGAAACAACATAAGGGGGGTGTATCCGTGCTAGTTGATCTATTCTGAGAAACATTCGTGTTCGGAATAAATTCATCCGGGCACTCTAACAGTAAATCATTTAAATGATTTTCTGAATTTCTTTTATTATTTATTCAACATTATCCAGAACATTATCCAAAACAGTGCTGACAGGTGGGCTCCACATGTCAGCCTAACATTTAGTAATTCTTTTTATTTAATATAAAATATCAGAGGGCCCACATGTCAGCCACTAATTATCTCTAAAACAATTTATTTAACTAAACAATGGTGGGGTCCCTCTGTCATATACTTAGGGGGGGTTTAATCCCTGTGGGCCCACACGTCATAGGCACATGTTTAATTAATTAACTAATTTAAGCTAAACTGTTAATTAAGGGGACTGGCCCACATGTCATACTGTACAGGGGGGGGTTACTGGTTAAACTAGGGGGGTTAGCCCCGTGCGGACACGGCGGCGACCAAGGCTAGAGGCCCGGCGGCGAGGCCACTGTGGCACACTCCGGCGACCAAAAGGCGGGCGAAGGGGGGGAATCGAACGGGGGAAACGCGGTGCATATGTTGGAGCACGAGGTGAAGGTCGTGGTAGACTAAAACGACGACTACCTCGAGCAACCGGCGGCGACATGCAGCTGCTGGAGCACGTCCTCGCGGGGCAGTGACCTACAGGGCGCGGGATCGAGTGCGGACATGAGCAACATGGCGAGGATCTCACCAGGGAGCTCGGGATGTGCTCGGACGTGCCGGGGTGGTCGGGGCGGAGCTGAATCGGGCGACGAAACAACGGCAGCCGTCGGCGAGGAAGATGGCTGGGGCGACGCGCTCGGGGCCTCCCGGGAGAAATTGGGCGTGCAGGGAGACGAGGCCGTCCACGGCGGCTCGCCTGGACACGCCGACGCGGCTCGACTTGTCCGTTGTCCACGCCAATGGCGACCGGCGGCGGCGGAGAGCTCGGATGCGAGCTCGATTCAAGAGGGAGAGAGATGGGGAGGGGAAGTGAGGGGCTAGGGTTTCAAGGGGGTAGTTGGGTGTCGCCCTTATCGCCTCCACGAGGGAGCAGGTGAGGGGGCAGGTGAGGGGGGAGGGCGGCCAAGCAGTAGCCTCCATGGCGATGGCTGTGCCACGGCGAGGGGGCAGGTGGGGAGTTGGTGGGAAGAGGAGGTGGGAGGGAGCTGGGCCCGGGTGGGCCATTGCCCAGGGCGACATTTAGTGATTTTTCAATTTTCTTTGTCTTTTCTTTTCTGTATTTCTCTTTTGGTAATTGTTTTCCTAGCTTAGGCATTTTTGTAAAATGTGTTAGGTGCCTCAAAATTAGTATATCATTATATAGCAGTGCCACAAAATGTTTGGATTCCAGTTGACCAAGGTCCATGATCACATGACTTTCAACAATATCAAAAGAGAAGTTGAATTTGAACTGAACCAAGTTGATCAAACAAAAGTTTTGAACAGTAATGATCAACAGTAATGGTGATTACTGTGACAAGCAACTGAGGGTGTTACAAATCTCCCCCACTACAAGAATTCTCGTCCCGAGAATTTAAGTGGTAGCGAGGAAGAGATCGGGGTATTCATCGCGAAGGCGATCTTCGCGTTCCCAAGTGGCTTCATCTTCAGAATGATTCGACCACTGAACCTTGAGGAACTTGACAGTCTTGTTGCGGGTTCGACGCTCAGACTGGTCGAGAATGCGGCTCGGATGTTCTCGATAAGTCAAGTCTTGCTGTAGCTCAATCATATCATGTTCCACTTAGCGGATAGGATCCTTGAAGCAGCGACGGAGTTGTGACACGTGGAAGGCATCATGGACTTGGGAGAGGTTCGGCGGCAATTCCAAACGGTATGCCACGGGTCCACTCCTGGAAAGGATACGGAACGGGCCAATGTAGCGAGGAGCCAACTTGCCCTTGATACCGAAGCGATGAGTGCCCCTCATGGGAGTGACACGGAGGTACGCGTATTCACCAGGATGATACTCCATTTCCCGGTGTTTGCGGTCATAATTGCTCTTCCGACGAGACTGTGCGGCCTTGAGATTTTCTTGCACAATGCGAGCCTGATCTTCAGCTTGTTGGACAAGATCCGGTCCGAAGTAGGGTCGTTCCCCAGTTCCTGACCAATTCAGGGGGGTTCGAGACATTTACGTCCGTATAGAACTTCGAAGGGGGCCATCTTCAAGCTAGCCTGATAGCTATTGTTGTACGAGAATTCCGCGTACGGGAGAGATTCCTCCCATTTCATGCCGAATGAAAGGACACAAGCGCGAAGCATGTCTTCCAGCACTTGATTGACTCGTTCAACTTGGCCTTGCGACTGGGGGTGATAAGCGGTGCTGAAAGACAGACGTGTCCCGAGGGCTTCCATGAAACTATTCCAGTATCGTGAGGTGAAAAGGCTGCCACGGTCTGAACTGATCTCCATCGGAATACCGTGGAGTGACACAATCCGGGAGATGTACAAGTGTGCTAACTGACTAGCAATGATCGTCTCCTTGACCGGCAGGAAGTGTGCAATCTTGGAGAATCGGTCGATGACGACAAAGATGGCATCGTTACCTTTCTGTGACTTAGGAAAACCGGTGACGAAGTCCATCTCGACTTTGTCCCACTTCCAATCAGGAGGAGGGAGTGGTCGCAACCAACCAGTAGGTTTCTGATGTCCGGCTTTGACGCGACTGCAAACGTCACATTGAGAAACATAGCGGGCGATGTCTTGCTTCATGTAAGGCCACCAGTACCATTGACGAAGGTCTTTATACATCTTGGTACTGCCAGGGTGGATTGACAAGGGAGAATTATGGGCTTCTTCCATGATATCCGGACCACAGTTAATGATGGCCGGGCTCACAGGAACTACTAAACGGCCCTTGAAGTACACAGTATCCCCATCATTAGCATCAATGGTAAAAGAGGAGGGCTTTCCTTCTGCGATGTCCTGCTTTATCTTCACAATGTCAGGGGCCAGAGATTGTCTACTCTTGATGAGGGCGTCGAGTTTTGACTCGAGAACCAGGTTGTTGACGTAACCTTGAGGAACAATCTCGAGGTTCAACTTGCGAAACTCTTCATACAGAAGTGGTTGCTGCACCTGAACCTCAAGTTCAGAACAGTAAGCTTTGCGGCTCAAGGCATCGGCCATCACATTAGCCTTGCCCGGGGTATACGAAATATCCATGTTGAAGTCGGCTATTTTCTCGAGCCATCGTTGTTGACTAAGATTCAGATCTGGCTAAGTAAACATGTACTTCAGACTTTGGTGATTGGTGTAGACCTCGCAACAATTACCGATGAGGTAATGTCGCCACAGCTTCAATGCATAAATTACTACTGCCAATTCGAGATCATGTGTTGGATACTTGTCTTCGTGGGCACGCAACTGACGAGAGCCATAAGCAATCACTTTGCGCTCTTGCATTAGGACACAGCCTAATCCTTGACGAGACGCGTCGCAATATATCACGAAGTCCTTCTGAGTATCAGGGGGAGCGAGCACCGGGGGAGAAGTTAGCTTGTCCTTGAGTGCTTGAAAACTTTCTTGACATTTATCTGTCCACTCAAACTTGACGCCTTTGTGAAGCAGATTAGTCAGGGGCCTGGCAATCTTGGAGAAATTCTCAACGAAACGGCGGCAATAGCTAGCGAGCCCGAGGAAACTGCGGACTTGCTTGACGGTCTTGGGAGGAGTCCAGTCAAGAATAGCCTGGATACGTTCTGGGGTGACGGCAATGCCATCCTTGGAGATCACATGTCCAAGGTAGGTCACTTCGGGAAGCCAGAACTCACACTTAGAATACTTAGCGTAGAGTTTGTGTTCTCGAAGCTTCTCCAGTATAAGACGAAGATGTTCAGCATGTTCTTCTTCATTCTTGGAATATATCAATATATCATCCAGATAAACCACGACGAACTGGTCGAGGTACTCCATGAAAATATAATTCATCAATCTGGAGAAGGTGGCTGGAGCATTGGTTAAGCCAAAGGACATGACGGTGTACTCGTATGAACCATAGCGAGTAATGAAGGCAGTCTTCGGAATGTCCTCATCACGGACTCGGATTTGGTGATAACCCAACCTCAAGTCGAGTTTAGAAAACACCTTGGATCCGGCAAGTTGATCATACAGATCGTTGATCCAGGGAAGTGGGTATTTTTTATGGATGGTGGCTTGGTTAATGGGACGATAATCTTGGACCAATCGGTTTGTCCCATCGCTCTACTTGACAAAGAGCAAAGGTGCCCCCCACGCTGAGGAACTGGGGCGAATGAATCCTTTCTGAAGTGCCTTGTCGATTTCCTCCTTAAGTTCAAGGAGTTCATGTGGCGGCATCTTGTAAGGACGCTTGGCAATAGGGGTGGTGCCGGGCTTCAAGTCGATGACAAATTCAACTTCTTTGATCGGGGGTATTCCCGGCAGTTCTTCTGGGAAGACGTCGGGAAAATCGCGAACGACCGGAACGTTCTCGATGCCTTCGAGGGGGCGGCATTCAAAACATTCATCATAAATATCTGTGTTTCAGCATTACGGGTAACTCGGGTGGTGTGGTTAACAATCTCGCCGGAGGGGTGAAAAAGTTTGACAGACTTGGTGCCACAATAGAGTGCGGCATCGTGAAATTTCAACCAATCCATTCCCAGAATGAGGTCTATGGTGGAAGGCTTCAGAACGATGGGGGAAGCAAGGAATTCAATCCCTTCAATTTCAACAATGGTTCCGGGCACTATCTTGGTGGTTTGACATTGGCCTATCGGGGTGCGGACAACCATCGGTGGGTTCATCTCTTCTAGCGTGAATTTATGCGACCATGCAAATGCTTCCGACATGAATGAATGCGATGCTCCTGTATCAAATAAAACAGTAGCAGGTACGGAATTAACGAGAAGGGTACCCATCACGGTAGCGGGTTGTTGCTGAGCTTCTTCAACATTGACGTTGTTAACATGTCCACGAGCATAAGCGGCAGACCCAGTATTATAGTTGGGGGTCCTGTTGTTGCCACGACCATTTCCACGGCCAGCGGGGTGAACTACCAGTTGCTTCTGTTTTTGGGGGCACTCTCTGGAAAAATGCCCAGGTTGGCGGCACGTGAAGCATAATCCGTCCTGAGGACGAAGGGGGGTAGCATTGGGTGGTGCAGGCAGAGCTCTTGGCATCTGCGGTGGCGGAGGCAGACGGGGTGCAGCATAAGACGGCCTTGGAGCAGGGACAACTGAATGGGTCACACTGGTAGGGAGCCAGATACGACGCTTCTGCGTTGCGCCCGAAGATGAGCCAACGTCACGATAACGCTCCAGAGAGTTCTTGTGCTCCATCTGGGCAGTCTCGACGGTGATAGCCTTGTTCACCATGGTGGCGAAGTTGGCGAAATCATGAACGGCAAGAGCGAGCCTGAGGTCTGGGTTGAGGCCACGACGGAACTTCTGCTGCCTGCGAGCATCAGTGGTGATCTCTCCTTCCGCATAGCGAGAGAGGTTGAGGAACTCGCGCTGATAGGCTTCAACAGTCATGTCGCCCTGAGTGAGGTTACGGAATTCTTCCGCCTTACGATACATGATTCCTGAGGAATGTAGTGGGCTCGGAAGGCAGACTGAAATTCATCCCAAGTGATGACTTCTTCGACTGGCAGGGAACGCTTGTGGGTGCTCCACCACTGAGCAGCGGCGCCTTTCAGATGTTAAGACGCAAAGTTCACATAGTCGGTCGGATCGACATTAGCAGACTCCAGCTCGTGCGTGATGTCGCGAAGCCAGTCATCCGCATCCAACGGCTGAAAAGTGTTGCGGAACATAGTGGGGTTGAGGCGGGTGAAGTCGTGCAGAGTCACGGTGGCATGCTGATGGTGGTGCCCATTCTAATTCGGCTGGGGGAACTGAGCCATGACATTCTCCATGAACTGACGGTTCAGCTCGAACTGCTGCATCATCGCGGCCATGTAATCCGGCGGCGGAGGTGGGTCGTTGGCACCACGACCACGACCACGACCACCACGACCAGCCATCCTGCTAGAATTTAACAGGGGTATTTCAGCGATGAAAATTTTAACGAGATACCGGAATCAAGCCTGAAGTAAAAACGACAACGAAAAGGAGGCGCAGATATATATAGGAATAGTCATATCAGACATACACATTCACACACAGAGTCAATTGAAAATCGGGCAGCGTAACGTCGTAGAAATTAAGGAAAAAGGACTCACTAGGCGGCGCGCAGACCGCGGTAAGGATTACACGACGCGACATAGATTCCACTATGTCAATCACGCCGCAAGAAAATTGTTGGCCACAGGAGTTAATGCCAGAGGACGCGCGGCCTGCCCAGAATGAGAATGGGATCCGCGGTCCGGGACCTGGGGTATGACTCCTGCGACACGACTCAATCAATGGGGGAAGCACCAAAAACACCGGGTGGAATCAAGAGAACGTGATCCTAATGTCAGATTTTGTAAAACTTACCAGCAAGGATAAGAGAGCAGATTCCCAGAGCATAGGTAAGGAGAAAAGGATCCTAATACCATAGATATCACACGTAGTGACATCGATGTGGGCCCGTAAGCCAAATATTAAGTCAGTAAAATAGTTTTTCAAAGTCTAGACTCAACTTCGACCAAGTAGTGGTGGGGTGGCTTCCTACAGGCAGTCCGCTCTGATACCAACTTGTGACGCCCCCAAAATCAATCCATGTACAGTAATCATACACGTAGGGTACACGGCTGAGATTAGGGTGCCACAGTGATAATATCACAGCACAACACTAAACACAAAAGGATAAACAAATATGTTACAATAGAGGGGGTCACGCGGACCCGAATACATAATTCATACAAGCCATAATATCTGAGTACAGACATAGTTAGTCAAGTTTTGCCTTAAGAAGGCTAGCACAAATCATATCAGAGATACAGATCGAAAAGGCGAGGCCTCCTGCCTGGGATCCACCGAACTACTCCTGGTCAACGGGGAACTCGACGTCGTAGTAGGCGCCTCCGGGGTACTCCTGCTCCTGGGCTCCAACGTCGGCTGCAGCGGCTGATCAGGAAAAACAGTAAAGGAAATAAAGAAGGTGAGTATCTAGTATACCCGCGAGTCTTACGTCCGCTACTAAGCATTATGCATTGTATCAACGGAAAAGAAGAGGCTGTATATAGTGGACTGAAAGAATGAAATCCAGAGCAAGGGTAAGAAGCTAGGCCTATCGAAGACTAGCATCTTCCGACGATGTCTTGCAGCATGAGGTAAGAATCAGCCAACAGTTTATACAAAGTATAAAGTAACAATGCAGCAGAAGTTGCTGCAGCATTGTATAATAGTAAGTTGTAATAATTAGAAATGCCTCCGAGTTCACCTCCTCGACATCCCCACGAGGAAGAAAACCTGGAACCATACAGTTTAATAATAATAGTTTGTAGTGGTAAGATCCAGCTTCAGCATAAAGCGTCCTGTTACCGTGGACACGCCTATTCGAATAGATTAATCTTCCCTGCAGGGGTGCACTTGTGTTATGCTACACGCACGGATCTCCGGGGTGGCGGGAACCTTGTTAGGGAACGCTCCACCGAGGCTATCCGACACTTCATAGCCCATCTTTCAAACTCAACAGAGAGGCCATCCGCCGGTCTAAATCCTAAGTACGCCGAGCCTTGGACCCCAACCCGAACGTACTCCTGCACGGTGCGTGGCTGGCCGGTGAAGTTGAAGAAAATCCAAATAAGACACCACCGCGCGAGCAAATAAGACAACACCACTTCCCCGCAATCAGCCCGCAGTACTGCTGACGTCTGAAGAGTCCTCAAACGACACTATGAAGCAGAGGAGCCCATAACTCGTAATTCCCACGGGTAGGTAGTGCGTACATGGCATATAGCCAACTCAAGACATCCGCCGAACCATTTAGCATTTTAATTAACCTGCGTGACAACCGTTATCGTTGCCTCGACTCAACTGACCCGCGGACAACGACAGCAACCAGGACCACCAGTACATCGGTGCCTGCCCCGTCGTCCCACCAAGTCACTGCGGTTACCAACAAGGTGAATCGTCTCCTTACCTTTTCTCGCGTGTGCTCTTGGAGGAGCTCGACTTTCGTGGTTTGGTAACTCTCGCGGCCAACGATCAGGGGCCAAGCACACCGGTACACTGGTCATACCCTCCCTGTCGTCCCGTCGCAATACCTCTCGCGGGCACCGTTGGGTCGCCCGACTTCTCACCTGAAGGACAACCGTTACTCAGGTACCTAGAGCGGCTATACAGAGTCAGCCACGAGTGGAGTACAAGGATTACTCCTTGATAGCTCACACTTGATGGTGGATCGGCAGAGCCGAGGTAGGGTACCTGAGGCGGTGTCTGCATTGTACCGTACCTGTGCAGTTATAATATTTGTGTCCGCGTTAACTCCCCTGAGTGGTCACGGGCCTCTATCTAATCCTAGCTAACAATGCGCAGGGCTCACTGCTGAATAATGCATAATAATAATAGGCAGCATAGGATAAAAGAGGTACATCAAGGGGCAACAAAAACAGGCTATGCAATTGAATAGGATTGCAACGTAGCAGCAGCAGTAACAATGCCTAGTGCAAGAAATGTACGGAAGGATAGGCGATATCTGGGGAAGAAAATGGCTCTGCTTGCCTGGAAGCTCGACGGTAGTAGTAGGGGCGTCGACGAAGTATTCGTACTCAGCAGCGGTGTAGTCAACGGCAACAGCGGGGTCTACCGGAGATTAAGGGGGGGAGAAACAGTAAATACACAGCAAGAATATTCAAACAGATGCATGACATGACAGATGAAATGTTAACGGTATTCTAACGCAGTGCAATGCACATTGCTCGGAACGGAAATTCATCTGAGGATGAACGACCAGCTCCGGGTGATTATCGGACAAGGTGTCCGGAGGGGGAAGGATCAAGCCGGAGGTGTCGTGGTTACCGGAACAACATAAGGGTGGTGTATCCGTGCTAGTTGATCTATTCTGAGAAACATTCGTGTTCGGAATAAATTCATCCGGGCACTCTAACAGTACCGGACAATTTATCGGACTGCCGGTCCGGAGGGGGACGGTTCGATGTTCGTTGTGTTAGGGGGTGTGATGGACATACGGATAGCCTATTCGTATTCCTTAGGTTTTTCTGATCAATTTTCATGTATAAAGTTTTTGAATCCGAGTTACGGTTTAAAAGTTATTGAATTTCAAAGTTTTAAATCATTTAAATGATTTTCTGAATTTCTTTTATTATTTATTCAACATTATCCAGAACATTATCCAAAACAGTGCTGACAGGTGGGCTCCACATGTCAGCCTCACATTTAGTAATTCTTTTTATTTAATCTAAAATATCAGAGGGCCCACATGTCAGCCACTAATTATCTCTAAAACAATTTATTTAACTAAACAATGGTGGGGTCCCTCTGTCATACACTTAGGGGGGGTTTAATCCCTGTGGGCCCACACGTCATAGGCACATGTTTAATTAATTAACTAATTTAAGCTAAACTGTTAATTAAGGGGACTGGCCCACATGTCATACTGTACAAGGGGGGGGGGGTTACTGGTTAAACTAGGGGGTTAGCCCCGTGCGGACACGGCGGCGACCAAGGCTAGAGGCCCGGCGGCGAGGCCACTGTGGCACACTCCGGCGACCAAAAGGCGGGCGAAGGGGGGGATTCGAACAGGGGAAACGCGGTGCATATGTTGGAGCACGAGGTGAAGGTCGTGGTAGACTAAAACGACGACTACCTCGAGCAACCGGCGGCGACATGCGGCTGCCGGAGCACGTGCTCGCGGGGTGGTGACCTACAGGGTGCGGGATCGAGTGCGGACATGAGCAACATGGCGAGGATCTCACCAGGGAGCTCGGGATGTGCTCGGACGTGCCGGGGTGGTCGGGGCGGAGCTGAATCGGGCGGCGAAACAACGGCAGCCGTCGGCGAGGAAGACGGCCGGGGCGACGCGCTCGGGGCCTCCCGGGAGAAATTGGGCGTGAAGGGAGACGAGGCCGTCCACGGCGGCTCGCCTGGACACGCCGGCGCGGCTCGACTTGTCCGTTGGCCACGCCAATGTTGACCGGCGGCAGCGGAGAGCTCGGATGCGAGCTCGATTCAAGAGGGAGAGAGATGGGGAGGGGAAGTGAGGGGCTAGGGTTTCAAGGGGGTAGTTGGATGTCGCCCTTATCGCCTCTACGAGGGAGCAGGTGAGGGGGCAGGTGAGGGGGGGGGCGGCGGCGGCCAAGCAGTGGCCTCCATGGCCATGGATGTGCCGCGGCGAGGGGGCAGATGGGGAGTTGGTGGGAAGAGGAGGAGGGAGGGAGCTGGGCCCGGGTGGGCCATTGCCCAGGGCGACATTTAGTGATTTTCCAATTTTCTTTGTCTTTTCTTTTCTGTATTTCTCTTTTGGTAATTGTTTTCCTAGCTTAGGCATTTTTGTAAAATGTGTTAGGTGCCTCAAAATTAGTATATCATTATATAGCAGTGCCACAAATGTTTTTGCAGCAAAAGAAAATCATTAGATATTTCTTGTAAATATTAAATGCCCAAAGTAAGGGTTTTAACCTACTGTTTGAATTGTTTGGAATTTTCTATAACTTAATAAATACCCAAACCCATTTGGATTTGGCCCACTGAATATTTGTGATTTTATAAAATTAGTTTCACAATTTTTGGAGAAAGTTTATTTTGCACTTTGGTTTTATTATTTAATAATCCACCAAAGGCATTTTGAACTAGATTGATTTGAATTCAATTCAAAGGGTATTTAATTTGAGCTTGGAATTGTTTGGATTCCAGTTGACCAAGGTCCATGATCACATGACTTTCAACAATATCAAAAGAGAAGTTGAATTTGAACTGAACCAAGTTGATCAAACAAAAGTTTTGAACAGTAATGATAAACAATAATGGTGATTACTGTGACAAGCAACTGAGGGTGTTACAAATCTCCCCCACTAAAGGAATTCTCGTCCCGAGAATTTAAGTGGTAGCGAGGAAGAGATCGGGGTATTCATCGCGAAGGCGATCTTCGCGATCCCAAGTGGCTTCATCTTCAGAATGATTCGACCACTGAACCTTGAGGAACTTGACAGTCTTGTTGCGGGTTCGACGCTCAGACTGGTCGAGAATGCGGCTCGGATGTTCTCGATAAGTCAAGTCTTGCTGTAGCTCAATCATATCATGTTCCACTTCGCGGATAGGATCCTTCAAGAAGCGACGGAGTTGCGACACGTGGAAGACATCATGGACTTGGGAGAGGTTCGGCGGCAATTCCAAACGGTATGCCATTCGTTGAAGACACCGTGTGTGAACCTCGTCAGCAAGGCAAGCAAACCCCATTGATCATGTCTATAAAATCCCACTTCCCTCTCAGTCTCTCTTATGCATGTTTAGGAGATCACCTTGTATCGATTCTACCGCATAGCTGAACCCATATCCGATGCATGACCTATCATCTTGTCACAGTAGTAAGCAAACCACAATCCTAGCTGACATAGGAGTTGATTGATATCATGTGGCCCCTGCAACTGTTAATGCTTATTGCATGCTTAGTGGTACAATGAGGTTGCTTTTGATGTGAGTCGGGATGATGGTGAACATGGTGTTGATGAAAGTGAAACTGTGTTGGTGAATCCACCCTAATACAAGGTGAACGATGAGAGGTTGTGTAGGAGTACACAGTGGGTTGTCTCGTTGAACACCGCCTTAAGCACCGAGTTCTTGTATGGTAATCCAAGACAAAGAGTACAACCATACATTGGGCTCACCGACCCCTCTCGGCCTAGTACCTTGATCCGTGTCGACGTCCAGGAGTCTCATTAGTTCGGGCTTTCCATTTGGCATCTGCATAGAAAAATAATGAAGGAATGGTTGCATCATATAGATATGTGGGTGCACCTGTGAGGCAGGAAAACCATCTACCAGAGGTGGCGTCTCGGTCACTTACATTGTTTGAGTCTGTTTCGTTGATCCGACCGGGCTCTCGAGCGGAGGCAACTCAAATAGTCGACTCCTGGAATAGACCGGTTGTGAGCGAAGTGTCGTGGTGAACATCCTCGCTGTCACCTCTTGAACGGTGGCGAGCAAAAGGCGGCAACCGATGGTCATATGTGTGTAGCTTACACCCTTGCAAGGTTAACAAAACTATTCGAATAGCCGCGTCCGCGGTTATGGACTACTTGGAACCTGTACCTGATTATTAGACAACTTGAATGGACACTTCTAAAACTCGCAAGATAAGCGTGAGTGCTATGGTGTGCTCCCCGTGGGGAAGTCGAGGAAGTAACCATAGTGGTGTATTGGTTGGAGACTTGGTAGTGGACTCGTGTACGCTTCTTACCTCAAGTCTGGTACTCGTAGTTCAGGACTAGCCAAGTCAAAGCTGGCACTTCTGCATGTTGAAACCCCACCTCCCTTTACCTTGAAACTTGAGCATGAGTAGTGTAGTTCTGATGTAAGTCTTGCTGAGTACGATTTTGTACTCACGTTTGCTTATTCTATGTTTTAGATGAGACCCGAACCCCGATGGAGTCACCGACCTGAAGCTCGACGTTGACCTTGGTAGTATAGTTCCAAACAACAGTCTGGTCCCTCGTGGAAGGGCATGTATGTTTACAAGGCTTCTCTAAGCCATTTGTTAAACTTCTCTGTACTCAGACCTAATTTTCTTCCGTTGTATGATGTAATGTTGATAACATACATGTGATCTTTGTATACTCTATGTGTAAGTAAATAAAGAAGTACTTTGTAGAGTTATGTGATGATACCTGCTGTTCATACTAGGCATGTTTGCTGCGTGTATGTCTATAACATGCATGTCTTAGTATGGGTTTTAGAGACCTTAGTTGTGATCTGGCTGGCGGTCTTTTATACACCAACTGGCCCTTAGATGTGCGCAGCTTGGGGCATCGCGATGCGATTGCTCGTGACTCTGTCACGTGCACACTTCGATGTATGATCGAGCCCGCCCTAGACCCCGACTAAGTGATCGGGCTGGAGTAAGTCTATGTAAGAGTTAGGATTCAATCGATAACATGGTTGAGGCGACTTGTCTATGAATATGGGATTCACCACCCATAAGCATTTAGACTCGTGAGCGGACGATGAGGACCCATCTCAGTTGATCATCCGGCCTGAATGGGACGCCCCTCATGTTCGATGCTTTCCGAGAGTGTTCTGTGCTTGGCCTTGTCTTCTTAGACAAGTGGGTGCGGCTCTCGGCTCTCCATGTGATTGTATCGTGACTGGAATTACATACGCCTACCCCGGGTCCCGACAGACTTGGTATCAGAGCAGGACTGTCTATAGGATTATCAGCCTTGGCCGAAGTCGAGTCTAGCTTGCTATAGTTATATAGTTACTTGGGTATAAAGGGAACAACGTATGGCTTCTTTTTCTCCTTACCCTCATCGATCTGAGTTCTGAGTCACCCTTATCTTTTCTACGGGATGATAGGACTAGGCTCATCTATGTCTTTACTAGAACATCTCGTTGTTTGCCTCCTTGTAGCCGTAGGATAGTTGTGGTTGTCCAGAGTCTTCGAGTTTTTGAGTTCCTTGAGGAAGTTCTGTTCAATCTCCTCGAGGTTGTCTTGTTTTCCATCCCGGTGTAGCCGTTATGCTGCCGAAATTATTCCGAGTTTCTGTGGATCATTGCCTTCGCATTAGAATCTTTTCCGTCTTCTTCATGTCCTTCTTGTCTTTGATTCCATCAAACAACCTGTTCTGATTGTTGATTTTTATCACACAGGATGTCAGGTGGAACTCGTAGTGCTGTTCGTCGGAATCGAGACCGTGTTCGGAATCGAAATGATGATGAACCTCTACCACCGCCTTCTACGGCGGAAATTATGATGGAAGCTGAGAAGAATCGACGTGATCAAACACGCCTTCTGGAGCTCATCGAGCAGAATACCTCCCGTCATCGCAATGTGGTTGTGAGAATTCAGGATTTCATCCTCCTCAAGCCACCGGTATTCCGATGTTCTTCTGAGCCCCTTGAAGCTGATGATTGGCTCCGTTCCATGGAGCGTAAGCTTGATACTGCACATGTTGCTTCCGATGATCGAGTTATTTTCGCGGTATACTTCCTGGAAGGTGCTGCTATTCAATGGTGGGAGAACTATGTTGCTATGCAGCCAGATGGTCACGTAGTGACTTGGCAGGAGTTCTGTGTTGCCTTTCGAGGGTACCACATTCTGGATGAGTTGATGGAGCGCAAGAAGGAAGAGTTCTGCAATTTGACTCAAGGAGAGATGTCCATTCATGAGTACGTGAGAGAGTTCAACCGTCTTGCTCGGTATGCCCAAGATGAGATCACCACCGATGCCAGAAAGCAGGCAAGGTTCCGTAAGGGACTTAGCCCCATCCTTCGTCATGATCTCAACCTCATCGAATTTTCCATCTTTGAGGATTTAGTCAACAGATCCTTCAGAGCTGAGCATGGCAATAAAGTGTTCGAAGAGTCTCGCAAGCATGCTCTTGAGCTTGCTCCGTCTGCAAGTTCAGCACCTCAGAAACGCCGAATTTGGATTCCAACCAGAGCCATACCTCAAAACTTTCTTCAGAGACCACCATCCAATATATGCCATCCACCCCAACACATTATTCTACCCCGAAATGATGGTGTGCAGCCAAGTAATCCCACTCCTAGCATTTCAGACAGGGTATGCTTTAAGTGGGGTCTTCCAGGCCATTACTATCGTCAATGCCCTCAGGTCTTGATGGACCACGTCATTCTCGACCCAAGCCTCCAAAGAAATCAACCACCAAAGCCTTTCTAGAAAAGCCTTCATCCACTAGTAGTGGTTATGTGAACCAAATCTCAGTTGAGGAAACCACTGCTGCTTCTGACGTCATTCTGGGCACACTCCCAGTCAATCATGTCCCCGCCTCTGTTCTTTTCGATCCAGGAGCTTCTCATTCATTCATGTCGGAGAGTTATGCACTTCGTCATGAATTCCCTTTTGAAGAAATGTTTTCTCCAATGATCATTCAAACTCCTGGTTCAAAGTGGAAAACTAATAGAGTAAGCCATGGCAATCAAATTGCAATTGAGGGTTTAGTATTCCTTGCTTCACTTATAGCCCTCAAGTCTTCGGACATTGATGTCATCTTAGGTATGGATTGGTTATCTAGGCAGAATGCTTTCCTCGATTGTAAAGCCAAATCAGTTAAACTCACCCATCCTTCAGGCCAGACCATTGACTACACATCACCCGGCTCTAGAACCCAGATGCATACTTTGAATGTGCTTCCCCTTCCTGACCTTGAAGATATTCCGGTGGTTCGTGACTTCCCGGATGTCTTTCCTGAAGAGCTGCCGGGGATGCCACCCGACAAATGTGTAGAATTCATAGTTGATCTTATACCAGGCACAACCCCAATTTCCAGACGCCCATATAGAATGGCCCCACATGAGTTAGCTGAGCTAAAAACCCAACTTGATGCTTTGTTGGCAAAAGGCTTCATCCGCCCTAGCTCATCGCCATGGGGTTGCCCCGTTCTGTTCGTAACGAAGAAAGATGGAACAGAAAGGATGTGCGTAGACTATCGCCCGCTAAATCTAGCGACGATAAAGAACAAGTACCCACTGCCCAGGATTAATGATCTTTATGATCAACTTGCTGGATCCTCTGTCTTCTCCAAAATGGATTAGAGATTAGGCTATCATCAAATCAAAATCCGAAATGAGGACATTCCAAAAACGGCTTTCACTACTCGTTATGGTCTTTACGAGTACGCCGTCATGTCCTTCGGTTTAACCAATGCCCCCGCCACATTCTCACGCTTAATGAATTCGATCTTCATGGAGTACCTAGATAAATTTGTTGTGGTTTATCTTGATGACATTCTCATCTACTCGAAGAACGAAGAAGAGCATGCAGAACATCTTAGGTTGGTATTGATGAAACTTAGAGAGCATCGCCTGTATGCTAAATTCTCCAAGTGTGAATTTTGGCTACCAGAAGTGACCTATTTAGGCCACGTGATTTCTGCAAAAGGCATTGCTGTCAATCCCGAGAGAGTTCAGGCCGTCCTTGACTGGACTCCACCTGAATCGGTTAAGCAAGTTAGGAGTTTTCTTGGCTTAGCAAGCTATTGTCGCCGCTTCGTCGAGAACTTTTCTAAAGTTGCAAAGCCTCTAACTGAACTCCTCAAGAAAGATAAGAAATTCCAATGGACCCCCAAGTGCGAGGAAAGCTTTCAAGAGCTAAAAAGAAGATTGACTTCTGCACCCGTACTTGCACCTCCAGACACCAAAAGGGATTTCGAGATCTATTGTGATGCTTCACGGCAAGGGTTAGGATGCATACTTATGCAAGATAAACACGTGGTAGCTTATGCTTCACGACAGTTGCGTCCACATGAAGAGAACTATCCTACCCATGATCTTGAACTCGCTGCCGTAGTTCATGCCTTGAAGACTTGGCGACATTACCTCCTTGGTAATCGTTGTGAGATCTATTCTGATCACCAAAGCCTCAAATACATATTCACCCAGCCAGATCTTAACCTCAGGCAAAGATGCTGGATAGAGTTGATAAAAGATTATGACTTAGGAATTTCTTACACCCCAGGCAAAGCCAATGTCATGGCTGATGCACTAAGTCGTAAGTCGTATTGTAACAACCTCATGTTACAACAGTATCAACCACTTCCTCATGAGGAAATTCGAAAGCTCAACCTCGAGATTGTTCCTCGTGGATCTCTTTTCAACTTGGTGGCGAAACCAACTCTAGAGGATCAAATCATAGTTCCCAAAGGCGTGCACGAGGTGTTCGCCGGATCAAGGAGAACATTGCTAGCGGAGTTGCTAAATGTTTCTCCACAGATAGTAAAGGAACGGTATTCTTTGAAAATTGTTTGGTAGTACCAAAGAATAGAGATCTAAGGCAATTAATCCTCAAAGAAGCCCATGACACACCCCTCTCGATTCATCCCGGTAGCACAAAAATGTACCGAGATCTACGCCAGAGATTTTGGTGGACTAGGATGAAGAGAGATATTGCTCGATATGTTGCTGAATGTGATGTTTGTCGTCGCATTAAGGCAGAACACCAAAGACCTGCTGGCACACTTCAACCTTTTCCTATTCCCGAGTGGAAATGGGACAAAGTCGGTATGGACTTCATCACCGGCTTTCCAAAAACCCAGAAAGGAAATGATGCCATCTTCGTTGTCATAGATAGACTTTCCAAAGTTGCTCACATCCTTCCCGTTCGCGAGTCTATTACTGCTAGCCAGTTAGCAGACTTGTACGTCTCTAGAATTGTGTCTCTTCACGTTGTTCCTTTGGAAATCAATTCTGATCGTGGTAGCCTTTTCACCTCTAGATTCTGGGGAATCTTTCAGAATGCTATGGGAACTCATCTATCCTTTAGTACAGCTTTCCATCCTCAGTCTAGCGGTCAAGTTGAAAGGGTTAACCAAATTCTTGAAGACATGCTCAGAGCTTGTGTTATCTCATTCGGAAAGAATTGGGAGAAATCTCTTCCATTTGCCGAATTTGCTTATAACAACAGTTTCCAATCTAGTCTGAACATGGCTCCTTTTGAACTCCTATATGGACGACGATGTCGAACACCCTTGAACTGGTCAGAAACCGGTGAAAGACAACTCTTTGGACCGGATATGATCAAGGAAGCAGAAGAGCAAGTTCGCATTGTTCGTGATCGATTGAAAGCCGCTCAGTCGCGTCAGAAAAGCTACTATGATCGTCATCATAGGCAAGAAAGCTACAATCTGGATGAGAAGGCTTACCTTCGGGTTACTCCTCTGAAGGGTACCCAACGATTCGGTATCAAAGGCAAGTTGGCCCCACGTTACATCGGACCTTTATGCATTATTGCCAAACATGGAGAAGTTGCCTACCAACTTGAACTACCTCCGCACCTTTCCCGAGTACATGATGTATTCCATGTGTCACAACTCAGGCGTTGCTTCAAGGACCCCATCCGCGAATTCGACCATGAAGCGCTTGATCTCCAAGATGACCTTTCTTATCGAGAGTACCCCGTTTGTATTCTTGATTCAGCAGAGCGTGTCACTCGTCGTCAGAAGATCAAGTTTCTCAAAGTGCAATGGTCACATCACTCCGAGAAAGAAGCAACCTGGGAAAGAGAAGACCGCCTCCGTGCCGAGTACCCCTCCTTCCTCCCGACGACTTCTGAATCTCGGGACGAGATTCTTTTGAGTGGGGGCGAGTTGTCAGAACCCCAACTAGGGTAAGTGCTAGGGTTGCTTGTGCCCTTTGCAACATGCAAAAATTTCAAAAGAAATTCAAATTGGGGAAAAGAAAAGCCCTAAAGAATTTAATTAAATGGCCAGACAAAAATTTCTTCCAAAAATTCCTCTGGTATTTTTGAAAAGTCTTATAAATATGCATAATCACATATAAAGTGAAGTAGGTCCCACTGCATGCACCAAGATTTGGCAAAAATTCCAAATAGGGCTTGGAAATTAAATAATACCCCTATTTGATTTGAAATTCAAATTATTTGAATTTCAAAAATCTCCAAAACTTGTGAGTGGCTAGCTATATATGTTATAAGCCCACATAAAAGTTTTCATGATTTTATAAAATGCCTTACTATTTTTATTTGGGGCAAAACAAATAACAGAAAAGAAAAATAGAAACAAAAACACAGAGAAAAAGAAAAAGGGCAAAGGAGCCCACCCAACCGGCCCCCCCGGCCCAACTTACCTTTTCCCAGCCCCACCCACCTCCACCGCTTGTCGTCTTCTTCGGGCGCGGCAAGAAGCTGGGTGGCATGCATGCCAACGCCGGCGAGGTGGCCCGAGCCACCTAGGCCCCCCCAGGACCCCTCTGTGCGCCACGACGCACACAAGGAGCCCCCACTACCTTTCCCCACGCCCCTGGTCCTCTCCTCCCCTCGGCATCGCCATTTTCGCGCGAGATCCGAGCTCGGCCGAAGCACGCCGCCGTGCTCGACGTGGCCAACGGCCGTCCCTCGTCGCACCTTGGTGTCCAGAGGATTCAGCACCGACGACCTCCTTGCCCTGCACCTTCAATCGAGCGCTAGGAGCCCAAGAACCGACGTTGTCTTCTCAGAATTCCGCCGGCCGCCGTGGACCTCATCGCAAAATTCATCGTCCTCGAGCTCTCCTCGGCCCCGTCGACTGCGCCATCACGTTTGGGGTGAGCTTCCGCTCGTTTTCCCCCATCTCTCGCTCTCCCCCGTGCTCTCTGTCGACGACGACCACCACGGCAGCTCCGGCCGCCGCAAAAGCCGTCGTAGCCGTGGCCCTGAAGCTCCCCGTGACCCCCTGCTGGAACCACGAGATGCGGACGACGACGAGAGACGCTCCCGTGCCCTCCTTTACCCTTGCCGTGCCCGGAACCGCATTCCGGCGAAGTTCCGGCAAGGCGCCGCCGTCCCAGAGCTCACCAGCGACAACCCCGACCAATTAGGCCTAAACTCACCCAGCTAACCTACCCCTAACCCACTGACTACTGGGCCCCAACACCCCTAATCCCTCTCTGTTAATTAAACAAAGAGGATTAACTCTCTCTGCCACTGACATGGCTGGCCCACCAGTCAGACCCCCCCCTTGATGTCATGCTTGCATCATGATGATGCAATAAATCAAATTCTAGAAATTTAGAAATGATTTTAAGAATTACAGAAAATCCAGAAAAATAGCCAAACTTCAATAAATCATAGAAAATTCATATTAACTCCAATTTGGACAAATAATATATGAAAAATTATCAGAAAAATGCAAGGATTAATAATATGCAAGTTGTTTTCATGTTTGAACATTTTAAAATGGGGCAACAGTAGCAAGTTTGCATATGGCTTAATTTAAATTCAAATTTGAAGTTTGAATTTGCAATTCTTTTGCAATACACTTCAATTAAATGGAATTGTCAACACATCAGTACCATGTACATCATGTTTTCACAACTTATCATTTGCTTGAGCATCGCAATTATATTTATCCCTTGATTTCTTTGATTGCTCGATAGAAGTGGAACCGGAACCGGAGGCCACCCCCTTCGTTGAAGACACCGTGTGTGAACCTCGTCAGCAAGGCAAGCAAATCCCATTGATCATGTCTATAAAATCCCACTTCCCTCTCAGTCTCGCTTATGCATGTTTAGGAGATCACCTTGTATCGATTCTACCGCATAGCTGAACCCATATCCGATGCATGACCTATCATCTTGTCAAAGTAGTAAGCAAACCCACAATCTTAGCTGACATAGGAGTTGATTAATATCATGTGGCCCCTGCAACTGTTAATGCTTATTGCATGCTTAGTGGTACAACGAGGTTTCTTTTGATGTGAGTCGGGATGATGGTGAACATGGTGTTATGAAAGTGAAACTGTGTTGGTGAATCCACCCTAATACAAGGTGAACGATGAGAGGCTGTGTAGGAGTACACAGTGGGTTGTCTCGTTGAACACCTCCTTAAGCACTGAGTTCTTATATGTTAATCCAAGACAAAGAGTACAACCATACATTGGGCTCACTGACCCCTCTCGTCCTAGTACCTTGATCCGTGTCGACGTCCAGGAGTCACATTAGTTCGGGCTTTCCATTTGGCATCTGCATAGAAAAAGAATGAAGGAATGGTTGCATCATATAGATATGTGGGTCCACCTGTGAGACAGGAAAACCATCTGCCAGAGGTGGCGTCCCGGTCACTTACATTGTTTGAGTCCGTTTCGTTGATCCGGTCGGGCTCTCGAGCGGAGGCAACTCAGATAGTCGACTCCTGGAATAGACCGGTTGTGAGCGAAGTGTCATGGTGAACATCCTCGGTGTCACCTCTTGAACGGTGGCGAGCAAAAGGCGGTAACCGATGGTCATGTGTGTGTAGCTTACACCCTTGCAAGGTTAACAAAACTATTCGAATAGCCGCGTCCGCGGTTATGGACTACTTGGAACCTGTACCTGATTATTAGAAAACTTGAATGGATACTTCTAAAACTCGCAAGATAAGCGTGAGTGCTATGGTGTGCTCCTCGTGGGTAAGTCCAGGAAGTATCCATAGTGGTGTATTGGTTGGAGACTTGGTAGTGGACTCGTGTACGCTTCTTACCTCAAGTCTGGTACTCGTAGTTCAGGACTAGCCAAGTCAAAGCTGGCACTTCTGCATGTTGAAACCCCACCTCCCTTTACCTTGAAACTTGAGCATGAGTAGTGTAGTTATGATGTAAGTCTTGCTGAGTACGATTTTGTACTCACGTTTGCTTATTCTATGTTTTAGATGAGACCCGGACCCCGATGGAGTCACCGACCTGAAGCTCGACGTTGACCTTGGTAGTATAGTTCCAGACTGCAGTCTGGTCCCTCGTGGAAGGGCATGTATGTTTACAAGGCTTCTCTAAGCCATTTGTTAAACTTGTCTGTACTCAGACCTAATTTACTTCCGTTGTATGATGTAATGTTGATCACATACATGTGATCTTTGTATACTCTATGTGTAAGTAAATAAAGAAGTACTTTGTAGAGTTATGTGATGATACCTGCTGTTCATACTAGGCATGTGTGCTGCGTGTATGTCTATAACATGCATGTCTTAGTATGGGTTTTCGAGACCTTAGTTGTGATCTGGCTGGCGGTCTTTTATACACCAAGTGGCCCTTAGATGTGCGCAGCTTGGGGCATCGCGATGCGATTGCTCGTGACTCTGTCACGCGCACACTTTGATGTATGATCGAGCCCGCCCTAGACCCCGACTAAGTGATAGGGCTGGAGTAAGTCTATGTAAGAGTTAGGATTCAATCGATAACATGGTTGAGGCGACTTGTCTATGAATATGGGATTCACCACCCATAAGAATTTAGACTCGTGAGAGGACGATGAGGACCCATCTCAGTTGATCATCCAGCCTGAATGGGATGCCCCTCATGTTCGATGCTTTCCGAGAGTGTTCTGTGCTTGGCCTTGTCTGCTTAGACAAGTGGGTACGGCTCTCGGCTCTCCATGTGATTGTATCGTGACTAGAATTACATACGCCTACCCCGGGTCCCGACAAATGGATGTATCTAGAGGTATTCTAGTTCTAAGATACATTCATATTTATCCATTTTTTCGACAAGTATTTTTGGACGGAGAGAGTACTTAAATAAAAGTGAAATGAAAGTTAACCAGATTTCACGTCCACCACCACACAGCCGTCCTCCACCTTCATCTTCATCAGTTGCTCCTCGTCATTATCCAGGTCCTCGAAGATGGTGTCGATCCTCTTTTGTTGCTCGTGGAGGAGGCATGGTTGGCTTATACCTCGATGGCGTCGATGTGTTTGTTGAAATGCCCCGAGGTAAAAACTTCTCTCTTTTCCATGGCCGATGAACTCCTAAACCTCCTTAGACTCCTTTTAGGAGTCTCAAATTTTTCTTCTCCGATTTTGTAACACTCAATTATATTCTAAACTGTTGGATGAAAATGCGGTGGACTTGAGTGCACCTCTTGAGGACTTTGAATCGTAAATGCATGTGCAAGGCGATGCAAATCCGGAGGCGAAGGGGAGGGATGACAGCGGTGATGATGAAGTGAAAGAAGTTGATGAAGAAGAGCTTGATGGTACCCAAAGCCATTTCGCGAACAGGACGGGAAACTATACTGAAGTAGAGGACACATGTTGGATTCGGGCATGGGAGAGTGTGTCTCTCTAGCGGGGACGAGTAAAGATCAAAACGAGAAGAAATATTGGCAAAGGAATGAACATAAATACTACAATCTTGTGTCGGTTTCCTCAATCCGTTCTTTGAAATCACTTCAAGGTCAATGGATAATAATCAAGAAAATATGTACCCGATGGAGTGGATGCACACCCGATGATTATGTAAGTTTCACCCTTGTTTGTGTTTCACCATTGCATCATTTGTTGATGAGTACTTGTGATCACCCTCTCATTCTCATTGTAGGATATGATTGGTAATGAATTGTTCAAGAAAAGCCTGAGTTTCAAGGGAAGGTCATTCACACTTGGTCATTGTTGGCTCTTGCTCAAGGATAGTGAGAAATGGAGTTTGTGGGACACAGAAGCTCCTCCAAAGAAAGGCTACCTTGTAAACTTGGAGGATGGTGAAGAAAGTAATGAAGCACAAAAGGGAGGAAGAAACGGGGCAAGACGGATGGGAATAGGAAGGACAAAGAGAGGATGAAGAGGTCGGCCGAGGCTATGATAATGAGAGAACAAACTAGGAAATGATGAAGCTCAAAGAAATGACATTGACCAAGCATTTGGCAACCAAGATTGAGATGGCCGAGAAAAGATAAGTACAAATAGGAATAGTTGGCAAGAATATGCAATTTAAGTAGTGAAAGATCGCTCTATAGAACCAAAAGAGGAAGGGTGAGAAAACTGTCGGGGAGGAACAATTCTTGATGATGAATCCTGGTGCCATGGATGATATGTCAAAAGAATTTTAGTAGATGAAAAGGATGGAGATCATGTGCCGAAGAAGAATGGAGCTTCAAAATCTTATGGACGGTGGTGGTTTTTTTATGGGCAATGTTGGTGCTGGTTTTGGAGGAGGAGGAGGAGGAGGAGGTGGTGCTGGTGATGGTGCTGGTGCTGGTTTTGGAGGAGGAGGTGGTGGTGGTTGTGGTGGATAAGGTATTGGAGGAGGCGGTGATGGTGTTGTTCAAGCTTCACACGTTGATGAGGATAGTGGTCATGCTCCAGCCGAAGATGGTGTTCTCTGTAACAATTTTCATGGTTGGATGTATTTTGATGATGATTCATTTTGTTTGATTTTGGATGCAAAAGCTTCAAAACTTCCTACCTTCTGCTATTTCGTATGCTTTTGGATGTGTTCATAAAGTATGTTATTGTACCATATTCATTTTATATGAATTATGTGCAACAATATTAAGTCTAGATGATGCAAATATTGAACACATCCAAAAGCATACGCACCTACAGATTGGATCACAAACTCACCAAAGAGCATCAGCTCGGTCAAAATTGTTGGCATTGTCACTTCACAATCAATGTACATCGGCAGGAGGCAATAGTTGCTATATATGTTAGGGTGGAGCCCGCAATCTAGGAATAGGAAGGATGTTCCTCCACCTCAGACCATCTCTAGCAGACCCCTTAAAACCGTGACCTGTAAAATTGTTATAATGGTAAAAAACCATTTTTAAAGGCCGATTTCGACTGCAACAGAACAGAAACCTCAAACTCAAATTCTAAAATGGAATATTCCTTTTCTTTTTTCGTACTTTTCACATCTCCCTTCTCTCGTCTCTCCCAAAAGAAAAAAATTGATACCCTAGCTTAATAGGAATGATAGGCTACTCATATCCACAAGGTGCATCTTCTTTTCCGAAAGTTCATCTCCACAGAACTCCAAAGTTAAGTGTGCTTGGTTTGGAGTGATTTGAGGACGGGTGACCGATTGGGAAGTAGTTCCTAGGTGAACACGAGTAAGGAAAAAGTGCAGGAGTGCTTGGCGTGGAGCAATTTCAGGATGGGTGACTGATTGGGAAGTAGTTCCTAGGTGCGCATGAGTGAGGAGAAAGTGCGCAGGAAAGACTGGTGTTGGTATGTTCGGATAGTTTAGATCCCGACAGGCGTAACGACCAGGAATTGGTGATTGTGGGCGGGGCGTTACAAAGGGTACCAGAGCCGACCCTCGTGGTTATACAGGCGTGTGCGAGTCAGGGCACAAACATGTGGGACATGTGTTGGTATTGGACGCACAGATGTATACAAAGAGGGAACGTTCATATGGGCCGATGAGGACATCAGTTTCTTTGATTGGGGGTGTATGTGATATCCTGGCTTAATAGCAATGATATGCTACTCATATCAACAAGGGGAATCTTCTTAAATAACTCCAAAGTTAAGCGTGCTTGGCTTGGAGCGATTTGAGGATGGATGATCGTCTCGGAATTAGTTCCTAGGTGCGCACGAGTGAGGACAAAGTGCGCGGAAAAGACTAGTGTTGTTCTGTGGGGATAGTCTAGATCCCGCTAGGTGTAAGGTCCGAGAACTGGTGGTTGTGTCTGGGGCGTTACAATAAAGGAATGCCCCCCTCGCTTCGGCGTCATCCAGTCCTTCTCCAGTGCCCTCCCGTCCCGCTTCGACACCCTTCCCCCTGTGGTGTGTGATTCGCATGTCCCCACCCCCACCGGCCCCGTGGAGGCGCTGGGGCGCGGGTCACTTCAGTGTGTTATCTTGGTGGCGCCATTTGCTGCGGGACTTGGCGACGAGGCGGTCGTTCCTGCAATGCATGAGTCGCGGCCTGCGGCGGGGGACTAGAGGCGTGGAGGAGCCACCGACGATGCGTGTAGGCGCCACGGATTGGGTACGGGCAGGCGACCAGGGATGGGAGGATCTCGTCGGCGACTAGACATGCGGACCAGCGGCCGAGGGCAGGAGGGGTGACCGGTGGCTGGGACGGGTGATACGTCCCAAACGTATCTATAATTTTTTCTTGTACCATGCTGGTTTTCGTGACTTTCCTATATGTTTTGATGACTTTCATATCATTTATAACATATTTGGTACCAAACTATTAACCTAGTGACTAGTGACAGTTTCTATCTGTTTTTGTTCGTGCATTGTAGACAAAGGTAAAAAAATCAAAGTGCTCGGAAAATTCCCAAAAAATACGAAAATTCTTATTCACTGGAAGAGTCCTCCAGCCGAAGGATGAGTTAGGGGGGTGTCCCACAGCCCCCAGACGCCTCTAGGCCACGACCAGGGTTGGGGTCGCGCCCTCCAGACGCCTAGGAGGCTGGTCTCACCTCTCGGGCACCATCTTGGCTCCTATTTTTACCCCCGACGCAGAAACCCTGAAAATCCAACCCTTTTCTCCAAAAGTGATTCAGATCTCCGCCGCCATCGCCAACAAGCTTTGGGGGACCAGAATTCCTGCTCCGACACCCTGCCGGGACGAGGAAGTGCCCCCGGTTTCATCTCCATCGACGTTGCTTCCTCCCATGATGATGCATGAGTATTTATTCCTCGGGGCTGAGGTTTCTACCAGTAGCTATGTGGTTAATTCTCTCTCTATAAGAGAAAAGTGTTTCCCCCATGTGTTTTGGATATTATTGGACAAGATAGTAGAGGAACTAACTATGTTTGCGACTATAAAAAGGTGTTTAGGTTCCTGAAGCATAAGCCAAGTGGTAGATCTTCAAGGAAGATGGACAAGAAGTCGAAGCTTATTTCTTGGAGTGAAGTTAATCACGACAGCATCACCCCTAAAATGTATGCTATCCTGAAGCATAACTCTCCGAAGGAAATGAAGAAGACGGCGCAAGACTTAGTAGTTTTTGTGTAGTTATTTTTCTATTCTTTGAGTCATAGGAAAAATCATACTATCAAGAGGGGTTAGTGATGGCTTCTCGCCCTTCGTTGGTTACCCCAAGTGGAAGGTGGAGATGTAGCGCAGCAACAAGTTTCCCTCGGTGAAGATACCAAGGTTTGTCTCCAGTAGGACTCCAGAGATGATAAGTAGGTGTCAGCGGCGCGACTGACGTGGACCTGCACACAGACACATATCACTTTGTTCCCAACGAAGTTCAGAGAGGTTGTCAATCTCTCCGGTCTTGTTGTTTACAAAGGGTAAAACACAAGGGATAATGATGGCAAGTAAAAGCAATAAAGTAAAGATAGCGTGGAAACAGTAATAAGGATATGGACCGGGATACGTGATGTTCACTAGTGATGTCTCTCTCCCAAAAGACGATAAAACTGCTATGCGAGGTAAAATTTTTACAGAAGGGCAATTGACAGGATTATGAACGCACCGCAATGCTAACTATGCTACAAAAGAAAGGAAGTGGTTCAAAAGAACAGGCAGTACGCCAAAATAAGTAGACCGAAATCCAACTGCATCTACTACTAATCATCCACCTTGAGATATCTATCCAGAACATCTCGCTGGTATTAAGTTGTGTCGGGACCCGGGGTTAGCGTATGCAAGTACAGCTAAGACATAGTCATATGGAGAGCCGAGAACCGTACCCACTTGTCTAAGCAGACAAGGCCAAGCACAGAACGTTCTCGGAAAGCATCGTACGTGAGGGGCATCCCATCCAGGCCGGATGATCAACTGAGATGGGTCTTCATCGTCCGCACACAAGTCTAATGATATGGGTGGTGAACTCCCATATTCAAAGACAAGTCGCCTCAACCATACTATCGACTATCTCAAAACTCTTACATAGACTTACTCCAGCCCGATCACTTAGTCGGGGTCTAGGGCGGGCTCGATCATACCACAAAGTGTGCACGAGACGGAGTCTGGAACAATCGCATCGCGATGCCCCAAGCTGCGCACATCTAAGGGCCACTTGGTGTATGAAAGACCGCCAGCCAGAACACAACTAAGGTCTCGAAAACCCATACAAAGACATGCATGTTATAAACATACACGCAGCACACATGCCTTGTATGAACAGCAGGTACCATTGCAATTCTCTACAAAGTGTACAATTTTATTGATAACTCTTATAGAGTGCAAACAGAGATCACAAACATGTGATCCAACATTACAACACACACGGAAGCAAATTATGTCTGAGTACAGACAAGTTGAACAAATGGCTTAAGAAGCCTTATTTAAACACAAGCCCTCCACGAGGGAAACCAGTCGTCTGACTGGGACTAGACTAGTTGGTCTTCAGTCGTCCAGCTCGATGAAGAAGCCACCTTCGGGGTCAGTGGCATCATCTAAAACATAGATTAAGCAAACGTGAGTAGAAAGTCGTACTCATCAAGACTTACATAGGAACTATACTACTCATGCACATGTATCAAGGTAAAGGAAGGTGGGGTTCACTTGCAGAAGTGCCAGCTTTGACTTGGCTAATCCTGAACTACGAGTACCATACTTTGAGGTAAGAAGCGTACACGATTCCACTACCTTCTCCAAACAATTACACCACTATGGTGCCTTCCTCGACTTCCCCACGAGAAAGCACGCCATAGCACTCACACTTATCTTGGTGTGTTTTAGAAGTATCCAGTTCAAGTTGTCTAATAATCAAGCTAAGCTTTCCAAGCAGTCCATAACCGCGGACGCGGCTATTCGAATAGTTTTGTTAACCCTGCAGGGGTGTACCGCTACACACACATGATCATCATTTACCGCCTTTGATCTCGACACCATTCAAGGGGTGCCAGCGAGGATGCTCACCACGACTGTTACCTCATAGCCGATCTAGTCCGAGAAAGCCGCCTACTTGGGTTGGTTACCACAATCGTGAACCCGGCCGGTTTACCGAAGTGGACCCAAGTGATGTGTGTGTGGTGCATAAGCCGGTCTCGGATGAGCCGTTCTCTCACTTAGCAACTAGGCCACAGACCTACCAGAACTCCGAACTATTGCGACATCTGGACATCGAAAGGGATGAGTTAGTAAGTTGAGAGGGGTCAGTGAGCCCAATGTGTGGTTGTACTCTTCATCTTGGATCACCACACAAGAACTCGTACTAGGGCGGTGTTCAACGAGACAACCCACCGTGTACTCCTACACAGCCTCTCATCGTTCACCTTGTATTAGGGTCGATTCACCAACACTTTTCTACCATCATCAACATGATCATTCCCATCCCGACTCACATCACAGTAACAACATGGTATCATACTAAGCATGCAATAAGCAGTAACATTGCAGGGACCACATGATATCAATCAACTCCTACATTTGCTAGGATTGTGGTTTGCTTACTACTGTGACAAAATGATAGGTCATGCAAAGGAATGGGTTCATCTATGCGGTAGAAACGAATCATTGTGATAATCCTAAACAATGCATAAGCGAGACATGAGAGGGAAGTGGGATTTTATCGACATGATCAATGGGGGTTTTCTTGCCTTGCTGACGAGGTTCGGGTTCTGGGTCTTCAACGAAGGGGGCAGCCTCCTGCTCCGGTTCCACCTCTACTCGACAAACAAAGCACGAAGTAGCAATCAATATGAATGCAATGCTCAAGCACATGATTGAATGTTGAAACTTGAAGTATAAGTTTTGATGTGTGAGGCAATTCCATTTAAGTGGAGTATATTGCATTTGAAATGCAAATTCAAACTCCACATTTGAATTCAACTTAACCCAGTTGCATGTGACATTGTTTGATCATTTTGAACCTTTTGGAAATGTGTATGATATGCCTCTGAAGTGTGGTTGAATTGTATCATAATTCCATGGTTCAAGTTGCAAAATCATTTGAATTGAATTTGAATTAATTCCAAATAATTCAAATGACATATGCTACTGGTCCGATTTTAAAATCAACTCCAACATAGTTGAAAGTTGCATATTTGGAAAGATAATTTTCTCCTGATCATTTTTCATATATTATTTGTCCAATTTGGAGTTAATATGAATTTTCTATGAATTTCCAAAGTTTGGGGTATTTTCTGGAATTCTTTTAATTCAAATAATCTCTGGAAATTCATTTAAATTGATTTACTGCGTCAGTGCTGACATCAGGGGGGGGGCTGACAAGAGGGTCCCACCTGTCAGTGGCTGGGTGAGTTAATCCGTTGGGTTAATTAATCCAGTGGCTTAATTAAGCCACTGGGCCCACTGGTCAGTGACCCAGGGGGTCATTAGGCGAGTGATTAAGGGAGGGGGTTTGGCTGACACGCCGGCGGCTAAACGCCGGCGACTGGACCGCGGCGGCGCTGCACGGGGAGGGTGCTCCCGGCCACCATTTGGCACGGGGAGAGCACGGGACGGCTCCTCGAGCTCGTCCGCGTCTCGTGGTGAACTCGGGGGACCTTGGGGGGCACCGGAGCTGCGCCGGCGACGACCGTTGGCGGCGGCCGTGGCTCGGTCTAGAGGCAGTAGACGATTTCGTGCATCAAAACG
The DNA here is from genome assembly GCA_950022295.1 of Bromus sterilis. Classification (NCBI taxonomy): domain Eukaryota; kingdom Viridiplantae; phylum Streptophyta; class Magnoliopsida; order Poales; family Poaceae; genus Bromus; species Bromus sterilis. The sequence continues at coordinate 274,582,524 of OX465599.1, read as the reverse complement.
GACGGGAAGTAGCGCGTTGAGATGCTGGGGTGGAGGGGAACATAACGCACGCTCTGGCTGAGACGAAGGGGCACAGGGGCGACCTCGAGCTCATCCATGGCGGAGGCCGTGCTCTGCTTTCATGGAAAAACGCAAAGGAGAAGGAGAAATACTCCGGGGTTGGTTGGGGCGGATGAAGAAGCTCACCCTGAAGCTAGCAGAGGAGTCAGGGAGGTCGGGGAGGTCGTGGTGGCGGCGAATTCGACGACGGCGACTTGCGGGTCCGACGACTCCTCGGTGAAGCTGGCGTCGTCTGCTGAGGCGCTCGGGCTCGATTGGTTGAGGGGAACGACGAGGACGCCTGCTGCGGTTCTTCTGGACACGGCGGCATGGCTCGGGGACGACGGTGGCTGCGTGGACTCGGCGGCGTGCTCCACGGCGGTCCTCGGGCGGCGATGAATCGGGCGAGAGAGGAAGGGGAAGACGACGAGGAGGGGGGGGGAATGAACTGGGGCGGCTGCGAGACGTCTCCAGGACGTGAGAAGAGGGCACGGGGCGGCTTGGAAGGTCTTCGACGACGACGTGTCTTCCCCGGTTGACTCGGTGGCATTCCACCGAGCAGCATGGAGGCGCGGGACGGGGAAGAAGACCCCGCTGCCCCTGTGGGCCGGCTGGGCTGGGTGGGCCGCTCTCGCCTGGGCGCCAGATAAGCGTTTCTTCTTTCTTTTCTGTTTTTCTTTTCTGACATTTGTTTTGCTGAGCTAAAATAAATAGCTAGGCATTTTATTAAATGTTGAAAAAATTTATATGGCTTCATAATAATATAGAATAGCCACTCATAAAGTTTCAACATTTTTAAAATTCAAATGATTTTAATTTTAAATCAAATAGGGGTATTTCTTTAATTCCAAGGCACTGTTTGAATATTTGAAAAATCTATGAGCATGGGGTGGGTCCCACATCACTTGACATGTGATCACACTCATTTATAAGACTTTTCAAAATTCTAACATGAATTTTTGGAGAAGATTTTTATCTGGCCTTTTGAATTAATTCATCTGGGGGGTGTTCCTTCTCCCATTTGCTTTTGAATTTGAATTTCCTTTGATTTCTTTCATGAATGCAAAGTGAAATTTATCCTAGCACATTACCTAACAGAGGGTTCTGACAACTCGCCCCCACTCAAAAGAATCTCGTCCCGAGATTCAGAAGTCTGCGGGAGGAAGGTGGGGTACTCGGCAATGAGACAATATTCTCTTTCCCATGTAGCTTCTCTTTCAGAGTGGTGTGACCATTGCACTTTCAGAAACCTAATCTTCTGACGACGAGTGACACGCTCTGCGGAATCAAGAATACGAACGGGGAATTCTCGATAAGAAAGGTCATCTTGGAGATCAAGCTTTTCATGGTCGACTTCGCGGATGGGGTCCTTGAAGCAACGCCTGAGTTGGGACACATGGAATACATCGTGTACTCGGGAAAGGTGCGGGGGTAGTTCAAGTTGGTAGGCAACTTCTCCACGTTTAGCAATAATGCGGAAAGGTCCGATGTAACGTGGGGCCAACTTGCCTTTGATACTGAAACGTTGGGTTCCCTTCAGAGGAGTAACCCGAAGGTAAGCCTTCTCATCCAGATTGTAGCTCTCTTTCCTATGATGACGTCATAGTAGCTCTTCTGACGAGACTGGGCTGCTTTCAATTGATCACGAAAATTGCGAACTTGCTCTTCTGCTTCCTTGATCATGTCCGGTCCAAAGAATTGTCTTTCACCGGTTTTCGACCAGTTTAGTGGTGTTCGACATCGTCGTCCATAAAGGAGTTCAAAAGGAGCCATGTTCAGACTAGATTGAAAACTATTGTTATAAGCAAATTCGGGAAATGGAAGAGACTTCTCCCAATTCTTTCCGAATGAGATAACACAAGCTCTGAGCATGTCTTCAAGAATTTGGTTAACCCTTTCGACTTGACCGCTAGACTGAGGATGGAAAGCTGTACTAAAGGAGAGATGAGTTCCCATAGCATTCTGAAAGCTTCCCCAAAATCTAGAGGTGAAAAGGCTACCGCGATCAGAATTGATTTCCAAAGGAACACCATGAAGGGATACAATTCTAGATACGTACAAGTCTGCTAACTGACTAGCAGTTATAGACTCGCGAACGGGAAGGAAGTGAGCAACTTTGGAAAGCCTATCTATGACAATGAAGATGGCATTGTTTCCTTTCTGGGTTCTTGGAAAGCCGGTGATGAAATCCATACCGACTTTGTCCCATTTCCACTCGGGAATAGACAAAGGTTGAAGTGTACCAGCAGGTCTTTGATGTTCTGCCTTAATGCGACGAGAAACATCACATTCGGCAACAAATTGAGCAATGTCTCTCTTCATCCTAGTCCACCAAAATCTCTGGCGTAGATCTCGGTACATTTTTGTGCTACCGGGATGAATCGAGAGGGGCGTGTCATGGGCTTCTTTGAGGATGAGTTGCCTTAGTTCCCTACTCTTAGGTACTACCAAACGATTTTCAAAGAATACCATTCCTTTTCTATCTGTGGAGAAACATTTAGCAACTCCACTAGCAATGTTCTCCTTGATCCGGCGAACACCTCGTGCACGCCTTTGGGCAACTATGATTTGATCCTCAAGAGTTTGTTTCGCCACCAAGGTAGAAAGATAGCCATGAGGAACAATCTCAAGATTGAGCTTGCGAAAGTCCTCATGAAGAAGTAGTTGATATTGTTGTAACATGAGGTCTTTACAATACGACTTACGACTTAGTGCATCAGCCATGACATTGGCTTTGCCTGGGGTGTAAGAAATTACTACGTCGTAATCTTTTATCAACTCAATCCAGCGTCTTTGCCTGAGATTAAGATCTGGCTGGGTGAAAATATACTTGAGGCTTTGGTGGTCAGAATAAATCTCGCAACGGTTACCAAGGAGGTAATGTCGCCAAGTTGTTAGGGCATGAACTACGGCAGCGAGTTCAAGGTCATGGGTAGGATAGTTCTCTTCATGTGGCCACAACTGGCGTGAAGCATAAGCTACCACATGTCGATCTTGCAGAAGTATGCATCCTAACCCTTGCCGTGATGCGTCACAATAGATCTCGAAATCATTTTTGGTGTTTGGAGGTGCAAGTACAGGTGCAGAAGTCAATCTTCTTTTTAGCTCTTGAAAGCTTTCCTCGCACTTGGGAGTCCATAGGAATTTCTTATCTTTCTTGAGGAGTTCAGTTAGAGGCTTTGCAACTTTAGAAAAGTTCTCGATGAAGCGACGACAATAGCTGGCTAGGCCAAGAAAACTCCTAACTTTCTTAACCGATTCAGGTGGAGTCCAGTCAAGGACGGCCTGAACTCTCTCGGGATTCACAGCAATGCTTTTTGCAGAAATCACGTGGCCTAAGTAGGTCACTTCTGGTAGCCAGAATTCACACTTGGAGAATTTAGCATACAGGCGATGCTCTCTAAGTTTCATCAATACCAGCCTTAGGTGTTCGGCATGTTCTTCTTCGTTCTTCGAGTATATAAGGATGTCATCGAGGTAAACCACGACGAACTGGTCCAAATACTCCATGAAGATCGAATTCATCATGCGTGAGAAAGTGGCGGGGGCATTGGTTAAACCAAAGGACATGACGGTGTACTCGTAAAGACCATAACGAGTAGCAAAAGCCGTTTTGGGAATGTCCTCGTTTCGGATCTTGATTTGATGATAACCTAATCTCAAATCCATCTTGGAGAAGACAGAGGATCCTGCAAGTTGATCATAAAGATCATTGATCCTGGGCAATGGGTACTTGTTCTTTATCGTCGCTAAATTTAGCGGGCGATAGTCTACGCACATCCTTTCTGTTCCATCTTTCTTCGTTACAAACAGAACGGGGCAACCCCATGGCGATGAGCTAGGGCGGATGAAGCCTTTCTCCAACAAATCTTCCAGTTGGGTTTTAAGCTCAGCTAACTCACGTGGGGCCATTTTGTATGGGCGTCTAGAAGTTGGTGCGGTTCCTGGGGCAAGATCTACTATAAACTCTACACATCTGTCGGGTGGCATGCCCGGCAGCTCTTCAGGAAAAACATCCGGGAAGTCACGAACCACCGGAATATCTTCAAGTTCGGGAAGAGGAAGTACATTCAAGGAATGCACTTGGGTTCTTGTTCTGGGTGAGGTATAGTTGACTGTTTTGCCTGAAGGGTGGGTGAGTTTCACGGATTTGCCTTTGCAATCCAGGTAGGCATTCTGTCTTGATAGCCAATCCATGCCAAGGATGACATCAATATCTGAAGACTTGAGGGCTATGAGTGAAGCAAGGAATACTAAACCCTCAATTGCAATTTGATTATCATGGCTTACTCTATTAGTTTGCCATCTTGACCCTGGAGTTTGAATAATCATTGGGGTGGACAATTCAACAAAAGATAACTCATGATGAAGTGCATAACTTTCCGACATGAATGAATGAGATGCTCCTGGGTCGAAAAGAACGGAAGTAGGAACATAATTGACTGGAAGCGTACCAAGAATGACGTCAGTGGTGTCGTCAGTCTCTTCGGCGGCGATCTGGTTCACACGTCCACGAGTGGCGGGAGGAGCGGGTTTGGCGGTGTAGACCTTCTGGGGTGGCTTGCCACGACCATTGTTGTTGTTGTTGCCTCCGGCACGGGGTGGAGCATTCTGATGTTGGATCTGGTTCTGGGGACACTCGCGAGAGTAGTGGCCCGCCTGACCACACTTGTAACAGGCTTCGAAAACAGTGTGTGGAGCTGGGTTGTTTGGTGGAGCTGGGTGGAACTGGGTTGGTGGACGAGGCGCCACATAGGATGGCCTCGGTGGGTTGTTCTGGCGGAACATGCTGTTTGGGATCCAGATCTTGCGCTTCTGAGAGCCGGAACTGGATGAACCATCATCTCTGGGGTGTTTGCGGAAGTCGTTGGGGGTGTTCATGTCCTCTGCTTTGATGGCCTTGTTGACAAGGACCTGGAAGGTGGCAAAGTCATGAAGATTGAGCTCACGACGAAGTCCAGTGTTGAGGCCACGACGGAACCTCTCTTGTTTCTTAGAGTCGGTGGAGACTTCTTCGGTAGCATAACGAGCAAGTCGGTTGAACTCACGACTGAACTCGTCAACGGTCCTTCTGCCTTGGGTGAGGTTACAGAACTCCTCACGCTTGCGGTCCATAAGACCCTTGGGAATGTGGTGCTCACGGAAGGACGTGCAGAACTCCTCCCAAGATGCAGGCGGTCCAACGGGACGCATATTCAGAAAGTTCTCCCACCAAGAGCTAGCTGCACCTTTGAGGTGATAGGTGGCATAGCTGAACTTGTCACCCGTTGCAACACGGCCTGCTTGGAGCTTCCTCTCGATGCTGCGAAGTCAGTCATCGGCGTCAAGGGGCTCGGTGGAGTAACTAAAAACCGGGGGATGAAGTCGGATGAAGTCATTCAGGGACACCAACTCATTGCGCTGCTGAGTGGTGTTGCGAGCAATGACTTCCAACAGATGGTGAGAGTCTCGGCGGTTCCTCTCGACCTCCATCAGAACCTGAGCCATCGTGGGTGGGGGTGGAAGTTTGCCTTCCTCTTGGTCATTCCCACGACCTTGGTTACGACCAACCTGGCCACGGGTTCCTTGAGACATCCTGAAGGAAAAACCAAAGTCAAACAGAGTTGATTGGGAGAGTCTAAACAAGGTATTGAAGTACTGGAAGGATTACAGAGTAAAGGAAGTAATCATCTTGACAACATGGTGATAAAAGCATACAAGCCATATATTCACAAGCTGTCATACAAACCATACATCGTTTAGTACAAGCACTAAGCTAATACAAACGTGATGAAGATGATACATCCTTCAGAGGCACTCTGACTTCCTATACATTATTTATCTAAGCCTCTGGAACTTAGACACCTTGCTTACAATATACTAAGTTAATACTACATCATCACTAAGTAAGACCACAGGCGGTCTCACTCATCTCCATCTCCATAGTAGTCCTCATAAAAGTTACCCGCGTATCCCGGTAGCTGGAGGTGACCATCGGAAAACACGGAGGCTTGTGGACCTTGATATCCATTTGGGCAAGGATGGGGCCTAGGTCCAGCGTAGGGTGGAAGCAAAGGACCACGGGGTGGAAAAATGCCTCCAATCTCGGGCCAAGCAACTCGAGAAGGCATCTGAGTCCTCACTGGATAGATCGCATCAAACTTAACTGATCCCACGCTCACAAAGGGTGCCAAGAGTGTCAGTGCTCGATACAGACGAACACGGGTGGCGTGGAGCTCGAAACGGAGAGCGCGTGCATCACGATCTCTGTCACTAGCAAACCTAGCAGTCATCTGAAGTGCGGGATCCTCTGCAGAGTGATCTGAGTAGAGTCCGGTGTAATATCCCTCTTCTCCTGGAAGTGCAGCAGGGATATAGCGGAAAGAAGTCTCTCTCAGCAAAGTGTGCTCCTCTCTCAGCAGTGTCATACATGAGTATGCAGCATCCTGCACAACCATGTTCTCGGTAATGCCAATGCCATGTCCAAAGTGGGTAGGCTGAGTGACTCCAACTTGGTGCGGGTAGATCCGAACAATGCAGTGGAACTGCGTCTGGTTGAAGTCGTGGAACTGCTCCTCGACGGTGTACTCAGGGTACCACCGATATCCCACATAGGACATCATCTCGATCAACGTGGCGGGATGGCCACGCACACCGAGGCACCTGGTCAAACGAACAATCTGTCGAGGGGGAAGATCTGCCATCTGAAACAGAAGGAGTTTGCAAATGCATCAGATTATGAGATAAACCTGGAATGACTCGGACAGCATAACGGCTGTAATTGCAAGAAAAAGACAATTTCTTACAACATGGAAACGGCACTTACATACGATGTAATAAAACAGGGAGCATAACCATTCTAACAAACCGATCACAACTTTCCTACGGCTACAAGGAAGCAAACAACGAGATGTTCTAATCAGACAGAGAAGAGCCTAGTCCTATCTTCCCGTAGAATAAGATGAGGGTGACTCAGAACTCAGAACGAAGGGGGTAAGGAGAAAAAAGAAGCCTTACGTTGTTCCCTTATATACCCAGAGTAACTATATAACTATAGCAAGCTAGACTCAACTTCGGCCAAGGCTACTAGTCCTACAGTCAGTCCTGCTCTGATACCAAGTCTGTCGGGACCCGGGGTTAGCGTATGCAAGTACAGCTAAGACATAGTCATATGGAGAGCCGAGAACCGTACCCACTTGTCTAAGCAGACAAGGCCAAGCACATAACGTTCTCGGAAAGCATCGTACGTGAGGGGCATCCCATCCAGGCCGGATGATCAATTGAGATGGGTCCTCATCGTCCGCACACAAGTCTAATGATATGGGTGGTGAACTCCCATATTCAAAGACAAGTCGCCTCAACCATACTATCGACTATCTCAAAACTCTTACATAGACTTACTCCAGTCCGATCACTTAGTCGGGGTCTAGGGCGGGCTCGATCATACCACAAAGTGTGCACGAGACGGAGTCTCGAACAATCGCATCGCAATGCCCCAAGCTACGCACATCTAAGGGCCACTTGGTGTATGAAAGACCGCCAGCCAGAACACAACTAAGGTCTCGAAAACCCATACAAATACATGCATGTTATAAACATACACGCAGCACACATGCCTTGTATGAACAGCAGGTACCATTGCAATTCTCTACAAAGTGTACAATTTTATTGATAACTCTTATAGAGTGCAAACAGAGATCACAAACATGTGATCCAACATTACAACACACACGGAAGCAAATTATGTCTGAGTACAGACAAGTTTAACAAATGGCTTAAGAAGCCTTATTTAAACACAAGCCCTCCACGAGGGAAACCAGTCGTCTGACTGGGACTAGACTAGTTGGTCTTCAGTCGTCCAGCTCGATGAAGAAGCCACCTTCGGGGTCAGTGGCATCATCTAAAACATAGATTAAGCAAACGTGAGTACAAAGTCGTACTCAGCAAGACTTACATAGGAACTATACTACTCATGCACATGTATCAAGGTAAAGGAAGGTGGGGTTCACTTGCAGAAGTGCCAGCTTTGACTTGGCTAATCCTGAACTACGAGTACCAGACTTTGAGGTAAGAAGCGTACACGAGTCCACTACCTTCTCCAAACAATTACACCACTATGGTGCCTTCCTCGACTTCCCCACGAGAAAGCACGCCATAGCACTCACACTTATCTTGGTGTGTTTTAGAAGTATCCAGTTCAAGTTGTCTAATAATCAAGCTAAGCTTTCCAAGCAGTCCATAACCGCGGACGCGGCTATTCGAATAGTTTTGTTAACCCTGCAGGGGTGTACCGCTACACACACATGATCATCATTTACCGCCTTTGATCTCGACACCATTCAAGGGGTGCCAGCGAGGATGCTCACCACAACTGTTACCTCATAGCCGATCTAGTCTGAGAAAGCCGCCTACTTGGGTTGGTTACCACAATCGTGAACCCGGCCGGTTTACCGAAGTGGACCCAAGTGATGTGTGCGTGGTGCATAAGCCGGTCTCGGATGAGCCGTGCTCTCACTTAGCAACCAGGCCACAGACCTACCAGAACTCCGAACTATTGCGACATCTGGACATCGAAAGGGATGAGTTAGTAAGTTGAGAGGGGTCAGTGAGCCCAATGTGTGGTTGTACTCTTCATCTTGGATCACCACACAAGAACTCGTACTAGGGCGGTGTTCAACGAGACAACCCACCGTGTACTCCTACACAGCCTCTCATCGTTCACCTTGTATTAGGGTCGATTCACCAACACTTTTCTACCATCATCAACATGATCATTCCCATCCCGACTCACATCACAGTAACAACATGGTATCATACTAAGCATGCAATAAGCAGTAACATTGCAGGGGCCACATGATATCAATCAACTCCTACATTTGCTAGGATTGTGGTTTGCTTACTACTGTGACAAAATGATAGGTCATGCAAAGTAATGGGTTCATCTATGCGGTAGAAACGAATCATGGTGATCATCCTAAACAATGCATAAGCGAGACATGAGAGGGAAGTGGGATTTTATCGACATGATCAATGGGGGTTTGCTTGCCTTGCTGACTTGGTTCGGGTTCTGGGTCTTCAACGAACGGGACAGCCTCCTGCTCCGGTTCCACCTCTACTCGACAAACAAAGCACGAAGTAGCAATCAATATGAATGCAATGCTCAAGCACATGATTGAATGTTGAAACTTGAAGTATAAGTTTTGATGTGTGAGGCAATTCCATTTAAGTGGAGTATATTTCATTTGAAATGCAAATTCAAACTCCACATTTGAATTCAACTTAACCCAGTTGCATGTGACATTGTTTGATCATTTTGAACCTTTTGGAAATGTGTATGATATGCCTCTGAAGTGTGGTTGAATTGTATCATAATTCCATGGTTCAAGTTGCAAAATCATTTGAATTGAATTTGAATTAATTCCAAATAATTCAAATGACATATGCTACTGGTCCCATTTTAAAATCAACTCCAACATAGTTGAAAGTTTCATATTTGGAAAGATAATTTTCTCCTGATCATTTTTCATATATTATTTGTCCAATTTGGAGTTAATATGAATTTTCTATGAATTTCCAAATTTGGGGTATTTTCTGGAATTTCTGGAATTCTTTTAATTCAAATAATCTCTGGAAATTCATTTAAATTGATTTACTGCGTCAGTGCTGACGTCAGGGGGGCGCTGACAAGAGGGTCCCACCTGGCAGTGGCTGGGTGAGTTAATCCGTTGGGTTAATTAATCCAGTGGCTTAATTAAGCCACTGGGCCCACTGGTCAGTGACCCAAGGGGTCATTAGGCGAGTGATTAAGGGAGGGGGTTTGGCTGACACGCCGGCGGCTAAACGCCGGCGACTGGACCGCGGCGGCGCTGCACGGGGAGGGTGCTCCCGGCCACCATTTGGCACGGGGAGAGCACGGGATGGCTCCTCGAGCTCGTCTGCGTCTCGTGGTGAACTCGGCGGACCTTGGGGGGCACCGGAGCTGCGCCGACGACGACCGTTGGCGGCGGCCGTGGATCGGTCTAGAGGCAGTAGATGATTTCGTGCATCAAAACGGACGGGAAGTAGCGCGTTGAGATGCTGGGGTGGAGGGGAACATAACGCACGCTCTGGCTGAGACGAAGGGGCACAGGGGCGACCTCGAGCTCATCCATGGCGGAGGCCATGCTCGGCTTTCATGGAAAAACGCAAAGGAGAAGGAGAAATACTCCGGGGTTGGTCGGGGCGGATGTAGAAGCTCACCCTGAAGCTAGCAGAGGAGTCAGGGAGGTCGGGGAGGTCGTGGTGGCGGCGAATTCGACGACGGCGACTTGCGGGTCCGACGACTCCTCGGTAAAATAAATAGCTAGGCATTTTATTAAATGTTGAAAAAATTTATGTGGCTTCATAATAATATAGAATAGCCACTCATAAAGTTTCAACATTTTTAAAATTCAAATGATTTGAATTTTAAATCAAATAGGGGTATTTCTTTAATTCCATGGCACTGTTTGAATATTTGAAAAATCTATGAGCATGGGGTGGGTCCCACATCACTTGACATGTGATCACACTCATTTATAAGACTTTTCAAAATTCTAACATGAATTTTTGGAGAAGATTTTTATCTGGCCTTTTGAATTAATTCATCTGGGGGGTGTTCCTTCTCCCATTTGCTTTTGAATTTGAATTTCCTTTGATTTCTTTCATGAATGCAAAGTGAAATTGATCCTATCACATTACCTAACAGAGGGTTCTGACAAGTTGCAAGCCCCACCCAAAGTGTAAACCCAAAGCAACATACAACTGCATTAAAAAGCACTTTGCGTAAAGTAAACAATCCTTGTAACCGTGGTTACAAGCACCGTTGTTTTCCCCCTTGTGGCAACAACACATCCCCTAGACTCATGTTTCTGTCACTCAAGCGTGTCATCGGGGGCCATGAACCCACAATCGAGCACAACGTTCCCTCTTGGAGTCACTACCTACTACTTGGCCAAAGCAATAAACAGCAAGGGAGAACATGCAAGAATTACTTAGGAACAAAAATATAAGAGATAAAAACCAAATATATTACTCTATAACAATCTGAACATAATCTCATAATCCATCAGATCCCATCAAACTCAGCATAGCAACAGCATAAATATTACAAAGGTTCCTCGATCATGTAGGGAAGCTCACGAGGTTTAAACAATGAAGATCAAAAAGGGGAGGAGAACATCACATAGCTACTGATCACGGACCCATGGTCCAAGGAAAACTACTCACGAGACATCCAGGGAGCATCCATGGTGGAGAGGAGACTCCCGGAGGTCAATCCTCCCTCCGACAGGGTGCCGGGAAGAGGTCTTCTGGTGCTCCCAATCTCGGAAGCGCGGCGGCGGCGGAACAGAGGCGAGTTTGTGAAATAGGGTTCTGTCTTCGGAGTTTCCCCGTGACGGAGAATAAATAGGCGAAGGGGGGCAGCCAGAGGTGGACCAGGGGCTCCAGGCGCCCCCCTGGCACGGCCAAGGGTGGGGCCGCGCCGGGTGGCCGCCTGGGCCCCCCTGGCTCCCCTCAGGCCCCTCCAGGGCTCTTCGCGAAGCTTCCTTCACGCTGATTTTTTATCTGAATTTTCTCGAATTTTTCTGGCACTTTTTATATGGGGGAAAACTGAAATAGAAAAACAACAGAAAACAGGAACTAGCACTGGGGTGCACTGAGTTAATAGGTTAGTCCAAATATGATCAAAAGTATATGAAAGTTTATCTAGATCATAGCAATATCACACAAAACATGCATGGAGCAAGCAGAAATTATAGATACGTTTTGGACGTATCAACATCCCCAACCTTAATTCCTGGTCGTCCTCGAGTAGGTAAATGATAACTGCATAATTTCTGTGGTGACATGCTAGCAACCATAAAAGAACTTTGAAAAGTAAAGCAATCAAGGTTAGAGATTCAATTCAAGTCATAACAAGCAAGAGTCTATATTAGCATTGAAACAAGTAACAAAAGAACATTAGGTGCAAGAGCTCTCGCTGTCCGTGACTCGAATGTCTCCAAATGGTGTTTGCGTGCAAGAAGGGGGATAGGGAATACGAGAAAAAAGTATTTTTGTGTTGAGAACTCCATCTACTAAAGTTTCACACTTGGTCTTCTTCGGAATCTTATCTTGACTCGTCCCCAGACCACTAGCCAGGTACAAGTCAATTTGATCCACTCCTTTTTCAATATTTTGAGCACTCATGCAATGGATGAGCGTAAGCATGAGAGTTGACACTTAGGATGGAAAAGAAGGAAATACGGAGGAGGAAGACAAAGAGGGTGAGAAAGGCTCACATCAATGAGAACAATCATAGGCAAGAGATGCCAAATGATAGATATGATGTGAGGAGTAGGGATTGCCATGCAACGGATGCACATACGAGCTAAGAAGCTCTCCAAAGGAACTAGTGGGGGTGCATCTAACTTTCTCGCTCATAAAGACCTAGAGCTCGTTTGAGGAGGCTCATCCTTGGAATATGCAAGCCAAGTTCTATAGTGTAAAGGTCCCCACATAGCTATATGCATAATGATCATCTCTATGGATTACAAGGATATAGAGGGAGTACTAGTGTGGATCTCTCAAAAGGATAGTAGTGTTGCCCCTTTCTCTCTTTTTTATTTTTTTTCTCTTTTTTCTATTTTTTTGTATTTTTTTGGTGGCCTCAATAGCTCTTTCTATTTAACTCTCATTTGTCCTCTTTGGGATCTTTTAATGTGTCCACTTTGGGATCTTTTCCTCACTTAAGGGCAACACTCTAATTTACAAGAAGGTAAAGGAGATCTTTCACACTTTACAAGGTACTCAAAATCATAAAAAATATGTAACTAACATGATGTATGCAATGTATGTCGCTGCCAGTGTAGCAGGAACATGTATGACATGAAGATCAAGTCATGAAGAGGTGGAAGTTGCATGGCAATGTAACTCTGAAAGGCTACGGAAATGCCTTGATAGGTAGGTATGGTGGCTGTTTGGAGGAAAGATATAAGGGGGTTTATGATGACAGAGCATATCATGCCAAGGGTTTGGATGTACCGGCGAAGGTGGACACCAACTCTCGGAGTGAGAAGAAGGCAATGCACGGCACGGAAGAGGCTAGCAAAATATGGGAAGGTAGAAGTGTCAACTTTCAATACTTACATTAGTCCGAAGAACTCATGCACTTATTATCGGTAACTCTCAATCTAATAAGGAGGTTCAAAAAGAGACAAGTACCCCGAGGAGGAGTGTATGGGGGTTTGGTTATCCTTGCGCATCCTCGACTCATGGTACGTGAGTGTACTCTAATATTCGATCCCTCCAAAGATTAGTGATCCATCTAGTAGCTAGAGTTCTCAACTAGTTTTGTAGGTTTTGAAAATAAACACGGATTGCCCAAAATACGACACCTATCATTAATAGGCTAGAGCTCTTGACACCAAAAGTTCAAACATTACTCACATCAATACCTCAAAACCATTGCAAGTTACCACTAGAAGAAAATAGCAACCTCAATTACCTACTTTCAAGACAAGACACAACTCAGTGCAACAACCAACTCTATTTAATAAGATAAACATGAAAACTAAAAAGAGTTCCAGCAACAAACTAAACAAAAGCCAAGGCTCTTGCTAAAGAAAAACTAAGACTAAAACTAAACAAGGCAGTAGCTATGAAAAGATAAAGAACACACAACATCAGAAAGATAAGCAGGAAAAATCCTATGATGTGTTCTAAATTTTGAAAGTGGAGCGTGTTTCTCTCCCACACAAAGTAAGAAGGGATCTAACTTGTTATGAACAGCAAGCAAAGCTACAAGACTAAAAACAAAACCTAAGAGCGAGACGCTCCAAGCATAGCACATAACGCATGAAGTGATAAAAATATAGTGAGACGAAGGACAAACTGATGATTGTTGATGGAGAAGGGGATGCACGGGGGCATCCCCAAGCTTAGACGCTTGAGTCTCCTTGAATATTTGTTGGGGATGCATGGGGGCATCCCCAAGCTTGAGCGCTTGACACTCCTGGATTTTCTCTCATCATCTTCCATCGCACACTTGAAAACTCCCTTCATACATAACTCATCATAAGCTGATTAGAGAGGTTAGTACCCTTAATAAATAATTTTTCCCCACTGGATATAAAGATAATATTGAAGAGCTACTGTTTATCAAGAGTGCCAAAAAGTTTTTGCAAAGAAAAAGCAAGCTTAAGGTTTGCAAAAGTAAGGAGAGACAAAACGTGGCAGAATCTGTGAAAAATAGAACAGCAGGTAGTAAAGAATTTTTTAGGGGCACTTCTGCAACTCAAATCAAAAAACTCAGAACATACGAAAGTTTCGTAATTGTATAGAGCATACTGTGTAAGAATTTCAGCTCAAAAAGATGAACTGGGATTTTTCTGGAATTTTTCTGGTCACGAGGACAGAATCTGTTTTCTGGACAGCATGTCACCACTTTTACTTCCCTTGCCGTAAGAGGCTATAACTTGGCACAAAGTTGAAAAATAAAGATACAATGATGTTGCTACAGTAGTAACAATCATCAAGACATAACAAAAGCAAAAATCAAAACCTAAATTCGTTGCGGACTGCCTCCCGAAAGCGCTTTCTTTATGCCTTTAAGCTAGGCATGAAGCAAAAGGAGAATCAAGTTTTATCAAGAGAAAGAGAATAACTAGCCCGTGTAACGGACTCAAAAGGTAACTTGATTTTCTTTCTAGGGAAGTGTTCCATCCCATTTTTGAATGGGAATTGGAATTTTATATTCCCCTCTTTCGTGTCAATAACCGCACCAACGGTGCGAAGAAAAGGACGTCCCAAAATAATTGGACATAAAGGTTCACACTCTATATCAATAACAATAAAATCAACGGGAACATAGTTGTCATTGACAATGATAAGAACATCGTCGATCTTCCCCAAAGGTTTCTTTACGAAAGAATCAACAAGACGAACACCAAAAGAACAAGGCTCAAAGGGCTTCAAATCAAACATATCAAATATTCTTTTGGGCATAACGGAGGTACTAGCTCCAACATCACATAAAGCATAGCAAGAGAAGTTATTTAATTTAATTTTGATCATAGGATCCCAACCATCATCTAGCTTCCTAGGTATGGAGGCTTCTACTCTAAGCTTCTCCTCCCTAGCTTTAATGAGAGCATTTGTGATATGCTCGGTGAAGGCAAGATTAAGTGTGCTAGTGTGGGGGTCTCTAGACATTTTGTGTAGCAAACTAATAACTTCTGAGAGGGTACAACTATCAAAATCAATATCACTACTATCAAAGGTGGTAGTAGTGTCATCTAGGCTCACTTGTTTTAAACCCTCTATGTTCATAGGAGTTTCTTTATCTACGGTTGAGGTATTAGCATCACCATTAATAGGTCCAACGGTACTAGGAGTGCATTGGGTGCTAATAGTTTGAGTGTCCCAACAATTTGGATAGTGGCAACTGTGTGGTGTGTAGGAAGGCTCTTAATTCTATCCTCTTCCTCTTTTTCTCTAGCCCATCTCTCTTTAAGTTTAGCCATAATCCTAATATTTTCATTAATTTGTAATTGGATAGCATTAATTGGAGTGGCCTTATTCTCCTCAAGGGGAGAGGTTCTAATTTTAAGCATCTCAATATCAAGGGCTAAGATTTCTACCTTCAAATAGAGATTATCTATTTTAGCTAATTTCTCTTCTACATTTTTGTTGAAGGCTTTTTGGGTAGTGATAAAGTCTCTAAGCATGCTTTCTAATTCAGAAGAGGGGTTCTTGTTGCTAGGGTAAGTGTTGTTGTTCCCATAGTTGGATGGAAACGGTCTAGGATTGCTAGCAAAATTTCCCCTATAAGCATTGTTGTTGAAGTTGTTTCTAGCAATAAAGTTCACATCTACTTGTTCTTGAGCAACCAAAGAATTCAAAGGAACATCATGAGGATCAATAGAGGGTGGCTTGGTAAGTAGAGACATAATTAAGTCAACTTTTTCATTGAGGGAGGTAATTTCCTCGACAGAATTGACCTTCCTACCTGTTGGAGCGCGTTCGGTGTGCCATTTGGAATAATTGGTCATCATTTCATCGAGAAGCTTCGTGGCAGCACCAAGTGTAGTTGACATAAAGGTTCCTCCCGCGGCCGAATCTAACAGGTTCCGCGAGGTAAAGTTCAAGCCTGCATAAAAAGTCTGGATAACCATCCAAGTAGTCAAACCATGTGTAGGGCATTTCTTAACAAGAGATTTCATTCGTTCCCAAGCTTGGGCAACGTGTTCATTATCCAATTGCTTAAAATTCATAATATTACTCCTCAATTGGATAATCTTAGCAGGTGGGTAGTACTTCCCTATAAAAGCATCTTTGCACTTGTCCCAAGAATCTATGCTATTCCTAGGCAAAGATTGAAACCAGATTTTAGCATCTCCCCTTAAAGAGAAGGGAAAGAGCTTGAGCTTAACAACATCACCTTCTACTTCTTTGTACTTTTGCATATCACATAATTCAACAAAATTATTCGAGTGTAAAGCAGCATCATCTCTAGCACCAGAGAATTGATCTCTCATAACAAGGTTTAGCAAAGCAGGTTTAAATTCATAAGAGGTAGTTGAAGTGGCAGGTGTGGCAATGGGAGTGCAGATAAAGTCTTGGTTGTTGTGACTAGTGAAGTCACACAACTTGGTATTTTCAGTGGAACCCATAGTGGCAGCAAGTGTGGCAGATTTTTTTGTAATTTTTGATAAAAGACACAAAGATAAAAACTGAAAGATAAACTAAAAAGACTAAAAAACAAAGGTAAAGGGTAGTGTGCAACTCCCCTATCTTAGCAATCGGAGTCCCCGGCAACGGCGCCAGAAATTCGCTTGATGGCTTCTCGCCCTTCGTTGGTTACCCCAAGTGGAAGGTGGAGATGTAGCGCAGCAGCAAGTTTCCCTCGGTGAAGATACCAAGGTTTGTCTCCAATTGGACTCCAGAGATGATAAGTAGGTGTCAGCGGCGCGACTGACGTGGACTTGCACACAGACACAGATAACTTTGTTCCCAACGAAGTTCAGAGAGGTTGTCAATCTCTCCGGTCTTGTTGTTTACAAAGGGTAAAACACAAGGGATAATGATGGCAAGTAAAAGAAATAAAGTAAAGATAGCGTGGAAACAGTAATAAGGATATGGACCGGGATACGTGATGTTCACTAGTGATGTCTCTCTCCCAAAAGACGATAAAACTGCTATGGGAGGTAAACAAATTACAGAAGGGCAATTGACAGGATTATGAACGCACCGCAATGCTAACTATGCTACAAAAGAAAGGAAGAGGTTCAAAAGCACAGGCAGTACGCCAAAATAAGTAGACCGAAATCCAACTGCATCTACTACTAATCATCCACCTTGAGATATCTATCTAGAACATCTCGCTAGTATTAAGTTGCGAACCCAAAGTGTAAACCCAAAGCAACAGAAAACTGCATTAAAAAGCACTTTGCGTAAAGTAAACAATCCTTGTAACCGCGGTTACAAGCACCGTTGTTTTCCCCCTTGTGGAAACAACACATCCCCTAGACTCATGTTTCTGTCACTCAAGCGTGTCATCGAGGGGCATGAACCCACAATCGAGCACAACGTTCCCTCTTGGAGTCACTACCTACTACTTGGCCAAAGCAATAAACAACAACGGAGAACATGCTAGAATTACTTAGGAACGAAAATATAAGAGATAAAAACCAAATATATTACTCTATCACAATCTGAACATAATCTCATAATCCATCAGATCCCATCAAACTCAGCATAGCAACAACAGAAATATTACAAAGGTGCCTCGATCATGTAGGGCAGCTCATGAGGTCTAAACAATGAAGATCAAAGAGGGGAGGAGAACATCACATAGCTACTGATCGCGGACCCATGGTCCAAGGAAAACTACTCACGAGACATCCGGGGAGCATCCATGGTGGAGAGGAGACTCCCGGAGGTCAATCCTCCCTCCGGCAGGGTGTCGGGAAGAGGTCTTCTGGTGCTCCCGATCTCGGAAGCGCGGAGGCGGCGGAAAAGAGGCGAGTTTGCGAAATAGGGTTCTGTCTTCGGAGTTTCCCCGTGACGGAGAATAAATAGGCGAAGGGGGGCAGCAAGAGGTGGACCAGGGGCCCCAGGCGCCCCCCTGGAGCGGCCAGGGGTGGGGCCGCGCCGGGTGGCTGCCTGGGATCCCCCTGGCTCCCCTCTGGCCCCTCCAGGGCTCTTCGCGAAGCTTCCTTCACGCTGATTTTTTATCTGAATTTTCCCGAATTTTTCTGGCACTTTTTATATGGGGGAAAACTGAAATAGAAAAACAGCAGAAAACAGGAACTGGCACTCGGGTGCACTGAGTTAATAGGTTAATCCAAATATGATCAAAAGTATATGAAAGTGTATCTAGATCATAGCAATATCACACAAAACATGCATGGAGCAAGCAGAAATTATAGATACGTTTTGGACGTATCAGTTAGTAAGTTGAAGCCGAAGTTATTGTGAAAAAGCTCAGCTCGAATCAAAACCCAGTGAGAAGCCTTTGAGGAGAAATCTCATGAGCACTGAGTTAAGCTTCAGTGGAAAATACTTTGTACTTTCCGCCTCCGAATCAAAACTCAAGCTGTGAGTCAGCCTTACTTTTTCTGCAAGTAAAGTTGCGCATTGATGACAAATCCAACCGTTGTGGACACGCGTCAAGATGTCGCTTCGGGTTAGATCAGTCATTTTTCACCTTGGAATTGCCACCTATAAATACGCCGCCCCCGCCTTCATTTGTTGGTTGGTTGCTCAGTGATTATTCCCAGAGAGAGACTGAAGAGAGAATCCCAAGAAATATACCGAAGCTAAACCAATATCCAACCACCGAATCCAGAGTCCTATTGATCTGAGATGATTCACTATGACTTAGGTGGAAGTTTGATAGACTTTTTATCTTGGAGGACTACAAGCCTCCTATACGGTTAGAGAGTCGACTTCAGAGAGCGAAGAGTAATTGTCGCCTCGAAGCTCAAGTTTGTCAAAGGTTTCGGAGATTCCCTGAATAATCTACCCCGAGTCAAAACTGACCAAGCTCAAGGAGATTGGTGCAGTGGAGAATATGACGGAGAGAGATTAGCTCTTGTGTTCAATCACAAGTCCCTCGAACCAGATGTAGCACTTTGCAGAATGTGAACTGATCGAACAAACATCGCTGTGTCCAGGCTCATTTTACCTTCCAGCACCTACATTCTGTAACTTTGCTCTTGATGTTGTGCTTCGTTATGTTTTTTTTCACTGTCATTTGCTTCACTTAATAGTTGTGCTTCATAAATTTTGTTTAGCTTCCAGTTTGTTGTTCTTCCATTTGATTGCGTTTTGCTTCACTTCAAAGATTTGGTCAAAATTTTTGAAGTGATCATTCACCCCCTCCCCCTATGATCACATCCTTGGTCTTTAAATTGGTATCAGAGCTAGACACTTCCTACACTCTACATGTTTTGGATTAACCTCCTGGAGTGTTGCCAAGTATGACTTTTGCAGCTGTTCGCTCTGGTTAACCCATTCCTGTTTAAAAATGGAAGGACTATCCTTATTGGAAGGACAAGATGAAGAGGAACATCAATGCTATCAATTCTTCCTCCTGGGAAGTTGTCAAGAATGGAGTTCAAATCATGGACAAGAATGCTCTCACCGCTGATGAGACGAAGAATATGGCTCTTGATTCAGAAGTCTGGGTATTCATCACGAATCATTTGACTCCAGAAAAGTATCATGAAGTGTAGAATATCCCCTCTGCCAAAGGTGTCTGGGATTATCTAAAAAGATTGGAGAAGGTGTCTCTACTCAGAAAGATGCTAGAGTTGACACACTCCAAAGAAAATTTTATCGATTCAAGCGACTCGAGGGAGAAAATCTTACCTCCATCTGCAGCAGACTCACTACTCTCTAAAATGAGTTGATTTCCCTCGGTGCTGAAGATATCACTAGTCATATGGTGGTTAGAACTTTGCTTCGCTCTCTTGATGATTCCTTCGATCACATTGTGTTGATGATCAAAGAGAGGACTGGTTTCAGAAATCTTGTCGCTGCTGATATTCTTGAGAGACTCACTACCTTTGAGATGGAAGAAGAAGAGAAGCGAGATGTGAATGGACCCTGAAGAAGATCACATGCCCTCAAGGCAAAAGCTTCACGCCATTCTTCAACTAATGCCAGTTCTGCTTCTGGTGATGAATCTGGTGATCCTGCAAGCATTGGAAAGGTTTTGGCACTGATCATGAAGCGCTTACATCGTTTCCAAAGGAAAAGCTTCTCATCGCCGAAGAAGAATTACTCGTCTAAGAACTCAAGCAATTCTTCTCACCGCTCGTCCTCAAGAAGCTCGCCATCAAAGGACAACTGCTGCTACAAATGCAAGAAACCAGGTCATTACATTGTTTATTTCCCTCTATGGGAAATCGAAAACCAATCAAGGCATTCACACAACAGTTCCTCAAGCAAGTCTCACAAATCATCCAAAAGCTATGAGCCAAAGAAACATGAATCAAGCTCACGAAGAGACAAGTAGAAAGATTCAGATGATGACAAAAAATAAGAAGTATCACGAGAGGCGTGAGGGCTCATCTTCGAAGAATTATTCATCACGTTGAAGCAGCTCTCACCGGGCCAAATCTTATCTGGGGAAGCAAATGAACTTCGAAGAAGAAGCATCTGGATCCGAAGCTGAATCAAGGTCAGGATCAGGATCAGGATCAGAACCTGATGGTGTTCCTGTAATTTCATTTGCTTCGACTCCCGATTCAAAGTCTTCTTCCAGCTCATTCTTCAGCAACTAGAGCAGCGAAGATGAAACTCCTGCATATTGCTTCATGGCCAAGGCTAAGGTATCTTCATCCAAAGTTTCCTATGATACTTCTGATGGCTCCTCATATGATAGTGACTCTAGAATCAGTTATGCTAAGCTTGCTAAAATTGCTTCAATCCAACAAGATGAACCTGATTCACTTAGCCAAACCATTAAGAAATCAGAAACCTTGTTGATCGATGAGATAGAGAAAGGTCAAACTTTAACTAATGAGCATTCTGCTTTGAAGGAGAAGTTTGAAGAACTATCCACTCGGAATGATTCTCTTTCAGTGGATTATGAGAATCTCACTTATGAATTCCTTCAAAGAAAAATGGATAAGACAATTCATAAGTGAGATTCAATAGGAGAATTTCAGGTTTCAACTGCAAAATTGATAAGGCAATTGTTGATGAATCACTTGATTCTGACTACAAACTTATCAAGGAATCAGGAAGGAAAAGTTTCGGCCGAATACATTGGTGCCCCTCGAAAGAATGGTTTCAATAAGAGACAAATTTGGGTGCGCAAGACACTCGTTGAAAAATTTCCTGCTAACCATTCTATGCAGGGAAAGTCTTCGGTACCACCGAAACACTTCTATTCACTTCAAGAGAGAAATGATTCGCTGGTGCCTGAATCAAATGTTCCTCAAAAGGAATACTACCGTGTTGTTCGTTATGCTTATCTTCACCGTGATAATAATGATAAAATTGCCTATGCTCATTCATACCCTAACCCCTCACAGAGAAATTACATTTATGGTGTGCTTGATGGTGTTGCTCGTCAATTTGATCATTTTCTCTTTAATACTGTTGCTTCATCAAGTGCTTCCATGCCTTCTCAGTCACCTGCTCGTTTGTGGGCGGTTAAGAAGAACTAATTCTTCGGCATGGCTATGTCTCCGGTGGATCCGAATGGGTCATGGACAGTGGTTGCACTAATCATATGACCGGAGACAAATAATTGTTCACCGAAGAAAAACTCACTCAATATTCTCAGAAGTACATTACCTTCGGTGACAACAATAAGGGTAAATTTCTTGGTTTGGGTAAAGTTGCTATACCAAAGGATAAGCAAAGTGACAAAGTTATGCTTGTTCAATCTCTTGGATATAACCTCATGTCTATATTAAATCTATGTGATATGGGTATGCTTGTTCTATTTTCTGCTTCGCGTTGTGTTGTGTTTTCATAGGATGACTATACATTTGTCTTCGAGGGCTACCGAAAATGAGAATTATATATTGTTGATTTTTCTTCGGGCCCTGCCGTATCCACCTGCTTAATGGCAAAATCCTCCTCTGGATGGTTATGGAATAAAATACTTGGTCATGCAGGGATGAGAAATATTCAAACTCGAGTGAAGAAGAAGCATTTTATTGGCCTTAGAGAAGTAAAATTTGATAAGGATCGTCTCTGCAGTGTCTGTGAAGCTGGCAAGATTACAAAGAAACATCATTCAGCAAAGACAATCATGACTACTACTCGTCCTCTTGAATTGCTTCACATGGATCTTTTTGGTCCTCAAAATTATGTTAGCCTGGGAGGCAACAAGTATGGTATCGTCATTGTTGATGATTTCTCTCGCTTTACTTGGGTTTTCTTTCTGGATGACAAGAGCAAAGTTTTTGAAATCTTCACGTCATTCGCTAAGAGAGCGCAGACCGAATATGAATGGAATCTGAAGCACATCCGAAGTGATAATGGAACTGAATTAAACATACTCATATTGAAGATTTTCTTGATGATTATGGTATTACTCATGAATTCTCAGCTACTTATACACGTCAACAGAATGGTGTAGTTGAAAGAAAGAATATAACTCTTATTGAGATGGCCAGAACTATGCTTGCTAAATACAAGACTCCTATTAGGTTCTGGGCCGAAGCAATTAACACTGCATGCCATATCATCAACAAGGTTTACCTTCACAAGTTCCTGAAGAAAACGTCACATGAGCTTATCACTCGTAACAAGCCTAATGTTTCGTACCATAGGGTGTTTGGTGCTCCATGTTTTATTAGAGATAATGAATCATAGCTCTAAATTTGCCCCTAAGGCACATGAAGGTTTTCTTCTAGGTTATGGATCAAACTCTCATACTTACAGAGTGTATAACTCCCACTTTGGAAAAGTTATGGAAACTGTAAATGTAAGGTTTGATGAAACTAATGGCTCTCAAAAGGAGCATTTGCCTCATGATCTAGATGAACCTCCTCTTGATGAAGTGATCAGGTCCATGGCTATTGGAGAGATTCTCCCTGTTGAAACAAATCCTCATCAAGCTAACATGGATAATGATGATCCAATGTTCCCACACATAGCCCGGGGCGCTGGAGATCAAGAGCCTTAAGCTAATGATGTACAGGACGAAGAAGAACCCATGAAAGAAAGAAATGCAAATCCCGAAGGAAAAGCTGAACCTGAAGGACAAGCTGATCCCGAATAAAAATCTAATCCCGAAGGTCAAGCTGATCCCGAAGGAGAACCTGAGCCACAAGCAAATGAAGTAGATCTAACCCGAGTTCGAAGAAGAGTTGATGTTGATTCGATCCTCGAAGACATTCGTCAACCAGGTCATCCCACTACTCGATCTCGCACTTGTTTAGCTAACTTTTATGGAAATTTCTCGTTTGTCTCCATGCTAGAACCGTCAAAAATTGATGAAGCCATGAAGGACTCAGACTGGTTAACTGCAATGAATGAATAACTTAACCAATTTAAGAGAAACAGGGTTTGGTCATTACTTGAGAGACCTGATCCCACGAAGCATAATATCATTGGCACAAAATGGATTTTTCTCCACAAGCAAGATGAAGATGGTATAGTGCTAAGATACAAAGCTCGACTAGTTGCACAAGGGTACACCCAAGTCGAAGGTATTGAAGTTGGCCAAACTTTGCTCATGTTGCTCGTCTTGAATCCATTCGTGTTATGCTTGCCTTTGCCAATTTCAATGGTATTCTGTTGTATCAAATGGATGTCAAAAGTTCTTTTCTTAACAGTGAAATCGAGGAAGAAGTATATGTTATGCAGCCTCCAGGTTTTGAAGACACTAAGAACCCTGATATGGTGTACAGGTTACACAAATCCCTTTATGGGTTGAAGCAAGCACCTCGTGCTTGGTATGAAACCCTGAAGGATTTCCACCTGAAAAAGGGCTTCAAACCTGGAACAACTGACCCAACTCTTTTCACTCGTTCTTATAATGGTGATCTATTTGTGTGTCAAATATATGTAGATGATATTATATTTGGTTTAACTAACCCTGATATCTGCGAAGAATTTGCTAAAATGATGTCAAAGAAATATGAAATGTCTATGATGGGTGAATTGAAGTTTTTCCTCGGACTTTAGATTCGACAACAGAAAAATGGCACATTTATTTCTCAAGAGAAATATCTTAAAGATTGCCTAAAGAAGTTTGGTCTTAATGATTGCAAAACTATCAAGACACCCATGCCTACAAATGGCTTCCTGGATGCAGATGAGAAGGGGAAACCCTTTGATCAGAAGAAATATCGGTCTATGATTGGTTCTCTTTTATATCTATGTGCATCTAGACCTGAAATTATGCTTTCAGTATGTATATGTGCTCGTTTTCAGGCGAATCCAAAAGAATCACATCACATTGCTATAAAGTGAATCCTTCGATACCTGGCCCACACACCTTCATTGGGTTTATGGTATCCCAAAAGCGCTCAGTTTGGTCTAATTGGATATTCTGATTCGGACTGGGTTGGTGATCGAGTTGATCAAAAATCTACCTCAGTCACTTGTCATTTTTTGGGTAGATATCTTGTGTGTTAGGCTTCGAAGAAAAAAAACTGTGTATCTATATCTATTGCTGAAGCCGAATACATTGCTGCTGGCTCATGTTGCACTCATATCCTCTGGCTTAAGCAGACGCTGAAAGATTATGGAATACATGTGAAGAAAATTCCCCTTCTATGTGATAATGAGAGTGCTATCAAAATTGCTCACAATACTGTGCAGCACTCTTGCACGAAGTATATTGATATTCGTCATCATTTTCTTCACGATCATGTTCAGCGTGAAGACATTGTGATTATCCATGTCAGAACTGAAGATCAACTAGCAGATATTTTCACGAAACCATTGGAGGAGAAAAGGTTATGTGCGTTGCATTGTGAGCTAAACATCTTAGACTCACGCAATGTTCTGTAAGTCTGAAACTCTACCTCATCTGTACATATTCATTTACTTTCTTTCAGTGTTTTGTTTTGTTTTTCTTTGTGCTTCCTGTTATGTCTTTTTGATTCGTTTGGATTTGTCCTCTATGCTTATCACCTTTAGCTTCGATGATGTTTTTCTTTGAGGTGATAAGTTTCGGACCCTACCCCTTATGATCTTCTTCTCTCTTACTCTATCTAGTCTAAAATGATCAAGCATATTTGAAACGATATGCATTCTGCTTCGAACGTCATTGAGTTCTGAATTAAAAGGCTATCAACTTTTCTCGAAGTTTTTACTCTCGGTCGAGTGTTCTGATTCGGCCGTTGAGATCCGTCAATAAAGATCCGTTGAGATCTTCTCGTGATCCGCCACAAAATCCTCGCCACAGAAACCGAAGAGGCAACCGCTGGGAACCGTTCGATACGATCTGACAGATCCGTCAAACCGGCCTATATAAGGCACCCTTTCCCCAGCGAAACCAAACCCCTCACTTCGTCTCTCTCGCGTCCCTCTTGCTCCCGTGCGCGCCGCCGTGCTCCTCTCGCTCCCGCCGTCGACTTTGTCGCTTCGCTGCCGGAAGGACGCCGTCAGGAGTCTTCCATGTTGTCGAGAGCATCATCCTCACCGCTCCCGTCGTAGTAGTGGTCCACCGCCACCGATTTAGGGTACACTGGACTCGATCCAATCTTTACCTCATCGTGAACTCTTCTGTGAGATTGGACTGGATTTCTTAGTGTTTGTTGTTGATTTTCAAGGGTTGCTCAGATCTTGTGATTTTCTTGCTCCGTGAGAAACTTGTTTGTAGCATCCAAAAGCTATCACTCTGATTCAGGTTAGATCTGCGTATTGATTCTTCAATTTGTCTGTCCTGTGCTAGGTCACTTTGTTCCAAATTGTTCTAGCTCAGTACAATATAGATTGCAAATCAAAACACCTTATCCTGAATATCTTGTCAAAATGTATTTGTCAAAACCTTTGTTGGTGCTTGATTATGCCTATCCCTTTTCCCTCGTTCCTATCTCTTCTTCATAGGATGTCTGGCGAAATGGAGTTTGCTGATGAGTCTCCCGTGCTCGAAGAAAATTCTCAGCCTGTTGTGGAGAAGGAAGATCCGAAGCAGAAAAGGAAAGGAGGCCGGACAAAAGAGCTCAACAACGCTCGAGGCATTCCATCGAGGCATTCCACTGGCAGTCTGAGAAAACTTTAGGTTTGACACACCCGATGAAGAAACTTCCCATGAGAGGAAGATCAGACTGCAAGGGATTCACCGCTACTGGGCAATCCGCTGGTACTAGTACAAGAAGATTCCCGAAGGAAAATGGGCCATGCAATTTGCCTTTAGCCCACCGTATCAGTACTGCATGCATATGGCCAGCAAATACAATACAACAAACCGCCACCTCTACTATCCCGTGCCACCAAAGGAACCTCACCCCTCTACTAACATGAATCTTTTCCCTGAGGTGAAGTTGTTCTAGCAGAAAAGCTTCGCAAGAAGAAAGCGAAGGAAGCAGCCAAGCTGCGCGAAGCTGAACTTGCTGGAGAACAAACCAGCGTTCCGAAGAAAAAGTCTCGAAAGATGAAGAAGAAGGTCGCATCACCTCCCCTTGCCTTCACTTATGAAGAGCAAGCAAATCTGGTTGAAGCAGCTCTTCACGACTCCACTTCAAACGAAGAGGAAGAAGATGATCCTGCCAGCCATGCTGATGATGAGTCTGAAAAGGCTCATGTTGCTCCCCCCAGGGAAAAGCTTAATGCTACCCTGAAGAAGAAGCTTTGAGGAAAAAACTGCTTCAAGAGGGATTCAGATTCATGACCCTAATGATATGGTCATCGACACCACCCACCTGGTTGTCGAGAAACCATTAGCTTCCAAGCCTCCATATCAAGTTGTTCAGACAGAGAAAATGTAACACCCTCGGTGTCAGGCTACAGTGATCACCTATTATTAATGATTAATCACAATGATTAATATTGCCTTGATCTTATTTAAATCAAATAATATTAAAACCCCTTTGGATGGGATTAAAAACAAAGTGCAAATAAAAGTGAAACCAAAAATGTTGCAAACAATTTTATTAAATGCATAATAATCATTAGGTCATATTAAAATAATAGTGGGCAATTATTACAAGGTTTAAATATTGTAAACAAATCAAAACAATAGCAAAACAATAGAATTTCACCCCTTTTAAATAAAACAAAAATGTAATTGATTTTATATGGGCACAAAACTTTTTATAGCATTGTTATAAAGTGCATCACTAATTTTGGTACATGTTTCACATTTTACAAAAATGAAACAATAGCCAAATAAATTTAAACAGAAAAGAAAAGAAAAACTAAACGGGAAAAGAGCTAAATCTCGCCCATGGCGAGGCCCACTCCAGCCTAGCCCCCCTCCCACTTGTCTTCTTCCCCTCCAGTGCGCATGCTCGCGTGTGGTGAGCATCCGAGACGGCCATGGCCGCGCCAGGCTCACTGTCGTCCATCCACGGCTCGCCGGCCTGGATATGGATGTGCCCCCACTTCGGAAACCCTAGATCGAGCCCCCATTTTCTCCCTCCTCGCACCTCCTTTGATCTGGACCGGGACGCCCCAAGCTCGGCCATCGCCGCCGTCGCGCACCGCCGCGACCCCCGGCCACCAAAGCCCCCGCCGTCGTGTCCAATCGCTTCGTCGTCGCCGTCCACTTCCCCCTGCAGAGAAAGTCGAGCCCGGAGCCAGCAAGACATGTGAATCAAGTCCGTCTTCAACCTCTGCCCCGCCGGCGAGCTTCTCCAATTCCGGCCGCCCCAGCCCTCCGTCGAGCCTGTTGCCACCGTCTTCTCTCTCCTGGTGAGCGTCTCCGCCGCCGCCAATTGGACGCAGCCTATCCCTGACCCCCCCTAGCCGTTTTCCCCATTTGGCCATGCACGGGCTGCCGCCATGGCCGACCGTCCGCAACCTCCAGTGCCCCTCCGCGCTGCCCGCGCGCACCAGCGTGCTCCTAGTGACCCGTGTGTGCAAATTACCTTAATAGATCGATCGTTTGCGGGCTTCTCATCGTGTGCCAAACGAGCCGAACGCCACCATCGCCATTGTTGGCAGTGCACTTCCATTCGGCCACCCCAGCCACGCGGTGGCTAGAAATTGGAGCGACGTGCTCCTAGCTCGCGAATGACCCACCCACACCTCCCTTCGTCGCCGAAACTGGCCGGAATGGTGACCCCAACGTGGTCTGCTTAGCCAACGAGGACGAGATGACGTGGCATCATTAGCCACTAAGCTAATTACCCTCCCCTCAATGACAGTGGGCCCATCCCATTAGTTAACCTGCTGCTTTTAAGTTATTGGAGAAATACCCCCTAGGCAGATGACAGGTGGGCCCAGCACCACTTACCCCTTGGTTAAAATAAAAAGGAATTTAATTAGCACATGTGTGGCTTACAGATGAGCCCCACTAGTTATTAGATTAACTAAATAGAAAATATAAAAAAAACCAATGACATGTGGGACCCCACTGTTATTTAGATTTAATAAATTATTTTATTAAACATGTGAGGCTGACCAGTGGGACCCACTGGCCAGGTTTGACCTGGTCGAAAGAACTGTTATGGATAATTTTTCTATTTATTAATAAAATAAAATCCATAAAATACTTTAAAATTGATTTAAACTTCAGAAATTAATATCTTTTAAACTTTAACCCGGATGGAAAAACTTTATAAATCAAAATTGATCCAAAAAATATAACGAATATAAATACGCTATCCGTATACAAACCACCCCCTCTAGCACAACGAACATCGACCTTCCCCCCTCCGGGCAGTCTGTCGATAATCACCCGGAGCCGATATTTCATCCCCGGATGAATTCCCGCTCCGAGCATAACCCTTTGCACTGCGTTAGAACACCGTTAAATTTGCATCTGTCATGGCATGCATCTGTTTGTATATGCTTGCTTGGTATTTACTGTTCTCCCCCCTTTATTCTCCAGTAGACCCCGCTGCTGTCGCCGACTACACCGCTGCCGAGTACGACTACGTCGTCGACGACCGCACCCCTACCGTCGAGCTACCAGGCAAGCAGAGCCATTTTCCTTCACTAGATATCACCTATCTTTCTGTACATTTCTTACACTAGGCATTGTTATTTCTGCTGATATGTTACAATCCTATTCAATTGCATAGCCTGTTTTTGTCGCCCTTTGATGTACCTTCCTTTATTCTATGCTGCCTATAAATATATATTATATTCAGCAGTGAGCCATGCGCTTTGTTAGTCAACTAGGATTAGATAGCGGGTCGTGATCACTTTGGTGAGTGAACGCGGAATAATATGTTAACTGTAACAGGTACGATACAATGCAGACACCGCCTAAGGACCCCTAGCTCGGCTCTGCTGAGCCACCATCAAGTGTGAGTTGTCAAGGAGTAATCCTTGTACTCCACTCGTTGCTGACTCTGTATAGCCGCTCTAGGTACCTGAGCAATGGTTTTCCTTAAAGGTAAGAGTCGGGCGACCCAACAGTGCCCGCGAGCGGTATTGCATTGGGAACGACAGGGAGGGTACGACCGATGTTACTGGCGTGCTTGGCCCCTGCTCGTATCTCGCGAGAGTTACCAAACCACGAAAAGTCGAGCTCTACCAAGAGCACACGTGAGACAAGGTAAGGAGACGGTTCACCTTGTTGGTAACCGCGTGCTTTGACAGGACGAAAGGGCAGGCCCCGACGTACTGGTGGTCCTTGTTGCTGTTTTTTGTCCGTTGTGTTGTTAGTCAGACAACGATAATGGTTGTCTGCGAGATAATAATAAAATGCTAAATGGTTATGTGGATGACTTGAGAGGCCCGTTGGTCTGTACGCACTACCTTCACGTGGGATAAGGAGTTATGGGCTCCCCTGCATCATAGTTCATTCGAAAGCTCTTCAGACGTCAGCAGTACCGCGGCCTGATTGCCGGGAAGTGGTGTGTCTTCTTCGTCCGGATGGTGTATTTGTATTTTCTTTTGCTTCACCGGCCAGAATCGCACCGTGCAGGAGCGTGGAAGGGTGAGGGACCTAGACCCCTGAGCGCATACGATATAGTTGATGACCCTCAACTTTAGGGGATCGTTTGTAGTGCTCTCGCGGGTAAGTTAACCCAATTTATTGATTCGACACAAGGGGAGCCAAAGAGTATTTATAAGCTTTGAGAGTTGAGTTGTCAATTCAACCGCACCTGAAATATACTTGCTTGCAAAAAAATATTAATAGCAACTATGGTATGATGGTGATAGTGATAACCACAAAAGTATAACAGCAGAAAGTAACAACTAGTGACCAGTAGAATTAAAACACTAAAGGCTAGGGAGATGGATGGTTGGGCGTTGCATGAATGAGAGTGAACATGTAATAAATTCTAACACGGGGCAAGGCACACATAAAAGAAAGGATCATCTAGGAAAATATCAAACATTAGGCATGTATCCCGTAGGTAGTTGTGTGTGCTTGCAATAAGAACTTGCACACCATCTTTTGTCCTACCATCCCGCTACAAACGGGGCCAAAGGGAACTTATGGAGATTAAGGTGATCCTGACAAAGAGCACCGGAACAAAGCAATAAACTCAATGGATACATAGAATCCTCAAATTATGGACCATCCCCCTTGGTGTCCCAAGCTGTCACCTTTGGGATCGCCGGTTCTGGACCATAATAGGTGCATACAACTCATAGATAGGATCAAGAACATAAATATACTCTTGAAAACATAAGTGGTTCGGATCTGAAAACATGGCACTCGGGCCCAAAGTGAAAAGCATTAAGAGCAACAAGTTGTAGCAAAGATGATAAACACCAAAGTAGATGATAGGCAACATGCCCCTAACAATCTGACGAACTATTACATGATCAAACTCATCCAATCCCTACCATCCCCTTTGCCTACAGCAGGGAATTACTCACACATGTGAAGAGAATTCATGGAGGGAGGATGGATTGGTGATGGTGATGACGATGGCGACGATATCCCCCATCCGGAGGCCAAATCTTCCTCCAGATTAGCCCTCCCGAGGAAGAACAGAGGGTGGCGGCGACTGATGGAAAGAGAGTGTTAATACTCTGCGAGCCCTCGTTGATTACCCCAAGTGCAGGGTGAGATATAGTGCAGCGGCAAGTTTCCCTTGGCAAAGATACCATGGTTTGTCTTCCATAGGACTCCTAAGGATACAAGAAGGTGGTAAAGTGAACAATGGCGCCGAGGTTGCTAACTTCACCTGGACCTACACACAGATACAAATAAATTTGCTCCCAACGAGTACGGAGGAGTTGTCAATTCCTCCGGCCTTGCCGTTTACAAAGGATCAACGCAAGAGATAATGATAGTGGCAACTGGAAGTAAAGACTGAAAGTAAATTGAGGGTGTAAACAAGGATATGAAGATGGACCAAGGTCACGTGATTTTCACTAGTGATAACTCTCTCCCAAAAGACGATAAAAGTGCTAGCGAGGTAAACAAATCACAGTTGGGCAATTGACAGGATTATGAAGGCACCGCAATGCTAATTATGCTGCAGAGAAAGGAAGGGCTCAAAAGTAATGGGCAGTACGCCAAGGTAAGTAGACCGAAATCCATCTGCATCTATTATGAATCATCCACCTTGAGATATCTATCCAGAACATCTCGCTGGTATTAAGTTGCGAATCCCACCCAAAGTGTAAACTCAAAGCAACAGACAACTGCATTAAAAACACTATGCGTAAAGTAAACAATCCTTGCACCCGCAGGTACAAGCACCATTGTTTTATCCCTGGTGGCAACATCACATCCCCTAGTCTCATGTTTCTGTCACTCAAGCTAGACATCGAGGGGCTGAACCCACAATCGAGCATAACGCTCTCTCTTGGAGTTGCAAATAAAATACTTGGCCCAAACAAATACCGCAACGGAGAACATGCAAGAATTTACTCAAGAACAAAATATAAAAGAGAAGAACCAAATATATTACTCATCACAATCTGAACATAGTCTCATAATCCATCAGATCCCAACAAACTCAGCATAGCAACAGCAGAAATTACATAGATGCCTCGATAATGTGAGGCAGCTCACGAGGACTCGAAAGTGGAAGCACAAAAGGGGGAGAGATAGATCACATAGCTACTGGTCACGGACCCATGGTCCAAGGGAAACTACTCACGGTACATACGGGAGGCGTCCATGGCCATGGAGGGTCTCCCGGAGGGGGTAGCTTCTCCCGGCAGGGTGCCGGAGCAGCTTCTCCAGGCAGCCCCGATCTAGAAACAGCGGCGGCGGCGGAACAGAGGCGAGATCGCGAAAGAGGAGTTCGTATTAGGGGTTTCACCCCGAGGGGTAAATATAGGCGAAGGGGGCGTCGAGGGGACCCACCAGGCAGCCAGGAGGCCTCCTGGCGCGGCCTAGGGTGGGGCCGCGCCAGGGGTCCTCCTGGCCTCCTGGTGGTGGCCCTCCTCCGCTACTTTGGTGTTTCCGGAAGCTTCTGTTGCGCTGATTTT
The DNA here is from genome assembly GCA_950022295.1 of Bromus sterilis. Lineage (NCBI taxonomy): Eukaryota > Viridiplantae > Streptophyta > Magnoliopsida > Poales > Poaceae > Bromus > Bromus sterilis. The sequence goes on along the minus strand of OX465599.1, from coordinate 274,550,010 downwards.
TTTTATATTTTTCTCGGAATTTTTGGAGCACTTTTAATGGCCGGAAAACCTGAAATACAAAAACAGCAGAAAACAGAAACTGGCAACTGGGTGCACTGACTTAATAGGTTAGCCCAAATAGGTTCAAAAGTGTATGAAATTTCAAGCAAAACATGGCAAAGTCACACAAAACATGCATGGAACAAGTAGAAATTATAGATACATTTGGGACGTATCAACATCCCAAGCTTAATTCCTGCTCGTCCTCGAGTAGGTAAATGATAACAAGCATAATTTCTGTGGTGACATGCCACACAATCATAAAAGGACTTTTAAGCAAAGAAATCAAAGCATGCAATTCAATTCAAGTCTTAACAAGCAAGAGTCTATATTAGCATTGACACAAGCAACAAAAGAACAAAAGGTACAAGAGCTCTCGCTGTCTGTGACTCGAATGTCTCCAGATGGTGTTTGCGTGCAAGCAAGGGATAGGGAAATACGAGAGAAAAAATAAGGTTGTTGAGAATAACTATCTACTAAAGTTTCACACTTGGTCTCCTTTGGATTCTTATCTGGACTCGTCCCCAGACAAGTAGCCAGGTACAAGTCAAACTGATCCACTCCCTTTCGATATTTTGAGCACTCATGCAATGGATGAGCGTGAGCAAGAAAGTTGACACCTAAAATGCGAAACAGAAAGAAGGTGGAGGAGGAAGACAAAAAGGTGTGAAAGGCTCACATCAATGAGGACAATCATAGGCGAGAGAAGGCTATATGATAGATATGATGTGAGGAGTAGGGATTGCAATACAACGGATGAACATGTGAGCTAAAAGAAAGCTCTCCAAGGGAACTAGTGGGGGTGCATCTAACTTGCTTGCTCAAGAAGACCTAGAGCTCGTTTGAGGAGGCTCGTCATTGGAAAATACAAGCCAAGTTCTATAGTGTGAAGGGTCCCCACATAGCTATATGCATGATGATGATCTCTATGGAGTACAAGGGATAGGAGATGAAGTAATAGTGTGGATCTCTCAAAAGGAATAGTAGTATGCCCCCTTCTCTCTTTTTATTTTTCTCTTTTTCTCTTTTTTTATTTTTTTGGTGGCCTCAATGGCTCTTTCTATTTAACTCTCATTTGTCCTCTTTGGGATCTTTCGATTTTGTCCTCTGGGATCTTTTCCTCACTTAGGGGCAATACTCTATATTTTACAAGAATATATGAGATCTTTCACACTTTACAAAGGTACTCACATAAAAAAAATGTAACTATCATGATGCAAATGTATGCTTCTGCCAGGATAGCAGGATATGCAATGATACTAGCGCGTCATGTAGCAATGATTAGGGCAAGGCCCAACTAGCATGCGGCTCATCGATCAAGCAAGTAGCATGTATGACATGAATATCAAGTCATGAGAAGGTGGATGTTGCATGGCAATGTATCTCGGAAAGGCTATGGAAATGCCTTGTAGGTAGGTATGGTGGCTGTTTTGAGGAAAGATATAAGGAGGCTTATGATGACAGAGCGTATCATGACAAGGGTTTGGATGCACCGGTGAAGTATGCGCCAACTCTCGAGGTGAGAAAGGGAAATGCACGGTACCGAAGAGGCTATAAAAAGTATAGGTGGGTAGAAGTGTCAACTTTCGAATACTCACATTAGTCCGAAGAACTCATGCACTTATTATTGGTAACTCTCAATCTAATCAGGAGGTTCATAAAGAGATAGGTACCCCGAGGAGGAGTGTATGGGGGTTTGGTTATCCTTGCACATCCTCGACTCATGGTACGTGAGTGTACTCTAATATTCGAACCCTCCAGAGGTTAGTGATCCATCTAGTAGCTAGAGTTCTCAACAGGGGTTTTTGGTTTTCGAAAAACACACGGATTGCCCAAAATACGACATCTATCACTAATAGGCAAGATCTCTTGACACCATAAGTTCAAACATTACTCTAATTAATACCTCAAAACTATTGCAAGTTACTACTACAAAGAGAATATCAACTTTAACTACCTACTTTCAGTCAAGACACAGAACTCAGTGCAACAGACAAACTCTCTAACAAGATAAAACATGCAACCTATAGAAAGTTCAACCTAAGACAAAAGAAAATCTCTAGAAAAACTAAAGCACTACAACTAAACAGAACAGCAGCTAAGAAAAGAAAAAGAACAGCTCACAGCTAAAAGAATAAGCATGCAAATCCTATGAGGAGTTCTAGTTCAAGCGGAGTGTGAATCTCTCCCACACAAAAGAGTAAGTTGGGGTCTAACTTGTTACTACAGCAAACAAATCAAAATAAAACTAAAAACAAAACGTAAGAGCGAGACGCTCCAAGAAAAGCACATAACGCATGAAGTGATAAAAATATAGTGCAACGAGAGACGAACTGATAATTGTTGATGGAGAAGGGGATGCACGGGGGCATCCCCAAGCTTAGAATCTTGAGTCTCCTTGAATATTTATTGGGGGTGCACATGGGAATCCCCAAGCTTGAGCGTTTGACACTCTTGAATCTTCTTTCATCATCCTCCATCGCGCACTTGAAAACTCCCTTCATACATAACTCATTGTAGGCTGATTAGAGAGGTTAGTACCCTAATAAAATAATTTTCCTCTACTGCAAATAATGATTTCCAGGAATAGCTACTGTTTCCCAAGATTTTCAAAAGGTTTTTGCAAAGAAAAAGCAAGCTTAAGGTTTGCAAAAGTGAAGAGAGACAAAACGTGGCAGAATCTGTGAAAAACAGAACAGCAGAGAGAAACGAATTTTTTAGGGGTACTTCTGCAACTCAAATCAAAAAACTCAGAACATATGGAAGTTTAATAATTGTATAGATCACGCTGTGTAAAAAATTAAGCTCAAAAATATGAACTGGTATTTTTCTCTGATTTTTCTAGTCACGATGACAGAATCTGTTTTCTGGACAGCATGTCACAACTTTTACTTCCCTTGCCGTATGAGGCTAAACTTGGCACAAAGCTGGAAAAGTAAAGATACAATGATGTTGCTACAGTAGTAACAGTCATCAAGACCACTAAGAACAGAACAAAATCAAAAATAAAAACCTAAATTCGTTGTGGGCTGCCTCCCGAAAGCGCTTCTTTAGAGCCATTAGATAGGCTTAAAGCAGAAGATCAAGTCTTTTCAAGAGAATAACTAGCCCGTGTGACGGACTCAAAAGGTAACTTAATCTTTTTCCTAAGGAAATGTTCCATCCCTTTCTTGAGAGGGAATTGGAATTTGATAGTTCCCTCTTTCATGTCAATGATAGCACCAACTGTGCGAAGAAAAGGACGTCCCAAAATAATTGGACAAAAGGTTCACATTCAATGTCCATAATAGTAAAATCAACGGGAACATAATTGTCATTGACAATGATAAGAACATCATCGATCTTCCCCAAAGGTTTATTTACGGAAGAATCAACAAGACGAACACCAAAAGAACAAGGATCAAAAGGTTTCAATTCAAGCATGTCATACATTCTTTTGGGCATAACAGAGGTACTTGCTCCAACATCACAAAGAGCATAACAAGAGAAGTTATTCAATTTAATTTTTATCATAGGATCCCAACCATCTTCTAGCTTCCTAGGTATGGAGGCTTCTAGTCTAAGCTTCTCCTCCCTAACTTTGATTAGAGCATTGGTGATATGCTTTGTGAAGGCAAGATTGAGTGTGCTAGTGTGGGGGTCTCTAGACATCTTGTGTAGGAAACCAATAACTTCAGGTAAAGTGCAGTTGTCAAAGTCTAGGTCACTAATATCTTTCAAGGAGGTAGTGATATCATTTAGGTTCACTTGTTTGAAAGCCTCTATGTTCATAGAGGTTTCTTCATCTATGGTTGAGGTGGTAGCATCACCATTGATAGGTCCAGTGGGACTAGGAGTGTGATGGGTGCTAATAGTTTGGACATCCTCAACTACTTGGATAGTAGCTACTGTGTGGTAGGTAGGAAGGCTCTTAATTCTCTACTCTTCCTCTTTTTCTCTAGCCCATCTTTCTTTGAGTTTAGCCATCATCCTAATATTTTCATTGATTTGTAATTGGATAGCATTAATAGGAGTGACCTTACTCTCCTCAAGGGGAGAGGTTCTAATTTTTAACATCTCAACATCAAGGGCTAAGTTGTCTACCTTCAAACAAATATTATCTAATTTAGCTAGTTTTTCTTCCACATTCTTGTTGAAGGCTTTTTGGGTAGTGATAAAGTCTCTAAGCAAGGTCTCTAGTTCTGAAGTGGAGTTTCTGGTGGTAGGATAAGTGTTGTTCCCATAGTTGTTGGATGGGAAAGGCCTAGGATTGTTGCTACCAAAGTTACTCCTATAAGCATTATTGTTGAAGTTGTTTCTAGAGAAAAAATTGACATCTACTTGCTCGGGAGCAACCAAAGAATTTAAAGGAACATCTTGAGGATCAATAGAAGGTTGCTTGGTAAGTAGAGACATGATAAGGTCAACCTTTTCATTTAAAGAGGAGATCTGTCACAACCCCAAGTTAGGTAAGTGCTAGGGTTTGAGTTCACCTTTGCATCATGCAAAAATTCAACAGAAAATTCAACAATGGGGAAAAGAAAAGCCCTGAGAAAATTTAAATCAAATGGCCAGATAAAAATCTTTTTCCAAAAATCATTTGAACATCTGGAAAATTCCTATAAATGATGCTGATCATTTTAAAAGTAGTTTGGGATCAATCCCATGCTCATGGAATTTTCTAATTTTCAAATAATGGCTTGGAAATTAAATAAATCCCTATTTGATTTGAAATTCAAATTATTTGAATTCCAAAAATGCCCAAAAGTTATAAGTGGCTAGCTACTTATATTCTAAGCCCACATAAATTTTTTGGGTATTTTATAAAATGCTCTGGTATTTTTATTTATTGGAGCAAACAAAAGACAGAAAAATAAAAAGAAAAGAAAGCAGCGACTTACCTGGCGCCCTGGGCAAGGCCCACTCGCCTTGGCCTCGGCCCAGCCCAGCTCGCCGCGTGTCGTCTTCCTCCCCGCCCCTCCAAGCAGCTCGCTGAAGCTGGGGAGTGCGGCGACGACGACACGACGACGACCGAGGCTTCTAGGCCTCCCCCTCCCTCTCTCTTGCGCCACGCATCGCCGCAGAAGCCCCCCCCCCCCGCACCTCCAGCTCACCCCAGTCCCTCTCTTTCCCCTCCGGCGACGAAAACCCGAGCGCCCCCGTGACCTAGCCGGAGCGCGCCGATGCCCCGACGTGGCCACCGGCAGCCCGAGGCCCCGCCGTCTTGTCCATTCGATCCAGCGTCGACGTCCTCTTCGAACCCCCGCCTCAATTGAAGCTTGGAGCCACCGGAGACGTCGCGAGCCCCAAGACTTCGCCGCCGGCCGCTGAGGAGGAGACCTCCGAATTCGCCGCCACCGAGCTCGCTACGTCTTCCCCGAGCCCTTCTTCGAGTTCACGGTGAGGAGCTCGCCTTTTCGCCCCTGTTCCCGCCTCCTCCCGTGCCCGGAGCCCGATTCCGGCGAGGTCGAGCCACGGGCCGCCGCCTCCGTCGTCGTAGCCATCGCCACATAGCCCCCCCTTGACCCCTGCTTGCTCCTTCCGTCGCGGACGACCGAGAGCAACGCGCCCGTGCCTCCAGAACCCCCCCCCCCCCCCCCCGCGCCCCCTAAATCCCAGTCCGACGAGAGCGCCGCCGTGCCCGAGCCGCCGGCGTTAAGCCGCCGGGCACTTAGCCCTAACCCACCCCTAATCACCCCCTAACCCCACTGACCCGTGGGCCCAGACCACTAACTAACCACTGTTAGTTTTAAACTAACAGGGAATTAGCCCCCAGACACTGACAAGTCGGCCCCACAGGTCAGCCCCCTCCCCTGACGTCAGCCTTTGGTCAGCATGACGCAATAAACAGAAAAGATTTAAAAGAATTAAAAAAATTCCAGAAAATGGCAGAAAATAGGACAAACTTTGGAAAATCATAATAAATTCATACTAACTCCAAATACAGCAAATAATATATGAAAAATGATCAGGAGAAAATTATCTATCCAAATATGCAACTTTCAACTTTGTTTGAGTTGAATTTAAATTCTGATCAGTAGCTTTTGCTATTTGATTTAAATGGAATTAATTCAAATTTAATCCAAATGCAATTCCACTTTGAACCTTTGCAATGCACATATGATCACCTACACTTCAGAAGCTTATCACACACATGATCATTTGGATTACAAAATACAAATACTAGCAAATGCAACTTAGACCAATTTAAATACAATTGGAGTTTGAATTTGAATTCTCTTTCAAATCAACTTCAATTAACTTGTTGCAAATGGAACCTAGATCACATCAATACGATTCACATCATTTGACAACATAATCATGTGCTTGAGCATTGCAAATTATTTATGCTTTGTGTATATTGTTTGCTCGGATAGAAGTGGAGCCGGAACCCGAGATCACCCCCTTCGTTGAAGACCCCGTGACTGAACCTCGTCAGCAAGGCAAGCAAACCCCCATTGATCATGTCGATAAAATCCCACTTCCCTCTCATGTCTCGCTTATGCATTGTTTAGGATGATCACCATGATAACGTTTCTACCGCATAGTTGAACCCATATCCTTTGCATGACCTAACATCTTGTCACAGTAGTAAGCAAACCACAATCCTAGCAAATGTAGGACTTGGTTGATATCATGTAGCCCATGCAACTGTTACTGCTTATTGCATGCTTAGTGGTACAATGAGGTTGATTATGATGTGAGTCGGGATGATGATAAACATGGTGTTGGTGAAAGTGAAATGTGTTGGTGAATCCACCCTAATACAAGGTGAACGATGAGAGGCTGTGTAGGAGTACACAGTGAGTTGTCTCGTTGAACACCGCCTTAAGTCCGAGTTCTTGTGTGGTGATCCAAGAAGAAGAGTACAACCACACATTGGGCTCACTGACCCCTCTCATCCTAGTACCTCACCCCGTTCGAACCCCAAGAGTCGCAGTAGTTCGGAGTTCTGGTAGGTCTGTGGCACGGTCTGCGAAGTGGATGAACGGCTTTTCAAGACCGGCTTGGGACCCTGCACACATCGTTTGAGGCTGTACTGGAACCTCGGCCGGACTTCCATACGGATCCCCCTCAGATAGGCCACTCTCTGGACTAGAACGGAGTTGTGGGCGAAGTGTTGTGGTGACATCCTCGATGTCACCTCTTGAACGGTGACATGCAAAAGGCAGTAACTGATGACACGTGTGTGTAGCGGTACACCCCTGCAGGGTTAACAAAACTATTCGAATAGTCGCGTCCGCGGTTAAGGACTGCTTGGAAAGCTTAGCTTGATTATTAGACAACTTGAACTGGATACTTCTAAAACACACCAAGATAAGCGTGAGTGCTATGGTGTGCTTCTCGTGGGGAAGTCGAGGAAGTAACCATAGTGGTGTAATTGGTTGAAGAGATGTAGTGGACTCGTGTACGCTTCTTACCTCAAGTCTGGTACTCGTAGTTCAGGACTAGCCAAGTCAAAGCTGGCACTTCTGCAAGTGAAACCCCACCTCCCTTTACCTTGCTACTTATGCATGAGTAGTATAGCTCCTATGTAAGTCTTTCTGAGTATGATTTTGTACTCACTTTTGCTTAATCTATGTTTTTGATGAACCACCGACCCCGATGGTGGCTTATAACCGAAGCTCGAAGAATGAAGACCCATACCAAGACCAAGCTAGTGTAGTCCCAGTCAGACGACTGGTTCCCTCGTGGAGGGCTTGTTTTTAGATAAGGCTTCTCTAAGCCATTTGTTAAACTTGTCTGTACTCAGACCTACTTGCTTCCGCTTGTCTGTTGTAATGTTGGATCACATGCTTGTGATCTCTGTGTGCACTCTGTAAGAGTTATCAATAAAGTTGTATACTTTGTAGAGAATTGCAATGATACCTGCTGTTCATACAAGGCATGTGTGTTGCGTGTATGTTTATAACATACATGTCTTTGTATGGGTTTTCGAGACCTTAGTTGTGATCTGGCTGGCGGTCTTTTATACACCAAGTGGCCCTTAGATGTGCGCAGCTTGGGGCATCGCGATGCGATTGCTCGAGACTCTGTCTCGTGCACACTTTGATGTATGATCGAGCCCGCCCTAGACCCCGACTAAGTGATCGGGCTGGAGTAAGTCTATGTAAGAGTTATGAGATATTCGATAGTATGGTTGAGGCGACTTGTCTGTGAATATGGGAGTTCATCACCCATATCATTTAGACTTGTGTGCGGACGATGAGGACCCATCTCAGCTGATCATCCGGCCTGGATGGGACGCCCCTCACGTACGATGCTTTCCGAGAACGTTCTGTGCTTGGCCTTGTCTGCTTAGACAAGTGGGTACGGTTCTCGGCTCTCCATATGACTATGTCGTAACGGGACTTGCATACGCTAACCCCGGGTCCCGACAGACTTGGTATCAGAGCAGGACTGACTGTAGGATTATCAGCCTTGGCCGAAGTCGAGTCTAGCCTTCTATAGTTATATAATTACTCTGGGTATATAAGGGAACAACGTAAGGCTTCTTTTTCTCCTTACCCTCATTGATCTGAGTTCTGAGTCACCCTTATCTTTTCTACGGGATGATAGGACTAGGGTCATCTATGTCTTACTAGAACATCTCGTTGTTTGCCTCCTTATAGCCGTAGGATGGTTGTGGTTGTCCAAAGTCTCCGTGTTTTGAGTTCCTTGAAGAAGTTCTGTCCAATTTCTTCGAGATTGTTTCAATTTCCATCCCAGTATAGCCGTTATGCTGCCGGATTTGTTCCGTGTTTCGTTGAGTCATTGCCGTCGCATTATTATCCTTTCCGCCTAAATCATGTCCTTTTATCCTTGAATCCATCGTACAACCTGTTCTGATTGTTGATTTTTATCACACAGGATGTCAGGTGGAACTCGTAGTGCTGTTCTTCGGAATCGAGACCGTGTTCGGAATCGAAATGATGATGAACCTCTACCACCGCCTTCTGCGACGGAAATCATGATGGAAGCTGAGCGGAATAGAGGTGATCAAACACGCCTTCTGGAGCTCATCGAGCAGAATACCGCCCACCATTGTAATGTGGTGGTCAACATTCAGGACTTCATCCTCCTCAAGCCACCGGTATTCTGATGTTCCTCTGAACCCCTCGAAGCTGATGATTGGCTCCGTTCCATCGAGCGTAAGCTTGACACTGAACATGTTGCTCCCGATGACCGAGTTATTTTAGCGGTATACTTCCTGGAAGGTGCTGCTCTTCAGTGGTGGGAGAACTATGTTGCAATGCAGCCAGATGGTCACGTAGTGACTTGGCAGGAGTTCTGTGTTGCCTTTCGAGGGTACCACATTCTGGATGAGTTGATGGAGCGCAAGAAGGAAGAGTTCTGCAATCTGAATCAAGGAGAGATGTCCATTCATGAGTATGTCAGGGAATTCAACTGTCTTGCTCGTTATGCCCAAGATGAGATCACCACTGATGCCAGAAAGCAGGCAAGGTTCCGTAAGGGACTTAGCCCTATCCTTCGCCATGATCTCAACCTCATCGAATTTGCCACCTTTGAGGATTTAGTCAACAGATCCTTCAGAGCTGAGCATGGCAATGAAGTTTTCGAGAAGTCTCGCAAGCATGCTCTTGAGCTTGCCCCTTCTTCCAGTTCACGCCCTCAGAAGCGTATGATCTGGATTCCTAACAGTTTGTTTCCCCAAAACAACCCACCGAGGCCATCCCTTGTGCCGCCTCGTCCACCAGCTCCACCAAACAACCCAGCTCCCCGCACTATCTTTGGAGCCTGTTTCAGATGTGGCCAGCCTGGTCACTACTCTCGTGAGTGTCCCGTCAACCAAAATGCTCCACCCCATGCCAAAGGAAACCCCACTGTTCGTGCCAAGCCAACCCCGAAGGTTTCCACCGCTAAGCCATCCACCTCAGAAAATCTTGGACGTGTGAACCAAATCTCTGTTGAGGAAACTGATAGTACTTCTGACGTCATTCTTGGTACGCTCCCAGTCAATTTTGTTCCCACTTCTGTTCTTTTCGACCCAGGAGCATCTCACTCATTCATGTCGGAGAGTTATGCACTTCGGCATGATGTATCCTTTGAAGAAATGTTCACCCCTATGATCATTCAAACTCCTGGTTCCAAGTGGCAAACTAATAGAGTAAGCCATGGTAATCAAATTGCAATTGAGGGTTTAGTATTCCTTGCTTCACTCATAGCCCTCAAGTCTTCAGACAATTATGTCATCCTTGGTATGGATTGGTTATCAAGACAACATGCTTTTCTTGATTGTAAAGACAAGTCCGTTAGACTTACACATCCTTCAGTCCAGACAATAGTTTACTCCTCACCAAGAACAAGAACCCAGGTGCATTCTTTGAATGTGCTTCCCCTTCCCGACCTCGAAGATGTTCCGGTGGTTCGTGACTTCCCGGATGTCTTTCCTGAAGAGCTGCCGGGAATGCCACCCGACAGATGTGTAGAGTTCATAGTGGATCTTGCCCCAGGAACCGCACCAATTTCCAGACGCCCATACAAAATGGCCCCACGTGAGTTAGCTGAGCTTAAAACCCAAATGGAAGCTTTGTTGGAAAAAGGCTTCATCCGCCCTAGCTCATCACCATGGGGTTGCCCCGTTCTGTTCGTAACGAAGAAAGATGGAACAGAAAGGATGTGCGTAGACTATCGCCCGCTAAATCTAGCGACGATAAAGAACAAGTACCCACTGCCCAGGATCAATGATCTTTATGATCAACTTGCAGGATCCTCTGTCTTCTCCAAGATGGATTTGAGATTAGGTTATCATCAAATCAAAATCCGAAACGAGGACATTCCCAAAACGGCTTTTACTACTCGTTATGGTCTTTACGAGTACACCGTCATGTCCTTTGGTTTAACCAATGCCCCCGCCACTTTTTCACGCATGATGAACTCGATCTTCATGGAGTATTTGGACCAGTTCGTCGTGGTTTACCTCGATGACATCCTTATATACTCGAAGAACGAAGAAGAACATGCCGAACACCTAAGGCTGGTATTGATGAAACTTAGAGAGCATCGCCTGTATGCTAAATTCTCCAAGTGTGAATTTTGGCTACCAGAAGTGACCTACTTAGGCCACGTGATTTTTGCAAAAGGCATTGTTGTGAATCCCGAGAGAGTTCAGGCCGTCCTTGACTGGACTCCACCTGAATCGGTTAAGCAAGTTAGGAATTTTCTTGGCCTAGCCAGCTATTGCCGCCGCTTCGTCGAGAATTTTTCTAAAGTTGCAAAGCCTCTAACTGAACTCCTCAAGAAAGATAAGAAATTCCTATGGACTCCCAAGTGCGAGGAGAGCTTTCAAGAGCTAAAAAGAAGATTGACTTCTGCACCCGTACTTGCACATCCAGACACCAAAAAGGATTTCGAGATCTATTGTGACGCATCACAGCAAGGGTTAGGATGCATACTTCTGCAAGATCGACATGTGGTAGCTTATGCTTCACGCCAGTTGCGGCCACATGAAGAAAACTATCCTACCCATTACCTTGAACTCGCTGCCGTAGTTCATGCCCTAACAACTTGGCGACATTACCTCCTTGGTAATCGTTGTGAGATCTATTCCGACCACCAAAGCCTCAAATACATTTTCACCCAGCCAGATCTTAATCTCAAGCAAAGACGCTGGATTGAGTTGATAAAAGATTACGACGTAGGAATTTATTACACCCCAGGCAAAGCCAATGTCATGGCTGATGCACTAAGTCGTAAGTCGTACTGTAACAACCTCATGTTACAGCAGTATCAACCATTTCTTCATGAGGAATTTCGAAAGCTCAATCTTGAGATAGTTCCTCGTGGATCTCTTTTCAACTTGGTGGCGAAACCAACCCTTGAGGATCAAATCATAGTTGCCCAAAGGCGTGCACGAGGTGTTCGCCGGATCAAGGAGAACATTGCTAGCGGAGTTGCTAAATGTTCTCCACAGATAGTAAGGGAACGGTATTCTTTGAAAACCGTTTGGTAGTACCTAAGAATAGGGAACTAAGGAAACTCATCCTCAAAGAAGCCCATGACACACCCCTCTCGATTCATCCCGGTAGCACAAAAATGTACCGAGATCTACGCCAGAGATTTTGGTGGACTAGGATGAAGAGAGACATTGCTCGATTTGTTGCCGAATGTGATGTTTGTCGTCGCATTAAGGCAGAACACCAAAGACCTGCTGGTACACTTCAACCTTTGCCTATTCCCGAGTGGAAATGGGACAAAGTCGGTATGGACTTCATCACCGGCTTTCCAAAAACCCAGAAAGGAAATGATGCCATCTTCGTTGTCATAGATAGGCTTTCCAAAGTTGCTCACTTCCTTCCAGTTCGCGAGTCTATAACTGCTAGCCAGTTAGCGGACTTGTACGTCTCTAGAATTGTGTCTCTTCATGGTGTTCCTTTGGAAATCAATTCTGATCGTGGTAGCCTTTTCACCTCAAGATTTTGGGGAAGCTTCCAACATGCTATGGGAACTCATCTCTCCTTTAGTACAGCTTTCCACCCTCAATCTAGTGGTCAAGTCGAAAGGGTTAACCAAATTTTGGAAGACATGCTCAGAGCTTGTGTTATCTCATTCGGAAAGAATTGGGAGAAGTCTCTTCCATTTGCCGAATTTGCTTATAACAACAGTTTTCAATCTAGTCTGAACATGGATCCTTTTGAACTCCTATATGGACGACGATGTCGAACACCCCTAAACTGGTCAGAAACCGGTGAAAGACAACTCTTTGGACCGGATATGATCAAGGAAGCAGAAGAGCAAGTTTGCATTGTTCGTGATCAATTGAAAGCAGCCCAGTCTCGTCAGAAAAGCTACTATGATCGTCATCATAGGAAAGAGAGCTACAATCTGGATGAGAAGGCTTACCTTCGGGTTACTCCTCTGAAGGGAACCCAACGATTCGGTATCAAAGGCAAGTTGGCCCCACGTTACATCGGACCTTTCCGCATTCTTGCTAAACGTGGAGAAGTTGCCTACCAACTTGAACTAGCCCCTCACCTTTCCCGAGTACATGATGTATTCCATGTGTCACAACTCAGGCATTGCTTCAAGGACCCCATCCGCGAAGTCGACCATGAAACGCTTGATCTCCAAGATGACCTTTCTTATCGAGAATACCCTGTTCGTGTTCTTGATTCAGCCGAGCGCGTCACTCGCCGAAAGAAGATAAAGTTCCTCAAAGTTCAATGGTCACGCCACTCTGAGAAAGAAGCCACGTGGGAAAGAGAAGACCGTCTAAGTGCTGAGTATCCCTCCTTCCTCCCGCAGACTTCTGAATCTCGGGACGAGATTCTTTTGAGTGGGGGCGAGTTGTCACAACCCCAAGTTAGGTAAGTGCTAGGGTTTGAGTTCACCTTTGCATCATGCAAAAATTCAAAAGAAAATTCAAAAATGGGGAAAAGAAAATCCCTAAGAAAATTTAAATCAAATGGCCAGATAAAAATCTTTTTCCAAAAATCATTTGAACATTTGGAAAATTCCTATAAATGATGCTGATCATATTAAAAGTGGTTTGGGATCAATCCCATGCTCATGGAATTTTCTAATTTTCAAATAATGGCTTGGAAATTAAATAAACCCCTATTTGATTTGAAATTCAAATTGTTTGAATTCCAAAAATGACCAAAAGTTATAAGTGGCTAGCTACTTATATTCTAAGCCCACATAAATGTTTTGGGTATTTTATAAAAGGCTCTGGTATTTTTATTTATTGGAGCAAACAAAAGACAGAAAAATAAAAAGAAAAGAAAGCGGCGACTTACCTGGCGCCCTGGGCAAGGCCCACTCTCCTTGGCCTCGGCCCAGCCCAGCTCGCCGCGTGTCGTCTTCCTCCCCGCCCCTCCAAGCAGCTCGCTGGAGCTGGGGAGTGCGGCGACGATGCCACGACGACGACCGAGGCTTCTAGGCCTCCCCCTCCCTCTCTCTTGCGCCACGCATCGCCGCAGAAGCCCCCCCGCACCTCCAGCTCACCCCAGCCCCTCTCTTTCCCCTCCGGCGACGAAAACCCGAGCGCCCCGTTGACCTAGCCGGAGCGCGCCGACGCCCCGACGTGGCCACCGGCAGCCCGAGGCCCCGCCGTCTTGTCCATTCGATCCAGCGTCGACGTCCTCTTCGAACCCCCGCCTCAATTGAAGCTTGGAGCCACCGGAGACGTCGCGAGCCCCAAGACTTCGCCGCCGGCCGCTGAGGAGGAGACCTCCGAATTCGCCGCCACCGAGCTCGCTACGTCTTCCCCGAGCCCTTCTTCGAGTTCACGGTGAGGAGCTCGCCTTTTCGCCCCTGTTCCCGCCTCCTCCCGTGCCCGGAGCCCGATTCCGGCGAGGTCGAGCCACGGGCCGCCGCCTCCGTCGTCGTAGCCATCGCCACATAGCCCCCCCTTGACCCCTGCTTGCTCCTTCCGTCGCGGACGACCGAGAGCAACGCGCCCGTGCCTCCAGAACCCCCCCCCCCCCCGCGCCCCCTAAATCCCAGTCCGACGAGAGCGCCGCCGTGCCCGAGCCGCCGGCGTTAAGCCGCCGGGCACTTAGCCCTAACCCACCCCTAATCACCCCCTAACCCCACTGACCCGTGGGCCCAGACCACTAACTAACCACTGTTAGTTTTAAACTAACAGGGAATTAGCCCCCAGACACTGACAAGTCGGCCCCACAGGTCAGCCCCCTCCCCTGACGTCAGCCTTTGGTCAGCATGACGCAATAAACAGAAAAGATTTAAAAGAATTAAAAAAATTCCAGAAAATGGCAGAAAATAGGACAAACTTTGGAAAATCATAATAAATTCATACTAACTCCAAATACAGCAAATAATATATGAAAAATGATCAGGAGAAAATTATCTATCCAAATATGCAACTTTCAACTTTGTTTGAGTTGAATTTAAATTCTGATTAGTAGATTTTGCTATTTGATTTAAATGGAATTATTTCAAATTTAATCCAAATGCAATTCCACTTTGAACCTTTGCAATGCACATATGATCACCTACACTTCAGAAGCTTATCACACACATGATCATTTGGATTACAAAATACAAATACTAGCAAATGCAACTTAGACCAATTTAAATACAATTGGAGTTTGAATTTGAATTCTCTTTCAAATCAACTTCAATTAACTTGTTGCAAATGGAACCTAGATCACATCAATACGATTCACATCATTTGACAACATAATCATGTGCTTGAGCATTGCAAATTATTTATGCTTTGTTTATATTGTTTGCTCGGATAGAAGTGGAGCCGGAACCCGAGATCACCCCCTTCGTTGAAGACCCCGTGACTGAACCTCGTCAGCAAGGCAAGCAAACCCCCATTGATCATGTCGATAAAATCCCACTTCCCTCTCATGTCTCGCTTATGCATTGTTTAGGATGATCACCATGATAACGTTTCTACCGCATAGTTGAACCCATATCCTTTGCATGACCTATCATCTTGTCACAGTAGTAAGCAAACCACAATCCTAGCAAATGTAGGAGTTGGTTGATATCATGTAGCCCATGCAACTGTTACTGCTTATTGCATGCTTAGTGGTACAATGAGGTTGATTATGATGTGAGTCGGGATGATGATAAACATGGTGTTGACGAAAGTGAAATGTGTTGGTGAATCCACCCTAATACAAGGTGAACGATGAGAGGCTGTGTCGGAGTACATAGTGGGTTGTCTCGTTGAACACCGCCTTAAGTCCGAGTTCTTGTGTGGTGATCCAAGAAGAAGAGTACAACCACACATTGGGCTCACTGACCCCTCTCATCCTAGTACCTCACCCCGTTCGAACCCCAAGAGTCGCAGTAGTTCGGAGTTCTGGTAGGGCTGTGGCACGGTCTGCGAAGTGGATGAACGGCTTTTCAAGACCGGCTTGGGACCCTGCACACATCGTTTGAGGCTGTACTGGAACCTCGGCCGGACTTCCATACGGATCCCCCTCAGATAGGCGACTCTCTGGACTAGAACGGAGCTGTGGGCGAAGTGTTGTGGTGGCATCCTCACTGTCACCTCTTGAACGGTGACATGCAAAAGGCGGTAACTGATGACACGTTTGTGTAGCGGTACACCCCTGCAGGGTTAACAAAACTATTCGAATAGCCGCGTCCGCGGTTAAGGACTGCTTGGAAAGCTTAGCTTGATTATTAGACAACTTGAACTGGATACTTCTAAAACACACCAAGATAAGCGTGAGTGTTGTGGTGTGCTTCTCGTGGGGAAGTCGAGGAAGTAACCATAGTGGTGTAATTGGTTGAAGAGATGTAGTGGACTCGTGTACGCTTCTTACCTCAAGTCTGGTACTCGTAGTTCAGGACTAGCCAAGTCAAAGTTGGCACTTCTGCAAGTGAAACCCCACCTCCCTTTACCTTGCTACTTATGCATGAGTAGTATAGCTCCTATGTAAGTCTTGCTGAGTACGATTTTGTACTCACGTTTGCTTAATCTATGTTTTTGATGAACCACCGACCCCGATGGTGGCTTATAACCGAAGCTCGAAGAATGAAGACTCATACCAAGACCAAGCTAGTGTAGTCCCAGTCAGACGACTGGTTCCCTCGTGGAGGGCTTGTTTTTAGATAAGGCTTCTCTAAGCCATTTGTTAAACTTGTCTGTACTCAGACCTACTTGCTTCCGCTTGTCTGTTGTAATGTTGGATCACATGCTTGTGATCTCTGTGTGCACTCTGTCAGAGTTATCAATAAAGTTGTATACTTTGTAGAGAATTGCAATGATACATGTTGTTCATACAAGGCATGTGTGCTTCGTGTATGTTTATAACATACATGTCTTTGTATGGGTTTTCGAGACCTTAGTTGTGATCTGGCTGGCGGTCTTTTATACACCAAGTGGCCCTTAGATGTGCGCAGCTTGGGGCATCGCGATGCGATTGCTCGAGACTCTGTCTCGTGCACACTTTGATGTATGATCGAGCCCGCCCTAGACCCCGACTAAGTGATCGGGCTGGAGTAAGTCTATGTAAGAGTTATGAGATAGTCGATAGTATGGTTGAGGCGACTTGTCTGTGAATATGGGAGTTCATCACCCATATCATTTAGACTTGTGTGCGGACGATGAGGACCCATCTCAGTTGATCATCCGGCCTGGATGGGACGCCCCTCACGTACGATGCTTTCCGAGAACGTTCTGTGCTTGGCCTTGTCTGCTTAGACAAGTGGGTACGGTTCTCGGCTCTCCATATGACTATGTCGTAACGGGACTTGCATACGCTAACCCCGGGTCCGGACAAGATCTCCTCGACAGAGTTTTGTGGCAGCACCAAGCGTGGTTGACATAAAAGTTCCTCCCGCGGCCGAATCTAACAGGTTCCGCGAGGTGAAGTTCAAGCCTGCATAAAAAGTCTGGATAACCATCCAGGTAGTCAGTCCATGTGTGGGGCAGTTCTTGACAAGCGTCTTCATATGTTCCCAAGCCTGGGCAACGTGTTCATTATCCAATTGCCTGAAATTCATAGTGTTACTCCGCAATTGAATAATTTTAGCAGGGGGATAGTACTTCCCTATAAAAGCGTCTTTGCATTTACTCCAAGAATTGATACTGTTCTTGGGCAAAGATTGTAACCACTCCTTGGATCTTCCTCTCAAAGAGAAAGGAAAAAGCTTCAGCTTGACAATGTCTCCATCCACTTCCTTGTACTTCTGCATGTCGCAGAGCTCGATAAAGTTGTTTAGGTGCAAGGCAGCATCTTCTCCTGCTCCTGAGAATTGATCTTTCATGACAAGGTTAAGCAGAGCAGGTTTAATCTCATAAGAAGGTGCTGAAGTGGCAGGTGGAGCAATAGGAGTGCAGATAAAGTCACTGTTGTTGTGACTAGTGAAGTCACACAACTTAGTGTTTTCATTGGAACCCATAGTAGCAGCAGGTATTTTTGGTATTTTTGATTAAAGACACAAAAGTAAAAACTGAAAGGTAAACTAACAAGACTAAAAAGAAAAGGTAAAAGATAGTGTGCAACTCCCCTATCTTGTAGACTGGAGTCCCCGGCAACGGCGCCAGAAAACTTGCTCCCAACGAGTACAGAGGAGTTGTCAATTCCTCCGGCCTTGCCGTTTACAAAGGATCAACGCAAGAGATAATGATAGTGGCAACTGAAAGTAAAGACTGAAAGTAAATTGAGGGTGTAAACAATGATATGAAGATGGACCAAGGTCACGTGATTTTCACTAGTGATGTCTCTCTCCCAAAATACGATAAAAGTGCTAGCGAGGTAAACAAATCACAGTTGGGCAATTGACAGGATTATGAAGGCACCGCAATGCTAACTATGCTGCAAAGAAAGGAAGGGCTCAAAAGCAATGGGCAGTACGCCAAGGTAAGTAGACCAAAATCCATCTGCATCTATTACGAACCATCCACCTTGAGATATCTATCCAGAACATCTCGCTTGTATTAAGTTGCGAATCCCACCCAAAGTGTAAACTCAAAGCAACAGACAACTGCATTAAAAGAACTGTGCGTAAAGTAAACAATCCATGCACCCGCAGGTACAAGCACCGTTGTTTTATCCCTGGTGGCAACATCACATCCCCTAGTCTCATGTTTCTGTCACTCGAGCTAGACATCGAGGGGCTGAACCCACAATCGAGCATAACGCTCTCTCTTGGAGTTGCAAATAAAATACTTGGCCAAAGCAAATACCGCAACGGAGAACATGCAAGAATTTACTCAAGAACAAAATATAAAAGAGAAGAACCAAATATATTACTCATCACAATCTGAACATAGTCTCGTAATCCATCAGATCCCAACAAACTCAGCATAGCAACAGCAGAAATTACATAGATGCCTCGATCATGTGAGGCAGCTCACGAGGAATCTAAAGTGGAAGCACAAAAGGGGGACAGATAGATCACATAGATACTGGTCACGGACCCATGGTCCAAGGGAAACTACTCACGGTACATACGGGAGGCGTCCATGGCTATGGAGGGTCTCCCAAGGGGGTAGCTTCTCCCGGCAGGGTGCCGGAGCAGCTTCTCCAGGCAGCCCCGATCTAGAAACAGCGGCGGCAGCGGAACAGAGGCGAGATCGCGAAAGAGGAGTCCGTCTTAGGGGTTTCCACCCCGAGGGGTAAATATAGGTGAAGGGGGGCGTCGAGGGGACCTACCAGGCAGCCAGGAGGCCTCTTGGCGCGGCCTAGGGTGGGGCCGCGCCAGGGGCCCTCCTGGCCTCCTGGTGGTGGCCCTCCTCCGCTCCTTTGGTGTTTCCGGAAGCTTCTGTTGCGCTGATTTTTTATATATTTTCCCGGAATTTTTGGAGCACTTTTAATGGCCGGAAAACCTGAAATACAAAAACAGCAGAAAACAGAAACTGGCAACTAGGTGCACTGAGTTAGTAGGTTAGTCCAAATAGGTTCAAAAGTGTATGAAAGTTCAAGCAAAACATGGCAAAGTCACACAAAACATGCATGGAACAAGCAGAAATTATAGATACGTTTGGGACGTATCAGCGACTCCGCGACGGGTTCTGGAAAAGTGACTCCTGTTTTGGGGTTTTCCCGTCACGGGAATAAATAGGAGCCTTGGTAGGGCACCGGAGGAGGGGGGACGCGGCCAGGGGTGGGGCCGCGCCAGCAGGGCGCCTGGAGCCTCTGTGGCCCCCCTTTGGCCCCACTTCTGGCTCCAGGATCCTTCGGGTGCGTGGATTTTTTGTAATTTTTCTGGTAATTTTCTAAGATGTATAAAAATCCATTTTCCTGCACACAATAAAACCATACAAGGAGCTCTGCTGAAAACAGCGTCAGTCCGGGTTAGTTTAGTTTAAATCATGCAAGAGTGAGGGAAAAACAATAGCAAAAGTGTTTGGAAAAGTAGATACGTTTGAGACGTATCAACTTCCCAAAGCTTAGCCTATTGCTTGTCCTCAAGCAATTCAGTTCAACAAACTGGACGCGACAAAGAAAACTTTGACAAACTCTTTTGCTTCAATAGTTGTATATAAGCTGGTACTATGAAAAGAGTGTAGTAGGTATCAAAACAATGCTATGAGGACAATGCACAAAGCAATCCTTCTTTCAAGTGATCAATCACAAACAACCAGAAGTAAATAATATGCTGCCGAAAATCAAGACAAGATCACAATGCACATAGCTTGATCATACTAGAGTGGTATCTCGCTAGCCTCCATGAGTGAAGCAAAACATAAATGCAGAAACTCCTTCGGAGTTTTAAAGGAGACTAGAACTAAGAATTTCAGATGAGCAATATCACAATCATGCAGAAGACAATGTAATATTTTGGGACAATGCAAGTTACACTAAGAATGACAATTATGCTCTCAATAGTTCGTTCTTTGAAGAAATAAGGGGAGACTCTCGAACCTTGGCTTTTTGATGGCAAGGTTGAAAACCCGTGGTTGGAAGAAAAGACTAAACATGTGCCAAAGCTCTTGGTTTTGAAAATAGAGATAAAATTCTTTTGAGCAGTGCAACTTTCCAGTCAATGGTGAACGGTAAAGGTCTCTCAGTATCTCCCATGCCAACCATATTAATGCTTTTTGCTTACACTTTTGTACCCTTAGACATATATCCTTTGATGGTCTATGGAACCTTTTATTTTTCCTCAAGGATGGAAGGAGGTTATCGTTCCATCTATCATTAGCAGCATTTGGCCCATTTCATTCCATCATCAAGTATGGGGGAGGTGTAACTCTTCTCTTTTTTTATATATTTGACTAGTTAAAACTTCCGTCAAAATATTTTTGGCATGGTAGATACTGATTTTCCCTCACCGCACCATGAGCTTGTACAGTTACAAAAGGGAAGCTTTTGAATAAATTTCGAGATGGCACAAGAAAGTCTAAGTTAGGAGTGGGCGGTAAATACCACATATAGGAAGGTATGGTGGACTCAAGTGGAATAACTGGTTAGAAAAAGGAGTTTGGATACACAAGAATAATTCCGCTTAGTGCGAGTGAAGGCTAGCAAAAGACTGGCAAGCGACCAACTAGAGAGCAATAATTTTCATAATCATGCAGAGCGACAAAGCAACATTGAATCGGGCATGAAAGTGATATAACTATTCTGAAATAAAAAGATCATCAAGGCATGGTAGACATTTTAGTCATGAGCATGTGCGAACATGTGCCAAGTCAATCCAAGAATTCTCCGAAGGTAAATACCACTTCAATATGCCAAATCATGAACAATGCAATGCATGTAAATCATTTCAACAACACATTATGCACTCTAGCTATTTGAGATCAACCACAAAGAAAGCATGAACACTGGGAAAGCATTGTAAACATAGCACTATGTCGCTACAAGATGGTATCTAGATCATAAGTACAGGCATATGTACAAAAGTAGAAACAAGAAGAGTTCATACATGTTTTCCTTGTTGCTTCCCTTCCGTCGATCTTCGTCATTACTGCCTTGTTACTTGCACGATCAAACGTGGGAAATATATAACCAAATTCCATCACGGACTCGAGCTGAACTCTGAAAACAAAGCAAACTAAAGAGAGAAAGGAAATATTTTTGGGTTTTTTCAAGGGTTAAACAAAAGACAAAGAAAAGAGAAATATTTTTGTCGTTTTTGAAAATTAAAAGAACAAAGAAGAACAGGCAAAAACTTCAAAAAGATCAAAGCGAACAAAATAAAATAAAAGGAATGGATAATACAATGGAAAAGTGAGAAGGGCACGTACTGACCCAAGCTTAGGCTTTTGGCCTAAGTTGGTAGCAGCTACTACCCCCAGGAGCCTCCTGCTCCGGGGTGGTACGGGTAAGTCCATGAGTCGTATGAGCCCTCCGGTGCGTACACCAAAGTCCTTGGGTCCTCCCATGAGGAAGGTCCTGCGCTCCAAGCAGAAGAAGACCCCTCACCATACTGAGTGACGGTCTCCCCCTGGAAAGGTGGGAACTCACCATGCTCCTCCTCATTGGGCACAACCCCCTCCATGGGGTTATGCAACTGATACTGGTCCATAAACTCATCAAACTGGACATCATTGAAGGACCATCCGTTCCTGCGGGTGTTATCAAACAAAAGTGGTGTAGATAGATGGATCTCACGAGTAATGGTCTTTTCAAAGCTCAAAATATAAACAAGGTTACCAAACTGGGAAGTCGTGGTAAAAAACTTATGTCTCTTCATAGCAGCAAGATGAAGACTTGTGTATGAAAAGGGAACATCATCAGGGTGTGGGGTCCCGTTAAAAGACTCAAGGATAAGTGTGGCGTAAACACCAACAAATAAATCTCCCTTATTACTATTCATAACAAGGCGTTGGGCAATTAAGGCACCCACATTATAATCATTCTTTCCAGAGAGGGCGTTCGCATAGATAGCAAAATCTGGTGCAGAACCATTGCTCGTGTTGTCACGAGCCAATACCCCTCTAGCAATAAAGTACTCAAAATACCTGATGTGGGGGAATAAAATGATGGAAATATTTGTGCGCCGAATATCGCTCTCTTCCTGGCTACAAAGAGAGTTGAAGAGAGTCCTCAACTCGGAGGGCTGAGTGTTCATCCTCGCCGTCTGACCAGCGTTCGGCACACCTATTATATCACAGAACTGCGCCAAAGGCATGGTTATAAGATTATTGTAAATTTTGAACTCAACGGTTCCAGCATCATGGTTGTAACAAAAACTATTAATAAAGCAGGAGGTGAGTTTCTTATATTGTACCACATGGCATAGTGCTAGCCGTGTCAAACCTGCATTGGCGCAAAGGCCATAAAAATCCTCCTTGATTCCTGCAGCTTCAAGAAAATCATCGCACGGATACATCATTGCGCATGCTGGACTTGTGTCTCCCAACAACTCCAGGGGCACATGATCTTCATTGTAGCTCACCCTAGCAGTTGAGGGTGAAGATGCAGCTCTAGTAACTCGATCAGAGTGCTCAGGCTTCTTCTTCCCAAGCCACCCCTTTACTTTTCCTAGCAAACTCATTTCTGAAATTTTTGACAATTCACAAAAATAAGGATTTAAACAAAGTGAGTTGAGGCAAACTATTCTACTCACTTGCCTAAGGCATAAACTTGCATGAAAACTTGGAAAATAAATTTCTACACATGCATGCAAGCTCATATAAACAGCACCAAGAACTACTAAATACTCACAAATGGAGCCACCAATCAAAAATCTAATTGGAGGGGTGGAGGATTTACATACCAGGTAGTATTTCCTCAAAATCTCAGCTCTAATGATGGGTTGTAGAGAGAGATCGAAAATCGCCTCCAAGAACAGCAAGAACGCGCACACAAGAGCAGAACTCGTGTTTTTGGAGAGAAAGAGAGAGAGAGAGAGAGAGAGAGAGAGAGAGAGAGGAAGAAGAAATACTGTAGGGGGGCCTGTGGGCCCCAGGCGCCCTGTGGGCGCGGCCAGGAGGTTGGTCGCGCCAGCTGGCCGCCTGGGCCACTGGTGCCCCCCTGGTCAGCCCCAAGTGCCTATGGGTCACTCCCGGCATGGAAAGTTTTATTTTAATTTTTCTGGAATCTTTCTGAAAACTTCACTGTTGAAAATTTTCCGGAGTTCAAAAAGCTGCGAAACCTTCTGAAAACTTGAAGCAGTGGATAGAATTGTGAAGCTTCAAAAATATATAAACTTGGTACATCAAAGAGAATGAAAGCTAAAGCAAATGAAAACATAACAAGCTCCACTTTTTGCTTATATAAAACATGCTAGCTAGCAAGGTTGATCAAGTCTTACCAACAAACCGGCGATATATAGAGCAAAAAGTCTCACCTCTTATGAAGTGATCATTGCACCTTTACTTTAATGGACATTGTCCCCACCATAATGGTTCTGTATTTGTGGTGCACATGTAGAGGACAATCCCATTCTCCAATCTTCACAGTCTCAATATTCTCTATAGAGTTAAGGCCATGCCTTTTGTCAATTTTCTTCGGAAAATACACCGTGTGTTCTTTATAATCAACGTTGAAGGTGACCTTCCCTTTATTGCAATCAATGATAGCACCTGCGGTGTTAAGAAAAGGTCTACCAAGAATAATGGACATGCTCCCATCCTCGAGCATGTCAAGCACAACAAAATCTGTAGGGATTAAGCAATTAGCAACTTCAACAGGAACATCCTCACAAATACCAATCGGGACGGCTGTTGACTTGTCGGCCATCTGAAGAGACATATTTGTAGGAATTAGCTTATCTAAACATAGCCTTTTATAAAGAGAAAAAGGCATGACACTCACTCCTGCTCCGAGTTCACATAAGGCAGTTTTGACATAATTATTTTTTATGGAGCAAGGAATAGTGGGTATACCTGGATCACCAAGATTCTCAGAAATCTTGCCACTGAAAGAGTAGTTAGCAAGCATAGTAGATATTGCCTCATTAGGAACTTTTCTTTTATTAGTAACAATATATTTCATATATTTGGAATAAGGAGGTAATTTAATAGCATCAGTCAAGGGAACTTGAAGAAAAAGAGGTTTCATCCATTCACAAAATTTATTATAATGCTCTTATTCTTTAGATTTGAGAGACTTATCGGGAAAGGGCATGGGTTTCTGTACCCATGGTTCTCTTTCCTTCCCATGTCTTCTTGCTATGAAGTCTTCTCTAGTATACTTCTTGCGTTTATCAGGTGCTTCTTCTTCTCGCACCTCGGGAGGATCATTCTTCTCCTTATCATTTTCTTCGGGCTCAGCTCCGTCTTCAGTTTTAGCATCGGAGGTAGATATGATGTTAGGATCAACAGCAGGTTCTTGACTTGTAATAGGATCATTGGAGTTGTCAGCCTCCTTGTGTTTCTTCTTCTTATTTTTCTTCTTAGGAGAGTGATATGTCCAAAATGCATCACTATTTTATATTGCAATTTCATCCTATTCATTGATATATTCCACTTTAAATATTTTTCTTATGTTGTTTTGGATTTTTTACACAGTTTACAACTTTCCGGTGCCGAAGCAGCAGAACCAGAATTCAGCGGTGAAAAGTGGACACCAAGTTGCTGAATCAGATCAAGTCCAAATGCGATGAAAATTTACGGGGAGTGTTTTTATGAAGATTGACTGGGGATCACCGAGGATGGAGGTGAGGGGACCCACCAGGCAGCCCGAAGGGTGCCTGGAACGGCCCCCCTCCTGGCCGCGCCAGGCACCCTCCTGGTTGCCTGGTGGCCCCCCTCGGTGCCCCCTCTCGCCTATAAGACCCCCCTGGGGTAGAAACCCTGAATACAGAAGAGTTTCCGTGTTTCGCCGCCGCCACGGGGCGGAAACCTACAGAGGAGAAAAGCCATCTCCGGCGGGCAGATTCCGCTGGGGAGATCACCTCCTAGAAGGGGAGATCTTCGCCATCGTCATCATCGTCACGGGCATCATCGAGATCATCATCAATATCATCCCAAACATCAGCACCATCTCCATCTCCATCCCATCTCATATCACAATTGCAACTTGTGTTGTAATCCGTACTATCTATCCTCTCTACTCTGTTGGTGTTGATTACTACTTTGTGGTGAATGTTATTGAGTTTTGTTGGAGAAATATCATTGTGTCCAGATTGTTTGTCACCCATCTATCACCTCTGATCATGATCTCTTTTATGTCTTCTGAGTAGTTACTTTAGTTCTTGAGAACATGGGAGAAGTCTAGTTGTTAGTAGTCATATGATGTTGAAGTGTTATGTGTTGTTTGATACTTAAGTTGTGTTGTTATTTCTCTAGTGGTGTTATGTGACTCGAACACTTAACACTTCACCTTTCATGGGCTTAGAGGAATACATTGTGCACAAAGGATGCTTATGGTGGGTTGCCAGAGTGACAGCAACCTGAACCCCAGTTCGCACACTTTTGCACAAGGGAGTTATGGATCCTTGATCGTAATGCTGTGGTTAGGCTTATGCCTTAATTACTACCTTGTATTTGCGGATGCTTGCAAGGTGTGTAATCATAAGAGTACACTTATCTTAGTCTAGAAGGTGTACTAGCATTGATCCACCCACAAACACTTATCAACACAATACATATTACTTGGCGGAGTATGGTGAAAGTAACTTGGCTATCTCTCCCATGTGTTCTCGAGAACGCTTTAGCTTTTATAAGTTTAGTTACTGGGCTTATCCTTGTGAAAGGATTGGGCCACTTTCTACTCCTCAGTTACCCTGTTTACTTTGCTTGTCTTTTACTTTTCTGTTGCTTAAACCAAAAACCCCTAAATATTTACCTTTGAGTGTGTGCAGCCTTTCCTTATTCAGTGTCACTTATCAGCACCTTCTGCTCCTCGTTGTGTTTGACACTCTTAATTATCGAAAAGCTACAATTGATCCCCTAAACTTGTGGGTTATCAAGAATCATTTATTGGCGCGGTTAACAGGGGAGGCACTCCCACTAAACCTATTAACTTCACCGCCATCAACGAGCTTTTCTAGCGCCGTTGCCGGGGAGTGTAGCGCTATTGGTAAGTGAAGCTGGTTAGGAAACCTTTATTTTTTGTTGTTACCTTCAGTCCTTATGGACTCTTCTACTGTTGGTTCGTTGCTGGTAAGGAGCCGTCCCACGACTGTGGTGGTCACTCCTACCCCTACTAAAATTGTGCCCTATAAAATACCATCTGGTATTATTGATTATGTCTTGGCTAATCGTTATACAGGAGAAGGACATCGGGGAGAACACCTGCTATATTTATCACAATTATGTTCTTTATTTAAGCTTGCAGGTGTAACAATGGAGTTCGTCATGAAGAAACTATTCTCCGTATCACTCAAAGATAAAGCTTAAGATTGGTATAAGCTACTCGATAACTCTGATCTGCTTGAATGGCCAGAGCTTATGTCTCTCTTTTATGCAAAGTTTTATCCTCTTCGTGAAATTCACCAAGACAGGAACTACATCTACAACTTTTGGTCTCGCGACGGAGAGAGCATCGCTCAAGCTTGGGGGAGACTGAAGTCCCTGATGCTCAAATGCCCAAACCATGAGCTCCCCAAGGAAATTATACTTACAAATTTTTATGCCAGGCTTTCTCGTCAGGACAGGGAGATGTTGGATGCCTCCTCTAGCGGGGTATTCCAGACCAGAAGTATGGAAGAAAAATGGGATCTTATAGAAAGGATCCAGAAGAACACTGAAGACTGGGAAATTGATAAAGGTATTGAAACCGCTATAAACTATGAGCATGACTACATTGAGAGTTATGTGAAGACTGATTACTTTAATACATTTTTCTCTAAAATTGGTCTTGATTCCCAGCTAATGGTTAACTTTTGCAAGGACTTTGCTTCTCATATTGATTCTTCTAAGAAGAAGGAGAGTCAACATCATAAACCTTTCAAGGAGTCACCTATTGATATTAATGTTACTGATCCTGTTTTACCTGAAGTTATGTATGAACAGCCTCCTTATCCCTCAAGGATAAAGGAGCACTCTTTTTCTACAGGTATTCTAAATAAAAACGGAAGGACCACTAACGAACCTGAGGACATGATCAAGGTCAAGCCTCAAGTTGCAATGGTCAAGGATCTGGTAACCAGTGATATTGAAGAATCCACTATTAGTTTTCGTGTTGTTTCCACTAACATTGTCACAGCCAAGAACAAAGGCCCAATTTCAGGTACACCAGTTGTATCTATCAAAATAGGAGATCATAATTACTATGGGCTATTTGATTTGGGATCTAGCGTCAGCGCTATTCCCTTCACACTTTATCAAGAGATCATGCACGAGATTCAGCCGTGTGAGATCGAGGACATTGATGTCACGATTCATCTTGCAAATAAACAAACAATCTCTCCAGTTGGGATTGTGAGAGATGTTGAAGTACTCTGCGGGAAGGTAAAATATCCTACTGACTTTCTTGTACTTGGTTCAGTACAAGATAGTTTTTTCCCTATTATCTTTGGTAGGCCCTTCCTCAACACTTGTGGAGCTATAATAGATTGCAAGAAAGGTAAAGTTTCTATTGAATTCAACGGTGAGCCGTATGAATTTAATTTTTCTAAGTTTTCTAAGTAGCCTCGTGGTAGTGACTTGTCAAGTAATGACAAAATTATTGAAGAAATTGCTTCTATTGCTATTCCTCCTGATGATACTTTGCAACAATTTATGGAAGACCACGAGAATGACATACATATGCAGTAGAGGGATGAACTAGAAGACATATTTTTAAGACAAACTCCTATCCTGAAGCACAACCTCCCGGTTGAACCTTTAGGAATTCTCTCGCAACCAAAAGAAGACCCGGTGTTTCATCTAAAACCACTACCCGATACGCTCAAGTATGCTTATTTAGATGAAAATAAAGTATATCCTATTATTATCAATTCTAACCTTTCAGGGTGTGAAGAAGAGCGATTATTGGAGACACCCCGCAGACACCGAGGTGCTATTGGCTATAGTCTTGATGATCTCAAGGGTATTAGTCCATCCATTTTCCAACATACTATCAATCTCGAGCCCGATGCTAAACCAGTTGTTGATCATCAACGACGGTTGAACCCAAGGATGAAGGACGTGGTTAGGACGGAGGTTCTCAAACTTCTAGCCGCAGGTATCATCTATCCTATAGCTAATAGTAAGTGGGTAAGTCCTGTTCATTGTGTTCCTAAGAAAGGAGGTATGACTGTTGTTCCTAATGATAAAAGTGAACTAATACCTCAGAGGACTATTATTGGATATAGAATGTGTATTGATTTCAGGAAGTGGAACAAGGCCACCAGGAAGGACCACTATCCTCTGCCATTTATTGATCAGATGCTCGAGCGGCTGTCTAAAAACACCCACTTCTGCTATCTTGAAGGGTATTCTGGCTTCTCCCAGATTCACGTTAACACCGCGGATCAAAAGAAGACCACCTTTACGTGTCCTTACGGTACTTATGCTTATAGGCGTATGCCTTTTGGTTTGTGTAATGCACCTTCTACTTTTCATAGGTGTATGTCTGCAATATTTCATGGTTTCTGTGAGGAGATTATAGAAGTTTTCATGGACGACTTTTCCGTCTATGGAAACTCCTTTGACCACTGTCTCCACAATCTTAGTAAGTTTTGCAGAGATGTGAAGAAACGAATTTGGTGCTCAATTGGGAGAAGTGCCATTTCATGGTTAACGAAGGGATAGTTCTTGGACACAAGATTTCCGAAAGGGGAATTGAAGTGGACAAGGCAAAGATTGAAGCTATTGAAAGGATTCCCTATCCAAGTGACATCAAAGGTATTCGTAGTTTTCTAGGTCATGCTGGTTTCTATAGAAGATTTATCAAGGACTTTTCTAAGACCTCAAGACCCCTTACCAATCTTCTCCAGAAGGATGCTCCTTTTGTATTTGATGAAGATTGTAAGGAAGCTTTCGAATTTCTTAAGAAAGCCTTGATAACCGCTCCTATAGTACAACCACCTGACTGGAATTTGCCCTTTGAAATTATGTGTGATGCTAGTGATTTTTCTGTTGGAGCTGTTTTAGGACAAAGGGTTGACAAGAAGCTGAATGTCATCCACTATGCCAACAAGACACTTGATAGTGCTCAAAAGAATTATGCTACTACCGAGAAGGAGTTCTTGGCAGTGGTGTTTGCTTGTGATATGTTTAGGCAGTATATTGTTGATTCTAAAGTTATTATTCATACTGACCATGCTGCCATTAAGTATCTTATGAAGAAAAAGGACGCCAAAGGAAGACTCATTAGATGGGTACTCCTTCTTCAAGAATTTGATTTGCAGATTGTCGATAGAAAAGGAGAAGACAATCCGGTGGCGGATAATCTTTCAAGGATGGAAGATATCCCGCACGATCCTATTCCAGTCAATGACAGTTTCCCAAATGAACAGCTTGTTGTTGTAAAAGTACAATCTCATTCCGACCCTTGGTTTGCAGATTATGCTAATTTTATCGTTGCAAAGTTTTTGCCTCCGGGTTTTACATTTCAGCAGAGGAAGAAATTCTTCACGGATTTGAGGCACTACTTTTGGGATGATCCACGTCTTTACAAAGAAGGTGCAGACGGGGTCGTAAGAAGGTGTATACCGGAGCACGAGCAGCAGGACATTCTTCAACAATGTCACGATAGTCCCTATGGAGGACATCATGCCGGTGAAAGGACCACACATAAAGTTTTACAATCAGGTTTTTATTGGCCTACTCTTTTTAAGGACGCCTGAAGGTACGTTCTATCTTTTGATAAGTGTCAGAGAGATGGTAACATTAGCAGGAGAAATGAGATGCCTAGAATTACTCACTAGTGATCGAACCTTTCGATTGTTGGGGTTTTGATTTTATGGGTCCTTTTCCTCCTTCACACAAGTACACACACATCTTAGTTGATGTTGATTATGTAACCAAGTGGGTTGAAGCAATCCCCACTGAGAGTGCTGATCACAAGACATCTTTGAAAATGCTCAAGGATGTAATTTTTCCTAGGTTTGGAGTACCAAGGTACCTCATGACAGATGGAGGGTCACACTTCACGCATGGAGCTTTTAGGAAAGCTCTAGCCAAGAACGATGTCAATCATAGGATTGCATCACCGTACCACCCTCAAACTAGTGGGCAAGTTGAGCTCACCAATAGGGAGATCAAGTTGATCTTACAGAAGACAGTAAACAGTTCTAGAAAGGACTGGTCAAAGAAGTTAGGAGATGCTTTGTGGGCGTATAGAACTTCTTATAAAAACCCCATGGGCATGTATCCGTATAAAATGGTCTATGGCAAGGCTTGCCATTTATTATTAGAGTTAGATCACAAGGCTTTCTGGGCTATCAGAGAGCTAAATGATGACTCAAAGTTAGCTGGTGAAAAGCGTCTCATGAACTTGACTTCTCTAGATGAGTGGAGGAGTGAAGCTTACGAGAGCGCTAAAATGTTCAAGGAAAAGGTAAAGAAGTGGCACGATAAAAGAATTCTGAAACGTGAATTTAATGTTGGTGATAAAGTTTTGTTGTTTAGATCTCGTTTCAGGTTTTCTCCAGGTAAACTACTTTCCAGATGGGAATGACCTTTTCATATCAAAGAAGTATATCGGTCTGGTGCAATCAAGATCAATAATTTCGAAGGCACCAAACCTCAAGTTGTGAATGGACAAAGACTCAAACATTATATGGAAGGTGATCCAATCAATGTGGATGCAAACATGATATATACAAAGACTCACGAAGAACATGTTGCTGCCAGTTTCAGACTCCGGCAGGAGCAGAATAAGAAAAGGTATGAATTATGGTAAGAAAACACCACGAACGTCAATAAAAGTTTACTTTTCAAAGTTTTTGCAAAATTAGGAAAATTCCAAGCCCGAGTGGAGCCAGAGAGGAGCTCCAGGGGGCCCAGGAGGCCTCCTGGCGTGCCCCCCCCTCCTGGCCGCGCCAGGCACCCTCCTGGGTGCCCTGGACTCCGACTCCGACTCCACCTAGGCTTGAAACCTTCCTTCTGTTGCAGAAATTTTTGCTATATATTTGCCCGGATAGTCCCGGCACCGTATCTCGCAATTTCGTGTGTTTTCTTTCTCGGTCTGTTTCTTCCAGGGTGAAAAGTTGTTGCTAGAGATGTCTTCTTGTGACTCGAGCAGAGAAGATTACATGGGCCGTCGTCTGTGACAACTCCAGTAAGACTACAATCAAAGGAAGTACGTCAGATGGGCCACTGAAGAAGAAATTGCTGCAAGGCAAGCGGAGATGGAGCGCTCCGTGAGAAAAGAATTCAAGATCGTCACCGCCCAGCAGGACGGAGGACCAAGCAACCCCATAATGGTGGGGTTTGTCCAACCTCAGTATGAATTTTCTCTTAAGCTTTCAGGAAAAACTCCTTCGCTTGAGGATCCACAAAGGCCGTCCACCGTCTCTGAAGCTTATCGCATCACCAACCAATTTTGTGAAGATTTCCGTGTGCTAAAAGCGCAAGTGGAGATCTTGGAAGCTGAAAATCAATGTCTGCGGCGCATAATCAGAGACTTGAAGAACCAGAAGCAGGAAGATTGAGGAGTAAACCTCCTCGGGTAATGGCATCCCCTTAGCTTGTTCCAAGCTTGGGGGAGTGCCGGGTATCTTTAGCTTTATCTTTGTCTTTAGGAGTCAAGAAGAGTCGTATCATGTCTAGGGAAGTTACTTTATGAAATAGGTGTTGCTTTGAGGTCTATCACTCCTTTTGTGGAGAGCTTTGTATCCATGAGTGTGGGGTCGTCTATGAAGGAATATTAATGAGAAGTCTATTGGTTTCTTCGCTGCACTCTGTATTCTCTTCACGCAATCGACATTATGAGCTGATTCTTATGGGGAGTATTGACCTTATATCAGGTATGGCTTCGAAAACTTTATTTAAATCTTGGCAAGTATAGCTTTGGTCATAACAACAAGCATGTTGTTCTCAAAGTAGCGACAT
This sequence comes from Bromus sterilis, assembly GCA_950022295.1. Lineage (NCBI taxonomy): Eukaryota > Viridiplantae > Streptophyta > Magnoliopsida > Poales > Poaceae > Bromus > Bromus sterilis. The sequence goes on along the minus strand of OX465599.1, from coordinate 274,517,738 downwards.
AGCCAAAACCTTTGTGTTATTATGCTTGAAGTGTTATGTTGACAAGGAAGACAACTTGATGTTTCATGCTAGTTTTAATGTTTATGCTTTGTATTTCTTGCATCTAAGTTGTCATCAATTGTCTGGTCTCTCAAAGCCTTGCTAGCCAAAACTCTATACTAAGCGGAATTCTTCTTGTACATCCATACCCTGAAACCAACATCTTCCACTTGAGTCCACCATACCTTCCTATTTGTGGTATTCCACTACCACTCCTAAAGTATATAATTTATGTGCTATCTCTAGATGTTCAAAATCTTCTGTTTTGTGCCACTGATTCTGCTCATGGGGAAGTGGTGGGTAACCCATGATCTTCTTAATTTGGACAAGTTTTATCTTGGGATTGCATGCCTAATCTGCAAACCCCTAATACGAGAAGGGACTGGCATGAGTGCCCAGCTCGTAAAAGATAAATACTAACGCACAAGTTCCTTCTCTCATTTATGAGTGATAAACAAAGGAATTTAAGGGGATGTGATCTTCCCCACATGGGAGCCGTTCCTCGAAACTTGTCCAAATCATGAAGTGAGTGAGTTATCTATCAGCAGCCGTTGACGGATCATGCACCTCCCAAAGGCCTGTTTTTATTCTGTTTGATCTAGAGATGGCACATGAGTTTTCCCTTCTTACCCTTTTGCACGGGGTTTATCCTTTATTTTGTGCTGAGTCAGTCCTTCCTACTTCCTTCCTTCTCGAGAGAGAACAGACACTTGATGTTAATAAATATTCTTGCATACAAAGCTGCATTGAAAGTTAGGATGTTACATATTTGTTGACATTATCTTTTGATAAGTGAGTTGTTTGCAAAAGCTTATGCTTAGTAAACATCTTCCTTTGTGTTAACATGTGCACTTCTTGACTGATAACATGTTATTTCCAAAGCTTCAACTGGTTCCATTATAAGTGAAAGAGCAAAAGTAAAAGTTATTAGTTGTTCCTTGACCAAGGCTATGTTTGCCATGATTTGATGAGTTTTTCAGGTCCTACTTTGTTATAATTGTTACTACTTTCTCATAAGGACCTTATGAGTTGAGGTTGCTGTTGAGGATGCTTCAGTTTGGTGAGAAATCTTGATTCTTCTTGTCCGTATTCTTTTATCGACGCTTCACTCTCTAAACTTGTGGACAGGTTTACAGAGCTCAGCAATCTCTTGGGGACAAACGAGGTCTAAGTTTGGGGGAGTTGATACGTCCAAAATGCATCACTATTTTATATTGTAATTTCATCCTATTCATTGATATATTCCACTTTAAAATATTGTTCTTATGTTGTTTTGGCTTGTTTTACACAGTTTACAACTTTCCGGTGCCGAAGCAGCAGAACCAGAATTCAGCGGTTAATAGTGGACACCAAGTTGCTGAATCAGATCAAGTCCAAATGCGATGAAAATTTACGGGGAGTGTTTTTATGAAGATTGACTACGGATTACCTAGGATGGAGGTGAGGGGACCCACCAGGCAGCCAGAAGGGTGCCTGGCGCGGCCCCCCTCCTAGCCGCGCAAGACACCCTCCTGGATGCCTGGTGGCCCCCCTCGATGCCCCCTCTCGCCTATAAGACCCCCCTGGGGTAGAAACCCTGAATACAGAAGAGTTTCCGTGTTTCGCCGCATCCACAGGGAGGAAACCTACAGAGGAGAAAAACCATCTCCGGCGGGCAGATTCCGCCGGGGAGATCTCCTCCCGGAAGGGGAGATCGTCGCCATCATCATCATCGTCGTCACGGGCATCATCGAGATCATCATCAACATCATCCCCAACATCAGCACCATCTCCATCTCCATCCCATCTCATCTCACAATTGCAACTGTTGTAATCCGTACTATCTATCCTCTCTACTCTGTCGGTGTTGATTATTACTTTGTGGTGAATGCTATTGAGTTTTGTTGGAGAAATATCATTGTGTCCAGATTGTTTGCCACCCATCTATCACCTCTGATCATGATCTCTTTTATGTCTTGTGAGTAGTTACTTTAGTTATTGAGAACATGGGAGAAGTCTAGTTGTTAGTAGTCATATGATGTTGAAGTGTTATGTGTTGTTTGATACTTAGTTCTGTTGTTATTTCTCTAGTGGTGTTATGTGAGTCGAACACTTAACACTTCACCTTTCATGGGCCTAGAGGAATACATTGTGCACAAAGGATGCTTATGGTGGGTTGCCGGAGTGACAGAAACCTGAACCCCAGTTTGCACACTTTTGCACAAGGGAGTTATGGATCCTTGATCGTAATGCTGTGGTTAGGCTTATGACTTAATTACTACCTTGTATTTTCGGATGCTTGCAAGGTTTGTAATCATAAGAGTAGACTTATCTTAGTCTAGAAGGTGTACTAGCATTGATCCACCCACCAACACTTGTCAACACAATACATATTACTTGGCGGAGTATGGTGACAGTAACTTGGCTATCTCTCCCATGTGTTCTCGAGAACGCTTTAGCTTTTATAAGTTTAATTCCTAGGCTTATTATTGTGAAAGGATTGGGCCACTTGCTACTCCTCAATTACCCTGTTTACTTTGCTTGTCTTTTACTTTTCTGTTGCTTAAACCAAAAACCCCTAAATATTTACCTTTGAGTGTGTGCAGCCTTTCCTTATCCAGTGTCACTTATCAGCACCATCTGCTCCTCGTTGGGTTCGACACTCTTATTTATCGACAAGCTATAATTGATCCCCTAGACTTGTGGGTTATCAAGAATCGTTTATTGGCGCGGTTAACAGGGGAGGAAATCCCACTAAACCTATTAACTTCACCGCCATCAGAGAGCTAACAATCTCGCCTTCTACCTGTACTTGAGAATGTTGCTCGCTCCTCTTCAGATGCCCCTCAGGATAGAGTGGGTCCTGGGTGGTTGTTCCACCCCTTGTTTTGATGCCATAAGCTTGTATGTCCTGGTTGGCATTGTTAGCAAGCAAATCTTTTTGCACATTAGAAATTTGTTCAAACTGAGTTTGAACCATATGAAAATGCCTAACAAGACATTTAACATCATTAACTGTTCTTTCAAGAACACCAAGTAAACTTTTGATAGCAAGGGAATTATCATGCAACTGACTTTATATCCTCATATTAAAATGATCTTGCTTAATAATAAAATTATCAAGCTCATCTAAGCATTGGTCAGGAGGCTTACCTTTAGGGATGTCACTTTTAGTAAAATCCAATAGAGAGTGTACCTCTACCAAGGGAGGATGAGTAATAGGCTCACACAACTTCTCAATAGGAGGTAGATTCTTCACTTCTTCGGATTTAATGACTTTCTCCTTTATAGACTTCTTTTCTTCTTGCATATCTTCGGGGCTCAGAACAAGCATGCCCCTCTTCTTTGGTGGTGGAGGTGGTTCAGGGACGGACCAATCTTCGTGGTTCTTGGCAATCTTGCCCGTTAATTCTTCAGCATCGTCCGGTGTTCTTTCCCTTAAAATACAACCAGCACAACTATCCAGATAGGATCTGGATTCATCGGTTAGACCGGCATAAAATATATCAAGTAATTCATTCTTTGGGACTTCATGTCCCGGTCTAGCCTTGATTAAATCACAATATCTCCCCCAAGCTTTAGGGAGGTGCTCATCCTGCAATTGTTTAAAGTTATAGATTCTTTGCAAAGCAGCATGTTGCATATGAGCAGGAAAATATTTATCAACAAAGAATTGAACTAAGTCCTGAGGAATCTCAATGGAACCATAGGGTAGTGCATCATACCAAGATTTGGCATCTTCCTTTAAAGAAAAAGGAAAAAAGGTAAGCCACATAAAAGTTTCGTATACTCTCATCAGTAGTAAATAGACTACACAACTCGGCAAGTTTGGTCAGGTGTGCTATAGCATTATCATTTTCTCTTCCATAAAAAGGGCCAGCCTCGACTGTAGATATAAGTGAAAGATCAACAGAGAAATCATAATCAGGATCAGTGATGCATATAGGGGATGTGGAAAATTTAGGATCAGGAATAATCTTGTTCTTCATGGAGTGCTTTTCAAGAAGCTCCTTAACAGCACCAGGGTTAGAGTTGACACACTCTTTGAGTTCCCTGCAAAAATCTTCATCAAGAGTAATATAATCATCATCAATAATGTTCTCCTTGAGTTCATCTAAGTTGGGGTAACCAAAAGTTTTGCACGTAGGAATATAGGAGGCAGGAGTCCTGATACGTCCAAAACGTATCTATAATTTCTGCTTGCTCCATGCCTCTTTTGTGTGATATTGCTATGATATTGATGAACTTCCATACACTTTTGATCATATTTGGACTAACCTATTAACTCAGTGCACCCCAGTGCCAGTTCATGTTTTCTTCTGTTTTTCTATTTCAGGTTTCCCTCATATAAAAGGTGCTCCAAAAATTCGGGAAAAATCCAATAAAAAATCAGCGTAGAAGAAGCTTCGGGAATCACCGAGGGGGGGCAGAGGGGACCCACCAGGGCCCCAGGTGCCCTCCCGGCGCGCCCTAGGGTGGGGCCGCACCAAGGGGCCGCCTGGACCCCTGGTGGCCCCCCTGGCTGCCCCCCTTCGCCTATTTATTCCTCGTGACGAGAAACCCCCGTGACGGGAACCCTTTTTCGCGATATCTCCTTTGTTCCGCCGCCGCCGCGCTTCCAGATCGGGAGAACCAGAAGACCTCTTCTCGGCACCCTGCCGGAGGGAGGAACCACCTCCGGGAGCTTCTCCACCACAATGGATGCTTCCCGGATGAACCGTGAGTAGTCCACCTTGGACCATGGGTCTATGATCAGTAGCTATGTGATGTTCTCCTCCCCTCTTTGTTCTTCATGGATTAGACCTCGTGAGCTGCCCTACATGATCGAGGCACATATGTAATATTTTTGCTGTTGTTATGCTGAGTTTGCTGGGATTCGATGGATTATGAGATTATGTTCAGATTGTGTTTGAGTAATATATTTGATTCTCCTCTTTTATATTGATGTTCTAGAGTAATTCTTGCATGTTCTCCGTTGCTTTTTATTGCTTTGGCCAAGTAGTAAGTAGTGACTCCAAGAGGGAGCGTTATGCATGATTGTGGGTTCATGCCCCCCCCCCCCCGATGACTAGCTTGAGTGACAGAAACATGAGTCTAGGGGATGTGTTGTTGCCACAAGGGGGAAAACAACGGTGCTTGTACTTGCGGGTGCAAGGATTGTTTACTTTACGCAAAGTTCTTTAATGCAGTTGTCCGTTGCTTTGGGTTTACACTTTGGGTGGGATTCGCAACTTAATACCAGCGAGATGTTCTGGATAGATATCTCAAGGTGGATGATTAGTAGGTAGATGCAGATGGATTTCGGTCTACTTGTCTTGGCGTACCGCCCATGCTTGTGAGCCTCTTCCTTTCTTTATAGCATAATTAGCATTGGTTTGCGCATATAATCATGTCAATTGCCCAGCTGTAATTTATTTACCTCGCATGGATAATTTATCGTCTTTTGGGAGAGAGACATCACTAGTGAACATCATAGGACCCCGGTCCATATTTCCAATACTGTTTACACTATCAATTTACTTTCAGTATTTACTTTTCCGTTGCTATCACTATCATTATTATCCCCGTGCGTTTTATCCTTTGTAAACAACAAGGCCGGAGGAATTGACAACTCCTCTGTACTCGTTGGGAAGCAAAGTTATTTGTTGTGTGTGCAGGTCCAGGTGAAGTAAGCAACCTTAGGTTGTGAATGGCGCCATTGTTCACTTCACCACCTTCTTGTATCTGTTGGAGTCCTATTGGTTCGACATTCAACCTTAGCATATTCGCTAAGGGAAACTTGATGTTGTCTACATCTCAACCTTCCATTTTGGGTAACCAACGAGGGGGCATTAATTCATACCATCTAGTCCCAGTCTCGGACTGTGCTGCAACCTTAGCAATCTGAGCTTCAAGATAGTGAAGAAGAAAACTAGTATCATCAGGAGTAGTGGAAGCATCATCTAAAGTATCGGACATAGTAACAGACTCAGTAGAAGTAGCATGTGGTGGTATTGGTGAAGCAAACTTACTTATAACGGAGGGTGAATCAAGCGTAGCACTGGTACTCAGAACGGTACTCCCTTCGATCCAAATTAATTGACACACACTTAGTATAACTTTGTACTAGAGTTATACTAAGTGTGCGTCAATTAATATGGATCGGAGGGAGTACCTTTTCTTGTAGTAGATGGTAAGATTGGAACCCTGGGGTCTCCTTTCTTACCCATAGCGGATGAAGTGTAGCAGGCAGGGTACTTCAAGTAGACTTGTAATATTGTTATGCTCCCCGGCAAAGGCGCCAGAAAACAGTACTTGATGACCCTCACCTGTAGGGGATCGTTTGTAGTGTTCTCGCGGGTAAGTTAACCCAATTTATTGATTCAACACAAGGGGAGCCAAAGAGTATTTATAATCTTTGACAATTGAGTTGGCAATTCAACCGCATCTGAAATATACTTGCTTGCAATAAAATATTAATAGCAACTATGGTATGATAGTGATAGTGATAACAGCAAAAGTAAAACAGAGGAAAGTAACAACTAGTGACCAACAGGATTAAAACACTGTAGGCTAGGGAGATGGATGGTTGGGCGCTGCATGAATGAGAGTGAACATGTAATAAATTCTAACATGGGGCAAGGCACACAGAAAAGAAAGGATCATCTAGGCAAATATCAAACATTAGGCATGTATCCCGTAGGTAGTTGTGCGTGCTTGCAATAAGAACTTGCACAACATCTTTTGTCCTACCATCTGCTACGAACGGGGCCAAAGGGAACTTATGGAGATTAAGGTGCTCCTGTCAAAGAGCACCAGAACAAAGCAATAAACTCAATGGATACATGGAATCCTCAAATTATGGACCATCCCCCTTGGTGTCCCAAGCTATCACCTTTGGGATCGCCGGTTCCGGACCATAATAGGTGCATACAACTCATAGATAGGATCAAGAACATAAATATACTCATGAAAACATAAGTGGTTCAGATCTTAAAACATGACACTCAGGCCCAAAGTGACAAGCATTAAGAGCAACAAGTTGTAGCAAAGATGATAAACACCAAAGTAGATGATAGGCAACATGCCCCTAACAATCTGACGAACTATTACATGATCAAACTCATCCAATCCCTACCATCCCCTTTGCCTACAGCAGGGAATTACTCACACATGTGAAGATAAGTCATGGAGGGAGGATGGATTGGTGATGGTGATGACGATGGCGACGATCTCCCCTCTCCGGAGGCCAAATCAGCCTCCAGATTAGCCCTCCCGAAGAAGAACAGAGGGTGGCGGCGACTCCGCGACGAGTTCTGGAAAAGTGACTCCTGTTTCGGGGTTTTCCCGTCACGGGAATAAATGGGAGCCTCGGTAAGGCACCGGAGGAGGGGGGAGGCCCCCAGGAGGCCAGGTGTCGCGGACAGGGGTGGGGCCGCGCCAGCAGGGCGCCTGGAGCCCCTATGGCCCCCCTCTGGCCCCACTATGGCTCCGGGCTCCTTCGGGTGCGTGGATTTTTGTATTTTTTTGGGAATTTTCTGAGATGTGTAAAAATCCATTTTCACGCACACAATAAAACCATACAAGAAGCTCTGCTGAAAACAACGTCAGTCCGGGTTAGTTTAGTTCAAATCATGCAAGAATGAGGGCAAAACAATAGAAAAAGTGTTTGGAAAAGTAGATACGTTTGAGACGTATCAATAGTCCGGCGAATGACCTCTCTGCTGAGCCTAGGATGGATTGCGGCGTGTCGGATAGCTTTGGTGGAGTGTTCCCTAACAAGGTGCCCGCCACCCTGGAGATCCGAGCGTGCAGGCTGAACAATAGTGCACCCCTGCAGGGAGTTTAATCTATTCGAATAGTCGTGTCCACGGTAACAGGACGCTTTATGCTGACGCTGGATCTTAGCACTACAAACTACTACTATTAAATTGTATGGTTCCGGGTCTTCTTCCTCGCAGGGAAGTCGAGGAAGGGAACTCGGAGGCATTGTTAATTGTTAATTATTACAACTTACCATTATACAATGCTGCAGCAACTTCTGTTGCATTGTTATTACATTCATGTTATTGAACTGTTGGTTGTTCTCTACTTGTGTTGCAAGACTCGTCGGAAGATGCTAGTCTTCGATAGGCCTAGCTTCTCATCCTTATTCTGATTTCTACCTTGCAGTCCACTATATACACCCTCCCCTTTCCATTTGATACAAATGCATAAATGCTTAGTAGCGGACGTAAGACTCGTGGGTATGCTAGATACTCACCCTTGCTTTATTTCCCCCTTTTTGTTTTGCATGATCGGCCGCTGCAGTCGACGTTGGAGCCCAGGAGCAGGAGTAGCCCGGAGGCGGATACTACGACGTCGAGTTCCCCATTGAACAGGAGTAGTTTGGGGGTTCCCAGGCAGGAGGCCTCGCCTTTTCGATCGTTGTTGATATTTGAGCTAGCCTTCTTAAGGTAGATCATATGTACCTTGTGTCTGTACTCAGATACTTTTGCTTCCGCTAACTTTGTGTATCTCGAGCTGTTGTATTCGAGACCTCGTGGCCCCTGGCTTGTATTAAACAATTTGTATTATTTTATTTGTAGAGTTGTGTTGTGATATCTTACCGTGAGTCCCTGATCTCGATCGTGTACCTTGCGTGTATGATTACTGTACCCGTCTTGATTTTGGGGGCGTCATAAAAGAGGTCGAAGTTGAAGCGTGACCCGTCGAAGCAGAAGAAAGTTGCTGAAAAACCTGTTGTCGCTCCCAAGCCGAACGGAATGGTCGCCAAGCCAAACACTTTCGTGGCCCAAGTTGCCAAGAGGCCATCGGAAGATGAACTTCAGAAGAGAGACAAGGAAGAAACCTTGGCACGCCACAAGTTGGCAAAAGAATCTGGTGCAAAGGAAAGAGAAGCAAAGGATAAACATAATCTCGAAGCTTCCAACAAGGCCACAGCTGAAGCTGACGCAAAGCGTAAGCTAGTCGAAGCTAAAGAGAATGAAAAGAAGGCTGCTGCTGAAGCTCAAAAGCTTCGAGCCTCTGATCCAAAGATAACAACAGCTCTTGAAAAGATTGCTACCAAAACTGCTGAGAAGCGAGCCAGAGAAGCTCAGAAGCAACCTGTGGTATCCAAAGTCCAGAAAAATATCGCTGAAGAGCCCAAGGTCCAAGATGACATGGACTACCACAATGAACACCCGTTTCCAGACCCAAGAGAAGCTGAGTTATGGCATGCTTTGGGCATCACCGAAGCTCTTTGGAAAAAGAGCGAAGCAGATGAAGAAGTTTTTGTGCCCAACACTTTATACATGCCCCTGCCATCGAAGAGATTATTGTCAATCTGGTGGCGAAGCTGCAAGAACTGTATGCCCTAAGCAAAGAAGAAACTGACAGGATCCACAGATACCAGAAGAAGGCAGAGACTGGAGATGATGAGGATATCAAAGAATTTGTTTTGTCTCTCCTTCATCAAGTCACCAACAAAAACACTGCCACTTTGGAGAAAGTGGAGAATCAGAAAGGCAAGATCAAGCGAGTTGTAGAAGATATTTGCCTTCGCCACAACAATTCCATTCTGGTTGCTGATTCTAGGAAGCGGAAGGCCAATGATGAACTCATCACGAAGAAGAACCAAGAGAAGAAGAGGCCCCGCATCATCTCTCTTGGCACTGCTGCAGACATGGAAAACGAAGGCGAATCACCTTCACGTGTGCTTCACGCACAGGTTTCCAAGTCTGGATCCAAGCTTGCTCCTCCCAAATCCCCAGCACCCCCAAAAGCTCCCACCAAAACCCCCACTGATGCTCGAATCCCAACCCCAAGTCCACCAACCAAAGCTCCAACCCCACCAAGACAACCTACACCACCAACTCCAATTCCTTCGCCTCCACCCGCCAACGAAGAAGAAGTTCCACCCCACACTCCCACTCCACCTCGTGCCGCAACTCCGCCCCCAGCCTCACCCCAGCAACAAGTAACCCCCGAAGCTGATGCTCCTCGCGCTTCACCTCCTCTAGCCGAAGCTCAAAGGAAGCATTCCTTTTCCCCTGCTCGATCTTCTTCCGAATCACATGATGCTTAACCAACTCCTTCACCTGCAGCAGATGAGGAAGTTGAGATTATGAACCCTTCGCAGGAATTGGTTCTTGCCCAGGCCAAGGAGGCAGGTCCATCACAAGTGATTCCTTCCCATTGCCACCCAATGATCAGATCTGTCCGGCAAATCCAACCTGCGCAAGTGATACGCGAGAGGTGATAATTGCTTCTCGCCCTTTGTTGGTTACCCCAAGTGGAAGGTGAGATGCAGCGTAGCGGCAAGTTTCCCTTGGTGAAGATACCAAGGTTGAGAGTATCAACCAGTAGGACTCCGGCAATGATAAGTAGGTGGCAAGGAAACAATGGCACCATGGGTTACTTCCTTGACCTGGACCTGCACACAGAAACAAATAACTTTGCTCCCAACGAAGTTCAGAGAGGTTTTCAATCTCTCTGGTCTTGTTGTTTACAAAGGATCAAACGCAAGGGATAATGATAATGATGATAGCAACTGGAAAGTAAATGCAAGAAAGTAAATGAGCGTGTAAACAATGATGAGAATATGGACCGGGGTCCCGTGATGTTCACTAGTGATGTCTCTCTCCCAAAAGACGATAAAACTGCTATGCGAGGTGAACAAATTACAGATGGGCAATTGACAGGATTATAAACACACCGCAATTCTAACTATGCTACAAAGAAAGGAAGAGGCTCAAAAGCATGGGCAGTACGCCAAAATAAGTAGACCGAAATCCAACTGCATCTACTACCAATCATCCACCTTGAGATATCTATCCAAAACATCTCGCTGGTATTAAGTTGCGAGCCCCACCCAAAGTGTAAACCCAAAGCAACAGACAACTGCATTAAAAAGCACTTTGCTTAAAGTAAACAATCCTTGCAACCGCGGTTACAAGCATCGTTGTTTTCCCCCTTATGGCAACAACACATCCCCTAGACTCATGGTTTTTTCACTCAAGCATCTCATCGGGGGGCATGAACCCACAATCGAGCATAACGTTCCCTCTTGGAGTTACTACCTACTACTTGGCCAAAGCAATAAAAAACAACGGAGAACATGCAAGAATTACTTAGGAACAAAAATATAAAAGATAAGAACCAAATATATTACTCTATCACAATCTGAACATAGTCTCATAATCCATCAGATCCCATCAAACTCAGCATAGCAACAGCAGAAAGATTACATATGTGCCTCGATCATGTAGGGCAGCTCACGAGGTCTAAACCATGAAGAACAAAGAGGAGAGGAGAACATCACATAGATGATGTCTAGACACGCTTCTATTCTTGTAGACTATGTTGGGCCTCCAAGCGCAGAGGTTTGTAGGACAGCAGCAATTTCCTTCAAGTGGATGACCTAAGGTTTATCGAACTCAGGGAAGTAGAGGTTGAAGATGGTCTCTCTCAAGCAACCCTGCAATTAAGATAAAAGAAGTCTCTTGTGTCCCCAACACACCTAATACAACTAGGAGTTGTATAGGTGCACTAGTTCGGAGAAGAGATGGTAAAATATGGGTGATAGGTGTGGCAAAGCAAGGTAATATAAATCTGTAATAAAAAGTGCAGCAAGCAAACATGTAGTAAACGTGAGCACAAACGGTATTGCAATGGTGGAAATCAAAGCCTAGGCTTCATACTTTCACTAGTGGAAACTCCCAACAACATTAACATAGTCTAATCACATGATATTTCCCATAAAACATGCAATGGAGACGCACTCAGAGGTCATTCCTTTGTGGTCAAGAGAGGACGAGAATTATGTAGGGATACAAAAGCACACCTCAAAGTTCATAGTTATCAATCTATGGATTTCCCAATGTCACCGCGGCCATCCAAAGAGAGTACCACAATCACCACAACATATCTCAAGGATAGTCAAAGACAAGCACCAAGAGACTCTCAATCTTCAATCAACTCACAAAAGAGGAAATCACTCATGAAAATATTCTTCTAATCCATGTCCAATAGACCGTTGTCACCATGGTCTCGGGGATTATACTAGATAAGATCAAGTGCGTACATCAATCCAATACATAGAAGAAGGGGAAATATCATGGGATCACCCTAGATTAACATAGCCTATGATCACAACGAAGATCACATCATGGGAGAGAGAGAAGAACACATAGCTACTGGTAGAAACCTCAGCCCCGAGGGGAACTACTCACACATGGACATGGTGAGAGAGAGAGTTGTTGATGGAGAGGTGCAGCCCAGAGGAGATGCAGGAGATGGCGGCGGCGGCGCCCACGGCCCTTGGGGCAGCGGCCCTTGGCCCCCTTCTTCTTCCTTGGAGATGGTGCTGCTGTGGAGATTGATCTCCCCCTCAAGACGGCTGCCAAGGGGGAGAAAATTTCGTGGTGCCCTTTGACCTAGGTTTCCTCTCTTTATATATACTCTCGGATTCCCGTCATCCAGATTAGGTCTTCGGTATTTCGGAGCTCCAGGGAGCATCCGGACTCCGATTGGGCCGAATTTTATGTCTAGATCCACCGGAAAAAAAATTCTCTACAACTTTGTAGTTTTAAGTTTTTTCGTTTGAGCCCGTCTTCTTGCGTTTCTGAGGCGATCTTTAAAACCTATCTGGTGGTGACAGATTTCGGGAGAGTTAGAGTCCAACTCTTACAAGGCTCCTTTTTGTGATTTTTCCTTTATCCAAATAATTCCTACACATAAAGGACAAAAACAAGAACTTGTGCACTCTTGCAACCATTAATAGGTTAGTTCCAAAATATGTTATAAAAAGATATGAAAGTGTATAAAAAACATAGCAATATCACAGAAAACATGCATGGAGCAAGCAGAAATTATACATACGTTTGGGATGTATCAATAGCTACTGATCACGGACCCATGGTCCAAAGGAAACTACTCACGGGACATCCGGGAAGCGTCCATGGTGGAGGGGAAGCTCCCGGAGGTCGATCCTCCCTCCGACAGGGTGCCGAGCAAAGGTCTGTTGGCGCTCCCGATCTTGGAAGCGTGGCGGCGGCGGAACAGAGGCGAGATCACGGAAAAGGGTTCTCTCTTCGGAAGTTTCACGTCATGGGAAATAAATAGGCGAAGGGGGGCAGCCAGGGGGGCCACCAGGGGTCCAGGCGCCCCCTGGCGCGGCCAAGCCCTAGGCCGCGCCAGGTGGCCGCCTGGGGCCCTGGTGGGTCCCACCTGGTCCTCCATCGAGACTTCGGAAGGTTCCTTCACGCTGATTTTTTTTATCTGATTTTTCCCGAATTTTTGGACCACTTTTAATATGGGGGAAAAATGAAATAGAAAAATAGCAGAAAACAAAAACTGGCACTGGGGTGCACTGAGTTATTAGGTTACTCCAAATATGATCAAAAGTGTATGAAAGTGTATCTAGATCATAGCAATATCACACAAAACATGCATGGAGCAAGCAAAAATTATAGATACGTTCGGAACGTATCAACATCCCCAAGCTTAATTCCTGCTCGTCCTTGAGTAGGTAAATGATAACAAGCATAATTTCTGTGGTGACAAGCTAGCAACCATATAAGAACTTTGAAAAGTAAAGCAATCAAGGTCAGTGATTCAATTCAAGTCATAACATGCAAGAGTCTATATTAGCATTGAAACAAGCAACGAAAGAACATTAGGTGCAAGAGCTCTCGCTGTCCGTGAATCAAATGTTTCCAAATGGTGTTTTCGTGCAAGAAGGGGGATAGGGAATACGAGGGAGAAAGTATTTTTGCTGAGAACTCAATCTACTAAAGTTTCACACTTGGTCTTCTTTGGAATCTTATCTTGACTCGTCCTCAGACTACTAGCCAGGTACAAGTCAATTTGATCCACTCCTTTTCGATATTTTGAGCACTCATGCAATGGATGAGCGTAAGCACGAGAGTTTACACTTAGGATGGCAAAGAGAGAAATATGGTGGAGGAGGAAGACAAAAAGGTGATAAAGGCTCACATCAATGAGGTCAACCATAGGCGAGAAGGACAAATGATAGATATGATGTGAGGAGTAGGGATTGTCATGCAACGGATGCACATATGAGCTAAAATGCTCTCCAATGTAACTAGTGAGGGTGCATCCAACTTGCTCGCTCATGAAGACCTAGAGCTCTTTTGAGGAGGCTCATCCTTGGAATATGCAAGCCAAGTTCTATACTGTGAAGGTCCCCACATAGCTATATGCATGAATGATCATCTCTATGGAGTACAAGGATAAGAGGGAGTACTAGTGTGGATCTTTCAAAAGGATAGTAGTGTTGTCCCTTTCTCTCTTTTTATTTTCTTTTTTTATCTTTTTTCTATTTTTTTGTATTTTTTGGTGGCCTCAATGGCTCTTTCTATTCAACTCTCATTTGTCCTCTTTGGGATCTTTTCCTCACTTAAGGGAAACACTCTAATTTACAAGAGGGTGTAGAAGATCTTTCACACTTTACAAGGTACTCAAAACATAAAGAAGATGTATGTATCATGATGTATGCAATGTATGCCTCTGCCAGTGTAGCAGGAACATGTATGACATGAAGATGTTGTCATGAAGAGGTGGATGTTGCATGACAATATATCTCAGAAAGGCTATGGAAATGCCTTGATAGGTAGGTATGGTGGCTGTTTTGAGGAAAGATATAAGGAGGTTTATGATGACAGAGCATATCATGCCAAGGGTTTGGATGTACCGGCGAAGGTGGACGCCAACTCTCGGAGTAAGAAGAAAGCAATGCACGGCACGGGAGAGGCTAGCAAATATGAGGAGGTGGAAGTGTAAACTTTCAATACTTACATTACTTCGAAGAACTCATGCACTTATTATCGGTAAATCTCAATCTAATAAGGAGGTTCACAAAGAGACAAGTACCCCGAGGAGGAGTGTATGAGGGTTTGGTTATCCTTGCGCATCCTCGACTCATGGTACGTGAGTGTACTCTAATATCCGATCCCTCCAAAGATTAGTGATCCATCTAGTTGCTAGAGTTCTCAACTAGTTTTTGTAGGTTTTGAAAATAAACACGGATTGCCTAAAATACAACACCTATCACTCATAGGCTAGAGCTCTTGACACCAAAAGTTTAAACATTACTCACATCAATACCTCAAAACTATTGCAAGTTACTACTAAAATTAAATAGCAACCTCAATTACCTACTTTCAAGAGAAGACACAACTCAGTGCAACAACCATCTCTCTTAACAAGATAAACATGAAAACTAAAAAGAGTTCCAGCAACAAACTAAACAAAAGCCAGGGATCTTGCTAAAGACAAACTAAAACTAAAACTAAACGTGGCAGTAGCTACGAAAAGATAAAGAACACACAACCGGAAAAAGATAAGCATGAAAAATCCTATGATGTGTTCTAGGTTTTGAAAGTGAGTGTGTTTCTCTCCCACACAAAGTAATCTGGGGTCTAAATTGTTATGAACAGCAAGCATAGCTAAAGAAAACGAAAATGTAAACCTAAGAGCGAGACGCTCCAAGCATAGCACATAACGCATGAAGTAATAAAAATATAGTGAGACGAAGGACGAACTGATGATTGTTGATGGAGAAGGGGATGCACGGGGGAATCCCCAAGCTTGAGCGCTTGACACTCCCGGATCTTCTTTCATCATCTTCCATCGCACACTTGAAAACTCCCTTCATACATATCTCATCATAAGCTGATTAGAGAGGTTAGTACCCTTAATAAAATAATTTTTCCCCACTAGATATAAAGATATTATTTAATAGCTACTGTTTCTCAAGATTTCCAAAAGGTTTTTGCAAAGAAAAAGCAATCTTAAGGTTTGCAAAAGTAAGGAGAGGCAAAACGTGGAAGAATCTGTGAAAAACAGAACATCAGGTAGTAGAGAATTTTTTCAGGGCACTTCTGCAACTCAAATCAAAAAACTCAGAACATAAGAAAGTTTCAAAATTGTATATAGCATGCTGTGTAAAAATTTCATCTCAAAAAGATGAGCTGGTGATTTGTTCCGATTTTTTCCGTCAAAAAGACAGAATCTGTTTTCTGGACAGCATGTCACAACTTTTGCTTCCCTTATCATAAGAGGCTATAACTTGGCACAAAGCCTGAAAATAAATATACAATGATGGTTCTACAGTAGTAAAAATCATCAAGAACACTAAAAACATAAGTAAAAAATCTTGGGTTGCCTCCCAACAGGCGCTTTCTTTTATGCCTTTAAGCTAGGCATAAAGCAAAAGAAGAATCAAAGGTATCCAAGATCATCGGAGTCATAAAAACCTTCGAATTGATTTTTAATAAGCTCATTCTTCTTCTTCCTAGGAAAGAGATACTTACCTTTCGCCTTACCGCGTAAGCGTATGTGCCCATTACCAATATCAATGAAGCCTTTCATAGCTCGGAGGAAGTCCCTCCCAAGTACGATGTTGCTTTGGTTTGGCTCCAGGATGAAGAAATCCATCGGTGCAATCCTATGAAGGAATGCAACTTGGACTTCTTTTACCTTTCCTTTAACATCTGAAATATCCCCATTAGCATGTTCATGATAAGATGAAAATTTATCCACATCTAGTTTCAAAGAATCATAAACTATTTTTGGCATAGTAGAAACCGTGGATCCAATATCACAAAAAGCAAGGAAGTCTTGGTTAGAGATGCTAATCCCAACAAAGGGCTCCCAATCATCATCTATCTCCAACATTTCTTTTTTGTTGGACTTAAGTTCTTCTACCTTCCTCAAGTCTAGACCATCCATCCTCTTTTCAATAGTGGCAAGTCTATCTATAACAGTATCAATACTTCGATCATAAACAAAATAACTAGATAGACTATGAAAAATATCAAGAGCTCTAGCTTCATCACACTCTAAAAAGTCTCCTTCGGCTATAATGTCAAGAGAGTGTTTACACCACTTAAAAATACCATGGTAAAAATTTCTAAGCACAATTTTTATAGGTATCCAAGGCATAATTCTTTTATGCGCTTCAGAAATTCTGTCCCATGCCTTCTTCATATTTTCTCCATCCCTTTGACGGAAATCGAGAACTTCCGATTCCCGCAAAGCACCAAGTCCTAACATGTTCATCTAAACTAGGAGGGCTACTAAACGCAAGATAAATAATTTTGTTGTGATTTTCGATATAAGACACAAAGATAAAAACTGAAAGGTGAACTAACAAGACTAAATAGAAAAGGTAAAAGGTAGTGGGAAACTCCCCTATCTTAGCACTCGGAGTCCCCGGCAACGGCGCCAGAAATTTGGCGGTTGACGGGATCAATATTTTGTCGCACCTCGGAATCCCCGGCAACGGCGCCAGAAATTTGCTTGATACGCGAGAGATGATAATTGCTTCTCTCCCTTCGTTGGTTACCCCAAGTGGAAGGTGAGATGCAGCGTAGAGGCAAGTTTCCCTTGGTGAAGATACCAAGGTTGAGAGTATCGACCAGTAGGACTCCGGCAATGATAAGTAGGTGGCAAGGAAACAATGGCACCGTGGGTTGCTTCCTTGACCTGGACCTACACAAAGAAACAAATAACTTTGCTCCCAACAAAGTTACAATGATGAGAATATGGACCAGGGTCCCGTGATGTTCACTAGTGATGTCTCTCTCCCAAAAGACGATAAAACTGCTATGCGAGGTGAAAAAATTACAGATGGGAAATTGACAGGATTATAAACGCACTGCAATCCTAACTATGCTACAAAGAAAGGAAGAGGCTCAAAAGCATGGGCAGTACGCCAAAATAAGTAGACCGAAATCCAACTGCATCTACTACTAATCATCCACCTTGAGATATCTATCCAGAACATCTCGCTGGTATTAAGTTGCGAGCCCCACCCAAAGTGTAAACCCAAAGCAACAGACAACTTCATTAAAAAGCACTTTACGTAAAGTAAACAATCCTTGCAACCGCGGTTACAAGCACCGTTGTTTTCCCCCTTATGGCAACAACACATCCCCTAGACTCATGTTTCTGTCACTCAAGCATGTCATCGGGGGGCATGAACCCACAATCGAGCATAACGTTCCCTCTTGGAGTTACTACCTACTACTTGGCCAAAGCAATAAACAGCAATGGAGAACATGCAAGAATTACTTAGGAGCAAAAATATAAAAGATAAGAACAAAATATATTACTCTATCACAATCTGAACATAATCTCATAATCTATCAGATCCCATCAAACTCAGCATAGCAATAGCAGAAAAAATTACATATGTGCCTCGATCATGTAGGGCAGCTCACGAGGTCTAAACCATGAAGAACAAAGAGGGGAGGAGAACATCACATAGCTACTGATCACGGACCCATGGTCCAAAGGAAACTACTCACGGCACATCCGGGAAGCGTCCATGGTGGAGGGGAAGCTTCCGAAGGTCAATCCTCCCTCCGGCAGGGTGCCGGGCAGAGGTCTGTTGGCGCTCCCGATCTTGGAAGCGCGACGGCGGCGGAACAGAGGCAAGATCGTGGAAAAGGGTTCTCTCTTCGGAAGTTTCACGTCACGGGAAATAAATAGGCGAAGGGGGCAGCCAGGGGGCGCCAGGGGTCCCGGCGCCCCCCTGGTGCGGACAAGCCCTAGGCTGCGCCAGGTGGCCTCTTGGGGCCCTGGTGGGTCCCACCTGGTCCTCCTTCGGGACTCCGGAAGGTTCCTTCACGCTGATTTTTTATCTGATTTTTCCAGAATTTTTGGAGCACTTTTAATATGGGGGAAAATTGAAATAGAAAAACAGCAGAAAACAGAAACTGGCGCTGGGGTGCACTGAGTTAGTAGGTTATTCCAAATATGATCAAAAGTGTATGAAAGTGTATCTAGATCATAGCAATATCACACAAAACATGCATGGAGCAAGCAGAAATTAAGTACGTTTGGGACGTATCAGCAAGACACCCAATTGGACTCCAACTATCCCAGGGAAATGTTTACCATCTATTTGGGTGCAAGCAGCTCGTCAAGACATGGTCCTGAGTTTGACCTCGAGCGCCATCGAAGAAATTGTGCCTTCTTTGGAAACAGTCCATATGCTTTGGACCGCACTGCCGATGATCTGCGCTTCTGGACTGCTGAACAACAAGTGTTGTACACCAAGGTCTTCTGTCAAAAAGATGTGTTGTTTCACCACCGTTATCTTGATCTGCGAAGCTTAGCTTCTGCTCATTGCTTCTAGAATATCTGTGAAACCATAAACTCTCAGAACCTCGTGCGCTTATTTGCTCTGCAAGACACATTCAACTCCAAACTCATCAAGAAATTTTATGCAACTCTCTATGTCTCGGGCGAATCAAATGACCCCGGCACTTGGACGCTTGAATGGATGATTCAAGGGAAAGTATTTCGCATGTCCTCGCAAGAGTTCATGGAAATAGTCCACATTCCACGCCATACTGGTGCTCAGCCCAAGATTCATTTGCCTCCGGACTTGTGAGATGTTGAATTTTCTTCCTTGCTGGATCCAAAAGTCACTGAGAATTTCATGCCTACAAACATTCGTCCGAAGCACTTGGTGTTTATCTCCAAGACGTGGTTTTACATTCTTTGCAACTCAGTGCTGCCACTCAGTACTGCTTCAGAAGAATCCAATATCTATCCGCAAGTGAGGCATGTCATTCTGAAGCTATCTCATGGCATGGTGTTTGACTTCAAAGATTGCTTCCTCCGCACCATGGTTCTCGCTGCTGAATTGCCATTCACCTTCAAGCCATATGCACCTTGGCTTCAGGCAGTTTGCAATTATGGCCGGAGCGAATACTTCGTTTCCAACCACCCGAAGCTATTTGTTCCATCGGTGCGTGAATGATCCTATGATTACTTATGTGGGCGTTCGGCAAGAAGTGAATGAGCGCAATCTCCAGAAAAACTTCCAGAAGGACTGTCACCACTTTGAGGTTTCCCTTCGCTCCCAACAGATGCTAGAGAATTACATCAAAGCCAATCATCTCCAGATGCAATTCCTCTCAGATGAAATCAACCACGTGGGAAACATTGCTCTTAACAACAACCAATATCTTCGAGTGCTGAAGCACCATTCTTGGAAAGGGATTCGGAAGTTTCATTCTGCCAAAGGACTTAACAAGGAGCATTTCTATAAGGATTACCCGCACCTCAACCGCAACTTCTCCCAAAATTTCTATAAAGACCATTTCTATAAGCTACCTCCACTGCAAAAACTGGAAGAAGTTTTGTTTGTCAATGAGCTAGAACCCATCAGGCCAGACACTGTCTCCGAAGGCAATTCCATCACCTCCAAACAAGATGGTGCTCTCGACGACAGTGATCTTGACCTCCTCGCGCCTGCAGATGCCGAAGCCTATCTCTATCCAAGCTCCGAAGAAGAATCATGTGGCGGATAGTTTTCGTCAAGCGATTCTTCTGCGCCAGGCTCTTCTCGAAGGACTCCCCAAGATGCTGCCAACGCATAGGAACTCTTCATGCTTTTCGCCACCTTTTGTCCAATCATTGACAAAAAGGGGGAGAATTTTGCATCGATGAGTTTAGTTTGCCACGGGGACAGGTTTTGCTTCATTTTTGTTCTTATCTAGCGTCTTAAGTTACAACAAACATTCCATTTGCTTCGATTGAGTTGTAACTTAAATTAGATTCGTGTTTGTGAACGGTATGCCACTATGTCGTTTTAATAACCCCTTGCTGGCAAGATTCTGCTTCGTATCATATCTCTTGCAAGTGGTTATTATTATTAAAAGTTCACAGGTCATTCGAGAGGATTGCATGCCATTGGAATCTTATCTGGAATTGCAATCCTACTCGCTAAGATGTTCATATTTACTCTCCACCGAAGAAAATTATCTATGCATCTGCTTCGATTCATATTATCGTCGATGCTTACATTCAGGGGGAGTAAAACCTTCACATCTTAGAGATTGCTATCATCTCAACTCAAATCTTCAATACTTTTATCGATGCCTGTCTTGGCAACAATAGTCCAAAAAGGGAGAGAATGTAAGAGCAAAGTGTCGCCCCCCATGTGTTTTGGATATTGTTGGACAAGACAGTAGAGGAACTAACAATGTTTGCAAGTATAAACAGGTGTTTAGGTTCCTGAAGCATAAGCCAAGTGGTAGATCTTCAAGGAAGATGGACAAGAAGTCGAAGCTTATTCCTTTGAGTGAAGCTTAATCACGACTGGGTGACCCCTAAAATGTATGGTATCATGAAGCATAACTCACCGAAGGAAATGAAGAAGATGGCGCAAGACTTAGTAGTTTTTGTGTAGTTTTTTTTTATTCTTTGAGTCATAGGAAAAACCGTACTATCAAGAGGGGTTAGTAAGTCGAAGCCAAAGTTATTGTAAAAAAACTCAGCTCGAATCAAAACCCAGTGAGAAGGCTTTGAGGATAAATCTCATGAGCGCTGAGTTAAGCTTCGGTGGCAAAGACTTCGTACTTTCCGCCTCCGAATCAAAACTCAAGATGTGAGTCGGCCTTACTTGTTCCGCAAGTAAAGTTGCGCATTGATGACAAATCCGACCCTTGTGGACACGCGTCAAGCTGTCGCTTCGAGTCGTATCAGTCATTTTGCACCTTGGGATCGCCACCTATAAATACGCCACCCCCGCCTTCATTTGCGGTTGGCTGCTCAGTGATTATTCCCAGAGCGAGACTAAAGAGAGCATCCCAAGAAAGATATCGAAGCAAAACCAAAATCCAACCACCGAATCCAAAGTCCTATTGATTCGAGTTGATTCACTATGACTTAGGTGGAAGTTTGCTAGCCTTTTTATCTGTAACATCCCACAATTTTCTAAAATTTGGAATGTCAATAAATAATATATATTGATTGACTTGTTTGAATTTTAGAGTAAATGAAAAGTTTTCATTTGAGTTTTTGTTTAAACCTTTACAAACCATTTAATAAAATTTGCATAATCATTTATCCAATAATAAAAATCTTGGTTGTGAAGTTTATTCAAAATTCAAAGAATGATTTTCTTTCTTTTTTATTTTTGAAATTTGGTAGGAACCACAATTAAATATTTTAGAGCGAGAATAAAATGACTTTCTCAAATTTATTGTGGTCCCATACTCATTCTCAAATTTTATTTGAAATTTGAGTTTATTTGATATTGACGTTTAAGAGATATTTAAATATTTCCAATAATTTATTTAATAAAATGAGAGGATATAATATGACATCTTCGAAGATAGTATTGGAAATATTTAAAAGTGCTCATTTGAACACTTGATTATTTCTTTGTAATCATTTTGGGTATTTATAAACCCTAAAACTAATTTGGGGAATTTATTAATGCCTTAATTGAATTTTTGTTGACAAAAATATATTTATAAAACTTATTCGGAGAGAAATATATTCCTATACTCTCTATATTTTATTTAGTCTATATATATGTTTTACCATTTGGAGGGATTTGGTAATCCGGAATTTTAGTGTTGTTAGATATTAGAAAATATAAATCCTAGATCATCAGAGTCGAGCCCATATTTATCTATTTTTTTCCTATGACTTTTTCCTCCTTGGACCTAATTTCCACTAAGGCTCATATCATCTTCTTCTGTCTCACGTTCACGAATGAACGAGTCACTCGTTACAGAAAAAACGAGGTACATGGCACCTGGACTCTTTCCTCCCAACCTTCTACTTAATTCCTTGACCGATTCGAAGTCTACATTTGTAGAACATTATAATGAATTCATTCAGGCAATAAAAACCCCACTTTAATGCTTTTAATGCCAATTATTTCTCCATGAATGTCATTAACTTCATTTCCAAAACCTCGCTTTTAATGCCCATTATTTCTCCATGAATGCCATTAACTCCATTTCCAAAATCTTGCTTGTAATGCCCATTATTTCTCCATGAATGCCATTAACTCCATTTCCAAAACCCGGCTCACTCTCCTTCTATGGACCTCCCATGACCCTATAAATAGCGCCCCTAGGACCCCTTTGAACCACACATCCCCACGCATAAAGTCTCTCTCCAAAACCCTCTCATTCGTTAGCAATTCATCGCCGGAGTTAGGATACATCCACACTTCCGATGAAGATTGCATCACCATGGAAGGTACCTATGACATATTTCTTCCTCTAGTTTCTTCTCTGTTCCTTTGCGCACCGTTGTGACATATTTTCCCTCTCGGTTGCAAGGCTGGAGCATGCCGTACACGTCACCGTGCTCTCTACACGTTCTTCTCAACTCAGACGACACTTCACGACTATTCAAGAACGACATTGGAGCTATAATCCTGTCCCATGAGTCTCCCACGTCGTCCTCTACACCGTTCCACTATTCGTTGTTGCCGGATATCTTATTTCCCAAATTCCGGCGAGATCTCCGGTGAGCTCTCTCTCCCCCTGTTCTTCACACATTTTTTTTCTGTTAAAAAAACGAACAGGTATAGACCAATCACATCATGACACGTGGCATCCCATTTTCCAATCCCGTAATTCTTTTTCAGAAAAATAGCCAAACTTCAGAAATTCATATCTTCTAGCCCGTAAGTCGGATTTTGACAAATTTTATATCCCCGGATTTCTTGGAACATGTAGTTTATTATGGTCCAGTAATATTTCACTTTTGTTAATTCGAAATTTAACTCAAATTTCTTATGTGAATTTGAGTATATTTATTATTCCTCTCATTCTATAATTTATTTTGAAATATTTTCTTCATCAAATTTGATCCTTAGAATCACATCTTTCTGTTTGGATAATTTTCACATTCTTTCCATCATTTAAATACACTATTTTGACCTCAAACCTTCGTCTAAGCTTCCATTTAGTTATATCTCTTTTTTATATAAATTTGGCTACAAAAATTTAATCTTCTCAACAAGATCATCACGATTTCTATCGAATCTTTTTGAATCCAATCCAAGAATTGATTTCCTATTCAAATATTCATATAGACAAACCAACTGAGTTTGACATACTCTCCATCCAATTGATTTTATAATCAACCTCCAACATATCCAATTGATTTTACAATCCTCGGATATATGATTTCCGTCATATTTCCATCCAAGACAACTTGATCCTATCTCAACCTAGCCACGCCATAGTAACCAGCTTAGTACTAAATATTTATGTTGTTAATTGTATTTTCATTTGGATCTTCAATTTGGATTTGTGTGTAAGTGTGTTGAAATATTTCTGTTTTATCGTTAGATACATTGTAAAGAGAAGGAGAGACGACTACGAGTAGAATATTTCATCTCCAAGATCCAGGCAAATTACTCTTTTGGTCATACTCCCGTTATACCTATATTTTTCCTACGCATTGTAGTCCAACTTAATATTATGCATTGATAGGATTATGTATTATATTGTCCTATTACACCCAGCAGTTGATTGAGGTAGGTCCGAACCTTATATCATTGTCGCCACCGTGTAGAATTATACTGCTTTGCTAAGTAGACGTGGATTGGGAAGGGATCCATTATGAGGTATGAGTGACTATGTAGTAAACAAGACCAAGGTAAACTTAATGAAATACCTGGGTGGAATGGTTGGGGCACCCTGGAGGAACTAGTGGATTTGCCTGAGTGACCTGGAGATGGCCAGTAATCACTGCGGAATGCCACCCAGGCTTAAAGGGATCAATCATATTTTCATAACTAGAAGCTTACGTGTGCAGCCACAAGCTATTATGGGCTCTTGCTTGCTTGATTAGTTGTAGTGACTCTTACTAGGTGGTGCTACGAACGTAGTTGTGAGTAGGTGGGATGGGCACCACTAGAGTGAGGGAAACTCTTCTAAAAGACCATGTATCGACCTTCCGGTTCCCATACAAAATGCAGTGTGATGAACTAAAAAGGAGGTGGTCGAGTCTTGTGGGAAAAAGTGCACAAACCTCTACAGAGTGTACAAACTGATCATGATTAGCCGTGTCCCCGGTTACGGACAACTTTGAGCATCTAGAAGTGGGAATGTTGACGGATCTCATCATATTTAATTAATCAATCGGGTTTAATCAACTTTGGGAATAGATTGACTTGGAGAAACCAATTCAATCATATTATGAGCTTTGTAGTACTGTTATGATACACTTTGAGTAGGACAAAACCAGATTTATGCAAACTAAAACTCTTAGAGCTTTTCCACCAGCCAAAATTGCATGTAGAAGATAGGTCTGTTATATATTCTTTTGGGAGTAAATTGCCGTACATTCAAAGTACTGACCCATTTTGGGCTGTAACCTTCGGTGTTGATACCATCTTGTAACGACCCAGTCCCAAAAGGAACCAAGTCTACTATGCTTCTGTGCTATCCCTGGATCAGTATGCTAGCACGCACAGTACTCGATGAAATACCATGAATCACATGTCAAAAAGTAACGTAAATACATGGTATTTATTATCTTATGGCCTTTTGGCTAGAATACACCGCGGAAACAAACAATACATAAGTGGAGTCCCATCAACGCCAACGGCAAAGTTGAGTGTAGACATTGTAACCCTACATCGCATCACTTACTCGTCGTATACAATCCTGCAACACCGACGGTTACAGCCCAAAATGGGTCAGTACTTTGAATGTACGGCAAGTTACTCCCAAAAGAATATATAACAGACTTATCTTCTACATGCAATTTGGCTGGTGGAAAAGCTCTAAGAGTTTCAGTTTGCATAAAGCTTATTTTGTCCTACTCAAAGAGTATCATAATAGTACTACAAAGCTCATAAAATAGATTGACTTGGTTTAAAGACCCGGTCCCGAAAAGGAACCAAGTCTACTGTGCTTCTGTGCTATCCCTGGATCAGTATGCTAGCACACACAATACTCGATGAAATACCATAAATCACATGTCAAAAAGTGACGTAAGTACATGGTAGTTATTACCTCATAGCTTTTGGGCTAGAATACACCGCGGAAACAAACAATACATAAGCGGAGTCCCATCAACACCAACGGCAAAGTTGAGTGTAGACATCGTAACCCTACATCGCATCACTTACTCGTCGTATAAAATCCTGCAACACCGAAGGTTACATCCCAAAATGGGTCAGTACTTTGAATGTACGGCAAGTTACTCCCAAAAGAATATATAACAGACCTATCTTCTACATGCAATTTTGGCTGGTGGAAAAGCTCTAAGTTTCAACTTGCATAAAGTTGATTTTGTCCTACTCAAAGAGTATCATGACATTACTACAAAGCTCAAAATATGATTGAGTTGGTTTCTCCAAGTCAATCTATTCCCAAAGTTGATTAAGCCCGATTGATTAATTAAATATGATGAGATCCGTCAACATTCCCACTTCTAGATGCTCAAAGTTGTCCATAACCGTGGACACGACTAATCATCATCAGTTTGTACACTCTGCAGAGGTTTGTGCACTTTTCCCCACAAGACTCGACCACCTCCTTTTTAGTTCGTCACACTGCATGTTGTATGAGAACCGGAAGGTCGAGACATGGTATTTTAGAAGAGTTTCACTCGTAGTCGTCTCTCCTTCTCTTTACAATATATCTAACGATAAATCAGAAATACTTCAACACACTTACACACAAATCCAAATTGAAGATCCAAATGAAAATACAATTAACAACATAAATATTTAGTACTAAATTGGTTACTATAGCGTGGCTAGGTTGAGATAGGATCAAGTTGTCTTGGATGGAAATATGATGGAAATCATATATCTGAGGATTGTAAAATCAATTGGATATGTTGGAGGTTGATTATAAAATCAATTGGATGGAGAGTATGTCAAACTCAGTTGGTTTGTCCATATGAATATTTGAATAGGAAATCAATTCTTGGATTGGATTCAAAAAGATTCGATAGAAATCGTGATGATCTTGTTGAGAAGATTGAATTTTTGTAGCCAAATTTATATAAAAAGAGATATAACTAAATGGAAGCTAAGACGAAGGTTTGGGGTCAAAATAGTGTATTTATATGATGGAAAGAATGTGACAATTGTCCAAACAAAAAGATGTGATTCTAAGGATCAAATTTGATGAAGAAAATATTTCAAAATAAATTATAGAATGAGAGGAATAATAAATATACTCAAATTCACATAAGAAATTTGAGTTAAATTTAGAATTAACAAAAGTGAAATATTACTGGACCATAATAACTACATGTTCCAAGGAATCCGGGGATATAAAATTTGTCAAAATCCGACTTACGGGCTAGAAGATATGAATTTCTGAAGTTTGGCTATTTTTCTGAAAAAGAATTACGGGATTGGAAAATGGGATGCCACGTGTCATGATGTGATTGGTCTATACCTGTTCGTTTTTTTAACAGAAAAAAAATGTGTGAAGAACAGGGGGAGAGAGAGCTCACCGGAGATCTCGCCGGAATTTGGGAAATAAGGTATCCGGCAACAACGAATAGTGGAACGTTTTAGAGGACGACATGGGAGACTCGTGGGACAGGATTATAGCTCCATTGTTGTTCTTGAATAGCCGTGAAGTGTCGCCTGAGTTCAGAAGAACGTGTAGAGAGCACGGTGACGCGTACGGCGTGCTCCGGCCTTGCAATCGAGAGGAAAATATGTCACAACGGTGCGCACAGGAACGGAGAAGAAACTAGAGGAAGAAATATGTCATAGGTACCTTCCATGGTGATGCAATCTTCATCGGAAGTGTGGATGTATCCTAACTCCGGCGATGAATTGCTAACGAATGAGAGGGTTTTGGAGAGAGACTTTCTGCGTGGGGATGTGTGGTTCAAAGGGGTCCTACGGCGGTATTTATAGGGTCGTGGGAGGTCAATAGAAGGAGAGTGAGCGGGGTTTTGGAAATGGAGTTAATGGCATTCATGGAGAAATAATGGGCATTAAAAGCAAGGTTTTGGAAATGGAGTTAATGGCATTCATGGAGAAATAATGGGCATTAAAAGCGAGGTTTTGGAAATGAAGTTAATGGCATTCATGGAGAAATAATTGGCATTAAAAGCATTAAAGTGGGGTTTTAATTGCCTGAATGAATTCCTTATAATGTTCTACGAATGTAGACTTCATATTGA
This sequence comes from Bromus sterilis, assembly GCA_950022295.1. Classification (NCBI taxonomy): domain Eukaryota; kingdom Viridiplantae; phylum Streptophyta; class Magnoliopsida; order Poales; family Poaceae; genus Bromus; species Bromus sterilis. The sequence continues at coordinate 274,489,799 of OX465599.1, read as the reverse complement.
ATCGGTCAAGGAATTAAGTAGAAGGTTGGGAGGAAAGAGTCCAGGTGCCATGTACCTCGTTTTTTCTGTAACGAGTGACTCGTTCATTCGTGAACGTGAGACAGAAGAAGATGATATGAGCCTTAGTGGAAATTAGGTCCAAGGAGGAAAAAATCAGAGGAAAAAAATAGAGAAATATGGGCTCGACTCAGATGACATAGGATTTATATTTTCTAATATCTAACAACACTAAAATTCCGGATTACCAAATCCCTCCAAATGGTAAAACATATATATAGACTAAATAAAATATAGAGAGTATAGGAATATATTTCTCTCCGAATAAGTTTTATAAATATATTTTTGTCAACCAAAATTCAATTAAGGCATTAATAAATTCCCCAAATTAGTTTTAGGGTTTATAAATACCCAAAATGATTACAAAGAAATAATCAAGTGTTCAAATGAGCACTTTTAAATATATCCAATACTATCTTCGAAGATGTCATATTATATCCTCTCATTTTATTAAATAAATTATTGGAAATATTTAAATATCTCTTAAACGTCAATATCAAATAAACTCAAATTTCAAATAAAATTTGAGAATGAGTATGGGACCACAATAAATTTGAGAAAGTCATTTTATTCTCGCTCTAAAATATTTAATTGTGGTTCCTACCAAATTTCAAAAATACATATGAAAGAAAATCATTCTTTGAATTTTGAATAAACTTCACAACCAAGATTTTTATTATTGGATAAATGATTATGCAAATTTTATTAAATGGTTTGTAAAGGTTTAAACAAAAACTCAAATGAAAACTTTTTATTTACTCTAAAATTCAAACAAGTCAATCAATATTATATTATTTATTAACATTTCAAATTTTAGAAAATTTTGGGATGTTACAAACTACCACCCTTAAAAGAAATCTCGTCCTCGAGATTTGCAAAGGCTAGAAAGAAATGGGTTAGGCTCGAGGATTTTTGGGTTACTTCCCCATGGTCTTGGCATAGCATTATGAGGCTTGCAGTTTATCTTTCACTTATCGTCTGAGGGTTGTCTTCCACAGATACAATTCCATATGCTTTCGTTACTTAAATGATATCCTGGGCTCGTGGCTTTAGGCACCAGTGAACCATAACTAGGGTGTGGTTCGCATCATTTACCACACTAGGGTGTTAGGAAACTACCACCCTTAGAAGAAAGCTTATGGGGATTCTAGAATTTCTTCATTCCATGATGGTTCTTCATGAAGCTTCTACAGATAAGAATCTGCATCTCCCCAAGGAACAAGTCTTTCTATAAAATACATAGGTTCCAAAACTAACTATCGAGACGCTCATGGTGGTCAAAATAACTTCCAAATGAAGCTTCTTGAAATCTCCATGTTTCTTACTCACCTTATGACCTACGTTAGGCACGATGCCTATCTACAAGGGTAATGCGTCTTACCATTCTATGGTTTAGGCTTGTCGCATCGACACTCTACTACGGTTTTTTTATTTTTCTCTCTGATTTACCAATCCAACAATCAAAAGTATACAATAAGAGTCTTCGGTATGGGGGCCAATCCATCCCGTACTCAAATTATTACTTCATATGCAGATAGATGAATCTCTTATTCTAACACTCAGTCTTTCTCACTCCTCTTAAAGAGGTCTTTAGCTGCAAAACTAATAAAACATTTTTGGGTGGCGATGATCCTACATGGTTTGTGCTCAAAACTTGCATCCGTAGAATAGAAGAACTTCCATGTGCAACAATTGTGCTCTCTTTGAAAATGCAAGATTCTTGCCCCTTCTATATTCTGAATCCAATCTTCTACCTTGAATGGGTCGCTGATCTCATCAAAATAATTATATCCACCTATGGGATTTAAGGTTGGTCATAGATGAGATAGATCTTTAGAGAGAAGGGGAGATGGATATCCACCTAACAATCATCAAACAACAAACATACATAATAGACTCGTTTACTATGTTTTCGTCAGAAAGTCTTCATTCCCTTTGGTTCTTCAAATTCTTTGACACAAGGAGTTTCATCGATGTCATGGTCTTATGATACATCATCCGTTGCTCACACCTCTCAAGGTTGTATTAATAATAAAACCTATAGAGTACGTATCCTAAAAACATAAATTTAAATTTAACAATTCAATGACACCAATCATTAAATCAACAACAAAAACTCCGAGAAAACTCCAAATATCACTGACAAATTCATTTAATCAATTCCTATGGTACCTTCATGAGCTCGCATGGTCGGCACACTACTCGCACTCTTTCGTTCATTTCACAACTCTCATGGTGGGATTGGATACTATTGGTATTGTGTAAGATATTTCTTAACTTCTTCACAAGCATCTTTGTCTTGAATATATCTGATTCTACTATGGGTCTTGAGTAACCTTGGCATCTTCGGAGTCTTGTGGGGAAAAGTTCACAACATGCAACATTCCGGTTCTCATACAACATGCAGTGTGACGAACTAAAAAGGAGGTGGTCGAGTCTTGTGGGGAAAAGTGCACAAACCTCTGCAGAGTGTACAAACTGATCATGATTAGCCGTGTCCACGGTTACGGACAACTTTGAGCATCTATAAGTGGGAATGTTGACGGATCTCATCATATTTAATTAATCAATCGGGCTTAATTAACTTTGGGAATAGATTGACTTGGAGAAACCAACTCAATCATATTATGAGCTTTGTAGTACTGTCATGATACTCTTTGAGTAGGACAAAATCAGCTTTATGCAAGTTGAAACTTAGAGCTTTTCCACCAGCCAAAATTGCATGTAGAAGATAGGTCTGTTATATATTCTTTTGGGAGTAAATTGCCGTACATTCAAAGTACTGACCCATTTTGGGCTGTAACCTTCGGTGTTGCAGGATTTTATACGACGAGTAAGTGATGCGATGTAGGGTTATGATGTATACACTCAACTTTGCCGTTGGTGTTGATGGGACTCCACCTATGTATTGTTTGTTTCCGCGGTGTATTCTAGCCCAAAAGCTACGAGGTAATAAATACCATGTACTTACGTTACTTTTTGACATGTGATTTATGGTATTTCATCGAGTATTGTGTGTGCTAGCATACTGATCCAGGGATAGCGCAGAAGCACAGTAGACTTGGTTCCTTTTCGGGGCCGGGTCGTTACATTATCTTGGAGGACTGCAAGCCTCCTAGATGGTTAGAGAGTCAACTTCAGAGAGCGAAGAGTAATTTTCGCCTTGAAGCTCAAGTTTGTCAAAGGTTTTGGAGATTCCCTCAATAATCTACCCCGAGTCAAAACTGGCCAAGCACAAGGATATTGTTGCGGTGGAGAATAAGACGGAGAGAGGTTAGCTCATGTGTTCAATCACAAGTCCCTCCAACCAGACGTAGCACTTTGCAGAGTGTGAACTGGTCGAACAAACATCGTTGCGTCCAGGCTCGTTTGACATTCAAGCACCTACATTATGTAACTTTGCTCTTGATGATGTGCTTCGTTATGTTTTGTTTCACTCTCATTTGCTTCACTTAGTAGTTGTGCTTCATAAATTCTTTTTAGCTTCCAGTCTGTTGTTCTTCCATTTGATTGCGTTTTGCTTCACTTTAAAGATTTGGTTGAAATTTTTGAAGTGATCATTCACCCCCTCCCCCTCTGATCACATCCTTGGTCTTTCACTCCCCCATGATGTGATCTTGATTGTGATCATTGGTATGTTAATCTAGTTGTCTCCCATGACGTTTCCCCTTCTTCTATGTATTGGATATGACGTACTCGTTTGGTGATATTTCCGGAGTCCACGGTGACGCGTAGGACTCCATTATTATGGTGATATTGATCTTGGGATTTGTTCTTATTGATGGTTTGGATCATGGATTTGAGAGTCTCTTGATGCTTGTCTTGAGTATAGTTTTCATAGTGCTTCGGTGAGAGGATGGTGCTTTATCTTATTAGAAAGATACTACTCTTGAGATATGTTGTGGTGTTTGTTAGTACTATCTTTGGATGCTCTAAGTGACAGCGTGGGGAATCCATACATGTGGAATACAAACTCTAAGGTGTGCTTTTGTAGCCCTACACAATTCTCATCCTCTTTTGATCCATGGAAAGAGTGATCTTCGAGTTCTTTCTTCCTTGCATGTTTTTGGTGGAAATATCATGTGTTTCAATAATGTTAATGTTGCCGGAACTTTCCACTAGTGAAAGTATGAAGCCTATGCCTTATTTCCAAGCATTGTTACACCGTTCCTAGTCACTTTTGTTACTTGTTTGTTTGTTGTCATTTTTATTACAGATTTATATTACCTTGCTTTGCCACACCTATCACCCATATTTTACCATCTCTGCACCGAACTGGTGCACCTATACAATTTGTCATTGTATTAGGTGTGTTGGGGACACAAGAGACTTCTTGTATCTTAATTGCAGGGTTGCTTGAGAGAGACCATCTTCAACCTCTACTTCCGTGAGTTCGATAAACCTTAAGTCATCCACTTGAGGAAATTGCTAATGTCCTACAAACCTCTGCGCTTGGAGGCCCCACATAGTCTACACAAGAATAGAAGCGCGTAGTAGACATCAACGGGTAGGCGGCGACTAGGGAGCGGCTCCTCAAGCTCATTGTTGACGTGTTTCGGTGGTAGTTGGAGTGAAATGACCCTCTTGCTAATGGTTTTTTGCACATACAAGGCATCATCGGGACGGATGCGAAACCTTATTTTCGTAAGTTGGATGAGGCTTTTTATCGCGCTCCTTAAAAAAATTACAGGTCGAAGGCAAATAAGGCTTCTATTCGGATCGTTTTTTGTGCTAAAAAACGTAAACTAGCGGTTATTTTACAGTTCGGGAGATATAAGAGATCTGCTAGAGATGCTCTTAGTTTGTTGTATTTGTCTTCTGTCTTTAGAGAAACTCTAGAAGGTGTGCCATCCCGCCGCCAGCCTGTATATATGCGAGTTTTTTGGCGGACGAGTGAAGTTTCGGGCCAGAGCAGAACCGCCATATTTGTTTGGCCCGTAAATAATTTGCGGGCGGCCCGTAAACGAGCGCTTTAGGCGTATCTACCCGCTCGGGGCGGGGGGGGGGAGGGAGGGCGATTTAGGGTTCCCGTCCCTCATCCTTTTCTCCCGTCTACACCGCAAGTTCTTCTCTCCACGGCTCCGGCGAGCCATTAGATCGGCTCTGGTTCGAGTCGCGGTCCCGGTCGTGGCGCAAACGTCGGGTTGAGCGGAGGCAATACCGACGGCGAGGGGCGGTGGCTCTAGTGAGCACGACTTCTTCCGCTTCGGCGGCGACGAGGACGTCAACCGCGAGTGGATGCACCTCTCAGAGATAGGGCAACAGCAGGCGGCGGTTACCGTGAAGTTGTGCCGCCCAAGGAGGCTCTTCGCGGTACTCGTCCACCAAGAGGGCACAAACGAACGACGCGACGCCGGCAGGTCTCATTACGAAGCCGTCTACAAGGAATACATGGCGACGTGCGCCCGCTTCGTCTCCAAGCTGTGAGCTCCACCTCCTCGTTGATGGTCTATCTACTACCACAGTGACCTCCGACGATCTACGATGACCAAATATTATGTCTTTTTTCTGTGTCTGTGTGCTCTGACGATGCTTCGGCTATTATATGTATCATGAATTATTTTTCTTAAAATATGTAATATACCATTCGCGGATGCGGTATCTATTTTACGCATCGATTTTCATATTGCATATTCGATTTACGGCGAACCATCAACTGAATATAGCATATATAAGTTTAGGTGTCTACTAGAGTTACTCTTTTACTCATTTGTTTTCTTGTTTGGTGTTGTCCATCAAAATGCTAACTAGTTAAATATTTCTCCTGCTTTATCCGCTTGATGCCTTTTCTTTTTGACAAAACCGGTTGATGCAACTTTATTATGTAAATAATGACACTAAGAAAGCTACGAATCTAAGTCACAAACTTGCAAATTTGGATCAATTCTACTCGTACAACCCAAAATTAGACCGGAAAGGTAGCAGATCTAAACCAGTTGCATCAGATCCTACTACAACTGTTGAAGGGGAGAAAAATCAGCAGAGCCATCTGCACAGAGCTCTAGCTGAACGCGAATCTAAACACACGGCCGCGGCGGATCCCGGCCTCCGTCAGCGGGCGGTGGCGAGACCCGACCACGGCGAGGGCGGGTCCAGGAACGCCTCCGGCGGCGGAAAGAACACCACGCATCTGGCCGCGGCCATCCTCCTCCTGAGCGGGTACCGCGAAGCGCCCCTCGTGGGCCCCACCAGGAACTGCGGCACGCCGTCCTGCCGCTGCTCCGGCTCGGCCGGCGCGGGGGACGAAGGGGCGGACGGGATAGGGAGGCGCGCCGATGCCGAACGGAGGGAGCGGGCGACGATTCTGGAGTCCCGGAGCCGGGCGAGCGCGCCGGGGCGGAGGAACCGGCCGTGGGTCGGGCGCTCCTCCTGCTGGGCGCGCGGTGCTGCGCGTGGACGGCGGTCCATGGTCATCTCGGCGCCGGAGACGGGAGCTGGAAGCCAAGCTGCGGTGGCGCGGAGGTGTGGAATCGTGGGGAGCGGGGAGGATTGGCGTGGGGGCTGGTGGGAGATTTAATACGGACCGCACGAAAGGAGCAGTGGAGGGAAACGATGGCGGGAACGGAAAAACAGGAGGGAAATTGGAAAAGGAGACGAAACCATTTGCCGCCGCTACAGGCACAGACAGAGTTGGTACAGCTGTGGCAGATGAGCAGCGCGTCTCTGACAGGTGTACCAGGTACGTATCACAAATTCAGAATATGTTTTTTGGAGTGAGATCTTCTGTGCGAATCAGATGAGATTCGATTATTATTTTTCCTGTTGTAATTTCTAGGTAGGGCTGGATTAACAAGCATTTCGGTTCGTTAAATTCATGATGGTTAAATTCGTTAGTAGTACCTCTGTAAATTTTTATAAAACATTTTAATAACTAAAGTAGTAATTTTAAAACATTTTATAAAAGATTACGAAAAAAGTATTATGGTTTGGAAAAAAATGCTGATGTACATTATTATACTCCCTCCGATCCATATTAATGAATTTAAGTTTGTCTAGATACATATGCATCTAGTATAAATACTTAATTAGATACATACGAATTTAGACAGAATTGAGTCCATTAATATGAATCGAAGGTAATACAACAAAATATGTGTATCGAGCAAAAACTTGTGCTTGGCTTGGTTGTTGAAATAAGGATGGGCTTTGTGTCCATTATAAAACTTCAAAAAATCTGTAAAGAAGGATTCATGTGGGTAAACATGAAAACCTAAAAAAATGTGGGTAAACATGATAAGGTGGTGGGAAGTGTTTTTTTTTACTTTTTGATGGGAAGTTTAGTTTCATCCCGAAAGTTGAGGAAAAGTTTGACCTTTTTATAAGGGGTGCTCTCCCTCATGCTATTGGAGAAAAACAAAGGAGGAACCTCCGCACGCTCCTTCTCTACCACCCATCGCGTCGCGCGTTGTGTTTCATGAATGAGTCGAGCCGAGCTCACACCTATGTCATGTGTATACCAGCTAGAACGACTACTTAATTTGTACTTCCTTTGTAAAGCAATATAAGAGTGTTTAGATCACTACTTTAGTAATATAAACACTCTTATATTTCTTTACGGGGGGAGTATTAATTACGTATCACAAATTCAGAATATATTTTTTGGAGTAAAATTTTCTTTTGCCAAAGAAATGAGATTAGATATTTTGTTTCCTTGTCCACAGTTTCAGAGATTATAGTTGGACAAGAGTGTCTGTAGCCGAACCCCTCAAACCACTCTATATCTAGGTGAAACGTCTCGATCAATGATCGGTAACGGAAGCGCGACCCACCCGCATTCCTCAAACTGGCCCCCATGTCCGTATTGTGCAGCACCCCTCAAAACCATCCCCATATCTATTGCGGGTATGGGGAGGCTCAGACGCGTCATATATGTCGGATCCAACTCAAACTGACCCACCACGGCCCTAGAAATATCCCCTCACTACCCCCATTTGGATGAAACTTTGCCACTTGCAGTCCACTCGACTTACACACTGGTGCAGATGATAGCTATCATGACACCCCTTTCCCAGTCCCTTGCCCGAAACTGTTTGCGATGCTATCAACGCAAACGGTATGAATAAAAAAATGTGTGCTTGAAACTGAACCGTCTGGGAAACGTATGTGAACGGCCACAATTCTAAATATTATTACATGGGTGATGTAGGACTGACGGGTCTTTGAAAATCCGTCTGGGATACCTAGAGTGAAAGCACACGGTTGCAAACAATGGACCGCTAACCATTTATGGCAATCGTCAATATTTCTTTGAATGTTTGGGATACCTAATCTTTCAGACACGTTTCTAAAAATTCTTTCGTTGGCGGGAACAAAGCTGACTATTCGACCAAGCAACTTTCCGCATAAATATTCAGAACACCCACAGTCACAAACATTGAACTGCTAGCCCTTATTACCAATCGGTTGTGGTTACTGAAATGTGTGGGATATGTGTTTTATCAGAAACGCTTCTGAAAATTTAAGTGTTGGTGTTCGATGACACACAGTTCGTACAATCAACTCTGCGTGATAACAACTAATAACACGGACAGTTGCTTGAAATGAACCGCTGGCTTCTTTGTATTTTATATTTAATTAATTTTTTGCTAGTTTCTCTTGGCAGACATTCTGAACTACAAAATTGTGTGCGATGATATGGTGTAGCACAAACAGGTAAGTTTTCGAAAATGTCTGCTTTGTAGGCACACATTTCGCGACTGCAACCCGTTTGAGATATCATGACAACACAAACGTTTCTGTACAGAGAAGAAATGTCTGCTCTGCCAACCATACGATTATAATTCTAGACTATTTACAATCAACACATGTGTGATACCTTGCGCACTTTTTTAAAACGATGAATGAAAGAGTGACCAGAACCTTGCAATATAGAAGCATCACACACGATTGGTTAAATACAACTGCCACGTGTCAGTCGATCGTCTTCCTGGGCGTTGTTTCCGCTTGTACCCGTCGGCTACTTCTAGTCAAACAAATCGACCACCGCTTGATCGTTTGTGATGGCCACGCGTACGCTCGCGATTCAGCTGAGCAGGCGTAAGGTCACACGCGCAACTGCGCAACCTCCCGCGCACAACCGGTCAACCTTCCCGCCTGTAGCCAAAAAAACCAATGCGGGCCATAATTAAAGAGTGTCATCTCGAGGACACAGGAGCCACATTCAAATCTCGTTCTTTTGCCCTCTCTTCCCACGGATCAATAATGGGTCCGGTGAGCCATACCACAGCAGATAGTGAGGTAGTGACTCCGTCGGTAGCTCCGCCAGCGGTGCCGGACAACTCCTTGCTAGACCAAGTATCTTTACTGGTACCGCGGGCGAGCCGCACTCCCCGACGGTATGTACACATCAACCCTTTCTCCCGCAACGCCGAGCGCATCGCGCACATCCGTCGTGCTGTCATACTAGCGCCGGTGGGCACCATCAAGGGTGAGGCGCGGACCCTCCGGGCGCAGGCGCCTGCAATGCAGGCGAAGGCGTGAACCATCCGGGTGATGGCGCGCGGCATGCAGGAGGAGGGGAGCAGCATCCGGGCGCAGGAGGGTGGCATGCAGGAGGAGGGGAGCACCATCCGGGCGCAGGGGGCGGCATGCAGGCGCCGGCGAGCACCATCCAAGTGCCGACGAGCACATTCAGGCGCCGGCGAGCACCATCCAAGCTCCGAGGAGCACCATCCAAGCGCCGAGGAGCACCATCGAGGCGCCGGCGAACACCTGATGGCTTCTCGCCCTTCGTTGGTTACCCAAAGTGGAAGGTTGAGATATAGACAACAGCAAATTTCCCTCGGTGAAGATACCAAGGTTTGTCTCCAGTAGGACTCCAACAACGACATGAAGGTGACAACGGCGCCAGCAATTAGGCGGTTGACGTGGACCTGCACACACAACAGATAACTTTGCTCCCAACGAGTTCAGAGAGGTTGTCAATCCCTCCGCCCTTGTTGTTTACAAAGGATCAAACGCACGGGATAATAATGACAGTGATAGCAACGGAAAGGTAAATAAAGCAGAAAATAAATAGTGGGTGTAAAATAGCCATGCGAGGTAAAATAGCCATGCGAGGTAAACAAATTACAACTGGGCAATTGACAGGATTATGTGCGCAAACCAATGCTAACTATGCTATAAAGAAAGAAAAAGGCTCAAAAGCTTGGGCGGTACACCAAGATAAGTAGACCGAAATCCATCTGCATCTACCTACTAATCATCCACCTTGAGATATCTATCCAGAACATCTCGCTGGTATTAAGTTGCGAATCCCACCCAAAGTGTAAACTCAAAGCAACAGACAACTGCATCAAAGAACTTTGCGTAAAGTAAATAATCCTTGCACCCGCAAGTACAAGCACCGTTGTTTTCTCCCTTGTGGCAACAACACATCCCCTAGACTCATGTTTCTGTCAGTCAAGCTAGTCATCAGGGGGCATGAACCTACAATGATGCATAACGCTTCCTCTTGGAGTCACTACCTACTACTTGGCCAAAGCAATAAACAGCAACGGATAACATGCAAGAATTACTCAAGAACATAAATATAAAATAGGAGAATCAAATATATTACTCAAACACAATCTGAACATAGTCTCATAATCCATCGGATCCCAGCAAACTCAGCATAGCAACAGCAGAAAGATTACATATGTGCCTCGATCATGTAGGGCAGCTCACGAGGTCTGAACCATGAAGAACAAAAAGGGGAGGAGAACATCACATAGCTACTGATCATAGACCCATGGTCCAAGGTGGACTACTCACGGTTCATCCGGGAAGCATCCATGGTGGTGGAGAAGCTCCCGGAGGTGATTCCTCCCTCCGGCAGGGTGCCGGGAAGAGGGCTCCTGGTGCTCCCGATCTTGGAAGCGCGGTGGCGGCGGAACAGAGGAGAGATCGCGAAAAAGGGTTTTGTCCTCGGGGGTTTTGCGTCACGGAGATTAAATAGGCGAAGGGGGCAGCCAGAGGTGGACCGCGAGCCCCAGGCGCCCCCCTGGCGCGGCCTAGGGGACGACCGCGCCAGGTGGCCGCCTGGGCCACCCTTGGCTCCCCTCTGGCCCCACCTGGGCTCTTCGCGAAGCTTCCGGTACGCTGATTTTTCCTATATTTTTCCCGGAAATTTTCTGGCACTTTTAATAATGGGAAAACCTGAAATACAAAAACAACAGAAAACATGAACTAACACTGAGGTGCACCGAGTTAATAGGTTAGTCCAAATATGATCAAAAGTGTATGGAAGTGCATCCTATCATAGCAATATCACACAAAAGAAACATGGAGCAAGCAGAAATTATAGATACGTTTTGAACGTATCAACATCCCCAAGCTTAATTCCTACTCGTCCTCGAGCAGGTAAATGATAACAAGCATAATTTCTGTGGTGACATGCTACCAATCATATAAGAACTTTTAAGTAAAGCAATCAAGGCATGTAATTCAATTCAAGTCATAACAGGCAAGAGTCTATATTTAGCATTGAAACAAGCAACATAAGAACATAAAGGTGCAAGAGCTCTCGTTGTCCGTGACTCGAATGTCTCCAAATGGTGTTTGCATGCAAGAAAGGGGATAGGGATTACGAGAAAAAGTATTTTTGTGTTGATAACTCAATCTACTAAAGTTTCACACTTGGTCTTCTTTGGAATCTTATCTTGACTCATCCCCAGACCACTAGCCAGGTACAAGTCAAAATGATCCACTCCCTGTCGATATTTTGAGCACTCATAAAATGGATGAGCGTAAGCAAGAAAGTTGACACTTAGGATGGCAAAGAGAGAATATGTGGAGGAGGAAAACAAAAGGTGTGAAAGGCTCACATCAATGAGGACAACCATAGGCGAGAGAAAGCCAAATGATAGATATGATGTGAGGAGTAGGGATTGCCATGCAACGGATGCACATATGAGCTAAGGTAAGCTCTCCAATGGAACTAGTGGGGGTGCATCCAATTTGCTTGCTCAATAAGACCTAGAGCTCATTTGAGGAGGCTCGAAATTGGAATATACAAGCGAAATTCTATAGTGTGAAGGTCCCCACATAGCTATACGCATAAATGATAATCTCTATGGAGTACAAGATATAAGAGGGAGTACGAGTGTGGATCTCTCAAAAGGAATAGTAGTGTGCCCCCTTCTCTCTTTTTATTTCTTTTTCTCTTTTTCTATTTTTTTGTATTTTTTGGTGGCCTCAATGGCTCTTTCTATTACTCTCATTTGTCCTCTTTGGGATCTTTTCCTCACTTTAGGGGCAACACTCTATATATTACAAGAAGTATAAAAGATCTTAAAAATATAAGCATGAAAACTAAGAGCAACAAGCAAACTCTCTAAACAAGATAAACATGAAAACTCAAGAGAGTTTCAGCAACAAACTAAACAAAAGTTCTTAAAAATATAAGCATGAAAACTAAGAGCTAAACATGACAACATCTGTGAAAAAGATAAAGAACACTCACAGCAAAGATAAGCATGGAGAATCCTATGATGTGTTGTAGGTTTTGAAAGTGGAGCGTGTTTCTCTCCCACACAAAGAAAGCTGGGTTCTAACTTGTTATGAACAGAAAGCAAAGCTAAAGAAAACTAAATGGGAAATAAAGAGCAAGACGCTCCAAGCATAGCACATAACGCATGAAGTGATAAAAATATAGTGGAACGAAAGAAGAACTGATAATTGTTGATGGAGAAGGGGATGCATGGGGGCATCCCCAAGCTTAGACGCTTGAGTCTCCTTGAATATTTCTTGGGGATGCATGGGGGCATCCCCAAGATTGAGCGTTTGACCTTCCTGAATCTTCTTTCATCATCTTTTCTCGCACACTTGAAAACTCCCGTCATACATAACTCATCATAATCTGATTAGCGAGGTTAGTACCCATAATAAAATAATTTTTCCTCTACTGGAAATAAGGATATTCTTGAAGAGATACTGTTTCTCAAGATTTCCAAAAAGTTTTTGCAAGGAAAAAGCAATCTTAAGGTTTGCAAAACGAAGAAAAGGCAAAACATGACATAATCTGTGAAAACAGACCAGCAGGTAGTAAATAATTTTTTAGGGATACTTCTGCAACTAAAATAAAAAAACTCAGAACATACGAAAGTTCCGTTATTGTGTAGAGCATGCTGTCTAAATCTTTCAGCTCAAAAAGATGAATTGGGATTTTTCTATGATTTTTCCCGTCACGAGTACATAATCTGTTTTTCTGGACAACATGTCACAACTTTCACTTCCCTTGTCATATGAGGCTATAAATGGCACAAAGATTGAAAAGTAAAGATACAATGATGTCGCTACAGTAGTAACAATCATCAAGACCACTAAAAACAGAAGAAAAACAAAAAGGAAAACCTAAATTCGTTGCGGGCTGCCTCCCGAAAGCGCTTCTTTAAAGCCATTAGCTAGGCTTGATGCAATAGATCAAGTCTTTTCAAGAAAATAACTAGCCCGTGTGACAGACTCAAAAGGAAACTTAATATTTTTATAGGTAAGTGTTCCATCCCTTTATTGAGAGGGAATTGTAATTTTATAATCCCTTCTTTCATATCAATGACGGCACCCACAGTGCGAAGAAAAGGACGTCCCAAAATAATTGAACAAGAAGGTTCACATTCAATGTCCATAATAGTAAAATCAACGGGAACATAATTGTCGTTGACAATGATAAGAACATCATCGATCTTCCCCAAAGGTTTATTTACGGAAGAATCAACAAGACGAACACCAAAAGAACAAGGATCAAAAGGTTTCAATTCAAATATATCATACATTCTTTTGGGCATAACGGAGGTACTAGCTCCAACATCACATAAAGCATAGCAAGAGAAGTTATTCAACTTAATTTTAATCATAGGATCCCAACCATCTTCTAGCTTTCTAGGTATGGAGGCTTCTACCCTAAGCTTCTCCTCCCTAGCTTTAATGAGAGTATTAGTGATATGCTCCGTGAAGTCAAGATTAAGTGTGCTAGTGTGGGGGTCTCTAGACATCTCGTGAAGGAAACGAATAACTTCGGAAAGGGTGCAATTATCAAAATCAAGGTCACTACTATCAAGTAAAGTGGTAGTGGTGTCCTTTAGGCTCACTTGTTTGGTATCTTCTATAGTCATAGGATTTTCTTCTTCTACGGTTGAGGTCATAGCATCACCATTAATAGGTCCTATGGGACTAGCGGTGCATTGGGTGCTAAGAGTTTGGATATCCTCAACAACTTGGATAGCAGCAACGGTATGGTGTGTAGAAAGGCTCTTAATTCTATCTTCTTCCTCCTTTTCTCTAGCCCGTCTCTCTTTAAGTTTAGCCATCATCCTAATGTTTTCATTAATTTGCACTTGAATAGCGTTCATAGGAGTGATCTTCCTCTCCTCAAGAGGAGAAGTTCTAATTTTAAGCAATTCTACTTCATGGACTAAATTGTCTACCTTCGACGAGAGATTATCTAATTTGTCTAGTTTTTCCTCTACAATCTTGTTGAAGGCTTTTTGGGTAGTGATGAAGTCTTTAAGCATACTCTCTAATTCAGAAGTGGAGTTCTTGGTGCAAGGATAAGTGTTGTTGTTCCCATAGTTCTTGGAGGGGAACGGTCTAGGATTGCTACCAAAATTACTCCTATAAGCATTGTTATTGAAGTTGTTTCTAGATATAAAGTTCACATCTACTTGATCTTGAGCAATCAAAGAATTTAAAGGAACATCATGAGGATCAATAGGAGATTGCTTGGTAAGTAGAGACATAATCAAGTCAACTTTTTCATTTAGGGAGGAGATCTCTGATACGTCCAAAACGTATCTATAATTTCTACTTGCTCCATGCTTCTTTTGTGTGATATTGCTATGATAATGATGCACTTCCATACACTTTTGATCATATTTGGACTAACCTATTAACTCAGTGCACCCCAGTGCGAGTTCCTGTTTTCTGCTGTTTTTGTATTTCAGGTTTTCCCATTATTAAAAGTGCCAAAAAATTCCGGGAAAAATATAGGAAAAATCAGCGTACCGCCCCTGGCTAGAGGGGAGCCAGGGGTGGCACAGGCGGTCACCTGGTTTACGAGAGGAAGGTCACTCCTATGAATGCTATTCAAGTGCAAATTAATGAAAACATTAGGATGATGGCTATCGTGGTCATACCTAAGGCATACCCTTAAGTATCGCATATCATGGGGTACCCTTAGTGAGATAGTAAGAGTGAGATAACATGACATATAACCGAGTCAGGTGTTACTCGGATACACAACTCGGATGGTCCAACTCGGATACACCAACTCGGATGGTCCAACTCGGATGCTCCAACTCGGATGCTCTTACTCGGATGCTTTAACTCAGATGCTCCAACTCGGATGGTCCAACTCGGATGGTCCAACTCGGATGCTGCAACTCGGATGGTCCAACTCGGATGCTGCAACTCGGATGGATTTACTCTGCACGTGGCAACTCTGCATGTATCAACTCTGCACGTGGCAACTCTGCATGTATCAACTCTACATTAAAAGGGAGTTACTCATGACAGTTACTACTCCAAGCATTACTCCATGTAATAAGTAGCACTAGAAACCGCCGCATTTATTAGGCACTAATCTCTCATTAATTCCCCATTTATGTAATTTAAGTGGCATGGGGGTGGTGCACTCTATATAAGCCATTCCCACCACTACCCAGGGATGGTCTCTTCTTCCTCCTCTCTCACGGGATCTTATCCCATGTAATGTCATGTTCTTCGTGTTCTTACACAAATAAAGGAAAATCTCCTCCTGGAGCACGAGACGTAGGGATTTTATCTCCTCCGCGAGAGTTCCGAACTCGATAAAATCACCTGCGTCCACCGTGGGGCATGACGTCTATCGAACCATGATGTGAACGGTTTGTTTTCACTCTTACGTATATTTTCATTTGATTTTGATCTGCATCATCTTTGCCAAGAAGCAGGGATTTCTCGGAGATATTTTTCATCCCGAAGATGAACAATCAACACGGGCGGCCACCATTTTTCTTCCTATGGGTTTCGACAACTACAGGCAATGGTTGCGCGCTCACCTCAGCCGCCCCAGCCGCCGCCGAAGTTGTTCCTCGTCGGAGCCAGCAGCATCAGTTGTTGCGCTCGTCACGGCCCGCGCCGCCTTCATCCGGCCTCGTTGAGATCACCGACCTGAACCATGCCAGCCTCCCCGCTCCGCCATACACGCCGACCTGAATCGGCTATTGGGGTCGACTGCAGGCCGCCCGCGGAGGCGCCACAACTCGCGCCATCTCCGTGAAGAACCTGCTCGCCTCACCCATGGGGTTGACCCACTCGCCCGGGTTGTCTCGCCCGCGAGCCTCGCCAAGGCGTCACCGTCTACGGGCGGCGTGGATGCTAGCCACAATGACCTTCATTGGCAAGTTCGGGCAGGCGAATCATACGCCAATGAGCTCCTCTGCAGCGACACGGCAGCCAATCAAAGCCTGCGTCAATGCGGAAGATAAAAGAAATCATCAATTCTGCATGCAACAATTATAATGCAAGGAACCATCAATCTTGCATGCAACAATTAATTAAAATATTATATGCTCGGTTATGACCACGAGTCGACCCGGCTAGTAATTGCTCTTTATCCATCAAGTGCTAAGTTGTGCACACATATAAGAATTTTACGTTACACTGCTACGATGTAGATGCATTTTCTGAGATTACAGGTTGACTCTAAAGAACCTTGGTTGGCCGCCTCCGCCCGCCTCGCGTGGCCCTCCGTCTCCAGCGGTTCGGCCAGTACTCGGCGCTCCAGCCATAGCGATTCGGATGAAGCCAACCACACCCCTTATACTTCATGCATGAACACGCTAAGTTTCCATGCATTTTTCATCCATCAGCGTTGATGTGTACTAGCTTAGTAATGCAATGTTCATCTATAAGGACATATTATCTGCTAGTTTTGCATTTCCACTATTTATCCATCAAAAGCAGACCTATAACGACTCGGATGCCAGGCTGCAACTATTCGGACGCGGATGCCGGGGCTGCACGAACCCGGACGCCGAGCTGCGACGACTTCGACGCGGATGTCGGGGTTGCACGAACCCGGACGCCCAGCTGCGACGACTCCGACGTGGATGCCGGGGCTGCACGAACTCGGACGCCGGGCTGCGACGACTCCGACGCGGATGCCGGGGCTGCATGAACTCAGACGCCAGGCTGCGACGACTCCGACGCGGATGCCGGGGCTGCACGAACGCGGACACCGGGGTTGCGCCTACTCGGACGTCACTGCTTCAACTTGATGGCCTTTCCCAAGATGCTCCAACTCGGCAGCGTTTCTGCACTGCTGCAGCTCGACGGTCGCCTTCGACCAAGCTTCCAACCCGGCGGACCACTCCGAGCTGCTCCAACACGGCGACCTCCCGCGGTTCCGCGCAACTCGGCAGCTCCTTCCTCAGGCATCAACTATTCTGACTAGGCGACTTGCTTCCAGCGTCACAACTCGGACAGCGCGCGGCCTCGACTATCTCGGCCGCAACGTTTAACGCGACCATGCTGCTACTCCACCTACAGCTCGGACACTCACCTCCACCTCTAACTCGGCAGCTGCCAGCTCCACTTCTACGGCATCAACTCGGACTCCCCGAATAACTCGGCAGCGGCCGGGTTCATCTCCCGCTGCAACTCGGACGCCGGGTGCTCAGGTTACAAGGACTCTAGGAGCCAGCTACACACAGCTCGAACGGAATTGCATACAACTCAGCCGTGTGTTAGAGTACAAATATGTTTAAGTTAGAGATAAGGACTAGAGATAGACTAGGTTTAAACTATGTACGACTTTTCCTCTACTCCAAGTCTCTATCCCGTTATTGCCCTCCTATATATACCCCATATGAGGGTCGCATCAATATACATTGAAACACACAGTAATATTCAGCATATCATCAATTTCTACATGGTATCAGAGCGGTTTGTCTCACGACGCCGATCCTAGGTTTCTCCACCACTTCCGCAGCACGCCGCCTCCGGGGAGATTAATCTCTTCTCCTCGGGGGCGCGACACCCGATCAATCAAAGACTAGATCGGTTCCATAGATTAGTTTAGATCAATTCCTCGAGTTCTAATTTTTTTATAGATTAAATCGTATTAGATTGATTTCTTTTCATTAGCCAAATAAATTTGTATTAGATTGTCCCTTCTGGCAGTGAGGTAAATCCAATAGATCGGTGCTTTCCACGGCTGCTATGTGTAGCTAATCTTCTTCAGCGAAGACTCATGGTTAAGTTCTGCAATCAGATCCAGTGAGCTTCATCGAGCAGGCCACCGCGCACGGTGGCACGGTGCTCCATCAAGCGCAGCATCGATCCAGTGAGCTTCATCGAGCAGGTCACTGTGCACGGCGGCATGGTGCTCCGTCAAGCGCGGCATCAACATCACGACAGTCAGCGGGCGTGCGTGCTTACGAGCCCGCCGACACCAGACGGGAAATCTGCAGCCGGTGATCAAATCTACATCGACGCGCTCCATCGAACTCCCGCCTTCACCCGAGCGACTTCTCTCCAGCGACCGGACTCCAAGCACTCCAGCGCGACGCAGATCTACGGAATCATGAGCGGGTGTGCTTCGATCCGAACGAGTCTTCCCCGACCCGATGCATTGAGCTTCGTCGAGCAGGCGACGCCAGGGTACTCCATCAAGCACAGGCACAAGTCATCTTCCATCCGGCCGGGAACATTTGTGTATGCAGCCATCATCCGTTTGGCCACATGCATGGAAGAGAGAGATAAGATCACGAGAAGATTATATGTGTGCATGCAGCTCCAACCGGCCTCGTGCACATGGACTCCATCGACGGTGCCGAGACCCCGGCGCTAGATGCAGACACTATGAGTGATCTACATGGAGCCATCTGCACGTCCAAGGCGAACCTAATCTCCATGCTCCACGCTGTCTTCATGCCGCATGTACGGGAGATCAGTGGCAGCGCCACCGACAACCTTCGACGGTAGCAAGCCGAGCGTCGTACATGCACCGAGAACATCTGTATCAAACATCTTCATCAAGCCGAAACATCTTCTTCGAGCTGTACGACTACATCAAGCCTAAAGAAACATCTTCGTCGAGCATTTCATCAAGAAGAGGCATCAACATGCACCACCACATGACAGGCCGGTGTGGTATGAGATGCAAATTCTTCGCCGACTTCTTCGACACTACACGGCATCGACACATCATCGCCGCAAGGGACGCCTTCAGGCGACGTTCGTCGACACGCCGCTGGAACACCAACGCCGACACTTCATCACCAAGGTCTTTATCAACGTGGTCTTCACCAACATCGTCGTCAACACACCGCCGCTGGCTCGTCCACAAGATGGATATCTCTAGCGTCCTCTGACAGACATTCTACAAGACGCGATCTCGACGACGGCATCGACCGTTTCATCTTCGACGACACGACTGCATCGACATGGCATCGCTATAGTGATGACCCCTTCATGGCCACACGGTCCTGGCAAAACCGATGTGTGCTCGATGGGTTTCCTTCGGTCTTGGCAAAACCGGCGGACTCATCGCCGACGGCACCCTCCGACACCCGGAAGGTGCAACGTCCATGACTGCAGCTCTGTCATCTACATCATAAGCGCAAAAAAAAAATTGCACCTCCGGCTTTGTGCGGTTCATCATCCACGACGACTACATCATCGACCACGACTACCTCGACCACAGCTATATCATGATCGGCTACCTCGACATCGACACTGGGCTACGTCTACAGCTACTCATCGACAACGACTCCAGTCAACAGCGTCTATCTCGTCACTTGCGTCCACGACACTGCCGCTGTGACTGCGGGAGGGGATAGAGGATAAGAAAGGGAAGGCACCAGAAGGGGACGCAGTCACCGCCCTAGGTGTTGACCCATCAGCCATTAGAGACGCAGTTGATGATGGCGCAGTGGAGATGGCGATAGAAGCGCAAGACTTCAAATTGAGTCGCAATCGTTCGCTTCACTCCCGCTACGACCGAGGGGGAATGTTAGAGTGCAAATATGTTTAAGTTAGAGATAAGGACTAGAGATAGACTAGGTTTAAACTATGTACGACTTTTCCTCTACTCCAAGTCTCTATCCCTCTATTGCACTCCTATATATACCCCATATGAGGGTCACATCAATATACATTGAAACACACCGTAATATTCAGCATATCATCAATTTCTACACCGTGGAGGTCAGCCAAGCTCTTGCACTGCGACTCGAACGCGGCCGCCCGATCCAACTCAAAGCTGTTCTCTTTGAACGTGGACGCCTGCTACATCCTCACCGGCAACCTCCACGATGACACTGTCGGCATCGACTCGACACTCTACGCTGCCATCATCCCCGACTCGACTTCGCTTCTACGCGGACTCAGCGTCCCCCGAATTCAGCATCAGCTCGGATTCAGCATCATCCCCAACTCACAGTCAACTCAGCCTTGCTGCTTCAACTCGGCGGCTCCCCGACCTGGTACTCTGCCTCGCCTGCGTTTGTCGTTACGACGGCTCCTTGACCTGCTCCAACTCGGCTAGCTTCGCCATGATTGGACGGCGCTGCTCCGACTCGACGACGACTCCGACCTGCACGTGCACTCCGAACTGCTTAAACTCGGGCGCGTTCTCCCGACTTGCATCAAATCGGCGCCCTGCTACTGCATCAACTCGGCATCCTGCAACAACATAACTCGGCAGCACACGCCAACTACTCGGTAGTCGGCAGTGCCGGCTATTGAGCAGCACCAGCTACTCACATCAGCAGTCAGCACCACCAGCAGTGACGCAGCTCGGCCTCGCCTCCTTCCATGGTGCGGACGCTGGGCTGCGCCGACTCGGGCGCCGGGCTGCGACGACTCGGACACGGATGCCGGGGCTGCGCCTACGCGGACACCGGGTTTACACCTACTCGGACGCCACTGTTCCAACTTGGTGGCCTCTTCCGAGCTGCTCCAACTCGACGGTCCCCTTCGAAGTCCGAACTGTTCCAACTCGGCAGCCTCCTTCCAACTCGTGTGCGAATCTTTTTCAACTCAGCATCTACTCAGATGACGCACGCATCCACGACTCAGCCTACATCACGCCTCGGCCACGGCACGAACATTCTACGCGCTCCATCCGCAACACGATGGCTTGGATGAGCTACGCGCACCTTCATCAACTTGTCCGAGCGCATGGCTGTTCGGCTTTTTCTGATAAGCTAAGTAAATCTGCATACTTCATTCTCATACATTTTATGTACGGACAACAATTGGCCCTAGTTATTCGGATGAATTTCGCACTCGACCAACTAACGTGCAGGCTCATTCGGATAAATTTGACATTTTTCTGTTATGCAATGGCTCAGTCTCCATCGACTCTTTTGCAATGACTCAGCTTTCATCGAATATTCTGCAATGAGTCGACCTCAAGCATAATCAATGAACTTTTTCGAGGACTTCCCTTTGTCGTGTCATGGCTTCATCGACTTTGACTACCTCCCCAACGCGGAAACAGCTAAGTTTCTCATACAACCAAACTTCGTATTACACGTTTTAGCGAGTTGTCTCTCCCGAGCTTCTCCCGGGAACCACTTCTCGCATTTACCCGAGTGTACCTCGATGAAACAAAAGTCACTTTCCCCGTTTTCCGACCGGTTCGGCGTCCAAGGCTGTAGCGCACTCGGGGGCTACACCGCATCCGGGGGCTACAACTTAGATTAAAATCACATTTACCTTCATCAGCGACTCTTTGTTCCTCCCCTAGTGGATGCGCCGCCAGCCGGCAGGTTCTTTACTTGGTTTTCTCTTATTATTCGTGAAACGCCTATACATGCTCGGTACCTAAACGCATACTCTTCGTCTCCAACCCGGTCGCAACCTGACTGTCAGGTTGGCAAGAGAAAAAGCTAATGGTCTACCGACTCGCTAAATGGCTAAATACGAGAAAACAAATAAACCAAGTAAAATATATTATCTGTAAAGTTTAAGTTCTAAACTTTACTATCTGCAAAGTTTAAAGTTCCGTATTTGCACCCAGTGGGTATGAATACTGTAATATTTTCATCTTCTATCTGTTTGCATTTTCTTTAAGGTCAATGAAGAAAATATCTTTATTTTATTCCATGCCCGCGCACAATGAGATTCCAAATTCCTTCGAGCAACAACACTCAAAGAAAACGTTCCGTGCCTATGCACGACGAAGTAATTCTGGGTAGCTTCAGTTAAAGACTCCAACTAACTACTTGTAGTTAGTCGGAGCCTTGGGGGCTACACCAACTGGGTGCACTGATCGTGCTCCCACTGGAAGGAAAATTTCCCGAGTAGATCTTCACTCAGAAGAACAACATGCCGATTAAGGCGTCACTCGGACACACCCAGTGGGTGGTCAATAAAAACTGAGTAAGTTACCACTCATATACTCAACAAAACAGAGTAAGTCATCACTCGGAGTATTTTTTGAAAGAGGCTATTTCTCAAGCATGAAACAGTTTCGAACGCGATAATACTCAAGACTAAGTGACATGCATGAATGCAGCCATATTTCAAAATACGCAGCAAACGGAAAATCTTGTACTCATTAGCTGTTCGAGAAAAGTTCTGAATGGTTAATTCACTAATAGTCCGTCTCTGACGAAGATTGCCAGATTATTAGTATGATAAGGTGCGAGGGGTAAAGAATCGATATCCCATGTGGTATGACCTAAAGCTCATTGCGATGCTTTAGGATATCAAACTTTACAAATCTGGTTTATATGGAGTTGAAGGCCTTTTACTCCAAGACACGCCTTCCGAGGCCTCAGTCCATCTCTTTCGAGAGACGCTTGAGTGTCGCCAGATTTTTCCTTTAACTTGCCCGACCCACATACAAGGGATAAGTTTAAAGTTTAGTAAAGTCCTTTCGGACCTCTTATTGAGTTTAATCTTCATATACCTTATGAATATGTCATCAATAGGAAGAGCACTCTCCTTTGATGAAATTAATTATCCCAATTAATAAAAAGTCTCCAATCAAAAGACTCCGAGTAACTTCAAGAAGTTACTCAGAGCCTTGGGGGCTACACCCAGTGGGTGCACTAAAAAGTGCTCCCACTGGAAGGATTTATACAAAAAGTCTCCAATCAAAAGACCCCGGGTAACTTCAAGAAGTTACTCGTAGCCTTACTGTCGTGGATATGATCCTGACAGTAGAGAGAGGGGTATGAACGGAGCATGATCTATTGAGATGAAAACGGGTGACGCATGTGATTTTATCGAGTATGAACAAGATGTACATGAGTTCTTCCCGTGGGAGAGAAAGAGTGAGGGGGGAGGAAGAAGAAGTGTGTGCGTGCCCCCCTCCACCTGGTGTTTGGGCAAGGCTTATATAGAGTGTGCCTTGCCTCTTCACTACCCTGATGGTGGGTTTTAATTACAGAGAGTTACATTTGTCATTAATACAAGAAACTGACTACTCATAACTACCCACTACTGCGCATAAGGAGGGAGTAACGCTTCGGGCTTCAATGCTTCCAGTGTCGTTTGATGTTCCTCCGAGTAGTAGGAAGCTCGGAGACAGTCCCTTCTTCTGAGTAATGGATAACTCGGAGATCATCTTTCTTCCGAGTAACTAGCAGCTCGAAGATAATTCATTCTGAGTACCTTATGATTCCTGAGTTACTTATAACTCGGTAATTATGTTTTTGATTTTTCCTTTGTTTTTTAAAGACTTAGGTGAATGCTGATAAGCTATCATTCAGGTAAGGGTACCCCATGATATGCGATACTTAAGGGTATGCCTTAGGTATGACCACGACAATGGCTAAACTTAAAGAGAGATGGGCTAGAGAAAAGGAGGAAGACGATAGAATTAAGAGCCTTCCCACACACCATACCATTGCTACTATCCAAGTTGTTGAGGATATCCAAACTCTTAGCACCCAATGCACCCCTAGTCCCATATGACCTATTAATGGTGATGCTATGACCTCAACCGTAGAAGAAGAAACTCCTATGACTATAGAAGCTACCAAACAAGTGAGCCTAAAGGACACCACTAACATTTTACTTGATAGTAGTGACCTTGATTTTTATAATTGCACCCTTTATGAAGTTATTCGTTTCCTTCACAAGATGTCTAGAGACCCCCACACTAGCACACTTAATCTTGCCTTCACGGAGCATATCACTAATGCTCTCATTAAAGCTAGGGAGGAGAAGCTTATGGTAGAAGCCTCCATACCTAGAAAGCTAGAAGATGGTTGGGATCCTATGATTAAAATTAAGTTGAATAACTTCTCTTGCTATGCTTTATGTGATGTTGGAGCTAGTACCTCCGTTATGCCCAAAATAATGTATGATATGTTTGAATTGAAACCTTTTGATCCTTGTTCTTTTGGTGTTCTTCTTGTCGATTCTTCCGTAAAGAAACCTTTGGGGAAGATCGATGATGTTCTTATCATTGTCAACGACAATTATGTTCCCGTTGATTTTACTATTATGGACATTGAATGTGAACCTTCTTGTCCAATTATTTTGGGACGTCCTTTTCTTCGCACCGTGGGTGCCGTCATTGGTATGAAAGAAGGGATTATAAAATTCCAATTCCCTCTCAATAAAGGGATGGAACACTTCCCTAGAAAAACTATTAAGTTTCCTTTTGAGTCCATCACACGGGCTAGTTATTTTCTTGAAAAGACTTGATCTATTGCATCAAGCCTAGCTAATGGCTTTAGAGAAGCGCTTTCGGGAGGCAGCACGCAACGAATTTAGGTTTTCCTTTTTGTTTTTCTTCTATTTTTAGTGGTCTTGATGATTTTTACTACTGTAGAAACATCATTGTATCTTTACTTTTCAAGCTTAGTGCCATTTATCGCCTCATATGACAAGGGAAGTGAAACTTGTGACATGCTGTCCAGAAAACAGATTCTGTCCTCGTGACGGGAAAAATCATAGAAAAATCCCAGTTCATATTGTTGAGCTGAATTTTTTACACAGATTGCTCTATACAATCACGTAACTTTCGTATGTTCTGAGTTTTTTGATTTGAGTTTCAGAAGTATCCCTAACAAATTCTTTACTACCTGCTGGTCTGTTTTTCACAGATTCTGTCCTGTTTTGTCTTTTCTTCATTTTGCAAACCTTAAGCTTGCTTTTTCTTTGCAATTTTTTTTTGGAAATCTTGAGAAACAGTAGCTCTTCAAGAATATCCTTATTTCCAGTAGAGAAAAAATTATTTTATTATGGGTACTAACCTCGCTAATCAGATTTTGATGAGTTATGTATGAAGGGAGTTTTCAAGTGTGCGAGGGAAGATGATGAAAGAAGATTCAGGAGTGTAAAACGCTCAGGCTTGGGGATGCCCCCATGCATCCCCAAGAAATATTCAAGGAGACTCAAGCGTCTAAGATTGGGGATGCCCCCATGCATCCCCTTCTCCATCAACAATTATCAGTTCGTCTTTCGTTCCACTATATTTTTATCACTTCATGCATTTTGTGCTATGCTTGGAGCGTCTTGCTCTTTGTTTCCCTTTTAGTTTTCTTTAGCTTTGCTTGCTGTTCATAACAATTTAGAACCCATCTTTCTTTGTGTAGGAGAGAAACACGCTCCACTTTCAAAACCTAGAACACATCATAGGATTCTTCATGCTTATCTTTGATGTGAGTGTTCTTTATCTTTTTCATAACTGCTGTCATGTTTAGCTCTTAGTTTTCATGCTTATCTTTTTAAGAGATTTTGTTTAGTTTGTTGCTGAAACTCTCTTGAGTTCTCATGTTTATCTTTTTTAGATAGTTTTCCTGTTGCACTGAGTTTTGTGTCTTGACTTGAAGTAGGTAATTGAGGTTGCTATTCAATTGTAGTAGTAATTTGCAATAGTTTTGAGGTATTGTTTTGAGTAATGTTTGGACTTTTGGTGTCAAGAGCTTTAGCCTATTAGTGATAGATGTCGTATTTTGGGCAATACGTGTTTATTTTCAAAACTTACAAAAATTAGTTGAGAACTTTAGATACTAGATGGATCACTACTCTTTGGAGGGATCAAATATTAGAGTACACTCACGTACCATGAGTCGGGGATGCGCAAGGATAACCAAAACCCCATACACTCCTCCTCGGGATAATTTTCTCTTTGTGAACCTCCTTTTAGATTGAGAGTTGCCGATAATAAGTGCATGAGTTCTTCGGACTAATGTGACTATTCGAAAGTTGACACTTCCACCTACCCATATTTTTCTAGCCTCTCCTGTTCCGTGCATTGCCTCCTTCTCACTCCAAGAGTTGGCGTCCACCTTCGCCGGTACATCCAAATCCTTGGCACGATACGCTCTGTCATCATAAACCTCCTTATATCCTTCCTCAAAACAGCCACCATACCTACCTATCAAGGCATTTCCATAGCCTTTCCGAGATACATTGCCATGCAACATCCACCTTCTCATGACTTGATCTTCATGTCATACATGGTTTTGCTTGATTGATGAGCCGCATGCTAGTTGGGCCTTGCCCTAATCATTGCTACATGACGCGTTAGTATCATTGCATATCCTGCTACACTGGTAGAGGCATACATTTGCATACTTCATGTTAGTTTCATTTTCTTTTTGTTGAGTACTTTTGTAAAGTGTGAAAGATCTTTTATACTTCGTGTAATATATAGAGTGTTGCCCCTAAAGTGAGGAAAAGATCCCAAAGAGGACAAAATCAAAAGATCCCAAAGAGGACAAATGAGACAAATAGAAAGAGTCATTGAGGCCACCAAAAAAATAGAAAAAATAGAAAAAAGAGAAAAAGAAATAAAAAGAGAGAAGGGGGCACACTACTATTCCTTTTGAGAGATCCACACTCGTACTCCCTCTTATATCTTGTACTCCATAGAGATTATCATTTATGCATATAGCTATGTGGGGACCTTCACACTGTAGAACTTGGCTTGTATATTCCAATAATGAGCCTCCTCAAATTAGCTCTAGGTCTTATTGAGCAAGCAAATTGGATGCACCCCCACTAGTTCCATTGGAGAGCTTACCTTAGCTCATATGTGCATCCGTTGCATGGCAATCCCTACTCCTCACATCATATCTATCATTTGGCTTTCTCTCGCCTATGGTTGTCCTCATTGATGTGAGCCTTTCACACCTTTTGTTTTCCTCCTCCACATATTCTCTCTTTGCCATCCTAAGTGTCAACTTTCTTGCTTACGCTCATCCATTTTATGAGTGCTCAAAATATCGACAGGGAGTGGATCATTTTGACTTGTACCTGGCTAGTGGTCTGGGGATGAGTCAAGATAAGATTCCAAAGAAGACCAAGTGTGAAACTTTAGTAGATTGAGTTATCAACACAAAAATACTTTTTCTCGTAATCCCTATCCCCTTTCTTGCATGCAAACACCATTTGGAGACATTCGAGTCACGGACAACGAGAGCTCTTGCACCTTTATGTTCTTATGTTGCTTGTTTCAATGCTAAATATAGACTCTTGCCTGTTATGACTTGAATTGAATTACATGCCTTGATTTCTTTACTTAAAAGTTCTTATATGATTGGTAGCATGTCACCACAGAAATTATGCTTGTTATCATTTACCTGCTCGAGGACGAGTAGGAATTAAGCTTGGGGATGTTGATACGTTCAAAACGTATCTATAATTTCTTCTTGCTCCATGTTTCTTTTGTGTGATATTGCTATGATAATGATGCACTTCCATACACTTTTGATCATATTTGGACTAACCTATTAACTCACTACACCATAGTGCCAGTTCCTGTTTTCTGCTGTTTTTGTATTTCAGGTTTTCCCATTATTAAAAGTGCCA
This sequence comes from Bromus sterilis, assembly GCA_950022295.1. Lineage (NCBI taxonomy): Eukaryota > Viridiplantae > Streptophyta > Magnoliopsida > Poales > Poaceae > Bromus > Bromus sterilis. Next base: position 274,462,001 of record OX465599.1, on the reverse strand, counting down.
GAAAAATTCTGGGAAAATATAGGAAACATCAGCGTACCGGAAGCTTCGCGAAGAGCCCAGGTGGGGCCAGAGGGGAGCCAAGGGTGGCCCAGGCGGCCACCTGGCGCGGCCACCCCCTAGGCCGCGCCAGGGGGGCGTCTGGAGCCCCTGGTCCACCTCTGGCTGCCCCCTTAGCCTATTTAATCTTCGTGACGCGAAACCCCCGAAGACAGAACCCTTTTTCGCGATCTCTCCTCTGTTCCGCCGCCGCCGCGCTTCCAAGATCGGGAGCACCAGGAGACCTCTTCCCGACACCCTGCAGGAGGGAGGAATCACCTCCGGGAGCTTCTGCACCACCATGGATGCTTCCCGGATGAACCGTGAGTAGTCCACCTTGGACCATGGGTCTATGATCAGTAGCTATGTGATGTTCTCCTCCCCTCTTTGTTCTTCATGGTTTAGACCTCATGAGCTGCCCTACATGATCGAGGCACATATGTAATCTTTCTGTTGTTGCTATGCTGAGTTTGCTGGGATCCGATGGATTATGAGACTATGTTCAGATTGTGTTTGAGTAATATATTTGATTCTCCTCTTTTATATTTATGTTCTTGAGTAATTCTTGCATGTTCTCCGTTGCTGTTTATTGCTTTGGCCAAGTAGTAGGTAGTGAATCCAAGAGGGAGCGTTATGCATGATTGTGGGTGCATGCCCCCTGATGACTAGCTTGAGTGACAAAAACATGAGTCTAGGGGATGTGCTGTTGCAACAAGGGAGAAAACAACGGTGCTTGTACTTGCGGGTGCAAGGATTGTTTACTTTACGCAAAGTTCTTTAATGCAGTTGTCTGTTGCTTTGAGTTTACACTTTGTGTGGGATTCGCAACTTAATACCAGCGAGATGTTTTGGATAGATATCTCAAGGTGGATGATTAGTAGGTAGATGCAGATGGATTTCGGTCTACTTGTCTTGGCGTACCGCCCAAGCTTTTGAGCCTCTTCCTTTCTTTATAGCATAGTTAGCATTGGTTTGCGCACATAATCCTGTCAATTGCCCAGCTGTAATTTGTTTACCTCGCATGGCTATTTTATCGTCTTTTGGGAGAGAGACATCACTAGTGAACATCATGGGACCCCGGTCCATATTTCCAATACTGTTTACACCCACTATTTATTTTTTGCTTTATTTACCTTTTCGTTGCTATCACTATCATTATTATCCCGTACGTTTGATCCTTTGTAAACAACAAGGACGGAGGGATTGACAACCTCTCTGAACTCGTTGGGAGCAAATTTATCTGTTGTGTGTGCAGGTCCACGTCAACTGCCTAATTGCTGGCGCCGTTGTCACCTTCCTGTCGTTTTTGGAGTCCTACTGGAGACAAACCTTGGTATCTTCACCGAGGGAAATTTGCTGCTATCTACATCTCAACCTTCCACTTTGGGTAACCAACGAGGGGCGAGAAGCCATCAATCTCCTCGACAAAGTTTACCTTCCTACCTGTTGGAGCTCTTTCGGCGTGCCATTGGGAATAGTTGGTCATCATCTCATCGAGTAGTTTTGTGGCAGTACCAAGCGTTGTTGACATAAAGGTTCCTCCCGCGACCGAATCTAGCAAGTTCCACGAGGTAAAGTTCAAGCCTGCATAAAAAGTTTGGATAACCATCCAAGTAGTCAAACCATGCATAGGGCAATTCTTAACAAGAGATTTCATGCGTTCCCATGCTTGGGCAACGTGTTCATTATCCAATTCCTTAAAATTCATAATATTACTCCTCAATTGTATAATCTTAGCTGGGGGGTAGTACTTCCCAATAAAAGCATCCTTGCACTTATCCCAAGATTCTATGCTATTCCTAGGCAAGGATTGAAACCAGATTTTAGCTCCTCCTCTCAAGGAGAAAGGAAAAAGCTTAAGATGAACAATATCACCATCTACTTCTTTGTACTTTTGCATATCATAGAGCTCAACAAAATTATTGAAGTGCAAAGCAGCATCATCTCCAGCACCGGAGAATTGATCTTTCATAACAAGGTTCAGCAAAGCAGGTTTAATCTCATAAGAAGGTGCTGAAGTGGCAGGTGGAGCAATAGGGGTGCAGATAAAGTCGCTGTTGTTATGACTAGTGAAGTCACACAACTTGGTGTTCTCGGAGGAACCCATAGCAGCAGCAAGCAAGGTAACTATTTTTTTTAATTTTTGATAAAGGACACTAAAGCAAAAACCGAAAGGTAAACTAACAAGACTAAAAAGCAAAGATAAAATATAGCGTGCAACTCCCCTATCTTGAAGAGTGGAGTCCCCGGCAACGGCGCCAGAAATTAGCTTTGATGGATTCTCGCCCCTCGTTGGTTACCCAAAGTGGAAGGTTGAGATGTAGACAGCAGCAAATTTCCCTCGGTGAAGATACCAAGGTTTTTCTCCAGTAGGAATCCAACAACGTCAGGAAGGTGAAAACGGCGCCAACAATTAGGCGGTTGACGTGGACCTGCACACACAACAGATAACTTTGCTCCCAACGAGTTCAGAGAGGTTGTCAATCCCTCCGGCCTTGTTGTTTACAAAGGATCAAACGCACGGGATAATAATGATAGTGATAGCAACGGAAAGGTAAATAAAGCAGAAAATAAATAGTGGGTGTAAACAGTATTGGAAATATGGACCGGGATCCCATGATGTTCACTAGTGATGTATCTCTCCAAAAAGACGATAAAATAGCCATGCGAGGTAAACAAATTACAGCTGGGCAATTGCCATGATTATGTGCGCAAACAGATGCTAACTATGCTATAAAGAAAGGAAGAGGCTCAAAAGATTGGGTGGTACGCCAAGACAAGTAGACCGAAATGCATCTGCATCTACCTACTAATCATCCACCTTGAGATATCTATCCAGAACATCTCGCTGGTATTAAGTTGCGAATCCCACCCAAAGTGTAAACTCAAAGCAACAGACAACTGCATTAAAGAACTTTGCGTAAAGTAAACAATCCTTGCACTCGCAAGTACTAGCACCGTTGTTTTCTCCCTTGTGGCAACAACACATACCCTAGACTCATGTTTCTGTCACTGAAGCTAGTCATCAGGGGGCATGAACCCATAATCATGCATAACACTCCCTCTTGGATTCACTACCTACTACTTGGCCAAAGCAATGAACAGCAACGGAGAACATGCAAGAATTACTCAAGAACATAAATATAAAAGAGGAGAATCAAATATATTACTCAAACACAATCTGAACATAGTCTCATAATCCATCGGATCCCAGCAAACTCAGCATAGCAACAACAGAAAGATTACATATGTGCCTCGATCATGTAGGGCAGCTCATGAGGTCTAAACCATGAAGAACAAAGAGGGGAGGAGAACATCACATAGCTACTGATCATAGACCCATGGTCCAAGGTGGACTACTCACGGTTCATCCGGGAAGCATCCATGGTGGTGCAGAAGCTCCCGGAGGTGATTCCTCCCTCCTGCAGGGTGTCGGGAAGAGGTCTCCTGGTGCTCCCGATCTTGGAAGCGTGGCGGCGGCGGAACAGAGGAGAGATCGCGAAAAAGGGTTCTGTCTTCGGGGGTTTCGCGTCACGAAGATTAAATAGGCTAAGGGGGCAGCCAGAGGTGGACCAGGGGCTCCAGACGCCCCCCTGGCGCGGCCTAGGGGGTGGCCGCGCCAGGTGGCCGCCTGGGCCACCCTTGGCTCCCTTCTGGCCCCACCTGGGCTCTTCGCGAAGCTTCTGATACACTGATTTTTCCTATATTTTTCCCGGAATTTTTCTGGCACTTTTAATAATGGGGAAACCTGAAATACAAAAACAGCAGAAAACAGGAACTAGCACTGAGGTGCACTGAGTTAATAGGTTAGTACAAATATGATCAAAAGTGTATTGAAGTGCATCATTATCATAGCAATGTCACACAAAAGGAGCATGGAGCAAATAGAAATTATAGATACGTTTTGGACGTATCAGCACCATCCAGGCGCCGGAGAGCGCAGCCCAGGGTCCTCCGGGCTTCGGCGACGAGAACGGCGACACCGTCGAGCGCTTCAATGCCTTTATCGTTGAGGAGGAGTGTAACACCCTCAGTGTCTGTAACAGTAATCACTTTGACTGTTGATTATTACTGTTGCTAATCACTGTTACTAATCTTTGCCTTAACCATCCTTGTCATCAAACAAATCCAAAATGCCTTTTTGTGAATATTAAAAATATGTGGCAAATAAAACTTTGTCCAAAATTGGTGCAACCAATTTTGTTAATTGCAAAATAAACAGTGGACCATACTAAACCAACATTGGGTATTTATTAAAGTTAGTTAAAATAATAAACAATTACAACCAGTGCCTATACAACCCTTTTCTCTCGTTGCATATTCAAAATAAGTATTAAATGAATTTATTAAGTCACCAAACTTTTTGTAGTATTGCTATATTGTGTAACACTAATATTGGATCTAGTTATAACCTTTTATAAAATCAAAGGCTAGCTAATTAAAATAGAAACAGAAAAGAAATACATAAAATAATAAAAGGGTATGTGGCCTGCTGGTCCAGTACCGCAAGTCCACAGGACACTTGGCCCATCCCAACCACCAGCCCAACCCGCCAGCAGCTTCGTCCTTCGCGCTGTTCATCACCGACGCCCGTTGTCGCCACGACAGAAGTGTTCGACGTCGATTAGTCGCGGGATGGTCGACAGCGCGATGCGCCAGTGCTCGTGCATAGATAAGCACTCCCCAGGGCACTTGTAGTCGAACCCTAGCTCAATTCCCCTCTCGTTTCACCTCGTGTTCATCTTCCCCGTCGCCGCCAAGAAACCTCGTCGCCATGGCCTTGGACTTCCACGACCAGTGAGCCCTATCCTCGCCGCCGTGTTGTCCACGGGGTTGCTCGTCGTCGGCTACGTCAACACGCCCGCGGATTCGGACCGAGACGCATCACGGGCGACGCGAACTTCATCATCTTCAACCTCGCGCCGCCGAGATTGCAAGCCAAATACGACACCTCCACGCCTCCTCCGAGCTCGCTGCCTTCTCCTACGCCCTCTTGGTGAGCACCGAGCTCGTTCCCTTCCTCTCGCGTCCGCCCGCTAAGCCCCGAGGCGTTTTCCTCTTTCACCGTACTCTGGCCGCCGCCATGGCCGGCCATACGCGAGCTCCAGTGCTCCTTTGCTTCGTCCGTGGGCACCATCATGTTCGTAGCGAGCCGTTTGTTCGATTTGGCCCAGTTGTGCGCTCGAAATCGTCTCGCATCGACATTTGCCTCCAAAGCCGCGCACTGACTTCCGCCCTGCTCGTCGCCGTTGGTGCTCCAACACGTTTCCGGCAAGCCCAACGTCACCAGCCGACGGAGCGTACTCCCAGCTCTCGAACGAGCCCCGCCACGCATCAAGCGGCCACCGGAGCTAGCCGGAACGGCGACCTTGCCGTGCACTGGTCTCGCCGGCGAGCTCCCAGTGCCATGACATGTGGGCCCATGTCGTCAGTAGCTTCATTAGGAGTTAATCACCCCCACTGTGACTTACAGGTGGGCCATCCCCTGGATAATTGGCCCCAATTTAAATAAGTGTTAAAGTAAACCTAAGCCCATGACATGTGGGTCCAGCCACTTAAATAACCCTCTGGTCTAATTAACTGTTAATTTTATACATGTGTCCATGACAAGTGGACCCACCCACTGGTTAATTATAATTAAATAGTTAATTAAGCAAATAGACAATGACACCTGGGCCCCACTGGAATATTTCATTTTAATAAATCAGTTTATTATCACTATCTATGACATGTGGGCCCAGTGGCTATTTTTGATTTAAAAAATATTTTGTTGTACTGTGAGGTTGACTAGTGGGACCCACTGGTCAGGTTTGACCAGTCAATCCCTCTGTGGATAATGTTAGGGTTTATTAATAAAAGAAAATGTAGAAAATTCATTTAAATTGAATTAAACTTTGAAATTGAATATCTTTTAAACCGTAATTCAGATTCAAAAACTTTATACATCAAAATTGATCAGAAAATATAATGAATACAGATACACTATTCGTATACCAACCACACCACTCTAACACACCAAACATCGAACCGTCCCCCTCCGGACCGTCTGTCTGAAGAATTGTCCGGTACTGTTGAAGTATCGGATGAATTTATTCTGAACACGAAAGTTGTTCGGATTGTTTCAACTAGCACGGTTACACCATCCACACGTTTGTCGGATGTCCACGACACCTCCGGCATGAACCCTTCCCCCTCCGGACACCCTGTCCGGTAATCACCCAGAGTGGGCAGTTCATCCCCGGATGGATTCCCGTTCCGTGCAACGTGCATTGCACTACGTTAAAACACCGTTAACATTGCATATGTCATGCCATTCATTTGTTTGTTATGTTTTCTTTATATTTACTGTTTCTTCCCCCCCTTTATTCTCCAGTAGACCCCGCTGTAACCGCTGGCTACCCCGCTGCCGGGTACGACTACTTCGTCGACGACCCTACCCCTATCGTCGAGCTTCCAGGAAAGCAGAGCCATTCTCTTCCCCAGATATCGCCTACCTTTCCATACTTTTCTTGCACTAGGCATTGTTACTGTTGCTGCTACGTTACAATCCTATTCAATTGCATAGCTTGTTTTTGTCACCCCTTGATGTACCTCCTTTATCCTATGCTGCCTATTATAATTATGCATTATTCAGCAGTGAGCCCTGCGCATTGTTAGCTAGGATTAGATAGCGGGTCGTGATCACTTTGGCGAGTGAACACGGATACGATACATTAACTGTTACAGGTACGGTACAATGCAGACACCGCCTAAGGTCCCAAGCTCGGCTCTGCCGAGCCACATCAAGTGGAGCTACCGAGGAGTAATCCTCGTACTCCGCTCGTTGCTGACTCTGTATAGCCGCTCTAGGTACCTGAGCACGGTTGTCCTTAACGGTAAGAAAGTCGGGTGACACAACGGTGCCCGCGAGCGGTATCGCGTCGGGAACGACAAGGAGGGTACGACTGACGTTACTGACGTGCTTGGCCCCTGCTCGTATCTCGCGAGAGTTACCAAACCACGAAAGTCGAGCTCTACCCAGAGCACACGCGAGATAAGGTAATGAGTCGGTTCACCTTGTTGGTAACCGCAGAGACTTGGTGGTACGACAGGGCAGGCACCGATGTACTTGTGGTCCTGACTGCTGTCGTTGACCGCGGGTCAGTTAAGTCGAGGCAACGATAACGGTTGTCACGCAGGTTAATTAAAATGCTAAATGGTTTGGCGGATGACTTGAGAGGCCGCAAAGGCCTGTACGCACTACCTTCACGTGGGATAAGGAGTTATGGGCTCCCCTGCGTCGTAGTTTGTCCGAAAGATCCTCAGACGTCAGCAGTACCACGGCCTGCGCCGGGAAGTTGTGTCTTCTTCGATCGAGCGGTGTGTGTTTGGATTTGATTTTGCTTCACCGGCCAGCCACGCACCGTGCAGGAGCATGCAAGGGTGAGGGACCTAGACCCCTGGGCGCATTGGCCTCTCTGTTGAGCCTAGGATGGGTTGCGTCGTGTCGGATAGCTTTGGTGGAGCGTTCCCTAACAAGGTTCCCGCCACCCTGGAGATCCAAGCGTGCAGGCTGAAAAGTAATGCACCCCTGCAGGGAGTTTAATCTATTCGAATAGCCGTGTCCACGGTAACATGACGCGTTATGCTGAAGCTGGATCTTATCACTACAAACTACTACTATTAAACTGTATGGTTCCGGGTCTTCTTCCTCGCAGGGAGTCGAGGAAGGTATCTCGGAGGCATTATTATTATTAATCATTACAAATTACTAGTATACAATGCTGCAACAACTTCTGCTCCATTGTTATTACATTCATGCTATTGAACTGTTGGTTGTTTCTCTTCTCATGCTGCAAGACACGTCAGAAGATGCTAGTCTTTGATAGGCCTAGCTTCTTACCCTTATTCTGATTTGTACCTTGCAGTCCACTATATACAGCCTCCCCTTTCCATTTGATACAAATGCATAAATGCTTAGTAGCGGACGTAAGATTCGCGGGTATGCTAGATACTCACCCTTGCTTTATTTTTCCCCTTTTATGTTTTGCCTGATCGGCCGCTGCAGTCGACGTTGGAGCCTTGGAGTCCAGGAGCAGAAGATCCCCGATGCCGACCACCGCAACATGAAGATCCCCGATGCCGAACACCGCAACATGAAGATCCCCAATGCCTTCTACGACATCGAGTTTCCCATTGACCAGGAGAAGTTTGGAGGTTCCCAGGCAGGAGGCCTCGCCTTTTCGATCTGTTGTTTTTGTGCTAGCCTTCTTAAGGCAACCTTGTATTCTTGTGTCTATACTCAGATACTTTTGCTTCCGCTGACTTTGTGCTCTCGAGCTGTTGTATTCGAGCCCTCGTGGCCCCTGGCTTGTATTAAACAGCTTGTATTATTTTATTTCGTAGAGTTGTGTTGTGATATCTCATCGTGAGTCCCTAATCTCGATCGTGTACCTTGCGTGTATGATTACTGTACACGGTCTGATTTTGGGGGCGTCACAAGTTGGTATCATAGCCGACTGCCTATTGGACACCCCCTTCCAACTCCTTGGTCGAAGTCGAGTCTAGTCTTTGAAAAACTACTTTACTAACAGTGTCGTGTGGCTTATCGGCCCACGTCGCAAACCGGGGTGGTATGAGGATCCTTTTCTCCGTACCTTTACTCTGGGATTCTACTCTCTTATCATTTCAGGTAATTTTGCTAACTCTGACATTAGGATCTCGTGGTCGCATCTACCCGGAGAGCCCTTCACCCAAGATGATCGCTTGCTTCACCTAAAGATTCTGAAGATTAGTCTCTATAAAATTCCCGAGACCATATGTGCCGATCACCTTTACAATTCATTGCCAGGAATAAGTCCGTATGTATAACCACATACACCTTTCGTTCATCCATTCAATCCCAATTGCTCTTGTGTTCACAAGATGCATCGAAATACTTTCCGTTGATTCGGGAATCCTTTGAGCCTACTGCCTTGCAACTGCTTTTCACCCCTGCGGATAATTCCTCACATTTATCGAGGACCCATTCATCCTAAGTGGTTCCTATGATTCCCAACATACTTTGAAATACAATCTGATCTCGCGCCAATCCTCAGAAACCTGCTGCTTTCGAGATTCTTCTTACCTTCTTGCACTATGATTAATCCCGTTTGTCTTGTAGTCTTTGTTGACCTCCCTTGGCATTGCCATTCTGATCTGTTGAATCATCGTGTGTGCTAGTGCACGCAACCATCAGTTGATCCCTATGAATCCATTCTTCTGGCTCAGATGTCATTCCGGACATGAGCCGGTTCTCGGTAAATCAAACTTTAATTGATTAACCGTCAAGCTTGTATTCAACTTATTCTTGTTTGATCGATGTATCTGAGTCTGGTACACCGATACGGAAGTCATAATTCCTTTGCCCTTAAGCATCGAAATATTCAGATGCTTCTACCTCCGATGTCTTTGCATTCTTCTTATGGCTGAGTACCGATACTCATACCAGACTCTCGGTACGCCACCTGACCTTTTGGTGGATTAATACCTGCCGTTCCCATTGTGTCCTAAATCATTGACGAGCATCCCCTGATACGAAATGCCTTTAGCGAACGATATCATCTGCTCCGTGTCATCGACCTTCTGCTTTAAAACTTGTATCTCTTGTTCTTGTTGATTGTCGTATAGATTCGTAAAATGTCCCTTTGGGTTGTATCTATGCTTCATCCGTCTGTGTGAACCCATGAACTTTTGTGGGTCACACTCTATTGTTGTTACGCCAGATAAATTTCCTACTCTACAACTTCATCGAAAACGAGAAGTGAATGAAAGGCCATGCATCGAAGAAGTGGGAGTCGACCCTGAACCTTTGTGTTCATGCCCATGGATACTATGTATAACTGATCATGGAAGCTTCTTGTAAAATGAATTGTCCCCTTGGTATAAATCCTTCTGCACCTATGATCCTCCTTTCTACCTTCGAGTATTACCCCTGGTATCTCGAGGACATCATGCCTTTGCACTACATCTTATGAATTGTGATGAAACAATGCATATCCCTGTCATCACCATTTCATGGTTCTGGGTTGTCGTCAACCGAGAACACCACTTACCTTTTGTTCCACCACCCCTTTTGTTTGGTGATGTTGCTATTCGATTGCATTATCTTGAAATCTCTCGACATAAAGTGTCATTGTCATCATCAACATTTTTGCCTCTTCCAAGTGTTAATTGGATTCATCGTGTGCAATACCATCCTTGCCCCTCGATGATTTGTGTTATCATTGACAACATCCTTTGACGCCCTGCCAATACAAACTTGGTCATGTATATCTTACTCTGCCTTTCCTTGGGAAAGAATTACGCCTGATACTTGTGTATCATCACAATTTCCTTCATTGGTCTGTTTAACCTTTCTTTTAATATAAATTATCTAAGAAGTGATAATTCCCTGCTTATGTAAACACTTTGGTGTACTACTTTGTCCGTACAATCTGTTACTCCCTCCGATCCATATTAATTGACGCACACTTAATACAACTCCAGTAGAAAGTTGTACAAGTGTTTGTCAATTAATTTGGATCGGAGGGAGTACTATTGTTGATGACCTTTCGGTGGCCACCGATGGACAAGAACTTTGCCAATTGGTCCGCCTCGTCTTAACTAGAAGAAAAATGCTTCTCTTCGTCCCTCGCCCTTGGAATTGATGTTGTTGCCGACATAGTTGACCAACTGTTCTCTAACTTACCTTGCAACTTGATCGCATTGTTTGTCACCACCCTTCTTATTCAATGTGGGCCCATAACCCACAGTTCCACAGGATTGAAACCTGACTCTCTTGTACCTTTCCGTTCTCGAGGTTATTCCTCTTGCTCGACCTTGTATGCAATTCACGAGTCCTCTACCTTGGGATATTCAGTCCGATATCTGACTCCGTGCGTATGCCTGATGCTCTGGGCCCCTTTTTCATCGTCTGTCATCGGCATCGAATGCACGCCTATCCGCTTGAAATTTCTCATAACTTATTTTTGGTTATCTTGATGTATTCCCCCCGAGTTTAAACCCGGAAGATACTTTGTACCCCATTCCCTTGGACAGCCTCGGTTGATTCACCTGGTACCGATTCGACCCCCCTAAGTATGCCCCTCCTACCCTATCTGTCAGTAAGATGAATCCCCCGAAGGAAGGATGACCACTCAACGAGATGCACTGATGCAGAGAAATGAAGACATCAACGAGAATGATTAAATGCTTCGAGAAGGACAACAAGAACCAGAAGATTCGTTAGAATTCGAAACCAACACTTTAACACTTACACTACCTTTTAATTCTCGGGACGAGAATTCTTTGTAGTGGGGGAGATTTGTAACACCCTCAGTGTCTGTAACAGTAATCACTTTGACTGTTGATTATTACTGTTGCTAATCACTGTTACTAATCTTTGCCTTAACCATCCTTGTCATCAAACAAATCCAAAATGCCTTTTTGTGAATATTAAAAATATGTGGCAAATAAAACTTTGTCCAAAATTGGTGCAACCAATTTAGTTAATTTCAAAATAAAAAGTGGACCATGCTAAACCAACATTCGGTATTTATTAAAGCGAGTTAATATAATAAACAATTCCAACCAGTGCCTATACAACCCTTTTCTCTCGTTGCATATTCAAAATAAGTATTAAATGAATTTATTAAGTCAGCAAACTTTTTGTAGTATTGCTATACTGTGTAACACTAATATTGGATCTAGTTATAACCTTTTATAAAATCAAAGACTAGCTAATTAAAATAGAAACAGAAAAGAAAAACATAAAATAATAAAAGGGCATGTGGCCTTCTGGTCCAGTACCGCAAGTCCACATGACACTTGGCCCATCCCAACCACCAGCCCAACCCGCCAACAACTTCGTCCTTCGCGTTGTTCATCACCGACGCCTGTTGTCGCCACGGCAGAAGTGTTCTACGTCGATTAGCCGCGGGATGGTCGACAGCGCGATGCGCCAGTGCTTGTGCATAGATAAGCATTCCCCAGTGCACTTGTAGCCGAACCCTAGCTCAATTCCCCTCTCGTTTCACCTCGTGTTCATCTTCCCCGTCGCCGCCAGGAAACCTCGTCGCCATGGCCTTGGACTTGCATGGCCAATGAGCCCTATCCTCGCCACCGTGTTGTGCACAAGGTTGCTCGTCGTCGGCTACGTCAACACGCCCGTGGATTCGGACCGAGACGCATCACGCGCGATGCGAACTTCATCATCTTCAACCTCGCGCCACCGAGATTGCAAGCCAAATCCGACACCTTCACGCCTCCTCCGAGCTCGCTGCCTTCCCCTACGCCCTCTAGGTGAGCACCGCTGTCATTCCCTTCCTCTCGCGTCCGCCCGCTAAGCCCCAAGGCGTTTTCCCCTTTCACCGCACTCTGGTCGCCGCCATGGCCGGCCACACGCGAGCTCCAGTGCTCCTTTGCTTTGTCCGTGGGCACCATCATGTACGTAGCGAGCCGTTTGTTCGATTTGCCCAGCTGCGCGCTCGAAATCGTCTCGCATCGACATTTGCCTCCAAAGCCGCGCACTAACTTCTGCCCTGCTCGCCGCCGTTGGTGCTCCGGCACGTTTCCGGCAAGCCCAACGTCACCAGCCGATGGAGCGTACTCCTAGCTCTCGAACGATCCCCGCCACGCATCAAGCGGCCACCGGAGCTGGCCGGAACGACGACCTCGCCGTGCACTGGTCTCGCCGGCGAGCTCCCCGTGCCATGACATGTGGGCCCGTGTCGTCAGTAGCTTCATTAGGAGTTAATCACCCCCCACTGTGACTTACAGGTGGGCCATCCCCCCTGGATAATTGCCCCCAATTTAAATAAGTGTTAAAGTAAACCTAAGCCCATGACATGTGGGTCCAGCCACTTAAATAACCCTCTGGTCTAATTAACTGTTAATTATATACATGTATCCATGACAAGTGGACCCACCCACTGGTTAATTCTAATTAAATAGTTAATTAAGCAAATAGACAATGACACCTGGGCCCCACTAGAATATTTCATTTTAATAAATCAGTTTATTATCACTGTCTATGACATGTGGGCCCAGTGGCTATTTTTGATTAAAAAAATGTTTTGTTGTACTGTGAGGCTGACTAGTGGGACCCACTGGTCAGGTTTGACCAGTCAACCCCTCTGTGGGTAATGTTAGGGTTTATTAATAAAATAAAATCTAGAAAATTCATTTAAATTGAATTAAACTTTGAAATTGAATATCTTTTAAACCATAATTCAGATTCAAAAACTTTATACATCAAAATTGATCAGAAGAATATAATGAATACGGATACGCTATCTGTATACCAACCACACCCCTCTAACACATCGAACATCGAACCGTCCCCCTCCGGACCGTCTGTCCGATGAATTCTCCGGTACTATTAAAGTATCCGGATGAATTCATTCTGAACACGAAAGTTGTTCGGATTGTTTCAACTAGCACGGTTACACCATCCAAACGTTTTACGGATGTCCACGACACCTCCGACATGAACCCTTCACCCTCCGGACACCCTGTCCGGTAATCACCCAGAGCTGGCAGTTCATCCCCGGATGGATTCCCGTTCCGTGCAACGTGCATTGCACTGCGTTAGAACACCGTTAACATTGCATATGTCATGCCATTCATTTGTTTGTTATGTTTGCTTTATATTTACTGTTTCTTCCCCCCCCCCTTTATTCTTCGATAGACCCCGCTGCTACCGCTGACTACCCCGCTGCCGGGTACGACTACTTCGTCGACGACCCTACCCCTACCTTCGAGATTCCAGGCAAGCAGAGCCATTCTCTTCCCCAGATATCGCCTACCTTTCCGTACTTTTCTTGCACTAGGCATTGTTACTACTGCTGCTACGTTACAATCTTATTCAATTGCATAGCTTGTTTTTGTCGCCCCTTGATGTACCTCCTTTTTCCTATGCTGCCTATTATAATTATGCATTATTCAGCAGTGAGCCCTGCGCATTGTTAGCTAGGATTAGATAGCGGGCCGTGATCACTCTGGTGAGTGAACACGGATACGATATATTAACTGTTACATGTATGGTACAATGCAGACACCGCCTAAGGTCCCCTAGCTCGGCTCTGCCGAGCCACATCAAGTGGAGCTACCGAGGAGTAATCCTCGTACTCAGCTCGTTGCTGACTCTGTATAGCTGCTCTAGGTACCTGAGCACGGTTGTCCTTAACGGTAAGAAAGTCGGGTGACCCAACGGTGCCCGCGAGCGGTATCGCGTCGGGAACGACAGGAAGGGTCTGACCGACGTTACTGGCATGCTTGGACCCTGCTCGTATCTCGCGAGAGTTACCAAACCACGAAAGTCGAGCTCTACCCAGATCACACGCGAGATAAGGCAAGGAGTCGGTTCACCTTGTTGGTAACCGCAGAGACTTGGTGGGACGACAGGGCAGGCACCGATGTATTGGTGGTCCTGACTGCTGTCGTTGACCGCGGGTCAGTTAAGTCGAGGCAACGATAATGGTTGTCACGCAGGTTAATTAAAATGCTAAATGGTTCGGTGGATGACTTGAGAGGCCGCAAAGGCCTGTACGCACTACCTTCACGTGGGATAATGAGTTATGGGCTCCCCTGCGTCGTAGTTTGTCCGAAATCTCCTCAGACGTCAGCAGTACCGCGGCCTGCGCCGGGAAGTTGTGTCTTCTTCGCTCGAGCGGTGTGTATTTAGATTTTCTTTTTCTTCACCGGCCAACCACGCACCGTGCAGGAGCGTGCAAGGGTGAGGGACCTAGATCCCTTGGCGCATAGGATATAGTCAGGCGGATGGCCTCTCTGTTGAGCCTAGGATGGGCTGCGTCGTGTCGGATAGCTTTGGTGGAGCGTTCCCTAACAAGGTTCCCGCCACCCTGGAGATCCGAGCGTGAAGGCTGAACAGTAGTGCACCCCTGCAGGGAGTTTAATTTATTCGAATAGTCGTGTCCACGGTAATAGGACACTTTATGCTGAAGCTGGATCTTATCACTACAAACTACTACTCCCTCCGATCCATAATAAGTGTCGCTCGTCTAGTACAAACTTTGTACTAGCTTAGTACAAAACTTGCGACACTTATTATGGATCGGAGGAAGTACTATTAAACTGTATGTTCCGGGTTTTCTTCCTCGCAGGGAGTCGAGGAAGGGATCTCGGAGGCATTATTATTATTAATCATTACAACTTACTATTATACAATGCTGCAACAACTTCTGCTCCATTGTTATTACATTCATGCTATTGAACTGTTGGTTGTTTCTCTTCTCATGCTGCAAGACACGTCAGAAGATGCTAGTCTTTGATAGGCCTAGCTTCTTACCCTTATTCTGATTTCTTCCTTGCAGTCCACTATATACAGCCTCCCATTTCCATTTGATACAAATGCATAAATGCTTAGTAGTGGATGTAAGACTCGCGGGTATGCTAGATACTCACCCTTGCTTTATTTTTCCCCTTTTATGTTTTTCCTGATCGGCCGCTGCAGTCGACGTTGGATCCTTGGAGTCCAGGAGCAGGAGATCCCCGATGCCGACCACCGCAACATGAAGATCCCCGATGCTTTCTACGACGTCGAGTTTCCCGTTGACCAGGAGTAGTTTGGAGGTTCCCAGGCAGGAGGCCTCGCCTTTTCGATCTGAATTTTTTTGTGCTAGCCTTCTTAAGGCAACCTTGTATTCTTGCGTCTGTACTCAGATACTTTTGCTTCCGCTGACTTTGTGCTCTCGAGCTGTTGTATTCGAGCCCTCGTGGCCCTTGGCTTGTATTAAACAACTTGTATTATTTTAGTTTGTAGAGTTGTGTTGTGATATCTCATCGTGAGTCCCTAATCTCGATCGTGTACCTTGCGTGTATTATTACTGTACACGGTCTGATTTTGGGGGCGTCACAAGGAGGAAGAGGAGATGGCTATGGCAGTGGAAGTTTCCCTATGCGAGGGGGAAGATCGTCAGCGTGATCTTGCGAGGTACGAGGAAAATGCCCGCTTCATGGAAGGTCATTGGGAGCGGCTGGAGGAGGATGCCCGTAGACGGAGGGGTCTCTCCTCCGGTGGCTCCAACTGATGGATCTTTTATCTAGTAGTAAATATTTTGGGTTCATCAGTATATCATCGATGGACTGCTAGCATAGTTGAAATGAGTTAGATACGAGGGTAAAAGTTATTTCAGTACATACTTGACGCTAGTTTAGGGTTTATTTTGGTTAGTTCTTATAGTTGAACTAATTGGAGGAAAGGAACCATGCTCCTTTATGCAATGGAGATCTATGTTATGCAATGAAAATATGTTGTCAGTGAATCCTATGTGTGTATTTCTCTTGTTTGATTGATTGCCAGATGCAAAGTGTTGTTCAGATACAGATGAAGAAAGGCATACGGGTCATTAAAACAGACTGTTGGCAATGCGCGACCGCTCGCGCCAGCATCTCCATTGCAGATTTTGCTACCAATTTTGCTAAGAGGAATAGTAGTGCCCTTAGGGTAGTAGCTTGGGACCAGCAGTGAGATAGAACTAGTCCCGGTGAGGAACGGTGGTGCGTTCTCCTGGAACGCAGCCGTCTAGTCAACCATGTTTGCACGCCACGCCTCTCCCATCTAATCATCGCACAATGAGTTGTGCCTGCGGACAGTCACGAGCCTCGATACATGAGAGGAACAAGGGATTTCATTGTTCATCAGACTAGCTAAACAACGGATACTTAACTACGATAATAAGATAAGTAATGCCAGCGACAACATATTTACTTGACCAAGAAATATTTCCAAGCACTTGTTCATCATCTTGACTCGCATGGAATGCTCGAGATCTTCATCGTTAGCCACCATTTCCTTGAACAATTGGTATGCATCAGCTCTCTGATTGCTTGCTTCGAGCTTGTAAATGGCAGAGGCAGTGGTCAAATCCATGTGCTCGTCGTCGCTTCGGGCCACCCCCGCGTCCTTAATTAAGCTTGAGAGATTTAGTGAGTTTTGCCGCGGAATCATGCATTTCTTCTCCATGTTTGCGATGTGAAAGCAGGAAGAACATGTATTAGTATTTGGGAGTAGTGATTGGAGGAGGGGTTTAACATGAAAGGCCATGTCTCACGGTGAGCTAGCACTAGTCCCGGTGAGGAGTTGTGGTGCGCGCGTGCTCCTGGCACCCTGCCCTCTAGTCAAACCTGTTCGCACGCCACGCCTCTCCCGTCTAATCACCGCACTGGCCTGTGGACAGTCCCGAGGCTAGCTGCTAGTAGCTAGACACGGAGTAGTAATATTTTCCGGTGAAATCTACTATGGCTGAAAACAAATCATGCGAACAACACAAAAGATTTATTATAGGTTCCCCGCTAGGCCGCTACATAGTTGATCGCCTGTGATACACTAGATTTCTTCGTCGACTAAAACCATAAAACTTAAACTTAAAACCTAAACTAGATAGGTCTGGCGCCTGGAGGCGATGATCGACGGTCAATCATGAAGACGGTCGACGGTTACAGAAGACTCAAGGCTTGCATGCTGCGGGGAAGGACAAGCACGCCACCTTGTACAGGGTGTAGGCGAGCATGTACTCGTTTAGTGCCTTGTCGAAGCGATCGACGACGGCGCCCTCCGAAACGTCCAACAACTCTTCCTTCGCGGCGTCCAGCTCGATCTCGGCGTTGTAGAGCATCTTGGATGACGGAACGATGTGTTCTTCGACATAGCTATCCACCTAGCCCTCGTCGCCAACTTCAGTACGGCGCGGCGGCTCCATGGCAGGCGGAGGGATTGATACGTCCCGAACGTATATATAATTTCAGCTTGCTCCATGCATGTTTTGTGTGATATTGCTATGATCTAGATACACTTTCATACACTTTTGATCATATTTGGACTAACTTATTAACTCAGTGCACCACAGTGCCAGTTCTTGTTTTCTGTTGATTTTCTATTTGAGGTTTCCCCATATTAAAAGTGCTCCAAAAATCCGGGAAAAATCAGATAAATAATCAGCGCAACGGAACCTTCCGGAGTCTGGAAGGAGAGCCGAAGGGGACCCACCAGGGCCCCAGGCGGCCACCTGGCGCGGCCTAGGGCTTGGCCGCGCCAGGGGGGCACCTGGACCCCTGGTGGCCCCCTGGCTGCCCCCCTTCGCCTATATATTCCCCGTGACGCAAAACCTCCAAAGATATAACCCTTTTTCGTGATCTCTCCTCTGTTTCGCCGCCGCAGCGCTTCCAAGATCGGGAGCACCAGCAGACCTCTTCCCGGCACCCTGCCGGAGGGAGGATTGACCTCTGGGAGCTTCCCCTCCACCATGGACGCTTCCCGGATGATCCGTGAGTATTTTCCCTTGGACCATGGGTCCGTGATCAATATCTATGTGATGTTCTCGTCCCCTCTTTGTTCTTCATGGTTTAGATCTCGTGAGCTGCCCTACATGATTGAGCCGCATATGTAATTTTCTGCTGTTGCTATGCTGAGTTTGCTGGGATCTGATGGATTATGAGACTATGTTTAGTTTGTGATTGAGTAATATATTTGGTTCTTATGTTTTATATTTTTTATTCCTAAGTAATTCTTGCATGTTCTCCGTTGCTGTTTATTGCTTTGGCCAAGTAGTAGGTAGTGACTCCAAGAGGGAACGTTATGCTCGATTGTGGGTTCATGCCCCCTGATGACACGCTTGAGTGACAGAAACATGAGTCTAGGGGATGTACTGTTGCCATAAGGGGGAAACAACGATGCTTGTAACTGCGGTTGTAAGGATTGTTTACTTTACGCAAATTGCTTTTTATTGCAGTTGTCTGTTGCTTTGGGTTTACACTTTTCGTGGGGCTCGCAACTAAATACCAACGAGATGTTCTAGATAGATATCTCAAGGTTGATGATTAGTAGTAGATGCAGTTGGATTTTGGTCTACTTATTTTGGTGTACTGCCCATGCTTTTGAGCCTCGTCCTTTCTTTGTAGCATAGTTAGCACTGCGGTCATTTTTTATCCTGTCAATTGCCCAGCTGTAATTTGTTTACCTCGCATAGCAGTTTTATCGTATTTTGGGAGAGAGACATCACTAGTGAACATCACGGGACCCCAGTCCATATTCTCATCACTGTTTACACGCTCTTTTATTTTCCTGCTTTTACTTTCTAGCTGCTCTCATTATCATTATTATTTGTTGCGTTGATCCTTTGCGAACAGCAATGCCGGAGAGATTGAAAACCTCTCTGTACTCGCTGTGAAGCAAAGTTATTTGTGTTGTGTGCAGGTCCACGTCAGTTGCGCCGTTGACACCTACTTATCATTGCCGGAGTCCTACGGGAGACAAACCCTATCCTCTACATAGGGGAAATTTTCCGCTACGCTACATCTAACCTTCCACTTGGGGTAACCAACGAGGATAGAGTATCAGGGATCGAGCCGTCGTCGCCTCCGCCACATCCTCCACCTCCCAGAAGGCTCGATGGCTCGTCGACAGGCGGAGGGATTTGGTTGCCGTCATCCGCCATGTATCCGCCCAATCCTCCATCTCCCACAAGGCTCGACGGCTCATCGACGGGAGGAGGGACAATTTGGCTGTAGTCGTCCGCTATGCCTCCGCCGCATCCTCCACCTCCCACGAGGCTTGAAATCTCATCGAAGGGCGGACGAATTGGGCTACCTTTGTCTGGTTTGCCCCCGCCGCATCCTCCTCTGACCACACGGAGCGACGGCTTGACGACGGGGGGAGGGGTCGAAATGCCGTCATCAATTTTTCCTCCACCGCATCCTCCACCTCCCCATTCTCTCGACATGGATGTAGGCTTTAGAGGACTAGGAAATACGGCAGGAATCTATTGCCGGAGGAAGAACAGGAGGTGTGGTGAAGGTGCATGGGTCGGTAGTGGGGTGTACGTGGTGGATCATATATTCCTGGACATGAACCTTAAAAGGCCACACCCAATGTTCATATAGCGCAGGCGGGCTGCGGGATAGTGTTTACTAAGCACACGTATCAGAATTTTTCACCGTTTGCTTTGTAGTACAGATGGAAAAGCATACACATACAGGAATATAATCATTTGGGTTGTAAGAGTTGGTGGGTATAAACCCTAAAGGACTTTGAAATTGAAAACCAATTCAAATGATGACTAACCAGTATGAGGCTTTGCATGGTGTAAAATTTCACCAGACCGGAATGTTGAGTAAATTTGAGATTATCATGCTAGAAAATAGGGGTACTTCGTGTACAAAATGGGTCATTCGTATCGAAATATCAGGGTTTCTATGTGAGACAACCACATTACAAAGACAAAAGTTATTCTAAAATCCTTTAAACCACCAAAAAAAATTATGTGTTAAGCAATAGCCACTCACACTGGTATCCCGAAATTTCCAACATGTTTGACTTCATTTGACAAATATAACGTACTAGGTGAATCATTTCGAGCAAAATGACCCTGGAAATGAAAATAAATTCAAATGAACTCTAAACTGGTGAAACTTGACATGTTTTCATCATTTCACCAACAATGTGTGTGGTCAAATATAAAGATGATTATGATAAAAACCAGTGGTACTTCATGTACGAAGTTGTACCATTCACTTCGAAGCATCAGTGTTTCTACCGGAAACATCCACATTACAAATACAACATACTTTTTTAAGTGATTTGAACCCAAACTTTTTATATGTTTACCATTAAGCATTCACACTAACATCCTAAAATTTCAGACAGTTGCGACTTCATTTGCTAAATATTATGCATTTAGTGATATATTTTTGACAAAAGGCCCAAGAAATTGAAAGTCGATTAAAATGACCTCTGAATAGGATGAGATTTGACATGCTGTCATCATTCCATGAACATGGTACGTGGTAAAAATTTGAGAGGATTATGACAATAATTGAAGGCACTTAGTGTATAAAATTGAGGCATTCATATCGAAATGTCAGGGTTTCTACGTGAAACAACCACATTACGAAGACAACATGTCTTTCCAAAATCCTTTAGCCTCCATTTTTTGTGTGTGTTCAACATTAAACACTCAGACTGGTATCCTAAAATTTCAAACAATTCCGAGTTCATTGATAAATATAATGGAACAAGTGAATCGTTTTTTAGCAACACGACCCTGAAATTGTTAATCAATTCAAATTATCTCTAAATTGGATGAAACTTGGCATATTGTCATCATTTCACCAACAATGTATGTGGTGAAATTTAAATATGGTTATGATAAAAACCGG
Source organism: Bromus sterilis (assembly GCA_950022295.1). Lineage (NCBI taxonomy): Eukaryota > Viridiplantae > Streptophyta > Magnoliopsida > Poales > Poaceae > Bromus > Bromus sterilis. The sequence goes on along the minus strand of OX465599.1, from coordinate 274,440,791 downwards.
TGATACTTCGTGTACAAAACTCGACCATTCCCTTTGAATCATCAGGATTTCTAACGGAAACCACATCATAAATACAACATATTATTTTTAAATGATTTGAATCCCAAACTTTTGATGTGTTCTCAACTAAGCATTCACACTAACATCATAAATTTTCAAACAGTCTGGACCTTGTTTGATAAATATTATGCATTTACTGATATTTTTTACCAAAAGGACCATGAAATTAAAAGTCGATTAAAATGACCTCTAAACGAGACGAGATTTGGCATGTCGTCATCATATCACGAACATGGTACATGTCAAAAATTTGAGAGTATTATGAAAAAAACTGGTGGCACGTATTGTACAAACTACATTATTTGAATGTTGGTCAAACACTGCAAAACCCCGTTGACCGTCTCAAAAACCATCCAGAAAAAAATCTCGTAACCATAGCACACAACCGTGGCCGTTGGATGTAACCTTAGCGCTGAATGGTGGTCGTTGGATCTCAGCGCGATCCGCGAGGAGCTGGTTCTACAACCCGATTGGTTGGATTTTATCAAAGTAGAGGCACATCTTCTATATCTAAATAGCTAGCCCCCACTACCATATTTCTTTCAACATGCAAGCATGCCACCTCATCATTCAATATGCATGAAGAAAACCACCTCAGTATGCCACTATGCAAAATAAAAACCCACATGCAACATGCATGCATGGAAACTTTCATTCTATTATGATATTGTTATATTAATTAAAATTTTATTATTTCAAATATACATGTTTCATTTAACCAAATATTTTACTGAAATATTTTGCAAAATATTCCCGCAACAACGTGTGGGGCATCATCTAGCAGTTTATAATGAAGAAGCATTTGGGATACGAAAACGTAAGTGGCACGCCTCCTAACGAAGGCTTCCGTCCGAAGCTATCCAAATTTCTCACCGTTTGGCTTTGCAGTACAGATGGAAAAGCATACACATACATGAATATAACCATTTGTGTTGTAAGAGCTGGTGGGTATAAACCCTAAAGGACTTCGAAATTGAAAACCAATTCAAATGATGAATAATCAGTATGAGACTTTGCATGCTGTCATAGTTTTACCGGGCAGGAATGTTGTGTAAATTTGATATTATCATGATAAAAATAGGGGTACTTCGTGTACCAAATGAGCCATTCCTATCGAAATATCAGGGTTTCTATGTGAGACAACCACATTACAAAGACAACATGTTATTCTAAAATCCTTTAAACCCCCAAAAATTTTATGCGTTAAGCAATAGGCACTCACACTGGTATCCCAAAATTTGAGACATTTTGACTTCTTTTGACAAATATAATGTACCATGTGAATCATTATCGAGCAAAACAATCCTGGAAATTAAAATCAATTCAAATGAACTCTAAATTGGATGAAACTTGGCAAGTTTTCATAATTTCACCAACAATGTATGTGGTTAAATTTAAAGATGGTTATGATGAAAACCAGTGGTACTTCGTGTACGAAGTTGTAGCATTCACTTCGAAGCATCGGTGTTTCTACTCGAAACATCCACATTAAAAATACAACACATTATTTTTAAGTGATTTGAACCCCAAACTTTTTATGTGTTCACCATTATGCATTCACACTAACATCCTAAAATTTCAAACAATTGCGACTTCATTTGCTAAATATTATGCATTTAGTGATATATTTTTGAACAAAATGCCCATGAAACTGGAAGTCGATTAAAATGACCTCCGAATAGGATGAGATTTGACATGTTTTCATCATTCCATGAACATGGTATATGGTAAAAATTTGAGAGGATTATGACAAAAACTGAAGGCACTTAGTGTACAAAATTGGGTCATTCCTATCGAAATGTCAGGTTTTCTACGTGAAACAACCACATTACAAAGCCAAAATGTCTTTCCAAAATCCTTTAGCCTCCATTTTGTGTGTGTGTTCAGCATTAAGCACTCACACTGATATTCTAAAATTTCAAACAATTTTGAGTTCATTTGATAAATATAATGGAAAAAGTGAATCATTTTCGAGCAACACGGCCCTGAAATTGTTAATCAATTCAAATGATCTCTAAAATGGATGAAACTTGGCATGTTGTCATCATTTCACCAACAATGTATGTTGTGAAATTTAAAGATGGTTATGATAAAAACCGGTGATACTTCGTGTACAAAACTCGACCATTCCCTTTGAATCATTAGGATTTCTAACGGAAACCACATCACAAATACAACACATTATTTTTTAAATAATTCGAATCCCAAACTTATGATGTGTTCACAACTAAGCATTCACACTACAATCATAAAATTTCAAACAGTCTGGACCTCGTTTGATAAATATTATGCATTTACCGATATTTTTTATTAAAAGGACCATGAAATTAAAAGTCGATTAAAATGACCTCTAAACGGGATGAGATTTGGCATGCCGTCATAATTTCATGAACATGGTACGTGGTAAAAATTTCAGAGTATTATGAAAAAAACCGGTGGCACGTATTGTACAAACTGCATTATTTGAATGTTGGTCAAACACTGGAAAACCCCATTGACCGTCTCAAAAACCAGCCGGAAAAAATCTCGTAACCATAGCATACAACCGTGGCCGTTGGATGTAACCTTAGCGCTGAATGGTAGTCTTTGGATCTCAGCGCGATCCACGAGGAGCTAGTTCCGCAACCTGATTGGCTGAATTTTATCAAAGTACATGCACATAGTTTAAAATGAAGAAGCGTTCGGGATACGAAAATGTAAGCGGCAAGCCTCCTAACGAAGGCTTCCGTCCGAAGCAATAGTCAATCCACTACATCTAGATTTCCCCCACCTCCGGTGATTCAAGAACATAGTCCATTCCCCAACCCATCAATCGGCATGGCTCTGACTCGCTACGAGAGGGCTCGTAGGGCCGCCTATGCCGCCGCCCGGGTACCTGCCGGAGGCAATGGTTCCGATGATGCTGCCATGTGCGCGTTTGGGGCGAGGCGTCGTTTGGTGACCGATTCCTACATTAGCCCAGCCGAGGCGGGCATCACCGATTTCCCAACTAATTCCATCATTCAGGCCGGTCATGCCCGATTGGCGACCCCTTTTCACTCCAGCACCCTGTCCGTCTCCCCCTCTCCATCCCGATCGCACACGTCCATCGTGCAGCTATGGAAGAGGCTTGGGCGTCTGCATTAGCCCGTATAGCGACGGTATCCACCTAAAGGGCGACGCAAGCCTCCAACAGGGCGGTGGCATACGCCGATGCCACTGCAGCCTCTCTGGACCAACTCATCGACGTTCAGGAGGCCAACAGGCCGACGGCGGCCTCTCTGGACCAGCAACTCATCAATGTTCGGGAGGCCTATAGGGCGGCATCATACGCCGATGCCGCAGCGGACTCTTTGGACGAACAGCTCGTCGACGTTCAGGAGGCCAACAAGGTGGCGTCCTCTGTGGACCAGATGGACTAGTAGTATTTGTTTAATTAGGCGTCGGTCTTTTTTTATTCCAGTAGATATTGAATAAGAGCTATGTTAAGTCTAGTACCTTGACTATTGAGCTGGTTCGATTTAGCAAGTGTGAGATTTGCTGATGACTCGGTTGTTTTCTCAAATTATTAGATGCTCTTAGTATATTCAATGGCATGGATGTTCGCTATAATCAGGATAATTCGCACCAAATTTCGAAGGTTGCCTTACGGATTTATTTTTAGTTTCGTCTGTGATACAACTTCTCCTGTCAGTCCCCTCCTCACCTACCCAAAAATTTCTCCAGCCGCATGATATCTAAGCTGCCCCCTCCTTCCTTCCACCACCAAAGGCCGCATTCCCCCCTTATTGTTCAAACCCTCCCTTGCTCCTCCTAGCGCTGCGGCCTATATGACGCAGGCAACTACAAAGAAGTGCTACACGGCGCAGTCCCCTTCCGCGCACTGGGCGCGGAGGCCTACACGGCGCAAACCTCCGCCCCGTATACCTCGTGCGACAGCCTAGACTGTGTAGGTCGGCCGCCCCCCTCCCTGCTAGTCGAGCCTCTACGGTTCACCGCTTGCCCTGTTCTGGTAAGATCCTTGCCGCCCTCCTGATGCGCATGCTCTTACTCCTCCATCGATCCTGTATGGCCCGACCACCAAATCATGGAGGAGACACTTGCTGTGGATGCCACCCTCACCGCACCTGCGCGCCATCGCGTGCTTTCCTTGAATCCAGGTCCGGCATTCGTATGCTACGACGGTGTGGAGGGTAGCCACAACGAGCAAACCTCGCCTCCTTCCAATGGTAAGGATACCATTTCCATCTCCATCGGCAACGAGTAGCTAGTTCTTAGCTTCCTAAATACATATGTTTAGTTAGATATGCCACAGAGTTAAATTATCTTCAGATCACCCTTTCCACATGCGTTTCTCGTGCCTTGCATCTATTTTCTTCTTCTTTCGATTGCATCTCAAAATTATTATTTTGTTTGGATTGCATCTACAACTTCAAGTAATTGAACTCATACTTTGTATAATGTTATCATGCAATGTGATACCAAAGTTAATTAGCGATCATTAACACATGAAAATCTATCCATTTCCTATATTTGTTAGGAATGTTGTAGTTACTTAGCTGGACTTTCCATGTCTTGAATCTATTGGATTGTATGGTGTATTATGTATGCACGAACCTGTTATCATTGACTGCATGCCACTTGGTACATTACCTAATCATTATGTACTTTATGCAATTTCAGGTAGTAATGGGCGACTCTGAGATTTACAACCGAGGTATGCACATGGTCTAAATGGCTTATATCCCATTAGTGTACAATTGAAGTTGAAATGACACTTCTCGTGTTCTAATATTTACATTTTGCTTGTAGATACCTTTGTCAGAGGATTATATCCACTGTTCGACCCATTTTTTATCTGGGGAAACGAGGTGACCATGACTATCAATCAAGTCAAGAAACTTAGAAAAATTGTAAGGATAAAGAAACTGGCCACGAAAGACAACAAACTCTTTGTCTGAACAATCAAGAAGACTTCAGTCTTCTATAGGATGGTACTAATTTACATCCCTACCTTATTTTCCCCTACACACACAATTTCCATACTGAAAACTATATTTATGCATATCTTTGTATTCAGTCTTTTCCGAAGTAGTTCACCAATGATTATCTATCAAACCACCTATATGGTCAAGAGGCAAGGAAGGTTTTTGTACAACACCTGCGCTATAATATTGAAGCCTTCCTGAAGAGGGCAAACGATGGGCGGGCAATCATCCACAGGCGTTGGACTAAAGTTGCAAAGGCCTTTAACATTCTCGAAGGCTCAATTTTTGCATTTCGCTTCGACAGTTTCCCAGATGACATTCATCTGTCTATCTACCGACTATGATGTTGTACTTTGCAAAGGTTGTTTCTGTATTGCGGTCTGGTGTACTATCTGCTGGTTGTTACCATAGATTTCGTGTTTCTGTAATGCGGCATGTTGTACTAGCTGCTGGATGTATTGTGATTTCAGTAATTATGAAAATCTTGGTGACCATTACAAGCAGATGAAAGATAATGTGTTATGTATACTAGATGATGCCCCGCACGTTGTTGCGGATTTTTTTTTGCAAAATATTTCAGTGAAAATGTTTGGTTAAATGAAGCATGTATATTTGAAATAATAAATTTTAAAATAATATATGGATTTAATATAAATATCATAATAAAATAAAATTCCCATGCATGCATGTTGCTTGTGGGTTTTATTATGCATAGTGGCATATTAAGGTGGACCTTTCTCATGCATGTTGGATTATGAGGTGGCATGCTTGCATGTTGATAGAAATATGCTAGTGGAGGGTGATGTGGCATGCATGATGAGGTGGAGTGTGTGCATGTTGATAGAATTGGTAGTAGTGGGGAGCAACTTCTTAAGAATGTAAGATGTAAGATATGAATGTGCTTATATCAACAATTAAAAAATATCCTAAAACATTTAAGATAAATACAATGCTAATTAAACTGCGAGCGATTGGATCATTGCACACGGTTCTGCATATAAGTTCGTCACTGATAGCTATGTACATCGCACCTATTCGATAAGAAATGAGCGTTGGGGATTTATTTATAATTGCACACCATATTTTGTGCACAACCGTTTGTAATGTTCATCGTACAACACACATAGTTTGGACGAAAAGAACGTTTGGGATTTAATTATGAAACCGCACGAACATTTGTGCACAAACGTTTGTGTAGGTGTCAACAACACAAACATGTACTATATACAAACTGTATGAATAACTTTGGGTATCCCATGCAGTTCCTGACACACCAGCGTTTGGGATAGTATACCACAACACAAACGTAGTGTCTGTATTAAACCTATGTCATAGGATAATAATCTCAGACGTACATTCGTGGAAAAGTGTTTGCGATACAAAGGCCATCTCAAACGTTCCAGATATCTTGTGCGTCTGTGCGGACTATCCATAGGCAATGGTTTATGGCTATCATGTTGAATAGGCCCCCCCTATCGCAATCGAAGGCAAGGCGACGGTTCCGATTCCCTTAGGCAATAGGGGTAAAAAACCATTTGGATAGCTATCGCGCGCACTAGTGACAATCCACTCCGATTCTCCCTTAACTTCAGCTCTTCTCCCACAATCTCTAGCACAACGGGCAATGGATCCGAGTGCACCAACTACGGATCCGTTGATTGGGACCTTGTCCTGTGCGGGGACAAGGAGGAGTTTGTAGTTGCCTGGCTCTTCATCAGCCCTAGGAGTAACTTGTTCGAGCTCCACCATTTCGGTCGTTCCGGTGGATCTCATTGCGTCAAGGGGATTGGATCCAACGATGTCGCTGACTCGAGGTGTGATGGATCTGGAGACCGTGAGCAGGGGTGGAAGGTACATATGCTTTCGCCCAGATGTTCTCGGACAGGACATACAATCGGTACATGGGTCATCATATCAACGATGTATGACTCCAATTTTGAGGTCAATGATGACAATGTGCGTTGCCTTAGATGCGATAGATGGCCCATGTGCGGTGGTGATTGATACGTCTGACGAGGGGGTGACCCCACGACTCCTACGGATGAGCCTACCTGGTGTCCATGAAGGCAGAAGGCCCATGAAGATACAGCCTCGGCCCACTAGTTGGCACCGACGTAGGAGTCCGCGACTCACAAGGAAGGTGAGAAGACCTGCCGTACGGAGCAAGCTAGGGTTAGGAAAGCTTACCTGTAAACGTAGATGAACTCCCCGAGACCTAGTCCGGTATATAAGGGCTAGGAGGGTCAACGCCAAAGACATCTAATATCAGCCGTAACCCTAGCCTTGAGCGCTCCAGCCTTGGCCTCCACTGTAATCGCATATCCCCCATTAATAATATCGAGCAGGAGCGAGCCTTCCTATTTGCCGACGAGCTATCGTCCAACCTGTGCATCTCATGACTAACCCAGGGTCCCTGACCATGGGATTTGCCGGGGTTGATCCCCGTCAATTGGCGTCGTCTGTGGGAACTACACAGGTTGGGATCACGATCTCGGCGGTCCCGTCTTCAGCAAGCTATAACTCAAGGGCAAGAACCAAATCTAGCCCACTCGAAGGATTGAAGATCATGGCGGACATCTCCGCCACCCCATCAAGACCACTGGAGTTACAGTTGTGCCAGGACAAATACTACGGTAACGGCCAAGTGCAGCGCCAGCGCCGAAGGAGTCGACGACCCAGAAGAACGGCGAGGGGCCTCTATGAAGGAATTCCACTCGACGAACTACGACGCGCAGCGGAGAACTCGCAAATCTTTCGACAACCCACCACCGCCCGGGCACCCGCCGCACATCAAGACGATGACTACGAGATCGAATCCAGCGATCAGCAGAACAACAACCAAGGAAGAAGGAATCGACGACCCAAAAGGCGCGCATGGGAGATCTACGGCGAGGCCCCAATGAATGAGCCACATCACACAGCCGAACAGCCGACGACCACCCGACGACACGCCGTCGCGCGAGCACCTGCCGCCAACCAAGACAGCGACTCCGAGACACCTGTAGGCGAGTACTACGACCCAGATCGAAGACCGGATGAATTCGCCAACCTCATCAAGAACCAAGACATGAGTCGAGGAATCGAAACCGACCCTCGTTTACACGAACACCCGGAGGATCACGAGCAGATCTTCAGAATCTCAAGAAGGAAGAGGCACGCCAGATCTAGCAAACTCACGGCTAGAGAACATCTAGCAGGACCCTGCACGATCCACAACTTCGAGGATGACTGGGGACGCGTCGGGTCAGGTCACACCTTGAGAGACTGCCGCCTGTTCAACGATCTAGCCGACGACCTCAAGAAAGAGAAGCAGAAAGAAGACAGACGCAATCGGCTACCCGAGCAATCGCCGGCCTCAAGCCCGGAAGGACGTCACAGCCCGCCGCAAGAACAAGTGCTCATGATCCAGGAAGGAAGGGTACCGCAAGCACAACGCGACGCCCACACCCTGCAGGCTACGTCATACCACGTGAATTCGCGGAACACGCCCTCCGCATCAAGCAAAACACGAAGCCGGTGAAGCAAGCGCTGAGACGATTCTCGGAGCCCAAGTGCAGAGAAATCGGAGAGGAAGTCAACCGGTTACTCGACGCTCAGTTCATCCGAGAAACGAAGAAATCCACCTGGATAGCCAACCCAGTGCTGGTGCCCAAGAAAGACACGACCGTGCTGCGCATGTGGGTCGACTACGGACCAGTCAACAAGCATTTCCCGAAGGATCACTTCCCCCTTCCTAGAATCGATCAGATAATCGACTCAACAGCAGGGTGTGATCTACTGTCCTTTCTCGACGCCTACTCAGGATACAACAAGATCAGGATGAAGGAAGAAGACGAAGAGCACACATCGTTCATCACCCCCTATGGCGTATTCTGCTACAAAACCATGCCCTTCGGGCTAAAAAACGCAGGCGCCACTTACCAACGAATGATGCAGGCCTGCCTGAAGGAGCAAATAGGAAGAAACGTGCAAGTCTACGTGGACGAAATCGTCATCAAGATCTACAAAGCAGCCACACTACTCGACGAACTACGCGAAACCTTCGCGGCACTCAACAAATACAGAATCAAACTCAACCCAAAGAAGTGCGCATTCGGCGTACCGGCGGGAAAGCTGCTTGGCTATATGGTCTCTGCCCGAGGAATCGAGGCAAACCCTGAGAAATTCCAAGCCATCACCCGCATGCAAGAACCAACCGACGTCAAAGGAGTACAGCAGCTCACCGGAAAACTCTCAGCCCTAAGCCGCTTCATCAGCAGGCTGGGAGAACGCATGCTGCCTTTCTATCAGTTGCTCAGGAAAGGAGAGAAATTCAAGTGGACGGAGGAAGCCCGCCAAGCATTCGCGGACCTGAAAAAGACACTCTCGACCCCACCAATCCTGGCGGTACCCAAGGAACGAGAGAAGCTATACCTCTACGTGGCAGCACGTAGCAGTGTAGTAAGTACAACGCTCGTCGTCGAACGCGCAGAAGAAGGTAAGGTCCAGAGCATCCAGAGACCAATCTACTACCTCAGCATGCTCCTGACCAAATCCCAGCAGCGGTACCCGCACTATCAGAAGCTACTACTGGCCATCGTCATGACCTCAAGAAAGGTGTCCGACTACTTCGACGAGCACCCCATCACAATCGTGAGCAGCGCACCACTCGCCGACATACTCAACAACCCTGGAGAAACCGGGAGAGTCGCCGAGTGGAACATTGAGCTCAGCCCACGGGACCTGCAGTTCAAGCACCCAACAGCCATCAAAGCCCAAGTACTCCCAGGTTTCCTGGTCGAGTGGACGGAGGTTCAGACGCCAGGCCCTCCAGACCTATCAAGCTCATGGTCAATGTTCTTCGATGGGTCCAGGAGACAACAAGGAGCTGGGGCAGGAGTCGTGCTCATCTCCCCTAAAGGAACAACGCTGAAATATGTCCTCCAGATCAACTTCAGTCACGTCTCCAACAACGAAGCAGAATACGAGGCACTCCTCCATGGCATGCGCATGGAAAAAACATGCGGAGCCACTCGCCTCATAATTTACGGGGACTCCAATCTCGTCGTCCAGCAGACGATGAGAAACTGCAATGCAATAGCCGACAACATGGCAGCCTACCAAAATCTCTACAACGAACTCGAAGGAAGTTTCGACGGTTGCGAGCTCAACTACATCACCAGGGAGAACAACACAGAAGCTGACGAGCTCGCAAACATCGGTTCGACCCGAGGGCTTGTACCACCCGACGTTTTTCTCGAAAGCATCAGTTGGAGATCCATCAAGGTACAGGAAGCAACACCTGAAGCAGTCGTGGACGGCGAAGACGCAACAGAAACGGCGCAGGTGGTAGCAGCAACCCCATCAGAAGGCACAAGCACCAGCACATCCGACAGCACAGCTCCGACAGAGCTCGAAGGACCCGTCTGGACCAAACCGTTCCTCCGGTTCCTAATCGAAGGCACGCTACCACAAGACTTGGCCGAAGCACGACGCGTCAGCCGACGATCCAAGGCATTCACGGTGATCAACAGACAACTATACAAGCGCAGCATCACCCAGATACTCCAAAGGTGCATCGACGAAGAGGACGGCAAAGACCTACTGCTCGAAATCCACGAAGGCACCTGCGGGCACCACGTGAGAAGTCGAGCGCTCGTGTCCAAAGCATTCCGAGTTGGCTTCTACTGGCCCACAACCATGATAAACGCAGAGGAACTCGTGAGACGTTGTGTCGCTTGCCAGAAATTCGCCAACAGGCCACACGCTCCTGCATCAGAGCTCAAGACCATACCACCATCCTGGCCGTTCGCTACCTGGGGACTTGACATGGTGGGCCCACTCAAGAAATCATCAAAGGGCGGAAGGACACACCTGCTCGTCGCAGTCGACAAGTTCACTAAATGGATCGAAGCAGTGCCCATCACCAGCTCCACAGCCCTCACGGCCGTCAACTTCATCAAATCGATCATCTTCAGATTCGGAGTACCACACAACATCATCACGGACAACGGCACGAACTTCACAGCCACAGAGGTCCAGAACTTCTGCGAAGAACTGGGCATCAAAATTAATTATGCATCAGTCGCGCACCCGCAGTCCAACGGCCAGGTGGAAAAAGCAAATGGCCTTGTATGCGGGGGAATCAAGAAAAGGCTCCTCGCACCACTCGAGCAAGCCGCCGGCAACTGGGTAGAAGAACTCCCCGCGGTCCTATTGAGCCTACGTACTACACCAAATACCGCGACCCAGTACACACCCTTCTTCATGGTGTACGGGGAAGAGGTAGTCCTACCACATGATCTCAAGTTCGGAGCACCTCGGGTCACCGGATACGAAGAATAAGAAGCATAAGAAGCACTACAAGATGACAAAGATACGGCCGACGAAGCAAGAGACGCAGCCCGGGAAAAATCAGAGGGGTACCAGGACAAACTACGTACCTACCAAAGCAGTCGATTGCGCACTAGAACCTTCAACAAAGGTGACCTAGTCCTACGACTAATACAAGAGAAGGTCCATAAACTTTCCCCCCAATGGGAAGGACCATTTATAATTTCAGAAGTCATAGGAGGTGGCGCCTACAGGCTGAGGAACCCGAAGACAGACGAGGACGTGGGCAACCCATGGAACGCAACAAACCTGCGACTGTTCTATCCATAGCCCCTATCGGTCGGACATGACTGGCAACTCATGTAACCGCTTGACCGCAATAAAATAAATGTTGCCCAAATACTGCCATCTCAAAGCACTCGGGGCTTAAGAGTAAAATCCCCCCGAGCAACGCTATCGCCTACGCGATCTTAACCAAAGCACTTGGGGGCTTAAGAGTAAAATCCCCCTGAGCAACGCTATCGCCTACGCGATCTTAATCAAAGCACTCGGGGGCTTAAGAATAAAATCCCCCCGAGAGACGCTATCGCCTACGCGATCTTAAACCAAAGCACTCGGGGGCTTAAGAGTAAAATCCCCCCGAGCAACGCTATCGCCTACGCGATCTTAATCAAAGCACTCGGGGGCTTAAGAATGAAATCCCCCCGAGAGACGCTATCACCTACGCGATCTTAACCAAAGCACTCGGGGGCTTAAGAGCAAAATTCCCCCGAGCAACGCTATCGCGTACGCGATCTTAACCAAAGCACTCGGGGCTTAAGAGAAAAATCCCCCCGAGCAACGCTATCGCCTACGCGATCTTAACCAAAGCACTCGGGGGCTTAAGAGCAAAATCCCCCCGAGCAACGCGATCTTCATCAAAAGCACTCGGGGTCTCGAGTACAACTCCCACCCGAAGGACGCTATCGTCACCCACGCGACCACTGCATTCAAACATTTGGGAGCTCGAGGACCATCGCCTCCCGAAGACCGTTCGCGCAGTCTGAAGCTTAAAAAACGCTCAAGCAAACAAAACCGTCTAGCCCCACCTGCTGAAAACAAGGCTCGAAAAACATGGCCACAATCAGATGGAGCACCCAAGTACTCTGAAGAAACTTTGGAGGAAGCACAGAACACATGCTCATTTAGCCTTCACCCGATCGCCAACGATCGACTAAAGACTCGGGGGCTACTCCCATCGGGAGCACTGCCGCGCACCCGATAAAAGACAGAAATTAACGACAAAGGAAACAAATTTCAGCCTACGCTCGACCCTTCGACTCAAGCGTAGCCTCGGGGGCTACTCCCATCGGGAGCGCTGTCACGCACCCGATAGAACCCACAGTGCAAAGATGGACTCGAAGACAGCTCTCGGCCGCAAAGGACTCGAACACAACTCTTAGTGCCAATATAAAGTTCAATTGCAAAGGATCAAGCACAATTTACATCATAAGGATCGTCTTCAGTACAAAAAGGACTCAACTATATTTGGATAGAAGGCAGCTCCTGTTACAAAAGGGAATCACCCAAGGAATTATGACTTTTACATGTGTGCCCAAGAGGGGCAATTGAATCTAGTACAAGAGCATCATCACAGACAAAGTAGGGGTCGAAGCATGTAAGGCCCGATATGCGGTACTGTTCCAGATCTAGGTGTTTCCACCCAGATCCAGGGACGAAGCACATATCGGACCCACCGCGACATATGACAAAGCCATATGCCCCGGATTTCCAACATGATATCACAACATTACAGATACAAGGATACAACATCTCATAAAATCGGCATACAACTGCCTTAATACAATACAACAGCGGAAGATACATGTCTGAGTACAGACTACAATCAAATGGCTAGTGGCAAAGAGAAAAACATCGGTCCCATAACCACACGGGTCCAGGCCCTCCGCCGGGATCCGCCTAACTAGTCGTCGTCCAGTCTCCACGTGAAACTTCGATCACCATACCTGTTGTCGATCGAGAACCCTGAAAAGAGTTTGGGGGTAGTATCATGAGTACAGAGGTACTCAGCATCCAACTGTAGTGGTCATATGATCCAGCAAGGACTTCATCACTCGTCATTCTAGGACAACTAGTAGTTTACGGTAAGGATGGGGTAAGTGGTGAGGTTGCTGCCGCGCTAGCATTTATGAAGTGGCTAACGATCTAGAGAGTAAGATAAGAAGCCAAGCATTCTATGAGGAATCGCCTCCAACAAGTCTTTCTATCAACTACTTACGCAATCATAACACCTATCATATCCTTGTCCTCCTCTTCGCATCCCGACGAAGAAGAAGTAGTCAAGGCACACACACACGTTGATCAAGTTATATTAAGATTATCTCAGTTGTTGTTGTCTATGAACAAGGAGTAGGTCTCAAGTCGTCCATAACCGTGGACACGGCTTCTCGAAAAGATTTAACCCTGCAGGGGTGTACCAACTGCCCATTACGAGGCTCCGCACGCACGCCCATCTCTCTCAGTTGCTACCCATGATAGGCAACCATTTTATGATTTAGTCCCAAGAGATCCGGAACGACAGGTCCCTCTAACTAACAACGCACAAATCCGGGTGGCCCCCGGGGAGTTGACACCCAATCCAAAGGCCGGCCGCGCTATCGGATCGGACTCTTCCGGCTGGACGAGGTCGGGTTAGCTACCCAAACAGATGTGGGCAGCCCCCTAGCTTCCAGGTGTGGACCAACAAAGAAACCATGTCTCCACTGGTCCAAGTTGTTTGAAAAACTGCTAGGAGCTCACCAGTCACACACACGGTTTTCAAATGGTAAAACCAGCTTGGGCCACCTCTAGAAATGTTTGAAGCTAGGTAGGTAAGAAAAGGGGACCCCATAAAATCCCACACGCGGTTAGGCACGCTCAGCCTTAAAACCAATACCCGGAACACGGATCCTAGGTGACTCGAATGGAACAAAGCGTCGGGGCGGGATAGCCTAGACCTTCCATCCTTCGTCGAATATAGTCAACATTATAATAATCATATCATCAACAACAATATAATAATGTGATATCCCAAACCCAGGAGTAACAGGGTAACATCATAGCATCCTAAGCATGCATACTAAGCAGGGGCTGAGCAACGAGCAATAGTAACATAGCAGTACAAGGTTTGCTGGGAGGGGACATGGCGGTATCGGTTTGAAAGAGGCTGTAAACATGTGGTAGGATCAAACATCGAACCTAACCTAGACTAGCATGAAAACCGCTGGTTGAAATAGAATGGATCATAAGTAATGTATAGTCCTTTCCTGTTGATAAGTCGGGTTCCGAAGGTGTAGCCGATCGCAAGCTCGCATTGTCTCCGAAGGTACCCGCAGAAGCACACAAGACGATAAACACTGGAAAGCAATCACCGAGCAAGCATCTATTACTACGAGGCAACAAAAGATCAAGAAGACAGCACATGACATAGCAACGCGATACAGATCTATCGTCGAGAACGGTTACTAACAGTTTAAGTGCAGTATGGGTCACACACGACGAATACCGCACGTTTATGGTGGTTCAAGTTGCTTAGCTACAAGTGATCAACCAATAGTTATTAACATGGAAACTCAAGAAAGCATTGCATAGCACACAAACACGTCAAGAGGTGAAGCACAAAATAAACTATCTGTGCTAGACAATTTAAGTGAGGCACAATCCTAAACATGGCATACACTAAGTGCCGCACGATGATTAAAAGATTTGGTACTGTTCTGCCCTAAACCATATTTTAGGTTGGTTAACAACAGCAAACAATAGCATAAACACAAATTACACAAAAAACTAATCAAGTTACATATAAAGAACACCCCAAACGGAGTTACGGTTAAAAAGATACAAGCAAAACAAGTTACGGGCACAAACTTCCAACATCACGAAGCACACTTTAGAGCAATGCCTAAACATGATAATCAATGCAAACATGCTCACAAATGATATGGAACTAAAGTAGACATGACAAGAAAGGCATGGCAAAAATAATCATGCAAATAGGCATCATAGATCAAAAGATATTAAGCAAACAACATGGCATCGCAAAGTAACAGACTTAGAGAAAAACAAAGGTGGCTGTCAAAAATAGCAGCATAGCAACTTTGGAGCTAAATATATATATGACCAGCAAGAATATCATGACAATGCAATACATGTAATGAAAGTAGACATGATGCTTAACAATATGCAATTGGAATCAATCAATTCCGATAAACGGTCGCGACACACTCGTCGACCGAAGTTGCAACAAAATATAAACAGCATCACTCTAACAGCAGGGTAGCTACTTTGGAGCAAGATACAATAATGATGCAGAAGGAAATTATGACACGTGAATGCATGAAACTTAAGTAGAAACAATGCTTAACGCAACGCAAAAGGAATCACTCCATTCCGACGCACGGTTGCGACGCAACCGTCGCCCGAAGTTTCAATAAAATAATAACAGCATCACTTAACAGAAAAGAAAAAGCAATTAACGGCATGATGCCCAATTCAACGCAGAATTAAACTATCTAGACGGCCTCAAACGGAAAAACTTTCTACATACGAATGCTAGAGCACGCAAAACTGAGCAACTTTCGTTTTGGGGGCACGTTCATCCGGGCTACGGTTTAATCGCAGATCTAATCGCAAAACTGATACAACACACTGTTTTTCTCAGAGTTAGCAAAATTCGCAGAGGGAAAAGTAAAAAAAAAGTGAAGGCCTCACTTGGGCCGGCCCAACTGGATGAAGAGGAGGAGGCCTGGCTGGGGGCGCTCGGGATGGGCCAGGGAGGCGAGCTGGGCCGCTGGGCTGGGGTGCTGGCTGCCGGCCCACGTGGGGAGCGGGCGAGCGGGAGGCTCGTCCCGAGCGGGGTCGCTCTCGATCCCGTGGTGAACCAGGTCGCCGGCGTCGGCGCCGTATTGCTCAGGCGAGCGGGGGATGGGGAGGAGGTCCGGGAAGGCGGGGACGGAGCGCGACAGGGCAGATCCGCCCGGATCTCGCCGGATCCGGTGCGGCGGCGACGAACGGCGGCTGTGGAGCTCGGCTCGGTTCCGGCCTCGCCATGTCCATGGCGACCTGTAGCAGGGAGACAGAGGGGGTAAGGAGGAGAAGGGAGGAGGGAAGGAGGCGCGCGAGGGGGAGCGGCGGACCTGGCGGCTGCGACGGCTCGCCGGCCGGAATGGAGGCGACGCCGGGGAGGTTGGGGTCGTCCCAGATCTGGCCCCTGGCGGGCCTGGCAGCGGAGGAGCGGGCCCAGCGCGGCCCGAACCGCGGCTGGGGCGGCTGGAGGTGGGAGGAGCCCGTCCGGGGGTGACGTGGCCTCTCCAGGGCCCTCAGATCTCAGATCTGACGGTCCTGGATGCCCCTAGGCTAGAGTTTCGAGATTTTTGGAGGGCTAGGGGGCAGATCTGGAGTTTTCAGAGGGGGGTGGCTGCAATTTTACAAAGGAGAACCCTAATTTGCTGGTTTGGGAGGTGGGGGTCATTATATAGGCAGGTTGGCTGGCCAGTTTACGAAAACGCCCTCGGTACCCCTCTCGCGTGTCCGGTGATCGCGTTCGTGACCGCCGAGACTCCGTACGGACTCCGTTTCCGACGAAATATCAAACCAAGCACTCAGCGCGTCGAGCCCGTCGATCGTACCTCACTGCGGTGACATTCCGACAAAATTTTCCGGTGCGCTATAAAAATAAACCGTTTAATTATTAAACGGGGTTTTCGTTCCGTTGGCTGCAGCTGGTCTGTTGCGGTTTTGCAAGGGTGATCGGGTGAAACCCGGTGTCGCAAAGGTCGAGTGTCAGGGTGGCAAGGGTCGTTCTTCGTCCGGTACGATATAAGAGGGGGAAAATAATCGCCGGTCGATAAATCGGGGATGCAAACACCGCAACCAAATCAAACAATCAAACAATTCACACCGAAAACAAAATTTTTAATTTTTTTGACATCTGGGCTGTTACAATACAACAACACCAACAAGGGATCTCGTCCCGAGATCCAGGACGATCCGGGGGAGAGGGGGGGGGGAGAGAAAAGAGATTCGACAATCTTCAACACCACCAACAAGGGACTCTGCTCCACGTCGACGTCGAAGCTCCGTCGAGATACTTTGCGCAGGGAGATGGTTACGTCGGAAAACGAAACCACCAGGTGTCAAGAGGAAGAACGACAGTGAAAACCAGATCAAGGGATAGTGCTTTTCGACGCAAGTCGTAAAAACACTGGGAAAAACAAGGGAGGTCAATGGACGACCAAGATGATATCCAGAATTCGGAAAAGCTGAAGGTACTACAGGAATTCCCACCTGAGCTCGGAATCGAGACAATACGCTGCAAGCAAGGCATTGTAACGGTTCTGAAACTCCACACACTCGAGATCCTAAAGGTTTGAAGGGGGCAAGGCGAGAATTAAAACACTTACGACACTTGTCCTGACCAGAGAAAGGGTAAGGAGTAAAAAGATTCCTACTCTCCGACAACTAACTTAGTAACTACAAAATAGTTTTGTCTAGACTCGACTTCGGCCAGAACAGGGATCCTACGGTCGGTACGGCTCTGATACCAAGTTGTAAGGCCCGATATGCGGTACTGTTCCAGATCTAGGTGTTTCCACCCAGATCTGGGGACGAAGCACATATCGGTCCCACGTCGACATATGACAAAGCCATATGCCCCGGATTTCCAACATGATATCACAACATTACAGATACAAGGATACAACATCTCATACAATCGGCATAAAACTGCCTTAATACAATACAACAGGGGAAGATACATGTCTGAGTACAGACTACAATCAAATGCCTAGTGGCAAAGAGAAAAACATCGGTCCCATAACCACACGGGTCCAGGCCCTCCGCCGGGATCCGCCTAACTAGTCGTCGTCGAGTCTCCACGTGAAACGTCTATCACCATACCTGTTGTCGATCGAGAACCCTGAAAAGAGTTTGGGGGGTAGTATCATGAGTACAGAGGTACTCAGCATCCAACTGTAGTGGTCATCTGACCCAGCAAGGACTTGATCACTCGTCATTCTAGGACAACTAGTAGTTTACGGTAAGGATGGGGTAAGTGGTGAGGTTTCTGCCGCGCTAGCATTTATGAAGTGGCGAACGATCTAGATAGTAAGATAAGAAGCCAAGCATTCGATGAGGAATCTCCTCCAACAAGTCTTACTATCAACTACTTACGCAATCATAACACCTATCATATCCTTGTCCTCCTCTTCGCATCCCGACGAAGAAGAAGCAGTCAAGGCACACACACACGTTGATCAAGTTATATTAAGATTATCTCAGTTGTTGTTGTCTATGAACAATGAGTAGGTCTCAAGTCGTCCATAACCGTGGACACGGCTTCTCGAAAAGATTTAACCCTGCAGGGGTGTACCAACTGCCCATTACGAGGCTCCGCACGCACGCCCATCTCTCTCAGTTTCTACCCATGATAGGCAACTATTTTATGATTTAGTCCCAAGAGATCCGGAACGACAGGTCCCTCTAACTAACAACGCACAAATCCGGGTGGCCCCCGGGGAGTCGACACCCAATCCAAAGGCCGGCCGCGCTATCGGATCAGACTCTTCCGGCTGGACGAGGTCGGGTTAGCTACCCAAACAGATGTGGGCAGCCCCCTAGCTTCTAGGTGTGGACAAACAAAGAAACCATGACTCCGCTGGCCCAAGTTGTTTGAAAAACTGCTGGGAGCTCACCAGTCACACACACGGTTTTCAAATGGTAAAACCAGCTTGGGCCACCTCTAGAAATGTTTGAAGCTAGGTAGGTAAGAAAAGGGGACCCCATAAATCCCACACGCGGTTAGGCACGCTCAGCCTTAAAACCAATACCCGGAACTCGGATCCTAGGTGACTCGAATGGAACAAAGCGTCGGGGCGGGATAGCCTAGACCTTCCATCCTTCGTCGAATATAGTCAACATTATAATAATCATATCATCAACAACAATATAATAATTTGATATCCCAAACCCAGGAGTAACAGGGTAACATCGCAGCATCCTAAGCATGCATACTAAGAAGGGGCTGAGCAACGATCAATAGTAACATAGATGTACAAGGTTTGCTGGGAGGGGACATGGCTGTGTCGGTTTGAAAGAGGTTGTAAACATGTGGTAGGATCAAACATCGAACCTAACCTAGACTAGCATGCAAACTGCTGGTTGAAATAGAATGGATCATAAGTAATGTATAGTCCTTGCCTGTTGATAAGTCGGGTTCCGAAGGTGTAGCCGATCACAAGATCGCATCGTCTCCGAAGGTACCCGCGGAAGCACACAAGACGATAAACACTGGAAAGCAATCACCGAGCAAGCATCTATTACTAAGAGGCAACACAAGATCAAGAAGACAGCACACGACATGGCAACGCGATACGGATCTATCGTCGAGAACGGTTACTAACAGTTTAAGTGGGGTATCGGTCACACACGACGAATACCGCACGTTTACAGTGGTTCAAGTTGCTTAGCTACAGGTGATCAACCAACAGTTATTAACATGGAAAATCAAGAAAGCATGGCATAGCACACAAACACGTCAAGAGGTGGAGCACAAAATAAACTATCTGTGCTAGACAATTTAAGTGAGGCACAATCCTAAACATGGCATACACTAAGTGTCGCACGATGATTAAAAGATTTGGTACTGTTCTGCCCTAAACCATATTTTAGGTTGGTTAACAACAGAAAACAATAGCATAAACACAAAGTACACGAAAAAATAATCAAGTTACATATAAAGAACACCCCAAACGGAGTTACGGTTAAAAAGATATAAGCAAAACAAGTTACGGGCACAAACTGCCAACATCACGAAGCACACTTTAGAGCAATGCATAAACATGATAATCAATGCAAACATGCTCACAAATGATATGGAACTAAAGTAGACATGAGAAGGAAGGCATGGAAAAAATAATCATGCAAATAGGCATCATAGATCAAAAGATGTTAAGCAAACAACATGGCATCGCAAAGTAACAGACTTGGAGAAAAACAGAGGTGGCTGTCAAAAACAGCAGCATAGCAACTTTGGAGCTAAATAACTATATGAACAACAAGCATATCATGACAATGCAATACATGTAATGAAAGTAGACATGATGCTTAACAATATGCAATTGGAATCAATCAATTCCGATAAACGGTCGCGACACACTCGTCGACCGAAGTTGCAACAAAATATAAACAGCAGCACTCTAACAGCAGGGTAGCTACTTTGGAGCAAGGTACAATCATGATGCAGCAGACAATTATGGCATGTGAATGCATGAAACTGAAGTAGAAATAATGCTTAACGCAACGCAAAAGGAATCACTCCATTCCGACGCACGGTTGCGACGCAACCGTCGCCCGAAGTTTCAATAAAATAATAACCGCAACACTTAACAGAAAAGAAAAAGCAATTAACGGCCTGATGCCCACTTCAACGCAGAATTAAACTATCTAGACGGCCTCAAACGGAAAAACTTTCTACATACGAATGCTAGAGCACGCAAAACTGAGCAACTTTCGTTTTGGGGGCACGTTCATCCGGGCTACGGTTTAATCGAAGATCTAATCGCAAAACTAATACAGCACACTGTTTTTCTCAGACTTAGCAAATTCGCAGAGGGAAAAGTAAAAAAAAGTGAAGGCCTCACTTGGACCGGCCCAACTGGATGCAGAGGAGGCGGCCTGGCTGGGGGCGCTTGGGCTGGGCCAGGGAGGCGAGCTGGGCCGCTGGGCTGGGGTGCTGGCTGCCGGTCCACGTGGGGAGCGGGCGAGCGGGAGGCTCGTCCCGAGCGGGGTCGCTCTCGATCCCGTGGTGAACCAGGTCGCCTGCGGCGGCGCCGTGTTGCTCCGGCGAGCGGGGGACGGGGAGGAGGCCCGGGAAGGCGGGGACGGAGCGCGGCCGGGCAGATCCGCCCGGATCTCGCCGGATCCGGTGCGGCGGTGACGAACGGCGGCTGTGGAGCTCGGCTCGGTTCCGGCCTCGCCATGTCCATGGCGACCTGTAGAAGGGAGACGGAGGGGGTAAGGAGGAGAAGGGAGGAGGGAAGGAGGCGCGCGAGGGGGAGCGGCGGACCTGGCGGCTGCGACGGCTCGCCGGCCGGAATGGAGGCGACGCCAGGGAGGTTGGGGTCGGCCCAAATCTGGCCCCTGGTGGGCCTGGCGGCGGAGGAGCGGGCCCGGCGCGGCCCGAACCGCGGCTGGGGCGGCTGGAGGTGGGAGGAGCCCCTCCGGGGGTGACGTGGCCTCTCCAGGGCCCTCAGATCTCAGATCTGACGGTCCTGGATGCCCCTAGGCTAGAGTGTCGAGATTTTTGGAGGGCTAGGGGGCAGATCTGGAGTTTTCAGAGGGGGGTGGCTGCAATTTTAAAAAGGGGAACCCTAATTGGCTGGTTTGGGAGGTGGGGGTCATTATATAGGCAGGTTGGCTGGCCAGTTTACGAAAACGCCCTCGGTACCCCTCTCGCGTGTCCGGTGATCGCGTTCGTGACCGCCGAGACTCCGTACGGACTCCGTTTCTGACGAAATCTCGAACCACGCGCTCACCGCATCGAGCCCGTCGATCGTACCTCACTGCGGTGACATTCCGACAAAATTTTCCGGCGCGCTATAAAAATAACCCGTCAATCGTACCTAAAGGTCAGCCATGTGCTCGAGTGACCACTCGCACTTATGAGAGTCTCGGGTGCTCCCTCAACCCGACGTAAGACAAACATGCATTCGCCAAGACCATACGACGCTAAGAGTCTCAGGTGATCCCTCACCTCAAGAGCCAAAACGGCATTCGAGTGATTACTCGCGGAAAACCCCCCGACTGAGCACTCGAAACAAAGCTCCTCGGGTGAATGAGTGAACAGCTCGCTTGATGTTTTGTTCCAAGCGGGTGCAATGCTATAAGGCTCCGTGCCTCAAAAACACACATTGCTGGAACACGATACACTGTGCCCCGATGCCATGCAAGATTAGCGTGTAGGTAAGACCCCGCTGCGAAGTACAGCCGGGCTGGGACTTGCCGAAGAGTGATTTCACTCCCAACCTTTCCCATGCGCTGCGCATGATAGGAAAGCCGGGCGGACGCGCCTTAGGCTGAGCACATTACTGGCGGCAAATGAACACCGTAAGACCTGAAGCGGCCGGACTTTTGCTCGACACCAGTGTTCCAAGCTCACGTCGAGGGACGTGGGTTTGATTGGGCTACTGTGGTATTTGCCCTAGTGCAATTCACCAAGGCTCGACCCGTCGACTCCTTGGGCCCTTTCAGCTTAGCATCCCTAGAAACAGGTTTTATCATGGCCACCAGACTGCCTGCGACCCGCGGATGAACAGCGCATACCAATAACCGACGAATGAATGTACTCGAGTCCCTGCGCGACTCTCCGAGTCCCCCAGGCACTCGGGGGCTACTGACGAGGGGGTGACCCCACGACTCCTACGGATGAGCCTACCTGGTGTCCATGAAGGCAGAAGGCCCATGAAGATACATCCTTGGCCCACTAGTTGGCACCGATGTAGGAGTCCGCGACTGACAAGGAAGGTGCGAAGACCTGTCGTACAGAGCAAGCTAGGGTTAGGAAAGTTTACCTGTAAACGTAGATGAACTCCCCGAGACCTAGCCCGGTATATAAGGGCTAGGAAGGGCGACGCCAAAGACATCTACTATCACCCGTAACCCTAGCCTTGAGCGCTCCAGCCTTGGCCTCCACTATAATCGCTTCTCCCCCATTAATAATATCGAGCAGGAGAGAGCCTTCCTGTTTGCCGACGAGCTATCGTCCAACCTGTGCATCTCATGACTAACCCAGGGTCCCTGACCATGGGATTTGCCGGGGTTGATCCCCGTGAACGTCCAAAACGTATCTATAATTTCTGCTTGATCCATGCTTCTTTTGTGTGATATTGCTATGATATTGATGCACTTCCATACACTTTTGATCATATTTGGACTAACCTATTAACTCAGTGCACCCCAGTGCCAGTTCCTGTTTTCCGCTGTTTTTGTATTTCAGGTTTTCCCATTATTTAATGTGCCAGAAAAATTCCGGGAAAAATATAGGACAAATCAGCGTACGGGAACCTTCCAGAAAAGCCTAGGTGGGGCCAGAGGGAAGCAAGGGGTGGCCTAGGCGGCCACCCCCTAGGCTGCGCCAGGGGGGGCCCTGGGCCCCTGGTCCACCTCTGGCTGCCCCCCTTCGCCTGTTTAATCTCCGTGACGCGAAACCCCCAAAGACAGAACCATTTTTCGCGATCTCTCCTCTGTTCCGCCGCCGCCGCGCTTCCAAGATCGGGAGCACCAGGATACCTCTTCCCGGCACCGTGCCGGAGGGAGGAATCATCTCCGGGAGCTTCTCCAGCACCATGGATGCTTCCTGGATGAACCGTTAGTAGTACACCTTGGACCATGGGTCTATGATCAGTAGCTATGTGATGTTCTCCTCCCCTCTTTGTTCTTCATGGTTTAGACCTCGTGAGCTGCCCTACATGATCGAGGCACATATGTAATATTTCTGCTCTTTCTATGCTGAGTTTGCTGGGATCCGATGGATTATGAGACTATGTTCAGATTGTGTTTGAGTAATATATATTATTCTGCTCTTTTATATTTATTTTCTTGAGTAATTCTTGCGTGTTCTCCGTTGTTGTTTATTGCTTTGGCCAAGTAGTAGGTAGTGACTCCAAGAGGGAGCGTTATGCATGATTGTGGGTTCATGCCCCCTGATGACTAGCTTGAGTGACAGAAACATGAGTCTAGGGGATGTGTTGTTGCCACAAGGGAGAAAACAACGGTGCTTGTACTTGCGGGTGCAAGGATTGTTTACTTTACGCAAAGTTCTTTAATGCAGTTGTCTGTTGCTTTGAGTTTACCCTTTGGGTGGGATTCGCAACTTAATACCAGCGAGATGTTCTGGATAGATATCTCAAGGTGGATGATTAGTAGGTAGATGCAGATGGATTTCGGTCTACTTGTCTTGGCGTACCGCCCAAGCTTATGAGCATCTTCCTTTCTTTATAGCATAGTTAGAATTGGTTTGCGCACATAATCCTGTAAATTGCCTAGCTGTAATTTGTTTACCTCGCATGGCTATTTTATCGTCTTTTGGGAGAGAGACGTCACTAGTGAACATAATGGGATCCCGGTCCATTTTTCAATACTGTTTACACCCACTATTTATTTTCTGCTTTATTTACCTTTTTGTTGCTGTCAGAACCCTCTGTTAGGTAATGTGCTAGGGTTAGTTAGTACTCTTGCATCATGTTAAATTTCCAAAAGAAATCTTTGAAATCAAAATCAAAAGCAAAATGGGAGAAGAAACCCCCCCAGATGAATTAATTCAAAAGGCCAGATAAAAATCTTCTCCAAAAATTCATGTTAGATTTTTGAAAAGTCTTATAAATGAGTGTGATCACATATCAAGTGATGTGGGACCCACCCCATGCTCATGGATTTTTCAAATATTCAAACAGTGCCTTGGATTTAATCAAAAACCCCTATTTGAATTAAGATTCAAATTATTTGAATTTTAAAAATGTTGAAACTTTATAAATGGCTAGTCTATATTATTATGAGGCCATATAAATTTTTTCAGCATTTAATAAAATGCCTAGCTATTTTTTTTAGCACAGCAAAACAAATGTCAGAAAAGAAAACAGAAAGGAAAAAGGGAAAAGAGAGCTTACCTGGCCATTCGGCCCAACTCATCCCCCCCTGGCCCAAGCCCACCTGGAAACCCCCTTGTTTTCTTCCAGCGCGGAGGCAAGCAGCTCGGTGGCCGGCATGCCGCGGCCGCCATGCCACCTGCCTGCCTGGAGGCCTCCCCGACGTCCTTATCGCGTCTGGAGACGTCCTGGAGATGCCCAGCTCCATTCTCCCCCCTCCAGTGCACTTGCCCCCTTCGTTCTCGCCGGATTCGAAGACGAACCGAAGACTCGCCGGAGCGCGCCACCGTGGACGACGTGGCCACCTTGGCCTAGAGCTAAAGCCAACTTGTCCCGTGCGTGCGTCGTCGTCGACTTCATCACCTCGCGGAAGACGGAGCCTTGATTTGACCCAGAGGAGATGCGAGCCTCACCGAATCGCCGCCGGTCGCCGGAGAGCTACCTCGTCGATTCGCCACCACCAGACCCTCCCCGAGCCCGCTGACCACGCCATCGAGTTCGTGGTGAGCTCCTGCCCGTTTCCCCCAACCTGGCGCCCTCTCTCGTGGTCTCTAGCCGTTTGCGCCATGGTTGCCGAAGCATGTCGCCGCCATGGTTGACGTTGAGGTCGCCCCAGTGCTCCATCGACTCAACCGTTGCGCGCGTCATCATCCTGGTGCTCTGAGGTTTCATCCGAGCCTTCGCTTGCCCACGAAAAACCACCGTAGCATCGTCTTCGTCGTCGCCAAGCCACGGCCGGCGCCTAAGGTCGTCGCCAGCGTAGCTCCGGTGCCCCCCCAAGGTCCCCCGTGTTCACCAC
This sequence comes from Bromus sterilis, assembly GCA_950022295.1. Classification (NCBI taxonomy): domain Eukaryota; kingdom Viridiplantae; phylum Streptophyta; class Magnoliopsida; order Poales; family Poaceae; genus Bromus; species Bromus sterilis. The sequence goes on along the minus strand of OX465599.1, from coordinate 274,414,974 downwards.
GAGACGCAGACGAGCTCGAGGAGCCGTCCCGTGCTCTCCCCGTGCCAAATGGTGGCCGGGAGCACCCTCCCCGTGCAGCGCCGCCGCGTCTGTGATGCCGGCGTTTAGCCGCCGGCTGGCCGCCGACGTGGCCATGGTTAGGGGCTTAACCCCACCTGGGTTAAGTGACCCTAGGTCACTAACAATGGGCCCCAGTGGCTTAATTAAGCCACTGGTTAATTTAAACAACCGGGTTAATTTAATCCTCCCACTGACACCCCGGCCCCACTGGTCAGTCCCCTGCTGACGCCATGCTGGCGCAGTGCTGACGCCATAAATGAATTTCCAGAGTAAAATGAATTAAAGAAATTCCAAAAAATCCAGAAATTAGCCCAAACTTTGGAAATTCATAGAAAATTCATATTAACTCCAAATTGGACAAATAATATATGAAAAATGATCAGGAGAAAATAAGCTATCCAAATATCCAACTTTCAACTTTGTTTGAGTTGATTTTAAAATGGGACCAGTAGCATATGTCATTTGATTTATTTGGATTTTTTTCAAATTCAATTCAAATGATTTTGCAACTTGGACCATGGAATTATGCTACCTTTCAACCACACTTCAGAGGCATATCATACACAATTCAAAATGTTTCAAATTGATCAAACAATTTCACATGTAACTTGGCTAAGTTTGAATTCAAATTGGAGTTTGAATTTGCAATTCAATTTGCAATATACTCCATTTAAATGGAATTGCTTCACACATCAAAGCATTTACATCAAGTTCCAACCTTCCATCATGTGATTGTGCATTGTATTTACTTTGCTACCTTGTTTGTTGTTTGTCGAGTAGAGGTGGAACCGGAGCAGGAGGCTGCCCCCTTCGTTGAAGACCCCGACCCCGAACCTCGTCAGCAAGGCAAGCAAACCCCCATTGATCATGTCGATAAAATCCCACTTCCCTCTCATGTCTCGCTTATGCATTGTATAGGATGATTACCATGCTACGTTTCTACCGCATAGATGAACCCATTCCTTTGCATGACCTATCATTTGTCACAGTATTAGGCAAAACCACAATCCTAGCAAATGTAGGAGTTGATTGATATCATGTGGCCCCTGCAATTGTTACTGCTTATTGCATGCTTAGAGTGATACCTTGGTGATACTGTTATGTGAGTCGGGATGGTAGTGATCATGATGATGATGGTAGAAAAGTGTTGGTGAATCTACCCTAATACAAGGTGAACGATGAGAGGCCGTGTAGGAGTACACGGTGGGTTGTCTCGTTGAACACCGACCTAAGTCCGAGTTCTTGTGTGGTGATCCAAGATGAAGAGTACAACCACACATTGGGCTCACTGACCCCTCTCAGCTTACTAACTCATCCCCTTCGATGTCCAGATTTCGCAATAGTTCGGAGTTCTGGTAGGTCTGTGGCCTGGATGCTAAGTGAGAGAACGGCTCATCCGAGACCGGCTTATGCACCACGCACACATCACTTGGGTCCACGATAGTGGTAACCAACCCAAGTAGGCGGCTTTCTCGGACTAGATCGGCTATGAGGTAACAGTTGTGGTGAGCATCCTCGCTGGCACCCCTTGAATGGTGTCGAGATCAAAGGCGGTAAATGATGATCATGTGTGTGTAGCGGTACACCCCTGCAGGGTTAACAAAACTATTCGAATAGCCGCGTCCGCGGTTATGGACTGCTTGGAAAGCTTAGCTTGATTATTAGACAACTTGAACTGGATACTTCTAAAACACACCAAGATAAGTGTGAGTGCTATGGCGTTCTTTCTCGTGGGGAAGTCGAGGAAGGCACCATAGTGGTGTAATTGGTTGGAGAAAGTAGTGGACTCGTGTACGCTTCTTACCTCAAAGTCTGGTACTCGTAGTTCAGGACTAGCCAAGTCAAAGCTGGCACTTCTGCAAGTGAAACTCCACCTCCCTTTACCTTGATACATGTGCATGAGTAGTATAGCTCCTACGTAAGTCTTGCTGAGTACGACTTTGTACTCACGTTTGCTTAATCTATGTTTTAGATGAACCCACTGACCCCGAAGGTGGCTTCTTCATCGAGCTGGACGACTGAAGATCAAGCTAGTCTAGTCCCAGTCAGATGACTGGTTCCCTCGTGGAGGGCTTGTGTTTAAATAAGGCTTCTTAAGCCATTTGTTAAACTTGTCTGCACTCAGACATAATTTGCTTCCGCTTGTGTTGTAATGTTGGATCACATGTTTGTGATCTCTGTGTGCACTCTATAAGAGTTATCAATAAAAATGTATACTTTGTAGAGAATTGCAATGATACCTGCTGTTCATACAAGGCATGTGTGCTGCGTGTATGTTTATAACATGCATGTCTTTGTATGGGTTTTCGAGACCTTAGTTGTGATCTGGCTGGCGGTCTTTCATACACCATGTGGCCCTTAGATGTGCGCAGCTTGGGGCATCACGATGCGATTGTTCGAGACTCCGTCTCGTGCACACTTTGTGGTATGATCGAGCCCGCCCTAGACCCCGACTAAGTGATCGGGCTGGAGTAAGTTTATGTAAGAGTTATGAGATAGTCGATAGTATGGTTGAGGCGACTTGTCTTTGAATATGGGAGCTCATCACCCATATCATTAGACTTGTGTGCGGACGATGAGGACCCATCTCAGTTGATCATCCGGCCTGGATGGGATACCCCTCACGTACGATGCTTTCCGAGAACGTTCTATGCTTGGCCTTGTCTGCTTAGACAAGTGGGTACGGTTCTCGGCTCTCCATATGACTATGTCTTAGCTGGACTTGCATACGCTAACCCCGGGTCCCGACAGTTCTATCACTATCATTATTATCCCGTGCGTTTGATCCTTTGTAATCAACAAGGCCGGAGGGATTGACAACCTCTCTGAACTCGTTGGGAGCAAAGTTACCTGTTGTGTGTGCAGGTCACGTCAACCGCCTAATTGCTGGCGCCGTTGTCACCTTCATGTCATTTTCGGAGTCCTACTGGAGACAAACCTTTGTATCTTCATCGAGGGAAATTTGTTGCTGTCTACATCTCAACCTTCCACTTTGGGTAACCAACGAGGGGCGAGAAGCCATCAAAGCTAATTTCTGGCGCCGTTGCTGGGGACTCCACTCTTCAAGATAGGGGAGTTGCATTCTATCTTTATCTTTGCATTTTAGTCTTGTTAGTTTACCTTTCAGTTTTTGCTTTAGTGTCCTTTATCAAAAATCAAAAAAAATAGTTACCTTGCTTTCTGCTGCTATGGGTTCCTCCGAGAACACCAAGTTGTGTGACTTCACTAGTCATAACAACAGTGACTTTATCTGCACTCCTATTGCTCCACCTGCCACTTCAACACCTTCTTATGAGATTAAACCTACTTTGCTAAACCTTGTTATGAAAGATCAATTGTCCGGTGCTGGAGATGATGCTGCTTTGCACTTAAATAATTTTGTTGAGCTTTGTGATATGCAAAAGTACAAAGAAGTAGATGGTGATATTTTTAAGCATAAGCTTTTTCCTTTCTCCTTGAGAGGAGGAGCTAAAATCTGGTTTCAATCCTTGCCTAGAAATAGCATAGATTCTTGGGATAAGTGCAAGGATGCTTTTATTGGGAAGTACTACCCCCCAGCTAAGATTATCCTATTGAGGAGTAATATTATGAATTTTAATCAATTGGATAGTGAACACGTTGCCCAAGCTTGGGAACGCATGAAATCTCTTGTTAAGAATTGCCCTAAGCATGGTTTGACTACTTGGATGGTCATCCAAACTTTTTATGCAGGCTTGAACTTTACCTCGCGGAACTTGCTAGATTCGGCAGCGGGAGGAACCTTTATGTCAAGAACGCTTGGTGATTCCATAAAACTACTCGATGAGATGATGACCAACTATTCCCAATGGCACACCGAAAGAGCTCCAACAGGTAGGAAGGTAAACTCTGTCGAGGAGATCTCCTCCCTAAATGAAAAAGTTGACTTGATTATGTCTCTACTTACCAAGCAATCTCCTATTGATCCTCATGATGTTCCTTTAAATTCTTTGATTGCTCAAGATCAAGTAGATGTGAACATTATCTCTAGAAACAACTTCAATAACAATGCTTATAGGAGTAATTTTGGTAGCAATCCTAGACCGTTCCCGTCCAACAACTACGGGAACAACAACACTTATCCTAGCACCAAGAACTCCACTTCTGAATTAGAGAGTATCCTTAAAGAATTCACAACTACCCAAAAAGCCTTCAACAAGAGTGTAGAGGAAAAACTAGACAAATTAGATAATCTCTCGTCGAAGGTAGACAATTTAGCCCATGAAGTAGAATTTCTTAAAATTAGAACTTCTCCTCTTGAGGAGAGGAAGGTCACTCCTATGAACGCTATTCAAGTGCAAATTAATGAAAACATTAGGATGATGGCTAAACTTAAAGAGAGATGGGCTAGAGAAAAGGAGGAAGAAGATAGAATTAAGAGCCTTCCTACACACCATACCGTTGCTACTATCCAAGTTGTTGAGGATATCCAAACTCTTAGAACCCAATGCACCCCTAGTCCCATTGGACCTATTAATGGTGACGCTATGACCTCAACCGTAGATGAAGAAACTCCTATGACTATAGAAGCTACCAAACAAGTGAGCCTAGAGGACACCACTACCACTTTACTTGATAGTAGTGACCTTGATTTTGATAATTGCACCTTTTCTGAAGTTATTCGTTTCCTTCACAAGATGTCTAGAGACCCCCACACTAGCACACTTAATCTTGCCTTCACGGAGCATATCACTAATGCTCTCATCAAAGTTAGGGAGGAGAAGCTTAGACTATAAGCCTCCATACCTAGGAAGCTAGAAGATGGTTGGGATCCTATGATTAAAATTAAGTTGAATAACTTCTCTTGCTATGATTTATGTGATGTTGGAGCTAGTACCTTCGTTATGTCCAAAAGAATGTATGATATATTTGAATTGAAACCTTTTGACCCTTGTTCTTTTTGTGTTTGTCTTGTTGACTCTTTCTTAAAGAAACCTTTGGGGAAGATCGATGATGTTCTTATCCTTATCAATGACAATTATGTTCCCGTTGATTTTACTATTTTGGACATTGAATATGAACCTTCTTGTCCAATTATTTTGGGACACCCTTTTCTTTGCACCGTTGGTGCTGTCATTGATATGAAAGAAGGGATTATAAAATTCCAATTCCCTCTCAAGAAAGGGATGGAGCACTTCCCTAGAAAAAATATTAAGTTGCCTTTTGAGTCCTTCACACGGGTTAGTTATTTTCTTGAAAAGACTTGATCTATTGCATTAATCCTAGCTAATGGCTTTAAAGAAGCGCTTTCGGGAGGCAGCCCGCAACGAATTTAGGTTTTCCTTTTTGTTTTCCTTCTGTTTTTAGTGGTCTTGATGATTGTTACTATTGTAGCAACATCATTGTATCTTTACTTTTCAAGATTTGTGCCATTTATATCATATGACAAGGGAAGTGAAAGTTGTGACATGCTGTCCAGAAAACAGATTATGTCCTCGTGACGGGAAAAATCATAGAAAATTCCTAATTCATCTTTTTGAGCTGAATTGTTTACACAGCGTGCTCTATACAATCACGGAACTTTCGTATGTTCTGAGTTTTTTTTATTTGAGTTGCAGAAGTACCCATAAAATATATTTACTACATGCTAGTCTATTTTTCACATATTCTGTCCTGTTTTGCCTTTTCTTTGTTTTGCAAACCTTAAGCTTGCTTTTTATTTGCAAAAACTTTTTGGAAATCTTGAGAAACAGTAGCTCTTCAATAATATCCTCATTTCCAGTAGAGAGAAATTATTTTATTATGGGTACTAACGTCGCTAATCAAATTATGATGAGTTATGTATGAAGGGAGTTTTCAAGTGTGCGAGGGAAGATGATGAAAGAAGATTCAGGAGTGTCAAACGCTCAAGCTTGGGGATGCCCCCCATGCATCCCCAAGAAATATTCAAGGAAACTCAAGCCTCTAAGCTTGGGGATGCCCCCATGCATCCCCTTCTCCATCAACAATTATCAGTTCGTCTTTTGTTCCACTATATTTTTATCACTTCATGCGTTATAAGCTATGCTTGGAGCGTCTTGCTCTTTATTTCCCGTGTAGTTTTCTTTAGCTTTGATTTCTGTTCATAACAAGTTAGAACCCAGCTTTCTTTGTGTGGGAGAGAAACACGCTCCACTTCACCCTAGAACACAACATAGGATTTTCATGTTTATCTTTGCTGTGTGTGTTCTTTATCTTTTTTGTAGCTGCTGTCATGTTTAGCTCTTAGTTTTCATGCTTATCTTTTTAAGAGCTTTTGTTTAGTTTTTTGCTGGAACTCTCTTGAGTTTTCATGTTTATCTTGTTTAGAGAGTTTTCCTGTTGCACTGAGTTGTGTGTCTTGACTTGAAATAGGTAATTGAGGTTGCTATTCAATTGTAGTAGTAACTTGCAATAGTTTTGAGGTATTGCTATGAGTAATGTTTGAACTTTTGGTGTCAAGAGCTTCAGCCTATTAGTGATAGATGTCGTATTTTGGGCAATTCGTGTTTATTTTCGAAAAACTTACAAAATTAGTCGAGAACTTTAGCAACTAGATGGATCACTAATCTTTGGAGGGATCGAATATTAGAGTACACTCATGTACCATGAGTCGAGGATGCGCAAGGATAACCAAACCCCCATACACTCCTCCTCGGGGTACTTGTCTCTTTGTGAACCCCCTAATTAGATTGAGAGTTACCGATAATAAGTGCATGAGTTCTTCGGACTAATGTGAGTATTCGAAAGTTGACACTTCCACCTAGCCATATTTTTCTAGCCTCTTCGGTACCGTGCATTGCCCTTTCTCACCTCGAGAGTTGGCGCATACTTCGCCGGTTCATCCAAATCCTTGGCACGATATGCTCTGTCATCATAAGCCTCATTATATCCTTCCTCAAAACAGCCACCATACCTACCTATCAAGGCATTTCCATAGCCTTTCCCAGATATATTGCCATGCAACACCCACCTTCTCATGACTTGATCTTCATGTCATACATGCTTTTGCTTGATTGATGAGCCGCATGCTAGTTGGGCCTTGACCTATTCATTGCTACATGACGCGCTAGTATCATTGCATATCCTGCTACACTGACAGAGGCATACATTTGCATACTTCATGATAGTTTCATTTTCTTATGTTGAGTACTTTTGTAAAGTGTGAAAGATCTTCTATACTTCTTGTAATATATAGAGTGTTGAGCCTAAAGTGAGGAAAAGATCCCAAAGAGGAAAAAATTAAAAGATCCCAAAGAGGACAAAATCAAAAGATCCCAACGAGGAAAAATGAGAGTTAAATAGAAAGAGCCATTGAGGCCACCAAAAAAATACAAAAAAGAGAAAAAAGAGAAAAAGAAATAAAAAAGAGAGAAGGGGGCACACTACTATTCCTTTTGAGAGATCCCCACTCGTACTCCATCTTATATCTTGTACTCCATAGAGATTATCATTCATGCATATAGCTATGTGGGGACCTTCACACTATAGAACTTGGCTTGTATATTCCAATGATGAGCCTCCTCAAATGAGCTCTAGGTCTTCTTGAGAAAGCAAGTTGGATGCACCCCCACTAGTTCCATTAGAGAGCTTACCTTGGCTCATATGTGCATCCGTTGCATGGCAATCCCTACTCCTCACATCATATCTATCATTTGGCTTTCTCTCGCCTATGATTGTCCTCATTGATGTGAGCCTTTCACACCTTTTTTTGTCTTCCTCCCCCATCATTATTCTCTCTTTGCCATCCTAAGTGCCAACTTTCTTGCTTACGCTCATCCATTGCATGAGTGCTCAAAATATCGAAAAGGAGTGGATCATTTTGACTTGTACCTGGCTAGTGGTCTGGGGATGAGTCAAGATAAGATTCCAAAGAAGAACAAGTGTGAAACTTTAGTAGATTAAGTTCTCAACACAAAAAATACATTTTTCTCGTAATCCCTATCCCCTTTCTTGCACGCAAACACCATTTGGAGACATTCGAGTCACGGACAGCGAGAGCTCTTTCACCTTTATGTTCTTATGTTGCTTGTTTTAATGCTAAATATAGACTCTGTCTGTTATGACTTGAATTGAATTACATGCCTTGATTGCTTTACTTAAAAGTTCTTATATGGTTGGTAGCATGTCACCACAGAAATTATGCTTGTTATCATTTACCTACTCGAGGACGAGCAAGACTTAAGCTTGGGGATGTTGATACGTCCAAAACGTATCTATAATTTCTGCTTGCTCCATGATTCTTCTGTGTGATATTGCTATGATATTGATGCACTTCCATACACTTTTGATCATATTTGGACTAACCTATTAACTCAGTGCACCCAAGTGCCAGTTCTTGTTTTCTGCTGTTTTTGTATTTCAGGTTTTCCCATTATTTAAAGTGCCAGAAAAATTCCGGAAAAATATAGGAAAAATCTGCGTACGGGAACCTTCCAGAAAAGTCCATGTGGGGCCAGAGGGGAGCCAGGGGTGGCCCAGGCGGCCACCTGGCGCGGCACCCCCTAGGCCGCGCCAGGGGGGGGCTGGGGCCCCTAGTCCACCTCTGGCTGCCCCCCTTCACCTATTTATTCTCCGTGACGCGAAACCCCTGAAGACAGAACCCTTTTTTGCGATCCCTCCTCTGTTCCGTCGCCGCGCTTCCAAGATCGGGAGCACCAGGAGACCTCTTCTCGGCACCCTGCCGAAGGGAGGAATCACCTCCGGGAGCTTCTCCACCACCATGGATGCTTCCCGAATGAACTGTGAGTAGTCCACCTTGGACCATGGGTCTATGATCAGTAGCTATGTGATGTTCTCCTCCCCTCTTTGTTCTTCATGCTTTAGACCTCGTGAGATGCCCTACATGATCGAGGCACATAAGTAATCTTTCTGTTGTTGCTATGCTGAGTTTGCTGGGATCCGTTGGATTATGAGACTATGTTTAGATTGTGTTTGAGTAATATATTTGATTCTCCTCTTTTATATTTATGTTCTCCAGTAATTCTTTCATGTTCTCCGTTGCTGTTTATTGCTTTGGCCAAGTAGTAGGTAGTGACTCCAAGAGGGAGCGTTATACATGATTGTGTGTTCATGCCCCCTGATGACTAGCTTGAGTGACAGAAACATGAGTCTAGGGGATGTGTTGTTGCCACAAGGGAGAAAACAACGGTGCTTGTACTTGCGGGTGCAAGGATTGTTTACTTTACGCAAAGTTCTTTAATGCAGTTGTCTGTTTCTTTGAGTTTACACTTTGGGTGGGATTCGCAACTTAATACCAGCGAGATGTTCTGGATAGATATCTCAAGGTGGATGATTAGTAGGTAGATGCAGATGGATTTCGGTCTACTTGTCTTGGCGTTCCGCCCAAGCTTTTGATACTATTCCTTTCTTTATAGCATAGTTAGCATTGGTTTGGGCACATAATCCTGTCAATTGCCCAGCTGTAATTTGTTTACCTCGCATGGTTATTTTATCGTCTTTTGGGAGAGAGACATCACTAGTGAACATCATGGGATCCCGGTCCATATTTTCAATACTGTTTACACCCACTATTTATTTTCTTCTTTATTTACCTTTCCGTTGCTATCACTATCATTATTATCCTGTGCGTTTGATCCTTTGTAAACAACAAGGCCGGAGGAATTGACAACCTCTCTGAACTCGTTGGGAGCAAAGTTATCTGTTGTGTGTGCAGGTCCACGTCAACCGCCTAATTGCTGGCGCCGTTGTCACCTTCCTATCGTTGTCGGAGTCCTACTGGAGACAAACCTTGGTATCTTCACCGAGGGTAATTTGTTGCTGTCTACATCTCAACCTTCCACTTTGGGTAACCAACGAGGGGCGAGAAGCCATCAGTGATACGTCCCAAACGTATCAATAATTTCTGCTTGTTCCATGCTTATATTGGTGATATTGCTATGTGTTTTGCTACACTTTCATACCTTTTACAACATATTTGGACTAACCTACTAACTCAGTGCCCCAGTTCTAGTTTATGTCTGCTGTTGTCCGTGCATTGTAGGAAAATGTCAAATATTAAAGTGCTGAGAAAAATCCAGAAAAATCATATAAAAATCAGAAGTCCAGAAGACTATAGTAGGCCGAAGGGGGCCCGAGGGGACCAACCCCCTGGCCAGGCGGCCTCCTGGCGAGCCAGGGGTGGGGCCGCGCCACCTGGCCGCTTGGTCAGGTGGCCCCCCTGGTGCCCTCCTTTCGCCTATATATCGGTCCTGCTCCGAAAACCTCGGGCGGACCCCCGTTACTTGATTTTCACCACTGTTCCGCCGCCGCCGCGATCTCGATCTCGGGATCGCTTGAAGAACCTGTCCCGGCACCCTGCAGGAGGGAGGATTCACCTCCGAAGGCCTCTCCTTCACCATGATCGCCTCCCGGATGTGGCATGATTAGGCCCCCTTGTACCATGGGTCCATGATCAATAGCTAGATGATGTCTTCTATCCAATCTTGTCCCTCAATTCTTAGACCTTCTGAGCTGCCATACATGATCAAGGAACTTTTGTGTTAGTTTCTGTGTTGCTATGCTGTGTTTGCTGGGATCCGATGGATTATGAGCTTATGTTCAAATTGTGAGGAGTAATATATTTGGTTTACCTTTTATGTTTTAGTTCTTGAGTATTCGTGTATGTTCTCCGTTGCTTTTTATTGCCTTTGCCAAGTAGTAGATAGTAACTCCAAGAGGGAGCATTATGCATGATTGTGGGTTCATGCCCCCCGATGTCTAGCTTGAGTGACAGAAACATGAGACTAGGGGATGTGTTGTTGCCACCAGGGAGAGAACATCGGTGCTTGTAATTGCGGTTGCAAGGATTGCTTACATTACGCATAGAGTGTTAATGCAGTTGTCTGTTGCTTTGATCTTACAATTTGGTTGGGGTTCGCAACTTAATACAAGCGAGATGTTCTGGATAGATATCTCAATGTGTATGAATACTGAGAAGATGCTGATGAATAAATGGTCTACTCGTTTTTGTGTAATGCCCATACGATTGAGCCTCTAGCTTTCTTATAGCATAATTAGCATTGCGGTGTGTTTATAATTTTGTCAATTGCCCACCTGTAATTTGTTCACCCAGCATAGTTGTTTATCGCCTTTTGGTAGAGAGACATCACTAGTGAAAGTCGTGGGACCCTGGTCCATATTTCCACCATAGTTTACACTGTTCACCTTTACTGTTTTTTTTCCTTTTTGTTGCAATCACCACTACTATTTTCATTTACTACCATAGTTATTTGCATTTTTGTGCAGGACCACGTCAACTTACATAACAGTAGAGAATTTTTGGCGTCGTTGTCACCTTCTTTTTGCAGTTGGAGCCCTAATGGAGACAAACCTTGGTATCTTCACCGAGGGAAATTCACCGCCGTCTACATCTCAACCTTCCACTTGGGGTAGCCAACGAGGAGCACTAACCAGTGCCATCAAGAGAATTTCTGGCGCCGTTGCCGGGGACTCCAGTATAGAAGATAGCGTATTTACACACTATCTTTTACATTTGCTTTTTAGTCTTGTTAGTTACTTTTTAGTTTTTTCTTTAGAGTCTTATACCAAAAACACCAAAAAAAATTGTTACTTTGTTCTTGCTTGCTGCTGTTATTATGGGTTCCTCTGAAAATATTAAGTTGTGTGACTTCACTAGTCACAACAACAAAAACTCTATTTGCACTCCTATTGTTGCACCCGCCACTGAGGCGACTTCCTATGAAATTAAACCTGCTTTGTTGAATCTAGTTATGAAAGAACAATTCTCCGGTGCTGGAGATGATGATGCTTTGCATTTGAATAATTTTGTTGAGCTTTGTGATTTGCAAAAGTATAAGGAAGTAGATGGTGATATTGTTAAACTTAAGCTTTTTACTTTTTCTTTGAGAGGAAGAGCTAAGGAGTGGCTCCAATCCTTGCCTAGGAATAGCATAGATTCTTGGGATAAGTGGAAGGATGCTTTTGTTGGAAAGTACTACCCACCTGCTAAGATTATCCAGTTGAGAAGTAATATTATGAATTTTAGGCAACTGGATAGTGAACACGTTGCCCAAGCTAGGGAATGCATGAAATCTCTTGTTAAGAATTGCGCTACACATGGTTTGACTACTTGGATGGTTATCTAGACTTTCTATGCAGGATTAAACATTACCTCGCGGAATCTATTGGACTCAGCCATGTGAACAAATTTTATGTCAGCCACACTTGGTGTTGCCACAAATATATTAGATGATATGATGACGAACTACTCCCAATGGCACACCGAAAGATCTCCAACAGGTAGGAAGGTAAACTATGTTGAGGAGATCTCCTCTTTAAATGAAAAGGTTGACTCGATCATGTATTTACTTACCAAAGGAAGCTCCTATTGATTTTCTTGATGTTCCTTTAAATTCTTTGGTTGCTCAAGAGAGAGAGAGAGAAAGCAAATAGATGTTAATTTTATTTCTAGAAACAACTTCAGCAATAAAGTAATTTTGGTAGCAACAATCCTGGACCGTTCCCCTCTAACTCTTATGGGAAAAACAACACTTATCCTAGTACCAAAAACTCCACTTCTGAATTAGAGAGCATGCTTAAATACTTCATCACCTCTCAAAAAGCCTTCAACAAGAGCGTAGCAGAGAAAATAAACAAAAAGATAGTCTCTCTTTGAAGGTAGAAAACATTGCTATCGATGTTGAGATGCTCAAAATTAGGACTTCTACCCTTTAGGAGTAGAAAACCACACCTATGAATGCTATTCAAGTGCAAATCAATGAGAACATTAGAATGGTAGCCAAGCTTAAGAATAGACTAGATGACCCATAGCGCCAAATGGCGCAGAGTCCCAGTTTAAACCATGTGATCATAGAAATAAATTGCATTTTAAAAACCCTAATCATTCTTGTAGGTATACCCATTCAGATGTAGAATTATCAACCGAACCAACAAGTGATCAAGCTAAATCACTTCAAGTGGAAAGGCGATGTAGCTAATACAACAATTCCCAATGATATATAACTAGTATTATATCAAATGCAATCAATGCACCATATAACACAATACATAATATATATATATATATATCAAAAGAAAACAAAATGATTTACCAAACCAACAATCTTACACACATGATTCATTTTTTCTGAAAGAATAACACATTAGATAGCATTATAAGGTTCAACTCAATGAATAAACATAAGAAAACATGAACACACATCTGGCATAGAATAGAACAAGCAAAAGTTTCTAGTGTATACTCCTATTACTAAATTACAAATGATGAACAAAGAGAATCATTCAGAAAAATATGAGTCCACCCTCCCTAAACAAAGAGTTTTTTCTTTTTATTTTTTCTTTGCACTACTGGCTAAAATACACTATCAAAACGAAAAGTAGAAGATGAAAATGAAAATGAAATTTCAGTGTATCTAGAAGGGTTAGAAGGATCCATTAGTTTCTCTCAATCAGGAGGGAGACTGCATCCCTGATGTCTACACACGCTTTTGTTCTTGTAGAATATGTTGGGCCTCCAAGAGCAGAGGTTTGTAGGACAACATCAATTTCCCTCAAGTAGATGACCTAAGGTTTGTCGAACTCATGGAAGTAGAAGTTGAAGATGGTCTCTCTCAAGCAACCCTGCAGTTAAGATACAAGAAGTCTCTTGTGTCCCCAACACACCTAATACAACTAGGAGTTGTATAGGTGCACTAGTTCGGCGAAGAGATGGTAAAATACGAGTGATAGGTGTGGCAAAGCAAGGTAATATAAATCTGTAATAAAAAGTGCAGCAAGCAAACAAGTGGTAAATGTGAGCGCAAACGGTATTGCAATGGTGAAAACAAGGCCTAGGCTTCATACTTTCACTAGTGGCAAATATCAACAACATTAACATAGTCTAATCACATGATATTTCCCATAAAACATGCAATGGAGACGCACTCGGAGGTCATTCCTTTGTGGTCAAAAGAGGACGAGAATTATGTAGGGCTACAAAATCACACCTCAAAGTTCGTAGTTCTCAATCTATGGATTTCTCAATGTCACCGCGGCCATCTAAAGAGAGTACCACAATCACCACAACATATCTCAAGGATAGTCAAAGACAAGCAACAAGAGACTCTCAATCTTCAATCAACACACAAAAGAGGAAATCACTCATGAAAATATTCTTCTAATCCATGTCCAATAGACCCATGTCACCTTGGTCTCGGGGATTATATTAGATAAAGACAAGTGAGTACATCAAATCCAATACATAGAAGAAGGGGAAACATCATGGGATCACCCTAGATTAACATAGACTATGATCACAATGAAGATCACATCATGGGAGAGAGAATTGACCACATAGCTACTGGTAGAATCCTCATCCCCGAGGAGGGACTACTCCCGCATCATGGAGGGCGGAAGCAACGTCGATGGAGATGAATCCGGGGGCACTTCCCCGTCCCGGCAGGGTGCCGACACAAGAATTATGGTCCCCTGAAGCTTGTCGGCGATGGCGGCGGAGATCAGAATTGCTTCTGGAGAAAAGGGGGTCCGAATCATGGTTTTTGTGGTGGGAGAATAAATAGGAGCCAAACGGGGGCACCGGGGGGCCACCAGGAGTCCAGGCGGCCACCCGGCGCGGGCCCAACCTAGGCCGCGCCACCTGGCCGCTTGGGCACTAGGTGGGGCCCCTCTAGCCCTTCTTCGTTGAATCCGAAAGCTTCCGAAACGCTGATTTTTTATCTGATTTTCCCGAATTTTTGGAGCACTTTTAATATGGGGGAAACCTGAAATAGAAAAACAGCAGAAAACATGAACTAGCACTGGGGTGCACTGAGTTGATAAGTTAGTCCAAATATGATCAAAAGTGTATGAAAGTGTATCTATATCATAGCAATACCACACAAAACATGCATGGAGCAAGCAGAAATTATAGATACGTTTTGGACGTATCAACATCCCCAAGCTTAATTCCTGATCGTCCTCGAGTAGGTAAATGATAACAAGTAAATTTCTGTGGTGACATGATAGCAACCATATAAGAACTTTGAAAGTAAAGCAATCAATATATGTGATTCAATTCAAGTCATAACAGGCAAGACTCTATATTGGCATTGAAACAAGCAACGAAAGAACATTAGGTGCAAGAGCTCTTAGCTGTCCGTGACTCCAATGTGTCCAAATGGTGTTTGCGTGCAAGAAGGGGGATATGGGAATACGAGAGAAAAAATATTTTTGTTGAGAACTCAATCTACTAAAGTTTCACACTTGGTCTTCTTTGGAATCTTATCTTGACTCGTCCCCAGACCACTAGCCAGATACAAGTCAATTTGATCCACTCATTTTTGATATTTTGAGCACTCATGCAATGGATGAGCGTAAGCACGAAAGTTGACACTTAGGATGGCAAAGAGAGAAATATGGTGGAGGAGGAAGACAAAAAGGTGAGAAAGGCTCACATCAATGAGGACAATCATAGGCGAGAAGGCCAAATGGTAGAAATGATGTGAGGAGTAGGGATTTCCATGCAACAGATGCACATATGAGGTAAAAATCTCTCCAATGAAACTAGTGGGGGTGCATCTAACTTGCTCTCTCATGAAGACCTAGAGCTCTTTTGAGGAGGAGGCTCATCCTTGGAATATGCAAGCCAAGTTCTATAGTGCGAAGGTCCCCACATAGCTAGATGCATGTATGATCATATCTATGGACTACAAGGATAAGAGGGAGTACTAGTGTGGATCTTTCAAAAGGATAGTAGTGTTGCCCCTTTCTCTCTTTTTATTTTCTTTTTCTCCTTTTCTATTTTTTGTATTTTTTTGGTGGCCTCCATGGCTCTATCTATTTAACTGTCATTTGTGCTCTTTGGGATCTTTTATTTTGTCCACTTTGGGATCTTTTCCTCACTTAAGGGCAACACTCTAATTTACAAGAGGGTATAGAAGATCTTTCACACTTTACAAGGTACTCAAAACATAAAGAAGATGTAGCTATCATGCTGTATGCAATGTATGCCTCTGCCAGTGTTGCAGGAACATGTATGACATGAAGATCAAGTCATAAGAGGTGGATGTTGCATGGCAATATATCTCGGAAAGGCTATGGAAATTCCTTGATAGGTAGGTATGGTGGTTGTTTTGAGAAAAGATATAAGGAGGTTTATGATGACAGAGCGTATCATGCCAAGGGTTTGGATGCACCGGCGAAGGTGGACGCCAACTCTCAGAGTGAGAAGAAGGAAATGCACGACACGGGAGAGGCTAGCAAATATGAGTAGGTGGAAGTGTCAACTTTCGATACTTACATTAGTCCGAAGACTCATGCACTTATTATCAGTAACTCTCAATCTAATAAGGAGGTTCACAAAGAGACAAGTACCCCGAGGAGGAGTGTATGGGGGTTTGTTTATCCTTGCGCATCCTCGATTCATGGTATGTGAATGTACTCTAATATCCGATCCCTCCAAAGATTAGTGATCCATCTAGTAGCTAGAGTTCTCAACTAGTTTTGAAGGTTTTGAAAATAAACACGGATTTCCCAAAATACGACACCTATCACTAATAGGCTAGAGCTCTTGACACCAAAAGTTCAAACATTACTCACAACAATACCTCAAAACTGTTGCATGTTACTACTACAATTGAATAGCAACCTCAATTACCTACTTCAAGACAAGACACAACTCAGTGCAACAACCAACTCTCTTAACAAGATAAACATGAAAACTAAAGAGAGTTCCAGCAACAAACTAAACAAAAGCCAAGGCTCTTGCTAAAGACAAACTAAGACTAAAACTAAACATGGTAGCAGCTACGAAAAGATAAAGAACACACAATAGAGAAAGATAGGCATGAAAATCCTATGATGTGTTCTAGATTGGAGTGGAGCGTGTTTCTCTCCCACACAAAGTAATCTGGGGTCTAACTTGTTATGAATAGCAAGCAAAGCTAAAGAAAACTAAAAAGGAAACCTAAGAGCGAGACGCTCCAAGCATAGCACATAACGCATGAAGTGATAAAAATATAGTGAGACGAAGGACAAACTGATGATTGTTGATGGAGAAGGGGATGCACGGGGGCATACCCAAGATTAGACCCTTGAGTCTCCTTGAATATTTATTGGGGATGCTTGGGGGCATCCCTAAGCTTGAGTGTTTGACACTCCCGGATCTTCTTTCATCATCTTCCCTCGCACACTTGAAAACTCCCATCATACATAACTCATCATAAGCTGATTAGAGAGGTTAGTACCCTTAATAAAATAAATTTTCCCCACTGGATATAAAGATATTCTTGAGGATCTACTGTTTCTCAAGATTTCCAAAAGGTTTTTGCAAAGAAAAAGCAAGCTTAAGGTTTGCAAAAGTAAGGAAAGTCAAAATGTGGTAGAATCTGTGAAAAACAGAACAACAGGTAGTAAAGAAAAAAATTTGGGTACTTCTGCAACTCAAATCAAAAAACTCATAACATACGAAGTTTCACAATTGTATAGAGCATGATATGTAAAAATTCAGATCAAAAAGATGAACTGGTGATTTGTTTTGATTTTTTCCGTCAAGCAGACAAAATCTGTTTTCTGGACAGCATGTCACAACTTTTGCTTCCCTTATCATATGATGCTAAACTTGGCACTAAGCTTGAAAATAAAGATACAATGATGTTGATACAGTAGTAACAATCATCAAGACCACCAAAATCAGAAGTAAAAACATCTTGGGTTGCCTCCCAACAAGCACTTTCTTTTACGCCTTTAAGCTAGGCATAAAGCAAAAGAAGAATCAAGTTTTATCAAGAGAGAGAGAGAGAATAGCTAGCCCGTGTGACGGACTCAAAAGGTAACTTGATTTTCTTTCTAGGGAAGTGTTCCATCCCCTTTTTGAGAGGGAATTGAAATTTTATATTCCCCTCTTTCATGTCAATAACAGCACCAACGGTGCGAAGAAAAGGACATCCCAAAATAATTGGACATAAAGGTTCACACTCTATATCCATAATAATAAAATCAACGGGAACATAATTGTCATTGACAATGATAAGAACATCGTCGATCTTCCCCAAAGGTTTCTTTACGGAAGAATCATCGAGAGGAACACCAAAAGAACAAGAATCAAAAGGTTTCAATTCAAACATGTCATACATTCTTTTGGGCATGACGGAGGTACTAGCTCCAACGTCACATAAAGCATAGCAAGAGAAGGTATTCGATTTAATTTTAATCATAGGGTCCCAACCATCATCTAGCTTCCTAGGTATGAAGGCTTCTATTCTAAGCTTCTCCTCCCTAGCTTTGATGAGAGCATTAGTGATATGCTCCGTGGAGGCAAGATTAAGTGTGCTAGTGTGGGGGTCTCTAGACATTTTGTGTAATAAGCTAATAACTTACGAGAGGGTGCATCTATCAAAATCAATATCACTGCTATCGAAGGTGGTAGTAGTGTCATCTAGGCTCACTTTTTTGAAACCCTCTATGTTCATAGGAGTTTCTTCTTCTACGGACGAGGTATTAGCATCACCATTATTAGGTCCAATGGGACTAGGAGTGTGTTGGGTGCTAATAGTTTGGGTGTCCTCAACAATTTGGATAGTAGCAACTGTGTGGTGTGTGGGAAGGCTCTTAATTCTATCCTCTTCCTCTTTTTCTCTAGCCCATCTTTCTTTAAGTTTAGCCATCAACCTAATATTTTCATTAATTTGTAATTGGACAGCATTAATAGTAGTGGCCTTCCTCTCCTCAAGGGGGGAGGTTATAATTTTAAGAATCTCAATATCAAGGGCTAAGCTATCTAACTTCAAAGAGAGACTATCAAATTTAGCTAATTTCTCTTCTACATTCTTGTTGAATGCTTTTTGGGTAGTGATAAAGTCTCTAAGCATGCTTTCTAGTTCAGAAGTGGGATTCTTGTTGCTAGGATAGGTGTTGTTGTTCCCATAATTGGGTGGAAACGGTCTAGTATTGCTAGCAAAATTGCCCCTACAAGCATTGTTGTTGAAGTTGTTTCTAGCAATAAAGTTCACATCTACTTGTTCCTGAGCAACCAAAGAATTTAAAGAACATCATGAGGATCAATAGAGGGTTGCTTGGTAAGTAGAGAAATAATCAAATCAACTTTTTCATTTAGGGAGGTAATCTCCTCGACAGAGTTTACCTTCCTACCTGCTGGAGCTCGTTCGGTGTGCCATTGGGAATAGTTGGTCATCATCTCATCGAGAAGTTTTGTGGCAGAACCAAGTGTAGTTGACATAAAGGTTCCTCCCGCGTCCGAATCTAACAGGTTCCGCGAGGTAAAGTTTAAGCCTGCATAAAAAGTGTGGATAACCATCCAAGTAGTCAAACCATGTGTAGGGCATTTCTTAACAAGAGATCATATGTTCCCAAGCTTGGGCAACGTGTTCATTATCCAATTGCTTAAAATTCATAATGTTACTCCTCAATTGGATAATTTTAGCAGGTGGGTAGTACTTCCCAATAAAAGCATCTTTGCACGTATCCCAAGAATCTATGCTATTCCTAGGCAAAGATTGAAACCAGAGTTTAGCTTCTCCCATTAAAGATAAAGGAAAAAAGCTTGAGCTTAACAACATCACCTCCTACTTCTTTATACTTTTGCATATCACATAATTCAACAAAATTGTTCAAGTGTAAAGCAGCATCATCTCCAGCACCAGATAATTGATCTCTGATAACAAGGTTTAGCAAAGCAGGTTTAATTTCATAAGAGGTAGCTGAACTAGCAGGTGTGGCAATAGGAGTGCAGATAAAGTCATTATTCTTGTGACTAGTGAAGTCACACAACTTGGTGTTTTCAGTGGAACCCATAGTAGCAGCAAGTGTGGCATATGTTTTTGTAATTTTTGATATAGGACACAAAGATAAAAACTGAAAGGTAAACTAATAAGACTAAAAAGCAAAGGTAAATAATAATGTGCAACTCCCCTATCTTATCACTCGGAGTCCCGGGCAACGGCGCCAGAAATTTTCTTGATACTCTCTCCTCGTTGGTTACCCCAAGTGGAAGGTGACATGTAGGATAGCGGCAAATTTCCCCTATGTAGAGGATAGGGTTTGTCTCCCGTAGGACTCCGGAAATGATAAATAGGTGGCAAAGTGAATAAATGCGCCGTTCACAACCGAGGTTGCTTACTTCACCTGGACCACACACAAGTAACTTTTCTCCGAACGAGTACAGAGAGGTTGTCAATCTCTCCGGCCTTGTTGTTTAGAAAGGATCAAACGCAACAGATAATAATGATAATGGTGATAGGAACTAGAAAGTAAAGCAGGAAAATAAAAGAGTGTCTCAACAGTGATGAGAATATGGACCGGGGTCTCGTGATGTTAAGTAGGGATGTCTCTCTCCCAAAATACGATAAAACTGCTATGCGAGGTAAACAAATTACAGCTGGGCAATTGACAGGATTAAAAATGCACCGCAATGCTAACTATGCTACAAAGAAAGGACGAGGCTCAAAAGCATGGGCGGTAAGCCAAAATAATTAGACCGAAATCCAACTGCATCTACTACAAATCATCCACCTTGAGATATCTATCCAGAACATCTCGCTGGTATTAAGTTGCGAGCCCCACCCAAAGTGTAAACCCAAAGCAACAGACAACTATATTAAAAAGCACTTTGCGTAAAGTAAACAATCCTTGCAACCGCGGTTACAAGCACCGTTTTTTTTGAACTTAAGGACTGTGAAGCATGAGCTCCACAATATTTTATTGCATATAAAATAGGGGGGGAGAACCAATAGTTCTCAAGAGGAATACATGGAAGATTAAAAAAGGAGGGCCTACCTGTACAAAGTAATGTAAGCTATTAATCCAAGTAAGCAACTGAGCTCTAGTATCTCCCTGAAATCTATGTGAAAGCAGGGTGATTTCATGCACAAAGTGCCTTCTCCAGGAGGTGAAAGAAAAGATCTCCCCCCTGAAGGTCTTGCCATTCCTTTGTAGCCAAATGCACCATGCAGCAGTGAGAACAACTTCTAGGAAAAAATGTTTTGAAAAGTTGTTCCTAGCCTGTGCGAAGCAAGACACAATGTCACTCAAGCGTTGTTTTCCCCCTTGTGGCAACAACACATCCCTAGACTCATGTTTTTGTCACTCAAGCGTGTCATCGGGGGGCATGAACCCACAATCGAGCATAACGTTCCCTCTTGGAGTTACTACCTACTACTTGGCCAAAGCAATAAACAACAACGGAGAACATTCAAGAATTACTTAGGAACAAAAATATAAGAGATAAGAACGAAATATATTACTCAATCACAATTTGAACATAGTCTCATAATCCATTAGATCCCAGCAAACTTAGCATAGCAACAACAGAAAATTACATATGTGCCTCGATCATGTAGGGAATCTCACGAGGTCTAAACCACGAAGAACAAAGAGGGGAGGAGAACATCACATAGCTACTGATCACAGACCCATGGTTCAAGGGAAACTACTCACGGCACATCCGGGAAGCGTCCATGGTGGAGGGGAAGCTCACGGAGGTCAATCCTCCCTCCGGCAGGGTGCCGGGAAGAGGTCTACTGGAGCTCCCGGTCTTGGAAGCGCGGCGGCGGCGGAACAGAGGCGAGATCGCGAAAAAGGGTTCTGTCTTGGGGGGTTTCGCGACACGGAGAGTAAATAGGCGAAGGGGGCAGCCAGGGGGGCCACCAGGGGTCCAGGCGCCCCCCGGCGCGGCCAGACCCTAGGCCGCGCCAGGTGGCCGCCTGGGTCCCTAGTGGTGGCCCTCTGGCCCCACTTTGGTGATTCCGGAAGGTTTCGTAGCGCTGATTTTTTATCCGATTTTCCCAAATTTTTGGAGCACTTTTAATATGGGGGAAACCTGGAATAGAAAAACAGCAGAAAACAGGAACTGGCACTGTGGTGCACTGAATTAATATGTTAGTCCAAGTATGATAATAAGTGTATGAAAGTGTATCTAGATCATAGCAATAACACACAAAACATGCATAGAGCAAGCAGAAATTATAGATACGTTTGGACGTATCAGGGACCCACCCTATGGCCAGGCGGCCTCCTGGCGCGGCCTGGGGTGGGGCCGCGCCACCCGGCCTCCTGGTCAGGTGCCCCTTTGGTGCCCTCCTTTCTCCTATATATCACCCCTGCTCCAAAAACCCTCAGGAGGACCCCCGTTATGCCATTTTCACCACTGTTCCGCCGCCGCCGCGATCCCGATCTCGGGATTGCATGAAAAACCTATCCCGACACCCTGCCAAAGGGAGGATTCACCTCCGAAGGCCTCTCCTTCACCATGATCGCCTCCTGGATGTGCCGTGAGTAGTCCTCCTTGGACCATGGGTCCATGATCAGTAGCTAGATGATGTCTACTCTCCAATCTTGTGCCTCAATTCTTAGACCTTGTGAGCTTCCCTACATGATCAAGGCACTTTTGTATTAGTTCCTGTGTTGCTATGTTGTGTTTGCTGGGATCCGATGGATTATGAGATTATGCTCAAATTGTTATGAGTAATGGTTTACCTTTTATGTTTTAGTTCTTGAGTATTCTTGCATGTTCTCTGTTGCTTTTTATTGCTTTGGCCAAATAGTAGATAGTAACTCCAAGAGGGAGCGTTATGCATGCCCCCCCATGTCTAGCTTGAGTGACAGAAACATGAGACTAGGGGATGTGTTGTTGCCACTAGGGAGGAAACAACGGTGCTTGTAATTGCGGTTGCAACGATTGCTTACATTACGCATAGAGTGTTAATGCAGTTATCTGTTGCTTTGAGCTTAAAATTTTGTTGGGGTTCGCAACTTAATACCAGCGAGATGTTCTGGATAGATATCTCAAGGTGGATGATTAGTGACTAGATGCTGATGAATAAACGATCTACTCGTTTTGGTGTAATGCCCATACCATTGAGCCTCTAGCTTTCTTGTAGCATAATTAGCATTGTGGTGTGTTTATAATTCTTTCAATTGCCCAGCTGTAATTTGTTCACCTAGCATAGTTGTTTATCGTCTTTTGGGTGAGAGACATCACTAGTGAAAGTCATGGGACCCCGGTTCATATTTCCACCATAGTTTACACCGTTCACCTTTACTGCTTTTATTTACTTTTTTTTTGCAATCACCACTACTATTTCCACCCTTGTGTTTGATCCTTTGTAAACAATAAGACCGGAGAGATTGAGAACCTCTCTGACTCGTTGGGAGAAAAGTTATTTGCATTTGTGTCCAGGACCACGTCAACTTACACGCCGACAGAGAATTTTTGGCGCCGTTGTCACCTTCTTGTTGCACTTGGATTTCTACTGGAGACAAACCTTGGTATCTTCACCGAGGGAAATTCACCGATGTCTACATCTCAACCTTCCACTTGGGGTAGCCAACAAGGAGCACTAACCAGTGCCATCAGGCGGAAAGTCCGCTTTCAAGGACCGACATGCCCGTCGCGCGAGGGTGAAAGCGCAGAATGCTAGAGTTGCCGAGTCACATCTCGTCATATCAGATAAGGCCTGATAGGCCAATGCCACCAAAGATTCCTATGCATGCGCCAAGGAAAAGTGGCAAGATGGGCCCACACATGCGCTCACACTAGAGCAATGATAGCCTTCTTGTGCTATCCCTGGCCGATGGGTAGGCGGATGATGGTGACACATTTGACACCTTTAGCTCCGTTGGTGAGAAAATCTACTTTGACATGTACTACGTTTTCGGCTCATATGGCGACAAATAGGGCAATGAAAATGGGCAAGGAGAACAGTGATTGAACACCTCCTTAATTTCTCGTTGGGATCGTTTCCCATCACTTTTTAGGGGTTACCGATTTACAACAAACATATCTCGATCTCTGTTTGATTGCCATTGTACGCGAAATTCGCTAACCGGGTTCGTCCCTGGCATGGCAAGTTCTTGTCTTCCGAGGCAAAGCTAATCTTTACCAAGTCATGTGTATGATCACATACAATGTACATGATGAAGATGTACCTTCTGCCTGACAGGGACACGCGAAGCTCAACAATCCTCACTCGTGCTTTCTTTGGGAAGGAGTCGAGTCAAGCGAAAATATCATGTGATCAAATGGGAGTCCATCTGTCACCCTAAGAAGCTTGGGGTCTTAGGGGTCACAAACACCAAAGGCATGAATGTTTCGCTTCTCAACGCATGAATGTGGCGCTTCTCACCAACTGTATTTGGTAGCTAAGGACACGTTTGGTTGTTTTTCTCTCCCGGGGTAGGCTGAGAGGAAAAATGAGCCAGGTTGAGTAGGGCATGGTGTTGGACATGTGCCCTAGAGGAAAATTAATAAAGATATTTGTGACATATTCATTTTGTTCATAATACGTTTTATACTATGCTAGAATTGTATTACTCGGAAACACTAATACACGTGTAGTATATAAACACCCGTCCCTAGTTAAACTCAGGTGTACTAGCTCATTGGGCAATCGATCATCAAGGTTTCCTGATCATGAGGTACGAACCTCCTATTGAAAATGAGGTCATATCAGTAGGAGAATGATGTGATGGACACACACCCACCTAAAGCATTGCGATGTGATCAAGTCACATGGTTCAGCACTGCGATGAATTTGTACCATATGACTTAGTCCTTAGACTGTGACGATCATACGTAATTACTGTCTACCAGGATACTTTAACCTTCATCCACCGCCTGACTGAAATATGCTGGCCATAAAGGTGTATCTTAGGTATTCGAAATAGACACATTAATGAGTATGCAAATAGATCAAAACGGGATTTGTCAGTCCATGTGACGGACATGTACTCTGGGCCCACTCAGTGATATTGCATCAACAACTTGCAAGCAAGTGACTAGGTCACAAGAGATGTAATAGGCACAGACGAGTAATCTTGTTTGTCGATAATGAGGAATGAACCGGGTATAAGTATACCTACGATCAAACCCCAGACAAACAAAGTACCGCAGGACAAAGGGATCATGTCTTATCGTTAACGGTTTCCAACAGCGATTGAAGTTCATTCGATGGAAGTGCAGGGTCTATCAAGGATTGTAACTAGGTCCAATTGATTAGTCATTGATCAAGAGAGTGTCTTGATCATGTATGTTGTTTCCCGGACCGTAGGGTGTCACACTTAAGGGGTAATCGATGCATTAGGAAATATTCAGGATCATTTGTGAAAAAGGAGAGAGCACTGGAATTCTTCCGGGAATTGTCGGAAGTTGTTCCGGATATTTTGAAAGGTTCAAAATAAAGTTTAATTATATTTAACAATGTTTTATTATTTAATTGACAGAATTAAATATTAAAAAATATTTTAATTAATTAAAATAATGGAAAAGGCAAATGGGCCATATGGGGCCCATTAGGGGAAGGAGGGGGTTCCCCCCTTGGGCCATGCACCAAGGGTGCCCCCCCATGACCGGCGCACCCTCTCCCCTTGGGAGTTTAGTCCCACATGGGGGAGGGGAGTAGGATCACACCCCCTTGGCCTACATAAGGAGGGGTAGACCCCCCCCCCTTTTCCATACAGCATTAAAG
This sequence comes from Bromus sterilis, assembly GCA_950022295.1. NCBI lineage: Eukaryota > Viridiplantae > Streptophyta > Magnoliopsida > Poales > Poaceae > Bromus > Bromus sterilis. The sequence goes on along the minus strand of OX465599.1, from coordinate 274,389,499 downwards.
TTCGCTCTTCTCTCTCTTTCTCCTACCTCGAGCGGACTCCCCTCGTTTGGAGTTTGCACCTGGTTGGGAGTTCTCCACCAAAGGACGTCGTCCCTCTGCCGGAGTCGGGATCCAAATCCGTCTTCTTTCCACTGCTCGTCTGGTTCGGATCCCAGAGGGAACATCCGTTGCACCATACGTGTGTAATGTCCTCAAGTCACTACACTTGTGTTGCTACTTCATCGTCGAAGGTCTCCAAGAGTCTTCAACGCCGGTGGTCTTCTACACGACAGGGAGGTCGTAGGATCAGTGTCTACGCCAAACACGTTCGTAGAACATTTCCCTCTTTCGGTCTTCAAATGTATGAACATTGATTTCCTCTATTACATTACATCGCCATAGCATAGATCTGTGGTTCGGGTATCGTAGGTAGGAAAAATTATTATTTTCTGCCCCGTATCCCAACACATGGCTGAGGAAAAAACGAGAAGAGAACGACATTGTTAGATTGTTTGGATGCCTGCATGGTGGTTGGTGCGCCTGTGGCATGCATGCGTGTGTTGTTTGGTAGCGATGACTTACCGCATGCATCCTGGCACTAAAACTGAGGGAATCTTTCTCACCTCGTGTTCTGTTGGGGCCTGGATCACTAGAAACGCTCAAATTGGTTGTTCCGTTGGAGCTGCCCGGGTGCTTTAAACATGATGTCATGCAAGTAAAAATTGTCTTGTTGTTTGTTTTATCGCGTCGCATGAAAACGGATGACACATGCAGCGTACCAACCACCGTGTGCATAACCAAACATGTCCTAACCCACAATGCGCCCGACCTATGGGCTTTCTGTTGAGGCTAAGCATTTTTCCTCTCATAGCTTCTCTGAAGCCACCAACGGGGTTCATAATTCTGGAGTGGGATCCAAGAGGTGAAACGACCTTCGCGTTGGGGGCCACCTTCAACGTGCTAAATGGAGCATCGATCAGATTCTAGCCCGACCACTCGTTGGGAATGGCACCAATCTCGGAGTCTTTCTTCTCATTGTATGCTCTAGCGTTGGACCCAAGAATCCATGGTGTCCACCGTTATGCCCTCTCCCAACGCGATAGACTTCCGTCGGGACCTCCAGGACACGGAAATTGAGAGATGGGAGCGGCTTAGATCCATCTTGGATAATAGTTCCCTCTCAACCAAGGAGTAACAGGTTGCATGTGAACTCACGTCCTCCCGTTAGTTCTCAATAAAATTCTTATACTCTCGCCTCTCGTTGAACTTGTTCCCTGGACACAACTAGGGGCTATGTAAAGCCTTCATTCCTCTCAAAGTCAAAGTTTTCATATGGCAAGCCTTCCAGGATCGGCTCCCCTCCACAATCAATGTGGATAAGCGGAACAGTTAGTTCGATGGCCTTTGTGCCCTTTGTCACCTACCAGAAGATGCATACCATATGTTCTTCAGACGTCACCTTGCTCGCTTGATATGTCCCAAATGTATCTATAATTTCTTCTTCATCCATGCTTCTTTTGGTGATATTGCTATATGTTTTGATGCACCTTCATATCATTTACAACATATTTTGGACTAACCTAGTAATTCAGTGCCCAGTGCCAGCTTTTGTCTGTTATTGTCCGTGCATTGGACAAAAGGTCAAAAATGAAAGTGATCGGAAAATTCCAGAAAAAATACCAAAAAAATATACACAAAGGAAGAATCCAGAAGCCAGAAGGGGGCCGCGACGAGGGCCACCCCCAGCCAGGTGCCCTGCCGGCGCGGCCAGGGGGACCACTGATGGCGTGGAAGTGATGATGGATTCTCGCCCTTCGTTGGTTACCCCAAGTGGAAGGTGAGATGTAGGATAGCAGCAAATTTCCCCTATGTACAGGATAGGGTTTGTCTCCCGTAGGACTCCGACGATGATAAGTAGGTGGCAAGAAAACAATGGCACCGTTTACGACAAACGTTGCTTCCTTGACCTGGACCTGCACACGACACAAATAACTTTGCTCCCAACGAAGTTCAGAGATGTTGTCAATCTCTCCGGTCTTGTTGTTTACAAAGGATCAAACACAAGAGATAATGATAATGATAGCAACTGAAAGTAAATACTGAAAAGGAAATAAACTTGTAAACAGTGATGAGAATATGGACCGGGGTCCCGTGAAGTTCACTAGTGATGTCTCTCTCCCAAAAGACGATAAAACTGCTATGCGAGGTAAACAAATTACAGATGGGAAATTGACAGGATTATAAATGCACCGCAATGCTAACTATGCTACAAAAGAAAGGAAGAGGATCATAAGCATGGGCAGTACGCCAAAATAAGTAGACTGAAATCCATCTACATCTACTACTAATCATCCACCTTGAGATATCTATCCAGAACATCTCGCAGGTATTAAGTAGCAAGTCGTGTAAACCCAACGCAACAGACAACTCCATTAAAAAGAACTTTGCGTAAAGTAAACAATCCTTGCAACCGCGGTTACAAGCACCGTTTTCCCCCTTTTGGCCACAACACATCCCCTAGACTCATGTTTCTGTCACTCAAGCGTGTCATCAGGGGGCATGTACCCACAATCGAGCATAACGTTCCCTCTTGGAGTTACTACCTACCACTTGGCCAAAGCAATAGACAGCAACGGAGAACATGCAAAAATTACTTAGGAACAAAAATATAAGAGATAAAAACAAAATATATTACTCTATCACGATCTGAACATAATCTCATAATCCATCAGATCCCATCAAACTCAGCATAGCAACAGCAGAAGAATTACATATGTGCCTCGATCATGTAGGGCAGCTCACGAGGTCTAAACCATGAAGAACAAAGAGGGGAGGAGAACATCACATAGCTACTGATCACGGACCCATGGTCCAAAGAAAACTACTCACGGCACATCCGGGAAGCGTCCATGGTGGAGGAGAAGCTCCCGGAGGTCGATCCTCCCTCCGGCAGGGTGCCGGGAAGGGTCCTGACGGTGCTCCCGATCTTGGAAGTGTGGGGCAGCGGAACAGTGGAAAGTTTGAGAAATAGGGTTCTGTCTTCGGAGTTTCCCCGTGACGGAGAATAAATAGGCGAAGGGGGCAGCCAGGGGGGGCACCAGGGGCCCAGGCGCCCCCCCTGGCGCGGTCAGGCCCCTGGCCACGCCAGGTGGCCGCCTTGACACCTGGTGGTGGCCCTCTGGCCCCACCTTGGTGATTCTGGAAGGCTCCGTTGCGCTGATTTTTTATACGATTTTCCCAAATTTTGGAGCATTTTTAATATGGGGGAAACCTGGAATAGAAAAACAACAAAAAACAGGAACTGGCACTGGGGTGCACTGAATTAGTAGGTTAGTCCAAATATGATCAAGGGTGTATGAAAGTGTATCTAGATCATAGCAATATCACACAAAACATTCATGGAACGAGCAGAAATCATGGATACGTTTGAGACGTATCAACATCCCCAAGCTTAATCCATGCTTGTCCTCGAGTAGGTAACTGATAATAAACATAATTTCTGTGGTGACATGCTAGCAACCATATAAGAACTTTGAAAAGTAAAGCAATCAAGGTATGTGATTCAATTCAAGTCATAACATGCAAGAGTCTCGATTAGCATTGGAACAAGCAACGAAATAACATTAGGTGCAAGAGCTCTCGCTGTACGTGAATCGAATGTCTCCAAATGATGTTTGCGTGCAAGAAGGGGGATAGGGAATACGAGAAAAAAGTATTTTTGTTGAGAACTCAATCTACTAAAGTTTCACACTTGATCTTCTTTAGAATATTATCTTGACTCGTCCCCAGACCACTAGCCAGGTACAAGTCAATTTGATCCACTCATTTTCAATATTTTGAGCACTCATGCAATGGATGAGCTTAAGCACGAAAGTTGACACTTAGGATGGCAAACATAGAATATGGTGGAGGAGGAAGACAAACAGGTGAGAAAGGCTCACATCAATGAGGACAATCATAGGCGAGCAGGCCTAATGATAGATATGATGTGAGGAGTAGGGATTGCCATGCAACGGATGAACATATGAGCTAAAAAACTCTCCAAACGAACTACTGGGGGTGCATCTAACTTGCTCGCTCATGAAGACCTAGAGCTCTTTTGAGGAGGCTCGTCCTTGGAATATGCAAGCCAAGTTCTATAGTGTGAAGGTCCCCACATAGCTATATGCATGATCATCTCTATGGAGTACAAGGATAAGAGGGAGTACTAGTGTTGATCTTTCAAAAGGGTAGTAGTGTTTCCCCTTTCTCTCTTTTTATTTTATTTTTCTCTTTTTGCTATTTTTTGAATTTTTTTGGTGGCCTCAATGGCTCTTTCTATTTAACTCTCATTTGTCCTCTTTGGGATCTTTTATTTTTGTCCACTTTGGGATATTTTCCTCACTTAAGGGTAACACTCTATATATTACAAGAAGTATAGAAGATCTTTCACACTTTACAAGGTACTCAAATCATAAAGAAAATGTAGCTATCATGATGTATGCAATGTATGTTGTTGCCAGTGTAGCAGGAACATGTATGACATGAAGATCAAGTCATGAAGAGGTGGATGTTGCATGGCAATATATCTCGGAAAGGCTATGGAAATTCCTTGATAGGTAGGTATGGTGGATGTTTTGAGGAAAGATATAAGGAGGTTTGTGATGACAGAGCGTATCATGCCAAAGGTTTGGATGTACCAGCAAAGGTGGACGCCAACTCTCAGAGTGAGAAGAAGGCAATGCACGGCACAGGAGAGGCTAGAAAATATGAGGAGGTGGAAGTGTCAACTTTCAATACTTACATTAGTCCGAAGAACCCATGTACTTATTATCGGTAACTCTCAATCTAATGAGGAGGTTCACAAAGAAACAAGTACCCCGAGGAGGAGTGTATGTGGGTTTGGTTATCCTTGCGCATCCTCGACTCATGGTACATGAGTGTACTCTAATATTCGATCCCTCCAAATATTAGCGATCCATCTAGTAGCTAGAGTTCTCAAATAGTTTGGTAGGTTTTGAAAATAAACACGGATTGCCCAAAATACGACACATATCACTAATAGGCTAAAGCTCTTGACACCAAAAGTTCAAACATTACTCACATCAATACCTCAAAACTATTGCAAGTTACTACTAAAATTAAATAGCAACCTCAATTACCTACTCTCGAAACAAGACACAACTCAGTGAAACAACCAACTCTCTTAACAAGATAAACCTGAAAACTAAAGAGAGTTCCAGAAACAAACTAAACAAAAGCCAAGGCTCTTGCTAAACTAAAACTAAAACTAAACATGGAAGTAGCTACGAAAAGATAAAGAACACACAACAGTAAAAAATAGGCATGAAGAATCCCATGATGTGTTCTAGATTTTGAAAGTGGAGTGTGTTTCTCTCCCACAAAAAGTAAGACGGGGTCTAACTTGTTATGAAAAGCAAACAAAGATAAAGAAAACTAAAAATAAACCTAAGAGCGAGACGCTCCAAGCATAGCACATAACGCATGAAGTGATGAAAATATGGTGAGACGAAGGACGAACTGGTGATTGTTGATGGAGAAGGGGATGCACGGGGGCATCCCCAAGCTTAGACTTTAGTCTCATTGCATATTTATTGGGGATGCATGGGTGCATCCCCAAGCTTGAGCGTTTGACACTCCAGAATCTTCTTTCATCATCTTCCATCGCACACTTGAAAAATCCCTTCATACATAACTCATCATAAGCTGATTAGAGAGGTTAGTACCCTTAATAAATAAATTTTCCCCATTGGATATAAATATATTCTTGAAGAGGTACTGTTTCTAAAGATTTCCAAAAGGTTTTTGCAAAGAAAAAGCAAGCTTAAGGTTTGCAAAAGTTAGGAGAGACAAAACGTGGCAGAATCTGTGAAAATCAGAACAGCAGTTAGTAAAGAATTTTTTAGGGGTACTTCTGCAACTCAAATAAAAAAACTCACAACATACGAAAGTTCCGTGATTGTATATAGCATGCCGTGTAAACAATTCAGCTCAAAAAGATGAACTGGTGATTTGATCCAATTTTCCCGTCACGAAGACAGAATCTGTTTTCTGGACAGCATGTCACAACTTTCACTTCACTTGTCATATGAGGCTATAACTTGGCACAAAGCTTGAAAATAAAGATACAATGATGTTGCTACAGTAGTAACAATCATCAAGACCACTAAAAACAGAAGTAAAAACATCTTAGGTTGCCTCCCAACAAGCGCTTTCTTTTACGCCTTTAAGCTAGGCATACGGCAAAAGATCAAGGGACAGTTCTTTTGGCGGCTTCTCCCATAAGCTTCCCCCCCCCCAACTTCTCTGAGAAGCCGCCCCAAAAAGTTAGGGAGGCTTCCGGAATGCCCCGTGTTAGGCCATTTCGGAATCCTCCCTAACTTTTTGGGGAGGCTTCTCAGAGAAGCTGAGGGGAGGGCAGCTTCTGGGAGAAGCCGCCAAAAGAACTGGCCCCAAGTTGTATCAATCGATCCATCATCAAGATCAACAAAAAGATCTTCAATTGTACAACTAGTCTTAAGAGGTCTTTCAAATAAAGTCCTAATAAAGATACTTCTAAGGAGAAAACCAAAAGGCGGAAAATCAATGGAAGTTTCATTTATAAATTTATCAAGGAGAGGTATTTCTTCCAAAGTTTTCACGGTTTCAACTTCCTTGGCAATGGGTGGATTATTTTTGGGTCGGGGAACCTTAGGTACATAATTGAACTTGGGTTCCTTTCTTGCCGGAGTCTCTACCTTTTTGGGTTTGATTGAGGAGAAAGTGGTCCCTAGAGTATCAATGATTTCCTCAATCGTATCAATCCTAGGAGGATCCATATCATGGAATATTATGGTATCCAAAGTTTTAATAATTTTATGCATGGAGCTATCGAGTCTATTCAAATTCCCTTGAATCTTGAGATCCAACTCATTTATCCTAGTTATACTTGGTATTTCTAACTCTATCTTTTCAAGTTTCTTCATAATGTGAGCTAGAGTTATATCTTCTTGTATGATAGCAATAGGGAGGTTTCCAACAAGATTTTCAATAACATTAAGAGACTCCCAAATTGGGGCTTCTAGGAAATTCCCGCTGATAGAAGTATCTAATATGAACCTATTCCAAGGAGTAATCCCAACATAAAAATTTGTAAGCAGGATAGTAGTGGGTTGCTTCTTGGTGGCTCTTTTTGGAGAATCATTAATTCTATACCAAGCATCTTTTAAACTTTCACCACCTTTCTTTTTAAAGGTGAGAACTTCTGTCTCAACAAAGGCAAAAGGACCAGACATATTGACAGCTACTAGCAAGATAAATAATTTTTTGTGATTTTTGATATAAGACACAAAGATAAAAACAGAAAGGTAAACTAACAAGACTAAAAAGTAAAGGTAAAAGGTAGTGGGCAACTCCCCTATCTTATCACTCGGAGTCCCTGGCAACGGCGCCAGAAATTTGCTTGATGGCGTGGAAGTGATAATGGCTTCTCGCCCTTCGTTGGTTACCCCAAGTGGAAGGTGGGATGTAGGATAGCAGCAAATTTCCCCTATGTACAGGATAGGGTTTGTCTCCCGTAGGACTCCGACGATGATAAGTAGGTGGCAAGAAAACAATGGCACCGTTTACGACAAACGTTTCTTCCTTGACCTGGACCTGCACACGACACAAATAACTTTGCTCCCAACGAAGTTCAGAGATGTTGTCAATCTCTCCGGTCTTGTTGTTTACAAAGGATCAAACACAAGAGATAATGATAATGATAGCAACTGAAAGTAAATACTGAAAAGGAAATAAACTTGTAAACAGTGATGAGAATATGGACTGGGGTCCCGTGAAGTTCACTAGTGATGTCTCTCTCCCAAAAGACGATAAAACTGCTATGCGAGGTAAACAAATTACAGATGGGAAATTGACAGGATTATAAATGCACCGCAATGCTAACTATGCTACAAAAGAAAGGAAGAGGATCATAAGCATGGGCAGTACGCCAAAATAAGTAGACCGAAATCCATCTACATCTACTACTAATCATCCACCTTGAGATATCTATCCAGAACATCTCGCTGGTATTAAGTTGCGAGCCCCACCCAAAGTGTAAACCCAACACAACAGACAACTCCATTAAAAAGAACTTTGCGTAAAGTAAACAATCCTTGCAACCGCGGTTACAAGCACCGTTGTTTTCCCCCTTGTGGCCACAACACATCCCCTAGACTCATGTTTCTGTCACTCAAGCGTGTCATCAGGGGGCATGTACCCACAATCGAGCATAACGTTCCCTCTTGGAGTTACTACCTATCACTTGGACAAAGAAATAAACAGCAACGGAGAACATGCAAGAATTACTTAGGAACAAAAATATAAGAGATAAAAAACAAATATATTACTCTATCTCGATCTGAACATAATCTCATAATCCATCCGATCCCATCAAACTCAGCATAGCAACAGCAGAAGAATTGCAGATGTGCCTCGATCATGTAGGGCAGCTCACGAGGTCTAAACCATGAAGAACAAAGAGGGGAGGAGAACATCACATAGCTACTGATCACGGACCCATGGTCCAAAGAAAACTACTCATGGCACATCCCAAAGCGTCCATGGCGGAGGAGAAGCTCCCGAAGGTCGATCCTCCCTCCAGCAGGGTGTTGGGAAGGATCCTGATGGTGCTCCTGATCTTGGAAGCGCGGCGGCGGCGAAACAGAGGCGAGTTTGCGAAATAGGGTTCTGTCTTCGGAGTTTCCCCGTGACGGAGAATAAATAGGCGAAGGGGGGCAGCCAGGGGGGCACCAGGGGTCCAGGCGCCCCCCCTGGCCGTGCCAGGTGGCCGCCTGGACACCTGGTGGTGGCCCTCTGGCCCCAACTTGGTGATTCTGGAAGGCTCCGTTGCGCTGATTTTTTATCTGATTTTTCCTGAATTTTTTGAGCATTTTTTATATGGGGGAAACATGGAATAGAAAAACAACAAAAATCAGGAACTGGCACTGGGGTGCACTAAGTTAGTAGGTTAGTCCAAATATGCTCAAAGGTGTATGAAAGTGTATCTAGATCATAGCAATATCACACAAAACATGCATGGAACGAGCAGAAATTATCGATACGTTTGAGACGTATTAGCCAATCCTCAGGATCCCCTTTGGCATATATTTAGACCTCGTTACAAAAACCCTCAAGGAGAGCCCCATTACGTGATTTCATCCACTGTTCCGCCGCCGAAGCGATTCCGATCTCGGGATCGCCAAAAGAACCTGTCCCAGCACCCTGGCGGAGGGAGGATTGACCTCCGGAGGCCTCTCCATCACCATGATCTCCTCTGGGATGAGCCTTGATAAGTCCCCTTGGACTATGGGTCCATGATCAGTAGCGAGATAATGTCATCTCTCTAATCTTGTGCTTCAATTTTTAGCCCTTGTGAGCTGCCTATCATGATCAAGGCACCTTTGTATTAGTTCCTGTTTTCCTATGATGTGTTTGCTGGGATCCGATGGATTATGAGATTATGTTTATTTTGTGATGAGTAATATATTTGTTTTACCTTTATATTTTTGTTATTGAGTATTCTCGCATGTTCTCCGTTGTCGTTTGTTACTTTGGACAAGTAGTAGATTGCAAATCCAAGAGGGAGCATTATGCTTGATTGTGGGTACATGCCCCCCGATGTCTAGCTTGAGTGACAGAAACATGAGACTAGGGGATGTGTTGTTGCCACCAGGGAGAAAACATTGTTGCTTGTAACTGTGGTTGCAAGGATTGCTTACATTACGCATAGAGTGTTAAGGCAATCGTCCGTTGCTTTGAGCCTATAACTTGGTTGGGGCTCGCAACTTAATATCAGCGAGATGTTCTGGATAAATATCTCAAGATGGATGATTAGTGAGTAGATACTGATGGATAAACGATCTACTTGTTTTGGTGCAATTCCCATACGATTGAGGCTCTTTACTTTCTAGTAGCATAATTAGAATTGCGGCGGTGCGTTTATAATTCTTTCTATTGCCTAGATGTAATTTGTTCACCCAGCATAGTTGTTTATCGTCTTTTGGGAGAGAGACATCGCTAGTGAAATTCATGGGAACCCGGTCCATATTTCCATCATAGTTTACACCATTCACCTTTACTGATTTTATTTCCTTTCAGTCGCACCCACTATTATTCCCCGTTGTCTTTTGATCCTTTGTAACAGCAAGGCCGGAGAGATTGACAACCTCTCTAAACTCGTTGGGAGCAAAGTTATTTGTGTTCTTGTGTGCAGGTCCATGTCAACTTAGCCATCAAGCAAACTTCTGGCACCGTTGTCACCTTCTTGCTGACCCTGGAATCCTACTGGGTTGATAACCTTGGTATCTTCACCGAGAGAAATTTGCTGCTATCTACATCATGACCTTCCACTTGGGGTAACCAACGAGAAGGTGTTATCAACACCCATCACCGCTTTGCATGGAGTGCCATTAGTGAGGGGTCGGGCGAGCCTTGACACCCTACTTCGAGGCAGTAGCTCCCGAGTATCCTTCATAGTTTCTGTGGGGCATCCATGTCGTATCCCATGGCGCATCATTGGGGAATTATTTTGGGCCATATATAATGGGGGTTGCTAAATCTTAGTCAACTAAGACTTAACCAAGTCTCTGTCAATGCTATATTCGTGAGAACGTGTGTCAAGATTCATACAAAAAAACTATTTTTTACCTTTTGCATGTTTTATCACTTGACTGAGACTTCATTAAGTCTTAGTCCACTGAGATGTAGACACACACATATAGAACATACACACAAATTCTCCATTGAATCGACGCTCCCCTCTCACGCTGCCGATTGTTTGTTCAAATGCCATCTTTTCTTGCAGTAGTGATGCCGTTTGGGAAGCGGCAAGACGCTAATGTTATGCAGGATGGAATGGAGGATCTCTGCCTCGGTTAGATCTTAGCGAGATATCCGGTTGATAATGTGTAGCAGTGCAGTTTAGGAGCTACTTTATTTTGGCGTCTGCGTGCACATTCCCTCATTTATATTTGTCGTGTGTATCATTGGACTACGACCAGTCTGTGCGGCAACGAGTCCTTCCTGTATTAGACCTATTTTACTTTTCCTACCGTTGTTGGCTTTATTAATTTAAAACCAAACGATCCTTGTGTTTCATTCTAAAAACATGATTGAAGTTTCTCCATGTCTATAGCTTCTAAAACATGCTAATTTTTTAGGGATGAATGGACCCTGCCTCTGGACACATTCTAGAGCACTAGGAGGCATTTAAGGGCTTCTACAAGGCGGACCCTCAAACCTCTCGTAAACACCTAGACCAGGCGGTATATACATGTTTTTCCATCCAACATGATCATTTATTTGTCCGAATATCGGTCGGGTGTCCAGTTTCCCTTCTCACAAATCGAACACAAACCGAGGAGGTTTTCGGTCGTCGGGCCACAATGACTTCTTCATCTGACACCTTGGCCCCACCAAAAACAACCGCGTTGAAAACTCTCTCCATGCGTGAAGCGTTTGCCACATATTCATGTTGATCAACATGCTTCAGAGTCAGCATTTATGGAGTCCCAGAGCGAACATGACTCTTCAACATTGATGTCGGTCAAAGCGACGTGATCAATAAGTAGAGCCGCAACAATGTGCCGACCAAGGGCTCCGGTCTTCACGCATGTTCAATGTAGGAGCGACATGACATGTCACATTGATGTCGGTTGCCCGCTTGATTATCTACATGGAGCTATTTAAGGACGTCTTTGGCGCCATTCACACCCCGCTCCTTTGTGATCCTCTACATCTCCACTCATAGTCATCTTCGGTCTTCACAATGCCAAAGTCCTAGTTCTTTGTGTTGGCCGGTGGCGGTGAAGGCGGATCTCCATCTAGACCAACCGAATCATGGCGCCGGTGTTGTAGATCTTCGGGTCCATTTTCCTTTGCGGTGGCCTGCTCCTTCGACAACGAGATTGTGATCTCGTTCGGAAAGCAGGAGGACAAGAAGTAGTTGCAATCGCGAAGCCGCGCCTTGATACGTCCCAAATGTATCTATAATTTCTGCTTGTTCCGTGCTTATATGGGTGATATTGCTATGTGTTTTTCTACACTTTGATACCTTTTTTCAACATATTCGTACTAATGCCTACTAACTCAGTGCCCCAATGCAAGTTTATGTCTGCTGTTGTCCGTGCATTGCAGGAAAAATACCAATTATTATAGTGCTTGGAAATTTCCAGGAAAAATAAATAAAAAATCAGCAATTCAGAAGCTTCCATACGCCCGAAGGAGAGCAGGAGTGGGGCCACCCCTCTCCGGGGTGGCCAGGTGGCGAGGACCCACCCTAGGACACGCTAGGAGGTCCCCCCGAGGGGTGCACTACTAGGAAGCTGTCTATCTGTGGTGCAACTATTTTGACTTTCTGTGGCGCATATGGGGGTGCGCCACAGAAATCTCGCCACTAAAATTTGATTTATGTGGCGCATGTAGTCATGCGCCACATAAATCTACATTTCTGTGGCGCATGTGGGCTAGGTGCGCCACAGAAATATTTCTGTGGCGCACCTAGCCCACATGTGCCACATATTTTTTTTCAAATTTCAAACAAAAGTGGGGCCAGATCTAGATCTCGTCGCAGCCGCCGGCGGTGGGGGTTTGTAACAGCCCAGATTTCACAAAAATTAAAAATTTTATTTTCGGTGTGAATTGTTTGATTGTCTGATTTTTTTGCGGTGTTTGTATCCCCGATTTATCGATCGGCGATTATTTTTCCCCCTCTTATCTCGTATCGGACGGAGACCTCCCCTTGCCACCCTGACACTCGACCTTGCGACACCGGGTTTCTCCCGATCACCGTCGCGAAAATCGCACGAGACCATTCGCAGCCAACGGAACGAAAAAACCCCGTTTAATAGTTAAACGGGTTATTTTTATAGCGCGCCGAAAAGTGTTTTCGGAACGGTTCCAGCGCGAGGTGAACGCCTCCGGCTCGACTCGCTGATCGCGCAGTTCGAAGTTTTACCCGAATCGGAGGTACTGCGGACCCCCGGCGGTCAGAAACGTGAGCACCTGACGCGCGAGATAAAAACCGGGGATATTTTTGCAAACTGCCAGCCACCGGGGCTATATATAGACCACCACCCCACTTAGGGTTTCCCTAAGCCACTAGCCAGCCCCAGATCTGACCCAAAAACACCCCAATCTCGTCCAAACCCTAAATTTTCGGATCTGAGATCAGCCCAATGAATTTTGGGCCGTCAGATCGTCAGATCCGACGGACCTCGAGGCGCCACGTCACCCCTTGGAGCCACCAACCGCCCCTGCCCGTGCCGTGGCTCACCTCCGCGCCCCGACCAGGCCGCCGCGCCGCCCGCTTCCGGCGAGCAGCTAGCAAGCCGCTGGCTTCCCTCCTCCTCTGCCGCGCCTCCTCTCTCCTCCCCTTCCTCCTTTCCTCCCTCTCCCTAACCCTCTCTGCCTTCTCTCCCAGGTCGCGCAGCCGCCATTGCTTGGAGCCGCCGGAGCTCCTGTGCCGCCCGCCATGGAGCCGCCATGGGCCGCCTCGCCTCGTCCTGGACCTGCGCCGCCGCGCCCCCTCCGGGTTCTCCTCCGCCACGCCCTGCGCCGCCTCACGCCGGTGTCCGGCGCCGCCACCGGAGCTGCTGCCGCCGCCGCTGGTGCTCCCGCTCGGGAGGAGCCGAGCAGCCAACCGGGCAGGCCCCAACCGCCACGGCCACGTGGGCCAGACGCGCCACCGCGGCCCACTGCCCAGCCAGGCCAGCCCAGACCGGCCCTCCCCTCTGCTGCAGATGGGCCGAGCCCATGTGGGGTTGAGGCCTCTTTTTTTTTCCTGCTTCATCATGTTTATATCTTGCTCCAAAGTAGCTATCCTGATGTTATTGTGTTGCTGTGCTGAAAACTGTTATTTTATTGCAACTTCGGTCGACGAGTGTGTCGCGACCGTTTATCGGAATTGAGTGATTCCAATTGCATATTGTTAAGCATCATGTCTACTTTCATTACATGTATTGCATTGCCATGATATGCTTGCTGGTCATATAGTTATTCTGCTCCAAAGTTGCTATGCTGCTGTTTTTGACAGCCACCTCTGATTTTCACTAAGTCTGTTACCTTACGATGCCATGTTGTTTGCTTAATATCTTTTGATCTATGATGCCTTTTTGCATGATTCTTTTTGCCATGCCTTCCATGTCATGTTTACTTTAATTGAAAATCATTTGTGAGCATGTTTGCATTCATTAACCTGTTTATGCTTTGCTCTAAACTGTGCTTCGTGATGTTGGCAGCTTGTGCCTGTAACTTGTTTTGCTTGTATCTTTTTAACCGTAACTCCGTTTGGAGTGTTCTTTATATGTAACTTGATTAGTTTTTTGTGTTCTTTGTGTTTATGCTATTGTTTGCTGTTGTTAACCAACCAAAAATATGGTTTAGGGTAGAACAGTACCAAAGGTTTTAATCATCGTGCGGCACTTAGTGTCATCCCATGTTTAGGTTGTGCCTCACTTAAATTGACTAGCATAGATAGATTACTTTGTGCTTCACCTCTTGACATGTTTGTGTGCTATGCCATGCTTGCTTGAGTTGCCATGTTAATAACAGTTGGTTGATCACCTGTAGCTAAGCAACTTGAACCAGCGTAAACGTGCGGTATCGTCGTGTGTGACGAGTACTCCACTTAATTTGTTAGTAACCGCTCCCGACGATAGGTGCGATGTCTCGTGTTTCCTTCTTGTTGATGCTTGCTCGTGTTTGCCTCGTAGTAATAGATGCTTGTTCGTTGATTGCGTTCCAGTGTTTACACTCTTGTATGCTTCCTCGGGTACCTCTCGGAGACGATGCGAGCTTGCGATCGACTACACCTTCGGAACCCGACTTATCAACAGGCAAGGACTATACATTACTTATGATCCATTCTATTTCAACCAGCGGTTTGCATGCTAGTCTATGTTAGGTTCGATGTTTGATCCTACCACATGTTTACAGCCTCTTTCAAACCGATACAGCCATGTCCCCTCCCAGCAAACCTTGTACTGCTATGTTACTATTGCTCGTTGCTCAGCCCCTGCTTAGTATGCATGCTTAGGATTCTACGATGTTACCCTGTTACTCCTGGGTTTGGGATATCACATTATTATATTGTTGTTGATGATATGATTATTATAAATGTTGACTATATTTTGACGAAGGATGGAAGGTCTAGGCTATCCCGCCCCGACGCTTTGTTCCATTCGAGTCACCTAGGACCCGAGTTCCGGGTATTGGTTTCAAGACTGAGCGTGCCTAACCGCGTGTGGGATTTTATGGGGTCCCCTTTTCTTATCTATCTAGCTTCAAACATTTCTAGTGGTGGCCTGAGCTGGTTTACCATTTGAAATCTCGTGTGTGTGCTTGGTGGATCCCCTCGCAATTTTAAACAACTTGGGCCAGTGGAGACTTTGTTTCTCTATTGGTCCACCCGATCAGCTAGGACCCAGTTTCCCATGTGTGATTACCGGCAATCCGACCTGCGTCACACGGAAGAGTCTGATCCGAGAGCGTGGACAGCTTTTGGGTTGGGTGTCGACTCCCCGGGGGCCACCCGGATTTGTTCGTTATTAGTTAGAGGGACTTGTCGTTTCGGATCTCTTGGAACTAAATCATAAAATGGTTGCCTGTGATGGGTAGCAACTAAGAGAGATGGGCGTGCGTGCGGAGCCTCGTAATGGGCAGTTGGTACACCCCTGCAGGGTTAAATCTTTTCGAGAAGCCGTGTCCACGGTTATGGATGACTTGAGACCTACTCCTTGTTCATAGACAACAACAACTGAGATAATCTTAATACAACTTGATCAACGTGTGTGTGCCTTGACTGCTTCTTCTTCGTTGGGATGTGAAGAGGAGGACAAGGATAGGATAGGTGTTATGCTTGCGTAAGTAGTTGATAGCAAGACTTTTGGAGGCGATTCCTCATCGAATGCTTGGCTTCTTATCTTACTCTCTAGATCGTTAGCCACTTCATAAATGCTAGCGCGGCAGCAACCTCACCACTTACCCCTTACTTACCGTAAACTACTAGTTGTCCTAGAATGACGAGTGATGAAGTCCTTGCTGGGTCAGATGACCACTACAGTTGGATGCTGAGTACTTCTGTACTCATGATACTACCCCCAAACTCTTTTCAGGGTTCTGATCGACAACAGGTATGGTGATCGACGTTTCACGTGGGGACTCGACGACGACTAGTTAGGCGGATCCCGGCGGAGGGCCTGGACCCGTGTGGTTATGGGATCGATGTTTTTATCTTTGTCAGTAGGCTTTTTCTTGTATTCTGTACCCAGACATGTATCTTCCGCTGTTGTATTGTATTTGAGGCAGTTGTATGCCGATTGTATGCGATGTTGTATCCTTGTATCTGTAATGTTGTGATATCATGTTGGAAATCCTGGGCATATGACTTCGTCATATGTCGCGGTGGGACCGATATGTGCTTCGTCCTCGGATCTGGATGGAAACATCTAGACCTGGAACAATACCGCATATCGGGCCTTACAGGGTTGCTAGAGGATGTGGGTGGAGGAGGGGGCCCTCTGGAGATGGTGGAGGAGGGGGAGGCCGCCGGAGGTGGTGGAGGAAGAGGAAGTCGTCGGAGGTGGTGGAGGAGGCCATGGGCGGAGGTGGTGGAGGACGAGGAAGCTGTCAAAGGAGGAGGAGGAGGAGGTCACCGGAGGTGGAGGATGTCACCCGAGGAGGAGGAGGAATTTGCCGGGGTGGTCGAGGAGGCCATGGCCAGAGGTGGAGGAGGTGGAGGGAGGGAGGAGAAGGGGAGCAGGGGAAGTGGAGGAGAGGAAAGTGGAGAAGAGGAGGAGGAGGGAGGAGAAGTGGAGAAGGGAACGTGGAGGAGAGAAGGGAAAGGGGAATAAATTCAAATTCCGAATCCTGCCACAGAATTCTGTGGCGCGCCACCTACATATGTCCCCAATTTTTTGAACTTTTTTGCCTCCAAGTCTTAAAAGCGTCGTAACTTTTATTCTGTTTGGTTTTTGAGGATTCTAAAAATCTTCAACGGGGTTCCCCCATTTGAATTCAGATGTAACTTTTCGAGTAGATTATTTTTCATATAAAAAAAATTCATCGAAGTTCGTATGCGAGAGATTTTACAAAAAAAAGTCGAAATTCATATTTTTCAATTTCCCCTACAAGTATACCCCAAAACATAACTACAACTCAAAGGATTTTAAAATTTGAAGTTTTTATCATTTTCTTATAATTTTTATAAAACTGAAAAGGCGATCCACCGGAGGGGGGATCTGTTTTCCAAAGAATTATCAAATTTCTGTGGCGCATGTGCCAATATGCGGCACAGAAACTTGAAATTCTGTGGTGCATGCCTGGTAGGTGCGCCACAGAATTTAATATTTTTGTGGCGCACGAGGCCACATGCGCCACAGAAAGTCGACCACCTTCACTTCTGGTGCCCCCCTACAAAATTCAGTGGCGCACTAGGACCACATGCGCCATAGAAATGTAGAATTCAGTGACGCACCAGGTCTATATGCGCTAGAGAAATTTCTATATTTCTGTGGCGCACTGCGTACCATGCGCCACAAAAATATTTCTGTGGAGCACACACTTTTTGGTGCGCCACAGAATCCATTCCCATCTATAAGCAGTTTCCTAGTAGTGGTGGGACCTCCCCTCGAGCCCCCCTTTGGCCTATATTTAGCTCCTGTTCCTTAAACTCTCGGGAGGCACTCTGTATCGCGAATTTCACCATTGTTCCGCCGCCGCCGCAATCCCGAGATCAGGATCGCTAGAAGACCTTGTCCCGGCACCCTGCCGGAGGGAGGATCGATCTCTGGGAGCTTCTCCACCCCTATGAGCGCTTCCCGGATGTGACGTGAGTAGTCCCCCTTGGACCATGGGTCCATGATCAGTAGCTATGTGATGTCTTCTCTCCAATCTTTTGCTTCCATTCTTAGCCCTTGTGAGCTGCCCTACATGATCAAGGCATCCATGTAATAGTTTCTGTGTTGCTATGCCGTGTTTGCTGGGATCCGATGGATTATGAGATTATGTTCAGATAGTGATGACTCATATATTTGGTTCTCTTATATATATATATTAGTTCTTGAGTAATTCTTGCATGTTCTCTATTGATTTTTATTGCTTTGGCCAAGTAGTAGATTGGAACTCCAAGAGGGATAACCAAACCCCCATACACTCCTTCTCGGGGTACTTGTCTCTTTGTGAACCTCCTGATTAGATAGAGAGTTATCAATAAGAAGTGCATGAGTTCCTTTTACTAATGCGAGTATTCGATTGTTGGCTCTTCCACCATCCATATTTTGCTAGCCTCTTCGGTACCGTGCATTGCCCTTTCTGATCTTGAGAGTTAGTGCAAACTTCTCTAGTGCATCCAAACCCTTGGCATTGTACGCTCTGTCATCATAAACCTCATTATATCCGTCCTCAAAACAGCCACCATACCTACCTATCAAGACATTTCCATAGCCTTTCCGAGATACATTGCCATGGAACATCCATCATATCATGACTTGATCTTTATGTCATACATGCTTTTGCTTGATCGTAGAGTCGCATGCTAGTTGGGTTTTTCCCTTATAATTGATACATGACGCGCTAGTATCATTACATATCCTGCTACACCGGCAGAGGCATACATTTGCATACATCATGATAGTTTTCAGTTTTCTTTATGTTGAGTACTTTTATAAAGTGTTGCCCTTAAGTGAGGAAAAATTAAAAGATCCCAAAAGAGGACAAATTAAAAGATCCCAAAGAGGACAAATGAGAGATAAATATAAAGAGCCAATGAGGCAACAAAAATACAAAAATAGAAAAAAGAAAGAAAAAGGAAATAAAAAGAGAGAAGAGGGAAACACTACTATTCCTTTTGAAAGATCCACATTTGTACTTCAAAGTAGTATTTGTACACCATAGAGATTTTCATATCATTCATGCATAACTATGTGGGGGACCCTTACACTATAGAACTTGGCTTGCATATTCCAAGGATGAGACTCCTCAAATAAGCTCTAGGTCTTCGTGAGCGAGCAAGTTGGATGCACCCCCACTAGTTCCATTGGAGAGCTTCCTTAGCTCATATGTGCATCCGTTGCATGGCAATCCCTACTCATCACATCATATCTATCATTTGGCTTTCTCTCACCTATGATTTTCCTCATTGATGTGAGCCTTTCACACCTTTTTTGTCTTCCTTTCCCATCATTATTCTCTTTTCCATCCTAAGTGCTAACATATCTTGCTTGCGCTCATTCATTGCATGAGTGCTCAAAGTCGAAAGGGAGAGGATCAGTTTAACTTGTGCTTACCTAGTCGTCTGGAGACGAGTCAAAATAAGATTCCGAAGGAGACCAATTGTGAAGTTTTAGTATATTGAGTTCTCAATTAAACTACATAGTATTTTTATGCTCTAAACCCATCTCCTAGTTCTTGCACACAAACACCATTTGGAGACATTCGAGTCACGGACAGCGAGAGCTCTTGCACCTTTATGTTCTTACTTTGCTAGTTTCAATACTAGATATAGACTCTTGCTTGTTATTGTCTTGACTTGAATTTCATATCTTACTTTCCTTACTATGAAGTTCATATGTGTTGGTAGCATGTCACCACAGAAATTATCTGTGTTATCATTTACCTGCTCGGGGAAGAGCAAGAATTAATCTTGGGGATGTTGATACGTCCCAAACGTATCTATAATTTCTGCTTGTTCAATGCTTATATGGTGATATTGCTATGTGTTTTGCTACACTTCCATACCTTTTTCAACATATTTGGACTAACCTACTAACTCAGTGCCCCAGTGCAAGTTTCTGTCTGCTGTTGTCCATGCATTGCAGGAAAAATACTAATTATTAAAGTGCTCGGAAAATTCCAGGAAAAATATAAAAAAAATTAGCAGTTCAGAATCTTCCAGACGCCCGAAGGAGAGCCGGAGGGGCCCACCCCCTTCGGGGCGGCTAGGTGGCGCGACCCCACCCTATGCCGCGCCAGGAGGCCGCCCCGAGGGGTGGGACCTCCCCTCGAGCCCTTCTTTGCCCTATATTTAGCCCCCGTTCCGTAAACCCTCGGGAGGCACTCCATATCGCAAATTTCACCACAGTTCCGCCACCGCCGCGATCCCAAGATCGGGATCGCCAGAAAACCTTGTCCCGGCACCCTCCCGGAGGGAGGATCGATCTCCGGGAGCTTCTCCACCACCATGAGCACTTCCCGGAAGTGTCATGAGTAGTCCCCCTTGGGCCATGGGTCCATGACCAGTAGCTATGTGATGTCTTCTCTCCAATCTTGTGCTTCAATTCTTAGCCCTTGTGAGCTGCCCTACATGATCAAGGCATCTATGTAATAGTTTTTGTGTTGCTATGCTGTGTTTGCTGGGATCTCATGGATTATGAGATTATGTTTAGATTGTGATGAGTTATATATTTGGTTCTCTTTTTATATATGAGTTCTTGAGTAATTCTTGCATGATGTCCGTTGCTTTTTATTGCTTTGGCCAAGTAGTAGATTGGAACTCCAAGAGGGAGCGTTATATATGCATGATTGTAGGTTCATGTCCCCCGATGTCTAGCTTGAGTGACAGAAACATGAGAGTAGGGTATGTGATGTTGCCACCAGGGAGAAAACAACAGTTCTTGTAACTGCGGTTGCAAGGATTGTTTACCTTACGCATAGTTTGTTAATGCGGTTGTCTGTTGCTTTGAGTTTACACTTTGGGTGGGGCTCGAAACTTAATAACAGCGAGATGCTATGGATAGATATCTCAAGGTGGGTGATTAGTGAGTAGATGCTGATGAATAAACGGTCTACTTGTCTTGGCGTACTGCCCATACGATTGAGCCTCTAACTTTCTTGTAGCATAATTAGCATTGCGGTGCGTTTATAATTCAGTCAATTGCCTAGATGTAATTTGTTCACCCAACATAGTTGTTTTATCGTCTTTTGGGAGAGAGACATCACTAGTTAACATCATGGGACCTCGGTCCATATTTCCACCATTGTTTACACCTCCATCATTTACTGATTTTATTTCCTTTTCATTGCAATCACCAATATTATTCCCGCTCGTATTTGATCCTTTGTAAACGACAGGGACGGAGAGATTGAAAACCTCTCTGAACTCGTTGGGAGCAAAATTATTTGTTTCTGTGTGCAGGTTCACGTCAACACTACATCAAGTAATTTATGGCCCTGTTGTCACATACTTGTTGCGCTTGGAGTCATAATGGATTGATAACCTTGGTATCTTCACCGAGAGAAATTTGCTGCTATCTACTTCTTAAACTTCCACTTGGGGTAACCAACGAGGGGCGAGAAGCCATCACGCCTCCTATGGAAGGCAACCATGACGAATGAGGAGTTCAGGGCACAAATGAAGCTTGTCATCGAGCCGTTGGTCCGCTATGATAGTAGTCCAGCGCCACCGGCGCATCTCCGTCGTGTTAAAATGGAGTGGGTGTCGTCGCCGCCTCTCCTGTGCGTCAAGACAATTCATTTAAAAATGAGTGAAATCAATGTTTTGAAATGAGCGAAAAAAATCTTTTTTGAAATGTCTCATGTCATTAAAATAGTTCTTTCATAATCAATGTGTTATGAAATGAGTACAATAATATTTTCAAATAAGTGAAATTATTTACTAGAAACAAATGGAATCAACATTTTTTAAATTTTCATTATGGTGAAATTATTCTTTTGAAATGAGTAAAACAAGCTGTTGAAAGTAATGACAATATTTTAAAATGAGTGAAATTAGTGTTTTCAATATTCTTCATACTCTTTGTTTTTGTAGTAATGAATAGAATCTGTTTTCTGAAATGAGATAAATACTTTTTAAATCGAGTGAAATATGTTCATAAAAAGTAGTGAAATTGTTATTCAAAAATGAGGGAAATATATTTTCTCAAAATTGTTGAAACGTGTCTCTCGAAAGGCTTAAAGTATGTTGCTTGAAAGAATCGAAATCAATTTGTAAGCGACTGGATAATTTTTCAGAAATGAAGGAAATTAGTTAATGGAACAATTGGAATCATTTTATGAAATTGATTGTTATAGTTTTTTACTTTCATGAAAACTTTTTTTGAAAAGAACAAAACATGTTATTTAAATGAGTGAACTCAACGTTTTTAAATAAGTGAAATTAGTGTTTTCAATATATTCCATACTTCCTTGTTTTTCAGATATTAATGAAATCTGTTTTTAAAATGAGTGGAGTATTTTGTGAATTGAGTGAAACCTATTTTGGAAATTAGTGAAATAATTTCCTTGAAATTAGGGAAATATATTTTCTTAAAATGAACGAAATATGTCCCTATATGTTGTTCAAAGATTTGAAATTATTATTTTTAAAACAAGTGAAATGATTTTTGAAAAAGTGAAACTAGTTAATCCTAACAATTGAAATTATTATTTTGAAATAGATTGTTTTTTAGTTTATGATTTTGATAAAATTATTATTTTTAAACAGAATGTTTGTTGTTTTTGATTTTGATAAAATTATTCTTTTGAAATGAGCGAAATTTGTTCTTTAAATGAGTCAAATAAGCATTTTTAAATGAGTGAAATCAATATTTCAATATATGTCATAGACTTTATTATTTTAAAATAACTGAAATTCATTTTTTGAAATTAGTGAAATATCTTTTGAATTGAGCACAATCTGTTCTTAGAAATCAGTGAAATTATTTATTTCAAACGACTGGAATATATTTTAAATCAATGAAATATGTCTTTTGAAAGGGTTCAAACGTGTTTATGGAAGATATGAAATTATTTTTAAATGAGTGAAATAAACGTTTGAAATAAGTGAAATTAGTTAATGATAACAATTGAAATCATTTTTGCGAAACTGATTGTTTTTAGTTTTCGTTTTTATGAAATTATTCTTTTGAAATGAGTGGAACTTTTTTCTTTAAATGAGTAAAATCAATATTTTGAATGAGTGAAATTAGTTTTTTTTAATATATTACATACTCTTGATATTTTAGAAATATATGATTTTTTTTCTTTGAAACAATTTAAATCTTTTTTTAATTGGGAGAAATATGTTCTTAGAAATTTTAAAAAAAAATTAAATGAGGAATACATATTTCTTAACATGAGTTAAATCATTTTTATATGAGTGAAATCAATTCTTGTACTTACTTAAAATACATCCAAGGCTAGGTCTCACTATCGTGAATTCAAATATGCAAAAAAGTTTCAGAAATGAAAACTTAATTCAAAATGTATACATCATTTAAAATATCATTACAAAATGCAAGTGTGTGAGAGAGAATCTTGTCTGACAGTTTTTCTTCTCTCCTTTTTCTCTTATGTGACAAAAAGCTGTTGTAGTGGATTCAATTGAGTGTATATTTGTAATGTATATTGCAACAAAATATTGGACACTTTTACAACACATGCAATGCACTAATCGTAATGCAAAAACCACTGGCTATAGATGTACGAGTACCTTCACAGGCGAATTTTCCGCTTTCATGAATGAGTTGCATCAGGTGAGTTGGTTTGGTGTTTTTCTGTTGTGATTCGTCATTTCTTCGTAGGTGTCGCAATCCTTCAAGCAGTGAAAAGAGTCTTTCATCCACAATAACATTTGAGGAAAAAGGGACCTGTTGGAGCATGTTTTCTTGACCTAGCTCACTCTATACCAATAGAAATTTTGGGGAAAGGAGATCCACCATAGATGCTCTTAGATCTTCAAAAATGGCAAAATATATAGTTACAACCTTATAAATCAGGCCACACAGGCCCCTGGGTGGCGGCTACTTTGGAAGACTTGGGCTCCTCTGCGGGTCAAGTTCCTCATGTGGCTCGCTCTGCAAAACAGATGTTGGACGGCGGGCCGTCTTGCCAGGAGAGTCCTCCCTTGTCATGCCTTATGCTTGCTCTATGATCAAGAGATGGAGGATATGCCCCACCTCCTTGTTGGATTCTCATTCTCTCGCCAGGTATGGCATGAGACCCTTTCCTGGCGCCGAGCCACGGTGGATCCACCTAGCCCCGAGTTATCCTTCATCCACTGGTGGGAGACATCCCACGAGTATACCCTGTTGGCCCAACGTAAAGGGATATCCTTGCTTATTCTTCTGTCCGCTTGGTGCAGTTGGAAGCACCGCAACGGATGTGTCTTCGATGGCCTTTCTCCCTCCATGAGCGAGCTAGTGAGCTTCGTTAGAGAAGAGGCCAGGTTGTGGGCTAGGGCTCGAGCCAAGGGACTCGATAGATTGTTACCCGAGTAGTTGACCTTTAGTTAAAGGCTGAGCATCCTTCCTCTGTCCTGCTCGAGCATTCCCTTTCACGCCGTCCCGTGTACATGGTCTTAGGCGAGTCGCAATCTGTACCCTCTCCTTTCTACCTATCAATGAAATGATACACAATCCGTCCTATTCGCGAAAAAACAACCTTACAATCATTGGAATGAAAGATCATGAGTTTTCCCTTTCATTTAGAGTGAGCCTCACAACTGTTACAAACTCAAAACTAGTCCAGAATGCACTGAGATGAATCATCAGGATTCAGGGACGTCTTATTTCGGTCACACATCTGGGTAGCCAAACAGTACAGGAGATCGGTACAGGATGGCCACCTGAAACATTTTATCCACGAAAAGAATGCGGCGACAGCTCATAACCCTTCTTCGCCTTTGCCTTCACTGCCACCGGCGGACAGACGCTACGTAAAACTGTGGTCCGCTTCGTCGGTGTCAGTCAGTCCCAGAATCAAAATCACAGCTATACCTACAGATGGATTACATACACGGCACCGTTGGTATGGCGATCTAGTATACACCAACTATCAAACAGGAGGAGAGCTTCGGTCGGTGCTGCGTTCGCACTAGAATGTGGAATTCCACAGTGCCTTGTCGCCCTCGGCGCACTTATTGTGCACCTCCCAGATCCTGCCTTCCGAGTTGCATATGCCGCTGCACTTCCAGTCGAATGACGCTGCGCAGGTGTTCCCGGCCTGAGCTTTCCATTCGCAATCTGTGAGCAAAGTTGAGGGAAAGATGTGATATCCCATGTCCTCATCGATGTGCTATTCCAAGGATTAAGCAGGAGTAAGACATGAAGTAACGGAAGCTCACCAGGTGGAGTGCCGCAACAAAGCCTCCGGTCATCAATGTGCTCGACGTCTAACCCGAGAAACCAAGATCCTAACGAAACGTCCTCGTTTATGTACTTGTGCAGGACGTGCCTAGCGTTAAAATGGATTTTGCAGCAACAAAGTTAGCTTTCACCAGAACCATATAAGATTGAAGTACACAATTGCATGAGAACTTATGATGTCTCACTTGTTTATCGATATGTAGGTTGCTAGATCTTTTGAAATGGCGTATAATTGACCAGTAGCATGTCGGAAATACTTATTTCCTGGCTCGCCGAATTTCCAATGCTCAGGCTCATAGTATCTCACACCCCTGGGAAAAAAAGCGACAGATCTTAACAACTTTGACAAGAAAAGGAGAAGTCCATATAATGTACTACTTACTTTTCAGATAGGACAGGGCCAGATTTCATGCACCCCATATAAACTCTTGGCTTCCATGCCTGTTTGGACAATATCTGTCCAAGTGTTGCTGCAAATGCAAGATCGGATGTCAAAAGCAAGCCGTTTTTCACGCACAGGAATGCCAAGATAGCCAGATGTTATCGAATGAAGTATTTTAGGCTGCTTAACACCTTTGGCTAGTACTACACATACAAAGGGTACATCGTTGATGATCACTAATAAATTTGTGAAGAGAATTAAATAGTGACAGATGCATGCACACACAATCACTTTGTCCCTAAGTTCGGAGCTGTAAAGGGCATAAAGAATGTAGAGATTTACCTATGTTCACATGCACATCGTCATCAACTTTCACATAAAAATCTGCATCCCATAATGAAACAGCTGTAGAAAAGTATGTCTTAGTTTTGCCAGATAGTGCAAGGTATCCTTCGACATGATCCTGCACAAAGTTGTAACCACGGTAAACAGGGAGGGCAAAAAGACATTTCAGTCCAAATGGAAACATCAATAACAGCAGCACTCCCATGTGAAATCAATATCCTTTTAAGTAACAAACAGCTTACTATCTTCATGAAATCTCCATGCTTTCTGTCCTCTGCTTCAATTGCTCGATCAATAATTCCGCCTGCTATAGCACTGCACATCATGTGGAGAACAGGTTAGGCATGTCTTGCCATAAACGAACACTCCTTCTAAATTATACTCCCTCCGTTCCAAAAGACAGTTATTTTGGAATGGAGGGAGTAGGTTATATATGACCTAACCTTTATAATATTGCACTGTTTCTAATTTATACCAGTGTAAGAATTATATTAACAATATTCACTAAAGGGCAGCGCGGTGCACGTATTAACAGTATCCACTGCTTAGATAAAACACTTTGTCTAAACTCTGAAGCAATTTTTAGAGCGAAAAACTGAGACTACACTACTTAAGAACCGGTTATTCTATTTTTACAGCCTACTCGTGCAGAAGAGGAGAACAAATAAAGCACCCCTAAAAATCAGCAGATATTACTAAACTCAAAAGTTATGATTTGGTCACACTTTCATGTACTTTTTTCCGAAGATCCTCAATTGCACTCACTAACTTAGCAAATCATATCATGCAGTTGCATTTGGCAAAAATATTGACACAAATTATATTTGTAAGCTACTACTAAATCATATCATGCAGTTGCATTTGGCAAAGAAACATTGTGACAAAAGAGTAAGAATTAACCGTGTACAATGTATGATACATTACTATCAAGAATAAGGAAATAAAATAATCTAGAACTCCTAACTACTCAACTATCATAGAACGATAGTTAAGTGCACATAAAATCTATCTGCATCATACCTATGACCAATGACAAAACGAATTATGACCCCCTTCTCTTCTTCAAGTTGTTTCCTTTTCTCACCTATTTCCAAACTTAGTTATTAGTTTCCTCAAAAGAAGACTTTTTCATTAGTTATTTCAAAACTTATGCAGGGTAAGAGATACTGTAAAGCAAGTTTGCTATAAAGTTTAATGTCAGCAACCTCGAGGCATCCAGGTGTAGCGTATGGAATCTCTTCTCTTGCGACTGCTAAAAGCGGTATTGATGCCAATCACCATACGGTACTTTCTCCTCCCATTCGACTCGGAAACTTTGAAGTCTTCTGAAACAGGGGAACCGTTGAGCAATGACTCTTGCAGGGTTCTAGCGGCCGAGAGTTCCGTCTCTAAGGTTGCTATTGTCTTATCCAGTGTCCTACATAAAAAAAAGAATTGTCAATCAGAACTACTCCCTCTGAACAATATTAATGGACTTAAGTTTGTCTAGATACACATGCATCTAGTTTAAATACTTAACTAGATACATACGAATCTAGACAAAGTTGAGTCCATTAATATGGATCGGAGGTAATATTTGTTTTTCATAAGAATGATACTTTCAATAAAGGAACAAATGATGCGCTCAAGAAAGCAAGTCGGTACATACTGTACATCATGATGGGTATCTTGATCTGGTAACACGTCTTTGTATTTTTGCACTTCTTGAACCTAGTAAGACATGAAGATCAAACTATCTTATCAACGATTACTGCAAACGGTACAACAAATTTGTAACAGACAGCGACCACTGGCTTTTATAACACTGACTTGCTGCGGCTGCCGTACACCAAGAATTTCAATGTGCAATTATGGAATACTTGAGGGAAATTAATGGAGGGGGAAGTACACGAGCAGTACC
The DNA here is from genome assembly GCA_950022295.1 of Bromus sterilis. Taxonomy (NCBI): domain Eukaryota; kingdom Viridiplantae; phylum Streptophyta; class Magnoliopsida; order Poales; family Poaceae; genus Bromus; species Bromus sterilis. The sequence continues at coordinate 274,361,793 of OX465599.1, read as the reverse complement.
TTTTTAGAACCACAGTCTCCAGCAACTAGAGCTTTGCCTTCGTCAACGGTTTGATTCGGTCGTGGAACCTCGGTTGCCTCTGGCAGCGTCCACATTCTGGATCAAGCAAAGCGAATGAGAATCATTTACTGAATTTCCAATTCGAGATGTGATCACAGTTTGCACCTAGTAATGCTGGACGAGGCCACTACAGACAGAGTACATTTATTCAATGTTGGACGGCAAAGGATACATCACATAGCAATAACTCGTCTCTACAATTATATTGATATATTCTGGGCAGGATCATTTCGTACTCCGCCCCAATTGGTATAGAAAAATGGCCTGATGTGGCAGCAACCCAACAAATTTCTAAATTCATTGAGGCACACACACGCAATTCAGTGGCATCAGACTTTGCATAAACCAGATTAGACAAAGCACGCGAATTGCTCGATGGCGGGACAGAATGAAGACGATGCCGACAGAATCAAGAAATCCCCAAATCGAGCCACAGCGCCCCTATCGCAAATTCGAGATGCACAGGCTCGCGAGGCGTGGCAGATCTTGCGCTAGGCCGAGCTGGACTGGAGCTACTATCGCAGCTGAGCTCAGCATACTGGGAATCTCGAAGAGAAATCGAAGGGGCAGGAGGTGGAAATGGAATTGTGGGTGCTGGTTTACCTGTTGGTGAAGAGCAGGCCGATGCAGAAGCTGCCGAGGCAGAGGAGCACGGCCCAGCGCTTGGACACGCCCCCATCCGCTCCGCCTTTCCTCCAGCTCATGGCCGCCGCCGCCGCCGCCGCAGACCCTCACCGGCACCGACAGCAGCGCCTCGTACTCTTCCCAGTCTCTCACCTTCTACCACAGTGCATGTAGGAGGGAGGAGCAAGAAGGAGGAGCCCTCGTTCTTGGCTGGTTGCCCTTGGCGGTCTCGCACGCAGGCACCTCACCTAGTCAGTAGTCACCTTCCCCCCACGACGGGCCATGTGGGTGTGGTGCGGAGGTCAGTCAGTGTCCACTGGCGCACGCCATTAGCCCCGCCCGCATTGATTAATCTAAACGCGACAGCGGAGGGGGACGGTAAACCCCGAGGGGGGATGGACGGACGGTCGGTCGGTCCGTCGGCAGCGTCAAGAAAACAACCGAGGGGCAGCGGAGGAGGCGGTGGCGGTGGCGGGTAAAACAAAGGACGGGCGCAGCATCGGCAAAAGAAGCCAGATCAAATCAAATCAGAGAGGGAGATGGTTCTTCCGGGGATTCGAGATCCTCGAGGTCCCGCGCTGTTTTTTAATGGCGTGGATAGATCGATAGATGCAGTTCCACGAGGACCACGGCGGCTTTTCACATGCGTCTGCTGCCTGCCTGCGCGCGCCTGAGCTCGAGAGACACTTGCTTGCGGCGGAGGGTGGTGGGGTGAGGGGGGATGTGGAAGGCTCAACTGCCCCGTGCTGCTCGTGTTGGTGCGCCGTCGCTGTCCCTGCACGGCTGTGGAGGGATGCTGCGGTTGCGGCAGGAGATGGGGTTGTTGGACGGCACGGTGGCAGGGTCAAATCGCGTTTTCCTGATGGGCAGTGATAGGTTGTGTTCGCGATTTAACGGTCAAGATTCGTGCGTATTTTTTCGTCTTTGACTGCAACATTTACGGTACATTTGCAATATTTGCAGTACTTTTGCAACTTTTTTAGTACACGGTTGTAATATTTTTATTTTTGGTGTTTTTTGCAGCAAAAAAAATTGTGATAACAAATTTTAATCGCTGATTGTAGCATTTTTTACTATTGTTGCAACAAAAAATCATAATCCGTCGTCGCTAATCACTTTATAACTTTTTCGTTGTAGCAAAAACTTTTAACGGTAGTAGCAAAAATACACAACAGTGGAAGCAAAAAATTTAAACGGTTACAACATTGTGCGTAACAAAAAAATTGCTCAGATATTTCCTAGACATTCTATTGCAGCAAAATCGCTCCGCTCGTTGAAGCTTTTTTTTTACTTTGGTTGAAGCTTTTTTTACGTTGGTTGCAGCTTTTTCTGTGGTGGTTGTCCGTCCAGCAAATATCATCGTTGATTGTAGCTTTTTTAATCATCGGTTGTAGCTTTTTTAGGCACTGGTTGTAACATTTCGTGTTAACGGTTGCAACTTTCGCATGTGGTCGTTAAAAAAGCTCGCCGGTGATGACGGCCATGGCGATGAGCGTCTACGCAAGGGTAAGGACGGGGTATTGGACGGCGTGGAGTCACCGGTGGCACGGAGACGGGAGCCAGCGCGAAGCCCGACAGATAAAGGCGCCAGAGACGGGAACCAACGGCGAAGGCCGACCATGGCGGCGGCGGACGGCGCGAGGCCTCGGCCATGGCTGCGGGGTAGCGGCGCGAGGCACGGCCATACGGCGAACGGCGACGCGACAGCGTGACCAAGGCGGCGAGCAGCGGCGCGAAGGCTAGCCTCGGCGGTGGGCAGCAGCACAGGCACCCGTGAATCTAAAAGAAAAAGACCGTGTGGTAGAGGCGACCGGCCTAATCACTCGGCCGGTCAGCCGGCACGGATCGTTTCCCTTTCCTGATTGGTCTGATTAAGAGCGTGTTTTGCGTACTGTCACGCGCTATGCTCCTGTTTTCCTCCCCGACATCTGATCCATCTCCGTACAACCATCTCTCAGCGGATGAAACACCTCGCAACACCGTCGATGTCGCAACGGTCACCGAACACAACAAAACCGATGTTGCAAAATCACCACGGGTAACAATGTCGGTGTTGTGGTCGTCGCAATGAAAACATTACCGAAAGCATCGCCATTGCAACCTCTTCGAAGTCGTTGTTATTGTAACTGATTGTCAAGTGCAACATCATTGGTGTTGTTGTTGTTGTTGTCGCTGCAACAGTATCGGTTACGTGTTCATAACACAAACCATTATAATGCGCTTGCAACAGTACCTTCTACAGTAGGCCCCTCATGGCACCTTTTGGGCTTGCAACGGCTCATTCGGCCTTGCAATAGCGAGATTTGACCATAGTGCAGCTTCGCCTCCTCGAACTCGCAATAGGGCGGTGTCCATGGTTGCAGCTTCACCTTTTCCTTGAGTTTGATGTAGACCACTGAATTTTGCAACATCAACATCTGACCACATTCGTTGTCTTATAAACGTGGATTAACTGTTCTGAGCTTAAATGTTCTTTTATGAACAGTAAAATAAAAATATTTTTTTGAGGTAAAACATTGACAAATGTTTTGAGTTCGTGACAAATTTTTGTCTTGAAATGACATATGTCGAATTCATGGAAAAACAAAATTGATACTTCAAAAATGATTTTGTAAATATTTTGAAGTGTTAATTTTGTTATTTTTTTCAAGACTTTCGCAAATGTAATTTTTTATGAAATTTGTAAGCATAAGAAAATATGTCAAAGTTTTGTTATAAATACCACTTTTTTTCTTTTTTTCTTTCTGATTTTACTATTTATCCTGAGTTCTTATGAGCTCGGAAGTAGAAAAACTCTCGGTGTTCCTTGCATACTTCAATCTTGTGTGTTTACATTTTTTCTATGATTTTAGAGTACTAGCTTAGCTTTGCTAAATTTAGTTTATTTTTGTTGTCATACTAAAAACTTAATTACTAGTTTAAGAAAACCTCAAAAAAAATTCTATCCATATATATATGAATGTTAAACACAACATAAGTGGAACTATTCATTTTTTGGTGGAAATGGCCTATTTTGATTAAAATGGAATGACAGTTGCATATATCATCAGGGCATTAAATGTAAACACAAGTAATCTTATTAAACACGGTGACATAATATTATGATTAAGGGATTATTTCCCTTACTAACCACTAATCCTTAACGGCAATAATTCATTGCAATCCTTTTTTGGTTTTCGTCAGTATAGTATATTACTAGCCACATTGAATCTATAATACACAAATAGTTCATAACACTAACTTATTTCTCTTGACATGTGAGTTATCCACATCATCAAAATAGGTCTATCTCTTTCCACTAACTCTTTCATTAAATTCATGCACACGCTTCCATTAAATCCGCATGCGCATGCAACCAATTACGAATAAATATTAACTTTTTATGCACGAGGCCTCACGATTTAGAAGCGAATTTTTTTATAGAAAATCAAATTATCAGTTACCTTTTATTTTATTTTTCTATGCGATTTTTTTATAAATACACATATGTAGTTGTTATCATTGTTTTAGGTTTAGCTATGAGTGATTGATACGCGAGAGATGATAACGGCTTCTCGCCCTTCGTTGGTTGCCCCAAGTGGAAGGTGAGATGTTGCGTAGCGGCAAGTTTCCCTTGATGAAGATACCAAGGTTGAGATCGACCAGTAGGACTCCAAGGTCGACAAGTAGGTGGTAAAGTGAACAATGGCGCCGTTCACAACTGAGGTTGCTTACTTTACCTGGACCTACACACAACAAGTAACTTTGCTCCCAACGAAATTTAGAGAGGTTGTCAATCTCTCCGGCCTTGTTGTTTACAAACGATCAACGCAACTGATAATGATAGTGATAGCTTCAACTGGAAATTAAAAGCAGGAAGAAAATTGAGGGTGGAAACAGTGGTGGAAATACGGACCGGGGTCCCATGATGTTCACTAGTGATGTCTCTCTCCCAAAAGACGATAAAACTGCAATGCGAGGTAAACAAATCACAACTGGGCAATTGACAGGATTACGGGCGCAAACCAATGCTAACTATGGTACAAAAGAAAGGAAGAGGCTCAAAAGCATGGGCAGTACGCCAAAATAAGTAGACCGAAATCCATCCGCATCTACTACTAATCATCCACCTTGAGATATCTATCCAGAACTTCTCGCTGGTATTAAGTTGCGAGCCCACCCAAAGTGTAAACCCAAAGCAACAGACAACTGCATTAAAGAAACTTTGCGTAAAGTAAACAATCCTTGCAACCACGGTTACAAGCAACGTTGTTTTCCCCCTTGTGGCAACATCACATCCATTAGACTCATGTTTTGTCACTCAAACTAGTCATCAGGGGGCATGAACCCACAATCAAGCATAACGCTCCCTATTGGAGTCACTACCTACTACTTGGCCAAAGCAATAAACAGCAACGGAGAACATGCAAGAATTACTCAAGGACAAAAATATACAAGAGAAGAACCAAATATATTACTCAATCACAATCTGAACATAGTCTCATAATCCATCAGATCCCAGCAAACTCAGCATAGCAATAGCAGAAAAATTACATATGTGCCTTGATCATGTAGGGCATCTCACAAGGTCTAATCCATGAAGAACAAGGAGGGGAGGAGAACATCACATAGCTACTGATCATGGACCCATGGTCCAAGGTGGACTACTCACGGATCATCCGGGAAGCGTTCATGGTGGTGGAGAAGCTCCCGGAGGTCAATCATCCCTCCGGTAGGGTGCCGGGAAGAGGTCTTCCGGCGCTCCCGATCTTGGAAGCGTGGCGGCGGCGGAACAAAGGTGAGATCACAAAAAAGGGTTCTGTCTTTGGTGGTTTCTGGGCGAATGAAATATATAGGCAAAGGGGGGCAGCCAGAGGGGCCACCAGGGGTCTAGGCAGCCCCTGGCGCGGCCCCACCCTAGGGCGCGCCGGGAGGGCGTTTGGCGCCCTGGTGGGTCCCCTCCGGTCGCATCCTCGAGTCATGGTACGTGAGTGTACTCTAATATCAGATCCTGCCAAAAATTAGTGAACCATCTAGTAGCTAGAGTTCTCAACTAGTTTTTGTAGTTTTTGAAAATAAACACATATTTCCCAAAATACGACACCTATCACTAATGGGCTAGAGCTCTTGACACCAAAATTTCAAACATTACTCACAACAATAGCTCAAAACTATTGCAAGTTACTACTACAATTGAATAGCAACCTTAATTACCTACTTGAAGTCAAGACACAACTCGGTGCAACAACCAACTCTCTTAACAAGATAATCATGAAAACTAAAGAGAGTTCCAGCAAAAAACTAAACAAAAGCTCTTGAAAAGGATAAAAATGAAAACTAAGAGCTAGACATGACAGCAGGTACGAAAAGATAAAGAACACACAACAAAAGAAAGATAAACATGAAAATCCTATGATGTGTTCTAGTTTAAAGTGGAGCGTGTTTCTCTCCCACACAAAAGAAAGTCGGGTTATAACTTGTTATGAACAGCAAGCAAAGCTAAAGAAAACTAGAAAGTAAAGAGCAAGACGCTCCAAGCACAGCACATAACACAGGAAGTGATAAAAAAATATAGTGTACCGAAGGACTAACTGATAATTATCGATGGAGAAGGGGATGCATGGGGGCATCCCCAAGCTTAGACGCTTGAGTCTCCTTGAATATTTCTTGGGGGTGCATGGGGGCATCCCAATCTTGAGCGTTTGACACTCACGGATCTTCTTTCATCATCTTCCCTCGCACACTTCAAAACTCCCTTCGTACATAACTCATCATAAGCTGATTAGAGAGGTTAGTACCCATAATAAAAAAAAATCCTCTACTGGAAATAAAGATTTTATTGAAGGGCTACTGTTTCTCAAGACCGCAAAAAAGTTTTTGCAAAGAAAAAGCTAGCGCAAGACTTGCAAAATTGAGGAAAGGCAAAACGTGGAAGAATCTGTGAAAAACAGACCAGCAGGTAGTAAATAGTTTTTTTGGGGTACTTCTGCAACTCAAATAAAAAAACTCAGAACATACGCTCGGAATCCAATTGTATAGAGAACGTTGTCAAAAAAATTCAGATAAAAAGATGATCTGGTGATTTTATCCGAAATTTTTTGTCCAAGGACAGAATCTGTTTTCTGGACAACATGTTACAACTTTTGAACTTTCTTGCAATCAGAGGCTAAACTTGGCACAAAGCTTCAAAGTATAGATACAATGATGTTGCTACAGTAGTAACAATCATCAAGACCGCTAAGAACAGAAGTAAAAAAACATCTTGGGTTGTGTAACTCCCCGGGTATCACACTACAGTAATTACTTTTGATTAACGCCAAGTCATGATTAGGCATGTGATGATCACCCTAGATCATGACTTGTTCAGATTCAACCCAAATAAAAATTCAAACCGAATAAAAATTCCAAAAACAAGTGAAAATTAAACTTGACCCAAAAATTGTGCAAACCATTTTATAAAATTCCTAAAAGTCAGTAGACCAAGATACTATGGTGGTGGATATTTATTACAACATTCATATATTTTAAACAATTCCAAACAATGCCAAAACAACCCCTTTTAATCGTTGCAAATTTAAATGAATTTATTTTGTGCCCAAACTTTTTGTGGAACTGCTATAATGTCCAACACAAATTACGGAACAAGATTTGTATTTTACAAAAATCAATTGTTAGCAAAATAAAATAAAAACATAAATGAAAAGGTTAACAGAAAAGAGAAAGAAAATGGAGAGCTATCCAGTGCCCAGTGCGAAGCCCAACCGGGCCCAGCCCAGCTCCACACCCTTCCTCTTCCTACTGCTCACGGGAGGTCGTGGCGTGCATCCACACCGGCCAGGCCTCACCGTGCCGCCGTGGCGCTCATCGGGCGGTCGCCGGTGACTATATCGGCGTCCCCGAGCCCCCTGGAAACCGTAGCCGCGCGCCTCCCACCCCTTTTCCCTCGCGCCGCCCGCTCTGGATCGAGCTCGTGCCCGACGGAGCCGCCGCCATCGTCGGGCACCGGCGCGGCCACCGACCACCCCAGGTTCCGCCGTGGTCTCCAGGGGGCGCGCCAATCTCCTCCAGGTCGACTCCGCCCTCAAGCTCGAGCCGGGAGCCACGGTGCGCTCGCCATCGTCGCCATTTCTTCATCACGGCCGTCGACGTCCAACGTCGATTCCGACCGCCCTTTGCGCTCCTAAGCCTCTCGCCGGCCTCGTTGTGCCGCATGGTGAGCCCCCGTGCCGACATCTCCTCTTCCCGGTCACATTTTGTCGCCGTCAAAACGTATGTACGCGCCACAACCGCCATGAACGAAGCTCATCTCCTCGTACCCCGCGCGCGTGCTGCTGCTCGCTTATTGGCCGAGGCCGCCTTCGCCCCGCTCCCCTGCTGGCCGAGGCCGCCTTCGCCCTGTTCCCCTGCTGCCCGGCCCGCAGGCGTGCCTGTCGTTGGCCAATGTCCATTGCCATTGCCATGGCCATGACTATGTGTGCTTGTGCGTGCTGAATGTGCGTGGTGTGTGTGTGTGTGTGGTGTGTGTGTGTGCTGCCGTGTGTGCAGCCACGGCTGGCTGTGCCGCCGGCTGGTCCGGCAGCCGCCGTCGGCCGTGCCCAGCGTGTCGCTGGTAGTTGCAGCTGTTGCGGCTGTTGTTATGTGTTGTTGTTGCTGCCGAAGTGTTGCTCTTTAACTGAAGATTGCTAAATGGAGCTAGTGCTATTACTTTGTATCCCTTTGCATAACAACTAAACATGTAGTACATGAATTTGAAATTGTATAAAAATTATATGGATGGGTAGTACAACGGATGTACTCCATTTCATCTTATTGGAGCAAAGTCACTAGATGGACCGATTAATTCGTAGAAAAATAAAAAAATATGCAAAAATCTGTGATGAGCTAGTAGAGTTAAGCCCGAGGCCATATGTGCAGATAAAACGATTTGAGTTTACAGATAAGTTCCTGGAATTTGCAAATAGGTCCTCTGCCATTAATTAGAATTTAGATTAAATAAATCTGCTAAATAAATAGCCTATGACATATGGGACCCATCCCCTGTTAATATTATTAATAAAATAAATCATTGGAAATAGTTACACTCTATGACAGTAGGGCCCCACATGTAAGTTTGACCAGTCAACAGACTTATAGATAATGTTGATTTAATAATTAAAAGAATTCCAGAAATTGTTTTAAAATGTTTTAAACTTTGAAATTCAATATCTTTTAAACCGTAAGTCAGATGAAAATATTTTATATATCAAACTTGATCAGAAAAATATCATGATTACAGATACGCTACCCGTATAACCACCGCACCCCTCTAACCTACCGAACATCGAACATTCCCCCTCCGGTTGCACTGTCCGGTAATTCCCGGAGCCGGTAAAACTTTCCGGATGAAATTGTTTTGAACATGAAAGATGTTCAGAATGGATCAACGATCATGGTTACATTATCCACTTGTCTGTGAGATGTCTCTAACACTGCAAGCATGGAACCTTCCCCCTCTGGATCATCGGTCCGGTAATCAACCGGTACAGATGAGTCATCTCCGGATAAATTCCCGCTCTGACTAAAATACTTAACACTGCGTTAGAGCCCCGTTGCTTTATATCTGCTATGTCATACAATTGTATTGCTATTATTTCTATGTATTTACCGTTTCTCCCCCCTTTCTTTTTGCCGATGGACGTTGCGACCACTGCCGGTGCTTCCTCCTTGATCGACTACTTCGTCGACGATCGTACCCCCACCGTCGAGCTTCTAGGCAAGCAGAGCCATTTTCCTTCCCCAGATATCGCCTATCTTTTCCGTACATTTCTTGCACTAGGCATATGCTGCTGCTACTATGTTACAATCCTATCCTATTGCATAACCTGTTTTTGTCGCCCCTTGATGTACCTTTCCTTGTCCTATGCTACCTTATAAATATATATAATATTCAGCAGTGAACCCTGCGCATTGTTAGCTAGGTTTAGAATAGCGGGCCGTGATCACTCTGGTGAGTGAATGCAGATTACAAAATATTATAACTGCAACAGGTACAGATCAATGCAGACGCCCTAGGGAACCTACAACGGCGAGACTCTGCCGAGTCGCTTCGAGTTTGACTTACGCGTGGAAGGACTCGTATTTCACTCTCGTCGGCTCAGTAGCGTAGCATCACTGGGATGATACGAGGGTATTCCTCTTTAGTTCATTTCGCTGGTGTCTCGGCACCACCGGGGTGATACGAGAATATTCCTCTTTAGTTCATTCCGCTGATGTCTCTGTCGAACCTCTTCAAGTGTACCATCGAGGGTGATTCCTCCTGGTTTCACTTGATGGTAGGCACTCGAATCAACTGGTGTCCTTACAGGTAAGGAGTCGGGTGACCCAACGGTTCCCGCGCAGGGTATCTTAGCGGAACGACAGGTCAGGTGTATTCCACCGGTGTGCGGAGGGCCTGGTACTGTTCGTGGCCGACAGATATCCTGTTGTACGAAAGTCGAGCTCTTTGGAGCAAACGCGAGACAAGGTAAGGAGACGGTTCACCTTGTTGGTAACCGCTCGAGTTGGTGGGACGGCAGGGCAGGCACCGACGTTACTGGTGGTCCTGGCTGCTGTCGTTGTCCTCGACTCACCCAGATAAGGGGCAACGATAACAGTTGTCTCAGCAGAAAATAATAAAATGCTTAATGGGTTCGGCGGATGACTTGAGTAGCCTTTTGGCTTGTACGCACTACCTATACGTGGGATTATGGTGTGGGCCCTCCGTGTTGTGGTCTCGTTCGAAAGCTCTGAAAGACGTCCAGTTCAGCATTGTGGCCGGGACTGATCGTCACCTGTGGTGTACGGATCGCCCGCCTCACAACGACCCGGAGAGCGAGGGATGATAGGCCCATGACCCCCTTGCCCTTAGGGCTATAGACCGGCGGGGACCTCTCTGATGAGCCGTAGGATGGGCCTCGGCGTGTCGGATAGCCTCGGTGGGGTGTCCCCTAACAAGGTGTACGCCACCCTGGAGATCCGAGCGTGTAGTATGACACCAGTGCACCCCTACAGGGAGTTTAATCTATTCGAATAGCCGTGTCCACGGTAACAGGACGCTTTATGCTGAAGCCAGATCCTACCACTACAAACTACTACTATTAAACTGTTGGTTCCGGGTTTTCTCCCTCGCGGGGATGTCGAGGGAGGGAACTCGGAGGCATTGTTTATTATGATTACAACTTATTACTATACAATGCTGCAGCAACTTCTGCTGCATTGTTACTTTCATTACTGTTATATTAAACCGTTGGCTGATTCTTACCTCATGCTGCAAGACTCGTCGGAAGATGCTAGTCTTCGATAGGCCTAGCTTCTCATCCTTATTCTGATTTCTACCTTGCAGTCCACTATATACAGCCTCCCCTGTCCATTTGATACAAATGCATAATTGCTTAGTAGCGGACGTAAGAGTCGCGGGTATGCTAGATACTCACCCTTGCTTTATTTCCCCCTTTTGTTTTGCCTGATCGGACGTTGCAGTCGACGTTGGAGCCCAGGAGCAGAAGATCCCCGAGGCCGACCACCGCAACATGAAGATCCCCGATGCCTTCTACGACGTCGAGTTCCCCTTTGACTAGGAGTAGTTTGGAGGTTCCCAGGCAAGAGGCCTCGCCTTTTCGATCGTTGTTGATATTTGTGCTAGCCTTCTTAAGGCAACCTTGTATCCTTGTGTCTGTACTCATATACTATTGCTTCCGCTAACCTTGTGCTCTCGAGTTGTTGTATTCGAGCCCTCATGGCCCCTGGCTTGTATTAAACAGCTTGTGTTATTTTATTTGTAGAGTTGTGATGTGATATCTCACCGTGAGTCCCTGATCTTGATCGTGTACCTTGCGTGTATGATTACTGTACACAACTCGATTTTGGGGGCGTCACAGGTTGCCTCCCAACAAGCGCTTTCTTTTACGCCTTTAAGCTAGGAAAAAATCAAAAAAGATCAAGTTTTATCAAGAGAAAGAGAATAGCTAGCCCGTGTAACGGACTCAAAAGGTAACTTAATCTTCTTCCTAGGGAAGTGTTCCATGCCCTTTTTGAGAGGGAATTGAAATTTTATATTCCCCTTTTTCATGTCAATAACAGCACCAACGGTGCGAAGAAAGGGACGTCCCAAAATAATTGGACATAAAGGCTAACACTCTATGTCCATAATAGTAAAATCAACGGGAACATAATTGTCATTGAAAATGATAAGAACATCGTCGATCTTCCCCAAAGGATTATTTATGGAAGAATCAACGAGACGAACACCAAAATAACAAGGATCAAAAGGTTTCAGTTCAAACATATCATACATTCTTTTGGGCATAACGGAGGTACTAGCTCCAACATCACATAAAGCAAAACAAGAGAAGTTATTCAATTTAATTTTTATCATAGGATCCCAACCATCTTCTAGCTTCGTAGGTATGGAGGCTTCTACTCTAATCTTCTCCTCCCTAGCTTTAATGAGAGCATTAGTGATATGCTCCGTGAAGGCAAGATTTAATGTGCTAGTGGGGGGGGGGTCTCTAGACATTTTGTGTAACAAGTTAATAACTTCTAAAAGGGTACAACTATCAAAATCAATGTCACTACTATCAAAGGTGGTAGTGTTGTCATCTAGGCTCACTTGTTTGAAAGCCTCTATGTTCATAGGAGTTTCTTCTTCTATAGTTGAGGTAATAGCATCACCATTAATAGGTCCAATGGGACTAGGAGTGTGTTGGGTGCTAAAAGTTTGGGTATCCTCAACAACTTGGATAGTGGCAACTATGTGGCGTGTAGGAAGGCTCTTAATTCAATCTTCTTCCTCCTTTTCTCTAGCCCGTCTTTCTTTAAGTTTAGCCATCATCCTAATGTTATCATTAATTTGCACTTGGATAGCATTAATAAGAGTGGCCATCCTCTCCTCGGGGGGAGAAGTTCTAATCTTAAGCATCTCAATATCGAGGGCTAAGTTGTCTACCTTCAAAGAGAGATTATCTAATTTGTCTACTTTTTTCTCTACACTCTTGTTGAAGGCTTTTTGGGTAGTGATAAATTCCTTAAGCATTCTTTCTAATTCACAAGTGGAGTTCTTGTTGCTAGGATAAGTGTTGTTGTTCCCATAATTTTTGGATGGGAATGGTCTAGGATTGCTAGCAAAATTACTCCTATAAGCATTATTATTGAAGTTGTTTCTAGAGATAAAGTTTACATCTACTTGTTCTTCAGCAACCAAAGAGTTTAAAGGGACACCATGAGGATCAATAGGAGGTTGCTTGGTAAGTAGAGACATAATCAAGTCAACTTTTTCATTTAAGGAGGAAATCTCCTCGACATAGTTTACCTTCCTACCTGTTGGAGCTCATTCAGTGTGCCATTAGGAATAGTTGGTCATCATCTCATCTAGTAGTTTTGTGGCAGCACCAAGTGTTGTTGACAGAAAGGTTCCTCCCGTGGCCGAATCTAACAGGTTCCGCGAGGTAAAGTTCAAGCCTGCATAAAAATTCTGGATAACCATCCAAGTAGTCAAACCATATGTAGGGCATTTCTTAACAAGAGATTTCATGTGTTCCAAAGCTTGGGCAACGTGTTTATTATCCAATTGCTTAAAATTAATAATATTACTCCTCAATTGTATAATTTTAGCAGGTGGGTAGTACTTCCCAATAAGAGCATCCTTGAACTTATCCCAAGAATCTATGCTATTCCTAGGCAAGGATTGAAATCAAATTTTAGCTCCTTCCCTCAAGGAGAAAGGAAAAAAGCTTAAGCTTAACAATATCACCTTCTACTTCTTTTTACTTTTTCATATCACAAAACTCAACAAAATTATTTAAGTGTAAAGCAACATCATCTCCAGAACAAGAGAATTGATCTCTCATAACAAGGTTTAACAAAGCAGGTTTAATTTCATAATCTCGATGTCGGTGTCGCAACAAACTTGATGTTACAAAATCACCACGGGCAACAATGTTGGTGTTGTGGTCATCATGTTGTGGTCGTCGCCATGAAACATTATCGAAAGCATCACCGTTGCGACCTCTTCGAAGTCGTTGTTGTTGTAGCCGATTGTCAAGTGCAATATCATTGTTGTTGTTGTCGCTGCAACATTATCGGTTACGTGTTCATAACACAAACCATTATAACGCTCTTGCAACAACGCCTTTTGCAGTAGGCCCCTCATGGCACCTTTTGGGCTTGCAACAGCTCATTCGGCTTTGCAATAGCGAGATTTGACCATAGTGCATCTTCGCCTCCTCGAACTCGCAATAGGCCGCTGTCCATGGTTGCAACTTCACCTTTTCCCTGAGCTTGATGTAGAGCACTGTATTTTACAACATCAACATCTGACCACATACGTTGTCTTATAAACGTGGATTAACTATTCCGAGCTTAAATGTTCTTTTATGAACAGTAAAATAAAAATATTTTTTTGAGGTAACATTGACAAATGTTTTGAGTTCGTGACAAATTTTGGTCTTGAAATGATATATGTCTAATTCATGGAAAAACAAAATTGATACATCAAAAATGATTTTGAAAATATTTTGAAGTGTTAATTTTGTTATTTTTGTCAAGACTTTCGCAAATGTAATTTTTTGATGAAATTTGTAAGCATAACAAAATATGTCAAAGTTTTGTTATACATACCACTTTTTTTCTTTCTGATTTTACTATTTATCCTGAGTTCTTTTGAGCTCGGGAGTAGAAAAACTCTCGGTGTTCCTTGCATACTTCAATCTTGTGTTTTTACGTTTTTCTATGATTTTAGATTACTAGCTTAGCTGTGCTAAATTTAGTTTATTTTTGTTGTCATACTAAAAACTTAATTAGTAGTTTAAGAAAACCTCAAAAAAAATTCTATCCATATATATATGAATGTTAAACACAACATAAGTGGAACCATTCATTTTTTGGTGGAAATGGCCTATTTTGATTAAAATGGAATGACAGTTGCATATATCATCAGGGCATTAAATGTAAACACAAGTAATCTTATTAAACACGGTGACATAATATTATGATTAAGGGATTATTTCCCTTACTAACCACTAATCCTTAACGGCAATAATTCATTGCAATCCTTTTTTGGTTTTCGTCAGTATAGTATATTACTAGCCACATTGAATCTATAATACACAAATAGTTCATAACACTAACTTATTTCTCTTGACATGTGAGTTATCCACATCATCAAATAGGTCTATCTCTTTCCACTAACTCTTTCATTAAATTCATGCACACGCTTCCATTAAATCCGCATGCGCATGCAACCAATTACGAATAAATATTAACTTTTTATGCACGAGGCCTCACGATTTAGAAGCGAATTTTTTTATAGAAAATCAAATTATCAGTTACCTTTTATTTTATTTTTCTATGCGATTTTTTTATAAATACACATATGTAGTTGTTATCATTGTTTTAGGTTTAGCTATGAGTGATTGATACGCGAGAGATGATAACGGCTTCTCGCCCTTCGTTGGTTGCCCCAAGTGGAAGGTGAGATGTTGCGTAGCGGCAAGTTTCCCTTGATGAAGATACCAAGGTTGAGATCGACCAGTAGGACTCCAAGGTCGACAAGTAGGTGGTAAAGTGAACAATGGCGCCGTTCACAACTGAGGTTGCTTACTTTACCTGGACCTACACACAACAAGTAACTTTGCTCCCAACGAAGTTGAGAGAGGTTGTCAATCTCTCCGGCCTTGTTGTTTACAAAGGATCAACGCAACAGATAATGATAGTGACAGCTGCAACTGGAAAGTAAAAGCAGGAAGTAAATTGAGGGTGTAAACAGTGGTGGAAATATGGACCGGGGTCCCATGATGTTCACTAGTGATGTCTTTCTCTCAAAAGACGATAAAAATGCTATGCGAGGTAAACAAATCACAGTTGGAAAATTGACAGGATTACGGGCGCAAACCAAAGCTAACTATGCTACAAAAGAAAGTAAGAGGCTCAAAAGCATGGGAAGTACGCCAAAATGAGTAGACCGAAATCCATATGCATCTACTAATAATCATCCACCTTGAGATATCTATCCAGAACATCTCGCTGGTATTAAGTTGCGATCCCCACCCAAAGTGTAAACCCAAAAAAAAAGACAACTGCATTAAAGGACTTTGCATAAAGTAAACAATCTTTGCAACCGCGGTTACAATCACCGTTGTTTTCCCCATTGTGGGAACAACACATACCCTAGACTCATGTTTCTGTCACTCAAGCTAGTCATCAGGGGGCATGAACCCACAATCAAGCATAACGCTCCCTCTTGGAGTCACTACCTACTACTTGGCCAAAGAAATAAACAACAACGGAGAACATGCAAGAATTACTCAAGAATAAAAATATAAAAGAGAAGAACCAAATATATTACTCAATCACAATCTGAACATAGTCTCATAATCCATCAGATCCCAGCAAACTCAGGATAGCTACAACAGAAAAATTACATATGTACTTTGATCATGTAGGGCAGCTCACAAGGTCTAATACATGAAGAACAAAGAGGGGAGGAGATCATCACATAGCTACTGATCATGGATCCACGGTCCAATGTGGATTACTGATAACCCACAACTGTAGGGGATCGAGATAGTCTTCGCGGGTAAGAATAACCCAATTTATAGATTCGACTCAAGGGGAGCAAAAGAATATTCACAAGCTTTAACAGTGGAGTTGTCAGTTCCACCGCACCTGAGATACACTTACTTGCAACAAGATATTAATAGTAACTGTGATATGGGAGTGATGATAGCAACGGTAATAGTAAAACAGCGAAAGTAAATAACTAGTAACCAGCAGAATTAAAACCACTGTAGGCTAGGGAGATGGATGGTTGGACACTGCATGGATAAGACACATCATGTAATCCACTTGGGGAAAGGCACACAGAAAAGCAAAGATCATCTAGGCATAAATAAAACATCAGGCATGTATCCCACAGGTAGTTATACGTGCTTGCAATAAGAACTTGCACAACATCTTTTGTCCTACCATCCCGCTACGAACGGGGCCAAAAGGAACTTATGGAGATTAAGGTGCTCCTGTCAAAGAGCACCGGAACAAAGCATTAACAATCAATGGATACATGGAATCCTCAAATTATAGTCCATCCCTTTGGTGTCCCAAGCTGTCACCTTTGGGATCGTCGGTTCCGGACTATAACAGGTGCAAACAACTCATAGATAGGATCAATAACACAAATATATTCATGAAAACACATAGGGTTCAGATCTGAAATCATGGCACTCAGGCCCAAAGTGACAAGCATTAAGAGCAACAAGTTGAAGCAAAGATGATAAACACCAAACAAGATGATAGGCAACATGCCCCCAACAATCTGATAAACTATTACTTGATCTAACTCATCCAATCCCTACCATCCCCTTTGCCTACAGCAGGGAATTACTCACACATGGATGGAGAAGTCATGGAGGAAGGATGAAGTGGTGATGGTGATGATGATGGCGATGATCTCCCCTCTCCAGAGGCCAAAACAGCCTCCAGATTAGCCCTCCTGGAGAAGAACAAAGGGTGGCGGCGGCTCCTCGACGAGAACTGGGAAAACGACTTCTATTCTGCGGTTTCCGCGTCACGGGAATAAATAGGAGCATCGGCAGGGCACCAGAGGAGGGGGGAGGCCCCCAGGCGGACAGAGGGCGCGGCCCCACCCCTGGCCGCGCCAGAGGGGCGCCTGGGGCCCCCTGGGCTCCCCTCTGGTCCCACTTCTGGCATCTGGCTCCTTCGGGTGCGTGGATTTTCTGGTATTTTTCTGGGAATTTTCTGGGACGTCCAAAAATCCATTTTCCTGCGCACAATAAAACCATACAGACAGCTCTGCTGAAAACAACGTTAGTCTGGGTTAGTTTCGTCCAAATCAAGCAAGAATGAGGGAAAAACAATAGCAAAAGTGTTTGGAAAAGTAGATACGTTTGAGACGTATCAACTCCCCCAAGCTTAGCATATTGATTGTCCTCAAGCAATTCAGTACAACGGACTGAATGCGACAAAGAAAACTTTGACAAACTCTTTTGCTTAAATAGATGTATATAAGCATGTACTACGTAAAGAATTTAGCAAGTATCAAAACAATGCTATGAGGACAATGCACGAAGCAATCCTTCTTTCAAGTGATCAATCTCAAACAACTAAAATAAAATAATATGCTACTGAAAATCAAGACAGGATTACAATGCACAAGGTTTGAACATACTAGAGTGGTATTTCGCTAGCCTCCATGAGTGAAGCAAAACATAAATGCAGAAACTCCTCCGGAGTTTTAAAGGAGACTAGAACTAAGAAATTTCAGAATAAATAATACCACAATCATGCAAAAGACAATGTAGTACTTTGGGACAATGCACATTACAATCAGAATGAAAATTATGCTCTCCTAGTTGGTTCTTTGAAGAAAGAAGGTGGAGACTCTCGAATCGTGGAGTTTGATGGAAAGGTTGAAAACCCATGGTTGGAAGCAAAGACTAAACATGTACCAGAGCTCTTGGTTTTGAAAGCAGAGATAAAAAGTGTTTTGGGAGGTGCATGCTTTGTCAACGAATGCTAGTAGACAACTCAATCGCCTCTTACGCTAGACATGTTTCGAGGAACGGCTCCCAAGATGGAGACGATCACATCCCCTTAATCTCCTTTGTTTATCACTGCCAAAGTTTTCTGATTTCTCATAGACAAAGCGTGAAGGAGGGTTTGTTGGTTGTGATTATCTTTTGTGAGTTGGGCGCACTCATGCCAGTCCCTCCTCGTATTAGGGGTTTGCAGATTAGACATGCAATCCCGGAATAAAACATATCTAACATAAGACGGTCATGAGTTACCTACTACTTCCTCATGAGCTAAAACAGAGGCACAAATTAGGAGTGCTTTTGAATAATTTCGAGATGGTACAAGAAAGTCTTCGTTAGGATGGCCGGTAAATACCACATAGGAAGGTATGGTGGACTCATATGGAAAAACTGGTTTCAAGGATTTTGGATGCACAAGCAGAAATCCTCTTAGTGCGAGCGAAGGCTAGCAAAAGACTGGGAAGCGACCAACTAGAGAGCAATAACAGTCATAATCATGCAGAGCGACAAAGTAACATTGAATCAGGCATGAAAATGATATGACCATTCTGAAATTCAAAGATCATCAAGGCATAGTAGACTTTTTAGTCATAAACATGTGTAAGCATGTGCCATGTCAATCCAAGAATTCTCCAAAGGGAAATACCACTTCAGTATGCCAAACCATGAACAATGCAATGCATGTAAATCATTTCAACAACACATTATGTACTCTATCTATTTGGGATTAGCCACAAAGAAATCATGAACACTCGGAAAGCATTGTAAACATAGCACTATGTCGCTACAAGCTGGTCTCTAGTTCATAAGTACAAGCATATGTACAAAAGTAGAAACAAAAAGAGTTCATACCGATTTTCCTTGTTGCATCCCTTTCGTCGATCTTCGTCATTACTGCCTTGTCACTTGCACGATCGAACGTAGGAAATATAATCAAGTGCAAATGCCATCACGGACTCGAGCTGAACTCTGCAACAAAGCAAACTAAAGAGAGAAAAGAAAATATTTTTGGATTTTTCAAAGGTTAAACGAAAGAAAAAGAAAAGAGAAATCTTGTTGCTTTTTTGAGAAATAAAAGAACAAAGAAGAACGGGCAAAAACTTCGAAAAGATCAAAGCAAACAAAATAAAAAATGGATAATACAATGGAAAGGTGAGAAGGGCACATACTCCCCCAAGCTTAGGCTTTTGGCCTAAGTTGGTAGCAGCTACTGCCCCTAGGAGCCTCCTGCTCCGGGGTAAGGGTAAGTCTAGGAGTCGTATGAGCCCTCCGGTGCGTACACCAAAGTCCTCGGATCCTCCCATGAGGAAGGCCCTGCGCTCCAGGCGGAAGAAGATCCCTCACCATGCTCGGTGAAGGTCTCTCCCTGGAAAGGTGTGAACTCACCATGCTCCTCCTTATCGGGCACAACCCCCTCCATGGGGTTACGCGACTGGTAATTAGCCAAGAACTCATTGATTTTAAAAAAATCCTATGGAATCATAGGTTCTGTCGTTCCCACTGCTTCTACTTGAATGGTTAGGTCTGAATCCCGCAATGGAGCTTCCAAAAAATTTCTTTCCGAGTTAATTTTCTCAGTTTTATTAACCCGGGCGGCTCTTTATTATTGCTTTAAATTTTTAGTTCTTGTTTCAAGTTATGGTTTTTAATTATCTATTATTTTTATTATATTGATGCTTTATCACATTGCCTTTTATGATGTAATTCATAGACCATACATAGTGGAATCCTATATCTTATTTATTTCCTCTTCCTTCTTTCTATCATCCCTCCCTTTATCCACATCCCTTTAGTTTTGCTTTACAACCTAGAATCCCATTTCGAACTGAATTTCGTTGACGGACCATCCATTCCTGCGAGTGTTATCAAACAAAAGTGGTGCAGGTAGACGGATCTCACAAGTAATAGTCCTTTCAAACCTCAAAATATAATCAAGGTTACCAAACTGGGAAGTCATGGTAACAAACTTATGCCTCTTCATAGCCGCAAGATCGAGACTCGCGTATGAAAAGGGAACATCATCAGGATGCGGGGTGCGCTCAAGAGACTCAAGGATAAGTGTGGCGTAAATGCCACCATATAAATCGCTCTTGTTACTGTTCGTAACAAGACGCCGAGCAATCAAGGCACCCACATTATACTCATTCTTACCAGAGAGGGCGTTCGCATAAATAGCAAAATCTGGTGCAGAACCATTGCTCGTGTTGTCAAGAGCCAACACCCCTCTAGCAACAAAATACGCAAAATACCTGAGGTGTGGAAACAAGATGCTGGAAATCTTCGTGCGCCGAATGTCGGTCTCCTCCTGGCAGCAAAGGGAGTTGAAGAGGGTCCTCAACCTAGAAGGCTGCATGGTCATCTTAGTTGTCTGACCAACGTTCGGCACACCTATTATATCACAAAACTGTGCCAAAGACATGGTTATGAGATCATTATAAAGTTTGAACTCGACGGTTCCAGCATCATGTTTATAACAAAAAATGTTGACAAAACAGGAGGTAAGCTTTTTGTATTGTACCACACGACATAAAGCTAGCCGTGTCAAACCTGCATTGGCACAAAGGCCATAAAATTCCTCCTTAATTCCTGCAGCTGTAAGAAAAACATCGCACAGATACATCATTGCACATGCTGGCTTTGTGTCTTCCAATAGCTCCAGGGGCACATGATCTTCATTGTAGCTCACCTTAACTGCTGAGGGTAAAGCTGCAGCTCTAGTGACTCGGTCGGAGTGCTCAGGCTTCTTCTTCCCAAGCCACCCCTTTGCTTTTCCAAAGAAACTCATTTCTGAAAAAAATTAAAATTAAAAAAAACAAGGATTTAAACAAAGTGAGTTGAGGCAAACTATTCTACTCACTTACCTAAGGCATAAACTTGCATCAAAACTTGGAAAATAAATTTCTACACATGCATGCAAGCTCATAAGAACAGCACCAAGAGTTACTAAATACTCACAAGTGAAGCCACCAATCAAAATTCTAATTGGAGGGGTGAAGGAGTTAGATACCAGGGAGTATTTGCCCAAAATATCAGCTCAAATGATGGGTCGTAGAGAGAGATCGAAATTCTGTACGGAGAGCAGCAAGAACGCAAGAACAAAGTGCAGAACTCGTGTTTTTTGAGAGAGAGAAGGGAGGAGGAAGAAGACTTACCTGGCTGGCTGCCCTATGGGCCCCAGGCGCCCTGTGGGCGCGGACAGGGGGCAGGTGTTGGGTCTCGCAGCAGAAAACAATAATTTTTCTAACTAGCGTCGCCCTTAACCCAAGATCTATCTAGCTGTAATGCCGTAACAGAAAGACTTGCGGAAACATACCTCGGGGTGTAGTCCGTTGCGCGGGAAACGTTCCCGCAAACGTGGTTGATGAAGCCGTAAACCTTTCACAGCCCCCTGGCTGTGTTAGCACCCTGTTGGGTGGTAGTGCCGCACGTGCAGCACCTCGTAGTACTCGCACACGTACGGACTCGATGACGACCTCCGTTCTCCGATCCAGCGAAGGTGGCGGAAGTAGACCTCCCGGAACCGGAGTTTCGGCAGCACGACGGCGTCCGCGTAGCAGAGAAGCCTCAATCCCAGCACAGGTTCCAGACAAGGGGACCCCGGCTTGAGAGAGACGAGAGAGGGGAGAAGACCGGTGAAAACCGATCTCAATTCGGAGTAATAATGAATTATCTGCGAATTTTTCTGTGTTCAAGAAGTGCACCCCTGCCCATCTTTATATAGGAAGACGGAAGGAGTTGTAAGGCCCCCGATGCGGTGCTAACTCGAGTTAGTCGCTTTCGCGCCTCGCTCAAGTTAGCAGCGCATAAAGAGCCACCGACTCACGACACTCGCACTCGTGTCGCTGCCGGATTCTCAACAACAAGTATAAGAACGAAGAACTTTAACTAAGACATAAATATATAGAGTCCAGGGCATACATCACCACTGGATAATTATTACATCACCTCAGAGGTCCGTGGACCCAACAGTACATCATGCGACAAGCGGAAGACAAACACGACCGAGTACGGTCAAAAGCCAAATTGCCCTAGAGAGGGCTGCACATAAAGAGTCCACCCACGGATCGTCGAAGCCCAACTGTAGGATCTACTGAACGAGGTCGTCCTCATCGTCTTCCTCCGGGGGCACCTCCACGAAGTATCGCCCAGTGCTCGGGTCAAGAAAGTACTCCACTGCAGCGGTCGATCAGGAAAAACATTAAAAGCACAAAAGGAAAACAGGGGTGAGATTATATCATTGCAGGATAACTAACTCCCTATGGTAAGATAAGATAAAGGTAAAGGTTGCAGCCGCACTAGCATATATGGTGGCTATCGCTCTATCAGAGTAGAGGTAAGATCCAAGAAGTACACGTGACATCGCGTCATAAGTCTGCTATCCACCTACTTACGTCAAACATAACACAACCTGGATCTTCTCTCGGTCCCCCGGGACGAAGAAAAACAACCAAGGCACTCACACGGTAGGCAAGTTTTAATTATGGTTCAGATTGATGTTATTCTATGAACAAGGAGTAGGTCTCAAGTCGTCCATAACCGCGGACACGGCTTTTCGAAAAGATTTAACCCTGCAGGGGTGTACCAACTGCCCATCATAGGCTTCGCATGTACGCCCGGTTTCCACTTGGCTAAGTAAACGCCTGAAACTCCGGAACGTCAGAGTCCCTCTAACTAACAACACACGATTCCGGGTGGCCCCTGGGGAGTCGACATCCAATCCAAAAGCCGGCCAAGCTCTCGGATCGGCCTCTTCCGTATGGCTAAGGTCGGGTTTAGTCACACCTATAAATCAGGGGGCTTCCCTAGCTCACCAGTGTGGACCAACCAGAGGAACTATGTCTCCGTTGGTCCAGGTTGTTTCGAAAACAGCTGGGGTACCAACCAAGCACACACACGTTTGCAAATAGTAAATCAGCTCGGGCGACCTCTAGAACTGTATGAAGCTAGGTAGGTAAGACAAGGGGACCCCATAGAATCCCACACACGATTAGGCACGCTCGTCAAGAAACACAATACCCGGAACTCGGGGCCTAGGTGACTCAAATGGAACAAAACACCTGGCGGGAACAGCCTGGTCTCCCATCTTTCGTCAAGTATAAGTTAACATCATCAATAATAAATATCAACCAACTTCGTTAAATAACATGATATCCCAAACCAAAAGCATAGGGTAAGCAGCAAGTTTTCCTACTCATGCTAAGCAATGGCTGAGCGGCAGTAACTGAGCAACACAATGTTTTGCTGGGATGTGGGGATCATGGCTGTTTGGTTTTGAGCGAGGCTTAAGCAAAGTGGATAGGATCAAGCAAACGTTCTAGAATACATCTAGGCAGGTAGGCAGAAAGGTATCAAGTAATGGTATAAATCTTCCCCTTGCCTGGGTAATCGGTCGTCGAAGCAGACGCAGCAGGGTCCTCGGGCTCGGAGTCGGAAATCTCCACGTAAGTCTCCTCGGCGGCCTCAGGTGCTAACGTAAAGTACCGACAATGAAAAGGCACGCAAGTAAGCAACGAGATCAACAAAACTCAAGCATGGATGATTGATCAAGTTTAATAGACATGGTGTGACCCTATCTACTCAAATTTAAATGGAGGTGTTGACGACACGTCAACAACTGCATATGCAATTACTTGTATTTTTATGGCTTTAGTCACATCCTTAACTTTGGTGTAAGTATCATGGTGACATGGCATGGCATGAATCAATAACATCAACGTAACAAAAGTAAACATCGTGAAAGAAATATCGATTCCGGAGACGGAGAAATGTGTCGGTGAATTGACACCAAAGGAAGTATCGAGGGAACAAGGATTGAATCATCTTGCGACAACCAGGCGAACAAGAAACCGAAGACTTTGAGTGGCCCAACATGTGGAGGCTCAAAGTATCGACCATGATAAAGGGGGAGGTCAAGCGTTGAAAATGGGGCAACACCAAGATGGCATGGTCACATATGGGTTCAACTTCCCTCCATAGATTGAGAATTTATGTTTGCTCAAAACATAAATCTGAGGTGACCATCATGCTCAGTGGATTTTCCTAGCCCAGATGCATATGTAACATGTGCCATGTTGTTGAAAAAAAAACAAGCTGAATTTGAATTCCAAAAGGAAGGAAATAAATAAATAAAAGAAAAAGGAAAACAACAAAGAAGAAAAAAAAACAGAGGAAGAGCCTCTCTGGGCTGCCCCCCGGAGGCTGCTGGGCTGACCCAGCGGTCTCTGTGACCCGAGCCACTCGAACACAGAGATAAAAAGGAAGAAAAAAAGGGGGGCTTATGCGCCTGGCCAGATTCGAACCCGCAACGCGCCCACGCAGCCACTGGTTCCCTTGCCACTACGCTACTACGGTGCTCTCGACATAAAACAGAGGGAAATCCAGTTGTAGCGACCCGGGTGTCTTCTCTGAACTCCGAACACACGGCAGACAGTTTCAGAGAACGGGCGCAGCGGGCAAATTCAGGCGGATGTGGCCTCACGCACAGGTCTTCGACGCCACGGCTGAGCGGAGGAACGAGGAGCTGGTGCACCCGTGAACGCGTCGGGCGGCCGGGTTCTCGCCGGGGTGCTGTGACAGTGGCGCTAGGCTCACCAGAAAACGAGGCGGCCCAACCCTCTGAAACTTCAGGCGACATCCGTGCGACCAAGATGGCACTCCGGCCACGCTCTCGACGGCCAAAAGGAGCTCCTTTCGTGCGCTACTCGCACCAGGACTTGCCGGGCACACGTGGACAGACTCCCTCACCATGGGGAGGGCCACTGCTCGACGCCGGTGACACGGAAACAGAGCGGGCATCTTCGCGAGTTGCAACTGAGACGGCTATGCCTATGAAATCAGGGAAGGGGGCGGATTGGAAGCTCACAGCAGGGTGCTGGAGGACGCGGACGGGCCTGCCGTGGAGGAAGACGTCGCCTTCGTTGACGAAGACGACCGAGGCGGGGAAGAGGGGGTTGAGGCTCGGCCTTGGTCCTTGCGGCGAAGCTGCTGCTGGGGACGGGGAAGGCGACGGGGAGAAGAAAGGCGCTCGGCGTGCTCCTGCTTGACGATGCGGCGGATCGACGACGAAACGGTCTAGGTGCCGGCGGAACAGGGGAGGAAGAAGGCGGCCATGGAGGCGGCGATGGAGGAATCATGGAGATGGGGAAAGGAACCTAGGGTTCCAGGGAGGCCCCGACGCGACGCTTAAAAAGGAGAGGCCCTCACGATGGCCACGTCGACGGCAGGGAGCTCTCCTCTCCGGCCTCGTCAGCCATGTGCGAGAGAGGGGAGAAGGAAAGCGAGAAAAAAAATAAAGCGGAGCATGGCTCCATCCTCTTCGCGAGTTGGCCCGCCGGAAAGGCCAGGCCGAACTGGACCCAATGGGCCAGAGGCCAGACGTTTCCCCACTGGTGCTTTCGGAAAAAAAGAAAAAAAAGAAATAACAAAAGCAGCAAGGAAAAGGATTAAAAGAACAGGCTAGGATATTCAGAAAAACATATAAAAATATGTTTTGTAACCCTGAGCCTAGGTGTGATTTTCCAAAATTGGTTTGAACCAATTTGGATGAGGGAAAAACTCTCAAAAAAAAGGAAAAAGGAACTCCTTTTTAAAATGTGGAGCTCCTTTTTAAAATCCAAAACACCTTGAACTAGAGCCCACATTTTTGGTGATGGCAAAAAGGAATTGAGGTTTTTTAAAACCCTTGCCAAGGCAAAGGAAAAGGTTGTGCCAAGTTGGGGTTCAGGGGAGATCAAACATAAATGGAACAAAATCACCCAACATGTTCCGTTAACCATTTTGTTTGAATTCACAAGAAAATCAAATGAGCTCAAAACTCAATGCCATTTGGAATCATCACATGGAATTACATCAACTAGCATCATGCCAAGTTTCAAAGTCATCAGACAAAGTGAAATTCCATTATGGATTACAATTATTGCAAATGGGCTGTTACAGGAGTCAACCCCCCTTCCCTGGGCAATGTGGGACTAATCCCTTTCCAAGGGGGGAGGGTGCGGCTAGGAGGAGGGGGGAAGTGGGGCGCCACCCACATGGGCCCCAAGGCCCATGGCGCCCCCCTTTTTTTTTCCTTTTCCCTTTTATTTTCCTCCTTCCATAATGGGATTCTTTCACAAATAAGGCCCATTGCACTTTTTAATCTGAAATAAATTATTATTAATTATTAATTCACTTAATTAATAAATAATACATATTATTTCATCCCTCGATGATCCGGAACTCCTTCCAGCTCACTCCGAACGTCCTTCGGACCAACACGAAACTTTTCCGGTACATCTTTCTCTCTTCTCCGGTAACTCCGATTGTTCCGATAAGGTCTCCGATATTCATCGAGCCCTTGAGTGTGTTACCCTACGGTCCGAGAACACTCCAGTCATGACCGAGACAAATGCTACGGCCAATGATCAATAGCGGGACCTGGATGCCCATAATGACCCCTGTGCATTCCGGAAGTAACCGACTGAACCGTACACGTTGTATACCATTCCCTTTGTCATGTGATACTAGATTAGTCCAAGATTCGATCAACTACATCCAATGCCTTATTTCTATCTTGTTACCGACAAATCTTATTCACTCGTTCCGTGATATTCATCCTTGTGACCTAGTCACACGCTGCGCAGCTTTATGGATGCAATCTCACCGAGTTGGCCATGAAGTATCTTTCCATTATATGGATTGACAAATCCCGCTCTTGAATCAACACTCCTCAACATATCCCATCGGATAGCCCAAGATACACCTTTATGGTCACCATGTTTCAGTGTGACGGTTAATTCACTCAAAGCATCCTCAGAAGATAGCAATTATGCGTGATCTCACGGTCAAAGGAACATGCTACTACATTCTGTAATTACAACACTGAACTTTTACGATTTGATCATGTTGCAATGCTTGCATTGGGTAATGTTCATCACGTCATTCATTCAATGAGGTGACCTTACCTTCAATTGACTTGATTGTCCATGATCGTGAAACCACAATCATCAGTTGACGATAAACCAGTCATCATGAGAGGCTGACTAGGAACTCTGGTTGTTTCTATACCACACCTGTATCATTGTTTCATTGATACAGTTCTAGCACAGTATGAAACTGGTCATGAACTTATTTAGATATATTGGAATAATCATATATTATTTGCCTCTAGAGCATATATCCAACAGTCTCCCACTTGCACTAGATAGCAAATAATCCAGCTGCATATTTTCTCGATCATAATCATCTTATCATACAAGTGTTTATTGATCATGCTTGCTCATGGAAGAGGTTTCGTCAACGATCTATACCCGTTCAGATTCGTATGTTCCTTTGCAACAGGTATTGGTCAACTTGCTTGATATACCCTTCATTATCTAATAATGCTTGAATTATAAGTTTGGCGGGAGAGTGAGACTTCTTATTTTACAGTATTCTCTAATGACAAAATGTTTTAGTCCCTAGGACTCCCATAGTCATGTATACTGAAAAATACACTCAGCCAGAAGTCTAAACTTCTTACGCTAAACTTTATTCAACCTTCTACTTCCTTAAGTAGATATTTATATTTTGTAGAGTTTTGGTTCGTGAAATTATAGCTCACATTTCCTTTCTATTCCTTTTGGTGATATCTCTAATTCATACAGACCCATAATAAGGCTTGCAATCGTAATCCAGTATTACATTCAAGTATATTATCTTTTCTATCATTTAGAGTATTGTCCTCAGTTTCTCTTCAGATACTGAATGCTTGGACTTTGCTCAGGTTCTGTGTTTTCCCAACCAAGCAAATCGGAACCTGTTCTTCTTCTAAGAACCTTTGAGTCATTCTGTTATTGGATTCACAACTTCCGTTTTATGGTAGAATCATATGTCAAAGGTCATATAGGATCACATGTCTCGAGACAAAGTGCATCCCTATTCTTCCATTAAAACATTATTTTGTGATATTAAGGTTTTACATCCTTTATATAATTCCTAGCCACAAAAACCTTTTCTTGTTTAGGATATCATTCCAATCCTTTTGATGTTCATTACACGTGTCCTAATCTATCCTTATAGATTTTAGTGTGTGACACATCTGTATTTCGTTCATATAAGATTCTCGTAATCCTTTCATCTTATTAGCCTTAATCTCCATGTATATCAACGTATATATATGAGATTGTTTTCACATATATCATCGTATATATATGAAATTGACATTGTGCTCCCACTCAAATATATCCGACATATATCTGTAAGTAAGCTTTTATTAAGTTTCTATTCTAATTATGTAAGACATAATAATATTGCTCCCAAAGCTCCCACTCAGAAAATGCTCTCTGCATTCCAAGTTTTCAGGAAGTCTCCAAAGCTCCCACTCTGTTTCATGAAATTGCAGTCCATCTCAATATTTTGATTACTTCAAAATCACTTGATCAAATCAAGGTTGAGAGTTTCTGCCTTGAGGTACTATGGTCCATCTTATCGAAACATTCTTTCGTCATGCCAATTGCTACTTCTCTTCAAATTCCACAACTTGAATGTGATGCAATTTCAAGCTATGGTCCCTTCATAGTGTTCGTGAATGAAATACCCATATTGATTTAGCATTACTACGCTTCCGTAGTCAATCATTATTGAATTTAGCCATAACATCTTTTATGTGCCAAATCATGCTTTATGTGTTGCCTCATTCTTAATAACTTCCTGGTTATTCGGAATGTGAAATAACTACTTTATTTCATAGGATGTGAGCCATCCCATATGCAACTCAATATGATTTCATTTCTCCTCGTTTCCTAGGTAACCATCAATCCTTCGTAATTTATGAGCAATGTCCCTTTTGTTTCACTTAAGAAGACTCATGATTATTGTTCTGTACAGAACGTATTCATGACAATCTTCTTATTTTTAAACTAAGGCTTTAACTTATATACCATGATCATCATCAATAGCATATTTCCTCTTCTCATGGAGTCATTTCAGCGGAACGTTTTCCGTTGCGTTACTCTGTTATCTGGAGGCAGGGTCAATCACCCTGGTCAAAGAATTCACTTTTCTCCCATTGGTTTATTCCTTGAGAACCATCTTCTCATTCACCAATTCAAGCAATACAAGTTTTGATATTTGGGAAGGTGTGTTTTACAATTGCTCACAACTCTAATACAAAGAAAGTTATATCATATAAAACTTCTAGAAACTTTCTAACACCATCATCATATGGAGTCATCAGCTTCATTAAATTCAGAATGGTTTCCTTATTTCATGAAGTGGGTGTTTTAACTTAATAAATTATAACAACTTTGTTCATTCAAAATAGCATTAGCGTAAGGGGAATGTATTTAGACCATACTACATTTTAGTATGACTACGAATGGTTCAGGTGCTTGAGCACTTTAAACTTCCATCTTAATTTGTGGCATTATTTCCACAAGTCTCCCATTTATGTCAACTATAATACTCATCACTTTGATCACATCATGGTGATTTGTATTCTTATATCCAACTTCACTGTGATTCCGTAATCTCAGATTTATGATCTTAATTGAATGCCTTGTTCAATTAATCATGCGAAGCATCTTTAATGCTTATTCATGCGCTTGGTTAATACATCATTTATGTACAATGTTTGGCGCAAGTTCTACTTTGCTAGAACTCCTTCATTAGTCATCTTGGTTGATAATAAATTCATGAGTTAATAGATCGAGTATCTAATGAGTTCATCATTTATGAATTCATCTCATGCATTTAATCTAACTATGACTTTTGACTTCGTTGTTATTCATAATAACTCAATCATTAAACATTGAATATCACTTGACAATTATGGTGTTATATAAATGCTTCTATCATAATATAAACTCAATTGCAATCATAGTATAAGCACACTTTATTCATCAAACTGGAACAACTAACTTGTCTCAAAACATGAATAACTTCGTCTTGCGAGATGCAAGACATATCACTAAGTGTTCATACTTAATCGATTACAAAAGATTTATCTAATACTCTAAGTATAATTCTATGATAGATGTCTTGGTGAAATCTTGGTGGCCATCAACTGTCTTGGTTGCCATCAATCCTGGATCGCACCTCTTCCCGTCCATGCAACGCCAGGCCCTGTTTTCATAAAACAGAACAAGTATCAAATACTTATTAAACTGCAAATGTTGTATAAGGGAACAAACATTTATAACGAGTATATCAAACATATACCTT
Organism: Bromus sterilis; assembly: GCA_950022295.1. Classification (NCBI taxonomy): domain Eukaryota; kingdom Viridiplantae; phylum Streptophyta; class Magnoliopsida; order Poales; family Poaceae; genus Bromus; species Bromus sterilis. Next base: position 274,331,386 of record OX465599.1, on the reverse strand, counting down.
CTCCATCAACAATTTCTCCTTCAATGGGTTCAACCTCTAAATCTCGGAGGTTGACCATGAACTCAAAGAACTGAAGGCTTTCACCTCTTCCGACATAGTCATGGGCAAAGTCTGTGTAACTCGGTGGAAGCGAGTGTAGCACCGTGTTTATAGCAGACTCCTCTGTGGTCCAATAGTCAAAGTCCTCCACGAGTTTCAGATGTATCCCATGCATCTTGGCTAGGTGAGTTTTCAGACAAGTGTTCTCTTCCATCTTTGTAGTAAGAAACTCATTTTCTAACTCAAATCTGGCCACTCTGAACTGATGTATAAACAATGACTTCATCATGTCGATTGTGTCAAACGTGTCCATATCCGCATATTGTTCACGTAAATCTTGCGGAAAGCTAGTTTCTATGACACTTTTAACCATGGCGTAAGTCCTTCGACGATTATGGTAATCAAGCATTACTTTTTCATCCATGTTGTCTACTGGAGGGTCTCCCATACATTCTTCTATCACGAACAAGAGGTTAGCTCTCTTGAGCACAGTCCTAAGGTATAAGTACCAATCAACGAAATTTGACCCATCATCTTTAAGTCTTTCACCACGTAAGAAAGTAACCAATCCATGATATTGATTCATGTCCATTTTAATTTTCTACAAAATATTTGCAAGGAAAACAATTAAGACTAGTTCATAACAATGAGTTCATAATAATCATATTATAGATGAGCTCACACTAAAACAATCATCCCTAAGAAGTTTTAGTGATTACATGATCCAGATTCACTATCCGTCCTCGAATATCACAACGGCCGACGGATTAGTTTCAAAGGTAGACAACTAGTTTGTGCGATCACATCCTATATGTGACTCATGCTCGATCTTTCGATCTATAGTATTCCGAGGCCATATCTACATATGACAGGCTCGCCAAATTGACCTTAGTGTTATATGCCGCTTAGAAAGGCCATATCGACATATGCTAGGCTTGCTAGGCCCAACCTCATGCGAAATCTAATGTATGTATGACACCCGATCGTCACGGCCTGCCTATCATAAAGAGAACCTTCCAGGTGGTGCACACTTCGGTATAATACTTATGTTTGGTATTTTATAAGGGATCATCTTATTTAATGCTACCGTCGTGTATCCTATACTAGCAAGTTTTAAGATGTATGATCATGGTGGCACTAAGTCTACAGTGTCTCTATTTAAGTTTGTTTCATCATGATGAACGTTTACTACTTTCTAGTAACACATAGCAAAGCTATCACTACATCAAGATTAAGCAAACAACAATAGCCCCCTCTGCAATATAAAGTTAGACGCCTCTATATTTGTATATTGCATGTTTTACGTGGCTGCTAGGGCTTTTCATAGATCAACCGTTTCTACGAACATTGAACCACAACGGTGATTATAGATTGTCTCTATTACACCCCGTACGAGGCCCTCCGTTGCAAATGCCATATCTGCTAAATTAAGAGAGACAGACACCCCCCAGAGCCACTTTATACGTTACAAGCTGTATGTCAAGCGTGGAACCAGTCTCGCGTAAGCGTACGCGTAAGGTCGGTCGGGGGCCGCTTCATCAAACAATTCCACAGATATAACAAGTACACGTGAGAGGGTAATAATCGTAGAATCAACGCCCACATCCCCGATGTGTTCTAACCGTACAGCAATACGAAGCATAGATCTAGATCTGATACCACTGTTGGGTCTCGCAGCAGAAAACAATAAATTTTCTAACTAGCGTCGCCCTTAACCCAAGATCTATCTAGCTGTAATGCCGTAACGGAAAAACTTGCAGAAACATACCTCGGGGTGTAGTCCGTTGCGCGGGAAACGTTCCCGCAAACGTGGTTGATGAAGCCGTAAACCTTTCACAGCCCCCTGGTTGTGTTAGCACCATGTTGGGTGGTAGTGTCGCACGTGCAGCACCTCGTAGTACTCGCACACGTACGGACTCGATGACGACCTCCGTTCTCTGATCCAGCGAAGGTGGCGGAAGTAGACCTCCCGGAACCGGAGTTTCGGCAGCACAACAGCGTCCGCGTAGCAGAGAAGCCTCAATCCCAGTACAAGTTCCAGACAAGGGGACCCCGGCTTGAGAGAGATGAGAGAGGGGAGAAGACCGGTGAAAACCGATCTCAATTCGGAGTAATAATGAATTCTCTGCGGTTTTTTCTGTGTTCAAGAAGTGCACCCCTGCCCATCTTTATATAGGCAGACGGAAGGAGTCAACCCCCCTTCCCTTGGCAATGTGGGACTAATCCCTTGCCAAGGGGGGAGTGACGGGGATCAACCCCGACAAATCCCATGGTCAGGGACCCTGGGTTAGTCATGAGATTGCACAGGTTGGACGATAGCTCGTCGGCAAACAGGAAGGCTCGCTCCTGCTCGATATTATTAATGGGGGAGATGTGATTACAGTGGAGGCCAAGGCTGGAGCGCTCAAGGCTTGGGTTACAGGTGATATTAGATGTCTTTAGCGTCGCCCCTCCTAGCCCTTATATACCGGGCTAGGTCTCGGGGAGTTTATCTACGTTTACATGTGAGTTATCCTAACCCTAGCTTGCTCCGTACGGCAGGTCTTGGCACCTTCCTTGTGAGTCGCAGACTCCTATGTCGGTGCCAACTAGCGGGCCGAGGCTGTATCTTCATGGGCCTTCTGCCTTCATGGACACCAGGTAGGCTCATCCGTAGGAGTCGTGGGGTCACCCCCTCGTCAGTAGCCCACGAGTGCCTGGGGGACTCGGAGAGTCGCACAGGGACTCGAGTACATTCATTCGTCGGTTATTGGTATGCGCGGTTCATCCGCGGGTCGCTGGCATTCTGGTGGCCATGACAAAACCTGTTTCGAGGGATGCTAAGCTGAAAGGGCCCAAGGAGTCGACGGGTCGAGCCTTGGTGAATTGCACTAGGGAAAATACCACAATAGCCCAATCAAACCCACGTCCCTCGACGTGAGCTTCGAACACTGGTGTCGAGCAAAAGTCCGGCCGCTTCAGGTCTTACGGTGTTCATTTGCCGCCAGTAATGTGTACAGCCTAAGGCGCATCCGCCCGACTTTTCTATCATGCGCAGCGCATGGGAAAGGTTGGGAGTGAAATCGCTCTTCGGCAAGTCCCAGCCCGGCCGTACTTCGCAGCGGGGTCTTACGTACACGCTAATCTTGCGTGGCATCTGGGCACAGTGTATCGTGTTCCAGGAATGCGTCTTTTTGAGGCGCGGAGCCTTATAGCATTGCACCCGCTTGGAACAAAACATCAAGCGAGCTGTTCACTCATTCACCCGAGGAGCTTTGTTTCGAGTGCTCAGTCAGGGGGATTTTCACGAGTAATCACTCGAATGCCGTTTCGGCTCTTGAGGTGAGGGAGCACCTAAGACTCTTAGCGCCGCATGTTCTTGGCGAATGCATGTTTGTCTTACGTCGGGTTGAGGGAGCACCCGAGACTCTCATAAGTGCGAGTGGTCACTCGAGCACATGGCTGACCTTTAGGGTGAGGGAGCACCCGGGACTCTTATGATGTACTCTCCCGATGGGAGTAAGATGTTTTTCTTTCCTTATGGAAAAGATCTGAGAGATGGAATCTCAGGGCTTTGATGTCTGTTTGGTTTTCTTCGCTGCTTGTCATGGATAGCGATGCCTCTGTTTGATGGCTATCAGGGATGCGCTGCCAGTGAACCGTCACGTCTTCAGGACCGGACATAATAATGGCCGCTGTGGCGTGCGGCAGGCGTCGGTTGAGTTTCCCATACGCGCGTTGGAAACGCGCGCGAATTGACGCGTCTTGCGTACAGTGCGTCCCGTGGGAAAGAATCTTCGTCTTGGGGTCCGAGACAGCTGGGACGTTTAGTCTTTGAATTAATTGCTGCTGTCGTCTTGGCTTCTCTGTTTCTTTGAGGATTATTGTTCTATAAATAGGCCTTTCTCTTCCACGCCTCTATCCAACTCGCTGCTTTGCATCTTCCTTCATCTCTTCTTTCGCTCATGGTTCCCAGGCGAGGTGTTGGCCGTGGCCGTGTTCGTCGTGGCCGTGGTGGCTGCACACCACGCTCATGCCGTGGTGGTCGCCATGGTACGGCGCCAGTGCCTTCCTCCTCTCCCTTGGAGGAGGGATTTTGGCGCTATGATTTTCTTTTATGTGTTCGTGGCCAAAGTGCCAATCGCATTCTTCTTCCCTCTGCTTTTTCCGCCATTGTCTCTGAGCGTGGCTTGGATGGCTTGCTTCTGCATCTTCAAGGGAGCTGTCGATCTCCTTCTTATGTTGACTTGGAGGTTGATAGTTCTCGCTTGATTTTTCATTGCTGTGGTTGGAGTTTGTTTGCTCGGCGGTTGAATTTGCGAGATGGCGATATGCTAAGCTGTCGCTTTGATGGCGAAAGCACTGTCACTGTCCGCGCATTCGATCCGAGTGGCAATAGCATGGATCCACATGGGCAGGAATCGAGCAGCGACAACTCCACAAAGTCGAGGAGTCCTTCGCCGGCGTCTTCGACTGCTTCTTCCTCCAGGAACTCGTCTGGTGCTGGTGGTGAGCCGTCTTCAACTGCTTCCCCCTCTGGTTCTGACGAACACCTCGATGTCAAGCCACCGGTTAAACGAGCGTGGCAGGCGACCTTGTAGAACTGGAGGCAGCGGCGTCATCTTCGCCGGCAGCTTGGGCGGAGCTGGAGAAGAAGCTAGAGGAGCAGGAGAAGAAGCTGGTGGAGCACCGTCTCCAATGTCACCGCAAATAAGTCGAGCTTCACCTTTTGTTATGTCATTGACATCATGAGCCTGTTGCTTTGACTCCTCCTTTGTCTGTGGTGATGCTCTTGTACTAGGGTCGATTACCCCTCCTGGGCACACATGTAGAAGTCATAATTCCTTGGGTGATTCCTTCTTGTAACAGGAGCTGCCTTCTATCCAAATGTAGTTGAGTCCTTGTTGTACTGAAGATGATCCTTATGATGTAAACTGTGCTTGATCCTTTGCAATGGAACTTTATATTTTCTTTGGCACTGATAGTTGTGTTCGAGTCCTTTGCGACCGAGAGCTGTCTTCGAGTCCGTCTTTGCACTGTGGGTTCTATCGGGTGCGTGACAGCGCTCCCGATGGGAGTAGCCCCCGAGGCTACGCTTGAGTCGAAGGGTCGAGCGTAGGCTGAAATTTGTTTCCTTTGTCGCTAGTTTCTGTCTTTTATCGGGTGCGCGGCAGCGCTCCCGATGGGAGTAGCCCCCGAGTCTTTAGGCGATCGTTTGGCGATCGGGTGAAGACTGAATGAGCCTGTGTTCTGTGCTTCCTCCAAAGTTTCTTCAGAGTACTTGGGTGCTCCATCTGATTGTGGCCATGTTTTTTCGAGCCTTGTTTTCAGCAGGTGGGGCTAGCCGGGTATTGTTTGCTTGAGCGTTTTTTGAGCTTCAAACTGCGCGAACGGTCTTCGGGAGGCGATGGTCCTCGAGCTCCCGAGTGCTTGGATGCAGTGGTCGCGTGGGTGACGATAGCGTCCTTCGGGTGGGAGTTGTACTCGAGACCCCGAGTGATTTTGATGAAGATCGCGTTTGCTCGGGGGGATTTTGCTCTTAAGCCCCCGAGTGCTTTGGTTAAGATTGCGTAGGCGATGGCGTTGCTCGGGGGGATTTTGCTCTTAAGCCCCCGAGTGCTTTGGTTAAGATCGCGTAGGCGATGGCGTTGCTCGGGGGGATTTTGCTGTTAAGCCCCCGAGTGCTTTGGTTAAGACCGCGTAGGCGATAGCGTTGCTCGGGGGGATTTTATTCTTAAGCCCCCGAGTGCTTTGGTTAAGATCGCGTAGGGGATAGCGTCTCTCGGGGGGATTTTATTCTTAAGCCCCCGAGTGCTTTGGTTAAGATCGCGTAGGCGATAGCGTCTCTCGGGGGATTTTATTCTTAAGCCCCCGAGTGCTTTGGTTAAGATCGCGTAGGCGATAGCGTCTCTCGGGGGGATTTTATTCTTAAGCCCCCGAGTGCTTTGGTTAAGATCGCGTAGGCGATAGCGTCTCTCGGGGGGATTTTATTCTTAATCCCCCGAGTGCTTTGAGATGGCAGTATTTGGGCAACATTTTTTTATTGCCGTCAAGCGGTTACATGAGTTGCCAGTCATGTCTGACCGATAGGGGCTATGGATAGAACAGTCGCAGGTTTGCTACGTTCCATGGGTTGCCCACGTCCTCGTCTGTCTTCGGGTTCCTCATCCTGTAGGCGCCACCTCCGATGACTTCTAAAATTATGAATGGTCCTTCCCATTGGGGGGCAAGTTTATGGACATTCTCTTGTATTAGTCGTAGGACTAGGTCACCTTTGTTGAAGGTTCTAGTGCGCAATCGACTGCTTTGGTAGGTACATAGTTTGTCCTGGTATCCCTCTGATTTTGCCAGGGCTGCGTCTCTTGCTTCGTCGACCGTATCTTTGTCATCTTGTAGTGCTTCTTCTGCTTCTTCTTCTTCGTATCCGGTGACCCGAGGTGCTCCGAACTTGAGATCATGTGGTAGGACTGCCTCTGCCCCGTACACCATGAAGATGGGTGTGTACTGGGTCGCGGTGTTTGGTGTAGTACGTAGACTCCATAGGACCGCGGGGAGTTCTTCTACCCAGTTGCCGGCGGCTTGCTCGAGTGGTGCGAGGAGCCGTTTCTTGATTCCCCCGCATACAAGGCCATATGCTTTTTCCACCTGGCCGTTGGACCGCGGGTGCGCGACTGATGCATAATTAATTTTGATGCCCAGTTCTTCGCAGAAGGTCTGGAACTCTGCGGCTGTGAAGTTCGTTCCGTTGTCCGTGATGATGTTGTGTGGTATTCCGAATCTGAAGATGATCGACTTGATGAAGTTGACAGCCGTGAGGGCTGTGGAGCTGGTGATGGGCACTGCTTCGATCCATTTAGTGAACTTGTCGACTGCGACGAGCAGGTGTGTCCTTCCGCCCTTTGATGATTTCTTGAGTGGGCCCACCATGTCAAGTCCCTAGGTGGAGAACGGCCAGGATAGTGGTATGGTCTTGAGTTCTGATGCGGGAGCATGTGGCCTGTTGGCGAATTTCTGGCAAGCGACACAACGTCTCACGATTTCCTCTGCGGTTTTCATGGCTATGGGCCAGTAGAACCCAGCTCGGAATGCTTTGGATACGAGCACTCGACTGCTCGCGTGGTGCCCGCAGGTGCCTTCGTGGATTTCGAGCAGTAGGGCTTTGCCGTCCTCTTCGTCTATGCACCTTTGGAGTATATGGGTGATGTTGCGCTTGTATAGTTGTCTGTTGATCACCATGAATGCCTTGGATCGTCGACTGATGCGTCGTGCTTCGGCCACGTCTTGTGGTAGCGTGCCTTCAATTAGGAATCGGAGGAACGGTTTTGTCCAGTCGGGTCCTTCAAGCTCCGTCGGACCTATGCTGTCGGATGTGCTGGTGCTTGTGCCTTCTGATGGGGTTGCTGCTGCCACCTGCGCCATTTCTGTTGCGTCTTCGCCGTCCACGACTGCTTCAGGTGTTGCTGCCTGTACCTTGATGGATCTCCGACTGATGCTTTCGAGAAAAACGCCGGGTGGTACATCCCCTCGGGTCGAACCGATGTTTGCGAGCTCGTCAGCTTCTGTGTTGTTGTCCCTGGTGATGTAGTTGAGCTCGCAACCGTCGAAACTTCATTCGAGTTTGTTGTAGAGCTTTTGGTAGGCCGCCATGTTGTCGGCTGTTTCATTGCAGTTTCTCATCGTCTGCTAGACGACGAGATTGGAGTCCCCGTAAATTATGAGGCGAGTGGCTCCGCATGTTTTGGCCATGCGCGTGCCATGGAGGAGTGCCTCGTATTCTGCTTCGTTGTTGGAGGCGTGACTGAAGTTGATCTGGAGGACATATTTCAGCTTTGTTCCTTTAGGGGAGATGAGCACGACTCCTGCCCCAGCTCCTTGTTGTCTCTTGGACCCATCGAAGAACATTGACCATGAGCTTGATAGGTCTGGAGGGCCTGGCGTCTGTACTTCCGTCCACTCGACCAGGAAATCTGGGAGTACTTGGGCTTTAATGGCTGTTGGGTGCTTGAACTGCAGGTCCCGTGGGCTGAGCTCAATGTTCCAATCGGCGACTCGCCCGGTTGCTCCAGGGTTGTTGAGTATGTCGGCGAGTGGTGCGCTGCTCACGATTGTGATGGGGTGCTCGTCGAAGTAGTGGGACACCTTTCTTGAGGTCATGACGATGGCCAGTAGTAGCTTCTGATAGTAAGGGTACCGCTGCTGGGATTTGGTTAGGAGCATGCTGAGGTAGTACATTGGTCTCTGGATGCTCTGGACCTTGCCTTCTTCTGCGCGTTCGACGACGAGTGCTGTACTTACTACACTGCTACGTGCTGCCACGTAGAGGTGTAGCTTCTCTCGTTCCTTGGGTACCGCCAGGATTTGTGGGGTTGAGAGTGTCTTTTTCAGGTCCGCAAATGCTTGGCGGGCTTCCTCCGTCCACTTGAATTTCTCTCCTTTCCTGAGCGACTGATAGAAAGGCAGCGTGCGTTCTCCCAGCCTGCTGATGAAGCGGCTTAGGGCTGCGAGTTTTCCAGTGAGCTGCTGTACTCCTTTGACGTCGGTTGGTTCTTGCATGCGGGTGATGGCTTGAAATTTCTCAGGGTTTGCCTCGATTCCTCGGGCAGAGACCATATAGCCAAGCAGCTTTCCCGCCGGTACGCCGAATGCACACTTCTTTGGGTTGAGTTTGATTCTATATTTGTTGAGTGCCGTGAAGGTTTCGCGTAAGTCGTCGAGTAGTGTGTCTGCTTTGTAGGTCTTGATGACAATGTCGTCCACGTAGACTTGCACGTTTCTTCCTATTTGCTCCTTCAGGCAGGCCTGCATCAATCGTTGGTAAGTGGCGCCTGCGTTTTTGAGCCCGAAGGGCATGGTTTTGTAGCAGAATACGCCATAGGGGGTGATGAACGATGTGTGCTCTTCGTCTTCTTCCTTCATCCTGATCTGGTTGTATCCTGAGTAGGCGTCGAGAAAGGAAATTAGATCGCAACCTGCTGTTGAGTCGATTATCTGATCGATTCTAGGAAGGGGGAAGTGATCCTTTGGGCAATGCTTGTTGACTGGTCCGTAGTCGACGCACATGCGCAACACGGTCGTGTCTTTCTTGGGCACCAGCACTGGGTTGGCTATCCAGGTGGCTTTCTTCGTTTCTCGGATGAACTGAGCGTCGAGTAACCGATTGACTTACTCTCCGATTGATCTGTGCTTGGGCTCCGAGAATCGTCTTAGAGCTTGCTTCACCGGCTTCGTGTTTTGCTTGATGCGTAGGGCGTGTTCCGCGAATTCGCGTGGTATCCCAGGCATGTCGGCTGGGCACCAGGCGAATATTTCCCACTCGTCTCGAAGGAAAGCGACGAGAGCCGTCGCCTACTCCTCTGGTAGGTGGGCGTACACGCGGACTGTTTTGTCTGGGTCCGTCGGGTGCACTTGGTGAGTGACTGTGTCGCTGTCGATGCCGAAGTCGCGTCCGTACTCCCTGGATTCGCTTCGGTTCACCAGTGGGAAGGTACTCTTGTCCGTCACCATGGCTATTTCTCTGAGTTCTTGTTCGTCTCCGAATGTGTCAGAGATTCTGTGGAAGTCACGATCACATTGATCTGATTTGATGAAGCTTCCGTTGATCGTGAGGACTCCTGATGATCCTGACATCTTGAGCTTGAGGTAGGCGTAGTGTGGGACCGCCATGAATTGCGCGAATGCTGGCCGCCCCAATATGGCGTGATACTGCGATTGCCAGTCGAGTACCTCGAACTCGAGGACATGCCGTGCGAAGTTGCGTCGGTTGCCGAAGACAACTTCGAGTTCGATGACTCCGAGGGATGTGGCTGCTTCTCCTGGGACTACCCCGTGTAACTCGGTGCTTGATTTTCTCCATACTGATCGTGGGATCAGCATCTTTTGCAGGGTGCTGGCGAAGATGATGTTCATGCTGCTGCCTTCGTCCATGAAGGCCCTATCCATGTTGTACCCTCCGATCTGTGCATCGAGTACTAGGGGCGCATGCCCCGGTCTTGGGACTGCTGGTGGATGGTCATCTTGTGAGAACGTGATGCCGGTCTCCGTGTCATGTAGCTGGTAAACTTCGACTATGTTGATGCTCTCAGCTGCTCTAGCCTGCAGGGTGTGGGCGTCGCGTTGTGCTTGCGGTACCCTTCCTTCCTTGATCATGAGCACTTGTTCTTGCGGCGGGCTGTGACGTCCTTCCGGGCTTGAGGTCGGCGATTTCTCGGGTCGCCGATTGCGTCTGTCTTCTTTCTGCTTCTCTTTCTTGAGGTCGTCGGCTAGCTCGTTGAACAGGCGGCAGTCTCTCAATGTGTGACCTGACCTGACGCGTCCCCAGTCGTCCTCGAAGCTGTGGATCATGCAGGGTCCTGCTAGCTGTTCTCTAGCCGTGAGTTTGCTAGATCCGGCGTGCCTCTTCCTTCTTGAGATTCGGAAGATCTGCTCGTGATCCTCCGGGTGTTCCTGGAAACGAGGGTCGGTTTCGATTCCTCGACTCATGTCTTGGTTCTTGATGAGGTTGGCGAATTCGTCCGGTCTTCGATCTGGGTCATAGTACTCGCCTACAGGTGTCTCGGAGTCGCTGTCTTGGTTGGCGCAGGTGCTTGCGTGACGGCGTGTCTTCGGGTGGTCGTCGGCTGTGCGGCTGCGTGATGTGGCTCGTTCATTGGGGCTTTGCCGTAGATCTCCCATGCGCGCCTTTTGGGTCGTCGATTACTTCTTCCTGGGCGGTTGTTCTGCTGATCGCTGGATTCGATCTCGTAGTCATCATCTTGATGTGCGGCGGGTGCCCGGGCGGTGGTGGATTGTCGGAAGATTTGCGAGTCCTCCGCTGTGCGTCGCAGTTCGTCGAGTGGAATTCCTTCGTAGAGGCCCCTCGCCGTTCTTCTGGGTCGTCGACTCCTTCGGCGCTGGCGCTGCACTTGGCCGTTACCGTAGTATCGGTCTTGGCGCAACTGTAGCTCGAGTGGTCTTGATGGGGTGGCGGAGATGTCCGCCGTGATCTTGAATCCTTCGAGTGGGCTAGATCTGGTTCTTGCCCTTGAGTTGTAGCTTGCTGAAGACGGGACCGCCGAGATTGTGATCCCAACCTGTGTAGTTCCCACAGACGGCGCCAATTGACGAGGATCAACCCCGACAAATCCCATGGTCAGGGACCCTGGGTTAGTCATGAGATTGCACAGGTTGGACGATAGCTCGTCGGCAAACAGGAAGGCTCACTCCTGCTCGATATTATTAATGGGGGAGATGCGATTACAGTGGAGGCCAAGGCTGGAGCGCTCAAGGCTAGGGTTACAGGTGATATTAGATGTCTTTAGCGTCGCCCCTCCTAGCCCTTATATACCGGGCTAGGTCTCGGGGAGTTTATCTACGTTTACAGGTGAGCTTTCCTAACCCTAGCTTGCTCCGTACGGCAGGTCTTCGCACCTTCCTTGTGAGTCGCGGACTCCTATGTCGGTGCCAACTAGCGGGCCGAGGTTGTATCTTCATGGGCCTTCTGCCTTCATGGACACCAGGTAGGCTCATCCGTAGGAGTCGTGGGGTCACCCCCTCGTCGGAGAGGGTGCGGCTAGGAGGAGGGGGGAAGTGGGGCGCCACCCACATGGGCCCCAAGGCCCATGGCGCCCCCCTTTTTTTCTTTTCCTTTTGCCTTTTATTTTCCTCCTTCCCCTAATGGGCTTCTTTCACAAATAAGGCCCATTGCACTTTTTAATCTGAAATAAATTATTATTAATTATTAATTCACTTAATTAATAGATAATACATAATATTTCATCTCCCGATGATCCGGAACTCCTTCCAGCTCACTCCAAACGTCCTTCGGACCAACACAAAACTTTTCCGGTACGTCTTTCTCTCTTCTCCGGTAACTCCGATAGTTCCGAAAAGGTCTCCGATATTCATCGAGCCCTTAAGTGTGTTACCCTATGGTCCGAGAACACTCTAGTCATGACCGAGACAAAGGCTACGGCCAATGATCAATAGCGGGACCTGGATGCCCATAATGACCCCTGTGCATTCCAGAAGTAACCGATTGAACCGTACACGTTGTATACCATTCCCTTTGTCATGCGATACTAGATTAGTCCAAGATTCGATAAATTGCATCCAATGCATTAGTTCTATCTTGTTACTGACAAAACTTATTCACTCGTTCCGTGATATTCATCCTTGTGACCTAGTCACACGCTGCACAGCTTTATGGATGCAATCTCACCGAGTTGGCCATGAAGTATCTTTCCACTATATGGATTGACAAATCCCGCTCTTGAATCAACACTCCTCAACATCTCCCATCGGATAGCCCAAGATACACCTTTATGGTCACCATGTTTTAGTGTGATGGTTAATGCACTCAAAGCATCCTCAGAAGATAGCAATTATGCGTGATCTCACGGTCAAAGGAACAGGCTACTACGTCCTGTAATTACAACACTGAACTTTTACGATTTGATCATGTTGCAATGCTTGCAGTGGGTAATGTTCATCACGTCATTCATTCAATGAGGTGACCTTACCGTCAATTGACTTGATTGTCCATGATCGTGAAACCAAAATCATCAGTTGATGATAAACCAGTCATCATGAGAGGCTGACTAGGAACTCTGGTCATTTCTGTACCACACCTGTATCATTGTTTCACTGATAAAGTTCCAGCACAGTATGAAACTGGTCATGAACTTATTTAGATATATTGGAATAATCATATATTATTTGCCTCTAGAGCATATATCCAACAGCAGGCAGCGCCGGTTGGCCGCCTGGGCCACTGGTGGCCCCCCTGGTCAGCCCCAGGGGCCCCTGGGTCACTCCCGGCATGGAAATTTTTAATATAATTTTTCTAGAATTTTTCTGACAACTTCACTGTTGAAAAAATTTCGAAGTTCAAAAAGCTGCGAAACTTTTTGAAAACTTGAAACAGTGATTAGAGTTGTGAAGTTTCAAAAACATACAAAATTGGTACATCAAGGAGAATAAAAGCTAAGGCAAATGAAAATATAACAAGCTACACTTTTTGCCTATATAAAACATGCTTACTAGCAAGGTTGATCAAGTCTTACCAACAAACCGGCGATATATAGAGCAAAAAGCCTCACCTCTCATGAAGTGATCATTGCACCTTTACTTTAATGGAAATTGGCCCACCATGATTGTTTTGTATTTGTGGTGCACATGTAGGGGACAATCCCATTCTCCAATCTTCACGGTCTCAATCCCATGCCTCTTGTCAATCTTCTTTGGAAAATACACCGTGTGTTCTTTGTCATTCACATTGAAAGTAACCTTTCCTTTATTGCAATCAATAATAGCACCTGCGGTGTTAAGAAAAGGTCTACCAAGAATAATAGACATGCTCCCATCCTCGGGCATGTCAAGCACAACAAAACAGTGAGGATTAAACAATTAGCAACTTCAACGGGAACATCCTCACAAATACCTATGGGAACAGCTGTCGACTTGCCAGCCATCTGAAGAGAGATATCTGTAGGGATTAGTTTTTCTAAACATAATCTCTTGTAAAGAGAAAATGGCATAACACTCACTACTGCTCCAAGATCACATAAAGTGGTCTTAACATAATTATTCTTTATGGAACAAGGAATGGTGGGTATACCTGGATCACCAAGCTTCTCAGGAATCTTGCCACTAAAAGAGTAGTTAGCAAGCATAGTAGATATTGCTTCATTAGTAACTTTTCTTTTATTAGTAACAATATATTTCATATATCTCGAATAAGGAGGTAACTTAATAGCATCAGTCAAAGGAATTTGAAGAAAAAGAGGTTTCATCCACTCACAAAACTTGTTGTAATGCTCTTCTTCTTTAGTTTTGAGAGACTTACCTGGAAAGGGCATGGGTTTCTGCACCCATGGTTCTCGTTCCTTCCCATGTCTTCTTGCGATAAAATCTTCTCTAGTGTATTTCTTGCGTTTGTCGGGTGCTTCTTCTTCTTGAACTTCGGGTGGATCATTCTTTTCACTATCCTTTTCAGGCTCAGCACCGTCTTCAGTCTCAGCATCGGAGGTATATATACTATTTGAATCATTGGAATTGTCAGCTTCTTTGTGCTTCTTCTTCTTCGGAGAGCTAACAATTTCTTCCTCCTGTATTTGAGAATCTTGCTCGATCCTCTTAGGATGCCCCTCCGTGTAGAGAGGATCTTGAGTGCTAGTTCCCCCTCGGGTTTTAATCCCGAAGGCCTGTATATCCTGTTGTGCATTATTAGCAAGCAAATCTTTTTGCACATTAGAAATTTGATCAAGCTGAGTTTGAACCATATGAAAATGCTTCACAAGACATTTAACATCATTAACTGTTCTTCCTAGAACATCAAGCAAACTTTTGATAGCAAGGGAATTATCATGCAACTGACTTTGTATCCTCTCATTAAAGTGATTTTGCTTCATAATAAAATTATCAAGCTCATCTAAACATTGATCAGGAGGCTTATCAAGAGGAATGTCACTTGCATTGAAATCTAAAAGAGAGTGTACCTCTACCATATGAGGGTGAGTGGTAGGCTCACACAACTTCTCAATAGGGGGTAGATTCTTCACGTCTTTAGTTTTAATACCCTTCTCTTTAATAGACTTCTTTGCTTCTTGCATGTCTTCCGGGCTTAGGACAAGCATGCCCCTTTTCTTTGGTGGTGGAGGTGGTTCAGGGACGGACCAATCTTCGTGGTTCTTGGCAATCTTTCCCATCAATTCTTCTACATCGTCCGGTGTTCTTTTCTTGAAAACACAACCAGCACAACTGTCCAAGTAGGATCTAGATTCATCAGTTAGACCACCATAAAATATATCAATTTATTCATTCTTAGGGACTCCATGGCCCGGTCTAGCCTGGATCAGACTGCAATACCTCCCCCAAGCTTTAGGGAGGTTCTCATCCTGCAACTGTGTAAAGTTATAAATTTTTCGTAAAGCAGCATGTTGCATATGAGCAGGAAAGTACTTTTCAACAAAAGATTGAGATAAGTCTTGAGGATTCCTAATAGAACCACATGGTAGTGCATCGTACCATGCTTTAGCACCTTACTTTAAAGAAAAAGGAAAAAGCTTAGTAACATCGAAGTGTCGTATCTTCCCATCTGTAGTAAACAAGCCACCTAACTCAGTGAGTTTGGTCAGGTGTGCAATAGCATCATCATTTTCTCTGCCATAAAAGGGGTCAGATTCAACCATAGATATAAGTGAAAGATCAATAGATAAATTATAATCAGGATCATTGATGCATATAGGAGACGTAGCAAAAGTAGAATCAGGTACGGTCTTGTTCTTCAGAGAATGTTTTTCGATAAGCTTCTTAATAGCGTCAGGGTCAGAGTCGTCAAACTCTGTTAGCTCCCTGCATAAATAATCATCAAGTATAATATAATCATCTTCAAGGAGTCTCTCCTTGAGTTTACTCAAATCGGGATAAGTGTAAGTCCCATCAAAAGGATAGCAAGTATCGGGAATTTCAATCCCAGTTTTCTTGGCAGCAGCAGCAATCTGTTTCTCAAGAGCGTGACTAAGTGAACCAATATCATCAAGAGTAGTAGAAGCATCATCAAAAGTATCGGACATAGTGACAAATTCAGTAGAGGCATCATGTGGTGGAGGTGAAGCAAACTTACTCATAACTGAAGGTGAATCAAGTGTAGCACTAGTGTTCAGAACAGTACCTTTTCTCGTACGGGATGGTAAGATCGGGACCTTGGGGTCTTCTTTCTTACCCATAGCGGATAAATTGCAGCAGGTAAAATACTTCAAGTAGACTTGCGAATAAAGCTATGCTCCCCGGCAATGGCGCCAGAAAATAGGCTTGATAACCCACAACTGCAGGGGATCGAGATAGTCTTCGCGGGTACGAATAACCCAATTTATAGATTCGACTCAAGGGGAGCCAAAGAATATCCACAATCTTTAACAGTGGAGTTGTCAGTTCCACCGCACCTGAGATACACTTACTTGCAACAAGATAATAATAGTAACTGTGATATCGGAGTGATGATAGCAACGATAATAGTAAAATAGCGAAAGTAAATAACTAGTAACCAGCAAAATTAAAAGCACTGTAGGCTAGTGAGATGGATGGTTGGGCGTTGCATGGATAAGACACATCATGCAATCCACTTGGGGCAAGGCACACAGAAAAGCAAAGATCATCTAGGCATAAATCAAACATGAGGCATGTATCCCACAGGTAGTTGTACGTGCTTGCAATAAGAACTTGCACAACATCTTTTGTCCTACCATCCCCCTACGAACGGGGCCAAAAGTAATTTATGGAGATTAAGGTGCTCCAGTCAAAGAGCACCGGAACAAAGCTTTAACAATCAATGGATACATGGAATCCTCAAATTATAGTCCATCCCCTTTGGTGTCTCCGAATTTTAGAATGCTAATAAAATTAAATAGATAATGATTATTTGCTTGATGTGTTTGATTTTATCTGGGTTTTAAAACTTTTTGGGAGTTTATGGAATATTAAAATTAGAGGGAATAAAATGACTTTCCCTAATATTCACCGTTGGTGTTTTGAAATTTATTATTTAAAACAATACCAACAAAACAAAATGAGAGAAGGTAATATGACTCCTTCAACATATTAAAAGGTTGGAAAATGTTTTAAATCATTATTGGAATATTCTTCTGAATATTCTAAACATTTTTCAACTTAAGGAAATTCATTTGAGAGGATATAAAATGACTTATCTCCCTTTTTAATAAAGTTGGAAAATATTTAGAATATTACTTTAAATTTTATTGAAAATTTATTATGAGTATTATAAATAAATCTAAAATTATTTTAGGGATTTTATAATGCTAAGAGAGTTTTTATTTCATTAAAATGATTTATTAAATATTTTAAAAGAGTTGAAAAAGTATTCTAATGGGATATTTTTATTTTACCAAATTATTCATTGGTGTGACAATTTTAAAATTTATATTTTATTATTTAGAAATGGTTTGGCAATGCTTTTGACCAAATAAAAATATTTTTAATAATTTATTGGATTTTATTTGATTTCTGAAAAGTATTTTATATTTAAGTAAAGTACTTAGAAAATGTTTTTATTTTTATTTTAATTTTTGGAAAATGTATTCATTAAATAATTTTCATTAGATTATTTGAAGAATTTAGAATTTTATTTCACATTTTTCTGATGTGTATTTATTTTTGTCTTATTGTTTGAAGTTTGAGTTTTAATAGAAAAAGAAAAAGTCGTAGCCCGGCCCAGTAGTTTTTTTTCCGTCCGCGAGAGAATTTGTAGCCCGAGTCGGTTTCTTCTGGTTTTTTTCCTAGTCTGTTTATAAATAGGATTTCAAAAATCCTTTTCTTTTCTTTTATTTCTCTCTCTCAAAAAAAAACCAAAATCAAAAACCTAGCCGCCGGGACCCGCGGGCCCCACCGCCGCCGCCGCCGGGCCCCGTCTCGCTGGAGATCTGCCGCGCCTTCCCGGCCAGCCACCGGAGCTCGCTGGAGCGCCACGGCTACCGCTGCTTCCGAGCCACCTCGTGCCGCGCCCCGGCCTTCCCCGCCTCCAGCGCCACCCGCCCCGGCAGCCGAGCCAGAGTTGCCTGCAGCCGAGCCGCGGCGCCTCCTGCGGCCACGCCGCCGCTCCTCGCCACGTGGTGCCGCCGGCCGTCCTCGAGGTCGCCGCCACCACCGCCCATCCCTACCGGCCGAGTTGTCGCCCCTCCACCTCGAGCTCGCCGGAGATCGAAGTCAACTCCGGCCAGATCTGAGCGAGGGACCCGATTGCTTTTTCCAAAGAAAGATATTCGCGGATAGGTCCCTGTTGGCAGAAAACACCCCGGCGCCGTGCGTGCAATATCTCCTTCACCGTGCGTCGGATCGAGGTGAAACTTTTTCCTACGCACTCGTGTTGTTCTGTACTTTAGCATGGTATCAATTTTTGCACACTTTGCACACTTTTGAATTTGAATTTATTTCAAATTCAAATTCAAATTCTGGTGGCCGTATCTTTTAAACCGTTGATCCAAATCGAGTGATTCTTTTTGCGTTGGATCACTCGTGTCATGTACTTTCTGTCTGTATCATGTGTACACAAAAATTCAAATGTTTATTGATCTATTTAAAGTCAAATTCAATTCAAATCTGAACTTGCTATGACCTGCGTTGTAGTATTTCCGTTTCACGTGATTCTTTTTGCATATCGGATCACTTGAGACATGTTATCGGTAAGATTCACACACCTTTTCATGTGGGCATGATATTCACCTTGAATTCATAAATGTCCATGATCACAATTCTTTATCGATGAATCTCTATCTGTTGACTCTCTCGAGGTCACTTCCACCGATCACCTTCGAGCACATCGACACCTTTGCACTTCAAAGCCCTTTTGTTTTGTTTCAAAAACCTTTGTGATTGTCTTGTTGATCTTTTGTTTTGTCCTTGTGATGTGATTGCTTATTCGAGTTCCTTCGGTTGCGATAGATTTGGTCGGAGTGTGAAGAATAGAGTTGACTGGAACGTGAGAGCGAAGATCTTCATCGAATGTATAAGGCAAGTCATATCTTTGATCATACACCCTATTACCTATGTTTTCAATGCATTAGTTCTTCTTCTCTTAGATTGCATGATAGGTTATGCTATGCTTTTTACACCCAGTAGTTCATGGAGGTAGGTCTGATCTTTACATCTTTGTCACCATCGTATGCTATGATATTGCTATGCTAAGTAGACGTAGATTGGGAAGTGAATCATTATGAGGTATGAGTGATGATGTAGTAATCAGGACCAAGATAAAGTTAATGAACTACCTGGGTGGGATGGATGCGAGTATCTTGGAGATGGCCAATGATGACTGCGGAAAGCCACCCAGGCTCAAAGGGACTAATTGTGTTGTCATACCTAGAAGCTTACGTGTGCAGCCACAAGCTATTATGGGCTCTGGCTTAGTTGAGTAGGTTGTGTGACCCCTTTTCGGGATAACTAGCAGATGTAGATTTTTTATAGGTGTACCGGTTATCCAACGGTTAAGGGGAAACACTTCTGAAAGACCATGTCTCGATCTTCCAATTGTCAGACACCATGCAGTGTGACGAACTACAAAGGAGGCGATCGAGTCTTGTGGGGTAAAGTGCACAAACCTCTGCAGAGTGTAAAACTAATCGATTAGGCGTGTCCCCGGTTATGGACAATTTGAGCGACTAGATGTGGTAATATTGATTTGTCTCATCATCTTTAATTAACTGATTGGTTTAATCACTCTGGGATTGGTTGAGTGGGGGTTCCCATCTCAATCGTATGCTATTGTAGAACTTGGTTACTATTATTCTATAAGGAAAATTTAGCTTTTTGCAAAAATAAATGTAGAAGCTCCACCAGCCAAATTGCATATATTGTAGGAAATTTTATTTCTTTCTGGGATATGATTTGCCGTACATTCAAATGTACTGACCCGTTGTCGGGCTGTAACCTTCGGTGTTGCAGGATTGTATACGATGAGTAAGTGATGCGATGTAGGGTTACGATGTCTATACTCAACTTGCCGGTGGAGTTGATGGACGCCACGAAGCTTTTATTGTTTTTCCGCTGTATTCTATTTGTAAGCTAGCCTTGAGCTATGCAGGTATGCTATATTTTAATACTGGATCTTCGATGTAATATATATGACATGTGGTTTATTCTTGATATTACATCATGTACTGTGTGTGCTAGCTATTGATCCAGGGACTAGCACAGAATGCACAGAGACTCCGGTTTGTGATGAACCGGGTTGTTACAGATGGTATCAGAGCCCATGTTGACTGTAGGTCGTGACCCTAGAAAATGGATAGGAAAAGCCATAGGAACAAAATTATTTTACCATTCTTTGGTTACTTACTCTCTCACTAGTATCTCTCATCTACCATTCATCTTCTAAAACTTCTCATCTTGTTTTACTGTAAATACCTCTCTGAGTTGCATACCCCTAAAGACGAGACATTTGAGAGGTACATCATCAACCTCGTGGATAAATTGAAGTTATGACCACAAGAACTAGAAGGAGTAACTTATGGTGATCAATAAGTTTTGAAACTACGAGAGGAATCTTTAGGATCAACTTAGCTGAGAAGGATGAAGCCTAGCATCAGACCAACAATTTTAGGTGAAGTTAGATGAACGAACTTCGCGTAGTATGATGAGATCGTATGTCTTGCTCCCGGAGGTCAATCCTCCCTCCAGCAGGGTGCCGGGAAGAGGTCTTCTGGCGCTCCTGATCTTGGAAGCGCGGTGGCGGTGGAACAGAGGCGAGATTGCGAAGAAGGGTTCTGTCTTCGGAGGTTTCGGGGCGAAGGAAATATATAGGCGAAGGGGGGAAGCCAGGGGGCACCAGGGGTCCAGGCGACCCCCTGGCGCGACCCCACCCTAGGGTGCGCCGTGAGGGCGCGTGGGGCCCTGGTGGGTCCCCTCCGGCCCCCCTTTGGAACTCTGGAAGGTTCCCGTACGCTGATTTTTATTGGATTTTTTCCAGAATTTTTGGAGTATTTTTAATATGGGGGAAACATGAAATAAAAAGACAGCAGAAAACAGGAACTGGCTCTGGGGTCCACTGAGTTAATAGGTTAGTCCAAAAATGATCAGAAGTGTATGAAAGTGTAGCAAAAGCATAGCAATATCACACAAAACATGCATGGAGCAAGCATAAATTATAGATACGTATGGGACGTATCAGTGATGTCTCCACTCTCTCCACTCAACATTGTTTTCATCTCATATCGTGTCTCGCCGGTATATTCTCAAGGTAATAAATTAATAAATACAAAAAATCACACTCATTTCTAGATTTTCATCAAATTTTCTTAAATTTTTGGTCTAAACAATATTTATTTCAAAAAAGTTTTAATAATTAAATTATACTAAGTCTCATACATTATCATATTTTATATATTAAATTATTGTTAGTAGTTCTGCAGCAATGCGCGGGGTATCATATTTTTCTACTAATGCACACATCTTCCCGTACTGGTCACTCATCTAAAATGGCAAATAAAATACTAGAAATCAGAAATAAATATGCATCTATACTATCAAACTTTAGTCATGGATAAATGATAAATTTGAACATATCATTAAAATTTCATCACATGATCTATCACCAAACTACATTAAATTAACCACAACTATGTAGGGAAAATCATATGGCTATTGTATCAAAGATTTAAAACACATTAGGATGAAGAGACTACAACTCTGAATATTGCCATGAACCTGTAGTTTAGGGGTTGGACTACTCACAACTCATCTTGGAGAACATGGAGTGATATGGATGAAGTAGACATATCGCACCTTTGACAAAGTATCTGGTCATGTCTAGAAACAAAGATTGCCTCGGGAAGGTGATGTGGAAGCGGAGAAAAAATGATCGATAAATTACTCTAAGGAATTGGTGAATAGATAGAGTAAGGGGGGCATGCTAAAGGCGCCCCATGTGCCCAAAACCCTAGGGAGCCTCCAGGTCTCTCCCGTTGTGAATAATCTATAATGATGATCATTAAAATTTGTTGAATTCGCATAAATGCAAACACAATTGTTGCTATGAACAGGAAAAGAGACTCTCTATATGATGTCCTTGACAATGTACCAGGATGAGCAGTGATCTAGCATTGCAATGTCTACGAGGAAAAATGTCATAGCCATAAAAAAACAATGCTAACTCCAATGTTCATGAAAAGCAGATGACAATGGTAGTGCATATTTATTCATGTAACATAAATGGTAGTGCATGATAATACAATTGAAATGTCTATGGAAATGCCATATGTAGGTACGTATGTTGGATGGTTTGAGGACATATTTGGGTTTATGTGTAGGGGGCAAGAGGAAGCCCTCCCACAATGTTGGATTCACCAGTAAAGACTGCACCATATGTCAATATGAGAGAGGGAAATGTTGGATACCGAGGAGGCTAGCAATAAAAAGGTTATAAAGGTGAAAGCATAGATTCCAAAGTCTTGCATTAATCATGAGTAACTCATCAACCAAACAAGTGCCTCAAGTTATGTCGAGCATAGTACATCAAGTCCAATATCCCATAGGGACGGATTGGAGGGTTCAAGACCTACTGTTCACGTCTACCAGCATCAACAATGCTAGTCTACGATTGTTGCGCGTAAAATAAGCACTTTTAGCTTCTCAAGTGAATCCAATTTTTGTATTAGGTGAAAGAAATGCATTTTTTAATTTTAAAAATAAATGGGAATCTCATCTCCAATTTAGTAGTTCATGTTAGTCCATAAATCTCAGGGAAGGTGTGAGTTCATGTTAGTCCATAAATGTATATAAATGCTTCTCTTGTGGTATACAATTTATGGTAGCATGTAATAATAGTATCTACAATAAAGGACACAATCATAGGTTCTCCTCATAAGGAGAAACCAAAAATTCAATTCTATAGAAAATACGATGATTACTCCGGAGTCTATCAAAACAAACAACATGTAGAATTTTTTTTTGAAATTATTTGTAGAGTTCATAAAATTCCCACGAAATATGAAAAATTCTAGACATACGTGGTTATGTCGTGTAAAACTATTAACTCAATACCATGCTCTAGTAAACTATTCTAGTCTGCGCAAAGATAGCAAACAAGAGAAAACATAAGAACAACTACCATGGAGCCTAATCATTAAAAATAATTGCATAACTTGGCACTTTATTTACAAAAAAATAAGGGTCAATTTGCTGCAGTAAGATATCAAGTCAAATTATTCAAATAATACCCAATTATAATTGTGGGTTGCGTGCAATAAGCGATTTATTTTATGCCTTTCAACTAGGGACGATAGTTTAGTGATGTTCACATGGAAATGATGGCGTGGAAGTGATAATGTCTTCTCTCCCTTCGTTGGTTACCCCAAGTGGAAGGTGAGATGTAGGATAGCAGCAAATTTCCCTTGGTGAAGATGCCAATGTTGAGTATCGAATAAGTAGGACTCCGATAGTGATAAGTAGGTGGCAAGGAAACAATGACATCGTTTTAGACAAAAGTTGCTTCCTTGACCTGGACCTGCACACGACACAAATAACTTTGCTCCAAACGAAATTCAGAGAGGTTGTCAAGCTCTCCGGCTTGTTGTGTACAAAGGATCAAATGCAAGGGATAATGACAATGGTGCTAGCAGCTAGAAAGTAAAAGCAGGAAATAAATTGAGCGTGTAAACAATGATGAGAATATGGACCGGGGTCCCGTCATGTTCACTAGTGATGTCTCTCTCCCAAAAGACGATAAAACTGCTATGCGAGGTAAACAAATCACAGCTGGGAAATTGACAGGATTAAAAACGCACCGCAATGCTAACTATGCTACAAAGAAAGGACGAGGCTCAAAAGCATGGGCGGTACGCCAAAATAAGTAAACTGAAATCCAATTGCATCTACTACTAATCATCCACCTTGAGATATCTCTCCAGAACATCTCGCTGGTATTAAGTTGCGAGCCCCACCCAAAGTGTAAACCCAAAGCAACAGACAACTGCATTAGAAGAACTTTGCGTAAAGTAAATAATCCTTGCAACCGCGGTTACAAGCATCGTTGTTTCCCCCCTTGTGGCAACAACACATCCCCTAGACTCATGTTTTTGTCACTCAAGCTAGTCATCAGGGGGCATGAACCCACAATCGAGCATAACGTTCCCTCTTGGAGTCACTACCTACTACTTGGCCAAAGCAATAAACAGCAACAGAGAACATGCAAGCATTACTCAAGAACATAAAGATAAAATATAAGAACCAAATATGTTACTCAATCACAAACTGAACATAGTCTCATAATCCATCAGATCCCAGCAAACTCAGCATAGCAACAACAGAAAATTACATATGTGCCTCGATCATGTAGGGCAGTTGATACGTCCAAACGTATCTATAATTTCTTCTTGCTCCATGCATGTTTTGTGTGATATTGCTATGATCTAGATACACTTTCATACACTTTTGATCATATTTGGACTAACTTATTAACTCAGTGGACCACAGTGTCAGTTCCTATTTTCTGCCGTTTTTCTATTTCAGGTTTACCCCATATTAAAAGTGCTCCAAAAATTCAGGAAAAATCAGATAAAAAATCAGCGTGAAGGAACCTTCCGGAAACACCTGGGTGGGGCTAAAGGGCCACCACCAGGGGCCCACGCGCCCT
This sequence comes from Bromus sterilis, assembly GCA_950022295.1. Lineage (NCBI taxonomy): Eukaryota > Viridiplantae > Streptophyta > Magnoliopsida > Poales > Poaceae > Bromus > Bromus sterilis. The sequence continues at coordinate 274,307,250 of OX465599.1, read as the reverse complement.
GGTTGCGCGCCCTAGGGCTTGTCCGTGCTAGGGGGCGCCTGGACCCTTGGTGCCCCCCATGGATGTCCCCCTTCGCCTATTTAAATTAACAGGGTTAAAAACGCACTGCAATGCTAACTATGCTACAAAGAAAGGACGAGGCTCAATAGCATGGGCGGACGCAAAAATAAGTAGACCGAAATCCAATTGCATCTACTACTAATCATCCACCTTGAGATATCTATCCAGAACATATCGCTGGTATTACGTTGCGAGCCCCACCCAAAGTGTAAACCCAAAGCAACAGACAACTGCATTAAAAGAACTTTGCGTAAAGTAAAAAATCCTTGCAACTGCGGTTACAAGCACCGTTGTTTTCCCCCTTGTGGCAATAGCACATCCCCTAGACTCATGGTTCTGTCACTCAAGCTAGTCATCAGGGGGCATGAACCCACAATCGAGCATAATGTTCCCTCTTGGACTCACTACCTACTACTTGGCCAAAGCAATAAACAACAACGGAGAACGTGCAAGAATTACTCAAGAACATAAAGATAAAATATAAGAACCAAATATATTACTCAATCACAAACTGAACATAGTCTCATAATCCATCAGATCCCAGCAAACTCAGCATAGCAACAGCAGAAAATTACATATGTGCCTCGATCATGTAGGGAAGCTGATACGTCCCAAAGGTATCTACAATTTCTTCTTGCGCCATGCATGTTTTGTTTGATATTTCTATGATCTAGATACACTTTCATACACTTGTGATCATATTTGGACTAACTTATTAACTCAGTGCACCATAGTGTTAGTTCCTATTTTCTGCTGTTTTTCTATTTCAGGTTTCCCCCATATTAAAAGTGCTCCAAAATTCGGGAAAAATCAGATAAAAAATCACCGTGAAGGAACCTTCCGGAAACACCTGGGTGGGGCTAGAGGGCCACCACAATGGGCCCAGGCGCGCTGGTGGCGCGCCCTAGGGCTTGGTCGCTCCAGGGGGGCGCCTGGACCCCTGGTGGGCCCCTGGCTACCCCCTTCGCCTATTTATTCTCCGTGACGGGATTCTTCCAAAGATAGAACCCTTTTTCGCGATCTCGCCTTTGTTTCGCCGCCGCCGGGCTTCCAAGATTGGGAGCGCCAACAGACCTCTTCCCGGCACCCTGCCGGAAGGAGGATCGACCTCCAGGAGCTTCCCCTCCACCATGGAAGCTTCCCGGATGATCCGTGAGTAGTCTACCTTGGACCATGGGTCCATGATCAGTAACTATGTGATGTTCTCCTCCCCTCTTTGTTCTTCATGGATTATACCTCGTGAGATGCCCTACATGATCGAGGCACATATGTAATTTTCTGCTGTTTCTATGCTGAGTTTGCTGGGATCTGATGGATTATGAGACTATGTTCAGATTGTGATTGAGTAATATATTTGGTTCTTATCTTTTATATTTTTGTTCCTAAGTATTTCTTGCATGTTCTCCGTTGCTGTTTATTGCTTTGGCCAAGTAGTAGGTAGTGACTCCAAGAGGGAACGTTATGCTCGATTGTGGGTTCATACCCCCCGATGACACGCTTGAGTGACAGAAACATGAGTCTAGGGGATGTGATGTTGCCACAAGGGGGAAAACAACGGTGCTTGTAACCGCGGTTGCAAGGATTGTTTACTTTATGCAAAGTGCTTTTTAATTCAGTTGTCTGTTGCTTTGGGTTTACACTTTGGGTGGGGCTCGCAACTTAATACCAGCGAGATGTTTTGGATAGATATCTCAAGGTGGTTGATTAGTAGTAGATGCAGTTGGATTTCGGTCTACTTATTTTGGCGTACCGCCCATGCTTTTGAGGCTCGTCCTTTGTTTGTATCATAGTTAGCATTGCGGTGCGTTTTTAATCCTGTCAATTGCCCAGTTGTGATTTGTTTACCTCGCATAGAAGTTTTATCGTCTTTTGGGAGAGAGACATCACTAGTGAACATCACGGGACCCCGGTCCATATTCTCATCACTGTTTACACATTCTTTTATTTTCTGCTTTTACTTTCTAGCTGCTATCACCATTATCATTATCCCTTGTGTTTGATCCTTCGTAAACAACAAGACCGGAGAGATTGAAAACCTCTCTGAACTTCGTTGGGAGCAAAGTTATTTGTTGTGTGTGTGCAGGTCCTGGTCAAGGAAGCAACTTTTGTCTGAAACGGTGCCATTGTTTCCTTGCCACCTACTTGTCGTTATCGGAGTCCTACGAGAGACACTCTATACCTTGGCATCTTTGCCAAGGGAAATTTTCTGGTATCCTACATCTCACCTTCCACTTGGGGTAACCAACGAAGGGCGAGAAGCCGTTATCATCTCTCGCGCATCAAGCAAATTTCTGGCGCCGTTGCTGGGGACTCCGCTCTACAAGATAGGGAGTTGCACACTATCTTTTACCGTTGCTTTTTAGGCTTGTTAGTTTACCTTTCAGTTTTTACCTTTGTGTCTTTTATAAAAAAACAAAAAATAGTATGTATAGTTACTTGCTTGCCACCAATGCCTAACTTCTTTGAAACCAGATCCTATTGGCATAGAGGATTAACTAAGGATCAACATTATTATTACTAGGAACATCGCTTGTCTCAAAAGGGGATACACTTATGGAAACAAATACACCAGTTGTATGAGTATGCTAGAAACTTGTGCTCAATATGTAATATATCTTTCTGCAGGGATGAATCTTGTTGCTTTATGAGGCACAAACACCTTGCTTTCCCATTTGAGTACAATGATGAAGAAACCTTAGCTTATTATACTAAGAGAAATTATGATTTTGATGATGCAGAGCAAATAGAAGAATTTGTTGCTTATAAGGGTGCCTACGAAATTACTTCTCTTATTAAAAATATTGATGTTGCCCCTCACAAATCTGAGAGTCTTGATATACTTAACTATTGTTTGGAAAATTACGATGCAAATTATTATATTACTGATCATCCTGAGAGAATATCTCCCCCAAAGGAAGAGACTAATGTTTTGCAGGACTCTATGGAAGAAGAAATTGCTGAACCTGAAAGCTCCTTGGATGAAAAAGAGGAGGATATTGACGAACAAAAGGAGGAAGAATGGAGCCATCCATGTCTACCTTCTAATGAGAGTAACTCTTTGAATCTTACCTTATATGAGTGTTATGATCCTATGGATTCTTTTGAAATATCCCTTTTTGATGAAGTTGATGCCTTCTATAGTTGTGGCCATGATGCCATTATGAATGATGCTTATGGAGATGAACTTGCTATAGTTCCTCATGTTAAGCATGAAATTGTTTCTATTGCACCCACACTTGATTGCCCTATTATCCTTTTAAAATATCCAACTCATATTCCGGAGAATTTTGCCCTTATCAAGACTCAATGTGATGGGTTGCATTTATCCTATGTTCCTAAAGACCGTGTTGAGAACTATACACGTGTGCTTGTAGGTCATGAACAACATGATTTATGTGATATTTATATTCTTGATGTTGTTCATGATACTACTGAAAATTATTTTGAGAGAGGGAAGTTTGGTTGTAGAAACTTCCATATTACTAAAACTCCTCTCTTTATGTTGAAATTTTTTAAGTTGTTCTTTTTCCACCTTCCTATGCATGTCACTTTGTGCTTCTTTGATTTATTTGGTTACAAGTTTCCTAGGCATAGTAAGTGAGTTAGGCTTAAATGTGTTTCATATTTGCTTCTTGATGCTCTCTTTTGCTTCAAATTCTTATTCTAATGAGAGCGTCTTTTATAATCATCATGCCTAGCTTAAAGGCGTAAAATAAAGCGCTTGTTGGGGGGCAACCCAAGATGTTTTTACTTTTTTTAGTGGTCTTGATGACATTTACTACTGTAGCAACATCATTGTATCTTTATTTTCAAGCTTTGTACCAAGTTCTCGCCTCTTATGATAAGGGAATCAAAAGTTGTGACATGCTGTCCAGAAAACAGATTCTATCTGCTTGACGGAAAAAATCAAAACAAATCACAAGTTCATCTTTTTGAGCTGAATTTTTACACAACATGCTCTATACAATTGTGAAACCTTCATATGTTCAGAGGTTTTTGATTTGAGTTGCAGAAGTACCCCGAAAAAATTCTTTACTACCTGTTGTTCTATTTTTCACAGATTCTGCCATGTTTTGCCTTTCTTTACTTTTGCAAACCTTAAGCTTGCCTTTTCTTTGCAAAAACTTTTTGGAAATCTTTAGAAACAGTAGATCTTCAAGAATATCTTTATTTCGAGTGGAGAAAAATATATTTTATTAAGGGTACTAACCTCTCTAATCAGTTTATGATGAGTTATGTATGAAGGGAGTTTTCAAGTGTGCGAGGGAAGATGATGAAAGAAGATCCATGAGCGTCAAACACTCAAGCTTGGGGATGCCCCATGCACCCCCAATAAATATTCAAGGAGACTCAAGCGTCTAAGCTTGGGGATGCCCCCGTGCATCCCCTTCTCCATCAACAATCCTCAGTTCGTCCTTCGTCTCACTATATTTCTATCACTTCATGCGTTATGTGCTATGCTTGGAGCGTCTCGCTCTTAGGTTTCCTTTTTAGTTTTCTTTAGCTTTTCTTGATGTTCATAACAAGTTAGACCCTAGCTTACTTTGTGTGGGAGATAAACACGCTCCACTTCAAACTAGAACACATCATAGGATTTTTCATGCTTATCTTTCTCTGTTGTGTATTCTTTATCTTTTCGTAGCTACTGTCATGTTTAGTTTTAGTTTGTCTTCTGCAAGAGCTTTAGCTTTTGTTTAGTTTGTTGCTGGAACTCTCTTTAGTTCTCATGTTTATCTTGTTAAGAGAGTTGGTTGTTGCACTGAGTTGTGTCTTGTCTTGAGTAGGTAATTGAGGTTGCTATTTAATTGTAGTAGTAACTTGCAATAGTTTTGAGGTATTGTTGTGAGTAATGTTTGAACTTTTGGTGTCAAGAGCTCTAGCCTATTAGTGATAGGTGTCATATTTTGGGAAATGCGTGTTTATTTTCAAAACCTACAAAAACTAGTTGAGAACTCTAGCTACTAGATGGATCACTAATCTTTGGAGGGATCGGATATTAGAGTACACTCACGTACCATGAGTCGAGGATGCGCAAGGATAACCAAACCCACATACACTCCTCCTCGGGGTACTTGTCTCTTTGTGAACCTCCTAATTAGATTGAGAGTTACCGATAATAAGTGCATGAGTTCTTCGGACTAATGTAATTATTGAAAGTTGATACTTCCACCTCCTCATATTTGCTAGCCTCTTCGGTACCACGCATTGCCCTCTTCTAACTCCGAGAGTTGGCGTCCACCTCGCCGGTGCATCCAAACCCTTGGCATGATACGCTCTTTCCTCATAAACCTCCCTATGTCTTTCCTCAAAACAGCCACCATACCTACCTATCAAGGCATTTCCATAGCCTTTGTGAACCTCATGATTAGATTGAGAGTTACCGATAATAAGTGTATGAGTTCTTCGGACTAATGTGAGTATTCGAAAGTTGACAATTCCACCTCCCATATTTTGCTAGCCTCTCCTGTGCCGTGCATTGCCTCATTCTAACTCCAAGAGTTGGAGTCCACCTTCGCCGGTACATCCAAACCCTTGGCATGATACGCTCTGTCATCATAAACCTCCTTATATCTTTCCTCAAAACAACCACCATACCTACCTACAAGGCATTTCCATAGCCTTTCCAAGATACATTGCCATGCAACATCCACCTTCTCATGACTTGATCTTCATGTCTGCTACTTGCTTGATCGATGAGTTGCATGCTAGTTTGGCCTTTCCCTAATCATTGCTACATGACGCGCTAGTATCATTGCATATCCTGCTATCCTGGCAGAGGCATACATTTGCATCATGATAGTTACATCTTCTTTATGTGAGTACCCTTGTAAAGTGTGAAAGATCTCCTATATTCTTGTAAAATATAGAGTGTTGCCCCTAAGTGAGGAAAAGATCCCAAAGAGGACAAAATCAAAAGATCCCAAAGAGGACAAATGAGATAAATAGAAAGAGCCATCGAGGCCACCAAAAATTACAAAAAAATAGAAAAAATAGAAAAAGAAAAAAAAAGAGAAGGGGGCACACTACTATTCATTGATAGGTAGGTATGGTGCCTGTTTTGAGGAAAGATATAGGGAGGTTTATGAGGACAGAGCGTATCATGCCAAGGGTTTGGATGCACCGGCGAGGTGGACGCCAACTCTCGGAGTTAGAAGAGGGCAATGCGTGGTACCGAAGAGGCTAGCAAATATGAGGAGGTGGAAGTATCAACTTTCAATAATTACATTAGTCCGAAGAACTCATGCACTTATTATCGGTAACTCTCAATCTAATTAGGAGGTTCACAAAGAGACAAGTACCCCGAGGAGGAGAGTATGGGGGTTTGGTTATCCTTGCGCATCCTCGACTCATGGTACGTGAGTGTACTCTAATATTCGAACCCTCCAGAGGTTAGTGATCCATCTAGTAGCTAGAGTTCTCAACAGGGGTTTTGGTTTTCGAAAATCACACGGATTGCCCAAAAGATGACATCTATCACTAATAGGCTAAAACTCTTGACACCATAAGTTCAAACATTACTCTAGTCAATACCTCAAAACTATTGCAAGTTACTACTACAAAGAGAATAGCAACTTCAACTACCTACTTTCTAGTCAAGACACAAAACTCAGTGCAACAGGAAAACTCTTAAAACAAGATAAACATGCGACCTATAGAAAGTTCAACTGACACGAAAAAAAGCTCTAGAAGAAAACTAAAGCACTACAACTAAACAGGGCAGCAGCGAAGAAAAGAAAAAGAACAACTCACATCTAAGGAAATAAGCATGCAAATCCTATGAGGAGTTCTAGTTAAAACGGAGCGTGTTTCTCTCCCACACAAAATAAAGATGGGGTCTAACTTGTTATAACAGCAAAAGAAGCAAAAACAAACCTAAGAAAAGTAAAGAGCGAGACGCTCCAAGCATAGCACATAACGCATGAAGTGATAAAAATATAGTGCAACGAGGGACAAACTGATAATTGTTGATGAAGAAGGGGATGCATGGGGGCATCCCCAAGCTTAGACGCTTGAGTATCCTTGAATATTTATTGGGGGTGCACATGGGCATCCCCAAGCTTGAGCGTTTGACACTCCAGGATCTTCTTTCATCATCTTCCATCGCACACTTGAAAACTCCCTTCATACATAACTCATTGTAAACTGATTAGAGAGGTTAGTACCCTATTAAAATAATTTTCTTCTACTGCAAATAAAGATTTTCAGGAAGGTATACTATTTCTAAAGATTTCCAAAAAGGTTTTGCAAAGAAAAACCAAGCTTAAGGTTTGCAAAAGTTAGGAGAGACAAAACGTGGCAGAATCTGTGAAAAACAGAACAGCAGGTAGTAAATAATTGTTTAGGGGTACTTCTGCAACTCAAATCAAAAAAGTCAGAACATATGAAACTTTCGTGATTATATAGAGCACGCTGTGTAAAATATTCAACTAAAAAATTTGAACTGGTGATTTTCTAGGATTTTTCCCGTCACGAGGACAAAATCTGTTTTCTGGACAGCATGTCACAACTTTCACTTCCCTTGTCATATGAGGCTATAATTGGCACAAGCTTAAAAAATAAATATACAATGATGTTGCTACAGTAGTAAAAAACATTAAGACCACTAAAAACAGAAGGAAAAACATCTTGGGTTGCCTCCCAAAAAGCGCATTCTTTTACGCCTTTAAGCTAGGCACAAAGCAAAAGATCAAGTTTTATCAAGAAAATAACTAGCCCGTGTGACGGACTCAAAAGGCAACTTAATATTTTTCGCAGGGAAGTGTTCCATCCCATTCTTGAGAGGGAATTTGAATTTGATATTCCCCTCTTTCGTGTCAATAACAGCACCAACGGTGCGAAGAAAAGGACGTCCCAAAATAATTGGACAAGAGGGCTCACACTCAATGTCCATAATAGTAAAATCAACGGGAACATAATTGTCATTGACAATGATAAGAACATCATCGATCTTCCCCAAAGGTTTCTTTACGGAAGAATCGACAAGACGAACACCAAAAGAACAAGGATCAAAAGGTTTCAATTCAATCATATCATACATTCTTTTGGGCATAACAGAGGTACTAGCTCCAACATCACAAAGAGCAAAGCAAGAGAAGTTATTCAATTTGATTTTTATCATAGGATCCCAACCATCTTCTAGCTTCCTAGGTATGGAGGCTTCTAGTCTAATATTCTCCTCCCTAACTTTGATTAGAGCATTGGTGATATGCTCTGTGAAGGCAAGATTAAGTGTGCTAGTGTGGGGGTCTCTAGACATCTTGTGTAAGAAACCAATAACTTCAAATAAGGTGCAGTTGTCCAAGTCTAGATCACTACTATCCATCAAGGAGGTAGTGATATCATTAAGGCTCACTTGTTTGAAAGCCTCTATGTTCATAGAGGTTTCTTCATCTATGGTTGAGGTGGTAGCATCACCATTGATAGGTCCAGGTGGACTAGGAGTGTGATGGGTGCTAATAGTTTGGACATCCTCAAAAACTTGGATAGTAGCTACGGTGTGGTAGGTAGGAAGGCTCTTAACTCTCTCTTCTTCCTCCTTTGGGATAACTTAGGGTTTTGCTGCCATCTGGTTTATCAAGGTAGATTAGGTGTGAGACATGTTTGAAACATAGGTCTCAGGGGTAGCGAGTCTAGTTTGGAGACTGGATATGTCATTGTTCAGGCTCTCGAGTTGTTTGCTAATGTTTTGAAGGATAGAAGAGTGCTCATCTAATTGTCTGGAAAAAGCCTTGTTTTTTTCAAACTGTGTGTGCATATAGTTTTTGGTGCCTTTTTCTATTTCTACAAGTTTCTCATAACTAGGTAGGTCTCTTTCTCTATAAGTCTGGCTGTAGGAGTTGCTATTGCCGTTCCCATAGTTGTTGGATGGGAAAGGTCTAGGATTGTTGCTACCAAAATTACTCCAATAAGCATTATTGTTGAAGTTGTTTCTAGAGATAAAGTTCACATCTACTTGTTCTTGAGCAACCAAGGAATTTAAAGGAACATCCTGAGGATCAATGGGAGCTTGCTTGGTAAGTAGAGACATGATCAAGTCAACCTTTTCATTAAGAGAGGAGATCTCCTCGACAGAATTTACCTTCTTACCAGTTGGAGATCGTTCGGTGTGCCACTGAGAGTAGTTCAACATCATCTCATCAAGTAGCTTCGTGGCAACACCAAGTGTGGTTGACATAAAGGTTCCTCCCACGACCGAGTCTAGCAGATTCCGCGAGGTAAAGTTTAAGCCTGCATAAAAAGTCTGGATAACCATCCAAGTAGTCAAACCATGTGTAGGGCAGTTCTTAACAAGAGATTTCATGAATTCCCAAGCTTGGGAAACGTGTTCATTATCCAATTGCCTAAAATTCATAATGTTACTTCTCAACTGGATAATTTTAGCAAGGGGATAGTACTTCCCAATAAAAGCATCCTTACACTTGTCCCAAGAATCAATGCTATTCTTAGGTAAGGATTGCAGCCACTCCTTGGCTCTTCCTCTCAAGGAGAAAGGAAAAAAGCTTCAGCTTGACGATGTCTCCGTCTACTTCCTTGCACTTTTGCATATCACAAAGCTCAACAAAATTATTTAAGTGCAAGGCAGCATCCTCTCCAGCACCTGAGAATTGATCTTTCATAACAAGATTCAGCAAAGCATGTTTAATTTCATAAGAAGGTGCTGAAGTGGAAGGTGTAGCAATAGGAGTGCAGATAAAGTCACTATTGTTGTGACTAGTGAAGTCACACAACTTGGTGTTTTCATTGGAACCCATAGTGGCAGCAGGTATTTTTGGTATTTTTGATAAGGCACACAAAAGTAAAAACTGAAAGGTAAACTAACAAGACTAAAAAAGCAAAGATAAAAGATAGTGTGCAACTCCCCTATCTTGTAGACTGGAGTCCCCGGCAACGGCGCCAGAAATTGCTTGATACAGTGAGGAAGATAGTTCTCTCACTTCTCGTTGGTTACCCCAACTGGAAGGTGAGATGTAGCGTAGCAGCAAATTTCCCATGTGTAGAGGATAGGGGTTGTCTCCCATAGGACTCACAGAAATACAAGAAGGTGGTTCAACAAGTGATGCGCCGTCTGAAAAGAATCACTTGCTTCTCCTGGACCTACACACACAACAAGTAACTTTTCTCCCAACGAGTACAGAGGAGTTGTCAATTCCTCCGGCCTTGCTTTTTACAAAGGATCAACACAAGAGATAATAATAGTAGCAATGGAAAGTAAAGACTGAAAGTAAATTGAGGGTGTAAACAATGGTGGAAATATGGACCGGGGTCCCATGACGTTCACTAGTGAAGTCTCTCTCCCAAAAGACGATAAAAGTGCTAGCGAGGTAAACAAATCACAGCTGGGAAATTGACATGATTATAAACGCACCGCAATGCTAACTATGCTACAAAAGAAAGGAAGAGGCTCAAAATCAATGGGCGGTACGCCAAGGTAAGTAGACCAAAATCCATCTGCATCTACTACGAATCATCCACCTTGAGATATCTATCCAGAACATCTCGTTGGTATTAAGTTGCGAATCCCACCCAAAGTGTAAACTCAAAGCAACAGACAACTGCATTAAAAGAACTATACGTAAAGTAAACAATCCTTGCACCCGCAGGTACAAGCACCGTTGTTTTATCCCTGGTGGCAACAACACATACCCTAGTCTCATGTTTCTGTCACTCAACCTAGACATCAGGGGGCTGAACCCACAATCAAGCATAACGCTCCCTCTTGGAGTTGCAACAAATCACTTGGCCAAAGCAAAATACGGCAACGAAGAACATGCAAGAATTAACTAAAGAACACAAATATATTACTCATCACAATATGAACATAGTCTCATAATCCATCAGATCCCAGCAAACTCAGCATAGCAACATAGAAAATTACAAAGGTGCCTCGATCATGTGAGGCAGCTCACGAGGTCTCGAAAGTGGAAGCACAAAGAGGGGAGGAGAACATCACATAGCTACTGGTCATGGACCCATGGTCCAAGAGGGACTACTCACAAGACATCCGGGAGGCGTCCATGGTGATGGATGATCTCCCGGAGGGGGTCCCTCCTTCCGGCAGGGTGCCGAGGCAGCTTCTCCTAGCAGCCCCAATCTTGAAACGGCGGCGGCGGCGGTACAGAGAGGAGAACGGGAATAGCAGAACGATATTAGGGGTTTTATCCGCGGGGGGCTAAATATAGACCAAAGGGGGCACCGAGAGGGGCCACAGGGAAGCCAAGAGGCCTCCTGGCGTGCCCTAGGGTGAGGCCGCGCCAGGGACCCTCCTGGGGCCCTGGTGGGTCCACACCCTTCCTTCCTTTCTTCTTCGGGAAGCTTCCGGGACGCTGATTTTTTATATAATTTTTCCGGAATTTATTTGGCACTTTTAATGGCCGAAAAACCTGAAATATAAAAACAACAGAAAACAGGAACTGGCAACTGGGTGCACTGAGTTAATAGGTTAGTCCGAATATGATCAAAAGTGTATGAAAGTTCAATCAAAACATGGCAATATATCTGGGAAAGGCTATGGAAATTCCTTGATAGATAGGTACGGTGGCTGTTTTGAGGAAAGATATAAGGAAGTTTATGATGGCAGAGTGTACCAGGCCAAGGGTTTGGATGCACCGGCGAGGTGGATGCCAACTCTCGGAGTGAGAAGAGGGCAATGCACAGTACCGAAGAGGCTAGCATATATGAGGAGGTGGAAGTGTCAACTTTCGATACTTGCATTAGCCCGAAGAACTCATGCACTTATTATCGGTAACTCTTAATCTAATAAGGAGGTTCACAAAGAGACAAGTACCCCGAGGAGGAGTGTATGGGGGTTTGGTTATCCTTGCGCATCATCGACTCATGGTACGTGAGTGTACTCTAATACCCGATCCCTCCAAAGATTAGTGATCCATCTAGTATCTAGAGTTCTCAACTAGTTTTTGTAGGTTTTGAAAATAAGCACGGATTGCCCAAAATACGACACCTATCACTAATAGGCTAGAGCTCTTGACACCAAAAGTTCAAACATTACTCACAACAATACCTCAAAACTATTGGAAGTTACTACTACAATTTAATAGCAACCTCAATTACCTACTTCAAGACAAGACACAACTCAGTGCAACAACCAACTCTCTTAACAAGATAAACATGAAAACTAAAGAGAGTTCCAGCAACAAACTAAACAAAAGCTAAAGCTCTTGCTAAAGACAAAAACAAAAACTAAAACTAGACATGTCAGCAGCTAAGAAATGCTTAGACGCTTGAGTCTCCTTGAATATTTATTGGGGATGCATGGGGGCATCCCCAAGCTTGAGCGTTTGTCACTCCCGGATCTTCTTTCATCATCTTCCCTCGGACACTTAAAAAATCCCTTCATACATAACTCATCATAAGCTGATTAGAGAGATTAGTACCCTTAATAAAATATATTTTCTCCACTGGAAATAAATATATTCTTGAAGAGCTAATGTTTCTCAAGATTGCCAAAAAGTTGTTGCAAAGAAAAAGCAAGCTTAAAGTTTGCAAAAGTGAGGAAATGCAAAACGTGGCAGAATCTGTGAAAAACGGAACAACGGGTAGTAAATAATTTTTTCGGGGTACTTCTGCAACTCAAACAAAAAAACTCAGAACAGACGCTCGACAAACAATTGTATGGAGCATGCTGTCAAAAAAATTCAGATCAAAAAGATGATCTGGTGATTTTAGGCTGATTTTTCCGTCCAAGGACAGAATCTATTTTCTGGACAGCATGTCACAACTTTTGAAGTTTCTTGCAATCGGAGGCTAAACTTGGCACAAAGCTTGAAAATAAAGATACAATGATGTTGCTTCAGTAGTAACAATAATCGAGAACACTAAAAATATAAGTAAAAACATCTTGGATTGCCTCCCAACAAGCGTTTTCTTTTACGCCTTTGAGCTAGGCAAGATGATTATAAAAGATGCTCTCACAAGAATAAGAATTTTGAAGCAAAGGAGAGCATCAAGAAGCAAATATGAAACACATTTAATCCTAACCCACTTCCTATGCATAGGCATCTTGTAAGAAAATAAATCAAAGAAGCACAAAGTGATATGCATAGGAAGGTGGAAAAAGAACCATTTCAAAACTTTCAACATAGAGAGAGGCGTTTTTGTAACATGGAAGTTTCTACAACCAAACTTTCCTCTCTCAAAGTAATTTTCAGTAGTGTCATGAACAACATCAAGAATATAATTATCACATAGAGCATGTTGTTCATGACCTACAAGCATACGTGTATTGTTTTCATCACGGTTTTTAGGATCATAAGATAAACGCAGCCCATCACATTGAGCCTTGATAAGAAAAAAATTCTCCTGAATATGAGATGGAGATTTCAAAAGTATAATATGGCAATCAAGTGTGGGTGCAATAGCAACAATTTCCTACTTAACATAAAGAACTATAGAGATTTCATCTTTTTCAGCATCATCCATAGTGGCATCTTGGCCATCAACAAAGCAAGTATCAAGATGTTCAGAAAGGGATGTATCAAATGAGTCCTCAGAATCATGGGATTCCTCATCAAAGCAATCATTAGCCTCTTCTTGGGCAGCAAACACTTTATTTTTTAAATCCTCAATATAAGTATTGGAAGTATAATTCTCGAAGCAATAAGCAAGAACTGCAAAGTTTTTGTACTTGTGAGTAGTATCATAATACTTTTCAATCAAAGAAGCAATCTCATAAGCACCCTTAAAAGCAACAATCTCTTCAATCTTTTCAACATCAAAGTAATCATAAACACCTTTAGCATAAGAAGATAGGATCTCGTTTTCATTAAACTCACATTGGAAAGGAAGGTGTTTACGATCTATATTAGAACAACAAGTAAAATCATAAATGTGGCATAAACATTCAGCATAGCAATAAGAAGTTTGTATTTGGTCCCATAAGTGTTTCCCTTTCTGAGATAAGCGGTGTCGCGTATAATGATCATGCTCATCCAATGATTTTCCCTCAACCAAGTCGGTTGTTTTTTAGCGCGAGCAAAAATTGATCGAAGATGATCCAAGTGAAACATGTCGATCCTTCCATATTTGGGGGGTTCCACACCCATGGTAAAGATAGCATCAGCAGGCAGACAAAGAAAAAGGTACAAAATAATTTTCTGGTTTTTCATAGAAGACACTAAGATAAATTTTAACCTTGTAAAACAACAAATGCTAGGGAAGGTGTGAGTTCATGTTAGTCCATAAATGTATACACATGCTTCTCTTGTGGTATATAATTTATGGTAGCATGTAATAATAGTATCTACAATAAAGGACACAATCATAGGTTCTCCTCATCAAGGAGAAACCAAAAAATCAATTCTATAGAAAATACTATGATTACTCTGCAGTCTATCAAAACAAACAACATGTAGAATTATTTTTTTGAAATTATTTGTAGAGTTCATAAAATTCTCACGAAATATGAAAAATTCTAGATATACGTGGTTATGTTGTGTAAAACTATTAACTCAATACCATGCTCTAGTAAACTATTCTAGTCTGCGCAAAGATAGCAAACAAGAGAAAACATAAGAACAACTACCATGTAGCCTAATCACTAACAATAGTTGCATAACTTGGCACTTTATTTACAAAAAAATACGGGTCAATTTGCTGCAGTAAGATATCAAGTCATATTATTCAAATAATAACTAATTATAATTGTGGGTTGCGTGCAAGAAGCGATTTATTTTATGCCTTTCAACTAGGGATGATAGTTTAGTGATGTACACAAGGAAATGATGGCGTGGAAGTGATAATGGATTCTCGCCCTTCGTTGGTTACCCCAAGTGCAAGGTGAGATGTAGGATAGCAGCAAATTTCCCTTGGTGAAGATGCCAAGGTTAAGTATCGAACCAGTAGGACTCCGATAGTGATAAGTAGGTGGCAAGGAAACAATGGCACCGTTTCAGACAAAAGTTGCTTCCTTGACCTGGACCTGCACACGACACAAATAACTTTGCTCTCAATGAAGTTCATAGAGGTTGTCAATCTCTCCGTCCTTGTTGTTTACAAAGGATCAAACGCAAGGGATAATGATAATGGTGATAGCAGCTAGAAAGTAAAAGCAGGAAATAAATTGAGCGTGTAAACAATGATGAGAATATGGACCGGGGTCCTGTGATGTTCACTAGTGATGTCTCTCTCTCCCAAAAGACGATAAAACTGCTATGCGAGATAAAAAATCACAGCTGGGCAATTGACAAGATTAAAAACGCACCGCAATGCTAACTATGCTACAAAGAAAGGACGAGGCTCAAAAGCATGGGCGGTACGCCAAAATAAGTAGACCGAAATCCAACTGCATCTACTACTAATCATCCACCTTGAGATATCTATCCAGAACATCTCACTGGTATTAAGTTGCGAGCCCCACCCAAAGTGTAAACCCAAAGCAACATACAACTGCATTAAAAGCACTTTGCATAAAGTAAACAATCTTTGCAACCGCGGTTACAAGCACCGTTGTTTTCCCCTTGTGGCAACAACACATCCCCTAGACTCATGTTTCTGTCACTCAAGCGTGTCATCGGGGGGCATGAACCCACAATCGAGCATAATGTTCCCTCTTGGAGTCACTACCTACTACTTGGCCCAAGCAATAAACAGCAATGGAGAACATGCAAGAATTACTTAGGAACAGAAATATAAAATATAAGAACCAAATATGTTACTCAATCACAAACTGAACATAGTCTCATAATCCATCAAATCACAACAAACTCAGCATAGCAACAACAGAAAATTACATATGTGCCTCGATCATGTAGGGAAGATCACGAGGTCTAATCCATGAAGAACAAAGAGGGGAGGAGAACATCACATAGCTACTGATCACGGACCCATGGTCCAAGGTAGACTACTCACAGATCATCCGGTAAGCATCCATGGTGTTGGGGAGGCTCCCGGAGGTCAATCCGCCCTCAGGCAGGGTGCCAGGAAGAGGTCTGTTGGTGACGAGGGGGTGACCCCACGACTCCTGCATGTGAGACTACCTGGTGCATATGATGACAGAAGGCCTGCTGGGAAGCCACGACAGGCCCACGACTGGCCCAACCAGGCACCGACTTAGGAGACCGCGACTAATATGGAAGGCACAACTTGGCGTACAAGGCAAGAATAGAACTAGGAAACTATCTCTGTAACCTAGTACGGACTCCCCAAGACCTAGCCTAATATATAAAAGCTAGGAGGGGAGACGTCTCGGACAATCCAATACGCATCTACTCACCTGGTCTTGCGAGAACTCGCCTGGCCTCCTCTGTAATCGCCTCCTCACACAATAGTATCGACCATGAAATGCTTCTCCTGTTAGCCGACGAGTATCGTCCAACCTGTGCCTTCTCTATGACTAACCCAGGGTCCCTAACCATGGGATTTTCCTGGGCTGATCCCCATCAATTGGCGCCGTCTGTGGGAACTACACAGGTTGGAATCACGATCTCGGCGGTCCCGCCCTCAGCAGATCAAGACTCGAGGACTAGAACTAGATCTAGCCCGCTCGAGGAATTCAAGATCACCACAAGAATCTCCATCGTCTCGCCAAGATCACCTAGCCTGCAGCCGAATCAAGTCCAACACCTCGACGACCATCAGATCCATCGCCGACGGAGAGAACCCGACGAATCAGAATCCAAGCGCGAGGACTTTACTTGGGGACACCACTCGAAGATTCGCGACGCGTAACAGAAGACTCGCCCACCAGTCGACGATCCTCCGCCGCCCGGACTCCCACCACACGCCAAGACATCGACTCCGAAACCCAGACCGGAGAATACTACGACCCAGATCGAAGGCCGGACGAATTCGCCAACTTCATCTACTACTAATCATCCACCTTGAGATATCTATCCAGAACATCTCACTGGTATTAAGTTGCGAGCCCCACCCAAAGTGTAAACCCAAAGCAACAGACAACTGCATTAAAAGCACTTTGCATAAAGTAAACAATCTTTGCAACCGCGGTTACAAGCACCGTTGTTTTCCCCTTGTGGCAACAACACATCCCCTAGACTCATGTTTCTGTCACTCAAGCGTGTCATCGGGGGGCATGAACCCACAATCGAGCATAATGTTCCCTCTTGGAGTCACTACCTACTACTTGGCCCAAGCAATAAACAGCAATGGAGAACATGCAAGAATTACTTAGGAACAGAAATATAAAATATAAGAACCAAATATGTTACTCAATCACAAACTGAACATAGTCTCATAATCCATCAAATCACAGCAAACTCAGCATAGCAACAACAGAAAATTACATATGTGCCTCGATCATGTAGGGAAGATCACGAGGTCTAATCCATGAAGAACAAAGAGGGGAGGAGAACATCACATAGCTACTGATCACGGACCCATGGTCCAAGGTAGACTACTCACAGATCATCCGGTAAGCATCCATGGTGTTGGGGAGGCTCCCGGAGGTCAATCCGCCCTCAGGCAGGGTGCCAGGAAGAGGTCTGTTGGTGACGAGGGGGTGACCCCACGACTCCTGCATGTGAGACTACCTGGTGCATATGATGACAGAAGGCCTGCTGGGAAGCCACGACAGGCCCACGACTGGCCCAACCAGGCACCGACTTAGGAGACCGCGACTAATATGGAAGGCACAACTTGGCGTACAAGGCAAGAATAGAACTAGGAAACTATCTCTGTAACCTAGTACGGACTCCCCAAGACCTAGCCTAATATATAAAAGCTAGGAGGGGAGACGTCTCGGACAATCCAATACGCATCTACTCACCTGGTCTTGCGAGAACTCGCCTGGCCTCCTCTGTAATCGCCTCCTCACACAATAGTATCGACCATGAAATGCTTCTCCTGTTAGCCGACGAGTATCGTCCAACCTGTGCCTTCTCTATGACTAACCCAGGGTCCCTAACCATGGGATTTTCCTGGGCTGATCCCCATCAATTGGCGCCGTCTGTGGGAACTACACAGGTTGGAATCACGATCTCGGCGGTCCCGCCCTCAGCAGATCAAGACTCGAGGACTAGAACTAGATCTAGCCCGCTCGAGGAATTCAAGATCACCACAAGAATCTCCATCGTCTCGCCAAGATCACCTAGCCTGCAGCCGAATCAAGTCCAACACCTCGACGACCATCAGATCCATCGCCGACGGAGAGAACCCGACGAATCAGAATCCAAGCGCGAGGACTTTACTTGGGGACACCACTCGAAGAGTCGCGACGCGTAACAGAAGACTCGCCCACCAGTCGACGATCCTCCGCCGCCCGGACTCCCACCACACGCCAAGACATCGACTCCGAAACCCAGACCGGAGAATACTACGACCCAGATCGAAGGCCGGACGAATTCGCCAACTTCATCCGGAGCCAATCACTCAGCGACGGGATAGAACTTGACCCAAGATTCCACAGCCGAGCAGAAGACCACTCGCAGATCTTCCAAATCTCAAGGAGAAGAAGGCACGCCGGCTCCAGTAAACTCACATCTAATGAGCAACTGAAAGGACCTTGCGCGATCCACTGTTTCGAAGAAAATTGGGGATATCTCAGAGCAAGCCACACCCTAGGAGATTGTCGCCTATGCACCAAACTCTCCAACAGCCTCAAGGAGGAGAAGTAGCGTGAAGCCAAGCGCACTCGAAGAAGCGCGCAGTCGTCAGCACCAAGTACAGAAAGGCAATACCCCACGTCCCATGGACAAATATGCATGATCCAAGAAGGAAGACCCTCAAAAGCAAATCAAGACGCCCACACCTTGCAGGCCGAAGCAGCCGAAGGTCTAAAGATAGCAGAAATCTACCAACTGCGCGGCGCTGAAACCAGCATCACCTTCTCTCAGAGCGACCACCCGCCCGCAGTCCCAAGGCCAGGGCACACACCCCTGGTCCTCGAAGCCCAAATTGGAGGTTACGACATGGACAGAGTCTTCATGGACGGTGGAAGCAGTCTAAACATAATCTTCGCCAGCACCCTACGCAAGATGTTAATCCCACGATCAGTTTGGAAGAAGTCATACACCACAATATACGGCGTAGTTCCGGGAAAAGTAACCACCTCCTTCGGAACAATAGAGCTTGACGTAATCTTCGGCAACAAGCGCAACTTCGCAAACCAAATCCTCGAGTTCGAAGTGCTCGACTGGCAGTCGCAGTACCACGCTGATACACGAGATAACTTCTCGACCCTCGTTGGTTACCCCAAGTGGAAGGTGAGATGTAGATAGCAGCAAGTTTCCCTTAGCGAAGATGCTAAGGTTGAATGTCGAACCAATAGGACTCCAACAGATACAAGTAGGTGGTGAAGTGAACAATGGCGCCGTTTACAACCTAGGTTGCTAACTTCACCTGGACCTGCACACACAACATATAGCTTTTCTCCCAACGAGTACAGAGGAGTTGTCAATTCCTCCGGCCTTGTTGTTTACAAAGGATAAAACGAACAGGATAATAATGATAGTGATAGCTACGGAAAAGTAAATACTGAAAGTAAATTGAAGGTGTAAACAGTGTTGGAAATTTAGACCGGGGTACTATGATGTTCACTAGTGATGTATCTCTCCCAAAAGACGATAAAATAGCCATGCGAGGTAAACAAATTACATCTGGGCAACAGACAAGATTATGTGCGCAAACCAATGCTAATTATGCTAAACAGAAAGGAAGATGCTCAAAAGCATGGGCAATACGCCAAGACAAGTAGACCGAAATCCATCTGCATCTACCTATTAATCATCCACCTTGAGATATCTATACAGAACATCTCGCTGGTATTAAGTTGTGAATCCCACCCAAAGTGTAAACTCAAAGCAACAGACAACTGCATTAAAGAACTTTGCGTAAAGTAAACAATCCTTGCACCCGCAAGTACAAGCACCGTTGTTTTCCCCCCTTGTGGCAACAACACATCCCCTAGACTCATGTTTCTGTCACTCAAGCTAGTCATCAGGGGGCATGAACCCACAATCATGCATAGCGCTCCCTCTTGGAGTCACTACCTACTACTTGACCAAAGCAATAAACAGCAACGGAGAACATGCAAAAATTACTCAAGAACATAAATATAAAAGAAGAGAATCAAATATATAACTCAATCACAATCTGAACATAATCTCATAATCCATCGGATCCCAGCAAACTCAGCATAGCAACAGCAGAAAGATTACATAAGTGCCTCGATCATGTAGGCCAGCTCACGAGGTCTAATCCATGAAGAACAAAGAGGGGAGAAGAACATCACATAGCTACTGATCATAGACCCATGGTCCAAGGTGGACTACTCACGGTTAATCCGGGAAGCATCCATGGTGGTGGAGAAGCTCCCGGAGGTGATTCCTCCCTCCGGCAGGGTGCCAGGAAGAGGTCTTCTGGTGCTCCCGATCTTGGAAGCGCGGCGGCGGCGGAACAGAGGAGAGAACACGAAAAAGGGTTTCGTCACCGAGGATTTCTCATCACGTGGAATAAATAGGCGAAAGGGGGCAGCCAGAGGTGGGCCAGGGGCTCCAGGCGCCCCCCTGGCGCGGCCAGGGGTGGTGCCGCGCCCTCTGGCCGTCTGGGGCCCCACTGGCTCCCCTCTGTCCCCTCTCGGGCTCTTCGCAAAGCTTACGGTACGCTGATTTTTCCTATATTTTTCCCGGATTTTTTTTGGTACTTTTAATAAGGGGGAAACCTGAAATAGAAAAATAGCAGAAAACAAGAACTGGCACTGGGGTGCACTGAGTTAATAGGTTAGTCCAAATATGATCAAAAGTGTATGGAAGTTCATCAATATCATAGAAATATCACACAAAAGAGGCATGGAGCAAGCAGAAATTATAGATACATTTTGGACGTATCACACGCCATACTCGGGCGACCAACGTTCGCACAATTCATGGCGGCCCCACACTACGCATATCTCAAGCTCAAGATGCCGGGACCTGCAGGAATCATCACAGTCAAGGGAAGCTTCACCAAATCGGACCAGTGCGACCGCGACTTCCACAAAGTCTCCGAAACATTTGGAGCCCAACAACAGCTCAAAGAAATAGCCATGGTGACGGACAAAAGCATATTTCCGCTGGCAAGCCGAAGCGAGACAAAAGAATTTGGCCGCGCTTTCAGCATTGACAGCGACACAATCACACACCAAGTCCACCCAACAGACCCAGAGAAGACGGTTCGCGTATATGCCCACCTTCCAGAAGAGCAAGCAACCGCCCTCATAACCTTCTTTTGCGAAGAGTGGAAATTTTTCGCCTGGTGCCCAGCCGACATGCCCGGGATACCACGAGAATTTGCAGAACACGCGCTCCACATCAAGCCAAACACCAAACCAGTAAAGCAGGCACTGCGGCGATTCTCAGAACCCAAGCGCAGAGCAATCAGAGAAGAAGTCAACCGACTACTCGACGCACAGTTCATCCGAGAGACAAAGAAAGCAACCTGGATAGCAAACCTAGTCCTAGTCCCTAAAAAGGACACCGAGGTACCGAGGATGTGCGTCGACTATGGGCCTATCAACAAGCACTGCCCAAAAGACCACTTCCCCCTGCCAAGAATCGATCAAATAATCGACTCCACAACAGGATGCGACCTCCTCTCCTTCCTCGACGCATACTCAGGGTACAATCAGATCAGGATGAAGGAAGAAGACGAAGAGCACACCTCGTTCATCACCCCCTACGGAGTATTCTGCTACCAAAAAATGCCCTTCGGACTAAAAAATGCCGGAGCCACGTACCAGCGGATGATGCAAGCATGCTTGAGAGACCAGATTGGCAGAAACGTCCAGGTCTATGTAGACGACATTGTCATCAAAATCTACAGCGCAAACACGCTACTCGACGACCTCCGCGAGACATTCGCGACACTCAACAAGTACATGATCAAGCTCAACCCCCAAAAATGCGTGTTCGGCGTCCCAGCCGGAAATTACTCGGGTACATGGTCTCTGCCTGAGCAATCGAAGCAAACCCCGAAAAGGTTCAGGCAATCGCCAAGATGCAAAGGCCAACCAACATCAGAGGAGTACAGCAGCTCACAGGAAAGCTCGCAGCATTGAGCCGCTTCATCAGCAGGTTAGGCGAAAGGACCTTACCATTCTACAAAGTGCTGAGAAAAGGAGAAAAATTCGAGTGGACCGAGGAAGCCATCAATGCATTCGCAGACTTAAATAAGACCCTCTCGACCCCACCAATCTTGGCGGTGCCTAAAGAAAGGTAAAAGTTGTATCTCCACATAGAAGGCAAAATCCAGTGCATCCAAAGACCAATCTACTACCTCAGCACGCTACTCACGAAGCCACAGCAGCGGTACCCACACTACCAGAAGCTCCTGCTCACCATTATCATGACCTCCAGGAAAGTATCGCACTACTTCGATGAACACTCCATCACAATCGTGAGCAGTGCACCACTCGCGGACATCCTCAACAATCCCGGAGCGACCGATCAAGTCGCTGAGTGGAACATGGAGCTCAGCCCGCAAGACCTGCAGTTCAAACACCCAACAACAATCAAATCCCAAGTATTTCCAGACTTGTTGGTCGAGTGGGCAGAAGTACAAACACCAGGTCCCCCAGACCTATCCAACTCATGGACGATGTATTTCGACGGATCTAAAAGACAGCAAGGAGCCGGAGCAGGCGTCGTCCTAGTCTCCCCCAAAGGAACGAAGCTCAAATACATCCTCCAGATCAACTTCAGCAACGCCTCCAACAACGAAGCAGAATACGAGGCACTACTTCACGGCATGCGCATGGCAAAAACTTGTGGTGCCACTCGCCTCTCGATCTACGGCGACTCCAACCTCGTCATCCAATAGGCAATGAGAGACTGTAACGCAGTTGCAGACAACATGGCAGCCTACCAGAAGCTCTATAACACACTAGAGGGAGGTTTCTACGGATGTGAACTCAACTACATCCCCAGAGCAAATAATACAGAAGCCGACGAACTCGCGAACATCGGATCGACTCGAGGACCAATACCACCAGACGTCTTCCTCGAGAGCATCAACCAAAGATCAATAAAAGCAAAGCCAGCGGAACCCAAGGTAGCCGCAGAGGAAGACGACACAAACGAGCCAGCACAGGTGGCAGCAACGAGCGTAGCTGACGGCACAAACAGCCAAGCAATCAAAGTCGAAGAACCAGCAGCACTCGAAGACCCGGCCTGGGCAAGACCCTTCCTTCGATTCCTAATCGAAGGCACTCTACCACAAGATGTTGCAGAAGCCTGACGCATCAGTCGACGATCTAAAGCATTCACAGTAATCAACAGAAAGCTCTACAAGCGCAGCATTTCTCAGGTCCTCCAAAAGTGTATAGACGAAGAAGATGGCAAAGCCCTACTACTCGAGATTCACGAAGGCACCTGCGAGCATCATGCCAGCAGTCGAGCACTCGTGGAAAAAGCCTTTTGGGCAGGATTCTACTGGCCGACCTCCATGAGAAATGCAGAGGATATCGTACGGCGTTGCATCTCCTGCCAAATATTCGCCAGCAGGACACACGCCCCAGCATCGGAACTCAAAACCATACCAGTATCATGGCCATTCGCCACATGGGGACTTGACATGGTAGGCCCGCTCAAGAAATTCTCAAAAGGAGGAATAACACACCTACTGGTCGCAGTCAACAAGTTCACCAAATGGATCGAAGCAGTACCAATCACCAGCTCAACAGCCCTCATGGCAGTCAACTTCATCAAATAAATCATCTTCAGATTCGGAGTACCACACAACATCATCGCAGACAATGGCACAAACTTCACAGCAGCAGAATTCCAAAACTTCTGCCACGAGCTGGGCATCAAAATCAACTACGCATCAGTCGCACACCCGTAGTCCAACGACCAAGTGGGGAAAGCCAACGGTCTAGTATGCGGAGGAATAAATAAGCGACTCCTAGCACCACTAGAACAAGCCATAAGAAACTGGATAGAGGAACTTCCCGCAGTGCTATGGAGCCTGCGCACCACCCCAAACAGCTCAACCCAGTATACACCCTTTTTCTTGGTATACGGGGCAGAAGCAGTACTGTCGCATGACTTAAAATTCGGAGCACCCAGTATCTCAGGGTACGAAGAGGAAGAGGCAGAAGAAGCACTGCAGAACGACAAAGACATATCAGACGAATCACGGGAAACAACAATCACAAGATCTGAAGGATACAAGGACAAATTGTGCACGTATCAAAGCAGTCGTCTGCGGACCAGAACGTTCAATAAAGGAGACCTCGTGTTACGGTTGATACAGGAAAAAGTGCACAAGCTTGCACCACAATGGGGGGGGCATTCATCATCTCGGAAGTCATAGAAGGAGGAGCATACAGATTGAAGAACCCGAACACCAATGAGGACGTGGGAAATCCATGGAACGTAGCGAACCTACGCATGTTCTACCCATAGTCCTCTAGAGACATCGAAAGCAGCACCGATCGGCAACCCATGTAAAATTCGAAGGAATAAAATAATGTTGCCCAAAGCATCTTACTCAAAAGCACTCGGGGGTCCGAGCCCAAACTCCCCCCGAGAGATGCTATCTTCGCTCACGCGACCTTTACTTAAAAGCACTCGGGGGCTCGAGCCTAAACTCCCCCAGAGAGACACTATCTTCGCTCGCGCGACCTTTACTTAAAAGCACTCAGGGGATCGAGCCTAAACTCCCCCGAGAGAAGCTATCTTCGCTCACGCGACCTTTACTTAAAAGCACTCGGGGGCTCGAGCCTAAACTCCCCCCGAGAAACGCTATCTTCGCTCACGCGACCTTTACTTAAAAGCACTCGGGGATCGAGCCTAAACTCCCCCCGAGAGACGCTATCTTCGCTCACGCGACCTTTACTTAAAAGCAATCGGGGGCTCGACACTACTAGGGAAAAGCTTATAGGTAGAGGCTTAACAGTAGCGCCCTTTAAAGACAAGCGCTACTGCTAATTAGCAGTAGCGCGCTATATGGACGCTCGCTATTGATATGCCTGTATCAGTAGCGCCCTTCCATTACGTCCGCTGCTGCTAATGTGGACCCAACTTAACCCAGAGGCCCGCTGTCAGAACCCTCTGTTAGGTAATGTGCTAGGATCAATTTCACTTTGCATTCATGAAAGAAATCCTTGAAATCAAAATTCAAAAGCAAATGGGAGAAGGAACCCCCCCCAGATGAATTAATTCAAAAGGCCAGATAAAAATCTTCTCCAAAAATTCATGTTAGAATTTTGAAAAGTCTTATAAATAAGTGTGATCACATATCAAGTGATGTGGGACCCACCCCATGCTCATAGATTTTTCAAATATTCAAACAGTGCCTTGGATTTAAAGAAATACCCCTATTTGAGTTAAGATTCAAATTATTTGAATTTTAAAAATGTTGAAACTGTATAAGTGGCTAGTCTATATTATTATGAGGCCATATAAAATTTTTCAGCATTTAATAAAATACCTAGCTATTTATTTTAGCACAGCAAAACAAATAGCAGAAAGAAAATTAGAGAGGAAATTAGAAAAGGGGAAAAGAGCCCACCTACCTGGGCCTCTCGGCCCAACTTACCGTTTCGGCAGCCCGAGCCCACCTGGCTCCTTGTCGTCTTCCAGCACGACGGCAAGCAGCTCGGTGGCCGGCATGCCACGGTCGCCACGCCACCTGCTTGCCTGGCGCCTCCCGCGCCTTCTAGCCACGTCCTGGAGACGCCTCTCCGCCGCCCCAGTCCATTCCCCCTCTCCACTAACTCCCTCCCCGTCTCCCTCGCCCGATTTCGTCGTCGTCCGAGGACTCGCCGGAACTCGCCACCGTGGAAGACGCGGCCAACGTGTGCTAGGGACCAGAAGAGCTTGTCCATCAGCTTCGCCACCGTCGACTACGTCTCCCTGCAAGGATTCAAGATCCCGGAGCCCTTCTAGTCGTCGGAATCGTCACCGAGAGCTCGCCGGATCCGCTGCTCGTCGCCGTTCAATACTCCGTCCACGTTCCCTCACCAGATCCGTCGACTACTTCGTCGAGTTCCCTGTAGCCTGGTGAGCGTTTCCCCTCAAGCCACGGCTTCCTTCTCCTCATCTAGCTCGAGCTGCCATGGACGCCGGAGTACCGAGCCGCCGTGCTCGTCGTCGACGAGGATACGCTAAGCAATCAATCCCGTCACCTTGTCCATCGCATTCCCCGTGCTCCACTGCTCCGAACACACCCATCCCCGCCCCAAATGGCGCTCCGTAGCGAGTTCGGCCTCCAGCCAGCAGCACCGCCGCCGCAAAGCTCGACGCCGGCGTGCGTACAGAGCCTCCCAGGCTTCCCTTTCGGTCTCCATCGTCGCGCGACACCGAGAGCTTCGTCTCAGTGGTCGAAGCGCGCGGTTTGGACCACGGGAGCGCCCTCCCCGTGCAGCGCCGCCGTGGCCAGGCCGCCGGCGTTTAGCCGCCGGCAGGCCCGCCGACGTGGCCTTGATTAGGGCTTAACCCCACCTGGGTTAAGTGACCCTGGGTCACTGACCAGTGGGCCCAGTGGCTTAATTAAGCCACTGGATTAATTTAACCCAGCGGATTAAATCAACCAGCCACTGACAGGTGGGACCCCCTTGTCAGCCCCCCCCCTGACGTCAGCCTGGCGTAATAAATTGATTTAATGAATTTCCAGAAAATCAATTTGAATTAAAGAAATTCCAGAAATTCCAGAAAATACCCCAAACTTTGGAAATTCATAGAAAATTCATATTAACTCCAAATTGGACAAATAATATATGAAAAATGATCAGGAGAAAATTATCTTTCCAAATATGCAACTTTCAACTATGTTGGAGTTGATTTTGAAATTGGACCAGTAGCATATGTCATTTGGTTTATTTGAAATTAATTCAAATTCAAATCAAATGCTTTTGCAACTTGGACCATGGAATTATGCTATAATTCAACCACACTTCAGAGGCATATCATACACATTTCCAAAAGGTTCAAAATGATCAAACATTGTCACATGTAACTTGGTCAAGTTTGAATTCAAATTGGAGTTTGAATTTGCAATTCAATTTGCAATATACTCCATTTAAATGGAATTGCATCACACATCAAAGCATATACATCAAGTTTCAACCTTCCATCATGTGATTGTGCATTGTATTTACTTTGCTACTTTGCTTGTTGTTTGTCGAGTAGAGGTGGAACCGGAGCAGGAGGCTGCCCCCTTCGTTGAAGTCCCAGAACCCGAACCTCGTCAGCAAGGCAAGCAAACCCCCTTTGATCATGTCGATAAAATCCCACGTCCCTCTCATGTCTCGCTTATGCATTTTTTAGGATGATCACCATGCTACGATTCTACCGCATAGATGAACCCATTCCTTTGCATGACCTATCTTTTGTCACAGTAGTAAGCAAACCACAATCCTAGCAAATGTAGGAGTTGATTGATATCATGTGGCCCCTGCAAATGTTATCGCTTATTGCATGATTAGTATGTTACCATGTTGTTACTATGATGTGAGTCGGGATGGTAGTGATCACGATGATGATGGTAGAAAAGTGTTGGTGAATCTACCCTAATACAAGGTGAACGATGAGAGGTTGTGTAGGAGTACACGGTGGGTTGTCTCGTTGAACACCGCCCTAAGTCCGAGTTCTTGTGTGGTGATCCAAGATGAAGAGTACAACCACACATTGGGCTCACTGACCCCTCTCAACCTATTAACTCATCCCTTTCGATGTCCAGATGTCGCAATAGTTCGGAGTTCTGGTAGGATTGTGGCCTGGATGCTAAGTGAGAGAACGGCTCATCCGAGACCGGCTTATGCACCACGCACACATCACTTGGGTCCACTTCGGTAAACCGGACGGGTTCACGATAGTGGTAACCAACCCAAGTAGGCGGCTTTCTCGGACTAGATCGGCTATGAGGTAACAGTTGTGGTGAGCATCCTCGCTGGCACCCCTTGAATGGTGTCGAGATCAAAGGCGGTAAATGATGATCATGTGTGTGTAGCGGTACACCCCTGCAAGGTTAACAAAACTATTCGAATAGCCGCGTCCGCGGTTATGGACTGCTTGGAAAGCTTAGCTTGATTATTAGATAACTTGAATTGGATACTTCTAAAACACACCAAGATAAGTGTGAGTGCTATGGCGTGCTTTCTCGTGGGGAAGTCGAGGAAGGCACCATAGTGGTGTAATTGATTGGAGAAAGTAGTGGACTCGTGTACGCTTCTTACCTCAAAGTCTGGTACTCGTAGTTCAGGATTAGCCAAGTCAAAGCTGGCACTTCTGCAAGTGAACCCCACCTCCC
This sequence comes from Bromus sterilis, assembly GCA_950022295.1. NCBI lineage: Eukaryota > Viridiplantae > Streptophyta > Magnoliopsida > Poales > Poaceae > Bromus > Bromus sterilis. Next base: position 274,278,990 of record OX465599.1, on the reverse strand, counting down.
TTTACCTTGATACATGTGCATGAGTAGTATAGCTCCTATGTAAGTCTTGCTGAGTACGACTTTGTACTCACGTTTTCTTAATCTATGTTTTAGATGATACCACTGACCCCGAAGGTGGCTTCTTCATCGAGCTGGACGACTGAAGAATAAGCTAGTCTAGTCCCAGTCAGACGACTGGTCCCCTCGTGGAGGGCTTGTGTTTAAATAAGGCTTCTTAAGCCATTTGTTAAACTTGTCTGTACTCAGACATAATTTGCTTCCGTTTGTATTGTAATGTTGGATCACATGTTTGTGATCTCTATGTGCACTCTATAAGAGTTATCAATAAAATTGTACACTTTGTAGAGAATTGCAATGGTACCTGCTGTTCATACAAGGCATGTGTGCTGCGTGTATGTTTATAACATGCATGTCTTTGTATGGGTTTTCGAGACCTTCGTTGTGTTCTGGCTGGCGGTCTTTCATACACCAAGTGGCCCTTAGATGTACGCAGCTTGGGGCATCGCGATGCGATTGTTCGAGACTCCGTCTCGTGCACACTTTGTGGTATGATCGAGCCCGCCCTAGACCCCGACTAAGTGATCGGGCTGGAGTAAGTCTATGTAAGAGTTATGAGATAGTCGTTAGTATGGTTGAGGCGACTTGTCTTTGAATATGGGAGTTCACCACCCATATCATTAGACTTGTGTGCGGACGATGAGGACCCATCTCAGTTGATCATCCGGCCTGGATGGGATGCCCCTCACGTACGATGCTTTCCGAGAACGTTCTGTGCTTGGCCTTGTCTGCTTAGACAAGTGGGTACGGTTCTCGCCTCTCCATATGACTATGTCTTAGCTGTACTTGCATACGCTAACCCCGGGTCCCGACAGACTTGGTATCAGATGCATTTGCAAACTCCTTTCTGTTTCAGATGGCAGATCTTCCCCCTCGGCATATTGTTCGTTTGACCAGGTGCCTCGGTGTGCGTGGCCATCCCGCCACATTGATCGAGATGATGTCCTATGTGGGATATCGATGGTATCCTGAGTACACCGTCGAGGAGCAGTTCCACGACTTCAACCAGACGCGGTTCCACTGCATTGTCAGGATCTACCCGCACCACGTTGGGGTCACTCAGCCTATCCACTTTGGACATGGCATTGGCATTACCGAGAACATGGCTGTGCAGGATGCTGCATACTCATGTATGACCCTACTGAGAGAGGAGCACACTATGCTGAGAGAGACTTCTTTCCGCTATATCCCTGCTGCACTTCCAGGAGAAGAGGGATATTACACCGGACTCTACTCAGATCACTCTGCAGAGGATCCCGCACTTCAGATGACTGCTAGGTTTGCTAGTTATCGAGATCGTGATGCACGCGCTCTCCGTTTCGAGCTCCACGCCACCCGTGTTCGTCTGTATCGAGCACTGACACTCTTGGCACCCTTTGTGAGCGTTGGATCAGTTGAGCATGATGCTATCTACCCAGTGAGGACTCAGATGCCTTCTCGAGTTGCTTGGCACGAGATTGGAGGCATTTTTCCACCCCGTGGTCCTTTGCTTCCACCCTACGCTGGACCTAGGCCCCATCCTTGCCCAAATGGATATCAGGGTCCACAAGCCTCCGTGTTTTCCGATGGTCACCTCCAGCTACCGGGATACGCGGGTAACTTTTACGAGGACTACTATGGAGATGGAGATGAGTGAGACCGCCTGTGGTCTTACTTACTGATGATGTAGTAGTATCTTAGTATATTGTAAGCAAGGTGTCTAAGTTCCAGAGGCTTAGATAAATAATGTATAGGAAGTCAGAGTGCCTCTGAAGGATGTATCATCTTCATCACGTTTGTATTAGCTTGGTGCTTGTACTAAAACGATGTATGGTTTGTATGACAGCTTGTGAATATATGGCTTGTATGCTTTATCACCATGTTGTCAAGATGATTAATTCCTTTGCTCTGTAATCCTTCTAGTAATTCAATACCTTGTTTAGGTTCTTCAAATCAACTCTGTTTGACTTTGGTTTTTACCTTCAGGATGTCTCAAGGAAACCGTGGCCAGATTGGTCGTAACCAAGGTCGTGGGAATGACCAGGAGGAAGGCAACCTTCCACCCCCCCCCCCCACGATGGCTCAGGTTCTGATGGAGGTCGAGAGGAACCGCCGAGACTCTCACCACCTGCTGGAAGTCATTGCACGCAACACCACTCAGCAGCGCAACGAGTTGGTGTCCTTGAACGACTTCATCCGGCTTCATCCCCCGGTTTTCAGTTACTCCACCGAGCCCCTTGACGCCGATGACTGGCTTCGTAGCATCGAAAGGAAGCTCCAAGCAGGCCATGTTGCAGATGGCGACAAGGTCAGCTATACCACCTATCACCTCGAAGGTGCAGCTAGCTCTTGGTGGGAGAACTTTTTGAATATGCGTCCCGTTGGACCGCCTGCATCTTGGGAGGAATTCTGCACTTCCTTCCGTGAGCACCACATTCCCAAGGGTCTTATGGACCGCAAGCATGAGGAGTTCTGCAACCTCACCCAAGGCAGAAGGACTGTTGACGAGTTCAGTCGTGAGTTCAACCGACTTGCTCGTTATGCTACCGAAGAAGTCTCCACCGACTCCAAGAAACAAGAGAGGTTCCGTCGTGGCCTCAACACTGGACTCCGTCGTGAGCTCAATCTTCATGACTTTGCCACATTCCAGGTCCTTGTCAACAAGGCCATCAAGGCCGAGGACATGAACACCCCCAACGACTTCCGCAAACACCCTAGAGATGACAGGTCATCCAGTTCCGGCTCCCAGAAGCGCAAGATCTGGATCCCAAACAGTATGTTCCGCCAGAACAACCCACCGAGGCCATCCTATGTGGCGCCTCGTCCACCAACCCAGTTCCACTCAGCTCCACCAAACAACCCAGCTCCACGCACTGTCTTTGGAGCCTGTTACAAGTGTGGTCAGGCAGGCCACTACTCTCGCGAGTGTTCCCAGAACCAGATCCAGCATCAGAGTGCTCCACCCCGTGCCGGAGGCAACAACAACAATGGTCGTGGCAAGCCACCCCAGAAGGTCTACACCGCCAAACCCGCTCCTCCCGCCACTCGTGGACGTGTGAACCAGATCGCTGCCGAAGAGACTGACGACACCACTGACGTCATTCTTGGTACGCTCCCAGTCAATTATGTTCCTACTTCTGTTCTTTTCGACCCAGGAGCATCTCATTCATTCATGTCGGAAAGTTATGCACTTCGTCATGAGTTACCCTTTGTTGAATTGTCCACCCCAATGATTATTCAAACTCCAGGGTCAAGATGGCAGACTAATAGAGTAAGCCATGGTAATCAAATTGCAATTGAGGGTTTAGTATTCCTTGCTTCACTCATAGCCCTCAAGTCTTCAGACATTGATGTCATCCTTGGCATGGATTGGCTATCAAGACAGAATGCCTACCTGGATTGCAAAGGCAAATGCGTGAAACTCACCCACCCTTCAGGAAAAACAGTCAACTATACCTCACCCAGAACAAGAACCCAAGTGCATTCCTTGAATGTACTTCCCCTTCCCGAACTTGAAGATATTCCGGTGATTCGTGACTTCCCGGATGTCTTTCCTGAAGAGCTGCCGGGCATGCCACCCGATAGATGAGTAGAGTTCATTGTAGATCTTGCCCCAGGAACCGCACCTATTTCTAGACGCCCATACAAAATGGCCCCACGTGAGTTAGCTGAGCTTAAAACCCAACTGGAATCTTTGTTGGAGAAAGGCTTCATCCGCCCTAGCTCATCGCCATGGGGTTGCCCCGTTCTGTTTGTAACGAAGAAAGATGAAACAGAAAGGATGTGCGTAGACTATCGCCCGCTAAATTTAGCGACGATAAAGAACAAGTACCCACTGCCCAGGATCAATGATCTTTATGATCAACTTGCAGGATCCTCTGTCTTTTCCAAGATGGATTTGAGATTAGGTTATCATCAAATCAAAATCTGAAACGAGGACATTCCCAAAACGGATTTTACTACTCGTTATGGTCTTTACGAGTACACCGTAATGTCCTTTGGTTTACCCAATGCCCCCGCCACTTTCTCACGCATGATGAATTCGATCTTCATGGAGTACCTAGATAAATTTGTTGTAGTTTATCTTGATGACATTCTCATCTACTCGAAGAACGAAGAAGAACATGCCGAACACCTAAGGCTGGTATTGATGAAACTTAGAGAGCATCGCCTGTATGCTAAATTCTCCAAGTGTGAATTTTGGCTACCAGAAGTGACCTACTTAGGCCACGTGATTTCTGCAAAAGGCATTGCTGTGAATCCCGAGAGAGTTCAGGCCGTCCTTGACTGGACTCCACCTGAATCGGTTAAGCAAGTTAGGAGTTTTCTTGGCCTAGCCAGCTATTGCCGACGCTTCGTCAAGAACTTTTCTAAAGTTGCAAAGCCTCTAACTGAACTCCTCAAGAAAGATAAGAAATTCCTATGGACTCCCAAGTGCGAGGAAAGCTTTCAAGAGCTAAAAAGAAGATTGACTTCTGCACCTGTACTTGCACCTCCAGACACCAAAAAGGATTTCGAGATCTATTGTGACGCATCACGGCAAGGGTTAGGATGCATACTTCTGCAAGATCGACATGTGGTAGCTTATGCTTCACGCCAGTTGCGGCCACATGAAGAGAACTATCCTACCCATGACCTTCAACTCGCTGCCGTAGTTCATGCCCTAACAACTTGGCGACATTACCTCCTTGGTAATCGTTGTGAGATTTATTCCGACCACCAAAGCCTCAAATATATTTTCACCCAGCCAGATCTTAATCTCAGGCAAAGACGCTGGATTGAGTTGATAAAAGATTACGACGTAGGAATTTCTTACACCCCAGGCAAAGCCAATGTCATGGCTGATGCACTAAGTCGTAAGTCGTATTGTAACAACCTCATGTTACAACAGTATCAACCACTTCTTCATGAGGAATTTCGCAAGCTCAATCTTGAGATTGTTCCTCATGGCTATCTTTCTACCTTGGTGGCGAAACCAACTCTTGAGGATCAAATCATAGTTGCCCAAAGGCGTGCACGAGGTGTTCGTCGGATCAAGGAGAACATTGCTAGCGGAGTTGCTAAATGTTTCTCCACAGATAGAAAAGGAAAGGTATTCTTTGGAAATCGTTTGGTAGTACCTAAGAATAGGGAACTAAGGCAACTCATCCTCAAGGAAGCCCATGACACACCCCTCTCGATTCATCCCGGTAGCACAAAAATGTACCGAGATCTACGCCAGAGATTTTGGTGGACCAGGATGAAGAGAGACATTGCTCAATTTGTTGCCGAATGTGATGTTTGTCGTCGCATTAAGGCAGAACATCAAAGACCTGCTGGTACACTTCAACCTTTGTCTATTCCCGAGTGGAAATGGGACAAAGTCGGTATGGATTTCATCACCGGCTTTCCAAAAACCCAGAAAGGAAACAATGCCATCTTCGTTGTCATAGATAGGCTTTCCAAAGTTGCTCACTTCCTTCCGGTTCGCGAGTCTATAACTGCTAGCCAGTTAGCGGACTTGTACATCTCTAGAATTGTATCCCTTCATGGTGTTCCTTTGGAAATCAATTCTGATCGTGGTAGCCTTTTCACCTCTAGATTTCGGGGAAGCTTTCAGAATGCTATGGGAACTCATCTCACCTTTAGTACAACTTTCCATCCTCAGTCTAGCGGTCAAGTCGAAAGGGTTAACCAAATTCTCGAAGACATGCTCAGAGCTTGTGTTATCTCATTCGGAAAGAATTGGGAGAAGTCTCTGCCATTCTCCGAATTTTCTTATAACAATAGTTTTCAATCTAGTCTGAACATGGCTCCTTTTGAACTCCTATATGGACGACGATGTCGAAACACCACTAAACTGGTCAGAAACCGGTGAAAGACAATTCTTTGGACCGGACATGGTCAAGGAAGCAGAAGAGCAAGTTCGCATTGTTCGCGATCAATTGAAAGCAGCCCAGTCTCGTCAGAAAAGCTACTATGATCGTCATCATAGGCAAGAGAGCTACAATCTGGATGAGAAAGCTTACCTTCGGGTTACTCCTCTGAAGGGAACTCAACGTTTCGGTATCAAAGGCAAGTTGGCCCCACGTTACATCGGACCTTTCCGCATTATTGCTAAACATGGAGAAGTTGCCTACCAACTTGAACTACCCCCGCACTTTTCCCGAGTACATGATGTATTCCATGTGTCCCAACTCAGGCGTTGCTTCAAGGACCCCATCCGCGAAGTCGACCATGAAACGCTTGATCTCCAAGATGACCTTTCCTATCGAGAATACCCCGTTCGTATTCTTGATTCCGCAGAGCGTGTCACTCGTCGTCAGAAGATTAGGTTTCTGAAAGTGCAATGGTCACACCACTCTGAAAGAGAAGCTACGTGGGAAAGAGAAGACCGTCTCAGTGCCGAGTACCCCACCTTCCTCCCGCAGACTTCTGAATCTCGGGACGAGATTCTTTTGAGTGGGGGCGAGTTGTCAGAACCCTCTGTTAGGTAATGTGCTAGGATCAATTTCACTTTGCATTCATGAAAGAAATCCTTGAAATCAAAATTCAAAAGAAAATGGGAGAAGGAACCCCCCCCAGATGAATTAATTCAAAAGGCCAGATAAAAATCTTCTCCAAAAATTCATGTTAGAATTTTGAAAAGTCTTATAAATGAGTGTGATCACATATCAAGTGATGTGGGACCCACCCCATGCTCATAGATTTTTCAAATATTCAAACAGTGCCTTGGATTTAAAGAAATACCCCTACTTGAGTTAAGATTCAAATTATTTGAATTTTAAAAATGTTGAAACTTTATAAGTGGCTAGTTTATATTATTATGAGGCCATATAAAATTTTTCAGCATTTAATAAAATGCCTAACTATTTATTTTAGCACAGCAAAACAAATAGCAGAAAGAAAATCGGAGAGGAAATTAGAAAAGGGGAAAAGAGCCCACCTACCTGGGCCTCTCGGCCCAACTTACCGTTTCGGCAGCCCGAGCCCACCTGGCTCCTTGTCGTCTTCCAGCACGACGGCAAGCAGCTCGGTGGACGGCATGCCACGGCCGCCACGCCATCTGCTTGCCTGGCGCCTCCCGCGCCTTCTAGCCACGTCCTGGAGACGCCTCTCCGCCGCCCCAGTCCATTCCCCCTCTCCACTAACTCCCTCCCCGTCTCCCTCGCCCGATTTCGTCGTCGTCCGAGGACTCGCCGGAACTCGCCACCGTGGAAGACGCGGCCAACGTGTGCTAGGGACCAGAAGAGCTTGTCCATCAGCTTCGCCACCGTCGACTACGTCTCCCTGCAAGGATTCAAGATCCCGGAGCCCTTCTAGTCGTCGGAATCGTCACCGAGAGCTCGCCGGATCCGCTGCTCGTCGCCGTTCAATACTCCGTCCACGTTCCCTCACCGGATCCGTCGACTACTTCGTCGAGTTCCCTGTAGCCTGGTGAGCGTTTCCCCTCAAGCCACGGCTTCCTTCTCCTCCTCTAGCTCGAGCTGCCATGGACGCCGGAGTACCGAGCCTCCGTGCTCGTCGTCGACGAGGCTACGCTAAGCAATCAATCCCGTCACCTTGTCAATCGCATTCCCCGTGCTCCACTGCTCCGAACACACCCATCCCCGCCCTAAATGGCGCTACGTAGCGAGTTCAGCCTCCAGCTAGTAGCACTGCCGCTGCAAAGCTCGACGCCGGCGTGCGTACAGAGCCTCCCAGGCTCCCCTTTCGGTCTCGTTAGTCGCGCGACACCGAGAGCTTCGTCTCAATGGTCGAAGCGCGCGGTTTGGACCACGGGAGCGCCCTCCCCGTGCAGCGCCGCCGTGGTCAGGCCGCCGGCGTTTAGCCTCCGGCAGGCCCGCCGACGTGGCCTTGATTAGGGCTTAACCCCACCTGGGTTATGTGACCCTGGGTCACTGACCAGTGGGCCCAGTGGCTTAATTAAGGCACTGGATTAATTTAACCCAGCGGATTAAATCAACCAGCCACTGACAGGTGGGACCCCCTTTTCAGCCCCCCCCCCTGACGTCAGCCTGGCGCAATAAATTGATTTAATGAATTTCCACAAAATCAATTTGAATTAAAGAAATTCCAGAAATTCCAGAAAATACCCCAAACTTTGGAAATTCATAGAAAATTCATATTAACTCCAAATTGGACAAATAATATATGAAAAATGATCAGGAGAAAATTATCTTTCCAAATATGCAACTTTCAACTATGTTGGAGTTGATTTTGAAATGGGACCAGTAGCATATGTCATTTTGTTTATTTGAAATTAATTCAAATTCAAATCAAATGCTTTTGCAACTTGGACCATGGAATTATGCTATATTTCAACCACACTTCAGAGGCATATCATACACATTTCCAAAAGGTTCAAAATGATCAAACATTGTCACATGTAACTTGGTCAAGTTTGAATTCAAATTGGAGTTTGAATTTGCAATTCAATTTGCAATATACTCCATTTAAATGGAATTGCTTCACACATCGAAGCATATACATCAAGTTTCAACCTTCCATCATGTGATTGTGCATTGTATTTACTTTGCTACTTTGCTTGCTGTTTGTCGAGTAGAGGTGGAACCGGAGCAGGAGGCTGCCCCCTTCGTTGAAGACCCAGAACCCGAACCTCGTCAGCAAGGCAAGCAAACCCCCTTTGATCATGTCGATACAATCCCACTTCCCTCTCATGTCTCGCTTATGCATTGTTTAGGATGATCACCATGCTACGATTCTACCGCATAGATGAACCCATTCCTTTGCATGACCTATCTTTTGTCACAGTAGTAAGCAAACCACAATCCTAGCAAATGTAGGAGTTGATTGATATCATGTGGCCCCTGCAAATGTTATCGCTTATTGCATGCTTAGTATGTTACCATGTTGTTACTATGATGTGAGTCGGGATGGTAGTGATCATGATGATGATGGTAGAAAAGTGTTGGTGAATCTACCCTAATACAAGGTGAACAATGAGAGGCTGTGTAGGAGTACACTGTGGGTTGTCTCGTTGAACACCGCCCTAAGTCCGAGTTCTTGTGTGGTGATCCAAGATGAAGAGTACAACCACACATTGGGCTCACTGACCCCTCTCAACCTATTAACTCATCCCTTTCGATGTTCAGATGTCGCAATAGTTCGGAGTTCTGGTAGGATTGTGGCCTGGATGCTAAGTGAGAGAAAGGCTCATCCGAGACCGGCTTATGCACCACGCACACATCACTTGGGTCCACTTTGGTAAACCGGCCGGGTTCACGATAGTGGTAACCAACCCAAGTAGGCGGCTTTCTCGGACTAGATCGGCTATGAGGTAACAGTTGTGGTGAGCATCCTCGCTGGCACCCCTTGAATGGTGTCGAGATCAAAGGCGGTAAATGATGATCATGTGTGTGTAGCGGTACACCCCTGCAGGGTTAACAAAACTATTCGAATAGCCGCGTCCGCGGTTATGGACTGCTTGGAAAGCTTAGCTTGATTATTAGATAACTTGAATTGGATACTTCTAAAACACACCAAGATAAGTGTGAGTGCTATGGCGTGCTTTCTCGTGGGGAAGTCGAGGAAGGCACCATAGTGGTGTAATTGATTGGAGAAAGTAGTGGACTCGTGTACGCTTCTTACCTCAAAGTCTGGTACTCGTAGTTCAGGATTAGCCAAGTCAAAGCTGGCACTTCTGCAAGTGAACCCCACCTCCCTTTACCTTGATACATGTGCATGAGTAGTATAGCGCCTATGTAAGTCTTGCTGAGTACGAATTTGTACTCACGTTTGCTTAATCTATGTTTTAGATGATACCACTGACCCCGAAGGTGGCTTCTTCATCGAGCTGGACGACTGAAGATCAAGCTAGTCTAGTCCCAGTCAGACGACTGGTCCCCTCGTGGAGGGCTTGTGTTTAAATAAGGCTTCTTAAGCCATTTGTTAAACTTGTCTGTACTCAGACATAATTTGCTTCCGTTTGTATTGTAATGTTGGATCACATGTTTGTGATCTCTATGTGCACTCTATAAGAGTTATCAATAAAATTGTACACTTTGTAGAGAATTTCAATGGTACCTGCTGTTCATACAAGGCATGTGTGCTGCGTGTATGTTTATAACATGCATGTCTTTGTATGGGTTTTCGAGACCTTAGTTGTGTTCTGGCTGGCGGTCTTTCATACACCAAGTGGCCCTTAGATGTGCGCAGCTTGGGGCATCGCGATGCGATTGTTCGAGACTCCGTCTCGTGCACACTTTGTGGTATGATCGAGCCCGGCCTAGACCCCGACTAAGTGATCGGGCTGGAGTAAGTCTATGTAAGAGTTATGAGATAGTCGTTAGTATGGTTGAGGCGACTTGTCTTTGAATATGGGAGTTCACCACCCATATCATTAGACTTGTGTGCGGACGATGAGGACCCATCTCAGTTGATCATCCGGCCTGGATGGGATGCCCCTCACGTACGATGCTTTCCGAGAACATTCTGTGCTTGGCCTTGTGTGCTTAGACAAGTGGGTACGGTTCTCGGCTCTCCATATGACTATGTCTTAGCTGTACTTGCATACGCTAACCCCGGGTCCCGACACCCGCGAATAGCAGTAGCGCGTGATCTATTGGGTCGCTACTACTAAAAGAATAGCAGTAGCGCCGTAGCGGTACAGGCGCTACTGGTAAGGCGCAGCAACCACCTTTTCCACCAACCATCCCCCTCCCCCCTCCTCTCTCTCCCTCACTTGCTTCTTCCTCATTCCTTCTCCTACCTCTTATCTATCTCCATTAATGCATTACACCATCTCCATTAATGCACTACACACCATCTTCATTAATAAAATATCTCTCTCTTTCCTTCTATTTTGCTCCTCCTCCACCACCACATATCATGCATAAATGCATCTAGCTACCTCTCTTTCTCACCTTTGTCTCCTTCCCCTCACTAGCTAGTGCAAGCTTCTCCCAAGTGTGATATTTTAACAAAAGGTATATACTTTCTCTCTCTCTCTCTTAATTAATTACTAGCTAGCTAGGTACGTTGATGCATGAGATGAGATGTGATATGAGAGTTTGCCTATGTTTTGCCGAAATGTCGATTTACTTCCGTTTCGGCGAATTTCGGGAAAACTCTATATGTCCTATTTTTAGGAAGGTCATGCCGAATTTTTGTATGACTTTGATATGCATATGCATGTCGTTATAATCTTTTGTTTGTATAACTCGTAGGAGACCATGAAGGTCTGTGGAAGGATGGTGGATAGATACTTGCGATCCGCAGTGGACGACATGGTTGAAAAAAATGAAAAGGAGATTTTATGTCCTTGTCGAAAATGCAAAGAAGGCGTTTGGCTGGACCCCTTTAAGGGTGGACGTTGGAAGGCGCACCTGCTTAGATATGGTTTCATGGATGGCTATACTCGATGGATAACTGAAGATGATGATGACGATATCGACGGTGCAACCAATAACCCCATGGCAGCGGATGAAGAGATGATTGATGGATCTGAAGACGAAGAGGGCGCTGGAAATGACGGCGGAGAAAAGGCCGCACATGGTAATTGCGGAGAAGATCAGACCGAACATGACGGAGAAGATGCGGACATGACGGATCCTTCGTCGCTACTAAATTCAATCGTGCGGGACCCTCATGTTCGAGACCTGCTTCGCAAGAAGACGACTAGCGACAGAGTTGGTTCTAGAGAGGAGGCCAAGTTGGAGCAACTGGAGGTAGACTCGAAGACTCCATTGTATGATGGTTGCGCTCCTGAGGTGACCCGCTTGAGTTTCACGCTCGAACTTCTAAAGATGAAGGCTAAAAAAAATGGAGCGACAAAAGCCTTGATGATCATCTCAAGTATCTAAACAAGACAGTTCTTCCCCTGGGGAACCTTTGTCCTACTAGTATCGATGAGGCCAAGAAGATTGTGTGCCCTATTGATCTGCCGCACATTAGATACCATGCATGCATCAACGATTGCATCCTTTATCGGAACGAGAACGCAGAAAAAACCAGTTGTCCGGTGTGCAATGCTGATAGATACAAGAAGGCCGGAAAGAAATCTCCTCAGAAAGTTGTATGGTACTTTCCGATCATTCCTCGTCTGCAACGTTATTTCGTAGATCCTAAGGAAGCTGAGCTCATGCGGTGGAACGCGGTCAGGAAGGTGCCCGATGATGGAGATGATCCGAAGATGAGACACCCTGTGGATGGAAGCCAGTGGAGAGCGTTGAACGCCGAATATGGATTTCATCTTGATCCAAGGAATGTCATGCTTGGCGTGAGTTCAGATGGCATGAATCCGTTTGGCAAGCAGAACACCAACCATAGCACATGGCCCGTGTTTGTATGGATGTACAACATTCCCCCGTGGAAGTGCATGAAGACAAAGTACATACACATGAGCATTCTGATTCAAGGTCCGAAACAGCCGGGAAATAATATTAATCTATATCTCGAGATATTGAAAGAGGAGCTAGAAATGTTATGGAAATCACCAGTCAATACATGGGACGCTTTCGAAAAAGAATATTTCTATATGAAAGTCGCGGTGCTGACGACGGTGCACGATTATCTCGGTTACGGATATGTATCAGGCCAGGTGTGCCATGGATATTGCGGATGCACGAGGTGCATGGATGATACAACGTCTCAGCAGCTAACGAAAGATGGTGGGTCTGCGAAAATCGTGTACATGGGTCATCAAAGATGGCTCGAGAAGAATGACCCGTGGAGAAACCGTGGAGATCTATTCAATGGTGAGGCTGAGCATCGAGGACCTCCACGTAAGAGGAGCGGCGCCGAAATTGATGAGTTGTTGAAAAACTGGAAAGAGTGCCCCGCGCCTGGAAAGATGAAAAAACCGGAGCCGCTGCTGAAGGTATGGAAAACAAGGTCTGTTTTCTGGGACTTGGAGTACTGGCCCAAACTCGATACACCTCATTTTCTTGATCAAATGCATATCACGAAGAATGTTCTCGAGAGATTGCTTGGCACACTGATGAACATGCCGGAGAAGACCAAGGATGGGCCGAAGGCAAGAAGAGACTTGGAAGATTTGGAAATAAGGTCAGATCTCCACATGCCCCGTAAAACGGCCGAGACAGAGACGGAGACAGAGGCGGGGGACAGCAGGCGGGGCAAAAAAGTAAAGAAGAAGGAAGAGAAATATTGCCCCCCTTCTTGCTTCACCTTCAATACGAAGGAGATCGATCAATTTTTCAAGTGTCTTACCGGAATAAAAGTTAGTTCCGGTTACTGTGGGAAGATAAGCAGATATCTAGACATGCAGAAAAAAAGGTTCAGCGGGATGACGTCTCATGACTGTCACGTGATGATGACGCAGATACTACCGGTTGCCCTTAGAGGGATAATGGACAAGCACGTCCGTGACACGCTTACTGGTTTCTGTAATTTTTTCGATGTTATCTCTCGAAAGTCGATCAGTTCGAAGCATCTCACAAGGCTACAGGAAGAGATTGTTGTCATACTATGTGAGCTCGAGATGTACTTCCCGCCCGCGTTCTTTGACGTCATGGTGCATCTGTGTGTCCACATTGTGGACGACATCATCGACCTTGGCCCGTCATACCTGCACAACATGATGCCGTTCGAGAGGATGAATGGGGTCATCAAAGGATTCGTTCGTAACATGTCCCGACCAGATGGAAGCATCGTACAGGGCTATCTGACACAAGAGTGCATCTCTTTCTGCGAGAACTATCTAAGCAACGGAGACGACGACGTCCCTGTTGTTGGTTTGCCCGTTAACAAGCACCATGGGAGGCTCGGAGGAGAAGGTCACACCAACGGTCGGAGGGAACTGCATGTCGACCAATCGGATCGACGCAATGACTTTGACAGGGCAAACTTAGTAGTGCTACAACATCTTGACGTGGTAGACCCTTTCGTGACACTGCACAAAGAAACCATCGCCAAGAAGTACCATGACCAGGGCCTACGCAAGACGTACGCCGAAGTTACTAGAGTACAACTCCACTTTCTTGCCTTGGTTCAAAGAGCATGTTCTTGCAAATCCCCCGGAAGAGGGGTCTACAGACGCATTGCTCATATACGCCTTAGCACATGGCCCTGCTGTCAACTTCCTCACCTATCAGGCATACGATATAAACGGATACACGTTCTATACGGAGGACAGAGATATGAAAAGTGATTTCCAGAACTCGGGGGTGACGATAGAATGCATGACTGACGACAACGGCTCAACTGAAAGATATTACGGAAGGGTCGAAGAGATCTGGGAGCTTAACTACTCTGGACTACACAATGCGACGATGTTCCGTGTCAGATGGGCTAAGAATGTCGAAAGAGAAAACCAGTATTTCACTACTATGTCTATACCCGACGCCAAGAGCGCTACCGTGAACGTCATCGCCAAAAATGAGCCATGGATACACGCTAAGCACGTGACACAATGTTTCTACATAACCGACCCGAGCAATCCCAGCCGTGTTGTCGTGAGGAGAGGCAAAAGAAACATCGTCGGAATGGATGGAGTCGCCAACATAGAAGACTATGACCAGTACGGCAACCCGATGAGGGAAGATGACGACGACGATGAAGCATATGTCAAAAGAAGAATGAAGACTACATTACCTATGAAAGATCGTACTCCATGGAAAAGGAAAAGTCACAACGAGGGCCTAAATTATTCGGAAACGAACAAAAAAGGAAAGAAACTAATCACTAAGAAACGTCTTCGACGCTGAGAAACTAAATGTGTGTTGTAATCTATATATGTATCTATTTTGTATACTTGCACTTTAACCGCGTTATCGATCGGTCAAATTATATATTGCCGCTGTTAAATATACATTATATAAATTGTATCGGTCGTTGTTCGGAAAAAAAATTAAAAAGGAAATGGAGGAGGGAAAAAAATGCCAGAAATATCAGTAGCGGGCCCTGTCAGCGCGCGCTACTGCTAAGGTTTAGTAGTAGCGGGCCCTGTCAGAGCGGGCTACAGCTAAACTTAAGCGGGTCACCTCTAAGTTTTAGCAGTAGCGGGCCCTGTCAGAGCGCGCTACTGCTAAACTTAGCAGTAGCTGGCCCTGTCAGCGCGCGCTACTGCTAAACGTAGAAGTAGCGCGCGCTGACAGGGCCCGCTACTACTAAGTTTCACTTAAACTGGTCGGGCAGGTTCTTCTTTTCATTCCCCTCTATCTCTCCCTCTTGAACTCCTCCCCGGCCGCCGTCGTCGTCGCCGCGCCTCCCGGCCCTCGTCGCCTCGCCTCTGCCGCCCTCGTCGCCTCGCCTCCCCGCCCTCGTCGTCGCGCCTCCGCCGCCCTCATCGCCTCGCCTCCGCGGCCGCTGTCGTCGTCAAGCCGCCGCCGCCACCATCGATCTGCTCGGTAAGCCCCCCGCCCCCGTTTCCTCCATCCTCCATCGATCTTTCCCCGTCCCCAGCCTTCACTACTGTCGCACAGCTCGATGATGCCTCCGGCTTCACTTCATCTCAGTGAATCATTTCATATTAAATGCTATTCTTGACATATGCTGTCTGAATGAGACTTAGGTATGCCCATTTCATATGTAGTACGTAGTACATTTGTTTTTAGTCCTGCTTCAGCTCCAGGAAGGTTCGTCGAAGATACCATTTGAATTTGGGTTAACTATTCCTCCTCACACAGGAAACTAACTGTTAGGGAAACATTTGAATGCGAAGCTGAAACTGTCAACACCTGTATAGCTAGTGGTTGGACATCCTGTTGTGATCAAGGCTGAAATGTCAATTTCTTGCAACTTGCCCATCAAAACCGACCTCTATGCGCAGCCTTTGTCCAATTCTATGTCGCTGCCGCTCTCCCCTGCAAAGCAGTTTTACTTGTATCTTACCTGCTGCTATTAGGGATGTGATTCAATTATTTATGAGAAGTAATATCTGAAGTATCAACTTATATATGCGCACACACACACACACACCTTGATTAAAACTCACTCCCCTGACTAACTCCCCTGGCTAGCAAAGTGTGTGATTTCGTAAGTGGCATCTAGCCAATTCCAGGTCCTATAAATGTTCTGCTGCACTTGCGCTGATGAACTCGCTCACATGGAATCTCTTTCATGCACTCTGCCTCAACACCACGTATGCTCTGCTCACTGTTGAACTACTCTACTTAGTGTAACTCTGAATAGTTGTTCTGTCTAATTGTGTGCGTGGGTATATGCTTAAGACAGAACAATCTGATGGAACAAAACACATGGTCCCCAATACCCATCTTATTATGCTCTGTGCAACACCATGTGCTCATTACTCACTAGGCCAGATTTGCATCTCAAAACCTTGCACTCTACCGATTTGAATGAATAAAATAACAGTAATATTTAATATTGTTTAGGAGTTTGTTTGCATCTCAAAACCTTGCACTCTACCGATTTGAATGAATAAAATAACAGTAATATTTAATATTGTTTAGGAGTTTGTATGAACTTTTGGAGTTGAAAATGCAAATGAAATGATATTGTGTACGAATTTTCTTCTTTTTCCATATGCAGGGATCCGAGGGGCCTATGTTTTGCCGGAATGTTGATTTATTTCAGTTCCGGCAAATTTCAGGTTCCCGATATGTCCACTTTTTAGCAAAGGTCATGCCGAAATTTACCGTGAATTTCGACATGACTTGTGCTACAAAGTATGACATATCGAGTGCCCGGTATTTGATAGGACGGTATTTAGTCCTTTTTTTATAGTTTGAGAATTAAACTTGGAGACTAAATATATAGTAGGAAACATGTCGACCAACGACGAAGCCGGTGCAAATGAAGATTTTGACTACCAGCAGCATGAACACGCCTTCCTCGACCATATGTCTTCTCAGCTACGAGACAAAGGTCCAAATGCCGCTAGTGCGACGGACGCTGAAATCGAGTCCGACAGCACTACTGATGGCACCGATGGCACTGACACCGGCGCCACCGACACCGGCGGCGCTGAAGCCGCTAATGAACCAGCAAATAAGAAGAAGGAGAGGGTACGAAAACCAAACAAGCTCGGCACCGACAAACTGCTAGTGACAGAGGCGCATCCTGGAAAATTCGAGCCAATAGCGCCGGCGGAAGCTCGCAGGTGCTACGGCAACCAAGTCGGATGCATCCTACGGGAAACCGCGAGCATCAACGACTATGACTTGAGGAGTATACCAAATATGGAACATTTACTCCTTAGGAAGCTGCACAACAGATTCAAGTTCCCGGATCGGGATGAGAGCAAAACTCCGTGGGATGATGATGCCATGACTGACATAAACGCCGCCGCCATGGTCAAGTTCAGCAACGCATTGTCCGCGTGGAAAGTGAGGGTGAAACGATTGATTGAGAAGAACAAACCTTTGTCCAATATTTTTGCAGACAATCCATCACTTACGGAAGCTGAGTTCTTAAAATTCAAGGACACTTGCGCTACCGACGATGCCAAGCTTAGGTCCGCGAAATTCAAGGGGCTTCAGAAAAGGAACACGGGGAAACACCGCCTCGGAAGCTGTGGTTACATTGGCAAAAGGCCCATATGGGACAAGGAGGACGCGGAACGTGAAGCCGCGGGGATCCCAGACCCCTTGGCGGAGTTCACCGACCCGCAGGAGTATGACTTCATCAGGGCCCTCTACAAGTGGAACTCGAAGAAAAAAGTTTGGTCCACGGACGCGCCCACGAGGGAATTGATGAGATTACTGGTAATATTTTTTTCCACCTTATATTAGCTTCTCATCAAGTCAGAATACACGTTGTAGTAACATTTGTAAATGGTCCACGTTTCATTCGCAGAAAGAGCAACACAAGCTTGATGCCGAAAGCGACTCATCGTCTCAGTCGACGATGAGGCCCAAGAGGGACACCCATCTCAATCGGGCCTTGAACATAATGAAGGGCCTCCCTTTGGACACTCGGCCGCAGCATGGACGTGTGCACGGCGTCGGAGACGGTGCCCAGTGGAAGCACTACTACCACGAGGACCCTGAGGCAAAAAGGCAGAGAAGGAAGTTTAGTCAGGTCAACATCGACGAGAAGGTGAAGCTTACGGTTGAGAAAAAAGCAGCTGAGACCGAACAAGCGACCAAACAAGAGATGATCAAGTCGGCAGTCAATGCAGCTTTAGCTGCCTGTAGAGATGAGTTCGCAGCTTCGGTTTCATCCTTGATCCCGGCTGTTATCGAGTGGACGAAGCAAAATCCAGACAAAACGGCAGCGGATTTTCCCCGTACTAGCTTCGTCGGGAGCAACTCGGTGAACATCGCACCAGCGGGGCCTGCTCTCGCATCCGGACATGCTCCATTAGCCTCTCATAGCAGCCCGTCCTCTGTCTCTGGCGTGCTAGGCGGGCCTTCGCCTTTGGCTGAGCTCGACGCCCTCATGGTAATTACGCGTCACACCAACATATCTATAATATATCCCTTTTTCGTTGCCTTTTGGATGTCTGACGCCGTTGACATGTTTTCGCAGGCCGAGAGAACACCGTGCACCTTACTATACATGATCAATGGCCAGACGGTGGATGTGGGAAAGGCAACGATAATAAATCCCACGGATCGGATGATCCACACCATGCAGATGCCCAATACCACTTTCAAGGTTTCCGTGGCGAGTGTCAAACCGGGCCACGAGGATTTGGCTCCTCCGGTACAACTCGGGGGAGAGGAAGACGAGACCCCTAAGCGGCTTGCAAACTGCAAGGGCTATTTCATCCTATGGCCGAAGGGTCTTCTTTGTGTCGAGTCGGCCGCCGTGATGACCACACCAACGACAACACATCCCCAAGAAGGTATGAACACCACCACCCCGCCTCCGCAATTATTAGCGCCGCCTGTTATGCTGGGTGAGAGCGGCGAGCGACGCGAGGAAGGCGGTCCAAGCAGAGTGGATCGTGATTTCTCCCCCGTGCTCCAGCAAGCAATGGATGATGACATGGACGAGGATGGTGACCCTATGCAATTCCTCAACACCGCCTTCATTAATAAGGAAGTAGAAATGATGAGTCAGCCATATGACTCGGCCAATAAGGAGCATGTGGACGAGGAGATGGATATTCTGTCGGAGCAGGAGCATCCTAGGTCTGAGTGCAAAAAGTCTCTCTTCGTGCAACCCTTGCAGGACACGCCTCCAGATGCCGCCTCAAACCAGCATGAACAACCCTTGCTCAGCCCGTCAACACTTGGGTTGGCGATCAAGGGCGCTATGAAAGGCTCATCACAACCTCTCCCCCAGAAGAAGCCGAGGAAGAGACCGAATAGGAAAGACTTAGCTGCCAAAAAGGCTGTCAATGCTTCTAGCAGCAAGTCGGTTCCGCCAACCGGTTTTGCAGACCGTGTACCGATGAAAGGTACGGCGTTGATCCATGTCGCGGGCGAGCCGATCCTCCCGCCGAAACCGCTGGAGAGCATATCAGGGGATCTCAGGAGACTGCACGACCATGTACTGTCAACAGAGAAAAGCCTTCTCGCGTCGAAGGATCCAGGATATCCACTTTATGCGGTGCGTGTGCCTCCGGGCATGGGCTACGTCGACACGGAGCCTGCGGAAGTGTTCTTCCTGCGGTTTGATCGCATCTTTGAGATGTTCCTCACTAGGCGCCTCGATTTTACGATCGTCCGCCTTTTTGCGCTCCATATGAGCTTTGTCATCAAAAGAGAGGAAATCTCGCAAATCGCGGTGGCAGATCCATACTACATGCATGAGTCCTTCTTGTCGCTCGGTCACTATGAACTTAAAACTGCTAGGGAGTACATCGAAAATTTCATGCTGATGAATAAGGAGAAGGAAATGGTTCTCGTGCCTTATCATCCAATGTAAGTCATTGCCCGATTGCCTTTACATTTCAATCATTCCTTTGCTCATATGGAGGCTAGCTAATTTGAGGTGCATTTATTTTGCACAGCGAGGGGCACGCCGTCCTTATCGTTCTTTTCCCGCGAGTCTCCCATGCCGTGTATTTCGACTCGTCTAGGAACTTCAAAAGGAAGGACTACACCAAAGTAATGAGTCTTCTAGATTCCGCTTTCCAGGGCTTCGGCATGAGGGGTGGCCACATCGAGAAAAAGTCACGAAGGAAGGGTGCGCCGTGTTTCTCGCATAAAACCAACTTCTGCAGTATCCATCAACCGGAAGGAAGTACAAATGATGGATACTATGTCATCCATCTCATGATGGAGTTCAGAAAGGATCAGCAACATCTTCGCATGGCAAGCAAAGATGACAATCATATCATGATATGGGCAAAAAACTTAGCCGAACCGGATTATAAAGTAAGAGATGACTTCTTTCGCATCCTGAAGGATATTGCAACCATCATCATGAAAGAAGTCGTCGACAAGAAGGGGATGTTCTACCACGGCCCAATATCGCGAGCTGATGTTAAAACTCGCGTAGGAATGCAACTTTTGGACATTACGCCGTTCAATAAGCTAGGGTGCGTCCTCCCAGATATGGATGGATGGAAGTTCTAGTGTATTGACTATGCCGATGATGATGTCTCGGTTGAATTTATACTTTTGGAAGCGATATGAAACCTTTGTGATGTAATTTAACGGTCATGTTGAACTACTTGCGTAACGCTTGCTAGCTAGTGAATTAGTTGGGGTACCATGAACAACGTGCGTATATTATATTATGTATGTTACTTTATGTTGTATCTATTCACTAACTTTTTGTCTTCGTGTTGCTCAAGTATATTATGTTGTGTACTATTGTTGAATTCCTATAATGAATATGCATCTCTAATAGGTACATAGATCATCGATGGCGAAGAAGTGCTATGTCGTGTACATAGGGAAGGTTCCAGGAGTGTACGATGAGTGGCCAGAGTGTCAGGCCCAAGTGCACCGGTTCTCGGGCGGCAGCCAAAGAGGGTTCAATACCAGAGAGGAAGCGGAAGCTAGTTACTTGAGATTTACGATAGCGCGGGAGGAAGATCGGAGGCGGCGCTTCATGAGCTACTACATAATTCCACTCTTCCTCATAGTGACCGCTCTTCTAGTATATATCATAGTTTAGATGGATGATGAAACTTGCTTGTAGTTGCATGTATTTAAGATATTGTGACAACTTCTATCGCTATTTTAGAGATGACATGATGAGAGACATCATTTGTGTTGGATATGAGAGATCATGATGATATATATATATGGTCATCAGATTATTGTATGTGTATGATATGATGAGATTTGTACTCTGTAGAAAACCTGTGTATGTGTATGAGACTATATTGTATAATACCTGTACAAATACAGCAAAAATATGATGGGAAAAAGAAACAGAAAATGAAAAATAAATACCAGTAGCGCCCTGTTACCTGTACGCGCTACTGTTATTAGTAGTAGTGGGCTCTAAAGGGGGCGCTACTGGTGTAGTAGTAGCGGGTGCGTACGCGCGCTACTGCTACAAGTTAGCTGTAGCGTGCTAGCAGTAGCGCGTCCTAGGGCGCTACTGATAAGCCAAAAGGGGGCGCTACTACTAGCCTTTCTCCTAGTAGTGCGAGCCTAAACTCCCCCCGAGAGACGCTATCTTCGCTCACGCGACCTTTACTTAAAAGCACTCGGGAGCTCGAGCCTAAACTCCCACCGAGAGACGCTATCTTCGCTCACGCGACTTTTACTTAAAAGCACTCGGGGGCTCGAGCATAAGCTTCCCCCCGAGAGACGCTATCCTCGCTAAAAAACGCGACCATCTACAACCATCGGGAGGCCAGAATGCAAGACTCCCGCCAAAAAACAAAAGCTCCGGAAAAGAAAGTTGCACCGAAAAGCGCACGGTTCTTTAGTCTTCACCCGATCGCAAGCGATCACCTAAAGACTCGGGGGCTACTCCCATCGGGAGCGCTGGCGCGCACCCGATCCAAACTTGGAAAATAAAAAAATAGCTACAAACCAGTGAGACAAAAATTCATAAAGCCTACGCTTGATTTTGCAAATCAAACGCAGCCTCGGGGGCTACTCCCATCGGGAGCGCTGGTGCGCACCCGAGAAGACAATTTTATTACAAAGGAGTCGAAGACAATTTCATTACAAGTGAGTCTAAGACAATTTCATTACAAAGGAGTCGAAGACAATTTCATTACAAGGGAGTCGAAGACAATTTCATTACAAAGGAGTCGAAGACAATTTCATTACAAAGGAGTTGAAGACAATTTCATTACAAAAGAGTCGAAGACAGTCATTTCATTACAAAGAAGTCAAAACGACAGTTGCCGCTACAGAAGGACCCGTGGAACTATAAGATGGGCTACATTCAACTTCTACATGTGTGCTCATGATGAGATAATTGGCACTTTCGTGCCACAACCTGACGGGCATCACCACAGACAAAGTAGCAACCTAGCCCGTGAAGAAGAAGGTCGCCGTCCTCCAGTTCTACAAGGTGCCTCGCCTACTGACGCAGCCGCTTGACGACCGGTTTGACGTCCAGCTCATCCTTAGAACTAGAAGAGCAAACACCATCGGTCGAGGAATCAACCGAAGACGAAGACACGAAAGAAGCAGGCGAACCACCACTCGAGCCATCGGAATCACCACTGCTTGTTTCCTCCCAGTATGGATCCAGATGATTGCCACCGGCATCAAATGCACGGATAATAACAGTATCTTCGCCGTCAAAACGACAGCAAAGTCTATCTCCGTCGCGCAGATTCAACCGACGAGAAAGTGCCCTCCAACCAGACCCAAGGAAAATCAAGGATGAATTATCAACTTCCAGCTCCACCCAAGAAGAAGAACGAGCGCATCCGTAAAGACGGATCCAGAAGCCCCTCAAGTTATGCTCAGAAGCAATGGAGGCAAACGAGAATGGAAGAGGAATCCGGGAAGCATTCCGGCTAAGAACACGCAAAAGAAAATCATAGCGCCAAAAAGCCTCTTCCATGGAGGAAGAAGAAGGCACCGACGTGGTACCATGACGTCCACCGCGTGAAGAACGAGGCGTGCGGCCACCACGACCACGGCGGCCACGGCCTCTCCCAGTCACACCACCACCACGCTTGGGTGCCATATGAAGAAGAAGAAGAAGAAGAAGAGAAAGATGTGAAGAATGGATGCCAAGGACAGGCAACCACAGGAGGTATTTATAGCACAATCCAAGGGAAAACCAGGAAAAACACGCAGAAGCCCTGGCGGCGCCATCATTGCATCAAAGACCAAACGGGCCGGGCGTTACGAATTCCAAGGCAAGATGCCTTCACACGGTCAGCATTATTTACAGGACACGTCAAATCTCGCATGTTTCCCATACAAGCCTTGGAAACCCAACAGGCAACATGCAGCATGACGTTCAAACCATCATTATGACGGTCCAGAAGACGCGACGAATCAAAAAATCAAACATCATCATAGGTCATCAAAAAGCATGACAATGCATATCAACATGACATCTCAAGAGGGAAGGATCAAGATAAAAGCAGTTGGGAAAATACCAAAGGATTCCCAAAAGCCAGCTATTTCTTGATGTCAAAATTTTCTGATTCTAAAAATCTCTTACTCTCATTGGGAGTACCTTTATTCGAGTTCGGGTGCTCCCTCACCCATAAAGCAAAGACGTGCTCGAGTGATCACTCGCACCAGCAGAAACAACGTACTCTCAGAGTTCGGGTGCTCCCTCACCCTAAAGTCGGTAAAGCATTCAAGTGACTACTCGCAAAAAGACTCAGCAATTAACCAGTACGATCTACTCGCGCACTCGACGACATTCCGAGTGGGTGCTTTTTTATTTTCCTCGCCTGAGTTCATTACAAACTCCGCGAGTGACCGCTAAATAGCTCACTTGATTGTTTATTCCAAGTGGGTGCATCGCTAACCAGGCTCCGTGCCTCTACAAAAACAATTATGCCTAGGCTACGACACACTGTACCCAGATGCCAAGCAAGCTTAGCGTGTAGGTAAGACCCCGCTGCGCAGAACGGCCGGGCCGGGACTTGCCGCAGAGCGATTTCACTCCCGACCTTTTCCATGCGCTCGCATGATAGAAAGAGCCAAGCGGAGGCGCTCATGCTATGTGCTTAGACTAGCAGCAGTTGATCCTATAAGACCTGCAATGGCATGACTTTGCTTGACACCGGTCGTTCCAAGTTCATGTCGAGGGACGTGAGCTTGATTGGGCTACTGCGGTATTTTCCACTAGCGCAATTCACCAAGGCTCGACCAATCGACTCCTTGGGACCATTCAGCTTAGCAATCCCTCGAAACAGATATTGTCATGGCTCAAAACTGCCAGCGACCCGCGGCGATGCCGCGCCTACAAACAATAAAGCGTTGACGAATTCGAGTCCCTGCGCGACTCTTCGAGTCCCCCAGGCACTCGGAGGCTACTAACGAGGGGATGACCCCACGACTCCTGCATGTGAGACTACCTGGTGCGTATGAAGACAGAAGGCCCGCTGGGAAGCCACGACTGGCCCAACCAGGCACCGACGTAGGAGACCGCGACTAATATGGAAGGCACAACTTGGCGTACAAGGCAAGACTAGAACTAGGAAACTATCTCTGTAACCTAGTACGGACTCCCCGAGACCTAGCCTAATATATAAAGGTTAGGAGGGGAGACGTCTCAGACAATCCAATACGCATCTACTCACCTGGTCTTGCGAGAACTCGCCTGGCCTCCTCTATAATCGCCTCCTCACGCAATAATATCGAGCAGGAAGTGCTTCTCCTGTTAGCCGACGATTATCGTCCAACCTGTGCCTTCTCTATGACTAACCCAGGGTCCCTGACCATGGGATTTTCCGGGGCTGATCCCCGTCAGCTGGCGCTCCCGATCTTGGAAGCGCGACGACTGTGGAACAGAGGAGAGATCGCGAAAAAGGGTTCTGTCTTCGGAAGAATCCCGTCACGGGGAATAAATAGGCGAAGGGGAGCAGCCAGGGGGGCCACCAGGTGTCCAGGCGACCCTCTGGCGCGTCCAAGCCCTAGGCCGCGCCACCTGGACCCCTAGTGGTGGCCCTCTGGCCCCACCCAGGTGATTCCGGAAGGTTCTTCTGCGCTGATTTTTTATCTGATTTTTCCCGAATTTTTGGAGAACTTTTAATATGGGGGAAACCTGAAATAGAAAAACAGCAGAAAACATGAACTGGCACTGTGGTGCACTGAATTAATAAGTTAGTCCAAATATGATCAAAATTGTATGAAAGTGTATCAAGATCATAGCAATATAACACAAAACATGCATGGAGCAAGCAGAAATTATAGATACGTTTGGGACGTATCAGGAAACATGGATCATAATCATTCCAAATAATATGAGTGAGCATCAAAATCATTAGGTAAACAAATTTAAATCTAACCCACTTTCTATTTGAAGGAACCATGTAATTGAATGAATCAATGAAGCATAAGTCAACTAGCATAGAAAGCAAGAACAAGTTCAATTTTAAAACTTTCAACATAAAGAGAGTAAACTTTCTAGCATTAAGATATTTATAGCCATGTTTCTCTCTCTCTCATAGTAATTACTTGTGGGATAATAATCAAACTGAACAATACATATATCACCTAAAATATTTATCTCACAATCAACAAATGCAGATAAAGTGTATCACTCTCCAAAATTGTGGATCAATACTACCTAAACTTTAGACCTCTTCAAAACCACTTTTAATAATATTGCAATCATCATAATAAATAAATAAATAACACTCTCCAAAACTGGGGTCAACATTAACTAAAGTTTTAACCTCTCCAAACACATTTTCGGCAATATTGTCTTCAACAATAAATTTATTATATAAATATTCTATGACATAAGAAATGTCATAATTGTCACCTCAATTATGATCATTGTAATATGTAGTGAGCATAACATGAGCATCCTCAACGGTACTAATGGACCTAGTGTTACCATAAAAAGCGACACTTTCATCAAATGTACCATTTATTGGAATAGTAATGTATAAGGTAATTTCCTCCCTAATATTTTTAGCTACCCCCTCATCATAAGAAATAACATTAACTATTCCTCTCATCCAATCATCCATCATTGTCTTTAAATTCCATTTGTGTGTTTTGTTAACATAATCTAGTGAATGCACTTATTGTACATTTGGTCACATATTTAAAATTGGTCATAAATATGAACGTGTGATTATCCAATTATGTGTGTTACTCTTTTTATAGGGTCCAATCACTTGGTGCACCGCTATGAGTTGGACTTTAAGTCGAAAAAAATCATTTGATGGACCGCTACAAGTGGTGATCTTAAATGAGCATATATACATCTTGTAGACACCGCTTCCTTTGGAACCATGGACTTGGGTGTTATTTGTTCTATGAGATGCATGTGGTATATGCACTTACTTGTCTACTATTGGAGTATCACATCATATCTGAACGTTGTGGAGATAAGATAGCCTAGGATATTGTCCCATCTTTTTTTGTACTTCAAGAAGGTCATGATGTATAATGCATACCTTGTTCATGAGGCTCAATAAAAACACACAACACATTATGCTAATTAGATAACACTCCATGTGATGTTGCTTCATGTTGTGGAGGGAATGCATGTGATGAAAACTGAAATGATTGCACGCCCCTAGATTCACCCCAACTTTTAGGTCGCGCCACCCTGCAGTAGATGATTCTCCATGATCTCCGGCAAAAGCTGCGCAAGGTTTACTTGTTGATCATATTAATCGACTGTTCTAGAGATTTATCCCGATCCACGTATCAAGTTTTTTTTGCTTTCCTATTGATCAACATTTATTTTTTAGTTTTTTGATCTAAGATTGCTTTACAAGTTTACATCGACTAATTCTTATTAACCTTCATGTGCCTCTACTCTCATATCGACATCAAGTACACCAGCATCCATAGTGAATGTGTGGGATGGTGAGGCTTGTGGCGTTATTAGGGACATTTGCCAGTGACACTACCTAGTTTCTTTGTTTTTCCCGTCATTCTCATCGCCAACCACAACTTATTGAGATCGCACCACAAGACCTCTATCTGTGCCACACTATTCTGGTTGGGCTAGGTAATGTGTTCCCCTCGACTACGACATCACAATCAACATGAGGCAATGTTTGTTGGCTACATGCAACCTAGAGTTGCAACTCGATTAGTGTGGACACCGACATTGTCACTAACCACGCCACCATCAACAACAACTGTTATGATCATTCATTTTCGTGTGCCTCTATAGTCTCACATGAAGGTTGTTTCTAGTATGTACACATTTTCACCGATTAAGCACCGGATAGCCGCTACACCGCCCCTTTTGGTTATAGCCCCACTGCTCATAGTCATCGCTACTAGCCATCAAAGATCCTTTCGAGGTGCATACATCATCGATAGCCTCATGATGGTCAATCACTCATGGTTAGGACCATAGCTCCTATGCACCGACATATACCTTGGTGCTTATTTTGCTACCTCCCATGATAAACTATCACCATAATCCGCACAAGGTCCTCAACTTGTTGTTGGGACCTTTTTGCCAACTTCAAGCACTGACACCATGCTTCCATAGGAACCGACGTGTACCCATCAAGCCACCGACGCCTAACATGTCAAGTTTTTCCAATATTTTGAAATAATGTTAAATAAATAATTAGTTCGACGAATGTTGTTGGTTTCATCTTGTCGTGATTGGATTTTCTCATAGTTTTGTAACTGTCTAAGGACTTACTTAAACTTTTCTCAACCATGTTTTGCAAGAGCGGATTGACATGACTATCCACAAATAATTCTTGGTTGAGAAATTTTATATGCAAGCTTAATTTTTTTTCTCACACTTTTGAGCCATTTAAAATATTTTCTAATCATGCTTAATTCAAAGAGAGGAATAATATGAATTTCAAAAACATGGAAGATGAATATTTTATTTGAGTGTAAGGGTGTTTAATTGTTTTTACAAAACTCATAGGAATATATGACTCCGAGAAAATAATTTTATGGATTTATTAATGGCCTAGAGGGGAGTTCATTTTTAACTAAAATGAGTTTCAAAAACTATTTTAGGTGATTTTTTTATATAATTCCAATACAAGTATATTGATTTATTGGATTAATTATAATTAAAAATATATTATATAAGGACATAACAATTTTCCTACAGTTATAGGGCGGGGATATTATTCAGCGCCTTAACCACCAGTTGGCACGCTATCCCTCACACCCCAGGCTTTAACCACCAGCTAGCGTGAGGGGGCGCTCGCACCACAGTAGTCGGATGCGACCCAAATTAGCTCTTCGCTTGCCTTGCGTTGGTCGTGACCGAAATCAATAGCTGGATCGGGAAAACTACGATCTCCTTGTTTCTATAGATAAAAACTAGGACAATGCCCGTGCGTTGCAACGGGAAAAAATTCAAATGTTATGATAAAATACCTATGAGGTACATAATATTAACTTTATATTTTCTCCATCCAGTAATTCTTGTCACGATTTTAGTTCAAATTTGAACTAATACCATAACAAAAATTATGGGACTAAGGGAGTATATTTTAAAAAGGCGCAAACACATTTAAAATAATACAAAAATTTAATACGTATGAACACTTTTCGTGTGTTTTTTGGTACACTTTTTCTTGAGTTAGGTACATGTAGGATTTTGGAATGAATGACACAAAAAATTAAAATCACATGAACATTGTTTTCTAATATTTAGAGCAATATTTATTAATAAAAATAAAGATTGTCTAAAACAACGGGAGAAAAATATATTCTGATGATAAAATACCTATCATGTTCGTAAAATTAACTTTATATGTCTTAAAAAGCCATAAACAAATTTAAAATAATACAAAATATTAAAATGTGGGAACACTTTTCGTGCGTTTTTTTGCGGGTACACTTTTTCGTGAGTTAGATACATTTAGAATTTTGGAATGAATGACACAAAAAATTATAATCGTGTGAACATTTTTGATGTTATATTTGGAGCAATATGTTTTAATAAAAATAAAGATTGTTTAAAACAACGGAACAAAATTTGAATCTTACGATAAAATACCTATAATGTACGTAAAATCAACTTTATATGTTTTAAAAGGCACAAAAGCATTTAAAGTAATACAAACTATTAAAAAGTGTGAACACTTTTCCTTTGTTTTTTTTGCGGGTATACTTTTTTGTGAGTTAGGTATATCTAGAATTTTGAAATGAACGACACAAGAAATTAAAGTGATGTGAATTTTTTTTTGTTATATTTGGAGCAATACTTTTTAATAAAAATAAATATTGTTTGTAACAACGGGATAAAGTTTTAATCTTATGATAAAATACCTATGATATATATAAAATTAAGTTTATATATTTCAAAAAGGCACAAAAAAATAAAATATTAAAAATAATAATCTTATACCTATGATGTAGGTATAATTAACTTTATATATTTTAAAAAGGCACAAACGCATTTAAAATAATAATAAAATAACCGGTTTGAATCCTGGCGCTTTTTAATATTTTTTGACTCTACGGGGCCCATGTACAGAGAAAGATGACTTAGTTCGGCCCACATAAATATTTTGTTTTTTCTCTTTTTTTTCTGGGCTAAAGGTGGACTGCGGGTTGATTTTCCGAAATACCAGGGGGTTTTCTGCAAATTCGCAAAAACGGACTAAGTAATCCGCCTCCCTTTATTATAAAAAATTAGGTATAGATTCATAGTTTCCTAAAATGTTCACAAATTGCAAACGGAATAACAAATCTATTTTTAAAAAAAAAATTGGAAAGTTTATATTTTTTAAAATATTCATGGATTTTAAAAACAATATGAATTTGGAAATATTCATAATTTTAAAAAAATATAAATTTTGAATGAGTTAAAAAGATTCAAAAAATTATAAAAATGAATTTTAAAAAGTTCTCAAATTCTAAAATATGTTCATGAATTTTTGGTATGTCATGAAAATAAAAGAATAACAAAGAGAAAAAAAAGGAACTGGCCTGAAAGCTTCTAGATGCTTTCTAAAAGCATCTACAAGCTTTTAGGAGCTATCAAAGCGAGGAACCGTTCAAAGTATTGATGACCATTTACCAACATAGCGTTAAAGGAAGAGTAACTAATGAAGTGTACTCATTCGGAAGCACCCGCGAGGACTATTTTAGATGAGCTGAAAGTGTGTTACGTGTTATGTGCTGAGCGATTACTCGGGTTTCTTTTGTGTGTGTACGTGTTTTTGGTGTTTAGACGATTTTTTTTGGTTTGTTGTACATCTTGGTGAAAAAAAAATACTCATTTTTTTATACGAGACACACAGGTTTGCGGGCGTGGCTATCCCGCGCTCGCTTTCTGACAGCGCTACACGACAACGGAATACTGGGCGCTTTCTTTTCTTTCCATTTCAGCCCAGCCCACCAATACAACGAAAAATCCTTTTCCTTTTTCAAATTTATTTTTACCTATTTTCTTTCCAATTTGTCTATTAGGCTATAACAGTCTATAATGGCTGACGAGGGGGTGACCCCACGACTCCTACGGATGAGCCTACCTGGTGTCCATGAAGGCAGAAGGCCCATGAAGATACAGCCTCGGCCCACTAATTGGCACCGACGTAGGAGTCCGCGACTCACAAGGAAGGTGCAAAGACCTGCCGTACGGAGCAAGCTAGGGTTAGGAAAGCTTACCTGTAAATGTAGATGAACTCCCCGAGACCTAGCCCGGTATATAAGGGCTAGGAGGGGCGACGCCAAAGACATCTACTATCACCTGTAACCCTAGCCTTGAGCGCTCCAGCCTTGGCCTCCACTGTAATCGCATCTCCCCCATTAATAATATCGAGCAGGAGCGAGCCTTCCTATTTGCCGACGAGCTATCGCACAACCTGTGCATCTCATGACTAACCCAAGGTCCCTGACCATGGGATTTGCCGGGGTTGATCCCCGTCAATTGGCGCCGTCTGTGGGACCTACACAGGTCGGGATCACGATCTCGGCGGTCCCGTCTTCAGCAAGCTACAACTCAAGGGAAAGAACCAGATGTAGCCCACTCGAAGGATTCAAGATCACGGCGGGCATCTCCGCCACCCCCATCAAGACCACTCGAGCTACAGTTGTGCCAGGACCGATACTACGGTAACGGCCAAGTGCAACGCCAGCGCCGAAGGAGTCGAAGACCCAGAAGAACAGCGAGGGGCCTCTACGAAGGAATTCCACTCGACGAACTACGACGGGCAGCGGAGGACTCGCAAATCTTTCGACAACCCACCACCGCCCGGGCACCCGCCGCACATCAAGACGACGACTACGAGATCGAATCCAGCGATCAGCAGAACAACCGCCAAGGAAGAAGGAATCGTCGACCCAAAAGGCGCGCATGGGAGATCTACGGCGAGGCCCCAATGAACGAGCCACACCACGCAGCCGCACAGCCGACGACCACCCGACGACACGCCGTCGCGCGAGCACCTGCCGCCAACCAAGACAGCGACTCCGAGACACCTGTAGGCGAGTACTACGACCCAGATCGAAAACCGGATGAATTCGCCAACCTCATCAAGAACCAAGACATGAGTCGAGGAATCGAAACCGACCCTCGTTTCCACGAGCACCCGGAGGGTCACGAGCAGATCTTCAGAATCTCAAGAGGAAGAGGCACGCTGGATCTAGCAAACTCACGGCTAGAGAATAGCTAGCAGGACCCTGCACGATCCACAGCTTCGAGGATGACTGGGGACGCGTCAGGTCAGGTCACACCTTGAGAGACTGCCGCCTGTTCAACGAGCTAGCCGACGACCTCAAGAAAGAGAAGCAGAAAGAAGACAGACGCAATCGGCGACCCGAGAAATCGCCGACCTCAAGCCCGGAAGGACGTCACAGCCCGCCGCAAGAACAAGTGCTCATGATCCAGGAAGGAAGGGTACCGCAAGCACAACACGACGCCCACACCCTCCAAGCTAGAGCAGCTGAGAGCATAAACATAGTCAAAGTTTACCAGCTACATGACACAGAGACCAGCATCACGTTCTCACAAGACGACCATCCACCAGCAGTCCAAAGACCGGGGCATGCGCCCCTAGTACTCGATGCACAAATCGGAGGGTACGACACGGATAGGGTCTTCATGGACGGAGTCAGCAGCATGAACATCATCTTCGCCAGCACCCTGCAAAAGATGTTGATCCCACGATCAGTATGGAGAAAATCAAGCACCGAGTTACACGGGGTAGTCCCAGGAGAAGCAGCCACATCCCTCGGAGTCATCGAACTCGAAGTTGTCTTCGGCAACCGACGCAACTTCGCCAAGCACGTCCTCGAGTTCGAGGTACTCAACTGGCAATCGCAGTATCACGCCATATTGGGGCGGCCAGCATTCGCGCAATTCATGGCGGTCCCACACTACGCCTACCTCAAGCTCAATATGCCAGGATCATCAGGAGTTGACACGATCAACGGAAGCTTCATCAAATCAGATCAATGTGATCGTGACTTCCACAGAATCTCCGACACATTCGGAGCCGAACAAGAACTAAGAGAAATAGCCATGGTGACGGACAAGAGTACCTTCCCACTGGTGAACCGAAGCGAATCTAGGGAGTACGGACGCGACTTCAGCATCGACAGCGACACAGTCACTCACCAAGTGCACCCGACGGACCCGGACAAAACAGTCCACGTGTACGCCCACTGTAACACCCTCACTGTCAGTGAACGGTAATCACTGTTACTGTTCATCTGTACTGTTCAAAACTTTTGTTGATCAACTTGGAACAGTTCAAATTTCAAATTTCACTTCGATGTTCTTGAATGCATGGTGATCATGGACCTTGATCATCTGGAACCAAAACAAGTACAAGCCATTTGAATTGAAATTCAAGCAAACCCTAAAATGCCTTTTGATGAATATTAAAAATAGGGTGACAATAAAATCTTTTCCAAAAATTGTGAAACTACTTTTATAAAAACACAAATATTCCGTGGACCAAATACATATGGGTTTGAGTATTTATTAAGTGATAGAAAATTCTAAACAAATATAAAAAGATGCCAAAAACCCTAAACAAATCATTTAATATTTAAAGTAAATATTTAATGACTTTTAAAAGTGCCCAAATCTTTTGAGGCAGTAACCTTGGGGTTAACATAAATTGTGGGGCACCTAACATGTTTTACTAAAATGGCTAAGCTAGTAAAACAATTACAAAAGGGAAATAACAAAAAGAAAAAAAATGAAAACCTAAACCTACGCCTGGGGGCAAAGCCCACCAGGCCTACCCTCCCCTCCCCCCCTGGGACGGCCCCAGCCAGCCCACCTCGGCGCTAGAGGAGGCTGAGCCTCACCCGGGGTCAACCCCCCACTCCCCAGCGATCCTCCCCACGACCCGAGCACCCCCCCCACCCTCATCGTTCTCCCCAGCCCCGATCTAGATCCCCTGGGTGCCCCCCCCCTCCAAGATCCCGCGAACTCCGTCCGCCTTCGGCCACCCCCCTCCACCGCGGCCCCCCCAGCGCTCCTCCTCCTTGTCCCGCCCGACGCCGAAGCCCGCCTCCGAGCTCCACGCCCACGGCACCGCGCCCTCCGCCCTGAGTGCACCGCCCGTCCGCCCCCCAACTCCGGCCTCCCCCGACCTCGGCCGCGATGAACCCCGCTCCCATGTGAGCCCCCCCCCCCCCCGTTCCTCCCCTCCTCCGCTCGGCTCGCCGTCATTTTGACCACCTACACGGGCCGTGGCCACCATGGCTACGCGCAAGCGCTCGTCGCGCCTCGGCCCCGCGCCCAGCGCGCTCTGGCCGAGCTCCGGGTGGGCACGTGCACGACCAGCCGCCTGTGGCCACGCCCCGCCCCCTGCTCCTCCCCTGCTCGCCGGGACGGCAGCACCGCCGTGGTGGCCTTGGCGCCGGCCGGCTCGCCATGGGCAACCGAGCCCTCCTCTGCTGAACCGTGGGGTTACCCCGCTGACAAGGGGGCCCCACCTCCCTAATCCCCGTAATTAGGCTAAATTGAAACAAGTTAACCCCCCCTGTTTGGATGACATGCGGGCCCTGCCCTTTTATGAGTTAATAAAATTGCTAATTATAACATGTATGACAGACATGTGGGTCCCATGCCCCTTTAAGCTAATTAAAATTGTTAATTAGTTAATAGCAGAATGACATGTGGGCCCTGGCTCTATTTTAATTTAATTAAATGATTTATTAGAAATGTGAGGCTGACCAGTGGGTCCCACTGGACAGGTTTGACCAGTCAACACTGTTCTGGATAATGTTACTAAAATAATAAAAGAAATTATTAAAAGGGATTTTTAATGTTTTAAAATTGATTAAACTTATAAAATCAATATATTTTAATCCGTATATCGGATCGAAAAACTTTATACATGAAAATTGATCAGAAAAATACAACGAATAAGAATACGATGTCCGTATGTCTACCCCACCCCCCTAACACACCGATCATCGACATTCCCCCCTCCGGGCTGTTTGTCGATAATTCCCGGTACCGATAAAAAGTACCCGGATGAATTTATTCCGAACACGAAAGTTGTTCGGAATAGTTCAACTAACACGGGTACACCTCCCTTATGTTTGTCGGATGTCCACGACACCTCCGGCTTGATCCTTCCCCCTCCGGACCCCCTGTCCGGTAATCACCCGGAGCTGGCAGTTCATCCCCGGATGAATTCCCGCTCCGAGCAACGTACCTTGCACTGCGTTAGAACACCGTTAACTTTACAATTGTCATGTCATTAATATGTTTGCATTGTTTGCTTTGTATTTACTGTTTCTCCCCCCCCCCCCTTTATTCTCCGGTAGACCCCGCTGCTACCGCCGACTACACTGCTGCCGGGTACGACTACTTCGTCGACGACCCTGCCCCTACCGTCGAGCTTCCAGGCAAGCAGAGCCATTCTCTTCCCCAGATATCGCCTATCTTTCCGTACATTTCTTGCACTAGGCATTGTTACTGCTGCTTCTACGTTACAATCCTATTCAATTGCATAGCCTGTTTTTGTCGCCCCTTGATGTACCTCTTTTATCCTATGCTGCCTATTATTATTATTATGCATTATTCAGCAGTGAGCCCTGCGCATTGTTAGCTAGGATTAGATAGAGGGCCGTGATCACTCAGGGGAGTGAGCACGGATACTATATATAGAACTGCACAGGTACGGAACAAAGCAGACACCGCCAAGGGCCCCTATCTGGGTTATGCCTAGTCACCTCAAGTGTGAGCTATCAAGGAGTAATCCTTGTACTCCACCCGAGGCTGACTTTGTCTTGCCGCCATAGGGTCCTGAACATCGGCTGTCCTTAAGTTAAGAAGTCGGGCGACCCAACGGTGCCCGCGAGAGGTATATTGTCGGGAACGACAGGGAGGGTACGACCGACGTTACTGGCGTGCTTGGCCCCTGCTCGTATCTCGCGAGAGTTACCAAACCATGAAAGTCGAGCTCCTCCAGGAGCACACGCGAGACAAGGTAAGGAGACGGTTCACCTTGTTGGTAACCGCAGTGACTTGGTGGGACGACAGGGCAGGCACCGATGTACTGGTGGTCCTGACTGCTGTCGTTGACCGCGAGTCGGTTAAGTCGAGGCAACGATAACGGTTGTCACGCAGGTTAATTAAAATGCTAAATGGTTCGGCGGATGACTTGAGAGGCCCGTTGGTCTGTTCGCACTACCTACACGTGGGATTACGGTGTGGGCCCTCCGCGTCGTAGTTTTTCCGAAAGCTCTTCAGACGTCAGCAGTACCACGGGCTGATAGCCGGGAAGCGGTCTTGTCTTATTTGCTGCAGCAGGTGTGTTTGGATTTGCTTTTGCTTCACCGGCCAGTCTCGTACCGTGCAGGAGCGTGCAAGGGTGAGGGACCTAGACCCCTTGGCGCATAGGATATAGTCCGGAGGATGGCCTCTCTATTGAGCCTAGGATGGGATGCGTCGTGTTGGATAGCCTCGGTGGGGCGTTCCCTAACAAGGTTCACGCCACCCTGGAGATCCGAGCGTGCAGGCTGAACAGTAGTGCACCCCTGCAGGGAGTTTAATCTATTCGAATAGCCGTGTCCACGGTAACAGGACGCTTTATGCCGAAGCTGGATCTTACCACTAGAAACTATTACTATTAAACTGTATGGTTCCGGGTCTTCTTCCTCGCAGGGAGTCGAGGAGGGGAACTCGGAGGCATTGTTATTATTAATCATTACAACTTATATTATACAATGTTGCAGCAACTTCTGCTTCATTGTTACTTTACTGCTTTATATAAACTGTTGGCTGATTCTTACCTCATGCTGCAAGACATCGTCGGAAGATGCTAGTCTTTGATAGTCCTAGCTTCTTACCCTTATTCTGATTTCTATCTTGCAGTCCACTATATATAAAGCCTCCCTTTTCCGTTGATACAAATGCATAATGCTTAGTAGCGGACGTAAGACTCGCGGGTATACTAGGTACTCATCTGCTTTATTTCCTTTACTGTTTTGCCTGATCGGCCGCTGCAGTCGACGTTGGAGCCCAGGAGCAGGAGTACCCCGGAGGCGGATACTACTACGTCGAGACCCCCGCTGACCAGGACCAGGAGTAGTTTCGGAGGCTCCCAGGCAGGAGGCCTTGCCTTTTCGATCTGTATCTCTGTTGTTATTTGTGCTAGACTAACTATGTCTGTACTCAGATATTATGGTTTGTATAACTTATGTATTCAGGTCTGCGTGACCCCCTTTATTGTAACATATTGGTTTATCCTTTTGTGTTTAGTGTTGTGCTTTGATATTCTCACCGTGGCACCCTAATCTCAGCCGTGTACCCTGCGTGTATGATTACTGTACATGGATTGATGTTGGGGGCATCACAAGTTGGTATCAGAGCCGACTGCCTGTAGGAAGCCACCGCACGACTACCTGGTCGAAGTTGAGTCTAGACTTTGAAAAACTATTTTGCTAACTTATTGTTTGGCTTACGGGCCCACATCGATGTCACTACGTGTGATATCTATGGTATTAGGATCCTTTTATCCTTACCTATGCTCTGGGACTCTGCTCTCTTATCCTTGCTGGTAAGGTTTACAAACGCTGACATTAGGATCACGTTCTATTGATTCCATCCGGCGTTTTATGGTGCTTCCCCCATTGATTGAGTCGTGTTGTAGGAGTTCTACCCCAGATCCCGGACCGCGGATCCCATTCTCATTCTGGGCAAGCCGCGCGTCCTCTGGCATTAACTCCTGTGGCCAACAGTTTTCTTGCGGCGTGATTGACATAGTGGAATCTATGTCGCGTCGTGTAATCCTTACCGCGGTCTACGTGCCGCCTAGTGTGTCCTTTTTCCTTAATTTCTACGACGTTACGCTGCCCGATTTTCGATTGATTCTATGTGTGGATGTGTATGTCTTATAGGACTACTCCTATATACCCGCGCCTCCTCTTTGTTGCCGCTTTACCTATTGCTCGTTTCCGGCATCTCGTTAAAAATGTTCATCGCTGAAATACCCCTGTTAAATTCTAGCAGGATGGCTGGTCGTGGTGGTCGTGGTCGTGGTCGTGGTGCCAACGATCCACCTCCGCCGCCGGACTACATGGCCGCGATGATGCAGCAGTTTCAGATGAACCAGGAGTTTATGCAAGGAGTCATAGATCAGCTCCAGAATCAGAATCAGAACCAGAACCAGCACCAGAACCAACCGCCTGTGGTTACTCTGCGGGATTTCATGCGTCTCAATCCCCCTCTCTTCCACCAACCGGAACAGCCGCTAGATGCTGATGATTGGCTTCGTGACATCACTCGTCAGCTGGAGTTCGCTAATGTGAGCGCTGCTGATTATGTCACCTTCGCGTCCTATTTCCTGCGTGGTCCCGCTGCTCAGTGGTGGGACACTTACAAGGGCTCGCTAGCTGAAGGGACTGTCGTCACCTGGAATGACTTCAAGACTGCCTTCCGTGCTCGTTATGTCCCCCAGGCGATTATGAACCGTATGAAGGCCGAGTTCCGCAACCTCGTTCAGGGCAACAAAACTGTCGAGGCATACCAGAGGGAATTCCTCCGCCTCTCCCGCTATGCTGTAAGTGACCTCCCCAATGATGCAAGTAGGCAAGAGAAGTTCCGTGATGGACTCAACGCAGATCTCCAGCTTGCACTGGATTTGCACGTTTGCCCCGACTTCGCCACCATGGTGAACCAGAATATCACTCTTGAGACCGCTCAGCTTAAGTTCGGTGGTTCGCCGAAGCGCCCCCGTGATGCTGGCTCATCTTCGGGCACAACACAGAAGCAACGTGTTTGGCTTCCACACAGTCTTATGCGTCCAACTGCCCCTGCACCAAGGCCGTCGTATGTTGCACCTCGTATGCCTCCGCCCCCGCCGAGACAGCCGAAGACTGAGACTGCACCCCTCCGTCCTCAAGATGGCCTGTGTTTCAAGTGCCGTCAGCCAGGCCATATTTCCAGAGACTGCCCTCAGCGACAGAATCAACTGGTAGTTCACCCTGCTGGCTGCGGAAATGGTCGTGGCAACAATGGGACCCTCAACTATAATACTGGGTCAAATCCTCATGCTCGTGGTCATGCTTACAACATTGATGTTGAAGCAGCTCAGGCACAGCCCGCTACAGTGATGGGTACTCTCCTCGTTAACTCAATACCTGCTACCGTTTTATTTGATACAGGAGCATCGCATTCATTTATGTCTGGAGCATTTGCATCTAAGCATGGCATATACCACGAAAAGATGCGCACCCCCTTGGCCGTTAAAACACCCGGCGGCATGTGTCACGTTGACATGCTGGCACCTAACATCATCGTCGAGATCGAAAGGATTGAGTTCCTTGTCTCCCCACATATTCTGAAAACCTCCACCATCGACCTTATCCTTGGCATGGATTGGCTGAAAACCCACGATGCCGCACTTTATTGTGGCACCAAGGTCATCCAACTTTTTCATCCTTCTGGCGCGATTGTGAGTCACACTGCCATTGTGTCGATGAATGCCGAAGCTCGTATATATGCTCTGAATGCCTTGAATGTCGCACCTCTCGAAGGGATTGAGAAAGTCCCAATCGTTTGTGATTTTACCAACGTATTCCCAGAAGAACTGCCGGGGATACCCCCGATTAGGGAAGTTGAATTCGTCATCGACTTGAAGCCTGGCACCGTCCCTATTTCCAAGCGCCCATATAAGATGCCACCTCACCACCTCCTTGAATTGAAGAAGGAGATCGACACGGCCCTCGAGAAAGGATTCATCTGTCCTAGTTCCTCTGCTTGGGGAGCACCTTCGCTCTTTGTCAAGAAGAGTGATGGCACGAACCGTTTGGTCCAAGATTACCGACCTATCAACCAAGCCACAATACAGAACAAGTACCCCCTCCCTCGGATCAATGATCTTTATGATCAACTTGCTGGATCCACGGTGTTTTCAAAACTCGACTTAAGGTTGGGTTACCATCAGATCCGGGTCCGTGATGAGGACATCCCAAAGACCGCATTCATTACCCGCTATGGTTCATACGAGTACACTGTCATGTCATTTGGCTTGACCAATGCACCAGCCACCTTCTCCAGATTGATGAACTATATATTCATGGAATATCTCGACAAGTTTGTCGTGGTTTATCTGGATGATATATTGATTTACTCCAAGACCGATGCAGAACATGCTGAACATCTTCGTCTTATACTTGAAAAGCTTCGAGAACACAAACTCTATGCTAAGTATTCTAAGTGTGAGTTCTGGCTTCCCGAAGTAACCTACCTTGGTCATGTGATTTCCAAGGATGGCGTTGCCGTCAACCCCGAACGTATCCAGGCTATTCTTGATTGGACTCCGCCCAGGACTGTCAAGCAAGTCCGAAGTTTCCTCGGCCTTTCCAGCTATTGCCGCCGTTTTGTCGAGAGTTTCTCCAAGATTGCCAAGCCACTGACTAATCTGCTTCACAAAGGCGTCAAGTTTGAGTGGACTGATAAATGTCAAGAAAGTTTTCAAGCTCTCAAGGACAAGCTCACTTCTCCCCCAGTGCTTGCTCCTCCTGATACTTAGAAGGACTTCGTGATTTATTGCGACGCGTCTCGTCAAGGATTAGGCTGTGTCCTAATGCAAGAGCGCAAAGTGATTGCTTATGGCTCTCGTCAGTTGCGTGCTCACGAAGAAAACTATCCAACTCATGATCTCGAATTGGCAGCGGTAATTTATGCATTGAAGCTGTGGCGACATTACCTCGTCGGTAATCGTTGCGAGATCTTCACCGACCACCAAAGCCTGAAGTACCTGTTTACGCAACCAGACCTGAATCTCCGCCAACAGAGATGGCTCGAGACAATAGCCGACTACGACATGGGAATTTCTTAGACCCCTGGCAAAGCTAATGTGGTGGCCGATGCCTTAAGCCGCAAAGCCTATTGTAGTGAACTTGAAGTTCAAGTGCAACAGCCACGTTTGTATGCAGAACTCCGCAAGCTGAACATCGAAATTGTTCCGCAGGGATATGTGAACTCCCTGGTGGTCCAACCAGACCTCGACACCCGCATCAAGACGGTACACATTATGACTCTGACATCTGGAAGATTAAGCGTCGTGTCGCCAACGGAGAGCCCTCATTCTTCACTATTGATGCAAATGATGATAATGCGGTGTACTTCAAGGGTCGTTTAGTGGTTCCGGTAGCCAAGGCCAATCTGAATTATGCCTCTGATGTCATGAAAGAAGCTCATGATACACCCTTGTCGATTCACCCTGGTAGTACCAAGATGTACCAAGACATTCGTCAGCGGTACTGGTGGTCTAACATGAAACAAGACATTGCTCGTTATGTTGATGAGTATGACGTTTGCCGTCGCGTGAAAGCAGAACATCAAAGACCTGCTGGAACTCTGCAACCACTCTCTATTCCTGAATGGAAATGGGACAAGATTGAAATGGACTTCGTCACCGGATTTCCCCGATCACAGAAAGGTCATGATGCCATCTTTGTCGTCATCGACCGATTCTCCAAGGTTGCTCATTTTCTGCCTGTCAAGGAGACGATATCTGCTAGTCAGTTAGCAGACTTATATGTTTACAGAATTGTTTCCCTCCACGGTATTCCGTTGGAGATCAGTTCCGACCGAGGCAGCATTTTCACCTCGAAGTTCTGGGATAGTTTCCAAGAAGCTATGGGCACTCACCTAAATTTCAGCACCGCTTATCACCCCCAGTCGCAAGGCCAAGTCGAACGAGTCAACCAAGTACTTGAAGATATGCTCCGAGCTTGTGTCATCTCATTCGGTAAGAAATGGGAGGAATCTCTTCCATTTGCTGAATTCTCGTACAACAATAGCTATCAAGCTAGTCTGAAGATGGCACCCTTTGAAGTTCTCTATGGACGTAAGTGTCGAACCCCTCTGAATTGGTCAGAAACTGGAGAAAGA
This sequence comes from Bromus sterilis, assembly GCA_950022295.1. NCBI lineage: Eukaryota > Viridiplantae > Streptophyta > Magnoliopsida > Poales > Poaceae > Bromus > Bromus sterilis. The sequence goes on along the minus strand of OX465599.1, from coordinate 274,237,749 downwards.
GCTCTCATTGGTCCGGACATTATTCAGCATGCCGAAGATCAGGTTCGCGTTATCCGTGAACACCTGAAAGCTGCTCAGTACCGCCAGAAGAGTAACTATGATCTCAAGCACAAAGAAATTGTCTATCAACCTGGCGAATATGCGTACCTCCGTGTCACCCCGATGCGAGGCACTCACCGCTTCGGAATCAAAGGCAAGTTAGCTCCTCGCTACATTGGCCCGTTCCGTATTCTTTCCCGGAGTGGACCAGTGGCATACCGGTTGGAATTGCCGGAAAACCTCTCTCAAGTCCACGACGTATTCCACGTGTCGCAACTCCGACGCTGCTTTAAAGACCCTATCCGCGAAGTGGAACATGATATGATTGAATTGCAACAGTACTTGACTTATCAAGAACATCCAAGCCGCATTCTTGATCAGTCTGAACGCAAAACCCGCAACAAGACAACGAAGTTCCTCAAAGTTCAGTGGTCGAATCATTCTGAAGATGAAGCCACTTGGGAACGCGAAGATCGCCTTCGTGAAGAATACCCCGATATTTTCCCCTCTACCACCTAAATTCTCGGGACGAGAATTCTTGTAGTGGGGGAGATTTGTAACACCCTCACTGTCAGTGAACAGTAGTCACTGTTACTGTTCATCTGTACTGTTCAAAACTTTTGTTGATCAACTTGGAACAGTTCAAATTTCAAATTTCACTTTGATGTTCTTGAATGCATGGTGATCATGGACCTTGATCATCTGGAACCAAAACAAGTACAAGCCATTTGAATTGAAATTCAAGCAAACCCTAAAATTCCTTTTGATGAATATTAAAAATAGGATGACAATAAAATCTTTTCCAAAAATTGTGAAACTACTTTTATATAAACACAAATATTCCGTGGACCAAATACATATGGGTTTGAGTATTTATTAAGTGATAGAAAATTCTAAACAAATATAAACAGAGGCCAAAAACCCCAAACAAATCATTTAATATTTAAAGTAAATATTTAATGACTTTTAAAAGTGCCCAAATCTTTTGAGGCAGTAACCTTGGGGTTAACATAAATTGTGGGGCACCTAACATGTTTTACTAAAATGGCTAAGCTAGTAAAACAATTACAAAAGGGAAATAACAAAAAGAAAAAAAAATGAAAACCTAAACCTACGCCTGGGGGCAAAGCCCACCAGGCCTACCCTCCCCTCCCCCCTTGGGTCGGCCCCAGCCAGCCCACCTCGGCGCTAGAGGAGGCTGAGCCTCACCCGGGGTCAACCCCCCACTCCCCAGCGATCCTCCCCACGACCCGAGCACCCCCCCCACCCTCATCGTTCTCCCCAGCCCCGATCTAGATCCCCTGGGTGCCCCCCCTCCAAGATCCGGCGAACTCCGGCCGCCTTCGGCCACCCCCCTCCACCGCGGCCCCCCAGCGCCGCTCCTCCTTGTCCCGCCCGACGCCGGAGCCCGCCTCCGAGCTCCACACCCACGGCACTGCGCCCTCCACCCCGAGTGCACCGCCCGACCGCCCCCCAACTCCGGCCTCCCCCGACCTCGGCCGCGACGAACCCCGCTCCCATGTGAGCCCCCCCCCCCCCCGTTCCTCCCCTCCTCCGCTCGGCTCGCCGTCATTTTGACCACCTACACGGGCCGTGGCCACCATGGCTACGCGCAAGCGCTCGTCGCGCCTCGGCCCCGCGCCCAGCGCGCTCTGGCCGAGCTCCGGGTGGGCACGCGCACGACCAGCCGCCTGTGGCCACGCCCCGCCCCCTGCTCCTCCCCTGCTCGCCGGGACGGCAGCGCCGCCGTGGTGGCCTTGGCGCCGGCCGGCTCGCCATGGGAAACCGAGCCCTCCTCTGCTGAACCGTGGGGTTACCCCGCTGACAATGGGGCCCCACCTCCCTAATCCCCGTAATTAGGCTAAATTGAAACAAGTTAACCACCCTGTTTGGATGACATGCGGGCCCTGCCCTTTTATGAGTTAATAAAATTGCTAATTATAACATGTATGACAGACATGTGGGTCCCATGCCCCTTTAAGCTAATTAAAACTGTTAATTAGTTAATAGCAGAATGACATGTGGGCCCTGGCTCTATTTTAATTTAATTAAATGATTTATTAGAAATGTGAGGCTGACCAGTGGGTCCCACTGGTCAGGTTTGACCAGTCAACACTGTTCTGGATAATGTTACTAAAATAATAAAAGAAATTATTAAAAGGGATTTTTAATGTTTTAAAATTGATTAAACTTATAAAATCAATATCTTTTAATCCGTATATCGGATCGAAAAACTTTATACATGAAAATTGATCAGAAAAATACAACGAATAAGAATACGCTGTCCGTATGTCTACCCCACCCCCCTAACACACCGATCATCGACATTCCCCCCTCCGGGCTGTCTGTCGATAATTCCCGGTACCGATAAAAAGAACCCGGATGAATTTATTCCGAACACGAAAGTTGTTCGGAATAGTTCAACTAACACGGGTACACCCCCCTTATGTTTGTCGGATGTCCACGACACCTCTGGCTTGATCCGTCCCCCTCCGGACCCCCTGTCCAGTAATCACCCGGAGCCAGCAGTTCATCCCCAGATGAATTCCCGCTCCGAGCAACGTACCTTGCACTGCGTTAGAACACCGTTAACTTTACAATTGTCATGTCATTAATATGTTTGCATTGCTTGCTTTGTATTTACTGTTTCTCCCCCCCCCCCTTTATTCTCCGGTAGACCCCGCTGCTACCGCCGACTACACTGCTGCCGGGTACGACTACTTCGTCGACGACCCTGCCCCTACCGTCGAGCTTCCAGGCAAGCAGAGCCATTCTCTTCCCCAGATATCGCCTATCTTTCCGTACATTTCTTGCACTAGGCATTGTTACTGCTGCTGCTACGTTACAATCCTATTCAATTGCATAGCCTGTTTTTGTCGCCCCTTGATGTACCTCTTTTATCCTATGCTGCCTATTATTATTATTATGCATTATTCAGCAGTGAGCCCTGCGCATTGTTAGCTAGGATTAGATAGAGGGTCGTGATCACTCAGGGGAGTGAGCACGGATACTATATATAGAACTGCACAGGTACGGAACAAAGTAGACACCGCCAAGGGCCCCTATCTGGGTTATGCCTAGTCACCTCAAGTGTGAGCTATCAAGGAGTAATCCTTGTACTCCACCCGAGGCTGACTTTGTCTTGCCGCCATAGGGTCCTGAACATCGGTTGCCCTTAAGGTAAGAAGTCGGGCGACCCAACGGTGCCCGCGAGAGGTATATTGTCGGGAACGACAGGGAGGGTACGACCGACGTTACTGGCGTGCTTGGCCCCTGCTCGTATCTCGCGAGAGTTACCAAACATCGAAAGTCGAGCTCTACCAAGAGCACACGCGAGACAAGGTAAGGAGACGGTTCACCTTGTTGGTAACCGCAGTGACTTGGTGGGACGACAGGGCAGGCACCGATGTACTGGTGGTCCTGACTGCTGTCGTTGACCGCGGGTCGGTTAAGTCGAGGCAACGATAACGGTTGTCACGCAGGTTAATTAAAATGCTAAATGGTTCGGAGGATGACTTGAGAGGCCCGTTGGTCTGTTCGCACTACCTACACGTGGGATTACGGTGTGGGCCCTCCGCGTCGTAGTTTGTCCGAAAGCTCTTCAGACGTCAGCAGTACCACGGGCTGATAGCCGGGAAGCGGTCTTGTCTTATTTGCTGCAGCAGGTATGTTTGGATTTGCTTTTGCTTCACCGGCCAGTCTCGTACCGTGCAGGAGCGTGCAAGGGTGAGGGACCTAGACCCCTTGGCGCATAGGATATAGTCCGGCGGATGGCCTCTCTGTTGAGCCTAGGATGGGCTGCGTCGTGTCGGATAGCCTCGGTGGGGCGTTCCCTAACAAGGTTCACGCCACCCTGGAGATCCGAGCGTGCAGGCTGAACAGTAGTGCACCCCTGCAGGGAGTTTAATCTATTCGAATAGCCGTGTCCACGGTAACAGGACGCTTTATGCCGAAGCTGGATCTTACCACTAGAAACTATTACTATTAAACTGTATGGTTCCGGGTCTTCTTCCTCGCAGGGAGTCGAGGAGGGGAACTCGGAGGCATTGTTATTATTAATCATTACAACTTATATTATACAATGTTGCAGCAACTTCTGCTTCATTGTTACTTTACTGCTTTATATAAACTGTTGGCTGATTCTTACCTCATGCTGCAAGACATCGTCGGAAGATGCTAGTCTTCGATAGTCCTAGCTTCTTACCCTTATTCTGATTTCTATCTTGCAGTCCACTATATATACAGCCTCCCTTTTCCGTTGATACAAATGCATAATGCTTAGTAGCGGACGTAAGACTCACGGGTATACTAGGTACTCACCTGCTTTATTTCCTTTACTGTTTTGCCTGATCGGCCGCTGCAGTCGACGTTGGAGCCCAGGAGCAGGATACAACCAGATCAGGATGAAGGAAGAAGACGAAGAGCACACATCATTCATCACCCCCTATGGCGTATTCTGCTACAAAACCATGCCCTTCGGGCTCAAAAACGCAGGCGCCACTTACCAACGAATGATGCAGGCCTGCCTGAAGGAGAAAATAGGAAGAAACATGCAAGTCTACGTGGACGACATCGTCATAAAGACCTACAAAGCAGCCACGCTACTCGACGACCTACGCGAAACCTTCGCGGCACTCAACAAATACAGAATCAAACTCAACCGAAACAAGTGCGCATTCGGCGTACCGGCGGGAAAGCTGCTTGGCTATATGGTCTCTGCCCGAGGAATCGAGGCAAACCCTGAGAAAGTCCAAGCCATTACCCGCGTGCAATGACCAACCTGCGTCAAAGGAGTACAGCAGCTCACCGGAAAACTCGCAGCCCTAAGCCGCTTCATCAGCAGGCTGGGAGAACGCACACTGCCTTTCTATCAGTTGCTCAGGAAAGGAGAGAAATTCAAGTGGACGAAGGAAGCCCGCCAAGCATTCGCGGACCTGAAAAAGACACTCTCGACCCCACCAATCCTGGCGGTACCCAAGGAACGAGAGAAGCTATACCTCTACGTGGCAGCACGTAGCAGTGTAGTAAGTACATCGCTCGTCGTCGAACGCGCAGCAGAAGGCAAGGTCCAGAGCATCCAGAGACCAATCTACTACCTCAGCATGCTCCTGAACAAATCCCAACAGCGGTACCCACACTATCAGAAGCTACTACTGGCCATCGTCATGACCTCAAGAAAGGTGTCCCACTACTTCGACGAGCACCCCATCACAATCGTGAGCAGCGCACCACTCGCCGACATACTCAACAACCCTGGAACAACCGGGCGAGTCGCCGAGTGGAACATTGAGCTCAGCCCTCGGGACCTGCAGTTCAAGCACCCAAAAGCCATCAAAGCCCAAGTACTCCCAGATTTCCTGGTCGAGTGGACGGATGTTCAGACGCCAGGCCCTCCAGCCCTATCAAGCTCATGGTCAATGTTCTTCGATGGGTCCAAGAGACAACAAGGAGTTGGGGCAGGAGTCGTGCTCATATCCCCTAAAGGAACAAAGCTGAAATATGTCCTCTAGATCAACTTCAGTCACGCTGATACGTCCAAAACGTATCTATAATTTCTGCTTGCTCCATGCATGTTTTGTGTGATATTGCTATGATATAGATACACTTTCATACACTTTTGATCATATTTGGACTAACCTATTAACTCAGCACCACAGTGCCAGTTCCTGTTTTCTGCTGTTTTTCTATTTCAGTTTTCCCCCATATAAAAAGTGCCAGAAAAATTCCGGGAAAAATATAGGAAAAAGCAGCGTACAGGAAGCTTCGCGAAGAGCCCGAGTGGGGCCAGAGGGGAGCCAGGGGTGGCCCAGGCGGCCACCCGGCGCGGCCACCCCTGGGCCGCGCCAGGGGGGCGCCTGGGGCCCCTGGTCCACCTCTGGCTGCCCCCCTTCGCCTATATATTCTCCGTGACGTGAAACCCTCGGGGACGGACCCTTTTCTCCAGAAGCAATTCCGATCTCTGCCGCCATCGCCGACAAGCTTCGGGGGACCAGAATTCCTGTGCCGGCACCCTGCCGGGACGAGGAAGTGCCCCCGGATTCATCTCCATCGACGTTGCTTCCCTCCTCCATGAAGATGGAGTAGTTCTCCCTCGGGGATGAGGTTTCTACCAGTAGCTATGTGTTCTTCTCACTCTCCCATGATGTGATCTTCGTTGTGATCATAGGCTATGTTAATCTAGGGTGATCCCATGATATTTCCCCTTCCTCTATGTATTGGATTGATGTACTCAATTGATCTTATCTAGTATAATCCCCGAGACCAAGGTGACAGCGGTCTATTGGACATGGGTTAGAAGAATATTATCATGAGTGATTTCCTCTTTTGTGTGTTGATTGAAGATTGAGAGTCTCTTGGTGCTTGTCTTTGACTATCCTTGAGATATGTTGTGGTGATTGTGGTACTCTCTTTGGATGGCCGCGGTGACATTGGGAAATCCATAGATTGAGAACTACGAACTTTGAGGTGTGCTTTTGTAGCCCTACATAATTCTCGTCCTCTCTTGACCACAAAGGAATGACCTCCGAGTGCGTCCTCATTGCGTGTTTTATGGGAAATGTCATGTGATTAGACTATGTTAATGTTGTTGAGAGTTGCCACTAGTGAAAGTATGAAGCCTAGGCCTTGTTTCCATCATTGTTACACCGTTTTCACTCACTTTTGTTACTTGTTTCTTTGCTGCACTTTTTATTACAGATTTATATTACTTCGTTTTATCACACCTATCATCCATATTTTACCATCTCTTCGCCGAACTAGTGCACCTATACAACTCCTAGTTGTATTAGGTGTGTTGGGGACACAAGAGACTTCTTGTATCTTAATTGCAGGGTTGCTTGAGAGAGACCATCTTCAACCTCTACTTCCCTAAGTTCGATAAACCTTAGGTCATCCACTTGAGGGAAATTGCTGCTGTCCTACAAACCTCTGCGCTTGGAGGCCCAACATAGTCTACAAGAATAGAAGCGTGCGTAGACATCAAGCTATTTCTGGCGCCGTTGCCGGGGAGGTGAGTGCTTGAAGGTATATCTTTAGATTCTGCAATTAAATCTTTTTGTTTCTTGTTTTTATTTTCACTAGTTAGGTTTATGGAAAACTGCAATTTTACTTCGCTGCTTCGGGGAGACCGCTTTGCCACACCTGTGGTAGAGAAGTCTCCGCCACCTACTGAATGCATCCCGTTCCAAATACCACTTGGGATAGTTGAAATAATTATTAATGATTGTTATGATGGGATAGTCAATCCTAGTATTCATTTGTTGAAACTTACAGAACTTTGTGAGTTATTTAAGATTTCAGGTTTGACAAGAGGTGAAGTCATGAAGAAATTATTTGCCTTGTCACTGAAAGGAAAAACATTAGAATGGTATAGGCTACTAGATGATTCTCACCTACGGGATTGGGAAGAGATCCAGTCTCTCTTTTACTCCAAGTTTTATCCTCTTCATGAAGTCCATGAGAATAGGAATTATATTTATAATTTCTATCCTCATGACGGAGAGAGCATAGCTCAAGCTTGGGGGAGACTGAAAACTTTGATGCTAAAATGTCCTAACCATGGGCTCCCCAAAGATATGATTATTACTAATTTCTATGCAAGGCTATCTCGACAGGATAAAGACTTGCTCGATGCTTCCTCGATGTGTTCTTTCACAAACGAAAAGATTGATGCTAAATGGGAACTCCTTGAAAGAATCCAACACAATACTGAAGATTGGGAGATCGACAAAGGTCAAGAGTCAGGTATAATTTATGAGTATGATTGCATTAAGTCCTTTGTTGAAACTGCAAGTTTTAATAAGTTTAGTGCTAAGTTTGGGCTTGATTCTCAACTCCTTGTTGATTTCCTCAAATCTTTTGCTTCACATCTTAATATGCCTAAGGAGAATTGGATCAAGCATCATGAACCTTTTAAAGATATTTGCAAAGAAAATGAAATTGTTAATGATGATTGCAACATGCATGATCCAATTCCTGAAAATGAAGTTTTATATAAGCATGTTAATTTTTGTGGAGTGGATAGACCTTGTGAAAGGCCTATGATTGAAGAAGAGAAGTATTGTAAGCAACATAATCATGAAAGAACAATCACTTGGGTTAGAGATTTAAATGAAATTGCTAGAGAATTGTGTGACCTTTATCCTTTTACTTGTGAACTTTGCTGCATAAAGGGTCACTTCAATTTTCAGTGCATGTACTTTCAAAACATAACTGTTAGCCAGTTTTGTGATGACATGATCACCCCTGATCTTTATGATGAGCTTGTGTTATTTTTGATGTGTGAAGAGTTATCAGAAAATACTTCTTGGCTAGATGGTCATGCTTTGGGAATAAATAACACTTTGCAGGAATGTCATCTCTATTGTGTTGTTAATTGCCATGAGAATGATTACATAAGTAAGATTAGAAAGGAGGGAACTCTACCAAAGTATAAAAATGTCTCTTATATTTCTACTAATAAAAAGGAGAGTTTCTCCCAAGTTTCCCCTATTGTTTCTAATGATAAACCAGGATATGTGGAGAAACTTCCCCTCCAACCACTCCTTCCTAAGGTGAAGAAGAAGAAAAAGAAGAGGAGGAGGAAGAGGAGCAGGAAGGAAGAAGAATGGGTAACAACCTGGCCTGAGCATATTCCTCGCATCGATTTTTATCCTAACAGACAGAAATTTATGGAGGATGGTGAGCTTGATTGCATTCATTATTATCTTGAAGATAAGTCTGTAGGTACTATTGAAGATGATTTTGATTATGATATGCATGTTACTTTTTGTGATTGGGAAAATGATGATAATGCTACTTATGACCTTGAAAATCTCTTTGGTACCAACTCTGAGAGTGATGATATGGAAAGCTCCAAGCTTGGGGACGATAGGATTGCAAGTCCTTTACCCATTAGTGATGTGGTAATTGATAATTCTTTTTCTTGTAAGAATAAAGACAATATGTTTACAAATATAGTTTCTAGCAATGATAATGCTCTTATCTACTATGATGATGTTATAACTCCTATTTTTAGTGATTATAAAGGTACCTATGACATAAGGAGAAATTATCCTTATGAAACTTGTCATGATCATGGAGGGAATTACTCCCTTGTTTAACACCATCTTCCTAATACACAATTAATCTATAGTGTTCAAGTTTTTTATGATAGTCCTACTCCCACTATTACCAATGAGAAAGATTATGCTTATGTGGAGAGTAAGAGTACCCTTTTGCATGTGGATCATGGTAACAATTTTTTATGTGATACTTATATTGTTGAGTTTATTCATGATCCCACTGAAAATTATTATGAGAAGGGAACACATTCTTATAGATATTTCAATAATATCAAATTCCCTCTCTTTATGTTGAAGGTTTTGAAGTTGCACTTATTTTGCCTTCATATGCTAATATCTTTATGCTTCAATGAGTTATTCCTCTACAAGATCCCTTTGCATAGGAAGCATGTTAGGCTTAAATGTTTTTGGTATTTTCTTCTTCATGCTCTCTTTTGTTCTTCAACTCTTATTCCTACGAGAGCATCATTAAAATCTTAAGCCTATCTTTATGGCTATAAAGAAAGAGCTCTAGGGAGACAACCCTTGTTATCTTTAGTTTGAGTTTTTTTACTTTCAGTTTTTAGTGCTCTTGATGATTGTTACTAATGTAGCAACATCATTGTATCTTTATTTTCAATCTTTGTGCCAAGTCTAGCCTCCGATTGCAAGAAAGTTTAAAAGTTGTGACATGCTGTCCAGAAAACAGATTCTGTCCTTGGACGGAAATATTAGCCTAAAATCACCAGATCATCTTTTTGATCTGAATTTTTTCGACAGCGTGCTCCATACAATTGAATTTCGAGCGTCTGTTCTGAGTTTTTTGATTCGAGTTGCATAAGTACCCCTAAAAAATTCTTTACTACCTGCTGTTCTGTTTTTCACAGATTCTGCCATGTTTTGTCTCTCCTAACTTTTGCAAACCTTAAACTTGCTTTTTATTTGCAAAAACCTTTTGGCAATCTTGAGAAACAGTAGCTCTTCAAGAATATCTTTATATCCAGTGAGGAAAAATTATTTATTAAGGGTACTAACCTCTCTAATCAGCTTATGATGACTTATGTATGAAGGGAGTTTTCAAGTGTGCGATGGAAGATGATGAAAGAAGATCCAGGAGTGTCAAGCGCTCAAGCTTGGGGATGCCCCCATGCATCCCCAATAAATATTCAAGGAGACTCAAGCGTCTAAGCTTGGAGATGCCCCCGTGCATACCCTTCTCCATCAACAATCATCAGTTCGTCCTTCGTCTCACTATATTTTTATCACTTCATGCGTTATGTGCTATGCTTGGAGCGTCTCGCTCTTAGGTTTAATTTTAGTTTTCTTTAGTTTTGCTTGGTGTTCATAAAAAGTTAGACCCCATCTTACTTTGTGTGGGAGAGAAACACGCTCCACTCCAATCTAGAACACATCATAGGATTTTTCCTGCTTATCTTTTTGCTGTTGTGTGTTCTTTATCTTTTCGTAGCTGCGGCCATGTTTAGTTTTAGTCTTAGTTTGTCTTTAGCAAGAGCCTTGGATTTTTTTTAGTTTGTTGCTGGAACTCTCTTTAGTTTTCATGTTTATCTTGCTAAGATAGTTGGTTGTTGCACTGAGTTGTGTTTTGTCTTGGAAGTAGGTAATTGAGGTTGCTATTTAATTCTAGTAGTAACTTGCAATAGTTTTGAGGTATTGATGTGAGTAATGTCTGAACTTTTGGTGTCAAGAGCTTTAGCCTATTAGTGATAGGTGTCGTATTTTGGGCAATCCGTGTGTATTTTCAAAACCTACAAAACTAGTTGAGAACTCTAGCTACTAGATGGATCACTAATGTTTGGAGGGATCGAATATTAGAGTACACTCACGTACCATGAGTCGAGGATGCGAAAGGATAACCAAACCCCCATACACTCCTCCTCGGGGTACTTGTCTCTTTTGTGAACCTCCTTATTAGATTGAGAGTTACCGATAATAAGTGCATGAGTTCTTCGGACTAATGTAAGTATTGAAAGTTGACACTTCCACCTTCCCATATTTTGCTAGCCTCTCCCGTGCCGTGCATTGCCTTCTTCTCACTCCGAGAGTTGGTGTCCACCTTCGCCGGTACATCCAAACCCTTGGCATGATACGCTCTGTCATCATAAACCTCCTTATATCTTTCCTCAAAACAGCCACCATACCTACCTATCAAGGCATTTCCATAGCTTTTCCGAGATATATTGCCATGCAACATCCCCCTTTTCATGACTTGATCTTCATGTCATACATGTTCCTGCTACACTGGCAGCGACATACATTGCATACATCATGATAGTTACATCTTCTTTATGATTTTGAGTACCTTGTAAAGTGTGAAAGATCTCCTTTACCTTGTTGTAAAATAGAGTGTTGCCCTTAAGTGAGGAAAAGATCCCAAAGTGGACACAATAAAAGATCCCAAAGAGGACAAATGAGAGTTAAATAGAAAGAGCCATTGAGGCCACAAAAAAATACAAAAAATAGAAAAAAGAGAAAAAGAAATAAAAAGAGAGAAAGGGGAAACACTACTATCCTTTTGAGAGATCCACATTAGTACTCCCTTTATATCCTTGTACTCCATAGAGATGATCATTATGCATATAGCTATGTGGGGACCTTCACACTATAGAACTTGGCTTGCATATTCCAAGGATGAGCCTCCTCAAACGAGCTCTAGGTCTTCATGAGTGAGCAAGTTAGATGCACCCCCACTAGTTCCATTGGAGAGCTTCCTAGCTCGTATGTGCATCCGTTGCATGGCAATCCCTACTCCTCACATCATATCTATCATTTGGCATCTCTTGCCTATGATTGTCCTCATTGATGTGAGCCTTTCTCACCCTTTTTGTCTTCCTCCTCCACACTATTTCTCTCTTTGCCATCCAAAGTGTCAACTCTCGTGCTTACGCTCATCCATTGCATGAGTGCTCAAAATATTGAAAAAGGAGTGGATCAAATTGACTTGTACCTGGCTAGTGGTCTGGGGACGAGTCAAGATAAGATTCCAGAAAAAGACCAAATGTGAAACTTTAGTAGATTGAGTTCTCAACAAATAAATGTTCTTTCTCGTATTCCCTACCCCCCTTCTTGCACGCAAACACCATTTGGAGACATTCGAGTCACGGACAGCGAGAGCTCTTGCACCTAATGTTCTTTTGTTACTTGTTTCAATGCTAATATAGACTCTTGCATGTTATGTCTTGAATTGAATCTCTAACCTTGATTGCTTTACTTTTCAAAGTTCTTATATGGTTGCTAGCATGTCACTACAGAAATTATGCAGTTATCATTTACCTACTCGAGGGAGAGCAGGAATTAAACTTGGGGATGTTGATACGTCCAAAACGTATCTATAATTTCTGCTTGCTCCATGCATGTTCTGTGTGATATTGCTATGATCTAGATACACTTTCATACACTTTTGATCATATTTGAACTAACCTATTAACTCAGTGCACCACAGTGCCAGTTCCTGTTTTCTGCTGTTTTTCTATTTCAGTTTTCCCCCATATAAAAAGTGCCAGAAAAATTCCGGGAAAAATATAGGAAAAATCAGCGAACAGGAAGCTTCGTGAAGAGCCCGAGTGGGGCCAAAGGGGAGCCAGGGGTGGCCCAGGCGGCCACCCGGCGCGTCCACCCCCTGGGTTGCGCCAAGGGGGCGCCTAGGGCCCCTGGTCCACCTCTGGCTGCCCCGCTTCGCCTATATATTCCCCGTGACATGAAACCCTCGGGGACGGACCCCTTTTCTCCAGAAGCAATTCCGATCTCCGCCGCCATCGCCGAAAAGCTTCGGGGGACCAGAATTCCTGTGCAGGCACCCTGCCGGGACGGGGAAGTGCCCCCAGATTCATCTCCATCGACGTTGCTTCCCTCCTCCATGAAGCGGGAGTAGTTCTCCCTCGGGGCTGAGGTTTCTACCAGTAGCTATGTGTTCTTCTCTCTCTCCAATGATGTTATCTTCGTTGTGATCATAGGCTATGTTAATCTAGGGTGATCCCATGATATTTCCCCTTCCTCTATGTATTGGATTGATGTACTCAATTGATATTATCTAGTATAATCCCCGAGACCAAGGTGACAGCGGTCTATTGGACATGGGTTAGAAGAATATTATCATGAGTGATTTCCTCTTTTGTGTGTTGATTGAAGATTGAGAGTCTCTTGGTGCTTGTCTTTGACTATCCTTGAGATATGTTGTGGTGATTGTGGTACTCTCTTTGGATGGCCGCGGTGACATTGGGAAATCCATAGATTGAGAACTACGAACTTTGAGGTGTGCTTTTGTAGCCCTACATAATTATCGTCCTCTCTTGACCACAAAGGAATGACCTCCGAGTGCGTCCTCATTGCATGTTTTATGGGAAATATCATGTGATTAGACTATGTTAATGTTGTTGAGAGTTGCCACTAGTGAAAGTATGAAGCCTAGGCCTTGTTTCCATCATTGTTACACCGTTTGTACTCACTTTTGTTACTTGTTTCTTTGCTGCACTTTTTATTACAGATTTATATTACTTCATTTTATCACACCTATCACCCATATTTTACCATCTCTTCGCCGAACTAGTGCACCTATACAACTCCTAGTTGTATTAGGTGTGTTGGGGACACAAGAGACTTCTTGTATCTTAATTGCAGGGTTGCTTGAGAGAGACCATCTTCAACCTCTACTTCCCTGAGTTCGATAAACCTTAGGTCATCCACTTGAGGGAAATTGTTGCTGTCCTACAAACCTCTGCGCTTGGAGGCCCGACATAGTCTACAAGAATAGAAGCGTGCGTAGACATCACAGGCCTCCAACAACGAAGAAGAATACGAGGCACTCCTCCATGGCATGCGCTTGGCCAAAACATGCGGAGCCACTCGCCTCATAATTTACGGGGACTCCAATCTCGTCGTCCAGCAGACGATGAGAAACTGCAATGCAATGGCCGACAACATGGCGGCCTACCAAAAGCTCTACAACGAACTCGAAGGAAGTTTCGACGGTTGCGAGCTCAACTACATCACCAGGGATAACAACACAGAAGCTGACGAGCTCGCAAACATCGGTTTGACCCGAGGGCCTGTACCACCCGACGTTTCTCTCGAAAGCATCAGTCGGAGATCCATCAAGGTACAGGCAGCAACACCTGAAGCAGTCGTGGACGGGTAATACGCAACAGAAATGGCGCAGGTGGCAGCAGCAACCCCATCAGAAGGCACAAGCACCAGCACATCCGACAGCACAGCTCCGACGGAGCTCGAAGGACCCGTCTGGACAAAACCATTCCTCCGAAGACGTGGCCGAAGAACGATGCATCAGCCGACGATCCAAGTCATTCACGGTGATCAACAGACAACTATACAAGCGCAACATCGCCCAGATACTCCAAAGGTGCATCGACGAAGAGGACGGCAAAGCCCTACTGCTCGAAATCCACGAAGGCACCTACGGGCACCACGCGAGCAGTCGAGTGCTCGTGTCCAAAGCATTCCGAGCTGGGTTCTACTGGCCCACAGCCATGAAAAACGCAGAGGAAATCGTGAGACGTTGTGTCGCTTGCCAGAAATTCGCCAACAGGCCACACGCTCCCGCATCAGAGCTCAAGACCATACCACTATCCTGGCCGTTCGCCACCTGGGGACTTGACATGGTGGGCCCACTCAAAAAATCATCAAAGGGCGGAAGGACACACCTGCTCGTCGCAGTCGACAAGTTCACTAAATGGATCGAAGCAGTGCCCATCACCAGCTCCACAGCCCTCACGACTATCAACTTCATCAAGTCGATCATCTTCAGATTCAGAGTACCACACAACAACATCACGGAAAACGGCACGAACTTCACAGCCGCAGAGTTCCAGAACTTCTGCGAAGAACTGGGCATCAAAATTAATTATGCATCAGTCGCGCACCCGCAATCCAACGGCCAGGTGGAAAAAGCAAATGGCCTTGTATGCGGGGGAATCAAGAAACGGCTCCTCGCACCACTCGAGCAAGCCTCCGGCAACTGGGTAGAAGAACTCCCCGCGGTCCTATGGAGCCTACGTACTACACCAAACACCGTGACCCAGTACACACCCTTCTTCATGGTGTACGGGGCAGAGGTAGTCCTACCACATGATCTCAAGTTCGGAGCACCTCGGGTCACCGGATACGAAGAAGAAGAAGCAGAAGAAGCACTACAAGATGACAAAGATACGGCCGACGAAGCAAGAGACGCAGCCCTGGAAAAATCAGAGGGGTACCAGGACAAACTACGTACCTACCAAAGCAGTCGATTGCGCACTAGAACCTTCAACAAAGGTGACCTAGTCCTACGACTAATACACGAGAAGGTCCATAAACTTGCCCCCCAATGGGAAGGACCATTCACAATTTCAGAAGTCATCGGAGGTGGCGCCTACAGGCTGAGGAACCCGAAGACAGACGAGGACGTGGGAAACCCATGGAACGTAGCAAACCTGCGACTGTTCTATCCATAGCCCCTATCGGTCGGACATGACTGGCAACTCATGTAACCGCTTGACCGCAATAAAATAAATGTTGCCCAAATACTGCCATCTCAAAGCACTCGGGGGCTTAAGAGGAAAATCCCCCCGAGCAACGCTATCGCCTACGCGATCTTAACCAAAGCACTCGGGGGCTTAAGAATAAAATCCCCCCGAGAGACGCTATCGCCTACGCGATCTTAACCAAAGCACTCGGGGGCTTAAGAATAAAATCCCCCCGAGAGACGCTATCGCCTACGCGATCTTAATCAAAGCACTCGGGGGCTTAAGAATAAAATCCCCCCGAGAGACGCTATCGCCTACGCGATCTTAACCAAAGCACTCGGGGGCTTAAGAATAAAATCCCCCCGAGCAATGCTATCGCCTACGCGATCTTAACCAAAGAACTCGGGGGCTTAAGAGCAAAATCCCCCCGAGCAACGCTATCGCCTATGCGATCTTAACCAAAGCACTCGGGGGCTTAAGAGCAAAATCCCCCCGAGCAACCCGATCTTCATCAAAAGCACTCGGGGTCTCGAGTAAAACTCCCACCCGAAGGACGCTATCGTCACCCACGCGACCACTGCATCCAAGCACTTGGGAGCTCGAGGACCATCCCCTCCCAAAGACCGTTCGCGCAGTCTGAAGCTTAAAAAACGCTCAAGCAAACAATAACCGGCTATCCCCACCTGCTGAAAACAAGGCTCGAAAAACATGGCCACAATCAGATGGAGCACCCAAGTACTCTGAAGAAACTTTGGAGGAAGCACATAACACAGGCTCATTTAGTCTTCACCCGATCGCCAACGATCGCCTAAAGACTCAGGGGCTACTCCCATCGGGAGCGTTTCCGCGCACCCGATAAAAGACAGAAACTAACGACAAAGGAAACAAATTTCAGCCTACGCTCGACCCTTCGACTCAAGCGTAGCCTCGGGGGCTACTCCCATCGGGAGCGCTGTCGTGCACCCGATAGAACCCACAGTGCAAAGACGGACTCGAAGACAGCTCTCGGCCGCAAAGGACTCGAACACAACTCCCAGTGCAAAAGCAAATATAAAGTTCCATTGCAAAGGATCAAGCACAGTTTACATCATAAGGATCGTCTTCGGTACAAAAAGGACTCAACTACATTTGGATAGAAGGCAGCTCCTATTACAAGAGGGAATCACCCAAGGAATTATGACTTCTACATGTGTGCCCAGGAGGGGTAATCGACTCTAGTACAAGAGCATCATCACAGACAAAGGAGGAGTCGAAGCAGCAGGCTCATGATGTCAATGACATAACAAAAGGGAAGCTCGACTTATTTGCGGAGACATTGGAGACGGTGCTCCACTAGCTTCTTCTCCTTCTCCTCTAGCTTCTTCTCCAGCTCCGCCCAAGCTGCCGGAAAAGATGATGCCGCTGCCTCCAGTTCTACAAGGTCGCCTGCCACGCTCGTTTAACCGGTGGCTTGACATCGAGGTCTTCGTCCGAGACAGAGGAGGAAGCAGTTGAAGACGGCTCACCACCAGCACCAGACGAGTCCCTGGAGGAAGAAGCAGTCGAAGACGCCGGCGAAGGACTCCTCGACTTTGTGGAGTTGTCGCTGCTCGACTCTTGCCCATGCGGATCCATGCTATTTCCACTCGGATCGAATGCGCGGACAGTGACAGTGCTTTCACCGTCAAAGGGACAGCTGAGCATATCGCCATCTCGCAAATTCAACCGCCGAGCAAACAAACTCCAACCAAAGCCAAGAAAAATCAAGCGAGAGCTATCAACCTCCAAGTCAACATAAGAAGGAGATTGACATCTCCCTTGAAGATGCAGAAGCAAGCCATCCAAGCCACGCTCAGAGATAATGGCGGAAAAAGCAGAGGGAAGAAGGATGCGATTGGCACTTTGGCCACAAACACGTAAAAGAAAAATCATAGCGCCAGAATCCCTCCTCCAAGAGAGAGGAGGAAGGCTCTAGCGCCGTACCATGGCGACCACCACGGCATGAGCGTGGTGTGCGGCCACCACGGCCACGACGAACACCTCGCCTGGGAACCATGAGCGAAAGAAGAGATGAAGGAAGAGGCAAAGCAGCGAGTTGGATAGAGGCGTGGAAGAGAAAGGCTTATTTATAGAACAAAAATCCTCAAAGCACAGAGAAGCCAAGACGACAGCAACAATTAATTCAAAGACCAAACGTCCCAGCCGCCTCGGACTCCAAGACGAAGATGCTTTCCCACGGGACGCACTGTACGCAAGACGCGTCAATTCGCGCGCATTTCCAACGCGCGTATGGGAAACTCAACCAGCGCCTACCGCACGCCACAGCGGCCATTATTACGACCGGTCCTGAAGACGTGACGGTTCACTGGCAAAGCACCCCTGACAGCCATCAAACAGAGGCATCACTATCCCTGACAAGCGGCGAAGAAAATCAAACAGACATCAAGTCCCTGAGATTCCATCTCTCAGATCTTTTCCATAAGGAAAGAAAAACATCTTACTCCCATCGGGAGAGTACATCATAAGAGTCCCGGGTGCTCCCTCATCCTAAAGGTCAGCCATGTGCTCGAGTGACCAATCGCACTTATGAGAGTCTCGGGTGCTCCCTCAGCCCGACGTAAGACAAACATGCATTCGCCAAGACCATGCGGCGCTAAGAGTCTCAGGTGCTCCCTCACCTCAAGAGCCGAAACGGCATTCGAGTGATCACTCGCGAAAAACCCCCCGACTGAGCACTCGAAACAAAGCTCCTCGGGTGAATGAGTGAACAGCTCGCTTGATGTTTTGTTCCAAGCGGGTGCAATGCTATAAGGCTCCGCGCCTCAAAAACCCACATTCCTGGAACACGATACACTGTGCCCAGATGCCACGCAAGATTAGCGTGTAGGTAAGACCCCGCTGCGAAGTACGGCCGGGATGAGACTTGCCGAAGAGCGATTTCACTCCCAACCTTTCCCATGCGCTGCGCATGATAGAAAAGCCGGGCGGACGCGCCTTAGGCTATACACATTACTGGCGGCAAATGAACACCGTAAGACCTGAAGCGGCCGGACTTTTGCTCGACACCAGTGTTCCAAGCTCGCGTCGAGGGATGTGGGTTTGATTGGGCTACTGTGGTATTTGCCCTAGTGCAATTCACCAAGGCTCGACCCGTCGACTCCTTGGGCCCTTTCAGCTTAGCATCCCTCGAAACAGGTTTTGTCATGGCCACCAGACTGCCAGCGACCCGCGGATGAACCGCGCATACCAATAACCGACGAATGAATGTACTCGAGTCCCTGCGCGACTCTCCGAGTCCCCCAGGCACTCGGGGGCTACTGACGAGGGGGTGACCCCACGACTCCTACGGATGAGCCTACCTGGTGTCCATGAAGGCAGAAGGCCCATGAAGATACATCCTTGGCCCACTAATTGGCACCGACGTAGGAGTCCGCGACTCACAAGGAAGGTGCGAAGATATGACGTACGGAGCAAGCTAGGGTTAGGAAAGCTTACCTGTAAACGTAGATGAACTCCCCGAGACCTAGCCCGGTATATAAGGGCTAGGAGGGGCGACGCCAAAGACATCTAATATCACCTGTAACCCTAGCCTTGAGCGCTCCAGCCTTGTCCTCCACTGTAATCGCATCTCCCCCATTAATAATATCGAGCAGGAGCGAGCCTTCCTGTTTGCCGACGAGCTATCGTCCAACCTGTGCATCTCATGACTAACCCAGGGTCCCTGACCATGGGATTTGCCGAGGTTCATCCCCGTCATTGGCTCTAAATTTTTTATAGCCCATATCCTTTCTGGGCTTGTGGTTCTACAGAGATAGTAAAATGGGAGGGAAATAACACTTTCAACTAAAGTAAACAAACACTTTAATTAGAACAATATATATTAAAACGTTCGCCTCTACTTCGCGTACACTAAGCCGGTGAGGCTATGATATGACAGGCTTGTCTCGACCCCCGTCGTCGCTGCCGTGACGACGTCCGCCTCGAGTTCACATACACTAAGATGGTGAGGCTCTGATGTGACGGACTGGTCTCGGCGTCGGTCGTCGCTGCCGCGACGACGTCTGTCTCGACTTCGCGTACACTAAGCTGATGAGGATGTTATATAATGGGCTCGTCTCGACGTCCGTCGTTGCTGACTCGACGACATCCGCCTCGACTTCGCGCACACTAAGGGTGGTTCATTTCTGTTTCCTTTTATTTTAGAAAGATATATAAAATGGTGCCTATCCACCACCCCCAACCCTAAGATAGCTAGTGAGACTCTGATGTGACGGGCTCGTCTCGGTGTCCGTCGTCGCTGCTGCGACGACGTTCGCCTCGGCTCGCGTACACTAAGCTGGTGAGGCTCTGATGTGACGTCGTAGTTGGATCAGCCCATGTCGGTTGCTATTTTTTTTCTCTTTTTCCTTTTTTCCCTTTTTTTATCTTTTTTTTTATTTTAAATTGAAACCTTTTCCATAACTTTCATAATGATTACCTTTATCTAAAATACTTATCAAAGTTTGTAGAGAATGATGAAATTTTTCTAAATACACATTGAGTTTTTCTGTAATAAATGAACACATTAAATATATAATGATCCTTTTAGGAAATAGAGAACTTTTGATATTGTACGAAAATTTATTTAATACACACTGAACATTTTTAAAATGTATTGATTTTTTAATATATACTATTTTTTATTGTATTCTAATCATTTTGAATAAATGTCAAACAATTTTTTAATATGGAATGAACTTTTTTAATATGCATTAATTTCTATAAAACACAATTTTTACCTTTTAAAATAATTCCATTTAGATACATTTTTGTTATCTAAATATTAGAAAATAATATATTTCTTCAATAATATCAACCAGAAAACAGAATATAAAAAACGAAAAAACACTTTGCTGCAAGTGGGGCGGGTCAATGAGGGTTTGCCTTCAGGGAAGGAAACCCTCTGATGCCCGCCCACAAGCGTGTTATATAGAGAGGATCACCTCGACTGAATAGGCTAGGTCCATCTATTTACTCTTTTTTTCCTTGGGATTATTTCCTACCAAAAAAGGCACATAGCTCTTTCAAGGTCAAGCTACTAATTCTTCTACTTTTCTGTACGGTTGCACGAACAGAAAAGGATGAACACATGTACCGTGAATGCTCTATCTCACATTAAAGCATCTCTAGCATATCCGGTAAAATTTGATATTGAAAAATCCTTTTGGGCTTTCCCAAAAACGACTTTTTGTGGAAGCGAAGGCTTTGTCAGAACAAAACTTGTAAATCTCGTATGCTATATTTAGCGCTACAAATAGTTCACATAACCATAGTTCATCACACCCAAATTAGAACCTAAATCGATGGTCTCACTCATCGACGTCGAGGTAGTACTTTTCGGTGGACTTTTGAAGCGCATTGGCTAGGGCGTTCTTCTCGTTGGCTACGAGGAGACGATGGGTGACACCTTCTTTTTCGAGCGTTCTCCGCGGTGGCGACATCCGAACCTATGTCCCTGCACCTCTGAATATACAAATAAAGGTTGCCATGAAGCTGGCCTAGGGGCTTCCCCGCCTCTACAAGAGAGGCAATTACGATCGTGGGCCAATTTGGAGCGTCTTGGTTGGACGTTTGGTTGGCTTGACCTCCCAGCCTCTGCGTCGTGTCGTGCGAGCATGCGGGGTGGAAAACCACCAAGGCAGCTGTAACAGCCTGGGTTCAATAGGAATGATAGAATACTCATATCAACAAGGTGCACCTTTTTTTAATAGCCCGTAAAGAAAGAACTATCAGGTTAAGCGTGCTAGGCTTGGAGTAGTCTTGGGATAGGTGATCGACTGGAAAGTTGATCCCAGGTGCGCACGAGTGAGGAAAAAGTGTGCAGAAAAGACTAGTATTGGATGTGAACAATTTGGATCCCAAACACACCGACCATGGAATCGATGGTTAACCAGTGGGTTTGGTCGGGGCATTACAGTTGGTATAAGAACCGACCCAGGCAGTTACACGGTGCTTCTATGGGCAAGTGTTACAGTTACATGTTGATGCCAGCACTGGTGCGCACAGACGTGTGCCAAAAGGGAACGTTCCTGCTGGGCCGATGGGGACTTCGATTCATTTGAGGGGTGGTGTATGTAACAACCCAGATTCAATAGAAATGATAGACTACTCATATCAACAAGGTGCACCTTGTTTTCCGAGAGCCCATCAGGAAAGAACTACTAGGTTAAGCATGCTAGGTTTGGAGTAGTCTTGGGATGGATGACCGACTGAGAATGAAGTTGATCCCAGGTGCGCACAAGTGAGGAAAAAGTGTGCAGAAAAGACCAGTGCTAGTATGTGAGGACAGTCTGGATCTCAAGCACACCTTCCATGTGTTTGGCCAGGGTGTTACAGCAGCCACGCCCGCGAGCACCGCTAGCCATGAAGGAGAACAAATCGGAAGAAGAGAAGGCGAAACTTGTCACCAGAGTTAGGGATGGCTAGTGTTAGGGCGAAAGAAAGTGCGATGAAGGGATAAGATTTGTAGGGAAAGAAGTTTACAAGATCTAATAGAAGTCGATTAAATAAATTCTATGAATTTACAACCATTCTGTAAAACCATTTTTATGAGACATTTTTAGTGAAATGGTTGAAGATGCTCTTAGTGCCGTTCTTCTTAACACAAACCAGTTCTCATAATGTTCTAAAAAAACTGAGACTCGCACATGGTGCTACTTGGCTTGAACACTATTGAGATAAATTCACCGGTGGTCATTGGACTCATCTTCAAATTTTAGTTTAGTTATATTCACACAGATTTGTCTGTTCAACTTATCATGAATACTCTTCAACCCGGGTCCACAAAATTTTGAAACACTCATTGGAGATGCTAATTTTTATATAATAAATCATGCGCCAGATCAAGGTAGTAAATGGACATGATAGAACTAAATGATCAATTGTCCCATCTTGATTACAAAAACAACATTTTTTGTTACGATGTGAGTTACATTTAGCAATGTTATCTTTGGTAAGAACTATTTCCTCTGCAAAAAGCACATGGAAACTTTAATCGTGGAAGGAACCTCTATTTTCCAAATATGTTATCCGCGAAAGATAATCTCATAGTCCGTAAGATCCGCATACATAGACTTAACAATAAATACACCATTAGTCGTTAGCCTATAGTGAAAGGAATCAGACATTTGAGTTAGATTAATCGACATCAATCTAGAAACCAAATTAATTCACTTAGTCCAGTTTTCTCCCAGTAAGGTCCTCCGAAATCGGATGTTCAAAGGACTAGCCCCAAGAACAGACGCCACCGAATCCTCTTTCCTGAACACAATATTATATAAGGTAGGGTATTGTAGATCTAATAGAATGTCATCCAACCCAATATGCTTGTTGTTCTTGTTGACTTAGATGTAAAGTTCACATGGTAGTATACTGGAAAGGATGAACCCATGATTCTAACATTTCTGCTAACAACATGACTCGACTTGATGGCATGAATATCCCCGAGGGTAAGTTCAACCTATGAGATGTTGGATATGGCTATTGTCCTGGTGTTCTTCCACCCTTTGGAAAAACCAGGTACTGTGTGAATGCGTTTCTCTTCGTTGATGTTGGCTCCATGTTCGCTGCAGGACACGTCATCAACCGCTAGCGAGGACCCAGAGGCGAAGCTCTCGTCCTCGCCACACGACGACCCTAGTTGAGCTCGGTTGCACGCACAAGCACCTAGACCATTACGTGATGCATCGCGTGAGGGGGGGGTCACACAGATCGATGGGTGCGACACTAGCATGGGTGTGCTTTATGCGATGATTGTAACATCCCAGTTTTCACAAAAATTAAAATTTTTGTTTTCGGTGTGAATTGTTTGATTGTCTGATTTGTTTGCGGTGTTTGCATCCCCGATTTATCGATCGACGATTATTTTTTCCCCTGTTATCTTGTACCGGACGGAGACCGACCCTTTCCACCTTGACACTCGACCTTTGCGACATTGGGTTTTCGCCCGATCACCGTCGTGAAAACCGCACAAGACCAGTCGCAGCCAACGGAACGAAAAACCCCGTTTAATAAGTAAACGGGTTATTTTTATACCGCGCCGGAAAGTTTTCTCGAAACGGTTATAGCGCAAGGTGAACGCCGCCGGCTCGACACGTTGGTCGCGCAGTTTGAAGTTTTACCCGAATCGGAGGTCCTGCGGACCCCCGGCGGTCAGAAACGTGAGCACCGCGCGCGCAAGAGAAAAACCGGGGATGTTTTTGCAAACTGCCAGCCACCTGGGCTATATAAAGACCACCACACTCCCACCTCTTTCTAGGGTTTCCCTAGCCAAAAAATTGCAGCCACCCCCCTGAATTTGCTCAGATATGCCCAATTGATCCCAAAATCCCGAAATTTTTGCTCCCCTGCGATCTGGACCGTCAGATATCTAGATCCGACGGCCCAGATCTGGCCTCCTCGCAGCTCCCAACCGCCTGGTCCTTCTCGCGCCGCCGCCTCCCATGGAGACCAGCACCGCGCCGCCCGACCTCCGGCGAGAGCCGCCGGCCACCTCCCTTCCTCCTCCCGCGCTCCTCCTCCTCTCCCTCTCCTCCCTCTCCCACTCTCACCCTCGCCGTCCCCTTGCTTCAGGACGCCGCCGGCGACCCCGCGCCCGCTGGACGCCATGGAGTCGTCGCCCCGAGCTCGGGCTCGCGCCGCCGCGCCCCTAGGACGACGCCGACGACCCTAGCGACTGGATCCGGCCTTCCCCGCCGCCTAGATCCGCCTTCCCCTCTGCCGCCCCGCCCCTGCGCTGCCTCTCTCGTCGGCGACGAGGGGAACCGCCGCCGCTGCCTGGGTGCGCTGCTCGGGAGGAGCAGCTGGCCACCTCCCCTGCCACATGGGCCCGCCCAGGCCGCCAGCCCAGCTCCAAGGCTCGGCCACCCCTTCAGCCCACGCTAGGAGCCAGCCCGCCAACCTCCTTGGCCAGATGGGCCCCTGAGGCCCATGGTGAGCCAGCCCGGCGCCCCCCTTTTTTATTTTAGTTCGTCTGTTTTTTTTTCTGTCTCTAAATTTTTTTTAAGTCTGTTAAATATATGCTGCTGATTCAATTTTGCGGTGTAGTTAATGAGTAAACCGTAGCCCGGATGCATGTGCGCCCAAAAGGAAAATTGCTTAGAATTGTGTGTACTTCAGTTCATCTTTTGTGAGCATTTTGATTTGAGGCCATATTGATATTGTTAATCTGTGTTGAAGTGGGCATCAGGCCGTTAAACTGCTACAAATTGCTGTTATGTGCTGCTGTTGTTATTTTATTGCAACTTTGTTTGATGATTGTGACACATCCATGAGGCCTATTGCATTGATTCTTTTTCCTATGTGTTAAGCATCATGTGTACTTCATTTTCATGCTTTAACTTGTCATGTTTGGGTGCTTTAGCTATATTAAATCTTGCTCCAAAGTGGTGATCCTGATGTTAATGTGCTGCTGTTGCTGAAACTGTTAATTTGTTGCAACTTTGGGTGACGGTTGCGTCGCAACCGTTTATCGAAATTGAGTGATTCCAATTGCATATTGTTAAGCATCATGTATAATTCCATTATATGTATTGCATTGTCATGATATGCTTGCTGGTCATATAGTTATTGAGCTCCAAATTTGCTATCCCGCTGTTTTTGACAGCCACCTCTGTTTTTCTCTAAGTCTGTAACATTCCGATGCCATGTTGCATGCTTAATATCTTTTGATCTATGATGCCTATTTGCATGATTCTTGTTGCCATGCCTTCCCTGTCATGTCTACTTTAGTTCCATATCATTTGTGAGCATGTTTGCATTGATTATCCTTTTTATGCATTTCTCTATTGTGTGCTTCCTGATGTTGGCAGATTGTGCCTGTAACTTGTTTTGCTTGTATATATTTAACCGTAACTCCGTTTGGGGTGTTCTTTATATGTAACTTGATTAGTTTTTCGTATACTTTGTGTTTATGCTATTGTTTGCTGCTGTTAACCAACCTAAAATATGGTTTACGACAGAACAATACCAAATGTTTTAATCATCGTGCGGCACTTAGTGTTATGCCATGTTTAGGTTGTGCCTCACTTAAATTGACTAGCATAGATAGTTTACTTTGTGCTTCACCTCTTGCCATGTTTATGTGCTATGTCGTGCTTGAGTGAGATGCCATGTTAACAACCTTTGTTGATCACCTGTAGCTAAACAACTTGAACCTTTCTAAATGTGTGGTATCGTCGTGTGTGACGAGTACTCCACTTAACCTGTTAGTAACCGCTCTTGACGGTAGGTGCGATGTCTCGTGTTGCCTTCTTGTTGATGCTTGCTCGTGTTTGCCTCGTAGTAATAGATGCTTGCTCATTGATTGCTTTCCAGTGTTTACCGTCTTGTGTGCTTCCGCGGGTACCTCTCGGAGACGATGCGAGCTTGCGATCAACTACACCTTCGGAACCCGACTTATCAACAGGCAAGGACTATACATTACTTATGATCCATTCTATTTCAACCAGCGGTTTGCATGCTAGTCTAGGTTAGGTTCGATGTTTGATCCTACCACATGTTTACAGCCTCTTTCAAACCGATACAGCCATGTCCCTTCCCAGCAAACCATGTACTGCTATGTTACTATTGCTCGTTGCTCAGCCCCTGCTTAGTATGCATGCTTAGGATGCTACGATGTTACCCTGTTACTCCTTGGTTTGGGATATCACATTATTATATTGCTGTTGATGATATGATTATTATAATGTTGACTATATTCGGCGAAGGATGGAAGGTCTAGGCTATCCCGCCCCGACGCTTTGTTCCTTTCGAGTCACCTAGGATCCGAGTTCCGGGTATTGGTTTTAAGACTGAGCGTGCCTAACCGCGTGTGGGATTTTATGGGGTCCCCTTTTCTTACCTACCTAGCTTCAAGCATTTCTAGTGGTGGCCCAAGCTGATTTACCATTTGAAACCGTGTGTATGCTGGTCAGCTGCCAGTAGTTTTTAAACCAACCCGGACCAGTGAGGACATAGTTCCCTTGCTGGCGCATCTTGTCCGGCTGAGGACCCGGTTTCCCATGTCTGATTAACCGGCTATCCAAACCTGCGACAGACGGTAGAGACCAGATCGAGAGCGCGGCCGGCTCCTGAGCTAGATGTCGACTCACCGGGGGCCACCCGGATTTGTTCGTTGTTAGCTAGAGGGACCTGTCGTTTCGGATCTCTTGGAACTAAATCATAAAATGGTTGCCTGTGATGGGTAGCAACTGAGAGAGATGGGCGTGCGTGCGGAGCCTTGTAATGGGCAGTTGGTACACCCCTGCAGGGTTAAATCTTTTCGAGAAGCCATGTCCACGGTTATGGACGACTTGAGACCTACTCCTTGTTCATAGACAACAACAACTGAGATAATCTTAATATAACTTGATCAACGTGTGTGTGCCTTGACTGCTTCTTCTTCGTCGGGATGCGAAGAGGAGGACAAGGATAGGATAGGTGTTATGATTGCGTAAGTAGTTGATAGCAAGACTTGTTGGAGGCGATTCCTCATCGAATGCTTGGCTTCTTATCTTACTCTCTAGATCGTTAGCCACTTCATAAATGCTAGTGCGGCAGCAACCTCTCCACTTACCCCTTCCTTACCATAAACTACTAGTTGTCCTAGAATGACGAGTGATGAAGTCCTTGTTGGGTCAGATGACCACTACAGTTGGATGCTGAGTACCTCTGTACTCATGATACTACCCCAAACTCTTTTCAGGGTTCTTGATAGACAACAGGTATGGTGATCGACGTTTCACGTGGAGACTCGACGACGACTAGTTAGGCGGATCCCGGCGGAGGGCCTGGACCCGTGTGGTTATGGGGATCGATGTTTTTCTTTTTGCCAGTAGGCATTTGATTGTAGTCTGTACTCAGACATGTATCTTCCGCTTTTGTATTGTATTAAGGCAGTTGTATGCCGATTGTATGAGATGTTGTATCCTTATATCTGTAATGTTGTGATATCATGTTGGAAATCCGGGGCATATGACTTTGTCATATGTCGCGGTGGGACCGATATGTGCTTCGTCGCCGGATCTGGATGGAAACATCTAGATCTGGAATAGTACCTCATATCGGGCCTTACAATGATGTTCCATGGTAGACTCCAACAAGCGAAGCCATAGTGACGATAGTAAACTCTAGTGACTGCACCCACAAGTACGCATGTCGTAAGCATCGCAGCACCATGAGCGAGATTTTTTTTACGGTATTATGAAGTACTACATGACACTTTTGCAACAATAACAAAGCATGCAAGTGTCACACGTGTCCTTAAGCTATTTTTGAATACGGTGATCAAAATAAATTTTAAGAACAAGTCCAATGATTATCGATGAATTTCATGTTGCTGGCACAGATGTGAACGTTTAATCGATCAAATAATATACCACACATGAAAAATACGAAGCCAAAGTGTAAACACCGACCGTCGATGTTCACTGATACGACTCTTACAATCGTATTTTGGATATTTTTAAGTTCAATGACCGTAAAAAAAAGTTCAATGGCCGAAATAAAACTTGAAGATGAGTTGGCGGATTTATCTCAACTTTGTTTGTAGAGGTACAGCTAGCTTTCATGAAACACACCACATGTCATGGCATGAACAAAGTGTCGTTTAATTCTTATTCATTCTTTTCCCTTGCGAAACAATCATCGTTGGAGCCACGTAGCTACTTACAAAACTTACATCTGAAACTACAATCATCACCATATGGTACAGAGACAAAGAATGCACCCACCCAATTCTTTTTTTTGCGATAAAAATGCACCCACCCAATTTACCAAAGCAACGCCAACGCCAACACGGCTCCGTGATGTGTCGCCGACATGCACGAGCCGCCGTGGCGAGCAATCAAAACTTCGATGAAAAAAGAACAAGACATGCACGGTCCCGGGCCTCACCTGACAGCGCCACTCCACCAACCCATGTCGCCACCCTCCATTCCTTCACTCGCACTCCACCAGCAAAAAGCGACACCATGCATGCATCTCGCCGCCGTCGTACTTCAGTTGGGTCTCCGGCAGTTGTTGCGGATCTCGCCGTTGGATCCGGTGAGCGGGCTGATGTTGCCCATCTTGATCATGGCGGTGACGAAGTCGGCGGCGAAGGCGCCGCCGTTGCCAGCGTACTGCTGCGCGATGGAGTCCACGGGCCCGCCGTTGAACAGCTCCTGGTCCGAGTGCAGCAGCCCGAAGCGGCTCATCAGGTTGCGGAAGTAGCCGTTGTCGAAGCGCACGGAGCTGAAGGCGTCCAGCGGCGCCAGGTTGCCGTCGCCCACGCCGCCCTGCGCCGGGCACACCTGCCGCCGCCGCGTCGCGAACCCGGCGTTGATGTTGCTGTCGTTGTACACGCGCGACCGGAAGCTCGCGCACCGCGCCGCGCCGATGGTGTGCGCGCCCGAGAGGGCCACCATGTCGCGCGAGTCCAGCCCCTTGGACGCGAACGCCGAGATCAGCGTCGCCGCGCTCGACGACGGCGACGGCAGGTTGCTGTTCGCCGCCGCCTGGGTCGTCGTCCGCGCGTCCCGCCGGCCCAGCGGCACCGCCCACGACGGCCCGCCCAGCTGCACATGTATGTCACTATTGGCTAAACAAATGGGCACATGCGGTAATCAATCAAGTACGGATAGTAACTACATGCTCATACAGTCACATGTTGAGGTATTATTCATACAAGACAAAATTAACAAATCAACCACCTTACGTTTCTTGTGATGGAAGCAATCCATTAAGATTTAAGTTTTAGATTTAGTATTGATGTATGCATTTTTCTAGATTTATTTTAGGTTTTCTCCATTGTTCTTTCAGTCAAGGGAAAAGTTAAAAAATATATGCATATGTTCATAGAAATAAATGTACGTATGTATATGTAGCAATGTAGCATCTACGATGTGTCATGTTAAAAACAAATCTATCTCAAAAGATGGTGAACATAGTTTGCTTTCTTGCGTGAAACTATGTAACTAAGTCCAAGTCCTAAGCTTGGCTAAACCATGCGTATTTTATGCAACTGCAACAACCTTTTTTTTAAGACAACTGCAACAACCTCACTATAAAGCGGTTTCGCGAGTCTAGCTAACTATAGCCCACCCACATGTCAAAAGGCATGTGCTGATTAGCAAGTTTGTCGCGCGTGCGTTGTTAAAAAGAGAACGACAGTGACCCTTTTGAACCAGGCGAGTGCTAACTGCTAAGTTCTGTGCTTTCCCTTTTGAAATAATTTAAGTCCCGTCGACAGCTAGTTCGTTGCACGGGTGTCGGCAGGAGTACGTAAATATAATTAGATAGATCTATTCTTCCACGGGGATGTCGTGCATGCGTGCATGCATGGTAACTTAACGAAAGCTTGAATTACCAGGTTAACGCCGTCGCGGGCGGCGACGGCGAGGATGTCGGCGCAGGAGACGACGCCGGGGCAGGCGGAGTCGACCCGGGACTTGATGGCGTCGATGACCTCGTAGCCGCGCAGCGAGTTGGCGTTGGGCCCGGCGTTCTTCTCCCCCGTCAGCGTCGACGAGTCGTCCAGCAGCACCGAGCCGTCGCAGCCCTGCCGCCATGGATTTTCATGTCAGAGCAGCACGGATGTAACTGAGTAGCAGGAACTTTTGACGGGGTATATGATATGCGTACGTTGACGAAGCAGTCGTGGAAGAAGAGGCGGAGGATGGAGGCGCCCATGCGGGGCTCCTGCTGGACGGCGGACACCATCCCGGACCGCACGATGGACTCCAGCCCCGAGCAGCTGCCGCCGTAGAAGGACGGCGAGAGCTGCGCCACCGCGGCGGGGGAGAGCAGCGAGGACACGATGGCGGCCAGCAAGACGACCACGCCCGCCGATCCCCTCGAGAAGGCGGCTGCCATTATTACGAGCTTGCTATTGCTATAGTGTTCTTCCCCGGCCCTCCCTCTCCAGTACTTCCTTCTCGACTTGGAGACTGCAGTAGCGGTGGCAGTGGAGTGGTACCACCTCTAAGCTGCTCACCCGTGAACTATATAGCGTCCATTCCTGCGGTTGTTGCCAGATACTCATCACCTCTAAGCCAAGCTAAGGTAGTTGCTGCAAACCCGTGAAGTAGGATCCCGTCGCCCATTCCATTCGTGACAGCTCTTAATGAGCTGCGATCCTATCATATCATATCATACTATCATGCACGCATTATATCGTGTACTATATACTGTCACGGTCTTACGGCCGGGCCAACAGCAAATGATCGTAGTGCAATCACGCCCGCTACAACAGCAAAGTAGCAGCACTGCACGGAGATTAAAGTGTTCAGTCATCTGAAAGCCTCCCTCGTTCCAAGCTGATTCTTCAGTATATGATGCGTATGTTTATGCATATTGTAGAATGGTCGTATGCATCATCCTGATGCAAGAGGTTGGCATAATCTCTCCTTTCTAAAAAAATGCAAATTGTAAAGAAAAACTGTTGAACTTTGAAGTGTGTATTTGTGTTTTTTATCTTTACCTTTGGGGCACTCTTAGAGCAACTCTACCAGATGCGTTAAATCTACGTATTGCAAATCTCATATGCCGCTCGCTTTAAAACAGTTATGTGGTACCAAATCTTTTCTCGGTAGAACAAAAACGCCATCCGAAGCAGCAAATTTAGAATTTTTAAGACTTAATATGGGGTGGTTACATTACACGGCGAAACTATGTCAGAATTTGGAAAGAAAAACATTACAATACATCCTAAACGTGAGGATCTACGCAGGAGGAGTCATCGGAAAGGCACTCACTGGCCTCCGTGGAGGTAGTAGTCGTAGGCCGAGTTCATGAGGACGCGAACGAAGCCGTACTTCTCCCGTGCGACCTCTAGGCGCTCGGCGGCGCCTGACTCTCCCGCCGCCACGACCTCATTGGCCTCGAAGAACTCGCGCTCTGCGGCATGGTAGCGCGACGTCAGTGGCCAGAGGAGGTCACCAAGGCGGTAGAACTCCGCCCAGGAGGTGTGCTGGCTGTGGGAGAGCGCGCCGCGACACCTTGCCTGCGCCGACCTTGCCGGATCAATCGGAGGACACGAAAGGACCCCACCTCGTCGTCATTTCGTTCTCGCGCTTGGTCGGAGATGAGCCCCTATGACCATCGCGGGAGCTTCCTCTTCCTCTTGCCATCTAAATCGCTCGCCGGAGCTGGGATTGGATGCGGCAGAGTGCGAGAAGGTTGTTGCGGCGGGGAGGGGATGGAATGGGAGAAAAATTACGGAGAGCGGAAAATTTGGTGGCTATGTTCTAATCTGAAAAGTAACCCGTCCGCTAAAATATTCATATATATACGGATCAATGAAAAGATAACGCATCTGACAGAGTTGCTTTTATCACTAGTTCTTCTATTCCACAATGTAAAATATTTTTGCAAGCTAAATTTAACTAATTTGTAGGAAAGTTCTACATCGTGAAAAGGAGGAAATAGTAGTTAGTTAGTTTCCCCTAAGACAAGTTAGTTAGTTAGTACGGGATGTTTGGTAATGCAGGTGGTTGGTGGTGGCTAACGATTCGAGGTCACACTGTAGGGCAGGGGTCCGCGGCAAGACCAAGGATATCATCTGGCATGTGCCTTTGCGCGGCCGGCTGTTGTCAACTTTTGCTTGGACCCGGCCGGACAGCAGAGCAATGTACGTCTCTTGATTAGGAAATGCCAAATCTCCTACTATCACCTCGCGCACCACGTAGCTTGTATCCAGACACATTGTGCGTTGGCGCCAAAGTGGTTTGTAGCGGCGCCTGTTTATAGGGATGATTTGCAAGCCAATAGGGTGGTGCCGGAATGTAGCGGGGTTTGGCCTTTTGTACGACGCGGGCATGTGCTCGTGCAGTGCCATTTTTGTTCCCATTATCTTGCGTTATACGGAGTATGTGGTATTTTATTTATTTATTTGGCTGGTGAGATTCGACTAGAGACTATGCAGATTGGGTTCATCGCATATGGTTAAAAACGACCATTGCAGTCAGTTAGAAATTGTCGTTTTGCGATGGTGTGCCGTAGGGGAGGACTCACCGCACACGCTAGAGAATAACTGTACGCGATAGGTAAGGGCATCTTCGAATCCAACTCAGAAGCCGATCGTGCTCTCGAATTGGCCTCTACCGTCTGGACGAGGTCGGGTTAGCTACCCAAACCATGTGGGAAGCCCCGATAAAAATGTTTCTTATATGTAACTTGACTAGAATTTTATGTAGATTGTGTTTGTGCTATTGTTTGTTGTTGTTAACCAACCTAAAATTATGTTTAGGACAGAACAGTACCAAATGCAATAAATATCCTAGGGCCCGTAATAGTTGTCATGCATAGGTTTTACCCCCCACTTAAAGTGACTACATTAGATAGTTTATTTATGCTTCACCTCCTGCCATGATTATGTGATATGCCATGCTTGAGTGAGATGCCATGTTAACAAACCTTCTCATGTTGTGTACCTAAACAACTTGAACCATTCTAAATGTGCGGTATCGTCGTGTGTAACGAATACTCCACTTAACCTGTTAGTAACCGCTCTCAACGATAGATGCTGAAAGGATTGGAATGTCGACTAGAGGGGGGGTGAATAGGCGACTAACACTTTTTAAACTTTTCTTAACAATTTAGGCTCAACAATGAATATAGGTTGTCTAGAAATGCAACTATGTGAGCTACCTATATGCCAACAACTACGATGCAACAATCAAGCAATAAACAAGCAAGGAAAGTAACTTGCACAAAGTAAAGGTAAAAGGGAACACGGGAGACAAGGATATGTTTCCGAAGTTCCTTCTCTTTCGAGAAGTACGTCTCCGTTTGGAGAGGCTGAGGAGCACAATGCTCACACGAAGCCAACGAGGGCCACCCTATTTCTCCACACGCTCTTACCAATGTAAGATGCCGTGATCCACTACGAGGCGTCCTTGAAGGTGGCAACCAAACCTTTACAAACAAGGTTGGGGCAATCTCCACAACTTAATTGGAGGCTCCCAGCGAAACCACGAAGCTTCACCACAATGGAATGTGGCTTCGACGTGACCTCTTCCCTCTAGGGCACCAATGCACCCAAGAGTAACAAGATCCACACGGGATTAATGGGGGAATCAAATATCCTTTGGTGAAAGTGTAGATCGGGGCCTCCTCTTCCAAACCCTAGAGAAGCAACAAGTTTTGATGGCTAGGGAGGGAGATCGGGCAAGAATGGAGCTTGGGCGTCAATGGAGGTGAGAGAAATAAATGAGGTAAGTCTCAATGGGGAAGAAGACCCCCTTTTATAGGTGGGCATAAATGCAGCCGTTGGACCTCCACCAACCACGGTACTACCGCTCTAGGAGCGGTACTACCGTGGTGTGGTACTACCGCAAGGGTGCGCGGTACTACCGCTCCCTGGTAGTACCGAGGCCAGTATCGTGCCCCACTACCGCCCTATCCAGAGAGGATACGGTAGTGGGTGCGGTACTAGCCACGATACTACCGTGGTGCGCTACTACCGCTATTCCAGCGGTACTACCGTGCCGCGGAAGTACTGCGACACAGTACCGCGCCCACAACCGCTCTATCCAGAGAAGATGCGGTAGTGGGTGCGGTAATAGCCACGGTACTACCGTACGGGGGCGCGGTACTACTGCTCCGCGGTAGTACTGAGACCAGCACCGCGCCCCACTACCGCCCTATCCAGAGAGGATACGGTAGTGGGTGTGGTACTAGCCACGGTACTACCGTGGTGCGGTACTACGTGACCCCAAGCGGTACTACCGCTCTGGCAGACCCAGAAATCCAAAGCCACCATGCCCAACTCCTCCACGGCGCAAAGAGAAATATGTGGGTGCAGAGAGTGTGTATGTGTGATGATTCCACCCACCATTCCACAGCGGATCCCCTCTTGATAGTACAGTTTTCCTACGACTCAATCATTCAAAAAGATATCGAAAGGAAACTCCGTCTTCACGCTCCAACACCAGAGGGGAAGCTGACCGTCTTGTGCCATGACCACCATTATCTGAAATGCTTATTAACACACGGTTAAATCGCAAATGCATTGTCATCAATCACTAAAACCAATCAAGGGGAAATATGCCCTATCAATCTCCCCCTATTTGGTGTATTGATGACAACACAGGATTTGCATAAAATAGGACTAGAGAAATTAACATATGCCATTTATTTACAACATATAGACAGGCTCCCCCTAGATGTGTGCATCAATTTAGATATGCCTATGGAATGCAAGACACACACATAAGGAAGACACTCCCCCTATTTTTATAAACTAGGCCAACCTTAGCTAGACATAATCACAACTATGAGCATAAAGATAACAAGTCATAACATAGCATCACATAACCAGATAATAAAAGTACGAACATAGGATAGCATATGTTTCACACCATATGTCACGGAAGTCTCACAAGACGGACTAAAAACCAAAGAAAATAAACGGAGTTCACAAGCGGAGAAAATGAGACAACTGAAACACGCTTGTGACTCGCCCAACCCTGAGAAGATGCAAATCGGAGGCCTAAAACTCTCTCCCCCTTTGGCATCGAGACGCCAAAAAGGCAGAGAGTGACCTAGCGTCCCATGGTGATGGACTACTCGTCGTCCTGGTCATAGTCCTCGTCATCGTCAGACTCCTCTGACTCCACTGCTGCCTCTAGATCATCAGTAGCTGGCTGCCGAGCGGTGGACGAGGGGCCAGAAGCATCATCAGTGAGGTCCCACTCGCTGAACTTGGAGATCCACTTGTCCTCGGGAGTGATGCTCTTCTCGGACCCGTCCTGGACCGTCATACCCTGCTGCCTGTAGAAATCCTTCTGCAGCCGCCGGTTCTCCTTCTCCCTCCTGTGTGCCTCATACATGCGGTGCTGAATGTCAGTCTGAAGACAGAAGAGCTGCTTTACCTTCCTGGTGAGCTTGGCAGCCCATCCAGGCTGCTCAGGGCCCTGATCAGAGGACTTAGCAGAACCACCAAAGCTCGTGCCAGAGCGAATATGAGGAACACTGTGACCAACAGCTGCAGCCTGGTCCTCCTCAATCTCCTCATCAGAGCCGGCAGGAGACCCCTGAACGGGACCATGTCCCCCGGCCCAATTTTCCTTGATACGCAGATGCACAGTCTCATGCTTAGTGAGGGGACCCACTAGAAGCCTCTCATCCTCGAAGCACTCAGCCCAAGCAGTCTCGAAGAGCACCTGAAGATAGGGTCCATAGATAGGGACCTTCCGGTCCATCACAGCCGTGTACAGCTCCTCCCACATGATGGAGCACACATCCAGGGTCATCGCGGTGCCCTTGTACTCCATGCAGAGCAACAACATGTTCGCCAGGTAGCTGTGCACCATATCCAGATTCCCAACACGAGGAAACAGAGAGGAGCGGAAGATCCAATGCATGATATCCAGGAACGGGATAAGGACCACACGGTGCTTCTCATTGCCCTTGGCATCCGTGTATTCAATAGTGTTCTGATAAGGGGCCAACTCATTCTTGTTCCTTACATTCGCAGACGTGTGCGGACGGAGACCAAGAGGCTTGTCCGAAGTGGACAGCGGAACTCCCAGAGCTGCCATGAAGGTCTCCCACTTACAACTCACACGCTCTTCATGACACATCCAAGTAAGTGTCATGTCAGAGCCAGTGGAGAAGTAGACGGTGGCAAAGAAATGAGCTAGGAGATCAGCATCAAAAGCTTTGTTGAATGATATGATGTCGCAGATCCCAAACTGCTCACACAGTGCCAGAGCCTCGCCAAAATAGTCCGTGTGATTCCTCAAGTACTGTAGCTGAATTGACTTCACATGGGGCACAAAGAGATTCTTCATGTCTTTCAGAATAGTATGATAAACATCACGTTGAGTCCTGTTCCAAAACTTGGTTCCTGCAAACGCTGTGTCTTGAGGACGGGTATACGGGTTGACCTTGCGCAAATCTCTGTAATCTGGCAGAGGGAGCTCAAACACAGGCTTGACGGGTTCCTTTTGCCTCTGTGCAGTATTCTTCATAGAGGAGTAGCCGGCCTTGCCGGAGGCCGTGGACTTGCGCTTGAGGTGCTTACGAGACGGTCCATCACCTGAACACAACCCACAAAAGAACCAGACAACACAAAGACATGAGATGCAAGAGCCCGGACAAAGATGAACCCAACAGGTCTGTTGGTGAGGTGTCAGTCTCAGGAATCACGGTAGTACTGCTCCTGGCACGGTAGTACCGCCAAGCGGTAGTACCGCTGGTACCCGCGGTAGTACCACGCAAGCGGTAGTACCGCAGCGGGACCAGCGGTAGTACCGTCCTGGTGTAGAGAGCACGGATCTGAGATCCGGTACTACCGAGGTTCCAAAAACTCAAACCACCCCAACACATCTACTGCATTCCTATCTAGCAATCTATCCAAGTTCTCATAGTGCCTAGGTATAGCCAAAAACCTAGTGGATCTACAAGTATTTCCCTAGGAACAAAGTTCAAAAAACTGAACCAAAGGAGAGGATCTGAAATGGGGCAATACCGGTATCCATGGCACCCGGGGAGGATGGGTGATGTCTACGCACGCTTCTATTCTTGTAGACTATGTCGGGCCTCCAAGCGCAGAGGTTTGTAGGACAGCAGCAATTTCCCTCAAGTGGATGACCTAAGGTTTATCGAACTCAGGGAAGTAGAGGTTGAAGATGGTCTCTCTCAAGCAACCCTGCAATTAAGATACAAGAAGTCTCTTGTGTCCCCAACACACCTAATACAACTAGGAGTTGTATAGGTGCACTAGTTCGGCGAAGAGATGGTAAAATATGGGTGATAGGTGTGATAAAATGAAGTAATATAAATCTGTAATAAAAAGTGCAGCAAAGAAACAAGTAACAAAAGTGAGTGCAAACGGTGTAACAATGATGGAAACAAGGCCTAGGCTTCATACTTACACTAGTGGCAACTCTCAACAACATTAACATAGTCTAATCACATGATATTTCCCATAAAACATGCAATGAGGACGCACTTGGAGGTCATTCCTTTGTGGTCAAGAGAGGACGAGAATTATGTAGGGCTACAAAAGCACACCTCAAAGTTCGTAGTTCTCAATCTATGGATTTCCCAATGTCACCGCGGCCATCCAAAGAGAGTACCACAATCACCACAACATATCTCAAGGATAGTCAAAGACAAGCACCAAGAGACTCTCAATCTTCAATCAACACACAAAAGAGGAAATCACTCATGAAAATATTCTTCCAACCCATGTCCAATAAACCACTGTCACCTTGGTCTCGGGGATTGTACTAGATAAGATCAATTGAGTACATCAATCCAATACATAGAGGAAGGGGAAATATCATGGGATCACCCTAGATTAACATAGCCTATGATCACAACGAAGATCACATCATGGGAGAGAGAGAAGAACACATAGCTACTGGTAGAAACCTTAGCCCCGAGGAGGAACTACTCCGGCTTCATGGAGAAGGGAAGCAACGGTTTTGGAGATGAATCCGGGGGCACTTCCCCATCCCGGCAGGGTGCCCACACAGGAATTCTGTCCCCCCGAAACTTGATGGCGATGGCGGAGGAGATCGGAATTGCTTCTGGAGAAAAGGGGTCTGGAATCAGGGTTTCCTCCGTGGGGGTATTAATAGGGGCCAAAGGGGGCACCGAGAGGGGCCACGAGGCAGTCAGAAGGGCAGGTGGCGCGGCCTAGGGCTGGGCCGCGCCAGGCACCCTCTTGTCTGCCTGGTGGTGGCCCTCCCTTCCTTCCTTGGTGATTCCGGAAGCTTCCGGGACGCTGATTTTTTATATAATTTTCCGGAATTTTTGGAGCACTTTTAATGGCCGGAAAACCTGAAATACAAAAATAGCAGAAAACAGGAACTGGCAACTGGGTGCACTGAGTTAATAAGTTAGTCCAAATATGATCAAAAGTGTATGGAAGTGTATGTAAAACATGGCAAAGTCACACAAAACATGCATGGAGCAAGCAGAAATTATGGATACGTTTGGGACGTATCAACATCCCCAAGCTTAATTCTTGCTCGTCCTCGAGTAGGGAAATGATAACAAGCATAATTTCTGTGGCGAGATGCCACACAACCATATAAGGACTTTTTAAGTAAAGCAATCAAATCATGCACTTCAATTCAAGTCTTAACAAGCAAGAGTTTATATTAGTATTGACACAAGCAACAAAAGAACAAAGGGTGCAAGAGCTCTCTCTGTCCGTGACTCGAATGTCTCCAAATGGTGTTTGCATGCAATAAAGGGGATAGGGAATACGAGATGAAAAAGTATTTTTGTGTTGAGAACTCAATCTACTAAAGTTTCACACTTGGTCTTCTTTGGAATCTTATCTTGACTCATCCCCAGACCACTAGCCAGGTAAAAGTCAAAATGATCCACTCCTTTTCGATATTTTGAGCACTCATGCAATGGATGAGCGTAAGCAAGAAAGTTGACATTTAGGATGGAAAAGAGAGAATATGGTGGAGGAGGAAGACAAAAAGGTGTGAAAGGCTCACATCAATGAGGACAATCATAGGCGAGATAAGGCCATATGATAAATATGATGTGAGGAGTAGGGATTGCCATGCAACGGATGCACATGTGAGCTAAAATCTCTCCAAGGAAACTAGTGGGGTGCATCTAACTTGCTTGCTCAAGAAGACCTAGAGCTCGTTTGAGGAGGCTCATCATTGGAATATACAAGCCAAGTTCTATAGTGTGAAGGTCCCACATAGCTATATGCATGATGATGATCTCTATGGAGTACAAGGGATAGAGGATGAAGTACTAGTGTGGATCTCTCAAAAGGAATAGTAGTGTGCCCCCTTCTCTCTTTTTATTTCTTTTTCTCTTTTTTATATTTTTTGTATTTTTTTGGTGGCCTCAATGGCTCTTTCTATTTAACTCTCATTTGTCCTCTTTGGGATCTTTTGATTTTGTCCTCTTTGGGATCTTTTCCTCACTTTAGGGGCAACACTCTATATATTACAAGAAGTATAGAAGATCTTTCACACTTACAAAAGTACTCAAATCATAAAGAAGATGTAGCTATCATGATGTATGCAATGTATGCTTCTGCTAGTGTAGCAGGAACATGTATGACATGAAGGTCAAGTCATGAGAAGATGGATGTTGCATGGCAATGTATCTCGGAAAGGCTATGGAAATGCCTTGATAGGTAGGTATGGTGGCTGTTTTGAGGAAGGATATAAGGAGGTTTATGATGATAGAGCGTATCATGCCAAGGGTTTGGATATACCGGCGAAGGTGGACGCTAACTTTCGGAGTGAGAAGAAAGCAATGCACGGCACAGGAGAGGCTAGAAAAATATGGGAAGGTGGAAGTGTCAACTTTCGAATACTCACATTAGTCTGAAGAACTCATGCACTTATTATCGGTAACTCTCAATCTAATCAGGAGGTTTCACAAAGAGACAAGTACCCCGAGGAGGAGTGTATGGGGGTTTGGTTATGCTTGCGCATCCTCGACTCATGGTACGTGAGTGTACTCTAATATTCGATCCCTCCAAAGAGTAGTGATCCATCTAGTAGCTAAAGTTCTCAACTAATTTTGTATGTTTTGAAAATAAACACGGATTGCCCAAAATACGACACCTATCACTAATAGGCTAGAGCTCTTGACACCAAAATTTCAAACATTACTCACATCAATGCCTCAAAACTATTGCAAGTTACTACTAAAATTAAATAGCAACCTCAATTACCTACTTTCAAGACAAGACACAACTCAGTGCAACAACCAACTCTCTTAACAAGATAAACATGAAAAATAAAGAGAGTTCCAGAAATAAACTAAACAAAAGCCAAAGCTCTTGCTAAAGACAAACTAAAACTAAAACTAAACATGGCAGTAGCTATGAAAAGATAAAGAACACACAACAGCAAAAAGATAGGCATGAAAAATCCTATGATGTGTTCTAGA
The DNA here is from genome assembly GCA_950022295.1 of Bromus sterilis. Lineage (NCBI taxonomy): Eukaryota > Viridiplantae > Streptophyta > Magnoliopsida > Poales > Poaceae > Bromus > Bromus sterilis. The sequence continues at coordinate 274,197,323 of OX465599.1, read as the reverse complement.
TTTTGAAAGTGGAGCGTGTTTCTCTCCCACACAAAGTAAGACGGGATCTAACTTGTTATGAACAGAAAGCTAAGCTAAAGAAAACTAAAAATAAAACCTAAGAGCGAGACACTCCAAGCATAGCACATAACGCATGAAGTGATAAAAATATAGTGAGACGAAGGACGAACTGATGATTGTTGATGGAGAAGGGGATGCACGGGGGCATCCCCAAGCTTAGACGCTTGAGTCTCCTTGAATATTTATTGGGGATGCATGGGGGCATCCCCAAGCTTGAGCGCTTGACACTCCCGAATCTTCTTTCATCATCTTCCATCGCACACTTGAAAACTCCCTTCATACACAACTCATCATAAGCTGATTAGAGAGGTTAGTACCCTTAATAAATAATTTTCCACACTGGATATAAAGATATTATTGAAGATCTAATGTTTCTCAAGATTTCCAAAAGATTTTTTGCAAAGAAAAAGAAAGCTTAAGGTTTGCAAAAGTTAGGAGAGACAAAACGTGGCAGAATCTGTGAAAAACAGAACAGCAAGTAGTAAAGAATTTTTTAGGGGTACTTCTGCAACTCGAATCAAAAAACTCAGAATAGACGCTCGAAAGTCAATTGTATGGAGAACGCTGTCAAAAAAATTCGGATCAAAAAGATGATCTGGTGATTTTATGCTAATTTTTCCGTCCAAGGACAAAATCTGTTTTCTGGACATCATGTCACAACTTTTGAACTTTCTTGCAATCGGAGGCTAGACTTGGCACAAAGATTGAAAATAAAGATACAATGATGTTACTACAGTAGTAACAATCATCAAGACCACTAAAAACTGAAAGTAAAAACTCAAACTAAAGATAACAAGGGTTGTCTCCCTAGAGCTCTTTTCTTTATAGCCATAAAGATAGGCTTAAGATTTTAATGACGCTCTCATAGGAATAAGGAATAAGAGTTGAAGAACAAAAGAGAGCATCAAGAAACAAATAGAAAACACATTTAAGTCTAACATGCTTCCTATGAAAAGGGATCTTGTAGAGGAAAAACTCATTGAAGCATAAAGATATTAGCATAGGAAGGCAAAATAAGTGCAACTTCAAAGCCTTCAACATAAAGAGAGGGAACTTGATATTATTGAAATATCTATAAGAATATGTTCCCTTCTCATAATAATTTCCAGTAGGATCATGAATAAACTCAACAATATAAGCATCACATAAAGCATTGTTACCATGATCCACATGCAAAAGGGTACTCTTACTCTCCACATAAACAACTTGAACACTATAGATTAATTGTGTATTAGGAAGATGGTGTTCAACAAGGGAGTAATTACCTCCATGATTATGACAAGCTTCATAAGGATAATTTCTCCTTATGTCATAGGTACCTTTAAAATCACTATAGATAGGAGTTATAACATCATCATAGTAGAGAAGAGCATTATCATTGCTAGCAACTATATTTGTAAACATGATGTCTTTATTCTTACTAGCAAAAGAATTATCAATTACCACATCACTAATGGGTAAAAGACTTTGATGGCTTCTCGCCCTTCGTTGGTTACCCCAAGTGGAAGGTTGAGATGTAGCGTAGCAGCAAGTTTCCCTCAGTGAAGATACCAAGGTTTGTCTCCAGTAGGACTCCAGAGATGATAAGTAGGTGTCACCGGCGCAACTGACGTGGACCTGCACACAGACACGGATAACTTTGTTCCCAACGAAGTTCAAAGAGGTTGTCAATCTCTCCGTTCTTGTTGTTCACAAAGGGTAAAACACAAAGGATAATGATAGCAACTAAAAGTAAAAAGCAGGAAAGTAAATATAGCGTGGAAACAGTAATAAGGATATGGACCGGGATACGTGATGTTCGCTAGTGATGTCTCTCTCCTAAAGGACGATAAAACTGCTATGCGAGGTAAACAAATTATAGAAGGGCAATTGACAGGATTATGAACGCACCGCAATGCTAACTATGCTACAAAAGAAAGGAAGAGGCTCAAAAGCACGGGCAGTACGCCAAAATAAGTAGACCGTAATCCAACTGCATCTACTACTAATCATCCACCTTGAGATATCTATCCAGAACATCTCGCTGGTATTAAGTTGCGAGCCCCACCCAAAGTGTAAACCCAAAGCAACAGACAACTGCATTAAAAAGCACTTTGTGTAAAGTAAACAATCCTTGCAACCGCGGTTACAAGCACCGTTGTTTTCCCCCTTGTGGCAACAACACATCCCCTAGACTCATGTTTTTGTCACTCAAGCGTGTCATCGGGGGGCATGAACCCACAATCGAGCATAACGTTCCCTCTTGGAGTCACTACCTACTACTTGGCCAAAGCAATAAACAGCAACGAAGAACATGCAAGAATTACTTAGGAACAAAAATATAAGAGATAAAAACCAAATATATTACTCTATCACAATCTGAACATAATCTCATAATCCATCAGATCCCATCAAACTCAGCATAGCAAAAGCAGAAATATTACAAAAGTTCCTCGATCATGTAGGGCAGCTCACGAGGTCTAAACCATGAAGAACAAAGAGGGGAGGAGAACATCACATAGCTACTGATCACGGACCCATGGTCCAAGGAAAACTACTCACGAGACATCCGGGGAGCATCCATGGTGGAGAGGAGACTCTCGGAGGTCGGCCCTCCCTCCGGCAGGGTGCCGGGAAGAGGTCTTCTGGTGCTCCCGATCTCGGAAGCGCGGCGGCGGCGGAACAGAGGAGAGTTTGCGAAATAGGGTTCTGTCTTCGGAGTTTCCCCGTGACGGAGAATAAATAGGCGAAGGGGGGTAACCAGAGGTGGACCAGGGGCCCCAGGCGCCCCCCCTGGCGCGGCCAGGGGTTGGGCCGCGCCGGGTGGCCGCCTGGGCCCCCCTGGCTCCCCTCTGGCCCCACTCGGGCTCTTCGCGAAGCTTCCTGTACGCTGATATTTCCTGTATTTTTCCCGGAATTTTTCTGGCACTTTTTATACGGGGGGAAACTGAAATAGAAAAACAGCACAAAACAGGAACTGGCACTGTGGTGCACTGAGTTAATAGGTTAGTCCAAATATGATCAAAAGTGTATGAAAGTGTATCTTGATCATAGCAATATGACACAAAACATGCATCGAGCAAGCAGAAATTATAGATACGTTTTGGACGTATCAACATCCCCAAGCTTAATTCCTGCTCGTCCTCGAGTAGGTAAATGATAACAGCATAATTTCTGTGGTGACATGCCAGCAACCATAAAAGAACTTTGAAAAGTAAAGCAATCAAGGTTAGAGATTCAATTCAAGTCATAACATGCAAGAGTCTATATTAGCATTGAAACAAGTAACAAAAGAACATTAGGTGCAAGAGCTCTCGCTGTCCGTGACTCGAATGTCTCCGAATGGTGTTTGCGTGCAAGAAGGGGGATAGGGAATACGAGAAAAAAAGTACTTTTTTGTGTTGAGAACTCAATCTACTAAAGTTCACACTTGGTCCTCTTTGGAATCTTATCTTGACTCATCCCCAGACCACTAGCCAGGTACAAGTCAATTTGATCCACTCCTTTTCTATATTTTGAGCACTCATGCAATGGATGAGCGTAAGCACGAGAGTTGACACTTAGGATGGCAAAGAGAGGAGTACGGAGGAGGAGGAGGAAGCCAAAAAGGATGAGAAAGGCTCACATCAATGAGGACAATCATAGGCAAGAGATGCCAAATGATAGATATAATGTGAGGAGTAGGGATTGCCATGCAACGGATGCACATACGAGCTAAGAAGCTCTCCAAAGGAACTAGTGGGGGTGCATCTAACTTGCTCGCTCATGAAGACCTAGAGCTCGTTTGAGGAGGCTCATCCTTGGAATATGCAAGCCAAGTTCTATAGTGTGAAGGTCCCCACATAGCTATATGCATAATGATCGTCTCTATGGAGTACAAGGATATAGAGGGAGTACTAGTGTGGATCTCTCAAAAGGATAGTAGTGTTGCCCCTTTCTCTCTTTTTATTTATTTTTCTCTTTTTTCTCTTTTTTTGTATTTTTTGTGGCCTCAATGGCTCTTTCTATTTAACTCTCATTTGTCCTCTTTGGGATCTTTTAATGTGTCCACTTTGGGATCTTTTCCTCACTTAAGGGCAACACTCTAATTTACAAGAAGGTAAAGGAGATCTTTCACACTTTACAAGGTACTCAAAATCATAAATAAGATGTAACTAACATGATGTATGCAATGTATGTCGCTGCTAGTGTATCAGGAACATGTATGACATGAAGATCAAGTCATGAAGAGGTGGAAGTTGCATGGCAATATAACTCGGAAAGGCTATGGAAATGCTTTGATGGGTAGGTATGGTGGCTGTTTTGAGGGAAGATATAAGGAGGCTTATGATGACAGAGCGTATAATGCCAAGGGTTTGGATGTACCGGCGAAGGTGGACACCAACTCTCGGAGTGAGAAGAAGGCAATGCACGGCACGGGAGAGGCTAGCAAAATATGGGAAGGTGGAAGTGTCAACTTTCAATACTTACATTAGTCCGAAGAACTCATGCACTTATTATCGGTAACTCTCAATCTAATAAGGAGGTTCACAAAGAGACAAGTACCCCGAGGAGGAGTGTATGGGGGTTTGGTTATCCTTGCGCATCCTCGACTCATGGTACGTGAGTGTTCTCTCATATTCGACCCCTCAGAAGAGTAGTGATCCATCTAGTAGCTAGAGTTCTCAACTAGTTTTGTAGGTTTTGAAAATATACACGGATTGCCCAAAATACGACACCTATCAGTAATAGACAAGAGCTCTTGACACCAAAAGTTCAAACATTACTCACAACAATACCTCAAAACTATTGCAAGTTACTACTAAAATTAAATAGCAACCTCAATTACCTACTCTCAAGACAAGACACAACTCAGTGCAACAACCAACTCTCTTTAACAAGATAAACATGAAAACTAAAAAGAGTTCCAGCAACAAACTAAACAAAATCCAAGGCTCTTGCTAAAGACAAACTAAGACTAAAACTAAACATGGCAGTATCTATGAAAAGATAAAGAACACACAACAGTAAAAAGATAAGCAGGAAAAATCCTATGATGTGTTCTAAATTTGAAAGTGGAACGTGTTTCTCTCCCACACAAAGTAAGACGGGATCTAACTTGTTATGAAAAGCAAGCAAAGCTAAATAAAACTAAAAATAAAACCTAAGAGCGAGACGCTCCAAGCATAGCACATAACGCATGAAGTGATAAAAATATATTGAGACGAAGGACGAACGGATGATTGTTGATGGAGAAGGGGATGCACGGGGGCATCCCCAAGCGTAGACGCTTGAGTCTCCTTGAATATTTGTTGGGGATGCATGGGGGCATCCCCAAGCTTGAGCGCTTGACACTCCTGGATCTTCTTTCATCATCTTCCATCGCACACTTGAAAACTCCCTTCATACATAACTCATTGTAGACTGATTAGAGAGGTTAGTACCCTAATAAAATAACTTTTACTATACTGAAAATAAGGATTTCCAGGAAGAGCTACTTTTTATCAAGATTTCCAAAAAGGTTTTGCAAAGAAAAAGCAAGCTTAAGGTTTGCAAAAGTACGGAGAGACAAAACGTGGCAGAATCTGTGAAAAACAGAACAGAAGATAGAAACGATTTTTCCCCAATGGATATAAAGATATTCTTGAATATCTACTGTTTCTCAAGAGTTCCAAAAAGTTTTTGCAAAGAAAAAGCAAGCTTAAGGTTTGCAAAAGTTAGGAGAGACAAAACGTGGCAGAATCTGTGAAAAACAGAACAGCAGGTAGTAAAGAATTTTTTAGGGGCACTTCTGCAACTCAAATCAAAAAACTCAGAACATACTAAAGTTTCGTAATTGTATAGAGCATACTGTGTAAAAATTTCAGCTCAAAAAGATGAACTTGATTTTTCTGGAATATTTCAGGTCACGAGGACAGAATCTGTTTTCTGGACAGCATGTCACAACTTTTACTTCCCTTGCCGTAAGAGGCTATAACTTGGCACAAAGCTGAAAAATAAAGATACAATGATGTTGCTACAGTAGTAACAATCATCAAGACACAAAAAAAGCAAAAATAAAAACCTAAATTCGTTGCGGGCTGCCTCCCGAAAGCGCTTTCTTTTATGCCTTTAAGCTAGGCATGATGCACAAAAAGAAAAACAGCACAAAACAGGAACTGGCACTGGGGTGCACTGAGTTAATAGTTTAGTCCAAATATGATCAAAAGTGTATGAAAGTGTATCTAGATCATAGGAATATTACACAAAACATGCATGGAGCAAGCAGAAATTATAGATACGTTTTGGACGTATCAGACTTGCAATCCTATCATCCCCAAGCTTGGAGCTTTCCATGTCATCACTCTCAGAGTTGGTACCAAAAAGATTTTCAAGGTTATACGTAGCATTATCATGATTTTCCCAATCACAAAAAGTAACATGCATATCATAATCAAAATCATCTTCAATAGTACCTATAGACTTATCTTCAAGATAATAATGAATGCAATCAAGCTCACCATCCTCCATAAATTTATGTCCGTTAGGATAAAAAACGATGCGAGGAATATGCTCAGGCCAGGTTGTTACCCATTCTTCTTCCTTCTTGCTCCTCTTCCTCCTCCTCTTCTTTTTCTTCTTCTTCACCTTAGGAAGTAGTGGTTGGAGAGAAAGCTTCTCCACATATCCTGGTTTATCATTAGAAACAATAGGGGAAACTTGGGAGAAACTCTCCTTTTTATTAGTAGAAACATAAGAGACATTTTTATACTTTGGTAAAGTTCCCTCCTTTCTAATATTTTTTATGTAATCATTATCATGGCAATTAACAACACAATAGAGATGGCAATTCTGCAAAGTGTTATTTATTCCCAAAGCATGAACATCTAGCCAAGAAGTCTTTTCTGATAACTCTTCACACATCAAAAATAACATAAGCTCATCATAAAGATCAGGGGTGATCATGTCATCACACAACTGGCTAACAATTATGCTTTGAAAGTTCATGCATTGAAAATTAAAGTGACCCTCTATGCAGCAAAGTTCACAAGTAAAAGGATAAAGGTCACACAATTCTCTAGCAATTTCATTTAAATCTCTAACCCAAGTGATTGTTCTTTCATGCTTATGTTTCTTACAATACTTCTCTTCTTCAATCATAGGCCTTTCACAAGGTCTATCCACTCCACAAAAATTAACATGCTTATATAAAACTTCATTTTCAGGAATTGGATCATGCATGTTGCAATCATCATTAACAATTTCATTTTCTTTGCAAATCTCTTTAAAAGGTTCATGATGCTTGATCCAATTCTCCTTAGGCATATTAAGATGTGAAGCAAAATATTTGAGGAAATCAACAAGGAGTTGAGAATCAAGCCCAAACTTAGCACTAAACTTATTAAAACTTGCAGTTTCAACAAAGGACTTAATGCAATCATACACATAAATTATACCTGACTCTTTACCTTTGTCGATCTCCCAATCTTCAGTATTGTGTTGGATTCTTTCAAGGAGTTCCCATTTAGCATCAATCTTTTCGTTTGTGAAAGAACCCATCGAGGAAGCATCGAGCAAGTCTTTATCCTGTCGAGATAGCCTTGCATAGAAATTAGTAATAATCATATCTTTGGGGAGCCCATGGTTAGGACATTTTAGCATCAAAGCTTCCAGTCTCCCCCAAGCTTGAGCTATGCTCTCTCCGTCATGAGGATAGAAATTATAAACATAATTCCTATTCTCATGGACTTCATGAAGAGGATAAAACTTGGAGTAAAAGAGAGACTGGATCTCTTCCCAATCCAGCAGGTGAGAATCATGTAGTAGCCTATACCATTCCAATGCTTTTCCTTTTAATGACAAGGCAAATAATTTCCTCATGACTTCATCTCTTGTCAAACCTGAAATATTAAATAACTCACAAAGTTCTGTAAGTTTCAACAGATGAACACTAGGATGGACTGTTCCATCCCCTGCATAATGATCATTCATAACCTTTTCAATTATCCCAAGTGGTATTTTGAATGGGATACATTCATTAGGTGGAGGATACTTCTCTACCACGGGTGTGGTAAAGCGGCCTCCCCGAAGCAGCGAACTAAGATTGCAGTTTTCCATAAGCCTAACTAGTGAAAATAAAAACAAGAAACGAAAAGAATTAATTGCAGAATCTAAAGATATACCTTCAAGCCTTACTTCCCCGGCAACGGCGCCAGAAATAGATTGATGTCTACGCACGCTTCTATTCTTGTAGACTATGTTGGGCCTCCAAGCGCAGAGGTTTGTAGGACAGCAGCAATTTCCCTCAAGTGGATGACCTAAGGATTATCGAACTCAGGGAAGTAGAGGTTGAAGATGTTCTCTCTCAAGCAACCCTGCAATTAAGATACAAGAAGTCTCTTGTGTCCCCAACACACCTAATACAACTAGGAGTTGTATAGGTGCACTAGTTCGGCGAAGAGATGGTAAAATATGGGTGATAGGTGTGGCAAAACAAAGTAATATAAATCTGTAATAAAAAGTGCAGCAAGGTAGCAAGTGGTAAACGTGAGCACAAACGGTATTGCAAAGGTGGAAACAAGGCCTAGGCTTCATACTTTCACTAGTGTCAACTCCCAACAACATGAACATAGTCTAATCACATGATATTTCCCATAAACATGCAATTGAGACGTACTCGGAGGTCATTCCTTTGTGGTCAAGAGAGGACGAGAATTATGTAGGGCTACAAGAGCACACCTCAGAGTTCGTAGTTCTCAATCTATGGATTTCCCAATGTCACCGCGGCCATCCAAAGAGAGTACCACAATCACCACAACATATCTCAAGGATAGTCAAAGACAAGCACCAAGAGACTCTCAATCTTCAATCAACACACAAAAGAGGAAATCACTCATGAAAATATTCTTCCAAACCATGTACAATAGACCGCTGTCACCTTGGTCTCGGGGATTGTACTAGATAAGATCAATTGAGTACATCAATCCAATACATAGAGGAAGGGGAAATATCATGGGATCACCCTAGATTAACATAGCCTATGATCACAACGAAGATCACATCATGGGAGAGAGAGAAGAACACATAGCTACTGCTAGAAACCTTAGCCCCGAGGAGGAACTACTCCCGCTTCATGAAGGAGGGAAGCAACGGCGATGGAGATGAATCCGGGGGCACTTCCCCGTCCCGGCAGGGTGACGGCACAGGATCTGTCCCCCCGAAACTTGATGGCGATGGCGGCGGAGATCGGAATTGCTTCTGGAGAAAAGGGGTCCGGAATCAGGGTTTCCTCCGTGGGGGTAAAAATAGGGGCCAAAGGGGGCACCGAGAGGGGCCACGAGGCAGTCAGAAGGGCAGGTGGCGCGGCCTAGGGCTGGGTCGCGCCAGGCACCCTCCTGGCTGCCTGGTGGTGGCCCTCCCTTCCTTCCTTGGTGATTCTGGAAGCTTCCGGGACGCTGATTTTTTATATAATTTTTCCGGAATTTTTGGAGCACTTTTAATGGCCGGAAAACCTGAAATACAAAAACAGCAGAAAACAGGAACTGGCAACTGGGTGCACTGAGTTAATAAGTTAGTCCAAATATGATCAAAAGTGTATGGAAGTGTATGTAAAACATGGCAAAGTCACACAAAACATGCATGGAGCAAGCAGAAATTATAGATACGTTTGGGACGTATCAATGGGTAACGATCCCACCGGAGGAGAATAGGGGGAGGCAGCACACCGAGAGGGGGCGCCGGGGTGGGCGCCGCTGCTGCAGAGGGGATGAAGGGAAACTGAATGGGGCAATGGGGAGGAACTCCCCGTACCCCTTCAGTTATACAACTCCTCGGGGCAGCGGTAGTACCGCTGCAGGAACGGTAGTACCGCGGGAGCGGTAGTACCGTGAATGCAGCGGTAGTACCGCTGGCAGCAGAACCACCCACCAAGTGACAAAGAAAAGTGGGAAATTGCATCGAATGTCTTAGAGAGAAGGGCTTGGGATGACTCGAAAAACATTAGTTGGATGAGAACACTCTGAGATGAAAGACAACAAGGAAATGCAAGATCAATCTTGGAGTGATCAAAATGCAGATAAGCAACCCAAACAAAAGAAATAAACACCAAAACGAACCAACCCCTCCAAAGAGAGGGGCGGTGGCCGAAGCCACCATGTTTGAGCTTATTTGGTATGACACCACAAAGATGTATCTTGGGTTCATTGCCAATGCTCTTCTTTGAAGCACCGTTGTCACCTTGGGTGACCATGACGGCCGCCGAACGTGACCATAGTGAAAGAATTGTGTCCCTTTCCGCATAATAGGTGGAGTGGTTGCCTATGAATTAAGCAACACTCCCGCTATGTCCATGCCTACATCCAATCTAGACTTCATGTTGAGATGGGGAGTGTGAGCAAGTCTTCAAACCGCATTACTTGAATCAATGATATTTAGCTCATTCCTTAACTCTCGAAACCTTGCTTCATCCAAGGGCTTGGTGAAAATATCCACAAGTTGATCTCCGGTGCCCACATACGAAAGGTCAATATCACCCCGCTTCACATGATCTCGAATAAAGTGATGATGAATCTCAATATCCTTCGTCTTGCTGCGTTGAACGAGGTTGTAGGCGATCTTGATAGCACTTTCATTTGTCACATAAAAGAGGCACTTTGTCACAAGTGACACCGTAATCCTTTAAATTTTGCCTCATCCACAATAACTGAGCACAACAACTTGCGGCGGCAATGTACTCGGCTTCGCTAGTAGAGAGAGAAACACAATTTTGCTTCTTGGATGACCAACACACCAAAGCCCTACCAAGGAATTGAAATCCTCTGGAAGTGGACTTCCTCTCCACCTTGTCTCCCGCCCAATTCGAATCCGTGTACCCGATGAGGTTGAAGCTTGAGCCTTTAGGATATCGCAACCCAAAGTTTGGGGTATGAACCAAATATCGAAAGATTCTTTTGACAGCCACTACGTGACTCTCTTTTGGTGCAGATTGAAATCTTGCACACATGCCCACACTCAGCATGATATCCGTCCTAGATGCACAAAGATACAACAAAGAACCAATCATAGAACGATACTCCCTTTGGTCTACCTCTTTGCCATTCGGATCGAGGTCAAGTTGACACTTGAGTGGCATGGGGGTCTTGTCTCCTTTAAGACAATCATACTTGAACCTCTTGAGCATGTCTTGAGTATATTTGGCTTGGTTGATGAAAGTTCCTCTTGACAATTGCTTGACTTCAAAACCGAGAAAGAACTCCAACTCTCCCATGATAGACATCTCAAACTTGTCGGTCATTAGCTTAGCAAATTCCTCATTAAAAGATTTATTAATCGAACCAAAGATAATATCATCAACATATAGTTGGCATATGAACAATTGCCCACCAACCCTCTTGGTAAAAAGAGTGGAATCGATTTGCCCAATTTCAAACCCATAATCGACTAAGGACTCGGTAAGGTGCTCATACCAAGCATGTGGTGCTTGCTTAAGGCCATAGAGCGCCTTGTCGAGTTTATAGACATGATTAGGGAAATTGTGGTCCTCAAACCTGGGGGGTTGCTTGACATATACCAACTCATTAATGGGACCATTAAGAAAAGCACTCTTCACATCCATTTGATATAACTTAATGTTATGATGTGAAGCATAAGCAAGAGCAATACGTATGGACTCAAGAAGAGCCACGGGGGAAAAAGTTTCACCATAGTCAATACCTTCGACTTGGGAGAAACCTTGAGCCACCAACCTTGCCTTGTTCCGGATGACAATGCCAAGTGCATCTTGCTTGTTCTTGAATATACATTTGGTCCCAATGACATTATGAACATCTTTGGGTCGCTTCACTAATGTCAACACCTTGTTGCGCTTGAAGTTATTGAGTTCATCATGCATGGCGTCAAGACAATCCGGATCTTCAAGCGCCTCACCTACCTTTTGGGGTTCAACACAAGAAACAAATGCATTATGGGCACAAAATTTTATCAATTGACTACGAGTTGTTACCCCCTTTTGGATGCTTCTGAGAACTTGATCCACCGAAAGACCTTGTGATTTTAACCGGGATGCAATCTTGAGTGCTCAGCGAACTCTATCTTCTTCCAAAGTTTCTTGACACAGAACAATAGGACCATCTTCGGAAGAAGGGGCATCATCAAGGACTTGCTCATCATCTTGAGCTTGCCCTTGAACGAGAACTTGATCTTGGTCATCATTTGGTGCACCACCATCTTCAATGATTGGATCTTGACCTTGATCTTGTTCGGGCAAGTGAGGGCCTTCGTCTTGTTCTTTGTTTGCTTGTGGATCTTGAGGAGGTGATGGATCCACGTGCGTAGAGCATTGTCCTTCTCCTTCCACCACAAGGGGTTCCTCAATGGGTATGAAATGACCCACACCCATTATTCTTATGGCTTTAGGAGGAATTTCATCACCTACATCATTAAGATCACTTTCCCCCACTTGGGAGCCATTATGTTCATCGAACTCCACGTTGCTAGATTCTTCAACAAGTCCGGAAGACTTGTTGTAGACTCTATAGGCGTGAGAGTTTGAAGCATAACCAACAAATATGCCCTCATTTTTCTTAGACTCAAACTTAGAAAAACGAGCACCTTTCTTAAGAATGAAACACTTACACTCAAAGACCCGAAATACTTGATGTTGGGCTTCTTCCCGGTGATGATTTCATACGGAGTTTTGTTCAAGATCTTGCGGAGATAAAGACGGTTGGTTGCATGACAAGCAGTGTTGATGGCCTCTGCCCAAAAGTTGTATGCAATCTTGATACGTCCAAAACGTATCTATCATTTCTGCTTGCTCCATGCATGTTTTGTGTGATATTGCTATGATCTAGATACACTTTCACACACTTTTGATCATATTTGGACTAACCTATTAACTCAGTGCACCACAGTGCCAATTCCTGTTTTCTGCTGTTTTTCTATTTCAGTTTTCCCCCATATAAAAAGTGCCAGAAAAATTCCGGGAAAAATATAGGAAAAATCAGTGTACAGGAAGCTTCGCGAAGAGCCCGAGTGGGGCCAGAGGGGAGCCATGGGTGCCCAGGCGGCCACTCAGCGCGGCCACCCCTTGGGCCGCGCCAGGGGGGTGCCTGGGGCCCCTGGTCCACCTCTGGCTGCCCCCCTTCGCCTATATATTCCCCGTGACGTGAAACCCTCGAGGACAGAACCCTTTTTCGCGATCTCGCCTCTGTTCCGCCGCCGCCGCGCTTCCGAGATCAGGAGCACCAGAAGACCTCTTCCCGGCACCCTGCCGGAGGGAGGGTTGACCTCCGGGAGTCTCCTCTCCACCATGGATGCTTCCCGGATGTCTTGTGAGTAGTTTTCCTTGGACCATGGTCCGTGATCAGTAGCTATGTGATGTTCTCCTCCCCTCTTTGTTTTTCATGGTTTAGACCTCGTGAGCTGCCCTACATGATCGAGGCACTTTTGTAATCTTTCTTCTGTTGCTATGCTGAGTTTGATGGGATCTGATGGATTATGAGATTACGTTTAGATTGTGATCTAGTAATAAATTTGGTTCTTATCTCTTAAATTTTTGTTCCTAAGTAATTCTTGCATGTTCTCCGTTACTGTTTATTGCTTTTGCCAAGTAGTAGGTAGTAACCCCAAGAGGGAATGTTTTGCTCGATTGTGGGTTCATGCCCCCCGATGACACGCTTGAGTGACAGAAACATGAGTCTAGGGGATGTGATGTTGCCACAAGGGGGAAAACAACGGTGCTTGTAACCGCGGTTGCAAGGATTGTTTACTTTACGCAAAGTGGTTTTTAATGCAGTTGTCTGTTGATTTGGGTTTACACTTTGGGTGGGGCTCGCAACTTAATACCAGCGAGATGTTCTGGATAGATATCTCAAGGTGGATGATTAGTAGTAGATACAGATGGATTTCGGTCTACTTATTTTGGCGTACTGCCCATGCTTTTGAGCCTCTTCCTTTCTTTTGTAGCATAGTTAGCATTGCGGTGCGTTCATAATCCTGTCAATTGCCCTTCTGTAATTTGTTCACCTCGCATAGCAGTTTTATCGTCTTTTGGGAGAGAGACATCACTAATGAACAACACGTATCCCGGTCCATATCCTCATTACTGTTTACACGCTCATTTACTTTTCTGCTTTTACTTTCAGTTGCTATCATTATCCCTTGCGTTTGATCCTTTGTGAACAACAAGACCGGAGAGATTGACAACCTCTCTGAACTTCGTTGGGAACAAAGTTATTTGTGTCTGTGTGCAGGTCCGCGTCAGTTGCGCCGCTGACACCTACTTATCATCTCTGGAGTCCTACTGGAGACAAACCTTGGTATCTTTACTGAGGGAAATTTGCTGTTGTGCTACATCACGCCTTCCACTTGGGGTTTACCAACGAAGGGCGAGAAATCACTATCATTACCTCGCACATCAAGCCAAATTTCTTGCGCCGTTGCCGGGGACTCCGAGTGCTAAGATAGGGGAGTTGCACACTACCCTTTACCTTTGTTTTTTTAGTCTTGTTAGTTTAACTTTCAGTTTTTATCTTTGTTTCTTATATCAAAAATCACAAAAAAAAATCTGCCACACTTGCTACTGCTATGGGTTCCACTGAAAACACCAAGTTGTGTGACTTCACTAGTCACAACAACCAAGACTTTATCTGCACCCCCATTGCCACACCTGCCACTTCATCTACCTCTTATGAAATTAAACCTGCCTTGCTAAACCTTGTTATGAGAGATCAATTCTCTGGTGCTGGAGATGATGCTGCTTTACACTTGAACAATATTGTTGAATTATGTGATATGCAAAAGTATAAAGAAGTAGAAGGTGACATTGTTAAGCTCAAGCTCTTTCCTTTCTCTTTAAGGGGAGACGCTAAAATCTGGTTTCAATCTTTGCCTAGGAATAGCATAGATTCTTGGGATAAGTGCAAAGATGCTTTTATAGGGAAGTACTACCCACCTGCTAAAACTATCCAATTGAGGAGTAACATTATGAATTTTAAGCAATTGGATAATGAACACGTTGCCCAAGCTTGGGAAAGAATGAAATCTCTTGTTAAGAAATGCCCTACACATGGTTTGACTACCTGGATGGTTATCCAGACTTTTTATGCAGGCTTGAACTTTACCTCGCGGAACCTGTTAGATTCGGCCGCGGGAGGAACCTTTATGTCAACTACACTTGGTGATGCCACAAAGCTTCTCGATGAGATGATGACCAATTATTCCCAATGGCACACCGAACGCGCTCCAACAGGTAGGAAGGTAAACTCTGTCGAGGAAATTACCTCCCTCAATGAAAAAGTTGACTTAATTATGTCTCTACTTACCAAGCAACCTTCTATTGATCCTCGTGATGTACCCTTAAATTATTTGGTTGCCCAAGAAAAAGTAGATGTGAACTTTATTGCTAGAAACAACTTCAACAAAAATTCTTATAGGGGTAATTTTGCTAGCAATCCTAGACCGTTTCCATCCAACTATGGGAACAACAACACCTACCCTAGCAAGACCTCCTATAATCCTGCTTATACGAAAAGAGACCTGCCTAGCTATGAGAAGTTGGTAGAAATAGAGAAAGCTACTAAGAACTATATGCACACCCAGTTTGAACAAAACAAAGCCTTCTCTAAGCAAATAGGTGAGCATACTACCATTCTGCAAAACATTAGTGAACAGCTTGATAGCCTGAACAGTGAGATTTCTAATCTCCAGGCTAGACTTACCGCCACCGAAACCCATGTTTCGAATATGTCCCACACCCAATCTACTTTGATAAATCAAATGACAGCCAAACCGGAAGTTATCCCTATGGAAGAGGATAGAATTAAGAGCCTTCCTACACACCACACAGTTTCCACTATCCAAATTGTTGAGGACACCCAAACAATTAGCACCCAATGCACTCCTAGTCCCTTTGGACCTATTAATGGTGATGCTAATACCTCAACCGAAGATGAAGAAACTCCTATGAACATAGAGGGTTTCAAACAAGTGAGCCTAGACGACACTACTACCACCTTTGATAGTAGTGATATTGATTTTGATAGTTGCACCCTCTCAGAAGTTATTAGCTTGCCACACAAAATGTCTAGAGACCGCCACACTAGCACACTTAATCTTGCCTTCACGGAGCATATCACAAATGCTCTCATCAAAGCTAGGGAGGAGAAGCTTAGAGTAGAAGCCTCCATACCTAGGAAGCTAGATGATGGTTGGGACCCTATGATCAAAATTAAATTAAATAACTTCTCTTGCTATGCTTTATGAGATGTTGGAGCTAGTACCTCTGTTATGCCCAAAAGAATATTTGATATGTTTGAATTGAAGCCCTTTGAGCCTTGTTCTTTTGGTGTTCGTCTTGTTGATTCTTCCGTAAAGAAACATTTGGGGAAGATCGACGATGTTCTTATCATTGTCAATGACAACTATGTTCCCGTTGATTTTATTGTTATGGATATAGAGTGTGAACCTTTGTGTCCAATTATTTTGGGACGTCCTTTTCTTCGCACAGTTGGTGCGGTTATTGACATGAAAGAGGGGAATATAAAATTCCAATTCCCTCTCAAGAAAGGGATGGAACACTTCCCTAGAAATAAAATCAAGTTACCTTTTGAGTCCGTTACACGGGCTAGTTATTCTCTTTCTCTTGATAAAACTTGATTCTTCTTTTGCATCATGCCTAGCTTAAAGGCATAAAAGAAAGCGCTATCGGGAGGCAGCCCGCAACGATTTTAGGTTTTTCTTTTTGCTTTTGTTGTGTCTTGATGATTGTTACTACTGTAGCAACATCATTGTATCTTTATTTTTCAGCTTTGTGCCAAGTTATAGCCTCTTATGATAAGGGAAGCAAAAGTTGTGACATGTTGTCCAGAAAACAGATTCTGTCCCTTCACAGAAAAAATCAAATCAAATCACCAGATCATCTTTTTGATCTGAATTTTTTTGACAGCGTGCTCTATACAATTTTGAAACTTTTGTATGTTATGAGTTTTTTATTTGAGTTGCAGAAGTGCCCCTAAAACATTCTTTACTACCTGTTGTTCTGTTTTTCACAGATTCTGCCACGTTTTGTCTCTCCTATCTTTTGCAAACCTTAAGCTTGCTTTTTCTTTCCAAAAACTTTTTGGAACTCTTGAGAAACAGTAGCTCTTCAAGAATATCTTTATATCCAGTGGGGAAAAATTATTTTATTAAGGGTACTAACCTCTCTAATCAGCTTATGATGAGTTATGTATGAAGGGACTTTTCAAGTGTGCGATGGAAGATGATGAAAGAAGATCCAAGAGTGTCAAGCGCTCAAGCTTGGGGATGCCCCCATGCATCCCCAATAAATATTCAAGGAGACTCAAGCGTCTAAGCTTGGGGATGCCCCCGTGCATCCCCTTCTCCATCAACAATCATCAGTTCGTCCTTCGTCTCACTATATTTTTATCACTTCATGCGTTATGTGCTATGCTTGGAGCGTCTCGCTCTTAGGTTTTATTTTTAGTTTTCTTTAGTTTTTTTTGCTATTCATAACAAGTTAGACCCCGTCTTACTTTGTGTGGGAGATAAACACACTCCACTTTCAAAATCTAGAACACATCATAGGATTTTTCCTGCTTATCTTTTTGCTGTTGTGTGTTCTTTACCTTTTCATAGCTGCTGCCATGTTTAGTTTTAGTCTTAGTTTGCCTTTAGCAAGAGCCTTGGCTTTTGTTTAGTCTGTTGCTGGAACTCTTTTTAGTTTTCATGTTTATCTTGTTAAAGAGAGTTGGTTGTTGCACTGAGTTGTGTTTTGTCTTGGAAGTAGGTAATTGAGGTTGCTATTTAATTTTAGTAGTAACTTGCAATAGTTTTGAAGTTTTGATGTGATTAATGTTTGAACTTTTTGTGTCAAGAGCTCTAGCCTATTAGTGATAGGTGTCATATTTTGGGCAATCCGTGTGTATTTTCAAAACCTACAAAACTAGTTGAGAACTCTAGCTACTAGATGGATCACTAATCTTTGGAGGGATCGAATATTAGAGTACACTCATGTACCATGAGTCGAGGATGCGCAAGGATAACCAAACCCCCATACACTCCTCCTCGGGGTACTTGTCTCTTTGTGAACCTCCTTATTCGATTGAGAGTTACTGATAATAAGTGCATGAGTTCTTCGGACTAATGTAAGTATTGAAAGTTGACACTTCCACCTTCCCATATTTTCCTAGCCTCTCCCGTGCCGTGCATTGCCTTCTTCTCACTCCGAGAGTTGGTGTCCACCTTTGCCGGTACATCCAAACCCTTGGCATGATACGCTCTGTCATCATAAAACTCCTTATATCTTTCCTCAAAACAGCCACCATACCTACCTATCAAGGCATTTCCATAGTCTTTCCGAGATATATTGCCATGCAACATCCACCTCTTCATGACTTGATCTTCATGTCATACATGTTCCTCCTACACTGGCAGCGACATACATTGCATACATCATGATAGTTACATCTTCTTTATGATTTTGAGTACCTTGTAAAGTGTGAAAGATCTCCTTTACCTTCTTGTAAAATAGAGTGTTGCCCTTAAGTGAGGAAAAGATCCCAAAGTGGACACAATAAAAGATCCCAAAGAGGACAAATGAGAGTTAAATAGAAAGAGCCATTGAGGCCACAAAAAAATACAAAAAAAAAGAAAAAGAGAAAAAGAAATAAAAAGAGAGAAAGGGGAAACACTACTATCCTTTTGAGAGATCCACACTAGTACTCCCTTTATATCCTTGTACTCCATAGAGATGATCATTATGCATATAGCTATGTGGGGAAATTCACACTATAGAACTTGGCTTGCATATTCCAAGGATGAGCCTCCTCAAACGAGCTCTAGGTCTTCATGAGCGAGCAAGTTAGATGCACCCCCACTAGTTCAATTGGAGAGCTCCCTAGCTCGTATGTGCATCCGTTGCATGGCAATCCCTACTCCTCACATCATATCTATCATTTGGCATATCTTGCCTATGATTGTCTTCATTGATGTGAGCCTTTCTCACCCTTTTTTGTCTTCCTCCTCCACACTATTTCTCTCTTTGCCATCCAAAGTGTCAACTCGCGTGCTTACGCTCATCCATTGCATGAGTGCTCAAAATATTGAAAAAGGAGTGGATCAAATTGACTTGTACCTGGCTAGTGGTCTGGGGACGAGTCAAGATAAGATTCAAGAAAAAGAACAAGTGTGAAACTTTAATAGATTGAGTTCTCAACAAATAAATGTTTTTCTCGTATTCCCTATCCCCCTTCTTGCACGCAAACACCATTTGGAGACATTCGAGTCACGGACAGCGAGAGCTCTTGCACCTAATGTTCTTTTGTTACTTGTTTCAATGCTAATATAGACTCTTGCATGTTATGACTTGAATTGAATCTCTAACCTTGATTGCTTTACTTTTCAAAGTTCTTATATGGTTGCTAGCATGTCACCACAGAAATTATGCCGTTATCATTTACCTACTCGAGGACGAGCAGGAATTAAGCTTGGGGTTGTTGATACGTCCAAAACGTATCTATAATTTCTGCTTGCTCCATGCATGTTTTGTGTCATATTGCTATGATCAAGATACACTTTCATACACTTTTGATCATATTTGGACTAACCTATTAACTCAGTGCACCACAGTGCCAGTTCCTGTTTTCTGCTGTTTTTCTATTTCAGTTTTCCCCCATGTGGGAGCCAGGGGTGGCCCAGGCGGCCACCCGGCGCGGCCACCCCCTGGGCCGCGCCAGGGGGGCGCCTGGGGCCCCTGGTCCACCTCTGGCTGCCCCCCTTCGCCTATATATTCCCCGTGACGTGAAACCCTCGAGGACAGAACCCTTTTTCGCGATTTCGCCTCTGTTCCGCCGCCTCCGCGCTTCCGAGATCAGGAGCACCAGAAGACCTCTTCCCGGCACCCTGCCGGAGGGAGGGTTGACCTCCGGGAGTCTCCTCTCCACCATGGATGCTTCCCGGATGTCTTGTGAGTAGTTTTCCTTCGACCATGGGTCCGTGATCAGTACCTATGTGATGTTCTCCTCCCCTCTTTGTTCTTCATGGTTTAGACCTCGTGAGCTGCCCTACATGATCGAGGCACTTTTGTAATATTTCTGCTGTTGCTATGCTGAGTTTGATGGGATCTGATGGATTATGAGAATATGTTCAGATTGTGATTGAGTAATATATTTGCTTCTTATCTCTTATATTTTGGTTCCTAAGTAATTCTTGCATGTTCTCCGTTACTGTTTATTGCTTTGGCCAAGTAGTAGGTAGTAACCCCAAGAGGGAACGTTTTGCTCGATTGTGGGTTCATGCCCCCCGATGACACGCTTGAGTGACAGAAACATGAGTCTAGGGGATGTGATGTTGCCACAAGGGGGAAAACAACGGTGCTTGTAACTGTGGTTGCAAGGATTGTTTACTTTACGCAAAGTGCTTTTTAATGCATTTGTTTGTTGCTTTGGGTTTACACTTTGGGTGGGGCTCGCAACTTAATACCAGCGAGATGTTCTGGATAGATATCTCAAGGTGGATGATTAGTAGTAGATGCAGATGGATTTCGGTCTACTTATTTTGGCGTACTGCCCATGCTTTTGAGCCTCTTCCTTTCTTTTGTAGCATAGTTAGCATTGCGGTGCGTTCATAATCCTGTCAATTGCCCTTCTGTAATTTGTTCACCTCGCATAGCAGTTTTATCGTATTTTGGGAGAGAGACATCACTAGTGAACATCACGTATCCCGGTCCATATCCTCATTACTGTTTACACGCTCATTTACTTTTCTGCTTTTACTTTCAGTTGCTATCATTATCCCTTGCCTTTGATCCTTTGTGAACAACAAGACCGGAGAGATTGAAAACCTCCCTGAACTTTGTTGGGAACAAAGTTATTTGTGTTTGTGTGCAGGTCCGCGTCAGTTGCGCCCCTGACACCTACTTATCATCTCTGGAGTCCTACTGGAGACAAACCTTGGTATCTTTACTGAGGGAAATTTGTTGCTGTGCTACATCACGCCTTCCACTTAGGGTTTACCAACGAAGGGAGAGAAATCACTATCATTACCTCGCACATCAACTCTTGAACTCCGCCATCATTGTTCTTGCTGCATCAATCAGAGTGCGATTCTTCCTCTCCGCGACACCATTTTGTTGAGAGGTATAAGCAGCGGAATATTGATGTTTGATCCCCTCATCTCCAAGGAATTCATCCAAGGTGTAGTTCTTGAACTCGGTGCCGTTGTCACTTCTAATTGCCAAAATCTTTGAATTGTGTTGACGTTGAGCTTCATTGGAAAACTCGATGACGGTTTGTTGGGTCTCACTTTTCTTCTTGAAGAAATAAACCCATGTATATCTTGAGTAGTCATCCACAATAACCAAGCAATACTTCTTTCCGCCAAGACTATCATATGAGGGAGGCCCAAAGAGATCCATGTGAAGGAGCTCCAAAGGCCTCTTGGTGGAGATGATATTCTTGACGGGATGTTTCTTCTCATGTAGTTTCCCTTCAATGCAAGCCCTACAAGCACGATCTTTGGAAAAGCTAACATTTGTTAGTCCAATGACATGATCACCCTTGAGAAGTGTTTGCAAAGAACTCATATTGACATGGGCTAGTCGGCGGTGCCAAAGCCATCCCACATCAACTTTAGCCATTAGACACATGGCGGTTTTGGTGGGGACTTTTGAAAAGTCCACCACATACATACCGTCCTCCACGTGTCCAACAAAGGCGACTTTAAGAGTTTTAGTCCACATCAAGGTGACCATGTATTTATCAAAGAAAGTGCAAAGGCCCATCATGGCAAGCTGACGAACGAATAGTAAATTAAAGGCACAAGTCTCAACTAGTAATACTTTCTCAATGGACGAGTCCGGAGAAATTATTACTTTGCCAAGACCTAATACCTTTGACATGTTTGCATCTCCAAATTGGACACGGGTGGTTCGAGATGGTCCAAAATCAATGTCCACCAACATGTCCTTGCTTCCGGTCATATGACTTGTAGCCCCGCTATCAAGTATCCATGAACCACCACCGGAAGCCGCCACCTACATGAGATCAATGCTTGGATTTAGATACCCATTCATGAATGGGTCCTCTCGCGTTAGTAACAAGGGTCTTAGGCACCCAAATGGACCATGCAATATACTCATCAAAATAACCAACAAATTTGGCATAAACATGCCCATCATTAGTGCAACAAAGAACATAAGAGGGGTTAGTTGGTCCGGCAAAGTCATTGGGAATGTCACCACTCCTCTTGGTCACTCCACCCTCAATGGACTTTGCCACCTTTTCTTGAGGATTTTCCCCTTCCTTCACAAAGGTGACTTCCTTCGAAGGAGGAGGGGCCTTGCCTTTCTTCTTTTTGTTCTTCCTCTTATTGTTCTTCTTTTTGATGGACTTGCACCATAACCAATGCCTTCCTTGCCAATGACCTCCTTTTGGGAACTCAAGAGATCATTAAGGTTCTTCTCTCCTTGAATGCATGAGACAAGTCCCTTCTCAAGTTGTGCCTTCAACCTAGCGTTTTCCTCAACGAGAGGAACATGCTCACAACAAGAGTTAGAGGAACTAGGTTTCTCTACCACAATAATAGGAGAAAAGGTAGTAATCTCTTTAGTGAGTTGAATACTTGTTTCCTCATGAGACTTATTGAGAGCCATGAGTTCGTGCTTTAAGGACTTGTAGTCCTTTTCGACTTTCTCATGGTCCACAAGATGTCTTCCATGAGCCTCGACAAGTTCATCATTTTTAGTCTTGAGATCACACACAACGGCATTAGAGTGTTTAAGGTCAAGTTTTAGCTTAGATATATCACTAGCATAAGTATCATCAAGAGACAACTTAAGTTCACGCTCTTCTTCAAGAGAATGAGATAGCTCCCCTATCTCATCCGCATAGTCGCGACTATGTCCTTGCAACTCGGTGATAGTCTCATCAAGTTGCTCAATGTGAGCATGGGATTCACCTAGTTGTTCCAAGAGAGCCACAAAGTGTCCCTTGGCTGAGCTTTTGAGTTTGTACATGAATAGCTCGAATTCATTTTCTACTTTTGCCTTGGGCTCCTCATTTTCCTCCACACAATCCAACAACAAAGGGTTAGTGGGAGTAAACGGTTTAGAGTGAGGAGTTACCGAGGTAGTCTTGGCCATAAGGCACTTGTGGATGATGTGAGGGTTCTCGTTGGGGGAGTTGAAGAGAGACGTTGATGAGGGGGATTCGATGGCGATAGCAACGGTGGCGGTTGCCACAATCTCACCACTTTCTTCATCATCCTCATCGTCGGAGTAGTACTCTTCTTGAGCCACCAACACACGTTGTGGCTTCTTCTTCACAAAGTTCTTGTTCAATGGTGACTTGTTCTTGTCCTTACGGATGAGCTTGCCACCGTGGTCTTCTCTCTTCTCATATACACAATCCGCAACAAAATGACTCACATTGCCACAATTGAAGCAAGTCCTTATTCTTTGACCCTTTGGCTTGAAGCTACTTGTGTTAGACTTGAAGTTCTTCTTGTTTCCCCAAAATTGTCTTGAGGCTAGAGCCATGTGCTCATTGTAAGCATACTTGGTGTCCTCCGGACCAACATCCTCTTCATCTTCATCTTCCTCAACTTGAACTTCCTTGGCCTTCAAGGCGAGAGAAGGCATCTTGGTGCCACTTTGGCGAGCCAATTTCAACTCGGCCGTGGAGTCCAAGATTTCCATGGAAACAAATTCATCCAATACTTAGTTTGAACTCAACTCTCGAAAGTCGGGCCTTTGACGAATGACCTTGGTGATATGCTTCTTGTGTAGGAGCATAGCTGTGATGAACTTTCTTTTTATCCATCCATCATCGGTGTCCATGCTCCCATGGTCTGTCATGGAGTTGGCGAGAGCCACCAACCGTTGATGGACATCCTCGGAAGACGCCCCTTCATTCCTGACAAAGTGATCGGTTTGATCTTGGATCTTGTCAAACTTCGAGCACCGTATGCTAGAGCTTCCCATGAGATTCTTCTCAAGAAGATCCCACATCTCTTTGGCCGTTTCACACTTTAGGACAAGATTGTATTGCTCTTTCTTCAACCCATTTCCTATCACAAGCATAGCATGACTGTTGATGATGTTGTCCCGATATTCTCTTGGGGTCATGTTTTGGCGGTCACGAGGATTGAATACCTCCTCAACGATGCGCCACAGTTCCACCGAGGACCCCTTCAAATGTCTCTTCATGCGATGAGCCCAAACCGGATAAGAATATTTGTTAAGGATGGGAATGATGCCTGCATGTGCAAAATGAGGCTCGGGAAGAGGTAGTGAGTTATAGGTAACAGGGGGAGCAACCGCGGAATGAATACCTGATCCATTCCCCGTACGAGGAATGGATCGTCTATCATTCCTACCATCATCACTAGGTTGGGAGATGACATCTCCTCCACCCAACGTTGGAATGTTGGGGATGATGGTGGGGTTGCTCTCTGTGGGCATCCTTGACATGAGAGCATATCGGTAACTTTATTCATGTGAGCCTTAATGGCGGACATGCCTTCATTGTACTCATGTCGAGAGATAGATGACGAGTCATCCTTCGCGAACGTATTTGTGAAGCCCTCGGTACTTGGAACCCTTTCCAAAAGGGGAGGGCTCGAAGTAGCTGCTAGTAACTCATCCTCTTTCGGTTTATCCCCTTGCGACATCCTCTTACGGCGGTAAAGCCCTTAATAAGAGACGAGGCTCTAATACCAATTGAAAGGATTGGAATGTCGACTAGAGGGGGGCGTGAATAGGCGACTAACACTTTTTTAACTTTTCTTAATAATTTAGGCTCAACAATGAATATAGGTTGTCTAGAAATACAACTATGTGAGCAACCTATATGCCAACAACTACATTGCAACAAGAAAGCAATAAATAAGCAAGGAAAGTAACTTGCACAAAGTAAAGGTAAAAGGGAACACAGGAGACAAGGATATGTTTCCGAAGTTCCTTCTCTTTCGATAAGTACGTCTCTGTTTGGAGAGGGTGGGGAGCACAATGCTCACACGAAGCCAACGAGGGCCACCCTATTTCTCCTCACGCTCTTAACAATGTAAGATGCAGTGATCCACTACTAGGCGGCCTTGAAGGTGGCAACCAAACCTTTACAAACAAGGTTGGGGCAATCTCCACAACTTAATTGGAGGCTCCCAACGAAACCACGAAGCTTCACCACAATGGAATGTGGCTTCGAGGTGACCTCTTCCGTCTAGGGCACCAATGCACCCAAGAGTAACAAGATCCACACGGGATTAATGGGGGGAATCAAATGTCCTTTGGTGGAAGTGTAGATCGGGGCCTCCTCTTCCAAACCCTAGAGAATCAACAAGTTTTGATGGCTAGGGAGGAAGATCGGGCAAGAATGGAGCTTGGGCGTCAACGGAGGTGAGAGCAATAAATGAGGTAAGTCTCAATGGGGAAGAAGACCCCCTTTTATAGGTGGGCATAAATGCAGCCGTTGGACCTCCACCAACCACGGTACTACCGCTCTAGGAGCGGTACTACCGTGGTGCGGTACTACCGCAAGGGTACGCGGTACTACCGCTCCCTGGTAGTACCGAGGCCAGTAAACGTGCCCCACTACCGCCCTATCCAGAGAGGATACGGTAGTGGGTGCGGTACTAGCCACGGTACTACCGCTATTCCAGCGGTACTACCGTGCCGCGGTAGTACTGTGACACAGTACCGCGCCCACTACCGCTCAATCCAGAGAAGATGCGGTAGTGGGTGCGTTAATAGCCACGGTACTACCGTGGAGCGGTAGAACTGAGACCAGCACCGTGCCCCACTACCGCCCTATCCAGAGAGGATACGGTAGTGGGTGCGGTACTAGCCAAGGTACTACCGTGGTGCGGTACTACCGTGATCCCAAGCGGTACTACCGCTCTGGCAGACCCAAAACTCCAAAGCCACCATGCCCAACTCCTCCCCGACGCAAAGAAAAATATGTGGGTGCAGAGAGTGTGTATGTGTGATGATTCCACCCACCATTCCATAGCGGGTCCCCTCTTGATAGTACGGTTTTCCTACGACTCAATCAATAAAAAAGATATCGAAAGGAAACTACGTCTTCACGCTCCAACACGAGAGGGGAACCTGACCATCTTGTGCCATGACCACCATTATCTGAAATGCTTATTAACACACGGTTAAATCGCAAATGCATTGTCATAAATCACTAAAACCAATCAAGGGGAAATATGCCCTATCAGATGCGATACCGTAGTGTGTTGTCTCGTGTTGCTTTCTTGTTGTTGATTGCTCGTGATTGCTTCGTAGTAATAGTTGCATCTCCGTTGTTTGTCTGTCCAGTGTTTACTTCTTGTGTGGTCCCACGGATACTCTCGTTGACGGTGCGAGCTCGCGATCACCTACACCTTCTGAACCCGACTTATCAATAGGCAAGGACTATACATTTCTTATGATCCATTCTACTATAACCAGCGGTTTGCATGCTAGTCTAGGTTAGGTTCGATGTTTGATCCTACCAGATGTTTACAGCCTCTCTCAAACCGATACAGCCATGTTCCCCTCCCAGCAAACCATGTACTGCTATGTTACTATTGCTCGTTGCTCAGCCCCTGTTTAGTATGCATGCTTAGGATGCTACGAATGTTACCTTGTTACTCCTTGGATTGGGCTATCACATTATTATATTGTTGTGAATGATATGATTATTATAATGTTGACTATATTCGACGAAGGACGGAAGGTCTAGGCTATCCCGCCCCGACGCTTTGTTCCATTCGAGTCACCTAGGATCCGAGTTCCGGGTATTGGTTTTAAGACTGAGCGTGCCTAACCGTGTGTGGGATTTTATGGGGTCCCCTTTTCTTACCTACCTAGCTTCAAACATTTCTAGTGGTGCCCCAAGCTGATTTACCATTTGAAAACCATGCATATATGTCTGTCGGGTCGCTCTTAGCAGATAACCTTTAAAATAACTTGGGCCGGCGGAGACACGATTTATCTTGTTGGTCCACCCTAGGGAGCTAGGGGGCTGCCCACATGGTTTGGGTAGCTAACCCGACCTCGTCCAGACGGTAGAGGCCAATTCGAGAGCGCGACTGGCTTTTGAGTTGGATGTCGACTCATCGGGGCAACCCGGATTTGTGCATTGTTAGTTAGAGGGACCTGTCGTTTCGGATCTCTCGGAACTAAATCATAAAATGGTTGCCTATGATGGGTAGCAACTAAGAGAGATGGACGTGCGTGTGGAGCCTTGTAATCGGCAGTTGGTACACCCCTGCATTGTTAAATCTTTTCGAGAAGACGTGTCCACGGTTATGGACGACTTGAGACCTACTCCTTGTTCATAGACAACAACAACTGAGATAATCTTAATAACTTGATCAATGTGTGTGTGCCTTGATTGCTTCTTATTCGTCGGGATGCGAAGAGGAGGACAAGGATAGGATAGGTGTTATGTTTGCGTAAGTAGATGATAGCAAGACTTGTTGGAGGCGATTCCTCATCGAATGCTTGGCTTCTTATCTTACTCTCTAGATCGTTAGCCACTTCATAAATGCTAGTGCGGCAACAACCTCACCACTTACCCCATCCTTACCGTAAACTACTAGTTATCCTAGAATGACGAGTGATGAAGTCCTTGCTGGGTCAGTCGACCACTACAGTTGGATGCTGAGTACTTCTGTACTCATGATACTACACCCAAAGTCTTTTTAGGGTTCTTGATCGACAACAGGTATGGTGATCAACGTTTCACGTGGAGACTCGACGACGACTAGTTAGGCGGATCCCGGCGGAGGGCCTGGACCCGTGTGGTTATGGGAGCGATGTCTTTTTCTTCTTTACCACTAGGCATTTGATTGTAGTCTGTACTCAGACATGTATCTTCCGCTGATGTATTGTATTAAGGCAATTGTATGCCGATTGTATGAGATGTTGTATCCTTGTAGCTGTAATGTTGTGATATCATGTTGGAAATCCGAGGCATATGACGTTGTCATATGTCGCGGTGGGACCGGGTATGTGCTTCGTCCCCGGATCTGGATGGAAACATCTAGATCTGGAACGGTACCGCATATCGGGCCTTACAATAATATTGTGTCCCCCTCTTCCGAGGCGACAATAAACCCATAATCAAATCCAGGAGTAGGGCTTTACCTCTACCATCAGGGCCAGAACATGGGTAAATCCCTTGCATTTTCTCCTCTCTGATACTACCGGCTACTTGAAAAACCCTACTGGATATCTAGCGGTTTTATACACCGTCAATTGGTGCGCCAGGCATGGGCATCGAGTGCTGGAGATCTAATCCCAGATTGAATCTTTAGCGACCTCCGACATCTTTATGTCGGGCCAGGAGTTCACCTTCGGCGAGTTCAACTTCATTGCCAACACTGCGAGATTGCTCTATGAGAGCTCGCCGACCCGCCTCATCAACTTTGGGAAGCTCGCCTTCATCACCGGACATCGAGGAAATTTTAGGATATGCGTCCCACCAATCATTGGAGAAGAGAATGCGACTTTCGAGATGATCAATCCCGCGCCCATGTCGAGATTAGGGTTCCCCCGCCATCCCCGATCGTCTACCATCCGCATCAGCAAAACCCTCCGACAGAACCAAATGGGGCTCTACGCTAGCACATGCCCATGGTCAGCTATTGTCCACTCCAACGGCATCTGACCACTCAGAGGCGTAACCGGGATCTACGTCAACAACACCTTGCTCCACAAAACACGAGGAGGTCGAGTGCGACCGAGGAAATGAGACCCGCACTGTACCCGAGCCAAGTTCCAAGGCGCGCTCTTCACCATCCACAGCGCGCGACCTACACGATACACGGGCACATGGCGGCTCTACTCGCCTGTGATGCCGCTCAAGAGGAACAACTACGAAGGGCCTAGAGACACACTCATCAACCAATCAGTCCGCCCCAACATCTCACTTTGTTGGGATGGTCATCACGAGCTACTCGACGAGCATTGACGATAACACGAGCTCAGAGGAAGACGACACCGACACCTTAGAGGCTAGCGACAACATCAAACTTAACAACCTAGAACAATTCATCCACAACGACAATGAAGACAACCGGGTCAGCACTAGAAGAAACAACCTCTCTCAAGAGTGTAACAACGGTTGCACGGGCTCCCCTTCGTTATCCATGTCATCGTACCCGAGCTCCGACGAGGAGGACGGGTATGTCACAAAACTTATTCATCGGAATCATATTCAAAAAAGGTTTCCGATGATATACCGTTTTGTGGTATATAACTTTTTTTTCTACTTCAATCAAAGGTTAAAATTCTCTAAGATACATCGGAACTGATAAACCTGTACAAAGGTACCTAGGATATAGCATTTGGAAGGTGTGAGGGGTCTGACTGATTTGCGAAGTCCAGCCGTCGGGTCTTTCTTCTCCTGCTTGGTGAGCATCTCCTGAAGTGTTGATTCCTTCTTCAGTTTTATCAGGAGTGTACCTTGCTCTGCTTGCTTCCTCTCTGCTTCAGTTCGTTTGACCATGGCACGATCACGCCTTTTCTCCCTAGTTCAAATGCCGCTGCATACATGCCGTAACAACATTGGTTGCTCTGCTGAGGGTGTTGACTATTGAGGCCATCACACCAACTTTCCGGTTCCTACACCAGCCTCCGGTTTGTATCTGCAAGTGTATTTCTGCTCTCTCTGTGACCAACTCCGTCGCTCGATTCTCCCATGCCCTATCCCGAGAGGAATTTGGATAATTGTCGACTGACTGGGACAAGGATGTAAGACTTAACCTATTCCTGGGCAATTTTTTTTAAGAAAGACAGTTGAGAGCAGACGCTATAAACGCACACACGTATATTCATCCATATAAACACACATGTACACTTATTTCTATAAACGCATACATATACATTTTATCTCTATGAGTACCTTTGAAAGACTGATCTTAATTCAGTGAATCTTAAGAAGTAATAAAGTCACCATAGCCGCTTCGTTTCTCCTTCTACTGAAAAAATATTCAAAAAAAATTGTCGCAACAAAATATATTCAGATTTTAATGAGACGCCAAAGCATCACACATAGGGTTTGATTCCTAGTGGGCTAGGAAGAATTTTTGTCAAAAGAGACCAATGTAAAAAATAGCGTGCTATGACAAAATAACGTGACCCTAAAAATATGCTATTAGCGTGCTATTTCGCGCTATAGCGTGCTATTATCGAGACATTGTATACAGATTCATTTAGCGAGGCATTGCCCGAAACGCTATAGCGTGCAATTTTTTTCATTGAAAGAGACCGATATCGCCATCGTAATGTTAAAAAAGACCACATGTGAAAATATTGTCAAAGAAGTTTACCGTACACTAGCGGCACGCCCGGCAAGCCAAGTGCCTCCATTGGTGGTGGCGGCAGGTTGCCACATCACCACATGACGTCACTGGTGGTGGCAGCAAGTTACTACATGTTGTTTGCTGGGCGTGCCATTAATGTGCAGTGATCCTTTTTGGCAATATTTTTTACATGTGGTCTTTTTTAACATTACGGTGATAATGGTGGTTCTTTTTTATTAACGGTCACATGTGATCTTTTTTAACATTACAGTGACAATAGTGATCCTTTTTTATCAAGGATGGTCGTTTTATGGGTGATCTTTTCTAATATTACGGTGATAATAGTGATCTTTCTTATCAACGGTGGTCGTTTCACAGGTGATCCTTTTGACAAAAAATAGCTATTGCTCTAAGTACGGCCTTCACGGCGACTAAACTAATCATTCTCCTTTTCCCCTGTTGCATATAGGAAAGACAGGTTTATGAAAATGAACAGTGGCCTAAACAAAAGATTATACACTCTTCCGTTCATGGCAGCTGTTTTGATATACTACTTTTATGCAGAGCAAAGCTCCACATCTCAAAAGAGGTAGTTAGATCTCTATGTTTCCGACTATGGCGACGGTTGATTGGCTCTATTTTCCATTTACAGATCTCGTACGGGTCAGGTACTGTCACTCTAAAAGTCAGGCAAACAGGGCCAAACTGAATTTCACCTTTCGCCCGTTCACCTTTCTCGAGAGATTGTCAGGCTATCGGCTCGACCCTCGACGCTTAGCCTCTCTCTCCGCTGTTTGGACATAAAACTCAGCTCCGAGCATGTCGTTTACCTCAATGTTGGATGATATACTTGCTTCAGCGGTCTGGGTTATCGCTTCGGCGGTCAGAGTGAATCCAAGGGCGGAAAGCACGCGCACAGCATTGGCAAGGCGGCAAATGTGCTTTCTAGTTTCTATTGGGGTAAAAGTCTCCACTTCCCTGCTCAACTTCTGTTCTTCATCTTCCTTCAGATTACTATTTTCATCCACCTCGACATGCTCACCTATCCAGATGAATCCGTTGCAACCAAGAATCAGGTCGACCCCATATTGCTCAAGATGATGGAAATGCTGCCTTCGCTGTTTTACCAAGTATGCAGGTACCGTGAGCAATTGACCCCTCTGAAGCTGCATAAGAACACTCGAAACAATTAGGCAGGTTAGCACGTTATGTATTGTCACAGGAAGCAATGCCGGTTCAGGAAGAGGTGAGACTGTCATAACTCCTGCATTTAGATACAAATCATCAACCTGTGAGATACCAGGACTGAACAACATGAGAAATCAGGACTTAGCATGTACTACCTCTGTAAATATACTCCGTATAAGACGTTTTAGATTCCTATTCTAGTGATCTAAAACATCTTATATTTATAAACAGAGGGAGTATATGACTATAGTTTATCAACCCGCTTTGTATTACTCCACCGGATTATCAACATCGACCAACCTTTTCCTTTTTGAAGTTTGAGATAATGACAAGAGCATTGCAGAGGGAAAGAATGGGAATAGATAGCTACAAGAGCTAGCATTGAAAGGGCAGAGCGTTCACAATAATGCATAGCTACGGTAGGGGGCATCTAAAAGGAAATAGATTCATCGATAGAAAGGCAGCATAACCTAAACTGGTAGAGCACTACGCAATGATAATACTAGCTAACAAAGAGTTGATCTGGTATCTACCTTTCCATATTTTTGACTTGTTGCTTGTAGGTCAAGAGATCCATCATGATGGAACCCACGAACTTCAGCCTGATAATTGGTTTCATGCAAAGTAGCAGCATCAGATTCAAAACGGGTGCTGAGCCAGTAAAGAAACTATAAAAGGTGAAGAACTATAAAACATGTCCGACAAGCCTAAAAAAAGTTTCCAATATCATGAATTTCCCTAAATAAAACAGTAAAACAAAATTTACAGAAAATTTGAACGTCAGTGTAACACCACTGCCGATAAAACAAACATGCTGGTTATAGTGGGGCCTGTCTCTGAAATTCTACACAGAGAAATTGTACTCCAAAAATATCACTGCTCGATCTATTTTCAACCGCCGGTTCCAATTGCTATTACTTCTATTTCCCATCTAATTCAACGCCTACCCATATTGGCCATCATAAACCTCTGTGAGTTCCTACTACTCAATTCAAGAATAATTATGTCCATCCACTTTGTTACAAGAATTGTTCTACCTTCTATTTCTACTTTCTAGACAAAACCATCTACTCCCTCCGATCCATAATAGGTGTCGCACATCAGTACTAGATGAGCGACACTTATTATGTGTCCAGAGGGAGTACTAAGCAAGTGAGAGATCGGGACACACTAATGACTCAAATACAATTTGAGCCGTACAATTTCTGAATGATGTCTTACTGATTGACTGGTGGATAAGTAGTGAGAATGATGGTTCAAACTGATATCAACCGCAAGATGGCAGATAAAAGTAGAAGAAAAAGTACCCCAGCACTAATAAACACATTTGCAGTGAACAGGTGCAGACAATTATGACAAGCTGGAGTACTGAACAGCTTATATCATTGTTTATGCATATTTGTAGTTGCTACAACTCAGAGGATAGATATATAAGGAAATATAAAATCATTCATGGAGAAGGGCGAAGGAATATGATACTTACACAGACAAGGTTATTTTCTTCAAGTATACTCCGCATATTAAGCTCATCAACATCAGTTCTCCGTCTCTAATAGGCAGATGGTAAAACTAATCAATAAGAAGAATATTGGTGAAGAATAACTAGTGAAACTTAACGTACTAATGATGAACAGTCATTAATTTCTTTGAACATGACGCAACGTTTAGTTCTCCATTCTAAAAATATCATTGATCTCTTTGAACATGATGCAACATTTAAGTCTACATTCTAAAATACTAGCATCCAAATTATCCTTCAAGAAAGTAACTGTGGTATATATAGTTTACAGAAAAGCAGGAAAGTATATACTTTCCAGCAAACTATGAAATTGAATAATTTCTTGGTCACTACTGTATTTTGCATGTCTATAGAGGAGACACCACAGCACAAGCTACTGTTAGGTCAGCTAAAAAGTGTGGTTCGAGGCATGTTCAATTGTCTGTTGATGTAATCTAGCATTATTTTATCGACCAGATTGTGCTGCAAGTATATCCCGGTTGCCAGCTGCACGATGTCCCACACAGTATTGAATTATTGATTGTTACAGGGTAAAGGTGCAGAACAGCATACCTGGATTCCGTCAGGAAAATTCATAGAAGAGAGCATCAAAACAGCACCTTGGCTACAGTTTGTCTCCAATCTCCAGCGCTTAGAGGCAATCTTGAGAAGAAGAAAAAACATTTTAACTGATACTTGCCAGAACACAATACATTGTTTGCATCTGAACAAGCAGATAGTGAATCACACTGTGATGGCAAGGCCATAATTAGTCTGATTATCCCACGCCCTCTGATTACTCAGATGGAAGTTCAAAATATAAGTAAATAACATGAGCAATTACACACTATACAAAATAGTTGGAGCTACTGACCATTCAAACATAGGGAAAACCGGTTGTCCAATCCATGTATATGCTATGAGCATATTTTTTTCGAGAAAACATGAAAGCTTTTGCATTTCTTTTCATGTAAAAGGTAGAAGAGTTCGAAGTACAAGCCTCAGAAGGGTCTAGAACAACCCAAATATAGAGCACCAAAGAGCTAAGTAGCAGAAAATTAATGCACATCCCAAGATCCCGGCAGGATCACCCGAAGACTAAGAGGTTGAACGCTTGATTTGGTATGCTCAAACTCGCACTCATTGCGCTGCTTTCAGAGCATCCAGGAGACCAAAAGGATCAAGGAATCCAGCCCCTTGTGTAGTGGATTCGGGGTGTTATGGCAGGCAGCATGCCATGAGTCGACGGCACTCATCCCTGCCGTTGGTGGCAAGTTGCTCTTAACCAGGCAAGGACCTCATAGTTGGCTTGTTATCGACATACAACAACTACCGCGGTTTAAACCGTGAGCTTTAAGGCAAGAGTTAGAGCATCGTCATGGACTGAAATCCATAACACGTTTTATATATTCACGTGTGTGGCACATTCCTATCAGAAACCGTGGTATAAAAATGAGAAGAACATTGAGAGTGACACGAAGTGCACTCGTACCTCACTGACACGGCCAATAATGATATCATATTTCTTTGGCTTATACCTGAAAAGGTCCAAGAGAACAAAATGAGGCAAGCCAAGAAGTCCATCCACAATCCTAAGTGTTAAGTAGTACATTTGCAACATTTTTTATGTAAAGTGGAATCGAAAGGGCCCCATCCAACGCCCACTAGGAGAAGGATTATTTCTAGTACCATCTGACACAGGTCAACCAATTCGAATTGACAAACCAAATTGACAATCAAACAAACAACTAGTGCCTTCAGGGAATTAGGATAGCATGCAGAACCAACTGCAAATTCTATCATTTATTCATTATTCCCCAACTAAATCACTTAATACATAACAAGTTATAATGAACCAAAATATTTAAGTATGAAACTGCAATAATCCATTCACTGATACAAATACGAACCCACCAATCAATTCATGCTGCGTAGATCATTATACTACTCGGTATACCAGAGTAATGCCACAGCATTGCGAGGCAGGGAAGCAACGAACAATCAAATCGCTAGAAACTAGAAACTGGTGGAGCAGCATAGGAGGAAGGCAGGGAGAGTCGGAGAGAGCACCTTGCCCGGAGCGTCCGCACGGAGACGAGGTTCTGGACCCGATCCACCACGCCGCACAGCGTCGCCACGACTTCCCCATCCTGATCCGACGTGCCATGCCCTCTGCACGCGGGACAAAACAACACACGCGCACAGCCGGAAACCCACAATCAGTCCATCACGAAATACGAGCGGGGCAAGAGGTGGAGAGGAGACGGGAAGGCGGAGGGCGGGCTGTTACCTGAGGATGCTGTCCTCGCGGTTGACGGGGATGGTGTCGGCGAAGGTGACGGCGGCGGCGGCGGGGGCGAGGGCCTGGAGCTCGTGGAGTGCGGCCTCGAGCCGGACCCTCTGCGTCTGGTTCAGCCGTAGGTGGAGGTCTCCCATGGCCTCTACGCTGTGTCGGGAAGGAGGAGGAGGAGGAAGCGTCGGGGGTTTGTCGGCGTTGCCGCCGGCTGACGGCGAAAATTAGCAAAAACCCAGGATTTTTCTTCTACTACCTTCGTCAGTCAACAGAAAACGTCGCGGACTCGTCGGTAACGTCGCGCCGCCGCTGTGGGCTCCAAACATACCAAATTTGGCCATATGGGCCGTCAACGCCCGCCTTTGTCGGCCCCCGAAGGCCTCAGCAAATCTGATCTGGCCCGTATTACTTTTCGGCTTTTTATGCCGAATTTTGGCCTTTTTCAGATTTTTTATATAAAAATATGTAAAATATAAAAGGATTGTATCCTACCGATCCCAAAGAAATCACTAATTATAGTGTATTCGTAGCAACAACACGTCTATTCTCTCCGTGCGCGCGCCAAGTGGCGCGATCTGATGCTTTTCTTTTTTTTTGTGCACGTGGCGTGCCTTTCGCGCAAGTACGGTCATGCCTCTTTTTTAGAAGCATGACTCGTACCTTTAAAAAAAAGCATGATCGTGCCTATTTTTTAGAGGCATTTGATGTGTCTCCCGCGAAAGAAAATTCGTGCCTCCCGCGGAGGCACGGTCATGCCTCTTTTCATATGCACGACTCGTGCCTACGGGAGGCACGGTCGTGTCTCTCGTGCCTCCTTTTTAGAGGCACGACACGTGCCTCCTTCGTAGAGGTACGACTCGTGACTCTTTTTACAGGCATGACTCATGCCTCCCGCAGAAGAAGATTCGTGCCTACCGCAGAGGCAAGGTCACCAAAACGTATAGAAAAAAATGTGTGAAAACCAAGAAAGCCGAAAAAACCAATTTTAAACACCAAAAATACGTACACAAAAATAAAAAAAAATAAAAATTTTGAGGAAACGACGTGGACGCGACACGTGGCGCGCTATGAGCCTAGTAAGTGCTTGTTGAGCCGGACTGCGAACGAGTACTCTACAACTAGTTACTCCCCAACCCCAAGGTCTGACTTTAAAGATCAATCTTGTTGTGTGGCAGGCCAAAGGCCAACGCGGGCCTTTTTATTCATGTGTCGGGCCAAAATTTGTGCCTCATGGGCCAGTTTTAGTGGGATCCAACATTAAAAAAAAACTTGCATATTTTGTGTGTGGAAATAACGTGACAAACTAACTTGGCACATGCTGAGGAAATTTTGAAGATTCCTTTACCATCCAGAGATGTGGAAGACAGATGGGTTTGGTGTTATGAGGCGAAGGGAAATTTCAGTGTTCGGTCTTGTTATCGCATGCTCGCAGAAACTGTCAGGCGGAGGACCGATTGGATGGAGGGGCGCGAGGGTCACTCCAATGGGGAGGCAGACAGGAAAGGATGGAAATCCTTATGGAGGGTGCAGGTGCCAGGGAAAGTGAGACATTTTCTATGGAGGCTGGGAAGAATGTCTATCCCGACTGAGGATGTGAGATTAAAGAGAAAGATGGCGGTGTCTGACGCATGTCCTTTGTGTGGGGTGCAGGATTCATGGCGACACTCGTTGCTTGAGTGCTCGAATGCACGATGTGTGTGGGCGCTCTCGGAGGATAGTGTGGTTGATCATCTTATCGCCACCCGGGAATCAAACGCCAAACAGTAGTTGTTCTCTATTATCTCTTCTTTGAAGCAGGATGAACTGACGCAAGTAGTGGTAACTCTGTGGGCGATCTGGCATGCCAGACGAAAGCTAATCCACGAGGGGGTACAGCAGAGCCCTCTGTCTACGCATATGTTTGTCCGGAGATTCATCGAAGAACTGGAGGGGCTCCCTAAACCTTCAGCATTTTTCCCGCTATCATCGGCAAAACCACAGGTGATGACAGAGCCAACCGAGGCGGGGGTGACAACTATCAAAGTTTCTGTGGGGAGGTCTGGCAATGGAGAGAGGTCGGCTGTAGCAGCGATCGCAAGAGATGGGGACAGCAAGTATGTGGGGTCCTCGGCATTGGTGATGATCGGAGGACCGGATACCCAGGTACTACAGGCGCTAGTCTGCCGTGAGGCACAATGGCTGGCCCAAGACTTGATGATCCGAAAGATCATGATTTCATGTGAAGACGGAGAAGTGGTAAAGAACATCAAGGAAGGAACGGAAGGGAAGAACGCCATGATTTGTTATGAGATCAAGTCTAATAGTCTAGAATTTCAGTTCTGCAAGTTTATTTTTCAAAAGAGAGTAGCTAGGAGTGAAACTTTTAAAGTTGTCCAGTTTGCTGTTTCTTTAGATATAGGGAGGCATGTGTGGTTGCTCAACCCACATGATCCGATTTGTATTCCGGTGAACCTTGGTGTGGAGTAAAGTTTTGTTAAACGCTAAAAAAAAAGACTAACTTGGCACATATTATAGTTTAACCCATTTTACTTGCAAAGTGCCAAAATCAAGCCACCAAATTTTCCAATAGTGTTTTCCCTTCCGACCGCTATCACACGCTTAGGCGTGGTAGACCGATGAAGCAAGCATATCTAGGTCAATCGCTTGTGCGCTACAGTACGATATCCTTTTTCCTTGCCTCTCTTATTGCACTTCTCTTCCAATGAAAGAGAACTCACACAATGCCTGGACATAGTTCCTTCATGGTGAGTCGAGGATTCGATCATGTTAAAGGCTTGCAGCCAATTGAAGACAAGGAAAGCACGTCGTTGGTTATAGTTTCTACCCAAAATGTATTACCTTCGAACCATATTAATAGACTCAACTTTATCTAGATTCGTATGTATATAGTTAAGTATTTAGACTAGATGCATATGTATCTAGACAAAGTTAAATTCCTTAATATGGATCGGAGGGAGTACTTATATCACTTAGAAAGATTACATGCTTAATTGCAGTTCACCCTCCGAACTTGTACTTTATCTATTTGATAAAGGGCACTAACTTCACTCAATTAACGGCTGTATTATGGCGTATACAATGACATTTGCTTAGAAGAGAGGCAAATGAAAAGAAAATGGAACGCCTTTTTTGTAGAATGATCTCTTAGTGCCGACACCCGCCGTATTTCTCCATTATACTATTGTCGTCTTTTAGTGCTGCCTAATTAGAAATTTAATGATCAAATAAATTTTAAGTCTAAATTTAAAGACATCCAAAGCCATGTACAATGCCAGTTGCTTAGTGCAATAAAGTAGTCGTTTTGTAAGCATAGATGCTTATTTGTGAAAGATGGACACTTGTGTTTAAGAATTTTTTTAATTTATTTCATTAAGCACCTCTCTAAGGACTTTGTATTGTACAAGGCCTAAATCTATACCTTTTATAATGCGAAATCCCACTATAGGATCATTTAAGTTGTCTATCTCAACATGAAAATTATCCACATCATTTATTCTTTTAGCCAATCAATTGTCCATGTCACCCACTTAGGTTATTTAAATTGTCTCTCTTCACATGCAAGTTGTCCACATCATTCATTCTCTTAGTCAATCAATTGTCCATGTCAACTCAACTAATATATTTATTAATCTCTATATGCAATCTCCATATCAACCATCTTTTAATTTAATAATTTTATTGTCCATCATAATAATTTTTAATACACACATGTTTTGGTTGCATCTTCACTTAGCCAACTTAATGTATCATACTTTTATATTTTTTATTTATACACATAGTTTTCATAGCAATTTCCACTGCAACGTGCGGGTATACTTTTAGTTGTTCTAGTTAGTAAAGCAACACTAAAGGCAACTGCGGTAATCATGAAGCATGTCACTTATGCGAGATTTTCTAACAATATGCTTTGATGGGGGAGGAACATTCTCGTTGTTGTTCTTTTTTTCACTTAAAGGGGCTCCAACAGGGGGCGTTCGCTTTCTTCCTATTTGTTTCCATTTTGCACGGAGGCATTTTCGACACTCATTAAAAAACTTAGAGAGTAAATGCTATTATTAAAAGGCTTTCTTTTGGGTGCATAGATCCCAATGTGACCCACCTACTCCTAGTCAATGAAACCCCTTGTACTATTGTCTGGTGGGATTTGCTAAATCTCAGTCGACTAAGATTTAATAAAGTTTTAGTCGACACTTTAGTCGTTCGATTATTTAAAGCTTTAAGATTCGTGTTGTACACTGTTCACCTTGAATTGTCCTGTTAAGGCTAGCGACAAGCCCATTTCATTTTGTTTTCTGTGCCGGCCTGGAGGTGTCCGTGATGGGTGGCCTTTTTAATTATTATTTTCTGCCTATTTTTGTAGTGTTGCAATTTTTGCATGGCTAGATATCAAAGAGCAGAAGATGAGAACGGTTGTCACGTAAATATTTATTTCTTATTTTCTCATAGATCGTACATGGAAATATCTTTTTCTTTTTAGTTATTTTTTTCTGGGGTTTGTTTGTACACAGTAGGAACCTCACTGTGGTAGCGCACTCTGTGTAAGTGTGTATACACCATACACGTGTACTTTTTTCCTTCTTTCTTATTTCTTGGTTCTTTTTTCCATTTTAGTGTATTAACTTACCATTTTATTTTATTAATACGTTTTTACTTGTATTAATATTTATAAATTTCTATTTTAAAAATACATAATATCTTCAATTTGCAGAAGGAACATTTTGACACGCATGTAGAATTTACTCTCACTTGTTGATGTCTTCCTACATGTTTTTATTTGTTTTCTTATTTGTATGTTGTATGTCCTTTCTATCATTTTTATTTGGTGATTTATTATTTAGATTTTCTTTAATAATTTTTAGTATTTTATTCTTTCCCATCCTCGTGGAAGCTGAGGTCTAGTGGAATATGCATTTTTTGAGTGTTTTTTCTTTGAATTTTTTCTACTTGATGAGGTATTTTTTCCAACGAAAAAATACCGTGTTATTTCTTGACTAATAGCGCACTTTAGTTTACGGGGAGAGCCAACGCTAAATTTTGATGGTTTTTCTCGCTACGATGCTATTTGCATTTTTGTACGTGGGTGGTGGAAGGGAAAACGAGCCCTAGTTGCATGCCCGACACTACGCTCACAATTGCAAGTGTTGCCCCTAGCTGCAACTTCATATTCTCACACCCGATCGCAACTGGCTATATTTGTAAGTGGGTGGTGGGAGGGAAAGGAAGCCCAGTTGCATATCGGACACTAGACTCGCAACTGCAAGTGTTCCTCTCGACTGCAATTGCATGTCCACACACCCAACTGTAACCGACTTATATTTGAAAGTGAGTGGCGGAAGGGAAAGGGGCCTAGTTGAAATTGCATGTCTATAGCCCCGACTTCAACTGCATGTTTATATACTCGCCTGCAACAGTATGTCCACACACTCCCAGTTGTATTTGCATGTCTATATACCCGACCGCAACTTCACCTCACACAACCCCAAGCCGCAACTGCATGTCTATATACCCCGACTGCAACTGCATGTTTATACACCCGACTGCAATTGCATGCCTATAGACCAACCTGTAACTGCACGTGTATATACCCGGTTGCAACTGCATGTCTATATACCCGATTGCAACTGCAAGTCTATATATAACCGACCGCAACTGCACCCCCACACACCAAGTTGCAATTGCATGTCTATAGACCCGACTGCAACTGCATGTTTATATACTCGTTTGCAACTGCATGTCTATACCCCGACTGCAATTGCATGGCTATATACCCGGCTGCAACTACATGTCTATATACCCGATTGCAATTGCATGTCTATATATAATCGACCGCAACTGCACCCCACACACCCCCAGTTGTAATTGCATGTCTATAGATCTGACTGCAACTGCATGTCTATATACTCGTTTGCAATTGCAAATCTATATATAACCGACCGCAATTGCATACTTAATTATAGACCCGGCTGCAACTGCACTTGTATATACCCGATTGCAACTGCATGTCTATATATAATCAACCGCAACTGCACCCAACACACCCCCAGTTGCAATTGCATCTCTATAGATGTGACGCCCCCAAAATCAGACCGTGTACAGTAATCATACACACAGGGTACACGACTGAGATTAGGGTGCCACGGTGATAATATCACAGCACAACACTAAACACAAAAGGATAAACATATATATTACAATAGAGGGGGTCACGCGGACCCGAATATATAAGTCATACAAGCCATAATATCTGAGTACAGACATAGTTAGTCAAGTTTTGCCTTAAGAAGGCTAGCACAAATCATATCAGAGATACAGATCGAAAAGGCGAGGCCTCCTGCCTGGGATCCACAGAACTACTCCTGGTCGACGGGGAACTCGACGTCGTAGTAGGCGCCTCCGGGGTACTCCTGCTCCTGAGCTCCAACGTCGGCTGCAGCGGCCGATCAGGCAAAACAGTAAAGGAAATAAAGCAGGTGAGTATCTAGTATACCCGCGAGTCTTACGTCCGCTACTAAGCATTATGCATGGTATCAACGGAATGAAGAGGCTGTATATAGTGGACTGAAGACAGAAATTCAGAGCAAGGGTAAGAAACTAGGCCTAACGAAGACTAGCATCTTCCGACGATGTCTTGCAGCATGAGGTAAGAATCAGCCAACAGTTTATATAAAACAGTAAAGTAACAATGAAGCAGAAGTTGCTGCAACATTGAATAATAATAAGTTGTAATAATTAACAATGCCTTCGAGTTCTCCTCCTCGACATCCCCGCGAGGAAGAGAACCCGGAACCATACAGTTTAATCATAATAGTTTCTAGTGGTAAGATCCAGCTTCAGCATAAAGCGTCCTGTTACCGTGGACACGGCTATCGATAGATCAATCTTCCCTGCAGGGGTGCACTTGTGTTACGCTACACGCACGGATCTCCAGGGTGGCGGGAACCTTGTTAGGGAACGCTCCACCGAGGCTATCTGACTTCATAGCCCATCTTTCAAACTCAACAGAGAGGTCATCCGCCGGACTATATCCTATGTACGCGGGGCTTTGGACCCTAACCCCGACGTACTCCTGCACGGTGCGAGGCTGACCGGTGAAGTTGAAGCAAATCCAAATAAGACACCACCGCGCGAGCAAATAAGACAACACCACTTCCCGGCGCAGGCCGCGGTACTGCTGACGTCTGAAGAGTCCTCGAACGACACTAAGAAGCGGAGGAGCCCATAACTCGTAGTTCCCACGGGTAGGTAGTGCGTACATGGCATATAGCCAACTCAAGACATTCACTGAACCATTTAGCATTTTAATTAACCTGCGTGACAACCGTTATCGTTGCCTCGACTTAACCGACCGGCGGACAACGACAGCAGCCAGGACCACCAGTACATCGGTGCCTGCCCCGTCGTCCCACGAAGTCACTGCGGTTACCAACAAGGTGAACCGTCTCCTTACCTTGTCTCGCGTGTGCTCCTGGAGGAGCTCGACTTTCGTGGGTTGGTAACTCTCGCGGCCAACGAACAGGGGCCAAGCACACCGGTACACTGGTCGTACCCTCCCTGTCGTCCCGTCGCAATACCTCTCGCGGGCACCGTTGGGTCGCCCGACTTCTTACCTGTAG
Organism: Bromus sterilis; assembly: GCA_950022295.1. Taxonomy (NCBI): domain Eukaryota; kingdom Viridiplantae; phylum Streptophyta; class Magnoliopsida; order Poales; family Poaceae; genus Bromus; species Bromus sterilis. Next base: position 274,154,440 of record OX465599.1, on the reverse strand, counting down.
GACAACCGTTTACAGGGCCCTATGGCGGTAAGACAAAGTCAGCCTCGATTGGAGTACAAGGATTGCTCCTTGATAGCTCACACTTGAGGTGACTACGCATAACCCAGATAGGGGCCTTCGACGGTGTCTGCATTGTACCGTACCTGTGCAGTTATAATATTTGTATCCGTGTTCTCTCCCCTGAGTGATCACGACCCTCTACCTAATCCTAGCTAACAATGCGCAGGGCTCACTGCTGAATAATGCATAATAATAATAGGCAGCATAGGATAAAGGGAGGCACATCAAAGGGCGACAAAAATCAGGCTATGCAATTGAATAGGATTGTAAATGTAGCAGCAGCAGTAACAATGCCTAGTGCAAGAAATGTACGGAAAGATAGGCGATATCTGGGGAAGAGAATGGCTCTGCTTGCCTGCAAGCTCGACGGTAGTAGTAGGGTCGTCGACGACGTAGTCGTACTCAGCAGCGGTGTAGTCGACGGCAGCAGCGGGGTCTACCGAAGATTAAGGGGGGGAGGAAAAACAATAAATACACAGCAATAATATACAAACATATGCATGACATGACAGATGAAATGTTAACTGTATTCTAACGCAGTGCAATGCACGTTGCTCGAAACGGGAATTCATCTGGGTATGAACTACCGGCTCCGGGTGATTACCGGACAAGGTATCCGGAGGGGGAAGGATCAAGCCGGAGGTGTCGTGGTTACCGGACAAACATAAGGGGGGGTGTATCCGTGTTAGTTGGACCATCCCGGACAACTTTCGTGTTCGGAATAAATTCATCCGGGCACTTTAACAGTACCGGACAATTTATCGAACAGACGGTCCGGAGGGGGGATGTTCGATGTTCGTTGTGTTAGAGGGGTGCGGTAGACATACGGATAGCGTATTCGTATCCGTTATATTTTTCTGATAAATTTTCATGTATAAAGTTTTTGAATCCGAGTTACGGTTTAAAAGTTATTGAATTTCAAAGTTTAAATCAATTTAAATGATTTTCTGGATTTCTTTTATTATTTATTCAACATTATCCAGAACATTATCCACAACATTATCCAGAACAGTGCTGACATGTGGGACCCACATGTCAGCCTCTGTTATTTATAAATCATTTAACTAAATTAGAAAATACCTCTGGACCCACATGTCAGTGACTCAATTTTAATTATTGGATTAATCTAAATCATTAAGTTAATTATTTTACAGGGGGACCCACCTGTCAGTGACTGGAGTTGCCCAGTCAGCACGGTTGACTGGTCAACCCAGTCAACTGGACCACGGGGGCCCACTGGCAGCGACCCAGGGTGTTGCCCCAGGGGTGCCACGTCGGAGGCCACCGGCGGCTGGTCTCCGGCGAGCTCCCACGCGGCGGAGCGCACTGGAGCTGCACGGGATTCGTCCACAGGGCACCAAAATGACCAACGTTTGATCCTATGGCTTCCTAGCGATGTGCCGCATCGATCTGTGCTGGGGGAGGTGGACGTGGTGGACGCAGCCGAGCGCTACTTCAACAATGGCGGAAACAGCGCTCGGGCGTCCATGGCAAGTCGAGCTACGTGAAGCAAACGAGCCAACTACCGCGTAAAACAGAACGAGTGGACCAGCAGCAACATGGGGGAGTCGAAATCGTGAGCTGGGGCGGCGTAGGTGTACTGCTATGACGACGAATGGCGGCGGCCGGAGTAAGCGAATGGTGGTTTCTGTGCCGGAGCTTATCGGGCGGCTACGGGAGTTGGGGATGGCGGGCATGCTCACTGTGATCACGCAGACGGTGGAAGTGAGCTCGGGGACGAGTCGGGGTGGCGGGAATCGCTCAGAGATCTCGCCGGGGCCGAGGAAGAGGAAGAAGACGTCGCGCTCGTTGTAGTCGATCCCGCCGCAATTCCAAGCGCACGAAGACGAAGTCGACCACCGCACGCACGCCAGACACGTTTTGATCGCACGGGAAGGTCACTGGCCACGGTTGTTCACCACGGCGGCCATGGAGGCTCGGCGGGATTTTTCCTCGACGCGTGAGAGAAGGGGAGGAGGGGAATGGAGGTGCGAGGGTGTCCAGGAGGGAGAGGGCGTCGTCCTTATCGCGTCGGCGCCGGGAGGGAGCAGGTGGAGGCGGGTCCGGGCTGGCAGCGACGTGCCCTCGACGGTCGCCGTACGGGAGCAGTTGGGAGCAGGTGAGGGAGGAAGAAGACAAGGGTGGGCTGGGCTGGGCTGAGGTGGGCCTCGCCCCAGGCGAGTTATAGGGTTTTTTTTTCCATTTTCTGGGTTCTTGTTTACTGTCCTTTTGTTTGTATTTTAATTTAGTGCCTTTTGCATTTTTGTAAAATGGGTTAGGTGTACCAATATTAGTATAACATTATAGGCCAGTGCCACAAAAGTTTTTGCAGCAAAGTAAAATCATTAGATATTTCTTTTAATTATTAAATGCCCAAAATAGGGGTTTTAACCTACTGTTTGAATTGTTTAGAATTTTCTGCAACTTCAAAAATTACTAAAGTTGGTCCAACATGATTACAATGTTTTTAGGCAATTTACAAAAATGGTTCCATGATTTTTGGAACAACTTTATTTGAGCACTTTTGTTTTAATTTTCCATATAAAGTAGTTCCAACTAGGGTTTAGTTTCATGATGAGGGAGATGACTTGGGATTAGGGTTTTGATTACCAACCAGCATGGTTTGAAAAGAGCAGAAGCAAAGTTTGATTAGGGACAGGGGTTAACAGTGATTAACCAACAGTGATAGTCAACAGTGATGATGATTACTGTTACAGCAACTGAGGGTGTTACAAATCTCCCCCACTACAAGAATTCTCGTCCCGAGAATTTAAGTGGTAGCGAGGAAAAGATCGGGGTATTCATCGCGAAGGCGATCTTCGCGTTCCCACGTGGCTTCATCTTCGGAATGATTCGACCACTGGACCTTGAGGAACTTGACGGTCTTGTTGCGGGTTCGACGCTCAGACTGATCGAGAATGCGGCTCGGATGTTCTCGATAAGTTAAGTCTTGTTGCAGCTCGATCATATCATGTTCCACTTCTCGGATAGGATCCTTGAAGCAGCGACGGAGTTGCGACACGTGGAAGACATCGTGGACTTGGGAGAGGTTCGGCGGCAATTCCAACCGGTATGCCACGGGTTCACTCCTGGAAAGGATACGGAACGGGCCAATGTAGCGAGGAGCCAACTTGCCCTTGATACCGAAGCGATGAGTGCCCCTCATGGGAGTGACACGGAGGTACGCGTATTCACCAGGCTGATACTCCATTTCACGGTGTTTGCGGTCGTAGTTGCTCTTCTGACGAGACTGTGCGGCCTTGAGATTTTCTTGCACAATGTGAACTTGTTCTTCAGCTTCTTGGACAAGATCCGGTCCGAAGTAGGGTCGTTCCCCAGTTCCCGACCAGTTCAGGGGGGTTCGACATTTACGTCCGTATAGAACTTTGAAGGGGGCCATCTTCAAGCTAGCTTGATAGCTATTGTTGTACGAGAATTCCGCGTACGGGAGGGCATCCTCCCATTTCATGCCGAAAGAAAGGACACAAGCGCGAAGCATGTCTTCCAGCACTTGATTAACTCGTTCAACTTGGCCTTGCGACTGGGGGTGATAAGCGGTGCTGAGATTCAGACGAGTCCCGAAAGCTTCCATGAAACTATTCCAGTATCGTGAGGTGAAAATGCTGCCACGATCTGAACTGATCTCCAACGGAATACCGTGGAGTGACACAATTCGGCAGATATACAAGTGTGCTAACTGACTAGCAGTGATCGTCTCCTTGACCGGCAGGAAGTGAGCAATCTTGGAGAATCGGTCGATGACGACAAAGATGGCATCGTTACCTTTCTGTGACTTAGGAAAACCGGTGATGAAGTCCATCTCGACTTTGTCCCACTTCCAATCAGGAGGAGGGAGTGGTCGCAACCAACCAGCAGGTTTCTGATGTCCGGCTTTGATGCGACTGCAAACGTCACATTGAGAAACATAGCGAGCGATATCTTGCTTCATGTAAGGCCACCAGTACTGTTGACGAAGGTCTTTATACATCTTGGTACTGCCAGGGTGGATAGACAAGGTAGAGTTATGGGCTTCTTCCATGATATCCGGACCACAGTTAACGAGGGGCGGGCTCACAGGAACTACTAAGCGGCCCTTGAAGTACACAGTATCACCATCATTAGCATCAATGGTAAAAGAGGAGGGCTTTCCTTCGGCGATGTCCTGCTTGATCTTCACAATGTCCGGGGCCAGAGATTGTCTACTCTTGATGAGGGCGTCTAGCTTTGACTCGAGAACCAGGTTATTGACGTAACCTTGAGGAACAATCTCGAGATTCAACTTGCGAAACTCTTCATACAGGAGTGGTTGCTGCACCTGAACCTCAAGTTCAGAACAGTAAGCTTTGCGGCTCAAGGCATCGGCCATCACATTAGCCTTGCCCGGGGTATACGAAATATCCATGTTAAAGTCGGCTATTGTCTCGAGCCATCGTTGTTGACGAAGATTCAGGTCTGGCTGAGTAAACAGGTACTTCAGACTTTGGTGGTCGGTGTAGACCTCGCAACGATTACCGACGAGGTAATGTCGCCACAGCTTCAATGCATAAATTACTGCTGCCAATTCGAGATCATGCGTTGGGTATTTGTCTTCGTGAGCACGCAACTGACGAGAGCCATAAGCAATCACCTTGCGCTCTTGCAATAGGACACAGCCTAATCCTTGACGTGACGCGTCGCAATATATCACGAAGTCTTTCTGAGTATCAGGGGGAGCGAGCACCGGGGGAGAAGTTAGCTTGTCCTTGAGTGCTTGAAAACTTTCCTGACATTTATCTGTCCACTCAAACTTGACGCCTTTGTGAAGCAGATTAGTCAGAGGCCTGGCAATCTTGGAGAAATCCTCGACGAAACGGCGGCAATAGCTAGCGAGTCCGAGAAAACTGCGGACTTGCTTGACGGTCTTGGGAGGAGTCCAGTCAAGAATAGCCTGGATACGTTCTGGGGTGACGGCAATGCCATCCTTGGAAATCACATGTCCAAGGTAGGTTACTTCGGGAAGCCAGAACTCACACTTAGAAAACTTAGCGTAGAGTTTGTGTTCTCGAAGCTTCTCCAGTATAAGACGAAGATGTTCAGCATGTTCTTCTTCATTCTTGGAATATATCAATATATCATCCAGATAAACCACGACGAACTGGTCGAGGTACTCCATGAAAATATAATTCATCAATCTGGAGAAGGTGGTTGGAGCATTGGTTAAGCCAAAGGACATGACAGTGTACTCGTATGAACCATAGCGAGTAATGAAGGCAGTCTTCGGAATGTCCTCATCACGGACTCGGATTTGGTGATAACCCAACCTCAAGTCGAGTTTAGAAAACACCTTGGATCCGGCAAGTTGATCATACAGATCATTGATTCGGGGAAGTGGGTATTTGTTCTGGATGGTGGCTTGGTTAATGGGCCGATAATCTTGGACCAATCGGTTTTTCCCATCGCTCTTCTTGACAAAGAGCGAAGGTGCTCCCCAAGCTGAGGAACTGGGGCGAATGAATCCTTTCTGAAGTGCCTTGTCGATTTCCTCCTTAAGTTCAAGGAGTTCATGTGGCGGCATCTTGTAAGGACGCTTGGCAATCGGGACAGTGCCTGGCTTCAAGTCGATGACGAATTCAACTTCTCTGATCGGGGGTATTCCCGGCAGTTCTTCTGGGAAGACGTCGGGAAAATCGCGAACGACCGGAATGTTCTCGATGCCTTCCAAAGGTGAGACATTCAAAGCATTCATCATAAGGATCTTGTTTCAGCATTACGGGTAACTCGGGCGGTGTGGTTAACAATCCCACCGGAGGGGTGAAAAAGCTGGACAGACTTGGTGCCACAATACAGTGCGGCATCGTGAAATTTCAACCAATCCATTCCTAGAATGAGGTCTATGGTGGAAGACTTCAGGAGGATGGGCGACGCAAAGAATTCAACTCCTTCGATTTCAATGGTGGTGTTTGGCACAATCATGGTGGTTCGGCATTGGCCAATCGGGGTGCGAACAACCATCGGGGGTTTCACCGTTTCGTACTTGAAGTTATGCGAAAATGCAAATGCTTCCGACATGAATGAATGCGATGCTCCTGTATCAAATAAAACAGCAGCAGATACAGAATTAACGAGAAGGGTACCCATCACGGTAGCGGGTTGTTGCTGAGCTTCTTCAACATTGACGTGGTTAGCATGTCCACGAGCATAAGCAGCAGACCCAGTATTATAGTTGGGGGTCCTGTTGTTGCCACGACCATTTCCACGACCAGCGGGGTGAACTACCAGTTGCTTCTGTTTCTGGGGGCACTCCCTGGAAAAATGCCCAGGTTGGCGGCACGTGAAGCATAGTCCATCCTGAGGACGAAGGGGTGTAGCATTGGGTGGTGCAGGCAGAGCTCTTGGCATCTGCGGTGGTGGAGGCAGACAGGGTGCTGCATAAGACGGCCTTGGAGCAGGGACAGCTGAATGGGTCACACTGGTAGGGAGCCAGATACGACGCTTCTGCGTTGCGCCCGAAGATGAGCCAACGTCACGATAACGCTTCAGAGAGTTCTTGTGCTCCATCTGGGCAGTCTCGACGGTGATAGCCTTGTTCACCATGGTGGCGAAGTTGGCGAAATCATGAACGGCAAGAGCGAGCCTGAGTTCAGGGTTGAGGCCACGACGAAACTTCTGCTGCCTGCGAGCATCAGTGGTGATCTCTCCTTCCGCATAGCGAGAGAGGTTGAGGAACTCGCGCTGATAGGCTTCAACAGTCATGTCGCCCTGAGTGAGGTTACGGAATTCTTCCGCCTTACGATCCATGATCCCCTGTGGAATGTAGCGGGCGCGGAAAGCAGACTGAAATTCATCCCAAGTGATGACTTCTTCAACTGGCAGGGAACGCTTGTGGGTGCTCCACCACTGAGCAGCGGCGCCTTTCAGATGATAAGACGCAAAGTTCACATAGTCGGCTGGATCGACATTAGCAGATTCCAGCTCGTGAGTGATGTCGCGAAGCCAGTCATCAGCATCCAGCGGCTGAACAGTGTTGCGGAACATAGTGGGGTTGAGGCGGGTGAAGTCGTGCAGAGTCACAATGGCATGCTGATGGTGGTGCCCATTCTGATTCGGCTGGGGGAACTGAGCCATGATATTCTGCATGAACTGACGGTTCATCTCGAACTGCTGCATCATCGCGGCCATGTAGTCCGGCGGCGGAGGTGGGTCGTTGGCAGCTCGACCACGACCACGACCACCACGACCAGCCATCCTGCTAGAATTTAACAGGGGTATTTCAGAGATGAAAATTTAATGAGATACCGGAATCAAGCCTGAAGTAAAACGACAACGTAAAGGAGGCGCAGATATATAAAGGAGTAGTCATATAAGACATACACATGCGCACACAGAATCAATCGAAAATCGGGCAGCGTAACGTCGTAGAAATTAAGGAAAAAAGACTCTCTAGGAGGCGCGCAGACCGCGGTAAGGATTACACGACGCGACATAGATTCCACTATGTCAATCACGCCGCAAGAAAACTGTTGGCCACAGGAGTTGATGCCAGAGAACGCGTGGCCTGCCCAGAATGAGAATGGGATCCGCGGTCTGGGATCTGGCGTACGACGCCTGCAACACGACTCAATCAATGGGGGATGCACCAGAAAAACGCCGGGTGGAATCAAGAGAACGTGATCCTAATGTCAGCTTTTGTAAAACTTACCAGCAAGGATAAGAGAGTAGATTCCCAGAGCATAGGTAAGGAGAAAAGGATCCTAATACCATAGATATCACACGTAGTGACATCGATGTGGGCCCGTAAGCCAAATATTAAGTTAGAAAAATAGTTTTTCAAAGTCTAGACTCAACTTCGACCAGGTAGTGGTGGGGTGGCTTCCTACAGGCAGTCGACTCTGATACCAACTTGTGACGCCCCCAAAATCAGACTGTGTACAGTAATCATACACACAGGGTACACGACTGAGATTAGGGTGCCACGGTGATAATATCACAGCACAACACTAAACACAAAAGGATAAACATATATATTACAATAGAGGGGGTCACGCGGACCCGAATATATAAGTCATACAAGCCATAATATCTGAGTACAGACATAGTTAGTCAAGTTTTGCCTTAAGAAGGCTAGCACAAATCATATCAGAGATACAGATCGAAAAGGCGAGGCCTCCTGCCTGGGATCCACAGAACTACTCCTGGTCGACGGGGAACTCGACGTCGTAGTAGGCGCCTCCGGGGTACTCCTGCTCCTGAGCTCCAACGTCGGTTGCAGCGGCCGATCAGGCAAAACAGTAAAGGAAATAAAGCAGGTGAGTATCTAGTATACCCGCGAGTCTTACGTCCGCTACTAAGCATTATGCATGGTATCAACGGAATGAAGAGGCTGTATATAGTGGACTGAAGACAGAAATTCAGAGCAAGGGTAAGAAACTAGGCCTAACGAAGACTAGCATCTTCCGACGATGTCTTGCAGCATGAGGTAAGAATCAGCCAACAGTTTATATAAAACAGTAAAGTAACAATGAAGCAGAAGTTGCTGCAACATTGAATAATAATAAGTTGTAATAATTAACAATGCCTCCGAGTTCTCCTCCTCGACATCCCCGCGAGGAAGAGAACCCGGAACCATACAGTTTAATAATAATAGTTTCTAGTGGTAAGATCCAGCTTCAGCATAAAGCGTCCTGTTACCGTGGACACGGCTATCGATAGATCAATCTTCCCTGCAGGGGTGCACTTGTGTTACGCTACACGCACGGATCTCCAGGGTGGCGGGAACCTTGTTAGGGAATGCTCCACCGAGGCTATCCGACACTTCATAGCCCATCTTTCAAACTCAACAGAGAGGTCATCCGCCGGACTATATCCTATGTACGCGGGGCTTTGGACCCTAACCCCGACGTACTCCTGCACGGCGCGAGGCTGGCCGGTGAAGTTGAAGAAAATCCAAATAAGACACCACCGCGCGAGCAAATAAGACAACACCACTTCCCGGCGCAGGCCGCGGTACTGCTGACGTCTGAAGAGTCCTCGGACGACACTAAGAAGCGGAGGAGCCCATAACTCGTAGTTCCCACGGGTAGGTAGTGCGTACATGGCATATAGCCAACTCAAGAAATTCACTGAACCATTTAGCATTTTCATTAACCTGCGTGACAACCGTTATCGTTGCCTCGACTTAACCGACCCGCGGACAACGACAGCAGCCAGGACCACCAGTACATCGGTGCCTGCCCCGTCGTCCCACCAAGTCACTGCGGTTACCAACAAGGTGAACCGTCTCCTTACCTTGTCTCGCGTGTGCTCCTGGAGGAGCTCGACTTTCGTGGGTTGGTAACTCTCGCGGCCAACGAACAGGGGCCAAGCACACCGGTACACTGGTCGTACCCTCCCTGTCGTGCCGTCGCAATACCTCTCGCGGGCACCGTTGGGTCGCCCGATTTCTTACCTGTAGGACAACCGTTTACAGGGCCCTATGGCGGTAAGACAAAGTCAGCCTCGAGTGGAGTACAAGGATTGCTCCTTGATAGCTCACACTTGAGGTGACTAGGCATAACCCAGATAGGGGCCTTCGACGGTGTCTGCATTGTACCGTACCTGTGCAGTTATAATATTTGTATCCGTGTTCACTCCCCTGAGTGATCACGGCCCTCTACCTAATCCTAGCTAACAATGCGCAGGGCTCACTGCTGAATAATGCATAATAATAATAGGCAGCATAGGATAAAGGGAGGCACATCAAAGGGCGACAAAAATCAGGCTATGCAATTGAATAGGATTGTAAATGTAGCAGCAGCAGTAACAATGCCTAGTGCAAGAAATGTACGGAAAGATAGGCGATATCTGGGGAAGAGAATGGCTCTGCTTGCCTGCAAGCTCGACGGTAGTAGTAGGGTCGTCGACGACGTAGTCGTACTCAGCAGCGGTGTAGTCGACGGCAGCAACGGGGTCTACCGAAGATTAAGGGGGGGAGGAAAAACAGTAAATACACGAATAATATACAAAAATATGCATGACATGACAGATGAAATGTTAACTGTATTCTAACGCAGTGCAATGCACGTTGCTCGGAACGGTAATTCATCTGGGTATGAACTACCGGCTCCGGGTGATTACCGGACAGGGTGTCCGGAGGGGGATGGATCAAGCCGGAGGTGTCGTGGTTACCGGACAAACATAAGGGGGGTGTATCCGTGTTAGTTGGACCATCCCGGACAACTTTCGTGTTCGGAATAAATTCATCCGGGCACTTTAACAGTATCGGACAATTTATCGAACAGACGGTCCGGAGGGGGGATGTTCGATGTTCGTTGTGTTAGAGGGGTGCGGTAGACATACAGATAGCGTATTCGTATTCGTTATATTTTTCTGATAAATTTTCATGTATAAAGTTTTTGAATCCGAGTTACGGTTTAAAAGTTATTGAATTTCAAAGTTTAAATCAATTTAAATGATTTTCTGGATTTCTTTTATTATTTATTCAACATTATCCAGAACATTATCCACAACATTATCCAGAACAGTGCTGACATGTGGGACCCACATGTCAGCCTCTGTTATTTATAAATCATTTAACTAAATTAGAAAATGCCTCTGGACCCACATGTCAGTGACTCAATTTTAATTATTGGATTAATCTAAATCATTAAGTTAATTATTTTACAGGGGGACCCACCTGTCAGTGACTGGAGTTGCCCAGTCAGCACGGTTGACTGGTCAACCCAGTCAACTGGACCACGGGGGCCCACTGGCAGCGACCCAGGGGGTTGCCCCAGGGGTGCCACGTCGGAGGCCACCGGCGGCTGGTCTCCGGCGAGCTCCCACGCGGCGGAGCGCACTGGAGCTGCACGGGATTCGTCCACAGGGCACCAAAATGACCAACGTTTGATCCTATGGCTTCCTAGCGATGCGCCGCATCGATCTGTGCTGGGGGAGGTGGACGTGGTGGACGCAGCCGAGCGCTACTTCAACAATGGCGGAAACAGCGCTCGGGCGTCCATGGCAAGTCGAGCTACGTGAAGCAAACGAGCCAACTACCGCGTAAAACAGAACGAGTGGACCAACAACAACATGGGGGAGTCGAAATCATGAGCTGGGGCGGCGTAGGTGTACTGCTATGACGACGAATGGCGGCGGCCGGAGTAAGCGAATGGTGGTTTCTGTGCCGGAGCTTATCGGGCGGCTACGGGGAGTTGGGGATGGCGGGCATGCTCACTGTGATCACGCAGACGGTGGAAGTGAGCTCGGGGACGAGTCGGGGTGGCCGGAATCGCCCAGAGATCTCGCCGGGGCCGAGGAAGAGGAAGAAGACGTCGCGCTCGCTGTAGTCGATCCCGCCGCAATTCCAAGCGCACGAAGACGAAGTTGACCACCGCACGCACGCCAGACACGTTTTGATCGCACGGGAAGGTCACTGGCCACGGTTGTTCACCACGGCGGCCATGGCGGCTCGGCGGGATTTTTCCCCGACGCGTGAGAGAAGGGGAGGAGGGGAATGGAGGTGCGAGGGTGTCCAGGAGGGAGAGGGCGTCGTCCTTATCGCGTCGGCGCCGGGAGGGAGCAGGTGGAGGAGGGTCCGGGCTGGCAGCGACGTGCCCTCGACGGTCGCCGTACGGGAGCAGGTGAGGGACGAAGAAGACAAGGGTGGGGTGGGCTGGGCTGAGGTGGGCCTCGCCCCAGGCGAGTTATAGGGTTTTTTTCCATTTTCTGGGTTCTTGTGTACTGTCCTTTTGTTTGTATTTTAATTTAGTGCCTTTTGCATTTTTTGTAAAATGGGTTAGGTGTACCAATATTAGTATAACATTATAGGCCAGTGCCACAAAAGTTTTTGCAGCAAAGTAAAATCATTAGATATTTCTTTTAATTATTAAATGCCCAAAATAGGGGTTTTAACCTACTGTTTGAATTGTTTAGAATTTTCTGCAACTTCAAAAATTACTAAAGTTGGTCCAAAATGATTACAATGTTTTTAGGCAATTTACAAAAATGGTTCCATGATTTTTGGAACAACTTTATTTGAGCACTTTTGTTTTAATTTTCCATATAAAGTAGTTCCAACTAGGGTTTGGTTTCATGATGAGGGAGATGACTTGGGATTAGGGTTTTGATTACCAACCAGCATGGTTTGAAAAGAGCAGAAGCAAAGTTTGATTAGGGACAGGGGTTAACAGTGATTAACCAACAGTGATAGTCAACAGTGATGATGATTACTGTTACAGCAACTGAGGGTGTTACAATAGACCCGACTGCAACTGCATATCTATATACTCGTTTGCAACTGCATGTCTATATACTCGTCTGCAACTGCATGTCTATATATAAGCGACCGCAATTGCATGCCTATAGACCCAGCTGCAACTGCACGTGTATATATCCGGTTGCAACTGCATGTCTATATATCCGATTACAATTGCAAGTCCATATATAATCGACCGCAACTGCACCCCACACACCCCCAATTGTAATTGCATGTCTACAGACCCGACTGCAACTTCATGTCTATATATCCCCCTGTAATTGCATGTCTATATACTCATTTGCAACTGCATGTCTATATATAACCGACCGCAACTGCACCCCCACACATCTCAGTTGCAATTGCATGTCAATAGACCCAATTGCAACTCGCGCTGCTACTGAAGTGTTACATGCAGCGCATGAAGCAGCCCCGCGTTGCTATTGGTCATCTGCATATGGCTCCTATCCTAGTAATGTTGGCTGACAAAACACAAATTAGGTTTTTAAAACGTATGCATGTGACAGACATTTTGCACCCTGCCTCGCGAACTAATAAAAAGTCAAATTCAAAATTTCATATCTTATTTTTAAATGGTGTAAAAAAATTAAAATATTTAAAAATATAATAATATAAAATCGATAAGGTAAATAATTATTAATAAATGATTATATAATCTTAAAATAAAAACAAAATAAAAACTGAGAAAAAAACAAAAATGAAAACAAACCTTGCCTATGTACGCAAGCGTCGATTGAGACGTAGACACTCCCTTGTCTGGTTTGGGGCTGAACTTCCCGATATTGTAAAACTGGTTCGGGCTGATTTGCCTCCTTAGTTAGTAGATTTTCTTTTTTTCCCGAAAAAAATGATACCCCTCACAAAAAGAAACTCCTAGTCAATGATACTATCATTTTTCTGGAACCTTCACAAAGTATGAAGCGGCTTTAGGACAAAAGTCAACCTCCAAAAGTCCTTCATTTCTTCCAGTAAAGTACCTCCCACGTTTTCCCCGGATGATGCACAAGATCTCGCAAATTCCAATTTCCAGAAAGGGTAGGAACAATTACATATCTTGGAACTACACCGGCATATTGAAAGTGATTTGCGATCGAACAAATGAAACCTCATCGACACTTTTGAACCGCAAGGTATGGCTCAAGTTAGAGCAACTTTAGTATATGTGTCATCCCGCCATCGGCCCGTATATATGCGGGGTTTTAGTGGATGAGTGAAGTTTTAAGTCAGAACAGAACCACAATATTTTCTCCAGTCCATAAAAAAATTGTGGGTGGTCCACAAAACACCACTTCAGCCGCTATATCTACGGCTCGCTGGGCGCTTTAGGTTTCCCGTCTCTCATCCATTTCCCTCAATTCCACCAAATTTTTCGATCTCCTACACTTTCACTACCCAACTCTGATGATAAATTTCATGGCGTCTGGTGGAGCAGGTCCCATCCGTGTCGCAAACAGCGTGTCGAGCGAAGGTAGTGCCGACGGCAGGACCGGTGGCTCCACGGAGCACAACTGGTTCTTCTTCCGCAGTGGTGGCGGCGAAGACATCACCCTTGCTTGGATGCACCTCTCGGAGTTCGGGTAATAGCTTGTGCTGGTTATAACGGAGTTGTGTCAGGCCGAGGAGGTTAGTCGCGCCGCCAACTTCGTGGTAGTTGTCCGCCAAGAGGGCGCAGAGGAACGTCGCGTCGGTGCCAGAGCTCATTACGACGCCGTCTACGAGGAATACATGGCGGCATGCACCCGCTTCGTCCTCCAGTCGTGAGCTCCACCTCTTCCTCGATGATCTATCTATTACCCGGCAACCTCCGGTGACCAAATATCTCGATGGTCTATCTACTACCCGGCAACCTCCGGTGACCAAATATTAGGTTTTTTTGTAGTGTTTGTGTGCTCCGGCTAATCTGTGTATCATGAAAAAACTTTGTTTCAAATATGTAATATATCATTTGAGGATGCAGTAACTATTTTGCTGCAGCAAATCCTATTTGTTTTTTTTTTGAGCGATCACGGGGGGGGGGCATATCCTATTTGTAGCGATCTGTAAATCGAATATATCGTACCTAAATTTAGCATATCATCTAGAATTGCTCTTATTGGCTAGAGTATTTTGTGTTGTGTGTAGTGTGGACGAGAAGATACGACCATGCATAGTTTTTGGCCGTTCTCAAATTCAACGCTTTTCTACAAGGTCCTGCATTCAAAAAATAGGGAGTTTCGATGGTGATTCGATCCGATTAGAGTTGGCCGGTTTGCTCACATGGTGTGCTTCAAAGCTGGATGATAAAGGCAGCTTCAACGCGTTATACATTGCGAATCAACCTGTGGTTGAGTTGGTTAGGTGGATGGTTGTATCCCCAGCCCATCAGAGTTCAAATCCCAGATTTGACAATGGTGATCCAGCCCATCAGAGTTTAAATCCAGATTTGACAATGGTGTTCGCATTTTCCTGGATTTATTCCAGGGCTTTCGGTGATGCGCTTTTAGTGGGAGGAGACGTTCCCGTCGAAGACGAGGTGGAGGCTTCATTAATCTCAAGATGATGTACCGGCTCAGTATTGCGAAGATGCTCATAGAGGTAGGGTGTGCGTGTGTGCGTCATAGGGGTGATTGTATACTCGTGTATGTGAGCCTCAGAGTTGTACTGTGTTCCTAAAAAAAATGCGTTGATACATTTATTTATTTTTTGTCTAATTATGTATGTTTGCGCAAACGAAAATCAAGGCTTAACGCGCGGACGTAAACAGACGCGTGTCCATTTTTTTACGTTCATTTGGCCCCATTTTTGACCTAAAATTTAGATTGAACTTGCGTCCGGATGGTAGAACAACCCTCTATACAAGGGGGGGAGGGGTCCTATACACCACCGTCGCCGATCCGGCCGCTTCCTTCGCCGGCGGCTGGACGTTTCCCAGCCTCTCGCCGCCATCACATCCCTGCGACCCTGAATCTGTTGTCTCTCGGCGCTGCCATTTCACTGCGCCCCTTGCGTTGGTCGCAGCCGCCACCACTTCCTTATCTCTTTCAATACATGTTCTATAACACCGAGTTCTCGGAGTTCAGCTAGCGATGGAGATGGACATGCAAAATCTGACTGTTGAGCTTGATTGCCAAGGGGAGATAATCATGCTAAATGATCCGGGAAAGCATCTGTGTGCAGTTGGGCGGATCAGTGAGGAAGTTACAGGGTTGCTTAAGTCTCCCAAGATTTTAGGATGCTTTGGGCAAAGACCATCTGCGCCCCTTCATGCATGGCCGCATGCATCGTGCATGCATGGACTGGACCGATTCCATAGGACCACCATCAATCTTTCGTGCCATTATTTTCGCCTTCTTCTTTCCCCATTTTTCTCCCCTCTTTTTTACCCCCAGCCCTACTAGATCGACAAAAAATAAATAAACTGAACATTTCCCCTTGTTCTCATAATCTTTCTCCAGTAGAAAGGATGCGTTCAGAACGCTAGCTAGGTTTCAGATTCTAGATTGAGATTAGAAACACACAATGCGTTGAGATTTTTGATCTTCCTTCCGTTCATGATTTTGTCTTCCATGGCTTTCGACTCCTCCGGCACGGCGATGCGCGGGAGGTAGGCGACGAGACCATCCGCCTCTCTCCCCCTCTTCTTGATCTCGATCACATGTAAGATTTGAGAAGAAAGAGGAGGAGAGAGGAGAGGTGAGGCGGCGGATCATTTCACCGGTTTGGTGCCATGGAGACGCCTCAGCTTGCACAGGCAGCGGGTGAATCCGTGGAGCAGGGCGCGGCGGCGGGGGGCGGCCGGCTGAAGAAAGGGCCATGGTCGCCGGAAGAGGACCAACTGCTGGTGGAGCACGTACGGCGGCACGGCGAAGGGAGCTGGAACGCGGTACTACGGGAGACGGGGCTGCTGCGCTGCGGCAAGAGCTGCCGGCTCCGGTGGGCCAACCACCTCCGCCCCAACCTCAAGCGCGGCCCCTTCTCGCCGGACGAGGAGCGCCTCATCCTCCGCCTCCATGCGCTCGTCGGAAACAAGTGGGCGCGCATCTCCGCACATGTGAGTAGACTTACCCCGCCATTAGGGACCTTCTTGCCTAGAGTTGCATGCGATTTTATCTGTCGATTGCCTTGTGCTCGATCTGCCTGTGTTTGCGTGCAGCTGCCGGGGAGGACGGACAACGAGATCAAGAACTACTGGAACACGCGGCTGAAGCGCCGGAAGCGCGCCGGCCTGCACCTGTACCCGCCGGAGGTCGAGCGGGAGGTGGCGCTCGTCCGCGCCGGCAAGCTCAGGCCCATCGTCGACGCCGACGGAAACGCCAGCGGCCTCCTACTCCAAGCACCGCTCCTCCTGGACGCGGCCGCCGACACGTTCACATGGTCCGCCGCGCCGCCGTTCCACCCCGCCTTCAGCAACATCGCTCCTCCGCAGCCTTTCCAGTTCACCGGCGGCAACAGCAACGGCCCGCAGACCGTCGTCGCAGCGCAAGCGCCGTACGTCCACTACCACCACCATCACGAGGTTTCCGCCGGCCTCGGCCACGCCAACACCGGCGCGCTGGGGATGCCACAGCTGGTGCCCCCCGCCGCGCTGGAGCTCCCTTCGAACCAATCGCCCGCGGACGCCGCCGCCGGCGGGCTGGTAGAGATGCTCGTCCTCGAGCAGGAGCAGCGGCTGGCTGGTGCCGCCTTGCTGCGCGTCACGTCCATGCCGGAGCTGGTCTACCGCGAGACCGACAACTCCGCGCGGCCGTCCGGGCTCAGCGGCGGCAGTGGCAGCCGATCCGATGGCGACGTGACCTCACGTTACGCTGGGAAACGCGACCGCTTCTTCGGTGAGTTGGATCTTGACCACCGTCTCTCAATGACTCAATCCATATACCACGTCCAGCTCCACTGAGTTAACGATGCCATGCAGATGATGCGACGCCTACGAAGAGAAGGGCGGCGACCTCGGCGGTGGCGGAGGAGGAGATCACCGGCATTTTCGGCACCTTCCCGGGAGAATGGCTCGGCGGCGACGAGTCGTCAGCGGCCGTCTGGCCGGACAAATCACTGGCGTTGGCCGTCACGAAAGACGGCTTCAACGTCCAGACGGAGATGCAGCAGCTCATGCAGCCTGTGCCGCTCTCGGCTGACGAGCAGGATTGGAATTGATTTTAGCACAACACAGAGCCGCCTCGCGAACAAAACTGGAACATTTCAAGAAAGAACAAGGAATTCTTTAGGGAAAAAAAGTGCTGCAAAAAAATAGATTTGTCTTTATGAAAACAAAGATGGATTTTGTTTCTCTTGTGTTTCTGCAGATTTGATTCGTGGAAGCAAGCCAGAAACGTAGTACTTCATTCATCACTACTGATTTTTTTTGGTTTTTCAAGTTCCTAAAAACCTCGACAAAAGGCAGTTAAATTCGGCAAACGGTTTAAATTCAATCAAGGGTAATGTTGTTGAAAGCCCATCGTCAGAGATTCGGCAAATACGTTACCGAGACCTAAACATGAGTCTCGGCAGAAAAAGGCACTTAAGGCCTCGTTTGGTTTCCAGGGATCCCGGCGGGATCCCCAAATACCACGGGCCGATTTGGCCCAGGGATTTAGCGCGGGCCCATTTGGCTGGCTTTTTTCGTGGTAACCCTACCCCCGTTCCTCGTCGTTTCCGTGGTTAAAAACCCACGACCCCGTAGGTCGGGGAAAGAAACCACGGCTCGGTCGACAGCGCCGACACGCCAAGATACATCTAGGGCCTGCCTCCTCCATCGGCGACCGAGGTAGCGCGATCGGCCCCTTCCACCGGCGACCTAGGCGACGGCGCCCGACTCCGTCGACGACCGAGGTGACGCCCGTGATCCCCTCTAGCGACGGCGAGCGAGGCGACGCCCATGACCCTCCCAGCGACAGCGACCTCCTCTGACGACGCGCCCGCTCCTCCTCAGTTCTGATTGTAATGGTCCATTTCTCATTTTCCAAGTTTCCTACATCTTTCCGTGGGTGTCCAAACAACAACGGGGTATTTCCTCGTGGTGGCACGGGAATCCCAAGTTAGCAGGGAAAGCACCCCTTGGGGGTGTGCTGCCCAGGGTTAATCAGCCCCAACGTCCAAATGAGCCCTAACAGATCGAATGGCAACGAGGCCTGCCATGTGGCACTTAGCTTTGTCAAGATCTGCCAATCATAACTCGGTGAAAGTAAACGCATACAAGACCGTCACGTGCCTTAGTAGGTTCACCGAGAGTTTAGTAAATAAAATCAGCGAAGATCAACACACGAGCGACCGACACATGTCCTGCTGACTTTGCCGAGATCCCATGTTTGTCAAGATTATGTGAGTGAATTGTAAAAAACCACGACTTTGTGGGATAGGATTGCAGAAACCACACTTTTTTCATTTTTGTTGCGAAAAACACTAACGATTTGACTAATCCTTTGCAAAAAAAACAGATCACCCGATTTGCTTCATTTAAGTATGAATATGACATGTGGGACCCTCTTGTAAGAATAACATGGGACAATCATAATTTTATTTTGCAGAAAACCCCTTCAAAAAATAAAAATAAAAGCAATCGGATCCTCATCTTCTTCCTCCCATTGCCCCAGTGGTGGACGCCTGCGCCGCGCCCGGCAACTGCTGGCCGCCGCCCGCACTTCTCACGGCGAGCCAGTGCGCCGCCCACCCCCGTGCCTCACCCACGCCGCCCGCCCGCGCCGCTCGCCGCGAGCACCTGCATCGCCCGCGCCACGCTGCTGCTGCTGTGGTGCGATGCCGGCCGGCGAGGAGGCACGAGCGTGTCGGGGTGGCCCTCCATGGCGTGGTGGCGACCTACCGTAGGCGGGGTCGTCCTTCCGGTGGCCTCCCTACGGCGGCTTGATTGCTTTCTAAAATAATATTTAGGGGTGTTTCTGTAAAAACATCATCCTTACAAGTAGGTTCCACTTGGCATAAACGCGGTTAAAACGGGCTAAACCAACAATCTGTGTTTTTTGCAAAGGATTAGTCAAATTGTTAGTGTTTTTCGCAACAAAACTGAAAATGTATGATTTCTGCAATCCTATCCCACAAAGTCGTGGTTTTGTGCAATCCACTCAGATTATGTAGTAGATACACGATAAAGGTCTAGTACCAATAGACCGATACATGTCCACACCGGTACGTCGTATGTCCATTGTTTACCAAGTTTCTTCTGAAGCTCTCGGCAACACATCATCGTGTTCCCGCTTTTTCCCAGTGCCTTGCACCCACCTACAGGAACAACGCCTCTCTTTTTCGAGAGCTTTCGAGTTAATATATGCAAAGGCTATATCGAGCGACAGGGGGCAACACGTGGCACCTTCGTCGAGCTTGGTTCTCAGCAAAGTGTCACGACTGTTGAGTTCCAAAGGTCG
Organism: Bromus sterilis; assembly: GCA_950022295.1. NCBI lineage: Eukaryota > Viridiplantae > Streptophyta > Magnoliopsida > Poales > Poaceae > Bromus > Bromus sterilis. The sequence goes on along the minus strand of OX465599.1, from coordinate 274,134,796 downwards.
AAGACCTGTAGTGAAACCACAACCCCCCCCCCCCCCCCCCCCCCTTTTTTTTTCTTTGCCGAGATCTTCTTTTCAATATTGGCAAAGGCCATACCGAGCAATCAGAGCTTGGTTCTCGGCAAAGTGTTTTTTTTCGAGTAATGTACTCGGTAAAGACTATGTCATTTGTTTTTTATATTTATTTTCCAATTAGCCCTACAACAAAACACATATGAAAATAACTAGTTAAGTGTATGTGTGTTGCCACATACTAATAAAACTAGATGATACCCCGCGCGTTGCGGCGAGAACTGCTAACAAAATTTAATGTTTTAAGATATGATTAAAAAAATGAAATACAATATAAATTGATAACAAATTATTTGAAAAAATATTGTCCAGAGTGAAAATCTAATTTTTTTATGCAAATTTCAAGAATGAGAGTGATTTTTTGTTTTGTTAATTTATTACCTTGACAATGTATCGGCAAGATAATATGAGACGAAAACACGTTGATGTGGATAATTTGAACCTACATGATGATGTGGATAACTTGCATGTTAAAAAATAGTTAAGTGAGATGAACTATTTAGGTATTATATATATATACGCTGTGAAATTTTGTGTGACATAAGAATCAATGGCTATTGGCATGTGATGATATCTCATGATCATTATGCGGTGGATACACACATCTCCCCGTCATCTTTCTTCCTCACTCTATTATCTCAGGCATCATGCGATACTCGGCTCCTCCCTTCCATCATGCTTACAAAAACCTCAACTATGAAACCGTCTAAAACACAACTCTTAACTTTCAAAACAAACAAGAAACAACCATGGGTGGTTTTTGATTTTTTACCGGTTTTGACCAGTCAACATCCCAGTCAGCGCCAACTCACCTACCACGTGACGATGGACGTTTGGGATCACGCTTAAAACAACAGTTCGTATTTTGGGATTCACAGGCCACATACGACGTCGGATTGAAATAATTTAAACATCAAATTGTTCTCCTTGACGAGGCGAAGAACTTTCATGTTGATATCCTTAAAATTACTATGATCCCTAAGAATAGAGACACCACAGTCAATTGAGCACCCCGGTTGCTTTTTACAGTCCCGATTTTCACCTGGTCAGCCGTTTTTTTTCATCCACGTCCAGCGCTTGATATGTGGCCCGTTTGGCCCGTTTTTCCAGCGAGCGTTGGTCCTCTGCGTTCTAGGGCGGCTGGAGAGCGAGGGTTTGCGTGGCGGCTGGAGGGCGGGGTGGCGTGGCGGCTGTAGGCCGTGGAGGCTTCGAGGGCGAGGGGTGGCGTGGCGGCTGGAGCCGTCCCCTTTGCCACGCGCCATTCCCTGTGTCGGTTCCTGCTGGGGGAGAAGAGGGGATGTGGGCGGCTGCTCCGGTCAACGCCGGGGTGAGTTTTCCTGTTCTGTGCCGGAGGCCATCCTTGAAGCCCAGGTTGCCGCTGCCGCCCTTCGTTCGGTTGCTGCCCAAGGACATGGTCGACGACCTCTACTGGACCGCGGAGCGTCGTCCCCGCTCGCTGCTGCCGTGGTCTCCATACATGGTGCATTCGACCTCTCGCTACCAAGCGGCAGAACAGGTATGTCTACACCTAAATTTAAGTAGCACATGATGCAACATGGCTTGCTATATGTTTTAGTTAGTAGCTATATTCAGTGAATAACAAAGATACAGCATGTTAGTGTTTAGACCAGCAGCTCAGAAGTATGGATACTAATTAGCAGGGGACGGGTAATACAGAGCTTATTTACAAAAAAAAAGTAGCAAGAACTAGCGTTTACCAGGAGACACAGACACATGACTATGATTATATTGCACATACAAAGAACTAGTAGATTTGAGGATGAAAAACATTTAGCATTGAAAAGAGTCAGCACGGTCAGTACTGACAAAGAAGGCTAATTGAACAGACCTTTCACCCTTTACAGCAAGAATTCCAGCCATAAGATCACTATGTCCAGCTATAAATTTGGTGGCCGAGTGCATCACAATATCTACACATAAGACAGTACATTGTGAAGTAGACTGAAAGAATATGCATGAGATGAGATTGTGTTGTTGTAGTTAAAGTAATTGCATATATATACTATTATTACAAACTTGCTAAGCTAGCGTCCCTCCTGTGCATTTGTAGTGTTAGCCGTGACTTAATTCCTACCTGGCACGTGGATCCCTTTCTTCTTTTCTATACCACCTATCCATCACTATGCACCGCATCCATCTCTGTCACAGCAAAAAAAAAGTGAAAACAGCCACAACATGTGCCACCTGCTCCGATCTCTTTGTGCTGGATCGCATGGCCATAGGGAAACTGACGGCTGGTCTTGCTGTGCTTTCTTCCTCTGTTTCAATTTGCTCTGCGAGGGCAAGTTCTCTGTTCGTTGGTCCGCCTATTCGTCCGCATGGTAGATGACCTGGTTGTTTTTCTGGTGGGCGGACTGCTTTGATGGATGTTGTGCATGTGTCAACAATTTTTTCTATAGTTACTGACGAACATAGTATTGAAGTGACTGGTATATATCACACATACATTTTTTCTATAGTTACTGACGAACATAGTATTGAAGTGACTGGTATATATCACACATACAGACTGTGACGCCCAAAAAATCAGACCGTGTACAGTAATCATACACGTAAGGTACACGATCGAGATCAGGGACTCACAGTAAGATATCACAACACAACTCTACAAATAAAATAATACAAGCCAGGGACCACGACGGCTCGAATACAACAGCTCAAGAGCACAAGGTTAGCGGAAACAATAGTATCTGAGTACAGACACAAGAATACAAGGATGCCTTAAGAAGGCTAGCACAAATAAAAACAGATCGAAAAGGCGAGGCCTCCTGCCTCGGAACCTCCAAACTACTTCAGGTCAACGGGTAACTCGACGTCTTAAAGGCGTCGGGGATCTTCACGTTGCGGTGGTCGGCAGTGGGGATCTCCTGCTCCTAGACTCCAAGGCTCCAACGTCGACTGCAGCGGCCGATCAGGCAAAACAAAAAGGAGGAAATACAGCAAAGGTGAGTATCTAGCATACCCGCGAGTCTTACGTCCGCTACTAAGCATTTATTCATTGTATCAAATGGAAAGGGGTGGCTATATATAGTGGACTGCAAGATAGAAATCAGAATAAGGTAAGAAGCTAGGCCTATCGAAGACTAGCATCTTCCGACGAGTCTTGCAGCATGGGAGAGAATAGCCAACAGTTCATATAAAGCATAAAGTAACAATGCAACAGAAGTTGCTGCAGCATTGTATAACATTAAGTTGTAATAATTAGCAATGCCTCCGAGATCACCTCCTCGACATCCCAGCAAGGAAGAAAACCCCGAACCATACAGTTTAATAATAATAGTTTGTAGCGGTAAGATCCAGCTTCAGCATAAAGCGTCCTATTACCGTGGACACGGCTATTCGAATAGATTAATCTTCCCTGCAGGGGTGCACTTGTGTTACACTACACGCACGGATCTCCAGGGTGGCGGGCACCTTGTTAGGGAACGCTCCACCGAGGCTATTTGACACTCCGTAGCCCATCTTTCAAACTCAACAGAGAGGCCATCCGCCGGTCCAAATCCTAAGTACGCCGGGCCTTGGACCCCAACCCGATCGTACTCCTGCACGGTGCGTGGCTGGCTGGTGAAGCATAAGCAAACCAAATAAGACAACACCACGCGAGAAAATAAGACAACATCACTTCCCGACAATCAGCCCGTAGTACTGCTGACATCTGAAGAGTCCTCGGACGACACTACGAAGCAGAGGAGCCCATAACTCGTAATTCCCACTTGTAGGCAGCGCGTATAAGCCAAAAGGCTACTCAAGTCATCCGCCGAACCATTAGTCATTTTATTAACTTGCGGGACAACCGTTATCGTTGCCTCGACTTAACTGACCCGCGGACAACGACAGCAGTCAGGACCACCAGTACATCGGTGCCTGCCCTGTCGTCCCACCAAGTCTCTGCGGTTACCAACAAGGTGAACCGTCTCCTTACCTTGTCTCGCGTGTGCTCCTGGAGGAGCTCGACTTTCGTGGTTTGGTAACTCTCGCGGCCAACGATCAGGGGCCAAGCACACCGGTACATTGGCCGTACCCTGATACGTCCCAAACGTATCTATAATTTCTGCTTGCTCCATGCATGTTTTGTGAGACTTTGCATGTTTTGCTTGAACTTTCATACAATTTTGAACATATTTGGACTAATCTATTAACCCAGTGCACCCAGCTGTCAGTTGCTGTTTTCTGCTGTTTTTGTATTTCAGGTTTTCCGGCCATTAAAAGTGCTCCAAAAAATCCAGGAAAATCAGATAAAAAATCATCGTCGCGGAAGCTTCCGGAAACACCAAAGCAGCGAAGGGGGGCCACCACCAGGGAGCCAGGAGGGTCCCTGGCGCGGCCCCACCCTCGGCCGCGCCAGGAGGCCTCCTGGCTGCCTGGTGGGTCCCCTCGACGCCCCCTTCACCTATATTTACCCCCCGTGAAGGAAACCCCTAAGGCGAACTCCTTTTTCGCGATCTCGCCTCTGTTTCGCCGCCGCCGCCGTTTCAAGATCGGGGCTGCCTGGAGAAGCTGCTCCGGCACCCTGCCGGGAGAAGCTACCCCCTCCGGGAGACCATCCATAGCCATGGACTCCTCCCGTATGTAGCGTGAGTAGTTCCCCTTGGACCATGGGTCCGTGACCAGTAGCTATGTGATCTATCTCTCCCTCTTTTGTGCTTCCACTTTCGAGTCCTCGTGAGCTGCCTCACATGATCGAGGCATCTATGTAATTTCTGCTGTTGCTATGCTGAGTTTGTTGGGATCTGATGGATTATGAGACTATGTTCAGATTGTGATGAGTAATATATTTGGTTCTTCTCTTTTATATTTTGTTCTTGAGTAAATTCTTGCATGTTCTCCATTGCGGTATTTGCTTTGGCCAAGTATTTTATTTGCAACTCCAAGAGAGAGCGTTATGCTCGATTGTGGGTTCAGCCCCTTGATGTTTAGCTTGAGTGACAGAAACATGAGACTAGGGGATGTGTTGTTGCCACCAGGGATAAAACAATGGTGCTTGTACTTGAGGGTGCAAGGATTGTTTACTTTACGCAAAGTTCTTTTAATGCAGTTGTCTGTTGCTTTGAGTTTACACTTTGGGTGGGATTCACAACTTAAATACCAGCGAGATGTTCTGGATAGATATCTCAAGGTGGATGATTCATATTAGATGAAGATGGATTTCGGTCCACTTACCTTGGCGTACTTCCCATTGCTTTTGAGCCCTTCCTTTCTTTGCAACATAGTTAGCATTGCGGTGCCTTCATAATCCTGTCAATTGCCCAACTGTGATTTGTTTACCTCGCTAGCACTTTTATCGTCTTTTGGGAGAGAGACATCACTAGTGAAAATCACGGGACCCCGGTCCATCTTCACATTATTGTTCACACTACCAATTTACTTTCAGTATTTACTTTTCCGTTGCTATCACTATCATTATTATCTCTTGCGTTAATCCTTTGTAAACAGCAAGGCCGGAGGAATTGACAATTCCTCTGTACTCGTTGGGAGCAAAGTTATTTGTATATGTGTGCAAGTCCAGGTGAAGTTAGCAACCTCGGTTGTGAACGGCGCCATTGTTCACTTTACCACCTACTTGTATCTCTTGAGTCCTACTGGAGACAATCTAAACCTTAGCATCTTCGCTAAGAGAAACTTGCCGTTGTGCTACATCAAACCTTTCACTTGGGGTAACCAACGAGGGGCGAGAAGCCATCAAGCAAATTTCTGGCGCCGTTGCCGGAGACTCAAGTCTACAAGATAGGGGAGTTGCACACTATCTTTTACCTTTGCTTTTTAGTCTTGTTATTTTACCTTTCAGTTTTTGCTTTAGTGTCTTTTATCAAAAAAAAAAAAAGTTACCCTGCTAATAGTTATCAGTATGTTTGGCCCTTTTGCCTTTGGTGAGTCAGAAGTACTCACCTTTAAACAAAGAGGTGGTGAAAGTTTGAAAGATGCTTGGTATAGAATTAATGATTCTCAAAAAAGAGCCACCAAGAAGCAATCCACCACTATCCTACTTAGAAATTTTTATGTTGGGATTACTTCTTGGAATAGGTTTCTTTTAGACACTGCTATCAATGGGAACTTCATAGAGGCCCCAGTTTGGGAAGCCCTTAATGTTATTGAAAATCTTGTTGGAAGTCTCCCCATTGTTAGTATTAAGGAGAACATTACTTTAGCTCACATTATGAGAAAACTTGAAAAAATAGAGCTAGAGATGCAAAGTATCGATAGGGTGAATGAGTTGGATCGTAAGATTCAAGGGAATTTGAATAGGCTAGATAATTCCATGCAGAAAATTGTCAAAACTTTGGAGACTATCAAATCCCTTGATGAAAAGTCTTCTAGGATAGAAAAGATCGAGGAAGTTATTGAAACTTTAGGAACTACCTTTTCCTCACTCAAAACTAAAAAGGATGAAACTCTAGAAAAGAAGGAACCTAAGTCCGTTTACGTACCCAAGGTTCCCCGAGCTAAAGCTAGCACACCCAGTGCCAAGAGAGTTGAAACGGTGAAAACTTTGGAGGAGACACTTATTTTTAACTTTCATGAAACTCCAATTGATTTCCCTCCTTTTGATTTTATTCCAAGAAGCATTTTGTAACAGCCCAGATTTCACAAAAATTAAAAAAATTGTTTTCTGCGTGAATTGTTTGATTGTCCGATTTGTTTGCGGTGTTTGCATCCCCGATTTATCGATCGGCGGTTATTTTCCCCCTCTTATCTCGTATCGGACGGAGACCGACCCTTGCCACCCTGACACTCGACCTTTGCGACACCGGGTTTCGCCCGATCACCGTCGCGAAAACCGCACGAGACCAGCCGCAGCCAACGGAACGAAAAACCCCGTTTAATAATTAAACGGGATATTTTTATGGGGCGCCGAAAAATGTTGTCGGAATGTCACCGCAGTGAGGTACGATCGAAGAGCTCGACACGCTGAGCGCGTGGTTCGAGATTTCGCCGAAATCGGAGTCCGTATGCACCTTCGGCGGTCACGAACGCGATCACCGGACACGCGAGAGGGGTACCGAGGGCGTTTGCGTCAACTGGCCAGCCAACCTGCCTATATAAAGACCACCTGCCTCCCACACCCAATTAGGGTTTCCCTAAGCAATTTTTGCAGCCACCCCCTGAGTTTTGGCTCAAAATTCTGCCCACATCCTTCCTCCCCTCGAAACCCTAGCTCCCAGGCAATCCTGGCCATCGGATCAACAGATCAACGGCCCAGAGGCCTTCACGTGCTCCACCAACCGCCCAGCCAGATCCGGGCCCCGCAGGGCCCGCCGCCAGCCGCCCGGGCCGATCTGGGCCCGCCTCCGTCCGAGCTCGCCATGGAGACGCCGCCGCCGTGCCGCCCGCGCTCCGGCGAGCAGCCAGCCGGCCTCCTCCGCGCCTCTCCTCCTTCCCCGCGCCCTCTTTCTCTCCCTCTCGTCCCTGACCCGCCTCCCTCGCCTCGTCGCAGGTCGCCGCCACATGGACGCCGCGCCGCCCGCGCCATGGACGGAGGAGCGCGCCGGCCCGAGCTCGAGGCCACGCCCCACGGCCACCCCGGCCACTCCCCGGCCCGGATCCGGCCGGATCCGGCCACCCTCCACCGGCTCCAGCGCCCCTCGGCCATGCCCGGCCTCTCCTCGCCACGCCCCTCGCCGGAGGCAGCCGGCGCCGCCGCGCCCCAGCCACGGCTCGGGAGGAGCACGAACCGGCCACCGTGGCCACGTGGGCTGGCCCCCTCCCCAGCGGCCCAGCCAGGCCAGGCGGCCCAGCTCGCCCAGCCCAGGCCGGCCACCTCTGCAGCCACGTGGGCCGAGCCCACTAAGGGTGAGGCCGGCTCCTTTTTTTTTCTGTTGTATTTTCCATTTTTTCAGATTTTACTAAGTCTGGAAAATATTGTGCTGCTGATTCATTTTTGCGACGTTGTTTCCCGTTAAACCGTAGCTCGGATCGCGTTGCGCCCAAAAGACGAACTGCTTATAATTGCGTGTACTTTAATCCGTCTTTTGTGAGTTAATTGTTTTGAGGTTGTTTAGATATAGTTTTTGCTGTTCAAAGTGGGCATCAGGCCGTTAAAACTGCTACTTTTCCTGTTATTGAGCTGCTGTTATTATTTTGTTGCAACTTTGCATGATGATTGTAAGAAATCCATGAGGCCTATTGCATTGATTCCTTTTGCGTTGCGTTAAGCAATGTTTGTACTTCAGTGTCATGCATTCACATGCCATATTTGCCTGCTGCATCATGTTTATATTTTGCTCCAAAGTAGCTATCATGATGTTGATGTGCTGCTATTGCTGAAAACTGTTATTTTGTTGCAACTTCGGATGACGATTGCTTCGCAACCGTTCATCGGAATTGAGTGATTCCAATTGCATATTGTTAAGCATGATGTCTACTTTCATCCCATGTATTGCTATGTCATGTTGCTGCACTTTTGCATATGGATTTACCCCTGTTTTTACAGCATGTGTGCATAAATTGTTTTGCTTGTATCTTTTTAACCGTAACTCCGTTTGGAGTGTGCCTTATATGTAACTTGATTAGTTTTTCGTGTTCCTTGTGTTTATGCTATTGTTTTCTGTTGTTAACCAACCTAAAATATGGTTTAGGACAGAACAGTACCAAATCCTTTAATCGTCGTGCGGCACTTAGTGGATGCCATGTTTAGGTTGTGCCTCACTTAAATTGTCTAGCATAGATAGTTTACTTTGTGCTTCACCTCTTGCCATGTTTGTGTGCTTTGCCATGCTTGCTTGAGTTGCCATGTTAATAACCGTTGTTTGGTCACCTGTAGCTAAACAACTTGAACCACCGTAAACGTGCGGTATTCGTCGTGTGTGACGAGTACTCCACTTAAATCGTTAGTAACCGCTCTCGACGGTAGGTGCGATGTCTCGTGTTACTTTTTGTTGTTGCTTGCTCTTGTATTGCTCCGTAGTAATAGTGGTGCACCGTTGATTGCTTTCCAGTGTTTACTTTTTGTGTGCTCCCGCGGGTACCTCTCGGAGACGATGCGAGCTTGCGATCGACTACACCTTCGGAACCCGACTTATCAACAGGCAAGGACTTGCATTACTTATGATCCATTCTATTTCAACCAGCGGTTTTCATGCTAGTATAGGTTAGGTTCGATGTTTGATCCTACCACATGTTTACAGCCTCTTTCAAACCGATACAGCCATGTCCCTCCCCAGCAAACCTTGTACTGCTATGTTACTTTTGCTCGTTGCTCAGCCCCTGCTTAGTATGCATGCTTAGGATGCTACGATGTTACCCTGTTACTCTTTGGGTTGGGATATCACATGATCATTATTATTATTATTGTTGATGATATGATTATTATTATTATAATGTTGACTATATTCGACGAAGGATGGAAGGTCTAGGCTATCCCGCCCCGACGCTTTGTTCCATTCGAGTCACCTAGGATCCGAGTTCCGGGTATTGGTTTTGAGACTGAGCGTGCCTAACCGCGTGTGGGATTTTATGGGGTCCCCTCTTCTTACCTACCTAGCTTCAAACATTTCTAGTGGTGGCCCAAGCTGATTTACCATTTGAATACCGTGTGTGTGTCTGTTGGGTCGCTCCTGGCAGATATTATTTAAAACAACTCGGACCAGTGAGGACATAGTTCCCTTGCTGGCCCATCATGACCGGCTGAGGACCCGGTTATCCCAATGTGCGATGAACCGGCAATCCAAACCTGGAGTCATACGGTAGAGACCAGATCGAGAGCGCGGCCGGCTCCTGAGCTGGGTGTCGTCTCACCGGGGGCCACCCGGATTTGTTCGTTGTCAGTTAGAGGGACCTGTCGTTTCGAATCTCTTGGAACTAAATCATAAAATGGTTGCCTATGATGGGTAGCAACTGAGAGTGATGGACGTGCGTGCGGAGCCTCGTAATGGGCAGTTGGTACACCCCTGCAGGGTTAAATCTTTTCGAGAAGCCGTGTCCACGGTTATGGACGACTTGAGACCTACGTCCTGTTCATAGACAACAACAACTGAGATAATCTTATTATAACTTGTTCAATGTGTGCGTGTGCCTTGACTGCTTCTTCTTCGTCGGGATGCGAAGAGGAGGACAAGGATAGGATAGGTGTTATGTTTGCGTAAGCAGTTGATAGCAAGACTTGTTGGAGGCGATTCCTCATCGAATGCTTGGCTCTTATCTTACTCTCTAGATCGTTAGCCACTTCATAAATGCTAGTGCGGCAGCAACCTCACCACTTACCCCTTCCTTACCGTAAACTACTAGTTGTCCTAGAATGACGAGTGATGAAGTCCTTGCTGGGTCAGTGGACCACTACAGTTGGATGCTGAGTACCTCTGTACTCATGATACTACCCCCAAACTCTTTTCAGGGTTCTGATCGACAACAGGTATGGTGACCGACGTTTCACGTGGAGACTCGACGACGACTAGTTGGGCGGATCCCGGCGGACGGCCTGGACCCGTGTGGTTATGGGATCGTTGTTTTTCTCTTTGCCACTAGGCATTTGTTGTAGTCTGTACTCAGACATGTATCTTCCGCTGTTGTATTATATTTGAGGCAGTTGTATGCCGATTGTATGAGATGTTGTATCCTTGTATCTGTAATGCTATGATATCATGTTGAAATCCGGGATATATGACTTCGTCATATGTCGCGGTGGGACCGATATGTGCTTCGTCCTCGGGTTCGGGCGGAAACGTCCGAATCTGAAACAGTACCGCATATCGGGCCTTACAACTTGGTATCAGAGCCTTACCGACCGTAGGATCCCCTCTCTGGCCGAAGTCGAGTCTAGACAAAAATTATTTTGTAGTTACTAAGTTAGTTATCGGAGAGTAGGAATCTTTTTACTCCTTACCCTTGCTCTGGTCAGGACAAGTGCCGTAAGTGTTTTATTCTCGCCTTATCCCCTTTCAAACTCTAGGATCTCGAGTGTGTGGAGCATCGGAATAGTTCCAATGCCTTGCTTGCAGCGTATTGTCTCGATTCCGAGCTCAGGTGGGAATTCCTGTAGTACCTTTAGCTTCTCCGATTTTGGTTATCATCTGGGTCATTCATTGCCATCCATTCTTTTGCCCGGTGTTTTACGACTTGCGTCGAAAGCACTATCCCTTTGACCAGGTTTGACTGTCGTTCCTCCTCTTGACACCGACGGTTTCTTTTTTCCGACGACGTTACCGTCTCTCTGTGGAAGTTTATCTCGACCGAAGTTCGACGTCGACATGGAGCAGAGTCCCTTGTTGGTGGTGTTGAAGATCGTCGACTCTCCTTTCTCCCCCCCTCTCCCCGGATCGTCCTGGATCTCGGGACGAGATCCCTTGTTGGTGGTGTTGCCTGTAACAGCCCAGATTTCACAAAAATTAAAAAAATTGTTTTCTGCGTGAATTGTTTGATTGTCCGATTTGTTTGCGGTGTTTGCATCCCTGATTTATCGATCGGCGGTTATTTTCCCCCTCTTATCTCGTATCGGACGGAGACCGACCCTTGCCACCCTGACACTCGACCTTTGCGACACCGGGTTTCGCCCGATCACCGTCGCGAAAACCGCACGAGACCAGCCGCAGCCAACGGAACGAAAAACCCCGTTTAATAATTAAACGGGATATTTTTATGGGGCGCCGAAAAATGTTGTCGGAATGTCACCGCAGTGAGGTACGATCGAAGAGCTCGACACGCTGATTTTTTATTTTTTCTTTTTTTCTGTTTTTATTGGTCTTGATGATTGTTAGTACTGTAGCAACATCATTGTATCTTTATTTTTAAAGCTTTGTGCCAAGTTTAGCCTCATATGGCAAGGGAAGTAAAAGTTGTGACATGCTGTCCAGAAAACAGATTCTGTCCTCGTGACTAGAAAAATTACAGAAAAATCCCAGTTCATCTTTTTGAGCTGATTTGTTTACACAGAGTGCTATATGCAATTACGAAACTTCTGTATGTTCTGAGTTTTTTGATTTGAGTTGCAGAAGTATCCCTAAAAAAATCGTTTCTATCTTCTGTTCTGTTTTTCACAGATTCTGCCACATTTTGTCTCTCCGTACTTTTGCAAACCTTAAGCTTGCTTTTTCTTTGCAAAACCTTTTTGGAAATCTTGATAAAAAGTAGCTCTTCCTGGAAATCCTTATTTTCAGTATAGTAAAAGTTATTTTATTAGGGTACTAACCTCTCTAATCAGTCTACAATGAGTTATGTATGAAGGGAGTTTTCAAGTGCGCGATGGAAGATGATGAAAGAAGATTCGGGAGTGTCAAGCGCTCAAGCTTGGGGATGCCCCCATGCATCCCCAACAAATATTCAAGGAGACTCAAGCGTCTAAGCTTGGGTATGCCCCCGTGCATCCCCTTCTCCATCAACAATCATCAGTTTGTCCCTCGTTGCACTATATTTTTATCACTTCATGCGTTATGTGCTTTTCTTGGAGCGTCTCGCTCTTATGTTTTGTTTCGTTTTTAGTTTTCTTTAGCTTTGTTTTCTGTAGTAACAAGTTAGATCCCAACTTACTTACTCTTTTGTGTGGGAGAGATTCACGCTCCGCTTGAACTAGAACTCCTCATAGGATTTGCATGCTTATTCTTTTATCTGTGAGCTGTTCTTTTCTTAGCTGCTGTTCTGTTTAGTTGTAGTGCTTTAGTTTTTTTTTCTAGATCTTTTCTTTTGTCTTAGGTTTGATTTTCTATAGGTTGCATGTTTTATCTTGTTAGAGAGTTTGCCTGTTGCACTTAGTTCTGTGTCTTGACTGAAAGTAGGTAGTTAAAGTTGATGTTCTCTTTGTAGTAGTAACTTGCAATAGTTTTGAGGTATTGACTAGAGTAATGGTTGAACTTATGGTGTCAAGAGCTCTTGCCTATTAGTGATAGATGTCGTATTTTGGGCAATCCGTGTGTTTTTCGAAAACCAAAAACCCCTGTTGAGAACTCTAGCTACTAGATGATTCACTAACCTGTGGAGGGTTCGAATATTAGAGTACACTCACGTACCATGAGTCGAGGATGCGCAAGAATAACCAAACCCCCATACACTCCTCCTCGGGGTACCTGTCTCTTTGTGAACCTCCTGGTTAGATTGAAAGTTACCGATAATAAGTGCATGAGTTCTTCGGACTAATGTGAGTATTCGAAAGTTGACACTTCCACCCACCTATACTTTTTCTAGCCTCTTCGGTACCGTGCATTGCCCTTTCTCACCTCGAGAGTTGGGGCATACTTCGCCGGTGCATCCAAACCCTTGGCACGATACGCTTTGTCATCATAAGCCTCCTTATATCTTTCCTCAAAACAGCCACCATACCTACCTACAAGGCATTTCCATAGCCTTTCCGAGATACATTGCCATGCAACATCCACCTTCTCATGACTTGATCTTCATGTCATACATGCTACTTGCTTGATCGATGAGCCGCATGCTAGTTGGGCCTTGCCCTAAACATTGCTACATGACGCGCTAGTATCATTGCATATCCTGCTACACTGGCAGAGGCATACATTTGCATACTTCATGATAGTTACATTTTATTTATGTGAGTACCTTTGTAAAGTGTGAAAGATCTCTTATATTCTTGTAAAATATAGAGTATTTCCCCTAAAGTGAGGAAAAGATCCCAAAGAGGACAAAATCAAAAGATCCGAAAGAGGACAAAATCAAAAGATCCCAAAGAGGACAAAATCAAAGATCCCAAAGAGGACAAATGAGAGTTAAATAGAAAGAGCCATTGAGGCCACCAAAAAAATAAAAATAAAAATAAGTAGAAAAAAAGAGAAAATAAAAATAAAAAGAGAGAAGGGGGCATACTACTATTCTTTTTGAGAGATCCACACTAGTACTTCATCTTCTATCCCTTGTACTCCATAGAGATCATCATCATGCATATAGCTATGTGGGGACCTTCACACTATAGAACTTGGCTTGTAATGAGCCTCCTCAAATGAGCTCTAGGTGTTCTTGAGCAAGCAAGTTGGATGCACCCCCACTAGTTCCATTGCAGAGCATACCTTAGCTCACATGTGCATCCGTTGTATGGCAATCCCTACTCCTCACATCATATCTACCATATGGCTTTCTTTCGCCTATGATTGTCCTTATTGATGTGAGCCTTTCACACCTTTTTGTCTTCCTCCTCCACCTTCTTTCTGTTTCTCCTTTTAGGTGTCAACTTTCTTGCTCACGCTCATCCATTGCATGAGTGCTCAAAATATCGAAAGGGAGTGGATCAGTTTGACTTGTACCTGACTAGTGGTCCGGGGACGAGTCCAGATAAGAATCCAAAGGAGACCAAGTGTGAAACTTTAGTAGATAGTTGTTCTCAACAACCTTTTTTCTCTTTCTTCCCAGTCCCTTGCTTGCATGCAAACACCATTTGGAGACATTCGAGTCATGGACAGCAAGAGCTCTTGCACCTTTTGTTCTTTTGTTGCTTATGTCAATGCTAATATAGACTCTTGCTTGTTAAGACTTGAACTGAATTGCATGCTTTGATTCCTTTACTTAAAAGTCCTTTTTTGGTTGTGTGGCATGTCACCACAGAAATTATGCTTATTATCATTTACCTACTCGAGGACGAGCAGGAATTAAGCTTGGGGATGTTGATACGTCCCAAACGTATCTATAATTTCTGCTTGCTCCATGCATGTTTTGTGTGACTTTGCCATGTTTTGCTTGAACTTTCATACACTTTTGAACATATTTGGAGTAATCTATTAACCCAGTGCACCCAGCTGCCAGTTGCTGTTTTCTGCTGTTTTTGTATTTCAGGTTTTCCGGCCATTAAAAGTGCTCCAAAAAATCCAGGAAAATTAGATTAAAAAAATCAGCGTCGCGGAAGCTTCCGGAAACACCAAAGCAGCGAAGGGGGCCACCACCAGGGAGCCAGGAGGGTCCCTGGCACGGCCCCACCCTAGGCCGCGCCAGGAGGCCTCCTGGCTGCCTGGTGGGTCCCCTCGACGCCCCCCTTCGCCTATATTTACCCCCCGTGACGGAAACCCCTAAGACGAACTCCTTTTTTGCGATCTCGCCTGTGTTCCGCCGCCGCCGCCGTTTCAAGATCGGGGCTGCCTGGAGAAGCTGCTCCGGCACCCTGCCGGGAGAAGCTACCCCCTCCGGGAGACCATCCATAGCCATGGACTCCTCCCGTATGTAGCGTGAGTAGTTCCCCTTGGACCATGGGTCCGTGACCAGTAGCTATGTGATCTATCTCTCCCTCTTTTGTGCTTCCACTTTCGAGTCCTCGTAAGCTGCCTCACATGATCGAGGCATCTATGTAATTTCTGCTGTTGCTATGCTGAGTTTGTTGGGATCTGATGGATTATGAGACTATGTTCAGATTGTGATGAGTAATATATTTGGTTCTTCTCTTTTATATTTTGTTCTTGAGTAAATTCTTGCATGTTCTCCATTGCGGTATTTGCTTTGGCCAAGTATTTTATTTGCAACTCCAAGAGAGAGCGTTATGCTCGATTGTGGGTTCAGCCCCTTGATGTTTAGCTTGAGTGACAGAAACATGAGACTAGGGGATGTGTTGTTGCCACCAGGGATAAAACAACGGTGCTTGTACTTGAGGGTGATAGGATTGTTTACTTTACGCAAAGTTCTTTTAATGCAGTTGTCTGTTGCTTTGAGTTTACACTTTGGGTGGGATTCACAACTTAAATACCAGCGAGATGTTCTGGATAGATATCTCAAGGTGGATGATTCATATTAGATGAAGATGGATTTCGGTCTACTTACCTTGGCGTACTGCCCATTGCTTTTGAGCCCTTCCTTTCTTTGCAACATAGTTAGCATTGCGGTGCCTTCATAATCCTGTCAATTGCCCAACTGTGATTTGTTTACCTCGCTAGCACTTTTATCGTCTTTTGGGAGAGAGACATCACTAGTGAAAATCACGGGACCCCGGTCCATCTTCACATTATTGTTCACACTACCAATTTACTTTCAGTATTTACTTTTCCGTTGCTATCACTATCATTATTATCTCTTGCGTCAATCCTTTGTAAACAGCAAGGCCGGAGGAATTGACAACTCCTCTGTACTCGTTGGGAGCAAAGTTATTTGTATATGTGTGCAAGTCCAGGTGAAGTTAGCAACCTCGGTTGTGAACGACGCCATTGTTCACTTTACCACCTACTTGTATCTCTTGAGTCCTACTGGAGACAATCTAAACCTTAGCATCTTCGCTAAGGGAAACTTTCCGTTGTGCTACATCAAACCTTTCACTTGGGGTAACCAACGAGGGGCGAGAAGCCATCATACCCTCCATGTCGTCCCGTCGCAATACCACTCGTGGGCACCGTTGGGTCGCCCGACTTCTTACCTGAAGGACAACCGTTTCTCAGGTACCTAGAGCGGCTATATAGAGTCAGCAACGAGTGGAGTACAAGGATTACTCCTTGATAGCTCACACTTGATGGTGGCTCGGCAGAGCCTAGCTAGGGGGCCTTAGGCGGTGTCTACATTGTATCGTACTTGTGCAGTTATGATCATCGTATCCGCGTTGACTCCCTAGAGTGATCACGACCCGCTATCTAATCCTAGTTGACTAACAAGGCGCAGGTCTCACTGCTGAATATAATATATATTTATATAGGAAGCACAGGGTAAAGGAAGGTACATCAAGGGGAGACAAAGACATGCTATGCAATTGAATAGGATTGTAACGTAGCAGCAGCAGTAATAATGCCTAGTGCAAGAGAAGTACGGAAAGGTAGGTGATATCTAGGGAAGAGAATGGATATTCTTGCCTGGTAGCTCGACGGTAGGGGCAGGGTTGTCGACGTAGTAGTCGTACCCAGCAGCGGTGTAGTCGGCGGTAGCAGCGGGGTCTACCGGAGAATAAAGGGGGGAAGAAAAAGTAAATACAAAGCAATCATAAACAAACAAATGCAAGGCATGACATATGAAATGTTAACGATGCTCTAACGCAATATGATGTATTATGCTCGGAGCAGAAAGTCATCCGAGGATGAACTGCCAGCTCCGGGTATTTACCGGCAGGGTGACTGGAGGGGGAACGTACCATGCCGGAGGTGTCGTGGACATCCGACAAACATGTGAAAGGTGTATCCGTGTTAGTTGATCCATCCTGAACAACTTTCGTGTTCAGAATAAATTCATCCAGATAGTTTATCGGTATCGGGCAATCATCGGACAAACGGTCCGGAGGGGGACAATTCGATGTTCGGTATGTTAGAGGGGGTGGTAGACCAACGGATAGCGTATTTGTAATCTACATATTTTTTTGATCAACTTTCATCTATAAAGTTTTTGAATCTGAATTACGGTTTAAAAGATATTTAATTTCAAAGTTTTAATCATTTTAAATGATTTTCTGAATTTCCTTTTTTTATATAAATTAGCATTATCCATCACAGTGCATTTGACTGGTCAAACTGACCAGTGAGACCTACATGTCATAGGGCGGTGCATTTTATATTCATTTTATTTAATTAACAGATCAGAGGGGCCCACATGTCATACTCAGCCCAGCTAACAATTTATTTAACTTTGGTTAATTTAGGATGGGGGCCCACTGGTAAATCTAACAAGAGGGATTTAACTTAGCACATAATTAACTTAACTTATATGAAGCTGGCCCCACATGTAATACACAGGAGGGGTTGTTAATTTGTTAAACATTTGTTAGGGGCTAATGTAATTAACAGGGCCCCCATGTCAGAGGGGCAAGCCACAACACGCAGCCCGCTCAGCCACGGCCATGGCCAGCGGCGAGCAGCTGCGGCGGGCGGCGATTGGAGGCGAGCCGCAGGACGTGTGGGCGGGGTGCCTCCACCGCGTGCGAGGCGCGCACACCCAGGGGCGCGGCCAGGCCAAGAAGGACGCGGCCGAGGCGCGTTGCGCGCGCGTCCAGCCATGGCGGCTCGGCGGCGACTGGTGTGGATCGGAGGGGGCTATGGTGGGGCTGCGCAAGGGAGGGAGATGGGGGAACAGGGGAGCTCACGGTGAGCTTGTTGTCGTGCTCGGGGAGGCACGGCGTGCTCAGTCGACGACGAAATCGTCGGGGAGGACGACGACGGCCGGCGGGAGGAACTGGCAGATTCGCGGCATGCGCGGCGCCTCGGCTTGGTTGGTTTGCATGGGGAGACGTGGGCGTGACCGGGAACGGTCCTGGACAAGTTCGCACGGCCTAGGGTGGCCGTTGGCCGCGTGGGATCGACGGCGCAACCACGACTCCGCCATGGCCGAGCTTGGGGAGAGGAAGAGGGGCGAGGGGGTGGAAATGGATCTCGATCCAGGGCTACCGGGGGTGCGGGGTCATCCTTATCTTCGAGGGGGAGCATGTGAGGCAGGTGAGGGGGACGGAGCCACTGGCGCAACGTGCGCACCCCTGTCCATGGCGCAGTGCGAGGTGGGGGAGGGGAACATGGAGCAGGGGAGAGAGAGATGGGCTGGGGGTGGGCCTGGTTGTAGTTGCCCATGGGCTACTTTTAGTTTCTCCTTTTTTTGTTTCTTTTTTCTGTATTTTCTTTTAGGTTTTGTTTTAAGCGCCTAAGCAATTTTATAAAATGTGCAATATGTCCCATAATTAGTAAGACACAAAATCAGAGTGCTACAAAAAGCTTGGGCCACAAACAAAATTCATTTTTTATTTTTTTATTTTTTTAAAGTGTTAAAGGGTGCCTTTTAGCTACTGTTTTTATTCCTTTCTATTATTTAAACATAGCAATAAAATACCACTGCTAATTTAATATGGCTTACTGACTTTTAGGCATTTAATAAAAATGGTTTCATAAATTTTGGATCAACTTTATTTTCCACTTGTTTATTATAATTCCATGGCAAATTTAATATTTCCAAAGCTATTGTTTTTATTTCTTAACATTACGAAAACACTTTAATAAAATATCCATTGCTATACTAATCATGGCCTAAATGTTTGTTAGGCATTTTATTAATAGGTTTCACAATTCTGGTTGAGCTATGAAATTTCATTTCCATTTTTATTCCCATGACAATTTTGATAACCCAACATCATTGGTTCCATAATCATCATAGACTTGGGATTCCGCATAGGACTAAGGTTGATTTGGTTTAACCTTGATCAGTTTGCTTAACATGCATCCACAATTCTTGGAGCAATCTTATAATCCCCCCAATTTGAAAATTTTATCAGGGTTGGAATCTGGCAGAGCTATGATCAAGGTGATCATGGCCTGATTAGCAATAGTGATGATCATTGCCAAGGGGATCACTGTAGTGATTACTGTTACTGGATCTGGGGGTGTTACAAATCTCCACCACTACAAAGAATTCTCGTCCCGAGAATTAAAGATAGTGTAAGGGGTAAGGTTTCGGTTTCGTATTCTAACGATTCTTCTGGGCCTTGTTGTCCTTCTCAATTTTTTTAATCCTTCTCGTTGACGTCTTCATTTTTCTGCATCAGTGCATCTTGATGAGTTGTAGTCCTTTCTTCGGGGTCTTCGTCGTACTTACGCATAGGCTAGGAGGAAAAACTTAAGGGGGTCGGATTGATACAAAGTCAATCAACCAAGGTTGTCCAAGGGAATGGGGTACAAAGTATCTCACGAGTTACACTCAAGGAGATACATCGAGAGAAACAAAATAAGGCATGGGAAGTTTTCAAGCGGATAGGCATGCATTCGATGACGATGACGGATGATGAAAAAGGGGTCCAAAGCATCAGGCATATGCACCGAGTCTGATATCGAACTGAATATCACAAGGTAGAGGACTCATGAATTGCATACGAGGTCAAGCAAGAGGAATAACCTCGAGAACATAAAGGCACAAGAGAGTCAGTTTTCGATCCTGTGGAACTGTGGGTTATGGGTCCACATTGAATAAGAAGGGTGGCGACAAACAATGCGATCAAGTTGCAAAGTAAGTCAGAGAACAACTTGTTAGATAAGTCGACAACAACGTCGGTACCAAGGGCGAGGGACAAAGAGAACCGTTTTCCTGCTCGTTAAGACGAGGCGGACCAGTAGGTAAAGTTCTCATCCATCGGGGGTTACCGAAAGGTTATCAAACATAGTAAAAGGTTGTACGGACAAAGTAGTACACCAAAGTGTTTACATAAGCAGGGAATTATCACTGCTCAGATAATTTATATTAAAAGAAAGGTTAAACATACCAATGGAAAGGAAATTGTGATGATACACAAGTATTCAGTGTATATCCTTCCCAAGGAGAGTACAACACGATATATACGACCAAGTTTGTATTGGCAGGGAGTCAAAGGAGGTTGTCGATGATAACACAAATCATCGAGGGCAAGGATGGTATTTATCACCATGAATTCAATAGACACATGGAAGAAGCAAAAAAATGTTGATGATGACCTCGACACATCATGTCAAAAGGTTTCCAGAAAATACAATCGAACAACGACGACATCAAGCAAAAGGAATGGTGAAGCAAAAGTATTCGATGTTCCCGGTTGACGACAACCCAGAACCTATGGAGGGGTTGGTTACGATAGTGAAAGGTATTGTTTCGTCAAAATTCTTAAGATGTAGTGCAAAGGTATGATATCCTCGAGATACCAGGGGGTAATACTCTAAGGCAGAATGCAGGATCATAGGTGCAGCAGAATTTCCACCAAGGGGACAATTACTTTTATCAGAAGCTTTCATGATAAGTTCCGTTGCAGCATTCAAAATTTTACCTGGCATAACACCAGTAGAGTATGACCCGTATAAAGTTTGGGTTCATACAGATTAGGGGAAGCATAGGGTTAAACCATCGGGGCATTTTGAAACCCATACAACAAGCATCATAAGCGAGGGATACCAATTCGAAAACAGAAGGCTGATGACACCGAGTAGATGATATCATTCGCCAGAGGCATCTGATATCAGGGAAAATTCATGAACGACTTAGGACACAAGGGGACGATAGGTAGTAATCCACCAAAAGGTCAGGCGGCGTACCGAGAGTCTGGGGCGAGTATCGGTACTCAACCATAAAAAGAATGCCAAAGCATTGGAGATATAAGCACCAGAATAATTTGATGCTTAAGTACAAAGGAATTATGACTTCCATATCGGTGTATCAGATTCGGATACATCGATCAAACATGAATAAGTTTAATAGAAGCTTGACGGTTAATCAATCAAGGTTTGATTTACCGAGAACCAGCTCACGTCCGGAATGACGTCTGAGCCGGAAGAATGGATTTATAGGGATCAACTGATGATTGCGTGCACTAGAACACACGATGATTCAACAGATCAGGATTGCACTGCCAAGGGAGGTCATCAAAGACTACAAGACAAACGGGATTAATCATAGTGCAAGAAGGTAAGAAGAATCCCCAAGGCAGTAGGCTGCCGAGGATTGTCGCGAGATCGATAAGAATTTCAAAGTATTTTGGGAATCACAGGAACCACTTAGGATGAACGGATACTCGTTAAATGTGAAGAGTTATCCGCAGGGTGAGAAGAAGCTGCAAGGCAGTAGGCTCAAAGGATTCCCGAAACAACGGAAAGTATTTCCATGCATCTTTTGAACACAAGAGAAACTGGGATTGAATGGATAAACGGAAGGTGTATGTGGTTATACATACAGACCTATCTGTGGCAGGGAATTGTAAAGGTGATCGACACATATGGTCTCGGGAATTTTATCCGAAAGTAATCTTCGAAATCCTCTCATGAAGAAAGCGATCATTTGTAAGGAGGGGCTCTCCGGGAGGAAGTAGTCACGAGAACCTAATTACAGAGTTAGCAAAATCGTTAACCCGAAAGAGAAGAGAGATCAGGATCCCAGAGTAAGGGTACGGAGAAAAAGATCCTAATACCACCCATTTTGCGACGTGGGACGATAAGCCACACGGCACTGTTAGTAAAGTAGTTTTTCAACGGCTAGACTCGACTTCGACCAAGGAGTTGGAAAGGGGTGTCCTACAGGCAGTCGGCTCTGATACCAACTTGTGGCGCCCCCAATATCAGACCGTGTACAGTAATCATACACGCAAGGTACACGATCGAGATCAGGGACTCACGGTAAGATATCACAACACAACTCTACAAATAAAATAATACAAGCTTTTTAATACAAGCCAGGGGCCACGAGGGCTCGAATACAACAGCTCAAGAGCACAAGGTTAGCAGAAACAATAGTATCTGAGTACAGACACAAGAATACAAGGATGCCTTAATAAGGCTAGCACAAATAACAACAGATCGAAAAGGCGAGGCCTCCTGCCTGGGAACCTCCAAACTACTCCTGGTCAACGGGGAACTCGACGTCTTAGAAGGCATCGGGATCTTCAAGTTGCGGTGGTCGGCAGCGGAGATCTCCTGCTCCTAGACTCCAAGGCTCCAACGTCGACTGCAGCGGCTGATCAGGCAGAACAAAAAGGGGGAATTAAGCAAAGGTGAGTATCTAGCATACCCGCGAGTCTTACGTCCGCTACTAAGCATTTATGCATTGTATCAAATGGAAAGGGGTGGCTATATATAGTGGACTGCAAGATAGAAATCAGAATAAGGGTAAGAAGCTAGACCTATCGAAGACTAGCATCTTCCAACGAGTCTTGCAGCATGGGGAGAGAATAGCCAACATTCATATAAAGCATAAAGTAACAATGCAGTAGAAGTTGCTGCAGCATTGTGTAACAGTAAGTTTTAATAATTAGCAATGCCTCCGATATCACCTCCTCGACATCCCAGCGAGGAAGAGAACCCGGAACCATACAGTTTAATAATAATAGTTTGTAGTGGTAAGATCCCGCTTCAGCATAAAGCGTCCTGTTATCGTAGACATGACTATTCGAATAGATTAATCTTCCCTGCAGGGGTGCACTTGTGTTACACTACACGCAAGGATCTCCAGAGTGGCGGGCACCTTGTTAGGGAACGCTCCACCGAGGCTATCCGACACTCCGTAGCCCATCTTTCAAACTCAACAGAGAGGCCATCCGCCGGTCTAAATCCTTAGTAAGACGGGCCTTGGACCCCAACCCGAACGTACTCCTGCATGGTGCGTGGCTAGCCGGTGAAGCATAAGCAAACCAAATAAGACAACGCCACGCGAGAAAATAAGACAACACCACTTCCCAGCAATCAGCCCGCAGTACTGCTGACATCTGAAGAGTCCTCGGACGACACTACGAAGCAGCGGAGCCCATAACTCGTAATTCCCACGTGTAGGCAGCGCGTATAAGCCAAAAGGCTACTCAAGTCATCCGCCGAACCATTAGTCATTTTATTAACTTGCGGGACAACCGTTATCGTTGCCTCGACTTAACTGACCCGCGGACAACGACAGCAGTCACGACCGCTAGTACATCGGTGCCTACCCTGTCGTCCCACCAAGTCTCTGCGGTTACCAACAAGGTGAACCTTCTCCTTATCTTGTCTCGCGTGTGCTCCTGGAGGAGCTCGACTTTCGTGGTTTGGTAACTCTCGCGGCCAACGATCAGGGGCCAAGCACACCGGTACACTGGTCGTACCCTCCCTGTCGTCCCGTCGCAATACCACTCGCGGGCACCGTTGGGTCGCCCGACTTCTTACCTGAAGGACAACCGTTGCTCAGGTACCTAGAGCGGCTATACAGAGTCAGCAACGAGTGGAGTACAAGGATTACTCCTTGATAGCTCACACTTGATGGTGGCTCGGCAGAGCTGAGCTAGGGGGCCTTAGGCGGTGTCTACATTGTACCGTACTTGTGCAGTTATAATCATCGTATCCGCGTTCACTCCCCAGAGTGATCACGTGCCTGCTATCTAATCCTAGTTGACTAACAAGCCGCAGGGCTCACAACTGAATATAATATATATTTATATAGGCAGCATAGGGTAAAGGAAGGTTGTCAAAACCCCAACTTGTGTAAGTGCTAGGGTTTGGGTGCCCCTTTGCATGATGTGAAAAATTTCAAAAGAAATTCAAAAATGGGGAAGAGAAAAGCCCTAGAGAAACTAAATAAATGGCCAGACAAAAATTTATTCCAAAAATTCCTCTGGTATTTTTGAAAAGTCTTATAAATAAGCATGATCACATATAAAGTGAAGTGGGTCCCATTGCATGCTGCAAGATTTGTCAAAAATTCAGAAAGGGCTTGGAAATTAAATAATACCCCTATTTAAATTGAAATTCAAATAGTTTGAATTTCAAAAATCTTCAAATTTTGGGAGTGGCTAACTATAGGCCATGTAAGTCCATATAAATGATTTGGGAATTTTATAAAATGTTTTGATATTTTTTTATATCAAAACAGAACAAATGTCAGAAGAAATAAAAATTAAAAACAGGAAAAACCCCCACCCCACTTACCTGGCCCATGTGGCCCATCCTGGCCAGCAAGCCAGCCCATCCCACCAGGGGTAGAGCTGTCTTCTACCCCGGGACAGGCAGGCTGCTCGTCGGCGTGGCGGGCATGCCGTCGCCACGGCCACCTCCTGCTTGCCCCTGGCCTCTTACCCCTCCCCGTGGACGCCTGGACGGCCCCAGGTCCATCTCCCCCTCCTCTGGCCCCTCTCCAAGCTCTCTCCCGTCGGATCCCGCTGCACCCGAGCGCGTCTCGTCGCCGCCGTCACGTGCCACCACGGCCACCGTGCTCGCCTCGCCGCGAAAAGCTGTCCAGGAGGACCAATGACGTCCCCTTCGTCGAACCCCTCTACTAATTGAGCCCGGCGAGCCAAGGAGACGACACAAGCTTCATCGAACTCCCGCCGGCCACCGAGGAACTCTGGCGAGCAATATGCTGCCTCCGGTGCCTCCCCGCCGTAGCCGTCGACGCCATCCGCTCCAGGGTGAGCATACGCTTCTTTTTCCCCCACCCCGCGCTCGATTATGTGCCCCAGTCGTCGTTTTCCTCTCGACCGAGCTCCGGCCGCCGCAAACGTCGTCGTAGCCGTGGCCCTGAAGCTCCCCGTGACCCCCTGCTGGCACCACGGGATGTGAACGACGACGAGACACACTCCCGTGCCCTCCTTTACCCTTCTGTAACATCCCAATTTTCTAATAATTTGTGTAGCAACTGTTTAATAAATAGAAATCACTCTTGGACGGGCAGGGAGTGCTTCCTGGGGGCTCGTTACTTATCTAAGGTCGAGACCAGGTTGTACCCCTAATGGTTGGTTTGGTGGTTGACAGTACGTCATGGTGCTACCCTCTGAACGTAAGTGGGCGCCGTCCAGGCTCAAAAAGATCAGACATACTTGGTGACTAGGAGCTTACATGTACAGCCGCTGGCCATATGGGCTCTGTCTTAGTTGAGTATGATGTAGGAAGCCTCTCCCGGGCAAAGCTAGCAGATGTAGATGTGATAGGTGGTACCGGCTTGCCATTGGGTGTAGGTGACCTCTTCTGAAAGACTTCGTCTCAATCTTCGGGTTGAGTCCAGCGGGGAAAGTGTACTAACCTCTGCAGAGTAAAACTAATCATGATTAGCCGTGTCCCCGGTTATGGATATCCTTGAGCTACTAGACATTACTGTTACTGGAAGATTTTGACATATGAATCACCATAATAATTTGAGTGGGCAAGATTAAATAAGGGTGTGGTGTTGGAACTGGTGTGCCAGTTTGTTCTTTAGTAGTAAGTTCAACTTAAAATTTTGACTAGTTTAGTTCAGGAGAAAATTGGCTTTCTACAAAACAAAACCTTAAGCCTTTCCTTTGACTTACCTTGCATGTAGTTGTAGGTCCTGTATATAAACTTTTCCGTGTCACTTGCCGTACAAATCAGATGTACTGACCCGTTGTTGGGCTGTAACCTTCAGTGTTGCAGGTTTTTCAGACGATCAGTAAGGTGCGTTTAGGGGTTGCGAGTCTACACTCAGCATGTTCGCATGTGGCTGTTGATGGACTCCATGTTATTTGCTTTTGCTTCCGCTATATTTATATTGAATAAGCTAGCCTTGAGCTATGCAACTTGTTATTTATTTACTCTGGATCATACGTTGTAATAATGATGCACTTGTACTTTGGTAAACATCTATAATACTGTGTGTGCCAGCGAGTTCGATCCAGGGACTGGCACTTGGGCACAGAGACTTCAATTCTGTGTGAATTTGGTCGTTACACCTTCCCGTGCCCGAAATCGCATTCCGGCGAAGTTCCGGCGAGGCGCCGCCGTCCCAGAGCTCACCGGAGACAACCCGGCCAATTAGGGCTAAACTCACCCAGCTAACCTACCCCCTAACCCATTGACTACTGGGCCCCAGCACCCCTAATCCCTCTCTGTTAATTAAACAGAGAGGATTAAATCTCTCTGCCACTGACATGGCTGGCCCACCAGTCAGACCCCCCTGATGTCATGCTTACATCAGCATGATGCAATAAACCTTTTTCCAGAAATTTTAAAAGAATTAAAGAAAATCCAGAAATTGCAGAAAAATGACTAAACTTTAGAAATTCATAAAAAATTCATATTAACTCCAAATTAAACATATAATATATGAAAAATTATCAGAAAAATGCAAGGATTAGGAATACGCAATGTTTTTTCATGTTTGACCATTTTCAAATGGGGCAACAGTAGCAAGTTTGCATATGGTTTAATTTGAATTCAAATTTGAAGTTTGAATTTGCAATTCTTTTGCAATACACTTCAATTAAATGGAATTGTCAACACATCAGTACCATGTACATCATGTTCTACAACTTGATCATGTGATTGTGCATTGTACATTATATTGATTGCAATGTTTGTGATGTTTGCTCGAATAGAGGTGGAGTCAGAACCGGATGCCACCCCCTTCGTTGAAGACACCATGTGTGAACCTCGTCAGCAAGGCAAGCAAACCCCCATTGATCATATCTATAAAATCCCACTTCCCTCTCAGTCTCTCTTATGCATGTTTAGGAGATCACCTTGGTATCGATTCTACCGCATAGTTGAACCCATATCCGATGCATGACCTATCATCTTTTCACAGTAGTAAGCAAACCACAATCCTATCTGACATAGGAGTTGTTTGATATCATGTGGCCCCTGCAACTGTTAAAGCTTATTGCATGCTTAGAGGTTACATTGAGGTTGCAATGATCTGTGAGTCGGGATGGTTATGATCATGTTACTGATGAAGGTGAAACTTTGTCGGTGAATCCACCCTAATACAAGGTGTACAATGAGAGGCTGTGTAGGAGTACACAGTGGGTTGTCTCGTTGAACACCGCCTTAAGCACCGAGTTCTTGTATGGTAATCCAAGAAAAAGAGTACAACCACACATTGGGCTCACTGACCCCTCTCGGCCTAGTACCTTGATCCGTGTTGACGTCTAGGAGTCACATTAGTTCGGGATTTCCATTTGGCATGTGCATAGAAAAAGAATGAAGGAATGGTTGCATCATATAGATATGTGGGTGCACCTGTGAGGCAGGAAAACCATCTGCCAAAGGTGGCGTTTCGGTCACTTGCATTGTTTGAGTCCGTTTCGTTGATCCGGCCGGGCTCTCGAGCGGAGGCAACTCAGATAGTCGACTCCTGGAATAGACCGGTTGTGAGCGAAGTGTTGTGGTGAACATCCTCGCTGTCACCTCTTGAACGGTGGCGAGCAAAATGCGGTAACCGATGGTCATGTGTGTGTAGTTTACACCCTTGCAAGGTTAACAAAACTATTCGAATATCCGCGTCCGCGGTTAAGGACTACTTGGAACTTGTACCTGATTATTAGACAACTTGAATGGATACTTCTAAAACTCGCAAGATAAGCGTGAGTGCTATGGTGTGCTCCTCGTGGGGAAGTCGAGGAAGTAACCATAGTGGTGTATTGGTTGGAGACTTGGTAGTGGACTCGTGTACGCTTCTTACCTCAAGTCTGGTAATCGTAGAATAGGACTAGCCAAGTCAAAGCTGACACTTCTGCATGATGAAACCCCACCTTCCTTTACCTTGAAAGTTGAGCATGAGTAGTTTAGTTCTGATGTAAGTCTTGCTGAGTACGACTTTGTACTCATGTTTTCTTATTCTATGTTTTAGATGGAAACCCAGACCCCGATGGAGTCACCTTCCTGAAGCTCGACGTTTACTAAGCTAGTATAGTTCCAGACAGAAGTCTGGTCCGCCGTGGAAGGGCATGTTTGTTGAACAAGGCTTCTCTAAGCCATTTGTTAAACTTGTCTGTACTCAGAACTAATTTGCTTCCGTTGTATGATGTAATGTTGATCACAGACACGTGATCTTTGTATGCTCTATGTGTAAGTCAATAAAAATATACTTTGTAGAGTTATGTGATGATACCTGCTGTTCATACTGGACATGTGTGCTGCGTGTATGATTATAACATGCATGTCTTAGTATGGGTTTTTGAGACCTTAGTTGTGATCTGGCTGGCGGTCTTTTATACACCAAGTGGCCCTTAGATGTGCGCAGCTTGGAGCATCGCGATGCGATTGCTCATGACTCTGTCACGTGCACACTTTGTTGTATGATCGAGCCCGCCCTAGACCCCGACTAAGTGATCGGGCTGGAGTAAGTCTATGGAAGAGTTAGGATTCAATCGATAACATGGTTGAGGCGACTTGTCTATGAGTATGGGATTCACCACCCATAAGCATTTAGATTTGTGAGCGGACGATGAGGACCCATCTCAGTTGATCATCCGGCCTGGATGGGATGCCCCTCATGTTTGATGCTTTCCGAGAGTGTTCTGTGCTTGGCCTTGTCTTCTTAGACAAGTGGGTACGGCTCTCGGCTCTCCATGTGATTGCATCGTGACTGGAATTACATACGCATATTCCGGGTCCCGACAGACTTGGTATTAGAGCAGGACTGTCTGTTGGATTATTCAAACCCTTGGTCGAAGTCGAGTCTAGCATTCTATAGTTATATAATTACTCTGGGTATAAGGGAACAACGTAATGCTTCTTTTTATCCATATCCTCATCGATCTGAGTTCTGGGTCACCCTTACCTTTTCTACGGGATGATAGGACTAGGCTCATCTATGTCTTACTAGAACATCTCGTTGATTGCTTCCTTGTAGCCGTAGGACAGTTGTGGTCGTCCAGACTCATCGTGTTGTTGAGTTCCTTGAAGAAGTTCTATCCAATCTCCTCGAGGTTGTCTTGTTTTCCATCCCGGTGTAGCCGTTATGCTGCCCGAATTATTCTGTGTTTCTAGGAATCTTTGCCTTTGCATTACAATCTTTTCCTGTTAGTCATGTCCTCTTATCTTTGATTCCATCGTAAAACCTGTTCTGATTGTTGATTTTTATCACACAGGATGTCAGGTGGAACTCGTAGTGCTGTTCTTCGGAATCGAGACCGTGATCGGAATCGAAGTAGTGATGAACCTCCACCACCGCCTTCTGCGGCGGAAATCATGATGGAAGTCGAGCGGAATAGACGTGATCAAACACGCCTACTGGAACTCATCGAGAAGAATACCTCACGTCATCGCAATGTGGTTGTGATTATTCAGGACTTCATCCTCCTCAAGCCACCGGTATTCCGATGTTCTTCTGAGCCCCTTGAACCTGATGATTGGCTCCGTTCCATCGAGCGTAAGCTTGATACTGCACATGTTTCTCCTGATGACCGGGTTATTTTAGCGGTATACTTCCTGGAAGGTGCTGCTCTTCAATGGTGGGAGAACTATGTTGCTATGCAGCCAGATGGTCACGTAGTGACTTGGCAGGAGTTCTGTGTTGCCTTTCGAGGGTACCACATTCTGGATGAGTTGATGGAGCGGAAGAAGGAAGAGTTCTGCAATTTGAATCAAGGAGAGATGTCCATTCATGAGTATGTGAGAGAGTTCAACCGTCTCGCTCGTTATGCCCAAGATGAGATCACCACCGATGCCAGAAAGCAGGCAAGGTTCCGCAAGGGACTTAGCCCCATCCTCCGACATGACCTCAACCTTATCGAATTTGCCACCTTTGAGGATTTAGTCAACAGATCCTTCAGAGCTGAGCATGGCAATGAAATTTTCGAGGAGTCTCTCAAGCATGCTCTTGAGCTTGCTCCTTCTTCAAGTTCAGCCCCTCAGAAACGCCCAATATCGATTTCAACTAGTGCCTTACCTCAGTGCCCATTCTTCATAGGCCACCATCCAATATATGCCATCCAACCCAACACATTATTCCACCCCGGAATGATGGTGTGCAGCCAAGTAATCCCACTCCTAGCAATTCAGACAGGGTATGCTTTAAGTGGTCTTCCAGGCCATTACTTTCGTCAGTGCCCTCAGGTTTTGATGACACCACGTCATTCTCGACGTAAGCCTTCAAGGAAATCCACCTCCAAACCCTTGCAAGCAAAGCCTTCATCCACTAGTAGTGGTTGTGTGAACCAAATCTCAGTTGAGGAAGCTATTGATACTTCTGATGTCATCCTTGGTACACTCCCAGTCAATCATGTTCCCGCCTCCGTTCTTTTCGATCCAGGAGCTTCTCACTCATTCATGTCGGAGAGTTATGCACTTCGTCATGAGTTTCCTTTTGAAGAAATGTTTTCTCCAATGATCATTCAAACTCCTGGTTCCAAATGGCAAACTAATAGGGTAAGCCATGGCAATCAAATTGAAATTGAGGGTTTAGTATTCCTTGCTTCACTTATAGCCCTCAAGTCTTCGGACATTGATGTCATCCTAGGAATGGATTGGTTATCAAGGCGGAATGCTTTCCTTGATTGTAAAGCCAAATCAGTTAAACTCACCCATCCTTCAGGACAGATCATTGACTACACATCACCCAGCTCTAGAAACCAGATGCATACTTTGAATGTGTTACCCCTTCCAGAACTTGAAGATATTCCGGTGGTTCGTGACTTCCAGGATGTCTTTCCTGAAGAACTGCCAGGAATGCCTCCTGACAGATGTGTAGAATTCATTGTAGATCTTGCCCCAGGAACCGCCCCAATTTCCAGACGCCCATAAAAATGGCCCCACGTGAGTTAGCTGAGCTTAAAATCCAACTTGAAGCTTTGTTGGCAAAAGGCTTCATCCGCCCTAGATCATCGCCATGGGGTTGCCCCGTTCTGTTCGTAACGAAGAAAGATGGAACAGAAAGGATGTGCGTAGACTATCGCCCGCTAAATCTAGCGACGATAAAGAACAAGTACCCACTGACCAGGATCAATGATCTTTATGATCAACTTGCAGGATCCTTTGTCTTCTCCAAGATGGATTTGAGATTAGGCTATCATCAAATCAAAATCCAAAACGAGGACATTCCAAAAACGGCTTTCACTACTCGTTATGGTCTTTACGAGTACACCGTCATGTCCTTCGGTTTAACCAATGTCCCTGCCACATTCTTGCGCTTGATGAATTCGATCTTCATGGAGTACCTAGATAAATTTGTTGTAGTTTATCTTGATGACATTCTCATCTACTCGAAGAACGAAGAAGAGCACGCAAAAAATCTTAGGTTGGTATTGATGAAACTTTGAGAGCATCGCCTATATGCCAAGTTCTCTAAGTGCGAATTTTGGCTACCAGAAGTGACCTACTTAGGCCACGTGATTTCTGCAAAATGCATTGCTGTCAATCCCGAGAGAGTTCAGGCCGTCCTTGACTGGACTCCACCTGAATCGGTTAAGCAAGTTCGGAGTTTTCTTGGCTTAGCAAGCTATTGCCGCCGCTTCGTGGAGAACTTCTCCAAAGTTGCAAAGCCTCTAACTGAACTCCTCAAGAAAGATAAGAAATTCCAATGGACCCCCAAGTGAGAGGAAAGCTTTCAAGAGCTAAAAAGAAGATTGACTTCTGCACCCGTACTTGCACCTCCAGACACCAAAAGGGATTTCCAGATCTATTGTGATGCTTCACGGCAAGGGTTAGGATGTATACTTATGCAAGATAGACATGTGGTAGCTTATGCTTCACGCCAGTTGGGGCCACATGAAGAGAACTATCCTACCCATGATCTTGAACTCGCTGCCGTAGTTCATGCCTTGAAGACTTGGCGACATTACCTCCTTGGTAATCGTTGTGAGATCTATTCCGACCACCAAAGCCTCAAATACATATTCACCCAGCCAGATCTTAATCTCGGGCAAAGACGCTGGATAGAGTTGATAAAAGATTATGACTTAGGAATTTCTTACACCCCAGGCAAGGCCAATGTCATGGCTAATGCACTAAGTCGTAAGTCGTATTGTAACAACCTCATGTTACAACAGTATCAACCGCTTCTTCATGAGGAATTTTGAAAGCTCAACCTCGAGATTGTTCCTCGTGGATCTCTTTTCAACTTGGTGGCGAAGCCAACCCTTGATGATCAAATCATAGTTGCCCAAAGGCGTGCACGAGGTGTTCGCCGGATCAAGGAGAACATTGCTAGCGGAGTTGCTAAATGTTTCTCCACAGATAGTAAAGGAACGGTATTCTTTGAAAATCGTTTGGTAGTACCTAAGAATAGGGATCTAAGGCAACTAATCCTCAAAGAATCCCATGACACACCCCTCTCGATTCATCCCGGTAGCACAAAAATGTACCGAGATCTACGCCAGAGATTTTGGTGGACTAGGATGAAGAGAGACATTGCTCGATTTGTTGCTGAATGTGATGTTTTTCGTTGCATTAAGGAAGAACACCAAAGACCTGCTGGCACACTTCAACCTTTTCCTATTCCCGAGTGGAAATGGGACAAAGTCGGTATGGACTTCATCACCGGCTTTCCAAAAACCCAGAAAGGAAATGATGCCATATTCGTTGTCATTGACCGACTTTCAAAAGTTGCTCACTTCCTTCCAGTTCGCGAGTCTATAACTGCTAGTCAGTTGGCGGACTTGTACGTCTCTAGAATTGTGTCTCTTCACAGTGTTCCTTTGGTAATCAATTCTGATCGTGGTAGCCTTTTCACCTCTAGATTTTGGGGAAGCTTTCAGAATGCATGGGAACTCATCTCTCCTTTAGTACAACTTTCCATCCTCAGTCTAGCGGTCAAGTTGAAAGGGTTAATCAAATCTTGGAAGACATGCTCAGAGCTTGTGTTATCTCATTAGGAAAGAATTGGGAGAAATCTCTTCCATTTGCCGAATTTGCTTATAACAATAGTTTCCAATCTAGTCTGAACATGGCTCCTTTTGAACTCCTCTATGGACGACGATGTCGAACACCCTTAAACTGGTCAGAATACGGTGAAAGACAATTCTTTGGACCGGATATGATCAAGGAAGCAGAAGAGCAAGTTCGCATTGTTCGTGATCAATTGAAAGCCGCCCAGTCTCGTCAGAAAAGCTACTATGACCGTCATCATAGGCAAGAAAGCTACAATCTGGATGAGAAGGCTTACCTTCGGGTTACTCCTCTGAAGGGTACCCAACGCTTCAGTATCAAAGGCAAGTTGGACCCACGTTACATTGGACCTTTCCGCATTCTTGCTAAACGTGGAGAAGTTTCCTACAACCTTGAACTACCCCTGCACCTTTTCCGAGTACATGACGTATTCCATGTGTCACAACTCAGGTGTTGCTTCAAGGACCCTATCCGCGAAGTCGACCATGAAACGCTTGATCTCCAAGATGACCTTTCTTATCGAGAGTAACCTGTTCGTATTCTTTATTCCACAGAGCATGTCACCCGTCATCAGAAGATCAAGTTCCTCAAAGTGCAATGGTCACATCACTCCGAGAAAGAAGCAACATGGGAAAGAGAAGACTGCCTCCGTGCCGAGTACCCCACCTTCCTCCCGACGACTTCTGAATCTCGGGACGAGATTCTTTTGAGTGGGGGCGAGTTGTTAGAACCCCAACTAGAGTAAGTGCTAGGGTTTGGGTGCCCCTTTGCATCATGTGAAAAATTTCAAAAGAAATTAAAAAATTGGGAAGAGAAAAGCCCTAGAGAAATTAAATAAATGGCCAGACAAAAATTTATTCCAAAAATTCCTCTGGTATTTTTGAAAAGTCTTATAAATAAGCATGATCACATATAAAGTGAAGTGGGTCCCATTGCATGCTCCAATATTTGTCAAAAATTCAGAAAGGGCTTGGAAATTAAATAATACCCCTATTTAAATTGAAATTCAAATAGTTTGAATTTCAAAAATCTTCAATTTTTGGGAGTGGCTAACTATAGGCCATGTAAGTCCATATAAATGATTTGGTTATTTTATAAAATGTTTTGATATTTTTTTATATCAAAACAGAACAAATGTCAGAAGAAATAAAAATTAAAAACAGGAAAACCCCCACCCCACTAACCTGGCCCATGTGGCCCAGCCTGGCCAGCAAGCCAGCCCATCCCACCAGGGGTAGAGCTGTCTTCTACCCCGGGACAGGCATGCTACTCGTTGGCGTGGCGGGCATGCCGTCGCCACGACCACCTCCTGCTTGCCCCTGGCCTCTTACCCCTCCCTGTGGACGCCTGGACAGCCCCAGGTCCATATCCCCCTCCTCTGGCCCCTCTCCAAGCTCTCTCCCGCCGGAGCCCGCTGCACCCGAGCGCGTCTCGTCGCCGCCGTCACGTGCCACCGCGGCCACCGTGCTCGCCTCGCCGCGAAAAGCTGTCCAGGAGGACCAGCGACGTCCCCTTCGTCGAACCCCTCTGCTAATTGAGCCCGGCGAGCCAAGGAGACGACGCAAGCTTCACCGAACTCCCGCCGGTCACCGAGGAACTCCGGCGAGCAATACGCTGCCTCCGGTGCCTCCCCGCCGTAGCCGTCGACGCCATCCCCTCCAGGGTGAGCATACGCTTCTTTTTCCCCCACCCCGCGCTCGATTATGTGCCCCAGTCGTCGTTTGCCTCTCGACCGAGCTCCGGCCGCCGCAAACGTCGTCGTAGCCGTGGCCCTGAAGCTCCCCGTGACCCCCTGCTGGCACCACGGGATGCGGACGGCGACAAGACACACTCCCGTGCCCTCATTTACCCTTCCCGTGCCCGAAATCGCATTCTGGCGAAGTTCCGGCGAGGCGCCGCCGTCCCAGAGCTCACCGGAGACAACCCCGGCCAATTAGGGCTAAACTCACCCGGCTAACCTACCCCCTAACCCACTGACTACTGGTCCCCAGCACCCCTAATCCCTCTCTATTAATTAAACAGAGAGGATTAAATCTCTCTGCCACTGACATGGCTGGCCCATTAGTCAGACCCCCCCTGATGTCATGCTTACATCAGCATGATGCAATAAACCTTTTTCCAGAAATTTTAAATGAATTAAAGAAAATCCAGAAATTGCAAAAAATAACTAAATTTTAGAAATTCATAGAAAATTCATATTAACTCCAAATTAAACATATAATATATGAAAAATTATCAGAAAAATGCAAGGATTATGAATATGCAATTTGTTTTCATGTTTGACCATTTTAAAATGGGGCAACAGTAGCAAGTTTGCATATGGCTTAATTTGAATTCAAATTTGAAGTTTGAATTTGCAATTCTTTTGCAATACACTTCAATTAAATGGAATTGTCAACACATCAGTACCATGTACATCATGTTCTACAACTTGATCATGTGATTGTGCATTGTACATTATATTGATTTCAATGTTTGTGATGTTTGCTCGGATAGAGGTGGAGCCAGAACCGGAGGCCACCCCCTTCGTTGAAGACACCATGTGTGAACCTCGTCAGCAAGGCAAGCAAACCCCCATTGATCATATCTATAAAATACCACTTCCCTCTCAGTCTCGCTTATGCATGTTTAGGAGATCACCTTGGTATCGATTCTACCGCATAGTTGAACCCATATCTGATGCATGACCTATCATCTTGTCACAATAGTAAGGAAACCACAATCCTAGCTGACATAGAGTTGTTTGATATCATGTGGCCCCTGCAACTGTTAAAGCTTATTGCATGCTTAGAGCTTACATTGATGTTGCAATGATCTGTGAGTCGGGATGGTTATGATCATGTTACTGATGAAGGTGAAACTGTGTCGGTGAATCCACCCTAATACAAGGTGAACGATGAGAGGCTGTGTAGGAGTACACAGTGGGTTGTCTCGTTGAACACCTCCTTAAGCACCGAGTTCTTTTATGGTAATCCAAGACAAAGAGTACAACCACACATTGGGATCACTGACCCCTCTCGGCCTAGTACCTTGATCCGTGTTGACGTCCAGGAGTCACATTAGTTCGGGCTTTCCATTTGGCATGTGCATAGAAAAAGAATGAAGGAATGGTTGCATCATATAGATATGTGGGTGCACCTGTGAGGCAGGAAAACCATCTGCCAATGGTGTCGTCTCGGTCACTTGCATTGTTTGAGTCCGTTTCGTTGATCCGGCCGGGCTCTCGAGCGGAGGCAACTTAGATAGTCGACTCCTGGAATAGACCGGTTGTGAGCGAAGTGTCGTGGTGAACATCCTCGCTGTCACCTCTTGAACGGTGGCGAGCAAAAGGCGGTAACCGATGGTCATGTGTGTGTAGTTTACACCCTTGCAAGGTTAACAAAACTATTCGAATAGCCGCGTCCACGGTTAAGGACTACTTGGAACCTGTACCTGATTATTAGACAACTTGAATGGATACTTCTAAAACTCGCAAGATAAGCTTGAGTGCTATGGTGTGCTCCTCGTGGGGAAGTCGAGGAAGTAACCATAGTGGTGTATTGGTTGGAGACTTGGTAGTGGACTCGTGTACGCTTCTTACCTCAAGTCTGGTACTCGTAGAACAGGACTAGCCAAGTCAAAGCTGGCACTTCTGTTTGATGAAACCCCACCTTCGTTTACCTTGAAACTTGAGCATGAGTAGTTTAGTTCTGATGTAAGTCTTGCTGAGTACGACTTTGTACTCACGTTTGCTTATTATATGTTTTAGATGGAAACCCAGACCCCGATGGAGTCACCTTCCTGAAGCTCGACGTTGACTAAGCTAGTATAGTTCCAGACATCAGTCTGGTCCCTTGTGGAAGGGCATGTTTGTTGAACAAGGCTTCTCTAAGCCATTTGTTAAACTTGTCTGTACTCAGACATAATTTTCTTCCGTTGTATGATGTAATGTTGATCACACACACGTGATCTTTGTATGCTCTATGTGTAAGTCAATAAAAATATACTTTGTAGAGTTATGTGATGGTACCTGCTGTTCATACTGGACATGTATGCTGCGTGTATGATTATAACATGCATGTCTTAGTATGGGTTTTCGAGACCTTAGTTGTGATCTGGCTGGCGGTCTTTTATACACCAAGTGGCCCTTAGATGTGCGCAGCTTGGGGCATCGCGATGCGATTGCTCGTGACTCTGTCACGTGCACACTTTGTTGTATGATCGAGCCCGCCCTAGACCCCGACTAAGTGATCGGGCTGGAGTAAGTCTATGGAAGAGTTAGGATTCAAAATCGATAACATGGTTGAGGCAACTTGTCTATGAGTATGGGATTCACCACCCATAAACACTTAGACTTGTGAGCGGACGATGAGGACCCATCTTAGTTGATCATCCGGCCTGGATGGGATGCCCCTCACGTTTGATGCTTTCGGAGAGTGTTCTATGCTTGGCCTTGTCTGCTTAGACAAGTGGGTACGGCTCTCGGCTCTCCATGTGATTGCATCGTGACTGGAATTACATACGCATATTCCGGGTCCCGACAAAGGTACATCAAAGGGATACAAAGACATGATATGCAATTGAATAGGATTGTAACATAGCAACAACAGTAACAATGCCTAGTGCAAGAAAAGTACGGAAAGGTAGGCGATATCTAGGGAAGAGAATGGCTCTGCTTGCCTGGAAGCTCGACTTTAGGGGCAGGGTCGTCGACGTAGTAGTCGTAGCCAGCAGCGGTGTAGTCGGCGGTAGCAGCGGGGTCTACCGGAGAATAAAGGGGGGAAGAAACAGTAAATACAAAGCAATCATAAACAAACAGATGCAAGGCATGACATATGAAATGTTAACGATGCTCTAACGCAATATGATGTATTATGCTCGGAGCGGAAAGTTATCCGAGGATGAACTGCACGCTCCGGGTATTTACCGGCAGGGTGATCGGAGGGGGAAGGTACCATGCCGGAGGTGTCGTTCACATCCTACAAACATGTGAAAGGTGTATCCGTGTTAGTTGATCCATCCTGAACAACTTTCGTGTTCAGAATAAATTCATCCGGATAGTTTATCGGTATCGGGCAATCATCGGACAAACGGTCTGGAGGGGGACGGTTCGATGTTCGGTATGTTAAATGGGGGGTGGTAGACCAACAGATAGCGTATTTGTATTCTACGTATTTTTCTGATCAACTTTCGTGTATAAAGTTTTTGAATCTGAATTACGATTTAAAAGATATTTAATTTCAAAGTTTTAATCATTTTAAATGATTTTATGAATTTCCTTTTTTATATAAATTAGCATTATCCATCACAGTACATTTTACTGGTCAAACTGACCAGTGGGACCTACATGTCATAGGGCGGTGCATTTTATATTCATTTTATTTAATTAACAGATCAGAGGG
The DNA here is from genome assembly GCA_950022295.1 of Bromus sterilis. Classification (NCBI taxonomy): domain Eukaryota; kingdom Viridiplantae; phylum Streptophyta; class Magnoliopsida; order Poales; family Poaceae; genus Bromus; species Bromus sterilis. Next base: position 274,096,491 of record OX465599.1, on the reverse strand, counting down.
GCCCACATGTCATACTCAGCCCAGCTAACAATTTATTTAGCTCTGGTAAATTTAGGATGGGGGCCCACTGGTAATTCTAACAAGAGGGATTTGACTTAGCACATAATTAACTTAACTTATATGAAGCTGGCCCCACATGTAATACACTGGAGGGGTTGTTATTTTGTTAAACATTTCTTAGGTGCTAATGTAATTAACAGGGCCCCCCATGTCAGAGGGGCAAGCCACGACACGCAGCCCGCTCGGCCACGGCCATGGCCGGCGGCGAGCAACTGCGGCGGGCGGCGATTGGAGGCGAGCCGCAGGCCGTGTGGGAGGGGTGCCTCCACCGCGTGCGAGGCGCGCGCACCTAGGGGCGTGGTCAGGCCAAGCAGGACGTGGCCGAGGCACGTTGCGCGCGCGTCCAGCCATGGCGGCTCGGCGGCGACTGGTGTGGGGCTACAGTGGGGCTGCGCAAGGGAGGGAGAGGGGGGAACGGGGGAGCTCACAGTGAGCTTGTTGTCGTGCTCGGGGAGGCACGGCGTGCTCAGTCGACGACGGAATCGTCGGGGAGGACAACGGCGGCCGGCGGGAGGAATTGGCCCGATTCGCAGCATGCGCAACGCCTCAGCTCGGTTGGTTTGCGTGGGGAGACGTGGGCGTGACGGGGACGGTCCTGGACAAGGTCGCACGGCCTAGGGCAGCCGTTGGCCGCGTTGGCTCGACGGTGCAGCCACGGCTCCGCCATGGCCGAGCTCGGGGAGAGGAAGAGGGGCGAGGGGGTGGAAATGGATCTCGATCCAGGGCTACCGGGGGTGCGGGGTCGTCCTTATCTTCGAGGGGGAGCAGGTGAGGGGGAGGGAGGCACTGGCGCGACGTGCGCGCCCCTGTCCATGGCGCAGTGCGAGGTGGGGGAGGGGAACAGGGAGCAGGGGAGAGAGATGGGCTGGGGGTCGGCCTGGTTGTAGTTTCCCATGGGCAACTTTTAGTTTCCCCTTTTTTTGTTTCTTTTTTTTTTCTGTATTTTCTTTTAGGTTTTGGTTTAATTGCCTAAGCAATTTTATAAAATGTGCAATATGTCCCATAATTAGTAAGACACAAAATCAGAGTGCTACAAAAAGCTTGGGCCACAAACAAAATTCATTTTAATTTTTGTTATTTATTTTAAAGTGTTAAATGATGCCTTTTAGCTACTGTTTTTATTTCTTTCTATTATTTAAACATAGCAATAAAATACCACTGCTAATTTAATTACGCTTACTGACTTTTAGGCATTTAATAAAAATGGTTTCATAAATTTTGGATCAACTTTATTTTCCACTTGTTTATTATAATTCCATGGCCATTTTAATATTTCCCAAGCTATTGCTTTTATTTCTTAATATTACTAAAACACTTTAATAAAATATCCATTGCTATACTAATCATGGCCTAATGTTTGCTAGGCATTTTATTAATAGGTTTCACAATTCTGGTTGAGCTATGAATTTTCATTTCCATTTTTATTCCCATGAAAATGTTGATAACCCAACATCATTGGTTCCATTATCATCATAGACTTGGGATTCTGCACAGGACTAAGGTTGCTTTGGTTTAACCATGATCAGTTTGCTTAACATGCATCCACAATTCTTGGAGCAATCTTATAATCCCCCCAGTTTGAAAATTTTATCAGGGTTGGAATCTGGCAGAGCTATGATCAAGGTGATCATGGCCTGATTAGCAACAGTGATGATCATTGCCAAGGGATCACTGTAGTGATTACTGTTACTGGATCTGGGGGTGTTACTTCTTCACTTCCCTTCTCCCAAATGTGATCTTACTTGATGGTCAATCTAGGATACTAATGCTCATAATGCTTTCCTCCTGGTTTGCTTCTGGAACTCTTAGCTTTATTCCAACTCCAACCTCCGTGAGGCTGTAACTATTTGTAACAGAAGGAACCCGGGCCTAGACCCCTTGGGTCTTCAGAAAACAAAGCATTTCACTGCACTGAAGAAACCTCATTGGTAACTATATTTAAAGTCATGTATGTTGGTTAACTGAGAAGGAATTTACTTTTTAAGAAACATCAACATAGTACATGCAGTAGAAGTGTCATGGTGATGGGCATATTTTTTCTGAAAATTAACACAGTCAAAACGACTAGCTATGGTTGTCAGGACTATGAAAAACGAAAAGCACCAAGTCCCAGCTACTGGAACTAATAGTCTGCCTGTATCAAAAAAGAATCTTAACCATGCCTCCATGGCTCCTTCTACGACTAGTTGACCACCTATGTTTCAAAATGGCGAGCACCTCTATGCAGAAAATAATTTAGTGTTAGTTCTCATAATTCACCTTCTTCGACTGGGATTTTCCTCATTTCAAGAAAGATATAGTTCAACTTTGGCATCCACACTAAAATTATGGACGCATGCATCATTCTGATGCAGAGGTTGGGGGTTATCCTCCTTTTCTAAAAAAAGTCCACACTAAAATTGTAAAAATATTGATTTTTTATCCTACCAGTAATAGAGGTTATTGCTAGGCATGTTCGCCTTCTCATTTGTTCCTCAAGTAAATTTTTTATCCTATAAATAATAGAGGTTGTTGCTAGCCATGTCTGCTTCCTCATTTATTCCTCCAGTAATTTTGGTTATGTATATAAAGTTTTTTTTCATAGAAAAATCATATTTAGTATTTCTGGTGTTTCTTTTGCGAGAGGACAACAAATCGGTATAATGCAGTAGATGACAATTTATCTATTTTTTGAAATTCTTATTTGTTCCCTTCTCAGTTTTCATCGTAGTTCACTGTTTTACCCATTTTTGTCCTATTTTATGACTAGCATTGTTAATTACCTCAGCTTTGATTAGCATCGTAGTAATTTTCAAATTTAGAGGTCGACAAACTGAAGCATAAATAGAGCATGTCCTATTTGTTATACTTAGGCATGATTCACCAACTCAACAAGCTAAGAAATACGCTGCGCCTCCGCACTGCTTTATGTTTTAAAGATGGACGATTCTATGTACCGTATAGGTTTTTTAATGCCAGTATAAAATGTGGCTCCAAGTAACTATATCATCAAAGACATGTAACAATTCATTTTAAAAAGCTCATGTACTCTTACTAAATGAAAAAAATCCATAATTTGTACAGAGTAAAACCAAACATTAAGGAAAATCATGCAATAAGCAACGTTACAAAACGATCTCCTTGCAAAAAACTTGACCTCAACATAACAATTATGTTTTCTTTTATTTTTAAAATAAAACATACATATTCTGAAAAAAAATAAACACACGTATGCAAGAGGTTCTAGGACGGGCACGGCGTGTCCCCGTGCCATCCGCCTTCTAGTGATTCTATACCTGTGCCAATTTCTCTAGGCCGTGACAACACTGGACTGGAGACATGATACTGTTGTCTACCAAAACAAGAGCACCATGAGAATGCACTATCTCTGAGATTTTCTATGCAGTATATAAAACACGAGATGGGATAAGAATATTACATAAGAAATTATATTTGGATTAATAAAATCATATATAAATTCTTCATGATCACTGACATGCATGCATCAACACTATTAACTTTATATCAGTAATTTGTTGACGAGGATTGGTGGGACATCGTTACAGATTGCCATTATGATTAGTTAAATTTCAATAAGCTATACACTGACAGCAAAAGTACAGTCTGTTTCTTCAAATCATCTGCACAAATTCATATGTTTTCTATCTTCCCTTCACGGCAAGATGGCTGTAGGGGTTGTTCTTTTGTTTTATAAAGAAAGAGGACGGACATAGATAGGTCCAAGAATTAAACACTTAATTTCCCTCTGAAATTTGGTCGGAATTCGGAAACTAAAATCTTGTCTACCTTTCCGCAATATTCATCCTTCATCCCATGTCCGAGTGGTTTGTTGTTCTTGGATGGTGCTTTAGTTGAAATTTTGTTGTTGTCTTGTTGCTCATATATGTTATTGTAAGAGCAAAGTTATGCCCCCATGAGTTTTGGATATTGTTGGACAAAACAGTAAAGGAACTAACAAGTTTTCTAGTGTAAAATAGATGGTTAGGTTCCTAAAGTTATAGGTTGGTGATAAAGCTTCAACGAAGATTTACATACTTACTGAAGCATATCCTCTGGAGTGAAGCTCGTCACGGATGTCGACCCTTAAAAAGATAAGGAATCCTGAAGCACGTCTCATCGAAGGAGATGACCAAGATGGCGCAAGACTTAGTTGTTTTTGCGTAGTTCTTTTTCACTTCATTGAGTCGTAGGAAAAACCGTACTATCAAGAGGGGTTTAGTAAATGTACTCCGAAGGTTTTGGTGAAAAGACTCAGATCGAATCCAAACCAGTGAGAAGACAGAGTTGAGAAATCTCATGTGCACTAGGTAATGCTTCACCAGCGAAGACTTAGTTCTTTCGGCTCCTGAAGCAGAACCAAGTCCGTGAGTCAGCTTTACTTGAGCCGCAAGTAAAGTTGCGCTTTGATTGGAAATATGACCGTTGTGGACAGGTGTCAAGCTGTCACATCGGGTCATTTAAGTCATTTTGCACCTAGGGATTGCCACCTATAAATTCTCCACCACCGCCCTCATTGGCCGGTGGCTGCTCCAAGAATATTTCCTAACAGTGAAGAGGAAGAGCAACCCCACCGAAGCAAACCAAAAACCCATCCACCGAAGCATAAGTCCTATTGATCTGAGTTGTTTCATTATGACTTAGGAAGAAGTTTGCTAGCCTTTTTATCTTGGAGAACTGCAATTCTCATAGACGGTTAGAGAGTTGTTCTTCAGAGAGCGAAGAGTTATTGTCGCCTCGAAGTACAGTTTGTCAAAGGTTTCGGTGATTTCCTCAATAATCAACCACGAGTGAAGAACTGACCAAGCTCAAGGATATTGGTGCAGTGGAGATACGGACGGAGAGAGGTTAGCTCCTGTGTTCAATCACAAGTCCCTCCAACCAGACGTAGCACTTTGCAGAGTGTGAACTGGTCGAACAAACATCGCCGAGTCAAGAGTTTGTTTTACTTTCCGCATTTACATTCAATTTATCAATTGCTTCGGTGATTTGCTTCAATGCAATTGATTCGATGCTTTTGATTCGCTATGTTATGCTTCAATCCTGTTGTGCTTCAATGTTTACCTTTCTGTTGAATCTCTTCTGCTGCTAAGTTATGCTTCACTTCATAGTTTCATGCAAAAATTTGAAGTGATCATTCACCCCCTTCCCCTCTGATCACATACTTGGACTTACAATTGGTATCAGAGATAGTCACTCTTTATTTGGATTAACCTCCTAGAGTGTTTTGCAAGTATGTCTTTCGCAGCCATTTGCTCCGGCGAACCCATACCCGTGTTCAATGGAATGGAATATCCATACTGGAAGGACAAGATGAAGAGAAATATTATGGCTATCAACTCAACTGCCTGGCAAGTTGTCTTGTATGGAGTTACAGTTGCAGACGAGAACGCCATCACTCCTAAAGAAGCGAAGCTGATCGATCTTGATTCTGAAGTCTGGGTTTTCATCACCAATCATTTGACACCAGAGAAGTATCATGAAGTGAAGAATATTCCTTCGGCCAAAGGTGTCTGGGATTATCTTGAGAAGATTGGTGAAGGTGTTTCTACCCAGAAGGATGCCAGAATTGACACACTTCGAAGAAAATTCTATCGATTCAAGAGAAACGAGGGTGAATAAGTCAGCTCCATTTACAGCAGACTCACTGCTCTTGCAAATGAATTGATCTCACTTGGTGCTGATGACATTACTCCTCACTCAGTTGTTAGAACTCTGCTTCGCTCATTGGATGATTCGTTTGATCACATTGTGCTGATGATCAAGGAAAGGACTGATTTCAGACGTCTTGTCGCCGCTGATATTCTTGAGAGGCTCAATACCTTTGAGATGGAAGAAGATGAGAAATGTGACATAAATGGTTCTCGAAGGAGATCTGATGCCTTGAAAGCAAAAGCTTCGCGTCATTCTTCACCCGAAGTCAGTTCTGCTTCAGGTGTCGAATCAGATGATCCTGCAAGCATTGGAAAAGATCTAGCACTGATCATGAGACCCTTCAATCGCTTTCAGAGAAAAGGTTTTTCTTCACCGAATAAGAGTTATCCTTCAAGAAGCTCAAGTCATTCTTCTCACCGTTCATCCTCAAGAAGCTCTCCATCAAAGGAAAATTGCTGCTACAAGTGTAAGAAACCAGGTCACTACATTGCTGATTGCCCTCTGTGGGAAACTGAGAACAAATCGAAGCATTCGCTCAGAGACTCTTCATCAAAGTCCCACAGATCCTCTAGAAGCTATGAGTCAAAGAGACACGATTCTAGTTCGAGAAGAGAAAAGAAGAAAGATTCTGATGATGATAAGAGGAAGAAGTATCATAAGAAGCGTGAGGGTTCTTCATCGAAGACTCACTCATCTTGTCGAAGCAGCTCTCACCGTGCCAAGGCCTATCTGGGAAAGGAGATGAACTCTGAAGACGAAGCCTCTGGTTCCGAAGCTGAATCAGGCTCGAGGTCTGGTTTTGGGTCCGAATCAGATGGTGTTGCTGGTTTGGCTTTCGCTTCGGCAGATGCTTCAACAAATGCTTCGAGCTCATTCTTCACCAACAACAGCAGTGAAGATGAAACTCCTGCATATTGCTTCATGGCCAAGGCGAAGGTATCTTCATCCAATTCAAACTATGATACTTCTGATTGTTCTTCATATGATAGTGATACTAAGATAAGCTATGCTAAACTTGCTAAAATTGCTTCAATCCAACAAGATGAACTTGATTCACTAAGCAAAACCATTAAGAAATCTGAAACTTTGTTGATCAATGAGATTGAGAGAGGTCAAACTTTAACTAATGAGCATGCTGCTCTGAAGGAGAAGTTTGAAGAATTATCCTCTCTGCATGATCTTCTTTCAGTTGATTATGAGAAGCTCACCTATGAATTTCTTCAGAGGAAAATGACTCTCGAAAAACTGAAAGAGGCTCATGAAGAATTGGAAAATGTCAATCTCTCTCTCATGGCTCAACAAGGTTCTGAAGCAAATCATAAAACTGAATCACCTTTTTTGGATTGCTTGGAACGAAGCAAAACTGATTCCAAAGGGAAAGCTCCTATTGTTATTGATGATACTAATGCCTCTGATGAGGAAAATCCTGCTGTTACCGAGGAACTCCTCAGGTTGAAAAACTTATTTGAAACAGGCATGGTCAAAAGTGTGCAAGGACACCAATATCTCTGTGATATCCTGAGGAAGGCTCTCCTTCACAGGAATCCCAGGAATGAGGGTGTTGGTTTCGAGAGAAAGATAAACCCTGATGGCACCTATTGGGAGCCTGAGAAGTATCCTAAGACTGTTTGGGTTCTAGCGAAGGAGAAACCCATTGATATTGCTAACCTTTCAGGTTTCGACTGCCAAATGAACAAAGCCATTGTGGATGAATCACTTGATTCAGACTACAAACTCATGAAAGATGAACAGGGAAAAGTTACAGCTGAGTATGTAGGTGCTCCACCGAAGAATGGCTTCTATAAGAGGCAGATATGGGTGCAGAAAGCACTTGTGGAAAAACTGCCTGCTAATCATACCATGCAGGGAAAGTCTTCGGTACCACCGAATCATTTCTACTCTCTTGAGACACGAAATGATTCACTGGTGCCCGAATCAAATGTTCCGCAGAAGCAATACTATAGTACTGGTCGCCATACGTATCGTCCTCATAATAATCATACTAAGATTGCATATGCTCACTCTTATGCTAACCATTCACAGAGGACTTACATTTATGGTGTGCTTGATGGTACACCGAAGCAATACACTCCTGTTCGATTTAATATTGTTTCAACCAGTGCTTCAACATCTTCTCAGTCACCTGCTCGTTTGTGGGTGGTTAAGAAGAACTAATTCTTCTGCAGGGCTATGTCTCCGGTGGATCCGAATGGGTCATGGATAGTGGTTGTACAAATCATATGACCGGAGACAAGGAGTTATTCACCGAAGAAAAACTATCTCAATCTTCTCAGAAGTACATTACCTTCGGTGATAACAATAAGGGTAAAGTGTTAGGCTTGGGTAAGGTTGCCATATCAAAAGATAAGGACATTGACAAGGTTATGCTAGTCCAATCACTTGGATATTATCTTATGTCTATTTCGAAGTTATGCGATATGGGTATGCTTGTTCTATTTTCTGCTTCACGTTGTGTTGTCTTTTCACAGGATGACTATACGTTTGTCTTTGAGGGTTACCGAAAGAGAGATTTATACATTGTTGATTTTTCTTCGGGCCCTGCTGTATCCACATGCTTAATGGAAAAAGCTTCATCTGGTTGGTTATGGCATCGAAGACTTGGTCATGCAGGGATGAGAAATCTTTATAATCTGGTGAAGAATAAGTGTATATTATGCAGCCTCCAGGTTTTGAAGACTCGAAGAATCCTGATATGGTGTACAGGCTTCACAAAGCTTTGTATGGACTGAAGCAAGCACCTCGTGCTTGGTATGAAACATTGAAGGATTTCCTCCTGAAGAAAGGCTTCAAACCTGGAACCACTGACCCCACTCTTTTCACTCGATCATATAACAATGATCTATTTGTGTGTCAGATATATGTAGATGATATCATTTTTGGCTGTACTAACACTGAAATCAGCAAAGAATTTGCAAGGATGATGTCGAAGAAATATGAGATGTCTATGATGGGTGAATTGAAGTTTTTCCTTGGACTCCAGATTCTCCAACAGAAGAATGGAACCTTTATTTCACAGGAGAAATACTTGAAGGATTGCCTGAAGAAATTTGATCTTGCTGAATGCAAGACCATCAGGACTCCCATGCCTACAAATGGATTTCTTGATGCTGATGAGAAAGGGAAACCCTTCGATCAGAAGAATTATCGGCCTATGATAGGTTCACTCTTATACTTATGTGCATCTAGACCTGATATTATGCTATCAGTCTGTATTTGTGCTCATTTTCAGGAAAATCCAAAGGAATCGCATCATACTGCTGTGAAGCGAATTCTTCGATATCTAGCACATACTCCTTCATTGGGACTTTGGTATCCCAAAGGAACCCAGTTTGATTTGATTGGTTATTCTGATTCAGACTGGACTGGTGATAGAGTTGACAGGAAATCTACCTCAGGCACTTGTCATTTCCTTGCTAGATCTCTTGTGTGTTGGGCTTCAAAGAAACAGAATTGTGTCTCAATATCTACTGCTGAAGCTGAATACATTGCTGCTGGCTCATGCTGCACTCAAATACTTTGGCTTAAGCAGACGCTGAAAGATTATGGTATATTTGTGAAGAAAATCCCTCTGCTTTGTGATAATGAGAGTGCCATCAAGATTGCTCACAATCCTGTGCAACACTCTCGAACAAAGCATATTGATATTCGTCACCATTTTCTTCGAGATCATTTTCAGCGCGAAGACATTGAGATGTCGGGACCCGGGGTTAGCGTATGTAATCCCAGTCACGATACAATCACATGGAGAGCCGAGAACCGTACCCACTTGTCTAAGCAGACAAGGCCAAGCACAGAACGTTCTCGGTAAGCATCGAACGTGAGGGGCATCCCATTCAGGCCGGATGATCAACTGAGATGGGTCCTCAACGTCCGCTCACAAGTCTAAATGCTTATGGGTGGTGAATCCCATACTCATAGACAAGTCGCCTCAACCATGTTATCGATTGGATCCTAACTCTTACATAAACTTACTCCAGCCCGATCACTTAGTCGGGGTCTAGGGCGGGCTCCATCACACAACAAAGTGTGCACGTGACAGAGTCACGAGCAATCGCATCGCGATGCCCCAAGCTGCGCACATCTAAGGGCCACTTGGTGTATAAAAGACCGCCAGCCAGATCACAACTAAGGTCTCGAAAACCCATACTAAGACATGCATGTTATAAGCATACACGCAACACACATGCCTAGTATGAACAGCAGGTATCATCACATAACTCTACAAAGTACTCTTTATTGATATACACATAGAGCATACAAAGATCACATGTCTGTGATCAACATTACATCATACAACGGAAGCAATTTAGGTCTGAGTACAGACAAGTTTAACAAATGGCTTAGAGAAGACTTGTAAACAAACATGCCCTTCCACGAGGGACCAGACTGCTGTCTGGGACTATGCTAACTTAGTCAACGTCGAGCTTCATGAAGGTGACTCCATCGGGGTCCGGTTCTTATCTAAAACATAGAATAAGGAAACGTGAGTACAAAGTCGTACTCAGCAAGACCTACATCAGATCTATACTACTCATGCTCAAGTATGAAGGTAAAGGGAGGTGGGGTTTGATCATGCAGAAGTGCCAGCTTTGACTTGGCTAATCCTGAAATACGAATACCAGACTTGAGGTAAGAAGCGTACACGAGTCGACTACATCTCCAACTAATACACCACTATGGTTACTTCCTCGACTTCCCCACGAGGAGGCACACCATAGCACTCACACTTATCTTGGTGTATTTTAGAAGTATCCAGGTCAAGTTGTCTAATAATCAGGGACAGGTTCCAAGTAGTCCTTAACCGCGGACGCGGCTATTCGAATAGTTTTGTTAACCTTGCAAGGGTGTAAACTACACACACATGACCATCGGTTACCGCCATGTCTCGCCACCGTTCAAGAGGTGACAGCGAGGATGTTCACCACGACACTTCGCTCACAACCGGTCTATTTCAGGAGTCGACTATCTGAGTTTGCCTCCGCTCGAGAGCCCGGCCGGATCAACGAAACGGACTCAAACAATGTAGGTGACCGAGACGCCACCTCTGGCAGATGGTTTTCCTGCCTCACAGGTGCACCCACACATCTATATGACGCAACCATTTCCTGCGTTCTTTTTCTATGCATATGTCAAATGGAAAGCCCGAACTAATGTGACTCCTGGACGTCGACACGGATCAAGGTACTAGGCCGAGAGGGGTCAGTGAGCCCAATGTGTGGTTGTACTCTTTGTCTTGGATTACCATACAAGAACTCGATGCCTAAGGTGGTGTTCAACGAGACAACCCACTGTGTACTCCTACACAGCCTCTCATCGTTCACCTTGTATTAGGGTGGATTCACCGACACAGTTTCACTTTCATCAACACCATGTTCATCATCATCCCGACTCACATCAAAAGCAACCTCATGTAACACTAAGCATGCAATAAGCTGTAACAGTTGCAGGGGCTTCATGATATCAATCAACTCCTATGTCAGCTAGGATTGTGGTTTGCTTACTACTATGACAAGATGATAGGTCATGCATTGGATATGGGTTCAACTATGCGGTAGAATCGATACAAGATGATCTCCTAAACATGCATAAGCGAGACTGAGAGGGAATTGGGATTTTATAGAAATGATCAAAGGGGTTTGCTTGCCTTGCTGACGAAACACGGGTCTTAACGGTGGTCTCCTTCGGGGGTGATCACCGTCTCGGAAGAGCTTGTACCGGAAACAAACATCAACAAAGGGGCAACATTGAATTGAAATGCACAATCACATGATTATGTTGTCCATGATGTGAAAGGTATTGGTTTGATCTAGTTTCAATTTGCCACATGTTAATTGAAGTTGATTTGAAAAGTTAATTCAAATTCAAACTCCAAATGTTATTCAAATTAGGTCAACTTGCATTTGCTAATGTTTGATCAATGTATACCATGTCATCATGTGTGGGATAAGCTTCTGAAGTACAAGTGATCATATGTGCATTGCAATGGTTAAAATTTGAATTGGATTTGAATTAAATTTGAATTAATTCCATTTAATCCAAATAGAAAAAGCTACTGGTTCCATTTTAAAATCAACTCAAACAAGGTTGAAAGTTGCATATTTGGATAGAGAATTTTATGCTGATCATTTTTCATATATTATTTGTCCAATTTGGAGTTCATATGAATTAGTTATGAATTTCCAAAATTAACTCCTTTTCTGGATTTTTCTGTAATATTTTAAATCATTTCTATTTTCTGGAATTGACTTATTGCATCAGCATGAGGTCAGGCTGATGTCACAGGGGGGGCTGACCAGTGGGTTCGGGCTGTCAGCCTCAGGGGGTTAATCCCCGGTTGAATTAACTTAGCAGCGGATTAATTAGGGGCAGGGCCCACATGTCATGGACTCGGGGGGGTTAAGCTGGGTAAATTAGCTCGGCCCGCCGGCGGTTAGCCGCCGGTGACCTCGGGCACGGCGGAGTGGTCGCCGGAGTGGGCTTCCGGCCACGGGATGGCACGCTGAGGGCACCGGAGTGCTCCTCGTGCTCGCCCGCTTCATCCAGAGCCCACGGGGAGGCTCGGGGGTGGCCGGAGCCTCGCCGGCGTCGTGCTTAGCAGCGGCCGTGGCTCTGTGAGGACCAAGACGGCGAAAACATGCGCGGGATGAAGCTGGCGTGCGTGTGTTGCGCTTCTGGGAGCTCCATGAGTGTCAAGGACAAGCCGGGGACGACAACAGCTCACTGGTTCAAGCTCCACGGTGGTCATGGCGGCTGACCTCATCGGCTCTCATGGTGGATCACGGATGGGGTAGGGATTAGAGACATGGATAGGGGGGTTTTGCTCACCGTGAACCGGGGAGAAAGATGGTGCAGACGAGGGAGGCGTGGAGGTACAGGCAGCGGCGAATTCTTCGTCGAGATCCCGCGGTGGCCGGCGGCGAGATGTTGAGAATGGCCTCGTCGTTGGGGAAGATGGCTCGAATTGGAGGCACGGCTTGACGAAGACGACGGTGGGGGCTTCACTGGACACGACGGCTTGCCGGGAGGGGGCCGTTGGCCACGGCTGCGTGGACGCGCGCTCCGGCGAGCTTCTCGGAACGCACGGCAATGGCGAGGAGGAGAGGGGGAGGAGGTCCAGAGAGAGGGGGAAAAGGATGGCGGCTTCCAGGGCGTCTCCACGGCGTGCAGAAGAGGCCAGGGGAGAGCCAGGCAGGCTGGTGGCGTGGCGTCGGCGGCCACCGCGTGCTCTCGGGGTGACACTGAGCTGCTTGGGAAGAAGACAACGGGGAGGTGGGCTGGGCCGCGCTAGGTGGGCTGGGGGGAAAGAGTTGGGCCGAATGGCCACGGGGTTCCTCTGTTCCTTTTCTCCTCTCTTTTCTTTTTCTGTAATTTGTTTGCTCTAATAAATAAAATACCAGAGCATTTTAGAAAACTGCCCAAATACTTTTATAAATACTAGGTGACCAGTAGCTAGCCACATATAGAATTTGGACATTTTTGAAATTCAATTAATTTGAATTTCAATTCAAATAGGGGTAAACTTTAATTTCTAGAGCACTATTTGAATTTTAGAAAATTCCATGAGTATGGGAAAATACCCAAACCACCTTTAAAATGATCAGTATCATTTATAGGAATTTTCCAATCATTCAAATGATTTTTGGAAAAATATTTTTATCTGGCCATTTGAAATAATTTCTCAGGGCTTTTCTTTTCCCCATTTTTGATTTCTTTTGAAAATTTTGCATGATGCAAAGGGGCACTCAAACCCTAGCACTTACCCTAGTTGGGGTTCTGACATGAGATTAGCCATGTAAGAACTGAAGATCAATTGGCAGATATTTTCACGAAGCCATTGGACGAGAAAAGGTTTTGTGCATTGAGATGTGAGCTAAACATCCTAGACTCACACAATGTTCAGTAAGATCGAAACTTTTCACTGTATATATTCACCTTCGTTGTGAGTTTGTATATTTAGTTTCGCTTGAGTTTTCCTTCGTCCAAATTTCTGTGTTTAGCTTCGTTCGTCATTTGCCTTCAGTTTTGTGTTTGTTCTTATTTATTTATTCGTTTCTTTTGTCCCCTACTTATCACTTTTAGCTTTGTTGTTGTTGTTGTTGTTGTTCGAAGTGATAAGTTTCGGACCCTACCCCTCCATTCTAATTCGCTCCCAATCTACTGTCTTGAATGTTAAGCACAATTGAAACGGAAAGAATATTGCTTCGAACGTCTTTGAGTTCCGAATCAAATGCTTCCAACTTTATCGAAGTTTTTGCTCTCGGTCAAGACTCATTCTTCGGCCGTTGAGTCCCCGTCTTTTTCGGGTCGTTGAGATTCGCTTGCGATCCGCCACTTCATCTGAGTCGTTGAATCGGAAGTGACACTCGCTGGGAACCGTCCGATACGATCTGGCAACCGTTTCAGATCGGGCCTATATAAGGCGATCCCTCCAGCGAACCGTTTCCCCACGTTCATTCACTTCCGATTTCCCCGTCTCCCTCCTCGAGCTGGCCGCTAAGCTCTTGTCCCCGACGACAACTGCGCCGCTTCACTGCCGGACCGCCGCCGCCGTGGACGTTCCCCGTCGACGAAGAGCTCGTCTCCGCACTCCGTCGCCGTTGCCGCTTTGCGTCACCAAGTTAGGGTACGCTAAGCTTCTAGGATCCAATCTTCTCTGCGAGTTCTTCATCTAGGGCTTGGATCTAAGTTTTATTAGGGTTTTAGTTTTCTGTTTATAGGACTGTCTGATCCGCGTTGATCATTGCCCCTTGGGAAAACTGTTCTTAGCATCAAAGTTATCCCATCTTCTCAGGTCAGTTTTGAGATTCGATCTATTCTGTAATTTTGGACTTTGTTCTTGAACTAGTTCTTGCCCAATCCATTGACAGATTTGCATCTGATCTAAGATTGCTCTGGGTTCTTGTCAAAAATTGGTTTTGGTCGAAACTTTTTCCTGTGCTTATTCATTCCCTTTTCTTGTTCCCTCGTTTCTATCTTTCTGGTCACAGGATGTCTGACGAAGAGGTAGCCATGGGGAATGAGTCACCCATCGTTGATGGGCTCGAAAACTATCCTGAGCCACCGAAGCAGAAAGGCAAAGGTGGCAAGACGAAGGAAGTCAAGAATGCCCGAGGCATACCCGAAGCCATTCGTCTCAAGATGGGCTATGACACTCCTCCAGAAGAAACTGATCATGACAGAAAGATTCGATTGCAAAGGATTCGACGCTACTGGGCCATAAGGTGGTACAAGTACAAGAGCATCCCAGACTGGAAGTGGGCAATGCAATTTGCTTTCAGCCCTCCTTATCGGTAAACCACTGCCATGTGTGCCCAATATAATGCTGCTAACAGGAAGAAGTACTACCCGAAGCCTCCTGCTGTACCTCACCCAAATACTCTCAAGAAACCAGATGACTATCCAGACGAGCAAGAGAGACTTGCCATTTTGGCTGAGAAGAAGAGAATCCGAGAAGAGAAGAAGGCCAAAGCACTTGCTGCTGCAGGGCTAGATGAAGCAGTAGCATCGAAGCCTAAGAAGTGGCGAAAGCTTCGAAAACTGAGTGATACACCCCTTCCTGCTATCTCTGAAGAAGAGGGTGATAATGAAGCCGATGACGAAGCTGATGCTGCTGCACAGCTTGAAGACTCTATTGATGAAGATCATGCTGAAGAAGCAGATGATGAGTCTGAGCACACCCCCATTCCCCCTAGTCCCAAGAGACTTCGTCTTCGGAAGCCACTAAAGAAGAAGGCTGGAGAGAAACCGTCTGCTCCAAAGGGCACTAGGATTCAAGATCCAACTGATCGTCCTCTTCCCAAGAGAAATATTGATTTAACGAACTTGGTGGTTGAGGCTCCCTTGGCTACTAAGCCACCTCGCTGCCTTGTTCCTGCTGAACAGAGAACCAAGGAAAGGCATGACCTGAAGGCAAAGCCTACTAAGCCCGAAGCTAAAGCTCCTGAACCAGCCAAAGCTTCGAAGCTGAAGGCATCTATTGCCAAGCCTGACCAGACTTTTGCCCAGGTCGGCACTAAGAAGATGTCAGAAGCAGATTTGCGCAAGCGCGACCGTGCTGAAGCTGAACGCCTTCATGCTGAAGCACAAGCCCAAGCTAAGGCTGATAAAGAAGCTACAGAAAAAGAGAAAGCTGATAGAGATGCTGCTCAGTTGGAGAAGCAGAGGAAAGAGCTGGCTGAATCGAATCAGAAAGCTGAAGCGAAGCGCAAGCTCGCTGAAGAAAAATCTCAAGAGGCTAAGGCTGCTGCCGAAGCCAAACAGCTTAGTGAAGCTGAAGCCAAGCGCCAAGCTCAACTAGATATCGTTCACACCAAGAGAGCAGAGAAAACTGCTAGAGCTGCTCAGAAGGAAGCTGCTGTTGACATGGCACCAAAGGATGTCACTCCGAAGTCAGTCACAGCTCCTGCCCCCGAAGCTCGTGAAGAAGCTGAGCACAGTCAACATAACTTCCCTGATGCAAGAGAAGGAGAACTTTGGGACTGGTTGAGCCTGAATCAGGCATTCTGCCAGCTTGCTGAAGCTGTTGATCCCAAAGCTTTGGATGTTGGGAATGTCTATATTTCACCAACACTTTCTGCTATGATTGAAACTTTATACAATCAGCTGAGGGATTTGCATGCTAGGGACAGATCTGAAACTGCTAAAATTCTGAAATTTAAGAAGAAAGCAAATGCTGAATCAGATGAGGATTTCAAGAACGAAGCCGAAGCTGCTTCGAAGAAAATTGCTGATGTAAATGAGAAGACAAAGCAAAATATTCAAGTGTACCAACGCAAGATCAAGTTTGCCGTTGATGAATGTTGCAAAACTCATAATGCTTCAGTCATGGCTCTTGACTCCAAGAAGCGCGAAGCCATGCTCAAGCAATTAGCTTCACCCCTTCCCCAGCTGAAACAGAGAAAGAGACGTCTTATCACAGATACAGACGAAGCTGATGAGGTGAGCTCTCATCCGGCCAAGAAGGCCCCAAGGCAAGCATCGCCCCCTCGATGCAAGATCATCACTCTTCCCAAACCTCTGCGAAGCCAACTGCTCCCGAAGTCGTTCCACCCCGTGCTCCATCTCCATCTCCTCAACCCTCTCCTCAACCGTCCGCCCACGACAACTTTGAGCCAGAGCCTTCTCCTCCCACTCAAGACATTCCTGCAAAGGATTATTCTTCGGCTCACTCTGCTGAGGAGTCTGAAGAACAAGAAGGTGAAGACAAAGAACGTGCTGCTGAAGCCAATGCTGAAGCCGATGCAGATGCCGAAGCCGAAGCCAATGAATTGGCAATCATAAATCAACCGCAAGAGCGAGCCATAGTTTCTCAAAGGCAAGCTCCGCACTGCATCCCTGCACAAGATACTCAACTGGACTCCATCTACCCTCGAGAGACTTTTCCCATATTCTTGGGAGATGAATCTTCTTCAAGACATGTCCCTGAATTCAATCTCGAAGTTCATCACCAGAAGCTTCTCTTCTTTGGCGCAAGTCCATATGATTCTCCTCGGACTGCAGATGACCTTCGTTTCTCGACAGCTGAGCAACAAATTCTCTACACGAAGCTCTACTTCCAGAAGGGTGTTCTTTTCAGGCACAAGTACTTGGATATGCACAGTCTATCTTCTGCAATGTGCTTCCAGAATATCATGGAAACCATCGAAGCACAGAATCTGACCGACATGTTTGCCATGGAAACCCCATTCAATTCCGAGCTAGTGAAGCAATTCTATGCCACTCTCTATGTCTCTGGAAATCCTGATGATGCAAGCACATGGATTCTTGAGTGGATGATTCAAGGAAAGGTGTTTAGGATGCATTCTGATGAATTCATGGACATTGTGAACATCCCAAGGCACACTGGAAAACTGGCAAAAGTTCATTTGATACCTGATCCCACTGAATCTGAATTTGCATCACTTCTGGATCCCGAAGTCACTGGAGATCACATGCCTGACAATATTCGCCCGAAACATCTGGTATTCATATCGAAGACTTGGTTTTACATCTTGTCTAACTCACTGATGCCTCTCAGCACTGCAAATGAAGAATCCAACATTCATTATCATACTCGTCATGCTTTGCTGAAGCTTACTCATGGCCATGTGTTTGACTTCGAGGATTGTTTCCTTCGGTATATGGTCCAAGCTGCTGAACTTGTACATCAATTGAATCCATATGCTCCGTGGCTGCAAGCTATTTGCAATCATGGACGCAGGGAAGACTTCATTGCGAAGCATCACCCGAAGTTGTTCTGTCCTCCTGTGCGCGATACTATGAATATCTTCAGAAGGCCAAATGATCCATTTGCCACATATGTCGGAGTCAGACAGCATGTCAATGAACGCAACATGTCGAAGAAATTCCAGAAGGAAGTTTATCACTTTGAAGTTGGCATTCGCACTCAACAAATGCTTGAAAACTTCATTGAAGGAAATCAGCGCCAAATGCAACATCTTTCAGATGAGATCAATAGAGTTGGAAACATTGCTTTAAACAACAACCAGTACTTGAAGGTTTTGAAGCGCCACTCTTGGAAAGGATTACGAAAGTTCAATTCTGTGAAGAAGCTTGAAGTTGACCGGATTTTCAAGGAGTATCCACATCTTCAACGTCACTTATCCCGAAATGATTCGATCGACCGCCCCAACCGAAAGATCCCGCCGCTGGAAAAGATTGATGAAGTCCTCTTTGTAAATCCAGCTGAACAGATTCGCCCAGATACCCTATCTGATGAAGACTCCCACACCTCGAAGCAAGAAGATGACCCTCTCAACGATAGTGATCTTGATCTGCTTCAAGCATCGATGGACATTGACGAACTGGAGTCACCTGCTTCGACCGAAGGAGACACTTCAGGAGATGCATCTTCTTCGGGCGAAGACAATCAGCAGGGTCCCCGGGTTGCAGCAAACGCGTAAATACTCTTGATCTACCTCTCGACCTTTTGTCCAATTATTGAAAAAAAGGGGGAGAAAGTAGCATCGTTTGATCTTAGATTCGCTGCTGGGTTTAGGGATTCGATTCGATCTTTTGTGTGTTAAGTTACAACAAACTTTCCATTCTCTTCGATTGGGTTGTAACTTAAGTTTTACTTCGGTTGTGAACTGCTACGTTTATGTGTTAATAACCCCCGTGCTTGCAAGTTGCTCTCGTATCTTTTATCTTGCAGGTGGTTATTATCTTTAAGTTCACAGGTCATTGGATAATTGCATATTCTTCAAGACAAATATTCTCTATATGCAATTGATTCACTAAGATATGTGCTAGGCTTCCCATCAAAGATATCCTTCTTCAAGCATTCACTTCGATTATATAAATCTTCGATGCTTGCATTCAGGGGGAGTCAAAAGCTTCATATCTTAGAGTTTTCTCTCAACTCAACTCAAAATTCCATATTATTATCGATGCCTGTTTTGTCAAAAATAGTCCAAAAAGGGGGAGATTTTAAGAGCAAAGTTATGCCCCCATGAGTTTTGGATATTGTTGGAAAAAACAGTAGAGGAACTAACAAGTTTTCTAGTGTAAAACAGATGGTTAGGTTCCTGAAGTTATAGGTTGGTGACAAAGTTTCAACGAAGATTTACATACTTACTGAAGCATATCCTCTGGAGTGAAGCTCATCACGGATGTCGGCCCCTAAAAAGATAAGGAATCCTAAAGCATGTCTCATCGAAGGAGATGACCAAGATGGCACAAGACTTAGCTGTTTTTGCGTAGTTCTTTTTCACTTCATTGAGTCGTAGGAAAAACCGTACTATCAAGAGGGGTTTAGTAAATGTACTCCGAAGGTTTTGGTGAAAAGACTCAGATCGAATCCAAACCAGTGAGAAGCCAGAGTTGAGAAATCTCATGTGCACTAGGTAATGCTTCACCAGCGAAGACTTAGTTCTTTCGGCTCCTGAAGCAGAACCAAGTCCGTGAGTCAGCTTTACTTGGACCGCAAGTAAAGTTGCGCTTTGATTGGAAATATGACCGTTGTGGACAGGTGTCAAGCTGTCACATCGGGTCATTTAAGTCATTTCGCACCTAGGGATTTCCACCTATAAATTCGCCACCCCCGCCCTCATTGGCCGGAGGCTGCTCCAAGAATATTTCCTGACAGTGAAGAGGAAGAGCAACCCCACCGAAGCAAACCAAAAACCCATCCACCGAAGCATAAGTCCTATTGATCTGAGTTGTTTCATTATGAATTAGGAAGAAGTTTGCTAGCTTTTTTATCTTGGAGAACTGCAATTCTCCTAGACGGTTAGAGAGTTGTTCTTTAGAGAGCGAAGAGTTATTGTCGCCTCGAAGTACAGTTTGTCAAAGGTTTCGGTGATTTCCTCAATAATCAACCACGAGTGAAGAACTGACCAAGCTCAAGGAGATTGGTGCAGTGGAGATACGGACGGAGAGAGGTTAGCTCCTGTGTTCAATCACAAGTCCCTCCAACCAGACGTAGCACTTTTCAGAGTGTGAACTGGTCGAACAAACATCGCCGAGTCAAGAGTTCGTTTTACTTTCCGCACTTACATTCAGTTTATCAATTGCTTCAGTGATTTGCTTCAATGCAATTGATTCGATGCTTTTGATTCGCTATGTTATGCTTCAATCCTGTTCTGCTTCAATGTTTACCTTTCTGTTGAATCTCTTCTTCTGCTAAGTTATGCTTCACTTCATAGTTTCATGCAAAAATTTGAAGTTATCATTCACCCCCTTCCCCTCTGATCACATACTTGGACTTACAGTTATGTTTGTCGGTATGGCAGAGCGTGGGGGTGTTGATCTTTATTCGGGACGCGGGAAGGACAAGGACGGTGTGCTGCTGAGTTCTTCTGCTGTAGGCGTGGTATGCCTTTGTTTCTTCCCTTTATTTTCTTCTTGTGCTTGTTATATTCATTGCGGTGATTGTTGTTTTGTGATTCCTGTGGATGTGCGTTATTATTTTTGGGTTTCTTTGTTTTGATTGGTTTTGGTTTCTTTAATGCTATGTGTGAGGTTGCCTGTGTTGTTCGTTGCTCATGTTTTTTCAGAATTTGCTGGACGAGTTTTTTTGTTCTTTGTTGTTTTGGGTCTGGGTTGCTGCTACTTATGTGGATGGTGTGTGTATGTAGTTTTTTGGTACCATAGATTGGTTCTAAAGGTTTTGATTCCATTTTGCTTTGGGGTTAGGTTGTTTTTTTTGTGTGTGCTTATGTTGTTGATCTTTTATTTAGGTGTGTTTTGATGGATCGTCGTCGGTCGGGTCAGTGCCGTCGGGGGGCGAAGTGCGCTGGTGAGTTCAGTTTTTTGTTTGGCTGGTGTTGTGCTTTTCTTGCATGAGGTTGTTTCTTTGATCTGTCATGTTGTTGTTTTAGCGCATGTATGGGATAGCGGCCCTTCTGATGGACCGGGTGATCGGGAAAGTGATGTGCCCTCTGTCACTGTTCATCCTCCTCAGCGGAGACATTGCCGGGATTTGTTCTCGGAAGCTTTGCCGGCTGTCTCGTGTAGGCAAGTTGCTGTTGGATCGCCGTTGGTTTTCTGTGATTCTCTGCGCACTTGTGTTGTTGATGTGCCTTTGGTTGACATTGGCCCTTTGTATTCGGGGATTGTCGATGTCTCTGTGGTTGAATCTGGTCCTTGCTTCCTTGATGGTGGCGGGGAGGGTATGTTTCAAGTTGCAGTTGTTGAGGTTGGTCCGTCAGAGGTTGCTTCCTACATTGGAGTTGTCGAGGTGTATGTCATTGAAGGTGGTTCGTCGTGTACTGATGATGTTGAGGCTGCTGATGCTATGGTTGTTTCTTCATCGAGAGGTGCGTTCTAGCAGTTGCCATAGTTTTTTAGTATATCATATATAAGCACACTATTTTTTGCCAGCACAAAACTTTGCAGTTTGCTAGGTTGTTAGCAATCATATCCGGTATAGTGTGTACAGTTGTACATAGTTAGCTACACAAGGTCATTCTTGTATGGCATTGTTTTTGTAAATCTTCCTGTTAGATTATTCGCTTGGTTGTCAACTGACCAACATACAGTTGATTATTGATTGGAAATTTGGAGAATCCACTGAATGATTATCTCTGCTAGCATATCAAGTTAGGTTATGTTCGCTGAGTTAATGTTTTTCTTGGATGTTTGTTTAAGTGAAAGGGTGTAGAATATGGCAAGAATGAACATGCTATTCTAGGATTGGTTATGCTACTTAGTTAAAGTAATTTCGTGTTGAGTGCTACTGTGTTCTTGATGTTTGGTTAAAATAAATAGGTTTCACATTTAGTTTTGTTAGCTATCGTTTGATTCGTCGGCTTAAAATGTCAACAAAGTAATATAGGAATGGATGCTTAATACTGTAATCTATGAGTGTGAGAGCGATTAGGAGCTATCGATTTTTCCATGTTAAAATTACTCGATTCGACGTGGGGCCGTCCTCATGTTAGGTTATGAAAGATGATTAGGTGGTTAGTTATTACATTGTGGGTCTGACCATTATAGAGGAAAAAGGACCATGCTTAGCGTGCGTGTGGCAGCACAATAAGTACTGTCGGGGAAGGATGTATGTGCAGCGTGGGTCAGGTTCAGGTCGTTTAATCTTTCCTTGTATTCACAGATATAAATCTGATATGTACATATTCAGTATAGTTTGTACAGAGTTGCATAGTTAGAGAGTTTCCTCACTTCTGTAGGAAAATATTGAGTTTCATTCAGGTGGTTGAAGAAGCTCATTGCTATTATCCTATAGGAAACTGTTTTTTAGAACAGTGACTGCACACATACGCACACATATTTCTGAAATTTTAGAGGATTTGCTCAAGGATTATTTCATCTAGCATATCAAATTTAGTGAATTTTGCTAAATGATTTTTTTTACAAGAAGGGTGCGGTGTAGCCCAAGAGTGAACTATGCTATTTTTGGATAAGAGAGTAGACATGTGCATGTTCTCAGCTGTAATAGTAGATGTGAAAATAATTAGAAATCATAAACCAAAACTAACATCTTAAATAATAGATTACTACGCATATTACTGTCGACCTTCGCTGCAAGTCGGTAATTGAGGAAAGAACCGTTAAAATAAGTATCCCCTTTGCTAAATAGGGAGGCACTAAGAACGAGACATTTGTGATTTTTTTAATCACCGATACACTTCTGTGATTGGACTTCTAATCGTTTGGTTCTTTGGCTTCTTCATTGCACATGTGGCTTTTGCTTCTCGCCGGTTGTATCGCGAGCTGTGTGTCATAAAAATAGATTGATGATGCGAAGGCCCTGTTTATTTGGTAACCTTTTATTCCTTATTTTGATTTTTTTGCATGTATTGTTCTTTCTTGGTAATTCTTCACTGTTTGATTTTTTAGGCCTTTTGGGTGGGCAAGCGGTGGTGGGCATCCGGAGTTAAGTAAGTAATTGGTTGCACGTCTTAAAGGTGCTATTAGCCATTAGGTGCTTCGTCATTGTTGCTTATTTATGGGGGTTAATGCTTTGGTTTTTATACATATCTGGTGTGTTCATTTTTAGCATGCTTACGGTGGTAGGTCGTATCATGGTGGACTTAAATACTCATGTGCCATTGCGGTGCTCTGTTTTGGTTGGATGAGAGATGTATTTTTTAGAGCACTATTACTAAGGATCGGTTTGTGTACAACCTTTGTTGTAGGGGCGGTAAAGCCAGGTTGGATCAGTATAGAGAGCGTCCTTCTCCTCTATGAGAGCTTGCTGTTTTTGCTGGGGGTTTGGGTCACGGAATTTTATGCACGTTATTACGGCGTATAATTCGCTTTTTTTCTTTTACTTCTTTGGGTGTTAATGTGGATAAGAGCATAAACACTGGTAATGGTCCTTATGTATTTTGGATTTGTGGTGTTGTAGCTCATCGGATGGGGTCGTTGAGGCCACCCGGGGGGCAACTCCCCGTTTTGCACAGTTATATGTGCATGATACTGCCCATGAGATTGATAATAGGTTAAATGCATTTAACCCGGATGGGGGTGATGGGCCACTCCGGATCGTGAAGTCGTTGCTGCTTTGATGGTGATGCTCAATGAGCATAACGTTTTGGTGGTAGCTCTTAAAGGCAGTTTAGGGTTGCTAGCCAGAGAATGTTGTCACCAGATTGTCCGGAGCTAGCTATCCGAATTTTTGGGTCGGATAATCCTAGGGAGTATAGCCCGCCCACGGCTCCTGAATTAGCGGCTCTTATAGTCGGTGATTTGACCGTCGATAGGTATAATTTTGATGTTGTCTCCCAAACTGTTCAAGGCCCATTGCGTCGTATATGGCTTTGATGGATTTGCAATACCCTTTGTTATTTCCATATGGTGAGAAGCGGTTTTACTGAGGGATGAAGTATCGAAGCATAGATGGCAGCCCCATAGTTGGCTGTCAGCATGTTACTATGTTCGAATATTATTGTTATCAGTTTCATTATAGAAGGGGCCATCCGAATCCTTATTTGTGTGTCGGTTGTTTGTCGGAGCGATCAAGGTAGATGCTTTTTTGTTCGTTGAGCGTGATAGGTTGTCTTTGTTGGTTAAAAGTCAAGAAGAACTCAGGAGTGAGACATATCAGGGTTTGTCAGATGCCGTTGGCGAGGGGGCTGCCACGGGTAGAAATGTTGGGGTTAAAATGCTGATTCCTGCAAGCTTCATCGGTTCGAAGCACTATATGGCCCAGAATTATCAGGATGCTATGGCCATTTGCAGAAAGTATGGTACTCTAGATTTATTTGTTACATTCACTTGCAATTCTAAGTGCGAGGAGATCATGGAGGCTTTGGAAGCTGGTCAGTGTTCTGCTGATAGGTCTGATATAGTTACAAGGGTTTTTAACATGAAGCTGGATGAGTTATATGCTGATATAAGGGATGGAAAAGCTTTAGGCCCGGTGAGAGCAGCTTAGTTCTTATGGGTGTTTCGTTTATGCTGTCTCTTTTGCTGGGCCCTTATTGAGTTTACTTTATGACCGTGTCCATTGTTTCCTTTTTGGGTCTATGTATGAAGTTTTGTTTCTTTTTCTCTTCTGTTTTGTAGTGGTTTACACTGTGGAGTTACAGAAGAGATGACTTCCGCATGCTGATATGCTTGTGTGGCTTGATTCTCCAGACCGTGCTCATCAGGATGGTTCGTCGGATCTCTCTACAAATTTTATTGAGAGTCTTATATCAGCGGAGTTGCTTGATGTTTGTGCTGACCCTTTAGCATATGCCTTGGTCGATGAGTTCATGGTTCATGGGCCTTGTGGATGGATGAACACAGGGTGTGCTTGTATGAAAGAAGGTCGTTGTTCGAAGAATTTTCCAAAGGGTTTTAGGGACCATATGACGATTGGTAAGGATGGGTTCCCTTTGTATAAGATGTGTGATGATGACCGTTTTGTTATGAAGGGTGCTCATCGGTGGGATAACAGATGGGTGGTGCATCACAATGTTTCAGTATTGAAGAAGTACCAAGCGCACATTAATGTGGAGTGGTGTAACAAGACACATTTGGTTAAATATTTGTTTAAATATATCACGAAAAACGGTGATCGTGATAGGGTGAGGATGGAGGTCCCTTGTTCTCCAGATGGTTTAAGACATTCGGAATCAGCACTTGGCACCGCTGATCCGATGTCTTGAACCCTTGGTGTTGATCCTATCTGCACTACTGATCGTCAACCTGCTGAAGGGGGTGCTCCTATAGGCAGTGGTTGATCCCCAAATCTTGGCAGGGGTGAGATCAAGGAGTATATAAATTGCTGATATTTGTCTTCTGGTGAGGCGATGTGGAGGCGCTTTTCTTTTGACTTGCATGTTCGAATTCCGTCTGTGGAGCGACTTGAGATCCATCTTCCAGGCATGAATAGAGTGGTATATTCTGAAGATGATGATCTTGGTGATTTGGTTCAGGATGAAAATGTTAGAAGCTCTCTTACGGAGTGGTTTATTATGAATCAGAACAGTGTTGGTTGTCGGGATTTAACCTACTGTGAGTTCCCAATGAGGTTCACTTGGTACAACGAGCATAAGAAGTGGGAGACGAGGGGTCGTGGTGAGAAACTTGGCAGAATAAGGTATGTGCATCCAACTACCGGTGAGCTGTTTCATTTGAGGATGTTGTTGATGTCTGCTCGTGGTGCACGAAGCTTCCTTGATTTGAGGTCATTTGGAGGAAGAACATATTCTACATTTTGTGAGGCTTGCCGTGCTCGTGGGTTTCTTGGTGATGATGCGGAATGGGCTCACGTGTTTGATGAGATGATTCTATGGGCATCCTCTTATCAGCTCAGGAATCTGTTTGTGAAGGTGTTGATGTTTTGTGATGTTGGTCATGCTGCCGGCCTCTCTAATAAGTATTGGAAATATATGACAGATGATATTGTTGTTAGACTGAGGGCTGCACTTCAGAATTTCAGATATGTGGTTCCGGATGTTATGTTACGGGTTCATCTCCTTAAGGAGCTTGGGACACTTTTTGCCAGCAATGGTGGTTCCATTAGCTCTTAAAATCTTCCACCTGTTGTTTCAGCCGATGGGGATGTTGCGTTGAATAGACTTTTGTTTTGAGCAGACATGCTATGATGTTGAAACCTTCCAAAATAAAACTCAGCACATACGTGTACGTTTTGGCCTTACGGCGTTAACCACACTCCTCTCCATTTTTTTACTTAGTGAAAACTACGCCCAGTTAAGCCTGACCAAAGCACGTTCTATTCAAGCCACTCTCCTGAGATTTGCTTGTGTAATTAATCCAAAGCTTGCTGGTTCAGCGGCATGATATTGGTATATGTACAAATGGAGTTCACAATCATTGTAATAAAAGCGGCGCAGCAAAGCGCGCTGTCCACTTATAGTTTTTGTTCATTAGGGACCATCTTAAAGCTCTAATTATTGACACAATGTATCTGACATGTGTGTATGAACATATGTAATCAGGCATAAAACAATAGTTCACATTTTGGGACTCACATGCCACATACTACATCGGATAGAAATAATTTAAACATCAAAGATGCTCTACTTGATGAGACGAAGAAATTTCATGTTAAAATATTTTTTCTTTAGGGACCATCTTAAATCTCTAATTACTAGCGTCATGTATCAAACATGTTTATGGGCGTCTAGAATCAACCTATTGCAACAGTTTGGATTTTGTGACTCAGATATCTCATATGACCAATGTTAAGGAAATCGGTAACTGGTAACTGCTCGGTCAGATAGCGGGTAGGGATTAATCGTAAATCGGCGAATTAATCAGAATTAATCGGTCGACTATTACTCGGTCTATTTTTCCATATATATATATCAGATTCCCACTGTTGACACCAGATTTTGGGTAGAAATTTTTTTAGTTGAAATGATCCTAAATAAACATACCCAATACCAAAAAATGTATGTATCATCAAAGAGAACAACTTTGATGTTTCGTCAATCTCCATCCGAGTTCATCTTGAAACAAGTGAACTGGGTCCTGGTCCAGATTGATGACATGTCACCAGTTATTAAGCGATCATTATAAAATTTAATGAAATAATGTTTAACATCATAGTTATTTAAATGGAGAGATTGAACAACTTTGATATTTGGATTATACCAATCCAAGGTCATATGCGGCATGTGAGTTTCAAATATCGAACTGGTGTATGTGTGTGCCCATACATGATTGTCTGATACATGATACCAGTTATTAGGCCTTCAATATGAACTTTAATGAAAAAAAACAACACTAAAGTTCTTCACCTCGACAAAAAGAACAAATTTCATGTTTGGATTGTTTTAATCCAAGGTCATATGTGGCCTATTAGTTCCAAAACCCGAACTGATGTATTAGTGTATGACAAGAATTATTATGTGCTCTGAAATATTATACATTCAAAAAGTATGGCAACAATCAGTATGTGATCTAACCTGTAAGACTTATAATAAAAAGTAATCAGTTGAATGTAAGAGAGAGTGAAAAGGCTCCCCCCATTTAACGGGACAAGTGTCGATTATCGGTCTGACAACCGATTAATCGGTCTAACATCCATTAATCGGTCTGATTGTCCATTTAATCGGTCTAGCAAGGTAATGCAGCGAATACGTGTTATTCGATTCGGTCACCTCATGAGCAGTGATTAATCGGCCTATTAACTGATTAATTCGGTGAATTCTTTAACAGTGCAGACGACCTATCGGATTATTGTTATTGTTCCGAGAAAAAGTTAGTTTCTGACTCTTTTCCGTATTCCACCAAACCTATGGGGTCACACACTTAAAGGTAGTTGACTAATTGAGTACTAAAGAAATATGAGCAGGTAAGAAGAATCTCCAAAGCAGTAGGCTGCTGAGAATTGTCGCTAGATCGAATAGTATTTCAAAGTATTTTGGGAATCACATGAACCACTTAGGATGAACAGATCCTCGATAAATGTGAGGAATTATCTGCAGGGTGAAAAGAAGCTGCAAGGCAGTATGCACAAAGGATTTACAAATCAACGGAGAGTATTTCGAGAAATCTTGTAAACACAAGAGCAGCTGGGATTGTATGGATGAACGATGGTGCAAGCAGTTATCCATAATATCTTATAAGTGGTAGGGCATAGCAAGGGTGATGGGCACACAGAGTCTCGGCAATTTATCGGAGAGCATCTTTGGGATCTTCTGGTGAATCAGGTCATCATCTGTGACGAGGGCTCTCCGGGAGGAAGCAGTCACGAGAACCTAATGTCAGAGTTAGCAAAATCTTTAACCCGAAAGAGAAGAGAGATCAGAGTCCTAGAGTAAGGGTGCGGAGAAAAAGATCCTAATACCATCCCAGTTGCATTGTGGGCCCGTAAACCACACACCAAAGTTAGCAAATCAGTTTTGCAAAGACTAGACTAAACTTTGACCAAGGAGTGGAAAGGGGGTATCCTACAGGCAGTCGGCTCTGATACCAACTTGCGACGCCCTGATACGTCCCAAACGTATCTATAATTTCTTCTTGCTCCATGCATGTTTTGTGTTACTTTGCCATGATTTGCTTGAACTTTCATACACTTTTGAGCATATTTGGACTAATCTATTAACCCAGTGCACCCAGCTGCCAGTTGCTGTTTTCTGCTGTTTTTGTATTTCAGGTTTTCCAGCCATTAAAAGTGCTCCAAAAAATCCAGGAAAATCAGATAAAAAATCAGCGTCGCGGAAGCTTCCGGAAACACCAAAGAAGCGGAGGGGGGCCACCACAGGGACTCCAGAAGGGTCCCTGGCGCGGCCCCACCCTAGGCCACGCCAGGGGGCCTCCTGGATGCCCTGTGGGTCCCATCGACATCCCCTTCGCCTATATTTACCCCTCGGGGTGGAAACCCCTAAGACAGACTCCTTTTTCGCGATCTCGCCTCTGTTCCGCCGTCGCCGCCGTTTCAAGATCGGGGCTGCCCGGAGAAGCTGCTCCGGCACCCTGCCGGGAGAAGCTACCCCCTCCGGGAGACCCTCCATAGCCATGGACGCCTCCCATATGTACCGTGAGTAGTTTCCCTTGGACCATGGGTCCGTGACCAGTAGCTATGTGATCTATCTCTCCCTCTTTTGTGCTTCCACTTTCGAGTCCTCGTGAGCTGCTTCACATGATCGAGACATCTATGTAATTTCTGCTGTTGCTATGTTGAGTTTGTTGGGATCTGATGGATTATGAGACTATGTTCAGATTGTCATGAGTAATATATTTGGTTCTTCTCTTTTATATTTTGTTCTTGAGTAAATTCTTGCATGTTCTCCGTTGCGGTATTTGCTTTGGCCAAGTATTTTATTTGCAACTCCAAGAGAGAGCGTTATGCTCGATTGTGGGTTCAGGCCCCTGATGTCTAGCTTGAGTGACAGAAACATGAGACTAGGGGATGTGCTGTTGCCACCAGGGATAAAACAACGGTGCTTGTACTTGCGGGTGCAAGGATTGTTTACTTTACGCAAAGTTCTTTTAATGCAGTTGTCTGTTGCTTTGAATTACACTTTGGGTGGGATTCGCAACTTAATATCAGCGAGATGTTCTGGATAGATATCTCAAGGTGGATGATTCGTAGTAGATGCAGATGGATTTCGGTCTACTTACCTTGGCGTACTTCCATTGCTTTTGAGCCTTACTTTCTTTGTAGCATAGTTAGCATTGCGGTGCCTTCATAATCCTGTCAATTGCCCAACTGTGATTTGTTTACCTCGCTAGCACTTTTATCGTCTTTTGGGAGAGAGACATTACTAGTGAAAATCACGGGACCCCGGTCCATCTTCATATCATTGTTTACACCCTCAATTTAATTTCAGTCTTTACTTTCAGTTGCCACTATCATTATCTCTTGCGTTGATCCTTTGTAAACGACAAGGCCGGAGGAATTGACAACTCCTCTGTACTCGTTGGGAGCAAAGTTATTTGTATCTGTGTGAAGGTCTAGGTGAAGTAGCAACCTTGGCGCCATTTTTCACTTTACCACCTTCTTGTATCCTTCGGAGTCCTACGGGAGACAAATCTTGGTATCTTTTCCAAGGGAAAACTTGCCGCTGCACTATATCCAACCCTGCACTTGGGGTAATCAACGAGGGATTGAAGAGTATTAACACACTCTTGCCATCAGCAAGTTTTCTGGTGCCGTTTCCGGGGACTCCAGCCTACAAGATAGGGGAGTTGCACACTACCTTTTATCTTTGCTTTTTAGTCTTGTTTGTTTACCTTTCAGTTTTTACTTTTGTGTCCCTTATCAAAAATACCTGTTACCTTGTCAGTAGTTACCACTATGGCTGGTCCTTTTGCCTTTGGTGAGGCAGAAGTGCTTACCGTTACTCAAAGAGGTGGTGAATGTTTGAAAGATGCTTGGTATAGAATTAATGATTCTCAAAAAAGAGCCACCAAGAAGCAATCCACTACTATCCTGCTTAGAAATTTTTATGTTGGGATTACTTCTTGGAATAGGTTTATTTTAGACACTGCTATCAATGGGAACTTCATAGAGGCCCTAGTTTGGGAAGCCCTTAATGTTATTGAAAATCTTGTTGGAAGTCTCCCCATTGTTAGTATTAAGGAGGATATTACTTTAGCTCACATTATGAGAAAACTTGAAAAAATAAAGCTAGAGATGCCAAGTATCGATAGGGTGAATGAGTTGGATCGTAAGATTCAAGGGAATTTTAATAGGCTAGATAATTCCATGCAGAAAATTGTCAAAACTTTGGAGACTATCAAATCCCTTGATGAAAAGTCTTCTAGGATAGAAAAGATTGAGGAAGTTATTGAAACTTTAGGAACTACCTTTTCCTCAATCAAAACCAAAAAGGATGAAACTCCAGCAAAGAAGGAACCTAAGTCCGTTTACGTACCCAAGGTTCCCCGAGCTAAAGCTAGCACACCTAGCGCCAAGAGAGTTGAAACGGTGAAAACTTTGGAGGAGACACCTATCTTTAACTTTAATGAAACTCCGATTGATTTCCCTCCTTTTGATTTTATTCCCAGAAGCATTTTCATTCGTACTTTATTTGAGAAACCTAAAACCAACTAGTTGTACTATTTAAGAGCTTTTTGATGATCTTGATGATGGTTCAATGGATACAACTTGATTTTCTGCTTTAAGCCTAGCTAATGGCTCTAAAGAAGCGCTTTCGGGAGGCAGCCCGCAACGAATTTAGGTTTTTCTTTTTGCTTTTGTTATGTTCTTAGTGGTCTTGATGATTTTTACTACTGTAGCAACATCATTGTATCTTTACTTTTCAATCTTTGTGCCAAGTTTAGCCTCATACGGCAAGGGAAGTAAAAGTTGTGACATGCTGTCCAGAAAACAGATTCTGTCCTCGTGACTAGAAAAATCAGAGAAAAATCCCGGTTCATTTTTTTGAGATGATTATTTTACACAGCGTGCTCTATACAATTACGAAACTTCCGTATGTTCTGAGTTTTTTGATTTGAGTTGCATAAGTATCCCTAAAAAAATCGTTTCTACCTGCTGTTCTGTTTTTCACAGATTCTGCCACGTTTTGTCTCTCTTTACTTTTGCAAACCTTAAGCTTGCTTTTTATTTGCAAAAACTTTTTGGCAATCTTGGGAAACAGTAACTCTTCAAGTTTATCTTTATTTCCAGTAAGGGAAAAAATATTTTATTAGGGCACTAACCTCTCTAATCAGCCTACAATGAGTTATTTCGGAAGGGAGTTTTCAAGTGCGCGATGGAGGATGATGAAAGAAGATTCAGGAGTGTCAAACGCTCAAGCTTGGGGATGCCCATTTGCACCCCCAATAAATATTCAAGAAGACTCAAGCGCCTAAGCTTGGGGATGCCCCCGGTACATCCCCTTCTTCATCAACAATCATCAGTTTGTCTCTCGTTGCACTATATTTTTATCACTTCATGCGTTATGTGCTATGCTTGGAGCGTTTCGCTCTTTACTTTTCTAGGTTTGTTTGTTTTCTTTGCTGTAGTAACAAGTTATATCCCAGCTTACTTACTCTTTTTGTGTGGGAGAGATACACGCTCCGCTTGAATTAGAACTCCTCATAGGATTTGCATGCTTATTCTTTTAGCTGTGAGATGTTCTTTTTCTTTTCTTAGCTGCTGCTCTGTTTAGTGTAGTGCTTTAGTTTTTCTAGAGCTTTTCTTTTGTCTTAGGTTGAACTTTCTATAGGTTGCATGTTTTATCTTGTTAGAGAGTTTGCCTGTTGCATTGGGTTCTGTGTCTTGACTGAAATTAGGTAGTTAAAGTTGTTGTTCTCTTTGTAGTAGTAACTTGCAATAGTTTTGAGGTATTGATTAGAGTAATGTTTGAACTTATGGTGTCAAGAGCTCTTGCCTATTAGTGATAGATGTCATATTTTGGGCAATCCGTGTTTATTTTCAAAACCTACAAAACTAGTTGAGAACTCTAGCTACTAGATGGATCACTAACCTCTGTAGGGTTCGAATATTAGAGTACACTCACGTACCATGAGTCGAGGATGTGTAAGGATAACCAAACCCCCATACACTCCTCCTTGGGGTACCTGTCTCTTTGTGAACCTCCTGATTAGATTGAGAGTTACCGATAATAAGTGCATGAGTTCTTCGGACTAATATGAGTATTCGAAAGTTGACACTTCCACCCACCTATACTTTTTCTAGCCTCTCCTGTGCCGTGCATTGCTTTCTTCTCACTCCGAGAGTTGGCGTCCACCATACCTACCTACAAGGCATTTCCATAGCCTTTCCGAGATACATTGCCATGCAACATCCACCTTCTCATGACTTGATCTTCATGTCATACATGCTACTTGCTTGATCGATGAGCCGCATGCTAGTTGGGCCTTGCCCTAATCATTGCTACATGACGCGCTAGTATCATTGCATATCCTGCTATCCTGGCAGAAGCATACATTTGCATCATGATAGTTACATTTTCTTTATGTGAGTACCTTTGTAAAGTGTGAAAGATCTCCTATATTGTTGTAAAATATAGAGTATTGCCCCTAAAGTGAGGAAAAGATCCCAAAGAGGACACAATCAAAAGATCCCAAAGAGGACAAATGAGAGTTAAATAGAAAGAGCCATTGAGGCCACCAAAAAAAAGAGAAAAAGAGAAAAGAAAAATAAAAGAGAGAAGGGGGCATACTACTATTCCTATTGAGAGATCCACACTAGTACTTCATCTTCTATCCCTTGTACTCCATAGAGATCATCATCATGCATATAGCTATGTGGGGACCCTTCACACTATAGAACTTGGCTTGTATATTCCAATGATGAGCCTCCTGAAACGAGCTCTAGGTCTTCTTGAGCAAGCAAGTTAGATGCACCCCCACTAGTTCCCTTGGAGAGATTTTAGCTCACATGTGCATCCGTTGCATGGAAATCCCTACTCCTCACATCATATCTATCATATGGCCTTCTCTCGCCTATGATTGTCCTCATTGATGTGAGCCTTTCACACCTTTTTGTCTTCCCCCTCCACCTTCTTTCTGTTTCGCCTTTTAGGTGTCAACTTTCTTGCTCACGCTCATCCATTGCATGAGTGCTCAAAATATCGAAAGGGAGTAGATCAGTTTGACTTGTACCTGGCTAGTGGTCTAGGGACGAGTCAAGATAAGAATCCAAAGGAGACTAAGTGTGAAACTTTAGTAGATAGTTGTTCTCAACAAAAATACTTTTTTCTCTCGTATTTCCCTATCCCTTTCTTGCACGCAAACACCATTTGGAGACATTCGAGTCACGGACAACAAGAGCTCTTGTACCTATTGTTCTTTTGTTACTTGTGTCAATGCTAATATAGACTCTTGCTTGTTAAGACTTGAATTGAATTGCATGCTTTGATTGCTTTACTTAAAAGTCCTTTTATGATTGTGTGGCATGTCACCACAGAAATTATGCTTGTTATCATTTACCTACTCGAGGATGAGCAGGAATTAAGCTTGGGGATGTTGATACGTCCCAAACGTATCTATAATTTCTTCTTGCTCCATGCATGTTTTGTGTGACTTTGCCATGATTTGCTTGAACTTTCATACACTTTTGAGAATATTTGGACTAATATATTAACCCAGTGCACCCAGCTGCCAGTTGCTGTTTTCTGCTGTTTTTGTATTTCAGGTTTTCCGGCCATTAAAAGTGCTCCAAAAAATCCAGGAAAATCAGATAAAAATCAGCGTCGCGGAAGCTTTCGGAAACACCAAAGAAGCGAAGGGGGGGCCACCACAGGGACTCCAGAAGGGTCACTGGCGCGGCCCCACCCTAGGCCGCGCCAGGGGGCCTCCTGGCTGCCCTGTGGGTCCCCTCGACACCCCCTTCGCCTATATTTACCCCTCGGGGTGGAAACCCCTAAGACGGACTCCTTTTTCACGATCTCACCTCTTTTCCGTCGCCGCCGCCGTTTCAAGATCGGGGCTGCCTGGAGAAGCTGCTCCGGCACCCTGCCGGGAGAAGCTACCCCCTCAGGTAGACCATCCATAGCCATGGACGCCTCCCATATGTACCGTGAGTAGTTTCCCTTGGACCATGGGTCCGTGACCAGTAGCTATGTGATCTATCTCTCCCTCTTTTGTGCTTCCACTTTTGAGTCCTCGTGAGCTGCTTCACATGATCGAGGCATCTATGTAATTTCTGCTGTTGCTATGCTGAGTTTGTTGGGATCTGATGGATTATGAGACTATGTTCAGATTGTGATGAGTAATATATTTGGTTCTTCTCTTTTATATTTTTTTCTTGAGTAAATTCTTGCATGTTCTCCGTTGCGGTATTTGCTTTGGCCAAGTATTTTATTTGCAACTCCAAGAGAGAGTGTTATGCTCGATTGTGGGTTCAGCCCCCTGATGTCTAGCTTGAGTGACAGAAACATGAGACTAGGGGATGTGTTGTTTCCACCAGGGATAAAACAACGGTGCTTGTACTTGCGGGTGCAAGGATTGTTTACTTTACGCAAAGTTCTTTTAATGCAGTTGTCTGTTGCTTTGAGTTTACACTTTGGGTGGGATTCGTAACTTAATACCAGCGAGATGTTCTGGATAGATATCTCAAGGTGGATGATTCGTAGTAGATGCAGATGGATTTCGGTCTACTTACCTTGGTGTACTGCCCATTGCTTTTGAGCCCTTCCTTTCTTTGTAGCATAGTTAGCATTGTGGTGCCTTCATAATCCTGTCAATTGCCCAACTGTGATTTGTTTACCTCGCTAGCACTTTTATCGTCTTTTGGGAGAGAGACATCACTAGTGAAAATCATGGGACCCCGGTCCATCTTCATATCATTGTTTACACCCTCAATTTACTTTCAGTCTTTACTTTCAGTTGCCACTATCATTATCTCTTGCGTTGATCCTTTGTAAACGGCAAGGCCGGAGGAATGGACAACTCCTTTGTACTCGTTGGGAGAAATGTGTGCAAGTCCAAGTTAAGTAGCAACCTCCGCACCATTGTTCACTTTACCACCTTATTGTATCCTTCGGAGTCCTACGGGAGACAAACCTTGGTATCTTTGCCAAGGGAAAACTTGCTGCTGCACTATATCCAACCCTGCACTTGGGGTAATCAACGAGGGCTTGAAGAGTATTAACACTCTCTTGCCATCATGCCCCCAAAATCAAGTCGTGTACAGTAATCATACACGCAAGGTACACGACTGAGATCAGGGACTCATGGTAAGATATCACAAAACAACTCTACAAATAAAAATAATACAAGCCAGGGGCCACGAGGGCTCGAATACAACAGCTCGAGAGCACAAGTTAGCGGAAGCAATAGTATCTGAGTACAGACACAAGGTACACATGATCTGCCTTAAGAAGGCTAGCACAAAACCAACAACGAATCGAAAAGGCGAGACCTCCTTCCTGGGAACCTCCAAACTACTCCTGGTCAACGGGGAACTCGACGTCGTAGAAGGCATCGAGGATCTTCCTGTTTCGATGGTCGGCATCGGGGATCTTCTGCTCCTGGACTCCTAGGCTCCAACGTCGACTGTTGCGGACGATCAGGCAAAACAGAAAGGGGAACTAAAGCAAGGGTGAGTATCTAGCATACCCGTGAGTCTTACGGCCGCTACTAAGCATTTATGCATTTGTATCAAATAGAAAGGGGAGGCTGTATATAGTGGACTGCAAGGTAGAAATTGTAATAAGGCTAAGAAGCTAGGCCTATCGAAGACTAGAATCTTTCGACGAGTCTTGCAGCACAAGAAGAGAACATCCAACAGTTCATATAAAGCATAAAGTAACAATGCAGCAGAAGTTGTTGCAACATTGTATAATAGTAAGTTGTAATAATTAACAATTAACAATGCCTCCGAGTTCCATTCCTCGACTTCCCTGCGAGGAAGAAGACCTGGAACCATACAGTTTAATAGTACTAGTTTGTAGTGGTAAGATCCTGCTTCAACATAAAGCGTCCTATTACCGTGGACACGGCTATTCGAATAGATTAAACTCCCTGCAGGGGTGCACTACTGTTCAGCCTGCATGCTCGGGTCTCCAGGGTGGCGGGAACCTTGTTAAGAAATGCCCCACCAAAGCTATCCGACACGGCGCAACCCATCCTAGGCTCAACAGAGAGGTCATCCCCGGACTATATCCTGTGCGCTCAGGGGTCTAGGTCCCTCACCCTTCCACGCTCCTGCACGGTGCGAGTCTGGCCGGTGAAGCAAAAAGGAAATCCAAATACACCTTCCGGATGAAGAAGACACACCACTTCCCGGCAATCAGGCCGCGATACTACTGACGTCTGAAGAGATTTCTAATGAACTACGACGCTGGGGAGCCCATAACTCCTTATGCCACGTGAAGGTAGTGAGTACAGACCAACGGGCCTCTCAAGTCATCCACCGAACCATTTAGCATTTTATTATTATCTCGCAGACAACCGTTAGCGCTGTCTGACTAACAACACAACGGACAACGAACAACAACAAGGACCACCAGTAACATCGGGGCCTGCCCTGTCGTCCCGTCAAAGCACGTGGTTACCAATAAGGTGAACCGTCTCCTTACCTTGTCTAGCGTGTGCTCTTGGTAGAGCTCGACTTTTCATGGTTTCGTAACTCTCGCGAGATACGAGCAGGGGCCAAGCACGCCAGTACCGTCGGTCGTACCCTCCCTGTCGTTCCCGACGCAATACCGATCGCGGGCACCGTTGGGTCACCCGACTACTTACCTTTAAGGACGCCAGTTGATTCGAGTGCCTACCATTAAGTGAAACCAGGAGGTATCACCCTCGTTGGTACACTTAAAGAGGTTCGATAGAGACATCAACGGAATGAACTAAAGAGGTAAACCTCGTATCATCCCGGTGATGCTACGCTACTGAGCCGACGAGAGTGAAATACGAGTCCATCCACTCGCAAGTCAAACTCGAAGCGACTCGGCAGAGTCTCGCCGTTGTAGGTTCCCTAGGGCGTCTGCATTGATCCGTACCCGTTGCAGTTATAATATTTGTAATCCGCGTTCACTCACCATAGTGATCACGGCCCAC
This sequence comes from Bromus sterilis, assembly GCA_950022295.1. Lineage (NCBI taxonomy): Eukaryota > Viridiplantae > Streptophyta > Magnoliopsida > Poales > Poaceae > Bromus > Bromus sterilis. The sequence continues at coordinate 274,058,919 of OX465599.1, read as the reverse complement.
TATTCTAAAACTAGCTAACAATGCGCAGGGTTCACTGCTGAATATAATATATATTTATAGGCAGCATAGGATAAAGGAAGGCACATCAAGGGGCGACAATGAAAAGCTATGCAATTGAATAGGTAAGCAACGTAGCAACATCAGTAACAATGCCTAGTGGGAGAAAAGTACGAAAAGATAGGCGAAATCTGGGGAAGGAAAATGGCTCTGCTTGCCTGGAAGCTCGATGGTAGGGGTACAGTCGTGGACGACGTAGTCGATCACACGGGCGTCGACAGCGGTCGTCGGGTCTATCGGACAATAAGAGGGGGGAGAAACAATAAATACATGGCAATAATAGCAATACAAATACAAGACATGGCAAACACAATCTTAACGGTGTTTAACGCAGTGCAAGGTGTATTGCTCGGAGCGGGAATTCATCTGGAGATTAACTACCAGCTCCGGGTGATTACCGGACAGATGATCCGGAGGGGAGGGTTCCATGTCTGCAGTTATAGCGACATTTGGCCGACATGTGGATAGTGTATCCGTGCTCGTTGATCCATTTAGAACAACTTTCATATACAGAACATTTTCATCCGAAAAGTTTTACCGGCACCGGGAATTACCGGACAGTGCAATCGGAGGGGTAATGTCCCGTGTGTGGTATGTTAGAGGGGTGTGGTGGGCGTATGGATAGCCTATTCTTATATGTTACATTTTTCTGATTAATTTTCATGTATTAAGTTTTTTGATCTGTGCTACGGTTTAAAAGATATTAATTTCTAAAGTTTTAATATAATTTAAAAGAATTTTTGATATTGTTTTATTATTAAAATGTAGCATTATCCAGAATAGTGTTTTTGACTGAGTCAACCGTGACAGGTGGGACCCCACTGTCATAGGGTCATAATAATTGAACATATATTTAATTTTTTAATGACCTGGGCCCATCTTTCAGCCACTGATAATCTTAATCCCATTTTATTTAGTTAATCAGGGGGTTAAGTGGGCTGGACCCACATGTCATATGGAGGGGTATTTAAATTCATTGTATTTAATTTAACATAATAGAGGGCCCACTTGTAAGTCAAAGAATACTTAGCTAATAGTTCTTTAATTTAATCCATTGGCCTTGGGCCCACTTGTCATAGACACATGGGTATTTCTATTTTATTTAAAATCTTAACTGGGAAAGGGGGCCACATGTCAGTGGGGGGTTAAGGGGTTTATCTCTTTTAATCTTGTGGTTAGTGGCTAATAAGGGAGTGGGGATTGTCCACGCCCGGGCCGGCTGTGAACGCCGTCGACAAGGCCAACGGTGAAGGACGTTGCGGCGAGGGGGGAACGACTGCGGTGGGGTGCGCGGCGAGGCACACGCGGAGGGGTGCGCACGGGGGGCGCAGTGCAAGGGGAAGGGTGCGGCGTGTCACTCTCGGACATGGCGAGCGCGGTGATGGCTGGAGCAGGGGCTTCGCGGCCATGAGCCAGAGCGTAGCCACAGTGAGGGCGCGAGCGGGCACGCGTGTAGGCTCACGAGAGCGCGCACGGGCCGCACGCGACACAGGGCGCTGATACGCAAGAGATGTTAATTTCTTCTCGCCCTTCGTTGGTTACCCCAAGTGGAAGGTGAGATGTAGGATAGCAACAAATTTCCCCTATGTATAGGAGAGGGTTTGTCTCCCGTAGGACTCAAAAGCAGCAAAGTAGGTGACAACGGCGCTAAAAATTAGCGGTTGACGTGGACCTGCACCCAACGAAGTTTAGAGAGGTTGTCAATCTCTCCGGTCTTGTTGTTTACAAAGGATCAAACATAGAGGATAATGATAATTGTAGCAACTTGAAAGTAAAAGAAAAAAATAAATAAGCATAGAAACAGTGATGATAATATGGAACGGGGTCCCGTGATGTTCACTAGTGATGTCTCTCTCCCAAAAGACGATAAAACTACTAGTCGAGGTGAACAAATTACAGATGGGCAATTGACAGGATTATAAATGCAACACAATGCTAACTATGCTACAAAGAAAGAAAGAGGCTCAAAAGCATGGACAATACGCCAAAATAAGTAGACCGAAATCCAACTTCATATACTACTAATCATCCACCTTGAGATGTCTATCCAGAACATCTCGCTGGTATTAAGTTGTGAGCCCCAGCCAAAGTGTAAACCCAAAGCAACAGACAACTGCATTAAAAAGCACTTTGCATTAAGTAAACAACCCTTCAACCGCGGTTACAAGCACCATTGTTTTCCTCCTTGTGGCAACATCACATCCCGTAGACTCATGTTTCTGTCACTCAAGCGTGTCATCAGGGGGCATGAACCCACAGTCGAGCATAACTTTCCCTCTTGGAGTTACTACCTACTACTTGGGCCAAAGCAATAAACAGCAACGGAGAACATGAAAGAATTACTTCGGAACAAAAATATAAAAGATAAGAACCATATATATTACTCTATCACAATCTGAACATAATCTCATAATCCATCAGATCCCATCAAACTCAGCATAGCAACAGTAGAAAGATTACATATGTGCCTCGATCATGTAGGGCAGCTCACGAGGTCTAAACCATGAAGAACAAACAGGGGAGGAGAACATCACATAGCTACTGATCATGGACCCATGGTCCAAAGGAAACTACTCATGGTACATCCGAGAAGCGTCCATGGTGAAGGGGAAGCTCCCGGAGGTCGATCCTCCCTCCGGCAGGGTGCCGGGAGGAAGTCTGCTGGCGCTCCCGATCTTGGAAGCGCGGCGGCGGCGGAACAGAGGCGAGATCGCGGAAAAGGGTTCTGTCTTCAGGGGTTTCGCGTCACGGGGAATAAATAGGCGAAGGGGGGCCGCCAGGGGGGCCACCAGGAGTCCAGACGCCCCCTGGCGCAGCCAGACCCTAGGCCACGCCAGGTGTCCGCCTAGGTCCCTGGTGGTGGCCCTCGGCCCTCCTTCGGGGTTCCGGAAGCTTCCGTTGCGCTGATTTTTTATCCGATTTTTCCCGAATTTTTGGAGCACTTTTAATATGGGGGAAACCTGAAATATAAAAACAGCAAAAAAACAGGAACTGGCACTCTGGTGCACTGAGTTAATAAGTTATTCCAAATATGATCAAAAGTGTATGAAAGTGTATCTAGATCATAGCAGTATCACACAAAACATGCATGGAGCAAGCAGAAATTATAGATACGTTTGGGATGTATCAACATCCCCAAGCTTAATTCCTGCTCGTCCTCGAGTAGGTAAATGATAACAAGCATAATTTCTGTGGTGACATGCTAGCAACCATATAAGAACTTTGAAAAGTAAAGCAATCAAGGTATGTGATTCAATTCAAGTCATAACATGCTAGAGTCTATATTAGCATTGAAACAAGTAACAAAAGAACACTAGGTGCAAGAGCTCTCGCTCTCAGTGACTCGAATGTCTCCAAATGGTGCTTGCGTGCAAGAAAGGGGATAGGGAATACGAGAAAAAGTATTTTTTTGTTGAGAACTCAATCTACTAAAGTTTCACACTTGGTCTTCTTTGGAATCTTATCTTGACTCGTCGCCAGACCACTAGCCAGGTACAAGTCAATTTGACCCACTCCTTTTCGATATTTTGAGCACTCATGCAATGGATGAGTGTAATCAAGAAAGTTGACACTTAGGATGGCAAATAGAGAAATAGGGTGGAGGAGGAAGAAAAAAAGGTGAGAAAGGCTCACATCAACAAGGACAATCATAGGTGAGAAGACCAAATGATAGATATGAATTATGATGCGAGGAGTAGGGATTGCCATGCAACGGATGCACATATGAGCTTGAAAGCTCTCCAATGGAACTAGTGGGGGTGCATCTAACCTACTCGCTCATGAAGACCTAGAGCTCTTTTGAGGAGTCCCATCCTTGGAATATGCAAGCCAAGTTCTATACTGTGAAGGTCCCCACATAGCTATATGCATGAATGATCATCTCTATGGAGTACAAGGATAAGAGGGAGTACTAGTGTGGATCTTTCAAAAGGATAGTAGTGTTGCCCCTTTCTCTCTTTTTATTTCTTTTTCTCTTTTTTCTATTTTTTGTATTTTTTGGTGGCCTTAATGGCTCTTTCTATTTAACTCTCAGTTGTCCTCTTTGGGATCTTTTATTTTGTCCACTTTGGGATATTTTCCTCACTTAAGGGCAACACTCTAATTTACAAGAGGGTAGAGAAGATATTTCACACTTTACAAGGTAGTCAAATCATAAAGAAGATGTAGCTATCATGATGTATGCAATGTATGCCGCTGCCAGTGTAGTAGGAACATGTATGACATGCAGATCAAGTCATGAAGAGGTGGATGTTGCATGGAAATATATCTCAGAAAGGCTATGGAAATGCCATGATTGGTAGGTATGGTGGTTGTTTTGAGGAAAGATATAAGGAGGTTAATGATGACAGAGCGTATCATGCCAAGGGTTTGGATATACCGGCGAAGGTGGACGCCAACTCTCGGAGTGAGAAGAAGGCAATGCACGACACAAAAGAGGCTAGCAAATATGAGGAGGTGGAAGTGTCAACTTTCAATAGTTACATTAGTCCGAAGAACTCATGCACTTATTATCAGTAACTCTCAATCTAATGAGGAGGTTCACAAAGAGACAAGTACCCCGAGGAGGAGTGTATGGGGGTTTGGTTATCCTTGCGCATCCTCGACTCATGGTACATGAGTGTACTCTAATATCCGATCCCTCCAAAGATTTGCGATCCATCTAGTAGCTAGAGTTCTCAACTAGTTTTGTAGGTTTTGAAAATACACACGGATTGCCCAAAATACGACACCTATCACTAATAGGCTAGAGCTCTTGACACCAAAAGTTCAAACATTACACACATCAATACCTCAAAACGATTGCAAGTTACTACAAAAATTAAATAGCAACCTCAATTACCTATTTTCAAGACAAGACACAACTCAGTGCAACAACCAACTCTTTTAACAAGATAAACATGAAAACTAAAGAGAGTTCCAGCAACAAACTAAACAAAATCCTAGGCTCTTGCTAAAGACAAACTAAGAAAAAAACTAAACATGGCAGTAGCTACGAAAAGATAAAGAACACACAACAGCAAAAAGATAAGCATGAAAATCCTATGATGTGTTCTAGATTAGAGTGGAGCGTGTTTCTTTCCAACACAAAGTAAGCTGGGGTCTAACTTGTTATGAATAGCAAGAAAAGCTAAAGAAAACTAAAAATAAAACCTAAGAGCGAGACGCTCCAAGCATAGCACATAACGCATGAAGTGATAAAAATATAGTGAGACGAAGGACAAACTGATGATTGTTGATTGAGAAGGGGATGCACGGGGGCATCACCAAGCTTAGACGCTTGAGTCTCCTTGAATATTTATTGGGGATGCACGGGGGCATCCCCAAGCTTGAGCGCTTGACACTCCCGGATCTTCTTTCATCATCTTCCATCGCACACTTGAAAACTCCCTTCATACATAACTCATCATAAGCTGATTAGAGAGGAAAAACCGTACTATTAAGAGGGGTTTGCTAGATGAGATCTTAGTCGAAGTGAATTTGCTCTGCTCAACCTAAACCCACGAAATCCTACCGAGAGAAATCTTACTGAGTCGAGTGAATAGCTCGAAGGCAAAGTCATCGCACTTCGTGCCTTCGAGAGAGAACTCGTTCCGTAAGTCAGCTTACTTGTTCCTCAAGTAAAGTTGCGCAGTGATTGGAATTCGACCGTTGTGGACACGCATCAAGCGGTCGCATCGGGTCACTTCAGTCATTTTACCCATCGGGACCGCCAACTATAAATACCCCGCACCTACCCGCCATTTCGGGTTGGCTGCTCCACTGAAGATTCTAAGACAGAAGTACTGTGAGCATCCCAAGAGAGATTCATCGAGAGAAAACCATAACCCAAGTCTGAGCTGACTTGAGCAATTCACAGAGACTTAGGTCGAGATTAGCCGATCTTTTTATCTTGGAGAACTGCAAGTCTCCTAGGCGGTTAGGCGTCGCCTGTCAAGCAGTCGAAGAGTAATTGTCGCTGTTGAAGGAAGTTTGTAAAGGTCTCAGAGATGTCCTGAATCATCTACCACGAGTATAAACTGGACAAGCTCGACGAGTTTGTTGCAGTGGAGAATAGGACGGAGAGAGTTTTGCTCCAGGTGTTCAATCACCAGTCCCTCCAACCAGACGTAGCACTTTGCAGAGTGTGAACTGGTTTACCAAACATCGTCGTGTCAGGCTCGTTTTCCTTCTCGCATTTACATTAATTATTTACTCGTTGCCTGTTTGTCTTTGATGTTTTCCTTCTCTCCCTATCCCTTCGAGCCATGCAATTCTTTCGATACTGTATTTCCTTCGAGATGCCGTTAGTCCTTCGAAGTTCGCATGAATTCCTTCTAAGTTCCGTAGAATTTTTAGAAGTGATCATTCACCCCCTCCCCCTCTGATCATTCTTGAGCTTTTAATTGGTATCAGAGCTAGGCACTCCCTACGCTTTGCGTATTTTGGTCTAAAAACCTGGAGTGTTGTCAAGAATGTCGTTTGCAGCTGTTCGCTCGGGGGAACCTATTACTATTTTGTAACACTCTCACTGTCGGTGAACAGTAATCACCATTACTGTTCCAAAATTTTTCTTTGAGCAACTTGGTTCATTTCAAATTCAAATTCCCCTTTTGATGTTGTTAAGCAATGTGAACCATGGGCCTTGATCATGAAAATTCAACACAAGTCCAAACCCATAACCAATTGCAAACAAGGCAAAGCTTGAAATGCTTTTGGTTGAATATTAAAAATATTGTGACAATAAAATCTTTTCCAAAAATCTTGGAACCATTTTTATAAACTCCCAAATAATCATTGGACCATGCCAATGTGGTCATGAGTATTTATTGTGCTATGGAAAATTCCAAACAAATAATAACAGTACTAAAACAACATTATTTTCCTTTTGCAAATTCCAAATAAATATCTAGTGACTTTATAAAGTCTCAAAACTTTTTGTAGCCCTCTGGTATGATGTTGTATTAATTATGGTGCATGTGTCATATTTTTCTAAAATATACAAGACATCAAAATAAATGCTAACAGAATTTTACAGAAAAGGAAAAGAACAAAAAAAGGGGCTCCGGCTATTTGTCGCACGGGGCAAAGCCCATTGATCTGGCCCACCCGACCCCTTTTCTTTTTTTTTTCTCCCCACCTCCTTCCTGTTCCTCCGACCCGGTTGGCCACGGCAACCGTGGCGTTGCCGTCGGACCCGGTCGCGCGGCGTCGCTACAGGAGGAGCCGGGGAAGGATAAGGCTACCCCCCAAGCCCTAGATCGGAGTCCGCCCCCTTTTCTTCCTCGCGTTCGCCCAGTTTTTCCCCTTCCACCTCGCCCTTGCTCGCCCGGCGGAACAGCGGCCGCGCCACCGCAGCCACCGTGCTCGACGACCACCGTGGGCATCGACGAGCTGTCCTGGAGCCTCCTCGGGCACCGCATCGTCTCCCCTGCGCGTGAATCAGGCCGGGAAGCTCTGGAGGTGACGCCCCCTTCGCCACTTCGTCGCCGCGGCCGCCGGCGTGCATCGACGAATTCGTCGCTCGCGCGCCACCCCCGCCCCCCTCAAGATGCTCCTCATCACCCCGGTGAGCTTGCGCTCGATTTCCTCCTCTCCCCGCTCTTCTTGATGCGCGGGAACGCCACCCCCACCGAACCAGTGCCCCGGCCGCCATTAACATGGAGCTCGATCTCCCGAGCTAGTCCCGCCAAGCCCCCCTCCACCCGTGGCCGCGCCAAGCCCCCCCTTCACCTGCGCCCCAACCCCTTGCTGCACGCCCAAGCACAGGCACGCCTCGCCTCCCTGCCGGGGCAGCGCCGCCGCGATAGGCTCGTCGCCGGCTTGCTCGTAGCGGGAGAGGCCCTCCCTGTTTACTGGTGGGGTTACCCACTGACATGGGGCCCCCACCACCCCTAATCCCCCTAATTAAACAGAAACAAAAGAAATAACCCCCTAGTCACTGACTAGTGGGGCCCCCCTGGCCTTTGTATTTAATAAAAATAATTTTATTAAAATTGTTACAATGACAAGTGGGACCCCACTAGATATTTGTTCTATTAAAAGAAATTTAAAAATTGTTAGTATGACATGTGGGCCACCCCACTGTTTTTATTTATAAAATGTTTTATTAGAATTGAGAGGCTGACATGTGGGCCCCCCATGTCAGCTTTGACTGGTCAAATGTGCTGTGGATAATGTTTCCGTTAATTAATAAAATAATTCAAAAATGTTTTAGAAAATGATTTAAAATGCTTAAAACTTTAGAAAATCATAGAAAATAAACCGTAGCTCAGATCATAAAAGTTTATACATAAAAGTTGATCAGAAAAATATAACGAATACGGATACGCGATCCGTTGGTCTACCACCCCCCTCTAACATACCGAACATCGAACTGTCCCCCTCTGGACCGTCTGTCCGATGATTTGTCCGGTACTGTTAAAAGTACCCGGATGAATTTATTACGAACACGAATGTTGTTTGGAATAGATCAACTACCCCGGATACATCACCCACACGTCTGTCAGATGTCCACGACACCTCCGGCATGGTACCTTCCCCCTCCGGACACCCTGACCGATAAATGCCCGGAGCTGGCAGTTCATCCCCGGATGAATTCCCGCTCCGAGCATAATACATCGTACTGCGTTAGTACACCGATAGAAATTCATTTGTCATTTCATGCTTATGTTTGCTATGATTGCTTTGTATTTACTGCTTCTTTCCCCCTTTATTCTTCGGTAGAACCCGTTGCTACCGCCGACTACACCACTACTTGGTACGACTACTTCGTCGACGACCCTACTTCTACCGTCGAGCTACCAGGCAAGCAGAGCAATTATCTTCCCCAGATATCGCCTATCTTTCCGTACTTTTATTGCACTAGGCAAGTTTACTGCTGCTGCTACGTTACAATCCTATTCAATTGCATAGCCTGTTTTTGTCGCCCCTTGATGTACCTTACTTTATCCTATGCTGCCTATTATATATATTATATTCAGCAGTGAGCCCTGCGCATTGTTAGCTAGGATTAGATAGCGGGCCGTGATCACTCAGGGGAGTGACGTGGATACAACTTATTATAACTACACAGGTACAGTACAATGCAGACACCGCCTCAGGCCCCCTAGCTCGGCTCTGCCGAGCCACCATCAAGTGTGAGCTATCAAGGAGTAATCCTTGTACTCCACTCGTTGCTGACTCTGTATAGTCGCTCTAGGTACTTGAGCAACGGTTGTCCTTAAAGGTAAGAAGTCGGGCGACCCAACGGTGCCCGCGAGCGGTATTGTGACGGGACGACAGGGAGGGTACGACCAGTGTACCGGTGTGCTTGGGCCCTGATCGTTGGCCGCGAGAGTTACCAAACCACGAAAGTCGAGCTCCTCCAGGAGCACACGCGAGACAAGGTAAGGAGTCGGTTCACCTTGTTGGTAACCGCAGAGACTTGGTGGGACGACAGGGCAGGCACCGATGTACTGGTGGTCCTGGCTGCTGTCGTTGTCTGCGGGTCAGTTAAGTCGAGGCAACGATAACGGTTGTCCCGCAAGTTAATAAAATGCTAAATGGTTCGGTGGATGACTTGAGAGGCCTGTTGGTCTGTACGCACTACCTTCACGTGGGATAAGGAGTTACGGGCTCCCCTGCGTCGTAGTTCATTTGAAAGCTCTTCAGACGTCAGCAGTATCGCGGTCTGATTGCCGGCAAGTTGTGTGTCTTCTTTACTCACGAGTGGTGTTTGCTTTTGCTTCCTGTCCAGCCTCGCACCGTGCAGGAGCGTGCAAGGGTGAGGGTCCTAGACCCCTTGGCGCATAGGATTTAGTCCGGCGGATGGCCTCTCTGCTGAGCCTAGGATGGGTTACGCCGTGTCGGATAGCTTTGGTGGAGCGTTCCCTAACAAGGTTACCGCCACCCTGGAGATCCGAGCGTGCAGGCTGAACAGTAGTGCACCCCTGTAGGGAGTTTAATCTATTCCAATAGCCGTGTCCACGGTAACAGGACGCTTTATGCTGAAGCTGGATCTTACCACTACAAACTATTATTATTAAACTGTATGGTTCCGAGTTCTCTTTCTCGCGCGCATGTCGAGGAGGGGATCTAGGATGCATTGTTAATTATTACAACTTACTATTATACAATGATCAGCAACTTCTGCTGCATTGTTACTTTATGCTTTATATGAACTGTTGGCTATTCTCTCCTTATGCTGCAAGACTCGTCGGAAGATGCTAGTCTTCGTTAGGCCTAGCTTCTTACCCTTATTCCGATTTCTATCTTACAGTCCACTATATTTAGCCTCCCCTTTCCATTTGATACATGCATAAATGCTTAATAGCGGACGTAAGACTCGCGGATATGCTAGATACTCACCTTTGCTTTATTTCCCTTTTTCGCTTTGCCTGATCGGCCGCTGCAGTCGACGTTGGAGCCCAGGAGCAGGAGTACCCCGGAGGCGACTACTACGACGTCGAGTTCCCCGTCGACCAGGAGTAGTTCGGTGGATCCCAGGCAGGAGGCCTCACCTTTTCGATCGGTATCTCTGATGTGATTTGTGCTAGACTTCTTAAGGCAAAACTTGACTAACTATGTCTATACTCAGATATTATGGCCTGTATAACTTATGTATTCGGATCCTTGTCATCCCTAGTATTGTAACATATTGGTTTATCCTTTTGTGTTTAGTGTTGTGCTGTGATATTCTCACTGTGGCACCCTAATCTCAGCCGTGTACCCTGCGTGTATGATTACTGTACACGGATTGATTTTGGGGGCGTCACATATTTACAATGGGAAGGACTATCCCTATTGGAAGGACAAAATGAAGAGGAATATCATGGCCATCAACTCTGCCACTTGGGAAGTTGTCAAGAATGGTGTATCTGTCAAAGACAAAAATTCTATCACTCCTGAAGAGGCAAATAAGATGGAACTCGATGCTGAAGTCTGGGTTTTCATTACAAATCATCTGATTCCAGAGAAATATCATGAGGTCAAGAATATTTCTTCGGCCAAAGGTGTTTGGGACTATCTCGAGAAGATTGGTGAAGGTGTCTCTACTCAGAAAGATGCTCGTATCGACACCCTTCGAAGCAAGTTCTATCGTTTCAAGAGGCACGAGGGAGAAAAAGTTAACTCCATATACAGCAGACTCACTGCGTTGTCAAATGAACTGATTTCCCTCGGTGTCGAAGACATTACCAATCGGATTATTGTCAGAACTTTGCTCCGTTCCCTTGATGATTCCTTCGATCACATTGTGCTGATGATTAAGGAAAGGACTGATTTCAAGGATCTAGTTCCGCTGATATTCTTGAGAGAGTCAACACTTTCGAGATGGAAGAAGATGAAAAGCGATATGTTAATGGGACTCGAAGGAAATCTCATGCGCTAAAGGCCAGAGCTTCACATCACTCCTCTCCTGAAGCAAGTTCTGAATCTGGTGGTGCCACTGATGACCCCGAGAATATTGGAAAAGATCTGGCAATGATAATGAGAAGATTCAACCGCTTCGAGAGAAGAAACTCCTCTTCACCAAAGAAAAACTACTCTTCAAGACATTCGAGCAATTCATCACAGCATCGATCATCATCCAGAAACTCATCAGCGAAAGATAACTGTTGCTACAAGTGCAAGAAGCCAGGTCACTTCATTGCTGATTGTCCTCTCTGGGAAATTGAACATAGATCATAGCATTCTCACAGCAACTCTTCGAGCAAGTCACACAGATCGAGAAAAAACTATGAGTCAAAGAGATATGATTCAAAGTCCAGAAAAGACAAGAAAGATGGTTCTGATGATGAAAAGAAGAAGAAGTATCACAAGCATCGAGAGAGTTCTTTCTCGAAATCACATTCCTCTCGACGAAAGAATTCGCACCGTGCCAAAGCCTATTTGGGTAAAGAGATGAACTCTGAAGATGAAGCATCTGGTTCTGAAGCTGAATCAAACTCAAGATCTGGTTCTGGTTCTGGTTCTGAATCTGATGGTGTTGCTGGTCTAGCATTTGCTTCGAATAAGACTTCAAGTTCATTCTTCACCAACCAAAGCAGTGAAGATGAATCTCCAGCTTACTGCTTCATGGCCAAGGCTAAGGTATCCTCATCTAAGAATTCCTATGATACTTCTGATGGATCTGCTTATGAAAGTAACTCTAGGATAAGCTATGCTAAACTTTCCAAAATTGCTTCTATCCAACAAGATGAACTAGATTCTCTAAGTGAAACTATTCAAAAATCTGAGACTTTGTTGATCGATGAGATTGAGAAAGGTCAAACTTTGACAAATGAGCATGCTTCTCTGAAGGAAAAGTATGATGAACTTTCCTCTCGGCATGATCTTCTCTCAGTGGACTACGAGAAGCTAACCTATGAATTCCTTCAAAGGAAAATGGCTCTCGAGAAACTGAGAGAGGCTAATGAAGAGATGGAAAGTGTCAATCTCACGCTCATGGCTCAACAAGGCTCAGAAGCTCAAAATGAATCTACTTCACCTTGCTTAACTTGTTTGGAACGAAGTAAAATTGAGTCTATTTCTGAGAGATCGAAAGAAAAGCAACCTATTGTTATTGATGATACTAACCCCTCGAACGAGGAAATCATTACCGAGGAACTCCTCAGGTTGAGAAATTTATTTGAAACAGGCATGTTCAAAAGTGTGCAGGGACACCAGTACTTATGTGATATCCTATGAAAGGTTCTCCTTCATAGGAATCCTCGAAACGAAGGAGTTGGTTTTGTAAGGAAAATCAACCCTGATGGAACCTACTAGGAACCCGAGCAGTATCCTAAAACTGTCTGGGTTCTTGCGAAGGAAAATCCCATTGATATTGCTAACCTTTTAGGTTTCAGTTGCAAAATTGATAAGGCTATTGTTGATGAATCACTTGATTCTGATTAAAATCTTATCAAAGATCAGGAAGGAAAGGTGTCGGCTGTATTCGTTGGTACTCCTCCGAAGAATGGTTTCTATAAGCGACAGATTTTGGTTCGCAAATATCTCGTAGAAAAACTGCCCCCTAACCATTCTATGCAGGGAAAATCCTCGGTACCACCGAATCACTACTATTCTCTCGAGGATAGAAATGAACCCTTGGTGCCTGCTTCAAATGTTCCCTAGAAGGAATACTATCGTATCGATAGAAATGTTTATCATCATCGTAACAATAATACCAAAATTGTTGTTACCCATCAATACTCTAACCCCTCGTCGAGGAATTACATTTATGTTGTGCTTAATGGTCCTGATCGACAATATAATCTTGTTCGCTATAATATCGCTGCATCATCTAGCTCTTCCATGCCTTCTAAGTCACCTGCTCGTTTGTGGGTGGTTAAGAAGAACTAATTCTTCTGCAGGGCTATGTCTCCGGTGGATCCGAATGGGTCATGGATAGTGGTTGTACAAATCATATGACCGGAGACAAAGATTTGTTCACCGAAGACAAACTTACTGAATCTTTACAGAGATATATTACCTTCGGTGACAACAACAACAAAGGAAAAGTACTTGGTTTGGGTAAGGTTGCTATATCGAAAGATAAGCATATTGATAAGGTTATGCTTGTTCAATCACTAGGATATAATCTTATGTCTATCTCAAAACTTTGTGATATGGGTATGCTTGTACTGTTTTCTGCTTCTCGTTGTGTTGTCTTTTCACAGGATGATTATTCCTTCGTGTTCGAAGGATATCGCAAAGGTGATCTTTATATCGTTGATTTTTCTTCGGGACCTGCAGTGTCCACATGTTTAATGGCCAAAGCCACTTCTGGTTGGTTATGGCACTGAAGACTTGGTCATGCAGGAATGAAGAATCTTCAAACTCTTATCTCGAAGAAGAACATCGGTGGAATTGATAATGTAAAATTGGATAAAGATCGTCTATGCAGTGCCTGTGAAGCAGGAAAGATTGCCAAGAAACATCACTCAGCAAAAACCATCATGACTACTACTCGTCCTCTTGAATTGCTTTATATGGATTTATTCGGTCCTCAAAATTATGCTAGTCTTGGAGGCAACAAGTATGGTGTGGGTATTGTTGATGATTTCTCTCGATATACACTACAGGAAACATGAGTTTTGCCGTCAGCCAAAGCTGACGGCAAACTTATGAAAAGCTGACGACAAAGGCTTTGCCGTCAGCTCCACGACGGCAAACCTGTTGTCAGCTCGTCAGTCGGCAGTGAGCTGCTTTGCCGTCACATCAAGATCGACTGATGGCAAAGCCTTTGCCGTCAACCTTTTTGTAACGGCTGACGGCAAAGCCGCTCGTACGGTCAGCTCTGACTTAACCCCGTGGGCTGAGTTAACAACGTGCATTGCCGTCAGCTAGCCGTCTGGCTGACGGCAAAGCCCTTGCCTGGGCCCACATGTCAGCAGTGTGCCGTCAGCCAACCTACTCTTTGCCGTCAACCAAATGGTCACAGCCACAGCCCAGATTGCACAGGCTGCCGCCACGTGGCATCTTTGCCGTCAGCAAGCTGACGGCAACTCCTTTGTCGTCAGCAAGGCTCTCTGTATCTATCTTTTTAATTTGTTTTCTTTAATTCCCTGCATTTAAACAATAATATATATATATATATATACAGATATATTATAGCCAACATGATATATTATAGTCATCTCCATCCCACAAGTAATACAAAAAGTGCCAACATGATATAAATGTACAAGTCATACAAAAAGTGCCAATATGATATAAATGCACAAGTCATCTCCATCCCACAAATGTACAAGTCCACTAGCTAGTGCATACATATAGTTTAAAACAGCAACAAGTCGACTACATAATCACACACGTCTACAAAGGCCAACGCGTCTACAAGTCATACAAAGAGTGCATCCATCCTAACATCCTATATGTACAACAAGAAGCATCCATCCATGCATAAAGGCAAATCTGCAGATGAAAACATAATCATATGTTAGTTATGGAAAAGAAGAAATCCAAAATGATGAAAAGATGAAAATAAAAAGGAAAAAGAAGAACAAGGAGAAGAAGAGTAAGGAGAAGAAGAAGAGAAGAGGAAGAATAAGAATAAGATGAAAGGAAGAAGAGAAGATGGAGAAAAAGAAAAAAGAGAAAAAGTAAGAACAAGAAGAACTTTTCTTCTTTTACTTTCTTTTTCACCTCTTTCTTCTTCACTTCTCTCTTTTCCTCATCTCCTTCTTCTTATTCTACAATACTTGTTCTTCTTAGACCTCAAGAGCTAAATATATCTCATTTTAGATCTAACTAAGTCATTAATTCATTTTTGAGCTTTATATGCAAAGTATAAGTCATTTTTAGGTTTATAAGCCACTTAAGCTAGTAAATTCATTATTGAGCTTTTATAAGACAATTATAAGTCATTGTTGAACTTAATAAGCTTATAAAATCTAATTTGAGCTTTAAAAGCTTATAAAGCCAAGTTTGAGCTTTATAAGCTTATAAAGTCACTATTGAGCTTTTAGAAGCCAAGTATAACTCAATTTTCATCGAACTAAGCTATTAACATCATTTTTCAGCTTTATGAGCTTATGAAGTCATTAAGGAGCTATTATAAGCCAAGTATAAGTCATTTTTGAGGTTTACAAGCTTATAAAGCCGAGTATAAGCTTTATAAGCTTATATAGTCATTTTTAGCTTTTATAAGCCAAGAATAAGTAAATATTTATGTAACTAAGCTATTACTACCATTATTGAGCTTTATGAGCATATAAAGTCATTGATGAGCTTTATGTAACTTACCGGAGGACACCTCAAGGCTGAGAAGCGCCGCCACGTGGATTGCTCGGGGATTCACTAGGAGATTCTTGTGGGTTGTGAGATGCAGCTCCGGAATTATGCTGCAACAAAGGATGAGTTGCAATGTGGTAAGCATGATGACACTTGATGGTATAAGACCGGGCTATATTGATCATTGAAAGAAACTTACCGTTCCGGGAGGAGAAACGATAGGCGTCGGCATCGGTGGAGGGGTAAGACCTTGCTTCTCCCACATACTCTGAGAGTTATTTTTTGAGGACTCGAGCATATTAGCAAGTGAACCAAACATATGCATATGCATTCTTGGCGGATATATGCAAAAGTAGTAACTTACCGAGAAGAGGTCGTAGATGGCCTTCGTCTGGGAATTATTGCGTGCCCTCTCCTCCTCGAGTATCCTCTGGGTCCTCTCCTCCGCCAGCCGGTCCCTCTCCGCAAGCTGCTCCGACAACATCTCTTGTGTCGCCTGTCTCTCCCTCTGAATGGCGTCCTGAGAACACTCAACAATATAGCAATTATTGTCATCATCGCTACGTAGTCTAAAGAACGGAAAGAAAAATTGAGACAAAGTTATACCTGGATAGCAATGTCCACTGGCCGCGGGCGAGGTCGTACAGCAGGAGTGGAGCTCGTTTGCCTCGCCTTGATTTGAGGTAGAGTCTCCGGGCAATGTATGAAGCCATTGCACATGGAGGTGCTGCCATGATGCTTACCGCCACCAGAAATCATCAAGGCCTCCGGATCCATCTCCTCCTCGCTCGGGTCAATCTGAGGACCGCGTAGCTCTTTCGCCACCTCAGAATAGGCCATCATCTTGTGGTAGGCTGCAGCGCTGGTGTACGCCTCAACACCGTCTCCCTCGGAATATGCCGTCACTGTTTTGTACTTTCCCTTATGGGCCATGGCAAATGAGCGAAATCCCTTAGGCACAGGATGATTATGGTGCTTCGCCTACAATGAAAAGCAAAGAAAAGGCATGAAACAAATCAATTGATTAATGATGAAAGGACATGAAACTTAAAACAAAAAGGCACATACCCATTTTTTATCTTCCTCTTCCTCCTCATCATCATCGGTAACCTCTTCGTGTTCCACTTATTCATCTTCCTCCTCATCATCATCGGTAACCTCTTCGCGTTCCACTTCTTCCTCTTCCTCCGCATTGTCATTCTCTACTTCCATGTTTTGACCAAACGTAGAGGTTTTTCCGAAATGTTTTTTGGCCACACGTGTTTCTTGGAAGAATTATCCGTCGTATGTGTCTGGGTCTATGTGAGGTTGATAATCCTCTTCTTCATTGGGGGCAGGTAGTTTACCATGTGGCGGCACGTCATAGACGACATACCAATCTTCGAGATTCTTTACACTTTGGCAGGCCCATGGAAGATAGAAAACTTGTGTGGCCTGTTGAGCCACAATATAAACTTCGGCAACATTTAAACGGTTCTTCTGTTTAATTTCAACTAGCCCAACATGCTCATGAGTTCATCTAGTGTCCTTCGGATCGAACCAATGACATTTGAAGACAACGGCATTCGGAGGATTTTCACCATAATATAGCAGTTCGTATATTTCTTCAACTATTCCATAATACTCGACTCCTCCATCTATAGCGGACACACCGGAATTCGTTGTTTTCCGATATGGCATAGTTTGCTCTTTCATACCAGTACGAAAACGATACCCATTGATGTCGTATTTTTCATATGTATGGACCTTAAAGTCAAAACCATTTGCGATTTGTCTCAATTCAGCGTCCATCGACTCTGAATTAGCCTACAAGTTGAAACGGAAAGGCTTGTTGTATTAGTCGGTACTGAGACGACGAAGAAATAACAATGGCCTGTATATCATATCAGAAGTACCGTTTGTGTAAACCAAGAGATGAAACCGGGATTGCCGCCTCCCCGCTTCTCAAGAAGATTAATCTCTTCGATGGAGTCTTTTTCGATCGCCACTCCATTCGAGAATTGCGCGACGAATCGACTGTATCAAATAATTAAGAGAAGTTAGACACACAACTCGGCAAGAAGTTGCATAACAATTAATATGTACCGCGCACTTACTCGATGTATGGCCGCACTTCTGTCATGTTGGTCAAGATATACAATGTAATGATGCTCCATTCCTCGAAGGTCAACGTCTTTTTCTTCATAACCCCACAAGGTGCGAGGCTCCCTTTAAAGAGTTTGAACTTGGATTCATGTCGCTCGGGCTCGCCAGTATCGTACCGAGGCTTTGGATTATGCAAACTGTAATTAGTGGCAGCATAGTGTGCTGTCACGAAGTTTGCCGCTTCCTCGTCAACGAATGCCTCAGCCATTGATGCTTCAATTCTCCGTTTATTTTTACATTTTGCTCGAAGCGTCTTCTGCATTCTCTCGGTTGCATAGCACCAACGGTTTTGCACAGGGCCACCCAATCTTGCCTCCATCGATAGATGCAAAATCATATGCTGCATCGGATTAAAGAAACCCGGTGGAAAGATCTTCTCTAACTTTCATATCAACTCCGGCGCCAGTTTTTCCATCAATTCTATCACAATAGGCGATAATTCTTTAGCACAAAGAACATGGAAGAAATAGCTTAGCTCTGCCATTACTAGCCATTCATCCTCGGGGATGTAGCCGCGCAACATCACCGACATTATCCGCTCAAGCCATATGTGCCAATCGTGACTCTTCAGCCCAAAGATTTTCAACTTTTCAAGACTTGCTCCCCTTGCTAGATTCGCTGCATACCCATCGGGGAACATCAACTTTTTTCACCCAGATGAGGATTTCTCTCATGTGTTCCCTTTTAAGATTGAACCATGCCTTTCGCTTCTCCCAATTCTTCTTCCCTTTCGGTTGTCGCATGTTCAGTGAATTCCTATTACACAGACTCTCCTGATCGACTCTAGCCTTAACATTATCTTTCCCCTTATCAGTGCCGAACAATGTACCAAAAAGGGCCTCACCCATATTTTTTTCAGTGTGCATCATGTCAATGTTGTGTGGAAGAGCAAGGTCTTTGAAATACGGGAGATCCCAAAAGCATGGCTTGTGGGTCCAGGCGTGTTCCGTATTATATCCCAAGAAATACCCTGGCCGGTTCGGATCAGGCTCTAGTGAGTTCAACTGATCAAGAATTTGTGTGCCCATCATCATAGCTGGTGCCTCGTGCTCGACAACTTTACATTTGGTGAAATTCTTCTTGTCTTTTCTGAATCCATGGTCCAGAGGCAGGAATTGTCTATGCAAGTCGAAGCAAGAATACTTGCGACCCTCCGGCAGCCAATGAAACTTAAGAGCAGACTTGCATTGCGGGCATGGGAACCTTCTGTGCACGCACCATGCAACAAAGAGTGCAAACGCTGGAAGGTCATGCATGGAGTACATCAACCAAGCATGCAGTTGGAAGTTTGTTTTGCTAGCTGCGTCATATGTCCGGATCCCATTATCCCAAGCTTCTTTCAACTCATCCATCAGTGGTTGCAAGTACACATTCATATTTTTTCCGGGATAGTTGGGCCCCGGAACTATCAACGTCAAGAAGATGTGCTTTCTTTGCATAAGTACTCCAGGGGGCAGATTGAGGGGCATGATGAATACGGGCCAACAACTATACTGGGTTGCCGTCATACCGAAAGGATTGAACCCATCGAGGATAATGGCGAGTGCCACGTTTCTTGGGTCTTTGGCTTTACCTTCTTTATGTATTTCATTGAACATCTTCCACGCTTCACCATCAGAGGGGTGGGTCAACATCAAATTCCCGTATTCATCTGTAGCACGTCTAATTCCATCTCTGTGCCATGTCATTTGTTTTGCTGTTTCTTTAAGCATGTAAAGCCGTTGAAGTCTTGGTAAGATCGGTAGGTACCGAAGAATGTTTACGGGTATTTTGCTCTGCGTCTTCTCACCAAGACCGTTGTCTACGACAATATACCTGGAGGACTTGCAGCGTGGACAAGAATTATCATCCGCATACTCATGCCTAAATAAGACGCATCCTTTCTCACAAGCATGTATCCGCTCGATGGGCATCTTCAGTGCACCGAGTATTTTGTCTGAGTGGTATAGGTTTGCACAAGTTGAATTGTGCCTTAAGAGCCATTGTTTGTGCGATGGCATCTAGTTGACAAAGCTTGGTGTGCGCATGCAGTGGGAGTTTTGAAGACTCTAGCATGGCATAAAAGGCCTTGGCAGTTTCCTCCGGTTCTTCGTCCTCAAGACGAGCATCGTTGTAGTCATTGACCATGTCTTCGATCCCTGTACCACAATCCTCAATGCGCTGACGCACTACCTCATGTCTGTCACGTTGGGCCGACTCGCCATGAAATGACCACAACGTATAATCAGGCATGAAACCACGTATTTGCAGGTGTTTACCCATTACATCCTTTGTCTGTTGTGAATAGTTCTTACATCTAGTGCAGGGGCACCATGTTCTTGGTTGGCCAGCACTAAATGCAACCTCTAGGAACTCCTCGGTCTTGGCCAACCATTCCTCAGTCATATTTTTTTGACTAGGGTGACCGGTGTACATCCATGCACGATCATTCATTCTGGCTAGCTAGCTAGTACAAATTAACACCAGAAGGCATATAATTAATTACGGTGATACGACATATGCACACTAGCTAATAGGTAAAGATAGGTCCTAATCCCACCCGAGTATGTGCAGATTGGATTCATTTCCCCATCCTCTCCTCCCGATCCGACGCAAAATTTCGACAGCACCTCCCCGCTGTTCTCCTGATACACGTCTCAGCATAAACCGAGAGGATGTGTACCCGGAGAACAACAAGGTGGCGCTGACGAAATCCTGCGTCCGATCCGGAGGAGAGCATATATGGGGAAATGAATCCAATCTACACATACTCGGGCTGTCCATGGATAACGTTGGACAATTCGAAAGAATCCAATTATAAATATGCAAATGAATGCATATTTATAAATGGAATCTTTCGAACGGGAGACGCATATGGGTTACGTGACTTGCATGAGTTGAGAAGGAAAGAACTAGCTACGCCTATCTTCTAGGTAGGGTGAAACTAGGGTAGGGTGAAACTAAGAGGAGAGAGACATTTGGTGTCCCAGTAGGAAAAACTGCTAGTCACGGGAACCTATGCAATTAAATAAGGCAACCTTAGCAACAACAAGCTAAGCACCAATACATTGGAGACTATAGTTACTTAACACATTTAATACTCTTAGCACCTCACTTAGCACCTTTGTTTTTTTAGATAAATAAGAGCTCTTGCCCCCGGTTTCATATCACCGAAATCAAATAGTACTAACTATATATCCTAATTAGTAGTAACTAATTCCTAAATCTAACAAGCCCTAGCCCTAATCTACTAACAAATCTAGCTAGCTAATTTCTTTAACTAAATACTTATAAGCTAACTAAAATTTATCATAAATAGAAACAAAATTGAATCCTAATTAGTATACTAACTAATTTCTAAACCTAACAAACCCTAGCCCTAATCTCCTAACTGATCTAGCTAGCTAAATTTTTAATTAACTAATGATAAGCTAACTAAAATTTAACATAAATATCTACTTACATTAAATACAAACAAAAATGAATACAAAATAGAAAAAATGCAAAAAATGGGAGGGCCGGTGCTCACCTGCAGGGGGGTCGACGGCTGGGGGAGAGGAGACCGACGGCGCCGCCGAGACCTAGAGGGGGAGGGCGAGCAGGGGAGGTGACGGTGGCGGCGACAAGGGGAGGTGACGGCGGCCCGGCGGCGGTGGCGTTGACCTGCAGGGGATAGAATGGAGGGGGCGGTGAGAGGTGGCGGTGGCGCGGCTAAGGAGGGAATGCCGTGGAGGCGTCAGCGGCTCACCGGCGCGTGGAGGTGGCGGCGGGTCACCGACGCGTGCAGGGGTGGCGGCGGGGCGCAGCAAAGGAGATGCGGCGGCGAGATGTGGAAGGAGTGGGGGGTTGTGGAGGCGTGGAGGAGGCGGCGGGTCACCGGCGTGGGGAGGTGGCGGCGGGTCACCGGCGCGTGCAGGGGTGGCGGCGGGGCGCAGCAAGGGAGACGCGGCGGCGAGATGTGGGGGGTTGTGGGGGTTAGGGCTGGCCCGACGTGGGTTAACGACGCTAGCTGCTTTGCCGTCAGCTGGCTGACGGCAGAGGCTTGGCCGTCTGCTGGCTGACGGCCAAGCAGCGGGCAGTTAAGCCAGCTCCTCCTGGTGGGGCTAGGTTGGTTGTTCGCCGTCAGCTAGCCTGTTGCCGCCTGCTTGAATGGCATCTGCCGTCGTTGAACTGGCTGACAGCATAGCTCCGTTTTGCCCACAGCCAGGTCTTTGCCGTCAGCTTACCGTCTGGCTGACGACATAGTTTGCTTTGCCGTCAGCCCCGACAGAAAGCTGACGGCAAAGCACAAAGCTGACGACAAAACTCCTTTTTCCTGTAGTGATACTTGGGTTTTCTTTCTAGATGACAAGAGCAAGGTTGTTGAAATTTTCAAAACTTTCGCAAAGAGGGCTCAGATTGAATATGAATTATCTCTCAAGCATATCAGAAGTGATAATGGTACTGAATTCAAAAACACTCATATCGAAGAATTTCTTGATGATTATGGCTTCACTCATGAATTCTCGGCTGCTTGCACACCGCAACAGAATGGTGTGGTCGAGCGAAAGAATCGAACACTCATTGAAATGGCTAGAACAATGCTTGCTGAATACAAGACTCCTATCAGGTTCTGGGCCGAAGCAATTAATACTGCATGTCATATCATCAACAAGGTTTATCTGCACAAATTTCTGAAGAAAACTTCACATGAACTCATCACTGGTAAAAAGCCAAATGTTTCATATCTCAGGCTTTTTGGTGCTCCATGTTACATCAGAGATATGAATCATAGCTCCAAGTTTGCCCCAAAGGAACATGAATGTTTTCTCCTAGCTTATGGTTCAAATTCTCACACTTACATAGTTTACAATTCACATCTTGGCAAAGTTGTAGAAACTGTAAATCTTCGATTTGATGAAACTAACGGCTCTCAAAAGGAGCAATTACCTCTTAACCTGGATGAACCACCTTTGGATGAAGTAATCAAGTACATGGCTATTGGAGATATTCGGCCTGTCGAAGGAAATGCACGTCAAGCCAACAGGGATGATGATGGTCCAATGTTCCCACACATAGCCCGGGGCGCTGGAGATCAACATTCTGAAGCAAATGATGTACAGGTCGAAGGAGAACACATAAACGAAGAAAATGTCCAACCCGAAGGAGAAGATGAACCCGAAGGAAATGATCCCGAAGGACAAGCTGATCCTGAAGGTCAAGCTGATCCCGAAGAACAACCGGATCCGCAAGATGATGAAGGAGTTTTACCTCGTGTTCGAAGAAGAGTGGACGTCGACTCAATTCTCGAAGAGATTCGTTTACTAGGTCGTCCCACCACTCGTTCTCGTACTCGATTAGCTAACTTCTGTGGAAATTTTTCGTTTGTATCCATGTTAGAACTATCGAAATTTGATGAAGCCATGAAGGACACAGACTGAATGACTGCAATGCTCGAAGAACTTAATCAGCTCGAGAGAAATAAAGTCTGGTCCCTTGTCGATATACCTGATCCCAAGAAGCATAATATCATTGGTACGAAGTGGATTTTTCGCAACAAGCAAGATGAAGATGGCATTGTGGTAAGGAATAAAGCTCGACTGGTTGCAAAAGGCTACACCCAAATCGAAGGTATTGATTTCGGTGAGACTTATGCTCCAGTTGCTCGACTTGAATCCATTCGTGTCATGCTTGCTTTTGCCAATTACAATGGTATATTGCTATATCAAATGGATGTCAAAAGTGCATTTCTTAACGGTGAAATCGAAGAAGAAGTATATGTTATGCAGCCACCAGGTTTTGAAGACCCGAAGAATCCTGAAAAGGTGTACAGGTTGCACAAGGCCCTATATGGGTTAAAGCAAGCACCTCGTTCTTGGTATGAAACACTGAAGGATTTTCTTCTGAAGAAGGGCTTCAAACCAGGAACAACTTATCCGACTCTTTTTACTCGTCAATAGAAAAACGATCTTTTTGTGTGTCAAATTTATGTCGATGATATTATTTTTGGCTGTACTAACCCTAACATTAGCGAAGAATTTTCTTGTATGATGTCGAAGAAATATGAAATGTCTATGATGGGTGAATTGAAGTTCTTTCTCGGACTTCAAATCCGTCAACAGAAGAATGGGACTTTTATCTCTCAAGAGAAGTATCTCAGAGATTGCCTGAAGAAGTTTGATCTTGTCAATTGCAAAACTATCAAGACTCCTATGCCTACGAATGTTCATCTATATGCAGATGAGAAGGGCAAACCTTTCGATCAGAAGAAATATCGCTCGATGATCGATTCGCTTCTTTACCTTTGTGCATCTAGACCTGACATTATGCTATCAGTTTGTATGTGTGCTCGTTTTCAGGAAAACCCGAAAGAATCACATCATATTGCTGTCAAACGAATCCTTCGATATCTGGCTCATACACCAACTTTGGGACTATGGTATCCCAAGGGTGCCCAGTTTGATCTCGTTGGATATTCTGATTCTGACTGGGCTGGTGATCGAGTCGACAGGAAATCTACCTCAGGCACATGTCATTTTCTCGGTAGATCTCTTGTGTGTTGATCTTCGAAGAAACATAATTGTGTATCTATTTCTACGGCTGAAGCCGAGTATATTGCTGCCGGTTCATGCTGCAATCAGGTTCTGTGGCTCAAGCAAACGCTGAAATATTATGGTATTCTTGTGAAGAAAATTCCATTGCTATGTGACAACGAGAGTTCTATCAAGATTGCCCACAATCCAATGCAACACTCTCGAACGAAGCATATTGATATTCGTCATCATTTCCTTCGAGATCACGTTCAGCGAGAAGATATTGTTATCAGCCATGTTCGCACCGAAGATCAATTGGCTGATATCTTTACGAAGCCCCTAGATGAAAAGAGGTTCTGTGCACTAAGGTGTGAGTTGAACATATTGGACTCACGCAATATGCAGTAAGATAATAACTATCGGTACTATGTATTATATGTTTTCTTTCTAGGTTGTTTTCTTACGTTAATTTTCTGTCGTGTTTCTTTTTCGTTTGTTTTTGTTTGTTTGGCGTTGTCCTATACACTTATCACTCCGAGTCTTTGTTCTCTTTGTTTTTTCCCTCGGATTGATTAAGCATCGGACCCTGTTTTCCCTTAATTCTATCCCTACCCCATCTTTGCTTTTCTCTCGTGAACATGTATATTTGTACTCGATCAAGATTCCCTTCGAATGTCATTGATTCCGAAGAAAAATCTATCAAAATTTTATCTACTTTAACACTCGATGTTCGATGAGTTTGGTCTCGGACGTAGAGCAACTTTCTTTCGGTTCATTGGGATTTTTTCGCGATTACCGCCACAAAATCCGTCCGTTGAATGCGGAGAGACGCGGAATCTGCGCCGTTGGATCAGATCTGACAGTTTCGTCAGACCCCTCCCCTTATAAATACTGATCCACCACACCAGCACTTCTTACGCAATTCCCTCGACTTCATCCTCTCCGCTCTCGAAGTTCTCTCTCGCACGCCGCCGTGCTGTTCGTCGCCGTCGACTCTCTCACCGCTTTGCTGCCGGAAGAAAGTAGCCGGAGACCTGCCCGCCGACGAGGAACTTCATCCGCATCGCCGTAGCCGCCGCACATCGCCAAGTTAGGGTATGTGAGGCTCTGGACGCGATTCCAATCTCATTTGTTCATCGTGACCAAGATTTTTCTTGATTTTCTTTTATTCTAGGTCTGTTTGATCTGTTCGGATCATTGAACTTTGCGATCAGTTTGTAGGATTCTCTGTCGATTTCAAATCTGCTCTAGGTAAGAAATACTTCGGATTCTCTCCCTGGACATATCCCACAGAGGCGTGTCGATAAATTTATGCTTGTGCAATTCGTTCATACTAAGTTCTTCGTTAGATTTACACTGGTTGGAAATCTAGCCTAGCACTTCCATGAAAAACTTGCTACAAGACAATTCTCTCGATATGTTTGCTGTGTTCAAAATGTTTTTCCTCGAAACCAGCTGGTACTTGTTCACAACTTTCCTATATTCCCTCGTACTTATATTTTTCGCAGGAAAATGTCTGGGAACGAAGGAAATGTCAGAGTACCCAAGCGTGTGGGAGGCCGAACAAGAATCACCAACAACTCTGAAGGATTATCAGAGGAGTTGATCATTGAAAAGAAATTGAGAACGCCTGAGGGCTCAGAAGATGAGCGTACGAGAGAAAACCGTCTGCAAGAGATTCGAAGGCTTCAAGCTCTTCGTTGGTATGAATACAAGTCTCTTATCCCTCGCTGGGAGACACTTTTTGCCCTGAAGAATCCATGGTCAGATGTCAAGTCTTTAAGGCCCAAGTGGACGAAAGATAATCGACCACCTCCACCAGAAGATGCTCACCCATCTGCTCTCAAGACTCCTGCCGATTTCAAAGATCTGGTTGAAGCTCGGGAAGCACGAGCGCAAAACGTAAGGAAGCTAAAGCAAGAAAGGAGGTTGCTGCTGCTGAGGGTGCCGAGGAAGTTGGCCCAAGCGCCAAACCGAAAGTTGGCAAGAAATCTTCCAAGCACAAGAAAAAGGTAGTCATTGTATCTCCACCAGAGGCAAGCTCCAAAGAAGAAGCAAATTCTGATGATCAAGACCCTGGCACTGAGACTGATGTCGAGGACATTCCTCAGAAGAAAATGCCGAGCAGTAAAGGCATTAGGATCCAGGAGCCAGCTGCCCAGGCTCCTCGAGCAACAATTGACATGACCAACTTGGTCACTGATCCGCCCATTTCCTCTGCTCCTCCAATTCAAGCTTGCAGGCAAAAACCTTCGGTCCGGTCGAAGGGAAAGCAAGCCCAAGTGGCTGAAGATGATGAAACACTTATCCAGCGCAAGGAAGGCTGGCCAAGCAACAAGCTCTCGAAGCCAAAGATTTGCAGAAGGCCAAGCTGTTCAATTTTCACAGTCAGCCCGAGCATAAAAAGGCTCAGGTTGCTAAACAGTTGGGCATTTTACATCTGTTCAGCGAAAAGTATCGACGAAAGATTGCAGAAGGCACTATTCCAAGTGCCCCGAAGGAAAATGTTGTGGCCCCTAGCGCCACCGAGAAAGTAGTGACTCCCACAGTCACGAAGGAAAAGGATGCAGCTGCAAGTGCTGCGAAGAAAAATGCTGAGGCCCCTAGTGCCTCGAAGGATAAAGCTTCGGCCCCTAGTGTCGTAACAAAACCCATTGCTGCTGCCAAGGCCACCAAGGAGGCCGAGAAGAAATCCAAAGAGGCTAGGCAGAAGGCTTAGGCTACTCCAGTTCCTCGAGCTGCTCCAGCTCCTGCTCCTGCCCCTGTTGCGCCAGTTGTTTCCGGCCCCCATGCCGATGAAGAAAGATCCAACGAAGGAGATTCTGCTGCCCATGATCCTTGGGATGCTGCTAATATGTCACATATCCTCTGGAAGATGGCTACCACACCGAGAAAAGTCACTGCCGAGGATGATGTCCCACCTGAGATCCAAGAGCAAGTTGCTCGATACATGATCCACTGGGAAGGATATCTCACCCAGGATCTCAAGGACAAAGAGTTAGAGAAGTTCTACACCAAGAATCTCCGAGAGGAAACTGAGGACCTTGAGTCCCGTCAATTTTTTAAGTCCAAACTTGCAACCCTTGAAGCATCCAGAAGGGCACAGAAGGAAAACATAACTGCTGTTAATGAAAAGGTTCGACAAGTTGTATCTGCTATATGCCAAGCGCACAATGATGCCCTGTTCAAAAGACAATCTCGAAAGAGAAAGCCTGCTGCCCCAATCTCTGCGCGTGGGACGCCAGAGACCGAGCATATTGCCAAGAAGCCAAAGCCTACCGAGGTCGCTGCTGCATCAGCATGAGAGGAAACTGCACCAACCCCCACCAAGCAACCCACTCCTCCTCGTAAGAAAACTCCACCCCCTCGCCAAACAACTCCACCCCCTTGCCAAGCCACTCCTCCACCTCGCCAACAAACTCCGCCACCTCCATCACCACCAAAAGCTTCGTCTCCACCACCAAACCCACCATCACCACCTCACATCATTCCATCGATCACCCCAGCCATCGAGAACCAAGCTCAAGCTGAGACCGAGCAACCTGCTCAGGTCGAGCAAGAACATTAAGCCCCCATTTCTTCTGCTCAGAAGGATTACTCCTCTTCCCAGACTCCGCATGAAGGAGAAGACGCCGATGTTGATATCACAACAGTTTCTTCTCATCAAGATGCTGTTGAAGAAAATAGTTACGGCGATGCCAGTTCGAGTGGAAGTTCTTCCTCCTCTTCATCAAACTCTTCGGACGAAGAAATGCTGGATGCCTTTGCCCACTTGAACGAAGATATGGAGCCCATGGAGACTGAGGAGGCCGCCCAAAATGCCCCTGCCGACGAAGGAGTTGCCGTCGAAGCACAGGCCGAGGAAAATGATCCTGCAGCCAATCCATCTCAGGACATTGTGAATGTTCCATCCTCTATTCCTCGCCCTGCTGATCCAGTTTACCAGATGCTAGACAATGCTGCTGAAGTTTTTCCCATCGATGAGCTGCTTCACTCTGCTCATCCGAGAGAAATGCTGCCCCTGTTCCGCTTTGATGTTCCTTGAGGAGGCCCCATCTTCAAAAGGCATGAACACAAGCCATTTTTCTTCGGGACCAATCCCTACGAGAAGCCCAGAAGTGCATATTCTCTTCGGTTTTGGACTCAAGAGCAAGCCATCTACTACACCCGTGTGCTGTACAACAAGGCGAGAGTTTTCCAACATCAATACCTTGATATGCCTTCGGCGTACTCCACTTCATGTTTCGAGAATGTTGCCGAAACAATTGATGGTCTTCATGCTCACAAGATGTTTTCTCTCGATTGTGGCTACAATCCCGAGCTTATCAAGCAATTTTATGCAACACTCTATGTCACTGGTGATCCCGAGAACTCGAAGACGTGGAAATTTGATTATATGATCCATGGCCAAGTATTCCATAGGATTGTCGACCAATTTCTGGCCATCATCAATTTACCTCGATTCGAAGGATTACTACACAAGCTTCATGACTTACCTGCTCCAACTCCTGCTGAATTTTCTACGCTCATGAATCCAGATGTCGTAGGAGATCACTACCCTGCTGAGCCCAAGCCGAGGCATTTGGTGTTTGAAGCAAAGGCATGGTTCTATATTCTTTCGAAGACCTTGATGCCAATGCTCGATGTGCATGATGATTTTCCCATTCTCAATGATGTGCAGCTTGCTCTGTTGAAGTTAGTCCACGGTCATCCCTTCGATTTTGAAGACTACTTCATCAGGACCTTGGTGTCTTGTGCTGATGATCACAATTCCCACAAGCCGTATGCACCTTGGCTAATGGCTATCTGCAATTACTCTCGGGACGTGCCATTCCCCGTGTCAATATTCCTGAAGATTTTCACTCCACCAGTTAGGGAAGTATTGCAGATTGTTGCTCGACCCAACGACCAATATGCTGAGCACACTGGCATCTGCGCCCAACTAACTGAGCGTAATGTTCGCTCGAAGTTTATCAAGCCAGTGCATCACATGGAGGTTTCTCTTCGGTCACAACAAATGCTCCAACATCACGTTGACCAAGATTTCATTCAGAAGCAAAAGTTGATGGATGAGATCAATCATTTGCGCAACATTGCCATGAACAACAATTAGATGCTGCGTGAATGTCTTCGCCGTGATTGGAAAGGACTGCGGAAATTCAATTCCCTCGGTCAACTTCATCGATACGGTTTCGAAGAATATCCTCCACATCTTAACAGAAACTGGAGCAATGATGATCGAGTAGATCGCCCAGATCCCAATATTCCTATGCTACCGAAGAACAGAGACGTGCTCAGTGTCGATGATTATTATCACATCACTGTCAACACCTTCTCCTCCGACTCCGAGAAAGATGAAGCCCCTCAACGCCAAGCGAGAGTTTACTCTCCACTTCCTCGAAGCCCCAGGACCCCGCCGGAATCGCAGCTGGAATCTTCTGGAGATCATCACTCCTTCCGCACGAAGATTACTCCTCCAGGCACTCGCCCCATTCGTCGTGTTCCTACGCTCGCCGAATCTTCTCGACGTCGCCGGAGCCTCCCAAGCGAGTAGGGATTTCTTTCGACCCTATTCTCTTGACTTTTTGTACGTTGTGACAAAAAGGGGGAGATGTAGTAGCATCGAAGAAATTAGTTTGCCATCGGGGTTAAGGGCTTTGCTTTTCAGTCGTTGAACTTTTGAACTTTGAAGTTTCTTGATTAGTTTCAACAAAAATTCGATTCTTATTCGATCTGGTTGTAACTAACTCTAAGTAGGTCTGTGAACTGCTACCTTTATCGTAAGATATCCATCTGCTGCTTGCGATACTTATCCCTTTTTCAGGAAGCTATCTTTCATATAAGTTCACAGGTCATTCGAGGAGATTTCATATTTCTCATTGGATATTATCTGGAATGCAATTTCACTCTCTACGATTATTGGTGTTTTTCCCTCAACTCTACTTGTCAAATATGCATTTCACAGGAAACCCTTATCTTCCGTGCATACATCAAGGGGGAGTATTTCATCGATCTTAGCACCGGTTTATCATCGAAAACTCAAAACTTTCAAATTATTTATCGATGCCTGTTTTGTCAACAATCATCCAAAAAGGGGGAGATTGTAAGAGCAAGTTTTGCCCCCGAAGGTTTTGGACATTGTTGGAGAAAGCAGAAGTGGAACTAATATTGTTTTCGGGTATAAACATATACTTAGGTTCCGAAATAATGGATTTTGCAAGTAGAAGGTCGAAGGACAACTCACTGCAGCGAATTTGCAGTCTACTACTGAAACCTTTGAAGGAAGACGACCCCTAAAAATGTCGTTGAAGAAGAAGTCTCTCTCGAGTAAAAGCGCAATGAGGAGAAAGCTGAAGCTGGTCGAAGACTTAGTCTTTTTACTAGTTTCTCTTTATTTTCTTGAGTCGTAGAAAAAACCGTACTATTAAGAGGGGTTTGCTAGTTGAGATCTTAGTCGAAGTGAATTTGCTCTGCTCAACCTAAACCCACGAAAGCCTACCGAGAGAAATCTTACTGAGTCGAGTGAATAGCTCAAAGGCAAAGCCACCGCACTTCGTGCCTTCGAGAGAGAACTCGTTCCGTAAGCCAGCTTACTTGTTCCTCAAGTAAAGTTGCGCAGTGATTGGAATCCGACCGTTGTGGACACACGTCAAGCGGTCGCATCGGGTCACTTCAGTCATTTTACCCATCGGGACCGCTAACTATAAATACCCCGCACCTACCCGCCATTTCGGGTTGGCTGCTCCATTGAAGATTCTAAGACAGAAGTACTATGAGAATCCCAAGAGAGTTTCATCGAGAGAAAACCAAAACCCAAGTCTGAGCTGAGTTGAGCAATTCACAGAGACTTAGGTCGAGATTAGCCGATCTTTTTATCTTGGAGAACTGCAAGTCTCCTAGACGGTTAGGCGTCGCCTGTCAAGCAGTCGAAGAGTAATTGTCGCTGTTGAAGGAAGTTTGTAAAGGTCTCAGAGATGTCCTGAATCATCTACCACGAGTATAAACTAGACAAGCTCGAGGAGTTTGTTGCATTGGAGAATAGGACGGAGAGTGTTTTGCTCCAGGTGTTCAATCACCAGTCCCTCCAACCAGACGTAGCACTTTGCAGAGTGTGAACTGGTTTACCAAACATCGTCGTGTCAGGCTCGTTTTCCTACTCGCATTTACATTAAGTATTTACTCGTTGCCTGTTTGTCTTCGATGTTTTCCTTCGCTCCCTATCCCTTCGAGCCATGCAAGTCTTTCGATACTGTTTTTCCTTCGAGATGCCTTTAGTCCTTTGAATTTTGCATGAATTCCTTCTAAGTTCCGTAGAATTTTTAGAAGTGAGCATTCACCTCCTTCCCCTCTGATCATTCTTGAGCTTTCACTTCCCTTATCATAAGAGGCTATAAATTGGCACAAAGCTTGAAAATAAAGATACAATGATGTTGCTACAGTAGTAACAATCATCAAGACCACTAAAAACAGAAGTAAAAACATCTTGGGTTGCCTCCCAACAAGCGCTTTCTTATACGCCTTTAAGCTACGCATAAGGCAAAAGAAGAATCAAGTTTTATCAAGAGAAAGAGAATATCTAGCCCGTGTAACAGACTCAAATGGTAACTTGATTTTCTTTCTATGGAAGTGTTCCATCCCCTTTTTGAGAGGGAATTGAAATTTTATATTCCCCTCTTTCATGTCAATAACGGCACCAACGGTGCAAAGAAAAGGATGTCCCAAAATAATTGGACATAAGGGTTCACACTCTATATCCATAATAATGAAATCAACGGGAACATAGTTGTCATTGACAATGATAAGAATATCGTCGATCTTCCCCAAAGGTTTCTTTACGGAAGAATCCACGAGACGAACACCAAAAGAACAAGAATCAAAAGGATTCAATTCAAACATATCATACATTCTTTTGGGCATGACGGAGGTACTAGCTCCAACGTCACATAAAGCATAGCATGAGAAGTTATTTAATTTAATTTTTATCATAGGGTACCAACCATCATCTAGCTTCCTAGGTATGGAGCCTTCTATCCTAAGCTTCTCCTCCCTATCTTTGATGAGAGCATTCGTGATATGCTCCGTGAAGGCAAGGTTAAGTGTGCTAGTGTGGGGGTCTCTAGAAAATTTGTGTAGCAAGCTAATAACTTCCGAGAGGGTGCAACTAACAAAATCAATATTACTACTATCAAAAGCGGTAGTAGTGTCATCTAGGCTCACTTGTTTGAAACCCTCTATTTTCATAGGAGTTTCTTCTTCTACGGTTGAGGTACTAGCATCACCATTAATAGGTCCAATGGGACCAGGAGTGCATTGGGTGCTAATAGTTTCGGTATCCCCAACAATTTGGATAGTGGCAACTGTGTGGTGTGTAGGAAGGCTCTTAATTCTATCCTCTTCCTCCTCTTCTCTAGCCCATCTTTCTTTAAGTTTAGCCATCATCCTAATATTTTCATTAATTTGTAATTGGGTAGCATTAATAGGGCTGACCTTCCTCTCCTCAAGGGGAGAGGTTTTAATTTTTAGCATCTCAACATCAAGGGCTAGGCTATCTAACTTCAAAGAGAGATTATCTAACTTAGCTAACTTCTCTTCTACATTCTTGTTGAAGGCTTTTTGGGTATTGATAAAGTATTTAAGCATGTTTTCGAGTTCAAAAGTGGGGTTCTTGTTGCTAGGGTAGGTTTTGTTGTTCCCATAGTTGGATGGAAACGGTCTAGGATTACTAGCAAAATTGCCCCTATAACCATTATTGTTGAAGTTGTTTCTAGCAATAAAGTTCACATCAACTTGTTCCTGAGCAACCAAAGAATTTAAAGGAACATCATGAGGATCAATAGAGGGTTGCTTGGTAAGTAGAGACATAACTAAGTCAACTTTTTCAATTAGGGAGGTAATCTCCTCGACAGATTTTACCTTCCTACCTGTTGGAGCGCGTTTGGTGTGCCATTGGGAATAGTTGGTCATCATCTCATCGAGAAGCTTTGTGGCAGCACTAAGTGTAGTTGACATAAATGTTCCTCCCGCAACCGAATCTAACAGGTTCCGCGAGGTAAAGTTCAAGCCTGCATAAAAAGTCTGGATAACCATCCAGGTAGTCAAACCATGTGTAGGTCATTTCTTAACAAGAGATTTCATACGTTCCCAAGCTTGGGAAACGTGTTCATTATCCAATTGCTTAAAATTCATAATGTTACTCCTTAATTGGATAATTTTAGTAGGTGGGTAATACTTCCCAATAAAAGCATCTTTGCACTTATCCCATGAATATATGCTATTCCTAGGCAAAGATTGAAACCAGATTTTAGCTCCTTCCCTCAAAGAGAAAGGAAAAAGCTTGAGCTTAACAACATCACCTTCTACTTCTTTATACTTTTGCATATCACATAACTTAACAAAATTATTTAAGTGTAAAGAAGCATCATCTCCAGCACCAGAGAATTGATCTCTCATAACAAGGTTTAGCAAAGAAGGTTGAATTTCATAAGAGGTAGCTGAAGTGGCAGGTGTGGAAATAGGAGTGCAGATAATGTCTTTGTTGTTGTGACTAGTGAAGTCACACAACATGGTGTTTTTAGTGGAACCCATAGTAGCAGCAAGTGTGGCAGATTCTTTGTAATTTTTGATATAAGACACAAAGATAAAAACGGAAAGGTAAACTAACAAGAATATAAATCAAAGGTAAAAGGTAGTGGGAAACTCCTCTATCTTAGCACTCGGAGTCCCCGGCAACGGCGCCAGAAATTTTCTTGATACGCGAGAGATGATAATTGCTTCTCTCCCTTCGTTGGTTACCCCAAGTGGAAGGTGAGATGCAGCGTAGCGGCAAGTTTCCCTTGGTGAAGATACCAAGGTTGAGAGTATCGACCAGTAGGACTCCGGAGATGATAAGTAGGTGGCAATAAAGCAATGGCACCGTTTGAGACAAAAGTTGCTTCCTTGACCTGGACCTGCACACAGACACAAATAACTTAGCTCCCATCAAAGTTCAGACAGGTTGTCAATCTCTCCGGTCTTGTTGTTTACAAAGGATCAAAACACGAGGGATAATGATAATGATAGCAACTGAAAGTAAAATCAGAAAAGTAAATGAGCGTGTAAAGAGTGATGAGAATATGGACCGTGGTCCCGTGATGTTCACTAGTGATGTCTCTCTCCCAAAATACGATAAAACTGCTATGCGAGGTGAACAAATTACAGATGGGCAATTTACAAGATTATAAACGCACCGCAATGCTAACTATGCTACAAAGAAAGGAAGAGGCTCAAAAGCATGGGCAGTACGCCAAAATAATTAGACCGAAATCCAACTGCATCTACTACTAATCATCCACCTTGAGATATCTATCCAGAACATCTCGCTGGTATTAAGTTGCGCCCCCCACCCAAAGTATAAACCCAAAGCAACAGACAACTGCATTAAAAAGCACTTTGCATAAAGTAAACAATCCTTGCAACCGTGGTTATAAGCACCGTTGTTTTCCCCCTTGTGGCAACAACACATCCCCTAGACTCGTGTTGCTTTCACTCAAGCGTGTCATCAGGGGGCATGAACCCACAATCGAGCATAACGTTCCCTCTTGGAGTTACTACCTACTACTTGGCCAAAGCAATAAACAGCAACGGAGAACATGCAAGAATTACTTCGGAACAAAAATATAAAAAAATAAGAACCAAATATGTTACTCTATCACAATCTGAACATAATCTCATAATACATCAGATCCCATCAAACTCAGCATAGCAACAATAGAAAGATTACATATGTGCCTCGATCATGTAGGGCAGCTCACGAGGTCTAAACCATGAAGAACAACGAGGGGAGGAGAGAATCACATAGCTACTGATCACGGACCCAGAGTCCAAAGGAAACTACTCGCGGCACAGCCGGGAAGCGTCCATGGTGAAGGGAAGCTCCCGGAGGTCGATCCTCCCTCCGGCAGGATGCCGGGAGGAAGTCTGCTGGAGCTCCCGATCTTGGAAGCGCGGCGGCGGCGTAACAGAGGCGAGATCGCGAAAAATGGTTCTGTCTTCGGGGGTTTCGCGTCATGGAGAATAAATAGGAGAAGGGGGCATCCAAGGGGCCACTGATGTCTACGCACGCTTCTATTCTTGTAGACTATGTTGGGCCTCCAAGTGCAGAGGTTTGTAGGACATCAGCAATTTTCCTCAAGTGGATGACCTAAGGTTTATCGAACTCACGTAAGTAGAGGTTGAAGATGGTCTCTCTCCAGCAACCCTGCAATTAAGAAACAAGAAGTCTCTTGTGTCCCCAACACACCTAATACAACTAGGAGTTGTATAGGTGCACTAGTTCGGCTAAGAGATGGTAAAATATGGGTGATAGGTGTGGAAAAGCAAGGTAATATAAATCTGTAATAGAAAGTGCAGCAAGCAAACATGTAACAAAAGTGAGTGCAAACGGTGTAACAATGGTGGAAACAAGGCCTAGGCTTCATACTTTCACTAGTGGAAACTCTCAACAACATTAACATAGTCTAATCACATGATATTTCCCATAAAACATGCAATGGAGACGTACTTGGAGGTCATTCCTTTGTGGTCAAGAGAGGACGAGAATTGTGTAGGGCTACGAAAGCACACCTCAGAGTTCGTAGTTCTCAATCTATGGATTTCCCAATGTCACTGCGGCCATCCAAAGAGAGTACCACAATCACCACAACATATCTAAAGGATAGTCAAAGACAAGCACCAAAAGATTCTCAATCTTCAATCCACACACAAAAGAGGAAATCACTCATGAAAATATTCTTCTAACCCATGTGTAATAGACCAGCTGTCACCATGGTCTCTGGGATTATA
This sequence comes from Bromus sterilis, assembly GCA_950022295.1. NCBI lineage: Eukaryota > Viridiplantae > Streptophyta > Magnoliopsida > Poales > Poaceae > Bromus > Bromus sterilis. Next base: position 274,022,734 of record OX465599.1, on the reverse strand, counting down.
CTAGATAAGATCAATTGAGTACATCACCCTAGACTAACATAGCCTATGATCACAACGAAGATCACATCATGGGAGAGAGAGAGGAACACATAGCTACTGGTAGAAACCTTAGCCCCGAGGAGGAACTACTCCCGCTTCATGGAGGGAGGAAGCAACGACGATGGAGATGAATCCGGGGGCACTTCCCCGTCCCGGCAGGGTGCCGGCACAGGAATTCTGTCCCCCCCCCCCCCCCGAAACTTGTTTTCGATGACGGCGGAGATCAGAATTTCTTCTCGAGAAAAGGGGTCTGGAATCAGGGTTTCCTCCGTGGGGGTAAAAATAGGGGCCAAAGGGGGCACCGAGAGGGGCCACGAGGCAGTTAGAAGGGCAGGTGGCGCGGCCTAGGGCTGGGCCGCGCCAGGCACCCTCCTGGCTGCCTGGTGGTGGCCCTCCCTTCCTTCCTTGGTGATTCCGAAAGCTTCCGGGACGCTGATTTTTTATATAATTTTCCGGAATTTTTGGAGCACTTTTAATGGACGGAAAACCTGAAATACAAAAACTGCAGAAAACAGGAAGTGGCAACTGGGTGCACTGAGTTAATAAGTTAGTCCAAATATGAAGAAAAGTGTATGGAAGTGTATGTAAAACATGGCAAAGTCACACAAAATATGCATGGAGCAAGCAGAAATTATAGATACGTTTGGGACGTATCAACATCCCCAAGCTTAATTCCTGCTCGTCCTCGAGTAGGTAAATGATAACAAGCATAATTTCTGTGGTGACATGCCACACAACCATATAAGGACTTTTAAGTAAAGCAATCAAAGCTTGCAATTCAATTCAAGTCTTAACAAGCAAGAGTCTATATGAGCATTGAAACAAGCAACATAAGAACATAAAGGTACAAGAGCTCTCGCTGTCCGTGACTCGAATGTCTCCAAATGGTGTTTGTGTGCAAGAAAGGGGATAGGGATATACGAGAGAGAAAAAGTATTTTTGTGTTGAGAACTCAATCTACTAAAGTTTCACACTTGGTCTTCTTTGGAATCTTATCTTGACTCATCCCCAGACCACTAGCCAGGTACAAGTCAAAATGATCCACTCCTTTTCGACATTTTGAGCACTCATGCAATGGATGAGCGTAAGAAAGAAAGTTGACACTTAAGATGGCAAAGAGAGAATATGGTGGAGGAGGAAGACAAAAAGGTGTGAAAGGCTCACATCAATGAGGACAACCATAGGCGAGAGAAGGCCATATGATAGATATGATGTGAGGAGTAGGGATTGCTATGCAACGGATGCACATATGAGCTAAGAAAAGCTCTCCAATGGAACTAGTGGGGGTGCATCCAACTTGCTTGCTCAAGAAGACCTAGAGCTCATTTGAGGAGGCTCATCATTGGAATATACAAGCCAAGTTCTATAGTGTGAAGGTCCCCACATAGCTATATGCATGAATGATAATCTCTATGGAGTCCAAGATATAAGAGGGAGTACGAGTGTGGATCTCTCAAAAGGATAGTAGTGTTGCCCCTTTCTCTCTTTTTATTTTCTTTTTCTCTTTTTCTATTTTTTCTATTTTTTTGGTGGCCTCAATGGCTCTTTCTATTTAACTCTAATTTGTCCTCTTTGGATCTTTTTATTTGTCCACTTTGGGATCTTTTCCTCACTTAACGGCAACACTCTAATTTACAAGAGGGTAGAGAAGATCTTTCACACTTTACAAGGTACTCAAAACATAAAGAAGATGTAGCTATCATGATGTATGCAATGTATGTCACTGCCAGTGTAGCAGGAACATGTATGACATGAAGATCAAGTCATGAAGAGGTGGATGTTGCATGGCAATATATTTCGGAAAGGCTATGGAAATTCCTTGATAGGTAGGTATGGTGGCTGTTTTGAGGAAAGATATTAGGAGGTTTATGATGACAGAGCGTATCATGCCAAGGGTTTGGATGTACCGGCGAAGGTGGATGCCAACTCTCGGAGTGAGAAGAAAGCAATGCACGACACAGGAGAGGCTAGCAAATATGAGGAGGTGGAAGTGTCAACTTTCAATACTTACATTAGTCCGAAGAACTCATGCACTTATTATCGGTAACTCTCAATCTAGTAAGGAGGTTCACAAAGAGACAAGTACCCCGAGGAGGAGTGTATGGGGGTTTGGTTATCCTTGCGCATCCTCGACTCATGGTACGTGAGTGTACTCTAATATCCAACCCCTCCAGAGATTAGTGATCCATCTAGTAGCTAGAGTTCTCAGCGGGTTTTTGGTTTTCGAAAAACACACTGATTGCCCAAAATACGACATCTATCACTAATAGGCTAAATCTCTTGACACCAAAAGTTCAAACATTACTCAAGTCAATACCTCAAAACTATTTCAAGTTACTACTACAAAAAGAATAGCAACTTCAACTACCTACTTTCTAGTCAAGACACATAACTCAGTGCAACTGGCAAACTCTCCAAACAAGATAAGCATGCAAATTATAGAAAGTTCAGACCTTAGACAAAAGATCTAGAGAAACTCTAAAGCACTACAACTAAACAGAACAGTAGCTATGAAAAGATAAAGAACACTCACAGCAAAAGATAAGCATAAAATCCTATGAGATGTTCTAGTTTAAAGTGAAGCGTGCTTCTCTCCCAATCAAGGATTGTAATATCTCACAAGATATGACCAGCAGGCAAATCTAAAGAAAACTAAAAACTAAAGAGCAAGACGCTCCAAGCATAGCACATAATGCATAAAGTGATAAAAATATAGTGCAACGAGGGACGAACTGATAATTGTTGATGAAGAAGGGGATGCACTGGTGCATCCCCAAGCTTAGACTCTTGAGTCTCCTTGAATATTTATTGGGGGTGCACATGGGCATCCCCAAGCTTGAGCGTTTGACAATACTTGCTCTTCTTTCATCACCTTCCTTCGCACACTTGAAAACTCCCTTCGTACAAAACTCATCATAAAGTGATTAGAAAGGTTAGTGCCCTATTAAAAATAATTTTCCTCTACTGCAAATAAAGATTTCCAGGAAGGGGTACTATTTCTCTTGCCTACCCAAAGGATTTTTCAAAGAAAAAGCAAGCTTAAGGTTTGCAAAACTACGAAAATAAAAACAGGGGCAGAAGCTGAGAAAAACAGGACAACAGAGAGAAAAGAATTTTTTAGGGGCACTTCTGCAACTCAAATCAAAAAACTCAGAACAGACGCCTGAAAGAGAATTGTATGGAGCATACTGTCAAAAAAATTAAGATCAAAAAGATGATCTGGTGATTTATCATGAATTTTTCCGTCAAGCAGACAGAATCTGTTTCTGGACAGCATGTCACAACTTTTGCACTTTCTTGCAATCTGGGGCTAAACTTGGCACAAAGCTTGAAAAGTAAAGATACAATGATGTTGCTACAGTAGTAACAAACATCAAGACCACTAAGAGCAGAAAGAACAAACTGCAAGTAAATAAAAAAAGGGTTGTCTCCCTAGAGCTCTTTCTTTATAGCCATAAACATGGGCTTAAGATTTTAATGATGCTCTCGTAGGAATAAGAGTTGAAGCACAAAAGAGAGCATAAAGAAGCAAATACCAAACACATTTAAGTCTAACATGCTTCCTATGCATAGGAATATTGCAATAGAATAATTCATTGAAGCACAAAGCAATAATCATAGGAAGGAAAAATAAGTGCAACTTCAAAACCTTCAACATAAAGATAGGGAACTTGATATTATTGAAATATCTATGAGCATATGTTCCCCTCTCATAATAATTTTCAGTGGGATCATGAATAAACTCAACAATATAAGTATCACATAAAACTTTCTTATCATGATCCACAAGCATAGAAAACTTATTACTCTCCACATAAGCATAATCTTTCTCATTGGTAATAGTGGGAGTAGAACTATCATAAACAACTTGAACACTATAGATTAATTGTGTATTATGAAGATGGTGTTCAGAAAGAAAGTAATTTCCTTCATGATTATGACAAGATTCATAAGGATAATTTCTCCTTATGTCATAGGTATCTTTACAATCACCATAGATAGGAGTTATAACATCATCATAGCAGAGAAGAGCATTATCATTGCTAGCAACTATATTTGTAAACATGTTGTCTTTGTTCTTACTAGCAAAAGGATTATCAACTATCACATCACTAATGGGTAAAGGACTTGCAATACTATCATCCCCAAGCTTAGAGCTTTCCATATCATCATTTTCAGAGTTGGTACCAAAAAGATTTTCAAGATCATAAGTAGAATTATCACCATCTTCCCAATCACAGTAGGTAACATGCATATCATAATCAAAATCATCTTCAATGGTTCCTATAGACTTATCTTCAAGATAATAATGAATGCAATCAATCTTACCATCCTCCATAAATTGTTGTTCGTTAGGATAAAAATTTATGCGAGGGATATGCTCAGGCCAGGTTGTTACCCATTCTTCTTCCTTCCTGCTCCTCTTCCTCCTCCTCTTCTTTTTCTTCTTCTTCACCTTAGGAAGGAGTGGTTGGAGGGGAAGTTTCTCCACATATCCTGGTTTATCCTTAGAAACAATAGGGGAAACTTGGGAGAAACTCTCCTTTTTATTAGTAGAAATATAAGAGACATTTTTATACTTTGGTAGAGTTCCCTCCTTTCTAATCTTACTTATGTAATCATTCTCATGGGAATTAACAACACAATAGAGATGGCATTTCTGCAAAGTGTTATTTATTCCCAAAGCATGAACATCTAGCCAAGAAGTCTTTTCTGATAACTCTTCACACATAAAAAATAACATAAACTCATCATAAAGATCAGGGGTGATCATGTCATCACACAACTGTCTAACAGTTATGTTTTGAAAGTACATGCACTGAAAATTGAAGTGACCCTTTATGCAGCAAAGTTCACAAGTAAAAGGATAAAGGTCACACAATTCTCTAGCAATTTCATTTAAATCTCTAACCCAAGTGATTGTTCTTTCATGCTTATGTTGCTTACAATACTTCTCTTCTTCAATCATAGGCCTTTCACAAGGTCTATCCACTCCACAAAAATTAACATGCTTATATAAAACTTCATTTTCAGGAATTGGATCATGCATGTTGAAATCATCATTAACAATTTCATTTTCTTTGCAAATCTCTTTAAAAGGTTCATGATGCTTGATCCAATTCTCCTTAGGCATATTAAGATGTGAAGCAAAAGATTTGAGGAAATCAACAAGGAATTGAGAATCAAGCCCAAACTTAGCACTAAACTTATTAAAACTTGCAGTTTCAACAAAGGACTTAATGCAATCATACTCATAAATTATACCTGACTCTTTACCTTTGTCGATCTCCCAATCTTCAGTATTGTGTTGGATTCTTTCAAGGAGTTCCCATTTAGCATAAATCTTTTCGTTTGTGAAAGAACCCATCGAGGAAGCATCGAGCAAGTCTTTATCCTGTCGAGATAGCCTTGCATAGAAATTAGTAATAATCATATCTTTGGGGAGCCCATGGTTTGGACATTTTAGCATCAAAGTTTTCAGTCTCCCCCAAGCTTGAGCTATGCTCTCTCCGTCATGAGGATAGAAATTATAAACATAATTCCTATTTTCATGGACTTCATGAAGAGGATGAACTTGGAGTAAAAGAGAGACTGGATCTCTTCCCAATCCAGCAGGTGAGAATCATGTAGTAGCCTATACCATTCCAATGCTTTTCCTTTCAGTGACAAGGCAAATAATTTCCTCATGACTTCATCTCTTTCCAAACCTGAAATCTTAAATAACTCACAAAGGTATGTAAGTTTCAACAGATGAACACTAGGATGGATTGTTCCACCCCCTTCATAATGGTCATTCATAACCTTTTCAATTATCCCAAGTGGTATTTTGAATGGGATACATTCATTAGGTGAGGAGACTTCTCTACCACGGGTGTGGTAAAGCGGCCTCCCCGAAGCAGCGAACTAAGATTGCAGTTTTCCATAAGCCTAACTAGTGAAAATAAAAACAAGAAACGAAAAGATTTAATTGCAAAATCTAAAGATATACCTTCAAACCTTACTTCCCCGACAACGTCTCCAGAAATAGCTTGATGTTTACGCACGCTTCTATTCCTGTAGACTATGTTGGGCCTCCAAGCGCAGAGGTTTGTAGGACAGCAACAATTTCCCTCAAGTGGATGACCTAAGGTTTATCGAACTCAGGGAAGTAGAGGTTGAAGGTGGTCTCTCTCCAGCAACCCTGCAATTAAGAAACAAGAAGTCTTTTGTGTCCCCAACACACCTAATACAACTAGGAGTTGTAGAGGTGCACTAGTTCGGCGAAGAGATGGTAAAATATGGGTGATAGGTGTGGCAAAGATAGGTAATATAAATCTGTAATAGAAAGTGCAGCAAGCAAACATGTAACAAAAGTGAGTGCAAACGGTGTAACAATGGTGGAAACAAGGCGTAGGCTTCATACTTTCACTAGTGGAAACTCTCAACAACATTAACATAGTCTAATCACATGATATTTCCCATAAAACATGCAATGGAGACGTACTTGGAGGTCATTCCTTTGTGGTCAAGAGAGGACGAGAATTGTGTAGGGCTACGAAAGCACACTTCAGAGTTCGTAGTTCTCAATCTATGGATTTCCCAATGTCACTGCGGCCATCCAAAGAGAGTACCACAATCACCACAACATATCTAAAGGATAGTCAAAGACAAGCACCAAAAGACTTTCAATCTTCAATCCACACACAAAAGAGGAAATCACTCATGAAAATATTCTTCTAACTCATGTGTAATAGACCAGCTGTCACCATGGTCTCTGAGATTATACTAGATAAGATCAATTGAGTACATCAATCCAATACATAGAAGAAGGGGAAACATCATGGGATCACCCTAGACTAACATAGCCTATGATCACAACGAAGATCACATCATGGGAGAGAGAGAGGAACACATAGCTACTGGTAGAAACCTTAGCCCCGAGGAGGAACTACTCCCGCTTCATGGAGGGAGGAAGCAACAACGATGGAGATGAATCCGGGGGCACTTCCCCGTCCCGGCAGGGTGCCGGCACAGGAATTCTGTCCCCCCCCCCCCCCCCCGAAACTTGTTTTCGATGGCGGAGGAGATCGGAATTGCTTCTCGAGAAAAGGGGTCTGGAATCAGGGTTTCCTCCGTGGGGGTAAAAATAGGGGCGAAAGGGGGCACCGAGAGGGGCCACGAGGCATTCAGAAGGGCAGGTGGCGCGGCATAGGGCTGGGCCGCGCCAGGCACCCTCCTGGCTGCCTGGTGGTGGCCCTCCCTTCCTTCCTTGGTGATTCCGGAAGCTTCCGGGACGCTGATTTTTTATATAATTTTTCCGGAATTTTTGGAGCACTTTTAATGGCCGGAAAACCTGAAATACAAAAACAGCAGAAAACAGGAACTGGCAACTGGGTGCACTGAGTTAATAAGTTAGTACAAATATGATCAAAAGTGTATGGAAGTGTATGTAAAACATGGCAAAGTCACAAAAAACATGCATGGAGCAAGCAGAAATTATAGATACGTTTTGGACGTATCTGCCACTAGGAGTCCAGGCGCCCCCTGGCGCGACCAGACCCTAGGCCGCGCCAGGTGGCCGCCTGGGTCCCTGGTGGTGGCCCCCCGGCCCTCCTTCGGGGTTCCAGAAGCTTCCGTTGCGCTGATTTTTTATTCGATTTTCCCAAATTTTTGGAGCACTTTTAATATGGGGGAAACCTGGAATAGAAAAATAGTAAAAAAAAATAGGAACTGGCATTGTGGTGGACTGAGTTAATAATTAGTCCAAATATGATCAAAAGTGTAAGAAAGTGTATCTAGCTAATAGTAATATCACACAAAACATGCATGGAGCAAGCAGAAATTATAGATACGTTTGGGACGTATCACGCGCGGGACGCGCGGGTCTTGGCAGAGCTCGCATAGGAGCTCGAGCTCCGGCGGCAATGGCGGCCGAGCACGGAGCGACCACTACGGCGACCAATTGAGGCGGGGAAAATGGGGATTCGGAGGCAGAGCTCACCAGGAGCACGACGGGGAGGTTAGAAGAGGCGGAGAAGCACCATGCGCAACGAATTTCTCTCGCGATGAACTACGGCCAGGGTGGAGGAGCGGCGCAATTCGGTTGAGGCAGTGCTCTCCGGAGATGTTTGGCGGTGCGGGGAGAAGTAGGAGTCCAAAGAGCGGCTTCCAGATGCATCGGTTGGGTATGGGGTGGCCGGTGGCCGCGCGATATCACGGAGGTGTGCCCATGGCGGGCTCGGACGTGTTGGGGAAGACACAAGGGAGGGCGCAAAAGATCTAGGACTTCGCCACGGGTGCGGGGAGGCGTCCTTAGCCACGAGACCATGGTGTTGTCGAGAGGGAGCGAGGGGGGCCTGGCTGTAGGAGGTGTTCGACGGAGATAATGGTGCGGCGGGTTCGGAGTGAGCAGTATGAAGGAGAAGAAGAGTGGAGTGGGCCGGGCTGGCAGGGGTTTGCTATGGGCGGAAAACAACCATTTTTCCTTTTATTTCATTTCTGCCAATTGTGCTCTGTGTTGTTTTATTTATTTTATCTAGCAAATCATTTTTCAAAGTGTGAATCTTGTTCCTACATTAGAGTGGCACCTTATAGGGATGCCACAAAAAGTTTGGGCAACAATAAAAATCATTTAGCATTTGTTTTGAATATCCAACTGATTAAAGGTGACTTTTGGCTACTGTTTTGGTTTTTTTGGATTATTTAACATCTTAATAAATTCCCATGACCACATTGACATGATCCATGCATTATTTGGCATTTCATAAAATTGTTTGCGCAATATTTAGTTGAACAATAATTTCCACATTATTTTGGAATTATTAATTGGGTTGAATTTCAATAAGCCACGATCAAGGGTGATCATCACAAGCCTAAACATGGTGACTTGACGTTAATCAAAAGTGGTTACTACAGTGTGACACCCGGGGTGTTACACTATGCTACAAAGATACGACGAGGCTCAAAAGCATGGGCAGTACGCCAAAATAAGTAGACCGAAATCCAACTGCATCTACTACTAATCATCCACCTTGAGATATCTATCCAGAAAATCTCGCAGGTATAAAGTTGCGAGCCCCACCCAAAGTGTAACCCAAAGAACCAGAAAACTGCATTAAAAAGCACCTTGCATAAAGTAAACAATCCTTGTAATCGTGGTTACAAGCACCGTTGTTTTCCCTCTTGTGGCAACAACACATCCCCTAGACTCATGTTTCTGCCACTCAAGCGTGTCATCGGGGGCATGAACCCACAATCGAGCATAACGTTCCCTCTTGGAGTCACTACCTACTACTTGGCCAAAGCAATAAACAGCAATGGAGAACATGCAAGAATTACTTAGGAACAACAATGTAAAATTTAAAAACCAAATATATTACTCAATCACAATCTAAACATAGTCTCGTAATCCATCAGATCCCAACAAACTCAGCATAGCAACAGCAAAAAATTACGTATGTGCCTCGATCATGTAGGGAAGCTCACGAGGTCTAAACCATGAAGAACAAAGAGGGGAGGAGAACACCACATAGCTACTTATCACGGACCCATGGTCCAAGGGAAACTACTCACAGCACATCCTGGAAGCATCCATGGTGTAGGGGAAGCTCCCGGAGGACAATCCTCCCTCCGGCAGGGTGCCGGAAAGAGGTCTGCTGGCGCTCCCGATCTTGGAAGCGTGGCGGCGGAACAGAGGCGAGATCGCGAAAAGGGTTCTGTCCTTGGGGTTTTCGCGACACAGAGAATAAATAGGCGAAGGGGGGCAGCCAGGGGGGCCGCCAGGGGTCCAGGCGCCCCCCTGGCGAGGCCAAGCCCTAGGCCGTGCCAGGTGGCCGCCTGGGTCCCTGGTGGTGGCCCTCTGGCCCCACTTTGGTGATTCCGTAAGGTTCCGTTGAGCTGGTTTTTTATCCGATTTTTCCCGAATTTTTGGAGCACTTTTAATATGGGGGAAACCTAGAATAGAAAAACAGCAGAAAACAGGAACTTGCACTGTGGTGCACTGAGTTAATAGGTTAGTCCAAATATGATCAAAAGTGTATGAAAGTGTATCAAGATCATAGCAATATCACACAAAACATGCATGGAGCGAGCTGAAACTATAGATAAGTTTGGGACGTATCAACATCCCCAAGCTTAATTCCTGCTCGTCCTCGAGTAGGTAAATGATAACAAGCATAATTTATGTGGTGACATGCTAGAAACCATATAAGAACTTTGAAAAGTAAAGCCATCAAGGTATGTGATTCAATTCAAGTCATAACATGCAAGAGTCTATATTAGCATTGAAACAAGCAACGAAATAACATTAGGTGCAAGAGCTCTCGTTGTCCGTGAATCGAATGTCTCCAAATGGTGTTTGCGTGCAAGAAGGGGGGTATGGGAATACGAGAAAAAGAATTTTTGTTGATAACTCAATCTACTAAAGTTTCACACTTGGTCTTCTTTGGAATCTTATCTTGACTCATCCCCAGACCACTAGCCAGGTACAAGTCAATTTGATCCCCTCCTTTTTGATATTTTGAGCACTCATGCAATGGATGAGCGTAAGCACAAAAGTTGACACTTAGGATGGAAAAGAGAGAAATATGGTGGAGGAAGACAAAAAGGTGAGAAAGGGTCACATCAATGAGGACAATCATAGGCGAGAAGGCCAAATTATAGATATGATGTGAGGAGTAGGGATTGCCATGCAACGGATGCACATATGAGCTAAGAAAAGCTCTCCAATGGAACAAGTGGGGTGCATCTAACTTGCTCGCTCATGAAGACCTAGATCTCGTTTTAGGAGGCTCATCCTTGGAATATGCAAGCCAAGTTATTTAGTGTGAAGGTCCCCACATAGCTATATGCATAAATGACCATCTCTATGGAGTAGGATAATCTGAGGAAGTACTAGTGTGGATCTTTCAAAAGGAATAGTAGTGTTGCCCCTTTCTCTCTTTTTATTTCTTTTTTCTATTTTTTGTATTTTTTTGGTGGCCTCAATGGCTCTTTCTATTTAACTCTCATTTGTCCTCTTTGGGATCTTTTATTTTGTCCATTTTGGGATCTTTACCTCACTTAAGGGCAACACTCTATTTTACAAGAAGGTAAAGAAGATCTTTCACACTTTACAAGGTACTCAAACATAAAGAAGATGTAGTGATGTATGTAATGTATGCATCTGCCAGTGTAGCAGGAACATGCATGACATGATGATCAAGTCATGATGAAGTGGAAGTTGCATGGAAATATAACTCGGAAAGGCTATGGAAATGCCTTGATAGGTAGGTATGGTGGCTGTTTTCAGGAAATATATAAGGAGGTTTATGATGACAGAGTGTATCATGCCAAGGGTTTGGATGCACCGGAGAGGTGGACGCCAAATCTCGGAGTGAGAAGAGGGCAATGCACGGTACCAAAGAGGCTAGCAAATATGAGGAGGTGGAAGTGTCAACTTTCAATACTTACATTAGTACGAAGAACTCGTGCACTTATTATCGGTAACTCTCAATCTAATAAGGAGGTTCACAAAGAGACAAGTACCTGGAGGAGGAGTGTATTGGGGTTTGGTTATCCTGGCGCATCCTCGACTCATGGTACTCTAATATCCGATCCCTCAAAAGATTAGTGATCCATCTAGTAGCTAGAGTTCTCAACTAGTTTTGTAGGTTTTTGAAAATAAACATGGATTGCCCAAAGTATGACACCTATCACTAATAGGATAGAGCTCTTGACACCAAGAGTTCAAACATTACCCACAACAATACCTCAAAACTATTGCAACTTACTACTAAAATTAAATAGCAACCTCAATCACCTACTTTCAAGGCAAGACACAACTCAGTGCAACAACCAACTCACTTAGCAAGATAAACATGAAAACTAAAGAGAGTTCCAGCAACAAACTAAACAAAAGTCAAGGATCTTGAAAAAGACAAACTAAGACTAAAACTAAACATGGCAGTAGCTACGAAAAGATAAAGAACACTCAACAGAGAAAGATAGGCATGAAAAATCCTATGATGTGTTCTAGATTGAAGTGGAGCGTGTTTCTCTCCCACACAAAGTAAGATGGGGTCTAAATTGTTATGAACAACAAGCAAAGCTAAAGAAAACTGAAAAGTAAACCTAAGAGCGAGACGCTCTAAGCATAGCACATAACGCATGAAGTGATAAAAATATAGTGATACGAAGGACGAACTGATGATTGTTGATGGAGAAGGGGATGCTCGGGGGCATCCCCAAGCTTAGACGCTTGAGTCTCCTTGAATATTTATTGGGGATGCATGGGGGCATCCCTAAGCTTGAGCATTTGACACTCCCGGATCTTCTTTCATCATCTTCCCTCGCACACTTGAAAACTCCCTTCATACATAACTCATCATAATCTTATTAGAGAGGTTAGTAACCTTAATAAAATATTTTTTCGCCACTGGAAATAAAGATATTCTTGAAGAGCTACTGTTTCTCAAGATAGCCAAAAAGATTTTTCAAAGAAAAAGCAAGCTTAAGGTTTGCAAAAGTAAAGAAAGGCAAAACCTGACAGAATCTGCGAAAAACAGAAGAGTGGGTAGTAAATAATTTTTTTGGGGTACTTCTGCAACTCAAATCAAAAAACTCAGAACATACGAAAGTTTCGCAATTGTATAGAGCATGTTGTGTAAACAATTCAGTTCAAAAAGATGAACTGGTGATTTTTTTCGATTTTTTCTGTCAAGCAGACAGAATCTGTGTTCTGGATAGCATGTCACAATTTTTGCTTCCCTTGTCATAAGAGGCTATAACTTGGCACAAAGCTTGAAAATAAAGATACAATGGTGTTGCTATAGTAGTAACAATCATCAAGACCACTAAAAACAGAAGTGAAAAATCTTGGGTTGCCTCCCAACAAGCGCTTTCTTTTACTCCTTTAAGCTAGGCATAAAGCAAAAGAAGAATCAAGTTTTATCAAGAGAGAGAGAATATCTAGACCGTGTAACGGACTCAAAAGGTAACTTGTATTTCTTTCTAGGGAAGTGTACCATCCCCTTTTTGAGAGGGAATTGAAATTTTATATTCCCCTCTTTCATGTCAATAACAGCACCAACGGTGCGAAGAAAAGGACGTCCCAAAATAATTGGACATAAAGGTTCACACTCTATTTCCATAATAATAAAATCAACGGGAAGATAATTGTCATTGACAATGATAAGAACATCGTCGATCTTCCCCAAAGGTTTCTTCACGGAAGAATCAACGAGACGAACACCAAAAGAACAAGGATCAAAAGGTTTTAATTCAAACATGTCAGACATTCTTTTGGCCATAACGGAGGTACTAGCTCCAATATCACATAAAGCATAGCAAGAGAAGTTATTCAATTTATTTTTTATCATAGGGTCCCAACCATCCTCTAGATTCCTAGGTATGGAGGCTTCTACTCTAAGCTTCTCCTCCCTAGCTTTTATGAGAGCATTAGTGATATGCTCCGTGAAGGCAAGATTAAGTGTGCTAGTGTGGGGGTCTCTAGACATTTTGTGTAACAAGCTAATAACTTCTGAGAGGGTGCAACTATAAAAATCAATATCACTACTATCAAAGGTGGTAGTAGTGTCATCTAGGCTCACTTGTTTGAAACCCTCTATGTTCATAGGGGCTTCTTCTTCTACGGTTGAGGTATTAGCATCACCATTAATAGGTCCAATGGAACTAGGAGTGTGTTGCGTGCTAATAGTTTGCGTGTCCTCAACAATTTGGATAGTAGAAACTGTGTGGTATGTAGGAAGGCTCTTAATTCTATCATCTTCCTATTTTTCTCTAACCCATCTTTCTTTAAGTTTAGCCATCATCCTAATATTTTCATTAATTTGTAATTGGATAGCATTAATAGGAGTGGCTTTCCTGTCCTCAAGGGGAGAGGTTCTAATTTTAAGCATCTCAACATCAAGAGCTAAGCTATCTACCTTCAAAGAGAGATTATCTAATTGAGCTAATTTCTCTTCTACATTCTTGTTGAAGGCTTTTTGGGTAGTGATAAAGTCTCTAAGCACGCTTTCTAGTTCAGAAGTGGGGTTCTTGTTGCTAGGATAGGTGTTGTTGTTCCCATAGTTGGATGGAAACGGTCTAGGATTGCTAGCAAAATTGCCCCTATAAGCATTTTTGTTGAAGTTGTTTCTAGCAATAAAGTACACATCTACTTGTTCCTGAGCAACCAAAGAATTTAAAGGAACATCATGAGGATCAGTAGAGGGTTGCTTGGTAAGTAGAGACATAATCAAGTCAACTTTTTCATTTAGGGAGGTAATCTCCTCGACAGAGTTTACCTTCCTACCTGTTGGAGCGGGTTTGGTGTGCCATTGGGAATAGTTGGTCATCATCTCATCTTGGAGTTTCATGGCAGCACCAAGTGTAGTTGACATAAAGGTTCCTCCCACGGCCGAATCTAACAGGTTCCGCAAGGTAAAGTTCAAGCCTGCATAAAAACTCTGGATAACCATCCAAGTAGTCAAACCATGTGTAGGGCATTTCTTAACAAGAGATTTCATAAGTTCCCAAGCTTGGGCAACGTGTTCATTATCCAGTTGCTTAAAATTCATAATGTTACTCCTCAGTTGGATAATTTTAGCAGGTGGGTAATACTTCCCAATAAAAGCATCTTTGCACTTATCCCAAGAATCTATGCTATTCCTAGGCAGAGATTGAAACCAGATTTTAGCTCCTTCCCTCAAGGAGAAAGTAAAAAGCTTAAGCTTAACAACATCACCTTCTACTTATTTATACTTTTGCATATCACATAATTCAACAAAAATATTCAAGTGTAAAGCAGCAGCATCTCCAGCACCAGAGAATTGATCTCTCATAACGAGGTTTAACAAAGCAGGTTTAATTTCATAAGTGGTAGTTGAAGTGGAAGGTATGGCAATACGAGTGCAGATAAATTCTTTGTTGTTGTGACTAGTGAAGTCACACAACTTGGTGTTTTCAGTGTAACCCATAGTAGCAGCAAGTGTGGCAGATTTTTTTGTAATTTTTGATATAAGACACAAAGATAAAAACTGAAAGGTAAACTAACAAGTCTAAAAAGCAAAGGTAAAAGATAGTGTGCAACTCCCCTATCTTAGCACTCGGAGTCCGCGGCAACGGCGCCAGAAATTGGGTTGATACTCTCTCCTCGTTGGTTACCCCAAGTGGAAGGTGAGATGTAGGATAGCGGCAAATTTCCCTCAATGAACATACCAAGGTTTCTCTTCATTAGGACTCCTGAGATGATAAGTAGGTGTCAATGGCGCAATTGACGTGGACCTGCACAAAATACAAATAATTTTGCTTCCCAATGAGTACAGAGAGGTTGTCAATCTCTCCGGCCTTGCAGTTCACAAAGGATCAACGCAACAGATAATAATGATAATGGTGATAGAAACTAGAAAGTAAAACAGGAAAATAAAAGAGCGTGTAAACAGTGATGAGAATATGGACTGGGGTCCCGTGATGTTCACTAGTGATGTCTCTCTCCCAAAAGACTATAAATCTTATATGCGAGGTAAACATATTACAGTTGGGCAATTGACAGGATTAAAAACGCATCGCAATGCTAATTATGCTACAAAGAAAGGACGAGGCTCAAAAGCATGGGCGGTACGCCAAAATAAGTAGACCGAAATCCAACTGCATCTACTACTAATCATCCACCTTGAGATATCTATCGAGAACATCTCGCAGGTATTAAGTTGCGAGTCCCACCCAAAGTGTAAACCCAAAGCAACAGATGACTGCATTAAAAAGCACCTTGCGTAAAGTAAACAATCCTTGCAACCGCGGTTACAAGCAACATTGTTTTCCCCCTTGTGGCAACATCACATCCCCTAGACTCGTGTTTCTGTCACTCAAGCGTGTCAACGGGGGGCATGAACCCACAATCGGGCATAACGTTCCCTCTTGGAGTCACTACCTACTACTTGGCCAAAGCAATAAACAGCAACGGAGAACATGCAAGAATTACTTAGGAACAAAAATATAAAAGACAAGAACCAAATATATTACTCAATCACAATCTGAACTTAGTCTCATAACCCATCAGATCCCAGCAAACTCAGCATAGCAGCAGCAGCAGAAAATTACATATGTGCCTCGATCATGTAGGGCAGCTGTAACAGCCCAGGAGAAATTTTATATTCCAAGTTGTAATCTTTCTTTCATCAATGGCTTTGAAACTTGTTATGATGCAAGAGGATGTAATTCCATGTGATGATATTAAATGCCAAGGATTTTGGAGCTCTTTTGAATTGTTTTTGACTTCAAACATAGTGGTGAAAGAGAGGTGATTGCAGATTTATTCATGTTGCACATGTGCTCCCCTTGACCCCAAACTTGGCATAGCAAATTCTTTTCCCTTCCCAAGGGTTTTTAAAGGCTTGCACCATTTTTGCCAACTCTAAAAAGGTGGGCCATAGTTCAATGTGGTTTGAATTTCAAAAATGGCCCCACATTTTAGTTGTTCCAAAATTGGCCAAACCAATTTTGTAAATTGGAGAATATTGCAAGGATCATTTTGCATATTTTTGTGTGATTTAATTCCTTGTGGATATTTCTGGAAAACTCCCCAAGTGTTTCTGTTTTATTAAATAGAAAATAGCCAGGGGGTTCTTCTTTTTCTTTTTCTTTCCTGGCCATGGCCCAGCCCACCTGGGCTTCTCCTCCCCTCCTGGGCTCTAGCCCACCCGCGAACTGGTAAGTGGGAGCGCGTCCGAGCCGTCGATCTTGATCGGACGGCCCCGGCACGTCGCCTTTCCAGCGTGGTCAGGGGGACCTCACCGGCTCCCTCTCACACCGGCGGCCATGGAGGCAAGTCCGGCCGTCGACGTGGCCGGAGCAGACCCCTATATAGCCTGGCCTCACCCCGGCTCCGGGAACCCTAGCTAGCTAGTTCCCCCCCCCCCTTCAAATTTTCTCGCACCGCCGCCTCCATGTACGCCCCCTTCCTCCCCTGTTCCGCCTGAAGAAAGCCGATTCACCTTCGCCTGCAGTCGACTTCGACCAGGAGCTCGTGGAGGTCTTCCTCCCCGTCGTCTTCATCTTCCCCGACCCCGCACCCTCGCCGTAGGAGCCGAGGAGTGGCGCGGTGCCTGCTTCTCCGCCGCGGGTCGTCTTCGTCTCCGTCTCCGTCATCGAGGAGGTTGGCTACCTCCACTCCGGCCAAGCCTACGACGTCGACGCTGCATGCGAGCTCGTCCTCGACCTCCCCTATGTAAGCATACGCCCGTCCTTTCTCTCTGTTTCGCGAGAGCATCCCGATCCCGTGACGTGCTCTATTTTCCTCCGCCGCACGTCGTCGCCATGGAGTAGTTCGGGTTCGCCGTGCCCTTGCCATGAACCCTCAGTGTGAGCGCATGTGTGTGGTCTCGCAGAGCGCGCGTATAGCTGCCAAGCCGTCGCCTTGGGCACGCTGTGCCCCCTGCTCCTTTTTTCCTTCGCAGCCTGAACCTTTGTTGAACAGGTGCGCCGCCCGATTTTCCAGCGAGGGTAGCGCCGCCGTCGACGAGCCCCTGGGGCAGCCAAGCGCAAAAATGGAACCTTGGGAGTTCCTTTTATGCGCATCACCACTTCGTTGAGTCTCCGAGACAGTGTAGCTGATGCATTCGTCGTCGGAGTTGCTCTATCGCCGCCCATTGCCATGTTCAGTTTCGTCAGTGCACGTCGCATTTTTGAATTCAGAGATCCGGCGAAGGATGTGTTATGTTCCGTCAGTTTTCTATCCTGTTGTATTTCTTCTCCTAGCCTGACTGGTTGGTGCGTTTTGTCCTGACCAAGAGGTCTCGGGTTCGAATTCCACCCTGGGCATGTTGATTTAGGCCCTCTTTTTGTTTTGGTTGGGTGGCTGACAGCCAGGCCCCACCTGCCAGTGGAGAGAGGCCACGGTGGGCTGCTGGTTTGGCCAGGTTGGCTGAGTTCCAGCCCAGCAGTGGAGAGGTCGAGCCCTCCTTCCTTTTTTCCTTCTGGCTAGCCTTTCTTTTTTCTGTTCTTTAGCAACTTCAAGTCCTTGTATTTTATAAATTCCAATTTGAATGCCCACATGTCATACATGTTTTTGGGGAAGAAAAATGCAAGGATTAAGATGGTGCTGTCCATGTTGTATTCTGAGCAAGTACAAAATAGAATGTAATACAATTGTCACATGTGCCACCATTTTTGTTTTCTTTTTGTTCTTCCAACTTCTTTTGCACTTGTTCCAAATATAGCCATATCATATATGGTTTTGGTGCAGAAAAGTGAGAGCTTGTCTCCGTTTCTTCTTTTGAAACTTCCCGGGGTGTCAACTTTCATCGACACTTTTCCGTCTCCGGAATCGATAGATTTACTTTAACGTTGCGATGCATCTTTGTTTACTATGCTTATCCCAGGTCATGTAATACATGTCACTTGCACCTAAACTTAAGGTCATGACCAAGGCCATTAAATTAATAAATTGCATATGGAGCATCGTTGACGTTTTGTCACGATCTTCATTTAAACTTGACTAGCTAGGGTCACATCATGATCATTAAATGTGAACATCATATTCATGCTTGTGCATCCTTTGTTCCCGATGCTTATTTGTGGTGTTGCTCTTTGCCGGTACCGTACGTTAGAGCATGAGCTTGCCGAGGAGACTTACGTGGAGCTGTCCGACACCGAGCCCGAGGACCCTGCTATGTCTGCTCCGTCGACTATTTACCCAGGCAAGGGGGTTTATATATCATTCCTTATAACTTTCAGCTCGCTTGCCTAGTTGTATTTTAGAACGGTTGCTTGATCCTACCACCATATACTTTTGCCTCTCAGTTAAACCCATAAAGCCATGCCTCCACATCCTAGCAAAACCTTGTTTGGCTATGTACCTTGCTTTCTTAACCATTGCTTAGTATGTGTAGGCCCTTACTTGCTGCTTATACCCATTGCTGCTTGGTGGAATATCATGCTATTATCATAAACTGGTTGATATTTATTATTATGATGTTAATTTATATTTGACAAAGGATGGGAGACCGGGCTGTTCCCGCCAGGTGTTTTGTTCCATTCGAGTCACCTAGGTCCCGAGTTCCGGGTATTGTGTTTCTTGATGAGCGTGCCTAATCGTGTGTGGGATTCTATGGGGTCCCCTTGTCTTACATGCCTAGCTACAAACAGTTCCATTGGTGGACCTAGATGTATTTACCATTTGCAAAATGTGTGTGTGTCTGGTTAGCGCTCCAGCAGATTTAAAATAACTCGGGCCAGTGAGGACATAGTTCCCTTGTTGGTCCAAACCTGGAAGCTCGAGGGCTGCCCACAGTGATGGGTTAGTTACCCCGACCTCGTCCAGACGGTAGAGATCGACTCGAGAGCGCGGGAGGCTTTTGAGTTGGATGTCGACTCACCGGGGGCCACCCGGAATTGTGCGTTGTTAGTTAGAGGGACTCTGACGTACCGGGGTTTCAGGCGCCTTCACCCGCCAAACGGAAACCGGGCGTACATGCGAAGCCTATGATG
Source organism: Bromus sterilis (assembly GCA_950022295.1). NCBI lineage: Eukaryota > Viridiplantae > Streptophyta > Magnoliopsida > Poales > Poaceae > Bromus > Bromus sterilis. The sequence continues at coordinate 274,003,249 of OX465599.1, read as the reverse complement.
GGCAGTTGGTACACCCCTGCAGGGTTAAATATTTTACAAAATCCGTGTCCGCGGTTATGGACGACTTGAGACCTACTCCTTGTTCATAGAATAACATCAATTGAATCATGCTTTAAAAGTTGCCAACGTGTGAGTTGCCTTGATTTCTCTTCTTCGTCAGGGGCAACTAAGAGGGGACAAGTAGGTGAATAGAGACCTATTGATGCGATCATCAACGAGTTCTTGGATCTTCCCTTACTCTAATAGATCGTTAGCCACTCATATATGCTAGTGCGGCTGCAACCTCAACCACTAATTTTCCTTACCGTGAGAAATTAGCTATACCGCATTGATATATTCTCACCTCTTGCTTTTCTTTTCCCTTTATGTTTTTCCTGATCGGCCGCTGCAGTTGACTACTACCTCGACCCGAGCACCGGACGCTACTTCATTGAGGTACCTCCGGAGGATGATGATGAGGAGGACTTCGCCCAGTAGGCCTATAGTTGGGTTCCGACGATCCGTGGGTGGACATGTTTATGTGCATCTCTCTGTAGGGCCATTTAAATTTTGACCGTACTCGGTCGTGTGTGCCTTCTGCATGATGTTATGATGTACTGTTGGATCTTATGATCTCTGAGATGATGTAATAATACCAGTGGCGAGTGTATGCCCTGGACTTATATATTTATGTCTTAGTTGTTCATGCTTCATTTACCTGTTGTCGAGAATCCGATAGCGATACAAGTGCGAGTATCGTGCATTGGTGGCCACTTATGCGCTTCTATCTCAAGTTGGACGCGAAAGCGACTAACTCGAGATAGTATCGCATCGGGGGCCTTACATCAGCTCACGAGGTCTAGACCATGAAGAACAGAGAGGGGAGGAGAACATCACATAGATACTGATCACGGACCCATGGTCCAAGGGAAACTAATTACGACACATCCGGGAAGCGTTCATGGTGAAGGGGAAGCTCACGGAGGTTGATACGTCCCAAACGTATCTATAATTTCTGCTTGCTCCATGCATGTTTTGTGTGATATTGCTATGATCTAGATACACTTTCATACACTTTTGATCATATTTTGACTAAATTATTAACTCAGTGCACCACAGTGTCAGTTCCTGTTTTCTGCTGTTTTTCTATTTCAGGTTTCCCCCATATTAAAAGTGCTCCAAAAATTCGGGAAAAATGAGATAAAATTAGCGTGAAGGAACCTTCCAGAATCACCTGGGTGGGGCCAGAGGGCCACCACCAGGGACCCAGGCGGCTACCTGGCACGGCCTAGGGTCTGGTCGGGCCGGGGGGGCTCCTAGACCCCTGGTGGCCCCCCTGGCTGACGCCCTTCGCCTATATATTCTCCGTGACACGAACACTCCTAAGACAGAACCCTTTTTTGCGATCTCGCCTTTGTTCCACCGCCGCCGCGCTTCCAAGATCGGGAGCGCCAGCAGAATTCTTCCCGGCACCCTGCCGGAGGGAGGATTGACCTCCGGGAGCTTCCCCTCCACCATGGACGCTTCTCAGATGTGCCGTGAGTATTTTCCCTTGGACCATGGGTCCGTGATCAGTAGCTATGTGATGTTCTCCTCCCCTCTTTGTTCTTCATTGTTTAGACCTCGTGAGCTGCCCTACATGATCGAGGAACATATGTAATTTTCTGTTGTTGCTATGTTGAGTATGTTGGGATCTAATGGATTATGAGACTATTTTCAGATTGTGATTGAGTAATATATTTGGTTCTTATCTTTAAATTTTTGTTCCAAAGTAATCCTTGCATGTTCGCCATTGTTGTTTATTGCTTTGGCCAAGTAGTAGGTAGTGACTCCAAGAGGGAACGTTATGCTCGATTTTGGGTTCATGCCCCACGATGACAAGCTTGAGTGACAGAAACATGAGTCTAGGGGATGTGATGTTGCCACAAGGGGGAAAACAACGGTGCTTGTAACCGCGGTTGCAAGGATTGTTTACTTTACGCAAAGCGCTTTTGAATGCAGTTGTCTGTTGCTTTGGGTTTACACTTTGGGCGGGGCTCGCAACTTAATACCAGCGAGATGTTCTGGATAGATATCTCAAGGTGGATGATTAGTAGTAGATGCAGTTGAATTTCGGTCTACTTATTTTGGCGTACCGCGCATGCTTTTGAGCCTCGTCCTTTCTTTGTAGCATAGTTAGCATTGCGGTGCGTTTTTAATGCTGTCAATTGCCCAGCTGTGATTTTTGTACCTCGCATAGAAGTTCTATCGTATTTTGGGAGAGAGACCTCACTACTGAACATCACGGGACCCCGGACCATATCCTCATCACTGTTTAAACGCTCTTTTATTTTCCTGCTTTTACTTTCTAGTTTCTATCACCATTATCATTATCCCTTGCGTTTGATCCTTTGTAAGCAACAAAGGCCGGAGAGATTGACAAAGTCTCTGAACTTCGTTGGGAGAAAAGTTATTTGTGTCGTGTGTAGGTCCAGGTCAAGGAAGCAACTTTTGTCTATAACGGTGCCATTTTTTCCTTGCCACCTACTTATCGCTTTTGAGTCCTACGGGAGACAAACCCTAACCTCTACAAAGGGGAAATTTGCTGCTATCCTACATCTCACCTTGCACTTGGGGTAACCAACGAAGGGCGAGAAATCATTATCATCATCTCGCACATCAAGCAAGTTTCTGGCGCCGTTGCCGGGGACTCCGAGTGCTAAAACAGGGGAGTTGCAGACTATCTTTTACCTTTGCTTTTTAGTCTTGTTAGTTTACCTTTCAGTTTTTATCTTTGTGTCCTATACCAAAAACCCCAAAAATAGTATGTCTAGTTCCTTACTTGCCAATCAATGTCTAATTTCTTTTAAACTAGATCTTATTGGCATGGAGGATTCACTGAGGATCAACAAGAATGGTACAAGGAACACCGCTTGTCTCAAAAGGGGATACACTTATGGAAACAAATACATTAGTTGTACGAGTATGCTAGTGTCAGAACCCTCTGTTAGGTATGTGCTAGGATCAAGACTCAACTTGCATCATGTCAAAAATTTCAAAAAGAAATTGAAATGGGAGAAGGAACACCCCCCAGATGAATTTAATTAAATGGCCAGATAAAAATTGCTTCCAAAAATTCCTTTTTTATTTTTGAAAAGTCTTATAAATAAGCATGATCACATATAAAGTGAAGTGGTTCCCACTTCATGCTCCAAGATTTTTCAAAAATTCCAAACAAAGCTTGGAAATTAAATAAACACCCTATTTGATTTGAAATTCAAATTATTTGAATTTCAAAAATACCCAAAACTTGGGAGTGGCTAGTAGTATGTCACTTAAGACCATATAAAAGTTTTGGGCATTTACTAAAATGCCATGCTATTTTATCCAGAGAAAAACACAGGACATAAAAAGAAAAACAAAAAACAATTACAGAGAGAAAATAAAAAAAGAGAAAGCATCCCAACCCCCACTGGCCTCGGGCCCAACTAGACGCACCCGGCCCAAGCCCACCTGAACCATTGTCGTCTACCCCAAGCAGCTCGTTGTCGAGCATGCCGGGGGCGACGACCGCCCCCACGACACCAGCGAGGCATCTAGGCCTCCCCTGGCCACGTCTCCATGCCACGGAGACGCCCAGAACCCCCCCCCCCCCCCCACCCCCCTGTGGCCATTCCCCCTCTCCTCCGTCACCATCTCGCTCTCCCTCGCCGTTTTCGCGCGCCACCGTGAAGCTGCAGAGAGCGCCGACGATGACAACGACGACGAGAAGCACCAAATCCTTGTCCAGTCGCTCCACTGTCATCGACTTCACCACCCTGCCGCCGTCGGAGAGCTGGAGAGCCCCGAAGATAACGAATCGGAGCTCTTCCCTCCGCCACGGTCGCCGCTTTCCGACGAGAAATCCGCCACCACCGCGACTCCTCCGCCTTCCCCGTCCTCAACTTCACGTTCGTGGTGAGCTTCGCCACATTGTTCCCTCTCCCCGCGTTCAAATTGGTGCCCCGAGTCGCTGTTTCATCCAAGCCGAGCTCCGACTGCCGCCACACCTCAATGCCGGCGAGGCTCCGGCCATCCCCAGCCTATCCCGTGGGCACGAGGTGATGCGGGCGTGCATGAGGAACCTCCCCGTGGTCTCCCCGTGCCAATGAGTGGCCGATAAGCCACTCCGGCGAGGACACCGCCGCGTCTGGTGACGCCGGCGACGAACCGGCGACGTGCCGACGTGGCCCCGGGTTAATTAACCTTAACCACCCACTAATACCCCCCACAAACACAGACAGGTGGGCCCTAGGCCCCCTTAATTAACCCAGTTAATTTAAACAGAGGTATTAACCCCCCCTAGCCACTGACCAGTGGGACCCAGCCGTCAGAGGCCCCCTGACGTCACCCATGCGTCACAGTGACACAGTAATTGGAATTTGAATTAAAAGAAAATCAGAAAAAGACAGAAAATGTTATAAACTTTAGAAATTCATAGAAAATTCATTTTAACTCCAAATTAAACATATAATATATGAAAAATTAACAGAAAAATACAAGGATTATGATTATGCACTTTGTTTTCATGTTTGACCATTTTAAAATGGGCGAACAGAAGCAAAGGTGCATATGGCTTAATTTGAATTTGAATTTGGAGTTTGAATTTGCAAATCCTTTGCAATACACTTCAATTAAATTGAATTTTCAACAAGCCAGTACCTTTTACATCATGGAACAACTTATCATGTGCTTGTGCATTTTATTTCGATGTTGCCCCCCTTTGTTGATGATTGTTCCGGTAATAGTGTTTCCGAGACAGGGATCGCCCCCGAAGAAGAACAAGACCGTTAAACCCGTGTAACGTCAGCAAGGCAAGAAAACCCCATTGATCATATCTATAACAACCCATTTTCCCTCTTAGTCTCGCTTATGCATGTTTAGGAGATCACCATGATACGTTCTTCCGCATAGTTGAACCCATTTCGATGCATGACCTATCATTTTTTCATAGTAGTAAGCAAACCACAATCCTAGCAGATATATGAGTTGAATGTTGAGCATGTGGGCCTGCAACTGTTACTGCTTATTGCTTCTCATGACATAGTGAGGTTACTTTATTTGGATATATGCTCTAGATGCAAATAATATATGATTATTCAGATATATCTACATAAGTTCATGACCAGTTTCATACTGTGCTGGAACTGTATCAGTGAAACAACGATACAGGTGTGGTATAGAAACAACGAGAGTGAAAGTCCAAGTATGTGATCAGAGGGGGAGGGGGTGAATGATCACTTCAAAATTTTCTACTGAAACTATTGAAGTGAAGCATAAGTAGTGCGGAACAGCGAAGTAAAACTGGAAGTGAAACTAAATGCAGTGAATCAAAACACATTGAAGCATAACTACGAAGCAAATGCAATACTGAAGGTAAATGCTTGAAGTAAAACGAACTGGGACTCGGCGATGTTTGTTCGACCAGTTCACGCTCTGCAAAGCGCTACGTCTGGTTGGCGGGACTGGTGATTGAACACCACCTGGAGAAAATCTCTCTCTGCCCGTTGCTCCACTGCACCAAACTCCTTGAGCTTGGTCAGTTCTTCACTCGTGGTTGATTATTGAGGAAATCACCGACACCTTTGACAAACTGAACTTCGAGGCGACAATTAATCTTCTCTCTCTGAAGAACAACAATCTAACCGTCTAGGAGAATTGCAGTTCTCCAAGATAAAAAGGCTACTAAGCTTTCACCTAAGTCATCTCGAATCTACTCAGATCAATGGGACTTAGGCTTCAGTATTCTGGATTTTGGGTTTTGCTTCGGTGGCGTTTTTGGGGGTGCTCTCTTCAGTCTCTCTCGGGAATATTCTTAGAGCAGCCACCCGCAAATGGAGGAGGGGCGGCGTATTTATAGTTGGCGATCCCGAGGTGCGGAATGACCAAATTGACCCGAGGTGACAGCTTGACACGTGTCCACAACGGTCGTATTTGTAATCACTGCGCAACTTTACTTGCGGAACAAGTAAAGCTGACTCATGGACTTAGTTCTGCTTCAGAAGCCAAATAACGAAGTCTTTGCTATTGAAACTTAACTTAGTGCACATGAGATTTCTTCGCTCAGGCTTCTCACTTGCTGTGGATTTGATCTGAGCATTTTCACAATGACTTCGGTGTCCACAAACTAACTACCCCTCTTGATAGTACGGTTTGTCCTACGACTCAAAGAAACGAAAAAGAACTACACAAAAACATCTAAGTCCTGCGCCGTCTTCTTCATTTCCTTCAATGAGTTGAGCTTCAGGACACCTTTATTTTTGGGGGTCATCCTCCGTGATTAAGCTTCGCTCAGGGAGAAATTCTTCGATAACTTGAAGACCTTCCCTGAAGCTTTATCACCTAGCTTGTCCTTCAGGAACCTATACAACTGTTTACACTAGAAAACATTGTTAGTTCCTCTACTGTCTTGTCCAACAATATCCAAAACACACGGGGGCAAAACTTTGCTCTTACAATCTCCCCCTTTTTGGACTATTGTTGACAAAACAGGCATCGATAAAGGATATTGAAGTTTTTGTGAAGTGATGGGACAAACACTAAGATATGAAGTTTTTGGCTCCCCTTGAATGCAAGCATCAAAGATTTATGGAATCGAAGTTAATGCTTGAAGGAAATTTCTTCGGTGGAGAGCAAAACAAATGTCTTAGCGAATACAATTGCATTTGAAGATATATATATTCAGGAATGTGTGCAATTGCTTCCAATGACCTGTGACTTAGAAAAATAATAACCACCTGCAAGATAGAAGATACGAAGCAATACTTGCAAGCAAAGGGGTTATTGAAATTTAATCGTAGCACAGGAGTAGCAAGACCAAAGTTAAACTTAAGTTACAACCCAATCGAAGAGAATAGAATGTTTGTTGTAACTTAACCAAGCGAAGCAAAAGCAACTAGCAAAAACCCTTTCCCCGATGCAAATCTAACTCATCGATGCCCTCATTCTCCCCCTTTTTGTCAATGATTGGACAAAAGGTTGGGAAGAGGTTCAAGAGATCTATTGCGCGGCATCAGCACCCTGGGAACCCGACGAAGCTGAGCTTGACGAAGACTCATCCGACGAAGATTGATCGCCAGAGGATTCTTCTTCGGAAGAAGACGAAGGAATGGCTTCGTGGCGCGTCTGGGTGATGAGGTTGATGTCGAGGTCGCTGTCGTCGAGGCCGTCGTCGTCTTTGGATGTGAGGGAGTCATTCTCAGAGACGGTATCAGGCCGGATGGTTTCAGGTTCGTTGGCGAAGAAGACTTCATCAATCTTGTGCAGGGGAGGGATCTTTTGGTTCTGGCAGTCAACTGTATCATCTCGAGAAAAGTTTCGCTAGAGGTGCTCATACTCTTTGTAGATGTGATCTTTACGAAGGCCTTTGACAGAGTTGAATTTTCGGAGCCCCTTCCAGGAATAACGTTTGAGAACACGCAAATACTGATTGTTGTTGAGTGCAATGTTGCCAACTCTGTTGATCTCATCAGCAAGAAATTGCATCTGGCGTTGATTGGCTTCAATGTAGTTTTCAAGCATTTGCTGCGACCGAAGATTAACTTCAAAGTGGTGGCAGTCTTTATGGAACTTCTTGGATAAGTTTCGCTCATTGACTTCATGGCGCACGCCAATGTATGTGGCAAAAGGATCATTGGGCTTCCGTAGCAATGCCAAAGTGTCACGCACTGGTGGAAGGAAAACCTTCGGATGATGGCGAGCTACAAAGTCTTCGTTCCTGCCATAATCGCAGACAACTTGCAGTCAGGGAGCATAAGGTTTCAGTGTGAATGGAAGCTCTGCTGCATGAACCAAGTTCCTAATGAAGCAGTCTTCAAAGTCAAAGAGGAGACCATGTGTGATCTTCATAATTTCATGCCTTGTCTCTGGATAAATGTTTGATTCTTCCGAAGCAGTACTCAATGGGATCAATGAGTTGGACAGGATGTAGAACCAAGTCCTGGAGATGAAGTTCAAATGCTTCGGGCGAATGTTTTCAGGAAAGTAGTTTTCAGAGACTTCAGTATCCAACAGGGTAGAAAATTCTTCTTCAGCCAGATCAGGTTCTAAGTGAATCTTTTCTTGGACTCCGGAATGCCTCAGAATATTGACTATTTCCATGAATTCGGCAGAGGACATTCTAAAGACTTTACCTTGTATCATCCATTCCAGCGTCCATGAGCTTGGTTCATTTGCATCACCAGAGACATAAAGAGTTGCGTAGAACTGTTTGATGAGTTCAGAATTGAAGGGAGTTCTTAACGCAAACAGCCGAGTCAGATTCTGATTCTCAATGGTTTCGGCGACGTTCTGAAAGAAAGTGGCAGTGGAAAGACTTCGCATATCCACAAATTTATGCCTAAACAGAACTCCTTGCTGACATAAGACTTTGGTGTATAAGATTTGTTGCTCTGTAGTCCAAAAGCGAAGATCATCTGCAGTGCGATCTGAAGCATACGGACTTACACCAAAGAAACGGTGGCGCTTCTGATGTTGTTCTAAGTTGAAGTCTGGACCATGCCTTGAAGAATAACCAGCGCCCTTGAAGATAGGAAAAGTTTCACGAGGGTAATTTGAATCAAGATGGGTATCTTGGCAGGGGCGTGAGTGTTCACGAAACCTTTGCAGAGGAGCAATTTGATTGGCTCTAGAAGGGCCAGCAGTTTGAGCGACTATGAGCGGTTGCTATTGCGAAAGATTCAGTATCTGAACTTGTTCTTCTTCGTCTTCATGTGCTTCGGTGTGAGGCACATTAGATTCGGACTCTTGAGCGGATCTGGAGGGGAAAAGTCTCGGGTGCCACGGGTTCTGGAGTGGCTTGGAGACGGTGCATTTTATTCATGTGGAGGTGATGGAGGTGGTGCGGGAGCAGCAGGTGGAGTGGGAATCCTTTGTGGTGAGGGGGTTGGAGCACAGATGGGTGTGGGTGCACAGGGAGGAATGGGTGTGGGAGTTCATGCAGGTGTTGGAGTTGGGGTAGGAGCTCTTTGTGGTGGAGTTGGATTGGGGGTGGTTCTGGTAGGAGGAGGTGTGGGAGTTTTGGTGGGTGGAGCTGAAGGTTTTGGTATGGGTTGGGATAGCTTAGGCTTCGGAGTAGGAGTGGGAAATGCTTCAGGAGTTTCCTTTGGCTGCTCATCACTAGTGTCCATGTCAGCAGCTGAAGCCAGAGTAACCTTCCGCATCTTGGTGGTTTTCTTCTTGGGTGAAGGACCCGAAGCCTTTGAAGCAGTAGGCTTTGCAGCCGTTGGTTATGCAACAACTGGTTCAGCTTCGGGCGAAGCCTTGCGTTTCCTTGAATCCCTTTCCATAATGGATGCATTATGGGTCTTCACCATTTCATCAACAGCGGCTTTCTCTTTGCCTCTAAAGATTTTGATGTTATTCTTGGTGGTGGTGTTGACGTCCGTCACTTGTTGAAGCAATTTCAGAGCGTGCTGTTTGAATTCTTCATCTGGTTCAGATTTAGCGCGCTTCTGATAGTTGTGAATCTTTGAAACTTCAGCTTGATCTCTAGAATGAAAATCCTTCAGCTGACTGATCATTGTGGAGATCATTGCTTCGATGGTGCTTGAGATATAAACCTCTCCAAGATCAACAGCTTCATGATCTTCAGCAGCACATTTTTCCCAAAGGGCTTCAGTGATGCCCAACTGATCCCAGAGTTCGCCTTCACGTGGGTCAGGAAACTGATGGTCACTGTGGCGATCAGCTTCAGCTTGAGCTTCAGGAAAAGATATGCCTTTCTGCTTCGGTGGAATAGCTTCAGTGGGGGGAGTCATATCAACAATGGGCTTTATCTGACTTGCCCGAGCTGCTTTCTCAGCTTTCTTTGTCCTGAGGCCGTCTAAAGTGGCCTTTCGTTTTGCTTCATGCTCAGCCAGTTGTTTAGCTTCAGCGGCAGATTTCTCTTCATTCTTTTCGGCTTCGGCGGGCTTGCGCTTCGTCTCAGCCTTCTCTTCAGCCAATCTGGCGGAGTCCAACTCCTTTTGCTTTCTTGCGGCATCCTCATCTTCTTTCTTCTTTTCTGCAGAACTTCTGGCAAGAATGCTGCGCTCAAGTGCCTCAGCGAGGTCTTTCTGTCTCAATTCCTCTTCAGTGAGCTTTCGCGTCGCTGAAGGGTTTGGTGGGGCAGACTGCTTGGGCTTCGTTGGTGCTTAAGCTTTTGCAGATTGTTTCTTGGAAGGGTCATGCCTCTGCTTCGATCGCCTCTCAGTATTGAGAGCATCAGCCGGTGGCTTGGAGGCCAAGGGCTTCGCAACCACAAAATTTGATAGATCAATGGTGTGGCGAGAAGAGGGCTGATCCTTGGGGTCTTGAATCTTAATTCCTTTAGCAGCATGTTTTTCTCCCGGCTTCTTCTTCAATTAAATCTGAAGCCTTTGCTTCTTGGGGGGAGTAGGATCCGATTCATCATCTGCTTCAGAATCAGATTCGTTGTTAGCTGCATTTGATTCGTCCAACATAGAATCCTCTAGAGCAGCTTGTTCTTGTCTAGCTTGCTCTTCATCTTCTGTGTAAGCATGAGGAGGAGAAGCTGATTTCTTCTTCAATTTCTTCTTTTTCTTCGAGCTAGGCCCAACATCATGGGCTTCAGCTTCAGCCAACTTAGCCGCTTTCTTGGCTTCTTTCAGTCTCTTCTTCTCAGCAGCAATCCTCAAACGCACTTGCTCATCAGGATAATCATCTGGGGTTTTAAGGGTATTGGGGTGAGGAAGCTTCGGTGGAACTAGGTAGTATAAGTGGCGATTCTCTTCGGTGTACTGACTGCACATGGCCGAAGTATATTGATAGGGTGGACTGAAAGCAAATTGCATAGCCCACTTCCAGTCAGGGATGCTTTTGTACTTGTACCAACGTACTGCCTAGTAACGGCGAATATTTTGCAAGCGAATCTTGCGCTGATCCTTGGTTTCTCCAGGAGGCGTGTCATACCCCAGCTCAATGCGAATGGATTCGGGGATGCCTCTGGCATTGTTTGTTTCCTTCGTTCTGCCACCTTTCTTCTTCGGAGCAGACCGTTCTGCTTCGTTGATGTGGTCAAGATTTGGGCACTCATTCCGGAAGCCTAACTCCGCAAACATCCTGTGAAAAGCATCAAGGTAGCGAGGGAAAAGGCAAGTATGGAATGAGCACTAGCAAAAGTTTCGATCCAAAAAACACAAGGTTTTGACAAGAGATTCAGTGATGAATAAGGGTGATGATTCTAGTCTGTTCTGAGCTAGACTTAACCTCATCCAAGATGAACTGAAATTCTAACACAGAACAGATAGTCTCAAACCCTAACTTCTAACCTGAAACGAGATGGGAACCTTTTTCTGGCAGAAACAGGTTTCCCAACGGAGCAATAAACAATGAACTCGGATCCAATCTGGAAACGAAAGAACAGGTGAAGACAGAGATTGGATTGAGGCTCGGCGTACCCTAACTCGGTGGCGTCGAGCAGCTACGGCGGCGATGAGCGAAGAGGAAGTGCTCGTCTACGGCGTGAAGTCCACGGCGGTGCTCTTCCGGTAGTGAAGCGGCGAGAACGGCGACGGGGACGAAGAGCTCGGCGGCGCGCTCGGGAGAGAGGGGGTTCCGGAGAGATGCGAATGATTTTGAAGGTTGGATTGGCTGGGGGGATGCCTTATATAGGCAGGTCTAACAGGAGTTGTCAGATCTGATCGGACGGCTCCCAGCGACCGTCTCTCCGGATTCTACGGCGAGGATTTCGTGGCGAAATGCGAGAAAATCTCAACGACCCGGATTTGACGGGATCTCAACGACCGAATAATATGTCCTCGACTTGAGTAAAATTGGGAGCATTTGATTCGGAACTCAATGATGTACGAAGCAAAATACTTTCCGTTTCAATTGTGCTCAACCATTTTGGACAGACAGAATAGAAAGAAGAAGAACAGAAGCGGTAGGGTCCGAAGCTTATCACCTCGAAGATAAACCAAATGAAGCTAAAGGTGATAAGCATAGAGGACTAGATCCAAGCGAAATAAAATAAAATAAATGAAGCAAAATCAAACAACGAAACCAAAAAGGTAGGCAACGAAGTAAATGAATATATACAGGAGTAAAAAAAGGTTCGGTCTTACAATACATTGCGTGAGTCCAGTATATTGAGCTCACACCTTAACGCACAGAACCATTTGTCATCCAATGGTTTCGTGAATATGTCAGCCAATTGATCTTCAGTTCTGACATGACTTATAACAATATCTTCACGCTGAACATGATCACGAAGAAAATGATGGTGAATGTCAATATGCTTCGTGCGAGAGTGTTGCACAGGAGTGTGAGCAATTTTAATTGCACTCTCATTATCACATAGAAGGGGAATTTTCTTCACATGAATACCATAATCCTTCAGCGTTTGCTTCAGCCAAAGAATCTGAGTACAGCATGACCCAGCAGCAATGTATTCGGCTTCAGCAGTAGATATTGAGACACAGTTTTGCTTCTTTGAAGCCCAACACACAAGTGATCTTCCAAGGAAATTTCAAGTCCCTGAAGTTGATTTCCTATCCACACGATCACCAGCCCAGTCTGAATCAGAATAGCCAATGAGATCAAACTAAGCTCCCTTGGGATACCACAAGCCCAAGGTTGGTGTGTGAGCAAGATACCGAAGAATTCGCTTTACAGCAGTATGATGTGATTCATTTGGATTGGCCTGAAAACGAGCACAAATACATACTGAAAGCATAATGTCAGGTCTAGATGCACAAAGATATAAAAGAGATCCAATCATAGACCGATATTTCTTCTGGTCGAAGGCTTTGCCCTTCTCATCTGCATCTAAGAAGCCATTGGTAGGCATTGGAGTCTTAATAGTTTTGCAATCAGTAAGACCAAACTTCTTCAGGCAATCCTTGAGATATTTTTCTTGAGAAATAAAGGTGCCATTCTTCTGTTGACGGATTTGAAGTCCAAGGAAAAACTTCAATTCACCCATCATAGACATCTCATATTTCTTCGACATCATTTTGGAAAATTCTTCGCTGATTTCAGTGTTAGTGCAGCCAAAAATAATATCATCTACATATATTTGACATACAAACAAATCACCATTATAAGATCGAGTGAAAAGTGTTGGGTCAGTTGTTCCTGGTTTGAAGCCTTTCTTCAGAAGAAAATCCTTCAATGTGTCGTACCAAGCACGAGGTGCTTGCTTCAACCCATAGAGGGCCTTGTGCAACCTGTACACCATGTCAGGTTTCTTTGGGTCTTCCAAACCTGGAGGTTGCATGACATACACTTCTTCCTCGATTTCTCGGTTAAGAAAAGCACTTTTCACATCCATTTTATAAAGTAGAATTCCATTGAAATTTGCAAAAGCAAGCATAACACGAATGGATTCGAGACGAGCAACTGGAGCATAAGTTCCGCCGAAATCAATACCTTCGATTTGGGTGTAGCCTTGTGCCACCAGTCGTGCTTTGTTTCTTACCACTATACCATCTTCATCTTGCTTATTGCGAAAAATCCACTTTGTACCAATGATGTTGTGCTTCGTGGGATCAGGTCTATCAACTAAGGACCAGACTTTGTTTTGCTCGAATTGGTTAAGTTCTTCGAGCATAGCAGTTAACCAATCTGGATCCTTCATGCCTTCATCAAACTTTGAAGGTTCTAGCATAGAGAAAAATGAAAAGTTTCCACAGAAGTTAGCCAAACGAGTATGAGAGCGAGTTGTGGGACGACCTGGTTGATGAATTTCTTCGAGGATCGAATCAACATCAACTCTTCTTCGGACTCGTGATAAAGTTGAATCATTTGCTTCAGGCTCAGCTTCTGCTTCAGGATCTGCATCAGCTTCAGCATCTGCTTCAGCTTCAGGATCTGCTTCACCTTCAGCTTCAGCATTTCCTTCAGGATTAGCAATTCCTTCGTTCCCTTGCTCTTCTTCGTCCTGTTCATCATTAGCTTCAGGATGTTGATCTCCAACGCCCCGGGCTATGGGTGGGAACATTGGACCATCATCATCCATATTGGCTTGACGAGCATTGGCTTCAACAGGACGAATCTCTCCAATAGCCATGGACCTGATCACTTCATCAAGAGGTGGTTCATCTAGATCATGAGGCAAATGCTCTTTTTGAGAGCCATTAGTTTCATCAAATCTCACATTCACAGTTTCCATAACTTTCCCAAAGTGAGAGTTATATACTCTGTAAGTGTGAGAGTTTGAGCCATAACCTAAAATAAAACCTTCATGTGCCTTTGGGGCAAATTTGGAGCTATGATTCATATCTCTAATAAAGCAAGGAGCACCAAATACCCTAAGATACGAAACATTTGGTTTGTTACCAGTGATAAGCTCATGTGAAGTTTTCTTCAGAAACTTGTGAAGGTAAACCTTGTTGATGATATGACAAGCTGTGTTAATTGCTTCGGCCCAGAACCTAATGGGAGTCTTGTATTCAGCAAGCATGGTTCTGGCCATTTCAATAAGAGTTCTATTCTTCCTTTCAACTACACCATTCTATTGAGGTGTATAGGCAGCAGCGAACTCATGTGTAAAACCATGATCGTCAAGAAAATCTTCAATATGAGTATTTTTGAATTCAGTTCCATTATCACTTCGGATATGCTTCAGAGATAATTCATATTCGGTTTGAGCTCTCTTAGCGAATGACTTGAAGATTTCAACAAGTTTGCTCTTGTCATCCAAAAAGAAAACCCAAGTATAACAAGAGAAATCATCAACAATAACAAGACCATATTTTTTTCCTCCCAGGCTTGCATAATTTTGAGGACCAAAAAGATCCATATGAAGCAATTCAAGAGGACGAATGGTAGTCATGATAGTATTCGCTGAATGATGTTTCTTCGTAATTTTACCAGCTTCACAAGCACTGCAGAGATGATCCTTATCGAATTTACTTCTCTAAGGCCAATAACATGGTTCTTCTTCACTAAGTTATGAAGATTTCTCATCCCTGCATGACCAAGTCTTCGATGCCATAACCAACCAGATGAAGCTTTTTCCATTAAGCAAGTGGATACAGCAGGGCCCGAAGAAAAATCAACAATGTATAAATCTGCTTTTCGGTAACCCTCGAAGACAAACGTATAGTCATCCTGTGAAAAGACAACACAACGCGAAGCAGAAAATAGAACAAGCATACCCATATCGCATAACTTAGAAATAGACATAAGATTATATCCAAGGGATTGGACTAGCATAACCTTGTCAATGTGCTTATCTTTCGATATGGCAACCTTACCCAAACCTAAAACTTTACCCTTGTTGTTATCACCGAAGGTAATGTACTTCTGAGAAGATTGAGATAGTTTTTCTTCGGTGAATAACTCCTTGTCTCCGGTCATATGATTTGTGCAACCACTATCCATGACCCATTCGGATCCACCGGAGACATAGCCCCGCAGAAGAATTAGTTCTTCTTAACTACCCACAAACGAGCAGGTGACTGAGAAGATGTTGAAGCACTGGTTGAAGCAATATTAAAGCGAACATGAGTGTATTGCTTCGGTGTACCATCAAGTACACCATAAATGTAAGTCCTCTGCGAATGGTTAGGATAAGGATGAGCATATGCAATCTTAGTATGATTATTATGAGGACGATAAGTATGACGACCAGTGCGATAGTATTGCTTCTGCGTAACATTTGATTCGGGCACTAGTGAATCGTTTCTCGTTTCTAGAGAATAGAAATGATTCGGTGGTACCGAAGACTTTCCCTGCATGGTATGGTTAGCAGGCAGTTTTTCCACAAGTGCATTCTGCACCCATATCTGCCTCTTATAGAAGCCATTCTTAGGAGGAGTACCAACATACTTAGCTGTAACCTTTCCCTGTTCGTCTTTGATGAGCTTGTAGTCAGAATCAAGTGATTCGTTTACAATAGCTTTGTTCATCTTGCAGTCAAAATCTGAAAGGTTAGCAATGTCAATGGGGTTCTCCTTCGCTAGGACCCAAACAGTCTTAGGATACTGCTCAGGTTCCCAATAGGTGCCATTAGGGTTTATCTTTCTTTCGAAACCAACACCTTCATTCCTGGGATTCCTGTGAAGGAGAGCCTTCCTCATGATATAACAAAGATACTGGTGACCTTGCACACTTTTGAACATCCCTGTTTCAAATAAGTTTTTCAACCTGAGAAGTTCCTCGGTAACAGCAGGATTTTCCTCATCAGAGGCATTAGTATCATCAATAACAATAGGAGCTTTGCCTTTGGAATCAGTTTTGCTTCGTTCCAGACAAGTTAAGCAAGGTGAATCAGTTTTATGATTTGCTTCAGACCCTTGTTGAGCCATGAGAGAGAGATTGACATTTTCCAACTCTTCATGAGCCTCTTTCAGTCTTTCGAGAGCCATTTTCCTCTGAAGAAATTCATAGGTGAGCTTCTCATAATCAACTGAAAGAAGATCATGCCGAGAGGATAATTCTTCAAACTTTTCCTTCAGAGCTGCATGCTCATTAGTCAAAGTTTGACCTTTCTCTATCTCATCGATCAGCAGAGTTTCTGATTTCTTAATGGTTTTGCGTAGCGAATCAAGTTCATCTTGTTGGATTGAAGCAATTTTAGCAAGTTTAGCATAGCTTATCTTCGAATCACTGTCATATGAGGAACAATCAGAAGTATCATAGTTAGATTTTGATGAACATACCTTTGCCTTGGCCATGAAGCAATAAGCAGGAGTTTTGTCTTCACTACTGTTGTTGGTGAATAATGAGCTCGAAGCTTTAGTCGAAGCATCTGCTGAAGCGAATGCCAAACCAGCAACACCATCTGATTCGGACCCAGACCCAGACCTTGAGCCAGATTCATCTTCGGACCCAGAGGCTTCGTCTTCAGAGTTCATCTCCTTTCCCAGATAGGCCTTGGCACGGTGAGAGCTGCTTCGCCGAGACGAGTGAGTCTTCGATGAAGAACCCCCACGCTTCTTGTGATACTTCTTCCTCTTTTCATCATAAGAATCTTTCTTCTTATCTCTTCTCGAACTGGAATCATGTCTCTTGGACTCATAGCTTCTGGAAGATCTGTGGGACTTGGTTGAGGAGTCTCTGAGCGAATGCTTTGATTTTTTCTCAGCTTCCCACAGAGGGCAATCAGCAATGTAGTGACCTGGTTTCTTGCACTTGTAGCAGCAGTTTTCCGTCGATGGAGAGCTTCTTGAGGATGAGCGGTGAGATGAGTGATTTGAGCTTCTTGAATAATAACTCTTTTTCGGTGAAGAAAAACCTTTTCTTTGGAAGCGGTTGAAGCGTCTCATGATCAATGCTAAATCTTTTCCAATGCTTGCAGGATCATCTGATTCGACACCTGAAGCAGAACTGACTTCGGGTGAAGAATGACGCGAAGCTTTTGCTTTCAAAGCATGAGATCTTCTTCGAGAGCCATTAATGTCACGTTTCTCATCTTCTTCCATTTCAAAAGTATTGAGTCTCTCAAGAATATCAGCGGCAACAAGACGTCTGAAATCAGTCCTTTCCTTGATCATCAGCATAATGTGATCAAACGAATCATCCAATGAGCGAAGCAAAGTTCTTACAACCGAGTGAGGAGTGATGTCATCAGCACCGAGGGAAATCAACTCATTAGCAAGAGTTGTGAGTCTGCTGTAAATGGAGCTGACTTTTCACCTTCGTTTCTCTTGAAGCGATAGAATTTGCTTCGGAGTGTGTCAATTCTAGCATCCTTCTGGGTAGAAACACCTTCACCAATCTTTTCAAGATAGTCCCAGACACCTTTGGCAGATGGAATATTCTTCACTTCATGATACTTTTCTGGTGTCAAGTGATTGGTGACGAAAACCCAAACTTCAGAATCAAGATCAATCAGTTTTGCTTCTTCAGGAGTGATGGCCTTCTCATCAGCAACAGTAACTCCATACAAGACAACTTGCCAGGCAGTCGAGTTGATAGCCATGATATTTCTCTTCATTTTTTCCTTCCAGTACGGGTAGTCCTTCCCATTGAAAACAAGAATAGGTTCGCCGGAGCGAATAGCTGCGAAAGACATACTTGAAGACACTCCAGGAGGTTAATCCAAAACACACAGAGTGTAGGGAGTGACTAGCTCTGATACCAATTGAAAGTCCAAGTATGTGATCAGAGGGGGAGGGGGTGAATGATCACTTCAAAATTTTCTACTGAAATTTTTGAAGTGAAGCATAAGTAGTGCGGAACAGCGAAGTAAAACTGGAAGCGAAACTAAATGCAGTGAATCAAAACACATTGAAGCATAACTACGAAGCAAATGCAATACTGAAGGTAAATGCTTGAAGTAAAACGAACTGTGACTCGGTGATGTTTGTTCGACCAGTTCACGCTCTGCAAAGCGCTACGTCTGGTTGGAGGGACTGGTGATTGAACACCTGGAGCAAATCTCTCTCCGTCCGTTGCTCCACTGCACCAAACTCCTTGAGCTTGGTCAGTTCTTCACTTGTGGTTGATTATTGAGGAAATCACCGAAACCTTTGACAAACTGGACTTCGAGGAGACAATTAATCTTCCCTCTCTGAAGAACAACACTCTAACCGTCTAGGAGAATTGCAGTTCTCCAAGATAAATAGGCTAGTAAGCTTTCACCTAAGTCATCTCGAATCTACTCAGATCAATGGGACTTAGGCTTCAGTATTCTGGATTTTGGGTTTTGCTTCGGTGGCGTTTTTGGGAGTGCTCTCTTCAGTCTCTCTCAGGAATATTCTTAGAGCATCCACCCGCAAATGGAGGAGGGGGCGGTGTATTTATAGTTGGCGATCCCGAGGTGCGGAATGACCAAATTGACCCGAGGTGACAGCTTGACACGTGTCCACAACGGTCGGATTTGTAATCACTGCGCAACTTTACTTGCGGAACAAGTAAAGCTGACTCACGGACTTAGTTCTCCTTCAGAAGCCATAGAAAGAAATCTTTGCTACTGAAACTTAACTTAGTGCACATGAGATTTTTTCGCTCAGGCTTCTCACTTGCTTTGTATTTGATCTGAGCATTTTCACAATGACTTCGGTGTCCACAAACTAAATACCCCTCTTGATAGTACGGTTTTTCCTATGACTCAAAGAAACGAAAAAGAACTACACAAAAACATCTAAGTCTTGCGTCGTCTTCTTCATTTCCTTCAATGAGTTGAGCTTCAGGACACCTTTATTTTTGGGGGTCATCCTCCGTGATTAAGCTTCGCTCAGGGAGAAATGCTTCGATAACTTGAAGACCTTCCCTGAAGCTTTATCACCTAGCTTGTCCTTCAGGAACCTATACAACTGTTTACACTAGAAAACATTGTTAGTTCCTCTACTGGCTTGTCCAACAATATCCAAAACACAGGGGGGAAAAACTTTGCTCTTACACAGAGTTCCTAGTCAGCCTCTCATGATGACTGGTTTATCGTCAACTGATGATTGTGGTTTCATGATCATGGACAATCAAGTCAATTGACGGTAAGGTCACCTCATTGAATGAATGACTTGATGAACATTACCCAATGCTAGCACTGCAACATGATAAAATCGTAAAAGTTCAGTGTTGTAATTACAGAACGTAGTAGCCTGTTCCTTTGACCGTGAGATCACACATAATTGCTATCTTCTGAGGATGATTTGAGTGCATTAACCGTCACACTGAAACATGGTGACCATAAAGGTGTATCTTGGGCTATCCGATGGGATATGTTGAGGAGTGTTGATTCAAGAGCGGGATTTGTCAATCCATATAATGGAAAGATACTTCATGGCCAACTCGGTGAGATTGCATCCATAAAGCTGCGCAGCGTGTGACTAGGTCACAAGGATGAATATCACGGAACGAGTGAATAAGATTTGTCGGTAACAAGATAGAACTAATGCATTGGATGCAGTTGATCGAATCTTGGACTAATCTAGTATCGCATGACAAAGGGAATGGTATACAACGTGTACGGTTCAATCGGTTACTTCCGGAATACACAGGGGTCATTATGGGCATCCAGGTCCCGCTATTGATCATTGGCCGTAGCCTTTGTCTCGGTCATGACTGGAGTGTTCTCGGACCATAGGGTAACACACTTAAGGTCTCGATGAATATCGGAGACCTTTTCGGAACTATCGGAGTTACCGGAGAAGAGAGAAAGACGTACCGTAAAAGTTCTGTGTTGGTCCTAAGGACGTTCGGAGTGAGCTGGAAAGAGTTCCGGATCATCGGGAGATGAAATAATATGTATTATTTATTAATTAAGTGAATTAATAATTAATACTAATTTATTTCAGATTAAAAAGTGCAATGGGCCTTATTTGTGAAAGAATCCCATTAGGGGAAGGAGGAAAATAAAAGGAAAAAGGAAAAGAAAAAAAAGGGGGCGCCATGGGCCTTGGGGCCCATGTGGGTGGCGCCCCACTTCCCCCCCCCCCTCCTCCTAGCCGCACCCTCCCCCCTTGGCAAGGGATTAGTTCCACATTGCCAAGGGAAGGGGGGTTGACTGCTTCCATCTGCCTATATAAAGATGGGCAGGGGTGCACTTCTTGAATAGAGAAAAATTTGCAGAGAATTCAATATTACTCCGAATTGAGATCGGTTTTCACCGGTCTTCTCCCCTCTCTCGTCTCTCTCAAGCCGGGGTCCCCTTGTCTGGAACCTATGCTGGGATTGAGGCTTCTCTGCTACGCGGACGCCGTCGTGCTACCGAAACTCCGGTTCCGGGAGGTCTACTTCTGCCACCTTCGCTAGATCGGAGAACGGAGGTCGTCATCGAGTCCGTACGTGTGCGAGTACTACGAGGTGCTGCACGTGCGGCACTACCACCCAACAGGGTGCTAACACAGCCAGGGGGCTGTGAAAGGTTTACGGCTTCATCAACCACGTTTGCGGGAACGTTTCCCGCGCAATGGTCTACACCCCGGGGTATGTTTCCGCAAGTCTTTCCGTTACATCATTACAGCTAGATAGATCTTGGGTCAAGGGCGACACTAGTTAGAAAAAAATATTGTTTTCTGCTGCGAGACCCAACAACTTTGTTGTGAGTCGGGATGGAATGTTCACAGTGATTCTGTTGATAACGTGTTGGTGAATCCACCCTAAAAAAGGTGAACGATGAGAGGATGTGTAGGAGTACACAGTGGGTTGTCTCGTTGAACACTGCCCTAGGCCCCGAGTTCTCGTGTTGTGATCCAAGACAAAGATTACTACCACATGTAGGGTGTATGGGACCCCATTTGGCCTCTTTACTTACCCGATCCAGTCCAGGAGTCACAATAGATTCGGTCTTTCCATTTGGCATATGCATAGAAAAAGTATGAATGAAAGGTTGCATCATATAGATATGTGGGTGGACCTGTGAGGCAGTAAAACCATCTGTCAGAGGTGGCGTCTCGGTCGCCTGCATTATCTGAGTCTGTTTCGTTGAACTGTCCGGACTCCGGAGCGGTGACAAACTCAGGTAGTCGACTCCTGGATTAGAGAAGGTGATGTGAGGTTAGTGCCTTGGTTTCATCCACGTCCGACACCCTCTTGAAGGGTGACAAGAACGAGGCTGACGAGGGGGTGACCCCACGACTCCTATGGATGGGCCTACCCGGTGTACCGAAAGACAAAAGGCCCACAAGGATGCCGCCTGGACCCAGCCTTGGCCCACTAGTGGCACCGACGTAGGAGTTCGCGACTCATAAGGAAGGTGCAAACCTACCGTACGATACAAGATCAGGGTTAGGAAACCTCATCTATAATCCAGGACGGATTCCCGACACCTAGCCTAGTATATAAGGGCTAGGAGGGGAGACGTCGAGATCAACCAATACACAATCTGTAACCCTAGCCTTGTGCGCACTAGCCTTGGCCTTCCTGTAATCGCCATCTCCAAGCAATAATATCGAGCAGGAACGTCTCCTCCTGTTAGCCGATGAGCTATCG
Source organism: Bromus sterilis (assembly GCA_950022295.1). Lineage (NCBI taxonomy): Eukaryota > Viridiplantae > Streptophyta > Magnoliopsida > Poales > Poaceae > Bromus > Bromus sterilis. The sequence goes on along the minus strand of OX465599.1, from coordinate 273,981,430 downwards.
TCCAACATGTGCCTCTCATGACTAACCCAGGGTCCCTGACCATGGGATTTGCCAGGGTACATCCCCGTCAATTGGCGCCGTCTGTGGGAACTACACAGGTTGGAATTACGATCTCGGCGGTTCCGTCTTCAGCAAGCCACAACTCAAGAGCAAGAACCAGATGCAATCCACCCGAAGAATTCAAGATCACGGCAAACATCTCTGCCGCCCCATCGAGATCGCTCGGCCTGCAGCTGTGGCAAGACCAATACAATGGCAGCAACCGAGCTCACCGCCAGCGAAGGAGAACTCGACGACCCAAAAGAAAGGCACGAGGGTTCTACACAGGGATCCCGATCGACGAGCTACAGCACGAAGAAGAGGACCCGCCGATCACTCGACGACCCACCGCCACCCAGGCACCCGCCGCACCACAAGACACCGACTCCGAGCTCGAGATCAACGATCGTGAAGATCATCGCCAACGGAGAAGGAATCGACGACCCAGAAGACAGGCGCGAGGGTTCTACGAAGAGACTCCACTCGACGAGTCGCACCGTCCATCTAGGCGCTCGCCCACCACTCGACAACCTGCCGCCGCCCGGACAGCAGTCGCCCACCATGGCAGCGACTCTGAGACTCAGACCGGCGAATACTACGACCCAGGTCGAAGACCAGACGAATTCTCCAACCTTATAAGGAACCAGAATCTAAGCGATGGGATCGAAATTGACCTGCGAGTTCACGAGCACCCAGCGGATCACGCGCTGTTCTTCCGAATCTCAAGAAAGAAACGACATGCCGGATCCAGCAAACTCACGGTCAGGGAGAAGCTAGAAGGACCCTGGACGATCCACTGCTTCGAAGACGACTGGGGATACAACAGATCGGGTAACACTCTGGGAGACTGCCGCCTGTTCAACGAACTCGCCGACAACCTCAAGGAAGAAAACAACGAGAAGCAAAGCGCACCCGACGAACCGAGCAGTCGCCGAGCCCCGAAAGGCACTCCAACCCGACTCAAGGACAGGTGTACACGATCCAAGAAGGCAGGATATCGCAAGCCCAACAGGACGCCTACACCCTGCAAGCCAGAGTAGCCGAGAACCTAAACACAGTCGAAGTCTACCAGCTACACAACGCAGAAACTAGTATCACGTTCTCCCAGAGCGATCACCCGCCTACAGTCCCAAGGCCGGGGCACGCGCCCCTGGTACTAGAGGCTCAAATCGGAGGGTACGACATGGACAGAATCTTCATGGACGGAGGTAGCAGCATGAACATAATCTTCGTCAGCACCCTACACAAGATGTTGATCACGCGATCAGTATGGAAGAAATCAAGCACCATGTTATACGGAGTAGTCCCAGGAGAAGCGGCTACCTCCCTTGGAATAATCGAGCTCGAAGTGGTCTTTGGCAGCAGGCGCAACTTTGCAAGACACACCCTCGAGTTCGAAGTCCTCGACTGGCAGTCACAGTACCACGCCATACTGGGGCGTCCAGCATTCGCACAATTCATGGTGATTCCGCACTACGCCTACCTCAATCTCAAGATGCCAGGATCCGCGGGCGTCATTATAGTCAACGGGAGCTTCACCAAGTCAGACAAATGTGATCGCGACTTCCACAAAGTTTCCGACACCTTTGGAGCCGAGCAAGAACTCACAGAAATAGCCATGGCGACAAACAAAAGTATCTTTCCGCTAGCAAGTCGAAGCAAGTCAAAAGAGCATGGAAGATACTTCAGAATCGAAAGCGACACGGTCACCCACCAGGTGCACCCGACGGACCTAGAAAAGACAGTCCGCGTGTACGCCCACCTCCCGGAAGAGCAAGCGACTGCCCTCATCGCTTTCCTCCGTGAAGAAAGGGAAATCTTTGCCTGGTGCCCAGCCGACATGCCAGGAGCACCGCGCGAGTTCGCAGAACACGCGCTGCGCATCAAGCCAAACACCAAGCCAGTGAAGCAAGCACTGCGATGATTCTCAGAACCCAAGCGCAGAGCGATCGGAAAGGAGGTCAACCGACTACTCAATGCCCAATTGATACATCCCAAACGTATCTATAATTTCTTCTTGCTCCATGCATGTTTTGTGTGATATTGCTATGCTTTTGATACACTTTCATATCTTTTTATAACATATTTTGGAACTAACATATTAATGGTTGCAAGAGTGCACAAGTTATTGTTTTTTACTTTATGTGTAGGAATTACTTGGATAAAGGAAAAATCACAAAAAGGAGCCTTGTAGGAGTTGGACTCTAACTCTCTCGAAATCTGTCCCCACTAGACAGGTTTTAAAGATCGCCTCAGAAATGCTATAAGACGGCCTCAAACGGAAAAAAATTAAAACTACAAAGTTGTATGGAATTTTTTTCCAGTGGATTTAGACATCAAATTCGGCCCAATCGGAGTTCGGATGCTTCCAGAAACCCCGAAATACAGAAGACGTAATCTGGATGACGGGAATCCGAGAGTCTATATAAAGAGAGGAAACCTAGGTCAAAGGGCACCACGAAAATTCCTCCCCCTTGGCAGCCGTCTTGAGGGGGAGATGAATCTCCACAGCAGCACCATCTCCAAGGAAGAAGAAGGGGCCAAGGGCCGCTGCCCCCAAGGGCCGTGGCCGTGGCCGTGGCCGCCGCCGTCGCCGTCTCCTTCATCTCCTCCGGGCTGCACCTCTCCATCAACAACTCTCCCTCTCACCATGTCCATGTGTGAGTAGTTCCCCCTCGGGGCTAAGGCTTGTATCTTGATCTATGTGGTTTCTCTCTCTCCCATGATGTGATCTTTGTTGTGATCATTGGCTATGTTAATCTAGGGTGATCCCATGATATTTCCCATTCCTCTATGTATTGGATTGATGTACTCAATTGATCTTATCTAGTATAATCCTCGAGACCAAGGTGACAACGGTCTATTGGACATGGGTTAGAAAAATATTATCATGAGTGATTTCCTATTTTGTGTGTGGATTGAAGATTGAGAGTCTTTTGGTGCTTGTCTTTGACTATCCTTTAGATATGTTGTGGTGATTGTGGTACTCTCTTTGGATGGCCGCGGTGACATTGGGAAATCCATATATTGAGAACTACAAACTCTGAGGAGTGTGCTTTCGTAGCCCTACACAATTCTCGTTCTCTCTTGACCACAAAGGAATGACCTCCGAGTACGTCTCCATTGCATGTTTTATGGGAAATATCATGTGATTAGACTATGTTAATGTTGTTGAGAGTTTCCACTAGTGAGAGTATGAAGCCTAGGCCTTATTTCCACCATTGTTACAACGTTTGCACTCACTTTTGTTACATGTTTGCTTGCTGCACTTTCTATTACAGATTTATATTACCTTGCTTTGCCACACCTATCACCCATATTTTACCATATCTTCGCCGAACTAGTGCACCTATACAACTCCTAGTTGTATTAGGTGTGTTGGGGACACAAGAGACTTCTTGTATCTTAATTGCAGGGTTGCTTGAGAGAGACTATCTTCAACCTCTACTTCCCTGAGTTCGATAAACCGTAGGTCATCCACTTGAGGGAAATTGCTGCTGTCCTACAAACCTCTGCGCTTGGAGGCCCAACATAGTATACACGAATAGAAGCGTGCGTAGACATCACCAATTCATCCGAGAGACGGAGAAAGCCACTTGGATCGCCAACCCTGTGCGGATCCCCAAGAAAGACACATACGTGCTGCGGATGTGCGTCGACTACGGGCCAGTCAACAAACACTGCCCAAAGGATCACTCTCCCCTGCCAAGAATCGATCAGATAATCGACTCGACAGCAGGATGCGATCCACTACCGTTCCCCGACGCCCACTCAGGACACAATCAGGCCAGGATGGAGAAAAAATATGAAGAGCACGCCCTGGCCACCACCCTTTGCGGCACATCCTGCCGCCCAAAAATGCCCTTCGGCCTAAACAACGCAGGAACAATATACCAGCGAATGACGCAAGCACACATGAGAAACCTGATTGATGGAAACATCCAGGTCTACATAGACGAGATCATCATCACGATAAAAGAACTCGTACCAGAAGCAGACACAGAGGATGACAACACAGGGGAACCAGCGCAAGTGGCAGCCGCAAACCCAATCGGTAATGAAGAAGCCAACAACGCAGTCGAGGAGCCAGAGCCATCCGCACCCGAAGACCCATCTTGGAGAGAGCCGCTCCTCAGATTCCTAATCGAAGACACCCTACCGCAAGACGTCGCAGAAGCCAGACGCATCAGTCGGTGATCCAAAGCATCCACAGTAATCAACGGACAACTCTACAAGCGCAGCATTTCCCAGGTCCTACAAAAATGCATAGACGAGGAAGACGGCAAGACCCTACTACTGGAGATCCACGAAGGCACCTGCGGGCACCATGCCAGCAGTCGAGCACTCGTGGCAAAAGCTTTCACGCAGGACTGTACTGGCCAACAGCCATGAGAAACGCAGAGGATATCATGCGGCGTTGCATCGCCTGTCAAAAAATCGCCAGCAGACCGCACGCTCCAGCCTCAGAACTCAAGACCATACCACTATCATGGCCATTCGCCACCTGGGGACTCGACATGATGGGTCCGCTCAAGAAATCATCAAAGGGAGGAAGAACTCACCTGCTAGTAGCAGTCGACAAATTCACCAAGTGGATCGAAGCAGTGCCCATCACCAGCTCCACAGCCCTCACGGCAGTGAATTTTATCATATCAAAATATTCAGGTTTGGAGTACCACACAACATCATCAAAGAAAATGGTACGAACTTCACAGCGGCAGAATTCCAGAACTTCTACGAAGAACTAGGCATCCAAATCAACTACGCATCAGTCGCGCACCCGCAGTCCAACGGCCAGGTGGAAAAAGAAAATGGCCTAGTATGCGGAAGAATCAAAAAACGACTCCTTGCACCACTCGAGCAGGCCGCAGGCAAATGGGTAGAAGAACTCCCAGCAATACTATGGAGCCTGCGCACTACCCCAAACACCGCAACCCAGTATACACCTTTCTTCATGGTGTACGGGGCGGAGGCAGTACTACCACATGACCTCAAATTCAGGGCACCCCGGATCTCGGGGTACAAAGAAGAATAAGCAGAAGAAGCACTGCAAGACGACACGGACACAGCAGACGAAGCAAGAGACACAGCCCTAGCAAGGTCAGAGGGGTACCAGGACAAGCTGCGCACCTACCAAAGCAACCGCCTGCGCACCAGAACCTTCAACAAAGGCGACCTTGTCCTACGGCTCATACAAGAGAAAGTCCACAAGCTTGCCCCCCAATGGGAAGGACCGTTCATAATTTCTGAAGTCATAGGAGGAGGCGCCTATAGACTGAAGAACCTGAAGACCGACGAGGACGTGGGGAATCCATGGAACGTAGCGAACCTACGCCTGTTCTACCCATAGTCTCCACCCGTCATGCTACCCCGGCAACTCATGTAACCATTCGACGCAATAAAATGATGTTGCCCAAATACTACCACCTCAAAGCACTCGGGGGCTCGAGTCCAAACTCCCCCCGAGAAACGCTATCGTCGCTCACGCGATCTTCACCCAAAGCACTCGGGGGCTCGAGCATCATCTCCCCCCGAGAGACGCTATCGTCGCTCACGCGATCTTTACTTAAAACCACTCGGGGGCTCAAGCACCACCTCCCCCCGAGAGACGCTATCGTCGCTCACGCAGCCCGAAACTTAAAAGGTCCAAGCAAAAACCCCTGACAGGCCCCACTTGCTGAAAACAGATCGGAAACAAAGGGAAGACACGGCTACAAACCAGGTGGAACACCAAGTACTTTGGAGAAATATGGATAGATCACAGGACACAGACAATCCTTTAGTCTTCACCCGATCGCCAACGATCACCTAAAGACCCGGGGGCTACTCCAATCGGGAGCGCTGTCGCGCACCCGATAAAAGACGGAAATTAACGGAAGAACAACAAAGGAAACAAATCTTAGCCTAGGTTGTCGAACGTAGCCTCGGAGGCTACTCCCATCGGGATCGCTTGCGCGCACCCGATAGAACCCACAGTACAGGGATTCGATGGACTCGAAGACAGATTCCATTACAAAAACTCAAGCACAGTTCGCATTGCAAGGACCCGAAGATCATCCTCAGTACAAAAGACTCGAGTACATTAGATAGAAGGAAGCTCCGATTACTCCTCATTACATGGAGAACCAACCTACTTACAAAGACACAAGAAGCCGAAAAGACTACAGCACCAATCACCCAAGGAATTATGACTTCTACATGTGTGCCCATGCTGGGATAATTTGCACTAAGACAACGAGCATCATCATAGAAAAATGAGGAGTCGAAGCAGCCAGCTCATGATGTCAATGACATAACAAAAGGTGAAGCTCGACTTATTTACGGAGCACTGAAGGCGATGCTCCACCAGCTTCTTCTCCTGCTCCACCAGCTTCTTCTCCAGCTCCACCCGAGCTGCCGGCGAAGATGACGCCGCTGCCTCCAGTTCTACAAGGTCGCCTGGCGTGCCCGCTTGATCGATGGCTTGACGTCGAGGTCCTCTCCAGAGCCGGAGGGCATAGCATCACCACCCGAAGATTCGCAGGAGGAGGAAGCAGTTGAATACGCAGGCGTAGGACTCCTCGACCTGTCGGAACCGTCACTGCTTGTCTCCTGCCAGTACGGATCCATGCGATTGCCGCTCGGGTCAAAACCATGGATGGTAAGAGTATCTTCTCCATCAAAGCGGCAACAAAGGGTATCACCATCACGCAAGTTCAAACACCGAGAAAACGACTTCCAGCCAAAGCCAAGGAAAATCAAGCGGGAACTATCGATCTCCAACTCAACATAAGAAGGAGATCGAGCGCACCCCTGAAGACAAAGAAGAAAGCCATCAAGATTACGCTCAGAAACAAGGGCAGAAAATGCAGGAGGAAGAAGAATGCGAGCGGCGTTCCGGCCACGGATGCGAAGGAGGAAATCGTAGCACCAAAAACCCTCCTCCGAGGAAGAGGATGAAGGCGTCGACGACGCACCACGACGGCCGTCGCGAGAGGAGCGCGGAGTACGACTACCGCGGCCACGACGAACACGGCCGCGGCCAATCATACCCACACCGCGCTTGGGCCCCATGAGAAGAGGAAACGAAAGAGGAGCAAGATGAGCAGAGGTCAAACACTGCTGCTAGATGAAGAAGATGGGTCTATATATAGCACAAACCCAAGAGCACGCAGAAGCCCAGACGACGGGGGCAATTAATTCAAAGACCAAGCATGCTGGGCGATTCGAATTCCAAGACAAAAGATGCTTTCACACGGGCGGCACTGTGCGCTGGACGCGACAAATCTCGCGCATTTCCAATACATGCATCGGTAACTCAACAGGTGGCTGCAGCACGCCACAAATGCCATCATTATGATCGGTCATGAAGACATGACGGTTCACAGATAGAGCATCTTTGACGGCCCTCCAGCAAGGAGAACGTTATCATTACCAAGAAGAGGTAAATTAAAATAAACAGTGCAAAGAAAAATGTAGCCTACAAGCACCGTTTTTGCTAACTCAAATACATTTTTCAAATATATTTAACTCCCATCGGGAGCGTATCCACCCATAAGAGTTTCGGGTGCTCGCTCACCTAGAAGAAAAATATGTGCTCGAGTGATTACTCGCACCCATGAGAGTCTCAGTTGCTCCCTCACCTAGAAGAAAAATACGTGCTCGAGTGATTACTCGCACCCATGAGAGTTTCGGGTGCTCCCTCACCACGACACAAGATAAGCAGACCTACGCTCGCCAGATCGAACGGTCCCAGAGTATCGGGTGCTCCCTCACCCCGAGAGAAAAAGCGATACTCGAGTGATTACTCGCAAAACTCTAAGTACCCGAGCACTCGAAGACCTCCCGAGCAAGTACTCCTCTACATTATTCCTCGCCAAAACGCTTGACAAAGCTCCGCGAGTGACCGCTAAAATAGCTCACTTGATTGTTTATTCCAAGTGGGTGCATCACTAACTAGGCTCCGCGCCTCGATAAAAATACATATTCCTGGAACACGATACACTGTGCCCAGATGGCACGCAAGCTTAGCGTGTAGGTAAGACCCCGCTGCGCAGATCGGCCGGGCTGGGACTTGCCGCAGAGTGATTTCACTCCTAACCTTTTCCATGCGCTTGCATGATAGAAAAATCCGGGCGGACGGGCCTAGGCTACGAACTTTACTAGCGGCAATTGATCATTGTAAGACCTGCAGCGGCATGACTTTTGCTCGAAACCAGTGTTCCAAGCTCATGTCAAGGGACGTGAGTTTGATTGGGCTACTGCGGTATTTGCCACTAGTGCAATTCACCAAGGCTCGACCAGTCGACTCCTTGGGCCCTTTCAGCTTAGCAATCCCTCGAAATAGGTTTTGTCATGGCCCTAGACTGCCAGCGACCCGTGGTTGAACCGTGCACACATCGAAACGACGCAAGAATGGACTCGAGTCCCTGCGCGACTCTTCGAGTCCCCCAGGCACTCGGGGGATACTGACGAGGGGGTGACCCCACGACTCCTATGGATGGGCCTACCCGGTGTACCCAAAGACAGAAGGCCCACAAGGATGCCGCCTGGACCCAGCCTTGGCCCACTAGTGGCACCGACGTACGAGTCCGCGACTCATAAGGAAGCTGCAAACCTACCGTACGGTACAAGATCAGGGTTAGGAAACCTCATATGTAATCCAGGACGGACTCCCCGAGACCTAGCCTAGTATATAAGGGCTAGGAGGGGAGACGTCGAGATCAAAAAATACACAATCTGTAACCCTAGCCTTGTGCGCACTATCCTTGGCTTTCCCTGTAATCGCATCTCCAAGCAATAATATCGAGCAGGAACGTCTCCTCCTGTTAGCCGACGAGCTATCGTCCAACCTGTGCCTCTCATGACTAACCCAGGGTCCCTGCCATGGGATTTGCCGGGGTACATCCCCGTCAGAGGTATTAAGTGATGACACGCGTGTGAAGATGTACACCCCTGCAGGGAAATGAACTATTCGAATAGCTGTGTCCGCGGTTATCGACTACTTGGAGACCACTACTTGATTATTAGAAAACTTGAATGGATACTCTAAAACTCGCAAGATAAGCGTGAGTGCTATGGCGTGCTTCCTCGTGTGAAAGTCGAGGAAGTACCCATAGTGGTGTATTGGTTGGAGACTTGGTAGTGGACTCGTGTACTCTTCTTACCTCAAGTCTGGTACTCGTAGTTCAGGACTAGCCAAGTCAAAGCTGGCACTTCTGCATGTTGAAACCCCGCCTCCCTTTACCTTGAAACTTGAGCATGAGTACTATAGTTCTGATGTAAGTCTTGCTGAGTACGACTTTGTACCCACGTTTACTTATTCTATGTTTTAGATGAGAACCCAGACCCTAATGGAGTCACCTTCCTGAAGCTCGGCGATGACTAAGTTAGTATAGTTCCACACAGCAGTCTGGTCCCTCGTGGAAGGGCATGTATGTTGAACAAGGCTTCTCTAAGCCATTTGTCAACCTTGTCTGTACTCAAACCTAATTTGCTTCCGTTGTTTGATGTAATGATGGATCATAGTCCTATGATCTTTGTGTACTCTATGTGTAAGTCAATAAAGATATACTTTGTAGAGTTCATGCAATGTGTACCTGCTGTTTACACTAGACATGTATGCTGCGTGTATGATTATAACATGCATATCTTAGTGTGGGGTTCGATAGTTTAGTTGTGTTCTTGTCGGCGGTCTTTTATACACTAAGTGACCCTTAGATGTGCGCAGCTTGGGGCATCGTTATGCGATTGCTCATGACTCTGTCACGTGGCACACTTTGTTGTATAATTGAGCCCGCCCGAGACCCCGACTAAGTGATCAGACTGGAATCTGTTTATGTAAGTGCTATGGTTCAATCGATTATATGGTTGACGCGACTTGTCTATGAGTATGGTATTTCACCACTCATAAGCATTTAGACTTGTGAGCGGACAATGAGGACCCATCTCAGTTGATCATCCAGCCTGGATGGGATGCCCCTCACGTTTGATGCTTTCCGAGAGTGTTCTGTGCTTGGCCTTGTATGCTTAGACAAGTGGGTACGGATCTCGGCTCTCCATATGATTGTGTTATAACAGGAATTACATACGCATATTCCGGGTCCCGACAGACTTGGTATCAGAGCAGGACTGTCTGTAGGACTATCAAACCCTTGGTCGAAGTTGATTCTAGCATTCTATAGTTATATAGTTACTTGGGTATAAAGGGAACAATGTAAGGCTTCTTTTTCTCCTTACCCTCATCGATCTGAGTTCTGAGTCACCCTCATCTTTTCTGCGGGAAGATAGACTAGGCTCATCAATGTCTTACTAGAACATCTCGTTAATTGCTTCTTTGTAGCCGTAGGACTGTCGTGGTCGTCCAGAGTCATTCTGTTATTGATTTCCTTGAGGAAATTCTGTCCAACCTCCTCAAGGTTGTTTCATTTTCCATCCCGGTGTAGCCGTTATGCTGCCCGATTTATCCCGTGTTTCTATGAATCATTTCCTTTGCATTATAGTCTTCTCCTCCTTAAATCATGTCCTCTTATCTTTGATTCCATCGTACAACCTGTTCTGATTGTTGATTTTTATCACACAGGATGTCAGGTGGAACTCGTAGTGTTGTTCGTCGCAATAGAGACCGTGAACGGAATCAAAGTAATGATGAACCTCCACCACCGCCTTCTGCGGCGGAAATCAAGATGGAAGCTGAGCAGAATCGAGGTGATCAAACACGCCTTCTGGAGCTCATCGAGAAAAATACCGCTCGTCAGCGCAATGTGGTTGTCAGCATTCAGGACTTCATCCTCCTCAAGCCACCGGTATTCCGATGTTCTTCTGAGCCCCTTGAAGCCAATGATTGGCTCCGTTCCATCGAGCGTAAGCTTGACACGGCACATGTTACTCCCAATGATCGAGTTATATTCGCGACATACTTTCTGGAAGATGCTGCTGCTGAATGGTGGGAGAACTATGTTGCAATGCAGCCTGATGGTCACATAGTGACATGACAGGAGTTCCTTGATGCCTTTCGAGGGAACCACCTTCTAGATGAGTTAATGGAGCGCAAGAAGGAAGAGTTCTGCCATCTGAATCAAGGAGATATGTCCATTCATGAGTATGTGATGGAGTTTAACCGTCTTGCTCGCTATGCCCAAGATGAGATCACCACCGATGCCAGAAAGCAGGCAAGGTTCCATAAGGGAGTTAGCCCCATCCTTCGCCATGATCTCAACCTCCTTGAATTTCCCACCTTTGAGGATTTAGTTAATAGATCCTTCAGAGCTGAGCATGCAATGAAGTGTTCGAAGAGTCTTGCAAGCATGCCCGTGAGCTTGCTCCTTCTTCAAGTTCAGCCCCTCAGAAACGCAGAATATGGATTCCAACTAGTGCCATGCCCCAAAACCTTCTTCAGAGGCCACCATCCAATATATGCCATCCACCTCAACACATTGTTCCTCCCAGGAATGATGGTGTGCAAACAAGTAATCCTGTTCCCAGCAATTCAGACAGGGTGTGTTTCAAGTGTGGTCTGCCAGGCCATAACTTTCGTCAATGCCCTCAGGTCTTGATGACACCACGTCCTTCTTGACATAAGCCTCCAAAGAAATAAACCACCGAAACCTTTCCAGCAAAGTTTTCAGTCACAGGTAGTGGATATGTGAACCAAATCTCAGTTGAGGAAACCACTGCTACTTCTGACGTCATCCTTGGTACACTCCCAGTCAACCATGTTCCCGCCTCCGTTCTTTTCGATGCAGGAGCACCTCATTCATTCATGTCGGAGAGTTATGCACTTCAGCATGAGTTCCCCTTTGAAGAAATGTTTTCCCCAATGATAATTCAAACTCCTGGTTCCAAATGGCAAACTAATAGAGTAAGCCATGGCAATAAAATTGCAATTGAGGGTTTAGTATTCCTTGCTTCTCTTATAGCCCTCAAGTCTTCAGACATTGATGTCATCCTAGGAATGGATTGGTTATCAAAACAGAATGATGTCCTTGATTGTAAAGCCAAGTCAGTTAAACTCACCCATCCTTTAGGCCAGACAATTGACTACACCTCACCCAGCTCTAGAATCCAGATGCATACTTTGAATGTGCTTCCCCTTCCCGACCTTGAAGATATTCCGGTGGTTCGTGAATTCCCGGATGTCTTTCTCGAAGAGATGCCAGGGATGCCCCCTGACAGATGTGTAGAATTCACGTAGATCTTATGCCAGGCACCGCCCCAATTTCGAGACGCCCATATAGAATGGCCCCACATGAGTTAGCTGAGCTAAAAATACAACTTGAAGTGTTGTTGGATAAAGGCTTCATCCTCCCTAGCTCATCTCCATGGGGTTGCCCCGTTCTATTCATAACGAAGAAAGATGGAACAGAAAGGATGTGCGCAGACTATCGCCCGCTAAATCTAGCGACGATAAAGAACAAGTACCCACTTCCCAGGATCAATGACCTTTATGATCAACTTGTTGGATCCTCGGTCTTCTCCAAGATGGATTTGATATTAGGCTATCATCAAATCAAAATCCGAAACGAGGACGTTCCCAAGACGGCTTTCACTACTCGTTATGGTCTTTACGAGTTCACCGTTGACGAGGGGGTGACCCCTCGATTCCTATGGATGAGCCTACCCGGTTACCCAAAGACAGAAGGCCTACAAAGACGCTGCCTGGTCCCAGCCTTGACCCACTAGTGGCACCGAGTAGGAGTCCGCTACTCATAAGGAAGGTGCAAACTTGTCGTACGGATCAAGATCATGGTTAGGAAACCTCATCTGTAATCCAGGACGGACTCCCCGAGACCTAGTCTAGTATATAAGGGCTTGGAGGGGAGACGTCAAGGGACAAGCAATACACAATCTATAACCCTAGACTTGAGCGCACTAAGCCTTGGCTCCCCTGTAATCGCCATCTCCAATCAATAACATCGAGCAGGAACGTATCCTCCTGTTAGCCGACGAGCTATCGTCCAACCTGTGCCTCTCATGACTAACCCAGGGTCCCTGACCATGGGATTTGCCAGGGTACATCCCCGACAACCGTCATGTCCTTCGGTTTAACCAATGCCCCCGCCACATTCTCACGCTTAATGAATTCGATCTTCATGGAGTACCTAGATAAATTTGTTGTGGTTTATCTTGATGACATTCTCATCTACTCGAAGAACGAAGAAGAGCATGCAGAACATCTTAGGTTGGTATTGATGAAACTTAGAGAGCATCGCCTGTATGCTAAATTCTCCAAGTGTGAATTTTGGCTACCAGAAGTGACCTATTTAGGCCACGTGATTTCTGCAAAAGGCATTGCTGTCAATCCCGAGAGATTTCAGGCCGTCCTTGACTAGACTCCACCTGAATCGGTTAAGAAAGTTAGGAGTTTTCTTGGCTTAGCAAGCTATTGTCGTTGCTTCGTTGAGAACTTCTCCAAAGTTGCAAAGCCTCTAACTGAACTCCTCAAGAAAGATAAGAAACTCCAATGGGCCCCCAAGTGCGAGGAAAGCTTTCAAGAGCTAAAGAGAAAATTGACTTCTGCACCCGTACTTGCACCTCCAGACACAAAAAGGGATTTTGATATCTATTGTGATGCTTCACATCAAGGGTTAGGATGCATACTTATGCAAGATTGACATGTAGTAGCATATGCTTCACGCCAGTTGCGTCCACATGAAGAGAATTATCCTACCCATGATCTTGAACTCGCTGCCGTAGTTCATGCCCTAAAGACATGGCAACATTACCTCCTCGGTAATCACTGCCAGATCTATTCTGATCACCAAAGCCTCAGATACATATTCACCCAGCCAGATCTTAATCTCAGGCAAAGACGCTGGATAGAGTTGATAAAATATTAAGACGTAGGAATCTCATATACCACAGGCAAAGCCAATGTCATGGTTGATGCACTAAGTCGTAAGTCGTATTGTAACAACCTCATGTTACAACAGTATCAACCACTTCTTCATGAGGAATTTCGGAAGCTAAATCTTGAGATAGTTCCTCATGGATTCCTTTCTACCCTGGTGGCGAAACCAACCCTTGAGGATCAAATCATAGCCGCCCAGAAACATGATAGTGGTATTAAAGAGGTCAAGAAGAACATTGCTAGCGGAGATGCTAAATGTTTCTCTATAGATGATCAAGGAACGGTATTCTTTGACAACCGTTAAGTAGTCCCTGAGAATCAAGACCTAAGGCAGTTGATCCTTAAGGAAGCTCATGACACTCCCCTCTCAATTCATCCAGGTAGCACAAAAATGTACCGAGATCTACGCCAGAGATTTTGGTGGATCCGGATGAAGAGAGACATTGCTCAATTTGTTGCCGAATGTGATGTTTGTCGTCACATTAAGGAAGAACACCAAAGACCTGCTGGTACTCTTCAACCATTGTCTATTCCCGAGTGGAAATGGGACAAAGTCTGTATGGACTTCATCACCGACTTTCCAAAAACCCAGAAAGGAAATGATGTCGTCTTCATTGTCATTGATCGACTTTCCAAAGTTGCTCACTTCCTTCCAGTTCGCGAGTCTATAACTGCTAGCCAGTTAACGGACTTGTATGTCTCTAGAATTGTGTCTCTTCATGGTGTTCCTTTGGAAATAAATTCTGATCGTGGTAGCCTTTTCACCTCTAGATTCTGGGAAAGTTTTCAAAATGATATGGGAACTCATCTTTCCTTTAGTACGGCTTTCCATCCTCAGTCTAGCGGTCAAGTTGAAAGGGTTAACCAAATCCTGGAAGACATGCTCAGAGCTTGTGTTATCTCTTTCAGAAAGAATTGGGAGAAATATCTGCCATTCGCCGAATTTGCTTATAACAATAGCTTCCAATCTAGTCTGAACATGGCTCCTTTTATGGATGACGATGTCGATGTCGATCACCTCTATGGACGACGATGTCGATCACCTCGATTAAGAATTGGAACTCCTCTATGGACGACGATGTCGATCACCCCTAAACTGGTCAGAAACCGATTGAAGACAATTCTTTGGACTGGATATGATCAAGGAAGCAGAAGAGCAAGTTCACATTGTTCGTGATCGATTGAAAGCTGCCCAATCTCGTCAGAAAAGCTACTATGATCGTCATGATAGACAAGAAAGCTACAATCTTGATGAGAAGGCTTACCTTCGGGTTACTCCACTGAAGGGAACCCAGCGATTCGGTATCAAAGGCAAGTTGGCCCCACCTTACATTGGACCTTTCCGCATTCTTGCTAAACGTGGAGAAGTTGCCTACCAACTTGAACTACCTCCGCACCTTTCCCGAGTACATGATGTATTCCATGTGTCGCAACTCAGGCGTTGCTTCAAGGACCCCATCCGCGAAGTCGACCATGAAACGGTTGATCTCCAAGATGACCTTTCTTATCGAGAGTACCCTGTTCGTATTCTTGATTCAGCAGAGTGTGTCACTCGTCGTTAGAAGATCAAGTTTCTCAAGTGCAATGGTCACATCACTCCGAGAAAGAAGCAACATGGGTAAGAGAAGACCGCCTCCGTGCCGAGTACCCCACCTTCCTCCTGACGACTTCTGAATCTCGGGACGAGAGTCTTTTGAGTGGGGGCGAGTTGTCAGAACCCTCTGTTAGGTATGTGCTAGGATCAAGACTCAACTTGCATCATGTCAAAAATTTCAAAAAGAAATTGAAATGCGAGAAGGAACACACCCCAGATGAATTTAATTAAATGGCCAGACAAAAATTGCTTCCAAAATTACTCTGTTATTTTTGAAAAGTCTTATAAATAAGCATGATCACATATAAAGTGAAGTGGGTCCCACTGCATGCTCCAAAAAAATTCAAAAATTCCAAACAGAGCTTGGAAATTAAATAAACACCCTATTTGATTTGAAATTCAAATTATTTGAATTTCAAAAATACCCAAAACTTGGGAGTGCCTAGTAGTATGTCACTTAAGACCATATAAAAGTTTTGGGCATTTACTAAAATGCTTTTCTATTTTATCCAGAGCAAAACACAAGATAGAAAAAAATAGAAAACAATTATAGAGAGAAAATAAAAAAGAGAAAGCAGCCCAACCCCCACTGGCCTCGGGCCCAACTAGACGCACCCGGCCCAAGCCCACCTGGACCCTTGTCGTCTACCCCAAGCAGCTCGCTGTCGAGCATGCCGGGGGCGACGACCGCCACCGCGACACCGGCGAGGCGTCTAGGCCTCCCCTGGCCACGTATCCATGCCACGGAGATGCCGAGAACCCCCCCCCCCCCCCCGCGTGGCCATTCCCCCTCTCCTCCGTCACCATCTCGCTCTCCCTCGAAGTTTTCACGTGCCACCGTGAAACTGCAGAGAGCGCCGTTGTGCGCCAACGTGGACAACAACAACGAGAAGCCCCAAATACTTGTCCAGTCGCTCCTCCATCATCGACTTCACCACCCTCCCGCCGCCGGAGAGCTGGAGAGCCCCGAAGCCAACGAATCGGAGCTCTTCCCTCCGCCATGGTCGCCGCTTGCCGACGAGAAATCCACCACCACCGCGACTCCTCCACCTTCCCCGTCCTCAACTTCGCGTTCGTGGTGAGCTTCGCCAAATTTTTCCCTCTCCCCGCTTTCAAATTGGTGCCCCGAGTCGATGTTTCATCCAAGCCGAGCTCCGTCTGCCGCTTCACCTCAATGCCGGCGAGGCTCCGGCCATCCCCAGCCTACCCCGTGGGCATGAGGTGATGTGGGCATGCATGAGGAACCTCCCCGTGGTCTCCCCGTGCCAAGGAGTGGCCGGGAAGCCACTCCCGCGAGGACACCGCTGCGTCTGGTGACGCCGGCGACGAACCGGCGACGTGCCGACGTGGCCCCGGGATAATTAACCTTAACTACCCACTAATCCCCCCCACAGACATAGACAGGTGGGCCCCATGCCCCCTTAATTAACCCAGCTAATTTAAACAGAGGTATTAACCCCCCCCCCTAGCCACTGACCAGTGGGACCCAGCCGTCAGAGGCCCCCTGGCGCCACCCCTGCGTCACAGTGACGTAGTAATTGGAATTTGAATTAAAAGAAAATCAAAAAAAGACAGAAAATGTTATAAAATTTAGAAATTCATAGAAAATTCATTTTAACTCCAAATTAAACATATAATATATGAAAATTATCAAAAAATACAAGGATTATGATTATGCACTTTGTTTTCATGTTTGACTATTTTAAAATGGGTGAACAGAAGCAAAGGTGCATATGGCTTAATTTGAATTTGAATTTGGAGTTTGAATTTGCAAATCCTTTGCAATACACTTCAATTAAATTGAATTGTCAACAAACCAGTACCTTTTACATCATGGAACAACTTATCATGTGCTTTTGCATTTTATTTCGATGTTGCCCCCCCTTGTTGATGATTGTTCCGGTAACAGTGTTTCCGAGACGGAGATCACCCCTGAAGAAGAAGAAGACCGTTAAACCCGTGTAACGTCAGCAAGGAAAGCAAACCCCATTGATCATATCTATAACAACCCATTTTCCCTCTCAGTCTCTCTTATGCATGTTTAGGATATCATCATGATACGTTCTTCCGCATAGTTGAACCCATTCCGATGCATGACCTATCATTTTGTCACAGTAGTAAGCAAACCACAATCCTAGCAGATATAGGAGTTGAATGTTGAGCATGTGGCCCCTGCAACTGTTACTGGTTATTGTTGCTTAGTGTTACAGTGATGTTACTTTGTTGTGAGTCGGGATGGAATGTTCACAGTGATGGTGTTGATAACGTGTTGGTGATCCACCCTAAACAAAGGTGAACGATGAGAGGTTGTGTAGGATTACACAATGGGTTGTCTCGTTGAAAACTTCCCTAGGCCCCGATTTCTCATGTTGTGATCCAAGACAAAGATTACTACCACATGTAGGGTTTATGGGACCCCGTTTGGCCTCTTTGCTTACTCGATCCAGTCCAGGAGTCACAATAGATTCGGGCTTTCCATTTGGCATATGCATAGAAAAAGTATGAATGAAAGGTTGCATCATATATATATGTGGGTGGACCTGTGAGGCAGTAAAACCATCTGTCAGAGGTGGCGTCTCGGTCGCCTGCATTATCTGAGTCCGTTTTGTTGAACCGGTCGGACTCTCGAGTGGTGACAAACTCAGGTAGTCGACTCCTGGATTAGAGAAGGTGATGTGAGGGTAGTCGACACCCGCTTGAAGGGTGACAAGAACGAGGAGATAAGTGATGACACGCGTGTGAAGATGTACACCCCTGCAGGGTACTGAACTATTTGAATAGTCGTGTCCGCGGTTATGGACTACTTGGAGACCTCTACTTGATTATTACACAACTTGAATGGATACTCTAAAACTCGCAAGATAAGCGTGAGTGCTATGGCGTGCTTCCTCGTGGGGAAGTCGAGGAAGTATCCATAGTGGTGTATTGGTTGGAGACTTGGTAGTGGACTCGTGTACGCTTCTTACCTCAAGTCTGGTACTCGTAGTTCAGGACTAGCCAAGTCAAAGCTGGCACTTCTGCATGTTGAAACCCTACCTCCCTTTACCTTGAAACTTGAGCATGAGTAGTATAGTTCTGATGTAAGTCTTGTTGAGTACGACTTTGTACCCACGTTTGCTTATTCTATGTTTTAGATGAGAACCCAGACCCCGATGGAGTCACCTTCCTGAAGCTCGGCGATGACTAAGTTAGTATAGTTCCACACAGCAGTCTGGTCCCTCGTGGAAGGGCATGTATGTTGAACAAGGCTTCTCTAAGCCATTTGTTAATCTTGTCTGTACTCAAACCTAATTTGCTTCCGTTGTTTGATGTAATGATGGATCATAGTCGTATGATCTTTGTGTACTCTATGTGTAAGTCAATAAAGATATACTTTGTAGAGTTCATGCAATGTGTACCTGCTGTTTACACTAGACGTGTATGATGCGTGTATGATTATTACATGCATGTCTTAGTGTGGGGTTCGATAGCTTAGTTGTGTTCTTGCCGGCGGTCTTTTATACACCAAGTGGCCCTTAGATGTGCGCAGCTTGGGGAATCATGATGTGATTGCTCGTGACTCTGTCACGTGGCACACTTTGTTGTATAATTGAGCCCGCCCGAGACCCCGACTAAGTGATCGGGTTGGAGTCTGTTTATGTAAGTGCTATGATTCAATCAATAATATGGTTGAGGCGACTTGTCTATGAGTATGGGATTTCACCACTCATAAGCATTTAGACTTGTCAGCGGACGATGAGGACCCATCTCAGTTGATCAGAGTGACGTGACAGAGTCACGAGCAAAGGGTTAGATATCTGTGGCCGACTCTCGCACTACAACGCGTTTTCGCACCTACACGAGATCGCAAATTTCCAATCGCGAATTTGGGTTCAATATTGACCCACAAGGCTTCTACTCGAACTCGACATGTCATGCATGACTCGCCAAAGTTTCTACATCGACTAGCGTCACTACAAAGACATCACCCAATGAAAAATCTACGGATCCCGCACGGAGCGGACGAATCACGACGCACACTTGATGCTCGGGGGCTAGAGTTTTTTCGACATCAACTTCATTGGCTCCAGTGCGGATACACGCCGCGAAACTTCATCACATCGACTCCGCCTGGCGCGTCGAGTCCTTCTCGGTCACTCGCTGCACCTCGACTCCAATGGAAATGATCGTTCGATCGATAGTTCTTTGCAAGAATCATCCAAAGGCCGACTCTGATGGCTACCGGCTACAACAACAGTTGGCCTCGCAGCGCGCCGACTCTAACTATGTCGGCTTCAACCAACCGATGCCGACTCCAGTCCACTGGCAAGGCCACGCTACCAAGCCCCTCGCACACTGACTTCAGCATCGCGCCACTTCGACGCGCCGGACTTCTGAGCTCACCACGCTCATACGGCCATCAATTGTCGACTCCAACGATATCGACTACAACCTCATCACGGTCGACTTCCATGGTGATTTGGGTTTACCCTGCATCATCAGATCAGTACAAGGAGTCTCCAGCCGACTCCACGATTCGACTCAAGACTCGGAGGCTACACCTCCTATAGGATCCATCGGAGATTGAGATATATTTCAACGATGGATTATAATTCACCATCACAAATTTTGGTCCATTGATTTCGATGGTAAAATTCCGGCTCAGATTTCGGTTCATTGGAAAAATTTGGCTCCTTGATGAGTTCCGACTCATTTAAAATACCGGATCCTCAAGCGATTCTCGTCTCATCAAAAAATTCCGGCTCCTCGAAGAGTTATGGTTCATCGGGAATTCTGGCTCCAGCATGGATCCACGACAATTACAAATTACCGGCTTCACAAGAAGCCCCGGCTTTCGACATAAAGTCGATCCTCGATCGCAACTGGCTTTCGCCATAAAGTCGATCCTCGATCGCAACCGGCTTTCGCCACAATAAGGTACACCGACCTTGGTCATGCCAACTTCTCGATACATTGCATCTGATGCACTATGAATTTACTCTCTTCTCATCTTGCATCATACACTACATGTCATGATCCCTAGCATCTTCTGCATTCTCATATCTCAGAGACCTGGGGGCTTGATCAACCCCTCTATTGGTACTGAGCATGTATATCGCTTATTCAGGGGAATCGGGGGGCTCGATGACATTCATCGACTCTTATCTAAGAACCCGGCATATATATGTAAAAATCCACATGTGTATGGCTTATTCAGGGGAAGTAGAGGAGCTCGATGGCATCCATCGACTTTTATCCGAAGAAATCCCGGCATATATATGAACTGGCTAACCACCCCTTAATCTTGTCCTGTATAGCTCAAACTCATACGACCTACGTGTACTCGACTTAAGTCTAAAAACCTTGGGGCTTACAGAAACGCCTATCAAGTTTGGGTTTAAGCAAAGGGAACGCTAGTCATATGTGTCGGCTTACAGAGAAGTTTTGACTCCTGGATAACCCAATAATCTCTCTCAACGTGAGAAGATGAGGCATGTTCAATCCAGAGTCGACTCCTATATGAGCCTTTGCACTTTACTTTTTGCATACATCAGCATCATAGAATTTTTATCTTTTGCTACCATTTTTCCTGACAACCTTATGGCATACACGCCGAATTGAAAAATAATATGGCTCGGCTGTAACCGTGGAAAGCTAGCACAAATACTGGTTTCTTCAAAGCGCTTTTAAAACACTAGCTTTGTCAACGGAAACACCAACATATTTCAATAACAGCATTAACCTGTGTGACTCGGCATGACGCAAATATGATCATACCGACTCATGGGGACTACAACTCGAAAAATTTCCCTATGTGATGCGGCTGTTCGTCAATACACATATGCCGACTGCATTACATTTCGCATCCAAACATCATTGCATCTTCTGCATTATAAAGTCGACCTCGGTCGCAACGGCTCTCGCCATATATATAAGTCGACCTCGATCGCACCGGCTCTCGCCATATATAAAGTCGACCTCGGTCGCAAGGCTCTCGCCATATATAAAGTCGACGTCGGTCGCAACGGCTCTCGCCATATATAAAGTCGACCTCGGTTGCAACGACTCTCGCCTTATATAAAGTCGACCTCGATCGCAACGGCTCTCGCCATATATATAAGTCGACCTCGGTCGCACCGTCTCTCGCCATATATAAAGTCGACCTCGGTCGCAACGGCTCTCGCCATATATAAATTCGACCTCGGTCGCACCGGCTCTCGCCATATATAAAGTCGACCTCGGTCGCAACGGCTCTCGCCATATATAAAGTCGACCTCAGTCGCAACAGCTCTCGCCATATATATAATTCGACTTCGGTCGCAACGGCTCTCGCCATATATAAAGTCGACTTCGATCGCAACGGCTCCCGCCATATATAAAGTCGACTTCGGTCGCAAAGGCTCTCTCCATACATAAATTCAACTTCGGTCGCAACGGCCCTGGCCATATATAAAGTCGACTTCGGTCGCAACTACTCTCGCCATACATAAAGTCGCCTTCTGTTGCACTGGCTCTCGACATATGTATAAGTCGACACTCGTCGCACTGGCTCTCGCCATATGTATAAGTCGGCACTCATCGCACTGGCTCTCGCCATATGTATAAGTCGACCCTCGTCGCACTGGCTCTCGCCATATAAAATATATAAGTGGATTTTCATCCCACCGGCTCTCGCCAAACTAGTTTTCATACCGACTTAAGAGTTGGCACACATTATTCTGGTTGCTACTAGATGGCTTCTCGCCCCCTTCGTTGGTTACCCCAAGTGGAGGGTTGAGATGTAGTGCAGCAGCAGTTTTCCCTCGGTGAAGATACCAAGGTTTGTCTCCAGCAGGACTCCAGAGATGATAAGTAGGTGTCAGTGGCGCAACTGATGCGGGCCTGCACACAGACACAGATAACTTTGTTCCCAACGAAGTTCAGAGAGGTTGTCAATCTCTCCGGTCTTGTTGTTTACAAAGGATAAAACGCAAGGGATAATAATAGCAACTTGAAAGTAAATGCAGAAAAGTAAATATAGTGTGGAAACAGTGATAAGGATATGGACCAGGATACGTGATGTTCACTAGTGATGTCTCTCTCCCAAAAGACGATAAAAAATTTATGCGAGGTAAACAAATTACAGAAAGGAAATTGACAGGATTAAGAACGCACCACAATGCTAACTATGCTACAAAAGAAAGGAAGAGGTTCAAAAGCACAGGCAGTACGCCAAGGTAAGTAGACCGAAATCCATCTGCATCTACTACTAATCATCCACCTTGAGATATCTATCCAGAATATCTCGCTGGTATTAAGTTGCGATCCCCACCCAAATTGTAAACCCAAGACAACAGACAACTGCATTAAAAGAACTCTGCGTAAAGTAAACAATCCTTGTAACCGCGGTTACAAGCAACGTTGTTTTCCCCCTTGTGGCAACAGCACATCCCCTAGACTCATGTTTCTGTCACTCAAGCGTGTCATCGGGGGGCATGAACCCACAATCTAGCACAACGCTCCCTCTTGGAGTCACTACCTACTACTTGGCCAAAGAAATAAACAGCAACGGGGAACATGCAAGAATTACTTAGGAACAAAAATATAAGAAATAAAAATCAAATATATTATTCTATCACAATCTGAACATAATCTCATAATCCATCAGATCCTATCAAACTCAACATAGCAATGGCAGAAATATTACAAAGGTGCCTCGATCATGTTGGCCAGCTCACGAGGTCTAAACAATGAAGATCAAAGAGGGGAGGAGAACATCACATAGCTACTGATCACGAACCCATGGTCCAAGGAAAACTACTCACGGGACATCCGGGGAGCATCCATGGTGGAGAGGAGGCTCCCGGAGGTCAATCCTCCCTCCGGCAGGATGCCGGGAAGAGGTCTTCTAGTGCTCCCGATCTTCGGAAGCGCGGCGGAGGCGGAACAGAGGAGAGTTCGCGGAATAGGGTTGTCCTTCTGGGGTTTTCCTGTGACGGGGGATAAATAGGCGAAAGGGGGCGGCCAGAGGTGGGCCAGGGGCCCCAGGCGCCCCCCTGGCGCGGCCAGGGGTGGGGCCGCGCCGGGTGGCCTCCTGGGCCCCCCTGGCTCCCCTTTGGCCCCTCCCGGGCTCATCTCGAAGCTTCAGTCACGCTAATTTTTTATCTGAATTTTCCCGAATTTTTCTGGCACTTTTTATATGGGGGAAAACTGAAATAGAAAAACAGCAGAAAACAGGAACTGGCACTGGGGTGCACTGAGTTAATAGGTTAGTCCAAATATGATCAAAATTGTATGAAAGTGTATCTAGATCATAGCAATATCACACAAAACATGCATGGAGCAAGCAGAAATTATAGATACGTTTTGGACGTATCAACATCCTCAAGCTTAATTCCTGCTCGTCCTCGAGTAGGTAAATGATAACAACAAAATTTCTGTGGTGACATGCTAGCAACCATAAAAGAACTTTGAAAAGTAAAGCAATCAAGTTTAGAGATTCAATTCAAGTCATAACATGCAAGAGTCTATATTAGCATTGAAACAAGTAACAAAAGAACATTAGGTGCAAGAGCTCTCGCTGTCCGTGACTCGAATGTCTCCAAATGGTGTTTGCGTGCAAGAAGGGGGATAGGGAATACGAGAAAAAGTATTTTTGTGTTGAGAACTCAATCTACTAAAGTTTCACACTTGGTCTTCTTTGGAATCTTATCTTGACTAGTCCCCAGACCACTAGCCAGGTACAAGTCAATTTGATCCACTCCTTTTCGATATTTTGAGCACGCATGCAATGGATGAGCGTAAGCACGAGAGTTGACACTTAGGATGGAAAAGAGAGAAATATGGTGGAGGAGGAAGACAAAAAGGGATGAGAAAGGGTAACATCAATGAGGACAATCATAGGCGAGAAGGCCAAATGATAGATATGATGTGAGGAGTAGGGATTGCCATGCAACGGATGCACATATGAGCTAAGAAAAGTTCTCCAATGGAACTAGTGGGGGTGCATCTAACTTGCTCGCTCATGAAGACCTAGAGCTCGTTTGAGGAGGCTCATCCTTGGAATATGCAAGCCAAGTTCTATAGTGTGAAGGTCCCCACATAGCTATATGCATAATGATCATCTCTATGGAGTACAAGGATATAAAGGGAGTACTAGTGTGGACCTCTCAAAAGGATAGTAGTGTTGCCCCTTTCTCTCTTTTTTATTTCTTTTTTATCTTTTTCTATTTTTTTGTATTTTTTGGTGGCCTCAATGGCTCTTTCTATTTAACTCTCATTTGTCCTCTTTGGGATCTTTTAATGTGTCCACTTTGGGATCTTTTCCTCACTTAAGGGCAACACTCTATTTTACAAGAAGGTAAAGGAGATCTTTCACACTTTACAAGGTACTCAAAATCATAAATAAGATGTAACTATCATGAAGTATGCAATGTATGTCGCTGCCAGTGTAGAAGGAACATGTATGACATGAAGATCAAGTCATGAAGAGGTGGAAGTTGCATGGCAATGTAACTCGGAAAGGCTATGGAAATGCCTTGATGGGTAGGTATGGTGGCTGTTTTGAGGAAAGATAAAGGGAGGCTTATGATGACAGATCGTATCATGCCAAGGGTTTGGAAGTACTGGCGAATGTGGACACCAACTCTCGGAGTGAGAAGAAGGCAATGCACGGCACGGGAAAGGCTAGCAAAATATGGGAAGGTGGAAGTGTCAACTCTCAATACTTACATTAGTCCGAAGAACTCATGCACTTATTGTCGGTAACTCTCAATCTAATAAGGAGGTTCAAAAACATACAAGTACCCCGAGAAGGAGTGTATGGGGGTTTGGTTATCCTTGCGCATCCTCGACTCATGGTACGTGAGTGTACTCTAATACTCGACTCCTCAGAAGAGTAGTGATCCATCTAGTAGCTAGAGTTCTCAACTGGTTTTGTAGGTTTTGAAAATAAACACGGATTGCCCAAAATACGACACCTATCACCAATAGGCAAGAGCTCTTGACACCAAAAGTTCAAACATTACTCACATCAATACCTCAAAACTATTGCAAGCTACTACTAAAATTAAATAGCAACCTCAATTACCTACTTTCAAGACAAGACACAACTCAGTGCAACAACCAACTCTCTTAACAAGATAAACATGAAAACTAAAAAGAGTTCCAGCAACAAACTAAAACAAAAGCTAAGGCTCTTGCTAAATAAAAACTAAAACTAAGACTAAACATGGCAGTAGCTATGAAAAGATAAAGAACACACAACAGCAAGAATATAGGCATGAAAAATCCTATGATGTGTTCTAGATTTTGAAAGTGGAGCGTGTTTCTCTCCCACACAAAGTAAGACAGGGCCTAACTTGTTATGAACAGCAAGCAAATCTAAAGAAACTAAAAATAAAACCTAAGAGCGAGACGCTCCAAGCATAGCACATAACGCATGAAGTGATAAAAATATAGTGAGACGAAGGACGAACTGATGATTGTTGATGGAGAAGGGGATGCACGGGGGCATCCCCAAGCTTAGACGCTTGAGTCTCCTTGAATATTTATTGGGGATGCATGGGGGCATCCCCAAGCTTGAGCTCTTGACACTCCTGGATCTTCTTTCATCATCTTCCATCGCACACTTGAAAACTCCCTTCACATAACTCAGCATAAGCTGATTAGAGAGGTTAGTACCCTTAATAAATATATTTTTCTCCACTGGATATAAAGATATTCTTGAAGAGGTACTGTTTCTCAAGAGTGCCAAAAAGTTTTTGCAAAGAAAAAGCAAGCTTAAGGTTTGCAAAAGTTAGGAGAGACAAAACGTGGCAGAATCTGTGAAAAACAGAACAGCAGATAGTAAAGAATTTTTTAGGGGTACTTCTGCAACTCAAATCAAAAAACTCAGAACATACGGAAGTTTCATAATTATATAGATCATACTATGTAAAAATTTCAGCTCAAAAAGATGAACTGGAATTTTTATGGAATTTTTCTGGTCACGAGGACAGAATCTGTTTTCTGGACAGCATGTCACAACTTTTACTTCCCTTGCCGTAAGAGGCTATAACTTGGCACAAAGTTGAAAAATAAAGATACAATGATGTTTCTACAGAAGTAACAATCATCAAGACACAACAAAAGAAAAAAGAAAAACCTAAATTCGTTGCGGGCTGCCTCCCGAAAGCGCTTCTTTAAAGCCATTAGCTAGGCATAATGCAAAAGAAGAATCAAGTTTTATCAAGAGAAAGAGAATAACTAGCCCGAGTAACGGACTCAAAAGGTAACTTGATTTTCTTTCTAGGGAAGTGTTCCATCCCCTTTTTAAATGGGAATTGGAATTTTATATTCCCCTCTTTCATGTCAATAACCGCACCAACAGTGCGAAGAAATGGACGTCCCAAAATAATTGGACATAAAGGTTCACACTCTATATCCATAACAATAGAATCGACGGGAACATAGTTGTCATTGACAATGATAAGAACATCGTCGATCTTCTCTAAAGGTTTCTTTACGGTAGAATCAACAAGACGAACACCAAAAGAACAAGGCTCAAAAGGTGTCAATTCAAACATATCAAATATTCTTTTGGACATAACAGAGGTACTAGCTCCAACATCACATAAAGCATAGCAAGAGAAGTTATTTAATTTAATTTTGATCATAGGGTACCAACCATCATCTAGCTTCCTAGGTATGAAGGCTTCTACTCTAAGCTTCTCCTCCCTAGCTTTGATGAGAGCATTTGTGATATGCTCCGTGAAGGCAAGATTAAGTGTGCTAGTGTGGGGGTCTCTAGACATTTTGTGTAGTAAACTGATAACTTTTGAGAGAGTACAACTATCAAAATCAATATCACTACTATCAAAGGTGGTAGTACTGCCATCTAGGCTCACTTGTTTGAAACCCTCTATGTTCATAGGAGTTTCTTTATCTATGGTTGAGGTATTAGCATCACCATTAATAGGTCCAACGGGACTAGGAGTGCATTGGGTGCTAATAGTTTGAGTGTCCTCAACAATTTTGATAGTGGCAACTTTGTGGTGTGTAGGAAGGCTCTTAATTCTATCCTCTTCCTATTTTTCTCTAGCCCATCTTTCTTTAAGTTTAGCCATCATCCTAATGTTTTCATTGATTTGTAACTGGATAGCATTAATAGGAGTGGCCTTATTCTCCTCAAGGCGGGAGGTTCTAATTTTGAGCATCTCAATATCAAGGGCTAAGCTTTCTACCTTCAAAGAGAGATTATCTATTTTAGATAATTTCTCTTCTACATTTTTGTTGAAGGCTTTTTGGGTAGTGATAAAGTCTCTAAGCATGCTTTCTAATTCAGAAGAGGGGGTTTTGTTGCTAGGGTAGGTGTTGTTGTTCCCATAGTTGGATGGAAAAGGTCTAGGATTGCTAGCAAAATTTCCCCTATAAGCATTGTTGTTGAAGTTGTTTCTAGCAATAAAGTTCACATCTACTTGTTCTTGATCAACCAAAGAATTTAAAGAAACATCATGAGGATCAATATAGGGTTGCTTGGTAAGTAGAGACATAATTAAGTCAACTTTTTCATTGAGGGAGGTAATTTCCTCGACAGAATTTACCTTCCTACCTGTTGGAGCGCGTTCGGTGTGCCATTGGGAATAATTGGTCATCATTTCATCGAGAAGCTTCGTGGCAGCACCAAGTGTAGTTGACATAAAGGTTCCTCCCGCGGCCGAATCTAACAGGTTCCGCGAGGTAAAGTTCAAGCCTGCATAAAAAGTCTGGATAACCATCCAGGTAGTCAAACCATGTGTAGGGCATTTCTTAACAAGAGATTTCATTCGTTCCCAAGCTTGGGCAACGTGTTCATTATCCAATTGCTTAAAATTCATAATATTACTCCTCAATTGGATAATCTTAGCAGGAGGGTAGTACTTCCCTATAAAAGCATCTTTGCACTTATCCCAAGAATCTATGCTATTGCTAGGCAAAGATTGAAACCAGATTTTAGCATCGCCCCTTAAAGAGAAAGGAAAGAGATTGAGCTTAACAACATCACCTTCTACTTCCTTATACTTTTGCATATCACATAATTCAACAAAATTATTCAAGTGTAAAGCAGCATCATCTCCAGCACCAGAGAATTGATCTCTCATAACAAGGTTTAGCAAAGAAGGTTTAATTTCATAAGAGGTAGCTGAAGTGGCAGGTGTGGCAATGGGAGTGCAGATAAAGTCTTGGTTGTTGTGACTAGTGAAGTCACACAACTTGGTGTTTTCAGAGGAACCCATAGTAGCAGCAAGTGTGGCAGATTTTTTTGTAATTTTTGATATAAGACACGAAGATAAAAACTGAAAGATAAACTAACAAGACTAAAAAACAAAGGTAAAGGGTAGTGTGCAACTCCCCTATCTTAGCACTTGGAGTCCCCCGCAACGGCGCCAGAAAACTTCTTGCTAGATGGCTTCTTGCCCCCTTCGTTGGTTACCCCAAGGGGAGGGTTGAGATGTAGTGCAGCAGCAGTTTTCCCTCGGTGAAGATACCAAGGTTTGTCTCCAGCAGGACTCCAGAGATGATAAGTACGTGTCAGCGGCGCAACTAACGCGGACCTGCACATTGACACAGATAACATTGTTCCCAACGAAGTTTAGAGAGGTTGTCAATCTCTCCGGTCTTGTTGTTCACAAAGGATAAAACGCAAGGGATAATAATAGAAACTTGAAAGTAAATGCAGAAAAGTAAATATAGCGTGGACACAATGATAAGGATATGGACCGGGATACGTGATGTTCGCTAGTGATGTCTCTCTCGCAAAAGACGATAAAATTGCTATGCGAGGTAAACAAATTACAGAAAGGCAATTGACAGGAGTAAGAACGCACCGCAATGATAACTATGCTACAAAAGAAAGGAAGAGGTTCAAAAGCACAGGCAGTACGCCAAGGTAAGTAGACCGAAATACATCTGCATCTACTACTAATCATCCACCTTGAGATATCTATCCAGAACATCTCGCTGGTATTAAGTTGCGAGCCCCACCCAAAGTGTAAACCCAAAGCAACAGACAACTGCATTAAAAGAACTCTGCGTAAAGCAAACAATCCTTGTAACCGCGGTTACAAGCACCGTTGTTTTCCCCCTTGTGGCAACAGCACATCCCCTAGACTCATGTTTTTGTCACTCAAGCGTGTCATCGGGGGGCATGAACCCACAATCTAGCACAACGCTCCCTCTTGGATTCACTACCTACTACTTGGCCAAAGCAATAAACAGCAACGGGGAACATGCAAGAATTACTTGGGAACAAAAATATAAGAGATAAAAACCAAATATATTACTCTATCACAATCTGAACATAATCTCATAATCCATCAGATCCTATCAAACTCAACATAGCAATGGCAGAAATATTACAAAGGTGCCTCGATCATGTTGGGCAGCTCACGAGGTCTAAACAATGAAGATCAAAGAGGGGAGGAGAACTTCACATAGCTACTGATCACGGACCCATGGTCCAAGGAAAACTACTCACGGTACATCCGGGGAGCATCCATGGTGGAGAGGAGGCTCCCGGAGGTCAATCCTCCCTCCGGCAGGGTGCCGGGAAGAGGTCTTCTGGTGCTCCCGATCTTCGGAAGCGCGGCAGCAGCGGAACAGAGGCGAGTTCGCGGAATAGGGTTCTCCTTCTGGGGTTTTCCCGTGACAGGGAATAAATAGGAGAAAGGGGGCGGCCAGAGGTGGGCCAGGGGCCCCAGGCACCCCCCCCCTGGCGCGGCCAGGGGTGGGGCCGCGCCGGGTGCCCGCCTGGGCCCCCCTGGCTCCCCTCTGGCCCCTCCCGGGCTCTTCTCGAAGCTTCCGTCACGCTGATTTTTTATCTGAATTTTCCCGAATTTTTCTGGCACTTTTTATATGGGGGGAAACTGAAATAGAAAAACAGCAGAAAACGGGAACTGGCACTTGGGTGCACTGAGTTAATAGGTTAGTCCAAATATGATCAAAAGTGTATGAAAGTGTATCTAGATCATAGCAATATCACACAAAGCATGCATGGAGCAAGCAGAAATTATAGATACGTTTTGGACGTGTCAGTTGCTAAAGGAAACATATTCCAGCACTCAAAGGGCCACTCTATTTAGAAGCTGGGAACACAACCCATCATATCATATCTACCGGATTCAGCAAATTCACATTCATCGGTTTTTATCAGCAAGCAAACATTTGCCGGCTTCAACAAAAATTGATGGCTTTCGGCATATAATAGTTGTCGACTTCAAGCAAGAAATTGTAAGTCCCAGGTTGATGCAGGCAAGACAACCCGGCACTTGGGGGCTACACTACTTCGAAGAAAATTTCACAAGTACAAGTCCCAGGTTGCTGCATGCAAGACAACCCGACACTTGGGGGCTACACCAGCAAGGCTATCTTATATACAAAATTCCAAGTCATCACGAGATGATAAACTCGGAGCTTGGGGGCTACAGGCTATATGGATAGAAAAATTGCCCATAAAATTTTCCCGAGTCTTTTTACAAGACACGGAAGAGCAAAAAGCAACATTGAACTCAAAAATGGAAGAGCTCAAAATTGAAGCATATCGGGTTCATTGACATGAATCAGTGGAGCAAGCCGGCCTAATGATTTGACCTCCAGACCCGGTCCTTATCCTTACTATTCATCATATTGGAAGTTTACCACGGACGCGCACCTGGCGTTCTCTTCTATGACAAACTCATTGCCAAGGAAAAGCAGAGGAAAAATGAAGTCCACGCCAAGATTGCGTCCAAGCTAAATTTGGGGGCTAATGTCGGGGCAATATCCCACAGCTAGACCTGGCTTGGAGACAAAGCCGGTCAGATGACAAGAGTCGGCTCGTAAGATGGAAGCCGGATGACGGAATCAAGATGGAGTCCACCTAACTTGGAAGATACGAGAAGCTACAAGGCTTAGATTAGGACCCGGATTGATATCCGACTTGTAATAGAATAAAGAGACTACTTTGTATCCTAATAGGACTACATGTAAACCTCCCCTTCCACCTATATAAGGAGGGGTAGGGCGCCCCAAACGGGACAACTCAAGCAGATTCAATAGACCACAATAGGCTCTAAATTAGAGGCTAGTCTCGGGTCATCTAAACCCGGGACAATTAGACACAACTATAAGAGAGCCGGCGACTCTCCGTGAGCAAAGGAATAAATACTAGCCACAAACAGCATGTAGGGTCTTTACCGGACGATGTTTCCCGGGGCCCGAAGCTGTAGAAATCGCGTCTCTCTCCCTGTGTGATTTTCTTGCTCGTACACTCGTAGCAAAGGCCCCATAATCAAGTCCGACTTTACGGACATCTACCGTGACTTTCCCACAACAACTTCCCCATGAGAAAGCACACCATAGCACTCACACTTATCTTGGCAAGTTATTAGAGTATCCGTTCAAGTTGTCTAATAATCAGGTACAGGTTCCATGTAGTCCATAACCGCGGACGCTGCTATTCGAATAGTTTTGTTAACCTTGCAAGGGTGTAAGCTACACACACATGACCATCGGTTACCGCCTTTTTCTCGCCACCATTCAAGGGGTGACAACGAGGATGTTCACCACGACACTTCATTCACAACCGGTCTATTCCAGGAGTCGACTATCTGAGTAGCCCCGCTCAAGAGTCCGGCCGGATCAATGAAATGGACTCAAAAATTGTAGGCAACCGAGACGCCATCCGGGGATGGTTTCACTGCCTCACAGATCCACCCACATATCTAAGATGATGCAACATTTCACTCACTCTTTTTTCTATGCATATGCCAAATGGAACACCCGAACTAATGTGACTCCTGGACGTCAACACAGATTGAGGTACTAGGCCGAGAGGGGTCATTGAGCCCAATGTGTGGTTGTACTCTTTGTCTTGGATTGCCATACAAGAACTCAGTCTTAAGGCGGTGTTCAACGAGATAACCCACTGATAACCCACAATTGCAGGGGATCGAGATAGTCTTCGCGGGTAAGAATAACCCAATTTATAGATTCGAATCAAGGGGACCCGAAGAATACCCATAAGCTTTAACAGTGGAGTTGTCAATTCCACCGCACATGAGATACACTTACTTGCAACAAGATATTAGTAGTAACTGCGATATGGAAGTGATGATAGCAACGGAAATAGTGGTGGTGAAACAGTAATAGTAAAACAATGAAAGTAAACAACTAGTAACCAGCAGAATTAAAAACATTGTAGGCTAGGGAGATGGATGGTTGGGCGCTGCATGGATAAGACACATCATGTATTTAACTTGGGGCAAGGCACACAAAAAAAATGATCATCTAGGCATAAATCAAACATCAGGCATGTACCCCATAGGTAGTTGTACGTGCTTGCAATTAGAACTTGCACAACATCTTTTGTCCTACCATCCCGCTACGAACGGGGACAAAAGGAACTTATGGAGATTAAGGTGCTCCTGTCAAAGAGCACTGGAACAAAGCATTAACAATCAATGGATACATGGAATCCCCAAATTATAGTCCATCCCCTTTGGTGTCCCAAGCTATCACCTTTAGGATCGCCGGTTCCGGACTATAACAGGTGCATACAACTCGTAGATAGGATCAAGAACACAAATATATTCATGAAAACACATAGGGTTCAGATCTGAAGTCATGGCACTCGGTCCCAAAGTGACAAGCATTAAGATCAACAAGTTGAAGCAAAGATGATAAACAACAATCTAGATGATAGGCAACATGCCCCCAACAATCTGATAAACTATTACATGATCTAACTCATCCAATCCCTACCATCCCCTTTTCCTACAGCAGGGAATTACTCACACATGGATGGAGAAGTCATGGAGGGAGGATGGAGTGGCGATGGTGATGACGATGGTGATGATCTCCCCTCACCGGAGGCCAAAACAGCCTCCAGATTAGCCCTCCCGGAGAAGAACAGAGGGTGGCGGCGGCTCCGCGGCGTGAATTGGGAAAACGACTTCTGCTTCGGGGTTTCCCCGTCACGGGAATAAATAGGAGCCTCGGTAGGGCACCAGAGGAGGGGGGAGGCCCTTAGGCGGCCAGAGGGCGCGGCCCCACCCCTGGCCGCGCCAGGGGGGCGCCTGGGGCCCCCTTGGATGCCCTCTGGTCCCACTTCTGGCTTCTGGCTCCTTCGGGTGCGTGGAATTTCTGGTATTTTTCTGAGAATTTTCTGAGACGTCCAAAAATCCATTTTCCTGCGCACAATAAAACCATACAGGCAGCTCTGCTGAAAACAACGTTAGTCCGGGTTAGTTTCATCCAAATCATGCAAGAATGAGGGCAAAACAATAGCAAAAGTGTTTGGAAAAGTAGATACGTTTGAGACGTATCAACTCCCCCAAGCTTAGCATATTGCTTGTCCTCAAGCAATTCAGTAGAACGAACTGAACGCGACAAAGAAAACTTTGACAAACTATTTTGCTTCAATAGATGTATATAAGCATGTACTACGAAAATAATTTAGCAAGTATCAAAACAATGCTATGAGGACAATGCACGAAGAAATCCTTCTTTCAAGTGATCAATCACAAACAACTAAAAGTAAATAATATGCTACTGAAAATCACGACAAGATTACAATGCACAAAGCTTGAACATACTAGAGTGGTATTTCGCTAGCCTCCATGAGTGAAGCAAAACATAAATGCGGAAACTCCTCTGGAGTTTTAAAGGAGACTAGAACTAAAAATTTCAGAATAAGTAATACCACAATCATGCAAAAGATAATGTGATACTTTGGGACAATGCATGTTACATTCAGAATGACAATTATGCTCTCCTAGTTGGTGCTTTGAAGAAACAAGGTGGAGACTCTCGAACCGTGGAGTTTGATGGAAAGGTTGAAAACCCGTGGCTGGAAGCAAAGACTAAACATGTACCAGAGTTCTTGGTTTTGAAAACAGAGATAAAAAGTGTTTTTGGAGGTGCATGATTCGTCAACGAATGCTAGTAGACAACTAAATCACCTCTTATGCTAGACATGTTTCGAGGAACGGCTCCCAAGATGGAGACGATCACATCCCCTTAATCTCCTTTGTTTATCACTGCCAAAGTTTTCTGATTTCTCATAGACAAAGCGTGAAGGAGGGTTTGTTGGTTGTGATTATCTTTTGTGAGCTGGGCGCACTCATGCCAGTCCCTCCTCCTATTAGGGGTTTGCAGATTAGACATGCAATCCCTGAATAAAACATGTCTAACATAAGACGGTCATGAATTACCTACTACTTCCTCATGAGCTAAAACAGAGGCACAACACAGGAGTGCTTTTGAATAATTTCGAGATGGTACGAGAAAGTCTTCGTTAGGAAGACCGGTAAATACCACATAGGAAGATATGGTGGACTCATATGGAAAAAATGGTTTCAAGGATTTTGGATGCACAAGCAGAAATTCGCTTAGTGCGAGCGAAGGCTAGCAAAAGACTGGGAAGCGACCAACTAGAGAGCAATAACAGTCATAATCATGCAGAGCGACAAAGTAACATTGAATTGAGCATCAAAATGATATGACTATTCTGAAATTCACAGATCATCAAGGCAGAGTAGACTTTTCAGTCATAAACATGTGTCAGCATGTGCCAAGTCAATCCAAGAATTCTCCAAAGGGAAATACCACTTCAGTATGCCAAACCATGAACAATGCAATGCATGAAATCATTTCAACAACACATTATGTA
Organism: Bromus sterilis; assembly: GCA_950022295.1. Classification (NCBI taxonomy): domain Eukaryota; kingdom Viridiplantae; phylum Streptophyta; class Magnoliopsida; order Poales; family Poaceae; genus Bromus; species Bromus sterilis. The sequence goes on along the minus strand of OX465599.1, from coordinate 273,946,342 downwards.
CTCTAGCTATTTGAGATTAACCACAAGGAAAGCATGAACACTGGGAAAGCATTGTAAACATAGCACCATGTCTCTACAAGCTCGTCTCTATATCATAAATACAAGCATATGTACAAGAGTAGAAACAAAAAGAGTTCATACCGGTTTTCCTTGTTGCATCCCTTTCGTCGATCTTCGTCATCACTGCCTTGTCGCTTGCACGATTGGACATAGGAAAATGTAATCAACTGCAAATGCCATCACGGACTCGAGCTGAACTCTGCAACAAAGCAAACTAAAGAGAGAAAAGAAATATTTTTGTATTTTCAAAGATTTAGCGAAAGAAAAGAGAAAAGAGAAATATTTTGTTGTTTTTGCAAAATAAAAGAACAAAGAAGAATGGGCAAAAACTTCGAAAAGATCAAAGCGAACAAAATAAAAACTGATAATACAATGGAAAGGTGAGAAGGGAACGTACTCCCCCAAGCTTAGGCTTTTGGCCTAAGTTGGTAGCAGCTACTGCCCCCAGGAGCCTCCTGCTCCGGGGTAATGGTAAGTCCAGGAGTCGTATGAGCCCTCCGGTGTGTACACCGAAGTCCTCGGATCCTTCCATGCGGAAGTTCCTGCGCTCCAAGCGGAAGAAGACCCCTCGCCATGATCGGTGAAGGTCTCTCCCTAGAAAGGTGGGAACTCACCATGCTCCTCCTCATCGGGCACAACCCCCTCCATGGGGTTATGCGGCTGGTAATTAGCCATGAACTCATCGAACTGAATCTCGTTGAAGGACCATCCATTCCTGCGAGTGTTATCAAACAAAAGTGGTGCAGGTAGACGGATCTCACGAGTAATGGTCCTTTCAAATCTCAAAATATAATCAAGGTTACCAAACTGGGAAGTCATGGTAACAAACTTATGCCTCTTCATAGCCGCAAGATCGAGACTTGCGTATGAAAATGGAACATCATCAGGATGCGGGGTGCGCTCAAGAGACTCAAGGATAAGTGTGGCGTAAACGACACCATATAAATCGCCCTTGTTACTGTTCGTAACAAGGCGCTGAGCAATCAAGGCACCCACATTATACTCATTCTTATCAGAGAGGGCGTTCGCATAAATAGCGAAATATGGTGCAGAACCAGTGCTCGTGTTGTCACGAGCTAAAACCCCTCTAGCAACAAAATACGGAAAATACCTGTGGTGTGGAAACAGAATGCTGGAAATCTTTGTATGTCGAATGTCGGTCTCCTCCTGGCAGCAAAGGGAGTTGAAGAGGGTCCTCAACCCGGAAGGCTGCATGGTCATCTTAGTCGTCTGACCAACGTTCGGCACACCTATTATATCACAAAACTGTGCCAAAGACATGGTTATGAGATTATTATAATATTTGAACTCAATGGTTCCAGCATCATGGTTACAACAAAAATTGTTAACAAAGCAGGAGGTAAGCTTTTTGTATTGTACCACATGGCATAAAGCTAGCCGTGTCAAACCTACATTGGCACAAAGGCCATAAAATTCCTCCTTAATTCCTGCAGCTTTAAGAAAATCATCGCATGGAAACATCATTGCGCATTCTGGATTTGTGTCTTCCAACAACTCAAGGGGCACATGATCTTCATTGTATCTCACCCTAACTGTTGAGGGTGAAGCTGCAGCTCTAGTGACTCGATCGGGGCGCTAGGGCTTCTTCTTCCCAAGCCACCCCTTTGCTTTTCCAAAGAAACTCATTTCTGATTTATTTTTTTGATAATCCACAAAAACAAGGATTTAAACAAAGTGAGTTGAGGCAAACTACTCTACTCACTTACCTAAGGCATAAACTTGCATCAAAACTTGGAAAATAAAATTCTACACATGCATGCAAGCTCATATGAACAGCACCAAGAGTTACTAAATACTCACAAATGAGGCCACCAATCAAAAATCTAATTGGAGGGGTGAAGGAGTTACATGCCAGGGAGTATTTGCTCAAAATCTCAGCTCGAACGGTGGGCTGTCGATAGAGATCGAAAATCGCCTCCAAGAACAGCAAGAACGCAATAACTGGAGCAGAACTCGTGTTTTTGGAGAGAGAGGAAGGAGGAGGAAGAAGAAGACATACCTGGAGGTGTGGCCTGTGGGCCCCAGGCGCCCTGTGGGCGCGGCCAGGGGCCAGGCCGCACCAGCTGGCCGCCTGGGCCACTAGTCCCCCCCCCCCCCCGGTCAGCCCTAGGTGCCTCTGGGTCAATCCCGGCATGGAAATTTTTAATATAATTTTTCTGGATTTTTTCTGACAACTTCACTGTTGAAAAAATTTTGGAGTTCAAAAAGCTGCGAAACTTTCTGAAAACTTGGAGCAGTGATTAGAGTTGTGAAGTTTCAAAAACATATAAACTTGGTACAGCAAGGAGAATAAAATCTAAGGCAAATGAAAACATAACAAGCTCCACTTTTTACATATATAAAACATGCTTACGAGCAAGGTTGATCAAGTCTTACCAACAAACCGGCGATATATAGAGAAAAAAGTCTCACCTCTTATGAAGTGGTCATTGCACCTTAACTTTAATGGACATTTTCCCCACCATGATGGTTTTGTATTTGTGGTGCACATGTAGAGGACAATCCCATTCTCAAATCTTCACGTACTCGATATTCTCTATAGAGTTGAGGCCATGCCTTTTGTCAATATTCTTCGGAAAATACACCGTGTGTTCTTTGTCATTCACATTGAAAGTAACCTTTCCTTTATTGCAATCAATAATAGCACCTGCGGTGTTAAGAAAAGGTCAACCAAGAACAATAGACATGCTCCCATCCTCGGGCATGTCAAGAACAACAAAATCAATAAGGCTTAAACAATTAGCAACTTCAACGGGAACATCCTCACTAATACCAATGGGAACAGCTGTTGACTTGTCAGCCATCCGAAGAGAGATATCTGTAGGGATTAGTTTTTCTAAACATAGTCTCTTGTAAAGAGAAAAGGGCATAACACTCACTCCTGCTCCAAGATCACATAAAGCAGTCCTGATATAATTTTTCTTTATGGAGCAAGGAATGGTGGGTATACCTGGATCACCAAGCTTCTCTGGAATCTTGCCACTAAAAGAGTAGTTAGCAAGCATAATAGATATTGCTTCATTAGGAACTTTTCTTTTATTAGTAACAATATCTTTCATATATTTCGAATAAGGAGGTAACTTAATAGCATCAGTCAAAGGAATTTGAAGAAAAAGAGGTTTCATCCACTCACAAAACTTATTATAATGCTCTTCTTCTTTGGTTTTGAGAGACTTACCTGGAAAGGCATGGGTTTCTATACCCATGGTTCTCGTTCCTTCCCATGTCTTCTTGCGATAAAATCTTCTCTAGTGTATTTCTTGCGTTTGTCGGGTGCTTCTTCTTCTCGAACCTCGGGTGGATCATTCTTTTCACCATCCTTTTCAGGCTCAGCACCGTCTTCAGTTTCAGCATCGGAGGTAGATATACTATTTGGATCATTAGAATTGTCAGCTTCTTTGTGCTTCTTCTTCTTCTTCTGAGAACTAACAATTTCTTCTTCCTGCATTTGAGAATCTTGCTCGATCCTCTTAGGATGCCCCTCCGGATAGAGAGGATCTTGAGTGCTAGTTCCTCCTCGGGTTTTAATCCCGAAGGCCTGTATATCATGTTTGGCATTATTAGCAAGCAAATCTTTTTGCACATTAGAAATTTGATCAAGCTGAGTTTGAACCAAATGAAAATGCTTCACAAGACATTTAACATCATTAACTGTTCTACCTAGAACATCAAGCAAACTTTTGATAGCAAGGGAATTTTCATGCAACTGACTTTGTATCCTCTCATTAAAGTGATTTTGCTTCATAATAAAATTATGAAGCTCATCTAAGCATTGATCGGGAGGCTTACCATGAGGAATGTCACTTGCATTGAAATCTAAAAGAGAGTGTACCTCTACCATTGGAGGGTGAGGGGTAGGCTCACACAACTTCTCAATAGGGGGTAGATTCTTCACGTCTTCAGTTTTAATACCCTTCTCTTTAATAGACTTCTTTCCTTCTTGCATATCTTTGGGGCTTAGGACAAGCATGCCCCTTTTCTTTGGTGGTGGAGGTGGTTCAGGGACAGACCAATCTTCGTGGTTCTTGGCAATCCTACCCATTAATTCTTCTGCATCGTCCGGTGTTCTTTTCCTGAAAACACAACCAGCACAACTGTCCAAATAGGATCTAGATTCATCAGTTAGACCAGCATAAAATATATCAATTAATTCATTCTTAGGGACTCCATGTCCCGGTCTAGCCTGGATCAGACTGCAATACCTCCCCCAAGCTTTAGGGAGGTTCTCATCCTGCAACTGTTTAAAGTTATAAATTCTTCATAAAGCAGCATGTTGCATATGAGCAGAAAAGTACTTATCAACAAAAGAGTGAGCGAAGTCTTGAGGACTCCTAATGGAACCACATGGTAGTGCATCATACCATGCTCTAGCACCTTCCTTTAAAGAGAAAGGAAAAGGCTTAGTAACATAAAAATTTCGTATCTTTTCATCTGTAGTAAACAAGCCACCCAACTCAGTGAGTTTGGTCAGGTGTGCAATAGCATCATCATTTTCTCTGCCATAAAAGGGGTCAGCTTCAACCATAGATATAAGTGAAATATCATCAGAGAAATTATAATCAGGATCATTGATGCATATAGGAGACGTAGCAAATTTAGGATCAGGAACGGTCTTGTTCTTCAGCGAGTGTTTTTCGAGAAGCTTCTTAATAGCATCAGGGTCAGAGTCGTCAAACTCTGTTAGCTCCCTGCATAAATCCTCATCAAGTATAATATAATCATCATCAAGGAGTCTCTCCTTGAGTTTACTCAAATCGGGATAAGTGTAAGTTCCATCAAAAGGATAACAAGTATCATGAATTTCAATTCCAGATTTTTTTTGCAGCAGCGATCTGTTTCTCAAGACCGTGACTAAGTGAACCAATATCATCAAGAGTAGTAGAAGCATCATCAAAAGTATCGTACATAGTAGCATATTCAGTAGAGGAATCATGTGGTGAAGGTGAAGCAAACTTACTCATAACTGAAGGTGAATCAAGTGTAGCACTAGTGTTCAGAACAGTACCTTTTCTTGTACGGGATGGTAAGATCAGGACCTTGGGGTCTTCTTTCTTACCCATAGCGGATAAATTGCAGCAGGTAAAATACTTCAAGTAGACTTGTGAATAAAGCTATGCTCCCCGTCAATTGCGGCAGAAAACAGGCTTGATAGCCCACAATTGCAGGGGATCGAGATAGACTTCGCGGGTAAGAATAACCCAATTTATAGATTCGACTCAAGGGGAGCCAAAGAATACCCACAAGCTTTAACAGTGGAGTTGTCAATTCCACCGCACATGAGATACACTTATTTTCAACTAGATATTAATAGTAACTGCGATATGGAAGTGATGATAGCAACGGAACTAGTGGTGGTGAAACAGTAATAGTAAAACAACGAAAGTAAACAACTAGTAACCAGCAGAATTTAAAACACTGTAGGCTAGGGAGATGGATGGTTGGCCGCTGCATGGATAAGACACATCATGTATTTAACTTGGGGCAAGGCACACAGAAAAGGAATGATCATCTAGGCATAAATCAAACATCAGGCATGTACCCCATAGGTAGTTGTACGTGCTTGCAATAAGAACTTGCACAACATCTTTTGTCCTACCATCCCGCTACGAATGGGGCCAAAAGGAACTTATGGAGATTAAGGTGCTCATGTCAAAGAACACCATAAAAAGCATAAACAATCAATGGATACATGGAATCCCCAAATTATAGTCCATCCCCTTTGGTGTCCCAAGCTGTCACCTTTGGGATCGCCGGTTCCGGACTATAGCAGGTGCATACAACTCAGAGATAGGATCAAGAACACAAATATATTCATGAAAACACATAGGATTCAGATCTGAAATCATGGCACTCGGGCCCAAAGTGACAAGCATTAAGAGAAACAAGTTGAAGCAAAGATGATAAACAACAATCTAGATGATAGGCAACATGCCCCCAACAATCTGATAAACTATTACATGATCTAACTCATCCAATCCCTACCATCCCCTTTGCCTACAACAGGGAATTACTCACACATGGATGGAGAAGTCATTGAGGGAGGATGGAGTGGCGATGGTGATGACGATGGCGATGATCTCCCCTCACCGGAGGCCAAAACAGCCTCCAGATTAGCCCTCCCGGAGAAGAACAAAGGGTGGCGGCGGCTCCGCGACGTGAATTGGGAAAACGACTTCTGTTTCGGGGTTTCTCCGTCACGGGAATAAATAGGAGCCTCGGTAGGGCACCAGAGGAGGGGGGAGGCCCCCAGGCGGCCAGAGGGCGCGGCCCCACCCCTGGCCGCGCCAGGGGGGCGCCTGGGGCCCCCTTGGCTGCCCTCTGTTCCCACTTCTGGCTTCTGGCTCCTTCGGGTGCGTGGATTTTCTGGGAATTTTCTGAGACGTTCAAAAATCCATTTTCCTGCGCACAATAAAACCATACAGGCTGCTCTGCGTAAAATAGCGTTAGTCCGGGTTAGTTTCATCCAAATCATGCAAGAATGAGGGCAAAACAATAGCAAAAGTTTTTGGAAAAGTAGATACGTTTGAGACGTATCACCCACTGTGTACTCCTACACACCCTCTTATCGTTCACCTTGTATTAGGGTAGATTCACCAACACAGCTTCACCTTCATCAGCACCATGATCACTACCATCCCGAGTCACATCAAAAGTATCCTCATTGTAAACTCGAAGCATGAAATTAGCTTTAACAGTTGCAGGGGCCACATGATATCAATCAACTCCTATGCCAGCTAGGATTGTGGTTTGCTTACTACTGTGACAAGATGATAGATCATGCATCGGATATGGGTTCAACTATGCGGTAGAATCGATAACAAGGTGATCATCCTAATCAATGCATAAGCAAGACTGAGAGGGAAATGGGTTTTTTATCGACATGATCAAAGGGGTTTGCTTGCCTTGTTGCCGATACACTGGTTTATCGAACTTCTGCTTCACGAGGTGACCTCCGTCTCGGATACATTGTTACCAGAACAATCATCACCAAAGGGGGGCAACATCGAAAGTAAAAGCACAAGCACATGAAAAGTTGTGAAATGATGTATAGGTACTGGTTTGTGGCATATTCAATTTAATTTAAGTGTATTGCAAAGGATTTGCAAATTCAAACTCCAAATTCAAATTCAAATTAATCCATATGCACATTTGCTACTGTTTCCCCATTTTAAATGGTCAAACATAAAAACAAAGTGCATATTCTTAATCCTTGCATTTTTATGATAATTTTTCATATATTATTTGTTTAATATGGAGTTAGTATGAATTTTCTATGAATTTCCAAAGTTTAATCTATTTTCTGCAATTTCTGGTTTTTCTTTTAAATTAAAAACCATTTACTGCGTCATGCTGATGCAAGGGTGACATCAGGGGTGCTCTGACCAGGGGGGCCCACTGGTCAGCCTCTATGGGGTTAATCCCCTCTGTTTAACTAAACAGAGAGGGGTTAGGGGCCATGGGGCCCACCTGTCAGTGGGGTGGGGGTGATTAAGGGATGATTAGCCACTAAACTAATCGGCCACGTCACGGCTGCCGGCGGCGACCTCTGTACGCGGCGGCGTGTCGCCGGAACAAGGTCCCCGACCACGGGGGTGGATGAGGAGAGCACCAGCGTGTGCCTCGTGCCCTCCCGCATCCAGTGGAGCTAGAAGGGGGCCCTAGGAGGCCTGAGGCCACGGCGGCGACAAAAGTCGCGACGACCGGAGCATGGACCTCTATGAATCGGCGAATGGGGCCTCGAGGGGGAGCACGGGAAGGCGGGGAAGAACAGGAAGCTCACCCCGAGTGTGTTGGTTCCTTCAGGGAGGCCGAAGAGGCAACGATGGCGGGGCCATTGCTCGCCGAAGCTTGTTGTGGCCGGCGGTGAAATTTTGATGTGAGCGTCGTCTCTGATGGATCTTAGCGCAAGTTGACAAGGGGAATCGACAAAGACGACGGCCCCGGTCCTTCTGGGCACGGTGGTGCAGCCGGGGGAAGTCGGTGGCAATGGGTGCCCACGGTGCGGCGCTCAAGTGAGATTCGGGCGGCGAATAAAAGCGGCGAGGAGGAGGGGAACACGGACAGGAGGGAGGCGAAAATGGCGTGGAGCCTCTGGGCGTCTCCACGACGAGGAGAAAAGGGCAGGGGGAAGCCAGGCAACTAACTGGCAGCCGTGCGTTGCCCACCGGCGACCTGCCTGCCTGGCTGGTCTGGGAAAAAGATGGGGGTGCCCTTTTGGGCTGGGCCGAAATGGCCACTAGGCCCAGGTAAGTGGGCTCTTTTCCCTTTTTTATTTCTTTCTGTTTTATTTTTTATGTTAATTTGTTTTGCTTTAAAAAAATAGCAAAGCATTTTATAAAATCCCCAAAATTTTAATTTGGACTTACATGGCATTAGACACTCCCAAGTTTTGAAGATTTTTGAAATTCTAACTATTTGAATTTCAATTCAAATTGGGGTTTTATTTAATTTCCAATCCCTTTTTGGACTTCTTGAAAAATCTTGGAGCATGCAGTAGGACCCACTTCACTTTATATGTGATCATGCTCATTTGTAGGACTTTTCAAAAATACCAGAGGAATTTTTGGAAGAAATTTTTATCTGGCCATTTGAAATAAATTCTTTAGGGCTTTTCTTTTCCCCATTTGGATTTCTTTTGAAAAAAAAATCACATGATGCAAAGTCAAGCTAACCCTAGCACATACCTAAACTTGGTTTGTGACAACTCGCCCCCACTCAAAAGAATCTCGTCCCGAGATTCAGAAGTCGTCGGGAGGAAGGTGGGGTACTCAGCACGGAGGCGGTCTTCTCTTTCCCATGTAGCTTCTTTTTCGGAGTGATGTGACCATTTCACTTTGAGAAACTTGATCTTCTGACGACCAGTGACACGCTCTGCGGAATCAAGAATACGAAGGGGGTACTCTCGATAAGAAATGTCATCTTGGAGATCAAGCATTTCATGGTCGACTTCGCGGATGGGGTCCTTGAAGCAACGCCTAAGTTGTGACACATGGAATACATCATGTACTTGGGAAAGGTGTGGGGGTAGTTCTAGTTGGTAGGAAACTTGTTCACGTTTAGTGAGAACGTGGAAGGGTCTGATGTAACGTGGGACCAACTTGCCTTTGATACAGAATCGTTGGGTACCCTTCAGAGGAGTAACCCGAAGGTAAGCCTTCTCATCCAGATTGTAGCTTTCTTTCCTATGATGACGATCATAGTAGCTTTTCTGACGAGATTGAGCGGTTTTCAATTGATCACGAACAATGCAAACTTTCTCTTCTGCTTCCTTGATCATATCCGGTCCAAAGAATTGTCTTTCACCGGTTTCTGACCAGTTTAGGGGTGTTCGACATCATCGTCCATAGAGGAGTTCAAAAGGAGCCATGTTCAGACTAGATTGGAAACTATTGTTATAAGCAAATTCGGCAAATGGAAGAGATTTCTCCCAATTCTTTCCGAAAAATATAACACAAGCTCTGAGCATGTCTTCGAGAATTTGGTTAACCCTTTCAACTTGACCGCTAGACTGAGGATGGAAAGCTGTACTAAAGGAGAGATGAGTTCCCATAGCATTTTGAAAACTTCCCCAGAATCGAGAGGTGAAAAGGCTACCACGATCAGAATTGATTTCCAAAGGAACACCGTGAAGACACACAATTCTATAGACATACAAGTCCGCTAACTGACTAGCAGTTATAGACTCGCGTACTGGAAGGAAGTGAGCAACTTTTGAAAGTCGGTCAATGACAACGAAGATGGCATCATTTCCTTTCGGGGTTTTTGGAAAGCCAGTGATGAAGTCCATACTGACTTTTTCCCATTTCCACTCGGGAATAGGCAATGGTTTAATAGTACCAGCAGGTCTTTGATGTTGTTCCTTAATGCGATGACAAACATCACATTGGGCAACAAATTGAGCAATGTATGTGACGGGGATCAACCCCGGCAAATCCCATGGTCAGGGACCCTGGGTTAGTCATGAGAGACACAGGTTTGGCGATAGCTCGTCGGCAAACAGGAAGGCTCGCTCCTGCTCGATATTATTGATTGGGGAGATGCGATTACAATGGAGGCCAAGGCTGGAGCGCTCAAGGCTAGGGTTACAGGTGAGATTGGATGTCATGGCGTCGCCCCTCCTAGCCCTTATAAACCGGGCTAGGTCTCAGGGAGTTCATCTACGTGTACAGGTAAACTTTCCTAACCCTAGCTTGCTCCGTACGGCAGATCTTCGCACCTTCCTTGTGAGTCGAGGACTCCTACGTCGGTGCCAACTAGCAGGCCGAGGCCGTATATTCATGGGCCTTCTGCCATCATGGACACCGGGTAGGCTCATCCGTGGGAGTCGTGGGGTCACCCCCTCGTCAGTATCCCCCGAGTGCCTGGGGGACTCGAAGAGTCGCGCAGGGACTCGAGTATATTCATTTGTCGTTCATTGATATGCATGGTTCATCCGCGGGTCGCTGGCAGTCTGGTGGCCATGACAAAACCTGTTTCGAGGGATGCTAAGCTGAAAGGGCCCAAGGAGTCGACGGATCACGCCTTGGTGAATTGCACTAGGGCAAATACCACAGTAGCCCAATCAAACCCACGTCCCTCGACGTGAGCTTGGAACACTGGTGTCGAGCAAAAGTCCGGCCGCTTCAGGTCTGACGGTGTTCATTTGCCACCAGTAATGTGTGTAGCCTAAGGCGCGTCCGCCCGGCTTTTCTATCATGCTCTGCGCATGGGAAAGGTTGGGAGTGAAATCGCTCTTCGGCAAGTCCCAGCCCGGCCGTACTTCGCAGCGGGGTCTTACCTACACGCTAATCTTGCGTGGCATCTGGGCACAGTGTATCGTGTTCCAGGAATGTGTGTTTTTGAGGCGCGGAGCCTTATAGCATTGCACCCGCTTGGAACAAAACATCAAGCAAGCTGTTCACTTATTCACCCGAGGGGCTTTGTTTTCGAGTGCTCAGTCGGGGGGGGGGGGTTGCGAGTAATCACTCGAATGCCATTTCGGCTCTTCGGGTGAGGGAGCACCCGAGACTCTTAGCGACGTATGGTCTTGGTGAATGTTTGTTTGTCTTACGTTGGGTTAAGGGAGCACTCGAGACTCTCATAAGTGCGACTGTTCACTCGAGCACGTGGCTAACCTTTAGGTGAGGGAGCACCCGGGACTCTTATGATGTACGCTCCCGATGGGAGTAAGATGTTTTTTCTTCCTTGGGGAAAAGATCTAAAGGATGGCATATCAGAGCCTTGGTGTCTTTTTGGTTTTTCTTTGCTGCTTGTGAGGTGCAGTGATGCCTCTGTTTGATGGCTGGCAGTGATGCTCTGCCATTGAACCGTCACGTCTTCTGGATTGGTCATAATGATGGCCGATGTGGCGTGCAGCAGGCGTCGGTTGGGTTTCCCATACGCGCGTTGGAAACGCGAGTCTAATTGACGCATCTTGCGTACAGTGCGTCCCGTGAGAAAGAATCTTCGTCTTGGAGGCCGAGACGACTGGGACGATTGGTCTTTTGAATTAATTGTTGCTGTCGTTTTGGCTTCTCTGTGCCTTGATGATAGTTGTTTCTATAAATAGGTCTTTCTCTTCCACGCTTCTATCCAACTCGCTGCTTCACCTCTTTCTTCATCTCTTCTTCCGCTCATGGTTCCTAGGCGAAGTGTTGGCCGTGGCCGTGGCCGTGGTGGCCGCACATCACGCTCATGCCGTGGTGGTCGCCATGGTGCGGTGCCAGTGCCGTCCTCCTCTCCCTTGGAGGAGGGATTCTGGCTCTATGATTTTATTTTGCGTGTTCGTGGCCAAAGTGCCAATCGCATCCTTCTTCCCTCTGCTTTTTCTGCCATTGTTGCTGAACGTGGCTTGGATGGCTTGCTTCTGCACCTTCAAGGGAGTTGTCGATCTCCTTCTTATGTTGATTTGGAGTTTGAGGGCTCTCGATTGATTTTTCTTGGCTCTGGTTGGAGTTTGTTTGCCCGGCGGTTGAATTTGCGGGATGGTGATATGCTCAGCTGTCATTTTGATGGTGAGAGCATTGTCACTGTCCGTGCTTTCGATCCGAGTGGCAATAGCATGGATCCGCATGGGCAGGAGTCGAGCAGCGACAGCTCCACAAAGTCGAGAAGTCCATCACCAGCATCTTCGGCTGCTTCTTCCTCCAGGGACTCTTCAGGTGGTGGTGGTGAGCCGTCTTCAACTGCTTCCTCCTCTTCCTCTGAAGAAGACCTCGATGTCAAACCGCCGGTTAAACGAGTGCGGCAGGCGACCTTGTAGAACTGGAGGCAGCAGCGTCATCTTCGCCGGCAGCTTGGGTGGAGCTGGAGAAGAAGCTAGAGGAGCAGGAGAAGAAGCTGGTTGTCGGGGGATTGGTACCCGGGTAGGCTAACCCAAGCGGAAGCAAGCTTTCAAGACAAGGATGGGCCGATTGGGCTGCAGCTGGGCCGAGCTAGGCAGAGGTACGGCCGATTGCTCTAAGGCAATCGACCATACCAAGTGCCGGCAGTCGGCCCAGGCGCAATCGGTCCACCCTTTTGTTCATTGAAGACGATCGTTCGATTGGCCTGCTGCTGGACCGAGGTCGTTTCCTAGAAGACCGATTGCCCAGAGCAATCGACCTTACCTAGGAACCACCAATCGGTCCAGGCGCAATCGGAGCTACCTGACACCCAGTCGGGGGTATGATTACGAGGTCATAAATGCCATATCCCGAGATATCTGGGTGGCAGGAAGACCAAGTCACATCGAGGATTTTCGGGAGATACGATGTCGACCTCTCCGCCGATTCCGCGGACAGGCCGACAAGACCGTACCTCATAGCTCCACTGTTCATCACTAGACCCTACAAGGTAGCAGCATGGGCCGCCGCTCGTAGGCTCCGGATCACTCGGATAGGAGCAGTCGGTGGGCCCAGGCCGATTAGAGGATGCCAGCTGGGCCCGTTAGGCATTGAAGTTACCATAGTACCCTGGACTCACACTATAAGAGCCAGGGTACCCCTTCTGCGCGAGGGAGGACGACGACGACGACACACCCTAGAACCTCACTTACTCAGTCTCATTCCAGTTCATTCACTGCTCGTAGTTACTCCTCAGGGAAGCGGGAGAGGACCTTGCCCACGGCGGCGGTGCACTCCTTCCCCTAAGAAGCTAGAAGAGCAGTTATTGTAGCCACTCCATTGATATACAAGAGACAGGCAGGAGTAGGGGTGTTATCTCTCCGGAGAGCCCCGAACCTGGGTACATCGTGGTGTCTTCACCGTGCTTGTGCCCAACCCGATTCCGGCACCATCGACATTCTCTCCCTCGTGTCTTCCCCTCACTTTAGCCATCCCCATGGCATCTGCCGTCACATATCGACGACAGTTGGCGCCCACCGTGGGGCAGGCCGAGGCGTCGACTGGAGTCAAGATCCGGACGGGATCAACCTCTGCATCGGGCGGTAGCCACGCCTCTGGCCTGATTCTAAGGCGTGGGGCAATCGACTATGTGGTGGACTACTAGGCGCGGTACAAGGAAGGAGCTCCCTTGCCGCCCGGGGTGTCGCTGCAGGGGCTGCGCCGTAGCACCTGGCCAAGGGGAGGGCCGACTGCACGCTGCAGTCATGATGGCGGGAGCGTCGTCCTCGACCAATCGGGACCCGGCAAGCGCAGCAAGGAAGGCAAAGGAAGTGGCTGATGCAGCAGAGTGAATCGGCACCAGTGCGTTGCGGGATGTGTTGTACACGCCCGTGAACAGGAATGGTGATCCAGAGCGGGTGCATACCGAGCTGGAAACAGCACGGCTTGACCTGGCTCGCAGGGCCGAGCAAGTGCTAGCTGAGGAGCGACGGCTGGGAGCCATCACTCGGGAGTACAACGCAGCGCATGCAGGACCGCGTCGGCCGATTGAGCCCGCAGTCCTGGAAGACCTGAGAAGTCGAGGCCGGGCAGTCAACCAGCAGTTGTCTGGGGCGGAGCAACCGGAGCGTCCGAGAAGGCCAGCACAACCGGAGCAACCGGTGCAATCGGCATTTGTCCAAAGGCCCACATATAGCACACCCGACAAGAATCTGAGAGCAGCCGAGCAGATAGCGCTTGAGCTGGAAGAGTTGGAAGGAGATGAGCGGCGCGAGCAGTCGCGCCGAATGCGTGAACTGATAGCAGCCGCGAAGGAGCAGAAGATCGCGGCAATGGAAAACCAAAACGCTGGGCCAGAGGCATCAAGAGGGACAATGAGGCCGAATGCGGGAGCCAGCCAGCGGCCGAATGCGTCGCGCCAGAATCGGCACCAGCCCACGCCATCTCGGCATGACAGCAAGGTCAGAAGCAATCGCCCAGCAGCAAGCAGAAGAATGGAAGAGCCGGCTGTTAACAGCAGGCGCCATGACATGCCGCAGCAGTCGGCACCAAGACCAGCAATCAGCACCCGACTTGGCCCTCGCCAAATCGGCCAGAACGACGCAAGGCATCGCATTGAGCTCCCGGAGAAGGAAGCTCAGGAAGACGAAGAAGGAGAAGCTGTCCCATCATGTTTTGGTCACCGCATTCGGACGGAGAGATTCCCGAAAGGCTTCACATTACCGAGAGACACTCCCAAGTACAATGGCTCGGTGAAACCGTAAGATTGGCTGTCCGACTACCTGACGGCAGTCCGCATTGCAGGAGGCAATCGGCGTGTAGCAGTCCGCTACGCACCTCTCATGCTGCAAGGCTCAGCGCGGACGTGGTTGAACAGTTTTCCCAAGGACAGTGTGAATTGCTGGGAGGATTTCACGACCGCATTCGTTCACAACTTCACAAGCACGTATGAGAGGCCCAACCTCCCACGACAGTTAGCTCTGTGTGTGCAAGGCAAGGACGAGCCCCTCCGAGATTACCTATCTCGGTGGATCAAGCTGAAGAATTCATGTGAAGGAGTCCATGAGATCCAGGCCATTCAGTATTTTACTGATGGGTGCCTGGCGGATTCAATGTTGAAGCACAAGCTTCTCCGCAAAGACTTCACATCGCTCGCCGAGCTCATGAAGGTGGCAAATGCTTTCGCTATGTCCGATTCTGCGATGCGCCCTATCCAACTCGGAGTTGGAGGTGTGATCCAGTCACCAGGGGCTCCGCAGTCGGACACAGGGAACCAAGGCCTCAGTCGGAAGGAAAGAAGAGAGAACAATCGCAACAACAACAACAACAACAACAACAACCAGCAGAACAAGCGAAAGGACGCGCAACCGGACACTCACTATGGCAGTCCGCAGGTGGCCGCTGTTCAGAACGAAGAAGACCCAGCGGCTGCAGGAGGCAGTCGGAAGACGAGGCCAAACGTGAGACCTCCAGGGCAGATAAAGCCCAAATACACGTTCGAGGATATGTTGGACGCACCATGCAAGTTGCACAGTACGCCTGGGAGGCCGTCTGCGCACACTACTCGGCAATGTGATTTTGTGAGAAGGATAGCAAAGGGAGAAGCTTTACCACCACCACCACCACCACCACCACAGAACAGAGGACCACCTCAGTAGCAGAACCAGTACCCGCAGCAAGATGCAGCATATATGATTTTTACCAGTGAGTCCACAGATAAGGGCAGTCGGAGAGCCCGAGCCCAGGAAGTCAATGCAACAATGCCGCCGATTCCCCAATTCATGCACTGGTCCGAGTGTCCGATATCCTGGGACAGAGCAGATCACCCCACTATTTTGCCGAATCCGGGCAACTATCCGCTGGTGGTGGATGCTCTGGTCGCAGGACCAAAGTTTTCATGCAAATTCTCAAGAGTGCTAGTTGATGGAGGAAGCACAATCAACATCCTGTACCGAGATACGATGCTCAAGCTAGGACTTACCGAGAGGGATTTGGAGTGCAGTCGGACGACATTCCACGGGATTGTCCCTGGGTTGTCTTGCACCCCCTTGGGTCGCATTTGGTTGGATGTCATTTTTGGCACAGAGGAGAATTTCAGGAGAGAGCCGATTTGGTTCGAGGTGGCCGACCTCAGCAGTCCATACCATGCTTTGTTGGGATTACCAGCATTTGCCAAGTTCATGATCAATGCACAGCAGACATACCTGAAGATGAAGATCCCGGGGCCAAGCGGCGTCATCACAGTCACCGGAGACTTCAGGAAATCCCTTGAGTGCACATCCGCTGGCAGCAGTTTGGCTGAGTCCTTAGTGGTGGAGACAGAGAAGCGTCAGCTCGGCAAGGTGATTGCAATGGCGCAAGCGCAGAGCAAGAATCCACTGCCGGTTGGCCCAGCAAAGAGAGCAGATGAGGAATCGGCTTTTCAATCGGCCAAGGACAGCAAGAAAATCGCTCTATATCCCTCCGACTCGACCAAGTTTGTTGTGGTCGGAGCTGGACTTAGCGACAAATAGGAAAGCGAGCTCGTCGAGTTTCTCCGTGAGAATCGGGACATCTTTGCATGGTCTCCACAGGACATGCCTGGTGTTCCGAGAGAACTCGCCGAGCACAAGCTGCAAATTCGGCCAGACTCGAAGCCGGTCAAACAACCCCTGAGACGTTTTTCTGAGGACAAGAGAAGAGCAATCGGCGAAGAGATTGCAAAGTTGAAAGCCGCAGGTTTCATCATGGAAGTGTTTTACCCCGAGTGGCTGGCGAATCCAGTCCTCGTCATGAAGAAGAACAAGACTTGGCGTATGTGTATAGATTACACTTGTTTGAACAAGGCATGCCCCAAAGATCCGTTTGCTTTGCCCCGAATTGACCAAGTGGTTGATTCTACGGCCGGCTGCGAGTTGTTATCCTTTTTGGATGCTACTGCTGGATATCACCAGATAAAGTTAGCCGTGGAAGATCAGATCAAGAAAGCATTCATAACCCCTTTCGGGGCCTATTGCTATATCACCATGCCTTTTGGTCTGAAAAATGGAGGTGCCACTTATCAGCGTATGATGCAAAGATGCACACACTCTCAGCTCGGCAGAAATATCCACGTTTACGTGGACGACTTGGTGGTGAAGTCGGCAAGGGGAGTCACATTGTTGGACGACCTCAGAGAGACCTTTGCAAATCTGAGAACCTATCAGATCAAGCTCAACCCGGAGAAGTGTGTGTTTGGGGTCCAAGCCGGCAAGCTCTTGGGGTTTCTCGTTTCCGAGAGAGGAATCGAATGAAACCCCGAGAAGATAGTCGCAATAGAGCGCATGGAGCAGCCCAAGACCTTGAAGCAAGTGCAGAAGTTCACCGGTTGCCTCGCATCCCTCAGCCGATTCCTCAGTCGGCTGGGCGAGAAGGCAATTCCCTTGTACCAGTTGATGAAGAAGACAGAGAAGTTTACTTGGACCCCCCAGGCAAATGAAGCATTCCGAGAGCTCAAGCGCATGCTATCCACGACACCGATTCTGGCTGCCCCGATTGAGAAGGAGCCCATGATGTTATACATTGCGGCAACCAATCGGGTGATCAGCGCAGTTATGGTGGTGGACCGGCCCGAGAAGGACAAGGCACAGCAAGTCCAGCGTCCAGTGTACTACATCAGCGAAGTGCTTTCGGCATCCAAGCAGAACTATCCTCACTACCAGAAGATGTGCTATGGAGTATACATGGCGTCCAAGAGATTGAAGCCATATTTTCAAGCCCACTTGATCACTGTTGTCAGTTCGGCTCCATTAGCCGACATCATGGGAAGCAAAGATGCAACCGGAAGAGTGGCGAAATGGGCAATCGAAGTGGCCAGTCATGGCATCCAATATGAGCCAAGGACTGCAATCAAGTCGCAGGCACTAGCCGATTTCCTGGTGGACTGGGCTGAAACTCAGTACATGCCACAGCTCCCCATGTCGGATGTCTGGCGAATGCACTTCGATGGCTCCAAGATGAAGAATGGCCTAGGGGCTGGGGTGGTGCTCACGTCCCCAAGAGGAGATCAATTGCAATATGTGCTCCAGATTCACTTCGCAGCATCAAACAATGTAGCCGAGTACGAAGCCCTTGTGCACGGTGTCAAGTTGGCCAAGGAAATCGGTATTCGGAATATTGAGTGCTATGGTGACTCCGATCTGGTGGTACAGCAGTGCTCGGGCGCGTGGGATGCTAAAGATGCTAATATGGCAAGCTACCGATTCCTGGTGCAGCAAATTAGCGGATACTTTGAAGGTTGTGAGTTCCATCATGTTCCAAGAGCAAATAATGAAGCAGCAGATGCATTGTCCAAGCTTGGTTCCACAAGGCAAGCAATTCCACCAGGCGTATCTCTCGAGCACATCAAGAAGCCATCCATCACTCCGTCACCAGACTCCGAGTCCATATTCATCTCGGAGACCGATCTTGAAGCTCTGAGAAAGGCAAAAGAAGTTCAACCGGCCAAGCCTGCAACCATGAAGAAGCAATCCAGCGCTCAGGGTGTCTCGGCAATAGCACCAGGGGCTGCCGATTGCGAACCAGGGGCTGCAGAAGAGAAGAAGAAGAGCGATACCACAGAGAAGCAAGCGGAGGCTGCACCAGATGGCACAACCTCTGGAGAGCAAATGATATCAGAGATTGCCGATTGCAGTAATGAAGTTTCAACCCCAGATGAGAAGTTAGCACCAGAGGCTGCCGAATGCGTGCCAGGCGCCGCAGTCGGCAGTTCGCAAGCAGAAGAAGAGATAGCAGAGGTTCAAGAGGCCGAGATCGAGCAGGCCAATGCTCAAGAGACCGAGATCCAAGAAGAAGTCTTACCCCAGCAGGCAGCAGTAATGGTAGTGGTCAGTGCGCCATCATGGGCACAGCCGATTCGAGATTTTTTTGGCAGAGGGGATCCTTACACCAGATTTGGCATTGTCCAGGCAGATCAGTCGCCGATCTTGGGCATATACAATCATCAACAACGAGCTGATGCGCAAGAGTCCGACTGGTGTTCTTCAGAGGTGTGTTGAAGAGGACAGAGGCTTGGAGTTGCTCACAGACATCCATCAGGGTGAATGTGGTCATCACGCGTCAGCAAAGGCAATCGCCAACAAGGCTTTCCGACATGGTTTCTACTGGTCAACTGCACTCGCAGCAGCTGAAAATCTGGTGAAGCACTGCAAGGGTTGTCCGCGATTCAAGGCAAAGAGTCATAAGCCAGCATCGGCACTGAAGACCATCCCAATAACTTGGCCGTTTGCAGTTTGGGGTTTGGACATGGTCGGACCATTCAAGAGAGCTAGAAGCGGCATGACACATCTCCTGGTGGCAATCGACAAGTTTACCAAGTGGATCGAGGCAAGACCAATCAAGAAGTTGGATGGACCGACTGCAGTCAAGTTTGTGGCCGACATCGTATGCAGATATGGTGTTCCTAATAGCATCATCACCGACAACGGCACAAACTTTGCAAAGGGGGCATTGGCTCGATATGCATCTCAGCAAGGCATTCGGCTTGATCTGGCATCTGTGGCACACCCACAGTCCAATGGTCAAGTCGAAAGGGCAAATGAACTAATCCTATCGGGTATCAGGCCCAGATTGGTAGAGCCACTTGAGAGGGCACCTGGGGCATGGATTGATGAGCTCCCCGCAGTACTTTTCAGTTTGAGGACCACGCCGAATAGGTCGACTGGATTCACTCCTTTCTTCCTGGTATATGGTTCAGAAGCAGTCATCCCCTCCGACATCGAGTTTGATTCACCTCGGCACGCTTTATACACTGAAGAAGAAGCCAAGTTAGCAAGAGAAGACGGCGTCGACCTCAAAGAAGAAGCTTGTCTGTTGGCCTTGTCTAGGTCAGCAATCTATCAACAGAAGTTGCGGCACTACCACAGCAAGAAGATTCGACCTCTCTCTTTCCGAGAGGGGGACATGGTGCTACGCCGAATCCAGAAGTCAGATGGGCAGCACAAGCTATCCTCACCTTGGGAAGGGCCATTTATTGTCAGCAGAGCGCTCAAAAACAACTCCTACTACCTGATCGATTGCACCAAGGGAACTCGGCACAAGGACACATCGGGAGTAGAGACAGAGCGGCCGTGGAATGCCGAGTTGTTATGTCCGTTCTATAGTTGAACGGCATAAGTTTATGTAAGCCATTCGGCAAACAATCAGTTAAAGTTATCATGTCTCTGAAAATGAGCATTCGAGTACTTTCGTATAATTCCATTCGAAGAGCTAGCTGTAATCGGCAACGCTCCGTCAGACCCGAGATGTGCATAGCATACCCGGGGACTGGCCGACCGCGAGGTCAAGTAAATAAGCCATCGAGGCACGTGGACTGCAGGCTGGCCTTCAATCGAATACTTAGCTCGAGCGCAAATCACTAAATGGTTTGTGGCATTGAGAAGGGTGGCGATTGAGGTAGTCGGTAGTACAAATCCCCGGGAAACAATGTGAAAGAGGCCACCAAGGGCACAGTCGACAGGACAAAGTCACCGATTGCGCCGCAAATCAGGACATCGGACCTTGTAGCGAGCAATCGGCGCCTTCTATTGCAGAATCCTTTGCGGTAAAAATCTTGTCGTGTAAAAAATGAAAA
Organism: Bromus sterilis; assembly: GCA_950022295.1. NCBI lineage: Eukaryota > Viridiplantae > Streptophyta > Magnoliopsida > Poales > Poaceae > Bromus > Bromus sterilis. The sequence goes on along the minus strand of OX465599.1, from coordinate 273,925,870 downwards.
CTTATCGAACCTTGGCTGGATGTCTACTGTTGATCTGATTGCAGACCACATGACGGCAGCAAGGTCGACACAGCAGACATCCCCAAGTGCAGCCGATAAAGGAAACCGACAAAGACGAAAATTTGATCGCACATGCAAAAGTAAAAAACAAGCAATCGGATTGCATCAAAAGTAACAGGCCCAAGGCCGAATAAGGTCATTACATCCAAGTCACACCCAGTAGGTGTCGGCAGAATTAAAATTGTCTTACAAGGAAAAGTAAAACCGATCTAATATCGGCAGGTGGACAGTCCGAATACAAATCAAGATGGCACATCTCAAGCAGTCGGAGGCACCGAGCTGGAGGATGGAGCAGATGGATCCGATTGAACTTCAGAACCGGCAGCATCAGCTCGTTTCGTCTTCGGAGAGGTCTGAGATGAATCGCTGTCGGAAGGCTCCTTGGCTAGCGCAGAGATAGTTGAAACAGGGAGTGGATTCCCTCCGTCATCAAGATATGGAGTGTAGTCATACGGAGAGAACCAGTTCGCCATAGTGCTGGCCAGCCGATTGACTTCAGCGTAGGTTTTCTCAAGAAGGTCCCCGGCACCATCTCGGAGGCTGTATAACTTGGAGAGTTTCACCTGAGGGTACCAAGTCAATATTGTCTGAAGGGCGGTCTCCGCACCAGTACGACCCGCGGAATTCAGCAGAACGTCGATCCGACGTGGGATAGCCTTGAGGAGAATCCGAATTTGCTCAGTGGTCGCATTCGGAGTTTCCCCTTGATCAGAATCTTCCTCCTCTTGTGGGTCGTCCTTGCGGACCTCGGCGGAGGAGTCGGCAGCATGTTCCATTCTCTTTAGTCCGGCCTTGAGCTCAGCCGCCGGCCACAGGGCTTCGGCAATCTTCAGAATTCCGAGTTTGAAGGACAGGGCCACTCCCTGGATGACCGGAATGCGAGCTTGAGTGCCGATCAGATATTCATGTCGGGTCCAGACGCTGTCCGCGCGGTCACAAGTCCCTCCGGCAGCGATATGATCCTCCCGAGACTTGGCGACAGCGGCGTAGGCAGCCGCCTCAGATTCGGGCCAGGCCTCTGTGTCAAGAAGGAAAAATGTGAGAAATCAGATACAAGAAGAAAGCAATCGGAAAATGCAATCGGCATAAAGGAAGACTCACCGCTAAGGAGAAGATCCATGTCAGTTAGCGAGTCGCAGAAACCCTTGGCTCGGCGGCGCATTCGGGCATTCTCTTCAAGATGCTGCTTCTCCATTTCTTCATATTTGGCGATATGCTCGTCGCGATCCTTGCGAATGGAATCCCGCGTGGCGACTGCTTCATCCCTCTCGGCTTGTAAAGCATTTCGGGCGGAGACTGCGGCATCCCACTCGGCAAGAAGCCCAGCGCTGGTAGCCGTCACAGCAGCAACGTCCGCAAGATGTTTCTTTTCAAGAGCTGCCATCTCGGCGCGAAGATTGTGAATAGTCCGGTTCAAGTCAGTCTCTACCCCTTGCAGCCGAGTCACTTCTTCAGAAGCTTTGGCGAGAGCTGGGCTCTGCTGGTTAAGTTCTGCAGTTAATTCAGAAATCCAGCCCTGGAGGTCACCTACCAGAGGAACAGTAGCTAGAAGAGAGCATAGAGATATGAGCGCTAGAGCAATCGGCTAGTGGAGAAAAGGCAGATGGGCTAGAAGATACCTTTCAGTTTGGAGGTCTCGGCTGACAGGTTGTTGACCTGCAGCTGGGCCTGGGCGAGGGTCCGGCGGCTGGCAGTATAAGCTTCAATAAGTTTCTCGAAGACATTTTGTTTCTCCTCCATAACAGCCTGAGAAGAACAGTACGACAAAGTCAGTGATAGAGCAAAGAATATTGAAGATCCGAACCGATTGTAACCAATCGGCCCGAATCTCGGGGACTACACCCACCGGAAGGAAAGTCCACCGATTGAGGAAGGCAAATGAGAAAAGCAAAAATGCTAAAAGATCTGAACCGATTGTAACCAATCGGCCCGAATCTCGGGGACTACACCCAGTGGGTGCGCTTGCGCGCACCCACCGGAAGGAAAGTCCACCGATTGAGGAAGGCAAATGAGAAAAGCAAAAATGCTAAAAGATCCGAACCGATTGTAACCAATCGGCCCGAATCTCGGGGACTACACCCAGTGGGTGCGCTTGCGCGCACCCACCGGAAGGAAAGTCCACCGATTGAGGAAGGCAAATGAGAAAAGCAAAAATGCTAAAAGATCCGAACCGATTGTAACCAATCGGCCCGAATCTCGGGGACTACACCCAGTGGGTGCGCTTGCGCGCACCCACCGGAAGGAAAGTCCACCGATTGAGGAAGGCAAACGAGAAAAGCGAAAGTACTAAGAAGATCCGAACCGATTGTAATCAATCGGCCCGAATCTCGGGGACTACACCCACCGGAAGAAAAATGTCTAAAGTAAAAGAAGGAAAAGAAGGAAAGCAAGAGGTTACCGTATGATGCGAGGCGAGCTGTTGCAGATCCCGAGCAATGGCATTGGCGAAGCGGTTTACTCGGCTCAGCGCGGACGCCATGGGCTCTTGAGGAGGAAGCGCAGCGTCAGCCTCGGCACCAGCATGACGGGCGCGAGAGTACTCGGCCCGGAATTGATCCACCGTGCGCATTAAAACTTCTGAGGCAGCAGGGGTCGGCGTCGGCGCTGAGGATGGAATCGCGATGGAAGTGGCAGTTGTAAGAGCTGGTGGCACCGTCGTCACTTGAAAATCAGAAGCACCCGATTGCGGCGGTGGCACAATCGGGCGAGTCGGAGCAGCGGTAGTAACGATGACTGGGGGAAGAGTTGTGGTCGTCGGCGGTGCTGATAGAACAGCTGGTGGCGTGGTAGCAATGGTTGGCGGTGCCGACATCACAGTCGGGGACGAGATCGTCACCATTGGTGCATCGGGCACGGCGGTCGACGGAGCGGGAGAAGTTGTAGCAGCGGCGGCCGGGCTGGAGCGGCGTGGCGGGGACGGGGCAATCGGATCGACCGATTGCGTTCCCCCGACACCAGGAGATACCGGGTCGGCCGCACGCTTGATGATCTTTGGGGCGAGGTCGGAAGGAGACGTCTTCTGGGCTGCTGCGAGCCGAGCTCTCTTGGCAGCACGTTCGGCGTCTTTGGAGGAGTGATTGGTGGCGGTCGGCCGCTTGCGAACAGCCGCAGCAGAAGCAGCGGGCGAGATGATGGCGCCGACACGAGCCGGAATCTCGGTGTCGATGTCATCAAGCCCAATCGGCTCGCTGAATGGAGAAAGGGAGAAGAGTCAGTAGAAGCAGAGGTAGAAAAGTACTGCGCAGAAAGTCAGAAGCATACCCGATCGTCCGAGGTGCGCCGGTAGGCATTCGGCAGCGGAGTGGGGCGACATTCAGCGGCGCCTGAGTGGTCGGCCTTCGAGCTGTCGTCTTCTGGGCCTTCTTGCCTTTGTGGGCAGTTGGCGCGGTTTGGATGACCTTGGAGGGAGCGGTACCAGAGGAAGAGCCAGCTGCCGAGATGCGTTTGGCTGGCACCCTGGGAGGCTTATCCCGAGGAGCTGCATCAGGAGCAGCACCCGTTGAGATACTATCATCGTCACTCCAATCAGCCAAAAGTCGCTCAAGGGAAGAGTCGGGCGTACCCCCTTGAGCTGGCAGCCGAGTGGTGGTCCTTGGAGGGATGGCGCGCGCAGCATCATCATCTTCGGCGTCCATGGGGTCGGAGGATTCCCCAGAGGATTCATCTTCATCCTCATCATCTTCACTGAACTCGGCGAAAGGGATCTCGCCATTGTACTCAAGGTCAATGGGGTCCTCTTCCGTGCGATCAGGGGCAAGCACACCAGCTTCCTGGCCGTCCTCCATGAGGTCAGACTGAATGAAGTGCTAAAAAAAAGGCACAAGTGATCAGAGCAATCGGAAGAGCATGTAGTTGGAAGAAAAAGCAATCGGACGAGCAGGCAGTCGGACTGAATGAAGTGCTGAAAAGAAGGCACAAGTAATCGGAGCATACCACAGGCGGTTTCCGCTGTCGGGTAAGGTAGGCAAGCCCGAACCGGAAAGGATCAGGCAGCGCACTGGCGGTGATGGCTTTCACTCGGGCGCAGAGGATCTCGGTCTTCATTTCCCACGTGCAGAGCCGAGTGGGGTCCCGAGGCCCCGACACGTCGCAGAGACGGTGCGCTCGGCGCTGCAGGGGAAGAATTCGCGCGTGAAGCCATGCCGCTATCAAGTCGGTGGGAAGGAGTCCCTCTCGCTCCAGCTGGGTGACCCTGGTGGCTTGAGCGTCGACGTCGCAATCCCCAGCACCGTGCTTCAGAGCCCATTGATGCTTCTCAACCGGCCTAGCGAGTGAGAACTCGGGCAGGTTGAGGAGGTCGGGGCCTTGATCGGGAGACTTGACGTAGAAGAACGACGTCTGCCAGTTTTTGCAGGACTGGACGATGTCGGGGCTGGGATATTTTATCTTGCCGGCTGCGGCAAGACAACTGCCGCAGTCGGTCATATCAGTCGGATAGGAGGGTTTTCCGCCTTCGATGGTGGGGGCAACGATCTCTCCTGTTCGAGCATTGTGGGCTCGGAGGTTGAAGAAGCGCTTGAAGAGCGTGATGCTAGGTCGGCAGCCGAGATAGCCCTCGCAGAGTGTCACGAACCCGGAAAGGTTCATGATGAAGTTGGCGGCGAGATGATGAGGCTGAAGTCGGTGGAACTCAAGGAACTCGCGGAAGAAGGCGCTTGCGGGAAGGCCGAACCCACGCTCAAAGTGAGCGAGGAAGACGACCCTCTCGCCCGTGCGCGCGCTGGGCACGACGTCGGCCTGGCCCGGGATCCGCCATTCGATCTCTGCGGGCATCTTTCGGGCGCGAATCAGTGCTTCGACGGCGACGGCGGTGGCTTGGGATCCCTTCCAGCACCCGCGGCTCGCCTGCGAGACGTCCCGTCGTGGCGCCATCGATTCCGCAGAAGAGGAAGGAGAGGAAGCAGATCGAGGTGGAGCGCGAGAACGACGCCGGCGAACTGCTGCGGCGGCGGCGGAGGCGGCGAGGAGCGCGAATCAGTTGCCGGAGCAGGCGGGAGAGCAGAGGTCCGCGGGAGAGAAATCTGCGCGAGGAGCGGCAATGGCGCAGAGAGAGAGAAAGCTGGAGGTTGAAGGAGATGTGTTGGAGAAGGAAGAGGCGAGGCTCCCCCCCCGGTGGCTTATATGGGCGGCGGGGGAGGGGAGTGGGATCACCCCGTGGCCATGTGGCCCGGTGTGACCTAGGGCACAAGGAAGCCAACCGGCAGATCAGCACAGAGAATCCTGGCACAGAAGGCGAGACGTGCGACGTGGGGGTCAGCTCCTGCAGTTATGTTACGTCGCGCGTGGGTCGTAGGTCCCAGCTCATTGATCACGTCTTGGGCAAGTCGGAGGTAACCGTTGGAGCGCAATCGGAAGAAGGTACTGTTCCAGAAAATGAAGATACGAAGAGAGAAGGAACCAAATCCAATCGGATGGGAACGAGGTCAGCCGAGTGTGATCTCCGAGTCGGTCGACGAACTCGGAATGACGCACTCGAAGAGGCCATAGCAGTCGGAAAACCTCAAGACAAATTGAAAAACTGCAAAGGCCCCGCGGTCAAGTGACTGTGGGACCTTTACAGCTTTAGGGGCTACTGTCGGGGGATTGGTACCCGGGTAGGCTAACCCAAGCGGAAGCAAGCTTTCAAGACAAGGATGGGCCGATTGGGCTGCAGCTGGGCCGAGCTAGGCAGAGGTACATCCGATTGCTCTAAGGCAATCGACCATACCAAGTGCCGGCAGTCGGCCCAGGCGCAATCGGTCCACCCTTTTGTTCATTGAAGACGATCGTCCGATTGGCCTGCTGCTGGACCGAGGTCGTTTCCTAGAAGACCGATTGCCCAGAGCAATCGACCTTACCCAGGAACCACCAATCGGTCCAGGCGCAATCGGAGCTACCTGACACCCAGTCGGGGGTATGATTACGAGGTCATAAATGCCATATCCCGAGATATCTGGGTGGCAGGAAGCCCAAGTCACATCGAGGATTTCCGGGAGATACGATGTCGACCTCTCCGCCGATTCCGCGGACAGGCCGACAAGACCGTACCTCATAGCTCCACTGTTCATCACTAGACCCTACAAGGTAGCAGCATGGGCCGCCGCTCGTAGGCTCCGGATCACCCGGATAGGAGCATTCGGTGGGCCCAGGCCGATTAGAGGATGACAGCTGGGCCCGTTAGGCATTGAAGTTACCATAGTACCCTGGACTCACACTATAAGAGCCAGGGTACCCCTCCTGCGCGAGGGAGGACGACGATGACACACCCTAGAACCTCACTTACTCAGTCTCATTCCAGTTCATTCACTGCTCGTAGTTACTCCTCAGGGAAGCGGGAGAGGACCTTGCCCACGACGGCGGTGCACTCCTTCCCCTGAGAAGGTAGAAGAGCAGTTATTGTAGCCACTCCATTGATATACAAGAGACAGGCAGGAGTAGGGGTGTTATCTCTCCGGAGAGCCCCGAACCTGGGTACATCGTGGTGTCTTCACCGTGCTTGTGCCCAACCCGATTCCGGCACCATCGACATTCTCTCCCTCGTGTCTTCCCCTCACTTTAGCCATCCCCATGGCATCTGCCGTCACATATCGACGACACTGGTGGAGCAGTGTCTCCAATGGCTCTACAAATAAGTCGAGCTTCACCTTTTGTTATGTCATTGGCATCATGATCCTGCTGCTTCGACTCCTACTTTGTCTGTGATCATGCTCTTGTACTAGAATAGATTACCCCTCATGGGCACACATGTAGAAGTCATAGTTCCTTGGGTGATTTTCTCTTGTAACAGGAGTTGCCTTCTATCCAAATGTAGTTGAGTCCTTTTTGTACTGAAGATGATATCTATGATGTAAACTGTGTTTTATCCTTTGTAGTGGAATTTTATATTTGAGCCTTTTGTGCCACCGAAAACTGTGTCTTGACCATCAGGAGCTGTCTTCGAATCCTTTTGTAACTGAGAGCTATGCTCGAGTCTTTTGCTGCTGGGGACTGTCTTCTGGTCCATCCTATACTTGGTACTATTGGTTCTATCGGGTGCGCGACAGCGCTCCCAATGGGAGTAGCCCCTGAGGCTACGCTTGAGTCGAAGGGTCAGGCGTAGGCTTAAAATTTTGTTTCCCTTGTTGTCTTTTTATCGGGTGCGCGGCAGCGCTCCCGATGGGAGTAGCCCCCGAGTCTTTAGGTGATCGTTGGCGATCAGGTGAAGACTAAATGAGCTTTGTGCTTCCTCCAAGGTTTTTTCAAAAGTTCTTGGATGCCATGGGAGTGTTGATGGTCGTCTCTCGGGTGGGGTTTGTGCTCGAGACCCCGAGTGCTTCATGAAGAAGATCGCGTAGGCGGTAGAGTTGCTCGGGGGGGGGGGGGGGGGATTTTTCTTCTCAAGCCCCCGAGTTCTTCGAGTAAGATCGCGTTAGGTGATAGAGTTGCTCGGGGGGGGGGAGTTTTGCTCTTAAGCCCCCGAGTGCTTCGATTAAGATCGCGTAGGCGATAGAGTTGCTCGGGGGGAGTTTTGCTCTTAAGCCCCCGAGTGCTTCGATTTAAGATTGAGTAGGCGATAGAGTTGCTCGGGGGGAGTTTTGCTCTTCAGCCCCCAAGTGCTTTCGATTAAGATCGCGTATGCGATAGAGTTGCTCGGGGGGGAGTTTCCTCTTCAGCCCCTGAGTGCTTCGATTTAAGATCGCGTAGGCGATAGAGTTGCTCGGGGGGGAGTTTTGCTCTTCAGCCCCGGAGTGCTTTCGATTAAGATCGCATATGCGATAGAGTTTCTCGGGGGGGAGTTTCCTCTTCAGCCCCCGAGTGCTTCGATTTGAGATCGCGTAGGCGATAGAGTTGTTCGGGGGGGCGTTTCCTCTTCAGCCCCCGAGTGCTTCGATTTAAGATCGCGTAGGCGATAGAGTTGCTCGGGGGGAGTTTTGCTCTTCAGCCCCCGAGTGCTTTGAGATGGCAGTATTTGGGCAACACTTATTTTATTGCGGTCAAGTGATTTACATGAATTGCCAATCATGTCCGACCGATAGGGGCTATGGATAGAACAGTCGCAAGTTTGCTACGTTCCATGGGTTGCCCACGTCCTCGTCTGTCTTTGGGTTCTTCAGCCTGTAGGCGCCCCCTCCGATGACTTCTGAGATGATGAATGGTCCTTCCCATTGGGGGGAAAGTTTGTGGCCCTTCTCTTGTATTAGTCGTAGGACTAGGTCACCTTTGTTGAATGTTCTAGTGCGTAGTCGACTGCTTTGGTAGGTACGTAGTTTGTCTTGGTACCCTTCTAATTTTGTCAAGGCTGCGTCTCTTGCTTCATCAGCCGTATCTTTGTCGTCTTGCAGTGCTTCTGCTGCTTCTTCTTCTTCGTATCCGGTGACTGATACGTCCAAAACGTATCTATAATTTCTGCTTCCTCCATGCATGTTTTGTGTGATATTGCTATGATCTAGATACACTTTCATACACTTTTGATCATATTTGGACTAACCTATTAACTCAGTGCACCCCAGTGCCAGTTCCTGTTTTCTGCTGTTTTTCTATTTTAGTTTTCCCCCATATAAAAAGTGCCAGAAAAATTCAGGAAAATTCAGATAAAAAATCTGCGTGACGGAAGCTTCGAGAAGAGCCCGGGAGGGGCCAAAGGGGAGCCAGGGGGCCCAGGCGGCCACCCGGCGCGGCCCCACCCCTGGTCGCGCCAGGGGGCGCCTGGGGCCCCTGGCCCACCTCTGGATGCCCCCTTTCGCCTATTTATCCCCCATCACAGGAAAACCCCAGAAGGAGAACCCTATCCCGCGAACTCGCCTCTGTTCCGCCGCCGCCGCGCTTCCAAAGATCGGGAGCACCAGAAGACCTCTTCCCGGCACCCTGCCGGAGGGAGGAATGACCTCCGGGAGTCTCCTCTCCACCATGGATGCTCCCTGGATGTCCCGTGAGCAGTTTTCCTTGGACCATGGGTCCGTGATCAGTAGCTATGTGATGTTCTCCTCCCCTCTTTGATCTTCATTGTTTAGACCTCATGAGCTGCCCAACATGATCAAGGCACCTTTGTAATATTTCTGCTATTGCTATGTTGAGTTTGATAGGATCTGATGGATTATGAGATTATGTTCAGATTGTGATAGAGTAATATATTTGGTTTTTATCTCTTATATTTTTGTTCCTAATTAATTCTTGCATGTTCTCCGTTGCTGTTTATTGCTTTGGCCAAGTAGTATCTAGTGACTCCAAGAGGGAGCGTTGTGCTAGATTGTGGGTTCATGCCCCCCGATGACACGCTTGAGTGACAGAAACATGAGTCTAGGGGATGTGCTGTTGCCACAAGGGTGAAAACAACGGTTCTTGTAACTGCGCTTACAAGGATTGTTTACTTTACGCAGAGTTCTTTTTAATGAAGTTGTTTGTTGCTTTGGGTTTACACTTTGGGTGGGGCTCGCAACTTAATACCAGCGAGATGTTATGGATAGATATCTCAAGGTGGATGATTAGTAGTAGATGAAGATGGATTTCGGTCTACTTACCTTGGCGTACTGCCTGTGCTATTGAACCTCTTCCTTTCTTTTGTAGCATAGTTAGCATTGCGGTGCGTTCATAATCCTGTCAATTGCCTTTCTGTAATTTGTTTACCTCGCATAGCAATTTTATCGTCTTTTGGGAGAGAGACATCACTAGCGAACATCACGTATCCCGGTCCATATCCTTATCATTGTTTCCACGCTATATTTACTTTTCTGCATTTACTTTCAAGTTACTATTATTATCCCTTGCGTTTTATCCTTTGTAAACAACAAGACCGGAGAGATTGACAACCTCTCTGAACTTTGTTGGGAACAAATTTATCTGTGTCTGTGTGCAGGTCCGCGTCAGTTGCGCCGCTGACACCTACTTATCATCTCTGGAGTCCTACTGGAGACAAACCTTGGTATCTTCACCGAGGGAAAACTGCTGCTGCACTACATCTCAACCCTCCACTTGGGGTAACCAACGAAGGTGGCGAGAAGCCATCAAGCAAGAAGTTTTCAGGCGCCGTTGCCGGGGACTCCAAGTGCTAAGATAGGGGAGTTGCACACTACCCTTTACCTTTGTTTTTTAGTCTTGTTAGTTTATCTTTCAGTTTTTATCTTTGTGTCTTTTATCAAAAACTACAAAAAAAATCTGCCACACTCGCTGCTACTATGGGTTCCACTGAAAACACCAAGTTGTGTGACTTCACTAGTCACAACAACCAAGACTTTATCTGCACTCCCATTGCCACACCTGCCACTTCAGCTACCTCTTATGAAATTAAACCTGCTTTGCTAAACCTTGTTATGAGAGATCAATTCTCTAGTGCTGGAGATGATGCTGCTTTACACTTTAATAATTTTGTTGAATTATGTGATATGCAAAAGTATAAGGAAGTAGAAGGTGATGTTGTTAAGCTCAAGCTCTTTCCCTTCTCTTTAAGGGGAGATGCTAAAATATGTTTTCAATCTTTGCCTAGAAATAGCATAGATTCTTGGGATAAGTGCAAAGATGCTTTTATAGGGAAGTACTACCCTCCTGCTAAGATTATCCAATTGAGGAGTAATATTATGAATTTTAAGCAATTGGATAATGAACACGTTGCCCAAGCTTGGGAACGAATGAAATCACTTGTTAAGAAATGCCCTACACATGGTTTGACTACCTGGATGGTTATCCAGACTTTTTATGCAGGCTTGAACTTTACCTCGCGGAACCTGTTAGATTCGGCCGCGGGAGTAACCTTTATGTCAACTACACTTGGTGCTGCCACGAAGCTTCTCGATGAAATGATTACCAATTATTCCCAATGGCACACCGAACGCGCTCCAACAGGTAGGAAGGTAAATTCTGTCGAGGAAATTACCTCCCTCAATGAAAAAATTGACTTAATTATGTCCCTGCTTACCAAGCAACCCTCTATTGATCCTCATGATGTTCCTTTAAATTCTTTGGTTGCTCAAGAACAAGTAGATGTGAACTTTATTGCTAGAAACAACTTCAACAACAATGCTTATAGGGGAAATTTTGCTAGCAATCCTAGACCGTTTCCATCCAACTATGGGAACAACAACACCTACCCTAGCAACAAGAACCCCTATTCTGAATTAGAAAGCATGCTTAGAGACTTTATCACTACCCAAAAAGCCTTCAACAAAAATGTAGAAGAGAAATTATCTAAACTAGATAATCTCTCTTTGAAGGTAGAAAGCTTAGCCCTTGATATTGAGATGCTCAAAATTAGAACCTCCCCCCTTGAGGAGAATAAGGCCACTCCTATTAATGCTATCCAGTTACTAATCAATGAAAACATTAGGATGATGGCTAAACTTAAAGAAAGATGGGCTAGAGAAAAAGAGGAAGAGGATAGAATTAAGAGCCTTCCTACACACCACATAGTTGCCACTATCCAAATTGTTGAGGACACTCAAACTATTAGCACCCAATGCACTCCTAGTCCCGTTGGACCTATTAATGGTGATGCTAATACCTCAACCATAGAAAAAGAAACTCCTATGAACATAGAGGGTTTCAAACAAGTGAGCCTAGATGACACTACTACCACCTTTGATAGTAGTGATATTGATTATGACAGTTGTACCCTCTCAGAAGTTATCAGTTTACTACAAAAAATGTCTAGAGACCCCCACACTAGCACACTTAATCTTGCCTTCACGGAGCATATCACAAATGCTCTCATCAAAGCTAGGGAGGAGAAGCTTAGAGTAGAAGCCTCCATACGTAGGAAGCTAGAGGATGGTTGGGACCCTATGATCAAAATTAAATTAAATAACTTCTCTTGCTATGCTTTATGTGATGTTGGAGCTAGTACCTCTGTTATGCCCAAAAGAATATTTGATATGTTTGAATTGAAACCTTTTGAGCCTTGTTCTTTTGGTGTTCGTCTTGTTGATTCTTCCGTAAAGAAACCTTTAGGGAAGATCGACGATGTTCTTATCATTGTCAATGACAACTATGTTCCCGTTGATTTTATTGTTATGGATATAGAGTGTGAACCTTTATGTCCAATTATTTTGGGACGTCCTTTTCTTCGCACTGTTGGTGCGGTTATTGACATTAAAGAGGGGAATATAAAATTCCAATTCCCATTTAAAAAGGGGATGGAACACTTCCCTATAAAGAAAATCAAGTTACCTTTTGAGTCCGTTACTCAGGCTAGTTATTCTCTTTCTTTTGATAAAACTTGATTCTTTTTTTTGCATTATGCCTAGCTAATGGCTTTAAAGAAGCGCTTTCGGGAGGCAGCCCGCAACGAATTTAGGTTTTTCTTTTTGCTTTTGTTGTGTCTTGATGATTGTTACTTCCGTAGCAACATCATTGTATCTTTATTTTTCAGCTTTGAGCCAAGTTATAGCCTCTTACAGCAAGGGAAGTAAAAGTTCTGACATGCTGTCCAGAAAACAGATTTTGTCCTCGTGACCATAAAAATTCCAGAAAAATCCCAGTTCATATTTTTGAGCTGAAATTTTTACACAGTATGCTCTATACAATTAAGAAAGTTCCGTATGTTCTAAGTTTTTTGATTTGAGTTGCATAAGTACCCCTAAAAAATTCTTTACTATCTGCTGTTCTGTTTTTCACAGATTCTGCCATGTTTTGTCTCTCCTAACTTTTTCAAACCTTAAGCTTGCTTTTTCTTTGCAAAAACTTTTTGGAACTCTTGAGAAACAGTATCTCTTCAAAAATATATTTATATCCAGTGGATAAAAAATTATTTATTAAGGGTACTAACCTCTCTAATCAGCTTATGATGAGTTATGTATGAAGGGAGTTTTCAAGTGTGCGATGGAAGATGATGAAAGAATATCCAGGAGTGTCAAGCGCTCAAGCGTGGGGATGCCCCCATGAATCCCCAATAAATATTCAAGGGGACTCAAGCATCTAAGCTTGGGGATGCCCCCGTGCATCCCCTTCTCCATCAACAATCATCAGTTCGTCCTTCGTCTCACTATATTTTTATCACTTCATGCGTTATGTGCTATGCTTGGAGCGTCTCGCTCTTAGGTTTTGTTTTTAGTTTTCTTTAGCTTTGCTTGCTGTTCATAACAAGTTAGATCCTTTCTTACTTTGTGTGGGACATATAGAACACATCATAGGATTTTTCATGCCTATCTTCTTGCTGTTGTGTGTTCTTTATCTTTTCATAGCTACTTCCATGTTTAGTCTTAGTTTTAGTTTGTCTTTAGAAAGAGCCATGGCTTTGGTTTTAGTTTGTTGCTGGAACTCTTTTTAGTTTTCATGTTTATCTTGTTAAGAGAGTTGGTTGTTGCACTGAGTTGTGTCTTGTCTTGAAAGTAGGTAATTGAGGTTGCTATTTAATTTTAGTAGTAGCTTGCAATAGTTTTGAGGTATTGATGTGAGTAATGTTTGAACTTTTGGTGTCAAGAGATCTTGCCTATTAGTGATAGGTGTCGTATTTTGGGCAATCCGTGTTTATTTTCAAAACCTACAAAACTAGTTGAGAACTCTAGCTACTAGATGGATCGGTAATCTTTGGAGGGATCGAATATTAGAGTACACTCACGTACCATGAGTCGAGGATGCGCAAGGATAACCAAACCCCCATACACTCCTCCTCGGGGTACTTGTCTCTTTGTGAACCTCCTTATTAGATTGAGAGTTACCGATAATAAGTGCATGAGTTCTTTGGACTAATGTAAGTATTGAAAGTTGACACTTCCACCTTCCCATATTTTTCTAGCCTTTCCCGTGCCGTGCATTGCCTTCTTCTCACTCCGAGAGTTGGTGTCCACCTTCGCCGGTACTTCCAAACCCTTGGCATGATACGCTCTATCATCATAAGCCTCCCTTTATCTTTCCTCAAAACAGCCACCATACCTACCTATCAAGGCATTTCCATAGCCTTTCCGAGTTACATTTCCATGCAACTTCCACCTCTTCATTACTTGATCTTCATGTCATACATGTTCCTGCTACACTGGCAGCGACATACATTGCATACATCATGATAGTTACATCTTATTTATGATTTTGAGTACCTTGTAAAGTGTGAAAGATCTTCTTTACCCTCTTGTAAAATAGAGTGTTGCCCTTAAGTGAGGAAAAGATCCCAAAGTGGACACATTAAAAGATCCCAAAGAGGACAAATGAGAGTTAAATAGAAAGAGACATTGAGGCCACCAAAAAGATACAAAAAATAGAAAAAAGAGAGAAAAAATAAATAAAAAGAGAGAAAGGGGCAACACTACTATCCTTTTGAGAGATCCACACTAGTACTTCCTTTATATCCTTGTACTCCATAGAGATGATCATTATGCATATAGCTATGTGGGGACCTTCACACTATAGAACTTGGCTTGCATATTCCAAGGATGAGCCTCCTCAAAAGAGCTCTAGGTCTTCATGAGCGAGCACGTTAGATGCACCCCCACTGGTTCCATTGGAGAGCTTCCTAGATCGTATGTGCATCCGTTGCATGGCAATCCCTACTCCTCACATCATATCTATCATTTGGCATCTCTTGCCTATGATTGTCCTCATTGATGTGAGCCTTTCTCATCCTTTTTGTCTTCCTCCTCCACCATATTTCTCTCTTTGCCATCCTAAGTGTCAACTCTCGTGCTTACGCTCATCCATTGCAATAGTGCTCGAAATATCGAAAAGGAGTGGATCAAATTGACTTGTACCTGGCTAGTGGTCTGGGGACGAGTCAAGATAAGATTCCAAAGAAGACCAAGTGTGAAACTTTAGTAGATTGAGTTCTCAACACAAAAATACTTTTTCTCGTATTCCCTATCCCCCTTCTTGCACGCAAACACCATTTGGAGACATTCGAGTCACGGACAGCGAGAGCTCTTGCACCTAATGTTCTTTTGTTACTTATTTCAATGCTAATATAGACTCTTGCCTGTTATGACTTGAATTGAATCTCTAACCTTGATTGCTTTACTTTTCAAAGTTCTTATATGGTTGCTAGCATTTCACCAAAGAAATTATGCCGTTATCATTTACCTACTCGAGGACGAGCAAGAATTAAGCTTGGGGATGTTGATACGTCCAAAACGTATCTATAATTTCTGCTTGCTCCATGCATGTTTTGTGTGATATTGCTATGATCTAGATACACTTTCATACACTTTTGATCATATTTGGACTAACCTATTAACTCAGTGCACCCCAGTGCCAGTTCCTGTTTTCTACTGTTTTTCTATTTCAGTTTTTCCCCATATAAAAAGTGCCAAAAAAATTCAGGAAAATTCAGATAAAAAATCAGCGTGACGGAAGCTTCGAGAAGAGCCCGGGAGGGGCCAGAGGGGAGCCAGGGGGCCCAGGCGGCCACCCGGCGCGGCCTCACCCCTGGCCGCGCCAGGGGGGCGCCTGGGGCCCCTAGCCCACCTCTGGCTGCCCCCTTTCGCCTATTTATCCCCTGTCACGGGATAACCCCAGAAGGAGAACCCTATTCCGCGAACTCGCCTCTGTTCCGCCGCCGCCGCGCTTACGAAGATCGGGAGCACCAGAACACCTCTTCCCGGCACCCTGCCGGAGGGAGGATTGACCTCCGGGAGTCTCCTCTCCACCATGGATGCTCCCCGGATGTCCCGTGAGTAGTTTTCCTTGGACCATGGGTCCGTGATCAGTAGCTATGTGATGTTCTCCTCCCCTCTTTGATCTTCATTGTTTATACCTCGTGAGCTGCCCAACATGATCGAGGCACCTTTGTAATATTTCTGCTATTGCTATGTTGAGTTTGATAGGATCTGATGGATTATGAGATTATGTTCAGATTGTGATAGAGTAATATATTTGGTTTTTATCTCTTATATTTTTGTTCCTAAGTAATTCTTGCATGTTCTCCGTTGTTGTTTATTGCTTTGGCCAAGTAGTATGTAGTGACTCCAAGAGGGAGCGTTGTGCTAGATTGTGGGTTCATGCCCCCCGATGACACGCTTGAGTGACAGAAACATGAGTCTAGGGGATGTGATGTTGCCACAAGGGGGAAAACAACGGTGCTTGTAACCGCGGTTACAAGGATTGTTTACTTTACGCAGAGTTCTTTTTAATGCAGTTGTCTATTGCTTTGGGTTTACACTTTGGGTGGGGCTCGCAACTTAATACCAGCGAGATGTTCTGGATAGATATCTCAAGGTGGATGATTAGTAGTAGATGCAGATGGATTTCGGTCTACTTACCTTGGCGTACTGCCTGTGCTTTTGAACCTCTTCCTTTCTTTTGTAGCATAGTTAGCATTGCGGTGCGTTCATAATCCTGTCAATTGCCTTTCTGTAATTTGTTTACCTCGCATAGCAATTTTATCGTCTTTTGGGAGAGAGACATCACTAGCGAACATCACGTATCCCGGTCCATATCCTTATCATTGTTTCCATGCTATATTTACTTTTCTGCATTTACTTTCAAGTTACTATTATTATCCCTTGCGTTTTATTCTTTGTAAACAACAAGACCGGAGAGATTGACAACCTCTCTGAACTTCGTTGGGAACAAAGTTATCTGTGTCTATGTGCAGGTCCGCGTCAGTTGCGCCGCTGACACCTACTTATCATCTCTGGAGTCCTGCTGGAGACAAACCTTGGTATCTTCACCGAGGGAAAACTGCTGCTGCACTACATCTCAACCCTCCACTTGGGGTAACCAACGAAGGGGGCGAGAAGCCATCAGTGACCTAGGGTGCTCCGAACTTGAGGTCATGTGGTAAGACTGCCTCTGCCCTGTACACCATGAAGAAAGGTGTGTATTGGGTCGCAGTGTTTGGTGTGGTTCGTAGGCTCCACAGGACCGCGGGGAGCTCTTCTACCCAGTTGCCGGCGGCTTGCTCGAGTGGTGCGAAGAGCCGTTTCTTGATTCCCCCACAGACAAGGCCGTTTGCTTTTTCCACCTGGCCGTTGGACTGTGGGTGCGCGACTGATGCATAATTTATTTTGATGCCCAGTTCTTCGCAGAAGTTCTGAAATTCTGCGGCCGTGAAGTTCGTGTCGTTGTTCGTAATGATGTTATGTGGCACTCCGAATCTAAAGATGATCGACTTGATGAAGTTGACAGCCGTGAGAGCTGTAGAGCTGGTGATGGGCACTGCTTCCATCCACTTTGTGAACTTGTTGACTGCGACGAGCAAGTGTGTCCTTCCACCCTTTGATTATTTATTTAGTGGGCCCACCATGTCGAGTCCCTAGGTGGCGAACGGCCAGGATAGTGGTATGGTCTTGAGCTCTGATGCGGGAGCGTGTGGCCTGTTGGCGAATTTTTGACAAGCGACGCAACGTCGCACGATTTCCTCTGCGTTTTTCATGGCTGTGGGCCAGTAGAACCCAGATCGGAATGCTTTGTACACGAGCACTCGACTGCTCGCGTGGTGTCCGCAGGTGCCTTCGTGGATTTCGAGCAAGAGGGCTTTGCCGTCCTCTTCGTCAATGCACCTTTGGAGTATCTGGGTGATGCTGCGCTTATATAGTTGTATGTTTATCACCGTGAATGCCTTGGATCGTCGGCTGATGCATCGTGCTTCGGCCACGTCTTGTGGTAGCGTGCCTTCGATTAGTAATCGGAGGAACGGTTTTGTCCAGACGGGTCCTTCGAACTCTGTCGGGGCTGTGATGTCGGATGTGCTGGTGCATGTGCCTTCTGATAGGGTTGCTGCTACCACCTGCGCTATTTCTGTTGCGTCTTCGCCGTCCACGACTGCTTCAGATGTTTCTGCCTGCGCCTTGATGGACCTCCGGTTGATGCTTTCGAGAAAAACGCCGGGTGGTACAGGGGCTCTGGTCGAACCGATGTTCGCGAGCTCTTCGGCTTCTGTGTTGTTGTCCCTGGTGATGTAGTTAAGCTCGCAACCGTCGAAATTTCCTTCGAGTTCGTTGTAGAGCTTTTGATATGCCGCCATGTTGTCGGCTATTGCGTTGCAGTTTCTCATCGTCTGCTGGACGACGAGATTGGAGTCCCCGTAAATTATGAGGCGAGTGGCTCCGCATGTTTTGGCCATGCGCATGCCATGGAGGAGTGCCTCGTATTCTGCTTCGTTGTTGGAGGTGTGACTGAAGTTGATCTGGAGGACGTATTTCAGCTTTGTTCCTTTGGGGGAGATGAGTACAACTCCTGCCCCAGCTCCTTGTTGTCTCTTGGACCCATCGAAGAACATTGACCATGAGCTTGATAGGTCTGGGGGGCCAGGTGTTTGAACCTCCGTCCACTCAACCAGGAAATCTGGGAGTACTTGGGCTTTGATGCCTGTTGGGTGCTTGAACTGCAGGTCCCGTGGGCTGAGCTTGATGTTCCACTCGGTGACTCGCCCGGTTGCTCCAGGGTTATTGAGTATGTCGTCGAGTGGTGCGCTGCTCACGATTGTGATAGGGTGCTCGTCGAAGTATTGGGACACCTTTCTTGAGGTCATGATGATGGCAAGTAGTAGCTTCTGATAGTGCGGGTACCGCTGTTGGGATTTGGTCAGGATCATGCTGAGGTAGTAGATTGGTCTCTGGATGCTCTGGACCTTGCCTTCTTCTGCGCGTTCGACGACGAGCGGTGTGCTTACTACACTGTTGTGTGCTGCCACGTAGAGGTATAGCTTCTCTCGTTCCTTGGGCACCCCCAGGAATGGTGGGGTCGAGAGTGTCTTTTTCAGGTCCACGAATGCTTGGCGGGCTTCCTCCGTCCACTCGAATTTCTCTCCTTTCCTGAGCAGCTGATAGAAAGGCAGCGTGCGTTCTCCCAGCCTGCTGATGAAGCGGCTTAGGGCTGCGAGTTTTCCAGTGAGCTGATGTACTCCTTTGACGTCGGTTGGTTCTTGCATGCGGGTGATGGCTTGCACTTTCTCGGGGTTTGCTTCGATCCCGCAGGCAGAGACCATATAGCCAAGAAACTTTCCCGCCGGTACGCCGAATGCGCACTTCTTTGGGTTGAGTTTGATTCGGTATTTGTTGAGTGCCGCGAAGGTTTCGCGCAGGTCGTCGAGTAGTGTGGCTTCTTTGTAGGTCTTGATGACGATGTCGTCTACGTAGACTTGCACGTTTCTTCCAATTTGCTCCTTCAGGAAGGCCTGCATCATTCGTTGGTAAGTGGCGCCTGCGTTTTTGAGACCGAAGGGCATGGTCTTATAGCAGAATACTCCGTAGGGGGTGATGAACGATGTGTGTTCTTCGTCTTCTTCCTTCATTCTAATCTGGTTATATCCTGAGTAAGCGTCAAGAAAGGAGAGTAGATCGCACCCTGCTGTTGAGTCGATTATCTAATCGATTCTAGGCAGGGGGAAGTGGTCCTTCGGGCAATGCTTGTTGACTGGTCCGTAGTCGACACACATGCGCAGTACGGTCATGTCTTTCATGGGCACCAGCACTGGGTTGGCTATCCAGGTGGCTTTCTTCATTTCTCGGATGAACTGAGTGTCGAGTAACCGGTTGACTTCCTCTCCAATTGCTCTGCGCTTGGGCTCCGAGAATCGTCTCATCGCTTGCTTCACTGGCCTCGTGTTTGGCTTGATACGAAGGGCGTGTTCCGCGAATTCGCGTGGTATCCCAGGCATGTCGGTTGGGCACCAGGCGAATATTTCCCACTCGCCTCGAAGGAAAGCGACGAGAGCCGCAGCTTGCTCCTCTGGAAGGTGGGCGTACACACGGACTGTTTTGTCCGGGTCCGTCGGGTGCACTTGATGAGTGACTATGTCGCTGTCGATGCTGAAGTCGCGTCCGTACTCCCTGGATTCGCTTCGGCTCGCCAATGGGAAGGTACACTTGTCCGTCACCATGGATATTTCTTTGAGTTCTTGTTTGGCTCCGAATGTGTCGGAGATTCTGTGTAAGTCACGATCACATTGATCCTGGAATCTTGAGCTTGAGGTAGGAGTAGTGTGGGACCGCCATGAATTGCGCGAATGCTGGCCGTCCCGGTATGGCGTGATACTGCGATTGCCAGTCGAGTACCTCGAACTCGAGGACGTGCTTTGCGAAGTTACGCCGGTTTCCAAAGACGACTTCGAGTTCGATGACTCCGAGGGATGTGGCTGCTTCTCCTGGGACTACCCCGTGCAACTCGGTGCTTGATTTTCTCCACACTGATCGTGGGATCAGCATCTTTTGCAGGGTGCTGGCGAAGATGATGTTCATGCTGCTGCCTCCGTCCATGAAGACCCGATCCATGTCGTATCCTCCGATTTGTGCATCGAGCACTAGGGGTGCATGCCCCGGTCTTGGGACTGCGAGTGGATGGTCGTCCTGTGAGAACGTGATGCTGGTCTGCGTGTCATGCAATTGGTAGACTTCGACTATGTTTATGCTCTCGGCTGCTCTAGCCTGTAGGGTTTGGGCGTCGCGTTGTGCTTGCGGTACTCTTCCTTCTTCGATCATGAGCACCTGTGCTTGCGACGGGCTGTGACGTACTTCCGGGTTTGAGGTCGGTGATTGCTCGGGTCGTTGGTTGCGTCTGTCTTCTTTCTGCTTCTCCTTCTTGAGGTCGTCGGCTAGCTCGTTGAACAGGCGGCAGTCTCTCAAAGTGTGACATGACCTGACGCGTCCCCAGTCATCCTTGAAGCTGTGGATTGTGCAGGGTCCTTCTAGCTGCTCTCTGGCCGTGAGTTTGCTAGATCCGGCATGCCTCTTCCTTCTTGAGATTCTGAAGATCTGCTCGTGATCCTCCGGGTGCACGTGGAAGCGAGGATCAATTTCGATTCCTCGACTCATGTCTTGGTTCTTGATGAGGTTGGCGAATTCATCCGGCCTTCGATCTGGGTCGTAGTACTCGCCAACAGGTGTCTCGGAGTCGCTGTCTTGGTTGACGGCAGATGCTCGTGCGGCGGTGTGTCGTCGAGTGGTCGTCGGTTGCGCGACTGCGTGATGTGGCTCGTTCATTGGGGCCCTACCATAGTTATCCCATGCGCGCCTTTTGGGTCATCGATTCCTTCTGCCTTGGCGGTGATTCTGCTGATCGCTGGATTCGATCTCGTAGTCATTGTCTTGATGTGCGGCGGGTGCCCGGGCGGTGGTGGGTTGTCGGAAGATTTGCGAGTCCTCCGCTGCGCGTCGCAGTTCGTCGAGTGGGATCCCTTCGTAGAGGCCCCTCGCCGTTCTTCTGGGTCGTCGTCTCCTACGGTGCTGGCGCTGTGCTTGGCTGTCACCATAGTATCGGTCCTGGCATGATTGTAGCTCGAGTAGTCTTGATGGGGCGGCGGAGATGTCCGCCGTGATCTTGAATCCTTCGAGTGGGCTAGTTCTGGATCTTGCCCTTGAGTTGTTGCTTGCTGAAGATGGGACCGCCGAGATCGTGATCCCAACTTGCGTAGTTCCCACAGACGGCGCCAATTGACGGGGATCAACCCTAGAAAATCCCATGGTCAGGGACCCTGGGTTAGTCATGAGAGGCACAGGTTGGGCGATAGCTCGTCAGCAAACAGGAAGGCTCGCTCCTGCTCGATATTATTGATTGGGGAGATGCGATTACAATGGAGGTCAAGGCTGGAGCGCTCAAGGCTAGGGTTACAGGTGAGATATGATGTCATGGCGTCGCCCCTCCTAGCCCTTATATACCGGGCTAGGTCTCAGGGAGTTCATCTACGTGTACAGGTAAACTTTCCTAACCCTAGCTTGCTCCGTACGGCAGATCTTCGCACCTTCCTTGTGAGTCGAGGACTCCTACGTCGGTGCCAACTAGCGGGCCGAGGCCGTATCTTCATGGGCCTTCTGCCTTCATGGACACCATGTAGGCTCATCCGTGGGAGTCGTGGGGTCACCCCCTCGTCAGTCTCTCTTCATCCTAGTCCACCAAAATCTCTGGCGTAGAACTCGGTACATTTTTGTGCCACCGGGATGAATTGAGAGGAGTGTGTCATGAGCTTCTTTGAGGATGAGTTGCCTTAGATTCCTATTCTTAGGTACTACCAAACTATTTTCAAATAATAACGTTCCTTTACTATATGTGGAGAAACATTTAGCAACTCCGCTAGCAATGTTCTCCTTGATCCGGCGAACACCTCGTGCACGCCTTTGGGCAACTATGATTTGATCCTCAAGAGTTTGTTTCGCCACCAAGGTAGATAGGAACCCATGGGTAACAATCTCGAGATTGAGTTTTCGAAATTCCTCATGAAGAAGTGGTTGATATTGTTGTAACATGAGGTTGTTACAATACGACTTACGACTTAGTGCATCAGCCATGACATTGGATTTGCCTGGGGTGAAAGAAATTCCTAAGTCATAATCTTTTATCAACTCTATCCAGCGTCCTTGCCTGAGATTAAGATCTGGCTGGGTGAATATATATTTGAGGCTTTGGTGATCAGCATAGACCTCACATCGATTACCAAGGAGGTAATGTCGCCAAGTCTTCAAGCATGAACTACGGCAGCGAGTTCAAGATCATGGGTAGGATAGTTCTCTTCATGTGGATGCAAATGGCGTGAAGCATATGCTACCACATGTCGATCTTGCATAAGTATGCATCCTAACCCTTGCCGTGAGGCATCACAATAGGTCTCGGAATCCTTTTTGGTGTCTCGAGGCGCAATCACGGGGGCAGAATTCAATCTTCTCTTTGGCTCTCGAAAGTTTTCCTCGCACTTGGGAGTCCATTCAAATTTCTTGTCTTTCTTGAGGAGTTTAGTTAGAGGCTTTGCAACTTTGGAAAAGTTCTCAACGAAGCGACGACAATAGCTTGCTAGGCCAAGAAAACTCCTAACTTTCTTAACCGATTCAGGTGGAGTCTATCTAGTCAAGGACGGCCTGAACTCTCTCAGGATTGACAGCAATGCCTTTGGCAGAAATCACGTGGCCTAAGTAGGTCACTTTTGGTAGCCAAAATTTGCACTTAGAGAACTTGGCATACAGGCGATGCTCTCGAAGTTTCATCAATACCAACCTAAGATGTTCTGCGTGCGCTTTTTCGTTCTTCGAGTAGATAAGAATGTCATCAAGATAAACTACAACGAATTTATCTAAGTACTCCATGAAGATCGAATTCATCAAGCGCGAGAATGTGGCGGGGGCATTGGTTAAACCGAAGGACATGACGGTGAACTCGTAAAGACCATATCGAGTAGTGAAAGCCGTCTTGGGAACGTCCTTGTTTCGGATTTTCATTTGATGATAGCCTAATCTCATATCCATCTTGGGGAAGACCGAGGATCCAGCAAGTTGATCATAAAGATCATTGATCCTAGGAAGTGGGTACTTGTTCTTTATCGTCGCTAGATTTAGCGGGCGATAGTCTACGCACATCCTTTATGTTCCATCTTTCTTCGTTACGAACAGAACAGGGCAACCCCATGGCGATGAGCTAGGGCGGATGAAGCCTTTTGCCAACAAAGCTTCGAATTGGATTTTTAACTCACTTAACTCATGTGGGGCCATTCTATATGGGCATCTAGAAATTGGGGCGATGCCTGGCATAAGATCTACGATGAATTCTACACATCTGTCAGGGGGGCATCCCTGGTAGTTCTTCAAGAAAGACATCCGAGAAGTCACGAACCACCGGAATATCTTCAAGGTCAGTAAGGGGATGCACATTCAAAGTATGCATCTGGATTCTAGAACTGAGTGAGGTGTAGTCAATTGTCTGTCCTGGAGGATGGGTGAGTTTAACTAACTTGGCTTTACAATCAAGGACAACATTCTGGCTTGATAACCAATCCATTCCTAGCATGACATCAATGTCTGAAGACTTGCGGGCTATAAGAGAAGCAAGGAATACTAAACCCTCAATTGCAATTTGATTGCCATGGCTTACTCTATTAGTTTGCCGCTTTGAACAAGGAGTTTGTATTATCATTGGAGAAAACATTTCTTCAAAGGTAACTCATGACGAAGTGCATAACTCTCTGACATGAATGAAAGATATGCTCTTGGATCGGAAAGAACGGAGGCGGGAACATGATTGACTGGGAGTGTACCAAGGATGACGTCAGAAGTATCAATAGCTTCCTCAACTGATATTTTGTTCACACAACCACTACTAGTGGTTGAAGGCTTTGCTTGCAAGGGTTTGGAGGTGGATTTCCTTGAAGGTTTATGAGTTGGACGCCGTGGTGCCACCAACGCCTGAGGGCATTGTCGTAAGTAATGGCCTGGCAGACCGCACGTGAAACACACCCTGCCTGAATTGCTGGGAGCGGGATTACTTGATTGTACACCATCATTCCTGGGAGGAACAATGTGTTGAGGTGGATGGAATATATTGGTTGGTGGCCTCTGGAGAAGGTTTTGAGGTATGGCACTAGTTGGAATCCAAATT
This sequence comes from Bromus sterilis, assembly GCA_950022295.1. Classification (NCBI taxonomy): domain Eukaryota; kingdom Viridiplantae; phylum Streptophyta; class Magnoliopsida; order Poales; family Poaceae; genus Bromus; species Bromus sterilis. Next base: position 273,901,642 of record OX465599.1, on the reverse strand, counting down.
CGGCGTTTCTGAGGGGCTGAACTTGAAGAAGGAGCAAGCTCAAGAGCATGCTTGCGAGACTCTTCGAATACCTCATTGCCATACTCAGCTCTGAAGGATCTGTTGACTAAATCCTCAAAGGTGGGAAATTCAAGGAGGTTAAGATCATGACGAAGGATAGGGCTAAGTCCCTTACGGAACCTTGCCTGCTTTCTGACATCGGTGGTGATCTCATCTTGGGCATAACGAGCAAGACGGTTGAACTCCGTCACATACTCATGAATGGACATCTCTCCTTGAGTTAGATTGCATAACTCTTCCTTCTTGCGCTCCATTAACTCATCTAGAAGGTGGTACCCTCGAAAGGCATCACGGAACTCCTGCCAAGTCACTATGTGACCATCACGCTGCATCGCAACATAATTCTCCCACCATTCAGCGGCAACATCTCCCAGAAAGTATGTTGCGAATATAACTCGGTCATTGGGAGCAACATGTGTCGTATCAAGATTACGCTCGATGGAACGGAGCCAATCATCATCTTCAAGGGGCTCAGAAGAACATCGGAATACCGGTGGTTTCAGGAGGATGAAGTCCTGGATGCTGACCACCACATTGCGATGACGAGCGGTATTCTGCTCGATGAGCTCCAGAAGGCGTGTTTGATCATGTCGATTCTGCTCAGCTTCCATCATGATTTCCTCCGCAGAAGGCGGTGGTGGAAGTTCATCATCATTTCGATTCCGAACATGGTATCGATTCCGACGAACAGCACTATGAGTTCCACCTGACATCCTCTGTGATAAAAATCAACAATCAGAACAGGTTTAATGATGGAATCAAAGATAAGAGGACATGACTAGGAGGAAAAGATTGTAATGCAAAGGCAATGATTCCTAGAAACACGGAATAAATCGGGCAGCATAACGGCTACACCGGGATGAAAAATGAAACAACCTTAAAGAACTAATATGAAGAAGTTTATCCAATCTCTTCAAGGAACTCAAAATCACGAAGACTCTAGACAACCAGAATAGTCCTACGACTACATAGAAGCAATCAACGAGATGTTCTAGTAATACATAGATGACCCTAGTCCTATCTTCCCATAGAAAATATGAGGGTGACTCAGAACTTAGATCGATGAGGGTAAGGAGAAAATTAAGCCTTACGTTGTTCCCTTTATACCCAAGTAACTATATAACTATAGAATGCTAGACTCGACTTCGACCAAGGGTTTGATAATCCTACAGACAGTCCTTCTTTGATACCAAGTCTGTCGGGACCCGGAATATGTGTATGTAATTCCTGTTACAACACATTCATATGGAGAGCCGAGAGCCGTACCCACTTGTCTAAGCAGACATGGCCAAGCACAGAACGCTCTCGGAAAGCATCGAACGTGAGGGGCATTGTCGGGATCCGGGGTTTGCGTATGTAATTCCAGTCACAACTCAATCATATGGAAAGCCGAGAGTCGTACCCACTTGTCTAAGCAGACAAGTCCAAGCACAGAACACTCTCGGAAAGCATCGTACGTGAGGGGCATCCCATCCAGGCCGGATGATCAACTGAGATGGGTCCTCATCGCCCGCTCACAACTCTAAATGATTATGGGTGGTGAAATCCCATACTCATGGACAAGTCGCCTCAACCATATTATCGATTGAATTATAACACTTACATAAACAGACTCCAGCCCGATCACTTAGTCGGGGTCTCGGGCGGGCTCAATCATACAACAAAGTGTGCCACGTGACAGAATCACGAGCAATTGCATCGTGATGCCCCAAGCTGCGCACATCTAAGGGCCACTTGGTGTATAAAAGACCGCCGGCAAGAACACAACTAAGCTATCGAACCCCACACTAAGACATGCACGTTATAATCATACACGCAGCATACATGTCCAGTGTAAACAGAAGGTAATCACAAGGTGAACTCTACAAACTCATAGTCTTTATAATTTCTGCTAAACAGAGCAGACATTGTAGTTGTATTACAAGCAGAGATCACATGGTTGTGATCCAACATTACATCAAACATCAACGGAAGCAAATTATGTCTTAGTAAAGACAAGTTTAACAAATGGCTTAATAAGCCTGAAAGAAAACACAACGAGCCTCCAAAGGGCACAGGTTGCTGTCTGGAACTATACGACTTGGTCCACGTCGAGCTCGAGGTAGAGGCCACCATCAGGGTCAGTGGTCTCGTCTCTAAAACATAGAATAAGCAAACGTGAGTACAAAGACGTACTCAGCAAGACTTACATAGGAACTATACTACTCATGCACATGTATCAAGGCAAAGGGAGGTGGGGTTTCAATGCAGAAGTGCCAGCTTTGACTTGGCTAGTCCTGTACTACGATTACCAGAAAGAGGTAAGGAGCGTACACGAGTCCAAGTATCCAGTCTCCAACAAATACACCACTATGGTTACTTCCTCGACTTCCCCACGAGGAAGCACGCCACAGCACTCACGCTTATCTTGGCAAGTTTTAAAGTAACCATTGAAGTTGTCTATGATCAAGTAAAGGTCTCCAAGTAGTCCATAACCGCGAACACGGCTATTCGAATAGTTCATTAACCCTGCAGGGGTGTACTGCTACACACACGCCTCATCAGTTACCGCCTGGGGATGGACCCTTCAAGTGAGTACCGGCGAGGATGCTGCCACGACACTTCACTCACAGCACCATTTCTAGTCCTAGGGAGTCGCCTATTTGAGTTGGGACCATAATCGGAATCCGGCCGATTTTTCCGATGCGGACTCAAACGTTGTGTGACTGCCATCAAGCTCAACTCGATCATGATCACTTGATTCAACGAGCCCACAACCTACGTCCACCACTTACCTTGATGTACCTTCTTGAGATCGTTTAAAGCTCGAACTACTTGCGACTCCTGGACTTGGTCCGGGGTGAGGTACTAGGCCGAGAGGGGTCAGTGAGCCCAATGTGTGGTCGTACTCTTAGTCTTGGATAACAACACAAGAACTCGGGCTTAAGGCAGTGTTCAACGAGACAACCCACTGTGTACTCCTACACAGCCTCTCATCGTTCACCTTGTTTAGGTCAATTCACCAACACGTTACCACCATCATTCACATGATCACTACCATCCCGACTCACATCAAAGTAGCCTCATTGTAACCTCTAAGCATGCAATAAGCTGTAACAGTTGCAGGGTACACATGATATCAACCAACTCCTACATCTGCTAGGATTTTGGTTTGCTTACTACTGTGACAAAATGATAGGTCATGCAAAGGAATAGGTTCAACTAGCGGTAGAACGTATCATGGTGACATCCTAAACATGCATAAGCGAGAATGAGAGGGAACTGGGATTTTATCGACATGATCAAAGAGGGGGTGCTTGCCTTGCTGATGATCACGAGGTACTAGTCTTCTGACGTGAGGTTGAACTCGTCGCCGAGATCAACTCTACCAAGAAGATGCAAACACCGAAGCACTGGAAGTAAAGCACACATTCAAAATATTGCAATGCACATTCAATATGGCATGATATGATGATGATCATGGGTTTGTTGTGCTTCTTATGTCCATGTGAAGTGTATTGCATTGCAAGGGTGTAACGACCCGATCCCGAATGGGACCAAGTCTCTGTGATCTGTGCCAGTCCCTGGATCAATTTGCTGGCACACACAGTACTCGATGAATAACAGAATAAATCACATGTATTTTATTACATCGGAGAGTTCAAAATAAAGAAAAATTATTAAATTAGTATGGCTTAAGGCCATCAAAACTGCGGAAGCAATAGTAGTAGTAGTGGTCCATCCGACTCCACGGCAAAACGTTGAGTATAGGACAATAACCTATTCGCACCTTAATCACCGTCAGAGAAATCTGCAACAATCGTACAGCCCAAATAGGGTCAGTACTTTGAATGTACGGCAAGTCATACCAAGGAGAAGAAAATGAAGTCCTACAATACATGCATTTGTCTAGTGGAGCTTCTACGTTTCAATTTGCATAAAGCTAAATTTTTCCCTATAGAATAAGTGTTCCTAAAAATAATCTCAACAAAATAAATAAGCACAAGACAACCCATGGTAATTATGCCCAAAAAGATTAATTAAAGATGATGAGATTTCTCAAAATTACCATAGCTAGACGCTCAAATTGTCCAATACCGGGGACTCGGCTAATCGATTAGATTTATACGCTCTGCAGAGGTTTGTGCACTTTTCCCCACAAGACTCGACCACCTCCATTGGTATTTGCCACACTTCACTTTGTATGGAAACGGGAAGGTCGAGACATGGTCTTTTAGAAGAGTTTCCCTTACTCTGGCGGTGCCCATCCCACCTACCAACACTACGTTCGTAGCACCACCTAGCAAGAGTCACTACTACTAATTAACCAAGCCAGAGCCCATAATGTCTTGTGGCTGCACACATAAGCTTCTAGAAAATGACAATATGATAAAATCTCTTTAAGCCTGGGTGGCTTTCCGCAGTGATCCCTGGCCATCTCCAGGTCACTTAGGCATCTCCACTGGTTCCTCCAGGGTGCCTCCAACCATTCCACCCAGGTAGTTCATTGAGTTTAACTTGGTCCTGATTTACTACAAAGTCACTCATCTCATCTTGAATTCACTCCCCAATCCACGTCTACAATAGCATAGCACTACAATTTCCTACACGATGGTGACAAGTTAAACCTACCACAAATTGAACTACTGGGTTTGCATGAAAGTAAACTTCTACTTATGCACTCTAAGAAAAGGGTACTACATGCAATAAAAAATAGGTAAAGTGGAAAATGATCAAAGGTAGACTTGCCTGGTTGCTGCTGGTCAAACTCTAAGGACTGGAAATATTCTGCTTCGCACTCGGGGCAATCTAACGCAAACAAACAAGTGCATCCAATCAAAACATAATACAAAATAAAACGAAAACAATGCTTCGACAAACTTCGAAAAGAAAGAATAAATAAAGTTTTTTTTTGTAAAACAGAACAAAATTTTGTGTAAAACTTGTTGTTGAAAGTCCTAAGTGATATAGATAAATTAGGGTTTTCGATTTGCAAAAAAAAATCGGTCAAAACCGAGCTACGGTTATAAAATTATGGTCAAACGAAGTTTGAATTGAAATATGTTCAAACTCATATTTTAAAATTCCAAAATTTTGAAAATAGGTTTCCACGCGATAGCGGGATGAAAAAAATAATTAAACGCGGGATTTGGTTTCGTCTAAAACTAATATACGAGTAAAATAATATAGCTAAAACAATACTAGGGCTAAAATTTTAATCTAGTGAATGCTCTAAAAATAAATAAATAAATAAAACGTTTTTTTAACTCATCTTCTTCTACACAGGAAGAAACGTACACGTACTGTACGTGGTCGTCGGCGTCTTCTTCGTGGGGCGGCGGCTCCGGCGGGGATTGGCGGCGAGGGAGGTGTCGGGGAGGGGCGACTCGGCGTGGGGAAGCGCGGGGTGGTGGCGGCGGTCTCCGGCGTGGCTACGACGTGGCGGGGCGGCGGTGAACTCCGGCGAACTCGGGTGGGCGCGCGAGCTCCGGGACGCTGCTGTGGTGCACGAGAAGAGGCAAAAAAAATTCCATAAGATGCGCAACGACGAGGGCAACCGATTTCTAGAGTTTGGGGTCTCAAGACGGCTTAGCGGCGACGTGATCGACGCCGAGGCGGAGCTTGACCGGCGAACTTCGGCGAGCAAATACGCGAGCTACGGTACGGCTTTGGGCAAGATTTTTGGGGGCTTTGGACGAGTGGGAGGAGGGGCACGCAGGGGTGACTTATATAGGGGGGTGTCCAGATACGTGCTCCCGGCGACGAAAACCGGCAAGTGCGAAAATTCCGGCGAACTCTTTAATGGAGGATTAATGGGGGCTTTAATGGTGTCGGGGCGGAGAAGGAAGGTGCGGGGTACGCGGGGAAGGAAGGAAGGAAGGAAGGAACGGAGGGGCGCCTGGCTGGTGCGCTCATGGCGCTGCATGCAGGGCCGCTGCTGCGCGCTGTGTGCTGCGTGCTGCTGCGTGCTGTGTGCGTGCGCATGCACGTACGTGAAGGAGACGGGGTGGGGTGGGTGGCCTGGCTGGGCCGGCCAGCTGGCTGGCCTGGCGGCCGGAATTTTTTATGTTTTTTAACAAAAAATACCTCAAAAAAATACGTAATAAATTTTAAAAAAAATCTTATAAATATATAAGAAAATATTGTAAATTTTTCATTGTTAAAAAAAATACTATAAAAATATATTTCAAAAATAAGTTTAATAAAACTCTAATAAAACCTCAACAAATATATATATTTTTTTTTATAAAGCCTAGGATAAATATTCCTAGCTCAATGCAATTTTATAAAATGCGAAAATTTATTTATAAAGTCATTTGGAAAAATTAATAAATTCCAAAAGGAATTTTTAGGATTTATTAAATTCCCGAAATGCTTTATTAAAATAAAATAAATGCTCCAATATTTTCTTAACCCTTTTTATGTTGAAGAAGTCATGTTATCTTCTCTCTTGATTTTTTTATTGGGTTAAAATAAATTGGAAAGAAAATCCAAAAGATCCGATATGCAAATGGGAAAAAAAGTATGCACAAATGATTCTATTAACATCCAAATTTTTACAAAAATTGGGATTTACAAACCTACCCCCCTTAAGATGAATCTCGCCCTCGAGATTCGGGTTGGCCAGCAAAAAGGTGTGGGTGGTCCTGCTTGAGTTCTTCTTCTCGCTCCCAAGTGGCTTCTTCCTCAGTGTGGTGACTCCACTGAACCTTGCAGAACTTGATAACCTTGGTACGAGTGACTCTGTCCTTGGTGTCAAGAATTTTAACCGGCTTCTCTTCGTAGGTCAAGTCACTCCCCAATTGAATTGCTTCCAAGGGTACCGTGTCTCTCAACGGGATATCCTCCATCTCTGCGTGACACTTCTTCAACTGGGATACGTGAAACACATCGTGAACTCCAGAAAATGCTTCTGGCAATTCCAACTTGTATGCAACATCTCCTTTGCGTTCCACAATTTTGTATGGCCCCACAAACCGTGGTGCTAGTTTCCCTTTGACTCCAAATCTCTTGATTCCTCGAAGTGGGGACACACGAAGATATGCTCGATCTCCCACTTCGTATATTACCTCCTTGCGTTTTGCATCTGCGTAACTCTTCTGCCTGGACTGGGCTATCTTCAATCTATCACGGATCAATTTAACCTTCTCTTCGGAATCCCTAATCAAGTCTGGTCCAAACAATTGACGATCCCCAACTTCATCCCACATTAACGGTGTTCTACACCTTCTTCCATTTAGGGCTTCAAACGGGGCCATCTTCAAACTAGTTTGGTAACTGTTGTTGTATGAGAACTCTGCATAAGGTAAATTATCATCCCAACTGGATCCATAATCTAGTGCACAAGATCTCAACATGTCTTCCAGAATTTGGTTCACTCTCTCTGTCTACCCATCTGTCTGCGGGTGAAAAGCCGTGCTGAATTCCAGTCTGGTTCCCAAGGTTTCATGCAACTGGTGCCAGAATTTTGAGGTGAACTGAGTGCCTCTATCTGACACAATCTTCTTCGGGACTCCATGCAGACATACGATTCTCGACATATATATCTTTGCCAGCTTTGCACTCGTATAGGTGGTTTTCACGGGGATGAAGTGAGCTACCGTAGTCAAACGATCCACCACTACCCAGATAGAATCATATCCTGATCGAGTCTGGGGTAATCCAGTGATGAAATCCATGCCAAGTTTGTCCCATTTCCAATCGGGTATCGGCAAAGGCTGAAGTAACCCGGCCGGCTTCTGATGTTCTGCCTTCACTCTCTGACATACATCACACACCGCTACATATTCCGCAATATCCTTCTTCATACCGGTCCACCAGAATTTTTCCTTCAAGTCCAAATACATCTTGGTGTTGCCTGGGTGTATGGAGTAAGGCGAATCATGAGCTTCCTGAAGAATCAGCTTTCTGATCTCCGGGTTATTGGGCACGTAAATACGTTGTTCAAACCATAAGGTTCCATGTTCATCCTCACGAAATCCTTTGGCCTTTCCTTTGCCCATACTTTCCTTTATCTCAGCAATGCCTTTGTCCGTCTTCTGAGCCTCGCGGATCTTTTCCAACAATGTGGATTGAATCTCCAGAGTGGCGATAAATCCTTGAGGAACAATCTCCAATCGGAGATCTCTGAGGTCATCGCATAAATCTTGAGGTAAACCTCTTGCTATGAGGGTATTGACATAACTCTTCCGGCTCAAAGCATCAGCCACCACATTGGCCTTTCCTGGATGATAGTGCAATCTCATATCATAATCTTTAATGAGCTCTAACCACCTCCTCTGCCTAAGGTTCAACTCCTTCTGAGTGAAGATATATTTCAAACTCTTATGATCAGTGTACACATCACAACTATTCCCAACAAGGAAATGTCTCCAGGTCTTGAGTGCATGCACTACGGCTGCTAACTCCAGATCATGTGTGGCATAGTTCACTTCATGAGGTCGAAGCTGACGTGAGGTGTAAGCTACGACCTTTCCGTCTTGCATAAGGACACCTCCAAGTCCTTGACGAGAGGCATCACAATACACTTGAAAATCCTTATGTATATTAGGCAAAATCAGCACTGGGGCTGTAACCAACATTTTCTTCAATTCTTGAAAACTAGCCTCACATTCTTCTGTCCACACGAACTTGGTTTCCTTCTTCAACAACTCTGTCATGGGTTTGGAGATCTTGGAGAAACTCTCAATGAATCTCCGGTAATATCCCGCAAGTCCAAGGAAACTACGGATTTCAGTGACGGATGTGGGTGCAATCCATTCCGTGACTGCTTCAACCTTGGAAGGGTCCACTGCTATGCCTTCACCTGACACAACGTGCCCAATAAATCCCACCTCCTTCAACCAAAACTTACATTTACTGAACTTAGCATAGAGTTGATGTTCTCTGAGCTTCTCCAAAACTAAGCGCAGATGTTCTTCATGCTCCTCTTCATTCTTGGAGTAGATCAAGATATCATCTATGAATACCACAACAAACTTGTCCAAAAACTCCATGAATATCTTGTTCATCATACTCATGAAATATGCAGGGGCATTGGTCAAACCAAATGACATGACTGTATACTCATAAAGTCCATATCTGGTGGTGAAAGCGGTCTTGGGTATATCTTGTTCTCGAATCTTCAACTGGTGGTATCCAGATCGAAGATCAATCTTGGAGAAAACACTAGCTCCTTCCAGTTGATCAAACAAGTCATTGATCATTGGTAGTGGATACTTGTTCTTGATAGTCACCTCATTCAATGAGCGGTAATCCACCACCATTCTTAGGGTTCCGTCTTTCTTCGCCACTAAGAGCACTGGGGCTCCCCAAGGTGATGAACTCGGACGTATATACCCTTTCTCCAACAACTCCTCAATCTGTTTCTTAATTTCTTCCAGGTCGTTTGCGGGCATTCTATACGGTCTCTTGGATATTGGTCCGGTGCCTGGCAACAACTCAATCAAGAACTCAATGTCTCGATCCGGTGGCATTCCGGGCAATTCCTCCGGGAATACATCAGGGTACTCCTTGACTATCGGCACTTCCTCCAGGCTAACCCCCTTAAGTGAGTATACCTGGACCTTTCTAGGCTTATGCTTGGACACATAGTTGATCCTCTTTCCCTCTGGAGTGGTGAGAGAAATCGATCTTCTAACACAGTCAATGTTGCCTTCATACTTCGACATCCAATCCATGCCTAGAATGACATCTAATCCTTGTGACTTCAGGATGATCAGGTCTATGGGGAAAACATGCCTGCCAATGGCGAGGTTCAACTGGGGACAACCTAAACCTACCGCCATCTCGGCTCCCGGGGAACTCACCATAATGGGCATACTAAGGGTCTTGGTAGGAAATCCATACTTATCCACAACTACCCTTGATATGAATGAATGCGATGCACCATTATCAAAAAGAACTAATACCGGATGAGAGTTTAGGAGAAACTTACCAAACACTGCATCTCGCTGTTCATAGACTTCCTCCACATTGACATGGTTCACTTGTCCCTTGGCGAAAGGATTTGGCTTCTTGTTTCCAGAATTTCCATAGCCATTCCCATTCTTGTTCTCAGGACAATCTGTTGAATAGTGTCCTTTATTGTTGCACTTGAAGCAGGTGATCTGACTCAGATCCTTCCTCACTGGTGCAGTATTGTTGGGACGGTGTTGATTCCCATTTCCTCCATTTCCATTCCTAGGGCCACCATGATTGTTTCCATGGTTCCCATGCTGAGAATGGCCTCCATGGGTATGATGGTTGTGTCCTCCAAACTTGTTGTGTCCTGATCCACCATATCCTGAGAATGGTGCGGGACGGGGCTTCTGCTGAGCTCCAGAATGAAACTTTCCCTGACCGTACTTCCTCTTGTGATTCTCCATTATCTGATGCTTGCCTTCAAGAGTGATAGCCTTGTCCACCATCTCTTGATAATTAGCAAAAGTTGCCACCGTCAGTTGAACGCCAAGCTCATCATTTAGTCCCTCCAGAAACTTCTCTTGTTTAGCGGCATCCGAGGCCACATCTCTTGGAGCATAACGGGACAGCTTGTTGAACTCCTCCACATATTCTGCCACTGAACGACCTCCTTGGCGTAAGTTGCGGAATTCCCTCTTCTTGAGACTCATAGCTCCAGCTGAAACATGAGCCGTGCGGAAGGCCTGCTGGAACTGATCCCAAGTCACATTAGCCATGGGGTATGTGGTGGTATAGTTATCCCACCATGCGGCTGCAGGTCCATCCAGCTGGTGCGAGGCGAACCTCACTTTCTCCCCATCAGTGCATCCAGCGGTTGCCAGCTTCCTTCCCATATTACGAAGCCAATCATCAGCAACAATCGGCTCTGGGCTGCTTGAGAACAAAGGTGGGTTCAATCTTAGGAAACGGGTGATACTATCCACCGGAGGCGGTGGTGGTGGAGGTGGTGGTGCGTTGTTGTTGGTGTTCATGTTCTGCATCAGAAGCTGCATCAACTGGTTTTGGGTCTGAAGCAACTGCTCTAGGCCGGGGATTCCACTCCCTGATCCACTTCCGGAAGGGTCCCTTCTTGGTGGCATCTGTTGGGTTAGAATAGATGAGATATAGAGGGAGAAAAGGGCCTAAGGGGAAAACACTACCCATATGCAAAAATGATGGCAAGGTTTCAATTCAATTCACTCAAATCAAGTTTCAAACAAGCAACCTAAGATAATCCATGTCACAAAGTCGACATGGTAATAAAAAAATCGGTGTATTTACGTTACTTTTTGACATGTGATTCATGGTATTTCATCGAGTACTGTGTGTGCTAGCATACTGATCCAGGGATAGCACAGAAGCACAGTAGACTTGGTTCCTTTTGGGACCGGGTCGTTACAAAGGGTTTAAGTTGGAATAGCATTAGTGATTTATTTGAATTATATCAAATGATCCATATAGCAAAATGCTACTGGTTCCTCAATATAAACAATTCAAACATGGTTGAAAGTTTGATATTTGGATAGAGCATTTTATTCTGATCAATTTTCATATAAAAATCATTTCAATCTGAGTTACGGTTTAAAAGTTATTCAAATTCAAAGTTTAGGCCATTTTCTGTAATTTCTTAATAATTTAAATGATTTAGTATTAATGCGTCAGGGTGATGTCATGATGACGCAGGGGATGGCCTGACAGGGGGGTCCCACTGGTCAGTGACTGGGGATTAAAACTCGTTTTAATTAAGTTGACAGTGGCTTAATTAGGGGCATTGGGGCCACTGTCATAGACTGGGGGGTGATTAGCGAAGGGATTAGGGGGCCCTAATGGCTAGGTCGTCGCCGGCGACACTGTTCTCGCCGGAGCTTCGCCGGAAAGTGGGATTCGATCACGGGAGAGAAGAAGGAAGGCACGGGGAAGAAGCTTGGGGTCGCACGCATTCAACCGTGCCATTGGGGCAAAGCGGGGAGGCCCGTGGCCACGTCCACGACGACGAGGGCGGCTGCCGAAGCTACTGACCATGGCGATCGACGAAAAGGAGCACGAGGAGGGGATCTAGGAGGGGGGAAACGTCGAGAAGCTTACGAAGAATGCGGTGACGCACTCGGGGAAGCCGGAGGGAAGCCGGGCGCGACGAATTTCTCGCCGGAAACAATGGCGGACGGCGGCGATTCTTGGAGCTTGCGACACCTCGGCTGGTCCTCGCGTCAAATTAGAGTTGCGGCTCGAAGTGGGCGTCGCCGGGGAATCGTCTAGACACGATTGTAGCGCCTGGGGGGCTCGGTGGCCGTGTGGTTTTGACGTTGGCGCTCCGCTGAGGCTCGGATCTTGCGAGGGAGGAAGATAGCAGCGGAGGAAGATGGCTCCAGAGGGGGGGAAAGGAACCTGGCTCCTTCCAAGCGTCTCCAGGCGAGAGAGATAGAGGAGGGGAGGGTCTCTGTGCTGGCCAAGCAGGAGCTGGCGCACATGCCTAGCGCACGGCGTGCCCAGCGCTCCTTCTGGCAAGGAGGAAGAAGACAAGGGGGTTGGGTCGGGCCAGATGGGCCTCACACTAGGCGACAGGTAAGCCTCTACCTTCTGTTTTACTTCTTTTTGTTTTCTGTTAATTTTTTTTGCTCCTAGAAAAATAGCCAGAGCATTTAATAAAAATTCCCAAGAAATTTTATAAAACCTAGGTGACCTTATATTAGTCAACCCCAAGTTTTGGGAATTTTTGAAATTCAAATTAGTTGAATTCCAATTCAAATATGCAATTGATTTAATTTCCAAGCTACTGTTTGGATTTTTGAAAAATCTATGAGCAGGGGATTAATCCCAAATCACTTTTTATTTAATTTATTTAGGGCTTTTCTTTTCCCCATTTCTTTTTCTTTTGCAATTTTTTTCAAGATGCTAAAATGCAACTAGGCTTAAGCACAAACCTAGGTCAGGGTCTTGACAGGCATCCCATCCAGGCCCGGATGATCATCTGAGATGGGTCCTCATCGTTCGCTCACAAGTCTAAATGCTTATGGGTGGTGAAATCCGATACTCATAGACAAGTTGCCTCAACCATATTATCGATTGAATCATAGCACTTACATAAACAGACTCCAGCCCGATCACTTAGTCGGGGTCTCGGGCGGGCTCGATCATACATAAAAGTGTGCCAAGTGACAGAGTCACGAGCAATCGCATCGCGATGCCCCAAGCTGCGCACATCTAAGGGCCACTTAATATATAAACGACCGCCAGCAAGATCACAACCAAGCTATCGAAAACGCACACTAAGACATGCACGTTATAATCATACACGCAGCATACATGTCTAGTGTTAACAATAGGTATCATCACATTACTCTACAAAGTATATCTTTATTGACTTACATAGAGTACACAAAGAGATCATGAGTCTATGATCCAACATTACATCAAAAAACGGAAGCAAATTAGGTCTGAGTACAGACAAGATTAACAAATGGCTCAGAGAAGCCTTGTTCAACATAAAGGCCCTTCCACGAGGGACCAGCCTGTTGTCTGGAACTATACTAACTTAGTCAACGTCGAGCTTCAGGAAGGTGACTCCATCAGGGTCTGGGTTCTCCTCTAAAACATAGAATAAGAAAACGTGAGTACAAAGTCGTACTCAGCAAGACTTACATCAGAACTATACTACTCATGCTCAAGTTCCAAGGTAAAGGGAGGTGGGGTTTGTAATGCAGAAGTGCCAACTTTGACTTGGCTAGTCCTGTACTATGATTACCAGATTGAGGTAAGAAACATACTCGAGTCCACTACCAAGTCTCAAACCAATACACCACTATGGATACTTCCTCGACTTCCCCACGAGAAAGCACACCATAGCACTCACACTTATCTTGGCAAGTTTTTAGAGTATCCGTTCAAGTTGTCTAATGATCAGGTACAGGTTCCAAGTAGTACATAACCGTGGACGCGGCTATTCAAATAGTTTTGTTAACCTTGCAAGGGTGTAAGCTACACACACATGACCATCGGTTACCGCCTTTTGCTCGCCACCATTCAAGGGGTGACAGCGAGGATGTTCACCATGAAACTTCGCTCACAACCGGTCTATTCCAGGAGTCGACTATCTGAGTAGCCCCGCTCAAGAGTCCGGTCGGATCAACGATACAGACTCAGACAATGTAGGCAACCGAGACGCCATCTGGGGATGGTTTCACTGCCTCCCAGATCCACCCACATATCTAAGATGATGCAACATTTCACTCACTCTTTTTTCTATGCATATTCCAAATGGAACACCCGAACTAATGTGACTCCTGGACGTCAACACGGATTGAGGTACTAGGACGAGAGGGGTCAGTGAGCCCAATGTGTGGTTGTACTCTTTGTCTTGTATTACCATACAAGAACTCAGGCTTAAGGCAGTGTTCAACGAGACAACCCACTGTGTACTCCACCACAGCCTCTCATCGTTCACCTTGTATTAGGGTAGATTCACCAACACAGATTCACCTTCATCAACACCATGATCACTTCCATCCCGACTCACATCAAAAGTATCCTCATTGTAAAATCTAAGAATGCAATAATCTTTAACATTTGCAGGGGCCACATGATATCAATCAACTCCTATGTCAGCTAGGATTGTGGTTTGCTTACTAGTGTAACAAGATGATAGGTCATGCATCGGATATGGGTTCAACTATGCGGTAGAATCGATAACAAGGTGATCATCATAATCAATGCATAAGCGAGATTGAGAGGGAAATGGGTTTCTATCGACATGATCAAAGGGGTTTTCTTGCCTTGCTGACAATACACTGGTTTATCGAACTTCTGCTTCAAGGGGTGACCTCCGTCTCGGATACACTGTTACCGGAACAATCATCAACAAAGGGGGGCAACATCAAAAGTAAATGCACAAGCACATGATAAGTTGTGACATGATGTATAGGGTACTGGTTTGTGGCATATTCAATTTAATTGAAGTGTATTGCAAAGGATTTGCAAATTCAAACTCCAAATTCAAATTCAAATTAATCCATATGCACATTTTCTACTGTTTCCCCATTTTAAAATGGTCAAACATGAAAACAAAGTGCATATTCTTAATCCTTGCATTTTTTGATATTTTTTCATATATTATTTGTTTAATTTGGAGTTAGTATGAATTTTCTGTTAATTTCCAAAGTTTAATCTATTTTCTGCAATTTCTGGTTTTTCTTTTAAATTAAAAACCATTTACTGCGTCATGCTGACGCAAGGGTGACATCAGGGGGGCTTTGACCAGGGGGACCCACTGGTTAGCCTCTGTGGGGTTAATCCCCTCTGTTTAACAAAACAGAGAGGGGGTAGGGGCCATGGAGCCCACCTGTCAGTGGGGTGGGGTGATTAAGGGCTGATTAGCCATTAAGCTAATCGGCCACGTTACGGCTGCCAGCGGCGCCCTCTGTACGCGGAGGTGTGTCGCCGGAACAAGGTTCTCGGCCATGGGGGTGGAGGCGGAGAGCACCAGCGTGTGCCTCGTGCCCTCCCGTATCCAGTGGAGCTAGCAAGGGGGCCCTAGGAGGCCCGAGGCCACGACGGCGACGAAACCCGTGGCGGACGGAGCATGGACCTCGACGAATCGGCGACTGGGGCCTCTAGGGGGAGCATGGGAAGGCGTGGAAGAAAGGGAAGCTCGGCGGAGCTTGGTCGAGGCACATATGTAACTTTATGGTGTTGCTATGCTGAGTTTGCTGGGATCCTGTAGGGCAGCTCACGAGGTCTAAACCATGAAGAACAAAGAGGGGAGGAGAACATCACATGGCTACTGATCACGGACCCATGGTCCAAGGAAAACTACTCACGGCACATCCAGGAAGCGTCCATGGTGGAGGGGAAGCTCCTGGAGGTCAATCCTCCCTCCGGCAGGGTGCCAGGAAGAGGTCTGCTGGCGCTCCCGATCTTGGAAACGCGGCGGCGGCGGAACAGAGGCGAGATCGCGAAAAAGGGTTCCGTCTTTGGAGGTTTCATGTCACGGGGAATAAATAGGCGAAGGGGGCCACCAGGGAGGCCACCAGTGGTCCAGGCGCCCCCCTGGCGCGGCCAAGCCCTAGGCCGCTCTAGGTGGCCGACTGGGTCCCTGCTGGTGGCCCTTTGGCCCCACTTTGGTGATTCCGGAAGGTTCCGTTGCGCAAATTTTTTAAATCCATTTTTTCTCGAATTTTTGGAGCATTTTTAATATGAGGGAAACCTGGAATAGAAAAACAGCAGAAAACAGGAACTGGCACTGTGGTGCACTGAGTTAATCAGTTAGTCCAAATATGATCAAAAGTGTATGAAAGTGTATCTAGATCATAGCAATATCACACAAGACATGCATGGAGCAAGCACAAATTATACATACGTTTGGGACGTATCAACATCCCCAAGCTTAATTACTGCTCGTCCTCGAGTAGGTAAATGATAACAAGCATAATTTCTGTGGTGACATTCTAGCAACCATATAAGAACTTTGAAAAGTAAAGCAATCAAGGTATGTGATTCAATTCAAGTCATAACAGGCAAGAGTTTATATTAGCATTGAAAAAAGCAACAAAAGCTTAGGTGCAAGAGCTCTTGTTGTCCGTGACTTGAATGTCTCCAAATGGTGTTTGCGTGCAAGAAGGGGGATATGGGAATACGAGGGAAAAAATTATTTTTGTTGAGAACTCAATCTACTAAAGTTTCACACTTGGTCTTCTTTGGAATCTTATCTTGACTCGTCCCTAGACCACTAGCCAGGTACAAGTCCATTTGATCTACTCCTTTACGATATTTTGAGCACTCATGCAATGGATGAGCGTAAGCACGAGAGTTGACACTTAGGATGGCAAAGAGAGAAGTATGGTGGAGGAGGAAGACAAAAAGGGTGAGAAGGGCTCGCATCAATGACGACAATCATAGGCGAGAAGTCCAAATGATAGATTTGATGTGAGGAGTAGGGATTGCCATGCAACGGATGCACATACGAGCTAAGAAAAGCTCTCCGATGGAACTACTGGGGGTGCATCCAACTTGACCGCTCATGAAGACCTAGAGCTCGTTTGAGGAGGCTCATCCTTGGAATATGCAAGCCAAGTTCTTATAGTGTGAAGGTCCCCACATAGATATATGCATAAATGATCATCTCTATGGAGTACAAGGATAAGAGGGAGAAGTAGTGGGGATCTTTCAAAAGGAATAGTAGTGTTGCCCCTTTCTCTCTTTTTATTTCTTTTTATCCTTTTTCTATTTTTTGTATTTTGGCGGCCTTAATGGCTCTTTCTATTTAACTCTCATTTGTCCTCTTTGGGATCTTTTATTTTGTCCACTTTGGGATCTTTTCCTCACTTAAGGGCAACACTCTATTTTACAAGAAGGTATAGAAGATCTTTCACACTTTACAAGGTACTCAAACATAAAGAAGATGTAGCTATCATGATGTATGCAAACGTATGCCTCGTCGGTGTAGCAGGAACATGTATGGCATGAAGATCAAGTCATGAAGAGGTGGATGTTGCATGGCAATATATCTCGGAAAGGCTATGCAAATTCCTTGATAGGTAGGTATGGTGGCTGTTTTGAGGAAAGATATAAGGAGGTTTATGATGACAGAGCGTATCATGCCAAGGGTTTGGATGCACCATCGAAGCTGGACGCCAACTCTCGAAGTGAGAAGACGGCAATGCACGGTACTGAAGAGGCTATCAAATATGAGGAGGTGGAAGTGCCAACTTTCAATACTTACATTAGTCCGAAGAACTCATGCACTTATTATCAGTAACTGTCAATCTAATAAGGATGTTCACAAAGAGACAAGTACCCCGAGGAGGAGTGTATGGGGTTTTTGTTATCCTTGTGCATCCTCGACTCATGGTACGTGAGTGTACTCTAATATCTGATCCCTCCAAAGATTAGTGATCCATCTAGTAGCTAGAATTCTCAACTAATTTTGTAGGTTTTGGAAATAAACACGGATTGCCCAAAATACGACACCTATCATTAATAGGCTAGAGCTCTTGACACCAAAAGTTCAAACATTACTCACAACAATACCTCAAAACTCTTGAAAGTTACTACTAAAATTAAATAGCAACCTCAATTACCTACTTTCAAGACAAGACACAACTCAGTGCAACAACCAACTCTCTTAACAAGATAAGCATGAAAACTAAAGAGAATTCCAGCAACAACTAAACAAAAGCCAAGGATCTTGAAAAAGACAAACTAAAACTAAAACTAAACATGGCAGTACCTACGAAAAGATAAAGAACACACAACAGAGAAAGATAAGCATGAAAAATCCTATGATGTGTTCTAGATTGGAGTGGAGCGTGTTTCTCTCCCACACAAAGTAAGCTGGGGTCTAACTTGTTATGAACAGCAAGAAAAACTAAAGAAAACTAAAAAGTAAACCTAAGAGCGAGACGCTCCAAGCATAGCACATAACGCCTGAAGTGATAAAAATATAGTGAGACAAAGGACGAACTGATGATTGTTGATGGAGAAGGGGATGCACAGGGGCATCCCCAATCTTAGACGCTTGAGTCTCCTTGAATATTTATTGGGGATGCATGAGGTCATCCCCAAGCTTGAGCGTTTGACACTCCTGGATCTCCTTTCATCATCTTCCCTCGCACACTTGAAAACTCCCTTCATACATAACTCATCATAAGCTGATTAGAGAGGTTAGTACCCTTAATAAAATAATTTTCCCCACTGGAAATAAAGATATTATTTAATAGCTACTGTTTCTCAAGATTTTCAAAAGTTTTTTTCAAAGAAAAATCAAGCTTAAGGTTTGCAAAAGTAAGGAAAGGAAAAACGTGGCAGAATCTGTGAAAAACAGAACAACAGGTAGTAAATAAATTTTTTGGGGTACTTCTGCAACTCAAATAAAAAAACTCAGAACATACGAAAGTTTCTCAATTGTATAGAGCATGCTTTTTAAAAAAATCAGCTCAAAAATATCAACTGGTGATTTGTTTCGATTTTTTCCGTCAAGCAGACAGAATCTGTTTTCTGGACAGCATGTCACAACTTTTGCTTCCCTTATCATAAGAGGCTATAACTTGGCACAAAGCTTGAAAATACAGATACCATAATGTTGCTACAGTAGTAACAATCATCAAGACCACTAAAAACATAAGTATAAACATCTTGGGTTGCCTCCCAACAAGCGCTTTCTTTTACACCTTTAAGCTAGGCAAGAAGGTTTTAAAAGATGCTCTCATAAAAATAAGGATTTGAAGAAAAAGAGAGCATCAAGAAGAAAATATGAAACACGTTTAAGCCTAACACACTTCCTATGCCTAGGAATCTTGTAAGAAAATAAATCAAAGAAGCACAACAAGACAATCATAAGAAAGTGGAACAAGAACAACTTCAAAACTTTCAACATGAAGAGAGGTGTTTTTGTAACATGGAAGTTTCTACAACCAAACTTTCCTCTCTCAAAGTAATTTTCAGTAGTATCATGAACAACATAAAGAATATAACTATCACATAAAGCATGTTTTTTATAACCTACAAGCACACGTGTATTGTTTTCAACATGTTTTTTAGGATCATAAGATAAATGCAACCCATCACATCGAGCCTTAATAAGAGCACAATTCTCCAGAATATGAGTTGGAGATTTCAAAAGGATAATAGGACAATCAAGTATGGGTGAAATATCAACAATATCATGCTTAACATAAGGAACTATAGCAAGTTCATCTTCGCAAGCATAATCCATATTGGCATCATGGCCATCAACAAAGCAAGTATCAAGATCTTCAGAAAGGGATGTATCAAGTGAGTCCTCGGAATCATGGGATTCCTCATCAAAGAAATCATTGGCCTCTTCTTGGGCAGCAAGCATTTTTTTTTAAATCCTCAATATAATTATTGCAAACATAATTCTCAAAGCAATAAGCAAGAACTGCAAAGTTTTCAAACTTGTGAATAGTATCGTACTACTTTTCAATCAAAGAAGCAATCTCATAAGCACCCTTAAAAGCAACAAACTCTTCAATCTTTTCAACATAAAATTAATCATAAACACCTTTAGCATAAGAAGATAAGATCTCATTCTCATTAAACTGACATTGGAAAGGAAGTTGTTTACGATCTATATTAGAGAAGCAAGTAAAATCATAAATGTGGCATAAACACTCAGCATAGCAATAAGACGTTTGTATTTGGTCCCATAAGTGTTTCCCTTTCTGAGAGAGGCGGTGACGCGTACAATGAGCATGCTCATCCAATGATTTTCCCTCAACCAAGTCGGTTGGGTTTTTAGCGCGAGCACAAATTGATCGAAGATGATCCAAGTGAAATATGTCCATCCTACCATATTTGGGTGGTTCCACACCCATGGTAAAGATAGCATAAGTAGGCAAAGCAAGACAAAGGCAAAAGGTAGCAACTATTTTATTGGTTTTTGATAAAGGACACTAAGACAAAAACTAAAAGGTAAACTAACAAGACTAAAAAACAAAGGTAAAAGATAGTGTGCAAGTCCCCTATCTTAGTACTCGGAGTCCCCGGCAATGGCGCCAAAAATTTGCTTGATACTCTCTCCTCGTTGGTTACCCCAAGTGGACGGTGAGATGTAGGATAGCGGCAAATTTCCCTCGGTGACGATACCAAGGTTTGTCTTCAGTAGGACTCCGAAGATGATAAGTAGGTGTCAACGACGCAACTGATGTGGACCAGCACACAACACAAATAACTTTGCTTCCCAACGAGTACAGAGAGGTTGTCAATCTCTCCGGCCTTGATGTTCACAAAGGATCAACACAACACATAATAATGATAATGGTGATGGAAACTAGAAAGTAAAAGCAGGAAAATAAAGGAGCGTGGAAATAGTGATGAGAATATGGACTGGGTCCCGTGATGTTCACTAGTGATGTCTCTCTCCCAAAAGACGATAAAACTGCTATGCGAGGTAAATAAATTACAGCTGGGCAATTGAAAGGATTAAAAACGCACCGCAATGCTAACTATGCTACAAAGAAAGTACGAGGCTCAAAAGCACGGGAGGTACACCAAAATAAGTAGACCGAAATCCAACTGCACTACTACTAATCATCCACCTTGAGATATCTATCCAGAACATCTTGCTGGTATTAAGTTGCGAACCCCACCCAAACTGTAAACCCAAAGCAACAAACAACTGCATTAAAATGCACCTTGCGTCAAGTAAACAATCCTTGCAACCGCGGTTACAAGCACCGTTGTTTTCCCCCTTGTGGCAACATCCAATCCCCTAGACTCATGTTTCTGTCACTCAAGCGTGTCATCGGGGGGCATGAACCCACAATCGAGCACAACGTCCCCTCTTGGATTCACTACCTACTACTTGGCCAAAGCAATAAACAACAATGAAGAACATGCAAGAATTACTTAGGAACAAAAGTATAACATATAAGAACCAAATATATTACTCAATCACAATCTGAACATAGTCTCATGATGTCTACACACGCTTCTATTCTTGTAGACTATGTTGGGCCTCCAAGCACAGAGGTTTGTAGGACAGTGATGACCCACAACCGTAAGGGATCTATTGCAGCGTTTTCGATAAGTAAGAGTGTCGAACCCAACGAGGAGCAGAAGGTAATAGCAAGTGACTTTGGCAAGGAGATAACTGCAAGCATTGAAAGATGAGTTTTTAGGGGGTTTCTTGGTATAAGAAACAGGAAAGTAAAAACGAGCAAAGTAAAGGCACTGGAGAGTAACGAGTGGCCCAATCCTTTCTGAGCAAAGGAGAGGCCTAGAAACTGAACTTATAAAGGCTAAAGTGTTCTTGAGGACACACGGGAGAGGTAGTCATGTGCTTTCGCCATATTCTGTATCGGTACTATGTGATGTGTTGATAAGTGTTGAGTGGGTGGATCTATGCTAGTACACCCTCTAGACTAAGATAAGTGCACTCTTATGATTAAACACCTTGCAAGCATCCGCAAATACAAGATAGTAATTAAGGCAAAAGCCTAACCATAGCAATACGATCGGTGATCCATTGTTCCCTTGTGCAAAAGCGTGCAAACTGGGGTTTAGGTTTCTGTCACTCCGGCAACCCACTGTAAGCATTCTTTGTACACAATGTATTCCCCTAGGTCCTTGATAAGGCGAAGTGTTGAGTGTTCGACTCACACAACACCACTAGGAAAATAACAACACAACTTAAATATCAAACAACACATATTACTTCAACATCATATGACTACTAACAACTAGACTTCTCCCATGTCCTCAAGAACTAAAGTAACTACTCACAAGACATAAAAGAGATCATGATCAGTGGGGATAAATAGATGATAAACAATCTGGACACAATAATATTTCTCCAACAAAACTCAATAGCATTCACCACAAAGTAGTAATCAACACTGATAGAGTAGAGAGGATAGATAGTACGGATTACAACACAAGTTGCAATTGTGATATGAGATTGGATGGAGGTGGAGATGGTGCTGATGATGGGGATGATGTTGATGATTATCTCGATGATGCCCGTGACGATGGCGATGGCGATGATATCCCCTTCCGGGAGGTGATCTCCCCAGCGGAATCTGCCCGCCAGAGATGGCTTTTCTTCTCTATAGGTTTCCGCCACGGAGCAGCGGCGGAACTCCGTAAAACCCCCTTTTTAGGGTTTCTGGAAGATGTGCGATATATAGGCCAGAGAGGGGAACCGGGAGTGGTCCCAGGGGCCTAGGCGCCCTCCCGGCGTGGCCAGGGTGGGGGCCGCGCCAGGTGGCCGCCTGGGCACCCTGTGGCCCCCCTCTGGTCGCTCTTTTGCGTGTCTTCGTGATCCTTCTGGAAAATAGCCTCCGTCGATTTTCAGGTAATTTGGAGGTATTCTTCTTCAGCAACTCAGCGTCCACTTTTTACCGTTGAATCCTGCGTCTGCTGCTTCGGCACCGGAAAGTTGCAAACTGTGTAAAATAGGCCAAAACAACATAAGAATAGCATCATATCATGAAATATATCAATGAATAAGAAAGAATTACTATATAAAATAGTGATGCATTTTGGACGTATCAACTCCCCCAAGCTTAGACCTCGCTTGTCCCCAAGCGATTACTGAGCTCGGTAAACCTGTCCACAAGTTTAGAGAGTGAAGTGTCGATAAATAGAATACAGACAAGAAGCATCAAGGTTTCTTCATCAAACTCAAGAATCCCCAACAGCAACCTCAACTCATAAGGCCCTTATGAGAAAGTAATAACAATTATAATCAAAAGTAGGGCTGAGGAAACTCATCAAATTATGGCAAACATATCCTTGGTCAAAGGACAACTGATAACTTTTACTGTTGCTCTTTCTTTCTAATAAAACACTTTGAAGCTTTTGAAAGAACATGTTATTAGTCATGAAGTGTAAATGCTAACACAAAGGAAGATGCTTGCTTGGCAAAAGCTTTCGAAAACAACTTACTTATCAAAAGATAATGTCAACAAGGATGAGGCAAGGCAAAACTTAATGCAGCTCTATATAGATGAATCCTCATCAACATCAAATGTCTGTTCTCTTAGAGAAAGGAAGGAAGTGGGTCAACTGACTCAACATGAAGGTGGATGAAAGGCCTTGTTAAGGGCAAGCAGGGAAAACTCATGTGCTATCCTTAAATCAAACAGAATAAAAATAGATTTTGGGGCGGTGCATAGTTTGTCAACGAATGCTAATAGATAGCTCAATTACTTCTCAAGATGGATAAGTTTCGAGGAACGGCTCCCAAGTGGGGATGATCACATCCCCTTAATCTCCTTTGTTTATCACTGCCAAAGTTTCTGATTTCTCATAGACCAAGCGTGAAGGAGGGTTTGTTTGTTATATTATCTTTTGAGTTGGGCGCACCCATGCCAGTTCCTCCTCGTATTATGGGTTTGCAGATTAGACATGCAATCCCGGGGTAAAACTTGTCCAACTTAAGAAGATCATGAATTACCTACTACTTCCTCATGAGCTAAACAAGAGGCACAAAACAGAAGATTTTGAACATTTAAGGATAACACATAAATTCTATACTTATAGGAGTGGTAAGGGAATACCACGAATAGGAAGGTATGGTGGACTCATATGGAAGGTGTTGGTTTCAGGGTATGGATGCACAAGCAGAAATCTACTTGGCAAAGAGTTTGGCTAGAAAAGGCTTTGAGAGAATAGACAATTGATGCTAATTTAGATGCAAAACATATAAGGCATAAACATTAAGGTAAGCATAACACATCAAGTTGTCTTACTTGTCAACATAACACTTCAAGCATAATAACATAAAGGTTTTGGCTATGTCGCTACTTTTGAAAACATGCATGTTGTCATGACCAAAGCTATGTTTCCCAAAATTAAATAAAGTTTTCAAAGCCATACCTGATATAAGGTCAATACTCCCCATAAGAATCGTCATATGAGGCCGATTGCGCGAAGAGAATACCGAGTGCAGCGAAGGAACCAATAGACTTCTCATTAATATTCCATTATAGACGACTCCACACTCATGGATACAATCTCTCCACAGACGAAGTGATAGACCTCGATGCAAACACCTATTTCATATAATAACTTCCCTAGACATGATATGACTCTACTTGACTCTAAAAGACTAAGATAAAGATAAAGATACCGGGCACTCCCCCAAGCTTGGAACAAGCCAAGGGGATGCCATTACCCGAGGAGATTTACTCCTCATTCTTGTTCTTCTCAGTCAGGTACTCCTTGGCGAAGCGCTTCCATGGTAGCTCCTCTCCAGTCTCGAAGGACATTCCCGTCTCCAGGATCCTGCACTCAGCACCTAAACCCATGCGCAGAAACTTTAGTTCATACTCATAGTTCTGGTTGTGCAGATCATAGATTTGTGCTTGGAGCCCGTAAACTTTTCTTCTAGTGCGGACAAACTTGACCACATCTCCTTCATCTCTTTCTTATGGGAAGCCTCGATCTCGTTCCTGATGTCGAAGTTGGCTTCAACACCACGCTCCACCATCTTCTTGAACTTGAAGACCTCATGTTCCATCTCCTTCAGCCACTCCTCGGTGCTCCCCTCCATGACTGGTCCCTTCAGATCTTCCTTGTGGAGAACATCGTCCTCCACACGAAGGACCTGGGGGTGCTTGTTCACCTCAGCGAGGTAAGGGTTGATGACGTTGACGACGAACTTGTCCTTGGGGGAACTTGGGGAAGCCATGGCACCTAGGTCTAGCTAAAAGATTTCCTGGCAGAAACAGATTGAAGAGAAAACACACGAAATCACGAGATACGTTGCCGGAACGATCCGGGCAAATATATAGCAAAAATTTCTGCAACAAAGGGAAGGTAACGAGCCAAAGTGGGGTCGGAGACGGACTCCTGGGTGCCTAGGCGGCCTCCCGGCGCGGCCAGGAGGTAGGCCGCGCCAGGGGGGCGCCTGGGCCCCCTGGAGATCCTCTCCGGCTCCACTTAGGCCTCGAATTTTCCTAATTTTGCAAAAACTCATAATATGGAACTTTTATGGCGGTTCGCGATGTTTCCTTACCGTAATACATACCTTTTCTTATTCTGCTTCTGTCGGTGTCTGAAACAGGGTTGCAACATGTTCTTCATGAGTTGTTGTGCGTATTATATTTACATCAACATTGACGGGATATCCCGCCATGTAATGCTTGAGTCTTTGCCCATTCACAACTTGAGGTTTGGTGCCTTCAAAATTGTTAATCTTGATTGCACCAGACCGGTAGACTTCTTCGATATGAAATGGCCCTTCCCACCTGGAAAGTAGTTTACCTGGAGAAAACCTGAAACGGGATCTAAACAATAAAACTTTATCACCAACATTAAATTCACGTTTCAGAATCCTCCTGTCATGCCACTTCTTTACCTTTTCCTTGAACATTTTAGCGCTCACGTAAGCTTCACTTCTCCACTCATTTAGAGAAGTCAAGTTCATGAGACGCTTTTCACCAGCTAACTTTGGGTCAGCATTAAGCTCTCTAACAGCCCAGAAAGCTTTGTGCTCTAATTCTAATGGCAAATGGCAAGCCTTGCCATAGACCATTTTATAGGGAGACATGCCCATGGGGTTTTTGTAAGCAGTTCTATACGCCCACAAAGCATCTCCTAACTTACTTGACCAGTCCTTCCTATTTCTGTTAACTGTCTTTTGCAAGATCAGCTTGATCTCTCTATTGGTGAGCTCAACTTGCCCACTAGTTTGAGGATGGTACGGTGAAGCAATTCTATGATTGACGTCGTACTTGGCTAAAGCTTTTCTAAAAGCTCCATGAGTGAAGTGTGATCCTCCATCAGTCATGAGATACCTAGGTACACCAAACCTAGGGAAAATTACATCTTTGAGCATTTTCAAAGATGTTTTGTGATCAGCACTCTCAGTGGGGGATTGCTTCAACCCACTTGGTTACATAATCAATAGCAACTAATATGTGAGTGTACTTGTGCGAAGAAGGAAAAGGACCCATAAAATCAAAACCCCAGCAATGAAAAGGCTCAATCACTAGTGAGTAATTCATAGGCCTCTCATTCCTTCTACTAATATTACCAACTCTCTGACATTTATCACAGGCTAAAACATAATTTCTAGCATCTTTAAAGAAAGTAGGCCAATAAAAACCTGATTGGAGAACCTTATGTGCGGTTCTCTCACCGGCGTGATGTCCTCCATAGGGACTATCGTGACATTGCTTGAGAATGTCCTTCTGCTCGTGTTCCGGTATGCATCTTCTCATGATCCCGTCTGGACCTTCTTTGAAAAGATGTGGGTCATCCCAAAAGTAATGCCTCAAATCATGGAAGAACTTCTTCCTTTTCTGAAATGTTAAACCTGGAGGCAAATACTTTGCAACGATAAAATTAGCATAATCTGCAAACCAAGGATCGGAAAGAGATTGTACTTTAACAACGGCAAGTTGTTCGTCTGGAAAACTGTCGTTGACTGGTATGGGGTCATGCAATATATCTTCCATCCTTGAAAGATTGTCCGCTACAGGGTTGTCTGCTCCTTTTCTATCAACAATCTGCAAATCAAATTCTTGAAGGAGGAGTACCCACCTGATGAGTCTTGGCTTGGCATCCTTCTTTGTCATAAGATACTTAATGGCAGCATGGTCAGTATGAATAATAACTTTAGAATCAACAATATACTGCCTAAACTTATCACAAGCAAACACTACTGCTAAGAATTCCTTCTCAGTAGTAGCATAGTTCTTTTGAGCACTATCAAGGGTTTTACTAGCATAATATATAACATTCAACTTTTTATCAACCCTTTGTCCTAAAACAGCTCCAACAGCAAAATCACTGGAATCACACATAATTTCAAAGGGCAAACTCCAGTCAGGCGGTTGTACTATAGGAGCGGTTATTAAAGCTTTCTTAATAACTTCGAAAGCCTCCTTACAATCTTCATCAAATACAAAAGGAACATCCTTCTGGAGAAGATTAGTGAGGGGTCTCGAGGTCTTAGAAAAGTCTTTAATAAATCTTCTATAGAAACCAGCATGACCGAGAAAACTACGAATACCTTTAATGCCCCTTGGATAGGGCATCCTTTTGATAGCTTCAATCTTCGCCTTGTCCACTTCAATTCCCCTCTCGGAAATCTTGTGGCCAAGCACGATCCCTTTGTTAACCATGAAGTGGCACTTTTCCCAGTTTAGAACTAAGTTTGTATCCTCGCATCTCTGCAAAACTTTATTAAGATTGTGGAGACAATGGTCAAAGGAAGTTCCATAGACGGAGAAATCGTCCATGAAGACTTCCACAATCTCCTCACAGAAACCATGAAATATTGCATACATACATCTCTGAAAAGTAGCAGGGGCATTGCATAAACCAAAAGGCATATGCCTATAAGCATAAGTACCATAAGGACAAGTGAAAGTGGTCTTCTCTTGATCAGCAGTGTTAACATGAATTTGAGAGAAGCCTGAATACCCGTCAAGATAGAAAAAGTGGGTGTTTTTGGGCAGCCTCTCAAGCATCTGATCGATAAAGGGCAGCGGGTAGTGGTCCTTCCTAGTTGCCTTGTTCAACTTCCTGTAATCAGTACACATTCTATATCTAATAATAATTCTCTGAGGTATTAGTTCATTCTTATCATTGGGGACTACAGTTGTCCCTCCTTTCTTAGGAACACAATGAACTGGACTTACCCACTTACTATCAGCTATTGGGTAGATAATACCTGCGGCTAGAAGCTTGAGGATTAAGGTCCTCACAACATCCATCATCTTTGGGTTCAACCGTCGTTGATGGTCAACAACAGGTTTAGCATCGGGCTCGAGGTTGATGGTATGTTGGAAGATAGATGGACTAATTCCCTTAAGGTCATCAAGGGTATAGCCAATTGCACCACGGTGTTTACGAAGTATATCCAATAATCGCTCTTCTTCATATCCTAAAAGGTTAGAGTTGATAATAACAGGATATACTTTCTTTTCATCTAAATAAGCATACTTGAGCGTATCAGGAAGAGGTTTGAGATCAAACACCGGGTCTTCTTTTGGTTTGGATAGAATTCCTAAAGGTTCAACTGGAAGGTTGTGCTTCAGGATAGCAGGTTGTCTCAAGAATATTTCATCAATTTCATTTCTTTCCTGCATATGAGTATCATTCTCGTGGTCCTCCATGTATTGCTGCAAAGGATCATTAGGGGGAATAGCAATAGAAGCAATACTTTCAATAATTTTATCATCATTAGGTAATTCAGTACCACGAGGTTACTTAGAGATCTTAGAAAAGTTAAATTCATATGGCTCACCATTGAATTCAACAGAAACTTTACCTTTCTTGCAATCTATAATAGCTCCACAAGTTCTGAGAAAAGGTCTACCAAAAATAATAGGACAAAAACTATCCTGTACTAAACCAAGTACGAGAAAGTCGGTAGGATACTTTACCTTTCCGCATAGGACTTCAACATCTCTCACAATCCCAATAGAAGAGATAGTAGCTTTGTTTGCAAGATGAATAGTAACATCAATCTCTTCGAGTTCACAGGGTGAAATCTCACCCATGATCTCTTGATAAAGCGAATAAGGAATTGCGCTAGCACTTGATCCCAGATCGCATAGCCCGTAATAATTGTGATCTCCTATTTTAACAGATACAACTGGTGTACCTGAAATTGGGCTTTTATTCTTGGCTGTGACAATGTTAGTTGAAACAGCACAAAAAATTATAATAGAATCTGAAACATCATTAGTAACTAAATCTTTAACCATAGCAACTTGAGGATCGACTCTGATCTGGTCCTCAGGTTCGCCTGTTCTCCTCTCACTTTTATTTATTATGCCTGTCACAAAAGAGTGCTCCCTTATTCTTGAAGGAAAAGGGGGTTGTTCATATATAACTGCAGGCAAAATAGGATCAGCAACGTGAATATCAATAGGCACTTCCTTGAAAGGCTTATGGTGCTGATCCTTCTTCATCTTAGAAGAATCAACATGAGAGACAAAGTTCTTACAAAAATCAATCATTAGATGGGAATCCAGACCAATCTTAGAGCAAAAGGTATTAAAATAATCAGTTTTCACGTAGCTCTCAATATAATCATGCTCATAATTTATAGCAGGTTCACTACCTTTATCGATTTCCCAGTCTTCAGTACTCTTCTGGATCCTTTCAATGAGATCCCATCTTTCTTCAACGCTCTTTGTCTGAAATACCCCGCTAGAGGAGGCATCCAGCATTTCCTTATCCTGACGAGAAAGCCTGGCATAAAAATTTGTAAGTATAATATCTTTGGGGAGCTTATGGATAGGACATTTGATCATTAGAGATTTAAGTCTCCCCCAAGCTTGAGCGATGCTCTCTCCGTCGCGAGACCTAAAGTTATAGATGTAATTCCTGTCTCGATGAACTTCATGAAGAGGGTAAAACTTTGTATAAAAGAGAGACATAAGCTCTTCCCAATTAAGAGAATGTGAGTTATCGAGGAGCTTATACCAATCTGAAGCTTTGTCCGTAAGCAATATGGAGAATAATTTCTTCATAACGAACTCCAGTGACACACCTGCAAGCTTGAATAATGAACATAGTTGTGATAAATATAGCAAGTGTTCACCTGGATATCTGTCTCCTGCATAGCAATTACCTAAGACATAATCGATAATACCAGATGGTATCTTATAAGGCACAATTTCAGCGGGGGCAGGGGTGACTACCTTAGTTGTGGGGCGGCTCCCCAAGAACAACAATCCAAGAGTAGGGGTGTCCATAAGGACAAAAGAAGCAACAGCAAAACTAAAAACAGAAATATAAAAAACTTCCTTACCAGCTTCACTTACTAATAGCGCTACGCTCCCCGGCAACGGCGCCAGAAAACGGTACTTGATGACCCACAACCGTAAGGGATCTATGGCAGCGTTTTCGATAAGTAAGAGTGTCGAACCCAACGAGGAGCAGAAGGTAATAGCAAGTGACTTTGGCAAGGAGATAACTGCAAGCACTGAAAGATGACTTTTTAGGGGTTTTCTTGGTATAAGCAACAGGAAAGTAAAAACGAGCAAAGTAAAGGCACTAGAGAGTAACGAGTGGCCCAATCCTTTCTGAGCAAAGGAGAGGCCTAGCAACTGAACTTATAAAGGCTAAAGTGTTCTTGAGGACACACGGGAGAGGTAGTCATGTGCTTTCGCCATATTCCGTATCGGTACTATGTGCTGTGTTGATAACTGTTGAGTGGGTGGATCTATGCTAGTACACCCTCTAGACTAAGATAAGTGCACTCTTATGATTAAACACCTTACAAGCATCCGCAAATACAAGATAGTAATTAAGGCAAAAGCCTAACCATAGCAATACGATCGGTGATCCATTGTTCCCTTATGCAAAAGCTTGCAAACTGGGGTTTAGGTTTCTGTCACTCCGGCAACCCACCGTAAGCATTCTTTGTACACAATGTATTCCCCTAGGTCCTTGATAAGGCGAAGTGTTGAGTGTTCGACTCACACAACACCACTAGGAAAATAACAACACAACTTAAATATCAAACAACACATATTACTTCAACATCATATGACTACTAACAACTAGACTTCTCCCATGTCCTCAAGAACTAAAGTAACTACTCACAAGACATAAAAGAGATCATGATCAGTGGGGATAAATAGATGATAAAAAATCTGGACACAATAATATTTCTCCAACAAAACTCAATAGCATTCACCACAAAGTAGTAATCAACACCGATAGAGTAGAGAGGATAGATAGTACGGATTACAACACAAGTTGCAATTGTGATATGAGATTGGATGGAGGTGGAGATGGTGCTGATGATGGGGATGATGTTGATGATGATCTCGATGATGCCTGTGATGATGGTGATGACGATGGCGATGATCTCCCCTTCCGGGAGGTGATCTCCCTGGCGGAATCTGCCCGCCAGAGATGGCTTTTCTTCTCTGTAGGTTTCCGCCACGGAGCGGCGGCGGAACTCCGTAAAAACCCCCTTTTTAGGGTTTCTGGAAGATGTGCGATATATAGGCCAGAGGGGGGAACCGAGAGTGGTCCCAGGGGCCTAGGCGCCCTCCCGGCGCGGCCAGGGTGGGGGCCGCGCCAGGTGGCCGCCTGTGCACCCTGTGGCCCCCCTCTGGTCGCTCTTTTGCGTGTCTTCGTGATCCTTTTGGAAAATAGCCTCCGTCGATTTTCAGGTAATTTGGAGGTATTCTTCTTCAGCAACTCAGCGTCCACTTTTTACCGCTGAATCCTGCGTCTGCTGCTACGGCACCGGAAAGTTGCAAACTGTGTAAAATAGGCCAAAACAACATAAGAATAGCATCATATCATGAAATGTATCAATGAATAAGAAAGAATTACTATATAAAATAGTGATGCATTTTGGACGTATCAGACAGCAGCAATTTCCCTCAAGTGGATGACCTAAGGTTTATCGAACTCAAGGAAGTAGAGGTTGAAGATGGTCTCTCTAGAGCAACCCTGCAATTAAGATACAAGAAGTCTCTTGTGTCCCCAACACACATAATACAACTAGGAGTTGTATAGGTGCACTAGTTCGGAGAAGAGATGGTAAAATATGGGTTATAGGTGTGGCAAAGCAAGGTAATATAAATCTGTAATAAAAAGTGCAGCAAGAAAAAAATGTGACAAAAGTGAGCACAAACGGTGTAACAATGGTGGAAACAAGGCCTAGGATTCATACTTTCACTAGTGGAAACTCCCAACAATATTAACATAGTCTAATCACATGATATTTCCCATAAAACATGCAATGAAGACGCACTCGGAGGTCATTCCTTTGTGGTCAAGAGAGGAAGAGAATTATGTAGGGCTACAAAAATCACACCTCAAAGTTCGTAGTTCTCAATCTATGGATTTCCCAATGTCACCGCGGCCATCCAAAGAGAGTACCACAATCACCACAACATATCTCAAGGATAGTCAAAGACAAGCACCAAGAGACTCTCAATCTTAAATCAACACACAAAAGAGGAAATCACTCATGAAAATATTCTTCTAATCCATGTCCAATAGACCGCGGTCACCTTGGTCTCGGGGATTATACTATATAAGATCAATTGAGTACATCAATCCAATACATAGAGGAAGGGGAAATATCATGGGATCACCCTAGATTAACATAGCCTATGATCACAACGAAGATCAGATCATGGGAGAGAGAATTGACCACATAGCTACTGTTAGAAACCTCAGCCCCGAGGAGGGACTACTCCTGCATCATGGAGGGAGGAAGCAACGTCGATGGAGATGAATCCGGGGGCACTTCCCCGTCCCGGCAGGGTGCCGACACAAGAATTCTGGTCCACCGAAGCTTGTTGGGGATGGCGGCAGAGATCAGAACTGCTTCTGGAGAAAAGGGGTCTGACATCAGGGTTTTTGCGACGGGAGAATAAACAGGAGCCAAAGGGGGGCACCGGGGGGGCCACCAGTCGCCCACGTGCCCTCCCGATGCGGCCAAGCCCTAGGCCGCGCGGGGTGGCCGCCTGGGCAACAGGTGGGCCCCCTCTGGAACTTCTTCCGTGAATCCAGAAGCTTCCGGAAGGCTGATTTTTTATCTGATTTTCCCAAATTTTTGGATCACTTTTAATATGGGGGAAACCTGAAATAGAAAAACAGCAGAAAACAGGAACTGGCACTAGGGTGCACTGAGTAAATAAGTTAGTCCAAATATGATCAAAAGTGTATGAAAGTGTATCTAGATCATAGCAATATCACACAAACCATGCTTGGAGCGAGCAGAAGTTATCGATACGTTTGAGACGTATCAACATCCCCAAGCTTAATTCCTGCTCGTCCTCGAGTAGGTAAATGATAATAAGCATAATTTCTGTGGTAACATGCTAGCAACCATATAAAAACTTTGAAAGTAAAGCAATCAAGGTATGTAATTAAATTCAAGTCATAACATGCAAGAGTCTATATTAGCATTGAAGTAAGTAACAAGAGAACATTAGGTGTAAGAGCTCTCGCTGTCTATGACTCGAATGTCTCCAGATGGTGTTTGCGTGCAAGAAAGGGGATAGGGAATACGAGAAAAAAGTATTTTTGTTTTGAGAACTCAATCTACTAAAGTTTCACACTTGGTCTTCTTTGGAATCTTATCTTGACTCGTCCCCAGACCACTAGCCAGGTACAAGTCAATTTGATCCACTCTTTTTCGATATTTTGAGCACTCATGCAATGGATGAGCGTAAGCACGAGAGTTGACACTTAGGATAGCAAAGAGAGATATATGGTGAAGGAGGAAGACAAAAAGGGTGTAAAAAGCTCACATCAATGAGGACAATCATAGGCGAGAAGGCCAAATGATAGATATGATGTGAGGAGTAGGGATTGCCATGCAACGGATGCACATATGAGCTAAGAAAAGCTCTCCAATGGAACTATTGGGGGTGCATCCAACTTGTTCGCTCAAGAAGACCTAGAGTTCGTTTGAGGAGGCTCATCCTTGGAATATGCAAGCCAAGTTCTATAGTGTGAAGGTCCCCACATAGTTATATGCATGATCATCTCTATGGAGTACAAGGATAAGAGGGAGTACTACTACTAGTGTGGATCTTTCAAAAGGATAGTAGTGTTGCCCCTTTCTCTCTTCTTATTTTATTTTCTTTTTTTATTTTTTTTTATTTTTTGGTGGCCTCAATGGCTCTTTCTATTTAACTCTCATTTGTCCTCTTTGGGATCTTTTATTTTGTCCACTTTGGGATCTTTTCCTCACTTAAGGGCAACACTCTATTTTACAAGAGAGTATAGAAGATCTTTCACACTTTACAAGGTACTCAAATCATAAAGAAGATGTAGCTATCATGATGTATTCAATGTATGCCGCTGCCAATGTAGCAGGAACATGTATGACATGAAGATCAAGTCATGAAGAGGTGGAAGTTGCATGGCAATATATCTCAGAAAGGCTATGGAAATGCCTTAATAGGTAGGTATGGTGGTTGTTTTGAGGAAAGATATAGAGAGGTTTATGATGACAGAGTGTATCATGCCAAGGGTTTGGATGTACCGGCGAAGGTGGACACCAACTCTCGGTGTGAGAAGAAGGCAATGCACGGTATGGAAGAGGCTAGCAAATATGGGAAGGTGGAAGTGTCAAGTTTCAATACTTACATTAGTCCGAAGAACTCATGCTCTTATTATCGGTAACTCTCAATCTAATAAGGAGGTTCACAAAGAGACAACTACCCCGAGGAGGAGTGTATGGGGGTTTGGTTATCCTTGCGCATCCTCGACTCATGGTACGTGAGTGTACTCTAATATCCGGTCCCTCAGAAGAGTAGTGATCCATCTAGTAGCTAGAGTTCTCAACTAGTTTTGTAGGTTTTGAAAATAAACACGGATTGCCCAAAATACGACACCTATCACTAATAGGCTAGATCTATTGACACCAAAAGTTCAAACATTACTCACATCAATACCTTAAAACTATTGCAAGTTACTACTAAAATTAAATAGCAACCTCAATTACCTACTTTCAAGACAAGACACAACTCAGTGCAACAACCAACTCTCTTAACAAGATAAACATGAAAACTAAAGAGAGTTCCAGCAATAAAGTAAACAAAAGCCAATGCTCTTACTAAATACAAACTAAGACTAAAACTAAACATGGCAATAGCTACGAAAAGATAAAGAACACACAACGGCAAAAAGATAGGCATGAAGAATCCTATAATGTGTTCTAGATTTTGATAGTGGAGCGTGTTTCTCTCCCACACAAAGTAAGACGGGGTCTAACTTGTTATGAACAGCAAGCAAAGCTAAAGAAAACTAAAAATAAAACCTAAGAGCGAGACGCTCCAAGCATAGCACATAACGCATGAAGTGATAAAAATATAGTGAGACGAAGGACGAACTGATGATTGTTGATGGAGAAGGGGATGCACGGGTGCATCCCCAACCTTAGACGCTTGAGTCTCCTAGAATATTTATTGGGGATGCATGGGGGCATCCCCAAGCTTGAGCGCTTGACACTCCCGAATCTTCTTTCATCATATTCCATCGCACACTTGAAAACTCTCTTCATACATAACTCATCATAAGTTGATTAGAGAGATTAGTACCAGTAATAAAATAATTTTCCCCCACTGGATATAAAGAAATTCTTGAAGAGCTAATGTTTCTCAAGATTGCCAAAAGTTTTTTGCAAAGAGAAAGCAAGCTTAAGGTTTGCAAAAGTAAGGAGAGATAAAACGTGGCAGAATCTGTGAAAAACAGGACAACATGTAGTAGAGAAATATTTTGGGGTACTTCTGAAACTCGAATCAAAAAACTCAGAACAGACGCTCGAAATTCAATTGTATGGAGCACGCTGTCAAAAAAATTCAGACCAAAAAGATGATCTTGTGATTTTAAGCTAATTTTTCCGTCCAAGGACAGAATCTGTTTTCTGGACAGCATGTCACAACTTTTTAACTTTCTCGCAATCGGAGGCTAGACTTGGCACAAAGCTTGAAAATAAAGATACAATGATGTTGCTACAGTAGTAGCAATCATCAAGACCACTAAAAACTGGAAGTAAAAACTCAAAATAAAGATAACAAGGGTTGTCTCCCTAGAGCTCTTTCTTTATAGCCATAAAGATAGACTTAAGATTGTAATGATGCTCTCGTAGGAATAAGAGTTGAAGCACAAGAGAGCATCAAGAAGCAAATACCAAACACATTTAAGTCTAACATTCTTCCTATTCAAAGGGATCTTGTATAGAAATAACTCATTGAAGCATAAAGATATTAGCATAGGGAGGCAAAACAAGTGCAACTTCAAAACCTTTAACATAAAGAGAGGGAACTTGATATTATTGAAATATATACGAGCATATGTTCCCCTCTCATTATAATTTTCAGTGGGATCATGAATAAACTCAACAATATAAGTATCACATAAAAAATTATTATCATGATCCACAAGCATAGAAAATTTATTACTCTCCACATAAGCAAAATCCTTCTCATTAGTAATAGTGGGAGCAGCATCAAGAAAATAGCTATCACATGAATCATTCTTATCATGATACACTTGCAAACATTTATTCTTTATAGCATAAGTGTCATCACAATAATCATCATATATAGGAGGCAAAGTATCATCAAAATAAATTTCCTCGTCAAAACTTGGGGGGCTAAAAAGATCAACTTCATCGAACGTAGCATCCCCAAGCTTATAACTTTGCATATCATTAACATCAAAGGTATTCAAAGAAGACATACTAATAACATTGCTACTATCATGAGTGTTGTGCAAATAATAAAGCTCCATAGGATTTTTTATTTTCTCTTCAAACACTTCATGTCCCAACTCAAGGTAGAGCTCATAAAGCTCTCTCATAATATTTTTGTTGTTTTCCTTAAGCCTAACTAGTGAAAATAAAAACAAGAAACAAAAAGATTTAATTGCAAGATCTAAAGATATACCTTCAACGCTTACCTCCACGGCAACGGCGCCAGAAATAGCTTGATGTCTACGCACGCTTCTATTCTTGTAGACTATGTTGGGCCTCCAAGCGCAGAGGTTTGTAGGACAACAACAATTTCCCTCAAGTGGATGACCTAAGGTTTATCGAACTCAGGTAAGTAGAGGTTGAAGATGGTCTCTCTCAAGCAACCCTGCAATTAAGATACAAGAAGTCTCTTGTGTCCCCAACACACCTGATACAATTAGGAGTTGTATAGGTGCACTAGTTCGACGAAGAGATGGTAAAATATGGGTGATAGGTGTGGCAAAGCAAGGTAATATAAATCTGTAATAAAAAGTGCAGCAAGCAAACATGTGACAAAAGTGAGCACAAACAATGTAACAATGGTGGAAAAGAGGCCTAGGCTTCATACTTTCACTAGTGGCAACTCCCAACAAAATTAACATAGTCTAATCACATGATATTTCCCATAAAACATGCAATGGAGACGCACTCGGAGGTCATTCCTTTGTGGTCAAGAGAGGACGAGAATTATGTAGGGCTACAAAATCAAACCTCAAAGTTCGTAGTTCTTAATCTATGGATTTCCCAATGTCACCACGGCCATCCAAAGAGAGTACCACAATCACCACAACATATCTCAAGGATAGTCAAAGACAAGCACCAAGAGACTCTCAATCTTAAATCAACACACAAAAGAGGAAATCACTCATGAAAATATTCTTCTAATCCATGTCCAATAGACCGCGGTCACCTTGGTCTCGGGGATTATACTATATAAGATCAATTGAGTACATCAATCCAATACATAGAGGAAGGGGAAATATCATGGGATCACCCTAGATTAACATAGCCTATGATCACAACGAAGATCACATCATGGGAGAGAGAATTGACCACATAGCTACTGTTAGAAACCTCAGCCCCGAGGAGGGACTACTCCTGCATCATGGAGGGAGGAAGCAACGTCGATGGAGATGAATCCGGGGGCACTTCCCCGTCCCGGCAGGGTGCCGACACAAGAATTCTGGTCCACCGAAGCTTGTTGGGGATGGCGGCAGAGATCAGAACTGCTTCTGGAGAAAAGGGGTCTGACATCAGGGTTTTTGCGACGGGAGAATAAACAGGAGCCAAAGGGGGGCACCGGGGGGCCACCAGTCGCCCACGTGCCCTCCCGATGCGGCCAAGCCCTAGGCCGCGCGGGGTGGCCGCCTGGGCAACAGGTGGGCCCCCTCTGGAACTTCTTCCGTGAATCCAGAAGCTTCCGGAAGGCTGATTTTTTATCTGATTTTCCCGAATTTTTGGATCACTTTTAATATGGGGGAAACCTGAAATAGAAAAACAGCAGAAAACAGGAACTGGCACTAGGGTGCACTGAGTAAATAAGTTAGTCCAAATATGATCAAAAGTGTATGAAAGTGTATCTAGATCATAGCAATATCACACAAACCATGCTTGGAGCGAGCAGAAGTTATCGATACGTTTGAGACGTATCATCTCATAATCAATCAGATCCCAGCAAACTCAGCATAGCAATAGCAGAAAATTACATATGTGCCTCGATCATGTAGGGCAGCTCACGAGGTCTAAACCATGAAGAACAAAGAGGGGAGGAGAACATCACAAAGCTACTGATCACGGACCCATGGTCCAAGGAAAACTACTCACGGCACATCCGAGAAGCGTCCATGGTGGAGGGGAAGCTCCCGGAGGTCAATCCTCCCTCCGATAGGGTGCCGGGAAGAGGTCTGCTGGCGCTCCCAATCTTGGAAGCGCGGCGGCGGCGGAACAGAGGCGAGATCGCGAAAAAGGGTTATATCTTCGGAGGTTTCGCGTCACGGGGAATAAATAGGCGAAGGGGGCAGCCAGGGGGGCCACCAGGGGTCCAAGCGCCCCCTGGCGTGGCCAAGCCTTAGGTCGTTATACGTCCAAAACGTATCTATAATTTCTGCTTGCTCCATGCATGTTTTGTGTGATATTGCTATGATCTAGATACACTTTCATACACTTTTGATCATATTTGGACTAACCTATTAAATCAGTGCACCCCTGTGCCAGTTCCTGTTTTCTGCTGTTTTTCTATTTCAGTTTTCCCCCATATAAAAAGTGCCAGAAAAATACCGGCAAAATACAGGAAAAATCAGCGTACAGGAAGCTTCGAGAAGAGCCGGGGAGGGGCCAGAGGGGATCCAGGGGGGCCCAGGCGGCCACCCGGCGCGGCCCCACCCCTGGCCGCGCCAGGGGGGCGCCTGGGGCCCCTGGTCCACCTCTGGTTGCCCCCCTTCGCCTATTTATTCTCCGTCACGGGAAAACTCCAAAAGAGGAACCCTATTTTTCAAACTCGCCTTTGTTCCGCCACCGCCGCGCTTCCAAGATCGGGAGCACCAGAAGACCTCTTATCGGCACCCTGCCGGAGGGAGGGTTGACCTCCGGGAGTCTCCTCTCCACCATGGATGCTCCCCGGATGTCTCGTGAGTAGTTTTCCTTGGACCATGGGTCCGTGATCAGTAACTATGTGATGTTCTCCTCCCCTCTTTGATCTTCATTGTTTAGACCTCGTGAGCTGCCCTACATGATCGATGCACCTTTGTAATATTTCTGTTGTTGCTATGCTGAGTTTGGAGGGATCTGATGGATTATGAGATTATGTTCAGATTGTGATAGAGTAATATATTTGGTTTTTATCTCTTATATTTTTGTTCCTTAGTAATTCTTGCATGTTCTCCGTTGATGTTTATTGCTTTGGCCAAGTAGTAGGTAGTGACTCCAAGAGGGAACGTTGTGCTAGATTGTGGGTTCATGCCCCCCCCCCCCCGATGACACGCTTGAGTGACAGAAACATGAGTCTAGGGGATGTGTTGTTGCCACAAGGGGGAAAACAACGGTGCTTGTAACCGCGGTTACAAGGATTGTTTACTTTACGCAAAGTTATTTTTATTGCAGTTGTCTGTTGCTTTGGGTTTACACTTTGGGTGGGGCTCGCAACTTAATACCAGCGAGATGTTCTGGATAGATATCTCAAGGTGGATGATTAGTAGTAGATGCAGATGGATTTCGGTCAACTTATTTTGGCGTACTGCCCGTGCTTTTGAGCCTCTTCCTTTCTTTTGTAGCATAGTTAGCATTGTGGTGCGTTCATAATCCTGTCAATTGCCCTTCTGTAATTTGTTTACCTCGCATCGCAGTTTTATCGTATTTTGGGAGAGAGACATCACTAGTGAACATCACGTATCCCGGTCCATATCCTCATTACTGTTTCCAAGCTATATTTACTTTACTGCTTTTACTTGCTATCATTATCCCTTGCGTTTTATCCGTTGTGAACAACAAGACCGGAGAGATTGACAACCTCTCTGAACTTCGTTGGGAACAAAGTTATCTGTGTCTGTGTGCAGGTCCGCGTCAGTTGCGCCGCTGACACCTACTTATCATCTCTGGAGTCCTACTGGAGACAAACCTTGGTATCTTCACCGAGGGAAAACTGCTGCTGCACTACATCTCAAACCTTCCACTTGGGGTAACCAACGAAGGGCGAGAAGCCATCAAGCAAGTTTTCTGGCGCCGTCGCCTGGGACTCCGAGTTCTAAGATAGGGGAGTTGCACACTACCCTTTACCTTTGTTTTTTAGTCTTGTTAGTTTAACTTTCAGTTTTATCTTTGTGTCTTTTATCAAAATTTACAAAAAATATATTTATCTTGGTAGTTGTCATTATGTCTGGCCCTTTTGTCTTTGTTGAGACAGAGGTTCTCACCTTTAAACAAAAAGGTGGAGAAAGTTTAAAAGATGCTTGGTATAGAATTAATGATTCTCAAAAAAGAGCCACCAAGAAGCAATCCACTACTATCCTGCTTAGAAATTTTTATGTCGGGATTACCCCTTGGAATAGGTTCATATTAGATACTGCTATCAATGGGAATTTTCTAGAAGCCCCGACTTGGGAGTCTCTTAATGTTATTGAAAATATTGTTGGAAATCTCCCTATTGCTAGCATGCAAGAAGATATAACTCTATCTCACATTATGAAGAAACTCGAAAAGAGAGAGTTAGAAATACCAAGTATAACTAGGATAAATGAGTTGGATCGCAAGATTCAAGGGAATTTGAATAGGCTTGATAGCTCCATGCTTAAAATTATTAAAACTTTGGAGGTCATCAAATCCCGTGATACGGATCTTTCTAGGATAGATAAGATTGAGGAAATCATTTTTTTAAGCTTTAAGACTGAAGGGTATAACACCCCCCAGCATTTATTAAAGGCCACAATATTTACAGAATTTACAACAAAGATTCAAAAAAACATGCCCTCAAGGGGGCAAAAAGTCGATCCATCTAAGGAGCTCCTCCTTAAACCTAGGCTTAATCCTGTAACTAAGCAAGGTGAGATCATGGGTGAAGCCCATTTTCCACTTTGCAAAGGATGGTCTCTCATGTTTAAAGCACTTGGCATTCCTGACCATCCAAATATTCCACCAGGCAGTGAACACAACCTCAGCGAAGAAAGGTTTTTGAAATTCCTTTCTAGCTTGAAATGCTACCTGCACCATATCAGTCCCCGTAGACCAATCGATTTGAAGGTATGTCCATATCCTAGCACTGAAGTTACAGTGGAAGAACAGGTGATCTCGGGTCTCCAGCTGTTGAGTGGGGCATAACACACATTCTGGTCCCTCCTCAATATGCCAGTGTCTTCTAATGATCATGTCCTTGGTGTTCAGACGGTCCATAATAACTAGCCATGCAAAAACCTTAGTTTTGAGGATGCAACAGGATTTCTAGATCCAATTTAACAAAGGGTTGGGTTGTATGGAGGCATGAACCATTGTATAAAATTTCTTTGCAGTGTAAGTCTCCTTAGAACAATGCCTCCATGTCCAGCAATCTGTAGTCAACTGTGAAGTGTGATTCTGAAGGATCAAGGTAAGTTCCATGAGCTCCTCATATGCTTGAGCAGAGAGTGGAAGATTAAACAGTTCAGTGAGCTCAGTGGAACCCAAAGCCTCTTGGACAGAGATCAAAGGATCTTTAGCATAAGAAAACAATCTAGCAAATTTGTTAGCTAGAGGTCTGTTCATCTGTTGAATCCAATGATCCTGCCATA
This sequence comes from Bromus sterilis, assembly GCA_950022295.1. Classification (NCBI taxonomy): domain Eukaryota; kingdom Viridiplantae; phylum Streptophyta; class Magnoliopsida; order Poales; family Poaceae; genus Bromus; species Bromus sterilis. The sequence goes on along the minus strand of OX465599.1, from coordinate 273,859,708 downwards.
ACAGCAATGATTGAGGAAATCATTAATACTCTAGGAACTAATTTTTCCTCAATCAAACCAAAAAAAGTAGAGACTTCGGCAAGAAGGGAACATAAGTTCATTTATGTCCCTAAGGTTCCCCGGCCTAAAAATAAACCACCTATTGCCAAAGAAGTTGAAACCGTGAAAACTTTGGAAGAAATACCTCTCTTTGATAATTTTATAAATGAATCTTCCATTGATTTTCCGCCTTTTGGTTTTCTCCCTAGAAGTATCTTCATTAGGCCTTTATTTAAAAGACCTCTTAAGACTAGTTGTACAATTGAAGAGCTTTTTTATTATCTTGATAATGATTCGATTGATACAACTTGATCTTTTGCATTAAGCCTAGCTAATGGCTTTAAAGAAGCGCTTTCGGGAGGCAACCCGCAACGAATTTAGGTGTTTTATTTTTTCTTTTGTTGTGTCTTGATGATTGTTACTTCTGTAGCAACATCATTGTATCTTTATTTTTCAGCTTTGTGCCAAGTTATAGCCTCTTACGGCAAGGGAAGTAAAAGTTGTGACATGCTGTCCAGAAAACAGATTCTGTCCTCGTGACCAGAAAAATTCCCGAAAAATCCCAGTTCATCTTTTTGAGTTGAAATTTTTACACAGTATGATCTATACAATTACGAAACTTCCGTATGTTCTGATTTTTTTTTATTTGAGTTGCGGAAGTGCCCCTAAAAAATTCTTTACTATCTGTTGTTCTGTTTTTCACACATTCTGCCACGTTTTGTCTCTCCTAACTTTTGCAAACCTTAAGCTTGCTTTTTCTTTGCAAAAACTTTTTGGCACTCTTGAGAAACAGTAGCTCTTCAAGAATATCTTTTTATCCAGTGGGAAAAATTATTTATTAAGGGTACTAACCTCTCTAATCAGCTTATGATGAGTTATGTATGAAGGAAGTTTTCAAGTGTGCGATAGAAGATGATGAAAGAAGATCCAGGAGTGTCAAGCGCTCAAGCTTGGGGATGCCCCCATGCATCCCCAATAAATATTCAAGGAGACTCAAGCGTCTAAGCTTGGGGATGCCCCCGTGCATCCCCTTCTCCATCAACAATCATCAGTTCGTCCTTCGTCTCACTATATTTTTATCACTTCATACGATATGTGCTATGCTTGGAGCGTCTCGCTCTTAGGTTTTATTTTTAGTTTTCTTTACCTTTTCTTGCTGTTCATAACAAGTTAGATCCCGTCTTACTTTGTGTGGGAGAGAAACACACTCCACTTCCAAAATCTAGAACACATCATAGGATTTTTCCTGCTTATCTTTTTGTTGTTGTGTGTTCTTTATCTTTTCATAGCTACTGCCATGTTTAGTTTTAGTCTTAGTTTGTCTTTAGCAAGAGCCTTGGCTTTTTTTTAGTTTTTTGCTGGAACTCTTTTTAGTTTTCATGTTTATCTTGTTAAAGAGAGTTGGTTGTTGCACTGAGTTGTGTCTTGTCTTGAGAGTAGGTAATTGAGGTTGTTATTTAATTTTAGTAGTAACTTGCAATAGTTTTGAGGTATTGATGTGAGTAATGTATGAACTTTTGGTGTCAAGAGCTCTTGCCTATTAGTGATAGGTGTCGTATTTTGGGCAATCCGTGTGTATTTTCAAAACCTACAAAACTAGTTGAGATCTCTAGCTACTAGATGGATCACTACTCTTCTGAGGAGTCGAATATCAGAGAACACTCACGTACCATTAGTCGAGTATGCGCAAGGATAACCAAACCCCCATACACTCCTCCTCGGGGTACTTGTCTCTTTGTGAACCTCCTTATTAGATTGAGAGTTACCGATAATAAGTGCATGAGTTCTTCGGACTAATGTAAGTATTGAAAGTTGACACTTCCACCTTCCCATATTTTGCTAGCTTCTCCCGTGCCGTGCATTGCCTTCTTCTCACTCCGAGAGTTGGTGTCCACCTTCGCCGGTACATCCAAACCCTTGGCATGATACGCTCTGTCATCATAAGCCTCCTTATATCTTCCCTAATAACAGCCACCATACCTACCTATCAAGGCATTTCCATAGCCTTTCTGAGATATATTGCCATGCAACTTCCACCTCTTCATGACTTGATCTTCATGTCATACATGTTCCTGCTACACTGGCAGCGACATACATTGCATACATCATGATAGCTACATGTTCTTTATGTTTTGAGTACCTTGTAAAGTGTGAAAGATCTCCTTTACCTTCTTGTAAAATAGAGTGTTGCCCTTAAGTGAGGAAAAGATCCCAAAGAGGACACATTAAAAGATCCCAAAGAGGACATATGAGAGTTAAATATAAAGAGCCATTGAGGCCACAAAAAAATACAAAAAAATAGAAAAAGAGAAAAAAGAAATAGAAAAAGAGAGAAAGGGGCAACACTACTATCCTTTTGAGAGATCCACACGAGTACTCCCTTTATATCCTTGTACTCCATAGAGATGATCATTATGCATATAGCTATGTGGGGACCTTCACACTATAGAACTTGGCTTGCATATTCCAAGGATGAGCCTCCTCAAACGAGCTCTAGGTCTTCATGAGCGAGCAAGTTAGATGCACCCCCACTAGTCCCTTTGGAGAGCTTCTTAGCTCTTATGTGCATCCGTTGCATGGCAATCCCTACTCCTCATATCATATCTATCATATGGCCTTCTCTAGACTATGATTGTCCTCATTGATGTGAGCCTTTCACACCTTTTTGTCTTCCTCCTCCACCTACTTCTCTCTTTGCCATCTTAAGTGTCAACTCTCGTGCTTACGCTCATCCATTGCATGAGTGCTCAAAAATCGAAAAGGAGTGGATCAAATTGACTTGTACCTGCCTAGTGGTCTGGGGACGAGTCAAGATAAGATTCCAAAGAAGACCAAGTGTGAAACTTTAGTAGATTGAGTTATCAACACAAAAATTACTTTTTCTCGTATTCCCTATCCCCCTTCTTGCACGCAAACACCATTTGGAGACATTCGAGTCACGGACAGCGAGAGCTCTTGCACCTATTGTTCTTTTGTTACTTCTTTCAATGCTAATATAGACTCTTGCATGTTATGACTTGAATTGGATCTCTAACCTTGATTGCTTTACTTTTCAAAGTTCTTTTATGCTTGCTAGCATGTCACCACAGAAATTATGTTGTTATCATTTACCTACTCGAGGACGAGCAGGAATTAAGCTTGGGGATGTTGATACGTCCAAAACGTATCTATAATTTCTGCTTGCTCCATGCATGTTTTGTGTGATATTGCTATGATCTAGATACACTTTCATACACTTTTGATCATATTTGGACTAACCTATTAACTCAGTGCACCCCAGTGCCAGTTCCTGTTTTCTGCTATTTTTCTATTTCAGTTTTCCCCCATATAAAAAGTTCCAGAAAAATTCCGGGAAAAATACAGGAAAAATCAGCGACAGGAAGCTTCGAGAAGAGCCCGGGATGGGCCAGAGGGGAGCCAGGGGGCCCAGGCGGCCACCCGGCGCGGCCCCACCCCTGGCCGCGCCAGGGGGGCGCCTAGGGGCCCTGGTCCACCTCTGGCTGCCCCCCTTCGCCTATTTATTCTCCGTCACGGGAAAACTCCAAAAGAGGAACCCTATTCTGCAAACTCGCCTCTGTTCCGACGCCGCCGCGCTTCCAAGATCGGGAGCACCAGAAGACCTCTTCCCGGCACCCTGCCGGAGGGAGGGTTGACCTCCGGGAGTCTCCTCTCCACCATGGATGCTCCCCGGATGTCTCGTGAGTAGTTTTCCTTGGACCATGGGTCCGTGATCAGTAGCTATGTGATGTTCTCCTCCCCTCTTTGATCTTCATTGTTTAGATCTCGTGAGCTGCCCTACATGATCGAGGCACCTTTGTAATATTTCTGCTGTTGCTATGCTGAGTTTGGAGGGATCTGATGGATTATGAGATTATGTTCAGATTGTGATAGAGTAATATATTTGGTTTTTATCTCTTATATTTTTGTTCCTAAGTAATTCTTGCATGTTCTCCGTTGTTGTTTATTGCTTTGGCCAAGTAGTAGGTAGTGACTCCAAGAGGGAACGTTGTGCTAGATTGTGGGTTCATGCGCCCCCCCCCCCCCCGATGACATGCTTGAGTGACAGAAACATGAGTCTAGGGGATGTGTTGTTGCCACAAGGGGGAAAACAGCAGTGCTTGTAACCGCGGTTACAAGGATTGTTTACTTTACGCAAAGTTTTTTTTATTGCAGTTGTCTGTTGCTTTGGGTTTACACTTTGGGTGGGGCTCGCAACTTAATACCAGCGAGATGTTCTGGATAGATATCTCAAGGTGGATGATTAGTAGTAGATGCAGATGGATTTCGGTCTACTTATTTTGGCGTACTGCCTGTGCTTTTGAGCCTCTTCCTTTCTTTTGTAGCATAGTTAGCATTGCGGTGCGTTCATAATCCTGTCAATTGCCCTTCTGTAATTTGTTTACCTTGCATAGCAGTTTTATCGTCTTTTGGGAGAGAGACATCACTAGTGAACATCACGTATCCCGGTCCATATCCTCATTACTGTTTCCAAGCTATATTTACTTTACTGCTTTTACTTGCTATCATTATCCCTTGCGTTTTATCCGTTGTGAACAACAAGACCGGAGAGATTGACAACCTCTCTGAACTTCGTTGGAAACAAAGTTATCTGTGTCTGTGTGCTGGTCCGCGTCAGTTGCGCCGCTGACACCTACTTATCATCTCTGGAGTCCTACTAGAGACAAACCTTGGTATCTTCACCGAGGGAAAACTGCTGCTGCACTACATCTCAAACCTTCCACTTGGGGTAACCAACAAAGGGCGAGAAGCCATCAGGCCGCGCCAAGTGTCCGCCTGGGTCCCTGGTGGTGGTCCTCTGGCCCCACTTTGGTGACTCCGGAAGGTTCCGTTGCGCTGCTTCTTTATCCGATTTTCTCGACTTTTTTGAGCATTTTTAATAAGGGGGAAACCTGGATTAGAAAAACAGCAGAAAACAGGAACTGGCACTATGGTGCACTGAGTTAATAAGTTAGTCCAAATATGATCAAAAGTGTATGAAAGTGTATCTAGATCATAGCAATATCACACAAAACATGCATGAAGCAAGCAGAAATTGTAGATACGTTTGGGACGTATCAGCAACCCAAGATGTTTTTACTTCTGTTTTTAGTTGTCTTGATGATTGTTACTACTGTAGCAACATCATTGTATCTTTATTTTCAAACTTTGTGCCAAGTTTAGCCGCCGATTGCAAGAAAGATCAAGATTTGTGACATGTTGTCTAGAAAAAAGATTCTGTCCTTGGACGGAAAAAATCACGATAAATCACCAGATCATCTTTTGGATCTGAATTTTTTGACAGCATGCTCTATACAATTAGCTTTCGAGCGTCTGTTCTGAGTTTTTTTATTTGAGTTGCAGAAGTACCAAAAAAAAATTATTTACTACATGTTGGTTTGTTTGTCACAGATTCTACCACGTTTTTCCTTTCCTCAGTTTTGCAAGTCTTGCGCTAGTTTTTTCCTTGCAAAAACCATTTGGAAATCTTGAGAAACTGTAGCCCTTCAAGAAAATCTTTATTACCAGTAGAGGCAAATTGTTTATTTATGGGTACTAACCTCTCTAATCAGCTTATGATGAGTTATGTATGAAGGGAGTTTTCAAGTGTGCGAAGAAGGATGATGAAAGAAGATCCGGGAGTGTCAAGCGCTCAAGCTTGGGGATGCCCCCATGCATCCCCAATAAATATCCAAGGAGACTCAAGCGTCTAAGCTTGGGTATTCCCCCGTGCATCCCCTTCTCCATCAACAATCATCAGTTCGTTCTTCGTTCCACTATATTTTTATCACTTCATGCGTTATGTGCTATGCTTGGAGCGTCTTTCTTTTCAGTTTTATTTAGCTTTGTTTGTTGTTCATAAGAAGTTAGAACCAATCTTTCTTTGTGTGGGAGAGAAATACGCTCCACTTTAAACTAGAACACATCATAGGATTTTCATGCTTATCTTTATTTTGTTGTGTGTTCTTTATCTTTTCGTAGCTGATGTCATGTTTAGCTCTTAGTTTCAATGTTTATCTTTTTCAAGAGCTTTAGTTTAGTTTGTGGCTGGAACTCTCTTTAGTTTTCAGGTTTATCTTGTTTAAAGAGTTGGTTGTTGCACTGAGTTTTGTCTTGACTTAAAGTAGGTAACTGAGCTTGCTATTCAATTGTAGTAGTAACTTGCAATAGTTTTGAGGTATTGTTGTGAGTAATGTTTGAACTTTTGGGGTCAAGAGCTCTAGACTATTAGTGATAGATGTTGTATTTTGGGCAATCCGTGTTTATTTTCAAAAACTACAAAACTTAGTTGAGAACTCTAGCTACTAGATGGATCACTAATCTTGTGAGGGGTCGGATATTAGAGTACACTCACGTACCATGAGTCGAGGATGCGCAAGGATAACCAAACCCCCATACACTCCTCCTCGGGGTACTTGTCTCTTTGTGAAACTCATCATTAGATTGAGAGTTACCAATAATAAGTGCATGAGTTCTTCAGACTAATGTAAGTATTGAAAGTTGACACTTCCACCTCCTCATATTTTCTAGCCTCTTCGGTACCGTGCATTGCCCTCTTGTCACTCCGAGAGTTGGCGTCCACCTCGCCGGTGCATCCAAACCCTTGGCATGATACATTGTGTCATCATAAACCTCCTTATATCTTTCCTCAAAACAGCCACCATACCTACCTATCAAGGCATTTCCATAGCCTTTCCAAGATATATTGCCATGCAACAACCACCTTCTCATGACTTGATCTTCATGTCATACATGTTCCTGCTACACTGGCAGAGGCATACATTTGCATACATCATGATAGCTACACCTTCTTTATGCTGAGTACTTTTGTAAAGTGTGAAAGATCTACTATACTCCTTGTAAAATAGAGTGTTGCCCTTAAGTGAGGAAAAGATCCCAAAGAGGACAAATTTAAAAGATCCCAAAGAGGACAAATGAGACTTAAATAGAAAGAGCCATTGAGGCCACACAAAAAAACAAAAAATAGAAAAAAAGATAACAAGAAATAAAAAGATGGAAGGGGGCAACACTACTATTCCTTTTAAGAGATCCACACTCGTACTCCCTCTTATACCTTGTGCTCCATAGAGATGATCATATATGCATATAGCTGATACGCGAAAGATGATAACGCCTTCTCGCCCTTCGTTGGTTACCCCAAGTGGAAGGTGAGATGTAGCGAGCGGCCAGTTTCCCTTGGTGAAGATACCAAGGTTCAGTGTCGACCAGTAGGACTCCGATAACGACAAGTAGGTGGTTCAGCAAGTGATGCGCCGTTTACGATAATCACGTGCTTCGCCTGGACCTGCACACAGAAACAAATAACTTTGCTCCCAAAGTTCAGAGAGGTTGTCAATCTCTCCGGTCTTGTTGTTTACAAAGGATCAAACACAGGGGATAATGATAATGGTGATAGGAGCTAGAAAGTAAAAGCAGAAAATAAAAGAGCGTGTAAATAGTGATGAGAATATGGACCGGGGTCCCGTGATGTTCACTAGTGATGTCTCTCGCCCAAAAGACGATAAAACTGCTATGTGAGGTAAACAAATCACAGCTGGGCAATTGACAGGACTAAAAATGCACCGCGATGCTAACTATGTTACAAAGAAAGGACGAGGCTCAAAAGCATGGGCGGTACGCCAAAATAAGTAGACCGAAATCCAACTGCATCTACTACTAATCATCCACCTTGAGATATCTATCCAGAACATCTCGTTGGTATTAAGTTGTGAGCCCCACCCAAAGTGTGAACCCAAAGCAACAGACAACTGCATTAAAAGAACTTTGTGTAAAGTAAACAATCCTTGCAACCGCGGTTACAAGCACCATTGTTTCCCCCTTGTGGCAACAACACATCCCCTAGACTCATGTTTCTGTCACTCAAGCTAGTCATCAGGGGGCATGAACCCACAATTGAGCATAACATTCCCTCTTGGAGTCACTACCTACTACTTGGTCAAAGCAATAAACAGCAACGGAGAACATGCAAGAATTACTCAAGAACATAAATATAAAAGATAAGAACCAAATATATTACTCAATCACAAACCGAACATAGTCTCATAATCCATCAGATCCTGGCAAACTCAGCATAGCAACAACAGGAAATTACATATGTGCCTCGATCATGTAGGGCAGCTCACGAGGTCTAATCCATGAAGAACAAAGAGGGGAGGAGAACATCACATAGCTACTGATCACGGACCCATGGTCCAAGGTAGACTACTCACGGATCATCTGGGAGGCGTCCATGGTGGAGGAGAGGCTCCCGGAGGTCGATCCTCCCTCCGGCAGGGTGCCGGGAAGAGGTCTGCTGGCGCTCCTGATATTGGAAGCGCGGCCACGGCGAAACAGAGGAGGGATCACGAAAAAGGGTTCTGTCCTCGAAGGTTTCGCGTCACGGAGAATATATAGGCAAAGGGGGCAGCCAGGGGGGCCAGCAGGGGTCCAGGCGGCCCCCTGGCGCGGCCCCACCCTAGGGCGCGCCGGGAGGGCGCCTGCGGCCCTGGTGGGTCCCCTCTGGCCCCTCCTAGGTGTTTCCGGAAGCTTCCGGTACGCTGATTTTTTATCTGATTTTTCCCGAATTTTTGGAGCACTTTTAATATGGGGGAAACCTGAAATAGAAAAACAGCATAATACAGGAACTGGCACTGTGGTGCACTGAGTTAATAAGTTAGTCCAAATATGATCAAAAGTGTATGAAACTGTATCTAGATCAGAGCAATATCACACAAAACATGCATGGAGCAAGCAGGAATTATAGATACGTTTGTGACGTATCAACATCCCCAAGCTTAATTCATGCTCTGTCAGAACCCCAACTAGGGTAAGTGCTAGGGTTTGAGTTCATCTTTGCATCATGTCAAAAATTCAAAAAGAAAATCAAAAATGGGGAAAAGAAAAGCCCTGAGAATTTAAATAAATGGCCAGATAAAAATATTTTTCCAAAAATCATTTGAATATTTGGAAAACTCCTATAAATGATGCTGATCATTTTAAAAGTGGTTTGGGTATTTTCCCATACTCATGGAATTTTCTAATATTCAAAAGGTGCTCTGGAAATTAAAGTTTACCCCTATTTGAATTGAGATTCAAATTTATTGAATTTCAAAAATGTCCATATTCTTTATGTGACTAACTACTGGTCACCTAGGATTTATAAAATTATTTGGACATTTATTAAAAATGCCTAGCTAATTTATTTAGTGGGGCCAACCTATTTACAGAAAAATAAAAAAAATAAAAGGAAAGGAGAGGCTTACCTTGCGCCCACAGGCGAGGCCCACCTCTCCACTGGCCTGGCCCAGCCCAGCAGCCCTTTTTCTTGTCTTCTACCTCCCCCTCCCCCGATGCTGCTCGCTGGAGAGCATGCAGCCGCCGCGCCATGTCCTGCTTCGCCGTGGCAGCCTCCCCTCCTTCCTTGAACCCTCGCCGTGGAGACCCCGTGCACCCCCGCAGTCTTCGCCCTCCTCTGGCTCTCTCCCCACGCCCTCTCTCTCTCGTTTCTGCGCGAACCCGAGCCCTCGCTGGAGTGCGCCCCGTGCGCCCGCGTGGCCATCGGCGTCGAGAAGCGCCACCGCAGTGTCCAACAAGTCGGCCGCCGTCGTCTTCATATTCCCGTGGAGTGAATCGAGCCCGAAGGCCCCAGCGGAGACGTCCTCTTCATCGAGCCACCGCCGGGCACAGTGGACGCCGGCGAGCGATTCTACTCCGTCAGCCCTCCTCCGCCCTCCTCGACGACCCCTTCACACTCAGGGTGAGCTCGCGCTCATTTCCCCTCTCCCCTCGACGCATCCCGTGGCCTGGAGCACCGAGGCCGTCGCACCAGAGCTCCGGCAGCCGCTACTCTTGTCGCCGACGTCGAAGTAGCCGTCTCCGAGACTCCCAGCTTGTCCCAGGCGAAGCACGCGAGCAAGGGGATCCCTCTGGTGGTCTTCCCGTTTGATTTGAGGCACTGGAGCGCCGTCCAGCACCACTCCGGCGAGTCTCCAGTCGCCGGCGACGACACTCCGGCCAGCCCCGTTTAGTTAACCCTAACCCCACCCGCTAATTAACCCTAACAGTCACAGACAGGTGGGCCCCCTGGCCCCCTTAACCCCTCTGTTTAGTTTAAACAGAGAGGGATTAGCCCTCTCCCACTGACAGGGCTGGCCCACTGGCCAGATCCCCTGTGACATCATCCACACGTCACTGCTGACGCAATAAAGAATTTCCAGAGAATTAAAATAATCCAGAAAATTCCAGAAAATCATTTAAACTTTGGAAATTCATAGAAAATTCATACTAACTCCAAATTAAACATATAATATATGAAACAATATCAGAAAAATACAAGGATTAAGAATATGCAAAAAAAATTATGTTTGACCATTTTAAAATGGGGCAACAGTAGCAAATGTGCATATGTCTTAATTTGAATTCACATTTGAAGTTTGAATTTGCATTCCAAATGCAATATACTTCAATTAAATTGAAATTGCCACAAATCAGTACCCTTTACATCATGTAACAACTTAACATGTGCTTGAGCATTGTACTTTATTTGTGTTCCCCCTTGTTGATGATTGTTTCCGGTACCAGCTTTTCCGAGACGGTGATCACCCCGAAGAAGAAGACCACCGTTAAGACCCGTGTACCGTCAGCAAGGCAAGCAAACCCCCATTGATCATGTCTATAAAATCCTACTTCCCTCTCAGTCTCGCTTATGCATGTTTAGGAGATCATCGAGACACGTTCTTTCGCATAGTTGAACCCATTCCGATGCATGACCTATCATTTTGCCACCGTATTAGGCAAACCACAATCCTAGCAGATTTAGGAGTTGATTGATGAGCATGTGGCCCCTACAACTGTTACTGCTTATTGCTGCTTAGTGATACAATGAGGATGTTATGTTTGTGAGTCGGGATGGAATCAACACAGTGGTGCTGATGTAAACGTGTTGTGAATCCACCCTAAACAAAGGTGAACGATGAGAGCCTGTGTATGAGTACACAGTGGGTTGTCTCGTTGAACACTGCCCTAGGCCCCGAGTTCCTGTTTTGTGATCCAAGACAAAGAGTATGACCACATGTAGGGTTTTATGGGAGCCCCGTTTGGCCTCCTTACGTACCCGATCCAGTCCAGGAGTCACACTAGATTCGGGCTTTCCTTTTGACCTAACTATAGATATGTGGGTGGACCTGTGAGGCAGTGAAACCATCTGTCAAAGGTGGCGTCTCGGTCCCTTACATTATCTGAGTCCGTTTCGTGGAACCGGCCGGACTCTCGAGCGGTGACAAACTCAGGTAGTCGACTCCTGGATTAGAGAAGGTGATGTGAGGGTAGTGCCTTGGTTTCATCCACGTCTGACACCCGCTTGAAGGGTGACAAGAACGAGGCGATAAGTGATGAAACGCGTGTGAAGATGTACACCCCTGCAGGGTTAATGAACTATTCGAATAGTCGTGTCCGCGGTTATGGACTACTTGGAAACCTCTACTTGATCATAGACAACTTGAATGGATACTTATAAAACTCGCAAGATAAGCGTGAGTGCTATGGCGTACTTACTCGTGGGGAAGTCGAGGAAGTAACCATAGTGGTGTATTGGTTGGAGATGTAGTGGACTCGTGTACGCTTCTTACCTCAAGTCTGGTACTCGTAGTACAGGATTATCCAAGTCAAAGATGGCACTTCTGCATGTTGAACCCCACCTCCTTTACCTTGATACTTGAGCATGAGTAGTATAGTTCTGATGTAAGTCTTGCTTAGTACGACTTTGTACTCACGTTTGCTTAATCTATGTTTTAGATGAGAACCCGGACCCCGATGGAGTCACCTTCGTGAAGCTCGACGTTGACTAAGTTAGTATAGTCCCAGACAGCAGTCTGGTCCCTCGTGGAAGGGCATGTTTGTTGTACAAGGCTTCTCTAAGCCATTTGTTAAACTTGTCTGTACTCAGACCTAATTTTCTTCCGTTGTATGATGTAATGTTGATCACAGACATGTGATCTTTGCATGCTCTATGTGTATATCTATAAAGAGTACTTTGTAGAGTTATGTGATGATACCTGCTGTTCATACTAGGCATGTGTGCTGCGTGTATGTTTATAACATGCATGTCTTAGTATGGGTTTTCGAGACCTTAGTTGTGATCTGGCTGGCGGTCTTGTATACACCAAGTGGCCCTTAGATGTGCGCAGCTTGGGGCATCGCGATGCGATTGTTCGTGACTCTGTTACGTGCACACTTTGTTGTATGATCGAGCCCGCCCTAGACCCCGACTAAGTGATCGGGCTGGAGTAAGTCTATGTAAGAGTTAGGATTCAATCGATAACATGGTTGAGGCGACTTGTCTATGAGTATGGGATTCACCACCCATAAACATTTAGACTTGTGAGCGGACGTTGAGGACCCATCTCAGTTGATCATCCGGCCTGAATGGGATGCCCCTCACGTTCGATGCTTACCGAGAACGTTCTGTGCTTGGCCTTGTCTGCTTAGACAAGTGGGTACGGTTCTCGGCTCTCCATGTGATTGCATCGTGACTGGAATTACATACGCTAACCCCGGGTCCCGACATGCTCGTCCTCGAGTAGGTAAATGATCACAAGCATAATTTATGTGGTGACATGTTAACAACCATATAAGAACTTTGAAAGTAAAACAATCAAGGTATGTAATTAAATTCAAGTCATAACAGGCAAGAGTCTATATTAGCATTGAAACAAGCAATGAAAGAACATAAAGGTGCAAGAGCTCTCGCTGTCCGTGACTCGAATGTCTCTAGATGGTGTTTGCATGCAAGAAGGGGGATGGGAATACGAGAAAAAAGTATTTTTGTTGAGAACTCAATCTACTAAAGTTTCACGCTCGGTCTTCTTTGGAATCTTATCTTGACTCGTCCCCACACCACTAGCCAGGTACAAGTCAATTTGATCCACTCCTTTTCGATATTTTGAGCACTCATGCAATGGATGAGCGTAAGCACGAGAGTTGACACTTAGGATGGCAAAAAGAGAAATATGGTGGAGGAGGAAGACAAAAAGGGTGAGAAAGGCTCACATCAATGAGGACAATCATAGGCAAGAGAAGCCAAATGATAGATATGATGTGAGGAGTAGGGATTGCCATGCAACGGATGCACATATGAGCTAAAAAAAGCTCTCCAATGGAACTAGCGGGGGCGCATCCAACTTGCTCGCTCATGAAGACCTGGAGCTCGTTTGAGGAGGCTCATCCTTGGAATATGCAAGCCAAGTTCTACAGTGTGAAGGTCCCCACATAGCTATATGCATAAATGATCATCTCCATGGAGTACAAGATAAGAGGGAGTACGAGTGTGGATCTTTCAAAAGGAATAGTAGTGTTGCCCCTTCCTCTCTTTTTTTCTATTTTTTGTATTTTTTGGTGGCCTCAATGGCTCTTTCTTTTGAACTCTCATTTGTCCTCTTTGGGATCTTTTAATTTTGTCCACTTTGGGATCTTTTCCTCACTTAAGGGCAACACTCTATTTTACAAGAAGGTATAGAAGATCTTCACACTTTACAAGGTACTCAACATAAAGAAGATCAAGTCATGAAGAGGTGGATGTTGTATGACAATATATCTCGGAAGGGCTATGGAAATGCCTTGATAGGTAGGTATGCTGGCTGTTTTGAGGAAAGATATAGGGAGGTTTATGATGACAGAGCGTATCATGCCAAGGGTTTGGATGCACCGCGCGAGGTGGACACCAACTATCGGAGTGAGAAGGGGGCAATGCGCGGTACCGAAGAGGCTAGAAAATATGAGGAGGTGGAAGTGTCAACTTTCAATACTTACATTAGTCCGAAGAACTCATGCACTTATTATCGGTAACTCTCAATCTAATGAGGAGGTTCACAAACAGATAAGTACCCCGAGGAGGAGTGTATGAGGTTTTGGTTATCCTTGCGCATCCTTGACTCATGGTACGTGAGTGTACTCTAATATCCGATCCCTCAAAAGATTAGTGATCCATATAATAGCTAGAGTTCTCAACTAGTTTTGTAGGTTTTTGAAAATAAACACGGATTGCCCAAAATACGACACCTATCACTAATAGGCTAGAGCTCAAACATTACTCACAATTAAATAGCAACCTCAATTACCTACTTCAAGACAAGACACAACTCAGTGCAACAACCCCAACTCTCTTAATAAGATAAACATGAAAACTAAAGAGAGTTCCAGCAACAAACTAAACAAAATCAAAAGCTCTTGCAAAAGACAAACTAATACTAAACATGGCAGTAGCTACGAAAGATAAAGAACACACGAGAGCAGAAAGATAAGCATGAAAAATCCTATGATGTGTTGTAGTTTAAGTAGAGCGTGTTTCTTTCCCACACAAAGTAAGTTGGGGTCTAACTTGTTATGAACAGCAAGCAAATCTAAAGAAAACTAAAAAGTAAACCTAAGAGCGAGACGGAGGACGAACTGATGATTGTTGATGGATAAGGGGATGCACGGGGGCATCCCCAAGCTTAGACGCTAGAGTCTCCTTGAATATTTATTGGGGATGCATGGGGCACCCCCAAGCTTGAGCGTTTGACACTCCTGGATCTTCTTTCATCATCTTCCCTCGCACACTTGAAAACTCTCTTCATACATAACTCATCATAAGCTGATTAGAGAGGTTAGTACCATTAATAAAATAATTTTTCCCACTGGAAATAAAGATATTCTTGAAGAGCTACTGTTTCTCAAGATTGCCAAAAGGTTTTTGCAAAGAAAAAGCAAGCTTAAGGTTTGCAAAAGTGAAGAAGGGCAAAACGTGGCAGAATCTGTGAAAAACAGAACAACAGGTAGTAAATAATTTTTTCTGGGTACTTCTACAACTCAAATCAAAAAACTCAGAACATATGAAAATTTCACAATTTTATAGATCATGTTGTGTAAAAAATTCAGCTCAAAAAGATGAACTGGTGTTTTGTTTTGATTTTTTCTGTCAAGCAGACATAATCTGTTTTCTGGACAGCATGTCACAACTTTTGCTTCCCTTATCATCAGAGGCTAGAACTTGGCACAAAGCTTAAAAATAAAGATACAATGATGTTGCTACAGTAGTAACAATCATCAAGACCACGAAAAACAGAAGTACAAACATCTTGGGTTGCCTCCCAACAAGCGCTTTCTTTAACGCCTTTAAGCTAGACATAAAGCAAAAGAAGAATCAAAGGTCCCCGAGATCATCGGAATCATAAAAACCTTCAAATTGATTTTCAATAAGTTCATTCTTCTTTTTCCTAGGGAAGAGGTACTTACCTTTTGCTTTTCCTCGTAAGCGTATGTGCCCCTTACCGATATCAATGAAGCCCTTCATAGCTCGGAGGAAATCCCTACCAAGCACGATGTTACTTTGATTTGGCTCCATGAAGAAGAAATCTATCGTTGCAACCCTATTAAGGAATGAAACTTGGACTTCTTTTAACTTTCCTTTGACCTCTGAAATATCTCCATTAGCATGTTCATGATAATATGACAATTTATCCATGTCTAGTTTCAAAGAATCATAAACTATTTTTGGCATTGTAGAAACTATGGATCCAAGATCACAAAAAGCAAGGAAGTCTTGGTTAGAGATGCTAATCCTAACAAAAGACTCCCAATCATCATCTATGTCCAACATTTCTTTCTTGTTGGACTTAAGTTCCTCTACCTTCCTCAAGTCTAGAGCACCCATACTCTTTTCAATAGCAGGGGTCCAGGCGCCCCCCTGGCGCGGCCCCACCTAGGGCGCGCCGGGAGGGCGCCTGGGACCCTAGTGGGTCCCCTATGCCCCCTCCTAGGTGTTTCTGGAAGCTTCCGGTGCGGTGATTTTTTATTTGATTTTTCCCGGATTTTTGGAGCACTTTTAATATCGGGGAACCTGAAATAGAAAAAGAGCAGAAAACAGGAACTGGCACAGTGGTGCACCGAGTTAATAAGTTAGTCCAAATATGATCAAAAGTGTATGAAAGTGTATCTAGATCATAGCAATATCACACAAACACATGCATGGAGCAAGCAGAAATTATAGATACGTTTGGGACGCATCAATAGCTATGTGGGGACCTTCACACTATAGAACTTGGCTTGTATATTCCAATGATGAGCCTCCTCAAATGAGCTCTAGCTCTTCGTGAGCAAGCAAGTTGGATACACC
This sequence comes from Bromus sterilis, assembly GCA_950022295.1. Classification (NCBI taxonomy): domain Eukaryota; kingdom Viridiplantae; phylum Streptophyta; class Magnoliopsida; order Poales; family Poaceae; genus Bromus; species Bromus sterilis. Next base: position 273,843,522 of record OX465599.1, on the reverse strand, counting down.
CCCCCACTAGTTCCATTGGAGAGCTTTCCTTAGCTCACATGTGCATCCGTTGCATGGCAATCCCTACTCCTCACATCATATCTATCATTTGGCTCTCTCTCGCCTATGATTGTCCTCATTGATGTGAGCCTTTCGCACCCTTTTTGTCTTCCTCCTCCACCATCTCTCTCTTTGCCATCCTAAGTGTCAATTTTCGTGCTTACGCTCATCCATTGCACGAGTACTCAAAATATCGAAAGGGAGTGGATCAGTTTGACTAGTACCTGGCTAGTGGTCTGGGGATGAGTCAAGATAATAGTCCAAACAAGACTAAGTGTTAAACTTTGGTAGATTGAGTTCTCAACAAATAAATATTTTCTCTCTCGTATTCCCATCTCCCACTTCTTGCACGCAAATACCATTTGGAGACATTCGAGTCACGGACAGCGAGAGCTCTTGCACCTTTATGTTCTTATGTTGCTTGTTTCAATGCTAATACAGACTCTTGCCTGTTATGACTTGAATTGAATTACATGCCTTGATTGCTTTACTTAAAAGTTCTTATATGGTTGGTAGCATGTCACCACTGAAATTATGCTTGTTATCATTTACCTACTCGAGGACGAGCATGAATTAAGCTTGGGGATGTTGATGCGTCCCAAATGTATCTATAATTTATGCTTTATCCATGCATTTTTGTGTGATATTGCTATGCTTTTGATACACTTTCATACACTTTTGATCATATTTGGACTAACCTATTAAATCAGTGCACCCCAGTGCCAGTTCCTGTTTTCTGCTGTCTTTTTATTTCAGGTTTCCCCCGTATTAAAAGTGCTCCAAAAATTCCGGAAAACTCCAATAAAAATCAGCGCATGGGAACCTTCTAGAGCCCCGAAGGAGAGACAGGGGGGCCACCCTGGTGCCTAGGCGGCCAGGGGGCGCGAACCCACCCTAGGCCGCACCAGGGGCGTGCCTGCACCCCTTGGTGGCCCCTCGACTGCCCCCTTCGCCTATATATTTGTCTCGCCTCGAAACCTCCGAAGATAAAACCCTTTTTCGCGATCTCGCCTTTGTTCCTCCGCCGCCGCGCTTCCAAGATCAGGAGCACCAGAAGACCTCCTTCCGGCACCCTGCCGGAGGGAGGGTTGACCTCCGGGAGCTTCTTCACCACCCACGGACGCTTCCCGGATGATCCGGGAGTAGTCCACCTTGGACCATGGGTCCATGATCAGTAGCTATGTGATGTTCTCCTCCCCTCTTTGTTCTTCATGGATTAGACCTTGTGAGATGCTGATGTGTGAGAGATGATAATGGCTTCTCACTACTGCAGAATAGCCTACCAGTGACGGGCCCAAAAGACCTACTAGTGACGGGCAAGGCGCCCGTCACTGGTAGCTCGTCACTGGTAATAGGTTACCAGTGACGTGCGGGCGCCCGTCACTGGTATTTGTTTACTAGTGACGGTCATTTATTCGTGCCCGTCACTAGTTAGTATTCACGATAGTGCTACAACTTTTGACAACTAAGTAACTTTTACAACTGCCATTTATGTTGTTTGCAACTTTTGAAGATCAAAGACCACACCAGTTAAGAAAAAAATTGAACAATCAAAGTATCATCTTTTATTAAACAAAACCATATATACTGAACATGATAATCACATATGGTTCTGGACGTATAATATCACTCTGAAATTATGAACCAAACTGTCTAGACAAACATTGTAGCTCATCTCTAACCAGAAATAAAGCAACTACTACAAAAGAGACTCTTTTTCATAATCTTCAGTCACATGACACAATCACAAGTCCTTGAATTTGAGCATATGTCCTTCTTCACCAATCACTACAAAGCTCCATGATGCTTCTTTTACGCTGGACCATCGAGTCTACAAAAATATAAATAGTTTATGAGTACATATACGTACATGAATAAAGTTTACAATAGAATATCTAAGGATGAAGGACCAAGATCGCTATCTTCCCAAAGAGTGCTAAAATAGAATATGTCAATACTATCGGAAGTTTGTATTGCATAACTCTCCATCTACTATAATTCTAGACGCACAGTAGATAGATCAATATTTCGTATGAGGCTTTGACATGTAGACCTCACACCCTTTTCCTGAATAGAGAATACACCGAAGCCTCCGTTACTTGTTAAGTAACTCAGCTGAATATACTGAACCTGCGAACAAAATAGTAATAAGAATCTATGAGTTTTACAATATACATATTTACTTCTGAATAAAAGGAAGATAGAACTGCAGTTTTCTATGTGCGAATTTACAAAAGCTTACAGCTGATTCAATTCAATCAATCTGCCATTTCACAGCACTATTCTAGACAACCTAAAAACTGCAGCATAGAGGCTATAGAGCATCTGTTGAATGTACGTAATTCCCAGGAAGTTTCGCAAAGATAAAATATCAAAAATTAATCTAACAAGTGTGCTGATCTCTGAACCGGAATATACCAAAAATACGTATATGTCCACATTAAACTTGCAAGATTAGAGACATGCACGATCTATCATATATGGATGTGTCATCAGGATTGGAACAACATGCATCCAGAAAATAACAATCGGCGAGTCTCCTAACCGTCGATGAGTCGGCTGCATCAGCGCCACGATCCGACAGAAAGACGTCGCGTCTGGTAGGGAACGGTCACAACGATGTCATGGTTGGGGACGGCTGCGGTTGATGCCGCCGAGATGACCACCGCGCGTCATGCCTCCACAGGGCCCGAAGAGGATGCCGATGCAAACTAGGATCTAGCCGGCCGGCTACATCTCCAGCCCCGCCGGCATCCGTCGCTATGCTCGAGGTCGGTAACGGAAGGGGATGAGAGTGGGGGCAGAGTAGGAGAAGGCGACGACTGCAAGGGCAGGACGGCCGCGACGAGCCGGCGGCGGTCGACGATGGCGATAGGAAGGGAAAGAGTTGGCAGGGAGGGACTCGTTAGGATGCGGCAGCCGCCACCACTCGGTAGGAAGACAAAGAGGAGGCGGGGAGGGAGGGATCCTTATCTAGGTTATCCTTGGTATACACAGATAAGGATGCTAATTACACTTTAATAAACATAACAATTTTTTAATTAACAGTAACCAAAATAACGCCGGGCAGATTCATGGGCCTATATTGGGCGTGGGATTTACTCAATTATTGACCTTTTAAGGGTACATCTGGACCTAAGGGCAGGCTCATATGAGAAGGTATTTTTCCTTCCTTTTTTTCTCGTGCAGATGTGCGTCAAGATGAAAGCATCGAAAGAGATTGTTTTCATATTTTTCCAAACAAAAAGAAAATATATCAGATATGTAATTATAACCAGCGACGGTTATATAAACCAGCCCGTCACTGGTATTACCAGTGACGGGCGAAAATATTCAGCCGTCACTAGTATGTTCTATAGCCACCTGCCGAGATTTACCAGTGACGGGCATAACGTTGCCCGTCACTGATAACTGTTACCAGTGACGGGCATATTTCTGCCCGTCATTAATATGTTGGTGGTTATAAGCTATTCTGCAGTAGTGTCTCTCCCTTCGTTGGTTACCCCAAGTGGAAGGTGAGATGTTGGATAGCAGCAGATTTCCCCTATGTAGAGGATAGAGTTTGTCTCCCGTAGGACTCCAAAAGCGGCAAGTAGGTGACAACGACGCTAGAAATTTAGCGGTCGACGTGGACCTGCACACAGACACAAATAACTTTGCTCCCAACGAAGTTCAGAGAGGTTGTCAATCTCTCTGGTCTTGTTGTTTACAAAGGATCAAACGCAAGGGATAAAGGATAATAGTAATTGCGACTGGAAAGTAAAAACAGGAAATAAATTGAGCGTGTAAACAGTGATGAGAATATGGAGCGTGTAAACAACGGTGCTTGTAACCGCGGTTGCAAGAATTGTTTACTTTATGCAAAGTTCTTTTAATGCAGTTGTCTATTGCTTTGGGTTTACACTTTGGGTGGGGCTCGCAACTTAATACCAGCGAGATGTTTTGGATATATATCTCAAGGTGGATGATTAGTAGTAGATGCAGTTGGATTTCGGTCTACTTATTTGGGTGTACTGCCCATGATTTTGAGCATCTTCCTTTCTTTGTAGCATAGTTAGCATTGTGGTGCGTTTCTAATCCTGTCAATTGCCCAGCTGTGATTTGTTTACCTCGCATAGCAATTTTATCGTCTTTTGGGAGAGAGACATCACTAGTGAACATCATGGGACCCCGGTCCATATTCTCATCACCGTTTACACGCTCAATTATTTCCTGCTTTTACTTTCTAGTAGCTACTATTATCCTTTATCCCTTGCTTTTGATCCTTTGTAAACAACAAGGCCGGAGAGATTGACAACCTCTGAACTTCATTGGGAGCAAAGTTATTCGTGTCGTGTGCAGGTCCAGGTTAAAAGGAAGCAACTTTTGTCTAAAACGGTGCCATTGTTTTCTTGCCACCTACTTGTCGCTTTCGGAGTCCTACGGGAGACACTCTAAACCTTGACATCTTTGCCAAGGGAAATTTGCTGGTATCCTACATCTCACCTTCCACTTAGGGTAACCAACAAATGGCGAGAATCCGTTATCATCTCTCGCACATCAATCACCACAATTAGGGACCTGCTATTTTCTCTCTTTTTCTTCGAACCCAAAGTTGGTGGAGCTGTTTGTGTGTCGTAGAGAAATAATTATAACAATTGAGATTGAAGTATAAAAAATGATTCTAGAATATGACTCTTAGATATTTTTTGAAGTATAAGCAACTCTTAGGATATCACTCTTAGATGACGATGAATAAACTCAAGGCAAAAGAACGAGATCTCTCCGTTTATGAACCATTCGTCGATAAGGTGAAAGGGTTTGCTTACTTATTAGTCAAGGGAGGTTGCGAGAATGAACTATGCTATGCAAGGCATGGTTTCATATCCCCTTGATCGGTAGTATTAGGGCTCCTCCAATGCATTGTTTCTTACTATAACTAGTTGACACCCCGCGCGTTGCTGCGGAAATTGGTTGCATTATATTTTAATGAAATTTGTTTGTATGAACATGAATATTGAAATTAATGGTATGTTGCACATGTTTCGTCACATCATATGTGCACTAAGTTATGGGTAGAAAGATAAAAAAACTCGCAAACGTGTGTGGAATAGTAAACTTGTGTATGAAAGACAAATGCATACATGCAATTAATTTCTAAAGCTTATTGGAGTGATGAGGTGGCATTGTTGCATATCTTCTAAAATAGTTATTGGGTGCTAACTATTTATATATAAAAGATTAAAAGCTGATGTGGCATGCATGATGAGGTGAATAGTGTGCATGTAGAGAGAATTGATGTGGTATGCATGATGAGGTGGATAGTGTGCATGTAGAGAGAATTGCTAGTAGTGGGGATCAACTTCTTAGGAATAGTAGATATCATAGGAATAATAAAAACCGAAGATACAATCCTCACAATGCATTGTTTCTTAGAGATTGTATTTTATTTGATGATTTTAGCTCCATGCACAAATGTGATTGGTCTAACCATATTCTTTGCATATGGCTACGTGAAAAAGTTGTATCTTAGTGGGGAGTAACTTAGACTAGTAACATGCACATATTACTAGTCTATGTTACTACTCTCATAGTGGGTACTGTCATGTGAGTAGTAACATAGGAAAATTCATTTATTACCTTGTAGACTCATTTTGCATTAAGAACCGCTATGTGATGGTAATATATTATGGTACTCTATTCATCTCTCCTCTTTAATTGCTTGTCATATTATCTTTTTTGCTTATGTGACATCTATGTTACTACCTATGTTACTTTCACTATGAGCAGTATAAGACACAACTTTCCTCTCTTTCTTCATTTACGTGCTAAGATATTAGCATTGGGAGTGCCCTTATGGATGTTTTTAATTCGAAGTTTACCGAGGACTCTAAACAAATGCAACACTTTCAACCCAAGAAATGAAATAAAATAAAATAACTAATGATAACCTTACACATGCTCTCTCCTCGCGAAGAGGAAGAAGAAAATAACCATGGACGTTGTTAGCCTAATCTCTTATTAACTCGCCGCTCTAAGCTACGTCCTCGATCTCGACGTCAGCAAACTAGGGTCAACCCTCACAAAGAAAATCCCCAAAACTACAGGGTCTCCAGTGCAAAAAAGCGCACTTGCAGAGAACGCACAGAAGCCCACTTGCAGAGAACGCTTCACCATTACGTACACTCCTCTTTTGTGGAAAAGGGCCTACAGAAATTCACATTTTCATCCAATCGCCCCCCTGAACTTGCTTCCTCCCAGAACTAATCCAGATCCCTCTCTCTCCTCCTCGATCCGACTAAACCAAAAAGGCTTCGCTCGCACGCTAGAGACCGAAACATTTCCCCGAATTCCGATTCCCCTCACGCGATCTCTCCCACCTCGTCTCCACTCCTGTCACTGCCCGGGGATCGGGGTCGGATCCGAGCCGAATCCCGCGGCCTCGTCGTCTTCCCCGCGAGCGCGCAGGCGGCGGTGATGCGCTGCTCGAACTGCCGCTGCTGCTAGCCGCGTCCGATCGAGGGCGATGAACATCGTGAAGGGTGTCGCTGATCTCCTCCGCAAGTCGACGCCCTCCTCGCCGGCCTCCGCCGGCGGCGGCGGCGGTGCCGGTGGAGGCGGCCCCGGCGGAGGCGGGGGCGGCACCGGCTCCCCCTCCGCCCACAAGTTCGCCGCCGCGCCCTCCCCCAGAGTCCGCTTCAGGTACACGGCCCTACTCCCCAACACTCGCGAATTGCCATTGGCTCGTTTGCGGTGGGAAAACTTGGCTTGCTCGGGTGAACTGGGTGGGTGGACGCTCTAAGTTACATCGCTGAATTCGAGCTAGTGTTGGATGGTGGCTGATGGGTTTTTCGATTTTGCTAGTCTACTAAAGTCTGTTAAGTTGTCCGTGCTTTTGTTTGGATGAAGCCTCCACCCTCCAGAGGCACCGTATCAATATTTCCTGGTTGGGTAATGGCTTCGCTACTTGGAAGTTGGAAGTAGCTACACCTGTTAATTTGTTAACTCTAGTGGAACGATATCACTACGTTCCTCGACATTTAAAATATTGATTAATTTGCTCATCCTTTCCCATTTCACTAGGCCTGCTTAGCATTTTACAATGTAGAAAAACCACTAAACTCCGTGACATTTGCATTCGCCATTACTGTTTCTTAATGAAATGTACCAGCGGTTGGTGCAGTATTGTTGGTTTTATGACTGAATGTGGCCATTTTACCCTAATCCTGCGTTATATGGTTGCAGTGACAGTGGTGAGGAAGGAATCTTAAGCACGCTCTGGCAGAGGTACGAGAATGCCATCGACAAGGTACCCACCTCTACAGAAATTTTCACTAAACTATACCTAAGATAGCCGAGTCCTTCAGTTAGTATCACAAAAAACCTTGCGTGATGCAGATAGTAGATAGTGTTACTCCTTCCTTCAATTAGTAGTACAAAAAACCTTGTGATAATGCAAACTGTAGCCTCAAACTTGAAGTTCTCAGCAGACTTCTCCTGATTTTGGTGCAACATGATAATAATCCTCTATTATTGAGGAACTTGGTTGGGTAAGTGGCAGAACATTGAGAGATTGTCCTCATCTTGCTTCTGGAAAGGACCTTCACTGTCGTGTAGAGAGGCTTTAAGACTCAAAGAAGAGTATATGGAGAAACTAGAGAACTTATGCATATTCTTTGTTTATTCAAAAATAGCTGGCAATGCCATGTCTGTACAGCCGGTGATCCGAAAAAAATAACTAGTGCAACAACAAAAAACAAGATCACACCTGAAGTTCTGAACTATCTTCTTAATATAAAGATACACTTGTAAATAATTAGGATACATAGGGTGCGTTTGGTTGCGTTGCTCAGCTTGCTCATGGCTGAGCTAGCCTAGCTAGCTTAGCTCGGCTGGCTACCTTTGACTTAGCTGCATGTTTGGTTCATTGCTGTTGCTGGCAAGGGCAATCGGCTAGCTGTTTGGTTGTAACAAGGGCAAGCTAGTCTTGTCTTTATAGTATGTACAAGTAGATAATTAAAAATCACGTTTAGATAATAAAAAATCATGTTTGACAAAAATCATTAATAGCATTTTTATATCATGCTATCAAATGGATGTGCTTAGCACTAAAATACATCTAGATACATCCGTTTAGCGAAAAGTAATATAGATCAACATAGTAGCATTTTAATATAATAGTAGTACAGATAATAGCATTTTAGTACTCAAATTTCTTACTGTAGCATTTTTCTGGGCAAGATGATATAGGATTTGCTGCAGACAATTTCTTTCAGCGAAAGTTTGGCGTGAATTTTTATTGCGCTTCTGGACTTGCCGTCGAGGGCGAGCCGAATCGGCTAACCCTGCGGAGCAAGGATTTTCTGGCCCAACGTGGCTAGCTGCCTTCAAAAGCTAGATTATATTTGCTCAACCAAACGACTGGCCTAGCTTAGCAAGGCAAAAACGGTTTTGCTAAGGCTTTGCCAAGGAACCAAACGTACTCATAATGTTACTCATCCTTATATCTTAACAAACAGAACCCCTTCTAAACTAATATTAATGCATAACACTTATGCACTGACTACTGCCCCTTGTACGCACACCACTGCACATAAATCATAAATGTATAAGGAGAGGAGATGTCCAAGACTCCCAAGGTCATGAATGAATCAACGTATGTATTTTCTAGATCATGTAAATTAGTTTAAGAATGGATCTGCACGCATTTTTATTTCTTTCAATAAGATAATAATATAGATGAGGTACTTATGATTTATAACAGTATTTAAACTCTATAAATTTTTATAGCATGTTTCCTATTTTATGACCATGTCCATTTCTCCTGTCAACAACTTCATAGGCTGAAAAGAAGAAGTCCCTGCAAATATTTGTGCTGCATTTTGTTCAAGCATTTAAAGACTGGGAGCCACACCATATTGATCAATCAGTTGACCGGGAATCAGTATCAGATGATACAGTTATAGGATGTTCTGGTGGGCATCCTTCTGAGGTCATCCTTATTCTCGTTCAGGAGATTTCTCAATTAACTTCATTTGTCACTGAGAGTAAGTGGACCCACTGAACAAAATATATCTTTCTTTACCATCGATTCCTGGCCCCTTCATTTGCCATTCTTGTACTCTAGCACACAAGTCTTTTTTAGGTTTCCACTCACTACTAGTAACTTCTCAAGCTGCCATTCATATGTTTACGAGGACATGGCTGTATGTCATTCGCACTAAATGATCTAATACCACGACTGGTGAAAAAGGGGCGAAACGATTGGTAGACCTGGGAAATGAGATATATATGACTTAGGAAGCAGTTACCGTCACTAATCAAATAATGTTAAACACAGTTTTACCTTTGTAATGTTTTCTAGATGCTCTCAAGCAGGTAGAAATTGTGAGGTTCAATTTAAGTACACTGAAATGCTGTGTTGTGTAAATGCTTGAGTCAGCTGTTTATTCCCTGAATTAAACATTTTCAACTTCTTTTATTGTGGAAGTTCATTTTACCTTGGTGTTATACTGAATGAGCAATTGCATTCTACATACCAGATTAACAATGATCAATTGTTACACCATGCTAACTGTTGATTTTAGCGGTTTATTAGGTTTAGCAACTGCAGTGAGTCGGTGATAATTGAATTTTGATTCCTGTATTCGTAGGCAGCAGCTATCCAGAATCCTCTGCCAATCTCTCAGAACAATCCACGGACCTGGGATTAAGCACTGAAGTATTACCTGTTTTGGAGTGCTTCACCATTGTTACTCGCTCAGTGCATAACTGTAGAGTATTTTGTTATTATGGAGGTGTGCAAAAGGTTACTGCTCTTTTGAAAGGTAGATTCTCTCTTGAGTTGAATATTTGTTTTCCTAGATTCATTTTGATTCTTTACTCCCTTCTCCATGTTATGAATCTCCTTGTAGCATAAGTTATGATATCGGTGATATATTAATTCTGTAATGAATCTAATCTTAACTGGCCTCTCTCTTGTGTATTCAGCCGCAGTTGTAAAGCTGAAGACCTTGACAAGTTTGCTTGCCACAGATGAACAACTGTCAAATAGAACTGTAGAAAATATGAGGATGATGCAAAAGATTCTTGTATACATTGTTACGATAATTTCAAACTTCATGGATTTGGAGCCAGCTGCAACAAGAATTTCACGGGTTGTCAATAGCACTGATCATAACCCATCAAACAATTACTTAGCAACATTTACTCCCAATACTACAAGAAGATTTGTTTCTGATAGAAATTGGCAGCAAAAGGCCATTGTTTCAGTTATGGAAGCTGGCGGCGTCAATTGGTTAGTAGGTAAAGTTGGTTTTTCGATGTTTGTACTTTGTATACATTTAATTATATCTAACTATTTTTCTTCATTAATTGCTTAGTACAGGAAATCTTAGTCTCTACATTGAGTAACTCTTATAGTTCTAGCATGGTCCACAACTCCACTTTACTCATAGGAGTTTGCTAGTAGCTTGAAGTGCAATGCGTGATTTCTACTCTGGAGAAATATTTTGCAGGAAGTATCAAAAGAAAGATTAGATGGCATGTGGGTTCCACTCTAATAGGCTGTGTACTTTGTTGATGCAATTAAGATTTGTTTTGGTATAACTGTAGAAGGAAGTGAGCAATTTGTGGACCAGCCCTGAAGTACTACCTTTGTTCGAAAATAGACTGTGTGCAGTCAAACTTCTCTTACTTTGACTATCGATATGTAAAAATATATTTGAATTTCTCATGTGAAAATACTATAATTATATTTTCCATGAAAAGTCCATACATAATTTTATATTTTTTTACTACTAATATATTCATATGGAAAATAATGGTCAAAGTTGTGGGCCAGAGACTGTCAGAACCTGAAATGTCATGTATTTTTTAAGCGAGAGACCATATAACTTCACATTTTAGCAAATAAATTTGTAGCTATGGTAAAACAGTGCATGCTGAATAGCTTCTCCATACATGGTACTTCCTTTTGGTTCCTGAACTCCAGTGAACTCTAAATTTTGCAAACTTTAAAAATACAATTACAAGTTTTTAAAGTTCCTAATTTTTTTCATGTCTGTGGAATATAAATTATTAATACACTGTCACTATTTGCTACTACCTCCGTTCCAAATTATAAGATGTTTTGGTTATTTCAATATGGACTACATACAGACTGAAATGAGTGAACATACACACTAAAATGCGTCTATATACACCTGATTCAGAAAAATGTTAGAACATCTTATAATAGTGAAAGGAAGAAGTATTTTTTATCACCATACTTGTCTTTTATGTTCGGCCCAAGTTTAGAAATATTTCTCTATGAAATCTAGCAGACTTAAAGTGCACTCTATGAAATCTAGCAGACTTAGAAATATTAGATTTTTTATTTATTTTTCTGAACTAATAAATACACTTCATTTTCCAAAACAAGAACTGCTGGAGCTTGGTATCCAAAAATCCTCACTCTTCCATACATAGTTCTTGTGTATGTAACTATGTATTAGCTGGTAGCAAATCCATGAATGCATTGTTCGTCAACTCCTCAGAAGCCTCTGACATTATACTAACTAACCTATGTTTTCCATTGTTATTATCTTACTTATCTGAAATTGTTCGTTGCAGAACTCTTAAGGGTCATTCGAAGACTGAATTTGAAAGATCAGTGGACTGACTTGTTACTCCACTTTATAACTTTGTATGCTCTGAGATCAACAATATCTGAAAATACTCGTGCACAGAATCATTTCAGAAGCATCGGAGGTCTGGAGGTTCTATTAGATGGACTGGGACTACCATCGAGCAAATTTTCAGTCTCAAAGCATTCTTTTGTCCCCAGTGATGAAAGGTAAGTGTTCCAGTGCTTCAGTAGTGGCATAGGATTTAGTGATTTACTCTATTGTTTTGTTTGGTGCCATAGGATTGAGTTATGCAACCATTCTTTTGATCTCTGTCGAGCATCAATATTAACAAATGTACTTATGTTAAAAGGATTAAAAAATGTACAGTTGATACATATTCCGTAGCTTGTACTTTACGACAGCTAGCGTTGCCAACTTCCATGTTCTACCATTGAAGAGCAACATCTTACATCTTCCTTTCTAGAGGAGACAACTTTATAGTAATGATAGTGCCTTCTTAGCTACTCCCTCCTTTCCAAAATCTAAGGGATTCTACTTTTGTCTGAACTCCCAAGTCAAACTTACAAATCTAGAACACCAAATAAATACAGTATGGAAACATATTTCATGATGTATCTAATGAAACTAATTTGGCTTTGTAGATGCTGATATATTTTTCTATAGGCTTGGTGAAACTTAAAGAAGTTTTACTTAGGACAAAACTAGACCATTTACATTTTTGAACATAGGGAGTACCTGCTATCAAGTGTTCCATAGGACCAGTTTTACTTTCACCATTATAAACTGAAGACACATTTTTACAACAATCTGCCAGAGATAGCAAGATACATTTATCTAATCGTGTTTGTGTGTTTGCTGTTCAGTTCAGTTCTTGTGATCTAACATGTCATGCTTTTGCAGGAGTGACATTCTGCAGCTCCAGATACTATCTTTGGAAATTCTGAGGGAAGCGGTGTATCCTGTTGCATAACTTTTTCATGTAGATAGATCATTGCATCCTTATAATACTTCGTTCTATCTTATACATTCTGCCTTTCTGGATCAATGATAACACACATGTACTATATATCATGACCTCTTATGTCGCAAAAGAGTTCTAGTTAGATCATTGGCATAGATTGATAGTGCGAACTTTACCTATGAGGCTGTTCCTCACCATTCGGTCAGAATTTTGTTTTCTAATTGGACTTAGATGACATACTGTTTGCAGTCTCTCTTGGATCCTTGACTGTTTATTCAGTTTCGGCAATGTCAGCAATTTGCAGTTCTTATGTGAAAATGGACGGATACATAAATTTGCGAACAGCATCTGTTGGCCTGCATTTATGTTTCAGGAGTTTCATCAGCAGAAGTTTCTTGATCCCGAGGTGCCCAACTGGAAACTTGATGGACAAAGTACCGGGAATTCACCTACATTAGAATCATTCCCAAGTCCAGTTGATATTCTTAATACTACGGAATGGAATGAGTATTCTGTGAAGTTAAGCAAGGCACTTTGCTCTTTCCTTCTTCCTCCTAATGAGGTCAGGTACTGTCCTGGTTCAACTGCTGTCCCCCAAATTTCTCTATCCATCTCGTTGGCGTACTGGGAGCAATGTGCAAGGTGGATCATAAAGATTCTTTCAACAGTTTTCCCATGCATCAAAGCATGTGCTAGTGAAACGGAATTGCCTAACCATATAAGGTAAGTTCTTATTCTCCATTGGTTTGGTCTACGTCCTTGTTAACTAGATTAGTGTTTTCAAAATTTCCAGTCGACGAAGATGATGTATTGGCTTCATATAAGATGTTGTCCAAGCTAAGATTTTGATGAAAAAAGTTCTGTTGCATAGTTAATTTACCAAATTACAGTATTGCCAATTCCAGTAATCTGCCAGATACTTTCCAACATAAGTGTAATTTTCCTAGTGCGGCTAGTCTCATAGTACCTGTTGTCGTTCCTTTTTTCATCCTTCTTGCAATTGTTCATTGATCTATTTATAATTTTTTTCCCTTTGTGGTCAACATCTTTGTCTGTATGCAAGTACCATGTTTCCCTAAGTTCCTTCAGGTGATTGAATATCTAATTTTCTATGTATTTTAACTGCATTGTTTGGTTCTATAAATTCCCTTTGCTGATAAATTATTTTGATGTCTTCAGGATTTTATCAAATACCCTACAGCATTACATGCTCAGCACATTTAGGAAAGTTCTCCTTTCAGCGCCAGTTCTACTCAAATCTTTTCAAGAGGAGGGTTTGTGGGATCTGATATTCTCAGAGAAAATTTTCTACGTTGGATCATCCGTGGAGTGTATTCAGCAGATTATTGGTGAGATTGATGAGACACAAACTGATCATTTCACTGACGCTACCGAATCAACTGGTTCCAAAAGTAATCTAGCTGATGTCAACATCCTTCAGTCAGAGGCTATTTCCTTCGTGGAGTTTGCTGCAACACTGAATGAAAATACAAATAACCTGGTATCAGAAATTTCTCCTTCCTCACATAAGATGTTGCTTATTTGACATAATTTTGAGTACTGTCTGGTTTTTTGCATTCGTGTCTTAAAATAGTTTTGTTTGTAGCCAGAATGCTCAGCATTGTTAAGTGCACTGGAACACTGCACTAATGGTCCTGGATTGGTTGCTACTATTCTGAAGAGCTTTCATGTTATCCTGCGACTCGCCACTGAACAAACTCTAGTTTCTTTCAAGTCATTGGACGTGCTTACCAGAGTCCTGAAGGTTGCATGTTTTCAATCACAAGAACTAAGGAAGGCCCATCCAAGCGATGCCTTAAGGGGAAATGGTTCTCAATCAAACAATGTTCAGATGGATTCTCTAGATGAGAAAATTAAGAATACTCTTACATGTGTCGAATTGGCTTTCAACCTTTTCAAGGAATATGTCACAATATCTGACCTTGGAAGGATGCTAGTTTTACACAATGCCAATTGTATTGGGTGCCTATTTGATTTATTCCAAGAAGAGAACCTCCGGAAACATATACTGGATCAAGTTCTTGCCTTATATAGGGTATAACCATGTTCACTATATTTCTCTCCTTTTATCACACTTGATATTAGAATTAACTTTCTCCTCCCTCGTTCCTTTTGTTCTTTCTTACAATCAGTTGCCTCCATCATCAGCACAAGATCATGCAGCAAAGTCACAACTATGCTCCAAATATTTAGAGACCTTCACTCATGCCAAAGAAAATGAAAAGAACTTCGCAGAAATGTCGATTGATTTATTAGTTAACATGAGAGAGATCATTATGATAGATCGCGTGGTAAGTTTTTGTATAGATGGGGACAATAAGTACATATTATTGGCTTGTTTCTTCTCAATCTTAGTAGCATTCCATGCCTGACGAATCACTAATATCTTTTGCCAGTATTACCAAAATCTGTTTCGCAATGGGGAGTGCTTCCTGCATATAGTCTCTTTATTGAATGGAACTTTTGATGAATCAGTTGGGGAGCAATTGGTCCTTAATGTCCTTAAAACGTTGACCTCATTACTTGCTGAAAATGATGAATCCAAGGTAATCTTATATACTGCTTTAGTTCGTGTCACACGTTAGTGTATGAGCTATATCTGGCCAATAACAGTTTCTGGTCCTTTCTGGATGGCCACCTGCGCCGTCCTCTTGTTCCAAGATATTCATTCCAAATTATAAAGGTTTACATTGTTGTGGAGCCAGCTGATTTCTGGTGAAACAAAGTTATCCAGCAAGTAAAAAAGTTCCCCTATTTCTCGATGTTCATACACAAAACTTTCTTTTATTCTGTGTAAGCATTAATTGGAAATGCCAATTAGAATAAAGTTACCATAATCTGCCTCCCTCATGCCTATATTTCTGGCAACAAGTGGAGTTACTCTGGTTCATGTAACTTATTTGTTTAATGCTCTTTAATTTTGTTTGTGGTTTATCTTATCCAGGCTGCTTTTAGAATGCTGGTTGGTGTGGGCTACCAAACACTGCAAAGCTTGCTATTGGACTTCTGTAAATGGCTGCCAAGTCGGAAACTCTTGGATGCCCTACTTGACATGCTTGTTGATGGGACTTTTGAGATAAATGAAAAAACAACAATAAAGGTTTGCAATCTTCATGATTTTGAAGCAATGACATCCTTGTATATTCAGTTACTTTTTTTTTGCTTCACCCAATTTTACCTGCACTGTAACTTGATTCTTTACCCTGATGTTTTCTTTGTCTTTTTCTCCACAGAATGAAGATGTAATTATACTTTTCTTAAATGTTCTACAAAAGGTTCACCTCTCTCTCTCTCTCTCTCCCTCCCTCATGTGTTTTATGTAACAATGGTGTTTCTGATTGGCAGAGCAGTACTTCGCTTCAGCATTATGGGCTTGTGGTCTTACAGCAATTACTCAAAGGGTCCATTACAAACAGAACTTATTGTTTCAAAGCAGGACTACTTAGCTTCCTTCTTGACTGGTTTTCTGTTGAGGACCGGGAAGACACAGTTATAAAAATTGCAGAGTTAATTCAGATTATTGGTGGACATAGTATTTCCGGAAAAGATATCCGGAAAATATTTGCTCTCTTGCGTGGTGAGAAGATTAGTGTCAAGCAGAAGCATATTTCATTGCTTTTGACAAGCCTTAGTCATATGCTCAAGGAAAAGGGACCTGAAGCTTTCTTTGAATTCAGCGGTCATGATTCTGTGAGTTATTTTCATTTAAGTACTTCAATTGTTTTCAATAATCTGTTTCTTGACAAAATTTAATGAACAATTTAACTTTCTTGGCTACATTTGCCATTATGGTATACAAGTTTATATTTGAAGCAATGCCATATTTTTTGAAATAGAGTAAAAAGTTTTGCCTCATCCATTAAATAAGAGAGAATAGAGTTTTAGAGTTTTACAAGTGTCCCGCAAAAGCGGCATGACAAATACTCGCGTACTACAATCTCTCCTAGTTTTTTTCGCACCCGCGGTGACCCAAAGTTTAGCCTCATCGATGATTCTTCTAAGAATGACTTGTGGTGGAAGACTCGAGCGTTTCGCTCATTCCAAACTGTCCAAGAGACAAGCATGGTTAGGGAGGCCATAACTTGTCTATTGGGGTTTCGAGTATTGGTTCTGTTGATCCACCACTCCTCAACGCCCTCCTCCAAGTGCCAAGTGGAGGTGTCCATGTGCACGAGACCAAACTTGTGAATAACAACATTCCAAAGCCTAATGGTGTAGCGGCATTTGTAGAAAAGGTGGGCGCCCGTCTCTTGGTCTCTATTACAAAGAGGGCAAAGGCCACAATTCGCCCAACCACGCCTCTCCAACCGGTCGGCAGTCCAAATCCGGTCCTGTATCACTAACCAAGCGAAGAATTTAACTTTGGGAGGTGCCTAGATCTTCCAAACCATGGAGTCCATAGGGGAGAGTGTTAGCCCCAAGAATTGAGCTCGATAAGCAGTAGCCGCCGAGTAGATCCCATCATTGGAGTGCTTCCAAACAATGTCGTCCTCGATTTTCTTGTCAAGGGGAAAGTCCTGAAGGAGCATCCATAGGGTGAACAATTCTCTGATATGGGTGCCGGTGATCACGGTATCTCGTTTGATCATACGCATCCAAGCATTCCCGTTAAGTGCGTCTCTCACTTTCCAAGATTTTCTTCGCGATGCCTCAAAGATAAGAGACAATATCCTTGGGCTTGCACCCACGGAGCCATGGAGAATCCCAAAACGGTGTCTTGGCGTTGTTGCCCACAGTGATGGTGGTGGATGCATAGAAAAAGATGAGGTCATCATCATTGCATGGGTTGCCAAGTCCCACCCAAAGTTTGCGTGGTTCCTTCCACTTGTACCATGGCCACCTCAGCCGTAAAGCACATGCAAACTTATCAGTGTTGAGCACCCCAAGGCCGCTGTACTCCAAGGGGCGGCACACCACCTCCCAGTTGACCTTGCACTTGGAACCGGTCGTCTTATCTGAACCGGACCAAAGATAAGCCCTCTCTAATTTATTAATGTTGTGAAGAGAGCTCGGCGGCACTATGAGGGGTGTGATGGCATACACCGCTTGGGAGGAGATGACCGATTTGACAAGCGTCGTGCGTCCGGCATAGTTAATATTTTGGCCCTCCCACGTGACCAATTTGCTTGCTGCCTTGTCTTCGAGGTATTGAAAGCCCACTTTTCTGAGCTGCCAAACCGAAAGGGGGAGGCCCAAGTATTTAATAGGAAAGGAGGCTCTAGTTGCCGGCACGCTAGCGAGGATATGCTCCAATTCAAGATGGTTGCAACGAATGGGCACGATCGAGCTCTTGTGGAGGTTGGTGCAGATGCCCGTGACATCACCAAATCCCCTAAGGATTGCAGAAAGTTGTCAATATCCCTTTCGATTGGTGCCAAAAACACAGCCACATCATCCGCATAGAGAGAGGTTCTCACCATGGCACCTCGACCACGAATCTTTCGAAGAAGGCCTCTTCTAGTTGCCAAATCGAGAATCTGATGAAGTGGGTCAAATGCGATGACAAAAAGGAGCGGGGAGAGGGGGTCGCTTGTCATAGCCTGCGGCCATGCTTGATGGGGGGGGCTGGGCAGCCCATTGAGGAGGAAACATGAGGAAGATGAGCAAAGCAACACAACAATCCAATTCCGGAATTTGCAAGGGAGCCCCTTGTGTTGCATAAGATCGAGGATGAATTCCCACTTGACCGAGTCGAAAGCTTTTTTTATGTCAAGCTTGAAGAGGAGGGGCGGGGTCCTGCATTTGTGTAGCTTGCGAGCAAAGTTCTTGACGTACACGAAGTTGTCAGGAATGTTTCTTCTTTTGATGAAAGCACTTTCGGCATTGGAGACAAGGGCATCCATGTGAGGTGCAAGCCGCAAGGAGAGAACCTTGTTAATGATCTTGGCAATAGCATGGATAAGGCTAATGGGCTGGTAGTCATTGATGCCCTCCGCACCCTCCTCCTTGGGTAGGAGCACCACATTGGCAGAGTTAAGCCATTGGAGGTTGTCCGTGTGTAGGGAGTCAAAACGTTGGATGACCCTCATGATAACGTTCTTGATGACTTCCCAACACTTCTTGAAGAAGATGCTCGGAACCCGTCTGGACCGGGGGCCTTGTCATTAGGCATCTACTTGATGGCTTTCCAAATCTCCTCCTCGGTGATGGCACCGCCAAGGGAATGCAAGTCAAGGGGTTGCAAGTTGAGCTCATCCCAGTTAAAGTCGAAGTTACTCGGTGGACCTTTTCCCATGATCTCCGAGAAGTGGTCGTGGATGATCTTCTCCTTTTGCTCGTGCTCGGTAACCCATGCATGATCAAGCTTTGATCCGGTGGATGTGTTTTTTTCTTTTGCGGGCATTAAGGCGGCGGTGGAAGAATTTCGTGTTTGTGTCACCCTCTTTCAGATTTGCAATCCTAGCACATTGGCTCTTCCTAGCCCTCTGAAGCACCACCAGGCCAATCACCCTCCGCTTGAGCCTAGCGCGTAGGTCAACCTCCTCAGAGGAGAGGAGGCGCGCCTCCTATGCAATGTCAAGCCGAAGTATCACAAGGAGAGCCGCATTGAGGTGAATCGAGGCCTTTGAGAAAATGTTTTTGCTCCACTCGGTGAGAAGTGCTGTTTTCTTGAGCTTATGATGCATAATAAGATACGTCTCTATGTGGGAAACCCGCTCACTTCATGCCTTTTGGATGACTTCATGGAATCCGGGCATAGACCCAAAAAATCTCAAACTTGAAGGAGCGCGACCTTCTAGGCCCCCTATCATCGGTGAGCAGGAGAGGGCAGTGGTCTGAGAGGGACGAGGATAAAGCATGCAACACATGGGTGTTGAAAGTTGTGTCCCACTCGGTGTTGCAAAAGAATTAGTCAAGCTTGCACAAGGTTGGGTTAGCCCTCTCATTGCTCCACGTGAAGTGCCTGTTCTGAAGATGCATCTCCGTTAGCTCGCAAGACTGTAAGGTGGCCCGGAAACGGTTGATCCTACTCCGATTAACATTTCTCTTGTTCTTATCCCTCGCCCGGTAGATCTGGTTGAAGTCCCCAGAGGCAAGCCACGCCACACCCGACAGGGGCTTATGAGTAATCATCTCGGCAAAGAAGGCATCTTTGCAAGTGGAGTCGGTGGGGCCGTATATGGAAGTGATTTTGAAGCAAGTGTCGGATGCACGAATCTATACCATGGCCGAGAGACAATAGGTCGAGGCGACAATGTCAGTGACATCAAGCAGGTTTGCATCCCATAGCATTGTTAGGAATAAGCAACTTGTCTCTATTAGATAGCCCATGGGGCACATATATAGTACACATGACTTGGGGGACAAGGGAGATAAACCTAGACCTATAAGGACTCCTAGACCTATACTAATACTCCTTAACACCCCCCTCAAATGCAAAGCGTATGCAATAGCATTGCATTTGAAGAAGTGTAACACTAAAAAAATAAAAAACTGATAATCCAAATCTGGTCTTGAGCGTGTCTTCATAGCATGGAGAAACTTCACAACCTGTCGAGTCTAGCCAAAGGGGATACAGAAAGAGATGGCACATCAGGGAACTCACCACATCGTAGAAGATGGGCTGCAGAAGATGGTACATCAGAAGAATGAAGCATTGCTTAAAATCATGGCCCGAGAATAACCGTCTACAAGAGAAGCTAGACGACAAGAGAAAGGGCTTAGATCGGCAAATGCAGAGAGGGGTCATGAAAATCTATGACCAAAAAAAGGCTGACGGACATGATCTAGTGGACATGCATGCATGAGAGGACATAATCAAGAGACCAACGGATTTGGTGGACGCAGCGGAAACATAGAGAAAACTAGAAAGCAAATAGTAGACTAGGTGGACGCAGCGGAAGAGAAACATGGCGCGAAGGTCAATACCAAGCAGAGCTCTCATGTTGCGCTCCGGACTGTGAAGATGGTGGTCTGTCCGAACTTGAAGGAACAGTAGCAAGACCGACAGAACCTGTGGAAGAGGAACCCGAAGCTGCAAGCAAACGCTTAAGTCGCACAATATCCTGCTCAGTCAGGGACACAGACACTGTAGAAGGAGTCGGTGTAGAAGCACAACGCACCGAAGAAGATGTATGTCCCTGACGCATGTGTCGCCTCTTCAGGAAGCACTCAGACTCCTGATGACCATCCTTATTGCAGTAGTCACAATGAGGACGAGAGCGTCTATCAGCACTGGAATGAGGAGGCACGGGCGACGAACCGCTGAAGCAGGATGGTGCAGCACATGGTGAAGCTGGAGCTCAAGCAGCAAGCACAGAGGAGACCTCAAGTAAGCCAGCACCACGTAGGCGAGTCTCAGCCCGAATCTCGGAAAATGCATCCATAAGAGAAATACAGCCACGAGCAAACAATTGAGCACGCCTTGGCTCAAACTCCTTCCGAAGCCGAGATAGGAACTCGTAGACGCGATGAAACTCCAAGTTTGATTGCATAGCCTGGTAACATTGACAAGTACGACAACCTGCCGTGCAAAGAGAATCAAGCTGACGCCAAATAGTGGAGCTCTGTGTGTAGAACTCATCAACAGTGGAATCACCCTGCTGAAGAGCGTGCTCTTGACGAACCACAGACAGATAAAGAGCATCCCCGGACGGCTGATGATGCAGACGAAGATGGTCCCACATGGCAGCAACAATTCCAAGACCCATAAACTCAGAAGCAAACTGTGGCTGAACACTAGCGGTAAGAACCGCCGCAGCACGAGCATCGTCATCCGTCCACTGAGTGTAAGCAATGAGATCCTGACGATATATCTGAAGAGCGTCAGTGTACTTTTGGAAACACTGATCATAAGCGGCAACGACGGCATCATCTGTACTCTTGGCTGCATCCTTGTCAGCTTGAGAAGCATCGGCAGCAAGGACCGATGGTATGGGCGGAGTCGGAGCCTTAGGAACAGTGGGGCACGGCGGACAAGGGACCTCGCCGGAGAGCACACCCCAAAGACGAAGACCACGCATGTGGATGCGCATGAAGGCAGCGAAATCAGAGTAGTTCGTGCCATAAAAAATCACCGGGCAGCGAGGAATCGCGACATAGCCTGCGGAGGAAGACATTTTTTTTAAATAGCCAAAGAGAGCAAACTGCCCTGGCTCGAATCAGGACGAGCCCCCCCCGTGTACAGAGAGGAGACGCGGTTAACTGCGGGTCGAACACCAGCAGGTTGTGGCCGACGACGGCGAAATCGGCGAGTAGCGGCGGATTCCGGCGGATGGAGGGACCCGGCGACGACTTGATACTCGACGGTGAGATCCCAGTGGCGGCGGACGACGGCGGCAGCGGCAGGGAGGATCTGGGCCGGCGGGAGGACACGCACCGACGGCCGGCGCGGAGCCTGGAGCATAGGTCTCGTGCGTCCACGCAACTCGTGGATGGATCGGCGAACGCCTTGCTAATCGATTTGGACAGGGCAGCTCTTCTTACTGTGACCTGCGAACGAGCTTGCTACTCTGGACGTAGCAGAGAGAACCAGCTTTGGATGGTGCGATGGGCGAGAAGGAGTGCGGCCTGCGGGGGTGGAGGAGCTCGGCCGGCGGCGATCGAAGCGTGGAGTTGCGGCACGCAAAAAAAAACCCTAAACCTAGGCTCATGATACCATGTTAGGAATAAGCAACTTGTCTCTATTAGATAGCCCATGGGGCACATATATAGTACACATGACTTGGGGGACAAGGGAGATAAACCTAGACCTATAAGGACTCCTAGACCTATACTAATACTCCTTAACAAGCGTAAGGATGCCACCCCTGGTTCCGGTGGCTGGTCGTGGCGCAAAATTGCGAAGTCTGTTTTCACCGAGGGAAGCAACAATAAAATTGTCAACACGGCAAAGCTTTGTCTCTTGTAGACAAACCAAATGACAAGAAGAGCCGGTGATAGTTGCCTTGACCGTGGCCCTCCGGTCCAGACAATTAAGCCCTCGCACGTTCCAACTCAGAGTATTGATGGGTTACTCTATCATGGACATACTACCATTGCCCTTGCAAGAAAAAGCTGGTTGCTAATATGGGGTAGCAGACAATAATCAACAACGAGATAGAAATTCCTGATACCCGGCCACTTGCCAGACTTGATATGAGCCCATCTCCACACATGAGAATATACAACAGTAGGAAGGGATCCCTTACAACCAACATCTAGGTGTACTAACAGAACAAACATAACATCCCTACTGGAGACACGAACTGAACAGGCGATTGCTGGCTGCGATCCCAGCCCGACCTGGTCCATCGTAGCCAATCAGCGCCTCTTTCGCAACATTAACATCACCGTCATCAAGCTTGAAGAAATCTCTCATGGCACTGATCACCTTTGGTATTAGCTATTCTTTGAACCTCTCCGCGAACGCCTCAAGTGTGGCTGTAGTGACGTCTTCGCCATCTCTGGTGATGCCCAAGCTATGACAAACAAGCCGTTCACCAGCCTTTGCCGTCGGGACAGGCAGCACGCGACGAGTCGACGACCTGATCCGTTGCAGCGAGCTGCTTCCCGTCTTGGTAATCTTCATGCCAGCAAGCGTCTTCCTGCGGACCTTGAGTTGCATGGGCGGGGAGGATGCTGGCATTGCAGCCGGTGCCGCTAGGGGAGGCGATAAGAGCGCTGGCTGACGCGAGCAGAAGAGCGGCTTGGGGAGGCATGATGAGCTTCTCAAGGCCGGCAGACAGACCATGAAGAGGCCGAGGAGGCGACGGTGTGCGCTGCAGGGAGCCGAAGCACAGGAGTGGCGGGGTTGGCGAGGCTTCAAAGATGGGAGGACGCCGTGGTGAAATGTCCAAGAGTGGGCGCAACATGGTGGTCGCGAACAAAGTTCGATGAGCGTCAGGCTCAACAAATGGCAAGGAACCGCCGTTGCACGCGCCTCATCACGCTGGAGCTCATAGGGGTATGCAGCACTGTTGTAGGAGACAGCAGTGGCGATGCCGGAGGGGTGAGCGTGTCCCTGGAACGCTGCCTGACGGAGGCCGGGAACGACTGCCTGGAAGGGCTTCGACCATGAGCGTCACATGAAGCAGTCGTAGCGAGGCCTTTGGAGATGGGAAGGAGCTCCATGGCGCGAGTGGCCGTCGCACTTGACGAGCCCGACCCGTGTAGAACCGACACATCAGGAGCAAGGGGAGGCAGGTCGGTCGACTGGCTAGCGGAGCCACGATGACGTCCATCCCGGCTGTCGCGGCGCCCATCGCCCCCCCCCTGTCGTTGTCGTGCTGGCCATCTCTGTGCGCGTGGGAGAGGCTCCTGCAGATGCTGTGGCCCCAGCCTTGCCCGCCTCTTGACGCCTCCCGACCCTCGCGGTCATGATCGCCCTCATCATCTCTGTCGTGGTGATCCTGACGAACAGAACGAGAAACCCGCCCACGGCGATCACGTGCCTTGGTCTCGCCATCGACGATGTTGGACCGCCAGTTGAAAGGCTTGGACACCACCTTGCCCGAGGAGGGGTGTTCATGGATGTCGAGGTGCACCATAACGCGGTGCTCTAGCCCCCTCCGACCATACACGGGTGCTCCACCATTGCGAGCAAGCAGGGTAACCCAGCTGACCCTTGGCACCTTGCTTGGACATGTTATCCAAGCCCACATGCCCAGCACACACGTCTCTGTCTTGACCTTGAACGCAGGCTTGATGTAGTCCAGCGAGCAGCCGGAGCCGATGGCGTTGGCGACCGCGAGCTCATCCCAAGCGTACAAGGGAAGTCCTTCGAGGCAGAGGCGGACATGGTGGCGAAGGTCAATGTTCTCCGCGTGAGCCTCCAACCGCCAAGCCTGTAGCTGCAGCTTAGTGTCGCCGTACAGGAGCTCACGCCGGGACGCGGCGATGTCGGCATGGTGCTTGTGGATGAAGCGCACCCGATACTTCTCAGGGAAGTGGAAGACGACGACGACGTCCTCCTGAAGTGCCCCAATCCCTTCAGCAATGGCCGCGACAACATCGTTGGTGGAAGCGCGGCGGTCCCGATCGAACCAGGCCACCACTGCGTTGGACTCCAGGAGTGCCGCCTCCATCTACATCGTTGGCGAGTTGTGGATGGTGGAGAAGACCTTCGACCGCACGACATGGTCACTGGCCCAGGCCGAAGGCGTAGCAGAGGAAGCCATAGCATAAGTTGGGCGCTGGTGCGAGGGCGCCCCACACGACGCACGGGACAGCAAAGGCGGCGCCCCCCCTGCAAGGGCTGGGCGCACTGAGGCACAGGTGCGACCGCGGGGCGTGGGAGCAGCCACGCGCTATGTGGCCAGAGCGGAAGCAGCGCCTGCAGGTGAAGGGGTCTCGACACTCAAATGCACGGGGGCGAGGCTAGAGACATTTGAAGCAGAGACCTTTTATCCAGGCGGGGGGAGGAGAGCGAGCAGTGAATGCGGCAGCTGGCGCGACCGGCAAGCACGGTCGACAAGACCTGACCTTCACCCATGGCGCCGTCTCTTCAACCTCGAGCCCAGTGTCCGCCGTGCCGCGCGGGTTTGATTGCTCAGCCACTTCCTGCGCAGCGACGGGCCGTAAGCACGCCAGCCATCCCGCGTCATTTCCCCCATCAACGCCATTAACGCGACCCGCGCTAGGCGCAGTAAAGGTGGTGGTTGGGGGAGCCGCGCGACCAAGCAGCTCGGGAGGGGTCTCCGGGACAAATTCCACCTCAGCAGCAGCATGGGGCGGACGGCCAGGGGGTGCCAAGGTCCAGATCTGGACCGGCACCACCTGGGCACCCCGAAGGCGAGCCCAGCGAGGTGGGTTAGCCCCAGATCAGCGGCGGAGATTAGCGGGGGAGGGCGGACAGGAGGGTAAGGGGCTGGGGCTGGGAAGTGTCCGGCGGCGCCGTAGTGGAAGCCGCCGGTATGGGCCAGTGGGCTACGGGAGGGGTGGGTTGGGAGCGGGCATGACTCCGTATTCTGGCAGTTGCCTTGGGTGTCCACAGAACGTCGATAAGCAATGCCATATGATTTCTTCACAGTTCTTAATAAAAGCTGCTGAACAGTTACTTTGTTTTATTCAAGTAATTTTTATTGCTAACTCTCTACCCCTCAACAGGGGATTGAAATAAAGTCACCTGTTCAATGGCCTTACAGTAAAGGTATATCATTTTGCTGTTGGCTAAGGGTGGAAAGTTTCCCAGAGAATGGTATGATGGGGCTTTTCTCCTTTTTCACGGAAAATGGAAAAGGATGTTTAGCTATGCTTGGGAAAAACACTCTAGTCTATGAGGTAATGGTGGTTGCTGCCTTCTTCCTTTTCGAGAACTTTCGCTGAACTAGTCTTGTATTTCTTTTTCTTTGGTTAAATTATATCCTGACAAATAAATTTGTTGGTCAGTAAAATTAGGGAATAATTTATTCGAAATAAGATTACTTTGTGAAGGTGGTTATTCGATTGCTAAGTTGGCGACAGAATTGCGTGAAAGTCAACATACTGACTGAGGTTTTGCATGAAAATCCTTGTTTGGTTTTACATATATTTCAACAAATTTTGTTGTTTCCTCAAAAGAATAAGAAGATTTCTCTCCATTTCACTGACTAATCCTTGATTAATCCACTCCTAACAGAAGTATGATCTAATCCGTGTTTGTACATAAGTGAAATGCACCATTGGTCTGTAAACTCGGAGGAAGTGAGTACTTTAGTCCACAAACTCCAGAAACACACACACAGCACCATAAACTCATTTAAGTGATACAGTTTAGTCCAGAAATGGTTTGGCGAGGATGATGATGCGTGATTAACTGATTGGACCAATTGTGCGCACCCCAGCGAGAATGCGCGCTGGTGCTCCTGCCGCAAGCGCCCCCTGCCTGGAGGACTTCCGCTGGGACCCGGTCACCTGCCGCAAGCGAGACGCCTGCGCGTAGTGCACAATGTCTTCTGAGTGCTGGCTCCACCTGGTGGCGCAATGGTGTTGAGGTGGAAGGCGCAGTCAGTCTGTTTTTTTTCCAGAAAAAACCCTTCACAGAAACTCCCCCCTGGTCGAGGTTGAAGCAGCACAAGGTTTTGGAGTAACAACTCCATCTTGCTGCTACAAAGTGTACAGCACAAGTGTTGAAGGAACTACTTCATCGTGCTGCACTAGATATCGCTCTAGAGGTGGAAATAGGCCAATGTGGCAGCAGGAGTTCAATCCAAAACTCCTAGAGCGCAAGATCTACTCCAAGATCTTAGATAAGA
Source organism: Bromus sterilis (assembly GCA_950022295.1). NCBI lineage: Eukaryota > Viridiplantae > Streptophyta > Magnoliopsida > Poales > Poaceae > Bromus > Bromus sterilis. The sequence continues at coordinate 273,816,739 of OX465599.1, read as the reverse complement.
ACACCAAGTTCTACTATAGGTAGTGGGGGTACATAGTGTGGTTACAAACTAGTGGTGAGGACCTCTATTTATAGTGCTTTGGGAAGCCTTCACATCTCACTTTACTTATAGCTAGAACACTCTAGAAAACATTACTTAAGATTCACCATTCTACTCATAGCTAGAAGACTCTAGAAAACAGTAGGTAGGGTTAAGAAAAGAAAAGGAATACTAGACTAGAGTAGAAGTATCTAGAAGTAGCCAAACAGATTTACATACGATTCTATTTTCTTTTCCTCATCTATTGTCCCTCATCAGAGGTCCTTCACCCGCACACATGTTGTGTCACCAAATCGTTTCTGGACTAAAGTAACCTAAAACAAGTTTATGGTGCTATATGTGCGTTTCTTGAGTTCGTGGATAGTTGTCTACTAGCCATTACCAAGATTGTTTTAAAAACCCAGCCACTTTGTTGATAAGAACTCTATTATGTTAGTTAATTAGTTATACATATAAATCCACTTGGCATGAGCTCGTTATTTGACTTCAGTTATCGAATAACCAAAGTTTGATTTTAGTATTAATGTCAAATTTAATCACCCTACTTTATGCAGTCTATCAGTCAAAAGAATCAGTGTGTTTTGTTGCCTCTAAGCCTCCCAACGAAGCAATGGAAATTCCTATCTGTTACTCATACAGTAGGGAGAGCTTTTTCTGGTGGAAGCCAGCTGAGATGTTATTTAGATGGTGATTTAGTATCAACTGAGAAATGCAGGTGAGTGGTTCTTCATTTCTGTAGCACACCATTTGATTGAGCCTGTTCTATTTCAATAATCATATCTAAGGATTTCAAATAGTACCTATTTTTGTGTTTAATTATTTTAAATTTCTTTCCTTTGTCCACAGTTTTTATCACTATTAGTTCTTACACGTACATATCCTTTTGAAGGCAGAATGCTGTTGGTGCAAATTTTCTAAAACTTCGAATAGAAAACTGACATCTACATGCCCTAACTGTAAAAGATAGCAATTGGATCCTGTGAGCTCATATATGGCCAAGAGATAAAGGATCTTTGTCTGCTGTGTCCAGTATATTAGTTAAGATGTTTTATACCACTGTTTTATGTTCTCAGGTATGCAAAAGTTAATGAAGTGATGACTCGCTGCAGTCTTGGCACAGAATTGATTCCCATTGGTGAAGAACCAACTTCTCTTGGTTTTGAGGGCACCTTTTCCTTTACTGGTCAAATGGGACCAGTTTATGCGTTTTCTGACGCTCTCTCTTCCGAACAAATAAGAGGCATATATAATCTTGGACCAAGTTACATGTACTCTTTCCTTGGTGATCAAAACTTGCTTATGAATAATGACTCACTTTACAAGGGGATTTTGGATGCAAGGGATGGTATTTCATCAAAGATGATATTTGGCTTGAATGCACAGGTACGTACTGGCCTCCAAATAACATGTTATATTTTCTTGATCAATTGCTGGAACCAGAGAATTGAATATTTTGTTCTTTTCCTTCTTCTAGGCTAGCAATAATAGGACTTTGTTCAATGTGTCTTCCGTACTTGATAGTCTTGACAAGAGCAAGCTTGAGGCAACCATCATGGGTGGGACAAAGTTATGCTCGAGGCGCTTGCTGCAGGACATAATTTATTGTGTTGGTGGTGTCTCTGTATTGTTTCCTCTTCTGATACATTTTGATGATGCCATCACTCATAGTGGAGAATCTACCACTGGTGATCAGTTGGCAGGTCAAGTCATTGAGCTTGTTGCATCAGTTCTGGATGGAAATGTAGCAAATCAGCAACAGATGCATCTACTTTCTGGATTCTCTATTTTAGGCTTCTTGTTTCAATCTGTTTCACCACAGCTGCTAAATTTCAAGACTCTTTCAGCACTGAGGCACTTGTTTAATGTTTTGACGAACTGTGGTGATGTCTCTCTCCCCACACACTCGACACATTTTCCTGCCTGTTTGGAACTGTGCATATGACTAACCTATCTGAACTTTCAGGTATGTCAGAAATTCTATTGAAAGATGCTCTTTCGCAAATTTATCTGAACCCGCATATCTGGGCATATTCAAGTTACGAAGTACAAAGAGAACTTTATCTGTTTCTGATACAGTATTTTGAAACTGATGGGAAATTGTTACCAATGTTGTGTGGACTCCCTAGAATCCTTGACATTGTACGCCAGTTTTATTCAGAAAAGTTGGACTCTAGGTCTTCTAAGCCTTTACTGCATCTGGTTACTGAACAAGTGATTGGGGAGAGACCACATATAGAAGAAATTCGCAAGATTCGTCTTCTCTTCTTGAGTCTGGCAGAAATGAGCTTAAAGCAAGTACTTTCAACTTTACATTCAGAGATGCAATACTGTGTTTTTTCTCCATCCGTACTTCTGTATTTTCTTTGTTTTGCTATCATTGTTTTATTATCATGTTCAATGCTGCCATATACACAAATCCAAAGATATTTTCCTTGGATTCATATGCTAATGATTCAACTAACTTTTGTTGTAGGCTCAAGGTCTCTTCACATGATATAAGAGCTCTTGTGTCCTTTTTTGAGAAAAGTCAAGATGTTGCATGTATCGAAGATGTACTTTACATGATTATCCGTGCTCTTTCACAGAATTCACTTCTATCATCTTTCCTGGAGCAAGTAAATTCTGTTGGTGGTTGTTACATTTTCGTCAATCTTCTTAAGAGGTAATGCACATCTAGTTGTTTATGAGTCAGACTTTGGACCTTAGTCACACAGTGCTTATGTTTTGTGCATTTTACTGAGTGAAGACTGATAGTCTCTTTGTGTAAAGTTACTCTGGGTCAAATTCCACTTTGACAGGGAGCTTGAGCTTTAGCTACCCGTTTTAGTCAGTGATAATGTCATTTTTTGTGCATTTTGCATTTTGATCTTTGAAATAGGTTCTGTGCCCATATTTTCCTGACTAATTCTTCTGAGAAGGATAGGGTATGCAACCATATTTTTGCCTTCATTTCCTGACATTCCTTGTTATATTTGTAGATCATGGGCATTATGTTGTGTGGAAGATGACTGTTATTTTTCTGTATTATACTTTGCGATCAGGTTTCTTTTAACTTCTCAATCAGTATTATTGAGGATGTGTATTTATAACATCATCTGCTGTTCAGGGAATCCGAACCAATTCGTCTACTGGGTCTTCAGTTTCTTGGAAAGCTTCTAGTTGGAGTTCCATCTGAGAAAAAAGGACCAAAACTCTTTGGCCTTCCTGTAGGACGACCTAGATCCATGTCCGAAAATCTACGGAAAGGAATAGCAGCAACACCCCAACTGTTTTTCTATTCAATATCTGAAAGACTTTTCAAATTTCCACTTTCAGATCATTTATGTGCTACTTTTTTTGATGTTCTTCTTGGTGGAGCCAGCCCTAAACAGGTAATTTTTGGTAAACTTCATATTAAATTTTGTTTCGATATCTTTTGGCTTTCAGCTCTAGCCTACCCCAACTTGTTTGGGACTGACAGGCTTTGTTGTTGTTGTTGTTGTTGTTGTTGTTGTTGTTGTTGTTATACTATGCTGTTTATCCTCTGATGTTAAACTTCTTTAAACGAATAATCTGATTTGTCCGTTATATTTTTTGTTCAGGTCTTACAGAAACGGTCCCAGTCTAATGAGTTAAAAGATAGAAGCAGTACGTCAGTAGTGAGCTTAGCTCCATTTTATGTTCCTCAGATTTTGGTCAGCATTTTTAAATACATGCACTCTTGTGAAGACACCTCAGCACGTACAAAGGTCTTGAGTGATCTTCTTGATTTGCTTGATTCAAACCCCTCAAATGTTGAAGCCATCATGGTAATTACCAGTTACTGTATCCCTAGCCCTATATTAATTACTTCTGTGTTATCATAATTCAGAAATCGATTTCATCAGGAGTATGGTTGGAGCTCTTGGCTTGAGACATCTGTGAAGCTTGATGTATTCAGGGACTACAGATCAATTTCGAAAGAAAATTATTCCAGTTTGGAGACCAACGAGCTAATTCTTGTGAGGAACATGTATTCGTTAGTCCTTTCTTATTGTTTGTGCTATGTGAAAGGTGGCTGGCATCAGCTGGAGGACACAACAAATTTTCTTCTCTTGAAAATCGAGGAGGTTGGAACGCTAACTCGTTTGTTTATGTTACATCATTCTAGTACTAGCCTTTTCCATGTCCTAGTAACACTATGAATATTGCTTAATCCACAGGGACAGTTAAAAAATTTCTGTCTGCTGCGAGACATTTTTGAAGATATCATTGGTAGCCTGCTCGAGACATCTCCCGATGAAGACATTTTCATTTCACAGCCATGCCGTGATAATATCTTGTACCTTCTGAAGCTGAGTGATGAATTGCTTGTTGATCAAATTGGAATCAAGCTCCTGGTATGCTCTGAGCAATACGTCGTATAGAACAGAAAAAACATCCTATGTTTTCATTTTGTATAGTGTGTCATTCACTCACTCTGCCCCTTTTCTCTCAGTTTCATTCAGCTGATACGCAATCTTCATCCAATGGCTCACAGAAAGATGACATTGGTTCTGCAGTTGTAGAAATTGTAAATGCTGAGAGCAATAGCCAACCTACAAGGTAACATACCATACAAAGCTCATAACTCATGAATTTGTACTATCAATATGATCCTGACTACAGGAGGAGGGGAAGTTTGGCTAAAACAGGTTTTGAGCCAATTGAGGAAAATACATTTTGCACAAATCAGGATGCAAATACAGTCCCAAGGTAGTCAATATTTCTCTAAGAAAAGTAAACACACAAGTAAGATCAGAGAAGAAAACCACAGATAACCTCAATGAAGGTGTAGAGCCTTAGCTGCAAACCACGAGATCAACATATACCAACTAGAGATGATAAATGCAATGCAACCTGTATTGAGCAATGCGGTATTTGATACGAAGTAGCTATCAAGCTACTAGGCAATGCTAAAAGTACGCCTAGCAACCCGGTCTTCAACCTAACGACAAAGATTGCACATTGCTACAAAAATGCCCCTAGTCTTCATTTTTACCTTTGTCTTGAGCTATATCCATGAAGGTTGTCCTTTGGCTTGACACTTGCTCAAATCCGGGATTATTTCTCCTTCATTCATCACAATGAAACTGTTCATACAATTGGGTTGTTTAATCATCAAAACTAATTTTTTTGATAAATTTATATTTACCGTCAGTATATGTTTAATTTGTATTTTTGCAGTCTTCGTTGGAGTAGCAACATATTTTCTGATGGAGATAAACTGAGTGATGACTGGTGGAGCTTTTATGAGAAAATCTGGACTCTTGTTTGGAACTTGAATGGCAAAGGACAAAACAGATTGACGCCAAAGGGTTCAAATGCCGCTGTTCCATCTATTGGGCAAAGGGCACGTGGGTTGGTAGAATCGCTAAATATCCCGGCTGCAGAAATGGCTGCTGTAGTTGTAACTGGAGGCATTGGTACGGCGTTAAGTGCAAAGACAAACAAAATTACTGACAAAGCCATGATGTTACGAGGAGAAAGGTTCCCAAGAATCATCTTCCACCTCGTAATTATGTATCTCTGCAAAGCTGGCTTAGAAAATGCATCTAAGTGTGTACAACAATTTATAACAATGCTTCCTAATCTTATTTCCGAGGAAGATCAATGCAAAAACAGACTGCATTTCATAATTTGGTATGTCTAACACCCTTAAGACCATGTGGATTTCCCCTTGATTATTGTGTCTGTTCTAGTAAATTCATTTTTGCTTCAGGTCTTTACTAAGGGTTAGATCCAAGTACGGGGAACTTGATGATGGTGCACGTTTTCATGTTATTTCACATTTGATTCTTGAGACTGTCATATATGGAAAATCCATGCTAGCCACTAGCATGTTGGGCAGAGATGATTCTACTGAAGCAAATAGCAATAAAGAGTCTGGCTTCATTCTTAATCTTGTACATAAGGATCGTGTTCTTGCTGCGGTTCGTCTCTTCATTTTTAGTTTAATTCAAAAGTTTTGTGCTTTGGCATGACAAATATGATGCCTTACGTTGTCGCTTCCAATTCTTTTTTCGAACTGTTTTCTTTATGATTTTTTTTCCAAACAACATCACCTGAGAAATGATAAAAGTTTATTATTTGCCAGGCTTCTGAAGAAGTAAAGTACATGAAGGACGCAAAGGCTGATCGCCTGAGGCAACTCCAGGACCTAAATTCTAAACTTGACGAGCGCTTGATTGAAGATATAGAACAACTCCAAAGCTTGGAGGATGATATACAGTTTGCGAGGACTGCCGCCATTTCTGGGGATGACAATAGGAAAGCAGCTTTCAAGCTTGCATTTGATGAGGATCAACAAATTGTTGCAGTAAGTTGTGGCCACAGTAAATTTTAGTATTTAACCAAATATGTCAATCTTTAGTAGTTTGAACTGCATATAAACTGACATGTTTATATCAGGATAAATGGATACATATTTTCCGTGCTTTGAGTGACGAAAGAGGACCATGGTCTGCTTGTCCCTTCCCAAATAATTTGGTGACATACTGGAAACATGACAAGACAGAGGATAAATGGCGGCGGCGAATGAAGCTGAAGCGTAATTATAAGTTTGATGAACGCCTTTGTCAACCACTGTCCACCAAAGCTAGTAATGAAAACGCTGCCCCGTCTGTTGATCCTTTTGTTAGTGCCAAGATTCCAGAAAAAATGAAGCGCTTCCTTCTGAAAGGAGTGCGTGGAATCACAGGGGATGTTGGTTCTGAATCATGTGAGGATAACAATGATACGAGTGAGCCATCCCAGAATAAACCATCAGAGAATCAGGTGTCAAGTGATGCTGCAAATTCTGCAGGCTCTTCAGATTATCCTACTAGTGTGCAAAATAGGAAAGAACAATCATCTACTGGTGGAGATAATGATTATGCTGAGGTAAACAGGTTCTTTATGTGCATGCAAAATTTGGTGGATTTATTGTTGTTTCTTTCCTCAGACCCTTAGTTATCCTTCTCATTTTCCAGGTGCTATCTTCTGCTCACTGTGTTCTTGTTACACCCAAAAGAAAACTAGCTGGACAATTGACTATCACACGAAATGCCCTGCATTTTTCTTTTGAGTTTTTGGTTGAAGGCACAGGGGGGTCGTCTGTTTTCAACAAGTTTCAAGATAAGAAAGAATCAGATTCCAAGAATGAGCTGGGAAGTGCGGAAAAGCTGAAGGGTAATTCTGATGTAGGACGGGGCAATGAGGCTGGATATGGTAATGCTCTGATGAAAAATCAGTCCAACAAAATCAAGCACCATAGAAGGTGGAAAATAACTAGGGTGTGTTCTCTCTCTCTCTCTCTCTCTCTCATTTCGTCTGTGCGTGTGTTCGTGCACTTGTGTCACTGATTTGACCCCACTTCTTTGTTGACAGATAAGAGCAGTTCACTGGACACGCTACCTACTACAATATACTGCAATGGAGATATTTTTTGATGATGCAAATGCACCTATATTTCTTAATTTTTCCTCCCAAAATGATGCTAAAAGTGTTGGGTCTCTTTTAGTTTCCTTGAGGAATGATGCTTTGTTCCCCAAAGGAAGTACAAAAGACAAAAATAGTGTGATTTCGTTTGTTGACAGAAAAGTTGCCCTTGAAATGGCTGAGAGTGCCAGAGAAAGTTGGAGAAAAAGAGAGATCAGCAACTTTGAGTATCTGATGATTCTGAATACTCTTTCTGGTCGATCTTACAATGATTTAACCCAGTATCCTATATTTCCTTGGATATTGGCTGACTATTCCTCAGAAAAGCTTGATTTCAACAAGTCATCTACTTTCAGGGACCTGTCAAAGCCAGTTGGTGCATTGGATGCAAAACGCTTTAAGGTATTTTCCGTAGCTATGGGGTATGGCGTATTGTCTTCCTGGTTATCATCTCTGACAAACAATGAACAACGTGCAGGTTTTCGAAGATAGATATCTTAATTTCTGTGATCCTGATATACCAAGGTTTGACCTAAATATTTATGAATTGTGTCCCTAAACTTTTTCTTGTGTCCCAAGTTTTCTCTAGACGCTCATTGCATCAAAATTGTGTATTTTCCTTCTGCAGTTTTTATTATGGATCTCACTACTCTAGCATGGGAATTGTTCTTTACTACCTTCTAAGGCTCGAGCCTTTTACTGCTCTGCACCGCAATCTTCAGGTCCTTTATCTGAGTAATTCTGTACTAACTTGAATATTATTCTCTACTAAATAAGTGGATTAGTTTAGGTAGTGTGTATATTGCTGTATGGCATATCTTTTCACCGAACAGAAAATTGGCTCATACTACATTAGTTTATATGTTTATGCAGGGTGGTAAATTTGACCATGCAGACCGTCTCTTTCAAAGCATTGAAAGCACATATAGGAACTGCCTATCAAATACAAGTGACGTCAAGGAGCTTACACCTGAATTCTTTTACATGCCCGAGTTTCTTGAAAATTTAAATTCATATCACCTAGGGGTAAAGCAGGATGGTGAACCTTTAGGCCAGGTTGGTCTCCCTCCATGGGCAAAGGTAATGATTGATGTAGCAATTTTTAGATTAACTTTGCGCCAATGTATTCATATAACCAATCTAAATATTTGAAATAGTTACCAATCTAAATATTTGAAGGAGTTATTATTGGTTAAAGGTACAAAATATTTAGTGCACACTATGACAAAAGAATTCACGATCGAAGGAAATATGTCTTGTTCAGGGTTCACCGGAAGAATTCATTCATATCAATCGCGAGGCCCTTGAAAGTGAATATGTAAGCTCTAATCTTCATCACTGGATTGACCTCATATTTGGTTATAAGCAGCGTGGCAAGCCTGCCGTTGAGGTACATGATTTATGACCTTTTTTAGCACACCAGAGTGATTAGATCACACAATTTGACTTTACTAATCAAATACCAATTATCTGGAGCAGGCAGCAAACATATTCTACTATTTGACATATGAGGGTGCAGTTGATTTGGAAAACATGGATGATATGTTGCAGAAGTCTGCTATCGAAGACCAGATTGCAAATTTTGGACAGACACCCATTCAAATTTTTCGGAAGAAACACCCAAGAAGAGGACCTCCTATACCAATTGCGCACCCACTATGTTTTGCTCCACAGTCGATAACAGTGACTTCTGTTGTCCCTAGTGCAATCAGCTCCTCATCATCTGTATTGTTCATTGGCTTGTTGGATTCAAACATTGTCTTGATGAACGAGGGGCTCATACTATCAATAAAACTTTGGCTAACAACGCAATTACAGTCTGGTGGAAACTTCACATTTTCTGGATCATTGGTCTCTTCCTCATTAAAAATATATCTAATAGGGTAAAATTACTATTCCATAATTGTATGTACTAATATTTATTATGTATGTTCTTTTCTTGTAGGAGCCTTTCTTTGGAATTGGTTCTGATGTTATTTCTCCACGAAAAGTTGCCACTTCCTTGGCTGAAAATGTTGAGTTCGGAAGACGGTGCTTGGCAGCTGTCCAAATTCAGGGCGACAATTATTTAATTTTATGCGGTAATTGGGAGAACAGTTTCCAGATCATTTCCCTTAGTGATGGAAGAATTGTGCAGAGCATCCGGCAGCATAAAGATGTTGTCAACTGTGTTGCAGGTAGTTAATCCTTTCTGAAGTGTATGGTATTTACTCTTTAAGCTCCAGCATTAAGCAATTATAGTTGCATAAACTGCAATAATATATAATGGAATCTTACTTGCTTGCTTCCATTAATTTGATTAGTTGTATGTCTTATCTAATTTGGTCAAACATGGCCTAACTCCATCAAACATTACTTGGGTTCTGAGCCATCTTAGCTATGCACTCGTAACGGGAGTGCGTATCATTTAGTGCTAGCAACTAAGCAGACCCCATAGATGCATTCTTCCATTCCATTTTGCCTTAATATCTTGGCAACACACTTTCTGTGCAGTTTCATCTGATGGAAGTGTAATTGCAACTGGGAGTTATGACACAACCATTATGATTTGGCATGCATTCCGAGGAAGACCAAATGACAAAAGATCAAAGAATGCAAATAATGACCTGTCAACTAAGGACCATGTTATCATCGAAAACCCTTCTCACATCTTGTGTGGTCATGACGATATTATCACATGCTTATTTGTTAGTACGGAACTTGATATTGTTATCAGTGGATCAAAGGATGGAACATGTATATTTCATACGTTGCGTGAGGGGACTTATGTTCGATCCATTCGACATCCATCAGGTGCTGGCCTGTCAAAGCTGGTGGCATCACAGCATGGTAGGCTAGTATTTTATTCTGAGAGTGATCTCTCCTTGCATATGTATTCCATAAATGGAAAACATATCGCTTCATCAGAATCCAATGGCCGCCTGAATTGCATGGAACTAAGTTGTTGTGGAGAGTTTATGGTATGTGCTGGTGATCATGGACAAATCGTCCTTCGCTCTATGCATTCTCTCGGAGTTGTTTGGAGGTATGACGGATCTGGGAAGACAATAACTTCTTTAGCTGTGACTCCGGAGGAGTGCTTTTTGGCTGGAACCAAGGATGGTAGCTTGATTGTATTCTCAATAGAAAACCCTTTACTTCGCAAAGGAGGCATACAACGGAACAAAATAAAATCTTCTGTAGGTTAGTGGTGTGTCGGAAAAATATTAATCAGCGCTCCTTTCTGCAAGTTCTGAAAAAGGTGAGTCGGTTGCCGCAATCAATGCCCCACTTTTCGTGTCATTGTTTTCTTCTTTATACCTTTTTCACTCGGCCCTTAATGTCTTTGTGCTGACGCCTGGGAGCATTTTGTTTGTTCTCATCTCCAAGCTCGTGGAATGCTCAAATTACAGTCAGTCTACCCTTTGGGATCTTTCAAGGGGAGGAAAATGTTGTGATGCTCTGCGCTTCAACGGGGTATTTACTGCACCTAGTCATTTATGCTTCTCATTGTACCTACTCCAGTTCAAATTTTGAACTAAAACCACATCATGTATTTCCGAACAGAGGTACTACCTCCGATCCATAATAAGTGTCGTTCATCTAGTACAAAGTTTGTACTAGCTTAGTACAAAATCTGCGACACTTATTATGGATCGGAGGGAGTAATACTTAGTAACTGTAGTTAGACATGCTACTTGTTTTTACTTATCATAGGATATATGGGAATATATATTATTGTAGTTGGCCGGCATACCTTTCTAGGTTTCCAGCTGCATGCATCGGCCAATAATTAAACACTGCAGTTCACAGTCATGCTGCTTATTTTGACCTATCGCACGTTTTAAGGGAGAAGAGTTTCTTTTATCGTAGTTAGCCTAATGTTACAATTTTTTAGTTTCAAATTGCATGCCTATTGTACTTTCTTTTGTCTGGGAGTATTGATGTTTCTATTTTGAACTCTACAGTTCACTGGCAGTAAATTTAACAGAGAATAGTTTGTTGCTCCCGTGTACATACATCTTTGGATCGAGGAGTTAGGACTCTACAGAACGCCTGAGCTGATCAAGGTTTACAAGCAGACAATTCTTCTAACTGCAAAATGGATACATGGTAACTAATGGCACAGTACTTTCTCATTTTGATTTTCAAGACGAGGTTGGATACAGACACTGTCATTCTCAACTCGAGTGATGCTTCTGATCCATCACAGTTTTCCATGACGCTGGGCTGCTAGTTGCATAGCTAGTGCATATGAGTGTAACATAATCTCCTGCGGTGTTCTTACTGGTTAGGGCAAGCAACTTCCTCTCCCAATAGAATTTTTCTGTATGTATTAGATGCCAGTGTCCTGTAGTTACGAAACCGTACATTGTACATGGGAGCTCATCTTCTCAGTGGGAAAGTAAGCGGTCATTAGTCTCTTGAGACTAGGCAAATCTTTTCCCCGAAAAGGAGGATTACCCTTGGGTCTTTGTATTGATTGATACCCCACACCCAATACAACTAATGAAGATGTGATGCTGATGATGCAAGGGGTGGAAACGGATCGGATGCAAATTGGATTATGCTTTTACCACTTCCATTTTCATATTTAAAAAAATGAATACAAATATGAATATGGATGTTATCGGATACGAGTTTGTAAATTGCGAGGACACTATCCATCAGGAACGAAAGCAACCAAAAACTATAGCAAAAAACTACTCCCTCCGATCCATATTAATGGACTTAAGTTTGTCTAGATACACATGCATCTAGTCTAAATACTTAACTAGATACATACGAATCTAGATAAAGTTGAGTCCATTAATATGGATCGGAGGTAATACCACGATTGGAGTTGCCTCATGGAAAAACTATCACTTTTCAAAGTTTTGCTGATACCCATGGAATTTTTGTAATGAGTTTGCAAAAAACCCAAGTGACTAATGGATTTGTAACCTGTTTATGATAGTTGGGAGCCGCTCGTCAAATTTAATATTTTCAAAGAAACACAACTGTATCCCTCTCCCTAAAAAAACACGCGCCTGCCGTCGGGTAGCTGGAAGCCATGGTGCCCTGTACTGCTCCCCTGCGTCGCCGCTCGCCCTCACCACGCCTAGAGCTCGCTGGCCGGGGTGCCTGTCCCTCCAGCTCGATGTCCCGCGTCGCTCGTCCTTGCCACCGCGTCGGCACTCGCCGTATGGAGCTTTGGACGTGGGTGCACTCGCCTCGCCCGCGTCGCCGCGCCCTCCCATCGCCCACGCTTGCGGGCCCGCGCCGTCGTGCGCCAACCTGTCATCGAGCACCGACCCCGAGCTTCTTTGTCCAGACCGCGCTGCGCCGCCCCAATCTGATCTTCCCTGCGCTGTCACTGTACTTCGGCTCCTCCAGTGTGCCATGGCGCGCGTGCCGCCGGCCAGGTACGGCTCGCCGACGGTGGTCGCCGGTCGGAGCCCTTCACCCGATTGTGTTTTTATTTTTTTATTAGGGATCTATTTGCTATTTTTTCAGCGTCTCACAAGTGGGTCCATACTGTCATAAACATTACTATGTGCTAACAATTAGGTGATTTGGTTTTTTTGCAAACACATTACAAAGATTTCATGGGTATCCGCAAAACTTTGAAAAGTGGTAGTTTTTCCGTAACCTAGCACTAATTGTGGTAGTTTTGCTATTTACTATCTATTCTCACAAAAGCGAGTATATTGTATAAAACCATCAGAATTGGGGTCATCATTCGAAAAAGCACAACAACAACAACAACTCTCTCTTCACAGACTCCTCCCAAGTCAAGTTTGGCCTCCCCCGATCTCTCTTGACATTATCAGCACGCCTTAACCACCCAATATGCACAGGCGCTTCAGAAGGCCTACGCTGGATATGCCCAAACCATCTCAGACGATGTTGGACAAGCTTCTCTTCAATTGGTGGCACCCCAACTCTCTCCCGTATAACATCATTCCGGGTCTGATCCTTCCTTGTGTGGCCACATGCTCATCTCAACATGCGCATCTCTGCCACACCTAGTTGTTGGACATGTCTCCTTTTAGTTGGCCAACATTCAGCACCATACAACATCGCAGGTCGAATCGCTGTTCTATAGAACTTGCCTTTTAGCTTTTGTGGCACTCTCTTATCACAGAGAACACCAGAAGCTTGGCGCCACTTTAGCCATCCAACTTTGATTCGATGGCTAACGTCTTCATCAATATCACCATCCTTCTGCAGCATTGACCCCAAATATCGAAAGGTGTCCTTTTGAGGTACCACTTGCCCCTAAATAGATCCTTGCAAAAAGATGAAAAAAAATCGGGTCCTCGCTCCCTTATCCCCCCCACCATCGGTCCCCCCCTTCTCCCTTGCCCACTGTCGGTCGTCGACGCTCCTCCTCTGCTCCCTCATGCGCTACCCCTCTATGCTCCTCCCACGGCGCCCCTCCTCTGCTCCCCGTAGCCCGTGCCGCCGGCCATGTCCGGCTTGCCGGCTGCGGTCACCGGCCGAGCTCTCGCCAATTTGGTCCGCTGGAGGAGAGGGACCCGATTGCTTTTTTCTATTTTTCCAAGGACCCGATTGCTTTTTTTTTGTAAAATCTGACAAGTGGGCCCTATCTATCATACTCGCGATAAAATAAAGCTAAGATAGTCATTACTGGGATTCTGTAGTTTTTTGAAATAAAAAACCTCGTGTCAGGTAGTTATCAATGAAAATTTAAAAAGTGGTGGTTTTATGCTATTTACTCCAAAAAATCCCAAACGATGGCTTTTCGTCGGGTTAAAGCCATTGATCAATACTTCACCGACACTGACGCGTGGAATCTTTGAAATGCTGACAGGTGGGATTGACTAGTAGATGGCTGGATCATTTGTCTCTTAAACAAACACAATAAAATCAATCTCTCTCTCATTTGATACCCCCCAGCCCGAGCAACCCACCCCACCTCCCCCAGCCTTCAAATCCGAGGATGGATGAGATCGAGCGGATAATTCCAGATCGAGTCTAGGGGGTGACTTGTATCATGGTTTCCATTTTGGCAATGCGGAGTCGTCGTCGGATCCTCGGCAGCGAGCTCACTGGTATTCATATCAGTCTTGACACGTCCCACTAGATCCAGAGGTCAAATCCGAGCTTGCTGCTATTCCCGAGGTGATCTACGTGCAACCTTCCCTAGGTATTCACTATACATAATTATGCCTAATGATGTGGAGGAGTTTTTTAGGACCGTCGAAAGGCATGTGTCGATTGAGCAGATGGTAGAGGAGGATGATAATGGGGATGAGGATTGGTTGTCAAAGCCTGCTCTGACCACCGATGAGCAGATGGTGGAGGCAAAGAATGAGGATGCATATGAGTATTTAGAGGAGGACTTCGCCGATGTTGTAGCAATCAACACGTACAGACCGAAGCTGGGCTGCAAGCAGCTGCCCATATGTGTGGATAGGTATGTGTTCTCTCGTCTGAAGCGCTGCTAGTCTTTGAGTAATTGCAGTTGTAATGTTGAATTTTATGATTGCCCTGTTGTGGATATGTTATATTGGTGCTACCTCATGTATTGAATTCCCTTCTGTTTAACGTCATTGGTTGCAGTGTTTTGGATCCGATATGTTGGTGCAACCTGATATACTGAATTTCCTTTTTTATCATCGATTGTTGCAATGTTGTGGATCTGATATGTGCATGCTGCCTACTACCTACATTCCTAATGTGCAAGCCTAAAAGTATTTCTCAGTATTTACATGACCAAAATATAACACTTGTAGTTCAAATTTGATTTAGTTGATGGGAAATTGAAAACTCATGTGGTCTACTTTAGCTCAAAACTGAAAGGGCACAATTCATAATCTTATTTGTGGCACTTGCTTCATAAAAAAGTCATCTTGGGCAGTTGAAATTGGGGAAATGACTTTATTAAATCAAACATTCAAGCTTTTTTTGTAGTATTAATCACAATGGTAACACCCTTTTTAGTGACAAAAATGGTCATGTTATCATGTACTATGCCATGAAGATGCCCATGGGCATGGTCATGTGAGATAGGCCATTTTGTGAAGAAAACAAATTCAAACTTGTGGTATTGTGAATTTATCATTTACCCACAAGCTAGTGCACATAAGATGGCCCAATGCAAAAGGAGGATTTTAAATCTTAGGTCTTTCTCATTTTCTTTGATTTTTTAAATTAAGGTCAAACTTGCAAGGTTGACCATTCATACCAAATTGTTGAATTTCAATTTTGTTTTTCCCTTGTGCATCCACCACTTATATTAAAGCTTAAAATGGTTTTTGTCAATTTTCTGGACCAAACTACATCACACTTGTAGTTCAAATTTGAGCAAGTTCTTATAAAATCACTAGGAGTTCATTAAATGGGTGAAATATAGAACATCACAAAAGTATTTCGGAGAATATCTAGTTTGTACATGAAGTGCATCCAATTTTTGTCGTAACCTCTCAACTTTTTAGCACATGATATGTGGATGAAGTGATAACACCATGCCAAGTTTCATCCTTCTGAAAGCTCATCTGTAATGATTTTCAATTACAGGCTCATTTTGCTAAAAATACAGTAAATGCATGAAAATTATCAAATGAAGCCAACACAATTTGAAATTTGAGGATGTGAATTTCAATAATTCACGTTGAACATATAGAAAGTCTGGACTTGAAATGGTTACAAAAAATGAGTTATCTTTGTAACAATTGAGTTTTCGTTCAAAACTCCGATGCTTCGAAAGATATGATCCATTTTGTACACGAAGTGCATCCAATTTTTGTTGTAACCCATTCAACTCTTTAGCACATGGTATGTGGGTGAAAATTATGACACCATGCCAAGTTTCATCCTTTTCATAGCTCATTTGTAGTAATATTTAATTTCATGATCATTTTGCTTAAAAAATCACTAGTGCACTAAAATTAGCAAATGAAGGAAGAACCTCTTGAAAGTTGAGGATATGACTTTCAATGCTTCATGTTGAACACATAAAAAGTTGATATTCAAATTGTTACAAAAAAATGAATTGTCTTTGTAACACTTGATTTTTCGTCCGAAACCTTGATAATTCGAAAGATATTGCCTAGCGTGTACACGATCATGTTAAAAAAATTGTACACGAAGTGCATCTATTTTTGTTGTAATCCTCTCAAATTTTAAGCACATGGTATGTGGGTGAAATGATGACATCATGCCAACTTTCATCCTTTTCAGAGCTCATATGTAGTTATATTCAATTCCAAAGCCATTTTGCTAAAAAAATCACTAAATGCATGGAAATTAGCAAATCAAGTCAGAACATTTTGAAATTTGAGGATGTGACTTTCAATAATTCATGTTGAACACATACCAATTTTAGAATTAAAATGCTTACCAGAAATGAATTGTCTTTGTAAAATGTGCTCCAAATGATGTCCAAAGCTAGGGTAAACAATCGCATTTCTAAGCAAGTTTTTTTCTACCTTGTCTAAATGAGGAAAATATTTTTCCTTACCATCTATTCTACATATATAGTGTCAATTCGAAGTCTCACACTATATATTGAGTTACTCTTTGTATTCTTTAAAAAACACGCTTTAATAGAAAACCTTGGTAAAAAATTTAAAATATGAAAAATGAAGACATTACTTCAGATCCTTCTAAGTAACTACAAAATGATGTCTGTGTGTGTGTTTTTGATATTTTTTGAATTAGTTGTGAATTTTAATGTTGGTCAAACCACATGCAATCCCGTTGATCACCTCAAAACCCAGCAGAATGTCTCGTAACCCTTGTGTCCAATAATGAATGTTGGATGTAACCCTAGCGTCGAATGGTGGTCATTGGTTTCTAGCGCGTTCCACGAGATGTTGGTTCTACGACCTGTTGGTCCCATGTGGTGCCTCATAATGGAGATCTTTACAGATGGTGCCCATGAAGGGAGAACACATTTTGCTGGTATTAGTGAGAGATCATCCTATAATGCTACCATTGCATATCTAGCATAGAAGCAAAACATGATGTAAAACAATAAATCATACGTACTATGATTCTCCTTTTGCAAATTAAAATTAATACACTTTTACTTTTTCTTTGCCAGTTTTACATGGATGATAGGGGTTTCGAGAGAGAACCGTTTCTATCCTACAAAAAGAAGCCACAACACCAATTAGGCAATTGTCTCTATTACACCCCTTCTAGGGCCCTCCATTGCAAACGTCTTCGTATCGCTAATGTTAGAGAGACAGACACCCCCAAAGCCACATATATGGTATAAGCCATATGTCAAGTGTGAAACCAGTCTTGCGCAAGCGTACACGTAAGGTCGATCGGGGCCGCTACATCAGAACATTGCCGCAATACAAAACGAGTACACGTGGAAGGATAACAATTGGATAATTGATACCCATATCCTAGATGTGTTCTATCCATACTATACATCTACGCATAGTCCTTTCTCATGATAGCACTGTTAGGGCTTCGGTACAAAAAACAATAATTTTCTACCTACGACACCCGAACTCAAGGACCTATACTATGCTGATGTAAGTAAAGGAGGAGATCGGTGTTCATACCTTTAAAGACCGAAAGCGGGAAACGTTCTACGAACATGGCTGGCGTAGACGTGTGATCCTTACGCCCTTTTGGCTGTGCTGAAGACCTCTCCGACGATGAAGGAGTAACGCACGTGCAACACCTCATAGTCTCACACGAGTACGGTGTAACCGATGTACCCTCGAGCTCCGAACCAGCGAGCAGCGGAAGAAGATGGATTCAGATCCCGATTCCAGCAGCGCAACGACGTGCGTATGGATGGAGAAACCCCCAAACCAGTATAGGCTCCAAACAAGGGGAACACTACTAAGGTAGGAGAGAGAGAGAGAAATTGAGAATTTGTCTCAAATTGGGATGGGAAAAAGCGGGCACACCTCCCCTTTATTTATAGTCCAAGGGGAGGTCTAAGCCCCGTGCCCTTCCCATGTGGGACTAAACCCCACATGGGGGGAGGGGGGAGTTGGCCGACCAAGGCGGGGAGGAGCCCCTCCCATGGCGCATGGCCCAAGGGGGAAGGCTGCCCCTCCGCTTAATGGGCCACATAAGGCATATGCCCTTTTTATTTTTATTTAATTATTTAAATCTGATTTTTAATGTTTAATTCATTAATTAAATAGTAAAAAATATTTAAATAACTTTTTGAACAATTCAAAACATTCAGAACTATTTCTGATTTCCCTCGGAACAATTTCAGAGTTCTCTCTTATTTCTCTGGTGATCCCGAATATATCGTAAATGAATCGAATACCCTTAAGCGTGACACCCTACGGTATGAGACAACTCCAGACATGATCGAGACACTCTCTGATCAATGACCAACAGAGGGATCCGGATACCCCTGATGGCCCATGTGCTTTCACGAATTTACTTCATTTTTTGAACGTTTAACGTTGAGTCCTGATGACCCTCAACTATAGGGGATCTATTGTAGCATTTTCGATAAGTAATAGTGTCGAACGCAACGAGGAGCAGAAGGTATTGATAAGTGACTTTGGACAAGGAAAAACTGCAAGCATTGAAAGATAACTTTTTAGGGGGTTTCGGTATAAGCAACAAGAAGGTAAAAACAAACAAAGTAAAAGGTACTGAGGAGCAACAAGTGGCCCAATCCTTTTGAGCAAAGGATAAGCCTAGCAAATGAACATATAAAGGCTAAAGCGTTCTTGAGGACACACGGGAGAGGTAGTCATGTGCTTTCGTCATATTTCGTACCGGTACTATGTTTTGTGTTGATAAGTGTTGAGTGGGTGGATCTATGCTAGTACACCATCTAGACTAAGACAAGTGCACTCTTATGATTAAACACCTTGCAAGCATCCGCAAATACAAGGTAGAATTTAAGGCAAAAGCCTAACCACAGCAATATGATCAAGGATCCATCATTCCCTTGTGCAAAAGTGTGCGAACTGGGGTTCAGGTTTCTGTCACTCCGGCAACCCACCGTAAGAATCCTTTATACACAACGTATTCCCCTAGGTCCTTAACAAGGCGAAGTGTTGTGTGTTCGACTCACAACACCACTAGAGAAATAACAACACAACTTAAATATCAAACAACACATATTACTTCAACATCATATGACTACTAACAACTAGAATTCTCCCATGTCCTCAAGAACTAAAGTAACTACTCACAAGACATAAAAGGGATCATGATCAGTGGTGATAAATATATGATAAAAAATCTAGTCATAACAATATTTCTCCAACAAAACTCAATAGCATTCACCACAAAGAGGTAATCAACACCGATAAAGTACGGTTGATGGATAGTATGGGTTACAACACAAGTTGCAATGGTGAGATGATGTGGGATTAAGATGGAGATGGTGCTGATGTTGGGGATGATGTTGATGATGGTCTCGATGATTCCCGTGACGACGGTGATGACAATGGCGATGATCTCCCCTTCCGTGAGGTGTTCTCCCCGACGGAATCTGCCCGCCGGAGATGCCTTTTCTTCTCTGTAGGTTTCCGCCACGAAGTGGCGGCGGAACTCGCGAAACTCCTATTTTTTTAGGGTTTTCGGATGACGAGGGATATATATGCCAAAGGGGGAGCCGGGGGTGGCCCCAGGTGTTCAGGAGGCCACATGGCGCGGCCACCAGGGAGGCCGCGCCCCCAGGGCGCTTGGGCACCTGGTGGCCCCCTGACGAGGATTGACCTCGAAAAATACCATGGTTAGGAACCCTGGGTTAGATCATAGAGGAGATGTGCAGGTTGGCGATACTCGTCGGCTAACAGGAGAAAGCACTTCCTGCTCGATTGTATTATAATGGAGGCGATTACAATGGAGGTCTAGGCGAGATCGCTCGGGACCGGAGGTGTTGCTATGATATTCGATGACCTAGACGTCCCCTCTCCCAGCCTTTATATACTAGGCCGGGTCGCAAGGAGTCCGTCTAGGTTGACAGAGAGGGTTTCCTAATCTATCTTTAGTCTTGGACGCTAAGTCGTGGCTTCCATGATCGTCGAGGACTCCTTATGGCGGTTTCCTTGAGTGGGCCATGTGTGGGCCGGTCGAGGCTTTCAGCGGGCCCTCTAGCTTGATACGCACCAGGTACCCTCATCTGTAAGAGTCGTGGGGTCACCCCCTCGTCAGTAGCCCGCGAGTGCCTGGGGGACTCGAATCCATAATTGTCTTCAAACGTGCAGCGCAGCTACGAGTAATCGGCTGGTTAGCCATAAAATATAGTTTATTCGAGGATGATAAGCTAGAGAGGCCCAAGGTAGTCGACTGGTCGAGCCTTAGTTAATTGGTAGCAAACACCTCAAAAGCCCAAAATCAAGTCGCGTCCCTCGACACGAAATTGGAAAACAACCGGTGCCTAGCAAGTCCATGCCGCTGCAGGTCTTATAGGATCAGTGCCGCCGGTCTCAGAAAATAACCTTGACGCGTCCGTCATTGGCTCAACTTCTCCATGCTACGCGCATGGGAAAACATCGGGAGTGAAGTCGCAGCTGTGGCAAGTCCAAGCCCGTCCGATTGCGCATCCGGGTCTTACCTACGCGCTAAGCTTGCGCGGCATCTGGGGTGCAGGGCATCGCCGCCCAGGCATCATTTTTCTAAGACGATGAGCCTAATTTAGATATGCACCCACTTGGAAAACAAATCAAGCGGATGAGTAGTAGACACTCGCGGAGTTTTCGATGAACTCAGGCGAGGAGTTTGATAAGGGCCGCACCCGCTCGGATGGTCATCAAGCGGGCTGATCATATTTCGCTTTCGAGTGCGAGTAATCACTCGAGCACTTCATCATCTTCTGGGTGAGGGAGCACCTGAACTCTATATATGTGAGGGAGCACTTCATCATCATATTCATTTGTGTCTTCTTCAGGTGAAGAACTGCTTCTTTTGTCATCAGCACGAGGTAAAACGACACTTCTTTGGTGGTGCGTCTGCGGGATGCCTTGGGTACCGCACTTGCATGATTTTAAGTGTAGCTGTGGGTGAAACGATTTGCGGGGGGAGCTTGTGGTTAGATCCATGAGTCCTTAGGTTTACATCGTCGCGTAGGCGAAAAAGCGCCTCTCGGAGGGGAGTCTGTGCTCGAGCCCCTGAGTGCTTAATGTTATGTCGTCGCATAAGCGAAAAAAGCGTCTCTCGGGGGGAGTCCTTGCCCGAGCCCCTGAGTGCTTTAAGTTAAGTCGTCGCGTAAGAGAAAAAGTGTCTCTTGGGGGGAGTCCTTGCTCGAGCCCCCGAGTGCTTAAGTGGTGTCGTCTAGGCAACACATTCTTTATTGCTTCGAGTGTTACATAAGTTGCCAGTCGGCGCTGTTGCCAATCCTTGCGTTGCTGGAGGATGTTGCCAAGTAAGTAAGCTATGGGTAGAAGAGGCGCAAGTTTGCCACGTGATACGTCCCAAACGTATCTATAATTTCTGCTTGCTCCATGCATGTTTTGTGTGATATTGCTATGATCTAGATACACTTTCATAAAATCTTGATCATATTTGGACTAACCTATTAACTCAGTGCACCCCAGTGCCAGTTTCTGTTTTCTGCTGTTTTTGTATTTCAGGTTCTCCCATTACTTAAAGCGCCCAATAAATTCCGAGAAAAATATATAAAAAAACAGGGCGAAGAAACCTTCCAGAATCACCAAATGAGAGCCGGAGGGGGGGCACCTTTCACCCAGGCGTCCACCCGGCGCGGCCTAGGGGGAGGCCGCGCCACCAGGCCGCCTAGGCGACTAGGACCTCCCCTGGTGGCCCCCCTTGTCTCTTATTTATACTCGCATCGCGAAAACCCTGATTCCAGACCCCTTTTCTCCAAAAGCAATTCCGATCTCCGCCGCAGATGCTCCACAAACGTAAGGGATCGAGATAGTCTTCGCGGGTAAGTTAACCCAATTTATTGATTCGACACAAGGGGAGCCAACGAGTATTTATAAGCTTTGACAGTTGAGTTGTCAATTCAACAGCACCTGAAATATACTTGCTTGCAACAAAAGATAAGTGGTAAAGGTAATATGATAGTGATGGTGACGACAGCAAAAGTAAACAGCAAAAGTAACAACTAATAACCAGCAGGATTGAAAACACTGTAGGCTAGGGAGATGGATGGTTGGGCGCTGCATGGATGAGAGTGAACATGTAATAGATTCTAACACGGGGCAAGGCACACAGAAAAGCAATGATCATCTAGGAAAATATCAAACATTAGGCATGTATCCCGTAGGTAGTTGTGCGTGCTTGCAATAAGAACTTGCACAACATCTTTTCTCCTACCATCCCGCTACGAACGGGGCCAAAGGGAACTTATGGAGATTAAGGTGCTCCTGTCAAATAGCACCGGAACAAAGCAATAAACTCAATGGATACATGGAATCCTCAAATTATGGACCATCCCCTTTGGTGTCCCAAGCTGTCACCTTTGGGATCGCCGGTTCCGGACCATAATAGGTGCATACAACTCATAGATAGGATCAAGAACACAAATATATTCATGAAAACACATAGGGATCAGATCTGAAAACATGGCACTCGGGCCCAAAGTGACAAGCATTAAGAGCAACAAGTTGAAGCAAAGAAGATAAACACCAATCTAGATGATAGGCAACATGCCCACAACAATCTGACGAACTATTACATGATCTAACTCATCCAATCCCTACCATCCCCTTTGCCTACAGCAGGGAATTACTCACACATGTGAAGAGAAGTCATGGAGGAGGGATGTATTGGTGATGGTGATGACGATGGAGACGATCTCCCCTCTCCGGAGGCCAAATCAGCTTCCAGATTAGCCCTCCCGAAGAAGAACAGAGGGTGGCGGCGGCTCCGCGACTGAAACTGGAAAAGCGACTCCTCTTCTGGGGTTTTCCCGTCACGAGAATAAATAGGAGCATCGGTAGGGCACCAGAGGAGGGGGAGGCGCCCAGGCGTCTAGAGGGCGCGGCCCCACCCATGGCCGCGCCAGGGGGGCGCCTGGGGCCCCCAGGTCTCCCCTCTGGTCCCACTTCTGGCATCTGGCTCCTTCGGGTGCGTGGATTTTCTGGTATTTTTCTGGGAATTTTCTGGGACACCTAAAAATCCATTTTCCTGCACACAATAAAACCATACAGGCAGCTCTGCTGAAAACAGCGTTAGTCCGGGTTAGTTTCGTCCAAATCATGCAAGAATGAGGGAAAAACAATAGCAAAAGTGTTTGGAAAAGTAGATACGTTTGAGACGTATCAAGTCCCCCAAGCTTAGCATATTGCTTGTCCTCAAGCAATTCAGTTCAACGAACTGGAAGCGACAAAGAAAACTTTGACAAACTCTTTTGCATCATTATATGTATATAGGCATGTACTACGAAAAGAGTTTAGCAAGTATTGAAACAATGCTATAAGGACAATGCACGAAGCAATTCTTCTTTCATGTGATCAATCACAAACAACTAAAAGTAAATAATATGCTACTGAAAATCAAGACAGGATCACAATGCACATAGCTTGAACATACTTGAGTGGCATTTCACTAGCCTCCATGAGTGAAGCAAAACATAAATGCAGAAACTCCTCCGGAGTTTTAAAGGTGACTAGAACTCAGTATTTCAGACTAGCAATAACACAAGCATGCAGAAGACAATGTAATACTTTGGGACAATGCATGTTACACTAAGAATGACAATTATGCTCTCATAGTTGGTGCTTTTAAGAAAGAAGGGGAGACTCTCGAACCGTGGCTTTTGATGGCAAGGTTGAAAACCCGTGAAAGGAAGCAAAGACTAAGCATGTGCCAGAGCTCTTGGTTTTGAAAACAGAGATAAAACTCTTTTGAGAGGTGTAACTTTCCAGTCAACGGTGAACTGTAAAGGTCTCTCAATATCTCCCATGCCAACCATATTAATGCCTTTTGCTTACACATATTCCCTTATCCATAAATCCTTTGATGGTCTACGGAACCTTTTATTTTGCCTCAAGGATGGAAGGAGGGTATCATTCCATCTATCATAAGCAGCATTTGGTCCATTTCACTCCATCATCAAGTATGGTGGAGGTGTAACTGTCATATTTTTTACTTGACTAGTTAAAACTTTCGTCAAAATATTTTTGGCATGCAAGCAACTGATTTCCCCTCACCGCACCATGAGCTTGTACGGTTACAAAAGGGAAGATTTTGAATAAATTTCGAGATGGCACATGAAAGTCTAAGTTAGGAGTGGCCGGTAAATACCACATATAGGTAGGTATGGTGGACTCAAATGGAATAACTGGTTTCAAGGATTTTGGATGCACAAGAAGAATTCCGCTTAGTGCGAGTGAAGGCTAGCAAAAGACTGGGAAGCGACCAACTAGAGAGCAATAACTTTCATAATCATGCAGAGCGACAAAGCAATATTGAATCGGTCATGAAAGTGATATAACTATTCTGAAACAAAAAGATCATCAAGACATAATAGACTTTTTAGTCATAAACATGTGTGAACATGTGCCAAGTCAATCCAAAAATTCTCCGAAGGGAAATACCACTTCAGTATGCCAAACCATGAACGATGCAATGCATGTAAATCATTTCAACAACACATTATGTACTCTAGCTATTTGAGACTAGCCACAAGGAAAGCATGAACACTGGGAAAGCATTGTAAACATAGCACTATGTCGCTACAATCTGGTCTCTAGATCAGAAGTACAGGCATATGTACAAAAGTAGAAACAAGAAGAGTTCATACCGGTTTTCCTTGTTGCTTCCCTTCCGCCGATCTTCGTCATTACTGCCTGGTCACTTGCACGATCGAACGTGGGAAATATTATCAAATGCCATCACAGACTCGAGCTGAACTTTGAAAACAAAGCAAACTAAAGAGAGAAAGGGAATCTTTTTGGGTTTTTAAAAGGTTTAAATGAGAGCAAAAGAATAGAGAAAATCTTTTTGTTGTTTTTGCAAAGAAAGAAAGAAAAAAGAACAAGCAAAAACTCCAAAAAGATCAAAGCGAACAAAAATAAAACGGATAATACAATGGAAAAGTGAGAAGGGTACGTACTCCCCCAAGCTTAGGCTTTTGGCCTAAGTTGGTAGTAGCTAATGTCCCCAGGAGCCTCCTGCTCTAGGGTGGTACTGGTGAGTCCAAGGGTCCTATGAGGCTTCCGGTGCGTACACCGAAGTCCTCGGATCCTCCCACGAAGAAGGATCCACGCTCCAAGCAGAGGAAGACCCTTCACCAAACTGGGTGAAGGTCTCCCCCTGGAAAGGTCGGAACTCACCATGCTCCTCCTCGTCGGGCACAACCCCCTCCATGGGGTTATGAAACTGATGCTGGACCACGAACTCATCGAACTGGGTAGCATCGAAGGACCATCCGTTCCTACGAGAAAAATCGAACAAACGAGGTGCAGGTAGACGGATCTTGCATTCCGTGGTGGCTCCGAAACGCAAGATATAATCAAGGTTACCAAACTTGGAAGTCATGGTAACAAACTTATGCCTTTTCATAGCAGTAAGATCAAAACTTAAATAAGTAAAAGGCTTATCATCGGGGTGTGGGGTGCCATTAAGAGACTCTAGGATAAGTGTGGTGTAAACGCCACCAAATAAATCTCCCTTGTTACCGTTCGTAGCAAGGCGTCGAGCAATTAAGGCACCCACATTATAATCAAACCTCCCCGAGAGGGCGGTTGCCAGGATAGCAATATCCAGCGCAGATATGTTGCTCATGTTGTCACGAACTAACACCCCTCTAGCAATATAATACGCAAAATACCTGAGGTGTGGGAACAAGATGTTGGAGATTTTTGACCGATGAATATCCCTTGTATCCATGCTACAGAGAGAGTTGAAGACGGAGCTCATCTTCGCCGTCAGTCCAGCGTTCGGCACACCTATTTTTTCACAAAACTTTTCCAAAGGCATGGTCAAAAGATCATTGTAAATTTTAAACTCAACAGAACCATTATCAAGGTTATCTCTAAAACTGTTAATGAAACAGGAGGTGAGTTTTTGATACTGGGAAACACGGCACGTTGCGAGCCGCGTCAGACCTGCATTAGCACAAAGATTATAGAACTCCTCCTTAATTCCTGCAGCTTCAAGGAATTCATTGCACGGGAAAGTCATTGCACGTGCTGGATTTGTGTCCTCCAATAACTCTAAGGGCACATGATCTTCGTTGTAGCTCACCCTAGCAGTCGAGGGTGAAGCTGCAGCTCTTGTAACTCGATCGGAGCGCTCGGGCCTTTTCTTCCCAAGCCACCCCTTTGCTCTTCCTAGCAAACTCATTTCAGGGATTATTTGCCCAAAATCTTAGCTCAAATGATGGGTCGTAGAGAGAGATCGAAATTCTGGATGGAGAGCAGCAAGAACACAAGAACAAAGTGCAGAACTCATGTTTTTGGAGAGAGAGGAAAGAGGAGAAAGAAGACTTACCTGGCTGGCTGCCCTGTGGGCCCCAGGCGCCCTATGGGCGCGGCCAGGGGGCAGGCCGCGCCAGCTGGCCGCCTGGGCCACTAGTGGCCCTCCCTGGTCAGCCCCAGGTACCTCTGGGTCACTCCTAGCATGGAAATTTTTATTTTTATTTTTCTGGATTTTTTCTGAAAACTTCACTGTTGAAAATTTCTCGGAGTTCAAAAAGCTGCAAAACTTAAAGCGGTGATTAATATTTTGAAGCTTCAAAAACACAAAAACTTGGTACAGCAAAGAGAATAAAAGTTAAAGAAAATGAAAACATAACAAGCTTAACTTTTTACCTATATAAAACAAGCTCACTAGTAAGGTTGATCAAGTCTTACCAACAACCCGACGATATATAGAACAAGAAGTCTCACCTCTTATGATGTGATCATTGCACCTTTACTTTAATGGACATTGTCCCCACCATAATGGTTTTGTATTTGTGGTGCACATGTAGTGGACAGTCCCATTCTCCAATCTTCACGGTCTCAACATTCTCTATAGAGTTAAGGCCATGCCTCTTGTCGATCTTCTTTGGAAAATACACCGTGTGTTCTTTATCATCAATGTTGAAAGTGACCTTTCCTTTATTGCAATCAATAATAGCACCTGCAGTGTTAAGAAAAGGTCTACCAAGAATAATGGACATGCTCCCATCCTCGGGCATGTCAAGCACAACAAAATCTGTAAGGATCAAACAATTAGAAACTTCAACGGGAACATCCTCACAAATACCAATTGGGACAGCTGTTGACTTGTCAGCCATCTGAAGAGAGATATCTGTAGGAATTAGTTTCTCTAAAAAAAGCCTCTTGTAAAGAGAAAAAGGCATAACACTCACTCCTGCACCAAGATCACATAAAGCAGTTCTGACGTAATTATTCTTTATGGAGCAAGGAATGGTGGGTATACCTGGATCACCAAGCTTCTTAGGAATCTTGCCACTTAAAGAGTAGTTAGCAAGCATAGTAGATATTGCCTCATTAGGAACTTTTCTTTTATTTGTGACAATATCTTTCATATATTTCGAGTAGGGAGGTAACTTAATAGCATCAGTCAAAGGGATTTGAAGAAAAAGAGGTTTCATCCATTCACAAAATTTATTATAGTGCTCTTCTTCTTTAGATTTGAGGGACTTACCTGGAAAGGGCATGGGTTTCTGTATCCATGGTTCTCTTTCCTTCCCATGTCTTCTTGCGATGAAGTCTTCTCTAGAGTACTTCTTGCGTTTATCGGGTGTTTCTTCTTCTCTTACCTCGGGAGAATCATCCTTCTCCGTGTCCTTTTCTTCAGGCTCGGCACCGTCTTCTGTTTCAGCATCAGAGGTAGATATGCTGTTAGGATCAACAGCTGGCTTTTCACTTATAATAGGATCATCGGGATTGTCAGCCTCCTTGTGTTTCTTCTTCTTCTTCTTCTTCTTCTTCTTCTTCTTCTTCTTTTTCTTCAGAGAGCTAACAGTCTCGTCTTCTTCTTGTACTTGAGAATCTTGCTCGATCCTCTTTGGATGCCCCTCAGGATAGAGTGGGTCCTGGGTGTGTGTTCCACCCCTAGTTTTGATGCCATAAGCTTGTATGTCCTGTTTGGCATTATTAGCAAGCAAATCTTTTTGCACATTAGAAATTTGTTCAAGCTGAGTTTGAACCATATGAAAATGCTTAACAAGACATTTAACATCATTAACCGTTCTTTCTAGAACACCACACAAACTTTTGATAGCAAGAGAGTTATCATGCAACTGACTTTGTATCCTCCTATTAAAATGGTCTTGCTTAATAATAAAATTATCAAGCTCATCTAAGCAGTGGTCAGGAGGCTTACCTTTAGGGATGTCACTTTCAGTAAAGTCTAATAGAGAGTGTACCTCTACCAAGGGAGGGCGAGTGGTAGGCTCACACAACTTCTCAATAGGCGGTAAATTCTTCACGTCTTCGTCTTTAATACCTTTCTCCTATATAGACTTCTTTGCTTCTTGCATATCTTCTGGGCTCAGAACAAGCATGCCCCTCTTTTTCGGTGGTAGAAGTGGTTCAGGAACGGACCAATCTTCATAGTTCTTGGCAATTTTGCACATTAAATCTTCTGCATCGTCCGGTGTTGTTTCCCTGAAAACACAACTAGCACAACTATCCAGGTAGGATCTGGATTCATCGGTTAAACCAGCGTAAAATATATCAATCAGTTAATTCTTGGGGGCTCCATGTCCCGGCATAACCTTAAGTAAATCACAAAACCTCCCCCAAGCTTTAGGGAGGTGCTCATCCTGCAATTGTTTAAAGTTATAGATTCTTTGCAAAGCAGCATGTTGCATATGAGCTAGGAAATATTTATCAACAATGAATTGGACTAAGTCCTGAGGACTCTTAATGGAACCATAGGGTAGTGCATCGTACCATGATTTAGCGTCTTCCTTCAAAGAAAAAGGAAAAAGCTTGGCCACATAGAAGTTTCGTATCTTCTCATCAGTAGTGAATAGGTTACCTAGCTCAGCGAGTTTGGTCAAGTGTGCTATAGCATCATCATTTTCTCTGCCATAAAAGGGGCCAGCCTCGACTGTAGATATAAGTGAAAGGTCAACAGAGAAATCATAATCAGGATCAATGATGCATATAGGGGATGTGGCAAATTTAGGATCAGGAATAAATTTGTTCTTCATGGAGTGATTTTTGAGCAGCTCCTTAACAGCACCAGGGTCAGAGTCGACACACTCTCTGAGTTCCCTGCAAAAATCATCATCAAGAGTAACATAATCATCATCAAGGATTCTCTCCTTGAGTTCATCTAAGCACGGGTAACCAAAGGTTTTGCAGGTAGGAATATAGGTAGCAGGGGTCTCGGTCTTGGATTCTGCCGCAACCTTAGCAGTCTGAGTTTCAATATAGTAGCCAAGAAAATTAGTATCATCAAGAGTAGTGGAAGCATCATCAAAAGTATCGGACATAGTGACAGACTCAGTAGAAGCATCATGTGGTGGCGGTGAAGTAAACTTACTCATAACAGAAGGTGAATCAAGTGTAGCACTAGTGTTCAGAACAGTACCTTTTCTTGTACGGGATGGTAAGATCGGAACCTTGGGGTCTCCTTTCTTACCCATAGCGATGATGTGCAGCAGGCAGGATACTTCAAGTAGACTTGTAAATATTGCTATGCTCCCCGGCAACGGCGCCAGAAAACGCTGCTTGATGCCCCACAAACGTAAGGGATCGAGATAGTCTTCGCGGGTAAGTTAACCCAATTTATTGATTCGACACAAGGGGAGCCAAAGAGTATTTATAAGCTTTGACAGTTGAGTTTTCAATTCAACCGCACCTGAAATATACTTTCTTGCAAAAAAAGATAAGTGGTAAAGGTAATATGATAGTGATGGTGACGACAGCAAAAGTAAACCACAAAAGTAACAACTAATAACCAGCAGGATTGAAAACACTGTAGGCTAGGGAGATGGATGGTTGGGCGCTGCATGGATGAGAGTGAACATGTAATAGATTCTAACACGGGGCAAGGCACACAGAAAAGCAATGATCATCTAGGAAAATATCAAACATTAGGCATGTATCCCGTAGGTAGTTGTGCGTGCTTGCAATAAGAACTTGCACAACATCTTTTGTCCTACCATCCCGCTACGAATGGGGCCAAAGGGAACTTATGGAGATTAAGGTGCTCCTGTCAAAGAGCACCGGAACAAAGCAATAAACTCAATGGATACATGGAATCCTCAAATTATGTACCATCCCCTTTGGTGTCCCAAGCTGTCACCTTTGGGATCGCCGGTTCCGGACCATAATAGGTGCATACAACTCATAGATAGGATCAAGAACACAAATATATTCATGAAAACACATAGGGTTCATATCTGAAAACATGGCACTCGGGCCGAAAGTGACAAGCATTAAGAGCAACAAGTTGAAGCAAAGAAGATAAACACCAATCTAGATGATAGGAAACATGCCCACAACAATCTGACGAACTATTACATGATCTAACTCATCCAATCCCTACCATCCCCTTTGCCTACAGCAGGGAATTACTCACACATGTGAAGAGAAGTCATGGAGTAGGGATGGATTGGTGATGGTGATGACGATGGAGACGATCTCCCCTCTCCGGAGGACAAATCAGCCTCCAGATTAGCCCTCCCGAAGAAGAACAGAGGGTGGCAGCGGCTCCGCGACGGAAACTGGAAAAGCGACTCCTCTTCTGGGGTTTTCCCGTCACGAGAATAAATAGGAGCATCGGTAGGGCACCAGAGGAGGGGGGAGGCGCCCAGGCGGACAGAGGGCGCGGCCTCACCCCTGGCCGCGCCAGGGGGGCGCCTGGGGCCCCCAGGTCTCCCCTCTGGTCCCACTTCTGGCATCTAGCTCCTTAGGGTGCGTGGATTTTCTGGTATTTTTCTGGGAATTTTCTGGGACACCTAAAAATCTATTTTCCTGCACACAATAAAACCATACAGGCAGCTCTGCTGAAAACAGCGTTAGTCCGGGTTAGTTTCGTCCAAATCATGCAAGAATGAGGGCAAAACAATAGAAAAAGTGTTCGGAAAAGTAGATACGTTTGAGACGTATCAGCCTCCATCGCCAACAAGCTTCGGGGGACCAGAATTCCTGTACCAGCACCCTGCCGGGACGGGGAAGTGCCCCTGGATTCATCTCCATCAACGTTGCTTCCTCCCTCCATGAAGCGGGAGTAGTTCCTCCTCGGGGCTAAGGTTTCTAACAGTAGCTATGTAGTCAATTCTCTCTCCCATGATGTGATCTTCGTTGTGATCATAGGCTATGTTAATCTATGGTGATCCCATGATATTTCCCCTTCCTCTATGTATTTTATTTGATGTACTCACTTGATCTTATCTAGTATAATCTCTGAGACCAAGGTGACATTGGTCTATTGGACATGGGTTAGAAGAATATTTTCATGAGTGATTTCCTCCTTTGTGTGTTGATTGAAGATTGAGAGTCTCTTGGTGCTTGTCTTTGACTATCCTTTAGATATGTTGTGGTTATTGTGGTACTCTCTTTGGATGTCCGCGGTGACATTGGGAAATCCATAGATGAGAACTACGAACTCTGAGGTGTGCTTTTGTAGCCCTACACAATTCTCGTCCTCTCTTGACCACAAAGGAATGACCTCCGAGTACGTCTCCATTGCATGTTTTATGGGAAATATCATGTGATTAGACTATGTTAATGTTGTTGGGAGTTGCCACTAGTGAAAGTATGAAGCCTATGCCTTGTTTCCATCATTGTTACACCGTTTTCTCTCACTTTTGTCACATTTTTTCTTGCTGCACTTTTTATTACAGATTTATATTGCCTTGCTTTTCCACACCTATCAGCCATATTTTATCATCTCTTCGCCGAACTAATGCACCTATACAAATCCTAGTTGTATTAGGTGTGTTGGGGACATAAGAGACTTCTTGTATCTTATTTGTAGGGTTGCTTGAGGGAGACCATCTTCAACCTCTACTTCGCTGAGTTCGATAAACCTTAGGTCATCCATTTGAGGGAAATTGCTGCTGTCCTACAAACCTCTGCGCTTGGAGGCCCAACATAGTCTACAAGAATAGAAGCGTGCGTAGACATCACCACGTTCCACGGGTTTCCCACATCTTCATCGGTCTTCCGGTTCTTTAGTCTGTATGCTCCTCCTCCTATGACCTCGAAGATTATGAATGGTTCTTACCACTGCGGGGCGAGCTTGTGGACTTTCTCTTATATTAGTCGTAGGACGAGATCGCCTTCCTGAAGGTTCTTGTTCGTAGGCGTCTGCTTTGATAAGTGCGCAGTTTATCTTGGTACCCTTCTGACCTTGCGAGAGCCGTGTCTTTTGCTTCGTCCGCGATGTCCTCGTCATCCTCGAGTGCGTCTTCTTCTTCTTCCTCTTCATATCCTGTTATTCGAGGAGCCCCGAACTTGAGGTCATGCGGTAGTACGGCCTCCGCTCCGAAGACCAAAAAGAATGGCGTGTATTGGGTTGAAGCGTTGGGGGTGTTGCGTAGGCTCCATAGGACCGCGGGGAGTTCTTCTATCCAGTTGCCTGCTGCCTGCTTGAGTGGTGCGAGGAGCCGTTTTTTGATTCCGCCGCATACTAGGCCATTTTCTTTTTCTACCTGACCGTTGGATTGCGGCTGCGCGACTGAGGCGTAGTTGATTTTGATGCCTAGTTCCTGGCAAAAGTTCTGGAATTCTGCTGCTGTGGAGTTTTTTCCGTTGTCCGTGATGATGTTGTGCGGCACACCGAATCGAAAATTGATTGACTTGATTAAGTTGACTGCTCTGAGGCCTGTCGAGATGGTGATTGGCATTGCTTCAATCCACTTGGTGAACTTGTCGACTGCTACCAGGAGGTGTGTTCTCCCGCCTTTTGTGGATTTCTTGAGTGGTCCTGCCATGTTGAGCCCCCATGTGGCGAAGGGCCATGATAGTGGTATAGTCTTCAGCTCGGATGCTGGGGCGTGGGGCCGACTGACGAACTTTTGACACACGATGCAGCGTCGCACGATATCTTCCGCATTTTGCATTGCGGTTGGCCAACAGAAACCCGCTCGGAAGGCTTTGGCCACGAGTGTGCGGCTGATCTCGTGGTGCCCGCATGTGCCTTTGTGGATCTCGAGTAGTAGGGCTTTGCCGTCTTCCTCTTCGATGCATTTTTGGAGTATTTGGGAGATGCTGCGTTTGTAGAGTTGTCCACTGATCATGGTGAATTCCTTTGATCGTCGGCTGATTCATCGGGCTTCTGCGACATCTTGCGGCAGGGTGCCGTGTATCAAGAATCTGAGGAAAGGTCTTGTCCAAAATGGGCTTTCGAGTCCTGCTGGCTCACCCTCCTCGACTGCGTTGTTGGATTTTGATCGATCTTTGGTTGATGCTTTCGAGGAAAACTCTTGGGGGGACTGGTCCTCGGGTGGACCCGATGTTTGCGCGCTCGTCTGCCTCTGTGTTGTTTGCCCTGGAGACATAGTTGAGCTCGCATCCGTCGAATTCTCCTTCTAAGGTCTTGTAGAGCTTCTGGTAGGCAGACATGTTGTCCGTTACTGCTTCACAATCCTTCATTGTTTGATGGACGACGAGGTTGGAATCTCCATAGATTACGAGGCGAGTGCACCAGAGGCTTTCGCCATGCGCATGTCGTGCAGTAGCGCCTCATACCCCTCTTCGTTGTGTGACACTTTGCTGAAGTTGATCTAGAGTACGTATTTGAGCTTATCTCCTTTGGGTGATATTAACACAACGCCTGCTCCAGCTCCTTGGTGCCTTTTAGACCCATCGAAGAACATCTTCTATGAGTTGGAGAGGTCTGGAGGACCAGGTGTTTGTACTTCCATCCACTCGACCAGAAAGTCTGGGAGTACTTGAGCTTTGATCGCTGTTGAGTGCTTGAATTGAATGTCACGAGGGCTGAGATCGATGTTCCATTCGGCGACTCGACCCGTTGCTCCTGGGTTGTTTAGAATATCGGTGAGTGGTGCGCTGCTGACGACCATGATAAGGTGCTCGTCGAAGTAGTGTGTTACTTTCCGTGATGTCATGACGATGGCATACATGAGCTTCTGGTAGTGCGGGTACCCGTGCTGGGATTTTGTTAGGACCTCGCTGAGGTAGTAGATTGGCCTCTGTATGCTTTGCACTTTGCCTTCTTCCGAACGTTCGACGACGAGCGCGGTGCTGACCACCCTGCTACGTGCTGCTATGTAGAGGTACAGAGGTTCTCGATCCATTGGTACTGCCAAAATTGGAGGGGTTGATAGTTTTCTTGAGGTCCGCAAATGCATTCCGGGCTTCTTCGGTCCACTCGAATTTTCCTCCTTTTCTGAGTAGTTGATATAATGGCAGGGTTCTTTCTCCCAATCTGCTGATGAAGCGGCTCAGGGCTGCGAGTCGTCCGGTAAGTTGCTGGACGCCCTTGACGTCAACTGGTTCTTGGATCCTTGCGAGTGCTTGGACTTTTTCTGGGTTCGCTTCGACTCCTCGGGCGAAGACCATGTACCCGAGCAGTTTTCCATCCGGAACGCCGAACACACATTTCTTTGAGTTGAGCTTGATCCTGTACTTGTTGAGTGATGCAAAGGTCTCTTGAAGGTCGTCGAGTAGTGTGTCTGTGCTGTATGTTTTGATGACGATGTCATCGCCGTAGACTTGGACGTTCCTGCCAATTTGGTCTCTTAGGCATGACTGCATCATCCGCTGGTACATGGCTTCGGCGTTCTTCAACCCGAATGGCATCGTCCTATAGCAGAATACGCCGTAGGGTGTGATGAATGAAGTTTGCTCTTCGTCTTCTTCCTTCATCCCAATTTCGTTGTATATTGAATAGGCGTCGAGAAAGGACAATAGGTCGCATCCTGCAGTTGAGTCGATGATCTGGTCGATCCTTGGGAGAGGGAAGTGGTCCTTTGGGTAGTGCTTGTTGAGGGCCCCGTAGTCGAAGCACATGCGTAGTACGTCGGTGTCCTTTTTGGGCACAAGAACTGGGTTTGCGACCCAGGTGGCTTTCTTCATCTCTCGGATGAATTGTGCGTCGAGTAGTCGATTGACTTCTTCTCCAATGGCTCTGCACTTTGGCTCGGAGAATTTGCGCAACGCCTGTTTTAATGGTTTAGTGTTCGGATAGATTTTCAGTGCGTGCTCTGCGTACTCCCGGGGTATGTCGGGCATGTCGGCGGGGCACCAGGAGAAAATTTTCCACTCCTCACGGAGGAAAACCATGAGGGCTGTTGCTTGGTCTTCTAGTAGATGGGCTTATATTCGAACCGTCTTGGCTGGGTCGGTCCGGTGCACTTGATGAGTTGTTGTGTCGCTGTCAACCATGGCTATCTCTTCGAGCTGCTGGTGTGCTCCAAACATGTCAGAGACTTGATGGAAGTCCCGGTCACATTGGTCTGATTTGATGAAGCTTTCGTTAACTGTGATCACTCCAGACGGCCCGGGCATCTTGAGCTTGAGGTATGCGTAGTGCGGGACTGCCATGAATTGTGCGAACGCGGGTCTCCCAAGTATGGTGTGGTATTGGGACTCCCAGTCGAGTACTTCAAACTCGAGGATCTTTCTTGTGAAGTTTCCCTTGCTGCCAAAGATGACGTTGAGTTCGATTGAACCCAGGGAGGAGTCTTCTTCCTTTGGTACTACGCCGTAGATTGTGACGCCTGAGTTCTTCCAAACCGATCGTGGAATTGACATCTTGCGCAAGGTGCTGGTGAAGATGATGTTTAGGCTGCTGCCCCCGTCCATGAATACTCTGTCCATGTCGTAACCACCAATCTGCGCTTCGAGAACCAATGGTGCATGCCTAGGTCTTGGAATTGCAGGAGGATGGTCGTCTTGTGAGAAGGTGATCTTGGTTTCTTTGGTGGTCGCCCTTCTTGGATCATCCAGACTCGTCCATGGGACGGCGGGTACTGCTCTTCTGAGTTGTGCGATGGCTGCGATATCTCTCGGGCCCTTATGGTTTTGTGTTGCTTTTCTTTCCTGAGCCTGTCGGAGAGTTCGGTGAACAAGCGACAACTCCTCAATGTGTGGCTTGATCTGATGCGTCCCCAATCGTCCTCGAAACAATGGATTGTGCACGACCCGTCCAGCTGCTCTTGGGATGTCAGTTTTCTGGAGCCGGCGTGGCTTCTTCTTCTTGCGATGCGCAACGACTGCGAGTGGTCTTCTGAACGAGAGTGGAACCTCGGATCGAGCTCGACTCCTTCGTTGATCGAGTGGTTGTGAATCATCTTGGAGAACTCGTCCGGTCTTCGGTCGGGGTCGTAGTATGTGACGCCCCCAAAATCAATCCGTGTACAGTAATCATACACGCAGGGTACACGACTGAGATTAGGGTGCCACGGTGAGAATATCACAGCACAACACTAAACACAAAAGGATAAACAAATATATTACAATACCAGGGATCATGAGGATCCGAATACATAAGTCATACAAGCCATAATATCTGAGTACAGACATAGTTAGTCAAGTTTTGCCTTAAGAAGGCTAGCACAAATGACATACGAGATACAGATCGAAAAGGCGAGGCCTCCTGCCTGGGACCCACCGAACTACTCCTGGTTAACGGGGAACTTGACGTCGTAGTAGGCGCCTCCGGGGTACTCCTGCTCCTGGGATCCAACGTCGGCTGCAGCGGCCGATCAGGCAAAGCGAAAAGCGGAAATAAAGCAAAGGTGAGTATCTAGCATACCCGCGAGTCTTACGTCCGCTACTAAGCATTATGCATTGTATCAATGGAAATAAGAGGCTGTATATAGTGGACTGAAAGACAGAAATCTAGAGCAAGGGTAAGAAGCTAGGCCTACCGAAGAATAGCATCTTCCGACGATGTCTTGCAGCATGAGGTAAGAATCAGCCAGCAGTTTATATAAGGCATAAAGTAACAAAGCAGCAGAAGTTGCTGCAGCATTGTATAATAATAAGTTGTAATAATTAGCAATGCCTCCGAGATCCCCTCCTAGACATCCCCGCGAGGAAGAAAACCCGGAACCATACAGTTTAATAATAATAGTTTCTAGTGGTAAGATCCAGCTTCAGCATAAAGCGTCCTGTTACCGTGGACACGGCTATTCGAATAGATTAATCTTCCCTGCAGGGGTGCACTTGTGTTACACTACACGCACGGATCTCCAGGGTGGCGGGAACCTTGTTAGGGAACGCTCCACCGAGGCTATCCGACACTTCATAGCCCATCTTTCAAACTCAACAGGGAGGTCATCTGCCAGACTATATCCTATGTACGCGGGGCTTTGGACCCTAACCCCGACGTACTGCTGCACGGTGCGAGGCTGGCCGGTGAAGTTAAAGCAAATCCAAATAAGACACCACCGCGCGAGCAAATAAGACAACACCACTTCCCGGCGCAGGCCGCGGTAGTGCTGACGTCTGAAGAGTCCTCGGACGACACTACGAAGCAGAGGAGCCCATAACTCGTAATTCCCACGGGTAGGTAGTGCGTACATGGCATATAGCCAACTCAATACATTCACTGAACCATTTAGCATTTTAATTAACCTGCGTGACAACCGTTATCGTTGCCTCGACTTAACTGACCCGCGGACAACGACAGCAGTCAGGACCACCAGTACATCGGTGCCTGCCCTGTCGTCCCACCAAGTCACTGCGGTTACCAACAAGGTGAACCGTCTCCTTACCTTGTCTCGCGTGTGCTCCTGGAGGAGCTCGACTTTCGTGGTTTGGTAAATCTCGCGGCCAACGATCAGGGGCCAAGCACACCGGTACACTGGTCGTACCCTCCCTGTCGTCCCGTCGCAATACCTCTCGCGGGCACCGTTGGGTCGCCCGACTTCTTACCTGAAGGACAACCGTTGCTCAGGTACCTAGAGCGGCTATACAGAGTCAGCAACGAGTGGAGTACAAGGATTACTCCTTGATAGCTCACACTTGATGGTGGCTCCGAGAAGTCGAGCTAGGGGGCCTGAGGCGGTGTCTGCATTGTACCGTACTTGTGCAGTTATAATATTTGTATCCGCGTTCACTCCCCTGAGTGACCACGGCCCTCTATCTAATCCTAGCTAACAATGCGCAGGGCTCACTGTTGAATAATGCATAATAATAATAGGCAACATAGGCTAAAAGAGGTACATCAAGGGGCGACAAAAACAGGCTATGCAATTGAATAGGATTGTAACGTAGCAGCAGCAGTAACAATGCCTAGTGCAAGAAATGTACGGAAAGATAGGCGATATCTGGGGAAGAGAATGGCTCTGCTTGCCTGGAAGATCGACGGTAGGGGTAGGGTCGTCGACGAAGTAGTCGTACTCAGCAGAGGTGCAGTCAACGACAGCAGCGGGGTCTACCGGAGATTAAGGGGGGAAGAAACAGTAAATACACAACAAGCATAAACAAATAGATGCATGACATGACAGATGAAATGTTAACGGTGTTCTAACGCAGTGCAATGCACGTTGCTCGGAGCGAGAATTCATCCGGGGATGAACGACCAGCTCCGGGTGACTATCGGACAAGGTGTCCGGAGGGGGGGGGGATATCATGCCGGAGGTGTCGTGGACATCCGACACATGTGTGGGTGGTGTATCCGGGTTAGTTGATCTATTCCGAACAACTTTCGTGTTCGAAATAAATTCATCCGGGTACTTTAGCAGTACCGGACAATTTATCGGACAGACGGTCCGGAGGGGGGGGGGAACGGTTCGACGTTTGGCATGTTAGAGGGGTGTGGTGGGAGTATGAGTAACGTATTCGTAATCGTGGATCCGTTCTGAGTAACTTTCGTATACAAAAGTTTTTCATCCGGACAACTTTTATCGGTACCGGGAATTTTCGACTGACGACCCGAAGGGGGAATGTCGATGTTCGGTAAGTTAGAGGGGGGGTGGTAGACATACGGATAGCGTATCCGTATTCGTTATATTTTTCTGATCAATTTTCATGTATAAAGTTTTTGAATCTGAGTTACGGTTTAGAAGATATTGAATTTTAAAGTTTTAAATCAATTTCTGGAATTTTATTTATTATTTAATTAAAAATTATCCACAAGGGGTTGACCAGGTCAAACCTGACCAGTGGGACCCACTGGTCAGCCTCACAATACTAATAATTCATTTTTATTAAATTTAATTAACCACTGGACCCACATGTCATTGACTGATATAAAACTAAATTCAATTTTAATTAATAAACTGACAGGTGGGGCCCAGGTGTAAGCCACACAGTGCTAATCAAACTATTTAATTAAGTTTAAAGGACTGGGGCCCATCTGTCATACTAATAGTTTTCTATTTAAATTAAAACAGATGGTTAATTTGGTGGGGCCTATATGTCAGCCAGAGAGGGCTTAACTTAATAGTTTTATCTTGTTTAATCGCAGCTTAATTAACAGGGGCCTGGCCCACAGTCAGTGACACATGAGGGGGTTAAGTTAGTCCTAATGATTTCCACGTCACCACTGTAGACGCCGGCGACGAGGGGCTCCCGGCCGATGATCGTGCGCTCGCCGTAGGCCATGGGATCCGGCGGGGATGGTCCCGTTCGAATCGGTGTGGAGCCGCGCGTCGTTTGGCGGTCGCGGAATAGAGGGAGGTGGCTGGAGTGGTTGTCGACAAAGAGCCGTGGCGGCGGCCGTAGCACGGAGAGCCAAACAGCGTGGGGGGGGGCAAGTGTGGAGGTGGCCGCGGCCAGGGCAGGTGGGGAACGTGCGTGAGCACGGCTAGCCGCGGCACGGAACACGTACAGGGGTGTCCAGGGCACGGCCTAGCCCAGTGCGAGATAAGCTCCGGCCATGGCAAACTCGGGTGGGTACGGTGGAAGAGGTCGCGGTGGGGATGGCGTCCTGGTGCGCGAAACAGAGCCCGGCGAGAGGGGAAATGATGCGCTGCTCACCGGGAGCGTGTAGTGGAAGGCAGTGGGCTTGGGGAGGACCACTGGCGGCGGATCGAGTGGTGGCGCCCGATGGCGGTGACTGTGAAGAGGCGCACGTCGGCGGCGATGCAGAGGCCAGAGGCTCGAGGTAGCGGGCGTGGTCGACGAAGACGAGTCCCACGAAGCTTTCGGACACACCGGCGAGGCGAGATGCGGCCAGTGGCCGCGCTAATGGCGGGACGGTGGCGGCCGAGAGCTCAGATGCGAGCTCGATTCAAGAGGGAGAGAGATGGGGAGGGGAAGTGAGGGGCTAGGGTTTCCAGGGGTAGTTGGGTGTCGCCCTTATCGCCTCCCCGAGGGAGCAGGTGAGGGGGCAGGTGAGGGGTGGCGGCCAAGCAGTGGCTTCCATGGCCATGGCTGTGCCACGGCGAGGGGGTAGGTGGGGAGTTGGTGGGAAGAGGAGGAGGGAGGGAGCTGGGCCCGGGGTGGTCCTTGCCCAGTGGCGCTAGATAGGGTTTTCTTTTTTTCTTTTTTATTTGTTAGTTTTCTTTCTGTTTTAAATTTCTTTAGCCTAACAATTTAATTTTTTAATCAGTGAAACCTATACCAATATTATGGTGGCAATTTAGTTTACTGGTACAAAAAAATGTGGACCCCAAACAAAAATCAATTGAATTTTTATTTAATTTAAAATTGATCAAATGGGCTACCTTGCTACTATTTTCAATGGTTTATATTATCTAAACTACTTATTAAATTCCCAATACAGTTTTAAGGTGACCTACTGATTATTTGGTATTTAATAAAATTGTTTCCTTAATTTTTGGATCAACTATTATTCCCACTTGTTTATTTTAATTACACTACAATTTAATAATCCCCAAGCAATAGTTTTTATTCCATAATATTTCTAAAATACTTTAGGAAAATATCCATTGCTATTTTTAACATGGCCCAAGATGATTTGCTATTAAACAATGAAAGTTCTTGCAACACCTAGGGTTTACTTCAAAATTCCACATTGCTTTTATATTAATATTATAAGGCAATTTAATCACCCACCATTATTGGTTTTATAATTAACACTGACCTGGGATGCTGCAAATTACTAAGGTTGATTGGGTTGAAAAATGATCAAGTGGATTGACATGCATCCACAATTCTTGGAGGAAAGTTTTATAGTTTACCCAATTTGAAAATTTTATCCGGGTTGGAAATTGACAGAGCTATGATCAAGGTGATCATGGCTTGATCATCAACAGTAATGATCACTAACAGTGGAATCGCTGTAGTGATTACTGTTACTGATTCTGAGGGTGTTAAAAATCTCCACCACTACAAAGAATTCTCGTCCCGAGAATTAAAGGTAGTGTAAGGGGTAAAGTTTCGGTTTCGTGTTCTAACGATTCTTCTGGTTCTTGTTGTCCTAATCGAAGAAATTAATCTTTCACGTTGAGGCCTTCACTGCTCTGTATCAGTGCATCTCGAAGTGTTGTCATATTTCCTTCATGGTCTTCATCGTACCTACGGATAGGCTAGGAGGGGACACCTAGGGGGTCGAATCGACACAAGGTTAATCAACCGGGGCATTCCGAGGGAATGAGGTACAGAGTATCCCCCGAGTTTAAACTCAGGGAAACACATCGAGGGAAACAAAAGAAGATATAAGAAGTTTCAAGCGGATAGGCAAGCATTCGACGATGATAACGGAGGATGAAAAGGGGTCCAGAGCATCAGGCATAAGCACTGAGTCTGATATCGAACTGAATATCACAAGGTAGAGGACTCGTGAATTGCATACGAGGTCAAGCAATAGGAATAACCTCGAGAACAGAAAGGTACAAGAGAGTCAGGTTTCGATCCTGTGGAACTGTGGGTTATGGGCCCCATTGAACCAGGGTGGTGACATTCAATGCGATCAAGTTGGAAGGGTATGACGGAGATGAACTTGTAAACTATGTCGGCAACAACATCAGTGCCAAGGGCGAGGAATGAAGAGAACCATTTTCCTGCTCGTTAAGACGAGGCGGACCAATTGGCAAAGTTCTCGTCCATCGGTGGTCACCGAAAAGTCATCAACAATCATAACTAGTTGTACAGACAATGTAGCACACCAAAGTGTTTACATAAGCAGGGAATTACCACTGCTCAGATAAGATACATTACAAGAAAGGTTAAACAGACCAATGGAAAAGAAATTGTGATGATACACAAGTATCAGGTGTACATCTTTCCCAAGGGAAAGCAGAGCACGATATACACAACCAAGTTGTACTGGCAGGGAGCCAAGGGAGGTTGTTGATGATAACACAAATCATCGAATGGCAAGGATGGTATTTCACACGATGAATCCAATTGACACATGGAAGAAGCCATGTAAGATTATTCGGATAATAATCCACCAAACGTCGGGTGGTTCGCAAAGAATCTGATGTGAGTATCGGCACTCAACCAGAAGGAGAAAGAATGCAAAGGAATCGGGTGATAGAAGCATCTGAATAATTCGATGCTTAAGTACAAGGGAATTATGATTTCCAGATCGGGAGGTGGATGCAATCATCCATACGGACTTATCGGTGGCAGGGGATTGCAAAGGCGATGAACACGCAGATTCTCGGGAATTTATCAGAGAGTAAACGTCGGGATCTTCAGGTGAATCAGTCGATCATCGGGAAGGAAGTGCTCTCCGGAAGGAAGGAGGTACGAGAACCTGAAGTCAGTGTTAATAAAACTTACCAGCAAGGATAAGGGATCAGACTCCCAGAGCATAGGTACGGAGAAAAAGATCCTAATATCATAGATATCACACGTAGTGACATCGATGTGGCCCCGTAAGCCAAACATTAAGTTAGCAAGTAGTTTTGAAAATACTAGACTCGACTTCGACCGAGGAGTGGTTAGGGGCTTCCTACAGGCAGTCGGCTCTGATACCAACTTGTGACGCCCCCAAAATCAATCCGTGTACAGTAATCATACACGCAGGGTACACGACTGAGATTAGGGTGCCACGGTGAGAATATCACATCACAACACTAAACACAAAAGGATAAACAAATATTTTACAATACCAGGGATCACGAGGATTCGAATACATAAGTCATACAAGTCATTATATCTGAGTACAGACATAGTTAGTTAAGTTTTGCCTTAAGAAGGCTAGCACAAATCACATCAGAGATACAGATTGAAAAGGCGAGGCCTCCTGCCTGGGATCCACCGAACTACTCCTGGTCAACGGGGAACTCGACGTCGTAGTAGGCGCCTCCGGGGTACTCCTACTCCTGGGCTCCAACGTCGGCTGCAGCGGCCGATCAGGCAAAGCGAAAAGCGGAAATAAAGCAAAGGTGAGTATCTAGCATACCCGCGAGTCTTACGTCCGCTACTAAGCATTATGCATTGTATCAAC
This sequence comes from Bromus sterilis, assembly GCA_950022295.1. Taxonomy (NCBI): domain Eukaryota; kingdom Viridiplantae; phylum Streptophyta; class Magnoliopsida; order Poales; family Poaceae; genus Bromus; species Bromus sterilis. The sequence goes on along the minus strand of OX465599.1, from coordinate 273,773,185 downwards.
GGAAATAAGAGGCTGTATATAGTGGACTGAAAGACAGAAATCTAGAGCAAGGGTAAGAAGCTAGGCCTACCGAAGACTAGCATATTCCGACGATGTCTTGCAGCATGAGGTAAGAATCAGCCAACAGTTTATATAAGGCATAAAGTAACAATGCAACAGAAGTTGCTGCAGCATTGTATAATAATAAGTTGTAATAATTAGCAATGCCTCCGAGATCCCCTCCTCGACATCTCCGCGAGGAAGAAAACCCGGAACCATACAGTTTAATAATAATAGTTTCTAGTGGTAAGATCCAGCTTCAGCATAAAGCGTCCTGTTACCGTGGACACGGCTATTCGAATAGATTAATCTTCCCTGCAGGGGTGCACTTGTGTTACACTACACGCACGGATCTCCAGGGTGGCGGGAACCTTGTTAGGGAACGCTCCACCGAGGCTATCCGACACTTCATAGCCCATCTTTCAAACTCAACAGAGAGGTCATCTGCCGGACTATATCCTATGTACGCGGGGCTTTGGACCCTAACCCCGACGTACTCCTGCACGGTGCGAGGCTGGCCGGTGAAGTTAAAGCAAATCCAAATAAGACACCACCGCGCGAGAAAATAAGACAACACCACTTCCCAGCGCAGGCCGCGGTAGTGCTGACGTCTGAAGAGTCCTCGGACGACACTACGAAGCAGAGGAGCCCATAACTCGTAATTCCCACGGGTAGGTAGTGCGTACATGGCATATAGCCAACTCAATACATTCACTGAACCATTTAGCATTTTAATTAACCTGCGTGACAACCGTTATCGTTGCCTCGACTTAACTGACCCGCGGACAACGACAGCAGTCAGGACCACCAGTACATCGGTGCCTGCCCTGTCGTCCCACCAAGGCACTGCGGTTACCAACAAGGTGAACCGTCTCCTTACCTTGTCTCGCGTGTGCTCCTGGAGGAGCTCGACTTTCGTGGTTTGGTAAATCTCGCGGCCAACGATCAGGGGCCAAGCACACCGGTACACTGGTCGTACCCTCCCTGTCGTCCCGTCGCAATACCTCTCGCGGGCACCGTTGGGTCGCCCGACTTCTTACCTGAAGGACAACCGTTGCTCAGGTACCTAGAGAGGCTATACAGAGTCAGCAACGAGTGGAGTACAAGGATTACTCCTTGATAGCTCACACTTGATGGTGGCTTGGCAGAGCCGAGCTAGGGGGCCTGAGGCGGTGTCTGCATTGTACTGTACTTGTGCAGTTATAATATTTGTATCCGCGTTCACTCCCCTGAGTGACCACGGCCCTCTATCTAATCCTAGCTAACAATGCGCAGGGCTCACTGCTGAATAATGCATAATAATAATAGGCAACATAGGATAAAAGAGGTACATCAAGGGGCGACAAAAACAGGCTATGCAATTGAATAGGATTGTAACATAGCAGCAGCAGTAACAATGCCTAGTGCAAGAAATGTACGGAAAGATAGGCGATATCTGGGGAAGAGAATGGCTCTGCTTGCCTGGAAGCTCGACGGTAGGGGTAGGGTCGTCGACGAAGTAGTCGTACTCAGCAGAGGTGCAGTCAACGGCAGCAGCGGGGTCTACCGGAGATTAAGGGGGGAAGAAACAGTAAATACACAGCAAGCATATACAAACAGATGCATGACATGACAGATGAAATGTTAACGGTGTTCTAACGCAGTGCAATGCACGTTGCTCGGAGCGGGAATTCATCCGGGGATGAACAGCCAGCTCCGGGTGACTATCGGACAAGGTGTTCGGAGGGGGGGGGATATCATGCCGGAGGTGTCGTGGACATCCGACACATGTGTGGGTGGTGTATCCGGGTTAGTTGATCTATTCCGAACAACTTTCGTGTTCGAAATAAATTCATCCGGGTACTTTAGCAGTACCGGACAATTTATCGGACAGACGGTCCGTAGGGGGGGGGGGGAACGGTTCGACGTTTGGCATGTTAGAGGGGTGTGGTGGGAGTATGAGTAACGTATTCGTAATCGTGGATCCGTTCTGAGTAACTTTCATATACAAAAGTTTTTCATCCGGACAACTTTTATCGGTACCGGGAATTTTCGACAGACGACCCGAAGGGGGAATGTCGATGTTCGGTAAGTTAGAGGGGGGTGGTAGACATACGGATAGCGTATCCGTATTCGTTATATTTTTCTGATCAATTTTCATGTATAAAGTTTTTGAATCTGAGTTACGGTTTAGAAGATATTGAATTTTAAAGTTTTAAATCAATTAAATCAATTTCTGGAATTTTATTTTATTATTTTATTAAAAATTATCCACAAGGGGTTGACTAGGTCAAACCTGACCAGTGGGACCCACTGGTCAGCCTCACAATACTAATAATTCATTTTTATTAAATTTAATTAACCACTGGACCCACATGTCATTGACTGATATAAAACTAAATTCAATTTTAATTAATAAACTGACAGGTGGGGCCCAGGTGTAAGCCACACAGTGCTAATCAAACTATTTAATTAAGTTTAAAGGACTGGGGCCCATCTGTCATACTAATAGTTTTCTATTTAAATTAAAACAGATGGTTAATTTGGTGGGGCCTATATGTCAGCCAGAGAGGGCTTAACTTAATAGTTTTATCTTGTTTAATGGCAGCTTAATTAACAGGTGCCTGGCCCACAGTCAGTGACACATGAGGGGGTTAAGTTAGTCCTAATGATTTCCACGTCACCACTGTAGACGCCGGCGACGAGGGGCTCCCGGCCGATGATCGCGCGCTCGCCGTAGGCCATGGGATCCGGCGGGGATGGTCCGTTCGAATCGGCGTGGAGCCGCGCGTCGTTTGGCGGTCACGGAATAGAGGGAGGTGGCCGGAGTGGTTGTCGACAAAGAGCCGTGGCGGCGGCCGTAGCACGGAGAGGCCAAACGGCGTGGGGGGGCAAGGGTGGAGGTGGCTGCGGCCAGGGGAGGTGGGGAACGTGCGTGAGCACGACTAGACGCGGGACGGCACGCGTACAGGGGTGTCCAGGGCACGGCCTAGCCCAGTGCGAGATAAGCTCCGGCCATGGCAAACTCGGGTGGGTACGGTGGAAGAGGTCGCGGTGGGGATGGCGTCCTGGTGCGCGAAACAGAGCCCGGCGAGAGGGGAAATGATGCGCTGCTCACCGGGAGCGTGTAGTGGAAGGCAGTGGGCTTGGGGAGGACCACCGGCGGCGGATCGAGTGGTGGCGCCCGATGGAGGTGACTGTGAAGAGGCGCACGTCGGCGGCGATGCAGAGGACAGAGGCTCGAGGTAGCGGGCGTGGTCGACGAAGACGAGTCCCACGAAGCTTTCGGACACACCGGCGAGGCGAGATGCGGCCAGTGGCCGCGCTAATGGCGGGACGGTGGCGGCCGAGAGCTCAGATGCGAGCTCGATTCAAGAGGGAGAGAGATGGGGAGGGGAAGTGAGGGGCTAGGGTTTCCAGGGGTAGTTGGGTGTCTCCCTTATCGCCTCCCCGAGGGAGCAGGTGAGGGGGGGCGGCCAAGCAGTGGCCTCCATGGCCATGGTTGTGCCACGGCGAGGGGGCAGGTGGGGAGTTGGTGGGAAGACGAGGAGGGAGGGAGCTGGGCCCGGGGTGGGCCTTGCCCAGTGGCGCTAGATAGGGTTTTCGTTTTTTCTTTTTTATTTGTTAGTTTTCTTTCTGTTTTAAATTTCTTTAGCCTAAAAATTTAATTTTTTAATCAGTGAAACCTATACCAATATTATGGTGGCGATTTAGTTTACTGGTACAAAAAAAATGTGGACCCCAAACAAAAATCAATTGAATTTTTATTTAATTTAAAATTGATCAAATGGGCTACCTTGCTACTATTTTCAATGGTTTATATTATCTATACTACTTATTAAATTCCCAATACAGTTTTAAGGTGACCTACTGATTATTTGGTATTTAATAAAATTGTTTCCTTAATTTTTGGATCAACTATTATTCCTACTTGTTTATTTTAATTACCATGACAATTTAATAATCCCCAAGCAATAGTTTTTATTCCATAATATTTCTAAAATACTTTAGTAGAATATCCATTGCTATTTTTAACATGGCCCAAGATGATTTGCTATTAAACAATGAAAGTTCTTGCAACACCTAGGGTTTACTTCAAAATTCCACATTGCTTTTATATTAATATTATAAGGCAATTTAATCACCCACCATTATTGGTTTTATAATTAACACTGACCTGGGATGCTGCAAATTACTAAGGTTGATTGGGTTGAAAAATGATCAGGTGGATTGACATGCATCCACAATTCTTGGAGGAAAGTTTTATAGTTTACCCAATTTGAAAATTTTATCCGGGTTGGAAATTGACAGAGCTATGATCAAGGTGATCATGGCTTGATCATCAACAGTAATGATCACTAACAGTGGAATCACTGTAGTGATTACTGTTACTGATTCTGAGGGTGTTACATAGTACTCTCCGGATTGTGTTTTAGAGCCCTCGTTGGTTTCTCGTGTGGCGGCGGGTGCTCGGGTGGTTGTTGGTGCTGCTGCGATTTGTACTTCTTGTTCTGGCTCCGCGATTGGCCTCGTGGTCGCGGCTTGTGTTTTCCTTCTGCGTCGTCGAGTTTTTCTTCGCTGGGCACGACTTTGATAGTCGCCGAAGGATTGGTCTTGGCGCAGCCGCCGACCGAGTGATCTTGGAGGCGCGATGGAGTGGCTTGCGATGAACCTGAGTTTTAGAGTGGATTGGATCTTGCTCGAGTCCTCGAGTTGTGTTTTGCTGATGACGAGACCGCCGAGATCATGATTCCAACCCGCGTCTTCCCCACGGTCGGCACTAATTGACGAGGATTGACCTCGGAAAATCCCATGGTTAGGAACCCTGGGTTAGATCGTAGAGGAGATGTGCAGGTTGCCGAAACTCGTCGTCTAACAGGAGAAAGCAGTTCCTGCTCGATTGTATTATAATGGAGGCGATTAGAATGAAGGTCCAGGCGAGATCGCTCGGGACCGGAGGTGTTGTTATGATATTCGATGCCCTAGACGTACCCTCTCCCAGCCTTTATATACTAGGCCGGCTCGCAAGGAGTCCGTCTAGGCTTACAAAGAGGGTTTCCTAATCTATCTTCAGTCTTGGACGCTAATTCGTGGCTTCCATGATCGTCGAGGACTCCTTATGGTGGTTGCCTCGAGTGGGCCATGTGTGGGCCGTTCGATGCTTTCAGTGGGCCCTCTAGCTTGATACACACCAGGTACTCTCATCTGTATGATTCGTGGGGTCACCCCCTCGTCACCCCATCTGGCTCCTTTTCGGCGAGGCTTTGTTATTCTTCGGAAATATATCTTCCGTCGATTTTCAGCTCATTTGGAGATGTTCTGTTTCAGCAACTCAATGTCCACTTTTCTCCGTTGAATCCCGCGATTGCTGATTCGGCACCGGAAAGTTGTAAACTGTGTAAAACAAGCCAAAACAACATAAGAATAGCATCATAATATGAAATATATCAATGAATAGGGGTGAATTGTGAAATAAAATAGTGATGCATTTTGGACGTATCAACTCCCCCAAGCTTAGACCTCGCTTGTCCGCAAGAGAATACTGAGCTCGGTAAACCTGTCCACAAATTTAGAGGGTGAAGTGTCGATAAATAGAATACGGTCAAGAAGCATCATGATTCATGATTTCTTCACCAAACTCAAGCATCCTCAACAGCAATCTGAACTCATATGTCCCTTAAGAAAAAGTAATAACAATTATAATCAAAAGTAGGGCTAAGGAAACTCATAAAATCATGGAAAACATATCCTTGGTCAGAGGACAACTAATAACTTTTATTCTTGCTCTTTCACTTTATAATGAATCACTTTGAAGATTTTGAAAGAACATGTTATTAGTCAAGAAGTGAAAATGCTAACACAAAGGAAGATGTTTGCTTGGCCTAAGCTTTGCAAACAACTTACTTATCAAATGATAATGTCAACAAGGATGTGATATGACCCATCTTAATGCAGCATTATATGAATGAATCCTTGTCAACATCAAGTGTCTGTTCTTTTTAAGAATAGAAGGAAGTAGGAAGAAATGACTCAACATAAAAGTAAAAGACATTCCCTGTTATAGGGGAGTGGCGAAAACTCATGTGCTATCCTTAAATCAAACAGAATGAAAACAAGTTTTGGGAGGTTCATAGTTTGTCAAGGAATGCTAATAGATAGCTCAATTACTTGTCAAGATGGACAAGTTTCGAGGAACGGCTCCCAAGTGGGGACGATCACATCCCCTTAATCTCCTTTATTTATCACTGTCAAAGTTTCTGATTTCTCATAGACCAAGCATGAAGGAGGGTTTGTTTGTTATATTATCTCACGAGCTGGGCGTACTCATTCCAGTTCCTCCTCGTATTAGGGGTTTGCAGATTAGACATGCAATCCCAGGGCGAAACTTGTCCAACTTAAGAAGACCATGAATTACCTACTACTTCCTCATGAGCTAAACCAGAGGCACAAAATAGAAGATTTTGAAAATTTAAGGATAACACATGAATTCTATACTTTTAGAAGTGGTAGGGAAATACCACGAATAGGAAGGTAAGGTGGACTCATATTGAAGATATTGGTTTCATGGTATGGATGCACAAGCAGAATTCGTCTTAGTACGGGGTTTGGCTAGCAAAGGCTTTGAGAGAACAAAGAATTGATTATGACTTGGGTGCAAAGCATATAAAGCATAAACATTAAATAAAGCATACCACATCAAGTTGTCTTCCTTGTCAACATAACACTTCGAGCATAATAACATAAAGGTTTTGGCTATGTCGCTACTTGAGAAAATCATGCTTGTTGTTATGACCAAAGCTATGTTTGCCAAGATTTAAATAAAGTTTTCAGAGCCATACCTGATATAAAGTCAATACTCCCCATAAGAATCATCATATAAGGTCGATTGCGTGAAGAGAATACCGAGTGCAGCGGAGGAACCAATAGACTTCTCATTAATATTCCATCATAGACGACTCCACACTCACAAATACTAGACTCTCCACAAAGGAGTGATAGACCACAATGCAAACACCTATTTCATAAGATAATTTCGCTAGACATGATACGACTCTACGTGACTCTAAAAGACAAAGGTAAAGATAAAGATACCGGGCACTCCCCCAAGCTTGGAACAAGCTAAGGGGATGCCATTACCCGAGGAGATTTCACTCCTCATTCTTGTTCCTGTTGATCACGTAGTCCTTGGCAAAGCGCTTCCATGGAAGGGGTTCTCCGGTCTCATAAGAGATGTCGGTCTCTGAGATCCTTCTTTCAGCACCCAAACCCATGCGCAGAAACTTTAGTTCATACTCACAGTTCTGGTTTTGGAGATCATAAATATGCCCTTGGAGCTCAATTAATTTTTCTTCCAGTTCGGTCACGCTTGACCACATCTCCTTCATCTCAGATCGTTGCTGATGTTGAAGTTGGCTTCAAAACCACGCTCGACCATCTTCTTGTACTTGAAGACTACTTGCTCCACTTCTTCCAGCCTAGCCTCGATGCTCCCCTCCTTGACAGGTCCCTTCAGATCTTCTTGGTGGAGGAAACCATCCTCCACCCAAACAGTTTGAGGGTGCGTCTTCACCTCAACGGGGTAAAAAGTTGATGACGTTGACGACGAACTTGTCCTTGGGAGAACTTGGGGAAGCCATGGCACCTAGGTCTAGCTGAAAGATTTCCTGGCAGAAACAGATCGAAAAGAAAACACACGAAATCGTAAGATACGGTGCCGGGACGATCCGGGCAAATATATAGAAAACATTTCTGCATCAAAAGGAAGGTAACAATCCAAAGTGGAGTCGGAGATGGACTCCGGGGTGCCCAGGCGGCCTGCCGGCGCGTCCCGTAGGTAGGCCGCGCTGATACGTCCCAAACGTATCTATAATTTCTGCTTTCTCCATGCATGTTTTGTGTGATATTGCTATGATCTAGATACACTTTCATACACTTTCGATCATATTTGGACTAACCTATTCACTCAGTGCACCCTAGTGCCAGTTCATGTTTTCTACTTTTTTTCTACTTCAGTTTTCCCCCATATAAAAAGTGCTCAAAAAATTGGGGAAAATCAGATAAAAAATCAGCGTGACAGAACCTTCCGGAGTCCCGAAGGAGTACCAGGTGGGACCCACCTGGCGCGGCCAGGGGCTTGGCCGCGCCGGGGGGGGGGTCACCTGGGCCCCTGGTGCCCCCCTGGCCGCCCCCTTCGCCTATATATTCCCCGTGACGCGAAACCTCTAAAGATAGAACCCTTTTTTCGTGATGTCACCTCTGTTCCACCGCCGCCGCGATTCCAAGATCGGGAGCGCCAGCAGGACCCTTCCCGACACCCTGCCGGAGGGAGGATTGACCTCCGGGAGCTTCCCCTCCACCATGGACGCTTCCCGGATGTGTCGTGAGTAGTTTCTTTTGGACCATGGGTCCGTGATCAGTAGCTATGTGATGTTCTGCTCCCCTCTTTGTTCGTCATGGTTTAGACCTCGTGAGCCACCCTACATGATCGAGGCACATATGTAATTTTCTGCTATTGCTATGCTGAGTTTGCTGGGATCTGATGGATTATGAGATTATGTTCAGATTGTGATTGAGTAATATATTTGGTTCTTATATTTTATATTTTTGTTCCTAAGTAATTCTGGCATGTTCTCAATTGCTGTTTATTGCTTTGGCCAAGTACTAGGTAATGACTCAAAGAGGGAACGTTATGCTCGATTGTGGGTTCATGCCCCCCGATGACTCGCTTGAGTGACAGAAACATGAGTCTAGGGGATGTGCTGTTGCCACAAGGGGGAAAACAACGGTGCTTGTAACCGTGGTTGCAAGGATTGTTTACTTTACGCGAAGTGTTTTTTAATGCAGTTGTCTGTTGCTTTGGGTTTACACTTTGGGTGGGCTCGCAACTTAATACCAGCGAGGTGTTCTGGATAGGCATCTCAAGGTGGATGATTAGTAGTAGATGCAGTTGGATTTCGGTCTACTTATTTTGGCGTGCTGCCCATGCTTTTGAGCCTCGTCCTTTCTTTGTAGCATAGTTAGCATTGAGGTGCGTTTTTAATCATATCAATTGCCCAGCTGTAATTTGTTTACCTCGCATAGCAGTTTTGTCGTCTTTTGGGAGAGAGACATCACTAGTGAACATCACGGGACCCTGGTCTATATTCTCATCACTGTTTACACGCTCATTTCTTTTCCTGCATTTAGTTTTCAACTACCATTATTATTATCTTTTTATCTCTTGTGTTTGACCCTTTGTAAACAGCAAGGCCGGAGAGATTGACAACCTCTCTGTACTCGTTGGGAGCAAAGTTATCTGTGTATGTGTGCAGGTGCACTTCAACCGTCGAACTTCTGGCGCAGTTGTTACCTACTTATCATTTCCGTAGTCCTACTGGAGACATACCTTGGTATCTTCACCGAGGGAAATTTGCCGCTACACTGCATCTCACCTTCCACTCGGGGTAACCAACGAGGAGAGACCATCAAGTAAATTTCTAGCGCCGTTGCCGAGGACTCCGAGTGCTAAGATAGGTGAGTTGCATAGTATCTTTTAGCTTTTCTTTTTATTCTTGTTAGTTTACCTTTCAGTTTTTATCTTCGTGTCCTATATCAAAAATCACAAAAAAAACTGCCACACTTGCTGCTGCTGCTATGGGTTCCACTGAAAACACCAAGTTGTGTGACTTCACTAGTCACAACAACAAAGACTTTATCTGCACTCCTATTGCCACATCTGCCACTTCAACTACCTCTTATGAAATTAAACCTGCCTTACTGAATCTTGTTATGAGAGATCAATTCTCTGGTGCTGGAGATGCTACTACTTTACACTTGAATAATTTTGTTGAGTTATGTGATATGCAAAAGTATAAAGAAGTAGAAGGTGATGTTGTTAAGCTCAAGCTTTTTTCCTTTCTCTTTGAGGGACGGAGCTAAAATCTGGTTTCAATGTTTGCCTAGGAATAGCATAGATTCTTGGGATAAGTGCAAAGATGCTTTTATAGGGAAGTACTACCCACCTGCTAAAATAATCCAATTGAGAAGTAACATTATGAATTTTAGGCAATTGGATAATGAACACGTTGCCCAAGCTTGGGAACGAATGAAATCTCTTGTTAAGAAATGCCCTACACATGGTTTGACTATTTGGATGGTTATCCAGACTTTTTATGCAGGCTTGAACTTTACCTCGCGGGACCTGTTAGATTCGGCCACGGGAGGAACCTTTATGTCAACTACACTTGGTGCTGCCACAAAACTTCTCGATGAGATGATGACCAACTATTCCCAATGGCACACCGAACGCGCTCCAACAGGTAGGAAGGTAAACTCTGTCGAGGAGATTACCTCCCTAAATGAATTTTTTTGACTTGATTATGTCTCTACTTACCAAGCAACCCTCTATTGATCCTCATGATGTTCCTTTAAATTCTTTTGTTGCTCAGGAACAAGTAGATGTGAATTTTATTGCTAGAAACAACTTCCACAACAATTCTTATAGGGGTAATTTTGCTAGCAATCCTAGACCGTTTCCATCCAACTATGGGAACAACAACACTAACCCTATTAATAAGAACCCCACTTCTGAATTAGAAAGTATGCTTAGAGACTTTATCACTACCCAAAAAGCTTCAACAAGAATGTAGAAGAAAAGTTAGCTAAATTAGATAATCTCTCCTTGAAGGTAGATAACTTAGCCCTTGATGTTGAGATGCTTAAAATTAGAACCTCTCCCCTTGAGGAAAATAAGGCCACTCGTATTAATGCTATCCAATTGAAAATCAATGAAAATATTAGGATTATGGCTAAACTTAAAGAAAGATGGGCTAGAGAAAAAGAGGAAGAGGATAGAATTAAGAGCCTTCCTACACACCACACAGTTGCTACTATCCAAATTGTTGAGACACCCAAATTATTAGCACCCAACTCACTCCTGGTCCCATTGGACCTATTAATGGTGATGCTAATACCTCAACCATAGAAGAAGAAACTCCTATGAAAATAGACGGTTTCAAACAAGTAATCCTAGAAGGCACTACTACCACCTTTGATAGTAGTGATATTGATTTTGATAGTTGTACCCTCTCACAAGTTATTAGCTTGTTACACAAAATGTCTAGATACCCCCACACTAGCACACTAAATCTTGCCTTCACGGAGCATATCACTAATGCTCTCATCAAAGCTAGGGAGGAGAAGCTTAGAATATAAGCCTCCATACCTAGGAATCTAGATGATGGTTGGGACCCTATGATTAAAATTAAACTTAATAACTTCTCTTGCTATGATTTATGTGACGTTGGAGCTAGTACCTCCGTCATGCCCAAAAGAATGTATGATATGTTTGAATTGAAACCTTTTGATCCTTGTTCTTTTGGTGTTCGTCTCGTTGATTCTTCTGTAAAGAAACCTTTGGCGAAGATCGACGATGTTCTTATCATTGTCAATGACAACTATGTTCCCTCTGATCTTACAATTATGGATATATAGTGTGAACCTTTATGTCCAATTATTTTGGGACGTCCTTTTCTTCGCACCGTTGGTGCTGTTATTGACATGAAAGAGGGGAATATAAAATTCCAATTCCCTCTAAAAAAGAGAATGGAACACTTCCCTAGAAAGAAAATCAAGTTACCTTTTGAGTCCGTTACACGGGCTAGCTATTCTCTCTCTCTTGATAAAACTTGATTCCTCTTTTGCTTTATGCCTAGCTTAAAGGCGTAAAAGAAAGCGCTTGTTGGGAGGAAACCCAAGATGTTTTTACTTCTATTTTTAGTGGTATTGATGATTTTTACTACTGTAGCTATATCATTGTATCTGTATTTTCAAGCTTTGTGCAAAGTTATAGCCTCTTATGATAAGGGAAGCAAAAGTTGTGACATGCTGTCCAGAAAACACATTCTGTCTGCTTGAAGGAAAAAGTCGAAACAAATCACCATTTCATCCTATTGAGCTGATTTTTTTACAAAGCATGCTCTATACAATTGTGAAACTTTCGTATGTTCTGAGTTTTTTGATTTGAGTTGCAGAAGTGCCCAGAAAAAATTCTTTACTACCTGCTGTTCTGTTTTTCACAGATTCTGCCACGTTTTGCATTTCCTTACTTTTGCAAACCTTAACCTTGCCTTTTCTTTGAAAAAACTTTTTGGAAATCTTGAGAAACAACAGATCTTCAAGAATATATTTATATGAAGTGGGGATTTTTTTATTAAGGGTACTAACCTCTCTAATCAGCTTATGATGAGTTATGTATGAAGGGAGTTTTCAAGTGTACGAGGGAAGATGATGAAAGAAGATCCGGGAGTGTCAAACGATCAAGCTTGGGGATTGATACGTCCCAAACGTATCTATAATTTCAGCTTGCTCCATGCATGTTTTGTGTGACTTTGCCATGTTTTTCTTGAACTTTCATACACTTTTGAGCATATTTGGACTAACCTATTAACTAAGTGCACCCAGTTGCCAGTTCCTGTTTTCTGCTGTTTTTGTATTTCAGTTTTTTCCAATAATGAAAGTGCCCAATAAATCCCGGAAAAATTATATAAAAAATCAGCATTCCGGAAGCTTCCGCGAGTCCAAAGGGGGGCCACATGGCAGCCAGGGGGCAGCCAGGAGGGTGCTTGGCGCAGCCCAGCCCCTGGCCGCGCCACCTGCCCTCCTGGCTGGGTCCCACACCCCCTGGTGCCCTACTTTGGCTCCTATTTATTCTCCCGTCGCGGAAACCCTGATTACAGACCCCTTTTCTCCAGAAGCAATTCCGATCTCCGCCGCCATCGCCGACAAGCTTCGGGGGACCAGAATTCCTGTGCCGGCACCCTGCCGGGACGGGGAAGTGCCCCCGGATTCATCTCCATCGACGTTTCTTCCTCCCTCCATGAAGCGGGAGTAGTTCTCCCTTGGGGCTGAGGTTTCTACCGGTAGCTATGTTTTCTTCTCTCTCTCTCCCATGATGTGATCTTCGTTGTGATCATAGGCTATGTTAATCTAGGGTGATCCCATGATATTTCCCCTTCCTCTATGTATTGGATTGATGTACTCAATTGATCTTATCTAGTATAATCCCCGAGACCAAGGTGACAGCGGTCTATTGGACATGGGTTAGAAGAATATTATCATGAGTGATTTCCTCTTTTGTGTGTTGATTGAAGATTGAAAGTCTCTTGGTGCTTGTCTTTGACTATCCTTGAGATATGTTGTGGTGATTGTGGTACTCTCTTTGGATGGCCGCGGTGACATTGGGAAATCCATAGATTGAGAACTACGAACTTTGAGGTGTGCTTTTGTAGCCCTACATAATTCTCATCCTCTCTTGACCACAAAGGAATGACCTCCGAGTGCGTCTCCATTGCATGTTTTATGGGAAATATCATGTGATTAGACTATGTTAATGTTGTTGGGAGTTGCCACTAGTGAAAGTATGAAGCCTAGGCCTTGTTTCCACCATTGTTACACCGTTTGTGCTCACTTTTGTCACATGTTTGCTTGCTGCACTTTTTATTACAGATTTATATTACCTTGCTTTGCCACACCTATCACTCGTATTTTACCATCTCTTCGCCGAACTAGTGCACCTATACAAGTCCTAGTTGTATTAGGTGTGTTGGGGACAGAAGAGACTTCTTGTATCTTAATTGCAGGGTTGCTTGAGAGAGACCATCTTCAACCTCTACTTCCCTGAGTTCGATAAACCTTAGGTCATCCACTTGAGGGAAATTGCTGCTGTCCTACAAACCTCTGCGCTTGGAGGCCCAACATAGTCTACAAGAATAGAAGCGTGCGTAGACATCAAGCTATTTCTGGCGCCGTTGCCGGGGAAGTAAGTGTTTGAAGGTATATCTTTAGATCTTGCAAGTAAATCTTTTCGTTTCTTGTTTTTATTTTCACTAGTTATGCTTAAGGAAAACTGCACTGTTAGTTCGCTATTTGGGGAAGGCCGCTTTACCACGCCCGTGGTAGAGAAGTCTCCTCCACCTACTGAATGTATCCCGTTCAAAATACCACTTGGGATAGTTGAAATAATTATTAATGATTATTATGATGGGACAGTCAATCCTAGTATTCATTTGTTGAAACTTAAAAAACTTTGTGAGTTATTTAAGATTTCAGGTTTGACAAGAGGTGAAGTCATGAAGAAATTATTTTCCTTGTCACTGAAAGGAAAAGCATTGGAATGGTATAGGCTACTAGATGATTCTCACCTACGGGATTGGGAAGAGATCCAGTCTCTCTTTTACTCCAAGTTTTATCCTCTTCATGAAGTTCATGAGAATAGGAATTATGTTTATAACTTCTATCCTCATGACGGAGAGAGCATATCTCAAGCTTGGGGGAGACTGAAAACTTTAATGCTAAAATGTCCTGACCATGGGCTCCCCAAAGATATAATTATTACTAATTTTTATGCGAGGCTCTCTCGACAGGATAAAGACTTTCTCAATGCTTCCTCTATGGGGCTTTTCACAAACGAAAAGATTGATGCTAAATGGGAACTCCTTGAAAGAATTCAACGCAATACTGAAGATTGGGAGATCGACAAAGGTAAAGAGTCAGGTATAAATTATGAGTATGATTGCATTAAGTCCTTTGTTGAAACTGCAAGTTTTAATAAGTTTCTTGCTAAGTTTGGGCTTGATTCTCAACTCCTTGTTGATTTCCTCAAATCTTTTGCTTCACATCTTAATATGCATAATGAGAATTGGATCAAGCATCATGAAACTTTTAAAGAGATTTGCAAAGAAAATGAGATTGTTCATGATGATTGCAACATGCATGATCCAATTCCTGAAAATGAAGTTTTATATAAGCATGTTAATTTTTGTGGAGTGGATAGACCTTGTGAAAGGCCTATGATTGAAGAAGAGAAGTATTGCAAGCAACATAAGCATGAAAGAACAATCACTTGGGTCAAAGATTTGAATGAAATTGCTAGAGAATTGTGTGACCTTTATCCTTTTACTTGTGAACTTTGCTGCATAGAGGGTCACTTTAATTTTCAATGCATGAACTTTCAAAGCATAACTGTTAATCAGTTGTGTGATAACATGATCACTTCTGATCTTTATGATGAACTTATGTTATTTTTGATGTGTGAAGAGTTATCAGAAAAGACTTCTTGGCTAGATGTTCATGCTTTGGTAATAAATAACACTTTGCAGAATTGCCATCTCTATTGTGTTGTTAATTGCCATGATAATGATTACATAAAAAATATTAGAAAGGAGGGAACTTTACCAAAGTATAAAAATGTCTCTTATGTTTCTACTAATAAAAAGGAGAGTTTCTCCCAAGTTTCCCCTATTGTTTCTAATGATAAACCAGGATATGTGGAGAAGCTTTCTCTCCAACCACTCCTTCCTAAGGTGAAGAAGAAGAAAAAGAAGAGGAGGAGGAAGAGGATCAAGAAGGAAGAAGAATGGGTAACAATCTGGCCTGAGCATATTCCGCGCATCGATTTTTATCCTAATGGACAGAAATTTATGGAGGATGGTGAGCTTGATTGCATTCATTATTATCTTGAAGATAAGTCTGTAGGTACTATTGAAGATGATTTTGATTATGATATGCATGTTACTTATTGTGATTGGGAAGATGGTGATAATGCTACTTATGATCTTGTAAATATTTTTGGTACC
Source organism: Bromus sterilis (assembly GCA_950022295.1). Lineage (NCBI taxonomy): Eukaryota > Viridiplantae > Streptophyta > Magnoliopsida > Poales > Poaceae > Bromus > Bromus sterilis. Next base: position 273,757,553 of record OX465599.1, on the reverse strand, counting down.
AACTCTGAATCTTTTCATAATCATGAAGGGAATTACTCCCTTGCTGAACACCATCTTCCCAATACACAGTTAATCTATAGTGTTCAAGTTGTTTATGATAGTCCTACTCCCACTATTACCAATGAGAAAGATTATGTTTATGTGGAGAGTAAGAGTACCCTTTTGCATGTGTATCATGGTAACAATTCTTTATGTGATACTTATATTGTTGAGTTTATTCATGATCCCACTGAAATTTATTATGAGAGGGGAACATATGCTTATAGATATTTCAATAATATCAAGTTCCCTCTCTTTATGTTGAAGATTTTGAAGTTGCACTTATTTTGGCTCCCTATGCTAATATCTTTATGCTTCAATGAGTTATTTCTACAAGATCCCTTTGCATAGGAAGCATGTTAGACTTAAATGTGTTTGTTATTTGCTTCTTGATGCTCTTTTTTGTTCTTCAACTCTTATTCCTTATTCCTATGAGAGCATCATTAAAATCTTAAGCCTATCTTTATGGCTATAAAGAAAGAGCTCTAGGGAGACAACCCTTGTTATCTTTACTTTGAGTTTTTGCTTTCTATTCTTAGTGGTCTTGATGATTGTTACTACTGTAGCAACATCATTGTATCTTTATTTTCAAGCTTTGTGCCAAGTTATAGCCTCATATGACAAGGGAAGTGAAAGTTGTGACATGCTGTCCAGAAAACAGATTCTGTCCTCGTGAAGGGAAAAATCACAGAAAAATCCCAGTTCATCTTTTTGAGCTGAAATTTTTACACAGCGTGTTCTATACAATTACGGAACTTTCGTATGTTCTGAGTTGCAGAAGTATCCCTAAAAAATTCTTTACTACCTGCTGTTCTGTTTTTCACAGATTCTGCCACGTTTTGTCTCTCCTAACTTTTGCAAACCTTAAGCTTGCTTTTTATTTGCAAAAACTTTTTGGCAATCTTGAGAAACAGTAGCTCTTCAAGAATATCTTTATATCCAGTGGATTTTATTTATTTATTAAGGGTACTAACCTCTCTAATCAGCTTATGATGAGTTATGTATGAAGGGAGTTTTCAAGTGTGCGATGGAAGATAATGAAAGAAGACGCGGGAGTGTCAAGCGCTCAAGCTTGGGGAAGCCCCCATGCATCCCCAGAAGATATTCAAGGAGACTCAAGCGTCTAAGCTTGGGGATGCCCCCGTGCATCCCCTTCTCCATCAACAATTATCAGTTCGTCTTTCGTTTCACTATATTTTTATCACTTCATGCGTTATGTGCTATGCTTGGAGCGTCTCGCTTTTAGGTTTTATTTTTAGTTTTCTTTAGCTTTTCTTTCTGTTCATAACAAGTTAGATCCCGTCTTACTTTGTGTGGGAGAGAAACACGCTCACTTTCAAAATCTAGAACACATCATAGAATTTTTCATGCCTATCTTTCTCTCTTGTGTGTTCTTTACCTTTTCGTAGCTACTGCCATGTTTAGTTTTAGTTTTAGTTTGTCTTTAGCAAGAGCCTTGGCTTTTTTTTAGTTTGTTGCTGGAACTCTCTTTAGTTTTCATGTTTATCTTGTTAAGAGAGTTGGTTGTTTCACTGAGTTGTGTCTTGTCTTGAAAGTAGGTAATTGAGGTTGCTATTTAATTATAGTAGTAACTTGCAATGGTTTTGAGGTATTGATGTGAGTAATGTTTGAACTTTTGGTGTCAAGAGCTCTAGCCTATTAGTGATAGGTGTCGTATTTTGGGCAATCCGTGTCTATTTTCAAAAACCTACAAAACTGGTTGAGAACTCTAGCTACTAGATGGATCACTACTCTTCTGAGGGGTCGAATATTAGAGTACACTCACGTACCATGAGTCGAGGATGCGCAAGGATAACCAAACACCCATACACTCCTCCTCGGGGTACTTTTCTCTTTGTGAACCTCCTTATTAGATTGAGAGTTACTGATAATACGTGCATGAGTTCTTCGGACTAATGTGAGTATTCGTAAGTTGACACTTCCACCCACCTATACTTTTTCTAGCCTCTTCGGTACCGTGCATTCCCTTTATCACCTAGAGAGTTGGCGCATACTTCGCCGGTGCATCCAAACCCTTGGCATGATACGCTCTATCATCATAAGCCTCCTTATATCTTTCCTCAAAACAGCCACCATACCTACCTACAAGGCCTTTCCATAGCCTTTCCGAGATACATTGCCATGCAATCTCCACCTTCTCATGACTTGATCCTCATGTCATACATGCTACTTGCTTGATCGATGAGCCGCATGCTAGTTGGGCCTTGCCCTAATCATTGCTACATGGCGCGCTAGTATCATTGCATATCCTGCTATCCTGGCAGAGGCATACATTTGCATCATGATAGTTATATCTTCTTTATGTTTTGAGTACCTTGTAAAGTGTGAAAGATCTTCTATACCCTCTTGTAAATTAGAGTGTTGCCCTTAAGTGAGGAAAAGATCCCAAAGTGGACAAATCAAAAGATCCCAAAGAGGACAAATGATAGTTAAATAGAAAGAGCCATTGAGGCAACCAAAAAAATACAAAAAATGGAAAAAAAGGAGAAAAATAAAAATAAAAGAGAGAAGGGGGCACACTACTATTACTTTTGAGATATCCACACTAGTACTTCATCCTCTTTCCCTTGTACTCCATAGAGATCATCATCATGCATATAGCTATGTGGGGACCTTCACACTATAGAACTTGTCTTGTATATTCCAATGATGAGCCTCCTCAAACGAGCTCTAGGTCTTCTTGAGAAAGCAAGTTAGATGCACCCCCACTAGTTCCCTTGGAGAGATTTTATCTCACATGTGCATCCGTTGCATGGCAATCAATACTCCTCACATCATATCTATCATATGGCCTTCTCTCGCCTATGATTTTCCTCATTTTGGAATGTTAATAAATAAATTATATTAATGTTTGTTTGCTTGATATGTTTGACTTTTACTCGGATCTTAAACTTTTTCATTTTAATTGAATAATAAAATGAGAGGGAATAAAAGGACTTTCCCTATTATTAATTTTAGGTGTTTTGGAATTTATTATTTAAAAAGAATCCAACAAATTAAAATGAGAGAAGGTAATATGACTCCTTCATTATAAAAGAAAGTTGGAAATGTTTTAGTGTGATTTTATTTTAATTTAATTAAAGTTATTTAAATAATTTTCCTTTCAAAAATAATAATAATATGAGAGAAGATAAAATGACTTCTTCAGAAAAATGGAGTGAAAATTATTTAAATAATTATTCGAGGTTTTTGTTGATTTTTAAAATATTTTATAACTAAATAAAGTCATTGAAAAAATGTCATATTTTTTTATTATTTTGGAAAATATGCCCATTGCATAATTTTCTTTAGAATATTTGATGAATTTAGAAATTTATTTCATATTTTTCTGATGTGTATTTATTTTTGTAATATTGTTTGAAGTTTAAGATTTAAAGAAAAAAAAACTGTACCCAGTCGGCCTAGTAGCCCTTTCTCGCCGCGGGCACAATTTGAGCCCGAGAAGGAATAAAAAAAATTAATTTTTTTTCGGGCTATATAAGATTTCAAAATTTTTCTTTTTCGTTTTTTTCAGAAACCCTAAATCGTCCACGCCTCGATTTCCCTGTCGCCGCAGGCGAACCTCGGGATCCGCGCAGCCGACGAATCTCGATTTCCGCGCCGCGCCGTCTCGATTTCCATGCCGCCGCCGGCGAACCTCGATTTCCGTGCCGGCGAACCTCGATTTCCGTGCCCGGCGAACCTCGGTTCTGTGCCATCGCCACGTCAGCGGTACGTCAGCAATTTTGTCCTGTAGCGAAAAGGACCTGTCTGCGACAGAAACTTTTATTTTATTCACGGATAGGCCCTTTTTCACAGATTGCACCCTATAACGGTTTAGGCTATATATTTTAGATCGTATATCCGTTTTAGGTGATTATTTTTGCGTTACGACCGTAGTGAAGTCTAGTTTAAAGTAGGATACACTTTGCACTGTTACACTTTTCGAATTTGAATTTTGTACAACTTTAAATTTAAAACTTCCGGTGACCGTATCTTTTATACGGTGTATCCGTTTTCGCCGATTCCAGTTGCGTTGGGATCGTGGTGACGTGTAGATATCATTTAGCTAGTGCTTAATGGTTTTACTTGCTGTTCATTTGTATCTTTTAATGTTGAAATTGTTTAGGTGGGAAGTGTGATGTTGATTGTTATACTATTGATTGTGTAGATTGTCTGGAGTGCAGAAAGGTTTAGAAATAAGTGTTAGAGTACTTCAAAACCGTTCAAGGCAAGTTTCACTTTTGGTTATGCTTCACTGTTGATTATGCACATACTATGTTTCTATGCATGTGAAGGTCGTTATGTTATGGTGAAACCTGGTAGGATAGCCACATGTTTTGATTGATCATTATATCCAACGTTGTTATGTTTTAGTATTTCGGGTGCTATGTGATTATATGCTTACTGTTGCAATGATAACCATGGGGGAAATTGTTGTGTTATTCAAGTGTTGTGACAACATTATTATTAGTAAAATAGTAACTTGCGATTGAGGTACTGTAGAGTGGTATTACATCCTGAGGGCTCTGCAATATTCATGTACGATTGTCTGTGTGGCATTGCACCCTGAGGGCTCTGCAATGTTCACTTTGTGTCTAGGTAGTGGCATTGTATCCTGAGGGCTCTACAGTGTTCACGATAGGGTGATGTTGCATCCTGAGGGCTCTGTAACAGTCACGAATGTGTTTGTGGTGGCATCGTATTCTGAGGGCTCTATGATGTTGACGAATAGGAGGTACGTGTGCTATTGTATCCTGAGGGCTCTACAATACTCACGAAACCATGATCCCGAGGGCTCTCATGGCTGATAGGGTGATGTTGCATCCTGAGGGCTCTGTAACAGTCACGAATGTGTTTCTAGTGGCATTATATCCTGAGGGCTCTATGATGTCCACGAATAGGAGGTACGTGTGCTATTGTATCCTGAGGGCTCTACAATACTCACGAAACCATGATTCCGAGGGCTCTCATGGCTGCCATTAGAAATCCTATGATCCTGAGGGCTCTCATAGGCGGTTTAGTTAGATATTGTCCTGTGTGGGTTGATATTAACTTAAGATGATAAAAATGTTGAGTAGTAGGTAGAAGTAGATAAATACCAGTTTTTTTTGTACAACGAACCAAGCTTGATTCATGTTCTTGATTTGTAATTAGTTGTAGGGTTTCTTTATCACTTGTGATACTTGCCGTACAAATCAGATGTACTGACCCGTGTTCGGGCTGTAACCTTCGGTGCTGCAGGTTTTTTTATACGACGAGTAAGTGATGCATTGTAGGGTTACGATGTCTATACTCAACTGTGCCATGGAGTTGATGGACGCCACGAAGTTCTTTATTGTTTTCCGCTGTATTTTATTTGTAAGCAAGCCTTGAGCTATGCAGGTATGCTTATTTGTAATACTAGATCTTCGATGTAATATATATGACATGTGGTTTATTCTTGATATTACATCATGTACTGTGTGTGCTAGCTATTGATCCAGGGACTAGCACAGAATGTACAAAGACTTGGATTCTAAGCGAATCGGGTCGTTACAGATGGTATCAGAGCCCATGTTGACTGTAGGTCGTGACCCTAGAAAATGGATAGAAAAAGCCATAGGAACAAAAGTATTTTATCATTCAGCTTGCTCCATGCATGTTTTGTGTGACTTTGCCATGTTTTGCTTGAACTTTCATACACTTTTGAGCATATTTGGACTAACCTATTAACTCAGTGCACCCAGTTGCCAGTTCCTGTTTTCTGCTGCTTTTGTATTTCAGGTTTTTCCAATAATTAAAGTGCCCAATAAATCCAAGAAAAATTATATAAAAAATCAGCGTTCCGGAAGCTTCCGCGAGTCCAAAGGGGGGCCGCAGGGCAGCCAGGAGGCAGCCAGGAGGGTGCCTGGCGCGGCCCAGCCCCTGGCCGCGCCACCTTCCTTCCTGGCTGGGTCCCACACCCCCTGGTGCCCTACTTTGGCTCCTATTTATTCTCCCGTCGCGGAAACCCCGATTACAGACCCCTTTTCTCCAGAAGAAATTCCGATCTCCGCCGCCATCGCCGACAAGCTTTGGGGGACCAGAATTCCTGTGCCGGTACCCTGCCGGGACGGGGAAGTGCCCTCGGATTCATCTCCATCGACGTTGCTTCCTCCCTCCATGAAGCGGGATTGGTTCTTCCTCGGGGCTGAGGTTTCTACCGGTAGCTATGTGTTCTTCTCTCTCTCCCATGATGTGATCTTCGTTGTGATCATAGGCTATGTTAATCTAGGGTGATCCCATGATATTTCCCCTTCCTCTATGTATTGGATTGATGTACTCAATTGTTCTTATCTAGTATAATCCCCGAGACCAAGGTGACAACGGTCTATTGGACATGGTTTAGAAGAATATTATAATGAGTGATTTCCTCTTTTGTGCGTTGATTGAAGATTGAGAGTCTCTTGGTGCTTGTCTTTGACTATCCTTGACACATGTTGTGGTGATTGTGGTACTCTCTTTGGATGGCCGCGGTGACATTGGGAAATCCATAGATTGAGAACTACGAACTTTGAGGTGTGCTTTTGTAGCCCTACATAATTCTCATCCTCTCTTGACCACAAAGGAATGACCTCCGAGTGCGTCTCCATTGCATGTTTTATGGGAAATATCATGTGATTAGACTATGTTAATGTTGTTGGGAGTTTCCACTAGTGAAAGTATGAATCCTAGGCCTTGTTTCCACCATTGTTACACCGTTTGTGCTCAGTTTTGTCACATATTTGCTTGCTGCAATTTTTATTACAGATTTATATTACCTTGCTTTGCCACACCTATCACTCGTATTTTACCATCTCTTCGTCGAACTAGTGCACCTATACAAGTCCTAGTTGGATTAGGTGTGTTGGGGACACAAGAGACTTCTTGTATCTTAATCGCAGGGTTGCTTGAGAGAGACCATCTTCAACCTCTACTTCCCTGAGTTCGATAAACCTTAGGTCATCCACTTGAGGGCAATTGCTGCTGTCCTACAAACCTCTGCGCTTGGAGGCCCAACATAGTCTACAAGAATAGAAGCGTGCGTAGACATCAGGGATGCCCCATGCATCGCCAATAAATATTCAAGGAGACTCAAACGTCTAAGCTTGGGGATGCCCCCCTTGCATCCCCTTCTCCATCAACAATCATCAGTTCGTCGTTCGTCTCACTATATTTTTATCACTTCATGCGTTATGTGCTATGCTTGGAGCGTCTCGCTCTTAGATTTCCTTTTTAGTTTTCTTTAGCTTTGCTTTATGTTCATAACAAGTTAGAACCCAACTTACTTTGTGTGGGAGAGAAACACGCTCCACTCCAATCTAGAACACATCATAGGAATTTTCATGCCTATCTTTTTTCTGTTGTGTGTTCTTTATCTTTTCGTAGCTACTGCCATGTTTAGTTTTAGTTTTAGTTTGTCTTTAGAAAGAGCCTTGGATTTTTTTTAGTTTGTTGTTGGAAATCTCTTTAGTGTTCATGTTTATCTTGTTAAGAGAGTTGGTTGTCGCACTGAGTTGTGTCTTGTCTTGGAAGTAGGTAATTGAGGTTGCTATTCAATTGTAGTAGTAACTTGCAATAGTTTTGAGGTATTGTTGTGAGTAATTTTTGAACTTTTGGTGTCAAGAGCTCTAGCCTATTAGTGATAGGTGTCGTATTTTGGGCAATCCATGCTTATTTTCAAAATCTAAAAAACTAGTTGTGAACTCTAACTACTAGATGGATCATAATCTTTTGAGGGATCGGATATTAGAGTACAATCACGTACCATGAGTCGAGGATGCGCAAGGATAACCAAACCCCCATACACTCCTCCTCGGGGTACTTGTCTCTTTGTGAACCTCCTTATTAGATTGAGAGTTACCGATAATAAGTGCATGAGTTCTTCAGACTAATGTAAGTACTGAAAATTGACACTTCCACCTCCTCATATTTTCTAGCCTCTTCCGTACTGTGCATTGCCCTCTTCTAACTCCGTGAGTTGGCGTCCACCTTCGCCGGTGCATCCAAACGCTTGGCATGATACGCTCTGTCATCATAAAACTCCTTATATCTTTCCTCAAAACAGCCAGCATACCTACCTATCAAGGCATTTCCATAGCCTTTCCGAGATATATTGCCATGCAACATCAACCTTTTCACGACTTGATCTTCATGTCATACATGTTCCTGCTACATTGGCAGAGCATACCTTTGCATACATCATGATAGCTACATCTTCTTTATGTTTGAGTACCTTGTAAAGTGTGAAAGATCTTCTTTACCTTCTTGTAAAATAGAGTGTTGCCCTTATGTGAGGAAAATATCCCAAAGTGGACAAAATAAAAGATCCCAAAGAGGACAAATGAGAGTTAAATAGAAAGAGCCATTGAGGCCACCAATAAAATACAAAAAAAGAGAAAAAGAAATAAAAAGAGAGAAAGGGGCAACACTACTATTCCTTTTGTAAGATCCACAGTAGTACTCCCTCTATATCCTTGTACTCCATAGAGATGATCATCATGCATATAGCTATGTGGGGACCCTTCATGTGGGCACCTCGGACTATATGTCCGAAGCGACCAGCTGTGTATACGGTCATGCTCCCATGATCAGTTCGCATGACACAGAACTCGACATGGAAATCATAGTCTCAATGTTCATACATTAACGAATACAAATCTCCCAATAACATAGTCTTACAAGGCCTCATCGGGCTCAAATAGCAGCGGAATAATGAAAAGCATCAAAGGTAGTGGCGACACAATCCACATGGTAGATCAGAGCATAGCACGTCCTAATAATCGCCGGTAGCATCATCGTCATATACCTGCTCCTACAAGCCTGGCCGATGGAATAACCAGGGACAAAGTCGTGAGTACATACAAAGTACTCGCAAACCACCTAAAGAAAGAAACAAAGTTTTGCATACGAAAATAATGGGATGGCTATATGGTGGAGTTTTTCATCGGGATTTCCTATCTACTCAAGATTATTATTAAGTTGGCAAAGTTTTAAACTTGGCAAATTTTATTTCCCACAGTGAATTTGGATAAGTCAAGTCCAACCTTTTTCCAACAACATCAACATCATCATCGCGAACCATAAACTCAGTACCGGGCTTTCTCATCTATTCCCCACAAAGTGTGGCCTCACTAGATGTCCATAACCGTGGACTCCGGCTACTCGAATAGTTTTCACTATGCAGAGGTTGGACACTTTACCCACCACATTCGATACATCCGCCGTGTGTCCCCACGGATCGTCATACCTCAGTATGCGGGTCTCGGATAATTGACCATATATTTCCCCATATCTTTCCTAGTACAGGTGAATCTACCCCTTGCGTACTACATGGGCTGTCCGTGTGTCAGGTCATGCTCCTCTTGGACCCAAGCCTGCACCGTTGTCGAAGAGCACCAAGGTTCCTTTCGACACTAAGCCTAGCGAATTTCACCCATCGACTTCGAGGGCTATCGTATTCGTGGAATCACCCATCCATGTGTAGTTATAAGACCCCCGTACTAAGACAAACAAGCTTCCAACTAGCCCTGTCCCATACCAGAGTATAGTGGTTGTACTGTAAGGCTAGGTTTTGGCGGCACTTATAGAGAGTCCCTCCAGACTTTGTCCATGTCCGACGATGTTCCACAAACCCGGCCATACCACCTTCTTAGGTGTATGTCGTACCATATCCGGTGAAGTATGACTATCCATGTTTTTATGCAATGCTAATTACTAGAGCTGGATGATGGTCTCGACAGAATGTCGGGATCATCGGGGTTCTACTTAGTTTTTCCCAAATAGGTAGGCTATTGGGTGGTGTGGAGTTTTTCTAATATCACTAATACAATCCCAACCCATATGAAGATAATAGCATGATACAATATACATGATACAAAAGGAAAGTAAAAAAAGGGTAAAGAGAAGTTTGAGTTTTGACGGTGGCTTGCCTTCGTCGGCGGCGGTCTCCTGGTAAGTCTCGGGGGCAACTTGGAGTTAGTCTTGTCCTGCAGGGTCAATCGTCTCGTCTACACGTTGCGAAACAAGGAAAATCACAATATTACAACGAGGCAATAGCAAGCACAACATCACTCAATTTTTCAAACAAAGAAACAAGCAACAAAGGACAAAACAATTTTCAAGGTTTTCTATTTACTAAGATTTAAATTATCTTTTTTTAACAACTCAACAAGGTTAAAATTTATAGCACGGCATTGGAATTTTTTTAATAAGATTATTACAACAAGATTATATTACAACAAATCTTAACTTAAGCATTGTTTTTCACTCAATTTAATCCCTAATTTATTTTTAAATAATTTTATTTTCATTAACTAAATGCATAGCAAAATCCTACTGACCAGAGGCTTTTTTAATAATTATCTAACAAATTAATATTACTAAAAAATAATTTAAGAAAATTTAACTAGCATTCAAAATAATAATAAAAGATCACAAATTTAATTAAGCAAAACAAAATTCCACATTTGCAGAAAAATAAGCATAAATCTATGAACATCACAAAATTTATTTCATATTTTTCTGAGATATAAATATTTTTCTAACATTCTAAATGTTTTGCAGATTTAAAAAAAGAAAAGGGGTCAGCAGGCCGACCTGGGCTAACCGGCGCCCACAAGCGCTTGCCTCTAGTGGGCCGAGCCTGCGCAACGGCTGTTGTTTTTTTTTCTTTTTTTTAATAAGCGAAGGGGTACGAGCCTTTCCTGGCCGTTGGATCAAGTATGATCTGATGGCCAGGGGCAGTCTTCTTCCCACGGACAGGCCAGTCCGCCTGGGCACTGGCCATGGCGGTCAGGGGAGAGCCGTACCTCGTCGGCGGCCTCCGGGTGGCCGGCAGACAGTGGCAAGGGGCGAGGGAGGGGAGGCCAGGTGTGGGGGTTCCATTTTCCTCCAAAAAACAAGGCACGTGACTTGGGCAAACGCGGGCGACCAAGGCGGAGAGGAGAGGTTCGGGAGCTCACGGGAGGCGTTTCCGGCGGCGGTTGGCGGCGAGGAACGGCGGCGGAGGTGCGGCGGGGCAGGGGCAACCCGTTTTTGGCGTCGAAATGGATCGATGCAGTGGCGAACGACGGCGGCTGGGGGTAGACCGTCGGGTACAGAAGATGTGGGCGGCGGCTCCTCCTTGTCCTTGTTGCTGGCGGCTCCTTCCGGCATCGGCTCCGGCGTGGGACGGAGAGGGGGCTCGCCGGCCGGCCCTCTCCTCCTCCCTTCTCTTCTCCTTCTTCCTTTCCTTCCTCCTACTCCTACTTCCTTCTTCTCTAATCTTCTGCTACTACTCAGGCCGGGGTGGGGAGGTGGTGTGGTCAGTGGAGTTGGGAGAGGGGAGCGATGGGGAGGGGGTTTATATAGGGCGAGAGAGGTGAGGGCGAGGCGGGAACGTGCGGGAGGAGAGCGGGGCGAGCGCGCTCGTTCCACCCCCGGAGATCCGTGGCCTCCTCTCCGGTTGGGTGAGCGGGGCGGCGCTGGGGCTGGGGTCACCCTCATGACGTCACAGCGGGGCCAGGCGGCTGACGTCAGCAGGTGGGAGAGAGGCTGACACGCGGGCCAGGGGTGTAAGGGGCTGGGAGAGAGGGAGAGAGAGGGGCGTGGGATAGGGCTAAGTGGGGATGGGCTTCGGCCCGGGTTCTTTTTTTTATACAAATAAAACCAGTTTTGCAAATTTTTTACCTCCGGTTTGGTTTAAATTTGAAACAAAATTTCAAGTTCAAACCTCCAAAATAATTTATAAAACTCCTTGAGTAACATCCTAATTTATTCAAAAATTGTAGAGATTTTTTTATTATGTTTATAATATTATTACAATTATAGTAATAGTAATAAATCTTTAGCCCTTTTTAAATGTTTTAATTAAATACTTTCTGCTATAGAAGTATTTTTAAATAATGAATTTCTATGCAAGCAAAACTTTATTTGGTGAAAATATTAATGATGCAAATCTGCTATGGTGGTGATATGTTGGTAGATCAATATGTGTGGTATGTGCTAATTATTTTTATTGGTTGATTCTTTTTGGCATGACCAGGGAAAACAAAGTAGGGCATTAGCACAAGGCCAGAAGATAACAAGCATAACATAGCAACAAAGCATAAGGCAAGCATGGCAGGGCAATTTTATTTGCATCACATCACAACTTTAGCAAGTTTTTGTTACCCCTAAAATTTAGCATAAAATTTGGGGTGTGACAGACCTTCCCCCTTAAAAGAATCTCGTCCCCGAGATTCACAAACTAGTGAAGAGATGCGGGAACTCGCTCTTGAGGTAGTCCTCCCGTTCCCAGGTGGCTACCTCCTCTGTGTGATTTGTCCACTGGACCTTGTGGAACTTGATCGCGCGCTTACGGGTGACTCGGGTGGCTTCTTCCAGGATATGAAGGGGCGTCTCGCGGTATGTGAGATCCTGGTTGATGTCCACCGTGTTGTGATCGATTTTCTTGAAAACATCGGGATTGTCCAGCACCTCCAAACACTTCCGGAGCTACGAGACGTGGAAGACATCGTGCACATCAGATAGCTCTGCTGATAATCTCAACTGATAGGCAAGTTGGCATCGTCTGGCTATCACCTCAAATGGTCCAATGTAACGAGGTGCTAGCTTTCCCTTCACATGGAATCACTGCATTCCCTTCAGTGGGGTGACTCGGAGATACATAAAATCTCCAACCGCAAAATTCACCTCTCGACGCTTGGGGTTGGCATAACTCTTCTGTCGATATTGAGCGGTCTTGAGACGCTCACGAATCAACTGGACCTGCTCTTCCCCCTCCTTCAGAACATCGGGTCCGAAAATCTTCCCTTCTCCGGTCTGAGACCAGTTTAGGGGCGTGCGACACTTTCTCCCATACAAAGCTTCAAATGGAGCCATATGCAAACTCGACTGGTAGCTGGTGTTGTAGGAGAATTCTGCATAGGGCAAGCAGTCCTCCCACTTGGAACCGTATGCTAGAGCACATGCATGGAGCATATCCTCCAGTATCTGGTTCACTCGCTCGGTCTGGCCTCCAGTCTGCGGGTGATAGGCTGAGCTGAATGTGAGCATGGTGCCTAGTGCCTCCTGGACTTGCTTCCAGAACCTCGAGGTAAACTAGGTACCTCGGTCAGACACAATCTCCTTCGGAACTCCGTGCATGCATACGATCCTTGACATGTACAAGTCTGCCGCTGGTCTCCTCGATAGATGGTTCGCACGGGAATGAAGTGCGCTACCTTGGTGAGTCGGTCTACAATGACCCAGATAGAGTCATGATCCTTGCTCGACCTCGGCAGTCCTGTGATGAAGTCCATTCCTATTTGTTCCCACTTCCATTCAGGAACTCGGAGTGGCTGCAACAGTCCCATAGGTCTTCGATGCTCTGCTTTCACTCTCTAGCAGATGTCGCACTTGGCGACATACAAGGCAATTTCACGCTTCATACCGTGCCACCAGAACAAGTCCTTCAGGTCTTGATACATCTTAGTCCCTCCGGGGTGGATGAAGTAAGGTGTATCGTGAGGTCCTTCAGGATAGTGAGCTTCAACTCCTCTAGATCGGGCACACACAATCGTCCATCGAACCAAAGAACTCCTTCATCATCTACCGAGAACTTTGGGGCCTTGCCGAGGGACATCTTCTTCTTGATTCCCTCGATACTATCGTGTCCCTTCTGTGCCTCCTTGATCTGATCAAACAGAGTCGGAGTCAGCTCAAGGTGAGCAAGATAACGGGTGTAACAAGCTCCAAACCCAGCTTCTCGAACTCCTCGTGCAGAGCTGGCTGCGTCTCTCTGATCATTGCATTAAATGTGCAGGGCTTGCGACTGAGGGCATCTGCTACTACATTGGCCTTGATGGGGTGGTAGTGGATCTCCAGATCATAATCCTTGATCAACTCGATCCATCTCCTCCGCCTCATGTTCAACTCCTTCTGAGAGAATATCTACTTCAGGATCTTATGGTCTGTGTATATGTCGCAACGGTGACCCATCAGGTAGTGCCTCCATCTCTTGAGAGAAAGCACAACAGCGGCTAGCTCCAAGTCGTGTGTGGGTTAGTTCAACTCGTGCGGCTTCAACTGTCGTGACAGGTACTCAATCACCTTGCCCACTTGCATAAGAACACGACCCAAACCAACCTTTGATGCGTCGCAGTACACATCAAAGATCTTGGTCAGGTCAGGCATCGTCAACACTGGGGCGGATACCAATCTCCTCTTCAACTCCTGGAAACTGGCTCACACTTTTCTGTCCATACAAACTTCTGGTCCTTCTTCAGCATTTGCGTCATAGGACGGGCAATGCTGGAGAAGCCTTCCACGAACTTGCGGTAGTATCCCGCTAGTCCGAGGAATCCTCTAACTTCGGTCCGCGTGGTCGGGGCTGTCCAGTATATGATGGACTGAATCTTGGCTGGGTCGACGGATATTCCTCCTTCTGACAATACATGTCCTAAAGATCCGACTTCCTTGAGCCAGAATTCTCACTTGTTGAACTTGGCGTACAGCTGGTGCCCTCGCAAAGTCTCGAGGACTAAGCGCAAATGCTCGGCATGCTCTTCTTTGGTCTTGGAGTATATCAGGATATCGTCAATGAACACCACCACAAACTTGTCGAGGTACTTCATGAAGATCTTGTTCATGAGGTTCATGAAATAGGCCGGGGCATTGGTAAGTACGAAGGTCATCACTGTGTACTCGAACAAACCATAGCGGGTTGTGAAAGCTATCTTGGGGATCAACTGGTGATATCCGGTCCTCAGATCGATCTTGGAGAACACTCGGGCTTCGTTCAACTGATCGAACAGATCCTCGATCTTAGGGAGCGGATACTTGTTCTTGATGGTCACCTCATTCAACTTACGGTAGTCCACACACATGCGTATGGTGTCGTCTCTCTTGTCCACAAAGAGAACCGGCGAACCCCAGGGTGAAGAACTGGGTTGAATCAGTCCCTTCTGGAGCATGTCATTCAGCTGCTTCTTCAATTCAACCAGCTCTTCGGCATTCATCCGGTAGGGTCTCTATGCAATTGGGGTTGTGCCAGGCACTAACTCGATGATGAACTCGATATCCCGATCAGGCGGCTGATACGTCCAAAATGCATCACTATTTTATATAGTAATTCTTTCTTATTCATTGATATATTTCATGATATGATGCTATTCTTATGTTGTTTTGGCCTATTTTACACAGTTTGCAACTTTCCGGTGCCGAAGCAACAGACACAGGATTCAGCGGTAAAAAGTGTACGCTGAGTTGCTGAAGAAGAATACCTCCAAATTACCTAAAAATCGACGGAGGCTATTTTCCTGAAGGATCACGAAGACACGCAAAAGAGTGACCAGAGGGGGGGCAAGGGGTGCCCAGGCGGCCACCTGGAGCGGCCCCTACACTAGCCGCGCCGGGAGGGCGCCTAGGCCCCTCGGACCACTCCCGGCTCCCCCTTTGGCCTATATATCGCTCATATATCAGAAACCCTAAAACAGCGGGAGTTTACGAAGTTCCGCCGCCGCTCCGTGGCGGAAACCTACAGAGAATAAAAGCCATCTCTGGCGGGCAGATTCCGCCGGGGAGATCACCTCCCGGAAGGGGAGATCATCGCCATCGTCATCACCATCGTCACGGGCATCATTGAGATCATCATCAACATCATCCCCATCATCAGCACCATCTCCACCTCCATCCAATTTCATCTCACAATTGCAACTCATGTTGTAATCCGTACTATCTATCCTCTCTACTCTATCGGTGTTGATTACTACTTTGTGGTGAATGCTATTGAGTTTTGTTGGAGAAATATTATTGTGTACAGATTTTTTATCACCTATTTATCCCCACTGATCATGATCTCTTTTATGTCTTGTGAGTAGTTACTTTAGTTCTTGAGGACATGGGAGAAGTCTAGTTGTTAGTAGTCATATGATGTTGAAGTAATATGTGTTGGTTGATATTTAAGTTGTGTTGTTATTTTCCTAGTGGTGTTGTGTGAGTCGAACACTCAACACTTCGCCTTATCAAGGACCTAGGGGAATACATTGTGTACAAAGAATGCTTACGGTAGGTTGCCGCAGTGACAGAAACCTAAACCCCAGTTTGCACGCTTTTGCACAAGGGAACAATGGATCACTGATCGTGTTGCTATGGTTAGGCTTTTTCCTTAATTACTATCTTGTATTTGCGGATGCTTGCAAGGTGTTTAATCATAAGAGTGCACTTTTCTTAGTCTAGAGGGTGTACTAGCATAGATCCCCCCCACTCAACACTTATCAACACAGCACATAGTACCGATACGGAATATGGCGAAAGCACATGACTACCTCTCCCGTGTGTCCTCAAGAACACTTTAGCCTTTATAAGTTCAGTTGCTAGGCCTCTCCTTTGCTCAGAAAGGATTGGGCCAGTCATTACTCTCCAGTGTCTTTTACTTTGCTCGTTTTACTTTCCTGTTGCCTATACCAAGAAAACCCCTAAAAAGTTATCTTTCAGTGCTTGCAGTTATCTCCTTGCCAAAGTCACTTGCTATTACCTTTTGCTCCTCGTTGGGTTCGACACTCTTGCTTATCGAAAACGCTGCAATAGATCCCTTACGGTTGTGGGTCATCAAGTACCGTTTTCTGGCGCTGTTGCCGGGGAGCGTAGCGCTATTAGTAAGTGAATATGGTAAGGAAGTTTTTATATTTCTGTTTTTAGTTTTGCTGTTGCTGCTTTTGTCCTTATGGACACCCCTACTCTTGGATCGCTGTTCTTGGGGAGCCGCCCCACTACTAAGGTAGTCACTCCTGACCCTGCTGAAATTGTGCCTTATAAGATACCATCTGGTATCATCAATTATGTCTTAGCTAATCGCTATGCAGGAGACAGACATCCAGGTGAACACTTGCTATATTTATCACGATTATGTTCATTATTCAAGCTTGCAGGTGTGTCACTGGAGTTCGTTATGAAGAAATTATTCTCCATATCTCTTACGGACAAAGCTTCAGATTGGTATAGGCTCCTCGATAACTCACATTCTCTTAATTGGGAAGAGCTTATGTCTCTCTTTTATACAAAGTTTTACCCTCTTCATGAAGTTCATCGAGACAGGAATTACATCTATAACTTTAGGTCTCGCGACGGAGAGAGCATTGCTCAAGCTTGGGGGAGGCTTAAATCCCTAATGTTCAAATGTCCTATCCATAAGCTCCCTGAAGATATTATACTTACAAATTTTTATGCCAGGCTTTCTCGTCAGGATAAGGAAATGTTGGATGCCTCCTCTAGCGGGGTATTTCAGAAAAAGAGCGTTGAAGAAAGATGGGATCTCATCAAAAGGATCCAGAAGAATACTGAAGACTGGGAAATTGATAAAGGTATTGAACCTGCTATAAATTAGGAGCATGATTATTTTGAGAGCTATGTGAAAACTGATTATTTTAATACCTTTTGCTCTAAGATTGGTCTGGATTCCCATCTAATGATTGATTTTTGTAAGAACTTTGCCTCTCATGTTGATTCTTCTAAGATGAAGAAGGATCAGTACCACAAGCCTGTCAAAGAAGTGCCTATTGATATTCACGTTGCTGATCCTATTTTGCCTGCAGTTATATATGAACAACCCCCTTTTCCTTCAAGGATAAGGGAGCACTCTTTTGTGACAGGCATACTAAATAAAAGTGAGAGGAGAATAGGCGAACCTGAGGACCAGATCAGAGTCGATCCTCAAGTTTCTATGGTTAAAGATTTAGTTACTAATGATGTTTCATATTCCATTATAAATTTTTGTGTTGTTTCAACTAATATTGTCACAGCCAAGAATAAAAGACCAATTTCAGGTACACCAGTTGTATCTGTGTCGGGACCCGGGGTTAGCGTATGCAAGTACAGTTAAGACATAGTCATATGGAGAGCCGAGAACCGCACCCACTTGTCTAAGCAGACAAGGCCAAGCACTGAACATTCTCGGAAAGCATCGTACGTGAGGGGCATCCCATTCAGGCCGGATGATCAACTGCAATGGGTCCTCATCGTCCGCACACAAGTCTAATGATATGGGTGGTGAATTCCCATATTCAAAGACAAGTCGCCTCAACCATACTATCGACTATCTCGAAACTCTTACATAGACTTACTCCAGCCCGATCACTTAGTCGGGGTCTAGGGCGGGCTCGATCATACCACAAAGTGTGCACGAGACGGAGTCTCGAGCAATCGCATCGCGATGCCCCAAGCTGCGCACATCTAAGGGCCACTTGGTGTATAAAAGACCGCCAGCCAGATCACAACTAAGGTCTCGAAAACCCATACAAAGACATGCATGTTATAAACATACACGCAGCACACATGCCTTGTACATTTTATTTATAACTCTTATAGAGTACACACAGAGATCACATACATGTGATCCAACATTACGACATAAAGCGGAAGCAAATTATGTCTGAGTACAGACAAGTTTAACAAATTGGCTTAAGAAGCCTTATTCAAACACAAAGCCCTCCACGAGGGAACCAGTCTGCTGACTGGGACTAGACTAGCTTAACTTCAGTCGTCCAGCTCGATGAAGAAGCCACCTTCGGGGTCAGTGGCGTCATCTAAAACATAGATTAAGCAAACGTGAGTACAAAGGCGTACTCAGCAAGACTTACATAGGAACTATACTACTCATGCACATGTATCAAGGTAAAGGGAGGTGGGGTTCACTTGCAGAAATGCCAGCTTTGACTTGGCTAATCCTGAACTACGAGTACCAGACTTGAGGTAAGAAGCGTACACGAGTCCACTACTTTCACCAACCAATTACACCACTATGGTGCCTTCCTCGACTTCCCCACGAGAAAGCACGCCATAGCACTCACACTTGTCTTGGTGTATTTTAGAAGTATCTGGTTCAAGTTATCTAATAATCAAGCTAAGCTTTCCAAGCAGTCCATAACCGCGGACGCGGCTATTCGAATAGTTTTGTTATCCTTGCAAGGGTGTACCGCTACACACACATGATCATCATTTACCGCCTTTGATCTCGACACCATTCAAGGGGTGCCAGCGAGGATGCTCACCACAACTGTTACCTCATAGCCTATCTAGTCCAAGAAAGCCGCCTACTTGGGTTGGCTACCACTATCGTGAACCCGGCCGGTTTACCGAAGTGGACCCAAGCGATGTGTGCGTGGTGCATAAGCCGGTCTCGGTTGAGCCGTTCTCTCACTTAGCATCCAGGCCACAAGTCTACCAGAACTCCGAACTACTGCGACATCTGGACATCGAAAGGGATGAGTTAATAGGTTGAGAGGGGTCAGTGAGCCCAATGTGTGGTTGTACTCTTCATCTTGGATCACCACACAAGAACTCGGACTTAGGGCGGTGTTCAACGAGACAACCCACCGTGTACTCCTACACAGCCTCTCATCGTTCACCTTGTATTAGGGTCGATTCACCAACACTTTTCTACCATCATCAACATGATCACTACCATCCCGACTCACATCACAGTAACAACATGGTATCATACTAAGCATGCAATAAGCAGTAACATTGCAGGGGCCACATGATATCATTCAACTCCTACATTTGCTAGGATTGTGGTTTGCTTACTACTATGACAAAAGATAGGTCATGCAAAGGAATGGGTTCATCTATGCGGTAGAATCGTAACATGGTGATCATCCTATACAATGCATAAGCGAGACATGAGAGGGAAGTGGGATTTTATCGACATGATCAATGGGGTTTTGCTTGCCTTGCTGACGAGGTTCGGGTTCTGGATCTTCAGCGAAGGGGGTGACCTCTTGCTCCGGTTCCAACTCTACTCGACAAACAAAGCACGAAGTAGCAATTAATATGAATGCAATGCTCAAGCACATGCTTGAATGTTAAAGCTTGAAGAATAAGTCTTGATGTGTGAGGCAATTCCATTTAAGTGGAGTATATTGCATTTGAAATGCAAATTCAAAATCCACATTTGAATTCAAATTAGCCAAGTTGCATGTGACATAGTTTGATCATTTTGAATCATCTTCACTTGCATAAGATGTGCTTCTGATGTATGGGTGAATCATAATATAATTCCATGGTCCAAAGTGCAAAATCATTTGGTTTGAATTTGAATTAATTTCAAATAAAGCAAATGACATATGCTACTGGTCCCATTTTAAAATCAACTCAAACAGAGTTGAAATTTGCATATTTGGAAAGATAATTTTCTCCTGATCATTTTTCATATATTATTTGTCCAATTTGGAGTTAATATGAATTTTCTATGAATTTCCAAAGTTTGGGGTATTTTCTGGAATTTCTGTAATATTTTAAATCTCTGGAAAATCTTTACTGCGTCAGCATGACGCAGTGCTGATGTCACCAGGGGGCCTGATTAGTGGGTCCGGGCTGTCAGCCTCAGGGGGGTTAATCCCCTGTTTAAAATTAACCCGAGGGGTTAATTAGGACAGGGCCCCACCTGTCAGTGAGTGCTTAGGGTTAGGATTAGGGTTGGGTTAGCTCTAATGGAGGAGCTCGCCGGAGGGGGCCGCCGGAGTTTCGCCGGAGTTGCAAAACGGGCTCGGTTTGGGGTTTGGCTGGCACGGTTGTGTAGCTGGGGCTCGTCCTCATCGGCTAGGGCTAGCTGGGGCTCGCCGGGAGGCCTCTGGCCACGACAACTTCAACAACGGCGGCGGCCGGAGCACGGTGCTCGCCGGGAAAGGGCTCCAGGGCACGGGAAGCCACGGGAAGGACGCCGTTGCGTAGCTTGTGCTCCCGCGCGTCCAGTAGGCCCATTGGGGGGTCACTGGCGTGCTCCAGAGCTCGGAGGCGACGACAATGGCGACGGCTGGGCTCGGCCAACGACGAAAATGCGAGGGAGAGCACGAGGGGAGCCATGAGAGGGGGCAATCGAGGAAGGAGGCTCACCCAAACGCGACGGTGAGCTCGACGGGGTTGGGGAAGAGCTGGAGGAGGCTGAATTTGCTGCCGACGTCGCGGCGGCCAGCGGTGGGAACGACGAAGGGGACGGCGTCTAGGGTGCGGCTGAGCTCGAATTGGCGCTGCAGGTCGAAGGAGTCGTCTCCGGGGAGTCTTCTGGACAGCACGGCGGCACGGGGAAGGCACGGTGGCCACGGTGACGCAGGACGGCGGCGAGTCGGGGGTCCTCGGCTGGTGCTGGAACTCGCGAGAGAGAGAGAGGGGAAGAACCAGGGAAGGGGGAAGGAGTGCTGCGGGGCTCTGACGTCTCCGTGGCACGCTTAGGAGGAGGGGGAGGCCCTGGAAGCCACGAGGCGTCGCGGTGGCGCCGCGGCCACGTCCTGCCTCCACCGAGCAGCTTGGCTCGGCGGGGGAGAAGACGACAGGGGAGGGTCCAGGTGGGCTGGGCCGTCCAGGGGAGTTGGGCCTCGCCTAGTGCGAGAGGTAAGCTTTTCTGATTTCTGTTTAATCTTTCCTTTCTGTTTTTCTGTAATTTGTTCTGTTTAGCTAAAATAAATAGCTAAACATTTTATTAAATGCTGAAAACTTTTATGTGGCCTCATAAAAATATAAACTAGCCACTCATAAACTTTCAACATTTTTAAAATTCAAATGATTTGAATTTTAAATCAAAAAGGGGTATTTCTTTAATTCCAAGGTACTGTTTGAAAATTTGAAAAATCTATGAGCATGGGGTGGGTCCCACATCACTTGATATGTGATCACACTCATTTATAAGACTTTTCAAAACTCTAACATGAATTTTTGGAAAAGATTTTTATCTGGCCTTTTGAATTAATTCATCTGGGGGGTGTTCCTTCTCCCATTTGGATTTTGAAAATGATTTCCAGGATTTCTTTTTGAAAATTATGACATGATGCAAAGGCACTAGCTAACCCTAGCACATACCTAACAGAGGGATCTGACAATCTGTTAAAATAGGAGATCACAATTATTACGGGCTATGCGATATGGTATCAAGTGCTAGCGCGATTCATTATTCGCTTTATCAAGAGATCATGGGTGAGATTTCACCCTGTGAACTCGAAGAGATTGATGCTACTATTCATCTTGCAAACAAAGCTACTATCTCTCCTATTGGGATTGTGAGAGATGTTGAAGTCCTATGCGGAAAGGTAAAGTATCCTACCGACTTTCTCGTACTTGGTTCAGTGCAGGATAGTTTTTGTCCTATTATTTTTGGTAGAACTTTTCTCAGAACTTGTGGAGCTATTATAGATTGCCAGAAAGGTAAAGTTTCCGTTGAATTCAATGGTGAGCCATATGAATTTAACTTTTCTTGGATCTCTAAGAAGCCTCGTGGTACTGAATTACCTAATGATGATAAAATTACTGAAAGTATTGCTTCTATTGCTATTCCCCCTAATGATCCTTTGCAGAAATACATGGAGGACCACGAGAATGATACTCATATGCAGGAAAGAAATGAAATTGACGAAATCTTCTTGAGACAACCTGCTATCCTGAAGCACAACCTTCCGGTTGAACCTTTAGGAATTCTATCCAAACCAAAAGAAGACCCGGTGTTTGATCTCAAACCTCTTCCCGATACGCTCAAGTATGCTTATTTAGATGAAAATAAAGTATATCCTGTTATTATCAACTCTAACCTTTCAGGATATGAAGATGAGCGACTATTGGAGATACTTCGTAAACACCGTGGTGCAATTGGCTATACCCTTGATGACCTTAAGGGAATTAGTCCATCTATCTGCCAACATACCATCAACCTCAAGCCCGATGCTACACCTATTGTTGACCATCAACGACGGTTGTACCCAAAGATGATGGATGTTGTGAGGACCGAAATCCTCAAGCTTCTAGCCGCAGGTATTATCTACCCTATAGCTGATAGTAAGTGGGTAAGTCCAGTTCATTGTGTTCCTAAGAAAGGAGGGACAACTGTAGTCCCTAATGATAAGAATGAACTAATACCTCAGAGAATTATTACTAGATATAGAATGTGTATTGATTACAGGAAGTTGAACAAGGCAACTAGGAAGGACCACTACCCACTTCCCTTTATCGATCAGATGCTTGAGAGGCTGTCCAAAAACACCCACTTTTGCTATCTTGACGGGTATTCAGGCTTCTCTCAAATTCATGTTAACACTGCCGATCAAGAGAAGACCACTTTCACTTGTCCTTATGGTACTTATGCTTATAGGCGTATGCCTTTTGGTTTATGCAATGCCCCTGCTACTTTTCAGAGATGTATGTCTGCAATATTTCATGGTTTCTGTGAGGAGATTGTGGAAGTCTTCATGGACGATTTCTCCGTCTATGGAACTTCCTTTGACCACTGTCTCCACAATCTTAATAAAGTTTTGCAGAGGTGCGAGGATACAAACTTAGTTCTAAACTGGGAAAAGTGCCACTTCATGGTTAACGAAGGGATCGTGCTTGGCCACAAGATTTTCGAGAGGGGAATTGAAGTGGACAAGGCGAAGATTGAAGCTATCGAAAGGATGCCCTATCCAAGGGACATTAAAGGTACTCGTAGTTTTCTCGGTCATGCCGGTTTCTATAGAACATTTATTAAAGACTTTTCTAAGACCTCGAGACCCCTCACTAATCTTCTCCAGAAGGATGTTCCTTTTGTATTTGATGAAGATTGTAAGGAGGCTTTCGAAGTCCTTAAGAAAGCTTTAATAACCGCTCCTATAGTACAACCGCCTGACTGGAGTTTGCCCTTTGAAATTATGTGTGATGCTAGTGATTTTGCTGTTGGAGCTGTTTTAGGAAAAAGGGTTGATAAAAAGTTGAATGTTATGTATTATGCTAGTAAAACCCTTGATAGTGCTCAAAATAACTATGCTACTACTAAGAAGGAATTCTTAGCAGTAGTGTTTTCTTGTGATAAGTTTAGGCAGTATATTGTTGATTCTAAAGTTATTATTCATACTGACCATGCTGCCATTAAGTATCTTATGACGAAGAAGGATGCCAAGCCAAGACTCATCAGATGGGTACTCCTCCTTCAAGAATTTGATTTGCAGATTGTTGATAGGAAAGGAGCAGACAACCCTGTAGCGGACAATCTTTCAAGGATGGAAGATATACCGCATGATCCCATCCCAGTCAACGACAGTTTTCCAGACGAACAACTTGCCGTTGTTAAAGTACAATCTCTTTCCGATCCTTGGTTCGCAGATTATGCTAATTTTATCGTTGCAAAGTATTTGCCTCCAGGTTTAACATTTCAGCAAAGGAAGAAGTTCTTCCATGATTTGAGGCATTACTTTTGGGATGTCCCAAATCTTTTCAAAGAAGGTCCAGACGGGATCGTGAGAAGATGCATACCGGAACACGAGAAGAAGGACATTCTCAAGCAATGTCACGATAGTCCCTATGGAGGACATCACGCCGGTGAGAGAACCGCACACAAGGTTCTCCAATCAGATCCCGTTTCAGGTTTTCTCCAGGTAAACTACTTTCCAGGTGGGAAGGGCCATTTCATATCGAAGAAGTCTACCGGTCTGGTGCAATCAAGATTAAAATTTTTGAAGGCACCAAACCTCAAGTTGTGAATGGGCAAAGACTCAAGCATTACATGACGGGAGATCCCGTCAATGTTGATGTAAATATAATACGCACAACAACTCATGAAGAACATGTTGCAGCCCTGTTTCAGACACCGACAGAAGAAGAATAAGAAAAGGTATGTATTACGGTAAGGAAACATCGCGAACCGCCATAAAAGTTCCATATTATGAGTTTCTGCAAAATTAGGAAAATTCGAGGCCTAAGTGGATCCGGAGAGGAGCTCCAGGGGGCCCAGGCGCCCCCCTGGAGCGGCCTACCTCCTGGCCGCGCCGGAGGCCGCCTGGGCACCCAGGAGTCCGTATCCGACCCCACTTTGGCTCGTTACCTTCCTTTTGTTGCAGAAATTTTTGCTATATATTTGCCCGGATCGTTCCGGCAACGTATCTCGCGATTTCGTGTGTTTTCTCTTCAATCTGTTTCTGCCAGGGTAAAAAGTTATTGTTAGAGATGTCTTCTTGTGGCTCAAGTGGAGAAGACTTCAGGGGATGACGTCTACGTGAAGTTCAGAAAGATCTCAACCAAGGGAAATACATAGATTGGGCCACGGAAGAAGAAATCGCTGCAAAGCGAGTGGAGATGGAGCGTTCCGTGAGAGAAGAAGTCAAGATTATCACCGCCCAACAATCAGGGGGTCCATCAACACAAGGAGGAAGATCAAGCAACCCCATCATGGTGGGGAGTGTCCAACCTTATTATGATCTTTCTCTTAACCTTTCAGGAACATCCCCTGCACTTGAAAATCAACGCACGATTTCCACCATCTCCGAAGCTTATCGCA
Source organism: Bromus sterilis (assembly GCA_950022295.1). Taxonomy (NCBI): domain Eukaryota; kingdom Viridiplantae; phylum Streptophyta; class Magnoliopsida; order Poales; family Poaceae; genus Bromus; species Bromus sterilis. The sequence goes on along the minus strand of OX465599.1, from coordinate 273,732,265 downwards.
TCACCAATCAACTGTGCGAAGATTTCCGTGTACTAAAGGTGCAAGTGGAGTTTTTGGAGGAGGAAAACCAAACCCTTCGCCGTGTCATCAAAGATTTGAAGAATCAACAAGAACAAGAATGAGGAGTAAATCTCCTCGGGTAATGGCATCCCCTCAGCTTGTTCCAAGCTCGGGGGAGTGCCCTGTATCTTTATCTTTATCTTAGTCTTTTAGAGTCAAGTAGAGTCATATCATGTCTAGGGAAGTTATTATACGAAATAGGTGTTTGCATCGAGGTCTATCACTCCGTTTGTGGAGAGATTGTATCCGTGAGTGTGGAGTCGTCTATAATGGAATATTAATGAGAAGTCTATTGGTTCCTTCGCTGCACTCGGTATTCTCTTCGCGCAATCGGCCTCATATGAAGATTCTTATGGGGAGTATTGACCTTATATCAGGTATGGCTTTGAAAACTTTATTTAATTTTGGCAAACATAGCTTTGGTCATGACACCATGCATGTTTTCAAAAGTAGCGACATAGCCAAAACCTTTATGTTATTATGCTTGAAGTGTTATGTTGACAAGGAAGACAACTTGATGTGTTATGCTTACCTTAATGTTTATGCCTTATATGTTTTGCATCTAAATTAGCATCAATTGTCTGTTCTCTCAAAGCCTTTGCTAGCCAAACTCTTTGCCAAGTAGATATCTGCTTGTGCATCCATACCCTGAAACCAATACCTTCCATCTGAGTCCACCATACCTTCCTATTCGTGGTATTCCCCTACCACTCCTATAAGTATAGAACTTATGTGTTATCCTTAAATGTTCAAAATCTTCTGTTTTGTGCCTCTTGATAGCTCATGAGGAAGTAGTAGGTAATTCATGATCTTCTTAAGTTGGACAAGTTTTACCCCGGGATTGCATGTCTAATCTGCAAACCCATAATACGAGGAGGAACTGGCATGGTTGCGCACAGCTCGAAAGATAATATAACAAAAAATCCCTCCTTCACGCTTGGTCTATGAGAAATCAGAAAGTTTGGCAGTGATAAACAAAGGAGATTAAGGGGATGTGATCGTCCCCACTTGGGAGCCGTTCCTCGAAACTTGTCCATCTTGAGAAGTAATTGAGTTATCTATTAGCATTCGTTGACAAACTATGCACCACCCCAAAATCTATTTTATTCTGCTTGATTTAAGGATAGCACATGAGTTTTCCCTGCTTGCCTTTAACAAGGCCTTTCATCCACCTTCTTGTTGAGTCAGTTGTCCCACTTCCTTCTTTTCCCTAAGAGAACATACATTTGATGTTGATGAGGATTCATCCTTATAAAGCTGCATTAAGTTTTGCCATGCCATATCCTTGTTGAAATTATCTTTTGATAAGTAAGTTGTTTGCGAAAGCTTTTGCCAAGCAAGCATCTTCCTTTGTGTTAGCATTTACGCTTCATGACTAATAACATGCTCTTTAAAAAGCTTCAAATTGTTTCATTAAAAAGAAAGAGCAACAGTAAAAGTTATTAGTTGTCCTTTGACCAAGGATATGTTTGCCATAATTTGATAAGTTTCCTCAGCCCTACTTTTGATTATAATTGTTATTACTTTCTCATAAGGGCCTTATGAGTTGAGGTTGCTGTTGAGGATGCTTGAGTTTGATGAAGGAACCTTGATGCTTCTTGTCCGTATTCTATTTATCGACAATTCACTCTCTAAACTTGTGGACATGTTTACCGAGCTCAGTATTCGCTTGGGGACAAGCGAGGTCTAAGCTTGGGGGAGTTGATACGTCCAAAATGCATCACTATTTTATATAGTAATTCTTTCTTATTCATTGATATATTTCATGAGATGATGCTATTCTTATGTTGTTTTGGCCTATTTTACACAGTTTGCAACTTTCAAGTGCCGAAGCAGCAGACGTAGGATTCAACGGTAAAAAGTGGACGCTGAGTTGCTGAAGAAGAATACCTCCAAATTACCTGAAAATCGACGGAGGCTATTTTCCTGAAGGATCACGAAGACACGCAAAAGAGCGACCAGAGGGGGGCCACAGGGTGCCCAGGCGGCCACCTGGCGTGGCCCCCACCCTGGCCGCGTCGGGAGGGCGCCTAAGCCCCTGGGACCACTCCCGGCTCCCCCTTTGGCCTATATATCCCTCATATATCAGAAACCCTAAAAAAGGGGGAGTTTACGGAGTTCCGCCGCTGCTCCGTGGCGGAAACCTACAGAGAATAAAAGCCATCTCTGGCGGGCAGATTCCGCCGGGGAGATCACCTCCCGGAAGGGGAGATCATCGCCATCGTCATCACCATCGTCACGGGCATCATCGAGATCATCATCAACATCATCCCCATCATCAGCAGCATCTCCACCTCCATCCAATTTCATCTCACAATTGCAACTCGTGTTGTAATCCGTACTATCTATCCTCTCTACTCTATCGGTGTTGATTACTACTTTGTGGTGAATGCTATTTAGTTTTGTTGGAGAAATATTATTGTGTCCAGATTGTTTATCACCTATTTATCCCCACTGATCATGATCTCTTTTATGTCCTGTGAGTAGTTACTTTAGTCTAGTTGTTAGTAGTCATATGATGTTGAAGTAATATGTGTTGGTTGATATTTAAGTTGTGTTGTTATTTTCCTAGTGGTGTTGTGTGAGTCGAACAGTCAACACTTCGCCTTATCAAGGACCTAGGGGAATACATTGTGTACAAAGAATGCTTACGGTGGGTTGCCGGAGTGACAGAAACCTAAACCCCAGTTTGCACGCTTTTGCACAAGGGAACAATGGATCACCGATCGTATTGCTATGGTTAGGCTTTTTCCTTAATTACTATCTTGTATTTGCGGATGCTTGCAAGGTGTTTAATCATAAGAGTGCACTTTTCTTAGTCTAGAGGGTGTACTAGCATAGACCCCCCCACTCAACACTTATCAACACAGCACATAGTACCGATACGGAATATGGCGAAAGCACATGACTACCTCTCCCGTGTGTCCTCAAGAACACTTTAGCCTTTATAAGTTCAGTTGCTAGGCCTCTCCTTTGCTCAGAAAGGATTGGGCCACTCATTACTCTCCAGTGTCTTTTACTTTGCTCGTTTTACTTTCCTGTTGCCTATACCAAGAAAACCCCTAAAAAGTTATCTTTCTGTGCTTGCAGTTATGTCCTTGCCAAAGTCACTTGCTATTACCTTCTGCTCCTCGTTGGGTTCGACACTCTTACTTATCGAAAACGCTGCAATAGATCCCTTACGGTTGTGGGTCATCAGCAGCATACCGGGTAACTCCTCCGGAAAGACATCCAGGAATTCACATACAACCTTCACCTCCTCAAGTGATGGCACCGAGACACTCTGATGACAGAAGGCTCGGGCAGTGTCTTCCTTGTCGGTGTACTCTATCTGAAATCCATCGTCACTCGTGAGGTTGACTGTCCTCTCAGTGCAATCTATCCGGCCTCGGTATCTGGATAACCAATTCATACCAAGTACCACATCTATACCTTCTGTCCCTAACACGATCAGGTTAGCTGGGAACTCGACTCCATGAATCGCTATGGTAACTCCGGAACTAGCTAAACTGGCTCGGGTTTTGGATCCGGGTATCTGGACTATCATGGGCCTCCTCATTTCACTAGGTGACATCTTACTTCTATCCACAAATGTCTTCGTAACAAACGAGTGTGATGCACCAGAATCAAACAATACTTGAGAAGGTACTGAATTAACTAGAAACGTACCCAAGATAACGTCTGCTGCCTTGTTGATAACCCTCAACTATAGGGGATCAAGATAGTCTTCGTGGGCAAGATAACTCAATTTATTGATTCAACACTTGGGGACACAAAGAATACGTACATGCTTTGACAATTGAGTTGTCAATTCAACCGCACCTGAAATAAACACTTGCTTGCACAAAAGTATTAGTAGCAATGGTAATATGGTAGTGGTAGTGTGGGTGATAATAGTGGTGATAGTGGTGGTGAAACAGAAAAAGTAAAACAACGAAAGTAAACAACTAATAACCAGCAGAAAGAAACACTGTAGGCTAGGGAGATAGATGGTTGGGCGCTGCTTGGATGAGAAAAAACATGTAATAGATTCTAACACGAGCAAGGCTCACAGAAAAGAAAGGATCATCTAGGAAAATATCAAACATCAGGCATGTATCCCCAAGGTAGTTGTACGTGCTTGCAATAATAACTTTGCACAACATCTTTTGTCCTACCCTCCCTCTACGAACGGGGCCAAAAGGAACTTAGGGAGATTAAGGTACTCCTATCAAAGAGCACTGGAACAAAGCATTAACACTTCATGGATACACGGAATCCTCAAATTATAGTCCATCCCCTTTGGTGTCCCAAGCTGTCACCATTGGGATCGCCGATTCCGGACGACAATAGGTGCATACAACTCATAGATAGGATCAAGAACACCTCAAACTCAAGAAACAAAAGGATGATCAGATCTGAAATCATGGCACTCAGGCCCAAAGTGAAAAGCATTAAGAGCAACAAGTTGTAACAGAGATGATAGACACCAAGTAGATGATAGACAACATGCCCCCAACAATCTGATGAACTATTACATGATCTAACTCATCAAATACCTACTATCCCCTTTGCCTACAACATGGAATTACTCACACATGAGAGAAGAAGTCATGGAGGGGTGATGGAGAGGCGATGATGATGACAATGGCGATGATTTACCCTCACTGGAGGCCAAAGCAGCCTCCAGATTAGCTCTCCCGGAGAAGAACAGAGAGTGACGGCGGCTCCGCGACGTAGATTGGAAAAGCGACTTCTGTTCTGGAGTTTTCTCGCCGGGGGGGGGGGGGTAAAAATAGGGCGAATATAGGGCACCAGGGGGTGTGGGACCCACTCAGGAGGGTGCCCGGCGCGGCCAGGGGCTGGGCCGCGCCATGCACCCTTATGGGTGCCCCCTGGCTGCCTTGTGGCCCCCCTTTGGCATCATCGAAGCTTCAGGAACACTGATTTTTTATATAATTTTTGCAGATTTTTCCAGCGTACCTAAATATCCAGAAACCTGCACAAAAGAAAACAGCGCTAGTAGCTCTGTTGAAAACAACGTCAGTACGGGTTAGTTTTGTCCAAATCATGCAAGAATGAAGCTAAAACAATAGCGAAAGTGTTTGGAAAATTAGATACGTTTGAGACGTATCAACTCCCCCAAGCTTAGCTATTGCTTGTCCTCAAGCAATTCAGTTCAACGAACTGGACGTGACAAAGAAAACCTTGGCAATCTCTTTTGCTTCATTAGATGTATATAAGCATGTACTACGAAAGAGTTTAGCAGGTTTTGACACCATGCTACAAGGACAATGCACGAAGCAAGCAAATCAACAATATCTCGTTTTACACGGCGATGGCGCTCTCCCACCCCCACATCGCCACCCCTAAACCCTAGTCACCCCATCCAAGTTCCTCGTTGATCGGGCCTCTTCATCAAATTTTGGCTCCGATCATCGTCTCCGGCGTCTCCTCCTCTTTGCATTGGTAGCCATCTCATGGCGGTCTATGCAGCCCTCCAGATGGGTTTGGATCTGGCTCCTGGTAAGGAGTTCTCTGAGGAGGTTCGACGCAGTTTTTTCTCTACGGTGCATCCCACCGTGCACTCGGGCCATTTAAGCTGGATGAAGACTCCGCGGCGGTTGCTCTTGAGTCCATCACGGGCGACCGATGTGATGCACTCAAGGTTTCTTCTATACGTGATCGTGTTTTCTCCTTCACGGTGGCTAGCAAACATGTTGGTTTTATGCTCACCAAGCGCAGGAAGTTTGTCTCTCCAAAGTTTATTTGTTATTTTTATCTTTGGAATTATGGAGGGCCCCAATGGATCTATGAGTTGAAGCTTTGGCAGAAGCAATGCAAGGAGGAATGGACACTGGTAAGTCCTTCCAAGAAACGTGCTCAGGCGGGGATGAATGCACTTCGTGCGGATCCAAAGAAGTCGGCGATGAAGGTTGGTCCATCTAGGTCCAAAACCCTACGTTTTGCTACTATAATTGACTATGACGCCTGCAAAAGATATAATATGAGGGTGTATCCTGAGGCTCGTAAAGATTTGATTCAAGCAGGTTATGATCTTCTCCCGGATGAATGTCCTCCGCCGTCGCCGCCTTTGGTTGTTCACCGGACGGTGGCAACACCGGTGATTCAATTTGGAACAGTTCCACTTTCCTTGGCGGACCCCGGATCTTCCGCAGGTGATAAGGATTCTTTACCGGATATGGTGCCACGGACTCTCCTGCCATCTTTAAACATCTATGCCTCGCCTTGTGTGGGCAATCAACACGTATCCATATCTGGAGTTGCCGTACAGGAGAAACAAAAATATTCGGTGCAGGCTTCCCCCTCCATCACGCAGGGCGAGTCTTCTACAGATGCGTTTGAAGCGATGGTGGATGACATGGTGGCCCGGATCATGACCTGCTCTATCTGCAACATTCAGGGCCACCTGTCATCGTCTTGCCCGTCTAAACGCCTCTGCATGGCATGCAACCGCGTGGGCCATCGTAGACGGGACTGCGATGCGATTGCACGTAGAGAGGGACGCGTCTGGAGGCCTATTCACACGCAACATCCCTTTGAGTACACACAGGACTCTTCCTCTCATATTGGGACTCGCGCCACCTCTCTTCCCTGCCCAAGCGTCTCCGAGGAGAAAACCCCACCTGACGCTTGCGCTTCGCCGCCTCCAATCGATCCCATCGCTCCGCCCTGCTCTCGCTGCACTCCTAGCTCGACATCCATGGCGGTCTATGAGCTAGACCCACATCGGTACCTCCCTTCCGGCCATCTTATCGTGGATGGCGGGCCCAATCGGCTGCCGCGCACCTTTGTCACTGCGGGGGCGAGGCCGGAGAGGCGTCACGAGGAATTCATGGTGGCAGAGATCATGCCGCCACCACCACCTGAAGCTTTGGGGCCAGCCCGTGAAGAGATTGCGGATCTCCTCCAGGCCCGCGGCATTATGGTGCGCTCGGTGCAGCCATGGTTTTTGGGAGTGGGGCTTTTTCAAGTCCGGGATGCAGCTGTTAGGTACACTCTCACACAGCACCCCCCTTTTGATCTTGGCGATGATAGATTCGTGCGTTTCTACAACCACGACCAAGGCGCTGGATTCCGTGGTGCGGATGATTTCCGTACGGGCTGGCTCATGCCGGTGGGAGTTCCTCTTGATTACCACAACACCAAGAACCTGTCAGAGGCCATTAATACTTTTGGTAAATTTCACTCTTGGAACTCTGATGATCCCTATTTGGTGCGCTCGATTATACATGCATCTTTCCCTTCCAACGAGCTGGTTCCAAGAGATGTAGTCTTTTGGGATTATGCAGAATGGGGAGGGAACAGAGTCAACTGGACGGCTGCCTGCTATATCTTGGGAGCAGATTGGGCGAACCAAATGCCACAAGCTGAGGACTCCATGCCGCTCAATGGGAACCCACATCCTCTACCTGGGGAGCTAGTTCCAGATAACATTCCATGGGTGCTTCCCCAATTCCCGGCGATTGGCTGGAACGAAGTCCCTGCACCAGCTCCGGACAATGTTCCTGCTCCCCAGGATCCCCCGGGTTGGGGAAATGCAGTTTGGGGTGATGCGGCAGACCAACAGCCGGAGAATCAGAATCAACAGGAGGCCCCTGATCAAGATCAACAATCCATGGTGCTGGACCATCCGGAACCCTCTGAATCGGTGGAACAACCAATGATAGAAGTTGTCAACATTGCTGATGATGAGGATCCTGTGCTTCAGCAACCAGTTGAGGAGGAGCCCATCTTGGCACTGGTTCCCTATGCTCCACCACCTTTCCCTCAACAGCAAGTGTTTGTGGGGATGATCAAAATTGCTGCTGGGCCAGTATTGCCTCCGGAGATGCAATGGAGCAGGGCTTTTTCCAGAGTGATGCCTGAACTCTGCTCCCTGCAGATCCCCAGGAGTCTGAACGTGTGTCCGGCTCTCCCTCTCGTCTGTTCCAAGAGATCTTGGAGCATGGCTTTCGATGAGAGTTCCAGGGAGCTCTCCCTTATTTTTATTGATGATGATGCAGGGTCACACTCTTCGACTCCTTCATGGCCTGAAGTGGAACTCCCCAAGACACTCACCTTTTCCAGCCCACCACTAGCAAAGGTGTCTGCACCAAGACACAAGAAGAGGGCAACACCTGTGGTCGACACTTCTGTTAGGCGCTGCACCAGAAGTGCAATCAAGCGGGATGGTTTCAAGGCGGGAACTTTGACTGAACTTCCTATGGCTCCAAAACGGAAGAAGCCCAAGGCCAAGCCCATCCAATTGGTGACGGAGGAAGAGCCCCAAGGACAATCCCAAGGCCCAGCCCAACAGGAGGAACAGGTGGTGCCACCCACTCCGATTAGGATCATTCAGACCATTGGCGCGGATCTGCAAATCGATCCATCTCTTCTGACGAAGGAGAAGCTTATGGCAGCTCCATCATCTACATCTCAGGGGGCTAATGATGATGTTTAGCTACCATTACGTTTTCTGGGTGTGGCAAGCCTCTAATTTTTCCATTTGTGATACTGTTACTGGGCAGCTTCTTTTTGGCCCGTGGTGTTATTTATGTGACTGGATGATAACTGTAATGTTTATGGTTATCCTGCTTTTCCTTTCTGCTCCTCTACATGAATTATACAACTACTAGAGATTGGAAAGTGCTTTGTTGGAATGTTCGTGGTCTAAATTCATCAGCTCGACAAAGTGCAGTGCGGGAGAAAATTGAGCATAGTCAGTGTGCAGTTATCTGCCTTCAAGAAACCAAATTTGAGATTGTTGACCAAAATTTTATTAAATCCTTTTGCCCCAGGAGATTTGACCAATTTGCTGTGGTTCCCTCGAGAGGTGCTTCTGGGGGAATTTTGACCATTTGGAATTCATCTATCTTTCATGGGCAATTAGTTGATATCAAATCTTTTGGGATGGTGATCCAGTTCACTTCTTCCCATAATGCTGAATCTTGGACTCTGGTGAATGTTTATGGCCCTTGTGAGCAGCAGCAAAGAGACAGTTTTGTGGATTGGATTTATCACCTTTCTATCCCTTTTGATGCTAATTGGCTATTGCTTGGGGATTTTAATTTCATCAGGTCTTTGGATAATAGAAATTTTCCTGGTGGAGATGTCAACGACATGTTCATCTTCAATGAGATAATTGGCCATCTGGGGCTGTTGGAACTCCCTCTGAAAGGTAGAAGATTTACATGGTCCAACATGCAGGATAATCCTTTGCTGGAGCAGCTGGATTGGTTTTTCACCTCTGCTAATTGGATTCTATCTTACCCTTCAACTCAAGTGTTGCCCTTAGCTAGGACTGCCTCTGACCATGTCCCTTGTGTGGTATCTATCAACACCTCCATCCCAAAAGCTAACATTTTCAGATTTGAAAACTTTTGGGTGGAGATGCCTGGTTTTTAGATTGTGTTAAATCCTCTTGGAATGCTGAGTGTTCTAAAGATCATTCTGTGGCTAGAATTGTGGACAAGTTCAAGAGACTTAGGATGGCACTCAAACACTGGCAGAAAAATTTCTCTAACTTCAAACTGCTTATTTCCAAGTGCAACAGGATCATTTTTCTTCTTGACTGTTTGGAAGAGCTCAGGAAACTTACTATACCTGAATCTAATTTTAGGAGAATTGTCAAGATGCATCTGGAGAAAATCCGACATTGGCAACATATGTACTGGAAAAAAAGATGCACTCAGAGATATGTCAAAGTGGGGGAGGAGAATTCCAAGTTTTTTCAAGCAATGGCCTCTGAAAGACATAGAAGGAATTCAATTGCCTCTCTTCAGCTAGTTGATGGAACTACTTGCTCTTCACATGTTCTACTTTCTAATGCCTTTTGGACTGCGTTTAAAAATAGAATGGGGGTAGCCAAGGGTATTGTAATGACCTGCAACCTGAATGAACTGCTTGATCCTGTGGATGGCCTGGAAGCTCTGATTATACCCTTTGATAAGAAAGAAATGGATGATACAATCAAGTTCATGCCACATGATAAGTCACCTGGACCTGATGGTTTTAATGGGAGATTCTTGAAATCTTGTTGGACTATAATCTGCAATGACTTTTACAGGTTGGCTGAGGAATTCCATAGTGGTCATGCTGATTTAGAAGGCTTAAATGGATCTTTCATCACTCTTATCCCCAAGAAACCCATTCCTGAGACAGTGAATGATTTCAGACCTATCTCTCTCACCAGTGTGGGTATTAAGTTCCTGACTAAGATGGCTGCTAACAGGCTTCAGAAGGACATTAGGAGATGCATTCACAAAAATCAATATGGATTTATCAAGGAGAGGTCTATCCAGGATTGTATTGCATGGACTTTGGAATATCTGCATCAGTGCCACCATTCCAAAAGACCCTTAATTTTGCTCAAGATTGATTTTGAGAAAGCTTTTGATTCTATTGAGCATGATTCCATTTTAGAAATTTTAAAGCACAAGGGTTTTCCATTAAAATGGAGAATCTGGGTGCAACAGTTGTTGGATTCTGGGTCTTCATCTGTGCTGTTAAATGGCATCCCAGGTAGACAGTTTAAATGCAGAAGGGGGGTCAGACAGGGTGATCCTTTATCCCCTTTGCTTTTTGTGCTGGCTGCTGATCTGCTACAATTTGTGGTCAATGATCTGCTGAGGAAAGGGCATCTCAGCTTGCCCATTCCATGCCATGATACTGATTTCCCAATTGTTCAGTATGCTGATGATACAATTCTAGTTATGCCAGCAGAGCCATCACAAGTACTCAGACTCAAGGAAGCACTCCAAAATTTCACCCAATCGACTGGTCTGGATATCAATTACAACAAATCATCCATGATCCCCATTAATATAGATGAGGTCACTATTAATGAGTTGGCCAGTATTTTTGGTTGTCAAGTTGGGAAACTCCCTTTCACTTATTTGGGGCTGCCTGTGGGCACCACCAGGCCTAAAATTGTGGATCTTCTTCCCCTAGTGGACTGCATGGATAGGAGGCTTACTGCCAGTTCTTGTTTCTTAACTCAAGGGGGCAAACTGCAGCTGCTGAACTCTGTGATATCTTCCATGCCCATCTACTTCCTTTGCTCTTTGCACATTCCTGCTGGGATCATTAAGCAATTGGAGAGGATCCAGAGACAATGTCTTAGGAGAAAGTATGGACAGGACTCTGGTAAATCTCTTGCGGCTTGGGATCTTGTCTGCAGACCAAAGAACAAGGGTGGTCTGGGCATCCTCAATTTATAGCTGCAAAATCAGGCCCTGTTGATGAAACACCTGCACAAGTTTTACAACAAAGAGGATGTGCCATGGGTCTCTCTTGTATGGAATTCCTATTACCATGAAAGAGTGCCTCATGCAACTGAGCTCTGTGGCTCATTTTGGTGGAAAGATGTGGCCAAATTGATGGATACTTTTGTGGCTGTGTCCCAGGTTAAAGTTGGTAGTGGGGACTCTGTTTTGCTGTGGAGTGATACTTGGGTCTCTAATGCCACTTTAGCTCAGAAGTTTCAAAGATTGTTCTCCTTTGCTAAGGATCCTTTTCTGTCTGTTAAAGAGGCCATGGAGATAGCTGATCTCACAAATCTTTTCAATTTGCCTCTATCTGCACAGGCCTTCCAGGAGCTCTTTGAGATTCAGCTAATCCTACCAAGTCAAAATGGTGATGCCATAAAGGACTGCTGGACTTGGAGGTTGAATGGAAAAGGGCAATACTCTGCTAAGAAATTTTACAGACTGGTGCATGATCCTATTCAGGAAAATCCTCTTCTAAATTGGATTTGGAAATCCTGTTGCATCCTAAAGACAAAAGTTTTTGCTTGGCTGGTGATCATGGATCGTCTCAATACAAAGGATATGCTGGTCAGACGACATTGGAACATCCACGATGGTCCGGAGTGTGTGCTTTGCCATACCCAACATCTGGAGACCAGAGATCACCTCTTCTTCCAGTGCAATTTCAGTACTAGAGTATGGGCATACCTTCAAATTGACTGGAACCATGGTTCTGACATGATTCGGATTTCCAAGAGTGCCAAGGAGTCTTTTAATAAACCCTTCTTTGCTGAAGTGGTGTTTACAGCTTGGTGGAACATCTGGTTGATCAGGAATGCCAAATGCTTCAAGCATGTCAGGCCCTCTTTTGCTAAGTGGAGGGTTGGTTTCATTCATGATTTAACTTTGCTTAGCTATAGAATTAAGCCTAGATTTAAGGATCTCCTGCTTAGATGGATTGATTTCCTCCCACCTTGAGAGGTGTTTTTTTGAAGCTTTTTCTGTACATTTGTAAATACTGTGTTCCTGGTAATAAAGTACTGGGGGGTGCTTTACCCTCCAGTTTGAAAGCTTCAAAAAATGCACGAAGCAATCCTTCTTTCATGTGATCAGTCACAAACAAACAAAAGTAAATAATATGCTGCTGAAATCAATTCAAGATCACAATGCACATAGCATGAACATATCAGAGTGGTATCTCGCTAGCCTCCATGAGTGAAGAAAAACATAAATGTAGAAGCTCCTCCGGAGTTTTAAAGGAGACTAGAACTAAGAACTCAAAGTAAGAAATATCACAATCATGCAGAAGACAATGTGGTACTTTGGGACAATGCATGTTACACTAAGAATGACAATTATGCTCTCATGGTTGGTGCTTTGGAGAAAGGAAGGTGGAGACTCTCGAACCGTGGATTTTGATGGCAAGGTTGAAAACCCGTGAAAGGAAGCAAAGACTAAACATGTACCAGAGCTCTTGGTTTTGAAAACAGAGATGAAACTCTTTTGAGAAGTGCAACTTTCCAGTTAACGGTGAACGGTAAAGGTCTCTCAATATCTCCCATGCCAACCATATTAATGCCTTTTTCTTACACATGTTCCCTTATGCATAAATCCTTTGATGGTATAAGGAACCTTTTATTTTGCCTCAAGTATGGAAGGAGGGTATCGTTCCATCTATCATAAGCAACATTTGGTCCATTTCATTCCATCATCAAGTATGGGGGAGGTGTAACTCTTATTTTTTTAATTGACTAGTTAAAACTTTCGTCAAAATATTTTTGGCATAGTAGACACTGATTTTCCCTCACCGCACCATGAGCTTGTACGGTTGCAAAAGAGTGGCCGGTAAATACCACATATAGGTAGGTATGGTGGACTCAAATGGAACAACTGGGTTGAAAAGGAGTTTGGATGCACAAGCAGAATTCCACTTAGTGCGAGGGAAGGCTAGCAAAAGACTGGGAAGCGACCAACCAGAGAGCATAACGGCCATAATCACGCAGAGCGACAAAGCAACATTGAATCGGGCATGAAAGTGATATTACTCACTCTGAAGTAAAAAAGATCATCAAGGCGGAACAGACTTTTTAGTCTTAACATGCGTGAACATGTGCCAAGTCAATCCAAGAATTCCCTGGAGGGAAATACCACTTCAATATGCCAAACTATGAACAATGCAATATGTCAATCATTTCAAGCAACATATTATGTACTCTAGCTATTTGAGACTAACCACAAAGAAAGCATGAACCACTGGGAAAGCATTGTAAACATAGCACTATGTCGCTACAAGTTGGTCTCTAATCATAAGTACATGCATAGGTACAAAAATAGATTCAAAAAGAGTTCATACCGTCTTTCCTTGTTGCATCCCTTCCGTCGATCTTCGTCATTACTGCCTTGTCACTTGCACGATTGAACTTAGGAAATTATAATCATCACGGACTCGAGCTTAACTCTGAAACAAAGAAAACTAAAGATCAAAGGAAACATTTTTTGGGGTTTTCAAGGTTTAACGAAAACAAAAGAAAGGAGAAATATTTTTGGGTTTTTGAAAATTAAAAGAACAAAGAAGAACAGGCTAAACTTCAAAAAGATAAAAGCGAACAAAACGGATGATACAATGGAAGGGGAGGAGAGTACGTACTCCCCCAAGCTTAGGCTTTTGGCCTAAGTTGGGCTCGTCTACTGCGGTCCCGAGGAGCCTCCTGCTCTGGGGTAGTACTGGTATGTCCATGGGTCGTAAGCGTCTTCTGGTGCGTACACTGAAGTCCTGGGATCCTTCCACGTAGAAGAAGAAGGTCCCGCCCCCCCTCTAGAGGAAGGCCCTTCATCCCATGGGGCGACGGTCTCCTCCTGGACGGGTAGATACACCACGTGCTCCTCCTCGTCTGGCACAACCCCCTCCGTGGGGCCGTGAAACTGGTATCCCCGCATAATCTCATCAAACTCGGTATCTGAAAAGCGGTATCCGTTCCTGCGAGAAACATCTAACACAAGTGGTGCAGGTAGACGGATGATGCGTTCCGCATCGCCCTTAAACCGCAAAATATAATCAAGTGCATAACGGTCAGAGGCCTTGGTAACAAAGAAATGACTCTCCATGGCAGCCAAGTCAAGGCTAACAAAAGGTAAAACTGTATCATCTGGGCGTGGTTCTCCTTGGAGAAACTACAAAAGAAGTGTGGCATAAACGCCACCAAAGAGATCGCCCTTGTTGCTATTAGTAGCAAGGCGTTTAGCAATCAGCGTGCCCACATGATACTCGTATTTCCCTGAGAGGGCGTTCGCCATGATAGCAGTATCAGGCATAGAAGTGCTGCTCGTGTTGTCTCGAGCCAACACCCCTCTAGCAATATAATACGTGAAATACCTGAGGTGAGGGAACAAAATATTGGAGATCTTCTGACGGTTGGAATTCCTCACTTAATTGTTGCAGAATGAGTCGAGAAGGTTATTGAGTGCAACGGTTTGAGAATTTTTCCTCCTCTTCTCGCCTATGTCAGGAAAACCTAAAGCTTCACAAAAGATTCTCATAGGCATGGTTAGTAACCTTTCTTAAATCTGAAACACAACGGATCACTTTCAGGATAAAACCTAAAACTGTTAAAGAAAATAGAGGTGAGTGTTTCATACTGCGACACACGGCTCGTCACAAGCCGTGTCAAACCTGCTCTGGCACACAGGGCGTCGAACTCCTCCTGTATGCCGACATCCGGCATGAAATATCTGCATGGAAATGCCATGGCCTTTGTGTGTGATGCATCCAACAGCTCCAAGGGTACGATTTCTTCATTGTACCTCACCCTCGTAGTTGAATATGAAGAAGTGGACCGCGTAACACGGCTAGAGCGCTCGGGTTTCTTCTTCCCAAGCCATCTTCCTAGCCTATCCATTTCTTCAATTTTTGACAAATCACAAAAATGAAGGTTTAAGCAAAACT
Organism: Bromus sterilis; assembly: GCA_950022295.1. NCBI lineage: Eukaryota > Viridiplantae > Streptophyta > Magnoliopsida > Poales > Poaceae > Bromus > Bromus sterilis. The sequence goes on along the minus strand of OX465599.1, from coordinate 273,717,034 downwards.
AGTTTGGGCAAAACATTCTACTTATTTTACCAAGGCTCAAACTAGCAACAAAACTTGCAAAATAAATTTCTACACAATCATTTAAGCTCAACTAAATAGCACCAAGAACTACTAAATACTCACTAATGGAGCCACCAACTAGAAAACTAATTGGAGGGGTGAGGGAGTAACATACCAAGGAGTATGTGTTCCAAATTTTAGCTCAAACGAGTGGCTATAGAGGGAGATCGAAGTTCCGTGCTCAAGAACAGCAAGAACACGAAACCAGAGCAAGAACACGAGTTTTTGGGGTGAAAGAGAGAGAGAGAGTGGAAGAAGAGATGCCAGCAGGGGGTGCATGTGGGCCCCACGAGGGTGTGGGGCGCGGCCAGGGGCTGGGCCGTGCCACCTGACCTCCTGGGACAGAGGTGGACCCCCTCTGGTCAGCCACAGGTACTTCCCAATAGCATTTTAACTGGAAATTTTTATTCTGAATTTTCTGGAATTTTCTGGGAAACTTCACTGTAGAGAATTTTTCAAAGTTCAAAAAGCTGTAAAAACTTTCGTGAACTTGGGGCAAAAGTTAGAACAAGTGAAGCTTTAAACAAAAACTTGGGTACAGCAAGGAGAATAAAAGCTAATGGAAATGAAAACATAACAGGCTTAACTTTTTACCTATATAAAACATGCTAGTTAGCAAGGTTGATCAAGTCTTACCAACAAACCGGTGATATATAGAGAAGAAAGTCTCGCCTCTTATGAAACGATCATTGCACTCTCACTTTGATGGACATTGTCCCTACCATAATTGTTTTGTATTTGTGGTATACATGTAGTGGAAAATCCCATTGTCCAATCTTCACGGTCTCGATATTCTCAATGGAGTTAAGGCCATGCCTTTTGTCGATCTTTTTTGGAAAATACACCGTGTGTTCTTTGTCATTCACGTTGAAGGTAACCTTCCCTTTATTGCAATCAATAATGGCACCTGCGGTGTTAAGAAAAGGTCTACCAAGAATAATGGACATGCTCCCATCCTCGGGCATTTCAAGCACAAAAAAATCAGTAAGTATTAAGCAATTGGCAACTTCAACAGGAACATCCTCACAAATACCGATCGGGACGGCCGTGGACTTGTCGGCCATCTGAAGAGAGATATCTGTAGGAATTAGTTTCTCTAAACAAAGCCTTTTGTAGATAGAAAAGGGCATAACACTCACTCCTGCACCAAGATCACATAAGGAAGTTCTAACATAATTATTCTTTATGGACCAAGGAATGGTGGGTATACCTGGATCACCGATCTTCTCAGGAATTTTGCCACTAAAAGAGTAGTTAGCAAGAATAGTATATATTGCCTCATTAGGAGCTTTTCTTTTATTAGTAACAATATCTTTCATATATTTGGAGTAAGGAGGTAACTTAATAGCACCAGTCAAAGGAATTTGAAGAAAAATAGGTTTCATCCACTCACAAAACTTGTTGTAGTGCTCTTCTTCTTTGGTTTTGACAGACTTACCTAGAAAGGGCATGGATTTCTGTACCCATGTTTCTCGTTCCTTCCCATGTCTTCTTGCGATGAAGTCTTCTCTAGTGTACTTCTTGCGCTTATTAGGTGCTTCTTCTTCTCGAACCTCAGGTGGATCATTCTTTTCAGCATCTTTTTCGGGTTCAGCATCGTCTTCAGTCTCAGCATCGGAGGTAGATATGCTGTTTGGATCAACAACATGTTCTTCTTCTTCTATAAGATCATTAGAATCGTCAGATTCCTTGTGTTTCTTTTTCTTATTCTTCTTCTTTGGAGATCTAACAATCTCTTCTTCCCGCACTTGAGAATCTTGCTCGATCCTCTTCGGATGTCCTTCTGGATAGAGAGGGTCCTGGGTGTGTGTTCCATCCCGGGTCTTTATACCATAAGCATGTAAATTTTCCTGTTTGGCATTGTTAGCAAGCAAATCTTTTTGCACATTAGAAATTTGTTCAAGCTGAGTTTGAACCATATGAAAATGCTTCACAAGACATTTAACATCATTAACTGTTCTTCCTAGAACATCAAGCAAACTTTTGATCACAAGAGTATTATCATGCAACCGACCTTGTATCTTTTCATTGAAGTGACTTTTCTTCATAATAAAATTATCAAGCTCATCTAAACATTGGTCAGGAGGCTTACCTTTAGGAATGTCACTTGCATTGAAATCTAAAAGAGAGTGTACCCCTACCATAGGTGGGTGAGTGGTAGGCTCACACAGCTTCTCAATTGGAGGTAGATTCTTCACGTCTTTAGCTTTAATACCTTCTCTTTTATAGACTTCTTTGCTTCTTGCATATCTTCGGGGCTGAGGACAAGCATGCCCCTCTTCTTTGGTGGTGGAGGTGGTTCAGGGACGGACCAATCTTCGTGGTTTTTGCAATCTTGCCCATCAATTCTTCTGCATCGTCCGATGTTCTTTGCCTGAAAACACAACCAGCACAACTATCTAGATAGGATTTAGATTTTTTGGTTAGACCAACATACAATATATCAAGTAATTCATTCTTAGGGATCTCATGTCCCGGTCTAGCCTTCAGCAAACTGCAAAATCTCCCCCAAGCTTTAGGGAGATGCTCATCCTGCAACTGTTTAAAGTTATAAATTCTTTGTAAAGCAGCATGTTGCATATGAGCAGGAAAACACTTATCAACGAAAGATATATCCATATCTTGAGGACTTCGAATGGAACCACATGGTAGTGCATCGTACCATGCTCAAGCATCTCCTTTCAAGGAAAAAGGAAGAATCTTGGTCACATAAAAGTTTCGGATCCTTTCATCAGTAGTAAACAAGCTACCCAACTCAGTGAGTTTGGTCAGGTGCTAGATAGCATGTTCATTTTCTCTGCCATAAAAGGGATCAACTTCAACTGTGGATATAAGTGAAAGGTCAACAGAGAAATTATAATCAGGATCAGTGATGCATATAGGAGACGTAGCAAAAGTAGGATCAAGAGTAAACTTGGTCTTCAAGGAGTGCTTTCCTAGCAACTTCTTTATGGAAGAAGGGTCGGAATCAACACATTCATTAAGCTCCCTGCATAAATCATAATCAAGTATAATATAATCATACTCAAGGAGTTTCTCCTTGAGGCCAACAAATCATGAGTTTTTTCAATAGGGGTTTTGGTAACAGGAATTTCAACTCCTGAGAATCGGGCAGCAGCAGCAATCTGTTCTTCCATAAAAGAACCAAGTGAACCAGTAGTCTCAAAGGTAGTAGAAGCATCATCAAAAGTGTCTGACATATTGCCAGAATCAGCAGAAGTAGCATGTAACTGAGGTGAATCAAACTTACTCATAACTGAAGGTGAATCAAGTTTAGCACTAGTGCTAAGAGTAGTACCTCGTGTCGTACGGGATGGTAAGATCGGAACCTTGGGGTCTCCTTGCTTACCCATAGTGGATAACGTGCAGCAGGCAGGATACTTCAAGTAGACCTGTAAATAAGCTATGGTCCCCGGCAACGGCGCCAGAAAACAGTACTTGAGAACCCTCAACTATAGGGGATCGAGATAGTCCTCGCGAGCAAGATAACCCCATTTATTGATTCGACACTTGGGGACACAAATAATACGTACAGGCTTTGACAATTGAGTTGTCAGTTCAACCGCACCTGAAATAAACACTTGCTTGCAAAAAAGTATTAGTAGCGATGGTAATATGGTAGTGGTAGTGTGGGTGATAATAGTGGTGATAGTGGTGGTGAAACAAAAAAAGAAAAACAGCGAAAGTAAACAACTAATAACCAGCGGAAAGAAACACTGTAGGCTAGGGAGATGGATGGTTGGGCGCTGCTTGGATGAGAACAAACATGTAATAGATTCTAACACGGGAAAGGCTCACAGAAAAGAAAGGATCATCTAGGCAAATATCAAATATCAGTCATGTATCCCAAGGTAGTTGTACGTGCTTGCAATAAGAACTTTGCACAACATCTTTTGTCCTACCCTCCTACGAACGGGGCCAAAAGGAACTTAGGGAGATTAAGGTACTCCTGTCAAAGAGCACCGGAACAAAACATTAACACTTCATGGATACACGGAATCCCAAACTTATAGTCCAACCCCTTTGGTGTCCCAAGCTGTCACCATTGGGATCGCCGGTTCCGGACGATAATAGGTGCATACAACTCATAGATAGGATCAAGAACACCTCAAACTCAAGAAACAAAAGGATGATCAGATCTGAAATCATGGAACTCGGGCCGAAAGTGACAAGCATTAAGAGAAACAAGTTGTAACAGAGATGATAAACACCAAGTATATGATAGGCAACATTCCCCCAACAATCTAATGACCTATTACATGATCTAAATCATCCAATCCCTACCACCCCCTTTGCCTACAGCAGGGAATTACTCACACATGAGAGAAGAAGTCATGGAGGGGTGATGGAGAGGTGATGATGATGACGATGGCGATGATTTCCCCTCACCGGAGGCCAAATCTGCCTCCAGATTAGCTCTCCCGGAGAAGAACAGAGGGTGGCGGCGGCTCCGCGACGTAGATTGGAAAAGAGACTTCTGTTCTGGAGTTTTCTCGCGGGGGGGGGGGGGGTGGTAAAAATAGGGCGAAGGTAGGGCACCAGGGGGTGTGGGACCCACCCAGGAGGGTGCCCAGCGCGGCCAGGGGCTGGGCCGCGCCATGCACCCTTCTGGGTGCCCCTGGCTGCCCTGTGGCCCCCTTTGGCATCGTTGAAGCTTCGGGAACGCTGATTTTTATATAATTTTTGCGGATTTTTCCAACGTACCTAAATATCCAGAAACCTGCAAAAAAGAAAATAGCACTGGTAGCTCTGCTGAAAACAGCGTCCGTCCGGGTTAGTTTTGTCCAAATCATGCAAGAATGAAGCCGAAACAATAGAAAAAATGTTTGGAAAAGTAGATACGTTTGAGACGTATCACTTGTTGGTGCAGGTAATGGCATAGTGACCCTTCTGGCCACACTTGAAGCAGACCACTTCTGATGCAGGGTCGCGAGGAACTCCGCCTGCTAGGCACGAACTCCAACAGGTCGAGCAGGAGCACTGAGGCATGGCGCTGGGTAAGGGCTCCTCGGAGGCTGGGGTGCTGGCCTTGGCGGCTGTGTCGGACGCAGTCGGGGGTTGCTAGATCCACCCTCCTGCATCATGCGGCGCTTGCGGTTCTCAGAGGCCATCTTGAGCTTGCCCTCCATCATGATAGCAACATCGGCAAGAGACTCAAGATCGGGGAATTGCATGGCCACCAGAACAACCTGCAGCTCATCGTGTAGTCCATCCAGGAAACGGTCCTTCCGCTTCTCCTCGGTGTCCACCTCCTCCGGGGCATACCTCGATAGCTGAGTGAAGCGGTCAAGATATCCAACCACAATCATGCCCCCTTGCTTGAGGTGGCAGAACTCGTCCTTCATCCTCCTGATCAATGCGGTCGGGATGTGCGCCTTCTTGAACTTCCCGGAGAACTCAGCCCAGGTGAGTACTTTCCCTTCAGGAAGACGGGAATGCACTCCTTCCCACCAGCTCCTTCAGGTGCCGGTGAGGTAGTGGGTGGAATACATGACCTTCTTGTTGTTGCCAAAAGCGGCGACAACAAGATTGTTCTCCATGGTGCGAAGTCAATCGTCAGCATCCAGAGGCTCCTTCGTCTGCGAGAACACGGGCGGGTTGGTGTTCTAGAAATCTCGGAGCCGAGACCTGGGCTCCTCATTCCCACCATCTCCTCCGCCTCCTTGGTTGGCATTGGTGGCGGCCTGGACTAGCTGCTGGAGTGCAGCCATGTTCGCCTGGCCCTCGTCACGAGCAGCCTAGCGCTTGTGACACCCCAGATCCAGTAACGTTAATCACTACATTGATCCCTTTCTTAATGATCATCACTGTTGCTAATCAAGCCATGATCACCTTTGATCATAGCTCTGTCAGATTCCCACCTTGATTTTTTTCCAAATAAATGTGGATTGTAAATCTTGCTCCAAGGATTGTGGATGCATGTCAATCAACTTGATCATGGTTAAACCAAATCCAGCTTAGTCATTTGCATAATCCGAAGTCAATGATAATCAGGAAACCAATAAGGTTGGATTATCAACATCGTCATGGGAATTAAATGAAAATAAAAACAATGTGGCAAATAAAACCTTGCCCAAAAATTATGAAACCAATTTTGTTAAATGCCTAAAATCAATAGAACCATGTGGGGATGATTTTAGGAATTTGTTGATACATATAAAAATGCAAACAATTCAAACAGTAGGTTAAAACTCCATTTTGAGCATTTACTATTTAAAAGAAATGTCATAGGAATTTATTTTTTCTCCAAACTTCCTGTATCACTGCTATAGGGTGTAACACTAAATTACAAACACCTAGAGTGTTTTACAAAAATACAGACGCATTTAAATTAATTACATAAAGAGGAAACAGAAAACAAAAGGAAAAAGGCAATACAAAAGAATTAAACCTCGCCCTAGGCGAGGCCCACCCAGCCCAAACCCCCTCCCCCTACCTGCTCCCATCACCACCCCCACCTGCCCCCGTCGCCGTGGCGCCACTGCCGTGGTCGGGGCTCCTGCAGGCCGCCCCACCTCCACTGTGGAGGGGAGGCGATAAGGTTGACCCCGGCATCCCCCTGGACACCCCCGTCATCACTTTCCCCTCCTCCTCGCTCGTCTTCGCCCCGTGGAAAAACCTGCGGGCGCCGCCGTCGCCGTTGCCATGGCCACCCGCGGCCACTCGTCGAATCAGCCCGCACCGCCGTGTCCACTGTCGTCTCCGTGGTTGTCCTCGCCAGTACAGAGAAGCTTCCGTGCCCGGCGTCACCCCAGCGCGTGGAATTGCTCCGTCTTCAACCTCGGTACCGGCGAGATCCCCGACCAATTCCGTCTGCTCCGAGTCGCCCCCGAGCAGTTTTCCACCGCCTACGTGATCAGGGTGAGCATGCTCTCCTTTCCGAAACCTCCATGGATGCCCGCATAGACCGTAGCATTTTCCCCCAAATGCGCATGTACTGGCCGCCGCCATTGAAGACCTAGCCGAGCTCCCCGTCCACCGTAGCGCGCACTTTTGGCACCATAGAGTTGCACGTGCCCCGTACGTTCGATTCGGCGCAAGCGTTGGTTAGATTTCGTCGCCGTTTAACTTCCGCCATTGGAGCCCGAGACCCCCTCCGCCATTTTTGACCTCAACCTCACCTCCGTCCGTCCCAGCCCATGCCACCGCTTCCGATCGACGCGCGAGGCATCCCTGGTTCGAACAAGCCCGACCATGTCTGCTCCCGTGCCCTACAGCGTGCTCCCGCTCAACCTCATCGGCGTCGGCCGTCGCCGGCGAGCTCTACGGTCACTGACATGCGGGCCCCATCTATCATTTGCGTTTAGCAGTAATTAAATCGGCTCCCAGTGTCACTTACATGTGGCCCCCCATGCCTGTTAATTATTTCTGTTTAAAAATAACTGGAATAACACTTCGTGTCCATGACATGTGGACCCAGCCCCTAAATAACCATTTAGATTAATTAAAACAATTAAGAATTTAGATGAGCCTATGACATGTGGGCCTCCACTGTTGGTTTACTAATTAATTGAGTTTAGTTTAAACAACTGTGTCACTGACACCTAGGCCCCACCTGTCAGTAGTTAGTTTAGTTAAATGGAAGTTAATTAAATGTCCCACTGGCATGTGGGCCCTTTGTTGATTAACTAACTAATTAAACTGCTTAATATGTCTCTGCCACTGACATGTGGGTTCCCCATGTCATTGGTACTGTTGTGGATAATGCTAATTTATTAAAAAAAAGAAATTTAGAAAATGATTTGAAATGATTAAAACTTTGAAATTAAATATCTTTTAAACCGTAATTCAGATTCAAAAACTTTATACATGAAAGTTGATCAGAAAAATACACAGAATACGAATACGCTATTCGTTGGTCTACCACCCCCCTCTAACATACCGAACATCGAATCATCCCTCTCCGGACCGATTGTCCGATGATTGCGTGATACCGATAAACTATCCGGATGAATTTATTCTGAACACGAAAGTTGTTCATAATGGATCAACTAACACGGATACATCTTTCACATGTTTTTCGGGTGTCCACAACACCTCCGGCTTGGTACCTTCCCCCTCCGGACACCTTGTCAGATAATCACCCGGAGCTGTCAGTTCATCCCCAGATGAATTCCCGCTCTGAGCAACGTGCATTGCACTGCGTTAGAACACCGTTAGCATTGAATCTGTCATGTCATGCATCTGTTTGTTTATGATTGCTTTATATTTACTGTTTCTCCCCCCCCCTTATTCTCCGGTAGACCCCGCTGCTACTGCCGACTACACCGCTGCTGGGTACGACTACTACGTCGACGACCCTGCCCCTACCGTCGAGCTTCTAGGCAAGCAGAGCCATTCTCTTCCCCAGATATCTCCTATCTGTCCGTACGTTTCTTGCACTAGGCATTCTTACTTCTGCTGCTACGTTACAATCCTATTCAATTTCATAGCCTGTCTTTGTCGCCCCTTGATGTACCTTCCTTTACCCTATGCTGCCTATATAAATATATATTATATTCAGATGTTAGCCCTGCGCATTGTTAGCTAGGATTAGATAGCGGGTCGTGATCACCCAGGGGAGTGACGCGGATACAACTTATTACAACTGCACATGTACGGTACAATGCAGACACCGCCTCAGGCCCCTACCTTGGCTCTGTCGAGCCACCATCAAGTGTGAGCTATCAAGGAGTAATCCTTGTACTCCACTCGTTGCTGACTCTGTATAGCCACTCTAGGTACCTGAGCAACAGTTGTCCTTCAGGTAAGAAGTCGGGCGACCCAACGGTGCCTGCGAGTGGTATTGCGACGGGACGACAGGGAGGGTACGACCAGTGTACCGGTGTGCTTGGCCCCTGATCGTTGGCCGCGAGAGTTACCAAACCACGGAAGTCGAGCTCCTCCAGGAGCACACGCGAGACAAGGTAAGGAGACGGTTCACCTTGTTGGTAACCACAGAGACTTGGTGGGACGACAGGGCAAGCACCGATGTACTGGTGGTCCTGACTGCTGTCGTTGTCCGCGGGTCAGTTAAGTCGAGGCAACGATAACGGTTGTCACGCAGGTTAATTAAAATGCTAAATGGTTCGGTGGATGTCTTGAGTTGGCTATATGCCATGTACGCACTACCTACCCGTGGGAATTACGAGTTATGGGCTCCTCTGCTTCATAGTCTCGTCCGAGGACTCTTCAGACGTCAGCAGTATCGCGGGCTGATTGCCGGGAAGTAGTGTTTTCTTATTTGCTCGCGTGGTGGTGTCTTATTTTGATTTGCTTTAACTTCACCGGCCAGCCACGCACCGTGCAGGAGTACGTTCAGGTTGGGGTCCAAGGCCCGGCGTACTTAGGATTTAGACCTGCGGATGGCCTCTCTGTTGAGATTGAAAGATGGGTTGTGGAGTGTCGGATATCCTTGGTGGAGCGTTCCCTAACAAGGTGCCCACCACCCTGGAGATCCTTGCGTGTAGTGTAACACAAGTGCACCCCTACAGGGAAGATTAATCTATTCGAATAGCCGTGTCCACGGTAACAGGACACTTTATGCTGAAGCTGGATCTTACCACTAGAAACTATTATTATTAAACTGTATGGTTCCGGGTTTGCTTCCTCGTAGGGAAGTCGAGGAGGTGATCTCGGAGGCATTGCTAATTATTACAACTTACTATTATACAATGCTGCAGAAACTTCTGCTGCATTGTTACTTTATGCTTTATATAAACTGTTGGCTATTCTCTCCTCATGCTGCAAGACTCGTCGGAAGATGCTAGTCTTCGATAGGCCTAGCTTATTACCCTTATTCTGATTTCTATCTTGCAGTCCACTATATATAGCCTCCCCTTTCCATTTGATACAATGCATAAATGCTTAGTAGCGGACGTAAGACTCGCGGGTATGCTAGATACTCACCTTTGCTTTATTTCCCCCTTTTCGTTTTGCCTGATCGGCCGCTGCAATCGACGTTGGAGCCCAGGAGAAGGAGTACCCCGGAGGAGACTACTACGACGTCGAGTTCCCCGTTGACCAGGAGTAGTTCGATGGATCCCAGGCAGGTGGCCTCACCTTTTCGATCTGTATCTCTGATGTCATTTGTGCTAGCCTTCTTAAGGCAAAACCTGACTAACTATGTATGTACTCAGATTATTATGGCTTGTATGACTTATTTATTCGGATCCTCGTGATCCTTGGTATTGTAACATATTGGTTTATCCTTTTGTGTTTAGTGTTGTGTTGTGGTATTCTCACCGTGGCACCTAATCTCAGCCGTGTACCATGCGTGTATGATTACTGTACACGGTCTGATTTTGGGGGCGTCCCAAGTTGGTATCAGAGCCGACTGCCTGTAGGACACCCCCTTCCAACTCCGTGGTCGAAGTCGAGTCTAGTCGTTGCAAAACTACTTTACTAACTGTGTCGTGTGGCTTATCGGCCCACGTCGCAAAAACTGGGTGGTATTAGGATCCTTTTTCTTCGTACTTTACTCTGGGACTCTGGTCTCTCTTCATTTCGGGTTAAAGATTTTTCTAACTCTGACATTAGGATCTCGTGACTACTTCCTCCCGGAGACCCCTCATTCCAAATGATCGCTTGCTTCACGAGAAGACCCCGAAGATACTTGCCGATAAATTATCGAGACCATATGTGCCGATCACCTTTACAATTCCTTGCCACCGATAAGTCCGTATGTATGACCACATACACCTTCCGTTCATCCATTCAATCCCAGTTGATCTTGTGTTCACAAGATGCATCGTAATACTTTCTGTTGATTTGGGAATCCTTTGAGCCTACTGCCTTGCAGCTCTTTTTCACCCTGCGGATAACTCCTCACATTTATCGAGGATCCGTTCAGCCTCAGTGTTTCATGTGATTCTAAAATACCTGGAAATACTATCTGACTCCCGTGAATCCATCCGCAGCCATCTGGGTATTATTCATGGACACTTCTTGTCATGGTCGTCCAGATCTTGTTGAATCATTATGTGTGAGGGAACACGCAATCATCCGTTGATCCCTACGAATTCATTCTTCCGGCTCAGACGTCATACCAAACATGAGCTGGATCTCGGTAAATCAAACCTTGATTGATTGTCCGTTCAGTTTCATTCAACTTACTCATCTTACGATAGGAGCGTCTGCTTCCGATCCTTCCTTCTGGAAATAATAATTCATTTGAATTCAATCATCGAATTATTCAATGCTTTTATCATCTGATGCCCTCGCATTACTTATTTTATGGTTGAGTACTGATGCTCACACCAGACTCTTTGTACGCCACCTGACCTTTTGGTGCATTACTACCTACTTTCCCCTTGTGTTCTAAGTCATTAACGAGTTTCCCCTGATACGAAATGCCTTTGGCGAAGGGTATCATCTGCTCCGTGTCATCAGCCTTCTGCTTTCAAACTAGTTCCTTATTATTTTTCTTTGTTGTATAGATTCGTAAAATGTCCCTATGGATTGTATCTATGTTTCATCCATCTGTGTGAACCCCGGAAACTTCTTCGGGTCATACTCTACTGGTGTTACGCCAGATAAATTTCCTACTCTACAACTTCATCGAAAGCGAGAAGTGATTGAAATTTAATGCATTGAAGAAGTGGGAGTCGACCCTGAACCTTGTGTACATGCCCATGGATACTATGTAGAACTGATCATGAGAGCTTCTTGTAAAGGTAAATGTCCCCTTGGTATAAACTCTGCTACACCTGTGATCCACCACTCTACCTTCGAGTATTACCCCTGGTATCTCGAAGATATCATACCTTTGCACTACATCTTATGAATTGTGATGAAATAATGTCTATCTCTGTCATAGCCACTTCATGGTTCTGGGTTGTCGTCAACCGAGAAATTCGCTTACCTTTTGCTCCATCACCCACCCCTTTTGTTTGGTGATGTTGTTACTCGATCGCATTCTCTTGAAATCTCCCGACATAAAGTGTCGTGGTCATCATCGACATTTTGACTTCTCCCAAGTGTTACTTGGATGCATCGTGAGAAATACCATTCTTGCCCCTCGATGATTTGTGATATCATCGACAACCTCCTTTGACTCACTGCCAATACAAACTTGGTCATGTATAACTTGCTCTGCGACATACACCTGTTAGTTGTGTATCATCACCTTTTCCTTTCCATTGGTATGTTTAACCTTTCTTTGAATATAAATTATCCGAGAAGTGATAATTCCCTGCTGATATAAACACTTCGGTGTACTACTTTGTCCGTACAAGCTGTTACTACTGTTGTTAACATTTTGGTAACCACCGATGGACGAGAACTTTGCCTATTGGTCTGCCTCGTCTTAACGACCAAGAAAATGGTTCTCTTCGTCCCTCGCCGTTGGCACCGACGTTGTTGTCGTCATTGCTAACAAGCTGTTCTCAGACTTACCTTGCAACTTGATCGCATTGTTTGTCACCACCCTTCTTATTCAATGTGGGGCCCATAACCCACAGTTCCACAGGATCGAAACCTGACTCTTGTGTCTTTCTGTTCTCGAGGTTATTCCTCTTGTTTGACCTCGTATGCAACTCACGAGTCCTCTACCATGTGATATTCAGTTCGATATCAGACTCAGTGCTTATGCCTAATGCTCTGGACCCCTCCTCATCATCCATCATCGGCATCGAATGCATGCCTATCCGCTTGGAAACTTCTCTTACCTTTTTTTCTCTCTCGATGTTTTACCCTGAGTATAAACTCGGAAGATACTTTGTACCCTATTCCCTTGGACAATCTCGTTGATTAACCGGGTACCGATCTGACCCCCCCTAAGTTTTACCCTCCTACCCTATTCGTAAGTACGATGAAGACCCCGAAGAAATTATGAAAACTCATCGAGATGCACCGTTACAGAGCAGGGAAGACCTCAACGTGAAGGATTAATTTCTTCGAGTTGAACAACAAGAACCAGAAGGATTGCCGGAATACGAAACCGAAACTCTACCACTACCACTACCTTTTAATTGTCGGGACGAGAATTCTTGTAGTGGGGGAGATTTGTAACACCCCAGATCCAGTAACAGTAATCACTACAGTGATCCCTTTGTTAATGATCATCACTGTTGCTAATCAAGCCATGATCACCTTTGATCATAACTCTGTCAGATTCCCACCTTGATTTTTTTTCAAATAAATGTGGATTGTAAATCTTGCTCCAAGGATTGTGGATGCATGTTAATCAACTTGATCATGGTTAAACCAAATCCAGCTTAGTCATTTGCAAATTCCCAAGTCAATGATAATCGGGAAACCCATAAGGTTGGATTATCAACATTTTCATGGGAATTAAATGAAAATAAAAACAATATGGCAAATAAAACCTTGGCCAAAAATTATGAAACCAATTTTGTTAAATGCCTAAAATCAATAGAACCATGTGGGGATGATTTTAGGAATTTTTTGATACATATAAAAATGCAAACAATTCAAACAGTAGGCTAAAACTCCATTTTGAGCATTTACTATTTAAAAGAAATGTCATAGGAATTTATTTTTTCTCCAAACTTCCTGTATCACTGCTATAGGGTGTAACACGAAATTACAAACACCTAGAGTGTTTTACAAAAATACAGAAGCATTTAAATAAATTACATAAAGAGGAAACAGAAAACAAAAGGAAAAAGGCAATACAAAAGAATTAAACCTCGCCCTAGGCGAGGCCCACCCGGCCCAAACCCCCTCCCCCTACCTGCTCCCATCACCATCCCCACCTGCCCCCATCGCCATGGCGCCACTGCCGTGGTCCGGGCTCCTGCCGGCCGCACCCACCTCCACTGTGGCCGGGGATGCGATAAGGTTGACCCCGGCCTCCCCCTGGACACCCCCGTCTTCACTTTCCCCTTCTCCTTGCTCGTCTTCGCCCCGGGGAAAAACCTGCGGGCGCCGCCGTCACCGTTGCCATGGCCACCCGCGGCCACTCGTTGAATCAGCCTGCACCGCCGTGTCCACTATGGTCTCCGTGGTCGTCCTCGCCAGTACACAGAAGCTTCCGTGCCCGGCGTCACCCCAGTGCGTGGAATTTCTCCGTCTTCAACCTCGGTCCCGGCGAGATCCCCGACCAATTCCGGCTGCTCCGAGTCGCCCCCGAGCAGTTTTCCACCGCCTACGTGATCAGGGTGAGCACGCTCTCCTTCCCGAACCCTCCATGGATGCCCGCATAGCCCATAGCCTTTTCCTCCAAATGCGCATGTACTGGCCCCGAGCACGAGCACTTTTGGCACCATAGAGTTGCACGTGCCCCGTACGTTTGATTCGGCCCAAGCGTTGTTTAGATTTCATCGCCGTTTAACTTCCGCCATTGGAGCCCGAGACCCCCTCCGCCATTTTTGACCTCGTGCTCACCTCCGTCCGTCCCAGCCCATGCCACCGCTTCCGATCGATGCGCGAGGCATCCCCGGTTCGAGCAAGCCCGGCCATGTCTGCTCCCGTGCCCTACAGCATGCTCCCGCTCAACCTCGTCGGCATCGGCCGTCGCCGGCAAGCTCCAAGGTCACTGTCATGCGGGCCCCATCTGTCAGTAGCGTTTAGCACTAATTAAATCGGCCCCCAGTGTCACTTAAATGTGGGGCCCCATGGCTGTTAATTATCTCTGTTTAAAAATAACTGGAATAACACTTCGTGTCCATGACATGTGGACCCCGCCCCTAAATAACAATTGAGATTAATTAAATCTATTAGGAATATAGATGAGCCTATGTCATGTGGGACCCCACTGTTGGTTTACTAATTAATTGAGTTTAGTTTAAACAACTGTGTCACTGACACCTAGGCCCCACCTGTCAGTAGTTAGTTTAGTTAAATGGAAGTTAAATGTCCCACTGACATGTGGGCCCTTTGTTGATTAACTAACTAATTAAATTGCTTAATATGTCTCTGTCACTGACATGTTGGTCCCCCATGTCATTGGTACTTCACCGGCCAGCCACACACCATGCAGGAATACGTTCGGGTTGGGGTCCAAGGCCCGGCGTACTTAGGATTTAGACCGGCGGATGGCCTCTCTGTTGAGTTTGAAAGATGGGCTGTGGAGTGTCGGATAGCCTTGGTGGAGCGTTCCCTAACAAGGTGCCCGCCACCCTGGAGATCCGTGCGTGTAGTGTAACACAAGTGCACCCCTGCAGGGAAGATTAATCTATTCGAATAGCCGTGTCCACGGTAACAGGACGCTTTATGCTGAAGCTGGATCTTACCACTTCAAACTATTATTATTAAACTGTATGGTTCCGGGTTTGCTTCCTCGCAGGGAAGTCGAGGAGGTGATCTCGGAGGCATTGCTAATTATTACAACTTACTATTATACAATGCTGCAGCAACTTCTGCTGCATTGTTACTTTATGCTTTATATAAATTGTTGGCTATTCTCTCCTCATGCTGCAAGACTCGTCGGAAGATGCTAGTCTTCGACAGGCCTAACTTCTTACCCTTATTCTGATTTCTATCTTGCAGTCCAGTATATATAGCCTCCCCTTTCCATTTGATACAATGCATAAATGCTTAGTAGCGGACGTAAGAGTCGCGGGTATGCTAGATACTCACCTTTGCTTTATTTCCCCCTTTTCGTTTTGCCTGATCGGCCGCTGCAATCGACGTTGGAGCCCAGGAGAAGGAGTACCCCGGAGGAGACTACTACGACGTCGAGTTCCCCATTGACCAGGAGTAGTTCGGTGGATCCCAGGCAGGAGGCCTCGCCTTTTCGATCTGTATCTCTGATGTCATTTGTGCTAGCCTTCTTAAGGAAAAACCTGAC
Organism: Bromus sterilis; assembly: GCA_950022295.1. Lineage (NCBI taxonomy): Eukaryota > Viridiplantae > Streptophyta > Magnoliopsida > Poales > Poaceae > Bromus > Bromus sterilis. The sequence continues at coordinate 273,701,241 of OX465599.1, read as the reverse complement.
TAACTATGTCTGTACTCAGATTATTATGGCTTGTATGACTTATGTATTCAGATCCTCATGATCCTTGGTATTGTAACATATTGGTTTATCCTTTTGTGTTTAGTGTTGTGCTGTGATATTCTCACCGTGGCACCCTAATCTCAGCCGTGTACCATGCGTGTATGATTACTGTACATGGTCTAATTTTGGGAGCGTCACAACGCTCCTCCATCAGCAGTCGCAGAAGTTGCGCCATGTTCGGGTCGGGTGGTGGTGGTGGCGCGTCACCGGATGCACTCGGGTTGGCGCGGGTGTGCCTCGACATCCTGAGGTTGTTGCGCAAGATAAGAGGGAATTTAGTCTACAAGGGGGTAAGTCCCTAACAATCTAGTTATCACACACAAGCAAGACATATAAAACAGGTAATAATCATGCAACTAGCAAATCACCACATGGTAGCATAACGATAGAATAAGTTTGATACATAATCGAGTCTTACAGGTAACCAACCACACATGCAAACGTCTAACGCAATCTCAAAAAAGGGGCATCCAACAACTAACGACGCCTAGAGCTCATTCTCATCGCGATCATCGATGAAGTTCTCATCCTCCGTGTCCGGAGTCTCCTCGTCCTTCTCAGCAGACTCCAGCCAGTCCTCATCGTCACTAATGTGACCGTTCTTCTCCTTGCGAAGGGCCTCCGCAGCCTCCAGATTCTTGACCTCAGCCTCCAAGACATCGCGCTGGCGCTTGAGGCCCCTATTGTTCCTATTGAGCACCCTATTGTGCTGACGCAGGCACTCAACCTCCTCAGTGAGCCTCGCCACCTCCTGGGTCGTGGCCTGAAGGTTGCCATTGGCCTCACGCAGGTGCTCAACCTTCTCAGTAAGACTCTCCACCTCCTGGTTCTTAGCTTGGAGCTTACCATTGGCACGCTCAAGGTTGTGGATGGTGTAGTCAAAGCGAGCACGGACCGCATCCAGAGCAAGCTCCGTACTGGTCAGGTGGTGCTGCAAGTCGGTCAAGTGATCTCCAAGCTCCAGGTGGGTGGCAACAGGGGTAGGGTAGCCATCCTCATTGCGCCTCCCATAGAAATGGAAGCGCGTGCCCTCAAGCTTAGCGTGGTGGTAGCTGACCACACAAGCCATCGCCTCCTGCATCGCTCGGCGCTTACCCTCTTCCCAGGTCTGGGCATACACACGAAAATCGATAGGGTCTGATTCCGAATGAATTACCCGACCTCGGAGGATACACTCCACGATAACGCGGATCTCGCACTGGTCATCCACGGGAACCACTCTGCCAGTGAACTCATCACACGGGCGATCGACAAGATGGAGTAGCTCGATCAGATCGGGACCAAAGGTGGCCGTGTCGGAGGTAGCGCTCGTCAGCTGCAAGTAGTACGAGAAAGGAGCTGGCATCTACAAATTTTAAGAGTTTAAGTTAGATGACAAGTGTGCAAAATTTTAGCATAAGGAAACAGTTATAAATTTTTACTATAGAGGGGATAAGAGAGGTAAGCATTCTATACTATGCATTTGACCATCTATTTATTTTAGAAAATAGTTTTTGATTCCCCCCATCCTATCTACCGTCCATCCTAACTAGGCTGCTACGGTCTGAACAGAGGCTCTGATGCCAAGTCTGTGGGCACCCCGGACTATATGTCCGGAGCGACCAGCTGTGTATACGGTCATGCTCCCACAATCAGTTCGCATGACACACACCTCGACATGGAAATCATAGTCTCAATGTTCATACATTACCGAATACAAATCTCACAATCACATAGTCTTACAAGGCCTCATCAGGCTCAAATAGAAGCGGAATAAGAAAATGCATCAAAGGTAGTGGAGACACAATCCACGGGGTAGATCAGAGCATAGCACGTCCTAGTAATCGTCGGTAGCATCATCGTCATATACCTTCTCCTCCAAGCCTGGCCGATGGATAACCAGGGACAAAGCCGTGAGTACATACAAATTACTCGCAAACCACCTAAAGAAAGAAACAAAGTTTTGCATACGAAAATAATGGGATGGATATATGGTGGAGTTTTTCATAGGGATTTCCTATCTACTAAAGATTATTATTAAGTTGGCAAAGTTTTAAACTTGGCAAATTTTATTTCCCACCATGAATTTGGATAAGTCAAGTCCAACCTTTTTCCAAAAACATCAACATCATCATTGCGAACCATAAACTCAGTACCGGGCTTCCTCATCTATTCCCCACAAAGTGTGGCCTCACTAGCTGTCCATGACCGTGGACTCCGGCTACTCGAATAGTTTTCACTCTACAGAGGTTATACACTTTACCCACCACATTCGATACATCCGCCGTGTGTCCCCATGGATCGTCATACCTCAGTATGCGGGTCTCGGATAATCAACCATAGTTTTCCCCTTGTCTGTCCTAGTACAGGTGAATCTACCCCTTGCGTACTACATGGACTATCCGTGTGTCAGGTCGTGCTCCTCTTGGACCCAAGCCTGCACCGTAGTCGAAGAGCACCAAGGTTCCTTTCGACACTAAGCCTAGAGAATTTCACCCATCGACTTCGAGGGCTATCAGATTCATGGAATCACCCATCCATGTGTTGGGGTGTGCAGCGGAAAGCACAAATTTTTCCTAACTAGCGTTTCCCATAACCCAAGATCTAGCTAGCCGTATTACCATAACGGAAAGGAGTGCGGAATAACATACCTCGGGGTGTAGTCCGTTGCGCGGGAAACGTTCCCGGAAACGTGGCTGGTGTAGTCGAACAAGTTTCACTGCCCCCTGGCTGTGTTGAGCACCCGGATGGGTGTAGTGCCACACGTGTAGCACCTCGTAGTACTCGCACACGTACGAGACTCGATGACGACCTTCGATCTCCGAACCAGTGAAGGTGGCGAAAGCAGACCTCCGGACGGAGCTTCTGCAGCACGACGGCCTCCGATTCTAGCAGAGATGCCTCAATTCCGCTACAAGATCACACTAGGGAGCCCATCGTGGAAGGGACGAGGAAGGGGAGAAGACCGGAGAAAACCGATCTCAATTCGGAGTAATATTTATTTTCTCACGAATTTCTGTGTATTAAATATGTGCACCCTGCCCATCTATATATAGGCCGAGGGGAGGGAGTCAACCCCTCTCCCCTAGCAAGGTGGACTAAAGTCCCTTGCTAGGGGGAGGTGGCCGGCCAAGGGGGGATGGGGGCGCACCCCTCATGGGCCCTAGGGCCCATGGCGCCTCCCCCTCTTTCCTTTTTCTTTTTCCCTTTTATTTTCCCTAATGGGCCTCTTTCATAAATAAGGCCCATAGCACTCTTTTAATTATAAATAAAATGTTTTTAATTATTAATTCAATCAATTAATAACTAAAACATATTATTCCTTCTCCCGATGCTCCGGAACATCTTCCGGCTCACTCTGAAACTCCATCGGGTCAACACGGAACTTTTCCGGTGCTGCTTCGTTTATTCTTCGGTAACTCCGATAGTTCCGAAAAGGTCTCCGATTTCATCGAGTCCTTAAGTGTGTTACCCTACGGTCCGAGAACACTCTAGTCATGACCGAGATGAGGCTACGGTCAATGATCATCAGCGGGACCTGGATGCCCATAATGATCCTTGTGCATTCTGGATATCAATACCGATTGGATCTTACGTCGTATAGCATTCCCTTTGTCAGCGATACTGGATTAGTCCGAGATTCGATCAATGACATCCTATGTCTGGTTCAACCTCGTTATGACAAATCCTTATTCACTCGTTCCCGTGATATTCATCCCCGTGACCTTGTCACACGCTGCCCAGCTTTATGGATGGAACATCACCGAGTGGGCCCTTAGTATCTATCCATCACATGGATTGACAAATCTCGCTCTTGTAACAATACTCCTCAACATATCTCCATGGAATACCCAAGATACAACCGTTATGACCCGCATATTTCAGTCAGGTGGTGGGATGTAAGTCAAAGCATCCGAGTAGATAGCAATTATGCACGTACTCACAGTCAAAGGAACGGTCTACTACGTTCTGTAATTACAACACTGAACCTTCATAAGTTTGATCATGCTGTAATGCTTACTTTTGGTAATGTTCATCACGTCACTCATCCAGTGAGGTGACCTCATAGTCAAGAGACTTAATTTCCCATGATCGCGAAACCACGACCATCATGTTGACCATGAACTAGTTATTGAAATAGAGGCTAACTAGGAACTTTGGGGGTTTCTACACCACACCTGTATCATTGTTTCACTGATACAGTTCTAGCACGGTATGAAACTGGTTATGAACTTGCTTAGATATATTGGAATAATCATATATTATTTTCCTCTAGAGCATATATCCAACAGTCTCCCACTTGCACTAGAGTGCTAATAATCTAGCCGCATTTTCCCGATCATAATCAGCTTATCACATAAGTGTTCATTGATCTCATGGAAGAGGGTTCGTCAATGAACTTCACCAATTCAGATTCGTATGTTTCCTTTGCAACTGGTATAGGTCAACTAGTTTGACATGCCACTCATTATCATATAATGGTTGGATATACGTTTCACGGGAGAGTCAGACTATTATTTCACAGTATCCTCCAATGATCTTTTGGTTCAGCCTTCGGAAGACTTATCTAGAGTCATATATACGGGGAAATACACTCAGCCAGAAGTCAATACTTCTTACGCTAAACTTTTATCCATACGTCTACTTTCTTTAAGTAGTATTATTTTTGTAGTGTCATGAATCTTCCTCACATTTCTTTCATGTCTTCGGTGGTGTCTCTAATTCCATATAGACTCATAATATGGCTTGCAATTGTAATCTTGCATTACATTCAAGTATATTATCATTTCTATAATTTAGAGCATAGTCCTCAGTATTCCTCATATACTGAATTCGTGGAGTTTATTCAGATTATGTGTTTTACTCCTAAAGCACATCGGAATCTGTTCTTCTTCCAAGAACTTTTGAGTCATTCTGTTGTTGGATTCACAATGCATGTTATATGGTAGAATCATATGTCAAAGTACATATATCACATGTCCTAGTACATGGTGCATCTCTATTCTTCCATCAAGACATTGCTTGAGATATTTGGATTTCATCCGTTATATAATTTTTAGCTACAAGAACCTGTTTTTTGTCTAGAAGATTATTCCAACTTTTCTTTGTTTCATCATACGTATCTATCATTATAGATTTCAATGTGTGATGTGTCTAGTACTTCATATAAAGGAAGATTCCTGTAATCTTGCGTTATATCTACCTTATGTTATATATATATATCATAATGCATATACGTCCATATGAGACGATTCTCCATATACATATATCATTCGCATGCCCATATATACATACACGTGATCATTCTCCACATATGTCATAACATACATGTCTGAGATAATGATCATGCTCCCACTCAAATATATCCATCATATACTCATATATTTGTGGTTCAACTCTCATCAAGTCATTGTATTGTTACTATGTCTTACATAATGACAATGCTCCCAAAGCTCCCACTCAGAAAATGACCTCTGCATTCTAAGTTTCCGGAAGTCTTCAAAGCTCCCACTCAGTTTCATGAACTGCAGGCCCACTCATTATATTGGTCATTACAAAAACACTTGATCAAATCAAGGTTGAGGGTTCCTTTCTTGAGGTACTATAGTCCATCCTTTTAATGAAATAAACTTTCGTCATGCCCATTGCAATTTACTTTCAAATCCAAATTTGAATGAGATGCAATTCCAGGCTATGGTCCACTTTAGTGTAAATGAAATATTTTATTGATTAAAGCATTCCTACGTTTCCGTAGTCAATCAATATTGAACTTTGGTCATAACAATTTTATGAGCCAAATAATGCCTTATGCCTGTTACATTATTCTCAATAACTTTCCAGTTTATCGGGAATATGAAATAACCGATTTATTTCACATGACGTGAGTCATCCTTTATGTAACTCAATATTATTTCATTTCTACTCGTGTTCTAGGCTACCACCATTCCTTTGTATTTCAAGCAGTCTTATTCCTTTTGTTTCATTAAGAAGACTCGTGATTATTGTTCTGTATAGAACGTATTCATGACAACCTTCTAAATTCAACTAAGGCTTCAACTCATATACCAGGATCAATCATCTATGGCATATCCTTCCTTTTATAGTGTTGTTACAGCGGAACACGCTTCCGTTGCAATACTCTGATATTATGAAGGCAAGGTCTTAGTACCTCGGTCAAAGTTTCCATTATCTCCCATTGGATCCGTGTCGAGAGACTTCTTCTCGCACTACAAATCAAGAAACACAAATTTTGCCATTCGGGGAGAATATGTAATTTCAATTGCTTGTAGCTTTATCACAAAGAAATTCTTTAGTTAAGAAACCTTATAAGACCATCAATTATGGAGCTATCTTGTCTCATTAGATTCAGGATGGTTTCCTATTCATGAAGTGGGTGTTTTAACTTAATGAATTAAACAACCTTGTTCGTTAATAATTTTAGTGCAAGGGGAAAGAACGTTTTAGACCATACTACAATTTAGTATGACTACAAATGGTTTAAGTAGTCCAACACTTTAAACTTCCATCGTATTTTGAGGTACAACTTCCACAAGTCTCCAATTATGTCAACTTTAATACTTATCACTCAGATCATAGCTTACTGATTTGTATCCTTATATTCTTACTTCACACTGTGATTCCTGAATCTCAGTTTTATCATCTCAATTGAATACAACTTTCAATTAATCATATGAAGTCTTTAATGATAACTCATGTGCCCATGTAGTACATCATTTATGTATAATGATTGACACAAGTTCTACTTTCTAGAACCTTGCCTTGGTCATATTTATTGCAGAGGTTCATAGATCGTGTATCTAATCCATCTCACGCAATCAAGTTATGACTTTCATTCGATAATGAATAAACAAGCTAATAGATCATACATTTAATGAATTCATCAGTTATGAAATCACTTTATGCAATCAAATCTTTTACTTGTTGTAATCAAGACAACTTTATCATTAAACATTGAATATTACTTGACAATAATAGCAGTATTATAAATGTTTTCTATCATAACATAAATCAAGACGTCATCAAAGTATAAGCACACTTTTATTCATAAAGATGGAACAACTGACTTGTTTCATTACATGAATAACTGTGTCTCGCGAGATGCAAGACACACAACTAAGTGTTCATACTATAATGATTACATATGATTTATCTAATACTCTAAGTATCTCCTATGATAGATGTCTTGGCGGAATCCATGCTGGCCATCAACTGACTTGATATCCATCAATCCTTTATTTCACCTCTTCCCGTCCATGCAACGGCAGGTCCTGTTTTCATAAAACAGAATAAGTATCATATACTCATTTATTGGAAGTGTTGTATAAAGGGGAACAAACATTTATAATGTATATCAAGTATATACCTTCTCCATCCACGACCTCTGCATCCTCAATAGGTGCAATGTCTGCGGCCAAGAGATCAGTCATGAAGTTCTGGAGAGTCATATTAGCTCCACTCCCGACATAGCTATGAACATAATCACCATAACTCGGGGGAAGCGAGTGCAATAACGTGTTTATCGCAAACTCTTCTGTGGTGGTTTCGTTCATTTTCCAATATTCATAATCCTCCACTACGGTCAGGTACATCTCATGCATCCTGTCTAAGTGATCACCAAGGCTTGTGCGTTCTTCCATCTTTGTAGATAGAAACTTGCTTTCTAACTCAAATCTGGCAACTCTGAACTCACGTATGAACATTGTCTTTAGCGTGTCCATCATGTCATATGAGTTAGTGTCCTGAAACTGAATACTCAAATCCTCTGACATGCTGAAAATCATGACATTCTTGACTACGGAGCACTTCTGTTGACGAGCATAATAATCAAGTATCTTCTGATCGCAGATACACGAGATAACTTCTCGCCCTCGTTGGTTACCCCAAGTGGAAGGTGAGATGTAGATAGCGGAAAATTTCCCTTAGCGAAGATGCTAAGGTTGAGTGTCGACTAGTAGGACTCAAACAACGATAAGTAGGTGGTGAAGTGAACAATGGCGCCCTTCACAACCCAAGGTTGCTTACTTCACCTGGACCTGCACACACAGCAAACAACTTTGCTTCCCAACGAGTACAGATGAGTTGTCAATTCCTCCGGCCTTGTTGTTTACAAAGGATAAAACGCATGGGATAATAATGATAGTGATAGCAACGGAAAAGTAAACGCTGAAGGTAAATTGATAGCGGGTGTAACAGTGGTGGAAATATGGACCAGGGTTCTATGATGTTCACTAGTGATGTCTCTCTCCCAAAAGACGATAAAATAGCCATGCGACGTAAACAAATTACAGCTGGGCAATTGACAGGATTATGTGCGCAAACCAATGCTAATTATGCTATGCAGAAAGGAAGAGGCTCAAAAGCATGGGCGGTAAGCCAAGACAAGTAGACCGAAATCAATCTGCATCTACCTACTAATCATCCACCTTGAGATATCTATCCAGAACATCTCGCTGGTATTAAGTTGCAAATCCCACCCAAAGTGTAAACTCAAAACAACGGACAACTGCATTAAAGAACTTTGCGTAAAGTAAACAATCCTTGCACCCGCAAGTACAAGCACTATGGTTTTCCCCCTTGTGGCAACAACACATCCCCTAGACTCATGTTTCTGTTACTCAAGCTAGTCATCGGGGGGCATGAACCCACAATCACGCATAATTCTCCCTCTTGGAGTCACTACCTACTACTTGGCCAAAGCAATAAACATCAATGGAGAACATGCAAGAATTACTCAAGAACATAAATATAAAAGAGGAGAATCAAATATATAACTCAAAAACAATCTGAACATAATCTCATAATCCATCGTATCCCAGCAAACTCAGCATAGCAACGGCAGAAAGATTACATAAGTGCCTCGATCATGTAGGGCAGCTCACGAGGTCTAATCCATGAAGAACAAAGAGGGGAGGAGAACATCACATAGCTACTGATCATAGACCCATGGTCCAAGGTGGACTACTCACGGTTCATCCGGGAAGCGCCCATGGTGGTGGAGAAGCTCCCGGAGGTGATTCCTCCCTCCGGCAGGGTGCCGGGAAGAGGTCTTCTGGTCCTCCCAATCTTGGAAGCGCGGTGGCGGCGGAACAGAGGAGAGATCGCAAAAAAGGGTTTTACGTCACGAGAAATATATAGCCGAAGGGGGGCAGCCATGTTGTCCACCAGGGGTCCAGGCGCCCCCCTGGCGCGACCCACCCTGCGGCGCGCCGGGAGGGCGCCTGGGGCCCTGGTGGGTCCCCTCTGGCCCCCCTCGGTGATTCCGGAAGCTTCCTGATCGCTGATTTTTTATTGGATTTTCCCGAATTTTTGGAGCACTTTTTAGATGTAGGAAACCTGAAATAGAAAAACAGCTGAAAACAGGAACTGGCACGGGGGTGCACTGAGTTAATAGGTTAGTCCAAATATGATCAAAGTGTATGGAAGTTCATCAATATCATAGCAATATCACAAAAAAGAGGCATGGAGCAAGCAGAAATTATAGATACGTTTTGGACGTATCAACATCCCCAAGCTTAATTCCTTCTCGTCCTCGAGTAGGTAAATGATAACAAGCATAATTTCTATGGTGACATGCTAACAACGATATAAGAACTTTTAAGTAAAGCAATCAAGGCATGTAATTCAATTCAAGTCATAACAGGCAAGAGTCTATATTTAGCATTGAAACAAGCAACATAAGAACACAAAGGTGCAAGAGCTCTCGCTGTCCGTGACTCGAATGTCTCCAAATGGTGTTTGCGTGCAAGAAAGGGGATAGGGATATACGAGAAAAAGTATTTTTATGTTGAGAACTCAATCTACTAAAGTTTCACACTTGGTCTTCTTTGGAATCTTATCTTGACTCATCCCCAGACCACTAGCCATGTACAATTCAAAATGATCCACTCCCTTTTCGACATTTTGAGCACTCATGTAATGGATGAGCGTAAGCAAGAAAGTTGACACTTAGGATGGCAAAGAGAGAATATGGTGGAGGAGGAAGACAAAAAAGGTGTGAAAAGCTCACATCAATGAGGACAATCATAGGCGAGAGAAAGACATTTTGAGCACTCATGCAACGGATGCACATGTGAGCTAAGGTAAGCTCTCCAATGAAACTAGTGGGGGTGCATCCAACTTGCTTGCTCAAGAAGACCTAGAGCTCATTTGAGGAGGCTCGTCATTGGAATATACAAGCCAAGTTCTATAGTGTGAAGGTCCCCACATAGCTATATGCATGAATGATAATCTCTAAGGAGTAAAAGATATAAGAGGTAGTACGAGTGTGGATATCTAAAAAGGAATAGTAGTGTGCCCCCTTCTCTCTTTTTATTTCCTTTTCTCTTTTTTTATATTTGTTTGTATTTTTTTGGTGGCCTCAATGGCTCTTTCTATTTCTCTCTCATTTGTCCACTTTGGGATCTTTTAATTTTTCCTCTTTGGGATCTTTTCCTCACTTTAGGGGCAACTCTCTATATATTACAAGAAGTATAGAAGATCTTTCATACTTTACAAAGTACTCAAATCATAAAGAAGATGTAACTATCATGATGTATGCAAATGTATGCCTCTACCAGTGTAGCAGGATATGCAATGATACTAGCGCGTCATGTAGCAATGATTAGGGAAAGTCCCAACTAGCATGCGGCTCATCGATCAAGCAAGTAGCATGTATGACATGAAGATCAAGGCATGAGAAGAAGGAAGTTTAATGGCAATGTATCTCGGAAAGGCTATGGAAATTCCTTGATAGGTAGGTATGGTGGCTGTTTTGAGGAAAGATATAAGGAGGTTTATGATGACAGAGCGTATAGTGCCAAGGGTTTGGATGTACCGGCGAAGGTGGACGCTAACTCCCGGAGTGAGAAAAAAGCAACGCATGGCATAGGAGAGTCTAGAAAAATATGGGAAGGTGGAAGTGTCAACTTTCGAATACTCACATTAGTCCAAAGAACTCATGCACTTATTATCGATAACTCTCAATCTAGTAAGGAGGTTCACAAAGAGACAAGTACCCCGAGGAGGTGTTTATGGGGGTTTGGCTATCCTTGTGCATCCTCGACTCATGGTACGTGAGTGTACCACTACAGGAAACATGAGTTTTGCCGTCAGCTTTCCATCGGGGTTGACGGCAAAGGTTCCTATGCCGTTAGCCCTGGGCCAAGCTGACGGCAACGTTTAGCTTACGGCGTAGGGAATATATGCCGTCAGCCTTGGCTAAGCCGTCAGCTGGCTGACGACAAAAAGGAACAAAGCTGACGGCGAAGGACGGCTGACGTCCACCCGCAGGCCACGTGTCCCTTCTAGCCACGAGGTAACGGCGCCCAGGTTTGCCGTCAGTTGGCTGACGGCATAGCCTAACGGCAGACGCTGCCGTCAGCCGGCTGATGGCATAGCCTGTCCATAACCCCCCCCCCCCCCCGTGCCCTAGCCCCCACCCCACTCACCATACTCCCCTTCCTCTCCCTCCCCGACGCACGTCGCCGCCGCCACTACCACCACCCAGTCACCCCCCCCCCCCGCCGCCGCCGCTGCCGCCCCCGTGCTCGCCGCCCCCACCCCCACCCCCGTACTCTCCTCGCGGCCGCCGCCCCCGCCCCCGTGCTCTCTCTACCGGGGGCTGCCCTCCTCGCGCAGCGGCGGCGGCCTGTCCTCCGGCCAACACCGACCTCCTCCTCACCGTGGACAGCCCCTCCTCCTCCCCCTGGCCGGTGAGCAGCCCCCGCTCCCCTGTTTTTATTGTTTGTTTAGTATTTATTGTTTGTTTTCATTTTGTTATTAGAATCTGTTTTTTTTCATTTTGTTATTCGCAGAGTATGTGGGAGAAGCAAGGTCTTACCCCTCCACCGATGCCGACGCCTATCGTTTCTCCTCCCGGAACGGTAAGTTTTTTTCAATGATCAATATAGCCCGGTCTTGTACCATCAAGTGTCATCATGCTTACCACATTGCAACTCATCCTTTGTTGCAGTATAATTCCGGAGCTGCATCTCACAACCCACAAGAATCTCCTAGTGAATCCCCGAGCAACCCACGTGGCGGCGCTTCTCAGCCTTGAGGTGGCCTCCGGTAAGTTACATAAAGCTCATCAATGACTTTATATACTCATAAAGCTCAATAATGGTAGTAATAGCTTAGTTATATAAATATTTACTTATTCTTGACTTATAAAAGCTAAAAAATGACTATATAAGCTTATAAAGCTTATACTTGGCTTTATAAGCTTGTAAACCTAAAAAATGACTTATACTTGGCTTATAATAGCTCCTCAATGACTTCATAAGCTCATAAAGCTGAAAAATGATGTTAATAGCGTAGTTCGATGAAAATTGAGTTATACTTGGCTTCTAAAAGCTCAATAGTGACTTTATAAGCTTATAAAGCTCAAACTTGGCTTTATAGCTTTTAAAGCTCAAATTAGATTTTATAAGCTTATTAAGTTCAACAATGACTTATACTTGTCTTATAAAAGCTCAATAATGAATTTACTAGCTTAAGTGGCTTATAAACCTAAAAATGGCTTATACTTCGCATATAAAGCTCAAAAATGAATTAATGACTTAGTTAGATCTAAAATGAGATATATTTAGATCTTGAGGTCTAAGAAGAACAAGTATTGTAGAATAAGAAGAAGGATAGGAGGAAAATAAAGAAGTGAAGAAGAAAGAGGTGAAAAAGAAAGTAAAAGAAGAAAAGTTCTTCTTATTCTTACTTTTTCTCTTCTTTCTTTTTCTCCATCTTCTCTTCTTCCTTTCATCTTATTCTTATTCTTCCTATTCTTCTCCTTACTCTTCTTCACCTTACTCTTCTTCTTTTCTTCTTTTTCTTTTTTACATAACTAACATATGTTTATGTTTTCATTTTGCAGATTTGCCTTTATGCATGGATGGATGCTTCTTTGTTCTAGATATAGGATGTTAGTCTTTATATATGCACTTGTGCGATGTTGGGCACTTTTAAACTATTTGTATGAACACTTGGCATAGTGGTGGCCTTTGTAGACGCTTGTGGTTATGTAGTGGACTTGTGCGATGGTGTATATATATCATTGTTGTTGTTTTAAACTTTTTGTATGCACTAGTAGACTTGTGGGATGGAGATGACTTGTAGATACATGTGTGCACTATAATATATCATGTTGGGAAATTTTTGTATGCAATAGAGTTCTGTATATATATATATTATTGTTTAAATGCAGGGAACTAAAGAAAACAAATTAAAAATAAAGAAACAAAGAGCTTTGCCGTCGGCAAGCTGACGGCAAAGAGGACACGTGGCGACAGCCTGTGCAATCTGGGTTGTGGCAGTGACCATTTGGGTTGGCTGGCTGCCGTCAGCCCTCCATAAGCCGACGGCAAACTGCTGACACCCGGGCCCAGGCAAGGGCCTTGCCGTCAGCCGAACGGCTAGCTGACGGCAATGCACGCCGTTAACTCAGCCCACGGGGGTTAAGTCAGAGTTGCCCGTACGAGCGGCTTTGCCGTCAGCCGGTACAAAAAGGCTGACGGCAAAGGCTTTGCCGTCGGTCGATCTTAAGCTGACGGCAAAGCAGCTCACTGCCGACTGATGAGCTGACAACAGGTTTGCCGTCGTGGAGCTGACGGGAAAGGCTTTGCCATCAGCTATTCATATGTTTGCCTTCAGCTTTGGCTGACGGCAAAACTCTTGTTTCATGTAGTGTACTCTAATATCCTACCCCTCAGAAGAGTAGTGATCCATCTAGTAGCTAGAGTTCTCAACTAATTTTGTAGGTCTTGAAAATAAACACGGATTGCCCTAAATACGACATCTATCACTAATAGGCTAAAGCTCTTGACACCAAAAGTCCAAACATTAATCAAAGCAATACCTCAAAACTATTGCAAGTTACTACTACAAAAGAATAGCAACCTCAAATGGCAGGGCTACTGTGGAATTCTTTCAGAGACGGAATGGGTGTTTCTCAGGAAATCCAAATGAAGTTTGATTTAGCTATCCTCCTATCTCCTGTGGATGGATTGCAAGATCTAGATGCACCATTCACTCAAATTTGAATTGACTCTATTTTGAAGGACATGCCTGTGGATAGAGCACCTAGGCCTGATGGCTTTAATGGTTTGTTTCTGAAAAAATGTTGGCCAATCATCAAATCTGATTTCATGGACCTTGTTAATCAGTTTGCTTCTGGTAATTTAAAGTTGGAATGCTTGAATGGATCCCTTATTGCTTTGATTCCAAAGATGCTTGCTCCTGTATGCCCTAATGATTTTAGGCCCATATCTCTAACAAACACTTGCCTCAAGTTCTTGACTAAACTTCTGGCTAATAGACTTTAGAAAGTCATTCTGAGATGCATCCACATGAATCAGTATGGATTTCTCATATCAAGATCCATCCAGGACTGTATTGCCCGGGCTTTTGAATATATTCACCAGTGTAAGCAATCTAAGAAACCTTTGCTCATTCTCAAAATGGATTTTGCTAAAGCATTTGACACAATTGAACATGAGGCCATCTTCAAAGTTCTTCAGCACAAAGGTTTCTCCGATAAGTGGATTGGATGGATCAGGGATATCATGTGCTCTGGATCATCTTCCATTTTGTTAAATGGAGTTCCAGGCAAACAATTTTACTTCAGAAGGGGGGTCAGGCAGGGTGATCCTTTGTCCCCTTTACTTTTTGTGTTGGCAGCTGATCTGCTACAATCTGTGGTGAACAACATGTTACACAATGGCATTTTATCCATGCCTATTCCATCTCATGATCCATACTTTCCCATTATTCAGTATGTGGACGATACCATCTTAGTGGTCCCTGCTGAAGAGAGACAGTTGCTGGCACTGAAAGAGACGTTGAATGATTTTCACCTTTCAACTGGGCTCAAGGTAAACTTCAGCAAGTCATCTATGGTTCCATTAAATGTTTCTGTGGAGGATTCTTCTAGCATGGCTGCTGTTTTGGGTTGTAGCATTGGACAACTACCTTTCACCTATCTGGGCTTGCCTTTGGGCACCACTAAACCCACAATTCAGGATCTGATGCCTCTGGTTGACAGGATAGAAAGAAGATTTTTTCTGCTAGCTCTGCAATGCTTAATCAAGGTGCTAGACTGCAGCTTCTGAACTCTGTCATATCCTCCATGCCCATTTATTTTCTTGGTAGTCTAGCTATCCCTCAGGGTATCTTCAAACAGATTGAACGCATTCAGAGGCAATGTCTGTGGAGGGGTAACTCTGAAACACCTAGACAATCTCTTGCTGCTTGGATTTGGTCTGTATGTTGGATATGTGCCCTAGAGGCAAATTAATAAAGATATTTGTCACATATCTATTTGTTCATAATACGTTATATATTGTGCTAGAAACTGTATTAAGCAGAAACATTAATACACGTGTGATATATAACAACCTGGTCCCTAGTTAAACTCCGGCATACTAGTTCATTGGGCAATCGATGATCAAGGTTTCCTGATCATGAGAACATAATAGTCTATTGACAATGAGGTCATATCATTAGGAGAATGATGTGATGGACACACACCCACCTTAAGCATTGCAGTGTGATCAAGTCACATAAGTTCAGCATTGCGATGACTTAATAACATAGTGACTGAATCCTTAGACCGTGATGATCATACATAATTGCTATCTATTAGGATGCTTTGAGTGCATTAACCGTTACACTGAAACATGGTAACTGAAAAGGTGTATCTTGGGTATTCCGAAGTAGATATGTTGAGGAGTATGAAATAGATCAGAGCGGGATTTTTCAATCCGAGTGACAGATAGATACTCTGGGCCCACTCGGTGGTGTTGCATCAATAGCTTGCAAGAAAGTGACTAGGTCACAAGAGATGTAATATTCACAGACGAGTAAACATGTTATGTCGAAGACGAGGAAGAACTAGGTATTGGATACCGACGATCATACCTCGGATAAACATATTACCGAAGCACAAAGGGATAAAGTCATATTGTTAATGGTTCAACAGCGATGAAGTTTATTCGATGGAAGCGTAGGGGCACATCAAGGATTGTAACCAGATCCCACATGATGGTCATTGGTCAGAGAGTGTCTCGATCATGTCTAATGTTTCCCAGACCGTAGGGTGTCACACTTAAGGGCAATCGATGCATTAAGGATTGATTCGGGATCATCGGTGAAAAGAGAGAAAACACCGAAAATGTACCGGGAGGTGTCGGAAGCTGTTCTGGATATTTTGAAAGGTTCAAAATAATATATATTAATGTTTAAATATGTTTTATTATTTAATTGACAGAATTAAATATTAAAAATGATTTAAATAATTAATTAAAAAGGTGAAAAGGTATTTGGGCCTTAAAAGGCCCATGAGGGGAAAGGGGAGCCTCCCCCCTTGGGCTTGGCGCCAAGGGAGGGGCCCATCCCCCCTCCTAGCCGCACTACTTCCCCCCTTGGGGGTTTAGTCCCACATGGGGGAAGGGGAGGGGGTGGAGCCCCTCCTTGGCCTATATAAGGAGGGGTGGGGTGCCTTTTTCAACATAACATTGAGTTTCTCTCTCTCTCTCTTTCTACGACCTAGAGCGGACTCCCCTGGTTTGGAGTTTTCACCTGGTTGGGGGTTTCACCATCATCCGGACGCCGTCGCGCTGCCGGAATCGGGATTCAGATCAATCTTCTTTCCGCTGCTCTTCTGGTTCGGAGCCCGGAGGGACGTCGGTTGCATCGTACGTGTATAATCCCGCGAGGCACTACACATGTGGTGCTACTTCATCGTCGGAGGTTCTTCAACACGACAGGGAGGTCTTAGGATCAGAGTCTACGCCAACCACGTTCGAGGAATGTTTCCCTCTTTCGGTCTTCAAAGGTATGAACACCGATTCCTTCCGTTACATACATCAGCATAGCATAGATCTTGGGTTCGGGACTCGTAGGTAGGAATTTTTTTGTTTTCTGCGCCGATCCCCAACAGCTAATTACTAGAGCTAGGTGATGGTCTCGACAGAATGTTGGGATCATCGGAGTTCTACTTAGTTTTTCCCAAATAGGTAGGCTATGGGGTGGTGTGGAGTTTTTCTAATATCACTAATACAATCCCAACCCATATGAAGATAATAGCATGATATAATATACATGATAAAAAGGAAAGTAAAAAAATGGGTAAAGCGAAGTTTGAGTTTTGACGGTGGCTTGCCTTCGTCGACGGTGGTCTCCTGGTCAGTCTCGGGGGAAGCTTGGAGGTAGTCTTGTCCTGCAGGGTCAATCGTCTCGTCTACACGTTGCGAAACAAGGAAAATCATAATATTACAACGAGGCAATAGCAAGCACAACATCACTCAATTTTACAAACAAAGACACAGGCAACAAAGGACAAAACAATTTTCAAGGTTTTCTATTTACTAAGATTTAAATTTTTTTTAAAAAACTCAACAAGGTTAAAATTTATAGCACGACATTGGAATTTTTTTAATAAGATTATTAAAACAAGATTATATTACAACAAATCTTAACTTGACCATTGTTTTTCACTCAATTTTATCACTAATTTCTTTTTAAATAATTTTATTTTCATTAACTAAATGCATATCAAAATCCTACTGACAAAAGGCTTTTTTAATAATTATCTAACAAATTAATATTACTAACAAACAATTTAAGAAAATTTAACTAGCATTGAAAATAATAATAAAAGGTCACAAATTTAATTAAGCAAAACAAAATTCTACACATGCAGAAAAATAAAGCATAAATCTATGAACATCACAAAAGTTTATTTCATATTTTTCTGAGATATATATATTTTTCTAATATTCTAAAGGTTTTTCAGATTTAAAAAAAATAAAAGGGGTCAGCAGGCCGGCCTGGGCTAACCGGCGCCCACATGTGCTTGCCTCTAGTGGGCCGAGCCCGCGCAGCGGCTGCTGTGTTTTTGTTTTTGTTTTTTTCTTCTTTTTTTTTAATAAGCGAAGGGGTACGGGCCTTTCCTGGCCGTTGGATCAAGTATGATCTGACGGCCAGGGGCCGTCTTCTTCCCACGGACAGGCCAGTCGGCCTGGGCACTGGCCATGGCGGCCAGGGGCGAGCCGGACCTCGCAGGCGGCCCTCCGGTGGCCGGCGGACGGCGGCAAGGGGCGGGGGAGAAGCGGCCAGGCGTGGGGGGTCCATTTTCCTCCAAACACATGGCGCTTGACGTGGGAAAACGCGGGCGACCAAGGCGGAGAGGAGAGGTTCGGGAGATCATCAGAGGCGTTTCCGGCGGCGGTTGGCGGCGAGGAACGGCAGCGGAGGTGCGGCGGGGCAGGGGCAACCCGTTTTTGGCGTCGAAAGAGCTCGATACAGTTGCGAACGGCGGTGGCTTGGGGTAGACCGTCGGGTCCAGTAGACGTGGGCGGCGACTCCTCCTTGTCCTTGTCGCCGGCGGCTCATTCCGGCGTCGGCTCCGGCGTGGGACGGAGAGGGGGCTCGCCGGCCGGCCCTCTCCTCCTCCCTTCTCTTCTCCTTCTTCCTTTCCTTCCTCCTACTATTACTTCCTTCTTCTCTGATCTTCTGCTACTACTCAGGCCGGGGTGGGGAGTTGGTGTGGTGAGTGGAGTGGGGAGAGGGGAGCGATGGGGAGGGGGTTTATATAGGACGAGAGAGGTGAGGGCGAGGCGGGAACGTGCGGGAGGAGAGTGGGGATGGGGTTCGGCCCGGGTTCTTTTTTCATACAAATAAAACCAGTTTTGCAAAAGTTTTACCTCCGGTTTGGTTTAAATTTGAAACGAAATTTCAAGTTCAAACCTCCAAAATAATTTATAAAACTCCTGGAGTAACATCCTAATTTATTTAAAAAAATTAGAGAATTTTTTTATTATGTTTATAATATTATTACTATTATAGTAATAGTAATAAATTATTTAGCCCTTTTTATATCTTTTAATTAAATACTTTCTGCTATAGAGGTATTTTTAGTTATTTAAATAATGAATTTCTATGCAAGCAAAACTTTATTTGCTGAAAATATTAATGATGCAAATCTGCTATGGTGGTGATATGTTGGTAGATCAATATGTGTGGTATGTGCTAATTATTTTTATTGGTTTATTCTTTTTGGCATGACCAGGGAAAACAAAGCAAGGCATCAGCACAAGGCAAGAAGATAACAAGCATGACATAGCAACAAAGCATAAGGCAAGCATGGCAAGGAAATTTTATTTGCATCACATCACAACTTTAGCAAGTTTTTGTTACCCCTAAATTTAGCATAAAAGTTGGGGTATGACACTTCACACTATAGAACTTGGCTTGCATATTCCAAGGATGAGCCTCCTCAAACGATCTCTAGGTCTTCATGAGCGAGCAAGTTAGATGCACCCCCAATAGTTCCATTGGAGAGCTTTCCTTAGCTCATATGTTCATCCGTTGCATGTCAATCCCTACTCCTCACTTCATATCTATCATTTGGCCTTCTCGCCTATGATTGTCCTCATTGATGTGAGCCTTTCTCACCCTTTTTGTCTTCCTCCTCCACCATATTTCTCTCTTTGCCATCCTAAGTGTCAACTCTCGTGCTTACGCTCATCCATTGCATGCGTGCTCAAAATATTGAAAACGAGTGGATCAAATTGACTTGTACCTGGCTAGTGGTCTGGGGATGAGTCAAGATAAGATTCCAAAGAAGACCAAGTGTGAAACTTTAGTAGATTGAGTTCTCAATTTTTTTCTCTCGTATTCCCAAATCCCCTTTCTTGCACGCAAACACCATTTGGAGACATTCGAGTCACGGAGAGCTAAGAGCTCTTGCACCTAATGTTCTTTCGTTGCTTGTGTCAATGCTAATATAGACTCTTGCCTTTTATGACTTGAATTGAATCACATATCTTGATTGCTTTACTTTCAAAAGTTCTTATATGGTTGCTAACATGTCACCACAGAGATTATGCTTATTATCATTTACCTACTCGAGGACGAGCAGGAATTAAGCTTGGGGATGTTGATACGTCCCAAGAGTATCTATAATTTCAGCTTGCTCCATGCATGTTTTGTGTGATATTGCTATGATCTAGATACACTTTCATACACTTTTGATCATATTTGGACTAACCTATTAACTCAATGCACCCCAGTGCCAGTTCCTATTTTCTGCTGTTTTTCTATTTCAGTTTTCCCCCATATAAAAAGTGCTCCAAAAATTCGGGAAAATCAGATAAAAAATCAGCGTGTCGGAACCTTCCGCAGTCCTGAAGGAGGACCAGGTGGGACCCACCTGGGCCCCAGGCGGCCACCTGGCGCGGCAAGGGGCTTGGCCGCGTCGGGGGGGCCTGGGCCCCTTGCTACCCCCTTCGCCTATATATTCCCCGTGAAGCGAAACCTCCGAAGACAGAACCCTTTTTTCTGATCTCGCGTCTGTTCCAGCGCCGCCGCGCTTCCAAGATCGGGAGCGCCAGCAGGACCCTTCCCAGCACCCTGCCGGAGGGAGGATTGACCTCCGGGAGCTTCCCCTCCACCTTGGACGCTTCCCGGATGTGCCGTGAGTAGTTTCCTTTGGACCATGGGTCCGTGATCAGTAGCTATGTGATGTTCTCCTCCCCTCTTTGTTCTTCATTGTTTAGACCTCGTGAGCTGCCCTACATGATCGAGGCACATATGTAATTTTCTGCTGTTGCTATGCTGAGTTTGCTGGGATCTGATGGATTATGAGATTATGTTCAGATTGTGATTGAGTAATATATTTGGTTCTTATCTTTTATATTTTTGTTCCTAATTAATTCTTGCATGTTCTCCCTTACTGTTTATTGCTTTGGCCAAGTAGTAGGTAGCGACTCCAAGAGGGAACGTTATGCTCGATTGTGGGTTCATGCCCCCTGATGA
This sequence comes from Bromus sterilis, assembly GCA_950022295.1. Lineage (NCBI taxonomy): Eukaryota > Viridiplantae > Streptophyta > Magnoliopsida > Poales > Poaceae > Bromus > Bromus sterilis. Next base: position 273,680,394 of record OX465599.1, on the reverse strand, counting down.
CACGCTTGAGTGACAGCAACAAGGGGGAAAACAACGGTGCTTGTAACCGCGGTTGCAAGGATTGTTTACTTTATGCAAAGTGCTATTTAATGCAGTTGTTTGTTGCTTTGGGTTTACACTTTGGGTGGGGCTCGCAATTTAATACCAGCGAGGTTTTCTGGATAGGCATCTCCAGGTGGATGATTAGTAGTAGATGCATTTGCATTTCGGTCTACTTATTTTGGCGTACTTCCCATGCTTTTGAGCCTCGTCCTTTCTTTGTAGCATAGTTAGCATTGTGGTGCATTTTAATCCTGTGAATTGCCCATCTGTAATTTGTTTACCTCGCATAGCATTTTTATCGCCGTTGGGAGAGAGACATCACTAGTGAACATCACAGGACCCCGATCCATATTCTCATCACTGTTTACAAGCTCATTTATTTTCCTGCATTTACTTTTCAGCTGCAATTATTAGTATCTTTTTATCTCTTGCGTTTGACCCTTTGTAAACAACAAGGTCGGAGAGATTGACAACCTCTCTGTACTCGTTGGGAGAAAAATTATCTGTGTCTGTGTGCAGGTCCACATCAACCGTCAAACTTCTGGCGCAGTTGCCACCTACTTATCATCTCCGAAGTCCTACTGTAGACATACCTTGGTATCTTCACCAAGGGAAATTTGCCGCTACACTTCATCTCACCTTCCACTTGGGGTAACCAACGAGGAGAGAGCATCACGCGCCAGGGGGCGCCTGGGCCCCCCGGAGCTCCTCTCCGGCTCCGTTTAGGCTTGGAATTTTCATAATTTTGCAAAAACCCCGTAATATGGAACTTTTATTGATGTTCGCGATGTTTCCTTACCGTAATACATACCTTTTCTTATTCTGCTTCTGCTGGTGTCTGAAACAGGGCTGCAACATATTCTTCATGAGTTGTTTTGTGTATCAAGTTCACATCAACATTGAAAGGGTCTCCTGCCATGTAATGCTTGAGTCTTTGCCCATTCACAACTTGAGCTTTGGTGCCTTCAAAATTGTTAATCTTGATTGCACCATAGCGGTAGACTTCTTCGATATGAAATGTCCCTTCCCATCTGGAAAGTAGTTTACCTGGAGAAAACCTGAAACGAGATCTAAACAAAAAAATTTTATCACCAACATTAAATTCACGTTTCAGAATCCTTCTATCATGCCACTTCTTTACCTTTTCCTTGAACATTTTGGCACTCTCGTAAGCTTCACTTCTCCACTCATCTAGAGAATTCAAGTTCATGAGGCACTTTTCACGAGCTAATTTTGGGTCAGCATTAAGCTCTCTAACAGCCTAGAAAGCTTTGTGTTCTAACTCTAATGGAAAATGGCAAGCCTTGCCATAGACCATCTTATACGGAGACATGCCCATGGGGTTTTTTGTAAGAAGTTCTATATGCCCACAAAGCATCTCCTAACTTGTTTGACCAGTCCTTTCTAGAACTGTTAACTGTCTTTTGTAAGATCAACTTCATCTCTATATTAGTGAGCTCAACCTGCCCACTAGTTTGAGGATGGTACAGTGAAGAAATTCTATGATTGACATCATACTTGTCTAAAGCTTTTTTAAAAGCTCCATGTGCGAAGTGTGATCCTTCATCAGTCATGAGGTACGTTGGTACACCAAACCTAGGAAAATCACGTCCTTGAGCATTTTCAAAGATGTCTTGTGATCAGCACTTTCAGTGGGGATTGCTTCAACCCACTTGGTTACATAATCAACAACCACTAAAATGTGAGTGTACTTGTGTGAGGGAGGAAAATGACACATAAAATCAAAACCCCATGACGAGGATAAGCCTCAGCAAATCCCATAGTCAGGGACCCTGGGTTGATCATAGAGAAGGAACAGGTTGGATGATACTCGTCGGCTAACAGGAGAACCACTTCCTGCTCGATATTATTGCGTGAGGGGGAGATTACAAGGGAGGCCAAGGCGAGTTCTCGCAAGACCAGGAGAGAAGATTGTGTATTGGATGCCGAGACGTCTCCCCTCCCATCCTTTATCTATTAGGCGAGGTCTCGGGGAGTCCGTCCTAGATTACAGAGATAGTTTCCTAACCCTAGTCCTGCCTTGTGCGCCAAGTCGTGCCTTCCATCTCAGTCGTGGACTCCTACGTTGGTGCCTCGAAGGGACCAGTCGTTGGCCTGTCGAGGCTTCCGGCGGGCCTCCTGTCTTCATACACACCAGGTATCCTCACACACAGGGGTCGTGGGGTCACCCCCTCGTCAGTAGCCCCCGAGTGCCTGGGGGACTCGAAGAGTCGCGCAGGGACTCAAATTCGTCGCTTGTTTTATCATCGTAGGCGCAGCATAGCTGCGGGTCGCTGAAAGTTTTGAGCCATGACAATACCTGTTTCGAGGGACTGCTAAGATGAAAGGGACCAAGGAGTCGACTGGTCGAGCCTTGGTGAATTGCGCTAGTGGAAAATACCGCAGTAGCCCAATCAAGCTCACGTCCCTCGACATGAACTTGGAATGACAGGTGTCTAGCAAAGTCATGCCGCTGCAGGTCTTATAGGATCAATTGCTGCCAGTCTAAGCAAATAGCCTGAGCGTGTTCGCTCGGCTCTTTCTATCATGCGAGCGCATGGAAAAGATCGGGAGTGAAGTCGCTCTGCGGCAGGTCCCGGCCCGGCCGTTCTGCGCAGCGGGGTCTTACCTACACGCTAAGCTTGCGTGGTATCTGGGTACAATGTGTCGTAGCCCATGTATTATTGTTTTTTGTAGAGGCACGGAGCCTGGTTAGCGATGCACCCACTTGGAATAAACAATCAAGTGAGCTATTAGTAGTCACTCGCGGAGCTTTTGCGTGCTCAGGCGAGGGGTCATATAGGAAAGCATCTGCTCGGAATGTCGTCGAGTGTGTGGGTAGTTTAGCTTGCTTGAGCTTTTGCGAGTAGTGACTCGAGCGCCTTTTGTCTTCGAGGTGAGGGAGCACTCCAACTATACATATGTGTTGTTTCCGCTGAAGCGAGTAGTCTTGCGAGTGCATTATCGCCTTTTGGGTGAGGGAGCACCCGAAACTCTGTAAGTGCGAGTGGTCTACTCGAGCATATCCTCATTTTCTGGGTGAGGGAGCACCCGAACTCTCCAGTTTTTGGTCTTTTACTTTTGTCTAAGATACTCCCGATGGGAGTAAAAGATTTTGGAGTCAGAATATTTTAGCACTGATAGATAAGTAACCTTTGCCAGTTGATTGTTTTTTTCCGATTGTTTTTATCTTGATCCGTCCTTCTTGATATGCCGCGTTGATGGTCCTTGTCATGCTATTTGATGACCTATGATGATGCTTGGTCTTCGATCCGTCGCGTCTTCTGGCCATTATGACGACTTGGACGCCGTGCTGCCCATTGGATTTCCAAGGTGTGTACGGGAAATAGGCGAGATTTGACACCTTCTTTAAATATTGCTGACCGTGTGAAGGCATCTTTTCTTGGAATTCGTAATGCCCGATGTGTTTGGTATTTGATTTAATGATGGCGCCCCTGGGCTTCTGTTTTTTTCCTGGTTTGCCCCTGGGCTGCGCTATAAATACCCGCTGTTTTATTGCCTGGTCTTGGTCATCCATTCTTCTCCTATCTTCTTCTTCTTCCCATGGCTCCCAAGCGGGGTGATGGTGCTTCTGCCCGAGGTCGTGGCCGGCGTGGTCGTGGTGGGCGTCGTGGAGCCGCGGCGACGCCCTCTTCGTCTTGTGCGGATGAGGGTGTTTGGCGCTATGATTTCCTTCTGCATATTCTTAGTCGCACTTCTACTCGAATCCCTCTTCCATTCTCATTTGCCTCCATGGTTTCTGAGCTCAATCTAAGGGGTCTGTGGCTTCGGCTTCAGGGGTGCGCTCGTCCTCCTGCGTGGGTTGAGATTTCTGTTGATGGCTCCTTCTTGATTTTCCTTGATGCTGGCTGGAGGTCGTTTTCACGGCAGCTAAACTTGCGTGATGGGGATAGTGTTTGCTGTCGTTTTGATGGTGAAGATACCCTCATTGTTCGTTCTTTTGATGCCAGCGGCAATCGTCTGGATCCATACTTGGAGGAAACAAGCAGTGACGGTTCCGATGGGTCGAGTGGTGGTTCGCCTGCTTCTCTTGTGACTTCATCTTCTGTCGGTTCCTCGGCTGGTGGTGCTTGCTCTTCTAGTTCTAAGGGTGAACTGGACGTCAAGCCGGTTGTCAAATGGATGCGTCAGTAAGCGAGGCGCCTATTAGAACTGGAGGACGGTGACTTGCTTCTTTGCAGGCTCAGTTGCTACTTTGTCTGTGGTGACGATCGTCTGGTTGTCGGACGAAAGTGCCAATTATCTCAGCATGAGCACACATGAAGTCATAATTCCCTGGGATAATTGGTATTGTAACCTGACTGGTAGCTACTCGAGTCCTTTTGTAATGAGAACTGTCCTCGACTCCTTTGTAATAGAAGTTGTCTTCGACTCCTTTGTAATGGAAACTGTTCTTTGACTCCTTTGTAATGGAAATTGTCTTCGACTCCTTTGTAATGGAAACTGTTCTTCGACTCCTTTGTAATGGAAATTGTGTTCGACTCCTTTGTAATGGAAACTGTTCTTCGACTCCTTTGTAATGGAAATTGTCTTCGACTCATTTGTAATGGAAATTGTCTTCGACTCCTTTGTAATGGAATTTGTCTTGGAAATTGTCTTCGACTGCTTTGTATAGGTTTTATCGGGTGCGCGGCAGCGCTCCCGATGGGAGTATCCCCCGAGGCTGCGTTTGATTTGTAGAATCAGGTGTAGCCTGTTAGTTTTTATTCATCTGGACCATCCTTTCTTGTAGCTGTTTTAGATGTTCCGAATTTTCGTCGGGTGCGCGGCAGCGCTCCCGATGAGAGTAGCCCCCGATTATTTAGGTGATCGTTTGCGATTAGGTGAAGACTAAAGGACTTTGCGTTTTCCGATACGATTCTCTTGTGAGAAATTTATTGGTGCCTTGGGTAGATCTTGCGCTCTGGCCCTCGAGTGTTTTTAAGTGAAGTCGCATTAGCGAGGATAGCGTCTCTCGGGGGGAGTTTATGCTCGAGCCCCCGAGTGCTTTTTTTAGGAAAGTCGCGTGAGCGAGGATAGCGTCTCTCGGGGGGACTTTATGCTCGAGCCCCCGAGTGCTTTTTTAAGGAAAGTCGCGTGAGCGAGGATAGCGTCTCTCGGGGGGAGTTCATGCTCGAGCCCCCGAGTTCTTTTTTAAGGAAAGTCGTGTGAGCGAGGATAGCGTCTCTCGGGGGGAGTTTATGCTCGAGCCCCCGAGTGATTTTTTAAGTAAAGTCGCGTGAGCGAGGATAGCGTCTCTCGGGGGGATTTTATGCTCGAGCCCCCGAGTGTTTTTTTTAAGGAAAGTCGCGTGAGCGAGGATAGCATCTCTCGGGGGGAGTTTATGCTCGAGCCCCCGAGTTCTTTTAAGTAAAGTCGCGTGAGCGAGGATAGCGTCTCTCGAGGGGAGTTTATGCTCGAGCCCCCGAGTGCTTTTAAGTGATAATGTTTGGGAAACACCATTTTATTTCTTCGGGAATTACATGGGTTGCCGGTCAGTACTGCTTCCGGTGCTGCTGTAATGCTTGGAGGGCTATGGGTAGAACAAGCGTATGTTCGCTACGTTCCATGGATTTCCCACGTCTTCCTCGGTCTTCGGGTTCTTCAACCTGTATGCGCCGCCTCCGATGACTTCCGAGATTATGAATGGCCCTTCCCATTGCGGGGCGAGTTTGTGCACTTTTTCTTGTATCAACCGCAAGACGAGGTCCCCTTTGCTGAAGGTTCTGGTCCACAGGCGACTGCTTTGATATGTGCGCAGCTTGTCCTGGTATCCTTTAGATCTTGTTATGGCTGTATCTCGTGCTTCGTCTGTTGTGTCTTTATCGTTCTGCAGTGCTTCTTCTGCTTCTTCCTCTTCGTACCCTGAGATTCGGGGAGCTCCAAATTTTAAGTCGTGCAGCAGTACTGCTTCTTCCCCGTATACCAGGAAGAAAGGTGTATATTGGGTCGAGCTGTTTGGGGTGGTACGCAGGCTCCATAGTACCGCGGGGAGTTCTTCTACCCAATTGCCTGCAGCTTGTTCTAGTGGTGCGAGGAGTCGTTTCTTTATTCCTCCGCATACTAGGCCGTTTGCTTTTTCCACTTGGCCGTTGGATTGTGGGTGCGCGATTGATGCGTAGTTGATTTTGATGCCCAGCTCTTGACAAAATTTTTGGAATTCTGATGCTGTGAAGTTTGTACCATTGTATGTGATGATGTTGTGTGGTACGCCGAATCTGAAGATGATTGACTTGATGAAGTTAACTGCCGTGAGGGCTGTTGAGCTAGTGATTGGTACTGCTTCGATCCATTTGGTGAACTTGTCGACTGCGACTAGTAGGTGTGTTCGTCCTCCTTTTGAGGATTTCTTGAGTGGGCCCACCAAGTCGAATCCCCATGTGGCGAATGGCCAGGACAGCGGTATAGTTTTGAGTTCTGATGCACGGGTGTGTGGCCTACTGGCAAACTTTTGGCAGGCGATGCAACGCCGCACGATATCTTCCACACTTCTCATGGCGGTCGGCCAGTAGAAACCTTCTCGAAAAGCCTTGGACACGAGTGCGCGACTGCTCGCGTGATGCCCACAGGTGCCTTCGTGAATCTCGAGCAGTAGGGCTTTGCCGTCTTCTTCGTCAATGCACTTTTGGAGAACCTGAGAGATGCTGCGCTTGTATAGCTGTCTGTTGATTACGGTGAATGCTTTTGATCGTCGATTAGGATTCGAAGAACGGTTTTGCCCAGGTTGGGCCTTAGGGTGCGGCTGGCTCTTCGACTTCGATTGCTTGGCTGCTTGTGTCGTCGCTGTGTTCGCGGCCGCCACCTGCGCTAGTTCATTTGTGTTGTCGGCCTCTGTGACTGTCTCGGGCGCCCCTGGCTTTGCTTTGATTGATCTTTGGCTGATGCTCTCGAGGAAAACGTCTGGTGGTACTGGACCTCGAGTTGATCCGATGTTCGCGAGCTCATCGGCCTTCGTGTTATTTGCTCTGGGGACGTAGTTAAGTTCGCAGCCGTCGAATCCTCCCTCTAGTGTGTTGCAGAGCTTCTGGTAGGCCATCATGTTGTCCGCGACTGCGTTACAGTCCCTCATCGCCTGCTGGACGGTTAGGTTGGAGTAGCCGTGGATTGAGAGGCGGATGGCGCCGCAAGTTTTTTCCATGCGCATGCCATGGAGTAGTGCCTCGTATTCTGCTTCGTTGTTGGAGGCATTGCTGAAGTTGATCTGGAGGACGTATTTGAGCTTCGTTCCTTTGGGTGAGACTAGTTTGACGCCTGCTCCGGCTCCTTGCTGTCTTTTGGACCCGTCGAAGAACATCTTCCATGAGTTGGAAATTTCTGGGGGACCTGGTGTTTGGACCTCTGTCCACTCGACCAGGAAGTCTGGGAGTACTTGGGATTTGATTGTTGTTGGGTGTTTGAACTGCAGATCTCGTGGGCTGAGCTCGATGTTCCATTCAGCGACTCGGCCGGTCGCTCTGGGGTTGTTGAGGATGTCCGCGAGTGGTACACTGCTCATGATTGTGATGGGGTGTCCGTCGAAGTACTGCGATACTTTTCTTGAGGTCATGATAATGGCGAGCAGTAGCTTCTGGTAGTGCGGGTACCATTGTTGGGGCTTTGTGAGGAGCATACTTAGGTAGTAGATTGGCCTTTGTATGCTCTGGACTTTGCCTTATTCTGCGCGCTCGACGACGAGCGTCGTGCTGACTACACTGCTGCGTGCTGCTATATAGAGGTACAGTTTCTCCCGCTCTTTGGGTACCGCCAAGGTTGGTGGAGTCGAGAGGTTTTATTTAGGTCTGCGAATGCATTGCGGGCTTCCTCGTTCCAATCAAAATTTTCTCCTTTTCTGAGCAGTTGGTAGAACGGTAGGGTCCTTTCTCCTAGCCTGCTGATGAAACGACTCAGCACTGCGAGTCTTCCTGTGAGCTCCTGCGCGCCTTTGATGTTGGTTGGCTTTTGCATCTTGGCTATTGCTTGGACCTTTTCGGGGTTTGCTTCGATTCCTCGGGCGGAAACCATGTACCCGAGTAGTTTTCCGGCTGGGACGCGGAACACGCATTTTTTGGGGTTGAGCTTGATTCTGTACTTATTGATGGCCGCGAATGTTTCGCGGAGGTCGTCGAGTAGAGTGCTTGCGCTGTAGGTTTTTATGACGATGTCGTCTACGTAGACCTGGACGTTTCTGAAGGGAATATGCCCGAGAGGCAATAATAAAGTGGTTATTATCTTATTCCATGTTTATGATAAATGTTTATTTTCATGCTATAATTGTGTTAACCGGAAACGTTAATACATGTGTGTTTAATAAACAGAGAAAAGGTTCCTAGTAATGCCTCTCTTTATACTAGCTTGTTGATTAACGGATGATCAAGGTTTCCTGATCATGAACATTGGATGTTGTTAATAACAAGGTCATGTCATTGGAGAATGATGTGATGAACATACACCCACAGTAGTTATAGCAATACAATCATGTCATCAAAGCTTCTATTGCTGTATCAAACTTTCACGAAGTAACCCTAATCCTTAGACCATGAGATCACGTCAATCACTGACACCGGAAGAGTACTTTGATTCCATCAAACGTCACACCGTAACAGGGTGATTATAAAGGTGTCGTTGGGTACTTGGAAAGTGTTAGTTGAGGCTCGTGGATCAAGAGTGGGATTTTTCCATCCAGATGACGGAGATATATACTCTGGGCCCTCTCGGTGATATCACATTGACATCGCTTGCAAGCACGTGACTGGCTCACGAGGATGTTATATCACGGAACGAGTAAAGAGTACTTGTCGATAACGAGATCGAACTAGGTATGGAAGATACCAAATGATCGGATCTCGGACAAGTAAAATATCGCGAGACAAAAGGAATTGGTTACGGAGTTTTGGTTCACACGATCACTAGTTCATCGTTGAGTAAGTGGGAGTCATCATGGATCTCCAGATCCCGCTGATGATTATTGATCAGAGAAGAGTCTCTGTCATGTCCATTTTATTCACGAACCGTAGGGTGACACACTTAAGGATTCGTTGACGCGTTTGAGTGGATACGGAACGCCGGAGAATATACTGGACAGCACATGGACTGTTTTGATAAAACTGCTGGAATAGTTTCGGTATATGAAAATAGTGCAAGGGGATAATTGTTAATGTGTTCATTGAATGAAGTGTTCATCAATGAAGTACTCATTAAATGAAGTGTTCATTAATTTGAGTGACATTAAACAAGATAATTAAAAGTGTTTTAATGTGATAAACTCTTGGAATTTTGAGTGGAGAATTATGGAAGTTATGGGAATAATGTGTGACCCTTTGTTTTTGTGAGTGGAGAGTCCACCCACATGATGAGGGGAGAGGTGGGGGCACCTCTTGGGGCGTGCTACCCCTTGGGGGCTGCCTCCCCCTCCTATATATAGATGGGTGGAGACCCCTCTACACACTCATTCCTCCATCTCTCATATGCCCTTTGGTTGGCATCTTCCTCCCCTTGCTAGCTGATCCAGTTTCACGAGTACGGTGCTTAGGCGAAGCCCTGCTCAAGATCTTCTCTACCACCACCACCACTATGTTGTAGTGCTGCTGGAGTTCCCGAGGATCCACTACTTCCGCTGCCCAACTGGAGCAAGGGGCGGAGGTCGTCACTGATCTGTACGTGTGACCGACTACGGAGACGCTGCCCGTTCGTGGCGTCAAGTCTTCATCACGACCTTGAGGTCGGCGAGTGTTCGACTACATCACCCACGAGAATAGTTCTCGTTAAATCTTTTGGTCTTCGAGGGTGAGTCCTTCTCAAACCATTACAAGTGATCTTCTAGATGTGATCTTGGCTGTTACAACCGTAGGAAAAATTTTGTTTTCTATGCAACGTACCCTTCAGTTTCTGCCGATTTGGTCTCTCAAACATGCTTGCATCATTCGTTGGTACGTGGCTCCGGCGTTTTTCAGACAAAAGGGCATTGTTTTGTAACAGAACACGCCGTAGGGGGTGATGAACGAGGTGTGTTCTTTGTCTTCTTCCTTCATCCTGATCTGATTGTATCCTGAGTACGCATGGAGGAAGGATAGGAGGTCGCATACTGCTGTAGAGTCGATTATCTGGTCGATTCTTGGCAGGGGAAGTGGTCTTTCGGGCAGTGCTTGTTGACAGGCCCGTAGTCGACGCACATCCTCAGTACGACAGTGTCTTTTTTAGGGACCAGGACTGGGTTTGCAATCGAGTTTGCTTTCTTCGTCTCCCGGATGAATTGTGCGTCGAGTAGTCGGTTGATTTCTTCTCCGATTGATCTGCGCTTGGGTTCTGAAAATCGTCGTAACTCCTGCTTTACTGGCTTAGTGTTTGGCTTGATGTGGAGTGGGTGTTCTACAAATTCTCGCGGTATTCCGGGCATGTCGGCTGGGCACCAGGCGAAGATTTCCCACTCTTCGCGAAGGAAACTGATGAGCGCGGATGCTTCTTCTTGTAGGAGGTGGGCGTATACGCGGACCGTCTTCTCTGGGTCCGTTGGGTGAACCTGGTGGGTGATTGTGTCGCCGTCGACGCTGAAATCGCGGCCGAATTCGTTTGACTCGCTTCGGCTCGCCAGTGGAAAAAAAATTTGTCCGTCACCATGGCTATTTCTTCGAGTTGTTGTTGGTCTCCAAACGTGTCGGAGACTTTGTGGAAGTCGTGCGATCGCATTGGTCTGATTTGGTGAAGCTTCCATTGAGTGTGATGACTCCTGCGGGTCCTGGCATCTTGAGTTTGAGATATGCATAGTGCGGAACCGCCATGAATTGGGAAAATGCTGGTCGCCCGAGTATGGAGTGATACTGCAACTGCCAGTCGAGCACTTCGAACTCGAGGACTTGTCTTGCGAAATTGCGCTTGCTGCCAAAGATGACATCAAGCTCGATTGTTCCGATGGAGGCGACTTCTTCGCCTGGGACTACGCCATATATTTTGGTGCCTGACTTCTTCCAAACTGAACGTGGGATCAGCATCTTGTGTAGGGTGCTGGTGAAGATTATGTTTAGGCTGCTGCCTCCGTACATGAAGTGTCTGTCCATGTCGTAGCCTCCGATCTGGGCGTCGAGGACCAGGGGTGCATGCTCCGGCCTTGGGACTGCTGGCGGGTGGTCGTTTTGAGAGAAGGTGATGTTGGTCTCTGCGCCACACAGTTGGTAAATTTCTGCTGTCCTTAAGCCCTGGGCTTCTCGGGTCTGCAGGGTGTAAGCGTCCTGCTTTACTTTCGAGGGTATTCCTTCTTGGATCATGCAGACTCGTCCGTGGGACGTAGGATATTTACTTTCTGTACTTGGTGCCGGTGACTGCATGTTTCTTCCGGTGCGCTTGGCTTCATGTTGTTTTTCCTCCTTGAGGCTGTTGGAGAGTTCGGTGAATAGGCGACAATCTCCTAGGGTGTGGCCTGCTCTGAGGCGTCCCCACCCGTCTTCGAAGTAGTGGATCGTGCAAGGTCCTTCCAGTTGCTCTCTGGCTGTGAGTTTGCTGGAGCCGGCGTGCCTTCTTCTCCTTGAGACTTGGAAAATATGCGAGTGATCTTCTGCACGGTCGTGGAATCTTGGGTCGAGCTCTATCCCATCGCTGAGCGACTGGTTCCGGATGAAGTTGGCGAATTTATCTGGCCTTCTATCTGGGTCTTAGTACTCGCCGGTCTGGGTTTCGGAGTCGCTGTCTTGTCGCACGGTGGGAGTCTGGGTGGCGGCGGGTCGTCGAGTGGCTGGCGATTCTTCTGCTGCACGTTGCGACTCTTCGAGTGGGATTCCCGCGTAGAGTCCTCGCATTTGCCTTCTGGGTCGTCGAGTTCTTTTCCGTCGGCGGTGGATCTGGCCGTTGTCGAGATGTTGGGATTGATTCGGCTGCAGACTAAGTGATCTTGATGGTGTGATGGAGATTCTTGTGGTGAACTTGAACTCCTCGAGCGGGTTAGATCTGGCTCTAGCCCTCGAGGTGTGATTTGCTGACGATGGAACCACCGAGATCGTGATTCCAACCTATGTAGTTCCCACATACGGCGCCAATTGACGAGGATCAGCCTCGGCAAATCCCATGGTCAGGGACCCTGGGTTGATCATAGAGAAGGAACATGTTGGATGATACTCGTCGGCTAACAGGAGAAGTACTTCCTGCTCGATATTATTGCGTGAGGGGGCGATTACAAGGGAGGCCAAGGCGAGTTCTCGCAAGACCAGGAGAGCAGATTGTGTATTGGATGCCGAGACGTCTCCCCTCCCAGCCTTTATCTATTAGGCCAGGTCTCGTGGAGTCCGTCCTAGATTACGGAGATAGTTTCCTCACCCTAGTCCTGCCTTGTGCACCAAGTCGTGCCTTCCATATCAGTCGTGGACTCCTATGTCGGTGCCTTGAGTGGACCAGTTGAGGGCCTGTTGAGACTTCCAGCGGGCCTCCTATCTTCATACACACACGGTATCCTCACACGCAGGAGTCGTGGGGTCACCCACTCGTCACCCCAGCAATGAAAAGGCTCAATCACTAGAGAGTAATTCATAGGCGTCTCATTTCTCCTACTAATATTACCAACTCTCTAACACTTATCACAAGACAAAACATAATTTCTAGCATCCTTAAAGAGAGTAGGCCAATAAATACCTGATTGGAGAACCTTATGTGCGGTCCTCTCATCGGCATGATGTCCTCCATAGGGACTATCGTGACATTGCCTGAGAATGTCCTTCTTCTCGTGTTCCCGTGTGCATCTTCTCACGGTCCCGTCCGGACCTTCTGTAAAAAGATGTGGGTCATCCCAAAAGTAATGCCTCAAATCGTGGAAGAACTTCTTCCTTTGATGAAATGTTAAACCTGGAGGCAAAAACTTTGCAACAATAAAATTAGCATAATCTGCAAACCAAGGATCAGAGAGAGAGATTGTACTTTTACAACAACTAGTTGTTCGTCTGGAAAGTTGTCGTTGACTAGAATGAGATCATGCGGTATATCTTCCATCCTTGAAAGATTGTCCGCCACCGGATTGTCTGCTCCTTTCCTATCGACAATCTGCAAATCAAATTCTTGAAGAAGGAGTACCCACCTGATGAGCCTTGGTTTGACATCCTTCTTTTTGATAAGATACTTAAGGGCAGCATGGTCAGTATGAATAATAACTTTAGAATCAACAATATACTGCCTAAACTTATCACAAGAAAACACTACTGCTAAGAATTCCTTCTCAGTAGTAGCATAATTATTTTGAGCACTATCAAGAGTTTTGCTAGCATAATGTATAACATTCAACTTCTTATCAACCCTTTGTCCTAAAACAGCTCCAACAGCAAAACCACTAGCATCACACATAATTTCAGAGGGTAAATTCCAATCAGGTGGTTGTACTATAGGAGCGGACATCAAAGTTTTCTTAAGAAGTTCAAAGGCTTCCTTACAATCTTCATCAAATACAAAAGGAACATCCTTCTGGAGAATATTAGTGAGGATTCTCGAAGTCTTAAAAAATTCTTTAATACATCTTCTATAGAAACCAACATGAACGAGAAAACTACAAATACCTTTGATGTGCCTTGGATAGGGAATCCTTTCAATAGCTTCAATCTTCTCCTTGTCCACTTCAATTCCCCTCTCGGAAATCTGGTGACCAAGAACGATCCCTTCGTTAACCATAAAGTGGCACTTTTGCCAATTAAGCGCTAAATTTGTATCCTCGCATCTCTGCAAAACTTTTTTAAGATTGTGGAGACAGTGGTCAAAGGAAGTTCCAAAGACGGAGAAATCGTCCATTAAGACCTCCACAATATCCTCACAGAAACCATGAAAAATAGCAGGCATACATCTCTGAAAATTAGCAGGTGAATTGCATAAACCAAAAGGCATACGCATATAAGCATAAGTACCGCAAAGACATGTGAAAGTGGTCTTCTCTTGATCGGCAGTATTGATATGAATTTGAGAGAAGCCAGAGTACCCGTCTAGATAGCAAAAGTGAGTGTTTTTGGACAACCTCTCAAGCATTTGATCGATGAAAGGCAGCGGGTAGTGGTCCTTCCTGGTTGATTTGTTCAACTCCCTATAATCAATACACATTCAATATCCAATAACAATCCTTTGAGGTATTAGTTCATATTTATCATTAGGAACAACAGTCATACCTCCTTTATTAGGGAACACAATGACCTGGACTTACCCACTTACTATCAGCTATAGGATAGATGATACATGCGGCTAGAAGCTTGAGAACTTCAGTCCTACCACGTCCTTCATCCTTGGGTTCAACCGTCGTTGATGATCAACAACTGGTTTAGCATCAGGCTCGAGATTGATAGTATGTTCGAAAATTGATGGACTAATTCCCTTAAGGTCATCAAGGGTATAGCCAATAGCACCACAGTTTCTACGAAGTGTCTCCAATAACCGCTCTTCTTCAAATCCTGAAAGGTTAGCATTGATAATGACATGATATATTTTCTTTTCATCTAATAAGCGTACTTGAGCGTATCGGGAAGCGGTTTGAGATCAAACACTGGGTCATCTTTTGGTTGTGCAAGGATTCCTAAAGGTTCAACCGGCAGGTTGTGCTTCAGGATAGCAGATTGCCTTAAGATTATGTCATCTAGCTCGTTTCTTTCCTGCATATGCATATAATTCTCGTGGTCCTCCATATATTGCTGCAACGGATCGTTAGGAAGAATAGCAATAGAAGCAATATCTTCAATAATTTTATCATTACTAGACAAATCAGTACCACGAGGCTGCTTAGAGAACTTAGAAAAGTTAAATTCATATGGCTCACCATTGAATTCAACAGAAACTTTACCTTTCTTGCAATCTATTATAGCTCCACAACTGCTGAGGAAAGGCCTACAAAAGATAATAGGGAAAAAACTATTTTTCACTGAACCAAGTACTAGAAAGTCGGTAGTATACTTTACCTTTCCACATAGGACTTCAACATCTCTCGCAATTCCAATGGGAGAGATAGTTTCTTTGTTTGCTAGATAAATAGTAGCATCAATCTCTTCAAGTTCATAGGGTGAAATCTCACCCATGATCTCCTGATAGAGTGAATAAGGAATAGCGCTAGCACTTGATCCCAACTCACATAGCCCATAATAATTATGATCTCCTATTTTAATAGATACAACTGGTGTACCTGAAATTGTGCCTTTATTCTTGGCTGTAACAATGTTAGTAGAGACAACAAAAAAATTTATATTGGAATTCAAAACATCATTAATAACTAGATCTTTAACCAAAGAAACTTGAGGATCGACCTTAATCTGGTCCTCAGGCTCGTTAGTTCTTTTCTCACTTTTATTTATTATTCCTGTCACAAAAGAGTGCTCCCTTATCCTTGCGGGAAAGGTTTTTTTTCATATATAACTGCAGGCAAAATAGGGTCAACAAGAAGGTAAAAACAAGCAAAGTAAGAGGTACTGAGGAGCAACAAGTGGCTCAATCCTTTTGAGCAAATGATAAGATTAGCAACTGAACTTATAAAGGCTAAAGCGTTCTTGAGGACACACGGGAGAGGTAGTCATGTACTTTCGCAATATTCTGTATCGGTACTATGTTTTGTGTTGATAAGTGTTGAGTGGGTGGATCTATGCTACTACACCTTCTAGACTAAGACAAGTGCACTCTTATGATTAAACACCTTGCAAGCATCCGCAAATACAAGGTAGAAATTAAGGAAAAAGCCTAACCACAACAATAAGATCAAGGATCCATTATTCCCTTGTGCAAAAGTTTGCGAACTGGGGTTCAGGTTTCTGTCACTCCGGCAACCCACCGTAAGGATCCTTTATACACAATGTATTACCCTAGGTCCTTAACAAGGCGAAGTGTTGTGTGTTAAACTCACACAACACCACTAGAGAAATAACAACACAACTTAAATATCAAACAACACATATTACTTCAACATCATATGACTACTAACAACTAGACTTCTCCCATGTCCTCAAGAACTAAAGTAACTACTCACAAGACATAAAATAGATCATGATCAGTGGTGATAAATATATGATAAACAATCTGGTCATAACAATAATTCTCCAAAAAAACTCAATAGCATTCACCACAAAGAGGTAATCAACACCGATAGAGTAGAGTCGATGGATAGTGCGGGTTACAACACAAGTTGCAATGGTGAGATGATGTGGGATGAAGATGGAGATGGTGCTGATGTTGGGGATGATGTTGATGATGATATCGATGATGCCCGTGACGATGGTGATGACGATGGCGATGATCTCCCCTTCCGGGAGGTGTTCTCCCTGGCGGAATCTGCCCGCCGAAGATGCCTTTTCTTCTCTATAGGTTTCCGCCACGTAGTGACGACGGAACTCACGAAACTCCTCTCTTTTTAGGGGTTTCGGAAGACGAGGGATATATATGCCAAAGGGGGGACCGGGGGTGGCCCCACGTGTCAAGGCGGCCACCTGGCGCGTCCACCAAGGAGGTCGCGCCCCCAGGGCGCCTGGGCACCTGGTGGACCCCCTCTGGCTCCTTTTCGGCGAGGATTCATTATTCTTCGTAAAAATATCCTCCGTTGATTTTCAGCTCATTGTCGGGACCCGGGATTAGCGTATGTAATTCCAGTCACGATGCAATCACATGGAGAGCCGAGAACCGTACCCACTTGTCTAAGCAGACAAGGCCAAGCACAGAACATTCTCGGTAAGCATCGAACGTGAGGGGTATCCCATCCAGGCCGGATGATCAACTGAGATGGGTCCTCATCGTCCGCTCACAAGTCTAAATGCTTATGGGTGGTGAATCCCATACTCATAGACAAGTCGCCTCAGCCATGTTATCGATTGAATCCTAACTCTTACATAGACTTACTCCAGCCCGATCACTTAGTCAGGGTCTAGGGCGGGCTCGATCATACAACAAAGTGTGCACGTGACAGAGTCACGAGCAATCGCATCATGATGCCCCAAGCCGTGCACATCTAAGGGCCACTTGGTGTATAAAAGACCGCCAGCCAGATCACAACTATGGTCTCAAAAACCCATACTAAGACATGCATGTTATAAACATACACGCAGCACACATGCCTAGTATGAACAGCAGGTATCATCAGATAACTCTACAAAGTACTTTTTATTGACTTACACATAGAGCATACAAAGATCACATGTCTGTGATCAACATTACATCATACAACGGAAGAAAATTAGGTCTGAGTACAGATAAGTTTAACAAATGGCTTAGAGAAGCCTTGTTCAACATAGATGCCCTTCCACGAGGGACCAGACTGCTGTCTGGAACTATACTACCAAGGTCAACGTCGAGCTTCACGAAGGTGACTCCATCGGGGTCTGGGTTTCCATCTAAAAAATAGAATAAGAAAACGTGAGTACAAAATCGTACTCAGCAAGACTTACATCAGAACTATACTACTCATGCTCAAGTTTCAAGGTAAAGGAGGTGGAGTTCAACATGCAGAAGTGCCAGCTTTGACTTGGCTAGTCCTGAACTACGAGTACCAGACTTGAGGTAAGAAGCGTACACGAGTCCACTACCAAGTCTCCAAACAATACACCACTATGGTTACTTCCTCGACTTCCCCACGAGGAAGCCCACCATAGCACTCACTCTTATCTTGCGAGTTTTAGAGTATCCATTCAAGTTGTCTATGATCAAGTAGAGGTATCCAAGTAGTCCATAACCGCGGACACGACTATTCGAATAGTTCATTAACCCTGTAGGGGTGTACATCTTCACACGCGTGTCATCACTTATCGCCTCGTTCTTGTCACCCTTCAAGCGGGTGTCGGACGTGGATGAAACCAAGGCACTATCCTCACATCACCTTCTCTAATCCAGGAGTCGACTACCTGAGTTTGGCACCGCTCGAGAGTCCGGACGGTTCCACGAAACGGACTCAGATAATGTAAGGGACCGAGACGCCACCTCTGCCAGATGGTTTCACTGCCTCACAGGTCCACCCACATATCTATATGATGGAATCTTTTCTTCATTCTTTTTCTATGCACATGTCAAATGGAAAGCCCGAATCTATTGTGACTCCTGGACCGGATCAGGTACGTAAAGAGGCCAAACGGGCTCCCATAAAACCCTACATGTGGTCATACTCTTTGTCTTGGATCACAAAACAGGAACTCGGGGCCTAGGGCAGTGTTCAACAAGACAACCCACTGTGTACTCCTACACAGCCTCTCATCGTTCACCTTTGTTTAGGGTGGATTCACCAACACGTTATCATCAGCATCACTGTGTTCATTCCATCCCGACTCACAATCATAACATCCTCATTGTATCACTAAGCAGCAATAAGCAGTAACAGTTGCAGGGGCCACATGCTCATCATTCAACTCGTAAATCTGCTAGGATTGTGGTTTGCTTAATACGGTGACAAAAAGATAGGTCATGCATCGGAATGGGTTCAACAATGCGAAAGAACGTGTCTCGGTGATCTCCTAAACATGCATAAGCGAGACTGAGAGGGAAGTAGGATTTTATAGACATGATCAATGGGGGGTTGCTTGCCTTGCTGACGATACACGGATCTTATCGGTGGTCTTCTCCTTCGGGGGTGATCACCGTCTCGGAAGCACTGTTACCGGCACAATCATCAACAAGAGGGGGGCAACATTGTAATAGAATGCATAAGCACATGTTTATGTTGTCACATGATGTGAATGGTGTTGATGTGACCTAGGTTCAAATTGCCACATTTTAATTGAAGTTGATTTGAAAATTAATTCAAATTCAAACTCAAAATGTTATTCAAATTAGGTCAACCTTCATTTGCTAATGTTTAATCATTGTAAACCATGTGATCATGTGTGTGATATGCTTCTGAAGTACAAGTGATCATATTTGCATTACAAAGGTTCAAGTTGAATTAGCATTTGAATTAATTCCAATTAAGCCAAATAGCAAAAGCTACTGGTCCCATTTTAAAATCAACTCAAACATGGTTGAAAGTTGCATATTTGGATAGAGAATTTTCTGCTGATCATTTTTCATATATTATTTGTCCAATTTGGAGTTAATATGAATTTTCTATGATTTATTGAAGTTTTGGCTATTTTCTGAATTTTTCTGATTTCTCTGGAATTATTTTAATTCAGAAACTGATTTACTGCGTCAATATGAGCTCACTGTGACATTAGGGGGGGCTGACTGGTGGGGTCGGCTGGTCAGTGACAGTGGGATTAATCCCTCTGTTAATTAAACAGAGAGGGGGTTTAGGGGGCTGGGGGGGCCCACTGTCAGTGGCTGGGTGGGCTGATTAGTGGTTAAGCTAACCACGGCCACGTCAGCGGGCTGCCGGCGTTGAGCCGCCGGTGCCATCCGAGACGGCGGCGTGCTCCTGGACGGCGGCTCCGGGCACGAATCGAAGCGCCGTGACCACCAGGATTCGCAGCATACCCGTGCGCATCTACTTGACAAGGCGGTTGCCACCAGCGTGGCCTAGGGCGACGGCGGGGTCTAAAGGTGCGGCGGCCATCGTCGGCTTCCATGGCGCACAGAGGAGGAGGAAGGGGGAAGGCACGGGAGAAGAGGGGAAAAGCTCACCCCAACGCGAGGAACACAGCAGTGCAGACGAGGAGACCGGGGAGAGTTCTACGGCGTCCAATCCCTCGCCGGAATCCATGGCGACCGGCGGCGTCCCGATGACGATGGCGTTGGCTGCTGGGGGCTAGAGCTCGAATTGGCGGTGCGGTACGACGAAGTCGGCGACGGCGGATCACTTGGACACCATGGCGAGGAAGAAGGAGTCTGGTGGCCGCGTGGTTAGCTCGGGGGCGCCACAGCGTGCTCTCTGCGGCGTCCAAAAACTTGACGACGGTGGCGCTGGAGGAAACAGAGAAGGGAGGGGAGAACGCGGGGGCCTCTGGGCGTTGCATGGCGCAAGGAGAAGGCTTGAGGGGGCCTCTAGACGTCTCTGGACGTCGAGGTGGCGACGGCGCGCTCCCAGGCCGCCACCGAGCTGCTTGCCCGTCGGTGAGGAAGGAGACAAGCGGGTGGAGGTGGGCTGGGCCGCCTGGTGGGCTGGGGGGGGGATAAGTTGGGCCACTTTGCCCTCTCTGTCCTCTTTTCTTTTTTAATTATTTCTGCTCTGTGTTCACTTTGATAAAACACATACCAAAGTATTTTTATAAATCCTCAAAACATTTATATGGCCTCATGAGACATGTAGCTAGCCACTCACAAGTTTTGGAGATTTTTGAAATTCATATAATTTGAATTTCAAATCAAATAGGGGTTTATTTGCTTTTCCAAGGCATTGTTTGAAAATTAGAAAATTCCATGAGCATGGGATTGATCCCAAACCACTTTTAAAATGATCAGCATCATTTATAGGAATTTTCTAAATGTTCAAAAGATTTTTGGAAAAAAGATTTTTATCTGGCTATTTAATAAAATTCTCTAGGGCTTTTCTTTTCCCCAATTCTGATTTTCTTTTGAATTTTTCACATGATGCAAAGGGCCACTCAAACCCTAGCACTTACCTAACTTGGGGTTGTGACAACTCGCCCCCACTCAAAAGAATCTCTTCCCGAGATTCAGAAGTCGTCGGGAGGAAGGTGGGGTACTCGGCACGGAGGCGGTCTTCTCTTTCCCATGTTGCTTCTTTCTCGGAGTGATGGGACCATTGCACTTTGAGGAACTTGATCTTCTGACGACAAGTGACACGCTCTGCGGAATCAAGAATACGAACAGGGTACTCTCGATTCTTTTCCCCAATTCTGATTTTCTTTTGAATTTTTCACATGATGCAAAGGGGCACTCAAACCCTAGAACTTACCTAACTTGGGGTTGTGACTCTCATTTGGAGATGTTCTCTTTCAGCAACTCAATGTCCACTTTTCTCCGCTGAATCCTGCGTTTACTGTTTCGGCACCGGAAAGTTGCAAACTGTGTAAAACAAGCCAAAACAACATAAGAATAGCATCATAGTGTAAAATATATCAATGAATAAGGGTGAATTACGATATAAAATATGTCAAATTTTGGACGTATCAACTCCTAATCCCTTTGTCCTATGATACTTTGTTTGTCCGAGGTTTGATCGTCGGTATTCTATACCTAGCCCATCCTTGTTACCGATAAGCATATTTACTCGTTCTGTGATATTACAACTCCGTGACCTAGTCACATGCTTGCAAACTATATGATGTATTCCCGCTCCGTCAGGGATGTCCGTTTGCTTGTGCGACCGCTTTTGGGCTGGTTTCAACGCCTTTTCTGGCCCGTGTTATCGGCTATGTGTTGGGTCCTTTGGACCACTCGGAATAAATTCACCATTGAACATGTTTTTTCCAAGCACCCGGTTAATTGACTTTATAACCTCATGGCCATTTTACATGTGTTAAAATCTCTGAGTAACGAGGAGGCTACGCGGGACCTGGAGGCGGTGATCGACAAAATCAAGGCGACGACGCTCTCCCTTTCCACTCTTCGCCGAGATTCCAATGCTTGATGCTTCGCATGCCTCGTCACCGCCATCCTTCCTTGGTCCTGCTAGCTTAGAGTTTATCACCGTGTGCCTACAGTTTTTGGTTGTAGCTTGCGTGCCGTGTTGTTTAAACTGCTGTTCGTCTCTCTTATTTCTTATCCCTGGAATTGTTGGTTGTCTGTCCAAACGCTATTTTGCCTGTGTGGCATTATTTATAAAACCGGGCCTCCCGCATTTTCTTTAAAAATAAAAAAAGTGTGTTATGGTTTTCAGCCGATTTCTAGCTAATTAATTTAGCAATTCTTTTTTTTCAGCATAGCAATTCTTTACTTCTTAATTAATACAGTTAAACCCATAGACTCTAGTAATAATGTATAGAGAAACAAGTAACATGAGACTAAAATCGTTGACAGTAATTGTCACCACGAAGCTTAGTTGCGCATACAAGTATCGGAACGGGCTAAGGGCGCACGAATGATACCGATCGACCTGATCAAACATGTACGGACGCTCAAGTTCAGCAGGCAAGCTGCTTGTTCATGAGCTTAATTCCCATGCATCTGGTGCGCATACACGGCTCGTCTGCCGTGTCCTTTATTGCGCGTACCCTCCCATCCGCCACCGGCCGCCTGGCCGTGGACGCAGTTGCCGGAGAAGCAGCTGCTGAGCTCCCTCATGAACCCGCCGCTGCCAGTGCGCGCGCCGGCACTCTTCAGCGACGCCGCGGCGGAAGCAGTAGCCTGATGATGATGATGATGATGATGGTCGCCGTAGGCCAGCTGCAGCTCCCTGTCGTCCTCGACGATCGTGTCGAGGCTCCTCGGCACCTTCCTCCGCCGCATTACCGACACGAGCTGCGGCGGCGCCACCTCCGTCACGAACCTCGCCGCCACCTGCGCCTTCGCCGCCATGCCGATCGACCACACACTAAAGAAATCTAGCGTACGTATATGTATAGCTAGCTAGCTTCGCTTGGCTTGCAAGCAAGAGGTGGCTTGTGGAATTGTAGCCTGCGTACGTCTTCGTTGCGTTGCGTGTGGCCGCCTCAGGGCTCATGGCGCGCCGCATTTATACTCGCGCCTAACCAGTAACCAGTAACCAACCATGCCATGGGCAGCACGGCAGCTTGAAGCAGACGTCGTCGTCGCGCGGCAGCTTCAAACGGACGTCGTCGTCGCGGCCATGACGGGCTCGCACAAGTGTACGGGTCCAGGAGCCCTAGCTCGCCAATCTCCGGTCCCCATGCATGCACGCACGGTGCCGCGCGCCTGTCCACGCAGCTTTCCGGCGAAAGGCGAGCTCGATGGCGCCATATCCAGGCCGCGACGAGCCAGCGTTCAACGTTGAGTTAATGCGGCTCCTGCTCGCCTTTTTGGTTTAATGGACGCATGCCGGAGCGCGCGCCAGAGCGACGACGACGGCAGGCCGGCGACGTGTCGCGCGCACGCGCGGCGTAGAGAGGATCGTTTCGTTTTCTATCGTTCGTTGTCGTGCATGCATTTGTATGGTTTTGCGGCTGGGGCTGGGTACGTGTACGCTGAAGGTGCTCTTGTCCGGCCGGCCGGCCGACGTTATCCAAATATGGAAGGGCGTCTGAGATGCACAGCGACGCCGTGCGCAGTCGGGCACGAAGACGGTATATATGCACGTCTAAGAATTACGTTTTCGTCTCAACCTTTTTTTCCATATATGGACGGTGATGAGACGGTGACTACTTGAAAAGCACTTGTTTACTCTTACGAGCGCATGCTCTCATGCTGTTGCGAGCCACTATGGGATTGAGCACATACGCCTACGGCCAAATGTCGGGAGCGTTGGCATAGATCTTAAGGAGGGGAAGGCAGCTGTGTGACCATCGTCGTAGGTGAATCTACATCGACGGTCGGCGTAAGAAATTCGTCGTCATATAAACCGAACGTACGACGGCGTTAGATGGCCTAACGGCACAAGACCTACGCTGACGATAATGTTGTCGGTGTACGTTTTTTCCTACAAAATAAAATAATAATTAAAAAATAAAAAAAAATTGAAAATAAAAAAAATCAAACGGAGATATGCGTACGGTCAGGTCGTTGGTGTAGCAATAAAAAAATTAAATATTAAAAATATAAAAAAAAAGATACGCCTACGGCCAAGACGTCGGCGTAGCTGACCACCAGGCCTACGCCTACGGCAATGCCGTCGGAGTACGTTTTTTCTACAAAATAAAAAATAATTAATAATAATTATTAATTAATAATTATCATGTGACATCAAAGTATAGGGGATAATAAGATTAATTCATCATTAATGTTTATTTTAATATAGGTTTATGTTAAAAATAATTATTTATTATTATTAATATAATTTATCATGTAAAATTCATTTTTTGTTATTTGAATTAATAAAAAATGGTCTAGTATTTTTAAAAATATATTGGTTCAAATTAACACTAAATAATTGGTAGGTTCTTCACGAAACAACCATACTTTTGGCACTCAGAAAAAAAAATGAATTTTCTGTGTAAATAAATGAAAACTTCCTTTGCCAAACTTCTTGCCCATTCCAATATGCAAACTTGCGCAAAATATGAAATGATTTGGAAAAACTATGCCTTGAAACTAGCTATAACATCGATCATTTGGCTTGAAAACTATGAATCTTCATACTCGATAGCTCATTTTGGGAAGACTTTTTAAAGATATTTATCATATTCCAAGTTAGTTGTTTTTCATGGTTAGTAGGACATAAATTAGGATGCAACGCGGAGATTTTACATTTTTTTGAATTGTTTAAGCCGGTTTCAAAATGCGCTCAAAACGGGGAAGGGGGCATGACCGGTGATATCTAGGGGTGGAATCTTGCAAAACTCTTGGTGTATCTCTAATGAAATGACTACTTTTGTACCTAGAAAAGATTTTTTTAATAAAGAGCAAACTATCAAGCACATGTAGTTCAAATTTGACCCCGTTCCAACTGAATCTGCGGAAATTTGTCTTTTTCAGAAGATTTATATAAAAAAATATTTTACATGGAAACTTTAGTCAATTATAAATAAAATATGGTCTAGTACTTTAAAAAAATAGAGTATTTCAAGTTGACATCAAATATTTGGTAATCCTTCACAAAAACTTCCTTTGGCAAACTTGTTGGCCAGTATAATATACACACATGTGCAAAATATGAGATCATTTGGGAAAACTATCCTTTTAAACTAGATATAACATCGGTCATTTGGCTTGAATATCATGAATCTTCATACTCGATAGCACATTTTGAAAAGATTTTTTTAAGATATTTGCCTTATTACAAGTTTGTTGTTTTGTATAGTTACTAAGACATAAATTAGGATGCAACGCGAAGGTTTTACATTTTTTTGATTTTTTTTAATTTTTTTTGTCGATTTAAAAAAGTGGTCAAAACGGGGGGCATGACCGCTAGGGATGAAATCTTGCAAAACTCTTGGTGGATCCCTGATGAAATGACTACTTGTGTACCTAGAAATGATATTTTTGAAATTTGACCCCGTACCAACTGAATCTGCGGAAATTTGTCTTTTTTAGGAGAGGTATATAAAAAAACATTTTAGATGGAAACTTTGGTTAATTTTAAATAAAATATGGTCTAGTATTTTACAAAAATGGAGTGGTTTAAGTTGACATCAAATATTTGGTAGATCATTCACAAAAAAACCCCTACTTTTGTCAATCGGAAAAGGAAAAATGGATTTTCAAAATTAAAAAAAATATTTTTTATTTTTTTTCAAAATATGAAAGGTAACCGATCGAGAAGTTTCAAAAAAATTCAAAATTTCATCACACCCTTGGACATCAACAAGGTCCTAGACATCAACAAGGTTTAACAGGATTAATATGATACATATATCAACAGGTGCATGTTAAGCGAGCTGGGGTTGGAATTGAATGGAACTTAGAGCATTCCAGCTGCGCCCCCAAGAGGCCCCCAAGCCGGCGCTGATGCCAAGAGAGTGTTAATACTCTTCAAGCCTCGTTGGTTACCCCAAGTGCAGGGTGAGATATAGTGCAGCGGCAAGTTTTCCCTTGGCAAAGATACCAAGGTTTGTCTCCCGTAGGACTCCGAAGGATACAACAAGGTGGTAAAGTGAACAATGGCGCCAAGGTTGCTAGCTTCACCTGGACCTGCACACAGATACAAATAACTTTGCTCCCAACGAGTACAGAGGAGTTGTCAATTCCTCGGCCTTGTTGTTTACAAAGGATTAACGCAAGAGATAAAAGTGGAACTGAAAGTAAAGACTGAAAGTAAACTAAGGGTGTAAACAATAATATGAAGATGGACCGGGGTCCCGTGATTTTCACTAGTGATGTCTCTCTCCCAAAAGATGATAAAAGTGCTAGCGAGGTAAACACATCACAGCTGGGCAATTGACAGAATTATGAAGGCACCGCAATGCTAACTATGTTGCAAATAAAGGAAGGGCTCAAAAGCAATGGGCAGTACGCCAAGGTAAGTAGACCAAAATCCAACTGCATCTACTACGAATCATCCACCTTGAGATATCTATCCAGAACATCTCGCTGGTATTAAGTTGTGAATCCCACCCAAAGTGTAAACTCAAAGCAACAGACAACTGCATTAAAAGAACTTTGCGTAAAGTAAACAATCCTTGCACCCGTGGGTACAAGCACCGTTGTTTTATCCTTGGTGGAAACAACACATCCCCTAGTCTCATGTTTCTGTCACTCAAGCTAGACATCAGGGGGCTGAACCCACAATCAAGCATAACTCTCCCTCTTGGAGTTGTAAGCAAACTACTTGGCCAAAGAAAAATACTGCAACGGACAACATGGAAGAATTTACTCAAGAACAAAATATAAAAGCGAAGAACCAAATATATTACTCATCACAATCTGAACATAGTCTCATAATCCATCTGATCCCAGCAAACTCAGCATAGCAACAGCAGAAATTACAATAGTGCCTCGATCATGTGAGGCAGCTCACGAGGTCTCGAAAGTGGAAGCACAAAGAGGAGAGAAGTACATCACATATCTACTGGTCACGGACCCATGGTCCAAGGGGGACTACTCATGGTACATACGGGAGGCGTCCATGGCTATGGATGGTCTCCCGGAGGGGGTTCCTCCTCCCGGTAGGGTGCCGGGGCAGCATCTCTAGGCAGACCTGATCTTGAAATGGCGGCGGCGGCACAGAGGCGAGTTCGCGGAAAAGAGATTGATATTAGGGGTTTCCACCCCGAGGGCTAAATATAGGCGGAGTGGGTGTCGAGGGGACCCACAGGGCAGCAAGGAGGCCCCCTGGCGCGACCTAGGGTAGGGCCGCTCCAGGGACCCTTCTAGAGTCCCTGTGGTGGCCCCCCTCCGCTGCCTTGGTGATTCCGGAAGCTTCCGGTTTGCTGATTTTTTTAGCTGATTTTTCCGGATTTTTTGGAGCACTTTTAATGGCCGGAAAACCTGAAATACAAAAACAGCCGAAAACAGCAACTGGCAGCTGGGTGCACTGGGTTAATAGATTAGTCCAAATATGCTCAAAAGTGTATGAAAGTTCAAGCAAATCATGGCAAAGTCACACAAAACATGCATGGAGCAAGCAGAAATTATTGATACGTTTTGGACGTATCAACATCCCCAAGCTTAATTCCTGCTCGTCCTCGAGTAGGTAAATGATAACAAGCATAATTTCTGTGGTGACATGCCACACAACCATATAAGGACTTTTTTAAGTAAAGCAATCAAAGCATGCAATTCAATTCAAGTCTTAACAAGGAAGAGTCTATATTAGCATTGACACAAGCAACAAAAGAACAAAAGGTGCAAGAGCTCTCGCTGCCCGTGACTCGAATGTCTCCAGATGGTGTTTGCGTGCAAGCAGGGGACTGGGAAAAAGAGAGAGAAAAAAAGGTTGTTGAGAACAACTATCTACTAAAGTTTCACACTTAGTATCCTTTGGATTCATATCTTGACTCGTCCCCAGACCACTAGCCAGGTACAAGTCAAACTGATCCACTCCCATTCGATATTTTGAGCTCTCATGCAATGGATGAGCGTGAGCAAGAAAGCTGACACCTAAAAGTCCAAACAAAAAGAAGGTGGAGGAGTAAGACAAAAAAGGTGTGAAAGGCTCACATCAATGAGGACAATCATAGGCGAGAGAAGGCCATATGATAGATATGATGTGAGGAGTATGATTGCCATGCAACGGATGCACATGTGAGCTAAAAGCTCACCAAGGAAACTAGTGGGGGTGCATCTAACTTGCTTGCTCAAGAAGACCTAGAGCTCGTTTGAGGAGGCTCATCATTGGAATATACAAGCCAAGTTCTATAGTGTGAAGGTCCCCACATAGATATATGGATGATGATGATCTCTATGGAGTACAAGGGATAGAGGATGAAGTACTAGTGTGGACCTCTCAAAAGGAATAGTAGTATGCCCCCTTCTCTCTTTTTATTTTTTATTTTTCTCTTTTTTTATTTTTTTATTTTTTTCGTGGCCTCAATGGCTCTTTCTATTTAACTCTCATTTGTCCTCTTTGGGATCTTTTTATTTTGTCCTCTTTGGGATCTTTTCCTCACTTTAGGGGTAACACTCTATATTTTACAAGAATATAGGAGATCTTTCACACTTTACAAAGGTACTCACATAAAGAAGATATAACTATCATGATGCAAATGTATGCCTCTGCCAGGATAGCAGGATATGCAATGATACTAGCGCGTCATGTAGCAATGATTAGGGCAAGGCCCAACTAGCATGCAGCTCATCGATCAAGCAAGTATCATGTATGACATGAGGATCAAGTCATGAGAAGGTGGATGTTGCATGGCAATGTGTAAGAGCAAAGTTATACCCTCATGAGTTTTGGATATTGTTGGTCAAAACAGTAGAGGAACTAACAAGTTTTCTAGTGTGAAACAGATGGTTAGGTTCCTGAAGTTATTGGTTGGTGATAAAGCTCCAACATTGATTCCCTACAGAGGAGAGAGAGAGAGAGCAACCCCACCGAAGCATTTCAAATACCGATCCACCGAAGCATAAGTCCTATTGATCTGAGTTGATTCATTATGACTTAGGAAGAAGTTTGCTAGCCTTGTTATCTTGGAGAACTGCAATTCTCCTAGACGGTTAGAGAGTTGTTCTTCAGAGAGCGAAGAGTTATTGTCGCCTCGAAGTCCAGTTTGTCAAAGGTTTAAGTGATTTCCTCAATAATCAACCAAGAGTGAAGAACTGACCAAGTCAAAGGTTTCGGGTCATGCCGTTCCTTGGTCCTCTGCTCGGATGGAACAGGACGGCGGGGAGGCTTAGACGACAAGGGTGCCTCGACCACCAGGTTCGTCAAGTCAATGTTCCTCTTTGGAGCAGGAGGTTCTGTAGGTTCTTGGAACTTAACACCCTTAGGAGTAGTCGGCTTCGCTCCAGCCTTCTTCTTCAGAGGCATTCGAATCAGTTTCTTCTTGGGACTGGGGGGAATGGGTGAGTGTTCTGACTCATCATCAGCTTCATCAGCTGGATCTTCTTCGATAGAATCTTCGAGCTGAGCAGCTGCTTCAGCTTGGTCATCGGCTTCGTGTTCTGCCTCCTCATCTGAAGCAGGAGGTGGCGAATTACTAAGCTTCCGAAGCTTTCGCCTCTTCTTAGGCTTCGATGGTTCAGCATCATCAAGTCCAGCAGCTGCAAGAGCTTTAGCTTTCTTTTGTTCGCGGATTCTCTTCTTTTCAGCCAAAATGGCAAGCCTGATTTTCTCATCTGGATAATCATCCGGAGTCTTGAGTGAATTTGGGTGAGGAACAGCCGGAGGCTTTGGATAGTACTTCATCCGGTTGGCTTCGGTGTACTGAGCACACATGACTGTGGTGTATCTGTAAGGAGGAATGAAAGCAAATTGCATTGCCCACTTCCAAGTTGGGATGCTCTTGAACTTGTACCACCTGACATCCCAATATCTGCGAATCCTTTGCAATCTCGTCTTCCTATCCTGATATGTTTCTTCTGGAGGAGTGTTATACCCCATCTTAATGCGAATAGCTTCGGGAATGCCTCTGGCATTATTCACTTCCTTCGTTTTACCACCTTTGCCCTTCGGCTTCGGTGGTTCAGGGAAATTCTCAAGTCCATCAACTATGGGAGACTCATTTCCTATGGGAGCCTCTTCGTCAGACATCCTGTGAATAGAGTCGTAGACAAGAGGGAACCAAGGAGAGGGAATGAATAAGCACAGGCAAAAGTTTCGACCAAAACAAATCAATTTTGATAGGAACCCAGATCAATCTCAGATTGGATGCAACGTCTCTGTATGATTTTTGGCTAGAACTAGTTCGAAAACAAGACCTAACCTAAGCCAAAACAGAGAATGAATCGAATCTTGTCCACTGACCTGAGAAGATGGGATAGCTTCGATGCTAAGAACAGCTTTCCCAAGTTGTAAAGATCAGCACGGATCAAACAGCCCTAAAACAGAAATCAAAACCCTAACAAACTCAGATCCAAACCCTAGATGAAGAACACGGAGAGCAAGATTGGATCCGAGAGGCAATGCGTACCCTAACTTGGTGACGCACGGCGGCTACGGCGACGGAGGGCGGAGAAGTGCTCTGCGTCGACGGGGAAGGTCCACGGCGGCGACGTTCCGGCAGTGAAGCGGCGACGGCGACGACGAGGACGAGGGCTCTGCGGATGCTCGAGGAGGAAGACGGAGGAGTCGGGGTGAATGAATGCGTGGGAACGGTTTCGATGGGGGGATCGCCTTAAATAGGCACGATCTGAAGCGGTTATCAGATCACATCGTACGGTTCTCAGCAACTGACTCTTCCGATTCAATGGCTCAGATGTGGTGGCGTATCGCGAGCGAAACTCAACGACCCGGAGAAGACGGGGACTCTTCGGCCGAAGAATTAGTCTTGACCGAGAGAAAAAACTTCGATAAAGTTGGAAGCAATTGATTCGGAACTCAATGACGTTCGAAGCAATATGCTTTCCGTTTCAATTGTGCTTAACATTCAGGATCGAAAAGATTGGAAGCGAAGCAGAATGGAGAGGTAGGGTCCGAAACTTATCACTTCGAAGAACAACAACGAAGCTAAAAGTGATAAGCATAGAGGACAAAAGAAACGAATAAATAAAGCAATCTAAACACAGAACAAAAAGCAAATGGCAAACGAAGCTAAACTTGGGCGAAGAAAATCTCAAGCGAAACTAAACTAAAATAACACAACGAAGGTGAATATATACAGTGAATAGTTTCGATCTTACTGAACATTGTGTGAGTCTAAGATGTTCAGCTCACATCTCAATGCACAAAACCTTTTCTCGTCCAATGGCTTCGTGAATATATCTGCCAATTGATCTTCAGTTCTTACATGGCTAATCTCAATGTCTTCGCGCTGAACATGATCTCGAAGAAAATGATGACGAATATCGATATGCTTCGTTCGAGAGTGTTGCACAGGATTGTGAGCAATCTTGATGGCACTCTCATTGTCACAAAGCAGAGGGATTTTCTTCATATGAATACCATAATCTTTCAGCGTCTGCTTAAGCCAAAGTATTTGAGTGCAGCATGAGCCAGCAGCAATGTATTCAGCTTCAGCAGTAGATATTGAGACACAATTCTGTTTCTTTGAAGCCCAACACACAAGAGATCTACCAAGAAAATGACAAGTGCCTGAGGTAGATTTCCTGTCAACCCTATCACCAGCCCAGTCTGAATCAGAATATCCAATCAAATCAAACTGAGTGCCTTTGGGATACCAAAGTCCCAATGAAGGAGTATGTGCTAGATATCGAAGAATTCGCTTCACAGCAGTATGATGCGATTCCTTCGGATTTGCCTGAAAACGAGCACAAATACAAACTGATAGCATGATGTCAGGTCTAGATGCACATAAGTATAAGAGTGAACCTATCATAGACCGAAACTTTTTCTGATCGAAGGGTTTCCCTTTCTCATCTGCATCAAGAAAACCATTAGTAGGCATGGGAGTTCTAATGGTCTTGCATTCAGCAAGATCAAACTTCTTCAGGCAATCCTTCAAGTATTTCTCTTGTGAAATAAAGGTGCCATTCTTCTGTTGTCGAATCTGAAGTCCAAGGAAAAACTTCAATTCTCCCATCATTGACATCTCATATTTCTTCGACATCATCCTTGCAAATTCTTCGCTGATCTCAGAGTTAGTACAGCCAAAAATGATATCATCTACATATATCTGACACACAAATAGATCATTGTTATATGATCGAGTGAAAAGAGTGGGGTCATTTGTTCCTGGTTTGAAGCCTTTCTTCAGGAGGAAATCCTTCAATGTTTCATACCAAGCACGAGGTGCTTGCTTCAGTCCATACAAAGCTTTATGAAGCCTGTACACCATATCAGGATTCTTCGAGTCTTCAAAACCTGGAGGCTGCATAACATACACTTCTTCTTCGATTTCACCATTAAGAAAAGCACTCTTGACATCCATTTGATATAGCAATATATTTTTGTGGTTAGCAAAAGCAAGCATGACACGAATGGATTCGAGACGGGCTACTGGAGCATAGGTTTCACCGAAGTCAATGCCTTCGATTTGGGTGTAACCTTGTGCTACCAATCTAGCCTTATTTCTTACCACAATACCGTCTTCATCTTGCTTGTTGCGAAATATCCACTTGGTGCCAATAACGTTGTGCTTCGTGGGATCTGGCCTTTCAACAAGTGACCAGACTTTGTTTCTTTCAAACTGGTGAAGTTCTTCCATCATAGCCAACAACCAATCAGGGTCTTTTATGGCTTCATCATATTTTGAAGGCTCTAGCATAGAGACAAAGGAAAAATTTCCACAGAAGTTAGCCAAGCGAGTGCGAGATCGAGTAGTGGGACGACCTGGTAGATTGATATCTTCGAGAATCGAATCCACATCAACTCTTCTTCGAACTCGTGATAAAGCAGTATCATTTGCTTCAGGCTCAGCATATGCTTCAGGATCTGCATCAGCTTCGGGTTCAGCTTCAGCATTTCCTTCGATCCCTTGACCTTCTTCGTCCTGTTCATCATTAGCTTCAGGATGGTGATCTCCAGCGCCCCGGGCTATGTGTGGGAACATTGGACCATCATCATCCCTTACAGCTTGACGTTCATTAGCTTCGACAGGGCGAATCTCACCAATAGCCATAGACCTAATCACTTCATCAAGTGGAGGTTCATCTAGATCATGAGGCAAATGCTCCTTTTGAGAGCCATTAGTTTCATCAAATCTTACATTTACAGTTTCCATAACTTTCCCAAAGTGAGAGTTATAGACTCTGTAAGTGTGAGAGTTTGAGCCATAACCTAAAAGAAAACCTTCATGTGCCTTAGGGGCAAATTTGGAGCTATGATTCATATCTCTAATAAAGCATGGAGCACCAAATACCCTAAGATATGAGACATTTGGTTTGTTACTAGTGATAAGCTCATGTGAAGTTTTCTTCAAGAATTTGTGAAGGTAAACCTTGTTGATGATGTGACATGCAGTATTGATTGCTTCGGCCCAGAACCTAATAGGAGTCTTGTATTCAGCAAGCATAGTTCTGGCCATCTCAATAAGAGTTCTATTCTTCCTTTCAACTACACCATTCTGTTGAGGTGTATAAGCAGCAGAGAATTCATGAGTAAAACCATGATCATCAAGAAAATCTTCGATGTGAGTATTCTTGAATTCAGTTCCATTATCACTTCGAATATGCTTCAGAGATAATTCATATTCTGTTTGAGCTCTCTTAGCGAATGACTTGAAGATTTCAACCACTTTGCTCTTGTCATCCAAAAAGAAAACCCAAGAATATCGAGAGTAGTCATCAACAATAACTAGACCATATTTGTTTCCTCCCAGGCTAGCATAATTTTGAGGACCAAAAAGATCCATATGAAGCAATTCAAGAGGACGAGTGGTAGACATGATGGTCTTCGCTGAATGATGTTTCTTCGTAATTTTACCAGCTTCGCAAGCACTGCAGAGACGATCCTTATCGAATTTTACTTCGGTAAGACCAATAACATGATTCTTCTTCACTAGGTTATGAAGATTTCTCATCCCTGCATGACCAAGTCTTCGATGCCATAACCAACCCGATGAAGCTTTTGCCATTAAGCAAGTGGAAACAGCAGGGCCCGAAGAAAAATCAACAATGTATAGATCTCCCTTTCGGTAACCCTCGAAGACAAACGAATAGTCATCCTGTGAAAAGACAACACAACGCGAAGCAGAAAACAACACAAGCATACCCATATCGCATAACTTTGAAATAGACATAAGATTATATCCAAGTGATTGAACTAGCATAACCTTGTCAATGTGCTTATCCTTCGATATGGCAATCTTACCCAAACCTAACACTTTACCTTTGTTGTTGTCACCGAAGGTAATGTACTTCAGAGAAGATTGAGATAATTTTTCTTCGGTGAACAACTCCTTGTCTCCGGTCATATGATTTGTACAACCACTATCCATGACCCATTCGGATCCACCGGAGACATAGCCCTGCAGAAGAATTAGTTCTTCTTAACCACCCACAAACGAGCAGGTGACTGAGAAGACGTTGAAGCACTGGTCGAAGCAATATTAAATCGGACAGGAGTGTATTGCTTCGGTGTACCATCAAGCACACCATAAATGTAAGTCCTCTGCGAATGGTTAGCATAAGTATGAGCATATGCAATTTTAGTACGATTATTATGAGGACGATACGTATGGCGACCAGTACGATAGTATTGCTTCTGCGGAACATTTGACTCGGTCACCAAAGGATCATTTCTTGTCTCAAGAGAGTAGAAATGATTCGGTGGTACCGAAGGCTTTCCCTGCATAGAATGGTTAGCAGGCAATTTTTCAACAAGTTCTTTCTGCACCCATATCTGCCTCTTGTAAAATCCATTCTTTGGTGGAGTACCTACATACTCAGCTGAAACTTTTCCCTGTTCATCTTTCATGAGTTTGTAGTCTGAATCAAGTGATTCATCCACAATGACTTTGTTCATTTTGCAATCGAAACCTGAAAGGTTAGCAATATCAATGGGTTTCTCCTTAGCTAGAACCCAAACAGTCTTAGGATACTGCTCAGGCTCCCAATATGTGCCATCAGGATTTATCTTTCTTTCAAAGCCAACACCTTCATTCCTGGGATTCCTGTGAAGGAGAGCCTTCCTCAGGATATCACAGAGATATTGGTGTCCTTGCACACTTTTGAACATGCCTGTTTCAAATAAGTTTTTCAACCTGAGGAGTTCCTCGGTAACAGCAGGATTTTCCTCATCGGAGGCATTAGTATCATCAATAACAATAGGAGATTTCCCTTTGGAAATAGTTTTGCTTCGTTCCAAACAATCGAAACAAGGTGATTCAGATTTATCAATTGCTTCAGAACCTTGTTGAGCCATGAGAGAGAGATTGACATTTTCCAATTCTTCATGAGCCTCTGTCAGTTTTTCGAGAGCCACTTTCCTCTGAAGAAATTCATAGGTAAGCTTCTCATAATCAACTGAAAGAAGATCATGCCGAGAGGATAATTCTTCAACCTTCTCCTTCAGAGCAGCATGCTCATTGGTTAAAGTTTGATTCTTCTCAATCTCATTGATCAACAACGTTTCTGACTTCTTAATGGTTTTGCTTAGTGAATCAAGTTCATCTTGTTGAATTGAAGCAATTTTAGCAAGTTTAGCATAGCTTATCCTAGTATCACTTTCACATGAGGAATAATCAGAGGTATCATAGGTTGACTTGGATGTAGATACCTTTGCCTTGGCCATGAAGCAATATGCAGGAGTTTCATCTTCACTACTGTTGTTGGTGAAGAATGAGCTCGAAGCATTGACTGAAGCATCTGTCGAAGCAAACGCCAAGCTCAGCTGGATATTCTTCGCACGAAGAAGGCAGAGAAAGCCGCTCAAAAGGAAGCCGCTGTGGACATGGCGCCGAAGGAAATTCCCCCGAAGCCAGTCGCAGCTCCTGTCCCCGAAGCCCAAGCTGAAGCTGAACACAGTGAGCACAACTTTCCAGATGCTAGGGAAGGTGAACTGTGGGACTGTCTGGGTCTGTGCCAGACATATTTCAAGCTTGCTGAAGCCATTCATCCTCACACTGTGGATATTGGAGATACATATATCTCACCTAATCTTTCAGCAATGGTCGAAACTTTGTACAATCAGCTGAGAGATCTGCATTCAAGGGACAGATCTGAAACTGCAAAGATCCTGAAATTTCAGAAGAAAGCAGATGAAGAATCTGATGAGGATTTCAAGAGCGAAGCGACTGCTGCTTCGAAGAAAATTGCCGCTGTAAATGAGCAAACCAAGCAGAATCTTCAAAATTTTCAAGGCAAGTTGAAATCCGCTATCGAAGAATGCTGCAAATCGCATAATGCTTCGGTCATGGCGCTTGACTCCAAGAAGCGCGAAGCCATGGTCCAGCAATTAGCTTCGCCTCTTCCAAAGCTGCAATCTAGGAAGAGACGACTGCTTGCTGACACCGAAGAAGTTGATGAAGTCAGCTCCCACCCAACCAAGAAAGCACCAAGAAAGGCATCGCCCCCACGATGCAAAATAATCAAACTTGGCAAACCATCATCGAAGCCATCCGCCCCCGAAGTTTCTCCACCTCCACCTCAACCCGAAGCCAATCCACCCCGTGTTCAAACTCCACCTCCACCTCAACCCGCTCCACAACCATCCACTCACGATAACTTTGCACCACAACCATCTCCACCCCGTCAAGCCACTCCTGACAAAGATTACTCTTCAGCTCACTCTGCTGAGGAGTCAGAAGAAAAAGAAGAAGAAGCCCAAGTGCAAGCTGGACGTGCCGAAGCTGATGTCACAGCAGAGGCCGAAGCCAATGAGTTGGCAATCGTCACTCAACCGCCGAGGCGAATCGCAGATGCCCGAAGGCATTGTATTCCTGCTCAAGACACCCAGCTGGACTCCCTCTACCCCAGAGAGACTTTTCCCATTTTCATGGGAGAAGGAACTTCTTCAAGGCACGGTCCTGAATTTGACATTGAAGTTCATCGCAAGAAGCTTAGATTCTTTGGCACTAGTCCATATGATTCACCAAGAACAGCTGATGACCTTCGTTTCTGGACAGCAGAACAACAAATCCTATACACGAAGCTTTACTGCCAGAAAGGTGTTCTGTTTAGACACAGATACTTGGATATGCACAGTTTATCTGCTGCCACCTGCTTCCAGAACATAGTTGAAACTATCGAAGCTTAGAATCTCACAGGATTATTTGCAATGGAAACACCATTCAACTCCGAGCTAGTGAAGCAATTCTATGCTACTCTGTATGTCTCTGGAACCCCAGAAGATACTACCACTTGGACTCTTGAATGGATGATTCAAGGGAAAATCTTCAGGATGTACTCCGAAGAATTCATGGAAATTGTGAACATTCCAAGACACACTGGCACACTTGCAAAGGTTCACATGTTACCGGATCCCACCGAAGCTGAATTCGCATCTTTACTGGATCCCGAAGTCACTGGAGATCTCATGCCAGAAAACATTCGCCCGAAGCATCTGGTGTTCAATTCCAAGACATGGTTCTATATCCTGTCAAACTCACTGATGCCTCTCAGTACAGCGAATGAAGAATCAAATATCCATTATCCAACTCGTCATGCTCTTATGAAGCTCACCCATGGACATGTGTTTGACTTCGAGGATTGTTTTCTTCGAAACATGGTACAAGCCGCTGAATTGGTAAACCAACTGAAGCCATATGCTCCTTGGCTGCAAGCCATTTGCAACCATGGACGCAGCGAAGAATTCACAGCGAAGCATCACCCGAAGCTGTTCTGTCCTCCGGTCCGCGATACAATGAACATCTTCAGGCGGCCAAACGACCCCTTTGCAACTTATGTAGGAGTCAGACAGCACATAAATGAGCGCAATATGTCGAATCGTTACCAGAAGGAAGTGTATCACTTCGAGGTTGCCATTCGGAATACTCAGTTGCTAGAAAATTTCATCGAAGGCAATCAGCGTCAGATGCAACATCTATCTGATGAGATCAATCGCGTTGGAAACATTGCAATGAACAACAACCAATACTTGAAGGTATTGAAGCGTCATTCATGGAAAGGACTCAGAAAGTTTAACTCTGTGAAGAAACTACAAGCTGACCGCATATTCAAAGAATATCCTCATCTGCAGCGAAACTTTTCCAGAAATGATTCGGTTGATCGCCCCAACCCCAAGATCCCACCGCTGGAGAAAATCGAAGAAGTACTATTTGTTAACTCTGCCGAACAGATTCGCCCGGATACATTCTCTGATGAAGACTCCCACACGTCGAAGCACGAAGACGATCCCCTCGATGACAGCGACCTTGAATTGCTTCAAGCGCCGATGGACTTCGACGAGGAAGAGTCACCGGCTTCGACCGAAGGCGATACTTCAGGAGATGAATCTTCGTCAGGCGAAGACATTCCGCAGGGTCCCAGGGGTGCAGCTAACGCGTAAATGCTCTCGAGCTGCCTCTCAACCTTTTGTCCTATTTATGACAAAAAGGGGGAGAAAGTAGCATCGATTGAGTTTAGATTCGCTGCGGGGTTTAGGGTGTTGATTCGATTCGATTTTGCGTGTGTTAAGATTCGACAAACATTCCATTCACTTCGATCGGGTTGTATCTTAACGTTTTTACTTCGGTTGTGAACTGTTTTATCATATATGTTAATAACCCCGTGCTTGCAAGTTGCCCTCCTATACTTTATCTTGCAGGTGGTTATTATCCTTAAGTTCACAGGTCATTGGATGATTGCATATTCTTCAAGACAAATTATCTTTGTATGCAATTGATTCGCTAGGATATGTGTTAGGCTTCCCATTGATGATATTCTTCAACAAGCATTTACTTCGATTATAAAAATCTTCGATGCTTGCATTCAGGGGGAGTCAAAAGCTTCATATCTTAGAGTTTGCTCTCAACTCAAATTCAAAATTCCAAATCTTTTATCGATGCCTGTTTTGTCAACAATAGTCCAAAAAGGGGGAGATTGTAAGAGCAAAGTTATACCCTCATGAGTTTTGGATATTGTTGGTCAAAACAGTAGAGGAACTAACAAGTTTTCTAGTGTGAAACAGATGGTTAGGTTCCTGAAGTTATTGGTTGGTGATAAAGCTTCAACGAAGATTTACTCATTTATCGAAGCATATCCTCTGGAGCGAAGCTTATCACGGATGTCGACCCCTAAAAGGATAAGGAATCCTGAAGCACATCCTATCGAAGAAAGTGATCAAGATGGCGCAAGACTTAGTTGTTTTTGCGTAGTTCTTTTTACTTCTTTGAGTCATAGGAAAAACCGTACTATCAAGAGGGGTTTAGTAAATGTATTTCGAAGGTTTTGATGAAAAGACTCAGATCGAATCTAAACCAGTGAGAAGCCAGAGTCGAAGAAATCTCATGTGAGCTAGGTAATGCTTCACCAGCGAAGACTTTGTTCTTTCGGCTCCTGAAGCAGAACCAAGTCCGTGAGTCAGCTTTACTTGGACCGCAAGTAAAGTTGCGCATTGATTGGAAATATGACCGTTGGGGACAGGTGTCAAGCTGTCACATCGGGTTACTTCAGTCATTTCGCACCTTGGGATTGCTGCCTATAAATACGCCACCCCCGCCCTCATTGGCGAGGGCTGCTCCAACATTGATTCCCTATAGAGGAGAGAGAGAGAGCAACCCCACCGAAGCATTTCAAATACCGATCCACCGAAGCATAAGTCCTATTGATCTGAGTTGATTCATTATGACTTAGGAAGAAGTTTGCTAGCCTTGTTATCTTGGACAACTGCAATTCTCCTAGACGGTTAGAGAGTTGTTCTTCAGAGAGCGAAGAGTTATTGTCGCCTCGAAGTCCAGTTTGTCAAAGGTTTCGGTGATTTCCTCAATAATCAACCAAGAGTGAAGAACTGACCAAGCTCAAGGAGATTGGTGCAGTGGAGAAATGGACGGAGAGAGGTTAGCTCCTGTGTTCAATCACAAGTCCCTCCAACCAGACGTAGCACTTTGCAGAGTGTGAACTGGTCGAACAAACATCGCCGAGTCAAGAGTTCGTTTTACTTTCCGCACTTACATTCTGTTTGTCAATTGCTTCAGAGTTCTGCTTCGATGCAATTGATTCGATACTTCTGATTCACTATGTTCTGCTTCGATCACGTTCTGCTTCAATGTTTACCTTTCTGTTGAATAGTTTCGATTGCTGTGTTAGGCTTCACTTCAAAGTTTCATGCGAAATTTTGAAGTGATCATTCACCCCCTCCCCCTCTGATCACATACTTGGTCTAACACAATGTATCTCGGAAAGCTATGGAAATGCCTTGTAGGTAGGTAAGGTGGCTGTTTTGAGGAAAGATATAAGGAGGCCTATGATGACAGAGCGTATCGTGCCAAGGGTTTGGATGCACCGGCGAAGTATGCGCCAACTCTCAAGGTGAGAAAGGGCAATGCACGGTACCGAAGAGGCTAGAAAAAGTATAGGTGGGTGGAAGTGTCAACTTTCGAATACTCACATTAGTCCAAAGAACTCATGCACTTATTATCGGTAACTCTCAATCTAATCAGGAGGTTCACAAAGACACAAGTACCCCGACAAGGAGTGTATGGGGGTTTGGTTATCCTTGCGCATCCTCGACTCATGGTACGTGAGTGTACTCTAATATTCGAACCCTCCAGAGGTTAGTGATCCATCTAGTAGCTAGAGTTCTCAACAGGGGTTTTTGGTTTTCGAAAATCACACGGATTGCCCAAAATACGACATCTATCACTAATAGGCTCGAGCTGTTGACACCAAAAGTTCAAACATTACTCTAGTCAATACCTCAAAACTATTGCAAGTTACTTCTACAAAGAGAATAGCAACTTCAACTACCTACTTCTAGTCAAGACACAAAACTCAGTGCAACAGGAAAACTCTCTAACAAGATAAAACATGCAACCTATAGAAAGTTCAACCTAAAACAAAAGAAAAGCTCTAGAAAAACTAAAGCACTACAACTAAACAGAGCAGCAGCTAAGAAAAGAAAAAGAACAACTCACAGCTAAAAGAATAATCATGCAAATCCTATGAGGAGTTCTAGTTCAAGCGGAGCGTGTATCTCTCCCACACAAACGAGTAAGCTGGGTCAAACTTGTTACTACATCAAACAAAGCAAAAACAAACCTAGAAAAGTAAAGAACGAGATGCTCCAAGCATAGCACACAACGCATGAAGTGATAAAAATATAGTGCAACGAGGGACGAACTGATAATTGTTGATGAAGAAGGGGATGCACGGGGGCATCCCCAAGCTTAGACGCTTGAGTCTCCTTGAATATTTATTGGGGGTGCACATGGGCATCCCCAAGCTTGAGCGTTTGACACTCCAAGATCTTCTTTCATCATCTTCCTTCGCGCACTTGAAAATTCCCTTCATACATAACTCATCATAATCTGATTAGCGAGGTTAGTACCCATAATAAAATAAAAAATTTCTACTGGAAATAAATATAACCTTGAAGAGCTACTGTTTCTCAAGATTTCCAACAAGTTTTTTCAAAGGAAAAGCAAGCTTAAGGTTTGCAAAAAGAAGAAAAGGAAAACAGGACAGAATCTGTGAAAAACAGACCAGCAGGTAAAAACTAATTTTTTAGGGGTACTTCTGCAACTCAAATAAAAAAACTCAGAACATAAGAAAGTTTCGTAATTGTATAGAGCACGCTGTGTAAAAAATTCAGCTCAAAAAGATGAACTGGGATTTTTCTCTGCTTTTTCTAGTCACGAGGACAGAATCTGTTTTCTGGACAGCATGTCACAACTTTCACTTCCCTTATCGTATGAGGCTATAAAAGGAACAAAGCTTGAAAAGTAAAGAGATAATGATGTTGCTACAGTAGTAAAAATAATCAAGACCACTAAGAACAGAAGAAAAGAAAAAATAAAACCCTAAATTCGTTGCGGGCTGCCTCCCGAAAGCGCTTATTTAAAGCCATTAGCTAGGCTTAAAGCAGAAGATCAAGTTGTATTCATTGAACCATCATCAAGATCATCAAAAATCTCTTCAATAGTACAACTAGTCTTAATAGGTTTCTAAAATAAAGGACGAATGAAAATGCTTCTTGGAATAAAATCAAAAGGAGGGAAATCAATTGGAGTTTCATTAAAGTTAAAGATAGGTGTCTCCTCCAAAGTTTTCACCGTTTCAACTCTCTTGGCAATGGGTGTGTTTGCTTTAGCTCGAGGAACCTTGGGGACGTAAACGAACTTAGGTTCCTTCTTTGCCAGAGTTTCATCCTTTTTTGTTTTGATTGAGGAAAAGGTAGTTCCTAGAGTTTCAATAACTTCCTCAATCTTTTCTATCCTAGAAGACTTCTCACAAGGGATTTAATAGTCTCCAAAGTTTTGACAATTTTCTGCATGGAGTTATCTAGCCTATTCAAATTCCCTTGAATCTTACGATCCAACTCATTCACCCTATCGATACTTGGCATCTCTAGCTCTACTTTTTTCAAGTTTTCTCATAACGTGAGCTAAAGTAATGTCCTCCTTAATACTAACAACTGGGAGACTTCCAACAAGATTTTCAATAACATTAAGGGCTTCCCAAACTGGGGCCTCTATGAAGTTCCCATTGATGGCAGTGTCTAAAAGAAACCTATTCCAAGAAGTGATCCCAACATAAAAATTTCTAAGCAAGCTAGTAGTGGATTGCTTCTTGGTGGCTCTTTTTTGAGAATCATTAATTCTATACCAAGCATCTTTCAAACTTTCACCACCTCTTTGAGTAAAGGTAACTACTTCTGCCTCACCAAAGGCAAAAGGACCAGCCATAGTGGTAACTACTGACAAGGTAACATGTATTTTTGTTATTTTTTATAAGGGACACAAAAGTAAAAAACTGAAAGGTAAACTAACAAGACTAAATAGCAAAGATAAAAGATAGTGTGCAACTCCCCTATCTTGTAGACTGGAGTCCCTGGCAACGGCGCCAGAAAACTTGCTGATGGAAAGAGAGTGTTAATACTCTTCAAGCCTCGTTGGTTACCCCAAGTGCAGGGTGAGATATAGTGCAGTGGCAAGTTTTCCCTTGGCAAAGATACCAAGGGTTGTCTCCCGTAGGACTCCGAAGGATACAACAAGGTGGTAAAGTGAACAATGGCGCCGAGGTTGCTAGCTTCACCTAGACCTGCACACAGATACAAATAACTTTGCTCCCAACGAGTACAAAGGAGTTGTCAATTCCTCCGTCCTTGCTGTTTACAAAGGATCAACGCAAGAGATAAAAGTGGATCTGAAAGTAAAGACTGAAAGTAAACTAAGGGTGTAAACAATAATGTGAAGATGGACCGGGTCCCTTGATTTTCACTAGTGATGTCTCTCTCCCAAAAGACGATAAAAGTGCTAGCGAGGTAAACATATCACAACTGGGCAATTGACAGAATTATGAAGGCACCGCAATGCTAACTATGCTGCAAAGAAAGGAAGGGCTCAAAAGCAATGGGAAGTACGCCAAGGTAAGTAGACCGAAATCCAACTGCATCAACTAAGAATCATCCACCTTGAGATATCTATCCAGAACATCTCGCTGGTATTAAGTTGCGAATCCCACCCTAAGTGTAAACTCAAAGCAACAGACAACTGCATTAAAATAACTTTGCGTAATGTAAACAATCCTTGCACCCGCGGGTACAAGCACCATTGTTTTATCCCTGGTGGCAACAGTACATCCCCTAGTCTCATGTTTCTGTCACTCAAGCTAGACATCAGGGGGCTGAACCCACAATCAAGCATAACGCTCCCTCTTGGAGTTGCAAGCAAACTACTTGGCCAAAGCAAAATACTGCAACAAAGAACATGCAAGAATTTATTCAAGAATAAAATATAAAAGAGAAGAACCAAATACATTACTCATCGCAATATGAACATAGTCTCATAATCCATCAGATCCTAGCAAACTCAGCATAGCAACAACAGAAATTACAATAGTGCCTCGATCATGTGAGGCAGCTCACGAGGTCTCAAAAGTGGAAGCACAAAGAGGAGAGAAGTACATCACATAGCTACAGGTCACGGACCCATGGTCCAAGGGGGACTACTCACGGTACATACGGGAGGCGTCCATGGCTATGGATGGTCTCCCGGAGGGGGTTCCTCCTCCCGGCAGGGTGCCGGGGCAGCTTCTCCAGGCAGCCCCGATCTTGAAACGGCGGCGGCGGTACAGAGGCGAGTTTGCGGAAAAGAGACCGATATTAGGGGTTTCCACCCCGAGGGCTAAATATAGGCGGAGGGGGTGTCGAGGGGACCCACACGGCAGCCAGAAGGCCCCCTGGCGCGGCCTAGGGTGGGGCCATGCCAGGGACCCTTTTGGAGTACAAATATGCTCAAACGTGTATGAAAGTTCAAGCAAATCATGGAAAAGTCACACAAAACATGCATGGAGCAAGCAGAAATTATAGATACGTTTTAGACGTATCAGGCGCTATTTGCGCCGGACGGACAAATTCCGCCCAGTCGCGCCCCCCAAGGGTCCAAATAGGGCCAGATTGTGCCAAAATTGAGTCCGGCGATCCCAAGCCGACCCGGCGCTCTGAAGGGTCGCTTGGGGGAGCCGGATGAAAGAAAATGGCACGAACGCGAGATCCTTTCGTGCGTTTTCGCGCACGCCGCGTCCACGGCCCCACCTGTCGGCGTCTTCCCACGCGACGCCCTCATCATGTGGCCTCGTTTTCCCCGCTCCTGATGCCGCCACAGGGGAATCAATGCAGCATCGGAGTCGAGTCCAATCGCCGCATGAGAATCAATGCGGCCGTGGAGTAGTCCAATCGACCGCCGGCCTCGCTGCCGCGTGTCCCCAAGCAGTAACGACGTGTGTCCATGGCCTCTCGCTATAAAAGCCGGGCTCTCCGTAGATCGACGCACACTCGCCTCTCTACCTCGCCTCCTCCTCGCCGCAATGGACGAACTCGCGAAGAACGGCTTCACCCGCCGCAGCCTCCACCTGATGGAGGCGATCCTCCTCGCTCAGGCGGGCTACCCTGTGCCGCCGGTCTCGTCCGGGTGTCTGCTTCGACATGGAGGTCCAGGCCGTCCGCGCCTCCATGACAGCGGCCAAGTGCGCCGATCCGGTGAACTCGCCGTACAACGTA
This sequence comes from Bromus sterilis, assembly GCA_950022295.1. NCBI lineage: Eukaryota > Viridiplantae > Streptophyta > Magnoliopsida > Poales > Poaceae > Bromus > Bromus sterilis. Next base: position 273,635,858 of record OX465599.1, on the reverse strand, counting down.
GCCAGCTGGACGGCGTACTTCGATGAGCGCTGCGCTCAGGCGATCGCCTCCACCAATGGCCTCCATCCGGTGGCAGGCCGGCAGAACCGCGACGGCCGGCGGTGATGGTGGATCATGGAGGGACGCACCTGTCACAAACCAAGTTTAGGTAAGTGCTAGGGTTGCTTGATCCCTTTGCATCATGAAAAATTCAAGAAGAAATTCAAAATTGGGGAAAAGAAAAGCCCTAAAGAATTAAATCAAATGGCAAGATAAAAATCTTTTTCCAAAAATCATTTGAATAGTTGGAAAATTCCTATAAATGATTTTGATCATTGCAAAAGTGGTTTGGGATCATCCCCATGCCCATGGAATTTTCTAATTTTCAAACAATGCCTTGGAAAATTAAATAAAACCCTTATTTGATTTGAAATTCAAATTGTTCAATTTCAAAAATCCCCAAACTTTGTGTGTGGCTAGCTATATGTCTAGTAAGGCCACATAAAATATTTGGGCATTTATAAAAATACTTTGGTATTTATTTATCAGAGCAAACAAATGAAAGAAAAAGAAAAAGAAACAGAAAATAAATAAAAAGGAAAAAGGGGCCTTACCTACTTCTGGCCCAACTTAAACTAGGCCGGCCCAGCCCACCCGAGACGCCCCTGTCGTCTTCCTCCCCTCCCCCCGAAGCAGCTCGGTGGAGGGCAGGGGAGCGCCGAGGCCACCGGACGGCCAGCGACCTTCTAGGCCTCTCCCTCGCACCCCAGAGCGCCACGCAGCCGCCACACGCCCCCCCCCCCCCCGCACCCCTTGCCCTCGCTCTGGCCCCTCCTCTCTCTCTCCGGCAAAGTTTCCGCGCCGCGCCCGAAACCTAGCCGAGTACACGGCGAAGCTCCAGCGTGGCCACTGGCCGAACCAGGGCACGCCGCCATGTCAAGAATCTCCACGGTGGACGCCCTCGTCGTTTCCCCCTGCCAATTGGAGTCCAACGCCACTGGAGGCGACGCCCGCTTCGAGCTTCTGCCACCGGCTGCCGAGAAGAAGGTCTCCAAATTCGTCGCCGTCAAGCTCTCCGCGGCCCCGCCGTCTTCTTCTTTCGAACCAGGGTGAGCAAAGCTCTCGTTTGCCCCCTTCCCGCCCCCTCCTGAGCCCGGGAACGTGATTCCGGCGAGGTCAGTTCCTCGACCGCCGCCATGGCTGACGCCCCCGTCGCCCGAGAGCTTGCCTTGAACCCCAGGTGGCACTAACAGACGCGGGTGAGCTTGAGCATCACGCTAGTGCTCTCCGCTTCCCCTCCCGTACCCCCAACGCAAATCCGGCGAGTTCTCCGGCCAACTGTGGCTCGCCGGCGCCATTAGGGCCCCTAGCCTGAGCCTAATCCCCCCTCCCCTCTCACTAACATGTGGGCCAGAGGCCACTAACCCCCCCCCCAGTTTAAATTAATCCACTGGATTAATTAACCAGAGACACTGACAGCCCGGACCCACACGTCAGCTACCCCCTCACGTCAGGCTGACGCAATAACTCTGTTTAATAGATTTAATTTAATCCAGAAAATGGCAGAAAATGTTTAAAACTTTGAAAATTCATAGAAAATTCATCCTAACTCCAAATGTGACAAATAATATGTCTAAAATTATCGGAAAAATTCAAGGATTCTGAATATGGACTTTGTTTTTATGTTTCACCAATTTAAATTGGGTCAACAGTGGCAAACATCCATATGGCTTTAATTTGAATTCAAATTTGAGGTGCATTTGCAATTGACTTTGCAAGTGGCTTCTTTTAAATGGAATTGCCAACACATTGTGACCATGAACATCACCACCACAATATTGATCATGTGTTTGAGCATAACATTACATTTACCCCTTGATTGCTTTGTTTGCTTGATAGACGTGCAACTCGAATCGGAGCCTGCCCCCTTCGTTGAAGACCTCGATACTGAACCTCGTCAGCAAGGCAAGCAAACCCCATTGATCATGTCTATAAAATCCTACTTCCCTCTCAGTCTCGCTTATGCATGTTTAGGAGATCACCGAGACACATTCTTTCGCATAGTTGAACCCATTCCGATGCATGACCTATCATTTTGTCACCGTATTAAGCAAACCACAATCCTAGCAGATATAGGAGTTGAATGATGAGCATGTGGCCCCTGCAACGGTTACTGCTTATTGCTGCTTAGTGATACAATGAGGATGTTATTATTGTGAGTCGGGATGGAATGAACACAGTGATGCTGATGATAACGTGTTGGTGAATCCACCCTAAACAAAGGTGAACGATGAGAGGCTGTGTAGGAGTAAACAGTGGGTTGTCTTGTTGAACACTGCCCTAGGCCCCGAGTTCCTGTTTTGTGATCCAAGACAAAGAGTATGACCACATGTAGGGTTTTATGGGGACCCCGTTTGGCCTCTTTACGTACTTGATCCAGTCCGGGAGTCACATTAGATTTGGGCTTTCCATTTGGCATGTGCATAGAAAAAGAATGAAGAAAAGGTTGCATCATATAGATATGTGGGTGGACGTGTGAGGCAGTGAAACCATCTGGCAGAGGTGGCGTCTCGGTCCCTTGCATTATCTGAGTCCGTTTCGTGGAACCGGCCGGACTCTCGAGCGGTGCCAAACCCAGGTAGTCGACTCTTGGATTAGAGAAGGTGATGTGAGGGTAGTGCCTTGGTTTCAGCCACGTCCGACACCCGCTTGAAGGGTGACGAGAACGAGGCGATAAGTGATGACCTGCGTGTGAAGATGTACACCCCTGCAGGGTTAATGAACTATTCGAATAGCCGTGTCTGCGGTTAAGGACTACTTGGAGACCTCTACTTGATCATTAGACAACTTGAATGGATACTCTAAAACTCGCAAGATAAGTGTGAGTGCTATAGTGTGCTTTCTCGTGGCTAAGTCGAGGAAGTAACCATAGTGGTGTAGGAAAATATCAAACATTGGGCATGTATCTCATAGGTAGTTGTCCGTGCTTGCAATAAGAACTTGGACAACATCTTTTGTCCTACCATCCCGCTACGGACTGGGCCAAAAGGAACTTACGGAGATTAAGGTGCTCCTGTCAAAGAGTACCGGAACAAAGCATTAACACTCAATGGATACATGAAATCCTCAAGTTATAATCCATCCCCTTTAGTGTCCCAAGCTGTCACCTTTGGGATCGCCGGTTCCAGACCATAATTGGTGCATACAACTCATAGATAGGATCAAGAACACAAATAAACTCATGAGAACACAAGTGCTTCAGATCTGAAAACATGGCACTCGGGCCCAAAATGACAAGCATTAAGAGCAACAAGTTGTAGCAAAGATGATAAACACCAAAGTAGATGATAGGCAACATGCCCCCAACAATCTGTCAAACTATTACATGATCTAACTCATCCAATCCCTACCATCCCCTTTTCCTACAGCAGGGAATTACTCACACATGAAAGGAGAAGTCATGGAGGAATGATGGAGTGATGATGGTGATGACGATGGCGATGATCTCCCCTTGCCGGAAGCCAAAACTGCCTCCAGATTAGCCCTCCCGGAGAAGAACAGAGGGTGGTGGCGGCTCCGCGACGGAAAACGGGAAAAAAACTTTTGTTCTGGGGTTTCCTCGCGAGGAGAATAAATAGGGCCTTGGTAGGGCACCAGAGGGGGGAGGACCCAGCCAGGCGGCCTCCCGGCGCGGCCAGGGGTGGGGCCGCGCCAGCAGGGCGCCTGGGGCCCCCTGGCTGCCCTCTGGTCCCACTTCTGGCTCAGGGTCCCTTCGGGTGCATAGATTTTCTGTGATTTTTCATGGAATTTTCTGAGAAAACTAAAAATCCATATTCCTGCACATAAGAAAACCATACAAGATCATACAAGCAACATGTAGGGTTTTCCCTCCGGGGGCGTGAAGCTGGGTAAATCGTGCCCCATGTGTCGTTTTTCTACCGTCTAAATCCTCAAACGCGCAGCCACATCGCACTCCTTCCTCCTATACAAAACCTATGGTATCTAACTCTAGGATTTGCCGAGGTCGATCCTCGTCAATTGACGCCGTCTGTGGGAAAGACATGCGCGTTGGAATCACGGATTCGGCGGCTCCAATCTACATCGGCAATCGACGATCCATCGACTTCGGAAGGACCCAATCCGACTTGGGTTCATCGCAATCTCGACTTCCTCAACATCTACATCAAGATCTACATCAAGCTCACGGAGAAAACAAGAAAATTTTCGAGCACGTCACTCGAAGATCGACATCAATAAAAACGCTCACGCGCAGCCTACAGGACAGGAAGAATGTCTGCGTTACGGACACGCGAGACAATGACTCAGAACTCATCCCGACTATCCCTTTGGTGGAAAGATACGAAATTCAATTTTCGAAAATCTGTACAAATTTTAGGAAATTCCAACGTCTGGATATCCCTCGGCGACCCACGCACTGAAGCAATCTCGGAATCTGATGGAACTTCGTGCGACTCTAGAAAAAACAAACCTAACATTGACTCGGACATCAAATTTAAGATCCCTCCGGTGAAAGCATGCGGGAATCAATCCCTCATAAGCAGAAAAAATTTCGGAAAATTCCAACGGTTAGATGTCCGTCGGAGGCTCTCGCATTGCAATGCGTTTTTGGATCTACGCGAGTCGTGATTTTTCAATCGCGGATTCGGGTTCAATCTTGACCCACAAGGCTTCTACCCTAACTCCACATGCCATTGATGACTCGCCAAGGTTCCTACATCGACTCGCGCCACTACAATGACGTCACACAACAAACAACCAACGGACCCCACACAGAGCGAACGAATCGAGAATCACTCGAAGCGCACTCAATGCGCACTCAATGCTCGGAGGCTGGTGTTTCCTCGACATCAACAACGACATGAACTTCATCATCTCCAGCGCGGAGACACGCCGTGCAACTCCGTCATGTCGACTCCGTCCGACACGCTGAGCCTTCTCGGTCACTCGCCGCACCGTGCGCTCAAATCACAAACCATTATGCGCCGAGCTCCTTTGTATGGGCCATCCCGTACCGATCTCCATCGCGCAGGTATCGCTGCGTCAAGTCCTCTCCCCACTCGCCGGCCAAATTCATCACAACAACTTCGCCGCGCAACTCCGCCGCCTCAACACTCGGTGGCTCATGGACTCGGGGGCTGGACGTCGTAGTTTCCATCACGTCGACTCCGTCCTCTACATCAACTCTGGGCGCAACACCAACCAAGACCGCGGTGTCGACTCCGACCTCTACATCGACTATGGTTGTGGCGTCGATTCCGTCATCTACATCGACCACATTCGCGGCGTCGACTTCGTCCGCTACATCGACTACGGACACGACGTCAACTCCTTCCCCTACACCAACCACGACCGTGGCGTCGACTCCGTCCTCTGTACCGACCACGACCGCGACGTCGACTACGTTCTCTACACCGACCACGACCGCGGCGTCGACTCCGTCCTCTACACCAACCACGGCCGCAGCGTCGACTCTGTCCTCTACATCGACCACAACCACAGCATCAACTTCGGTCGCAGCATCGACTATGGCCGCGGCATCAACTACACCCATATCGCTCCTACGAAGGATCACAAAAACTAAGTCTCTCTACTACGAGTCAAAAAATTATAGTTCTCATATTTTTAAGTTGCTCCGGTCGCACTCGCCACCCGTGAGATATCTCACATCTACCCGCAGCAAAGCGTCCCCCCCCCGAGACATCTAAAAGACTCGGGGGCTGCATACACACCGATTTTGCAGGAAATTAAAGACAAGTCAACAAACCTTCATCAACTGCTTCTCGGCCACACGTCTCAACTTCGTCAAGACGACTTCACCCAGCGCATCGAGACCTTTCCGACCACATGCCATGCACCCAATACTTGGGGGCTGCACCATACAGACCAAGCCGTCGACATCGGGGTTAGCTTCAGAACAACTCGAGCCTATGCCCTACTCTGGAAGTCCCACATAGCCTCGGGGGCTACTCCCATCGGGAGGGCTGCCGCGCACCCGACGAATTTCATCACGCCGATCAAACAAGAAGACGGGGTTAGCTTCAGAACAACTTGAGCCTATGCCCGACTCTACAAGTCGCACATAGCCTCGGGGGCTACTCCCATCGGGAGCGCTGCCGCGCACCCGACGAACTTCATCACGCTGACCAAAAAAGAAGACGGGGTTAGCTTAACAAACAACTCAAGCCTATGCCCGACTCTATGAGTCGAACATAGCCTCGGGGGCTACTCCCATCGGGAACGATGGCGCGCACCCGACGAAGCACTGCTTTCTCATCCTATGAAAACAAGAACTCGACGCATTTCTGAGGGGACAATACCTCGATGTTTTCCATCACCAACAACCCGACGACTACTTCATCAGCACTCGACACATCAGCGACTTGAGCAGAGGCAGATCAAAAACCTGAAGCACTCTCGAAAAATTAGAGTGCTCACTCTTGGCGTATCAAGAAACCTGCAGCACTCTCGAAGATTCGAGTGATCACTCTCGGAGTCCCAACCAACAACACTCTCGATGATTCGAGTAATTTATACGTCCCAAACGTATCTATAATTCTGCTTGCTCCATGCATGTTTTGTGTGACTTTGCCATGTTTTGCTTGAACTTTCATACACTTTTAAGCATATTTGGACTAATCTATTAACCCAGTGCACCCAGTTGCCAGTTGTTGTTTTCTGCTATTTTTGTATTTCAGGTTTTCCGGCTATTAAAAGTGCTCCAAAAAAATCCGGAAAAATTAGATAAAAAATCAGCGACCCAGAAGCTTCCGGAATCACCAAGGTAGCGAAGGGGGGCCACCACAGGGACTCCAGAAGGGTCCCTGGCGTGGCCCCACCCTAGGCCGCGCCAGGGGGCCTCCTGGCTGCCCTGTGGGTCCCCTCGACACCCCCCCCATCCGCCTATATTTATCCCTCGGGGTGGAAACCCCTAATATCGATCTCTTTTCCGCGAACTCGCCTCTGTACCGCCGCCACCGCCGTTTCAAGATCGGGGCTGCCTGGAGAAGCTACCCCGGCACTCTGCCGGGAGGAGGAACCCCCTCCGGGAGACCATCCATAGCCATGGACGCCTCCCGGATGTACCGTGAGTAGTCCCCCTTGGACCATGGGTCCGTGACCAGTAGCTATGTGATGTACCTCTCCCCTCTTTGTGCTTCCACTTTCGAGACCTCGTGAGCTTCCTCACATGATCGAGGCACTATTGTAATTTCTGCTGTTGCTATGCTGGGTTTCCTGGGATCTGATGGATTATGAGACTATTTTCAGATTGTGATGAGTAATATATTTGGTTCTTCTCTTTTATATTTTGTTCTTGATAAAATTCTTGCATGTTCTCCGTTGCAGTATTTTACTTTGGCCAAGTAGTTTGTTGCAACTCCAAGAGGGAGCGTTATGCTTGATTGTGGGTTCAGCCCCTTGATGTCTAGCTTGAGTGACAGAAACATGAGACTAGGGGATGTGTTGTTGCCACCAGGGATAGAACAACAGTGCTTGTATCCGCGGGTGCAAGGATTGTTTACTTTACGCAAAGTTCTTTTAATGCAGTTGTCTGTTGCTTTGAGTTTACACTTTGGGTGGGATTCGCTACTTAATACCAGTGAGATGTTCTGGATAGATATCTCAAGGTGGATGATTCGTAGTAGATGCAGTTGGATTTCGGTCTACTTACCTTGGTGTACTGCCCATTGCTTTTGAACCCTTCCTTTCTTTGCAACATAGTTAGCATTGCGGTGCCTTCATAATTCTGTCAATTGCCAAGCTGTGATTTGTTTATGTCGCTAGCACTTTTATCGTCTCTTGGGAGAGAGACATCACTAGTGAAAATAATGGGACCCCTGTCACTTCAGTTTACTTTCAGTTTACTTTCAGTTGCCACTATTATTATCTCTTGTGTTGATCCTTTGTAAACAGCAAGGCCGGAGGAATTGACAACTCCTCTGTACTCGTTGGGAGCAAAGTTATTTGGTTCTGTGTGCAGGTCCTGTCAACTCCCTAGTCAGAAGCCAATTTCTGGCGTTGTTGGCACATTCTTGTATTTCTGCGAGTCCTACTGGAGACAAACCTTGGTATCTTCACCGAGGGAAATTTGCTTCTACGCTACATCTCACCTTCCACTTGGGGTAACCAACGAGGAGTGAGAGAACTATCCTCACTGTATCAATCACATGCCAGAAAACATTCGCCCGAAGCATCTGGTTTTCATTTCAAAGAATTGGTTTTATATCTTGTCTCATTCCTTAATGCCTCTCAGCACTGCCAATGATGAATCCAACATTCACTACCATGTACGTCATGCACTGCTGAAGCTCACTCATGGCCATGTGTTTGACTTCAAGGATTGTTTTCTTCGCTACATGGTTCAAGCTGCTGAACTGGTCCATCAATTGAAGCCTTATGCTCCCTGGCTCCAAGCCATATGCAATTATGGACGCAGTGAAGATTTTTTTTCCAAACACCACGTGAAGCTCCTCTGTACTCGTTGGGAGCAAAGTTATTTGTATCTGTGTGCAGGTCCAGGTGAAGTTAGTAACCCTCGGTTGTGAACGGCGCCATTGTTCACTTTACCACCTTCTTGTATCTCTGCGAGTCCTACGGGAGACAAACCCTATCCTCTACATAGGGGAAATTTGCTGCTATGCTACATCTCACCTTCCACTTGGGGTAACCAACGAGGAGTGAGAACTATCCTCACCGTATCAAGCTAATTTCTGGCGCCGTTGCCGGGGACTCCAGTCTACAAGATAGGGGAGTTGCACACTATCTTTTATCTTTGCTTTTTAGTCTTGTTAGTTTACCTTTCAGTTTTTACTTTTATGTCCTTTATGAAAAATACCAAAAATACCTGCTGCTACTATGGGTTCCAATGAAAATACCAAGTTGTGTGACTTCACTAGTCACAATAACAGTGACTTTATCTGCACTCCTATTGCTCCACCTGCCACTTCAGCACCTTCTTATGAAATTAAACCTGCTCTTCTTAATCTTGTTATGAAAGATCAATTCTCAGGTGCTGGAGAGGATGCTGCCTTGCACTTAAACAATTTTATCGAGCTCTGTGATATGCAAAAGTACAAGGAAGTGGATGGAGACATCGTCAAGCTGAAGCTTTTTCCTTTCTCTTTGAGAGGAAGAGCCAAGGAGTGGCTGCAATCTTTACCCAAGAATAGTATCGATTCTTGGAGTAAATGCAAAGATGCTTTTATAGGGAAGTAATATCCCCCTGCTAAAATTATTCAATTGAGGAGTAACATTATTAATTTCAGGAAATTGGATAATGAACACGTTGCCCAGGCATGGGAACGTATGAAGACGCTTGTCAAGAACTGCCCCACACATGGACTGACTACCTGGATGGTTATCCAGACTTTTTATGCAGGGTTGAACAGTGCCTCGCGGAACCTGTTAGATTCGGCCGCGGGAGGAACTTTTTTGTCAACGACACTTGGTGCTGCCACAAAGCTACTTGATGAGATGATGCTGAACTACTCTCAGTGGCACACCGAAAGATCTCCAACTGGTAAGAAGGTAAATTCTGTCGAGGAGATCTCCTCTCTAAATGAAAAGGTTGACCTTATCATGTCTCTACTTACCAAGCAAGCTCCTATTGATCCTCAGGATGTTCCTTTAAATTCCTTGGTTGCTCAAGAACAAGTAGATGTGAATTTTGTCTCTAGAAACAACTTCAACAATAATTCTTATAGGATTAATTTTGTTAGCAACAACCCTAGGCCTTTCCCATCCAACAACTATGGGAACAACAACACTTATCCTAGCACCAAAAACTCCACTTTTGAACTAGAGACCTTGCTCAAAGACTTTATCACTACCCAAAAAGCCTTCAACAAGAGTGTGCAAGAGAAATTAGATAAATTAGATATCCTCTCTTCGAAGGTAGACAACATAGCCCATGATGTAGAGATGCCGAAGATTAGAACTTCTCCCCCCGAGGAGAGGAAGACCACTCCTATGAATGCCATCCAAGTCCAAATTAATGAAAACATTAGGATGTTGGGAAAACTTAAAGAGAGATGGGCCAGAGAAAAGGAGGAAGAAGAGAGAATTAAGATCCTTCCTACCTACCACACAGTAGCCACTATCCAAGTAGTTGAGGATGTCCAAACTGTTAGCACCCATCACACCCCTAGTCCCAATGGACCTACCAATGGTGATGCTACCACCTCAACCATATATGAAGAAACCTCTATGAACACAGAGGCTTTCAAACAAGTGAGCCTAAATGATATCACTACCTCCTTGATAGATAGTAGTGACCTAGACTTTGACAAGTGCACTTTACCTGAAGTTATTGGTTTCCTACACAAGATGTCTAGAGACCCCCACACTAGCACACTTAATATTGCCTTCACAGAGCATATCACTAATGCTTTGATCAAAGTTAGGGAGGAGAAGCTTAGACTAGAAGCCTCCATACCTAGGAAGCTAGAAGATGGTTGGGATCCTATGATAAAAATCAAATTGAATAACTTCTCGTGTTATGCTCTTTGTGATGTTGGAGCAAGTACCTTTGTTATGCCCAAAAGAGTGTATGATATGCTTGAATTGAAACCTTTTGATCCCTGTTCTTTTGGTGTTCGTCTTGTTGATTATTCTGTAAAGAAGCCTTTGGGGAAGATCGAAGATGTTCTTATCATTTTCAATGACAATTATGTTCCCCTTGATTTCACTATTATGGACATTGAGTGTGAGCCCTCATGTCCAATTATTTTGGGACGTCCTTTTCTTCGCACAGTTGGTGCTGTTATTGACATGAAAGAGGGGAATATCAAATTCCAATTCCCTCTCAAGAAAGGGATGGAACATTTCCCTAGGAAAAAGATTAAGTTACCTTTTGAGTCCGTCACACGGGCTAGTTATTCTCTTGAAAAGACTTGATCTTCTGCTTTAAGCCTAGCTAATGGCTCTAAAGAAGCGCTTTTGGGAGGCAGCCCGCAACGAATTTAGGTTTTTATTTTTTATTTTCTTCTGTTCTTAGTGGTCTTGATGATTGTTACTACTGTAGAAGCATCATTGTATCTTTACTTTTCAAGCTTTGTGCCTTTTATAGCCTCATACGATAAGGGAAGTGAAAGTTGTGACATGTTGTCCAGAAAACAGATTCTGTCCTCGTGACTAGAAAAATCAGAGAAAAATTCCAGTTCATCTTTTTGAGCTGAATTTTTTACACAGCATGCTCTATACAATTACTAAACTTTCGTATGTTCTGAGTTTTTTGATTTGAGTTGCAGAAGTACCCCTAAAAAATTCGTTTCTACCTGCTGGTCTGTTTTTCACAGATTCTGTCATGTTTTGCCTTTTCTTCACTTTGCAAACCTTAAGCTTGCTTTTTCTTTGCAAAAACTTTTTGGCGATCTTGAGAAACAGTAGCTCTTCAAGGTTGTCTTTATTTCCAGTAGAGGAAAAATTATTTTATTATGGGTACTAACCTCGCTAATCAGATTACAATGAGTTATGTATGAAGGGAGTTTTCTAGTGCGCGATGGAGGATGATGAAAGAAGATCTTGGAGTGTCAAACGCTCAAGCTTGGGGATGCCCATGTGCACCCCGAATAAATATTCAAGGAGACTCAAGAGTCTAAGCTTGGGGATGCACCCGTGCATCCCCCTCTTCATCAACAATTATCAGTTCATCCCTCGTTGCACTATATTTTTATCACTTCATGTGTTATGTGCTATGCTAGGAGCGTCTCGCTCTTTACTTTTCTAGGTTTGCTTTTGCTTTTCTTGTTTTTCAGAACAAGTTAGACCCCAGCTTACTCTTTTGTGTGGGAGAAATACACGCTCCGCTTGAACTAGAACTCCTCATAGGATTTACATGCTTATTCTTTTAGCTGTGAGTTGTTCCTTTTCTTTTGTTAGCTGCTGCTCTGTTTAGTTGTAGTGCTTTAGTTTTTCTAGAGATTTTCTTTTGTTTTAGGTTGAACTTTCTATAGGTTGCATGTTTTATCTTGTTAGAGAGTTTTCCTGTTGCACTGAGTTTTGTGTCTTGACTAGAAGTAGGTAGTTGAAGTTGCTATTCTCTTTGTAGTAGTAACTTGCAATAGTTTTGAGGTATTGACTAGAGTAATGTTTGAACTTTTGGTGTCAAGAGCTCGAGCCTATTAGTGATAGATGTCGTATTTTGGGCAATCCATGTGTTTTCGTAAACCAAAAACCCCTGTTGAGAACTCTAGCTACTAGATGGATCAATAAGCTCTGGAGGGTCCGAATATTAGAGTACACTCACGTACCATGAGTCGAGGATGCGCAAGGATAACCAAACCCCCATACACTCCTCCTCAGGGTACTTGTCTCTTTGTGAACCTCCTAATTAGATTGAGAGTTACCGATAATAAGTGCTTGAGTTCTTTGACACTTCCACCCACCTATAATTTTTCTAGCCTCTTCGGTACCGTGCATTGCCCTTTCTCACCTTGAGAGTTGGAGCATACTTCGCCGGTGCATCCAAACCCTTGGCACGATACACTCTGTCATCATCAGCCTCCTTATATCTTTCCTCAAAACAGCCACCATACCTACCTACAAGGCATTTCCATAGCCTTTCCGAGATATATTGCTATGCAACATCCACCTTCTCATGACTTGATCCTCATGTCATACATGCTACTTGCTTGATCGATGAGCCGCATGCTAGTTGGGATTTTCCCTAATCATTGCTACATGACGCGCTAGTATCATTGCATATCCTGCTATCCTGGCAGAGGCATACATTTGCATCATGATAGTTATATTTTCTTTATGTGAGTACCTTTGCAAAGTGTGAAAGATCTCCTATATTCTTGTAAAATATAGAGTGTTGCCCCTAAAGTGAGGAAAAGATCCCAAAGAGGACAAAATCAAAAGATCCCAAAGAGGAAAAATGAGAGTTAAATAGAAAGAGCCATTGAGGCCACCAAAAAAATACAAAAAAAATACAAAAATAAGAAAAATAAAAATAAAAAGAGAGAAGGGGGCACACTACTATTCCTTTTGAGAGATCCACACTAGTACTTCATCCTCTATCCCTTGTACTCTATAGAGATCATCATCATGCATATAGCTAAGTGGGGACCTTCACACTATAGAACTTGGCTTGTATATTCCAATGATGAGCCTCCTCAAACGAGTTCTAGGTCTTTTTGAGCAAGCAAGTTAGATGCACCCCCACTAGTTCCCTTGGAGAGCTTTTAGCTCACATGTGCATCTGTTGCATGGCAATCCCTACTCCTCACATCATATCTATCATATGACCTTCTCCCGCCTATGATTGTCCTCATTGATGTGAGCCTTTCACACCTTTTTTGTCTTCCTCCTCCACCTTCTTTATGTTTCGCCTTTTAGGTGTCAACTTTCTTGCTCACGCTCATCCATTGCATGAGTGCTCAAAATATCAAAAGGGAGTGGATCAGTTTGACTTGTACCTGGCTAGTGGTCTGGGGACGATTCAAGATAAGAATCCAAAGGAGACTAAGTGTGAAACTTTAGTAGATAGTTGTTCTCAACAACCTTTTTTCTCTTTTTCCCAGTCCCCTGCTTGCACGCCAACACCATCTGGAGACATTCGAGTCACGGACAGCAAGAGATCTTACACCTTTTGTTCTTTTGTTGCTTGTGGCAATGCTAATATAGACTCTTTCTTGTTAAGACTTGAATTGAATTGCATGCTTTGATTGCTTTACTTAAAAGTCCTTTTATGGTTGTGTGGCATGTCACCACAGAAGTTATGCTTGCTATCATTTACCTACTCGAGGACGAGCAGGAATTAAGCTTGGGGATGTTGATACTCCCCAAACGTATCTATAATTTCTGCTTGCTCCATGCATGTTTTGTGTGACATTGCCATGTTTTTCTTGAACTTTCATACACTTTTGAGCATATTTGGACTAATCTATTAACCCAGTGCACCCAGTTGCCAGTTGCTGTTTTTTGCTGTTTTTGTATTTCAGGTTTTCAGGCCATTAAAAGTGCTCCGAAAAATCCGGAAAAATCAGATACAAAATCAGCGACCCGGAAGCTTCCGGAATCACCAAGGTAGCGGAGGGGGGCCACCATAGGGACTTCAGAAGGGTCCCTGGCGCGGCCCCACCCTAGGTCGCGCCAGGGGGCCTCCTGGCTGCCCTGTGGGTCCCCTCGACACCCCCCTCCGCCTATATTTAGCCCTCAGGGTGGAAACCCCTAATATCGATCTCTTTTCCGCGAACTCGCCTCTGTACCGCCACCGCCGCCGTTTCAAGATCGGGGATGCCTAGAGAAGCTTCCCGGGCACCCTGCCGGGAGGAGGAACCCCCTCCGGGAGACCATCCATAGCCATGGACGCCTCCCGGATGTACCGTGAGTAGTCCCCCTTGGACCATGGGTCCGTCACCGGTAGCTATGTGATGTACCTCTCCCCTCTTTGTGCTTCCACTTTCGAGACCTCGTGAGTTGCCTCACATGATCGAGGAACTATTGTAATTTTTGTTGTTGCTATGCTGAGTTTGCTGGGATCTGATGGATTATGAGACTATGTTCAGATTGTGATGAGTAATATATTTGGTTCTTCTCTTTTATATTTTGTTCTTGAGTAAATTCTTGCATGTTCTCCGTAGAATTATTTTACTTTGGCCAAGTAGTTTGTTGCAACTCCAAGAGGGAGCGTTATGCTTGATTGTGGGTTCAGCCCCTTGATGTCTAGCTTGGGTGACAAAAACATGAGACTAGGGGATGTGATGTTGCCACCAGGGATAAAACAACGGTGCTTGTATCCGCGGGTGCAAGGATTGTTTACTTTACGCAAAGTTCTTTTAATGCAGTTGTCTGTTGCTTTGAGTTTACACTTTGGGTGGGATTCACAACTTAATACCAGCGAGACGTTCTGGATAGATATCTCAAGGTGGATGATTCGTAGTAGATGCAGTTGGATTTCGGTCTACTTACCTTGGCGTACTGCTCATTGCTTTTGAACCCTTCCTTTCTTTGCAGCATAGTTAGCATTGCGGTGCCTTCATAATTCTGTCAATTTCCCAGCTGTGATTTGTTTACCTCGCTAGCACTTTTATCGTCTTTTTGGAGAGAGACATCACTAGTGAAAATCACGGGACCCCGGTCCATCTTTACATTATTGTTTACACCCTTAGTTTACTTTCAGTCTTTACTTTCAGTTGCCACTATTATTATCTCTTGCGTTGATCCTTTGTGAATAGCAAGGCCGGAGGAATTGACAACTCCTTTGTACTCTTTGGGAGCAAAGTTATTTGTTTCTGTGTGCAGGTCCTGTCAAGTCCCTAGTCAGAAACCAATTTATGGCGCTGTTGGCACCTTCTTGTATTTCTGCGAGTCCTACTGGAGACAAACCTTGGTATCTTCACCGAGGGAAATTTGCTGCTACGCTACATCTCACCTTCCACTTGAGGTAACCAACGAGGAGTGAGAGAACTATCCTCACCGTATCAGTAATCACTCTCGTAGTCCCAAGCACCAGCACTCTCAAAGATTTGAGTGATCACTCTCGGAGTCCCAAGAAACAGCACTCTCGAAGATTCGAGTGATCACTCTTGGAGTCCCAAGCAACGACACTCTCAAAGATTCGAGTGATCACTGTCGGAGTCCCAAGCAACAACACTCTCGAAGATTCGAGTGATCATTCTCGGGATCCCAAGAAACAACACTCTTTGAAGGTTCGAGTGATCACTCTCAAGCAACCTGAAGCACTCTCTGAAGATTCGAGTGATCACCCTCAAGCAACACGAAGCACTCTCGGAAAATTCGAGTGCTCACTCTTGGAAAATTCGAGTGCTCACTCTCGGAGTATCAAGCAACTTGAAGCACTCTCGGAAGGTTTGAGTGCTTACTCACCCATACTGCAAAGTGCTCGAGTGACTACTCGCACAATGATACAAGGAATAAAGAACGAGCAGACGGACCTCCGCCTGAGCACACAGATGCTCCACGGATGGTCATACTATTAGTCCACTCGATGGTTTTCTGAGTGGATGCATTCCATATAGACTCGCGTCCAAACAAGAGCAAATAAATCTATAGAGTAGGGTTCTCCCTCACCCAGGTGATGAAGTGATCGAGTGAGTACTCGCACCAATAAGAACAAGTACATTCATAGAGTTTGGGTGCTCCCTCACCCAGCAGACGACGATGTGCTCGAGTGGCTACTCGCACTAACCGACAAGAACAAATGCATCTATAGAGTTCGGGTGCTCCCTCACCCAGAAGATGATGAAGTGCTCGAGTGGCTACTCGCACTAGCCAGCAAGACCCGAATAATACCCCTAAGAACACTCTGCCAGAGCACTCGAGTGCACCACGGGTGCCTACTCTATTAGCTCACTCGACGACTATCCGAGTGGGTGCATCTCTTATCAACTCCTCGCCTGAGCTCGCAAATGCTCTGCGAGTGACTGCTATTAGCTCACTCGACGACTATCCGAGTGGGTGCATCTCTTATCAACTCCTCGCCTAAGCTCACAAATGCTCCGCGAGTGACTACTATTAGTCCACTTGATTTGTTTTTCCAAGTGGGTGCATCTCTAATTCGGCTCCGCGCCTGATACACGAGATAACTTCTCGCCCTCGTTGGTTACCCCAAGTGGAAGGTGAGATGTAGCGTAACGGCAAGTTTCCCTCGGTGAAGATACCAAGGTTTTAAGATTGTCTCCCGTAGGACTCCAAGGTCGACAAGTAGGTGGTTCGGCAAGTGAGGTGTCGTTTGAAGATAATCACTTGCTTCTCCTAGACCTACACACACACAGATAGCTTTGCTCCCAACGAGTTCAGAGGAGTTGTCAATTCCTCCGGCCTTGTTGTTTACAAAGGATAAAACACACAGGATAATAATGATAGATAGTGATAGCTACAAAATAGTAAATACTGAAAGTAAATTGATAGTGTAAATAGTGGTGGATATATGGACTGGGGTCCCATGATGTTCACTAGTGATGTCTCTCTCCCAAAAGATGATAAAATAACCATGCGAGGTAAACAAATTACAACTGGGCAATTGACAGGATTATGTGCGCAAACCAATGCTAATTATGCAAAACAGAAAGGAAGAGGCTCAAAAGCACGGGCAGTACGCCAAGACAAGTAGACCGAAATCCAACTGCATCTACCCACTAATCATCCACCTTGAGATATCTATCAAGAACATCTCGCTGGTATTAAGTTGTGAATCCCACCCAAAGTGTAAACTCAAAGCAACGGACAACTGCATTAAAGAACTTTGCGTAAAGTAAACAATCCTTCCACCCGCAAGTACAAGCACCGTTGTTTTCCCCCTTGTGGCAACAGCACATCCCCTAGACTCATGTTTCTGTCACTCAAGCTAGTCATCGGGGGATATGAACCCACAATCATGCATAACGCTCCCTCTTGGAGTCACTACTTACTACTTGGCCAAAGCAATAAACAACAACAGAAAACATGCAAGAGTTACTCAAGAACATAAATATAAAAGAAGAGAATCAAATATATAACTCAATCACAATCTGAACATAATCTCATAATCCATCGGATCCCAGCAAACTCAGCATAGCAACAGCAGAAAGAATACATATGTGCCTCGATCATGTAGGGCAGCTCACGAGGTCTAATCCATGAAGAACAAAGAGGGGAGGAGAACATCACATAGCTACTGATCATGGACCCATGGTCCAAGGTGGACTACTCACGGTTCATCCGGGAAGCATCCATGGTGGTGGAGAAGCTCCCGGAGGTGATTCCTCCCTCCGACACGGTGCCGGGAAGAGGTCTTCTGGTGCTCCCGATCTTGGAAGCGCGGCGGCGGCGGAACAGAGGAGAGATCGCGAAAAAGGGTTCCGTCCTCGAGGGTTTCTCGTCACGGGGAATATATAGGCGAAGGGGGGCAGCCAGGGGGCCACCAGGGGTCCAGGCGCCCCCGTGGCGCGGCCAAGCCCTAGGCCGCGCCAGGTGGCCGCCTGGGCACCTGGTGGTGGCCCCCCGGCCCTCCTTCGGGGTCCTAGAGTCTTCCGATGCGCTGATTTTGGCAGCCAGAGGTGGGCCAGGGGCTCCAGGCGCCCCCCCTGGCGCGACCAGGGGTGGGGCCGCGCCCACTGGCCTCCTGGGGCCCCCTGGCTCCCCACTGGCCCCTCTCAGGATTTTCTCAAAGCTTCCGGTACGCTGATTTTTCCTATATTTTTCCCGGAATTTTTCTGGTACTTTTAATAAGGGGGAAACCTGAAATAGAAAAACAGCAGAAAACAGGAACTAGCACTGGGGTGCACTGAGTTAATAGGTTAGTACAAATATGATCAAAAGTGTATGGAAGTTCATCAATATCATAGCAATATCACACAAAAGAGGCATGGAGCAAGCAGAAATTATAGATTCGTTTTGGACGTATCAATATCCCCAAGCTTAATTCCTGCTCGTCCTCGAGTAGGTAAATGATAACAAGCATAATTTCTATGGTGACATGCTAACAACCATATAAGAACTTTGTAAGTAAAGTAATCAAAGCATGCAATTCAATTCAAGTCATAACAGGCAAGAGTCTATATCTAGTATTAAAATAAGCAACATAAGAACATAAAGGTGCAAGATCTCTCGTTGTCCGTGACTCGAATGTCTCCAAATGGTGTTTGCGTGCAAAAAAGAGGATAGGGATATACGAGAAAAAGTATTTTTATTGTTGAGAACTCAATCTACTAAAGTGTCACACTTGGTCTTCTTTGGAATCTTATCTTGACTCATCCCCAGACCACTAGCCAGGTACAAGTCAAAATGATCCACTCCTTTTCGACATTTTGAGCACTCATGCAATGGATGATCGTAAGCAAGAAAGTTGACACTTAGGATGGCAAAGAGAGAATATGGTGGACGAGGAAGACAAAAAGGTGTGAAAGGCTCACACCAATGAGGACAATCATAGGCGAGAAAAAGCCAAATGATAGATATGATGTGAGGAGTAGGGATTGCCATGCAACGGATGCACATGTGAGCTTCTCATTTGAGGAGGCTCATCATTGGAATATACAAGCCAAGTTCTATAGTGTGAAGGTCCCCACATAGCTATATGCATAAATGATAATCTCTATGGAGTACAAGATACAAGATGGAGTACGAGTGTGGATCTTCTCAAAAAGGAATAGTAGTGTGCCCCCTTCTCTCTTTTTTTTCTCTTTTTTTATTTTCTCTATTTTTTCTATTTTTTGTATTTTTTGTATTTTTTGGTAGCCTCAATGGCTCTTTCTATTTAACTCTCATTTGTCCTCTTTGGGATCTTTTAATTTGTCCTCTTTGGGATCTTTTAATTTTGTCCACTTTGGGGTCTTTTCCTCACTTTAGGGGCAACACTCTATATATTACAAAAAGTATTGAAGATCTTTCACACTTTACAAAGTACTCAAATCATAAAGAAAACGTAACTATCATGATGTATGCAAATGTATGCCTCTGCCAGTGTAGCAGGATATGCAATGATACTAGTGCGTCATGTAGCAATGATTAGGGCAAGGCCCAACTAGCATGCGGATCATCGATCAAGCAAGTAGCATGTATGACATGAGGATCAAGTCATGAGAAGATGGATGTTGCATGGCAATATATCTCGGAAAGGCTATGAAAATGCCTTGATAGGTAGGTATGGTGGTTGTTTTGAGGAAGGATATAAGGAGGCTTATGATGACAGAGCGTATCGTGCCAAGGGTTTGGATGTACCGGCGAAACTGGAAGCTAACTCTCGGAGTGAGAAGAAAGCAATGCACGGCACAGGAGAGGCTAGCAAAATAAGGGAATGTGGAAGTGTAAACTTTCGAATACTCATATTAGTACAAAGAACTCATGCACTTATTATCGGTAACTCTCAATCTAATAAGGAGTTTCACAAAGAGAAAAGTACCCCGAGGAGGAGTGTATGGGGGTTTGGTTATCCTTGCGCATCCTCGACTCATGGTATGTGAGTGTACTCTAATATTCGACCCCTCAGAAGAGTAGTGATCCAACTAGTAGCTAGAGTTCTCAATTAATTTGTAGGTTTTTGAAAATAAACACGGATTTCCCAAAATATGACATCTATCACTAATAGGATAAATCTCTTGACACCAAAAGTCCAAACATTACTCAAAACAACACCTCAAAACTATTGCAAGTTACTAATTCAAAAAGAATAGCAACCTCAATTACCTACTTCAAGTCAAGACACAAAACTCAGTGCAACAGGAAAACTCTCTAAAAAAGATAAACATGAAAACTCAAGAGAGTTCCGGCAACAAACTAAACAAAAGCTCTTTTAAAAGATAAACATGAAAGCTAAGAGCAAAACATGACAGCAGCTATGGAAAGATAAAGAACAAACACAACAAAGATAAGCAGGAAAAAGTCCTATGTTGTGTTCTAAATTTTGGAAGTGGAGCGTGTTTCTCTCCCACACAAAGAAAGCTGGTTTCTAACTTGTTATGAACAGCAAGCAAAGCTAAAGAAAACTAAAAACAAAACCTAAGAGCGAGACGCTCCAAGAATAGCACATAACGCATGAAGCGATAAAAATATAGTGAAACGAGAGGCGAACTGATAATTGTCGATGGAGAAGGGGATGCACGGGGGCATCCCCAAGCTTAGACGCTTGAGTCTCCTTGAATATTTCTTTGGGATGCATGGGGGCATCCCCAAGCTTGAACGCAAGACACTTCTTAATCTTCTTTCATCATCTTCCCTTGCACACTTGAAAACTCCCTTCATACATAACTCATCATAATCTGATTAGCGAGGTTAGTACCCATAATAAAATATTTTTTCTCTACTGGAAATAACTATAATCTTTAAGATCTACTGTTTCTCAAGAGTTCCAAAAGGTATTTGCAAATAAAAAGCAAGCTTAAGGTTTGCAAAACGAAGAAAAGGCAAAACAGGACAGAATCTGTGAAAAACAGACCATAAGGTAGAAACGATTTTTTTAGGGATACTTCTGCAACTCAAATCAAAAAACTCAGAACATACGAAAGTTTCGTAATTGTATAGATCACGCTGAGTAAAAAAATCAGCTCAAAAAGATGAACTGGGATTTTTCTCTAATTTTTCTAGTCACGAGGACAGAATCTGTTTTCTGGAGAGCATGTCACAACTTTCACTCCCCTTGTCGTATGAGGCTATAAAAGGCACAAAGCTTGAAAATTAAAGATACAATGATGTTTATACAGTAGTAACAATCATCAAGACCACTAAAAACAGAAGAAAACCAAAAAGGAAATCCTAAATTCGTTGCGGGCTGCCTCCCGAAATCGCTTCTTTAAAGCCATTAGCTAGGCATAAAGATTGTAAAAGATGCTCTCATAAGAATAAGAATTTTGATGCAAAAGAGAGAATCAAGAAGCAAATATGAAACACATTTAAGACTAACCCACTTCCTATGCATAGGCATCTTGTAAGAAAATAAATCAAAAAATCACAAAGAAACCAGCATAGGAAGGTGGAACAAGAACAACTTTAAAACTTTCAACATAAAGAGTGGAGTTTTAGTAATATGGAAATTTCTACAACCAAACTTCCCTCTCTCAAAATAATTTTCAGTAGTATCGTGAACAACATCAAGAATATAACTATCACATAAATCATGTTGTTCATGACCTACGAGCACACGTGTATAGTTTTCAACACGTTCTTTAGGATCATAAGATAAATGCAACCCATCACATTGAGCCTTGATAAGAGCAAAGTTCTCCGGAATATTTGGAGATTTCAAAAGGATAATAGGACAATCAAGTGTGGGTGCCATAGCAATAATTTCATTCTTAACGTAAGGAACTATAGCAAGTTCATCTTCATAAGCATCATCCATAGTGGCATCTTGGCCAAAAGTATAGAAGACATCAACTTCATCAAAAAGGGATATTTCAAAAGAATCCATAGGATCATAACACTCATATAAGGTAAGAGTCAAACAGTTACTCTCATTAGAAGGTAGACATGGATGGCTCCATTCTTCCTCCTTTTGTTCGTCACTCTCCTCCTCTTATTCATCCAAGGAGCTTTCAGTTTCAGCAATTTCTTCTTCCATTGAGTCCTGCAAATCATTAGTCTCTTCCTTTGGGGGCGAGATTCTCTCAAGATGATCAGTAATATAATAATTTGCATCGTAATTTTCCAAAAAATAGTTAAGTATAGCAAGACTCTCATATTTGTAAGGGGCATCATCAATATTTTTAATAAGAGAAGTAATTTCATAGGCATCCTTATAAGCAACAAATTCTTCTATTTTCTCTACATCATCAAAATCATAATTTCTCTTAGCATAAGAAGCTAAGGTTTCATCATCATTGTACTCGCATTGGAAAGCAAGGTGTTTGTGCCTCATAAAGCAACAAGATTCATCCCTGCAGAAAGATATATTATATATTGAGCACAAGTTTCTAGCATAGTCATACAACTGGTGTATTTGTTTCCATAAGTGTATCCCCTTTTGAGACAGGCGGTGTTCCTTGTACCACTTTTGTTGATCCTCGGTAAATCCTCCATGCCAATAAGATCTGGTTTCAAAGAAGTCAGACATTGATTGGCAGGTAAGGAACTAGATATACTATATTTTTTGGGATTTTTAATAAAGGACACGAAGATAAAAACTGAAAGGTAAACTAACAAGACTAAAAAGCAAAGATAAAAGATAGTGTGCAACTCCCCTATCTTGAAGAGTGGAGTCCCCGGCAACGGCGCCAGAAATTTTCTTGATACACGAGATAACTTCTCGCCCTCGTTGGTTACCCCAAGTGGAAGGTGAGATGTAGCGTAACGGCAAGTTTCCCTCGGTGAAGATACCGAGGTTTTAAGATTGTCTCCCGTAGGACTACAAGGTCGACAAGTAGGTGGTTCGGCAAGTGAGGCGCCGTTTGAAGATAATCACTTGCTTCTCCTGGACCTGCACACACACAGATATCTTTTCTCCCAACGAATTCAGAGGAGTTGTCACTCCAGCCTTGTTGTTTACAAAGGATAAAACACACAGGATAATAATGATAGATAGTGATAGCTACAAAATAGTAAATACTGAAAGTAAATTGATAGTGTAAACAGTGGTGGATATATGGAACGGGGTCCCATGATGTTCACTAGTGATGTCTCTCTCCCAAAAGATGATAAAATAGCCATGCGAGGTAAACAAATTACAACTGGGAAATTGACAGGATTATGTGCGCCAACCAATGCTAATTATGCAAAACAGAAAGGAAGAAGCTCAAAAGCACGGGCAGTATGCCAAGACAAGTAGACCGAAATCCAACTGCATCTACCCACTAATCATCAACCTTGAGATATCTATCCAGAACATCTCGCTGGTATTAAGTTGCGAATCCCACCCAAAGTGTAAACTCAAAGCAACGGACAACTGCATTAAAGAACTTTGCATAAAGTAAACAATCCTTGCACCCGCAAGTACAAGCATTGTTGTTTTCCCCCTTGTGGTAACAGCACATCCCCTAGACTCATGTTTCTGTCACTCAAGCTAGTCATCGGGGGGCATGAACCCACAATCATGCATAACGCTCCCTCTTGGAGTCACTACCTACTACTTGGCCAAAGCAATAAACAGCAACGGAGAACATCCAAGAGTTACTCAAGAACATAAATATAAAAGAAGAGAATCAAATATATAACTCAATCACAATCTGAACATAATATCATAATCCATTGGATCCCAGCAAACTCAGCATAGGAATAGCAGAAATATTACATATGTGCCTCGATCATGTAGGGAAGCTCACGAGGTCTAATCCATGAAGAACAAAGAGGGGAGGAGAACATCACATAGCTACTGATCATGGACCCATGGTCCAAGGTGGACTACTCACGGTTCATCCGGGAAGCAGCCATGGTGGTGGAGAAGCTCCCGGAGGTGATTCCTCCCTCCGGCAGGGTCCCGGGGAGAGGTCTTCTGGTGCTCCCGATCATGGAAGCGCGGAGGCGGCGGAACAGAGGAGAGATCGCGAAAAAGGGTTCCGTCCCCGAGGGTTTCTCTTCACGGGGAATAAATAGGCGAAAGGGGCAGCTAGATGTGGGCCAGGGGCTCCAGGCGCCCCCCCCCCTGGCGCGGCCAGGGGTGGGGCCGCACCCACTGGCCGCCTGGGGGCCCCTGGCTCCCCTCTGGCCCCTCTCGGTCTTTTTTCGAAGCTTCCGGTATGCTGATTTTTCCTATATTTTTCCCGGAATTTTTCTGGTACTTTTAATAAGGGGGAAACCTGAAATAGAAAAACAGCAGAAAACAGGAACTGGCAGTGGGGTGCACTGAGTTAATAGGTTAGTCTAAATATGATCAAAAGTGTATGGAAGTTCATCAATATCATAGCAATATCACACAAAAGAGGCATGGAGCAAGTAGAAATTATAGATACGTTTTGGACGTATCAGCGCCTCTATAAAAAATGATGCCTGGGTGGCGACACACTGCACCCCAGATGCCGCGCAAGCTTAGCGCGTAGGTAAGACCTCGCTGCGCAGTCGGCCGGGCCGGGACTTTCCACAACTGCGACTTCACTCCCGTTGTTTTACATGCGCAATGCATGAAGAAAATTGAGCCAATGACGGGCGGGTTGAGGCTATTTCCTGAGATCGGCGACATTGATACTATAAGACCTGCAGCGGCATGGACTTTCCTAGACACCGGTGGTTTTCGAAGTTCATGTCGAGGGACACAGGCTTGATTTGGGATGTTGAGGTATTTTCCACTAGCTTCACCAAGGCTCAACCAGTCGACTACTTGGGCCTTTTCATCTTATCATCCCTTGAATAAACTATCTTCTGTGTCTAACAGCCGACGACTCGCAGCAAAGCGACACGTACTATGGCAGCTAACGCAGATTCGAGTCCCTGCATGACGCTTCAAGTCCCCCAGACACTAAGACTCCCATCGGGAGCATACTCGCGGCAAATTCAACTGCTCATCAGCAAATGAGGTATGGATTTTCAACAGAAGATCCCGAAAGGTTCGAGTGCTCACTCGACAAAGCGACACGCACTACGGCGGCTACTGCTGATTAGAGTACCTGCGCGACTCTTCAAGTCCCCTAGGCACTCGGGGGCTACTGATGAGGGGTTGATCCCATGACTCCTCTCTATGAGGGTACCTACTGCGTGTCATGGCTGGCGGCCCACCAGAGGCCCACTCGTGGACACCGACATGATAGAATAGGACATGAAGCCCAAGACTTGAGGCGCAAGACAAGGACTCCTACTTGTAGTCGACTAGGACTCATGTAAACCCCTACCTTCCTATCTATATAAAGCGAGGCAGGGGCACCTCTCTAGACAACTCAATCTCCACGCATAGAACTAGACAGATCTCTCTCCACCAAAAGCCTTCGCGGCACTGATACGTCCAAAACGTATCTATAATTTCTGCTGGCTCCATGCATGTTTTGTGTGATATTGCTATGATCTAGATACACTTTCATACACTTTTGACCATATTTGGACTAACCTATTAACTCAGTGCACCATAGTGCCAGTTCCTGTTTTCTGCTGTTTTTCTATTTCAGTTTTCCCCCATATAAAAAGTGCCAGAAAAATTCCGGGAAAAATATAGGAAAAATCAGCATGCAGGAAGCTTCGCGAAGAGCCCGAGTGGGGCCAGAGGGGAGCCAGGGGTGGCCCAGGCGGCCACCCGGCGCGGCCCCACCCCTGGCCGCGCCAGGGGGGCGCCTGGGGCCCCTGGTCCACCTCTGGCTGCCCCCCTTCGCCTATATACTCTCCGTCACGGGAAACTTCCGAGGGCAGAACCCTTTTTCGCGATCTCTCCTCTGTTCCGCCGCCGCCGCACTTCCGAGATCGGGAGCACCAGAAGACCTCTTCCCGGCACCCTGCCGGAGGGAGGGCCGACCTCCGGGAGTCTCCTCTCCACCATGGATGCTCCTCGGATGTCTTGTGAGTAGTTTTCCTTGGACCATGGGTCCGTGATCAGTAGCTATGTGATGTTCTCCTCCCCTCTTTGATCTTCATGGTTTAGACCACGTGAGCTGCCCTACATTATCGAGGCACTTTTGTAATATTTCTGCTGTTGCTATGCTGAGTTTGATGGGATCTGATGGATTATGAGATTATGTTCAGAATGTGATCGAGTAATATATTTGGTTTTTATCTCTTATATTTTTGTTCCTAAGTAATTCTTTCATGTTCTCCGTTGTTTTTTATTGCTTTGGCCAAGTAGTAGGTAGTTACCCCAAGAGGGAGTGTTATGCTCGATTGTGGTTTCATGCCCCCCGATGACACGCTTGAGTGACAGAAACATGAGTCTAGGGGATGTGTTGTTGCCACAAGGGGGAAAACAACGGTGCTTGTAACCGCGGTTGCAAGGATTGTTTACTTTACGCAAAGTGCTTTTTAATGCAGTTGTCTGTTGCTTTGCGTTTACACTTTGGGTGGGGCTCGCAACTTAATACCAGCGAGATGTTCTGGATAGATATCTCAAGGTGGATGATTAGTAGTAGATGAAGTTGGATTTCGGTCTACTTATTTTGGCGTATTACCCGTGCTTTTGAGCCTCTTGCTTTCTTTTGTAGCATAGTTAGCATTGCGGTGCGTTCATAATCCTATCAATTGCCCTTCTGTAATTTGTTTACCTCGCATAGCAGTTTTATCGTCTTTTGGGAGAGAGACATCACTAGTGAACATCACGTATCCCGGTCCATATCCTCATTACTATTTCCACGCTCATTTACTTTTCTGCTTTTACTTTCAGTTGCTATCATTATCCCTTGCGTTTGATCCTTTGTGAACAACAAGACCGGAGAGATTGACAACCTCTCTGAACTTCGTTGGGAACAAAGTTATTTGTGTCTGTGTGCAGGTCCACGTCAGTTGCGCCGCTGACACCTACCTATCATCTCTGGAGTCCTACTGGAGACAAACCTTGGTATCTTTACTGAGGGAAATTTTCTGCTGTGCTACATCACGCCTTCCACTTGGGGCTCACCAACGAAGGGCGAGAAATCACTATCATCACCTCGCACATCAAGCAAAATTTCTGGCGCCGTTGCGGGGGACTCCGAGTGCTAAGATAGGGGAGTTGCACACTACCCTTTACCTTTGTTTTATAGTCTTATTAGTTTACCTTTCAGTTTTTATCTTTGTGTCTTATATCAAAAATCACAAAAAAATTGTTTATCTTGTTGTTAGTAGTCCACCTTGTTTTGATGAACATGTTAGGGCTAGGTGCTTTGCGGGAATCGGAAGTTCTCGATTTCCGTCAAAGAGATGGAGAAAATATGAAGAAAGCATGGGACAGAATCTCTGAAGCACATAAAAGAATTATGCCTTGGATACCTATAAAAATTGTGCTTACAAATTTTTACCATGGTCTTTTTAAGTGGTGTAAACACACTCTTGACATTATAGCTGAAGGAGATTTTCTAGAGTGTGATGAAGTTAGGGCTCTTGATATTTTGCGTAGTCTATCTAGTTATTTTGTTTATGATCGTAGTATTGATACTGTCATAGATAGACTTGCCACTTTTAAAAAAATATTGGATGCTCTAGACTTGAGGAAAGTAGAGGAACTTAAGTCCAACAAGAAAGAAATGTTGGAGATAGATGATGATTGGGAGCCCTTTGTTAGGATTAGCATCTCTAACCAAGGCTTCCTTGCTCTTTGTGATGTTGGATCCACAGTTTCTACTATGCCAAAAATAGTTTATGATTCTTTGAAGCTAGATATGGATAAATTATCATCTTATCATGAACATTCTAATGGAGATATTTCAGGGATTAAAGGAAAGGTAAAAGAAGTCCAAGTTGCATTCCTTCGTAGGATTGCACCAATGGATTTCTTCATCATGGAGCCAAACCAAAGTAACATTGTGCTCGGAAGAGACTTCCTCCGTGCTATGAAAGGCTTCATTGATATTGGTAACGGGCACATACGCTTACGCGGTATGGATAAAGGTAAGTACCTCTTTCCTAGGAATAATAAGAATGAGCTTATTGAGAATCAATTTGAAGGTTTTTATGATTCTGATCTTGGAGACCCTTGATTCTTATTTTTGCATTATGCCTAGCTTAAAGGCATAAAAGAAAGCGCTTTCGGGAGGCAGCCCGCAACGAATTTAGGTTCTTTTTGCTTTTTGTTGTGTCTTGATGTTTGTTACTACTGTAGCAACATCATTGTATCTTTATTTTTCAGCTTTGTGCCAAGTTATAGCCTCTTACGGCAAGGGAAGTAAAAGTTGTGACATGCTGTCCAGAAAACAGATTCTGTCCTCGTGACCAGAAAAATTCCAGAAAAATCCCAGTTCATCTTTTTGAGCTGAAATTTTTACACAGCATGATCTATACAATTACGAAACTTCCGTATGTTCTGAGTTTTTTTATTTGAGTTGCAGAAGTGCCCCTAAAAAATTCTTTACTACCTGCTGTTCTGTTTTTCACAGATTCTGCCATGTTTTGTCTCTCCTAACTTTTGTAAACCTTAAGCTTGTTTTTTCTTTGCAAAAACTTTTTGGCACTCTTGAGAAACAGTAGCTCTTCAAGAATATCTTTATATCCAGTGGGAAAAATTATTTTATTAAGGGTACTAACCTCTCTAATCAGCTTATGATGAGTTATGTATGAAGGGAGTTTTCAAGTGTGCGATGGAAGATGATGAAAGAAGATCCAGGAGTGTCAAGCGCTCAAGCTTGGGGATGCCCCCATGCATCCCCAATAAATATTCAAGGAGACTCAAGCGTCTAATCTTGCGGATGCCCCCGTGCATCCCCTTCTCCGTCAACAATCATCAGTTCGTCCTTCGTCTCACTATATTTTTATCACTTCATGCGTTATGTGCTATGCTTGGAGCATCTCGCTCTTATGTTTTATTTTTAGTTTTATTTAGCTTTTCTTGCTGTTCATAACAAGTTAGACCCCGTCTTACTTTTTGTGGGAGAGAAACACGCTCCACTTTCAAAATCTAGAACACATCATAGGATTTTTAATGCTTATCTTTTCGCTATTGTGTGTTCTTTATCTTTTCGTAGCTCCTGCCATGTTTAGTCTTAGTCTTAGTTTGTCTTTAGCAAGAGCCTTGGCTTTTGTTTAGTCTGTTGCTGGAACTCTTTTTGTTTTCATGTTTATCTTGTTAAAGAGAGTTGGTTGTTGCACTGAGTTGTGTCTTGTCTTGAAAGTAGGTAATTGAGGTTGCTATTTAATTCTAGTAGTAACTTGCAATAGTTTTGAGGTATTTTTGTGAGTAATGTTTGAACTTTTGGTGTCAAGAGCTCTAGCCTATTAGTGATAGGTGTCGTATTTTGGGCAATCCGTGTGTATTTTCAAAACCTACAAAACTAGTTGAGAACTCTAGCTACTAGATGGATCATTAATCTTTGGAGGGATCGAATATTAGAGAACACTCACGTACCATGAGTCGAGGATGCGCAAAGATAAGCAAACCCCCATACACTCCTCCTCGGGGTACTTGTCTCTTTGTGAACCTCCTTATTAGATTGAGAGCTACCGATAATAAGTGCATGAGTTCTTTGGACTAATGTAAGTATTGAAAGTTGACACTTCCACCTTCCCATATTTTGCTAGCCTCTCCCGTGTCGTGCATTGCCTTCTTCTCACTCCGAGAGTTGGTGTCCACCTTCGCCGATACATCCAAACCCTTGGCATGATACGCTCTGTCATCATAAACATCCTTATATCTTTCCTCAAAACAGCCACCATACCTACCTATCAAGGCATTTCCATAGCCTTTCCGAGTTATATTGCCATGCAACATCCACCTCTTCATGACTTGATCTTCATGTCATACATGTTCCTGCTACACTGGCAGCGACGTACATTGCATACATCTTGATAGTTACATCTTCTTTATGATTTTGAGTACCTTGTAAAGTGTGAAAGATCTCCATTACCTTCTTGTAAAATAGAGTGTTGCCCTTAAGTGAGGAAAAGATCCCAAAGTGGACACAATAAAAGATCCAAAAGAGGACAAATGAGAGTTAAATAGAAAGAGCCATTGAGGCCACAAAAAAATACAAAAAAATAGAAAAGGAGAAAAATAAATAAAAAGAGAGAAAGGGGCAACACTACTATCCTTTTGATAGATCCACACTAGTACTCCCTTTATATCCTTGTACTCCATAGAGATGATCATTATGCATATAGCTATGTGGGGACTTTCACACTATAGAACTTGGCTTGCATATTCCAAGGATGAGCCTTCTCAAACGAGCTCTAGGTCTTCATGAGTGAGCAAGTTAGATGCACCCCCATTAGTTATGTTGGAGAGCTTCCTAGCTCGTATGTGCATCCCTTGCATGGAAATCCCTACTCCTCACATCATATCTATCATTTGTAATCTCTTGCCTATGATTTTCCTCATTGATGTGAGCCTTTCTCATCCTTTTTGTCTTCCTCCTCCGCACCTCTCTCTTTGCCATCCTAAGTGTCAACTCTCATGCTTACGCTCATCCATTGCATGAGTGCTCAAAATATTGAAAAAGGAGTGGATCAAATTGACTTGTACCTGGCTAGTGGTCTGGGGACGAGTCAAGATAAGATTCCAGAAAAAGACCGAGTGTGAAACTTCAGTAGATTGAGTTCTCAACAAATAAATTGTTTTTCTCATATTCCCTATCCCCCTTCTTGCACGCAAACACCATTTGGAGACATTCGAGTCACGGACATCGAGAGCTCTTGCACCTAATGTTCTTTTGTTACTTGTTTCAATACTAATATAGACTCTTGCTTGTTATGACTTGAATTGAGTTTCTAACCTTGATTGCTTTACTTTTCAAAGTTCTTATATGGTTGCTAGCATGTCACCACAGAAATTATGCCGTTATCATTTACCTACTCGAGGACGAGCAGGAATTAAGCTTGAAGATGTTGATACGTCCAAAACGTATCTATAATTTCTGCTTGCTCCATGCATGTTTTGTGTGATATTGCTATGATCTAGATACACTTTCATACACTATTGATCATATTTCGACTAACCTATTAACTCAGTGCACCATAGTGTGAGTTCCTGTTTTCTGCTGTTTTTCTATTTCATTTTTCCCCCATATAAAAAGTGCCAGAAAAATTCCGGGGAAAATATAGGAAAAATTAGCGTGCAGGAAGCTTCGCGAAGAGCCCGAGTGGGGCCAGAGGGGAGCCAGGGGTGGCCCAGGTGGCCACCCGGTGCGGCCCCACCCTTGGCCGCGCCAGGGGTGCGCCTGGGGGCCCTGGTCCACCTTTGTCTGCCCCCCTTCGCCTATATATTCTCCGTCACAGGAAACTTCCGAGGGCAGAACCCTTTTTCGCGATCTCTCCTCTGTTCCGCCGCCGCCGCGCTTCCGAGATCGGGAGCACCAGAAGACCTCTTCTCGGCACCCTGCCGGAGGGAGGATTGACCTACGGGAGTCTCCTCTCCACCATGGATGCTCCCCGGATGTCTTGTGAGTAGTTTTCCTTGGACCATGGGTCCGTGATCAGTAGCTATGTGATGTTCTCCTCCCCTCTTTGATCTTCATGGGTTAGACCTCGTGAGCTGCCCTACATGATCGAGGCACTTTTGTAATATTTCTGCTGTTGCTATGCTGAGTTTGATGGGATCTGATGGATTATGAGATTATGTTCAGATTGTGATTGAGTAATATATTTGGTTTTTATCTCTTATATTTTTGTTCCTAAGTAATTCTTGTGTGTTCTCCGTTGCTGTTTATTTCTTTGGCCAAGTAGTAGGTAGTAACCCCAAGAGGGAACGTTATGCTCGATTGTGGGTTCATGCCCCCCGATGACACGCTTGAGTGACAGAAACATGAGTCTAGGGGATGTGCTGTTGCCACAAGGGGGAAAACAACGGTGCTTGTAACCGCGTTTGCAAGGATTGTTTACTTTACGCAAAGTGCTTTTTAATGCAGTTGTCTGTTGCTTTGGGTTTACACTTTGGGTGGGGCTCGCAACTTAATACCAGTGAGATTTTCTGGATAGATATCTCAAGGTGGATGATTAGTAGTAGATGTTGTTGGATTTTGGTCTACTTATTTTGGCGTACTGCCCGTGCCTTTGAGCCTCTTCCTTTCTTTTGTAGCATAGTTAGCATTGCGGTGCGTTCATAATCCTGTCAATTGCCCTTCTGTAATTTGTTTACCTCGCATAGCAGTTTTATCGTCTTTTGGGAGAGAGACATCACTAGTGAACATCACGTATCCCGGTCCATATCCTCATTACTGTTTCCACGCTCATTTACTTTTCTGCTTTTACTTTCAGTTGCTATCATTATCCCTTGCGTTTGATCCTTTGTGAACAACAGACCGGAGAGATTGATAACCTCTCTGAACTTCGTTGGGAACAAAGTTATTTGTGTCTGTGTGCAGGTCCACGTCAGTTGCGCTGCTGACACCTACTTATCATCTCTGGAGTCCTATTGGAGACAAACCTCACACATCAGGCCTTCCACTTGGGGCTCACCAACGAAGGGCGAGAAATCACTATCATCACCTCGCACATCAGGCACCCCTATACATCATCATCAATATAAGATCAGACAAGCAGCATGTAGGGTTTTCCCACCGGGGGCCTGAAGCTGGGTAAATCGTGCCCCATGTGTCACTTGTCTACAGTCTGAATCCTCCAACGCGCGGCCACGTCGCACTCCTTCCTCCTATGCGTAACCTAGGGTACCTAACCCTAGGATTTGCCGAGGCCGATCCTCGTCACCGGCCTCCTTGTGCCGCAAGGTGAGCCCTCGCTCCTTCCCCTACTCCCCACGCTCTGTTTGGTCCCTCCGTTCGCCATCCCCACCAGCCCCATATGCCGGCCACCGCCCGGCTCGATGTAGTCGTCGCTCTGGATCGTCCCAGCACATGCCAACGTCACTGCTGGATTTTGCGCGTCGTGTAGATCCCATAGGAACAAGTAGCGTCCCAAGTAATCAACCGTGGCAAACACACATTCGTCGTCGCCGCACTGTAGGTCACCGTCGGCGCCCTTGCTGGTTTAAACCAGTGGGCTAAACCCACTAACTAGTGGGACCCGCCCTGTTAACCACCCCCTGTGACACTGCCACATGGGCCCCATGCCCCTAATAAAACTGATGGTTATGTTAGATGGAGATAATCCCCCTAGGTGAATGACATGTGGGTCCACAAGCTTAATAAATATTTAAAACAAATAGTTAACTCTGTGTCTATGGCACCTGGCCCCACTGCTTTTGAATTAAATAAAAATGTTTATTAAACGTGTGTGGCTGACATTTGAACCCCAATGGTCAGGTCTGACCAGTCAACACCCCTGTGTATGACATGTGGGCCCGTGATGTCATTTTGACCAGTCAATAGGTATTGTTTTGAATAATGTTTAATAAACAATTAAAAAATCAAGAAATTATTTTAAATTGATTAAAACTTAGACAATCAATATCTTTTAAACAGTAACTCCGATGGAAATACTTTATACATGAGCTCAGAAAAATGTAACGAACACGGATACGCTACCCATATACCTACCACCCTCTCTAGCATACCAAACCTAAGACTTTCCCCCTCCGAAATGCATGTCCGATAAATACCCGGAGCCGATAAATCATCCCCGGATGATTTCCCGCTCCGAGCAATACACCTAGTACTGCGTTAAAACAATGCCAACATATCGTTTGCCATGTCTTGTATATGTATTGTTATTATTGCCATGTATTTATTGTTTCTTCCCCCCTTCTTATCCGGTAGACCCCGCGACTACCGGTGACGATGTTGTTGGGTATGACTACTACGTCGAAGACCGTACCCCTACTACCGAGCTTCCAGGCAAGCAGTGCCCCTTCACCTCTCCCAGGTATCTCCTATCTATCTATATTTATTTGTTGCACTAGGCATTGCTGCTGCTACGTTACATTCCTATTCATTGCATATCATGTCATTGTCGCCCCTTGATGTACCTTCCTTATCCTATGATGCCTAGTATATAAATATAATATTCAGCAGTTATCCCAACGCAATGTTAGTCAACTTGGTTTAGTAATCGGGCCGCGATCACTCTAGGGAGTGAACGTGGAACACAAATGATTTAAATTACTGCAACAGGTCCGGGTACAGAGAAGACGCCCAAGGGAACCTACAACGGCGACACTCTGCCGAGTTGCTTCAAGTTTGACGTACGAGTGGATGGACTCGTATTTCACTCTTGTCGTTGGCTCGGTAGCGAAGCACCACCGGGGTGATACGAGGATATTCCTCTTTAGTTCATTCTCGTTGATGTCTCTGTTGAACCACTTCAAGTGTACCATCGAGGGTGATTCCTCCTGGTTTCACTTGATGGTAGGCACCTGAATCAACTGGTGTCCTTAAAGGTAAGTAGTCGGGTGAACCAACGGTGCCCGCGAGAGGTATTGTATCGGGACGACAGGACATGCGGATACCATCGTGGGCCTGGTCCTTGCTCATTGGCCGTGAGGTACCAAACCACATAAGTCGAGCTCCTCCACGAGCACACGCGAGATAAGGTAAGGAGACGGTTCACCTTGTTGGTAACCGCGTGCTTTGAAGGGACGACAGGGCGGGCCCCGGTGAGTGGGGGTCCTGGCTGTTGTTCGTTGTCCGCTGTGTTAATAAGTCGGGACAACGACGACGATTGACCCGCGAGATAATAAAATGCTTAAATAGGTCAGGTGGATGACTTGAGTGGGTCGACGTGCCCTTTACGCGCTACCTCCACGTGGTATTACGGTGTGGGCCCTCCACGGCGTACATTCTATCGAATGCTCTTCAAACATTAGCAGTACCACGGGCTGATTGCCAGGAAGTGAGGTGTCTTCTTTGCTCGAGCTGTGATATTTGCTACTGCTTCCTGGTCACCCACACACCGTGCAGGTCTACAAAGGGCAAGGGTCCAAAGTCTCTGCGTACATAGGATTTAGACCGGCGGATGGCCTCTCTACTGAGCCTAGTTAGGAATACGTCGTGTCGGATAGCGTCGGTGGGGCAGTCCCTAACAAGGTGTACGCCACCCTGGAGATCCGAGCGTGTAGGTTAACAGTAGTGCAGCCCTTGCAGGGATGAAATATATTCGAATAGTCGTGTCCACGGTAACATGACGCTTTATGTTGAAGCCAGATCCTACTACTACAAACTATTACGAGTAAACTGTTGGTTCCGGTTTTCTTCCTCTTAGGGAAGTCGGGGAAGGGATCTCGGAGGCATAGCTAATTATTACAACTTACTATTATACATTGCTTGAGCAACTTCTGCTGCATTGTTACTCTATGCTTTATATATAACTGTTGGCTAATCTCTTCTTGTGCTTCAAGAACCGACTCAAGATGCTAGTCTTCGATGGGCCTAGAGTATTCCCCCTTACCCTGGTATTTCTGTCTTCAGTCCACTATACAACCTCTTCTTCCATTTTGATACAAATTCATAAATGCTTAGTAGCCTGGGTTTAAGTCTCGCTGAGTATGACAGATACTCACCCTTGCTTTATTTCACCCTTTGTTTTCTATACCCGTTTGCTGCAATCAGACGTTGGAGCCTTGGAGTCAAGGAGCAGAAGATCCCTGGTGCTTGCTTCGTCGTAGAGTTCCCCCCTCGACTAGGAGTAGTTCGGAGGTTCCCAGGAAGGAGGCCTGCGCCTTTTCGATCGTTATTGTTTTTGTGCTAGCATTCTTAAGGAAAATCATGTGTACCTTGTGTCTGTACTCAGATACTATTGCTTTCGCTAACTTTTTGCTCTCGAGTTGTTGTATTCGAGCCCTCGTGGCCCCTGGATTATATTATACAGTTTGTATTATTTTATTTTTAGAGTTGTGTTGTGATATCTTACCGTGAGTCCCTGATCTCGATCGTGTACCTTGCGTGTATGATTACTGTACATGATTGTAAATCGGGGGCGTCACAAGGGTCTTTGTGTATAGGCCGACGGAAGATGGCCTTCGACGTCTATAGCTTCTCCCATTGTGAGCAAACATATGTTTTTGAAACCACGCATGAGTTTCGGAGCAACCCCAGCCCCCGCCCCCGCGTCGTCTCGGCAGAGGCGACACGGGCGGAACCATACCCCCCGCACCGCAGGGCCGTCCTCCCACCCCTTCTCCCCCCCGTCGTCGCTGAAGGAGGTCTGTGGGCGAAGCCCGGGAGGCGAATGGAGGCGGCGGGGTCGTCTCACGCCCTTCTAGCCGCGGGAGCTCGTGGCGGGGGACGCTCCATCCCCTCTCGCCCGCCCCAAATGTGTCACCGCCGTCGGGTTCTGGGCTACGTCCTGGCGCCTGATGGCGTGGAAGTGGTAATGGATTCTCGCCCATCGTTGGTTACCCCAAGTGGAAGGTGAGATGCAGGATAGCAGCAAATTTCTCCTATGTAAAGGATAGGGTTTGTCTCTCGTAGGACTCCGGCGATGATAAGTAGGTGGCAAGAAAAAATGGCACCGTTCACGACAAACGTTGCTTCCTTCACCTGGACTTGCACACAACACAATTAACTTTGCTCCCAACGAAGTTCAGAGAGGTTGTCAATCTCTCCGGTCTTGTTGTTTACAAAGGGTCAAACACGCAAGGGATAATGATAATGATAGCAACTAAAAGTAAATGCGAGAGAAGTAAATGAGCTTGTAAACAGTGATGAGAATATGGACCGGTCCCGTGATGTTCACTAGTGATGTCTCTCTCCCAAAAGACGCTAAAACTGCTATGCAAGGTAAACAAATTACAGATGGGAAATTGACACGATTATAAATGCACCGCAATGCTAACTATGCTACAAAATAAAGGAAGAGGCTCATAAGCATGGGAAGTACGCCAAAATAAGTAGACCGAAATCCATCTGCATCTACTACTAATCATCCACCTTGAGATATCTATCCAGAACATCTCGCTGGTATTAAGTTGCGAGCCCCACCCAAAGTTTAAACCAAATGCAACAGACAACAACATTAAAAAGAACTTTGCGTAAAGTAAACAATCCTCGCAACCGCGGTTACAAGCACCGTTGTTTTCCCCCTTGTGGCCACAACACATCCCCTAGACTCATGTTTCTGTCACTCAAGCGTGTCATCAGGGGGCATGTACCCACAACCGAGCATAACGTTCCCTCATGGAGTTACTACCTACCACTTGGCCAAAGCAATAAACAACAACGGAGAACATGCAAGAATTACTTAGGAACAAAAATACAAGAGATAAAAACCAAATATATTACTCTATCACGATCTGAACATAATCTCATAATCCATCAGATCCCATCAAACTCAGCATAGCAACAACAGAAGAATTACATAAGTGCCTCGATCATGTAGGGCAGGTCACGAGGTCTAAACCATGAAGAACAAAGAGGGGAGGAGAACATCACATAGCTACTGATCACGGACCCATGGTCCAAGGTAGACTACTCACGGCACATCCCGGAAGCGTCCATGGT
Organism: Bromus sterilis; assembly: GCA_950022295.1. Classification (NCBI taxonomy): domain Eukaryota; kingdom Viridiplantae; phylum Streptophyta; class Magnoliopsida; order Poales; family Poaceae; genus Bromus; species Bromus sterilis. Next base: position 273,598,563 of record OX465599.1, on the reverse strand, counting down.
GGAGGGGAAGCTCCCGGAGGTCGATCCTCCCTCCGGCAGGGTGCCGGGAAGGGTCCTGACGGTGCTCCCGATCTTGGAAGCGCGGAGGCGGCGGAACGGAGGCGAGATTGCGAAATAGGGTTCTGTCTTCAGAAGTTTCCCGTGACAGAGAATAAATAGGCGAAGGGGGGCAGCCAGGAGGGCCACAAGGGGTCCAGGCGCCCCCCTGGCACGGCCAGGTGGCCATCTAGGCGCCTGGTGGTGGGCCCCTGGCCCTCCTTCGGGCTCCTGGAGTCTTCCGACACACTGATTTTTAATCTGATTTTCCCAGAGTTTTGGAGCACTTTTTATATGGGGGGAAAACTAAAATATATAAAAAAACAGAAAACAGGAATTGGCACTGGGGTGCACTGAGTTAGTAGATTAGTCCAAATATGATCAAAAGTGAATGAAAGTGTATCTAGATCATAGCAATATCACACAAAACATGCATGGAGCGAGCAGAAATTATCGATACGTTTGAGACGTATCAACATCCCCAAGCTTAATTCCTGCTCGTCCTCGAGTAGGTAAATGATAACAGTCATAATTTCTGTGGTGACATGCTAGCAACCATATAAGAACTTTGAAAGTAAAGTAACCAAGATACGTAATTCAATTCAAGTCATAACAGGCAAGAGTCTATATTAGCATTAAAACAAGCAACATAAGAACATTTAGGTGCAAGAGCTCTTGTTGTCCGTGACTCGAATGTCTCCAGGTGGTGTTTGCGTGCAAGAAGTGGGAGATTTGAATACGAGAGAAAAAATATATTTGTTGAGAACACAATCTACAAAAGTTTCACACTTAGTCTTCTTTGGAATCTTATCTTGACTCCTCCCTTGACCACTAGCCAGGTACAAGTCAATTTGATCCACTCCTTTTCGATATTTGGAGCACTCATGCAATGCATGAGCGTAAGAACGAGAGTTGATACTTAGGATGGCAAAGAGAGAATACGTTGGAGGAGGAAGACAAAAAGGAAGAGAAAGGCTCACATCAATGAGGAAAATCATAGGAGAGAAGGCCAAATGATAGATATGATGTGGGGAGTAGGGATTGCCATGCAACGGATGCACATATGAGCTGAAACGCTCTCCAATGGAACTAGTGGGGGTGCATCTAACTTGCTCGCTCATGAAGACCTAGAGCTCTTTTGAGGAGGCTCATCCTTGGAATATGCATGCCAAGTTCTATAGTGTGAAGGTCCCCACATAGCTATATGCATGATCATCTCTATGGAATACAAGGATAAGAGGGAGTACTAGTGTGTTTATTTCAAAAGGATAGTAGTGTTGCCCCTTCCTCTTTTTTATTTTCTTTTTTCTCTTTTTTCTATTTTTTGTACTTTTTGGTGGCCTCAATGGCTCTTTCTATTTAACTCTCAGTTGTCCTCTTCGGGATCTTTTATTTTGTCCACTTTGGGATATTTTCCTCACTTAAGGGAAACACTCTAATTTACAAGAGGCTATAGAAGATCTTTCACACTTTACAAGGTACTCAAATTATAAAGAAGATGTAGCTATCATGATGTATGCAATGTATGCCACTGCCAATGTAGCGGGAACATGTATGTCATGAAGATCAAGTCATGAATAGGTGGATGTTGCATGGCAATATATCTCGGAAAGGCTATGGAAATGCCTTGATAGGTAGGTATGGTGGCTGTTTTGAGGAAAGATATAAGGAGGTTTATGATGACAGAGCGTATCATGCCAAAGGTTTGGATGTACCGGCGAAGGTGGACGCCAACTGTCGGAGTGAGAAGGAGGCAATGCACAGCACATGAAAGGCTAGCAAATATGAGGAGGTGGAAGTGTCAACTTTCAATACTTGCATTAGTCCGAAAAACTCATGCACTCATTATCGGTAACTCTCAATCTAATAAGGAGGTTCACAAAGAGACAAATACCCCGAGGAGGAGTGTATGGGGGTTTGGTTATCCTTGCGCATCCTCGACTCATGGTACGTGAGTGTACTCAAATATTCGATCCCTCCAAAGACTAGCGATCCATCTAGTAGCTAGAGTTCTCAACTAGTTTTGTAGGTTTTTGAAAATAAACACGGATTGCCAAAAATACGACACCTATCACTATTAGGCTAGAGCTCTTGACACCAAAAGTTCAAACATTACTCACATCAATACCTCAAAACTATTGCAAGTTACTACAAAAATTAAATAGCAACCTCAATTACCTACTCTCAAAACAAGACACAACTCAGTGCCACAACCAACTCTCTTAACAAGATAAACATGAAAACGAAAGAGAGTTCCATAAATAAACTAAACAAAAGCAGAGGTTCTTGCTAAATACAAACTAAAACTAAAACTAAACATGGCAGTAGCTACGAAAAGATAAAGAACACACAATAGCAAAAAGATAGGCTTGAAGAATCCTATGATGTGTTCTAGATTTTGAAAGTGGAGCATGTTTCTCTCCCACACAAAGTAAGACGGGGTCTAACTTTATATGAACAGCAAGCAAAGCTAAAGAAAACAAAAAATAAAACCTAAGAGCGAGACGCTCCAAGCATAGCACATAACGCATGAAGTGATAAAAATATAGTGAGACGAAGGACGAACTGATGATTGTTGATGGAGTAGGGGATGCACGGGGGCATCACCAATCTTAGACTCTTGAGTCTCCTTGAAAATTTGTTGGTGATGCATGGGGGCATCCCCAAGCTTGAACGCTTGACACTCCCGAATCTTCTTTAATCATCTTCCATCGCACACTTGAAAATTACCTTCATACATAACTCATCATAAGCTGATTAGAGAGGTTAGTACCCTTAATAAATAATTTTTCACCACTGGATATAAATATATTCTTGAAGAGCTATTGTTTCTCAAGATTTCCAAAAGGTTTTTGCAAGGAAAAAGCAAGCTTAAGGTTTGCAAAAGTTAGGAGAGACAAAACGTGGCACAATCTGTGAAAAACAGAACATCAGGTAGTAAAGAATTTTTTATGGGTACTTCTGCAACTCAAATAAAAAAACTCAGAACATAGAAAGTTCCGTGATTATATAGAGCACGTTGTGTAAACAATTCAGCTAAAAAATATGAACTGGTGATTTGATCTGATTTTTCCCGTCACGAAGACAGAATCTGTTTTCTAGACAGCATGTCACAACTTTCACTTCCCTGGTCATATGAGGCTATAACTTGGCACAAAGCCTGAAAATAAAGATACAATGATGTTGATACAGTAGTAACAATCATCAAGACCATTAAAACATTAGTAAAAAAACATCTTGCGTTGCCTCCCAACAAGCGCTTTCTTTTACGTCTTTAAGCTAGGCATAAAGCAAAAGAAGGATCAAGTTTTATCAAGAGAAAGAGAATAGCTAGCCCATGTAACGGACTCAAACGGTAACTTGACTTTATTTCTAGGGAAGTGTTCCATCCCCTTTTTGAGAGGGAATTGAAATTTTATATTCCCCTCTTTCATGTCAATGATAGCACCAACGGTGCAGAGAAAAGGACGTCCCAAAATAATTGGACATAAAGGTTCACACTCTATATCCATAATAATGAAATCAACGGGAACATAGTTGTCATTGACAATGATAAGAATATCGTCGATCTTCCCCAAAGGTTTCTTTACGGAAGAGTCGACAAGACGAACACCAAAAGAACAAGAATCAAAAGGTTTCAATTCAAACATATCATACATTCTTTTGGGCGTGACGGAGGTACTAGCTCCAACGTCACATAAAGCATATCAAGAGAAGTTGTTTAATTTAATTTTGATCATAGGGTCACAACCATCATCTAGCTTCCTAGGTATGGAGGATTCTATACTAAGCTTCTCCTCCCTATCTTTGATGAGAGCATTTGTGATATGCTCCGTGAAGGCAAGATTAAGTGTGCTAGTGTGGGGGTCTCTAGACATTTTGTTTAGTAAGCTAATAACTTCTGAGAGGGTGCAACTATCAAAATCAATATCACTACTATCAAAGGTGGTAGTAGTAACATCTAGGCTCACTTGTTTGAAACCCTCTATGTTCATAGGAGTTTCTTCTTCTACGGTTGAGGTATTAGAATCACCATTAATAGGTCCAATGGGACCAGGAGTGCTTTGGGTGCTAATAGTTTCAGTGTCCTCAACAATTTGGATAGTGGTAACTATGTGGTGTGTAGGAAGGCTCTTAATTCTATCCTATCCCTCTTTTTCTCTAGCCCATCTTTCTTTAAGTTTATCCATCATCCTAATATTTTCATTAATTTGTAACTGGATAGCATTAATAGGAGTGGCCTTGCTCTCCTCAAGGGGAGAGGTTCTAATTTTTAACATCTCAACATCAAGGGCTAAGTTGTCTACCTTCAAACAAAGATTATCTAATTTAGCTAGCTTTTCTTCCACATTCTTGTTGAAGGCTTTTTGGGTAGTGATAAAGTATCTAAGCATGTTTTCTAATTCAGAAGTGGGGTTCTTGTTGCTAGGGTAAGTGTTGCTGTTCCCATAAGTGGATGGAAACGGTATAGGATTACTAGCAAAGTTGCCCCTATAAGCATTATTATTAAAGTTGTTTCTAGAAATGAAGTTCACATCTACTTGTTCCTGAGCAACCAAACAATTTAAAGGAACATCATGAGGATCAATAGAGGGTTGCTTGGTAAGTAGAGACATAATTAAATCAACTTTATCATTTAGGGAGGTAATTTCCTCGACAGAATTTTCCTTCCTACCTGTTGGAGCGCGTTTGGTGTGCGATTGGGAATAGTTGGTCATCACCTCATCAAGGAGTTTGGTGGCAGCACCGAGTGTAGTTGACATAAAGGTTCCTCCCACGGCCGAATCTAACAGGTTCCGCGAGGTAAAGTTCAAGCCTGCATAAAAAGTCTGGATAACCATCCAGGTAGTCAAACCATGTGTAGGGCATTTCTTAACAAGAGATTTCATACATTCCCAAGCTTGGGCAACGTGTTCATTATCCAATTTCCTAAAATTCATAATGTTACTCCTCAATTGGATAATTTTCAGGTGGGTAGTACTTCCCAATAAAAGCATCGTTGCACTTATCCCAAGAATCTATGCTATTCTTAGGCAAAGATTGAAACCAGAATTTAGCTCCGTCCCTCAAAGAGAAAGGAAAAAAGCTTGAGCTTAACAACATCACCTTCTACTTCTTTATACTTTTGCATATCACATAATTCAACAAAATTATTCAAGTGTAAAGCAGCATCATCTCCAGCACCAGAGAATTGATCTCTCATAACAAGGTTCAGTAAAACAAGTTTAATTTCATAAGAGGTAGCTGAAGTGGCAGGTGTGGCAATAGGAGTGCAGATAAACTCTTTGTTGTTGTGACTAGTGAGGTCACACAACTTGGTGATTCAGTGGAACCCATAGTTGCAGCAAGTGTGGCAGATTTTTTTTGTAATTTTCGATATAAGACACAAAGATAAAAACAGAAAGGTAAACTAACAAGACTAAAAAGTAAAGGTAGAAGATAGTGGGAAACTCCCCTATCTTATCACTCGGAGTCCCCGGAAACGGCGCCAGAAATTTGCTTGATGGCGTGGAAGTGGTAATGGCTTCTCGCCCTTCGTTGGTTACCCCAAGTGGAAGGTGAGATGTAGGATAGCGGCAAATTTCCCCTATTTAGATGATAGGGTTTGTCTCCCTTAGGACTCCGGCGATGATAAGTAGGTGGAAATAAAACAATGGCACCGTTTACGACAAACGTTGCTTCTTTGACCTGGACCTGCACACAACACAATTAACTTTGCTCCAACGAAGTTCAGAGAGGTTGTCAATCTCTCCGGTCTTGTTGGTTACAAAGGGTCAAACACACAAGGGATAATGATAATGATAGCAACTGAAAGTAAATGCGAGAAAAGTAAATGAGCTTCTAAACAGTGATGAGAATATGGACCGGGGTCCCGTGATGTTCACTAGTGATATCTCTCTCCCAAAAGATGATAAAAATGCTATGCGAGGTAAACAAATTACAGATGGGCAATTGACAGGATTATAAACGCACCGCAATGCTAACTATGGTACAACAGAAAGGAAGAGGCTCGTAAGCATGGGCAGTACGCCAAAATAAGTAGACCGAAATCCATCTGCATCTAATACTAATCATCCACCTTGAGATATCTATCCAAAACATCTCGCTGGTATTAAGTTGTGATCCCCACCCAAAGTGTAAACCCAAAGCAACAGACAACTGCATTAAAAATAACTTTGCGTAAAGTAAACAATCCTTGCAACCGCGGTTACAAGCACCGTTGTTTTCCCCCTTGTGGCCACAACACATGCCCTAGACTCATGTTTCTGTCACTCAAGTGTGTCATCAAGGGGCATGTACCCACAATCGAGCATAACGTTCCCTCATGGATTTACTACCTACCACTTGGCCAAAGCAATAAACAGCAAAGGAGAACATGCAAGAATTACTTAGGAACAAAAATATAAGAGATAAAATCCAAATATATTACTCTATCACGATCTGAACACAATCTCATAATCCATCAAATCCCATCAAACTCAGCATAGCAACAGCAGAAGAATTACATAAGTGCCTGGATCATGTAGGATAGCTCACGAGGTCTAACCATGAAGAACAAAGAGGGGAGGAGAACATCACATAGCTACAGATCACGGACCCATGGTCCAAGGTAGACTACTCACGGCACATCCGGGAAGCGTCCATGGTGGAGGGGAAGCTCCCGGAGATCGATCCTCCCTCCGGCAGGGTGCCGGGAAGGGTCCTGATGGTGCTCCCAATCTTTGAAGCGCGGCGGCGGTGGAACAGAGGCGAGATTGCAAAATAGGGTTCTGTCTTCGGAAGTTTCCGTGACGGAGAATAAATAGGAGAAGGGGGCAGCCGGGGGGCCACCAGGGATCCAGTCGCCCCCCCCCCTGGCGCGGCCAGGCCCCTGGCCGCGCCAGGTGGCCGCCTGGGCGCCTGGTGGTGGGCCCCTGTCCCTCCTTCGGGCTTCTGGAGTCTTCCGACACGCTGATTTTTTATCTGATTTCCCGTATTTTTGGAGCCCTTTTTATATGGAGGAAAACTGAAATAAAAAAAAACAGCAGAAAACAGGAACTGGCACTGGGGTGCACCTAGTTAGTAGGTTAGTCCAAATATGATCAAAAGTGTATGAAAGTGTATCTAGATCATAGCAATATCACACAAAACATGCATGGAGCGAGTAGAAATTATCGATATGTTTGAGACGTATCATGGCCTCCCTCGCGGGTGGCAGCCGCAGGTCGTCATCGACGGGCCGCTCTGCCCTCCCCTGGCGTGCACGAGCGGGCAGATCTTAGCGGCCCGTCAAGGGCCCCTGACTCGGCCGGCTAGTCTCCTCCGGCGTGCTCGGCTGGCTAGACTTCTCCAGCATGAAGGGGTGGGCTCATGTGGACCAGCGGCGTGGTGGTTCCTCTGGTGGCGTTGTGGTGAGGAGATGCCAGATCTGGCCGATCTGGCTCGCTGGTGTGGCCGGCAGGGATGTGTGTGACTGGGAGACTCTTCGTTGCTTCTGGTGCGGTGGCTCTAGGAGTGGTGGACGGGTCAGCGGAGGTGCTTGGCATGAGGGTGTTGGCGTGTGGGGTAGCTCCGGGCAAAAGCTCATTGTCCTCTTTCCGGTCGACAACGTCGGCGCCTGTGGACGTCGTTTCACCTCCTTTGAGGCGTCGTTGTGGAGTCCACCTCTGCCGCATCCTCGGATTCAGTTCTTCGTGTGAAAGCCTAAGGCCTGGTCGGGTCGGGCGACGACGTCGTCATCGTCGCTTCCCTCTTTGGGGCGGTGATACGTATCAAACATATCAACTTTTCCAAACACTTTTGCTATTGTTTTGACCTCATTCTTGCATGATTTGAATGAAACTAACCCGGCCTGACGTTGTTTTCAGCAGAGTTGCCTGTATGGTTTTCTTGTGTGGAGGAAATGGATTTTTAGGTGTCCCAGAAAATTCCCATAAAAATAGAGAAAATCCACGCATCGGGAGGAGCCATATGCCAGAAGAGGGGACGGAAGGGGGCAGCCCCTGGACCAGGTGGCGTGGTCCCGCCCCCTCCGATGCCCTACCTCGACTCCTATTTTTACCCAAGACGAAGAAACCCCAGACCAGAAGTCGTTTTGCCAATTCTCGTTGCGGAGCCGCCGCCACCCTTTGTTCTTCTCCGGGAGAGCTAATCTGGAGGCTATTTTGGCCTCCGGTGAGGGGGAATCATCGCCACGCCATCACCCTTCAATGACTTCTCCTTTCATTTGTGAGTAATTCCCTGATGTAGGCAAGGGGGATGGTAGGGATTGGATGAGTTAGATCATGTAATTGTTCATCAGATTGTTGGGGGTATGTTGCCTATCATCAACTATGGTGTTTATCATCTTTGCTACAACTTGTTGTTCTTATTGCTTGTCACTTTGGGCCCGAGTGGCATGATTTCAGATCTGAACCCTATGTCTTTTCATTAATATATTTGTGTTCTTGATCCTATCTATGATTTTTATGCACCTATTATAGTCCGGAACCTGCGATCCCAATGGTGACAGCTTGGGACACCAAAGGGGATGGACTAGAATTTGAGTATTCCATGTATCCATTGATTGTTAATGCTTTGTTCCGGTTCTCTTTGACAGGAGCACCTTATTCTCCATAAGTTCCTTTTGGCCCCGTTTGTAGCGGGATGGTAAGACAAAAGATGTTGTGCAAGTTCTTATTGCAAGCACGTACAACTACCTTGAGATACATGCCTAATGTTTGATATTTTCCTAGATGGTCGTTACTTTTCTGTGTGCCTTGCCCCAAGTAAATTACATGTTATCTCTCATCCATGCAGCGCCCAACCATCCGTCCCCCTAGCCTACAGTGTTTTAATTTTGCTAGTTACAAGTTACTTTACTTTTACCGTTTTTACTTTTGTTGCTTTGCCACCACTATATCCGTTGCCACCATCACTTCCATATCACCGTTACTAATAATATTTCACTGCCAAGCAAGTATCTTTCAGGTGCGGTTGAATGGACAACTCAACTGTCAAAGATTATAAATATTCTTTGTCTCCCCTTATTTCGAATCAATAAATTGGGTTATCTTACCCGCGAAGACTATCGCGATCCCCTACTAAACACACGGTATATTTTCCGAAGAAGATCGATAAAAGGCATGGCCTTAAATCCATTGAGAATATTGAAACCATGAAGATCGGTGAATGGGATTGTCCTCTACATGTGCACCACAAATATAAAACAATTATGGTGGGGACAATGTCCATTAAAATAAAGGTACCTTGAATGCTTTATAATAAGTGCAACTCTTTGCTCGATGTATCACTTGTTTAGTAGTAAGACTTGATCAACCTTGCTAATAAACAAGTTTTATATGTGTAAAAATGGGACCTTGTCATATTTGCATTTCCTTTAGCTTTCATCTTTCTTGTTGTACAAAATTTTATGTTTTGAAACTTCATATGTTTAATCACTGCTTCGAGCCTTCCGGAAGTTTTTACAACTTTCGCTACCTCGAGAAATTTTAAAAAATGAAGTTGTCAGAAAAATTATATTAAAAATTTCACCAAAACAGAAGCACAGGGGCACCTGGGGCTGACCAGGGGGGCCACCCCTGGTCCAGGCGGCCAGGTGGCGCGGCCTGGCGCCTGGGCTCACCAGGCCCCCTTTCCAGGTACTTCTTCTTCCTCTCTCTCTCTCTCTCTCTCTTTCCAAAAACATGAGTTTTGCTGCTGGAACCCGTGTTCTTGCTGTTCTTGGAGGCGAATTTTGATCTCTCTCTTCAGCCCATCATTTGACTTGAGATTTTGAGCATTTTCTCCCAGGTATGTGACTCCTCCACCCCTACAATTAGAATTTTGATTGGTGGTCTTGTTTGTGAGTATTTAGAAGTTCTTGGTGCTGTTAATATGAGATTGCATGCATGTTTAGAAATTTATCCTTGAAGTTTTGACGCAAGTTTATGCCTAGGGGAAGTGACTAGAGTAGTTTGCCTCAACTCATTTTTCTTAAATATTCGTTTTTATAACTTGTCAAAAAAATCATAAATGAGTTTATTTGGAAAATCCAAGGAATGGCTTGGGAAGAAGAGGCCCCAGCCTATAGATAGAGTTACTAGAGCTGCAACCTCATCCTCTAGTGCGAGAATGAGCTACAGTGACGATATCGTGCCACCAGAGTTGCTCCACGAGATGGACGGTGTGTGCCATGAGGTACTCGTGTTCAGATTTTCTTGCGGCGGCAGGTATTAAGGAAGAGTTTGATAACCTTCGTGAAGCTGCAGGTTTGACACACCTTGTTACACACCAGGTGCCATAGTATCCAAACTCACTTATTATTTTGTCAACTGGTTTAGATATAATACTATAACTTCCATAGTTGAATTTAGAATATTTGAGGAAGTTATCACCATGTCTCTTGCAGAATTTTGTGATATTATAGGTGTGCGGAATGTTGGTAAGACTCGGATATCTGCTCAGTCCTACGAGTTGAAGGCCCTCTTCGCTTCTCTTTGCAGCAAGGATCCGAAGGACGTTCACCGGGGGAAGATTTCCAGTATTTTGTTTCCTCACATCAGGTATTTCGCATACTATATTTCTCGAGGGGTGCTAGCTCGTGACAACACGAGCAACATTTCGGGTCCAGATATTTCTATCTTGGCAGCCGCCCTCTTAGGAGATAACAATTATAATATTGGTGCTTTGATTGCTCGCCACCTTGTCGCTAACAGCGTCAAAGGGCCTCACTTTGGTGGCATTTATGCCACGCTTATTCTTGAGCGACTCAAGCACACTGTACGTGTTGATGATGCCCCTTTTCCATTCTTAAGCTTTGATCTTACTGCTATGAAGAGGCATGCGTTTGTTAGTAGGACTTATGGTTTGGTAACCTTGTTTATGTTATGAAGTTTGGCGAGATTACTACTTGCGAGATCTGTCTACCTGCACCACTTTTGTTTGATTATACTAGAAGGAACGGATGGTATTTCATCGTGGTCGAGTTGGACGAGTTCATGATCCAGCAGCAGTTCCATTACCCCGTGGAGGGGGTTGCTCTCGAGGAAGAGGAAACGGAGGAGATTCCACACCCCCAGGAGGAGCCTGTCACCAGTGGGGCGAAGGATCTTCTTCTTAGGGTGGGGAGCCTTCTTCTTGGGAGGACAGCAGGACGCCCGTCTATGTACCCTAGACCTCATACGATGGGTGGACGTACTAGTACTACCCCGGAGCCGGAGGAAGCTCCTGGGGCCCGCAGTAGCCTAGCCCGACTTAGGCCAAAATCCTAAGCTTGGGGGAGTACGTGCCCTTATCCCCTTTCATTGTATCATCCATGGTGTTTGCTTTAATCTTTTTGAAGTTTTTGCCCGTTCTTCTTTGTTCTTTATTAATTTGCAAAAACAACAAAAAGATTTCTCTTTTCTTTTGCTTTCGTTTAAATTTATGTGACGCTCCGCCTGAATACCACTATACACAGACGAACGCCGCCCACACACCAGCTCAGGAATCACTCTGGTGTGCACGCTTACAACATGTATCAAGCACATAGGCACAACAAAAAAAGGATTCATTAGCCAAAGTGGCTTGAATCAATATAATACAACCATAAATGGTTCCTTACAGAGATGGGGGCAGCGGAATATACACTATCTAAGGCAGCACGGACTTGGAGCGGCTCCAATCCATAGGGATCTGACTGGGTTACTCTTCTAGCTCGCGAACGCTCCAACTTCTTCTAGGGGAAGACGGATCCTTAGGTAAACCTGTAGATCTGGCTACGCGAATAGCCAGGGATAAATCCAGGTAAGTTCGTTTGAATGTACTCGCAAACAAGCAAACCAAGTAACATATACACCAAGCAAAGAAATCCATGGCATTCAAGCATGTAATAGTTATTAGAGCAGTTTTAGTTATCATTGCATAACACTTCAAGCGATGCTAACACGATGAAATGAGCATACTACCATGGTTAAGACTAGTGCAATAACAATCATCATTTAAGGTCACAAGGACCACACATGATCATTGCATGATCATGCAACTTACCTTAGAGTCCTTACAGACTCAACAATCGGGTTACGGGTCATCGCATGACCAACCACTTTCACGGGTCATCGCATGACCAACAACTTTCACGGGTCATCGCATGACCAACAACTTTATGGGTCGTCGCACGACCAACAACTTTCACGGGTCATCGCATGACCAACAACTTTCACGGGTCACCGCATGACCAACAAATTTCATGGGTAATCGCATGACCAACAACTTTTACGGGTCGTCGCATGACCATCAACTTATCCGGGTCATAGCATGACCACAAAGTCGGCACGATCACCAAACCAGGTTCATGTTGATCCCAAGTGTGACCTAGTACAAACTGTGTCCAATACCGTGGACTCCGCTATTCAAATAGATTTTTAATACTCTGCAGAGTTTGCGCACTTTACCCACACTATGGAGTTCTTCCTCCATACAGTACCTTTGAACTTGTCCCACAGGAACCTCGGAACTCGTCCCATAGGAGTGGACTAGGACTTCTCCAACGAGACTGTTCTACCGCATGCCTCCCTTACCGTATCACCTGGCATAACCATGCCCTCAGTAGCCCCGTGTCCTCCAGACACCCGCCACCATCGTGGAAAACGGCCACCGTCGTGGCAAACGGCCACCGCGTGGCAAACAACATTGTCCCAAATGGGGACGAGATCCCAATAACCAAACTAGCTCTCAAGACTATCGCCGCTTACCTGATCAGGGTAACCGCACGCGCATAACCTACCCTCGTTGGTGATACGAATAAGAGAGCGCACCGATAGACCGAGCCAAGGCCTTCCCATACAGGCGAGTGTGGTTGCACTAGTAAAGCTCGGTTCGGTGGCACTTGATCAACGGTTACTCCAGTCCAATGCGATCAACAATATTAACTGAGCAACATATGATCGAAGCATAGCAACAGAATATACCACAAAAATACTAGTACGAATGTTATATCACATAGGCATGGTGAGGGCATCTGATATAGACACAAGTACAACAAATAAACATGGATACGGTCAACATGAACGAAATACTAGCATGACCATGACATGAACAACATGGGCATGATCATAACCAATAAGCATGGCATGATCACTTCTAGCTTATCATATCAAGAAGGCATGTCACGAACAACACAAGCATAATGCTCACAAGTGAACATGGAATGATTACTATAAGCATATCACATCAATCAAGCATGGTATAAGCATATCAAATCAAATCAACATTTCAGGGTTCAATCAATCACTAATGCAACATGACATTATCATAATTAAAAACACACAAGAACAACACAGAGCAATGCTTTAGAGCATATATCAGATGGCTTGCTTGCTTAGGGGGTCGGTGAATGCGTCGGGCAGACGCGCGATGGTCTCGAGGAAAGATTCGCCGGAATAGCGCCTCGCTAGAAAGGTCTAGAATAGAGAAAGGGAAACAGGGTCATTTTCACATTGTCAACACATCATGAAAGTGAAGCCAACGGAACGGGCTTGGAAAACAATGAATGTGGGCTTTCGAATCACCTCGATCGAAGTTACGGTTGTAGAGTTACGGGCGTTCGTTCGTTAAGCACAAAATGAACTAAACTGTCCATTTCTGTTGTTACCGAGCGAAAGTTCGCAGCTTAGCCGTTACGGCATCGGGCTGAGACCAAAAGCGTATTCACCCAGTTTACGCTTTCGTGGGAAGAAAGTGTATTCCGGGCTGCAGCTACGGGGACGACGCTTTCCACAAAGGAAAACATATTTCACAAATGTGTAATCACTTAAAGGGTTGGGCCCGCGCGTCATAGGCCCGGTACCCCTTCACGGTCACCGACACATGGGGCCCGCTCCGCTCATCTCTCTCTCCTCTCTCTCTCCATCTTCTCTCTGTCTTCTTCCGTCACGGGGCAGGGCAGGGCCGGCGTCGGCGCCTCTGTTGATGGGCTACGCGGGAGGGCTCGCCGACGTTCCCTACAGGCGCGTCTAGCCGGGCGACGTAGGTGGTGGTCGCTGGGCTACTCGGGGTGGTCGGCCTCGCCGTCTCCCCAGGCCATGGCGCGAGGTCCGTGGCGGCTCCAGGGTCTCGTTCAGTAGCGGCCCTTGGTGACAGAAGAGCGCGGCGGTGGGGCGCAACCACCCGGGGTGGCCGAGGCTGCGGCTGGGAGCGGGGTGGGGCTAGGCGACGCGAAGTGGAGGGTCCATGGCGACGGGGAGCGGCTCGGCCATGGGGGCGACCTGGGACTGATAGGGAGGAGGCTGGGGTGTGCTGCGGGGAGGGGGAGCTCTGATACGTCCCAACATATCTATAATTTCTGCTTGATACATGCATGTTTTGTGTGATATTGTTATGATCTAGATACACTTTCATACACTTTTGAACATATTTGGACTAACCTATTAATTCAGTGCACCCCAGTGCCAGATCCTGTTTTCTGCTGTTTTTTATTTAAGGTTTCCCCCATATTAAAAGTGCTCCAAAAATTCGGGAAAAACCAGATAAAAAATCAGCACAATGGAAGCTTACGGAGTCCTGAAGGAGGGCCAGAGGGGCCCCACCTGGTGCCAAGGTGGCCAGGTGGCGCGGCCCAGGGTGGCACTACTAGGAGAAAGGCTAGTAGTGGCGCGCCTTTTTGGGACATCAGTAGCGCGCCCCGACCCGCTACTGATAGCACGCTACAGCTAACTTGTAGCGGCAGCGCGCGTACGCACCCGCTACTACTAAACAGGGATATCGGTAGCGCCTCCCGAAGTGCCCGCTACTACTAATATTGGCAGCAGCGCCCCCTGTACCAGGCGCTACTGGTAAGAGTGCGCTACTGCTATATGTAATGGGCGCTACTGGTAATTATTTTTCATTTTCTGTTTATTTTACCAGCGTATTTTTGTTGTATTTGTACAGGTATTATAATATAGTCATACACATACGCTGGTTTTCTACATAGTACAAATCTCATCATATCATACACATACAATAATCTGATGATCATATATATATCATCATGATCTCATATCCAACACAAATGATATCTCTCATCATGCCATCTCTAAAATAGTGATAGAAGTTGTCACTATATTTTAAATACATGCAACTACAAGCAAGTTTCATCATCCATCTAAACTATGATATAGAATAGAAGAGCGATCCCTATGAGGAAGAGTGGAATTATGTAGTAGCTCATGAGACGCCGCCTCTGATCTTCCTCTCGCTCCTCTCGCACTAGCGTAAACCTCAAGTAACTAGCTTCCGCCTCCTCTCTGGTATTGAACCCTCTTTGGTTGCCGCCTAGGAACCGGTGCACTTGGGCCTGACACTCTGGCCAGTGATCGTACACTCCTGGAACCTTCCCTATGTACACGACATATCACTTCTTCGCCATCGATGATCTATGTACCTGTTAGATATGCATATCGTCATGGGAATTCAACAATGGTACACAACGTAATATACTTGAGCAACACGAAGAGAAAAAGTTAGTGAATAGATGCAACATAAAGTAACATACATAATATAATATACACACGTAGTTCATCGTACCCCAACACTAATTCACTAGCTAGATAGTGTTACGCAAATAGTTCAACAGGACCGTTAAATTACATCACAAAGTTTTCATATCGCTTCCAAGAGTACAAATTCAACCGAGACATCATCATCGACATAGTCAATACACTAGAACTTCCATCCATCCATATCTGGGAGGACGCACCCTAGCTTCTTGAATGGCGTAATGTCCAAAAGCTGCATTCCTACGCGAGCTATAACATCAGGTCACAATATTGGGCCGTGGTAGAACATCCCCTTCTCGTCGATGACTTCTTTCATGATGATGGTTTCAATATCCTTCAGGATGCGAAAGAAGTCATCTCTTACTTTATAATCCGGTTCGGCTAAGTTCTCTGCCCATTTCATTATATTACCGTCATATTTGCTTGTCATGCGAAGATGTTGTTGATCCTTTCTGAACTCCATCATGAGATGGATGACATAGTATCCATCGTTTGTACTTCCTTCCGGTTGATGGATACTGTAGAAGTTGGTATTATGCCCGAAACACGGCGCACCCTTCCTTCGTGCATGCTTTTCGATGTGGCCACCCCTCATGCCGAAGCCCTGGAGAGCGGAATCCAGAAGAGTCTTTACTTTGGTGTAGTCCTTCTTTTTGAAGTTCCTAGACGAGTCGAAATACACGGCATGGGAGACTCGCGGGAAAATAACGATAAGGACGGCGTGCACCTCACTGCGCAAAATAAATTCACCTCAAATTAGCTAGCCTCCATATGATCAAAGGAATGATTGAAATGTAAAGCCAATCGGGCAATGACTTACATTGGATGATACGGCACGAGAACCATTTCCTTGTCCTTATTCGTCAGCATAAAAAAATTTATGTAGTCCCTAGCAGTTGTAAGTTCATAGTCACCTAGCGACAAGAAGGACTCATGCATGTAGTATGGATCTGCCACCGCGATTTGAGAGATTTGCTCTCTGTTGATGACAAAGCTCATATGGAGCGCAAAAAGGCGGACGATCATAAAATCCAGCCGCCTACTGAGTAACATCTCAAAGATGTGATCAAACCGCAGGAAGAACACTTCCACGGGCATGGTGTCGACGTAGCCCTTGCCCGTAGGCACACGCACCGCATAAAGTGGATATCCTGGATCCTTCGAAGCGAGGAGGCTTTTCTCCATCGCTTCTTCGGTCTCAACTGCACTTTTCTCAACCGCAAGCTTCACCTTCTCGTCAATGTTGACCTGACTAAACTTCCTTATTTTCCTTTTGGCCTCAGGGTTCTCGTGGTAGTAGTGCTTCCACTGGGCATCGTATCCGACGCCGTGCACACGGCCATTCTACGGTTGAGTGTCCAAAGCCCGGTTGAGATGGGTGTCCCACTTGGGCCTCATCGTCGACTGAGACGATGAGTCGCTTTCGGCATCAAGCTTGTGTTTCTCTTTCTGCGAAAGAAACTGAACCATTTACAAATGTTACTACAACGTGTATTTTGACTTGATGGGGCCACGCCGGGAGGCCTCCTGGACACCTGGTGGCCCTCCTGGCTGCCCCCCTTCGCCTATATTTACCTCTCGTCCCGAAACCCACGACGAAAGAACCCTTTTCGCGATCTCGCCTCTGTTCCTCCGCTGCCGCGCTTCCAAGATTGGGAGCGCCAGCAGGCCTCTTCCCGGCATCCTGTCGGAGGGAGGATTGACCTCCGGGAGCTTCTCCTCCACCATGGACGCTTCCCGGATGATCCGTGAGTATTCTACCTTGGACCATGGGTCCGTGATCAGTAGCTATGTGATGTCCTCCTCCCCGGTTTGTTATTCATGGATTAGACCTCGTGAGCTGCCCTACATGATCGAGGCACATATGTAATTTTCTGCTATTGCTATGCTGAGTTTGCTGGGATATGATGGATTATGAGACTATGTTCAATTTGTGATTAAGTAATATATTTGGTTCTTATCTTTTATATTTATGTTCTTGAGTAATTCTTGCATGTTCTCCGTTGCTATTTACTGCTTTGGCCAAGTAGTAGGTAGTGACTCCAAGAGGGAACGTTATGCTCGATTGTGGGTTCATGCCCCCTGATGACTAGCTTGAGTGACAGAAACATGAGTCTAGGGGATGTGTTGTTGCCACAAGGGGGAAACAACGGTGCTTGTAACCACGGTTGCAAGGATTGTTTACTTTATGCAAAATTCTTTTAATGCAGTTGTCTGTTGCTTTGGGTTTACACTTTGGGTGGGGCTCGCAACTTAATACCAGCGAGAATTTCTAGATAGGCATCTCAAGGTGGATGATTAGTAGTAGATGCAGTTGGATTTCGGTCTACTTATTTTTGCGTACCACCCATGCTTTTGAGCCTCGTCCTTTCTTCGTAGCATAGTTAGCATTGCGGTGCATTTTTAATCCTGTCAATTGCCCAACTGTGATTTGTTTACCTCGCATAGAAGTTTTATCGTCTTTTGGGAGAGAGACATCACTAGTGAACATCGCGGGACCCCGGTCCATATTCTCATCACTGTTACACACTCATTTATTTTGGGAGAGATACATCACTAGCTGCTATCACCATTATCATTATCCCTTGCATTTGATCCTTTGTAAAAAACAAGGCCGGAGAGATTGAAAACCTCTCCGAACTTCGTTGGGAGAAAAGTTATTTGTATTGTGTGCAGCTCCACGTCAATTGCGTCGTTGACAACCTACTTCTCACTTTCGGAGTCCTACTTGAGACATAAACCTTGGTATCTTCACTAAGGGAAATTTGCTGCTATCCTACATGTCACCTTCCACTTGGGGTAACCAACGAAGGGCGAGAAGCAATTATCACTTCCGCATCATCAAGAAAATTTCTGGTGCCGTTGCCGGGCACTCCGAGGTGCGACAAAATATTGGACCCGCCAACCGCCAAATTTTTGGCACCGTTGCCGGACTCCAACCTTCAAGATAGGGCATTTGCACACTATTTTTTACCTTTGCTTTTTAGTCTTGTTAGTTTACCTTTCAGTTTTTATCTTAGTGTCCTTTATCAAAAATCAATTTTTTTTTACTTTGATAGTAGTTGTCATCATGTCTGTCCCCTTTGCCTTTGTTGAGACAGAGGTTCTCACCTTTAAACAAAAAGGTCGTGAAAGTTTAAAAGATGCTTGGTATAGAATTAATGAATCTCAGAAAAGAGCCACCAAGAAGCAGTCCACTACTATCTTGCTTAGAATTTTTTATGTTGGGATTACTCCTTGGAATAGGTTCGTTTTAGATACTGCTATCAATGGGAATTTCCTAGAAGCCCCAATATGGGAGTCTCTTAATGTTATTGAAAATCTTGTTGGAAATTTCCCTATTGCTAGCATACAAGAAGATATCACTCTAGCTCACATTACGAAGAAACTTGAAAAGATAGAGTTAGAAGTACCAAGTATAAGTAGGATAAATGAGTTGGATCGCAAGATTCAAGGGAATTTGAATAGACTTG
Organism: Bromus sterilis; assembly: GCA_950022295.1. Taxonomy (NCBI): domain Eukaryota; kingdom Viridiplantae; phylum Streptophyta; class Magnoliopsida; order Poales; family Poaceae; genus Bromus; species Bromus sterilis. The sequence continues at coordinate 273,579,578 of OX465599.1, read as the reverse complement.
ATAGCTCCATGCATAAAATTATTAAAACTTTGGAGACCGTCAAATCCCATGATATGGATCCTTCTAGGATTGATAATATTGAGGAAATCATTAACACCTTAGGAGCTACTTTCTCCTCAATCAAACCAAAAAGGGTAGAAACTCCGGCAAGAAGGGAACCTAAGTTCAATTTTGTCCCTAAGGTTCCCCGACCTAAAACTGATCCACCCATTGCCAAGGGAGTTGAAACTTGAAAACTTTGGAAGAAATACACCTCTTAGATAAATTTATAAATGAAACTCCCATTGATTTTCCGCCTTTTGGTTTTATCCCTAGAAGTATCTTTATTAGACCTTTATTTGAAAGACCTCTTAAAACTAGCTGTACAATTGAAGAGCTTTTTGATGATCTTGATGATGGTTCGATTGATACAACTTGATCCTTCTTTTTGCTTTATGCCTAGCTTAAAGGCGTAAAAGAAAGTGCTTGTTGGGAGGCAACCCAAGATGTTATTTACTTCTGTTTTTAGTGGTCTTGATGATTGTTACTACTGTAGAAACATAATTTATCTTTATTTTCAAGCTTCGTGCCAAGTTCTAGCCTCTTATGATAAGGGAAGCAAAAGTTGTGGCATGTTGTCTAGAAAACAGATTATGTCTGCTTGACGGAAAAAATCGAAACAAATCACCAGTTCATATTTTTAAACTTTCATATGATCTGAATTTTTTGATTTGAGTTGCAGAAGTACCCTGAAAAATTATTTATTACCTGTTGTTTTGTTTTTCATAGATTCTGCCATGGTTTTCCTTTCCTTAGTTTTGCAAACCTTAAGCTTGCTTTTTCTTTGCAAAAACTTGTTGGAAATCTTGAGAAACAGTATCTCTTCAAGAATATCTTTATTTCCTGTGGAGAAAAAATATTTTATTAAGGGTACTATCCTCTCTAAAAGCTTATGATGAATTATGTATGAAGGGAGTTTTCAAGTGTGCGAGGGAAGATGATGAAAGAAGATCCGGGAGTGTCAAATTCTCAAGCTTGGGGATGCCCCCATGCATCCCCAATAAATATTCAAGGAGACTCAAGCGTCTAATCTTTGGGATGCCCCCGTGCATCCCCTTCTACATCAACAATCATCAGTTCATCCTCGGTCTCACTATATTTTTATCACTTCATGCGTTATGTGCTATGCTTGGAGCATCTCGCTCTTAGGTTTCCTTTTTAGTTTTCTTTATCTTTGCTTGTTGTTCATAACAAGTTAGACCCCATCTTACTTTGTGTGGGAGAGAAACACGCTCCACTTTCAACTAGAACACATCATAGGATTCTTCATGCTAATCTTTTTTCTGTTGTGTGTTCTTTATCTTTTCGTAGTGCTGCCATGTTTAGTTTTTAGTTTTCGTGTATGCCTTTTTCAAGAGCTTTAGATTTTGTTTAGTTTGTTACTGGAACTCTCTTTAGTTTTCATTTTTATCTTGTTAAGAGAGTTGGTTGTTGCACTGAGTTATGTCTTGTCTTGAAGTAGGTAATTGAGGTTGCTATTCAATTGTAGTAGTAACTTGCAATAGTTTTGAGGTATTGTTGTGAGTAATGTTTGAAATTTTGGTGTCAAGAGCTCTAGCCTATTAGTGATAGGTGTCGTATTTTGGGAAATCCATGTTTATTTTCAAAAACTACAAAAACTAGTTGAGAACTCTAGCTACTAGATGGATCACTAATCTTTGGAGGGATCGGATATTAGAGTACACTCACGTACCATGAGTCGAGGATGCGCAAGAATAACCAAACCCCCATACAATCCTCCTCGGGGTACTTGTCTCTTTGTGAACGTCCTTATTAGATTGAGAATTACCGATAATAAGTGAATGAGTTCTTCGGACTAATATAAGTATTGAAAGTTGACACTTCCACCTCCTCATATTTGCTAGCCTATTCGGTACCGCGCATTGCCCTCTTCTCACTCCGAGAGTTCACGTCCACCTCGTCGGTGCATCCAAACCCTTGGCATGATACGGTATGTCATCATAAACCTCCCTATATCTTTCCTCAAAACAGCCACCATACCTACCTATCAAGGCATTTCCATAGCCTTTCCAAAATATATTGCCATGCAACATCTACCTTCTCATGACTTGATCTTCATGTCATACATGTTCCTGCTACACTGGCAGAGGCATACATTGCATACATCATGATAGCTACATCTTCTTTATAATTTGAGTACCTTGTAAAGTGTGAAAGATCTTCTATACCTTCTTGTAAAATAGAGTGTTGCCCTTAAGTGAGGAAAAGATCCCAAAGTGGATAAAATTAAAATATCCCAAAGAGGACAAAATTAAAAGATCCCAAAGAGGACAAATGAGAGTTAGATAGAAAGATCCATTGAGGCCACCAAAAAATAAAAATAAAATAAATAAAAAGCGAGAAAGGGGCAACACTACTATTCCTTTGAAAGATCCACACTCATACTCCCTCTTATATCTTGTACTCCATAGATATGATCATTATGCATATAGCTATGTGGGGACCTTCACACTATAGAACTTGGCTTGCATATTCAAAGGATGAGCCTCCTCAGACGAGCTCTAGGTCTTCATGAGCGAGAAAGTTGGATGCACCCCCACTAGTTCCATTGGAGAGATTTTCTTAGCTCATATGTGCATCCGTTGCATGGCAATCCCTACTCCTCACATCATATCTATCATTTGGCCTTCTCTCTCCTGTGATTGTCCTCATTGATGTGAGCCTTTCACACCCTTTTTGTCTTCCTCCTCCACCATATTTCTCTATTTGCCATCCTAAGTGCCAACTCTCGTGCTTACGCTCATCCATTGCATGAGAGCTCAAAATATCGAAAAGGAGTGGATCAAATTGACTTGTACCTGACTAGTGGTCTGGGGACGAGTCAAGATAAGATTCCAAAGAAGACTAAGTGTGAAACTTTTGTAGATTTTGTTCTCAACAAATATATTTTTTCTCTCTTATTCCCATCTCCCACTTCTTGCATGCAAACACCATCTGGAGACATTCGAGTCACGGACAGCGAGAGCTCTTGCACCTAAATGTTCTTATGTTGCTTGTTTTAATGCTAATATAGACTCCTGACTATTATGACTTGAATTGAATTACATATCTTGATTGCTTTACTTTCAAAGTTCTTATATGGTTGCTAACATGTCACCACAGAAATTATGCTTGTTATCATTTACCTACTCGAGGACGAGCAGGAATTAAGCTTGGGGATGTTGATACGTCCCAAATGTATCTATAATTTCTGGTTGCTCCATGCATGTTTTGTGTGATATTGCTATGATCTAGAAACACTTTCATACACTTTTGATCCTATTTGGACTAACCTATTAACTCAGTGCACCCCAGTGCCAGTTCCTATTTTTTGCTATTTTTTTATTTCAGGTTTCCCCCATATTAGAAGTGCTCCAAAAATTCGGGAAAATCAGATAAAAATTCAGTGCAACAGAAGCTTCCGGAGTCCTGAAGGTGGGCCAGAAAGGCCCCACCTGGTGCCCAGGCGGCCAGGTGGCGCGGCCTAGGGTGGGGCCGCGCCGGGAGGCCGCTTGGACACCTGGTGGCCCCCTGGTTGCCCCCTTCGCCTATATTTACCTCTCGTCCCGAAACCCTCGAGGACATAACCCTTTTTCGCGATCTCGCCTCTGTTCCGCCACCGCCGCAATTCCAAGATCGGGAGCGCCAGCAAACCTCTTCCCGGCACCCTACCGGAGGGAGGATTGACCTCCGGGAGATTCTCCTCCACCATGAACGCTTCCCGGATGATCCGTGAGTACTCTACCTTGGACCATGGGTCCTGATCAGTAGCTATGTGTTGTCCTCCTAACCTCTTTGTTCTTCATGGATTAGACCTCGTGAGCTGCCCTACATGATTGAGGCACATATGTAATTTTCTGTTGTTGCTATGCCGAGTTTCTGGGATCTGATGGACTATGAGACTATGTTCAGTTTTTTATTGAGTAATATATTTGGTTCTTATATTTTATATTTATGTTCTTGAGTAATTCTTGCATGTTCTCCGTTGCTGTTTATTGCTTTGGCCAAGTAGTAGGTAGTGAATCCAAGAGGGAACGTTATGCTCGATTGTGGGTTCATGCCCCCTGATGACTAGCTTGAGTGACAGAAACATGAGTCTAGGGGATGTGATGTTGCCACAAGGGGGAAAACAACGGTGCTTGCAACCGCGGTTGCAAGGATTGTTTACTTTACGCAGAGTTCTTTTAATGCAGTTGTTTGTTGCTTTGGGTTTACACTTTGGGTGGGGCTCGCAACTTAATACTAGCGAGAAGTTCTAGATAGGCATCTCAAGGTGGATGATTAGTAGTAGATGCAGTTGGATTTCGGTCTACTTATTTTTGCGTACCACCCATGCTTTTGAGCCTCGTCCTTTCTTCGTAGCATAGTTAGCATTGCGGTGCATTTTTTATCCTGTCAATTGCCCAACTGTGATTTGTTTACCTCGCATAGAAGTTTTATCGTCTTTTGGGAGAGAGACATCGCTAGTGAACATCGCGGGACCCCGGTCCATATTCTCAGAACTCTTACACAATCATTTATTTTCCTGGTTTTACTTTCTAGCTGCTATCACGATTATCATTATCCCTTGCGTTTGATCCTTTGTAAACAACAAGGCTGGAGAGATTGACAACCTCTCTGAACTTTGTTGGGAGCAAAGTTATTTGTATTGTGTGCAGTTCCACGTCAATTGCGCCGTTGACAACCTACTTCTCACTTCCGGAGTCCTACTTGAAACATAAACCTTGGTATCTTCACTGAGGGAAATTTGCTGCTATCCTACATGTCACCTTCCACTTGGGGTAAGCAACGAAGGGCGAGAAGCCATTATCACTTCCGCATCATCAAGAAAATTTCTGGCGCCGTTTCCGGGGAATCCGAGGTGCGACAAAAGATTAGTCTCGCCAACCGCCAAATTTTTGGCTCCGTTGCCGCACTCCAACCTTCAATATAGGGCATTTGCACACTATCTTTTACCTTTGCTTTTTAGTCTTGTTAGTTTACCTTTCAGCTTTTATCTTAGTGTCCTTTATCAAAAATCACAAAAATATACCTTGCTAGTAGTTGTCATCATGTCTGGCCCCTTTGCCTTTGTTGAGACAGAGGTTCTCACCTTTAAACAAAAAGGTGGTGAAAGTTTAAAAGATGCTTGGTATAGAATTAATGAATCTCAGAAAGGAGCCACCAAGAAGCAATCCACTACTATCTTGCTTAGAATTTTTTATGTTGGGATTACTCCTTGGAATAGGTTCATTTTAGATACTGCTATGAATGGGAATTTCCTAGAAGCCCCAATATGGGAGTCTCTTAATGTTATTGAAAATCTTGTTGGAAATCTCCCTATTGCTAGCATACAAGAAGATATCACTCTAGCTCACATTATGAAGAAACTTGAAAAGATAGAGTTAGAAGTACCAAGTATAAGTAGGATAAATGAGTTGGATCACAAGATTCAAGGGAATTTGAATAGACTTGATAGCTCCATGCATAAAATTATTAAAACTTTGGAGACCATCAAATCCCATGATATGGATCCTTCTAGGATTGATAAGATTGACGAAATCATTAACACCTTAGGAACTACTTTCTCCTCAATCAAACCAAAAAGGGTAGAAACTCCGGCAAGAAGGGAACCTAAGTTCAATTTTGTGACGCCCCCAAAATCAATTCGTGTACAGTAATCATACACGCAGGGTACACGGCTGAGATTAGGGTGCCACGGTGAGAATATCACAGCACAACACTAAACACAAAAGGATAAACCAATATGTTACAATAAAGGGGGGTCACGCGGACCCGAATACATAAGTTATACAAGCCATAATATCTGAGTACAGACATAGTTAGTCAAGTTTTGCCTTAAGAAGGCTAGCACAAATAACATCAGAGATACAAATCGAAAAAGCAAGGCCTCCTGCCTGGGAGCCTCCGAAACTACTCCTGGTCCTGGTCAGCGGGGGTCTCGACGTAGTAGTATCCGCCTCCGGGGTACTCCTGCTCCTGGGCTCCAACGTCGACTGCAGCGGCCGATCAGGCAAAACAGTAAAGGAAATAAAGCAGGTGAGTATCTAGTATACCCGCGAGTCTTACGTCCGCTACTAAGAATTATGCATTGTATCAACGAAAAGAAGAGGCTGTATATAGTGGACTGCAAGATAGAAATCCAGAGAAAGGGTAAGAAGCTAGGCCTATCGAAGACTAGCATCTTCCGACGATGTCTTGCAGCATGAGGTAAGAATCAGCCAACAGTTTATATAAAGCATAAAGTAACAATGCAGCAGAAGTTGCTGCAGCATTGTATAATAATAAGTTGTAATAATTAACAATGCCTCTGAGTTCACCTCCTCGACATCCCCGCGAGGAAGAAAACCCGGAACCATACAATTTAATAATAGTTTCTAGTGGTAAGATCCAGCTTCAGCATAAAGCGTCCTGTTACCGTGGACACGGCTATTCGAATAGATTAATCTTCCCTGCAGGGGTGCACTGGCGTGACTCTACGACGCTCGGATCTCCAGGGTGGCGGGAACCTTGTCAGGGAACGCTCCACCAAAGCTATCCGACACAAAGTAGCCCATCCTTCGGCAATCAACAGAGAGGTCATCCGCCGGACTATATCCTATGTACGCCGGGCTTTGGACCCTAACCCGAACGTACTCCTGCACGGTGCGTTACTGGCCGGTGAAGCAAAATCAAAGCAAATACAAATACACCGCTCGAGCAAGAGAAGACAACACCACTTCCCGGAAATCAGCCCGCGGTACTGCTGACGTCTGAAGACCCTCGAACGAGACTACGATGCAGGGGAGCCCACACTCCTTGTCCCACGTGTAGGTAGTGCGTACAAGCCAAAAGGCTACTCAAGACATCCGCCGAACCATTTAGCATTTTAATTAACCTGCGTGACAACCGTTATCGTTGCCTCGACTTAACCGACCCGCAGTCAACGACGGCAGTCAGGACCACCAGTACATCGGTGCCTGCCCTATCGTCCCACCAAGTCACTGCGGTTACCAACAAGGTGAACCGTCTCCTTACCTTGTCTCGCGTGTGCTCTTGGTAGAGCTCGACTTTCGTGGTTTGGTAACTCTCGCGAGATACGAGCAGGGGCCAAGCACGCCGGTAACGTCTGTCGTACCCTCCCTGTCGTTCCCGACGATATACCTCTCGCGGGCACCGTTGGGTCGCCCGACTTCTTACCTTAAGGACAACCGATGTTCAGGACCCTATGGCGGCAAGACAAAGTCAGCCTCGGGTGGAGTACAAGGATTACTCCTTGATAGCTCACACTTGAGGTGACTAGGCATAACCCAGATAGGGGCCTTTGGCGGTGTCTGCTTTGTACCGTACCTGTGCAGTTGTATATATGGTATCCGTCTTCACCCCCCTGAGTGATCACGGCCCGCTATCTAGTCCTAGCTAACAATGCGCAGGGTTCACTGCTGAAATATGCATAAGTAATAGGCAGCATAGGATAAAGGAGGTACATCAAGGGGCGACAAAAACATGCTATGCAATTGAATAGGATTGTAATCGTAGCAGCAGCAGTAACAATGCCTAGTGCAAGAAATGTACGGAAAGATAGGCGATATCTGGGGAAGAGAATGGCTCTGCTTGCCTGGAAGCTCGATGGTAGGGGCAGGGTCGTCGATGAAGTAGTCGTACCCGGCAGCGGTGTAGTCGGTGGTAGCAGCGGGGTCTACCGGAGAATAAAGGGGGGGAGAAACAGTAAATACAAAGCAATATATACAAACAAATACATGGCATGACGTATGAAAAGTTAACGGTGTTCTAACGCAGTGCAAAGCACGTTGCTCGGAGCGGGAATTCATCCGGGGATGAACTGCCAGCTCCGGGTGATTACCGGACAGGGTGTCCGGAGGGGGAAGGGTTCATGCCGGGGGTGTCGTGGACCTCCAACAAAGACAAGGGGGTGTATCCGAGTTAGTTGAACTATTCCGAACAACTTTCGTGTTCGGAATAAATTCATCCGGGTACTTTTTATCGGTACCGGGAATTATCGACAGACAGCCCGGAGGGGGGAATGTCGATGATCGGTGTGTTAGGGGGGTGGGGTAGACATACGGATAGCGTATCCGTATTCGTTGTATTTTTCTGATCAATTATCATGTATAAAGTTTTTCGATCCGATATACGGATTAAAAGATATTGATTTTATAAGTTTAATCAATTTTAAAACATTAAAAATCCTTTTTAATAATTTCTTTTATTATTTTAGTAACATTATCCAGAACAGTGTTGACTGGTCAAACCTGACCAGTGGGACCTGACCAGTGGGACCCACTGGTCAGCCTCACAGTTAATAAAAATGGTTTTATTAATTTTAAAAATCCAGTGGACCCACATGTCAGTGACTGTTAGCATTTTTATTTATTATAACTTAATCCCTTACAGGTGGGACCCAGCTGTCAGTGAGAGTCAACTAACAGTTTTATTAATTTAAACAAATGGCCTAGGGGCCACATGTCATAGACTTGAAGGGTTATTTTATTTGTTATAATCCCATGGTAATTAGTGGTGCCCTGGCCCACTGTCAGTGACACATTGAGGGTCATTAGCAGCTAACCAAAACACTGACAGAGGGGGGCCACCTGTCAATGGCCCATGTCCACGCCGGCGATGATGAACTCACCGGCGGCGTGCGTGTGCACGATTCCGGCCACGGGGAAGGACAGGGTTGGGCTCAATCGACAAAGGGGGAGGCCGCGCGTCGTTTGGTGGTCGCGGGGTCGCCGGGGTTGCACCGGAGCTTCAACAACGGCGAGCGGCGGCGGCGGTTGTGTCCGGTTGTAGATGGGGTCGCTGCTCCCGTGTATCTCCTCGAGCGTGAGCTAGCCAGGCCTAACCTGCAGCTCACCAGGAGCGTCCAGGTGCCATCGGCGTGAGCTAGGATAGACTAGGGTGACGGCTACGTCTTCCGCGGTGGTGGCCAGAGCATGGTGACGCGGGGGAGACGACGAGGGGCACCAGGGGGAGAACGGAGAGGCCAGGGGGGCGCGGAAGCTCACCGGGATCCCGTAGGGAGGGGCAGCGGGCTTGAGGGGGGACGGTTGTAGCCGGAATTTGCTCGGCGCAGCGGCGGCCCGAGGAAGAAGACGGCCTCGATCCGCTCCGCGTGGTGGCTCCTAGCCCAATTCCTTCCGCCTGCAGATGAAGTCGAGGGTGGCGCGTCGAACGGACACAGAGGGGAGGGCTGGAGTGGACTATGGCTACGCAAACTCGCGAGGTGCGCCCATGGTGGCTCGGGCGGCTCGGGTTAGAGGTGACACAGGGGAGGGAGAGGGACGTGGGTGTGGGGGGGCTATCTCCCTCTCCACGGGGGCACGGCCCCGTCCTTATCTCCTCCGAGGAGGCCACTGCAGCGACCCGGCGACAAGCTGGTGCAGCCGCGCCATGGCCACGCGGTCGGCACAGTGAAGACGACAGGTGAGGGGTGGGGAAGAAAAAGGAAAAAGGTCCGGGTGGGCCAGTCCAGTGGGCTTTGCCCCGTGCGACAAATAGCCAGTGACCTTTATGTTCTTTTCTTTTTCTGTAAAATTCTGTTAGCATTTATTTAAATGGCTTAGGCATTTTTATATAATGCCATTTTGGTTCCATAATTAGTAGAGCATATTCCTAGAGTACCACAAAAAGTTTAGGGTTTTTCTAAACTCTTTTGCTAATTTATTTTATTATTAAATGAGCAATTGGCTTAGAATTGCTACTGTTATTAATTGTTTACAATTTTCAGTAGCCCAATAAATACCAATGATTACATGGGCATGGTCCAACGATTATTTGGGATTTTATAAAAGTGGTTCCAAGATTTTTTGAAAATATTTTATTGTCACAATATTTTTAATATTCATCAACAAGCATTTAAGGTTTGTTTGAATTTTATTTCAAATGGCTTGGACTTTAGTTAGCCAATGATGATCAAGGTCCATGGTTCATATTTGCTTGCAACAATATCAAAGGAGAATTTGAATTTGAACTGAACCAGTTGAACAGTCAAAAGTTTTGAACAGTAGTGATGAACAGTAACAGTGATTACTGTTCACTGACAGTGAGGGTGTTACAAATTTTGTCCCTAAGGTTCCCCGTCCTAAAACTGATCCACCCATTGCCAAGGGAGTTGAAACTGTGAAAACTTTGGAAGAAATACCCCTCTTAGATAAATTTATAAATGAAACTCCCATTGATTTTCCGCCTTTTGGTTTTATCCCTAGAAGTATCTTTGTTAGACCTTTATTTGAAAGACCTATTAAAACTAGTTGTACAATTGAAGAGCTTTTTGATGATCTTGATGATGATTCGATTGATACAACTTGATCCTTATTTTTGCTTTATGCCTAGATTAATGGCGTAAAAGAAAGCGCTTGTTGGGAGGCAACCCAAGATGTTTTTTACTTCTGTTTTTAGTGGTCTTGATGATTGTTACTACTGTAGCAACATCATTGTATATTTATTTTCAAGCTTTGTGCCAAGTTCTAGCCTCTTATGATAAGGAAAGCAAAAGTTGTGACATGCTGTCCAGAAAACAGATCATGTCTGCTTGACGGAAAAAATCGAAACAAATCACGAGTTCATCTTTTTGAGCTGAATTTTTTACATGGCATGCTCTTTTTATTTCAGAATAGTTATATCACTTTCATGCCCGTTTCAATGTTCTTTGTCTCTCTACATGATTATGACCGGTATTTCTCTCTAGTTGGTCGCTTCCCCGTCATTTGGTAGCATTCGTCTATACTAAGCGGAATTCTGCTTGTGCATCCAAAATCCTTGAAACCAGTTGCGCCATATGAGTCCACCATACCTTCCTATATTTATATGGTATTTACCGGCCATCCTAACGAAGACTTTCTTGTACCATCTCAAAATTATTCAAATGCACTTCTCTTTTTGTATCCGTACAAGCTCATGGAGCGTTAGGGGGAATCATTATCTTCCATGCTAAAATGTTTTACTCCTTGACAGAGTTTATTCTAGTCAAATTTATGAGGCAGAGGCCGTCTGGAGAATGCCTAGTTCTCACTTGTTTCACATGTTACAAAAGCTTGCACTTGCCCTTCATACTTGATGACGGGATGAAATGGAACTAAATATTGGCCACCAACTGCTAATGATAGGTGGAGGGAGATTCACAATCTTCCCTTCCATACTTGAGGCAGGATAAAAGGCACCACACAATTATTGCTAGCCATGGACCGTTTATGATTGATGGAAAGGGAACACAAGTGTAGGCACAATACAAAAGCATGGAACCGCCATTAATATGGTAGGTATGGAAGATATTGAGAACCTTTACTGTTACCGTTGACTGGAAATTTACACTCCCTAAAACATGTTATCTCTGTTTTCAAAACCATGAGCTCTGGTACTTGTTTAGTCTTCGCTTCCAGCCACGGGTTTTCAACCTTTCCATCAAAAGCCACGGTTCGAGAGTCTCCCCTTCTTTCTTCAAAGCACTAAATATTGAGAGCATAATTGTTACTCTGAGTGTAATGTGCATTGTCCCAAAGTACCACACTGTCTTCTGCATGATTGTGATATCACTCATTCTAAAATATTTATTTCTAGTCTCCTCTAAAACTCCGAATGAGCTTCTGCATTTATGTTTTGCTTCACTCATGGAGGCTAGCGAGATACCACTCTAGTATGTTCAAGTCATGTGCATTGTGATGTTGTCTTCATTTTTAGTAGCATATTATTCATTCTTGGTTGTTTGAAACTTTTCACATGAAAGAAGGATTGCTTCGTGCATTTTCTTTGTAGCATTGTTCCAACACTTGCTAGTCTTGTTCGTAGTACATGCTTATGTACATCTAATGAAGCAAAAGAAGTTTTTCAAAGCTTTATTTTTCGCGTCAAGTTCGTTGAACTGAATTGCTTGAGGACAAGCAATATGCTAAGCTTGGGGGAGTTGATACGTCTCAAACGTATCGAATTTTCCAAACACTTTTTCTATTGTTTTGACCTCATTCTTGCAAGATTTGAATGAAACTAACTCGGACTGACGTTGTTTTCAGCAGAGTTGCCTGTATGGTTTTCTTGTGTGCAGGAAAATGGATTTTTAGGTGTCCCGGATAATTCCCATAAAAATAGAGAAAATCCACGCATCGGGAGGAGCCATATGCCAGAAGAGGGGCCAGAGGGAGGCTGCCCCTGGCCCAGGCGGCCAGGTGGCGCCTGGGTAGGTCCCACCTTCTCTGGTGCCCTACCTCGACTCCTATTTTTACCTGAGATGGAGAAACCCCAGAACAGAAGCCGTTTTGCCAATTCTCGTCGCGGAGCCGCCGCCACCCTCTGTTCTTCTCCGGAGAGCTAATCTGGAGGCTGTTTTGGCCTCCGATGAGGGGGAATCATCGCCGTCGTCATCGTCATCGCCACTCCATCACCCTTCCATGACTTATCCTTTCATGTGTGAGTAATTCCCTGCTGTAGGCAAAAGGGATGGTAGGGATTGGATGAGTTAGATCATGTAATTGTTCATCAGATTGTTGGGGGTATGTTTCCTATCATCAACTATGGTGTTTATCATCTTTGCTACAACTTGTTGTTCTTATTGCTTGTCACTTTGGGCCCGAGTGGCATGATTTCAGATCTGAACCCTATGTGTTTTCATGTTTTCCTGACATAGGGCATTGAATATGTCGGTAATACATGGGAGCATGTTGTTGCCAGAACAAGGGTGCTGAACCGACCCAATTGTATGATTTTCTTTGATATTTCATCATCATTGTATTATGAGTTAAATCATCAGATAAGTTGACATTTGCATGTATCCCTATAGACCATGAGAATGTTAAGTACCTTCATACCGGAGGGTGGGTTTTGACTCTATCCAAACACCACCCGTAACAGGCGTGGCTATAAAGGCTTTGCTCACTCACACTCGAAAGTATGTCTAGGGACTTGATGTTTCAAGTTGGGATTTGCTCCTCCTATTCAGGAGAGATATTCTTTGGGCCCTCTTGGTATTGCGTATCCACCAACTCCCGGACGGATATTTTGTGAATAGATCACATGGGATACGGAATACGTGAACGAGAAAAAGAACAAACCTGATATGAGTATAATTGGTATAATGATTAATGAGTTGATCATGCGGATACCTATATAATCTCACCTCATGTTTTGTAAAGTATCGTGAAGCAAAGGGATTGGCATGTCAACCAGAGGTTCACTCGAATTCATATTCGTGTAGTTGCGGGAACCATTATAGGTGTCCATGGCTCCGCTACTGGTTATTGATCCGAGGAAAGTCAGTTTTCGGTTCATGTCTGTATTCTACCGAACCTATGGGGTCACACACTTAAGGGTGGTAGATTTGTTGAGTACTAGAGTGATAGGAGCACGAGGATAACACACCGGAAAAGTTTCGGAGTGATTGAGATTTAATCGGAGAGAAAACCAGAATCGTTTCGGGGCACCGGTAAAGTACTGGGAAGAGTTTTGAGAAAACTGGGTAAACCCGGAGGGCCGGAAAAGTTTCGGGATGGTCTAAATATTTTTAATATTTATTTATTATGAATTCCCGAATTTTTTTGGAATTATTAATATAGATTAAATATCAATGGACCCTCTCTCACTTGGAAGGCCCAAGTGGGGAGGGAGAACTTGGACCAAGGAGGCCCAAGTGGGATGGCGCCTAGGAGGAAGCTTCCTCCCCCTTCCTTGGCGCTCCAACAGATGGAGGGAAACCCTAGGGCGCCCCCTAGGGATTCCCCCTCCTCCAAGGTGGCCTCCCCTCCCCTCCCACTATAAATAGGTGAGGAGGGGGGCACCCCCAATGACACACAAGTTTGCTCCTTTGCCTCAGGGCTGCCCCTCCTCTCTCTTCTCCATTAGATCTAAACTCCACCTTACGCCGAAGGGCTGCTCATCCCTCCTCTCTACTCCGGCGGCGCCGAGCTCTGGACGATGGAGCCCTGCCGGATCTGCCACACCGTACGTGTGGATCAACCATAGAGAGATCGTACGTTCAATCTTTCATTCGAGGGACTTCTGTATCTTCTTTCATGGAGTAGATCTGTTCGTGGGACGTCACACGAATCAGATATGTTCGAGGAGTTGCGCTAGATCAAGCTTCCCCAACTCTCCATCATCTTCTTCCGCTGCGAGGGAACTACCGTTGAACGGTTGTTAAGGTAACAAGATCGCTACCATTGCTTGCATCTATCTAGATCCAATCTTGGGACTTGGTTTCGTAGTGCCGATTTTTTTTGTTTTCTACTCCGAATCCTAACGGCTACAACTTGTTGTTCTTATTGCTTATCACTTTGGTCCCGAGTGCGATGATTTCAGATCTGAACCCTATGTGTTTTCATGAATATATTTGTGTTCTTGATCCTATCTATGAGTTGTATGCACCTCTTATAGTTCGGAACCTGCGATCCCAATGGTGACAGCTTGGGACACCAAAGGGGATGGACTATAATTTGAGAATTACATGTATCCATTGATTGTTAATGCTTTGTTCCGGTGCTCTTTGACAGGAGCACCTTAATCTCCATAAGTTCCTTTTGGCCCCGTTTGTAGCGGGATGGTAGGACAAAAGATGTTGTGCAAGTTCTTATTGCAAGCACGTACAACTACCTTGGGATACATGCCTAATGTTTGATCTTTGCCTAGATGATCATTAATTTTCTGTGTGCATTGCCCCAAGTAAATTACATGTTATCTCTCATCCATGCAGCGCCCAACCATCCGTCCCCCTAGCCTATAGTGTTTTAATTCTGCTGGTTACAAGTTACTTTACTTTTACCATTTTTACTTTCGTTGCTTTGCCACCACTATATCCGTTACCATCATCACTTCCATATCACCGTTACTACTAATATTTTGCTGCCAAGAAAGTAGCTTTCAGGTGCGGTTGAATTGACAACTCAACTGTCAAAGCTTATACATATTCTTTGGCTCCCCTTGTGTCGAATCAATAAATTGGGTTATCTTACCCGCAAAGACTATCGCGATCCCCTACACTTGTGGGTCATCAGGCGTCGCCTTGAAGTTTCTTGGATCCCGTTTGCATGCTCCATAGGCTGGACGTTCGCGACATCGCGGTCGGCAGGTGTCCGTCTGGTGATGAGGTCTTCTGCGGGACTTCCTGTGTGGCAACGATGGCGGCTTCAAGCAGAGTTGGTTTGTTGTTGGATCTTGATAGTCGGTCTCTTCCGACGTGTTCGAGGGGTCACTGTGCCTCACTCTGTCTATCTGAAGTTGGAGCTGCTGAGGAGGGCGCCTTGCGGTCGTGATGACATGCGAGAGGTGCTCAGTCTCGGTGCTGGCTCGGCGCAAGTCCAACGCTTTTATCTTGTGATGCTCATCGACAGAGTTGAAGTTTCCTGGTGTTCGGCGCGTGCGGCTGACTGTTTGGCATCGACCGACATAGGCCTCGACGCTTGCTTGCGGTGAGGGCTTCTTCGGCGATTGTTGATGGTGGAGTCGGAGTCGCCCTCATGGAGGTGTGATGACGATGACGCCGGGTTGCAGCCTCGACGACGCTCTTCTCCTTGGAAGTGTGTGTGCGTTCTTGTGTGGGTTGCCAAGTCGCCCTATTGCCTTATTATTGCGGGCATGGTGTAACGATTTTCTCTCGGTTTTCCGATAATTAATCGAGCAACTCTCTTCTTTCTTAATGAATTCGAGATCCTTTGGGGCCGACTTAAAAAATACATGAGTTCCGGAGTTGCATGGCATTCATTAGAACATGGGCGTTCATCGATCCAACCGTCGAAGTCTAGAAAAAAAATCCGTCGTTTGCATAGTCGACTAATGAAGTAAGTTGTAACCGTTCGATCGTTGATCTACGCGCATCCGAAAAATAAAACCTTTGCAATCGAAGCTCTATTGTGGTCGGATCTTTGCAACTGTTTTTCTTTTGCAAATCCTTTTTTTAATCAAATCGGAAAGAGCAAGCTTTTGCAACAGAGGCTCTATTACGAGTGGACCATTACAACAGGACCTCGGTGTAAAGTTTTTTTTCTCATCAAATCGGCATAGCAAAAGAGCAGCCTTTTGCGTGCACCCAGGAGAGCAAGCCTTTACAACAAAGACTCTGTTGTGGTCGGGCCATTGCAACAGGGCCTCCATTGTAAAGTTTTTTCCTCATCAAATCGGCACATGCACCACCGTCGAGCCTCTCCCCCAGCTCTGCACCTCATCTTCCTCTCCCTTCTCTCCTCTTCCGCACGAGCCCGCTCACCCGCGGCCTTCCTGTGCCTCCCCGTCGGAGCCATGGCTACCACCAATCCCTCACCATGGTCGGCTTCTCGCGCAGTTCCGCTCTCTGTCATCCACCTAGATCCATCACCGCTGCTCACCATGGTGGGTCACCGTGTCAGGGAAGGTGGTGAATCGCTGCAATGGGAAGCCGCTCGCCGTTGGATCGCCCTCGTCGCGAGTCGCTACATATATGGAAGGTTTAACTTTTCTGTTGTTGGAAAATGGATCACGATCTTGAATTGACCATTGTTGTGGATTTTGATGACCGACCTTTAAAATAAGAAAATAAATTATAATTTATAGTTTTGAAATTAGATTAACAAAGAGCTGATTATCCATTGCTATCACTTCCATCATCGACCATCTCAACATTATCTTGGGTCTTCAAACAAAAGGGGCCATCCTTCTAACAAGGTGACACTTCTCAAGGTGACTAAGTAATACGATCAATGGAGGTCCTGCCCAAGGTATGAATTTGGTGAATTAAATCACAAATGGGTCATCATTGTGTGTGCTACGGATTCACATATCTGGATGCCTTTGTTAAAAGGAGTATTTGATAACAAAATGGTCAGATTTAGCACATTAAATCAACGAGGCTGGAAGGAATGTTGAGAGAATGATAACATATGTTTTTTAGGAAGAAATTGTTCTAGAATAGGTGTTGAGCCACTTTTGAGTACTTTCATTATTGGTTTATACTTGCAAATGTGTTCGAGTGATATACTTTTGGATATCTAAGCAAATGTTTATTTGTTTTGTCTTTGTTGTAATGTATGGATCCTTTTGAAAATACTTTTATCATTAATGCGGATGTTAATGCATTTGTTTTACATTAAAAATAAATAATATAAAAATATATTCCATAAAATCTACATCCATAAGTTTATCATGGCCAGACGAAGAAGGATAAGCAGCGATAAAAGTGTAGCACGGTTATAAAGTAGATGTCGTTGACTATTTGTTGGGTATGTATATCGTTTTCTTCCGTTGCAACGTACGGATAAAAACAAAATTGTATTGCATCTACTTAAAGGATATTTGATTTTTTTTCTTTCATTGCAATACATGGACATGTTTGATAGAATCATAACTGGCTTTAAATATAAAACATATTTTTTTTCCGTTACAACGTACGGACATATCACATATGTGCTAGTTACACCTAGCTAAAAATAACTCCCATATAAAACACAAAATTAATAGAAATAATCACTCTATACTACACCCTGAAGCGATCCTACCGGCTAAGGGTTGAATATATGTGCTTACCCTGAATTGACTCGCTAGCTAGTTCGATTAATAATAAGTGCTAGGCGTCCGGCGGGCCGGCGCCAGCTCTCGGCCGGTCATGCAATGCAACGCTTCCCATCCATCAGATCTGTCTCCAAGTTCCTTTTCCTTGCTTTTTATTTCCACGAACCGTTTTCCCTCCAAAATTGCAGTACCGTGCGTACGGGATAACAGACTGCAGCGAGCGCTGCCGTTCTCTGCCATGGATAGGCCCGAGAAGATCGATCTCCACCGCCCCGCTGTCTCGCCGCCGCTCGCCGTCCTCGCAGAATCTTCTCTCCGTGCTTTAAAGCATCGATTCATGGAGCTTACAAAACCCATCAACACTGGTTCCAGCACAAATCTTCGTCCGCAACCTCCACGAACACATCGTCCTCGTCTCCGGAAAGCCATTCATCGTCACAACAACCACTGTAATCGTCAACACACTGGAAGACGATCCCAACAAAATCTTTGCCAATCGCAGCAAAAATCAACATCGTTTCCAGCAAAACATTGTCGTCGGTTCCAACAAAATAATTGTTGATGGTCCAGTAGAACAATTGATGTCGCCGGATAAAAACTTTATTCGCCGCCGGTTGTAGCTTTTTCTACCACCGATTGCAGCATTTGTGATTGCACAATGCCAGCATCTGGTTTCTCCGTCATCGATTGTAACTTTTTTTATTACCGATAGTAGCATTTGACGTTACCGATTGCAGCATTTCACCCGTCGGGATCTCACATTCGTCCGTCGTAGCTTTTGCGAGCGTCGCTAGCAGCTTTCGACGGTGTCGTTCGAAGCTTTTTGACGGTCAATTGCAACATTTCACCCATCGCCAGGATCTCACATTCGCCCATCGTAGGTTCTATGAGCGACGGTCGCATCTTTTCGACGATCGATTGCAACACAGGTTGCAGCACATCGTCGTTCACAACCGCCAGGAGATTGCAAAATCCGACGACGATTGCAGTAAAAGGGCGTCGCCATCGGCGTGAGGTCATAGCTCGCCATGAATATATGTAGCAAATTTTCTCGCCGATCGTAGCAAAATCCGACGACGATTGCAGCAAAAGGACGTCGCCATCGACGTGAGGTCGTAGTTCGCCATGAATAGATGTACACATTTCTTAGCCGATCGTAGCAAAATCTAACGATGATTGCAGCAAAACGGTGTTGCCATCCTCGTGAGGTCGTAGCTCGCCATGAATAGATGTAGCAAATTTTCTCATCGATCGTAGCAAAATCTGACGACGATTGCAGCAAAAGGGCGTCGTCGTCCTCATGAGGTCGTAGCTCGCCATGAATAGATGTAGAAAATTTCCTCGTTGACCGTAGCAAAAAAAAATAAAGTGTCGGTTGTAGCTTTCCTTGTTGTCCGTTGTAGTAAAAAATTGTGGCGCTCTTATCATCAGTCATATCTTCTCACATAAATTATTTAACATCGAAATACATCTAGATACATCATTTTAAACGACAACTAATGTTACGGGAGATAATAGTATTTTTATGTTAACGCTTTTAAATGAATGTATGTAACATTATAATACATATAGATACATCCGTTTGAGCGATAGGTAATGTGGATCTGAAATAGTTGTATTTTAATATCACAACTATAGAAGTCGGCTTAATCCAATTGTAGCAAAAAAAAAGAGATCGCTAGTGCAGCCGTGCGTGATGCCACCGGCCGAAATGGCAAACCTTTCCGAAGGAGCCGTGCTGTTGGGTTCGCCTCGATTGTACGCTCCGCGTGCGACCGACGCGTGACTTCACCGGCCCACCGGAAGGAAACTTTTCCCATAATAAAATAACAAGTGCATCATTTATTACAACAAAATGATGTAGAACTTAAAATATACTCCCTCTATAAAGAAATATAAAAGTATTTAAATTACTACTTTAGTAATATAAATGTTATTATATTTCTTACAGAGGGGATAATACATTGCATAGCTCCAGGCTAGCATAAACATATAAACAATCTTGATAGTTCCGTCAGCGCCATAGAAGAAACATGCGGAGTGGAAACTCGCAACCTATATTATTCTCACTCATCGATAGAGTAATCCTGCAACATGAAACGTTGCAGCCATGAATGGTGAATACATTTGAATTGTATTGGCAAGATGTCACTACTTTGTGGATATAAAAGAAAACCTATCATTTACATGCATATTTGGCTAATGGAGTTGAAGCTCATTTGCATAGAGCAATACACTTTCTCCTACTATTCTTCTAATATACTAAACCCCCTATGGGTAAAATCCCTAGGAATCAATTGAGTTGCAAGCGTGTGGGCATTCAATTTTGACTCGGTCCACGCCTGAATTGCACTCTTTTAAGTGGGCCCAGTTATCCAGCGAGGGAACGAATTGGAGGTGGGATTGCTATTGCGTGGTGAAAGGTGAGTGAGTGATGGCGGCAGCGGGAGTGCAAGTAGCCCCCTTCCATTGCCAGCCGTCACGCCGTCCTCGTGTATTTGTCGGCGCGCCACTTCCATTCTTCATGCCTTGCTCTTCCTCCCGACGAATGGGCACCATGCTCAAGTCATGGAGTAGCTGCTGACGATGCATTGGATGAGGAGATGGACGTCCGTTCGAACATGGGCCGCTGCCTCTCCACTATGAGACCGCCTACACCTTTGGATCGCTTGATCCAATTGGCAGTGTCCTCTTTGCATCGGCCGCACAATCTGCGGCGTCGCCGTCGTCTTCAGTGTCAACCCGCCACCGGAAGTGGTAAGGAGGAGCTGACGGGAAGCTGCGCAGCGACCTAGATCCAATGGCGGATAAGCAGGAGCAGCCGCCCCAGGTCACCGGCGGCGAATCAGGGTGCTCTTGCCAACCTCCAGCCTCCAGATCGCCATGGCCACATGTCGCTTCTACTTCTATTCTGGTCCGCCGAAGAGGTTAGAGGAGCGCTCGGGAAGCAAGGGGTAAAAGATATGGGCTTAGGTGAGCCCTTCTGTACGGAGCGCTCACGGAAGAAATCGCTCGATCCCAATCTCCATCTGATCGGGATTCATCCACCCCTAGCATCGGGTTGTGCTGCACCATGTAGTTTCAATGGAAGCTGAAATTTGTTCATGCACGTGCTTCATATTTATTTAACCAATAGTCTTAATCTATATTATACTACTCCGGAGTAGAATTTTCTAAAGAAACAGCTAAATTATACTAGATGGTGGTCAGTTTGAATGATTTTTTCTTCAGCTGGTTCGTTCCAGTTGGAATGAGCTGCGGGATGACCTGCACAAACAAGTCTATTCTTTGCAGGCAAAGCGAAAGATTGCTAGGCTGCGGAACCTCAGTTTTTTCTAAACGAAAGAATATCAATACCATAGTATTTTAGTGCCTGGTTAACCAATACTCACTACACCACAACACTAAATTCTCAACCGTAAAATCGGTTGGGAAAACAGCTTTCCCTGACAGAAAGTCGGTTGGGAAAGAGTTTTGCCGACCGACTCTGTCTGTTAGGGAAAGTCCAGACGGGAAAGGTCTTTCCCGACCGACAGTTTTTTACCGACTGACAGTCTGTCATTGATGCTATAGTTTTCCCGACCGACTTATTTTTTTCGACAGACATTAGTTTTCCCGACCGACACACTTTCCCCGACCCACAGTCTGATGGCATAGCCTTTCTCGACCAACTTTCCATTGCTAAAGCTCTATGCTTTCCCGACCGACTGTGTGATAGAGATTGCTTTTGCCGACCAACATTGCCATTCATGGGTACATACAACACTAAAGAGATATTTGATAATGGCCACACAGATCAAAGCATCCATTAAATATTTATATCACAATAGTATGGATAAAAAGTATCAATATGCAATCCTCCAAAATATTAAACAAAAATCGAATGACGATTGCATGCATTAATTCACACACTGTTCATTTGTTCTCAACACATGTTCACAACATACATTAGATTTACAAAATGACAATGAAAGTTACATGTACAATGAGATAGAATTTTCTCTACTACACAAAGCATCCAATTGATGTGGAAATCCACGAAGACTCATCATGCTCATAGATCATAAGATACATCATATCGCAGCATGTTCCAGCCTCTGCATGATGAAGACAATATTAATATATTATCTAGTTTAATGATAGGAGCTAGAATTATAGCAACAAAAGGTGAACTGGGAGCACATATGTTCCACTAGAGCCCTCAAACTCCTCTACTATATCAATACCAAAGAGGGAAGATGGAAGATGAACAAATACACGAGAAAATGTCAAGAATGATCTCTATTCCTATCACGCTACAAAGCAAGTCAAGGACTTGGAAAAATAACAACTATGTTATATCTTATCAACCAAATCAAACTAACCTAGAATGATATCATGACCATAAAAGACATAATGCACATAATCTGCACGTAATGATGGCACATAGTCTGTAGATCAAAGAGTGCAGTGGAGGCGAGAGAGTCTCAAATTGATCACTAGTCGTCAACATAGTACAAGCTAAGTGGAGAAAAGACACACGGTTGGTGATTATTTTGCTATATACAATGGACTTTGATCGTGACGAGGATGCAACTAGAGGTGATGGATGGTAGGAGGCGTTATTTTTTGAGTATATACCTGGCCTTGGTTCATGTTTGCTGCTTGGAAGGATCTTCTTAATATCTAACTAGCCACACCCCCACTGTTCTAGTTCAGTGTGCAGACTATGAACTTTGCTTCCTTCGCTTAACTGGGAACAAGCAAATAACAGAGTGAATCTCTAAGAATAACAAATAGTAGCAACACAGATGTTCACAATATAATTCTGAATCTAGTAATAGAGCATCCACACCCTTTGTCAAGCACAAACAAAAAAACCAGTCCAGTGTATCAGGTATTACAATTCTTAAAAAACTACCTGAGAATCTAATTCCATGTTTTACTTTCAACAAACTGACTACAACTAAGAATGTTTCGGATCTTAAACCAATAATAATTTGTCAATGTGACAATGCTGAATATTTATATGCATCATCTCTATGTTCTCTTTTCGCAAATTTTATTTATTTGTGTTCACTACTTTTTAGCAAGTTTCAGAATTAATATCCTTCTCTCTCTCCATCTCAAAATAAATGGTAGCTAATAAAATGTGTATGAATGCATATCAAGTGTGAAAAAGTGGCCTTGTTTGCTGAAAAAGAAGTATCTGAAATGAAAAAAAATATTAGCTTTTCTTAAGACTCACAAATATTTAGCTAAGGAGGAGTTAGAAAGTGTGAACCATATCCAATCAAGTGTTACATAAAAAAATGCAGAACCCATGCCTGAACACAACATAATTCAGATCGGAAAGCTAGCAATCATGGTGCAGATGGTATTCATAGAACTATAACTAAGTAAGCAATTTGGCTTATTAGCCCTTCCCTTTAGGTATCTTTTTCCTAGACGTAAAAATATTATAATTAAAATATTTAGTCTTCATCATCTCTACCTTATTTTATCCATCACCTGTTTGTGGACTACCTCTTTGCGACACACCAATATTACAGCTATTCTACAAAGCAGCACAAGATGTTTACGTAGGGAGGGAAAAGAATTTCTTCTTGAGAAATACAATTAATTTATGAAACTGAATGCATGCAGAATTCACATGTACACTGTGCACATACAACACAAAATGATGAATACAATTACCTAATCTGTAAAACTATCATTTCAGGACATGAAGACTGCTAATCAACTTCCAGCAGTAGCCATGGATGTGATATAGAAGCCCTCCATCCACTTTTTGTCTATCCATTTTAATGGAAATGCCCCCACTCTACAGTTAACTCAATCAAGCATGTAATAATCAACACACTGAACCAGAAAGCAATCAAACCTTTGCTATGGTAGCAAGACATGGTTATGAACATCACAATTAATTGGACTATGATTGCAATGAGATATAGCTAGGAGTTGCATTGTAGGGTGAACAAAGATTGATAGTTGCAATGGAAACTACAAGGCTTTTATGGGAACACTTTAAAAGATATACTGTACACACAAAAAACTGCTAGTTAATACGTCACCTGTAGGTCAAAATGCATACATGAGTATCAAAATAATCTACTTCAGCAATCAACATGCATGATCGGTTTTCAAGGAAAATACAGAGTGTGATAAGGCCTCTCTAAAGATTCATGGCATCCACACATAAGAGAGCCTCTGGACTTGCAGCGGAGAAACTCACCGGAGTGGTTGCTGGAAGCACGCTAGGTGGATGGTGTCTTGAATATGAGCTCCCAAGGTGTAGTCTTCTAAAGAAAGAAAATGCATAAGAACCGAATCCTACACAAAAACATTCAATTCTTTCTTGCACTGGATTGGCTGGGAGATGCTAGGAATATGCTAGGATAACAAATCAGAAAATCTTAGAGAAGATATATTAAGAAAATAAAAAAAGTACATACTACTTTTAGCCCTATATCTATCCATCAAGCTGCATTCAAATAACTTCAATAAATTTAGGAGCCATATTAATTATACACAAAACATCACCTAGACATTAAGCTCACCAACTTGTTTGGGACTGACAGGCTTTGTTGTTGTTGTATCTGTTTGTTACCAACATTTCGGATTTAGGATCCAAATTAATTATAGACAAATCATATACTAAAAGCAAGAGTAAGACTTTGGACACTCCACACCTTATGCACCTAAGATTCTAAAACCAAAGCTACTGTGAGCCATTGTCAGATCCTAACAAAAGCATAGATCTGTGTATCACTTGCATAGATCTGTGTATCACTTGCATCAAAAATTAAACTATTCATGTGCCTCATAATACCACAGATACAATCAGATCTGACGGAAATGTTACTGCTTCTAATTAAACCAACAAACACATAAAGAGAAAGATATCAATGAAGGAGGGAGTTGCATAACCGAACGCTTGGCATCTGGGTGCTGGTAGCCTCGCAGGGTGCTGGTTTTTCCTCGCTGGACGCTTTCGCACGGCGGCTGACCTGCTTGCCGACGGAGAGCAATCGAGTGTGTGTCCATGGAGGGTTGGTGTGGGCCCAGTAGTGGAGACTGGTGAGGACGAGCAGGAGAGGGGAAGATAGCCTCGCCGACCGGAGAGAGAGCACGAGCAGCCGGCGTGGGGTGGGGATGGAGGGGTAGGACGACGCGTGAGGGGCGGTGGAGAGGTAGGACGGCGTGGGCCGGCGGTGGAGAGGCGGGACGGCGTTGGAGAGGCAGGACGGCGTGGAGGCGGCGGTGGAGAGACGAGTTGCAGTGGAGATCGGCCGGCGGGAGCCTACGGCGGCGTGGTGGGGAACAAGGGGAATGGCTAGGGATTTGGTTTCCTGTGTGCGTGCGTGTGGTTTTGGGAAAAACTTCGCGGGCTGGGCCAAAAATTTCAATTAAAACTTTGGCGCGTCCTGAGGCCCGATTACCGACCCACTGTTGGTCGGGGTTATTTACCGACCGACGATCTGTGGCCCATAAGCGAGTTCCCGACCGATATTTTGATGATATAGGTTACAGTATTCCCGACCGATATTATGTCAGTGTACACATGTTTTCCCGACCCACTGTATGTTAGAATTTTTCCTGATTGATTGTCGGTCGGCAATACTGACTTTTCTCAACACACATCGGTAGGGAATGTAGTGTCGTGGTGTAGTGACTTGGGGTTTTCTCCTTTCTCAGTTTTACAAAAAGGAGGGTCAAACCTCTTTCTTCAATACTTAAAAAACCCACGGTTTTAGAGAATACTGCATTTTTTAAACCACAATATATAAAATCCGAACACCTTAAAGTATTAAATACTTCAGTATTTTTGGAAACTGAAGTGTTCTTTAAATACTTCAAGAATACTTAGAAGCCAAACGGAGCCTAAGTACAATTATTTTCAGTGTTGGATCCTGGAGATGTGTAACATTGTTTGAGTGAATGACCAATGTGCTGAGAAAACGGAGACTAAGTACAAGTATATTTTTTGTTGAATTCTATGGATTTTTATTTAAAAGACATGCTTTTGCACCTTCAAATTCTTGGAGCAATTGGGCTTGGGTAGAGAGTTGTGGCTACTTTATCATCATCATAACAGACAAGATCAACAATATAGTTAGCTCCCTCATATACATGTATTCATTAGATGTCATCTCCTAATTACATGGTAAAAAAGGACCCACTAGAACCACATTAAAAGTAAATAATGTTTATAACTTAAAAAAAGCTAGCACATAAAATAAAACATATGCAATTAAAAAAAACATAAGCGGCGCGGCAAAGCGCGCATTTCTCTTCTAGTACTTTTCAAATGGGAAGTACCCAAGTGAACCCGAGCTCATATGAGCTCGGGACGGGATGAACAGTAAAATAAAAAAAAATTCTTTGTGGCGAACATTTGACAAATTTTTTATATTCTTGCAAAATTTCAAAAAAATAACATCCGTGGAATACACAGCAAAAAAACAAAATCGATGCTCCAAAATGTTATTTTTTATAGCATTTTGGAGCATTGATTTTGTTTTTTTTATAGCATTTTGGAGCATCGATTTTTTTTCTGTGTATTCCACGGATGTTATTTTGTGATGAAATTTTGCAAAAATATCAAAAATTTGTCAAATGTTCGACACAAAAAAATTTAGATTCTTTTGAAAAAAAAAATCGATTTTACTGTTCACCCAAGCTCATATGAACTCGTGATCAATTGCTCCGCGTCCTTTTCAAATCCACTTTCTTCTACTAGTAGTTTTCAAATCCACTTTGTAGGGGGCACTATTCCAACGGTACGCAAATCGGACGAAAAACATGGCGACTCCTCCCATCCGTGCCTACTCCATTCCAACGTTCGACTCGCGGGCCCCACCCCCAACGTTCCACTACTCGCGCGGTACGCGGCGGCACGGCAGTAACCGTTGCCCACCAACCCGCTCTTTCTCTCCCCTCGGTCCGCATTAACAATCCCATTCGCGAGAAAAAAAAAGGAAACTTTACCCTCCTCCTCCCTCGCCGCCGTCCACGCGATCGATGGCCCGCACCAAGACCCCGGCCGTCAGGAAGACCAAGAAGCAGCTCAGCTTCGCGCCCGACCAGGGCCAGGAGACGACAACAGGTGAGGAGCCCGCTCTCTATCCACGCCGTCGCTTCGTCGGGCAGGCAATAATGAATGGCCCGCGCGTGATGCTAACGAGTTTTTCCTCTCCTTTTGCAGATGGCGCCGCCAGCGCGTCGGCGACCCCGGTGGCGGTGCGTGCGCGAGGCTTTCTTTCGTCTTGTCTTTCTTGTGTCTTTTCTTTCTTGGCTGACTTGCTCGTCACCTGTTCGACGGAATGCAGAGGCGAGGCGGGCGGAAGCCGGTCCCGGCGGCGACTCAAGGTGCGCCCTTCTTTGGGCTTTTCGCTTCTCCGGCGCCCTTTTTTTTTTATATCTTGTATTTTGGTTTGGAGCTTTTCTCTCCCCTTCGTTGTTTATTTTGGTTTGTGACTACTGGCTCTTGTGTCTGTTCTAGGCGAAGCAGGGGCATCTGGGCAGAATATGCCGAGGAAGCCTCACCGATTCAGGTCAGGCACGGTGGCGCTGCGGGAGATAAGGAAGTACCAGAAATCCACCGACCTGCTCATCCCGTTTGCACCATTTGTTCGTCTGGTGAGTGCCTCTGCCATATCCTCTCTGTGTGTGTGTGTGTGTGTCGACGATTTGGATGCAGAGTGTAATGGAATCTGTTTTTGATGATAAAATTTGCAGGTGAAAGAGCTCACGGATTTTTACTCCGATGGAGAGCTGAGCCGTTGGACTCCTCAAGCGGTCATCGCGCTGCAAGAGGTTCGTCAATGCTGAAACCTGTTGTGCCCTATAAAACTGATGGTTTGATTAGTGAACTGTAACGCACATGAATTTGAGATCCGAAAACCATGCACTGTGGGGTACGTAGATAAACTCGTAGTTTCTGAATGCTCTGGTATTCAATCAATGTTTCAGTACCATGGTTATATTTTTGTGGAACTCAAAAACTGAAATGTTATGCCGAGCAAAAGGGTATCAATTATCTTTGGAGTGTAGCAAAAGGGTATTCAATCAATGTTTCAGTACCATGGTTATATTTTTGTGGAACTCAAAAACTGAAATGTTATGCCGAGCAAAAGGGTATCAATTATCTTTGGAGTGTGTGGTGTGGACCAGTTTGGGGCGTCTGGCTGTTGATCAAGATATACAGTCTTGCAACATGATCTCATGCCCACACACTCAAAACTGAACTGTTGTTTAGATTCCATTTTGCTTATGGAATTTAGGGTGTGACTGAGAGGTGAGGAAGTGTTAGTGACGAGTGCGACATTCAATTTTCTGATTCAGAAAGAGGATTGTGCAATCCAGAAAATTGTATGTTGCCATGTGATGGTTATGTGCCTGAACGCCAAATGGTTTTTATCTCTATCCAGTACAGAAACAACTGTATTTTAGAACCATTCAGATTTATTATTGTACATTTATACAAGACTAGCAAAATGCCCGTGCGTTGCAACGGAAGAATGCACGGTACGAAAATCAGATTTGTAGCGTTAAATTTCTTGTGATAGAATATCAATCATGTCAAAATGTACCTTTAAATTCTCATGCACATAGATGGTATTATTGAGTTTTTTTCCATTTATAAATCATTCTCTTCTTCGGCGTGCAACATCAACTACAGCGAGGAGAAATTATAGCGAATGGAAAGAAATGTCTCCATCGAATTTTTCATCAACGCGACACGACATCATCCAAACGGTGCCATCATCAACACATGTCAAGATTTAAAAGAAATATAAGGAGAAACCGCTCAATTAATGTGCTTGCTAACTCTTTAAAATTGGATTACAAATTGGACAAAAATCAGTTTAATAATCCAAACATATGGACTCCCAAAGGAAAATATTGGATCTCACTTTCTCTGAAATTGGGTAGGATGCGTGCCTCGACAGGCACCCTAAAACTGCTTGTGCTTTTGCTCATTGTTTTTTATAGTTAGTTCATGTCCCTGCGTTAGTTTCTCACAACATGGTTGTTTTCGTTTTTCTTTGGTAAACACATCTAACAATTTGTTTTTCTGTGATGCCTTGGCTTATTGATTTTGATAACTCAGTATTTTCTTTCTTCGAGAAACACACTTTCTATTGAAATCTTAGCTTGGCTCACCTTGTTGATTCTTTCTCCTTATTGAAATATAAGTTGATGCAAATTGTTGTAAACAAGTGATGTGGTACTATTCATTGGTAAACAGACTTTTCTTTTCGAACAAAAATATGAGTTGTTCACCGTCATCGCCGTCACCATTCAACCTCAGGTAGAGAGTTTGATCTCATCAAACAACTGGCCTTTAATAGTATTGATATATAGAGAAGATATTCTTCAAATAGCCAACAATAGTACCAGCACTACGATTACAACTAAACTTTCCCTAGATTGATGGATATTTATGTGTTCAATTATGCACACATTAAAAAAACATAACAATAGAAAATATGTGCAGTTTTTTCTGTATGATGAGATTACTTTTATAAAGTTTGTGCATTGTAAAAATTATGAAGATGGAAATGAATAAGTTCTTCAGAACTCCTTTCCATTCACGTATACTCCCTCTGTAAAGTAACATAAGAAGTTTTAGATAACTAAAATAGTTATCTAAAACATCTTACATTTATGAACGGGGGGAGTAGTCAACAAGGAATGAGATTCTAATTTTAGTACGTATTACTTGAGGGCTTATGTGGGTGTAAAAAAAGGTTTCCACTAATCAGTATGAAGGTTTATTTATTTTTGCATTTAGTATATGTGAATTAGCTCCGAAATCCCATTTACCATCTATATGCAGCCTTTACCTTGGTGAACAAATAAGATATAAATTATTATATACTAATTTCTCCATTCTAAAATAGATGTAAACCTAAGTTTAAATACATCTATATCTATACAAATCTTAGATGTAAGACTAAGTTCAATACATCCATATTTTAACAATTCTTCGACACTTATTTTAAAACGGAGGAAGTACTTGTTAGTATGCTTCACTAATAGAAGATTAAACCTGAGATAAGATTGAGTGGCCCTAATTTTTGGCTGGAGCACCACAGCCATGCATAGCGCTATCCCACATCACAACATGCCCCCCAGCCCTAGAATTAGTCGCTGCCGCTCGACGATCAAGAATCCCTGCCAGTACGTGTGTTGCAAGAAGGTTGGGATGATGGGTGCGGGATGGATTTGGCCTTCTCCATGGGCGGCTTCCTTTTCCTTTTTACGCCATGGGCGGCTTCCTTTTCTTCTTTACACCCAGGGACGAGAAACAACAGTCCCTGGCCTGTGCCCAGCGCAAGAGAAGCCCTCCTCCTTGGCGGAGAAGCGCGCGCGGGTACGCCTGCGAGCTGGCTGAGGAGGCGCTCGAAGCCTGGAGAGTTGGAAGCGATGTAGGTGCGGGGAGGAGGGAAAAATCAATTCGGGAGCGCTCGCCATCTACGCTTACTCCACCTGCTAACAAAGGCTTCGGGAACTCGCCGGCAAGGGAGGTCGAGATTTGAAAACATCCAGCAGCTTCCTCCATATGACGTTCGGGAGCGCTCGCCATCTACGCTTACTCCACCTGCTAACAAAGGCTTCGGGAACTCGCCGGCAAGGGAGGTCGAGATTTGAAAACATCCAGCAGCTTCCTCCATATGACGTTCGGGAGCGCTCGCCATCTACGCTTACTCCACCTGCTAACAAAGGCTTCGGGAACTCGCCGGCAAGGGAGGTCGAGATTTGAAAACATCCAGCAGCTTCCTCCATATGACGTTCGGGAGCGCTCGCCATCTACGCTTACTCCACCTGCTAACAAAGGCTTCGGGAACTCGCCGGCAAGGGAGGTCGAGATTTGAAAACATCCAACAGCTTCCTCCATATGACGCGAGTGGCCACGGCAGTGAATCGGATTAATGCGGCGGCCGTACGCTCGGGCCGAAGGAAACGGGGAAGAGAATCGTGGGCGTTTTTCTTCTTCTTTTACGGTGGGGCTATGATGGACTGCGGGTTGATTTTCATAAAAGTCAAGGGGGTTTCTGCAAAATGTCATGACGAGACGAAAAATTGGGACCTACAAATAGTATTGATTGTTATTTGCACGATAGACATCGCCTCTTGCCAGAAATGCCTTCTTATGCACAACTACCAAACATCACAATACAGTTTACTATGTTAAGTGTGGCCTATGAAATAAGTTGAATGTCCTAATTGTACTTTCAGTCTCTGTCCTGTTTATTTGCTTTGAATTGACACATAATTCACTTGTCCTTTCCCTCTGCAGGCCGCAGAGTATCACATGGTCGAGGTATTTGAAAGGGCAAATCTATGTGCCTTCCATGCAAAGCGTGTCACCGTCAGTAAGTTGTCACTGAATGAACACTTCCTTTCTTTTACTGTATTATGAGAAGGAAACATGCCAGCTATGAAACCATTTCAATTGCAGGATCACCTTTGTTTTCATTTGATGTGATATCTAGTTTCGATGTTGTTTCAAGTTGCGAGAATTCTAATGATTAATGATAGGATCCACGATTATCAGATCTCAGCAACTCCTCTTATCTTCTGTTGTCAATGAAAACAGTTCGTAAAAATAAAATGAACATGTCAAACAAACAGAAGATGTGATATTAGAACAGAATTTTCTAATTCTGCATATTAGATCAAATCTGGTCACCATCGCCGGAAATTCAGGGTTGACTTCCTATTTTATTTCTGATCTGGAGGATATAAACATACGACGCAATGATTCCTGAAACCGTATGACTTGTTTGGCTCTCCAGCCTGCAATGTCTTCCGTAGCAGCGATTTCTGATATACTACTACTGAAACTGAAAATGCTTGGACCGGACCTCATTAGAAAACCGGAACACATCTTTCCGATACAATAAAGTCACATCACGGGAGCCGACCAAACATGTTAGAATTTCATTTTTAAGTTGCGTCCTTGTTTCCTCATAAAAACGTGGGAACTGTTTTACTGTGACAAATAGTCACTAGAATCGTCGTGTTGCTTCAATTCTAACAAAAAAGTTTTCTCAATTAGCGATGACTTGATTCATATTAAAGAAGGATGCTCCTGAAGAAATGAAACCATCAATGAACATGTATAGATTAGCATGTTCCTGTCCACCTGACCTTTTTTTCTATGCTGCTGCAGTGCAAAAGGACATACAGCTGGCAAGGCGCATCGGCGGGAAGAGGCTTTAGTGATACCTGATGGAAGACGTTTTCTGTATATCATGGGCAAAGACTCTGGTGACACTAATGGTCCGGTATGTCTGTTGACTGTATCGTTAGGAAGTATTGTAGGTTGCTTTTGAAGTTGATCTGATCTGATTCGTTGCATGACCATGGCTCCAGGTATTTTATGTATGGGATTTGGAACCCGAATTTGCGTACCATTGGAATAGTGCCAGTGTACAAAAAGTATTGGTCCAAGTCCTACACCATCTCGTCACTTTTGTGGGATGGCAAATCCATCTCGTCGCCACATCCCGACGGGAACGGTAGGCGACACGGGCGCGAACACTCCAGTTCGCACAGATGTTCAGATACCTCTACTATTTTCCAGGCCGTTCACCGTTCAGGTAGTAGCAGATTATCGATCAGGGAAGTGCCGAATGCATCACTTTGGTTTGTGAATGGGCCTAGATTTGGTGTAGCTTGTAAGTGCATAGATAGAGACTGCGTCAAGTCTCGCTATAGAACTCTGGTGACTAGACAAATGGCTTCCACTGACTTTGATGTTAGTTTAACTGGATGCATTACCTCCTATTTTCAACCTTCTCCTGCATATATTACTGGCTGATGCGTCGCTAACCAGAAAACAAAGCAAGCGATCCAAGACAGTGTCAATGTAATACTCCCTCCGATCCTAAAAAAGTGTCTTGAAAAAACAACTAGGATAGTTATAACTTATAGTGTAACTTGTGACAATTTTTTAGGATCGGAGGGAGTACTACATTTCTACCACTGTGAAGCAATGCACAAATACAAAGTCCATCAGTTGACAGAGTAGAACTACTAGGCTATACCAAATCATTATCTGTCCATACTTTAGGAGGCTACCTCCATCAAAGGATACATGAGATAACAGAAGCTTACACATTGAGAGACCAACGCAGCAATTTCATATCGTAGAAAGGCTAACATCTGTCAGGACCCAACCTGAAGATGTGTTCGCGCTACTCGCCAATCACGGATGTATCACTTACTACTTCACGCTACACCGTGGATCGATGATCTCAGATCGGATGGCGTCTTCTGGCTCAAGCGTCGCTATTCACCATTCGACAATTTCTACCTCATCACCTTCATGATGGATCACTAATAACAGTCTGTCCCCAATTGACATTTTATACAAGCAGAGTAAATCCTTTCACCTATCCATGATGAGGCGTTCATCTTTTTCTGATGTCGAGTATATTGACCATAAGTCGGTATCAGGTTAGATAATAATTCTTATTTCACTATATTGATCCAACTTTAATCCTCATGCGAGATGATAAAATCATTCATTTTTTAATTACGATAAGTGACGCGCATACATTCATATCGTTTATCATCACCAAAATGAAAATTAACTTATACAAAAATACCCTCTTCCTGACTAGTGATCTCGCGAAAAGAGGCTCGGTTGGTTCATGCTGATGGATCCATTCTTGGTAATAATGTGGCATGTAACAAATACATTTTTCAATAGTCGTAAGATAGGTGTTTGTATATTTTCCACGAATGACATGGTAATAATGTGGCATGTAACAAATACGGTGAAAGAATGAAGTTGTATATAGATTAATCAACAATTTTTACCCAAGCTTCGAGGTAGAATAAAGAGCAATCACATTTATTTCTCATATTTTATTGAATGACTTAGATACAACCTATTAAAATAATTGTAATTTTTTTTTGAGAAACTTAAAATAATTGTACTTCCTCCGATCCATATTAATGGACTTAAGTTTGTCTAGATACACATGCATCTAGTCTAAATACTTAACTAGATACATATGAATCTAGACAAAGTTGAGTTCATTAATATGGATCGGAGGTAATATATGATAACTTGTTGGTTGATTTTTTTATGGAGCTTAGATATTTTATCGACAAAAACCCATTTACTTTCTGCCTCCTTTTTTCTCGTCCTTGGTATCTAGGCCCATGATACTATCGGTCCCACTTGCAGGGAGTGCCCCAGCCTTCGCATTAAACCCTACCCGTCTTCCGCCTCCGTCGTATATATTCATCCTCTCCCGTCAATACCGGCGGCGGCGGCGGCGGCGGCGACGAGCTCTCGACCTGAAGCACAAGGAGAAGGCGACTAGATCTCTCGTCACCTCGTCCCACCATGGTATGCCCTCCTCTCGGACTTCCGTCACCTGGTATTCCCATGGCTGTCGAGTTTGTGCGACGGATTCTCTGTACGGACGCTAGCTTAGTGGAACTGCAATTTGATATGGAACTTTCGCAGCATGGTTCTGTGTTGCTGTATGATGGAACTGAGGTTTGTAGGTGATGATCTTAGCGGTGAACTGTTTTCAGATTATTGGAGTGCTCATTTTGTGAGGGTATAAAGTCTGGTTTTAGTTTACAAATGTTTTCAAGAGCTGCAGTTTATAATTTAAACACACTTTCCATTGACACTTGATGATACATAGAGAAACAGAAGGATGCTGAGATTTAATTTAAACACATTTGACATTCCTTTTGTTTACTTGCTGAGAGTACTGCATTGGTAGATGTAGAAATAATTCTGACCATGCTGCTTCAATTAGTTACATTTACATGCTGTCTGGTTATACACATTTCCACTCTAGATTTAATTGTCATTGCACAGCCACATTATAATGAAATTAGTTACACTCAGCTTGGTAATGTAAGTGAATACATATCTGCAGTAAATACTTAAAAGATCTTTCTGTTTACTTGATGAGACATGAGAATTCTGCATTTGGCAGGTGTTAGGAACAATTCTTAGTATGCTGTGTTGATTAGTTATTGTCATGCAGTATTGTACGAATTAGTGACACTCAATTTGGAATGTACTCAAACGTATGTAAGTGTTGGTACTATGACAAACTAATTTAATTGAACGTTGTTGTGCAATTTTGTCAAATATGTACTCAGCTAAATTTTGTGTGCCTTGCTAGTCGAAGAGGAAAACCAGGGAGCCCAAGGAGGAGAATGTTACTCTTGGACCTGCTGTCCGTGAAGGGGAACATGTCTTCGGAGTTGCTCACATCTTTGCATCATTCAATGACACATTCATTGTATGTACTGTTTTGCCTATTGCGTACTGTACTTTATGGTTGTCGCCCTCACGAGCTATTCAGTTTCTTACTTGTGTTAGCCTCTGTTTGCACTTTGCAGCATGTCACTGACTTGTCCGGGAGAGAGACCCTTGTTCGTATTACTGGTATGTGTAACAACCCGGGATTTTCTCCAGAATTAGAAATTGCCTGTTATTTTATTTTTATGTTATTTTATTTTTATTGATTGTTGGCGTTGTTTGTAGTTATAGTAATTAAATAAAATATTTATTTCGCCGATTTGTTAGGTGAATTATACTCCTCCCTTCTCGTATAGGCATATGTGTCCGTATCCACCCACATGACACACGACCAGTTACGGCATTGGGTAGTCACCCGATCATAGTAGCAACTTTTGGCACAAGACTGACCATCACCATCGGTGCGAAAACCCCATTTATATTTAAATAAATTATTTTATCGGGCGGTAAATCGACGTTCTCGGTTTGGCGCAAAACGTGTTAGACGACGTGGTTACAGTGTAGTAAGGTAGTGTCTCGAATCTTGTGCGATTTTGGCTTCGTTTCGTACCTGCACGATAGTATACGTGTGGCCTACTAGCCTGTTTAAAATGTAGGGCTATTTTTTTAAACCTGCATACACCCCCTAGCCTATATATATGCCTTCCACCTTACCCCATTAGAGGTTAGGGTTTCCCCTTGCCATTTTTGTAGCCACACACCTAAACTACCAATAGATTTCTCCAACACATCCCTTTATTTCCGAACCCTAGCCTGCCCCAGCTCCAGTCGTTAGATCGCCAAATCAATGGCTTAGAAAGCCTCCACGTCCCCCCAGCCAGCCTACTCCCACTTTGAGCCCCGCAGGCCCGAGCCACCGCTGCCAGGTCCGCCGCGGCCCATCTCGCAACGCCGCCCGAGCCGTTCCACATCGTCCCCTAGATCTGGGAGGCTCAGGACGG
The DNA here is from genome assembly GCA_950022295.1 of Bromus sterilis. Lineage (NCBI taxonomy): Eukaryota > Viridiplantae > Streptophyta > Magnoliopsida > Poales > Poaceae > Bromus > Bromus sterilis. The sequence continues at coordinate 273,543,839 of OX465599.1, read as the reverse complement.
TGTTGAATTGCTCGGGCGTTGACACAAGATGGGCTGCGACGGGCCTGAGGCTTGCTGGGGGCGACGTGGAGGCTTTCTGAGCCATTGATCTGGCGATTCGATGGCTGGGAGCTGGGGCAAGCTAGGTTTTGGGAATGAAGGATGTGGGGGAGAAATCTGGTGGTAATTTAGGGGTGTGGCTGCAAAATTGTCAAGGGTAAACCCTAGTCTTCAATGGGGGGAGGTGGAGGGCATATATATATATAGGCTAGGCGGTGTATGCGGGTTTATGAAAATATTCTACGTTTTAAAAAGGCTATTATGCGGCTATGCCACACATATACTAGCTTGCATGTACCAAACGAAGTCGGAATCGCACAAAATTCGAGACACTGTCTCACTACACTGTAACCACGTCGTCCCACATTTCACGCCAAACCAGGAATGTCGAATACCGCTCGATAAAATAATTAATTTAAATATGAATGGGGTTCTCGCATCGATGGTGATGGTTAGTTATTGGGGGGAATGACCCCATGTAGGCCCAGGAAGGCGAAACAACCTTTCTAGACAAACAAAGTTGCTCAATCTTGTGGGCTGGCTGGCCCATGGGCCGGCTACGCTCGGTCGACTATCGGATGGTCGTCATACCTTTCCAGACAAACAAAGTAGCTCAAGCTTGTGGGCCGGCTGCGCTCGGTCGGCTACCGGATGGTCGTCATACCTTTCCAGACGAACAAAGTAGCTCAAGCTTGTGGGCCGGCTATAGGGTGGATTAACGAGCTGCTCGGCTCGTTAAGCTCGTGCTCATTAAGCTCGTGCTCGTTAAGCTCACTAATATTAACGAGCAAAAACTCGTGCTTGGCTTGGTTCGTTAAGAGCTTGTTAAGCTCGCGAGTGTTCACGAGTGCTCGTTAAGATAATAAATGATAATTGACTATAGAAGCATTCATCAGCAAATTCACAACAACATAATTTAGCAAAGAGGTACCTTAGAATAATTTAAATATTTAAAATTCAAATAGTAACCCTATCTCTCCTTCTCGCGTGAGTCACGATCCGTCGATCCCCTTCTGGGCATTCTGGCCTTCTATTCTTTGTTCGTGTTGGAGAGAGGAGGTGTGTTGGAAAGGAGGAGGTGGGATCAATTGGGCCGGGCTGAGGCCTGAGTGACTGAGCAGTGAGCACCCTAAAAAAACTAGGATTTTGCCTTAAATAAAACAAACTAAAAACTTAGTGATTAAAAAAACAAGCTAAACGAGCTGCTTATGAAACTCAAGAGCGAGCTTGTTAAGCTCATTAATATTAACGAGCTAAAAATGTTGTTCAGCTTGGCTCATTAACTAACGAGCACGAGCCTTAACGAGCCGAGTTTCCGAGCGCTCATTATGCTCGCGAGTAACGAGCTTTTCGTCCAGCCCTAGCCGACTACGCTCGGTCGGCTACCGGATGGGTCAACATCCGGCAGACGGCTGGACGCATCCGGCCCGATGGAGTCAAACGCAATCCCATAGAATCCGCTCCCTCGTACCGAAGACCCATGTCCCCGGCAACACGGAGGGCGTGGCTACAGTGCTACAGTACCGTTGGCCGGTGCGACCAGCTCCCGGACGGCCCGGTACTGTAGCGGCGCACGCCTACCTACGGATGATGCTGTAGAGTACGGGCTATAGCGCCCCAACGACGGCTAGATCGTACTTGCTAGAGGACCTCGCAGTCGACAGGACCCACGCATGACGTTCAAGACGGAGCAGCTACAGGACCCCGCACCCGGGGGACCCGTAGTCGGCAGGCCCCGTCATCCGGTGGGCTCAGCAGGCTCTAGAGAGACTGGCGCCAGGGCCCAGTCCCTTTCCTACTAATATTGTATCCTGGGGGTCGGCCTATAAGAGGCCCTCCAAGGAGAGGGTCGGACCTTTGTTACACCATAGCCACCACATTTACTCACAGGGACCGGGAGAGAGCAGAGCCCAGAGCCCTCTTCTCCCTCCTTGCATATAGCTCAAGGAGCACCATTGTAGCTTATGTGCACCATGAGAGCCACCATGCAGGAGTAGGGGTGTTACCTCTCCACGAGGGCCTTGAACCTGGGGACACCGCAGTGTCCCTTCTGTGATTGTGCCCAATCCCGTTCCAGACCCATCGGCATCCATCGGATCCTTCTCTCTACTTTAGCCATCCCCATGGCATCTACCGTTACGATACGACGACATCAGTCTTGTGCCAAAAGTTCCTGCGGTGATCGGGTGACTACCTGATGCCGCAACGGGCCGTGTGCCATGTGGGTGGGTTTGGACACGCTTGCCGATACGAGAAGGGGGGAATATAATTCAGCAATTGACAAATCGGTGAAATAAATATTCAATTTAATTACTATAACTACAAACAACGCCTATAATAAATATAAATAAAATAACATGCAATTTATAATTCTGGGGGAAATCCTGAGCTGTTACAGTATGGTCGACTTAAATTTCTTTATAGTGAATTAGCTACATTTTTATGGTTTAGACATAAATTTGACGTCCTCTAATTCATGCAGGTGGAATGAAGGTCAAGGCTGATCGTGATGAGTCATCGCCATACGCAGCTATGCTCGCTTCTCAAGATGTTGCAACGCGTTGCAAGGTTTGTATGGGTTTCACTGGACTAAGTGTCTGTTTTGGTGCCATGACTATATCTAGAATCCTGATATATTTTCCGTCTGCACTTCCAGGAACTTGGTATCACTGCTTTGCACATTAAGCTCCGTGCCACCGGAGGCAACAAGACCAAGACTCCTGGACCTGGTGCTCAATCCGCCCTCAAGGCACTTGCTCGATCTGGCATGAAAATTGGACGCATTGGTAAATTCTGAAACCCCGCGGCATATAGATGCAACTGAAGAACACTAATATTCTTACTTTTCTGTTTCATTGTGGTGTTATCTTTTATCAGGGATAGATAGAACTAATAAGTGTATATCTGATTCTCTTCACAGAGGACGTGACCCCTGTCCCCACTGACAGTACTCGGAGGAAGGGTGGTAGGAGAGGAAGGAGGCTGTAGACCCCTTCTGTTTCATCGTCTCTCGTGGTCGTTATCAAGAATTTGCCATCTGAATGGCCTTATAGATCCGATGTAGTCGTGTATGAGGTTCAGCTTATTACTCACTTCAGATTGTTGGCTTCCAGTTAACGCAGATTTCGCTTCAGAAAATATCAGGTTGAAGTATTTTACATTGCTTGTTATGGTTTCTGATAATATCTTTAGTAAGATTTGAGTACAACATGGATGGGTTACACTATTTTCTTTGAACTGGCCATCGCACCGGTCAGCTCCCCCTCTTCCCCTTGTTTCGATTATTCGATTCTCTTTCGCACATAATTGATTTTCTGTTCTCTCCATAATGTTGAAATGTCAGTGCTACTAGCTGCTATGTCATTTTGGAACCACCATATTGCATTTGTCATTGACCCGAACGGAAAAGAATCCGAGCAGAAAGAGGCATTGCTTTTTTCGCAAAAAAAAAAAGAAAAAAGAAAGAGGCATTGCCCTTCCAGTATAATTACTCTCCCGGCTTTAAGAAAAGGAGCAGTGAATGTGAATCATCGCTTTGCAAAGCAGTACTACTAGAAGGCAAGCATGGCGGCGTATCCGAACCACGCCAGTAGCGAGCCGGCGAGGCCTGCCACCGTGAGGCCAGCGCCGCTGGCTGCTCCAGGAGGAGGCGTGCCCTTGGCCGGCGCCGATGAGTTGCTCGCCGCGCCTGCTGGAGCATTGGGCGTGGCTGGAGAGTTCTTGGGCGAAGGCGGGGCCTGCGCGCCAGCGCCACCCGAGGGAGAAGACGACGGGGGTGTCACCGCAGGAGCGCCCTTGGAGGCGGCGGTGACCATGACGATGAGCTTCTCGTTGGCATGGCAGTTGGCGTCGACGCCGCTGATGAAGAAGAAGGCGCCGGCGCGGTCGAGGTCGAAGACGGTGTTGCCGTCGGCGAACTGCTTGTCGTAGGAGCTGGTGTTGCAGGCGTTGTAGTCGGCCGGCTCCACCAGCAGCACCGAGTCCTTGTCCTTGGGGTACACGAACACTGCACGATCGAGGTCGACAAAACCACTCATTCAAAAAATCACATCATCGAAAAAATGCTGCACGCATGAATGAAATGTGATTGGCGTGTGAGGGAGCTTACGGAGCTGGTCGCCGACTTGGAAGACGGTTTTCTCGGCCCAGGTGTTGTAGGACTCGGCGCCGGCGCCGGGAACGCCCCACCCATTGTCGCCGCCGACGTTGTACTGCGCGGCGCCGACCGCCGCGGCCATGAGCGCGACGCAGGCGAGCACCAGGACACATGATCTATGGCTCGACATGACTGGCTACAAACTGTGCTCCGGGTGCTTTGTGTTGTGTTGTCTTGTGTGGATCGTCGATGGATGTAGTGCGTTCTCTGGAGGTGGCCAGGGGGTACGTATTTGTAGTGGTAGGCACGTGCATGGCGCGTACGTGAGCTGATCGAGCAGGGTAGCTTTACAAGCTGTGGGGTTCTTTGCTTTCGGTGGTCGCCTCAAGCTACGTAGGAAGGAGTACGTAGAGGTAGAGGCATGCACGTGCCGGTGGTCTGTGTCCTTTTTCGTGCGGCGCGCCCTTGTGCCACCCTCATTGCGAGCGTGCGTACGTGTGCGTTTTCGAATCGATGCTTTGCCGGTTGCACCCGGAATAACAGCGTCGTCACCGTCGTGGCTTAGAGCATCTCCATCACAAGCTTTATATTTCGGCCCCTTTTTTTCGGAGGATTTGGAAGTTTTTATTCAACACAAGCCGCACCGGCAGAGTCTGCCATAAGGCAAGTTACAATAAAACTAGGCGGGGAAAACAACCAACTATCTGTGACATCTATTGTGCTAGCTTGCTTTGTAAAAAGATGAGCGCAGAAATTGGCTTCCTGTAATACATGCTGAATAACAAAATATTTAAAACAAATAGAAAGCGGGATATTCAAATCTGAAATTTTTAAAAAGACATGAAAAAAAGCTTTAAAAAATCCAAATTTTATTGTGGTGAAAGATGCTTAGGGTCTAGATGTTCGTGTAAAATTTGAGCTTTTTTGGACATCTAGGGAGCTCACGGCAAAAAAGACAAATTCAATCCGAAATAGTACATGAATAGTAGCGTTTAAAGAAACTGCGAATTTGTCTTTTTTTCCGCGAGCTCTTCAGATATCCGAACTTCTTCAAAATTTGCACGAACATCTTAGACGTAAGCATCTTCCACCACAAAAAAGTTTGAATTTTTTGAGCTTTTTTCATTCATATTTTCTTATTTTTTGTCTCCCCGGGTGGAGATGTACCCGGGCACCAAATCGACGCTCCCATAGAAAGCTCCCTAATTTCTTGAAGTAGTGGCGCCACCGTAGACCGATCTTCATGGCGTGATGTCCAGAGATTAACAAACTCTAGACAGTCTGTTTCCAGAATAACTTTCTCGTATCCCCGAAGCTTCGCAAAAATAACACCATCACGAACAGCATAAGCCTCAGCTACCAGGGGATCAGATATACCATCATATGGTTTACACCAAGCTGCGAGAAAGCTGGAGCAGTCACGAACCACACCTCCAGCTCCCTCTCGCCTTGCCTCTGCAGATATACTTCCATCTGTATTAATCTTCACTGTACCAACGTCAGGAGGACGCCATCCATGCCCCGGGAGAATCCGAGCATGGGATACAGGTAAATCAATGAGAGACAAAGTTTCCTTAATCAACTTCATTGACTGTACCGGATCCAAGCCATCTTTATCATGTGTTATATTATTTCTAGAAGTCCATATAACCCACATGATGGAAATCATTTTTACTCTTTCCTCGTCAGCGAACATTGCATCACATAGGATATCCTTTGCCCATGTGTGAGGATGAAGAGTAGGCCTCTTAATCTGTAACCAGTCCGGCGCCAGGTTCCAGAACGATCTGGCATGTGAACAACCCATCAAGGCATGAACCATGGTCTCATCTGCATGCATGCAAATCTTGCACTTGCTCTCTGTAGCAATATGTCTGTACTTTAGCATAGTTTCCATCGGCAATATTCCACGCAGAACTCGCCAGAAGAAAACACACACTTTAGGCTGAATCTTGAGCTTCCATAACCGAGTCCACAACTGTTTCTCTGATGATGAAGTCTCCATAATCGTCCCTTCTTCTAGAGCTCGCTGCTCGTTATGAATCATTAGAGACCGATACGCCGATTTTACAGTGTAAACTCCAGATTTCTCCTTTGCCCAGGCCACAAAATCATCCCCTCCTCCTCGCCTTAACGGGATATTGAGTATAGCATCCGCATCTGAAGGGATGAAGGTGTCCCTGATTAAATTCAATTTCCACGTCCAGTTGTCCGTGTTATTTAAATCTTGCACAACTGAAACCTGCGCATCACCAAGTCTTGCCACAGGCAACATTTTGAGTGTGCTGGGTATCCACCTGTCCTCCCAAATGGATACAGAAGAGCCACTACCAATGTGCTTTATAAGCCCAGTTTGCAAGGCTTTCTTCCCTTCTATTATTGCTCGCCACATTGCAGAAGAAGACTTCGGCGCTCTAGCTTGCATAAAATCACAGCTGGGAAAATATTTTCCCTTGAAGACACGAGCACAGAGAGAATTTGGCTCCGTCATCAGTCTCCACCCATGCTTCCCGAGAAGTGCAAGGTTGAATAGTTGGAGATCGCGGAATCCCATGCCGCCATGAACCTTGGCCTTTGACATTGCTTCCCACGACAACCAATGCAAAGAGCGTTTGTCGAGGGAGCTGCTCCACCAGTATTTAGACATGTGAGATGCAAGCTTCGTGCAAACTTGCTTGGTCAATTTAAAGCAGCTCATACTAAAAGGTAGTGATTGCTTGAATAACTGGCTTTAGCTGTACCTCTCTACCTGCACATGAAATCATACGTTCTGACCCTCCTTGGAGCTTGCTTCTAATCCTCTCCCCGATATGGTCAAACGTTCCGCTAGTGATTCTCCCTACCGCAGTAGGTAAACCCAAATACCGCCCACTAAAAGCTTCCACATTGATATGTAGAATTTGTTTCAGAGCAGCTTTGACAGAATCCATTGTGTTCGGACTAAAATATATAGAACTCTTCTCCTTGTTCACTGCCTGTCCCTAACACTCTCCATAGATCCTCAGGATTTCATTCAAACGATGTGCACTTTGACACTTTGCTTGCATAAAACGGCCCCTAAAAGTCGTTTACAGCACACTGTATCAAGTTTTAGTTTACCAGACGCCTAAAAATACAGCAGACGCGCTACACAGAGCAGGTCCATCCTCACCGCTCCTCGCAGTTGTCCGTCCGCGCCTGTCCGTGGTTGTGCCGGCCTGGCCGCGCCGGCCCGCCGTGGCCGAGCCCGTGGAAGGGGCCACGCCGTGGAGGAGGGGCCCACATTGTTTTTGCCCAGCGCGTTGGATTGAACGCGATAGATATTCAGCGCGGGGCGGTTTTTACAGTGCCTGCTATTTTTCAGCGTCTGCTGGAGCAGTGTTTTTACCTCTTCGCGCTCTAAAATAACGTTTTAGCGCGCCGCGCTCGATTTGCTGGGTACGTTAGGATCCACGTAACATCACGGGCTAGGTTACAAAAAATTACCTGTTTTTTAAATTTAAAAAATTACTCCTACAAAATTAGTGTGCAGTTTCAAAAAATTCAAGTCAAAGAACGGTTAAATTTTAATCCCAGTAAAACATCTCTGGCCCACCCGTCAGGAGCCTATGGGGCATAAATTCAACATTGTTAGTTTTGATAGTTATGGCAGATGGAATCCACATGTCAATCTCTACGATTTGATTAAGGAAAAAAATAAAAATTTGTGAAAAAATAAATCACGTCTCCTTCCCGAAAAAAAATTACCCCAAAATTCATTTTTTTATTTTTTTCTTACAAAATCTTTCCCTCCGAAAGACCCAAAATTTCCAAAAAAATAGTTTTCAGAAATAAAATTTAATTTTGGAAAAAATAAAGAAATTCTGGCTAAAAAAGCACCCCTCGAAAACTATATTTTCAACCCCAAAAAATAATATCTAATTAAATAAAAACATTTTCAAAAATAAATATTAAAAAAATCCTGAAATAAACATTTCCCCCCGAAAGAATGCAAATTCTATGTGGAGAAAAAAATAGAAAATTGCTGAAAAACATCACTTGCCAAATAATAACAGTAGTAACGTTTAAGAACTTTTTCCCATGAAAAAAAATTAAACTTTTCAGTGGAAATTAAATAAACCCTAAGCAAAAAATCATTCCCCCCCCCCGAAAAAACATTTTGACCGGGAGAAATCCTTATCGAAACAAAGAATCAACTTTTTCGAAAAAATGAAATTTCCGCCAAAAAATCGTAAATTTTCTTGAAAAACTCGCTGGGATTAATCAATTCCCCCCAAAAATATTTGTCCTAAAATAAAAACATTTTTTTTACTAAAAAGCAAAAAAAACCCTGAAATTTTACCAGGAGAAATCATTATCCGAAAAGAATCAACTTTTTCGAAAAAATGAAATTTCCCCTAAAAAATTCCTTAATTTTCTTGAAAAACTCGCTGGGATTAATGAATTCCCCCCCCCCCCCCCACCCCCAAAAAAATCATTTTCCAAAAATAAAATCATTTTTTACAAAATAGCAAAAAATACCCCCAAAAAATTTGTCTTCCCCAAAAAATATTTCCCCAAGAAAAACTATTTTTGGGAAAAAAATCCAAATTTTCCAGAAACAAATTCCGTAAATAATTTATTTGCCTAGAAAAAACATTTTTCCCAACATGTGGGCTCCAATTATAATTGTCAACCTGACGCGTAGGCGGGAGATGTCATAATCGAGCTTAATTTGTAACTATTTGGTTATTAGAGTTTTTTAAAACAGCGAATAATTTTTTGATAGTAATTCAGAAAATAAAATGGTAGTTTTTTGTGACCTAACCCATAATGTGATAATTTTATTTTCTATTTACTCAAAAATAGTACTTGGCAATACGAGGAAGCAAAAATTGTAGTTTTAAATTTTAGCGTTTTAGAATGCCTACATTAACAAATTGTAAAAAAACATAATCTATGAATCAAATAGTTAGAAAAGGCCACAAGTCCCATGAAAATTACAGTAAACATGCGTTAACAATTTAACCACTACATGCTTTGGTGACAAGTATGATTGTCACTTACCGCGCTTGCCGTCATGAGAGAGATGGTCTTTATGACAATTCACTGATGTAATGGTTTACAACACCAACTTTTTTGTAGTTTTCACGGCACACTGGTTGGTATGGTCTATATGGAGTAGGATATTTAAATCATATAGTTGCCACTTTTTAAAATTTGAAGTTGCTAGATTTTAGCAGTGCACTAGAGATTTCATGGGTGTGTTTTTGGATATTAATACATATAGTTGCCACTTTTTCAAATTAAAGGTTGCCAGATTTAAGTAATTCACTAGAGATTTCATGTATCTGTTTGACGGGTATTTATCTGGTATAATTGCTACTTTCTTCAAATTGAGGTTGTCAGTTTATAGAGGTTTATTAAATGCTTTATAATTGTATTCTCTCAATATTTAAAAGATGTAGTTGCTATTTTCTTGTGCTAAAAGTGAAGTCTTATTCAGTTTTAGAAACATAAGAGCATCTTCAACATCACGTCTAAACGGACTTGTATATGCGTTTTACACAATGTGACCTCGAAACTGGCCTCCAGCTGCTTGTTTAAATGGATGTGTAAATATGCACATCGTTTAAATCAACCTCGACAATGTCTATATATAAATGATGTGAAGGTGTTGTCCAAAGCTCATATGTGTAAAAACTATAGGCATTCTGCATATAGACGTTCTGCTGCAAAATTGGATATGTATATTTGAGAAACTTTATAGACAATTGTCTATATAGACATATAGACATCCAAATTTACACATGCTATTAAAGATGCTATAATAAGAGTTAAGTTGGACGTGTAAAAATCTGGTAAGTTGGACTTTGTATACATGTTCTGCAGAGGAAAGAAGTAGCACTCTATGTGCTAGGTGCACTGTAGCCCTTTTTTTAATTTACAAGGTGCAACGCAATTGTCGGTATGACTTTAAGTAGTTTTTTCTTACAAAATTTATTTAAAACGTCTATACACGTGCAAGCTTATTAGTTTGATTAGAACAATTATAAAGAATACACCATATTCATCCGTTCCGTAAAATAACTGCCAATATAACATATTAACGTGAAAGAAGAACAAAACATATGTGCCCCCTCAACCCTGAGGGCAGCGCTATAAAGCAGATGCCAAATTTACAATTTCTGCTCCTAGTTTTCTACTTTCTGTGTCTCATAAAAAAGAGTTTGTCTACACCATATTTAGATGTGCTCTAAATAATGTAGTACATCTAAATTCTACTCCCTCCGTAAAGAAATATAAGAGCGTTTAGATAACTAAAGTAGTGATCTAAACATTCTTATATTACTTTATGGAGGGAGTACATCACTAATTTTACATAAAAGCATTTTTTAGTTAAATTAAACCACTTAGATGTGCACTAACTAAGGCACATCTAGCAAATCTGAAGAGAAAAAACGGTTATTGTCTTCACGCCAATGAGCGGAACTGGCCAGAACGTGGCCGTGATGGCCGGACGGAGCGACCGCTGCCGGAGCTGGCCGGGACGGGGACGGAGCGGCCGTGTCAGGGCAGGGCCGAGCGGCGCCGTCGGCGGCCAGCGCCGTGGGCATCGAGCCCGTGGACAGGGAGGCGGGCGAGGGTGCACTGGTGGCCCGGGCGGGGCGTGGGCGGCGGTCGGCCATGGCGTGGGGATTCATTGAGGCTACAAGAGAAAGAGAAAGTGACTATTCTATATGATATATTTTTTCGGTTTCAAAAGCGGTTTTGCTATGTGTTTTCATTTTTCTTTACAAACATGTCCGTGTGTTGCAACGGAAGAAAAGAATCTCAAGCTTTAAACATAATAAACTCAATTCAAGAACTCTCTAGATGTTCATATTATATATTTAACATAGCGCTTGAACAGCGTTGTTGCTTATCTTCCTTACCGCCTTCATCGGTTATGGTTGTGGTGTGCACCTAATAGCAATGTGTCCGATGTGATGAATTTAAATGTGTAATCTTGACCACCGCACACACGCCTATCATTGAACCACACCATTGTAAGTGAATATCTGATAGTTTGAAAAATAATCTCGCCAAGTTAGATGTGACGTTTGCGCTTCTCCAGATATGATCTACATCATTCTTCATACACCCTCACATATTTAAATTATATATTTATTTATTTTAAATGTATCAACATTATTTTTAAAACACATACTTTTTAAATCACTTGGACGTTTTTCAAAGAGCTTGAATATTTTTAAATATATGAATATATTTTCAAGCATGTGAACACTTTTTTTAACAATATTAAACTTATTTTGAGAAAAGGGCGAATATTTTTCTAATCATATGAACATTATTTTAATACTTAATCACTTTTCTCAAAACTACACAAATATTTTAAATTGCATGAAAGTTTTTAAAAAATTAGAGAATATCTTTCAAAAGGTTTAAATGACACAAAAAATTAAATGTTGAATTTGTAAAAATACGTTGGTGAATTTGGCTCGCGTAGAAGCGAGCTAAAGCTAGGTTATGAAGAAAAAAGAAAGGGTGCGTACATTGTTTTTAGAAAATGAAAAAACGGGAAGGTGTATATCAGCCCAAGCGGTGGAAAAAAAAAGGTGCAGATCGGGCCCAAAAAGAGGAAAGAACATGCTGATTGTACTGCAGGTTGATTTCCACTAATGCCAGGGGGTTTTCCGCAAATACCATTGAACAGTTTTATTTTTCTTAGATTATATAGGACTGTGGGTTGATTCACCTAAAAGGGAGGGGGGTTTCTGCAAAACCGTCAAAACGGAAGGAGAAACCCACCTCCCTTTATTATTAGGGAAAGATTTAGGACCTCGATAGCCACCTGACCTTCGGTGGTGGGGAGAGTAGCCCGAACGTTTTTGTTCGGTAGAACCGTACGTACGCTCGAACGATTTCGTTCGGTGGAAATCCACTGCAGCCCGAACACGCCGCTTGCCGTCGCTTGCCGCCGTGCATGCAGTTCACCGTCGCTTGTGCGCGCACAGTTCACCGTCGCTTGCCGCCGTGCGTGCAGTTCGGTACGATCCATCCGCCGCAGCTCGCCATGCACGCGCAGCTTGCCGCCGTCGCTTGTCGCCGTCGTCGCCGTCGTCGTTGTAGCTCGCCTCCATTGTAGCTCGCCATCATTGTCGCTCGCTGCAGCTCGCGCGACTTGCCGCTGTCGTCGTTGTCTCCGCAGCTCACCGCCATCATTGGCGTCATCGTCGTCGTCATCGTCGTAGCTCGACGATGTCGCCGTAGCTTCTAGCCGACGTCATCACTGTAGCTCGCCGTTATCGCCGCAACTTGCCGTTGTCGCTCGCCACCTCCATCGTTGACGTCGATGTAGCTCGCCGCCTTCGTCGCTTGCTGTAACAGCCCAGATTTCACAAAAATTAAAAAAATTTTGTTTTCGGTGTGAATTGTTTGATTGTCTGATTTGTTTGCGGTGTTTGCATACCCGATTTATCGATCGGCGATTATTCCCCCCCTCTTATCTCATATCGGACGGAGACCGAACCTTGTCACCCTGACACTCGACCTTTGCGACACCGGGTATCACCCGATCACCGTCGCAACTTTCGACACAGGACCAGCCATAACCAACGGTGCGGAAAAACCCCCCATTTATATTTAAATGAAATATTTTGTCGGGAGGTGCTTGTCGTGGTAATACTAAAGGTATACCCCTAGGCGAGGGAAACCCAGGGGTATCCCTAAGCATTGGGGTTCCCTCAGAAAACGCACATCAAGCAAAATAAGATCAACAAAAAAAAACGAGGCATGGGCGGCTTCCGAGTAACACGTTACTCGGAGACCAGGAGCCGCTTCCGAGTAAACAACTACTCGGAAGCTCAGCAAGATCCGAGTAGAGCGATACTCGGAAATGACCGGCGAGCCCCCACTACTCGGAAGATGGAAAACGCAACGGACAGGAGGCATTTAATGCTGCAGGCGTTCTCCCCCCTTTTTATTAGTAGTAATGGGCTGACCGTTTTGTAATTAAGTATGTATTTAATCTTGTAATTAAGACCCATTTATGCCAGGGAATTTAGGAGGCAGGGGCGCACTCTATATAAGCCACCCCTCCCCTCTGGCAAGGGCACGCGCACACTTTTTTCCCTCTCAGTATTCTGAAGAAAGAACACCCTAGTAAGCCTGGGACAGGACTAAGGTTTTATCTCTACGGAGAGGCCTAACCTGTATAATCCTCTTGCGTCAACCCACTCTACATACAGGATTCATTTAGCTCCTTTCATACCCCTATACTCATTGTCAGGTTTATATCCACGACAGTTGGCGCCCACCGTGGGGCTGCGTTGATCAGCAATCGTAGAGATGTCATTTTCCTCATCCTTTTCGTCGACTCGCGGCTCTGAGCTCATCGTCGGAGAGGTTTTCTGTTTTGGATCGTTAGCTTTCATAGCTGATGATTAGGCTTGGTTAGCGGATTCTCCGCTCCAGGCACAATTGCTGCCCTCAAGGGGCAGCGTCCACTTCCGAGCTGACGAGTCGGGGGCCCTGCGCCTCCAGCTGTCGGCTCATCGTCAAGCACCTGCGCCGCTACCTGTCCGCCACAAGAAGAAGCGTTCGGGCCGTCCGCGCGCTCACCATCGAGGAAAATCGGTCAAGGTCCAGCAGGTGGCAGTCATCGACTCGGTGGAGTCAGCCCACAAGGCCTTGGACGAACTGATCGCAAGAGAAGGCTCCACGGCTTCTCTCTTGCCCCTGTTCGACTTGGTTGAGGAAGAAGGCATGGCAACATCTGACTCCGAGTCAGGCGCCGAGCAAGAAGGGAGCAGCGGCACCCCTGTCGCGGTTGCGGAAGTATGTATGGCCGAGACTCCGTCCTCTCAGCCATCACCAGCTCGGGACACTAACGCCCGAGATGAAACGAACAACCCATCCAGAGCTGGCACTCGGGAGCCGACCCGACGCGTTTCAGCCTTCCGTAGGCTGGAGCTCGGAGATTCAAGTCGGCAACCTCGCCCTCCTACCCGGGAGGAGCGGGAGGAGGCAGAAGCGGCCGAGCGACTGCTTAACACCCCGATTGACACAAGCACTCCAAAAGGGCGAGGCCTGGAGGCAGCCAGATTAACCAATTTGGCTGAGCGGGAGCGTCTGGCCGAGTTAGAAAACACTCTTGAGCGTCAAGCTCGGGAGGTAGCTCGGCTCAGACAAAGCAGAACGAGTCGTCAACTACGGGGCCCAGGTCGGGAACCTTTCCGAGCTATGGGCACCCCAGTGGAAAATCTCATGGCGGCGACTCGGATCGCAAACTCTCTGCAGCCCAGTGGATCGGCGGCGGGAGAAATTCAGCACCTGGCGTTCCCATTACAAACTGCAGTTGATCAAAACGCTGATGTTAGTCAATCACAGCAACGGATCCATTCCCAAGTTCCTCCTGCAAGGACGTCGCTGTCAGTACACACGCCCTATGGGGAAGCGCGGAGGAATAGAAACAGTCCGCCTCATCGCAGAGACGAACCTCGAGGAGACCATCGCCAAGAGCAATATCGGCATGAGGATCTCAGGAGAACAGAAGCTCGTGGGACGGGTCGCCCCGCACCTCGGAGAGAGGAGTTCCCTCGGCACCGGGACGACCGTTATTTTGACATTGAAGACGACGCCCTGAAGCCATCTTGTCCAAAGCAGGGTCGACCGCGCCAGAACTCATCGTCAGGATCAGGCTCGGCCCTCAATGGCCACAAGGCCGGTCTGCTTCAGTGAAAGGATTCGGTCTACCCCCATTCCGCCGCACTTCAGGATAGCCCAAGGGGTGGACAAGTACCGAGGTGATGCTAAACCCCAAACATGGCTGGATGATTACAGGATAGCCGTGCAGATCGGAGGGGGCGGTGATGAGATAGCTATGATGCATCTACCATTGATGCTAGAGGGCTCGACTCGGCCGTGGCTGAATCAACTCCCCCCGAGTAGCATCTGGGTTTGGGAAGACCTTGAAAGAGTGTTCATCAAGAATTTTGAGGGGACCTACAAGAGGCCCGGAGGCCTGACCGAGCTGCAATTGTGCGTCCAGGGCAACACCGAGACCACTCGGGACTACATCCAGAGGTGGATCACGCTCCACCACTCGGTCGAAGGAGTCTCCGAGTTCCAGGCCATTCACGCCTTCAAGCAAGGGGTCAAGTACAAGGAGTTAAGTCTCAAGTTGGCAAGGTCACCGCACATCACCTCACTCGGGAAGTTGATGGAAATAGCAAACAAGTATGCCAATGGCGAAGAAGAAATCCAGCAGAAGAATCAGCAGCATAGAGGAGGTGGCAGCTCGGCGCCGAACCCGAAGCAGAAGACCGCAAATAACAAGAGAAAGGCGGAAGACGCCCCAACAGACGCAGAGCTGGTGGCGGCAGCAAACGCTCCGGGCCTTCATGGCAAGGGTCAAGCACGAAAGGAGTGGCAACCGCGGCAGAAAAAGCCGTCCAACGACGACGAAGTTCTGGACCAGCCCTGTCCTCTCCACACAACCCGTGATGCCGAGGGAAAGGTAGTTATCCCAAAGCATACAGCTCGGCAGTGCCGCCTGATCAAGAGAGCAGCCCATAACGCAAGAGCAGGCCCCCAGCAGGATAAGGAGACCGGGAAAAAGAAAGCAACCAGCCCGGAACTGGACAGCGAGGGTTTCCCGCGGGAAGACGGAGTATTGGTCATCTTCGCAGGACGAGAGTCGAAGAGGGTGGAAAAGATAAGATTCAGAGAGGTCAACTCGGCGGCTCCGGCAGTTCCGTGTTACATGAAGTGGGCCGACTCCCGATCACTGTCGATCAGTCGGACCACCCTCCTCACATTCCTCACCCGAGAAGACACGCCCTAATTGTGGACCCTTTGCTGGAGACGGAAAATGGTAACTTCAGGATCAGGAATGTCTTGATGGACGGTGGCAGCGGAATTAACATTCTGTATGCCAGTACTCTGAAGAGCATGAACATCCCGATGTCCAAACTCCAAAAAAGCTATCTGGAATTTCATGGGATAATCCCGGGGAAAAAGGCATACTCACTCGGAATGATCTCCCTCAATGTGGTCTTCGGTACTCCGAGTAACTTCCGGAAAGAGAGGATCACCTTTGAAGTAGTGGACTTCCCGAGTGCGTATCATGCTTTACTCGGAAGGCCGGCCTACGCAAAATTTATGGCCATCCCCTGTTATGTCTACCTGAAGCTCAAGATGCCCGGCCCTCATGGCGTGATCACTATCTCAGGAGACTACAAGAAAGCCGAAGACCTGCTGCAGAAAGGCTCCCTGATAGCTGATCAATAGATGGCCGAGGTCGAATTAGCTGAATACAAGAAAGCCGCCGACTCGTCCGAGTTGCTTCAGCCAAAGAAGACGTCTTCATTCGAGTCGGCTGGAGAGACCAAGAGGGTACAGATACACCCCACAGATGAAGGAAAGTACACCAACATCGCTACCGACCTGGGTCCCCAATAGGAACTCGAGCTCGTCAACTTCCTCCGTGAGAATTGGGACATCTTCGCGTGGAAGCCCGCCGATATGCCTGGAGTCCCAAGGGAGTTGGCCGAGCACAAGTTACATGTAGATCCGAAAGCAAGACCGGTAAAAGAGTCCCTCCGACGGGTTTCCTCTGAGTAAAGGAAGGCCATCGGGCAGGAGATAGCTAGACTTTTAGCAACCGGATTCATTAGGGAAATCTTCCACTCCGAGTGGTTAGCAAATCCTGTAATGGTTCCGAAGAAAGATAAATCTTGGAGAACTTGTGTTGATTTTCGTCATATCAATAAAGTTTGTCCAAAAGACCATTTCCCTCTTCCTCATATTGACCAGATTGTGGACTCCACGTCAGGTTGCGAGAGATTATGTTTCCTCGATGCATACTCGGGTTACCATCAAATCCGGATATATGAACGAGACGAGCTCAAAACGGCGTTTATAACCCCATTCGGATGTTTCTGTTATATCACGATGCCATTCGGACTGAGAAATGCAGGCGCCACGTACCAACGCATGATGCAGAATTGTCTGATCTAGCAGATCGGCAGAAACGTGGAAGTCTATGTGGATGACATCGTGATCAAGTCGGCTAAAGGAAGTAGCTTGCTAGCCGACCTAGCCAAAACTTTTTAGAGCCTCCGAGCTTATAGCATCAGGCTTAATCCTGAAAAGTGCGTTTTTGGCGTGCCAGCAGGGAAGCTACTCGGATTCATGGTCTCCGAGCGGGGAATAGAGGCCAACCCGGAAAAAATCGCGGCAATTCAGAACATGAAGCCTCCCAAGAAGCTTCGAGACGTCCAAAAGTTAACAGGCTGCCTCGCAGCACTCAGCCGGTTTATTTCCAGATTGGGAGAGAAAGCCCTACCTCTCTACCAACTGATGAAAAAATCGTCGAATTTCGTCTGGACGGAAGAAGCTCAAATGGCTTTCGAAGAACTCAAAAAGAAACTGTCAACTCGGCCAGTCCTAGCAGCACCCCAGGAAAAAGAGCCGCTCTTGTTATATATTGCTGCCACAAGCCGAGTTGTCAGCGTAGCCATAGTGGTGGAGAGAGAAGAAGAAGGAAAATCACAGAAAGTACAAAGACCAGTGTACTATATCTCCGAGGTCCTCACACCGTCCAAGCAGAGATACCCTCACTACTAGAAGATAGCAATGGGGATTTACTTGGCGTCTCAGAAGCTCGCGCATTACTTCCAGGATCATTCCATCACAGTGGTCTCTGAAGCTCCCCTGGCAGAAATTATGAACAACAGATACTCAACAGGCAGAATAGCAAAATGGAGTTTGAACCTACTCCCCTTTGACCTCAATTACCAAGCTAAGAAAGCAATCAAGTCACAAGCACTGGTAGACTTCCTAGCAGAGTGGATTGAGGTCCAACATCCCCCACAGCCAACACCAGAACATTGGACGATGTTCTTTGATGGCTCCAAGATGCTACATGGCGCAGGGGCAGGGGTGGTACTGGTCTCACCCAGAAAGAATGAGATGAGATACGTCCTCCAAATCCATTTCTCAGCAACAAACAATGAAGCCGAGTATGAAGCTCTCCTGTATGGTATGCGAATGGCTATCTCACTCGGAGTCAGGAGACTCATGGTATTCGGAGATTCAGACTTGGTAATCAACCAAGTAATGAAAGAATGGGACATCCGAAGCCCAGCAATGACAACCTACTGTGTAGCAGTGAGAAAATTGGAGAAAAATTTTGATGGGCTGGAGCTCCATCACATCCCAAGGGTTAAGAATCAGGCAGCAGACGACCTCGCCAAATTGGGTTCCACCTGCGGACAGATCCTACCAGGGATCTATCTGGAACACCTACATTCGCCAACAGTCAAAGAAGATCCCTTCCTGGAGGCCGATCCGGACATGCTGCCTGACAAGAACATACCCAACAAAGAAGACATACTCGCAGTATTTGACATGGTGTTTGATGTGGAGGTCATTCCCCCCGAATGGACACGATCAATCCTTGACTATCTGCAAAAGCAAGAGTTGCCCGACGACGAAAAGAAGCCAAACAGATCGTCCGCAAGTCCAAGTCCTACTCGGAGATTAACGGAGAGCTGTACAGGAACATCATCACTCATGTCCCCCAGCGATGCATCTCCGAGGAAGAAGGCCGCTGCATACTGCAAGAAATCCACTCGGGAGATTGTGGCCATCATGCCTCAAGTCGGACGTTAGTGGCAAAAGCTATCCGAGCTGGTTTCTTCTGGCCTGACGCCCTCAGCGATGCTCGGTACATCGTGGACCATTGCAAGGGTTGCCAGTTTTATGCCAACCAGCCTCGCAAACCAGCTTCCGAGCTGAAGACCATCCCCCTAGCCTGGCCATTCGCAGTATGGGGACTGGACATGATCGGACCACTCCGAGCGGGTAAGCATGGCTTCACCCACATTCTGGTCGCCGTAGACAAGTTTACAAAATGGATAGAAGCAAAACCTATCAAGAACCAAGATTCTGCCACAGCAGTCAGCTTCATGCAAGGCATCATACATCGGTTTGGCATCCCGCATGACATCATTACTGATAATGGATCGAACTTCAACTCCGCCGAATTCAAGAAATTCTCCTGGTCCAACGGCATCCAGGTCAACTTCGCCTCAGTCGCACACCCACAGTCCAATGGCCAAGTCGAACGAGCCAACGGACTAATACTCAAGGGAATCAAGCCTCGGCTCCTTCGGGAACTAAAAGAAGCAGCGGGCGCCTGGGTTGATGAACTCCCATCAGTCTTGTGGGGACTGCTACATCTCCCAATCGCTCAACTCGGTCAACCCCTTTCTTCCTCGTCTACGGCTCAGAAGCAGTCCTTCCGAGTGACCTCAAGCACAATGCACCCCGCATAAGCCAGTATACAGAAGCTGAAGCCGAAGAAGCGCGGCAAGACGGCGTTGACCTCTTGGAAGAGGAACGAAATTTAGCTCTCACCCGCTCGACGTTTTATCAGCAAGACCTTCGCCGATATCACGACCGACACGTCCGAGCTCGCTCCTTCCAAGAGGGTGACATGGTACTTCGCATCAAGCAAACTTCGGACCACAAATTAGCTCCCCCATGGGAAGGCCCGTTTATCATCTCTAGAGTACTGCACGATGGGGCCTATCACCTGTATGATGTAACCAATAAGATAGAAGAGCCTCATGCATGGAACGCCCAGTTACTGTGTCGATTCTATGCATGAGCAAGCTTGTAAGATATGAATAAAAATTACTTTCACGCCTAGTGCGCCTTCTTTCCATTCACTTTCATTACATAAAAACAAGTTTTCCTCCGAGCTGGGCGCAGCTCGGACGATAACGCTCAATCAGGTTTTCTATCCGAGCTGTGCGCAGCTCGGACGAGAACTTAGAAAATTTATGTTAAGTGCTCACCAACGCCCCAAAGGCTCGAGGAAGCACAACATCATCTGCATTGAGGACCTTGTATACAAGATCTTCAATAGAAAAAATTTCTAAGCACTTTCAAGCCTCAAGAGGCTTGCGGGCTGCTTAAAGCTATAAAAACAAGTTTTCCTCCGAGCTGTGCGCAGCTCGGACGATAACGCTCAATCAGGTTTTCTATCCGAGCTATGCGCAGCTCGGACGAGAACTTAGAAAATTTATGTTAAGTGCTCACCAACGCCCCAAAGGCTTGAGGAAGCACACCATCATCTGCATTGAGGACCTTGTATACAAGATCTTCAATAGAAAAATTTCTAAGCACTTTCAAGCCTCAAGAGGCTTGGGGGCTGCTTAAAGCTATAAAAACAAGTTTTCCTTCGAGCTGTGCGCAGCTCGGACGATAACGCTCAATCAGGTTTTCTATCCGAGCTGTGAGCAGCTCGGACGAGAACTTAGAAAATTTATGTTAAGTGCTCACCAACGCCCCAAAGTCTTGAGGAAGCACAACATCATCTGCATTGAGGACCTTGTATACAAGATCTTCAATAGAAATTTTTCTAAGTACTTTCAAGCCCCAAGAGGCTTGGGGGTTGCTGAAAGCTATAAAAACAAGTTTTCCTCCGAGCTGTGCGCAGCTCGGACGATAACGCTCAATCAGGTTTTCTATCCGAGCTGTGCGCAGCTCGGATGAGAACTTAGAAAATTTATGTTAAGTGCTCACCAATGCCCCAAAGGCTTGAGGAAGCACACCATCATCTGCATTGAGGACCTTCTATACAAGATCTTCAATAGAAAATATTTCTAAGTACTTTCAAACCTCAAGAGGCTTGGGGGCTGCTTAAAGCTATAAAAACAAGTTTTCCTCCGAGCTGTGCGCAGCTCGGACGAGAACTTAGAAAATTTATGTTAAGTGCTCACCAACGCCCCAAAGGCTTGAGGAAGCACAACATCATCTGCATTGAGGACCTTGTATACAAGATCTTCAATAGAAAATATTTCTAAGTACTTTCAAACCTCAAAAGGCTTGGGGGCTGCTTAAAGCCATAAAAACTGGTTTTCTTCCGAGCTGCGCGCAGCAAGAACTCCGAAACTTCATACCAAAAGAAAGGCAAAGCAGGAGAAATATTCATTCCAAACAAAGAAACAGAGTACGAGTTCATCAACCAAACGACGGAGTGTCACCACCCAACCACAAAGTGCAACTTATGAAAAACCCACTCGGCATACCGAGGCAAATATCAAACAAGCGTTTTTACCACAATCCATTCATTCCTCGCCCGCCTCGTCCGATTCACTGGTCACACCAGTTGACTCAACGAAGAAGTCCAGATCGGGCATCAGGGCGATTCGGCTAGCGGTTTCAGCATAGTGCGGTAGGAAGGAGGTGCAGCTCTGACCTTCTTTCGGATCCCCACCACCAACTCGCTCAAGATTATGGACCCACTCCGGAAAATGCGCCTTGGTCAAAGCCAGTGCGTAATTCGCACCGCTCCGTGCCGCTGAGCGTTTCCAGCGGGCCACCTGCTGTGGAGCCTCCTGGAGAACGGGTACAACAGTATCTAGCTTCACTCTGCTCTCTTCTTCCGGCGACAGCTTGCTCTTTAAAGCCAGGGTAGCACCCATAACCTCTTTAGCAAATTTCTTCGCTTTGGCGCACCTCATGGTCAGCAATCCCCAAGCCAAAGCAAATTCGGTGGTCACTGGAGTATAATTGTCTCTCTTCATGATTTCTGCAAAGTCAGCCATGCGCGCCCGCTCGGCATCAGGATCCGTACCATATGCTGCACAAATAGAGAAGATGAGTAAACAATCTGAGAACGGGCAACAACTCCTTATCACAGCTCGGACAATCAACTACTCACCAGACAAAGTTTCACTGAAAACGGCGAACCGCCCAGCACAATACTCTTCAGCCGCCTTCACCGCTTTCCGAGTGGTTTCCAACTCGGCTTCATGCTTCTTCGCATCCTCGGCACGCAGCTCAGAAAGTTTCTCCAAGTCAGACTCCAGCTAATGCGATGCTCCTGTATCAAATAAAACAGTAGCAGGTACGGAATTTACGAGAAGGGTACCCATCACGGTACCGGGTTGTTGCTGAGCTTCTTCAACATTGACGTTGTTAGCATGTCCATGAGCATAAGCGGCAGACCCAGTATTATAGTTGGGGGTCCTATTTTTGCCACGACCATTTCCACGGCCAGCGGGGTGAACTACCAGTTGCTTCTGTTTCTGGGGGGGCTCTCTGGAAAAATGCCCAGGTTGGCGGCACGTGGAGCATAGTCCATCCTGAGGACGAAGGGGTGTAGCATTGGGTGGTGCAGGCAGAGCTCTTGGCATCTGCGGTGGCGGAGGCAGACGGGGTGCAGCATAAGACGACCTTGGAGCAGGGACAGGTGAATGGGTCACACTGGTAGGGAGCCAGATACGACGCTTCTGCGTTGCGCCCGAAGATGAGCCAACGTCACGATAACGCTTCAGAGAGTTCTTGTGCTCCATCTGGGCAGTCTCGACGGTGATAGCCTTGTTCACCATGGTGGCGAAGTTGGCGAAATCATGAACGGCAAGAGCGAGCCTGAGGTCTGGATTGAGGCCACGACGGAACTTCTGCTGCCTGCGAGCATCAGTGGTGATCTCTTCTTCCGCATAGCGAGAGAGGTTGAGGAACTCGCGCTGATAGGCTTCAACAGTCATGTCGCCCTGAGTGAGGTTGTGGAATTCTTCCGCCTTACGATCCATGATCCCCTGAGGAATGTAGCGGGCGCGGAAGGCAGACTGAAATTCATCCCAAGTGATAACTTCTCCAACTGGCAGGGAACGCTTGTGGGTGCTCCACCACTGAGCAGCGGCGCCTTTCAGATGATAAGACGCAAAGTTCACATAGTCGGCTGGATCGAAATTAGCAGACTCCAGCTCGTGAGTGATGTCGCGAAGCCAGTCATCAGCATCCAACGGCTGAACAGTGTTGCGGAACATAGTGGGGTTGAGGCGGGTGAAGTCATGCAGAGTCACGGTGGCGTGCTCATGGTGGTGCCCATTCTGATTCGGCTGGGGGAACTGAGCCATGATATTCTCCATGAACTGACGGTTCATCTCGAACTATTGCATCATCGCGGCTATGTAATCCGGCGGCGGAGGTGGGTCGTTGGCACCACGACCACGACCACGACCACCACGACCAGCCATCCTGCTAGAATTTAACAGGGGTATTTCAGCGATGAAAATTTAACGAGATAACGGAATCAAGCCTGAAGTAAAGCGACAACGAAGAGGGGGGGCGCGGATATATATAGGAGTAGTCATATAAGACATACACATTTACACACGAAGTCAATCGAAAATCGGGCAGCATAACGTCGTAGAAATTAAGGAAAAAGGACTCACTAGGCGGCGCGCAGACCGCGGTAAGGATTACACGACGCGACATAGATTCCACTATGTCAATCACGCCGCAAGAAAACTGTTGGCCACAGGAGTTAATGGCACAGGACGCGCGGCCTGCCCAGAATGAGAATGGGATCCGCGGTCCGGGACCTGGGGTAGAACTCCTGCAACACGACTCAATCAATGGGGAAGCACCAAAACGCCGGGTGGAATCAGAGAACGTGATCCTAATGTCAGAGTTTGTAAAACTTACCAGCAATGATAAGAGAGCAGATTCCCAGAGCATAGGTAAGGAGAAAAGGATCCTAATACCATAGATATCACACGTAGTGACATCGATGTGGGCCCGTAAGCCAAATATTAAGTTAGCAAAATAGTTTTCAAAGTCTAGACTCAACTTCGACCAAGTAGTGGTGGGGTGGCTTCCTACAGGCAGTCGGCTCTGATACCAACTTGTGACGCCCCCAAAATCAGGTCGTGTACAGTAATCATACACGCAAGGTACACGATCGAGATCAGGGACTCACGGTGAGATATCACAACACAACTCTACAAATAAAATAATACAAGTTGTTTAATACAAGCCAGGGGCCACGAGGGCTCGAATACAACAGCTCGAGAGCACAAGGTTAGCGGAAGCAAAAGTATCTGAGTACAGACACAAGGATACAAGGTTGCCTTAAGAAGGCTAGCACAAATAACAACAGATCGAAAAGGCGAGGCCTCCTGCCTGGGAACCTCCAAACTACTCCTGGTCAAAGGGGAACTCGAAGTCGTAGTAGGCGCCTCCGGGGTACTCCTGCTCCTGGGCTCCAACGTCGGCTGTAGCGGCCGATCAGGCAAAGCGAAAAAGGGGAAATAAAGCAAAGGTGAGTATCTAGCATACCCGCGAGTCTTACGTCCGCTACTAAGCATTATGCATTGTATCAACGGAAATAAGAGGCTGTATATAGTGGACTGAAAGACAGAAATCCAGAGCAAGGGTAAGAAGCTAGGCCTAACGAAGACTAGCATCAGCCGACGATTTCTTGCAGCATGAGGTAAGAATCAGCCAACAGATTATATAAAGCATAAAGTAACAATGCAGCAGAAGTTGCTGCAACATTGTATAATAATAAGTTGTAATAATTAGCAATGCCTCCGAGTTCACCTCCTCGACATCCCCGCGAGGAAGAAAACCCGGAACCATACAATTTAATAATAATAGTTTGTAGTCGTAAGATCCAGCTTCAGCATAAAGCGTCCTGTTACCGTGGACACGGCTATTCGAATAGATTAATCTTCCCTGCAGGGGTGCACTTGTGTTACGCTACACGCACGGATCTCCGGGGTGGCGGGAACCTTGTTAGGGAACGCTCCACCGAGGCTATCCGACACTTCATAGCCCATCTTTCAAACTCAACAGAGAGGCCATCCGCCGGTCTAAATCCTAAGTACGCCGGACCTTGGACCCCAACCCGAACGTACTCCTGCACGGTGCGTGGCTGGCCGGTGAAGTTGAAGCAAATCCAAATAAGACACCATCGCGCGAGAAAATAAGACAACACCACTTCCCGGCGCAGGCCGCGGTACTGCTGACGTCTGAAGAGTCCTCGGACGACACTACGAAGTAGAGGAGCCCATAACTCATAATTCCCACGGGTAGGTAGTGCGTACATGGCATATAGCCAACTCAAGACATTCACTGAACCATTTAGCATTTTAATTAACCTGTGTGGAAACCGTTATCGTTGCCTCGACTTAACTGACCCGCGGACAACGACAGCAGCCAGGACCACCAGTACATCGGTGCCTGCCCTATCGTCCCACCAAGTCACTGCGGTTACCAACAAGGTGAACCGTCTCCTTACCTTGTCTCGCGTGTGCTCCTGGAGGAGCCCGACTTTCGTAGTTTGGTAACTCTTGCGGCCAACGATCAGGGGCCAAGCACACCGGTACACTGGTCGTACCCTCCCTGTCGTCCCGTCGCAATACCTCTCGCGGGCACCGTTGGGTCGCCCGACTTCTTACCTTTAAGGACAAACGTTGCTCAGGTACCTAGAGCGGCTATACAGAGTCAGCAACGAGTGGAGTACAAGGATTACTCCTTGATAGCTCACACTTGATGGTGGCTCGGCAGAGCCGAGCTAGGGGGCCTGAGGCGGTGTCTGCATTGTACCGTACCTGTGCAGTTATAATATTTGTATCCGCGTTCACTCCCCCCGAGTGATCACGACCCTCTATCTAATCCTAGGTAACAATGCGCAGGGCTCACTGCTGAATAATGCATAATAATAATAGGCAGCATAGGATAAAGGAAGGCACATCAAGGGGCGACAATGACAGGTTATGCAATTGAATAGGTAAGCAACGTAGCAGCAGCAGTAACAATGCCTAGTGCAAGAAATGTACGGAAAGATAGGCGATATCTGGGGGAAGAGAATGGCTCTGCTTGCCTGGAAGCTCGACGGTAGGGGTAGGGTCGTCGACGAAGTAGTCGTACTCAGCAGCGGTGTAGTCGACGGCAGCAGCGGGGTCTACCGGATATTTAGGGGGGAAGAAACAGTAAATACACAGCAAGCATATACAAACAGATGCATGACAAGACGGATGAAATGTTAACGGTGTTCTAACGCAGTGCAATGCACGTTGCTCGGAGCGGGAATTCATCCGGGGATGAACGACCAGCTCCGGGTGATTATCGGACAAGGTGTCCGGAGGGGGGGAAGGATCAAGCCGGAGGTGTCGTGGGTAACGGGCAAACATAAGGGGGGTGTATCCGTGCTAGTTGATCTATTCTGAGAAACATTCGTGTTCGGAATAAATTCATCCGGGCACTTTAGCAGTACCGGACAATTTATCGGACTGCCGGTCCGGAGGGGGACGGTTCGATGTTCGTTGTGTTAGAGGGGTGGGATATACATACGGATAGCGTATTCGTATTTGTTATATTTTTTTGATCAATTTTCATGTATAAAGTTTTTGAATCTGAGTTACGGTTTAAAAGTTATTGAATTTCAAAGTTTTAAATCATTTAAATGATTTTCTGAATTTCTTTTAATATTATAACAACATTATCAAGAACATTATCCAAAACAGTGCCTGACATGTGGGACCCACATGTCAGCCTCTGCTTAATTATAAAACATTTTAATAAATCAAAATAGGCACTTGGCCCACATGTCAGTGACTCAATTTATCAAAAATCATTTTAATTATTAACCTGATAGTGGGGCCCAGTGGTCAGTGGCACATAAGCTAATTAAATATGTTTAATTAAGTTAAATGGCCAAGGTCCCACTGTCAGTGACTGGGGGTGGTTATGTTTCTGTTTAATTTAACCAGGGGATTAAGGGGGGGTAGGCCCACTGTCATTCACACAGGGGGTGGGGGTTAGCTGCTAATGGCGTTTCTGACTGGGGGGGTCCACATGGCAGTGACGGCGGTGAGCTCGCCGATGACAGAGCGCCGACGAGGTCGAGCCAGAGCTTGATTCCGGCGGCGAAACTTAGCGTGGATGGTACCGTTCGAAAGAGTGGATCACGACGAGATGATTGGTGGCGGGGGAGGGTGATGGGGTGGACGGAGTTGAGCACGGGCTCAACAATGGCGGAGCCGCGCGTCGGGCTCCAATGGTGAACTACGACCCGCTACGAAATCGAGCTAACTACCGGTCCAAATCGAACACACGCATCACGGGGATCCTACTGGTGCACTTGGCGCGGGCTGGGACGGACCAAGTCGACGACTACGACGACGTGCCACGGCGGCCGGAGCAAGCGAATTGGGGGAAAAGGCTACGGGCTTATCGAGCACCTACGGACAGTTGGCAATGACAGAGGTGCTCACCACGAACGCGTCGGGGTTGGCAGCGGGCTCGGGGAGGGGCTGAGGCGGCCGGAATCGGTCGCCGATCTCGGCGGCTGGAGCTTGAAGACGACGAAGATTCCGAGTGATGTGGTGGCTCCAGGCGGCAACGGGCTGCACTGGAAGACGGGGTCGACGGCGGCGAGTGTGATGGACACGATGGCTTGGGCTAGTTCGTCGAGTGGCCGCGGTTGTTCACGTGACGGCGACCATGGCGGCGGGTGAGGTTTTGCCCCGGCGATTTCGCGGCGTGAGGTGGGGGAAAATGGGCTCGGGCGCGATCCACAAATTGCGGGGGTCTGCTTTATCACGACGCCGAGTCCACGGGCAGGGGGCAGGTGAGAAGGGGGCCAGCCGGCAGTGGCCTCGCCGGCATGGGCGCGACATGGCCACAGTGTCGGGAGGAAGAAGACAAGGGGAGGGGTTCGGGCCAGGTGGGCCTCGCCTGGGGCGAGGGATAATCTTTCTGTTTTGTTTTAATTCTTTTCTCTTTTCTGTGCATCTGTTTGGTATTATTTTGCAAGCTTAGGCATTTTTGTAAAATGCAAAACCTAGTCCATAATTAGTAATATATATTCCTAGGGTGCCACAAAAAGTTTAGGCTTAAAATAAAACCATTTACTATTTCCTTTTAATCTTCAATTTTCAAATGGTGCTGTTTTGCTTGGTGTTTGAATTGTTTGCATTTTCCAGAGGCATAATAAAATACCATAACCATATGGGCATGACCCACTGATTATTTGTGATTTAATAAAAGTGGTAGCATAATTTTTGGACAAGTTTTATTTGCAACATTATTTTTAATATCAACAAAAGGCATTTTGGATTTGATTTGATTCAACTTTGATCATGGCATGATTTAGCAACAGTAATTGTCATTAACAAAAGGATTACTGTTACAGACAACTGAGGGTGTTACAAGCCCCTGAGTCACGCTTTTTATTATCTTCATCTGAAGTTCAAACTCATCCAAGGGCATCTCGGTGTTACTGTAACGGGTGTCATCCTGCAACCCGGAGTATGTCCACATCCCCCGAGCTCGGGCCTGGAGCGGCTGAATCTTCCGAATCACGAAAGCAGCTATCAGATCTATGGCGTCCAATCCATTCTTCTTCAACCTGATGACTTCACGCATTAGGGGGAGCACTTGCTCCTTATCAGCATTGGTGAGCCGGGGGTTCCAGCCCTGAGTGTTAGTCAGCCTAACGTCCTAGTAAGGAGGCAAGGTACGCACCCCCGGTTCCTCGGCCACTTTGTAGTAAAACCAGCTATTCTTCCAGTTCTTGACAGAATCAGGAACACAAGAAGAAAAATACTGCACTCCTTGCTTTTTTTCCAAAAACAGACCGCCACAAAGATGATTAAACTCAACGCCGCCGCCCTCCCCAGACTTTTTCGCCTTCTGAGGCTTGATGGCGTATATGCTACGGAAGAGATGCTAGTGGGGCTCTATGCCTAAAAAGCCCTCGCAAAGGGTGAAAAAGCTGGAGAGAAGGGTAACCGCGTTGGGAACAACGTGGTGAAGCTGAGCGCCCGTGAAAGCCAAGAAATCCAAGAAGAAGGGATGTGGGGGAAGAGAAAAGCCGCGATCCACATGCGAAAGTAAAATTACCCTCTCACCATCCCGCGGTGCAGGCTCGTCTTCCCCCGCCGCGGGAAGACGGCAACCCTCCCGGGGAACCAGGCCGGCGTCCTGGTACCCCAGCAGCATGTCTTCCGTCACAATCGATGGCAGCCACTCCCCCGCAGACATGGTCGCGGTGGCGGAATAGGGGCAGTACGAATGACGACCTCCCAGGATGCACCTCGAGCAGCCAGCGGGGAGGTCTCGACGGCGAGATTCAGCAGGCAGAGGAAGAGGCGGAGCAGGAGAGAGAAGCGGGAACGGCTGCGCGGGGGGAAATGAGTGGAGATGTTCCAAACCGCAAGGCAAGGGGCCCCTTTTTATAGCTCAGGATGGCAACCGCCTCGCGTCAGATCCGTACCGCACTAATGGGTTTGCCAGTTGCGCTTCCCCATAAAAACCGCCCCACTTCCCCCGCGGGCAGTTAATTATTATTATCCTATGAAACCGCCGCGGGAATGGAGGAGACAAACCCAAACAGTGCGCCCACTCACCTGGGCAAGAAGATTCTCTGACAAGATAAAATCCTTTGGGGAAAAACCAAATCTGTTTCCAACCCGAAGCTTGGAATCGCCCCAACCACTCGGAAGATGCGGGGCATAGCAACAACCAAACTCTCCGAGTATGCCATCACTCGGAAGAAAACGCAAAGCTCCTACAGCATCCGAGTAAGTTGTCACTCGGAAGCGCCGCGAAAGGAACCACTCGAAGATTCCTCGCAAGACGAAGAATCCCGCACCTGGTTACTCGGGCGAAAATCCGAATAACAAACTCGCTGGCGGCCCATCTCTGACGTAGAATGCCAGGCCGCCGGTAAGACCCGGTGCAGGGGGTAAAGAATCAATGTCCCACGATGTCCTAGGACATTGAGCTTTACAAATTTGGTTCATATGGAGTTTAAGGCCTTTTACTCCGAGACACGCCTTCCGAGGCCTCGTCCACCTCTTCCGAGAGACGTTTTGAGTGTCGCCAAATTTTTCCGTTAACCTGCCCAACTCCCACTCGAGGGAAAAGTTCGAACATCAATAAAGCCCTTCCGGGCCTTTTACTGAGTTCAATCTTCGCATACCTCAAAAATACTAGATGTCAGTCAACCCACTTACGAGCACCCGAAAGCGCTTGGGGGCTACTGTCGTGGTAATACTAAAGGTATACCCCTAGGCGAGGGAAACCCAGGAGTATCCCTAAGCATTGGGGTTCCCTCAGAAAACGCGCATCAAGCAAAATAAGATCAACCAAAAAACACGAGGCATGGGCGGCTTCCGAGTAACACGTTACTCGGAGACCAGGAGCCGCTTCCGAGTAAACAACTACTTGGGAGCTCAGCAGGATCCGAGTAGAGCGATACTCGGAAATGACCGGCGAGCCCCCACTACTCGGAAGATGGAAAACGCAACGGACAGGAGGCATTTAATGTTGCAGGCGTTCTCCCCCCTTTTTATTAGTAGTAATGGGCTGACCGTTTTGTAATTAAGTATGTATTTAATCTTTTAATTAAGAC
This sequence comes from Bromus sterilis, assembly GCA_950022295.1. Taxonomy (NCBI): domain Eukaryota; kingdom Viridiplantae; phylum Streptophyta; class Magnoliopsida; order Poales; family Poaceae; genus Bromus; species Bromus sterilis. Next base: position 273,513,516 of record OX465599.1, on the reverse strand, counting down.
CCATTTATGCCAGGGAATTTAGGAGCCAGGGGCGCACTCTATATAAGCCACCCCCTCCCCTCTGGCAAGGGCACGCGCACACTTTTTTCCCTCTCAGTATTCTGAAGAAAGAACACCCCAGTAAGCCTGGGACAGGACTAAGGTTTTATCTCTACGGAGAGGCCTAACCTGTATAATCCTCTTGCGTCAACCCACTCTACGTACAAATTCATTTAGCTCCTTTCATACCCCTATACTCATTGTCAGGTTTATATCCACGACAGTGCTCGACGTTCTCTTTTGGTGTTAAACGATGTAGACGATGCCGGTTCGGTGCTTTGAGGCGTTGTTTTGAATTTCGCGTGTGTCCGACTTCGTTGGGTAGGTAAACGATCGGAGGCGCCAGGCATAGTAGCCGGTATAACTCCAGGGCATATTTACAAAATGTCGCGCGTGCCTTTAGCTGGACCCCCGAATTCCCCACTTATCTTCGGATTCTAGCCCACCCGAAAAACCGGACCCGAAACGGGCCATTTTATGGCCCAAAACAACCCTAAACACCCACCTACTATATATAGTAGCCCCTCCTAGCCATTTTAGGCAGCTAACCTAAGCCAAATTAGGGTTGTCCCTAACCCAGCCGCCACCTCCTCCACCTAAGTTTCAGCAGCCAGCCAACCCACACCCCAGATCCAGATCCATCGATCCGGGCCATCGGATCTGGATCGAGCGGTTCCCAGCCGTCCACGTCATCAAAACCGAAGCCAGCCACGGTGGAGCTCCTCTCGCGCCCGAGCGCGTCCCGGCCGCCCTGAGCTCCTCACACCGTCGCTTTCACCACTCCGGTAGCCGCGCCACTCCGGCGAGCTGCTGCGCTCCGGTGACCTCCTCCAATCCCGCACGGGACTCTCCTCCTTCCCTCTCCTCTCACCTCCCCTGTCTCTTCTCCTCCAGGTCACGCCATGGACGCCCACGTAGGAAGCTCGCCGCGCCGCCCCCCTGATGCTTGTCGCGCCGGCCCTGTACCACGCTGGCGTCCTCCCTAGCCTCCGGCCCCAACTGCTGCGCCCTGAATCTGCACCTCCCCGTCGTCCATGGGCGGCCCCGGAACCTGCCTGCACGCCGGCGGCCAGCCAGCAACCGCTGCCAGCCGCTACCCGATCTGGGACGGGAGCAGCGTCCCAGCGCTGTGGGCCGGCGTAGCCCCAGCGGCCCAGCCGGCGCTCGCGGCCCGTCTCCCCGCATCAGCCCAGCTCGCCCCTGTGGCCACATGGGCCGGCTTGCCCCACCGCGGCCCACTAGGTGAGCTCCCCCTTTTCCCATTTTTTTTCAGCATGTTGGGCTTGGCCCAGTAGATCGGTTCCCTGTGTAGCGCCTCGTGCGACAAATAGCTAGACAACGCCCACTCTGTTGGGCCCAATAGAGTTAGATTCGGTCCAGCAGACTATTTTTTTTTAGGTTTATAAATTATTGGGAGATTGTATTTTATTTTTGCGGTGGCGATATCTTTTCACCGGTAACTCGGATGAAGACGCTTTCTACATGAAAGTTGCTTCGTTTTGCGCGTAGATTAATAAAATGTTGCTTGTTGCCATGTTTGACTTTGTTTACATGTTGTTTGACAGCTAATTAAATCGCATGCCACCGTAAAATTGTTTCTTTAATAACTTTTTAACCTTTGCTCGGATTAAAATGTTTCTTATATGTAACTTGACTAGAATTGCATGTAGATTGTGTTTATGCTGCTATTTCTTGCTAATAAAAATAATAAAATATGTTTAGGGGCAAAACAGTACCAAATGCAATAAATATCGTGGGGTCCGTAATAGTTGCCATGTATAGGTTTTACCCCCCACTTAAAGTGACTAGATTAGATAGTTTATTTATGCTTCACCTCTTGCCATGTTTGTGTGCTATGCCATGCTTGAGTGAGATGCCATGTTAACAACCTTTTCTCATCTTGTGTAGCTAAACAACTTGAACCTTTCTAAATGTGCGGTATCGTCGTGCGTGACGAGTACTCCACTTAACCTGTTAGTAACCGCTCTCGACGGTAGGTGTGATGTCTCGTGTTGCTTTGTCGATGCTTGCTCGTGTTTGCTTCGTAGTAATAGATGCTTGCTCGTTGATTGCTTTCCAGTGTTTAACTTCTTGTGTGCTCCCGCGGATACTCTCGGAGACGATGCGAGCTTGCGATCAACTACATCTTCGGAACCCGACTTATCAACAGGCAAGGACTATGCATTACTTATGATCCATTCTATTTCAACCAGCGGTTTTCATGCTAGTCTAGGATAGGTTCGATGTTTGATCCTACCACATGTTTACAGTCTCTTTCAAACCGATACAGCCATGTCCCCTCCCAGCAAACCATGTACTGCTATGTTACTATTGCTCGTTGCTCAGCCTCTGCTTAGTATGCATGCTTAGGATGCCACGATGTTACCCTGTTACTCCTTGGTTGGGCTATCACATTATTATTATTGTTGTTGATGATATGATTATTATAATGTTGACTATATTCGACGAAGGATGGAAGGTCTAGGCTATCCCGCCCCGACGCTTTGTTCCATTCGAGTCACCTAGGATCCGAGTTCCGGGTATTGGTTCTAAGACTGAGCGTGCCTAACCGCGTGTGGGATTTTATGGGGTCCCTTTTTCTTACCTACCTAGCTTCAAACATTTCTAGTGGTGGCCCAAGCTGTTTTTACCATTTGAGAAACCGTGTGCGTAACTGGTCTGCAGCCAGTGGATTTAAAATAAACCGGGCCAGTGGGATGGTATATCCTGTTGGTCCACACCTGGAAGCTAGGGGGCTGTCCACATCTATTTGGGTAGCTAACCCGACCTCGTCCAGACGGTAGAGGCCTATTCGAGAGCGCGGTCGGCTTTTGAGTTGGATGTCGACTCACCGGGGGGCACCCGGATTTGTGTGTTGTTAGTTAGAGGGACCTGTCGTTCCGGATCTCTTGGGACTAAATCATAAAATGGTTGCCTATCATGGGTAGCAACTGAGAGAGATGGGTGTGCGTGCGGAGCCTTGTAATGGGCAGTTGGTACACCCCTGCAGGGTTAAATCTTTTCGAGGAGCCGTGTCCACGGTTATGGACGACTTGAGACCTACTCCTTGTTCATAGACAACAACAATTGAGATAATCTTAATATAACTTGATCAACGTGTGTGTGCCTTGATTGCTTCTTCTTCGTCGGGATGCGAAGAGGAGGACAAGGATAGGATAGGTGTTATGCTTGCGTAAGTAGTTGATAGCAAGACTTGTTGGAGGCGATTCCTCATCGAATGCTTGTCTTCTTATCTTACTCTCTAGATCGTTAGTCACTTCATAAATGCTAGTGCGGAAGCAACCTCACCACTTACCCCATCCTTACCGTAAACTACTAGTTGTCCTAGAATGACGAGTGATGAAGTCCTTGGTGGGTCAGTTGACCACTACAGTTGGATGCTGAGTACTTCTGTACTCATGATACTACCCCCAAACTCTTTTCAGGGTTCTTGATCGACAACAGGTATGGTGATCGACGTTTCACATGGAGGCTCGACGACGACTAGTTAGGCGGATCCCGGCGGAGGGCCTGGACCCGTGTGGTTATGGGGATCGATGTTTTTCTCTTTGCCAGTGGGCATTTGATTGTAGTCTGTACTCAGACATCTATCTTCCGCTGTTGTATTCTATTAAGGCAGTTGTATGCCGATTGTATGAGATGTTGTATTCTTGTATCTGTAATGTTGTGATATCATGTTGGAAATCCGGGGCATATGCCTTTGTCATATGTCGCGGTGGGACCGATATGTGCTTCGTCCCCGGATCTGGGTGGAAACACCTAGATCTGGAACAGTACCACATATCGGGCCTTGCACTCGCTGCAACTCGCCGTCGTCGTCATTGGCGTAGCTAGCGCAACTTGCCGCTTTCGTCAGTGTCTCCGCAGCTCGCCTCCATCGTTGGCACCATCGTCGTCGTCATCGTCGTAGCTCGACACTGTCGCCGTAGCTTCTAGCCAACGTCATCACCGTAGCTCGTCGTTATCGCCGCAACTTTCCGTTGTCGTTGTTGTCGTAGCTCGCCGCTGCTCACCACCTTCGTCGCCTCAGTCATCGTAGATCGCTTCCGCTGCCGCCTCCATCGTCGATGGCAAATTTTCCATGTTTTACTGAATTCAAAATATCATATCCCGCGTATAAGAATTTCCATGTCCCACTACGAATAAGAATTTCCATGTCCCATATATAACGAATGACATGTTACACATAATATCATGTCCCCGCATATAAGAATTGCCATGCGGTACGAATAAGAATTGCCATGTCCCATATATAACGAATATCATGCCGCCGCCGTCGTTGTAGCTCGCCGCCATTGTCGCCGCAACTTGCCGTTGTCGTCGTCGTAGTAGCTTGCCGCAGCTCGCCACCGTCGTCGCCTCCATCATCGTAGCTCGCTGCCGCTGCCGCCTCCATTGTCGATGGTAAATTTGCCATGTTCTATTGAAAAAATAGCCATATTCAACAATTTCAAATATCATGTCCCGCGCATAAGAATTGCCATGTCGTACAAAATAAGAATTTCCATGTCCCATATATAACGAATGTCATGTTCCGCAATGTAAGAGTTGACATGTCGTACAAATAAGAATTATCATGTCTCATATATAACGAATGCCATGTCACGCAAAAAAATGCCATAGACGACAAACAAGAATTGCCATCTCACACAAAAAAAGAATTACATTCTCACACGAAAAAGGAATTGTCATGTCCTACGAACAAAAATTGTCATGTCGTACCAACAAAAAATGCCATGTCCTAACAATAAGAATTGTCATGTCCTGCTAGTAAGAATTGCCATGTCCTACCAATAAGAATTGCCATGTCCTACGAATAAGAATTACCATGTCTGATGAATAACAATTTTCATGTCCTACGAATAAGAGTTCCCATGTCCTATGAATAAGAATTTCCATGTCCAAGGAATAAGAATTGACGTGCCCTACTAGTAAGAATTGCCATGTCCTATGAATAAGAATTGCCATGTCCTACGAACAAGAATTGCCATGTCTGATGAATAAGAATTGCCATGTCCTACGAATAAGAATTGCCATGTCATACGAATAAGAATTGGAACCATAGAGATTTTGCCATGTTCTACTAAAAATTGTCATGTCCAACACAATAAGAATTGCCATGTCATATAAGTAAGAGTTACCGCGCATCACCCCCCCCACACACACCGGATATCTTCTCGGGGTTCACGAGTCGTCATCGTAGCTCTCTAGGATCATCGATGTATTAATACAAATTGTCGTTGTCGTATGGTAGATTCGACGCCACCGCAACACCACAACACCGACAACCGCTCCACCCCGAACCACATCCCCATCCCTCACCGTCGCAGTTGAGGTGCGCCGGAGAATCTCCACGACGCATATGTATCCCCAGAACTCGTCATACCGCGCACCGTCACCCCACCCCCCCTCTTGACTGCCGAATATCTGCCCAGGGTACGCCGACGCAACTCTTCGGGGTCCTAGCCGATGAGCAAAAAACTGTTGAAAAATACAATGGGAACCCCGGCATGCCGTCCATCATAACCCCCCACCCCCACCCCCTCCAGATCGGCGGAAATCTACTCTACGCAGCTCTCTGTGGTGCTCGCCGATGAGTGAAAAGTATCTAAAAAACAATGGTAGCTTTAAATATAGCGAAAAAACAGATGAAACAAATCATGGCAAATTTAATACAAACAACATAGCAATTTCAGTGTGAATGGCATGGCAATTTTTAGTCGAAAAAAAAGTTGTCGAAACATGTCAATATGTGGTCTATTTCGAAGATCTCGTCGCGACGGATTTAATGATACGAACGAAATTTTGAACGGATTTTTTATTTAAAAGATAAAAAAATTAAAGTTTGAAAAAGCTAAAAGTTGCATTAATACGTACCGTGAGTGGGCAAGCAATCCATCCGCCCGTTCGGCCGGAGACCGGCGTGCCGAACGAATGAAAAATGATGACGTAGCAACCGGCCTCTGCGTCGTGATTGGTGCGCCGATCCAGCGGTGGCTGGTGCGTTCGGATGGGGAGAGGCTCACCTGACGTTCGATAAGTATATTTATCGAAGATTTAAAAGTTATTTACAGCTCACCCCATAATGATATCGTAATACAAAAATATGACACATATATTAGAGTGGCTCTTAACGAGGTTGTCTCGAGAGAAAAAACTTGCCGTTCCTTCCCCTGCATCGCCGGCGCGGCCGTGCGGGCTGGCCGGCGTGGCATCGGTGTGCGAGCTTCCATCGTTTTTCTCAAGAATCTCGTTGTTTATTTCTCATTTCATCCGATGGAAAACGAATACGTGCAATACAAAGAGGTCAAATCGGTAGTCCATACACACACACATCACACGTCTTGGTTAGTACAGTTACTGTAGTAATCGCCCTTCTCCGGTCACGCTTCTTCAGAGAGCGAGCATGGCGTAGCCGACGACGCAGGCCAGGGCCGTGCCTGCCAGCCCCGCTGCGCCGGTCACCGTGAGCGAAGCGCCGTTCCGCTCGCTGGAGCCGGCGGGGGGCGGAGACGATGCCGCGCCGGTCGAGTTCGTTCCTCCGTCTGCGCCCGTCGGAGCGTTCGCCGAGGGCGCCATCGGCGGAGCGCCGGTCGGGGCCGACGGAGTGGGCAGCGGCGGGGACGCTGGAGCGGCAGGCGACGTGGTCGGTGGAGCAGGTGTAGGGGAGGTTTCCGGTGGCGGGGAGCTCGGCGTCGTCGGGGCGGCAGCGGATGCCGGAGGAGGAGCCGAGGTGGGACTGGGCGCGCTAGGAGCGGGAGCCGCGGGGGGCGGGCTGGAAGCGGAAGGCGATGGAGATGACGTTGCGGGAGGCGGGCTGGAAGCGGACGGAGGTGGAGATGACGTTGCCGGAGGCGGGGCGGCGGGCGAGGCAGGCGGCGGCGCTCCGCCGGTGCCTGTGCCGTTGCGGCCGGCGAGGACCATGACGATGAGCTTCTCGTTGGCGCGGCAGTTGGCCTCGACGCCGCTGACGAAGAAGAAGGCACCGGCGCGGTCCAGGGCGAAGACGGTGTTGCCGTCGGCGAACTTCTTGTCGTAGGACGACGTGTTGCAGGCGTTGTAGTCCGCCGGCTGCACCAGCAGCACCGAGTCCGTGCCCTTGGGATACACGAACACTGCACCAGCACAAAAGCACGGCCCAAAAGCATGTCAGAAACGAATCAGAAACAGAGCTTCGATCATTGGATTCATGGCATAAATCTTGAGGAGGGCTTTCGCGTCTGGCTCACCTAGAGTGTCGCCGATCTGGAACCTGTTCTTCATCGCCCAGGCGTTGTACGACTCCGCGGCGGCGCCGGCCACGCTCCACCCGTTGCTGCCGCCGACCTTGAACTGCGCCGCGCCGGCCATCGCCGCCACAGCAGCGAAGCACGCCAACCAGAGAACATAACCAGCCGCCCCCTTCGCCATGACCGCAAAATCAAATGAACTCCCTAGCTCTAGCTAGACACCACACGATCGAATGCTTCTTCTTCTACTCGATGAGATGGAAGAGCTTGAGCACGCCGGCTATTTGTAGGTCTCGGTCGACGGCCAGCAGCCAAGGATTCACCAGCTGTAGCAGCGCCCACGGCGGGGTGCCTTGCTTTCCATGGACACCTTGAGCGAGCCAATGCTTTCGAGCTGTCTTTGTGCTTGCCCTGGCTGCAATGGCGTCCTCTGCTGTGCTCTGCAGCTGAGGTGAGACGAAGCCTTTGCCAAGTGCCACAGGCATATATCCATGGCTTGTGCGCCCGTAAAGCCCGTGGGTGTTGGCTCGTGCATGTGGGCAACGTACGTCGTTCTCCATGGGTTTTTTGGTGCTTTGGTGCGAGTGGCGCGACACGTTATGTCGGTCAGCCAGCGTGCAACGACGAAGAAGATAGGAGGAGGAATATGATGCAGCCACACTTGGCATTGACGTCAGGGTCAGGAATATGAAGGAGCCAAAATGCTTCCAACATTAGTTTTTTTAGCATTGATTTTGTTTTTGTTTTTCAGATCTACACGAATGTCACTTCAAAAAAATTGCAGGATGTTAAAACTTTCATCAATGTTTAAAAAAACAGAATTTAATGCCTTTTTCCTATTTTTTGGATTTTATTGTTCATCATGAAGCATGTGAGCAGAATTTAATGTCTTTTTCCTATTTTTTGGATTTTATTGTTCATCATGAAGCATGTGAGCTTGTGCTCACATGCACAGATGTCTTTTACAATACAATACAAATACTCACATTGCTTGCACATTCTTAGCATCTCTAAAAAACTGAATCCACTAGTGTGGCTTATTTTTAGTTCTTTTTTTTCATTTTTGGTTTGTTTTGTATTTAGCCGTGAGGACAAAAACTTGCTAATACGTTTTCCATTGACATTGTTGCTAATGTGTTTCGTTACCGATGACCCTAGGGCCATGAAGAACCACTGGATCTAGGTCCGTGCCGGCGGGAGGGACATCACTCCATTTTTAGGTGTAGTTGTGAGTTTGTTTAGGGTTTATGTCTTGCTCAACAAGATGATGTGCCGACATCTTCGGCGATGCGTCTAGCCTCGCCAGAGGACGTCTGGAGCTGTGTCTCCAATGGGATTCAGTCGGTGCTGATTTTCGATGAATCTATTTGCATCCTTTTGATCTATACTTTTCTTATCAGTGGCGGTTGCTATTCTCTGGTGCGTTTTTTCTATGGGGTCTTAGCACGATGTTTTCTCGACTGTCTACTACAACAAGTTTTACCCAGCTTCAAAGAGGGGAGGGGGCAATGATGGTGCTATGTCTTCGGCTCGTGCCAATGCTTGTAGTCGTCACTAGGTGGTTTAACGGCATAGATTAAATTTTTATTATTTTTATGTTCATTGTACTGCCTTGATAAGTGATGAATAGATCGAATGTTTTCTTGCAAAAAACCCTCTTTTAAGCTGCTACGACGGGTAAAGCTAGTATGAACAATTTTCATTTTCATAAACAAAAGCAAGATGCAACATGATGGCTACAAATCATAGCAGAAATTAGTCAAATTACACAAAAGTAGTAACATGGAAACAAAAAAGGAGAATCAAACGAGCTATGCCTAGCAATACAACCTCGAACTATAAAATTTGAGAAAGAATTTCAGTTCTTGTCCTCTGCACCAATTAGGGATGCACACAATCCTTTTAGTGTGAGTAGTAGAATAGGCATGGTCCTGAAAAGATTTTTTAAAGAATACCAATATATAATCTTGAACTTGGGTGTGTGCATCCTATGATGCAGAGGCTTGGTAATTCCCTTTTTGAAAATAAAACAACCCTTGAACTTGGCATCCAAGAACACATTAATAAACCAAGAAAGAAGGGACGATTGTTGGATCAATTGCATAGAAACCCGGCGTTGAGAAGACAAGGATGAAAGGGTCACCGACTGGCCTAACAATCACTCTCCACCTTAATAACCTAGGAGAGTTGCAGTTGTCATTGAAGAGCATCCCATCTCCTCCATGTCGCAACGACAAAAGCCTTTTACTCCGACAAAGGGTAGTGTTCCACTGAGATGAGCACTGCACCTCCTATTTGCTAAGATTTCACCCGGATCTATAAAGTGTACCATGCATGTTGTATGAGAAGCCGATAACCCAACCCCAACCGAAAAGACATGAACTTCACCAACCATGAGCAGGGTCGCCTGATGACCACCCTGCCATGTACCGAAAACACGAATAAGACATATCATTGTGCTGAAGGAGGAGCACCACGATGCTACCCCCAACCTCCGCCATCCAACTCAAAAAGCCCATCGGTATTGCTCTGCCACCGTGCGCCCTCCACGACACCACCACACACCCTTCGAAAGCAGGGGAGCCAGTGTCGGCGCCGATACTTGACACTACCCACATTCCAACCATGGCCCTTGTTGAAGCTAGATCCAACCGAAAGCGTACATGTCGACCGAGCCTAGGACACCGGGCCGCACATCCGGAGAAACGTCCCACCATCGCAGGCCCCAAAGATGGCCGAGCTTTACCAGTGAGCACCTTAGGCAGCGGCAAGGGAAGGAAGGTGAAAGGGGAGGTGGTAGCGAAGTTAATTTTCACCTCGAGTTGCCAGAGCGAATGACACGGGGGATGGGTAGGAGGATAAATTTCAGCTATATGCACCCAACAACTAGTACTTCCTCCGTTATTGAAAAAATGGCATATAAAACTTGGTCAAAGTTAATAATTTAACTAAGTTAATTGACTAAGTTCATATATAAAAATATCAACAATTACAATATCAAATTAATAGTGCACAATAAAATATGCTTCATATTTTACCGACCTGGTGTTGTTGTTGCTGTTAGTTTTCTCAACGAACTTGGTTAACCTTTATACTGTTTGACTTTGACCAAAATTTATACGCCTTCTTTTCAAGCATGGAGAGCGTTACTATACAAATTTTATATCCTGGTAATAAAGCATCCTAGACGTGTCAGAGGTGATAATAAAACCGAGATGGCTCAAATCCCAGTGCGAGCTCCAACGGTAATGTAGTGTGGAGCCAGCTCAGCCTGAAACTCCATGTCTCTCCCAAATGTTACTGAAACAAGAATCCTTTAAAAAGTTTCCTTTTGATCTCCTTGCAAGCCTCTTCTTTTTCGGTAAGTGCTGCATAGCACATGATTCTTGTTGTCTACTTGCCCTTGATGTTGATGCTATTATTCATATATTCCTTACATCACTTTACCTTATGGTCACACTCATAGGTCCATGAGGCCGACGATAAGGTTCTTGTCATGTCTTTGCCGGGATTACCAATCTTTGTGTATCTGTGTGGCCTTGTAGGTTTCTCTTTGGGTAATACTCCCTCTGTTCGAAAATAAGTGATGTGGTTTTAATGTAAATTTGAACTAAAACCATGTCACTTATTTGCATATATCCAAAAAACAGGCTTTGCCCATGTTCAAGGAAGACAAGCTGCAGCTGCACAATCGAAAAAAAGACAGAATTATTATTACTGGCATAATTTCAAAATGCTGGTCAAGGTTTGCATGCATACCAATGTGGCTACCCATAATATTAGCGATATCCTCTGAAGGAATTACACGGCCCTTGAACAAAGTGCTAATCAAAGGCATGCATGATGAACCATCTCTGCATCTCATCATGTCAATAGCACGTTTATACTGGCGTGGAAAAAGAACAGTTCATAGACAGGCATCTCATGCTGAACCATCTCTGCATCTCATCATGTCATAGGGCCTGGGTCGTAGTCCACAACATGTCATGATCATTGACAGGCATGCCTTTGATTAGCACATTTACAGTCATGTATCTTGAAAAAATAACGTGAAACAAGATATTTGATTGTGAAATATCAAGCTTTATGGACAAAACATTGATTTACTTCCAACTTACTTTTTGCATTTCCAACTATGGCTCCAACTGTCAAATTGGACAAAGAATAAAGAAATTCACAAATCACCCCCTCCCTAACCCGAAACATGTATATATGCATTGGTGGTCAACATGATTTTTTGTTTGCTCCTCGATTACACAACCCGGAACCCTCTTTGCGACTCGTTGTTGAAATCGTCGAACGCCGTCGCGAAGGAGGTTCTCGACCTCGAGGAAGACGATCTTGCAGACGAAGGGGAGGACGTCCTGGTCTTCTTCCTCCTTGTCTTCCTGGGGCCTCTTGGAGGGCAGGAGGAGGCCTCTTGTGCTGGTCTGTCTGGGAAATTAATCTCAGTTGGTAGCATGGATCTTGCTGGCTCAAAGTCTGCAGAAATAAAATACTTGTGGTCAGCACCTTGTAAACATGCAGGCAACCAATGTCAAAAATTGGGTAGTGCTGTGCCACTACTGATTATTAGAAAACAGCGCGCTCAAGAAGATTCTCACGCTTATGGACATTAATGATTGGTCATGCAGATTTTGCACCAACAGAGGCATGGCCTTATATAGGTCATGTCATGATATATTTTAATTTATATCCGAATCCGGCATTGTGACACTGACAAGGTGGGACCGGGCCCACATGTGAGCGACATATGAGGCATGTGAAACTTTTACTGTGAAAATCATACTTCTACCCTTTTTTTTAATATCTTTTGGTCTTGGCTGAGATAAATGAGAGGATGCTAATTACCTGTAGAGGTCCAGGAGGTTTGCCTTGACTGCTCAGCTGTGCTCAGAGAGCCTGCAGATAAATCTTCTATTGACTTGAACTCATTCATCTACAATGAACAATGCACATCACCAATCAGTGACAATACTAGAAGACAGAAGACTCATAATATGAAAACATAATTAATATATTTTTTGAATTAATCTGATCTACTAGAAGATAATATGAAAAGGTTTCCAAGTTATTTGTATCTTTACCCAGCTTGGAGATGTGTCACTGGTGCCCAATCCTATGTGAGCCACATGCTTTACATCTGTAGGGAACCCAATTTCCATCTCATGCTCCTTTTGAGCTGCTGTAAAACAACAGTTTGTGTATAGTTAGAAATTAAATTTATTAATTTCCGAGATGTCTCATAGCCACAGGCTGAGTATATTTTTGACTGTATTTATGTCTAAAAAATTCAATAAAACTTTTATTTTGAAGTTATCCTTGAAATGAAAGAAGAACAAATAAAGATGGATTATTACCAAACATGTGCGAGAACATCCTCAGCCCTTTGAAGATTCCCTTCATCTTTACCGCCATTGATGATGCTCTCCACAAAGAAAAGTTCCTACAAGAATGTCAGGTGTCCAATAAGATCCAGTGCACAAAGGCAATGTATGCTAGAATTAGCTGTTTTCGCCTTTTCGGGAAATTCAGCTCTCATGACATGTTAAACAAAAGATTCACAGAGGCCCAGAATCATATACATATCCACAGGCCGTGTAGAGAAGAACAGAAGACAGCTTACCTCAAGAGCAAGTGCTAAAAGATGCAAATACTTCAAAAATCAGCCTTTATTTCTGAATCTTCAGAACCACTTTCACTCTGCAGAGGAATCAAGAAAGCAAGGTAGAGCCCGTTGATGCTGATGATGAACAAGGAGTTTGGTTTCGAGGGAGGAGAGGGAAAGAGGGAGCTAAATCTTCTGAGAGGGTAGCATGACAACTGCTTAAATATGGTGGCAAGTTAGTTGGCTGCAACTCTTCTTATTTTTCCTTTTTTAATTCTCTAGGGGCCAATTCATGCCTGCTGACAAATACCAACTTGTTCCTGTTTTAGCTGTACTTGGATTATGTTCCTCTGCTAATCATTTCCTTGTACTTCAATGTTCTATTATTAAAAAAATAGGAAAATCAAACTGTTAGTATCAGAATATTCTTAACAAGGAGTTGAATTTTATTTTCCTGCATTAGCTTCTTGGTAAACTGAATGTTCTGCAGAGCTTCTTCTGGATAAGTGCTGGCTGTTTACTATACATACAACTTGAACTGTCTACTGTCGAATTCTTTAAAGCTTCAGGCCCAAATTAATGGTTGCTCATGCCTGGCAGTTTAAGATGAGGCATGTGGCTCATGGTCCTTAATCCTAATGCCTTGAAAGGGCATTATGTAGTCTTGCTGGTATTAGGTACTAGCATTGAGGTATGCAATTAAGAGCACAACAGCAAACTTAGGACCAGCTGAAATGTCACCCACAGCTAATTTTGTACTTGGTATTTGATATTGTTGAACTAGATGTGGACGCATCGAGGTTTCTAAGAGAAAGAAGATAGTAGACCTTCAGCTATGGAGTGACCTCCTTTCTTGCGAAGCACACATCTGACCTGTTAGTTTGGGGAGTGGTGATGTGTCCCATTCCATTGATCCAAGATATGTGTTTTAATGAAGATTATTTCCTACAAATATTTGTTCTTGATAGCTTACCTGTGTGCCATAAAACTTATGTTATCTTCTTCGCTTATGTGCTTGTGCCATGAAATTTTCTAACCACGCGGCATCGAAAACCAATGTCCAGAGGTTGCTTGTCTTACCGGTTCTGCAACAGATAATACCCATCATTTTCAGGCTCAGCTGGAAAAGAGCATCACTACTATTCTGCAAATCAGAAACTGATGCCAGTCAACTCAAAAAAGAAAAAAAGAAACTGATGTCAGTGTCCATTCTCCATTGACAATATTTCAGAACCCTCTCCATTTTAATTAATTCCGCAGAAGCCATTTCATCAATGCAGAAATACCAGGTGTCCAATTATCGAAAGAAAAGAGAACGAAATACCAGGTGTCCACCACCAGTTGTCATTATGGATTGGCCCGTCTCCTCTGAATCTCTGATAGGCCTAGTGACGCAGAACCCCCGTATATTCCTGAGTTTTTGAAGCATACAAATTACAAACCCTCCATAATGGCGCATATAAAATACTATGTGGACTATGAACTCATCGATGCAAGCTACTAAACAAGTTAAATTAACTGTTTCTTTAAGGACAGAAATGAGCACAGCTAAGCACTCCTTTGCTAATCTAATAAACCCATTTTCAGGAGCGTTGCAGACATGTCGCGTGGATAAGCTGTTGCCTGTTGGATCGGGGGATCGGGGCAGAAACATATGAATATGTTCATTGGTTGGCCCAGATCGGACAGGATCTGGTCATGCCTCGCACCTACCCGGATGAGCAACCGTTGGTCTTGGAGCTGTTGAGATCGTGGCATGATCGTCATGTGATCGGGGAGGAGCTGTTGCAGTCTTGGAGGCCTCTGGTTCTTCTGATGATGAGTCAAAAAAAAGAAAAGATCCTCATGGATGTTGTTGGGGCTGAGGTGTTGGAGATCTTCTCGATCCTCATCGCTTTTAAAGTTTCAGAATCCGTTTTGGAGCAGATATTTGATATGGAACTTTGCTTTATTACTGAACAATTTGATATGAATCTCTCAGGAGAAAGGTAAAGTGGAGGCTTGCGAATCAGGATAAGATTCCGATGGAGACCATGCGCTCCATGCAATGCTTCCTTTTTCATATGGCAAAGGGCCTGTTTTGACATAAGAATGTGACACTTGGGGTCAACCCTCCTTCCCCCCTTTGTTCTACGCCCTCTTTCCAGATAAATGAAAAGAAAAATGTCATTTCCATCTTCCAAAACACTAGTATGACCTAAAATCATCTTCAATACCTTTTGTATCCCTAAAAATACAATCATTTAGAGGGAGTTAAGACAAAGGACACATTTCGATAGTTTTCGTAAATGTGGGCTCAAACCATCTGAAATTTCACAAGAAGCCACGCTTGCGCAGCCACTCACTGTAACAGCCCATGAGCAATAATTTGAAATCATCATGAGATTGTACTTTGTCTGTTGACTTTATAACCTGGCATGGTGCCAAAGATTATAATTTCATGTGATGAGTTATTTTGCCAAGTGGTTTTGGACCCATTTGATTTGAATTTGAATTCAAACAGAAGGGCTCAAGAGAGGTGTTTGATGAATTGTTCCATTTTGCAATTGTGCTCCCCTTGATCCCAAACTTGGCATAGCCATTTCTTTTTCCTTCCCAAGCTTTTCAAAAGCCTTGCCTCATTTTTGCCAACCATAAAAATATGGGCCACAGTTCAATGTGGTTTGAATTTAAAAAATGACCCCACATTTTAGTTGCTCAAAAATTGGTCAAACCAATTTTAGAAAATGGAGAATATTCCAAGGTTTCCAAAATATATTTTTATATGTTTTTCTTTTTCCTAGTTTGCCCTGAAGAATTCTTGGATTTCTTCTGTTTTTGGAAAATGGAAAGCCCTGACCGTTTTTTTTTCCTGCGGAGACAGACCAGCCAGGCCCAGCCCAGCTAGCCTGCCTCCACTCGGGCTCCAGCCCACCCGCGAACCGGTAAGTGGGAGATCGTCCCGCCGTAGGATCTCCATCGCGCGGCCCTTGTGCATCGTCTTTACAGCGTGGCCGGGGGGACCTCGTCGTCCCCTCTCACACCGGCGTCCACGCGGGCGTCGCCGGCCGTCGACGTGGCCAGGGGCCTCCCCCTTATAACTAGGACCCGTGCCGGGCTCCTGGAACCCTAGAGCACCCATTCCCCCCTCCAGTTTTTGCCGCCGCCGCCTCCATGGACGACTGCGACCTCCCCTGTCCCGCTTAAATTCCGGTGAGACGCCGAGCGATTCGCCGCCGTCCCGCTGTGGTGACGAGCGCGCGCTCAATTTCACGCTCGTGTAGCTCACCTGGAGCCGTTCCCCCGCGCAGGTCGGAGCGAGACGCGCCAATTTCCACCCGCGACGAAGCAGCACCGACGCGGACGCCTTCTTCCTTGACGACGACCGCCGCGTCCTCTTCTTCCCCTTCGCAGCCGTCCTCGTCGCCAACCACCCCTAGGTGAGCATGCGACTCCCCCTCCTTCCGTCACCTATCGTGCGCGTAGGAGTCCTCCGCATACCCGTAGGCCGTCGCCGCGATTCTCGTCGCCGCCGTGGGGCTCGTAGTCGTCGTGCCCGTGGCATGCCCCGGACGCACGCGCGCGTGTGCTAATCGTGTTCTAAACGCGCAAAGGGAGGTCTAGGAGCCGTTCGTGGCCTCATTCTTAGTTCGGGTCGTCGCGTCTGAAGTTGCAGTGTGCAGACGCTACCGTGCTGTCGCCGGCGAGAAAAGGCGCCCCTTTCGGCCACCGTTCGAGGAGTTCGGGGCACCCATGGTTTCGTGGTGGTGCCCTCTTGCGTTTCCATGTCCTAGCAGCGTCGGGAAGGCACTGGAGGTGAAGACTGCGTCACCGTAACAGGTCGCCGTCGACGGGTTCTGAAGATAGGGAGCTGCCACCGCCGTGCTGATCCCGGCAAGACCAAGAGCTCACCAGGGTGGCCCGTGTCCCTTTGGATGCGTCCCCAGGTAGCTGAAGATGCGGGCTTGCGACCCCGAGCAGCCGTAGCATCGCCAACGTCGTGTGCGTGAGGCCAACCTCGCCGCAACTCCTCGCCGTCGACGGGTTCAGGCTCAGCCTGGGTTCAGTCTTAGCACTGCAGCTTGCTTATGTTGGCAGCGTAGCTTGCTCTGTTCAGATAACACACAACAGCGCAGTGGCAAGGGAGGCAAGGTGGTCAATGAGGCGTCGTAAGTTCGAAACCCAGGCAGCGCAAATGCCCCCCCTTTTTATTTTATTCCGAGAGGCTAACTAGTGGGTCCCTTGCGTCAGTGAGGAGTTGCCTGAGTGGACAGTGGGCTGAGCCCACTGTTTATTTTGGAGTGGGCCGGATTTTCCCGAGACCAGCCCAAGTGGCTGAGTCCTTTTTCTTTTCTGTTTAAATTCCAAATTTGATTTGAATTCAAATTCAAGTCTGAATTTGGGCTTTTGAGCATTTCACTCCAAACATATCTTGCCATATATGATTTTGGGGTAGAAATTCCCACTGAATCCAATGGTGGGGTCCATTTTGCAGATTGAGCCTTAAAAATATTGAGGTGTTGGCAATTTTCATTAAGGCCCTTCGTTTCTTCTGAATTTTCAAACTGTGTTTTGCTTTTTCAACTTGAGTCATGCCATATATCAAATGGGGTAGAAAAGTCCTCTGATCAACGTGGTCACCTCTGTTTTTATGCTTGAGCTACATAAAAGTTGTGAACAATGTGGAGGTAGTTGCACCCACATGTGACCTTGCCATGTTGGATTTTGCCCCTGTCATCCTTTGATCTTGTTTGTGTCCCACAAGTTGGCACACCCATGCATCTTATCCATGCTTCATCTTGCCACATGATCAACCACATCTTGCACCCCATGTGGCCTTCCTTTGATACTCCCATGGTGTCAATTTCACCGACACTTCTCTGTCTCCGGAATCGATAGATTTATTTCACGATGCTTATTATTGTTAAATTGTTGTTTGTTTCATGCCATGCCATGTTGCCATGTCACTTACACCAAAATTAAGGCTATGACCAAAGCCATAAAAATATAATAAATTGCATATGAAGTTGTTGACGTGTCGTCAACACCTCCATTTAAATTTGACTAGATAGGGTCACACCATGTCTATTAAAACTTGATCATCTCATCCATGCTTGAGCATTGTTGGTCTCGATGTTTACTTGTGTGCTTTCCTTGCCGGTACCTTACGTTAGCACCTGAGACTGCCGAGGAGACTTTCGTGGAGATCTCTGACACCGAGCTCGAGGACCCTGCTACGTCTGCTCCGTCGACTGATTACCCAGGCAAGGGGAAGATCTATACCATTACCTTATAACTTTCTGCCTATCTGCCTAGATGTAGTCTAGAACGTTGTTTTGATCCTATCAACTTTGCTTATGCCACAATCAAACCCAAACAACCATGATGCCCACATCCCAGCAAAACATTGTATTGCTAAGTTACCGCTGCTCAGCCAATGCTTAGTATGATTAGGAAAACTTGCTGCCTTACCCTATACTATGGTTGGGATATCATGTTAATAAAGAAATTGGTTGATATTTATTATTATGATGTTAACTTATATTTGACGAAGGATGGGAGACCGGGCTGCTCCCGCCAGGTGTTTTGTTCCATTCGAGTCACCTAGGTCCCGAGTTCCGGGTATTGTTTTTCTTGGCGAGCGTGCCTAATCGTGTGTGGGATTCTATGGGGTCCCCTTGTCTTACCTACCTAGCTTCAAACAGTTCTAGTGGTGGCCCAAGCTGATTTTACCTTTTGCAAACGTGTTTGTGCTTGGTTGGTACCTGATAACCCACAACTGCAGGGGATCGAGATAGTCTTCGCGAGTAAGAATAACCCAATTTATAGATTCGACTCAAGGGGAGCCAAAGAATATCCACAAGATTTGATAGTGGAGTTGTCAATTCCACCGCACCTGAGATACACTTACTTGCAACAAGATATTAATAGTAACTGCGATATGGAAGTGATGATAGCAACGGAAATAGTGGTGGTGAAATAGCGACAGTAAAATAGCAAAAGCAAACAACTAGTAACCAGCAGAATTAAAACACTGTAGGCTAGGGAGATGGATGGTTGGGCGCTGCATGGATAAGGAACATCATGTATTTAACTTGGGGCAAGGCACACAGAAAAGCAATGATCATCTAGGCATAAATCAAACATCAGGCATGTACCCCACAGGTAGTTGTAAGTGCTTGCAATAAGAACTTGCACAACATCTTTTTTCCTACCATCCCGCTACGAACGGGGCCAAAAGGAACTTATGGAGATTAAGGTGCTCCTGTCAAAGAGCACCGGAACAAAGCATTAATAATAAATGGATACACGGAATCCTCAAACAATAGTCCATCCCCTTTGGTGTCCCAAGCTGTCACCTTTGGGATCGTCGGTTCCGGACTATAACAGGTGCAAACAACTCATAGATAGGATCAAGAACAAAAATATATTCATGCAAACACATAGGGTTCAGATCTGAAATCATGGCACTCGGGCCCAAAGTGACAAGCATTAAGAGCAACAAGTTGAAGCAGAGATGATAAACAACAAACTAGATGATAGGCAACATGCCCCCAACAATCTGATAAACTATTACATGATCTATCTCATCCAATCCCTACCATCCCCTTTGCCTACAGCAGGGAATTACTCACACATGGATGGAGAAGTCATGGAGGGAGGATGTAGTGGTGATGATGATGACAATGGCGATGATCTCCCCTCACCGGAGGCCAAAACAGCCTGCAGATTAGCCCTCCCGGAGAAGAACAGAGGGTGGCGGCGGCTCCGCGACGTGAATTGGGAAAAAGACTTCTGTTTCGGGGTTTCTCCGTCACGGGAATAAATAGGAGCCTCGGTAGGGAACCAGAGGAGGGGGAGGCCCCCAGGCGGCCAGAGGGCGTGGCCCCACCCCTGGCCGCGCCAGGGGGGGCGCCTGGGGCCCCCTTGGCTGCCCTTTGGTCCCACTTCTGGCACAGTGGCCCTTCAGATGCGTGGATTTTCTGTGATTTTTCCTGGAATTTTCTGAGACACCTAAAAATCCATTTTTCCTGCGCAGAATACAACTATACAGGCAGCTCTGCTGAAAACAACGTTAGTCCGGGTTAGTTTCGTCCAAATCATGCAAGAATGAGGGCAAAACAATAGCAAAAGTGTTTGGAAAAGTAGATACGTTTGATACGTATCAACTCCCCCAAGCTTAGCATATTGCTTGTCCTCAAGCAATTCAGTACAACGAACTGAATGCTACAAAGAAAACTTTGACAAACTCTTTTGCTTCAATGAATGTATATAAGCATGTACTACGAAAATAATTTAGCAAGTATCAAAACAATGCTATGAGGACAATGCACGAAGCAATCCTTCTTTCAAGTGATCAATCACAAACAACTAAAAGTAAATAATATGCTACTGAAAATCAAGACAAGATTACAATGCACAAAGCTTGAACATACTAGAGTGGTATTTCGCTAGCCTCCATGAGTGAAGCAAAACATAAATGCAGAAACTCCTCCGGAGTTTTAAAGGAGACTAGAACTAAGAACTTCAGAATAAGTAATACCATAATCATGTAAAAGACAATGTAGTACTTTGGGACAATGCACATTAAACTCAGAATGACAACTATGCTCTCCCAGTTGGTGCTTTGAAGAAAGAAGGTAGAGACTCTCGAACCGTGGAGTTTGATGGAAAGGTTGAAAACCCGTGGTTGGAAGAAAAAACTAAACTTGTACCAGAGCTCTTGGTTTTGAAAAACAGAGATAAAAAGTTTTTGGGAGGTGCATGATTCGTGAACGAATGCTAGTAGACAACTCAATCACCTCTTACGCTAGACATGTTTCGAGGAACGGCTCCCAAGATGGAGACGATCACATCCCCTTAATCTCCTTTGTTTGTCACTGCCAAAGTTTTCTGATTTCTCATAGACAAAGTGTGAAGGAGGGTTTGTTGGTTGTGATTATCTTTTGTGAGCTGGGCGCACTCATGCCAGTCCCTCCTCGTATTAGGGGTTTGCAGATTAGACATGCAATCCCGGAATAAAACATGTCTAACATAAGACGGTCATGAATCACCTACTACTTCCTCATGAGCTGAAGCAGAGGCACAACACAAGAGTGCTTTTGAATGATTTCGAGATGGTACAAGAAAGTCTTCGTTAGGATGGCAGGTAAATACCACATATGAAGGTATGGTGGACTCATATGGAAAAACTGGTTTCAAGGATTTTGGATGCACAAGCAGAAATCCGCTTAGTGCGAGCGAAGGCTAGCAAAAGACTGGGAAGCGACCAACTAGAGAGCAATAACAGTCATAATCATGCAGAGCGACAAAGTAACATTGAATTAAGCATGAAAATGATATAACTATTCTGAAATTCAAAGATCATCAAGGCATAGCAGACTTTTTAGTCTTAAACATGTGTAAGCATGTGCCAAGTCAATCCAAGAATTCTCCAAAGGGAAATACCACTTTAGCATGCCAAACTATGAACAATGCAATGCATGTAAATCATTTCAACAACACATTATGTACTCTAGCTGTTTGGGATTAGCCACAAGGAAAGCATGAACACTGGGCAAGCATTGTAAACATAGAACTATGTCGCTACAAGTCGGTCTCTAAATCATAAGTACAAGCATATGTACAAAAGTAGAAACAAAAATAGTTCATACCGGTTTTTCTTGTTGCATCCCTTTCGTCGAACTTCGTCATAACTGCCTTATCGCTTGCACGGTTGAACGTAGGAAAATATAATCAAGTGCAAATGCCATCACGGACTCGAGTTGAACTCTGCAACAAAGCAAACTAAAGAGAGAAAAGAAAATATTTTTGGATTTTTCAAAAATTTAGCGAAAGAAAAAGAAAAGATAAATCTTTTTGTTGTTTTTGCAAAATAAAAGAACAAAGAAGAATCGGCAAAAACTTCGAAAAGATCAAAGCGAACAAAATGAAAACGGATAATACAATGGAAAGGTGAGAAGGGAACGTACTCCCCCAAGCTTAGGCTTTTGGCCTAAGTTGGTAGCAGCTACTGCCCCCAGGAGCCTCCTGCTCCGGGGCAATGGTAAGTCCAGGAGTCGTATGAGCCCTCCGGTGCGTACATCGAAGTCCTCGGGTCCTCCCATGAGGAAGGCCCTGCACTCCAAGCGGAAGAAGACCCCTCGCCTTTCTTGGTGAAGGTCTCTCCCTGGAAAGGTGTGAACTCACCATGCTCCTCCTCATCGGGCACAACCCCCTCCATGGGGTTATGCGGCTGGTAATGAGCCATGAACTCATCGAACTGAATCTCGTTGAAGGACCATCCGTTCCTGCGAGTGCTATCAAACAAAAGTGGTGCAGGTAGACGGATCTCACGAGTAATGATCCTTTCAAACCTCAAAATATAATCAAGGTTTCCAAACTGAGAAGTCATGGTAACAAACTTATGCCTCTTCATAGCCGCAAGATCGAGACTTGCGTATGAAAAGGGAACATCATCAGGATGTGGGGTGCGCTCAAGAGACTCAAGGATAAGTGTGGCGTAAACGCCACCATATAAATCGCCTTTGTTACCGTTCGTAACAAGGCGCCGAGCAATCAAGGCACCCACATTATACTCGTTCTTATCAGAGAGGGCGTTCGCATAAATAGCGAAATCTGGTGCAGAGCCATTGCTCATGTTGTCGCGAGCTAACACCCCTCTAGCAACAAAATACGCAAAATACCTGAGGTGTGGAAACTGAATGCTGGAAATCTTCATACGCCGAATGTCGGTCTCCTCCTGGCAACAAAGGGAGTTGAAGAGAGTCCTCAACCCAAAAGGTTGCATGGTCATCTTCGTTGTCTGACCAATGTTCGGCACACCTATTATATCACAAAACTGTGCCAAAGACATGGTTATGAGATCATTATAAATTTTGAACTCGACGGTTGTAACAACCCAGATTTCACAAAAATTAAAAATTTTGTTTTCGGTGTGAATTGTTTGATTGTCTGATTTGTTTGCGGTGTTTGCATCCACGATTTATCGATCGGCGATTATTTTCCCCCCTCTTATCTCGTATCGGACGGAGACCGACCCTTGCCACCCTGACACTCGACCTTGCGACACTGGGTTTCTCCCGATCACCGTCGCGAAAACCGCACGAGACCAACCGCAGCTAACAGAACGAAAAACCTCGTTTAATAATTAAACGGATTATTTTTATAGCGCGCCGGAAAGTGTTCTCGGAACGATTCCAGCGCGAGGTGAACGCCGCCGGCTCGACGCGCTGATCGCGCAGTTCGAAGTTTTACCCGAATCGGAGGTCCTGCGGACCCTCGGCGGTCAGAAACGTAAACATCGCGCGTGCAAGAGAAAAACCGGGGATGTTTTTGCAAACTGCTAGCCACCTGGGCTATATAAAGACCACCACACTCCCACCTCTTTCTAGGGTTTCCCTAGCCACAAAATTGCAGCCACCCCCTCCACTTTGCCCCAAAAATAGCCCCATTTTCGCACCAAACCCTAGCCAGATCTGGAAAACCAGTCCCAGGCACTCTGGACCGTCAGATCTGGCGATCCGACGACCCAGAGGCCGCCACGTCAGCTCCCTAGCCCTCTCTCTCCTCTGCCCGTGAAGACCTCCACCGCGCAGCCGCCGCTCCTTTGGATCCCGCCGCCGCCGCCGGCCACCTCTCCTCTTCCTCCCATGCCTCCCCTTTTCCCCTCTTCTCCCCTGACCTCCCTTCTCTTCTCCCCTGCAGCAGGTCCCGCGCCGGAGAGCCGCCAGCCTCCATGGACTCCGCTGCGAGCTCGTTGGCCGCCGGATCCCCCCGCTGCACTCCCTCGTCGGCTGTCGCCGCCCGGAACGGATCCGGCGACCTCGCCGCGCCCCTGTAGTCCTGCGCATCTCGCCCCCAACGCCGGTCACCGGAGCCACGAACGGAGCCGCTGGCAGCCGCCAGCCACGGCCCGAGTCGGCCGGCCTCCAACCGCCTGTGGGCCCCGCGTCCCCCGCAGCCCTGCTGGCCTCCAGCCCGAGTGCCCCAGCCAGGCCGGCCTCTCCAGGCCAGTGGGCCGAGCCCACTAAGGGGTGAGAGCCCAGGTCGCTTTTTTTTTCTTTTGTTTATTTTTCTTATTTTCTGCTAAGTCCTTTAATTTCTGCTGCTGATTCAATTTCGTGAGTAGATTTGTGAGTAATCCGTAGCTCGGATGACGTTGCGCCCAAAAGGAAAATTGTTTAGAATTGTGTGTACTTCAGTTCATATTTTGTGAGCATTTTGATTTGAGGCCATCTTGATGTTGTTAATCTGTGTTTAAGTGGGCATCAGGTCGTTAACTGCTACTAATTGCTGTTAGTGGGTTGTTGCTGTTATTTTATTTCAAGTTTGCATGATGATTGTGACACATCCATGAGGCCTATTGCATTGATTCTTTTTGCGTACTGTTAAGCATCATGTCTACTTCCATTATATGTATTGCATTGTCATGTTTGCATTCCTGGTCATAGTTATTTTTAGCTCCAAAGTTGCTATACCACTGTTTTTGACAGCCACTCTGTTTTTCACTAAGTCTGTAACGTCCCGATGCCATGTTTGCTTAATATCTTTTGATCTATGATGCATATGACCTTGATTCTTGGTTGTACCTGATCACCATCATGTCTAGTTCATGCTCATATATTGCTATGTCATGTTGCTGCACTTTTGCATATAGTTATACCACTGTTTGTACATCATAAAAATAACAGTTTCTGCCCTGTTTTCCCGATTTTCATTAAGTCCTTGACCAGTAATGTTTTATGGCATTTTGCATGAGCTATAATTAGTTGTTCATGATGCCTATTTGCATGATTCTTTTTTCCATGCCTTCCCTGTCATGTATACTTTAATTTCATATCATTTGTGAGCATGTTGGCATTCATTATCCTGTTTATGCAATGCTCTAAAGTGTGCTTCCTAATGTTGGAAGATTGTGCCCTTAACTTGTATTGCTTGTATCTTTTTAACCGTAACTCCGTTTGGGGTGTTCTTTATATGTAACTTGATTAGTTTTTCGTGTACTTTGTGTTTATGCTATTGTTTGCTGCTGTTAACAAATATAAAATATGGTTTAGGGCAAAACAGTACCAAATCTTTTAATTGTCGTGGGGTACTTAGTGGTATGCCATGTTTAGGTTGTGCCTCACTTAAATTGACTAGCATAGATATTTTTTCTTATGCTTCACCTCTTTTCATGTTTGTGTGCTATGCCATGATTGAGTGAGATGCCTTGTTAACAACCTTTGTTGATCACCTGTAGCTAAACAACTTGAACCATCGTAAACGTGCGGTATCGTCGTGTGTGACGAGTACCCCACTTAACCTGTTAGTAACCGCTCTCGACGGTAGGTGCGATGTCTCGTGTTGCCTTCTTGTTGATGCTTGCTCGTGTTTGCCTCGTAGTAATAGAGTGCTTGCTCGTCGATTGCTTTCCAGTGTTTACCGTCTTGTGTGCTTCCGTGGGTACCTCTCGGAGACGATGCGAGCTTGCGATCAACTACACCTTCGGAACCCGACTTATCAACAGGCAAGGACTATGCATTACTTATGATCCATTCTATTTCAACCAGCGGTTTGCATGCTAGTCTAGGATAGGTTCGATGTTTGATCCTACCACATGTTTACAGCCTCTTTCAAACCGATACAGCCATGTCCCCTCCCAGCAAACCATGTACTGCTATGTTACTATTGCTCATTGCTCATCCTCTGCTTAGTATGCATGCTTAGGATGCTAAGATGTTACCCTATTACTCCTTGGTTTGGGCTATCACATTATTATATTGTTGTTGATGATATGATTATTATAAAGTTGGCTATATTCGACGAAGGTTGGAAGGTCTAGGCTATCCCGCCCTGACGCTTTGTTCCATTCGAGTCACCTAGGATCCGAGTTCCGGGTATTGGTTTTAAGACTGAGCGTGCCTAACCGCGTGTGGGATTTTATGGGGTCCCCTTTTCTTACCTACCTAGCTTCAAACATTTCTAGTGGTGGCCCAAGCTGATTTACCATTTGAAACCGTGTGTGTGCTGGTCGGCCGCCAGTAGTTTTCCAACCAACCCGGACCAGTGAGGACATAGTTCCCTTGCTGGCCCATCATGATCGGCTGAGGACCCGGTTTCCCATGTGTGATTAACCGACAATCCAAACCTGGAGTCATACGGTAGAGGCCGATTCGAGAGCGCGGCCGGCTTCTCAGTTGGATGTCGACTCACCGGGGGCCACCCGGATTTGTTCGTTGTTAGTTAGAGGGACCTGTCGTTTCGGATCTCTCGGAACTAAATCATAAAATGGTTGCCTATAATGGGTAGCAATTGAGAGAGATGGGCGTGCGTGCGGAGCCTTGTAATGGGTAGTTGGTACACCCCTGCAGGGTTAAATCTTTTCGAGAAGCCGTGTCCACGGTTATGGACGACTTGAGACCTACTCCTTGTTCATAGACAACAACAACCGAGATAATCTTAATATAACTTGATCAACGTGTGTGTGCCTTGACTGCTTCTTCTTCGTCGGGATGCGAAGAGGAGGACAAGGATATGATAGGTGTTATGCTTGCGTAAGTAGGTGGATAGAAGACTTGTTGGAGGTGATTCCTCATCGAATGCTTGGCGTCTTACCTTACTCTCTAGATCGTTAGACACTTCATAAATGCTAGTGCAGCAGAAACCTCACCACTTACCCCATCCTTACCGTAAACTACTAGTTTTCCTAGAATGACGAGTGATGAATGTCATATGTCGCGGTGGGACCGATATGTGCTTCGTCCCCGGATCTGGATGGAAAAATCTAGATCTGTAACAGTACCGCATATCGGGCCTTACAACGGTTCCAGCATCATGGTTATAACAAAAATTGTTAACAAAGCAGGAGGTAAGCTTTTTGTATTGTACCACACGGCATAATGCTAGCCGTGTCAAACCTGCATTGTCACAAAGGCCATAAAATTCCTCCTTAATTCCTGCAGCTGTAAGAAAATCATCGAACGTATACATCATTGTGCATGCTGGACTTGTGTCTTCCAACAACTCCAGGGGCACATGATCTTCATTGTAGCTCACCCTAACTTCTGAGGGTAAGTAACTCGATCGGAGCGCTCGGGCTTCTTCTTCCCAAACCACCCCTTTGCTTTTCCTAGCAAACTCATTTCTGAAATTTTTTACAATTCACAAAAACAAGGATTTAAACAAGGTGAGTTGAGGCAAACTACTCTACCCACTTACCTAAGGCATAAACTTGTAACAAAACTTTGAAAATAAATTTCTACACATGCATGCAAGCTCATATGAACAACACCAAGAGCTACTAAATACTCACAAATGAAGCCACCAATCAAAAATCTAATTATAGGGGTGAAGGAGTTACATACCAGGGAGTATTTTCTCAAAATCTTAGCTCGAATGATGGGCTGTAGAGAGAGATCGAAAATCGCCTCCAAGAACAGCAAGAACGCAAGAACTGGAGAAGAACTCGTGTTTTTGGAGAGAGCGGAAGAAGGGGGAAGAAGACATACCTGGAGATTGGGCCTGTGGGCCACAGGCGCCTTGTGGGCGCGGCCAGGGGGCAGGCCGCGCCAGCTGGCCGCCTGAGCCACTGGTGGGCCCCCTGGTCAGCCCCAGGTGCCTCTGGGTCACTCCCGGCATGGAAATTTTTATTTTTATTTTTCTGGAATTTTTCTCACAACTTCACCGTTGAAAAAATTTCGGAGTTCAAAAAGCTGCGAAACTTTCTGAAAACTTGGAGCAGTGATTACAGTTGTGAAGCTTCAAAAACATATAAACTTGGTACAGCAAGAAAGATAAAGCTAAAAGAAATGCAAACATAAAAGCCTCTACTTTTTACTTATATAAAACTCATCTAATAGCAAGGTTGATCAAGTCCTACTACCAAACTAGCAATACATAGAGCAAAAAGTTTCACTTACTATGAAGCATTCATGGTACCTTTACTTTAATGGATATTGTCCCCACCATAATGGTTTTGTATTTGTGGTGCACATGTAGAGGACAATCCCACCCACCAATCTTCATGGTCTCGATATTCTCTATAGAGTTGAGGCCATGCCTTTTGTCAATCTTCTTCGGAAAATACACCGTGTGTTA
Organism: Bromus sterilis; assembly: GCA_950022295.1. Lineage (NCBI taxonomy): Eukaryota > Viridiplantae > Streptophyta > Magnoliopsida > Poales > Poaceae > Bromus > Bromus sterilis. The sequence goes on along the minus strand of OX465599.1, from coordinate 273,485,559 downwards.
TTTATCATTCACATTGAAAGTAACCATTCCTTTATTGCAATTAATAATAGCACCTGCGGTGTTAAGAAAAGGTCTACCAAGGATAATAGACATGCTCCCATCCTTGGGCATGTCAAGCACAACAAAATCAGCAAGATTAAACAATTAGCAACTTCAACGGGAACATCCTCACAAATACCAATGGGAACGGCTGTTACTTGTCAGCCATCTAAAGAGAGATATCTGTAGGGATTAGTTTTTCTAAACAAAGCCTCTTGTAAAGAGAAAAAGTCATAACACTCACTCCTGCTCCAAGATCACATAGAGCAGTCTTGACATAATTATTCTTTATGGAGCAAGGAATGGTGGGTATACCTGGATCACGAAGCTTCTCAAGAATCTTGCCGCTAAAAGAGTAATTAGCAAGCATACTAGAGATTGCTTCATTAGGAACTTTTCTTTTATTAGTAACAATATCTTTCATATATCTCGAATAAGGAGGTAACTTAATAGCATCAGTCAAAGGAATTTGAAGAAAAATAGGTTTCATCCACTCACAAAACTTATTGTAATGCCCTTCTTCTTTAGTTTTGAGACACTTACCTGGAAAGGGCATGAGTTTCTGTACCCATGGTTATCTTTCCTTCCCATGTCTTCTTGCGATGAAGTCTTCTCTAGTGTATTTCTTGCTTTTATCGGGTGCTTCTTCTTCTCGAACTTCGGGTGGATCATTCTTTTCAATATCCTGTTCAGGTTCAGCACCATCTTCAGTTTCATCATCGGATGTAGATATACTATTTGGATCATTGGAATTGTCAGCTTCTTTGTGCTTCTTCTTCTTCTTCTTCTTCGGAGAGCTAACAATTTCTTCTTCCTGTATTTGAGAAATCTTGCTCGATCCTCTTCGGATGCCCCTCTGGATAGAGAGGATCTTGAGTGCTAGTTCCCCCTCGAGTTTTAATCCCGAAGGCCTGTATATCCTGTTTGGCATTATTAGCAAGAAAATCTTTTTGCACATTAGAAATTTGATCAAGCTGAGTTAGAACCATATGAAAGTGCTTCACAAGACATTTAACACCATTAACTGTTCTACCTAGAACATCAAGCAAGCTTTTGATAGCAAGAGAATTATCATGCAACTGGCTTTGTATCCTCTCATTAAAGTGATTTTGCTTCATAATGTTATTATCAAGCTCATCTAAACATTGATCAGGAGGCTTACCATGAGGAATGTCACTTGCATTGAAATCTAAAAGAGAGTGTACCTCTACCATTGGAGGGTGAGTGGTAGGCTCACACAACTTCTCAATAGGGGGTAGATTCTTTACATCTTCAATTTTAATACCCTTCTCTTTAATAGACTTCTTCGTTTCTTGCATACCTTCGGGGCTTAGGACAAGCATGCCCCTCTTTTTTGGTGGTGGAGGTGGTTCAGGGACAGACCAATCTTCGTGGTTCTTGGCAATCTTGCCCATTAATTCTTCTGCATCGTCCGGTGTTCTTTTCCTGAAAACACAACCAGCACAACTGTCCAAATAGGATCTAGATTCATCAATTAGACCAGCATAAAATATATCAATTAATTCATTCTTAGGGACTCCATGTACCGGTCTAGCCTGAATCAGACTGCAATACCTCCCCCAAGCTTTAAGGAGGTTCTCATCCTGCAACTGTTTAAAGTTATAAATTCGTCATAAAGCAGCATGTTGCATATGAGCAGGAAAGTAATTATCAACAAAAGAGTGAGCTAAGTCTTGAGGACTCCTAATGGAACCACATGGTAGTGCATCATACCACGCTTTAGCACCTTCCTTTAAAGAGAAAGGAAGAATCTTAGTAACATAGAAGTTTCGTATCTTTTCATCTGTAGTAAACAGGCCACCCAACTAAGTGATTTTGCTCAGGTGTGCAATAGCACCATCATTTTCTCTGCCATAAAATGGGTCAGCTTCAACCATAGATATAAGTGAAAGATCAGCAGAGAAATTATAATCAGGATCATTGATGCATATAGGAGATGTAGAAAATTTAGGATCAGGAACGGTCTTGTTCTTCAAGGAGTGCTTTGCTAGCAGCTTCTTTATAGCAGCAGGGTCGGAATCAGCACATTCATTAAGCTCCCTGCATAAATCATCATCAAGTATAACATAATCGTCCTCAAGGAGTCTCTCCTTAAGGCCAGCAAAATCATAAGTTTTTCCAATAGGGGTTTTGGTAATAGGAATTTCAACTCCCGAGAATCGGGCAGCAGCAGCAATCTGTTCTTCGATAAAAGAACCAAGTGAACCAGTAGTTTCAAAGGTAGTAGAAGCATCATCAAAAGTATCGGACATAGTAACGGATTCAGTAGAAGCATCATGTGGTGGAGGTGAAGCAAACTTACTCAAAACTGAAGGTGAATCAAGTGTAGCACTAGTGTTCAGAACAATACCTTTTCTAGTACGGGATTGTAAGATCGGGACCTTGGGGTCTTCTTTCTTACCCATAGCGGATAAATTGCAGCAGGTAAAATAATTCAAGTAAACTTGTGAATAAAGCTATGCTCCCCGGCAACGGCGCCAGAAAACAGGCTTGATAACCCACAACTGCAGGGGATTCAAATAGTCTTCGCGGGTAAGAATAACCCAATTTATAGATTCGACTCAAGGGGAGCCAAAGACTATCCACAAGCTTTGACAGTGGAGTTGTCAATTCCACCGCACCTGAGATACACTTACTTGCAACAAGATATTAATAGTAACTGTGATATGGAAGTGATGATAGCAACGGAAATAGTGGTGGTGAAATAGCGACAGTAAAATAGCAAAAGAAAACAACTAGTAACCAGCAGAATTAAAACATTGTAGGCTAGGGAGATGGATGGTTGGGTGCTGCATGGATAAGGCACATCATGTATTTAACTTGGGGCAAGGCACACAGAAAAGCAATGATCATCTAGGCATAAATCAAACATCAGGCATGTACCCCACAGGTAGTTGTACGTGCTTGCAATAAGCACTTGCACAACATCTTTTGTCCTACCATCCCGCTACGAACGGGGCCAAAAGGAACATATGGATATTAAGGTGCTCCTGTCAAAGAGCACCGGAACAAAGCATTAACAATCAATGGATACATGGAATCCTCAAACTATAGTCCATACCCTTTGGTGTCCCAAGCTATCACCTTTGGGATCGCCGATTCCGGACTATAACAGGTGCAAACAACTCATAGATAGGATCAAGAACACGAATATATTCATGCAAACACATAGGGTTCATATTTGAAATCATGGCACTCGGGCCCAAAGTGACAAGCATTAAGAGCAACAAGTTGAAGCAGAGATGATAAACAAGAAACTAGATGATAGGCAACATGCCCCCAACAATTTGATAAACTATTACATGATCTATCTCATCGAATCCCTACCATCCCCTTTTCCTACAGTAGGGAATTACTCACACATGGATGGAGAAGTCATGGAGGGAGGATGGAGTGGTGATGATGATGACGATGGCGATGATCTCCCCTCACCGGAGGCCAAAACAGCCTGCAGATTAGCCCTCCCGGAGAAGAACAGAGGGTGGCGGCGGCTCCGCGACGTGAATTGGGAAAAAGACTTTTGTTTCGGGGTTTCTCCGTCACGGGAATAAATAGGAGCCTCGTTAGGGCACCAGAGGAGGGGGGAGGCCCCCAGGCGGCCAGAGGGCGTGACCCCACCCCTTTCCGCGCCAGGGGGCGCCTAGGGCCCCCTTGGCTGCCCTCTGGTCCCATGATACGTCCAAATCGTATCTATAATTTCTGCTTGCTGCATGCCTCTTTTGTGTGATATTTCTATGATATTGATGAACTTCCATACACTTTTGATCATATTTGGTCTAACCTATTAACTCAGTGCAGCCCAGTGCCAGTTCCTGTTTTCTGCTGTTTTTCTATTTCAGGTCTCCCCCATATTAAAAGTGCTCCAAAAATTCGGGTAAAATCCAATAAAAAATCAGCGTGCAGGAAGCTTAGGGAATCACCGGGGGAGGGGGGGCAGAGGGGACCCACCAGGGCCCCAGGCGCCCTCCCGGCGCGCCCTATGGTGGCCCCCTTCGCCTATTTATTCCCCGTGACGCAAAAACCCTGAGACGGGAACCCTTTTTCGCGATCTCTCCTCTGTTCCGCCGCCGCCGCGTTTCGAAGATCGGGAGCAACAGAAGACCTCTTCCTGGCACCCTGCCGGAGGGAGGAACCACCTCCGGGAGCTTCTCCACCACCATGGACGCTTTCCGGATGAACCGTGAGTAGTCCACCTTGGACCATGGGTCTATGATCAGTAGCTATGTGATGTTCTCCTCCCCTCTTTGTTCTTCATGGATTAGACCTCGTGAGCTGTCCTACATGATTGAGGCACTTATGTAATATTTCTGCTGTTGCTATGCTGAGTTTGTTGGGATCCGATGGATTATGAGATTATGTTCAGATTGTGTTTCAGTAATATATTTGATTCTCCTCTTTTATATTTATGTTCTTGAGTAATACTTGCATGTTCTCTATTGCTGTTTATTGCTTTGGCCAAGTAGTAGGTAGTGACTCCAAGAGGGAGCGTTATGCATGATTGTGGGTTCATGCCCCCCGATGACTAGCTTGAGTGACAGAAACATGAGTCTAGGGGATGTACTATTGCACAAGGGGGAAAACAACGGTGCTTGTACTTGTGGGTGCAAGGATTGTTTACTTTACGCAAAGTTCTTTAATGCAATTGTCCGTTGCTTTCAGTTTACACTTTGGTTGGGATTCACAACTTAATACTAGCGAGATGTTCTGGATAGATATCTCAAGGTGAATGATTAGTAGGTAGATGCAGATGGATTTCGGTCTACTTGTCTTGGCGTACCGCCCAAGCTTTTGAGCCTCTTTCTTTCTTCATAGCATAATTAGCATTGGTTTGCGGACATAATCCTGGCAATTTCCCAGATGTAATTTGTTTACCTCGCATGGCTCTTTTATCGTCTTTTATACTCTACCTTAGCATCTTCGCTAAGGGAAATTGTCGTTGTCTACATCTCAACCTTCCACTTTGGGTAACCAACGAGGGGGCATTAATTCGTACCATCGAAAGCAATTTTTGGCACCGTTGCCGGGGACTCCACTCTTCAAGATAGGGGAGTTGCACACTATCTTTTATCTTTGCTTTTTAGTCTTGTTAGTTTACCTTTCAGTTTTTGATTTAGTGTCTTTTATCAAAGATCAAAAAAATAGTTATCTTGCTTGCTGCTACTATGGGTTCCTCTGAGAACACCAAGTTGTGTGACTTCACTAGTGACAAAAACAGTGACTTTATCTGCACTCCTATTGCTACACCTGCTACTTCAGCACCTTCTTATGAGATTAAACCTGCTTTGAAAGATCAATTCTCCGGTGCTAGAGATGATGCTGCTTTGCATTCAAATAATTTTATTGAGCTTTGTGATATGAAAAAGTACAAATAAGTAGATGGTGATATTGTTAATCTTAAGCTTTTTCCTTTCTCCTTGAGAGATGAAGCTAAAATCTGGTTTCAATCCTTGCCTAAGAATAGCATAGACTCTTGGGATAAGTGCAAGGATGTTTTTATTGGGAAGTACTACCCCATGCTAAGATTATCCAATTAAGGAGTTTTATTATGAATTTTAGGCAATTGGATAATGAACACGTTGCCCAAGCTTGGGAACACATGAAATCTCTTGTTAAGAATTGCCCTACGCATGGTTTGACTACTTGGATGGTTATCCAAACTTTTTATGCAGGCTTGAACTTTACCTCGCGGAACTTGCTAGATTCGGCCGCGGGAGGAACCTTTATGTCAACTACACTTGGTGCTGCCAAAAAACTTCTCGATGAGATGATGGTCAACTATTCCCAATGGCACACCTAAAGAGCTCCAACAGGTAGGAAGGTAAACTCTGTCAACGAGACCTCCTACCTAAATGAAAAAGTTGACTTGATTATGTCTCTACTTACCAAGCAATCTCCTATTGATCCTCAAGATGTTCCTTTAAATTCTTTGATTGCTCAAGATCAAGTAGATGTGAACTTTATCTCTAGAAACAACTTCAGCAACAATGCTTATAGGAGTAACTTTGGTAGCAATCCTAGACCGTTCCCCAACAACTATGGGAACAACAACACTTATCCTAGCACCAAAAACTCCACTACTGAATTAGAGAGTATGCTTAAAGACTTTATCACTACCCAAAAAGCCTTCAACAAGAGTATAGAGGAAAAACTAGACAAATTAGATAACCTCTCGTCGAAGGTAGACAATTTAGCCCATGAAGAAGAATTGCTTAAAATTAGAACTTCTCCCCTTGAGGAGAGGAAGGTCACTCCTATGAATGCTATCCAAATACAAATTAATGAAAACATTAGGATGATGGATAAACTCAAAGAGAGATGGGCTAGAGAAAAGGAGGAAGAAGATAGAATTAAGAACCTTCCTACACACCATACCATTGCTACTATCCAAGTGGTTGAGGATATCCAAACTCTTAGCACCCAAAGCACCCCTAGTCCCATAGGACCTATTAATGGTGATGCTATGACCTCAACCGTGGAAGAAGAAACTCCTATGACTATTGAAGCTACCAAACAAGTGAGCCTAAAGGACACCACTACCACTTTACTTGATAGTAGCGACCTTGATTTTGATAATTGCACCCTTTCTGAAGTTATTCGTTTCCTTCACAAGATGTCTAGAGACCCCCACACTAGCACACTTAATCTTGCCTTCACGGAGCATATTACTAATGCTCTCATCAAAGCTAGGGAGGAGAAGCTTAGGAGAAGCCTCCATACCTAGAAAGCTAGAAGATGGTTGGGATCCTATGATTAAAATTAAGTTGAATAACTTCTCTTGCTATGCTTTAAGTGATGTTGGAGCTAGTACCTCCGTTATGCCCAAAAGAATGTATGATATATTTGAATTAAAACCTTTTGATCCTTGTTCTTTTGGTGTTCGTCTTGTCGATTCTTCCGTAAAGAAACCTTTGGGGAAGATAGATGATGTTCTTATCATTGTCAATGACAATTATGTTCCCGTTGATTTTACTATTATGGACATTGAATGTGAACCTTCTTGTCCAATTATTTTGGGACGTCATTTTCTTCGCACCGTGAGTGCTATTCTTGATATGAAAGAAGGGATCATAAGGTTCCAATTCCCTCTCAAGAAAGGGATGGAACACTTCCCTAGGAAAAAGATTAAGTTGCCTTTTGAGTCCGTCACACGGGCTAGTTATTTTCTTGAAAATACTTGATCTATTTGCATTAAGCCTAGCTAATGGATTTAAAGAAGCGCTTTCGGGAGGCAGCCTGCAACGAATTTAGGATTTCCTTTTTGTTTTTCTTCTGTTTTTAGTGGTCTTGATCATTGTTACTACTGTAGCAACATCATTGTATCTTTACTTTTCAAGCTTTGTGCCATTTATAGCCTCATATGACAAGGGAAGTGAAAGTTGTGACATGCTGTCCAGAAAACAGAAAACAACATGCTCTATACAATTAAGGAACTTTCGTATGTTCTGAGTTTTTTTATTTGAGTTGCAGAAGTATCCCTAAAAAATTCTTTTCTACCTGCTGGACTGTTTTTCACAGATTCTGTCATGTTTTGCCTTTTCTTTGTTTTGCAAACCTTAAGCTTGCTTTTTCTTTGCAAAAACTTTTTGGAATTCTTGAGAAACAGTAGATCTTCAAGAATATCTTTATTTCCAGTAGAGAAAAATTTATTTTATTATGGGTACTAACCTCGCTAATCAGATTATGATGAGTTATGTATGAAGGGAGTTTTCAAGTGTGCGAGGGAAGATGATGAAAGAAGATTCAGGAGTGTCAAGCGCTCAAGCTTGGGGATGCCCCCATGCATCCCCAAGAAATATTCAAGGAGACTCAAGTGTCTAAGCTTGGGTATGCCCCCGTGCATCCCCTTCTTCATCAACAATTATCAGTTCGTCTCTCGCTTCACTATATTTTTATCACTTCATGCGTTATGTGCTATGCTTGGAGCTGTTAGAGAGATAGATTTAGACACGGTTTCAATCTCATATGTAATCTCAAACTCTCTCAGTTAGCTCTCCGTATAGGTCTCTGTTCCTCTCCCGTGTTCGTCTCTGTTCCTCTTGTAAACTCACGGCAGGTTGAGCCTCCTATAAATATACACCAGCGGCTCTCCATGGAGAGTAAGGAACGCTTCCACAAATCGATCTATTATTTCATGGTAATCAGAGCCAACCTCTTCCCTATCATCTTGCTACACGAAAGAATCGCCAGATCGTCATGTCGTCCTCCTCGGCTGCCATCGTCCTCAACCTGGGCGTTTCACCAACCGAGAAACTGACGAGGGGAAACTTTCTCCTCTGGAAGGCCCAAGTTATGCCGGCTCTGCGAGGCGCGCAGGTGACCGGACTGCTTGATGGCACGGACGCCGCACCACCGAAGACGGTGGAAAGTCTACAGGCGGACAAGACTACATCCCAGGGGCCAAATCCCCTATACGGCGCGTGGCTATCGAAGGATCAGCAGGTTCTAAGCTACCTTCTGAATTCCCTCTCCAAAGAAATCCTCGCACAAGTAATCGGTAAAGAGAATACCTTTGATCTCTGGACATCAATCACCGCTCAGTTTGCTTCGCAGTCTCGATCTCGGGTGACGAATCTGAGGATTTCAATTGCCAACACGAAGAAAGGAACTATGTCCAGCCATGCCTTCATTGCCAAGATGAAAAGTTTGGGGGATGAGCTTGCTGTTGCTGGCCGTCCAGTCCCAGACGTAGAGATGGTCGACTACATAATTGCGGGACTAGACCGTGAATACGACCCCATCGTGGCTGCTATTGGAGCTATCAAGGAGACTATCTCTGTTGATGATTTATTCTCCCAGATTATCTCTTTTGACCAGCGCATCGAGATGCTTGGAGACAACTCTGGAGGTTTTAAATCCTCTGCTAATATGGCCTATAGAGGGCGCGGGCAGAGATCCCGTGGCAGAGGGCGAGGACGAGGGAACAGGGGGCGCGGACGAGGAGATCGCCCAGATCGACCCCCATCTATAGGCGGCGGTGGCTACCGTGGCCGTCCACAGCAACAACATCAGCAGAGAGCACGCGAAGATGTGGCCTGCCAAATCTGCATAAAATATCATCCAGGAGGCGCAAGGTTATGCTGGTGGCGCTATGAGGAAGATGACTATGAAGAAAAAGGAGCTAATATAGTCACTAATAATTCTTATGGCATAGATACTAATTGGTATGCACATAGTGGCGCAACAAATCACATTACAGGAGAGCTTGATAATTTGACAACACGACAAAGGTACACGGGAGGTGATCAAGTACATACGGCAAGTGGTTCAGGTGTGAAGATTAGCCATATTGGTAATTCAATTGTTCGAAATCCCATGAAAAATTTGTGACTCAATGATATTCTTCATGTTCCACATGCCTCCAAAAATCTTCTCTCTGTTCATCTATTTACCCGTGATAACCGTGTCTATTTAGAATTTCACGCATATTTTTTTCTCATCAAGGACTCGACAACGAGGAAGATACTTCTTAAAGGGAGATGCGTTGGTGGTCTTTATCCTCTTATATCTTCAATGGATGGGTCAAATAAGCAAGCATGTGTCGCCACCAAGCCTTCTTCAGCTCAGTGGCATAGTCGTTTAGGTCATCCTTCATTAGTTATAGTCAAGCAAGTCATTAGCAAAAATAAACTCCCTTATTCCCATAAGTCTAGTGTTGCGTCAGTTTGTGATCCATGTCAACAAGCTAAGAGTCATCAGCTGCCATATCCAATTTCTACCAGTGTCTCCACTGCTCCTTTACAACTTGTATTCTCAGATGTTTGGGGGCCAGACCCTACATCCGTTGGGAGATATTCCTATTATGTAAGCTTTATTGATGATTATAGCAAATTCTCATGGATCTATCTCCTAAAGAAACGGTCTGATGTGTTTCAAGTTTTCTCAAATTTCCAGAATCTTGTTGAACGAAAATTTAACACAAAACTTCTTGCTATGCAAACAGATTGGGGAGGTGAGTATGAAAAGCTAAATTCTTTTTTTCGAAAGATTGGCATCTCTGATCATGTCTCATGTCCACATGCACACCAGCAAAACGGGTTCGCGGAAAGAAAACACCGTCATATTGTTGAAGTAGGACTAGATCTTCTAGCAAATGCTTCCATGCCACTCAAGTTTTGGGATGAAGCTTTTTTGACTGCCACATATCTTATAAATTTACTACCTAGTAAAGTTATAAAATTTGAAACTCCTATTACACGTCTTTTCGGTGTCATACCTGACTATAAATCCCTTCGAGTTTTTGGGTGTGCATGTTGGCCAAATCTGCGACCATACAATACTCGTAAGCTTGCTTTCCGTTCCACCAAATGTGTTTTTTAGGATATAGCCCCCTTCACAAAGGTGTCAAATGTCTTGAAGTATCTACAGGAAGAATATATATATCTAGAGATGTCGTATTCGATGAGTCTATTTTTCCTTTTGCCTCTCTTCATCAAAACGCCGGAGCCCTCCTTCGAAAAGAAATTCTTTTACTCCCTGAAAATCTTCGCAATTTTGATCATGGAGGCGACAATTGTATTACTAATAATATAGCTGACTCTCCTCCCAGTACTACCTTGGTGAATGTGCAGGTTGCAGAAGAAAACGATGCACAAAACAGATTTGAAAACGGAGTTGAAAATGATCAAAATTTGGGTGAAGATGAGCCAATATTTCATGTTGAAGAGGAAGAAGGAGCTGGCGCAGCTATCGAAGACGATATGCCTTCACCTGGCACACCTGCGCGTCCAGCAGTCTCGGATCGTGGGCGTACAGTGCATGCGGCAGCAGATGATGCTTTGGATCACGGGCGGACTGCACGTACAGGAACATGTTTTCTCCACTCAGCGTCCACACCAACAACAGGGGATTCTTTCTCCCAACCAGCACACAGGACGCGCAGGACCTGTTCGACAGCGACATCTAGCCACAAGGGATCTTCTGTGGCTGATTCAACACCAAACAGTGACAGCACCGGACCTTCTGCGCCAATTGCTGAATTTCCTCCTGGATCTTCTACGGATGATGTCGTTGGTGCATCTCCTGTACAGCAGGGATCACCCAATGCACAGAAAAATTTAGTGGCACCTCAAAACCTTCTTCGTACCATGACCAGACTACAGAAAGGTATAAGAAATCCTAAAATACGTACTGATGGAACTGTACCGTATGGTATGATTTATGTCATAGGAGAACCAACAAGGTTCAAAGATGCATTTGAGGATCCTAAGTGGAAAAAATCTATGGATGAGGAATACTCTCCTCTCATGAGAAATAAGACGTGGCATCTCGTACCTCAGCAGCAAGGTAAGAATATTATTGACTGCAAGTGGGTGTATAGAATCAAAAAGAAGGCTGATGGTTCTATTGATATATATAAAGCGTGTTTAGTAGCAAAGGGATTTAAACAACGCTATGGTATAGATTATGAGGATACTTTTAGTCCAGTAGTAAAGGCGGCAACTATAAGACTTGTTTTATCTATTGTTGTGTCAAATGGATGGAGTATGAGACAGCTAGATGTGCAGAATGCGTTCTTACATGGTGTTCTGGAAGAGGAGGTTTATATGCGCCAACCACCAGGATACGAAAATCAGAAAACACCCTATCATGTGTGCAAACTGGATAAAGCTCTTTATGGACTCAAGCAGGCACCGAGAGCATGGTACTCTAGATTGAGTTCCCAACTGAAGCATCTTGGTTTTGTTGCTTCTAAGGCTGACACCTCATTGTTCATTTATAACAAGTCAAGTATAGTCATGTTTGTGCTCATTTATGTTGATGATATCATCGTAGCAAGCTCTTCACAAGATGCTACTAATACACTTCTGCGAGATTTGAGTTCAGAGTTTGCTTTGAAGGATTTGGGGGATCTACATTTCTTCCTTGGCATTGAGTTTAAGAAAGTTCAAGATGGTATAATGTTGAATCAGGAAAAGTATGCATCTGAACTTCTAGATCGCATGGGAATGAAAGATTGCAAACCTTCTGCTACACCATTGTCCTCTTCAGAAAAACTTTCAGCTCATGAAGGTGAACTACTTAAGGAAGAAGACAGTACAAAATACAGAAGTGCGGTAGGAACTTTGCAATACTTGACTCTCACTCGGCCTGATATATCTTTTGTTGTTAATAAAATCTGCCAGTATTTGCATGTTCCTACAACCGCTCATTGGACTATTGTCAAAAGAATTGTTCGATATATTAAACATACTGCTGGCATTGGACTCCATATCAGAAAATCTAAATCCACTCTTGTTAGTGCCTTTTCGGATGCTGATTGGGCAGGATGTAGTGATGACAGAAAGTCAACTGGAGGTTTCGCAGTGTTCTTTGGATCTAACCTTATTTCTTGGAGTGCTAGAAAACAAGTCACTGTCTCAAGATCAAGTACAGAGGCTGAATATAAGTCACTTGCCAATGCTACTGCTGAAATTATCTGGTTAGAGTCATTGCTTCAAGAGTTGGGATTTAAATTGGATCGTGTGTCCTGTCTTTGGTGTGATAATTTGGGAGCTACTTATCTTTCTTCCAACCCTGTTTTTCATGCTAGAACAAAGCACATTGAAATTTACTTTCACTTCGTGAGAGAAAGGGTTGAAAGTAAGAAGCTAGAAATCAGGTTCATTCCTTCAAAGGATCAAGTTGCAGACGGTTTTACCAAGGAACTTCCTGTCAAGTTGTTTGAAGAATTCAAGAGGAATTTGGGTGCAGGGTAGTTGAGATTAAGGGAGGGTGTTAGAGAGATAGATTTAGACACGGTTTCAATCTCATATGTAATCTCAAACTCTCTTAGCTATCTCTCCGTATAGGTCTCTGTTCCTCTCCCGTGTTCGTCTCTGTTCCTCTTGTAAACTCACGGCAGGTTGAGCCTCCTATAAATATACACCAGCGGCTCTCCATGGAGAGTAAGGAATGCTTCCACAAATCGATCTATTCTTTCAGGAGTGTCTCGCTCTTAGGTTTTATTTTTAGTTTTATTATCTTTGCTTTCTGTTCATAACAAGTTACAACCCAGATTTCTTTGTGTGAGAGAGAAACACGCTCCACTTCCAAATCTAGAACACAACATAGGATTTTTCATGCTTATCTTTGTTGTGTGTGTTCTTTATCTTTTCATAGCTACTTTCATGTTTTGCTATTAGTTTACATGTTTATTGTTTCAAAGAGCTTTTGTTTAGTTTGTTGCTGGAACTCTCTTGAGTTTTCATGTTTATCTTGTTTAGAGAGTTTGCCCGTTGCACTGAGTTTTGTGTCTTGACTTGAAGTAGGTAATTGAGGTTGCTATTCTTTTTTAGTAGTAACTTACAATAGTTTTGAGGTATTTTTTTGAGTAATGTTTGGACTTTTGGTGTCAAGAGATTTAGCCTATTAGTGATAGATGTCGTATTTTGGGCAATCCGTGTTTATTTTCAAAACCTATAAAATTAGTTGAGAACTTTAGCTACTAGATGGATCACTACTCTTCTGAGGGGTCGAATATTAGAGTACACTCACGTACCATGAGTCGAGGATGCGCAAGGATAACCAAACCCCCATACACTCTTCCTCGGGTACTTTTCTCTTTGTTAAACCTCCTTATTAGATTGAGAGTTACCGATAATAAGTGCATGAGTTCTTCGGACTAATGTGAGTATTCGAAAGTTGACACTTCCACCTTCCCATATTTTTCTAGCCTCTCCTGTGCCGTGCATTGATTTCTTCTCACTCCGAGAGTTGACGTCCACCTTCGTTGGTACATCCAAACCATTGGCATGATACGCTCTGTAATCATAAACCTCCTTATATCCTTCCTCAAAACAGCCACCATACCTACCTATCAAGGCATTTCCATAGCCTTTCCGAGATACATTGCCATGCAACATCCACCTTCTCATGACTTGATATTCATGTCTTACATGCTACTTGCTTGATCGATGAGCCGCATGCTAGTTGGGCCTTTCCCTAATCATTGCTACATGACGCGCTAGTATCATTGCATATCCTGCTACACTGGCAGAGGCATACATTTGCATACATCATGATAGTTACATCTTCTTTATGATTTGAGTACTTTGTAAAGTGTGAAAGATCTTCTATACTTTTTGTAATATATAGAGTATTCCCCTAAAGTGAGGAAAAGATCCCAAAGTGGACAAATCAAAAGATCCCAGAGAGGACATATGAGAGAAATAGAAAGAGCCATTGAGGCCACCAAGAAAATACAAAAAAATAGAAAAAAGAGAAAAAGAAATAAAAAGAGAGTAGGGCGCGCACTACTATTCCTTTTGAGAGATCCAAACTCGTACTCCCTCTTATATCTTGTACTCCATAGAGATTATCATTTATGCATATAGCTATGTGGGGACCTTCACACTATAGAACTTGGCTTGTATATTCCAATGATCAGCCTCCTCAAATGAGCTCTAGGTCTTCTTCAGCAAGCAAGTTGGATGCACCCCCACTAGTTTCATTGGAGAGCTTACCTTAGCTCATATGTGCATCCGTTGCATGGAAATCCCTACTCCTCACATCATATCTATCATTTGGCTTTCTCTCGCCTATGATTGTCCTCATTGATGTGAGCCTTTCACACCTTTTTGTCTTCCTCCTCCACCATATTCTCTCTTTGCCATCCTAACTGTCAACTTTCTTGCTTACGCTCATCCATTGCATGAGTGCTCGAAATGTCGAAAAGGAGTGGATCATTTTGACTTGTACCTAGCTAGTGGTCTGGGGATGAGTCAAGATAAGATTCCAAAGAAGACCAAGTGTGAAACTTTAGTAGATTAAGTTCTCAACACAAAAATACTTTTTTATCGTATATCTCTATCCCCTTTCTTGCACGCAAACACCATTTGGAGACATTCGAGTCACGGGCAGCGAGAGCTCTTGCACCTTTATGTTATTATATTGCTTATTTCAATACTAAATATGGAGTCTTGCCTATTATGACTTGAATTGAATTACATGTCTTGATTTCTTTACTGAAAAGTTCTTTTATGGTTGTTAGCATGTCACCACAGAAATTATGCTTTTATCATTTACCTACTCGAGGACGAGCAGGAATTAAGCTTGGGGGTGTTGATACGTCCAAAACGTATCTATAATTTCTGCTTGCTCCATGCCTCTTTTGTGTGATATTGCTATGATATTGATGAACTTCCATACACTTTTGATCATATTTGGAGTAACCTATTAACTCAGTGCACCCCAGTGCCAGTTCCTGTTTTCTGCTGTTTTTCTATTTCAGGTTTCCCCCATATTAAAAGTGCTCCAAAAATTCGGGAAAAATCCAATAAAAAATCAGCGTGCAGGAAGCTTCGGGAATCACCGAGGGGGGCCAGAGGGGACCCACCAGGGACCCAGGCGCCCTCCTGGCGCGCCCTAGGGTGGGGCCGCGCCAGGTGGCCGCCTGGACCCCTGGTGGGCCCCCTGGCTGCCCCCCCCTTCGCCTATTTATTCCCCGTGACGCAAAAACCCCGAGACGGGAAACCTTTTTCGCGATCTCTCCTCTGTTCCGCCACTGCCGCGCTTCCAAGATAGGGAGCACCAGAAGACCTCTTCCTGGCACCCTGCCGGAGGGAGGAACCACCTCCGGGAGCTTCTCCACCACCATGGACGCTTCCCGGATGAACCGTGAGTAGTCCACCTTGGACCATGGGTCTATGATCAGTATCTATGTGATGTTCTCCTCCCCTCTTTGTTCTTCATGGATTAGACCTCGTGAGCTTCCCTACATGATCGAGGCACTTATGTAATATTTCTGTTGTTGCTATGCTGAGTTTGCTGGGATCCGATGGATTACGAGATTATGTTCAGATTGTGTTTGAATAATATATTTGATTCTCCTCTTTTATATTTATGTTCTTGAGTAATTATTGCATGTTCTCTGTTGCTGTTTATTGCTTTGGTAAAGTATTAGGTAGTGACTCCAAGAGGGAGCGTTATGCATGATTGTGGGTTCATGCCCCCCGATGACTAGCTTGAGTGACAGAAACATGAGTCTAGGGGATGTGTTGTTGCCACAAGGGGGAAAACAACGGTGCTTGTACTTGTGGGTGCAAGGATTGTTTACTTTACGCAAAGTTCTTTAATGCAGTTGTCCGTTGCTTTGAGTTTACACTTTGGGTGGGATTCGCAACTTAATACCAGCGAGATGTTCTGGATATATATCTCAAGGTGGATGATTAGTAGGTAGATGCAGATGGATTTCGGTCTACTTGTCTTGCCGTACCGCCCAAGCTTTTGAGCCTCTTCCTTTCTTCATAGCATAATTAGCATTGGTTTGCGCACATAATCCTGTCAATTGCCCAGCTGTAATTTGTTTACCTCGCATGGCTCTTTTATCGTTCTTTGGGAGAGAGACATCACTAGTGAACATCATAGGACCCCGGTCCATATTTCAAATACTGTTTACACCCTCTATCAATTTACTGCTTTATTTATCTTTCCGTTGCTATCACTATCATTATTATCCCATGCGTTTTATCCTTTGTAAACAACAAGGCCGGAGGGATTGACAACCCCTTTGTACTCGTTGGGAGAAAAGTTATTTGCTGTGTGTGCAGGTCTAGGTGAAGTAAGCAGTCTTAGGTTGTGAACGACGCCATTGTTCAATTCACCACCTTCTTGTATCTGTTGGAGTCCTACCGGTTCGATACTCAACCTTAGCATCTTCGCTAAGGGAAATTGCCGCTGTCTACATCTCAACCTTCCACTTTGGTTAACCAACGAGGGGGCGTTAATTTGTACCATCAGATGTCCGGATCAATCCAATACGCATCTACTCATCTAGCCTTGCGAGAGCTCGCCTTGGCCTCCACTGTAATCGCCCCCTCACGCAATAATATCGAGCAGGAAGTGCTTCTCCTGTTAGCCGACGAGTATCGTCCAACCTGTGCCTTCTCTATGACTAACCCTGGGTCCCTGACCATGGGATTTGCCGGGGCTGATCCCCGTCAGCAGCTCTGCTGAAAACAACGTTAGTCCGGGTTAGTTTCGTCCAAATCATGCAAGAATGAGGGCAAAACAATAGCAAAAGTGTTTGGAAAAGTAGATACGTTTGAGACGTATCAGTACCCCAGCAGTTTTCGAAACAACCCGGACCAGTGGAGACATGTTTTCTCTTGTTGGTCCACCCCAGGGAGCTAGGAGGTTGTCCACATAGTTTGGGCAACTAACCCGACCTCGTCCAGACGGTAGAGGCCGATTCGAGAGCGCGGTCGGCTTTTGAGTTGGATGTCGACTCACCGGGGGCCACCCGGAATTGTGTTGGATATGTGCCCTAGAGGAAAATTAATAAAGATATTTGTCACATATCTGTTTGTTCATAATACGTTATATATTGTGCTAGAACTGTATTACGCGGAAACATTAATACAAGTGTGATATATAACAACCTGGTCCCTAGTTAAACTCAGGCATACTAGCTCATTGGGCAATTGATGATCAAGGTTTCCTGATCATGAGAACATAATGGTCTATTGACAATGAGGTCATATCATTAGGAGAATGATGTGATGGACGCACACCCACCTTAAGCATTGCAGTGTGATCAAGTCACATAAGTTCAGCATTGCGATGACTTAATAACATAGTGACTGAATCCTTAGACCGTGATGGTCATACATAATTGCTATCTATTAGGATGCTTTGAGTGCATTAACCGTTACACTGAAACATGGTAACTGAAAAGGTGTATCTTGGGTATTCCGAAGTAGATATGTTGAGGAGTATGAAATAGATCAGAGCGGGATTTGTCAATCCGAGTGACGGATAGGTACTCTGGGCCCACTCGGTGGTGTTGCATCAATAGCTTGCAAGCAAGTGACTAGGTCACAAGAGATGTAATATTCACAGACGAGTAAACATGTTATGTCGGAGACGAGGAAGAACTAGGTATTGGATACCGACGATCATACCTCGGAAAAACATAGTACCGAAGCACAAAGGGATCAAGTCATATTGTTAACGGTTCAACAGCGATGAAGTTTATTCGATGGAAGCGTAGGGGCACATCAAGGATTGTAACCAGATCCCACATGATGGTCATTGGTCAGAGAGTGTCTCGATCATGTCTACTGTTTCCCGGACCGTAGGGTGTCACACTTAAGGGCAATCGATGCATTAAGGATTGATTCGGGATCATTGGTGAAAAGAGAGAAAACACCGCAAATGTACCGGAAGGTTTCGGAAGCTGTTCCGGATATTTTGAAAGGTTCAAAATAATATATATTGATGTTTAAATATTTTTTATTATTTAATTGGCAGAATTAAATATTAAAAATGATTTAAAAATTAATTATAAAGGAGAAAAAGGCATATGGGCCTTAAAAGGCCCATGAGGGGAAGGGGGAGCCTCCCCCTTGGGCTAGGCGCCAAGGGAGGGGCCCATGCCCCCCCATGGCCGGCGCACTCCCCCCCTTGTGGGGTTTAGTCCCACTTGGGGAGGGGAGGAGAGTTCCCCCCCTCCTTGGCCTATAAAAGGAGGGGTGGGGTGCCTTTTCTCAACACAACATTGAGTTCTTTCTCTCTCTCTTTCTCCGACCTAGAGCGGACTCCCCTTGTTTGGAGTTTGCACCTGGTTGGGGGGTTTCACCATCATCCGGACGCCGTCGCGCTGCCGGAATCGGGATCCGGATCAATCTTCTTTCCGCTGCTCTTCTGGTTCGGAGCCCGGAGGGACATCGGTGAGGATAGTTCTCACTCCTCGTTGGTTACCCCAAGTGGAAGGTGAGATGTAGCGTAGCAGCAAATTTCCCCTATGTAGAGGATAGGGTTTGTCTCCCGTAGGACTCGCAGAGATACAAGAAGGTGGTAAAGTGAACAATGGCGCCGTTCACAACCAAGGGTTGCTAACTTCACCTGGACCTGCACACAGATACAAATAACTTTGCTCCCAACGAGTACAGAGGAGTTGTCAATTCCTCCGGCCTTGCTGTTTACAAAGGATCAATGCAAGAGATAATAATAGTGGCAACTGAAAGTAAAGACTGAAAGTAAATTGAGGGTGTAAACAATGATATGAAGATGGACCGGGATCCCGTGATTTTCACTAGTGATGTATCTCTCTCCCAAAAGACGATAAAAGTGCTAGCGAGGTAAACAAATCACAGTTGTGCAATTGACAGGATTATGAAGGCACCGCAATGCTAACTATGCTGCAAAGAAAGGAAGGGCTCAAAAGCAATGGGCAGTACGCCAAAGTAAGTAGACCGAAATCCATCTACATCTACTATGAATCATCCACCTTGAGATATCTATCCACAACATCTCACTGGTATTAAGTTGTGAATCCCACCCAAAGTGTAAACTCAAAGCAACAGACAACTGCATGAAAAGAACTATGCATAAAGTAAACAATCCTTGCACCCGCAGGTACAAGCACCGTTGTTTTATCCCTGGTGGCAACAGCAAATCCCTAGTCTCATGTTTCTATCAGTCAAGCTAGACATCGAGGGGCTGAACCCACAATCGAGCATAATGCTCTCTCTTGGAGTTGCAAATAAAATACTTGGCCAAAGCAAATACCGCAATGGAGAACATGCAAGAATTTACTCAAGAACAAAATATAAAAGAGAAGAACCAAATATATTACTCATCACAATCTGAACATAGTCTCATAATCCATCAGATCCCAACAAACTCAGCATAGCAACAGCAGAAATTACATAGATGCCTCGATCATGTGAGGCAGCTCACGAGGACTCGAAAGTGGAGGCACAAAAGAGGGAGAGATAGATCACATAGCTACTGGTCACGGACCCATGGCCCAAGCGAAACTACTCACGGTACACACAGGAGGCGTTCATGGCTATGGAGGGTCTCCAGGAGGGGGTAGCTTCTCCCGGCAGGGTGCCGGAGCAGCTTCTCCAGGCAGCCCCGATCTAGAAACGGCGGCGGTGGCGGAACAGAGGCAAGATCGCGAAAAAAGGAGTAAATATAGGCGAAGGGGGGTGTCGAGGGGACCCACCAAGCAGCCAGGAGGCCTCCTGGCGTGGCCTAGGGTGGGGCCGCGCCAGGGACCCTCCTGGCCTCCTGGTGGTGGCCCCCTTCGCTCCTTTGGTGTTTCCGGAAGCTTCCGTGACGCTGATTTTTTATCTGATTTTTCCGGATTTTTTGGAGCACTTTTAATGGTCAGAAAACCTGAAATACAAAAACAGCAGAAAACAACAACTGGCAACTGGGTGCACTGAGTTAGTAGGTTAGTCCAAATAGGTTCAAAAGTGTATGAAAGTTCAAGCAAAATATGGCAAAGTCACACAAAACATGCATGGAACAAGCAGAAATTATAGATACGTTTGGGACGTATCAACATCCCCAAGCTTAATTCCTGCTCGTCCTCGAGTAGGTAAATGATAACAAGCATAATTTCTGTGGTGACATGCCACACAACCATAAAAGGAATTTTAAGTAAAGCAATCAAAGCATGCAATTCAATTCAAGTCTTAACAAGCAAGAGTCTATATTAGCATTGGCACAAGCAACAAAAGAACAAAAGCTGCAAGAGCTCTCGCTGTCCGTAACTCGAATGTCTCCAGATGGTGTTTGCGTGCAAGCAAGGGATAGGGAAATACGAGAGAAAAAATAAGGTTGTTGAGAACAACTATCTACTAAAGTTTCACACTTGGTCTCCTTTGGATTCTTATCTGGACTCGTCCCCAGACCACTAGCCAGGTACAAGTCAAACTGATCCACTCCCTTTCGATATTTTGAGCACTCATGCAATGGATGAGCGTGAGCAAGAAAGTTGACACCTAAAAGGCGAAACAGAAAGAAGGTGGAGGAGGAAGAAAAAAAGGTGTGAAAGGCTCACATCAATGAGGAAAATCATAGGCGAGAGAAGGCCATATGATAGATATGATGTGAGGAGTAGGGATTGCCATACAACAGATGCACATGTGAGCTAAAATCTCTCCAAGGGAACTAGTGGGGGTGCATCTAACTTGCTTGCTCAAGAAGACCTAGAGCTCGTTTTGAGGAGGCTCATCATTGGAATATACAAGCCAAGTTCTATAGTGTGAAGGGTCCCCACATAGCTATATGCATGATGATGATCTCTATGGAGTACAAGGGATAGGATATGAAGTACTAGTGTGGATCTCTTAAAAGGAATAGTAGTATGCCCCCTTCTCTCTTTTTATTTTTATTTTCTCTTTTTCTCTTTTATTTTTTTATTTTTTTGGTGGCCTCAATGGCTCTTTCTATTTAACTCTCATTTGTCCTCTTTAGGATCTTTTAATTTTGTCCTCTTTGGGATCTTTTCCTCACTTTAGGGGCAATACTCTATATTTTACAAGAATATAGGATATCTTTCACACTTTACAAAGGTACTCACATAAAGAAAATGTAACTATCATGATGCAAATGTATGCTTCTGCCAGGACAGCAGGATATGCAATGATACTAGCGCGTCATGTAGCAATGATTAGGGCAAGGCCCAACTAGCATTCGGCTCATCGATCAAGCAAGTACCATGTATGACATGAAGATCAAGTCATGAGAAGGTGGATGTTGCATGGCAATGTATCTCGGAAAGGCTATGGAAATGCCTTGTAGGTAGGTATGGTGGCTGTTTTGAGGAAAGATATAAGGAGGATTATGATGATAGAGCGTATCATGCCAAGCGTTTGGATGCACCGGCGAAGTATGCGCCAACTCTCGAGGTGAGAAAGGGCAATGCACGGTACCGAAGAGGCTAGAAAAAGTATAGGTGGGTGGAAGTGTCAACTTTCGAATACTCACATTAGTCCGAAGAATGCATGCACTTATTATCGGTAACTCTCAATCTAATCAGGAGGTTCACAAAGAGACAGGTACCCCGAGGAGGAGTGTATGGGGGTTTGGTTATCCTTGCGCATCCTCGACTCATGGTACGTGAGTGTACTCTAATATTCGAACCCTCCAGAGGTTAGTGATCCATCTAGTAGCTAGAGTTCTCAACAGGGGTTTTTGGTTTTTGAAAAACACACGGATTTCCCAAAATACGACATCTATCACTAATAGGCAAGAGCTATTGACACCATAAGTTCAAACATTACTCTAATCAATACCTCAAAACTATTGCAAGTTACTAGTACAAAGAGAAAAGCAACTTCAACTACCTACTTCTAGTCAAGACACAAAACTCAGTGCAACAGGAAAACTCTCTAACAAGATAAAACATGCAACCTATAAAAAGTTCAACCTAAAACAAAAGAAAATATCTAGAAAAACTAAAGCACTACAACTAAACAGAGCAGCAGTTAAGAAAAGAAAAAGAACAGCTGACACCTAAAAGAATAAGCATGCAAATCCTATGAGGAGTTCTAGTTCAAGCGGAGCGTGAATCTCTCCCGCACAAAAGAGTAAGCTGGGATCTAACTTGTCACTACAGCAAACAAAGCAAAAGAAAACTAAAAACAAAACCTAAGAGCGAGACGCTCCAAGAAAAGCACATAACGCATGAAGTGATAAAAATATAGTGCAACGAGAGACGAACTGATAATTGTTGATGAAGAAGGGGATGCACGGGGGAATCCCCAAGCTTAGACGCTTGAGTCTCCTTGAATATTTATTGGGGGTCCATATGGGCATCCCCAAGCTTGAGCGTTTGACCCTCCTGAATCTTCTTTTATCATCCTCCATCGCGCACGTGAAAACTCCCTTCATACATAACTCATTGTAGGCTGATTAGAGAGGTTAGTACCGTAATAAAATAATTTTCCTCTATAGAAAATAAAGATTTCCAGGAAGAGCTACTGTTTTCCAAGATTTTCAAAAGGTTTTTGCAAAGAAAAAGCAAGCTTAAGGTTTGCAAAAGTGAAGAGAGACAAAACGTGGCAGAATCTGTGAAAAACAGAACAACAGATAGAAACGATTTTTTTAGGGATACTTCTGCAACTCAAATCAAAAAACTCAGAACATACATAAGTTTCGTAATTGTATAGAGCACGCTGCGTAAAACTTTCAGCTCAAAAATATGAACTGGGATTTTTCTCTGATTTTTCTAGTCACGAGGACAGAATCTGTTTTCTGGACAGCATGTCACAACTTTTACTTCCCTTGCCGTATGAGGCTAAACTTGGCACAAAGCTTGAAAAGAAAAGATACAATGATGTTGCTACAGTAGTAACAATCATCAAGACCACTAATAACAGAACAAAAACAAAAAGAAAAACCTAAATTCGTTGCGGGCTGCCTCACGAAAGCGCTTCTTTAGAGCCATTAGCTAGGCTTAAAGCAGAAGATCAAGTCTTTTCAAGAGAATAACTAGCCCGTGTGACGGACTCAAAAGGTAACTTAATATTTTTCCTAGGGAAATGTTCCATCCCTTTCTTGAGAGGGAATTGGAATTTGATAGTTTCCTCTTTCATGTCAATGATAGCACCAACTGTGCGAAGAAAAGGACGTCCCAAAATAATTGGACAAGAAGGTTCACATTCAATGTCCATAATAGTGAAATCAACGGGAACATAATTGTCATTGAAAATGATAAGAACATCGTCGATCTTCCCCAAAGGTTTCTTTACGGAAGAATCAACAAGACGAACACCAAAAGAACAAGAATCAAAAGGTTTCAATTCAAGCATATCATACATTCTTCTGGGCATAACAGAGGTACTTGCTCCAACATCACAAAGAGCATAACAAGAGAAATTATTCAATTTAATTTTTATCCTAGGATCCCAACCATCTTCTATCTTCCTATGTATGGAGGCTTCTAGTCTAAGCTTCTCCTCCCTAACTTTGATTAGAGCATTGGTGATATGCTCTGTGAAGGCAAGATTGAGTGTGCTAGTGTGGGGGTCTCTAGACATCTTGTGTAGGAAACCAATAACTTCAGGTAAATTGCAGTTGTCAAAGTCTAGGTCACTACTATCTATCAAGGAGGTAGTGATATCATTTAGGTTCACTTGTTTGAAAGCCTCTATGTTCATAGAGGTTTCTTCATCTATGGTTGAGGTGGTAGCATCACCATTGATAGGTTCAGTGGGACTAGGGGTGTGATGGGTGCTAATAGTTTGGACATCCTCAACTACTTGGATAGTGGCTACTGTGTGGTAGGTAGGAAGTCTCTTAATTCTATCATCTTCCTCTTTTTCTCTAGCCCATATCTCTTTGAGTTTAGCCATCATCCTAATATTTTCATTGATTTGTAACTGGATAGCATTAATAGGAGTGACCTTACTCTCCTCAAGGGGAGAGGTTCTAATTTTTAACATCTCAACATCAAGGGCTAATTTGTCTACCTTCAAACAAAGATTATCTAATTTAACTAGTTTTTCTTCCATATTCTTGTTGAAGGCTTTTTGGGTACTAATAAAGTCTCTAAGCATACTCTCTAGTTCTGAAGTGGAGTTTCTGGTGGTAGGATAAGTGTTGTTCCCATTGTTGTTGGATGGGAAAGGCCTAGGATTGTTGCTACCAAAGTTACTCCTATAAGCGTTATTGTTGAAGTTGTTTCTAGAGACAAAATTGACATCTACTTGCTCCTGAGCAACCAAAGAATTTAAAGGAACATCTTGAGGATCAATAGAAGGTTGATTGGTAAGTAGAGACATGATAAGGTCAACTTTTTCATTTAAAGAGGAGATATCCTCGACAGAGTTTACCTTCTTACCGGTTGGAGATTTCTCGGTGTGCCATTGCGAGTAGTTCAGCATCATCTCATCATGTAGCTTTGTGGAAGCACCAAGCATGGTTGACATAAAAGTTCCTCCCGCGGCCGAATCTAACAGGTTCCGCGAGGTGAAGTTCAAGCCTGCATAAAAAGTCTGGATAACCATCCAGGTAGTCAGTCCATGTGTGGGGCAGTTCTTGACAAGCGTCTTCATATATTACCAAGCCTGGGCAACATGTTCATTATCCAATTGCCTGAAATTCATAATGTTACTCCGCAATTGAATAATTTTAGCAGGGGGATAGTACTTCCCTATAAAAGCTTCTTTGCATTTACTCCAAGAATCGATACTGTTCTTGGGCAAAGATTGTAGCCACTCCTTGGCTCTTCCTCTCAAAGAGAAAGGAAAAAGCTTCAGATTGACGATGTCTCCATCCACTTCCTTGTACTTCTGCATGTTGCAGAGCTCGATAAAGTTGTTTAGGTCTAAGGCAGCATCTTCTCCTGCTCCTGAGAATTGATCTTTCATGACAAGGTTAAGCAGAGCAAGTTTAATCTCATAAGAAGGTGTTGAAGTGGCAGGTGGAGCAATAGGGGTGCAGATAAAGTCACTGCTGTTGTGACTAGTGAAGTCACACAACTTAGTGTTTTCATTGGAACCCATAGTAGCAGCAGGTATTTTTGGTATTTTTGATTAAGGACACAGAAGTAAAAACTGAAAGGTAAACTAACAAGACTAAAAATCAAAGATAAAAGATAGTGTGCAACTCCCCTATCTTGTAGACTGGAGTCCCCGGCAACGGCGCCAGAAATTAGCTTGATACGGTGAGGATAGTTCTCACTCCTCGTTGGTTACCCCAAGTGGAAGGTGAGATGTAGCATAGCAGCAAATTTCCCCTATGTAGAGGATATGGTTTGTCTCCCGTAGGACTCGCAGAGATACAAGAAGGTGGTAAAGTGAACAATGGCGCCGTTCACAACCGAGGGTTACTAACTTCACCTGGACCTGCACACAGATACAAATAACTTTGCTCCCAACGAGTACAGAGGAGTTGTCAATTCCTCCGGCCTTGCTGTTTACAAAGGATCAACGCAAGAGATAATAATAGTGGCAACTGAAAGTAAAGACTGAAAGTAAATTGAGGGTGTAAACAATGATATGAAGATGGACCGGGGTCCCGTGATTTTCACTAGTGATGTATCTCTCCCAAAAGACGATAAAAGTGCTAGCGAGGTAAACAAATCACAGTTGGGCAATTGACAGGATTATGAAGGCACCGCAATGCTAATTATAATGCAAAGAAAGGAAGGGCTCAAAAGCAATGGGCAGTACGCCAAAGTAAGTAGACCGAAATTCATCTGCATCTACTACGAATCATCCACCTTGAGATATCTATCCACAACATCTCGCTGGTATTAAGTTGCGAATCCCACCCAAAGTGTAAACTCAAAGCAAAAGACAACTGCATTAAAAGAACTATGCGTAAAGTAAACAATCCTTGCACCCGCAGGTACAAGCACCGTTGTTTTATCCCTGGTGGCAACAGCACATACCCTAGTCTCATGTTTCTGTCACTCAAGCTAGACATCGAGGGGCTGAACCCACAATCGAGCATAACGCTCTCTCTTGGAGTTGCAAATAAAATACTTGGCCAAAGAAAATACAGCAATGGAGAACATGCAAGAATTTACTCAAGAACAAAATATAAAATAGAAGAACCAAATATATTACTCATCACAATCTGAACATAGTCTCATAATCCATCAGATCCCAACAAACTCAGCATAGCAACAGCAGAAATTACATAGATGCCTCGATCATGTGAGGCAGCTCACGAGGACTCGAAAGTGGAGGCACAAAAGAGGGAGAGATAGATCACATAGCTATTGGTCACGGACCCATGTCCCAAGGTAAACTACTCACGGTACACACGGGAGGCGTCCATGGCTATGGAGGGTCTCTCGGAGGGGGTAGCTTCTCCCGGCAGGGTGCCGGAGCAGGTTCTCCAGGAAGCCCCGATCTAGAAACAGCGGCGGCGGCGGAACAGAGGCGAGATCGCAAAAAAGGAGTCCTTCTTAGGGGTTTCCACCCCGAGGGGTAAATATAGGCGAAGGCGGGTGTCGAGGGGACCCACCCGGCAGCCAGGAGGCCTCCTGGCGCGGCCTAGGGTGGGGCCGCGCCAGGGACCCTCCTGGCCTCCTGGTGGTGGCCCCCCTTCGCTCCTTTGGTGTTTCCGGAAGCTTCCGTGACGCTGATTTTTTATCTGATTTTTCCGGATTTATTGGAGCACTTTTAATGGCCGGAAAACCTGAAATACAAAAACAGCAGAAAACAGCAACTGGCAATTGGGTGCACTGAGTTAGTAGGTTAGTCCAAATAGGTTCAAAAGTGTATGAAAGTTCAAGCAAAACATGGCAAAGTCACACAAAACATGCATGGAACAAGCAAAAATTATAGATACGTTTGGGACGTATCACCATGGTCCAAGGGAAACTACTCACGGTACATACGGGAGGCGTCCATGGCTATGGATGGTCTCCCGGAGGGGGTTCCTCCTGCCGGCAGGGTGCCGGGGCAGCTTCTCCAGGCAGCCCCGATCATGAAACGGCGGCGGCGGCAGTACAGAAGGGAGTTCGCGAAAAAGAGATCGATATTAGGGGTTTCCACCCCGAGGGGTAAATATAGGCGAAGGGGGCATCGAGGGGACCCACGAGGCAGTCAGGAGGGTCCCTGGCGCGGCCCAGGGTGGGGCCGCGCCACCTGCCCTCCTGGCTGCCTGGTGGTGGCCCCCCTTCCCTCTCTTGGTGATTCCGGAAGCTTTTGTTGCGCTGATTTTTTATATATTTTTCCCGGAATTTTTGGAGCACTTTTAATTGCCGGAAAACCTGAAATACAAAAACTGCAGAAAACAGAAACTGGCAACTGGGTGCACTGAGTTAATACGTTAGTCCAAATAGGTTCAAAAGTGTATGAAAGTTCAAGCAAAACACGGTAAAGTCACACAAAACATGCGTGGAGCAAGCAGAAATTATAGATACGTTTGGGACGTATCAATGACCGAAAGGTTAAGCATGAGTCATATAACGGATATGATTGGCATGGTGGCCTACCTAGGGAGATGTGTCGTCGGCCGTGTGATATTCGAGGACGATCATTCAAACTAGGATTATGTTAATCACTTAGTAAATTTGGAGAGATGTTTAACTAAGTGGGAGTTTGAGAATTAATTAAAATTGAACTCCAATTATGAACAAATCTAAATATGTGTTTTGCAAATAACCATTGTAGATGGCTGCACCTCGCCCCTCATTCAACTTAGGGTCATTCCTAGACAAAGACAAACTGAAAACCGATGGGTCAAACTTCACCAACTGGTTCCGCACTCTGAGGATTCTCCTCGTTCCCCTCAAGATGGCATACGTACTAGAGGCCGCGTTAGGTGACGAACCATCAGCAAACGCTAGTCAGGATGAGAAGAATGTCTACCTCTCCAAGACGGATGATTACAACCTTGTACAGAGTGGAATGCTTTACTTCATGGAGGCTGAGCTGCAGAAACGCTTTGAGAGGATGGGTGCATATGAGATAATCACCGACCTCAAGGTCGTCTTTGCACCCCAAGCCAGTGATGAACGTTATGAGGCTTCTGAAGCTTTCTTCTCAGCAAAGATGGATGAGCATAGCAGTGTTAGTGAGCACGTGGTCAAGATGTCTGGCTACGTTCAACGCTTGAATGCTCTGGAATGTCAGATTCCAGATGAACTTGCTGTTGATAGGGTGCTGCAGTCGCTGCCCCCTAGCTAAAAAGGCTTTGAATTGAACTACAACATGCAGGGGATGACTAAGACCCCTTCTGAGTTGTTCGCCATGCTGAAAACTGTTGAGGTTGAGATCAAGAAGGAGCATGCTGTATTCATGGTCAACAAGACCGTTGAATTCAAGAAGTCTGGCAAGAAGGAGAAGGGAAAGAAGGGAAGCCCGAAGAAGGGTGACAAGACAGTTGTCACTCCTCATAAGGCACCCAAACCTGGACCCAAGCCCGGCGTTGACTGCTTCTACTGCAAGGGTGATGGTCACTGGAAACGCAAGTGCCCCAAGTACCTAGAGGATAAGAAGGCTGGCAGGAGTGTCAGAAGAGACAAAGGTATATTTGATATACACGTTATTGATCTTTTCTTAACAAGCGCTGGGAACAAATCCTGTATATTTGATACAGGATCTGTTGCTCATATTTCTAACTACTCTCAGGGGCTACGGAATAGGCGACGCTTGATGAAATATGAAGTGACGATGCGCGTGGGAAACGGCTGCCGGATTGAAGTGGTGGCGGTCGACATGAAGCATCTTAGTCTCTCTTCGGGATTAATTTTGATTTTGAATAAGTGCTACTATGTACCCGCATTGAGTGTGAACATCGTTAGTGGTTCTTGCTTGAAGCGAGATCACTATTCTTTTAAGTCAGATACAATTGGTTGTGCGATTTATAAGGATGATGTGTTTTATGTTCACGCACCGGAGAAAAATGGCTTATTCATTCTTAATCTCGATTGTGATATACTTCATATTGATAACGTAGAGGCCAAAAGATTAAAACCTAGTGACGAAGAACACATGACGATGTGGCATTGTCGACTTGGTCATATTGGTGAAAAGCGCATGAAGAAGCTTCATGATGATGGACTTTTGGAGTCATTGGATTTTGGATCCCTTGACACATGTGAACCATGCCTTATGGGCAAGATGAAAAGGACTCCATTCAATGGAACAATGGAGCGTGCAGAAGACTTGTTAGGGATCATACATTCAGATGTATGTGGACCTATGAACGTCCCCACACGCAATGGTCTTCGTTACTTCGTGACCTTCACAGATGACTTAAGCAGATATGGGTATATCTACTTAATGAAACATAAGTCCGAAACCTTTGAAAGGTTCAAGGAATTTCAGAGTGAGGTCGAGAATCAACTCGGGAAGAAAATCAAGCACCTTCAATCCGATCGAGGAGGCGAGTATTTAAGTCACGAGTTTGGCGATCATCTTAAGACTTGTGGCATCGTACCACAACTTACGCCGGCAGGAACACCTTAGCGTAACGGTGTTTCTGAGCGACGTAATCGAACTCTATTGGATAGCGTACGATCGATGATGTCTCATACTGACTTACCTGTGTCATTCTGGGGGTATGCATTAGAAACTGTCGCTTACATTCTTAATAGGGCACCGTCCAAATCCGTAAAGACAACACCATTTGAGGAATGGCATGGCAAGAAACCAAAGTTGTCTCACTTGAAGATTTGGGGTTGTGCGGCTTATGTTAGGAAACTTTAGCCTGACAAACTCGAATCAAAAGCGGATAAGTGCATCTTTGTGGGATATCCAAGGAAAATCGTTGGATACACCTTCTACAACCAGTCTGAGGGCAAAACGTTTGTCGCCAAGACTGGATGCTTTCTTGAGAAAGAGTATCTTTCGAAAGAATTGAGTGGGAGGAAAATAGACCTCAACGAGATGATTGACCAATCACTCCAAGTGGAAGAAATGGCAATGGAAGTTGTTCCAGAACCATCTTCCATAGTGGGAGCTGAAGAGAACGGTCATCATGATATTCATAACGATCGTGACATACATGATGATCATGATCAATATGAAGAGGATCCTATTGTACCCCGCAGGTCATCAAGAGCCCGAGTAAAAACTCAGTTTTATGGGAAACTTGTCAATGCGGTCATTTTAAATGAACCTGACGAACCTGCGAACTACAAAGAAGCAATGGAGGGACCCGAGTCCGAGAAATGGCTGGAAGCCATGAAATCCGAGATAGACTCCATGTATGCCAACAAAGTATGGACTTTGGTGGATATTCCCGAGGACCGAAAGGCCGTCGAGAATAAGTGGATATTCAAGAAAAAGACTGACGCAGACGGAAACGTATCTGTCTATAAAGCTCGACTTGTCGCAAAAGGTTTCCGACAAATTCAAGGAGTTGACTATGAAGAGATTTTCTCTCCCGTAGCGATGCTAAAGTCTATCCGGATATTGCTAGCAATTGCTGCCTATTACGATTATGAAATATGGCAGATGGATGTGAAAACCGCGTTCCTAAATGGAAACATTGAGGAAGAGTTGTATATGGTACAACCGGAAGGTTTTATTGATCCTAAGGGCGCTGGTAAGGTATGCAAACTTCAACGGTCCATTTATGGGTTGAAGCAAGCATCTCGGAGCTGGAATCTTCGTTTTGATGAGGTGATCAAAGCTTTTGGATTTGTCCAAAATGAAGAAGAATTATGTGTTTATAAGAAAGCGAGTGGGAGCTCTGTGGCATTCCTAGGACTATATGTGGATGACATATTATTGATAGGGAATGATGTGAAATTTCTAGAGGGGGTAAAGGAATATTTGAATGTACAATTTTCCATGAAGGATCTAGGTGAAGCTGCATACATATTAGGCATTAAAATCTATAGAGATAGATCAAGACGCCTATTAGCAATGAGTCAGAGACCTTACCTTGAGAAGATATTGAAGAGGTTCAATATGGATAACGCCTTGCACATTATGAAAGGAAGTAAATTGAGTGTGATTCAATGCCCAGCAACAGCAAAAGAAAGGGAGGAAATGTCCTCAAATCCCTATGCCTCGGCCATAGGTTCTATCATGTATGCTATGCTGTGTACTCGACCAGATGTGGCCCTGGCGGTTAGTCTGACTAATCGTTTCCAAAGTAATCCTGGAATGGATCATTGGATTGCAGTGAAGAATGTCCTTAAGTACTTACGAAGAACTAAGGATCTGGTTCTTGTCTATGGAGGATGCGAAGAAGAGCTCGCCGTAACAGTTTACGTCGATGCCAGTCTAGGTACCGATCCCGATGATTCAAAATCCCAGACGGGATACGTGTTTATGTTGAATGGTGGTGCGATTAGCTGGAGGAGCGGCAAACAGTCAGTCGTCACCCAATCTACGATGGAGTCGGAGTATATTGCCGCTTGCGAAGCGTAAAATGAAGTGCATTGGCTGAAGAAGTTCATCATCGAGCTTGGCCTATTCCCTAGTTGTAATGACCCTGTTAGCATTTATTGCGATAATACGGGTGCCATTGCTAACGCAAGGGAGCCGAGGACTCACTCTAGCCAAGCATATACTCCGGCGTTTCCATGTGACGCGGGACTACGTCAAGGATGGTCATACTAGGATTTGCAAAATACATACGGATCTGAATCCGTCAGACCCAATGACTAAACCTCTTCCACAAGCCAAGTTTGAACAACACCGAGAGACTATTGGTGTTAGATACATACCTGATGTAAACTAGTGTAATTTGTACTCTAGTGCAAGTGGGAGACTGTTGGATATGTGCCCTAGAGGCAAATTAATAAAGATATTTGTCACATATCTGTTTGTTCATAATACGTTATATATTGTGCTAGAACTGTATTAAGCGGAAACATTAATACACGTGTGATATATAACAACTTGGTCCCTAGTTAAACTCAGGCATACTAGCTCATTGGGAAATTGATGATCAAGGTTTCCTGATCATGAGAACATAATAGTCTATTGACAATGAGGTCATATCATTAGGAGAATGATGTGATGGACACACACCCACCTTAAGCATTGCAGTGTGATCAAGTCACATAAGTTCAGCATTGCGATGACTTAATAACATAGTGACTGAATCCTTAGACCGTGATGATCATACATAATTGCTATCTATTAGGATGCTTTGAGTGCATTAACCGTTACACTGAAACATGGTAACTGAAAAGGTGTATCTTGGGTATTCCGAAGTAGATATGTTGAGGAGTACGAAATAGATCAGAGCGGGATTTGTCAATCCGAGTGACGGATAGGTACTCTGGGCCCACTCGGTGGTGTTGAATCAATCGCTTGCAAGCAAGTGACTAGGTCACAAGAGATGTAATATTCACAGACGAGTAAACATGTTATGTCGGAGACGAGAAAGAACTAGGTATTGGATACCGACGATCATACCTCGGAGAAACATAGTACCGAAGCACAAAGGGATCAAGTCATATTGTTAACGGTTCAACAGCGATGAAGTTTATTCGATGGAAGCGTAGGGGCACATCAAGGATTGTAACCAGATCCCACATGATGGTCATGCTTCAGAGAGTGTCTCGATCATGTCAACTATTTCCCGGACCGTAGGGTGTCACACTTAAGGGCAATCAATGCATTAAGGATTGATTCGGGATCATTGGTGAAAAGAGAGAAAACACCGGAGATGTACCGG
Source organism: Bromus sterilis (assembly GCA_950022295.1). Classification (NCBI taxonomy): domain Eukaryota; kingdom Viridiplantae; phylum Streptophyta; class Magnoliopsida; order Poales; family Poaceae; genus Bromus; species Bromus sterilis. The sequence continues at coordinate 273,452,679 of OX465599.1, read as the reverse complement.
GAGGTGCCGGAAGCTGTTCCGGATATTTTGAAAGGTTCAAAATAATATATATTGATGTTTAAATATGTTTTAGTATTTAATTGACAGAATTAAATATTAAAATGATTTAAAAATTAATGAAAAAGGAGAAAAAGTCATATGGGTCGTAAAAGGCCCATGAGGGGAAGGGGGAGCCTCCCCCCTTGGGCTAGGCGCCAAGGGAGGGGGCCATCCCCCCCCCATGGCCGGCGCATTCCCCCCCTTGTGGGGTTTAGTCCCACATGGGGAGGGGAGGAGAGTTCCCCCCCCCCTCCTTGGCCTATAAAAGGAGGGGTGGGATGCCTTTTCTCAACACAACATTGAGTTCTTTCTCTCTCTCTTTCTCCGACCTAGAGCGCACTCCCCTTGTTTCGAGTTTGCACCTGGTTGGGGGGTTTCACCATCATCCGGACGCCGTCGCGCTGCCGGAATCGGGATCAGGATCAATCTTCTTTCCGCTGCTCTTCTGGTTCGGAGCCCGAAGGGACGTCGGTTGCATCGTACGTGTGTAATCCCGCGAGGCACTACATGTGTGGTGCTACTTCATCGTCGGAGGTTCTTCAACACGACAGGGAGGTCGTAGGATCAGAGCCTACGCCAACCACGTTCGAGGAACGTTTCCCTCTCTCGGTCTTCAAAGGTATGAACACCGATTCCTTCCGTTACATACATCAGCATAGCATAGATCTTGGGTTCGGGACTCGTAGGTAGGAAAAATTTTGTTTTCTGCTCCGATCCCCAACAAATTGTTCGTTGTTAGTTAGAGGGACTCTGACGTTCCGGAGTTTCAGGCATTTACCTAGCCAAGTGGAAACCGGGCGTACATGCAAAGCCTATGATGGGCAGTTGATACACCCCTGCAGGGTTAAATCTTTTCGAAGAGCCATGTCCACGGTTATGGACGACTTGAGACGTACTCCTTGTTCATAGAATAACATCAACTTGGATCATAATTAAAACTTGCCTATTGTGTGTGTGTGTCTTGGCTGCCTTTCTTCGTCCAGGGGGGGCGAGAGAGGATCAAGGTTGAGTTTTGTTTGTCGTAAGTAGGTGGATAGCAGATCTATGACACGATGTCATGTGCATTCTTGGATCTTACCTCTACTCCAATAGAACGATAGCCAGCATAAATGCTAGTGCGGCTGCAACCTTTTCCACTATACTGTCTTACCATAGGAAGTTAGTTATAACTGTAATGATATAATCTCATCCCTTGTTTCCTTTCTGCTTTTACTGTTTTGCCTGATCGGCCGCTGCAGTTGACTACTACCTCGACCCGAGCACTGGACGTTACTTCGTGGAGGTGCCACCGAAGGAGGATGATGAGGAGGACTTCGCCCAGTATATCCTATATAGTTGGGTTCCGACGGTCCGTGGGTGGACTTGTTTATGTGTAGCCCTCTCTAGGGTCATTTGGATTTTGACCGTACTCGGTCGTGCTTGTCTTCCGCTTGTTGCATGATGTACTGTTGGGTCTATGGACCTCTGAGATGATGTAATAAATACCGGTGGAGATGTATGCCCCGGACTCTCTATTTATGTCTTAGTATAAAGTTCATTCCTCTTATATTTGTTGTCAAGAACCCGACAGCGACACGAGTGTGAGTGTCGTGCGTCGGTGGACTTTTATGCGCTTCTAACTCGAGCAGGACGCGAAAGAGACTAACTTGAGTTAGTACCGCATCGGGGGCCTTACAACTTGGTATCAGAGCAGGACTAACTGTAGGACCCCTTACTGGCCGAAGTCGAGTCTAGAAACTATTTTGTTGTTATTAAGAAAAAAAATCGAAGAGTATGAACTCTTTATTTTTCTTCTTACCCCACCCTCCCACCCCTTTTCCCGTGAGGAAGTGAAACGTTGTTTTCTCTCTGAAACTTATCCCCTTTCAAAACAAATCTAGGTTCTCGTTTACATGAGGCTTCGATTCCTCTATAATTTTTTGCTAGCGACGAGAAGGGTTGGCGTACGTTGAGAACATTGAGCCGCCACTTGGGGTTGACAGCTCCACCTCTCTTACGGCGTACCTCATGTGAAACTCATATACAGGGATGGTTTGCATCCTCCGGATGTGGTTCCTCCCCCTATAGGAGACCGCTTCGGCGGGCCGCTCAGGGCAGATTTCTCAACGTTCAGGTCTTCAACCACTCGTATATATTGTTGTGTGCTCGCTAGCAGATTATTATCTTGGATTCGGATGATCTCAGTTTGGGGATTCAAGTAGCACCTAGCTTTCGAATTTCCGGGTTAACCTAGGTGGAAATTTAGCCTTCGGCTTCCTCATACCTCGTGAGGAAGTTTTGTTGTCAATATTTCTTTATCTTCTGGTTTCATCAATGTTTCTACCATGTTCTCATAAGTGTTCCTGTATACAGGATGCCAAGAGGGAACATGCCGCCGCCGGAGAACCCTATCCTTGGGGACGCTGTGGCCGCAGTGGCTCAGGGCACAATTGCGATCTTACAGATGCTCCAGAACCAGACTACCCAGAGGAGTGATCGGCCACAACACACGACTTTGCAGCAGTTCCTTGCTATCAACCCCCCCCCCCAGGTTCTCAGAGGCTCGAGACCCACTGGAAGCGGATGATTGGATCGCAGAGATCAAGAAGCACTTCAATGCAAACACCGTCATGCCATTCGATTACGTCACCTTCGCCTCCTTCCAGCTTCAGGGTGCAGCAACCAGCCGATACGATACCTACAAGGCCAACAAGGGCGATGTTGTGATCACGTGGGAGGACTTCGTCACAGACTTCAGAGCAGCGCATATTCCGAGTGGCTTGATGGACATGAATCGAGAGGAGTTCTTGGCTCTGAGACAGGGTGACAGGTCAGTTCAGGAGTACAACCTGGCCTTCGTCAGGCTCACCAGGTACGCTCCGGAGGAGGTCTCCATAGAGGCCAAGCGGATTTCCATATTCCGTGGGGGTCTCAGCACAGAGATCAAGTATGCGCTCACCCAGTGCAACCCTACGTTGTTCTCGCAGTTCGTGGATCAGGCTATCCGCCAAGAGTCAGCCAGAGCAGAGTGGGACGCAGACAGGAAGCGCTAGAGAGAGCACAGCTCCGCAGTGATGGTCCACAAGAAGGCAAAGACTTGGGTCACAGAGGCGCCACCGCAGAGGCAGCAGTTCCAGCAGAGGGGGGCAGTTTTCCGCAATTTTGCCCGCCCTCCCGTCCCAGTTCAGCAGGGGCCTCGCTCTACACCACCACACGCGAGGCCACACAGGCCGCAGTCCCAGCACAGGTCAGGCGTGATCTTCTACAAGTGCGGAGAGCCGGGGCACACTTCTCCCAAGTGCACCGATCCGCGCTTTGCTTGGCTCCCACCGCCTCCACATCGCTCTACTCCGAGCTCTGCGATGTTGAAGGCACAACCACGTGTAGTTCAGGTGAACAATGTGATGATGACAGATGCACAGCAGTCTTCAGAGATCGTTCTTGGTAGATTGCTTGTTAATTATGTTCCTGCGACAGTTTTGTTCGATTCCTGAGCATCTCATTCCTTTGTATCCCAAAAGTTCGCTGATGATCAGGTCCTATTCTTGGAGGATGTCCCAAAGTTTCTCCCTATTGTTTCACCCGGTTCCAAGTTCACTTCGTCTCTCTGTGCTCCGTTTGTGAGCGTCACCATTCAGGGTTGCCATTTCCCAGCCTCGCTCATCGCCTTGCCAAGTTCAGATATCGATGTCATCTTGGGCATGGATTGGCTTGTGTAGCACAAGGAAAATATTGACTGTCCGACCAGATCCGTGAAGTTGACACATGATTCAGGCGCAAAAGTCTTGTACACTTGTGGCTCAATGGCAGGAGCAGCAAAGTTGTACGCCTTGAACGCAGGAGTCGCACCTTCGCTCGGAGAAGTCAAAGTTGTCTGTGAGTTCCTAGATATCTTTCCAGAGGAGTTGCCGGGAATTCCCCCAGTTCGAGCTATTGAGTTCGTTATTGAGCTAGAGCCTGGTACTCAGCCAATTTCTCGGCATCCGTACAGGATGTGTTCGGAGGAGTTGATTGAGCTAAAGAAGCAGTTGACAGAGTTGGAGGCAGGTGAAAGTCCAAGTATGTGATCAGAGGGGGAGGGGGTGAATGATCACTTCAAAATTTTCTACTGAAACTATTGAAGTGAAGCATAAGTAGTGCGGAACAGCGAAGTAAAACTGGAAGCGAAACTAAATGCAGTGAATCAAGACACATTTAAGCATAACTGCGAAGCAAATGCAATGTTGAAGGTAAATGCTTGAAGTAAAACGAACTGGGACTCGGCGATGTTTGTTCGACCAGTTCACGCTCTGCAAAGATCTACGTATGGTTGGAGGGACTGGTGATTGAACACCTGGAGAAAATCTCTCTTCGTCCCTTGCTCCACTGCACCAAACTCCTTGAGCCTGGTCAGTTCTTCACTCGTGGTTGATTATTGAGGAAATCACCGAAACCTTTGACAAACTGGACTTCGAGGCGACAATTACTCTTCGCTCTCTGAAGAACAACACTCTAACCGTCTAGGAGAATTGCAGTTCTCCAAGATAAAAAGGCTAGTAAGCTTTCACCTAAGTCATCTCGAATCTACTCAGATCAATGGGACTTAGGCTTCAGTATTCTGGATTTTGGGTTTTGCTTTGGTGGAGTTTTTGGGGTGCTCTCTTCAATCTCTCTCAGGAATAATCTCAGAGCAGCCCCCCCCCCCCGCAAAAGGAGGAGGGGGCGACGTATTTATAGTTGGCGATCCCGAGGTGCGGAATGACCAAATTGACCCGAGGTGACAGCTTGACATGTGTCCACAACGGTCGGATTTGTCATCACTGCGCAACTTTACTTGCGGAACAAGTAAAGCTGACTCACAGACTTAGTTCTGCTTCAGAAGCCAAAGAACGAAGTCTTTGCTACTGAAGCTTAACTTAGTGCACATGAGATTTCTTCGCGCAGGCTTCCCACTTGGTTTGGATTTGATCTGAGCATTTTCTCAATGACTTCGGTGTCCACAAACTGAAGACCCCTCTTGATAGTATGGTTTGTCCTATGACTCAAAGAACCGAAAAAGAACTACACAAAAACATCTAAGTCTTGCGCCGTCTTCTTCATTTCCTTCAATGAGTTGAGCTTCAGGACACCTTCATTTTTGGGGGTCATCCTCCGTGATTAAGCTTCGCTCCGGGGGTAATGCTTCGATAACTTGAAGACCTTCCCTGAAGATTTATCACCTAACTTGTCCTTCAGGAACCTATACAACTGTTTACACTAGAAAACATTGTTAGTTCCTCTACTGTCTTGTCCAACAATATCCAAAACACACGGGGGCAAAACTTTCCTCTTACAATCTCCCCCTTTTTGGACTATTGTTGACAAAACAGGCATCGATAAAAGATATTGAAGTTTTTGTGAAGTGATGGGACAAACTCTAAGATATGAAGTTTTTGGCTCCCCCTGAATGCACGCATCGAAGATTTATATAATCGAAGTTAATGCTTGAGAGAATTTTCTTCGGTGGAGAGCAAAACAAAATATATTAGCGAATACAATTGCATTTGAAGATATATATCCAGGAATGTATGCAATTGTTTCCAATGACCTGTGTCTTAGAAAATAATAACCACCTGCAAGATAGAAGATACGAAGCAATATTTGCAAGCAAAGGGGTTATTAAAACTTAAGCGTATCACAGAAGTAGTAGGACCGAAGTTAAACTTAAGTTACAACCCAATTGAAGAGAATGGAATGTTTGTTGTAACTTAACCAAACGAAGCAAAAGCAAATGGCAAACCCTTTCCCCGATGCAAATCTAACTCATCGATGCCCTCATTCTCCCCCTTTTTGTCAATGATTGGAAAAAAGGTTAAGAAAAGGTTCGAGAGATCTATTGCGCGGCATCAGCACCCTGGGAAACCGACGAAGCTGAGCTTGAAGAAGACTCATCCGACGAAGACTGATCGCCTAAGGATTCTTCTTCGGAAGAAGACGAAGGAATAGCTTCGTGGCGCGTCTGGGTGATGAGATTGATGTCGAGGTCGCTGTCGTCGAGGCCGTCGTCGTCCTTTGATGTAATGGAGTCGTTCTCAGAGACGGTGTCAGGACGAATGGGTTCAAGTTCGTTGACGAAGAATACTTCATCAATCTTGTGCAGGGGAGGGATCTTCTGATTCTGGCGGTCAACTGTATCATCACGGGAAAAGTTTCGCTGGAGGTGCTCATACTCTTTGTAGATGTGATCTTTACGAAGGCCTTTGACAGAGTTGAATTTTCGGAGCCCCTTCCAGGAATGACGTTTGAGAACACGCAAATACTGATTGTTGTTGAGTGCAATGTTGCCAACTCTGTTGATCTCATCAGCAAGAAATTGCATTTGGCGCTGATTGGCTTCAATGTAGTTGTCAAGCATTTGCATCGACCGAAGATTAACTTCAAAGTGGTGGCAGTCTTTCTGGAACTTCTTTGATAAGTTTCGCTCATTGACTTCATGGCGCACGCCAACATATGTGGCAAAAGGATCATTGGGCTTCCTCAGCAATGCTAAAGTGTCACGCACTGGTGGAAGGAAAAGCTTCGTGTCAGAACCCCAACTAGGGTAAGTGTTAGGGTTGCTTGTGCCCTTTGCATCATGCAAAAATTCAAAAGTAAATTCAAAAATGGGGAAAAGAAAAGCCCTGAGAATTAATTCAAATGGCCAGATAAAAATCTTTTTCCAAAAATCATTTGAATATTTGGAAGATTCCTATAAATGATGGTGACCATTTTAAAAGTGGTTTGGGTTCATTCCCATGCCCATGGAATATTCAAAAATTCAAAAGGTGCCCTAGAAATTAAATTTGACCCCTATTTGAATTGAAATTCAAATTGATTGAATTTCAAAAATGCTCAAATTATACAAGTGACTTACTACTGGTCACCTAGGATTTATATAAATGTTTGGGCATTTTATAAAATTTCCTAGCTATTTATTTCTAGGCAAAACAAAATAACAGAAAAACAAAACAGAAGAAAAATAGGAAAAGGAAAGAGAGCCCACCCCACCCACTTACCTGGCCCAGCCTGGCCAGAAGCCGGCCCAGGCCCACCCCCGGCGCCCTTGTCTTCTTCTCCAGGCAGCCAGGCAGCTGTGTGCCCGGCATGCCCGTGGCCGTGGCCACCTCCTCCTAGCCACGCAGCTGCTTGCAGCCCCCTGCCCTATCTTCTCGCCGCCGTGGACGACCGACGACCCCGCATTCCTTTCCCCTACCTCGCGCACGCTCTGCCCCTCTCTGTTTCTCCAATCTCGCGCACACCTGAAGCCACGCCGGAGCGCCGGCGTGCCCCAGCGTGGCCACCGGCCTCGTCTCGCCGCCGTGCCGTGTCAACTAAGCTCGTCGTGGACGACTACTTCGACCCCCCTCATCTAATTTGGAGCGAGAGGCAACGAAGACGACGCAAGCTTCGACACCTCACCGCCGGCCGCCGTGGAGCTCGGGCTCAAATTCGCCGCCACCTCTTCGTCTTCGGCCAGCTCGACTTCTCCACTGCACTCAGGGCGAGCCTCCGGTTCGAACTTCACCCTCCGCGCCCCTTTCCGTGCACGCCATCGTCGATCCCCTCCTCAGCCGAGAGCTCACCGCCGTGGGCCTCGGCGACGCCGTGCCCCGAGAGCCTCCCGTGACCCCCTGCTGGCCCCTTCGGATGCGCGACGACGAGAGGATCCCCCCAGCGCCCCCCTTCTCCTCTCCCGTGCCCGATTCCCCCTCTCCGGTGAGCTCTCCGGTGTCGTCAGTGGACTCCGGCAACCTAGGCCATTAGAGCCACTAACCCGAGCCCTAACCCCCTTAATCACTCGCTGACAGGTGGGCCCCCCAGCCTTAATAACCCCTGTCAGTTTAATTAACCACGAGTTTAAACCCACTGACACTGACACCCCGGCCCCACTGGTCAGCCCCTCTGCTGACACCATGCTGATGCAGTGCTGACGCAGTAAATAGAAAAGAAATTAAAGATATTCCAGAAATTACAGAAAATAGCCAAAACTTCATTAAATCATAGAAAATTCATATTAACTCCAAATTGGACATATAATATATGAAAAATTATCAGAAAAATACAAGGATTATGAATATGCAATTTGTTTTTATGTTTGACCATTTTAAAATGGGTGAACAGTAGCAAACATGCATATGGCTTAATTTGAATTTGAATTTGGAGTTTGAATTTGCAATTCTTTTGCAATACACTTCAATTAAATGGAATTGTAAACACATCAGTACCATGTACATCATGTTTTCACAACTTATCATGTGCTTGAGCATCGCAATTATATTTATTCCTTGATTGCTTTGTTTACTTGATAGAAGTGGAACCGGAATCGGAGGCCACCCCCTTCGTTGAAGACACCGTGTGTGAACCTCGTCAGCAAGGCAAGCAAACCCCATTGATCATGTCTATAAAATCTCAATTCCCTCTCAGTCTCTCTTATGCATGTTTAGGAGATCACCTTGTATCGATTCTACCACATAGTTGAACCCATATCCGATGCATGACCTATCATTCTGTCACCGTATTAAGCAAACCACAATCCTAGCAGATTTAGTAGTTGAATGATGAGCATGTGGCCCCTGCAACTGTTAATGCTTATTGCATGCTTAGTGGTACAATAAGGTTGCTTTTGATGTGAGTCGGGATGATAGTGAACATGGTGTTGATGAAAGTGAAACTGTGTTGGTGAATCCACCCTAATACAAGGTGAACGATGAGAGGTTGTGTAGGAGTACACAGTGGGTTGTCTCGTTGAACACCGCCTTAAGCACCGAGTTCTTGTATGGTAATCCAAGACAAAGAGTACAACCACACATTGGGCTCACTGACCCCTCTCGGCCTAGTACCTTGATCCGTGTCGACGTCCAGGAGTCACATTAGTTCGGGCTTTCCATTTGGCATCTGCATAGAAAAAGAATGAAGGAATGGTTGCATCATATAGATATGTGAGTGCACCTGTGAGGCAGGAAAACCATCTGCCAGAGGTGGCGTCTCGGTCACTTACATTGTTTGAGTCTGTTTCGTTTATCCGGCCGGGCTCTCGAGCGGAGGCAACTCAGATAGTCGACTCCTGGAATAGACCGGTTGTGAGCGAAGTGTCGTGGTGAACATCCTCGTTGTCACCTCTTGAACGGTGGCGAGCAAAAGGCGGTAACCGATGGTCATGTGTGTGTAGCTTACACCCTTTCAAGGTTAACAAAACTATTCGAATAGTCGCGTCCGCGGTTATGGACTAATTGGAACCTGTACCTGATTATTAGACAACTTGAATGGATACTTCTAAAACTCGCAAGATAAGCGTGAGTGCTATGGTGTGATTCCTCGTGGGGAAGTCGAGGAAGTAACCATAGTGGTGTATTGGTTGGAGACTTGGATAGTGGACTCGTGTACGCTTCTTACCTCAAGTCTGGTACTCGTACCACAGGACTAGCCAAATCAAAGCTGGCACTTCTGCATGATGAAACCCCACCTCCTTTACCTTGATACTTGAGCATGAGTAGTGTAGTTCTGATGTAAGTCTTGCTGAGTACGACTTTGTACTCACGTTTGCTTATTCTATGTTTTAGATAAGAACCCAGACCCCCGATGGAGTCACCGACCTGAAGCTCGACGTTGACCTTGGTAGCATAGTTCCAGACAGCAGTCTGGTCCCTCGTGGAAGGGCATGTTTGTTGTACAAGGCTTCTCTAAGACATTTGTTAAACTTGTCTGTACTCAGACCTAATTTGCTTCCGTTGTATGATGTAATGTTGATCACAGACATGTGATCTTTGTATACTCTATTTGTAAGTAAATAAAGAGTACTTTGTAGAGTTATGTGATGATACCTGCTGTTCATACTAGGCATGTGTGCTGCGTGTATGTTTATAACATGCATGTCTTAGTATGGGTTTTCGAGACCTTAGTTGTGATCTGGCTGGCGGTCTTTTATACACCAAGTGGCCCTTAGATGTGCGCAGCTTGGGGCATCGCGATGCGATTGCTCGTGCCTCTGTCACGTGCACACTTTGTTGTATGATCGAGCACGCCCTAGACCCCGACTAAGTGATCGGGCTGGAGTAAGTCTATGTAAGAGTTAGGATTCAATCGATAACATGGTTGAGGTGACTTGTCTATGAGTATGGGATTCACCACCCATAAGCATCTAGACTTGTGAGCGGACGATGAGGAACCATCTCAGATGATCATCCGGCCTGAATGGGATGCCCCTCGCGTTCGATGTTTACCGAGAACGTTCTGTGTTTGGCCTTGTCTGCTTAGACAAGTGGGTACGGTTCTCGGCTCTCCATGTGATTGTATCGTGACTGGAATTACATACGCTAACCCCGGGTCCCGACAGACTTGGTATCAGAGCAGGACTGTCTGTAGGACTATTCAAACCTTTGGTCGAAGTCGAGTCTAGCACTCTATAGTTATATAGTTACTCTGGGTATAAGGGAACAACGTAAGGCTTCTTTTTCTCCTTACCCTCATCGATCTGAGTTCTGAGTCACCCTTATCTTTTCTACGGGATGATAGGACTAGGATCATCTATGTCTGACTAGAACATCACGTTGTTTGCCTCCTTGTAGCCGTAGGACAGTTGTGGTTGTCCAGAGTCTTCGTGTTTTGAGTTCCTTGAGGAAGTTCTGTTCAATCTTCTCGAGGTTGTCTTATTTTCCATCCCGGTGTAGCCGTTATGCTGCCGGAATTATTCCAAGTTTCTGTGGATCATTGCCTTCGCATTTTAATCCTTTCCGCCTTCATCATGTCTTGTTATCCTTGATTCCATCTTAGAACCTGTTCTGATTGTTGATTTTTATCACACAGGATGTCAGATGGAACTCGTAGTGCTGTTCGTCGGAATCGAGACTGTGTTCGGAATCGAAATGATGATGAACCTCTACCATTGCCTTCTGCGGCAGAAATCATGATGGAAGCTGAGAAGAATCGACGTGATCAAACACGCCTTCTGGAGCTCATCGAGCAGAATACCGCTCGTCAGCGTAATGTGGTCGTGAGCATTCAGGATTTCATCCTCCTCAAGCCACCGGTATTTCGATGTTCTTCTGAGCCCCTTGAAGCTGATGATTGGCTCCGTTCCATCGAGCGTAAGCTTGATACGGCACATGTTGCTCCTGATGACCGAGTTATTTTCGCGGTATACTTCCTGGAAGGTGCTGCTATTCAATGGTGGGAGAACTATGTTGCTATGCAGCCAGATGGTCACCTAGTGACTTGGCAGGAGTTCTGTGTTGCCTTTCGAGGGTACCACATTCTGGATGAGTTGATGGAGCGCAAGAAGGAAGAGTTCTGCAATCTGACTCAAGGAGAGATGTCCATTCATGAGTATGTGAGAGAGTTCAACCGTCTTGCTCGGTATGCCCAAGATGAGATCACCACCGATGCCAGAAAGCAGGCAAGGTTCCGTAAGGGACTTAGCCCCATCCTTCGTCATGATCTCAACCTCCTTGAATTTGCCACCTTTGAGGATTTAGTCAACAGATCTTTCCGAGCTGAGCATGGCAATGAAGTGTTCGAAGAGTCTCGCAAGCATGCTCTTGAGCTTCCTCCTTCTTCAAGTTCAGTCCCTCAGAAACGCAGAATTTGGATTCCAACTAGTGCCATACCTCAAAACTTTCTTCAGAGGCCACCATCCAATATATGCCATCCACCCCAACACATTATTCCACCCCGGAATGATGGTGTGCAGCCAAGCAATCCCACTCCCAACAATTCAGACAGGGTATTCTTTAAGTGTGGTCTTCCAGGCCATTACTATCGTCAATGCCCTCAGGTCTTGATGGAACCACGTTATTCTCGACCCAAGCCTCCAAAGAAATCAACCACCAAAGCCTTTCTAGCAAAGCCTTCATCCACTAGTAGTGGTTGTGTGAACCAAATCTCGGTTGAGGACACCACTGCTGCTTCTGACGTCATTCTTGGCACACTCCCAGTCAATCATGTTCCCGCCTCCGTTCTTTTCGATCCAGGAGCTTCTCATTCATTCATGTCGGAGAGTTATGCACTTCGTCATGAATTCCCTTTTGAAGAAATGTTTTCTCCAATGATCATTCAAACTCCTGTTTCAAAGTGGCAAACTAATAGAGTAAGCCATGGCAATCAAATTGCAATTGAGGGTTTAGTATTCCTTGCTTCTCTTATAGCCCTCAAGTCTTCGGACATTGATGTCATCCTAGGAATGGATTGTTTATCAAGGCAGAATGCTTTCCTTGATTGTAAAGCCAAATCAGTTAAACTCACCCATCCTTCCGGCCAGATCATTGACTACACATCACCCAGCTCTAGAACCCAGATGCATACTTTGAATGTGCTTCCCCTTCCTGACCTTGAAGATGTTCCGGTAGTTCGTGACTTCCCGGATGTCTTTCCTGAAGAGCTGCCGGGAATGCCACCCGACAGGTGTGTAGAATTCCTAGTGGATCTTATACCAGGCACAGCCCCAATTTCCAGACACCCATATAGAATGGCCCCACATGAGTTAGCTGAGCTAAAAACCCAACTTGATGCTTCGTTGGCAAAAGGCTTCATCCGCCCTAGCTCATCGCCATGGGGTTGCCCCGTTCTGTTCGTAACGAAGAAAGATGGAACAGAAAGGATGTGCGTAGACTATCGCCCGCTAAATCTAGCAACGATAAAGAACAAGTACCCACTGCCCAGGATCAATGATCTTTATGATCAACTTGCTGGATCCTATGTCTTCTACAAAATGGATTTGAGATTAGGCTATCATCAAATCAAAATCCGAAATGAGGACATTCCAAAAACGGCTTTCACTACTCGTTATGGTCTTTACGAGTATACCGTCATGTCCTTCGGTTTAACCAATGCTCCCGCCACATTCTCGCGCTTGATGAATTCGATCTTCATGGAGTACCTAGATAAATTTTTTGTGGTTTATCTTGATGACATTCTCATCTACTCGAAGAACGAAGAAGAGCACGCAGAACATCTTAGGTTGGTATTGATGAAACTTAGAGAGCACCGCCTTTATGCCAAGTTCTCCAAGTGTGAATTTTGGCTACCAGAAGTGACCTACTTAGGCCACGTGATTTCTGCGAAAGGTGTTGCAGTCAATCCCGAGAGAGTTCAGGCCGTCCTTGACTGGACTCCACCTGAATCGGTTAAGCAAGTTAGGAGTTTTCTCGGCCTAGCAAGCTATTGTCGTCGCTTCGTAGAGAACTTCTCCAAAGTTGCAAAGCCTCTAACTGAACTCCTCAAGAAAGATAAGAAATTCCAATGGTCCCCCAAGTGCGAGGAAAGCTTTCAAGAGATAAAAGGAAGATTGACTTCTGCACCCGTACTTGCACCTCCAGACACCAAAAGGGATTTCGAGATCTATTGTGATGCTTCACGGCAAGGGTTAGGATGCATACTTATGCAAGATAGACATGTGGTAGCTTATGCTTCACGCCAGTTGCGGCCACATGAATAGAACTATCCTACCCATGATCTTGAACTCGCTGCCGTAGTTCATGCCCTGAAGACTTGGCGACATTACCTCCTTGGTAATCGTTGTGAGATCTATTCTGACCACCAAAGCCTCAAATATATATTCACCCAGCCAGATCTTAATCTCAGGCAAAGACGCTGGATAGAGTTGATAAAAGATTATGACTTAGGAATTTCTTACACCCCAGGCAAAGCCAATGTCATGGCTGATGCACTAAGTCGTAAGTCGTATTGTAACAACCTCATGTTACAACAGTATCAACCACTTCTTCATGAGGAATTTCGAAAGCTCAATCTCGAGATTGTTCCTCGTGGATCTCTTTTCAACTTGGTGGCGAAACCAACCCTTGAGGATCAAATCATAGTTTCCCAAAGGCGTGCACGAGGTGTTCGCCGGATCAAGGAGAACATTGCTAGCGGAGTTGCTAAATGTTTCTCCACAGATAGCAAAGGAACGGTATTCTTTGAAAATCGTTTGGTAGTACCTAAGAATAGAGATCTAAGGCAACTCATCCTCAAAGAAGCCCATGATACACCCCTCTCAATTCATCCCGGTAGCACAAAAATGTACCGAGATCTACGCCAGAGATTTTGGTGGACCAGGATGAAGAGAGACATTGCTCGATTTGTTGCTGAATGTGATGTTTGTCGTCGCATTAAAGCAGAACACCAAAGAACTGCTGGCACACTTCAACCTTTGCCTATTCCCGAGTGGAAATGGGACAAAGTCGGTATGGACTTCATCACCGGCTTTCCAAAAACCCAGAAAGGAAACGATGCCATCTTCGTGGTCATTGATAGACTTTCCAAAGTTGCTCACTTCCTTCCCGTTCGCGAGTCTATAACTGCTAGTCAGTTGGCGGACTTGTACGTCTCTAGAATTGTGTCTCTTCACGGTGTTCCTTTGGTAATCAATTCTGATCGTGGTAGCCTTTTCACCTCTAGATTTTGGGGAAGCTTTCAGAATGCTATGGGAACTCATCTATCCTTTAGTACAGCTTTCCATCCTCAGTCTAGCGGTCAAGTTGAAAGGGTTAATCAAATCTTGGAAGACATGATCAGAGCTTGTGTTATCTCATTCGGAAAGAATTGGGAGAAATATCTTCCATTTGCCGAATTTGCTTATAACAACAGTTTCCAATCTAGTCTGAACATGGCTCCTTTTGAACTCCTTTATGGACGACGATGTCGAACACCCTTCAACTGGTCAGAAACCGGTGAAAGACAACTCTTTGGACCGGATATGATCAAGGAAGCAGAAGAGCAAGTTCTCATTGTTCGTGATCGATTGAAAGCCGCCCAGTCTCGTCAGAAAAGCTACTATGATCGTCATCATAGGCAAGAAAGCTACAATCTGGACGAGAAGGCTTACCTTCGGGTTACTCCTCTGAAGGGAACCCAAAGATTCGGTATCAAAGGCAAGTTGGCCCCACGTTACATCGGACCTTTCCGCATTCTCGCTAAACATGGAGAAGTTGCCTACCAACTTGAACTACCCCCGCACCTTTCCCGAGTACATGATGTATTCCATGTGTCACAACTCAGGCGTTGCTTCAAGGACCCCATCCGCGAAGTCGACCATGAAACGCTTGATCTCCAAGATGACCTTTATTATCGAGAGTACCCTGTTCGTATTCTTGATTCCGCAGAGCGTGTCACTCGTCGTCAGAAGATCAAGTTCCTAAAAGTGCAATGGTCACATCACTCCGAGAAAGAAGCTACGTGGGAAAGAGAAGACCGCCTCCGTGCCGAGTACCCCTCCTTCCTCCCGACGACTTCTGAATCTCGGGACGAGATTCTTTTGAGTGGGGGCGAGTTGTCAGAACCCCAACTAGGGTAAGTGCTAGGGTTGCTTGTGCCCTTTGCATCATGCAAAAATTCAAAAGAAAATTCAAAAATGGGGAAAAGAAAAGCCCTGAGAATTAATTCAAATGGCCAGATAAAAATCTTTTTCCAAAAATCATTTGAATATTTGGAAAATTCCTATAAATGATGGTGACCATTTTAAAAGTGGTTTGGGTTCATTCCCATGCCCATGGAATATTCAAAAATTCAAAAGGTGCCCTGGAAATTAAATTTGACCCCTATTTGAATTGAAATTCAAATTGATTGAATTTCAAAAATTCTCAAATTATACAAGTGACTTACTACTGGTCACCTAGGATTTATAAAAATGTTTGGGCATTTTATAAAATTGCCTAGCTATTTATTTCTAGGCAAAACAAAATAACAGAAAAATAAAACAGAAGAAAAATAGGAAAAGGAAAGAGAGCCCACCCCACCCACTTACCTGGCCCAGCCTGGCCAGAAGCCGGCCCAGGCCCACCCCCGGCACCCTTGTCTTCTTCTCCAGGCAGCCAGGCAGCTGCGTGCCCGGCATGCCCGTGGTCGTGGCCACCTTCTCCTAGCCACGCAGCTGCTTGCAGCCCCCTGCCCTATCTTCTCGCCGCCTTGGACGACCGACGACCCCGCATTCCTTTCCCCTACATCGCGCACGCTCTGCCCTCTCTGTTTCTCCAATCTCGCGCACACCCGAAGCCACGCCGGAGCGCCGGCGTGCCCCAGCGTGGCCACCGGCCTCGTCTCGCCGCTGTGCCGTGTCAACTAAGCTCGCCGTGAACAACTACTTCGACCCCCTCATCTAATTTGGAGCGAGAGGCAACGAAGACGACGCAAGCTTCGACACCTCACCGCCGGCCGCCGTGGAGCTCGGGTTCAAATTCGCCGCCACCTCTTCGTCTCCGGTCACCTCGACTTCTCCACTGCACTCAGGGTGAGCCTCCGGTTCGAACGCCACCCTCCGCGCCCCTTTCCGTGCACGCCATCGTCGATCCCCTCCTCGGTCGAGAGCTCACCGCCGCGGGCCTCGGCGACGCCATGCCCCGAGAGCCTCCCGTGACCCCCTGCTGGCCCCTTCGGATGCGCGACGACGAGAGGATCCCCCCAGCGCCCCCCTTCTCCTATCTCGTGCCCGATTCCCCCTCTCCGGCGAGCTCTCCGGCGTCGTCAGTGGACTCCGGCGACCTAGGCCATTAGAGCCACTAACCCGAGCCCTAACCCCCTTAATCACTCGCTGACAGGTGGGGCCCCCAGCCCTAATAACCCCTGTCAGTTTAATTAACCACGGGTTTAAACCCACTGACACTGACACCCCGGCCCCACTGGTCAGCCCCTCTGCTGACACCATGCTGATGCAGTGCTGACCCAGTAAATGGAAAAGAGATTAAAGAAATTCCAAAAATTACAGAAAATAGCCAAAACTTTAATAAATCATAGAAAATTCATATTAACTCCAAATTGGACATATAATATATGAAAAGTTATCAAAAAAATACAAGGATTATGAATATGCAATTTGTTTTTATGTTTGACCATTTTAAAATGGGTGAACAGTAGGAAACATGAATATGGCTTAATTTGAATTTGAATTTGGAGTTTGAATTTGCAATTCTTTTGCAATACACTTCAATTAAATGGAATTGTAAACACATCAGTACCATGTACATCATGTTTTCACAACTTATCATGTGCTTAAGCATCGCAATTATATTTATTCCTTGATTGCTTTGTTTACTCGATAGAAGTGGAACCGAAACCGGAGGCCACCCCCTTCGTTGAAGACACCGTGTGTGAACCTCGTCAGCAAGGCAAGCAAACCCCATTGATCATGTCTATAAAATCCCAATTCCCTCTCAGTCTCTCTTATGCATGTTTAGGAGATCACCTTGTATCGATTCTACCGCATAGTTGAACCCATATCCGATGCATGACCTATCATTCTGTCACCGTATTAAGCAAACCACAATCCTAGCAGATTTAGTAGTTGAATGATGAGCATGTGGCCCCTGCAACTGTTAATGCTTATTGCATGCTTAGTGGTACAATAAGGTTGCTTTTGATGTGAGTCAGGATGATAGTGAACATGGTGTTGATGAAAGTGAAACTGTGTTGGTGAATCCACCCTAATACAAGGTGAACGATGAGAGGTTGTGTAGGAGTACACAGTGGGTTGTCTCGTTGAACACCGCCTTAAGCACCGAGTTCTTGTATGGTAATCCAAGACAAAGAGTACAACCACACATTGGGCTCACTGACCCCTCTCGGCCTAGTACCTTGATCCGTGTCGACGTCCAGGAGTCACATTAGTTCGGGCTTTCCATTTGGCATCTGCATAGAAAAAGAATGAAGGAATGGTTGCATCATTAGATATGTGAGTGCACCTGTGAGGCAGGAAAACCATCTGCCAGAGGTGGCGTCTCGGTCACTTACATTGTTTGAGTCCGTTTCGTTGATCCGGCCAGGCTCTCGAGCGGAGGCAACTCAGATAGTCGACTCCTGGAATAGACCGGTTGTGAGCGAAGTGTCGTGGTGAACATCCTCGCTGTCACCTCTTGAACGGTGGCGAGCAAAAGGCGGTAACCGATGGTCATGTGTGTGTAGATTACACCCTTGCAAGGTTAACAAAACTATTAGAATAGCCGCGTCCGCGGTTATGGACTACTTGGAACCTGTACCTGATTATTAGACAACTTGAATGGATACTTCTAAAACTCGCAAGATAAGCGTGAGTGCTATGGTGTGCTTCCTCGTGGGGAAGTCGAGGAAGTAACCATAGTGGTGTATTGGTTGGAGACTTGGATAGTGGACTCGTGTACGCTTCTTACCTCAAGTCCGGTACTCGTAGCACAGGACTAGCCAAGTCAAAGATGGCACTTCTGCATGATGGAACCCCACTCCTTTACCTTGATACTTGAGCATGAGTAGTGTAGTTCTGATGTAAGTCTTGCTGAGTACGACTTTGTACTCACGTTTGCTTATTCTATGTTTTAGATAAGAACCCGGACCCCCGATGGAGTCACCGACCTGAAACTCGACGTTGACCTTGGTAGCATAGTTCCAGACAGCAGTCTGGTCCCTCGTGGAAGGGCATGTTTGTTGTACAAAGCTTCTCTAAGCCATTTGTTAAACTTGTCTGTACTCGGACCTAATTTGCTTCCGTTGTATGATGTAATGTTCATCACAGACATGTGATCTTTGTATACTCTATGTGTAAGTAAATAAAGAGTACTTTGTAGAGTTATGTGAATGATACCTGTTGTTCATACTAGGCATGTGTGCTGCGTGTATGTTTATAACATGCATGTCTTAGTATGGGTTTTCGAGACCTTAGTTGTGATCTGGCTGGCGGTCTTTTATACACCAAGTGGCCCTTAGATGTGCGCAGCTTGGGGCATCGCGATGCGATTGCTCGTGACTCTGTCACGTGCACACTTTGTTGTATGATCGAGCCCGCCCTAGACCCCGACTAAGTGATCGGGCTGGAGTAAGTCTATGTAAGAGTTAGGATTCAATCGATAACATGGTTGAGGTGACTTGTCTATGAGTATGGGATTCACCACCCATAAGCATCTAGACTTGTGAGCGGACGATGAGGAACCATCTCAGATGATCATCCGGCCTGAATGGGATGCCCCTCACGTTCGATGCTTACCGAGAACGTTATGTGCTTGGCCTTGTCTGCTTAGACAAGTGGGTACGGTTCTCGCCTCTCCATGTGATTGTATCGTGACTGGAATTACATACGCTAACCCCGGGTCCCGACACTTCGGATGATGGCGAGCCACAAAGTCTTCGTTCCTGCCATAATCGCATACAACTTGCAGCCAGGGAGCATATGGTTTCAGCGTGAATGGCAGCTCAGCTGCAAGAACCAAGTTCCTAATGAAGCAGTCTCCAAAGTCAAAGATGAGACCATGAGTGAGCTTCATAATTGCATGCCTTGTCTCTAGATAAATATTCGATTCTTCCGAAGCAGTACTCAATGGGATCAATGAGTTGGACAAGATGTAGAACCAAGTCCTGGAGATGAAGTTCAAATGCTTCGGGTGAATGTTTTCAGGAAGGTAGCTTGCAGAGACTTCAGTGTCCAACAGAGTAGCAAATTCTTCAGCCAGATCAGGTTCTAAGTGAATCTTTTCTTGGACTCCGGAATGCCTTGGAATATTGACTATCTCCATGAATTCAGCAGAGGACATCCTGAAGAATTTTCCTTGAATCATCCATTCCAGCGTCCATGAGTTGGGTTCATTTGCATCACCAGAAACATAAAGAGTTGCATAGAATTGCTTGATGAGTTCAGAATTGAAGGGAGTTCTTAAAGCAAATAGCCGAGTCAAATTCTGATTCTCAATGGTTTCGGCGACGTTCTGAAAGCAAGTGGCAGTGGAAAGACTTCGTATATCCAGAAATTTATGCCTGAACAGAACTCCTTGCTGACAGAAGACTTTGGTGTATAAAATTTGTTGCTCTGCAGTCCAAAAGCGAAGATCATCTGCAGTGAGATATGAAGCATACGGACTGACACCAAAGAAACAGTGGCGCTTCTGATGTTGTTCCAAGTTGAAGTCCGGGCCATGCCTTGAAGAATAACCAACGCCCTTGAAAATGGGAAAAGTTTCACGAGGATAATTTGAGTCAAGCTGGGTATCTTAGCAGGGGAGCGAATGCGCGCGAAACCTTTGCAGAGGAGCAATTGGATTGGCTCTAGAAGGGCCAGCAGTTTGAGCGACTATAAGCGCCTGCTCTTGCGACAGATTCAGTATCTGAACTTGTTCTTCTTCATCGGCATGTGCTTCGTTTTGAGGCACATTGGATTCGGAGTCGTGAGCAGTTCTGGCAGGGGAAAAGTCTCGGGTGACATGTGTTCTGGAGTGGGTGGGGGATGGTGCATTTTCTTCATGGGGAGGTGATGGAGGTGGTGCGGGAGCAACTGGTGGAGTGGGAATCCCTTGTGGTGAGGGGGTTGGAGCACGGATGGGTGTGGGTGCACGGGGTGGAATGGGTGTGGGAGGTCTTGCAGTTCTTGGAGTTGGGGTAGGAGCTCTTTGAGGTGGAGTTGTTTTGGGGGTGGTTTTGGTAGGAGGAGGTGTGGGAGTTTTGGTGGGTGGAGCTGAAGGCTTTGGTATGGGCTGGGCAGGTTTTGGCTTTGGTGTAGGTGAGGGAACTACTTCAGGAGTGTCCTTCGGCTGCTCATCACTAGTGTCCATGTCAGCAGCTGAAGCCAAAGTAACCTTGCGTTGCTTTGTGGTTCTCTTCTTGGGTGAAGGGCATGAAGCCTTTGAAGCAGTGAGCTTTGCAGCCGATGGTTGTGCAACAAGTGGTTCTGCTTCGAGCGAAGCCTTTCGCTTCCTTGAATCCCTTTCCATAATGGATGCATTATGGGTCTTCACCATTTCATCAACAGCGGCCTTGACTTTGCATTTGAAGATTTTGATATTATTCTTGGTGGTGGTGTTGACGTCCGTCACTTGCTGAAGCAATTTCAGAGCGTGATGTTTGAATTCTTCATTTGGTTCAGATTCAGCGCGCTTCTGATAGTTGTGAATCTTTTTGATTTCAGCCCTATCTCTGGAAGGCAAATCCTTCAGCTGACTGATCATTGTGGAGATCATTTCTTCGATGGAGCTTGAGATGTAAACTTCGCCAAGATCAACAGTTTCAGGCTCTTCAGCAGCACATTTTTCCCAAAGGGCTTCAGTGATGCCCAACTGATCCCATAGTTCACCTTCACGCGGGTCAGGGAACTGATGTTCACTATGGCGATCAGCTTCAGTTTGAGCTTCAGGCAGAGATATGCCTTTTTGCTTCGGTCGAATAGCTTCAGTGGAGGGAGTCATATCAACAACAGGCTTCTTCTGACTTGCCCTATCAGCTTTCTCTGCTTTCTTTGTCCTGAGGCCGTCTAAAGTGGCTTTGCGTTTTGCTTCATGCTCGGCCAGATGTTTAGCTTCAGCGGAAGCTTTCTCTTCATTCTTTTCGGCTTCGGCGAGCTTGCGCTTCGTCTCAGCCTTCTCCGCAGCCAATCTGGCGGAGTCCAACTCCTTTTGCTTTTGTGCGGCTTCCTCATCTGCTTTCTTCTTTTCTGCAGAACTTCTAGCAAGAATGTTGCGCTCAAGTGCCTCTTCGAGGTCTTTCTGTCTCAATTCTTCTTCAGTGAGCTTTCGCTTTGCTGAAGGGTTTGGTAGGGCAGACTGCTTGGGCTTCGTTGGTGCTGAAGTCTTTGCAGATTGTTTCTTGGCAGGGTCATGCCTCTGCTTCGATCGCCTCTCTGTTTGGAGGGCATCAGCCGGTGGCTTGGAGGCCAAGGGCTTCGCAACCACCAAGTTTGATAGGTCAATGGTGGGGCGAGCAGAGGTCTTGTCCTTGGGGTCTTGAGTAGGAATCCCCTTAGCAGCAGGTTTCTCTCCTGGCTTCTTCTTCAGTGAAATCTGAAGCCTTTGCTTCTTGGGGGAGCAGGATCATCAGATTCATCATCTGCTTCAGATTTTGATTCGTTGTCAGCAGCATTTGATTCGTCCAATATCGAATCCTCCAGAGCAGCTTGTTCTTGTCTGGCTTGCTCTTCATCTTCTGTGTAAGCATGAGGAGGAGAAGCTGATTTCTTCTTCAGTTTCTTATTTTTCTTCGAGCTAGGCCCAGCTCTTGGGCTTCCACTTCAGCAAACTTAGCTGCTTTCTTCTCTTCTTTCAGTCTCTTCTTCTCAGAAGCAATCCTCCATCGTTCTTGTTCCTCTGGATAATCATCTGGGGTCTTAAGGGTATTGGGGTGAGGGAGCTTCGGTGGTACTGGGTAGTATAAGTGTCGATTTTCTTCGGTGTACTGACTGCACATGGCCGAAGTATATTGATAGGGTGGACTGAAGGCAAATTGCATAGCCCACTTCCAGTCAGGGATGCTTTTGTACTTGTACCATCTAACAGCCCAGTACCGGCGAATGTTTTGCAAGCGAATCTTGCGATGATCCTTGGTTTCTCCAAGAGGCGTGTCATACCCCAGTTCACGGCGAATGGATTCGGGGATGCCTCTGGCATTGTTGGTTTTCTTCGTTCTGCCACCTTTCTTCTTTGGAGCAGACCGTTCTGCTTCGTTGATGTGGTCAAGATTGGGGGACTCATTCCCGAAGCCTAACTCCGCAGACATCCTGTGAAAAGCATAAAGATAGCGAGGGAAAAGGCAAGTATGGAATGAGCACCAGAAAAAATTTCGATCCAAAAACACAAAGTTTTGACAAGAGATTCAGTGATGAATATGGGAGAGATATCCAATCTGTTCTGAGCTAGACTTAGCAACCTCATAATAGTGTCAAACCCTAACACAGAACAGACAACATCTAACCCTAACTTCTAACCTGAATCGGGATGGGAAGATTTTGTTATCAGAAACAAGTTTCCCAACAGTGCAACGATCCAACGGATCAAAGAAACCTAAGGAAATCATCCCAACAAACAAACTAAGAACTTGGATCCGATCGAGAATAGGAAGAGCAAAGAGAAGCAGAGATCGGATCGAGGGCTCGGCGTACCCTAACTCGGTAGCGTCGAGCAGCTACGGCGACGATGAGCGGAGAGGACGTGCTTGTCGATGGCGTGAAGTCTATGGCGGCGCTCTTCCGGCAGCGAAGCGGCGAGAACGGCGACGGAAACGAAGAGCTCGGCGGCGCGCTCGGGAGATAGGGTTCAGGAGAGAAGAGAATGAGGAGGTGAGATGGATTCGCTGGGGTGGGATGCCTTATATAGGCCGGTCTGACAGGAGTTGTCAGATCAGATCGAACGGCTCCCAGCGTCCGTCTCTCCGGATTCTACGGCGAGGATTTCATGGCAAATAGCGAGAAAATCTCAACGACCCAGATTTGACGGGATCTCAACGACCGAAGAATATGTCCTCGACTTGAGTAAAACTTCGATAAAAATTGGAAGCATTTGATTCGGAACTCAATGATGTTCGAAGCAAAATACTTTCCGTTTCAATTGTTCTCAACCATTTTGGACAGACAGAATAAGAAAGAAAAAACAGAAGGGGTAGGGTCCGAAACTTATCACCTCGAAGAAAAACCAAACGAAGCAAAAGGTGATAAGCATAGAGGACTAAATCCAAGTGAAATAAAATAAAGTAAACGAAGCAAAATCAGACAATGAAACCAAAAAGTAAGCAACGAAGTAAATGAATATATACAAGAGTAAAAGGTTCGGCCTTACAGTACATTTCGTGAGTCCAATATATTGAGCTCACACCTTAGCGCACAGAACCTTTTCTCATCCAATGGTTTCATGAATATGTCTGCCAGTTGATCTTCAGTTCTGACATGACTTATGACAATATCTTCACGCTGAACATGATCACGAAGAAAGTGATGGCGAATGTCAATATGCTTCGTGCGAGAGTGTTGCACAGGATTGTGAGCAATTTTGATTGCACTCTCATTATCACATAGAAGTGGAATTTTCTTCACATGAATACCATAATCCTTCAGTGCTTGCTTCAGCCATAGAATCTGAGTACAGCATGACCCAGCAGCAATGTATCCGGCTTCAGCAGTAGATATTGAAACACAGTTTTGCTTCTTTGAAGTCCAACACACAAGTGATCTTCCAAGGAAATGACAAGTCCCTGAAGTTGATTTCCTATCCACACGATCACCAGCCCAGTCTGAATCAGAATATCCAACAAGATCAAACTGAGCTCCCTTGGGATACCACAAGCCCAAGGTTGGTGTGTGAGCCAGATACCGAAGATTTCGCTTTACAGCAGTATGATGAGATTCCTTTGGATTGGCCTGAAAACGAGCACAAATACATATTGAAAGCATAATGTCAGGTCTAGATGCACAAAGATATAAAAGGGATCCAATTATAGACCGATATTTCTTCTGGTCGAAGGCTTTGCCCTTCTCATCTGCATCTAAGAAGCCATTGGTTGGCATTGGAGTTTTGATAGTTTTGCAATCAGTAAGACCAAACTTCTTCAGGCAATCCTTGAGATATTTTTCTTGAAAAATAAAGGTGCCATTCTTCTGTTGACGGATTTGAAGTCCAAGGAAAAACTTCAGCTCACCCATCATCGACATCTCATATTTCTTTGACATCATTTTGGCAAATTCTTCGCTGATTTCAGTGTTAGTGCAGCCAAAAATAATACCATCTACATATATTTGACATACAAATAAATCACCATTATAAGATCGAGTGAAAAGTGTTGGATCAGTTGTTCCTGGTTTGAAGCCTTTCTTCAGAAGGAAATCCTTCAATGTATCGTACCAAGCACGATGTGCTTGCTTCAACCCATAGAGGGCCTTGTGTAACCTGTACACCATGTCGGGTTTATTTGGGTCTTCAAAACCTGGAGGCTGCATAACATACACTTCTTCCTCGATTTCTCCGATAAGAAAAGCACTTTTCACATCCATTTGATAAAGTAGAATGTCATTGAAATTTGCAAAAGCAAGCATAACACGAATGGATTCGAGACGAGCAACTGGAGCATAGGTTTCGCTGAAATCAATACCTTCGATTTGGGTGTATCCTTGTGCTACCAGTCGTGCTTTGTTTCTTACCACTATACCGTCTTCATCTTGCTTGTTGCGAAAAATCCACTTTGTACCAATGATGTTGTGCTTCGTGGGATCAGGTCTATCAACTAAGGACCAGACTTTGTTTCGCTCGAATTGGTTATGTTCTTCGAGCATAGCAGTCAACCAATCTGGATCCTTCATGGCTTCATCAAACTTTTAAGGTTCTAGCATGGAGACAAACGAAAAGTTTGCACAGAAGTTAGCCAAACGAGTACGAGAGCGAGTTGTGGGACGACCTGGTTGATGAACTTCTTCAAGGATCGAATCAACATCAACTCTTCTTTGGAATCGTGATAAAGTTGAATCATTTGCCTCAGGCTCAGCTTCTGCTTCAGGATCTGCATCAGCTTCAGGGTCTGCTTCACCTTCAGCTTCAGCATTTCCTTCGGGATTAGCATTTCATTCGTTCCCTTGCTCTTCTTCGTCCTGTTCATCATTAGCTTCAGGATGTTGATCTCCAGCGCCCCGGGCTATGTGTGGGAACATTGGACCATCATCATCCCTATTAGCTTGACAAGCATTGGCTTCAATAGGGAGAATTTCTCCAATAGCGATGGACCTGATCACTTCATCAAGTGGAGGTTCATCTAGATCATGAGGCAAATGCTCTTTTTGAGAGCCATTAGTTTCATCAAACCTCACATTTACAGTTTCCATAACTTTCCCAAAGTGAGAGTTATACACTCTGTAAGTGTGAGAGTTTGATCCATAACCTAAAAGAAAACCTTCATGTGCCTTAGGGGAAAATTTGGAGCTATGATTCATATCTCTAATAAAGCAAGGAGCACCATATACCCTAAGGTACGAAACATTTGGTTTGTTACCAGTGATAAGCTCATGTGAAGTTTTCTTCAGAAATTTGTGAAGGTAAACCTTGTTGATGATATGACAAGTTGTGTTAATTGCTTCGGCCCAGAACCTAATAGGAGTCTTGTATTTAACAAGCATAGTTCTGGCCATTTCAATAAGAGTTCTATTCTTCCTTTCAACAACACCATTCTGTTGAGGTGTATAAGCAGCAGAGAACTCATGAGTAAAACCATGATCATCAAGAAAATCTTCAATATGAGTATTTTTTAATTCAGTTCCATTATCACTTCGGATATGCTTCAGAGATAATTCATATTCAGTTTGAGCTCTCTTAGCGAATGACTTGAAGATTTCAACAACTTTGCTCTTGTCATCCAAAAAGAAAACCCAAGTATAACGAGAGAAATCATCAACAATAACAAGACCATATTTGTTTCCTCCCAGGCTTGCATAATTTTGAGGACCAAAAAGATCCATATGAAGCAATTCAAGAGGACGAGTAGTAGTCATGATAGTCTTCGCTGAATGATGTTTCTTCGTAATTTTACCAGCTTCACAAGCACTGCAGAGACGATCCTTATCGAATTTTACTTTGCTAAGGCCAATAACATGGTTCTTCTTCACCAGATTATGAAGATTTCTCATCCCTGCATGACCAAGTCTTCGATGCCATAACCAACCAGATGAAGCTTTTGCCATTAAGCATGTGGATACAGCAGGGCCCAAAGAAAAATCAACAATGTGTAAATCTCCTTTTCGGTAACCCTCGAAGACAAACGTATAGTCATCCTGTGAAAATACAACACAACACGAAGCAGAAAATAGAACAAGCATACCCATATCACATAACTTCGAAATAGACATAAGATTGTATCCAAGGGATTGGACTAGCATAACATTGTCAATGTGCTTATCTTTCGATATGGCAACCTTACCCAAACCTAAAACTTTACACTTGTTGTTATCACCGAAGGTAATGTACTTCTGAGAAGAGTGAGATAGTTTTTCTTCGGTGAATAACTCCTTGTCTCCGGTCATATGATTTGTGCAACCACTATCCATGACCCATTCGGATCCACCGGAGACATAGCCCTGCAGAAGAATTAGTTCTTCTTAACCACCCACAAACGAGTAGGTGACTGAGAAGATGTTGAAGCACTGGTTGAAGCAATATTAAATCGAACAGGAGTGTATTGCTTCGGTGTACCATCAAGTACACCATAAATGTAAGTCCTCTGCGAATGGTTAGGATAAGAATGAGCATATGCAATCTTAGTATGGTTATTATGAGGACGATAAGTATGACGACCAGTGCGATAGTATTGCTTCTGCGGAACATTTGATTCGGGCACCAGTGGATCATTTCTCGTTTCAAGAGAATAGAAATGATTCGGTGGTACCGAAGACTTTCCCTGCATGGTATGGTTAGCAGGCAATTTTTCCACAAGTGCTTTCAGCACCCATATCTGCCTCTTATAGAAGCCATTCTTAGGAGGAGTACCAACATACTCAGCTGTAACCTTTCCATGTTCGTCTTTGATGAGCTTGTAGTCAGAATCAAGTGATTCGTCCACAATAGCTTTGTTCATCTTGCAGTCAAAACCTGAAAGGTTAGCTATATCAATGGGGTTCTCCTTCGCTAGGACCCAAATAGTCTTAGGATACTGCTCAGGTTCCCAGTAGGTTCCTTCATGGTTTATCTTTCTTTCGAAACCAACACCCTCATTCCTTGGGTTCCTGTGAAGGAGAGCCTTCCTCAGGATGTCACAAAGATATTGGTGGCCTTGCAAACTTTTGAACATCCCTGTTTCAAATAAGTTTTTCAACCTGAGGAGTTCCTCGGTCACAGCAGGATTTTCCTCATCAGAGGCATTAGTATCATCAATAACAATAGGAGCTTTGCCTTTGGAATCAGTTTTGCTTCGTTCCAGACAAGTTAGGCAAGGTAAATCAGTTTTATGATTTGCTTCAGAACCTTGTTGAGCCATGAAAGAGAGATTGACATTTTCCAACTCTTCATGAGCCTCTTTTAGTCTTTCGAGAGCCATTTTCCTCTGTAGAAATTCATAGGTGAGCTTCTCATAATCAACTGAAAGAAGATCATGCCGAGAGGATAATTCTTCAAACTTTTCCTTTAGAGCATCATGCTCATTAGTCAAAGTTTGACCTTTCTCTATTTCATGGATCAACAGAGTTTCTGATTTCTTAATGGTTTTGCTTAGCGAATCAAGTTCATCTTGTTGGATTGAGGCAATTTTAGCAAGTTTAGCATAGCTTATCTTCGAATCACTATCATATGAGGAACAATCAGAAGTATCATAGTTAGATTTGGATGAAGATACCTTCGCCTTGGCCATGAAGCAATATGCAGGAGATTCATCTTCACTACTGTTGTTGGTGAAGAATGAGCTCGAAGCTTTGGATGAAGCATCTGCTGAAGCGAATGCCAAACCAGCAACACCATCTGATTCGGACCCAGACCCAGACCTTGATCCTGATTCAGCTTCGGACCCAGACCCAGACCTTGAGCCTGATTCAGCTTCGGACCCAGAGGCTTCATCTTCAGAGTTCATCTCCTTTCCCAGATAGGCCTTGGCACAGTGAGAGCTACTTCGCCGAGACGAGTGAGTCTTCGATGAAGAACCCTCACGTTTCTTGTGATACTTCTTCCTCTTGTCATCATCAGAATCTTTCTTCTTTTCTCTTCTCGAACTGGAATCATGTCTCTTGGACTCATAGCTTCTGGAAGATCTGTGGGACTTGGTTCAGGAGTCTCTGAGCGAATGCTTTGACTTGTTTTCAGCTTCCCACAGGGGGCAATCAGCAATGTAGTGACCTGGTTTCTTACATTTGTAGCAGCAGTTGTCCTTCGATGGAGAGCTTCTTGAGGATGAGCGGTGAGATGAGTGATTTGAGCTCCTTAAATAATAACTCTTTTTCGGTGAAGAAAAACCTTTTCTTTGGAAGCGGTTGAAGCGTCTCATGATCAATGCTAAATCTTTTCCAATGCTTGAAGGATCATCTGATTCGACACCTGAAGCAGAACTGACTTCGGGAGAAGACTGACGCGAAGCTTTTTCTTTAAAGGCATGAGTTT
Organism: Bromus sterilis; assembly: GCA_950022295.1. NCBI lineage: Eukaryota > Viridiplantae > Streptophyta > Magnoliopsida > Poales > Poaceae > Bromus > Bromus sterilis. The sequence continues at coordinate 273,423,904 of OX465599.1, read as the reverse complement.
TTCTTCGAGAGCCATTTATGTCACGTTTCTCATCTTCTTCCATTTCAAAAGTATTGAGTCTCTCAAGAATATCAGCGGCAACAAGACGTCTGAAAAATCAGTCCTTTCCTTGATCATCAGCACAATGTGATCAAACGAATCATCCAGTGAGCGAAGCAAAGTTCTTACAACTGAGTGAGGAGTAATGTCATCAGCACCGAGGGAAATCAACTCATTAGCAAGAGTTGTGAGTCTGTTGTAAATGGAGCTGACTTTTTCACCCTCGTTTCTCTTGAAACGATAGAATTTGCTTCGGAGTGTGTCAATTCTGGCATCCTTCTGGGTAGAAACACCTTCACCAATCTTTTCAAGATAGTCCCAGACACCTTTGGCAGACGGAATATTCTTCACTTCATGATACTTTTCTGGTGTCAAGTGATTGGTGATGAAAACCCAAACTTCAGAATCAAGATCAATCAGTTTTGCTTCTTCAGGAGTGATGGCCTTCTCATCGGCAACAGTGACTCCATACAAGACAACTTGCCAGGAAGTCGAGTTGATAGCCATGATATTTCTCTTCATTTTGTCCTTCCAGTACGGGTAGTCCTTCCCGTTAAAGACAGGAATAGGTTCGCCGGAGCGAATAGCTGCGAAAGACATAATTGAAGACACTCCAGGAGGTTAATCCAAAACACACAGAGTGTAGGGAGTGACTAGCTCTAATACCAATTGAAAGTCCAAGTATGTGATCAGAGGGGGAGGGGGTGAATGATCACTTCAAAAATTTCTACTGAAACTATTGAAGTGAAGCATAAGTAGTGTGGAACAGCGAAGTAAAACTGGAAGCGAAACTAAATGCAGTGAATCAAGACACATTGAAGCATAACTGCGAAACAAATGCAATGCTGAAGGTAAATGCTTGAAGTAAAATGAACTGGGACTCGGCGATGTTTGTTCGACCAGTTCACGCTCTGCAAAGCGCTACGTCTGGTTGGAGGGACTGGTGATTGAACACCTGGAGCAAATCTCTCTCTGTCCGTTACTCCACTGCACCAAACTCCTTGAGCTTGGTCAGTTCTTCACTCATGGTTGATTATTGAGGAAATCACCGAAACCTTTGACAAACTGGACTTCGAGGCGACAATTACTCTTCGCTCTCTGAAGAACAACAATCTAACCGTCTAGGAGAATTGCAGTTCTCAAAGATAAAAAGGCTAGTAAGCTTTCACCTAAGTCATCTCGAATCTACTCAGATTAATGGGACTTAGGCTTCAGTATTCTGGATTTTGGGTTTTGCTTCGGTGGCGTTTTTGGGGTGCTCTCTTCAATCTCTCTCAGGAATAATCTCAGAGCAGCCCCCCGCAAAAGGAGGAGGGGCAGCGTATTTATAGTTGGCGATCCCGAGGTGCGGAATGACCAAATTGACCCAAGGTGACAGCTTGACACGTGTCCACAACGGTCGGATTTTTCATCCTGTGCAACTTTACTTGCGGAACAAGTAAAGCTGACTCACGGACTTAGTTCTGCTTCAGAAGCCAAAGAACGAAGTCTTTGCTACTGAAGCTTAACTTAGTGCACATGAGATTTCTTCGCTCAGGCTTCTCACTTGGTTTGGATTTGATCTGAGCATTTTCTCAATGACTTCGGTGTCCACAAACTAAAGACCCCTCTTGATAGTACGGTTTGTCCTATGACTCAAAGAACCGAAAAAGAACTACACAAAAACATCTAAGTCTTGCGCTGTCTTCTTCATTTCCTTCAATGAGTTGAGCTTCAGGACACCTTCATTTTTGGGGGTCGTCCTCCGTGATTAAGCTTCGCTCCGAGGGTAATGCTTCGATAACTTGAAGACCTTCCCTGAAGATTTATCACCTAGCTTGTCCTTCAGGAACCTATACAACTGTTTACACTAGAAAACATTGTTAGTTCCTCTACTGTCTTGTCCAACAATATCCAAAACACACGGGGATAAAACTTTGCTCTTACAGCAGGCGGTTTTATCCGTGCCAGCACTTCCCCTTGGGGTGCACCAGCTTTGTTTGTCAAGAAGAAAGATGGGACTAGCCGCTTGGTCCAGGACTATCGCGGTATCAATAAGAAGACCATCAAGAACAAATACCCTTTACCCCGCATCAATGATTTGTTCGAATAGTTGAATGGGGCAAAGGTGTTTTCCAATCTTGACTTGAGGATGGGGTATCACCAAATCCAGGTTCGTGAAGAGGACATTCCCAAGACCGCGTTCAGCACACATTATGGGTTGTATGAGTTCACAGTCATGACTTTCGGCTTCTGAAACGTCCCTCCGACGTTCATGAAAGCTATGGACTATTTGTCCCAAGAATGGCTTGATGTGTTTGTTATCCTCTACTAGACGACATTCGTGTATATTCCAAGTCAGAGGCTGAACATGAGGAACATCTTCGCCTGGTGCTGCAGAAGCTGAGAGAGCACCGGTACTACGCCAAGTTCTCTAAGTGTGAGTTTTGGCTCGACAAGGTCAATTTTCTTGGCCATGTCATTTCCGCTGAGGGTATTGCGGTTGATCCAGAGCGAGTTTGCACTATTCAAGAGTGGGCTCCGCCGAAGAATGTGAAGCGGTTAAGGAGTTTTATCGGCCTCGTCAGATATTGCAGGAGGTTTGTGCAGAATTTCTCCAAAATAGCAAAGCCAATGACTGAATTGTTATGCAAAGGCAAACGGTACACTTGGTCACCAGCTTGCCAAGCAGCCTTCGAGGAGTTGAAAGAGAAGTTGACCACAGCTCCAATTCTCACACCGCCAGATGAGTCACAGCCCTTTCAGGTGTTTTGTGATGCCTCATTGCAAGGTCTAGGCGGAGTTTTGATGCAAGGAAGGAATATTGTGGCTTATACCTCACGGCAGTTGAAGACGAGTGAGAGGAATTATCCCACGCATGACTTGGAGCTTGCAGCAGTTATGCACGCCTTGATCACTTGGCGACACCTCCTCTTAGGGAGGAAGGTGGATGTGTTTACCGACCACAAGAGTCTGAAGTACTTGTTCACTCAGCCAAATCTGAATTTGAGGCAAAGAAGATGGCTTGAAACCATTACTGAGTACACAGTTGATATTCAGTACATGCCTGGGAAGGCGAATGCCATAGCTGATGCGCTGAGCCGCAAGGGCGATTGCAATAATATCAAAGTACAGAAGATCCACCCTGATTTGTGTGAGTCCTTTCGCAGGCTCAATATCGAGCTAGTTCCAGCAGGCTACCTTGCCAACCTTGTGGTAGAGCCCACTATCCATGAGAAAATCCGTGAAGCTCAGTCTGCCAGCTCAATGATACAAAAGATCAAACAGGGTATTGCCGCCTCAGTTCCAAAGTACGGTTGCTTTTCAGTGCATAATGACGGCACCGTGTTCTTTGAGGAGAGAGTTGTGGTTCCCAAGGAGGGAGATCTCAGAGAGGTCGTCATGAAGGAGGCCCATGATTCCAAGCTATCGATTCACCCTGGCAGTACAAAGATGTATCAAGATCTCAAGCAAAGATTTTGGTGGACTCGTATGAAGCGGGATGTTGCCCATTACGTGTCTCAGTGTGATGTGTGCAGGAGAGTGAAGGCACAACACCAGAAGCCTGCGGGGTTGCTTCAGCCACTTGAAATTCTGGAGTGGAAATGGGGTCACATAGAGATGGATTTCATCACAGGCTTCCCCTTGTCGCAGAATAAGAACAATGCCATCTTTGTCGTCATTGAAAATCTTTCCAAAGTTGCCTGCTTCTTTCCAGTGAAGGACTCCATTTCAGCAGCTCAGTTGGTGGATTTGTACACCGCAAGAGTTGTATCTTTGCATGGAATTCCCAAGAAGATCAGTTTTGATAGAGGCAGCCTTTTCACCTCTAAGTTCTGGCAGTCCTTTCAAAAGGCGATTGGTACGACAGTGTTGTTCAGTACCGCTTATCACCCTCAGACAAGTGGGCAAGTCGAGCGCGTGAACCAAATCCTCGAGGACATGCTTCGAGCATGTGTCATCTCCTTTGACATGAAATGGGAGGAATGCTTGCCGTATGCTGAGTTTTCTTACAACAACAGCTATCAGGCAAGTTTGCAGGCGGCACCGTTTGAGGTCTTGTATGGCCGCAAGTGCAGGACACCTCTGAACTGGTCTGAAGAAGGAGAGAGGCAGTTGTTCGGTCCAGATGTGATCCAGGAGGCAGAGGATAGAGTGAAGATTGTCCGAGAGCACCTAAAGGCAGCACAGTCTAGGCAGAAGGCCTATTATGACAAAAGGCACAGTGGTGTAGCTTTTTAGGTTGGTGATTGGGCGTACCTGAAAGTGTCTCCATTGAGGGGAACTCACCGCTATGGCATCAAAGGAAAGCTCGCTCCAAGATTTGTCGGACCTTTCCGGATCCTTGAGACTAGAGGACCTCTTGCCTTTCGGCTCGAGCTTCCAGAGAGTCTGTCCATGGTGCATGACGTGTTCCATGTATCCCAGCTAAAGCAGTGCTTCAAGCAGCCAGAGCAGGCCGTTGACTTAGGCGAGATCCAGCTACGTGCGGACCTTTCCTACTCAGAGCGTCCAGTCCTTGTTCTTGAGACGTCCGAGCACAAGACTCGCAACAAGACCGTCAAGTTCATGAAGGTCCAGTGGGCACATCATTCAGAGAAGGAAGCAACATGGGAGCGTGAAGATCATCTCCGGTCCGAGTATCCAGAGTTGTTTCAGGCTTAGATCTCGGGACGAGATCCTGTGTTGGTGGGGGAGTGTTGTAACAGCCCATGATCAATAATTTGAAATCATCATGAGATTGTACTTTGTCTGTTGACTTTATAACTTGGCATGGTGCTAAAGATTATAATTTCGTGTGATGAGTTATTTTGCCAAGTGGTTTTGTACCCATTTGATTTGAATTTGAATTCAAACAGAAGGGCTCAAGAGAGGTGTTTGATGAATTGTTCCATTTTGCAATTGTGCTCCCCTTGATCCCAAACTTGGCATACCCATTTCTTTTCCCTTCCCAAGCTTTTCAAAAGCCTTGCCCCATTTTTGACAACTATAAAAATGTGGGCCACAGTTCAATGTGGTTTGAATTACAAAAATGACCCAACATTGTAGTTGCTCAAAAATTGGTCAAACCAATTTTAGAAAATGGAGAATATTCCAAGGTTTCCAAAACATATTTTTATATGTTTTTATTTTTCCTAGATTGCCCTGAAGAATTCTTGGATTTCTTCTGTTTATGGAAAATGGAAAGCCCTGGCCGTATTTTTTTTTCTGCGCAGACTGACCAGCCAGGCCCAGCCCAGCTGGCCTGCCTCCACTCGGGCTCCAGCCCACCCTCGAACCGGTAAGTGGGAGATCGTCCCGCCGTAGGATCTCCATCGCGTGGCCCTCGTGCATCGTCTTTACAACGTGGCCTGGGGGATCTCGTCGTCCCCTCTCACACCGGCGTCCACGCGGGCGTCGCCGGCCGTCGACATGGCCAGGGGCCTCCCCCTTATAACTAGGACCCGTGCCGGGCTCCTGGAACCCTATAGCACCCATTCCCCCCTCTAGTTTTCGCCGCCACCGCCTCCATGGACGACTGCGACCACCCCTGTCCCGCTTAAATTCTGGTGAGCCGCCGAGCGATTCGCCGCCGTCCCGCTGCAGTGACAAGCGCACTCAATTTCACGCTCGTGTAGCTCACCCGGAGCCGTTCCCCCGCGCAGGTCGGAGCGAGACGCGCCAATTTCCACCCGCGACGAAGCAGCACCAACGCAGACGCCTTCTTCCTTGACGACGGCCGCCGCGTCCTCTTCTTCCCCTTCGCAGTCGTCCTCGTTGCCAACCACCCCTAGGTGAGCATGCGACCCCCCCCTCCTTCCGTCACCTGTCGTGCGCGTAGGAGTCCTCCGCATACCCGTAGGCCGCCGCCGTGGGGCTCGTAGTCGTTGTGCCCGTGGCATGCCCCGGACGCACACGCGCGTGTGCTAATCATGTTCTGAACGCGCAAAGGGAGGTCTAGGAGCCATTCGTGGCCTCGTTCTTAGTTCGGGTCATCGCGTCTGAAGTTGCAGTGTGCAGACGCTGCCCTGCTATCGTCGGCGATAAAAGGCACCTCTTTCGGCCACCGTTCGAGGAGTTCGGGGCACCCATGGTTTCGTGGTGGTGCCCTCTTGTGTTTCCATGTTCTAGCAGCGTCGGGAAGGCACTGGAGGTGACGACTGCATCACCGTAACAGGTCGCCATCGACGGGTTCTGAAGATAGGGAGCTGCCACCGCCGTGCTGATCCCGGCAAGACGAAGAGCTCACCAGGGGGGCCCGTGTCCCTTTGGATGCGTCCCCAGGTAGCTAAAGATGGGGGCTTGCGACCCCGAGCAGCCGCAGCGTCGCCGGCGTCGTGTGCGTGAGGCCAGCCTCGCCGCAACTCCTCGCCGTCGACGGGTTCAGGCTCAGCCTGGGTTCAGTCTTAGCACTGCAGCTTGCTTATGTTGGCAGCGTAGCTTGCTTTGTTCAGATAACACACAGCAGCGCAGTGGCAAGGGAGGCAAGGTGGTTAGTGAGGCGTCGTGGGTTTGAAACCCAGGCAGCGCAAATGCCCCCCCCCCTTTTTTCTTTTATTCCGAGAGGCTGACTAGTGGGTCCCTCGCGTCAGTGAGGAGTTGCTCGAGTGGACAGTGGGCTGAGCCCACTATTTATTTTGGAGTGGGCCTGATTTTCCCGAGACCATCCCAAGTGGCTGAGTCCTTTTTCTTTTTCCTTTTTCCGTTTTTATTTTCTGTTTAAATTCCAAATTTATTTTAATTCAAATTCAAGTCTGAATTTGGGCTTTTGAGCATTTCACTCCAAACATATATTGCCATATATGATTTTGGGGTATAAATTCCCACTGAATCCAATTGTGAGGTCCATTTTCCATATTGAACCTTAAAAATATTGAGGTGTTGGAAATTTGCATTAAGGCCCTTTGGTTCTTCTGAATTTGCAAACTGTGTTTTGCTTTTTCAACTTGATTCATGCCATATATCAAATGGGGTAGAAAAATCCTCTCATCAACATGGTCACCTCTGTTTTTATGCTTGAGTGACATAAAAGTTGTGGACAATGTGGAGGTAGTTGCACCCACATGTGACCTTGCCATGTTGGATTTTGCCCCTGTCATCCTTTGATCTTGTTTGGGTCCCACAAGTTGGCACACCCATGCATCTTATCCATGCTTCATCTTGCCACATGATCAACCACATCTTGCACCCCATGTGGCCTTCCTTTGATACTCCGGTGGTGTCAATTTCACCGACACTTCTCTGTCTCCGGAAGATTTATTTCACGATGCTTATTATTGTTAAATTTTTGTTTGTTTCATGCCATGCCATGTTGCCATGTCACTTGCACCAAAATTAAGGCTATGACCAAAGCCATAAAAATAAAATAAATTGCATATGAAGTTGTTGACGTGTCGTCAACACCTCCATTTAAATTTGACTAGATTGGGTCACACCATGTCTATTAAAACTTGATCATCTCATCCATGCTTGAGCATTGTTGGTCTCGATGTTTACTTGTGTGCTTTCCTTGCCGGTACCTTACGTTAGCACCTGAGACTACCGAGGAGACTTCTGTGGAGATCTCCGACACCGAACCCGTGGACCCCGCTACGTCTGCTCCGTCGACTGATTACCCAGGCAAGGGGAAGATCTATACCATTACCTTATAACTTTCTGCCTATCTGCCTAGCTGTAGTCTAGAATGTTGTTTTGATCCTATCCACTTTGCTTATGCCATAATCAAACCCAAACAGCCATGATCCCGACACCCTAGCAAAACATTGTATTGCTAACTTACCGCTGCTCAGCCACTGCTTAGTATGATTAGCAAAACTTGTTGCCTTACCCTATACTATGGTTGGGATATCATGTTAATAAAGAAATTGGTTGATATTTATTATTATTATGTTAACTTATATTTGACGAAGGATGGGAGACCGGGTTGCTCCCGCCAGGTCTTTTGTTCCATTCGAGTTACCTAGGTCCCGAGTTCCGGGTATTGTGTTTCTTGGCGAGCGTGCCTAATCGTGTGTGGGATTCTATGGGGTCCCCTTGTCTTACCTACCTAGCTTCAAACAGTTCTACTAGTGGCCCAAGCTGATTTTACCTTTTGCAAACGTGTGTGTGCTTGGTTGGTGATACGTCCAAAATGTATCTATAATTTCTGCTTACTACATGCCTCTTTTGTGTGATATTGCTATGATATTGATGAACTTCCATACACTTTTGATCATATTTGGACTAACCTATTAACTCAGTGCACCCCAGTGCCAGTTCCTGTTTTCTGCTGTTTTTCTATTTCGGGTTTCCCCCATATTAAAAGTGCTCCAAAAATTCGGGAAAAATCCAATAAAAAATCAGCATGCAGGAAGCTTCGGGAATCACCGAGGGGGGGGCCAGAGGGGACCCACCAGGGCCCCAGGCGCCCTCCCGGCGCGCCCTAGGGTGGGGCCGCGCCAGGGGGGCGCCTGGACCCCTCGTGGCCCCTCTGGCTGCCCCCCTTTGCCTATTTATTCTCCGTGACGCAAAAACCCCGAGATGGGAACCCTTTTTCGCGATCTCTCCTCTGTTCCGCCGCCGTCGCGCTTCCAAGATCGGGAGCACCAGAAGACCTCTTCCCGGCACCCTGCCGGAGGGAGGAACCACCTCCGTGAGCTTCTCCACCACCATGGACGCTTCCCAGATGAACCGTAAGTAGTCCACCATGGACCATGGGTCTATGATCAGTAGCTATGTGATGTTCTCCTCCCCTCTTTGTTCTTCATGGATTAGACCTCGTGAGCTGCCCTACATGATCGAGGCACTTATGTAATATTTCTGCTGTTGCTATGCTGAGTTTGCTGGGATCCGATGGATTATGACCTTATGTTCAGATTGTGTTTGAGTAATATATTTGATTCTCCTATTTTATATTTATGTTCTTGAGTAATTCTTGCATGTTCTCCGTTGTTGTTTATTGCTTTGGCCAAGTAGTAGGTAGTGACTCCAAGAGGGAGCATTATGCATGATTGTGGGTTCATGCCCCCCCCCCCCCCGATGACTAGCTTGAGTGACAGAAACATGAGTCTAGGGGATGTGTTGTTGCCACAAGGGGGAAAACAACGGTGCTTGTACTTGCGAGTGCAAGGATTGTTTACTTTACGCAAAGTTCTTTAATGTAGTTGTCCATTGCTTTGAGTTTACACTTTGGGTGGGATTCGCAACTTAATACCAGCGAGATGTTCTGGATAGATATCTCAAGGTGGTTGATTTGTAGGTAGGTGCAGATGGATTTCGGTCTACTTGTCTTGGCGTACCGCCCATGCTTTTGAGCCTCTTCCTTTCTTCATAGCATAATTAGCATTGGTTTGCGCACATAATCATGTCAATTGCCCAGCTGTAATTTGTTTACCTCGCATGGCTCTTTTATCGTCTTTTGGGAGAGAGACATCACTAGTGAACATCATAGGACCCCAGTCCATATATTAAATACTGTTTACACCCTCTATCAATTTACTGCTTTATTTATCTTTCCGTTGCTATCACTATCATTATTATCCCGTGCGTTTTATTCTTTGTAAACAACAAGGCCGGAGGGATTGACAACCCCTTTGTACTCGTTGGGAGCAAAGTTATTTGCTGTGTGTGCAGGTCCAGGTGAAGTAAGCAACCTTAGGTTGTGAACGGCGCCATTGTTCACTTCACCACCTTCTTGTATCTGTTGGAGTCCTACTGGTTCGATACTCAACCTTAGCCTCTTCGCTAATGGAAATTGCCGCTACGCTACATCTCAACCTTCCACTTTGGGTAACCAACGAGGGACGTTAATTAGTACCATCAAAAGCAATTTCTGACGCCGTTGCCGGGGACTCCACTCTTCAAGATAGGGGAGTTGCACACTATCTTTTATCTTTGCTTTTTAGTCTTGTTAGTTTACCTTTCAGTTTCTGCTTTAGTGTATTTCATCAAAAATAACAAAAAATAGTTACCTTGCTAGTAGTTGTCATTATGTCTGGTCCTTTTGCCTTTGGTGAAGCAGAAGTGCTCACCTTTAAACAAAGGGGTGGTGAAAATCTGAAAGATGCCTCGTATAGAATTAATGATTCTCAAAAAAGAGCCACCAAAAAGCAATCCACTACTATCCTGCTTAGACACTTTTATGTTGGAATTACTTCTTGGAATAGGTTTATTCTAGATACTGCTATCAATGGGAATATCATGGAAGCCCCAGTTTGGGAAGCTCTTAGTGTTATGGAAAATCTTGTTAGAAATCTCCCTGTTGTTAGCATTCAAGAGGACATTACCCTAGCTCATATTATGAAAAAACTTGAAAAGTTAGAGCTAGAGATGCCAAGCATTCATAAGATAAGTGAGTTGGATCGTAAGATTCAAGGGAATTTGAATAGACTCGATAACTCCATGCATAAAAAAAATTTAAATTTTGGAGACCATCAAATCCCATGACTTGGACCCTTCTAGGATTGATAAGATTGAGGAAATCATTGACACTCTAGGAACTACTTTCTCCTCAATCAAAACCAAAAATGTGGAAACTCCGGCAAAGAAGGAACCTAGGTTCGTTTACGTCCCAAAGGCTCCTCGTTTCAAAAATAATATATCTATTGCCAAGGGGTTTGAAACTGTGAAGACTTTGGAAGAGATACCTCTCTTTAATAAGATAAATGAGACTCCAATTGATTTTCCGCCTTTTGCTTTTATTCCTAGAAGTATCTTTATTATGCCTTTATTTGAAATACCTCTTAAGAGTGGTTGCATTGTTGAGGAGCTTTTTGATGGTCTTGATGATGGTTCAATTGATACGACTTGATCTATTTGCATTAAGCCTAGCTAATGGCTTTAAAGAAGCGCTTTCGGGAGGCAACCCGCAACGAATTTAGGATATCCTTTTTGATTTTCTTCTATTTTTAGTGGTCATGATGATTGTTACTACTGTAGCAACATCATTGTATCTTTACTTTTCAAGCTTTGTGCCATTTATAGCCTCATATGACAAGGGAAGTGAAAGTTCTGCCATGTTGTCCAGAAAACAGATTCTGTCCTCGTGACTAGAAAAATCAGAGAAATATCCTAGTTCATCTTTTTGAGCTGAATTTTTTACACAACGTGCTCTATAGAATTAAGGAATTTTCCTATTTTTTGAGTTTTTTTATTTGAGTTGCAGAAGTATCCCTAAAAAAAATCGTTACTACCTGCTGGTCTATTTTTCACAGATTCTCTCCTGTTTTGCCTTTCCTTCGTTTTGCAAACCTTAAGCTTGCTTTTTCTTCGCAAAAACTTTTGAAATTCTTGAGAAACATTAGCTCTTCAAGAATATATTTATTTCCAGTAGAGAAAAAATTATTTTATTATGGGTACTAACCTCGCTAATCAGATTATGATGAGTTATGTATGAAGGGAGTTTTCAAGTGTGCGAGGGAAGATGATGAAAGAAGATTCGGGAGTGTCAAGCGCTCAAGCTTGGGGATTCCCCCATGCATCCCCAAGACATATTCAAGGAGACTCAAGCGTCTAAGCTTGGGGATGCCCCCGTGCATCCCCTTCTTCATCAACAATTATCAGTTCGTCTCTCGCTTCACTATATTTTTATCACTTCATGTGTTATGTGCTATGCTTGGAGCGTCTCGCTCTTAGGTTTTATTTTTAGTTTTCTTTAGCTTAGATTTCTGTTCATAAAAAGTTATAACCCAGCTTTCTTTGTGTGGGAGAGAAACACGCTCCACTTCCAAATCTATAACACAACATAGGATTTTTCACGCTTATCTTTGTTGTGTGTGTTCTTTATCTTTTCATAGCTACTGTCATGGTTTGCTCTTACTTTTCATGTTTATCTTTTCAAAGAGCTTTTGTTTAGTTTGTTGCTGGAACTCTCTTGAGTTTTCATGTTTATATTGTTTAGATAGTTTGCCTGTTGCACTGATTTTTGTGTCTTGACTTGAAGTAGGTAATTGAGGTTGCTATTCTTTTGTAGTAGTAACTTGCAATAGTTTTGAGGTATTGTTTTGAGTAATGTTTGGACTTTTGGTGTCAAGAGCTTTAGCCTATTAGTGATAGATGTCGTATTTTGGGAAATCCGTGTTTATTTTCAAAACTTAAAAAATTAGTTGAGAACTTTAGCTACTAGATGGATCACTACTCTTCTGAGGGGTCGAATATTAGAGTACACTCACGTACCATGAGTCGAGGATGCGCAAGGATAACCGAACCCCCATACACTCCTCCTCGGGGTACTTGTAACAACCCAGATTTCACAAAAATTAAAATTTTGTTTTCGGTGTGAATTGTTTGATTGTCTGATTTGTTTGCGGTGTTTGCATCTCCGATTTATCGATCGGCGATTATTCCCCCCCCCCTCTTATCTCGTATCGGGCGGAGACCGACCCTTGCCAACCTGACACTCGACCTTTGCGACATCGGGTTTCACCCGAGCACCGTCGCCCGAGTGGGCCAGCGCAGCCCAGCAACATCCACGACCCAGCGGCGCTCCAGGCCTGCTTCCCGTCGGCCCGTTTTCGCGCGGCCCAGCCCACGCGCCCCCGCAGCCGCACTAACCTCCGCCCTAGGCGAGGCGTGCTATCTCGCGCCACCTCCCTCGACCGGGACGAAGGCCCATGGTGGGCAGCCAAGTTGTTTTTTCCTTTTTTTATTTATTTATTTTCCTGCGAGTTGGGCTGGCCCATGAGACGTATCGCTTTTTTCTGTTTAAATATATGGCAGATTTATTTATTTTTGCGATGCGATTATCTTTTACCTCGTAGCTCAGATCGCGGCGCTTTAAACATGAAAGTTGCTTAGTTTTCTGTGTAGATTAATAAAATGTGCTCTTTTGCCATGTTTGAATTTGTTTACATGTTGTTGACCTGCTAATTACAACTGCTTGCCACTGTAAATTGTTTATTTAATATCGTTTTAACCGTAACTCCGTTTGGAGTGTTCTTTATATGTAACTTGATTAGTTTTTCGTGTAATTTGTGTTTATGCTATTGTTTGCTGTTGCTAACCAACCTAAAATATGATTTAGGGCAGAACAGTACCAATTACTTAAATTGTCGTGGGGCACTTAGTGGAATGCCATGTTTAAGTTGTGCCTCACTTAAATTGACTAGCATAGATAGTTTCCTTTATGCTTCACCTCTTGCCATGTTTGTGTTCTATGCCATGCTTGAGTGAGATGCCATGTTAACAACCTTTGTTGACAACCTGTAGCTAAACAACTTGAACCATCGTAAACGTGCGGTATCGTCGTGTGTGATGAATACTCCACTTAACATGTTAGTAACCGCTCTCGACGATAGGTTCGATGTCTCGTGTTGCCTTCTTTTTATGCTTTCTCGTGTTTGCTTCTTAGTAATAGATGCTTGCTCGTTGATTGATTTCCAGTGTTTACCGTCTTGTGTGCTTCCGCGGGTACCTCTCGGAGACGATGCGAGCTTGCGATCAACTACACCTTCGGAACCCGACTTATCAACAGGCAAGGACTATACATTACTTATGATCCATTCTATTTCAACCAGCGGTTTGCATGCTAGTCTAGGATAGGTTCGATGTTTGATCCTACCACATGTTTACAGCCTCTTTCAAACCGATACAGCCATGTCCCCTCCCAGCAAACCTTATACTGCTATGTTACTATTGCTCGTTGCTCAGCCCCTGCTTAGTATGCATGCTTAGGATGCTACGATGTTACCCTGTTACTCCTTGGTTTGGGCTATCACATTATTATATTGTTGTTGATGATATGATTATTATAAATGTTGACTATATTCGACGAAGGATGGAAGGTCTAGGCTATCTCGCCCCGACGCTTTGTTCCATTCGAGTCACCTAGGATCCGAGTTCCGGGTATTGGTTTTAAGACTGAGCGTTCCTAACCGCGTGTGGGATTCTATGGGGTCCCCTTTTCTTACCTACCTAGCTTCAAACATTTCTAGAGGTGGCCCAAGCTGATTTACCATTTGAAAACCATGCATATATGTCTGTCGGGTCGCTCCTAGCAGATATCCTTTAAAACAACCCGGACCAGCGGAGACATGGTTTCCCTGTTGGTCCACCTTTGACCGGCGAGCGCCCGAGGCCTCACGTGAGGCGTCTCGGTAACCCAAACCCTGTTGAAACGGAAGAGTCCGATCCGAGAGTGTGGCCAGCTTTTGGATTGGGTGTCGACTCCCCGGGGGCCACCCGGATTTGTTCGTTGTTAGCTAGAGGGACCTGTCGTTCTGGATCTCTTGGAACTAAATCATAAAATGGTTGCCTGTGATGGGTAGCAACTGAGAGAGATGGGTGTGCGTGCGAAGCCTTGTAATGGGCAGTTGGTACACCCTTGCAGGGTTAAATCTTTTCGAGAAGCCGTGTCCACGGTTATGAATGACTTGAGACCTACTCCTTGTTCATAGACAACAACAACTGAGATAATCTTAATATAACTTGATCAACGTGTGTGTGCCTTGACTGCTTCTTCTTCGTCGGGATGCGAAGAGGAGGACAAGGATAGGATAGGTGTTATGTTTGCGTAAGTAGGTGGATAGTAGACTTGTTGGAGGCGATTCCTCATCGAATGCTTGGCTTCTTATCTTACTCCCTAGATCGTTAGCCGCTTCATAAATTCTAGTGCGGCATCAACCTCACCACTTACCCCATCCTTACCGTAAACTACTAGTTGTCCTATAATGACGAGTGATGAAGTCCTTGTTGGGTCAGTTGACCACTAAAGTTGGATGCTGAGTACTTCTGTACTCATGATACTACCCCCAAACTCTTTTCAGGGTTCTCGATCGACAACAAGTATGGTGATCGATGTTTCGCGTGGAGCCTCGACGACGACTAGTTAGGCGGATCCCGACGGAGGGCCTGGACCCGTGTGGTTATGGGATCGATGTTTTCTCTTTGCCAGTAGGCATTTGCTTGTAGTCTGTACTCAGACATGTATCTTCCGATGTTGTATTGTATTAAGGCAGTTGTATGCCGATTGTATGAGATGTTGTATCTTTGTATCTGTAATGTTGTGATATCATGTTGGAAACCCTGGGCATATGGCATTGCCATATGTCGCGGTGGGACCGATATGTGCTTCGTCCCCGGATCTGGATGGAAACATCTAGATCTGGAACAGTACCGCATATCGGGCCTTACACTTGTCTCTTTGTGAAACCTCCTTATTAGATTGAGAGTTACTGATAATAAGTGCATGAGTTCTTCGGACTAATGTGAGTATTCGAAAGTTGACACTTCCACCTTCCCATATTTTCTAGCCTCTCCTGTGTCGTGCATTGCTTCCTTCTCACTCCGAGATTTGGCGTCCACCTTCGCTGGTACATCCAAACCCTTGGCATGATACGCTCTGTCATCATAAACCTCCTTATATCCTTCCTCAAAACAGCCACCATACCTACCTATCAAGGCATTTCCATAGCCTTCCCGAGATATATTGTCATGCAACATCCACCTTCTCATGACTTGATCTTCATGTCATACATGCTACTTGTTTGATCGATGAGCCACATGCTAGTTGGGCCTTGCCCTAATCATTGCTACATGACGCGCTAATATCATTGCATATCCTGCAACACCGGCAGAGGCATACATTTGCATACATCATGATAATTACATCTTCTTTATGATTTGAGTACTTTGTAAGGTGTGAAAGATCTTCTATACTTTTTGTAATATATAGAGTGTTGCCCCTAAAGTGAGGAAAAGATCCCAAGGTGGACAAATCAAAAGATCCCAAAGTGGACAAATCAAAAGATCCCAAAGAGGACAAATGAGAGAAATAGAAAGAGCCATTGAGGCCACCAAAAAAATAGAAAAAAAAAAGAGAAAAAGAAATAAAAAGAGAGAAGGGAGGCACAATACT
The DNA here is from genome assembly GCA_950022295.1 of Bromus sterilis. Taxonomy (NCBI): domain Eukaryota; kingdom Viridiplantae; phylum Streptophyta; class Magnoliopsida; order Poales; family Poaceae; genus Bromus; species Bromus sterilis. Next base: position 273,408,075 of record OX465599.1, on the reverse strand, counting down.
ATTCCTTTTGAGAGATCCACACTCGTACTCCCTCTTATATCTTGTACTCCATAGAGATTATCATTTATGCATATAGCTATGTGGGGACCTTCACACTATAGAACTTGGCTTGTATATTCCAATGGTGAGCCTCCTCAAATGAGTTCTAGGTCTTCTTGAGCAAGCAAGTTGGATGCACACCCCCCCCCTAGTTTCATTGGAGAGCTTACCTTAGCTCATATGTGCATCCGTTGCATGGAAATCCCTACTCCTCACATCATATCTATCATTTGGATTTCTCTCGCCTATGATTGTCCTCATTGATGTGAGCCTTTCACACCTTTTTGTCTTCCTCCTCCGCCATATTCTCTCTTTGCCATCCTAAGTGTCAGCTTTCTTGCTTACGCTCATCCATTGCATGAGTGCTCAAAATGTCGAAAAGGATTGGATCATTTTGACTTGTACCTGGCTAGTGGTCTGGGGATGAGTCAAGATAAGATTCCAAAGAAGATCAAGTGTGAAACTTTAGTAGATTAAGTTCTCAACACAAAAATACTTTTTTCTCGTATATCCCTATCACCTTTCTTGCACGCAAACACCATTTGGAGACATTCGAGTCACGGAAAGCGAGAGCTATTGCACCTTTATGTTCTTATGTTACTTATTTCAATACTAAATATAGACTCTTGCCTGTTATGACTTGAATTGAATTACATGCCTTGATTGCTTTACTTAAAAGTTCTTTTATGGTTGTTAGCATGTCACCACAGAAACTATGCTTTTATCATTTACCTACTCGAGGACGAGCAGGAATTAAGCTTGGGGATGTTGATACGTCCAAAACGTATCTATAATTTCTGCTTGCTCCATGCCTCTTTTGTGTGATATTGATGAACTTCCATACACTTTTGATCATATTTGGACTAACCTATTAACTCAGTGCACCCCAGTGCCAGTTCCTGTTTTCTACTGTTTTTCTATCTCAGGTTTCCCCCATATTAAAAGTGCTCCAAAATTCGGGAAAATCCAATAAAAATCAGCGTGCAGGAACCTTCGGGAATCACCGAGGGGGGCATAGGGGACCCACCAGGGCCCCAGGCGCCCTCCCGGCGCGCCCTAGGGTGGGGCCGCGCCAGCGGGCCGCCTGGACCCCTTGTGGCCCTCCTGGCTGCCCCCCCCCCTTCGCCTATTTATTCCCCGTGACGCAAAAACCCCGAGACGGGAACCCTTTTTCGCGATCTCTCATCTATTCCGCCGCCGCCGCGCTTCCAAGATCGGGAGCACCAGAAGACCTCTTCCCGGCACCCTGCCGGAGGGAGGAACCACCTCCGGGAGCTTCTCCGCCACCATGGACACTTCCCGGATGAACCGTGAGTAGTCCACCTTGGACCATGGGTCTATGATCAGTAGCTATGTGATGTTCTCCTCCCCTCTTTGCTCTTCATGGATTAGACCTTGTGAGTTGCCCTACATGATCGAGGCACTTATGTAATATTTCTGTTGTTGCTATGCTGAGTTTGGTGGGATCTGATGGATTATGAGATTATGTTCAGATTGTGTTTGAGTAATATATTTGATTCTCCTCTTTTATATTTATGTTCTTGAGTAATTCTTGCATGTTCTCCGTTGCTGTTTATTGCTTTGGCCAAGTAGTAGGTAGTGACTCCAAGAGGGAGCGTTATGCATGATTATGGGTTCATGCCCCCCCCCCCCCCGATGACTAGCTTGAGTGACAGAAACATGAGTCTAGGGGATGTGTTGTTGTCACAAGGGGGAAAACAACGGTGCTTGTACTTGCGGGTGCAAGGATTGTTTACTTTACGCAAAGTTCTTTAATGCAGTTGTCCGTTGCTTTGAGTTTACACTTTGGGTGGGATTCGCAACTTAATACCAGCGAGATGTTCTGGATAGATATCTCAAGGTGGATGATTCGTAGGTAGATGCAGATGGATTTCGGTCTACTTGTCTTGGCGTACCGCCCATGCTTTTGAGCCTCTTCCTTTATTCATAGCATAATTAGCATTGGTTTGCGCATATAATCTTGTCAATTTCCCAGCTGTAATTTTTTTACCTCGCATGGCTCTTTTATCGTCTTTTGGGAGAGAGACATCACTAGTGAACATCATAGGACCCCGGTCCATATTTCAAATACTGTTTACACCCTCTATCAATTTACTGCTTTATTTATCTTTCCGTTGCTATCACTATCATTATTATCCCGTGCGTTTTATCCTTTGTAAACAACAAGGCCGGAGGGATTGACAACCCCTTTGTACTCGTTGGGAGCAAATTTATTTGTTGTGTGTGCATGTCCAGGTGAAGTAAGCAACCTTAGGTTGTGAACGGCGTCATTGTTCACTTCACCACCTTCTTGTATCTGTTGGAGTCCTACTGGTTCGATACTCAACCTTAGCATCTTCGCTAAGGGAAATTGCCGCTACGCTACATCTCAACCTTCCACTTTGGGTAACCAACGAGGGGGCGTTAATTCGTACCATCAGTTGGTACCCCAGCAGTTTTCGAAACAACCCTGACCAGCGGAGACATGTTTTCTCTTGTTGGTCCACCCCAGGGAGCTAGGGGGTTGTCCACATAGTTTGGGCAACTAACCCGACCTCGTCCAGACGGTAGTGGCCGATTCGAGAGCGCGGCCGGCTTTTGAGTTGGATGTCGACTCACCGGGGGCCACCCGGAATTGTTCGTTATTAGTTAGAGGGACTGTGACGTTCCGGAGTTTCAGGCGTTTACCTAGCCAAGTGGAAATCGAGCGTACATGCGAAGCCTATGATGGGCAGTTGGTACACCCCTGCAGGGTTAAATCTTTTCGAAAAGCCATGTCCACAATTATGGACGACTTGAGACCTACTCCTTGTTCATAGAATAACATCAACTTGGATCATAATTAAAACTTGCCTACCGTGTGTGTGCCTTGGCTGCCTTTCTTCGTCCAGGGGGACCGAGAGAGGATCAAGGTTGAGTTTTGTTTGCCGTAAGTAGGTGGATAGCAGACCTATGACACGATGTCACGTGCATTCTTGGATCTTACCTCTACTCCAATAGAACGATAGCCACCATAAATGCTAGTGCGGCTGCAACCTTTTCCACTATACTGTCTTACCATAGGAAGTTAGTTATAACTATAATGATATAATCTCCCCCCTTGTTTCCTTTCTGCTTTTACTGTTTTGCCTGATCGGCCGCTGCAGTTGACTATTACCTCGACCCGAGCACTGGACGTTACTTCGTGGAGGTGCCACCGGAGGAGGATGATGAGGAGGACTTCGCTCAGTAGATCCTATAGTTGGGTTCCGACGTTCCGTGGGTGGACTTGTTTGTGTGTAGCCCTCTCTAGAGCCATTTGGATTTTGACCGTACTCGGTCGTGCTTGTCTTCCGCTTGTTGCATGATGTACTATTAGGTCTATGGACCTCTGAGATGATGTAATAAATACCAGTGACGATGTATGCCCTGGACTCACTATTTATGTCTTAGTATAAAGTTCATTGCTCTTATATTTGTTGTCGAGAACCAGACATCGACACGAGTGCGAGTGTCGTGCGTCGATGGCCTTTTACGCGCTTCTAACTCGAGCAGGACGCGAAAGCGACTAACTTGAGTTAGTACCGCATCGGGGGCCTTACACTCACCCCCCCCTCCCCGCGTCAATCTGCCTCACCTGCCCTACCTCACCTCATCACACCATTATCGTCCCACCTTTTTGTCGCCTTGTACCACCACGCGGCACGGCTCTCCACGCAACCACACCTTCCAAACGGCCAAGAACCACCTCCGTTGATCGAACGCGCCTCTGCTCAATTTCGTTGCAAAGGCATTCAACAATTTTCATGATCCAAAATTGTTACGTTTCAGAAAATATATTCTTCAATGTGTGTGTTCATATTGTTTGTCATTGTATGCATTTTAGATGAATGCTCTTGTTATATTTTTTTTCCGAGGACTCATCCTCCAACGAGAATGAAGAAATCAAAAAAGAGATTGATTTGTATGCAGATATGATGGTAAACAAGAAACCAAAATGAGTAGGTTCAATGCTTGGTGATCTTGTACTCCGTCGAAACATGAAAACCGGCCACGACAAGCTAATGGATGACTATTTATGTGTGAATCCAGTGCGTGATGTGAAAAAATTTAGGAGAAAGTTCTTAATGTCAATGGATTTGTTCTTGCGTATTGCTCGTGTCTTGAAAGACCACTATATGTACTTCAAAAATGCAACCTATCAACAAGGTCATAGTAGTTTTCATACACATTGTATATTTTTATATACATTTTTCATATACATGGAAAATACTTTTCAGACACATTTAACATTTTTTTAATACAGAAATAATATTTTTGAAAATGTTTAATTAACATCTTTTAAATACACGATCAACTATTGTCGTACACATTGTCTACATTTTTAATATACATGAGAAATATTTTCTATATACATTTTACATTTTTAATGCTTAATTCACATTTTTCAAAAGTTCAGGCATACCAAGAAAAATATTAAAGATGCATTTTTTATGTGTATGAAAAATATATTGTTTTTTTAATAACGAAAATAATAAAATATACATAAAGAACCAAAAAAGGATTAAAAACAATGTAACCAAGAAATAAAAATAGAAAATAAAGCAAAGAAAACTAAAAGAAAAGGAAAAAGATTTGCTTCACCCGGTAGATTTACACGCGCGCATCCTTTGCCTCTTTGGCCATTGGATGGACCTTGATCCAACGGTGTATGACAACACTATCGAATCATTTTTTTTGCAACTGGTCTTGTGTTGCATAGCTTTCTTTGTAACCGGTGTCTTGTTGCAAAGTGTTACAGTTTTATTTTACGGTTCATCGAGGACATCAATTTCTAATGTAAGAAAAAAGGAAGTTTCAGAGGCTTTGCAATATAGAAACTAATAAAAAACAGAAAAAATATATAAACCCTGAACGCAAGACTTTTTTCCATCTTGCGTGAAGCGAGATATACTTCTCCCGTGCTAATGAACGGGTCGCAGCATCTCTCGCATGCAGTACCACACGTAGGTTCCATAAACGAGCTCCTCTCGTCCTCTCCTCTTCTTCCCCCGAGTGCCTTCTCGCTTGCTTCAAGGAAATCCAAACGCGCGCACCATCCAATCCATTCCCCAAAACAGTCACAAGGATCGTCGTCCTCGTCCTCCTCCTCGCCAAGGTACGGGCTCTCCTCCTCCGCTGCCCGCCTGGCCACATTCTCGATCGGATATGTTCGATGCCCGGCCGTGTTCCTCGAGACAGCGATACGATGCGCATGCCGTCCGCGCGATTTGCAGCCTGCTAACCTCCCGCCTCCCGGTAGATTCTCAGGCGATGCGTGGATACGATGTCCCGCGTGATTCGATATGTATGGCTCAACGCGCGCGTTTACGATGTGACCGGCCGCCGTTGGTTCGACGATCCCGGCGCGCGCCGGCACGTAGGTGTTCTTATCTGACTGTCTTGGACACGTACGTACGCGTGGGATCTTGGTGCCATGTGCATCTGTGCTGCGGTTTCAACTCTATAGAATGCAAAGTTCAGTCCAGAGTTATAATATGGGTCCTACTTTGAATCGTGTCCTAGGGCTCAAATATAAGGACCAGCCCAAGTTGTTGAGGGGATTAGGGTATTGCATTTTGAATGGAAGAATTCCCTTCTAGTACACGTCTCAAGGCCAAAGAGAGTAATTAAAAACTAGTATAAGGTTTGAAACTTAAAAGTTAAGTCGGTACAACCATTTAAGCGTTGATGCCATACAAGTGCAGACTGTTGATGCCACACACATTCTGCATTTTGCATTACAGAATTCACTTCTATTATGTGTCAAGGTTGGAGAGTAATTACAGACTAATATAAGGTTTGTAGTAACTTAAAGGTTAAGTCAATACAACGATTTAAGGCCATAGGCCAACAGTGTTGCTTCCCGATTTCATTTCTTCAGAACAAAGGTGGGATTACCATGAGTGCGAATTTCTGGAGGCCGAGCTACCATGGGCTACATATGTAGCTCGTTCTACATTAGCATTATTTGGGATTACCATGTCGTACACACATCCGTACGCAAAGCTATTTCGTTCTTATTATGCTTACAACATAGAGCGCAGATATCAATGGTTACACTCATATTGCCCATTGTACTGCTCCGTTCTCTCTGAAAACTTGCATAAGACAATGTCTTCTTAACATTTTGCTACTTCCTTTCATCGAAACTACTTGTCGCTTAAATGAATGTATCTAGCATTATTAGGGAGTACAAATTTATTTTAGTTCCTTTTGTTGTGATACACTACAATGCAGATGACAGAATCACCATTTTTGCCACGTGAGAGGCTTTTCAAGCAGCAGCAGCATTTCCAGAGCTTGAGCAAGTACACTCACCTGAAAGGGCGCTACGACCCGATCACCTCCGTTGGCATCCCCCTTGCACTCGCTGCCTCGAGCCTATTCATGATTGTAAGTTTGTCCAAATGTGAGATTTTATTTATTATTTTCTATCCTTGAATCCATCAGCCACTGACCTGCAAACAGGGTCGCGGTGTCTACAACATGTCTCATGGGATCGGGAAAAAGCAGTGAGCTTCAGTGGCTAATTTGCTACTGGATCGGATCAGTACTTTGAGATGGGAGTGGTACTTTTGAAGGGTTTTTGTTTGAACAAGTGATGCTTTGATAGTTATGAGTCCGTGAATTCTTTTTTAGCTGCAAAAAAATAATGCCGTCAAAGTTCCATCTGGATACATTTTCTAGTTCCCCTATTGTTGGTTTTTGTGGGCACCTGATCTCGGTGAATAGATGCCGGCAATGTTCAAATATCGCCAAATGTTGTTGTTTCGCTTAATCACATTGATCCTAGTATGTGTTCTCTTTTAATCTGTGGTGTATTCTTTTTAGGCGACTGTGGTGTATTTTATGAATTGGAATGACACACGTGGATCTAAATTTGGGTTGAAAACGAGTCTCGATGGACCAAAAAGCGGACAGTGATCCATTCGGATAGCTTCGTTGAGCCGTGATTTTTGTTCGCGCGGATCCAAACGAAAACCAACAAACGAAATGAATCATTCCGGCAATGAGCCCAAGACCAGGGATGATACAGCCAAAAGCCCCTTCCCTCAATCAAGCTCGGCGATGCTGCAATTCAATGCTAGGGAGATCGACTAATACTTCCAGGTCCAGCTCGCAAGTTCTTGCTGGAAAACGCCACGATGATGCACGTCACAACGGGAGCCGAAGCACCTCTGCCACAAGCTTGCGAGATTGGACGTGTCAGACACGGCCGTCTTCAGGGTGCACCAGTTTGGCTCCACATCAAACACATACAAATCTACAGTGCCACGGTTTAATGCAATATAAAAAGACACAACTTTTAAGCAAACGTCAAGTTTTAAGCATGGCAGAACAAAGATTTTGTACCACATTTGTTATTGCTGTGAGGATGTCAATTTCCTCCAGCAAGGATGTTAAAGCATCTCCAGCCGCGGACCCAAGAGACCCCCAAGGCGACGCTATTCGTCCCAGATGGACGAATTTCGTCCAGCCGTGCCCCTAAAGGCCCAAATAGCGCCGGATTGAGCCAAAATTGAGTCCGGCGATCCCAAGCCAATCCGGCGCCCTGGGGTCGCTTGGGGGCGCCGAATGAAACAAAACGGCGCGAAAGAGAGAAAATGCGCGCACGGTTTCGCGCGCGCCGCGCGCCTGTCGGGGGATTGGTACCCGGGTAGGCTAACCCAAGCGGAAGCAAGCTTTCAAGACAAGGATGGACCAATTGGGCTGCAGCTGGGCCGAGCTGGGCAGAGGTACGGCCGATTGCTCCAAGGCAATCGACCATACCAAATGCCAGCAGTCGGCCCAGGCGCAATCGGGCCACCCTTCACCAAAGATGATCATCCGATTGGTCCGCAGTTGGACCGAGGCCGATTCCTAGAAGGCCGATTGCCCAGAGCAATCGACCCCACCAGGAACCACCAGTCGGTCCAGGCGCAATCGGAGCAACCTACCACCCAGTCGGGGGTATGATTACGAGGTCATAAATACCATATCCCGAGATATCTGGGTGGCAGGAAGGCCAGGTCATGTCGAGGATTTGCTGGAGATACGGTGTCGACCTCCCCGCCGATTCCGCGGACAGGCCGACAAGACCGCATCCCCTAGCTCCACTGTTCACTCCTAGGTTCTACGAGGTAGCAGCATGGGCCGCCGCTCGTAGGCTCCGGGTCACCCGGAGAGGAGCAGTCGGTGGGCCCAGGCCGATTAGAGGATGACGGATGGGTCCATTCGGCGATGAAGTTACCATAGTACCCTGGACTCACACTATAAGAGCCAGGGTACCCCCTCCTGCGCGAGGGACACTACACCTGAGATCTCATTAACTCATTCCCCTTTCAGTTCATTTACTGCCCGTAGTCACTCCTCAGGGAAGCAGGAGAGGACCTTGCCCACGGCGGCGGTGTACTTCTTCCCCTGAGAAGATAGAAGAGCAGTTATTGTAGTTCCTTCATTGATATACAAGAGACAAGCAGGAGTAGGGGTGTTATCTCTCCGGAGAGCCCCGAACCTGGGTACATCGTGGTGTCTTCACCGTGCTTGTGCCTAACCCGATTCCGGCACCATCGACATTCTCTCCCTCGTGTCTTCCCCTCACTTTAGCCATCCCCATGGCATCTGCTGTCACATATCGACGACAGCTGGCGCCCACCGTGGGGCAGACCGAGGCGTCGACTGGAGTCAAGATCCGGACGGGATTTTCCTCTGCATCAGGCGGTAGCCACGCCTCAGGCCTGATTCTAAGGCGTGGGGCAATCGATTATGTAGTGGACTACTCGGCGCGGTACAGGGCTGGAGCACCCTTGCCGCCCGGAGTGTCGCTGCAAGTGGGAAGTCATCGCCTCTTCATTGGTAGCTTCCCTGAGGCGTATCCCAGAGACGTCCGCATCTTCTCGTGTGCTACAGATCCGCTCTCGACCAGGGGCTGCGTCGCAGCGCCTGGCCGAGAGGAGGGCCGACTGCACGCCGCTGTCATGATGGCGGGAGCATCCTCGTCGACCAACCGTGATCCGGCAAGCGCAGCAAGGAAGGCCAAGGAAGTAGCTGATGCGGCAGAGCGAATCGGCACCAGTGTGTTGCGAGATGTGTTATACACACCCGTGAACAGGAATGGTGATCCGGAGCAGGTGCACACCGAGCTGGAAATAGCACGGCTCGCTCTGGCTCGCAGGGCTGAGCAAGTGCTGGCAGAAGAGCGTCGGCTGGGAGCCATCACAAGGGAGTACAATGCGGCACATGCAGGACCGCGCCGGCCGATTGAGCCCGCAGTCCTGGAAGACCTGAGAAGCCGAGGAAGAGCAGTCCACCAGCAGCTATCAGGAGCTGAGCAGCCGGAGCGTCCGAGAAGGCCGATGCAACCGGAGCAACCAGCGCAGTCGGCATTCATCCAGAGGCCAGCATATAGCACACCAGACAAGAATTTGAGAGCAGCCGAGCAGATAGCGCTCGAGCTGGAAGAATTGGAAGGAGATGAGCGGCGCGAACAGTCGCGCCGAATGCGTGAGCTGATAGCGGCCGCAAAAGAGCAGAGGCTTGTAGCAATGGGAAATCAGAATGTTGAGCCAGAAGCATCAAGAGGAACCGGGAGGCCGAATGCGGGAGCTAGCCTGCGACCGAATGCATCGCGCCAAAACAGGCATCAACCTGCACCATCTCGGCACGACAGCAAGGTCAGAAGCAATCGGCCACCTCCAGCAGCAAGCAGAAGAATGGAAGAGCCAGCTGTTAACAGCAGGCGTCATGACATGCCGCAGCAATCGGTGCCAAGACCAGCAATCAGCACCCGACTTGGCCCTCGCCAAATCGGCCAGAACGACGCAAGGCATTGCATTGAGCTCCTGGAGAAGAAGGCTCAGGAAGATGAAGAAGGAGAAGCTGGCCCATCATGCTTTGGTCACCGCATTCGGACGGAGAGATTCCCCAAAAGCTTCACGTTGCCGAGAGACACTCCCAAGTACAATGGCTCGGTGAAACCGGAAGATTGGTTGTCCGATTACCTGACGGCAGTCCGCATCGCAGGAGGCAATCGGCGTGTAGCAGTCCGCTATGCACCTCTCATGCTGCAGGGCTCAGCGTGGACGTGGTTGAACAGTTTGCCCAAGGACAGTGTGAATTGCTGGGAGGATTTCACGACCGCATTCATTCACAACTTCCTAAGCACGTATGAGAGGCCCAACCTCCCGCGGCAGTTAGCTTTGTGTGTGCAAGGCAAGGACGAGCCCCTCCGAGATTACCTATCTCGGTGGATCAAGCTGAAGAATTCATGCGAAGGAGTCCATGAGATCCAGGCCATTCAGTATTTTACTGATGGATGCCTGGCGGATTCAATGTTGAAGCACAAGCTGCTCCGCAAAGACTTCACGTCGCTTGCTGAGCTCATGAAGGTGGCAAATGCGTTCGCTATGTCCGATTCTACGATGCGCCCTATCCAACTCGGAGTTGGAGGTGTGATCCAATCACCAGGGGCTCCGCAGTCGGACATAGGGAACCAAGGCCTCAGTCGGAAGGAGAGAAGAGAGAACAATCGCAACAACAACAACAACAACCAGCAGAACAACGGCAAGCGCAAGGACGAACAGCCTGATACTCAGTATGGCAGTCGGCAGGTGGCCGCTGTTCAAAATGAGGAAGATCCAGCGGCTGCAGGAGGCAGTCGGAAGATGAGACCAAATGTGAGACCCCCAGGGCAGATGAAGCCCAAGTACACGTTCGAGGATATGTTGGACGCACCATGCAAGTTGCACAGCACGCCTGGGAGGCCGTCTGCGCACACCACTCGGCAGTGTGACTTCGTGAGAAGGATTGCAAAGGGAGAAGCTTTACCACCACCACCACCACCCCAGAACAGAGGACCACCTCAGCAGCAGAACCAGTACCCGCAGCAGGATGCGGCTTACATGATTTTTACCAGCGAGTCCACAGACAAGGGCAGACGGAGAGCCCGAGCCCAAGAGGTTAATGCCACTATGCCGCCGATTCCCCAATTCATGCACTGGTCCGAGTGTCCGATATCCTGGGACAGAGCAGATCATCCCACCATTTTGCCGAATCCAGGCAATTATCCGCTGGTGGTGGACGCTCTGGTTGCAGGACCAAGATTTTCATGCAAGTTTTCTCGAGTGCTAGTTGATGGAGGAAGCACAATCAACATTCTGTACAGAGATACAATGCTCAAGCTAGGGCTTACAGAGCGGGACCTGGAGCGCAGTCGGACGACATTCCATGGGATTGTTCCTGGATTGTCTTGCACCCCCATGGGTCGCATTCGGCTGGATGTCATATTTGGCACGGAAGAAAATTTCAGGAGAGAGCCGATTTGGTTTGAGGTGGCCGACCTCAGCAGTCCTTACCATGCTCTATTGGGGTTACCAGCATTTGCCAAGTTCATGATCAATGCACAGCAGACATACCTGAAGATGAAGATCCCGGGGCCAAACGGCGTCATCACAGTCACCGGAGACTTCAGGAAGTCCCTCGAGTGCACATCCGCTGGCAGCAGTTTGGCTGAATCTCTAGTGGTGGAGACGGAGAAGCGCCAGCTCGGCAAAGTCATTGCAATGGCGCAGGCACAAAGCAAGAATCCACTTCCGGTTGGCCCAGCAAAGAGAGTAGATGAGGAGTCGGCTTTTCAGTCGGCCAAGGACAGCAAGAAGATCGCTCTAGATCCCTCCGACTCAACCAAGTTCGTTGTAGTCGGAGCTGGACTTAGCGATAAATAGGAAAGCGAGCTCGTCGAGTTTCTCCGTGAGAATCGGGACATCTTTGCGTGGTCTCCACAAGACATGCCTGGTGTTCCGAGAGAACTCGCCGAGCACAAGCTGCACATTCGGCCAGGGTCGAAGCCGGTCAAGCAACCCCTGAGACGTTTTTCTGAGGACAAGAGAAGGGCAATCGGCGAAGAGATTGTGAAGCTGCAGGCGGAAGGTTTCATCATGGAGGTGTTTTACCCCGAGTGGCTGGCGAATCCAGTCCTCGTCATGAAGAAGAACAAGACTTGGCGTATGTGTATAGATTATACTTGCCTGAACAAGTCATGCCCGAAAGATCCGTTTACTCTGCCCCGTATTGATCAAGTGATTGATTCTACGGTCGGCTGCGAGCTGTTGTCTTTTCTGGATGCTACTGCTGGATATCACCAGATCAAGTTGGCTGTGGAAGATCAGATCAAAACTGCATTCATAACCCCCTTTGGGGCCTATTGTTATATTACCATGCCTTTTGGTCTGAAGAATGGAGGAGCCACTTATCAGCGCACAATTCAGAGGTGCACACATTCTCAGCTCGGCAGGAATCTCCATGTGTATGTGGACGATTTGGTGGTGAAGTCGGCAAAGGGGATCACATTGCTAGATGATCTCAGAGAAACATTCGCGAATCTGAGAACTTATCAGATCAAGCTCAACCCGGAGAAGTGTGTTTTTGGAGTCCAAGCTGGCAAGCTTTTGGGGTTTCTCGTTTCCGAGAGAGGAATCGAATGCAACCCCGAGAAGATAGCCGCAATAGAGCGCATGGAGCAGCCCAAAACCCTGAAGCAAGTGCAGAAATTCACCGGTTGCCTCGCATCTCTCAGCCGATTTCTCAGTCGGCTGGGTGAAAAGCCAATCCCATTGTACCAGTTGATGAAGAAAACCGAGAAGTTCACATGGACCCCTCAAGCAAACGAAGCATTCCGGGAACTCAAGCGCATGCTCTCCACGGCACCAATCCTGGTTGCCCCGATTGAGAAGGAGCCAATGATGTTATACATTGCGGCAACCAATCGGGTGATCAGTGCAGTCATGGTGGTGGAGCGGCCCGAGAAGGACAAGGCACAGCAAATCTAGCGTCCAGTGTACTACATCAGCGAAGTGCTCTCGGCATCCAAGCAGAACTACCCTCACTATCAGAAGATGTGCTATGGAGTGTACATGGCAGCCAAGAGATTGAAGCCGTACTTTCAAGCTCACCTGATCACAGTTGTCAGCTCGGCTCCATTAGCCGACATCATGGGAAGCAGAGATGCAACCGGAAGAGTGGCAAAATGGGCAATTGAAGTCGCCTGTCACGGCATCCAGTATGAACCTAGGACTGCAATCAAGTCGCAAGCATTGGCTGATTTCCTGGTGGACTGGGCTGAAACTCAGTACATGCCGCAGCCCCCAATGTCGGATTGCTGGCGAATGCATTTTGATGGCTCCAAGATGAAGAATGGCCTAGGGGCTGGGGTGGTACTCACTTCTCCAAGAGGAGATCAGTTGCAGTATGTGCTTCAGATTCACTTCGCAGCATCAAACAATGTCGCCGAGTACGAAGCCCTGGTGCATGGTATCAAGCTTGCTAAGGAAATCGGTATTCGGAATATCGAGTGCTTTGGTGATTCTGACCGGGTGGTACAGCAGTGCTCGGGCACCTGGGATGCAAAAGATGCTAACATGGCAAGCTATCGATTCCTAGTGCAGCAGATCAGCGGATATTTTGAAGGTTGCGAGTTCCATCATGTGCCGAGAGCAAACAACGAGGCAGCAGATGCATTGTCCAAGCTAGGCTCCACAAGGCAATCAATCCCACCAGGTGTATCTCTGGAGCATATCAAGAAGCCATCTATCATTCCATCTCCAAAGTCCGAGTCCATTTTTATCTCGGAGACCGATCTTGAAGCACTAAGAAAGGCAAAAGAAGTTCAACCGGCCAAACCTGCAACCGTGAAGAAGCAGTCCAGTGCCCAGGGTGTCTCGGCAACAGCACCAGGGGCTGCCGATTGTGAGCCAGGGGCTGCACAGGAGAAGAGGAAGAGCAAAGGGAAGCAAGCAGAGGCTGCACTCGAAGGCACAACCTCTGAAGAGCCAATGACATCAGAAATTGCCAAGTACAAGGATGAAGCTCCAGCTCCAAATGAGAAGTCGGCACCAGGGGCTGCCGAAGGCGTGCCAGACGCCGCAGTCGGCAGTTCAGAAGCAGAGATGGAAATGACAGACGTCCAAGTGGCCTAGATCGAGGAGGCCAGTGTTCAAGAGGCCGAGACCCAAGAGGAAGTCCCACCTCAGCATGCGGCTGTAATGGTGGTCGTCAGTGCGCCGTCATGGGCACAACCGATTAGAGATTTCTTAGCAGATGGGATCCTCACACCAGATTTAGCAGAGTCCAGACAGATCAGTCGCCGATCTTGGGCATATACAATAATCAACAATGAGCTGATGCGCAAGAGTGCAACTGGTATCCTCCAGAGGTGCGTTGAAGAGGACAGAGGCTTGGAGCTTCTCAGAGACATCCATCAAGGTGAATGTGGTCATCACGCGTCAACAAAGGCAATCGCCAACAAAGCTTTCCGACATGGTTTCTACTGGCCAACTGCACTTGCAGCGGCTGAGAATCTGGTGAAGCACTGCAAGGGTTGTCAGCGATTCAAGGCAAAGAGTCATCAGCCAGCATCGGCACTAAAGACCATCCCAATAGCTTGGCCGTTTGCAGTTTGGGGTTTGGATATGGTGGGACCATTCAAGAGAGCTCGGAGTGGCATGACACATCTCCTAGTGGCAGTCGACAAGTTCACCAAGTGGATTGAAGCAAGGCCAATCAAAAAGTTGGATGGGCCGACTGCGGTTCGGTTTGTGGCCGACATCGTATGCAGATACGGTGTACCTAACAGCATCATCACCGACAACGGCACGAACTTTGCAAAGGGGGCGCTGGCCCGATATGCATCTCAGCAAGGTATTCGGCTCGATCTGGCATCCGTGGCACACCCACAGTCCAATGGTCAAGTCGAAAGGGAAAATGGACTAATCCTATCGGGTATCAGGCCCAGATTGGTAGAGCCGCTTGAGAGGGCACCCGGAGCATGGATTGACGAACTTCCGGCAGTACTGTTCAGCTTGAGAACCACTCCAAACAGGTCGACTGGATTCACTCCCTTTTTCCTAGTGTATGGCTCAGAAGCAGTCATCCCTTCCGACATTGAGTTTGATTCACCTCGGCACGCCCTATACACAGAAGAAGAAGCAAGACTGGCAAGAGAAGACGGCATTGACCTCAAAGAAGAAGCTTGTCTGTTGGCCTTGTCTAGGTCAGCAGTCTATCAGCAGAAGTTGCGGCACTACCACAGCAAGAAGATTCGTCCTCTCGCTTTCCGAGAGGGAGACATGGTGCTACGCCGAATCCAGAAGTCAGAGGGGCAGCACAAGCTATCCTCACCTTGGGAAGGGCCATTTGTTGTCAGCAGAGCACTCAAGAACAACTCCTATTATCTGATCGACTGCACCAAGGGCACTCGGCACAAGGACACGTCACGAGTAGAGACGGAGCGGCCGTGGAACGCCGAGTTGTTGTGTCCATTCTATAGTTGAGCAGCCGAAATTTATGTAAGCCATTCGGCGAAAATCAGTAAAAGTTATCGTGTCTCTGAAAAATGAGCATTCGAGTACTTTTGTATAATTTCATTCGAAGAGCTAGCCTCAATCGGCAACGCTTAGTCATACCCGAGATGTGTATAGCACACTCGGGGACTGGCCGACCGCGAGGTCAAGTAAATAAGCCATCGGGGCACGGGGACTGCAGGCTGGCCTTCAATCGAACACTTAGCTCGAGCGCAAATCACTAAAAGGTTTGTGGCATTGAGGAGGGTGGCGATTGAGGCAGTCGGTAGTACAAATTCCCGGGAAACAATTTGAAAGAGGCCACCAAGGGCAGTCAACAGGACGGAGTCACCGATTGCGCCGCAAATCAGGACATCGGATCTTGTAGCGAGCAACCAGCGCTTGCTATTGCAGAATCCTTTGCGGTAAAAATCTTGTCGTGTAAAAATGAAAACTTATCGAACCTTGGCCGGATGTCTACTGTTGATCCGATTGCAGACCGCATGACGGCAGCAAGGTCGACACAGCAGACATCCCCAAGTGTAGCCGATAAAGGAAACCGACAAAGACGCAAAGTCGATCGCACATGCAAAAGTGACAAACAAGCAATTGGATTGCATCAAAAGTAACAGGCCCAAGGCCGAATAATGTCATTACATCCAAGTCACACCCAGTAGGTGTCGACGGAATTAAAAATATGTCTTACAAGCGGACAGTCGGAATACAAATTAAAGATAACATAGCTTAAGCAGTCGGAGGCACTGAGCTAGAAGGTGGAGCAGACGGGTCCGATTGAGCTTCAGAAATCGCAGCACCAGTCTGTTTAGACTTCGGAGACATCTGGGATGAGCCGCTATCGGAGAGCTCCTCGGCCAGGCCAGAGATGGTAGAGGCAGGGAGCGGTTTCCCTCCCTGGTCGAGATACGGAGTATACTCGTAGGGAGAAAACCAATTCACCATCGTGCTCGCTAGTCGATTGACTTCGACGTAGGTTTTCTCAAGAAGGTCAGAGGCATTGTCTCGAAGGCTGTACAATCGGGAGAGCTTCACTTGGGGGTACCAAGACAGCACAGTCTGAAGAGCGGTCTCCGCACCAGTCCTTCCGGCAGAATTCAGCAGAACGTCGATCCGACGCGGGATAGCCTTAAGGAGAGTCCGAGTCTGCTCAGTGGTGGCATTCGGAGTGTCCCCTTGGTCAGAATCCTCTTCATCCTGAGTGTCTGCCTTACGGGTTTCGGCGGAGGAGTCGGCAGCATTCTTCATCTTCTGGAGTCCGGCCTTGAGCTCAGTCGGCGACCACAGTGCTTCAGCAATCTTTAGAATTCCGAGCTTGAAGGATAGGGCAATTCCCTGGATAATAGGAATGCGGGATTGGGTGCCGATCAGATATTCATGCCGGGTCCAGACGTTATCTGCACGGTCACAGGTCCCCCCAGCGGCGATGGTATCCTCTCGGGACTTGGCGACAGCTGCATAAGCAGCCGCTTCAGATTCGGGCCAAGCTTCTGCATCAAGAAGGAAGAGCATAAGTAATAAGATAAGAGAACAAAGCAACCGGAAAGTGCACTCGGCAACAAGGAAGACTCACGGCCAAGGAGGAGGTCCATTTCGGTCAATGTATCGCAGAAGCCCTTGGCTCGGCGGCGCATTCGGGTGGTCTCCTCATAGCTGCGCTTCTCCAGTTCTTCGAACTTGGCGACGAGCTCGTCATGATCTCGGCGAATGGAGTCTCGGGCAGAAATTGCTTCATCCCTTTCAGTTTGCAGAGCAACTCGGGCGGCGACGGCAGCATCCCGTTCAGCAAGAAGTCCATCACCAGTAGCTGTCACTGCGGCGATGTCGGCCAGATGTTTCGTCTCAAGAGCAGCCATTTCAGATTGGAGGCCTTGAAGAGTCCGAGTCAAATCCTTCTCTACCCCCTGCAGTCGAGTTACCTCCCCGGTGGCTTTGTCAAGGACTGGACCTTGTTGGCTAAGTTCTGTAGCCAATTCTGCAATTCGGCCTTGAAGATCATTTACCATAGGAATAGAAGCTACAAGAGAGCGTGAAGATTTTAGTACCAGAACAGTTGTCAAATGAAGAAAAGACAGCGGTGGGATAGAGGATACCTCTTAGTTTAGTAATCTCAGCCGATTGGTTATTAACCTGCAGCTGGGCCTGGGCGAGGGTTCGAAGGCTAGCAGTATAAGCTTCCAGGAGTTTTTCGAAGACACCTCTTTTCTCTTCCATGACAGCCTGAGAAGAACAGCAAGACGGAGTCAGACATAAAGCAACAGTGACAAAGATCCGAACCGATTGTGACCAATCGGCCCGAATCTCGGGGACTACACCGAGTGGGTGCGCTTGCGCGCACCCACCGGAAGAAAGTCTACCGATTGAGGAAGGCAAACGATAAAGCAAAAAATGCTAAAGATCCGAACCGATTGTAACCAATCGGCCCGAATCTCGGGGACTACACCCAGTGGGTGCGCTTGCGCGCACCCACCGGAAGAAAGTCTACCGATTGAGGAAGGCAAACGATAAAGCAAAAAATGCTAAAGATCCGAACCGATTGTAACCAATCGGCCCGAATCTCGGGGACTACACCCAGTGGGTCGCTTGCGCGCACCCACCGGAAGAAAAATTGCCGAGGTAAGACAGAGGTACAGAAGGAAAAGTTAAGGAGTTTACCGTATGGTGAGAGGTCAGCTGTTGAAGGTCCCGAGCAAGGGCTTCGGCGAATTCGTTCACCCGGCTCAGAGCGCTCGTCACGGGATCCCGAGGACGATGCGAAGCATCAGGCTCAGCGCCGACATGACGGGCGCGAGAATACTCGGCTCGGAATTGATCCACCGAGCGCATAAGAATCTCTGAGGGAGAAGAAATCGGCGGTGGCACTGAAGTGGGAACGATGGTGAAAGCTGCAGTGGTGAGGACAGGCGGCACGGATGTTGGTGAAGGACCGGACTCACCCGATTGCGGCGGCGGCGCAACCGGGCGAGTCGGAGCAGAAGTGGTAGTGACGACTGGCGGCGAAATCGTCGCAGTCGGTGGGTCAGATAGTACAGCCGGCGGAACTATGAAGGCAACCGGCGGTGCCGACACCAAAATCGGCGATGGGGTCGTCACCTCTGGCGTATCAGGTGCGGTCATTGCAGCAGGGGAAGTTGCGGCAGGCGAAGCTGGGTCGGAGCGGCGCGGTGGAGACGGGGCAATCGGGTCAACCGGTTGCGTTCCTCCACCACCAGGAGCCACCTGGTCCGCTGCGTCCTTGAGAGTTGGGGAGGCAAGGATGGAAGAAGAGGTCTTCGAGGTCGCCGCAAGACGGGCCTTCTTGGCAGCACGCTCGGCGTCCTTGGAGGAGCGATGAGCGGGAGCCGCCCGCTTGTGGACGGAAGCAGCAGAGGCAGCGGGCGAGATGACGGGTCTGGCACGGACGGGAACGTCGGTGTCAACGTCATCAAGCCCAATCGGCTCCCTGAAAGAAGAAAGGGAGAAGAATCAGTAGAAGCAAAGATAGTGAAGTAGGAGGCATAAAGACAAAAGCATACCCGATTGTCCTGGGTGCGCCAGTGGGCATTCGGCAGCGAAGTGGAGCGACGTTCAGCGGCGCCTGGATGGTCGGCCTCCGAGTTGTCGTCTCTCGGACTTGTTTGCCCTTGCTGGCAGTCGGCTTGGCCTTGGCAACTTGGCCAGAAGCCACACCAGAGGAGGAGCCGGCGGCCGAGGTGCGCTTGGCTGGCACCTTTGGAGGCTTGGCTCGAGGAGCTGCATTGGAACCATTACCCTTTGAGACACTATCATCATCACTCCATTCAGCCAAAAATTTCTCAAGGGAAGGGTCAGGCGTACCCCCTTGAGCTGGCGGCCGAGTGTTGGTCTTCGGAGGGTTAGCGCGCTCGGCGTCATCATCATCAGCATCCATGGGATTGGAGGATTCTCCGGAAGACTCGTCATCGTCTTCATCATCCCCACTGGACTCGGCGGAAGGAATCTCGCCGTTGTACTCGAGGTCGGTGGGGTTCTCTTCTGTGCGATCAGGGGCATACACGCCAGCTTCCTGGCCGTCTTCCATGAGGTCGGACTGAATAAAGTGCTGAGAAGGAGGTATAAGCAATCAGGGCAATCGGAAAAGAAAGCAATCGGAAGAGCATGTAATCAGAGGATACCACAGGCGGCTTTCGCTGGCGAATGAGATAATCAAGCCCGAAGCGGAAGGGATCAGGCAAGGCGCTAGAGGTGATGGCCTTCACTTGGGCGCAAAGGTCTTCTGTCTTCACCCGCCACGTGCAGAGCCGAGTGGGATCTAGAGGTCCCGACACGTCGCAGAGGCGGTGCACTCGGCGCTGCAGGGGAAGAATCCGAGCGTGAAGCCACGCAGCTACCAAGTCGGTTGGGAGGTGTCCTTCGTGCTCCAGCTGGGTAACCCTGGCAGCTTGGGCATCGACATCGCAGTCTCCGACGCCGTGCTTCAGCGACCACTGATGCTTCTCAATCGGCCGGGCGAGAGAGAACTCGGGCAAATTGAGGAGGTCGGGGCCTTGGTCAGGGGACTTGACGTAGAAAAACGAGGTCTGCCAATTCTTGCAGGATTGGACGATCTCGGGGCTCGTGTACTTCGACTTGCCGGCTGCGACAAGGCAACTGCCGCAGTCGGTCATGTCAGTCGGGTACGTTGGCTTGCCGCCTTCGATGGCGGAGGCCACCACAGCACCCGTCCGAGCGTTGTGAGCTCGGAGGTTGAAGAAGCGCTTCCAAAGGGCGACGCTTGGACGGCAGCCGAGGTACCCTTCACAGAGCGTCACGAACCCGGAGAGGATCATGATGAAGTTGGCTGCGAGGTGGTGAGGCTGCAGTCGGTGGAAATCGAGGAATTCGCGGAAAAAGGCGCTAGCGGGAAGGCCGAATCCACGCTCGAAGTGAGCGAGGAACATGACCCTCTCGCCGGTGCGCACGCTGGGGACGATCTCGGCCTCGTTGGGAATCCGCCATTCGACTTCCGCGGGCATCTTCCGGGCGCGAACGAGAGACTCGACGGCGGCGGCGGTGGCCTGAGAGCCCTTCCAGCACCCGCGGCTCGCTTGCGACACATCTCGTCGAGGCGCCATGGTCTTCGCCGGCGAGGAGCGGAGAGAAAAGAGGAAGGCGGAGCACGAGAGCTGCGGAGAAGAGTGGCTGCGGTGGCGGCGGAAGCAACGGAGAGCACGAGCCCGTGGCCGGAGCAAGCGCGAGATGCAGACGCCGGCGGCGTGGAGTGGCGAAGGCGCAGAGGAGAGAAGGCTGGGGGTCGAAGGAGGTGTTTGGGAGAAGGAAGAGGCGAAGCCCCCCCCCCCGGTGGCTTATATGGGCGGCGGGGGAGGGGAGTGGGATGACCCTGCGGCTGTGTGGCCCGGTGTGGCCTAGGGCACAGGGAGGCCAACCGGCAGACCAGCGCAAAGGATCCCGGCGCAAGAGGCGAGGCGTGCGACGTGGGGGTCAGGCCCTGCAGTTATGTCACGTCGCGCGTGGGTCGTGGGTCCCAGCTCATTGATCACGTTGCGGGCGAATCGGAAGTAACCGTTGGAGGGAAATCGGCAAAAGAGATCTTTCTCAAAAAAGTGAAGACATGAATTAAGAGAGAACCACGTCCAATCGGACGGAAATTTGGTCAACCGAGTGTGATCTCCGACTCGGCCGACGAACTCGGAATGACGCACTCGAAGAGGCCACAGCAGTCGGAGAACGTCAAGGCAGAGATTGAAAAACTGCAAAGGCCCCGCGGTCAAGCGACCGTGGGACCTTTACAGCTTTAGGGGCTACTGTCGGGGGATTGGTACCCGGGTAGGCTAACCCAAGCGGAAGCAAGCTTTCAAGACAAGGATGGACCAATTGGGCTGCAGCTGGGCCGAGCTGGGCAGAGGTACGGCCGATTGCTCCAAGGCAATCGACCATACCAAATGCCAGCAGTCGGCCCAGGCGCAATCGGGCCACCCTTCACCAAAGATGATCATCCGATTGGTCCGCAGCTGGACCGAGGCCGATTCCTAGAAGGCCGATTGCCCAGAGCAATCGACCCCACCAGGAACCACCAGTCGGTCCAGGCGCAATCGGAGCAACCTACCACCCAGTCGGGGGTATGATTACGAGGTCATAAATACCATATCCCGAGATATCTGGGTGGCAGGAAGGCCAGGTCATGTCGAGGATTTGCTGGAGATACGGTGTCGACCTCCCCGCCGATTCCGCGGACAGGCCGACAAGACCGCATCCCCTAGCTCCACTGTTCACTCCTAGGTTCTACGAGGTAGCAGCATGGGCCGCCGCTCGTAGGCTCCGGGTCACCCGAAGAGGAGCAGTCGGTGGGCCCAGGCCGATTAGAGGATGACGGATGGGTCCATTCGGCGATGAAGTTACCATAGTACCCTGGACTCACACTATAAGAGCCAGGGTACCCCCTCCTGCGCGAGGGACACTACACCTGAGATCTCATTAACTCATTCCCCTTTCAGTTCATTTACTGCCCGTAGTCACTCCTCAGGGAAGCAGGAGAGGACCTTGCCCACGGCGGCGGTGTACTTCTTCCCCTAAGAAGATAGAAGAGCAGTTATTGTAGTTCCTTCATTGATATACAAGAGACAAGCAGGAGTAGGGGTGTTATCTCTCCGGAGAGCCCCGAACCTGGGTACATCGTGGTGTCTTCACCGTGCTTGTGCCTAACCCGATTCCGGCACCATCGACATTCTCTCCCTCGTGTCTTCCCCTCACTTTAGCCATCCCGATGGCATCTGCCGTCACATATCGACGACAGCGCCGGTCCTACTTGTCGGCGTGTGAACACGCGTCGTCCTCATCCTCCCGCCTCGGCTTCCCCGCGCCTGCCGCCGCCGCAGAGCATCAATGCGGCGCTGATGTCCAGTCCAATCGCCGGCAGGGGATTCAATGCGGCGCGTTGAGTAGACCAACAGTCCGACAACCGCGCCGTCGCGTGTCCCGCCCCGGTGAGCCGCGTGTCCCGCCCCGGTGAGGCCGCCCTTTCGCGTTCCCCCGCTATTTAAAGGGCTCGCCGGTGAACACGCCGCACACACTCGCTCCTCTTCCTCTCCTCCTCTGTTCTCGCGACCATCTCCTCCTCCTTCCTCCTCCTTCCTCCTCCTACCACGTCGCCGGCGGCCATGGACAACCTTGCGCGGAACGGATTCCAACGTCGCAGCCTGCTGCAGATGGAGGCCATCCTCCTCGCGCAGGCCGGCTATCCGTGCCCGCCGGACACCAGGCCACCCCACGACTGGATGTTGTCCAACGGCGGCGTCCCGGTGCCGCTGGCGCCAAAGGAGGGAACCATCGCCTTCGACCTTGAGGTGGAGGCCGCCCGCGCCCAGATGACGCCGGAGGAGCGCGCCAACCCGACGAACGCGGCGGGCAACACCGCCGCATGGGCCGCCTACTTCAAGCACCGCCGGCCTGAGGCGATCGCCTCCACCAACGGCCTCAGGCCGGTGGCCGGCCGGTTCAACCGCGACGGTCGCCGACGTTGGTGGAGCGCAGAGGGGCGCATCCTTGAGTGGGTGCTCCAGTACATCGACGACGACAACACGCCGCGGCTCCAGTACCCTCCGAGTGGGTACGGGGTCGTGGCCCGCCGCTCCTACAGCCGCGGCGGCACACCTGTGTGGTCGATGCTCCCGCGCGACGGCGATGGGGCAACATCGTCGTCGTCCGACGGCTCCCATTCCTCGGGGCCGCCCTACTCCTCGCCGCAGTTCGCCCCGGTCAAGACCGAGGTGAAAACTGATGTCAAGACCGAGCTGCTTGGCCGCCGGATGCGCGCTGCCGGCGCCGTCATCGGCAGCCCTTCGTCAGCCACGCCTCAGCGCCAAGGCTTCCTCTCCCGCCTCGGCGGCAAGATGAAGAAGAAGGAGGTTGCCCCGCCTCCGTCGCCCCCGTCGGCCGATGAGGAGGAGGAGTATGACGCGGGCCTCGCGTGGGCCAAGAAGGACTACCTCCTCAGCCAGATGGAGGAGCAGCAGAGGGCCTGGGAAATCGCCGAGGCCAGGAAGCTCGCCGAGGCCAAGAAGAATCGGCCGGTGGCGCAGGGGAAGGGCGGCAGCAGCCGCTGCAGCAAGTGGGCGCCGCCTACTCACGATTTCGTCGTGCTGAACGGTACCGACGACGAGGAGGAGCCGCAGCTGGCGAGGAGGAGGAAGGGGCCGCTCGGCGGCGGCACATGCAATGCGTAGGCCACCGTGAAGCGTGAGCCAAAGGGAGACGACGACGACGGCGCCGCTGGTGGGGCCACCGGAGGAGGCGGCGGGGTGCTCAACTTCGACGAGCTCTACTCGTTTTTTTCTTATCAGTAGTTTTTTTTTAGTTTTTAAGTTGCTATTATGTAAAATTAGACCAAATATTATGAATTAGGCCGAATTTCGTTCAATTTACCGCGTTTTTCACAAATATACGCCGAACTTGAGGGGCCGCCTTGGGGGCGCGACTGAGGGGTCAGCCGCCTCAAGCGGGTTTCGCCGCCCGAACGCCCCCCAAACGGCGCTAAAATAGTGCCGAGAATCGGCTTGGGGGGGCGAACGGCTGGAGATGCTCTTAGATCCTGGCAAATCTGTCATGTTCAATTTTGTGCCAGAATGTACTTAAAAACGGCCATAAAGAAATTCGTTTTGCTATGCTTAAAATCTGACATCAGGCTTTTAACGTTTCCAACATAAAGGTTAGTTCTGAAGATATCCATTCGTTGCTGCATAAAGAGATGTTCATCTCAGACTTGTGCGACCACAGCACCAAGCCTTTCTACATGTCCCAAGTGGTTACATCAGTAGTAATACAGTGGACAATCTTTAAGTTCAATGCATTGTAAGTTGAACATAAATTCCCTCGGGAAAAATAATATCAAACATAGATTACCCATTCCGAGTTGAGCAAAGCTTTGCACATTCGAACGGATAAGTAACCAGAAAGACTCATTAACATGCTTGGTCAGATCTGTGCTGCTCCTAACCCTGAAAAAAACTCCTTGTTACTACTTGAGAACAGGAGGATCACTAAGTAGTGTAAAAGCAAAATACTGTGTTACTCATTTATGCTTAGGAAAGCATGCAACAAGATTGCTGATACTAAAATGAATACAATACATACAAGTTTAAACCAAAATATTTAAGTTAAACTACTCCTAGCCTGGTAACTGCAACGTAACTCTCAAGTCTAGTATCAAGCATCTCGCACACGAATAGTTCATAAAAAACATTGAAGACCAAACTCAAAGATGCCCAAGTTAGCTTTACAGCATTCATGGAAGCAAGGTTACAAAGGATTCCACCAAATAGTAAAAGGACCCTTATAAGGACCGAACGTTCGGGCCAAGGGATGGCAATTCCGAACGATTTAGGTGGCAACTTCAGTTCTAGTAGATGGCAATTTTCAGTTGGTAGATGGCAATTTCTGCTAATACATGGCAACTTTAGCTCATAATTGTCATCTATGTATAACTAAAGTTGCCATCAAAAAACGTTCGGGCCAACAGCCTGGGCCCGAACGTTCAGTCCTTATCATTAGCGATAGTAAAAATGGCCTGGCATAACTTACATGGAGGCATACCTCATGCCCTGACTAAGATATACAGATGGAAATCAACAACTATCGGGGCTTACCTCTCATAGCGTATATAATGTTGAACACTGTACCAGTTACATTTGTAAGTTAATAGACTTGTTGGAAGTTAGAAACTTAGAACTGCTTTGCAATTTGCAAGGGTGTCAGTAGTAGACAAGATTCTCCAAGGCAACTAAGTTGAAATACAATAGAAGAATCTGAAATATCTGCGATGCCTGGATATATTAAATTAATGGAATGTGCACTAGTAACATCTCAGTCCACATTTTAGGATATTAAAATTTATTCTCATCTATGCCATTTAATGAACTCAAGTTAAACAATATAACACAAAACTCAACCAGGTATAGCAAGAGAACATAAGGAATTAGAGTTGGGAAGCCACATAATGCTTTTGCACTCACCACTTCACCACCAGGTACTAGAATGCCAGTAAACTAGCTAAACTCCATTAGAACTTTGTTCCATGTTTAGTTGCATGGCATCCATCTTCTCAATTACATACTCCAGTTTTTTGCAACAAATCTCGTTAGCAATTCTTGCACTATAGTCACACTTCTCAAATGGACGATATTCACAAGCACTTTTTATTTCCTCGCGCAAAGTTGTTTGTATTTCCTGCTCAAACCACAATACAATATATTTATCAACATGATTCATGATATACATAATGTGTGATGCTGTGTAATAAAAAGGAATGCATAATTAACGGGTTAACATATCTAGCTGGTAATCTGGTGGAAGGACTGTAACACTGTGTCTGTCATAGGCTCGGAGAAGAATTTTACATGACACAGTAAACCACTTAGTTGCCGACCAATTCTGATTTTACGATCAAATGAGCAGTACACACAGGCAGACAGCATTATTCACCAGAAAATTAATAATGGGCAGCGAATAGCAATTGTTTCTGTCTGCACAGGTTCCAAATTTAGTTGCAATATATAGACATAGAAAAGATTAGCTGATCATCTTGTGTCTTCAATATGTAGCGGTTCTTTCCTTGGAACTAAAAGTATTGCAGCACAGAACACTGGCACTCGACCAAATCAGAAATTCAGAATACAATAATTTTAAATCAAAATAAATAGTGGAAACAAAAAGTTCAGTACTGAAAATTTCAGCTTGCATTATGTATAATCAGCATGATTTATCACAAAGCATGTTACCCCTCCCCACCCCCTCTTAACACGGGAGAATGATCCATGATCAAGCAAATGAAAGAAAACTCCATGCACATAGTTAAGGATGCTTTTGTTTTCTTCTTCTAATATTATACCATCTTGATGTTACTAGCAAGCAATTTACATCTTAAAGGACCCTAGCCAACTCCCCACCAGAGAGCTCCCCCGGGGGCACTCTTTATTGGCCATCGATCTGCTGCTCGATTCGCCCTGAACCGTGGGATGCTGCTGGTTGTCTCATGGTTTTTTTACCCGCTGTAGTTTTTTCAAGGTCAATGATCGGTAGGGCCATAGTAAATTCGTGTTGGCTGGGTTATTTTTTACTGGGGTGAATGTTTCTCGGCCAATCCGTCCGCACCCGTTGGGCGCTAACTCGAACCCTAGCCGTCAATCCCACACCCAACCTCCATTCGCCTCTCCTCCCCACGCCTCAGCCGCCTCCTCTCCCCCGTCCAGCCGCCTCCCTCGGTCCCTCCCTCTCACCCCGCTCCGCCTCCTCTCTCACCTCGACTAGAGGAGGGCGGCTGGCGTGCCTCCTCTCCTCCCCACTCGACGTCGACGCCGCTCGTCTCCACCTCCGTGCAGGACAGAAGATGAGAGGCAGAGAGGGAAGGAAGGAGAGGAGGAAAAAAAGAGGGAATGCGAGCGAGGCTAGCCAGAGGAGGAGCAGGGCGCCGTTCCAAGCGGGCCGCCTCCGGCGCATCCATCATCGTCATTGAATGGCCAGCAAGGCCAGCAGGAGGAGCAAGGCGAGTAGGGCGACGCTGCACGGGCCTCCAGCGTGGCCGTCGTTGCCATCTTCCTTGCGTGCACGCGGCGAGGCCGAACGTGGTCTGGAGGTTAGGAGCGACTCAATTCGCTCCTGGATCCGGAGTTGCAAGGAGGCTGTAAATCGGGCGTGATGCACGGGAGGTTGTGGCGGCGCTCCAGCGACGGGGCTCGTCGGGCATACGGTGCTGACCATGGAGGACTCCAGATTCTCTGTTGCTCACTACCTCCATGACCTTGCTCGCCAACCCCTCCCTCGAGTTGATTCGGGTATGCCTCCACCTCCTCGTCACCTGTAGCTGATGGTAAATGTAAGGAGGATTGGAGTGCATGGTATTTTTTATGCCCATGATAATGAAATTCATGAAGGGACTCAATTTTGACGCTTCAATCCATTTGTTGCTGATTGGGTCTCATGCTGGATCTGCAAGATGTTGTTTGATACTATATTATGTTTAATATCTATTTTTAGTTTGTCTCAAGACTTGCTAAGAACATGAAGCAGCGGGTCGTGGTGTGTGGTAGAACTACATGGAAGGAGGCGGTCAGCTGCTTCTCTAGGGTGCCTGTGGAGACCGAGGTGAGCCACGGCTAGCCCCAGCCTTTCTCCTCATTCTGAGCCCTTTTTCTCATTCATCACTGGACATGTTTTTTATATACTTGGTTTAGTTATGCATTTTTGTATGAAAATATTTGGATGCTCGTTTAATATTATTTATGCTTTCCATTGTTTATTTTCTTGGAGTATTATGAATTTAATTACTGAACATTTATTTTTTGTTCCTGCCTCTTCCACGCCGCCCAGCAGGAGAAGCACGAGGTGAGCAACCGGAAGCCTCTATCCTTCTTCATCCTTGCTGTAGTGCTACACCCCGCATGAGTTCGTGTCGCTACTGTGTGTAGGTGTAAGATAGATTGAGAGATGAGACGATTCCAGAACGAGTGTATGTCAACTAAACGATGTGAAATAAGTTAATAAAGAGTAGACGGTTAAATCAGTTTTTTCTTTCTATGCATTGAATGGCACTCCTAATTGTTGTATTTTGTTGTTAAGAAGATGACTCCCATGCTCCTCCCAACTTCCCCTAACCTACTGTAGAAGTTGTTGTTCTGTAGTTACTAGGTCCAGGATTGAACTGAACCTTCCCTAAAGTTTGATTATGTACCTGTAGCTATTAAGGTTGGTCATATTTTAATAGGTTGTATTTATTTCCTGAATATTTAGGTGTAAAACTGAGTGACACTTCAAAGAAGCTTGGAAATAAGTTTGCTACTGGAGCTTCTAACTATATTAGTGTTTGTTGCACCTAATAACTGACCCTTTCAGGTTTTTTTGATGGGTTCACAAAATTGTTTGAGTTAATTTTGTTGTTCTTTTTAAATCTTATGGGAATATATTGTGCTATGTGGACAGAGCTTGTTGTTCCATCTTTAATCTACTCATTTTTATTTATGTACAGATTGCTCCTAAAGTTATGCTAAATTAGTATGTATTGTACATCTAGATGAGCCTGAGGATTGATGACTATCATTGATTATTCATACTATCTCTAGATCTGGTCGTTCACTAATTCGTGGCACTGAAGCTCTTCTAGCTGTGCAAAAATCGTTTACATATTGTACCAGCTGAAAGTCTTTTTTATTCTGAATTTAGTATTCAGGAGCTCCTCATTTTATAGAATCTTTAGGAGTTTAGTTAGTAATTTATCATTTCCCCAAAAACTATCTTAGTTAGTACAGTATAATGCTTCAACTGAAAAGGTAGTACCTAGGCATCTTTTTAGAAAAGAAGTAAAGAAACTACTCTTTTGTTACTTACATATATATGGTATAAAATATTAGCTTTGTGCTCTTTGTATTTAAGTATATGTCTGCGAAAAAAGTATGTCGTTAAGATGTCATTATGTCAATGAGCAGTTTTGGATAGCGTTCTCTTTGCATGCTTACAAAAGTTTTGAACAGAGCCACTCAGTTTTTATAATTATATGGTTGACATCTAATTATGGTTTATCAGTTTGCATTGCTTCCCTGGTTTTCTTTGGCTATATTGGTGCTATAGCTGATGATGAGCTTACTCGGATTCCCCTTTAGGACATCACAATGGATGATGCAAAATCGAATATCTGATGCATTTTATGCCCAAATTGCCTATTTTTTGCGTTTTTGTTCTCATTTTTTGTTCTTGATTTTGATTACACTAGGATTTTCTTACTTCACTTTGAAGTGCTAAGTTGACACCCATTTCATTGACTTTGTAATAATTTGCCTATCGTCCCCTGCTTATTATTTGTGTAAGCCTTGAAGGTTGGTTTGTGTGTGGTTGATGTCAAATGACCTTACGACCTTGCCACTTAACAATTTCAGATTTGATTACTTTTTTGGAGGGGGGGGGGCGTTTGGTTGGTACTTTTTCCTTGTTTGAACTCTCTTGCTTCAATCCTTTTGATTTGGTTGGTGTGGTATGCGTAACATCTGGACAATACTAACAATTATGTTCTTATGTGGCGAGTAATTGTAGTTCCTTTTTTATTTTTACTGATAGGAAGCCACATAAGATACCAACATGACAAAGCTGTGATGAAAAGGTTAAACATGTAGTCTGCATTTTCTTTGACATACTAATGTCAAACATGGTGAAATGTTAAAACTGATTTTTTGACAAATTGTTAAATTGAGCTGACGTGTATTCTGCATTTTCATGTCTTCAACATATTAATGATTAATGATTATTGACTACAATTCAGAATTGCATTTGTCCTTTGTGTTGGCAAGATGCATTTTATATTTGCCCTTCCTCTTAGTGTTCAAATTTCATCTTGAACAACGCATACATATGCCAGAGACGGGCAATTTGTGAACATTTCAAACCGTACTGTTAATCATTTATAAACATGTCACTGTTATCTTCTACCCCGCAGGCTAGAATCTTAGCCCTCAATGCTTCGTTCTTTTTGGAGAATGGTGGTCACTTTGTCGTTTCAATCAAGGTAAGTACTAATTCCATACTCAAGACCTATCACCGCATTATGTGCCTCGGAATGTAAGCCTTGATCTGACTGTTCGTTCTGTGACAAGGCGAACTGTATCGACTCAACCAAGCCTGTCGAGGCTGTGTTCGCGAGCAAAGTGGAGAAGCTGAAGCTTGATCAGTTTAGGCCTTCGGAGCAGGTGACTCTCGAGCCCTTCGAGCAGGTAAATAGAGTTCACTTTATTTGGCCTAATACTGAAATTGACATCAGTAAACTGATCGGTATGGGCAGCGGTTTTGCTTTTATGATGCGGCAGCAAGCTATTCTAATGGCTGCTCTTAAATATGTAAATGAACCCCAAATCTGGAAAACAAGCATCACCTCAGCCAATGGCTCATTATCAGTTTGAGCAGTTTTTTGTGGGTCAGCTGGCTCCTACTACTATTGGTCATCATGCACCAAATGTTCAGTTTTCAGTTGTGGTAATTGATGGTTTAAAAAAGGCTATAGTAGTTTATGTGATATGTTTGATGCAATGAATTCTAAAACAGAACTATAGTACTTAGTGTAAGCTCTCATTCTGGTTGTAGTAATTCCCAAGATCTTGCAGCTTAGTGGTCTGTGTTGTTTCAGACTTTGCATGCAAGAGGCTTCAGCATGATTAGAAAGTTATCGTCTTGTCGATTTTAATCAGAATTGTTATGGTAACAACTGAATTTACTTGTTCGCACCACTTTATTGAATTTTTAAAAAAAATCCAGTCATCAGACTGCAAGAACTACAACCTGTTATTACATTCATGTGAATTCTGTTATTTAATCATTTTTTTACATAATGAGATTTAATGTGGATGCTAATCAGATGCAGGTGCCAAAACGAGCACGATGTGACTCGATCCTGAGCCACCTCCGTCTGCTCCCCTCTATTACTTGTGCTTCTGGACAGTAGGGGCTCACTGTGGTGGTCCATGCGGGAAGAGGGGGTAGAGGATGACGGCGACAAGGTGAGATTCCCATAATCCTCTCTCTCCCCCTCTCTCTGTCTCCCTCCCTCCCCCCTCTCTCTCCCCCTCTCTCTCTATAATCTGTTCCCTTTTGTGGAGATCTTTTGTAGATGATAATTCAGTTATTTTATCACAGGACTTTGCATACACTAATTTGTGGCAATGAAATTCTGCTAGCTCTGCAAAAAATCATTTGCATCTACAATAACTGTGTGCCTGGAAAGTCATCTAAAGAAACAGCGAGACGACCGCCCTGTTTTGTTGCGCGGTCCCTCTGGATGGCTCTGTTGGGTGGTGTATGGAGGTGGTAGAAATACCTGTCGGTGTAAACGATTCCTCCTCATTGTTCTTTGGCTTTGTGTCGCCTGTGTATATGCTTGCTATCTTATGTAACTTTAGTAGCCTTAGGAGCCGACTTTGTAATGTAGCCAGTTAATCCGAACATATTGTTGAATCATGCGTGTAAGACTGTTGTTTTGGTGAATCACTTTGTTTGATTTTTATCCATATATAGTATGTATTTTGTTATATGGTCCATTGATTGCATTTGATATAATGTGGCTATATAGCGCTAGCAATTGCAGGATTTGCTACACTGCCTTTTCACTTGCAGTTCATAATTTAGCTTCATTATTTGTTGGCTTGGTTAATAATTCCACATTTGAATGGTTATAACTACAAGAATGATTGGGTTTTGAAAATGCAAATTGTTTCTACGATTACATGGTTTCAACTGGGACTCTGCGCCATTTGGCATGGCTTCAGTCTGCTGACTCTTTTAAAAAGCCACATTAAAACACAATTCCAGATTCAGAATCAGTGGCATGGCTTCAGTCTGCTGACTCTTTTCGAAATTGCACATCCAATTTGTATCTGCCGCAGGTTACAATTTCCAAAATCCCTTACTGCTCCCTCTTCATCCAGCCATAAGCAAGGGCCAAACAGATCTAAGAGCAGTGAGCGTGGGGTGGATGGGGGTAATGGGGTTACCTTCATAAAGAGCATGAACTCGCGGCAGTGGGTGTCTACAGCGTCGGCGCGGGGGCCCTGCGAGTTTCCGAGCTCCTCCATGACCGCGCCCGCCAGCTCCACCACCCGCACTATCCGCTGCACAAGAAAAAACAAGCACAACGCCACATCAAGATTCAGTGTCCAAATCGATCAGACCAGAGTGAAAGAGAGAGGAGAGTTGGCTGCGCGGATCACCTGCTCAACGTCGTGGAGGCGCTGCAGCGAGCTGCTCTGGCCCTGCGGAACCATCGCCGCCGGCAGTGGCGGAGCTAGGATTGGCTCACAGCCCGGGCGAGAAACTTAGGGCTGAAAATTACACCCCCAAAAAAACCGGTTTCAAAGCAAGCTATGTTGCATAACTAATAAAAACTTAAAACGCAATATTAATAGCAGTATTTGTCCATTGATGGATCAACTAATAAAGCAAGACATCAAATAACAATCTGTATATAGCATAGATGATACAAAATCTTCTAATTTACTAAACCCCCTAGGGGTAAAATCACTGAGATTCAATTGAGCTGCTCCTAGCGTTTGTAAGATTAATTTTGACTGGGTCAAGTCCCGGTCTGGTGCTCTGGTCGGTGGGCCCTGCTGACTAGTGAAAGAGCGTCGACCGGTTTTCTGCTCTCCTCGATTTTGACCTGGTCTCCGCTGGTGGGTTGGGCCACTGGTGCGCCCTATTGGCTAGCGATTGGAGGGTGTGATGGGTCGTCGAGGTTGGCTGCCTCCCCTCGTCTCAATATCGCCGCTGCCGATTCCAGTCACCTTCGACGCTAATCAACGTTGCGTCGCTGCTGGTGGCCGATCACTCCCCGCCTCGCTATGGTTGCTGTGACCGTCATTTTCGTTCTACCGACTCCTCGATGTCGCGCTGCAGGGAGGAAGCACAGGGGAGAGCTGCCCGATCCTGCCCTAGCGGCGACTACGGGCGGGGCAGAAGGAACCCGAGTAGGGATATGTGAGCACGGGTGGGAATGGGATGTGCCGATATGGTAGTAAGCGATACATGTGGAGCAGCCGTCGACGAGAGGCTGGTGAATGTGGAGTGCGAGCTCGAGCGAGAGCATCGATGA
This sequence comes from Bromus sterilis, assembly GCA_950022295.1. Classification (NCBI taxonomy): domain Eukaryota; kingdom Viridiplantae; phylum Streptophyta; class Magnoliopsida; order Poales; family Poaceae; genus Bromus; species Bromus sterilis. Next base: position 273,375,114 of record OX465599.1, on the reverse strand, counting down.
GAGTGCATGGTGTTCCTTCGTCAACGAACATTGATGAAAACAAAATGGTTTTCAATGGGGTCTATTGTCTTCGTCAGACTGCGAGAGACTCGACTTTGTTTCCTTCTGCGTCCAGTACACCCTTGTCCCGCAGCATGCTCAATAGCTAATGTACGTGTTGCTCAGTAGTCAGTGCATGGTGTTCCTTCGTCAACGAACATTGATGAAAACAAAATGGTTTTCAATGGGGTCTATTGTCTTCGTCAGACTGCGAGAGACTCGACTCTGTTTCCTTCTGCGTCCAGTACACCCTTGTCCCGCAGCATGCTCAATAGCTAATGTACGTGTTGCTCAGTAGTCAGTGCATGGTGTTCCTTCGTCAACGAACATTGATGAAAACAAAATGGTTTTCAATGGGGTCTATTGTCTTCGTCAGACTGCGAGAGACTCGACTCTGTTTCCTTCTGCGTCCAGTACACCCTTGTCCCGCAGCATGCTCAATAGCTAATGTACGTGTTGCTCAGTAGTCAGTGCATAATACATGTTCAGTTTAGCTATGAGATTTAAACATGTTTAGTGGAGATTAGTTCGTAGCGGTCAGATGTGTAAGATGTGATCCATGGTGGATGGAGGGGAGGGGCAGTGCATCGATGGGCATCCGATGATTATGCCAAGTTAAATCACAGTTGTTGTTTTCAAATGATGTGTTCCTAATCTCTGTTGGTAGCACAACTAAACCATATCGACATCCAAAGTACAGTAGCTTTTATAGAGTTTATCCGTGACATGGAAATTTTGCCTCCGATCATGAACATGTAGGAGATGGTTCATTGACCTGACCATAGGAGGTGACTTGTTGGCAGACCTGAACATGTTTGTTTGTAGATAAATGAGATGTATATGACTGTCATCAACTAGGTAAAAAAAATCCTCACCTGCTCCTAATGAGATTGCTTGCCTTGGCTTCTAGCTGATGAGGTTCTGTTGAGTGCTGACTACTGACCCTGCTTGGTTATTCGTTTTGAACTGTTATTTCTGGGTTGTGTTGTTGTTGCTTTAGCAGTTACCTAACCTTTGAGTGGTCGTAGTGATATCACGCGAGGACGACGACTCAGATTGAGTGGATAATTTGTGCCAATAACAAGTCAATAGGTGATCCATGGTAAGTGTTGCGAATAACTTCACAGGAGGGAGCTTCCTAATAAATCCACGACACGTTAAAAAATGAACATAATGCAAAAATACATATGGGAAACAATTAACATGATTTTCCGATCAAGAGAAGAAGGATATGAGGAACAATTAATCAAGCTTCAAGATGTGGAGATGACTGTTGTAGTACTGCTAGAAAGAATTAATTTTGGAAACACCGATATCTCTGTACTATGTATCTATGTTCATCAAAGGAAACTATTTTCTTCTTATTTTTCAGTCTGCCTTTTTTAGCAGGCCGACATGCACAAAAGTGCACCCTAATAAACTGAAACAGAAGCAGGTCATCAGAAAGTATAGATGATGAGAAGTGAAGAGAAACTAAGATCAAGGGAGAAATCCACTGTGATGTGCTGGTAATGGTTGCTATTAAAACAAATTGAAGTTCTAATTACGGGCCACCCATAAAGAAAGAAACAGTGCATTTGGATGGTTTGTTTGATATACCAGGACTGCTGTGAAGAATTCGAGGGCCTTAACATCATGCAGGAGTACCTCAACTCACACTGAGAATGTCCAATGATGCAAGAATTTATGTTAGGCATTTTGGTACTCGGCTTAGTTTTATGCTTTGTTCTCGAGCCCGCTAGGATATAGCTACTATTTTCAAGTGTGAGCTTGTATCATTCGTTTTGAGCTCCGAATTTTTATTTATCAACCAATTGTTGCATTTAGCGTAAATCATCGAGAGTCGAGGCTATACTCTCTTTGCATCATTGTAATTTTGATGTTTTTGTTGTATCATTATTGCTTGTCCATCTTGACGTGATTGCGTGGTGCCCATTTATAATTTTTAGGTGGTTATGGTGATGACAATGTGCCTAAGACATGCAAAATGATTTATGTGGGATGAATGTAGAGTGGTGCCAATGTGTGGTTTGTAAGAATTATTCCATATTTCTCTAGCTCTCGGATTGCAGTTCGATGTCAAACCTCAATATGGATGGCATGCCATCAAGCATTGCTCTATGCGGAAGCGTGTGGGGGGAGCGGCGCTGCGAAGCGCGCGAAACACTTCTAGTATGGTACCAAATCAAAGCATTCGTTGATCTAAGCCTGATGTTTGCCTTTCTATAAAATTGTGTAGAAACAAAATTACTTAATGCTAAAACAGTGGCAAAATTAACTATGTATATAATTTAGATTGAACGAAACACAAATGAACATCATACAGTGGAAAATCATACTGAAAAAAAGATGCCAACCCAATTGCTCTAAACACAAATGATTCAAGAATTCAATGAAATTAATATCATACCTTTGGGGGGTCGCAGGCCGTCGGGATTCCTGCCTCCTCGCCGCCAAAATGCTCGCCCGGGTCGCAGCCTCGCCGAACAGAGCTGGGCAGCCGGGCAGGGCTGGAGGGGAGCGGCTCTGTTAGAGGGAGAAGAAGAGGGAGGAGTTGAGTGGTCGCCGGTTCGCGGCAGAAAGGGGACGGGGTTCTCCGTCGTCAGCCGTCGCGCCAGCGCCACGGGATAGGGTTCCTGGTCGTGGTCGGCTGGTTCTCTACTCCTGTTCCTGTTCTCTGGAACGCAACGAGGAAGACAGCGAGCGACGAGTGGTGTTGGGCTAAATGGGCTGGGCTGTACGCCACAGGCCATTTTTTCTTCTTTTTATATATGCTAGGAATTTTTCTCACGCGCCCCAGGCAATGACCTGGGCTGCGTGGGCCCAGATCTAGTGCATTCACATGTCAGGCCGAAGCCCTGAAAGTGAACAGTACAACACCCCTAAAAAAATTCTCGGTATTTGGAAGAATTACACAATAAATTTGGAGTGGAAATGATAAGATTTGATTATGTACAAAACTGGAAGGGTTTATGTACATAATTGCAACATCACCACAAGATACATGACCAAAATGGAAAACAAAACTTGAATTCGCACAAGCATGTGTATCATCTACTAAGAGAGGGACTGGGGTGAAGAGCCCCAAAAACTCGGGTGAGTTACAACACACTCAAGTCCACCACACCACACCAATACGTAGGGACTATTCGTCACATCCAACCCACATTGCAAATCTGCAAAAGAAGAAAACAAGCTCGTCCTTCAACAGGCCCGCCCGCACGCTTCGAGATCCTCGCCTCGTCCAAGGATCTTATGGCAAACATGGCGTAAGGATGGAGCAAGACCATAAAAAACAATCCGAAAGCACACCGTCCTCGAGAAGACACACCGGTGTAGGAGGTGGTTGGTGGACTTCTCACATTGACTGCAAAAAGGACACAACTCCTGGTGTGGGAGGCCACATCTTGCGAGGTGGTCAGAGGTCTAGCACCTGTTGCGAAGTGCGAGCTAGGCGAAATATTAGTGGCCCCCTAAGCATACAGATGCTCATTCTCCAACACAGTATACTGCACATGATCTTCAAAAACATTACTGGAAGAAATATTAGTTTCCTTGCTACCTTGTTGGGTATCCTCATCCTCTGAGTTTGGGTTATTTGATATACCCAAAGCCTCTTCCTCGAACAGGGCCGGTCCTGACAAATCAGGGCCCTGGTGCAAGCTTACATAGTGGGGCCTCTGTACATACAAAAAATACAAGTAAATGCTTATATTTTAATTTTAAAACACTAGTTCAGCAGAAGCTACAGTAACAGGTATAGTAAATAAAATTCGACAAGCAACAGAGATGTTTGGAAACCAATCTATATTTAAAACAAATTCAAATATTTTTGAATAGATCCCTTTTGGGTTTCTAATTTTCAGCTGCTAAATTTCTCTTTTGTTGCTTTTCATGCCCAGACATATGTTTTTTAGATGACATCTTAGCACAAAAATATAGCACACAAACTAAGGCAGAAAACTGAAACGAGAGCACCTGAAGGATTATGGCTGGGTTGATTGGTTGTTTGCTTGCTATTGTGTGTCTATTTTCTTAGATCGGATGGAAATCTTCTCCAATCTCCTTTGCTCTTTGCCTATATCAAGACTCATCTCAACTCTAGCTGCAGCAGCCTGGACGCTGGGAGAGAATTTTAGATCGGGGTAGCAGAATTAGATGACGAAACGGATGGGAAAAAAGGGATACGCCTAAGGTATATAAATAGAGGAGGCTTTTACTAGCCATTGCAAAATCATAAAGGACTTGTTGGAAATCAACGCCATAACCATATTGCTCTCCTCCATTAACTCCGGCAAAAGTCTGAACGGAAAGGGCGCAAGGCGGCGCGCCATGGTCGCCTGATTGGGCGTCGCCGCGTCAGGCAAGGGAAAGAAAAGGACCGAGGAACGAGGAGACAGAATCGAGCGAACAACGAAGGGTTTTTAGGGGGCGAGGCAGCCTGCGCTAGTTTTTTTGATTGGTCGTGCGACGTGTGCCTGCCGGCTCGATCGCTTGCACTGCTTGCTATCTATACGTGTGCATACCTGGGCCGGGGCCCCTAGCAACTATGGGCCCTGCGCGGCTGCACCGCCTGCACCTGCTCAGGGTCGGCGCTGTCCTCGAAGTGCTCACGGCCCTCTAGCATAATCCCAATGGACTTGAACATGTTGTTTTGGATCATTAGTTTGATATTGTCAAGTTCTTCTGGGGTCAATATAGTTGTATATAGTAACTTAGCATGTGTTGTATAACCAAAGTACCAAACATCATGAAAGTACATACAATGTGAAGAAGAATGTAAAAAATACAAGGAATTGGACTGTCAAGACTCAGCTGGAGATTTTGCACGACAAACTGATGATGAACCACTTGTATGGTGGTCCATACATACTCAAACATACTTTTTTTGAGGCAATAACTGTAGAACAATTTTTCTACGGTAGATTTTCTATTTTCTCATGCAAATAAAATACAATGGTATATTACAATGGGAGAGTTAGGAGGGGGAGGGGAATTATCAACTTATGCCAATTTTTGCAAACATGAGAAACAAAAGCTATAAAACAAAATTGCCTCAAAAAATCATCTTAAGAAAGCTGCTGGTCTATCCAGTCTTGTAACTTGGGTTTCATACCATCTTTTATTCTAATCATCAGGAACTTGAGATCTTGCACCAGGTTTCTCCTCCAATCTTGCATTGAGTGCTGCTCATTTCTGAACACTTTCCCATTTCTCTGCATCCAAATGTTCCAGCAACCCGATATAATAATTTCCATTCCAAACTCATGTGGCAATTGGCTCATAGCAAGCATAGTTTCTTCATATATTGAAGTTCCTCTTTGTTTAAAAGGGATGATAGTCCTCCAGCATCTGTTAGCAAAGTTGCAGTCCCACATTAGGTGCGACAAAGTTTCATTGCAATGACTGGTGCAACATGGGCAGTCATAGTTATCCAGATGCATCCCTTTTCTCTGAAGCAATTCTCTTGTATTGATTCTGTTTTTAAGCATCAGCCAAAAGAAAATTTTGTGTTTGAGCGTACTTGCAGTTTTCCATATCTTGCTCATCAGTTCAGATCCTTGGTTGTCTACTCTTATGTGCTTGTAGATGGTCATGGATGAGTATGCTTTTTGACATCTGCAGGTCCATGTATCTTTGTCCAGAGTATCAGTTGGAATTATCAGGTTTAAATCTTGCAATTGGTTCCAAGCCTTTGTCGACAGTGGGGTGTGAAACATCTCAGTCCAATCAGCACATTGTCTAAACTTATCTAATGTGATTATGTCATCTTTTGCAAATGAAAATAGCCCAGGGAATTGCAATTTCATTTGATCTTTGGGCAGCTGCGTGGTGAGCACAAAGTGAACTATTCTTTCGCCTTTTACTCAAACATACTATAGCTTAAACAAGCATACCTATGAGGCTATGATGATTAGACTAATGCATATACACCCCCTAGATTGCAGAAGATTGTACCGTGGCATGCATGCAAGTGTTATCTAAAACATTTATACAAATCAACAAATATCCAGACTCCAGGACAGCAAAAAAGATTTATACATCACCAAAATGACAGATTACATGTACACAAGAATTTTAGTAGAAATTTCAACTTAAATCCATATTTCACTAGAGACCTATAGGTAAGTCGCACACCTCAAATAAGGATATAGCATAACCTAATGCATTTTACTTGTCAAAACCCAGCCATTTATGAAATTTGATCCGACCTGCTTAAATATGGTGCTTGTTCCAGCTCTAGATGATCCAAGAATAAGAAGTTTTTGTACTCTTTTATGGTCTAAGTAATCAGGCACTGTTCTTGCCGAATAAGGAGCAGCATCATCCGTGACATGGGCTCAACAGAGTTTGCAGGTAGTGAAACCAAGGTGCACACAAAACGTGTCAAAGGCTGCAAAACAGGGGATACAAAAAATCTTGTAAAAGTAAGCAAAAAAATGAGGAAAGGGTGCACTAATTATTTTAAGAAACAAAGAAGAAGGAATCAAAACTGCGTTGACCAAGACACATACTGACTGCCATATCTTCCCTTTTGATGCTATGTTGGCCTTCCTCCTCATATCCTTCATCAAACAGGCCTAAAAGTGAGTATGAGTCACGGATTCACGGGAACACTCAACTTGTGCAATCTGAAAGAATGATGCAGATACATTGTGAAAAACAGACTCAACCAAAATACAGACACGCTATAATTATGAGCAAGGTACACAAAATGATATACGGATTTCTCGGCTCTGTGTGTATTAGCTAGCTTGTTGACATCCATACCTTAGAAATTTTTCATTGGATGCTACTCCCTCCGTTTCATAATGTAGTATCATTTTGAAAGCTTTTAAAATTAAACTATATTATGGGACGAAGAGAGTACTTAGTAATTTCCGTTTGCATTCATATAAACCTGAATGTTGGCATTACTAGCATTGCGCTGAATCTTTGCATTGAAGTTTAGGTTAGTGCTGATAGCCACCGTAAACAGCAGGTTATTAGCAGCGAGTACAGGTTTCAGAAAGAAAGCCGGCGGCTCCCCGCCGCCGGGCGGGGAAAAGGAGCGGCCGAGGAGGCAAGGCGAACCAGCACCAACCGCGCGCCGCCGAACTTGGAGTGGAATTGGCGTGGTGAACGGGCGAGAGAGAGAGCGGGTTCAGACTTCAGAGTTGGGTGGGGAGACGATGGCCGTTCAGTCTTTGGTTCCGTTTGGATTGGAACAAAAAAAAAACTCCCACTCTCCACCCACCCACCACCCACCTACCCTAGTATCTCACCGTATCGCACCCCCACGCTACGATCTCATCTCACCGCATCGAGGATCTCATCTTTCCCCCTCCTCCCGAAGTCTCCTCGTCGCTCGCTCGCTTGTTCGCTTGTCTGTTCCCCGATCTCCTTCGCGCCGCCAGGACAGCCATCTCCCTGCCCTGCTCTGCTCCGGCCGTGGTTTCCGGCGGGCGGAAGAATCGAGGTAGCAGCTCTAAGTCGAGGCCATAACTCTGTCTGTTTATCTCTCTGTGTGTTGTCTTTTTTCCATGACCGATCAAGATGAAACCATGTCGTTGTTAAATCAATTGTGTTGCATCTTGGTACTAGTACGTTCCTGAGCACCAACCATAGGATTTGTACCTGTGCTGCTCTTGCTGTTTTGTTTTGGCCTGATAGGTCATGGTTGTTGATTGACCCCGACTATAGATTATGTTTCAGTCTACTACTACCTGTTTCTTCAGTCTTCTTGAGCATTACATGTGATTTGCTTGCTCAACTGGACAAGCGTCGATAGATTCTGGTTTCCTACTCAACTGTATATACTGCTCTACACAATGGTTGAATTGGCTGATGCAAGCTGATCATGGATTTATTTTTTGTCATCTCTACCGCATGTTAGTCGTGATGTCCGCCCCCGTTGCATCTACCCACTCTGATTGACCATTTGTAACCTCGTATTCAACTATCATCGACTTTCTAGATAAATTTCCTCAAAGTTTTGCTCGCCCCCCCCCCCCCCAAAAAAAATCAGATTTTAGTCAAATTTGGTAATTTTTTTGTCAAATTTCAGCCAAAGTTTGGTCAAATTTCTGCCTTTTTTTTTAAATGGCCGAGATTCGGCCATCTCAGCCTGGGGCGAAAAATAATAATCAAAACTCTAGTCCAAACCAATTACTCGGGATGAAGCTACTTGACCTTCATATATTATCACTTGTTTTGTATAGGCAGGCTTTTAACTTTGAGTGAGATATGCATAAATTAAATTATCTAACTTTGTGTTCCGTACATAACGTGTTTGTTTGGTGCGTTTCTTTTCAGGTAGAAAATGGCCCTCACAAGAATTGGTCTTGCTGGCCTCGCCGTCATGGGGCAGAACCTTGCCCTCAACATTGCAGAGAAAGGGTTCCCCATCTCTGTCTACAACAGGACCACCTCCAAGGTCGATGAGACTGTTCAGCGCGCCAAGTTAGAAGGAAACCTTCCTCTCTACGGTTTCCATGACCCTGCATCCTTTGTCAACTCCATCCAGAAGCCACGTGTCGTCATCATGCTTGTCAAGGCCGGCGCTCCGGTTGACCAGACCATCGCAACGCTCGCAGCACACTTGGAGCAAGGTGACTGTATTGTTGATGGAGGAAACGAGTGGTATGAGAACACAGAAAGGAGGGAGAAGGCGATGGAGGAGCGTGGACTCCTCTACCTCGGGATGGGTGTTTCTGGAGGAGAGGAGGGTGCCCGCCATGGCCCGTCCATGATGCCTGGAGGCTCATTGGAGGCATACCAGTACATTGAAGACATTCTTCTCAAGGTGTCTGCTCAGGTCCCTGACAGCGGCCCCTGTGTCACATACATTGGCAAGGGTGGCTCTGGAAACTTTGTCAAGATGGTTCACAATGGTATTGAGTACGGTGACATGCAACTGATCGCTGAGGCGTATGACGTTCTCAAGTCGGTTGGTAAGCTCACAAACAGTGAGCTGCAGCAGGTTTTCGCCGAGTGGAACAAGGGTGAGCTCCTCAGTTTCTTGGTCGAGATCACTGCTGATATATTCAGCATCAAGGATGACCAGGGTGAAGGCTACTTGGTCGACAAGGTCCTGGACAAGACCGGGATGAAGGGAACCGGGAAATGGACAGTGCAGCAGGCTGCTGAGCTCTCTGTGGCTGCTCCTACCATTGAGGCGTCCTTGGATTCCAGGTTCCTCAGCGGGCTCAAGGATGAGCGGGTCGCGGCTTCCAAGATCTTCGAAGGTGACTACACCACCGGTGAAACTGTCGACAAGGCACAGCTGATCGAGGATGTGAGGAAAGCCCTGTACGCCTCCAAGATCTGCAGCTATGCCCAGGGCATGAACATCATCAAGGCCAAGAGCGCGGAGAAAGGATGGGGCCTCAACCTCGGCGAGCTGGCCAGAATCTGGAAGGGCGGGTGCATCATCCGCGCCAGCTTCCTGGACCGCATCAAGAAGGCCTACGATAGGAACGCCGACCTCGCCAACCTCCTCATCGACCCTGAGTTCGCGCAGGAGATCATGGACAGGCAAGCCGCGTGGAGGAGGGTCGTCTGCCTCGCTATCAACAACGGCGTCAGTACCCCTGGCATGTCCGCGAGTCTGGCCTACTTCGACTCCTACCGGAGGGACAGACTTCCTGCCAACCTCGTCCAGGCCCAGAGGGACTACTTCGGAGCGCACACCTACGAGAGGGTTGACATGCCCGGCTCTTTCCACACTGAATGGTACAAGATCGCCAACTCAAAGATCTAAGCTGCTGCTGCTGCTGCTGCTGCTGCTCCGATGACACACCATGGTTTCGTCTTCTGAGGTATCTTTGGTTGCTGCCAGTTACGAGTCCTTTTCCTGTAGGGGAGGAACTGCCGTTTAATTTCCATTATTCGAGTAACGAGTCATGTATTTAAATTTTATACGGAGGTCCAGTATTCTCTCCACTGCTTCCATGTGATTTGGTCAACCTGGAGGGAAACCGTTGTTATTTGCCAGATTTCATCATCCTGAATTTTAGCACTTGAATAAAATGGGTTTTCACATGCCTGAGTTCCTATTGTGCATTGCCTTTGAGAGACAACGATCCTGTTCTCCCTGTACTGCTTTATTAGCAGAACAGTTGAATGTTGTTTGTATGATGTGGTCATGCAACTCTCACCAAATTATGTTGCATTCTGTCATTGAATTTTTTTGGTGTTTCATTTTTACAAAATACCGTGTGTCTACGACAAATATATTTTTACACAACATGGCCATTATTTCAACTCAATCATGGTATTTTTTAATTATTTACATCATGATAGTTTTATTGTAGGTATCATGACAATTTTGATATTAAACCATGCCAATTTTTTCAACTAGCGCATGGCAAGTTTAATATAGAGATCATAACAATTTTACCTTTTCAACCATGGCAAACTTAGTTTACAGACCATGGTAAATTTAGTTTTTTTACCATAAATTTTTTAATTTATAGATCATGGCAATCTTAGCTTTTCAACTATTAAAAAATTAGTTTATAGCCCATTGCAAATTTAGTTTTTGCACCATCAAATTTTTTAGTTTGAACAATGGCAATTTTTTATTTTTGCAGCATCGAATTTTTTTTGGACCATGAAATTTTTCATAAAAAACCTGTTATCATCCAAAAATGTCATGGTAAATTTTCCATTGTATCTTTATTCTAAGTCATCCACATGGCCTTCATCTCCTCCTCCGATACACGATCTCCCCCTCCTTGAATTGATACCACCGCCAGATGCCTGCCAATAGGAAAGATCTTCAATTTTTTTCTTTCATCTGCATAGCTCCTCAAAACCAATAATCCTAACCCTAGAATTCAAAAATTAACGGATGAGGAGAGGGGAAGAAGGGGAGGAGGGTGGTCTTACCGTGAGAAGACCGCCGATGATGGAGAGGGATGCCAGAGAAGAATGTTGCGCTGCCGAGCTTGCCCGAATCGTTGCACCGCCCACATCATCTTCGGTTCGCTACTGCACGAGAGGGAAAGGCAAGTACTCCACGCTCTAGAGATTCGTCACCGCCAGGTCGTCCCTCCGGTGTCGTTACTGCCGCTGCCGCCACCCTATGTAATTCAAAGTACATAAATATGAAGAGAAAAAGGCAATGATTCTAAGTATAAAACCTAAACCCTAGATTAAGTAAAAATTATAAAACAAAATTCAAAGACGCCCTATAAGATAACAATAATTCCATAAGAAAAAAAACATTATGATAGTTTCCCCCTTTTAGCTTAACCAGACATCTATACTGGGCAGTCCAGTGTAGTCCAACCGCAACATGAAATCTTCCATGTTTGCACAAATCACGAACAACAGATGAAGCACCCCGCACCCAAGAGGAAAACAGAACATCTACGCCGCCCCCATCTCTCTTAAGTCTAAACCCCCCAAAAGTAAGAAATGTAAGAAGATTGTGTACCTGGGGCATCGTCTATTTTTTCGACCAAGCATTCTGTAAGAAAGAAAGGCAAGCATTTCAAAGACGAGACAGATCACCGGAAGAATCCTGACCACAGTACTGGTGATGATATATTTGATATGGTCAAGGATTTAAAAGTAATATTTGGAAAGGGTTCTCACGATCAATCTGTTCCGAATGACGCTACCGGACACGCACCCATGTGAAATAATAAATCTATATTTTGGGACCTACCCTATTGGAAATACCTAGAGGTCCGCTCCGCAATCGACGTGATGCACGTGACGAAGAATTTTGCGTGAACCTGCTAGGCTTCTTGGGCGTGTATGGTAAGACAAAAGGTACACCGGAGGCATGGGAGGACCAGCAAAGGTATGAACGAAAAAGACGACATGCATCCAAAGCAGCATCAAGGTCGTGCCAGCTATGTTCTAGTAGTTTCATTTCGGTTGAGAATCGGGCACCTTGTAGATCAATAAAAATAGCAAAGGTTATGCACGAATTCACGAAAAAATTGGGCATGATCTTTGCTAATTTTTTTAACATGAGAGTGCCCCATTCTTAACTGAAACGGAAATTAATCAACATTCTGAGAGAAAAGGGATAAACTTGAGGCATGTCCTCTTCAAAAATATTTATCAACCCAAACTAGTTCTCCTCATAACAATTAGCTCAAACTAAACATCATTAAGACCAGATTCTACATCTCGTCCAAATTGTGCTAACATTTAACTAGGACTCCCAACTTAAGAAATTGATGCCATTTAAATGCTTTTCTAAAATCATCTATCTATCTAAAATCTGATAAGAACAAATGCTACCCTTTCCATTTCTCCCTCACCAATCTCTCTCTTCTAAAATCATCTATCTATCAATCTATCTATTTATCTATCTAAAATCATATATCTGTCTATTTATCTATCTAAAATCATTTATCTATCTATCTATCTATCTAAAATCATCTATCTATTTATCTATCAATCTAAATTCCCAAAAGGGATTGCTCAAAGAGCACCATGGCAGACATGTAAAACAGTGAGGGGATATGCCACAAGAGGAAGAAAAGAATGCCGAGGAAGAGAGCAGGGGATATGCCGCCCATGGTGCGCACGCGGAGCACCACCGCCGTCCCACTCCCCGCCGCTGGCGACACGGAGCTCCCAGACCCCGGCCGGCTCGTCCGGCTATCCCCCATTCCCCCTACGACGCGTACTGGTTCGCGCTGCCCCCCGTCCTCCGCGTCTTCCTCTTCCGCTCCCTGCCAGGCGTCCCGTTCTCGGACGTCGTCGGCACCCTCAGGTCCTCCCTCGCGCAAGTGCTCCCAGCCTTCCACCCCTTCGCCGGCGAGCTCACGTACTCGCCTGAATCGCACGCTCTGTCGATCGTGCTCCCCGGTGAGTGGGAAGAGGACTGCCCCTGCGGAGGCGTCACGTTCGTCGAGGCCGAGGCAGACCTCGATTTCGAGCGGCTCGTCGATGAGGCGACGGAGCACGACGAGGATGCTCTCCGGCAGCTTGTCCCGGACATCCGCCGGGACCAGCTCCCGGCACCCGTGATGGCCGCGCAGGTACGTCGTCCGGGTCTCTTTTGTGTGCGTTCAGCGTCCTTGAAAACTGAAATGCGTGAGCAAGCAGGTGACGGAGATCGTCGGTGGTGGCGGCGGCGTCGCTCTGGGGGTGGCGGTGCACCATACGGCGGCGGACGGGCGCAGCCTCTGGCGGTTCTTGGAGATGTGGGCCGCGGCCGCGGCCGGTGTTGAGGCTGGGCCGGTGCCGCTTCACGACCGGAGGCTGGTGCGGTTCCACGGCGACGAAGAGCTAACCAGGTTGTTCCTGCTGCAACTCGCCCCGAGCTTGCCCATGGTGAGAGCTCTCGATATCACTGTCACTGTATCTACTGTAGCCCGGCAAGATCAGTAACGATCACTACTGAATGCCCGCAGATTTCTGCGAAGCAAGACCCCGCGCTGGATGCCAGGCGTCGCCTCAGCCGGCGAACCTTCACTCTCGCCGCGTCGGCGGTGCGGCATCTCAAGCGGAGGCTTGCAGCAGCGGCAAACATCGGCACGGCGCCGTCCACCTTCGCGGCCCTGGCGGCGCACGGGTGGGTGTCCATCGCGCGCGCCAGCGGCTTCGTCAACGACGACGCACCGGTTTTCGCCGTCTTCCTCGCGGACTGCCGCGCCCACATGTCGCCGCCGGTGCCGGACGCCTACGCCGGCAACTGCGTCGCGCTCTGCACCGCGTCGCTGAGCGGGTCGGCGCTCGCGGGGCCGGACGGGCCCGCCCGGGCGCTGCTGGCTGTGAGGGAGGCGGTCGCGGAGGTGAAGCGCGACCCGCTCGGCGACCGCGCCCGGTGGTTCAGCAAGTTCGCGGCCATCCCGCCGGGCCGCGCGGTCGTTCTGGCGGGGTCGGCGTGGTTCCCGGCGTACGGGCTGGACTTCGGGTTCGGGAGGCCAGCGAGGGTGGAGCTGGCGTCCATGAACCATGACGGCGAGATGGTGCTCGTCGCAGGGAGGGAGACCGGCTCGGTGCAGGCGTCGGTGGCGCTTGCCGCGGAGAAGATGCAGGCGTTTCGCGGCATGTTCGTGGTTGAATGAGGTCGCGTTCTATGTCCGCCCGGTGGAGCAGATCGCCAGATCCTCGACTGAAGACTTGCGGTTGCGGATGCATAATGATAAGAGCTCCATCAGACGTGTCATCCCGCCAGTTCGTATAAATGCAGATTTTTTAACGAATGGACGAAGTTTCGATTATTTATAACGGAGAGAATTCCTTCTGTGACACTACTCCTAAAATATGATGACTTATGTGACACTTTTAACTTTTTGCTTCCTTCTATGTTTACTTGTGTAAAATTTATGCCTCACATGACATTCTAGTGTATTTTTAGAGCTAATTGTGTCAACTTTTTACATACAAAGTCACTTTTGCCCCTGTGCAATGTGTGACAAAAATACAAGAAATATAATTGTACTATGTAATATAGAACTGTGCATGTAGATTCATAATAACTAAAACACTAATTCAAAAAAATTCAAAAAATCTGCAGAACCTCCCCTGTATTTTGATGCCATATCCCCTGTATTTTTTGAATTATTATGAATTAGCGTTTCAGTTATTATGAATGTACATGCACGATTCCATACTACATAGTACAATAATATTTCTTGTATTTTTGTCACACATTGCATTAGGGGCAGAAGTGACTTTGTATGTGAAAGTTGACACCGTAAGTTCTAAAAATACACTAGAGTGTCATATGAGGCATTAATTTTACACAAGTGGTCATAGAAGGAAGCAAAAAGTTAAGAGTGTCACATAAGGCATCAAATTTAAGAGTAGTGTCATAGAAGTAATTCTCTCTTTATAATACTTCCTCCGATCCATAATAAGCGTCACATATTTTGTACTAAACTAGTATAAATTTTGTACTAGATGAACGACACTTATTATGGATCGAAGGGAGTAGAATCGTCTCTGACTTTTTAGCTGGTTCGTCTATATGCGAATTTTTTAACGGACATACCAAGTTTCGGTTTAGAATTTATTTACGTGAAATTTTTTGGCCGCGCGCTCGACGGTGATGCCGGTAATCGCTCTTAAAATCAATTCATGCGACTCATAAATTACCTCTTCGCGTACACACTCGCCTACAGTGAAGCCGACATTAAAATCCTCTCGACCACGAACGTTATGATAGATGTTGGTGCGCTGGGCCACCACACCGTGGCCCAATCGAAGTACAATCTCGCCGAGCAGCGGTACATGAAGGCTTGCGATCGCTTTAACACGGAGAAGTGAGGAGCCACCGTGAAGAGCTCTCAGTATATACTACCCGCGACCTTCGGTGACCAAATACTTATTGTTCTTTTTCAGTGTTTGTGTGCTCCGACGATGTTCCGGCTAGTTTGTACGGAGAAACTATCTTTGAAATATGTATTATACCGTACGAATTTGCCGTATCTGTTTTACTAGTGCCCGTTTTGTACTACAGAAACGTTCTACGGCGACCCACATCTCGGATTTGTGGGCAACTATTTTAGCGTATCTGCTAGAGTTGCTCTAGCGACTGCAGGTATACTGAATAATGGCGCAAAGCGCAACAATAATTTGCACTTGGTAGAAAAACTAGAACCACCTGCTTGCTGCATTGATGTGAAAACTGCCATACCAAAATGATATCCAATCTAAGGTTTTGGATTCCGAATCATGGGGGTGATTTGCGGTTACCGCGGTAACCATAAAATCTTAGAAAAGTTTCAAAAAAAATGTAAAATCAAGTTCTGAATTCAAATTATTTAACTGTTATTTACATAAATATTTCTCTTGGTTTGCTCTGCAACGTATTACTACCGCAATGGCGAGTACCTTTGCACAACTGCATCGCCTGTACTAGATCCAAAATTTGACCCCTATCGACTACAATTTTTCACTACAACAATTCTTTTCTTTACTTAAAAACTTGCAAAGAAAGATAAAACCATGACCGGAACCAGCAACATAAAGGTGTGTTTGGTACATGTCACCAAATGGAATGGGATGGGTCCAACCCATTTTTGTGCCTTGTTCTTGTGTTTGGTACATAGTTGGACCGGAACAAACCTGTTCTCACCGAAGGAATATTCTGCCTAGACCCATAACCTAGGTATTCCTCCAAATTGGTGGAATGATGCGGAACGCATCTCACCCCTCCCACTCTTGACGTTGACGAGACCTTTATCGCATTTCCCTTCTCCCTCCCTCGGTTCCATGTTGCGCCCCCAACTGCTCCTCTCCATCGTTCTGCTCCATCGAGATCCACGTCGCCGGCTACTCCTCTCCATCGATTCGTGTCGTCGAAATCCGCTCCTCTAGCTACTCCTCCCCATGGACCACGGCGTTAGGTGTGGGCTGCTGGCGGCGCAGATATTCATCATTTGCCTTCCCGGATCTGACTGCTTTGGAGCATCATCAACTCTTCAATCGAGCGTCATTTGATATAAACTAATTAGTTTATAATTGATCTTTACTATCTGAAAACAATAGTCTTTAGTGAATTTAAATGACACGAATTCCATCCCATCCTTCTAACGAAACATCAAAACGGAACCATTCCATTCCATCTCATTACTTCTACCAAATAGAAATATATTTTTCTTCAATATGTACAAGCATGCATATCAAATAATAAAGAAAAGGAAAGGCACAAGGGCATCCACCAAGTTACAAACGATCCACGGTACTCCACCCTAATGCTAGCTTACACCTCAGACATGACCCAACTAGACAACCTACCAAAGAACCCGTTCACGTTTTCGCGCAACAGCCAAACTTATCAGCAAGGGATCGTTGTGGTGCATCTAGCGATCAGGGTTCGACCCCCTTCGGGGACAAATTTTTGATTTCTCACGACGGATGCTACTTCTATAAAAATATCCTTGGCGCTAGCGCTCATGGAGCTTACTTTTTTCAAACAGAGAGATGGAACCATTCCATTTCAGTGGAATAGAACCATTTCGTTCCGTTCCACTTGGTTCTACAACTAAACACACCGTAAGTACTCAGGCCCAGGTGGAGGTACTTTGCTACCATTACGACACCACTACTTACGTGAACTAGTAGTATAGTTCCTAGCGTTTTTAACAGGAAATTGAACGTTTAAATTCAAAATTATCAAAAACCCAAGTTTTTTTTGCTCGAGAGACCAATTACCATGAGGTAGGGAGAACTACGGGTACCGGGTGGTAACCGAATTTTTCGACCGGTACCTAAAACCTTGATCCAAGCTAGAAAGAAAATCGTCCAGGAATTTGGTCTCATGCTTCCGGTTTTTAAAATGCATTTTTAAACACATTCGAAATGTTAACAAAATCAGATAAAAAAATTTGGTGTAAATCTTGCTGTTTATGTGTTTATAAAGTCGTTTCATGGAAAACATATATATTCTGTATCATGTGTAAAAAGACAAAAAATTGTTGGTAAAAAGGCTTTTCATTAGATTTTTTTGTCTTGTTACAAATGCCATTAAGAATATCGGATTTCCATGAAACTGGACGTGCGCACATAAAATATTGAAATGTACATGCTAAATTTTTGGTTCAAAGTTTTTGATATTTTGAAATATCATTTCCGGGAGGCAGGAGCATATACTCCTATGTGCAAAATTGAATTTCTCGGGGTAACCTTCCTTCTCATTGTTTGATTTGTTGCATGGATCTTCAAGCAAAAACACAAGCCATGCTATTATTTTTATAGTTATTCGCGTGAGATTAAAGGACGCGCGAGTACACTTTAGAATTGAATGTACACATCCAGTACCTTGGTTATAATAGCATGCTTATATCCACGGGATCTGATTTCCAATCTCATGTCCTCCACCTTTTATTCTTTTCTTAAGTGTGGCAAAAAATGTAATAGAAAAATATTTCAAATATATGGCAACTTTTTTATAATAAAAATTTGTTTATTGCCATTTTTTTAACATTACATACAAATGATCATGACAACTGTTTTTATTTTTCTTGCAATAGTTTTCAAACACAGGCTGCGTTTGGAAGCTAAGTTTTTATGAAGTATTTGAGAAATACTATGGTTTTTTCAGAAACCATAGTTTCTAAAACTTTGTGGTGTTTGGCTGAAATAAATACCACGGTTTTATAAACTTTAGTATTCTTAATACCATGTTTTTTGTGAAGTATTTAAGAAATAAGTCTCGACCACTGTTTCCTAAACTGAAGAAGAAAACCATGGTTTTTCAAGACTGAAGTATTCATTGCCCAGGGAATTGAATACTAAGGTTTCAAATTACTATGGTTTTGAAAATACTACGTTGCCAAACTAGCCCAATGGCAACATGGTATTTTAATATTAGTTTTATTGTAGGTATCATGACAATTTTATTCCTCTAGGGGTGGAACTGCTGTCTAATTTTATTTGAGGAATGGTGAGTCATGTATTTAATTTCTACAAGATGATCAAGTATTATGTTAAGTCTCCACTACTTCCATGTGATCAACCCTGGAGGGAAGACATTGTTACTTGTGAGATCTCCCCCGACGATTATTCTTAAGTACTTCCTTCGTACTGAAATATATGTCTTTGGAGTATACTACAACTTATATACTCCAAAGACCTATATTTCGAAGTAGTTTGAATAAAATGCTTTTTCACCTACCTGTGTGTTCATTTGTGTTTCATGGCCAATGACTCTGTCTGTTGTTTACATGATGGGCTAAAGGTTGACATAGGTGCGACCCACAACATGTCATGCGTCCCGTGTTTAATTTCCATAAGGAATTCCGGTATTCTCTTCACCACTTCCATGCGATTGTTCTACCCTAGAGGAAAAACCGTTGTTATTTGCTGGATTTCGCCATCTTGAATTTAGTGGACCAACGGATCTGGTAGTTGACAATCGTTCGGACTCGGAAAAGGTTGTCACATCACATGTAGTACGACTGAGGACTTATCGTGATGCCCATGGACCAATTTACTATGTCTCTATCGCTAACGTTGGTCAAAGAGGGCACGTGGATTGGCTTGAGTTTCTTTCAGCTAATGAGACCTTGATCGCTCGCAAAGCCTTTGGAGTATCTTTTTGATAGGTGCCTCTATCTGTATGGGGAATTCAGTGCTGAAAGATCCAACCCAGTGTCGATAGTGCATTGAATCTCTTGTTTGATCAAACAGAATTCCAATAACAAGTAGATAGTTTGATCAAACGTGTTGTCCAAACATCTCATGACACAAGCTAAGTACCATCCTGTTGAGGACATGTTTTGTCGTTCATGCCAAGGGATGGTAAGGTTTTGTCAGTTGTATCGAATTAAACCACATGCTCCATTGCTTGTATAGGCCTCACCTCCCTTGTGTTCCGGTCTTGCGACCGTACCCCCTAGGTGGAGTATTTCAAGCGTTAGTTGGGCCCTGATCCGCGTAGACCAATGGAAGCACGGGACAAAGAATAGGACCACTTAGATCTAAATAGCATTCATAGAAATGTTCTAACATAGAGTAGAGCTGAACATTAAAAAGATTAGTTTACAACAGTCAATTAAAAGATGGGGTGCTTCAGATCGGGAATAACCAGTTTTTTAAGGGAAAACGGGGAAGGACATAGGAAAGAGGGATGTCTACAACAAATCAATTGACTCATCATGGTAGCAAAGAAAAACAGTGCACGAACCAAACTCGAGCTTCAGATCAAAGTCTCCAGAAGCAAGGAGTATGCATGCGTGTTTCGACGAGAACACCGATTGCCAAATACCAATCGACCACTATCAGATGAACATTTGCTTAGTTTCGTGGTCAGAAGATCAACATTCTGGGTATATTTTTTTCTTGAATATATAACCTTCTTGGTTCATTCATTCTCGAGTTCTCGCTTCACCCTTCTTCCGCTTGTTGGGCTTGGTATGATATGTTCGTGATTCCCATTATGAAGAATAGGGTGAAATGAAAGTAGAAGAATGAACCGAAACTCAAAACCACATGCTCAATATATTTTAGCGGTTTCCACCGAGATCTTTATCATTAACTCAACCTCCATTTTTTTCTCATTCATGAAGTTGTATTTAGTACCTCTAAGAAAGATGATTATCCACCGTTGGTTAGCAATGTGAGCTAGCTTGGATTACTTAGTGTTGTGCGCCTAGGAGGGCAACGCGTTTGGGACACGGAGGAGCTATTATCACCCAACTTCCTAACCTAATGTGTCTGGACCGTAGAAAACCTTATCATGGGGAGGAGTCCTAATCATTTTGCCGCCGCAAGGCTGGCTAATCGTAAGCACCGCGAGCAAGGGAACTCCCTTATCCACAAAAATCGTGTCAAGTTATTGCTTCGGGTCGATAGGAACCATGGAAAATGCGGCAACATAGGAACCAAGGTAACCCAGAAAGGAGAAATACAATGTATGGGATACATGATGCTCGCAATAGGCTGGACCAAAACCCAGCCGAGAGAGGACAACCTTTAGAAGAAACAGGTTGGGAAACAAGCGGTTTCTTATCTTTTTCTCGGCACAAAAAAAGGAATTAGATATGCCGATCTTGACCTAACTTATTGAAGAGGTTCAACCAAACGAATGAGTATCGACCAGGATTATTAGTTTTCCTAGGTGTTTTACTAAGAGCTGCATATGCCTCTTTTTTAAACACACATTTCAAATTTTTTAAAATTTGTTGAAAAAACATTTGTGTGTGTATCTACACATTCTAATGTGGTCACATAAAGTTTTACAAAAAACAACATTTCCGATGGATTATGTAAAAAGACAAAAAAGGTATCGCCAATGACCTTAAATTAGAATTGTATTTACTATTCCCTTCGATCCTAAAAAAATATCTTGAAAAAACAACTAAGATAGTTATCGTTCATAGTATAACTTACGACACTTTTTTAAGATCAGAGGTAGTATTAGTTTTACTAAATGTTCTACAGGGTATAGAATGACTAGTAGTGTTTTCTTTATGAAAAAAATATCTAATTCATTTGGTCGCCCATTTCCCACCTGAAGATTTGTCGTTAGAACTTTGGTAGAGTAATTACATGCTTAGACGTACTTCCTTCGTTTCTAAATATAAGTTTCTTTTTTACTTTAATTTGAATTGCAAAAAGGTCTTATAATTTAGGGAGAGGTAGTAGTACAGTAGAGTAATTCTTAGTGCGTTGTGCGCCGTGCTCTGCTACTACCGGAGGACCTGGACTCGATCGGAATCGATGGCGAACCCCGGCTTGCGCGCCTACCGGGAGGTGCTGCGGCTGGTGCGGCGGCTACCCGCCGACACGCGCACCTACTACGCTAAGTACGCCCGCGAGAACTTCGTCAACTACCGCCACCTTTCCGCCGACGACGACCTCGCCGGCCTCCTCCGCCGCGCGCACGCCCACTCCGTCTGGGTCCTCTCCAAGGTAACCACAACGTCAACCCGAACGCGGCGCTCCTTCTCGCTTCGCGTGCCTTCATCGTGCCGTCCATTTCATTCGCCGGCGGCTCATGGGAATGGATCGATCCACCTAGTATTTCCATTTGCTATCTCACTGTCCATGTTCATAATTTGCAGTACTCCATCGACGCGGCGGCGGCTGGGCGGCTCATGGAAGTCTGCGGCGGGCGCGGCACGGAGTGAGGGGAGGATCGTCGGAGCAGTAGCCCAGTGGCGCGGTGGTGCGTCCGTGGTCTGTGCGTGCACGGCAGGTGTTCGGCGATATGACTCTGTGGTTTGGTTTTCAAGTTCCCTGCCTGAATACTAGGGTGAATTGCCCTGTTTTTTTACCATGCCTCTATACTGTGGTGTTTTAGAACTGGGCGCTTTCATGCTTCCATATTTTTTACCATTTGCGTTGACCTTTCTAGTGGGAAATAATATAACATTCTGCTTCTGACTTGAGTTCAACCCGGTACTGTTCTCAACTCCATTGCTCCGTCTTCGTATTCGTTGTATTGGCAGCCCAACAACATGCATCCTGTTTCTGTGACCTGAGATCTCAGAGCATCTCCAGCCGTCCGCCAAGACGTTTTGCGGCGCTACTTTTAGCGCCGCTTGGGGCGCTCGGCGCGCCGATAGATCTTGGGGCGGCCGGCCGCCCAGACGCGCCCCCAAGGCGACCCCCAAGACTGACAGGGCCGGCTCAGTTACGGCTCAAACTCGATCAAAAAACGGCGCAAATTAATTCTTTTGACACAGATTCAGCATAAACATGGAAATATAGGCGCAGTTTGGCGCAAATTCGACGCAGTTCGGCGCAAATTCGGCATACAACATGATATTACAAACACATAGTTCGACACAAATACAAAAAAAACATATCAAACTAGACATTGCCTTTGCGCATCCATAGATGATCCGCTAGATCTTCCTGCAGTTGACGATGCACGTGCGGGTCTCGGATCTCCTTGTTGGCGCCGAACAGGTCGGCCAAGGCGGCGAGCATCATGAGGTGCTCGTCGTCCTGGGCGCCGGCGATCGCCTCTTCCTCCATCAACGCGGCGAAGAGTGTCTCGTCGTCGGAGTCCATCTCGGGCGGCAATTCGTCGAACAGGTGGGGCGCGAGGTGGGCGCGGCTTTGCGTCGGCGTTCTCGGCTTGGCGTTCTGCGCCGGCCAAACGCCGGTGAACTAGGCGGGGAGGGGGCGGCCTTGGAAGAGGGGCGGCGTGGGAGAAGCAGCGGCGTGTTTTGGGCGGCAGAAACGGCTATCTAGCGGCGGCCGGCGACGACAAGGGCGGTGGGGAGAGGTGGGTGAGAGATGTCCCTTTTGGGTCGGCTTGGTCTGCCAGTGGGCCAGGCAACCGCTTTCGTTTCGTCCGGCGCCCCCAAGCGACCCCCAGCGCGCTGGGTTAGGCTTAGGCTCCCGGACTCAAAATCGGCCCGATCCGGCGCTAATTGGGATCTTGGGGGCGCGACTGGGCGAAATACGTCCGTCCGACGCTATTTGCGCCGTCTTGGGGGCCTCTTGGGGGCGCGGCTGGAGATGCTCTCAAGTGCATAATTTGGCAATTCAGGTAGAATCAAGCATTAGGAGCCAACTAAAAGAATACATTTTTCTGCAAAAATGAAGGGATTTTTTTTCTGAAGACATAATTTGCACTAGAAATTGCTGAACTGTAGAGCGTTGTGTGCCCTTGTGCCTAGTCAAAGCACATGTCGTCGATATGTAACGGCATATGTTGGGGATGACTAAAGAGGGGGACAAACCGAGGTTAGTGTCGCTGGTACCGGAATCGAGAGTGGGAACACACGGTGAGACACCACGATGTACCCAGGTTCGGGGCTCTCCGTAGAGATAACACCCCTAGTCCTGCCGAGCTAGCTATATGCAATAACTCTGGCTACAATGAATGCTCATTGAGCTGTTTGAGATGAAGAAGAGGAGGACTCTAAGCTCTACTCTCTCCTTGCTCTCTCTCTGGTGGGTGAAGTTGCAATAAGTGCTTCGTCGTCCCTCACGCAGGAGGGCTCTTATAGGCCGAGCCCGGAGTACAAAGGTAAATGTACAAGGGGGAGGGCCCAGCTGTCGGCCTCAGACAAGCTAGGGTCCTCACATCGTGCTCTCCCGAATGACCTGGTGTAGACTTGCGGCTCACCATGCCGCTACTCTGTAGACCTTGCTAATGAACAGTGAAGCTAGAGACCTAGGCCTGTCGGCCTGTCCGCGTGATCGACGCTGGAGGAGACCGCACGCCTCTGACAGTCCCAATCTTCAGGGATTGCGCATTGAATGCACTTGGCTATGCAGGATGGACATGCCGCCTCGAGCTACCACCCCGACCGTACCGAAGAGGACACCGAGGACTTGGAGCTTGAAGAGGAAACAGACTCCGAAACCGAAGCTCGGACTGCCTCCTTTGAGCTCGGCCTCAACCAGCCGGGTGAGTCTGATTCCTCCATCAAACGCTTCATGACCGAATGGAGCAGTGATGCTGATTCCCCTGGTGACTTCGGCGCAGACTCCGAACCGGCCGAGCAAACAGTGGACGAAGGGAAACACCCCTGAACCACCGACGCCCCCGGTACTTCCAAGGTTATCAAGAAGAAAGGAAAGTACGGCGCACGGCGCCCTGCTCCATGTCCGACTGCCCCAAACCAAGTGGCCCTGTGCTCTCTCCCACCCCTCTGAACATTGCTCGTCCAAGCTTCTCTATGTCCAAGTTTGCTGCTCAGCTGCCCCGAGCTCCTAGGTATGTTCCTTTGCATTGTTTGTCGTTTCCAATCTTGTCCGACTACTCTTTTCAACTTGCTCTTTGTTTTTTAGGGCTACCCGATCTGCCGCTCCTGTGGCGTCTGGAGTGGCTCCGATTTCCCCCTCTACAATATCTGAAGTTTCCCCGAGCGCGACTCCCGCGGCCTCTGCTACCTCCAATGTTCCTGTTGCGCCTTCTCGAAAAAGGCTGCCGCCGACACCTCCAAGGCCGAGCGGACCAAGAAACAGAGGGCTGTCGCTGCTGCAAAGCAAGCGCAGCCGACTGCTTCTGCTCCGACCTCCATGACGACCGTTGCTCCGATTGCTGGTGCGCAGTCGGCCGTTCCTGCCACAACCGCTGCCGCCCCCACTCCGATCCTTATGGACCCCTCTGGTGTTGCGCAAATCGATGTGCTAATGCCAGATCGGTCCATCACTGATGCTGCTCAGCCTAAGGCTTCTTCAGCCCAGACCACTATTCCTGCACATCCTGCTTCTGCAGCCGGATCAGAGAGTGCTGTTGTCGCCCCCATCAATCTGACTGCCTCTCCACCTGCTGCTTCTTCGGTGAGTTTTCCCCTTGCTACTCACGTCCCTGCTGGGACCAGTGCTGCTACACTTCCATTCTCCAGTGCTATCGTTCGCCAGCCGCCGACCACGGGCCGCCAGCTTTCGCGAGCCGACCGGTTCCGTAAAGTGTATACTGGTGCCCTCGATGTTTCACCGGTCCAACCTGCTGCTGATTCTGCCACTCCTCCGCCTCCTGGATCCGAGGACCAAGTCCCGGCCCATCTTTTGAACCGACTAGGTGGACTTGCCACCCACATTAGACGTTTTGCTGATGGGGCCCTGGGCCAAATCCTCGCCTCCGAGCATTCAGCCTGTGTAAGTTTTCCTTTCAGTGGGGGCGCGCCTAGCGCACCCACTGGGTGTAGTCCCCGAGATTCGGGCCGATTGCTTGCAATCTGCTCGGATCTTACTTTCTTTTAACTTTTGTGCCCCGTTCAGATATGAGCGACCAATTTTTCAGGCTATTTGCGACAGACACCAAGATGTATTTGACGAGCTCTTGGCCGCTTATTCAGCGGGCCAAAAGTCCATTACTGCTCTGAAAAGAAATGCCGAGGCTCAAGCTTCCAAGATCCAAGAACTGACAGGTATATTTCTGCTTGCCTTTTTTCTTGCTCCCGATTGCTACTGCTTCCTTACTTGAATGTACACTTGTAGCTGCCGCCACTCACTCCTCCGAGATGGAGGCCGCCCAGAAGAAGACCGCCGAACTGGTGAATCTTCTCGGAGAAAAGAGTGCCCAGCTCGGAAATGCTGAGAAGGAACGTGCTCGACTGGCTGGCGTTGAGGCCGAACTTCAGGCTAAAGTTTAAAAGGTGACCGCCGACCTCTCCGCCGTCAAGGTTGCTCATGATGTCGATACGCAGAGGCTGTTAGATGCTCGGACCGAGGTTGAGGGTCAGCTCATGAAGGAAAGGGACACTGCTGTCAAACGCGCCGAAGACATGGATGTCCGACATCAGAAAGAAATTCAAGGTGCCCATGCCAATGTTGACCTCGCCCTCGCCTGCCTCCACCGAGTAGATCTTGCTCTTGCTGGTACTCCTCTACACTTGCTTGCTCTTGTATGCCGATCTGATCCTACTGCTCCCCAAACTGACTTTTTTCTCCGCTTGCTCTTGCCAGATGCCTGGCCTAACTCCACCACTGCTGCTGATGAGGCCGTTGCTGAAGCTCTCCGAGTGCGAGGTGTGGTAGTTCCTACTGATGCCGGCTGGGATGCCGAGGACTTTGTTGTTGCTCTGGATGCACGAGTGCCCCATGTGAAAGATGCCCTGTGCACTTACAAGATTGGTATCCAGAAGTTAAACGACAAGCTTTTCAAGGGAAGGCTGAAGCCGATTGCCTTTGAGACCAATGAGGATGTTGCTCGGAATCTCAAGGCCGTGCCTCGCCAGGTGGAAAACATGCTTGATTCTTCCTTCCGATCTAGGGTGCAAGCTGCTCTCTCTATCGTGAAGAGCTGGTATCCTAACGTTGACCTAGAGCTGATGACTGCTCTGCGGACCGGATCGGAAGAGTACGTTGGTGAACTCTGGAACCGGATCTGCCATATTGCCCAGGAGCTCGCAGATGGCATGGATCTCCTGGAAGTTACTCCTTATCTTGATGAGGATGGTCAGCCAACTGGAGTTGCCTCCCTCATCGACCTTCCGTACACTACCAGTGAAGATGCACCCCAGTCCCGACCTGCTCGGCGGACCAGAAGCGACGCCTCCCACTCCTCGGACTATGCTGATGAAGAAGGTGAAGGCTCCTCCGATGGGCACTTGGCGAGTGCTGCCCAGAACCCGTCGCGCACTCAGACCAGGACTACTGCTTCTTCCGCTTCGGGAGGTGCCACCAGCACGACCCCAACTACTTCGCCTCCGACTGCTCCAACTGCTCCGGACGCGCCAACTGCTTAAGCTCGGCCTGACTTTATTTACCTGCTTTTGCTTGACAAACACTAGTTAAATTCCAAGTGTGCCCGCCGAGGGCCACTTTCATGTAATGAACATCATTCGGCCAATCGGCCCTACTTGCTTATGGACTTGCTTTTCCTTTATACATGACACTTTGCCTTTGCATTTTTTCAACCAATTGCCTTTTTCTTGGTCAATATTCCTGCCAATCATACAACCGACCTGCGGTCTGTGGTCGGACCAGAGAATAGACTTTGAAAGAAATTTTGACAAGTACTTCTAGGTTCTCAGTTTTGTTTCGCAAAGGTAGGGTTGCACAGATGGGCCGATTGCAACCTGTCGACTGTTGGCCAGCCGGTCTGGTCACAATCGGTGGGTCTGCTATCGGCTAGCTTCGAATTAGATATACTTTTGGAGTATGAATTTTTCGATTAACGGTTCTGCTTGGCTACATCCACCCGACATTACAGCCGACTTGCGGTCTGCATTCGGTTCGGATTAGCTTTCACAAACCCATCGCTCGTTTTGCTCTTCCTCTTAAGTATACCCTTTTCGGGGCAACCGGCCAGTCCCCGGGTCTGCTTTTTCCGACCTTAGGATTGGGAAACACATGCATAAAATTTTGTAACTTCTGCCGAATGCAGTCTCATGGACGCACGCTATTCTCATTGATAATATTTTCACAAGGGGGGATACAACAATACCGCTCAACTGTAAAACAGACACAACAACTCGACGTTCCAGGGACGCTCCGTTTCTTGCCCCGAAGTGTCCACATATCGGGTCGGCTTTCTGAGATCAATAAGGTAGTATGCATTGTTCTTGAGCGCCCGACTGACGATGAATGGACCTTCCCAAGGAGAGGATAACTTGTGCTGGACATCCGATTTTTGGATTCAACGCAACACCAAGTCACCCTCACGAAAAGCTAGGGGACTTTGACGCCACCAAAATTAGACCGTGTATAGTAATCATACACGCAAGGTACACGATCGAGATCAGGGACTCACGGTGAGATATCACAACACAACTCTACAAATAAAATAATACAAGCTGTTTAATACAAGCCAGGGGCCACGAGGGCTCGAATACAACAGCTCGAGAGCACAAAGTCAGCGGAAGCAATAGTATCTGAGTACAGACACAAGAATACAAGGTTGCCTTAAGAAGGCTAGCACAAAATCAACACCGATCGAAAAGGCGAGGCCTCCTACCTGGGAACCTCCAAACTACTCATGGTCAAAGGGGAACTCGACGTCGTAGAAGACATCGGGGATCTTCACGTTGCGGTGGTCGGCATCAGGGATCTCCTGCTCCTGGGCTCCAACGTCGACTACAGCGGCCGATCAGGCAAAACAAAAGGGGGAAATAAAGCAAAGGTGAGTATCTAGCATACCCGCGAGTCTTACGTCCGCTACTAAGCAATTATGCATTTGTATCAAATGGAAAGGGGAGGCTGTATATAATGGACTGCAAGGTAGAAATTCAGAATAAGGATAAGAAGCTAGGCCTATCGAAGACTAGCATCTTCCGACGAGTCTTGCAACATGAGGTAAGAATCAGCCAACAGTTAATATAACAGTAATGAACGTAACAATGCAGTAGAAGTTGCTGCAGCATTGTATAATAATAAGTTGTATGAGATAACAATTATATATGCCTCCGAGATCCCCTCCTCTACTTCCCTGAGAGGAAGAGAAATCGAAACCAACAGTTTAATAGTAGTAGTTTGTAGTAGTAGGCTCTGGCTTCAGCATAAAGCGTCCTGTTACCGTGGACACGGCTATCCGAATAGATCAAACACCCTGCAGGGGTGAACTACAGTAAATACACAACAATAATAGCAATACAAATGTATGACATAGCAGATACAAAGCAACGGGGCCCTAACGCAGTGTTAGGTGATTTTCTCGGAGCGGGAATTTATCTGGTGATGATTCGTCAGTACCGGGGGATTATCGGACAGGGTGTACGGAGGGGAAGGTACTATGCCGGAGGTGTCATGGACATCCGAAAAACATGTGAAAGGTGTAACCGTGTTAGTTGATCCATTCTGAACAAGTTTCGTGTTCAGAATAAATTCATCCGGATACTTTAACAGTACCGGACAAATCATCGGACAGACGGTCCGGAGGGGGAAATGTCGATGTTCGTTGTGTTAGAGGGGTGTGGTAGACATACGGATTGCGTATTCGTATTCGTTATATTTTTCTGATCAATTTTGATGTATAAAGTTTTTGAATCTGAATTACGGTTTAAAAGATATTGTATTTCCAAAGTTTAAATCATTTTAACTCAATTTCTAAATTTCTTTTATTATTTAAATCTTAACATTAACCAGAACAATGGTTGACTGGTCAAACTGACATTTGGGACCCACATGTCATTGACACAATTTATCAAAACCATTTTAATTAATCTGTTAACCCAGTGGGGCCCAACTGTCATTGCCTTATTAGTTTAACATATTTTATTTAACAGATATTTAAACAGCATGGGCCTACATGTCATAAGTACAGGGGTATTAAATCTAACAGTTTTTATTAGGGGGACAGGCCCACTGTCATGTACACACATGGGGGGATTTTTTTAATCTCCAGGTTAGTGGCTAATTACCCAGGGGGGCCACTGGTCAGTGGGCAAGCCCCCTGGCTTAACCCAGGACGTGCCGACGCCGGCGACCACCACAGGGGCTCGGCGGCGAGGTACTGCTCGCCTCCGGCGATCAAACTGGCCGCGGGTGGGAGGAATCGGCTGGGGCGCCCACCGCGCGTCGAGTGGGGGGAAGAGGCAGGGGTTGGGGTGGCGAGGACGACGACGGTGACCAATCACGGAGGCGGGCAGAGCTCGGGGTGGTGGAGATGGCGACTACGGGCACGTAAATGAGCGCGAGGAGGTGGGGAAAACGCAGGAGCTCACTGTGATTGCAGAGGCGGCTTGGGGTCGGTCGGAGAGGGCGTGGTGAGGTGGAAATCGACGATGACGACAACGGCGGCTGTCGGAGGGGATCGGCTCGATCCGCGGCCTCTGGTGCGCCTCGTCTGGATTCGTTGCACATGGTGAAGTAGTCGAGCGCGGGGAATCTCCTGGACAATATCCGGCGGCGCGGGGTGGCCGGTGGACGCGAGCACGACGGCGGCGCGCCCATGGAGGCTCCCTGGCCCTGCAATGGAGGGCGAGAGAGAGGGAGGGAAGAGCGAGGGGAGGGTGGGGAAAAAAGGGCGGCCTAGGGGAGCTCCAGTGGGGCTTCGGCCTTATCCAGAGGGGAAGGGGGGAGCAGGTAGCAGGGGGGCAGGTGAGGGGAGGACCATGGCGCCCTGCTCCTATGCCATGAAGCGTGCGCGTACAGAGAGAGGGAGGGGGCAGGTGGGGAGGGGAACAGGGGAGAGAGAGGGGGGCTGGGCCCTGGGGTGGGCCTCGCCCAGTGGCGCTAGATAGGGTTTTCGTTTTTTTATTTGTTAGTTTTCTTTCTGTTTTAAATTTCTTTAGCCTAACAATTTAATTTTGTAACTAGTGAAACCTATACCAATATTATGGTGGCAATTTAGTTTACTTCTACAAAAAAAATGTGGACCCCAAACAAAAATCAATTGAATTTTTATTTAATTTAAAATTGATCAAATGGGCTACCTTGCTACTATTTTTAAATTGTTTATATTATCTAAACTACTTATTAAATTCCCAATACAGTTTTAAGGTGACTGATTATTTGGTATTTAATAAAATTGTTTCCTTAATTTTTGGATCAACTATTATTCCCACTTGTTTATTTTAATTACCATGACAATTTAATAATCCCCAAGCAATAGTTTTTATTCCATAATATTTCTAAAACACTTTAGTAGAATATCCATTGTTATTTTTAACATGGCCCAAGATTATTTGATATTAAATAATGAAAGTTCTTGCAACACCTAGGGTTTACTTCAAAATTCCACTCACCATTATTGGTTTTATAATTAACACTGACCTGGGATTTTACAAATGACTAAGGTTGATTGGGTTGAACAATGATCAAGTCGATTGAAATGCATCCACAATTCTTGGAGGAAAGTTTTATAGTTTACCCAATTTGAAAATTTTATCCGGGTTGGAAATTGACAGAGCTATGATCAAGGTGATCATGGTTTGATCATCAACATTAATGATCACTAACAGTGGAATCACTGTAGTGAGTACTGTTACTGATTCTGAGGGTGTTACAAATCTCCACCACTACAAAGAATTATCGTCCCGAGAATTAAAGGTAGTGTAAGGGGTAAAGTTTCGGTTCCGCGTTCTAACGATTCTTCTGGTTCTTGTTGTCCTACTCGAAGAATTTAATCCTGCATGTTGAGGTCTTCATCTCATTGTATCGGTGCATCTCGATGAGTTTTCATCCTTTCCTCGGGGCTTCATCGCACTCACGGACATGTTAGGAGGTAAAGCTTAAGGGGGTCGGATCGATACAAGGTTAATCCAACGGGGTTGTGTAAAGGTACGGGATACAAAGTATCTTCCGAATTTAAGCTCACGGAAGTACATCGAGAGAATCAAAGAACGCATAAGAAGTGTTAAGCGGATAGGCACACATTCGATGCCGATGAAGGATGATGGGAAGGGGGGCCCAGATCATCAGGCATAAGCACTGCGTCTGTTATCGAATGGAATATCACGAGGCAGAAGACAAGAGTCAGGTTTTGGTCCTGTGGAGTTGTGGGTTATGGGCCCACATAGAACCAGGGTGGTGACATTCAATGCGATCAAGTTGAAAGGTATGACGGAAAACAACTTTTCAAATATGTCGGCAACAACATCAGTGCCAAGGGCGAGGGACGAAGAGAACCATTTTCCTGCTCGTTAATACGAGGCGGACCAATAGGCAAAGTTCTCGTCCATCGGTGGTCACAAAAAAGTCATCAAAAATCGCAACAGGTTGTATGGACAAGGTAGTACACCGAGGTGTTCACATAAGCAGAGGATTATCGCTGCTTAGATAATTTATATCACAAGAAATATTAAACAGACCAATGGAAGGGAAAACGTGGTTGTCTGACCAAACATACCAATGGAAGGGGAAAAGGTGGTGATACACAAGTATCACATGTACATCTTCCCAGAGGGAAAGCAGAGCACGATATACGTGATCAAGTTTGTATTGGCAGGGATGCAAGGAAAGGCTGTCGATGATAACACAATTCATCGAGGGGCAAGGATAGTATTTCTCGTCATGAATCCATTGATACTTGGAAAAGTCCAAGGTTGATGAGGACCACGACACATCGTTTCGAGAGGTTTTAGAGGATGCCATCGAATAGCGACGACATCGAGAAAAGGGATGGCGAGCAGAAGGGATCAAGTGTTCTAGGTTAACGACAACCTAGAACCGGTGGATTGGCAAAATCGATGAGAAGTATCGAACCAGCAAGAATTCATCCGAGGTGGTGCAATGCCACAATATCGTCGAGACACAAGGGGGGGGGGGTTAAATTCTCGAAGGTGGAACAAGATAGAATCTGAACTGAATCGTTGACTTGTAGAAGACAAGTGCTCCAAGTTGTTTGCGAAATGGAATCAAAGGAGAACATCATGGTCGGAACCATGATTGCAAGGGACCCAGTCATAGTTGCAAGACAAATTTATACCAAGGGGATAACTATCGTTACAAGGAGCTTTCATGATAAGTTCTACATCGTATCCATGGGAATCAACACAAAGGTTCAGGGTCGACTCCCACTTCTCCAATGTAATACGTTTCAATCCACTTCTCGATTTCGATGAAGTTGTCGTGTTGGAATTTTATCTGGCGTAACACCAGTAGAGTATGACCCGTAGAAGTTTCTGGGTTCATACAGATGATGGAGGTATAGATACTACCCATCAGGATATCTAACAAATCAATACGGCAAGCACCATAAGAAAGGGGTACATCTTCGGAAGTAGAGAACCGAAATTTAAAATAGAGGATTTGACTCACTGAAGTCAATTCGTGTCACGGGAAGAACTCAAGGGTTTTTGAATATGCAAGATCAGTCGAACAATAATCCACCGAAGGATCCGTTGGACCGCAGGGAATCTGATCTGAGTATCGGTACTCAACCAGGGGAAGTAATCATGCAAAGGCATCAGATGATATGAGCATCCGAATAATTCGACGCTTAAGTTCAAAGGACTTGTGATTTTTATATCGGTGTACCAGATCCAGATACATCGATCAAACATGGACAAGTTGAATAGAAGGTTGACGGTTAATCATTCACGATTTGATTTACCGAGAACGAGCTCATGTCCGGAATGACGTTTGAGCCAGAAGAATGAATTTACATGGATCAACGGACGATTGCGTGTATTCACACTCATGACGGTTTAATAAGATCAGTATTGGTAAGGGACAAGTGATGTCAATGAAGAATAGTAGACATCGAGAACTTGCCACAGGGCAAGCAGGTAAGCAGAACCTCCAAAGCCGTAGGCTGCAGAGGATTATCGAGATATCGAAGAGTATTCTGAGGTATTTTGTAACCACAAGAGAACAACTGGATACGAAGGTATGAACAACAAGGATGTGTAGTTATCCACAAGGATTTATCAGTGGTAGAGAATTGCAAAGGCAATGGGCACATAGGGTCTCGGGAATTTATCGGAGAGTATCGTCGGGATCTTTAGGTGGAACAGGTGATCATCCGGAATGCAGAGCTCTCCGGAAGGAAGGAGGTACGTGAACCTAAAGTCAGTGTTAGTAAAAATTACCAGCAAGGATAAGAGAGAAGAGTCCCAGAGCATAGGTAGGGAGAAAAAGATCATAATACCAAAGATATCACACAGGGTGATAACAATGTGGGCCCGTAAGCCAAACATTAAGTTAGCAAAGTAGTTTTGGAAAGTCTAGACTCAACTTCGACCGAGGAGTGGTTAGGGGCTTCCTACAGGCAGTCGGCTCTGATACCAACTTGTGACGCCCCCAAAATCAATCCGTGTACAGTAATCATACACGCAGGGTACACGGCTAAGATTAGGGTGCCACGGTGAGAATATCACAGCACAACACTAAACAAAAAAGGATAAACCAATATGTTACAATAACAGGGATCACGAGGATCCGAATACATAAGTCATACAAGCCATAATATCTGAGTACAGACATAGTTAGTCGGGTTTTTCCTTAAGAAGGCTAGCATAAATGACATCAGAGATACAGATCGAAAAGGCGAGGCCTCCTGCCTGGGATCCACCGAACTACTCCTGGTCAACGGGGAACTCGACATCATAGTAGTCGCCTCCGGGGTACTCCTGCTCCTGGGCTCCAACGTCGGCTGCAGCGGCCGATCAGGCAAAGCGAAAAAGGGGAAATAAAGCAAAGGTGAGTATCTAGCATACCCGCGAGTCTTACGTCCGCTACTAAGCAATTATGCATTGTATCAACGGAAAGAAGAGGCTGTATATAGTGGACTGGAAGACAGAAATAAGAATAAGGGTAAGAAGATAGGCCTATCGAAGACTAGCATCTTCCGACATGTCTTGCAGCATGAGGAGAGAATAGCCAACAGTTTATATAAAGCAATAAGTAACAATGCAACAGAAGTTGCTGCAGCATTGTATAATAATAATTTGTAATAATTAGCAATGCCTCCAAGTTCACCTCCTCGACATCCCAGCGAGGAAGAAAACCCGGAACCATACAATTTAATAATAATAGTTTGTAGTGGTAAGATCCAGCTTCAGCATAAAGCGTCTTGTTACCGTGGACACGGCTATTCGAATAGATTAATCTTCCCTGCAGGGGTGCACTTGTGTTACACTACACGCACAGATCTCCAGGGTGGCGGGAACCTTGTTAGGGAACGCTCCACCGAGGCTATCCGACACTCCGTAGCCCATCTTTCAAACTCAACAAAGAGGTCATCCGCCGGGCTATATCCTATGTACGCGGGGCTTTGGACCCTAACCCCGACGTACTCCTGCACGGTGCGAGGCTGGCCGGTGAAGTTAAAGCAAATACGAATAAGACACCACCGCGCGAGAAAATAAGACAACACCACTTCCCGGCGCAGGCCGCGGTACTGCTGACCTCTGAAGAGTCCTCGGACAACACTATGAAGCAGAGGAGCCCATAACTCGTAATTCCCACGTGTAGGTAGTGCGTACATGGCATATAGCCAACTCAAGTCATCCGCCGAACCATTAGTCATTTTATTAACTTGCGGGACAACCGTTACCGTTTCCTCGACTTAACTGACCCGCGGACAACGACAGCAGCCAGGACCACCAGTACATCGGTGCCTGCCCTGTCGTCCCACCAAGTCTCTGCGTTTACCAACAAGGTGAACCGTCTCCTTACCTTGTCTCGCGTGTGCTCCTGGAGGAGCTTGATTTTTGAGGTTTGGTAACTCTCGCGGCCAACGATCAGGGGCCAAGCAC
Source organism: Bromus sterilis (assembly GCA_950022295.1). Lineage (NCBI taxonomy): Eukaryota > Viridiplantae > Streptophyta > Magnoliopsida > Poales > Poaceae > Bromus > Bromus sterilis. Next base: position 273,340,120 of record OX465599.1, on the reverse strand, counting down.
ACCGGTACACTGGTCGTACCCTCCCTGTCGTCCCGTCAATACCACTCGCGGGCACCGTTGGGTCGCCCGACTTCTTACCTTTAAGGACACCAGTTGGTTCGAGTTCCTACCATTAAGTGAAACCAGGAGGTATCACCCTCGATGGCACACTTACAGAGGTTTGACAGAGACATCAGCGAAATGAACTAAAGAGGTAAACCTCGTATCATCCCGGTGATGCTACGCTACTGAGCCGACGAGAGTGAAATACGAGTTCGTCCACTCGTAAGTCAAACTCGAAGCATCTCGGCAGAGTCTCGCCGTTGTAGGTTCCCTAGGGCGTCTGCATTGATCCGTACCTGTTGCAGTTGTATATATTTTGTATCCGCGTTCACTCCCCTGAGTGATCACGACCCGCTATTCTAAACCTAGCTAACAATGCGCAGGGCTCACTGCTGAAAATAATGCATAATTATAAGGCATCATAGGATAAGGAAGGTACATCAAGGGGCGACAATGACATGCTATGCAATTGAATAGGATTGTAATCGTAGCAGCAGCAGTAACAATGCCTAGTGCAAGAAAGTACGGAAAGATAGGCGATATCTGGGGAAGGAAAATGGCTCTTCTTGCCTGGAAGCTCGGTAGTAGCGGTACGGTCGTCGACGAAGTAGTCATACACGATGGTGTCATCAGCGGCAGCAACGGGGTCTACCGGAGAATAAGGGGGGGGGGAGAAACAGTAAATACACAACAATAATAGCAATACAAATGTATGACATAGCAGATACAAAGCAACAGGGCTCTAACACAGTGTTAGGTGATTTCCTCGGAGCGGGAATTTATCTGGTGATGATTCATCAGTACCGGGGGATTATCGGACAGGGTGTCCGGAGGGGAAGGTACTATGCCGGAGGTGTCATGGACATCCGACAAACATGTGAAAGGTGTAACCGTGTTAGTTGATCCATTCTGAACAAGTTTCGTGTTCAGAATAAATTCATCCGGATACTTTAACAGTACCGGACAAATCATCGGACAGACGGTCCGGAGGGGGAAATGTCGATGTTCGTTGTGTTAGAGGGGTGTGGTAGACATACGGATTGCGTATTCGTATTCGTTATATTTTTCTGATCAATTTTGATGTATAAAGTTTTTGAATCTGAATTACGGTTTAAAAGATATTGTATTTCCAAAGTTTAAATCATTTTAACTCAATTTCTAAATTTCTTTTATTATTTAAATCTTAACATTAACCAGAACAATGGTTGACTGGTCAAACTGACATTTGGGACCCACATGTCATTGACACAGTTTATCAAAACCATTTTAATTAATCTGTTAACCCAGTGGGGCCCAACTGTCATTGCCTTATTAGTTAAACAGATTTTATTTAACAGAGATTTAAACAGCATGGGCCTACATGTCGTAAGTACAGGGGTATTAAATCTAACAGTTTTTATTAGGGGGACCAGACCCACTGTCATGGACACACATGGGGGAATTTTTTAATCTCCAGGTTAGTGGCTAATCACCCAGGGGGGCCATTGGTCAGTGGGCAAGCCCCCTGGCTTAACCCAGGACGTGCCGACGCCGGCGACCACCACAGGGGCACGACAACGAGGTACTGCTCTCCTCCGGCGAGCAAACTGGCCGCGGGTGGGAGGAATCGGCTGGGGCGCCCACCGCGCATCGAGTGGGGGGAAGAGGCAGGGGTTGGGGTGGCGAGGACGACGGCGGTGACCAATCACGGCGGCGGGCGGAGCTCGGGGTGGTGGAGATGGCGACTACGGGCACGTAAATGAGCGCGAGGAGGTGGGGAAAACGCGGGAGCTCACTGTGATTGCAGAGGCGGCTTGGGGTCGGTCAGAGAGGGCGTGGCGAGGTGGCAATCGACGATGACGACAACGGCGACTGTCGAAGGGGATCGGCTCGATCCGCGGCCTCCGATGCGCCTCGTCTGGATTCGTTGCACATGGTGAAGTAGTCGAGCGCGGGGAATCTCCTGGACAATCTCCGGCGGCGCGGGGTGGCCGATGGACGCGAGCACGACGGCGGCGCGCCCATGGCGGCTCCCTGGCCCTGCAATGGAGGGCGAGAGAGAGGGAGGGAAGAGCGAGGGGAGGGTGGGGAAAAAGGGCGGCCTAGGGGAGCTCCAGTGGGTCTTCGACCTTATCCAGAGGGGAAGGGGGGAGCAGGTAGCAGGGGGGGTGCAGGTGAGGGGAGGACCATGGCGCCCTGCTCCTCTGCCATGGCGCGTGCGCGTACAGAGAGAGGGAGGGGGCAGGTGGGGAGGGGAAGAGGGGAGAGAGAGGGGGGCTGGGCCCTGGGGTGGGCCTCGCCCAGTGGCGCTAGATAGGGTTTTCGTTTTTTTGTTAGTTTTCTTTCTGTTTTAAATTTCTTTAGCCTAACAATTTAATTTTGTAACCAGTGAAACCTATACCAATATTATGGTGGCAATTTAGTTTACTGCTACAAAAAAATGTGGACCCCAAACAAAAATCAATTGAATTTTTATTTAATTTAAAATTGATCAAATGGGCTACCTTGCTACTATTTTTAAATTGTTTATATTATCTAAACTACTTATTAAATTCCCAATACAGCTTTAAGGTGACCTACTGATTATTTGGTATTTAATAAAATTGTTTCCTTAATTTTTGGATCAACTATTATTCCCACTTGTTTATTTTAATTACCATGACAATTTAATAATCCCCAAGCAATAGTTTTTATTCCATAATATTTCTAAAACACTTTAGTAGAATATCCATTGTTATTTTTAACATGGCCCAAGATTATTTGATATTAAAAAATGAAAGTTCTTGCAACACCCAGGGTTTACTTCAAAATTCCACATTGCTTTTATATTAATATTATAAAGCAATTTAATCACTCACCATTATTGATTTTATAATTAACACTGACCTGGGATTCTGCAAATGACTAAGGTTGATTGGGTTGAACAATGATCAAGTGGATTGACATGCATCCACAATTCTTGGAGGAAAGTTTTATAGTTTACCCAATTTGAAAATTTTATCCGGGTTGGAAATTGACAGAGATATGATCAAGGTGATCATGGTTTGATCATCAACAGTAATGATCACTAACAGTGGAATCACTGTAGTGATTACTGTTACTGATTCTGAGGGTGTTACACTCGACTTTCGTACAACAGGATACCTCTCGACCACGAACATTACCAGGCTCGCCGCACACCGGTGGAATACACCTGGCCTGTCGTTCCGCTAAGATACCCTGCGCGGGCACCGTTGGGTCACCCGAATCTTTGCCTGTAAGGACACCGGTTGATTCGAGTGCCTACCATCAAGTGAAACCAGGAGGAATCACCCTCGATGGTACACTTGAAGAGGTTTGACAGAGACATCACCGGAATGAACTAAAGAGGAATATTCTCGTATCACCCTGGTGGTGCCGAGACACCAGCGGAATGAACTAAAGAGGAATACCCTCGTATCATCCTAGTGATGCTATGCTACTGAACCGACGAGAGTGAAATACGAGTTCGTCCACTCGTAAGTCAAACTCGAAGCGACTCGGCAGAGTCTCGCCGTTGTAGTTTTCCTAGGGCGTCTGCATTGATCCGTACCTGTTGCAGTTATAATATTTTGTAATCCGCGTTCACTCACCAGAGTGTTCACGGCCCGCTATTCTAACCCTAGCTAACAATGTGCAGGGTTTACTGCTGAATATAATATATATATACATTTAATAGGAAGCATAGGATAAAGGAAGGTACATCAAGGGGCGACAAAAACAGGCTATGCAATTGAATAGGATTGTAACGTAGTAGCAGCAGCATATGCCTAGTGCAAGAAATATACGGAAAAGATAGGCGATATCTGGGGAAGAGAATGACTCTTCTTTCCTGTAAGCTCGACGGTAGAGGTACGGTCGTCGACGAAGTAGTCGATCACAAGGGCATGAGCAGCGTACGTCGAGACTACCGGACAATAATAGAGGGGGAAGAAACAATAAATACATGGCAATAATAGCAATACAAAAATATGACATAGTAGATACCAAGCAACAGGGCTCTAACGCAGTGTTCGGTGATTTGCTCGGAGCAGGAATTTATCCGGGGATGACTCATCAGTACCGGTTGATTACCGGATAGATGATCCAGAGGGGAAGGTTCCATGTCTGTAGTGTTAGAGACATCTGACAAACATGTGGATAGCGCATCCGTGCTAGTTGATCCATTCTGATCAACTTTCATGTTCAGAACAATTTCATCCGAAAAGTTTTACCGGCTCCGGTCGTCTGACTGACAGATGAATCGGAGGGGAAATGTTCCACGTTCGGTATGTTAGAGGAGTGCGATGGGTACACGGGTAGCGTATTCTTATTCATTATATTTTTCTGAGCAACTTTCATGTATAAAGTTTTTCCATCTGATATACAGATTAAAAGATATTAATTTTTGAAGCGTAAATCGCTTTAAAAGCAAATTCTAGATTTATTTAATTGATTATTAAATATTATCCAAAATAGTAGGTTTGACTTAGTCAACTCACAGAGGGGACCCATTTGTCATACACATGGGGTGTTTGACCAGCCAATGACCAATGGGTCCCACATGTCATTGACCCCTATTGGATTTCTTTGAAAATGGCTAAGTCTGAAAATCTGTTATGGTTTAACCCTTTTGTAAATTTAATAAATATTTAATTAAGGCACAAACAAATATATGGCAATTATATTATTTGATCTAGGATATGTGTACAACATGATCGTGTCTATTGCATTATTAATCAGATTCAATAACACAAGGTTGTGGGATTAGGAAGTGGTTAAGGTAATATTTCTGACTTAGCAGAAATTTGCCAAGTCTGAAAATTTCTGTTTTAACATAAAGTAGCATTTTTCAAGATTTATTGTGATCAAAACATTCATAATTTGGAGTTGGTCCAATGTAATGAAATCATCCTTGGCATGTATAGTTTTGGGATCTATAATTTTTACTCATTTTAAACTTTGTTTGATGTGGCTTTTAAGACTGTGAAGAGAGCAGCAGCATGCAGACAACAACCCTACGATGCAAAACATACAAAAGGGGGGGGGGTTTAATGTCCCAGGAGGGACTCGAACCTAGCACCTCACACATGCAAACCAATTGCACGAACCACAACACCAATTGAATGATCTTGACAGAATGCATTACTGAACCAATATAGACAAAAGTTATGGCGCTACTCTGAAAAACTCAATACAAGCATGCGGGATGGACAGAGCATTGACGGGGGAAATTCTGGGGAGGCCACGGGCGTGGACTGGTGCGTGCGTTGGGCGTAGACGGGGCGGCCAAGGGAGTGCAGCGGGCGCAGCCATGCTTGAGGCAGAGGCGCGTCAGCGCGTTGATACGTCCAAAACGTATCTATAATTTCTGCTTGCTCCATGCATGTTTTGTGTGATATTGCTATGATCTAGATACACTTTCATACACTTTTGATCATATTTGGACTAACCTATTAACTCAGTGCACCACAGTGCCAGTTCCTGTTTTCTGCTGTTTTTCTATTTCAGTTGTCCCCCATATAAAAAGTGCTCCAGAAATTCGGGAAAAATCAGATAAAAAATCAGCGCAGAAGAACCTTCCGGAAGAACCTGAGTGGGGCCAGAGGGCCACCACCAGGGGCCCAGGCGCCCTGGTGGCACGCCCTAGGGGCTGGCCGCGCCAGGGGGGCGCCTGGACCCCTGGTGGCCCCCCTGGCTGCCCCCCTTCGCCTATATATTCTCCGTGACAAGAAACCCTCGAGGCAAGAACCCTTTTTTCGCGATCTTGCCTCTGTTCCGCCGCCGCCGCGCTTCCGAGATCGGGAGCACTAGCAGACCTCTTCCCGGCACCCTGCCGGAAGGAGGGCCGACCTCCGGGAGTCTCCTCTCCACCATGGATGCTTCCCGGATGTACCGTGAGTAGTTTCCTTTGGACCATGGGTCCGTGATCAGTAGCTATGTGATGTTCTCCTCCCCTCTTTGTTCTTCATGGTTTAGACCTCGTGAGCTGCCCTACATGATCGAGGCACTTTTGTAATCTTTCTGCTGTTGCTATGCTGAGCTTGATGGGACCTGATGGATTATGAGATTATGTTGAGATTGTGATAGAGTAATATATTTGGTTCTTATCTTTTATATTTTTGTTCCTAAGTAATTCTTGCATGTTCTCCGTTGCTGTTTATTGCTTTGGCCAAGTAGTAGGTAGTGACCCCAAGAGGGAACGTTATGCTCGATTGTGGGTTAATGCCCCCTGATGACACGCTTGAGTGACAGAAACATGAGTCTAGGGGATGTGCTGTTGCCACAAGGGGGAAAACAACGGTGCTTGTAACCGCGGTTGCAAGGATTTTTTACTTTACGCAAAGTGCTTTTTAATGCAGTTGTCTGTTGCTTTGGGTTTACACTTTGGGTGGGGCTCGCAACTTAATACCAACGAGATGTTCTGGATAGATATCTCAAGGTGGATGATTAGTAGTAGATGCAGTTGGATTTCGGTCTACTTATTTTGGCGTTCTGCCCATGCTTTTGAGCCTCTTCCTTTCTTTTGTAGCATAGTTAGCATTGCGGTGCATTCATAATCCTGTCAATTGCCCTTCTGTAATTCGTTCAGCTCGCATAGTAGTTTTATCGTCTTTTGGGAGAGAGACATCACTAGTGAACATCACGTATCCCGGTCCATATCCTCATCACTGTTTCCACACTCATTTACTTTTCTGCTTTTACTTTCAGTTGCTATCATTATCCCTTGTGTTTGATCCTTTGTGAACAACAAGACTGGAGAGATTGACAACCTCTCTGAACTTCGTTGGGAACAAAGTTATTTGTGTCTGTGTGCAGGCCGCGTCAGTTGCGCCGCTGACACCTACTTATCATCTCCGGAGTCCTGCTGGAGACAAACCTTGGTATCTTTACTGAGGGAAATTTTCTGCTGTGCTACTTCACACCTTCCTCTTGGGGTTTACCAACGAAGGGTGAAAAATCATCATCACCTCGCACGCAGGCAAAGAATTTCTCGCGCCGTTGCCGGGGACTCCGAGTGCTAAGATAGGGGAGTTGCACACTACCCTTTACCTTTGTTTTTTTAGTCTTGTTAGTTTACATTTCAGTTTTTACCTTTGTGTCCCTTATCAAAAATACCAAAAATACCTACTGATGCTATCTTCACCATGGGTGTGGAACCACCAAAATATGTTAGGATGGACATGTTTCACTTGGATCGTCTTCGATCAATTTGTGCTTGCGCTAAAAACCCAACCGACTTGGTTGAGGGAAAATCATTGGATGAGCATGCTCATTATACGCTGCACCGCCTATCTCAGAAAGGGAAACACTTATGGGACCAAATACATGTTTCTTATTGCCATGCTAAACTTTTGTGCCACATTTATGATTTTACTTACTGTTCTAATATAGATCATAAACACCTTCCTTTCCAATGTGAGTTTAATGAAAATGAGATATTATCTTCTTATGCTAAAGGTGTTTATGATTACTTTGATGTTGAAAAGATTGAAGAGTTTGTTGCTTTTAAAGGTGCCTATGAGATTGCTTCTTTAATTGAAAAGTATCACGATACTATTTTCGAGTCTGAAAACTTTGCAGTTCTTGCTTCGAGAATTATACTTCCAATTCTTATATTGAGGATTTTAAAAATAGAATGCTTGCTTCCCTAGAAGAGGCTAATCATTGCTATGAAGAGGAATCTTATGATTCTGAGGACTCACTTGATACTTCCCTTTCTGATGATTTTGATACTTGCTTTGTTGATGGCCATGATGCCACTATGGATGATGCCTACGAAGATGAACTTGCTATAGTTCCTTATGTTAAGCATGAAATTATTGTTGTTGCACCCACACTTGATTGCCCTATTATCCATTTTAAATCTCCAACTATTCCGGAGAATTTTGCTCTTATCAAGGCTCAATGTGATGGGTTGCATCTATCTTATCATCCTAAAAACCGTGTTGAAAACAATACACGTGTGCTTGTAGGTCATGAACAACATGATTTATGTGATAGTTATATTCTTGATGTTATTCATGATGCTACTGAAAATTACTTTGAGAGAGGAAAGTTTGGTTGTAGAAACTTCCATGTTACAAAAACACCTCTCTTCATGTTGAAAGTTTTGAAGTTGTTCTTTTTCCACCTTCCTATGCATTTCACTTTGTGCTTCTTTGATTTATTTTCTTACAGGATGCCTATGCATAGGAAGTGGGTTAGGCTTAAATGTGTTTCATATTTGCTTCTTGATGCTCTCTTTTGCTTCAATTCTTATTCTCTTGTGAGCATCTTTCATAATCTTTAAGCCTAGCTAATGGCTCTAAAGAAGCGCTTTTGGGAGGCAGCCCACAACGAATTAGGTTTATTTTTGCTTTTGTTGTGTCTTTATGTTTGTTACTACTGTAGCAACATCATTATATCTTTATTTTTCAGCTTTGTGCCAAGTTATAGCCTCTTATGATAAGGGAAGCAAAAGTTGTGACATGTTGTCCAGAAAACAGATTCTGTCCCTTGACAGAAAAATTCGAACAAAATCACCAGATCTTCTTTTTGATCTGAATTTTTTGACAGCATGCTCTATACAATTCTGAAACTTTCGTATGTTCTGAGTTTTTTTATTTGAGTTGCAGAAGTGCCCCGAAAAAATTCTCTACTACCTGCTGTTCTGTTTTTCACAGATTCTGCCACGTTTTACCTCTCTTCACTTTTGCAAACCTTAAGCTTTCTTTTTCTTGGCAAAAACTTTTTGGCACTCTTGAGAAACAGTAGCTTTTCAAGAATATCTTCATGTCCAGTGGGGGAAAATTATTTTATTAAGGGTACTAACCTCTCTAATCAGCTTATGATGAGTTATGTATGAAGGGAGTTTTCAAGTGTGCGATGGAAGATGATAAAAGAAGATCCAGGAGTGTCAAGCGCTCAAGCTTGGGGATGCCCCCATGAATCCCCAATAAATATTCAAGGAGACTCAAGCGTCTAAGCTTGGGGATGCCCCCGTGCATCCCCTCCTCCATCAACAATCATCAGTTCTTCCTTCGTCTCACTATATTTTTATCACTTCATGCGTTATGTGCTATGCTTGGAGCGTCTCGCTCTTAGGTTTTATTTTTAGTTTTCTTTAGTTTTTCTTGCTGGTCATAACAAGTTAGACCCCATCTTACTTTGTGTGGGAGGGAAACACGCTCCACTCCAATCTAAAACACATCATAGGATTTTTCCTGCTTATCTTTTTGCTGTTGTGTGTTCTTTATCTTTTCGTAGCTACTGCCATGTTTAGTTTTAGTCTTAGTTTGTCTTTAGCAAGAGCCTTGGATTTTGTTTAGTTTGTTGCTGGAACTCTCTTTAGTTTTCATGTTTATCTTGTTAAGAGAGTTGGTTATTGCACTGAGTTGTGTTTTGTCTTGGAAGTAGGTAATTGAGGTTGCTATTTAATTCTAGTAGTAACTTGCAATAGTTTTGAGGTATTGATGTGAGTAATGTCTGAACTTTTGGTGTCAAGAGCTTTAGCCTATTAGTGATAGGTGTCGTATTTTGGGCAATCCGTGTGTATTTTCAAAACCTACAAAAAACTAGTTGAGAACTCTAACTACTAGATGGATCACTAATCTTTGGAGGGATCGAATGTTAGAGTACACTCACGTACCATGAGTCGAGGATGCGCAAGGATAACCAAACCCCCATACACTCCTCCTCGGGGTACTTGTCTCTTTGTGAACCTCCTTATTAGATTGAGAGTTACCGATAATAAGTGCATGAGTTCTTCGGACTAATGTAAGTATTGAAAGTTGACACTTCCACCTTCCCATATTTTGCTAGCCTCTCCCGTGCCGTGCATTGCCTTCTTCTCACTCTGAGAGTTGGTGTCCACCTTCGCCGGTACATCCAAACCCTTGGCATGATACGCTCTGTCATCATAAGCCTCCTTATATCTTTCCTCAAAACAGCCACCATACCTACCTATCAAGGCATTTCCATAGCCTTTCCGAGATATATTGCCATGCAGCATCCACCTCTTCATGACTTGATCTTCATGTCATACATGTTCTTGCTACACTGGCAGCGACATACATTGCATACATCATGATAGCTACATCTTCTTTATGATTTCGAGTACCTTGTAAAGTGTGAAAGATCTCCTTTACCTTCTTGTAAAATAGAGTGTTGCCCTTAAGTGAGGAAAAGGTCCCAAAGTGGACACAATAAAAGATCCCAAAGAGGACAAATGAGAGTTAAATAGGAAGAGCCATTGAGGCCACAAAAAAATACAAAAAAAATAGAAAAAAGAGAAAAAGAAATAAAAAGAGAGAAAGGGGCAACACTACTATCCTTTTGAGAGATCCACACTAGTACTCCCTTTATATCCTTGTACTCCATAGAGATGATCATTATGCATATAGCTATGTGGGGACCTTCACACTATAGAACTTGGCTTGCATATTCCAAGGATGAGCCTCCTCAAACGAGCTCTAGGTCTTCATGAGCGAGCAAGTTAGATGCACCCCCACTAGTCCCATTGGAGAGCTTCCTAGATCATATGTGCATCCGTTGCATGGCAATCCCTACTCCTCACATCATATCTATCATTTGGCATCTCTTGCCTATGATTGTCCTCATTGATGTGAGCCTTTCTCATTCTTTTTTGTCTTCCTCCTCCTCCTCTGTACTTCTCTCTTTGCCATCCTAAGTGTCAACTCTCGTGCTTACGCTCATCCATTGCATTAGTGCTCAAAATATTGAAAAAGGAGTGGATCAAATTGACTTGTACCTGGCTAGTGGTCTAGGGACGAGTCAAGATAAGATTCCAGAAAAAGACCAAGTGTGAAACTTTAGTAGATTGAGTTCTCAACAAATAAATATTTTTCTCGTATTCCCTATCCCCCTTCTTGCACGCAAACACCACTTGGAGACATTCGAGTCACGTACAGCGAGAGCTCTTGCACCTATTGTTCTTTTGTTACTTGTTTCAATGCTAATATAGACTCTTGCATGTTATGACTTGAATTGAATCTCTAACCTTGATTGCTTTACTTTTTAAAGTTCTTATATGGTTGCTAGCATGTCACCACAGAAATTATGCTGTTATCATTTACCTACTCGAGGACGAGCAGGAATTAAGCTTGGGAATGTTGATACGTCCAAAACGTATCTATAATTTCTGCTTGCTCCATGCGTGTTTTGTGTGATATTGCTATGATCTAGATACACTTTCATACACTTTTGATCATATTTGGACTAACCTATTAACTCAGTGCACCACAGTGCTAGTTCCTGTTTTCTGTTGTTTTTCTATTTCAGTTTTCCCCCATATAAAAAGTGCTCCAAAAATTCGGGAAAAATCAGATAAAAAATCAGCACAGAAGAACCTTCCGGAAGAACCTGAGTGGGGCCAGAGGGCCACCACCAGGGGCCCAGGCGCCCTGGTGGCCCGCCCTAGGGGCTGGCCGCGCCAGGGGGGCGCCTGGACCCATGGTGCCCCCTGGCTGCCCCCCTTCGCCTCTATATTCTCCGTGACGAGAAACCCTCGAGTCAAGAACCCTTTTTTTTCGCGATCTTGCCTCTGTTCCGCCGCCGCCGCGCTTCCGAGATCGGGAGCACCAGCAGACCTCTTCCCGGCACCCTGCCGGAGGGAGGGCCGACCTCCGGGAGTCTCCTCTCCACCATGGATGCTTCCCGGATGTACCGTGAGTAGTTTCCTTTGGACCATGTGTCCGTGATCAGTAGCTATGTGATGTTCTCCTCCCCTCTTTGTTCTTCATGGTTTAGACCTCGTGAGATGCCCTACTTGATCGAGGCACTTTTGTAATCTTTCTCCTGTTGCTATGCTGAGTTTGATGGGATCTGATGGACTATGAGATTATGTTCAGATTGTGATAGAGTAATATATTTGGTTCTTATCTTTTATATTTTTGTTCCTAAGTAATTCTTGCATGTTCTCCGTTGCCGTTTATTGCTTTGGCCAAGTAGTAGGTAGTCACCCCAAGAGGGAACGTTATGCTCGATTGTGGGTTCGTGCCCCCTGATGACACGCTTGAGTGACAGAAACATGAGTCTAGGGGATGTGTTGTTGCCACAAGGGGGAAAACAACGGTGATTGTAACCGCGGTTGCAAGGATTTTTTACTTTACGCAAAGTGCTTTTTAATGCAGTTGTCTGTTGCTTTGGGTTTACACTTTGGGTGGGGCTCGCAACTTAATACCAGCGAGATGTTCTGGATAGATATCTCATGGTGGATTATTAGTAGTAGATGCAGTTGGATTTCGGTCTACTTATTTTGGCGTTCTGCCCATGCTTTTGAGCCTCTTCCTTTCTTTTGTAGCATAGTTAGCATTGCGGTGCGTTCATAATCCTGTCAATTGCCCTTCTGTAATTCGTTCACCTCGCATAGTAGTTTTATCGTCTTTTGGGAGAGAGACATCACTAGTGAACATCACGTATCCCGGTCCATATCCTCATCACTAGTTCCACACTCATTTACTTTTCTGCTTTTACTTTCAGTTGCTATCATTATCCCTTGTGTTTGATCCTTTGTGAACAACAAGACCGGAGAGATTGACAACCTCTCTGAACTTCGTTGGGAACAAAGTTATTTGTGTCTGTGTGCAGGTCCGCGTCAGTTGCGCCGCTGACACCTACTTATCATCTCCGGAGTCCTGCTGGAGACAAACCTTGGTATCTTTACTGAGGGAAATTTTCTGCTGTGCTACTTCACACCTTCCTCTTGGGGTTTACCAACGAAGGGCGAGAAATCATCATCACCTCGCACGCAAGCACGCATGCACGAAGCACAGCAGCAATGGAGCGCATCTCTCGTGTATGGCGTCCATGGGCGGGCATGATTCACCAACGTCGGTGGCATATGGCGATGGATTTGATAGGGGGCGAGAGGGAGACAGAGGAGGAGCTCAAAGTGGAGCTCGATGGCATCTCGGTGGAGCAGAAGGAGGTCGGGGTGGCGCGAATCAGGGTGGCGTTGCCGGCGGACATGGTCGAAGAGGAAGAAGGGGGCATGGCGCGTGGCGCTTCCTAGCTCGATTCCCCGCAGCGGGTGATGAAGACGTCGACGACACATCGCCAGGACACCTTGGCTTGGCCGGGGAACGAGGGTTGCCGTGCGAGCTCGCCGGTGCACGCCCATGGCGGCTCGGGAACGCGGGGAAGAAGGCGTGGGGGAGGGGGAAATCAATCTAGGGTTCGCTCCAAGGGGGCACCGATTTGCTCTTATCCTAACCACGATGACTGTAGTGACGCGGGAGGTGGCATGGTCCGGCGGCAACGACGGGAGTCTCGGTCGGCTTCCATGGCCTCCCACTGTAGCGGGGAAGAAGACAGGGGAAGGGAGACTGGGCTGGGTCAGTTGGGCCATGCCCTAGGTGTAGGATAGCCTTTTCCATTTTTATTTTTTTGTTACCTTATTCTTTGTGTTTTATTTGTTCTGTCCAGCAATTGATTTTTGTAAAGGATGAAACTTGCACCAATATCACTGTTACATTTTAATAGGATGTTGCAAAAAGTTTGGCGCTCAACAAAAAAATCATTTGCATTTTTGTTTTGTTTAAGAAGTGAGAAAGTGGCTATTTTGCTACTATTTTTTATTGGTTTATATTATTAAAACATTGTAATAAATTACCACTGCTATTTTAATATGACCTAATGATTATTTTTTATTTAATAAAATTGGTTGCACAATTTTGAGTTTAACTTTCATATTCACTTTTGTTTTGGAAATTCAATGGAGTTTGTATTTGACCTGAGGCATGATCAAGGGTGATTAACTTTTGCAAATCATAATGACTTGGCATTAGATAAGGTGATCACTGTAGCGTGACACCCGGTGACGAGGATGTACCCTGGCAAATCCAATGGTCAGGGACCCTGGGTTAGTCATGAGAGGCACAGGTTGGACGATAGCTCGTCGGCTAATAGGAGGATACGTTCCTGCTCGATATTATTGATTGGAGATGACGATTACAGGGAAGCCAAGGCTAGTGCGCACAAGGCTAGGGTTACAGATTGTGTACTCGTTGATCTTGACGTCTCCCCTCCTAGCCCTTATATACTAGGCTAGGTCTCGGGGAGTCCGTCCTGGATTACATATGAGGTTTCCTAACCCTTAATCTTGTACCGTACGACAGGTTTGCACCTTCCCTATGAGTCGCGGACTCCTACGTCGGTACCACTAGTGGGCCAAGGCTGGGCCCAGGCCGCTTCTTTGTGGGCCTTCTGTCTTCGGGTACACCGGGTAGGCCCATCCGTAGGAGTCGTGGGGTCACCCCCTCGTCAGTAGCCCCCGAGTGCCTGGGGGACTCGAAGAGTCGCGCAGGGACTCGAGTCCATTCTTGCGTCGTTTTGATGTTTGCACGGTTCAACCGCGGGTCGCTGGCAGTCTAGGGCCATAACAAAACCTGTTTTGAGGGATTGCTAAGCTGAAAGGGCCCAAGAGTCGACTGGTCGAGCCTTGGTGAATTGCACTAGTGGAAAATACCGCAGTAGCCCAATCAAACTCACGTCCCTCGACATGAGCTTGGAACACTGGTGTCGAGAAAAAGTCATGCCGCTGCAGGTCTTACAGTGATCAACTGCCGCCAGTAAAGTTCGTAGCCTAGGCACGTCCACCCGCCTTTTTCTATCATGCAAGCGCATGGAAAAGGTTGGGAGTGAAATCGCTCTGCGGCAAGTACCAGCCCGGCCGATCTGCGCAGCGGGGTCTTACCTACACGCTAAGCTTGCGTGGCATTTGGGCACAGTGTATCGTGTTCCAGGAATATGTATTTTTATGAGGCGCGGAGCCTAGTTAGTGATGCACCCACTTGGAATAAACAATCAAGTGAGCTGTTTTAGCGGTCACTCGCAGAGCTTTTGCTGAGCGCTCGGGCGAGGAGTAATGTAGAGGAGTACTTGCTCGGGAGGTCTTCGAGTGTTCGGGTACTTAGATTCTGCGAGTAATCACTTGAGTATCACCTTTGCTCTCGGGGTGAGGGAGCACCCGATACTCTAGGATTGTACG
The DNA here is from genome assembly GCA_950022295.1 of Bromus sterilis. Lineage (NCBI taxonomy): Eukaryota > Viridiplantae > Streptophyta > Magnoliopsida > Poales > Poaceae > Bromus > Bromus sterilis. The sequence goes on along the minus strand of OX465599.1, from coordinate 273,325,110 downwards.
ATATGGCGAGTGCAAGTCTGCTTATCTTGTGTCATGGTGAGGGAGCACCTGAAACTCTTCGTGGGTGCGAGTAATCACTCGAGCACGTCTTTTTCTTCTTTCGGGTTGTAGAGTACCCGAGCACGTTTTTTCTTTCGAGTGAGAGAGCACTCGGGAATCTATGAGTGCGAGTAACCACTCGAGCACATATTTATTATTTTAGGTGAGGGAGCACCCGAAACTCTCATGGGCGGATACGCTCCCGATGGGAGTTAAATATATTTGAAAAATGTATTTGAGTCAGTAAAATCGGTGCTTGCAGGCTGCATTTTCCTTTTTTTGCGTTGCCATTTGAATTTACCTCTTTTTGGTAAGGATAACGATCTCCTTGCTCGAGGATCTTCAAAGATGCTCTGTCTGTGAACCGTCAAGTCTTCATGCCCGGTCATAATGATGGCCTTTGTGGCGTGCTGCAACCGCCTGTTGAGTTATCGATGCGCGCATTGAAAATACGCGACATTTGACGCGTCCAGCGCACAGTGCCGCCCGTGTGAAGGCATCTTTGTCTCGGAAGTCGAATCGCCCGACATGCTTGGTCTTTGAATTAATTTCTGCCGTCGCCTGGGCTTCTGCGTGCCCTTGGGTTTGTGTTATAAATAGACCCTTCTTCTTTATCTAGCAGCAGTGTTCGACCTCTGCTCCTCTTGCTCCTCTTTCTCTTCCTCCTCTCATGGGACCGAAGCGAGGTGCCGGTATGACTGGCCGCAGACGTGTTCGCCGTGGCCGCGGTGGTCGTACTCCGTGCTCCTCGCGCGGCGGCCGTCGTGGTGCCCCGTTAACGCCTTCCTCCTTGTCTTCAGAGGAGGATTTTTGGCGCTACGAATTTCTCCTACGCGTCCGTGGCCGGAACGCTGCTCGCATTCCTCTTCCTTCTGTATTTGCTGCCATTGTTTCTGAGCGTAGTCTGGATGGCCTGCTTCTTCGTCTTCAGGGGTGTTCTCGGCCTCCGTCTTATGTTGAGTTGGAGACCGACAGTTTCGGCTTGATTTTCCTTGGATTTGGCTGGAAGTTGTTTTCTCGGCGTTTGAACTTGCGTGATGCTGACACTCTTTGTTCCCGTTTCGATGGCGAAGACACTCTTATCATCCGCGCTTTTGACCCGAGCGGCAATCGCATGGATCCGTACTGGCAGGAGACAAGCAACGATGGCTCCGGCAGGTTGAGGAGTCCTATGTAACAGCCCAGTTTTCACAAGAATTAAATTTTTGTTTTCGGTGTGAATTGTTTGATTGTCTGATTTGTTTGCGGTGTTTGCATCCCCGATTTATCGATCGGCGATTATTCCCCCCCTTATTCTCGTATCGGATGCGTGACCGACGCCTTTTCCACCACGGCACACGACCTTCCAACACCGGGTTTCACCCGATCACCGTCGCGAAAATCGCACGAGACCAGCCGCAGCCAACGGAACGAAAAACCCCGTTTAATAATTAAACGAGATATTTTTATAGCGCGTCGGAAAGTGTTTTCGGAACAGTTCCAGCGCGAGGTGAATGCCTCCGGCTCGACGCGCTGATCGCGCAGTTCGAAGTTTTACCCGAATCGGAGGTCCTGCGGACCGCCGACAGTCAGGAACGTGAGCACCGGACGCGCGAGAGAGAAACCAGAGATGTTTTTGCAAACTGTCAGCCACCCGGGCTATAAATAGACCACCCCACCACTTAGGGTTTTCCCTAACCACCTAGCCAGCCCTCAGATCCAGATTTGCCCAATACCCCAATTTTTTCGCAGCAAACCCTAATCCAGATCTGGGATCCAGCCCAATGGGTTTTGGACCGTCAGATCGGCCGATCTGACGGCCCTGGATGTGCCACGTCGCCTGGAGGACCTCCTCTCTACTCTCTCCTTACGCAGCCAACCTCCTCTCGTGGACGCCGCCTCCGGCAACCGGCAGGCCGCCGCCGGCCACCTCACCTCTCCCCTCACCGCGCCCGGCCTCTTCTTCCTTCTCCTCCGCCCTGCACTCTCTCACCTTCCCCCTCTGCTGCAGGACGACGACGGCGCCGCCCGGTTCGCCGCGCAGCCGCTGCCATGGCTGCCCGAGCTCGGGCCGCGGCCCCAAGACTCGCCCGCGCCGCCGCTGGAGACGGATCCAGCCGCCGGCGACCTCCCCGGCCACCACGCGCGCGGATCCCCTCGCCCCTGCACCTCCTCGCCTCGCCAGTAGCCGGCCCGCGCCGCGGCTCGACGGCGGGAGGCAGCCGCCGCCGCCTGGTGCGGTTCCAGCCGAGCCGCTCGGCTCCAGCACGGGTGGGCCGGCCTCCCCCTCCCCAAGCCCAACCGCGGCCCAGGGCCCAGCCGGCCTCCACTGCCTCCAGGCCTGCCAGCCGCCAGCCTGATGGGCTCAGCCCATGGGTGAGCCAGCCCAGCCCCTTTTTTATATTTTTTTCTTCCGTCAGTTTTTTTTCTTTTACCCCTGTATATTTCTGCTAAGTCTGGAAACTGTGTGCTGTTTCAGTTTTGCGCTTAAGTTTGCGACTAATCCGTAGCTCCGATGAACGTGCCCCAAAATTAAAGTTGCTCAGAATTGCGTGTACTTTAATTCATCTTTCGTGAGCTTTTTGATTTGAGGTCACCTTGATTGTGTAATTGTGTGTTGAAGTGGGCATCAGGCCGTTAAACTGCTACAAATTCCTGTTAAGTGCTGCTGTTATTAATTTGTTGAACCTTTGCATGATGATTGTGACTCATCCATGAGGCCTATTGCATTGATTCTTTTTCCTATGTGTTAAGCATCATGTGTACTTCATTTCCATGCTTTAACTTGTCATGTTTGGGTGCTGTAGCTATATTAAATCTTGCTCCAAAGTGGTGATCCTGATGTTGATGGGCTGCTGTTGCTAAAATTGTTATTTTATTGCAACTTCGGTCGACGAGTGTGTCGCGACCGTTTATCGGAATTGAGTGATTCCAATTGCATATTGTTAAGCATCATGTCTACTTCAATTATATGTATTGACGTGTCATGATATGGTTGCTGGTCATATAGTTATTCTGCTCCAAAGTTGTTATGTTGCTGTTTTTGACAGCCACCTCTGTTTTTCTCTACGTCTGGTACTTTGCGATGCCATGTTGTTTGCTTAATATCTTTTGATCTATGATGCCTATTTGCATGATTCTTTTTTCCATGCCTTCCCTGTCATGTCTAGTTTAATTTCATATCATTTGTGAGCATGTTTGCATTGATCATCCTGTTTATGCATTGCTCTAAAGTGTGCTTCGTGATGTTGGCAGTTTGTGCCCGTAACTTGTTTTGCTTGTATCTTTTTAACCGTAACTCCGTTTGGAGTGTTCTTTATATGTAACTTGATTAGTTTTTCGTGTAATTTGTGTTTATGCTATTTTTTGCTGTTGTTAACCAACCTAAAACATGGTTTAGGACAGAACAGTACCAAATGTTTTAATCGTCGTGCGACACTTAGTGTTATGCCATGTTTAGGTTGTGCCTCACTTAAATTGACTAGCATAGATAGTTTACTTTGTGCTTCACCCTTTGACATGTTTGTGTGCTATGCCATGCTTGCTTGAGTTGCCATGTTAATAACCGTTGGTTGATCACCTGTAGCTAAACAACTTGAACCACCGTAAACGTGCGGTATTCGTCGTGTGTGACCGATACCCCACTTAAACTGTTAGTAACCTCCCTCGACGGTAGGTACGATGTCTCGTGTTTCCTTCTTGTTGATGCTTGCTCGTGTTTGCCTCGTAGTAATAGATGCTTGCTCGTTGATTGCTTTCCAGTGTTTCCTTCTTGTGTGCTTCCGCGGGTACCTCTCGGAGACGATGCGAGCGTGCGATCGACTACACATTTGGAACCCGACTTATCAACAGGCAAGGACTATACATTACTTATGATCCATTCTATTTCAACCAGCGGTTAGCATGCTAGTCTAGGTTAGGTTCGATGTTTGATCCTACCACATGTTTACAGCCTCTTTCAAACCGATACAGCCATGTCCCCTCCCAGCAAACCTTGTACTGCTATGTTACTTTTGCTCGTTGCTCAGCCCCTGCTTAGTATGCATGCTTAGGATGCTACGATGTTACCCTGTTACTCCTGGGTTTGGGATATCACATTATTATTATTGTTATGGATGATATGATTATTATAAATGTTGACTATATTCGACGAAGGATGGAAGGTCTAGGCTATCCCGCCCCGACGCTTTGTTCCATTCGAGTCACCTAGGACCCGAGTTCCGGGTATTGGTTTTAAGACTGACCGTGCCTAACCGCTTGTGGGATTTTATGGGGTCCCCTTTTCTTACCTATCTAGCTTCAAACATTTCTAGTGGTGGCCCAAGCTGGTTTTACCTTTTGCAAACGTGTGTGTGCGAGTGTCGACCTCGCAAGTTTTCAAACAACTCGGGCCAGCGGAGACTTAGTTCCTTTGTTGGTCCACACCTGGAAGCTAGGGCGCTGCCCACATCTGTTTGGGTAGCTAACCCGACCTCGTCCAGACAGTAGAGGCCGACTCGAGAGCGCGACCGGCTTTTGAGTTGGATGTCGACTCACCGGGGGCCACCCGGATTTTTGCGTTGTTAGTTAGAGGGACTTGTCGTTCCGGATCTCTTGGGACTAAATCATAAAATGGTTGCCTGTGATGGGTAGCAACTGAGAGAGATGGACGTGCGTGCGGAGCCTTGTAATGGGAAGTTGGTACACCCCTGCAGGGTTAAATCTTTTCGAGAAGCCGTGTCCACGGTTATGGACGACTTGGGACCTACTCCTTGTTCATAGACAACAACAACTGAGATAATCTTAATATAACTTGATCAACGTGTGTGTGTGCCTTGACTGCTTCTTCTTCGTCGGGATGCGAAGAGGAGGACAAGGATAGGATAGGTGTTATGTTTGCGTAAGTAGTTGATAGTAAGACTTGTTGGAGGCGATTCCTCATCGAATGCTGGACTTCTTATCTTACTCTCTAGATCGTTAGCCTCTTCATAAATGCTAGTGCGGCAGCAACCTCACCACTTACCTCATCCTTACCGTAAACTACTAGTTGTCCTAGAATGACGAGTGATGAAGTCCTTGCTGGGTCAGATGACCACTACAATTGGATGCTGAGTACCTCTGTACTCATGATACTACCCCAAAACTCTTTTCAGGGTTCTTGATCGACAACAGGTATGGCGATCGACGTTTCACGTGGAGACTCGACGACGACTAGTTAGACGGATCCCGGCGGAGGGCCTGGACCCGTGTGGTTATGGGATCGATGCTTTTCTCTTTGCCAGTAGGCATTTGATTGTAGTCTGTACTCAGACACATATCTTCCGCTGTTGTATTAAATCTGAGGCAGTTGTATGCCGATTGTATGAGATGTTGTATCCTTGTATCTGTAATGTTGTGATATCATGTTGGAAATACGGGGCATATGGCTTTGTCATATGTCGCGGTGGGACCGATATGTGCTTCGTCCCCGGATCTGGATGGAAACATCTAGATCTGGAACAGTACCGCATATCGGGCCTTACATCCTACGCCTGCGTCTTCAACTTCTTCCTCCTCCAGCGACTCTTCGGGTGGTGATGCTGTGTCTTCCAGCTCTGGAGAGGACCACGACGTCAAGCCATCGATCAAGCGGGCACGCCGGGCGACCTTGTAGAACTGGAGGCAGCAGCGTCATCTTCGCCGGCAGCTCGGGTGGAGCTGGAGAAGAAGCTGGTGGAGCAGGAGAAGAAGCTGGTGGAGCATTGGCTTCGGTGCTCCTGCAAATAAGTCGAGCTTCACCTTTTGTTATGTCATTGACATCATGAGCTGGCAGCTTCGACTCCTCCTTTGTCTGTGATGATGCCCGTCATATTGGCTCCAATCTCCCTGGCATGGGCACTCATGTAGAAGTCATAATTTCTTGGGTGATTGGTGCTGTAGTTTTGTCAACTGCTTGTGTATTTTTAACTAGGTTAGTTCTCCATGTAATGAGGATTGCCTTCGAGTAATCAGAGCTGCCTTCTATCCAATGTACTTCGAGTCATTTTTGTACTGAGAATGATATTCCAGTCCTTGTAATGCGAACTGTGCTTGAGTCTTTGTAATGGAATCTGTCTTCGAGTCCTTTGCAAATGAGAGCTGTCTTCGGGTCCATTAAATCTTTGCAGTCTGGGTTCTATCGGGTGCGCGACAGCGCTCCCGATGGGAGTAGCCCCCGAGGCTACGTTCGAGTCGGAGAGTCGAACGTAGGCTGAGATTTGTTTCCTTTGTCGTTCTTCCGTTAATTTCAGCCTTTTACCGGGTGCGCGGCAGCACTCCCGATGGGAGTAGCCCCCGAGTCTTTAGGTGATTGTTGGCGATCAGGTGAAGACTAAAGGATTGTCTGTGTCCTGCGCTCCATCCATATTTCTCCAGAGTACTTGGTGTTCCATGTAGCCGTGTCTTCCTTTGATTCCGGACAGGTTTTCAGCGGGTGACGCCTTTCAGGGGTTTTTGCTTGGACCCTTTAGGTTGCGGGCTGCGTGAGCGATGATAGCGTCTCTCGGGGGGAGATGGTGCTCGAGCCCCCGAGTGGTTTTAAGTAAAGATCGCGTGAGCGACCATAGCGTTTCTCGGGGGGAGTTTTGTACTCGAGCCCCCCGAGTGCTTTAAGTAGAGATCGCTTGGGCGACGATAGCGCCTCTCGGGGGGAGTTTTGTACTCGATCCCCCGAGTGCTTTAAGTAGAGATCGCGTGGGCGACAATAGCGTCTCTCGGGGGGAGTTTTGTACTCGAGCCCCCGAGTGCTTTAAGTAGAGATCTCGTGGACGACGATAGCGTCTCTCGGGGGGAGTTTTGTACTCGATCGCCCGAGTGCTTTAAGTAGAGATCGCGTGGGCGACAATAGCATCTCTCAGGGGGAGTTTTGTACTCGAGCCCCCGAGTGCTTTGAGGTGGTAGTACTTGGGCAACATCATTTTATTGCGTCGAAGGGTTACATGAGCTGCCAGATGAGCATGACTGGTGGAGACTATGGGTAGAACAGGCGTAGGTTCGCTACGTTCCATGGATTTCCCACGTCCTCGCCGGTCTTCGGGTTCTTCAGTCTATAGGCGCCTCCTCCTACGACTTCTGAGATTATGAACGGTCCTTCCCATTGGGGGGCAAGCTTGTGTACTTTCTCTTGTATGAGCCGTAGGACAAGGTCGCCTTTGTTGAAGGTTCTGGTGCGCAGGCGGCTGCTTTGGTAAGTGCGCAGCTTGTCCTGGTACCCCTCTGACCTTGCTAGGGCTGTGTCCCTTGCTTAGTCTGCTGTGTCCTTGTCATCTTGCAGTGCTTCTGCTGCTTCCTCTTCTTCGTACCCCGAGATCCGGGGTGCCCCGAATTTGAGGTCATGTGGAAGCACTGCCTCCGACCCGTACACCATGAAGAAAGGCGTGTACTGGGTTGCGGTATTTGGGTGGTGCGTAGGCTCCATAGTACTGCAGGGAGTTCTTCTACCCAGTTGCCCGTGGCCTGCTCGAGTGGTGCAAGGAGCCGTTTTTTGATTCCTCCGCATACTAGGCCGTTCGCTTTTTCCACCTGGCCGTTGGATTGCGGGTGCGCGACTGATGCATAGTTGGTTTTGACGCCCAGTTCTTCGCAGAAGTTCTGGAATTCAGCTGCTGTGAAGTTCGTACCGTTGTCCGTGAGGATGTTGTGTGGCACCCCGAACCTGAAGATGATTTATTTGATAAAATTCACTGTCGTGAGGGCTGTGGAGCTGGTGATGGGCACTGCTTCGATCCACTTGGTGAACTTGTCGACTGCTACCAGCAGGCGTGTTCTTCCTCCTTTTGCTGATTTCTTGAGCGGGCCCACCATGTCGAGTCCCCAGGTGGCGAACGGCCATGATAATGATATGGTCTTGAGTTCTGAGGCTAGAGCGTGCGGTCTGCTGGCGAATTTTTGACAGACGATGCAACGCCGCATGATATCCTCTGCGTTTCTCATGGATGTTGGCCAATAGAGTCCTGCTCGAAAGTCTTTTGCCACGAGTGCTCGACTGCTGGCATGGTGCCCGCAGGTGCCTTCGTGGATCTCCAGTAGTAGGGTTTTGCCGTCTTCCTTGTCTATGCATTTTTTTAGGACCTGGGAAATGCTGCGTTTGTAGAGTTGTCCGTTGATTACTGTCAATGTTTTGGATCGCCGACTGATGCGTCTGGCTTCTGCAACATCCCGCGGTAGGGTGCCGTCGATTAGGAATCTGAGGAGCGGCTCTCTCCAAGATGGGTCTTCGGGTGCGGCTGGCTCTGGCTCCTTGACTGCGTTGTTGGCTTCTTCATTGGCGATTGGGTTTGCGGCTGCCACGTGTGCTGGTTCACCTGTGTTGTCATCCTCTGTTTCTTCTTCTGGTCCGAGTTCTTTGATTGTGATGATGATCTCGTCTATGTAGACCTGGATGTTTCCACCAATCTGGTTTCTCATGTATGCTTGCGTCATTCGCTGGTATATTGTTCCTGCGTTGTTTAGGCCGAAAGGCATTTCAGGGCGGCAGGATGTGCCGCAAGGGGTGACGACCAAGGCGTGCTTTTCGTCTTTTTGCACTATCCTGGTCTGATTGTGTCCTGAGCAGGCGTCGAGGAACGATAGTAGATCGCATCCTCCTGTCGAGTCGATTATCTGATCGATTCTTCGCAGGGGAAAATGATCCTTTGGGCAGTGTTTGTTGACTGACCCGTAGTCGTCGCACATCCGCAGCATGTCTGTGTCTTTGTTGGGGACCAGCACAGGGTTGGCAATCCAAGTGGCTTTCTTTGTCTCTCGGATGAATTATGCGTCGAGTAATCGGTTGACCTCCTCTCCGATTGCTCTGCGCTTGGGTTCTGAGAATCTTCGTAGCGCCTGCTTCACTGGCTTGGTGTTTGGCTTGATGCGAACACGTGTTCCGCGAACTCGCACGGTACTCCTGGCATGTCGGCTGGGCACCAGGCAAAGATTTCCCATTCTTCGCGGAGGAAAGCGATGAGGGCAACCGCTTGCTCTTTCGGGAGGTGGGCATACATGTGGATTGTTTTTTCTGGGTCCGTCGGGTGCACCTGGTGAGTGACCGTGTCGCTGTCGATCCTGAAGTCCCGCCCATACTCTTTTGACTCGCTTCGGCTTGCTAGCGGAAAGATACTTTTGTCTGCCGCCATGGCTATTTCTGTGAGTTCTTGCTCGGCTCCCAAGGTGTCGGAGACTTTGTGGAAATCGCGATCACGTTTGTCTGATTTGGTGAAGCTCCCGTTGAATGTAATGACGCCCTCGGATCCTGGCATCTTGAGTTTGAGGTAGGCGTAGTGCGGAATCGCCATGAATTGTGCGAATGCTGGACGTCCCAATATGGCGTGATACTGCGACTGCCAATCGAGTACTTCAAACTCGAGGGTGTGTCTTGCGAAATTGCGTCTGCCGCGAAAGACGACTTCGAGCTCGATTAATCCAAGGGAAGTGACCGCTTCTCCTGGGACTACTCCGTATAACACGGTGCTTGATTTTCTCCATACTGATCGTGGGATCAGCATCTTGTGTAGGGTGCTGACGAAGATTATGTTCATGCTGCTGCCTCCATCCATGAAGATTCTGTCCATGTCGTACCCTCCAATTTGAGCGTCGAGTACCAGGGGCGCGTGCCCCGGCCTTAGGACAGCAGGCGGGTGATCGCTCTGGGAGAACGTGATGCTGGTTTCTGCGTTGTGTAGCTGGTAGACTTCGACTGTGTTTAGGTTCTCAGCTGCTCTGGCTTGCAGGGTGTAGGCGTCCTGTTGGGCTTGCCATACCCTGCCTTCTTGGATCGTGTACACCTGTCCTTGAGTCGGCGACTGCTCGGTTCGTCGGGTGCGCTTGGCTTCTCGCTGTTTTTCTTCCTTGAGGCTGTCGGCGAGTTCGTTGAACAGGCGGCAGGCTCCTAGAGTGTGACTCGATCTGATGTATCCCCAGTTGTCTTCGAAGCAGTGGATCGTGCAGGGTCCTTCTAGCTGTTCCCTGACTGTGAGTTTGCCGGATCCGGCGTGTCGTTTCCTCCTTGAGATGCGGAAGAACAACGCATGATCCGCTGGGTGCTCGTGAACTCGCGGGACAATTTCGATCCCCTCGCTTAGATTCTGGTTCCTTATAAGATTGGCGAATTTGTCTGGTCTTCGATCTGGGTCGTAGTATTCGCCGGTTCTAGTCTCAGAGTCGCTGTCCTATCGGGCGACAGCTGTCTGCACGGCGGCGGGTCGTCAAGTGGTCGGCGAGCGCGTGGCTGTATAGTTCGACTCGTCGGGTGGGGTCTCTTCGTAGAATCCTCACGCCTGTCTTCTGGGTCGTCGATTTCTTCATCGTTGGCGATGATCTTGGAGATCGCTGATCTCGAGCTCGGAGTCGGTGTCTTGTTGTGCGGCGGGTGCCTGGGTGGCGGTGGGTCGTCGAGTGTTCGGCAGGTCCTTTGCTTCGTGTTGTAGCTCGTCGATCGGGATCTCCATGTGGAACCCTCGCGCCTTTCTTTTGGGTCATCGAGTTCTCCTTTGCTGGCGATGGGCTCGGTTGCCGACATAGTATTGGTCTTGGCACGGCTGCAGGCTGAGCGATCTCGGTGGGGCGGCAGAGATGTTTGCCGTGATCTTGAATTCTTCGGGTGGATTGCATCTGGTTCTTGCTCTTGGTTTGTGGCTTGCTGAAGAAGGAACTGCTGAGATCGTAATTCCAACCTGTGTAGTTCCCACAGACGGCGCCAATTGACGAGGATGTACCCCGGAAAATCCCATGGTCAGGGACCCTGGGTTAGTCATGAGAGGCACAGGTTGGACGATAGCTCGTCGGCTAACAGGAGGATACGTCCTTGCTCGATATTATTGATTGGAGATGGCGATTACAGGGAAGCCAAGGCTAGTGCGCACAAGGCTAGGGTTACAGATTGTGTACTCGTTGATCTTGACGTCTCCCCTCCTAGCCCTTATATACTAGGCTAGGTCTCGGGGAGTCCGTCCTGGATTACAGATGAGGTTTCCTAACCCTTAATCTTGTACCGTACGACAGGTTTGCACCTTCCCTATGAGTCGCAAACTCCTACGTCGGTACCACTAGTGGGCCAAGGCTGGGCCCAGGCAGCTTCTTTGTGGGCCTTCTATCTTCGGGTACACCGGGTAGGCCCATCCGTAGGAGTCGTGGGGTCACCCCCTCGTCACCCGGGGTGTTACAAATCTCCCCCACTATAAAGAATTCTCGTCCGATAATTAAATTTAGTGTAAGCGGTAAATTTTCGATATCGGATTCTAACGTTTCTTCTGTTTCTTGTTGTACTTCTCGTAGAAGTTTATCCATCTCGTTGACGTCTTCATTTCTCTGCATCAGTGCATCTTGATGAGTGGTCATCCTTCTTTCGGGGCTTCATCGTACTTACAAATAGGCTAGGAGATAAAACTTAAGGGGGTCGGATCGGTACAAGGTTAATCAACCGAGGTTGTCCAAGGGAATGGGGTACAAAGCATCTCTCGAGTTTAATCTCAGGGAAATACATCGAGAGAAACAAAGTAAGGCATGAGAAGTTTCATGTGGATAGACATGCATTCGATGTCTATGACGAAGGATGAAAAGGGGTTCAGAGCATCACGCATAAGCACGACGTCTGATATCGGACCGAATATGGCAAGGTAGATGACAAGAGTCAGGTTTCGATCCCGTGGAACTGTGGGTTATGGGCCCACATTGAATAAGAAGGGTGGCGACATTCCATGTGATGGCGATGCAAGGTTTGCCAGGGAACAGTTTGTCAGCTTTGTCGGTAACAAGGTCGGTTCCAAGGGTGAGGGACAATGAGAATCATTTTCCTGCTCGTTAAAACGAGGCAGACCAATCGGCAAAACTTCCGTCCAACGATGGTAACCGAAAGGTTACCCATGATAGTAACAGGTTGTACCAACAGAGTTGTACACCGAGGTGTTTACATAAGCAGGGAATGTTCACTGCTCAGATAAGTTACATCAGAAGAAGATTAAACATGCCAATGGAAAGGAAAATGTGATCATCAGATCAAACAGACCAATGGAAGGGAAAATGTGATGATACACAAGTATCAGGTGTATATCTTTCCCAAGGTAAAGCAGATCAAGATATACATGACCAAGTTTGTATTGGCACGGAGTCAAGGGAGCTTGTCAATGATAACACAAATCATCGAGGGTAAGGGATGGTATTTCACACGATGAATCCAATTGACACATGGAAGAAGCCATGTAAGATTAGTTGGATAATAATCCACCAAAGGTCGGGTGGTGTACAGAGAGTCTGGTATGAGTACTGGTACTCAACCAAAAGGAGAAAAAAAATGCAAAGGCATCGGGTGATAGAAGCATCAGAATAATTTGATGCTCAAGTACAAGGGAATTACGATTTCCAGATCGGGAGGTGGATGTAATTATCCATATAGACTTATCGATGGCAGGGGGTTGCAAAGGCGATGAACACGTAGGTTCTTGGGAATTTATCGAAGAGTAATCTTCGGAATCTTCAGGTGAAGCAAGCGATCATCTTGGGTGAATGGCTCTCCGGAAGGATAGAGATGCGAGATCCTAGAGTTAGTGTTAGCAAAATCTTTAACCCGAAAGAGAAGAGAGATCAGAGTCCCAGACTAAAGGTACGGAGAAAAGGATCCTAATACCACCCATTTTGCGATGTGGGCCGATAAGCCACACGACACTGTTAGTAAAGTAGTTTTGCAAAGACTAGACTCAACTTCGACCAAGGAGTTGGAAGGCGGTGTCCTACAGGCAGTCGGCTCTGATATCAACTTGTGACGCCCCCAAAATCAGACCGTGTACAGTAATCATACACGCAAGGTACACGATCGAGATCAGGGACTCACGGTGAGATATCACAACACAACTCTACAAATAAAATAATACAAACTGTTTAATACAAGCCAGGGGCCACGAGGGCTCGAATACAACAGCTCGAGAGCACAAAGTCAGCGGAAGCAATAGTATCTGAGTACAGACACAAGAATACAAGGTTGCCTTAAGAAGGCTAGCACAAAATCAACACCGATCGAAAAGGCGAGGCCTCCTGCCTGGGAACCTCCAAACTACTCATGGTCAAAGGGGAACTCGACGTCGTAGAAGACATCGGGGATCTTCACGTTGCGGTGGTCGACATCAGGGATCTCCTGCTCCTGGGCTCCAACGTCGACTACAGCGGCCGATCAGGCAAAACAAAAGGGGGAAATAAAGCAAAGGTCAGTATCTAGCATACTCGAGAGTCTTAGTCCGCTACTAAGCAATTATGCATTTGTATCAAATGGAAAGGGGAGGCTGTATATAGTGGACTGCAAGGTAGAAATTCAGAATAAGGATAAGAAGCTAGGCCTATCGAAGACTAGCATCTTCCGACGAGTCTTGCAGCATGAGGTAAGAATCAGCCAACAGTTAATATAACAGTAATGAAAGTAACAATGCAGCAGAAGTTTCTGCAACATTGTATAATAATAAGTTGTATTAGATAACAATTATATATGCCTCCGAGATCCCCTCCTCGACTTCCCTGCGAGGAAGAGAAATCGAAACCGTCAGTTTAATAGTAGTAGTTTGTAGTAGTAGGCTCTGGCTTCAGCATAAAGCGTCCTGTTACCGTGGACACGGCTATCCGAATAGATCAAACTCCCTGCAGGGGTGCACTACTGTTCAGCCTGCACGCTCGGATCTCCAGGGTGGCGTACACCTTGTTAGGGAATGCCCCACCGAGGCTATCCGACACGCCGAGGCCCATCCTACGGCTCATCAGAGAGGTCCCCGCCGGTCTAAAGCCCTAAGGGCAAGGGGGTCATGGGCCTATCACCCCTCGCTCCCGGGTCGTTGTGAGGAGGGTGAATTCCAGCGCCGCAGCGCGATCCGTCCCTGCCACAATGCTGAACTGGACGTCTTTCAGAGCTTTCGAACGAGACCACAACGCGAAGGGCCCACACCGTAATCCCACGTGAAGGTAGTGCGTACAAGCCTTTGCGACCTATCAAGTCATCCATCTGAACCGTTAAACATTTTATTATTATCTGTCGGGACAACCGTTATCGTTGCCCCTTACTGAATGACTCGCGGACAACGACAGCAGTCAGGACCACCAGTACCGTCGGTGCCTGCCCTGTCGTCCCACCAACTCGTGCGGTTACCAACAAGGTGAACCATCTCCTTACCTTGTCTCGCGTTTGCTCCGAAGAGCTCGACTTTCATAAAACAGGATACCTCTCGACCACGAACAGTACCAGGCCCGCCGCACACCGGTGGAATACACCTGGCCTGTCGTTCCGCTAAGATACCCTGCGCGGGCACCGTTGGGTCACCCGACTCCTTACCTGTAAGGACACCAGTTGATTCGAGTGCCTACCATCAATTGATACCAGGAGGAATCACCCTCGATGGTACACTTGAAGAGGTTTGACAGAGACATCAACGGAATGAACTAAAGAGGAATATTCTCGTATCACCCCGGTGGTGCCGAGACACCAGCGGAATGAACTAAAGGAGGAATACCCTCGTATCATCCCAGTGATGCTACGCTACTGAACCGACGAGAGTGAAATACGAGTTCGTCCACTCGTAAGTCAAACTCGAAGCGACTCGGCAGAGTCTCGCCGTTGTAGGTTCTCTAGGGCGTCTGCATTGATCCATACCTGCTGCAGTTATAATATTTTGTAATCCGCGTTCACTCACCAGAGTGTTCACGGCCCGCTATTCTAAACCTAGCTAACAATGTGCAGGGTTTACTACTGAATATAATATATATATATTTAATAGGCAGCATAGGATAAAGGAAGGTACATCAAGGGGAGACAAAAATATGCTATGCAATTGAATAGGATTGTAACGTAGTAGCAGTAGCATATGCCTAGTGCAAGAAATGTACGGAAAAGATAGGCGATATCTGGCGAAGAGAATGGCTCTGCTTGCCTGTAAGCTCGACGGTAGATGTACGGTCGTCGACGAAGTAGTCGATCACAAGGGCATCAGCAGCGGACGTCGAGACTACCGGACAATAATGGAGGGGGAAGAAACAATAAATACATGGAAATAATATCAATACAAAAATATGACATAGTAGATACCAAGCAACGGGGCTCTAACGCAGTGTTCGGTGATTTGCTTGGAGCAGGAATTTATCCGGGGATGACTCATCAGTACCGGTTGATTACCGGACAAATGATCCGGAGGGGAAGGTTCCATGTCTGCAGTGTTAGAGACATCTGACAGACATGTGGATAGTGCATCCGTGCTAGTTGATCCATTCTGATCAACTTTCATGTTCAGAACAATTTCATCCGAAAAGTTTTACCTGCTCCAGTCGTCTGACTGACAGATGAACCGGAGGGGAAATGTTCCATTTTCGGTATGTTCGAGGAGTACGATGGGTACACGGGTAGCGTATTCTTATTCATTATATTTTTCTGAGAAACTTTCATGTATAAAGTTTTTCCATCTGATATACGGATTAAAAGATATTAATTTTTGAAGCCTAAATCGATCTAAAAGCAAATTCTAGATTTATTTAATTGATTATTAAATATTATCCAAAACAGTAGGTTTGACTTAGTCAACTCACAGAGTGGACCCATTTGTCATACACATGGGGTGTTTGACTAGTCAATGACCAGTAGGTCCCACATGTCATTGACCCCTATTGGATTTCTTTGAAAATGGCTAAGTCTGAAAATCTGTTATTGTTTAACCCTTTTGTAAATTTAATAAATATTTAATTAAGCCACAAACAAATATATGGCAATTATATTATTTGATCTAGGATATGTGTACAACATGATCGTGTCTATTGCATTATTAATCAGATTCAATAACACAAGGTTGTGGGCTTAGGAAGTGGTTAAGATAATATTTCTGACTTAGCAGAAATTTGCTAAGTCTGAAAATTTATGTTTTAACATAAAGTAGCATTTTGCAAGATTTATTGTGATCAAAACATTCATAATTTGGAGTTGGTCCAATGTAATGAAATCATCCTTGGCATGTATAGTTTTGGGATCTATAATTTTTACTCATTTTAAACTTCGTTTGATGTGGCTTTTAAGACTGCGAAGAGAGCAGGGGGTTTAATGTCCCAGGAGGCACTCGAACCTCGCACCTCACACATGCAAACCAATTGCACGAACCACTGTACCAATTGACGGGGGAAAGTCCGGGGAGGCCACGGGCGTGGACTGGTGCGTGCGTTGGGCGTATACGGGGCGGCCAAGGGAGTGCACCCGCGCGCAGCCCTGCGTGAGGCAGAGGCGCGTCAGCGCGTGCACGCAGCACAACAGCAATGGAGCGCAGCTCTCGTGTATGTCGTCCACGGGCGGGCATGATTCTCCGACGTCAGTGGCATACGGCGATGGATATGACAGGGGGTGAGAGGGAGACGGAGGAGGAGCTCATAGTGGAGCTCGATGGCATCTCGGTGGAGCAGAAGGAGGTCGGGGTGGCGCGAATCAGGGTGGTGTTGCCGGCGGGCATGGTCGAAGAGGAAGAAGGGGGCATGACGCGTGGTGCTCCCTAGCTCGATTCCTCGCAGCGGGTGATGAAGACGTCGACGGCA
The DNA here is from genome assembly GCA_950022295.1 of Bromus sterilis. Lineage (NCBI taxonomy): Eukaryota > Viridiplantae > Streptophyta > Magnoliopsida > Poales > Poaceae > Bromus > Bromus sterilis. The sequence goes on along the minus strand of OX465599.1, from coordinate 273,308,580 downwards.
CATCGCCAGGACACCTTGGCTTGGCCGGGGAATGAAGGTTGCCGTGCGAGCTCGCCGGTGCGCGCCCATGGCGGCTCGGGAACGCGGGGGAGAAGGCGTGGGGGAGGGGGAAATCGATCTAGGGTTCGCTCCAAGGGGGCACCGATTTGCTCTTATCCTATCCACGATGACTGTAGTGACGCGGGAGGTGGCATGGTCCGGCGGCAACGGCGGGAGTCTCGGTTGGCTTCCATGGCCTCCCACTGTAGCGGGGAAGAAGACAGGGGAAGGGAGATTGGGCTGGGCCAGTTGGGCCATGCCCTAGGCGTAGGATAGCCTTTTCCATTTTTCTTTTTTTGTTACCTTATTCTTTGTGTTTTATTTGTTCTGTCCAGCAATTGATTTTTGTAAAGGATGAAACTTGCACCAATATCACTGTTACATTTTAATAGGATGTTGCAAAAAGTTTGGTGCTCAACAAAAAAATCATTTGCATTTTTGTTTTGTTTCAGAAGGGAGAAAGTGGCTATTTTGCTACTGTTTTATATTGTTTTATATTATTAAAGATTGTAATAAATTACCACTGCTATTTTAATAAGACCTAATGATTATTTGTTATTTAATAAAATTGGTTGCACAATTTTGAGTTTAACTTTCATATTCACTTTTGTTTTGGAAATTCAATGGAGTTTGTATTTGACCTGAGGCATGATCAAGGGTGATTAACATTTGCAAATCATAATGACTTGGCATTAGATAAGGTGATCAGTGTAGCGTGACACCCGGGGTGTTACAGGGACGGATCTTATTGTTGTGGTAGTGACGCAACTTTTGCTGGTAAAGCGCCAACCTGGACAAGGCTAGGAGACATGCTTCTTCTCTTAGATCAACACCGTCCTCGCGAGCTTCCTTGGCTTCTGCCTCCGTGTACATGGCGTGACGAGGTGAGTCGAAATCGATATCACAGGGAAGAATTGCCTCCGCACCATATACTAGGAAGAAGGGACTAAATCTAGTTGAACGGTTCGGCGTGGTACGCAGACTCCAAAGCACTGCTGGCAGCTCATCGAGCCATGCGCCAGGTGCTCCCTCTAGCGGCTCCACCAATCTTGGCTTGATTCCGGACAATATGAGACCATTTGCCCGCTCTGCTTGACCATTTGACTGGGGGTGAGCTACAGATGCTACATCTAGCCGAATGCCCTGCTGGGAAGCATACCGAGCTAGCGCCCCTTTTGCAAAGTTTGTTCCATTGTCAGTGATGATGTTGTTCGACACTCCATATCTGACTGTGATGTCCACAATAAATCTGACCGCAGTCGGTCCATCTAGGTTCTTGATCGGCCTTTCCTCGATCCACTTGGTGAACTTGTCTACTGCCACCAACAAATGTGTCATGCCACCTCTCGCTGTTTTGAATGGTCCTACCATGTCCAGACCCCAAACTGCAAATGGCCATGTGATCGGAATGGTTTTGAGTGCTGAGGCTGGTAGGTGGCTCTTCGCTTTGAATCTCTGACACCCATTACAATGCTTGACTAACTCTTCTGCCGCTGCTTTCGCAGTCGGCCAATAGAAACCATGGCGAAAAGCCTTGGCAACTATTGCTATCGCTGATGCATGGTGACCACACTCGCCTTGGTGTATGTCTCGGAGCAATTCCAACCCCTTGTCTTCTTCCACACAACGCTGAAGGACTCCTGTTGTAATGCGGTGCACTAGCTCGTTGTTGATGATAGTATATGCTCCAGATCGGCGCTGGATATGCCGAGATTCTACTTCATCTTGCGGAAGTATGCCATCCACCAAAAAGTTTCTGATCGGCTTTGCCCATGACGGTGCTACCACAATCACCATTACTGCAAATGCTTTTGGTACTGGCTGTTCGACTTTTGCTACTGGAAGTTCGGAGGAGGAGGAGCCGATTGCATCTTGCATGACCACCTCAGTCCCCGAGCTGACGACAGCAGCCCCTGGTTCGCAATCGGCATCCCCTGGTGCGGCCGACTGCTCCTCCAGCTTTTGCTTCTTGACCAACTTCTTTGCCTCGAGCTCTGCATTCTTCAAGTCGGCCAGAATAAAGATTGACTCTGATTCTGGGGAAGGCTTGATGGATGGCTTGTGGATGTTTTCTAGAGAGATTCCTAGTGGAATTTCCTTTCTGGTGGACCCCAACTTGGACAATGTGTTGATACGTCCCAAACGTATCTATAATTTCTGCTTGTGCCATGCATGTTTTGTGTGACTTTGCCATGTTTTGCTTGAACTTTCATACACTTTTGAGCATATTTGGACTAACCTATTAACTCAGTGCACCCAGTTGCCAGTTCCTGCTTTTTGCTGTTTTTGTATTTCAGGTTTTCCGGCCATTAAAAGTGCTCCAAAAATTCCGGAAAAATTATATAAAAAATTAACGTCCCGGAAGCCACCAGAAACACCAAGGAAGGAATGGAGGGCCACCACCAGGACTGCAGAAGGGTCCATGGCGCGGCCCAGCCCTAGGCCACGCCAGGCACCCTCCTGGCTGCCTGGTGGCCCCTCTCGATGCCCCCTTTGGCCCCTATTTGTACCCCCGAGGAGGAAACCCCTAATATCGAAGTACTTTTTCCAGAAGCGATTCCGATCTCCACCGCCATCGAAAACTAGCTTCGGGGGTCACTAGGATCCTGCTCCGGCACCCTTCCGGGGAGGGCGTTGGCCCCCGGGGCCATCTTCATCGACTCTTCTTCCCCCATGATGCTTCTTGAGTAGTTCCTCCTTGGACTACGGGTTCTTGGCAATAGCTATGTGGTATTCTCTCCCCCTAGATCCTCAATACAATGTTCTCATGAGCTGCCCTACATGATTGAGATCCATATGATGTAATTGGTGTTGTGTTTGTTGGGATCCGATGAATTGTTACCTTGTTCAGTCCTAAGAGGTTTATGAATTATTGTTGCTGCAATTTGTTGTTCTTAATGCTTGTTACTAGTGAACGAGTAGCATGATCTCAGATCTGAGCACGTTATGGTTGCATGATTATAATTGTTGTTCTAGATCCTATCTACGGTTGTCTGCACCTATTATAGTTCGGAACCGGCGATCCCAATGGTGACAGCTTGGGACACCAAAGGGGATGGGCTATAATTTGAGGATCACATGTGTTCATGGAGTGTTAATGCTTTGTTTCGGTGCTCCGCCGCAGGAGTACCTTAATCTCCATAAGTTCCTTAAGTGGCCCCATTCGTAACGGGATGGCAGGACAAAAGATGTTGTGCAAAGTTCTTATTGCAAGCACGTACAACTACATACGGAACACATGTCTACGTTTGGTTCTTAGACTAGGATGCTCTAGTTTGTTCTTTGGCTAGAGTTGGTGCAATTATGTCAATTGCCCAACTGTAATTTGTTCACCCATCACGTTGTTCTTTTTCCTAGAGAGGTACCACTAGTGAAACCTTGAACCCCGGTCCATCTTTCATCTTCATTGCCTTCGTTGTTACTTTTACTTTCTTTGCTGCTCCTACTACTTGGTTACTACTTTGTGGTGTTGGTGATTGGGGAAGTCTTAAAGGCTACACCCGACAACACGCCATCAAACTATTTTTTGGTGCCGTTGCTACTAAATATCTTGTCTAGTGCTTTTTCAGGTGTGGTTGAATTGACAACTCAACTGCTAAGGCTTATAAGTATTCTTTGGCTCCCCTTGTGTCGAATCAATAAATTGGGTTACTCTTACCCGCGAAGACTGTTGCGATCCCCTACACTTGTGGGTTATCAAGACTATTTTCTGGCGCCGTTGCCGGGGAGCATAGCTTTACTTATAAGTTCACTTGATAAGTACACTTTTGCTTATTTCTCTGTTTGCTACTAATGACTACTTTCTTTGAGACTAGATCTTATTGGCAAGGAGGATTCACGGAGGATCAACAAAAACATTACAAGGAATACCGCTTGTCTCAAAAAGGGATACACTCATGGGGACTAATACAGGAGTTGTATGACTATGCTAGAAACTTGTGCTCAATATATAATATATCTTTCTGCAGGGACGAATCTTGTTGTTTATTAGGCACAAACACCTTGCTTTCCAATGTGAGTACAATGATGATGAAACCTTAGCTTCTTATGCTAAGGGAAACTATGATTTTTATGATGCAGAACAAATAGAAGAAGTTGTTATCTTTAAGGGTGCCTATGAAATTGCTTCCCTTGTTGAAAATATTGATGATGCCCCTTACAAATCCAAGAGTCTTGAAGTACTTAATTATTTCTTTGAGGATTTTAATGACAATTATTATATTATTGACCATCTCAAAAGGTTCTCTCCATAAGAGGAAGAGACTAATGCTTTGCAGGACTCTAGGGAAGAAGAAATTGCTGAAACTGAATGCTCCTTGGATGAAAAAGAGGAGGAGAGTGACGAACAAAAGGAGGAAGAATGGAGTAGCTAACCATCTCTACCTACTAATGAGAGTAACTCTTTGACTCTTACTTATATGATTGCCCTCCATGCTTACCAAAGGAGGACGAATGCTATATTGATTGCTATGATCCTATGGATTCTTTTGAAATATCCCTTTTTGATGAAATTGATGCTTGTGGCCACGATGCCCCTATGAATGATACTTGCAAGGATGATTTTGCTGCTGTTCTTTATGATAAACCTTGCTATCTTGATGAATCTTATGATAAACCTCTATTTTTGCCTACTATGGATGTTCTTAATGATGATGAGGTTTGCTTAGAAAGTCTACATGATTATGTGCTAGTAGATCATGAAAAGCATGCTTTGTGTGATAATTATATTGTTGAGTTTGTTCATGATGCTACTGAAAATTATTATGAGAGAGGGAAATATGGTTATAGAAATTTTCATGTTAGGAAAACACCCCTCTCCATGTTGAAAATCCTGAAGGTGCTCCTGTTTTACCTTCCTATGCTTGTTGCTTTGTGCTTCATTTATTTATTTTGTTTCAAGTTGCCCATGCATAGGAAGCATGTTAGACTTAAATGTGGTTTGTCTTTGCTCCTTTGATTCTCTCTTTTGCGCTTCAACTCTTATTCTCTTGTGAGCATCGTTACACTCATGCCTAGCTAATGGCTTTAAAGAAGCGCTTTCGGGAGGCAGCCCGCAACGAATTTAGGTTTTTCTTCTTGTTTTTCTTCTGTTCTTAGTGGTCTTGATGATTGTTACTACTGTAGCAACATCATTGTATCTTTACTTTCTAAGCTTTGTGCCAAGTTTAGCCTCTGATTGCAAGAAAGATCAAAAGTTGGTGCATGTTGTCCAGAAACAGATTCTGTCTGCTTGACGGAAAAATTCACGATAAATCACCAGATCATCTTTTTGATCTGAATTTTTTTGACATTATGATCCATACAATTACCTTTCAGGCGTCTGTTCTGAGTTTTTTTGATTTGAGTTGCAGAAGTGCCTAGAAAAAAATTCTTTTCTCTCTGCTGTTCTGTTTTTCTCAGCTTCTGTCCCTGTTTTTCTTTTGGCAGCTTTGCAAACCTTAAGCTTGCTTTTTCTTTGCAAAAGTTTTTGGGCAGGCAAGAGAAACAGTAGCCCTTCCTGGAAATATTTATTTGCAGTAGAGGAAAATTATTTTAATAGGGTACTAACCTCTCTAATCAGCTTATGATGAGTTATGTATGAAGGGAGTTTTCAAGTGTGCGATGGAAGATGATGAAAGAAGATCTTGGAGTGTCAAAAGCTCAAGCTTGGGGATGCGCCCGGAACCCCCAAGAAATATTCAAGGAGGCTCAAGCGTCTAAGCTTGGGGATGCCCCCATGCATCCCCTTCTTCATCAACAATAATCAGTTCGTCCCTCGTTCCACTATATTTTTATCACTTCATGCGTTATGTGCTATGCTTGGAGCGTCTTGCTCTTTACTTTTCTTAGTTCTTTTGTTTTGTTTGCTTGTCATTACAATGTCAGAACCTAACATGCTTGATTGGGAGATATACACGCTCCGCTTAAACTAGAACACCTCATAGTGCTTGTCTAGTGCTTTTTCAGGTGTGGTTGAATTGACAACTCAACTGCTAAGGCTTATAAGTATTCTTTGGCTCCCCTTGTGTCGAATCAATAAATTGGGTTACCCTTAGCCGCGAAGACTGTTGCGATCCCCTACACTTGTGGGTTATCATGCATCTGATGCTTCAAATTCAGCTCGGGGAATATGATGAAATTCACATCCTTCAAAGAAACTAGATAACTGCTGCACGAGGAATCTGTACCTTGCCATATTTTCATCTTTTGCATCCCAAGTGCCAGTGCATAGCTGCACCACCAGATCGGAATCGCCATAACACAAAATCCGCCGAATGCCGATCTCCTTGGCCAATCGGACACCGTGCACCAATGCTTCGTACTCAGCCACATTGTTTGATGCTGCAAAGTGGATCTGCAACACATACTCGAGCTTGTCACCTTTTGGAGAAGTAAGAACAACGCCAGCCCCTAGTCCGGTCATCATCTTGGAGCCATCAAAGTGCATTTGCCAGAACTGAGAGTCCGGACAGGGGGGTGTATACTGAGTTTCTGCCCAATCAACCAAAAAATCTGCCAGAGCTTGAGAATTGACCACCATTCGAGGCTCATATTTGATCCCATGTGTTGCAATTTCAATGGCCCATTTTGCCACCCGACCAGATGCGTCCCGATTGCCGATGATTTCTGCCAATGGTGCCGAACTGACAACTGTGATCGGATGCGCCTGGAAATAAGGCTTCAGCTTTCTTGCCGCCATGTACACACCGTAGCACATCTTCTGATAATGGGGGTAGTTTTTCTTGGAGGTTGAGAGCACTTCACTGACATAATACACTGGCCTCTGGACCGATTGTGCCTTGTCCTTTTCAGGACGCTCGACCACCATGACAATACTGATCACCCGAGTGGTTGCTGTGATATATAACATCATTGGCTCTTTTTCTTTCGGAGCTGCCAGCACTGGAGCGGTAGACATCATGCGCTTGAGCTGCTTGAATGCTTCGTCCGCTTGTGGGGTCCAAGTGAACTTGTCCGTTTTCTTCATCAGCTGATATAGAGGAATTGCTTTCTCTCCCAGCCGACTGAGGAATCGGCTGAGCGATGCCAGGCATCCGGTGAACTTCTGCACATCTTTGAGATTTCTGGGCTTGCCCATCCTCTCGATTGCTACAATCCTCTCTGGGTTGCACTCTATTCCTCTCTCAGATACCAAAAATCCGAGCAGCTTGCCGGCTGGCACGCCGAACACACACTTCTCTGGGTTGAGCTTGATCTTGTACGCTCGCAAATTTGCGAATGTTTCCCTGAGATCGTCCAACAGGGTAAAACCTTGCACCGACTTGGCCACGAGGTCAGCTACATATACATGAATGTTCCAACCTAACTGAGGTCGGACGCATCGCTGCATAGTACGCTGGTAAGTCGCGCCGCCATTTTTCAGGCCAAAGGGCATGGTGATGTAGCAATAAGCCCCGAACGGGGTGATAAATGCTGTCTTTATTTGATCGTTTACATCGAGCTTAATCTGGTGATAGCCTGCTGTGGCATCCAGAAAGCACAAGAGCTGACAGCCAGCCGTAGAATCAATCACTTGATCGATACGGGGCAATGCAAAAGGATCCTTGGGGCATGCCTTATTCAGGCAGGTGTAGTCTATACACATGCGCCAAGTTCCATTCTTCTTCGGAACCAGAACTGGATTTGCTAACCAGTCCAGGTAGAACACTTCTTTGATAAATCCTCCTGCGAGCAACTTGGCTATCTCGTCGCCGATTGCTCTTCTCTTCTCTTTTGAAAAACGCCGAAGTGGCTGCTTGATCGGCTTGGATCCAGGTCAGATGTGAATCTTGTGCTCGCCAAGTTCCCTCGGTACACCAGGCATGTCATGTGGGGACCATGCGAAGATGTTTCGGTTCTCACGGAGGAACTCGACGAGCTCGCCTTCCTATTTGCTGCTGAGCCCGCCCCAATGATGACGCACTTGCTCAGGTCGGAGGGGTCGAGGGCAATCCTCTTGCTGTCCTTGGCTGCTTGAAATATAGTCTCATCATCCGTTCTCTTGGCCTTCGTGCTCGGCATAGGTTCCTTCATCTAAGCTTGGGCCATTGCTACGACCTTGTCGAGCTGGCGGCGTTCTGCATCAATGACCAGAGAATCGGCCAGCCTAGAGCCATGTCACAACCCCAAGTTAGGTATGTGCTAGAATTAGCAAGTCACTTTGCATCATGTTGAAATTTTTCAAAAGAAATCATTTGAAATCAAATTCAAATGCAAAATGGGAGAAAGAACACCCCCGAGATGAATTAATTCAAAAGGCCAGAAATAAATCTTTTCCAAAAATTCATGTTTGATTTTTGAAAAGTCTTATAAATGGGTGTGATCACATATCAAGTGATGTGGGACCAACCCCATCTCATGAATTTTTCAAATATTCAAACAGGACCTTGGATTAATTGAAATACCACTATTTGATTTAAGATTCAAATAATTTGAATTTTAAAAATTGCCAAACTTTATAAGTGGCTATTCTATACGAAAATGCCTAACGTAGGCCGAGCTACTCATAGCACGTTATCGAGGCCGTCTACGTTGCACAAGGATCCGAGCCATCCCCGTATTCCCGGGCTGCTGTCCCCCGTATGGCTCAAAGCGTCAGTGTATTTTCTGACCGAACCGGCAACACCAGGTTCAGAATCTAGGCTTAAGCACACCACCGTGCAACTGTGCAAGTAGGGGACTAGCTTGCAGTGTCCAAGCTAACTGACCAGAAGGATGGACATGGCCCTGGAGACACGCGACGAGCGCAGTCATTTGATAAATGGTTTAGCCAAGCTATCCCTAATAAACATTGTTTTGCACGCACACCATCATGACTAAGATTACAACACCTTAGAACATACAGATTTGCTAGGGCACATCTAGATGTGCCCTAAGATAGAGCACATCTAAATCCTATAATATTGATTTTTCATAAAGATTCATTTAGATATATATTTTATATTTTTTCTTTTTCTTCCTAGCTTGATTGAACACTTAGATGTGTTCTAGCTAGAGCACATCTAGATGTGCCCTAGACAAACCCTAGAACATAAGACTAGTACCAAATTGGATTTTGACCAACATTTTCCTCTTGGAATTGAATATTATCGTTCTGGTTATATTAGGCATCATCACGTGAGGTTGATAGTCAAATTAAAAAAAAAACTGTACAGTTAACGTGTTTCAATTAGCAATTAGTACCAGTAATGTAATTAATTAATAATTTACTTTTTTTCGGGAAAATAAACAATTTACTATTATGACTATCTAGCAACTGGGCATTCCCCTGGTCAGCATGTGTTTAAAAATATTTTAAACCCCCTGAAATACACTATAGTCGCTGTGTTATAAATAGCAGCCTCCCGTTTTGATAGTTATTTTAAAAATCACTAGAAAAACATCCCCAGTTAATGATTTTTGTTTACGCAGCCGTGTCAATCATGCACACAAAGCTCCATCCATCTCGCACACCCCCCTCGTTGGCACAAGTTCTTGATGCATGGATAAACAATTTACTCTACAACGATCGGTCCTTTCTGTCACATCTCGGCTCGCATAAAGTTTTTTGGCATTTGTTCCATGTCAGCAGAGAGCAGGTATATCCATGGTCAGGTCAAATCATTTTTAAAATTACAGGTTTGCCACACATCACCATCTGCATTTATCCCCTAAACCGAACCATGTCACATTCACCCGTCTTCTTCCTTGGGTCAATCTGGAGCATTGGATCTAAAATGAAGGGCTAAGATGGGGCAAAGTCACTGTGAGACTTTGTCTCAGCACGTCACTGAAGCTGCGTCCCCTCATCATATGCTAAACAGAAAACAAGAACATGCAAAGATCATGCAGATGTATATCCAGTATGCAAATTATGAAACACTATGGAAACAATATTTTTTGGTACTATGACATATACAAAAATTGTATCTAAGTACCATGAAGACATATCAAAAAATCGGCACACATAGCAATTCCAATGCCTATTACTCCTATATAACAGGATAGAACATATGAAGAATTGACTTTCCACAAACAGCAATTCTCTGAAGAAAGATGATAACCCAAAAGCATAAAGAAAACTTGGTCCAGTTTAAAAACTAGGAAAAAAGCAACACAAATTTTGATGGCAGTCATCACAACAATGACCAACACAAATCTTGATGCCAGTACCAAATCGCATGGATTTCAAACAACATGACAATTTTTGATATATCAACACTATAGGAAATCGGACTCAGAAGGCTCGTGGCTTTGCCAGAAGCATTCTTCTGATGACCTAGGACTCCACATTTTGAACACACTGACAATTTGGAGCCTTTCGCAAATCTCCTCTATCAGGATAGGTTCTGCTTTTCGTAACCCTGCACCCTGCAGATAGTGTAGAATCTAATCATTTAGGGAAAATATTATAGTTTTATACAATGATTGCAAATAATAGCAAATCAAACTAGAGCATATGCTCAGAGCAAATATCCTAATCTAAAGCTTGGAGCCTAACATATATAACTAACAACACACATAAATATCTTCTACTATAAAATATGAGTAAGCCAGAGAGATGTAACAAAATACCGATGGAAATGATGGTGGGAAAACTAACCGCGCAACCACACACAATCTCGTGCATGCACTTCGACCTACGAACATTCAATCTGATTTTATCAAATTTTATGCCAAACCCGACCTACCACAAATAAAGGTTGTAAAACTGGTATGCTTAGTCCAGTGAATCAAATGATGTACAGATAGCAGGGTTTACGACATTGCTTCCCTTTTAGCTATGTAAGCCCTCATTGATACTTCAAGGGAACTTTACCTGTTTGGATTGACTTCTCATTCTACAGGCGCCTTGCCAATCCGCACCCTGTTATGCGCACTACTCAGTTTTTAAAATTCATGCAACAAGCAACATACTGTGAACAAGAACATATCTTTTTTACGATCTCGATTTTGCTTTACATTAAACTACCAAAGCTTGAACCAGGGAATAATCAAGTGAAATACCAAGATGGATACACAACCTGACAACCCTCAGTGTTGTTCTATATGGAAGTTCAGAGATAGCGATATTTAAAGTTGAAGACAATTCCTAGAATTATAAACTGTATGCGTCAATTAAAGTATTAATCTGGTTGTTAAATACATCCGGCCAATTGATATAATCACCTTAATCATTTGATGATCGGGGAAAAACAACAACCTAATTTTCAAGGGTATGATAGTTTCAAACAAGGAATACAAAACTAAACAATCAAAACCAACACTATATGCTGAGTGGTGTGATATTAATATAAATCTTGCAGACCAAAGGTATTAATAATATTTATCATATTAACGGCAACGTCAACTAACACCAGCGGCTATAATCTAAAATTACAGAGGAGCAACCTACCAAACAGCTAAGTTATCTTATGAGAACTTTTGCAAATTCTAACTGAAAACATAAGAAATCACCTAACACTGAACTGAAAATCTATTCTAAAAAGATAGATAATTGCAGGAAAAAAGATGGATCTATCAACAGTACCTCTTAGTCCAGCCGCTGGTAGCTTCCGAGCAAATTTGGAACACTGCTTGCTCATGGCCGGATTCAACAACTTGTGCGCCTGTAGTAATTCCTCCGCCGCCTAGGATTGCAGCCTCGGCGACGCTGATGGAAGCCTGCGACTCCATCAGCCTTACAATGGCTATGGGATTCGCATCGAGGAATCCAAGCCTCTTGTGCCGTGAACACCAACCAGATTAGCCCTCACCTGTCAGATTGGGATGAACACCAAGGAGATTAGAATTTATACGGGAAAACCACCGTAAAAACGGACAAACGCCTACAAAATAACGACTATGCTTGTAAATAAACTTGAGATTTGAGACATTTCGTTACCTGTTTGGTGAAGATTTGTGACTTTCTGCAAGCTCATCCGTGGCGGAGAAGGTTGGGATTTGGGGGAACAAGAGCGGCATGGGCTGGGAGAGGAAGGGGAGCACCGTGGTCAATTACTTCTCTGTCTATCGCTGAGCTGTATAACATGGCACGGGACCGGTCAGAGTACGTGCCAGTGTTCCAATTCGAATATGAACATACCATCCTACGCACCAGCACACAAGACGTTGCCCGCACACGAGCCAGTACATGCACCAGATAGCAAACATGTGTGCCAGCCGTGTACGCCTACCATAACTAGCACCTAGATATAGGGTGATGGTGTAGGGGACAGGGAACTAACATGATGGAATCACGAGGCGTAAACGAACGATCAGGATTTCGAGAGACCAGTAGCTCGGCCTACATAAATCCTCATCCCTATTCTATATTATTATAGGGCCATATAAAAAGTTCTAGCATTTTCAAAAATGGTTTGCTATTTTATTTAGCAAAACCAAAGCAAAGATAGAAAAGAAAAAAAAGGAAGCAGAGGAACCTTACCTTGCGCCTGGGGCAAGGCCCACCTCTTCTCTGTCTGGCCCAGCCCACTAGGGGCATCTTCGTCTTCTACACCGGCCAGGCAAGCAGAGAGCTGCGTGCCCTGCATGCCACGGCCGGCGCCACCTCCCTCCTACCTCCCCTGTCCTCTTCTGCCGCCGAGGAGAAGCGCGAAGAAGGCCCTATCCATTCACCCCCTTCCTCTGCCCTACCTTTCTCTTCCCCGGTGAGAAAATCGCGCCGAACAGAAACCCTAGCCGAGTCCCGCCGTGCACGCCGTCGTGGAGCACGCGGCCAATGGGCGGACCAGCTCCGTCCGCCATGTCCTTCCTCCTCGCCGGTGACGGCTTCGTCAATCCCCGCCGTTAATTCGAGCTCTTAGCCAACGGAGACGACGACAACACCAAGAACTCACCGCCGGACTTCATCGACTCCGACGAGAAATTACGCCTTCCCCAGGTCCTCCCCGGCGACGTCGAGCTTGCCTTCGTCTCTGTGGTGAGCACACACATCTTTTCCCCTAGCCCAGCTCCAATCCGTAGCCCCTAGCACAGAGTTCGTCGAGGACAGAGCTCCGGCCACCGCTTCCTTCGTCGCAGCCGTGGGCTGAGCGCCCCCCTTGACCCCCCACTTGCTCTGTCGAACGCGGCAGCCCGCGAGGAACGCCCCAGCACCCGCAGTTCTCCCTCCCGTGCCCTCTCGCGTGGTTCCGGCGAGGTCAGTGTCACGGGCCGCCGCCTCCTTTGACGCCCTCGTCTCCACAGCCCGTATCCTTGGCCCCCTCCTACCCCAACGGACGCGCGAGGTCCCCAGCTCCCTCCCAGTACCCCCAGATCCTTCTCCCGCACCCTAAATCGCAAGTCCGGCGAGTTCCCCGGCGAACAGTAGCTCGCCGTCGCCATTAGCCACCACCCCGAGCTAATCCCCCCTCCTAATCCCCACCCTGGGCCACTGACCAGTGGGCCCAGGTCCCTAATTAACCACGGGTTAATTTAAACAACAGGTTAAATTAACCCCTCCCACTGACAGCTCGGACCCACACGTCAAAGCCCCCCTGACTCCAGCATGACCTCATGCTGGCGCAATAATTGGTTTTCCTATTAAAAGAAATCCAGAAAATTCCAGAAAATGCTTTAAACTTTGAAATTCAATAACTAATTCATTTTAACTCCAAATTGGAAAAAAATAATATGTCTAAAATTATCAGAAAAATACAAGGATTCTGAATATGCAACTTGTTTCTATCTTTGACCATTTTAAAATGGGTGAACAGTAGCAAACATTCATATGGCATTCTTTTGAATTCAAATTTGGAGTGATTTTGCAAATGACTTTGCAACACACTTCTTTTAAATGATTTCACCCACACATCAGAGACTTTACCTCACCCTTACAACATCACCTCATGCTCAACCATTTCAAATGAACATTCATGGATTCAAATGCATTTGAAATTCATTGATAAATCAAATGGAGTTTGAATTTGCATTTCAAATGCAATACACTCCTTTTAAATGGAATGCTCAACACATCAGTACCATGAACATCACCTTATACAATTGATCATGTGCTTGTGCATTGTACCTTATGTTGATCACTTTGTTTGTATTGTTTGCTTGGATAGAAGTGGAGCTGGAACCCGAGATCACCCCCTTCGTTGAAGACCGCGTGACTGAACCTCGTCAGCAAGGCAAGCAAACCCCCATTGATCATGTCGATAAAATCCCACTTCCCTCTCATGTCTCGCTTATGCATTGTATATGATGATTACCATGCTACGTTTCTACCGCATAGATGAACCCATTCCTTTGCATGACCTATCATTTTGTCATAGTAGTAAGCAAACCACAATCCTAGAAAATGTAGGAGTTGATTGATAACATGTGGCCCCTGCAATTGTTACTGCTTATTGCATGCTTAGAGTGATACAATGATGTTACTGTTATGTGAGTCGGGATGGTAGTGATCATGATGATGATGGTGGAAATGTGTTGGTGAATCTACCCTAATACAAGGTGAACGATGAGAGGTTGTGTAGGAGTACACAGTGGGTTGTCTCAGTGAACACCGCCCTAAGTCCGAGTTCTTTTGTGGTGAACCAAGATGAAGAGTACAACCACACATTGGGCTCACTGACCCCTCTCAACCTATTAACTCATCCCTTTCGATATCCAGATGTCGCAATAGTTCAGAGTTCTGGTAGGTTTGTGGCCTGGCTGCTAAGTGAGAGAACGGCTCATCCGAGACCGGCTTACGCACCACACACACATCATCTGGGTCCACTTCGGTAAACCGGCCGGGTTCACGATAGTGGTAGCCCACCCAGGTAGGCGGCATTCTTGGACTAGATGGGCTATGAGGTAACCGTTGTGCTGAGCATCCTCGCCGACACTTCTTGAACGGTGTCGAGATCAAAGGCGGTAACTGATGATCATGTGTGTGTAGCGGTACACCCCTGCAGGGTTAACAAAACTAATCGAATTGCCGCGTCCGCGGTTAAGGACTGCTTGGAAAGCTTAGCTTGATTATTAGACAACTTGAACTGGATACTTATAAAACTTACCAAGATAAGCGTGAGTGCTATGGCGTGATTTCTCGTAGGGAAGTCGAGGAAGGCACCATAGGGGTGTAATTGGTTGGAGAATGTAGTGGACTCGTGTACGCTTCTTACCTCAAGTCTGGTACTCGTAGTTCAGGACTAGCCAAGTCAAAGCTGGCACTTCTGCAATTGAACCCCACCTCCCTTTACCTTGTTACATGTGCATGAGTAGTATAGCTCCTATGTAAGTCTTGCTGAGTACGACTTTGTACTCATGTTTGCTTATTCTATGTTTTAGATGAACCCACTGACCCCTAAGGTGGCTTCTTCATCGAGCTCGACGACTGAAGACCAAGCTAGTGTAGTCCTAGTCAGACGACTGGTTCCCTCGTGGAGGGCTTGTGTTTAAATAAGGCTTCTTAAGCCATTTGTTAAACTTGTCTGTACTCAGACCTACTTTGCTTCCGTTTGTTTGTTGTAATGTTGGATCACATGCTTGTGATCTTTGTGTGCACTCTGTGAGAGTTAACAATAAAATGTATACTTTGTAGAGAATTGCAATGATACCTGCTGTTCATACAAGGCATGTGTTGTCAGAACCCCAAATTTAGGTTTGTGCTTTTCCAAACTTGCATTTTTGCTTCATGAAAAAAAAATTGCAAAAGAAAAGGAAATGGGGAAAAGAAAAAGCCCTATATGAATTTAATTAAAAGGCCAGAAATAAATCTTTTTCCAAAATTCTTTTGGATGTGTTGAAAAATCCTAAAAATGAGTCTGATCATTTTAAAAGTGATTTGGGATTAAACCCATGCTCATAGATTTTTCAATAATTCAAATAGTGGCTTGGAAATTAAATCTTTTGTCTATTTGAATTGAAATTCAAATAAATTGAATTTCAAAAATTCCCAAAACTTGGGGTTGACTTCTATATAGTCACCTAGGTTTTATAAAAATGTTTGGGGAATTTTTTTAAATGCCCTAGTTATTTATTTTAATTGGGCAAACAAAAAACAGAAAAGAATATAAGAAAAACAGAAGGTAAAGCCTTACCTTTCGCACAGGGCGAGGCCCAGTTACCTGGCCCAGCCCAGCCCCTCCCTGTCGTCTTCCTCATCTGCCAGGAGGAGGGACGCCCGAGCCGTGCGCCCACGGCATGGACGCCACGACGACGCCCCCAACCTTCTAGGCCTCCCCTCGCCTCTCTCTCGCACGCCACGCAACAGCAAACCCCCCCCCCCCCCCCCCCCCGCACTCCTCTGCCCTCTCTCTGGTCTCCCCTTTCTTCTCCGGTGACAAATTCCCGAGCCGTAGCCGGAGCGCCGACGTGGTCCGCGCGGCCACCGTGCCCCATTCGCCGCGCAACCGTGTCCAGACGCACCACAGCCGTCGCCTTCGTCAAGCCGCTGCATCAATTCGAGCCCGGAGGCCCCAAGGACGTCGCCCGTGTCTTCGAGTTGCCGCCGGCCGCCGACGACCTCCAAATCAAATTCGCCGCCGTGCTGCTTCCCCCACCCGCTTCGTCCTCTCCATCATCTCTGGTGAGCTCCCAGCTCCATTTCCCCCCCATCCGCGCTTCCTCCCGACCCCTCTGTCGCCGTTCGCCATGGCCAGTGGCTCCGGCCGCCGCCTCTCGTCGTCGTAGCCGTGGCCCCGAGCGCCCGTTTGACCCCCCCTAGCTCCAACAGACGCGCGGCGTCGTGAGCAACCTCCCCGTGCTCTTATTCTTCCTCCCCGGCCTCTCGTCACCGTTCTTCGCCGTGGAAAGAACACAGCCGCCGCGGACTTCGACGCCGGCGCGGCCCGAGAGCTTCCCGTGAACCCCAGCTTGCACCAAACGAAGCAGAAGAGCGCGGGCTACACGCTGGTGCCCTCCGTTCCCCTTTGGAGGGTCGTTGTACCCTTTGGAGGGTCGTTGTACTTTTCTTTCAGGCTTCTTAAGCCATTTGTTAAACTTGTCTTTACTAAGACATAATTTGCTTCCGTTGATGTTTGATGTAATGTTGGATCACATTCATGTGATCTCTGCTTGTAATACAACTACTATGTCTCCTCTGTTTAGCAGAAGTTATAAAGACTATGAGTTTGTAGAGTTCATGTTGTGATTACCTGCTGTTTACACTGGACATGTATGCTGCGTGTATGATTATAACATGCATGTCTTAGTGTGGGGTTCGATAGCTTAGTTGTGTTCTTGCCGGCGGTCTTTTATACACCAAGTGGCCCTTAGATGTGCGCAGCTTGGGGCATCGCGATGCGATTGCTCGTGACTCTGTCACGTGGCACATTTTGTTGTATGATCGAGCCCGCCCGAGATCCCGACTAAGTGATCGGGCTGGAGTAAGTCTATGTAAGGGTTATGATCCAATCGATAACATGGTTGAGGCGACTTGTCTGTGAATATGGGATTCACCACCCATATCATTAGACTTGTGTGCGGATGATGAGGACCCATCTCAGTTGATCATCCGGCCTGGATGGGATGCCCCTCACGTTCGATGCTTATCGAGAGTGATCTGTGCTTGGCCTTGTCTGCTTAGACAAGTGGGTACGGCTCTCGGCTCTCCATGTGATTGTATTATGATCGGAATTACATACGCTAACCCCGGGTCCCGACATGTGTGCTGCGTGTATGTTTATAACATGCATGTCTTTGTATGGGTTTTCGAGACCTTAGTTGTGATCTGGCTGGCGGTCTTTTATACACCAAGTGACCCTTAGATGAGCGGAGCTTGGGGCATCGCGATGCGATTGTTCGAGACTCTGTCTCGTGCACACTTTGATGTATGATCGAGCCCGCCCTAGACCCCGACTAAGTGATCGGGCTGGAGTAAGTCTATGTAGGAGTTATGAGATAGTCGATAGTATGGTTGAGGCGACTTGTCTTTGCATATGGGAGTTCATCACCCATATCATTCGAATTGTGTGCGGACGATGAGGATCCATCTCAGTTGATCATCCGGCCTGGATGGGATGCCCCTCACGTACGATGCTTTCCGAGAACGTTCTGTGCCTGGCCTTGTCTGCTTAGACAAGTGGGTACGGTTCTCGGCTCTGCATATGACTATGTCGTAGCGGGACTTGCATACGCTAACCCCGGGTCCCGACAGACTTGGTATCAGAGCCAGGACTGACTGTAGCATTATCAGCCTTGGCCGAAGTCGAGTCTAGCTTGCTATAGTTATATAGTTACTCTGGGTATATAAGGGAACAACGTAAGGCTTCTTTTTTCTCCTTACCCTCATCGTTCTGAGTTCTGAGTCACCCTCATCTTATTCTACAGGAAGATAGGACTAGGCTCATCTATGTCTTACTAGAACATCTCGTTGATTGCTTCCTTGTAGCCGTAGGAAAGTTGTGTCCAGTTTCCTAGCATTGTTGTAATGCTGGTTTCTTACACCGTATTATGTAAGTGCTGTATCTACATTGAAAGAAAATTGTTTTCTTGCAATTACATCCGTTATACTGTCCTAGTCATTCCAGGTTTCTTCAAAATCTGATGCATTTGCAAGATCCTTCCCTCCATTTCGGATGTCTTTCCAGAAGAATTGCTAGGTGGCATGCCCGACAGTTCCATAGGGTTTGATGTAGGTTTTCTTCTAGAAACCTATAGTGTTCCAATTGCAGCTCTTCCTCCCAGTTTAGATGTCTTCTAGACAGAATAACCACACTAACCATAGTGTTGGGGTACTTTGCTACTCTGACATATCTGTTGTAGCCCTAGTAAACCGTGGTCATCCTCTAGAAAACCACCCAGTAACCCAACCCCTTAAATCTAGCCACCCGACAGATGTGTAGAGTTCATAGTGGATCTTATGCCAGGAACCGCACCAATTTCCAGACGCCCATACAAAATGGCCCCACGTGAGTTAGCTGAGCTTAAAACCCAACTTGAAGCTTTGTTGGAAAAAGGCTTCATTCGCCCTAGCTCATCGCCATGGGGTTGCCCCGTTCTGTTCGTAACGAAGAAAGATGGAACATAGAGGATGTGCGTAGACTATCGCCCGCTAAATCTAGCGACGATAAAGAACAAATACCCACTGCCCAGGATCAATGATCTTTATGATCAACTTGCTGGATCCTCTATCTTCTCCAAGATGGATTTGAGATTAGGTTATCTTCAAATCAAAATCCGAAACGAGGACATTCCAAAAACGGCTTTCACTACTCGTTATGGTCTTTACGAGTACACTGTCATGTCCTTTGGTTTAACCAATGCCCCCGCCACTTTCTCGCGCATGATGAATTCGATCTTCATGGAGTACTTAGATAAATTTGTTGTAGTTTATCTCGATGACATTCTCATCTACTCGAAGAACGAAGAAGAACATGTCGAACACCTAAGGCTGGTATTGATGAAACTTAGAGAGCATCGCCTGTATGCTAAATTCTCCAAGTGTGAATTTTGGCTACCAGAAGTGACCTACCTAGGCCACGTGATTTCTGCAAAAGGCATTGCGGTGAATCCCGAGAGAGTTCAGGCCGTCCTTGACTGGACTCCCCCTGAATCGGTTAAGCAAGTTAGGAGTTTTCTTGGCCTAGCCACCTATTGCCGCCGCTTCGTCGAGAACTTTTCTAAAGTTGCAAAGCCTCTAACTGAACTCCTCAAGAAAGATAAGAAATTCCTATGGACTTCCAAGTGCGAGGAAAGCTTTCAAGAGCTAAAAAGAAGATTGACTTCTGCACCCGTACTTGCACCTCCAGACACCAAAAAGGATTTCGAGATCTTTTGTGGCGCATCACGGCAAGGGTTAGGATGCATACTTCTGCAAGATAGACATGTGATAGCTTATGCTTCACGCCAGTTGCGGCCACATGAAGAGAACTATCCTACCCACGACCTTGAACTCGCTGCCGTAGTTCATGCCCTAACAACTTGGCGACATTACCTCCTTGGTAATCGTTGTGAGATCTATTCCGACCACCAAAGCCTCAAATACATTTTCACACAGCCATATCTTAATCTCAGGCAAAGACGCTGGATTGAGTTGATAAAAGATTACGACGTAGGAATTTCGTACACCCCAGGCAAAGCCAATGTCATGGCTGATGCACTAAGTCGTAAGTCGTATTGTAACAACCTCATGTTAAAACAGTATCAACCAATTCTTCATGAGGAATTTTGCAAACTCAATCTTGAGATTGTTCCTCATGGCTATCTTTCTACCTTGGTAGCGAAACCAACTCTTGAGGATCAAATCATAGTTGCCCAAAGGCGTGCACGAGGTGTTCGCCGGATCAAGGAGAACATTGCTAGCGGAGTTGCTAAATGTTT
The DNA here is from genome assembly GCA_950022295.1 of Bromus sterilis. Lineage (NCBI taxonomy): Eukaryota > Viridiplantae > Streptophyta > Magnoliopsida > Poales > Poaceae > Bromus > Bromus sterilis. Next base: position 273,288,348 of record OX465599.1, on the reverse strand, counting down.
CTCCACAGATAGCAAGGTAACAGTATTCTTTGGAAATCGTTTGGTAGTACCTAAGAATAGGGAACTAAGGCAACTCATCCTCAAGGAAGTCCATGACACACCCCTCTCGATTCATCCCGGTAGCACAAAAATGTACCGAGATCTACGCCAGAGATTTTTGTGGACTAGGATGAAGAGAGACATTGCTCGATTTGTTGCCGAATGTGATCTTTGTCATCGCATTAAGGCAGAACATCAAAGACCTGCTGGTACACTTCAACCTTTGCCTATTCTAGAGTGGAAATGGGACAAAGTCGGCATGGACTTCATCACCGGCTTTCCAAAAACCCAGAAAGGAAATGATGCCATCTTCGTTGTCATAGATAGGCTTTCCAAAGTTGCTCACTTCCTGCCCGTTCGCGAGTCTATAACTGCTAGCCAGTTAGCGGACTTGTACGTCTCTAGAATTGTATCCCTTCACGGTGTTCCTTTGGAAATCAATTCTGATCGTGGTAGCCTTTTCACCTCTAGATTCTGGGGAAGCTTTCAGAATGATATGGGAACTCATCTCTCCTTTAGTACAGCTTCCCATCCTCAGTCTAGCGGTCAAGTCGAAAGGGTTAACCAAATTCTTGAAGACATGCTCAGAGCTTGTGTTATCTCATTCGCAAAGAATTGGGAGAAGTCTCTGCCATTCGCCGAATTTGCTTATAACAATAGTTTTCAATCTAGTCTGAACATGGCTCCTTTTGAACTCCTATATGGACGACGATGTCAAACACCACTAAACTGGTCAGAAACCGGTGAAAGACAATTCTTTGGACTGGATATGATCAAGGAAGCAGAAGAGCAAGTTCGCATTGTTCGTGATCAATTGAAAGCAGCCCAGTCTCGTCAGAAAAGCTACTATGATCGTCATCATAGGCAAGAGAGCTACAATCTGGATGAGAAGGCTTACCTTCAGGTTACTCCTCTGAAGGGAACCCAACATTTCGGTATCAAAGGCAAGTTGGACCCACGTTACATCGGACCTTTCCGCATTCTTGCTAAACATGGAGAAGTTGCCTACCAACTTGAACTACCCCCGCACTTTTCCCGAGTACATGATGTATTCCATGTGTCCCAACTCAGGCGTTGCTTCAAGGACCCCATCCGTGAAGTCGACCATGAAACACTTGATCTCCAAGATGACCTTTCTTATCGAGAATATCCCGTTCGTATTCTTGATTCCGCAGAGCATGTCACTCGTCGTCAAAAGATTAAGTTTCTGAAAGTGCAATGGTCACACCACTCTGAGAGAGAAGCCACGTGGGAAAGAGAAGACCGTCTCCGTACCGAGTATCCCTCCTTCATCCCGCAGACTTCTGAATCTCGGGACGAGATTCTGTTGAGTGGGGGCGAGTTATCACAACCCCAAGTTAGGTATGTGCTAGAATTAGCAAGTCACTTTGCATCATGTTGAAAATTTTCAAAAGAAATCATTTGAAATCAAATTCAAATGCAAAATGGGGGAAAGAACACCCCCAGATGAATTAATTCAAAAGGCCAGAAATAAATCTTCTCCAAAAATTCATGTTTGATTTTTGAAAAGTCTTATAAATGGGTGTGATCACATATAAAGTGATGTGGGACCAACCCCAAGCTCAAGGATTTTTCAAATATTCAAACAGGACCTTGGATTAATTCAAATACCACTATTTGATTTAAGATTCAAATAATTTGAATTTTAAAAAGTGCCAAACTTTATAAGTGGTTATTCTATATTATTATAGGGCCATATAAAAAGTTCTAGCATTTTCAAAAATGGTTTGCTATTTTATTTAGCAAAACCAATACAAAGACAGAAAAGAAAAAAAGAAAAGGAAGCAGAGGAACCTTACCTTGCGCCTGGGGCAAGGCCCACCTCTTCTCTGTCTGGCCCAACCCACTAGGGGCATCTTCGTCTTCTACATCGGCCAGGCAAGTAGAGAGCTGCGTGCCCTGCATGCCACGGCCGGCGCCACCTCCCTCCAACCTCCCCTGTCCTCTTCTGCCGCCGAGGAGAAGCGTGAAGAAGGCCCTATCCATTCACCCCCTTCCTCTGCCCTCCCTTTCTCTTCCCCGGTGAGAAAATCGCGCCGAACAGAAACCCTAGCCGAGTCCCGCCGTGCACGCCGTCGTGGAGCACGCGGCCAATGGGCGAACCAGCTCCGTCCGCCATGTCCTTCCTCCTCGCCGGTGACTGCTTCTTCAATCCCCGCCGTTAATTCAAGCTCTTAGCCAACAGAGACGACGACAGCACCAAGAACTCACCGCCGGACTTCATCGACTCCGACGAGCAATTACGCCTTCCCCAGCTCCTCCCCGGCGACGTCGAGCTTGCCTTCGTCTCTGTGGCGAGCGCGCACATCTTTTCCCCTAGCCCATCTCCAATTCGTAGCCCCTAGCACCGAGTTCATCGAGGACAGAGCTCCGGCCACCGCTTCCTTCGTCGCAGCCGTGGCCTGAGCGCCCCCTTGACCCCCACTTGCTCCGTCGAACGTGGCAGCCCGCGAGGAACGCCCCAGCACCCTCAGTTCTCCCTCCCGTGCCCTCTCACGTGGTTCCGGCGAGGTCAGTGCCACGGGCCGCCGCCTCCTTTGACGCCCTCGTCGCCACATCCCGTATCCTTGGCCCCCTCCTACCCCAACGGATGCGCGAGGTCCCCAGCTCCCTCCCAGTACCCCCAGATCCTTCTCCCGCGCCCTAAATCGCAAGTCCGGCGAGTTCCGCGGCGAACAGTAGCTCGCCGTCGCCATTAGCGAGCCCCCTCAAGCTAATCCCCCCTCCTAATCCCCACCCTGGGCCACTGACCAGTGGGCCCAGGTCCCTAATTAACCACGGGTTAATTTAAACATCAGGCTAAATTAACCCCTCCCGCTGACAGCTCGGACCCACACGTCAAAGCCCCCTGACGCCAGCATGACCTCATGCTGGCGTAATAATTGGTTTTCCTATTAAAAGAAATCCAGAAAATTCCAGAAAATGCTTTAAACTTTGAAATTCAATAACTAATTCATTTTAACTCCAAATTGGACAAATAGTATGTCAAATTATCAGAAAAATACAAGGATTCTGAATATGCAACTTGTTTCTATGTTTGACCATTTTAAAATGGGTGATCAGTACCAAACATTCATATGGCATTCTTTTGAATTCAAATTTGGAGTGATTTTGCAAATGACTTTGCAACACACTTCTTTTAAATGGTTTCACCCACACATCAGAGACTTTACCTCACCCTTACAACATCACCTCATGCTCAACCATTTCAAATGAACATTCATGGATTCAAATGCATTTGAAATTCATCGATAAATCAAATGGAGTTTGAATTTTCATTTCAAATGCAATACACTCCTTTTAAATGGAATGCTCAACACATCAGTACCATGAACATCACCTTATACAATTGATCATATGCTTGTGCATTGTACCTTATGTTGATCACTTTGTTTGTATTGTTTGCTCGGATAGAAGTGGAGCTGGAACCCGAGATCACCCCCTTCGTTGAAGACCCCGTGACTTAACCTCGTCAGCAAGGCAAGCAAAACCCCATTGATCATGTCGATAAAATCCCACTTCCCTCTCATGTCTCGCTTATGCATTGTATAGGATGATTACCATGCTACGTTTCCACCGCATAGATGAACGCATGCCTTTGCATGACCTATCATTTTGTCACAGTAGTAAGCAAACCACAATCCTAGCAAATGTAGGAGTTGATTGATATCATGTGGCCCCTGCAATTGTTACTGCTTATTGCATGCTTAGAGTGATACAATGATGTTACTGTTATGTGAGTCGGGATGGTAGTGATCATGATGATGATGGTGGAAATGTGTTGGTGAATCTACCCTAATACAAGGTGAACGATGAGAGGCTGTGTAGGAGTACACAGTGGGTTGTCTCGTTGAACACCGCCCTAAGTCCGAGTTCTTGTGTGGTGATCCAAGATGAAGAGTACAACCACACATTGGGCTCACTGACCCCTCTCAACCTATTAACTCATCCCTTTCGATGTCCAGATGTCGCAATAGTTCGGAGTTCTGGTAGGTTTGTGGCCTGGCTGTAAGTGAGAGAACGGCTCATCCGAGACCGGGTTACGCACCACGCACACATCATCTGGGTCCACTTCGGTAAACCGGTCGGGTTCACGATAGTGGTAGCCAACCCAGGTAGGCGGCTTTCTTGGACTAGATTGGCTATGAGGTAACCGTTGTGGTGAGCATCCTCGCCGACACTTCTTGAACGGTGTCGAGATCAAAGGCGGTAACTGATGATCATGTGTGTGTAGCGGTACACCCCTGCAGGGTTATCAAAACTAATCGAATAGCCGCGTCCGCGGTTAAGGACTGCTTGGAAAGCTTAGCTTGATTATTACACAACTTGAACTGGATACTTATAAAACTTACCAAGATAAGCGTGAGTGCTATGGCGTGCTTTCTCGTAGGGAAGTCGAGGAAGGCACCATAGTGGTGTAATTGGTTGGAGAATGTAGTGGACTCGTGTACGCTTCTTACCTCAAGTCTGGTACTCGTAGTTCAGGACTAGCCAAGTCAAAGATGGCACTTCTGCAATTGAACCCCACCTCCCTTTACCTTGTTACATGTGCATGAGTAGTATAGCTCCTATGTAAGTCTTGATGAGTACGACTTTGTACTCACGTTTTCTTATTCTATGTTTTAGATGAACCCACTGACCCCGAAGGTGGCTTCTTCATCGAGCTCGACGACTGAAGACCAAGCTAGTGTAGTCCCAGTCAGACGACTGGTTCCCTCGTGGAGGGCTTGTGTTTAAATAAGGCTTCTTAAGCCATTTGTTAAACTTGTCTGTACTCAGACCTACTTTGCTTCCGTTTGTTTGTTGTAATGTTGGATCACATGCTTGTGATCTCTGTGTGCACTCTGTGAGAGTTAACAATAAAATGTATACTTTGTAGAGAATTGCAATGATATCTGCTGTTCATACAAGGCATGTGTGCTGCGTGTATGTTTATAACATGCATGTCTTTGTATGGGTTTTTGAGACCTTAGTTGTGATCTGGCTGGCGTTCTTTTATACAGCAAGGGGCCCTTAGATGTGCGCAGCTTGGGGCATCGCGATGCGATTGTTCGAGACTCTGTCTCGTGCACACTTTGATGTATGATCGAGCCTGCCCTACACCCCGACTAAGTGATCGGGCTGGAGTAAGTCTATGTAAGAGTTATGAGATAGTCGATAGTATGGTTGAGGCGACTTGTCATTGCATATGGGAGTTCATCACCCATATCATTCGACCTGTGTGCGGACGATGAGGACCCATCTCAGTTGATCATCCGACCTGGATGGGATGCCCCTCATGTACGATGCTTTCCGAGAATGTTCTGTGCTTGGCCTTGTCTGCTTAGACAAGTGGGTACGTTTCTCGGCTCTCCATATTACTATGTCGTAGCGGGACTTGCATACGCTAACCCCGGGTCCCGAAAAGCCAGCAGATGAACATTCCAGTGACTTCTTGTAGTCACCGCACACAGTGATTGGACCATTCGGCCCTGGGAGCTTCATCTTCAGGTAGGGCTGCGTTATGTTGAACATGAACTTGGCTATTGCAGGCGATCCGAGCAGAAGATGGTATGGGCTTCTCAGATCGGCCACCTCGAACCAGATCGGCTCTCGGCAAAAGTTCTCCTCCGACCCAAACACTACCTCCAGCCGAATGCGGCCTAATGGGGTACATGAAAGGCCAGGCACTATCCCATGAAAAACGGTCCTGCTGGGTTTCAACTCGCTCTCACTGATGCCGAGCTTGATCATTGTGTCCCTGTACAGAATGTTGATGGGGCTGCCTCCATCAATGAGAGTCTTGGTAAATTTGCATGAGTACAAATGTGTTGCCACGATTTCATCCACCACGAGCGCATAACTGCCCGGGTTGGGCATTACGCTCGGGTGGTCTTCTGGGCCCCATGCTATGATGTTGTCCGACCAGTTCATCCTCTGAGAAACTGCTGGCATGGTGGCATTGACTGCCTGCTCTCGGGCTCTCCGACTTCCCTTGTCATCCGATTCGCTGGTGAAGATCATATACGCTGCATCCTGACGCGGGAACTGCGGCCGAGCATTTGCTGGTGGTGGTCCTGGTGGTGGGGGTGGTGGTGGAGGAAGGTTTCCTGCTCCTCCCTTTGCCAGACGATCAAGACAGATGCACTGCCGAGTGGTATGAGATGCGGGCTTGCCCACTCCACTATGGATTTTGCAGGGCTGGTTCATCATGTCCTCGAAGGTGTACGTGGGCTTGATCTGACCTTGCGGCCTTTCTGCAGGTTTCTGCCTCCGACTGCCTCCCGCAGCCCCTTGTTCCTCTTGTTGTTGCACTACTGCTACCTGTTGGGGATCGGCGTAGAAAACAAAAAATTTCCTACCTACGAGTGCCGAACCCAAGATCTATGCTATGCTGATGTATGTAACGGAAGGAATCGGTGTTCATACCTTTGAAGACCGAAAGAGGGAAACGTTCCTGACGAGGGGGTGACCCCACGACTCCTACGGATGAGCCTACCTGGTGTCCATGAAGGCAGAAGGCCCATGAAGATACAACCTCGGCCCACTAGTTGGCACCGACGTAGGAGTCCGCGACTCGCAAGGAAGGTGTGAAGACCTGCCGTACGGAGCAAGCTAGGGTTAGGAAAGCTTACCTGTAAACGTAGATGAACTCCCCGAGACCTAGCCCGGTATATAAGGGCTAGGAGGGGGGACGCCAAAGACATCTAATATCACCTGTAGCCCTAGCCTTGAGCGCCCCAGCCTTGGCCTCCGCTGTAATCGCATCTCCCCCATCAATAACATCGAGCAGGAGCGAGCCTTCCTGTTTGCCGATGAGCTATCGTCCAACCTGTGCATCTCATGACTAACCCAGGGTCCCTGACCATGGGATTTGCCGGGGTTGATCCCCGTCAATTGGCTCCGTTTGTGGGAACTACACAGGTTGGGATCACGATCTCGGCGGTCCCGTCTTCAGCAAGCTACAACTCAAGGGCAAGAACCAAATCTAGCCCACTCGAAGGATTCAAGATCACGGCAGACATCTCCGCCACCCCATCAAGACCACTCGAGCTACAGTTGTGCCAGGACCGATACTACGGTAACGGCCAAGTGCAGCACTGGCGCCGAAGGAGTCGACGACCCAGAAGAACGGCGAGGGGCCTCTACGAAGGAATTCCACTCGACGAACTGCGACGCGCAGCGGAGGACTTGCAAATCTTTCGACAACCCACCACCGCCCGGGCACCCGCCGCACATCAAGACGATGACTACGAGATCGAATCCAGCGATCAGCAGAACAACCGCCAAGGAAGAAGGAATCGACGACCCAAAAGGCGCGCATGGGAGATCTACGGCGAGGCCCCAATGAACGAGCCACATCACGCGGCCGCAGAGCTGACGACCACCCGACGACACGCTGTCGCGCGAGTACCTGCCGCCAACCAAGACAACGACTCCGAGACATCTGTAGGCGAGTACTACGACCCAGATCGAAGACCGGATGAATTCTCCAACCTCATCAAGAACCAAGACATGAGTCGAGGAATCGAAACCAACCCTCGTTTCCACGAACACCCGGAGGATCACGAGAAGATCTTCAGAATCTCAAGAAGGAAGAGGCACGCCGGATCTAGCAAACTCACGGCTAGAGAACAGCTAGCAGGACCCTGCACGATCCACAGCTTCGAGGATGACTGGGGACGCGTCAAGTCATGTCACACCTTGAGAGTCTGCCGCCTGTTCAACGAGCTAGCCGACGACCTCAAGAAAGAGAAGCAGAAAGAAGCCAGACGCAATCGACGACCCGAGCAATCGCCGACCTCAAGCCCGGAAGGACGTCACAGCCCGCCGCAAGAACAAGTGCTCATGATCCAGGAAGGAAGGGTATCGCAAGCACAACGCGACGCCCACACCCTGCAGGCTTGAGCAGCTGAGAGCATAAACATAGTCGAAGTTTACCAGCTACATGACACGAAGACCAGCATCATGTTGTCACAAGACGACCATCCACCAGCAGTCCCAAGACCGGGGCATGCGCCCCTAGTACTCGATGCACAAATCGGAGGGTACGACATGGGTAGGGTCTTCATGGACGGAGGCAGCAGCATGAACATCATCTTCGCCAGCACCCTGCAAAAGATGTTGATCCCACGATCAGTATGGAGAAAATCAAGCACCGAGTTACACGGGGTAGTCCCAGGAGAAGCAGCCACATCCCTCGGGGTCATCAAACTCGAAGTTGTTTTCGGAAACCGACGCAACTTCGCCAAGCACGTCCTCGAGTTCGAGGTACTCGACTGGCAATCACAGTATCACGCCATATTGGGGCGGCCAGCATTCGCGCAATTCATGGCGGTCCCACACTACGCCTACCTCAAGCTCAAGATGCCAGGATCATCAGGAGTCCTCACGATCAACGGAAGCTTCATCAAATCAGATCAATGTGATCGTGACTTCCACAGAATCTCCGACACATTCGGAGCCGAACAAGAACTCAGAGAAATAGCCATGGTGACGGACAAGAGTACCTTCCCACTGGTGAACCGAAGCGAATCCAGGGAGTACGGACGCGACTTCAGCATCGACAGCGACACAGTCACTCACCAAGTGCACCCGACGGACCCGGACAAAACAGTCCGCGTGTACGCCCACCTACCAGAGGAGCAGGCGACGACTCTCATCGCTTTCCTTCGAGACGAGTGGGAAATATTCGCCTGGTGCCCAGCCGACATGCCTGGGATACCATGCGAATTCTGGGAACACGCCCTACGCATCAAGCAAAACACGAAGTCGGTGAAGCAAGCGTTGAGACGATTCTCGGAGCCCAAGCGCAGAGCAATCGGAGAGGAAGTCAACCGGTTACTCGACGCTCAGCTCATCCGAGAAACGAAGAAACCCACCTGGATAGCCAACCCAATGCTGGTGCCCAAGAACGACACGACCGTGCTGCGCATGTGTGTCGACTACGGACCAGTCAACAAGCATTGCCCGAAGGATCACTTCCCCCTTCCTAGAATCGATCAGATAATCGACTCAACAGCAGGGTGCAATCTACTTTCCTTTATCGACGCCTACTCAGGATACAACCAGATCAGGATGAAGGAAGAAGACGAAGAGCACACATCGTTCATCACCCCCTATGGCGTATTCTGCTACAAAACCATGCCCTTCGGGCTCAAAAACGCAGGCGCCACTTACCAACGAATGATGCAGGCCTGCCTGAAGGAGAAAATAGGAAGAAACGTGCAAGTATACGTGGACGACATCGTCATCAAGACCTACAAAACAGCCACACTACTCGACGACCTGCGCGAAACCTTCGCGGCACTCAACAAATACAGAATCAAACTCAACCCAAAGAAGTGCGCATTCGGCGTACCGGCGGGAAAGCTGCTTGGCTATATGGTCTCTGCCCAAGGAATCGAGGCAAACCCTGAGAAAGTCCAAGCCATCACCCGCATGCAAGAACCAACCGACGTCAAAGGAGTACAGCAGCTCACCGGAAAACTCGCAGCCCTAAGCCGCTTCATCAGCAGGCTGGGAGAATGCACGCTGCCTTTCTATCAGTTGCTCAGGAAAGGAGAGAAATTCAAGTGGACGGAGGAAGCCCGCCAAGCATCCGCGGACCTAAAAAAGATACTCTCGACCCCACCAATCCTGGCGGTACCCAAGGAACGAGAGAAGCTATACCTCTACGTGGCAGCACGTAGCAGTGTAGTAAGTACATCGCTCGTCGTCGAACACGCAGAAGAAGGCAAGGTCCAGAGCATCCAGAGACCAATCTACTACCTCAGCATGCTCCTGACCAAATCCTAGCAGCGGTACCCGCACTATCAGAAGCTACTACTGGCCATCGTCATGACCTCAAGAAAGGTGTTCCACTACTTCGACGAGCACCCCATCACAATCGTGAACAGCGCACCACTCGCCGACATACTCAACAACCCTGGAGCAACCGGGCGAGTCGCCGAGTGGAACATTGAGCTCAGCCCACGGGACCTGCAGTTCATGCACCCAACAGCCATCAAAGGCCAAGTACTCCCAGATTTCCTGGTCGAGTGGACGGAGGTTCAGACGCCAGACCCTCTAGACCTATCAAGCTCATGGTCAATGTTCTTTGATGGGTCCAAGAGACAACAAGGAGCTGGGGCAGGAGTCGTGCTCATCTCCCCTAAAGGAACAAAGCTGAAATATGTCCTCCAGATTAATTTCAGTCATGCCTCCAACAACGAAGCAGAATACGAGGCACTCCTCCATGGCATGCGCATGGCCAAAACATGCGGAGCCACTCGCCTCATAATTTACGGGGACTCCAATCTCGTCGTCCAGCAGACGATGAGAAGCTGCAATGCAATAGCCGACAACATGGCGGCCTACCAAAATCTCTACAACGAACTCGAAGGAAGTTTCGACGGTTGCGAGCTCAACTACATCACCAGGGACAACAACACAGAAGCTGACGAGCTCGCAAACATTGGTTCGACCCGGGGTCCTGTACCACCCGGCATTTTTCTCGAAAGCATCAGTCGGAGATCCATCAAGGTACAGGCAGCAACACCTAAAGCAGTCGTGGACGGCGAAGACGCAACAGAAATGACGCAGGTGGCAGCAGCAACCCCATCAGAAAGCACAAGCACCAGCACATCCGACAGCACAACTCCGACAGAGCTCGAAGGACCCGTCTGGACAAAACCGTTCCTCCAATTCCTAATCGAAGGCACGCTACCACAAGATGTGGCCGAAGCACGACGCATCATCTGACGATCTAAGGCATTCACGGTGATCAAAAGACAACTATACAAGCGCAACATCACCCAGATACTCCAAAGGTGCATCGACGAAGAGGACATCAAAGCCCTATTGCTAGAAATCCACGAAGGCACCTGCGGGCACCACGCGAGCAGTCGAGTGCTCGTGTCCAAAGCATTCTGAGCTGGGTTCTACTGGCCCACAGCCATGAAAAACGCAGAGGAAATTGTGAGACGTTGTGTCGCTTGCCAGAAATTTGCCAACAGGCCACACGCTCCCGCATCAGAGCTCAAGACCATACCACTATCCTGGCCGTTCGCCACCTGGGGACTTGACATGGTGGGCCCACTCAAGAAATCATCAAAGGGCGGAAGGACACACCTGCTCGTCGCAGTCGACAAGTTCACTAAATGGATCGAAGCAGTGCCCATCACCAGCTCCACAGGCCTCACGACTGTCAACTTCATCAAGTCGATCATCTTCAGATTCGGAGTACCACACAACATCATCACGGACAACGGCACGAACTTCACAGCCGCAGAGTTCCAGAACTTCTACGAAGAACTGGGCATCAAAATTAATTATGCATCAGTCGCGCACCCGCAGTCCAACGGCCAGGTGGAAAAATCAAATGGCCTTGTATGCGGGGGAATCAAGAAACGACTCCTCGCACCACTCGAGCAAGACACCGACAACTGGGTAACTACCCGCGGTCCTATGGAGCCTACGTACTACACAAAACACCGCGACCCAGTACACACCCTTCTTCATGGTGTACGGGGCAGAGGCAGTCCTACCACATGATCTCAAGTTCGGAGCACCTCGGGTCACCGGATACGAAGAAAAAGAAGAAGAAGAAGCACTACAAGATGACAAAGATACGGCCGACGAAGCAAGAGACGCAGCCCTGGAAAAATCAGAGGGGTACCAGGACAAACTACGTACCTACCAAAGCAGTCGATTGCGCACTAGAACCTTCAACAAAGGCGACCTAGTCCTATGACTAATACAAGAGAAGGTCCATAAACTTGCCCCCCAATGGGAAGGACCATTCATAATTTCAGATGTCATCGGAGGTGGCGCCTACAGGCTGAGGGAACCCGAAGATAGACGAGGACGTGGGCAACCCATGGAACGTAGCAAACCTGCGACTGTTCTATCCATAGCCCCTATCGGTCGGACATGACTGGCAACTCATGTAACCGCTTGACCGCAATAAAATAAATGTTGTCCAAATACTGCCATCTCAAAGCACTCGGGGGCTTAAGAGTAAAATCCCCCCGAGCAACGCTATCGCCTACGCGATCTTAATCAAAGCACTCGGGGTCTTAAGAATAAAACCCCCCCGAGAGACGCTATCGCCTACGCGATCTTAACCAAAGCACTCGGGGGCTTAAGAATAAAATCCCCCTGAGAGACGCTATCGCCTACGCGATCTTAACCAAAGCACTCGGGGGCTTAAGAGCAAAATCCTCCCGAGCAACGCTATCGCCTACGCGATCTTAACCAAACCACTCGGGGGCTTAAGAGAAAAATCCCCCCGAGCAATGCGATCTTCATCAAAAGCACTCGGGGTCTCGAGTAAAACTCCCACCCGAAGGACGCTATCGTCACCCACGCGACCACTGCATTCAAGCACTCGGGAGCTCGAGGACCATCGCCTCCCGAAGACCGTTCGCACAGTCTGAAGCTTAAAAAACGCTCAAGCAAACAATACCCGGCTAGCCCCACCTGATGAAAACAAGGCTCGAAAAACATGGCCACAATCAGATGGAGAACCCAAGTACTCTGAAGAAACTTTGGAGGAAGCACAGAACACAGGCTCATTTAGTCTTCACCCGATCGCCAACGATCACCTAAAGACTCGGGGGCTACTCCCATCGGGAGCGCTGTCGCGCACCCGATAAAAGACAGAAACTAACGACAAAGGAAACAAATTTCAGCCTACGCTCGACCCTTCGACTCAAGCGTAGCCTCGGGGACTACTCCCATCGGGAGCGCTGTCGCGCACCCGATAGAACCCACAGCGCTAAGACGGACTCGAAGACAGCTCTCGGCCGCAAAGGACTCGAACACAACTCTCAGTGCCAAAGAAAATATAAAGTTCCATTGCAAAGTATCAAGCACAATTTACATCATAAGGATCGTCTTCAGTACAAAAGGGACTCAACTACATTTGGATAGAAGGCAGCTCCTTTTACAAGAGGGAATCACCCAAGGAATTATGACTTCTACATGTGTGCCCAGGAGGGGTAATCGAATCTAGTAGAAGAGCATCATCACAGACAAAGGAGGAGTCGAAGCAGCAGGCTCATGATGTCAATGACATAAAAAAGGTGAAGCTCGACTTATTTGCGGAGACATTGGAGACGATGCTCCACCAGCTTCTTCTCCTGCTCCTCTAGCTTCTTCTCCAGCTCCGCCCAAGCTGCCGGCGAAGATGACGCCGCTGCCTCCAGTTCTACAAGGTCGCCTGCCGCGCTCGTTTAACCGGTGTCTTGACATCGAGGTCTTCGTCAGAGCCAGAGGGGGAAGCAGTTGAAGACGGCTCACCAGCACCAGACGAGTCCCTGGAGGAAGAAGCAGTCGAAGAAGCCGGAGAAGGACTCCTCGACTTTGTGGAGCTGTCGCTGCTCGACTCCTGCCCATGCGGATCCATGCTATTGCCACTCGGATCGAATGCGCGGACAACGACAGTGCTTTCGCCGTCAAAGCGACAGCTGAGCATATCGCCATCTCGCAAATTCAACCGCCGAGCAAACAAACTCCAACCAGAGCCAAGAAAAATCAAGCGAGAGCTATCAACCTCCAAGTCAACATAAGAAGGAGATCGACAACTCCCTTGAAGATGCAGCACCAACCATCCAAGCCACGCTCAGAGACAATGGCGGAAAAAGCAGAGGGAAGAACGATGCGATTGGAACTTTGGCCACGAACACGTAAAAGAAAATCATAGCGCCAGAATCCCTCCTCCAAGGGAGAGGAGGAAGGCACTGGCGCCGTACCATGGCGATCACCACGGCATGAGCGTGGTGTGCGGCCACCACGGCCACGACGAACACGGCCACGGCCAACACCTCGCCTGGGAACCATGAGCGGAAGAGGCAAAGCAGCGAGTTGGATAAAGGCGTGGAAGAGAAAGGCTTATTTATAGAACAATAATCCTCAAAGCACAGAGAAGCCAAGACGACAGTAGCAATTAATTCAAAGACCAAACGTCCCAGCCGTCTCGGACTTCAAGACGAAGATGCTTTCCCACGGGACGCACTATATGAAAGACGCGTCAATTCGCGCGCGTTTCCAATGCGCGTATGGGAAACTCAACCGACGCCTGCCGCACGCCACAGCGGCCATTATTATGACCGGTCCTGAAGACGTGACGGTTCACTGGCAGAGCATCCCTGACAGCCATCAAACAGAGGCATTGTTATCCCTGACAAGCGGCGAAGAAAACCAAACAGACATCAAGGCCCTGAGATTCCATCTCTCAGATCTTTTCCATAAGGAAAGAAAAATATCTTACTCCCATCGGGAGAGTACATCATAAGAGTCCCGGGTGCTCCCTCACCCTAAAGGTCAGCCATGTGCTCGAGTGACCACTCGCACTTATGAGAGTCTCGGGTGTTCCCTCAACCCGACGTAAGACAAACATGCATTCGCCAAGACCATGCGGCGCTAAGAGTCTCAGGTGCTCCCTCACCTCAAGAGCCGAAACGGCATTCGAGTGATTACTCGCGAACCCCCCCCCCCCCCCGACTGAGCACTCGAAACAAAGCTCCTCGGGTGAATGAGTGAACAGCTCGCTTGTTGTTTTGTTCCAAGCGGGTGCAATGCTATAAGGCTCCGCTCCTCAAAAACACACATTCCTGGAACACGATACACTGTGCCCAGATGCCACGCAAGATTAGCGTGTAGGTAAGAACCCGCCGCGAAGTACGGCCGGGCTGGGACATGCCGAAGAGCGATTTCACTCCCAACCTTTCCCATGCGCTGCGCATGATAGAAAAGCCGGGCGGACGCGCCTTAGGCTGTACACATTACTGGCGGCAAATGAACACCGTAAGACCTGAATCGGCCGGACTTTTGCTCGACACTAGTGTTCCAAGCTCACGTCGAGGGACGTGGGTTTGATTGGGCTACTGTGGTATTTGCCCTAGTGCAATTCACCAAGGCTCGACCCGTCGACTCCTTGGGCCCTTTCAGCTTAGCATCCCTCGAAACAGGTTTTGTCATGGCCAACAGACTGCCAGCGACCCGCGGATGAACCGCGCATACCAATAACCGATGAATGAATGTACTCGAGTCCCTGCGCGACTCCCCGAGTCCCCCAGGCACTTGGGGGCTACCGACGAGGGGGTGACCCCACGACTCCTACGGATGAGCCTACCTGGTGTCCATGAAGGCAGAAGGCCCATGAAGATACAGCCTCGGCCCACTAGTTGGCACCGACGTAGGAGTCTGCGACTCGCAAGGAAGGTGCGAAGACCTGACATACGGAGCAAGCTAGGGTTAGGAAAGCTTACCTGTAATCGTAGATGAACTCCCCGAGACCTAGCCCGGTATATAAGGGCTAGGAGGGGGGACGCCAAAGACATCTAATATCACCTGTAGCCCTAGCCTTGAGCGCTCCAGCCTTGGCTCCACTGTAATCGCATCTCCCCCATCAATAATATCGAGCAGGAGCGAGCCTTCCTGTTTGCCGATGAGCTATCGTCCAACCTGTGCATCTCATGACTAACCCAGGGTCCTTGACCATGGATTTGCCGGGGTTGATCCCCGTCAGTTCCTCGAACGTGGTTGGCGTAGACTCTGATCCTACGACCTCCCTGTCGTGTTGAAGAACCTCCGACAATGAAGTAGCACCACACGTGAAGTGCCTCGCGGGATTACACACGTACGGTCCAACCGACGTCCCTCCGGGCTCCGAACCAGAAGAGCAGCGGAAAGAAGATTGATCCGGATCCCGATTCCGGCAGCGCCACGGCGTCCGGATGATGGTGAAACCCCCAACCAGGTGCAAACTCCAAACCAGGGGAGTCCGCTCTAGGTCGGAGAAAGAGAGAGAGAGAGAAACTCAATGTTGTGTTGAAAAAGGCACCCCACCCCTCCTTATATAGGCCAAGGAGGGGCTCCACCCCCTCCCCTTCCCCATGTGGGACTAAACCCCCAAGGGGGGGGAGTGGTGCGGATAGGAGGGGGGGATGGGCCCCTCCCTTGGCGCCAAGCCGAAGGGGGGAGGCTCCCCCTTCCCCTCATGGGCCTTTTAAGGCCCAAATACCTTTTCACCTTTTTAATTAATTATTTAAATCATTTTTAATATTTAATTCTGTCAATTAAATAATAAAACATATTTAAACATTAATATATATTATTTTGAACCTTTCAAAATATCTAGAACAGCTTCCGGCACCTCCCGGTACATTTCCGGTGTTTTCTCTCTTTTCACCGATGATCCCGAATCAATCCTTAATGCATCGATTTCCCTTAAGTGTGACACCCTACATTCTAGGAAACAGTAGACATGATCGAGACACTCTCTGACCAATGACCATCATGTGGGATCTGGTTACAATCCTTGATGTGCCCCTACGCTTCCATCGAATAAACTTCATCGCTGTTGAACCGTTAACAATATGACTTGATCCCTTTGTGCTTCGGTACTATGTTTGTCCGAGGTATGATCGTCGGTATCCAATACCTAGTTCTTCCTCGTCTCCGACATAACATGTTTACTCGTCTGTGAATATTACATCTCTTGTGACCTAGTCACTTGCTTGCAAGCTATTGATGCAACACCACCGAGTGGGCCCAGAGTACCTATCCGTCACTCGGATTGACAAATCCCGCTCTGATCTATTTCATACTCCTCAACATATCTAGTTCGGAATACCCAAGATACACCTTTTCAGTTAACATATCTACTTCGGCCGCATTGCAGAATTGGATGCGGCGAATGAATTGGCTATTCTCATCAGATCGTCCAAAGATGTTATCTCCTAGCGTAGGAGCTTGTGCTTCAACAAAGACCCGTCCAAGCAGCCGTCAGTAAAGTACTGGATGGCTTGGATTTCATGAACTCCCTCGCAAGTGTTTCTGAGCTTGATCCACCGTTGAAGGTAATCGCGAAGGGGCTCGTCCTTTCTTTGTACAGAGTGCCAGATGCCGGGGCAAACCTGGGCGCTCATATGTACCCGAGAAATTTGGAAAAACGCATCCTAAAAATCCTTCCAGCAATTGATGCTATTGCTGGGAAAACTATTCAACCAGGACCGAGCTGAACCTTGAAGCATGAGCGGTGCATAGCGTACAGCTACGCGCCGACCACCTCCTTCGGTGCCGACTGCAGTCATATAATCGACCAGCCAATCTTCTGGCTTGACTGATCCATTGTACTGGGGGTGTCCCTGGGCAATGTGAAACCTTTGGGGAACTGCTCTTGCCGAATGCGCGGGCCAAAGCATGCTGGACCCGCTGGCACATCGTCTTCTGGTTGCTTATCCTGCTGCAACTGCTCGATTCGGTGCCTTGCATCATTGTCCGCGATTGCTCGGGGACCTAGACGCTGACTCATTGTCGGCCGGACTAACGCCGCCGGTTGCTCATTGCGCCTGCTGTTGACTGCTGGCTCATCCTTCCGACTGCCTCCTGCAGCCCCTTGATTTCTCCGACTGCGGTGCAAACTGCCATGCGGCGAAGATGCCTGCCTCTGCTGCCGAGGTGGAGCATTCAGCTGGTTTGCAACTCGCTGTTTCCCAAACTGATTTTGTGTCGGGACCCGGGGTTAGCGTATGCAAGTCCAGCTAAGACATAGTCATATGGAGAGCCGAGAACCGTACCCACTTGTCTAAGCAGGCAAGGCCAAGCACAAAACATTCTCAGAAAGCATCGTATGTGAGGGGTATCCCATCCAGGCCGGATGATCAACTGAGATGGGTCCTCATCGTCCGCACACAAGTCTAATGATATGGGTGATGAGCTCCCATATTTAAAGACAAGTCGCCTCAACCATACTATCGACTATCTCATAACTCTTACATAGACTTACTCCAGCCCGATCACTTAGTCGGGGTCTAGGGCGGGCTCGATCATACCACAAAGTGTGCACGAGACAGAGTCTCGAACAATCGCATCGCGATGCCCCAAGCTGCGCACATCTAAGGGCCACTTGGTGTATGAAAGACCGCCAGCCAGATCACAACTAAGGTCTCGAAAACCCATACAAAGACATGCATGTTATAAACATACACGCAGCACACATGCCTTGTATGAACAGTAGGTATCATTGCAATTCTCTACAAAGTATACATTTTTATTGATAACTCTTATAGAGTGCACACAGAGATCACAAACATGTGATCCAACATTACAACGCAAGCGGAAGCAAATTATGTCTTAGTACAGACAAGTTTAACAAATGGCTTAAGAAGCCTTATTTAAACACAAGCCCTCCACGAGGGAACCAGTCGTCTGACTGGGACTAGACTAGCTTGATCTTCAGTCGTCCAGCTCGATGAAGAAGCCACCTTCGGGGTCAGTGGTTTCATCTAAAACATAGATTAAGAAAACGTGAGTACAAAGTCGTAATCAGCAAGACTTACATAGGAGCTATACTACTCATGCATATGTATCAAGGTAAAGGTAGGTGGGGTTCACTTGCAGAAGTGCCAGCTTTGACTTGGCTAGTCCTGAACTACGAGTACCAGACTTGAGGTAAGAAGCGTACACGAGTCCACTACTTTCTCCAACCAATTACACCACTATGGTGCCTTCCTCGACTTCCCCACGAGAAAGCACGCCATAGCACTCACACTTATCTTGGTGTGTTTTAGAAGTATCCAGTTCAAGTTGTCTAATAATCAAGCTAAGCTTTCCAAGCAGTCCATAACCGCGGACGCGGCTATTCGAATAGTTTTGTTAACCCTGCAGGGGTGTACCGCTACACACACATGACCATCATTTACCGCCTTTGATCTCGACACCATTCAAGGGGTGCCAGCGAGGATGCTCACCACAACTGTTACCTCATAGCCGATCTAGTCCGAGAAAGCCGCCTACTTGGGTTGGCTACCACTATCGTGAACCCGGCCGGTTTACCGAAGTGGACCCAAGTGATGTGTGCGTGGTGCATAAGCCGGTCTCGGGTGAGCCGTTCTCTCACTTAGCATCCAGGCCACAAGCCTACCAGAACTCCAAACTATTGCGACATCTGGACATCGAAAGGGATGAGTTAGTAAGCTGAGAGGGGTCAGTGAGCCCAATGTGTGGTTGTACTCTTCATCTTGGATCACCACACAAGAACTCGGACTTAGGGCGGTGTTCAACGAGACAACCCACCGTGTACTCCTACACAGCCTCTCATCGTTCACCTTGTATTAGGGTAGATTCACCAACACTTATCTACCATCATCATCATGATCACTACCATCCTGACTCACATAACAGTATCATCATGGTATTACTCTAAGCATGCAATAAGCAGTAACAATTGCAGGGGCCACATGATATCAATCAACTCCTACATTTGCTAGGATTGTGGTTTGCTTACTACTGTGACAAAATGATAGGTCAGGCAAAGGAATGGGTTCATCTATGCGGTAGAAACGCATCATGGTAATCATCCTAAACAATGCATAAGCGAGACATGAGAGGGAAGTGGGATTTTATCGACATGATCAATGGGGGTTTGCTTGCCTTGCTGACGAGGTTCGGGTTCAGGGTCTTCAACGAAGGGGGCAGCCTCCTGCTCCGGTTCCACCTCTACTCGACAAACAACAAACAATGTAGCAAACTAAATACAATGCACAATCACATGATGGAAGGTTGAAACTTGATGTATATGCTTTGATGTGTGAAGCAATTCCATTTAAATGGAGTATATTGCAAATTGAATTGCAAATTCAAACTCCAATTTGAATTCAAACTTAGCCAAGTTACATGTGACATTGATTGATAAATTTGAATCATTTTGAAATGTGTATGATATGCCTCTGATGTGTAAGTGAAATGTAGCATGTTGCCATGGTTCAAGTTGCAAAAACTTTTGAATTGAATTTGATTTAATTCCATTTAAATCAAATAGCAAATGCTACGGATCCCATTTTAAAATCAACTCAAACAAAGTTGAAAGTTGGATATTTGGATAGCTTATTTTCTCCTGATCATTTTTCATATATTATTTTTCCAATTTGGAGTTAATATGAATTTTCTATGAATTTCCAAAGTTTGGGTTATTTTCTGGATTTTCTGGAATTTCTTTAATTCATTTCAATTTCTGGAAATTCATTTATGGCGACAGCATGACTTCATGCTGGCGTCAGGGGGGGCTGACATGGGGGGTCGGCCTGTCAGTGGTTGGGTTAATTTAATCCGGCTGTTTAATTTAACCAGTGGCTTAATTGAGCCACTGGGGCCCATTGTCAGTGACCTAGGGTCACTTAACCCGGGTGGGGTTAAGCCCTAATCATGGCCACGTCGGCGGGCCTGCCGGCGGCTAAACGCCGGCGTCACAGACGAGGCGGCGCTGCACGAGGAGGGTGCTCCCGGCCACCATTTGGCACGGGGAGAGCACGGGACGGCTCCTCGAGCTCGTCTGCGTCTCGTGGTGAACACGGGGGACCTTGGGGGGCACCGGAGCTGCGCCGGCGACGACCTTTGGCGGCGGCCGTGGCTTGGTTTAGAAGAAGTCGTCGACTCCGTGCATCAAAACGGACGGAAATCAGTGCGTTGAAACACTGGGGTGGAGGGGAACACTACGCGCACTCTGGATGAGACGGAGGAGCACAGGGGCGACCTCGGGCTCATCTATGGAGGAGGCCGTGCTCGGCTCTCATGGAAAAACGCAAATGAGAAGGAGAAAAACTCCGGGGCTGGTCGGGGAGGATGAAGAAGCTCACCCTGAAGCTGGCAGAGGAGTCAGGGAGGTCGGGGAGGTCGTGGTGGCGGCGAATTCGACGACGGCGACTTGCGGGTCCGGCGACTCCTCGATGAAGCTGGCGTCTTCTCCTGAGGCGCGCGGGCTCGATTGATTGAGGGGAACGGCGAAGACGCCTGCTGCGGTTCTCCTGGACACGGCGGCACGGCTCGGGGACGATGTTGGATGCGTGGACTCGGCGGCGTGCTCCACGGCGGTCCTCGGGCGGCGACGAAATCGAGCACGGGAGGAGGAGGAGGAAGCTCTGGAGGGGGGGAATGGATCGGGACGGGAGAGAGACGTCTCCAGGTGCGAGAAGGGGGCACGGGGAGGCCTGGAAGGTGCTCGGCGGCGACGTGTCGTCCACGGCTAGCTCGGTAGCATTCCACCGATCAGCTTGGAGGCGCGGGGCGGGGAAGAAGACCCAGCTGCCCCTCTGGGTCGGGTGGGCCGGATGGGCTGCTCTTGCATGGGCGCCAGGTAAGCTTTTCTTCTTCTTTTTCTGTTTTTATTTTCTGACATTTGTCTTGCTGTGCTAAAATAAATAGCTAGGCATTTTATTAAATGCTGAAATTTTTCATATGGGCTCATAATAATATAGACTATCCACTTATAAAGTTTCAACATTTTTAAAATTCAAATAATTTGAATCTTAACTCAAATAGGGGTTTTTAATTAATTCCAAGGCACTGTTTGAATATTTGAAAAATCCATGAGCATGGGGTGGGTCCCACATCACTTGATATGTGATCACACTAATTTATAAGACTTTTCAAAAATCTAACATGAATTTTTGGAGAAGAATTTTATCTGGCCTTTTGAATTAATTCATCTGGGGGGTTCCTTCTCCCATTTTGCTTTTGATTTTGGATTTCAAAGATTTCTTTTGAAATTTTAACATGATGCAAGAGACTTACTAACCGTAGCACATTACCTAACAGAGGTTTCTGACAACTTGCCCCCACTCAACAGAATCTCGTCCCGAGATTCAGAAGTCTGCGGGAGGAAGGAGGGATACTCGACACTGAGACGGTCTTCTCTTTCCCACGTAGCTTCTCTCTCAGAGTGGTGTGACCATTGCACTTTCAGAAATCTAATCTTCTGACGACGAGTGACACGCTCTGCGGAATCAAGAATACGAACGGGGTATTCTCGATAAGAAAGGTCATCTTGGAGATCAAGCGTTTCATGGTCGACTTCGCGGATAGGGTCCTTGAAGCAACGCCTGAGTTGGGACACATGGAATACATCATGTACTCGGGAAAGGTGCGGGGGTAGTTCAAGTTGGTAGGCAACTTCTCCACGTTTAGCAAGAATGCGGAAATGTCCGATGTAACGTGGGGCCAACTTGCCTTTGATACCGAAACGTTGGGTTCCCTTCAGAGGAGTAACCCGAAGGTAAGCCTTCTCATCCATATTGTAGCTCTCTTGCCTATGATGACGATCATAGTAGCTTTTCTGACGAGACTGGGCTTCTTTCAATTGATCACGAACAATGCGAACTTGCTCTTCTGCTTCCTTGATCATATCCGGTCCAAAGAATTTGCTTTCACCGGTTTCTGACCAGTTTAGTGGTGTTCGACATCGTCGTCCATATAGGAGTTCAAAAGGAGCCATGTTCAGACTAGATTGAAAACTATTGTTATAAGCAAATTCGGCGAATGGCAGAGACTTCTCCCAATTCTTTCCGAATGAGATAACACAAGCTCTGAGCATGTCTTCAAGAATTTGGTTAACCCTTTCGACTTGACCGCTAGACTGAGGATGGAAAGCTGTACTAAAGGAGAGATGAGTTCCCATAGCATTCTGAAAGCTTCCCCAAAATCTAGAGGTGAAAAGGCTATCGCGATCAGAATTGATCTCCAAAGGAACACCGTGAAGGGATACAATTCTAGAGATGTACAAGTCCGCTAACTGGCTAGCAGTTATAGACTCGCGAACCGGAAGGAAGTGAGCAACTTTGGAAAGCCTATCTATGACAACGAAGATGGCATTGTTTCCTTTCTGGGTTTTTGGAAAGCCGGTGATGAAGTCCATACCGACTTTGTCCCATTTCCACTCGGGAATAGACAAAGGTTGAAGTGTACCAGCAGGTCTTTGATGTTCTGCCTTAATGCGACGACAAACATCACATTGGGCAACAAATTGAGCAATGTCTCTCTTCATCCTAGTCCACCAAAATCTCTGGCGTAGATCTCGGTACATTTTTGTGCTACCGGGATGAATAGAGAGGGGTGTGTCACGGGCTTCTTTGAGGATGAGTTTCCTTAGTTCCCTATTCTTAGGTACTACCAAACAATTTCCAAAGAATACCGTTCCTTTACTATCTGTGGAGAAACATTTAGCAACTCCGCTAGCAATGTTCTCCTTGATCCGACGAACACCTCGTGCACGCCTTTGGGCAACTATTATTTGATCCTCAAGAGTTGGTTTCGCCACGAAGGTAGAAAGATAGCCATGAGGAACAAT
This sequence comes from Bromus sterilis, assembly GCA_950022295.1. Taxonomy (NCBI): domain Eukaryota; kingdom Viridiplantae; phylum Streptophyta; class Magnoliopsida; order Poales; family Poaceae; genus Bromus; species Bromus sterilis. Next base: position 273,265,199 of record OX465599.1, on the reverse strand, counting down.
CTCAAGATTAAGCTTGCGAAATTCCTCATGAAGAAGTGGTTGATACTGTTGTAACATGAGGTTGTTACAATACGACTTACGACTCAGTGCATCAACCATGACATTGGCTTTGCCTGGGGTGTAAGAAATTCCTACGTCGTAATCTTTTATCAACTCAATCCAGCGTCTTTGCCTGAGATTAAGATCTGGCTGGGTGAAAATGTATTTGAGGCTTTGGTGGTCGGAATAGATCTCACAACGATTACCAAGGAGGTAATGTCGCCAAGTTGTTAGGGCATGAAATACGGCAGCAAGTTCAAGGTCATGGGTAGGATAGTTCTCTTCATGTGGCCGCAACTGGCGTGAAGCATAAGCTACCACATGTCTATTTTGCAGAAGTATGCATCCTAACCCTTGCCGTGATGCGTCACAATAGATCTCGAAATCCTTTTTAGTGTCTGGAGGTGCAAGTACGGGTGCAGAAGTCAACCTTCTTTTTAGCTCTTGAAAGCTTTCCTCGCACTTGGGAGTCCATAGGAATTTCTTATCTTTCTTGAGGAGTTCAGTTAGAGGCTTTGCAACTTTAGAAAAGTTCTCGACGAAGCGACGGTAATAGCTGGCTAGGCCAAGAAAACTCCTAACTTGCTTAACCGATTCAGGTGGAGTCCAGTCAAGGACGGCCGGAACTCTCTCGGGATTCACAGCAATGCCTTTTGCAGAAATCACGTGGCCTAAGTAGGTCACTTCTGGTAGCCAAAATCCACACTTGGAGAATTTAGCATACAGGCGATGCTCTCTAAGTTTCATCAATACCAGCCTTAGGTGTTCGGCATGTTCTTCTTCGTTCTTCGAGTAGATGAGAATATCATCGAGATAAACCACAACAAATTTATCTAAGTACTCCATGAAGATCGAATTCATCATGCGTGAGAAAGTGGCGGGGGCATTGGTTAAACCAAAGGACATGACGGTGTACTCGTAAAGACCATAACGAGTAGTAAAATCCGTTTTGGGAATGTCCTCGTTTCGGATTTTGATTTGATGATAACCTAATCTCAAATCCATCTTAGAGAAGACAGAGGATCCTGCAAGTTGATCATAAAGATCATTGATCCTGGGCAGTGGGTACTTGTTCTTTATCGTCGCTAAATTTAGCGGGCGATAGTCTACGCACATCCTTTCTGTTCCATCTTTCTTCGTTACGAACAGAACGGGGCAACCCCATGGCGATGAGCTAGGGCGGATGAAGCCTTTTTCCAACAAAGCTTCCAGTTGGGTTTTAAGCTCAGCTAACTCACGTGGGGCCATTTTGTATGGGCGTCTAGAAATTGGTGCGGTTCCTGGGGCAAGATCCACTATAAACTCTACACATCTGTCGGGTGGCAAGGTTTAAGGGGTTGGATCTCTGGATAGCTTCCTAGAGGATGACCAAGGTTTACTAGGGGCTACAACAGATATGTCAGAGTAACAAAGTACCCCAACACTATGGTTAGTGTGGTTCTTCTGGCTAGAAGACATCTAAAGTGGGAGCAAGAGCTGCAAATGAATCACTATAGGTTCCTAGAGCAAACCTACATCAAACACTATAGAACTGTCGGGAATGCCACCTAGAAATCTTCTAAAAGGACAACCGAAAAGGAGGGAAGAATTTTGCAAATGCATCAGATTTTGAAGAAACCTGGAATGACTCGGACAGCATAACGGCTGTAATTGCAAGAAAAAGACAATTTCTTACAACATGGAAACAACACTTACATACGATGTAAGAAATCAGGAAGCATAACCACTCTAACAAACCGATCACAACTTTCCTACGGCTACAAGGAAGCAAACAACGAGATGTTCTAATCAGCCAGAGGAGAGCCTAGTCCTATCTTCCCGTAGAATAAGATGAGTGTCAGAACCCCAAAGTAGGTTTGTGTTTAACCTAGCTTGCATTTTTGCATCTTGAAAAAAATTGCAAAAGAAAAGGAAATGGGGAAAAGAAAAGCCCTAAATGAATTAAATAAAAAGGCCAGAAATAAATCTTTTTCCAAAAATCTTTTGGATGTTTTGAAAAATCCTAAAAATGAGTGGGATCATTTTTAAAGTGATTTGGGATTAATCCCATGCTCATAGATTTTTCAATAATTCAAATAGTGGCTTGGAAATTAAATCATTTGTCTATTTGAATTGAAATTCAAATAAATTGAATTTCAAAAATACCCAAAACTTGGGGTTGACTTCTATATAGTCACCTAGGTTTTATAAAAATGTTTGGGGAATTTTATAAATGCCCTAGTTATTTATTTTAAATGGGCAAAACAAAGAACAGAAAGAAAAATAAAAAGAAAAACAACAGAGACTTACCCCTCGCCCACGGGCGAAGCCCACCTAGCCTTCTAGCCTAGCCGGCCCAGCCCGCCAGGGGGACCTCCCCTGTCGTCTTCCTTCCCTGGCCCCGATGGTGCTCGGTGGCGTGCATGCGCCGGCCGCCTCACCACCTCCTGCTCCTCCCCCCCTCTTTCCTTCGCGCTGGACGACGCCTGGAGACTCCAGGTCCTTCTTCCCCCCTCTCCCAGTTCATCCCTCGCGCTCTCTCGCCGTTTCCGCGCCACCCCCGAGAGCTCACCGGAGCGGCCACCATGCGCCCGCATGGCCACCGGCTCCCTTCCGTCGAACCAAGATGTCCAGGAGCTTCAGCGCCCTCGCCTTCGTCTAGCTGCAGTGCCAATCGAGCTCAAGCCGCGCTGGAGAAGACGCCATCTTTAAGGATTCGCCGCCGGCCGCCGCCAACTCCGACGAGGAATTCGTCGCCCACAGGACCTCCCCAGCCCCGCCGTCCCCTTCATCGTGTTCCCGGTGAGCTGCTGGAGCGAACCCCCCTCCACGTTCTTCTTCTCGAGCCGTGCATCGCCGTCCGCCATGGTCAGTGACCCCGGCCGCCACCCCTCGTCGTCGTAGCCATGGCCAGGGGCCTCCTCGAGGTCCCCCGCTTGCTCCAGGAGACGCGCGACGTCGCGGGCTTCCTCCCAGTGCCCTCCCCTCCTTCTCCTGTGGCCGGAATGGCCACTCCGGCAACCCTCCGCCGTGCCCAGTGGCACCGGCGGCTAACCGCCGACGGGCCGGGTTAATTAGCACCTAAACCGACCCCTAACCCTCCGCTCTCTCGCTGACAAATGGGCCCCAGGCCACTAATTAAACAGGGTTTAGTTTTAAACATAACCAATTAACCACTGAGGCTGACAGGTGGGGCCGCCCTGTCAGTTGACTGGTCAACCCTGGCGTCAGCATGACCTAGTGATGACGCAGTAAAAGATTAAATCAATTTAATTTAATTCAGTAAATTCCAGAAATTGGCTGAAACTTTGAAAAATCATAGAAAATTCATTTTAACTCCAAATTCAACATATAATATATGAAAAATTATCAGGAGAAAATCCTCTATCCAAATATCCAACTTTCAGCTATGTTGGAGTTGATCTTAAAAAGGGATCAGTAGCTTTTGCTATTTGATTTAAATGGAATTATTTCAAATTCAATTCAATTGCTATTCCAACTTCAAACTTTGAAATGCATCACACATCACTTGTACTTCAGAAGCATTTCACACATATTGATACCTTGGTTTACAATGAACAAATTTTAGCAAATGCAAGTTGACCAAATTTGAATAACATTTGAAGTTTGAATTTGAATTTACTTTTCAAATCAACTTCAATTAAAATGTGGCAATTCAAACATAGGTCACATCAGCACCTTGCCATGCTTTGTTTTACATATTGTTTGTGCATTGTATTATTTTGATTGTGCTTTACTTCCAGTGCTTCGGTGATTGCATCTTCTCGGTAGAGTTGATCTCGGAGACGAGTTCAACCTCACGTCAGAAGAGTGATACCTCGTGATCGTCAGCAAGGCAAGCAGCCCCCCCTTTGATCATGTCTATAAAATCCCAGTTCCCTCTCATTCTCGCAAATGCATGTTTAGGATGTCATCATGATACGTTCTACCGCTAGTTGAACCCATTCCTTTGCATGACCTATCATTTTTGTCACAGTAGTAAGCAAACCACAATCCTAGCAGATGTAGGAGTTGGTTGATATCATGTGGCCCCTGCAACTGTTATAGCTTATTGCATGCTTAGAGTTGTTACCTGAGGCTACTTTGATGTGAGTCGGGATGGTAGTGATCATGTGAATGATGGTGGTAACGTGTTGGTGAATCTACCCTAAACAAAGGTGAACGATGAGAGGCTGTGTAGGAGTACACAGTGGGTTGTCTCGTTGAACACTGCCTTAGGCCCGAGTTCTTGTGTTGTTATCCAAGACTAAGAGTACGACCACACATTGGGCTCACTGACCCCTCTCGGCCTAGTACCTCACCCCGTACCAGTCCAGGAGTTGCAAGTAGTTCGCCCTTTAACGATCTCAAGCAGGTGGAACCAAGGTAAGTGGTTGGCGTAGGTTGTGGGCACGTTGAATCAAGTGATCATGATCGAGTTGAGCTTGATGGCGGTCACACAACGTTTGAGTCCGCATCGGAACAATCGGCCGGATTCCGATCGTGGTCCCAACTCAAATAGGCGACTCCCTAGGACTAGAGATGGTGCCGTGAGTGAAGTGTCGTGGCAGCATCCTCGCCGGTACTCACTTGAAGGGTCCATCCCCAGGCGGTAACTGATGAAGCGTGTGTGTAGCAGTACACCCCTGCAGGGTTAATGAACTATTCGAATAGCCGTGTCCGCGGTTATGAACTACTTGGAGACCTTTACTTGATCATAGATAACTTGAACCGGATACTTCTAAAGCACACCAAGATAAGTGTGAGTGCTATGGCGTGCTTCCTCGTGGGGAAGTCGAGGAAGGCACCATAGTGGAGTATTGGTTGGAGACTGTTACTTGGACTCGTGTACGTTCTTACCTCTCTCTGGTACTCATAGTTCAGGATTAGCCAAGTCAAAGCTGGCACTTCTGCAAGTGAAACCCCACCTCCCTTTGCCTTGATACATGTGCATGAGTAGCATAGTTCCTATGTAAATCTTGCTGAGTACGACTTTGTACTCACGTTTGCTTATTCTATGTTTTAGAGACGAGACCACTGACCCTGATGGTGGCCTCTACCTCGAGCTCGACGTGGACCAATGTCGTATAGTTCCAGGCAGCAGCCTGTGCCCTTTGGAGGTTCGTTGTACTTTTCTTTCAGGCTTCTTAAGCCATTTGATAAACTTGTCTTTACTAAGACATAATTTGCTTCCGTTGATGTTTGATGTAATGTTGGATCACATCCATGTGATCTCTGCTTGTAATACAACTACTATGTCTGCTCTGTTTAGCAGAAGTTATAAAGACTATGAGTTTGTAGAGTTCATGTTGTGATTACCTGCTGTTTACACTGGACATGTATGCTGCGTGTATGATTATAACATGCATGTCTTAGTGTGGGGTTCGATAGCTTAGTTGTGTTCTTGCCGGCGGTCTTTTATACACCAAGTGGCCCTTAGATGTGCGCAGCTTGGGGCATCGCGATGCGATTGCTCGTGACTCTGTCACGTGGCACACTTTGTTGTATGATCGAGCCCGCCCGAGATCCCGACTAAGTGATCAGGCTGGAGTAAGTCTATGTAAGGGTTATGATTCAATCGATAACATGGTTGAGGCGACTTGTCTGTGAATATGGGATTCACCACCCATATCATTAGACTTGTGTGCGGACGATGAGGACCCATCTCAGTTGATCATCCGGCCTGAATGGGATGCCCCTCACGTTCGATGCTTACCGAGAACGTTCTGTGCTTGGCCTTGTCTGCTTAGACAAGTGGGTACGGTTCTCGGCTCTCCATGTGATTGTATTATGACTGGAATTACATACGCTAACCCCGGGTCCCGACAATGAGGGTGACTCAGAACTCAGAACGAAGGGGGTAAGGAGAAAAAAGAAGCCTTACGTTGTTCCCTTATATACCCAGAGTAACTATATAACTATAGCAAGCTAGACTCGACTTCGGCCAAGGCTGCTAGTCCTACAGTCAGTCCTGTTCTGATACCAAGTCTGTCGGGACCCGGGGTTAGCGTATGAAAGTCCAGCTAAGACATAGTCATATGGAGAGCCGAGAACCGTACCCACTTGTCTAAGCAGACAAGGCCAAGCACAGAACGTTCTCGGAAAGCATCGTACGTGAGGGGTATCCCATCCAGGCCGGATGATCAACTGAGATGGGTCCTCATCGTCCGCACACAAGTCTAATGATATGGGTGATGAGCTCCCATATTTAAAGACAAGTCGCCTCAACCATACTATCGACTATCTCATAACTCTTACATAGAATTACTCCAGCCCGATCACTTAGTCGGGGTCTAGGGCGGGCTCGATCATACCACAAAGTGTGCACGAGACAGAGTCTCGAACAATCGCATCGCGATGCCCCAAGCTGCGCACATCTAAGGGCCACTTGGTGTATGAAAGACCGCCAGCCAGATCACAACTAAGGTCTCGAAAACCCATACAAAGACATGCATGTTATAAACATACACGCAGCACACATGCCTTGTATGAACAGTAGGTATCATTGCAATTCTCTACAAAGTATACATTTTTATTGATAACTCTTATAGAGTGCACACAGAGATCACAAACATGTGATCCAACATTACAACGCAAGCGGAAGAAAATTATGTCTGAGTACAGACAAGTTTAACAAATGGCTTAAGAAGCCTTATTTAAACACAAGCCCTCCACGAGGGAACCAGTCGTCTGACTGGGACTAGACTAGCTTGATCTTCAGTCGTCCAGCTCGATGAAGAAGCCACCTTCGGGGTCAGTGGTTTCATCTAAAACATAGATTAAGCAAACGTGAGTACAAAGTCGTACTCAGCAAGACTTACATAGGAGCTATACTACTCATGCATATGTATCTAGGTAAAGGTAGGCGGGGTTTCACTTGCAGAAGTGCCAGCTTTGACTTGGCTAGTCCTGAACTACGAGTACCAGACTTGAGGTAAGAAGCATACACGAGTCCACTACTTTCTCCAACCAATTACACCACTATGGTGCCTTCCTCGACTTCCCCACGAGAAAGCACGCCATAGCACTCACACTTATCTTGGTGTGTTTTAGAAGTATCCAGTTCAAGTTGTCTAATAATCAAGCTAAGCTTTCCAAGCAGTCCATAACCGCGGACGCGGCTATTCGAATAGTTTTGTTAACCCTGCAGGGGTGTACCGCTAAACACTCATGACCATCATTTACCGCCTTTGATCTCGACACCATTCAAGGGGTGCCAGCGAGGATGCTCACCACAACTGTTACCTCATAGCCGATCTAGTCCGAGAAAGCCGCCTACTTGGGTTGGCTACCACTATCGTGAACCCGGCCGGTTTACCGAAGTGGACCCAAGTGATGTGCGCGTGGTGCATAAGCCGGTCTCGGGTGAGCCGTTCTCTCACTTAGCATCCAGGCCACAAGCCTACCAGAACTCCAAACTATTGCGACATCTGGACATCGAAAGGGATGAGTTAGTAAGCTGAGAGGGGTCAGTGAGCCCAATGTGTGGTTGTACTCTTCATCTTGGATCACCACACAAGAACTCGGACTTAGGGCGGTGTTCAACGAGACAACCCACCGTGTACTCCTACACAGCCTCTCATCGTTCACCTTGTATTAGGGTAGATTCACCAACACTTATCTACCATCATCATCATGATCACTACCATCCCGACTCACATAACAGTATCATCATGGTATTACTCTAAGCATGCAATAAGCAGTAACAATTGCAGGGGCCACATGATATCAATCAACTCCTATATTTGCTAGGATTGTGGTTTGCTTACTACCGTGACAAAATGATAGGTCATGCAAAGGAATGGGTTCATCTATGCGGTAGAAACGCATCATGGTAATCATCCTAAACAATGCATAAGCAAGACATGAGAGGGAAGTGGGATTTTATCGACATGATCAATGGGGGTTTGCTTGCCTTGCTGACGAGGTTCGGGTTCGGGGTCTTCAACGAAGGGGGCAGCCTCCTGCTCCGGTTCCACCTCTACTCGACAAACAACAAACAAGGTAGCAAAGTAAATGCAATGCACAATCACATGATGGAAGGTTGAAACTTGATGTATATGCTTTGATGTGTGAAGCAATTCCATTTAAATGGAGTATATTGCAAATTGAATTGCAAATTCAAACTCCAATTTGAATTCAAACTTAGCCAAGTTACATGTGACATTGATTGATCAATTTGAATCATTTTGAAATGTGTATGATATGCCTCTGATGTGTAAGTGAAATGTAGCATGTTTCCATGGTTCAAGTTGCAAAAACTTTTGAATTGAATTTGATTTAATTCCATTTAAATTCAAGTTGCCATGCTTCATGTTGCCAGTGGCATCCCAGCGCCGCCGGACGCTCGCCCTCCAACCGGCCTCTGGCCGCGCTCTGATCACCGGCCTCCGTGCTGCTCCCGGGTCTCTGCGTCGTTCGCCGCCGCTCCCCGCCCTGGCTCCGCGCCTTGCCTCGCCCCTGGCTGCACTCCTCCCAGCCGCCCGCGTCCGTTCCACGGCCTCCGCGCCGCTGGTCGCGCCCCTCGCATGGTGGAGGCCTTTGTACAAGCGATGGTCGTAGGCTCGCATGATGTGGCCCAGACCGGCGAGCCAAGCCGACGCCCAGCGGTGCACAAGCCCTTGCGGCCATGGTGGTATTCACCGGAGGAATCCCAATCAGGAACCGCTCATGACAGAGATAGAGAATCTTATCTTTTCGCAAGTTTTACACTTTAGTCCTTGCGGCTTTACCTATTTTTGAATAGATCGAAAGTTGTGTTAATCGTGATTTTTGGGTTAATTCTAGCAGTGATTTTATTTCTGTTTTAGAACAATACATTTGTTTATGTCATGTTCAATGTGTTTGCTCTCTAGCGATCCCTATAACATGTCCATTTGATATGACAACAATCTCACTGCGATTAAGATTAGTTCTTCTCACAATATATTAATTCACTTGGATGAATTATCTTACAATTTGATAGAAAGACCATCTTATTTAATTTGTGGTCTACACAATTCAAGTTTTTTTCTTGAGCATCAAATTTGCAACGTTATTACACCATATACAAATGGTACACCAATTTTATTTTGCAATTGAGATTCATTTTCTTGCAAAATAAATATTAATTCATCATCAATTAAGTCTGAAAATTCTCGAGAGGCACAAAATTGACTTAATTCGAATAGAATTAATATGCAAAATTAAATATCAATTCACCATCAATTAAGTCCAAAAATGCTTGCAAAGCACAAAATTAACTTAATTCAAATTGAATTGATATGCAAAAATTGTTATCTCAAATTTCTATACGGAATCAGAAGATAAAGTGGCATCTACTGCGCAATATGCAGATTATCCACAATTACTATAAGGTCTACATTTTGTCAAAATTGACATTATGACTACCTTCTTAGTGTTCTTCCATACATTTTAATCATATAATAACATAATGTACTAAGACGAAGACATCGATTGACTATAGTCAGATTATGTTTCTTAATACTGCGAGATATACCTCATAATAGATGTCATTATCTCCAAAGTGTTATCATAGATGATTTGAGATCTACATTCAAGTCTTCACTTGAACTCAGAACTTTGCAAAATTATATTACAACATTACCATGATGAGTTCTAATTTACTGACAAGTAAATAAATAAAAAGTCTATGGTTTGAACTCCATGTAATCCAAGATGTCCATAATTCGATGAGAGAACTCTCGGCGGTCACAAGTAAATCTACATGACATATGGATGTTAAGGTCAACAATGTGTCTCATGGAATTATAGCGGCACTTCAACCACCTCATGGTGCATGCCCCGCTAGCAAATCAAAAGTATGAGTCTACATGTGGCAAGTTATCAATAAGGTATGAACATCATGAGGCAATCATCTTTCCTAAAGCAAATCATGATTAAATATATCTCCGACTCCAAGGTTTAAACCCGTGGGATGTCAGATCCCTCTGTTAGGTATGTGCTAGGGTTAGCTAGTACCTTTGCATCATGTCAAAATTTCAAAAGAAATCTTGGAAATCAAATTCAAAATCAAAATGGGAGAAGGAACACCCCCCAGATGAATTATTTCAAAAGGCCAGATAAAAATATTTTCCAAAAATTCATGTTAGAGTTTTGAAAAGTCTTATAAATGAGTGTGATCACATATCAAGTGATGTGGGACCCACCCCATGCTCATAGATTTTTCAAATATTCAAACAGTACCTTGGAATTAAAGAAATCCCCCTATTTGATTTAAAATTCAAATCATTTGAATTTTAAAAATGTTGAAAGTTTATGAGTGGCTAGTCTATATTATTAAGAGGCCATGTAAAAGTTTTCAGCATTTAATAAAATGGTTTGGTATTTTTATCAGAGCCAAAACAAATTACAGAAAAAGAAAGGAAAGATTAAACAGAGGAAAAAGGAAAAAACTTACCTCCCGCCAGGGGCGAGGCCCACCTCTCCAGCCGGCCCAGCCCACCTGGACCCTCTCCTGTCGTCTTCCTCCCCGCGCCCCCAAGGTGCTCGGTGGAAAGCCACCGACGCCACCGACGCCACCGCGACGCCCCGCAGCCCTCCACCTGCCTCCCCAGCCGCCTTCTAGCGTCGTGGAGAACCCCCGTGCTCATCCACTTCTTTCCCCCCCCCCTGGAACCCTCTTCCTCCTCTCTCCCGTGCGAAACCAGCGAAGACCCGAGCGCCCCGTAGCTCGCCGCCGTGCGCCACCGCGGCCACTGGCCTCCACTCGTCGCCCCAGCTTGTCCAGGACGTCCGCCATCGCTGTCTTCATCACCGTGGCCGATCAATTGGACCGAGGAGCCCCCGTGGACGACGCCAGCCTCACCGAGAGCTCGCCGGACCCGTGAGTCGCCGTCGTCAAATTCTCCGGTTACACAGCGTCCCCGGCCTCACCGTCTTCTCCATTAGCTTCAGGGTGAGCTTCCTCACCTTTCCCCTAAGTTTGTAGCGCCTCGTTTGCCCCACAACCGAATCCGCCATGGATCCCGAGCAAGGTCGCCGCCATGGTCGTCGACCTCCTCGCTCCAGTGCTTGTCATGGACTCCCAGTGCACGCGTTTGACTTCCGCGTGTGCCAGCTTGCGAACGCAACCAAGAACGCCTCAAACCGTGCTCCCTAGCCTCGGCTACGACCTCGCCGCCGTTCTGCTGCCGCCGGAGTCGTCGCCGTCGTCGCTCTCGACCACCCCGAGGACCCCCGTTGCCTCCAAACGATGCGCGAGACGTTGCTGAGTCGAATGGACTTCTCCCCGTGCTCTCCCGTGGCCTCTAGCTCACTCCGGCGACCACGCCGCCGTGCCCGTGCCACCGGCGGCTAACCGCCGGCGAGTTAACCCTAACCCACCCCTAATCACACCCTAAACCCACTGACTACTGGGCCCCAGCCCCTAATCCCTCTGTTAATTAAATTTTAACCACGGGTTTAACCCTACAGAGGCTGACCAGTGGGACCCCTTGTCAGTTTGACTCGGGTCAAACCCCCTGACGTCATGCTGATGTCACAGTGACGCAGTAAATGAATTTCCAAAAAAGAAAAATAGTATAATAAATCCAGAAATTCCAGAAAATACCCCAAACTTTGGAAATTCATAGAAAATTCATATTAACTCCAAATTGGACAAATAATATATGAAAAATGATCAGTAGAAAATTATCTTTCCAAATATGCAACTTTCAACTCTGTTTGAGTTGAATTTAAAATGGGACCAGTAGCATATGTCATTTGCTTTATTTGAATTTAATTCAAATTCAAACCAAATGATTTTGCCACTTGGACCATGGATTTATGATGCAAATCAACCACACTTCAGAGGCATATAATACACATTTGAAGTTAATTCAAATTGATCAAACTATATCATATATAACTTGATTAAGGTTGAATTCAAATGTGGAATTTGAATTTGCATTTAAAAATGCAATATATTCCACTTAAATGGAATTGCCTCACACATCAAAACTTATACTCCAAGCTTTAACACTATATCATGTGCTTGAGCATTGCATTCATATTGATTGCTACTTTGTGCTTTGTTTGCCGAGTAGAGGTGGAACCGGAGCAAGAGGTCACCCCCTTCGCTGAAGATCCAGAACCCGAACCTCGTCAGCAAGGCAAGCAAACCCCCATTGATCATGTCGATAAAATCCCACTTCCCTCTCATGTCTCGCTTATGCATTGTTTAGGATGATCACCATGTTACGATTCTACCGCATAGATGAACCCATTCCTTTGCATGACCTATCATTTTGTCACAGTAGTAAGCAAACCACAATCCTAGCAACTGTAGGAGTTGTTTGATATCATGTGGCCCCTGCAATGTTACTGCTTATTGCATGCTTAGTATGATACCATGTTGTTACTGTGATGTGAGTCGGGATGGGAGTGATCATGTTGATGATGGTAGAAAAGTGTTGGTGAATCGAACCTAATACAAGGTGAACGATGAGAGGCTGTGTAAGAGTACACGGTGGGTTGTCTCGTTGAACACCGCCCTAAGTCCGAGTTCTTGTGTGGTGATCCAAGATGAAGAGTACAACCACACATTGGGCTCACTGACCCCTCTCAACTTATTAACTCATCCCTTTCGATGTCCAGATGTCGCAGTAGTTCGGAGTTCTGGTAGGCTTGTGGCCTGGATGCTAAGTGAGAGAACGGCTCACCCGAGACCGGCTTACGCACCACGCACACATCGCTTGGGTCCACTTCGGTAAACCGGCCGGGTTCACGATTGTGGTAGCCAACCCAAGTAGGCGGCTTTCTTGGATTAGATAGGCTATGAGGTAACAGTTGTGGTGAGCATCCTCGCTGGCACCCCTTGAATGGTGTCGAGATCAAAGGCGGTAAATGATGATCATGTGTGTGTAGCGGTACACCCTTGCAAGGTTAACAAAACTATTCGAATAGCCGCGTCCGCGGTTATGGACTACTTGGAAAGCTTAGCTTGATTATTAGATAACTTGAACCGGATACTTCTAAAACACACCAAGATAAGGGTGAGTGCTATGGCGTGCTTTCTCGTGGGGAAGTCAAGGAAGGCACCATAGTGGTGTAATTGGTTGGTGAAAGTAGTGGACTCGTGTACGCTTCTTACCCCAAAGTCTGGTACTCGTAGTTCAGGACTAGCCAAGTCAAAGCTGGCATTTCTGCAAGTGAACCCCACCTCCCTTTACCTTGATACATGTGCATGAGTAGTATAGCTCCTATGTAAGTCTTGCTGAGTACGACTTTGTACTCACCTTTGCTTAATCTATGTTTTAGATGATGCCACTGACCCCGATGGTGGCTTCTTCATCGAGCTGGACGACTGAAGTTAAGCTAGTCTAGTCCCAGTCAGCAGACTGGTTCCCTCGTGGAGGGCTTTGTGTTTGAATAAGGCTTCTTAAGCCATTTGTTAAACTTGTCTGTACTCAGACATAATTTGCTTCCGTTCTGTGTTGTAATGTTGGATCACATGTACGTGATCTCTGTTTGTACTCTATAAGAGTTATAAATAAAATGTACACTTTGTAGAGAATTGCAATGGTACCTGCTGTTCATACAAGGCATGTGTGCTGCGTGTATGTTTATAACATGCATGTTTTGTATGGGTTTTCGAGACCTTAGTTGTGTTCTGGCTGGCGGTCTTTCATACACCAAGTGGCCCTTAGATGTGCGCAGCTTGGGGCATTGCGATGCGATTGCTCGAGACTCCGTCTCGTGCACACTTTGTGGTATGATCGAGCCCGCCCTAGACCCCGACTAAGTGATCGGGCTGGAGTAAGTCTATGTAAGAGTTTTGAGATAGTCGATAGTATGGTTGAGGCGACTTGTCTTTGGATATGGGAGTTCACCACCCATATCATTAGACTTGTGTGCGGACGATGAGGACCCATCTCAGTTGATCATCCGGCCTGGATGGGATGCCCCTCACGTATGATGCTTTCCGAGAATGTTCAGTGCTTGGCCTTGTCTGTTTAGACAAGTGGGTGCGGTTCTCGGCTCTCCATATGACTATGTCTTAACTGTACTTGCATACGCTAACCCCGGGTCCCGACAGACTTGGCATCAGAGCAGGACTGACTGTAGGACTAGTAGCCTTGGCCGAAGTTGAGTCTAGCTTGCTGTAGTTATATAGTTACTCTGGGTATATAAGGGAACAACGTAAGGCTTCATTTTTCTCCTTACCCCCTTCGTTCTGAGTTCTGAGTCACCCTCATCTTACTCTACGGGAAGATAGGACTAGGCTCTCCTCTGTCTGTTTAGCACATCTCGTTGATTGCTTCCTTATAGCCGTAGGAAAGTTGTGTCCAGGTTCTCCTAGCATTGTTGTAATGCTGATTTCTTACATCGTATTATGTAAGTGCTGTTTGCATATTGAAAGAAATTGTCATTTCTTACAATTACAGCCGTTATGCTGTCCGAGTCATTCCAGGTTTATCTCATAATCTGATGCATTTGCAAACTCCTTTCTGTTTCAGATGGCAGATCTTCCCCCTCGGCAGATTGTTCGTTTGACCAGGTGCCTCGGTGTGCGTGGCCATCCCGCCACGTTGATCGAGATGATGTCCTATGTGGGATATCGATGGTACCCTGAGTACACCATCGAGGAGCAGTTCCACGACTTCAACCAGACGCAGTTCCACTGCATTTTCCGGATCTACCCGCACCACGTTGGAGTCACCCAGCCTATCCACTTTGTACATGGCATCGGAGTTACCGAGAACATGGCTGTGCAGGATGCTGCATATTCATGTATTACACTGCTGAGAGAGGAGCACACTTTGCTGAGAGAGACTTCATTCCGCTATATCCCTGCTGCACTTCCAGGAGAAGAGGGATATTACACCGGACTCTACTCAGATCACTCTGCAGAGGATCCAGCACTTCAGGTGACTGCTAGGTTTGCTAGTGACAGAGATCGTGATGCACGCGCTCTCCGTTTTGAGCTCCACGCCACCCGTGTTCGTCTGTACCGAGCACTGACGCTCTTGGCACCTTTTGTGAGCGTGGGATCAGTGGACTACGATGCGATCTATCCAGTGAGGACCCAGATGCCTTCTCGAGTTGCTTGGCCCGAGATTGGAGGAATTTTTCCACCCCGTGGTCCTTTGCTTCCACCCTACGCTGGACCTAGGCCCCATCCTTGCCCAAATGGATATCAGGGTCCACAAGCCTCCGTGTTTTCCGATGGTCACCTCCAGCTACCGGGATACGCGGGTAACTTCTATGAGGATTACTATGGAGATGGAGATGAGTGAGACCGCCTGTGGTCTTACTTAGTGAGGATGTAGTAGTATCCTAGTATATTGTAAGCAAGGTGTCTAAGTTCCAGAGGCTTAGATAAATAATGTATAGGAAGTCAGAGTGCCTCTGAAGGATGTATCATCTTCATCACGTTTGTATTAGCTTAGTGCTTGTACTAAAACAATGTATGGTTTGTATGACAGCTTGTGAATATATGGCTTGTATGCTTTATCACCATGTTGTCAAGATGATTACTTCCTTTGCTCTGTAATCCTTCCAGTACTTCAATACCTTGATTAGTCTCTTGAAATCAACTCTGTTTGACTTTGGATTTTTCACCTTCAGGATGTCTCAAGGAACCCGTGGCCAGGTTGGTCGTAACCAAGGTCGTGGGAACAACCAGGAGGAAGACAACCTTCCACCCCCACCCACGATGGCCCAAGTTCTGATGGAGGTCGAGAGGAACCGTCGTGACTCTCACCACCTGTTGGAAGTCATCGCACGCAACACCACTCAACAGCGCATTGAGCTGGTGTCTCTGAACGACTTCATCCGGCTTCATCCCCCGGTTTTCAGTTACTCCACCGAGCCCCTTGACGCCGATGACTGGCTCCGCAGCATCGAGAGGAAGCTCCAAGCAGGCCATGTTGCAGATGGCGACAAGGTCAATTATGCCACCTATCACCTTGAAGGTGCAGCAAGCTCTTGGTGGGAGAATTTTCTGAATATGCGCCCAGTTGGACCACCAGCATCTTGGGAGGAGTTCTGCACGTCCTTCCGCGAGCACCACATTCCCAAGGGTCTCATGGACCGCAAGCGTGAGGAATTCTGTAACCTCACTCAAGGCAGAAGAACAGTTGACGAGTTCAGTCGTGAGTTCAACCGACTTGCTCGTTATGCAACTGAGGAAGTCTCCACCGACTCCAAGAAACAAGAGAGGTTCCGTCGTGGCCTCAATAGTGGACTCCGTCGCGAGCTCAACCTTCATGATTTTGCCACATTCCAGGTCCTTGTCAACAAGGCCATCAAGGCAGAGGACATGAACACCCCCAATGATTTCCGCAAACATCCTAGAGATGACAGTTCATCCAGTTCTGGCTCCCAGAAGCGCAAGATCTGGATCCCCAATAGCATGTTCCGCCAGAACAACCCACCGAGGCCATCCTATGTGGCGCCTCGTTCACCCACCCAGTTCCACCCAGCTCCACGCACTGTTTTCGGAGCTTGTTACAAGTGTGGTCAGGCAGGCCACTATTCTCGCGAGTGTCCCCAGAACCAGCTCCAACACCAGAATGCTCCACCACGTGCCGGAGGCAACAACAACAACAATGGTCGTGGCAAGCCACCCCAGAAGGTCTACACTGCCAAAACCGCTCCTCCCGCCACTCGTGGACGTTTGAACCAGGTTGCCGCTGAAGAGACTGACGACACCACTGACGTCATTCTTGGTACGCTCCTAGTCAATTTTGTTCCTACTTCCGTTCTTTTCGACCCAGGAGCATCTCATTCATTCATGTCGGAAAGTTATGCACTTCGTCATGAGTTACCCTTTGTTGAATTGTCCACCCCGATGGTTATTCAAACTCCAGGGTCAAGATGGCAAACTAATAGAGTGAGCCATGGTAATCAAATTGCAATTGAGGGTTTAGTATTCCTTGCTTCACTCATAGCCCTCAAGTCTTCAGACATTGATGTCATCCTTGGCATGGATTGGCTATCAAGACAAAATGCCTACCTGGATTGCAAAGGCAAATCCGTGAAACTCACCCACCCTTCGGGCAAAACCATCAGCTATACCTCACCCAGAACAAGAACCCAAGTGCATTCTTTGAATGTACTTCCCCTTCCCGAACTTGAAGATATTCCGGTGGTTCGTGACTTCCCGGATGTCTTTCCTGAAGAGCTGCCGGGCATGCCACCCGACAGATGTGTAGAGTTTATAGTGGATCTTGTTCCAGGAACCGCACCAATTTCCAAACGCCCATATAAAATGGCCCCACATGAGTTAGCTGAGCTAAAAACCCAACTTGATGCTTCGTTGGCAAAAGGCTTCATCCGCCCTAGCTCATCGCCATGGGGTTGCCCCGTTCTGTTCGTAAAGAAGAAAGATGGAACAGAAAGGATGTGCGTAGACTATCGCCCGCTAAATTTAGCGACGATAAAGAACAAATACCCACTGCCCAGGATCAATGATCTTTATGATCAACTTGCAGGATCCGCTGTCTTTTCCAAGATGGATTTGAGATTAGGTTATCATCAGATCCGAATCCGAAACGAGGACATTCCCAAAACGGCTTTTACTACTCGTTATGGTCATTACGAGTACACCGTCATGTCCTTTGGTTTAACCAATGCCCCCGCCACATTCTCACGCTTGATGAATTCGATCTTCATGGAGTACCTAGATAAATTTGTTGTGGTTTATCTTGATGATATTCTCATCTACTCGAAGAACGAAGGAGATCATGCCGAACACTTAAGGCTAGTATTGATGAAGCTTAGAGAGCATCGCCTGTACGCTAAATTCTCCAAGTGTGAATTCTGGCTACCAGAAGTGACCTACTTAGGCCACGTGATTTCTGCAAAAGGCATTGCTGTGAATTCCGAGAGAGTTCAGGCCGTCCTTGACTGGACTCCACCTGAATCGGTTAAGCAAGTTAGAAGTTTTCTTGGCCTAGCCAGCTATTGTCGTCGCTTCGTCGAGAACTTTTCTAAAGTTGCAAAGCCTCTAACTGAACTCCTCAAGAAAGATAAGAAATTCTTATGGACTCCCAAGTGCGAGGAAAGCTTTCAAGAGCTAAAAAGAAGATTAACTTCTGCACCCGTACTTGCACCTCCAGACACCAAAAGAGATTTCGAGATCTATTGTGACGCATCACGGCAAGGGTTAGGATGCATACTTCTGCAAGATCGACATGTGGTAGCTTATGCTTCACGCCAGTTGCGGCCACATGAAGAGAACTATCCTACCCATGACCTTGAACTCGCTGCCGTAGTTCATGCTCTAACAACTTGGCGACATTACCTCCTTGGTAATCGTTGTGAGATTTATTCCGACCACCAAAGCCTCAAATATATTTTCACCCAGCCAGATCTTAATCTCAGGCAAAGACGCTGGATTGAGTTGATAAAAGATTACGACGTAGGAATTTCTTACACCCCAGGCAAAGCCAATGTCATGGCTGATGCACTAAGTCGTAAGTCGTACTGTAACAACCTCATGTTGCAGCAGTATCAACCACTTCTTCATGAGGACTTTCGCAAGCTCAACCTTGAAATTGTTCCTCATGGCTATCTTTCAACCTTGGTGGCGAAACCAACTCTTGAGGATCAAATTATAGTTGCCCAAAGGCGTGCACGAGGTGTTCGCCGGATCAAGGAGAACATTGCTAGCGGAGTTGCTAAATGTTTCTCCACAGATAGCAAGGGAACGGTTTTCTTTGGAAATCGTTTGGTAGTACCTAAGAATAAGGAACTAAGGCAACTTATCCTCAAGGAAGCCCATGACACACCCCTCTCAATTCATCCCGGTAGCACGAAAATGTACCGAGATCTACGCCAGAGATTTTGGTGGACTAGGATGAAGAGAGACATTGCTCAATTTGTTGCCGAATGTGATGTTTGTCGTCGCATTAGGGCAGAACATCAAAGACCTGCTGGTACACTTCAACCTTTGTCTATTCCCGAGTGGAAATGGGACAAAGTCGGTATGGATTTCATCACCGGCTTTCCAAGAACCCAAAAAGGAAACAATGCCATCTTCGTTGTCATAGATAGGCTTTCCAAAGTTGCTCACTTCCTTCCGGTTCGCGAGTCTATAACTGCTAGTCAGTTAGCGGACTTGTACATCTCCAGAATTGTATCCCTTCACGGTATTCCTTTGGAAATCAATTCTGATCGTGGTAGCCTTTTCACCTCTAGATTTTGGGGAAGCTTTCATAATGCTATGGGAACTCATCTCTCCTTTAGTACAGCTTTTCATCCTCAGTCTAGCGGTCAAGTCGAAAGGGTTAACCAAATTCTTGAAGACATGATCAGAGCTTGCGTTATCTCATTCGGAAAGAATTGGGAGAATTCTCTTCCATTTGCCGAATTTGCTTATAACAATAGTTTTCAATCTAGTCTGAACATGGCTCCTTTTGAACTCCTGTATGGACGACGATGTCGAACACCACTAAACTGGTCTGAAACCGGTGAAAGACAATTCTTTGGACCGGATATGATCAAGGAAGCAGAAGATCAAGTTCGCATTGTTCGTGATCAATTGAAAGCAGCCCAGTCTCGTCAGAAAAGATACTATGATCGCCATCATAGGCAAGAAAGCTACAATCTGGATGAGAAGGCTTACCTTCGGGTTACTCCTCTGAAGGGAACCCAACGTTTCGGTATCAAAGGCAAGTTGGCCCCACGTTACATCGGACCTTTCCGCGTTATTGCTAAACGTGGAGAAGTTGCCTACCAACTTGAACTACCTCCGCACCTCTCCCGAGTACATGATGTATTCCATGTGTCCCAACTCAGGCGTTGCTTCAAGGACCCCATCCGCGAAGTCGACCATGAAACGCTTGATCTCCAAGATGACCTTTCTTATCGAGAATACCCCGTTCGTATTCTTGATTCCGCAGAGCGTGTCACTCGTCGTCAGAAGATTAGGTTTCTGAAAGTGCAATGGTCACACCACTCTGAAAGAGAAGCCACGTGGGAAAGAGAAGACCGTCTCAGTGCTGAGTACCCCACCTTCCTCCCGCAGACTTCTGAATCTCGGGACGAGATTCTTTTGAGTGGGGGCGAGTTGTCAGATCCCTCTGTTAGGTATGTGCTAGGGTTAGCTAGTACCTTTGCATCATGTCAAAATTTCAAAAGAAATCTTGGAAATCAAATTCAAAATCAAAATGGGAGAAGGAACACCCCCCAGATGAATTATTTCAAAAGGCCAGATAAAAATATTTTCCAAAAATTCATGTTAGAGTTTTGAAAAGTCTTATAAATGAGTGTGATATAATATCAAGTGATGTGGGACCCACCCCATGCTCATAGATTTTTCAAATATTCAAACAGTACCTTGGAATTAAAGAAATCCCCCTATTTGATTTAAAATTCAAATCATTTGAATTTTAAAAATGTTGAAAGTTTATGAGTGGCTAGTCTATATTATTAAGAGGCCATGTAAAAGTTTTCAGCATTTAATAAAATGGTTTGGTATTTTTATCAGAGCCAAAACAAATTACAGAAAAAGAAAGGAAAGATTAAACAGAGGAAAAAGGAAAAAACTTACCTCCCGCCAGGGGCGAGGCCCACCTCTCCAGCCGGCCCAGCCCACCTGGACCCTCTCCTGTCGTCTTCCTCCCCGCGCCCCCAAGGTGCTCGGTGGAAAGCCACCGACGCCACCGACGCCACCGCGACGCCCCGCAGCCCTCCACCTGCCTCCCCAGCCGCCTTCTAGCGTCGTGGAGAACCCCCGTGCTCATCCACTTCTTTCCCCCCCCCCCTGGAACCCTCTTCCTCCTCTCTCCCGTGCGAAACCAGCGAAGACCCGAGCGCCCCGTAGCTCGCCGCCGTGCGCCACCGCGGCCACTGGCCTCCACTCGTCGCCCCAGCTTGTCCAGGACGTCCGCCATCGCTGTCTTCATCACCGTGGCCGATCAATTGGACCGAGGAGCCCCCGTGGACGACGCCAGCCTCACCGAGAGCTCGCCGGACCCGTGAGTCGCCGTCGTCAAATTCTCCGGTTACACAGCGTCCCCGGCCTCACCGTCTTCTCCATTAGCTTCAGGGTGAGCTTCCTCACCTTTCCCCTAAGTTTGTAGCGCCTCGTTTGCCCCACAACCGAATCCGCCATGGATCCCGAGCAAGGTCGCCGCCATGGTCGTCGACCTCCTCGCTCCAGTGCTTGTCATGGACTCCCAGTGCACGCGTTTGACTTCCGCGTGTGCCAGCTTGCGAACGCAACCAAGAACGCCTCAAACCGTGCTCCCTAGCCTCGGCTACGACCTCGCCGCCGTTCTGCTGCCGCCGGAGTCGTCGCCGTCGTCGCTCTCGACCACCCCGAGGACCCCCGCTGCCTCCAAACGATGCGCGAGACGTTGCTGAGTCGAATGGACTTCTCCCCGTGCTCTCCCGTGGCCTCTAGCTCACTCCGGCGACCACGCCGCCGTGCCCGTGCCACCGGCGGCTAACCGCCGGCGAGTTAACCCTAACCCACCCCTAATCACACCCTAAACCCACTGACTACTGGGCCCCAGCCCCTAATCCCTCTGTTAATTAAATTTTAACCACGGGTTTAACCCTACAGAGGCTGACCAGTGGGACCCCTTGTCAGTTTGACTCGGGTCAAACCCCCTGACGTCATGCTGATGTCACAGTGACGCAGTAAATGAATTTCCAAAAAAGAAAAATAGTATAATAAATCCAGAAATTCCAGAAAATACCCCAAACTTTGGAAATTCATAGAAAATTCATATTAACTCCAAATTGGACAAATAATATATGAAAAATGATCAGTAGAAAATTATCTTTCCAAATATGCAACTTTCAACTCTGTTTGAGTTGAATTTAAAATGGGACCAGTAGCATATGTCATTTGCTTTATTTGAATTTAATTCAAATTCAAACCAAATGATTTTGCCACTTGGACCATGGATTTATGATGCAAATCAACCACACTTCAGAGGCATATAATACACATTTGAAGTTAATTCAAATTGATCAAACTATATCATATATAACTTGATTAAGGTTGAATTCAAATGTGGAATTTGAATTTGCATTTAAAAATGCAATATATTCCACTTAAATGGAATTGCCTCACACATCAAAACTTATACTCCAAGCTTTAACACTATATCATGTGCTTGAGCATTGCATTCATATTGATTGCTACTTTGTGCTTTGTTTGCCGAGTAGAGGTGGAACCGGAGCAAGAGGTCACCCCCTTCGCTGAAGATCCAGAACCCGAACCTCGTCAGCAAGGCAAGCAAACCCCCATTGATCATGTCGATAAAATCCCACTTCCCTCTCATGTCTCGCTTATGCATTGTTTAGGATGATCACCATGTTACGATTCTACCGCATAGATGAACCCATTCCTTTGCATGACCTATCATTTTGTCACAGTAGTAAGCAAACCACAATCCTAGCAACTGTAGGAGTTGTTTGATATCATGTGGCCCCTGCAATGTTACTGCTTATTGCATGCTTAGTATGATACCATGTTGTTACTGTGATGTGAGTCGGGATGGGAGTGATCATGTTGATGATGGTAGAAAAGTGTTGGTGAATCGAACCTAATACAAGGTGAACGATGAGAGGCTGTGTAAGAGTACACGGTGGGTTGTCTCGTTGAACACCGCCCTAAGTCCGAGTTCTTGTGTGGTGATCCAAGATGAAGAGTACAACCACACATTGGGCTCACTGACCCCTCTCAACTTATTAACTCATCCCTTTCGATGTCCAGATGTCGCAGTAGTTCGGAGTTCTGGTAGGCTTGTGGCCTGGATGCTAAGTGAGAGAACGGCTCACCCGAGACCGGCTTACGCACCACGCACACATCGCTTGGGTCCACTTCGGTAAACCGGCCGGGTTCACGATTGTGGTAGCCAACCCAAGTAGGCGGCTTTCTTGGATTAGATAGGCTATGAGGTAACAGTTGTGGTGAGCATCCTCGCTGGCACCCCTTGAATGGTGTCGAGATCAAAGGCGGTAAATGATGATCATGTGTGTGTAGCGGTACACCCTTGCAAGGTTAACAAAACTATTCGAATAGCCGCGTCCGCGGTTATGGACTACTTGGAAAGCTTAGCTTGATTATTAGATAACTTGAACCGGATACTTCTAAAACACACCAAGATAAGGGTGAGTGCTATGGCGTGCTTTCTCGTGGGGAAGTCAAGGAAGGCACCATAGTGGTGTAATTGGTTGGTGAAAGTAGTGGACTCGTGTACGCTTCTTACCCCAAAGTCTGGTACTCGTAGTTCAGGACTAGCCAAGTCAAAGCTGGCATTTCTGCAAGTGAACCCCACCTCCCTTTACCTTGATACATGTGCATGAGTAGTATAGCTCCTATGTAAGTCTTGCTGAGTACGACTTTGTACTCACCTTTGCTTAATCTATGTTTTAGATGATGCCACTGACCCCGATGGTGGCTTCTTCATCGAGCTGGACGACTGAAGTTAAGCTAGTCTAGTCCCAGTCAGCAGACTGGTTCCCTCGTGGAGGGCTTTGTGTTTGAATAAGGCTTCTTAAGCCATTTGTTAAACTTGTCTGTACTCAGACATAATTTGCTTCCGTTCTGTGTTGTAATGTTGGATCACATGTACGTGATCTCTGTTTGTACTCTATAAGAGTTATAAATAAAATGTACACTTTGTAGAGAATTGCAATGGTACCTGCTGTTCATACAAGGCATGTGTGCTGCGTGTATGTTTATAACATGCATGTTTTGTATGGGTTTTCGAGACCTTAGTTGTGTTCTGGCTGGCGGTCTTTCATACACCAAGTGGCCCTTAGATGTGCGCAGCTTGGGGCATCGCGATGCGATTGCTCGAGACTCCGTCTCGTGCACACTTTGTGGTATGATCGAGCCCGCCCTAGACCCCGACTAAGTGATCGGGCTGGAGTAAGTCTATGTAAGAGTTTTGAGATAGTCGATAGTATGGTTGAGGCGACTTGTCTTTGGATATGGGAGTTCACCACCCATATCATTAGACTTGTGTGCGGACGATGAGGACCCATCTCAGTTGATCATCCGGCCTGGATGGGATGCCCCTCACGTACGATGCTTTCCGAGAATGTTCAGTGCTTGGCCTTGTCTGTTTAGACAAGTGGGTGCGGTTCTCGGCTCTCCATATGACTATGTCTTAACTGTACTTGCATACGCTAACCCCGGGTCCCGACATGGGAGAATACCATCATGAGGTTCATAAAATTTGCTTCAGCTTGCAATTTCGAAAAACAACCCGCATTGTGGTGAAAATAGAAGACATTGTCTAGTATCTTTCTCGTTAATAGAATCTTAATTATAGCAACAATAGCGAGCAAAAGATACCTAATTTATCTCTGACCTTCTGCATTTACTACTCTAGGAGGAGAAAATTAATGAAATCCTTAGGAATCATCATTACAACCATGTCGGTGTTTCTCCTCTACATGTTGTATATGCACATTTTTGGGATATCAAGTTTGATGCCTCTCCTAGAAGCTAATCAACAAACTGCAAAGGGAAATACAAATGCAACAAGAAGCACAAGCCACATGCATCGGACCATGGGAAAGGCACTACAAAGACGAAGTTCCATAAAAACTAATCTTTGTCAAAAGTGTGTATGCTACCAGCATCCCCCAAAATGCCATATCCTACGACACATGATCAATTTGTTCAAACAATCCATGACATAATCGATCCGCTGAAGGGTACAGATATGAAGCACACTTCAAACTTCAATCTGACTGTATCTAGGAAGCTATTATTCACATCATGTAACAACAAAGCTCTCCTACAGTCATGAAATCCCATGAACAAGGAGAACATGGTCATCAAATATGCTTTACATGACATGTTTTCGAGACTTCACTAGTCTCTCAACTCCTTATCAACATTCCATTTATTGTTGTAATAAATACATTGTTCTTGTTGTCATCATATATTGTTCGTCACAATATAGTGTATCAGCACTTTGATACAATTACATTTGTATGTGTTCTATATATCTAATAAAGATATCTCATTTTGAGAATCTTCAAAACTTATATAGATTTATACGGGGGTCAATCTGATGAAAGAGTATAAGTGCCTTGTGGACATATGCACCATGAACTCTATACTTAGGGCAGTAAAAATATATTTACACTCTCACTTAGAGAAAAGGAGATAGTTTAACAATCGCTAGACGCGATGATATAATTATTGGTTCAATTTGAATCATATTACTGTCCCTATGGATATTCAAGAACCATCAAGGATTTCTTTATTGAGTCCAGGTTCAACTCGTATCCCACTAAACTATAAAGATATCTATCAAAGTAGTTTCTATATAGAAACTCATGATGACAACAAAGAGAAATATATTCTCTTTACCATATGCAACAGATATAAAAGCACGTTCTCTATGTATCATCAGAATTTCACTAAACATACTACAAAACCCGTAGCACATATTGCATACAAGATAGTTTTCCAGAATGATATTTACATGACAAACTTGGCACACTCGCCTTGATCATTCTGACATTGACTTGAAATGAAAACTATCAGCAATTCCATTAATCACGCATAAAATGATGCTAAGTTCTAGCAATATTTGGATTTTATGTGCACTACATATGACAAGGATAGCTAATTTTAAGGTCCACGCACCTTAAAGTGTTTAACCACTCAGATTCCATGAACGCATCAAGCCGAGGTAAGTGGTACTTCTCAACCATTGATTGGACTATTCAGTTTGTTCCATGGTTCTAAAAGTCACATCTACACGATGGTCTTCTGTGTGCATCTACGCACATGAACCATTGACTCATTATCCTGAAGATCAATTTCAATGAAATTTGAATGGACAATGTTGCAAATATCTTTGTGTGCATGAACATGGCCCTGTGATGTAAATTAAGCACTTTGTCCCATACGTCCAGTTTCAAAATGGGTTGATAGCATCTTGTATCCAAATAATTAAGCTCATTGCATGATCTTTACTTCGGAATTATAGCTTACCAACTTCACGTTGGAGTCATGCAGTTTTACACACCGCTGACTTAATTCAACTGTAACATACTACATATCATAGTAGACCCCCTCTAAAATTAGTACGTGCAAATCAAAAGTATTTCCCATATGCGATAATTCGGTTCCATACTGATATCACCACCATAGCATACATCAATGGCCCTTCACTAAAAATGTGGGATCTATGTGAGGAATAACTGTATTTCCGTCAACTATAAATACCTTAAGCCCCTGTCAGGGGGAGTTATTCATGGCTCGTATTCTCAATGAGGAACATTTCTAGGCATTAGGGGCAGATTCAAAGTACCCCAAAAAATGCCAGGAAATCACTTGGAATGTTCAACACATTTCTACCTTAAATCACGTACTCAAAGATCTAAACCCATTGTTTAGAAGATTTTCAACACATTGCAAATAACCTGCCAATCTCATTTACCGACTATAATGGTGTCACACAATCCTATAATCCTATGAAAATGCGCCCAAAAGAGTGGAGGTACCAAAAAAAATCACTCAACTCCCCATTCAAAACAAGAAGAGGAGAAGTACGACCACAATACATCAGGATTCAGCTTTCCGCAAGAAAAAAAGTATATTGAGGCCTCTGACTCGGTAAATGCAAGTCAACTTCACGTTGATAGACACCTAATGGGTAGTATACACCCAATGAGAGGGAAACCTCCATAACCCAGCTCAATAGTGCACAGAATGACTGGGACATCGGAAACCTAGATTCCACCGTATTGGGAAACACGAAGAGTCATCATGTAACAAGATTTTACCAAAATTTTATACATTCTGGAGAATCATATAAATGAAAGACTAAAATTGTCGGCATACATTTCTCATGATTGAAAACAACCTTTATAATGATCCGGATCCAAACACCATGGCCATGGCAGAGTTTAAATAATACTCGCTTGGACTGGACTCAAACAAAGGATGCAATCCAAGAAGAAATAGCCTCACTCAACAAAAAGGAAGGTATTCACAAAAGTAATACCTACACTAGTTTTCATCCTCGAGTGGAATGAGAACATACATGTAGTGAATAGCAGGGCTTGTAGCATAAGAATTCACGCAGATACCCAAATCGATTCTCCATACACAAGTGAAATCAATTTCCGATAACTTATCTCAATGGCAGTACAAATCCTCCATTTATGCAGTTGATAGATGTAGTGACCACATATGTTAAATGTGTCACTTGATTCAGACATATAAGTTCCTCATGGGAACCCCAATTCTGAATCCAAAATGAAAGTGCAACATGTTTTGTCTAAACTCAATAAGTCACTACATGACTTAAAATAGTCGAAATAAATTTAGTACAATCGACTTAGTGAGTTCCTTATGCAAATGGATACTCCAATAGTGATGATTTCCCATGTGTGTTCATCAAAAAATTCTCATTAGGATTCCACTATCAGTGCATGGTAATGATTATAACATCATTGAGAACACACACGATATTGATGAAGAACGTAATCATCCATAGACGGAATTTGAGATGAAGGATGTAAGTAAAAACAAACTTTGCTTCAGCTAAAATTCGAGCCCCTTCACTCATATATTATGATACACCATGTTGTCTATATCCAGAATATATTGGACACGAACAAGTCTTATCCTTCTATAACTTTCATGGTTGTTCAATCTCTAGACATAAAGAAAGATCCATTTTTAACCATGAGAAGATGGAAATAAGATATTGGGACCCACGGTTCAATACTCTAGTTCCACTAGATCCACCAAACGCAATTGGTCTAGACTCGAGAATATCTTTCGATATCTCCAAGGCATCAAACACATTGTCCTAATTTTCCAGTTAAATATGGACACCAATATCATCGGATACATCGATCAGATCCCCACTATGCCAGATCATAGACACACGTCGTGTAATCACTTGATGTGATAGCCATCCTATGGAAGTCTTTAAAATAGACCTTAGTGGCTACATCTACCAATCATTCTGAAATAAATGACCTCATATTAATATATGTTGCTTTAAAGAATGATAAACCACATACAACATTCATGTGGAATTGGTTCTATTGAATCACCAACTATTGTCTACAACGATAATAGTACCTGTGTTGCTTAGATGCAAACAGGTTATATAATAAGAAATATCACTAAGCGTATTACCCCAAATTGCATGGAACAGGGGGAGTCCCTTCCTGAAATATAACCTATCCAAACATTGTATTATACTCTTTTTCCCTTTATGAGTTTACTCTCAAGGTTCTCATCAAGGTTTTTAATGAGGTAATTGTCGCAGGAAAGTCACGGCAGATGTCCGAAGAGTCAAACTTAACATGGGACCTTTGCTGTGAGGCGATTTCATGGAGAGAGTCGACATGGACAAGAGACTCGGCGATTTACCCAGGTTTCAGCCCCTCTTTGTCTCGAGGTAAAAGCCTACTCATGCTTCTTATTATTATGGGTCCTGACTCTCCAATAGAAGAATTGGTTGATCGATTACAAGAGAGTCGGTTCGTAACCTTGGTCTCGAGGATATCTAGGTTACGCCGAAAAGTGTCTAGTCCTATCCTGGATTGAGATTGTTCTGACTCTGGATCCCGCGGACCTCGACTTATAAAGCCGCCGGGTCTTGGGGTTCCGCGAGTCGGACTCCGACACGAGGTGGAGTCCTTTTCTACTTTACAAATATGGTACGTGCTATACAAGGTAAGTCGAATTACTTCTACGGCTTCGATTTTCTTGCTTGGCGCAGCCGGCCTTTGGCCTGGTCTTCTTTCGTGGGCCTTTCGTAGCTGAGTCGACCCACAGATCTAATGTCGGGTTATGGGCTTAGTCCGTCCCCCCTATATTAGCCCCCAGGATTGGTGTGATGCTTCAATCTTCGCAACAATATTCTTGACACCATCGTGGTTGCCGACTCCTTAACTGAACAGACCGACTCCCAATCTCTTTGAGTTTTATAAGGAGTCTGTGCCAATTGTCTTGTCTCTTCGCTTCACCTTCCAACCGGAGAATTTCTTTTGACTATTTTAGTAAAAGATTCGCTATTGCATTTATGATTTCACTGCCCGAAATGCCTGTTGGAGGCATTGATATTGTGGTGAGAATCGAGGAGTCTTTCCATAAATGTCACCTACCTTGGGTAGTTCACCCACGTTATTATGGCATTAATTGATCCTCTCCTCGTAACCTCTATAACTAGCCATCGGGTAGTTCATCCTTTGAGTGCTCACATCTTCTTCTTCCTCTTCTCCCTTCACTGCTTTTCTCCATGGCTCCGAAGCTAAGCGCCTATGTTCCTTTGGCGGCTGATGACCCTGGTTCTAGTGCGGGCTCTCGTGGTGGTCGAGGCCGTGGACGGGGTCGCGATCGTGGCAGAGGCAGGGGAAGAGGCGCACGTGCTGCTTCTCCATCTAAATCTCCACCTTCTTCTCCTGAGAGGGATGAGTTCTTGATACATGTTCAGACGATCCGTCGTTGGGTCAAGCTTCCTGAATCTTTTGCCCAGCTTGTGATTGATTCAAGGCCTTCGGGTCTTTGTCTCCACTCCGAGGGGTGTCCTCATGGACCCGTCTGGGTAGCTACTAGTTTTTCTAGTCAGAAGTCCATGTTCCTGGAGAAAGGCTGGAAAACTTTTCTTCATTCCAGGAGCATCTCAAGAGGAGATACCATTTTTTTAGATATGATGGTGGTGACACCCTATGGGCCAGGATCTTGGACTCGGATGGTGATCGAGCCGGCTGCTATATGGAGAGTTCCAACAGCAGTGACGAAAAATTCTACAATAATGAAGAGGAAGTCCAAATCTCTTCATCTAAAGACGAAGCCAACTCTGAAGACGACCACTTAAGCTATAGTTTTTACTTAGTAGTATTTTGCCAACTTTGCCCTTTACTTTCCTGCAATGCAAGGCTTCTTCTTTTGATGTAAGACTCGTCCGTTGATGAATGAAAATTTTAATTTCCCATCAAACTTGTAAGTCGGTTTTATTCCTGACTTTGAATGTTTTGCAAAATGCATGAGAGCCGATATGTTTTGATGATACCTGTATCTGTAGCCCCCTGAGTCGATCCAGAATAGCCTTGTGTCATTGATCGACTTATAGAATAGATCGACTTGTATCCCTCATGAGTTGGTGTGGTCACATTTGTGTGCCTTACCAGGTCATATAAACTTTGAAGTGATACTCCCCAAGAGTTGGCATGATCCTTATGGCATCGTGCCAAATCTTGAATAAGAATTATTTTTTGAAGTGTTAATCCCCAAGAGTCGGTGTATGCATCTGGGTACTGTACCGAGTCTTTGTTTGAGAAGAAACTTTGAAGTGTAGTCCCCAAGGGTCGTGACGAACATCATTGCGTCGTGTCGTGTCTTTCAGAAGAATTTTTGAAGTGTAGTCCCCATGAGTCAGTATATGCATCTGGGTGCTGTGCCGAGTCACATAGGTCTAACTTTTATCTGAAAAAGAAAATTTATTATGTTTGTATGCAAAAATGAAATGCAAAGGCTAGTTCTAACAGCCCAGATTTCACAAAAATTAAAAATTTTGTTTTCGGTGTGAATTGGTTGATTGCCTGCTTTGTTTGCGGTGTTTGCATCCCCGATTTATCAATCGTCGATTATTTCCCCCTCTTATCTCGTACTGGACGGAGACCGATCCTTGCCACCCTGACACTCGACCTTTGCGACACCGGGTTTCACCCGATCACCATCGCGAAAACCCACACAAGACCAACCGTAGACAACGAAACAAAAAACCCCGTTTAATAAGTAAACGAGATATTTTTATAGCGCGCTAGATAGTGTTCTCGGAATGGCTCCAATGCGAGGTGAACGCCGCCGGCTCGACGCGCTGATTGGAGACTCGACGACGACTAGTAGGCGGATCCCGGTGGAGAGCCTGGACCCGTGTGGTTATGGGGATCCATGATTTTCTTTTTGCCATTAGGCATTTGATTGTAGTCTGTACTCAGACATGTATCTTCTGCTGATGTAATGTATTAAGGCAATTGTATGACGATTGTATGAGAAGTTGTATCCTTGTATCTGTAATGTTGTGATATCATGTTGGAAATCCGGGGCATATGACGATGCCATATGTCGCGGTGGGACAGATATGTGCTTTGTCCCCGGATCTGGATGGAAACATCTAGATCTGGAATAGTACCGCATATCGGGCCTTACAACTTGGTATCAGAGCCTTACTGATGGCGCGAGGGTTGACGGGTGTAGTCTTCTCGCCCTTCGTTGGTGAGCCCCAAGTGGAAGGCGTGATGCAGCACAGTAGCAAATTTCCCTCGGTAAAGATACCAAGGTTTGTCTCCAGTAGGACTCCAGAGATGATAAGTAGGTGTCAGCGGCGCAACTGACACGGACCTGCACACAGACACAGATAACTTTGTTCCCAACGAAGTTCAGAGAGGTTGTCAATCTCTCCGGTGTTGTTGTTTACAAAGGATAAAATGCAAGGGATAATAATAGCAACTTGAAAGTAAATGTAGAAAAGTAAATAAAGCGTGGAAACAATGATAAGGATATGGACCGGGATACGTGATGTTCGCTAGTGATGTCTCTCTCCCAAAAGACGATAAAATTGCTATGCGAGGTAAACAAATTACAGAAAGGCAATTGACAGGATTATGAACGCACCGCAATGCTAACTATGCTACAAAAGAAAGGAAGAGGTTCAAAAGCACAGGTAGTACGCCAAGGTAAGTAGACCGAAATCCATCTGCATCTACTACTAATCATCCAGCTTGAGATATCTATCCAGAACATCTCGCTGGTATTAACTTGCGAGCCCCACCCAAAGTGTAAACCCAAAGCAACAGACAACTGCATTAAAAAGAACTCTGTGTAAAGTAAACAATCCTTGTAACCGCGGTTACAAGCACCATTGTTTTCCCCCTTGTGGCAACAGCACATCCCCTAGACTCATGTTTCTGTCACTCAAGCGTGTCATCGGGGGGCATGAACCCACAATCTAGCACAACGCTCCCTCTTGGAGTCACTACCTACTACTTGGCCAAAGCAATAAACAGCAACGGAGAACATGCAAGAATTACTTAGGAACAAAAATATAAGAGATAAAAACCAAATATATTACTCTATCACAATCTGAACATAAGCTCATAATCCATCAGATCCTATCAAACTCAACATAGCAATAGCAGAAATATTACAAAGGTGCCTCGATCATGTTGGGCAGCTCACGAGGTCTAAACAATGAAGATCAAAGAGTGGAGGAGAACATCACATAGCTACTGATCACGGACCCATGGTCCAAGGAAAACTACTCACGAGACATCCGGGGAGCATCCATGGTGGAGAGGAGACTCCCGGAGGTCAATCCTCCCTCCGGCAGGGTGCCGGGAAGAGGTCTTCTGGTGCTCCCGATCTTCGAAAGCGCGGCGGCGGCGGAACAGAGGCGAGTTCGCGGAATATGGTTCTCTTTTTGGGGTTTTCCCGTGACGGGGGATAAATAGGCGAAAGGGGGCAGCCAGAGGTGGGCCAGGGGCCCTAGGCGCCCCCCTGGCACGGCCAGGGGTGGGGCCGCGCTGGGTGGCCGCCTGGGCCCCCCTGGCTCCCCTCTGGCCCCTCCCGGGCTCTTCTCGAAGCTTCCGTCACGCTGGTTTTTTATCTGAATTTTCCCGAATTTTTCTGGCACTTTTTATATGGGGGAAAACTGAAATAGAAAAACAGCAGAAAACAGGAACTGGCACTGGGGTGCCCTGAGTTAATAGGTTAGTCCAAATATGATAAAAAATGTATGAAAGTGTATCTAGATCATAGCAATATCACACAAAACATGCATGCAGCAAGCAGAAATTATAGATACGTTTTGGACGTATCAACATCCCCAAGCTTAATTCCTGCTCGTCCTCGAGTAGGTAAATGATAACAACATAATTTCTATGGTGACATGCTAGCAACCATATAAGAACTTTGAAAAGTAAAGCAATCAAGGTTAGAGATTCAATTCAAGTCATAACATGCAAGAGTCTATATTAGCATTAAAATAAGTAAGAAAAGAACATTAGGTGCAAGAGCTCTCGCTGTCCGTGACTCGAATGTCTCCAAATGGTGTTTGCGTGCAAGAAGGGGGATAGGGAATACGAGAAAAATGTATTTTTTGTGTTGGGAACTCAATCTACTAAACTTTCACACTTGGTCTTCTTTGGAATCTTATCTTGACTCGTCCCCAGACCACTAGCCAGGTACAAGTCAATTTGATCCACTCCTTTTCGATATTTCGAGCACTCATGCAATGGATGAGCGTAAGCACGAGAGTTGACACTTAAGATGGCAAAGAGAGAAATATGGTGGAGGAGGAAGACAAAAAGGAAGAGAAAGGCTCACATCAATGAGGACAATCATAGGCAAGAGATGCCAAATGATAAATATGATGTGAGGAGTAGGGATTGCCATGCAACGGATGCACATACGAGCTAGGAAGCTCTCCAATGGAACTAGCGGGGGTGCATCTAACTTGCTCGCTCATGAAGACCTAGAGCTCTTTTGAGGAGGCTCATCCTAGGAATATGCAAGCCAAGTTCTATAGTGTGAAGGTCCCCACATAGCTATATGCATAATGATCATCTCTATGGAGTGCAAGGATATAAAGGGAGTACTAGTGTGTATCTCTCGAAAGGATAGTAGTGTTGCCCCTTTCTCTCTTTTTATTTCTTTTTCTCTTTTTTCTATTTTTTTGTATTTTTTTGGTGGCCTCAATGGCTCTTTCCATTGAACTCTCATTTGTCCTCTTTGGGATCTTTTAATGTGTCCACTTTGGGATCTTTTCCTCACTTAAGGGCGACACTCTATTTTACAAGAGGGTATAGGAAATATTCACACTTTACAAGGTACTCAAAATCATAAAGAAAATGTAACTATCATGATGTATGCAATGTATGCCGCTGCCAGTGTAGCAGGAACATGTATGACATGAAGATCAAGTCATGAAGAGGTGGAAGTTGCATGGCAATGTAACTCGGAAAGGCTATGGAAATGCCTTGATAGGTAGGTATGGTGGCTGTTTTGAGGGAAGATATAAGGAGGATTATGATGACAAAGCGTATCATGCCAAGGGTTTGGAGGTACCGGCGAAGGTGGACACCAACTCTCGGAGTGAGAAGAAGGCAATGCACGACACGGGAAAGGCTAGCAAAATATGGGAAGGTGGAAATGTCAACTCTCAATACTTACATTAGTCCGAAGAACTCATGCACTTATTATCGGTAACTCTAAATCTAGTAAGGAGGTTCACAAAGAGACAAGTACCCCGAGGAGGAGTGTATGGGGGTTTGGTTATCCTTGCGCATCCTCGACTCATGGTACGTGAGTGTTCTCTGATATTCGACTCCTCAGAAGAGTAGTGATATATCTAGTAGCTAGAGTTCTCAACTAGTTTTGTAGGTTTTCAAAATAAACATGGATTGCCCAAAATACGACACCTATCACTAATAGGCAAGAGCTCTTGACACCAAAAGTTCAAACATTACTCACATCAATACCTCAAAACTATTGCAAGCTACTACTAATATTAAATAGCAACCTCAATTACCTACTTTCAAGACAAGACACAACTCAGTGCAACAACCAACTCTCTTAACAAGATAAACATGAAATCTAAAAAGAGTTCCAGCAACAAACTAAACAAAAGCCAAGGCTCTTGCTAAAGACAAACTAAAACTAAGACTAAACATGGCAGTAGCTATGAGAAGATAAAGAACACACAACAGCAAAAGGATAGGCATGAAGAATCCTATGATGTGTTCTAAATTTTGAAAGTGGAGCGTGTTTCTCTCCCACACAAAGTAAGAAAGGATCTAACTTTTTATGAACAGCAAGCAAAGCTAAAGAAAACTAAAAATAAAACCTAAGAGCGAGACGCTCCAAGCATAGCACATAACGCATGAAGTGATAAAAATATAGTGAGACGAAGGACGAACTGATGATTGTTGATGGAGAAGGGGATGCACGGGGGAATCCCCAAGCTTAGGCGCTTGAGTCTCCTTGAATATTTATTGGGGATGCATGGGGGCATCCCCAAGCTTGAGCGCTTGACACTCCTGCATCTTCTTTCATCATCTTCCATCGCACACTTGAAAACTCCCTTCATACATAACTCATCACAAGCTGATTAGAGAGGTTAGTACCCTTAATAAATAATTTTTCTCCACTGGATATAAATATATTCTTGAAGAGCTACTGTTTCTCAAGAGTGCCAAAAAGTTTTTGCAAAGAAAGGTTTGCAAAAGTTAGGAGAGACAAAACGTGGCAGAATCTGTGAAAAACAGAACAGCAGATAGTAAAGAATTTTTTAGGGGTACTTCTGCAACTCAAATCAAAAAACTCAGAACATCCCCGAAGTTTCGTAATTGTATAGAAAATACTGTGTAAAAATTTCAGCTCAAAAAGATGAACTGGGATTTTTCTGGAATTTTTCTGGTCACGAGGACAGAATCTGTTTTCTGGACAGCATGTGACAACTTTTACTTCCCTTGCCGTAAGAGGCTAGAACTTGGCACAAAGCTGAAAAATAAAGATACAATGATGTTGCTACAGTAGTAACAATCATCAAGACACAACAAAAGAAAAAAGAAAAACCTAAATTCGTTGCGGGCTGCCTCCCGAAAGCGCTTTCTTTTATGCCTTTAAGCTAGGCATGAAGATCATAAAAGTTGCTCTCATAAAAATAAGGATTTGAAGCAAAAGAGAGCATCAAGAAGCAAATATGAAACACATTTAAGCCTAACCCACTTCCTATGCATAGGCATCTTGTAAGAAAATAAGTCAAAGAAGCACCAAGTCACATGCATAGAAAGGTGGAACAGGAACATCTTCAAAACTTTCAACATAAAGAGAGGAGTTTTAGTAATATGGAATTTTCTACAACCAAACTTCCCTCTCTCAAAATAATTTTCAGTAGTATCATGAACAACATCAAGAATATAACTATCACATAAATCATGTTGTTGATGAACTACAAGCACACGTGTATAGTTTTCAACACGGTCTTTAGGATTATAAGATAAACGCGACACATCACATTGAGCCTTGATAAGAGCAAAGTTCTCCGGAGTTGGAGATTTCAAAAGGATAATAGGAAAATCAAGTGTGGGTGCAATAGCAACAATTTCATGCTTAACATAAGGAACTATAGAGAGTTCATTTTTGTCAGCATCATCCATAGTGGCATCTTGGCCATCAACAAAGCAAGTATCAAAATTTTCAGAAAGGGATATTTCAAGTGAGTCCTCGGAATCATGGGATTCCTCCTCAATGCAATAATTGGCCTCTTCTTGGGCAGCAAACATTTTATTTTTTAAATCCTCAATATAAGAATTGGAAGTATAATTATCGAAGCAATAAGCAAGAATTGCAAAGTTTCCAGACTCGAAAATAGTATCGTGATATTTTTCATTCAAAGAAGCAATCTCATAGGCACATTTAAAAGCAACAAACTCTTCAATCTTTTCAACATCAAAGTAATCATAAACACCTTTAGCATAAGAAGATAAGATCTCATTTTAATTAAACTCACATTGGAAAGGGAGGTGTTTATGATCTATATTAGAACATCAAGTAAAATCATAAATGTGGCACAAAAGTTTAGCATGGCAATATGAAACATGTATTTGATCCCATAAGTGTTTCCCTTTATGAGATAGGCGGTGCCGCGTATAATGAGCATGCTCATCCAATGATTTTCCCTCAACCAAGTTGGTTGGGTTTTTAGCGCGAGCACAAATTGATCGAAGACGATCCAAGTGAAACATGTCCATCCTACCATATTTGGGTGGTTCATGACCCATGATGAGGATAGCATAAATAGGCAAACCAAGACAAAGGCAAAAGGTAGAAACTATTTTTTTGGTTTTTCATAAAGGACACTGAGATAAAAACTGAAGGGTAAACTAACAAGACTAAAAAGAACAAAGGTAAAGGGTAGTGTGCAACTCCCCTATCTTAGCACTTGGAGTCCCCGGCAACGGCGCCAGAAATTTGCTTGATGGCGCGAGGGTTGACGGGTGTAGTCTTCTCGCCCTTCGTTGGTGAGCCCCAAGTGGAAGGCGTGATGCAGCACAACAGCAATTTTCCCTCGGTAAAGATACCAAGGTTTGTCTCCAGTAGGACTCCAGAGATGATAAGTAGGTGTCAGCGGTGCAACTGACGCGGACCTGCACACAGACACAGATAACTTTGTTCCCAACGAAGTTCAAAGAGGTTATCAATCTCTCCGGTCTTGTTGTTTACAAAGGATAAAACGCAAGGGATAATAATAGAAACTTGAAAGTAAATGTAGAAAAGTAAATAAAGCGTGGTAACAATGATAAGGATATGGACCGGGATACGTGATGTTCGCTAGTGATGTCTCTCTCCCAAAACACGATAAAATTGCAATGCGAGGTAAACAAATTACAGAAAGGCAATTGAAAGGATTATGAGCGCACCGCAATGCTAACTATGCTACAAAAGAAAGGAAAAGGTTCAAAAGCACAGGCAGTACGCCAAGGTAAGTAGACCGAAATCCATCTGCATCTACTACTAATCATCCACCTTGAGATATCTATCCAGAACATCTCGCTGGTATTAAGTTGCGAGCCCCACCCAAAGTGTAAACCCAAAGCAACAGACAACTGCATTAAAAAGAACTCTGCGTAAAGTAAACAATCCTTGTAACCGTGGTTACAAGCACCGTTGTTTTCCCCCTTGTGGCAACATCACATCCCCTAGACTCATGTTTCTGTCACTCAAGCGTGTCATCGGGGGGCATGAACCCACAATCTAGCACAACGCTCCCTCTTGGAGTCACTACCTACTACTTGGCCAAATCAATAAAAGGCAACGGAGAACATGCAAGAATTACCTAGGAACAAAAATATAAGAGATAAAAACCAAATATATTACTCTATCACAATCTGAACATAATCTCATAATCCATCAGATCCTATCAAACTCAACATAGCAATAGCAGAAATATTACAAAGGTGCCTCGATCATGTTGGGCAGCTCACGAGGTCTAAACAATGAAGATCAAAGAGGGGAGGAGAACATCACATAGCTACTGATCACGGACCCATGGTCCAAGGAAAACTACTCACGAGACATCCGGGGAGCATCCATGGTGGAGAGGAGACTCCCGGAGGTCAATCCTCCCTCCGGCAGGGTGCCGGGAAGAGCTCTTCTGGTGCTCCCGATCTTCGGAAGCGCGGCGGCGGCGGAACAGAGGCGAGTTCGCGGAATAGGGTTCTCTTTTTGGGTTTTTCCCGTGACGGGGGATAAATAGGCGAAAGGGGCCGGGCAGCTAGAGGTGGGCCAGGGGCCCAAGGCGCCCCCCTGGCGCGGCCAGGGGTGGGGCCGCGCCGGGTGGCCGCCTGGGCCCCCTGGCTCCCCTCTGGCCCC
Source organism: Bromus sterilis (assembly GCA_950022295.1). Taxonomy (NCBI): domain Eukaryota; kingdom Viridiplantae; phylum Streptophyta; class Magnoliopsida; order Poales; family Poaceae; genus Bromus; species Bromus sterilis. Next base: position 273,226,846 of record OX465599.1, on the reverse strand, counting down.
TCCCGGGCTCTTCTCGAAGCTTCCGTCACGCTGGTTTTTATCTGAATTTTCCCGAATTTTTCTGGCACTTTTTATATGGGGGAAAACTGAAATAGAAAAACAGCAGAAAACAAGAACTGGCACTAGGGTGCACTGAGTTAATAGGTTAGTCCAAATATGATAAAAAATGTATGAAAGTGTATCTAGATCATAGAAATATCACACAAAACATGCATGGAGCAAGCAGAAATTATAGATACGTTTTGGACGTATCACTTACCGACTGTAGGATCCCCTCTCTAGCCGAAGTCGAGTCTAGACAAAAACTATTTTGTACTTACTAAGTTAGTTATCGGAGAGTAGGATTCTTTTTCCTCCTTACCCATGCTCTGATCAGGACCAATGTCGTAAGTGTTTTCATCTCGCCTTATCCCATTTCAAACTTTAGGATCTCGAGGTGTGGAGTTTTGGAACCGTTACAATACCTTGCTTGCAGCGTATTATCTCGATTCCGATCTCAGGTTGGGAAATCCTCTAGAACCTTTAGTTCTTCCGACTCTGGTAAACATCTTGGTCGTCTGTTGACTTCAGTCCTCTTGCCCAGTATCTTCACAATTCCAGTGAGAATGCTTCCCTTGATCGTCGCTTTGAATTGTTGTTCTTCGTCTTCATCTCCTGATGGCTTCGTTCTTCGACGTCGCCATCTCTTTGCGGAAAGTATCTCGACAGAAGTTCGTCGTTCAACATGGAGCATAGTCCCTTGTTGGTGGTGTTGAAGATCGTCAACTCTATTTTCTCTCCCCCTCTCCCCCGGATCGTCCTGGATCTCGGGACGAGATCCCTTGTTGGTGGTGTTGTATTGTAACAACCCAGATTTCACAAAAAATAAAAATTTTGTTTTCGGTGTGAATTGGTTGATTGCATGCTTTGTTTGCGGTGTTTGCATCCCTGATTTATCGATCGGAAATTATTCCCCCTCTGATCTCGTACCGGACGGAGACCGACCCTTGCCACCCTGACACTCGACCTTTGCGACACCGGGTTTCACCCGATCACCGTCGCGAAAACCCGCACAAGACCAGCCGTAGCCAACGGAACGAAAAAACCCGTTTAATAAATAAACGAGATATTTTTATAGCGCGCCGGAAAGTGTTCTCGGAATGGCTCCAGCGCGAGGTGAACGCCGCCAGCTCGACGCGCTGATCGCGCAGTTCGAAGTTTTACCCGAGTCAAAGGTCCTGCGGACCCCCGACGGTCAGAAACGTAAACACCGCGTGCGCGAGAGAGAAACCGGGGATGTTTTTGCAAACTGCCAGCCACCTGGGCTATATAAAGACCACCACTCTCCCACCCCTTTCTAGGGTTTCCCCTAAGCCAAAATTATAGCCACCCCCTCCACTTTGCCCCAAAATTTGTCCCATTTTCGAAACCCTAGCCCTCCAGATCTGAGATCAGCCTCCCAGACAAGCTGGATCGTAAGATCTCGCGATCCGACGGCCCAGAAGCCGCCACTTCGCCCCCACCTCTCTCCTCCACCTACCTCGCTCCAACCTCCCATGGAGGCTGTCGTGGGAATGTCACGACAGATGTTCGTAGAGTCGTACTTATCATGGGACCTTTGCTGCGAGGCGAAATCGAGGAGAGAGTCGACATAGACACGGGACTCGGCGGTTTACCCAGGTTCGGCCCTGTCGATGCGGTAAAGACCTACTCCTGCTTCTTGACTATTGTGGGATCGACTCCTCAATAGGAAGAGCCGATCTTATCGATTACAGTGATGGTGTTTCGCAACCTTAGTCTCATGGAGATCTAGGTTATATCGTGAGTTGTCTAGTCCTGGCTTGAGGTAAGTTCTCCGCTCTGGCTCCCATGGACCTCGGCTTATAAATATGCCGGGTCCCGGGATTCCCAGAGTTTGACTCCTACAAGATGTGGAGTTCTATTCTACTTTACAGATTTACTACGTGCTATACAAGGTAAGTCGAATTCCTTCTAGGGCTTCAATCTTCACGCTTGGCATGTCAGACTCCTAGCCCGGTCTTCTTCGTGGGCCTTCTCATGTAAGTCGGCCCAGAGGTCTCTAATGCCGGGTCTATGGCCTGATCCATCCCCTCGACATTAGCCCCCAGGATTGTTGTGATGCTTTAGTCTTCATAGCAATCTTCTTCATTTTCTTCATTGCCGCCGGATCTTCATGGGTTAGAGGCCTAATTCATGCTTGGCGTTGATTGGGAGTCGGAGTCGTTTCTCTTCAATCTTGCTTCAGTTTTTTTATCTTTATAGAACTGACTCTCCTGGTTGAGTCAACTAATATTTGATGTTCACTAGGAGTCGAAGCCGACTCTCTTTAGCCTCACATCATCTTCTACTTGAAAATTTATCTTTGACTTTTGGTCAAAGATCCAGTTTGGTTTTTATGATCACACTGCCCGAAACGCCGGTTGGAGGCATTGATGTTTGTAATGGGAATCGAGGAGTCTTTCCATAAATTCTATCTAACACGGGTAGTTATCCCGTATCATTTATGGTATTAATTGATTCTCTCCTTGAATCTACTATAAATATTCCTCGGGTAGTTTGATCCTTCAAGCGCACCCAATCTTCTTCTTCCTCTTCCAGTTTTCCCCATGGCACCTAAGCTAGAAGCTTCTGCTCCTTTGGCATCCAACGAGCCCTGCCCCCGTTTAACTGCTCGAGGTCGAGGCCACGGCCGTGGTTGTGGCCGTGGGAGAGGTCGTGCCCATGGTAGAGGTAGGGGAAGAAGTACTCGTGCTGCCTCTCCTTCTGAATCTCCCCCTTCTTCTCCTGAGAGGAGTGAGTTCTTGGTTCATATCCGGACGATTCGTCGCTGGATAAAACTCCCTGAATCTTTTACTCAACTTGTGATTGACTCAACGCTTTCGGGATCTTTGGCTCCGATCTGATGGATGTCCTCATGGGCCTATTTGGGTAACGGTCAGATTTTCTAGCCATGGCACCATGTTTTTTGAGAAGGGCTGGAAAACTTTTCTTCGATCTAGGAATATCTCAAGAGGAGACACCATTGTCTTAAGATTTGATGGTGAAGATACCTTGTGTGCTAGGATCTTTGACTCGGATGGAGACTGAGCCTGCTGTTGTATGGAGAGCTCCACCGATGAAGAACTCCTTAGTGAAGAAGAAGTTTCAATGGAGGATGAACCCGACTCTGAATAAGATGACTGAAGCTGTGGACTTTTCTTCTTAGTAGTATTTTGTCGAGTTTGGCTTTTGCTTGTAAGGTTGCCTCCTTTAATGTAAGACCCAGTTGGTTTGATGAGTGAAAAATGTGAATTTTCATTGAGTCCATGAGTCCATGAGTCGGTTTTATTCCTGACTTTGAATATTTTTCAAAATGTATGAGAGCCGATTATTTATGATAGTGTATGTATCTGTAGCCCCCTGAGTCGATTCAGAATAGTTGTGTATCGGTAATCGAATCATAGGATAGATCGACTTGTAGACCGATGAGATGGTATGGTCACGTTTGTGTGTCGTACCAGGTCATCAAAGAAGTGTTGCTTCTCAAGAGTTGGTATGATTATCATGGCGTTGAGCCAATTCATCAAAGAAGATTTTTTTTCGAAGTGTAGCCCCCATGAGTCAGTGTGAGCATCTTTTGTGTCATACCGAGTCATAGAGAATTTTTGAGCTATAGTCCCCATGAGTCAGTATGAGCATCTTTTGTGTCATACCGAGTCTCACAGGTTAATGCTCACGGTGCATCTTTTGGATGACATATAAAATGTGAAAGAAAAAGTATGTGATGATGCTAATGTATGCAAAAATAAAGTATGAAGGCTCATATAGAAGTTGACTCTGGATTCAACATGCCTCATCTTATCGTGCTTGAGATAGATTATTGGGTTATCCAGGAGTCATAAATTCTCTGTAAGCCGGCTACATATGACTAGTGCTCCCTGTACTTAAGACTAAACTTGGTAGGCATTGCTGTCAGGCCTCAAGGTTTTTAGGCTAAGCTGGGTACACGTAGATCGTATGAGCTTGAGCTATACATGCCAAGATTAGGGCGTAGTTAGCCAGTTCATGTATATGCCGGGATTTCTTCGGATAAGAGTCGATGAGTGACATCGAGCTCCCCTACTTCCCCTGAATAAGCTTATACACATGTGGATTTTTACATATATATGCTGAGTTTTCGGATAAAGAGTCAATGATTGTCATCGAGCTCCCCGATTCCCCTGAATAAGCAATATACATGCTCAGTACCAATAGAAGGGTTGATCAAGCCCCCAGGTCTTTGAGATATAATAATGCAAAATATGAAATGTATGATGCAAAAATAAATAACATGAAACGAAAAGGTAAAGAGGAGTCGATATGGCGAGAGCCGGTGCGACAAAAGTCGACTTAGGTATATGTGGCGAGGGCTAGTGGGACAAAAGTCGACTTATGTATATTTTGATGGCGAAAGCCGGCGCGACGAATGTCAGCTTATATCTATGTTAATATGGAGAAAGCCAGTGCGACGTGTGTCGACTTGGATAAATGTACAGTAATGTTCCTGTTCTACTCAAGTGTAATATGGATGGAGTTGTGCGATGTTCCACGGCCTGGGAGTCTCCTCCATGCATGTGCGCGTGTCTGCCTTCTCGCGTATATCAACTAGGTAGTAGGATCCATTGTACAGTTTCTTGCTGGCCACAAATGGTCCTTCCCAAGGAGAGAATAACTTGTGCATTCCATCTCTTTTCTGTATGAGTCGGAGCACTAAATCACCTTCCTGGAAAGTCCGACTTCTGATGCGGCGGCTATGGTAGCGTCGCAGATCTTGTTGGTAAATAGACGACTGAGCTGCAGCCAAATCTCGTTTTTCATCGAGAATATCCAAGGCATCTTGTCTTGCTTTCTCGTTTTCGGCTTCTACATAGGCAGTGACTCGTGGTGAGTCGTGACGTATGTTACTTGGGAGGACGGCTTCCGCTCCATAGACTAGGAAGAAGGGCGTATAGCCTGTCTACATGTTGGGAGTCGTCCTGATGCTACATAATACTGAGGGTAACTCCTCCTCCCAACAACCCGGTGTCCTTTTCAAGGGGACAACGAGTCGGGGTTTGATGCCTCGAAGCAACTCTTGGTTGGATCTCTCGTCTTGTCCGTTGGACTGTGGGTGAGCCACTGATGCAAGGTCGAGTATGATGTGCTCGTTCTGGCAGAATCACTGCATAACCCCTTCTGATAGGTTAGAACCATTATCAGTGATAATGTTGTGGGGGTAGCCGGATCTGAATATGATCTTTTTCCAGAATTTCAGTGCTTTCGCAGCGTCACATTTGCTGACCGGCTCTGCCTCGACCCATTTGGTAAATTTATCCACTGCCACCAATATGTGGGTATTCTTGTTGGCTGACCTTTTAAAAGGTCCCACGATATCAAGTCCCCATACCGCAAAGGGCCAAGTGATATGGATCATTCTGAGTTCTTGAGCCGGCACGTGAGCTTGCTTTGCATAGCGCTGACACCCATCACATTTCTTGACTATATCCTCTACATCCGCATGAGCTGTGAGACAGTAGAAGCCATGTCGAAAAGCTTTAGCTACAAGCGAACGAGAGCCGGCATGGTGTCCTCAATCCCCAGAGTGTATTTCATTGAGGATGGCTCTACCTTCTTCTGGTGAGACACATCTCTGGAAAACATCTGCAGCACCCCGCCAATGTAACTCACCATTGATGAGTACAAAGGATTGGCTTCTCCTGATAAAATTTCTGGCCAACATCTCATCTTGAGGAAGGATTCCCCGAGTTTTGTAATCCAAGTAAGATACGACCCATGAGGGTGTAGCATGAATTGCAGCAACCAAAGCCGGCTCTGGATCCGGCTCTGCTATGTCTTGCTCTGTTGGTGGTTATACAGACGGTTTTGTTAGAACATCCAGGAATACGTTTGGAGGGATCGGCTTTCGCTGAGATCCGAGTCGGGACAGTGCATCTGCTGCTTCGTTTTCCCTACGGTCCACATGATCCACCTAGTATCCAATGAAAAATCCGGCTTGTCTTTTCACTTCTCGTCGATAAGCTGCCATTATGGGATTTTTGGAATCCCATTTTCCTGACACTTGTTGAGAAACGAGATCAGAGTCGCTATAGCATTGGATCCAACTTATGCTCATCTCACGAGCCAGCCATAACCCATGTAGCAAGGCTTCATACTCTGCTGCATTGTTGGTGCAGGTGAACTGCGGCTGCAGAACATAGCAGAATTTCTCCCCTTTAGGTGAGGTAAGGACCACGCCGACTCCTGACTCTTGGAGCTTCCGACTTGCATCGAAGTGCATCGTCCAATATTTGGTAATTGGCTTCTCCGGAGATGTTTGGATTTCCGTCCAGTCATTGATGAAGTCAGCTAACGCCTGGGATTTGATGGTCGTTCGAGGTTTATATTTGATGTGATAAGCCCCCCAACTCTATGGCCCACTTTGCAATCCTTCACGTGGCTTCCCGGCTTTGGATGATATCTGCAAGTGGTGCTGAGCTGGCTACAGTTATGGGGTGCTCCTGATAGTAGTGCTTAAGTTTCCGACTCGCCATGAATACACCAAGAACCAATTTCTGCCAGTGAGGATAGCGTTGCTTCGATGAAGTCAAAACCTCACTGACGTAATAAACTGGCCTTTGCAGGGGGTGCTCTTTGCCGGCTTCCATACGTTCAACAACAGCCACAACGCTGACTGCTCGATTGTTGGCTGCAATATAGAGTAACATAGGTTCCTTTGGCTTGGGAGCCACCAAGATTTGAGCCTGGGATAGCTGCTTATTCAATGACTCTAGGGCCTGATCGGCTTCGTCATCCCAGACAAATGTTTCTGATTTCCTCAGACGTCGGTATAGGGGGATTGCCTTTTCCTCGAGCCGGCTTATAAACCGACTTAGGGTGGCTACACATCCTGTCAGCCGTTGGACTCCCTTTATTGAGGCCGGCTTCTGAAGAGTCATGATAGCGTTGATTTTCTCCGGGTTTGCCTCAATGCCTCTCTCTGATACCATGTATCCAAGGAGCTTACCTGCAGGTACCCCAAAGGTGCATTTAGGCGGGTTTAGCTTCATCTGGTACTTGCGCAGATTTTTGAAGGTTTCCTGTAAGTCACCGATGAGTGAGTCGGCCAATTGGGATTTGATCACTATATCATCCACATAAGCATGCACGTTGCGCCCAATCTTCTCTTTGAGACAACTCTGCACTGTTCGCTGATATGTGGCTCCCGCATTCTTAAGGCCAAAAGGCATAGAAGTGTAACAGTAGATCCCGAAGGGAGTGATGAAAGTCATTTTTTCTTGATCCTCAAGGGCCATCTTGATTTGGTGATAACCAGAGTAGGCGTCAGGAAACATAGGAGCTCACATCCCGCAATCGAGTCTATGATCTGGTCAATACAAGGCAACGCGAATGGATCCTTTGGGCAGGCCTTATTTAAGTCCGTGTAGTGGATGCACATGCGCCAGGTCCCGTTCTTTTTCAAAACGAGGACCGGGTTTGCGAGCCATTCTAGATAGAAGACTTCCATGATGAACCCAGCGGCAAGGAGTCGGGCTATCTCTTCCCCAATAGCGTTTCTCCTCTCGTCGTTGAAACGGCGAAGGAATTGCTTGACCGGCTTCAACTTTGGATCTATGTTTAGGTGGTGCTCAGCGAGTTCCCTCGGGACACCTGGCATATCAGAGGGTTTCCATGCAAAGATGTCTCGATTCTCACGGATGAACTCGATGAGCACGCTTTCCTATTTATCAGATAACTTTGTCCCAATGATGAACTGTTGAGAAGAGTCACCAGGGACAAAGTCAACTTTCTTTGTATCCTAAGCCGGTGGGAACTTGGGGTTGTTGTCGGGAGTCGGTTTCTTCAGGATTGTGGGTTCTGCCGGGTCTACCTTTTCTTGGTATAGTGACAAGTCCTCTTTGGCGCGTGTCGACTCGGCAAATTTGACGTGTTGTTCGTCACACTCCACTGCCCTGGACCGACTTCCATCGACTGTGATTGGGCCATTAGGACCCGACATATTTAGTTTTAAGTAGACATAACATGGCCGAGCAATGAATTTGGCGTAAGCCGGTCTGCCTAAAATGGTGTGATATGGGCTCTCGAGTTTTACCACTTCAAAGGGTATGAGCTCGGAGTGGAAATTTTCGGCATTTCCAACAGTCTTCTCCAGGTAGATCTTGCCTATCGGACGTGCTGACTTGCCTGGGACTATTCCGTCGAAAACGGTGTTGGAGGGTTGCAGCTGTTTTTGGGTCAGACCCGTCTGATACGTCTCAAACATATCTACTTTTCCAAACACTTTTGCTATTGTTTTGCCCTCATTCTTGCATGATTTGGACGAAACTAACCTGGACTAACGTTGTTTTCAGCAGAGCTACCTGTATGGTTTTATTGTGTGCAGGAAAATGGATTTTTAGACGTTCCAGAAAATTCCCAGAAAAATACCAGAAAATCCACGGACCCGAAGGAGCCAGAAGCCAGAAGTGGGACCAGAGGGGAGCCCTGGGGGCCCCAGGCTCCCCCCTGGCGCGGCCAGGGGTGGGGCCGCGCCGGGAGGCCGCCTGGGCGACTCCCCCCTCCTATGGTGCCCTACCGATGGTCCTATTTATCCCCGTGACGGGAAAACCCCAGAACAGGAGTCATTTTCCCAGTTTCCATCGCGGAGCCGCCGCCACCGTCTGTTCTTCTTCGGGAGGGCTAATCTGGAGGCTGATTTGGCATCCGGAGAGGGGAGATCGTCGCCATCGTCATCACCATCACCACTCCATCCATCCTCCATGACTTCTCTTCACATGTGTGAGTAATTCCCTGCTGTAGGCAAAGGGGATGGTAGGGATTGGATGAGTTTGATCATGTAATAGTTCGTCAGATTGTTGGGGGCATGTTGCCTATCATCTAGGTTGGTGTTTATCTTCTTTGCTTCAACTTGTTACTCTTAATGCTTGTCACTTTGGGCCCGAGTGCCATGTTTTCAGATCTGAACCCTATGTGTTTTCATGAATATATTTGTGTTCTAGATCCTATCTATGAGTTGTATGCACCTATTATGGTCCGGAACCGGCGATCCCAAAGGTGACAGCTTGGGACACCAAAGGGGATGGTCCATAATTTGAGGATTCCGTGCATCCATTGAGTTTATTGCTTTGTTCCGGTGCTCTTTGACAGGAGCACCTTAATCTCCATAAGTTCCCTTTGGCCCTGTTCGTAGCGGGATGGTAGGACAAAAGATGTTGTGCAAGTTCTTATTGCAAGCACGCACAACTACCTACGGGATACATGCCTAATGATTGATATTTTCCTAGATGATCATTGCTTTTCTGTGTGCCTTGCCCCATGTTAGAATTTATTACATGTTCACTTTCATCCATGCAGCGCCCAACCATCCATCTCCCTAGCCTATAGTGTTTTCAATCCTGCTGGTCATTAGTTGTTACTTTTGCTATTACTTTTGTTGTTGCCACTATCATTATCCTATTACCATTACCACTTATCTTTCGTAGCAAGCAAGTATATTTCAGGTGCGGTTGAATTGACAACTCAATTTTCAAAGCTTATAAATACTCTTTGGCTCCCCGTGTGTCGAATCAATAAAGTGGGTTAACTTACCCGCGAAGACTATCTCGATCCCTTACGCCTGTGGGGCATCAAGCAGCGTTTTCTGGCGCCGTTGCCGGGGAGCATAGCAATATTTACAAGTCTACTTGAAGTATCCTGCCTGCTGCACATCATCCGCTATGGGTAAGAAAGGAGACCCCAAGGTCCCGATCTTACCATCTCGTACAAGAAAAGGTACTATTCTGAACACTAGGGCTACACTTGATTCACCTTCTGTTATGAGTAAGTTTACTTCACCACCACTACATGATGCTTCTATTGAGTCTGTCACTATGTCCGATACTTTTGATGATGCTTCCACTACTCTTGATGATACTACTTTTCTTGGTCACTATATTGAAACTCAGACTGCTAAGGCTGCGGCAGAATCCAAGACCGAGACCCCTGCTACCTATATTCCTACCTACAAAACCTTTGGTTACCCGTGCTTAGATGAACTCAAGGAGAGAATCCTTGATGATGATTATGTTACTCTTCATGATGATTTTTGCAGGGAACTCATAGAGTGTGTCGACTCTGACCCTGGTGCTGTTAAGGAGCTGCTCAAAAAGCACTCCATGAAGAACAAAGCTATTCCTGATCCTCAATTTTCCACGTCTCCTATATGCATCACTGATCCTGATTATGATTTCTCTGTTGATCTTTCACTTATATCTACAGTCGAGGCTGACCCCTTTTATGGCAGAGAAAATGATGATGCTATAGCACACTTGACCAAACTCGCTGAGCTAGGCAACCTATTCACTACTGATGAGAAGATACGAAACTTCTATGTGGCCAAGCTATTTCCTTTTTCTTTGAAGGAAGACGCTAAATCATGGTATGATGCACTACCCTATGGTTCCATTAAGAGTCCTCAAGACTTGGTCCAATTCTTTGTTGATAAATATTTCCCAGCTCATCTGCAACATGCTGCTTTGCAAAGAATCTATAACTTTAAACAACTGCAGGATGAGCACCTCCCTAAATCTTGGGGGAGGTTTTGTGATTTACTTAAGGTTATGCCGGGACATGGAATCCCCAAGAATGAACTTCTTGACATATTTTACGCTGGTTTAACCGATGAATCTAGATCCTATCTGGATAGTTGTGCTAGTTGTGTTTTCAGGGAAAGAACACCGGACGATGCAGAAGAATTAATGTGCAAAATTGACAAGAACTATGAAGATTGGTCCATTCCTGAACCACTACTACCATCGAAAAAGAGGGGCATGCTTGTTCTGAGCCCCGAAGATATGCAAGAAGCAAAGAAGTCTATAAGGAGAAAGGTATTAAAGCCGAAGATGTGAAGAATTTACCACCTATTGAGAAGTTGTGTGAGCCTACTACTCACCCTCCCTTGGTAGAGGTACACTCTTTATTAGACTTTACTGAAAGTGACATCCCTAAAGGTAAGCGTCCTGACCAATGCTTAGATGAGCTTGATAATTTTATTGTTAAGCAAGACCATTTTAATAGGAAGTTACAATGTCAGTTGCATGATAACTCTCTTGCTATCAAAAGTTTGTGTGATGTTCTAGAAAGAACAGTTAATGATGTTAAATGTCTTGTTAAGAATTTTCATATGGTTCAAACAACATATCTACCTCCGATGCTGAAACAGAAGACGGTGCCGAGCCTGAAGAAAAGGACAAGGAGAAGGATGATTCTCCTGAGGTAAGAGGAGAAGAAACACCCGATAAACGCAAGAGGTACTCTAGAGAAGACTTCGTCGCAAGAAGACATGGGAAGGAAAGAGAACCATGGATACAGAAACCCATTCCCTTTCCAGGTAAGTCCCTCAAATCTAAAGAAGAAGAGCATTATAATAAATTTTGTGAATGGATGAAACCTCTTTTTCTTCAAATTCCTTTGGCTGATGCTATTAAGTTACCTCCCTATTCGAAATATATGAAAGATATTGTTACTAATAAAATAAAAGTTCCTAATGAGGAAATATCTACTATGCTTGCTAACTACTCTTTCAGTGGCAAGATTCCTAAGAAGCTCGGTGATCTAGGTATACCCACCATTCCTTGCTCCATAAAAAATAATTACGTCAAAACTGGTTTATGTGATCTTGGTGCAGGAGTGAGTGTTATGCCTTTCTCTCTTTACAAGAGGCTTTGTTTAGAGAAACTAATCCCTACAGATATCTCTCTTCAGATGGCTGACAAGTCAACAGCTGTCCCCATAGGTATTTGGGAGGATGTACCCGTTGAAGTTGCTAACTGTTTGATCCTTACAGATTTTGTTGTGCTTGACATGCACGAGGATGGGAGCATGTCCATTATTCTTGTTAGACCTTTTCTTAACACCGCAGGTGCTATTATTGATTGTAATAAAGGAAAGGTCACTTTCAACGTTGATGATAAAGAACACACGGTGTATTTTCCAAAGAAGATCGACAAGAGGCATGGCCTTAACTTTATAGAGAATATCGAAACCGTGAAGATTGGAGAATGGGACTGTCCACTACATGTGCACCACAAATACAAAACCATTATGGTGGGGACAATGTCCATTAAAGTAAAGGTGCAATGACCACTTCATAAGAGGTGAGACTTCTTGTTCTATATATCGCCAGCTCGTTGGTAAGACTTGATCAACCTTACTAGTGAACTTGTTTTATATAGGTAAAAAGCTAAGCTTGTGATGTTTTCATTTGCTTTAGCTTTCATTCTCTTTGTTGTACCAAGTTTTTATATTTTTGAAGCTTCACAATACTAATCATTGCTTTAAGTTTTCAGAAAGTTTTGCAGCTTTTTGAACTCCGAGAAATTTCCAACAGTGAAGTTTTCAGAAAAATTCCAGAAAAATTAAAATTAAAATTTCCATGCCGGGAGTGACCCAGAAGTAGCTGGGACTGACCAGGGGGGCCACCAGTGGCCCAGGCGGCCAGCTGGCGCGGCCTGCCCCTTGGCCGCGCCCACAGGGCACCTGGGGCCCACAGGCCCCACTTCCAGGTATGTCTTCTTCCTCCTCCTTCCTCTCTCTCTAAAAACACGAGTTCTGCTCCATTCTTGCGTTCTTGCTGTCCTTGGAGGAGATTTTTGATCTCTCTCTATAGCCCACCATTCGAGCTGAAATTTTGAGCAAATACTCCCTCGTATGTAACTCCTCCACTCCTCCAATTAGATTTTTTATTGGTGGCCTCGTTTGTGAGTGTTTAGTAGCTCTTGGTGTTGTTTTTATGAGCTTGCATGCATGTGTAGAATTTTATTTTCCAAGTTTTGATGCAAGTTTATGCCTTAGGTAAGTGAGTTGAGTAGTTTGCCTTAACTCACTTTGTTTAAATCCTTGTTTTTGTAATTTTTCAAAAATTTTAGAAATGAGTTTGCTAGGAAGAGCAAAGGGGTGGCTTGGGAAGAAAAGGCCCGAGCGCTCCGATCGAGTTACAAGAGCTGCAGCTTCACCCTCGACTGCTCGGGTGAGCTACAACGAAGATCATGTGCCCTTAGAGTTGTTTGAGGACACAAATCCAGCACGCTCTATGACTTTCCCGTGCGATGAATTCCTTGAAGCTGCAGGAATTAAGGAGGAGTTCTATAATCTTTGTGCTAATGCAGGTCTGACGCGGCTCGCAACGTGTCGTGTTTCCCAGTATAAAAAACTCACCTCCTGTTTCATTAACAGTTTTAGATATAACCTTGATGCTGGTTCTGTTGAGTTTAAAATTTACAATGATCTTTTGACCATGCCTTTGGAAAAGTTTTGTGAAATAATAGGTGTAACGAATGTTGGAATGACGGCGAAGATGAGCTCTCAGCCCTCCGAGCTGAGAACCGTCTTCAACTCTCTCTGTAGCATGGATACAAGGGATATTCATCTCTCAAAGATCTCCAGCATCTTATTCCCACACCTCAGGTATTTTGCGTATTTTATTGCTAGAGGGGTGTTAGCTCGTGACAACACGAGCGACATATCTGCGCCGGATATTGCTATCTTGGAAACCGCCCTTTCGGGGAGGTTTGATTATAATGTGGGTGCCTTATTTGCTCGACGCCTTGCTATGAACGGTAACAAGGGAGATTTATTTGGTGGCGTTTACGCCACACTTATCCTAGAGTCTCTTAATGGCACCCCACACCCCGATGATAAGCCTTTTATTTATTTAAGTTTTGATCTTGCTGCTATGAAAAGGCATAAGTTTGTTACCATGACTTCCGAGTTTGGTAACCTTGATTATATCTTGCGTTGCGGAGCTACCACGAAACGCAAGATCCGTCTACCTGCACCTCTTTTGTTCGATTTTTCTCGCAGGAACGGATGGTCCTTTGATGCTACCCAGTTCGATGAGTTTGTGGTCCAGCATCAGTTTCATAACCCCATGGAGGGGGTTGTGCCCGATGAGGAGGAGCATGGTGAGTTCCCACCTTTCCAGGGGGAGACCTTCACCCAGTTTGGTGAAGGGTCTTCCTCTGCTTGGAGCGTGGATACTTCTTCGTGGGAGGATCCGAGGACTTCGGTGTACGCGTCGGAAGCCTCATACGACCCTTGGACTCACCAGTACTACCCTGGAGCAGGAGGCTCCTGGGGACATTAGCTACTACCAACTTAGGCCAAAAACCTAAGCTTGGGGGAGTACGTGCCCTTCTCACTTTTCCATTGTATTATCCGTTTTATTTTTGTTCGCTTTGATCTTTTCGAAGTTTTTTCTTGTTCTTCTTTCTTTCTTTCTTTGCAAAAACAACAAAAAGATTTTCTCTTTTCTTTTGCTCTCGTTTAAACCTTTAAAAACCCAAAAATATTTCCTTTCTTTCTTTAGTTTGCTTTGTTTTCAGATTTCAGCTCGAGTCCGTGATGGCATTTGATAATATTTCCCACATTTGATCGTGCAAGTGACAAGGCAGTAATGACGAAGATCGGCAGAAGGGAAGCAACAAGGAAAACCGGTATGAACTCTTCTTGTTTCTGCTTTTGTACATATGCATGTACTTATGATCTAGAGACCAGCTTGTAGCGACATAGTGCTATTTTTACAATGTTTTCCCAGTGTTCATGCTTTCCTTGTGGCTAGTCTCAAATAGCTAGAGTACATAATGTGTTGTTGAAATGATTTACATGCATTGCATTGTTCATGGTTTGGCATACTGAAGTGGTATTTCCCTTCGGAGAATTTTTGGATTGACTTGGCACATGTTCACACATGTTTACGACTAAAGAGTCTATTTTGCCTTGATGATCTTTTTGTTTCAGAATAGTTATATCACTTTCATGCCCGATTCAATGTTGCTTTGTCGCTCTGCATGATTATGACAGTTATTGCTCTCTAGTTGGTCGCTTCCCCAGTGTTTTGCTAGCCTTTGCTCGCACTAAGCGGAATTCTTCTTGTGCTTCCAAACTCCTTTTCAAACCCAGTTGTTCCATTTGAGTCCACCATACCTACCTATATGTGGTATTTACCGGCCACTCCTAACTTAGACTTTCATGTGCCATCTCGAAATTTATTCAAAAGCTTCCCTTTTGTAACCGTACAAGCTCATGGTGCGGTGAGGGGAAATCAGTATCTTGCATGCCAAAAATATTTTGACGGAAGTTTTAACTAGTCAAGAAAAAAAATATGAGAGTTACACCTCCCCCATACTTGATGATGGAGTGAAATGGACCAAATGTTGCTTATGATAAATGGAACGATACCCTCCTTCCATCCTTGAGGAAAAATAAAAGGTTTCGTAGACCATCAAGGGATTTATGGATAAGGGAATGTGTAAGCAAAAGGAACTAATATGGTTGGCATGGGAGATATTGAGAGACCTTTACCGTTCACCATTGACTGGAAAGTTACACCTCTCAAAAGAGTTTTATCTCTGTTTTCAAAACCAAGAGCTCTGGCACATGTTTAGTCTTTGCTTCCTTTCACGGGTTTTCAACCTTGCCATCAAAAGCCACGGTTCGCGAGTCTCCCCTTCCTTCTTCAAAGCACCAACTATGACAGCATAATTGTCATTCTTAGTGTAACATGCATTGTCCCAAAGTATTACATTGTCTTCTGCATGCTTGTGTTATTACTAGTCTGAAATACTGAGTTCTAGTCACCTTTAAAACTCCGGAGGAGTTTCTGCATTTATGTTTTGCTTCACTCATGGAGGCTAGCGAAATGCCACTCAATTATGTTCAAGATATGTGTATTGTGATCCTGTCTTGATTTTCAGTAGCTTATTATTTACTTTTAGTTGTTTGTGACTGATCACATGAAAGAAGAATTGCTTCGTGCATTGTCCTTATAGCATTGTTTCAATACTTGCTAAACTCTTTTCGTAGTACATGCTTATATACATCTAATGAAGAAAAAGAGTTTGTCAAAGTTTTCTTTGTCGCGTCCAGTTCGTTGAACTGAATTGCTTGAGGACAAGCAATATGCTAAGCTTGGGGGAGTTGATACGTCTCAAACGTATCTACTTTTCCAAACACTTTTGCTATTGTTTTGCCTCATTCTTGCATGATTTGGAAGAAATTAACCCGGACTAACGCTGTTTTCAGCAGGGCTACCTATATGGTTTTATTGTGTGCAGGAAAATGGATTTTTAGACGTTTCGGAAAATTCCCAGAAAAATACCAGAAAATCCACGTACCCGAAGGAGCCAGAAGCCAGAAGTGGGACCAGAGGGGAACCCTGGGGGCCCCAGGCGCCCCCCTGGCGCGGCCAGGGGTGGGGCCGCGCCGGGAGGCCGCCTGGGCGACTCCCCCCTCCTCTGGTGCCCTACCGATGCTCCTATTTATCCCCGTGATGGGAAAACCCCAGGACAGGAGTCGTTTTCCCTGTTTCCGTCGCGGAGCCGCCGCCACCCTCTGTTCTTCTTCGGGAGGGCTAATCTGGAGGCTAATTTGGCCTCCGGAGAGGGGAGATCGTCGCCATCGTCATCACCATCACCACTCCATCCATCCTCCATGACTTCTCTTCACATGTGTGAGTAATTCCCTGCTGTAGGCAAAGGGGATGGTAGGGATTGGATGAGTTTGATCATGTAATAGTTCGTCAGATTGTTGGGGGAATGTTTCCTATCATCTAGATTGGTGTTTATCTTCTTTGCTTCAGCTTGTTGCTCTTAATGCTTGTCTCTTTGGGCCCGAGTGCCATATTTTCAGATCTGAACCCTATGTGTTTTCATGAATATATTTGTGTTCTAGATCCTATGTATGAGTTGTATGCACCTATTATGGTCCGGAACCGGCGATCCCAAAGGTGACAGCTTGGGACACCAAAGGGGATGGTCCATAATTTGAGGATTCTGTGTATCCATTGAGTTTATTGCTTTGTTCCGGTGCTCTTTGTTAGGAGCACCTTAATCTCCATAAGTTCCCTTTGGCCCCGTTCGTAGCGGGATGGTAGGACAAAAGATGTTGTGCAAGTTCTTATTGCAAGCACGCACAACTACCTACGGGATACATGCCTAATGTTTGATATTTTCCTAGATGATCATTGCTTTTCTGTGTGCCTTGCCCCGTGTTAGAATTTATTACATGTTCACTTTCATCCAAGCAGCGCCCAACCATCCATCTCCCTAGCCTACAGTGTTTTCAATCCTGCTGGTCATTAGTTGTTACTTTTGCTGTTACTTTTGCTGTTGCCACTATCATTATCCTATTACCATTACCACTTATCTTTCGTAGCAAGCAAGTATATTTCAGGTGCGGTTGAATTGACAACTCAACTGTCAAAGCTTATAAATACTCTTTGGATCCCCGTGTGTCGAATCAATAAATTGGGTTAACTTACCCGCGAAGACTATCTCGATCCCTTACGCCAGTGGGGCATCAAGCACCATCCTGCGGAAAGTTCCGTAGTAAAGAATGTTGATGCTGCTTCCTCCGTCCATGAGAACTTTGTCAAGTGTATATCCTCCAATTTGTGGAAAGACTACCAGAGCCAGGATGCAACATGCTCTTCATGAGACTTTGTGTATACCAAATCCACATCAACATTGACAGGATCTCCTTCTATGTAATGCTTAAGTCTTTTTCCATTCACCACTTGAGGTTTGGTGCCTTCTAAATTGTTAATCTTGATTGCACCTGAGCGGTAAACTTACTCAATATGAAATGGCCCTTCCCACCTGGAAAGTAGTTTACCTGGAGAAAACCTGAAACGGGATCTAAACAACAAAACTTTATCACCAACATTAAATTCACGTTTCAAAATCCTCCTATCATGCCACTTCTTTACCTTTTCCTTGAAAATTTTAGCGCTCTCGTAAGCTTCACTTCTCCACTCATCTAGAGAAGTCAAGTTCATCAGACGCTTTTCACCAGCTAATTTCGGGTCAGCATTAAGCTTTCTAATAGCCCAAAAAGCTTTGTGTTCTAATTCTAATGGCAAATGGCAAGCCTTGCCATAGACCATCTTATAGGGAGACATGCCCATGGGGTTTTTGTAACCAGTTCTATACGCCCACAGATCATCTCCTAACTTATTTGACCAATCCTTTCTATTTCTATTGACTGTCTTCTGTAAGATCAACTTGATCTCTCTATTGGTGAGCTCAACTTGCCCACTAGTTTGAGGGTGGTACGGTGAAGCAATTCTATGATTGACATCGTACTTGGCTAAAGCCTTTCTAAAAGCTCCATGTGTAAAGTGTGAACCCCCATCAGTCATGAGGTACCTGGGTACTCCAAACCTAGGAAAAATTACACCCTTGAGCATTTTCAAAGATGTCTTGTGATCAGCACTTTCAGTGGGGATTGATTCTACCCACTTGGTTACATAATCAACAACAACTAAAATGTGAGTGTACTTGTGTGAGGAAGGAAAAGGACCCATAAAATCAAAACCCCAACAATCAAAAGGCTCAATCACTAGAGAGTAATTCATAGGCATCTCATTCCTCCTACTAATATTACCAACTCTCTGACACTTATCACAGGATAAAACATAATTTCTAGCATCCTTAAAGAGAGTACGCCAATAAAAACCTGATTGAAGAACCTTATGTGCGGTCCTCTCACCAGCATGATGTCCTCCATATGGACTATCGTGACATTGTTTGAGAACGTCCTTCTGTTCGTGTTCCGGTACGCATCTTCTCACGAACCCATCTGGACCTTCTTTGAAAAGATGTGGGTCATCCCAAAAGTAATGCCTCAAATCATGAAAGAACTTCTTCCTTTGCTGAAATGTTAAACCTGGAGGCAAACACTTTGCAACGATAAAATTAGCATAATCTGCAAACCAATGATCGGAGAGAGATTGTACTTTAACAACAGCTAGGTGTTCGTCTGGAAACTGTCGTTGACGGGAATGGGATCATGCGGTATATCTTCCATCCTTGAGAGATTATCCGCCACCGGATTGTCTGCTCCTTTCCTATCGTCAATCTGCAAATCAAATTCTTGAAGAAGGAGTACCCATCGGATAAGACTTGGTTTGGCATCCTTCTTCTCCATGAGATATTTAATGGAAGCATGATCAGTATGAACAATAATCTTAGAATCAACAATATACTGCCTAAACTTATCACAAGCAAACACTACTGCCAAGAATTCCTTCTCAGTAGTAGCATAATTCTGTTGAGCACTATCAAGGGTTTTGCTAGCATAAGATATAACATTCAACTTCTTATCAACCCTTTGTCCTAAAACAGCTCCAACAGCAAAATCACTAGCATCACACATAATTTCAAAAGGTAAGTTCCAATCAGGTGGTTTTACTATAGGAGCAGTTATTAAAGCTTTCTTAAGAACTTCGAAGGCTTCCTTACAATCTTCATAAAAAAAGGAACGTCCTTCTGGAGAAGATTAGTGAGGGGTCTCGAAGTCTTAGAGAAGTCTTTAATAAACCTTCTATAGAAACCAGCATGACCGAGAAAACTATGAATACCTTTGATGTCCCGTGGATAGGGCATCCTTTCAATTGCTTCGATCTTGGATCTGTCCACTTCAATTCCCCTCTCGGAAATCTTGTGGCCAAGAACAATTCCCTCGTTGACCATAAAGTGGCACTTCTCCCAGTTAAGCACCAGATTTTTCTCCTCACATCTCTGCAAAACTTTATTGAGGTTGTGGAGACAATGGTC
Source organism: Bromus sterilis (assembly GCA_950022295.1). Lineage (NCBI taxonomy): Eukaryota > Viridiplantae > Streptophyta > Magnoliopsida > Poales > Poaceae > Bromus > Bromus sterilis. Next base: position 273,207,239 of record OX465599.1, on the reverse strand, counting down.
AAAAGAGGTTCCATAGACGGAGAAATCATCCACGAATACCTCCACAATTTCTTCACAAAAACCATGAAAGATAGCAGACATACACCTTTGAAAAGTAGCAGGGACATTACATAAACCAAAAGGCATATGTCTGTAAGCATAAGTACCATAGGGGCAAGTAAAAGTGGTCTTCTCTTGATCAGCAATGTTAACATGAATTTGAGAGAAGCCAGAATAACCATCTGAACTGGGCTTACCCACTTACTATCAGCTATAGGGTAGATAATACCTGCGGCTAGAAGCTTGAGAATCTCAGTCCTTACAACATCCATCATTTTCGGATTCAACCGTCGTTGATGATCAACAACTGGTTTGGCGTCAGGTTCAAGGTTGATGGTATGTTGACAAATAGACGGACTAATCCGCTTAAGGTCATCAAGGGTATAGCCAATTGCACCTCGATGTTTGCGAAGTACTTCCAATAAACGCTCCTCTTCATATCCTGAAAGGTTAGAATTGACGATAACAGTATATACTTTCTTTTCATCTAAATAAGCATATTTGAGCGTATCGGAAAGAGGTTTAAGATCAAACACTGGATCTTCTTTTGGTTGTGACAAAATCCCCAAAGGCTCAACTGGAAGGTTGTGCTTTAGGATAGCAGGTTGTCTTAGGAATATTTCGTCCAGCTCATTTCTCTCCTGCATGTGCAGATCATTCTCGTGGTCCTCCATGTATTGCTGCAAGGGATCGTTCGGAGGAATAGCGATGGAAGCAATATCTTCAATAATCTTATCATTACTAGGAAAATCAGTACCACGAGGCTGCTTAGAGAACTTAGAAAAATTAAATTCATATGGATCACCATTGAATTCAACAGAAACTTTACCTTGCTTGCAATCTATTATAGCTCCACAAGTTCTGAGAAAAGGTCTACCAAAAATAATAGGACAAAAATTGTCCCTTACTGAACCAAGTACTAGAAAGTCGGTAGGATACTTTACCTTTCCGCATAAGACTTCAACGTCTCTCACAATTCCGATGGGAGAGATAGTTGCTCTGTTTGCAAGATGAATAGTGACATCAACTTCTTCAAGTTCGCAAGGTGAAATTTCACCCATGATCTATTGATAAAGTGAATACGGGATAGCACTGGCACTCGATCCCAAATCGCATAGCCCATAATAATTATGATCTCCTATTTTGACAGATACTACTGGAGTACCTGAAATTGGGCCCTTATTCTTGGCTGTGACAAGGTTAGTGGAAACAGCACAAAAAATTATATTGGAATCTAAAGCATCATTAGTAATAAGATCCTTAACCAATGCAACTCAAATCTAAAGCATCATTAGTAATTATATTGGGATAGAACGGGCATGTAGCCTAGTGGTTGCAGCAAACCTAGTAGCACGCCAGGTCCTGGGTTCGACTCCTTGTGGGAGCGAATTTAAACAGGTCTGGAATTTCTGGAAATAAAATACTGTGGAGCTCATGCTTCACAGTCCTTAAATTCAAAAAACCAATGCAACTCGAGGATTGACCTTGATCTGGTCCTCGCGTTCATCAATTCTCCTCTCACTCTTATTCATTATGCCTATCACAAAAGAGTTCTCCCTTATTCTTAAGGGAAAAGGGGGCTTTTCGTATATAACTTTGTCTATTTCCCAATCCTCGGTATTCTTCTGGATCCTTTCAAGTATATCCCATCTTTCTTCAACACTTTTCGTCTGAAATACCCCACTAGAGGAGGCATCCAACATCTCCTTATCCTGACGAGAAAGTCTAGCATGAAAGTTTGTAAGTATAGTTTCCTTGGGGAGCTCATGAATAGGACATTTGAGCATTAGAGATTTCAATCTCCCCCAAGCTTGAGTGATGCTTTCTACGTCACGAGACCAAAAGTTATAGATATAATTCCTGTCTCGATGAATTTCATGAAGAGGATAAAACTTGGTATAAAAGAGAGACATAAGTTCATGCCAATCAAGCAAATGAGAGTTATCGAGAAGCTTATACAAATCTTAAGCTTTATCTGTAAGCGGTATGGAGAACAATTTCTTCATGACAAACTCCTTTGATACACCTGCGAGCTTAAATAGTGAACATAGTTGTGACAAATATAGCAAGTGTTCACTGGGATGTTTGTCTCCTGCATAACGATTAGCCAAAACACAATCGATAATACCAGTTGGTATTTATAAGGCACAATTTCAGTAGGGAGAGGAATAACCACCACAGATGTGGGGTGTTTCCCCGCAAGCAACGATCCAATAGCTAGGTTGTCCATACGGACAAAGAACAGCAACAGCAAAATAAAAGCAACGATATAAAAATTCCTTACCAGCTTCGCTTACCAGTAGCGCTATGCTCCCCGGTAACGGCGCCAGAAAACTTAGCTTGATGACCCTCAACGTAAAGGGATCTATTGTAGCATTTTCGATAAGTAAGAGTGTCGAACCCAACGAGGAGCGAAAGGTATTGATAGGTGATAGTAGGCAAGGAATAACTGCAAACACTGAAAGATAGCTTTTTAGGGGTTTTCGATATAAGCAACGATAAGATAAAAGCAAGCCAAGTAAATAGCACTGAGGATCAGCAAGTGGCCCAATACTTTTGAGTAAAGGATAAGCCTGGCAACTGAACTTCTAAAGACTAAAGCGTTCTTGAGGACACATGGAGAGGTAGTCACGTGCTTTCGCCATACTCCGTATCGATAACAAGTGTTGTGCTGATAAGTGTTGAGTGGGTGGATCTATGCTAGCACACCTTCTAGACTAAGATAAGTGCACTCTTATGATTAAACACCTTGCAAGCATCCACAAATACAAGATAGAAATTAAGGCAAAGCCTAACCACAACAATAAGATCAAGGATCCATTACTCCCTTGTGCAAAAGTGTGCAAACTGGGGTTCAGGTTTCTGTCACTCCGGCCACCCACCGTAAACATTCTTAATACACAATGTATTCCCCTAGGTCCTTAAGAAGGCGAAGTGTTCAGTGTTCGACTCACACAACACCACTACGAAAATAACAACACAACTTAAATATCAAACAACACAAATTACTTCAACATCATATGACTACTAGCAACTAGACTTCTCCCATGTCCTCAAGAACTAAAGTAACTACTCACAAGACATAAAAGAGATCATGATCAGAGGTGATAAATATATGATAAACAATCTGGACATAATGGTGTTTCTCCAGCAAAACTCAGTAGCATTCACCACAAAGTGGTAATCAACACCGATAGAGTAGAGAGGATAGATAGTACGGATTACAACACAAGATGAACTTGTGAGGTGAGATTGGATGGTGGTGGAGATGGTGCTGATGTTGGGGATGATGTTGATGATGATCTCGATGATGCCCGTGACGATGGTGATGACGATCGCGATGATCTCCCCTTCCGGGAGGTGATCTCCTCGAAGGAATCTGCCCGCCGGAGAGCCCTTTTCTTCCCTGTAGGTTTCCTCCACGGAGCGGCGGCGGAACTCCGTGATGGCCTCCCCTTTTACGGTTTTCGCGTAACGAGGAGTATATAGGCCAGAGGGGGGAGCCGGGAAAGGCCCCAGGGCTCCAGGCGCCCTCCCGGCGCGGCCAGGGGTGGGGCCGTGCCAGGTGGCCGCCTGGGGCTCCTGTGGCCCCCTCTCGCCCCTCTTCGGCGAGTCTTCATTATTCTTCTGGAAAATACCCCCCGTTGATTTTCAGGTAATTTGGAGGTATTCTTCTTCATCAACTCAGCGTCCACTTTTTACCGTTGAATGATGCGTCTGCTGCTTTGGCACCGGAAAGTTGCAAACTGTGTAAAATAAGCCAAAACAACATAAGAACATCATCGTAACATGAAATATATCAATGAATAAGGATGAATTACGATATAAAATAGTAATGCTTTTTGGACGTAACAATTAGTAGGTAGATGCAGATGGATTTGGGTCTACTTGTTTTGGCGTACCGCTCAAGCTTTTGAGACTCTTCCTTTCTTTATAGCATAGTTAGCATTGGTTTGCGCACATAATCCTGTCAATTGCCCAGCTGTAATTTGTTTACCTCGCATGGCTATTTTATCGTCTTTTGGGAGAGAGACATCACTAGTGAACATCATGGGACCCCGGTCCATATTTCCAATACTGTTTACACCCGCTATCAATTTACTGCTTTATTTACTTTTCCGTAACTATCACTATCATTATTATCCCGTACGTTTTATCCTTTGTAAACAACAAGGCCGGAGGGATTGACAACCTCTCTGAACTCGTTGGGAGCAAAGTTATCTGTTGTGTGTGTGCAGGTCCACGTCAACCTCCTAATATCTGGCGCCGTTGTCACCTTCCTGTCGTTGCCGGAGTCCTACCGGAGACAAACCTTGGTATCTTCACCGAGGGAAATTTGCTGTTGTCTACATCTCAACCTTCCACTTTGGGTAACCAACGAGGGGCGAGAAGTAAACTCTCGCAACATCAAAGAAATTTCTGGCGCCGTTTCCGGGGACTCCGCACTTCAATATAGGGGAGTTGCACACTATCTTTTATCTTTGCTTTTTAGTCTTGTTAGTTTACCTTTCAGTTTTTGCTTTAGTGTCCTTTATCAAAAATCAAAAAAATAGTTACCTCGCTTGCTGCCACTATGGGTTCCTCCGAGAACACCAAGTTATGTGACTTCACTAGTCATAACAACAGTGACTTTATCTGCACTCCTATTGCTACACCTGCCACTTCAGCACCTTCTTATGAGATTAAACCTGCTTTGCTGAACCTTGTTATGAAAGATCAATTCTCCGGTGATGGAGATGCTTCTGCATTGCACTTAAATAATTTTGTTGAGCTCTGTGATATGAAAAAGTACAAAGAAGTAGATGGTGATATTGTTAAGCTTAAGCTTTTTCCTTTCTCCTTGAGAGCAGGAGCTAAAATCTGGTTTCAATCCTTGCCTAGGAATAGCATAGATTCTTGGCATAAGTGCACGGATGCTTTTATTGGGAAGTACTACCCCCCAGCTAAGATTATCCAATTGAGGAGTAATATCATGAATTTTAAGCAATTGGATAATGAACACGTTGCCCAAGGTTGGGAACGCATGAAATCTCTTGTTACGAATTGCCCTACGCATGGTTTGACTACTTGGATGGTTATCCAAACTTTTTATGCAGGCTTGAACTTTACCTCGCGGAACTTGCTAGATTCGGCCGCGGGAGGAACCTTTATGTCAATTAAACTTGGTGCTGCCACAAAACTTCTCGATGAGATGATTACCAATTATTCCCAATGGCACACCGAACGCGCTCCAACAGGCAGGAAGGTAAACTCTGTCGAGGAGATCTCCTCCCTAAATGAAAAAGTTGACTTGGTTATGTCTCTACTTACCAAGCAATCTCCTATTGATCCTCATGATGTCCCTTTAAATTCTTTGATTGCTCAGGATCAAGTAGATGTGAACTTTATCTCTAGAAACAACTTTAATAACAATGCTTATAGGAGTAATTTTGGTAGCAATCCTAGACCGTTCCCCTCCAACAACTATGGGAACAACAACACTTATCCTAGCACCAATAACTCCACTTCTGAACTAGAGAGTATGCTTAAAGAATTCATCACTACCCAAAAAGCCTTCAACAAGAGTGTAGAGGAAAAAGTAGACAAATTAAATAATCTCTCGTCAAAAGTGGACAATTTATCCCATGAAGTAGAATTGCTTAAAATTAGAACTTCTCCTCTTGAGGAGAGGAAGGTCACTCCTATGAACGCTATTCAAGTGCAAATTAATGAAAACATTAGGATGATGGCTAAACTTAAAGAGAGATGGGCTAGAGAAAAGGAGGAAGAAGATAGAATTAAGAGCCTTCCTACACACCATACCGTTGTTACTATCCAAGTTGTTGAGGATATCCAAACTCTTAGCACCCAATGCACCCCTAGTCCCATAGGACATATTAATGGTGATGCTATGACCTCAACCGTAGAAGAAGAAATTCCTATGACTATAGAAGCTACCAAACAAGTGAGCCTAAAGGACACCACTACCACTTTAATTAATAGTAGTGACCTTGATTTTGATAATTGCACCCTTTCTGAAGTTATTCGTTTCCTACACAAGATGTCTAGAGACCCCCACACTAGCACACTTAATCTTGACTTCACGGAACATATCACTAATGCTCTCATTAAAGCTAGGGAGGAGAAGCTTAGGGTAGAAGCCTCCATACCTACAAATCTAGAAGATGGTTCGGATCCTATGATTAAAATTAAGTTGAATAACTTCTCTTGCTATGCTTTATGTGATGTTGGAGCTAGTACCTCCGTTATGCCCAAAAGAATGTATGATATATTTGAATTGAAACCTTTTGATCCTTGTTCTTTTGGTGTTCGTCTTGTCGATTATTCCGTAAAGAAACCTTTGGGGAAGATCAATGATGTTCTTATCATTGTCAATGACAATTACGTTCCCGTTGATTTTACTATTATGGACATTTAATGTGAACCTTCTTGTCCAATTATTTTGGGACGCCCTTTTCATCGCACCGTTGGTGCTGTTATTGACATGAAAGAAGGAATTATCAAACCCCAATTCCCTCTCAAGAAAGGCATGGAACACTTCCCTAGGAAAAATATTAAGTTGCCTTTTGAGTCCGTCACACGGGCTAGTTATTTTCTTGAAAAGACTTTATCTATTGCATCAAGCCTAGCTAATGGCTTTAAAGAAGCGCTTTCGGAAGGCAGCCCGCAACGAATTTAGGATCTCCTTTTTGTTTTTCTTCTGTTTTTAGTGGTCTTGATGATTGTTACTACTGTAGCAACATCATTGTATCTTTTCTTTTCAAGATTTGTGCCATTTATAGCCTCATATGACAAGGAAAGTGAAAGTTGTGCCATGCTGTCCAGAAAACAGATTCTGTCCTCTTGACTAGAAAAATCACAGAAAAATCCCAATTCATCTTTTTGAACTGATTTTTTTACACAGCATGCTCTATACAATTAAGGAACTTTCGTATTTTCTGAGTTTTTTTATTTGAGTTGCATAAGTATCCCTAAAAAAATCTTTACTACCTTCTGGTCTGTTTTTCACAAATTCTGTCATGTTTTGCCTTTTCTTCATTTTGCGAACCTTAAGCTTGCTTTTTATTTGCAAAAACTTTTTGGCAATCTTGAGAAACAGTATATCTTCAAGAATATCCTTAATTACAGTAGAGAAAAAATTATTTTATTATGGGTACTAACCTCGCTAATCAGATTATGATGAGTTATGTATGAAGGGAGTTTTCAAGTGTGCGAGGTAAGATGATAAAAGAAGATTCAGGAGTGTCAAACGCTCAAGCTTGGGGATGCCCCCATGCATCCCCAAGACATATTCAAGGAGACTCAAGCGTCTAAGCTTGGGGATGCCCTCGTGCATCCCCTTCTCCATCAACAATTATCAGTTCGTCTTTCGTTTCACTATATTTTTATCACTTCATGCGTTATGTGCTATGCTTGGAGCGTCTCGCTCTTAGGTTTTATTTTTAGTTTTATTTAGCTTTTCTTGCTGTTCATAACAAGTTAGAACCCAGGTTTCTTTGTGTGGGAGAGAAACACGCTCCACTTTCAAAACCTAGAACACATCATAGGACTTTTCATGCCTATTTCTTTGGTGTGTGTGTTCTTTATCTTTTTCATAGCTACTGTCATGTTTAGCTCTTAGTTTTCATGCTTATATTTTTAAGAGCTTTTGTTTAGTTTGTTGCTGGAACTCTCTTGAGTTTTCATGTTTATATTGTTTAGAGAGTTTGCCTGTTGCACTGAGTTTTGTGTCTTGACTTGAAGTAGGTAGTTGAGGTTGCTATTCAATTGTAGTAGTAACTCGCAATAGTTTTGAGGTATTGCTTTGAGTAATGTTTGGACTGTTGGTGTCAAGAGCTTTATCCTATTAGTGATAGATGTCATATTTTGGGCAATCTGTGTTTATTTTCAAAACAAAATTAGTTGAGAACTCTAGCTACTAGATGGATCACTACTCTTTGGAGGGATCGAATATTAGAGTACACTCACGTACCATGAGTCGAGGATGCGCAAGGATAACCAAACCCCCATACACTCCTCCTCGGGGTAATTGTCTCTTTGAGAACCTCCTTATTATATTGAGAGTTAACGATAATAAGGGCATGAGTTCTTCGGACTAATGTGAGTATTCGAAAGTTGACACTTCCACCTACCCATATTTTGCTAGCCTTTCCTGTGCCGTGCATTGCTTTCTTCTCACTCCGAGAGTTGGCGTCCACCTTCGCCGGTACATCCAAATCCTTGGCATGATAAGCTCTGTCATCATAAACCTCCTTATATCCTTCCTCAAAACAGCCACCATACCTACCTATCAAGGCATTTCCATAGCCTTTCCGAGATACATTGCCATGCAACATCCACCTTCTCATGACTTGATCTTCATGTCATACATGCTACTTGCTTGATCGATGAGCCGCATGCTAGTTGGGCCTTGCCCTAATCATTGCTACATGACGCGCTAGTATCATTGCATATCCTGCTACACTGGCAGAGGCATACATTTGCATACTTCATGATAGTTTCATTTTCTTTATTTGAGTACTTTTGTAAAGTGTGAAAGATCTTCTATACTTCTTGTAATATATAGAGTGTTTCCCCTAAAGTGAGGAAAAGATCACAAAGAGGAAAAATGAGAGAAATAGAAGGAGCCATTGAGGCCACCAAAAAATACAAAAAAATAGAAAAAGAGAAAAATAAATAAAAAGAGAGAAGGGGGCACACTACTATTCCTTTTGAGAGATCCACACTCGTAATCCCTCTTATATCTTGTACTCCATAGAGATTATCATTCATGCATATAGCTATGTGAGTACCTTCACACTATAGAACTTGGCTTGTATATTCCAATGATGAGCCTCCTCAAATGAGCTCTAGGTCTTCTTGAGCAAGCAAGTTGGATGCACACCCACTAGTTCCATTGGAGAGCTTACCTTAGCTCACATGTGCATCGGTTGCATGGCAATCCCTACTCCTCACATCATATCTATCATTTGGCTTTCTCTCGCCTATGATTGTCCTCATTGATGTGAGCCTTTCACACCCTTTTTGTCTTCCTCCTCCACCATATTATCTCTTTGCCATCCTAAGTGTCAACTTTATTGCTTACGCTCATCCATTGCATGAGTGCTCAAACTATCGAAAAGGAGTGGATCATTTTGACTTGTACCTGGCTAGTGGTCTGGGGATGAGTCAAGATAAGATTCTAAAGAAGACCAAGTGTGAAACTTTACTAGATTGAGTTCTCAACACAAAAATACTTTTTTTCTCGTAATCCCTATCCCCTTTCTTGCACGCAAACACCATTTGGAGACATTCGAGTCACGGACAGGGAGAGCTCTTGCACCTTTATGTTCTTATGTTACTTGTTTCAATGCTAAATATAGACTCTTGCTTGTTATGACTTGAATTGGATTACATGCCTTGATTGCTTTACTTAAAAGTTCTTATATGGTTGGTAGCTTGTCACCACAGAAATTATGCATTTTATCATTTACCTACTCGAGGACGAGCAACAATTAAGCTTGGGGATGTTGATACGTCCAAAACGTATCTATAGATTCTGCTTGCTCCATGCTTCTTTTGGGTGATATTGCTATGATATAGATACACTTTCATACACTTTTGATCATATTTGGACTAACCTATTAACTCAGTGCACCCCAGTGCCAGTTCCTGTTTTCTGTTGTTTTTCTATTTCAGGTTTCCCCCATATTAAAATTTCTCCAAAAATTCGGGAAAATCCAATAAAAAATCAGCGCTTCGGAAGATTCGGGAATCACCAAGGAGGGGCGGGCCAGAGGGGACCAACCAGGGCCCCAGGCGCCCTCCCAGCGCGCCCTAGGGTGGGGCCGCGCCAGGGGGCGCTTGGACCCCTGGTGGCCCCCATGCCTGCCCCCCTTCGCCCATATATTCTCCGTGAAGAGAAACTTCCGGGACGAGAACCCTTTTTCGCGATCTCTCCTCTGTTCCGCCGCCGCCGCGCTTCCAAGATCGGGAGCACCAGGAGACCTCTTCCCGGCACCCTGCCGGAGGGAGGAACCACCTCCGGGAGCTTCTCCACCACCATGGATGCTTCCTGGATGAACCTTGAGTAGTCCACCTTGGACCATGGGTCTATGATCAGTAGCTATGTGATGTTCTCCTGCCCTCTTTGTTCTTCATGGTTTAGACCTCGTGAGCTGCCCTACATGATCGAGGCACATACGTAATCTTTCTGTTGTTGCTACGCTGAGTTTGATGGGATCTAATGGATTATGAGACTATGTTCAGATTGTGTTTGAGTAATATATTTGATACTCCTATTTTATATTTATGTTCTTGAGTAATTCTTGCATGTTCTCCGTTGAGATTTATTGCTTTGGCCAAGTATTAGGTAGTGACTCCAAGAGGGAGCATTATGCATGATTGTGGTTTCATGCCCCTAATGACTAGCTTGAGTGACAGAAAAATGATTCTAGGGGATGTGTTGTTGCCACAAGGGAGAAAACAATGGTGCTTGTACTTGCAGGTGCAAGGATTGTTTACTTTACGCAAAGTTCTTTAATGCAGTTGTCTGTTGCTTTGAGTTTACACTTTGGTTGGGATTCGCAACTTAATACCAGCGAGATGTTCTAGATAGATATCTCAAGGTGGATGATTAATAGGTAGATGCAGATGGATTTCGGTCTACTTGTTTTGGCGTACCGCCCAAGCTTTTGAACCTCTTCCTTTCTTTATAGCATAGTTAGCATTGGTTTGCGCACATAATCTTGTCAATTGCCCAGCTGTAATTTGTTTACCTCGCATGGCTATTTTATCGTCTTTTGGGAGAGAGACATCACCAGCGAACATCATGGGACCCCGGTCCATATTTCCAATATTGTTTACACCCACTATCAATATACTACTTTATTTACTTTTCCGTTACTATCACTATCATTATTATCCCGTACGTTTTATCCTTTGTAAATAACAAGGCCAGAGGGATTGACAACCTCTCTGAACTCGTTGGGAGCAAAGTTATCTGTTGTGTGTGTGCAGGTCCACGTCAACCGCCTAATCTCTGGCGCCGTTGTCACCTTCCCGTCGTTGCCGGAGTCCTACCGGAGACAAACCTTGGTATCTTCACCGAGGGAAATTTGTTGTTGTCTACATCTCAACCTTCCACTTTGGGTAACCAACGAGGGGCGAGAAGTAAACTCTCACGACATCACCAAGTGATTGGCTGTTCTAACCAATTAAGCCCCCTAGGCCAAGCTGGCTCTGCAGTCACAGCCATAGCGGCTCTCCGTTGCAGCTTCCTATCCCTCCTACAACTGCTGGTGGTGAAAACGTGACATGTTGCACGGTCATGGAGTTGTTTCGGGTTTTCTTGGAATCCAGCAAGCCCTGACTGATTTTGCTGGCCCCCACCTCCGGGTCCTTGGTGTTGAGGCATTGCACCGGCTCCTTGGTAACCGGGATTTTGGTTGTTACCGTTCTGGCCGACTCCCCCACCTAACCCGGGAGGTCCCTGGTTCCCACGCCGTGCAAATTCTTTCATGAGATTGCAATCTTCCCAGGTGTGGTTGGCTGGGCGACCGGGTTTACTATGGGTTGGGCAAGGACTCTTCATAGCTTCTTCAAAGCTGTTTGGGAGAAAATTTCCTTTGCGGTAGTTGTTGCCCCTGCTTCTGTCTTTGGGAGCCGACGTTTGTGTTGGCTACTAAGTCAGAAGTGGTCTGATCAAGTCTCCGCTTGGTTTGCTGACTCTGATTCTGGAATGTTTTGCCGCCGTTTTTGTTCTGGACGGCTTTATCCTGTTGAGGTTCAGTATCCTTGGTTTTGTCAGACTCGGCATTTTGATAACCGCGTTCATGAGCTCTCCAATATCCTTGACCGTCCGTTTGAGTCGGCCAAGCTTGTGTACTAGGGGCTCGAACTTGCAGTTCCTTTCCAAGTAAATGACGGCTGTTTGGGCAGTGATAGTGTCCGAGGAGTGGATTATTTCTGCTACCCGTCGTGCCCAACTCAGCGTCGACTCTCCTTCCTTCTGGACACAATGCTCCAAGTCAAAAATTGTGGTGGCTCGCCGACATGTGCCTTGGAAGTTCTTGATGAATTTTTCCTTGAGATCCGCCCAGGAGGTGACAGAATTCTCTGGGAGGTTTTTGAACCACGTGCGAGACGGCCCTTCCAACATCATTGTGACGTAACGGGCACAAACTCCTTCGCTGGCTTGCAACATGTCCATGGCTAGGTCATAACTTTCGATCCAAGCTGTCGGGTCCATGTCAGCTGTATAGTTCGCGATCTTACGTGGGCCCTTGAAATCTGATGGCAAGCGTATATTTCGTAGAGCCGGCACCAGGCATCGGTTGCCCACGGATCTGCTGATAAACTCAGTGCCTTGATCTTGGGGTGGAGGTTGGGTCATCTGCTCTACACGACGTTCAGGATTGAAGCCGGTCGACAGGTCTTGGATCCTTATTGCCCCCTGAGGGTCCGGCGGTGGTGGAGCTCTGCGCTGGCGATGGCTGCTCGAGCCGGCCGGAGCCGGTGAATCCGCTTGCCGGCTCATACTTTGATATGGGGTCTCGTGTAAGTATTGGAATCCCTGTGAGTACTGGGCTTGTTGTGTGATTGCGGTTTTGAGAAGATCGATTGCCCCTCGAGTGGCCTGGTCCACCGGAGTGTCTCCGTGCGCAGGCACGCTGGCGAGGAACCATGTTGATGCCACCACATTAGCCATAGGGTTATTGAAATGATACGGAGGTGTATGGAATAGTTCCTGCCGCGGTGAAGGGACATGTTGCCTCGGTGGTGTGAACCCTGGAGGAGTCGATTGATGTGTATCCTGGAATAGTATCCGTGCCTGGAGATCAGCGGGAATTCGGCTCACGGGCCCTGCAGGCGTGCATTGGCGAGACTTAGTTTCTGAGCTTCTATCAACTCCGACTCGTGTTGTAAGCGCCTGGTTTCTTGGGCGAGTCGAGTTTCTCTCTCCACCATCTGTGCGTTCTGGGAGTTAATTTCCCTCCGTATGCTCATCACCTGGGCCTTGATTCCATTGACCCTAGTTCTCCATGCTTCCTGGTTTTCCGCAGTCATTGGTGTAGCTAAGGCTTCAAAAAGGGCGTTTAGGGCATCTGTGAGGACTTCCGCTCCCGTGAGCACTTCTGGCTGTTCCCTATCTGGATTAGGGGTCGTGTTGTGAGCCGTCTCTACGTTCCGATTCTGCGCTGCGCCCTGAGCCGGCTGACTTCCCTGTTCTTCGGTGCCTGCCATGAACACTGTCACGCAGTATGGAGGCTCGTACTGCGGGAAGTCGGGGTCGTATTCTGCTGTTCCCGGGCCGAGTCTGTTGCTCCCGGCGGATCGGATGGAGCCGTTATCTGAGAATCTTGTTTCACTGGGGTGTGAGTCAGCGTCAGATGTTTCTTCTGAGACGTTGGGCGTCAGGGACTCGACAAAGCGCGCCGGCTCTGGAGGTCCAGCTATGAACCCAACAAAAGTGTTCCTTGAGCCGGCGTGTCGCCGACTCGAGGTTTCCAGGGGGACTTCGGGATCCGGCTCTGGCTCAGATCCGTCTGTCTTCCCAATTAAGATGTGAATAGATCCGATCGGGACCCAATAACCGGATTCGACGGAATCAGCGTCAGAGCCCCAAGTCGAGTCGTCGATGCAGAGCTTTCCGCGCTGGCTCCTAGTGATTCGTCCAGCCACGAATCCGTCCATACCTTGCAGAGCTCCCCCTAGAATCTCAACACCTGCGAGCGCGGGCCCCACGGTGGGAACCAACTGTCGTGGGAAAGTCACGGCAGATGTCCGTAGAGTCGGACTTACTATGGGACCTTTGCTGCGAGGCGAATTCGAGGAGAGAGTCGACATAGACACGGGACTCGGCGGTTTACCCAGGTTCGGCCCCGTCGATGCGGTAAAGACCTACTCCTGCTTCTTGACTATTGTGGGATCGACTCCTCAATAGGAAGAGTCGATCTTATCGATGTACAATGATGATGTTTCGCAACCTTAGTCTCATGGAGATCTAGGTTATAGCGCGAGTTGTCTAGTCCTGGCTTGAGGTAAGTTCTCCGCTCTGGCTCCCATGGACCTCGGCTTATAAATATGCCGGGTCCCGAGATTCCCAGAGTCTGACTCCTACACGATGTGGAGTTCTATTCTACTTTACAAATTTACTACATTCTATACAAGGTAAGTCGAATTCCTTCTAGGGATTCAATCTTCACGCTTGGCACGTCAGACTCCTGGCCGGGTCTTCTTCGTGGGCCTTCTCATGTAAGTCGGCCCAGAGGTCTCTAATGCCGGGTCTATGGCATGATCCATCCCCCCGATAGAGGCACCGCTGCCGCGCGCCGGCGAGCAGCTGCGCCACCCTCCCGTCGCCGCGCCACTCCGGTGAGGCCCCTGCTGCGCCGCGCCTCCCCTCCTTCCCTCGCGCCTCCCTCACCTCCTCTTCCTCCTCCCGCAGCTCGCCATCGTGGGAGAGCGCCATGGCCGCGGCCGAAGCTCGCGCCGTCGCTCGAGATCTGCGAAGCCCCGAGCACCGCACGGCCGCCGCCCTCCAGCGCTTCGATTCTCGAGGACCTTGGCCTCCTCGTCGCCCCTCGCCACCTCGCCGGAGGCTGGCCAGCGCGCCGCCGTCGCCGGATCCCGTCGGGATCGGGACGGGGACGGCCGACCCAACACACCCGCCGCCGCTGACTTGCTAGGACGGCGTGCCCAGTGCAGCCCACCACGTCATGCGGCCCAACCATCCTCCAAGGCCCAGCCCAGCCACCCGAGCCAGCCTCCTTCCAGCAGATGGGCTAAGCCCATGGGTGATGCCCGAGCCGCCCTTTTTCTTTTTTTTGTTACTGGATCCCTGATTTCTTTTCTAAGGCAGAGAGTTCCTGTGTGTTGTATCTGTTTTGCAACGACGTTTGCGAAGAATGGGTAGCCCGTAGGACGTTGCACCCAAAAGGAAAATTGTTTAGTTTTGTGTGTACTTCACTTCATCTTTTGTGAGCATTTTTATTTGAGGCCGTCATGATTGTATAATTGTTGGTCAAATAGGGCCACCCATCGTTAATTGCAAACTGATGTTAATTGCTGCTGAAAACTGTTGCTTGATTGAAACTTTGGATGACGGTTGTGTCGCAACCGTTCATCAGAATTGAGTGATTCTTGTTGCATACTGTTAAGAATCATGTCTACTTCAGTTCTATGCAATCATTGGTCATGTTTGCGTTCCAGGCCATAGTTATATTCAGCTCCAAAGTTGCTATCCTGCTGTTTT
The DNA here is from genome assembly GCA_950022295.1 of Bromus sterilis. Taxonomy (NCBI): domain Eukaryota; kingdom Viridiplantae; phylum Streptophyta; class Magnoliopsida; order Poales; family Poaceae; genus Bromus; species Bromus sterilis. The sequence continues at coordinate 273,191,965 of OX465599.1, read as the reverse complement.
TGACAGCCACCTCTGTTTTACACCAAGTTTGTAACTTTCCGATGCCATGTTGCACGCTTAATATCTTTTGATCTGTGATGTATATGACCTTGATTCTTGTTTGTACCTGATCATCATCATGTCTACTTCATGCCCATCTATTGCTATGTCATGTTGTTGCACATTTACATATAGTTTTGCTTCTGTTTATACAGCATGAAAATAACAGTTTCTGCCCTGTTTTCCTAATTTTCACAAAGTCCTTGACCAGTAATGTTTTATAGCTTTTTGTGTTGCTTATAACTAGTGAACCATGATGCCTATTTGCATGATTCCTTTTGACATGACTTGTCTGCCATGTCTACTTTAGTTGCATATCATTTTTGTGCATGTTTACAACCTTTTGCTTGTTTGTTTATTGCTCTAAAGTGTGCTCCCTGATGTTAACAGCATGTGTGCATAACTTGATTTGCTTATATCTTTTTAACCGTAACTCCGTTTGGAGTGTTCTTTATGTGTAAATTAATTCGAATTTCATATACTTTGTGTTTATGCTATTGTTTTCTGCTGTTAACCAACCTAAAATATGGTTTAGGGCAGAACAGTACCAATTACTTAAATTGTCGTGGGGCACTTAGTGGAATGCCATGTTTAGGTTGTGCATCACTTAAATTGACTAGCATAGCTAGTTTATCTTATGCTTCACCTCTTTTCATGTTTGTGTGCTATGTCATGCTTGAGTGTGATGCCATGTTAACAACATTTGCTCATGTTGTGTAGCTAAACAACTTGAACCATTCTGAATGTGCGGTATCGTCGTGTGTGACGTGTACTCCACTTAACCTGTTAGTAACCGCTCTCGGCGATAGATGCGATATCGTGCTTTGTCTCGTGTTACCTTCTTGATTTTGTTTGCTGGTGATTGCTTCGTAGTAATAGATGCTTGCTCGTTGACTTCTTTCCAGTGTTTACCGTCTTGAGTGCTCACGGGGTTACCTTCGGAAACGATGCGAGCTTGCGATCAACTACACCTTCGGAACCCGACTTATCAACAGGCAAGGACTATACATTACTTATGATCCATTCTATTATAACCAGCGGTTATAATGCTAGTCTAGGATAGGCTCGATGTTTGATCCTACCACATGTTTACAACCTCTTTCAAACCGATACATCCATGTCCCCTCCCAGCAAACCATGTACTGCTATGTTACTATTGCTCGTTGCTCAGCCCCTGCTTAGTATGCATGCTTAGGATGTTACGATGTTACCCTGTTACTTCTTTGTTTTGGACATCACATTATTATATTGTTGTGGATGATATGATTATTATAATGTTGACTATATTCGGCGAAGGATGAAAGGTCTAGGCTATCCCGTCCCGACGCTTTGTTCCATTCGAGTCACCTAGGACCCGAGTTCTGGGTATTGTGTCTCTTGACGAGCGTGCCTAACCGCGTGTGGGATGCTATGGGGTCCCCTTTTCTTACCTACCTAGCTTCAAACATTTCCAGTGGTGTCCCAAGCTGATTTACCATTTGAAACCGTGTGTGTGCTGGTCGGCCGCCAGTAGTTTTCAAACCAACCCGGACCAGCGAGGACATGGTTCCTTGCTGGCCCATCATGACCGGCTGAGGACCCGGTCTCATGTGAGATTAACCAGCAATCCAAACCTGGAGTCATACGGTAGAGGCCGATTCGAGAGCGCGGTCGGCTTTTGAGTTGGATGTCGACTCACCGGGGGCCACCCGGATTTGTTCGTTGTTAGCTAGAGGGACATGTCGTTTCGGATCTCTCTGGACTAAATCATAAAAGGGCTGCCTGTGATGGGTAGAAACTGAGAGAGATGGGCGTGCGTGCGGAGCCTTGTAATGGGCAGTCGGTACACCCCTGCAGGGTTAAATCTTTTCGAGAAGCCGCGTCCACGGTTATGGACGACTTGAGACCTACTCCTTGTTCATAGACAACAACAACTGAGATAATCTTAATATAACTTGATCAACGTGTGTGTGCCTTGACTGCTTCTTCTTTGTCGGGATGCGAAGAGGAGGACAAGGATAGGATAGGTGTTATGCTTGCGTAAGTAGGTGGATAGCAGACTTGTTGGAGGCGATTCCTCATCGAATGTTTGGCTTCTTATCTTACTCTCTAGATCGTTAGCCACTTCATAAATTCTAGTGCGGCAGCAACCTCACCACTTACCCCTTGCTTACTGTAAACTACTAGTTATCCTAGAATGACGAGTGATGAAGTCCTTGTTGGGTCAGTTGACCACTACAGTTGGATGCTGAGTACTTTTGTACTCATGATACTACCCCCAGACTCTTTTCAGGGTTCTTGACCGACAACAGGTATGGTGGTCGACATTTCACGTGGAGACTCGACGACGACTAGTTGGCGGATCCCGGCGGAGAGCCTGGACCCGTGTGGTTATGGGGATCGATGGTTTTATTTTTGCCACTAGGCATTTGATTGTAGTCTGTACTCAGACATGTATCTTCCGCCGATGTAATGTATTAAGGCAGTTGTATGCCGATTGTATGAGATATTGTATCCTTGTATCTGTAATGTTGTGATATGATGTTGGAAATCCAGGGCATATGGCAATGTCATATATCGCGGTGGGACCGATATGTGCTTCGTCCTCGGATCTGGATGGAAACATCTAGATCTGGAACAGTACCGCATAACGGGCCTTACACTAGTATAAGTCGACTCATGCCTCATCTTTCGCGTTGAGAGAGATTATTGGTTCAAGAGTCGAAACTTCTCTGTAAAACCAGCTTATATGACTATCGTGCCCGGCACTCAGGACTAAACTCGATAGGCATTTTTATGTAAGCCCCCAAAGTTTAGACCAACCAGGTTCGCGTTTAATCATATGAGCTTGAGCTATACAGGCCAAACGACGTGGGTGGCCAATTCATGCATATGCCGGGATTTCTTCGGTTAAGAGTCAATGGGTGCCATCGAACTCCCCTACTTCCCCTGACTAAGTCATACACATGTGGAGTTTTACATATATATGTCGGCTTCTTAGTCGAGGGTCGATGAGTATCATCGAGCTCCCCGATTCGCCTGACTAAGCAATATACATGCTCAGAGCCGATAGAGGGTTGATCAAGCCCCCGGGTCTCTGAGAAAAAATGTAAAAATATGTAATTTATGATGCAATATGATGTAATATGATGCAATATGATGTATGAAAGAATATGTAATATGGATGTTGATTTTATGCATAAGTGTGGCGAGAGCCGATGCGACGAGAGTTGACTTTAGATATGGCGAAAGCCTAGTGCGATGAAGATCGACTTTAGATTTGGCGGAAGCCTAGTGCGATGAAGATCGACTTTGTGGCGAAAGCCGGTTGCGATGAAAATCGACTTTGTGGAGAAAGCCTGTTGCGATGAAAATCGACTTGGTATTAGATATGAAGATAGCCTATTTGCGACGAATGTCGACTTAAATATATTAAATACGGTGATAGCCTAATGCGATGAAAATTGACTTATTAATTTAAATATGGCGAAAGCCCAATGCGATGTAAATCGACTTATTTATTTGTGATGCGAGCCGGTGCAACGAATGTCGACTTATTTAACATATATATACAGCCGGTCTATTCTGACATCGTTGTCAGAATAACTATTCCGACAACATTCCGAACTACATCGTATCGCAAAGAGAACCGCACTGCTGTATTCGAAGCACTGCGGCTTGGGTAAAACAGAACCGCATGTACCGTTTTCGCCTCAACTTTTTAACTGTTCATCATAATTGAGCGTATGATACACCGTTGGATTCGTATTGAAATGGAGCATCTTCCGTATGTTGAACACTTCTTCTAATTCCTCACGGATTAAGAGCAGTTTCGAAAACGGTACGGCGGCCCACTTTCACAGCTGGAGTATTTTCGCGATTTCTCTTCAACCGTTTGGCGGAATGATGCGTATGATACACCGTTGGATTCATGTGGAGTAGGGGAATAATCCATATAATTAACACTTTTCAAAATTCTGCGCGGTTTTGAAGTAATTTCAAAAATCGTGTTCTTCCCTCATATGGGCAGCGGACCGTTTTTGCGTAAATTCTTTTGATTTGTTCGTCCGATCGCTGAAATTGATACACCATTGGATAGGTAGCGTCGAGGCGCTCTATTTTCATGTAGAACACATCCTCTAATTTCTTACGGTTTAAGAGCAACGTCGAATTTACTAAATCACGGAACTCTGTTTTTTCGCGGACCCGAAATCGACGAAGTGAACTGCATTCGCCGGAAACCGCACCGCATCCGACAGTCAAGCGCACTGCATTATCGCCAAACAGAATTACACGTGTTTTTCGCGGAACAAAAAATCGGCGAGTGAATTGCATTTGTTTGCATCCGACGGGCAAGCGCACTGCATTATCGCCAAACAGAACACTCGTGTTTTTCGCGGATCCAAAATCGGCCAAGTGAACTGCATCAGACGGGCGACCCCACCGCATTTGTCACAAAGAGCATTGCACATGTCTTTTTGACTAATTCACCTGAAATATAAGATGAACCGCACTGCACACCAAGCGTGTGCTAATAAGCTAAAGAACACAAATAAAAAAAGTGAACCGCGTGTGAACCGCAAAAACAATCTCAGATGAACTACTTTGTAAATAAAAATATTTTTGATTACACAAAATTTGCATGATGAAGTATAGTACAGATTTATAGCCCCACATGCAAAAATCACAAAGAGCAACGAATTGCAAAAAAAATATGTACCACACAAAATCTGAAAAAATACACTATTATAATAAAAATCCACCACGGGGAACTACATGCACGATCTTATTACAACCGCATTGCAATTTTTGCATTCATCGGACTTGCACACAGAATTGGCTGCATACACAACACAGCGGACTGCACCAATGCGGTTATTTCTTCCGCCTTCCATCTTCGCTGAGGAGAGCGAACTGCTGAGGTTGAGGGCGTTTCTAACGTTGCTAGCCGCCGCCATCGGGGAAGGGGCGCCCGTACGCGCACGTCATGGAACTGGCAACGCCGCCATCTGAGAAGTGGCGCCTGCACGCGCACGCCATGGAGCTGGCGAGGAAGGGGGTTGGGGGACGCTGATACACGAGATAACTTCTCGCCCTTGTTGGTTACCCCAAGTGGAAGGTGAGATGTAGATAGCGGCAAATTTCCCTTAGCGAAGATGCTAAGGTTTAGATTGTCTCCAGTAGGACTCCAAGGTCGACAAGTAGGTGGTTCGGCAAGTCAGGCGCCGTTTTATGATAATCACTTGCTTTGCCTGGACCTGCACACACAACAGATAGCTTTGCTCCCAACGAGTACAGAGGAGTTGTCAATTCCTCCGGCCTTGTTGTTTACAAAGGATAAAACGCACGGGATAATAATGATAATGATAGCAACTGAAAAGTAAATATTGAAAGTAAATTGATAGTGTAAACAGTGGTGGAAGTATGGACCTGGATCTCATGATGTTCACTAGTGATGTCTCTCTCCCAAAAGACGATAAAATAGCCATGTGAGGTAAACAAATTACAGCTGGGCAATTGACAGGATTATGTGCGCAAACCAATGCTAATTATGCAAAACAGAAAGGAAGAGGCTCAAAAGCACGGGCGGTACGCCAAGACAAGTAGACCGAAATCCATCTGCATCTACCTACTAATCATCCACCTTGAGATATCTATCCAGAACATCTCTCTGGTATTAAGTTGTGAATCCCACCCAAAGTGGAAACTCAAAGCAATGGACAACTGCATTAAAGAACTTTGCGTAAAGTAAACAATCCTTGCACCCGCAAGTACAAGCACCGTTGTTTTCCCCCTTGTGGCAACAGCACATCCCCTAGACTCATTTTTCTGTCACTCAAGCTAGTCATCGGGGGGCATGAACCCACAATCATGCATAACGCTCCCTCTTGGAGTCACTACCTACTACTTGGCCAAAGCAATAAACAGCAACGGAGAACATGCAAGAGTTACTCAAGAACATAAATATAAAAGAAGAGAATCAAATATATAAATCAATCACAATCTGAACATAATCTCATAATCCATCGGATCCCAACAAACTCAGCATAGCAACAGCAGAAAGATTACATATGTGCCTTGATCATGTAGGGCAGCTCACGAGGTCTAATCCATGAAGAACAAAGAGGGGAGGAGAACATCACATAGCTACTGATCATGGACCCATGGTCCAAGGTGGACTACTCATGGTTCATCCGGGAAGCATCCATGGTGGTGGAGAAGCTCCCGGAGGTGATTCCTCCCTCCGGCAGGGTGCCGGGAAGAGGTCTTCTGGTGCTCCCGATCTTGGAAGCGCGGCGGCGGCGGAACAGAGGAGATATCGCGAAAAAGGGTTCTGTCCCCGAGGGTTTCTCGTCACGGGGAATAAATAGGCGAAAGGGGGCAGCCAGAGGTGGGACAGGGGCTCCAGGCGCCCCCCTGGCTCCCCTCTGTCCCCTCCTGGGCTTTTCTCGAAGCTTCCGGTACGCTAATTTTTCATATATTTTTCCCGGAATTTTTCTGGTACTTTTAATAAGGGGGAAACCTGATATAGAAAAACAGCAAAAAACAGGAACTGGCACTGGGGTGCACTGAGTTAATAGGTTAGTCCAAATATGATCAAAAGTGTATGGAAGTTCATCAATATCATAGAAATATCACACAAAAGAGGCATGGAGCAAGCAAAAATTATAGATACGTTTTGGACGTATCAGACGCCCTGACGGGCGTGTGATGGGCGCCCTGACAGCGTCGGCGTTGTCCGTGCTCCGACCTTGGATGCGAGCGACGGTTGGAAGCCGCGCTGGACGCCGGCGACCGCCATGTCCGGCGGATCATGAGGACTTCCGGCTGTGGCGCTTGCCATCAGGGTGAGGAAGCATGAGCAGTGGAAGAAGAGGAAGGACGCCTCGGGACGGGGAGGAAGCGTGGTCGGTAGAGATCAGATCGGATCGGGCCGAGACGGGAGGTAGGTCAGGAGGGGCTTCGAAACGTGGGAGGTAGGTGGGGAGGGGGCCGCCGCCGGGGCGACAGCGGTGGGGTGGGGTGAGATGGGGGCCGACGGCTGGAGGTGATGGGGCGTGGGGAAGAAGGTGGTTTGGGGTGGGAGTGATGCGTACGGGGGGATAAGGTGGGCGTGGGGTGGTTTTTTTTAGGTTACGGGCCGAGAAAGGTGTGGGTTGGCCGCGGGAGTGGGCTGTTGTTGTGTTTTTTCGATCGTGGATGCGTGTTAGGGTGTTGGTAGAATAAGATGGTGTTGTTAGAATAAGGTCTTAAGGAGTGTTGTTAGAATAGACCTACCCTATATATATATATAATTTGTCTGGCCAGTACCTCATCATTGGGTAGGATTCCCCGGGTCGTGTAATCCAAATAAGGCACTATCCATGAGGGGGTAGCATGGATTGCGTCCACCAGAGCCGATTCTGGATGCGGCTCTGCTATGTCTTGCTCCATTGGTATTTGCACGGACGGCTTTGTCAGGACGTCGCATTTGGTGGAACCGGCTTTCGCCGAGAGCCGAGCCGGGATAGAGCGTCTGTGGCTTCCTTTAGCTTGCGCTCCACATAGTCCACTTGGTACCCAACAAAGAAACCAGCTTGTCTTTCCACCTCTCGTCGATAAGCTTCCATGGTGGCATCTTTGGAATTCCATTTTACCGACACTTGTTGGGAAACAAGATCGGAATCACCATAGCATTGGATCCGGCTTATGTTCATCTCGCGAGCCAGCCGCAACCCATGGAGTAGGGCCTCATATTCTGTTGCGTTATTGGTGCAAGTGAACTGTAGCTGCAACACATAGCAAAATTTCCCTCCTTTGGGAGAAGTGAGGACCACACCGGCTCCTGACCCTTGGAGCTGCCGACTCCCATCAAAGTGCATTGTCCAGTATTTGGTAACCGGCTTTTCTAGGGGTGCTTGGATTTCTGTCAAGTCATTGATGAAGTCGACCAGCGCCTGAGATTTGCTAGCCGTGTGTGGTTCATACTTGATGTGATAAGCCCCCAACTCTATAGCCCACTTTGCAATCCTTCCCGTGGCCCCCCGGTTCTGGATGATATCTACAAGTGGTGCTGAGCTGACTATAGTTATGGGTTGCTCTTGGAAGTAATGCTTGAGCTTCCGACTCGCCATGAATACACCAAGGACCAGTTTCTGCCAGTGAGGGTAGCGTTGCTTTGATGAAGTCAAGACCTCACTAACATAATAAACTGGCTTCCGCAAAGGGTGCTCTTTATTGGCTTCCATACGTTCAACCACAACCACATCACTGACTGCTCGATTGTTGGAGTAAATATAGAGCAGCATCGGCTCTTTTTGTTTGGGAGCCGTCAGGATTGGAGCCTGGGACAATTTTTTCTTCAGTGCTTCCAGAGCTTGATCAGCTTCATCGTCCCAGACGAACTTTTCCGACTTTCACAAGGGGATTGCTTTTTCTCCAAGTCGACTGATAAACCGACTCAGGGCAGCTACACACCTTGTGAGTCATTGGACACCTTTCACTAAGGCCGGCTTCTGGAGAGCCATGATAGCGTTGATTTTCTCCGGGTTTCCCTCCATGCCTCTCTCTGATACTATGTATCCGAGGAGCTTTCCTGTAGGGACCCCAAAGGTGCACTTCACCGGGTTTAGCTTCATCTGGTACTTGCGCAGATTCTTGAAGGTTTCCTGGAGGTCATTGATGAGTGAGTCGGCCACGTGAGACTTGATAACTATGTCGTCCACATAAGCGTGCACATTGCGCCGAATTTTCTCCTTGAGGCAGTTCTGCACTGTTCGCTGATATGTGGCCCCTGCATTCTTGAAGGCGAAAGGCATAGAAGTGTAGCAGTATATTCCAAAGTTAGTGATGAAAGCAGTTTTCTCCTGGTCCCCAAGAGCCATCTTGATTTGCTGATAGCCAGTGTAGGTGTCGAGAAAACACAGGAGCTCGCATCCCGCAGTAGAGTCGATAATCGGATCAATCCGAGGTAGTGCAAAGGGCCCTTTGGGCAGGCCTTGTTTAAGTCGGTGTAGTCAATGCACATACGCCAAGTCACGTTCTTTTTTCAAAACGAGGACCGGGTTTGCAAGCCACTCCGGATAGAAAACTTCCATGATTAACCCGACAGCAAGGAGCCGATCTATCTCTTCCCCAATGGTGTTCCTCCTTTCGTCATTAAAACGACGAATGAATTGCTTGACCGGCTTCACTTTTGAGTCAATATTTAGGTGGTGCTCAGCGAGTTCCCTCGGGACACCTGGCATGTCAGAAGGTTTCCATGAAAAAATGTCCCAATTCTCACGGAGGAACTCGATGAGCGCGCTTTCCTTTTTGTAAAATAGCTCTGTCCCAATGACGAACTGCTGGGAAGCGTCACCTGGGACAAAGTCGACTTTCTTCGTATCCTAAGCCGGTTGGAATTTGGGGTTGTTGTTAGGAGTCAGTTTCTTCAGGATGGTGGAGTCGGTTGGATCTACCTTCTCCTGGTATGCAGACAAATCCTCCTTGGCGCATGCCGAGTCAGAAAACTTGACGTGTTGCTCGTCACATTTCGTAGCCCTGGACCGGCTCCCATCTACCGTGATTGGGCCGAAGGGACCCGGCATCTTTATTTTCAGGTAGACATAGCATGGTCGAGCCATGAACCGGTCATAAGCCGGTCTGCCTAAGATGGCGTGATATGGGCTCTCGAGTTTCACCACCTCATAGGGTATGATCTCAGAGCGAAAGTTTTCAGCTGTTCAAAAGGCCGTCTCTAGGTAGATTTTGCCTATCGGGCGTGCCGACTTGCCTGAGACTATTCCATGGAACACGGTGTTGGAGTTTTGCAGCTGTTTGTGGGTCAATCCCATCCTATGGAAACTCTCGTAGTAAAAGATGTTAATACTGCTTCCTCCGTCCATGAGCACTTTGTCGAGCGTGTAGCATCCAATTTACGGGGAAACTACCGGGGCTAGAGAGCCCGAGTTTTCTACAACTGGTGTGGTCGTGCCTTGTCCAGGTGATCAGTTGTTCAGACCAGTTAAGCCACCTGGGACAAGCCAGATCTGTGGCCACAGACATGGCGGCTCTCTGCTGCAACTTCCTGTCCCTCCGACATCTACTGGTGGTGAAAACATGGTAAGATGAGTGGTCTTGGAGTTTTTTTGGATTTTATTGGAATCCGGCGAGTCCGGATTGGTTTTTCTTTCCTCCTCCCTAGGATCCTTGGTGTTGCGGTTCTAGGACGGCTCCCTGGTGGCTAAAATTTTGGTTATTGTTGTTTTGACCGGCTCCTCCACCTGACCCAGGGGGACCCTGGCCTCCACGGCGTGCGAATTCTTTCATGAAGTTGTAATCTTCCCAAGTGCGATTGGATGGACGGCCGGGTTTACTATGTTGTGGGCAAGGTCTCTTCAGAGCTTCTTCAAAGCTGATTGGGGTCGGAAACCTCCTTCCGACTTGCGGTAGTTGTTGCCACCCTGCTTCTGCCTTTGGAAGCCAACATTTGTGTTGGCTACCAAGTCGAAAGCATTCTAATCGAGTCACGCTTGGTCTGTTGATTATGGCTCTGAGATCCCTTGTCGTTATTCTTTTTATTCTGGGCGGCTTTGTCCTCTTCTAGGTCGGCATCCTTGGTTTTGTCAGACTCGGCATACTTGATGACCGTGTTCATGAGCTCTCCCATGTTACTGACCGTCCTCTTGAGTCGGCCAAGCTTGTGCACTAGGGGCTCAAACTTGCAGTTTCTTTCCAAGACGATTACTGTTGTCTGAGCAGTAACAGTGTCTGAGGAATGGACTATATCTATGACTCGTCGTCCCACCTTAGGGCCGACTCTCCTTCCTTCTGGACATAGTTCTCCAAGTCGAAAATTATGGTGGATCGCCGGCAGGTGCCTTGGAAATTCTTGATGAACTTCTCTCTGAGATCCTCCCAAGAGGTGATGGAATTCTCTGGAAGATTTTTGAACCATGTACGAGCTGGCCCTTCCAACATTATTGTGAAGTAACGGGCAAAGACTTCTTCGCCGGCTTGCAGCATATCCATGGCGAGGTCGTCGCTTTCGATCCAAGCCGTCGGGTCCTTGTCTGCTATGTAGTTTGGAATCTTGCGTGGTCCCTTGAAATCTGGGGGAAAGTGTGTGTTCCTCAAAGCCGACACTAGACAACGGTTACGACGGATCTGCTGACGAACTCGGTGTTTTGTTCTTGTGGTGGAAGTTGGGCCGCCGGCTCTACATGGTGGTTGGTGTTAGGAGCCGGTAGGTCCATTATTCTCAGTGCCCCCGGAGGGCTCAGAGGCGGAGGTGCTCTGTGGTGGCGATGGCTGCCGTAGCCGGTGACTCTGCTTGTCGGCTCACACTTCGATAGGGAGTTCCATGTATGTATGGGACCCCTTGTGAGTATTGGCCTTGCTGTGTGATCGCAGTCTTGAGGAAGTCGACGGCCTCTCGAGCGGCACGATCTGCTGGAGTGTGCCCCTGAATTGGCGCGTGGGTGAGAAAATGAGTCGCTGCTATGACATTAGCCATGGGATTGTCGAAGTGATGGGCAGGTGTATGTAAACGATCTTGGCGTGGCGAAGGAGCCGGCTGTCTGGGAGGCGTGAATCCTGGGGGAGTCGATTGGTCAGGGATGTGGAAGAGCGCCCATCCTTGGTAACCAAGGGGGAGCCGACTCGCGTATCCCTGTGGGCGCGTGTGGGAGAGGCTTAATCGCTGGGCCTCTATCAGATCCGACTCTCCCCGGAGGCGTGCAACTTCCTGAACGAGTCGGTCTTCTCGCTCAGCCATCTGCTCTTTCTCGGTTTTGATTTCCCTTCGTAAGCTTGCTACCCGCGCCTTGAGTCCGTTGACCCTTTTCCTCCAGGCCTCCTGATTCTCCGTTGTTACTGTTTCGGCCAAGGCTTCATCAAGGGAGTTTAAGGCATCTGTGAGGGCTTCGGCTTCAGTGGGGACTTGCTCTAACGAGCGGGCTGCTGGGTCCCTATCTGCATTAGGAGTCGCATCGGCCGCCGACTCTGCACCTTGATTTTTCGTTGCCTGACTCTCCAGTCCTCCAATGTCAGCCATCAACACCGTGGCACAGTATGGAGGTTCAAAGTGAGGGTAGTCCAAGTTATATTCTGGCACACCGGTGCCGAGTCTGTTGCTCCCCACGGATCGGATGGACCCCTCATCTGAGAAGCTTCCTTCACTTGGATATGAGTTGGCATCAGTTAGTTTTTCCGAGACGCCATACATTGGGGACTCGATAGAGCGCTCCGACTCTGCAGACTCATCAATGAATCCGACGAAAGTGCTTTTGGAGCCGGCGTGTCGCCGACTTGAGGTTTCGATGGGAACTTCAGGATCTGGTTCTGTCTCAGATCCGCGCATCCTGCCGATGAAGATGTGGATAGACCTGATATCCTGATTCGACAGAATCGGCTTCAGGGCCCCAGGTTGAGTCACGATGCAAAGCTTCCCGCGTCGGCTTCTTGTGATCCGTCTAGCGACGAATCCCGCCATGCCTTGCAGAGCTCTCTCCAGAATCTCAACACCTACATGCGCAGGCCCCACGGTGGGCGCCAACTATCGCGGGAAAGTCACGGCAGATGTCTGAAGAGTCGAACTTAACATGGGACCTTTGCTGCGAGGAGATTTCATGGAGAGAGTCGACATGGACAAGAGACTCGGCGAGTTACCCAAGTTTCAGCCCCTCTTTGTCTCGAGGTAAAAGCCTACTCCTGCTTCTTATTATTATGGGTTCCGACTCTCCAATAGAATAATCGGTTGATCGATTACAAGAGAGTCGGTTCGTAACCTTGGTCTCGAGGAGATCTAGGTTACGCCGAAAAGTGTCTAGTCCTATCCTGGATTGAGATTGTTCTGACTCTAGATCCCGTGGAAATCTACTTATAAAGGCGCAGGGTCCCGGGTTTCCACGAGTCCGACTCCGACACAAGGTGGAGTCCTATTCTACTTTACAAATATGCTACGTTCTATACAAGGTAAGTCGAATTCCTTCTACGGCTTCGATTTTCTTTCTTGGCGCAGCCGGCCTTTGGCCGGGTCTTCTTTCGTGGGCCTTTCGTAGGTGAGTTGGCCCATAGATCTAATGTCGGGTTATGGGCTTAGTCCATCCCCCGACAGTAATATAAACACAAGAATATATGTCATACTTCCTATATTTTTCCACCAAGGTTTTTAACGGATGTATACAAGGCATATTAATTGTCCTCTAAAGTTACTAATTAAGTTTTGTCCTTTCAAGGTTTTCTCATATAAGTTATCAAAGAGACAATTACCATCATATGTCATATAGATAATGGCAGTGATAATTGAAAATAGAAAGTAAAAGCAATAAGTAAATTGAGGGTGTAAACAGTGGTGGAAATATGAACCGGGGTCCCATGATGTTCACTAGTGATGTCTCTCTTCCAAAAGACGATAAACAGCTATGCAAGGTAAACAAATTACAGCTGGAAATTGATGGTCTCTCCTCGTTGGTTACCCCAAGTGGAAGGTGAGATGCAGGATAGCGGCAAATTTCCCTCGGTGAAGATACCAAGGTTTGTCTCCAGTAGGACTCCGGAGATGATAAGTAGGTGTCAATGGCGCAACTGACGTGGACCTGCACACGACACAAATAACTTTGCTTCCCAACGAGTACAAAGAGGTTGTCAATCTCTCCGGCCTTGTTGTTCACAAATGATCAACACAACAGATAATAATGATAATGGTGATAGCGACTAGAAAGTAAAAAGCAGGAAAATAAAAGAGCATGTAAACAGTGATGAGAATATGGCCCGGGGTCCCGTGATGTTCACTTGTGATGTCTCTCTCCCAAAAGACGATAAAACTGCTATGCGAGGTAAACAAATTACAGTTGGGCAATTGACATGATTAAAAACGCACCGCAATGCTAACTATGCTACAAAGAAAGGACGAGGCTCAAAAGCATGGGCGGTACGCCAAAATAAGTAGCCCGAAATCCAACTGCATCTACTACTAATCATCCACCTTGAGATATCTATCCAAAACATCTCGCTGGTATTAAGTTGCGAGCCCCACCCAAAGTGTAAACCCAAAGCAACAGACAACTACATTAAAAAGTACTTTGCGTAAAGTAAACAATCCTTGCAACCGCGGTTACAAGCACCGTTGTTTTCCGACTTGTGGCAATAACACATCCCCTAGACTCATGTTTATGTCACTCAAGCGTGTCATCGGGGGGCATGAAGCCACAATCGAGCGTAATGTTCCCTCTTGGAGTTACTACCTACTACTTGGCCAAAGCAATAAACAGCAATGGATAACATGCAAGAATTACTTAGGAACAAAAATATAAAAGATAAGAACCAAATATATTACTCAATCACAATTTGAACATAATCTCATAATCCATCAGATCCCAGCAAACTCAGCATAGCAAAAACAGAAAATTACATATGTGCCTCGGTCATGTAGGGCAGCTCACGAGGTCTAAACCATGAAGAACAAACAGGGGAGGAGAACATCACATAGCTACTGATCACGGACCCACGGTCTAAGGGAAAGTACTCACGGCACATCAGGGAATCGTCCATGGTGGAGGGGAAGCTTCCGGAGGTCAATCCTCCCTCCGGCAGGGTGCCGGGAAGAGGTATGTTGGCGCTCCCGATCTTGGAAGTGCGGCGATGGCGGAACAGAGGCGAGATCGCGAAAAAGGGTTCTGTCTTCGGGGGTTCGCGTCACGGGGAATAAATAGGCGAAGGGGGGCAGCCAGGGGGCCCACCAGGGGTCCAGGCGCCCCCTAGCGCGGCCAGACCCTAGGCCGCGCTAGGTGGTCGCCTGGGTCCCTGGTGGTGGCCCTCTGGCCCCACTTTGGTGATTCCGGAAGCTTCCGTTGCGCTAGTGTTTTATCTGATTTTTCCCGAATTTTTGGAGCATTTTTAAAATGGGGGAAACCTGGAATAGAAAAACAGAAGAAAATAGGACATGACACTGTGGTGCACTGAGTTAATAAGTTAGTCCAAATATGATCAAAATTGTATGAAAGTGTATCTAGATCATAGCAATATCACACAAAACATGCATGGACATAGAAGAAATTATAGATACGTTTGGGAAGTATCATCATCCCAAAGCTTAATTCCTGCTCGCCCTCGAGTAGGTAAATGATAACAAGCATAATTTCTGTGGTGACATGCTAGCAACCATATAAGAACTTTGAAAGTAAAGAAATCAAGGTATGTGATTCAATTCAAGTCATAACAGGCAAGAGTCTATATTAGCATTGAAACAAGCAACGAAAGAGCATTAGGTGCAAGAGCTCTCGCTGTCCGTGACTCGAATGTCTCCAAATAGTGTTTGCGTGCAAGAAGAGGATATGGGAATACGAGAGTAAACATATATTTGTTGAGAACTCAATCTACTAAAGTTTCACACTTGGTCTTCTTTGGAATCTTATCTTGACTCGTCCCCAGACCACTAGCCAGGTACAAGTCAATTTGATCCACTCATTTTCGATATTTTGAGCACTCATGCAATGGATGAGCGTAAGCACGAGAGTTTACCCTTAGGATGGAAAAGAGAGAAATATGGTGGAGGAGGAAGACAAAAAGGGTGAGAAATGCTCACATCAATGAGGACAATCATAGGCGAGAAGGCCAAATTATAGATATGATGTGAGGCGTAGGGATTGCCATGCAACGGATGCACATATGAGCTAAGAAAATCTCTCCAATGGAACTAGTGGGGGTGCATCTAACTTGCTCGCTCATGAAGACCTAGAGCTCTTTTGAGGAGGCCTATCCTTGGAATATGCAAGCCAAGTTCTATAGTGTGAAGGTCCCCACATAGCTATATGCATAAATGATCATCTCTATGGAGTACAAGGATAAGAGGGATTACTAGTGTGGATCTTTCAAAAGGAATAGTAGTGTTGCCCCTTTCTCTATTTTTATTTATTTTTTTCTCTTTTTTCTATTTTTTTACTTTTTTTGGTGGACTCAATGGCTTTTTCCATTTAACTCTCAGTTGTCTTCTTTGGGATCTTTTAAATTTTTCTCGCTTAAGGGAAACACTCTATTTACAAGAAGGTATAGAAGATCTTCACACTTTACAAGGTACTCAAACATAAAGAAGATGTAGCTATCATGATGTATGCAAATGTATGCCTTTGCGAGTGTAGCAGAAACATGTATGACATGAAGATCAAGTCATGAAGAGGTGGATGTTGCATGGCAATATATCTCAGAAAGGATATGATGCCTTGATAGGTAGGTATGATGGTTGTTTTGAGGAAAGATATAAGGAGGTTTATGATGACAGAGCGTATCATGCCAAGGGTTTGGATGCACCGGCAAAGGTGGACGCCAACTCTCAGAGTGAGAAGAGGGAAATGCACGGTACGGAAGAGGCTAGCAAATATGGGAAGGTGGAAGTGTCAACTTTCAATACTTACATTAGTCCGAAGAACTCATGCACTTATTATCGGTAACTCTCAATCTAATAAGGAGGTTCACAAAGAGACAAGTACCCCGAGGAGGATTGTATGGGGGTTTGGTTATCCTTGCGCATCCTCGACTCATGGTACGTGAGTGTACTCTAATATCCGATCCCTCCAAAGATTAGTGATCCATCTAGTAGCTAGAGTTCTCAACTAGTTTTGTAGGTTTTGAAAATAAGCACGGATTTCCCAAAATACGACACCTATCACTAATAGGCTAGATCTCTTGACACCAAAAGTCCAGACATTACTCACATCAATACCTCAAAACTATTGCAAGTTACTACTACAATTGAATAGAAACCACAATTACCTACTTCAAGACAAGACACAACTCAGTGCAACAACTAACTCTCTTAACAAGATAAAAATGAAAACTAAAGAGAGTTCCAGCAACAAACTAAAAAAATCCAAGGCTCTTGCTAAAGACAAACTAAAATTAAACCTAAACATGGCAGAAGCTACGAAAAGATAAAGAACACACAACTGCAGAAATATAAGCATGAAAAATCATATGATGTGTTCTAGATTGGACTGGAGCGTGTTTCTCTCGCACACAAAGTAAGCTGAGGTCTAACTTGTTATGAACAGCAAGAAAGCTAAAGAAAACTAAAAAGGAAACCTAAGAGCGAGACACTCCAAGCAGTGGAACTTCAGTCGGTTGATTCTGGTACGGTGGCTGGGCGATCGGTTCCTTCGGCGACTCCTGTGGCTTCTGGTGCGGGTACTAATCCCGCGACTGTTCCGTCCGAGGGGGTCTGCGGGAGCTACTGAAGGTGATTCTCCTTCGGATGCGAAACCCGTGTTTTCTGAAGGGTACATCTTGGAGAAGACAAATCTCCCCATCGAAGAGAAGGCCAAGTTTTTTGATCGCATGACTGAGCAGGTATGGAGTCTTTCTTGCTTCTGGCATACATTGGGGGGGGCGCGGCAGCGCTCCCGATGGGATTAGCCCCCGAGGCTGCAAGAAATCACTTGTGGTTGGTCACAGTCTTAAACTTGTCCTTCATGGAATTTCTGCGTGTCATTGGGGGCGCGACAGCGCTCCCAATGGGAGAAGCCCCCGAGGCTGCGAGCAATCACTTGTGGTTGGTCGCAGTCTTGGTCTTATCTGTCCTTTGCTTTTTCCTGATAACTGCATATGTTTCTGCTCCAGCCGATGTTCCGTATGTGCGAGTGTGTGTTGACTGACGCTGATCGAGCCCGTTTTGCTTACGATGCTACCCAGGGGGGCCTAACCACCATGAGGCGTGAGTTTCTTTTCCCCCTTATAAATTGTCGTGCGATTGTTGGTTGAATACTCTCAACTTTAGGGGATCGATTGTAGCGTTTTCGATAAATAAGAGTTTCGAACCCAACGAGGAGCATAAGGTATTGGTAAGTGACTTTGGCAGAGAAATAACTGCAGGCACTGAAAGATGACTTTTTAGGGGTTTTCGCTATAAGCAACAAGAATATAAAAGCAGGCAAAGTAAAAGGCACTGAGGAGCAACAAGTGGCCCAATACTTTTGAGAAAAGGATATGCCTAGCAACTGAACTTATAAATGCTAAAGTGTTCTTGAGGACACACGGGAGAGATAGTCACGTGCTTTCGCCATATTCCGTATCGATACTATGTTTTGTGTTGATAAGTGTTGAGTGGGTGGATCTATGCTAATGCACCTTCTAGACTAAGATAAGTGCACTCTTATGATTAAACACCTTGCAAGCATCCGCAAATACAAGGTAGTAATTAAGGCAAAAGCCTAACCATAGCAATACGATTGATGATTCATTATCCCCTTATGCAAAAGCGTGCAAACTAGGGTTCAGGTTTCTGTCACTCTGGCAACCCACCGTAAGCATTCTTTATACACAATGCATTCTCCTAGGTCCTTAATAAGGCGAAGTGTTGAGTGTTCGACTCACACAGCACCACTAGGAAAATAACAACACAACTTAAATATCAAACAACACATATTACTTCAACAGCATATGACTACTAACAACAAGACTTCTCCCATGTCCTCAAGAACTAAAGTAACTACTCACAAGACATAAAAGAGATCATGATCAGTGGTGATGAATAGATGATAAACAATCTAGACACAATGATATTTCTCCAAAAAAACTCAATAGCATTCACCACAAAGTAGTAATCAACACAAGTTGCAATTGTGAGATGAGATAGGATGGTGGTGGAGATGGTGCTGATGTTGGGGATGATGTTGATGATGATCTCGATGATGCCCGTGACGATGGTGATGACGGTGGCGATGATCTCCCCTTCCGGGAGGTGTTCTCCCTGGCGGAATCTGCCCGTCGGAGATGTCTTGTCGGGACCCGGGGTTAGCGTATGTAATTCCGGTCATAATACAATCACATGGAGAGCCGAGAACCGTACCCACTTGTCTAAGCAGACAAGGCCAAGCACAGAACGTTCTCGGTAAGCATCGAACGTGAGGGGCATCCCATTCAGGCCGGATGATCAACTGAGATGGGTCCACATCGTCCGCACACAAGTCTAATGATATGGGTGGTGAATTCCATATTCACAGACAAGTCGCCTCAACCATGTTATCGATTGAATCATAACCCTTACATAGACTTACTCCAGCCCGATCACTTAGTCGGGATCTCGGGCGGGCTCGATCATACAACAAAGTGTGCCACGTGACAGAGTCACGAGCAATCGCATCGCGATGCCCCAAGCTGCGCACATCTAAGGGCCACTTGGTGTATAAAAGACCGCCGGCAAGAACACAACTAAGCTATCGAACCCCACACTAAGACATGCATGTTATAATCATACACGCAGCATACATGTCCAGTGTAAACAGCAGGTAATCACAACATGAACTCTACAAACTCATAGTATTTATAACTTTTGCTAAACAGAGCAGACATAGTAATTGTATTACAAGCAGAGATCACATGAATGTGATCCAACATTACATCAAACATCAACGGAAGCAAATTATGTCTTAGTAAAGACAAGTTTAACAAATGGCTTAAGAAGCCTGAGAGAAAAGTACAACGACCCTCCAAAGGGCACAGGCTGCTGCCTGGAACTATACGACATTGGTCCACGTCGAGCTCGAAGTAGAGGCCACCATCAGGGTCAGTGGTCTCGTCTCTAAAACATAGAATAAGCAAACGTGAGTACAAAGTCGTACTCAGCAAGACTTACATAGGAACTATACTACTCATGCACATGTATCAAGGCAAAGGGAGGTGGGGTTTCATTTGTAGAAGTGCCAGCTTTGACTTGGCTAATCCTGAACTACGAGTACCAGAGAGAGGTAAGAGTGTACACGAGTCCAAGTAACAGTCTCCAACCAATACTCCACTATGGTGCCTTCCTCGACTTCCCCACGAGGAAGCACGCCATAGCACTCACACTTATCTTGGTGTGTTTTAGAAGTATCCGGTTCAAGTTATCTATGATCAAGTAAAGGTCTCCAAGTAGTCCATAACCGCGGACACGGCTATTCGAATAGTTCATTAACCCTGCAGGGGTGTACTGCTACACACACACCTCATCAGTTACCGCATGGGGATGGACCCTTCAAGTGAGTACTGGCGAGGATGCTGCCACGACACTTCACTCACGGCACCATCTCTAGTCCTAGGGAGTCGCCTATTTGAGTTGGGACCACAGTCGGAATCCGGCCGATTGTTCCGATGCGGACTCAAACGTTGTGTGACCGCCATCAAGCTCAACTCGATCATGATCACTTGATTCAACGTGCCCACAACCTACGCCAACCACTTACCTTGGTTCCACCTGCTTGAGATCGTTAAAGGGCGAACTACTTGCGACTCCTGGACAGGTCCGGGGTGAGGTACTAGGCCGAGAGGGGTCAGTGAGCCCAATGTGTGGTCGTACTCTTGGTCTTGGATAACAACACAAGAACTCGGGCCTAAGGCAGTGTTCAACGAGACAACCCACTGTGTACTCCTACACAGCCTCTCATCGTTCACCTTTGTTTAGGGTAGATTCACCAACACGTTACCACCATCATTCACATGATCACTACCATCCCGACTCACATCAAAGTAGCCTCAGGTAACAACTCTAAGCATGCAATAAGATGTAACAATTGCAGGGGCCACATGATATCAACCAACTCCTACATCTGCTAGGATTGTGGTTTGCTTACTACTGTGACAAAATGATAGGTCATGCAAAGGAATGGGTTCAACTAGCGGTAGAACGTATCATGGTGACATCCTAAACATGCATTTGCGAGAATGAGAGGGAACTGGGATTTTATAGACATGATCAAAGAGGGGGCTGCTTGCCTTGCTGACGATCACGATGTAATACTCTTCCGACGTGAGGTTGAACTCGTCTCCGAGATCAATTCTACCGAGAAGATGCAATCACCGAAGCACCGGAAATAAAGCACAATCAAAATAATACAATGCACATTCAATATGAAAAACAAAGCATGGCAGTGTGCTGATGTGACCTATGTTTGAATTTCCACATTTTAATTGAAGTTGATTTGAAAAGTAAATTCAAATTCAAACTCCAAATGTTATTCAAATTTGGTCAACTTGCATTTGCTATTATTTGTTCATTTGAAACCAAATGATTATAAGTGTGAAATGCTTCTGAAGTACAAGTGATGTGTGGTGCATTTCAATGTTTGAAATTGGAATAGTAATTGATTTGAATTTGAAATAATTCCAATTAAATCAATTAGCAAAAGCTACTGATCCCTTTTTAAGATCAACTCCAACATAGCTGAAAGTTGGATATTTGCATAGAGGATTTTCTCCTGATCATTTTTCATATATTATATGTTGAATTTGGAGTTAGAATGAATTTTCTATGACTTTTCAAAGTTTCAGCCATTTTCTAGAATTTCTCTCTTTTCTTTAATTCTTTTAAACTCTGGAAAAGATTTAATGCGTCTCTGTGACACAGTGCTGACGTCAGGGGCTGGCCTGACAGGGGGGTCCCACTGGTCAGCCTCACTGGGTTAACTAACCCGGTTAGTTTTAAACTAACCAGGGATTAGGGGGTTCTGGGCCCACTGGCCAGTGACACTGGGGGGGAATTAGCTCGCGGTTTAGGGCTGACAGGCCGGCGGCTCTGGACACGGCGGCGCTCGCCGGAATCGGGTTCCCGGCCACGGTTGGATGCGCTGTGGGCACTGGGGCGTAGCCCTTGCTCGTGCGCATCGCCTCGAGTACACGGCGACCACAGGGGAGCACCGGAGGCACGGCGACGACCTCGTCGGCGGCCCCAGAGACACGGCGGCGACGTGGGAATCGCCTCAGTGCACTAGAGGACCACAAGACAGGTGCGTTTGAAGCCTACGGTTGCGGCGGTTCTAAAGGACGTGGTCTGGGCCACGTCTGCGTTGCGTGTGCTCGCCGACGAGCACCGCGGCGACGCTGTACTCCGGCGTCATGGCGAACGGCGACGGAGACGCTGCGGGTTTCGAGGGGGTTAGGGTTTGTGGCCAGAAGCTCACCAGGAGCACGCTGGAGAGGTCGGAAGAGCCGGAGGAGCGACGGAGGCGGCGAATCGACGACGACGAACTTGCGGCTCCGGCGGCGACTCGTTGATGCTGCCTTCGCTTGTGGTGCTTGCTCAGCTCGATTCGATGAGGGCTTCGACGAAGACGACGTCGCTGCACGTGATGGACAAGGTGGCTAGGGCTGAGGAGCTCATCGGTCACGGGTTCTCCACGGTGGTGCTCCGGCGTGTTCACGGGCGGCGCTGGATTCGTGAAGAGGAGAGGGGGAGGAGGTCCAGAGAGAGGGGGAATTGAAAGGGGGCTTCGAGGCGGCCTCCCACGCGAGGAGATAAGGTCCAGGGGGGCTGGAAGCCTCTCGGCGTCGAGGTGGCGCCGCGGCCACACTCTGCCTCCACCGAGCAGCTTGGCTTGGCGGGGAAGAAGACGACAAGCGTCTGGGGTGGACTGGGCCGAGGCCAGGTAAGGTGGGCCTCGCCTGTGGGCGTGAGGTAAGCTGTTCTCTGCTCTGTTTTTCCTTTTTCTTTTTCTTTCTCTGTAAATAGGTTGACCTAGCTAATAAAAATAGCTAGGCATTTTATTAAATGCTGAAAAAATTTATATGGCCTCATAATAAAATAGACTAGCCACTTTTAAAGTTTCAACATTTTTAAAATTCAAATAATTTGAATCTTAACTCAAATAGGGTTATTTTATTAATTCCAAGGCACTGTTTGAATATTAGAAAATTCCATGAGCATGGGATTGCTCCCAAACCATTTTTAAAATGATCAGCACCATTTATAGGAATTTTCCAAATGTTCAAATGATTTTTAGAAAAAGATTTTTATCTGGCCATTCGATTTAATTTCTCAGGGCTTTTCTTTTCCCCAAATCCTTTTCTTTTGCAATTTTTTTCATGAAGCAAAAATGCAAGCTTGGAAAAGCACAAACCTAATTTTGTGGTTCTGACAACTCGCCCCCACTCAAAAGAATCTTGTCCCGAGATTAAGAAGTCGTCGGGAAGAGGGTGGGGTACTCAGCTCGTAGACGATCCTCTCGTTCCCAGGTGGCTTCTTGCTCTGAATGATGTGACCACTGCACTTTGAGGAATCTGATCTTCTGACGTCTGGTGCTATGCTCGGCTTCATCGAGAATACGAACAGGGTACTCTCGATATGAAAGGTTATCTTGGAGATCAAGCGTTTCGTGGTCTACTTCGCGGATGGGGTCCTTGAAGCAACGCCTGAGTTGAGAGACGTGGAAGACATCATGAACCTGGGAGAGGTGAGGGGGTAGTTCCAATTGGTAGGCAACTTCTCCACATTTGGCGAGAATGCGAAAGGGACCGATATAACGTGGGGCCAACTTGCCTTTGATACTGAAGCGATGGGTACCCTTCAGAGGAGTAACCCGAAGGTAAGCCTTCTCATCCAGATTGTAGCTTTCTTCCCTATGATGACGATCATAATAGCTTTTCTGACGAGACTGGGTTGTTTTTAACTTCTCACGAACAATGCGAACCTGCTCTTCTGCATCCTGGATCAAATCCGGTCCAAAGAATTGTCTTTCACCGGTTTCTGACCAGTTTAGGGGTGTTCGACATTTCCGTCCATAGAGAAATTCAAAAGGAGCCATGCCCAAACTAGATTGGAAACTATTGTTATACGCAAATTCGGCAAAAGGAAGATAATTCTCCCATTTCTTTCCGAAAGAGATACCACAAGCTCTGAGCATGTCTTCGAGAATTTGATTGACCCTTTCTACTTGACCACTGGACTGCGGGTGATAAGCGGTGCTAAAGGAGAGGTGGGTTCCCATAGCATTCTGGAAACTTTCCCAAAATCGAGAAGTGAAAAGACTACCACGGTCTGAATTGATTTCCAAAGGAACACCGTGAAGAGAAACGATTCGGGAGACATACAAGTCCACTAACTGGTTAGCAGTTATAGACTCTCGAACTGGAAGGAAGTGAGCAACTTTTGAAAGTCGATCAATGACAACGAAGATGGCATCATTTCCTTTCTGGGTTTTTGGAAAGCCAGTGATGAAATCCATACTGATTTTATCCCATTTCCACTCGGGGATAGGCAAAGGTCTAAGAGTACCAGCAGGTCTTTGATGTTCTGCCTTAATGCGACGACAAACATCACATTCAGCAATGAACTGAGCAATTTCTCTCTTCATCCTAGTCCACCAAAATCTCTGGCGTACATCTCGGTACATTTTTGTGCTACCGGGATGAATGGAGAGGGGTGTGTCATGGGATTCTTTGAGGATGAGTTGCCTTAGTTCCCTATTCTTAGGTACTACCAAACGATTTTCAAAGAATACCGTTCCTTTGCTATCTGTGGAAAAACATTTAGCAACTCCTCTAGCAATGTTCTCTTTGATCCGGCGTACACCTCGTGCACGTCTTTGGGCAACTATGATTTGATCCTCAAGGGTTGGTTTCGCCACCAAGTTGAAAAGAGATCCACGAGGAACAATCTCGAGGTTGAGCTTTCGAAATTCCTCATGAAGAAGTGGTTGATACTGTTGTAACATGAGGTTGTTACAATACGATTTACGACTTAGTGCATCAGCCATGACATTGGCTTTGCCTGGGGTGTAAGAAATTCCTAAGTCATAATCTTTTATCAACTCTATCCAGCGTCTTTGCCTGAGATTAAGATCTGGCTGGGTGAAAATGTATTTGAGGCTTTGGTGGTCGAAATAGATCTCACAACGATTACCAAGGAGGTAATGTCGCCAAGTCGTTAGGGCATGAACTACGGCAGCGAGTTCAAGATCATGGGTAGGATAGTTCTCTTCATGTGGCCGCAACTGGCGTGAAGCATAAGCTACCACATGTCGATCTTGCAGAAGTATGCATCCTAACCCTTGCCGTGATGCATCACAATAGATCTCGAAATCCCTTTTGGTGTCTGGAGGTGCAAGTACGGGTGCAGAAGTCAATCTTCTTTTTAGCTCTTGAAAGCTTTCCTCGCACTTGGGAGTCCATAGGAATTTCTTATCTTTCTTGAGGAGTTCAGTTAGAGGCTTTGCAACTTTAGAAAAGTTCTCGACGAAGCGGCGACAATAGCTTGCTAAGCCAAGATAACTCCTAACTAGCTTAACCGATTCAGGTGGAGTCCAGTCAAGGACGGCCTGAACTCTCTCGGGATTGACAGCAATGCCTTTTGCAGAAATCACGTGGCCTAAGTAGGTCACTTCTGGTAGCCAGAATTCACACTTGGAGAATTTAGCATACAGGCGATGCTCTCTAAGTTTCATCAATACCAGCCTAAGATGTTCTGCGTGATCTTCTTCGTTCTTCGAGTAGATGAGAATGTCATCAAGATAAACTACAACGAATTTATCTAAGTACTCCATGAAGATCGAATTCATCAAACGCGAGAATGTGGCGGGGGCATTGGTTAAACCGAAGGACATGACGGTGTACTTGTAAAGACCATAACGAGTAGTGAAAGCCGTTTTGGGAATGTCCTTGTTTCTGATTTTGATTTAATGATAACCTAATCTCAAATCCATCTTGGAGAAGACAGAGGATCCTGCAAGTTGATCATAAAGATCATTGATCCTGGGCAGTGGGTACTTGTTCTTTATCGTCGCTAGATTTAGCGGGCGATAGTCTACGCACATCCTTTCTGTTCCATCTTTCTTCGTTACGAACAGAACGGGGCAACCCCATGGCGATGAGCTAGGGCGGATGAAGTCTTTTGCCAACGAAGCTTCAAGTTGGATTTTGAGCTCAGCTAACTCACGTGGGGCCATTCTATATGGGCGTCTGGATATTGGTGCGGTTCCTGGGATAAGATCTACAACAAACTCTACAGATCTGTCAGGTGGTATTCCTGGCAGCTCTTCTGGAAAGACATCCGGGAAGTCACGAACCACCGGAATATCTTCAAGGTCTGGAAGAGGAAGCACATTCAAAGAATGCACTTGGGTTTTAGAGCTTGGTGAGGTGTACTTGACTGTCTGGCCTGATGGATGGGTTAGTTCCACTGACTTGGCTTTACAATCAAGGAAAGCATTCTGTCTTGATAACCAATCCATTCCTAGGATGACATCAATGTCTGAAGACTTGAGGGCTATAAGTGAGGCAAGGAATACTAAACCCTCAATTGCAATTTCATTCTCATGACTCACCATGGTGGTGTGCCATCTGGATCCAGGGGCTTGCACAACTAAGGGGGTGGATAACATCGAAAAAGAGATGTCATGTGACAGTGCAAAGTCATGGGATATGAATGAGTGAGATGCTCCTGGGTCAAAAAGAACCGAAGCTGGGGTGGAATTGACAGGAAGGGTTCCGAGTACAACACCTGTGGACTTGTGGGAATCTAGAATGGATACATGATTCACATAACCATGTTCATAAACAGGAGGCTTGACCTTGGAAGTCTTGGGTAGTGGCTTGCCACGACGCAAGGCTTGCTTTGGTTTAGGTGTGGTGGCTACATGATTTTGGGGACACTCTCGAACATTGTGGCCTGATTGTCCACATTGGAAACAAACACCACGTGGAATGAAAGGAACTTGAGCACTTGATTGTCCAACAAAATTCCAAGGAGGAAGATTGGGTTGAGGTGGACGATATATAGTGGTTGATGGTCTAGAAGCACTTACAGCACGACTGACGTCACTGAAGGGAATCCAAACACGGCGTTTTTGAGAAACTGGGCCAGAAGATTGGGCAAACTCACGATCACGCTTGCGAGACTCTTCATACAACTCATTTCCATACTCGGCCTTGAAGGATTTGTCGACCAAGTCCCTGAAGTTGACGAACTCGTGAAGGTTCAGGTCATGACGAAGGACGGGGCTAAGTCCCTTGCGGAACCTTTCTTGTTTCTTGGCGTCGGTGGATACTTCTTCTTGGGCATAACGTGCTAGACGAGTGAACTCAGTCCTATACTCATGAACAGTCATCTTTCCTTGGGTCAGATTGCAAAATTCTTCTCTCTTGCGCTCCATCAGCTGATCCGGAATATGATATCCTCGGAAGTCATCACAGAACTCTTGCCAAGTCACCACGTGACCAACTGGTTGCATTGCCACGAAGTTTTCCCACCACTGAAGAGCAGCTCCTTCCAGAAAATATGCCGCGAATAGCACACGATCACCTGGAGCAACATGGGTTGTCTCAAGCTTACGCTCGAGGGAACGAAGCCAATCATCGGCATCAAGGGGCTCGGAAGGACATCGGAATACTGGCGGGTTGAGGACAACACTATGATGCTGACGAGAAGTGTTCTGCTCAATACGCTCGAGAAGACGTGTCTGATCACGACGATTCTGTTCAGCCTCCATCATGATTTCTTCCGTTGAGGGTGGTGGTGGAGGTTCTTCACCGTCTATGTAACCGGAACTGGGATCAACACCTTGAATTGCTCCTGACATTCTGTGTGATAAGAATCAACAATCAGAATAGGATTTAGGACACAAATCTATGCTAAGATAGAAGACTATAATGCAATAGCATCAAAGCCACAAACGGACAGCATAACGGCTGTACCGGGATGGAATTGAGACAACCTACAGGATAACGGACATCACTTCCACAGAAACACTATGGAATGATGGCTCAGAAAGACCACAACACTCCTACATCTACAAAGAAGCAATCAACGAGATGTCCTAGTAAGACATAGATGAGCCTAGTCCTATCTTCCCGTAGAATAAGATGAGGTTGACTCAGAACTCAGATCGATGAGGATAAGGAGAAAAAGAAGTCTTACGTTGTTCCCTTATACCCAAAGTAACTATATAACTATAGAATGCTAGACTCGACATCGGCCAAAGGTTTGATAATCCTACAGGCAGTCCTGCTCTGATACCAAGTCTGTCGGGACCCGGGGTTAGCGTATGTAATTCCGGTCATAATACAATCACATGGAGAGCCGAGAACCGTACCCACTTGTCTAAGCAGACAAGGCCAAGCACAGAACGTTCTCGGTAAGCATCGAACGTGAGGGGCATCCCATTCAGGCCGGATGATCAACTGAGATGGGTCCTCATCGTCCGCACACAAGTCTAATGATATGGGTGGTGAATTCCATATTCATAGACAAGTCGCCTCAACCATGTTATCGATTGAATCATAACCCTTACATAGACTTACTCCAGCCCGATCACTTAGTCGGGATCTCGGGCGGGCTCGATCATACAACAAAGTGTGCCACGTGACAGAGTCACGAGCAATCGCATCGCGATGCCCCAAGCTACGCACATCTAAGGGCCACTTGGTGTATAAAAGACCGCCGACAAAAACACAACTAAGCTATCGAACCCCACACTAAGACATGCATGTTATAATCATACACGCAGCATACATGTCCAGTGTAAACAACAGGTAATCACAACATGAACTCTACAAACTCATAGTCTTTATAACTTTTGCTAAACAGAGCAGACATAGTAATTGTATTACAAGCAGAGATCACATGAATGTGATCCAACATTACATCAAACATCAACGGAAGCAAATTATGTCTTAGTAAAGACAAGTTTAACAAATGGCTTAAGAAGCCTGAGAGAAAAGTACAACGACCCTCCAAAGGGCACAGGCTGCTGCCTGGAACTATACGACATTGGTCCACGTCGAGCTCGAAGTAGAGGCCACCATCAGGGTCAGTGGTCTCGTCTCTAAAACATAGAATAAGCAAACGTGAGTACAAAGTCGTACTCAGCAAGACTTACATAGGAACTATACTACTCATGCACATGTATCAAGGCAAAGGGAGGTGGGGTTTCATTTGTAGAAGTGCCAGCTTTGACTTGGCTAATCCTGAACTACGAGTACCAGAGAGAGGTAAGAGCGTACATGAGTCCAAGTAACAGTCTCCAACCAATACTCCACTATGGTGCCTTCCTCGACTTCCCCACGAGGAAGCACGCCATAGCACTCACACTTATCTTGGTGTGTTTTAGAAGTATCCGGTTCAAGTTATCTATGATCAAGTAAAGGTCTCCAGGTAGTCCATAACCGCGGACACGGCTATTCGAATAGTTCATTAACCCTGCAGGGGTGTACTGCTACACACACACCTCATCAGTTACCGCCTGGGGATGGACCCTTCAAGTGAGTACCGGCGAGGATGCTGCCACGACACTTCACTCACGGCACCATCTCTAGTCCTAGGGAGTCGCCTATTTGAGTTGGGACCACAGTCGGAATCCGGCCGATTGTTCCGATGCGGACTCAAACGTTGTGTGACCGCCATCAAGCTCAACTCGATCATGATCACTTGATTCAACGTGCCCACAACCTACGCCAACCACTTACCTTGGTTCCACCTGCTTGAGATCGTTAAAGGGCGAACTACTTGCGACTCCTGGACAGGTCCGGGGTGAGGTACTAGGCCGAGAGGGGTCAGTGAGCCTAGTGTGTGGTCGTACTCTTGGTCTTGGATAACAACACAAGAACTCGGGCCTAAGGCAGTGTTCAACGAGACAACCCACTGTGTACTCCTACACAGCCTCTCATCGTTCACCTTTGTTTAGGGTAGATTCACCAACACGTTACCACCATCATTCACATGATCACTACCATCCCGACTCACATCAAAGTAGCCTCAGGTAACAACTCTAAGCATGCAATAAGATGTAACAATTGCAGGGGCCACATGATATCAACCAACTCCTACATCTGCTAGGATTGTGGTTTGCTTACTACTGTGACAAAATGATAGGTCATGCAAAGGAATGGGTTCAACTAGCGGTAGAACGTATCATGGTGACATCCTAAACATGCATTTGCGAGAATGAGAGGGAACTGGGATTTTATAGACATGATCAAAGAGGGGGCTGCTTGCCTTGCTGACGATCACGATGTAATACTCTTCCGACGTGAGGTTGAACTCGTCTCCGAGATCAATTCTACCGAGAAGATGCAATCACCGAAGCACCGGAAATAAAGCACAATCAAAATAATACAATGCACATTCAATATGCAAAACAAAGCATGGCAGTGTGCTGATGTGACCTATGTTTGAATTTCCACATTTTAATTGAAGTTGATTTGAAAAGTAAATTCAAATTCAAACTCCAAATGTTATTCAAATTTGGTCAACTTGCATTTGCTATTATTTGTTCATTTGAAACCAAATGATTATAAGTGTGAAATGCTTCTGAAGTACAAGTGATGTGTGGTGCATTTCAATGTTTGAAATTGGAATAGTAATTGATTTGAATTTGAAATAATTCCAATTAAATCAATTAGCAAAAGCTACTGATCCCTTTTTAAGATCAACTCCAACATAGCTGAAAGTTGGATATTTGGATAGAGGATTTTCTCCTGATCATTTTTCATATATTATATGTTGAATTTGGAGTTAGAATGAATTTTCTATGATTTTTCAAAGTTTCAGCCATTTTCTAGAATTTCTCTCTTTTCTTTAATTCTTCTAAACTCTGGAAAAGATTTAATGCGTCTCTGCGACACAGTGCTGACGTCAGGGGCTGGCCTGACAGGGGGGTCCCACTGGTCAGCCTCACTGGGTTAACTAACCCGGTTAGTTTTAAACTAACCAGGGATTAGGGGGTTCTGGGCCCACTGGCCAGTGACACTGGGGGGGAATTAGCTCGCGGTTTAGGGCTGACAGGCCGGCGGCTTGACGCCGGCGGCTCTGGACACGGCGGCGCTCGCCGGAATCGGGTTCCCGGCCACGGTTGGATGCGCTGTGGGCACTGGGGTGTAGCCCTTGCTCGTGCGCATCGCCTCGAGTACACGGCGACCACAGGGGAGCACCGGAGGCACGGCGACGACCTCGTCGGCGGCGACAGAGACACGGCGGCGACGTGGGAATTGCCTCAGTGCACTAGAGGACCACAAGACAGGTGCGTTTGAAGCCTACGGTTGCGGCGGTTCTAAAGGACGTGGTCTGGGCCACGTCTGCGTTGCGTGTGCTCGCCGACGAGCACTGCGGCGACGCTGTACTCCGGCGTCATGGCGAACGGCGACGGAGACGCTGCGGGTTTCGAGGGGGTTAGGGTTTGTGGCCAGAAGCTCACCAGGAGCACGCTGGAGAGGTCGGAAGAGCCGGAGGAGCGACGGAGGCGGCGAATCGACGACGACGAACTTGCGGCTCCGGCGGCGACTCGTTGATGCTGCCTTCGCTTGTGGTGCTTGCTCAGCTCGATTCGATGAGGGCTTCGACTAAGACGACGTCGCTGCACGTGATGGACAAGGTGGCTAGGGCTAAGGAGCTCGTCGGTCACGGGTTCTCCACGGTGGTGCTCCGGCGTGTTCACGGGCGGCGCTGGATTCGTGAAGAGGAGAGGGGGAGGAGGTCCAGAGAGAGGGGGAATTGAAAGGGGGCTTCGAGGCGGCCTCCCAGGCGAGGAGATGAGGTCCAGGGGGGGCTGGAAGCCTCTCGGCGTTGAGGT
The DNA here is from genome assembly GCA_950022295.1 of Bromus sterilis. Classification (NCBI taxonomy): domain Eukaryota; kingdom Viridiplantae; phylum Streptophyta; class Magnoliopsida; order Poales; family Poaceae; genus Bromus; species Bromus sterilis. Next base: position 273,160,682 of record OX465599.1, on the reverse strand, counting down.
GGCGCCGCGGCCACGCTCTGCCTCCACCGAGCAGCTTGGCTCGGCGGGGAAGAAGACCACAAGCGTCTGGGGTGGGCTGGGCCGAGGCCAGGTAAGGTGGGCCTCGCCTGTGGGCGTGAGGTAAGCTGTTCTCTGCTCTGTTTTTCCTTTTTCTTTTTCTTTCTCTGTAAATAGGTTGACCTAGCTAATAAAAATAGCTAGGCATTTTATTAAATGCTGAAAAAATTTATATGGCCTCAAAATAAAATAGACTAGCCACTTATAAAGTTTCAACATTTTTAAAATTCAAATAATTTGAATCTTAACTCAAATAGGGTTATTTTATTAATTCCAAGGCACTGTTTGAATATTAGAAAATTCCATGAGCATGGGATTGCTCCCAAACCATTTTTAAAATGATCAGCACCATTTATAGGAATTTTCCAAATGTTCAAATGATTTTTGGAAAAAGATTTTTATCTGGCCATTTGATTTAATTTCTCAGGGCTTTTCTTTTCCCCAAATCCTTTTCTTTTGCAAAAAATTTCATGAAGCAAAAATGCAAGCTTGGAAAAGCACAAACCTAATTTTGTGGTTCTGACATGTCTTTTCTTCTCTGTAGGTTTCCGCCACGAAGCGGCGGTGGAACTCGCAAAACTCCTCCCTTTTTAGGGTTTTCGGACGACGATTTATATATAGGCCAGAGGGGGGAGCCAGGGGTGGACCTAGGGGTCCAGGGGGCCACCCGGCGCGGCCAGGGGTGGGGCCGTGCCAGGGGGGCGCCTGGGCTCCTGGTGGCCCCTCTCTGGTCCCCGTTTTGCGTGTCCCCGTCATTCTTCTGGAAAACAGCCTCCGTCGATTTACAGGCAATTTGGAGATCTTCTGATTCAGCAACTCTGCATCCACTTTTTACCGTTGAATCCTACGTCTACTGCTTCAGCATCAGAAAGTTGCAAACTATGTAAAACAAGCCAAAACAACACAAGAATAGCATCATAACATGAAATATATCAATGAATAGGGGTGAATTACGATATAAAATAGTGACGCATTTTGGACGTATCATTGGTTTATCTTCGTTGTGTGAGTGACGCCTTTGTTGTAGGTCGGAAGAAGGATTCTGAGAAACGAGCTGCTGCTGCAGAAAAAACTCGTCTTGCTCCGGGATGCTTTGGAGTTGAAGGAGAAGGATCTGCACGTGCAATGTGGCAAGCTCGAGCGACTGCGGCAGGTGGTGGAGCAGTTCCAGCAATTTGAGGCGGTTGAGGGTGGTAGATTGCACGACCTAGCGAGTGCTCTGACAGGTAGGAGATTTGATCTGGTGCTTCTTCTTATGTGTGGGTTCTTGCATTGTTGATCATTGCTTTTTTCCGGTGACGCGGGCTCTATGAGTGTTGAGATTGCAACGACTGCTCCTGCGGACTCGGACACCCTCCAAGGCACTGTTGACGATGTGGCGAGTGCTGATGGTGCCGTGAAGGATGTCTGTGGTCGAGCTTCGACCCTCCTGACGCTGCTTCACGAGCACATGTATCGAGAGGAGGAGGATCGGCCTGAGGGTCTTGATCTGCAGGTTGATGCTTTTGGTTAGGACGGCGAGCGCCTGGAAGGCTTGGTTAGCGAAACCGTGGTGAGTGGGATTGCGACGTCTTTTGTTGTTCTTCTAGGCCACGGTGTTCCTATTGAGGATTCCATGGTGGACAGCTTGCCTAGTTATACAGATGAGCAGAGTAGTCGGGCCACTCGGCTTGCCCGCCATCTGCAGTTGGTTGTGGAGGCCGATATCCGCAAGTCCCAGGGTGCGGAGTAGGCGAATGGGAAACTTGTGTTTGTCCTTAAACTTGAATGACTCTTTAGTTTTGTAATAAGGCACCTTTGGAGTACGGGATGTTGAATCTTTTACTGGTGACACTGCTTTGTCCTTGTGTGTTGTTCTTTTCCTTTTTTCTTGACTCTTTTTCTTTTGCGGTAGGCCGCCCCGGGCGTCCCTCGGGCTTGGAATTTGTTGAAGGAGGATGCTCGCGAGGGGGCTTACAAGTCCTTAAGTTTGAGGCTTAAAGACGCGGAGCGCGAGATTAGCCGGCTCAAGGTAGCTGTTGCGATTCATCGCTCAAAGCGTGAACGTGTTGAGGCTGTCTTGGATAACTTAGCTGCTTGGCTGTCAAAATTTTCTGATCTTCCGAAGGGTGAGTCTTCCGGTCCTGATTGCTCGGTTGATCGAGTGATTTCTCTTGTGTCTCATTTGTTCCTTGTTTTGTGCTTGCTTTTCCTACAAAGTGTTGGCTGGTCGATCTCGCGAGGAGGAGGATGATGTGCAGTTGGAGTTGTCACGCTTGCGTGACCCGGTCGTGCAGGCTAACAATCCTTTTTGGATGGATAGGGCACATGCACAAGTATTTGCTGTTATTCGGATGCGGGTTAATAGGGTGCCGCGAGCTCTTGAGTACTGCTGCAGAGTGCTTGGTGGCTTCTTCTCTGAAGTTTATCCCTTGAATCCAGTTCCGTCATCACTTGAGAGGCTTTGCCGGGTGTTCTCTCAACCTGTAGAGCTTCGTCGTGTTGTAAATCATCAGATTCACGCGGGGGCTCGCTATGCTTTTGCTTTTGTTCATAGTCATTAGCCTGGGGTGAATCTCCTGCTGGCGGCTCATGGACCTCCTGGTGGTCGAGATGAGCCGATGGAAGGAGCATTATTCAGCGGCGGATGCACCCGCGGATCTGGTAGTGAAGAAGGTGTGCGAGGAAAATGACCGTCTTTATGGGCGCTCTTTGTAAAGTGAAGTCGGAACCTGGAGTCTAGAGTTGCTTGGTCCTTGTAAATTCCCTCTTGTGCAACATATGCTTATGATTTAGTTGCTTCGAGTCGTTTGGAGTCTTGGTGTGAGTCAGTTGTAGTGTGCGAGCCTCCGAGTGCTTGCTTCATGGGGGTGGCTGTGGTGGCTGAGGCCCTGAGTGTCGAGTATGATGTCGTGTAGGTGAATAACTCCTCGGAGGGTGGCTGCTGTGAGCGAGCCCCCGAGTGCCAAGTTTGATGTTGCGTAAGATAAATAACGCCTCGGAGGGCGGCTGCTGCGAGTGAGCCCCCGAGTGCCAAGTTTGATGTCGCGTAAGCGAATAACGCCTCGGAGGATGGCTGCTGCGAGCGAGCCCCCGAGTGCCAAGTTCAATGTCGCGTAAGCGAATAACGCCTCGGAGGGTGGCTGCGGCGAGCGAGCCCTCGAGTGACAAGTTTGATGTCACGTGAGCGAGTAATGCCTCGGAGGGTGACTGCTGCGAGCGAGCCCCCAAGTGCCAAGTTTGATGTCGCGTAAGCGAGTAACGCCTCAGAGGGTGGCTGCTGCGAGCGAGCCCCCGAGTGCCAAGTTTGATGTCGCGTAAACGAATAACGCCTCGGAGGGTGGCTGCTGCGAGTGAGCCCCCAAGTACCAAGTTTGATGTCGCGTAAGCGAGTAACGCCTCGGAGGGTGGCTGCTGCGAGCGAGACCCCGAGTGTCAAGTCTGATGTCGCGTAAGCGAATAACGCCTCGAAAGGTGGCTGTTGCGAGCAAGCCCCCGAGTGCCAAGTTTGATGTTTGTGTAACATATTTTGGGAAAATATTTTTGAATCTTCCCTGATGTTCTTACACAAGGGGGTTGTAGGATTCGTGGGGTCACCCCCTCGTCAATAAGGATACATGCAAATGTCAACTCATCTGATGATTTAACTCATAATACAATGATGATGAAATCTCAAAGCAAATCATACAATTGGGTCGGTTCAGCACCCATGTTCTGGCAACAACGTGCTCCCATATATTACCGGCATATTCAATGCCCTATGTCAAAAAAACATGACATCCATAATACACAGGTTAGAGGCAGACTAAGAACACTATGTGTTTATATTCGACACCTGCATATGGGTTTTCCTCCGAAGACAGTTAACATGCACTTGGCAAACCTCCGCATAGGCCATTGCAGTTATAGCACAGACATATAAAATTAATAATGAACATGGAATTATAATAATACATTTTATTATTGCCTCTAGGGCATAATTCCAACACTATGTTGTTCCACCTATCCACCCTCACAGCTACATAATTCGAATTACAAGTCCTGGACGAAGCCACCCAAATCCTATCCACCTCTCTCGTCTGTCTACAACTAAGTATTTATAAGCAAACGACCGTTACACCCGCTAACGGGGCCGGTCTCGAACTGCAAGCCACTGGGGAAGATGGTGCGCTCGAGTGGGCCGGCCCGTCGGCCAAGTCAAGGAATCTGAACTCTTCTGCTTCCCGCTTACTCTGTTCCCTTGATCACCATCGTCAGCTAGGCCACTGAAAAGGCCCACGCTTGCCAGTGGGTCAATTTTATTTTTATTTATGATTAAGCTCCAATGAAGCATGGCGGCGACGGCGGCGAGGCACTGTGGCACGGTGTGACGTGATGTCGACGGCCAGTGGCACCAGTAAGGTCGACTCAAATGTGAATTCCACACAATCAATGTCGGATGCTCTTTTTTTTTGCGGGATCAATGTCCATTACTTGTTACTTGGTGTTTTCCACAACAAAATCGACTCAAATGTGAATTACACACAATCAGTGTTCATTACTTTCATCCCTTGTCTCAACTGATAGGATCAAGGTTAATCCCTTGTCATGTTGAGTGTCTGATAACCTATGCATATGCGACCAAGAGAAACATGAATTTTTTTAGTTATACAAATTTTGTAATGTACATATAAAGAACGGTTCACAAAAACCAGGATACAATCTACCTAGTAATATATATATATATATATATATATATATATATATATATATATATAACACCCTTTAGACCTTATTCTAACAACAGTATCTCTTATTCTGACAACACGTTTCTCTGCCCGACCTTCTTGCGCGGAGCGCCCGCGCCGCAGCTTCCTTCCAGCCTTCTCGCGCGGAGCGCCCGGGAACGCCGCCGCTCCAAGAACCCCACCCCTATCTCTCCACCTCCACACGACATCTACCCTTCTTCTGTTGTTCTCTCTCCACCTCCCCCGCACCAAATCGCGCCCCCATGGCCTCCACGATCCCAACCACTCTACTCCCGGCCGCCTCCTCCCCTCCCCACCACCCCCGGCCGCATCCTTCCTTTTCCAGCACCGCCGACCTGCACCTCGCGCAACCACTCCATCTTCTCCTTGCGCCGGCCGGATCCGGGCGCCTCCGCGCCGCCACGTGCCACTGCACCACCTCGCCCCGCTGGGCGTCATCAGATCGACGCTGCCCCGGCCTGGCACCCACCGCGCCCCTGCTCCTTGCCGCCGCCGAGCCACATCTGCCCCCCTGCAACGACGGGGCCGTGCACCTCCCCGACGCCACCTCTATGCAGTTCGCCACTGCTTCAAGGGCAGAGATCGACTGCTCCCTCAAGGGCCCCTTCCCCCCCTGCGACCTCGAACAACTGGGCCCTTCTCGCCGTTCTCGCAGCGTTCATTCAGATTCAGTTTTTGCCCTGTGGCAGCAGGGTCCTGCAGGTGGCGTCCTCTGTTCTATCCTCGCCACAACTTGGTCCTAATAATTCAGATCAGCAGGCAGATAGATATTCCCCTGGATGAGAGATTACTCGGCAGATGGTGAGGCAAATTGGCCGGAAAAAGGGAGATGCTTTTGTAGGTTGATGAAAAGTGGAGGGCGACGCGCACCTGCTTCTTCTCTTTACGACGACAGAGAGATGGGATGGAGGGAGCGAGGCTCTCACCGGCGTCATACTTTTGTAATTTTATTTTGATGTATATATGCTTTGTGGTGCGTCTTGAGCACTCTAGTGCAGATTTCAAGATGGATCTGATGCTAGTTTGTGCAGTTCACATTTTGAACGTGTGTTTTGCTTTTCTTTCAATTTTGTGGTGCGTTGTGGTGCAATGCATGAAAGAGGGATGCCTAAAAGTTGCATCGCACTGCACTTTGTGCATTGACATTGCGATGCGGTTCACTCCAGTGTAATTGTTTCTGTGGTTGGCTTTACTGTGCGTTGTGTACATTCTAAAAAATGATGTACGGAGTAGTTCATTGTGAAAAATATGGTGGATTGTTTTGTAATTGTTAAAATGATGTAGTTCATTTTAGATTGCGTTGCGGTTTGTTTTTCTTGATGCGGTTCACTTCTTTTTCTTAGGTTCTTTAGGTGTTTGTCACGTAGTTGTTAAAAAAAATAGTTCACAAAAAAATCAATCGCAGTGCGGTCGCCTCGACGAATGAAGTGCACCGAGTATCGATGTTTTTGACGAATTAATCCAAAAAGCTTGCAGTGCTCTCTCTCTCTCTCATTTTACAAGTTACTGGTAGTACTCCTTGTTTATTGAAATTTTGAGGTTGTACATATCCAAGATATTGATATTGCTTGTACACATCCAAGTTATTGCCTGTACATATCCAAGATATTGCCTGCACATGTCAAATTGGAATTGGGATTTGAGGCTGGAATTTGTCAAACTGGGATTCAAATCAATCTACATTGTCAATTTGCTTTGTTCACAAATTTACTCTTAATTTACCCAACTTTGTCAAATTTACATTCAATTTTCTCTAATTTGCATTTAGTCAAGAGGGATTGCAAGTTAATTTCATTTCTACAAGAGGAGATCGGCCTGGAGCACGGCTGTACCTGCAGAGACAGCTCGGCCTAGAGCACGGGCTGGGGTAGAGGAGGTCCTCGCTGGAGTACTTGCTGAGCGGAGGGGCTTGGAGGAGGACAGCCAGGAGCGGCCTGGTGGAGGAGCAGGGCGGAGGCAAAGGCGATCGCTCTGCGTGAGGAGGGGGTCGCTGGAGGAGAGCACGACCCGGCCTGCAGGAGCGGAGCGGACGGTTTGGAGGAGGACAGCCAGGAGGGGCTCGCCGAGGCGGCCTGGCGGGGCACGCCGAAGCAGCCTGGCGGGACTCGCCGGAGCGGCCACGAGGAGGAGCAGGGTGAAGGCGGAGGCAGAGGCGGAGCGTTGCGCACAGCCTGGAGGAGGGGGTCGCTGGAGGAGCGCACGGCTAGGAGGAGGACGGCCTGGAGGGGCTTGCCCCACCTGTTTGAAGGGGCTCGCCGAAGCGGCCTGACGGAGGCGGACCTCGCTGGAGCTTATTGTGCAAAGTTTGAAAACTTTGATCCCCCTGCGACATTTAAATCAGAACGGAAATACTAAAAGTCGAGACGAGTCCCGATATTCTGAAAAGCATAAGAACTCGTGTAATACATATGCTGCAGTGACAATAGAAAATATAGATAAAATAGTTATGGCTCTGAAGAATCGGACATAATAACTCTCAATCATACATAAAAGTTAACCATGTCAGCTTTCAGTTCTGATTCGAGTTAGCCATAATATAGGAACGTTTTTGCAAAATTGCTATTAACTTTCAGTTTTTATTTAGGGAAATCATAGGGAGCGACTTTCAGTTTTTATTTAGGGAAATCATAGGGAGCGAAAGTTCGATCCAGGACATGGCAAGAGCGAACGATTTACATGGCAACTGCAGTACAAATGCATGGCAATTCAAAGCACACGATTGTCGTAAAAACTCAAAAACGCAGCGAGTTGCCATGCGTTTGTACTGCAGTTGCCATGCGGTTTGTACTGCGAGTTGCCATAAAAACGTTCGCTCTTGCCATGTTTTGGAGCGAACGTTCGCTCTAAATTGCCATCCTTTATTTAAGTTAACTTGGCTCCCGGCAGATGTTTTGAGCACACATGGATTATTAGGAGTTTATCTGGTACTGCAGCAAGATCTCACGACGATAAAAGATACACAGCCACAGCCTGACAATCCCACGAAAATGGCATAACCTTTAATGCACACTTGGAATTATACTCAAGTAGGAAAACTGTCAAATATGCAGATAAACTTAGCATTATGATCCCCGGACAGTAACATTCTAAGTAGCTGATAATTCATCCAGCATTAACATGTTTTAGTACAAAGGGCAGCAGTAAAAGCTCAATATAGTTGTGAAGATATTTTTAAATACCTTTACAGCACTGACAAATAGGCTAGATCCCACCTGTGGTGCCAGCTTGCATCTGTTAATGCCTAAATCTGTTTGCTAGCCTGTAAACATTCAGAGGCAGATTGGATAACACGCTAAGCCAAGGGTAAACATTCTAACAATCTGCTGGGCTTAATTCATGATATAACAAATTAACAACATAGCTTCATTCATACCTGTTAAAGAACACATGTAAGGCTTGATTTGTGCAAATCAGAAGAGGCTTAGTCTTTATGAGCCATAGTATCTGGAGGAGATTATAGGACGTACAAGGAAATTATACTACAGTACTACATTATTCAGTTTTGAGACCAGTTGCACCTCAAACTGAAAGCATCAGTCATTAGGATATGCAGAAATATAGGGGGGAAAAGGAAAAAAAATTATACAAACTAGTAAATCATGAATTACTTTCACAGCAGTTAGTATCTTCAAACAAAGATAATGCAGAAAAAACGAAGATATTCAGCTTACACAAACTAGAGCAGGGAACTAACAAACTAAACCAAACTGCATCATCGGTCGAGATCAACATATTGTGCCATCAACAAGTCCAAAAATGTTTTTCCCCAATAAAAGGGGGTTCAGATTGTCATTCGAATGGGAAATTTTAAGATTTCATTTCAAATTATACAATCTCATATCATCTCCGTGGCCAAACTGAGGATCTTCCGTCATGGAAAGATATCAAGAGTGCAGACACACTACTCGCTCATATTTCAGTGCATCTGCAGAATGAACTGATCACACTCATTTACTTCCAATGTGTGTGCTAATACGACATAAGGATGAACAAGTTCATAACCAAGCTATGCTTTCCTCTCTAATGAATGATGACATGGAGATAATAGGACTCATGACTCTAGTAACTAGCTTCATCAAGCATTAGCAACTAGGTACAAAACAAGCAGTGACAGACATACTATACCAGACACCTAACCTTTTGTTAGGCAAGAACACTGAAAGAAATCTTACCAGCTTACTGCACAAAGTGGAACATGTGGTCCAGTAAGCATCAAAAAGTTAATATTTTGTTCTTGGTACATGCAGATATGAATCTAGCAGGCAGTTCCCCTCTACAAGCAGTTGCATAGTCTTCAGCCAGGTATGGTGCAGCTTCCCTGTGAGGCCATATGTACCTCTTCGCGAAAACATTCTCGTTCAGCAGGACAATTGTATAGTAGCTCGGGTCACCCTTGAGCAACCCATTCTCCTTGAGAAACTTTACAACGTAGAACCGTGGCCTGAGCCGGCGCTCTAGGCTATACGAGATAATTACCGGCCGATGAGCAATGTATGCCGGTTCCAACCCCATCTCGGAGATGAGGAACTCTGCCCTGCCCTGCAGCATTTGGAGAGAACTCGTCAGCATCATTGGATACTTGGACACAGCAACGCCGACCTCGGCATCTGACCACCCAAACGTCTTCTTCAAGCAATCCAATTTGGCGGCGACATTGTGCTCACCGACGAATGCGACAGCTTTCAACGCGTACCAGGACACCCCAGACTCACGGGGCACACCGAGGCCTTCGGCGCACACCACCAGTGCCTGGACGCGCTCCGATCTGAGGGTGAGGAGGGCCGGCAGATGATGCACAGCTTGGCAATGTCGCAATCAGGTAACCCGGACTCCCGGAGGAGCGCGACGTTGGGCTTGACCACCCTCTCCAGGTCGGCCCCGAGAAGGCTTGAGCCATACCTGACCACCCTGACGAGGTTCTCGTAAGACCCGACGAGAGGCAGGAAGTACTGCAGGTTGGAGACGATGGATCTGCAGCGGAATCTAGCTGGGACGAGCGAGACGAGGCGGGCGACCTCGGAAAGCGACAGGCCGAGGCCGGCGAGCCCCGCGGTGACGGGGGACAAGGTGCTATCCACGCCGGCGCAGAGGAAAAGCGGGTCCTTGGCGACGAGGGCGGCGACGTCGGCGCGAGGGAGGCCGAGGCTGGCGAGGAAGGCGAGGACGGCGTCGGGGTTGGCGGGGGACTTGAGGTGGGAGAGATTGGCGGAGGCCTTGACGGCCTGCGGTCGGGTGATGCCGCAGGTGGAGACGAGGTACTCCTCCACGGCGAACCCGCTGCGAGGGGGAACGGCGGGGGCCGGCGCCGCGGTGCTGGAGATGAGGCGGTGGAGAGGGGATGAGGGGGGAGACGAGAGAATCTGGGAGAGGAGGATGCGACGGAGCAGGAGCATGGCGGCGCGGCGGCGCCGGCGGCGAGGGAGTGGTGCGAGACGGAGAGGCTCGTGAGGGTTTGTGTCCGGTCCAACTTTGAAGACGACCAAGTGACCCCACGTGTCAGCCTCAATCGTATCGTTCGTTAGTGGCATTGTTGTTGTGCTGGGCTGGATTAGAGTAGAGTGGCCCATTTAAAATCCGCTCAAGTGCTCTTAAAAAAACATTCATGCTAATCCTTTTGATATACCCCTAAGAAAATGTTAATCCTCGATGAAAATAAAAGGCGGTCTCCTTGCGTCGTCGGGCCGATCAGGATCACATGGTGAGCCATACGATTGCTTCCTCGTTGAAGCGGAGCCACGAGGCGGTGGTCATTTGATCAACGCTCATGCAACTCCAACATGATGATGAAGGTTTTCTCGAAATTCGCCATCATAAAATCCAAAATTCGTGCATGTTGCATGGAATTTTTTTCTCGTAATCCCACAAGAGATCGACCTTGAACTCACACTCAGAGTTCTCTTCTCTTTTTTTTCAACGCTTCTGCAAACCACGAGGAGGGAGAGGAAAGAATGTAAGGATTTAAGGGCGAATCAGAGTCAATGTGAAAGACAAAGTTAATAGGAGGGGGAGAAAACACATCCCCGTTTTAGTGATTTATTTCTATAAATGGGCCTAGACACAAGATTTGCGTATTTTCGAAGAAAAAAAAGATTGTACGAGGGATATGCTTAGGAGTCTATTATTTTTATTTGGAATTTCTACCTATGTGTTTTCTTTTTTGTCCCATGGATATGGAAACAACTTACTATGCATTATTTTGAGATGTTGAAACATGAATTGATGTTGCTAATATTTTGAAGAGAACGTCTACTAATCGACCATTTCGATTTGATCTCATCATTGTGTATATTTGTGGTCTTGATTGCAAGAGAGGAATGATATAAAGCAATGTTGTAGACATCGCTTTCGAGGAAGTTATATTTTGACCCAAGATAAGGGGTAAACCAGCTGGTTTATCGGCATATCGACAAATTTGTTGGCCCATTTATCTTATCGATCGCACACCAGTAAACGGTAAATGGGACAATTTATCAAAATATCGGAACATGTCTTGGACAGTGATATAAAGTAGATGACATCTTCTTTGGAGGACACATGTGGAGAAGATGAGAATAATCGAGTGTTACATGGTTTTAATTACAAAGGGAGAAAGGATCACAAGGTGTCGGTTTCTTGCGTTGTTGAAATCATGGTTGGCGTGTGGTTTTGCAAGAACTAATGATCGGTTAATAAAATCCGTATATTGTGCTCGTTTCAAAATACATGACTTTCTAATATGTATTCATATTGATATATATATAGCAGAAATAGCTACAAATACTTAACAAACCAAGTAAAAATTCTACCGTTGGACCAGTTACTTGTAGGAGAACTTCTCAATATCTACGAACGGAGATTCAACTAGTTCCGTTTAAAGTTTCAGGCTTGTGTAATTTTAGGTCGCTTAATTACCAACCATCACTAGCCGAATCTGCAGTTTGCTCTGAAACGCAGACCAATATTACATCGTTCCTCATAAGGATTGTGTCGTCGTCTCATTGTGCCATTTCAGGCCCTGATTGGATGTCCGTTTTGCTCCGTTTTACACCTGTAAAATTTATAGGTCTCAATAGGTCTGTATATTTTACAAGTGGAAATTGTATGATATCCTATGATATACACCTGTAAAATAAATACAAGTGTAAATTTTACACTTATACCAAGCAGGGTCTCATAATGCACGATCGCGTCTGGCGCAGCAGCATGGCCCTCCCGTTGACCCTGCATAGCCGCTCAGCTAAGCACTTCACCTGAAACAAAAAATAAAAAGGGAACCGAAATGTAAGGCAGAAATGCGTATTCATCCAGTTCAGTGTAGTATTCTCCATTTACCCATGGAGTTCCACTTGGCTAGAAAAGCAACACATGCATGCAAACCAGCAAGACAAACATAATGTTCTCTAGGTACAACATCGTTGATTAATCATGGTGGGTTGATGGAGTAATATAAATGGTCACATGCCATCACACAACAACTTTTTTAATGTAAGAAAAAACGATGCATATGAGCTCGAAAAACTTGTACTCTCTTCGCAGATTTAAAAAAAATTCATCGATGAAACAGTCAAACGTATCATACTCACCTACATCAAGGCAAGGCGTCGACAGTAGATAGATGGTCACTTCTGAATTAAGATCGGAAATAATAACATTTATCTGACTTGTTTCTGTATAGTATAGATGAAACCTATCGGATGTTCAAACACCACAAAAAAATCACGAGCTCCTCATATATCCAAACACCACGCAATTTTGCACGCACATAAGCGCCCCGGGAGAACCACATTCATCGAGTGAAGTAATGTCGGAGCAATGTGCGTAAGTTCCCGTTCTTTTGAGGCTTATAACAACTTCTGGCCAAATTAAGCCAAAAAGCCCAAAAGAAGCCATTTTTACAGATGGCTTAGCTTATTTCTATAGAGCTTTCCTTCACGATGGAAAAAAGTTGGGAGAGGGGGGAGGGGGAGAGCAGCTTCCCGCAAAGTCCCGAACCGGTATATCCAAGTGCCCTCGTACGTGCTGATATTACAAAGAAAATGGCACCGCAACACTATGAACCCTCTCGCTCTCTCTATCCCCTCGTCACTCTCCCATTCCCCATCCTCTCATCCCCTCCCCAGTATCCTGCCGCCGCAAGCCCCTTCTAGTATTCGCCGCCGACACGAAACCCCGCCTCCCACCGCCGCCTACGACCCCGCCCACTGCCGGTGGCCCTCCTCTCCCTCTCCCAAAACCGCCTTGTCCCCGCCTTCATCTGAACCGCAGATGCCTCCCCGATCTTGGGGGCGCCAGATCCCATCCCTTCCACACGCGTCTCCCCCTAACTCCTCAGATCCAGCGGCCTAGCACTGGCCCAACGCCGGCCAAGCCAAGCCTCAATCGCATGAACAAGGATACAGACTCCCCTGTCTAATCATCGATCCATGGATGGATCAGGGTGCTACTTGGCTTGGGAACATAGCATGGGTTTATCACCTCTATGCACGTTTTTTAATTTGCACAACAACATTTGGAGATCTCACTAAACATGTTGATGTTGTCAACTTGTAATAGATGAGTAGGGATTATATTGGAACTTATATATCATGTGGCTTGAATGGTGAGACCCCTCTGCCATGTATTTCTTCAAAAAAAATGTTCCTTATTTTTTTATGTATGAATGAATTCTTGTGGTTATTATGTGAGTGTTTGTACTCAGTTAATGTTGTAGATAAATGTAAAAATATAATTTATGTGGCCACATGGGCATTATAGACTTTTTACTGGGTACATTAGAAATAAGCTAAAGACACAGAAACTCAAAAGAACTCGCTAGATTATTCTCAGGAGCTTATTTTCACAGCAGCTTATTTAGGGCTTATTTTCACAGCAGCTTATATATAAGCCACAACTCAAAACAACTGGCCCTAAGTCACACCGAAAACATGATTTCTACCTATTTACTTGCTACTATATATATGTATGGTGTGCGGTGTTTTTTGGGCGCCACTCTTCCAACAACCAGATCAAGATTTTGGAATGTGTTTTCCCTGGCAAAGTCAACTCAGATATGAACTTCACACAATCAATGCCCATTACTTTCACCCCTTGTGTCAACTGATAGCTTCAAGGTCAATCCCTTATCATGTTGAGTCTCTGATAACCCATGCGACCAAGCTAAAAAGAATGTTCTCTAGTTACACAAAAATTGTAGTGTACAAAGAAAGAACGATCAACGAAAATCATGATACATCTATCAATATAGTACTACCTTTGTCCTCCAAATATAAGATATTTTTACAATTCAAATTAAACTGCAAAAACGTCTTTTATTTAGGGATGGAGGGAGTAATGTATACCTACGACAGTGACAGCGAAGCGCCCAAACATATTGTTGAGAAAAACACTATTATGCACATGTAAATACTGATGAATGTTCTCTGGTACACACCACGTCTAGCGAAAAATATTGCAGAAACGAATTCTACAAATAAGAATGATGCAAATACATTATTAGGTACCGAATGTACACTTTACACTTTTAAGTTACCTGTATGAGAACATGCCCATTTTAATAGATTAAATTGGACATTTATAAAAACAACAGAAGAACTTATCACTAACATTTTATTTATTTTCAGATAAGAAAGTGATTTCTCAACATAATTAGTTCAGCAGGGTCCCGATGTTTTGAAAATCATAAAAACTCGTCTCATGCAGATGCCGCAGTGACAATGGAAAATATAGATAAAATAGTTGTGGCTCTGAAGAATCTGACATGATAACTACCAATCGTACATAAAAGTTAGCTATATCAGATTCCAGTTCTTTTTTTTTAGCGATCTAAATTTTTTTTGAGCCATGATGTAGGAACTTTTCTGCAAGATTACTGTTAACTTTCAGTTTTGATTCGAGTTAACTTGGTTCCTGACAGATGATTTGAACACATATGGAGTCTGAAAGGTTCAACGTTCCAGTTCTGATTTAAATTCAGAGTTCAGACTACAAAATTGACATAAAGGACTGTTTACATGCATGCGTGGCTCGTTCAAATTGTTTACATCCTATCTAGGGATGGCACCCGCAGGGTATGGGTAAGGGCGGAGCCACCCCATACCCTTACCCTTCCATCTCAATTTTGCCCATCACCCGTACCCATACCCTTGTGCGGGTACGACTTTTTCCCATACCCTTGACCCGACAGGGTAAAAGGATACCCACGGGTAAACGTACCCGCGTTCGCAACACAAAAGATTCAGTAGAAAATAATCATAAAGAACATCATATAATCATATAACTTTAATCAGCAACACATTTAAAATCGCAGCACATACTTAAATAGTACTCCCTCCGATCCATAATAAGTGTCGCAAGTTTTGTACTAAGCTGAATCGGAGGGAGTAGCACATTGCCAACAATAACACAATGTAAACATCAGCACATGTACTTATAGACTGCAACACTTGCGCATAAGCAACGCATGTAAATAACTGCACTTGTGCATAAACAGAAACACATTTCAATGATAGACAACAACATATAGTCATAAAAATTAGTAGATACATTAGGTTATTATTGGGATAACCACTTATCACAGATTTAGAAGGGTACATGGGTCCGTGGGTATGGGGTATACGAACCCATACCCGTACCCTCTCTGCCCGATGGGTAAGAGATTTCCCCCATTTACATACCTATGGGCATTTTTTCTTCCCAAACCCTTGCCCTAATAGGGTTTTTACCCGCAGGGTACGCGGGTAAAGGGTACCCATTGCCATCCCTAATCCTATCCAACAAAATGAACAAATTGATTAAAGCACCACTTTCACAAAAAAAAAGTGATTAAAGCACCAGGTGGTGCTAGTTTATTCATATCTACAGTACAATACTATATAGGGATTACTTAACCTGCAAAATTAAAGAAGAGACAAGTAGGAGCTTCCCTGAATTTGTCGTTCCAAAGATAAGGGGGGCCTGGGGGTGAAGGACCTCCGCTCGGGACACGGCTATTTGGCACTGGGGTGCACGCGCTCTCTAATGAATAGTAAAATTAAAACAAATGGTAAAAAAATTCAAAAAATTCTGATTTTTTTTGTGAATGTTCATATTAGTGTGGCATGTGTGCTTGCCAATTTTGATGCAGTGGTTCTTCCTCGGTGAAAAAAAACAAAAGTACGTATGACGTTTTGCTATATTTGAAGGCATCATTTGACGTTCGATTTGTCTTTTTTTCACAGTCCAAAATACTAAAGCTTTTCACCTGAAATTTTGCATGTGCCATTTGGATATGACAAAGATTACATACAAATTTTTTTCAATTTTTTTGGCATTGGCTCTGAGGTGCACGTGCACCCCAGAGCCAAAGGGAATATCCCCTCCGCTAGCAGAATATTAGTTTGCTTATCAAGTGGTGGTGAAAATTAGACACCCAGAAAGGTTTGTGGCAGGACCTGGTACATGCTAAGTATATTAAAAGAGATTCGGTTACTTCTGTTAAGAACAGATTTGGCGACTCTCCGGTTTGGAAAGCTATTCTTTTTTTTTTGCGATAAGGAAAGTTATTCTCAAGGTTAAAGACACCTACCTTGCTGGGAGAGTGATTAAACTGGGGAATGGCAACCTTACCCAGATGTGGCTAGTTCCTCTCCTAGATAGGCCACCTCTATATGTTCTTTATCCTGACCTGTTTGGTATGTGTAATTTCCCAGAAATTACTATTGAAAGGTGGAGTAGTATTCCTCAAGCTTCTTGGTTTAGGCGTCGGCTTCATGATCCGTTGGATTGAAAATGGGCTGAGATCATTGCTTTCCTGGGTACCACATTACTCGGTCTGACAATCCTGATAAAGTTTGTTGGGCACTTGGCCCCAATATGAAGTTTACAACTCGTTCTGTTTATAAGCTATTGGAAACTAATATGGCAGGTTGCAATTATCACTGGATTTGGCGAGCTAAGATTCCCTTAAAATCCAAGTGTTTCTTTGGCATTTGTTTCAGGATGTAATCCTGACATGTGATGTGATGAATAGGCGGAATTGGAAAGGGAATCATGTGTGTTCCTTTTGTTCGGTTAGGGAGACGTCGAACCATCTCTTCTTTACTTGCCCAGTTGCGCGAGTTGTTTGGCGTACTATTGGGTCTATGTTGGGCACTGATCTTTGTCCATCGAGCATATGGAAATTTATTCCTGGTGTTATATGTTCCTTCCTGAGATGGATAGATTTTACACTACCGGCATGGCTGCTGTTTGCTGGGCCTTATGGAATTGCGGGAATAAATCCACCTTCGAGTTTAAAATTCTTAGATCCCCATTTGTAGCCGTTTACAACTCTGTTTCTCTATTGCGTGCTTGGGCAGGGCTGCTTAAAGGAGAGGACAAGGAGCTGCTGATGAAAGGCGCACAGATGCTGAAGCATAATGCCTCGTCGATGATGCACATCTGTGCTGCGTCCCAGGCCGAGGTTGTCCTTGCCGAGTGATGTGATCCTAGTGGTGATGGAGCCGCCGTTACTGTGTCTATCGTCTATATATCCTATTGTTTAGACTATTAACCCTTCATGTTTTGTCCCTCATGCGTGAGGTGTCTCCTGTGGTTTATCTTAGACTCCTTATCGTTAGTTGTTCTGATTAAGTGTTAATTGGTTTTTGAATGGAAAGGGGTTTTGGCCCGGATCAAAAAAAGGAGCTTCCCTGAATAGAACTCACCCTACCATCAGGCCATACTTGTTACTGAAGCTTCAGGGCATCATCAACTAAAAATGCCTTCAAAATCATGTATAGCCACCATGATTTGCCTCGCTTCCTATTAAAAGGGGAAAAACACCATCTACACTCAGTTTTAGCACATCTCCCCCTGGAAGAAAGAAAGCACCATTCACATTCAGCAAATCAATTTCAGAATGATCTCACCTGGTGGTAAGTCACTTCATCAACAGACATGTTCCCCTCGCTTGCTTTGCATTCATCTTGTTTCTATAATTTCTACTTGCACAAGACAAGGGGCACACAACTGATCTTCACTAGTATAGCATCAACCATCTCTTTTGCTTACAGTAAGCACACACCTCATATCTCATTTCCGACAACTTCTACAGCCTCACATTAGGAACAAATAAATGTGCACCATCCTCACACATGTTGGTTTGTACAGTGAGGTACATATTAAATCCTATGTTTGAAATTTTGCAAGATTCCATTCTACATGGCATCCCACCCGGGTTTTTCCTTTTCCTGTTACGACTTTCTAGGTAGAAATTTGCCAAAAAAAAGATGGTACATAAGACCACTTTACTATCCTAAAAGATGACATCATTATCTATATAGATAGTGCTAACATGGAATAAAATTAGCTAAAGGATGTGGAAGAAATTAACATGGTAATGGATAGCGCTTTCTAAGGTTACTATAACACAAGTTATCTTATTGTATGTAATCCCTCTGCTTTTTAGCATCGATTTTATTCTCTGGTACGTATACCAAGACATTCGAAATATCTGTTACATAGTGATACACAAGTCTAAACTATCCAGTTTCGAGATCAGATGCCCCCCAAGAAAAGTATCAGCCAGTAGGCCATCCAAAAATACATGAGACAAATACAGAAATAAACTGATACGAACTAGTAGTAAACAACAGCAATCTTTAACAATAATTAATACTCCCTCCGTTCCAAAATAACTGTCTGAGGAACGGAGGGAGTATCTCATAAACAAAAGTACAGCAGGAAGAACAAAGGTAGACTTCATATGATCTTTGAAAATGCATTTACTCCTAAATGGTGTTTTGGTATTATGACAATATGGTTAGTGGGACTAATGACAAGTGTTAAAGATTTATCTCAAGTCATCTGTCTCAAGGAGGGTTATTTATTCTGGAGGATGATTGGCCCCGCTTAAAAAAGATAAAAGGCGTGGTGTTTCTCCTGTGACTCGAAGGATTATTTTCGGTTTGATTTGAGTCATAGGATCACCGCACTATTAAGAGGGGTCAACGAGATAGAGCATGTGTGGGAACACTTTTACCTTATCAAAAGAAGTGAAGGGAATATGCCCGAGAGGCAATAATAAAGTGGTTATTATCTTATTCCATGTTTATGATAAATGTTTATTTTCATGCTATAATTGTGTTAACCGGAAACGTTAATACATGTGTGTTTAATAAACAGAGAAAAGGTTCCTAGTAATGCCTCTCTTTATACTAGCTTGTTGATTAACGGATGATCAAGGTTTCCTGGTCATGAACATTGGATGTTGTTAATAACAAGGTCATGTCATTGGAGAATGATGTGATGAACATACACCCACAGTAGTTATAGCAATACGATCATGTCATCAAGTTTCTATTGCTGTATCAAACTTTCACGAAGTAACTCTAATCCTTAGACCATGAGATCACGTCAATCACTGACACCGGAAGAGTACTTTGATTCCATCAAACGTCACACCGTAACAGGGTGATTATAAAGGTGTCGTTGGGTACTTGGAAAGTGTTAGTTGAGGCTCGTGGATCAAGAGTGGGATTTGTCCATCCAGATGACGGAGAGATATACTCTGGGCCCTCTCGGTGATATCACATTGACATCGCTTGCAAGCACGTGACTGGCTCACGAGGATGTTATATCACGGAACGAGTAAAGAGTACTTGTCGGTAACGAGATCGAACTAGGTATGGATGATACCAAATGATCGGATCTCGGACAAGTAAAATATCGCGAGACAAAAGGAATTGGTTACGGAGTTTTGGTTCACACGATCACTAGTTCATCGTTGAGTAAGTGGGAGTCATCATGGATCTCCAGATCCCGCTGATGATTATTGATCAGAGAAGAGTCTCTGTCATGTCCATTTTATTCACGAACCGTAGGGTGACACACTTAAGGATTCGTTGATGCGTTTGAGTGGATACGGAACGCCGGAGAATATACAGGACAGCACATGGACTGTTTTGATAAAACTGCTGGAATAGTTTCGGTATATCAAAATAGTGCAAGGGGATAATTGTTAATGTGTTCATTGAATGAAGTGTTCATCAATGAAGTACTCATTGAATGAAGTGTTCATTAATTTGAGTGACATTAAACAAGATAATTAAAAGTGTTTTAATGTGATAAAACTCTTGGAATTTTGAGTGGAGAATTATGGAAGTTATGGGAATAATGTGTGACCCTTTGTTTTTGTGAGTGGAGAGTCCACCCACATGATGAGGGGAGAGGTGGGGGCACCTCTTGGGGCGTGCTACCCCTTGGGGGCTGCCTCCCCCTCCTATATATAGATGGGTGGAGACCCCTCTACACACTAATTCCTCCATCTCTCATATGCCCTTTGGTTGGCATCTTCCTCCCCTTGCTAGCTGATCCAGTTTCACGAGTACGGTGCTTAGGCGAAGCCCTGCTCAAGATCTTCTCTACCACCACCACCACTATGTTGTAGTGCTGCTGGAGTTCCCGAGGATCCACTACTTCCGCTGCCCAACTGGAGCAAGGGGCGGAGGTCGTCACTGATCTGTACGTGTGACCGACTACGGAGACGCTGCCCGTTCGTGGCGTCAAGTCTTCATCACGACCTTGAGGTCAGCGAGTGTTCGACTACATCACCCACGAGAATAGTTCTCGTTAAAGCTTTTGGTCTTCGAGGGTGAGTCCTTCCCAAACCGTTACAAGTTATCTCCTAGATGTGATCTTGGCAGTTGCAATCGTAGGAAAATTTTTGTTTTCTATGCAACGAACCCTTCAAGAAGCCCCCCACAAATCTCTTCGGAAGGTGTCCATATATGTGTGCAAGAAATGGGCCTCACAGTGGTGTGATCAGCAAGTTCCTGACCCCCGTGCGCACGGGGTGCTCAGTAACTCTCTAAGTAGCCCGTGCGCACGGGGTCTCTGACCCCTGTGCACGGGGTACCCCTCACCCCACTGAGTAGCCCGTGCGCACGGGGTGGTCGACTGCTCTCTGAGTAGCCCGTGCGCACGAGGCTGACTTAGCCCGTGCGCACGGGGATCCAACGGCTGGATTTCCCCTCCCCACCCCTTGCACTATATAAGTCTCCTTCTTCCACCTCCAACCCTAACCTTTTTCCCCTTGCTTGAGCCTCCATTGCTAGAAACTCCATTTTGCTCATTCCTCTCAAGTCCTCCACCCAAACTTGTTGATACTTTGGGATTTGAGAGAGCAAGGCCCGATCTACACTTCCACCAAACCGATTTGTGTTCCCCTCAATATTTCTTCACCGTTGACTTTGTTACTCTTGGAGCTTTGGATCCTAGGCGGCTAGGTGTCCGTCCCGGAAGCTTCCTTGCTTGTGGTGTGCTCCGGGAAGTTTGTAAAGGCGTGGTGGTCGCCTTCAAGACCAACCCCGAGTGATTCGAGGCTCATCCGTTGGGGGTGACTCGAAAAGGAGAATACGGTGAGCTACGTTGTTGGTAGCACTCTCAAGCTTGAGCACCGCTCCAACGAAGATTAGCACTCCCTCAAAAGAGTGTGAACTTCGGTCAACCAAATCTCCGCGTCTCTTCGTCACTTGTGGTTTATCCTTTTCCGCACTTTACTTGTACTAGCCTTATATGCTTGTTGGCTTGCTATTGTAATTGTTGCCTAGCATATTTGTTTTGATCTTGCTTGACACCTAGGGTTGTTTCATCTAGTGCACATCTAGAGAATTGTATTTATCCGCTTAACCCTAAAATTTGGTAATAAAGCTTAAATTTGTTCGTCACCTATTCACCCCCCCTCTAGTTGACCATATCGATCCTTTCAATTGGTATCAGAGTGAAGGCTCTTATTAAAGGCTTTACCGCCTAAGAGGATATGGTCGACTTAGGGAATCAAGGTGAAAACCTTCCCGTGGATGACGTGGCACTTGGAGCACAAGGAGCACCCGATGCTAACCCACCCACTCCACAAATACCACACCAAGAGGGTTGAGGAGCTAGCTCCTCCACTTCACTAACCATGACCGAATTCGCTTCCTTCATGGAGTCCTTTAAAAGCTCCATGGAAAATCCGATGAAGGTTTTGGTTCGTGATGAAGTCGACAAGAAACGCTTCATTTTCGCAAACTCCTTCTACTTCATCAACATTTTTCCCAAACACCACTTTGGATGTTGATGGAGTAAAGGAGACACCCAACCTACCCCCACACTCCTCCGCACCGTCTTACAATGTTTCTGCCCCTTCATATGCTCATCCTCATATTCCTATGTCGCATATTAATCATATTGGGACCCCCTCCCCCCGTTTGAATCCTGACACGTTTGGTAAATGGAAATTAGCTATGGAGTCACATATCCGGAGCGCCTCCACTCAACTGTGGTGGGTCATCCTGAAGACCCATCAAGTCTATCTCCAAGAGAAGAGGTTGATGAGCAACTCAATGATACTGCCTGTCACATGCTCCAGAGAGTTGTGCCCGATGACTACCAAGACTCCATTTCTTTATTGAAGACGACCAAAGAAATTTGGGATACTCTTCGAGAAATCTTTGAAGGAGACATCAGTGTGCAGAGATCTCGTCTGTCCCTTCTCAAGACGGAGGTTAACCTGTTCGTCACGAGGGATGGTGAGACTGCGGATCAAGTCTTCCGTAGGCTCAAGTCCATCGTGTTGGATTTAAGGAACTATGGATGCACATGGGCCGATGACAACTTCATCAAGGATAAGTTCATGTGTGCCATGATTCTAACGGATGACACCATGGTCACAATGATTCATCAACGCATGGATTTTGATCAAATGACTCCAAATCAAATTGTGTCATCCTTCACCACCAACTCGTTGTTGAAAGCTAAGTCCAAGCAAACCCATGACCTTGTTCAAGGGATAAATAGCACCAACAACCTTGCTTTGAAGGCCAAGTGATGGCGGTGAAGTTAATAGGTTTAGTGGGATTGCCTCCCTTGTTAACCACGCCAATAAACGATTCTTGATAACCCACAAGTCTAGGAGATCAATTGTAGCTTTTCGATAAATAAGAGTGTCGAACCCAACGAGGAGCAGAAGGTGCTGATAAGTGACACTGGATAAGGAAAGGCTGCACACACTCAAAGGTAAATATTTAGGGGTTTTTGGTTTAAGCAACAGAAAAGTAAAAGACAAGCAAAGTAAACAGGGTAACTGAGGAGTAGAAAGTGGCCCAATCCTTTCACAAGGATAAGCCTAGGAACTAAACTTATAAAAGCTAAAGCATTCTCGAGAACACAAGGGAGAGATAGCCAAGTTACTTTCACCATACTCCGCCAAGTAATATGTATTGTGTTGATAAGTGTTGGTGGGTGGATCAATGCTAGTACACCTTCTAGACTAAGATAAGTGTACTCTTATGATTACACACCTTGCAAGCATCCGCAAATACAAGGTAGTAATTAAGGCATAAGCCTAACCACAACATTACGATCAAGGATCCATAACTCCCTTGTGCAAAAGTGTGTGAACTGGGGTTCAGGTTTCTGTCACTCCGACAACCCACCATAAGCATCCTTTGTGCACAATGTATTCCTCTAGGCCCATGAAAGGTGAAGTGTTAAGTGTTCGACTCACATAACACCACTAGAGAAATAACAACACAACTTAAGTATCATACAACACATAACACTTCAACATCATATGATTACTAACAACTAGACTTCTCCCATGTTCTCAAGAACTAAAGTAACTACTCACAAGACATAAAAGAGATCATGATCAGAGGTGATAGATGGGTGGCAAACAATCTGGACACAATGATATTTCTCCAACAAAACTCAATAGCATTCACCACAAAGTAGTAATCAACACCAACAGAGTAGAGAGGATAGATAGTACGGATTACAACACAAGTTGCAATTGTGAGATGAGATTGGATGGAGATGGAGATGGTGCTAATGTTGGGGATGATGTTGATGATGATCTCGATGATGCCCGTGACGATGATGATGATGATGGCGACGATCTCCCCTTCCGGGAGGTGATCTCCCAGGCGGAATCTGCCCGCCGGAGATGGCTTTTCTCCTCTGTAGGTTTCCGCCCCGTGGCGGCGGCGAAACATGGAAACTCTTCTGTCTTTAGGGTTTCTACCCCAGGGGGGTCTTATAGGCGAGAGGGGGCACCGAGGGGGCCCACCAGGCATCCAGGAGGGTGCCTGGTGCGGCCAGGAGGGGGCCGCGCCAGGCACCCTTCTGGCTGCCTGGTGGGTCCGCTCACCTCCATCCTCGATGATACCCAGTCAATCTTCATAAAAACACTCCCCGTAAATTTTCATCGCATTTGGACTTGATCTGATTCAGCAACTTGGTGTCCACTTTTCACCGCTGAATTCTGGTTTTGCTGCTTCGGCACCGAAAAGTTGTAAACTGTGTAAAACAAGCCAAAACAACATAAGAACAATACTTTAAAGTGGAATATATAAATGAATAGGATGAAATTACAATATAAAATAGTGATGCATTTTGGACGTATCAACTCCCCCAAGCTTAGACCTCGCTTGTCCCCAAGCGATTGCTGAGCTCGGTAAACCTGTCCACAAGTTTAGAGAGTGAAGCGTCAATAAAAGAATACGGACAAGAAGCATCAAGATTTCTCACCGAACTGAAGCATCCTCAACAGAAACCTCAACTCATAAGGTCCTTATGAGAAAGTAGTAACAATTATAACAAATTAGGACCTGGAAAACTCATCAAATCATGGCAAACATAGCCTTGGTCAAGGAACAACTAATAAATTTTACTTTTGCTCTTTCACTTATAATGGAACCAGTTGAAGCTTTGGAAAGGACATGTTATCAGTCAAGAAGTGCACATGTTAACACAAAGGAAGATGTTTACTAAGCATAAGCTTTTGCAAACAACTCACTTATCAAAAGATAATGTCAACAAAGATGTAACATGCTAACTTTCAATGCAGCTTTGTATGCAAGAATCTTTATTAACATCAAGTGTATGTTCTCTCTCAAGAAGGAAGGAAGTAGGAAGGACTGACTCAGCACAAAATAAAGGATAAACCCCATGCAAAAGGGTGAGCAGGGAAAACTCATGTGCCATCTCTAGATCAAACAGAATAAAAACAGGCCTTTGGGAGGTGCATGATCCGTCAACGACTGCTGATAGATAACTCACTCACTTCATGATTTGGACAAGTTTCGAGGAACGACTCCCATGTGGGGACGATCACATCCCCTTAAATTCCTTTGTTTATCACTCATAAATGAGCGAAGGAACATGTGCGTTAGTATTTATCTTTTACGAGCTCGGCACTCATGTGAGTCCCTTCTCGTATTAGGGGTTTGCAGATTAGGCATGCAATCCCAAGATAAAACTTGTCGAAATTAAGAAGATCATGGGTTACCCACCACTTCCTCATGAGCTGAATCAGTGGCACAAAACAGAAGATTTTGAACATCTAGAGATAGCACATAAATTATATACTTTAGGAGTGGTAGTGGAATACCACAAATAGGAAGGTATGGTGGACTCAAATGGAAGATGTTGGTTTCAGGGTATGGAAGTACAAGCAGAATTCCGCTTAGTACAGAGTTTTGGCTAGCAAGGCTTTGAGAGACCAGAAAATTGATGACAACTTAGATGCAAGCAATACAAAGCATAAACATTAAAACTAGCATGAAACATCAAGTTGTCTTCCTTGTCAACATAACACTTCAAGCATAATAACACAAAGTTTTTGGCTATGTCGCTACTTTGAGAAAAACATGCTTGTTGTTATGACCAAAGCTATACTTGCCAAGATTTAAATAAAGTTTTCGAAGCCATACCTGATATAAGGTCAATACTCCCCATAAGAATCATCTCATAATGTCGATTGCGTGAAGATAATACCGAGTGCAGTGAAGAAACCAATAGACTTCTCATTAATATTCGTTCATAGGCGACCCCACACTCACGGATACAAAGCTCTCTACAAAAGGAGTGATAGACCTCAAAGCAACACCTATTTCATAAAGTAACTTCCCTAGACATGATATGACTCTACTTGACTCTTAAAAGACAAAGATAAAAATAAAAATACCGGGCACTCCCCCAAGCTTGGAACAAGCTAAGGGGATGCCAATACCCGAGGAGATTTACTCCTCAATCTTCCTGCTTATGGTTCTTCAAGTCTCTGATTATGCGCCGTAGACATTGATTTTCAGCTTCCAAGATCTCACTTGCACTTTTAGCACACGGAAATCTTCACAGAATTGGTTGGTGACGCGATAAGCTTTAGAGACGGTGGACGGACTTTGTGGATCCTCAAGAGAAGGAGTTGTTCCTGAAAGCTTAAGAGAAAAGTCATACTGAGGTTGGACAAACCCCACCATGATGGGGTTGGTTGGTCCTCCTTCCTGCTGGGTGGTGACGATCTTGACTTCTTTTCTCACGGAGCGCTCCATCTCCGCTTGCCTTGCAGCAATTTCTTCTTCAGTGGCCCATCCGACGTACTTCCTTTGATTGTAGTCTTGCTGGAGTTGTCGCAGACGACGGCCCATGTAATCTTCTCCGCTCGAGTCACAAGAAGACATCTCTAGCAACAGCTTTTCACCCTGGCAGAAACAGACCGAGAAAGAAAACACACGAAATCGCGAGATACGGTGCCGGGACTATCCGGGATAATATATAGCAAAAATTTCTGCAACATAAGGAAGGTTTCAAGCCTAGGTGGAGTCGGAGTCAGAGTCCAGGGCACCCAGGAGGGTGCCTGGCGCGGCCAGGAGGGGGCCCGCACCAGGAGGCCTCCTGGGCCCCCTGGAGCTCCTCTCCGGCTCCACTCGGGCTTGGAATTTTCCTAATTTTGCAAAAACTTTGAAAAGTAAACTTTTATTGACGTTCGTGGTGTTTTCTTACCATAATTCATACCTTTTCTTATTCTGCTCCTGCCAGAGTCTGAAACTGGCTGCAACATGTTCTTCGTGAGTCTTTGTATATATCATGTTTGCATCCACATTGATTGGATCACCTGCCATATAATGTTTGAGTCTTTTTCCATTCACAACTTGAGGTTTGGTGCCTTCGAAATTATTGATCTTGATTGCACCAGACCGATATACTTCTTCGAGATGAAAAGGTCCTTCCCATCTGGAAAGTAGTTTACCTGGAGAAAACCTGAAAGGAGATCTAAACAACAAAACTTTATCACCAACATTAAATTCACGTTTCAGAATTCTTTTATCGTGCCACTTCTTTACCTTTTCCTTGAACATTTTAGCCCTCTCGTAAGCTTCACTCCTCCACTCATCTAGAGAAGTCAAGTTCATGAGACGCTTTTCACCAGCTAACTTTAGGTCAGCATTTATCTCTCTGACAGCCCAGAAAGCCTTGTGCTCTAACTCTAATGGTAAATGGCAAGCCTTGCCATAGACCATTTTATACGGAGACATGCCCATGGGGTTTTTGTAAGCAGTTCTATACACCCACAAAGCATCTCCTAACTTCTTTGACCAGTCCTTTCTAGAACTGTTTACTGTCTTCTATAAGATCAACTTGATCTCCCTATTGGTGAGCTCAACTTTCCCACTAGTTTGAGGGTGGTACGGTGATGCAATCCTATGATTGACATCATACTTGGCTAGAGCTTTCCTAAAAGCTCCATGCGTGAAGTGTGACCCTCCATCTGTCATGAGGTACCTTGGTACTCCAAACCTAGGAAAAATTACATCCTTGAGCATTTTCAAAGATGTCTTGTGATCAGCACTCTCAGTGGGGATTGCTTCAACCCACTTGGTTACATAATCAACATCAACTAAGATGTGTGTGTACTTGTGTGAAGGAGGAAAATGACCCATAAAATCAAAACCCCAGCAACCGAAAGGTTCGATCACTAGTGAGTAATTCATAGGCATCTCATTTCTCCTGCTAATGTTACCAACTCTCTGACACTTATCACAAGATAGAATGTACCTTCGGGCGTCCTTAAAAAGAGTAGGCCAATAAAACCCTTATTGTAAAACTTTATGTGCGGTCCTTTCACCGGCATGATGTCCTCCATAGGGACTATCGTGACATTGTCGAAGAATGTCCTGCTGCTCGTGCTCCGGTATACACCTTCTTACTGTTGGGGTTCGCAGCAGAAAACACAAATTTTTCTAACTAGCATTCCCATAACCCAAGATCTAGCTAGCCGTATTACCGTAACGGAAGGTAGTGCGGAAATAACATAATTCGGGGTGTAGTCCGTTGCGCGGGAAACGTTCCCGCAAACGTGGTTGATGTAGCCGATCAAGTTTCACAGCCCCCTGGCTGTGTTGAGCACCCGCATGGGTGTAGTGCCACACGTGCAGCACCTCGTAGTACTCGCACACATACGAGACTCGATGACGACCTCCGTTCTCCGATCCAGCGGAGGTGGCGGAAGCAGACCTCCGGACGGAGCTTCGGCAGCACGACGGCCTCCGATTCTAGCAGAGAAGTCTCAATTCCACTACAGGCTCACACTAGGGAGCCCACCATGAAAGAGACAAGGGAGGGGAGAAGACCGGAGAAAACCGATCTTAATTCGGAGTAATATTTATTTTCTCACGAATTTCTGTGTATTAAATATGTGCACCCTGGCTATCTATATATAGGCAGAGGGGAGGGAGTCAACCCCCCTCCCTTAGCAATGTGGGACTAAAGTCCCTTGCTAAGGGGGGGTGGCCGGCCAAGGGGGGGGGGAGGGGGCGCACCCCTCATGGGCCCTAGGGCCCATGGCGCCTCCCCCCTCTTTTTCTTTTTCTTTTTCCCTTTTAATTTCCCTAATGGGCCTTTTTCTCCACTAAGGCCCATAGCACATATTAATTAAAAATAAAATGATTTTAATTATTAATTCAATTAATTAATAACTAAAACATAATATTCCATCTCCCGGTGCTCCGGAACACCTTCCGGTTCACTCCGAACTTGTTTCGGTTCAACACGGTACTTCTCCGATATTGTTTCCTTTATTCTCTGGTTGCTCCGATGGTTCCGAAAAGGTCTCCGATTTCATCGAGCCCTTAAGTGTGTTACCCTACGGTCTGAGAACACTCCAGTCATGACCTCGCAGAGGCTATGGTCAATGATCATCAGCGGGACCTGGATGCCCATAATGACCCCTGTGCATTCCGGATATCAACACCGATTGGACCTTACGCCGTATAGCATTCCCTTTGTCAGCGATACTGGATTGTTCCGAGATTCGATCAATGACATCCTATGTCTGGTTCAACCTCATTCCGAACAAATCCTTATTCACTCGTTCCCGTGATATTCATCCCCGTGACCTAGTCACACGCTGCGCAGCTTTATGGATGGAATCTCACCGAGTGGGCCCCGAGTATCTATCCATTATATGGATTGACAAATCCCTCTCTTGTAACAATACTCCTCAACATATCTCCACGGAATACCTAAGATACAACCGTTATGACCCGCATATTTCAGTCAGGTGGTGGGATGTAAGTCAAAGCATCCGGGAAGATAGTGATTATGCACGTACTCACGGTCAAAGGAACGGTCTACCACGTTCTGTAATTACAACACTGAACCTTCATAAGATTTGATCATGCTGTAATGCTTACTTTGGGTAATGTTCACCACGTCACTTAACCAGTTAGGTGACCTCATAGTCAAGAGACTTAATTGTCCATGATCGCGAAACCACGATCATCATGTTGACCATGAACTAGTTATCGATGTAGAGGCTAACTAGGAACTCTGGGGGTTTCTATACCACACCTGCATCATTGTTTCACTGACACAGTTCTAGCACGGTATGAAACTGGTTATGAACTTGCTTAGATATATTGGAATAATCATATATTATTTGCCTCTAGAGCATATATCCAACAGTCTCCCACTTGCACTAGAGTGCTAATAATCTAGCCGCATTTTTCCGATCATAATCATCTTATCACATAAGTGTTTCATTGATCATGCATGCTCATGGAAGAGGGTTCGTCAACGAACTGCACCAATTCAGATTCGTATGTTTCCTTTGCAACTGGTATAGGTCAAAAAACTCTTTTGACATACCACTCATTATCATATAATGGTTGGATATAAGTTTCATGGGAGAGTGAGACTATTATTTCACAGTATCCACCAATGATCTCTTGGTTCAGTCTTTAGAAGACTCATCCATAGTCATATATACTGGGAAATACACTCAGCCAGAAGTCCAATACTTCTAACGCTAAACTTATGTCCATACGTCTACTTTCTTAAGTAGTATTATGTTTGTAGTACCGTAAATTTTGCTCACGTTTCTTTCATGTCTTTGGTGATGTATCTAATTCCATATAGACCCATAATATGGCTTGCAATTGTAATCTTGCATTACATTCAAGTCTATTATCCTCTCTATATTTTAGAGTACAGTCCTCAGTATTCCTCATATACTGAAATCATGGACTTTATTCAGATTCTGTGTTTTACTCCTAAAGCACATCGGAATCTGTTCTTCTTCCAAGAACTTTTGAGTCATTCTGTTGTTGGATTCACAACGCATGTTATATGGTAGATTCATATGTCAAGAACATATAAGATCACATGTCCAGTACATGGTGCATCTTTATTCTTCCATCAAGACATTGCTTGTGATATTTGGATTTCATCCATTATATAATTTCTAGCCACAAGAACCTGTTTCTTGTCTAGAAGATTATTCCAACCTTCACTTCGTTTCATTATCCGTATCTTAATCTACTCATATAGATTTCAACATGTAATGTGTTGGTATTTCACATAAAAGAAGATTTCTTGCAATCTTGTATTTTATTTGCCTTATGCTCTATATATATCATAATGCACATATGTATATAAGACGATTCTCTATATACACAATCAATGCATATCCATATATATACATGAGATCATTCTTCACACATATCAATGTATATATATGTTTGAAATAATGATCATGCTCCCACTCAAATATATCCATCATATACTCATATATTTGTGGTTCAGCTTTCATCAAGTCATTTTATTGTTCACTATGTCTCACATAATGATAAAACTTCCAATCCCACTCAGAAAATGCCCTCTGCATTCCAAGTTTCTGGGAAGTCTTCAAAGCTCCCACTCAGTTTCATGAAACTGCAGGCCCACTCAATATTTTGGTCATCACAAAATCACTTGATCAAATCAAGGTTGAGGGTTCCTGTCTTGAGGTACTATAGTCCATCCTTTTAACGAAGTAACCTTCGTCATGCCCATTACAATTCTCTTTCAAATCCCAAATTTGACTGAGATGCAATTTCAGGCTATGGTCCATCGTAGTGTAAATGAAATATTTTATTGATTAAAGCATTCCTACGTTTCCGTAGTCAATCACCATTGAACTTTGGTCATAACCAAATAATGCCTTATGCCCATTACATTATTCTCAATAACTCTCCAGTTTGTCGAGAATATGAAATAACCGATTTATTTCACAGGACGTGAGCCATCCTATATGTAACTCAATATTATTTCATTTCTCCTCGTGTTCTAGGCTACCATCATTCCTTTGTGTCTTCAAGCAATATTATTCCCTATTGTTTTATTAAGAAGACTCATGATTATTGTTCTGTACAGAACGTATTCATGACAACCTTCTAAATTCAACAATGGCTTCAACTCATATACCAAGATCAATCATCTTTGGCATATCCTTCCTTATGCAGTGTCATTACAGCGGAACATGCTTCCGTTGCAATACTCTGATATTCTGAAGGCAAGGTCCAATACCCCGGTCAAAGTTTCCATTATCTCCCATTGGATCCGTGTCGAGAGACTTCTTCTCGCATTACCAATTAAGCAACACAAATTTTGCTATTCGGGGAGAATATGTAATTTCAATTGCTCGTAGTTTTATTACAAAGAAATTCTTTCTTTTAAGAAACCTTATAACACCATCAGTTATGGAGCTATCATGTCTCATTAGAATTAGGATGGTTTCCTATTCATGAAGTAGGTGTTTTAACTTGATGAATTAAACAACTTATTCGACAATAACTATAGTGCTAGGGGAAAGAACGTTTAGACCATACTATGGTTTAGTATGACTACGAATGGTTTAAGTAGTCTAGCACTTTCAACTTCCATCGTAGTTTGTGGTACAACTTCCACAAGTCTCCCATTATGTCAATATCAATACTTATCACTTCGGATCGTAGCGCAGTGATATGTATTCTTGTATTCTCACTTCTAACTGTGATTCCTGAATCTCAGTTTTATGATCTCAATTGAATACAACTTTCAATTAATCATATGAAGTCTTTAATGATAACTCACGTGCCCATTCAGTACATCATTTATGTATAATGATTGGTACAAGTTCTACTTGCTAGAACCTTGTCATGATTATATTTATTGCAGAGGTTCATAGATCGTGTATCTAATCCATCTCATGCAATCAAGTTATGATTTTCATTCGATAATGAACTCACAAGTTAATAGATCATACATTTAATGAATTCATCAGTTATGAAGTCACCTCATGTAATCAAATCTTTGACTTGCTATAATCAAGACAACTTTATCATTAAACATTGAATATTTCTTGACAATAATAGTAGTATTATAAATGCTTTCTATCATATCATAAATCAAGACGTAATCAAAGTATAAGCACACTTTTATTCATAAAGATGGAACAACTGACTTGTCTCATTACATGAATAACTTTGTCTCGCGAGATGCAAGACACACAACTAAGTGTTCATACTATAATGATTACATAAGATTTATCTAATACTCTAAGTATCTCCTATGATAGATGTCTCGGCGGAATCCATGCTGGCCATCAACTGACTTGATATCCATCAATCCTTGATTTCACCTCTGCCCGTCCATGCAACGGCGGGTCCTATTTTCATAAAACAGAATAAGTATCACATACTCATTTACTGCAAGTGTTGTATAAGGGAGTAAACATTTATAAAGTATATCAAATATATACCTTCTCCATCCACGACTTCTGCATCCTCGATAGGAGCAATGTCCGCGGCCAAGAGATCAGTCATGAAGTTCTGGAGACTCATATTAGCTCCTCTTCCGACATAGCTATGAACATAATCACCATAACTCGGAGGGAGTGAGTGCAATAACGTATTTATTGCAAACTCTTCCGTGGTGCTTTCGTTCATTGTCCAATATTCATAGTACTCCACCAGGGTCAGGTACATCTCATGCATCCTGTCTAAGTGATCATCAAGGCTTGTGTGTTCTTCCATCTTTGTAGATAGAAACTTGCTTTCTAACTCAAATCTGGCAATTCTGAACTCACGTACGAACATTGTCTTTAGCGTGTCCATCATGTCATATGGGCCAGTGTCCTGAAACTGTATGCCCAAAACCTCTGACATGCTGAAGATCATGACATTCCTGACTACGGAGCATTTCTGTCGGCGAGCATAATGATCAAGTATCTCTTGATCGCCAACATGATCGTCCGGATGTTCTTCCACATGCATTTCTATTGTAAACAAGATGTCTGCTCTCTTGAGCGACGTCCTAAGGCGTGAGTACCAATCAGCAAAGTTTGACCCATTTTCTCTAAGTCTTTCACCTTCCATGAAGAAAGATAGTTCACGTTGCTCTAGTGCATTCATTTTCTACAAACATAATTGCAAGGAACACAATTAAGACTAGTTCACAACAAATGAGTTCATATAATCATATTATAAATGAGCTCGCACTAAAACAATTCATCCCTAGGAAGTTTTAGTGATTACATGATCCAGATTCACTGCCCGACCTCGAATATCACACGGCCGACGGGTCAGTTTCAAAGGTAGACAACAACTTGTGCGATCACATTATCTTATATGTACTATGACTCATGCTCGATCTTTCGATCTCTAGTATTCCGAGGCCATATCTGCATATGCTAGGCTCGCCAAATTAACCTCCATGTTATATGCTGCTCAGGAAGGCCATATCTGCATATGCCAGGCTTGCCGAACCCAACCTCATGCGAACTCCATTTAATATGTAGGACAACTCCGGTATGTACGGAGCATCAAGCCATATGGGAGAACCTTCCAGGCGGTGCACACTTCGGTAGAATACTTGTGTTTGGCTTTGTTAAGGGATCATCTTATCACATGCTACCGTCGTGTATCCTATACTAGCAAGTTTTAAGATGTCTGGGCTATGGCAACACTAAGTCTACAGTGTCTCCATTTTAGTTTTTTTTATGATGACGATTACTACTTTCTAGTAACACATAGCAAAGCTATCACTACATCACAAACAAACAAACGATAGCCCCCACTTAGCAATACAAGGTTTAGATGTTCTAGTTGTATATTGCAAGTTTTACGTGGCTGCTAGGGCTTTCATAGTTAAACAGGTTTTAACCTACGAGTCAACCACAACGTCAACCATACGATTGTCTCTATTACACCCTGCACGGGGCCCTCCGTTGCAAATGCCACATCCGCTAAAGTAGAGAGACAGACACCCCCAGCCACTTTATACGGTACAAGCCGCATGTCAAGCGTGGAACCAGTCTCGCGTAAGAGTACGTGTAAAGTCGGTCGGGGGCCGCTTCATCAAACGATGCCGCAGACGTGAACAAGTACACGTGGGAGGGTAACAATCATACAATCAACACCCACATCCCCGATGTGTTCTATCCGTACAGTAATACTAAGCATAGACCTAGCTCATGATACCACTGTTGGGGTTCGCAGCAGAAAACACAAAATTTTCTAACTAGCGTTCCCATAACCCAAGATCTAGCTAGCCGTATTACCGTAACGGAAGGTAGTGCGGAAATAACATAATTCGGGGTGTAGTCCGTTGCGCGGGAAACGTTCCCGCAAACGTGGTTGATGTAGCCGATCAAGTTTCACAGCCCCCTGGCTGTGTTGAGCACCCGCATGGGTGTAGTGCCACACGTGCAGTACCTCGTAGTACTCGCACACATACGAGACTCGATGACGACCTCCGTTCTCCGATCCAGCGGAGGTGGCGGAAGCAGACCTCCGGACGGAGCTTCGGCAGCACGAAGGCCTCCGATTCTAGCAGAGAAGTCTCAATTCCACTACAGGCTCACACTAGGGAGCCCACCGTGAAAGAGACAAGGGAGGGGAGAAGACCGGAGAAAACCGATCTTAATTCGGAGTAATATTTATTTTCTCATGAATTTCTGTGTATTAAATATGTGCACCCTGGCTATCTATATATAGGCAGAGGGGAGGGAGTCAACCCCCCTCCCTTAGCAATGTGGGACTAAAGTCCCTTGCTAAGGGGGGGGTGGCCGGCCAAGGGGGGGGGGGAGGGGGCGCACCCCTCATGGGCCCTAGGGCCCATGGCGCCTCCCCCCTCTTTTTCTTTTTCTTTTTCCCTTTTAATTTCCCTAATGGGCCTTTTTCTCCACTAAGGCCCATAGCACATATTAATTAAAAATAAAATGATTTTAATTATTAATTCAATTAATTAATAACTGAAACATAATATTCCATCTCCCGGTGCTCCGGAACACCTTCCGGTTCACTCCGAACTTGTTTCGGTTCAACACGGTACTTCTCCGATATTGTTTCCTTTATTCTCTGGTTGCTCCGATGGTTCCGAAAAGGTCTCCGATTTCATCGAGCCCTTAAGTGTGTTACCCTACGGTCCGAGAACACTCCAGTCATGACCTCGCAGAGGCTATGGTCAATGATCATCAGCGGGACCTGGATGCCCATA
This sequence comes from Bromus sterilis, assembly GCA_950022295.1. Lineage (NCBI taxonomy): Eukaryota > Viridiplantae > Streptophyta > Magnoliopsida > Poales > Poaceae > Bromus > Bromus sterilis. The sequence goes on along the minus strand of OX465599.1, from coordinate 273,125,346 downwards.
ATGACCCCTGTGCATTCCGGATATCAACACCGGTTGGACCTTACGCCGTATAGCATTCCCTTTGTCAGCGATACTGGATTGTTCCGAGATTCGATCAATGACATCCTATGTCTGGTTCAACCTCATTCCGAACAAATCCTTATTCACTCGTTCCCGTGATATTCATCCCCGTGACGTAGTCACACGCTGCGCAGCTTTATGGATGGAATCTCACCGAGTGGGCCCCGAGTATCTATCCATTATATGGATTGACAAATCCCTCTCTTGTAACAATACTCCTCAACATATCTCCACGGAATACCTAAGATACAACCGTTATGACCCGCATATTTCAGTCAGGTGGTGGGATGTAAGTCAAAGCATCCGGGAAGATAGTGATTATGCACGTACTCACGGTCAAAGGAACGGTCTACCACGTTCTGTAATTACAACACTGAACCTTCATAAGATTTGATCATGCTGTAATGCTTACTTTGGGTAATGTTCACCACGTCACTTAACCAGTGAGGTGACCTCATAGTCAAGAGACTTAATTGTCCATGATCGCGAAACCACGATCATCATGTTGACCATGAACTAGTTATCGATGTAGAGGCTAACTAGGAACTCTGGGGGTTTCTATACCACACCTGCATCATTGTTTCACTGACACAGTTCTAGAACGGTATGAAACTGGTTATGAACTTGCTTAGATATATTGGAATAATCATATATTATTTGCCTCTAGAGCATATATCCAACACTTACGATCCCGTCCGCACCTTCTTTGTAAAGATGTGGATCATCCCAAAAGTAGCGCCTCAAATCCGTGAAGAATTTCTTCCTCTGCTGAAATGTAAAACCTGGAGGCAAAATCTTTGCAACGATAAAATTAGCATAATCTGCAAACCAAGGGTCGGAATGAGATTGTACTTTTACAACAGCAAGTTGTTCATCTGGGAAACTGTCGTTGACTGGAATAGGATCGTGCGGGATATCTTCCATCCTTGAAAGATTATCCGCCACCGGATTGTCTTCTCCTTTTCTATCGACAATCTGCAAATCAAATTCTTGAAGGAGTACCCATCTAATGAGTCTTGGTTTGGCGTCCTTTTTCTGCAGAAGATACTTAATGGCAGCATGGTCAGTATGAATAATAACTTTAAAATCAACAATATACCGCCGAAACTTATCACAAGCAAAATCCACTGCCAAGAATTCCTTCTCGGTAGTAGCATAATTCTTTTGAGCACTATCAAGTGTCTTGCTGGCATAGTGGATGACATTCAGCTTCTTGTTAATCCTTTGTCCTAAAACAACTCCAACAGCAAAATCACTAGCATCACACATAATTTCAAAGGGCAAATTCCAGTCAGGTGGTTGTACTATAGGAGCGGTTATCAAGGCTTTCTTAAGAACTTCAAAAGATTCTTACAATCTTCATCAAATACAAAAGGAGAATCCTTCTGGAGAAGATTGGTAAGGGGTCTCGAGATCTTAGAAAAGTCCTTGATAAATCTTCTATAGAAACCAACATGACCTAGAAAAATACGAATAACTTTGATGTCCCTTGGATAGGGCATCCTTTCAATAGCTTCAAATTTTGCCTTCTCCACTTCAATTCCCCTTTCGGAAATCTTGTGTCCAAGAACTATCCCTTCGTTAACCATGAAATGGTACTTCTCCCAATTGAGCACCAAATTCTATTCTTCACATCTCTGCAAAACTTTATTAAGATTGTGGAGACAGTGGTCAAAGGAGTTTCCATAGACGGAAAAGTCGTCCATGAAAACTTCTACAATATCCTCACAGAAACCATGAAATATTGCAGACATACACCTCTGAAAAGTAGCAGGTGCATTACACAAACCAAAAAGGCATACGCCTATAAGCATAAGTACCGTAAGGACACGTAAAGGTGGTCTTCTCTTGATCCGCGGTGTTAACGTGAAGCTGGGAGAATCCAGAATACCCATCAAGATAGATGAAGTGGGTGTTTTTAGACAGCCACTCGAGCATCTGATCAATAAAGGGCAGAGGATAGTGGTCCTTCCTGGTGGCCTTGTTCAACTTCCTGAAATCAATACACATTCTATATCCAACAATAGTCCTCTGAGGTATTAGTTCATTTTTATCATTAGGAACAACAATCATACCTCCTTTCTTAGGAACACAATGAACGGGACTTACCCACTTACTATCAGCTATAGGATAGATGATACCTGCGGCTAGAAGTTTGAGAACCTCCGTCCTAACCACGTCCTTCATCCTTGGATTCAACCTTCGTTGATGATCAACAATTGGTTTAGCATCGGGCTCGAGATTGATAGTATGTTGGCAAATGGATGGACTAATACCCTTGAGATCATCAAGAGTATAGCCAATAACACCTCGGTGTCTGCGGAGTGTCTCCAATAATCGCTCTTCTTAATACCCTGAAAGGTTAGAATTGATAATAACATGATATACTTTATTTTCATCTAAATAAACATACTTGAGCGTATCGGGTAGTGGTTTTAGATCAAACACCGGTTCTTCTTTTGGTTGCGAGAGGATTCCTAAAGGTTCAACCGGGAGGTTGTGCTTCAGGATAGGAGTTTGTCTTAAAATTATGTCTTCTAGTTCATCCCTCTCCTGCATATGTATGTCATTCTCGTGGTCTTCCATAAATTGCTGCAAAGTATCATCAGGAGGATAGCAATAGAAGCAATTTCTTCAATAATTTTGTCATTACTTGACAAGTCAGTACCACGAGGCTGCTTAGAAAACTTAGAAAAATTAAATTCATACGGCTCACCGTTGAATTCAACAGAAACTTTACCTTTCTTGCAATCTATTATAGCTCCACAAGTGTTGAGGAAGGGCCTACCAAAGAAAATCGGGCAAAAACAATCTTGCACTGAACCAAGTATAAGAAAGTCAGTAGGATATTTTACCTTCCCGCAGAGTACTTCAACATCTCTCACAATCCCAACTAGAGAGATTGTTTTTTTATTTGCAAGATGAATCGTGACATCAATGTCCTCAATCTCACACGGCTGAATCTCGTGCATGATCTCTTGATAAAGTGTGAAGGGAATAGCGCTGACGCTAGATCCCAAATCACATAGCCCATAGTAATTATGATCTCCTATTTTGACAGATACAACTGGTGTACCTGAAATTGGGCCTTTGTTCTTGGCTGTGACAATGTTAGTGGAAACAGCACAAAAACTAATAGTGGATTCTTCAATATCACTGGTTACCAGATCCTTGACCATTGCAACTTGAGGCTTGACCTTGATCATGTCCTCAGGTTCGTCAGTGGTCCTTCCATTTTTGTTTAGAATACCTGTAACAAAAGAGTGCTCCTTTATCCTTGAGGGATAAACAAGGTTTTAAATAGTGGATATCGGGGTAGTTGCGGATTGGGGTCGACATAGCGGATAGCGGATTGCGGGCGCTATGTCCGCATAGCGGATTTGAAAAACAGTAAAAGAAATCAAAGTTTTGTCAATAAATTTTCAACAAAAAAATTAGTTAATGTGTCTAAGTATGTGAGAAATCATAATTTATATGTAATAACAATATATACGCATAAAATATAACTTAACATCATGAATTTAAAAAATCACAATAGCCAAATATAACAAGCCATACGAAGACATCACATTTCACAAAATCTCAACAATGCGTGTGTGTTATGATTACATCAAGATACGACCATACATCCATACCAATACCATACTGTCAAGTTCACAATCCGGAAGCAAGCAAACAAGTTTCATATAGAATGATAGATGCAAATGCAAGATAAAATATAGAATGATAAAAGACAACACGAGCTCTTCTAGTCTTTTTTCTCCACTTCCAACATGTCATTATCATCCAGATCCAGCTCCACTATATCTTCATCTTCCTCAACATTTGCCTCCTCTTCTTCTTCACCCTCCTCTTCTTCTATTTCTTCCTCCAAGTCCATCTCATCCTCCACTTCGTCAACAGGAACAATGGTACTAGTACGAGCTCTCTTTGTTTCATTTGTTGAAGCTTTAGATATTTGCTTCCTCTTTGAATTGATGGTAGTGTCGGCTTCATCTTCAGAATCAGAAAGTTCATCATCTTGTAGTAGATCTTCATCCAAAATCCACTCATTTGCTGGCTCATCTTCAATGTACTTGGCAACCAATGGATCCCTTTCCCTCTCGGAGTATTTATTGTCCAGCCTCTTGTTGAACATCACATAAACAAAACCATTTAACTTCTTTTCACTTAGTCTAGTTCTCTTCTTGGAATGTACCTACAACATAAATACAATTTTCCTTGAGTCTCTCAAATGCAGACAATTTTCGAATCCACAAATAAAATGAATTTAGGACCAGGCAAACAAATACCCTCTCAAATGCAGACCAGTTTCTTTCACATGCTGAAGAACTACAAGTTAAGCTTAAGATTCTAACAGCCATCTTCTTCAAATCCTTTCCAGAAGATCCATGCACAGTCCACCATCTTGCCTCAAGTGCAATCAATCAAGAAAGTCAAGAAATTTCAAAAGTTGTGAGTTGCAGAAATTAATAAATATTTTGCCACAAGTTAAGATATGTTCTTACCAGGGCTAATACTTGTAATTTTACGTTGTATAATGGCCATATCAGTCCCAAATGTTCCTGTTGCTTCAGTGTAATAACCAAGCTGGGAAACAATGTTGTCTTGCACATTATGGTCATTTTTATACATAACAGAAGCACACTCTATGACTGCTTCCATGAAATCTCCTTCAGCCATTTCAGTTGTTCTATCATAGTAGAAGAAAGGATTAAAAAAATAACCAGCTTTGTGCAATGCAGTCTTCATCTTGCTATCCCACCTTGTATCTATGATATTCCAAATTGGTCGATACTTTTTCTCACTATGGTCAAGACGAGCTGCAATCTCATTCTTTGCTTGCAACAAATCACCATATAAGAAGCCCATGGCTGGAGTATCTCCATCAACCCTCCTAAGCACATTTGCAAGTGGCTCAAAATAATTTACTAGCAAATTAATCTTGGCCCAAAATCTATTGTCCATGATCAACTTGTACACTTTTTTGCCTACTGGTTTCTTTGCATAACTACTGCTAGACCAATCAGTTGATGCAAACATTAGCTTCAATTGCTTTCTTTTTCCATACAAACTCTTCAAATTCAAGTAATGACTTGCAAATCTAGTGGCACCAGCTCTAACCAAATCACCTTTAGCATACTTGCGAAAAATAGCAAGTAGCCTAGTGTGTGCATAGAAGAAATTGGTAATGATCTTACCATTGGTTATTGTTGAACTAACAATGGATATATTTCCAATATCCTGCATCATAAGGTTGATAGTGTGAGCAGCACATGATGTCCAAAATATGTGAGGGTGCTTATGTTTAAGTAACTTAGCAGCAGACATATTATTGGATGCATTGTCAGTGACCACTTGCACAACATTATCGGCACCAATTTCAGAAATGCAAGTCATGACCAAGCTAAATATGTACTTAGCATCGTGAACCTCTAAGGACGACTCAATAGCACGAAGAAAACACACGCCTCTAGCAGAATAAGCAACAAGATTCATCAAACTTCTTCCACGGTGATCTTTCCAAGCATCAGTCATAATAGAACATCCACTAATAGACCATGCATCCTTTTGGACCTTCAACATTTCATCTACCTTGGCGACTTGTATCTTCAATAGAGGATTGGCAAGCTGATAAGGTGTGGGTGCCTTCAACCCTGGACCAAACTGTCCAATTGCCTCTATCATTCGGGCAAATGACTTGAGACGAGCAAGATTGCTGGGAATGGCGCCCTCAATCCAAAAATCACTTATAAAATCATATGTGATCTTTGCTTCTTTGACCTTCAAGTGTGAATTAATCGTTGATTGCTTAATCTGAGACTTGAAATGTGCATTAATTGGACCCTTGATCTGAGGCTTCTTAGGACCTTTAGAAGAGCCTGCAATTGTTTCAGGAGCCGCAGAAGTCGTAGAAGACCCAACAATTGTGCATTGTTCATCATCTTCCTCACACTGATTTTACATCACTTTGACCTCTTGTCTCATATCCAACAATTTTTTCAATGCTTCTTCTTTCTTTTGAGCCGCAATAGCCAACACTTTCTTCATTGCCTCTTTAATGGCATCAGGAACTTGTGTGCAAGGTACACAATCAGACTGCTGTCCAGCCAAGTGTTTTTTAAACCTTGTAATGCCACCACTGAAGAATTGTAAGAAATATTTGCATCCAACTTGATTCTTGGTCTTGAATTCACTAGTAACTGGTAAAGCATGATCCCAACCTGGATCTTTCTTGGTTTTTGCTGCAGACATCTTGCCACTGGATACTACTGCAAAAAAACAAGCAAAAAAAATCAGAAGAAAAAAGCAAGATTTCTGCTACACTTGCTGCTACGCTACACTTGCCGCTACAATTGCTGCTATGCTACACTTGCTTGGACTTGACGTATACCTCACAGAAGGAGATGGGTGTTCCTCCTTGGACTTGCCACTACACTTGCTGCTACGCTGTTTGCCGGCTGGGAAATCACTGAAAACAAGCAAAAAAAATCAGAAGAAACAGAAAAAATTCAGAACAAGCAAAATAGTTTCAGAACAAACAAGAAATTTTAGAGCAGTGACTACTGCTGGAGTCGCCGTCGCTGGGGGCAGAGCCTCGGGTCCTCACCTTGCGGAGTCGCCGTCGCTGGGTCCGAGCAGGGCTGCAGGGACCGGGGGTACGAGGCAGAGCAGGGCTGCGAGGGCACGGAGCCGCCGGAGCCAGTAGGGATAGGGAGGGGCGCCACCTTGCTTTCCCGTCGGGCCTCAGGCCGCGTCTATGGCGATGCCGGATCCTTCGCGTACTGGAGAAAGAGCAGGGCTGCAGGGACCGGGGGCACGAGGCAGAGCAGGGCTGCGGAGGCACGGAGCCGCCGGAGCCAGTAGGGATAGGGAGGGGCGCCGCCTTGCTCTCCCGTCACTCTGTCAGGCCTCAGGATCCAGCAGCCTCCGCCGGCCGCCGCTGGGACATGAGAGACAGAGAGATGGGTGACCAGAGATAGGGGAAGGTGCATGCAATTGGGGAATAGGGAAGGTTGGCAGGGAGGAGAGCCGGTGTTCTTGTGCTTACCAGTCTCCGTCAGCTGCGCCGCCGCTGAGAGGAGTGAGAGCGGTGGAGTGGGAAACCGAGGGATTAGGTCACTTTCGGAGGAACAATTTATACCATCGAGATTGTCCTCTATGCCCGCGTTTGACGCTATCGTTTTCACCCGCTATTTCGGTCTGACAACCGCAATATCGCCCGATATGTGACAAATGCGCTATATCAAAACGCTACATAGAAATAATATCGGTTAGTCACCGCTACCGCAATAGCGGCCGCTATATCGGTCATAGCGTCCGCTATTTAAAATCTTGGGGATAAGGAGGTTGTTCATACAGAACTGCAGGTAAAACAGAATCAGTAACATTAATCTCAATAGGTGACTCCTTGAAAGGTTTATGATGTTGACTCTCCTTCTTCTTAGAAGAATCAATATGAGAAGCAAAGTCCTTGCAAAAGTCAACCATGAGCTGGGAATCAAGACCAATTTTAGAGCAAAAGGTATTAAAGTAATCAGTCTTCACATAACTCTCAATGTAGTCATGCTCATAGTTTATAGCGGGTTCAATACCTTTATCAATTTCCCAGTCTTCAGTGTTCTTCTGGATCCTTTCTATAAGATCCAATTTTTCTTCCATACTTCTGGTCTGAAATACCCCGCTAGAGGAGGCATCCAACATCTCCCTGTCCTGACGAGAAAGCCTGGCATAAAAATTTGTAAGTATAATTTCCTTGGGAGCTCATGGTTTGGGCATTTGAGCATCAGGGACTTCAGTCTCCCCCAAGCTTGAGCGATGCTCTCTCCGTCGCGAGACCAAAAGTTGTAGATGTAGTTCCTGTCTTGGTGAATTTCACGAAGAGGATAAAACTTTGCATAAAAGAGAGACATAAGCTCTGGCCATTCAAGCAGATCAGAGTTATCGAGTTGCTTATACCAATCTGAAGCTTTATCTTTGAGTGATACGGAGAATAGTTTCTTCATGACGAACTCCATTGTTACACCTGCAAGCTTAAATAAAGAACATAATTGTGATAATATAGCAGGTGTTCTCCCGGATGTCCTTCTCCTGTATAGTGATTAGCCAAGACATAATCAATAATACCAGATGGTATTTTATAGGGCACAATTTCAGTAGGGGTAGGAGTGACCACCACAGTCGTGGGGCGGCTCCTTACAAGCAACGAACCAACAGTAGAAGAGTCCATAAGGACTAAAGGTAACAACAGAAAATAAAGGTTTCCTTACCGGCTTCACTTACCAATAGCGCTACACTCCCCGACAACGGCGCCAGAAAAGCTCGTTGATGGCGGTGAAGTTAATAGGTTTAGTGGGATTGCCTCCCCTGTTAACCGCGCCAATAAACGATTCTTGATAACCCACAAGTCTAGGGGATCAATTGTAGCTTTTCGATAAATAAGATGTCGAACCCAACGAGGAGCAGAAGGTGCTGATAAGTGACACTGGATAAGGAGAGGCTGCACACACTCAAAGGTAAATATTTGGGGGTTTTTGGTTTAAGCAACAGAAAAGTAAAAGACAAGCAAAGTAAACAGGGTAACTGAGGAGTAGCAAGTGGCCCAATCCTTTCACAAGGATAAGCCTAGGAACTAAACTTATAAAAGCTAAAGCGTTCTCGAGAACACAAGGGAGAGATAGCCAAGTTACTTTCACCATACTCCGCCAAGTAATATGTATTGTGTTGATAAGTGTTGGTGGGTGGATCAATGCTAGTACACCTTCTAGACTACGATAAGTGTACTCTTATGATTACACACCTTGCAAGCATCCGCAAATACAAGGTAGTAATTAAGGCATAAGCCTAACCACAACATTACGATTAAGGATCCATAACTCCCTTGTGCAAAAGTGTGTGAACTGGGGTTCAGGTTTCTGTCACTCCGGCAACCCACCATAAGCATCCTTTGTGCACAATGTATTCCTCTAGGCCCATGAAAGGTGAAGTGTTAAGTGTTCGACTCACATAACACCACTAGAGAAATAACAACACAACTTAAGTATCAAACAACACATAACACTTCAACATCACATGACTACTAACAACTAGACTTCTCCCATGTTCTCAAGAACTAAAGTAACTACTCACAAGACATAAAAGAGATCATGATCAGAGGTGATAGATGGGTGGCAAACAATCTGGACACAATGATATTTCTCCAACAAAACTCAATAGCATTCACCACAAAGTAGTAATCAACACCAACAAAGTAGAGAGGATAGATAGTACGGATTACAACACAAGTTGCAATTGTGAGATGAGATTGGATGGAGATGGAGATGGTGCTGATGTTGGGGATGATGTTGATGATGATCTCGATGATGCACGTGACGATGATGACGATGATGGCGACGATCTCCCCTTCCGGGAGGTAATCTCCCCAGCGGAATCTGCCCGCCGGAGATGGCTTTTCTCCTCTGTAGGTTTCTTCCCCGTGGCGGCGGCGAAACACGGAAACTCTTCTGTTTTTAGGGTTTCTACCCCAGGGGGGTCTTATAGGCGAGAGGGGGCACCGAGGGGGGCCACCAGGCATCCAGGAGGGTGCCTGGCGCGGCCAGGAGGGGGGCCGCGCCAGGCACCCTTCTGGCTGCCTGGTGGGTACCCTCACCTCCATCCTCGGTGATCCCCAGTCAATCTTCATAAAAACACTCCCCGTAAATTTTCATCGCATTTGGACTTGATCTGATTCAGCAACTTGGTGTCCACTTTTCACCGCTGAATTCTGGTTCTGCTGCTTTGGCACCGGAAAGTTGTAAACTGTGTAAAACAAGCCAAAACAACATAAGAACAATACTTTAAAGTGGAATATATCAATGAATAGGATGAAATTACAATATAAAATAGTGATGCATTTTGGACGTATCACCAAGAAGACGGCTTCCCCCTCCAAGATTGTGGAGGTGGAAGAAGTGGAAGAATATTGTGAAGATGAAGATGTTGCCTCGTGCCCGGCGAATGACTTTGAGGAAGACCTGGCTCTTTTGGTCAAGAAATATACGGGCACCATGGCTACCAAAGGTAGAAACTTCAAGGGCAAAACATTTGGAAGAATAAAGTGCTACAATTGTGATAGTCCAAAACACTTTGTTGCGGATTGTCCATATGAGAGAAGAGAAGACAAATCTGAGAAGCTTGTGTTAAAAAGAAGAGCTTCAACAAGTTTGCCAAGAGGCGTGGAGACAAGGCCCTTGTTCATGAAGAATACTTATCCGGGGATGATGAAGATGATGATGATGAGAACAAAGGCATGGCCACGATTGCCATGCACTCCAAGTCCTCCTCCACCTCATCAAGCCTCTTCGACTCCCCCAAAGAGAACAAGCCCAACTCCCATCGGTGCCTCATGGCTAAGGAGGTAATATCAAAGTCTTCTAACCCTACGCCATCGTCTTGCGCTCCCAACCTTTCGCAAGAAGAGTTGGAGGGTGAGTGTGAAGATGATGGTGTCGATTATAGCGAGGAAACCTCATTAGCCTTCATAAAGACACTTAAAGGAGAATCCCTTGCTCGTTTTCTCAACATTATGAAGTCACTCACCGAACATGATGATTACATCGAGAATGTGGAAACCCTCCTAATAAAGGAAAATGAGAGAAATGATCTCCTTGAGCAAAGTCTCCATGAAGTAGAAACCATGAAGGCCTCACTTGAGGAAGCCGTCACTTCACATGAGATAAACTTTGTTAAAGTAAATGATGCTTTAGAACTCTCTCTAGAAATTAAGCATGACCTCTTGGATAAAATTGCTAAGCTTAAAGTTGTTCATGGTGAACTCGGTGAGGAGTATAAACTCCTCGAAAAGAGCCACAAGATTATAAAAGGGGATCTTATAACTCTCACCGAGTCTTACAATCAACTTAAGTCTTCCACTCTTAAGTCTCTCGCCACTTTCTCTCCTAATGATGCTTGTGCTTCTAACTCCATTGGTTATGCATCACTACTTGTTGAGAACAAAAAGTGAAAGATCAACTTGAGAAAGGTCTTCTGTCTTGTATTCAAGGCAAAAATAACTTGAATGAACTTTTGAGTAATCAAAAGGAATGTGTGGCCAAGGAGGGAATCAGCTTTGATCCCTCTCAAAAGAAAAAGAAGAACAAGCACAAGAAGAATAAGAACAAGAAAAAGAAGCACCAAGCTACTCCTCCTCAACAAAAAATCACATTTGTGCAAGAAGGGCACAAGGAGAAGGAAAAGGGAAAGGAGAAGGTTGGAGAGGAAGCCATCACAAAGGAGATGGTTCCCTCTTCTAATTATGCCGGCATGAACAATCCATCTTATGTCCTTTTGAGAAGGAATGATGGCTATACTTTTGCTAAATTTGTCGGCACTAATTATGATGATTATGCATGGACTATTTGGGTTCCTAAGACCCTTGTTGCTAACTCTCTAGGACCCATTGAAAAATGGGGACCTAAAAACAAAGCTTGATTGTTGCAGGACTATGCCTCCGGTGGAACTCAATGGGTGATTGATAGTGGTTGCACCAATCATATGACCGGAGGCAAAGATATGCTCGTGGATCTTGTTGACTCGCTCAAGTCATCCTCGGACATCTCCTTTGGCGACAATAGCAAGGGCAAGGTATTGGGATTGGGAGAGTTTGTCATCTCGAGTGATTCTTCACTCAAGAATGTCATGCTTGTCGAATCCCTTCACTACAATCTACTTTCCACTATCCAATTGGCACGTGCCGGTTATGACTCGCTTTTTAGTGAATTTCATGTGACCGTCTTTAAAAGGGATACTCTCAAAGTGGTATTTGTTGGTCATGTTGAAGGCAACCTTTATGTGGTTGATTTCTCGAAAGAGAGCACTCACCTAAAAACATGCCTAATGGACAAGGCCGACGTGGGGTGGCTATGGCACCTTAGGATAGTCCACGTTGGTATGAGAAATTTACAATCCCTTATAAAGGTGGATCACATTGTTGGATTAAGCGATGTTTCTTTTGCCAAATATCGTGTTTGTAGTGCTTGCATTGCCGGAAAGCAACATGAGAAGCAACACAAGGTGAAGACTATCATCACATCGTCGAGGCCTCTTGAGATCCTCCATTTGGATCTTTTTGGGCCTCCATCCTATGATAGTTTGGGAGGGAGGAGGTATTGCCTTGTTATTGTCGACGACTATACAAGATATACATGGGTTTTCTTTCTCAAGACCAAAGATGAGACTCAAGAGACCTTTATATCATTTGCCAAAGAAGCTCAACGTCAACATCAATGTGAGATTATGGCTATTCGAAGTGACAATGGTACCGAGTTCAAGAATTATACAATGGATGAGTTCTTGAGTGATGAGGGGATCAAACATCAATATTCCGCGGCCTGTACTCCTCAACAAAATGGTGTTGCGGAGAGGAAGAATAGGACTCTTATTGAGATGGCAAGGAGAATGCTTGATGAGTACAAGTCTCCATACAAGCTTTGGGCCGAAGCCATCAACACCGCGTGTCATGCCTCGAATAGGCTATATCTCCGCAAGCTCAAGAAAAAGACACCTTATGAACTCCTAATCGGGAAGAAACCAAATGTCAAGTACTTCCGGGTATTCAGTTGTAAGTGTTTCATTCTCAACAAGAAAACCCGGTTAGCTAAATTTGAGGCTAAAACATATGAGGGAATATTTGTTGGATATGCCTCAAACTCCCATGCGTATCGAGTTCTCAATAAATCCACGGGATGTATTGAGGAATCATCGAATGTGGAGTTTGATGAGGATAACGGCTCCCAAGCCAAACCAATTGTTCCAAGTGTTGTAGGTGATGAGGCTCCTTCTCAAGTTATAAGGACCATGGGGATAGGCCACATTCTTCCACAAGAAACACCCCAAGTCCAAGTAATCGAAGAAGGGGTAAGCGCCCCGCTTGAGGATCCTCCTCAAGGGAAGCCATCATCTCCACCACAAGGGCAAGAAGTTTCGGGAGCACAAGCACCTATCCAAGAACAAGATGAGGTCCCTCAAGCTACCGAGCAAGATCAAGGGCAAGCTCAATCTAGTGGTGATGAACCTATTGTTGAACCCCAAGATCAAGCTCATGAAAGTGATCAAGATCAAGTACAAGAAGTTGTCTCTCCACAAGCAAAGAAAAAGCAAGTTTGAGTTTCTCCACGAAGAATTCAACCTAGTGAAGAAGAACTTGAAAAGAAGAGACAAAAAGCAGCTTTGAGACTTCAAATGCTTCAACACTCCACCGACAACATCCTCGGAAGCATTTCCAAAGGGGTAACTACTCGTAAACGTTTGGAAAACTTTTGTGAACATCACTCGTTTGTCTCTTGTATTGATCCCCTCAAGGTAGAAGAAGCTCTTGATGACCCGGATTGGGTAGAAGCTATGCATGAAGAACTCAACAATTTCACTCGCAACAAAGTTTGTTCACTTGTTGCAAGACCCAAGGAAAATCATAATGTCATTGGGACCAAATGGGTTTTCAAGAACAAGCGAGATGAGCATGGACAAGTCACTCGTAACAAGGCAAGGCTAGTGGCACAAGGGTTCACCCAAATTGAAGGTTTGGATTTTGGTGAAACCTTTGCCCCCGTTGCCCGTCTTGAGTCCATTCGTATCTTACTTCCTTATGCCTCTCATCATGATTTTAAGTTGTATCAAATGGATGTTAAGAGTGCATTTCTAAATGGTCCCTTAAGTGAATTAGTGTATGTCAAACAACCTCCCGGCTTCGAAGACCCCAAACGCCCCAATCACGTTTATCAACTTCATAAGGCTTTGTATGGTCTTAAGCAAGCACCTCGTGCTTGTTATGACCACCTTACGACGTTTCTAAACGAGAAAGGGTTCGAGATGGGGTTGATAGATACCACTCTCTTCACCAAGAGAGTAAACGGAGATTTGTTTGTATGCCAAATATATGTTGATGATATTATTTTTGGGTCTACTAACCATGCTTGCAATGTTGAGTTTCAAAATCTTATGACCAAGGAGTTTGCCATGTCTATGATGGGTGAGTTGAAGTACTTCCTCGGATTTCAAGTCAAGAAATTAAGGGGAGGGACTTTTATTAACCAAGCAAAGTATATTCAAGACATGCTCAAACGATTCGATTTGGTTGATGCCAAGCCTATGAAGACTCCAATGCCAACCAATGGCCAACTTGATCTCGATCCCAATGGTAAAGATGTGGATCAAAAGGTATACCGCTCTATGATCGGTTCTTTGCTTTACCTTTGTGCCTCTAGGCCAGATATTATGTTAAGTGTGTGTATGTGTGCAAGATTTCAATCCGCCCCCAAAGAAAGTCATCATATGGCCGTGAAACGGATCCTTCGATATTTGGTTTATACCCCAAACTTATGACTTTGGTATCCCAAAGGATCTTCCTTCAAGTTGGTTGGATATTCGGATTCAGATTGGGCCGGTGACAAGGTGGACCGTAAGTCCACATCCGGCTCATGTCAATTCCTCGGGAGGTCCTTAGTGAGTTGGTCCTCCAAGAAGCAAAATTGTGTTTATTTATCAACCTCCGAAGCCAGTATATTGCCGCGGGAAGTTGTTGTGCCCAATTATTATGGATGAGGCAAACTTTGATGGATTATGGTGTCAAATGTGACAAAGTGCCTCTATTATGTGGCAATGAAAGTGCAATCAAGATTGCGGATAATACCGTGCAACATAGCCGAACAAAGCATATTGATATTCGTCATCATTTTCTTCGGGATCATGTGGCACGAGAAGATATTGAACTCTTTCATGTGGGCACTGAGAAGCAACTTGCGGATATTTTCACGAAGCCACTTGATGAAGCAAGGTTCCGTGAGTAAAGACATGAGCTAAATATCGTGGATATTAGTAACATGGTTTGATGATCTTGCATACACACACTAGCTTTACTATATCTTGTTTAGATGTAGGCACATAAGTAGGGGGAGTAGAATTCTCTCAATGATTCCGACATAACCCTACTTGTGCATAAATTGATCATAATCTTTCACATCCGCCATTTTAAGATGGTACTTGTGCTTCAAAGATGAGTAGTGAAGAAGGGCCCAAGGTTAAAATCTTCGCGGTTCCGGATCACATTGATATGTCCCAAACGTATCTATAATTTCTGCTTGTGCCATGCATGTTTCTTGTGACTTTGCCATGTTTTGCTTGAACTTTCATACACTTTTGAGAATATTTGGACTAACCTATTAACTCAGTGCACCCAGTTGCCAGTTCCTGTTTTCTGCTGTTTTTGTATTCCAGGTTTTCCGGCCATTAAAAGTGCTCCAAAAATTCCGGAAAAATTATATAAAAAATCAGCGTCCCGGAAGCCTCCGGAAACACCAAGGAAGGAAGGGAGGGCCACCACCAGGACTCCAGAAGGGTCCATGGCGCGGCCCAGCCCTAGGCCGCGCCAGGCACCCTCCTGGATGCCTGGTGGCCCCTCTCGGTGCCCCCTTTGGCCCCTATTTTTACCCCCAAGGAGGAAATCCCTAATATCGAAGTACTTTTTCCAGAAGCGATTCCGATCTCTGCCGCCATCGAAAACTAGCTTCGGGGGTCACCAGGATCCTGCTCCGGCACCCTGCCGGGGAGGGCCTTGGCCCCCGGGGCCATCTTCATCGACTCTCCTTCCCCCATGATGCTTCTTGAGTAGTTCCTCCTTGGACTACGGGTTCTTGGCAGTAGCTATGTGGTATTCTCTCCCCCTAGATCCTCAATACAATGTTCTCATGAGCTGCCCTACATGATTGAGATCCATATGATGTAATTGGTGTTGTGTTTGTTGGGATCTGATGAATTGTTACCTTGTTCAGTCCTAAGAGGTTTATGAATTATTGTTGCTGCAATTTGTTGTTCTTAATGCTTGTTACTAGTGCACGAGTAGCATGATCTCAGATCTGAGCACGTTATGGTTGCATGATTATAATTGTTGTTCTAGATCTTATCTACGGTTGTATGCACCTATTATAGTCCGGAACCGGCGATCCCAATGGTGACAACTTGGGACACCAAAGGGGATGGGCTATAATTTGAGGATCACATGTGTTCATGGAGTGTTAATGCTTTGTTCCGGTGCTCCGCCGCAGGATCACCTTAATCTCCATAAGTTCCTTAAGTGGCCCCGTTCGTAGCGGGATGGTAGGACAAAAGATGTTGTGCAAAGTTCTTATCAAGCACGTACAACTACATATGGAACACATGCCTACGTTTGGTTCTTAGACTAGGATGCTCTAGTTTGTTCTTTGGCTAGAGTTGGTGCAATTCTGTCAATTGCCCAACTGTAATTTGTTCACCCATCACCTTGTTCATTTGCTTGAGAGGTACCACTAGTGAAACATTGAACCCCGGTCCATATTTCACCTTCATTGCCTTCGTTGTTACTTTTATTTTCTTTGCTGCTCCTACTACTTTGTTACTACTTTGTGGTGTTGGTGATTGGGGAAGTCTTAAAGGCTACACCCGTCAACACACCGTTGCTACTTATATCTTGTCTAGTGCTTTTTCAGGTGTGGTTGAATTGACAACTCAACTGCTAAGGCTTATAAGTATTCTTTGGCTCCCCTTGTGTCGAATCAATAAATTGGGTTACTCTTACCCGCGAAGACTGTTGCGATCCCCTACACTTGTGGGTTATCAAGACTATTTTCTGGCGCCATTGCCGGGGAGCATAGCTTTACTTATAAAGTTCACTTGATAAGTACACTTTTTCTTATTACTCTATTTGCTACTAATGACTACTTTCTTTGAGACTAGATCTTATTGGCAAGGCGGATTCACGGAGGATCAACAAAAACATTACAAGGAAGACCGCTTGTCTCAAAAAGGGATACACTCATGGGGACTAATACAGGAGTTGTATGACTATGCTAGAAACTTGTGCTCAATATATAATATATCTTTCTGCAGGGATGAATCTTGTTGCTTTATGAGGCACAAACACCTTGCTTTCCAATGTGAGTACAATGATGATGAAACCTTAGCTTCTTACGCTAAGGGAAACTATGATTTTTATGATGCAGAACAAATAGAAGAAGTTGTTATCTTTAAGGGTGCCTATGAAATTGCATCCTTTGTTGAAAATATTGATGATGCCCCTTACAAATCCGAGAGTCTTGAAATACTTAATTATTGCTTTGAGGATTTTAATGACAATTATTATATTATCGACCATCTCAAAAGGTTCTCTCCACAAGAGGAAGAGACTAATGCTTTGCAGGACTCTACGGAAGAAGAAATTGCTGAAACGGAATGCTCCTTGGATGAAAAAGAGGAGGAGAGTGACGAACAAAACAAGGAATAATGGAGTAGCTACCCATCTCTACCTACTAATGAGAGTAACTCTTTGACTCTTACTTTATATGATTGCCCTCCATGCTTACCAAAGGAGGATGAATGCTATATTGATTGCTATGATCCTATGGATTCTTTTGAAATATCCCTTTTTGATGAAATTGATGCCTGTGGCCACGATTCCCCTATGAATGATACTTGCAAGGATGATTTTTCTACTGTTATTTATGATAACCCTTGCTATCTTGATGAATCTTATGATAAACCTCTATTTTTGCCTACTATGGATGTTCTTAATGATGATGAGGTTTGCTTAGAAAGTCTACATGATTATGTGCTAGTAGATCATGAAAAGCATGCTTTGTGTGATAATTATATTGTTGAGTTTGTTCATGATGCTACTGAAAATTATTATGAGAGAGGGAAATATGGTTATAGAAATTTTCATGTTAGGAAAACACCCCTCTCCATGTTGAAAATCTTGAAGGTGCTCTCGTTTTACCTTCCTATGCTTGTTGCTTTGTGCTTCATTTATTTATTTTCCTACAAGTTGCCCATGCATAGGAAGCATGTTAGACTTAAATGTGGTTTGTCTTTTCTCCTTTGATGCTCTCTTTTGTGCTTCAACTCTTATTCCTGTGTGAGCAGCGTTACACTCATGCCTAGCTAATGGCTTTAAAGAAGCGCTTTCGGGAGGCAGCCCGCAACGAATTTAGGTTTTTCTTTTTGCTTTAGTTCTGTTCTTAGTGCTATTGATGATTGTTACTACTGTAGCAACATAATTGTATCTTTACTTTTCAAGCTTTGTGCCAAGTTTAGTCTCAGATTGCAAGAAAGGTCAAAAGTTGGTGCTTGCTGTCCAGAAACAGATTCTGTCTGCTTGACAGAAAAATTCTCAATAAATCACCAGATCATCTTTTTTATCTGAATTTTTTTGACAGCATGCTCCATACAATTACCTTTCAGGCGCCTGTTCAAAGTTTTTTGATTTGAGTGCAGAAGTACCTCGAAAAAATTCTCCTTTCTCTGCTGTTCTGTTTTTCTGAGCTTCTGCCCCGGTTTTTCTTTTCGCAGTTTTGCAATCCTTAAGCTTGCTTTTTCTTTGCAAATTTTTTTTGGGAAGGCAAGAGAAATAGTAGCTCTCCCTGGAAATCTTTATTTGCAGTAGAGGAAAATTATTTTATTAGGGTACTAACCTCTTTAATCAGCCTACAATGAGTTATGTATGAAGGGAGTTTTCAAGTGCGCGATGGAGGATGATGAAAGAAGATTCAGGAGTGTCAAACGCTCAAGCTTGGGGATTCCCATGTGCATCCCCAATAAATATTCAAGGAGACTCAAGCGTCTAAGCTAGGGGATGCCCCCGATGCATCCCCTTCTTCATCAACAATCATCAGTTTGTCCCTCGTTGCACTATATTTTTATCACTTCATGTGTTATGTGCTTTGCTTGGAGCGTCTCGCTCTTTACTTTTCTAGGTTTGTTTTGCTTTCTTTGCTGTAGTAACAAGTTAGACCCCAACATACACTTTTGTGTGTGAGAGATTCACGCTCCGCTTGAACTAGAACTCCTCATAGGATTTTCATGCTTATTCTTTTAGCTGTGAGCTGTTCTTTTTATTTTCTTAGCTGCTGTTCTATTTAGTTGTAGTGCTTTAGTTTTTCTAGAGCTTTTCTTTTGTCTTAGGTTGAACTTTCTATAGGTTGCATGTTTTATCTTTATAGAGAGTTTGCCTGTTGCACTGAGTTCTGTGTCTTGACTGAAAGAAGGTAGTTAAAGTTGCTATTCTCTTTGTAGTAGTAACTTGCAATAGTTTTGAGGTATTGACTAGAGTAATGTTTGAATTTATGGTGTCAAGAGCTCTTGCCTATTAGTGATAGATGTCGTAATTTGGGAAATCCGTGTGTTTTTCGAAAACCAAAAAACCCCTGTTGAGAACTCTAGCTACTAGATGGATCACTAACCTCTGGAGGGTTCGAATATTAGAGTACACTCACGTACCATGAGTCGAGGATGCGCAAGGATAACCAAACCCCCATACACTCCTCCTCGGGGTACTTGTCTCTTTGTGAACCTCCTGATTAGATTGAGAGTTACCGATAATAAGTGCATGAGTTCTTTGGACTAATGTGAGTATTCGAAAGTTGACACTTCCACCATCCATATTTTTCTAGCCTCTTCGGTACCGTGCATTGCCCTTTCTCACCTCGAGAGTTGGCGCATACTTCGCCGGTGCATCCGAACCCTTGGCATGATACGCTCTGTCATCATAAGCCTCCTTATATCTTTCCTCAAAACAGCCACCATACCTACCTACAAGGCATTTCCATAGCCTTTCCGAGATACATTGCCATGCAACATCCATTGTTCTTCATGTTCATATGATTTATCCTTCATTGTCATATTTCCTTGCATGATCTCATAGCCTTCATGTAGTTGGGCTTTGCCCGCTATTCATATTTTTGCTGCATGTTGCGCTTGATCATTGCACCTACTGCTACATTGGCAGAGGCATTCATATAGAGTCATTACTTTTTGATTCAGAGTTGTAAGTAGATAAAAGTGTGTTGATGTTCTTCTAGAGTGTTGCCCCTACAGTGAAGAAATGAATAAAAGATCCCAAAGTGGACAAAATAAAAAAAAAGATCCCAAAGAGGACGGAAAAAAAGAGAGAAATAAAGAGCCATGGAGGCCACCCAAAATCAGAGAGAGGGAAACACTACTATCCTTTATTCCACGCTTGTGCTTCAAAGTAGCACCTGTACTTCAGTTTGTAGAGAGTTTTCATGTTGTACTTGCTTAACTAAGTGGGGATCCGTACACTATAGAACTTGGCTTGCATATTCCAAGGATGAGCCTCCTCAAAAGAGCTCTAGGTCTTCATGAGCAAGCAAGTTGGATGCACCCCCACTAGTTCCATTGGAGGGCTTTCATACACTTATAGCTCTATGTGCATCTGCATGTTGCATGGCATTCCCTACTCCTCATATCATATCTATCATATGGCTTTCTCTCGCCTATGAGTGTCCTCATTGATGTGAGCCTTTCACACCTTTTTGTCTTCTTCCTCCACCGTCTTTCTATTTCGTCGTTTAGGTGTCAACTTTCTTGCTTACGCTCATCCATTGCATGAGTGCTCAAAATATCGAAAGGGAGTGGATCAGTTTGACTTGTACCTGGCTAGTGGTCTGGGAACGAGTCCACATAAGACTTCAAAGGAGACCAAGTGTGAAACTTTAGTAGATTTAGTTCTCAACAATAAAAAGTTTTCTCTCTCGTATTCCCAAATTCCCCTTCTTGGACGCAAACACCATTTGGAGACATTCGAGTCACGGACAGCGAGAGCTCTTGCACCTTATGTTCTTTTGTTGCTTGTGTCAATGCTAATATAGACTCTTGCTTGTTAAGACTTGAATTGAATTGCATGCTTTAATTTCTTTACTTAAAAGTCCTTATATGGTTGTGTGGCATGCCACCACAGAAATTATACTTGTTATGATTTACCTACTCAAGGACGAGCAGGAATTAAGCTTGGGGATGTTGATACGTCCCAAACGTATCTATAATTTCTGCTTGTGACATGCATGTTTTGTGTGACTTTGTCATGTTTTGCTTGAACTTTCATACACTTTTGAGCATATTTGGACTAACCTATTAACTCAGTGCCCCCAGTTGCCAGTTCCTGTTTTCTACTGTTTTTGTATTTCAGGTTTTCCGGTCATTAAAAGTGCTCCAAAAATTCCGGAAAAATTATATAAAAAATCAGTGTCCCGGAAGCCTCCGGAAACACCAACGAAGGAAGGGAGGGCCACCACCAGGACTCCAGAAGGGTCCATGGCGCGGCCTAGCCCTAGGCCACGCCAGGCACCCTCTTGGCTGCCTGGTGGCCCCTCTCGGTGCCCCCTTTGGCCCCTATTTTTACCCCGAGGAGGAGATCCCTAATATCGAAGTACTTTTTCCAGAAGCGATTCCGATCTCCGCCGCCATCGAAAACTAGCTTCGGGGGTCACCAGGATCCTGCTCCGGCACCCTGCCGGGGAGGGCCTTGGCCCCCGGGGCCATCTTCATCGACTCTCCTTCCCCCATGATGCTTCTTGAGTAGTTCCTCCTTGGACTACGGGTTCTTGGCAGTAGCTATGTGGTATTCTCTCCCCCTAGATCCTCAATACAATGTTCTCATGAGCTGCCCTACATGATTGAGATCCATATGATGTAATTGGTGTTGTGTTTGTTGGGATCTGATGAATTGTTACCTTGTTCAGTCCTAAGAGGTTTATGAATTATTGTTGCTGCAATTTGTTGTTCTTAATTCTTGTTACTAGTGCACGAGTAGCATGATCTCAGATCTGAGCACGTTATGGTTTCATGATTATAATTGTTGTTCTAGATCTTATCTACGGTTGTATGCACCTATTATAGTCCGGAACCGGCGATCCCAATGGTGACAGCTTGGGACACCAAAGGGGATGGGCTATAATTTGAGGATCACATGTGTTCATGGAGTGTTAATGCTTTGTTCCGGTGCTCCGCCGCAGGAGCACCTTAATCTCCATAAGTTCCTTAAGTGGCCCCGTTCGTAGCGGGATGGTAGGACAAAAGATGTTGTGCAAAGTTCTTATTGCAAGCACGTACAACTACATACGGAACACATGCCTACGTTTGGTTCTTAGACTAGGATGCTCTAGTTTGTTCTTTGGCCAGAGTTGGTGCAATTCTGTCAATTGCCCAACTGTAATTTGTTCACCCAACACCTTGTTCTTTTGCTTGAGAGGTACCACTAGTGAAACCTTGAACCCCGGTCCATCTTTCACCTTCATTGCCTTCGTTGTTACTTTTACTTTCTTTTCTACTCCTACTACTTTGTTACTACTTTGTGGTGTTGGTGATTGGGGAAGTCTTAAAGGCTACATCCGTCAACAAACCGTTGCTACTTATATCTTGTCTAGTGCTTTTTCAGGTGTGGTTGAATTGACAACTCAACTGCTAAGGCTTATAAGTATTCTTTGGCTCCCCTTGTGTCGAATCAATAAATTGGGTTACTCTTACCCGCGAAGACTGTTGCGATCCCCTACACTTGTAGATTATCACACATACACTCAAACATGGTGACCTTCTGGTCACCGCCTTTTTCTGCTTATTTGCGTTGTTTGTTTTTCGGGTCGGTTTTAGACCTTTGTTGTTCCCCCCGGATAGGAATAGATTCCCTTTTAACCATAGATGCCCTATCCTATTCCACTCTTATCTCATAAAACATTCTATTTCGATCCGTGGAAATGCTCTCCATATACACCTTTCCGTAGTTGTAACAGCCTAGATTTCACAAAAATTATAAATTTTGTTTTCGGCGTGAATTGTTTGATTGTCTGATTTGTTTGCGGTGTTTGCATCCCCGCTTTATCGATCGGCGATTATCCCCCCCCCCCCGTCTTATCTCGTATAGGATGGAGACCGACCCTTGCCACCCTGACACTCGACCTTTGCGAGACCGGGTTTCACCCGATCACCGTCGCGAAAACCGCACGAGACCAGCCGCAACCAACGGAACGAAAAACCCCGTTTAATAACTAAACGGGATATTTTTATAGCGCGTCGGAAACTGTTCTCGGAACGGTTCCAGCGTGAGGTGAACGCCGCCGGCTCGACGCGCAGTTTAAAGTTTTACCCGAATCGGAGGTCCTGCGGACCCCTGGCGGTCAGAAACGTAAACACCGCGCGCGAGAGAGAAAAACCGGGGATGTTTTTGCAAACTGCCAGCCACCTAGGCTATATAAAGACCACCACACTCCCACCCTTTTCTAGGGTTTCCCTAGCCACAAAATTGCATCCACCCCCTCACAATAGCCCAATTTTCGCATTTTAGCCTTTTTGCCCAAAAATACTAGACCCCTGCGATCTGGACCGTCGGATCGCCCGATCCAACGACCCAGGGATCTCCCACCTCCACCTTCTCTCTCCTCTCTCTCCAGCACCCGAGCTCGCCGCCGCACACGTGGAGGCCGCCGCCGGCCGGCACCGCGCTGCCCTGGGTCGCCTCCTCTCGCGCTGCCTCCCTCTCCTATCCTCCCCGCGCTCTCTCACCTCCTTACTTCTCTGTCGCAGGCCGCCGCTCGCCAAGGAAGTCGCCGCCGGCCGCCATGGCGCCATGGCCGACCTCGGGACCACGTCGTCGTGCTGCCTCAAGCCGCCGTCGGCCAGATCCGTTCTGGATCCGGGGGATCCGCCATCTCCCGTCTCCTCCATGGCCGTTTCGGCCTCCTCCCATGGCCCTCCGGCGAGGGAGCTACCTGGAACCTCCGGCGGCGCTGTCAACCCCGTCCGGGAGAAGCCGCAGCCCCAACCGCCCTGCCAGCTGGGCCCAACGCGGTGCATCCAAGCGCGGCCCAGTGTCCAGCCGGCCAGCCACGGCCCAGCACGCCACGCGTACGGCCCACGCGCCAAGCGCGACCCAAAGCCAGCTGCCGCCAGTTGGGCTCGGCCCACTAAGGTGAGCCCTTCTTTGTTTTCTTTTTATTTATTTTCCTCCTAGTTGGGCTCGGCCCAGCTCTGTTTTTGCCCGCGTAGTCTTTTTTTTCTCTGGTTTAATAAAATTGCAGATTATTGTTATATTTTGCGGTGCACGTATCTTTTCACCCATAGCTCGGATCACGACGCTTTAAATATGAAACTTGCTTAGAATTTTGTGTAGATTAATAAATTGTTCTTTGTTGCCATGTTTGACCTTGTTTACATGTTATTTACCTGCTATTTACACCGCTTGCCACTGTAAACTGTATCTGCCATATCTTTTTAACCGTTGCTCTGTTTAAAATGTTCTTTATATGTAACTTGACTAGAATCGCATGTAGATTGTGTTTATGCTGCTATTGATTGTTAATAAAAATAATAAAATATTGGTTAGGGAAAAACAGTACCAAATGCAATATTTATCGTGGGGTCTGTAATAGTTGACATGTATAGGTTTTACCCCCCACTTAAAATGACTAGATTAGATAGTTTACTTTGTGCTTCACCTCTTTCCATGTTTGTGTGCTATGCCATGCTTCTGTGTTTGCCATGTTAACAACTTTGTTGATCACCTGTAACTAAACAACTTGAACCACCGTAAACGTGTGGTATCGTCATGTGTGACGAGTACTCCACTTAAATTTTTAGTAACCGCTCTCGACGGTAGGTGCGATGTCTCGTGTTGCCTTCTTGTTTATGATTGCTCGTGTTTGCTTCGTAGTAATAGATGCTTGCTCGTTGATTGCTTTCCAGTGTTTACCCTCTTGTGTGCTTCCCCGGGTACCTTTCGGAGACGATGCGAGCTTGCGATCAACTACACCTTCGGAACCCGACTTATCAACAGGCAAGGACTATACATTACTTATGATCCATTCTATTTCAACCAGCGGTTTGCATGCCACCCATGTTAGGTTCGATGTTTGATCCTACCACATGTTTACAGCCTCTTTCAAACCGATACAGCCATGTCCCCTCCCAGCAAACCATGTACTGCTATGTTAGTATTGCTCGTTGCTCAGCCCCTGCTTAGTATGCATGCTCAGGATGCTACGATGTTACCCTGTTACTCCTTGGTTTGGGATATCACATTATTATATTGTTGTGGATGATATGTTTATTATAATGTTGACTATATTCGACGAAGGATGGAAGGTCTAGGCTATCCCGCCCCGACGCTTTGTTCCATTCGAGTCACCTAGGATCCGAGTTCCGGGTATTGGTTTTAAGACTGAGCGTGCCTAACCGTGTGTGGGATTTTATGGGGTCCCCTTTTCTTACCTATCTAGCTTCAAACATTTCTAGTGGTGGCCCGAGCTGATTTACCATTTGAAACCCCGTGTGTGTGCTTGCTGGATCCCCTCGCAGTTTTTAAACAACCCGGACCAGCGGAGACATGGTTTCCCTGTTGGTCCACCTTTGACCGGCGAGGGCCCGAGGCCTCATGTGAGGCGTCTCGGTAACCCAAACCCTGTTGAGACGGAAGAGTCCGATCCGAGAGCGTGGCCAGCTCTTGGATTGGGTGTCGACTCCCCGGGGGCCACCCGGATTTGTTCGTTGTTAGTTAGAGGGACCTGTTGTTTCGTATCTCTTGGAACTAAATCATAAAATGGTTGCCTGTGATGGGTAGCAACTGAGAGAGATGGGCGTGCGTGCGGAGCCTTGTAATGGGCAGTTGGTACACCCCTGCATGGTTAAATATTTTCGAGAAGCCGTGTCCACGGTTATGGACGTCTTGAGACCTACTCCTTGTTCATAGACAACAACAACTGACATAATCTTAATATAACTTGATCAATGTGTGTGTGCCTTGAGTGCTTATTCTTCGTCGGGATGCGAAGAGGAGGACAAGGATAGGATAGGTGTTATGTTTGCGTAGTAGGTGGATAGCAGACTTGTTGGAGGTGATTCCTCATCGAATGCTTGGCTTCTTATCTTACTCTCTAGATCGTTAGCCACTTCATAAATGCTAGTGCGGCAGCAACCTCACCACTTACCCCATCCTTACCGTAAACTACTAGTTGTCCTAGAATGACGAGTGATGAATTCCTTGCTGGGTCAGTTGACCACTACAGTTGGATGCTGAGTACTTCTGTACTCATGCTACTACCCCCAAACTCTTTTCAGGGTTCTTGATCGACAACAGGTTTTGGTGATCGACGTTTCACGTGGAGACTCGACGACGACTAGTTAGGCGGATCCCGGCGGAGGGCCTGGACCCGTGTGGTTATGGGGATCGATGTGTTTCTCTTTGACAGTAGGCATTTGATTGTAGTCTGTACTCAGACATGTATCTTCCGCTGTTGTATTGTATTTGAGGCAGTTGTATGCTGATACGTCCAAAATGCATCACTATTTTATATAGTAATTCTTTCTTATTCATTGATATATTTCATGATATGATGCTATTCTTATGTTGTTTTGGCTTATTTTACACAGTTTACAACTTTCCGGTGCCGAAGCAGCAGACGCAGGATTCAGCGGTAAAAAGTGGATGCTGAGTTGCTGAAGAAGAACACCTCCAAATTACCTAAAAATTGACGAAGGTTGTTTTCCAGAAGGATAACGAAGGCACGCAAAAGAGCAACCAGAGGGGGGCCACAGGGTGCCCGGGCGTCCACCTGGCGCGGCCCCACCTCTGGCCGCGCCGGGAGGGCGCCTGGGCCCCCTGGAGCTCTCCCGGCTCCCCCTCTGGCCTATATACCCCTCGTCGCCCAAAAACCCTAAAAGGGGAGAGTTTCCGGAGTTCCGCCGCCGCTCCGTGGCGGAAACCTACAGAGAAGAAAAGCCATCTCTGGCGGGCAGATTCCGCCGGGGAGATCACCTCCCGGAAGGGGAGATCGTCGCCATCGTCATCACCATCGTCACGGGCATCATCGAGATCATCATCAACATCATCCCCACCATCAGCACCATCTCCATATTCATCCAATCTTGTCTCACAATTGCAACTTGCGTTGTAATCCGTACTATCTATCCTCTCTACTCTATCGGTGTTGATTACTACCTTGTGGTGAATGCTATTGAGTTTTGCTGGAGAAATATTATTGTGTTCAGATTGTTTATCATCTATTTATCCCCACTGATCATGATCTCTTTTATGTCTTGTGAGTAGTTACTTTAGTTCTTGAGGACATGGGAGAAGTCTAGTTGCTAGTAGTGATATGATGTTGAAGTAATATGTATGGGTTGATATTTAAGTTGTGTTGTTATTTTCCTAGTGGTGTTGTGTGAGTCGAACACTTAACACTTCACCTTTCATGGGCCTAGAGGAATACATTGTGTTTAAAGAATGCTTACGGTGGGTTGCCGGAGTGACAGAAACCTGAACCCCAGTTTGCACGCTTTTGCACAAGGGAACAATGGATCACCGATCGTATTGCTATGGTTAGGCTTTTGCCTTAATTACTATCTTGTATTTGCGGATGCTTGCAAGGAGTTTAATCATAAGAGTGCATTCATCTTAGTCTAGAGGGTGCACTAGCATAGATCCACCCATCAAACACTTATCAACCCAGCACATAGTACCGATACGGAATATGGAGAAAGCACATGATTACCTCTCGCGTGTGTCCTCAAGAACACTTTAGCTTTTATAAGTTCAGTTGCTAGGCCTCTCCTTTGCTCAGAAAGGATTGGGCCACTCGTTACTCTCCAGTATCTTTTACTTTGCTAGTCTTTACTATCCTGTTGCTTATACCAAGAAAATCCCTAAAAAGTTATCTTTCAGTGCTTGCAGTTATCTCCTTACCAAAGTCACTTGCTACTAACTTCTGCTCCTCGTTGGGTTCGACACTCTTACTTATCGAAAACACTGCAATAGATCCCATTACGTCGTGGGTCATCAAGCTACGTTTTCTGGCGCCGTTGTCGGGGAGTGTAGCGCTATTAGTAAGTGAAGCTGGTAAGGAAGTTTTTATATTTCTGTTTTTAGTTTTGCCGTTGCTGTTTTATCCTTATGGAGACCCCTACTATTGGATCTTTGTTCTCGGGGAGCCGCCCCACCGCTAAGGTAGTTACTCCTACCCCTACTGAAATTGTACCTTATAAGATACCATCTGGTATTATCGATTATGTCCTATCTAATTGCTATGCAGGAGATAGACATCCAGGTGAACACTTGCTATATTTATCACAACTATGTTCGTTATTCAAGCTTGCAGGTGTATGATTGGAGTTCGTTATGAAGAAATTATTCTCCGTATCGCTTACAGACAAAGCTTCAGATTGGTATAAGCTCCTCGATAACCCACATTCTCTTAATTGGGAAGAGCTTAAGTCTCTCTTTTATACAAAGTTTTACCCTCTTGATGAAGTTTATCGAGACAGGAATTACATCTATAACTTTAGGTCTCGCGAAGGAGAGAGCATCTCTCAAGCTTGGGGGAGGCTTAAGTCCCTAATGTTTAAATGTCCTATCCATAAGCTCCTCAAAGATATTATACTTACAAATTTTTATGTCATGCTTTCTCGTCGGGACAAGGAAAGGTTGGATGCCTCCTCTAGCGGGGTATTTCAGACAAAGAGCATTGAAGAAAGGTGGGATCTCATCGAAAGGATCCAGAAGAATACTGAAGACCGGGAAATCGATAAAGGTATTGAACCTTCTATAAATTATGAGCATGATTATATTGAGAGTTATGTGAAGACTGATTATTTCAATACCTTTTGCTCTAAGATTGGTCTGGATTCCCATCTAATGATTGATTTTTGTAAGGACTTTGCCTCTCATGTTGATTCTTCTAAGAGGAAGAAGGATCAGTACCATAAGCCTTTCAAAGAAGTGCCTATTGATATTCACGTTGCTGATCCTATTTTGCCTGCAGTTATATATGAACAGCCCCCTTTTCCTTCGAGAATAAGGGAGCACTCTTTTGTGACAGGCATCATAAATAAAAGTGAGAGAAGAACAGGTGAACCTGAGGACCAGATCAGAGTCGATCCTCAAGTTGCTATGGTTAAAGATTTAGTTACTAATGATGTTTCATATTCTATTATAAATTTTTGTGCTGTTTCAACTAACATTGTCACAACCAAGAATAAAAGCCCAATTTCAGGTACACCAGTTGTATCTGTTAAAATAGGAGATCACAATTATTACGGGCTATGTGATCTGGGATCGAGCGCTAGCGCGATTCCTTATTCACTTTATCAAGAGATCATGACTGAGATTTCACCTTGTGAGCTCGAAGAGATTGATGTTACTATTCATCTTGCAAACAAAGCTACTATCTCTCATATTGGGATTGTGAGAGATGTTGAAGTCCTATGCGGAAAGGTAAAGTATCCTACCGACTTTCTTGTACTTGGTTCAGTACAAGATAGTTTTTGTCCTATTATTTTTGGTAGACCTTTTCTCAGAACTTGTGGAGCTATTATAGATTGCAAGAAAGGTAAAGTTTCTGTTGAATTCAATGGTGAGCAGTATGAATTTAATTTTTCCAAGATTTCCAAGCAGCCTCGTGGTACTGAATTACCTAGTGATGATAAAATTATTGAAAGTATTGCTTCTATTGCTATTCCCCCTAATGATCCTTTGCAGAAATACATGGAGGACCACGAGAATGATACTCGTATGCAGGAAAGAAATGAAATTGATGAAATCTTCTTGAGACAACCTGCTATCCTGAAGCACAACCTTCCGGTTGAACCTTTAGGAATTCTATCCAAACCAAAAGAAGACCCGGTGTTTGATCTCAAACCTCTTCCCGATACACTCAAGTATGCTTATTTAGATGAAAACAAAATATATCCTGTTATTATCAACTCTAACCTTTCAGGATATGAAGAGGAGCGACTATTAGAAGTACTTCGTAAACACCGTGGTGCAATTGGCTATACCCTTGATGACCTTAAGGGAATTAGTCCATCTATCTGTCAACATACTATCAACCTCGAGCCCGATGCCAAACCTTTTGTTGACCATCAACGACGGTTGAACCCAAAGATGATGGATGTTGTGAGGGACGAAATCCTCAAGCTTCTAGCTGCAGGTATTATCTACCCTATAGCCGATAGTAAGTGGGTAAGTCCAGTTCATTGTGTTCCTAAGAAAGGAGGGACAACTGTAGTCCCTAATGATAAAAATGAACTAATACCTCAGAGAATTATTATTGGATATAGAATGTGTATTGATTACAGGAAGTTGAACAAGGCAACCAGGAAGGACCACTAGCCGCGGCCCTTTATTGATCAGATGATTGAGAGGCTGTCCAAAAACACCCACTTCTGCTATCTTGACGGGTACTCTGGCTTCTCTCAAATTCATGTTAACATCGCCGATCAAGAGAAGACCACTTTCACTTGTCCTTATGGTACTTATTCTTATAGACGTATGCCTTTTGGTTTATGCAATGCCCCTGCTACTTTTCAGAGATGTATGTCTGCAGTATTTCATGGTTTCTGTGAGGAGATTGTGGAAGTCTTCATGGACGATTTGTCTGTCTATGGAACTTACTTTGACCACTGTCTCCACAATCTTAATAAAGTTTTGCAGAGATGCGAGGCTACAAACTTAGTTCTAAACTAGGAAAAGTGCCACTTCATGGTTAACGAAGGGATCGTTCTTGGCCACAAGATTTCCGAGAGGGGAATTGAAGTGGACAAGGCGAAGATTGAAGCTATCGAAAGGATGCCCTATCCAAGGGACATTAAAGGTATTCGTAGTTTCCTCAGTCATGTCGGTTTCTATAGAAGATTTATTAAAAACTTTTCTAAGACCTCAAGACCCCTCACTAATCTTCTCTAGAAGGATGTTCCTTTTGTATTTGATGAAGATTGTAAGGAGGATTTTGAAGTTCTTAAGAAAGCTTTAATAACCGCTCCTATAGTACAACCGCCTGACTGGAATTTTCCCTTTGAAATTATGTGTGATGCTAGTGATTTTGCTGTTGGAGCTGTTTTAGGACAAAGGGTTGATAAAAAGTTGAATGTTATATATTAAGCTAGTAAGACACTTGATAGTGCTCAAAAGAACTATGCTACTACTGAGAGGGAATTCTTAGCAGTAGTGTTTGCTTGTGATAAGTTTAGACAGTATATTGTTGATTCTAAAGTTATTATTCATACTGACCATGCTGCCATTAAGTATCTTATGACGAAGAAGGATGCCAAACCAAGACTCATCAGATGGGTACTCCTTCTTCAAGAATTTTATTTGCAGATTGTTGATAGAAAAGGAGCAGACAACCCTGTAGCGGACAATCTTTCAAGGATGGAAGATATACCGCATGATCCCATCCCAGTCAACGACAGTTTTCCAGACGAACAACTTGCCATTGTTAAAGTACAATCTCTTTCCGATCCCTGGTTTGCAGATTATGCTAATTTTATCGTTGCAAAGTATTTGCCTCCAGTTTTAACATTTCAGCAAAGGAAGAAGTTCTTCCATGATTTGAGGCATTCCTTTTGGGATGACCCACATCTTTTCAAAGAAGGTCCAGACGGGATCGTGAGAAGATGCGTACCGGAACATGAGCAGAAGGACATTCTTAGGCAATGTCACGATAGTCCCTACGGAGGACATCACGCTGGTGAGAGGACCGCACATAAGGTTCTCCAATCAGGTTTTTATTGGCCTACTCTCTTTAAAGATGCTAGAAGTTATGTTTTAGCTTGTGATAAATGTCAGAGAGTTGGTAATATTAGTAGGAGGAATGAGATGCCTATGAATTACTCACTAGTGATTGAGCCTTTTGATTGCTGGGGTTTTGATTTTATGGGTCCTTTTCCTTCTTCACACAAGTACACTCATATATTAGTTGTTGTTGATTATGTAACCAAGTGGGTTGAAGTAATCCCCACTGAAAGTGCTGATCACAAAAAATCTTTGAAAATGCTCAAAGATGTAATTTTCCCTAGGTTTGGTGTACCCAGGTATCTCATGACTGATGGAGGATCACACTTCACGCATGGAGCTTTTAGAAAAGCTTTAGCCAAGTACGATTTCAATCATAGGATTGCGTCACCGTACCATCCTCAAACTAGTGGGCAAGTTGAGCTCACCAATAGAGAGATCAAGTTGATCTTGCAGAAGACATTTAACAGGAATAGGAAGGACTGGTCAAATAAGTTAGGAGATGCTTTGTGGGTGTATAGAACTGCTTACAAAAACCCCATGGGCATGTCCCCCTATAAAATGGTCTATGGCAAGGCTTGCCATTTGCCATTAGAGTTAGAGCACAAAGCTTTCTGGGCTGTTAGAGAGCTTAATGCTGACCCAAAGTTAGCTAGTGAAAAGCGTCTCATGAACTTGACTTCTCTAGATGAGTGGAGAAGTGAAGCTTACGAGAGCGCTAAAATGTTCAAGGAAAAGGTAAAGAAGTGGCATGACAGGAGGATTCTGAAACGTGAATTTAATGTTGGTGATAAAGTTTTATTGTTTAGATCCCGTTTCAGGTTTTCTCCAAGTAAACTACTTTCCAGGTGGGAAGGGCCATTTCATATTGAAGAAGTCTACCGGTCTGGTGCAATTAAGATTAACAATTTTGAAGGCACCAAACCTCAAGTTGTGAATGGGCAAAGACTCAAGCATTACATAGCGGGAGACCCCGTCAATGTTGATGTAAATATAATTCGCACAACAACTCATGAAGAACATGTTGAAGCCCTGTTTCAGACAGTGACAGAAGCAGAATAAGGAAAGGTATGTATTACGGTAAGGAAACATCGCGAACCGCCAAAAAAGTTCCATATTACGAGTTTTTGGAAAATTAGGAAAATTCGAGGCCTAAGTGGAGCCGGAGACGAGCTCCAGGGGGCCCGGGCGCCCCCCTGGCGCGCCCTACCCCCTGGCCGCGCCGGGAGGCCGCCTGGGCACCCAGAACTCCGTCTCCGACCCCACTTTGGCTCGTTACCTTCCTTTTGTTGCAGAAATTTTTTCTATATATTCACCCGGATTGTTCCGGCAACGTATCTCGCGATTTCTTGTGTTTTATTTTTGATCTGTTTCTGCCAGGGTAAAAAGCTATTGTTAGAGATGTCTTCTTGTGGCTCGAGTGGAGAGGACTTCATGGGACGGCGTCTACGTGAAGTTCAGAGAGACCTCAACCAAGGGAAATACATAGATTGGGCCACAGAAGAAGAAATCGCTGCAAGGCAAGCGGAGATGGAGCGCTCCGTGAGAAAAGAAGTCAAGATTATCACCGCCCAGCAACCAAGGGGTCCATCAACACAAGGAGGAAGATCAAGCAACCCCATCATGGTGGGGAGTGTCCAACCTTATTATGATCTTTCTCTTAACCTTTCAGGAACAGCCCCTACACTTGAAGATCAACGTACGATTTCTACCATCTCCGAAGCCTACCGCATCACCAATCAACTGTGTGAAGATTTCCGTGTACTAAAGGTGCAAGTGGAGATCTTGGAGAAGGAAAACCAAACCCTTCGTCGAGTCATCAAAGATTTGAAGAATCAACAAGAACAAGGATGAGGAGTAAATCTCCTCGGGTAATGGCATTCCCTCAGCTTGTTCCAAGCTTGGGGGAGTGCCCGGTATCTTAATCTTTATCTTAGTCTTTTAGAGTCAAGCAAAGTCGTATCATGTCTAGGAAGTTTATTATATGAAATAGGTGTTTGCATCGAGGTCTGTCACTCCGTCTGTGGAGAGATTGTAACCGTGAGTGTGGAGTCGTCTTTAATGGAATATTAATGAGAAGTCTATTGGTTCCTTCGCTGCACTCGGTATTCTCTCACGCAATCGGCATCATATGAAGATTCTTATGGGGAGTATTGACCTTATATCAGGTATGGCTTTGAAAACTTTATTTAATTTTGGCAAACATAGCTCTGGTCTTGACAACATGCATGTTTTCTCAAGTAGCGACATAGCCAAAACCTTTTTGTTATTATGCTTGAAGTGTTATGTTGACAAGGAAGACAACTTGATGTGTTATGCTTACCTTAATGTTTATGCCTTATATGTTTTGCATCTAAATCAGCATCAACTGTCTGTTCTCTCAAAGCCTTTGCTAGCCAAACTCATTGCCAAGTAGATTTCTGCTTGTGCATCCATACCCTGAAACCTTTACCTTCCTTGTGAGTCCATCATACCTTCCTATTCGTGGTATTCCCCTACCACTCCTATAAGTATAGAATTTATGTGTTATCCTTAAATGTTCAAAATCTTCTGTTTTGTGCCTCTTGTTTAGCTCATGAGGAAGTAGTAGGTAATTCATGATCTTCTCAAGTTGGACAAGTTTTATCCCGGGATTGCATGTTTAATCTGCAAACCCATAATACGAGGAGGAACTGGCATGGGTGCGCCCAGCTCGAAAGATAATATAACAAACAAACCCTCCTTCACGCTGGTCTATGAGAAATCAGAAACTTTGGCAGTGATAAACAAAGGAGATTAAGGGGATGTGATCGTCCTCACTTGGGAGCCGTTCCTCGAAACTTGTCCATCTTGAGAAGTAATTGAGCTATCTATTAGCATTCGTTGACAAACTATGCACCGTCCCAAAATCTATTTTTATTCTGTTTGATTTAAGGATAACACATGAGTTTTCCCTTCTTGCCTTTAAACAAGGCTCTCTTTCACCTTCGTGTTGAGTCAGTTTTCCCACTTCCTTCTTTTCCCTAAGAGAACAAACATTTGATGTTAATGAGGATTCATCCATATAGAGCTGCATTAAGTTTTGCCATGCCATATCCTGGTTGACATTATCTTTTGATAAGTAAGTTGTTTGTGAAAGCTTTTGCCTAGCAAGCATCTTCCTTTGTGTTAGCATTTGCACTTCATGACTATTAACATGTTCTTTCAAAAGCTTCAAATTGTTTTTAGTTGTCCTTTGACCAAGGTTATGTTTGCCATAATTTGATGAGCTTCCTCAGCCCTACTTCTGATTATAATTGTTATTACTTTCTCATGAGGGCCTTATGAGTTGAGGTTGTTGTTGAGGATGCTTGGGTTTGATGGAGAAACCTTGATGCTTCTTGTCCGTATTTTATTTATCAACACTTCACTCTCTAAACTTGTGGACATGTTTACCGAGTTCAGTATTCGCTTGAGGACAAGCGAGGTCTAAGCTTGGGGGAGTTGATACGTCCAAAATGCATCACCATTTTATATAGTAATTATTTCTTATTCATTGATATATTTCATGATATGATGCTATTCTTATGTTGTTTTGGCTTATTTTACACAGTTTACAAATTTCCGGTGCCGAAGCAGCAGACGCAGGATTCAGCGGTAAAAAGTGGACGCTGAGTTGCTAAAGAAGAACACCTCCAAATTATCTGAAAATCGACGGAGGCTGTTTTCCAGAAGGATAACGAAGGCACGCAAAAGAGCAACCAGAGGGGGGGGCACAGGGTGCCCAGGCGGCCACCTGGCGCGGCCCCATCTCTGGCCGCGCCGGGAGGGCGCCTGGGCCCCCTGGAGCTCTCCCGGCTCCCCCCTCTGGCCTATATACCCCTCGTCGCCCAAAAACCCTAAAAGGGGAGAGTTTCCGGAGTTCCGCTGCCGCTCCGTGGCGGAAACCTACAGAGAAGAAAAGCCATCTCTGGCGGGCAGATTCCGCCGGGGAGATCACCTCCAGGAAGGGGAGATCGTTGCCATCGTCATCACCATCGTCACGGGCATCATCGAGATCATCATCAACATCATCCCCACCATCAGCACCATCTCCATATTCATCCAATATTTTCTCACAATTGCAACTCGCGTTGTAATCCGTACTATCTATCCTCTCTACTCTATCGGTGTTGATTACTACCTTGTGGTGAATGCTATTGAGTTTTGTTGGAGAAATATTATTGTGTTCAGATTTTTTATCATCTATTTATCCCCACTGATCATGATCTCCTTTATGTCTTGTGAGTAGTTACTTTAGTTCTTGAGGACATGGGAGAAGTCTAGTTGCTAGTAGTCATATGATGTTGAACTAATATGTGTTGGTTGATATTTAAGTTGTGTTGTTATTTTCCTAGTGGTGTTGTGTGAGTCGAACACTCAACACTTCGCCTTATCAAGGACCTAGGGGAATGCATTGTGTTTAAAGAATGCTTACGGTGGGTTGCCGGAGTGACAGAAACCTGAACCCCAGTTTGCACGCTTTTGCACAAGGGAACAATGGATCACCGATCGTATTGCTATGGTTAGGCTTTTGCCTTAATTACTATCTTGTATTTGCGGATGCTTGCAAGGAGTTTAATCATAAGAGTGCATTCATCTTAGTCTAGAGGGTGCACTAGCATAGATCCACCCACCAAACACTTATCAACCCAGCACATAGTACCGATACGGAATATGGCGAAAGCACATGATTACCTCTCCCGTGTGTCCTCAAGAACACTATAGCTTTTATAAGTTCAGTTGCTAGGCCTCTCCTTTGCTCAAAAAGGATTGGGACACTCGTTACTCTCCAGTATCTTTTACTTTGCTAGTCTTTACTATCCTGTTGCTTATACCAAGAAAATCCCTAAAAAGTTATCTTTCAGTGCTTGCAGTTATCTCCTTACCAAAGTCACTTGCTACTACCTTCTTCTCCTCGTTGGGTTCGACACTCTTACTTATCGAAAACACTGCAATAGATCCCATTATGTCGTGGGTCATCTTATGCCGGTTGTATGAGATGTTGTATCCTTGTATCTGTAATGTTGTGATATCATGTTGGAAATCCGGGGCATATGACTATGTCATATGTCGCGGTGGGACCGATATGTGCTTCGTCCCAGGATCTGGATGGAAACATCTAGATCTGGAACAGTACCGCATATCGGGCCTTACAACTTGGTATCAGAGCCTTACCGACCGTAGGATCCCTTTTCTGGCCGAAGTCGAGTCTAGACAAAACTATTTTGTAGTTACTAAGTTAGTTATCGGAGAGTAAGATTCTTTTTACTCCTTATCCTTGCTCTGGTCAGGAAAAGTGTCGTAAGTGTTTAAATTCTTATCTTATCCCCTTCAAAACTCTAGGATATTGAGTGTGTGGAGTATCAGAACCGTTACAATGCCTTGTTTGCAGCGTATTGTCTCGATTCCGATCTCAGGTTTGGGAATTCCTGTAGTACCTTTAGCTTCTCCGATTTTGGGTATCATCTGGGTCATCCATTGTCATCCCTCCTTTTGCCCGACTTTTTTATGACTTGCGTCGAAAATCACTATCCCTTGATCTGGTTTTCGTTGTCATTCCTCCTCTTGACACCGACGGTTTCGTATTTTCGACGATGTCGTCTCTCTGCGAAAACTTTCTCGATGGAAGTTCGACGTCGACATGTGGCAGAGTCCCTTGTTGGTGGTTTTGAAGATCATCGAATCTCTTCTCTCCCCCTTCCCCTGGATCGTCCAGGATCTCGGGACGAGATCCCGTGTTGGTGTTGTTGTATTGTAACAGCCCAGATTTCACAAAAATTAAATTTTTTGTTTTCGGTGTGAATTGTTTGATTGTCTGATTTGTTTGCGGTGTTTGCATCCCCGATTTATAGATCGTCGATTATTTTCCCCCTCTTATCTCGTATCGGACAGAGACCGACCCTTTCCACCCTGACACTCGACCTTTGCGACACCGGGTTTCACCCGATCACCGTCGCGAAAACCGCACGAGACCAGCCGCAACCAATGGAACAAAAAACCCCGTTTAATAACTAAACGGGATATTTTTATAGCGCGTCGGAAACTGTTCTCAGAATGGTTCCAGCATGAGGTGAACATCGCCGGCTCGACGCGCTGATCGTGCAGTTCAAAGTTTTACCCGAATCGGAGGTCTTGCGGACCCTCGGCGGTCAGAAACGTAAACACCGCGCGCGAGAGAGAAAAACCGGGGATTTTTTTGCAAAATGCCAGCCACCTCGGCTATATAAAGACCACCACACTCCCACCCTTTTCTAGGGTTTCCCTAGCCACAAAATTGCAGCCACCCCCTCACAATAGCCCAATTTTCGCATTTTAGCCTTTTTGCCCAAAAATCCTAGACCCCTGCGATCTGGACCGTCGGATCGCCCGATCCAACGGCCCAGGGAGCTCCCACCTCCACCTTCTCTCTCCTCTCTCTCCAGCACCCGAGCTCTCCGCCGCACGTGTGGAGGCCGCCGCCGGCCGGCACCGCGCTGCCCCGGGTCGCCTCCTCTCGCGCTGCCTCCATCTCCTATCCTCCCCGCGCTCTCTCACCTCCTTCCTTCTCTGCCGCATGCCGCCGCTCGCCAAGGAAGTCGCCGCCGGCCGCCATGGCGCCATGGCCGACCTCGGGAACACGTCGTCGTGCTGCCTCAAGCCGCCGTCGGCCAGATCCGTTCCGGATCCGGGCGGATCCGCCATCTCCCGTCTCCTCCATGGCCGTTTCGGCCTCCTCCCATGGCCCTCCGGCGAGGGAGCCACCTGGAACCTCCGGCGGCGCTGTCAACCCCGTCCGGGAGAAGCCGCAGCCCCAACCGCCCTGCCAGCTGGGCCCGACGCGGTGCAGCCAAGGGCGGCCCAGTGTCCAGCCGGCCAGCCACGGCCCAACATGCCACGCGTACGGCCCACGTGCCAAGCGCGGCCCAGATTCAGCTGCCGCCAGTTGGGCTCGGCCCACTAAGGTGAGCCCTTCTTTGTTTTCTTTTTATTTATTTTCCTGCTAGTTGGGCTCGGCCCAGCTCTGTTTTGGCCCGTGTAGCCAAAAGGGTTGCGATCGTCTTTTCACTTAGGGAAGAGGTAAGGATAACATCCAGCTCCTTCCCTCCCTGTCAAGCTGACCAAAACTCTCTGGGTACCCCGTGTGCACGGGGTGTACTCTGCGCACGGGGCCCCCGTGCCGACATGCCTTGACCCCCCGTGTGCACGGGGTTATGCGGCTCGGCTGGGGTTATCAGGCGCGGGGGTGGGGAGGCAGTTTTCTTCCTCCTCATTACCTTCCCCCATGCCCCTGGTCCTCCTGCCGCCGCAGCCGTCGCCTTGGAGCTCTCGGGCGGTCCCCTCCGGCCAAGCTCCGACCTCCCTCCGCCCCCGGACTCCATGGACTCTCCCGGTACAGATCTCCTCTTCCCCCTCTCGTTTTGCTGGTCAAAATCGTAGGGAAGTGGTTCTTTCCCAAATCCATGGAATGTGGCTCTTGTTTCTTGTGCCAGTCCCTAGATCTGTAGTAGTTCTGGCCTAGGGGAGACCTCCTTAGTCCGTCCCTCCCCTCCTCGCGAGGTTTGAGCGAAGACTGGGAGGACCCCGTGCCCACGGGGTGTACCCTGCGCACGGGACCCCCGTGCCCACGGGCCCTTGGCCCCGTGCGCACGGGCCCTCCAGGCAGAACCACTTCAGCTCTATGTCCTGGCACTGTCCGTTATCCATTTTCTCTGAGCATTGGCACATGTCCTTTTCTATCATCTGTAGATTCCCCGGACCGGTCATTGGTGTTCATTTGTCGCAAGCGTGCTAAGTCCGGAGATGACACTGTTGCTCCTCGTCAGCAGCCGACAGTCGGACAGGGTGAGGGTTCCCGTGGTGGTGGCCGTCCTCGGCGCCTTGCCTCCACCAGGGAGACCATTGTTGAAGACAGTACCAGCTATGAGGAGTCTGATTCTGAAGATGCATATCAGCCTCCTGCTCGTGAGGCGTCTGTGCAGTCTGGATTCGTGGATGAAGATGAAGAGGATGAGGAGAGCTCGAGTGCCGGTGAGCATCCGATTCCCGATGGACGGAATGTGGCTCACCTCCCGATCACCGAATGCACTCAGCCAGAGTATTGGACTTTTCGTCAGCAGGATCCATATGTGGCTGCCTCAGAGATCGGCATGGACCCAAGATTCCGCAACTTGTACCAGCTCCGCATATTCAATGAGTTGATGAAGACCAAGGTGAAGAAGTTTGCTCCCCAGAAGCAGATTAATGTGGAGCACCTGCGGGATAATTCCCATATCTATCCCGGGGTGTATGATGCTCTTGGTAGGCTGGGGATTCTTCCCTTCTGTCAGTTCACGCACAAGTACAATGAGGATCTTGTCATGCAGTTCTTTGCCACAGTATATTTTGTGCAGGATGAGGCTCGTACTATGCGGTGGATGTCTGGCACGGCTGTGTGTTCGTCTCCTATCTCCAAGTTTAGCGAGATTCTTCCTTACCAGTTCTTTGTTGATCCTTACCCCGACTTTGAGAGGGTGTCTAAGACAGGGCGAGACAAGGATGAGATTGCATTTGCATACAAGCAGGAGAAGTCTTTTGTCACTGGTTTCATCAAGGATCTGCAGCCCACCTATGATACTCTTCCTCACATCCTTCGGTATACTCTTACACCGAAGGCGGGTGACTCTCACCATCTATGTTCCTCTATGTTT
Source organism: Bromus sterilis (assembly GCA_950022295.1). NCBI lineage: Eukaryota > Viridiplantae > Streptophyta > Magnoliopsida > Poales > Poaceae > Bromus > Bromus sterilis. The sequence goes on along the minus strand of OX465599.1, from coordinate 273,085,263 downwards.
GATATCTTTTTGATGGTGAAGGACCGCAGGAAAGTGGATGTTCTGGACACGATGTTCTTTGAGATCCGTGAGTGTGTCCGTCTGAGGAAGTCTTTGATCTATGCTCCATTCATTCAGGCATTGATTGAGTCTATGTGCCCTGCCCATTTCATTCCTACATCACAGTACCCAGTCAGTGTGCTCAAGAGAGATCTGAACTGGAAGCCGCCTGCTCCTGCTCCCTATGACGCGCCCAAGGTGGGGTGCAACCCGAGGCCCGAGGACCTTTCTACCTTCACTCCGGGCGCTTCCTCCTCTTCTAGGCTCCCTCGTCGGAGGGCTCCTCCTGTTGGTGATGATGCTCCTTCTGCCTTCACACGCCACGAGAAGAAGACCCTTTTCAAGACCATCAGCAACATGTTCAAGATGTGTCAGTCCATCCAGAAGAAGCAGCTCAGGGGCAGCAACCGCGCCAAGGCGGAGCAGCGTGCCTCCAAGGCACGTCAGGCCCAGCAGTCAGACATTCCATCTCAGCCCGGTCCTGAGGACCAGGACAGTTAGCTCACTGGATACTCCTTTCCCATGGCCAACTGGCGCTTTGATGATGAGGATGATGCTTCGAGCCAGCCACCGGTCATCTAGTGACGATAGCATCACCTTTTCCCTTTTTGGTGTCTTGATGCCAAAGGGGGAGAAGAGTTCTATTTAGGATTCGTCTGTCTGGTTAGGTTGCAAGCCATAGTGAGACCTTGTTCGTGTGTTTATGTTGGCTTGTGGTACTTTCAGTTTTTTATTTCCCTTTCCAGTACTTGTGTGGATGTGAGCCACTTTATCCCATTATGTGTGAGACTATGTGAGTTTCTGCTATCTATGTCATGATATTTCATATGCCTAGTTGCATGTTTTTTATATCATGCCATCGTCATTCATAGTCTTGCATGATTGTTTAGCTCACATTCTCATTTTCCTCATGTGGTCTATACTTGTCTTATGTCTTATATCTTGAGATCACATGAGGTTCTTGTGCAATGATTATTTTAGTTCATATGCTTCTCTCATATCATTGCACTTGACTATCTATATAGGGGGAGACCTTTGTTGTATGTGTATTGCATTCAAAAGCAAACACTATTATATGCATACATCTAGGGGGAGCCTTCTATGCTAAATAGTTGTTCATGGCATATTTAACTTGGGCATTTTATTGCCATGCTCTAACCATATTGTCATCAATTCACCAAAAAGGGGGAGATTGAAAGTGCATTTACTCCTAAATGGTGTTTTGGTATTATGACAATGTGGTTAGTGGGACTAATGACAAGTGTTAAAGATTTATCTCAGATCATCTGTCTCAAGGAGGGTTATTTATTCTGGAGGATGATTGGCCCCGCTTAAAAAAGATAAAAGGCGTGGTGTTTCTCCCGTGACTCGAAGGATTATTTTTGGTTTGATTTGAGTCATAGGATCACCGCACTATTAAGAGGGGTCAACGAGATAGAGCATGTGTGGGAACACTTTTTCCTTATCAAAAGAAGCCATCCACAGATCTCTCCGGAAGGTGTCCATATATGTGTGCAAGAAATGGGCCTCACAGTGGTGTGATCAACAAGTTCCTGATCACCCTGTGTGCACGGGGTCTTTGACCCCCGTGCGCACGGGGTGCTCAGTAACTCTCTGAGTAGCCTGTGTGCACGGGTTCTCTGACCCCCGTGCACACGGGGTGGTCGGCTGCTCTCTGAGTAGCCCGTGCACACGGGGCTGACTTAGCCCGTGCGCACGGGGGTCACACGGCTGGATTTCCCCTCCCCACCCCTTGCACTATATAAGTCTCCTTGTTCCACCTCCAACCCTAATCTTTTTCCCCTTGCTTGAGTGTAACAGCCCAGATTTCACAAAAAATTTTGTTTTCGGTGTGAATTGTTTGATTGTCTGATTTTTTTGCGGTGTTTGCATCCCCGATCTATCGATCGGTGATTATTTTCCCCCTCTTATCTCGTACCGGATGGAGACCGACCCTTGCCACCTTGACACTCGACCTTTGCGACACCGGGTTTCACCCGAGCTCCGTCGCGAAAACCACACGAGACCAGCTGCAGCCAACGGAACGAAAAACCCCGTTTAATAAGTAAACGATATATTTTTATAGCGCGCCGGAAAGTGTTCTCGGAACGGTTCCAGCGCTAGGTGAACGCCGTCGGCTCGACGTGCTGATCGTGCAGTTCGAAGTTTTACCCGAATCGGAGGTCCTGCGGACCCCCGGTGGTCAGAAACGTAAACACCGCGCGCGCGAGAGAAAAACCGGGGATGTTTTTGCAAACTGCCAGCCACCTGGGCTATATAAAGACCACCACACTCCCGCCCCTTTCTAGGGTTTCCCTAGCCACAAAATTGCAGCCACCCCCTCCACTTTGCCCCAAAAATACCCCATTTTCGCAGTTAGCCCATTTTTTTCCCAAAACCTAGCCAGATCCATCCTGGACCGTCAGATCTCGCGATCCGACGACCCAGGGAGATCCCCACCTACCCCCCCTCTTCTCTCCTCACGCAGCACCCCGCCGCCGCACCCGAGGCCGCCGCGCCGCCGCGCTTGCCTCCTGCCGGCCGCCGTTCGCCGCACCACCTAGTCGCACCTCTCCCCGCCGGCACCCCTCTCCTCTCTTCCCTCTCCTCCCTGACCTCCCTCTCTCCTAATTCCTCCTCCTCCTCTCTCTCTCTCTCTCACAGGGGCGTCGCCGTGCCTTGGGAGGCCAACCCGAGCTCTCCGCCGGCCCAGAGCTCCTCTACGCGCCCCCTAGCTCGCTGCTGCCCCGGATCCACCGCGTCTCCGCCGCTGCGCCGCTCGGCGTCCACCTCTACTCGCCGGAGGGCGAGCTCCGTCACCGCCGCCGGCATCCTCCAGCCGGTCGGGAACGGGGAGCCGAGTCAGCTCTCCAACCGCCGTGGCTGGGCCGGCCTGGCTCTAGCGGCCCGGTCCACCAGCCTCGCGGCCCAGGCGCCCCCTGGCCCAGCAACTCCACAGCCCAGAATCCGCCAGCCTCATGGGCCAGCCCATGGGTGAGGCTCCTCTGTTTTTTTTGTTCCTTTGTTTTTTTCCTTTTATCAAATTTCTGCTAAGTCTTTTAATATGTGCTGTTGATGTTGTTTCGTAACGTAATTTGCGAGTAATCGGTAGCCCGGATCACGTTGCGTCCAAAAGGAAAATTTCTTAGAATTGTGTGTACTTCAGTTCATCTTTTGTGAGCATTTTGATTTAAGGCCATTTTGATGTTGTTAATCTGTGTTGAAGTGGGCATCAGGCTGTTAACTGCTAATTTTTCTAGTTAAGTGTTGCTGTTATTATTTTATTGCAAGTTTGCATGATGATTGTGACACATCCATGAGGCCTATTGCATTGATTCTTTTTGCATATTGTTAAGCATCATATCTACTTTCATTATATGTATTGCATTGTCCTGATATGCTTGCTGGTCATCTAGTTATTGAGATCCAAAGTTGATATGCCACTGTTTTTGACAGCCACCTCTGTTTTTCACTAAGTCTGTAACGTTCCGATGCCATGTTGCATGATTAATATCTTTTGATCTATGATGCCTATGACCTTGATTCTTTTTTGTACCTGATCATCATCATGTCTACTTCATGCTCATATATTGCTATGTCATGTTGCTGCACTTTTGCATATAGTTTTGCTCCTGTTTATACAACATAAAAATAACAGTTTCTGCCTTGTTTTCCTGATTTTCACTAAGTCCTTGACCAGTAATGTTTTATTGCATTTTGCTTGGGCTATAACTAGTTGTTCATGATGCCTTTTTGTATGATTATTTTTTCCATGCCTTCCTTTCCATTTCTACTTTAGTTGCATATCATTTGTGAGCATGTTTGCATTCATTATCCTGTTTATGCATTGCTCTAAAGTGTGCTTCCCGATGTTGGCAGATTGTGCCCGTAACTTGTTTTGCTTGTATCTTTTTAACCGTAACTCCGTTTGGAATGTTCTTTATATGTAACTTGATTAGTTTTTCGTGTACTTTGTGTTTATGCTATTGTTTTCTGCTGTTAACCAACCTAAAATATGGTTTAGGGAAGAACAATACCAAATCTTTTAATTGTTGTGGGGTACTTAGTGTTATGCCATGTTTAGGTTGTGCCTCACTTAAATTGACTAGCATAGATAGTTTCCTTTATGCTTCACCTCTTGTCATGTTTGTGTGCTATGCCATGCTTGAGTGATATGACATGTTAATAACCTTTGCTCACCTTGTGTAGCTAAACAACTTGAACCTTTCCAAATGTGCGGTATCGTCGTGTGTGACGAGTACTCCACTTAACCTGTTAGTAACCGCTCTCGACGGTAGGTGCGATGTCTCGTGTTGCCTCCTTGTTGATGCTTGCTCGTGTTTTCTTCATAGTAATAGATGCTTCTCGTTGATTGCTTTCTAGTGTTTATCATCTTGTGTGCTTTCGCGGGTACCTCTCGGAGACGATGCGAGCTTGCGATCAACTACACCTTCGGAACCCGACTATCAACAGGCAAGGACTATGCATTACTTATGATCCATTCTATTTCAACCAGCGGTTTGCATGCTAGTATAGGATAGGTTCGATGTTTGATCCTACCACATGTTTACAGCCTCTTTCAAACCGATACAACCATGTCCCCTCCCAGCAAACCATGTACTGCTATGTTACTGTTGCTCGTAGCTCAGCCCCTGCTTAGTGTGCATGCTTAGGATGCTACGATGTTACCCTGTTACTCCTTGGTTTGGGCTATCACATTATTATATTGTTGTTGATGATATGATTATTATAATGTTGACTATATTCAACGAAGGATGGAAGGTCTAGGCTATCCCGCCCCGACGCTTTGTTCCATTCGAGTCACCTAGGACCCGAGTTCCGGGTATTGGTTTTAATACTGAGCGTGCCTAACCCCGTGTGGGATTTTATGGGGTCCCCTCTTCTTACCTACCTAGCTCCAAACATTTCTAGAGGTGGCCCAAGCTGATTTACCATTTGAAACCGTGTGTGTGCTTGGTTGGGCCCCCAACAGTTTTAAAACAACTCGGGTCAGCGGAGACAGAGTTCCTCTGTTGGTCCACTCTGGTGAGCTAGGGAAGTCCCCTATTATATAGGTGAGACTAACCCCGACCTTAGCCATACGGAAGAGTCCGATCCGAGGGCGCGGCCGGCTCTTGGATTGGGTGTTGACTCCCCGGGTGTGACGCCCCCAAAATCAATCCGTGTACAGTAATCATACACGCAGGGTACACGACTGAGATTAGGGTGCCACGGTGAGAATATCACAGCACAAAACTAAACACAAAAGGATAAACCAATATGTTACAATAAAGGGGGTCACGCGGACCCGAATACATAAGTTATACAAGCCATAATATCTGAGTACAGACATAGTTAGTCAAGTTTTGCCTTAAGAAGGCTAGCACAAATAACATCAGAGATACAGATCGAAAAGGCAAGGCCTCCTGCCTGGGAGCCTCCGAAACTACTCCTGGTCCTGGTCAGCGGGGGTCTCGACGTAGTAGTATCCGCCTCCGGGGTACTCCTGCTCCTGGGCTCCAACGTCGACTGCAGCGGCCGATCAGGCAAAGCGAAAAAGGGGAAATAAAGCAAAGGTGAGTATCTAGTATACTCGCGAGTCTTACGTCCGCTACTAAGCATTATGCATTGTATCAACGGAAAGAAGAGGCTGTATATAGTGGACTGCAAGATAGAAATCAGAATAAGGGTAAGAAGCTAGGCCTATCGAAGACTAGCATCTTCTGACGATGTCTTGCAGCATGAGGTAAGAATCGGCCAACAGTTTATATAAAGCAATAAAGTAACAACGAAGCAGAAGTTGCTGCAACATTGTATAATATAAGTTGTAATGATTAACAATAATAATAATGCCTCTGAGTTCACCTCCTCGACATCCCCGCGAGGAAGAAAACCCGGAACCATACAGTTTAATAATAATAGTTTCTAGTGGTAAGATCCAGCTTCAGCATAAAGCGTCCAGACGTGGTTCTTGCACGTTCAGACGTGGTTGTTGCACCTGAACTTCAAGTTCACTACAATAGGCTTTGCGGCTTAAGGCATCGGCCACCACATTAGCTTTGCCAGGGGTGTAAGAAATTCCCATGTCGTAGTCGGCTATTGTCTCGAGCCATCTCTGTTGGCGGAGATTCAGGTTGGGTTGAGTAAACAGGTACTTCAGGCTTTGGTGGTCGGTGAAGATCTCGCAACGATTACCGACGAGGTAATGTCGCCACAGCTTCAATGCATAAATTACTGCTGCCAATTCGAGATCATGAGTTGGATAGTTTTCTTCGTGAGCACGCAACTGACGAGAGCCATAAGCAATCACTTTGCGCTCTTGCATTAGGACACAGCCTAATCCTTGACGAGATGCGTCGCAATATATCACAAAGTCCTTCTGAGTATCAGGCGGAGCAAGCACTGGGGGAGAAGTGAGCTTGTCCTTGAGAGCTTGAAAACTTTCCTGACATTTATCTGTCCACTCAAACTTGACGCCTTTGTGCAGCAGGTTAGTCAGAGGCCTGGCAATCTTGGAGAAGTTCTCAACAAAACGGCGGCAATAGCTGGCAAGGCCGAGGAAACTTCGGACTTGCTTGACAGTCCTGGGCGGAGTCCAGTCAAGAATAGCCTGAATACGTTCGGGGTTGACGGCAACACCATCCTTGGAAATCACATGACCAAGGTAGGTTACTTCGGGAAGCCAGAACTCACACTTAGAATACTTAGCATAGAGTTTGTGTTCTCGAAGCTTTTCAAGTATAAGGCGAAGATGTTCAGCATGTTCTGCATCGGTCTTGGAGTAAATCAATATATCATCCAGATAAACCACGACGAACTTGTCGAGGTATTCCATGAATATATAATTCATCAATCTGGAGAAGGTGGCTGGTGCATTTGTCAAGCCAAAGGACATGACAGTGTACTCGTATGACCCATAGCGAGTAATGAATGCAGTCTTCGGGATGTCCTCATCACGGACCCGGATCTGATGGTAACCCAACCTTAAGTCGAGTTTTGAAAATACCGTGGATCCAGCAAGTTGATCATAAAGATCATTGATCCGGGGGAGGGGGTACTTGTTCTGTATCGTGGCCTGGTTGATAGGTCGGTAATCTTGGACCAAACGGTTCGTGCCATCACTCTTCTTGACAAAGAGCGAAGGTGCCCCCCAAGCAGAGGAACTTGGACGGATGAAGCCTTTCTCAAGGGCCGTGTCAATCTCCTTCTTCAATTCAAGGAGGTGGTGAGGTGGCATCTTATATGGGCGCTTGGCAATAGGGACGGTGCCAGGCTTCAAGTCGATGACGAATTCAACTTCTCTGATCGGGGGTATCCCCGACAGTTCTTCTGGGAATACGTCGGTAAAATCACAAACGATTGGGACTTTCTCAATCCCTTCGAGAGGTGCGACATTCAAGGCATTCAGAGCATATATACGAGCTTCGGCATTCATCGACACAATGGCAGTGTGACTCAAAATCGCGCCAGAAGGATGAAAAAGTTGGATGACCTTGGTGCCACAATAAAGTGCGGCATTGTGGGTTTTTAGCCAATCCATGCCAAGGATAAGGTCGATGGTGGAGGTTTTCAGAATGTGTGGAGAAACCATGAACTCAAATCTTTCAATCTCGACAGTGAGGTTAGGTGCAACCATGTCGACACGACACTGGGTACCGGGAGTCCGGACTATTAAGGGGGTATGCATCTTTTCGTGGTAAATTCCATGCTTAGAAGCAAATGCTCCAGACATAAATGAATGCGATGCTCCTGTATCAAATAAAACAGTAGCAGGTAATGAGTTAACGAGGAGTGTACCCATCACAGTAGCGGGCTGTTCCTGAGCTGCCTCAACATCAATGTTGTAAGCATGGCCACGAGCATGAGGGTTTGACCCAGTATTATAGTTGAGGGTCCCATTGTTGCCACGACCATTTCCGCGGCCAGCAGGGTGAACTACCAGTTGATTCTGTCGCTGAGGGCAGTCTCGGGAAATATGGCCTGGCTGACGGCACTTGAAACACAGGCCATCTTGAGGACGGAGGGGTGCAGTCTCACTCTTCGGCTGTCTCGGCGGGGGCGGAGGCAGACGGGGTGCAACATACGACGGCCTTGCTGCAGGGGCAGTTGGACGAAACACACTGTGTGGAAGCCAAACGCGCTGCTTCTGTGCTGTGCCCGAAGATGAGCCAGCATCACGGGGGCGCTTCGGCGAACCACCGAACTTAAGCTGAGCGGTCTCCAGAGTGATAGTCTGATTCACCATGGTGGCGAAGTCGGGGAAGACGTGCAAAGCCAGTGCAAGCTGGAGATCTGGGTTGAGTCCATCACGGAACTTCTCTTGCCTACTTGCATCATTGGGGAGGTCACTTGCAGCATAGCGGGAGAGGCGGAGAAATTCCCTCTGGTATGCCTCGACAGTTTTGTTGCCCTGAACGAGGTTGCGGAACTCGGCTTTCATACGGTTCATAATCGCCTGGGGGACATAACGAGCACGGAAGGCAGTCTTGAAGTCATTCCAGGTGACGAAAGTCCCTTCAGCTAGCGAGCCCTTGTAAGTGTCCCACCACTGAGCAGCGGGACCACGCAGGAAATAGGACGCGAAGGTGACATAATCAGCAACGCTCACATTAGCGAACTCCAGCTGACGAGTGATGTCACGAAGCCAATCATCGGCATCCAGCGGCTGCTCCGGCTGGTGGAAGAGAGGGGGATTGAGACGCATGAAATCCCGCAGAGTAACCACAGGCGGTTGGTTCTGGTGCTGGTTCTGGTTCTGATTCTGATTCTGGAGCTGATCTATGACTCCTTGCATAAAAACTTGGTTCATCTGAAACTGCTGCATCATCGCGGCCATGTAGTCCGGCGGCGGAGGTGGATCGTTGGCACCACGACCACGACCAGCCATCCTGCTAGAATTTAACAGGGGTATTTCAGCGATGAACATCTTAACGAAATACCGGAAACAAGTAAGAGGTAAAGCGACAACAAAGAGGAGGCGCGGATATATAGGAGTAGTCATATAAGACATACACATCCACACATAGAATCAATCGAAAATCGGGCAGCGTAACGTCGTAGAAATTAAGGAAAAAGGACACACTAGGCGGCGCGCAGACCGCGGTAAGGATTACACGACGCGACATAGATTCCACTATGTCAATCACGCCGCAAGAAAACTGTTAGCCACAGGAGTTGATGCCAGAGAACGCGCGGCCTGCCCAGAATGAGAATGGGATCCGCGGTCTGGGATCTGGCGTACGACGCCTGCGACACGACTCAATCAATGGGGGGAAGCACCAAAAACGTCGGGTGGAATCAAGAGAACGTGATCCTAATGTCAGATTTTGTAGAACTTACCAGCAAGGATAAGAGAGCAGATTCCCAGAGCATAGGTAAGGAGAAAAGGATCCTAATACCATAGATATCACACGTAGTGACATCGATGTGGGCCCGTAAGCCAAATATTAAGTTAGCAAAATAGTTTTTCAAAGTCTAGACTCAACTTCGACCAGGTAGTGGTAGGGTGGCTTCCTACAGGCAGTCGGCTCTGATACCAACTTGTGACGCCCCCAAAATCAATCCGTGTACAGTAATCATACACGCAGGGTACACGACTGAGATTAGGGTGCCACGGTGAGAATATCACAGCACAACACTAAACACAAAAGGATAAACCAATATGTTACAATAAAGGGGGTCACGCGGACCCGAATACATAAGTTATACAAGCCATAATATCTGAGTACAGACATAGTTAGTCAAGTTTTGCCTTAAGAAGGCTAGCACAAATAACATCAGAGATACAGATCGAAAAGGCAAGGCCTCCTGCCTGGGAGCCTCCGAAACTACTCCTGGTCCTGGTCAGCGGGGGTCTCGACGTAGTAGTATCCGCCTCCGGGGTACTCCTGCTCCTGGGCTCCAACGTCGACTGCAGCGGCCGATCAGGCAAAGCGAAAAAGGGGAAATAAAGCAAAGGTGAGTATCTAGTATACCCGCGAGTCTTACGTCCGCTACTAAGCATTATGCATTGTATCAACGGAAAGAAGAGGCTGTATATAGTGGACTGCAAGATAGAAATCAGAATAAGGGTAAGAAGCTAGGCCTATCGAAGACTAGCATCTTCTGACGATGTCTTGCAGCATGAGGTAAGAATCGGCCAACAGTTTATATAAAGCAATAAAGTAACAACGAAGCAGAAGTTGCTGCAACATTGTATAATATAAGTTGTAATGATTAACAATAATAATAATGCCTCTGAGTTCACCTCCTCGACATCCCCGCGAGGAAGAAAACCCGGAACCATACAGTTTAATAATAATAGTTTCTAGTGGTAAGATCCAGCTTCAGCATAAAGCGTCCTGTTACCGTGGACACGGCTATTCGAATAGATTAAACTCCCTGCAGGGGTGCACTACTGTTCAGCCTGCACGCTCGGATCTCCAGGGTGGCGTGAACCTTGTTAGGGAACGCCCCACCGAGGCTATCCGACACGACGCAGCCCATCCTAGGCTCAACAGAGAGGCCATCCACCGGACTATATCCTATGCGCCAAGGGGTCTAGGTCCCTCACCCTTGCACGCTCCTGCACGGTGCGAGTCTGGCCGGTGAAGCAAAAGCAAATCCAAACACACCTGCTGCAGCAAAAGACAAGACCACTTCCCGGCGATCAGGCCGCAGTACTGCTGACGTCTGAAGAGCTTTCGGACAAACTACGACGCGGAGGGCCCACACCGTAATCCCACGTGTAGGTAGTGCGTACAGACCAACGGGCCTCTCAAGTCATCCGCCGAACCATTTAGCATTTTAATTAACCTGCGTGACAACCGTTATCGTTGCCTCGACTTAACCGACCCGCGGTCAACGACAGCAGTCAGGACCACCAGTACATCGGTGCCTGCCCTGTCGTCCCACCAAGTCACTGCGGTTACCAACAAGGTGAACCGTCTCCTTACCTTGTCTCGCGTGTGCTCTTGGTAGAGCTCGACTTTCGCGTGGTTTGGTAACTCTCGCGAGATACGAGCAGGGGACAAGCACGCCAGTAACGTCGGTCGTACCCTCCCTGTCGTTCCTGACGATATACCTCTCGCGGGCACCGTTGGGTCGCCCGACTTCTTACCTTAAGGACAACCGCTGTTCAGGACCCTATGGCGGCAAGACAAAGCCAGCCTCGAGTGGAGTACAAGGATTACTCCTTGATAGCTCACACTTGAGGTGACTAGGCATAACCCAGATAGAGGCCTTTGGCGGTGTCTGCTTGGTACCGTACCTGTGCAGTTGTATATATTGTATTCGTGTTCACTCCCCTGAGTGATCACGCCCGCTATCTAGTCCTAGCTAACAATACGCAGGGTTCACTGCTGAATATATGCATAATTATAATAGGCAGCATAGGATAAGAAAGGTACATCAAGGGGCGACAAAATCAGGCTATGCAATTTAATAGGAGTATAACGTAGCAGCAGCAGTAACAATGCCTAGTGCAAGAAATGTACGGAAAGGTAGACGATATCTGGGGAAGAGAATGGCTCTGCTTGCCTGCAAGCTCGACGGTAGGGGTAGGATCGTCGACGAAGTAGTCGTACTCAGCAGCGGTGTAGTCGGCGGTAGCAGCGGGGTCTACCGGAGATTAAGGGGGGGGGAGGAAACAGTAAATGCACAGCAATAATATACAAACATATGCATGACATGATAGATGGAATGTTAACGGTGTTCTAACGCAGTACGATGTATCAGGCTCAGAGCGGGAATTCATCCGGGGATGAACTACCGGCTCCGGGTGATTACCGGACAGGGCGAACGGAGGGGGAAGGATCAAGCCGGAGGTGTCGTGGGTACCGTACAAACATAAGGGGGGTGTATCCGTGTTAGTTGAACCATTCCGGACAACTTTCGTGTTCGGAATAAATCCATCCGGGTACTTTTTATCGGTACCGGAAATTATCGACAGACAACCCGGAGGGGGGAATGTCGATGATCGGTGTGTTAGGGGGGTGTGGTAGACATACGGATCGCGTATCCGTATTCTTTATATTTTTCTGATCAACTTTCATGTATAAAGTTTTTGAATCTGAGCTACGGATTAAAAGATATTGATTTTATAAATTTTAATCATTTTTAAAACATTAAAAATCCTTTTCTATTTAATAATTCTTTTATTAATTATTAAATCAATTAATAATTCATTTTAATTAACTGACCAGTGGGTCCCACTGGTCAGTGACACAGTTAACAAATAAATTAATTAAATCTAATTAATCCAGTGGGGCCTACATGTCATACTCTAATAATAAATCAAATTCATTTTATTTATAAAACTCTGACAAAGGGGGCCCAGATGTCATACTCAGGGGGGGGGGGGTTATTTTCTAACTAAGAATTAATTAAAGGGTTAGGGGGTGGTGGGGCCCTCTAGTCAGAGGGGTTAGCCCCCGGTTAGCCGTGCCCGTGCCTGCGCCGGGGCAGAGCACGGCGAGGCCACGGCGTGGCGAACGGCGGGGGGGGGGGGGGGGCAGAGGGGTGCGGCGAAGGTGGGGGGGTGCTCCAGGCGTGGCCACGGGCGCCCAGAGCACGCCGGGCGCGGGGCAGAGGCGCGGTGAGCGCGTGCCGCGGCCATGGAGATACGGCGACGACTGGAGGGCGACGGGGAGGAGCTACGGCGGCGGATCGAGACGGGGAAGGAGTGGAACGGGTGCAGCGGCTCACCAGGGAGCGAAGGGGAGTGGTCTCGTGGCCGGAGGTGGTCGGGCGGGAGCTCCACGGCCGTTAATGGCGCAGCGGCCGCGGTGGAGAAACGGCGGCGATGGCGAGGCCCCAGTGGGCGCCGGCTTCGATTGGTGGCGCGGGAAGAAGGGGTCGGGCGCGGGCTAGCCCCCAGACAAGACGGCCGGGCCGGAGGTGGCCGGTGGCCGCGTCGGCTGCGGCGGCGTGGCCACGGACGCGCTCGGGTTCGCGCGGGAGGGGAGGGAAGAGCACCCGGGGAACAGGGACTGGCGGCTAGGGTTTCCAGGCGGGCTCGGGGTGGCCTCGGGGTACTTGACCCCGCCGGCGGCCGCCGGATGGCTGCCACGGCGGGAAGGCCGCGGCCTGGCCGCGCGATGGGTGCCACGCCTCCCCTGTACGGAGGTTGAAGACGGGGGGGGCGTGGGCTGGGCTGGGGTGGCTGGCCCAGGGGAAAGCAAGGGGTGGGCTTGCCCACGCGCGGTAGATTAGGTTTACCTTTTTCTTTCTTTTTTTTTCTTCTTTTTTTTTGTATTTTCTCTTTGCATTTAATTTAGTCACTTAGGCAATTTTGTAAAATATGTAACCTAGCCCATAAATAGTGTAGCACTATAGAACAGTGCCACAAAAGATTTGGGGTCAAAAGAAAATCATTTAATATTTGATTTAAATATTAAATGATTAAATTGGGGTTTTTAGCTACTGTTTCGATTTGTTTGGAAATTTTCTATAACTCAATAAATACCCAAAACCATATTGGCATGGTCCACTGATTATTTGTGATTTTACAAAAGTGGTTCCAAGATTTTTGGAAAAGATTTATTGTCACCATAATTTTTAATATTCATAAAAAGGCATTTTAGGGTTTGTTTGAATTTCAACTCAAATGGCTTGGACTTTGTTTTCATCCATGATGATCAAAGTCCATGGTTCACTTTGCTTGCCACCATATCAAAGGGGAATTTGAATTTGAACTGAACCATTTGATTAAAGCAAAAATTTTGAACAGTACAGATGAACAGTAACAGTGATTACTGTTCACTGACAGTGAGGGTGTTACACCGGGGTCCACCCGGATTTGTTCGTTGTTAGTTAGAGGGACATGTCGTTTCGGATCTCTCGGAACTAAATCATAAAATGGTTGCCTATGATGGGTAGCAACTGAGAGAGATGGAATGCGTGCGGAGCCTTGTAATGGGCTGTCGGTACACCCCTGCAGGGTTAAATCTTTTCGAGAAGCCGTGTCCACGGTTATGGACGACTTGAGACCTACGTCCTGTTCATAGACAACAACAACAACTAAGATAATCTTAATATAACTTGATCAACGTGTGTGTGCCTTGACTGCTTCTTCTTCGTCGGGATGCGAAGAGGAGGACAAGGATAGGATAGGTGTTATGTTTGCGTAAGTAGTTGATAGCAAGACTTGTTGGAGGCGATTCCTCATCGAATGCTTGGCTTCTTATCTTACTCTCTAGATCGTTAGCCACTTCATAAAGGCTAGTGCGGCAGCAACCTCACCACTTACCCCATCCTTACCGTAAACTACTAGTTGTCCTAGAATGACGAGTGATGAAGTCCTTGCTGGGTTAGTTGACCACTACAGTTGGATGATGAGTACTTATGTACTCATGATACTACCCCCAAACTCTTTTCAGGGTTCTTGATCGACAATAGGTATGGTGATCGACGTTTCACGTGGAGACTCGACGACGACTAGTTAGGCGGATCCCGGCAGAGGGCCTGGGCCCATGTGGTTATGGGGTTCGATGTTTTTCTCTTTGCCAGTAGGCATTTGATTGTAGTCTGTACTCAGACATATATCTTCCGCTATTGTATTGTATTAAGGCAGTTGTATGCCGATTGTATGAGATGTTGTATCCTTGTATCTGTAATGTTGTGATATCATGTTGGAAAATCCAGGGCATATGACTTCGTCATATGTTGCGGTGGGACCGATATGTGCTTCGTCCCCGGATCTGGATGGAAACATCTAGATCTGGAACAGTACCGCATATCGGGCCTTACATTGAGCCTCCATTGCTAGAAACTCCATTTTGCTCATTCCTCTCAAGTCCTCCACCCAAACTTGTTGATACTTTGGGATTTGAGAGAGCAAGGCCCGATCTACACTTCCACCAAACCGATTTGTGTTCCCCTCAAGATTTCTTCACCGTTGACTTTGTTACTCTTAGAGCTTTGGCTCCTAGGAGGCTAGGTGTCCGTCCCGGAAGCTTCCTTGCTTGTGGTGTGCTCCGGGAAGTTTGTAAAGGTGTGGTGGTCGCCTTCAAGACCAACCCCGAGTGATTCGAGGCTCATCCGTTGGGGGTGACTCGAAAAGGAGAATACGGTGAGCTACGTTGTTGGTAGAGCTCTCAAGCTTGAGCACCGGTCCAACGGAGATTAGCACTCCCTCAAAAGAGTGTGAACTTCGGTCAACCAAATCTCCGCGTCTCTTCGTCACTTGTGGTTTATCCTTTTCCGCACTTTACTTGTACTAGCCTTATATGATTGTTGGCTTGCAATTGTAATTGTTGCCTAGCATATTTGTTTTGAGCTTGCTTGCCACCTAGGGTTGTTTCATCTAGTGCACATCTAGAGAATTGTATTTATCCGCTTAACCCTAAAATTTTGTAATAAAGCTTAAATTTGTTAGTCACCTATTCACCCCCCCCCCCCTCTAGTTGACCATATTGATCCTTTCAATCTTCATGGCAAAAAATGAGAACATTCTTCCATGGAAAGGTATTGTATTGAAAACTGCAATGGTCATTTCAGAACACAAAGATATAGAGTGTGCAGAAATACTACTGACCCCGATCTCGGGATCGCGGCGGCGGCAGAATAGATGTGAAAATCGCGATGCGGGGTATTTTTAGGGTTTCTGCATCGAGGAGGTAATATAGGTCGAAGGGGGCGCCCGGGGAGGGCCCCACCTCTCAGGCGGCCTTGGGGCACTGACGGGGATCAACCCCGGCAAATCCCATGGTCAGGGACCCTAGGTTAGTCATGAGAGGCACAGTTTGGACGATGGCTCGTCGGCAAACAGGAGGACACGTTCCTGCTCGATATTATTGATGAGGGAGATGCGATTACAGTAGATGCCAAGGCTGGAGCGCTCAAGGCTAAGGTTACAGATGATATTAGATGCCTTTGGCGTTGCCCCTCCTAGCCCTTATATACTGGGCTAAGTCTCGGGGAGTTCATCTACGTTTACAGGTAAGCTTTCCTAACCCTAGCTTGCTCCGTACGACAGGTCTTCGCACCTTCCTTGTGAGTCGCAGACTCCTACGTCGGTGCCAATTAGCGGGCCAAGGCGGGTCCAGGCGAGTCTTCATGGGCCTTCTATCTTCAGGGACACCGGGTAGGCCTATCCGTAGGAGTCGTGGGGTCACCCCCTCGTCAGTAGCCCCCGAGTGCCTGGGGGACTCGAAGAGTCGCGCAGGGACTCGAGTACATCCATTTGTCGGTCGTTTGTATGCGCGGTACAACCGCGGGTCGCTGGCAGTCTGGTGGCCATGACAAAACCTGTTTTGAGGGATGCTAAGCTGAAAGGGCCCAAGGAGTCGACTGGTCGAGCCTTGGTGAATTGCGCTAGTGGCAAATACCGCAGTAGCCCAATCAAACCCACGTCCCTCAACGTGAGCTTGGAACACTAGTGTCGAGCAAAAGTCCTGCCGCTTCAGGTCTTACGGTGTTCATTTTCCGCCAGTAATGTGCATAGCCTAAGGCGCGTCCGCCCGGCTTTTTCTATCATGTGAAGCGCATGGAAAAGGTTGGGAGTGAAATCGCTCTTCGGCAAGTCCCATCCCGGCCGAACTTTGCAGCGGGGTCTTACCTACACGCTAGTCTTGCGTGGCATCTGGGCACAATGTGTCGTGTTCCAGGAATGTGTATTTTTGAGGCGCGGATCCTAATAGTATTGCACCCGCTTGGAAGAAAACATCAAGCGAGTTGTTCACTTATTCACCCGCGAAGCTTGTTTCGAGTGCTCCAGCAAGGGGTTCTTCGCGAGTGGTCACTCGAATGCCGTTTTGGATCTTGAGGTGAGGGAGCACCTGAGACTCTTAACGCCGTATGATCTTGGCGAATGCATGTTCGTCTTGTGTCGGGTTGAGGGAGCACCCGAGACTCTCGTGAGTGCGAGTGGTCACTCGAGCACATTGCTGACTTTTAGGCGGCTGCTCACCTGAGGCTCGGTTTTGAGTGGGTACGCTCCCGATGGGAGTTTAAATATATTTGAAAAATGTGTTTAAGAAATCATCCTTGATGTCTGTTGGTATTCGTCGCAGCTTGTCATGATAACGATGCCTCTGTTTGATGGCTGTCAGGGATGCTCCGCCAGTGAACCATCACGTCTTCATGACCGGTCATAATGATGACCGATGTGGCGTGCGGCGGGCGCTGGTTGAGTTTCCGATACGCGCGTTGGAAACGCGCGTGAATTGACGCGTCTCACACACAGTGCGTCCCGTGAGAAAGCATCTTGGTCTTGGAATCTGAGACGTCTGCGACGTTTGGTCTTTGAATTAAGTGTTGTTGTCGTCTTGGCTTCTCTGTGCTAGGGGATTTTTGTTCTATAAATAAGCCTTTCTCTTCCACAGCGTTTCGCCTCTATCCAGCTTGCTGCTTTGCCTCTTCCTTCTTCTCTTATTCCTCTCATGGTTCCCAGGCGAGGTGTTGGCCGTGGTCGTGGTGGTCATACACCACGCTCATGTCGTGGTGGTCGCCATGCTACGGCGCCAATGCCTTCCTCCTCTCCCTTGGAGGAGGGATTCTGGCGCTATGATTTTCTTTTACGCGTTCGTGGCCAGAGCGCCAATCGCGTTCTTCTTCCCTCTGATTTTTCCGCCATTGTCTCTGAACGTGGCTTAGATGGCATGCTTCTGCAACTTCAAGGGAGTTGTCGATCTCCTTCTTATGTTGACTTGGAGGTTGATAGCTCCCGCTTGATTTTTCTTGGCTCTGGTTGGAGTTTGTTTGCTCGGCGGTTGAATTTGCGAGATGGCGATATGCTCAGCTGTCGTTTTGATGGCGAAAGCACTGTCACTGTCCGCGCGTTCGACCCGAGCGGCAACAACATGGATCCGCACTGGCAGGAGTCGAGCAGCGACAGCTCCACAAGGTCGAGGAGTCCTACGCCTGCATCTTCTACAGCTCTGTCTTCTGGCGACTCCTCGGGTGGTGATGCCGTCTCCATCAGCTTCGAAGAGGACATCGACGTCAAGCCGTCGATCAAGCAGGCGCGCCAAGCGACCTTGTAGAACTGGAGGCGGATTCATCTTCGCCAGCAACTCGGAGAAGAGGCTGTGCAGCCGGAGAAGAAGGCGTGCCGCTGCAACTGGAGAAGAAGCTGGTGGAGCATCGACAAATAAGTCGAGCTTCACCCTTTTGTTATGTCATTGAAATCTTCTGCTAGCTTCCTTTTTTCCTTTGTCTGTGGTGATGCCCTTGTACTAGAGTTGATTACCCCTCATGGGCACACATGTAGAAGTCTTAATTCCTTGGGTAATTCCCTCTTGTAATAGGAGTTGCCTTCTATCCAAATGTAGTTGAGTCCTTTTATACCTTTTATGGTTGAATTCAAGCTATGGTTGAGATCTTTCTATAAACTGTGTTTTCGACTCCTGTGATGCCATGTCTTCGACTCCTTCTGATAGCGCAGAATGTCTTCGATTCCATCTGATAGCGCGAAATGTCTTCGACTCCATCTAATAGCGTGAAATGTCTTCGACTTCATCTGATAGCGTGAAGTGTCTTCGACTCCTCCCGTGATGCACTGACTTTAACTTTCTAGTGTGTTCTATCAGGTGTGCGGCAACGCCCCGATGGGAGTAGCCCCCGAGGCTACGTTTGAGTTGTAGAGTCAAACGTAGGCTTAAAACCTTGTGTATTTCCTCGCGGTTCAACTCTGGAGTAGTCCCCGAGTCTTGGTTGTTTGTCGTCCGGGTGAAAACTTGAAGATTGCTAACTTGGTGTTTTTGAATAGGACCGTAGCGTGTCTCGGGAAATGCTTATGCCTGAGCCTCCGAGTTTTTAAGGTGAACTCGCGTAGGTGGAGATAGCGTCTCTCGGGGGGATTTTGCGCTTAAGCCCCCGAGTGCTTTGGTTAAGATCGCTTGAGTGGCGATAACGTCTCTCGGGGGGATTTTATGCTTAAGCCCCCGAGTGCTTTGGTTAAGATCGAGTAGGCGATAGCGTCTTTCGCGGGGATTTTATGCTTAAGCCCCCGAGTGCTTTGGTTAGGATCGCTTGAGTGGCGATAGCATCTCTCGGGGGGATTTTATGCTTAAGCCCCCGAGTGCTTTGGATAAGATCGCTTGAGTGGCGATAGCTTCTCTCGGGGGGATTTTATGCTTAAGCCCCCGAGTGCTTTGGTTAAGATCGCGTAGGCGATAGCGTCTCTCGGGGGGATTTTACGCTTAAGCCCTCGAGTGCTTTGGTTAACATCGCGTAGGCGATAGCGTCTCTCGGGGGGATTTTATGCTTAAGCCCTCGAGTGCTTTGAGATGACAGTATTTGGGCAACATTTATTTTATTGCGATCGAGCGGCTACATGAGTTGCCAGTCATGTCTGACCGATGGGGACTATGGATAGAACAGTCGCAAGTTTGCTACGTTCCATGGGTTACCCACGTCCTTGTCTGTCTTCGGGTTCTTCAGCCTGTAGGCGCCACCTCCGATGACTTTTGAGACTATAAATGGTCCTTCCCATTGGGGGGCAAGTTTATGGACCTTCTCTTGTATCAGCCGTAGGACTAGGTCACCTTTGTTGAAGGTTCTAGTGCGCAAGCGACTGCTTTGGTAGGTGCGTAGCTTGTCCTGGTACCCCTCTGATTTTTCCAGGGTTGTATCTCTTGCTTCGTCAGTTGTATCTTTGTCATCTTGTAATGATTCTTCTGCTTCTTCTTCTTCTTCTTCGTACCCGGTGACCCGAGGTGCTCCGAACTTGAGGTCATGTGGTAGTACTGCCTCTGCCCCGTACACCATGAAGAAGGGTGTGTACTGGGTCGCGGTATTTGGTGTAGTTCGTAGGCTCCATAGTACCGCGGGGAGTTCTTCTACCTAGTTTCCGGCGGCTTGCTCGAGTGGTGCGAGGAGCCGCTTCTTGATTCCCCCGCATACAAGGCCGTTTGCTTTTTTCCACTTGGTTGTTGGACTGCGGGTGCGCGACTGATGCATAATTTATTTTGATGCCCAGTTCTTTGCAAAAGTTCTGGAATTCTGCGGCTGTGAAGTTCGTGCCGTTGTCCGTGATGATGTTGTGTGGCACTCCGAACCTGAAGATGATCGATTTGATGAAGTTGACAGCCGTGAGGGCTGTGGAGCTGGTGATGGGCACTGCTTCGATCCATTTAGTGAACTTGTCGACTGCGACGAGCAGGTGTGTCCTTCCGCCCTTTGATGATTTCTTGAGTGGGCCCACCATGTCGAGTCCCCAGGTGGCGAACGTCCAGGATAGTGGTATGGTCTAGAGCTCTGAGGCGGGTGCGTGTGACCTGTTGGTGAATTTCTGGCAGGCGCCACAACGTCGCACGATTTCCTCTGCGTTTTTCATGGCTGTGGGCCAATAGAACCCGACTCGGAATGCTTTGGACACGAGTACTCGACTGCTCGCATGGTGCCCGCAGGTGCCTTCGTGGATTTCGAGAAGTAGGGCTTTGCCGTCCTCTTCGTTGATGCACCTTTGGAGTATCTGGGTGATGCTGCGCTTGTATAGCTGTTTGTTGATCACCGTGAACGCCTTGGATCGTCGGCTGATGTGTCGTGCCTCGGCCACGTCTTGCGGTAGCGTACCTTCGATTAGGAATCGGAGGAACGGTTTTGCCCAGACAGGTCCTTCGAGCTCTGTCGGAGCTGTGTTGTCGGGTGTGCTGGTGCTTGTGCCTTCTGATGGGCTTGCCGCTGCCACCTGCGCCAGGTCTGTTGCGTCCTCGCCGTCCACGACTGCTTCAGGTGTTGCTGCCTGTACCTTGATGGATCTCTGGCTGATGCTTTTGAGAAAAATGCCGGGTGGTATTGGTCCTCGGGTCGAACCAATGTTCGTGAGTTCATCAGCTTCTGTGTTGTTGGCCCTGGTGATGTAGTTGAGCTCGCAACCGTCGAAACTTCCTTCGAGTGCGTTGTAGAGCTTCTGGTAGGCCGCCATGTTGTCAGCTATTGCGTCGCAGTTTCTCATCGTCTGCTGGACGACGAGATTGGAGTCCCCGTAGATTATGAGGCGAGTGGCTCCGCACGTTTTGGCCATGCGCATGCCATGGAGGAGTGCCTCGTATTCTGCTTCGTTGTTGGAGGCGTGTGATACGTCCAAAACGTATCTATAATTTCTGCTTGCTCCATGCATGTTTTGTGTGATCTTGCTATGATCTAGATACACTTTCATACACTTTTGATCATATTTGGACTAACATATTAACTCAGTGCACCACAGTGCCAGTTCCTGTTTTCTGCTGTTTTCTATTTCAGTTTTCCCCCATATAAAAAGTGCCAGAAAAATTCCGGGAAAAACATAGGAAAAATCAGCGTACAGGAAGCTTCGCGAAGAGCCCGAGTGGGGCCAGAGGGGAGCCAAGGGTGGCCCAGGCGGCCACCCGGCGCGGCCCCACCCCTGGCCGCGCCAGGGGGGCGCCTGGGGCCCCTGGTCCACCTCTGGCTGCCCCCCTTCGCCTATATATTCTCCGTCATGGGAAACTTCCGGAAGGAGAACCCTTTTTCGCGATCTCTCCTCTGTTCCGCCGCCGCGCTTCCGAGATCGGGAGCACCAGAAGACCTCTTCCCGGCACCCTGCCGGAGGGAGGGCCGACCTCCGGGAGTCTCCTCTCCGCCATGGATGCTCCCCGGATGTCTCGTGAGTAGTTTTCCTTGGACCATGGGTCCGTGATCAGTAGCTATGTGATGTTCTCCTCCCCTCTTTGTTCTTCATGGTTTAGACCTTGTGAGTTTCCCTACATGATCGAGGCACTTTTGTAATCTTTCTGCTGTTGCTATGCTGAGTTTGATGGGATCTCATGGATTATGAGATTATGTTCAGATTGTGATTGAGTAATATATTTGGTTTTTATCTCTTATATTTTTGTTCCTAAGTAATTCTTGCATGTTCTCCGTTGTTGTTTATTGCTTTGGTCAAGTAGTAGGTAGTAACCCCAAGAGGGAACGTTATGCTCGATTGTGGGTTCATGCCCCCCGATGACACGCTTGAGTGACAGAAACATGAGTCTAGGGGATGTGTTGTTGCCACAAGGGGGAAAACAATGATGCTTGTAACCACGGTTGCAAGGATTGTTTACTTTACGCAAAGTGCTTTTTAATGCAGTTGTTTGTTGCTTTGGGTACACTTTGGGTGGGGCTCGCAACTTAATACCAGCGAGATGTTCTGGATAGATATCTCAAGGTGGATGATTAGTAGTAGATGCAGTTGGATTTCGGTCTACTTATTTTGGCATACTGCCCGTGCTTTTGAGCCTCTTCCTTTCTTTTGTAGCATAGTTAGCATTGCGGTGCGTTCATAATCCTGTCAATTGCCCTTCTGTAATTTTTTTACCTCGCATAGCAGTTTTATCGTCTTTTGGGAGAGAGACATCACTAGTGAACATCACATATCCCGGTCCATATCCTCATTATTTTTTCCACGCTCATTTACTTCTTTTACTTTCAGTTGTTATCATTATCCCTTGTGTTTGATCCTTTGTGAACAACAAGACCGGAGAGATTGACAACCTCTCTGAACTTCGTTGGGAACAAAGTTATTTGTGTCTGTGTGCAGGTCCGCGTCAGTTGCGCCGCTGACACCTACTTATCATCTCTGGAGTCCTACTGGAGACAAACCTTGGTATCTTTACCGATGGAAATTTGCTGTTGTGCTACATCACGCCTTCCACTTGGGGCTCACCAACGAAGGGCGAGAAGACTATACCCGTCAACTCTCGCGCCATCAAGCAAATTTCTGGCGCAGTTGTCGGGGACTCCGAGTGCTAAGATAGGGGAGTTGCACACTACCCTTTACCTTTGTTTTTTAGTCTTGTTAGTTTACCTTTCAGTTTTTTTATCTTTGTGTCTTTTATCAAAAATCACAAAAAAAATCTGCCACACTTGTTGCTGCTATGGGTTCCACCGAAAACACCAAGTTGTGTGACTTCACTAGTCACAACAACCAAGACTTTATCTGCACGCCCATTGCCACACCTGCCACTTCAGCTATCTCTTATGAAATTAAACCTGCCTTGCTAAACCTTGTTATGGGAGATCAATTCTCTGGTGCTGGAGATGATGTTGCTTTACACTTGAACAATTTTGTTGAATTATGTGATATGCAAAAGTATAAAGAAGTAGAAGGTAATATTGTTAAGCTCAAGCTCTTTCCTTTCTCTTTAAGGGGAGACGCTAAAATTTGGTTTCAATATTTGCCTAGGAATAGCATAGATTCTTGGGATAAGTGCAAAGATGCTTTTATAGGGAAGTACTACCCACCTGCTAAAATTATCCAATTAAGGAGTAACATTATGAATTTTAAGTAATTGGATAATGAACACGTTGCCCAAGCTTGGGAATGAATGAAATCACTTGTTAAGAAATGCCCTACACATGGTTTGACTACCTGGATGGTTATCCTGTCTTTTTATGCAGGCTTGAACTTTACCTCGCGGAACCTGTTAGATTCGGCCGTGGGAGGATCCTTTATGTCAACTACACTTGGTGCTGCCACGAAGCTTCTCGATGAGATGATGACCAATTATTCCCAATGGCACACCGAACGCGCTCCAACAGGTAGGAAGGTAAACTCTGTCGAGGAAGTTACCTCCCTAAATGAAAAAGTTGACTTAATTATGTCTCTACTTACCAAGCAACCCTCTATTGATCCTCATGATGTCCCTTTAAATTCTTTGGTTGCCCAAGAACAAGTAGATGTGAACTTTATTGCTAGAAACAACTTCAACAACAATGCTTATAGGGGTAATTTTGCTAGCAATCCTAGACCGTTTCCATCCAACTATGGGAACAACAACACCTACCCCAGCAACAAGAACCCCTCTTCTGAATTGGAAAACATGCTTAGAGACTTTATCACTACCCAAAAAGCCTTCAACAAAAATGTAGAGGAGAAATTAGCTAAATTAGATAATCTCTCTTTGAAGGTAGAAAGCTTAGCCCTTGATATTGAGATGCTTAAAATTAGAACCTCTCCCCTTGAGGAGAATAAGGCCACTCCTATTAATGCTATCCAGTTACAAATTAATGAAAATATTAGGATGATGGCTAAACTTAAAGAAAGGTGGGATAGAGAAAAAGAGGAAGAGGATAGAATTAAGAGCCTTCCTACACACCACACAGCTGCCACTATCCAAATTGTTGAGGACACCCAAACTATTAGCACCCAATGCACTCCTAGTCCCGTTGGACCTATTAATGATGATGCTAATACCTCAACCAAAGATGAAGAAACTCCTATGAACATAGAGGGTTTCAAACAAGTGAGCCTAGACGACACTGCTACCACCTTTGATAGTAGTGATATTGATTTTGATAGTTGCACTCTCTCAGAAGTTATTAGCTTGCTACACAAAATGTCTAGAGACCCCCACACTAGCACACTTAATCTTGCCTTCACGGAGCATATCACAAATGCTCTCATCAAAGATAGGGAGGGGAATCTTAGAGTAGAAGCCTCCATACCTAGGAAGCTAGATGATGGTTGGGACCCTATGATCAAAATTAAATTAAATAACTTCTCTTGCTATGCCTTATGTGATGTTGGAGCTAGTACCTCCGTTATGCCCAAAAGAATATTTGATATGTTTGAATTGAAGCCCTTTGAGCCTTGTTCTTTTGGTGTTCGTCTTGTTGATTCTTCCGTAAAGATACCTTTGGGGAAGATCGGCGATGTTCTTATCATTGTCAATGACAATTATGTTCCCGTTGATTTTATTGTTATGGATATAGAGTGTGAACCTTTGTGTCCAATTATTTTGGGACGTCCTTTTCTTCGCACCGTTGGTGCGGTTATTGACATGAAAGAGGGGAATATAAAATTCCAATTCCCATTCGAAAAGGGATGGAACACTTCCCTAGAAAGAAAATCAAGTTACCTTTTGAGTCCGTTACACGGGCTAGTTATTCTCTTTCTCTTGATAAAACTTGATTCTTCTTTTGCATCATGTCTAGCTTAAAGGCATAAAAGATAGCGCTTTCGGGAGGCAGCACGCAACGAATTTAGGTTTATTTTTGCTTTTTATTGTGTCTTGATGTTTGTTACTACTGTATCAACATCATTGTATCTTTATTTTTCAGCTTTGTGCCAAGTTATAGCCTCTTATGATAAGGGAAGCAAAAGTTGTGACGTGCTGTCCAGAAAACAGATTCTGTCCCTTGACAGAAAAATTCGAATCAAATCACCAGATCATCTTTTTGATATGAATTTTTTTGACAGCGTGCTCTATACAATTGTGAAACTTCCGTATGTTCTGAGTTTTTTGATTTGAGTTGCATAAGTTCCCCTAGAAAATTCTTTACTACCCGCTGTTCTGTTTTTCACAGATTCTGCCACGTTTTGTCTCTCCTAACTTTTGCAAACCTTAAGCTTGCTTTTTCTTTACAAAAACTTTTTGGCACTCTTGAGAAACAGTAGCTCTTCAAGAATATCTTTATATCCAGTGGGGAAAATTTATTTTATTAAGGGTACTAACCTCTCTAATCAGCTTATGATGAGTTATGTATGAAGGGAGTTTTCAAGTGTGCGATGGAACATGATGAAAGAAGATCTAGGAGTGTCAAGCGCTCAAGCTTGGGGATGCCCCCATGCATCCCCAATAAATATTCAAGGAGACTCAAGCGTCTAAGCTTGGGGATGCCCCCGTGCATCCACTTCTCCATCAACAATCATCAGTTCGTCCTTCGTCTCACTATATTTTTATCACTTCATGCGTTATGTGCTATGCTTGGAGCGTCTCGCTCTTAGGTTTTATTTTTAGTTTTCTTTAGCTTTGCTTGCTGTTCATAAAAATTTAGATCCCGTCTTACTTTGTGTGGGAGAGAAACACGCTCCACTTTCAAAATTTAGAACACATCATAGGATTTTTCCTGCCTATCTTTTTGCTGTTGTGTGTTCTTTATCTTTTCGTAGCTACTGCCATGTTTAGTCTCAGTCTTAGTTTGTCTTTAGCAAGAGCCTTGGCTTTTGTTTAGTTTGTTGATGGAACTCTTTTTAGTTTTCATGTTTATCTTGTTAAAGAGAGTTGGTTGTTGCACTGAGTTGTGTCTTGTCTTGAAAGTAGGTAATTGAGGTTGCTATTTAAATTCTAGTAGTAACTTGCAATAGTTTTGAGGTATTGTTGTGAGTAATGTTTGAACTTTTGGTGTCAAAATATCTAGCCTATTAGTGATAGGTGTCGTATTTTGGGCAATCCATGCGTATTTTCAAAACCTACAAAACTAGTTGAGAACTCTAGCTACTAGATGGATCACTAATCTTTGGAGGGATCGAATATTAGAGAACACTCACGTACCATGAGTCGAGGATGCGCAAGGATAACCAAACCCCCATACACTCCTCCTCGGGGTACTTGTCTATTTGTGAACCTCCTTTTTAGATTGAGAGTTACCGATAATAAGTGCATGAGTTCTTCGGACTAATGTAAGTATTGAAAGTTGACACTTCCACCTTCCCATATTTTGCTAGCCTCTCCCGTACCGTGCATTGCCTTCTTCTCACTCCGAGAGTTGGTGTCCACCTTCGCCGGTACATCCAAACCCTTGGCATGATAGCTCTGTCATCATAAACCTCCTTATATCTTTCCTCAAAACAGCCACCATACCTACCTATCAAGGCATTTCCATAGCCTTTCCGAGATATATTGCCATGCAACATCCACCTCTTCATGACTTGATCTTCATGTCATACATGTTCCTGCTACACTGGCAGCGACATACATTGCATACATCATGATAGTTACATCTTCTTTATGATTTTGAGTACCTTGTAAAGTCTGAAAGATCTCCTTTACCTTCTTGTAAAATAGAGTGTTTCCCTTAAGTGAGTAAAAGATCCCAAAGAGGACAAATGAGAGTTATATAGAAAGAGCCATTGAGGCCACAAAAAAAATACAAAAAATAGAAAAAAAAGAAAAAGAAATAAAAAGAGAGAAAGGGGCAACACTACTATCCTTTTGAGAGATCCACACTAGTACTCCCTTTATATCCTTGTACTCCATAGAGATGATCATTATGCATATAGCTATGTGGGGACCTTCACACTATAGAACTTGGCTTGCATATTCCAAGGATGAGCCTCCTCAAACGAGGTCTAGGTCTTCATGAGCGAGCAAGTTAGATGCACCCCCACTAGTTCCATTGGAGAGCTTCCTAGCTCGTATGTGCATCCGTTGCATGGCAATCCCTACTCCTCACATCATATCTATCATTTGGCATCTCTTGCCTATGATTGTCCTCATTGATGTGAGCCTTTCTCATCCTTTTTGTCTTCCTCCTCCGCACTTCTCTCTTTGCCATCCTAAGTGTCAACTCTCGTGCTTACGCTCATCCATTGCATGACTGCTCAAAATATTGAAAAAGGAGTGGATCAAATTGACTTGTACCTGGCTAGTGGTCTGGGGACGAGTCAAGATAAGATTTCAGAAAAAGACCGAGTGTGAAACTTTAGTAGATTGAGTTCTCAACAAATAAATTGTTTTTCTCGTATTCCCTATCCCCCTTCTTGCACGCAAACACCATTTGGAGACATTCGAGTCACGGACAGCGAGAGCTCTTGCACCTAATGGTATTTTGTTACTTGTTTCAATGCTAATATAGACTCTTGCTTGTTATGACTTGAATTGAGTTTCTAACCTTGATTGCTTTACTTTTCAAAGTTCTTATATGGTTGCTAGCATGTCACCACAGAAATTATGTCGTTATCATTTACCTACTCGAGGACGAGCAGGAATTAAGCTTGGGGATGTTGATACGTCCAAAACGTATCTATAATTTCTGCTTGCTCCATGCATGTTTTGTGTGATATTGCTATGATCTAGATACACTTTCATACACTTTTGATCATATTTGGACTAACCTATTAACTCAGTGCTCCACAGTGCCAGTTCCTGTTTTCTGCTGTTTTTCTATTTCAGTTTTTCCCCATATAAAAAGTGCCAGAAAAATTCCGGGAAAATATAGGAAAAATCAGCGTACAGGAAGCTTCGCGAAGAGCCCGAGTGGGGCCATAGGGGAGCCAGGGGTGGCCTAGGCGGCCACCCGGCGCGTCCCCACCCCTGGCCGCGCCAGGGGGGTGCCTGGGGGCCCTGGTCCACCTCTGGCTGCCCCCCTTCGCCTATATATTCTCCGTCACGGGAAACTTCCGAAAGGAGAACCCTTTTCGCGATCTCTCCTCTGTTCCGCCGCCGCCGCGCTTTCGAGATCGGGAGCACCAGAAGACCTCTTCCCGGCACCCTGCCGGAGGGAGGGTCGACCTCCGGGAGTCTCCTCTCCACCATGGATGCTTCCCGGATGTCTCGTGAGTAGTTTTCCTTGGACCATGGGTCCGTGATCAGTAGCTATGTGATGTTCTCCTCCCCTCTTTGTTCTTCATGGTTTAGACCTCGTGAGCTGCCCTACATGATCGAGGCACTTTTGTAATCTTTCTGCTGTTGCTATGCTGAGTTTGATGGGATCTGATGGATTATGAGATTATGTTCAGATTGTGATTGAGTAATATATTTGGTTTTTATCTCTTATATTTTTGTTCCTAAGTAATTCTTGCATGTTCTCCGTTGTTGTTTATTGCTTTGGCCAAGTAGTAGGTAGTAACCCCAAGAGGGAACGTTATGCTCGATTGTGGGTTCATGCCCCCCGATGACACGCTTGAGTGACAGAAACATGAGTCTAGGGGATGTGTTGTTGCCACAAGGGGGAAAACAACGGTGCTTGTAACCGCGGTTGCAAGGATTGTTTACTTTACGCAAAGTGCTTTTTAATGCAGTTGTTTGTTGCTTTGGGTTTACACTTTGGGTGGGGCTCGCAACTTAATACCAGCGAGATGTTCTGGATAGATATCTCAAGGTGGATGATTAGTAGTAGATGCAGTTGGATTTCGGTCTACTTATTTTGGCGTACTGCCCGTGCTTTTGAGCCTCTTCCTTTCTTTTGTAGCATAGTTAGCATTGCGGTGCGTTCATAATCCTGTCAATTTCCCTTCTGTAATTTGTTTACCTCGCATAGCAGTTTTATCGTCTTTTTGGGAGAGAGACATCACTAGTGAACATCACGTATCCCGGTCCATATCTTCATTACTGTTTCCACGCTCATTTACTTTTCTGCTTTTACTTTCAGTTGCTATCATTATCCCTTTTGTTTGATCCTTTGTGAACAACAAGACCGGAGAGATTGACAACCTCTCTGAACTTCGTTGGGAACAAAGTTATTTGTGTCTGTGTGCAGGTCCGCGTCAGTTGCGCCGCTGACACCTACTTATCATCTCTGGAGTCCTACTGGAGACAAACCTTGGTATCTTTACCGAGGGAAATTTGCTGCTGTGCTACATCACGCCTTCCACTTGGGGCTCACCAACGAAGGGCGAGAAGACTATACCCGTCAACTCTCGCGCCATCAGCGTGACTAAAGTTGATCTGGAGGACATATTTTAGCTTTGTTCCTTTAGGGGAGATGAGCACAACTCCTGCCCCGGCTCCTTGTTGTCTCTTGGACCCATCGAAGAACATTGACCATGAATTTGATAGGTCTGGGGGGCCTGGTGTCTGAACCTCCGTCCACTCGACCAGGAAATCTGGGAGTACTTGGGCTTTGATGGTTGTTGGGTGCTTGAACTGCAGGTCCCGTGGGCTGAGCTCAATGTTCCACTCGGCGACTCGTCCAGTCGCTCCAGGGTTGTTGAGTATGTCATCGAGTGGTGCGCTGCTCACGATTGTGATAGGGTGCTCGTCGAAGTAGTGGGACACCTTTCTTGAGGTCATGATGACGGCCAGTAGTAGCTTCTAATAATGCGGGTATCGCTGCTGGGATTTGGTCAGGAGCATGCTGAGGTAGTAGATTGGTCTCTGGATGCTCTGTACCTTGCCTTCTTCTGTGCGTTCGACAACGAGCGTTGTGCTTACTACATTGTTACGTTCTGCCCCTTAGAGGTATAGCTTCTCTCGTTCCTTGGGTACCGCCAGGATTGGTGGGGTCGAGAGTGTCTTTTTCAGGTCCGCGAATGCTTGGCGGGCTTCCTCCGTCCACTCGAATTTCTCTCCTTTCCTGAGCAGCTGATAGAAAGGCAGCGTGCGCTCTCCCAGCCTGCCGATGAAGCGGCTTAGGGCTGCGAGTCTTCCGGTGAGCTGTTGTACTCCTTTGACGTCGGTTGGTTCTTGCATTCGGGCGATGGCTTGGACTTTCTCAGGGTTTGCCTCGATTCTTCGGGAAGAGACCATATAGCCTAGTAGCTTCCCCGCCGGTACGCCGAATGCGCACTTCTTTGGGTTGAGTTTGATTCTGTATTTGTTGAGCGCTACGAAGGTTTCGCGCAGGTCGTCGAGTAGTGTGGCTGCTTTGTAGGTCTTGATGATGATGTCGTCCACATAGACTTGCAAATTTCTTCCGGTTTGCTCTTTCAGGCAGGCCTGCATCATTCGCTGGTATATGGCGCCTGCGTTCTTGAGCCCGAAGGGCATGATCCTGTAGCAGAATACACCATAGAGGGTGATGAACGATGTGTGCTCTTCGTCTTCTTCCTTCATCCTGATCTGGTTGTATCCTGAGTAGGCATCAAGAAAGGAAAGTAGATTGCACCCTGCTGTCGAGTCGATTATCTGATCGATTCTAAGCAGGGGGAAGTGGTCCTTCGGGCAATGCTTGCTGACTGGTCCGTAGTCGACACACATGCGCAGCACGTTCGTGTCTTTCTTGGGCACCAGCACTGGGTTGGCTATCCAGGTGGCTTTCTTCGTTTCTCGGATGAACTGGGCGTCGAGTAACCGGTTGACTTCCTCTCCGATTGCTCTGCGCTTGGGCTCCGAGAATCATCTCAGAGCTTGCTTCACCGGCTTCGTGTTTTGCTTGATGTGTAGGGCGTGCTCCGCGAATTCGCGTGGTATTCCAGGCATGTCGGCTGGGCACCAGGCGAATATTTCCCACTCCTCTCGAAGGAAAGCGACGAGAGTCGTTGCCTGCTCCTCTGGTAGGTGGGCGTACACGCGGACTGTTTTGTCCGGATCCGTCGGGTGCACTTGGTGAGTGACCGTGTCGCTGTCGATGCTGAAGTCACGTCCGTACTCCTTGGATTCGCTTCGGCTCACCAATGGGAAGGTACTCTTGTCCGTCACCATGGCTATTTCTCTGAGTTCTTGTTTGGCTCCGAATGTGTCAGAGATTTTGTGAAAGTCACGGTTGCATTGATCTGATTTGATGAAGCTTCCGTTGATCGTGAGGACTCCCGTTGATCCTGGCATCTTGAGCTTGAGGTAGGCATAGTGTGGAACCGCCATGAACTGTGTGAATGCTGGTCGTCCCAATATGGCGTGATACTGCGATTGCCAGTCGAGTACTTCGAACTTGAGGACGTGCTTTGCGAAGTTGCGTCGGTTGCCGAAGACTACTTCAAGTTCGGCGACTCCGAGGGATGTGGTTGCTTCTCCTGGGACTACCCCGTGTAACACGGTGCTCGATTTCTTCCATACTGATCGTGGGATCAGCATCTTTTGCAGGGTGCTGGCGAAGATGATATTCATGCTGCTGCCTCCGTCCATGAAGACCCTATCCATGTCGTACCCTCCGATTTGTGCATCGAGCACCAGGGGCGCGTGCCCCGGTCTTGGGACTGCGGGTGGATGGTCGTCCTGTGAGAACGTGATGCTGGTCTCCGCATCATGTAGCTGGTAGACTTCGACTATATTTATGCTCTCGGCTGCTCTAGCTTGCAGGGTGTAGGTGTCGCATTGTGCTTGCGGCACCCTTCCCTCTTGGATCATGAGCACTTGTCCTTGCAGCGGGCTGTGACTTCCTTCCGGGCTTGAGGGCGGCGATTGTTCGGGTCGCCGGTTGCGCTTGTCTTCTTTCTGCTTTTCCTTCTTGAGGTCGTCGGCTAGCTCGTTGAATAGGTGGAAGTCTCCCAAAGTGTGACCTGATCTGACGCGTCCCCAGTCATCCTCGAAGTTGTGGATCGTGCAGGGTCCTGCTAGCTGCTCTCTAACCATGAGTCTGCTAGATCCGGCGTGCCTCTTCCTTCTTGAGATTCTGAATATTTTCTCGTGATCCTTCGGGTGTTTGTGGAAGCGAGGGTCGGTTTCGATTCCTCGACTCATATCTTGGTTCTTGATGAGGTTGGCGAATTCATCTGGCCTTCGATCTGGGTCATAGTACTCGCCCACCGGTGTCTCGGAGTCGCTGTCCTGGCTGGCGGCAGGTGCTCGTGCGACGGCGTGTCGTCGAGTGGCCGTCGGTTGCACGGCTACGTGACGTGGCTCGTTCAGTGGGGCCTCGCCGTAGATCTCCCGTGCGCGCCTTTTAGGTCATCGATTCCTTCTTCCTTGGCGATGGTTCTGCTGATCGCTGGTTTCGATCTCGTAGTCATTGTCTTGATGTGCGGTGGGTGCCCGGGCGGCAGTGGGTTGTCGAAAGATTTGCGAGTCCTCCGCTGCGCGTCGCGGTTCGTCGAGTGGAACTCCTTCGTAGAGGCCTCTCGCCATTCTTCTGGGTCGTCGATTCCTTCGCTGCTGACGTTGCACTTGGCCGTTACCGTAGTATCGGTCCTGGCACAGCTGTAGCCCGAGCGATCTTGATGGGGTGGCAGCGATGTTCGTCGTGATCTTGAATCCTTCGAGTGGGCTAGATCTGGTCCTTGCCCTTGAGTTGTGGCTTGCTGAAGACGGGACCGTCGAGATCGTGATCCCAACCTGTGTAGTTCCCACAGATGGCGCCAATTGACGGGGATCAACCCCGGAAAATCCCATGGTCAAGGACCCTGGGTTAGTCATGAGAGGCACAGGTTGGACGATGGCTCGTCGGCAAACAGGAGGACACGTTCCTGCTCGATATTATTGATGAGGGAGATGCGATTACAGTAGATGCCAAGGCTGGAGCGCTCAAGGCTAGGGTTACAGATGATATTAGATGCCTTTGGCGTCGCCCCTCCTAGCCCTTATATACTGGGCTAGGTCTCGGGGAGTTCATCTATGTTTACAGGTAAGCTTTCCTAACCCTAGCTTGCTCCGTACGACAGGTCTTCGCACCTTCCTTGTGAGTCGCAGACTCCTACGTCGGTGCCAATTAGCGGGCCAAGGCGGGTCCAGGCGAGTCTTCATGGGCCTTCTATCTTCAGGGACACCGGGTAGGCCTATCCGTAGGAGTCGTGGGGTCACCCCCTCGTCAGGCGCGACCCCACCCCTGGTCGCGCCAGGTGGCCGCCTGAGAGGGGGGTGGCCCCTCTCCGGTTGCC
Source organism: Bromus sterilis (assembly GCA_950022295.1). Taxonomy (NCBI): domain Eukaryota; kingdom Viridiplantae; phylum Streptophyta; class Magnoliopsida; order Poales; family Poaceae; genus Bromus; species Bromus sterilis. Next base: position 273,052,109 of record OX465599.1, on the reverse strand, counting down.
CTTCGATGTTCTGGTAGCTTCCGTTACATTGATTTTTTTTTGGAATTTTTTGGGCACTGTAAATATGTGTAAAAATCTGCAATTCATAGACATCAGCAGACAGAAACTGGTACTGGGTGCACTGAGTTAGTAGGTTAGTCCAAATATGTGTAAGAATGTATGAAAGTGTGCAAACCACATAGCAATGTCACCCAAATGAGTATGGAGCAAGCAGAAATTATAGATACGTTTGAGACGTATCACCCCCCTCTGGCTGGCCTTTTACGTGTCCCCGTTATTTCTTCAGAAAATTCTTCCCCAAAAGTTCAGGTCATTTGGAGATGTGCTGATATGCCCACTCTATGTGCACTTTTCCCCGCTGATTACTGCGTCTGCTGTTTTGGCACCGGAAACTTATAAACTATGTAAAACAAGCCAAAAAACTATAAAAACATCATCGTAATATGAAATATATCAATGAATATGGGTGAATTATGATACAAAATAGTGATGCATTTTGGATGTATCAGCGTGTCGCGTCGCGGCGAGGTGGGCGGCGGAGGAGGAGCGCGCGTGAGCTCTCACTCTTCTCTTTGCTCAATAGCATGTAGAACAGCTCACCTCATAAAGAGGTGCAACTCACCCTCCACTTTCGAAATGGTACTAAACTTAGCACCACACACATGTCATGTTTTCTCATATGGGCCCTTAGAATTTTTCTAAAAAAATTTAGTGGGCCTAAAGCCCATGCCATATTTCAACAGGATGGAGGCTAGGCAAGGAGAACTTTATTCCATCTTCAAGAAGCCTTCACCATCTCATATTTCGGAGTAAAACATAAATCCTAACAAATCTTAAAAAAAAATTATAATTGAAGCTCTTCCATCAATAAATGTCAAGATCCATTACATCATCATAACCTTAAGGTCATAAAAAATGAGCCGCCGGCGATGACGCCGATGAAAGGCGACGGCGACGTGGCGTCTATTAGACGTGAGAGCCGCCCGTTGAAAAGAATGTGATCAGAGTCTTCCAGACCACCACACAAGGCGTAGAGTTCAGACTCCGGACCTTTGACCTTACGAATTTAATCTGCCACAAATAATGCAAAAAATATGAACCTGCCAAGTCAAAATTAGCTCACCCAATTTTAATTTCGAAAAGTGCAGCAGAACGACACGCTAACCGAGAAAATCAGCGAAAACGACACTCAAACTAAAATCACACACGCACCTACGCGGAAAAAAAAACTAGCCCAGCGTACGGGAAAGGGAAGCGCAGAGAGCATCCCTGCGGGCCATACGACGCATCAGCGGCACGGTCCAACAAGCCGCCTAAGAGCATGGTTAATAATGTTAGGAATAGTTTACAACTGATCCAGGCAGTTGCCAATATGCTCAAAGCATACCTTCCATAGAGTCATGTCTCTTATGTATAGGCACCTATTTAATCTCTCTCTTTCAACAGTTGCATCTCTTGTAACAATCGTGTCCCTTGTAACATGTGCCATTGACACCCCAAATTCTTGTATAAATAGGGTTTTGTCCACAAGCAATAAACACAAGTTTAGATCAATCCTTTCTATTCTTAATACATTATCAGCACGCTCTCCGCACAGCGATTCCATCGGCGCTTGCCGTTCCACTTCCATGGGCTCACGGCGGCGTTGATTTGGCCACTGGCTCCATGCGCCCACCTGCGTTTCCTGGTCTCCATGCGCGGCCGCGGCCCCCGGCGATGAGTCCTGAACCGCAGCAGATGGCCAGTACTTAGAGTGGCGGCTTATTCCAGCGGGAAGACGCAGTGCTCCATGGCGTGCACGTACAAGGTCATCCAGCGGAATCTCCCTCAAGACTTGTCGCACGCCCGGCGACGAGGGCGGCCGCGCCCGCCCGAGCCAGGCCATGGCCCCCTCGCGTCATCTCCGTTTGGCGGCTGATGACCCACAACGTAAGGGATCGATTGCAGCGTTTTCGATAAGTAAGAGTGTCGAACCCAACGAGGAGCAGAAGGTAATAGCAAGTGACTTTGGTAAGGAGATAACTGCAAGCACTGAAAGATAACTTTTTAGGAGTTTTCTTGGTATAAGCGACAGGAAAGTAAAAACGAGCAAAGTAAAAGGTACTGGAGAGCAACGAGTGGCCCAATCCTTTCTGAGCAAAGGAGAGGCCTAGCAACTGAACTTATAAAAGCTAAAGTGTTCTTGAGGACACACGGGAGAGGTAGTCATGTGCTTTCGCCATATTCCGTATCGGTACTATGTGTTGTGTTGATAAGTGTTGAGTGGGTGGATCTATGCTAGTACACCCTCTAGACTAAGATAAGTGTACTCTTATGATTAAACACCTTGCAAGCATCCGCAAATACAAGATAGTAATTAAGGAAAAAGCCTAACCATAGCAATACGATCGGTGATCCATTGTTCCCTTGTGCAAAAGCGTGCAAACTGGGGTTTAGGTTTCTGTCACTCCGGCAACCCACCGTAAGCATTCTTTGTACACAATGTATTCCCCTAGGTCCTTGATAAGGCGAAATATTGAGTGTTCGACTCACACAACACCACTAGGAAAATAACAACACAACTTAAATATCAACCAACACATATTACTTCAACATCATATGACTACTAACAACTAGACTTCTCCCATGTCCTCAAGAACTAAAGTAACTACTCACAAGACATAAAAGAGAGCATGATCAGTGGGGATAAATAGATGATAAACAATCTGGACACAATAATATTTCTCCAACAAAACTCAATAGCATTCACCACAAAGTAGTAATCAACACCGATAGAGTAGAGAGGATAGATAGTACGGGTTACAACACGAGTTGCAATTGTGAGATGAGATTGGATGGAGGTGGAGATGGTGCTGATGATGGGGATGATGTTGATGATGATCTCGATGATGCCCGTGACAATGGTGATGACGATGGTGATGATCTCCCCTTCCGGGAGGTGATCTCCCCGGCGGAATCTGCCCGCCGGAGATGGCATTTCTTCTCTGTAGGTTTCCGCCACGGAGCGGCGGCGGAACTCCGGAACTCTCCCCTCTTTTAGGGTTTTTGGATGACGAAGAGTATATATGCCAGAGGGGGAGCTGGGAGTGGCCCGGGGGGTCCAGGCGCCCTCCCGGTGCGGCTAGGGGTGGGGCCGCGCCAGGTGGCCGCCTGGGCACCCTGTGGCCCCCCTCTGGTCGCTCTTTTGCGTGTCTTCGTGATTCTTCTGGAAAATAGCCTCCGTCGATTCTCAGGTAATTTGGAGATATTCTTCTTCAGCAACTCAGCGTCCATTTTTTACCGCTGAATCCTACGTCTGCTGCTTCGGCACCGGAAATTTGCAAACTGTGTAAAATAAGCCAAAACAACATAAAAATAGCATCATATCATGAAATATATCAATGAATAAGAAAAAATTATTATATAAAATAGTGATGCATTTTGGACGTATCAGCGGCGCCCGTCCTTGCCGCCGGACTCGCGCCGCGCTCCAGACCATGGCCTCCGCACTGCGACGCGCACCCGCGCCCGGCTGCGCGCACTCCTGCCCGACATGGCGGCGATGTCCGGCCCGTGAAGGGTTGAAGACCTCATACGTCCTCTCAATTTCCTTGGGCCTCTCTCCATGATTAAGGAATCAATTGGATTTGTGAATCGGAAGGAACTTGCTATGTCTGTACCACGTACAGGAGGATAATGACAGTGACGGGATCCCTTCACTAATTTGCTTGTTGGCCTTCTTCTTATTGGTCAATCAAGCACATGTCATTGCAGTTCACTATTAATACCCACACCTGCATAAATTAGTCCTTTTTGACTGGCTTGGGTATTTGCATCAAAGACCGTATGGTTCTCTGAACTATATTTACATTAAGTAAATAATAGTTTCAGACATATTTTCTGAAATTCGGGCATGTTCAATGTGTTTGCTATTTTGGCAATCCCTATAGTATGTCTAATGGTAACAACAATCTTATTTCGATTAAGATGATTTTATTTTCGCAAGATATTAATTCACTCGGCTGAATTATCGTGCAATTTGATACAAGTTTTCCGGTTGAGCATCAAATTTGCAATATTGTTACAACATTATAAATTATACGTTCAATGTGTTTGCACTTTGCAATCCCTATAACATATACAAATGGTACAACATAATATTTTGCAAAAAGTTCATATCAACTCGTCATCAATTAAGTCCAAAAATGTCAAAAGGCATTAAATTGACTTAATTCGAATTAAATTGATATGCAAAATTGTGGAATTACCATCTCAAATTTATATATGGGATCACAAGGTAATGTGGCATCTACTGCGCAATATGCAGACTATCCACAATTACTATAAGGTCTACATTTTGTCAAAATTGACATTATGACTACCTTTATAGTGTTCTTTCATATATTTTAAACATATAATAACATAAGGTATTAAGACCAAGACATCTACTGACTATAATCAGATTATGTTTCTTAGTACTGCGAGATATACCTCATAATATATGTAATTATCTCCAAAGTGTTATTATAGATGATTTGAGATCTACATTCAAGTTTTCACTTGAACTCACAACTTTGCAAAATTTTATTACAACATTACCATGATGACTTCTAATTTACTGACAAGTAAATAAAAATAAATTCTATGGTTTAAACCCCGTGTAAGCCAAGATGACCATAATTCGATGAGCGAACTCTCGACGGTCACAACTAATCTACATGGCGTATGGATGTTGAGGTCAACAATGTGTCTCATGGAATTATAGCGGCACTTCAACCACCCCATGATGCATGCCCCGCTAGCAAATCAAAATTATGAGTGAACATGTGGCAAGTTATCAATAAGGTATGAACATCATGAGGCAATTCTTGCCTAAATCAAATCATGATTGAACATATCTCTGACTCCAAGGTTTAAATCCGTGGGAGAATACAATCATGAGGTTCATAAAATTGGCTTCAACTTGCAATTTGCAAAACAACCCACATTATGGTGAAAATAGAAGACATTGTCTACTATCTTTCTCGTCAATAGGATCTTAATTATAGCAACACTATCATGCAAAGATACCTAATTTATCTCTGATCTTCTGCATTTACTACTCTAGGAGAAGAATATTGATGAAATCCTTAGGAATCATCATTACAACCATGTCGGTGTTTATCCTCTACATGTTGTATATGCACATTTTCGGGATATCACGGTTTGATGGCTCTCCTAGAAGTCAATCAACAAACTGCAAAGGGAAATGCAAAAGCAATGAGAAGCACAAGCCACATGCATCAGACCGTAGGTAAGGCACTATAAATGCTAATTTTAAGGTCCAAGCACCTTAAAGTGTTTAACCACTCAGATTCCATGAACGCATCAACCCGAGGTAAGTGGTACTTCTCAACCATTGACTCATTATCCTGAAGATCAATTTCAATGAAATTCGAATGGACAATGTTGCAAATTTCTCTATGTGCCATGAACATGGCCATGTGATGTGAATTAAGCACTTTGCCCCATATGTCCAGATTCAAAATGGTTTGATAGCATCCTGTATCCAAATAATTAAGCTCATTGCATGATCTTTACTTCGGAATTGTAGCTTACCAACTTCACGTTGGAGTCATGCAGTTTTACACACCGCTGACTTAATTCAATTGTAACATACTACATATCGTAGTACACCCCCTCTGAATTAGTACGTGCAAATCAAAAGGATTTCCCATCTGCGATAATTCGGTTCCATACCAAAATCACCACCATAGCATACATCAATGACCCCTCACATAAAATTTGGGATCTATGTGAGGAATAATTGTATTTCCGTCATCTTTAAATACCTTAAGCCCCTATCAGGGGGAGTTATTCATGGCTCGTATGCTCAATGAGGAACATTTCCAGACATTAGGGGGAGATTTTAAGTACCAAAAAGAATGCCAGGAAATCACTTGGAATGTTCAACACATTTCCACCTCAAATCCACGTACTCGAAGATCTAAACCCATTGTTTAGAAGATTTGCAACACATTGCAAATAACCTGCCAAACTCATTTACCGACTATAATGGTGTCACACAATCCTATAATCCTACGAAAATGCGCCCAAAAGAGTGGAGGTACCAACAAAAACCACTCAACTACCCATTCAAAACAAGAAGGGTAGAAGTACGGCCACAACATATCAGGATTCAGCTTTCCGCAAGCAACAAAGGATGTCGATGCCTCTAACTCGGTAAATGCAAGTCAACTTCACGTTGATAGACACCTAATGGGTAGTATACACCCAATGAGAGGGAAACCTCCATAACCCAGCTCAATAGTGCACACAATGACTGGGACATCGGAAACCTAAACTCAACCGTATTGGGAAACACGAAGAGTCATCAAGGGTAACAAGATTTCACCAAAATTTTATACATTCTGGAGAATCATATAAATGAAAGCCAAAACTGTTGACATAAATTTCTCATGATTGCAAACAAGCTTTACACTGATCCGGATCCAAAGACCATGGCCATGGCAGAGTTTAAATAATACTCACTCGGACTGGACTCAAACAAAGGATGCAATCCAAGAAGAAATAGCCTCTCTCAACAAAAGGAATGTATTCACAAAAGTAATACCTACACTAGTTTTCATCCTAAAGTGGAATGAGAACATACATGTGGTGAATAGCAAGGCTTGCAGCATAAGGGTTCACGCAGATACCCAAATCGATTCTCCATACACAAGTGAAATCAATTTCCGATAATTATCTCAATGGCAGTACAAATCATCTATTAATGCAGTTGATAGATGTAGTGACCACATATATTAATGTGTCACTTGATTCAGACATATAAGTTCCTCATGGGAATTCCAATTCTGAATCCAAAATGAAAATGCAACATGTTTTGTGTAAACTCAATAAGGCACTACATGACTTACAATAGTCGAAATAAAATTGGTACAATCGACTTACTGAGTTCCTTATGCAAAAGGATACTCCAACAACAATGATTGTCCATGCGTTTTCATCAAGAAATCCTCATTAGGATTCGACTATCAGTGCATGATAATGATTATAACATCATTGACAACACACACGATATTGATGAAGAACGTAATCATCCATAGACGGAATTTGAGATGAAGGATGTAAGTAAAAGCAAAGTTTGCTTCAGCTACAATTCGAGCCCCTTCATTCATATATTATGATACACCATGTTGTCTATATCCAGAATATATTGGACATAAATAAATCTTATCCATCTATAACTTTCATGGTTGTTCAATCTCTAGACGTAGAGAAAGATCCATTTTAGATCATGAGAAGATGGAAGTAAGATATTGGGACCCAAGGTTCCATACTCTAGTGCCACTAGATCCACCAAACACAATTGGTTTGGACTCGTGAATATCTTTCGGTATCTCCAAGGCACAAAACACATTGTCCTAATTTTTCAATTAAATATGGACACCAATATCATGGGATACATCGATCAGATCCCCACTATGTCAGATCGTAGACACACGTCGTGTATTCACTTGATGTGATAGCCATCTATGGAAGTCTTTAAAATAGTCATTAGTGGCTACATCTACCAATCATTCTGAAATACATGACCTCATATTAATATATGTTGCTTTACAGAGTGATTAACCACATACAACATTCATGTGGAATTGGTTCTATTGAATCACCAACTATCATCTACAAAGATAATAATACTTGTGTTGCTTAGATGAAAATGGGTTATATAAGAAGCAATATCACTAAGCATATTGCCCCAAATTACAAGGATCAGGGGGAGTCTATTCCTGAAATATAACCTATACAAACATTATATTATACTCTTTTTACCTTTATGAGTTTACTCTCAAGGTTCTCATCAAGGTTTTTAATGAGGTAATATCAACACAAGAATATATGTCATACCTCCTATTTTTCCCATCGGGGTTTTTAACGGATGTATACAAGGCATATTAATTGTCCTCTATACTTACTAATTGAGTTTTGTCCTTTCAAGGTTTTCTCATATAAGTTATCAAAGAGACAATTTCAATCATATGTCATATCATTTTCTCCTTATATTTTTTCCACTGGGTTTTAAAGAAGTTTTCAATGACATATCAGATCACACTCTTTTTCCTTATGAGTTTTTCTCTCGAAGTCTCTCATAAAAGGTTTTAATGAGGTGATATATGCAATACTTCCAACATTCCTCAATATGGATTTTAAATGAAAGTATACCAAGCATATATATTGTTCTCCAAACTCATCAACGAGTTTTTCTCCTTCTTAAAAGGTTTTTCTCATATGAGTTATCAAGGAGACAATAATCATTATATCTTGCATCATTTTCTCCTTATTTTTTCCACTGGGTTTAAATGAGTTTTAGCAACATATCTACACTATTCTCCTCATATTTTTCCCACAGGGTTTTTGGATGAGTTATACAAGATCATATACGCTTGTGATCAAGACCAATATTTTCAAGATTATACAAGGAATACAAGATATACAAGACGAAGCTTTGTGCAAGGGGGAGTGTTAGGAATAGTTTACAACTGATCCAGGCAGTTGCCAATATGCCCAAAGCATACCTTCCGTAGAGTCATGTCTCTTATGTATAGGCACCTCTTCAATCTCTCTCTTCCAACAGTTGTATCTCTTGTAACAGTCGTGTCCCTTGTAACAGGTGTCATTGGCACCCCAAATCCTTGTATAAATAGGGCTTTGCCCAGAAGCAATAAACACAAGTTTAGATCAATCCTTTCTATTCTTAATAAATAATATAGCTAGCTGCTGGCTATAAGACTTTGCCATGTCATCTATAGCCCATTTTATAGCTAACATGTACAATAGTTAGCTATATAAGTATACTACTTTTACAATATATGACCCACTTTCATTCTCACAAAGTGTCTAGGAGCACGTGCTAGAGCTGACTCTTCACGAAGAGCCTGCTTCCCTTCTCTCTCTTCTTCTCTCTCATTCAACTCAGCAAAGATATACTCCCCCCGATCCATAATAAGTGTCGATCATTTTGTACCAAGCTAGTACAAACTTTGTACTAGAAGAGTGACACTTATTAGAGAGAATTCCTTCTATGACACTACTCCTAAAATATGATGCCTTATGTGACACTCCCAACTTTTTGCTTCCTTTTATGTTCATTTGTGTAAAATTTATGCCTCACATGACACTCTAGTGTATTTTTAGAGCTAATGGTGTCAACTTTTCACATACAAAGTCACTTTTGCCCCTGGTGCAATGTGTGAACAAAATACAAGAAATATTATTGTACTATGTAATATGAAACCGTGCATGTAAATTCATAATAACTATAACACTAATTCAAAAAAATTCAAAAAGTCGGCAGAACCTCCCCTGTATTTTGATGCCATATCCCCTGTATTTTTTGAATTATTTTGAATTAACGTTTCAGTTATTATGAATCTACATGCACGGTTCCATATTACATAGTACAACAATATTTCTTGTATTTTTGCCACACATTGCATCAGGGGCAGAAGTGACTTTGTATGTGAAAGTTGACACCGTAAGTTCTAAAAATACACTAGAGTGTCATATGAGGCATAAATTTTACACAAGTGACCATATAAGGAAGCAAAAAGTTAAAAATGTCACATAAGGCATCAAATTTAAGAGTAGTGTCATAAAAGGAATTCTCTCTACTTATTATGAATCGGAGGGAGTAGTATTTTAATTCTTACAGCCTGTTTACTGGACTTTACTGTATTTGCTCTAAAGGCGTGAGGGTCCTACCTAACGGCCACCAACCCCGAGGTAGACGGGCCAAACGGAGCCGCCGTCCTTCTAGAACCCTCCGCGCCCGTCGGATCCTTCGCGTGGCGGAGACGAGCAGGAGAGGAACCCGTCCAACAGACGGCACCGTCCGTCACGGCGCGGGATTCCTTCCCCACCCGGAACCGTCACCAATCGGCTCTCCATAAATACCCACCCCCTCCGCTCCTCCAATCCTCACCGCAACGGAGCCAACAAATCCCCAGCCAATCTCTTCTCCGATCGACTCGCGTCTCGTCGAATCTTCCTTCACCGCCGCCTCAAGGTACCGTGGAATCTTCATTAGTTAGCTGGAGGTGCTGTACCGTGGAATTTCGTCGGTTTCCGCTCCGATCTAGCGAGTTCTAGGGATTTCTGCGTGTATATTGAAGTTGAAGATCTGTTCGTCACCACGTATGGGTCTTATATGCATGATTTATCTAGTAGCTCGTCCGCTCCTGCGTGATCGACCCGCCTAACTTTTGATCTTTATCATCGAATACAATAGTAGACTTGGGTCGTAATTTTTTTCTCCAGACGCCTGTACTGCCTGATGCGTCGCTCGTGATCATATTGTCGTCGAGCACTATGTGGAATCCTTAATGATGTTTAGATTTATTTATTGTTGTGCCCGTCTATTAGTTTCTCTTTAATATAAAGTAGGTATGCTCCTGCCAATTTTTATTCTCTACCGTCTGTAGAATGATTTTTCTCTGCAAAAGGTAGTTTTACAGTCACTTCCTTAGACGATAAGCATGTCCTCTGAGATGGATGATAACTTTTTTTAATTGGTACATGAGCATGCAGCTACCATCTGTTATAGTTTCAATTTAATAAGTAAATATGCTACCGCTTGCTTGTTTATTCTCATCATATTAGTTTGCTTTGCTTATTGAGGAACTATGTGGGATCCTTAATGATACATCTGTTAGTTTCAAATTATTAAGAAAATATGATGCATCTTGTTTGTTTACTCTCTATGGCGTGATGTATCGGTATTCATCATATTAGTTTGCTTGGTATGCTTCTTGAGGCATCATGTGGGAACCTTAATGATCTTTAGTTTTTGTGTCGTCCATGTGCTTGTGCCTACCGTCTGTTAGTTTATCTTTAGTCAAAATAAATGCTGCTGTGGTTTGTTTATTACCGTATGTAGATTATTTTCTTGAAAAAGATATTCCTGATGATAAGGATGTTCTTGAGATAAATCATCATTTGTTAGCCCCTGACTAAACTTCTTCAGCTATAATGATCGAACTTAGAGCCAGTGGGTCTCCCTGCCTTATTCATGTGATGATTTGCCATTATAGAGCATTGAAAAAAGCAGCAGTTAGTATAACATGTTTTTTTTGTGTGGTATATATGAACATGCAAATACCATCTGTTAGTTTCAGTTTAATAAGAAGATATGTTATGGCCTGATGTATTGGTATTTATCATATTAGTTTGCTTGGTCAGCTTCTTGTGGCTTACCATTTCATGGATTCTTCATTGCAGATGCAGATCTTTGTGAAGACACTGACCGGCAAGACCATCACCCTTGAGGTGGAGTCGTCTGATACCATTGACAACGTGAAGGCCAAGATCCAGGACAAGGAGGGCATTCCTCCGGACCAGCAGCGTCTCATCTTCGCTGGTAAGCAGCTCGAGGACGGCAGGACCCTTGCTGATTACAACATCCAGAAGGAGTCCACCCTCCACCTTGTCCTGCGTCTGCGTGGTGGTATGCAGATCTTCGTGAAGACCCTCACTGGCAAGACCATCACCCTTGAGGTTGAGAGCTCTGACACCATCGACAACGTGAAGGCCAAGATCCAGGACAAGGAGGGTATTCCTCCGGACCAGCAGCGTCTCATCTTCGCTGGCAAGCAGCTGGAGGATGGTCGCACCCTCGCTGACTACAACATCCAGAAGGAGTCCACCCTCCACCTTGTTCTGCGTCTGCGTGGTGGCATGCAGATCTTTGTGAAGACCCTCACGGGCAAGACCATCACCCTCGAGGTTGAGAGCTCTGACACCATCGACAATGTGAAGGCCAAGATCCAGGACAAGGAGGGCATTCCTCCGGACCAGCAGCGTCTCATCTTCGCTGGCAAGCAGCTGGAGGATGGGCGCACCCTCGCCGACTACAACATCCAGAAGGAGTCCACCCTTCACCTTGTCCTGCGTCTGCGTGGTGGTATGCAGATCTTTGTTAAGACACTGACCGGCAAGACCATCACTCTTGAGGTTGAGAGCTCTGACACTATCGACAACGTGAAGGCCAAGATCCAAGACAAGGAGGGCATTCCCCCGGACCAGCAGCGTCTCATCTTTGCTGGCAAGCAGCTTGAGGATGGTCGCACCCTTGCCGACTACAACATCCAGAAGGAGTCCACCCTTCACCTTGTCCTGCGTCTGCGTGGTGGCATGCAGATCTTTGTCAAGACACTGACTGGCAAGACCATCACTCTTGAGGTTGAGAGCTCTGACACCATCGACAATGTGAAGGCCAAGATCCAGGACAAGGAGGGCATTCCCCCGGACCAGCAGCGTCTCATCTTCGCTGGCAAGCAGCTGGAGGATGGTCGCACCCTTGCTGACTACAACATCCAGAAGGAGTCCACCCTCCATCTGGTGCTCCGCCTCCGTGGTGGTCAGTAAGTATCCTGGCGTTGGACCTGCTGCTGTACCCTGGGTTGTCCTGTCGGTGTGCCCCTGTCGTTCATGTTCGTGTTTAGTCTATCTGTGTCGTACTATGTCTGCTTTAATGGACCATCGAGTCCCCCTGAGATTTGGTTGAAATTTCTAGTTTCTGAATGTCGTGTCCTTCGAAATCGTTGAAATTATTATAGATGTAATGTTCATATTTGCAGGTACTATTATTCTTCTATCTTTTGCATCATGCGGCTCATTGTTTCATGTAATGAGCTCAGATTTGGATAATGCAAGTTGTATCTATGCATATAGTTTCATAAACTGTACTTATTTTGCGGGTTCATTTGGATATAAATTGATTCAGCATCCTGAATCTGTTGCCGGAATATTTGCACCCTTGAGTGAAACGCCGACACTTATGGGATGCGGCCTATGATTCCATGAAAAAATTTCTGAGACAAATCGTCACTGAGTTTTCTTGCAAGCAGGAGGTTGCAAGGCAAGGGTGCTACACGATTTGAGGACTGTCCTGACTTTTGTGGGACAGAGTACTTGTGGCATAGCACTTGCGTAGCCCCGTTTGTAGAAGGAATTGATGTTTGATTGAGTGTCTGAATTAATAGAGTAGCCGATAAATTAATTAATTAATTTGTCGATTAACTTTCCAATTAACCTATTAATTTCTTACTCGCCAGTTAACGATTTCTTCAACAATTGCATTGCCAAATTGAACTCTTTCAGTTTGTGCAATCGCGGTTTCAGATAGCCAAATTTAACACTTTCTCAGTTTGAAATTGACCTAAACCACAAGAATTGGATGCACTTAGCTACACGATTGATGTTGTTAGGATTTCATAAAGAAAATTTAGTCTAGTGTGTGGGAAAAATTATAAAGTTTCATTGTTTTCATAATGAGGTATTTTGATGTGCTTCTTCTAATGTTAATTACGTATTAATTGTAAATTAATTCATACATGTAGAGGAAAGTTTTCTTGAGTGATGGCCACATATATTTATATTAATGTCACAATGTTGCATGTTAACATTTATTTTTTGACAGATGATGAGAGAGTGCTTGAGATTGATGTATTTTTATAAGTTGGTTGCTGTTAATCAATTCAAAAAACCATTGATCAGTCAAAATCGTGAAGCTATTTCATAATTGAACACCTCCGTTGAATGAGAAAGTTCCTTGAGAAATTGTTGATAAAATCAAAATCAAGAAGCCAATCCAAAACCAATGTCCTCAATTAAATTAGAGGCCTTCAATCCTAGAAAGCTCAGTGATATTGTAGATTAGGAAAGCTCCTTAAAAAATGGTACACATCATATATCAATTAAAGGAGAAGGTTGGTCAATATTTTTTGGACATTGACGATTGAGGGTAAGAAGAGTTTAGTATAAACGTGTGGTGTCATGGTGGATAATTAGAGCATGAAAACATTTGGTATATTAGAGCGATTTTGGTCATCAAATTTACATGATCTAATCGCTGAGACGGTTTGATTCTTCATTTTTATGCTTTTATGGAGGTAATAGATAGAGAGATTAATTAGACATTTTATTTCTTCAAAAAGCATTCAAATAAAACAGAAAACAAACTTTGCATATGCACCCGGGATAGTAAATAGATAGTAAAAATAATAATTTTTAATTTTTTATAATAATTGTTAAATGCTCTCAAGTGTGCAAAGTTTTGTAATGATATAAATTAATGAAAATCTTGGCAAAAAGATAAACCAATGCTTCAAAATACAATCAGAGTTAGCATTTTGAGTATTAATTCAATTTTTTTGTAAAAAATCCTAAGGATGTCATTATATCATTTAACTTTGCACTCAGTTGAAACATTTGAGAATGTCAAATGAATTTAAAAATATAAGTTTTATTTATTTGCATTTTATTGATCATTCGGGTCCATTTGCCCTCCAAAGAAAAAACTCCATTCCCAAAATCTATATCTATATCTATATCTATACCTACTAATAAAGGACGATCGATTTCTCCAGGATTTCGTTTGTCACACATATTTTTCATAAAAAACCCTAGAAATTGCATAAATTAGCCGCAGTGCCTCTTTCAGAAAAAGAAAAACAATTTTGCTTCTGAGGCCCATCCAGGCCCATTAGTGGAGCCCGCAGAAAAAAGATTCGTTTTTTTCATTTGATCTGTTTTCACTCTCACGACCCGTCAGGGCCCAAGGACTATCCTTTTTTTTTTCTTTTTCTGTTTTCTTTTTAACTCAAATAACTTTTGAATTGTTTGAAGAATTAAATTTATTAAAAAAGTCTTATAAATTTCTATAAGGCATAGATTATTAAATATTCAGAAAATCATTTACATAGCATGTTATCTTATCTCTAAAAATACGAAATTAATTTAAATATTAGTGAAGGTTCGAACTATGTTATTTGATTTTCCAAATTTATGAAAAATTTACAGTACCTCCTACTATCATTTTAAGAGTATTCAAGATTTTTAAAAAATTCCACAAAATAAAAGGCCCCCGTCTTAATTGATCTTTGATTTGAACTTTAATTGCATTTATGGTTAAATAATTGATATTTAAAATGTTGACATCTCAAAATCTTAAAAATTATAGGACTTATTTCAAGAGTTATGAAGAGAATTTACTTGATCACATATCTTTTCAAATATAATTAAAGACATTTTTCAAATATTTTATATTCTATTTATTTTATATGTGTGCACATTTGATTTTTAATTGCTACGTCGTTTTTTTACATATCATCTTGAGAATAATCGTAGCTATTTCCATGTTTTGTTGTGTGTTCATCATAATCTTTATATATATGTATTTATCGGTCGATTTATCTTATTGGTCGGACACCGGAAAGAGATAAATCGAACGATTTATCGGAATACAGGAAGATATCTTGAACAGTGATATATATCTATATCAAAGCATGTGTGTTAATCGTGGAGTGATATTTATTCCTTTTGGTCACAATCATTGTTGAGATTTTTATCATACGCTTGATAAATTTGAAGTGAGATAATATATTTCTAGATTATAAAAATAAATGCCCTTTAACACCGAATTAAGTTTTTTTATGACTTATGCTCAACTGATAATACGAGTACTTTTTTTACATGACATGCACCTATTTGTCTCCGCATGATAGTACAAACGTTATGACACTTTTGCAGACTTTTCGATGGACACAAACATCAAATTTTTCTTCCGTTGCAACGCACGGGCATTTGTGCTAGTAAAACTCCTTAAAAAAAGAGATCCATGCGCACTAGCTAGCATCCAGAACTTTGTTTTAGAAAAAGCACATCCTAGTAAGAAACCACCACCGTGACCCTTTTTATTATTACTTCCGATCCATATTAAGGGATTCAACTTTGTATAGATTCGTATGTATTTAATTAATTATTTAGATTAGATGTATGTGTATTTAAACAAATTTAAGTCCATAAATATGAATCGGAGAGTACTTAAATTACCTAAAAAGGTTCAGTAAATTTTTTTTTTGAGGAGACGCGAGGTCGACGGCCGGCCTTCTCGAACCCTCCGCCCCCGTCGTCGGATCTTTCGAGGAGATTGCACGGCGGGGACCTTTTTACTGTTCTGACCTCTTTTTAAATTTTTAACACAATTTGACCCCGTTTTAAATTTTTAGCACAATCTAACCCCTTTTATACACGCCAGCCATCGTGCCTACTCCACATAGAAACGCCAATGGGTCCGGCGTGTCTTATTTGGACTAGATGCCTACTGAGGTAAAAAGTTAAGGCACCAGGATTCGAACTCGCGACCAACCATCACGCAAAAGAGAGCTCCACCACCAAGCTGGCCCACTATTGCTGTTAAAATCTTAGAACCCGAGCCTATATACTCCGCTAGTTAAATGGGCTGGCCCATTTCCAGTCATTTTTTATAGCGTACAAATATATAAATTAAAGATTTATCAGACACATAAATATAATATAACTAGACGATACCCCGCGCGTTGCTGCGGGAATCAGTTGCAATATATTTTGAATGATTGATTGCATGAAGCATGAATATTTGAACTAATAGTATATAAACTAAAGTATACAAATTCATTTTACGTATTGTAATGTAATATAATGGAAAAAATCCATGCATGTTGAGTGAGTTGACATGTGTCATTATATTGATGTATGCATGAGATTAACTAATGACGAAGAACTTGTTCTCATGCATATTGTGGTGAGTCTTTGATGATGTGACATGTATGCATGTTAAAAATGATGTAATATAATGAAAAAAAAACATGCATGTTGAGGGAGGTTGCATGTTTCATTAAATGGATTTGTGCATGAGATCAACTAATAATGAAGAACTTGTTTTCATGGATATTGTGGTGGACCTTTGATGAGGTGGCATGCTTGCATGTTGAGATAAATAAGATAGTGGGGATGAACTATTATAGTATTATAGATCATGCATATTATGGTGTGTCTTTGATGATGTGACATATATGCATTTAAAAGTGATGTGATATAATGAAAAAAAAACATGCATGTTGAGGGAGGTTGCATGTTTCATTAAATGGATTTGTGCATGAGATCAACTAATAATTAAGAACTTGTTCTCATGCATATTGTGGTGGACCTTTGATGAGGTGCCATGCTTGCATGTTGAGATAAATAAGATAGTGGGGATGAACTATTATAGTATTATAGATTTGTACGATATAAATAATGTTATTTTCTAAGAAAATATTCATATTTAATTTTTAAGTACAAGAATATTATATTCATATCATATACATTAAATTTTAAATACTTACGCATATAAATATAGTATTCATGTACTTAAAATTTAAATATTTACGGTTATGAAAAATTAAGATTTTTAAAATATTCATAAAATTTGACTTATATGATATAAATATAATATTCTTGAACTTAAAATATATATATACGCTTATGCAAAATTATGCTTTTTAAAATATTCATATAATTTAATGTATATGAAATAAATATAATATTCGTGTACTTAAAAATTAAATATTTAGGCTGATGCAAAAAAATTATTTTTAAAATATTCATATAGTTTAACTTATATGATATAAATATAATATTCTTGTACTTAAAAATTAAATATATACGATTATGCAAAATTATGCTTTTTAAAATATTCATATAATTTAATATATATCATACAAATATAATATCCATGTACTTAAAACTTAAATATTTACGCTTATGCAAAATTATGATTTTAAAAATATTCATACAATTATAAATCATAAACACACTTTACAAAGCCGTACATTTTATTATGTTCGTGTTTATAAATCGTGTTTGTATTTATACAATTTTAAAATATTTTTATTTGTACATCGTGTTTATAATTATATAATAATAAAATGTACGTGTTTGTAAATCGTGTTTATATTCATATAATTATAAAATGTTCTTTTTTATAAATCGTGTTTATTTTATATTTCTATTTATATAATAAGATTAAATTTTATATAAACTTTTTTATATTTCTATTTTTTATTTATATGTTGTACAAATTATATAAGTACGCTATAATAATACATTGTTTGTGTTTGTAATAATAAAATAATACGTTGTTATAATAATATTTATATAATTATGAAATGTTTGTGTTTGTAAATCGTGTTAATATTTATATAATAATAAAATGTACTTGTTTGTAAATCATGTTTATATTTATATAGTTATAAAATGTTCTTTTTATAAATCGTGTTTATATTTATATTTCTATTTATGTAATAGGATTCTATTTTATTATTATTTTATATTTCTATTTCTATTTAATACAATTTATATATTTGTACGCTAAAAAATAAATTGAAATGGGCCAGCCCGTTTAAACATTAGAGTATATAAGTTCTGGTTATAACAAGATAACAACTACGATGTCCTATCTTGGTGGTGTGGCTCTCTTCTGGCGGATGTTGGGTCGCGAGTTCGAATCCCTCTACTGCGCCATAAAAGACGGGTCAAATCGTGTTAAAAATTCAAAAATGGGTTAAAAAGGTCCGCACGGCGGAGACATGGACGAGACGTACGCATCAAGCAGACGCAACCGTCACGGCTCGGGATTCTTCCCCCACCCGGCGCGTCACCAGCCGGCATAAATACACTCCCCCCTCCTCTTCTCCAAAGTCCAAACTCGCCACCCGTAGAGGAACAAATCCCCAACCAATCTCGTTTCCAATCGATTCGAGCCTCGTCGAATTCTCCTCCCCCATCGCCTCAAGGTACGGCGCTTCCTTCCCCGGTCTCACGCATCGTCTACATCTACTTTTTATGATCTGCTTACGGGTAGTTGGAGGCGTACTAGTCTCGAATTTTGACGGGTCCTTCTCCGATCTGATGTTATAAACGTAGCTTGTTGTCCGATCTATTCCCGCGTGTTAGATAGGCGAAGAAGCTTTATCTGTTTCGTGGGGATTTCGCTTTGTTCGTCCCCGTGGTCAAATTCTGTTCGCTTGTAGATCTATGCATGCTTTATTTACAAGCACAGTACCGTTTCGTCCTGACAGTCCTCCTGCTCGATGGGTTCGCCTAGCTCTGTTCTTGATATAATTCAATAGTAGCATGTGTTCTTCACTCCAGACGCTTGTAAACTGCCTGATCCGTTGCTTGTGATCGTACTATTATTGTTCCAAGATCGTCCCAATAGTTGTAGGATTTCATATTGATTTTCTCCAAGCTAATTCTCATTTCTTAGATCTTAAACTTGTTGGATGCCTATTTAAAATCCATGAGATAAATTTTTGTCTACATGTGCATCAACTGGGTTTCTTTTCCTAGATGATGAGCATGCCCGACAGCTATGTGTTGTTCTTGAGATGAATGGCATATGTAGATTTTTTGTGGTATATGTGTATGTTAGTATCTTTTTCCTGAAGAAAATATGCTGCTGCGTTGGTGTCCTTGTGTATAGATGCTTATTTTTGCTTAGTATTTGTGGCTCACCATCCTGTTTGTCGGTACTGTGCATCAACTGGGTTTCTGTTCTTAGATGATGAGCATGCCCGTCACCTATGTGGAATCCTTGAGATAACTGACATATGCAGATTCTTTTGTGGTATATGTGATTGTTAGTACTCCCTCCGATCCATATTAATGGACTCAACTTTGTCTAGATTCGTATGTATCTAGTTAAATACTTAACTAGATACATACGAATCTAGACAAAGTTGAGTCCATTAATATGGATCGGAGGTAATATCTTTTTCTTGAAAAAAATGTGCTGCTGCTGTTGGTTGGTTCTCTGTGGCTTTGTGTATATATGTGCTTATTTATGCTTTAGTATTTGTGGCATCGTCTACATGTACTTTTTATGATCTGCTTACGGGTAGTTGGAGGCGTACTAGTCTCGAATTTTGACGGGTCCTTCTCCGATCTGATGTTATAAACGTAGCTTGCTGTCCGATCTATTCCCGCGTGTTAGATAGGCGAAGAAGCTTTATCTGTTTCGTGGGGATTTCGCTTTGTTCGTCCCCGTGGTGAAATTCTGTTCGCTTGTAGATCTATGCATGCTTTATTTACAAGCACAGTACCGTTTCGTCCTGACAGTCCTCCTGCTCGATGGGTTCGCCTAGCTCTGTTCTTGATATAATTCAATAGTAGCATGTGTTCTTCACTCCAGACGCTTGTAAACTGCCTGATCCGTTGCTTGTGATCGTACTATTATTGTTCCAAGATCGTCCCAATAGTTGTAGGATTTCATATTGATTTTCTCCAAGATAATTCTCATTTCTTAGATCTTAAACTTGTTGGATGCCTATTTAAAATCCATGAGATAAATTTTTGTCTACATGTGCATCAACTGGGTTTCTTTTCCTAGATG
The DNA here is from genome assembly GCA_950022295.1 of Bromus sterilis. Taxonomy (NCBI): domain Eukaryota; kingdom Viridiplantae; phylum Streptophyta; class Magnoliopsida; order Poales; family Poaceae; genus Bromus; species Bromus sterilis. The sequence continues at coordinate 273,031,879 of OX465599.1, read as the reverse complement.
ATGAGCATGCCCGACAGCTATGTGTTGTTCTTGAGATGAATGGCATATGTAGATTTTTTGTGGTATATCTGTATGTTAGTATCTTTTTCCTGAAGAAAATATGCTGCTGCCGTTGGTGTCCTTGTGTATAGATGCTTATTTTTGCTTAGTATTTGTGGCTCACCATCCTGTTTGTCGGTACTGTGCATCAACTGGGTTTCTGTTCTTAGATGATGAGCATGCCCGTCACCTATGTGGAATCCTTGAGATAACTGACATATGCAGATTTTTTTGTGGTATATGTGATTGTTAGTACTCCCTCCGATCCATATTAATGGACTCAACTTTGTCTAGATTCGTATGTATCTAGTTAAATACTTAACTAGATACATACGAATCTAGACAAAGTTGAGTCCATTAATATGGATCGGAGGTAATATCTTTTTCTTGAAAAAAATGTGCTGCTGCTGTTGGTTGGTTCTCTGTGGCTTTGTGTATATATGTGCTTATTTATGCTTTAGTATTTGTGGCATCGTCTACATCTACTTTTTATGATCTGCTTACGGGTAGTTGGAGGCGTACTAGTCTCGAATTTTGACGGGTCCTTCTCCGATCTGATGTTATAAACGTAGCTTGCTGTCCGATCTATTCCCGCGTGTTAGATAGGCGAAGAAGCTTTATCTGTTTCGTGGGGATTTCGCTTTGTTCGTCCCCGTGGTGAAATTCTGTTCGCTTGTAGATCTATGCATGCTTTATTTACAAGCACAGTACCGTTTCGTCCTGACAGTCCTCCTGCTCGATGGGTTCGCCTAGCTCTGTTCTTGATATAATTCAATAGTAGCATGTGTTCTTCACTCCAGACGCTTGTAAACTGCCTGATCCGTTGCTTGTGATCGTACTATTATTGTTCCAAGATCGTCCCAATAGTTGTAGGATTTCATATTGATTTTCTCCAAGCTAATTCTCATTTCTTAGATCTTAAACTTGTTGGATGCCTATTTAAAATCCATGAGATAAATTTTTGTCTACATGTGCATCAACTGGGTTTCTTTTCCTAGATGATGAGCATGCCCGACAGCTATGTGTTGTTCTTGAGATGAATGGCATATGTAGATTTTTTGTGGTATATGTGTATGTTAGTATCTTTTTCCTGAAGAAAATATGCTGCTGCCGTTGGTGTCCTTGTGTATAGATGCTTATTTTTGCTTAGTATTTGTGGCTCACCATCCTGTTTGTCGGTACTGTGCATCAACTGGGTTTCTGTTCTTAGATGATGAGCATGCCCGTCACCTATGTGGAATCCTTGAGATAACTGACATATGCAGATTTTTTTGTGGTATATGTGATTGTTAGTACTCCCTCCGATCCATATTAATGGACTCAACTTTGTCTAGATTCGTATGTATCTAGTTAAATACTTAACTAGATACATACGAATCTAGACAAAGTTGAGTCCATTAATATGGATCGGAGGTAATATCTTTTTCTTGAAAAAAATGTGCTGCTGCTGTTGGTTGGTTCTCTGTGGCTTTGTGTATATATGTGCTTATTTATGCTTTAGTATTTGTGGCATCGTCTACATCTACTTTTTATGATCTGCTTACGGGTAGTTGGAGGCGTACTAGTCTCGAATTTTGACGGGTCCTTCTCCGATCTGATGTTATAAACGTAGCTTGCTGTCCGATCTATTCCCGCGTGTTAGATAGGCGAAGAAGCTTTATCTGTTTCGTGGGGATTTCTCTTTGTTCGTCCCCGTGGTGAAATTCTGTTCGCTTGTAGATCTATGCATGCTTTATTTACAAGCACAGTACCGTTTCGTCCTGACAGTCCTCCTGCTCGATGGGTTCGCCTAGCTCTGTTCTTGATATAATTCAATAGTAGCATGTGTTCTTCACTCCAGACGCTTGTAAACTGCCTGATCCGTTGCTTGTGATCGTACTATTATTGTTCCAAGATCGTCCCAATAGTTGTAGGATTTCATATTGATTTTCTCCAAGCTAATTCTCATTTCTTAGATCTTAAACTTGTTGGATGCCTATTTAAAATCCATGAGATAAATTTTTGTCTACATGTGCATCAACTGGGTTTCTTTTCCTAGATGATGAGCATGCCCGACAGCTATGTGTTGTTCTTGAGATGAATGGCATATGTAGATTTTTTGTGGTATATGTGTATGTTAGTATCTTTTTCCTGAAGAAAATATGCTGCTGCCGTTGGTGTCCTTGTGTATAGATGCTTATTTTTGCTTAGTATTTGTGGCTCACCATCCTGTTTGTCGGTACTGTGCATCAACTGGGTTTCTGTTCTTAGATGATGAGCATGCCCGTCACCTATGTGGAATCCTTGAGATAACTGACATATGCAGATTTTTTTGTGGTATATGTGATTGTTAGTACTCCCTCCGATCCATATTAATGGTCTTAAGTTTGTCTAGATACACATGCATCTAGTCTAAATACTTAACTAGATACATACGAATCTAGACAAAGTTGAGTCCATTAATATGGATCGGAGGTAATATCTTTTTCTTGAAAAAAATGTGCTGCTGCTGTTGGTTGGTTCTCTGTGGCTTTGTGTATATATGTGCTTATTTATGCTTTAGTATTTGTGGCTCACCATCCTGTTTGTGATTCTTCTTTGCAGATGCAGATCTTTGTGAAGACATTGACTGGCAAGACCATCACCCTTGAGGTGGAGTCATCTGACACAATCGACAACGTCAAGGCAAAGATCCAGGACAAGGAGGGCATCCCCCCGGACCAGCAGCGTCTCATCTTTGTTGGCAAGCAGCTCGAGGATGGGAGGACCCTTGCTGATTACAACATCCAGAAGGAGTCGACCCTCCACCTTGTCCTGCGTCTGCGTGGTGGTATGCAGATCTTCGTGAAGACCTTGACCGGCAAGACCATCACCCTGGAGGTTGAGAGCTCTGACACCATCGACACTGTCAAGGCCAAGATACAGGACAAGGAGGGCATCCCCCCGGATCAGCAGCGTCTTATCTTTGCTGGCAAGCAGCTCGAGGACGGCAGGACCCTTGCTGATTACAACATCCAGAAGGAGTCGACCCTCCACCTTGTCCTGCGCCTGCGTGGTGGTATGCAGATCTTCGTGAAGACCCTGACTGGCAAGACCATCACCCTAGAGGTTGAGAGCTCTGACACCATCGACAATGTCAAGGCGAAGATCCAGGACAAGGAGGGCATCCCCCCGGACCAGCAGCGTCTCATCTTTGCCGGGAAGCAGCTGGAGGATGGCCGCACGCTCGCCGACTACAACATCCAGAAGGAGTCCACCCTTCACCTGGTGCTTCGCCTCCGTGGTGGTCAGTAACTGCCCCCGCGTTTGATCTGCTGCTGTACGTTGGGTCGTCCTGTGGGTTCTCCTTCGTTTAAGTCTCGCTCGTGTCAAGTGTACTATGTTTGGTTTAATGGACCATCGAGTCCCCTAGTGTGGTTTGGTGCAAACAGTTGCTGGTACAGCAGTACCGTTATTAAGTACTCGGTATGAACAAGTGAACTTTGAACTATCTGCCTGTGCTCACTTTTCTGTGATATCTTCCGGTTGAATTGTGTGCTTGCAGTTTTTATCTTGGAAGTTTGTGATTGCCTAATTTTCTGGATTCTGAATGTTGCTGTGAAATCATTAGGTTAAATGCTATAGATTTGGATGGTGCAACTTGTTATTTCTTCTATTATCTGGGTCCTGCTGCTGAATTTGAAATAGTTTTGGATGATGCAAGTTGTATTCTGCGTTCAGTTTCATTGCTTGTTCTGTCTGTATTACTAGCAGATTGTTTTTATTAGTAGCTGTTTGAACTGCGCGTGATTCAGTTATCTGGCCTGAATTGCGGCAGTGTGTGATCGGTTTGTGGTAAATTCTTGTCTTTCATTTTTTTTCAATTTTGGGTTTCTGATGGGGAAAATAACTGCAGTGTCTGCCCTGGGTGGGTGCTTCTCTGCTGATACGTAGTTACAGCCGTGGAAAACTTTTTAATTCAATAAAAGGAGGATCCATTTGAATAAGAGGATCAGAGGAGATGAGATCGTAAGGAGGAATGAAAAGAGGAAGTGAGCTTACCTTTGGCTTTAAGCGAAATATTAACGCGATTTAACATCGGTTATATTTTTTTCGCGATCAGCTTTTTTTTCTTCTTAACACCGTCATCCTTGGCGTTTGGTTGTACTGTCGATGCCATGAACCGCATTTTGATCGTTCAACGGGCTTGATCACGCTGGACTGAATTTAGCATCTACTGCACTGAATTTAGGAGGTGTTTGAACAGGTCCCGTTAAATCGCGTTTGTTTTGCTTGCTCTGTAATTTCCGATAACATGGTATCAAATCCCAGCCAATACAAAACCGATACCGATGAAAATCTGCTGTAACGGAAAACGCTCGAGCCATCTCGTCTCCACACGAAACGCGATCTCACTGCGACCTCCTGGTCCTCCTTCCTCGTTCCCCACGCAGCAAGGAAGCTTCGCCGGCGCAGATTGACGACGAGCAGGTTCTCGGCCACCGGCCAATTCTGCGTCACTATACTAGGAACTGGAGGCACATACTGTAGCGCCGGTCATGCTCTTGTCCAGCCGCTGCCGGCATCGGCACTGGCGGAAGGTCGCCGCCGGCGGCGGCAGCGGTCGGCAGGGCGCTCACTCTCGCTCTCACCGTCCGGGCCCTTGTGCTCAGCCGCCATCTCCAGCGGTGGCCCGCCCCTGTCGTTCCTGGTCTGCCTATCCATGTTCATTGCCTGAATTCTTGAGCAATCCTGGTAATGATTGACATTACAGTAGGTAACCAAACAAATTTGAAGTTTTATCGATTCGGTTTACATTAACACTGTAAACCATTACGTTTACGTTTGTATTACCAATCTGGAACCAAACACCTCCTTAGTGCTTCGTGCATGTACATATCACAAAGACGAACAACAAAAGCACTAAAAAATCATCCCACAAAGATATTATTTGTTTCGTAGTATTTCCTCTGACCTTCATGGCGTATCAATATCAACATGGATAACTTTCAGAGAAGTAAGCTAAAGCGTGGAATTCACTTGCCGCCACTTATAGTGCACACCGGTAGACTTATCCTGCCTTAGTGCATTAGCTAATACCACTATAGTTAACTCAAAAAATTGCCTATAATAGTTTTTGGATGGTTTGAATATTAGGCAAATTAATGAGTAATTTCAGTAGATAATTCATGACTAAAGCAATAACTAGCATATATATCAAACGTACTAGACATATTAAACAACACATGACCATCATTAAACATGAAACAACAACCATAATAATAGATCGGATCTTAGATGCCTCTATTGCTGGCGCAGATGCGTTGTTGTTGATGAAGACGTTGGTGATGACTGGTCAAAACATCAGACGTTGGTGACGTTGTTGTTGACGCTGGTGCAACTACGCCTAACCTTGAAGGCAGACACCCCATGTTGATAAACTTTGAGCAGGATTACAAGATTAAGAGGTTCAGGGATACCTGCTCTCCCATTCGCCGATCCATGTCGGTTATCAGGATGAAGTAGATTTCAGCGACAACGTAAGTAGAAGAGGTAAAAAAACTAGCTCAATTTGGGTGTGTATTTGGCTACGACGGATATGCTATATATATAGGAGAACTAAGGAGGTATTGTGTTGCTATCTCACACCGACTTCCTTTTCAACTTACGGGTCACGAAAAAATTAACCAACTTATCCACCAGAACATCAAAAAAATAAAATGGCAAAAGAGAGCCGTGGTCTGCAAGGCCTCATACCTGATTTCATGGGACCATTGGCAGCCATGTCGCATGCCCCTCCTGACCGAGGCTCGATCCTGGCCAGGTGAGCGAGCCTGCGTGTGTGGTGTTTTTTTTCTCTCCTCAATCCAATACTAAGTGTAGTAGGAAAAATTCACTATATAATGTAACACCTCCTTTACTTCCGAGATAAGATTAAACTGTAGAACCTCCACTTGCGATTTTATAGATGTGCCTTTTAAGGTTTTAGAAATTGTAGTACATGTGCGGGTGTGCCTACCCCCATTATTTCTAACAATTTTCATGCAATAACTTGTTTCATTTCGAAATAAATCCGAGTTAGACGCATGCTTGTTGATGTAGAGGTGCTAACTTCTTTCGTTGGTCCAATTCCGTCCAAATAAAAAAGACAGCTCTCCCACCGATTTCATAAAAAGGAAAATAGTCTACCGGTGTTGCCGTACTGGAGATACCTGATGAGTGTGGGGCTAGTAACCAAAATTCATTCAGATGGACACAATATGAACTATACAGGAAATTCTTCATCCATTTCTCAGCCGAGCAAGTTATCCAAGATGTTAATTTTCCTTGTTAGGGAGGCTTTATGAATTAAAACAGATCATTCAAGGTGAGGGACATCTTTGCTATAATGATTGGCCGTGTCCCGTGGGAATCTCGTCGGGGATTTTTTTTGCCTATAATGATATTTTGGATGGTTCGAATCTTAGGAAAATTAATGAGTAATTGCAATAGACAATTCACGAATAAAGCAATAACTAGCATGTATATCAAACATACCTAGACATTAAACAACATGAACATTATCATTGAACATGCAACAACAACCATAATAATAAATCAAAGCAGATTGCAACACACGTACTAAACGTTTATAGATGCCTTCGTTGCTGGTGCAGATATGTTGTTGTTGAGGAACACGTTGGCGGAAAATTTTACAAATTTGACCCTTATTTGAATTTAAAACACAAAATGAACTCAAAATTAAATTTTTTCACAAAATGACCCTTTTTCATGGCGCCCGCCCCTATGGCGCCATCCCCAAAGGCGCCATGCACCTTGCCACGTAGGACCTGCAGGTGGGCCATGCCAGCACCATGGCGCCATTAATAGGGGCGTCGTACCCTTAAACATGGCGCCTTGGTAAAAGGCGCCATGCGACTTGGGTATTTCTGTCCCCTTTTCTTCCTTCTCCCTTCCCCACCCTCTCTTCTTCATCATCAACCCCGAAACCTTTCCCCCTCCTCTCTCATAACCCCCACTCCATTTCTCCTCAAATCCCTCCAAATCAAAGGCTTTTCTTGGTGGAAATCGTGTTCTTTGCATTCTCCAAGGTAATGTCCTCCCTCCCCCTTAATTTTGTCCAAAACAAATCTTGGCATTTGATTATTTTCTTCATATTTGTGGAAACCCTAGAAATTGGGGGTGAAATATATTCTTCATATTTTTGAAAATCTTAGAAATTTGTTCATAGGTGGTTGTTTTGAGTGTTTAGAGATAAGGATTTGTAAGGCATGGTTAAAGATTTTATAGGACAAACCCTAACCCTAACCCTAAAAATTGAAAATTGATATGTTAGGATTGTGGTTTGTAGGAAATGTGGCTTGGGTTGTTGAAAGTTGTTGTGTTTTGCCTATATGTGGTTGTTATTAGTTTATTGTTTAAGATTTATATGCCATGTTTAGTGATTATTTAGGGCCTAAAAATTTATATGTTAGGTTTATTGTTTATTGTTTAAGATTTATATGGCATGGCTTGTTCCAATTTTTTGTGTATTGGGGTAATATAATTGATGGTGTCATGGAATTTGTTTTGTTTTTTAATTATAGATGCATGAAGTTGTGAATGTTCATTATGTGGACTTTCCAGCTTTTTTGAAAGGAGATATTGATTATGTTGATCCGGAGGAGATAGTGATGGTGTTTGATAGTAGTCCTAGCTTTGCCGATGTAGTGGAAAAGGTCCGAAGCGAGTTAAATTGGATGGACCAAAGAGATGTAGTTGATTTGAAAGGTAGATATAATGTTGGGTTCGATCATTATATTCGGTGGAAGATGATGCCTCTCAAATGCGAGAATCATTGGCAAGCTTATAAGGAGATTGTATTGGCCTCACAAGACAAATCTCTTGAGTTATTTGCCATAAAAAAGGTTGGTGCTAGAGTGCACATTGATTTGAATCGGCAACCATCCACAAGTGATGCTAGTAGCCTGGTTCAACATAATGAGCCACGTGTCAACCCAGAGTCCGAAGTGTATGACACAAGAATGAGTCAACCTCCTTTGACACAACCTTTGAGCCCATCTTTGAATAACCAATATGATGAGGTCGATGGTGATGAGGGCGCTGGTCATGAGACACAGGCGGATGGTGATGAAGCCGCTGGTGATGAGGGCGATGGTGATGAGGCCGCGGATGATGAGTTTGAGGGTCATGAGGGAGAGGGTTATGAAATGGAATGTTATCTTCATAACCATGATATTGGAGATGTGGAGGCAAATTGCTATGAAGAGAACATGGATCACGACATCCCATACGCGCGGTCTTACGCGCTTGACTCCGAGGACGAAGGGCCGGACGAAGAAATTGATGAGGATGGGTTGACGGCTAAGGAAGCAAAAGCATTTATGAATGCATTTGTGTGCATTTCACATTTTTCACATATTTGATGAATGCATAGATGTACGGTCCATAGCACAAAGATCGGCGAATTATGACCACTTGCTTCATTGTCTCATACATCCATTGCATGACATCTATGTCACCATCATGATAACGAGCTTGGTACATTAGTTCAATAACATGACCGCGAATCGAACCACATAATTCAAGGTACAACCTAGTTCATCATCGAGTTCACTACATCCTACAATCACAAGCATCATTTCTTCCTAGGCATCTTCTGCGAAGCATCATCGTCTTTGTTCTTATCGTAGTCGGAGTGAGAAAATCTTCGAGGCCGCCTTCTGTAACAGCCCAGTTTTCACAAAAATTTACAAAAATTTGTTTTCGGTGCGAATTGTTTGATTGTCTGAGTTATTTGCAGTGTTTGCTTCACCGAAATAATAATCGGTGAATATTTCTCCCCCTTATTCTCGTATCGGATGCGTGACCGACCCCTTTTCCACCACGGCACACGACTTTGCGGCACCGGGATTTCACCCGAGCACCGTCGCAACCGGCACAGGACCAGCCATCGCCACCGGAACGAAAACCCCGTTTATTTAATAAACGGATTATTTTATTGGGGCTCCGAAAATGTTGTCAGAATGTCACCGCAGTGAGGTAAGATCGACGGGCTCGACGCGCTGAACGCGTGGTTCGAGATTTCGTCGGAATCGGAGTCCGTATGGAGTCTCTGCGGTCACGAACGCGATCACCGGACACGCGAGAGGGGTACCGAGGGCGTTTGCGTCAACTGGCCAGCCAACCTGCCTATATAAAGACCACCACACTCCCCTAGGCCTTTTAGGGTTTCCCCCATGGAAAATTCGCAGCCACCCCCCTAAAAAATATCCAGATCAGCCCCCTAGCCCCTCTCTATCCCGAAACCCTAGATCTGGGTGCACCACAGCCATCGGATCGCAGATCGGAGGGCCTGGAGGCTTCCACGTTGCCTTCACCTTCTCCCACCTCCAGCCAGCCCCGAACCGGGCCCCGCAGGGCCCTGGAAACGCCGTCGCGGGCCCGCCAAGCCCATCTGGCGCTGCCCGAATGCCCGAGCACCTCCGCCACCACGCCGGCGACGCCTCGCCTCCGGCCAACTCCGGCAGCCGCAGCCGCGAGCCTCCTCCTTTCCTCCTCCCGCGTCCCTTCTCCTCCCGTCCCCCTCACCTAGCCTCTCCTCCTCCCCCGCAGGTCAGCAGGAAGAGCGCCGCCGCGCCATGGCTTCCTTGAAGCTCGTCGCCGTCGGGAACCACCATGGGCGTCGCCACGATCCCGTGGCCCGAGCTTGTTGCGCCGCCCTGTAACCCCGCCGCCGGCCGGATCCGCCCCTCCCCTTCGCCCTACGCCGCCCTTCCCCCTCGCCCTCGCCGCCGGTGGCCGGCGCAGCCACCGGAAGGCCGCCGCCGCGCCCGTCCGATCGGGATCGGGAGGAGCCCCGACCCGGTCGCCTCCCTCCAGCGTTCCTGCCACGTGGGCCCAGGCGCGGCCCACCTCCAGATCTGGCCCAGCGCGCGCCCCTGGCCCATGGCCTCTCCTAGCCACCGCCTCCAGTGGGCTGAGCCCACTAAGGGGTGAGGCCCCTTTTTTTTTCTGTTATGTTTTTTTTATTTATCTGTTTTTTTTTCTAAGTCCTGTAATTTCTGCTGCTGATTCAATTTCGCGGTGACGATTGCGAGTAATCCGTAGCTCCGATGAACGTGCCCCCAAAACGAAAACTTCTTAGAATTGCATGTACTTTAATCCGTCTTTTGTGAGTTAATTGTTTTGAGGTTGTTTAGATATAGTTTTTGCTGTTCAAACAGGGCTACCTGTCGTTAACTGCTGCTAAGTTGCTGTAACTGTTATTTTATTGAAACTTCGGGCGACGGTTGCTTCGCAACCGTACGTCGGAATTGAGTGATTCCTTTTTCATCCTGTCAAGCATTATTTCTACTTCAGTTCCGTGCATTCACATGCCATAATTTCCTGCTGCATCATGATTGTATCTTGCTCCAAAGTAGCTATCATGCTGTTAGTGTGCTGCTGTTTATATTTTGTTGCAACTTCGGTCGACGAGTGTGTCGCGACCGTTTATCGGAATGGAGTGATTCCAATTGCATATTGTTAAGCATCATGTCTACTTCATGCCCATGTATTGCTATGTCATGTTGCTGCACTTTTGCATATAGTTATACCCCTGTTTATACAGCATAAAAATAATAGTTTCTGTCATGTTGTTTGCTTAATATCTTTTGATCCGTGATGCCTTTTTGCATGATTCTTTTTGCCATGCCTTCCCTGTCATGTCTACTTTAATTGCATGTCATTTGTGAGCATGTTTGCACTCATTACCCTATTTATGCAATGCTCTAAAGTGTGCTCCCTGATGTTGGTAGATTGTGCCCGTAACTTGTTTTGCTTATATCTTTTTAACCGTAACTCCGTTTAGGGTGTTCTTTATATGTAACTTGATTAGTTTTTCGTGTACTTTGTGTTTATGCTATTGTTTGCTGTTGTTAACCAACCTAAAATATGGCTTAGGACAGAACAGTACCAAATCCTTTACTTGTCGTGCGACACTTAGTGGATGCCATGTTTAGGATTGTGCCTCACTTAAATTGACTAGCATAGATAGTTTACTTTGTGATTCACCTCTTGACATGTTTGTGTGCTTTGCCATGCTTGGTTTCCTTGCCATGTTAACAACCGTTGTTTGTTCACCTGTAGCTAAACAACTTGAACCTCTCTAAACGTGCAGTATCGTCGTGTGTGACGCGTACTCCACTTAAATTGTTAGTAACCGCTCTCGACGGTAGGTGCGATGTCTCGTGTTGCCTTATTGTTGATGCTTGCTCGTGTTTGCTCCGTAGTAATAGCGGTGCACCGTTGATTGCTTTCCAGTGTTTACTTGTGTGCTCCCGCGGGTACCTTTCAGAGACGATGCGAGCTTGCGATCGACTACACCTTCGGAACACGACTTATCAACAGGCAAGGACTATACATTACTTATGATCCATTCTATTTCAACCAGTGGTTTGCATGCTAGTATAGGTTAGGTTCGATGTTTGATCCTACCACATGTTTACAGCCTCTTTCAAACTGATACAGCCATGTCCCCTCCCAGCAAACCATGTACTGCTATGTTACTATTGCTCGTTGCTCAGCCCCTGCTTAGTATGCATGCTTAGGATGCTACGATGTGACCCTGTTACTCCTTGGGTTGGGATATCACATTATTATTATTGTTATTGATGATATGATTATTATAATGTTGACTATATTCGACGAAGGATGGAAGGTCTAGGCTATCCCGCCCCGACGCTTTGTTCCATTCGAGTCATCTAGGACCCAAGTTCCGGGTATTGGTTTTAAGACTGAGCGTGCCTAATCGCGTGTGGGATTTTATGGGGTCCCCTCTTCTTACCTACCTAGCTTCAAACATTTCTAGAGGTGGCCCAAGCTGATTTACCATTTGAAACCCGCATGCATAACTGGTCTGCAGCCAGTGGTTTTAAAACAACTCGGGCCAGCAGAGACATAGTTCCTTTGTTGGTCCACACTGGTGAGCTAGGAAAGTCCCCTGTTATATAGGTGATACTAAACCCGACCTTGGCCATACGGAAGAGTCCGATCCGAGAGCGTGGCCAGCTTTTGGATTGGGTGTCGACTCCCCGGGGGCCACCCGGATTTGTTCGTTGTTAGCTAGAGGGACTTGTCGTTTCGGATCTCTTGGAACTAAATCATAAAATGGTTGCCTGTGATGGGTAGCAACTGAGAGAGATGGGCGAGCATGCGATGCCTCGTAATGGGAAGTTGGTACACCCCTGCAGGGTTAAATCTTTTCGAGAAGCCGTGTCCACGGTTATGGACGACTTGAGACCTACTCCTTGTTCATAGACAACAACAACTGAGATAATCTTAATATAACTTGATCAACGTGTGTGTGCCTTGACTGCTTCTTCTTCGTCGGGATGCGAAGAGGAGGACAAGGATAGGATAGGTGTTATGTTTGCATAGTAGTTGATAGCAAGACTTGTTGGAGGCGATTCCTCACCGAATGCTTGGCTTCTTATATTACTCTCTAGATCGTTAGCCACTTCATAATTGCTAGTGCGGCAGCAACCTCACCACTTACCCCATCCTTATCGTAAAGTACTAGTTGTCCTAGAATGACGAGTGATGAAGTCCTTGCTGGGTCAGATGACCACTACAGTTGGATGCTGAGTACCTCTGTACTCATGATACTACCCCCAAACTCTTTTCAGGGTTCTTGATCGACAACAGGTATGGTGATCGACGTTTCACGCGGAGACTCGACGACGACTAGTTAGGCGGATCCCGGCGGAGGGCCTGGACCCGTGTGGTTATGGGAATCGATGATTTTCTTTTGCCACTAGGCATTTGATTGTAGTCTGTACTCAGACATGTACCTTCCGCTGATGTATTGTATTTAAGGCTGATGTATGCCGAATGTATGAGATGTTGTATCCTTGTATCTGTAATGTTGTGATATCATGTTGGAAATCCGGGGCATATGACTTCGTCATATGTCGCGGTGGGACCGATATGTGCTTCGTCCCCGGATCTGGATGGAAACATCTAGATCTGAACAGTACCGCATATCGGGCCTTACACCTTCTAGGCTTGAAGTTGAAGTCTCGCGGCTCGGGCTGAGAAGGAGGAGGTGCATCGGGGATCTGCGACGTGCCCATCTCATCGTGATCGTCGACATGTACATCCTCGTCCTCAAAAGAGTGATGTGCACCGATCGAAGAGTGCTCTGTCCATCCTGAAGAGTGGTGTTCACCACTTGCAGAGTGGTGTGCACCACTTGCAGAGTGGTATGAACCTCCTGGATGGGATCTCATACCGCTTGAAGAGGAGCCCGACCGGGTAGGAATGGCGTCGGTCGTACGACAACCGAGAAGAGCCCCTAAGCCACGTGCCCAAGACATTGATTTCTGTTGACAACAAAATTATTTAGTTAGAAGACGTCATACGTCAGCAAATGATACCAAATCATACCATGTCATACCTCAACAAAAGATCTTAGTGCGGCGTTAGATTTTGCATGATCCGGTGGGTATCGAAGTGCATGCCCCGCCTCGTTCACATGTTTGGACAGCTCATATTGCTAGCAAACCAACAATATATATTACTATTTTGCTCAATCCATGCACATATGTACAAATAAGACAAACTTACCACAAAGTTGATCACCGTCGCTATGTTTGGACGTCTACCGTCTCGAATGAGCCTATTGTACTCCAACATGGCCATTTGGTCAAAACCATGATTGGATGCTTCCACAATGTCCGCGCTACAAAAAGGCGTAGGGTTGAGCTTCAAACCAGTATTAGCCCTAAGCCACACGAGATACGCAGTGAATGCTTCTTCACTATGAGGGTGCTCGAGAGGTAGACCCCCATGCTCCATCTGGTAATCAATTTTTGCGACCTTATGCTTAAATTCGTTGATGTACGCCGCATGCTTTCTTGGCCAATTCTTCTCAGATTTCTGCTTCATCTTGTCCAACCTACATATCAAAATACAACTTTATCCGTTTTTAATACAGTGACACAGCTAGGACAATGAATAAGCAAGCTTTACCGAGAATTACCCGTGCAACTCCAGGCTTGTGTCCTTGTACTTAGGCGGGGTCTCTTGATACAATCCAAATTGTCTCATCACACGATTTGGCAAGTGCCACTCGACTGCATACATACATATCAACGGGCATTTCATCCGCCAAAGATTTTGTTCCGCAAGACACATCGGGTTCAACCTGAACGTGATTTCGGATGTACCAATTTGACCCACCGGTCCGTATGGCTCCCAAATCACCTGTGGACAACAATGTAGATGGTTAGTTTGTCAGTTGGAGGAAAAATGAACCCATGGGCATATGAGAATAAATGAAGCTTACATGTTCTGCGCAAAGGATATCGAACTCGTTGGTGTAGTGCACATACATGGCCTTTGAGGCACCAAATTCACGGTCAACCTTGTCCCATCTATGCGCCCAAGTAGGCATGCGAAGCGGATCCCTGTGATCATCCCATTTGGTGCCTAAATCTGGGACTGGTCTCCCAATTGGCAAGCGCTCCCAACTCCAGATGGATAAGAGCAACATGCAACCACCGATATTGGCTTCCTGCACACCTTGACCCCTACGACACGCGTCGTCCAACTGCATCCACAAGATGAAAGAAGCATCAACAGGTAAATTCAAAATAGATATACAATTGCCTGAGGAAAGGATATGGTAAATAGGTTACCTGGCGATATAGATAAGCTAGTGTCGCCGTACCCCAACTATGTTTGTGGTCCCAACCAGCTAACAACTGGAGCCACATAAATGGGGCATTCACGTCCGTGCCATCCGAGAAAAGAACGCGGCTAATAACATACCAAACATAGGCCCGAGCATGTTGCTGCACCACTTCTGAATCCTCCACTAACTCAGGTGGGCAAACTGAAAAATTCTCAGCAATCCAAGAAAAAGGAGCACCAGCTGACTTCTTCGGGATCCCCGGCTCCTTCCCGAGCAGACAAACCATAAGGTCACGCCATCCACCCGTATCTGTGCTTAAACACACAGGCTCACCAGATATGGGAAGTGCCAGGATCATTGAAACATCCTGCAAAGTGACAGTCATCTCCCCACACGGCAGGTGAAAGGTATGTGTCTCAGGGCGCCACCGGTCAACGAGTGCGGTGATAGCACATGGGTTCATCTTCGGCATCCCACGAGAAGCGAGTTGAATAAAAGGGAGAAGCCTCGTCCGCCGTATATAATTCGTGTAGCGCTCATCATACTGCATCTTCGGACGCTTGGGAGTGGACGAACCATCCACCCTTGCAGACCTCAAGTGGAAGTGGCTAAGAAACACATCATCTTCTGCAATACGGCGCCCACGATGCACTTTGTCATATGCATCGAGGAGAAGAGAATACCCAGACATCCTGCAAAAATAAATTTACAAGCTATGTGAGAACAACTATCAATGTAAATAAAAAATAATTAACACTACAAAATCAACTATTAAAAAATTGTGGTGTTGCGAATTTCCTAATGTTAGCAAGTCCAGCGCTCATGCTAATCATACGAACTTTTTTTCTCTTTTCCTTTTACCATCATTTTCGCTCCTCTTTTCTTTCACTGATTTGTTAATACATTTTGTTGACAATAATTTCTTAATACATGGTACTGTTGCACCACACTCATTTATATGTTTTCTAATGGTTGACATCAACATGCTTATATTTTATTTTATTCAATGATTTTCTAGCAATTGGTATGTGAATTTACATGTTTATCATCTTTGCCAAATATAAATGCAGTGAGTAGTTTTTGTAAACAGGTAATTGCTAGATATCTTTGATTAGGCAGAAGAGTTAAACTCATCACGGAAAATATATGTGGTATTTATTTTTTTCAAATCCATGACATATCTTTGATTGTATCAAATCATATATACAATATACTGGTGTAGCAATTTTCTATCTTGATGACCTTGAGCTATTGTTTCTAGACGAATTCCTAGTTGGTATTGATGTATTGTCTTTCTAGCCATAGTACATAGACAGAGAGACAGAGGAGTGGATGGCATACCTGGGCGCCAGGGAGGAGGATGGAGCCGGCCAGTAGGGAGACAGAGGGGATGGGATGGAGATGAACCAAGCGCCGGGAGGGAGATGATGGAGCCGGCCTATCTAGCCATATCCACAGCCGACCATGGTGGTGCTACAAAAAGTTAAAATGTGAGAAGAGAGAGAGAGAGAGAGCAGGGAGAGAGAGAGCAGGGAGAGAAAGGGGGCCAAGGAGGGGGCTCACCGGAGCGGGAGAGAAGGGCGGCCGGGTGGCGGTAGGGGGCGACCGGCTGGGCTGGCGGAAGGGGGCGGCGCCGCCCTGTCTCCTCTATCGCTCGGGTTTGGGAACTGTCGAACGGCGGAACCAGATCGGATCGAGCAGAAGGGAATAACCTAAGGTCCATGGCGCCACGAGGAAAGGCGTCATAGCTTCACGTATGGCGCCACGGAGAAAGGCGCCATGGTACTTGACGACGTGGACAGGGCCCAGTGGCAGGTCCCACGTGGCAAGTGTATGGCGCCATTAGGTAGGGCGCCATGGTGCCTGACATGGCGCCATAGGGGCGGGCGCCATGAAAAATGGTCATTTTGTGAAATTTTTGGATTTTGAGTTCATTTTGTGTTTTGAATTCAAATAAGGGTCAAATATGTAAAAATTTCCCACGTTGGCGATGATCGGTCGAACCTCTACGTGTACGTATCCCCCAAGCTATATTAGGTGATTTAGATGAGCTGCTCGCCAGCGTACTGATGTGTGCGAGCGGCTAGCAGCCAGACGTCAACCCTGCCACCGGAGTCCGTGGATCCATCGCCGAAAATGGATGACGCTTGTCTGGCGGAAAGTCTGTCCACATGCCATATATTGTTGTTGACTGTTTTAAAAAATAAGACTATCCTACCTTTTTTATGATAAGGTATGGGCTAATCTCAATCGGATTTTCAAGAGGGGTGTACCAAAGTAAAAGTGTTTATGGATATGTCTAGCTCAGTTGGTTGGGATCTTTGTGCTGGAGCCAACCCATCAGGGTTCAAATCCTGGTGTATGCATATTTTCTGTAATTATTTCAGGATTTTCGACAATGTTTATTCAGCGGGAGGAGACGTTTTTGTCGACTACAAAGACGCGTGTGGTGACTTTGTCAATTTCAAAATGCAATATCGGTCCAGTATCTCGGAGACCCTCATAGGGGTAGAGTTTGTGTGCATGTATTCATACTTCATAGTGATGAGTATATGTACGTGTTATGAGCGTTTATGATTGTACAGTGTTAAAAAAGGTTTAAAAAATTGTACATGTGCCTACCCCATTAACAGTTTTCATGCAAGAACTTATTTCATTTCAAAATAAATCCGAGTTAAAGAGGCATGCATGCTCGTTGTGCTAACTTCCTTTTCCTGGTCCAACATTTCGTCCAAATAAAAAGACAGCGTTCCCACCGATTTCTAAAAAAAAAGTACCAGTGTTGCCGTACTGTAGATGACTGATGAATGTGGCCGGCTAGTAACCAAATTTCTCAGCCAGATCCCACCAAACGTCACCCGTCCTGAAAAAACGCATCTAGGCAGCCCCCGCTGCCCCTTTCCACGGCAGCCTCCTCCTCACGCCGGCTGCAGCCGGTCCATTCCATCTTCTGTGGTCTTTCTGTGGTCTTAGGGTCATGGTAATATGATGTATCATCGGATAATGCTAACGTAGACCAAGCTATACGTAGCCCTTTAGTTTGAACAAGTCATAAAATATATTTTATATTATTAAAAAATTATTGAATTTTTTTATGAATATATATAAACATGTATATGACATATGTGCAAATTTTCATACCATTATACTTTCACATGTGGCGTATGAAAAAAAGACAAATATTTGATTTTAAATGAGCCTTTTTGTTGTTGGTTTTGGGCTGAAATTTTATTTTTTTGCGCAGACTTCATATTACAATATTTTCAAGCCAAATTTGACATGTTCATATGAAATACATATAAGTTTTCATAGATTTTTTCGGATTTTTTCAGAATTTTTAAATATGTTTTACGATTTTTTCAAAATAAAGGGCTACGTGTAGCTCGGCCTCCAGAAATTCGCACTCATGGCCTTTGCCGGTGGAAAAGCTTCAATTTAATTGTTCTTTTGAGTTTTATTAGGATTTATGTTTTATTCGAGAGGACGAGATGATGGCGGTCTTGTGAAGACGGAATAAAATTCTCCTCGCCTAGTTCCCATTTCGGTGGTGCGTCTAGCACTATCGATGGGTGTGTGGAGATGTGTTTCTGATGGATCTGTCTTTGATGGATTTGCTCGGATTTGATTGTAGTCTATCTACGTTCGTGTGTCGTTATATTGGATCCTTCCGATCTACGCTACTCTTCAATGGCGACGGTTGCTGCTCTGGTGCGATGGTCCTATGGGGCCTTAGCACGGCGACTTCCCGACTGTCTACTACAACAAATTTTGCCCGACTCCGGCAAAGGAGGGGTGATGACAGCGGCGCGTTCTCGGCTTCCATCAGTCTTTGTAGTCGTCGCTAGATGGTCTACGAATCTGAATGTAATTTTTATTATTTCTGGTGTTCGTTGTATTGCCATGATTGAAGATAAATAGATCGGAAGTTTTTTAGTAAAAAGAAAAGTAACCAAATTTCTCATTCAGATGGACGAAATAGAAAGTATACAGGAAATTCTTCATCAATTTCTCAGCCGAGCAAGTTATCTAAGACGTTCATTTTCCTTGCTAGAGACATTTCATAAATTAAAACAGATCATGCAAGGGGACGGACAACTTTGCTTTTGATGAGTTCACTCTTCTTCTTCTTCTTCTTCTTCTTTATTCCCACTCCCCACTCCAGTGAAGCTTGTTCGCCAATCCAACTCGAATTTCAACTTGCAAGTGAAAGTAATTAGCACCATTGTACCAGCACTAGAATTCCGGTGACATAACAAGCTACTACTAACTTGGACCACGAGGAAGTTAAGATCGTCGGTGAAAGTTGCCTAGAGCCACAGAACCATAAAGAAAAGAGAGAAGAATCCATCCAGTAAAAGCCTAAACGAAGCTTTTGTAAGGGAGGAAGCTTCAGGCCGGCCGGGCCTGAGCTAGCTTTCGGGCAAGGGCAGGAAAGGATATGTTCTTTCCTTGCATTTTCTTCCATCCGCCCATGGCAATGGCAATGGCATCCCCACTAAGTACGGCACGACGTGGAGACGCATGATGCACCCAATCATCGGCACGGAAAGCACTACTACCAAAGTTGATGCCCATGGAACATGGAAGGAAGAAAGTGAAATGGAAATCTCTCTGCACGCTTCTTTGCAGGCCGGGCGCACGTCGATCGACTGCTCTGGAGGTGCCGCTGGTTGCACGTCGGCCGCTCTGGTGCGTGCCGCGGGCGCGCACCATGCCGGGTCGTGCATCGTCGCATGATTGGCCGTGTCCCGTGGGAATCTCGTACTGGCGTGCGTACGTGACGGACGGACGCATGCTGCATGGTTTGGTCTGAAGCCTGCCGGGATCGCACGCGGCGCTTTCGGTGCGCCACCACTATGCATGCTTTCTTTCGCCTCTTGCAGGAATCAAAACCGGGCGAGACATGGTCAGGAGCATGCCGCACACGCCTACCGAATCGCCATCTTGATCTTCCGACCCAACTTCCTCGAGATTTTGTTCAGCATTCTTCTTTCTTTCTTTCTGCAGAATGATCAGATTGCTACCAAGACTAAATGTGCAAAAACAGAGAGAAAAAGGGGCATTTCTAGTTTCCTAGAACGTCCAACAGTGTGTGTTGCTCCCCATACAGAGCATCGACTCTCACTAGGAAAGCTGGAAGTGAATCAATCCAAGCCCAAATAAATTATTTGTGTGCCATCAAAAAAGTCGAGAATGACCAAAAACCACACATCAAGGCCTGCCAAATCAGTTTGTGGTTGGATTGCAACCAAACTACATGTAACCAAAAAACTATATCTAAATAGTTTTTTTAGATAAAAGGCATAGCTCAACTTTATAAAATAAAGTCAAACGGCACGAACGAATTCAGTTACAGCATCCCACATGATCAAATACCGGGCACGCAGGCCCCAACCACACGACGCCACATAGTTTTAAACAGGTTTCCGCCAACAATTAAACAGTTCAGAGAAATACAACTAGGGAGGGGGGGGGGTGGATAGGAGAAGTCCGAGTAGGAGCTGCGGATGCTGGTGCTTGCTGAGGTTGAGGTTGGTTCGACAGAAGAGGCTTGACCATCTCTTTGATGCGGACGATCAAAAGCTTCAGGTCCTCCACCTCCTCCGGCTTACATATCGGGGTCCAAGTTTGTAAGAGAGCAGCTAAATAAACAGTCAGCATGGCATCTGGGAAATGCCTTTTCAACAGTAAACTTGTTTCTGGTCGTCCACAGGACCCAGCACATAGCAGCAAGAGCAGACCAAAAAAGCCGCAAATGCTTCCCAGACAAAGACTTGGCCAGCACCCGAACATCAGCAAAGGACCCAGGGCACCACGATACCCCAAGCAAGGAGCGAACACAAATCCACATAAACAGCGCCAAATGGCAATGAAAGAAAATATGGCCCGTAAACTCAGCAGCACCACACATCACACAGTTAACAGAAACCGTATTGTTCCTCTTATGAATCTGGTCGGACGCCGGCAACTTTCCTCTAAAGGCCCGCCAAAGGAAAACCTTAAACTTGGGGGGGAATTTTAGCTCTCCAAGCAGTAGAAAATTTCCTAGATCGATGGCCACCCATAGAGGGACTTAACCGAAAACCTGCCACAATTAGAAAGGGTCCACACGAACTCGTCTTCTCCCTCCGAGAGCGAGGGCAACATCGCAACAAGACTTTGCCAGTTGATACGTCCAAAACGTATCTATAATTTCTGCTTGCTCCATGCATGTTTTGTGTGATATTGCTATGACATTGATACACTTTCATACACTTTTGATCATATTTGGACTAATCTATTAACTTAGTGCACCCCAGTGTCAGTTTCTGTTTTCTGCTGTTTTTCTATTTCAGGTTTTCCCCATATTAAAAGTGCTCCAAAAAATCGGGAAAAATCAAATAAAAAATCAGCGTTCCAGAAGCTTCCGGATTCACCGAAGAAGGGCCAAAGGGCCCCCACCTGGTGCCTAGGCGGCCAGTGGGCGCGGCCCAGGGCTTGGCGGCGCCGGGAGGCCGCCTAGGCGACTGGTGGCCCCCCTGGTACCCCCCTTTGGCTCCTATTTATTCTCCCGTCGTGAAAACCCTGATTCCAGACCCCTTTTCTCCAGAAGCAATTCCGATCTCCGCCGCCATCGCCGACAAGCTTCGGGGGACCAGGATTCCTGTGCCGGCACCCTGCCGGGACGGGGAAGTGCCCCCGGATTCATCTCCATCGTCGTTGCTTCCTCCCTCCATGATGCGGGAGTAGTTCCTCCTCGGGGCTGAGGTTTCTACCAGTAGCTATGTGGTCTTCTCTCTCTCCCATGATGTGATCTTGATTGTGATCATAGGCTATGTTAATCTGGGATGATCCCATGATGTTTCCCCTTCTTCTATGTATTGGATTAATGTACTCACTTGATCTTATCTAGTATAATCCCCGAGACCATGGTGAAAACGGTCTATTGGACATGGGTTAGAAGAATATTTTCATGAGTGATTTCCTCTTTTGTGTGTGGATTGAAGATTGAGAGTCTCTTGGTGCTTGTCTTTGACTATCCTTTAGATATGTTGTGGTGATTGTGGTACTCTCTTTGGATGGCCGCGGTGACATTGAGAAATCCATAGATGAGAACTACGAACTCTGAGGTGTGCTTTTGTAGCCCTACACAATTCTCGTCCTCTATTGACCACAAAGGAATGACCTCCGAGTACGTATCCATTGCATGTTTTATGAGAAATATCATGTGATTAGACTATGTTAATGTTGTTGGGAGTTTCCACTAGTGAAAGTATGAAGCCTAGGCCTTGTTTCCACCATTGTTACACCGTTTGTGCTCACTTTTGTCACATGTTTGCTTGCTGCACTTTTTGTTACAGATTTATATTACTTTGTTTTGCTACACCTATCACCCATATTTTACCATCTCTTCGTCGAACTAGTGCACCTATACAATTTACCATTGTATTAGGTGTGTTGGGGACACAAGAGACTTCTTGTATCTTAATTGCAGGGTTGCTTGAGAGAGACAATCTTCAACCTTTACTTCCTTGAGTTCGATAAACCTTAGGTCATCCACTTGAGGGAAATTGCTGCTGTCCTACAAACCTCTGCGCTTGGAGGCCCAACATAGTCTACAAGAATAGAAGCGTGCGTAGACATCAAGCTATTTCTGGCGCCGTTGCCGGGGAAGTAAGTGTTTGAAGGTATATCTTTAGATCTTGCAATTAAATATTTTCGTTTCTTGTTTTTATTTTCACTAGTTAGGCTTATGGAAAACATCAAAAATATTATGAGAGAGCTTTATGAGCTCTACCTTGATTTGGGACATGAAGAGTTTGAAGAGAAAATAAAAAATCCTATGGAGCTTTATTATTTGCACAACACTCATGATAATAGCAATGTTATTAGTATGTCTTTTTTGAATACCTTTGATGTTAATGATATGCAAAGTTATAAGCTTCGGGATGCTACGTTCGATGAAGTTGATCTTTTTAGTCCCCCAAGTTTTGATGAGGAAATTTATTTTTATGATACTTTGCCTCCTATCTATGATGATTATTGTGATGACACTTATGCTATAAAGAATAAATGTTTGCAAGTGTATCATGATAAGAATGATTCATGTGATAGCTACTTTCTTGAATTTGCTCCCACTATTACTAATGAGAAGGATTTTGCTTATGTGGAGAGTAATAAATTTTCTATGCTTGTGGATCATGATAAGAAATTTTTATGTGATACTTATATTGTTGAGTTTATTCATGATCCCACTGGAAATTATTATGAGAAGGGAACACATGCTTATAGATATTTCAATAATATCAAGTTCCCTCTCTTTATGTTGAAGGTTTTGAAGCTGCACTTGTTTTGCCTTCCTATGCTTATTGCTTTGTGCTTCAATGAATTATTCTATTGCAATATTCCTTTGCATAGGAAGCATGTTAGGCTTAAATGTGTTTCGTATTTGCTTCTTGATGCTCTCTTTGTTCTTCAACTCTTATTCCTACGAGAGCATCATTAAAATCTTAAGCCTAGCTAATGGCTTTAAAGAAGCGCTTCCGGGAGGTAGCCCGCAACGAATTTAGGATTTACTTTTTTTATTCTGTTTTTAGTGGTCTTGATGATTGTTACTACTGTAGCAACATAATTGTATCTTTAATTTTCAAGCTTTGTGCCATTTATAGCCTCATATGACAAGGGAAGTGAAAGTTGTGACATGCTGTCCAGAAAACATATTCTGTCCTCGTGACTACAAAAATCACATAAAAATCCCAGTTCATCTTTTTCAGCTGAAATTTTTACACAGCGTGCTCTGTACAATTACGGAACTTTCGTATGTTCTGAGTTTTTTTTATTTGAGTTGTAGAAGTATCCCTAAAAAATTCTTTACTACCTGCTGGTTTGTTTTTCACAGATTCTGTCCTGATTTGCCTCTTCTTCATTTTGCAAACCTTAAGCTTTCTTTTTCTTTGCAAAAACTTTTTGGCAATCTTGAGAAACAGTAGCTCTTCAAGAATATCTTTGTTTCCAGTAGATAAAAAATTATTTTATTATGGGTACTAACCTCGCTAATCAGATTATGATGAGTTATGTATGAAGGGAGTTTTCAAGTGTGCGAGGGAAGATGATGAAAGAAGATTCAGGAGTGTCAAGCGCTCAAGCTTGGGGATGCCCCCGTGCACCCCCAAGAAATATTCAAGGAGACTTAAGCATCTAAGCTTGGGGATGCCCCCATGCATCCCCTTCTCCATCAACAATTATCCGTTCATCTTTCGTTTCACTATATTTTTATCACTTCATGCGTTATGTGCTATGCTTGGAGCGTCTCGCTCTTAGGTTTTATTTTTAGTTTTCTTTAGCTTTGCTTGCTGTTAATAACAAGTTAGAACCCATATTTCTTTGTGTGGGAGAGAAACACGCTCCACTTTCAAAATCTAAAACACAACATAGGATTCTTCATGCTTATCTTTGCTGTGTGTGTTCTTTATCTTTTCATAGCTATTTCCATGTTTAGCTCTTAGTTTTCATGCTTATCTTTTTAAGAGATTTTGTTTAGTTTGTTGCTGGAACTCTCTTGAGTTTTCATGTTTATCTTGTTTAGAGAGTTTGCCTGTTGCACTGAGTTTTGTGTCTTGACTTCAAGTAGGTAATTGAGGTTGCTATTCTTTTGTAGTAGTAACTTGCAATAGTTTTGAGGTATTGCTTTGAGTAATGTTTGGACTTTTGGTGTCAAGAGCTTTAGCCTATTAGTGATAGATGTCGTATTTTGGGCAATCCGTGTTTATTTTCAAAACTTACCAAATTAGTCGAGAACTTTAGCTACTAGATGGATCACTAATCTTTGGAGGGATCGGATATTAGAGTACACTCACGTACCATGAGTCGAGGATGCGCAAGGATAACCAAACCCCCATACACTCCTCCTCGGGGTACTTGTATCTTTGTGAAACCTCCTTATTAGATTGAGAGTTACCGATAATAAGTGCATGAGTTCTTCGGACTAATGTGAGTATTCGAAAGTTGACACTTCCACCTTCCCATATTTTTCTAGCCTCTCCTGTGCCGTGCATTTCCTTCTTCTCACTCCGAGAGTTGGCGTCCACCTTCTCTGGTACATCCAAACCCTTGGCATGATACGCTCTGTCATCATAAACCTCCTTATATCCTTCCTCAAAACAACCACCATACCTACCTATCAAGGCATTTCCATAGCCTTTCCGAGATACATTGCCATGCAACATCCACCTTCTCATGACTTGATCTTCATGTCATACATGCTACTTGCTTGATCGATGAGCCGCATGCTAGTTGGGCCTTGCCCTAATAATTGCTACATGATGCGCTAGTATCATTGCATATCCTGCTACACTGGCAGAGGCATACATTTGCATACATCATGATAGTTACATCTTCTCTATGATTTGAGTACTTTTGTAAAGTGTGAAAGATCTTCTATACTTTTTGTAATATATAGAGTGTTGCCCCTAAAGCGAGGAAAAGATCCCAAAGTGGACAAATTAAAAGATCCCAAAGAGGACAAATTAAAAGATCCCAAAGAGGACAAATGAGAGAAATAGAAAGAGCCATTGAGGCCACCAAAAAAATAGAAAAAATAGAAAAAGAAATAAAAAGAGAGAAGGGGGCACACTACTATTCCTTTTGAGAGATCCACACTCATACTCCCTCTTATATCTTGTACTCCATAGAGATTATCATTCATGCATATAGTTATGTGGGGACCTTCACACTATAGAACTTGGCTTGTATATTCCAATGATGAGCCTCCTCAAATGAGCTCTAGGTCTTCTTGAGCAAGCTAGTTGGATGCACCCCACTAGTTCCATTGGAGAGCTTACCTTAGCTCATATGTGCATCCGTTGCATGGCAATCCCTACTCCTCATATCATATCTATCATTTGGCTTTCTCTTGCCTATGATTGTCCTCATTGATGTGAGACCTTCTCGCCTTTTTGACTTCCTCCTCCACCATATTCTCTCTTTGCCCTCCTAAGTGTCAACTTTCTTGCTTACGCTCATCCATTGTATGAGTGCTCAAAATATCGAAAAGGAGTGGATCATTTTGACTTGTACCTGGCTTGTGGTCTGGGGATGAGTCAAGATAAGATTCCAAAGAAGACCAAGTGTGAAACTTTAGTAGATTGAGTTCTCAACACAAAAAATACCTTTTTTCTCGTATATCCCTATCCCCTTTCTTGCACGCAAACACCATTCGGAGACATTCGAGTCACGGACAGCGAGAGCTCTTGCACCTTTATGTTCTTATGTTGCTTGTTTCAATGCTAATATAGACTCTTGCCTGTTATGACTTGAATTGAATTACATGCCTTGATTGCTTTACTTAAAAGTTCTTATATGGTTGTTAGCATGTCACCACAGAAATTATGTTTTTATCATTTACCTACTCGAGGACGAGCAGGAATTAAGCTTGGGGATGTTGATATGTCCAAAACGTATCTATAATTTCTTCTTGCTCCATGCATGTTTTGTGTGATATTGCTATGATATTGATACACTTTCATACACTTTTGATCATATTTGGACTAAACTATTAACTCAGTGCACCCCAGTGTCAGTTCCTGTTTTCTTCTGTTTTTCTATTTCAGGTTTCCCCCATATTAAACGTGCTCCAAAAAATCGGGAAAAATCAGATAAAAAATCAGCGTTCCGGAAGCTTCCGGATTCATCAAAGAAGGGCCAGAGGGGCCCCACCTGGTGCCTAGGCGGCCAGTGGGTGCGGCCCAGGGCTTGGCCGCGCCGGGAGGCCGCCTAGGCGACTGGTGGCCCCCTGGTGCCCCCCTTTGGCTCCTATTTATTCTCCCGTCACGAAAACCCTGATTCCAGACCCCTTTTCTCCAGAAGCAATTCCGATATCCTCCGCCATCGCCGACAAGCTTCGGGGGACCAGAATTCCTCTGCCGGCACCCTGCCGGGACGGGGAAGTGCCCCCGGATTCATCTCCATCGCCGTTGCTTCCTCCCTCCATGATGCGGGAGTAGTTCCTCCTCGGGGCTGAGGTTTCTACCAGTAGCTATGTGGTCTTCTCTCTCTCCCATGATGTGATGTTGATTGTGATCATAGGCTATGTTAATCTACGATGATCCCATGATGTTTCCCCTTCTTCTATGTATTGGATTGATGTACTCACTTGATCTTATCTAGTATAATCCTCGAGACCATGGTGACAGCGGTCTATTGGACATGGGTTAGAAGAATATTTTCATGGTGATTTCCTCTTTTGTGTGTGGATTGAAGATTGAGAGTCTCTTGGTGCTTGTCTTTTACTATCCTTTAGATATGTTGTGGTGATTGTGGTACTCTCTTTGGATGGCCGCGGTGACATTGGGAAATCCATAGATGTGAACTACAAACTCTGAGGTGTGCTTTTGTAGCCCTACACAATTCTCGTCCTCTCTTGACCACAAAGGAATGACCTCCGAGTACGTCTCCATTGCATGTTTTATGAGAAATATCATGTGATTAGACTATGTTAATGTTGTTGGGAGTTGCCACTAGTGAAAGTATGAAGCCTAGGCCTTGTTTCCACCATTGCTACACCGTTTGTGCTCACTTTTATCACATGTTTGCTTGCTTCACTTTTTATGACAGATTTATATTACTTTGTTTTGCTACACCTATCACCCATATTTTACCATCTCTTCGCCGAACTAGTGCACCTATACAATTTACCATTGTATTAGGTGTGTTGGGGACAAAAGAGACTTCTTGTATCTTAATTGCAGGGTTGCTTGAGAGAGACCATCTTCAACCTCTACTTCCCTGAGTTCGATAAACCTTAGGTCATCCACTTGAGGGAAATTGCTGTTGTCCTACAAACCTCTGCGCTTAGAGGCCCAACATAGTCTACAAGAATAGAAGCATGCGTAGACATCACCAGTCAGTCAACTCTGCAGGTGACGGGGATGTACCCCGGCAAATCCCATGGTCAGGGAACCTGGGTTAGTCATGAGAGGCACAGGTTGGACGATAACTCGTCGGCTAACAGGAGGATACGTTCCTGCTCGATGTTATTGATTGTAGATGGCGATTACGGGGGAGCCAAGGCTAGTGCGCACAAGACTAGGGTTACAGATTGTGTATTGCTTGATCTTGACGTCTCCCCTCCTAGCCTTTATATACTAGGCTAGGGCTCGGGGAGTCCGTCCTGGATTACATATGAGGTTTCCTAATCATGATCTTGTTCCGTACGGCAAGTTTGCACCTTCCTTATGAGTCGTGGATTCCTACGTCGGTGCCACTAGCGGGCCAAGGCTGGGCCCAGGAGGCATCTTTGTGGGCCTCCTGTCTTCGGGTACACCGGGTAGGCTCATCCATCGGAGTCGTGGGGTCACCCCCTCGTCAGTAGCCCCCGAGTGCCTGGGGGACTCGAAGAGGCGCGCAGGGACTCGAGTCCATTCTTGCGTCGTTTTGATGTATGCACGGTTCAACCGCGGGTCGCCGACAGTCTGGGGCCATGACAAAACCTGTTTCGAGGGATGCTAAGCTGAAAGGGCCCAAGGAGTCGACTGGTCGAGCCTTGGTGAATTGTACTAGTGGCAAATACCGCAGTAGCCCAGTGAAACCCATGTCCCTTGACATGAGCTTGGAACACTGGTGTCTAGCAAAATTCATGCCGCTGAAAGTCTTACAGTGATCAATTGCCGCCAGTAAAGTTCATAGCCTAGGCGCGTCCGCCCGGCTTTTTCTATCATGCAAGCGCATGGAAAAGGTTGGGAGTGAAATCGCTCTACGGCAAGTCCCAGCCCGGCCGATCTGCGCAGAGGGGTCTTACCTACACGCTAAGCTTGCGTGGCTTCTGGGCACAGTGTATCGTGTTCCAGGAATATGTATTTTTAATGAGGTGCGGAGCCTAGTTAGTGATGCACCCACTTGGAATAAACAATCAAGTGAGCTGTTTTAGCGGTCACTCGCGGAGCTTTGTTGAGTGCTCGGGCGAGGAGTAATGTAGAGGAGTATTTTCTTGGGAGGTCTTCGAGTGCTCGAGTACATAGAGTTTCGCGAGTAATTACTCATGTATCGCTTTTGCTTTCGGGGTGAGGGAGCACCCGATACTCTGGGAGCGCTCGATTTGGCGAGTGCAGGTCTGTTTATCTTCTGCCGTGGTGAGGGAGCACCCGAAACTCTCATGGGTGCGAGTGATCACTCGAGCACGTTTTTCCTTCTAGGTGAGGGAGCACCCGAAACTCTCATGGGTGGATACGCTCCCGATGGGAGTTAGATATATTTGAAAAAAATGTATTTAAACCATGTAAAAATGGTGCTTGCAAGCTACATCTTCTGCTCGCTGCCCCTTTGATTTACCTCTTGTTGGTGAAGATAACTATCTCCTTGCTGGAGGACCGTCAAAGATGCTCTGTCTGCTAACCGTCATGTCTTCGTGACCGGTCATAATGATGGCTTTTGGTGGCGTGCTGCAGCCGCCTGTTGAGTTATCGATGCGCGCATTGAAAACGCGTGAGATTTGACGCGTCCAGCGCACAGTGTCGCCCGTGTGAAGGCATTTTTTTGTCTCGGAATTCGAATCGGTTGGCATGCTTGGTCTTTGAATTAATTTCTCCCGTCGTCTGGGCTTCTGCGAGCTCTTGGGTTTGTGCTATAAATAGCCCCCTTTTGTTCATCTAGCAGTAATGTTCATCTTCTTCCCATCTTGCTCCTCTTCTTCATCTTCTCATGGGGCCAAAGCGAGGTGCAGGTACGACTAGCCGCGGCCGGGTTCGCCGTGGTCGCGACGGTCGTACTCCGCGCTCTTCTCGTGGTGGCCGTCGTGGTGCACCGTCGACGCCTTCCTCCTCTTCCTCGGAGGAGGGTTTTTGGTGCTATGATTTCCTTCTATGCGTCCGTGTTCGGAACGCCGCTTGCACTCTGATACGTCCAAAACGTATCTATAATTTCTGCTTGCTCCATGCATGTTTTGTGTGATATTGCTATGATCTAGATACACTTTCATACACTTTTGATCATATTTGGACTAACCTATTAACCCAGTGCACCATAGTGCCAGTTCCTGTTTTCTGCTGTTTTTCTATTTCAGTTTTCAACCATATAAAAAGTGCTCCAAAAATTCGGGAATAATCAGATAAAAATCAGCGCAGAAGAACCTTTCGGAAGAACCTGAGTGGGGACAGAGGGCCACCACCAGGGGCCTAGGCGCCCTGGTGGCGCGCCCTAGGGGCTGGCCGCGCCAGGGGGGTGCCTGGACCCCTGGTGGCCCCCCTGGCTGCCCCCCTTTGCCTATATATTCTCCGTGATGAGAAACCCTCAGAAGAAGAACCCTTTTTCGCGATCTCGCCTCTGTTCCGCCGCCGCCGCGCCAGACTGAGACCGGGAGCACCAGCAGACCTCTTCCCGGCACCCTGCCGGAGGGAGGGCCGACCTCCGGGAGTCTCCTCTCCACCATGGATGCTTCCCGAATGTGCCGTGAGTAGTTTCCTTTGGACCATGGGTCCGTGATCAGTAGCTATGTGATGTTCTCCTCCCCTCTTTGTTCTTCATGGTTTAGACCTCGTGAGCTGCCCTACATGATCGAGGCACTTTTGTAATCTTTCTGCTGTTGCTATGCTGAGTTTGATGGGATCTGATGGATTATGAGATTATGTTCAGATTGTGATAGAGTAATATATTTGGTTCTTATCTTTTATATTTTTGCTCTTAAGTAATTCTTGCATGTTCTCCGTTGCTGTTTATTGCTTTGGCCAAGTAGTAGGTAGTAACCCCAAGAGGGAACGTTATGCTCGATTGTGGGTTCATGCCCCCTGATGACACGCTTGAGTGACAGAAACATGAGTCTAGGGGATGTGTTGTTGCCACAAGGGGGAAAACAACGGTGCTTATAACCGCGGTTGTAAGGATTGTTTACTTTACACAAAGTGCTTTTTAATGCAGTTGTCTGTTGCTTTGGGTTTACACTTTGGGTGGGGCTCGCAACTTAATACCAGCGAGATGTTCTGGATAGATATCTCAAGGTGGATGATTAGTAGTAGATGCAGTTGGATTTCGGTCTACTTATTTTGGCGTTCTGCCCAAGCTTTTGAGCCTCTTCCTTTCTTTTGTAGCATAGTTAGCATTGCGGTGCGTTCATAATCCTGTCAATTTCCCTTCTGTAATTTGTTCACCTCGCATAGAAGTTTTATCGTCTTTTGGGAGAGAGACATCACTAGTGAACATCACGTATCCCGGTCCATATCCTCATTACTGTTTCCACACTCATTTACTTTTCTGCTTTTACTTTCAGTTGCTATCACTATCCCTTGTGTTTGATCCTTTGTGAATAACAAGACAGGAGAGATTGACAACCTCTCTGAACTTCGTTGGGAACAATGTTATTTGTGTCTGTGTGCAGGTCCGCGTCAGTTGCGCCGCTGACACCTACTTATCATCTCCGGAGTCCCACTGGAGACAAACCTTGGTATCTTTACTGAGGTAAATTTTCTGCTGTGCTACATCACACCTTCCTCTTGGGGTTTACCAACGAAGGGCGAGAAATCATCATCACCTCGCACGCAAGCACATTCTGCTGCCTTCTGCATTTTCCGCCCTTGTTTTTGAGCGCAGTCTTGATGGCTTGCTGCTTCGTCTTCAGGGGTGCGCTCGATCTCCTTCTTATGTTAAGTTGGAGATCGATAGTTCCCGCTTAATTTTTCTTGGCTTTGGCTGGAAGTCGTTTGCTCGACGTTTGAACTTGCGTGATGGTGACACTCTTTGTTGCCGTTTTGATGGAGAAGACACTCTTGTCATCCGCGCCTTTGACCCGAGCGGAAACCGCACGGATCCGTACTGGCTGGAGACAAGCAACGATGGTTCTGACAGGTCGAGGAGTCCTTCGCCTGCGTCTTCAACTGCTTCCTCCTCTGGTGACTCTTCCGGTGCTGATGCTGAACCGTCTTCAACTGCTTCCCCTTCCAGCTCTGAAGAGGACCTCGACGTCAAGCCACCGGTCAAACGGGTGCGGCAGGCGACCTTGTAGAACTGGAGGCAGCGGCGTCATCTTCGCCGGCAGCTCAGGTGGAGCTGGAGAAGAAGCTGGTGGAGCAGGAGAAGAAGCTGGCGGAGCATCATTTTCAACTGCTCCGCAAATAAGTCGAGCTTCACCTTTTGTTATGTCATTGACATCATGAGCCTGCTGCTTCGACTCCTCCTTTGTCTGTGATGATGCTCGCTGTCTTAGTGCCAACCATCCCAGCATGGGCACACATGTAGAAGTCATAATTCCTTGGGTGGTTGATGTTGTAGGCTTTATTGGCTGCTTGCGTCTTTTGTAACTAGGTTAGTTCTCCATGTAATGAGGATTGCCTTTGATAACCAGAGCTGCCTTCTATCCAATGTACTTTGAATCTTTTTGTACTGAGAATGATCTTTGTGATGTGAACTGTGCTTGAGCCTTTGCAATGGAATTTGTCTTTGAGCCCTTTGCAACTGATAGCTGTGTTCGAGTCCTTTGTGGACGGGAGCTGTCTTCGAGTCCTTTGCAAATGAGAGCTGTGTTCGAGTCCTTTGCCATCGAGAGCTGTCTTCGAGTCCTTTGTGATCGAGAGCTGTCTTCGAGTCCTTTGTGATCGAGAGCTGTCTTCGAGTCCTTTGTGATCAAGAGCTGTCTTCGAGTCTGTAAGGCCCGATATGCGGTACTGTTCCAGATCTAGATGTTTCCATCCAGATCCGGGGACGAAGCACATATCGGTCCCACCGCGACATATGACATAGCCATACGCCTCGGATTTCCAACATGATATCACAACATTACAGATACAAGGATACAACATCTCATACAATCGGCATACTACTGCCTTAATTACAATACATCAACGGAAGGTACATGTCTGAGTACAGACTACAATCAAATGCCTAGTGGCAAAGAGAAAAACATCGATCCCCATAACCACACGGATCCAGGCCCTCCGCCGGGATCCGCCTAACTAGTCGTCGTCGAGTCTCCACGTGAAACGTCGATCACCATACCTGTTGTCGATCAAGAACCCTGAAAAGAGTTTGGGGGGTAGTATCATGAGTATAGAAGTACTCAGCATCCAACTGTAGTGGTCAACTGACGCAGCAAGGACTTCATCACTCGTCATTCTAGGACAACTAGTAGTTTACGGTAAGGAAGGGGTAAGTGGTGAGGTTGCTGCCGCACTAGCATTTATGAAGTGGCTAACGATCTAGAGAGTAAGGTAAGAAGCCAAGCATTCGATGAGTAATCGCCTCCAACAAGTCTTGCTATCAACTACTTACGCCAGCATAACACCTATCCTATCCTTGTCCTCCTCTTCGCATCCCGACGAAGAAGAAGCAGTCAAGGCACACACACACGTTGTGTTGGGAAACGTAGTAGAAAAAAGAATTTCGGCCTACGAATCAAGAACCCAAGATCATCCAAGAAGATTGCATACAAGGTTTTAGGTCATGGCTCACCAACCGATGTAGCGGAAGTAGAGTTGGTGAATCTCGTGGACGTAGTGTAAGTAGATCTCGCAAGTTCTCCCACGAACAGTCCCTCGATCAATCCCACGAACAAGTCCCGCGATCTAGTCCCACGGACAAGTCCCATGAACAAGCTCCTCGAAGAAGGGTCGAAGGTACGACCCCTCCATTAGTATCCACACATCCCGTAGCAGCAATCCAGAAGCGCTCCGCCGTCCAGAGATGAACGCCACCGAGAAAACTAGAGGGAGAAAACCCTAACGGATTCCGATCTAGAACATCGTCAAAACCGGGGTCTAATTGTGGAGCAACGGGGTTTAGAGGAGGGAGGGTGGCGCATAGGCCTTGGGGATTGCTTGTGTGTCTCTCCCCCTCCCCTTGTCTCACCTTATGTAGGTGGCCAGGAGGCCTAGGGCGCAGCTCAAGGAGGATTGGGAGTCCAACTTGGACTCCCAAGCCTTCCAAACCTTCCCACACCTTCCCACCGGAAACCTGCCATAATGGGATTTGGTAATTCCACCTGGAGAAGGATTCCCCTTTCCTTTGTGCGCCCCCCTCCCCTTGGCCGGCCAGGGAAGCCTAGGTGGCTTGCCCCCCAAGGCTAGGGGCGCAGGGGAGTGGGTGGTACTTCCCGGAACCTTCCGGAACCTTCCATGACCTTCTAGAAGCTTCCAGGACCTTCCGGGACATACCGGGACCGTTTCGGGACATTTCGGACACTTCTGGAGCACTTCCAGGACCTTCCGAGACCGTTCTCGGACGTTCTGGAGCCATCCAGATAGTTTCCAAGACCATCCGAGTTACAGTTTAAGCCACCCGATGACCGCGAAGGTTGTCAGGACGCCCAGCGATTATCCAGAAACTATTCCGGTTGATCCAGGACTTCCCCGGTACCATTCTCATATGTTCCGGAACCACCTGAGACTACTCCAGAGTGATCCGGACATATCCTTAAATACCCAGAACTACTTTTGGTGCCCTTATGAACTATTCCATAAATCCCCGGAACTACTTCCGGTACCCGTATGAACTATTCTGCTTTGCTTCCACTAAACCTTCTACCATTCCAGCATTCTAACAGACTACTGCTCGTTAAGTGTGTGACCCAATAGGTTTGGTATAATGCGGACATGACTCAGAACATCTTCCGGACATAGGTCAACAGCCTTTTTGTCAATAGCCAATAATCAACAGCGGAACCATGGACACCCATGTTGACTCCCGCACATACACGAAGAAACTTCGAGTGAACCATTATGTTTAGTCATGTACCATTCCCTTTGCTTCGTGATATATGACAAAGTTAGAGGAGAGAAGTTTGGCACCCATGTGTAACAACTTTTGAACACAAGCCACTCGTTATCCTCTTTGCTCGTTTGTCCCTTTTCTCGTTATCGTATTCCGGTATCCCCGTGACTGAATCACAATGCGTCTGGCCAGACTATAATGGATACCGTCATACCGAGTGGGCCCGAAGTGAATATCTTCTTCATCGTGAAGGAGCAAATCCCATTCTTGAACTATCACAGTCACTAGCCACACCATCTGACATAACCAGAACTTATTTTACTACTTCCCATTTACGGGAGGATTCATCTAAGAACCAAAGCATGTCTTCCTGTGTGAAGCAACTCGATACTCTCATGGTCTAAGGAATTACGTATATGAAAACATTTCATGATATGACTTATAACGTAGTTACGATGTGATCTCTAAGTATATCATTCAATACTGGGGTCGGTTCAACATCATTGTTCTGCTAACAATATGTTCCCATTGCTACTGACATCCTTGTTACAAGAACAATGTCCATGATTAAGAAAACGTAATCATCAGTTAGCACATGAGCTGGTCTTAGAGGCTAAACCAGGAACTCTTGGTGTTTACATTTCCACACATGAAAATGAGTTTTCTTCTGAATCTCACAGTCAGGGTCATTGCAATTATAGCACAGAAATATAAACATTAATTATGAACGTGGAAATATATATATAATAACATTTTATTATTGCCTCTAGGGCATATTTCCAACAGTTTCCCACTTGCACTAGAGTCAATAATATTGTCAGTGCTTGAGCACTTTACACCTATGGCATACCGGTGTAAGAAATGCTTCATTTGTGGTATAGACCTCATCTTCGGATCTGACGTTTCAGGCCCGTTTGTATCTTGCATATCTCCGCGTTTTCACGCTATCATAAAATTCACTAATTTTATCAGTTTAGCTTTGTATATGTTTGAATCATTTGGCAGGACCTTGGTTCCTTTAGAATAAGTCATGAAATCATTCGTCAATGTTCCATGAGCTTCAAGCATCTAGGAAACCATACCATGTTCATAAATGAATTTATGATTCAAAATACCCTCCTTGTTACTTCTTTAAGCAACAATATACTTAGCCTCTGTTATAGAATTCGCCACAGTATCGAACTTGACATAGTTCCTCCATACTGTGCCACCCTTACGTGTGAAACACATAATCCCAATTAAAATCGAAAATCGATCGGAGTAAGTATGAAGACTGAATTGGTGTGACTATTTACAAAAAAATTCAGCTGGTGTAACTTGTTACAACGAGCTCTTCATTATCTCCATTTTCTGAGAAACATATCTTATCTATCATAAGTTTAACTTTTCACTGCTTGTCCAATGATCAACATATTGATCACTTTGGTATCTTGCTCACAACCTTTTTGGAGCGTTGGACATATCTGGTCGTTTTACATATTATGGTGTACATGATTAATCCAAACACACAGGTGAGTCGAATTCAATTCACGTGTTTTTGCTTATCTGTGTTCATCAACACTGATTTCTGCAAACAACTTTTCACCACGACTTCGGCAAGAACATGTTTCTTGGCATTTCATACTAAACTACTTTAGTATCATGTCAATATGTAGTGTTGGCTTTAGCATGATCAGGCACTTACTATCTTC
Source organism: Bromus sterilis (assembly GCA_950022295.1). NCBI lineage: Eukaryota > Viridiplantae > Streptophyta > Magnoliopsida > Poales > Poaceae > Bromus > Bromus sterilis. The sequence goes on along the minus strand of OX465599.1, from coordinate 272,995,849 downwards.
ATAGATCACTGTGCTCAATACTAATGCTATATCAGCCCAAGTTCTTCAACTGAAAACTATTTCCAACGAAGTCCTTAATCGTGTCAAGAAATTTATATCATTTCTAATCAACAATATGTCATCTACATAAGGTTTTAGAAATATTATTCAGCTCCCACTTACTTTCTTGAATATTCAAGCATCTTCGTTATTCCTGATGAAAACAAATTCTTTTGGCAATTTCATCACAACGAAAATTCCAACTCCATTATGCTAGCTCCAGTCCATCACTGGATATCCAAGGCTTGCATCTATTTTAGCATCCTTTGAATCGACAAAACATTCCGGTCGTATCACGTATACGTCCTTTGTTATATTTCCATGTAGGAACTTTGTTTTGACGTTCATTCTACCATATCCTATAAATTAGATATGTAGTAATTGCTAGTATAACCCGAACTGATTAAAGCATCTCTACGGTCGACATTACTTCGCCGTAGTCAACTTTTGAACTTGTTAGAAAACATATTTCCAACGATTTGAGCTTTATGGATAAAACAATTTCATTCGAATCAGTTATAGATCCATTTATATATTCTTCAGACTCTTAGTCTTTCGGAGGGTCTACCAAGTTCAAAACTTGACTTACTTCCATGGATACTATCTCGGATTATTTGGTATTTAGCCAAATCCCGGAGTCAGGGCCCATCAACGCTTCTTTGTATATCACAGGTTTATTATTGTCGAACAACAATATCTCGTTTTACATATCATGAATGTTTGTACGAGTTATGTCTAACCTGTGTGGTTCAGCTGTGCACTTCTCTGAAGATTCAACAATCTTTGACAAGTTGCACTGTCCTCCCACTCACTCTTTTGTAAGAAACTATTTTCTTAAAAACACAATGTTCTTAACAACAAACAGTTTTGCCTTTTTGTAGTGATAGAGGAATACCAAAACTTTTGGCATAACCTTAACAAAGTAGCACTTATCTGATTTGGGGTTTTGAGTATGTCAAACATATGCCTCATATACCCAAATTTTAAGAAAAGACTACATGGTTTTAACAGTCCATACCACATCCAATATGGTGTCATTTCAACAGATTTGATGATGCTCTTTTCAGTGTAAAAGCTGTAGTCACTAACACATAACTTTAATAAGTATAATGGCAAATTGATAAACGTCATGTTTGATCTTACCGTGTCATACATGGCTTGATTACATCTCTCGAACATCTTACTCATAGTGATGTTCCGGGAGACGCAAGTTATGACACTCTTCACAACTCATCAGACGTTCGCTAAACTTGTAACTCAAATATTACTTTCTACAATCTAATTTGCAGAAGCTTTATTTTCTCGTTACAATGAATTTCTATTTCACTCTAAAATTCCTTGAACATTTCAAAGATTTCAGACGTATGTCTCTATTGAACAGATATCCACATATCTACTTCAACTCATGAGTGAAGATAGGGAATCCACTGCACACAACTACACTTATTGGACTACACACATCATCATGTATGATTACCAATGGTTTAGTTGCCCGTTCATGTATGACCTATCAACGGTGTTTTAGTCACATTACTTCGAGACAAAGATCGTAAGCGTCAAGTGATTCATAATCATATGACTCGAAAGTCCATCACTTATGGAAATTCTACATGCATTTTATGTCACTTGTGATAAACGGCAGTGCCACATCTATGTGGTATTTCTGTCAGTCTTGCGACGTTTAGCGTCAGTGTTATGGATGTTTAGCATTATTATCAAAATTCATAACATACAACCTATTCACAATAGAAGTATGGCCTTTATGTTATTCATAGTTTTGAACAACTCTCTTGCAATAAACATGATTCAAAAATGATGTTTTGCAACAAGGCTAAAGTGTAGTAACAATTTACTCAACTCTAAAATGAATTATGAAGATAATCATAGAGTCAACACACGGTATAGTAAACCTTTTACCGTGTTCCCGAGCGTGTCAAAACTCATCATTAGCTAGTCATAAAGGCCATAGTATTTCTTGCATCGAGTTGCAACAATATGCAATCGATCTGATATTCCGGTGATCAACAGTTTAATCACAATATACAGAATCCACAATCAACTGCTTAATCATGATTCCCAAGAATTACATCTCTTGACCAGCAATGAATTCATCTATAACTCCGTATGACTTTCATTTCTGAGCTGGTTATTCCAGTCTTCTTTCGTTTTGCCTTTATACGTATCATAGTTCTATTTCCAATGGCACTCCTACTCACAGAAGATCACACATGATCAAGGGTGGCGCAGGCCATGGACTTTCCGGCGTGTAAGTCTTAATAACACCCTATGGAACTTCCTTTCCCTTAATCCTCATCATCATATGATCATTGTTCTTCTGGATCCCACACTTATCAGTTTTGTTTAGAGCACAATGAACATTTTCACTAATGCTTACAATCATACATTGTACTAGATATCTTATATCCAACATTAATTGTCTTACTACTGAAAACTTATTTTTCAGTTCCATGAATATAACATAACTATCCCAAACTCTTCGAAGTTCGGGTTTCATGGTGGTGAAGACAATGCACTTAGCTGTGGTGGAATTCTAGCATTTTGGATTATGGACGTAAGTCACATCATCCATAGCATCAGCGGGAGAGCATCAAAAATTTGCGATAGGACATGGTCCTTCTCGGCACTATTGAGGATAGTCCTCACAATACGGTACCAATCGTAAAGTTTTTACCAGATAATACAGTTAATCAAAATCAATTGGGAAGGTGGTAATGCGAGCCATTATTCTACAACGATAATGCAAATACTAAGACTTTGTTCATAATTAAGTTGCACTTGTGATTAATCAATTTAATTACTAAGTGCGCTCCCACTCAGATCAATATCTCTCGTAATTGATGCTGGAGTGATTCAAGATCCAACCCAATCGTCCACCATTGATGTGACATCATTGATGACTTAGACTGGACCGGTAGGCCAACTTGCCAATCACGCCAAAGGTGATTCTTGTTCATCTTTCGATGGGCGTGTTCCGGTAGCAAACTTTTATCCAAACCGTCAAGACAACCAAGTGTAATGCGCTGTGTGTTCTTTTAACACACCCGCCTTTTATGCGTCACACACGTGTGCACCCATGTGACATGACCTGCTCCGATGTGAAACATAGTATAGACGGTGCTACAGTTGGAAGAACACTATCAACTTGATATTGTTTTGCGAGAGATCACCCTAATAAAATACGACTACCGCGCATCAAACAAGGGTGCAACAAAGGGATAAACATCACAGGCAGTTCATAAAATTATGTGATATAGTATAGCCCTTTGCTTCGTGAAGTCTTCATTGTCTTCACGTCGTCGTGGTTGAAGTCACCGTGTCCACCAACTTTGTCCTTGGCGCCGGGAACATCACCACGGCTTCCGGCATGTGCGTCGGGGTCCACCTCCGCATCGTGGATCATCACCTTGCATCTATCTATTGCTTTGCCTCAAGCTAATAAACAGTTCTGGCACGCAGGCCATAATTAAGTGACAATCATATGACTCCAGTCATCATGCCGTACCACGACATGCAGGTCGCGAATAAATATTACATAACATATAGCATCTCATACAAACACATTGCAAATCTTGAAGGCTATACCACATCTCATGCATACTCTGCAAAAACGAGTTAGATCGCCATCTACACGGGTTGTTGCAACTTTTATCATGGTTGTTAAGTAGGTTTACAAGGCAAACGAGAAACCCTAGACAAAACAAAAACACTATACTTCTTTTGTTGCTAGTTCAACATACGGGGTGCGTGCAGCAACTAATGCCACAAGCCAAACTTCGTTAAACGCGTGACCCCCGTGTGGATTTGAGTTCATAAAATCCACAAGCCCGTTCATGTAAAATTTTCTATAGCAAGACTAGGATGAGATCCAACGAATTTGATGTAGTCCATGATCAAGGCAACCAGCATACTAAGAGCAGCATAGAGGGACCATGGCAAAACTCAAACCTTGTAGCAAAATCACATCATGCCGTCGAGCAAAGAAAAGATCACATGATAGGGAAGCAAACAAGAAAATCAATGCCTCATATCAACATATGATCTACCTAAACATGCATCTAATCAAGGATCGCTCTGATACCACTGTTGGGAAACGTAGTAGAAAAAAAAAATCGGCCTACGAATCAAGAACCCAAGATCATCCAAGAAGATTGCATACAAGGTTTTAGGTCATGGCTCACCAACCGATGTAGGGGAAGTAGAGTTGGTGAAGCTCGTGGACGTAGTGTAAGTAGATCTCGCAAGTTCTCCCACGAACAGTCCCTCGATCAATCCCACGAACAAGTCCCGCGATCTAGTCCCACGGACAAGTCCCATGAACAAGCTCCTCGAAGAAGGGTCGAAGGTACGACCCCTCCATTAGTATCCACACATCCCGTAGCAGCAATCCAGCAGCGCTCCGCCGTCCAGAGATGAACGCCACCGAGAAAACTAGAGGGAGAAAACCCTAACGGATTCCGATCTAGAACAGCGTCTAAACCGGGGTCTAATTATGGAGCAACGGGGTTTAAAGGAGGGAGGGTGGCGCATAGGCCTTGGGGATTGCTTGTGTGTCTCTCCCCCTCCCCTTGGCTCACCTTATATAGGTGGCCAGGAGGCCTAGGGCGCAGCTCAAGGAGGATTGGGAGTCCAACTTGGACTCCCAAGCCTTCCAAACCTTCCCACACCTTCCCACCGGAAACCTGCCATAATGGGATTTGGTAATTCCACCTGGAGAAGGATTCCCCTTTCCTTTGTGCGCCCCCCACCCCTTGGCCGGCCAGGGAAGCCTAGGTGGCTTGCCCCCCAAGGCTAGGGGCGCAGGGGAGTGGGTGGTACTGCCCGGAACCTTCCGGAACCTTCCATGACCTTCTAGAAGCTTCCAGGACCTTCCGGGACATACCGGGATCGTTTCGGGACATTCCGGACACTTCTGGAGCACTTCCAGGACCTTCCGAGACCGTTCTCGGACGTTCCGGAGCCATCCGGATAGTTTCCAAGACCATCCGAGTTACAGTTTAAGCCACCCGATGACCGCGAAGGTTGTCAGGACGCCCAGCGATTATCCAGAAACTATTCCGGTTGATCCAGGACTTCCCCGGTACCATTCTCATATGTTCCGGAACCACCTGAGACTAATCCAGAGTGATCCGGACATATCCTTAAATACCCAGAACTACTTCTGGTGCCCTTATGAACTATTCCATAAATCCCCGGAACTACTTCCGGTACCCGTATGAACTATTCTGCTTTGCTTCCACTAAACCTTCTACCATTCCAGCATTCTAACAGACTACTGCTCGTTAAGTGTGTGAACCAATAGGTTCGGTATAATGCGGACATGACTCAGAACATCTTCCGGACATAGGTCAACAGCCTTTTTGTCAATAGCCAATAATCAACAGCGGAGCCATGGACACCCATGTTGACTCCCGCACATACACGAAGAAACTTCGAGTGAACCATTATGTTTAGTCATGTACCATTCCCTTTGCTTCGCGATATATGACAAAGTTAGAGGAGAGAAGTTTGGCACCCATGTGTAACAACTTTTGAACACAAGCCACTCGTTATCCTCTTTGCTCGTTTGTCCCTTTTCTCGTTATCGTATTCCGGTATCCCCGTGACTGAATCACAATGCGTCTGGCCAGACTATAATGGATACCGTCATACCGAGTGGGCCCGAAGTGAATATCTTCTTCATCGTGAAGGAGCAAATCCCATTCTTGAACTATCACAGTCACTAGCCACACCATCTGACATACCCAGAACTTATTTTACTACTTCCCATTTACGGGAGGATTCATCTAAGAACCAAAGCATGTCTTCCTGTGTGAAGCAACTCGATACTCTCATGGTCTAAGGAATTACGTATATGAAAACATTTCATGATATGACTTATAACGTAGTTACGATGTGATCTCTAAGTATATCATTCAATACTGGGGTCGGTTCAACATCATTGTTCTGCTAACAATATGTTCCCATTGCTACTGACATCCTTGTTACAAGAACAATGTCCATGATTAAGAAAACGTAATCATCAGTTAGCACACGAGCTGGTCTTAGAGGCTAAACCAGGAACTCTTGGTGTTTACATTTCCACACATGCAAATGAGTTTTCTTCTGAATCTCACAGTCAGGGTCATTGCAATTATAGCACAGAAATATAAACATTAATTATGAACGTGGAAATATATATATAATAACATTTTATTATTGCCTCTAGGGCATATTTCCAACACGTTGATCAAGTTATATTAAGATTATCTCAGTTGATGTTGTCTATGAACAAGGAGTAGGTCTCAAGTCGTCCATAGCCGTGGACACGGCTTCTCGAAAAGATTTAACCCTGCAGGGGTGTACCAACTGCCCATTACAAGGCTCCGCACGCACGCCCATCTCTCTCAGTTGCTACCCATTATAGGCAACCATTTTATGATTTAGTCCCAAGAGATCCGAAATGACAGGTCCCTCTAACTAACAACGAACAAATCCGGGTGGCCCCCGGTGATTCGACACCCAACTCAAAAGCCGGTTGCGCTCTCGAATTGGTCTCTACCGTCTGTTGCAGGTTTGGATAGCCGGTTAATGACACATGGGACACCGGGTCCTCAGCCGGACAAGGTGGGCCAGCAAGGGAACTATGTCCTTACTGGTCCAGGTAGGTTTGAAAACTACTGGCGGCCGACCAGCAAACACACGGTTTCAAATGGTAAATCATCTTGGGCCACCACTAGAAATGTTTGAAGCTAGGTAGGTAAGAAAAGGGGACCCCATAAAATCCCACACGCGGTTAGGCACGCTCAGTCTTAAAACCAATACCCGGAACTCGGGTCCTAGGTGACTCAAATGGAATAAAGCGTCGGGGCGGGATAGCCTAGACCTTCCATCCTTCGTCGAATATAGTCAACATTATAATAATCATATCATCCACAACAATGTAATAATGTGATATACCAAACCAAGGAGTAACAGGGTAACATCGTAGCATCCTAAGCATGCATACTAAGCAGGGGCTGAGCAACGAGCAATAGTAACATAGAAGTACATGGTTTGCTGGGAGGGGACATGGCTGTATCGGTTTGAAAGAGGCTGTAAACATGTGGTAGGATCAAACATCGAACCTATCCTAGACTAGCATGCAAACCGCTGGTTGAAATAGAATGGATCATAATAATGAATAGTCCTTGCCTGTTGATAAGTCGGGTTCCGAAGGTGTAGTTGATCGCAAGCTCGCATCGTCTCCGAAGGTACCCGCGGAAGCACACAAGACGGTAAACACTGGAAAGCAATCAACGAGCAATAATCTATTACTATGAAGCAACCACGAGCAAGCATCAACAAGAAGGCAACACGAGACATCGCACCTACCGTCGAGAGCGGTTACTAACAGGTTAAGTGGAGTACTCGTCACACACGACGATACCGCACATTTACAAGGTTCAAGTTGTTTAGCTACAGGTGATCAACAAAGATTGTTAACATGGCATCTCACTCAATCATGGCATAGCACACAAACATTACAAGAGGTGAAGCATAAATAGACTACCTAAGCTAGTCAATTTAAGTGGGTGAAATCCTAGACATGGCAAACTATTGCGGACCCCACGATGAAAATGGAATTTGGTGTTGTTCTGCCCTAAACATATTTTTATTATTTTTATTAGCAAGCAAGAGCAGCATAAACACAATCTAAATGCAATTCTAGTCAAGTTACATATAAGAAACATTTTATCGGAGCAACGGATAAAAAGTCATGGCAATTACAGTTTTCAGTGGCAACCAGTTGTAATTAGCAGGTCAACAACATGTAAACAAAGTCAAACAAGGCAAAGGAGCACATTTTATTAAAATAGACAAAATTCTAAGCAAGCTTCATGTTTAACGCGTCGCGATCCGAGCTACCGTTAAAAAGTTATAGCACTCGCAAAAAGAACTATACAATCTGCCAAAATAAAAAAAAGCTACAACAGGTATTGGGCCGGCCCAACTAGCAGAAAAAAATAAAAGAAAAAAAAACAGAGGGCTGCCTCACCAGTGGGCCGAGCTGGTGGGACTGGGCCGTTGGGGCGCGCCGTGCTGGGCCTCGTGGGGCAGGCCGAGCCCACAGTGGCGCGTGGAGGCAGGCTCCCGTTGCCTCGTCCCAAGCAGGACCTGACGGCGGCGGCTTCCCGGTGGCTGCGCCGACCACCGGCGGCGAGGGGCGAGGGGGAAGGGCGGCTGGAGGAGGAGCGCGGCTCCGATTGAGGGAGGAGGCGGTCGCCGGCGGCTGGACCCGGCACCAGCGGCGGCGCGGGCGGAGCTTGGGGCCGCGGCCCGAGCTCGGGCGAGCTCCTCTCGTCGGCCATGGAAGGGAGGGTGGCGCTGTCCTGCAGAGGAGAGGAGGCAGGCGTGAGGGAGAGAAGGAGGAGAGGAGAAGGAAGGCGCGGAGGAGAGGAAGGCCGGCGGGGCCGCGCGGTGGCCGGAGTTGGACGCGGCGGCGACGTCCTCGCGGGCTGGCGGCGGCGCTTGCTGCGTGGAGAGGAGAGAGAGGAGAGAGGTGGGAGAGCTGGGTGGATCTGGGCCGTCGGATCGCGAGATCTGACGGTCCAGATCGCAGGGAGCTAGGGTTTGGGCGAAAATGGGGCTAAATTGCGAAAATGGGGCAATGTTTGAGGGGGTGGCTGCAATTTTATGGCTAGGAAAACCCTAAAATGGGTGTGAGTGTGGTGGTCTTTATATAGCCCAGGTGGCTGGCAGTTTGCAAAAACATCCCCGGTTTTTCTCTCGCGCGCGCGGTGTTTACGTTTCTGACCGTCGGGGGTCCGCAGGACCTCCGATTCAGGTAAAACTTCGAACTGCGCGATCAGCGCGTCGAGCCGGAGGCGTTCACCTCGCGTTGGAACCGTTCCGAGAACACTTTCCGGTGCGCTATAAAAATAACCCGTTTAATTATTAAACGGTATTTTTTCGTTCCGTTGGCTGCGGCTGGTCTCGTGCGGTTTTCGCGACGGTGATCGGGTGAAACCCGGTGTCGCACAGGTCGAGTGTCAGGGTGGCAAGGGTCGGTCTCCGTCTGATACGAGATAAGAGGGGGGAAAATAATCGCCGATCGATAAATCGGGGATGCAAACTGTCGTCGATAAGTAACGGCAGATGCCATGGGGATGGCTAAAGAGGGGGACAGACCGAGGTTAGTATCGCTGGTACCGGAAACGAGAATGGGAACACACGGTGAGACACCACGATGTACCCAGGTTCGGGGCTCTCCGTAGAGATAACACCCCTAGTCCTGCCGAGCTAGCTATATGCAATAACTCTGGCTACAATGAATGCTCCTTGAGCTGTTTGAGAGGAAGAAGAAGAGGGCCTCAGGTCTCTACTCTCTCCTTGCTCTCTCTGGTGGGTGAGATTGCAATAACTACTCTGCCATCGTCCCTCACGCAGGAGGGGTACCCGGGGCTCTTATAGGACGAGCCCAGGGTACAAAGGTAAATACACAAGAGGAAGGGCCCAACTGTTTGTCTCAGACCGGCTAGGGACCTAGCATCGTGCTTCTCCGGATGACCCGGTGTAGACTTGCGGCTCGGCATGCGGCTATCCCGTAGACCTCGGCTATGAACAGTAAGGCTAAGTACTTAGGCCTGTCGGCCTGTCCGCGTGATCGGCGCTGGAGGAGACCGCACGCCTCTGACGGTCCCGATCTTCAGGGATTGCACATTGAATGCTCTTGTACCAGGTGTCCGATCTGGACCTCTGATCGGACGCTGCTCTTCTTACTTCGGCCGGATGCTCCTAGATGTGGCCGATTGCGCCCTCTCCGGGGCAATCGGCCCTCACTTGGAGCAGTTCAGCCCACTTCTTGGTTTCTCTTGTTTAGCTCGGCCTTGAATAGATCAGTGACCTCCAGCTCGGTGATCTATGTTTTGATGAACTATTTCCCCTGGGTGACCCTACCCGGGGGTCATTCCCCTGACAGTAGCCCCTGAAGCTGCGGAGGTCCCGCCGAACTCAGAGATGGCGAGGCCTGCACAGGTTCCTTAAAAATTATTTCCTTGTCTCTGAACGATTGCTCCAATAGGCCGGTTGCTTGCTACCTGCCGATTGCTCTTGATCTTCCGATTGCTTCTATTCTTCCGATTGCTCTTGCTCTTCCGATTGCTCTTGATCTTCCGATTTCTCTTGATCTTCGTATCAACTGCTCTCAACAAGCCGATTGCACTTAATTTGCCGATTGGTCTTGACTTCCTTGACCGATCCGCCCAACGGTTGGTTTGACTGGAATGTTGACCAAACTTGCCGTTTCGAATTCGCCGAAAAATACGGGACATCGTGCCATGACTTGACATGCCATAACCGCTGCCTCGACTCACGCGCGCACGTCCCGTCCCATCCGCCGGATCTTCTGTGCTCCGAACTGACGCCGTTCTGTGGATACACGCGGCCAGACCGCCTGTTAGATCGGCACAGCCGATCCCACTACCTCTTTACCGCGTCCTTAAATACTCGACGGGGTGAGAGATGCGGCTCGCACCCCTCACTCCATCTCCTTCCTCGAGCTTTCCTCCGCTGCTTCCGCTGCCGCATCGCTCGCCCAGCCATGCCGCTGCCACTTCCTCCAACGCCCAGAGCCGCCGCACTTCACCGCCTGTGCCACCACTCCTCCTCCGCCACCATTGGTGGGCTTGGATCTAGATTTCCTCCGCAGACTGCAAACGGTCATGTGATCGGAATTGTCTTTAGTGCTGAGGCTGGTAGGTGGCTCTTTGCTTTAAACCTTTGACACCCGTTGCAATGCTTGACCAGATCTTCTGCCGCTGCTTTCGCAGTCGGCCAATATAAACCATGGCGAAAAGCCTTGGCGACTATTGCTATTGCCGATGCGTGATGACCGCATTCACCTTGGTGGATGTCTCGGAGCAGCTCCAGCCCCTTGTCCTCTTCCACACACCGCTGAAGAACTCCTGTTGTACTTTGGTGCACCAGTTCATTGTTGATGATGGTGTATGCTCCAGATCGGCGCTGGATTTGCCGAGCTTCTACTTCATCTTCTGGGAGTATGCCGTCTACCAGGAGATCTCTGAATGGTTCTGCCCATGACGGCGCCGCCACAATCACCATTACAGTAACTGTTTCCGGCTCTGGTTGTGCGTCTTCCGCTACTGACAGCTCGGAGGAGGAAGAGCCGAATGCATCTGGCATGGTTTCCTCAGTCCCCGAACTGACGACAGCAGCCCCTGGTTCACAATCGGCAGCCCCTGGTGCTGCCGAATGCTCCTTTCCTTTTTGCTTTTTTGCCTCTAGTTCTGCCATCTTTAGGTCGACCGGAATAAAGATTGACTCTGATTCTGGGGAAGGCTTGATGGATGGCTTGTGGATATTTTCTAGCAATATTCCTAGAGGAACTTCCTTTCTGGTGGATCCCAATTTGGACAGTATGTCTGCTGCTTCATTTTCAGCTCTGGGAATGTGATGGAATTCACAACCCTCAACGAATCCAGATAATTGCTGCACAAGGAATCTGTACCGCCATGTTTTCATCCTTCGTATCCCAAGTGCCAGTGCATTGCTGCACCACCAGATCGGAATCACCATAACATAGAATTCGCCGAATGCCAATCTCCTTGGCCACTCGGACGCCGTGCACCAAAGCTTCGTATTCGGCCACATTATTTGACGCTGCAAAGTGAATCTGCAGTACATATTCAAGCTTGTCACCTTTTGGGGAAGTGAGAACAACACCAGCCCCTAGTCCGGTCATCATCTTGGAGCCGTAGAAGTGCATTTTCCAGAACTAAGAGTCCGGACAGGGGGGTATATATTGAGTTTCTGCCCAATCTACCAAAAAATCCGCCAGAACCTGAGACTTGACCGCCGTCCGAGGCTCATACTTGATCCAGTGTGTTGCGATTTATATGGCCCATTGTTCCACCCGACCGGATGCGTCCCGACTGCCAATGATTTCTGCCAATGGAGCCGAACTGACCACCGTGATCGGATGCGCCTGGAAATACGGCTTCAACTTTTTTGCTGCCATGTACACACCATAGCACATCTTCTGATAATGGGGATAGTTTTGCTTGGAGGTGGAGAGAACTTCACTGACATAATACACTGGTCTCTGGACCGGTTGTGCCTTGTCCTTTTCAGGGCGCTCGATCACCATGACAATACTAACCACCCGATTGGTTGCTGCAATGTACAACATCATTGGCTCTTTTTCCTTCGGAGCTGCCAACACTGGAGCAGTGGACATCATACGCTTGAGCTGCTTGAATGCCTCGTCCGCCTGCGGTGCCCAGCTGAACTTGTCCGTTTTCTTCATTAATTGGTATAGTGGGATTGCCTTCTCTCCCAGCCGACTGAGAAATCGACTGAGCGATGCCAAGCATCCGGTGAACTTCTGCACATCTTTAAGGTTCCTGGGTTTTCCCATCCGCTCAATTGCTGCAATCTTCTCAGGGTTGCACTCTATCCCTCTTTCGGATACCCGGAAACCAAGAAACTTGCCGGCTGGAACGCCGAACACGCACTTCTCTGGGTTGAGCTTGATCTGGTATGCTCGTAAATTTGCGAATGTTTCCTTGAGATTGTCCAACAAGGTTGATCCCAGCACTGATTTGACCACGAGGTCATCTACGTATACATGCATGTTCCAACCTAACTAAGGCTGAACACACCGCTGCATAGTACGCTGATAAGTCGCGCCGCCATTTTTCAGGCCGAATGGCATGGTGATGTAACAATAAGCCCCGAAAGGGGTAATAAAAGATGTTTTAATTTGATTGTTTACATCAAGCTTAATCTGGTGATAGCCGGCTGTGGCATCCAGAAAGCATAGGAGCTGACAACCAGCCGTAGAATAAATCACTTGATTAATACGTGGCAACGCAAAAGGATCCTTGGGGCAGGCCTTATTCAGGAAAGTGTAATCTATACACATGCGCCAAGTTCCATTCTTCTTCGGAACCAGAACTGGATTACTAGCCAGTCTGGGTAGAACACTTCCTTGATAAATCCTGCTGCGAGCAGCTTGGCTATCTCGTCGCCGATTGCTCCTCTTTTCTCTTCTGAAAAACGCCGAAGTGGCTGCTTGATCGGCTTGGATCCAGGTCGGATATGAAGCTTGTGCTCGGCAAGTTCCCTCGGTACACCAGACATGTCATGTGGGGACCATGCAAAGATTTCACGGCTCTCACGGAGGAACTCGACGAGCTCGCTTTCCTATTTGTTGCTGAGTCCGGCCCCAACAATGACGCACTTGCTCGGGTCGGATGGGTCCAGGGCGATCTTCTTGCTGTCCTTTGCCGCTTGGAATATGGTCTCATCATCCGGCCTCTTGTCCTTCGTGCTCGGCATGGGGTCCTTCATCTGGGCTTGGGCTGCTGCTACTACCTTGTCCAGCTGGCGCCGTTCTGCATCTATGACCAGAGCATCAGCTAGCTTGGAACTAGCGGATGAACACTCCAGTGACTTCCTGTAGTCACCACACACAGTAATTGGACCATTCGGCCCTGGGAGCTTCATCTTCAAATATGGTTGCATGATGTTGAACATGAACTTGGTGATTGCAGGCGACCCGAGCAGAACATGGTATGGGCTGCTCAGATCGGCCACCTCGAACCAGATCGGCTCTCGGCGGAAATTATCTTCCGACCCGAATACTACCTCGATCCGAATGCGGCCTAACGGGGTACATGACAGGCCGGGCACTATCCCATGGAACGTAGTTCTGCTGGGCTCTAACTCGCTCTCGCTGATGCCGAGCTTGATCATTGTGTCTCTATACAGAATGTTGATGGCACTGCCTCCGTCAATAAGCGTCCTGGTGAACTTGAATGAATACAATGGTGCCGCCAAGATTGCGTCCACCACGAGCATATAACTGCCCGGGTTGGGCATTACGCTCGGGTGGTCTTCCGGGCCCCATGTTATGTCATTGTCCGACCAGTTCAGCCTCTGAGGAATTGCTGGCATGGTGGCATTGACTGCGTGCTCACGGTCTCTCCGACTGCCCTTTTCATCTGACTCGCTGGTGAAGATCATATATGCTGCATCATGACGTGGGAACTGCTGCCGAGCATTTGCTGGGGGTGGGCCTGGGGGTGGTGGTGGCGGTGGGGGTGGATTTCCTGCCCCTCCCTTTGCCAGACGCTCGACCCAAATGCACTGCCGAGTGGTGTGCGATGCGGGCTTGCCTACTCGACTGTGCATCTTGCACGGCTGGTTCATCATATCCTCGAACATGTACGGGGGCCTGGGTTGACCGGGCGGTCTCTCTGCAGGCTTCATCTTCCGACTGCCTCCCGCAGCCCCTTGTTCCTCTTGGTGTTGCACTGTTGCTACCTGCCGATTGCCATATTGGGCATCCGGCTGCTCATCCTTCCTCTTGTTGAAACCAGTGTTGTTGTTGTTGAAATAGGGGGTGTTGTTGTTGTTGTTGTTGTTGTTGTTGTTGAAATTGTTGTTCCTCTGGATCTCACGCCTCTCACGCCGGTTGGGACCATTTGCTTCTGCCGATTGCTGCTGCTGTCCGGATGTCTTCCCTTGGATGAAACCGCTGGGACTTAATGTGATCGGGCGCATTGCAGAGTCAGATGCGGCGAATGAATTGGCTATCCTCATCAGATCGGCCAAAGATGTTATTTCCTTGCGCAGGAGCTTGTGCTTCAACAAAGACCCGTCCAAGCAGCCGTCAGTGAAGTACTGGATGGCTTGGATTTCATGAACTCCCTCGCAAGTGTTCTTGAGCTTGATCCACCACTGAAGGTAATCGCGCAGGGGCTCGTCCTTTCCTTGTACACAGAGAGCCAGGTGCCGAGGCAAACCTGGGCGCTCATAAGTACCCGTGAAATTACGGACAAATGCGTCCTCAAAATCCTTCCAGCAATTGACACTGTTGCTTGGCAAACTATTCAACCAAGACCGAGCTGAACCTTGGAGCATGAGCGGAGCATAGCGTATGGCTACACGCCGACCACCTCCTGCGATACCAACAGCTGTCATATAATCGACCAGCTAATCTTCTGGCTTGACTGATCCATTGTACTTGGGGGTGTCCCTGGGCAATGTGAAACCTTTGGGGAACTGCTCTTGCCGAATGCGGGGACCGAAACATGCTGGACCCGCCGGCGAATCATCTTCCGGTTGGTTATCCTGCTGCAACTGCTCGATTCGGTGCCTTGCGTCGTTGTCTGCGATTGCTCGGGGACCTAACCGCTGGCTGATTGCTGGCCGGACTGATGCCGCCGGTTGCTCATTACACCTGCTGTTAACTGCTGGCTCGTCCCTCCGACTGCCTCCTGCAGCCCCTTTATTCTTCCGACTGCGGTGCAAACTGCCATGTGGTGAAGATGCTTGCCTTTGCTGCCACTGCAGCGCATTCGGCTGATTCGCACCCGCAGTTGCCCGAAGCGATTTTGATGCTGCTGGTGCTTGCTTCTCGGTGGCCGCCCTTTGCTGCTGGTTTGCTGTGGTTATGAGGTCGCGCATTTGGCGCGTCCTCTCCCGCAGCTCTTCTCCTTCCAGATGCTCCAGCTCGGTGGCGATCTGCTGGGCAGCTCTCATGTTCTTCACAGGAGAACTGTATGAAATCTGTGGTGCCACAATGATGGACGTTACAGGCTACTGGGCTCCTCCCAGCTCTCTGCCGACCTCTCGGCCTGCTGCCCAAAGCTCCTCGATGACTAGGGGTGGGATAACACGCTGCCGAATGCCATGCGCTGCGTTGTACTCCCGAACTGATGCCTCCAGTCGGCGCTTTTCAGCGTCGATCCGATCTGATTGCTCCTTCAACGCTTGACGCACATTCTCCAGCTCGGCGTGAGCCGTAGCTGGATCGGCATGAAGATCCACGGGAGTGCTGAGCACGTCCGGTGGGTTGCTTGGGCCTCCCGCTGCTGCAGTTGCTGCCCTCGCGGCTTGGGAAGCTGAAGTGGAACTGTGGCGACTTAACGCCCCTGCCATCATGACCTCCGCACGGATGTGCGCAGTCGTGCCTTCTGCTCCCATGGCATCCGGCCCTCCTGGCAGCGGATCCGTGAGCTCAGAAAACTCCCGAACCTCCCAGAGAAACACGTCAGGGAGTGCTGCGACGAAGACGAGATGTCCGCCGAAAGTAATGATGACGCCGCGCGGTAGAGGCATTCCAACCCCAAACCGCGAGGCGTTGTCGATGACGAAATCCCATGCTCCGCTCCTCATCACCAGGCCAGAGGCGAAGCGCACGCGCGATGCAGATGATGGTCCCGTCCGGATCAGAACTCCAGTCGACGCCTCGGCCTGCCCCACGGTGGGCGCCAACTGTCGTCGATAAGTAACGGAAGATGCCATGGGGATGGCTAAAGAGGGGGACAGACCGAGGTTAGTATCGCTGGTACCGGAAACGAGAATGGGAACACACGGTGAGACACCACGATGTACCCAGGTTGGGGGCTCTCCGTAGAGATAACACCCCTAGTCCTGCCGAGCTAGCTATATGCAATAACTCTGGCTACAATGAATGCTCCTTGAGCTATTTGAGAGGAAGAAGAAGAGGGCCTCAGGTCTCTACTCTCTCCTTGCTCTCTCTGGTGGGTGAGATTGCAATAACTACTCTGCCATCGTCCCTCACGCAGGAGGGGTACCCGGGGCTCTTATAGGCCGAGCCCAGGGTACAAAGGTAAATACACAAGAGGAAGGGCCCAGCTGTCTGTCTCAGACCGGCTAGGGACCTAGCATCGTGCTTCTCCGGATGACCCGGTGTAGACTTGCGGCTCGGCATGCCGCTATCCCGTAGACCTCGGCTATGAACAGTAAGGCTAAGTACTTAGGCCTGTCAGCCTGTCCGCGTGATCGGCGCTGGAGGAGACCGCACGCCTCTGACAGTCCCGATCTTCAGGGATTGCGCATTGAATGCTCTTGTACCAGGTGTCTGATCTGGACCTCTGATCGGACGCAGCTCTTCTTACTTCGGCCGGATGCTCCTAGATGAGGCCGATTGCGCCCTCTCTGAGGCAATCGGCCTTCACTTGGAGCAGTTCGGCCCACTCGGGGGGAGTTTTGTACTCGAGCCCCCGAGTGCTTTGGGTAAAGATTGCGTGAGCGACGATAGTGTCTCTCGGGGGAAGTTTGTACTCGAGCCCCCGAGTGCTTTGATGTAAAGATCGCGTCAGCGACGATAGCATCTCTCGGGGGGAGTTTGTACTCGAGCCCCCGAGTGCTTTGATGTAGAGATCGCGTGAGCGACGATAGAGTCTCTCGGGGGGAGTTTGTACTCGAGCCACCGAGTGCTTTGATGTGGTAGTATTTGGGCAACATCATTTTATTGCGTCGAAGGTTTACATGAGCTGCCAGATGAGCATGACTGGTGGAGACTATGGGTAGAACAGGCGTAGGTTCGCTACGTTCCATGGATTTCCCACGTCTTCGTCAGTCTTCGGGTTCTTCAGTCTATAGGCGCCTCCTCCTATGACTTCTGTGATTATGAACGGTCCTTCCCATTGGGGGGCAAGCTTGTGGAATTTCTCTTGTATGAGCCGTAGGACAAGGTCGCCTTTGTTGAAGGTTCTGGTACGCAGGCGACTGCTTTGGTAAGTGCGCAGTTTGTCCTGGTACCCTTCTGACCTTGCTAGGGCTGTGTCCCTTGCTTCGTCTGCTGTGTCCTTGTCGTCTTGCAATGCTTCTTCTGCTTCTTCTTCTTCGTACCCCGAGATCCGGGATGCCCCGAATTTGAGGTCATGTGGTAGTACTGCCTCCGACCCGTACACCATGAAGAAAGGTGTGTACTGGGTTGTGGTATTTGGGGTGGTGCGCAGGCTCCATAGTACTGCAGGGAGTTATTCTACCCAGTTGCTCGCAGCCTGCTCGAGTGGTGCAAGGAGCCGTTTTTTGAGCCCTCCGCATACTAGGCCATTTGCGTTTTCCACCTGGTCGTTGGATTGCGGGTGTGCGACTGATGCGTAGTTGATTTTGACGCCCAGTTCTTCGCAGAAGTTCTGTAATTCTGCCGCTGTGAAGTTCGTACCGTTGTCCGTGATGATGTTGTGCGGCACCCCGAACCTGAAGATGATTGATTTGATAAAATTCACTACCGTGAGGGTTGTGGAGCTGGTGATGGGCACTGCTTCGATCCACTTGGTGAACTTGTCGACTTCTACCAGCAGGTGTGTTCTTCCTCCTTTTGATGATTTCTTGAGTGGGCCCACCATGTCGAGTCCCCAGGTGGCGAACGACCATGATAGTGGTATGGTTTTGAGTTCTGAGGCTGGCGCGTGTGGTCTGCTGACAAATTTTTGGCAGGCAATGCAACGCCGCACGATGTCTTCTGCGTTTTTCACCGCAGTGGGCCAATAAAACCCTGATCGGAACGCTTTGGATACGAGTACTCGGCTGCTCGCGTGGTGCCCATAGGTGCCCTCGTGGATTTCGAGCAGTAGGGCTTTGTCGTCTTATTCGTCGATGCACTTCTGGAGTATTTGGGTGATGCTTCGCTTGTATAAATGTCTGTTGATGACTGTGAATGCCTTGGATCGGCAGCTGATGCGCCGAGCTTCTGAGACGTCTTGTGGTAGTGTGCCTTCGATTAGGAATCGGAGGAACGATTTTGTCCATGCTGGTCCTTCGAGTGTTGTTGGATCCGTAGGTTCGACCTCTTGGCTGTTGTTGCCTTCAGATGGACTTGCTGATGCCACTTGTGCTGGCTCTGTGGTGTCGTCGTCTACAACTGCCTCTGGTGCTGCTGGTTTCTCCTTGATGGATCTCTGGCTGATGCTTTCAAGGAAGACGCCGGGTGGTACTGGTCCTCGAGTCGAGCCGATGTTTGCGAGTTCGTCAGCTTCTGTGTTGTTTGTTTTGGGGATATAATTGAGCTCGCAGCCGTCAAAACTTCCTTCGAGCGCATTGTAGAGCTTCTGATAGGACACCATGTTGTCGGCTACTGCATTGCAGTCTTTCATCGCCTGCTGGACGACGAGGTTGGAGTCTCCGTAGATTACGAGGCGAGTGGCACCGCATGTTTTGGCCATGCGCATGCCATAGAGCAGTGCCTCGTATTCGGCTTCGTTGTTGGAGGCGTGGCTGAAGTTGATCTGGAGGACGTATTTGAGCCTGGTTCCTTTGGGGGAGACCAGAACGACTCCCGCTCCGGCTCCTTGCTGTCTTTTGGACCCATCGGAGAACATTGTCCATGAGTTCGATAGGTCCGGGGGGGCTGGTGTCTGGACCTCCGTCTACTCGACCAGAAAATCTGGGAGTACTTGGGCCTTGATTGCTGTTGGGTGCTTGAATTGCAGGTCCCGCAGACTGAGCTCAATGTTCCACTCGGCGACTCGCCCAGTCGCTCCGGGGTTGTTGAGAATGTCTGTGAGTGGTGCGCTGCTCACGATTGTGATAGGGTGTTCGTCGAAGTAGTGCAACACCTTTCTTGAAGTCGTGATGATGGCCAGTAGTAGCTTCTGGTAGTGAGCGTACCGCTGCTGGGATTTTGTCAAGAGCATGCTGAGGTAGTAGATCGGCCTCTGTATGCTCTGGATCTTGCCTTCTTCTGTACGCTCGACGACGAGTACTGTGCTTACCACGCTGTTGCGTGCTGCCACGTAGAGGTACAATTTTTCTTTTTCTTTGGGTACCGCCAGGGTCGGTGGTGTTGATAGTGTCTTCTTCAGGTCCGCGAATGCTTTGCGGGCTTATTTGGTCCACTCAAATTTCTCTCCTTTTCTCAGCAACTGGTAGAATGGCAATGTGCGCTCTCCCAATCCGCCGATGAAATGACTCAGGGCTGCTAGTCTTCCGGTGAGCTGCTGCACGCCTGTGATGTTGGTTGGTTCCTGCATCCTGGTGATTGCTTGAACTTTCTCGGGGTTCGCTTAGATTCCTTGAGCAGAGACCATGTACCCGAGAAGCTTCCCGGCTGGGACGCCGAATGCGCACTTCTTCGGGTTGAGCTTGATTCTGTACTTGTTGAGTGTTGCGAAAGTCTCGCGCAGGTCGTCGAGTAGCGTGTTTGCACTGTAGGTTTTGATGACTATGTCGTCCACGTAGACCTGCACGTTTCTTCCGATTTGCTCTTTTAAGCAGGCTTGCATCATCCGTTCGTATGTGGCTCCGGCGTTCTTGAGTCCGAAGGGCATTGTTCTGTAGCAAAATACGCCGTAAGGGGTGATGAATGATGTATGCTCTTCGTCTTCTTCCTTCATCCTGATCTAATTGTATCCTGAGTAAGCGTCGAGGAACGATAGTAGATCGCATCCTGCTGTCGAGTCGATTATCTGATCGATTCTCAGTAGGGGAAAGTGGTCCTTTGGGCAGTGTTTGTTGATTGGCCCGTACTCGACGCACATTCGCAGTACGTCTGTGTCTTTCTTGGGGACCAGCACAGGGTTGGCGACCCAAGTGGATTTCTTCGTCTCTCGGATGAATTGGGCGTCGAGTAGTCGGTTGACTTCCTCCCCGATTGCTCTGCGTTTGGGTTCTGAGAATCTTCGTAGCGCCTGCTTCACTGGCTTGGTGTTTGGCTTGATGCGCAGCGTGTTTTCCGCGAACTCACGCGGTACTCCTAGCATGTCGGCTGGGCACCAGGCAAAGATTTCCCATTCTTCGCGGAGGAAAGTGATGAGGGCAGTCACTTACTCTTTCGGGAGGTGGGCGTACACGCAGACTATTTTTTTCTGGGTCTGTCGGGTGCACCTGGTGGGTGACCGTGTCGTTGTCGATCTTGAAGTCTCGTCCATATTCTTTTGACTCGCTTCGGCTTGCTAGTGGAAAGATGCTTTTGTCTGTCGCCATGGCTATTTCTATGAGTTCTTGCTCGGCTCCGAAGGTGTCGGAGACTTTGTGGAAATCGCGGTCGCATTTGTCTGATTTGATGAAGCTCCCGTTGACTGTGATGACGCCAGCGGATCCTGGCATCTTGAGTTTGAGGTAGGCGTAGTGCGGAATCGCCATTAATTGTGCGAACGCTGGACATCCCAATATGGCGTGATACTGTGATTGCCAATCGAGTACTTCGAACTCGAGGGTGTGTCTTGCGAAATTACGTCTGCTGCCAAAGACGACTTCGAGCTCGATTAGTCCAAGGGAAGTAGCTGCTTCTCCTGGGACTACTCCGTATAACACATCGCTTGATTTTTCCATACTGATCGTGGTATCATCATCTTGCGTAGGGTGCTGACGAAGATTATGTTCATGCTGCTGCCTCCGTCCATGAAGATTATGTCCATGTTGTACCCTCCAATTTGGGCGTCGAGTACCAGGGGCGCGTGCCCCGGCCTTGGGACTGCAGGCGGGTGATCGCTCTGGGAGAAGGTGATGCTGGTTTCTGCGTCGTGTAGCTGGTAGACTTCGACTGCGTTTAGGTTCTCGGCTGCTCTGGCCTGCAGGGTGTAGGCGTCCTGTTGGTCTTGCGATACCTTGCCTTCTTGGATCGTGTACACTGTCCTTGAGTGGACGACTGCTCAGTTCGTCGGGCGCGCTTGGCTTCTTGTTGTTTTTCCTCCTTGAGGCTGTCGGCGAGTTCGTTGAATAGGCGGCAGTCTCCCAGAGTGTGGCTCGATCTGATGTTTCCCCAGTTGTCTTCGAAGGAGTGGATCGTGCAGGGTCCTTCTAGCTGTTCCCTGCCCGTGAGCTTGCTGGATCCGGCATGCCGTTTCCTCCTTGAGATTCGGAAGAACAGCGCGTGATCCGCTGGGTGCTCGTGAGCTCGCGGGTCAATTTCGATCCCCTCGCTTAGATTCTGGTTCCTTATGAGATTGGTGAATTCGTCTGGCCTTCGATCTGGGTCGTAGTATTCGCCAGTCTGAGTCTCAGAGTCGCTGTCCCGGCGGGCGGCGGCTGTCCGCACGGCAGCGGGTCGTCGAGTGGTCGGCGAGCGCCTGGCTGTATAGTTCGACTCGTCGAGTGCGGTCTCTTCGTAGGATCCTCGCGCCTGTCCTCTGAGTCGTCGATTTCTTCCTTGTTGGCGATGATCTTGGCGGTCGCTAATCTCGAGCTCGGAGTCGGTGTCTTGTTGTGCGGCGGGTGCCTGGGTGGCAGTGGTTCGTCGAGTGGTCGGCAAGTCCTCTTCTTCATGCCGTATTTCGTCGATCGGGACCTCCGTGTGGAACCCTCGCGCCTTTCTTTTGGGTCGTCGAGTTCTCCTTCGTTGGCGGTGGGCTCGGTTGCCGTCGTAGTATTGGTCTTGACACGGCTGCAGGCTGAGCGATCTTGCTGGGGCGGTAGAGATATTCGCCATGATCTTGAATTCCTCGGGTGGATTGCGTCTAGTTCTTGCTCTTGAGTTGTGGCTTGCTGAAGACGGAACCGCCGAGATCGTAATTCCAACCTGTGTAGTTCCCACAGACGGCGCCAATTGACGGGGATGTACCCCGGCAAATCCCATGGTCAGGGACCCTGAGTTAGTCATGAGAGGCACAGGTTGGACGATAGCTCGTCGGCTAACAGGAGGATACGTTCCTGCTCGATGTTATTGATTGGAGATGGCGATTACAGGGGAGCCAAGGCTAGTGCGCACAAGGCTAGGGTTACAGATTGTGTATTGCTTGATCTTGACGTCTCCCCTCCTAGCCTTTATATACTAGGCTAGGTCTCGGGGAGTCCTCCCTGGATTACAGATGAGGTTTCCTAATCATGATCTTGTTCCGTACGGCAAGTTTGCACCTTCCTTATGAGTCGCGGACTCCTACGTCGGTGCCACTAGTGGGCCAAGGCTGGGCCCAGGCGGCATCTTTGTGGGCCTCCTGTCTTCGGGTACACCGGGTAGACTCATCCATAGGAGTCGTGGGGTCACCCCCTCGTCAGTAAGAGAGAGAGTAAGTCGGAAGGCAAGGTCCCAACCGTGCGCATAATTTAAAAGTATTAAATGAGAAATAAAATACTACATATTTTTCTAATCTGAATACTAGCATCATTTGAAAGTCGTTATTTGGATGGTCAGCAGACACACTCGTAGTGTCATAGGTTTGTTCGCCGTGCATGGTCTGCAAGTAGTTCGAATTTCCTTGCATTTCAAGGTTAGGACAAAACGAGTATTGGGATAAAATATTGGACATTGCTCAAGAGCGCACGTGCAATTAATACTAGTTGCAGGCTTGCAGGCATCACGCACGCTCTTGCCATGCACAGTGCCGCCACGCTTGGCCTCACGCCGCTGGTTGGTTTCAGGCTCAAGTAAGCCGGGGACCTACACAGCCATGTGTACATATACCACCGCCGGGTGCAGTGCAGTGCAGTGCAGCATCGACCGGCCGGCGATACTGACCTTCTACCGTACTTCTCCACCCACACTCCGGAGAACCAGAGTGGTCGTAGCAGAGTGAGAGTGGTAGACGCACCATCACCATGGCCGCCGTGCCCGTGGCGTTACCGGCAGCGGCGGCGCTTGTTGGACTGGCTGTTGTCATGCAGCTCATGCTGGTCGGTGCCGCCGGCGGACGACGGCAGCAGCTGAGGATGGGGTTCTACGGCAAGAGCTGCCCGGCGGCGGAGCGGATCGTCGGCGACTACGTCCGGCTGCACGCCCGGCGCGTGCCCACCGTCGCGCCCGCGCTGCTCCGGACGCACTACCACGACTGCTTCGTCAGGGTACGCTACGTTCCATCCAGCATTCCATCTCCATCTCCATGCGTGCGCGGCGCGTCGCTCAACGCAGATCGTAATTATGTCAAGTGGTGCGTGCGTGCATGCAGGGCTGCGACGGCTCCATCCTGCTCAACTCCACCGCCGCCGGCGCCGCCGAGAAGGACGCGCCGCCCAACCTGACGCTGCGCGGCTTCGACCTCGTCGACCGCGTCAAGGCGCTCCTCGAGGAGGCCTGCCCCGGCGTCGTCTCCTGCGCCGACGTCCTCGCGCTCGCCGCCCGGGACGCCGTCGCCGCCATTGTACGCCCCAGCTCAGCCCACGCTCAGCCCAGATCATCAGCTCACGCCATTGACATGTTTGCGCACATGCAGGGCGGGCCGTCGTGGCGCGTGCCGACGGGGAGGAGGGACGGCACGGTGTCGAGCATGCAGGAGGCGGTCCGCGACCTGCCGTCGCCGTCCATGACCTTCCCGCAGCTCGTCGCCCTGTTCGCCGGCAAGGGGCTCGACGTGCGCGACCTCGTCTGGCTGTCAGGTAATCACATTAAACATCCGCACTGATGACCAACTCTGCATGAATTCATCATCATATCGACAAAATGAAACATCTCCAAAAACACATTGAAGCTTCAAATTATGAGTATTCAATCTGTGGTATTATCTGACAAGTGTTAGCCACCGACACGGCGAAAGGCCTATCTCTCATCGCCCATTCTTTGTGTCTTCATAGGGCATAGCAAAGCAGCAACAAGAATCGTTGCTTTTATCTGTCCGTCTCAAACCAGATGGGCACATATTCCTTCACCAAAACCGTAGGTCCCTAATGACCGCCACATCGAATCAGATACTCTTGCAGACTTCAGTAAAATGTTTCAAATGTTCTTGCAATCCAGTAAACCCTGATCCCAAGCTCTCTAGTTTGTTTGTTCCTGGTGTTTTTTGTGGTCGTTTGCTTCCGAAAATTTTGGAAGCCATCTCATCCTTCTTGCCACTTTGCTGTCAGGGACTGATAATTAATCTGAGTGAGTCACTGATGCATGCCTAAGAGCGGCGTCGGTGACAAGCTCATAACTTACATGTCCACTTCACTTCACTTGCATTATCAATCAAGTCCAAACCAGTAGCCTTTGCTTTATATCCTGTCTCCTCTTGCACACTTTAAACATTTGGCGCCAACTTTGTAACTAGACTTTACCAATGCTATGATGAGAATCCAACCGAAACCGTATTTTTTTCTGTACTAAATCCCCCCCCCCCTCCCCCCAATAATGTTACTCCCTCCGATTCATAATAAGTGTCGCTCATTTTGTACTAAGCTAGTACAAACTTTGTACTAGATGAGTGACACTTATTATGATGGATCGGAGGGAGTATAATATAAGTCCACTGAAGTCCAGTTCGGTGATTAAATTAGTACTTGAATTTACAACAAGCATGAAAAGGAAAATTCAAATACAGTAGGGAGTACTGAATTCGTTCTTGCACGGCTCGAATTTCTATCTGAATTGAACGTGAGGTGCATCCAGGTGCGCACACCATCGGCATCGCTCACTGCTCGTCCTTCGCGGACCGCCTCTACAGCTACCCCAGCGCCGGCAACGGCAACGGCACCGGAGCCGAGCCGCCGCTCGACGCCGCGTACGCCGCCAACCTGCGGCAGCGCAAGTGCAGGATGGGCGGCCGCGACGCCGCGGTGGAGATGGACCCCGGAAGCTTCCTGACGTTTGACCTGGGCTATTACCACGCGGTCCTCAAGCACAGGGCGCTGCTCCGGTCGGACGCCGCGCTGATCACCGACGCGGCGGCGCGGGCCGACATCGCCGGCGTCGTGGCCAGCCCGCCGGAGG
Source organism: Bromus sterilis (assembly GCA_950022295.1). Lineage (NCBI taxonomy): Eukaryota > Viridiplantae > Streptophyta > Magnoliopsida > Poales > Poaceae > Bromus > Bromus sterilis. Next base: position 272,970,432 of record OX465599.1, on the reverse strand, counting down.
TGTTCTTCCAGGTGTTCGCGCGGTCCATGGCGCGGCTCGGGGCCGTGCAGGTCATGACCGGATCTCAGGGGGAGATAAGGAAGAACTGCGCCGTCGTCAACAGCTAGATCGAAATGAGGATTATTTTACCTAGGAGCTGTTGGCGGATGCTGTGATTTTGCTCTTATTCTGATCATATTTTTGTTGCCGAGTGGCTGTAAACTTACATACATAACTGTAATTCGAAAATTCAGAAATTAAAACCTATTACGAGTTTTTAGAAAATTGTATCATCAGAAGTTCAGATTTCAGAACAACTGTAAACCACACTTGTGCTCAAGTAGGAGATTGGTGAAGGAAGACAAAGAGAAGGGCCATGGGTAATTGGATATGCGTCCATTGCAGGCTGTCTGACCAAACTTGAAGAAACACTCAGGTGCCTTATATGTGCTTCATCTTCAGCATAAACTTTTGGTGGAGCGCATTGATGCAAATGCAACTGAAGAAAGAAATCCTCCAGATGAATGTTTCAAATTCATCGTGATGTTCCTTTGGCTCATCCACTGGTGCTGTAGTGCCTGAACTGTTTGTACGTGCAATGCTCTGTTTTTACATGGAGCAATAGACAGTTAGACACTCGCCCAGAAGAAAAAAGACAGTATTTAAGCTCTAGAAGCACACCGATCGTAAGTTCGTAACAATTAGACAACTCAAAGAAAATTTAGAGTGTCAAATGATCAACTACAAATTGCAAATGTGTGTTTGTCTTAAACCAGATAGCGGTAGATACTTTCATGAGATGTGCAGTTACTAGTTTCAGAACACAGAACCGGGCGCAGAACAGAATACAGAACTACCCAAGCAAGCAAAGTTACATCCAGAACGCTACCGGGGAAAACGAGCAGCGTGTCTTGTACATTTGGCGGGACTTGGTGAGGCGTTCAAAGATTTGCAGCTCCCCCTTGTGACTGTATCTGAGGCGAAACTTGGTGAGTTTGAGCACGCAAGGATCAGAGTAACCAGACTTCTTCCCCTCGCTTAGCACACAAACCACGAGACAAAACCTGGCGCCGCCCACCCATACAAGTGAGGGTGGGCTGCTGCACCAGCCGCTCCTTGCTCCAGAGCTTGTCGCCGGCCATCTTCCACTCCAGCTTCTGCATCCGCAAGGTACTCGTAGGGGAGGCGGCCTGGCAGGCGCCGATGTAGCCGTCCTCGTGGAGCCCCACCCAGGCTTCCAGGTAGGTGTCGAAGTGGCCTCTGTCCATGAACGGCAACGCCCAGTCCCCATGGCATGTCCACTCGGAGCGACCGGTGTCGAACGACAAGGTGCGGATGCTCTGATCCGAGCAGCCGCACCTGTTGCAAGCGGAGAAGAAGATGGTGCGTCCGTCCGGGTGGAGAGCGTAGGAACGAATATTTTCGTCCCCGGTGAAGGGCAATGGCGCGGTGCTTCTCCAGGCCCAGTCCATGGTCGGGACCGAGGAGTACCGCTGCAGCATGTCGCCGTCGTCGGCGTAGGCGGTGGAGGAACAGGAGGACAGCACCTGGACGGCGTCTTGAGGTTGAGGGTCATGTATGAAGTACGGGAATGCGTATAGAGTGTCGTCGCCGGCGGGTAGGAAGATGTAGTAGGCGCCTTGGAGCGCGTCCGGGAGGGGAGGGCCGGTGGTGAGCCCCGCCGTGTCGGTGTCGTAGACGAGGGTGGCCGTGTGCTTCTTGCTGGATACGATGATGTGGCTGCTGCCCATGGCGGTGAAGGCCATGCGGTGGATGGGGTTGGGGGAGAGCAGGCGGAGGACGGGGGCTTCCGAATCGAAGGTGAGGATGAGGTCGTCGGCGTCCATCTTGCGGATGGTGAAGCCCTTTTCCCAGTCGTCCAGGACCAGATAGAGGTGCTTCTCCTTGCGCGTCTGCCGCTTGTACATCATCCTTGAGTCGTGTGAAAGATCTGAAATCGGTGCTTCGGATTGTTTTTTCAGTCGATCTGATCTGATATAATCTTGCTCGCTAGTCACAGGAGGAGGAAGAGGAGGATGTAGCCCTGCTTGGGTGCGAGGTGTAACGGAATCGGAGACGATTCCCAACTCGACTATGTTTGCAATGAGAAAAACGGAAAGCATTCCAATCAGCTGGCGGATTGAACGCCAGCTCCAATTGACGCGCCAGCTGTGGAAAGCATTCCAATCATCCTGGGGAGAAAGCATTCCAATCACCCTTCATCCACTCCTCGACCTATACTACGACCACTATTGGTGGACAAGATGCAGGCCGGTCGGTCCCTGACCGAGCCAGCATTACACCGCCGAAGGCCGCGGTCCTGTTTTCCTGCATCGTACCGGCAGTGGAAAAGCTCGGGCTAGACTGTAGGACCGTCCACGGAGAAGACGACCATGGTAAGAGAAGAGAATGGGTGCTAATCTGAGCATAGTAGCCGGAAACGGGGAACGGTAGGCCGTCCCTCGTCTCGGAATCAGATTCGGGAACGATGTCGGATTCAGCAAGATTCGATGCGGATTCGACGTCCACGCAGTCTGGTACTTGATTCAGGTTCAGTGACCCGGTAGCCTCGGTTCTCGAATCGATATGGGAGCAATGCACATGCCGCCGTTTCTTTTCCCTTTCCCTATCATGTTCTTAGGAATCCCTCGTTCTGTAGTCCGGTCTTCATTGACTCCAAAGCATGCTAATCAATGGACTTTTCTGTTGGGGAGGAGATGATCCATCAAATTCTTCATGATTTATCCCCTCCATTGACTAGGAAAGGTTAGCGTTCCTCGATCCATAGTACCGTACTAGGTTCATCGTACCGAAACTGATTGGATCGTGTTTCCGCTGTAGAAAATTCGTTCTAGAGATGTATACCCCCGTTGTACCCTATCTTTTTCAGCCTCCGACTCTCGTCCCTCGTTTCCATCGTACCAGAAACATGACAACTATGAATTGGAGGAGGGAACAAAGGGGAAAGGTAGCGTTGCTCAAGACAAACTCGCTAGAGGTTCCGGGGAGGCCGGGGAAGGAGCAACGGGGACGCAATCGACGACGAACGGTAGCGGCAGTAGTTCGTCAAGGAGGATGATGGCGGCAACTTGGAGGCGAATCTTCCTGGCTCACCGCCAGTGTCGTCCCCATCTCGGCCGAACTGATCATAATGTGTTTTCAAGCAAGGTTATAAGTAGTATATGCTATTTCCCTTTGATTTTTAACTAATCGGATGTAACACCGACATTAGTACGGATTTGAGCCACCTAGGCATGGGGTGGCTGCCTGATTGCAGTGGCACACAACCGGTGGCCCTTCCGACAGGTAGCGGCAACGCGGTTTCCCCAGAAAGCAATGCCAGAGACCATGAAGCATGAACACATGTGAAAAAGCTGGGACACGGAGTAATAAAGGTCAATGTGGATGCATCCTTCTTTCGTTATTACGATACCCTCTCGGGCACTTGTGTGGAGAGCGTGGTGATTTTATGGCTGCTGCAAACTAGTTCTAACCTCATGTGCATTTTTATTTTTGCATCGAGTTGATTCAGCTGAAGTAGTCGCCATAAGGAACGGGCAGTACTTGACTCTCTTCATATCGGATGCAATAGGGCTGTGATTGAATCTGATTGCTCGTTTGCTATAGATTTAGTAACTCAATAGGATGATTATCATGTATTCATGGTTGGGATATATCATCATGGAATTGAAACAGTTGTCTCTTGATTTCAGGATTATTTCTTTCGAGCATTGCTACAAGGAGGCGAACCAAGTTGCTGATGAATTTGCAACGAATTTCTTTAATTCTAGATCCTCTTTGATATCCCTGATTTTTTTCTCCTCTGCTTGTAAATGAAACGAGTATCATCTCAGAAATAAAATCTTTTTTTCTTTAAAAAACACGGTAGAGACCATCTCTAGGCACCACTTTCCGACCATGCTAGGTCACCAACTTTCAAAGCTCTCACGTTCGAAACTGGAAATAATCTTTTGCTGCTATAGATAGAACGATTAATGATTATTGAAATACGACACAAACAGGTAAATTTGACTGTACGCCATTCAAATGCTAATGATAAATTTTCTTCAAGGTCAAAACATCCAGGAAAAATAAACTTTAGAAGGTGCTAGAAAGTCTTGCTGAGTTTCCATATGGAAAAGGAAAAACATGCCCCAAGGTTTGGATTCAAATTCTGTGACTGAGTCTTCGATAAATGTTGGTTAATTGTCCCGTAGGAAAACTGCCATGAGCTAGGGTGAGTAGTCCATTCACCTGCCAAAAGCCCAAAACAGAACATAATCACAAGATTAGAAGAATGCACAGCTCCCACTCTCAAATGTATACTTAGATACATAATCATTAAAGATACTAAATGCGTAAATACTTAGGTAGTTCGATGCGATGACACAATATGGTGGTATATAAAATATTTCGTAGCTAACTTTTATAAACTAGCTAAAACTATTATTTCATGGGCAATACCAGAAATACTAACATAGTTGATTTTCTGTTCTATATACGCACTAGTTTTTTCCTGATATAGCATGGGCAAGGGGTTTCAAGAAGCAATTGAGATGGCATGTTCAAAACTTCAAATGTGTGCACATTATCTTTTACGGATGTTTCCAATGAAATTGATTTGTAACCATGAGTAAACACTCTTCAGGTTGCTAGCACAAGTGCACAACAAAGTCAAACGGGATGTGGTTTATATACACTTTGCTTTTAGAACATAAATAGTGACGACGTGGTTGTAAAAGAACTTATTCCATTTCCCTGTAAAGTAAATCTGGTGTATCATGGAACCCGTAAAAAAGAAAGACACACATATAGGACAGCTAAATACCATCAACCAGTTGAAAGAGCAGGAGATTGCGATCAGTAAATCATTACACCCGGTTACGATTTCTCTTCAGACGTCGGGACCTATTTTAAACAATTGCAACAAGATACTTGGTTAGCCAACATTTACTTACGTATTGAGAAAAAAGGAAACTTACTCAGCTGGTAGGACTTCTCAGGTTAAAAGAAAAGGAAAACAAAATATCCAGCACAATCTAAATAGGAAATTTGTTGACACCAAGCATATTGACACACAGTTCCATGCAGTGAAGGAAAGACCGAAAACTTCATCAGCCAGAAGGTCAATCATGTTGTACAACTTTCTGGAATGCATAAGTATTCATAAAAATTATTAATTATTGGGAAACCAACAGGGTGAGAAACTGGTCATGGCTTTGCAGAACATACATATTGGTTATTGTAGTATACAAAGAATTTTCTATCTTGAGACCAAAAGTAAGACTCAGGTATTGGTTTTCCAAACCAAACAAAGAACCGAAAATCCATAAAATTAAGGTATCAACTGTCATTTTAATTATGAGGTCCAGAATACATTATTAAAGCAACCCAAAAACAAAGTAGTAACTTTTTTTCACGTAAGCTTATTTGGAGAACCTTTCAAAGTAAATTAGTAACAATCCTAAAAAAATAGCGCGCTATAAAATATAGCGAGACCATTCTTCAAATGCTACATAAGTTATAGCGTGCTAATAGCGTGCTATATTTCAAAATAGCGTTTGCAAAAAAATAATAAATATATCCAGAAATAAAGTATTTTCAGCAACTAATTGTTTCCCAAGGGAAATATATGCACTAGGGCCAAATCCAAGGCATTGTTATCAGCTAAAACAAAGCACAACATTAGTATATATATTCAGAATAATACTTTATTTTTGTTCTCAACCATATGCAAGTAAAATTCATATTCAGAGAAATACTATACATTTAAACATCAACTATAACCTATAACTAGAAATTTGCTTGCTTCCACTCTAAATTAATATTCAAAAAAATAGTCTATATTTGAGTGGAAGAATAAATTTTAAACTGGTCAAGCACAGTGCCACCTCCCAACATCAACATCAAAGAAAGCAACGGCTATAGGGAACAAAAGGCAGTCCAAGAGAACCCTTTTCATCCATTATTATATATGGTAACCAAGTACAACGTTGATTAGATGTCGTTATTCCAATTAATCGGTTATCAACCAGGCTAGTGCATGTTTCTTCCCAAACATAGTGTTATGGTCATTTTCGTGTAAAAAAGATAGTGAAAGAGGTGTGGCCGAGGGTAGTTTTGCACCTGCTGGGTTGAGGCATGTCTTTTCTATTTTCCTAAAAAATGCATCATGTGTATGTTATAACGCTACAAGTTACAACGTTATAACACGTGTAGCGCGCTAATAGCGTAAATAACGTCGTAGCGGCTAAATTTGCTAAAATATAGCGTTTGCATTCCTAATATGCTATAACGCCGTTATAACGTCGTTATAGCGTGCTATTTTTTTCGTTGATTTTAACCATGATTTTTAACCTTAATTAAGTCAATGGATCTATATCATTATATATCAGATGGAGTAATTAACTACGGAAAACAAATTGGTGGCATAAAACCATTGAAACACCAAGCATACAAGCTTTAGGAAAGAGAGATACTGACAAATAAAATGGTACGATGAACTCCTTACCTTGTAGTTAGATGATGTTCAACTACTTTTTGTTCATCTTCAGTGTACATGAACCACATGTCTTTGTTCTTCGTTCTATTTTCGTCGTTGATTTCTGATATAGACATGATTTACTAGTCATTATATATAGCAAATGAGTAAACTGAAAACTTACATCGTAATAATACAGACCTTGGCGCATTATGCTTGTATTGTTATTACAATAGCCAGTCAGCTTCCAGTATTTTACTCCTTTGTCAACCATAACAGGCGTGGTCCTAAGAACACGTCCCAGCTGTAATTCTGGCACAGTTGGGAGGTAGAAGAAGGAAATTAATACAGCACAACTAGCTCAATGTACTTTTTTTCTGAACAAAGCTTGGATTTTTCAAATATCACATGACAAAACAGAAAGATAAGAATACCTTGGAGGACATAGGTATCTGTTGTTTCTAGAATAAGAAAGGCATCCTAACTCGCGAGTCAAAAGAGACTCGATCGGACCTAAGTGGTGGGGCTTACGGCCTCATCTCCCACCAACTGAATTAGGCAAAATTTTCGACTATAGATGTAATAAAATAAGCAAATAGTATATGCTTAAAATGCTAAGAGACTGATTTAAACATTTTTTTTACTTAGTTCTCGTTCTAGAAAATAAACTATCTGGCCAGTCTAGAGATACACATTTTGAAGATGAAAATAAACCAAAAGTTGCAAGTACCGGATAAATTAGTTGAAAAATAAAACCATATTTATTTACACACTCAAATTATGTTTATTTTGCCTACTAAATGTTTTCAGTGAAAAAGTAAGTGAGGTTCAAAGTAAAGGGGTTCCTCATCACTGCTTCAGTTCCACCTTATTACCTACAGAAAGAGGGGTTAATTACTTCAATTCTGATTTAATATTGATTTTTGTATCATTTCATAGGAAACAGATCATGATGTCAAATTCTCAGATATCATTTTTAACATGTACATATCTCATTTACACACCTTTAAATAGGAAAAGTTATGACGAGTTAATCAATATTATTGCCCAGCCTGGCTTTAGGAGCATTTGCTCTAAAACCCAGGAAGCCCATGGCCAACACCTTCTTTGAACTCTATCACCAATTGTACATATTCATGCTACCACCAGAAACATCCACCAGCTACCCTCTATTTAACCTAGACTAGATTCCAAGTGAACGCTATTGTGTCCCGATGGTGAACGTTGTTGTAAGAACCATGATGGGATGAGCAAAAATATTAAGCTATGGTACGATAACAATGGCAGCGATGAAATAAGGTACCATGAACAAAGAGGAAGAAGTTTGGTAGGACAAAGAGTGCGTAGAAAGGAGGTAGTCATGCAACATTTTTAGGCAGTCAAGGAAGATAGTGGACCAAACAAACTACAAAATATGACTAAGTTGTGAATTATATTGCTTATCTTGCATGCCATGTGCATAAGACGATTATGGACACCATGAAATTTCTCCCACTAGCAAGATAACTTATCATTGTTTTGTAGTTGGTAGGCAACTAGGCCTAACCTTTGGCGGAATAAATCATCACATTTGAGGGATAAGCCCTTTATAGAGGTGGTCCACCACCTCATTTAGTATGAGGTAGCAAATGTGACTAATGTCCACAAACTCAGGGAAAGTGCATGATGAGGATCCTGGTGGTTGACAACAACGGTAAATCAGAGAGGCCAAAGTAAAAGCAACATCCGTGACACGAGGAGATTCCAAACGATATTTGTCTGTCTATCTATGTCAATAACAACAGCTTGGATCCCACTGATATTGGCGGGATGTTGATTTATAAGGGCCCAATGATGTGTGCTGTGTTCTTCTCAAGAATAGGCTCAACGTAGAACATATTTATTTTTGTGGATTTCTGGTGCCAACAATGAATGTTGAGTAGTTAATGGTTACTTGTTAGTTGTTACACATAATAAACTATTTGGTCCGGTATCTCCATTCACGCTTTGATACTTCAATTGTATCGCGTGATGAGTCATGGACACAACAGTTGCACGTTGAGAAGAAAAAGACAATGGCTTTGATGAAAATTTGCCACATCCTTGTTGCTTGATCTTGGAAATTAAGGTGGTACAAGGAACACAAGACATAACTTAGGTCTTGAAACTTGTCCTAGGATCGCGATGATATGATCAAAGAGGAAAGGAGATTTGTTGAATAGGGAAGACACGTAGGGATGACAACACATGCGATGAATATAAGAGATACAAAATTATTGCCTTTTTTACAAAAAATCCATCTAATCTGTTTATAATATGTAACACCAATACAAATAGACCTGGTTGTAATAAAAATTACAACCATGTCCATTGACCACCTAGCGATGATTACAAGCACTAGAATGAGCCTGAGCCACACTTCTATCATCGTCGCTCCTTCATCGGAGTCGAGCAAAACTTGTTGTAGTCAACAGTCAAGAGGTCACCTTGCTATAGCATTGCCTTGTGTCCCCAAAACAGTAGCCCATTATTATAAGAATCCCACAAACATGGAGACTAGTATAATCATAATTATTTGCTGGATAGTAAACTAAAATATAATCAAACGAAGTAACCAAAATTAATTAATTAATGTTCGTATTACCTCCCTTCCAAAATGCGAGCACTGTTCCATTATGAGAACTATGAAATCTTCACCCTTGGAAAGGCAACACATTCTAATGTTGTAGCTCAGTAGAGCTATTAGGGATTCTCCATTGGTTTTACCCATTTAAAGGATGAGTTTCTCTACCCATTTTACACCATGTCATTTAATATGCCTTGGTTTATGGAATGGATATCTTTCGAAAACACTGATATCACATAGAACTATAAAATCCCATGCCCCCTGTAAGGTCACCAGATTTTAAAACTCCATGTCCATGCCGATATGATATGCTAGTCTAATAACAAGACGATGTGCTTGTTGTTAGTGGAAAAGGGAAGCCGGAATACTCTTTAAATAATTCATAGTTGTAGTATATATAGATCAACTATATATTAGCATACCCAACATGTCGCTTTGGATTGGTAGAAGGGAGGCCATGTCGTCATTCTTGTATACTCCCTCCGTTTCGGTTTATTAGGCCCTAAAGTTGCATAAGCATGTCCTTTTTTATAAAGCCTTGTATTGAGAAGTTGCATGCATGCATCCTCTTAATTGGTTGCATGAAGAGTTATTGTTGTCGGTCCCATTGCTAAGAAATAAATACATTGCATGCATATTTTTTCATTGGCTGCATGCAAAAAGCTATCATATGAGAGAGTGCATAGGGAGTGGGATGAAGTGATTAATGTGAGCAAATTACTATGTACCTTGGTCTAAGAGAAATGGTCTTGGGGCCTAATAAACCGGGACGGAGGGAGTAACATTCTAGTTGCTATTCAATACCAGAGGACCACTTTCAGCATCAAGGTGTCAACTCTTGCTTTTACGAGGCTTGTCAAATCTTCTATTCCTCCCTAGCTCCCCAATATTGCAACAAATGATCATAATAATTCCGCACACTCTAGGGTCCAGTTATCATGATATCATCTTAGCATTGAGATAGCATCCCCGATACCCAAAGCAAACACGAGGGCCATCATCCTAGAAATTTTAAGTTAAGTGAGCGCCTAGATGGTTTGGGTGAAACCAAAAAAATATGGGTGTCACAAAGAGTAATAAGAGCATCACATAAGTCAAAGTGCATTTAATATTAGGGTTTCACACCTAAACTATTCGAGGGAAAATAGACCTTGGAGGGTGTGGAGAGATCCCATGAAGAATTAGCCTCTTTTGACTCTCTTTATTATCACCATCGTAGGAGTAGGTCATGTTACTACAAGTCATCCTAGGTATAATTCATTAACCTAGCGCATTCATGGATGGAGGGTATGCAGAAACTTTGATGTTAGTGGAAGTTAGATACTCCCTCCAATCTTAACTTTGACCATTTTCTTCAACAACTCCATTTGTTCTTTAAGAACATAGTGTGTTGAACACTAACACAATCTCTATAAAGTACTTTACCATTAATTTATATTACGGTATAATTTTAAAACCTATTTTTTTATATGACACAAGTATCATCATCATCAACAACAAAGCCTGCCAGTCCCAAATAAGTTGGGGTAGGCTAGCTAGAGCTGAATCCCATGAGATATCGGTCATGGTTCTGGCACATGGATAGAATATGAAGCAAGTATATTTGATACAAATATATAGATATAGTTTCCAGTTACTCAGTTAAAGTATTTTAGAAGATATTGGTGGTTAAAATTTTAAAATTTTGACCAAAACTATGCCCAAAACATCATGTTTCTTGAACTATAGGGAGTAATAGAATCTACTAATTTACTCATATAAAAAATTAAAGATATTTTCTAAAAAAACAAATACAAATTAAACGGTGTTGAATGGTGCACTATGTACAATATAAAATAATATAATAAATAATACTAAAAGTATGAAATATGCTAACAAACGAACAGATGAACAAAGCTAAACAAATTGAATGCGGGAAATGAAGACATATCAAGCCATACTGCCACAGACCATTCAGGGTTGCCTTCTTGATTTTTCTAGTCTCGTTCATTTGAGAAAGGATATTATTAACTTCCTCATTGATAGCAGTTTCTCCTCCTTCCATTGTATTAACCATGTAATTATATTTTTCTTCTAGTTCATTTTCCTTTGAAACAAGAGAAAATTGATGATTGTTAATGTCAACCAAGTGACTTAAACACAAAAAAGTAATTTCTCAAGATAAATACCTTTATGGTTGCAGCATGAATCTTTTGTCTAGCTGCAAAATCTCTATCTTCAATCCAGGTCTCAAACTTTCTGAAATAGACACATAATAATTAGTATGGCAGTAGTAAAGTGAACTGCTCCAGCAAATACAGTGGCATGTACTTACTCAGATGATAATGCCCCATCACACAGAAAATTTAACAAATCCAGCTTACAAGAAGGGCTCAAACTTTTATATGCAGATACCCCCTTGCTTAAGCAAGCATGGTTAAAATTTTCATTTTGTAATGTTGAGTCACTGATATATTCTCCGACTTTTTTGATCCATGCATCTCCATATATTGGATACTCCAAAGGCCTAAGTAAAAATAACTTAATTTAATCATTTTGACATACATGCACAAAGCTACGAGGAAATCAATTTGGGGTACACTTACTTGTATTTTCCATCTTCTATGATAGACAAAAGGTTTATATGTATTTCACCCACAACTGATGACACCTCTCTGTTTTGACAATCTCCAGTTATGTCTTTGATAGTTTGTTCTGGTTGGCCCTTCCGTATTTGAAATACCTGCTTAAATCATTTGGTACATTATTCTATTATAATAAGCAAGAAAATGTCTCCAAAAGCAACCTGACATCTAAGAACAGTTAAAAAAATTAATTAATGGAAACACATAGCAATTTTGATTCCAGATTATTAAATACATGCAAACAAACTTTCTTTCTAGATTATAAGTTGAGAAATCATAAACAATATGGCGCTCAAATTGATGATCTATTTTGTGTTCACAAGAGATAAGTAATAAGAAGAGGACTGGGATTCTGGACCTTACCAACAACAGATTTTTTTTGCTCGGCAACATTCTCAAACAACCTAACTAACCATAACTAGCTAACGCAAACCTGACTTGAAATAAGGAGTAGATGTATCAATGATTTTTTGATAGTAGAGGTATCAATGACTCATTGCAACACAAAATGATAAATAAAAACATGCTATTTGCATTCAAGTTTTCATAATTACCTCCCCAAATAAGCGGCAGAACTCCAGAAATTGAATAGCAGCACCAACATCTTCAGACTGCAGCTCTATACCTGCAATGCAGGTCACGAGAGTACCCTTGGGTAGAACTGTTTCATCCTTGAGAACAGCACCGACCAATCGCCCCGTCGGTGCTTGCCCTCTTCCGTTTCTGCCAAATAAAACCATATTAAGAGCTCTATAAAGAAGAAGAAAATAAAAAAATCACCCATGGCAAGCATCAGCTTCAGATTGCTTACTGGCACACGCTACAGTTACATTTATCCCTGCATTTGGGGCATTCCCAGGTTCCCTTCTTCAAAACTTCATCTGCAATGGAAGGGTACCTATTAAACAAAGATAACATCAATAAACAACCAAAACAAGATTCCTTACCACATGCTCTAAGAAAAAGATGAGAGGGAATTATTTTACCTGTTACATATGCAATTCTCGCAGTATCTCCTAGTGCACTTCCCCTTCTTTGACGCTGTGCAATCTATCATGACCCCGGTTTTTCTATGACCACTGAGGAATAGAAACACAGGAAAAAACGAAATGAAAGGTCCCTTTTTTACAAAACGGCAAGACTCTACGCATACAATATAGATTTTTGTCTATATTACTCACTCCATTCCTAAATATAAGTCATTTTGGTACTACAATTTGAGCTACCAAAACGACTTATATTTAGGAACAGAGGGAGTACATGCATGAAAATAAGGGGAGTTGAGGGCTAATTAAGAGGCTCCTAGAATGATAAACCATATAGAAAGGTTTGGCAATCGTTGTTTTTAGGCTGGAAATGCATTGATGCAGCTGATCGGTATGCCAGGAGCTCCAATTTGAACAAAGATATTGCCAACAGGCCCTACCGAAAACACATTTGAAAAACAAGAGTGGTTTGTGATATCCATCACATCTTCTCCAACAGAACACATGAGTAGTCCTAAGTGAAGAAATTTCTGCTGCAAACATATCTTTGATATTAATCCTGTCCCGTGGGAGAAGCCAAAAGAAAACCTTGTGTTTCTTATGATAGGAAGACATTCCAAACCGCACCTCTCCAATCCATTTTTTTTGCAGTTCATCACAACCCAATCCAATTTTACACGTGTATCTCCGATCCATATTACTAGTCGTTTAGACAGATGTATCTAGATTATTTTAGTGTTAAATACATTCAATTAAAAGAGCGTTGCTGAAGATGATAATATCACATTTTCTTGGGGCGCCACGTTTTCACGCTGCAAGTTACCACGGATCATCGATTTTTGCTGCAAGCATAGACGATGAAGTGTGACCTGTGACAACTGATAACGGCCTCAAATTCGTTGCAACCAACAGCGAGAAAGCTATCACAAATGACCAAATTTACTACCATCCAGTGATGGCGAGTGTAATTACCTGCGATCATGGTTTTATGATTTTTGCTACAACAGTACCAAAAATTGAGAAAATAAATAAATACTTCCTCCGGAAAAGTCATCTAATTTGAAACGAAGAAGTATGTTTTTGTCAAAATTGTGAAATATTTTTTGCCCAGCAACGGCAGCGTCTCGTCCTCCTTCCAGCGAGTTGCAGGAGAAGCATGCGTGTACACTGCAACGACGAGACCAGACAGATGATCACAGTGAATTGCAGCCGTTCATGGATTTGGGACAAGTCGTTGGCTCGAGTTGTTCAGTGGATTGAACCCGCAGGTTGAACCCATCTACGAAAACCATTTTAGTGTGTGCAGTTTCAGACCGCACCAATATCCTTTCCGCCCCGAATATTTTCTCAGACCGCACCTCTCCAATCCAAATTCTTTTGCAGTTCATCACAGCCCATTTCAATTGAAACCATCTACAGACCCGCACCGACAAACCCAAATGAACTCGCACCATTACAGGCTGACTTGGAGATCGATGCACTACGGAATGGAGATCGATGCAGTGGGGTAACACCGTACGTACGTACGTACTGAATTCAGTCAGACAGGGAAAAAAAAAAGGAAATTGCTTACCTGGTGGCACATCCTCCCGGCGATGTTGACGGCCGCCTTGGTGAGGAAGTTTGCCTTCGGGGCAGCGCCAACTTCGGCGCCGGCGCCGATCCCGTCCGACGACGACGACTGAAAAGCGGAAAGAAACGCGTCCCTATGACGACGACTGAACCCAGCATTTTTGAAAGCACCTTTTCCCGCGTCGCTCCAAACCTTCCTTCGTCAAATTTACGTTTTCTTTTCCTTACGAGGAAATCAAGTCAAATTTGCGACGCACGTACGCAGAATACACATGTACGGTACTACATGTACATGTGTCATAGTACATATCTATAAAGTTTTAGTATTTAATAACGTTTTTTTAGAAAAGTATTTAATAACGTTATCATATGTGTGTAACACACTTTTTTCAAATAACTTTTTATGTGTGTTACACAATAATAAACAAAATATGTGGGATCCATATAATCAAGGACTCGCATAGACATCGATTGTTAGCACTCTTAGAATAACGACCCGCCGGCTCCACAGCACGATACATCGATTCAGTATTACTTTTATCATTGCAACAAAGATGATGGTACATAACTCTTTGCAAAAAAATTATATGTAGAAAACTTTTGTAGTATAGAAGATGATCTTGCAATTTTTGTTCCTCATCGAGCTGGCAACGGTCTGCCGGAAGTTTCCCCAGCCATGGCCATGGCAACGCCCTTCCTCGCAGGGATGGGGGCCTCGGGGAACCCGGATCCAACGCCGAGGGCATCGAGGTAGTCCTCAAAATTGAAGCGGAGATCGCCGTCTTCGCCGTCGATTTCGATGTTTCCGCGACCACAGGCATGAGACGGCCCTCCCGCGGCGGGGATGGGAGCGTCGGATGGTGCGCACGAGGAGAAGTAGCCAACGCTGGTGGTGTTGGAGAACGTGCAAGCGGAGACGGAGCCAGCGCCGGCGGCGTTGGAGGACGCGCACGGGGAGCCAAAGACAACGCCGGAGACGCCAAGGTCATCCTCGAAATCGAAGTGGAGGTAGCTGTCGATTTTGATGTTTACGCAACCACAAATATGGGACGGTCCTCCCGCGGCGGGGATGGGATCGTCGGAGGACGCGCGCGGGGAGAAGTAGCCAGTGCCGGCGGCGTCGAAGGATGCGAAAGCGGAGCTGGAGGCAGCACCGGCGAACGTGGAGCCGAAGCCAGCACCGGGGAGGCCGAGGTCTTCCTCGAAGCCGAAGCCAGCCACGGACATGGGACATTTCTCCCGCGGCGGGGATGGGAGCGTCGGAGGACGCGCACAGGGAGAAGTAGCCAGCACCGGCGGTGTCGAAGGATGCGCAAGCACGTGGAGCCGAAGCCAGCGCTGGTGACGTCGAGGTCATCCTCGAAATCAAATTGGAGGTCGCCGTCGATTTTGATGTTTCCGCGGGCACTGACAAGGGACGGCCCTCCCGCGGAGGGGATGGGAGCGTTGGAGGACGCACACGGGAAGAAGTAGCCAGCGCCGACAGCATTGAAGGATGCGCAAGCGGAGCCAGAGCCAGCACCGGCGCACGCGGAGCCGAAAGCAAGCTCCGACAACGTTGAGGTCATCCTCGAAATCGAACTGGAGGTCGCCGTATAAAGTCATATAAAGTCATCCTCGAAATTTAATGTGAGAAATGAAGACATATAAAGGCATAATGCCACAAACCGTTCAGGGTTGCCTTCTTGAAATTTGTAGCTTCATTCGTTTAAAAAAGGATCACTAGTAGGAAATAGCGTGGTGTCTTTGTTTTTCGTACGCCAGCTCTATACTTTTAGTGCCGGTGTGGAATTTTGTATGAACGCCACATATATGTGAGGTCCATCGTTCAAAAATACCTGAGACACAGGTGGCGTTGCATAAACCACTACAACAACACTATTTTCACTATTTATGAAGTGTTATTTTCCAAACGCCACTAATAATCTTTTTGATCCATACAAAATTACCCTATATTATACTCCCTCCGTTCCTAGATGTAAGGTGTATAGTTTTTTAAGAAAAAGTCCAAAATATAAGGTGTATTGCATTGCAACACTCATCTAGACAATTTTTTTTAGAGATTTGATCATGTTTCCTTATCTCTTGCAAACCCCTCTACTTTCTCACGTCAATTAGCTAGATGTAATCCCGTCGAAACCTGGTGTAATTTTTCCTCAACGTGTGTTCTTTAATTTTCGTGCCAAAAACTATGCACCTTATATCTAGGAACGGAGGGAGTATGAATATTGTTGTATCACTCACTAGTAGAAAAAAGTTTAGGGTGGCGACACCACGCCGTCTAGGGTGGTGCCGATGATCTCCTCCACCGGAGAGAAGACGTCGGAGGTGGCGGCGCTCCCCATCGGGGCAACGAACATCTCCCCACCGGAGCCGACGGCGCTCGTTTCCAGGTCTAGGGAGGTGCTCCTGGCGCGGTCACGGTCGAAGAGCATCACTCCACCGGATCCGGCGTCGTTGCTCTCATGGGTGGTTATCCTCGCCCCGTCGTGATCGCCCGGCGGCCGTTCGCCGATCCAGATCTGCCACGGGTTTCATCGGCGTCGCTAAGGAGTTCGAACCACAGGAGAGTTCGGGATTGGGGAGTTAGCTAGGGGCGCAGCGCAGGTAATTCGTTCGGGACAGCGTTCGGCTTCGGTAGAGTGAGGAATTAACACTAATCATTAGTTGGAGGAACGTAGGCGTTGCTGGAATTGGAAGGCGATTAATGCGATCGGGGGGAGGAGCGACGTGCATGGCGCCGCGCGTGTCCGAGCAAAGCGAAAAGCGAAAAACGGAAGCCTCTGGTGAGTTTTTGAAAGCCCCTTTTTCCCGCGTCGCTCCAAACCTTCCTTCGTCTCCTTGCCGTCTTCAGTTCAGAATGCACATGTACGGTACTATTACATGTAGATGTGTTGTAGAGTACTAAATATCTGTAAAGTGTTACTGTATTTAATAACGTTACCATATGTGTGTAAGACACATTTTTTCAATTAAAAAACTTATGGTAGATCTATAAGAAAGTGGAGAGATGACGGATGGCGAAACAGAGGCGATGTGGAAGTCCAACCGATGAGAACGCGGAAGAGGCCAGCTGTCTAGCCAACCCATTGCAATTGCGATATGGCAGGAGTACGTTGCTGCCTGCCAAATAATGGACTATAGCAGTATAGCTCAACTAAAAGACAAAGATGTAGTAGTCAGTTCGTAGTGTGGGTGTCTCAGCTAGATTCGTTACCCCTATCAATGTTGCTGGTAGCGATAATAAGCATTGCGAACTTGCAAACAACATCCTATCTTGCCTATTCAAACCCATCTTTCCGTCGCAACTCGCCATCCGAACGACGCTTCACCTTGAAGGGGCCTCTGGTGTTGACACTAGTAGGAAATAGGCTATTGCTGGCGTACAGAAAAGAGCTATTATTGGCGCACGGGTGTACGCCAGGACTATTACATAGTGATAAGATCTACCGCTGGCTAATTGTACGCTAGCACTACAGGTGCTACCGCAGTGATTTGTTTTTCTTTTCTTACTTGGCATTGATTTTATGTGTGTGTGTCTTCAACACTTTAGAACAAACGGGAGGAACTGCTCCCATGTATCTCAGTTGCACTTTTAAAGCATATATACTCACACTATTTTTTAATTTTTAGTCCATTATACCTCAATTACACTTTTCTATACAACAACAATTGCAATTTTCATGAAATGGGCAACTTGTAGAAAAAATTGTAACTTGTCAATTTATGAAAATGGTAGTTGCACATCTTATGAAAAATGGTACAAAACAATAAGGTGTACATAGCTATCAAGTTACAGCTTTGACCATTGTGAATAGTAACCTAGACCTATTGTTCACACTAAATTTAAGTTTTCTACTACATGTGACATGCATGGTTTCTTTCATTTGTTCCACGATTTAGAATAAAAAACTGGAACTACTAATATGTTTTGCTATGTTATATACAAGTTTTTTCGATTTTGTTAAGATTTCTTGGGTTTTTTTACGGCAGTTAACACACCAATAATCTATTTATACTATGAAAAAAATAAGTTTTTTTCACCCTATACCATTGCGTTTTTCTTCAGTGTTCGTCCAATCCTTCGTCCTTTCCTTAAGCATTCATTCCTTACAAACCGTCTGATCGTCGATATGTGACGGCAGATGCCATGGGGATGGCTAAAGTGGGGGAACAATGCGCAGACGACGGTGCTTCGGACGGGTCTGGGCATAAGCACACGGCGAGATACCCAGGTTCAGGGCTCTCCGTAGAGATAAAACCCCTACTCCTGCCTGTCTGAACTATAGGCATATATCTGTACAGTGGTGCTCCTTGAGCTGTATCTACTAAGCTATTTGGCTCATGGCCGAGCTGCGCTGCTACCAGCCGAGCTACTACTTGAAGGGATGGATGAATGGAGTGAGCTCTCCTCCCACCGTGGGCACGCCTTGCCCCTTGTATAGTGGTGGAAAGGATGCTCCATGGGTGAGGACAAGAGGAAGAGGACGAAAGGGAGGTACAAATGATGTGACCCCTTGATGTGATGCAATGTGACATCTAACCACTATACTATTCCTGACATGACTAGAGATGTCACTCAGTTGTCTTGTCGACTTGCCTCCTCGGTTGACTTCTGGGCAATCGACCAGCACGCTGCCGGCCGGATGCGCGGGCAGCCGACTGAGGCAATCGGCCCGGAGCAGTCGGCGGGGGGCGAGCTGAGGAGCGCAATCGGCGCGGATCTGAGGCGCGCAATTGGCGCCCGATGCCTTAAAAACTTCTTTCTTCTTGACCCTACCGGGGGGTCATTCCCCCGACAGTAGCCTCCGAGCCTCCGGGTGACTCGAAGGGTCATCCAGAGGGTCTTTTTCCCTGTCGGTGGAGATGTTTGCACTTGGTGCAGCTTCTTTCCGGTGGGGCGCGCCAGCGTACCCACTGGGTGTAGCCTCCGAGATTCGGGTCGACTGCGTGCAATCGGCTCGGATCTTCTCCTGTTTTTTTTTGTAGTTGATGGCGTCGAGTGCCTTGGTAGGGGCTCGCTGGAATCAGTCGACCAGGAGACGTGCTTAACCGAGATGGAGCTTTGCAAAGGAGCAGTCGATCGGGAGCTGCCGACCTGGCGCACTCAACCAAGACGGGACTCGCATGGAGCAGTCGACTGGGAGGCGTGCTCAACCAGGACGGAGCTCGCAAGGAGCAGTCGATTGGGAGCTGCCGACCTGGCGCACTCAACCGAGACGGGACTCACATGGAGCAGTCGACTGGGAGGCGTGCTCAACCAGGAACGGAGCTCGCAAGGAGCAGTTGATCGGGAGCTGCCGACCTGGCGCACTCAACCGAGATGGGACTCGCATGGAGCAGTCGACTGGGAGGCGTGCTCAACCAGGACGGAGCTCGCAAGGAGCAGTCGATCGGGAGCTGCCGACCTGGCGCACTCAACCAAGACGGGACTCGCATGGAGCAGTCGACTGGGAGGCATGCTCAACCAGGACGGAGCTCGCAAGGAGCAGTCGATCGGGAGCTGCCGACCTGGCGCACTCAACCGAGACGGGACTCGCATGGAGCAGTCGACTGGGAGGCGTGCTCAACCAGGACGGAGCTCGCAAGGAGCATTCGATCGGGAGCTGCCGACCTGGCGCACTCAACCGAGACGGGACTCGCATGGAGCAGTCGACTGGGAGGCGTGCTCAACCAGGACGGAGCTCGCAAGGAGCAGTCGATCGGGAGCTGCCGACCTGGCGCACTCAACCGAGACGGGACTCGCATGGAGCAGTCGACTGGGAGGCGTGCTCAACCAGGACGGAGCTCGCAAGGAGAAGTCGATCGGGAGCTGCCGACCTGGCGCACTCAACCGAGACGGGACTAAGCATGCAGTCAAATTGAATTTTTGACGCAGCCAGAACATCCACTGGGTGAAAGTGTAGCCTCCAGGTGACTCGGTGAGTCATCCGGAGGATTTTCTGTTGATGTAGCAGACGGGGCACTCGGCGGGCTCGTCCTCCGAGCCTCCGGGTGACTCGACGAGTCGGGAAAATGATCTCCTGTGGGCGCTTCAGGCAGATGGCATTCCCCTGATAGTAGCCTCCGAGCCTCCGGGTGACTCGAAGGGTCATCCAGAGGGTCTTCTTCCCTGTCATTTCCCCGACACCGTCTTAATTGTCCCATTTCTCATTCATTTAGTAAATAAATTTATATTTTCTTTGATAAGTCAATAAATTATTAAAAAAATCTTAAGATATATTTAGATAGGTAAATTACTGGCTGGACTTGGCCAAAATTTATTTACAAAAAATATATTAATATGGTTAGGTAAATCAAATGCTAACATACTAAAATATTTATGCTCCATTGCAACACACGGGCAATTATAATATATACTATTAAAGTATCATTTGGAAATTGCAATGTTTAAGTATAATCGGAAGCAAAGCATCGGGTCTTGTTATCATCATCAGTTCATCCTCTGTACTAAACCAGGCATGCCAATACGCGCGCCGAAAAAAATCAATAGAAAACATGTACTCCGCAATGCAACGAAGACAACATACATTCATCCTCGGTACTAAACCAGCGCGAGGAGTTTGTAGCAAAAATATGGACAACCGCGCCTCATCGCAAGCTTGCCTAGCAACGAAGTGCCTCCAAACTCTTAAAGAATCGCACCGAAAAATGAAAAAAAGCACGACAAAATCCGCAAGTGTCGGGGGAATGATACCCGGATAGGGTCACCCAAACGAAAGCAGTATTTCAAGACAAGGAGGAGGTCGATTGGGTTGCTGCTGGGCCGAGCTAGGTAGTCGCATGGCCGATTGCTCCCAAGCAATCGACCATGCCGAATGCGAGCAGTCGGCCCAGGCGCAATCGGCCCACTCCTCAGTCGGCTCAAGAGTTAACCTTGTCCAGGTCGGACGCCTCTGGTACAAGGTCATAAATGCAGGATCCCGAGAGATCCGGGTGGCAGTGCTAAGTCACTTCCACTGGGACGTCAAGACCAGAGGTCATAGCTCCACTGTTCATCATCATTACCTAGAAGCTACAACATGGGCAGCCGCTTGACAAGTCCGGATCAACCGGAGATTTGCAGTCGGTGGAACCCAGCCGACGAGAGGATGACAGCTGGGGCCAGCCCCCGACTGAAATGACCTTAGTACCCCGAGCTCACACTATAAGAGCCCGGGGTACCACTCCTGTGAGAGGGACACTCCATTCGCATTTACTTCCCACAGTAGTTCCCGTAGAGAAGCAGAGGAGAGCCATGCCCACGACAGATCTCTTCTTCCTCTGAGCAGCTCCATGAACATTGATTGTAGTTCGTGAGATCATTTATAACAAGCAGACAAGCAGGAGTAGGGGTGTTATCTCTCAGGAGAGCCCCGAACCTGGGTACATCGTGGTGTCCTTCACCGTGCTTGTGCCCAACCCGTTTCCGGCACCATCGACATAGTTCTCCCTCGAGTCTTCCCCTCTCTTTAGTCATTCCTATGGCATATGTTGTTACTAAACGACGACAATACTAAACCAGCGCGAGGAGTTCGTAGCAAAAATATGGACAACCGCGCCTCATGGCAAGCTTGCCTAGCAACGAAGTGCCTCCAAACTCTTAAAGAATCACACCGAAAATGAAAAAAAGCACTACAAAATCCGCAAGAATGGTGGGAAAAAGAAAAAAGCAAAACCGAACAACAAAAACCCCGTTCCGTACGACAAACGCGCGCACACACCTCCTAAGCTAACCTCCCGTCCAAGGTGACGAGGCCGGGGTACGGGGGCAGAAGTCCAGGGCTTCGCGGAAGACACAGGCGCGGTCGCCAGTGGCCTAAGGATTGGGGTTTTGGAGAGGCGTCACGTGAGTTGGGGTTTTTTGGATGGGATGGATCGCCTCGAGAAGGGGCTGGCTGGTTGGTAGATTTATTAGAAAGTGGAGGGAGGACGGATGGCGAAACAGAGGGGGCAGCTGTATGCCCCATCCGCTGCGATTGTGATATGGTAGGAACAAGAGTATGTTGCTGTCAAATAATGGACTATAGCACAACTGAAGGACAAAGATGGAGTAGTAATTTTGCAGTGCATGCGTCTCCGCTGGCTCCGTTACCCCTGTCACTGTCACTGGTAGCGATGATAAAAATTGCCAACTTGCAAACAACGCCCTCTCTTGCCTATTAAATCCCATCTCTCTCCCTCGCAGCTCGCCATCCGAGCGGTGCTTCACCTTGATGTGGCCTATGATGTTCATGTTGAAGCTCAAGTATGGAGAAGCATCCAATGCTTTATGGATCCTTGGCCCGACAATGCGACGAGGAGCCTTGCGAGATATTCCGTCATGTCACCGCGTTTTCCCTAGATCTCGACTGCAACATCATAAGCATAGCGCTGCAAGTTTGCATCGATGGAGCCATCGATGGGTTCAAATCTACTGAACTATCTCTTGCATCCTTCCACTGTCTCATGGCCCACAAAGTACCATCTCCGCCTTAGTGCTCGCGTGGGAGGTCTTGGATCCGATCATCTCCTGCTACTTCTTCGACTCAAGCTCCCATGCAGGAGACGGTGCAGGCTATGCTCAGCTGGGGTGAGATGGCAACACTGCTTCAACATTGGCGACCGTTTCAATCACGCGCTCAGATTCCTCCAAGGGCAGATGGGCTTCTTAACAAAATCTGGGCTACGATTCCAATAGAAAATTCGAAAGCTACCGTGTTGCGTCATCTTCGGCATCAAAAATATGGCACCTCACTTGAAGAAATCTCTCTTCGTGTCCACCAATCTCCAGTAACCTTCGATGACTACCTAGTGGTAGCTCTCATGCAGCCATACTTTGGGGCCACGCACACTCGATCAGGATCCCCGTCGACGTTCCTTGTGTGTTATTCATCGAGGCATGTGGCACACCTCACGGGGGCCACACAGCTAGCTATCTCTCCTCGATTAGTATTTTTGGCGGACATTTCTCATCTCTGGCTCACGACAACGGGGGTGCGTGTGAGCTTGGAGACTAATGAAAGCTTGCTCGAATCTCTAGCTCTTCCATGGTATGCATCCCCCCCCCCCAGTGATGATGCACCCCTGCCGCTTCCCCCCATCCAACAAGGGAAACAATGAGGGCTGGTCGCCGGCCGAAATCTGGACCGGTCCCCTTCTTCACTCACGGGGAAAGCAACCAGTACGGCGTCCCAGATGATCAGAATTAGAGTGCTAAGCACAATTATAGTAACCTCGCGCTAAACCCTGTGAAAGCAATTGGCAACCTAGGCCTCACTCCCTCACTACCTAGTCGCTCTGAACTCCTTCCAAAACCCTAGCTGCCCCCGCCCCCATTCCCATTCACCCACCCTGGCGGCGGCCTCCCACCCGCCATGCCAACGCCGATGCGCACCTCTTCAACGAGATCCTGGACGAGATCTTCCTCCGCTTGACCAGTCCGCCCGAGCTCGCCTGCGGGTCAACCGCCTCCCCCCGTTTCCACTGCATCATCACCGACCTCTGCTTCCTCCGCCGCTACCGCAAACTCCACCCACCTCCACACCCCAGCTTCGTATAAAAAGATGGTGATTTCAGCTACTCCTTCATTCCCGTGCCCAGTGATGGCATTCCCTAGCACGCCAGCGACGTCCGCGACAAACGCGTCCTCCTCGTGGACTCCGGACTTTGGAAGGCTTTAAAAGGCATGATGGTGTGTGATCCATTGTCACGCAGCTATGTGTTGCTTCCGCCCATACCGAGGGACCTGGCTGTCCAGGAAGAGTGTCCACATGAAATCACGCCCATCCTGGCTCCCCTTGGCGATGATGAGGATGAAATGTCGTTCAAGGTGATATGCTTAACGTCCATGAGTTGCACACTAAGAAGCTTAACGGGGTCATTTTAAAAATTGACTTTGAAAAGGCTTATGATAAAGTGAAGTGGTCGTTCCTCCAACAAACCCTGAGAATGAAAGGTTTTTCAGAGGAGTGGTGTGCTTTGATCCATAGTTGTGTTTCGGGAGGAAGCGTGGCCGTTAACGTCAATGATGAAATCGGACGCTTCTTCCAAACCAAAAAGGGATTAAGGCAAGGTGATCCTTTATCGCCCATATTGTTCAATATTGTGGCTGATATGTTAGCGATCATGATTGAACGTGCCAAGCTAGACGGCCAAATTGAGGGAGTAGTCCCACACCTAGTGGATGGGGGATTATCAACCCTTCAATATGCGGATGACACAATTCTTTTTATGGAACACGATCTAGATAAAGCTGTGAATCTGAAATTAATATTATCAGCATTCGAGCAATTATCCGGATTGAAGATTAATTTCCACAAAAGTGAATTGTTTTGCTTCAGTGAGGCCCAGGATGCATCAGCTCAATATGCCGAGATATTCGGATGCGAGCAAGGTCAATTTCCTATTAAGTATTTGGGAATACCAATACATTATAGGAGACTGACTAATGCGGAATGGAAGCACGTCGAAGAACGCTTTGAAAAAAGGCTAGCTAGCTGGAAAAGGAAATTGTTGTCCGTGGGTGGAAGATTGGTACTCATAAATTCAGTCTTAACCAATATGGTACTGTATATGATATCATTCTTTCATCTACCTAAAGGAGTCTTACATAGATTGGATTATTTCCGATCGAGATTCTTTTGGCAAGGGGATAACGAAAAGAAGAAATATCGACTGACCAGGTGGAATGTCGTTTGCCGTCCGAAGGACCAAGGAGGATTGGGCATTCATGACCTTCAGGTCAAGAATTCTGCGCTCCTAGGTAAGTGGCTATATAAGCTACTGACTTCGGATGGTGTCTGGCAAACACTCCTTAAGCGAAAATATATCGGCACAAAAGCGTTATCTCAGGTTGTATGGAAGCCTGGAGATTCACATTTTTGGGCTGGTCTCATGGCGACAAAGAAATATTTTTATCGCTTTGGGGTTTTCAACATTAAGGACGGGTCGGAGATAAGATTTTGGGAGGATAGATGGCTAGGTAATGCCACACTCCGAGATCAATATCCGGCGCTATATAACATTGTGCGGCATAAGGGAGATACGCTGGCCACGGTCATGCAAGAGTCACCCCCTAATGTTGCATTCAGGAGAGACTTAATCGGTCCTAGACTAGCGTCTTGGAATGCCTTGTTAGATCGGTTAGCGTTAGTGCAACTGTCACAAGGCCATGATGAGTTTCGATGGAATCTCAATAGGAATGGAAAATTTTCTGTGGATTCTATGTATAGGGCGCTTGTCCAACCTGAAATACCAGTCGATAATAATTATAAAATATGGCAAATGAAGATACCTCTAAAGATTAAGGTCTTTGCATGGTATCTTCGAAAAGATGTCATTCTAACGAAAGACAATCTTGTCAAGCGCAACTGGCAAGGGAGTAAGAAATGTGTTTCATGTGCTCATGATGAGACAATAAAACACCTTTTCTTCACTTGTAAGATTGCACGTTCTATTTGGTCAGCTATCCAAATGGCTTCAAATTTATATCAACCCACATCCGTTGCTAATATCTTTGGCAATTGGCTTAACGGGATAGATAATAAACTTAAAACCATTCTGAGGATAGGAGCGCTCGCCGTAATATGGTCGCTCTGGCTTTGTAGAAATGACAAGATCTTTTCTGATAAA
This sequence comes from Bromus sterilis, assembly GCA_950022295.1. NCBI lineage: Eukaryota > Viridiplantae > Streptophyta > Magnoliopsida > Poales > Poaceae > Bromus > Bromus sterilis. The sequence continues at coordinate 272,944,593 of OX465599.1, read as the reverse complement.
AATTTCACTTGGTTGCAGGTTCTTTATCGATGCACGGGTATTCTCCGTTCATGGTCCATCTTACAACGGGTGGAATATCGAGGCCTTTTTATGGAGGCGTGTGCACGATTGGAAGCGGTGGCGAGGGATATTTTTATCCTACATGGGTGGCCGCGTGATCTACGCATAGAGCTGTCTTGAGTGGCGATAGTTCTTTTCACTTGTAACTTGTCGTATGCTCGTTTGCTTTTTTTTTTCGGTGACTTTACGACTGTGTGCATCTCAGCTATGCAGAGGCCGGGTGTACTTGCTTAAACCTTTTGAGTAATAAAGCCCTTTATCCAAAAAAAAAGGTGATATGCTTAGCCACCTACAGTTCCAAGCTGGCTGCCTTTGTATTCTCGTCTGTCACACAGAAATGATGACGGTGTATAGCTTACCTCTGCAAGTTGGAGTTCGCTAGGCCTGGTCCAGGATTCCCCTGGAGACTGTGAAATATAAGCTGTGATATTTCAAGTGCTAATAATGTTCTTCCAAAGTGAAAGAAAATATTGAATTTATGTAGTTTTTTTTAAAATCCACAAACATAGTCTGTGCATAGCATTACGATTTTACAGAAAACTCACCAAACTCGTATAAATACTAATCATTAGCTGGACGAACGGAGGCGCAAAGAGGATCTGTGGAGATTGGCAGCAGGGGAGGCGCAAGGAGGATTTGTAAAGTTTTATTTTATAGCGTTATCATATGTGTGTAACACACATTTTTTTCAATGAACTAAAATTATGTGTGTTACACAACAATAAAAAAATGTGGGATGCATATAATTAAGGACCCCCTTAGAAATAGATCGGTCTGCCCGAAGTTTCCCCAACCATGGCCATGGGAACGCCCTTCCTCGGCGGGGATGGGGCCCTCGGGGGACCCGCATCCAGCGGTAATGGCATCGAGGTAGTCCTTGAAATTGAAGCAGAGATCGCCGGTGTCGCCATCGATTTCGATGTTTCCACGACCACAGGCATCGGCCCTCCCGTGGCGGGGATGGGTGCGTTGGAGGACGCGCACGGGGAGAAGTAGCCAGTGTCGGCGGCGTCGGAGGACACGCACGTGGAGCCGAAGCCAGCGTCGACGACGTCGAGGTCATCCTCAAAATCAAAACGGAGGTCGACGTCGTCGCCATTGATTTCGATGTTTCCGCGGCCACGAACATAGGACAGCCCTCCCATGGCGGGGATGGGAGCTTCGGAGGATGCCACGGGGAGAAGTAGCCAACGCTGGCGGCGTCGAAAGACGGACGCGGATTTTTTGAGCATAGGCGTTCCGGTCCGGTTATCCTAGCTGTTGAATGAGCCTGGTCCGGCTCGAGATGGACCCGGTTAGCTAGCGGGCAGTTAATCTATGAAGAGAGTTGTTACAGATGTCCCATCACTAGGTGTGCAGATAGGGGGTTGGACGGCTGCTACTGTTTCTTTGTCGCTTCCCTTCGTCCGCGCCCGAACGTTTAGTAAAATAAGAAAGTTGCCGGCAGGTTCACTTGTTCCTCTTTCCTCTCCACTCCTTCCTTGTTCCTCTCCCTCTGGAAACTAGGGAACTACTTCATGGCGAAGGCGTCACATCCGAGCGAGGTAATGGCGGAGGCACCGGATCTGCGCTCGTTAATGGCGGAGGCGCCAGGTCAGGTCTCTATGATGGCGGAGGAGGCACTTCTGCTCAAGGATGCAGACAGCAACACCATCAGGTTTTTTTTGCGTCGCCCATTTGATCTAGCGCCAGATTCCTGGCACCTTAATCCGTTCTTATTTTTCCGTCCACCAGGTCTGACGGGAACGATGAGGCGTTCTGTTCCCCAGACCTCTGCACGAACGCACCCGAATCGGATAAAAACCATCTGGTCGAATCTCACATGCCTGTAGATCTGAATGTTGCTTTGCCTGATCCTTCACCCCAGTACGTCTTCTCTATACTCTTTCCTTTATTCATTTTTTTGTGTTTGTTTCCGTGTGGTCAAACATCTGATTGCGCTTTCTTATTTTTCATTGCCAGCGACTCCTCCGCGACAAATGTTTCTGTCCTTGGTGTTTCCAATGACAGCATACCTGCACGTGGTCTTGATATCCCTAATGTTGAGCCTTCGTACGAGCAGGAGATTGTGGTGCCAGGATGGAAAAGGAGGTCAGAATTCTTCGTAACACGATATGTTTTATGCACAATCCTATCGGATTCTGATTAATATTGATTGTTACTTACCTTATTTAGGAACATTGGTGCTAAAGGCCACACGCGTACACCGTCTTCTAAGAATACTGCTATTGAACGGCGGCTTCTCGACATTGGTTCTCGTAAAGGGATTGAAATTTTTGAGCCAGTGGAAGGCACGATTTTCGATTTCCAACAGGAGGCGTATGATTTTCGATTCCAGATGATCGTTGAATGATTGACGCTTTAATGCAATTAGTGATACTCCCTCCGTTCCAAAATGTAGTGCGTCCTCGATTTTCGTGTTTCAACTTTGACCATAAATTTAACCAATAAGACCGATTGCGGCGGGGACAAAAATTATACCAACGAATTCGTGTTCGAAAGAAGTTTTCAATTATACAATTTTTTCTCCCGCCGTAGTCGGTCTCGATGGTTAAATTTATGTTCAAAGTTGAACCTCAAAAAGCGCGGGCGCACTACATTTTGGAATGGAGGGAGTACTAGTTTGCCTACATCTTAAAAATGAAGCTTTTGTGCAAACAATGTTCCGTTCTGTTTATCTTTGACAGGCATAAACCCCGTTTTGTGTGTACAAATCAGATGAATTTCATCCGTAAATCGGTCAGCTTAGTTTAGATTCCGTAACCATCTTCTTCTTCGAATATGTTGCGATTCTGTTGAAGTAAAATATTTTACTCGGATGGCTGTGGGGTTTCATAAAATATATTCCCACGTTGTGCTTACATGAGAAAAGGCTCATTGGTGAGTGTATATCATTTTTCGATTTTTAAGTATTTTTCAAGTATTTCAGGTGCCCTTTCGTAGGCATGAACCTGTCGTCAGGGCATCTTCATTTGTTTGTGCTTGTCCCAACATTCATGCGTGCTTTCAGAAAACGAAACTGAGATGCATAGCTGACAAGGCTGAAAGTTCACATGCATGCAGAGTTGATTAAAATAGGACATACATTCAAGTAAACAACGACAAATAAAATAATGACGTAGAAAATGATGAATATATAGCTTGCCCAACATACAACATTACGAATGAGCCCATGTAAATGTTTATAAAACATAAAATGAACTAATACGTAGATTGCTTGTCACTCCGAAATACAAAAAAGAACCATATACATGATATTTTTTTAAACACAATACAACGCAGACGCTCACATACACGAGCATACACTCATCTTCCTATGAACACACACACGCACAGCCTACCCCCATGAGCATCTTCGCAATACTGAGTCAGCACATCATCTTGAAATTAACGAAGTCACCACCTTGTCTTCGACGAGAACGTCTCCTTCCACTGAAAGCATATCGCCGAAAGATCTAAAATAAATCCAGAAAAATGCGAGCACCAATGTCAAATTTAGAATTTAAACTCTGGTGGGCTGGGGATACCACTGTCCCTCTAACCAACTCAACAACTGGTTGATTCGTTCTACATGATTTTTTTATATGTACATGTGTTTTGTATAATTTTATATGGACAAATTAAATATAACGTTTGTATAATTTATAAGGACAAATTAAATATAACTTGATAGGCATGTAAGTGTTTATGAAAAACAAAACGAGTTAATACGTGGTCTGCTCATCATATATCCAAAATGTATAAAAAAACATGTAAATATTTATGGACATAGAATTTATGAATATGTGGCTTGCTAGCTCATTGCATAACAGAAATAAATAAAAGTACTCTGCCGTGTTATGGGCTTGTACGCATGAATTTGTCTCAAGTACATATTATATTTTCATATGTGACGAACAAGTTATTAAGTTATATATGCATTCATTTAATTTTTTATTGAAAATTACATGTGTATCATAGTATATTTGGCTCGCTTATAAAAACTCATACCAAGCATATTTTTTTATTTTGGATGATGATGAGCAAGCCTCCTACTCTCTTCGTTTAAAAATAAATATCTTGAATTACGTAGATATGGATGTATCAAAAATAAGTGTCTAGAAATACTGATTGTTCGTGTTCTAAGTACAACATTAGGTTATCAACGGATAAAAATATGTTGGAATAACTTATGGATGTGCCCTGCATGCATGGAACAACCTTTTGCATGTTCCAAGTACATAATTCAACTCTAGCGGACAGCGTAACACTATAGCAGCAGCGTGGCACTGTAGCAGCAACGCATGGGTTGAAAGGGGTCCATTGTTACTCCTTGCTTAGACGAATATATGTACTACTGTACACCTCTATACGCATGTCTTTGCATATCTATAGTGATGCTAGGCTACAAGTGTCTAGTCTTTTTTAATATGATTTATAACCCCATGACTTAGGCGGGTATATGTACTACTTGCTGACTTTCTCTTCCCTTCCAAAATATTGTACACCAAGGTTCAGGCCAGCACAATACACAATGTTCAGTATAATAATGCAGATTCTTAAATTAGTCTAATGATCATATAGCATGTAAATTTTTGCGAACCAACCTGTGGTTGAGTTGGTTAGGTGGATGGCTGTATCCCCAACCCACCAGAGTTCAAATCCCAGATTTGATAATGGTGCTCGCATTTTCCTGGATTTATTCCAGGGCTTCCGGTGATGCGCTTTCAGTGGGAGGAGACGTTCCCGTCGAAGACGAGGTGAAGGCTTCGTTAATCTCAAGATGATGTACCGGCTCAGTATTGCGAAGATGCTCATAGGGGTAGGGTGTGCGTGTGTGCGTCATAGGGGTGATTGTATACTCGTAAATGTGAGCGTCAGAATTGTACTGTGTTCCTCAAAAAAAATATAGCATGTAAATTTTTGTGTTCTTATTTTTAGATTTTATTTACTATCGCGTGCATGTGGAGGGAATTGTGAAATTCTTGGCGCTAATTCCCTTGGTTTGAACTCTGCTGAATATTTGAGTGGTGAATCGTGTGGTGCCCGCCATGCAGCAATTTCGAAAAAAAAGCTATGCGCATGTAGAGAGCCAGAGAGTGTCATCCTCCTGTTTTGATCTTTGCTTTGAGTTGTCACGGAGGCGGCTGGCAGATGCTCAATTTGCCAGATTCCCCAAACGGGATCATTGGATCAAGTACCTAGGCCTATGCTCAACCTGCCAGTAGATTCCCCCAACGGGATCAAGTACCTAGGCCTGACATGCGATGTCTACGTGCGCTGCCACACCTCTTTCACAGTGACCCATCATTTTTTGTACTAAGGGCACTCCCAATGCTACTCCCTCCATACCGGTGCATTAGACTACCCATAGTGGAAGTAACATCACTAGTAACATCACACTTATCTATGCAAAATAGATGATGTGGCAAGTAGTTAATGAGGAAAGAGAAGGATATGGTAACTTAGGTAGTTACTTGCTCTTTGAGTAACATCACACATACCAATACAATATGAGTCTACAACACAATAAATAAAGTGTTGTATGACACCACATCTATGTTACTCCCCACTATAGAGGTAGTAACATAGACTAGTAACAAACGCGATGTTACTAGTCGAAGTTACTCCCCACTATGGCTAGTCTTAGGCACATTACGAAAATCAGATATTCCCAAAACACTTAGACGCGGAGCATTAACTTTCACCTCGTTTTTTGTTTTTTGACATAAATAAACGAATCAACCAATAAGAAACGTGGAGCATGTATGTTTCCAATGACATTAAACAACCTAGCACGGCATGCAGTGGGCAATCTATTGCATGTGATAGTATTAATTAGCAAATAAGCATTAAGTTTTCTCATTTTCTCTTCCACCTTGGTCGCAGTGCACAACCTAAAATGACTAATGCACCGGTACGGAGGGAGTAGTATCTTAGCGCGATATCATAGGCCTTTTGCTTATGTGGCATAGTATTTAATGAAGAAAGAGAGTGAGGTTGTATCTTAGCTAAGATACAACCCTTGCACGTGGTCATATGCAAAAAGCATAATTAGACCAATCACATGTATGCATGAAGCTAAAATCATTAAATAAGATACAACATCTAAGAAACAATGCATTGTGATAGTTGTATCTTAAGTTTTTATTGCTCCTATGATATTGTGTTAAGAAACAATGCATTGGAAGAGCCCTAAGTTCATAATTTCTGAAGTTTTATCTATCTAGTGAGCCTCATCTATATTTCATCAAGTCCATCGGTCCTTGCTCTGGATAAAAAAAAGGCAAGCTTTGCAAGCGTCATCGAAGAGCGGGATAACATCGTCGGCGAGCGCACGAATATCGTCGAAGAGTGTGCGGACGTCGCCGAAGCCGCACCGACATTGCGAACAGGCGCGCAAACGTCGTCGAAGAGCGCACCAACATTGCAGACGAGCGCACGGACATCGTCTGAGAGCGCGACAACGCAAACGACGAGAACATCTTCGAAGAGCGCACCGACATCGTGGACGAGCGCGCGAACGTCGTCGAAGAGCGCACCACGTCGCGTACGAGCGTGTGAACTTCGTCGAAAGAGCACACCGACGTCGCGGACAAGCGCGTGAACGTCGTCGAAGAGTATACCAACTTCGCGGGCGAGCTCACGGATGTCATCGGGGCGCGCGGACGTCGTGGGCAAGCGCACGAAAGTCATCGAAGAGCACACCGACATTGCGGACAGGCGCGCGAACTCGTCGAAAAGCGCATCAACATCGCAGACTGGCGCGCGATTGTCATCGGAGAGCGCCGGTGTGTCCAGCCACTTCCCAACGTCCTGACCGGTCTTGTGCGCGAACACCATGCCCTCCACGAACCCCCACCATGTTGGAGGCGATGACGACTTGGTTGCCCAGCTTCGTGCGCTGCCCCGCACCTGGGCCGCCCATGTGGAGCGCGCAGCCCATGAGCTGGAACAGCGGAGCCAGGCGGGCGACCAAGGTCGCATCCCTGCAGGTGAAGATGGAGAGGCAGCCGTGATAGGTGCCGCGGTCACCGCCTCACACGGGCGCGTCGACGGCTACGCAGCCGGCGCGTGCCGCGACCTCGGCTATCTCGGCGGCAAGGTCGGGGTCAGAGGTGGTCATGTCGACGAGGACGTCGCCCCGGGGCGAGACCCGCGAGCGCGCCCGTGGAGGGGTCCAGGGTCGTGGATCAGACGTCGAAGGGGAAGCCGACCATGAGGAATACGATGTCGGCTGCTGCCACGGCGGCGCGCGTGATGCGCGCGAAGCTCGTGCCGTGGGAGACGAGGCCCCGTGTCTTGGAGGGCCTACGGTTGTGCACGGTGAGCGCGTACCTGGCGTCCAGGAGGTGGCCGACCATGGACTCGCCCATGATGCCCGTCCCTACCCAGGCCACCCGTGTGATGGCAGGAGAGATCGGATGGTCATAGGCGGTCGGAGGCGTTCGCGGCGGTGTCAGGCGGAGACATGGCTGCCATGGCAACGACGGCGAGAGAGCGAGCAAACGAGGGGTCTAGAGGTGGTGGCGAGCATCCAAGAGTGTTTGCTATATCTGCCGATCGATGAGACATCGCGGACTAGCGCGCGGATGTCGTCGGAGCGCAGACGTCGTTTGTGAGCGCACGATTGTTGACGGAGAGCACACGGACGTTGTCGAAGAGCACACTGACATCGCGGACAGGCGCACAGACATCGTCGAAAAGTGCACCGACGTCACGGACGAGCGCGCGGATTTTGTCGGAGAGCGCGACAACGTCAAAGTCCAGAACGTCGTCAAAGAGCGCACCGACTGGCGGAAGAGCGCGCGAACGTCGTCGAAGAGTGTCGATGCCAGAGAGCGCGCAGACATTGTCGAAGACCGCACCGACGTCGCGGACGAGCGCGTGAACTTCGTTGAAGAGCGCACCCATGTCGCGGGCGAGCGCGATGTCTACGGAGAGCGCGACAACGCCGGTGAGCGTGCAAACGTCATCGAAGAGCGCACCGTCGTCGGGGACAAGTGCGCAAACGTGGTCGGAGAGCGCACCAACGTCGTGGACAAGTGCGTGAACGTCATCGAAGAGTGCACCGACGTCGCGGACAAGCACATGAACGTCGTTCAAGAGCGTACCGACGTCGCCGGCGAGTGCACGGATGTGGTCAAAAAGCGCGACAACGTCGGCGAGCACGCGGACGTCGTCTGAGAACGCGCAAACGTCGTTGAAGAGCAGGAATCAACCTCGTTTTGTGTGTACAAAATCAGATGAATTGGACAGGCATCAACCTCGTGAATGCATCATGATTGAATGCATCATGCCCAAGAAAAAAAACTCTAAACACATTTTTTTATGCGTAAAAGAACTCTGGACCCATTTTTTACGTATTTCTTGTGCCAAACACAAGAAAGAGCGGCGTGTCATGTGCGAATCTGTATCGGGGCGTAATATTTTTTTGAAGGCCACCATAATGGGGCCGGTTGCATTTCTCTCCTTTGCTTATAAAACTAGACCCCCACCGCCGCCTGCGTATGCATCTCATATCCTGTGAATCTTCTCTCCAACACTCCAACCCCACCGTACTTGTCGTTAAGTGTTTTGTACCGGTCTGATGCACTGTTCCTGGCCTAGCCTTTGCAGATGAGGGGCCCTAGCACGGGCAGAGGTTACAGGCGTGCAAGCAAACTGTGATACACATTACATGTTGATGAGCACACGTATCCCCATGCCAGTGAACCGACATGATAGCAGGTTAGAGCAGCCTATGCTCTATCAAACGTTTTCGGTCGAAAGACACACAAGCGGAGTCAGAGCCTGCACCGGCGCACACGGAGCCGAAGCCAGCGCCGACGACGTCAAGGTCACCCTCGAAATTGAACTGGAGGTCGCCGTTGCCGCCATCCATTCGGGAGAATAATATTTTTGTTCTTCACCTTTTTGCAACATTGATATTGTTGCAAAAATATATTTTGCAAGACAATTTTTGTCGCTCTTTTGTAACATGAATGTTGTTACTTAAGGAAGTTTTGCAACACTAATGATATTGCAGATTTTTTGTCTTTAGTTTTCTTCCAAGATAGTTATTGTTGCGGAAGATAATTGCAACGCAGATGTTACTTAAGGAAGGAACATGGGTCGTCCTTCCCATAGCGGGGATGGGAGCGTCCGAGGACGGGCATTGGGAGAAGTACACTAGTGCAAAATAGGTCATTAGAACCGGTTCAGGGGGGCCTTTAGAACCGGTTCGGTTTCTCACGAACCGGTTCTAAACCAGCTGCAGCCAGGCCACGTGGTTGCACGGCAGCACGAGGGCTTGAGCACCTTTAGCACCGGTTGGTAACATAAACCAGTTCTAAAGGTTTCGTGGTATAAGGGTTTGTTTGTTATTTTCTTTTGGGTTTAATAGTTTTGTTTTTGGATTATTAATTAAAGGTTCTCCGCAATCTTATTATTTAATGAAGATGATCAATATATGAATATATCAAGCGGTTCCTGCGTCATACACTTACATGATGTGTATCTCGGTACATATGCTTCACAACATCTCATACACACAGACAATATAGTCTAAATATATCGATCACATCTCATATATATAGGACAATATATAATTTAACTTCAATAAGAACAAGTACGAAAGCCATTATATCCAACACAAAGATTTTTTTTAGTTTAACTTCGATAACCTAATTTGTTCAGATTCACTACTACCAAATATATATAGGACATAATTCTTCGAATTCACTCCTACTAAATATATAGGACCTAATCAAACACGCGAAGGTAAAAAGAAATAAACCCAAAAAGGGCGTCCATATTCTCCACGATAGAGGATAGAGAACAACATGTCTCCAGGTTTTGGCTTCTTATGGACCACTATCTTCAACCATGCTTTGATTTTGACACAGCCATCTGATCCACTTTCAATATAGTAATCATGTTGGAAAGGTTCTGTCCAAGGCCGTGCACAAACAATTGTAACTTCGCCTTTAAATCCCAGCATCCATTTAGGCGTACAAGTTTGCGGTATCTTCTGTTGAAGAACATACATATTAGTAGCATAGTTAGCAATGAGTATAATTAATAAAATGTCTTTTTGAAAAAGATATAGGCTACTGAGAGAGAATGATAAAAATCATACCAGGCTAGGCCATTTAAGCATATAGTCCTCCAACTTAAGGACAAATGGCACATATGCTCCAAAAGGACGGCCAGCCCTTAAATAGTTCGCATACGAAGGTACCAATTTAATAACTTCGATAAATGCATGTTATTCATTCTTACTTAGGTCGAAGCCATTGTTACAGAAGGTACAATCAAAAATATCTTGTACTTCTTCCGTGGCAAGAACGTAAGTTGGCAATTATAAATGAGTTGTCAAACATTTGGAGCAAAAAAAATAAGTTGTAGAAGTAACAAAATTGTTGTTTAACAAACTCACATGAACATCGAACTGGAATCATGTCGCCTAGTTCCATCGAAATTTTATCATCACGAAAAACATTGGATCCTCGACGGCGGCGTCCAAGATCAAATGTTATTTTCATATTATCATGAAATGCATATGTCTTGCATAATGCATCTCATTTTGAACCGCCAAAGAATGTGACATTTGGTTGATTAAAGATCTTAACCTTAAGAACGAAATGTTTCGTCTTAATGTTAAATTCTTTACTAATAGTTTCATCGAAATCTTGAATATTGATCTTGTCACAAACGTGGCGTCTTGCAAAGCAAGGGATGCACTAGTTGAATTAGAAAAAAAAATGATACATTATAAACATAAATTTAAGTGATGCATGCATGCACCATAACAAGAACATGTCGTGCAAGTTACATACCATAACATTTTGGAACCAGGACCTAAGCGTGATGAAGAAGTATGTGTCTACTTCATCAAACACGGGATCGTTGCATCGACCCGAGTCGTCTTGACAAATCTCGCACTTGGGATGAGACATACTATATGTTCATAATTATAAAATTAATTCAAAGTAATAAAAATATAATGCAAATTATAAAAATATAACATGAGAAGTAATACAAATTGTGCCTCGTTGGTAACAAAATAGATCAAGAATGTCTGTTCTATCAATTTTTGGTTTAACAAAAAAAATCCTGCACTTTCTTTTTACTTGTGTTCTCTGAAAACATACAAACTTGTGGAACCCTAATTTACACTATAGCTTGCACCATCAAATTCTCTCTAAAGCCACGACTAATTTCACTTCAAAGAACAAAGCACCATCTAACTATCTCTTTGTTTTGGCAATACGCAAAATAATCCTAGCAATTTCAACACCAATAATCCTAGAAATAATCAACACCAACTTCACTTCAAAAAATCACATGGCGGCATAGATTATTGCACACAACCTATCAATTGCACATGGCAATCCTAGAATTCCTGAGCAGAATATGAACATAGAGGAGGAGGGGAGGGGGGAGTGGGAGGGGTCACCGGACGCGCTGGACGGCTGCGATGGCTTGAACGGCGGGGGCAGGGGCGGCTTGAACGGTGCGGGCGGGGGCAGCTCCGGTGGCGGCCGTCGGCGAGGAGAGTGGGCGGCTTCTGGCGGCGTGGACGGCGACGGCGAGGAAGCACAACAGCCTGGCGGCGTGGTTCGATCTAAAGCGGTGGGAGGAACTGACGCTAAGTGCTGGTATATATATAGCATGGACTTTTAGCACCGGTTTGTAGCAGCAACCGGTGCTAATGGACCTTTAGAACCGGTTTCAGCCACAAACCGGTTCTAAAGGTCACAAATTTCATCCATTTTTCGGCCAAAAATACGCGTGGGAAGGGGAGGGACCTTTAGCAGCGGTTCGTGGTTTAAACCGGTTCTAAACATTTATTTTTTAGTACCACCTCGCTAACCGAAGACGAGTTCGACCGGTTTATAAGCACGGGTCAGTGTGGACTTATCGTAGCATAGCAAGTTTAATAAAGGTTGTCCACGAGTGATTCATCTATATGATGTATACTGTAAAGGCAATATCTGTTGAACCTTGATTGGTCGGCAGATTTCTAGATTTTCCAACCAATCAGGGCTTAACTGAAATTGTCCTTTATGGTGTACAAGGTGTGGAGTAATCTTCCGTTGACATCCTATAATGAAATTATTATACTTTTTTTTCCATTTGCTATTTTTATATTTGTTTTTATATTTTGACTAGCTATTAGAATAGTTGGAGTTTTTATATTTGTTTTTATATTTTGACTAGCTATCTATAATACCTAAATAGTTCATCCCCACTAACATTTCTATCTTGACATGAAAGCTATCCACATCATCAAGTAGGTCCATCATGCAAAAACTAATTTCCACCAACTCTTCATGCACATGCTCCCATTAATTCTCCATGCATCACAAATAAATAGTTATAAAAATTATGCACTTAGCTCCACGATTTATAAATAATTTCTTTATAGAAAATCAAATTATAAGTTACCTCGCATGTTATTTTTCTATTCGACAAATTTTCTATGAATGCACATCTATAGTTGCTATCATTGTTTAGGTTTAGTTAAGGGTGAAGATGTTTCCACTGTCTCTACTCAACTTCTTTTCGTCTCTTATCATCTCACCGATATATTGTCAAGGTAATAAATTAACAAAGCAAAAAATCATGCATATTTTTGGATTTTCATCAAATTATCTTAGATTTATACTCTAAACAATATATTTTTTGAAAAAAAATTATAATCAAATTATAATATGTTTCATAAATTTCCTCCTGTTTTAAAACATTACTGTATTTGTTAATAGTTTCCGCAGCAACGCGCGGGGTATCATCTAGTTATAATAGTTGTAGTGCTTTCCAAATTCAAGGTCATTTAGCTCAAAATAAATCATTAAATGCATGAAAAATAAGAAATGAAGTCAGAAAGGGTTGAAATTTTAGTATGTGGCTTTGAATGGTGCATATTGAATGCAAAAAAAGTATTGAGTTGAAATAAGTTTAGAAAAATGTAATGTCTTTGTAACAGATGAGTTCTCGTTTGAAACCCTTATACTTTGAAAAAGATGGTCCAGTTTGTACACGAAGTGCATTCAGTTTTTGCCGTAATCCTCTCAAACTTTGCACGCATGTTATGTGGGTCAAATAATGATACCTTGCCAAGTTTCAACCTTTTCTGAGTTCAGTTATAGTGCTTTGAAAATTCAAGGTCATTTAGCTCAACATAAATCATTAAATGCATGAAAAATAGCAAATGAAGTCAGAAAGGGTTGAAATTTTAGTATGTGGCTTTGAATGGTGCATATTGAATGCAAAAAAAGTCTTGAGTTGAAATAAGTTTAGAAAAATGAAATGTCTTTGTAACAGATGAGTTCTCGTTTGAAACCCTTATACTTTGAAAGAGATGGTCCAGTTTGTACACGAAGTGCATCCAGTTTTTGCCGTAATCCTCTCAACTTTTGCTCACATGTTATGTGGGTCAAATGATGATACCTTGCCAAGTTTCAACCTTTTCTGGGGGCATATGTCCTGGTTCCAGCCAAGAACCGGTACCAATGCACCTCGCTCCTGGCCCACAAGCATTAGTTTCGGTTTGTGGCTCGACCCGGGACTAAAGTCACGCCCACAAGCATTAGTCCAATTTCAGGGTCATTTAGCTCAAAATAAATCATTAAATGCATGAAAAAGAGCAAATGGTGGCAGCGACGCGGTAAACTTAAAACATTCAACAAACTTAACATCTCAAACCTAGAACATAAAAAAACTACTCCTCCTCGTCGTCGGAGAAATCGTCTTCGTTGTCGGAGCTGATGTCATCCTCCAGCGCTATCCAGCGGGGGTCACCGAGGGGCCAGTTGGCGGAGCCTCTCGTCAGTTCCTCCTCCGCCATCGCCTTGGCCGCCCGCCGCTCCTCCCGCCATTCATGACGCTCCTGTCGCCGCTCCGCGCTCTCGGCCGCCAGCCTCGTCCAGTGTTCTGCCTCCTCCGAGGCTTCACGGGGATGGCTCGCGTACCAATCCTGCATGGCACGCTGGTCCTGCTCCGAGGTGAGGTCGAGCATCGCTCGTCGATGACGGCGCGAGATTTGACGGGTGTAGTCTTCTCGCCCTTCTTTGGTGAGCCCCAAGTGGAAGGCGTGATGTAGCACAACAGCAAATTTCCCTCGGTAAAGATACCAAGGTTTGTCTCCAGTAGGACTCCAGAGATGATAAGTAGGTGTCAGCGGCGCAACTGACGCGAACCTGCACACAGACACAAATAACTTTGTTCCCAACGAAGTTTAGAGAGGTTGTCAATCTCTCCAGTCTTGTTGTTCACAAAGGATCAAACACAAGGGATAATGATAGCAACTGAAAGTAAAAATCAGAAAAGTAAATGAGCGTGGAAATAGTAATAAGGATATGGACCGGGATACACGATGTTCACTAGTGATGTCTCTCTCCCAAAAGACGATAAAACTGCTATGCGAGGTAAACAAATTACAGAAGGGCAATTGACAGGATTATGAACGCGCCGCAATGCTAACTATGCTACAAAAGAAAGGAAGAGGCTCAAAAGCACGGGCAGTACGCCAACATAAGTAAACCGAAATCCAACTGCATCTACTACTAATCATCCACTTTGAGATATCTATCCAGAACATCTCGCTGGTATTAAGTTGCGAGCCCCACCCAAAGTGTAAACCCAAAGCAACAGACAACTGCATTAAAAATCACTTTGCGTAAAGTAATGTAACACCCTCAGATGCCTGTAACAGTAATCATCATCACTGTTGACTATCACTGTTGATTAATCACTGTTATCCCCTGTCCCTAATCAAACTTTGCTTCTACTCTTTTCAAAACCTTGCTGGTTGGTAATCAAAACCCAAAGCACAATGCATCTTGCTCATCAAGAAAGCCAAACCCTAGTTGAAATTTCTTTGAATGAAAAATAAAACAAAAGTGCTCAAATAAAGTTGTTCCAAAAATCATGGAACTATTTTTGTAAATTGCCTAAAATCATTATAATCATTTTGGAACAACTTTGGTAATTTTTGGAGTTGCGGAAAATTCTAAACAATTCAAACAGTAGGTTAAAACCCCTACTTTGGGCATTTTATATTTAAAATAAATATCTAATGATTTTATTTTGCTTCAAAACTTTTTGTGGCACTGACATGTAATGTTATACTAATATTGGGACACCTAACACATTTTAAAAAATGCCATAGTGATCAGGATAAATACCAACAGAAAATATCAAAAGGAAAAATGAAAATAAAAATAAAACCTAGCTAACCCCCCCATGGGCGAAGCCCATCCCCCTGGGCCACCAGCCGGCCCACCCGGGCCCCCCCTTCATCCCCTACCTGCCCCCGTTCCCTCCCTCCCCTGTTCCCCTGACGCCATGGATGGGGGCAGAGGACACGCCCGCCATGCCCCCACCTCACCTGCTCCCCCTCCTCCCTCACCTGCTCCCTCGGTGTGGATAAGCCCCCCCTGGCGCTCCCCTCTGCCCCCCCCCCATTCCCCCTCCTCCTCTCGTCCTTTTCGCTGAACCGTGGCCGCGAGACGACCGCCGCCCGCCACCGTGCACCATCGCGGCCGGTGGCCACCCCCGAGCCCGCTGAGACCACCGGCGTGAGCCTCGTGAGCCCCTCCTCCCATTTTTTTTTCTTTTCCCGCCCTAATTCATTGCCGTGGACGCGCCCCGCTCGCCGCCTTCTGTGCTGTTGCGGCTGCAAGCTGCAGCGGTTGCTGCTGCTTATGGCCGCCGGCCACCCAGTCCCCGGCCGCCCCCAAACCACCGGCGCCGACCGCCCCTTGGCCACATCAGGCCACCCCTCCCGCGCCCAGCAGCGCAACTGCTGCTCTGCTCCTATCGCGGCTGCTGCAGCCATGGCAGGTCGTGCGTGGTGGGAGTTTGGGAACTGAACCCTTCTTCAGTTTTGCTAGATTCAGACTAGAGCCGCCTTTGATTGTTTACATAGCTTCTGTGTTGAACTCTGTCAAAACAATTGAGTTAGGGTAGTGGTGCGTGGACATGGCTTGCATCTGTGAGATGCAGGGTTCGAGTCCCTCCTAGGACATTAAAACCCTCCTTTTCATATCTTTGTTTTGCACACTGACAGTGGGCCCTAGGCCAATTGTTAATTTCCTGGTTTAATTAATTTGTTAAATAAAACAGAGGCAATGACACCTGGGCCCCATGCCCTTAAGTTAACTAAAAGTGTTAAATTAAAATAGTTAGGCTTACAGATGGGCCCCACTAGATTATTAGTTTAATTTAAATGGATTATTAAAATGAGTCACTGACAAGTGGGACCCCACTGGATAATTATATTTAATAAAATGAATTTCTAACATGTGAGGCTGACATGTGAGTCCCACATGTCAGCACTGTTCTGGATAATGTTGTGGATAATGTTTTGGATAATGTTTAATAAATAATAAAAGAAAATCCAGAAAATCATTTAAATTGATTTAAACTTAGAAATTCAATAACTTTTAAACCGTAACTCGGATTCAAAAACTTTATACATGAAAATTGATCAGAAAAATACAACGCATACGGATACGCTATCCGTATGTCTACCACCCCCCTCTAACACAACGAACATCGAACCTTCCCCCTCCGGACCGTCTGTCCGATAAATTGTCCGGTACTATTAGAGTGCCCGGATGATTTTATTCCGAACACGAAAGTTGTCCGGAATGGTTCAAATAGCACGGATACACCCCCCTTATGTTGTTCCGGTAACCACGACACCTCCGGCTTGATCTTTCCCCCTCCGGACACCCTGTCCGGTAATCACCCGGAGCCGGTAGTTCATCCTCAGATGAATTTCCGCTCCGGGCAATGTGCATTACACTGCGTTAGAATACCGTTAACATTTCATCTGTCATGTCATGCATATGTTTGTATATTATTGCTGTGTATTTACTGTTTTCCTCCCCCCCCTTAATCTTCGGTAGACCCCGCTGCTGCCGTCGACTACACCGCTGCTGAGTACGACTACGTCGTCGACGACCCTACTACTACCGTCGAGCTTGCAGGCAAGCAGAGCCATTTCTCTTCCCCAGATATCGCCTATCTTAACGTACATTTCTTGCACTAGGCATTGATACTGCTGCTGCTACGATTACAATCATATTCAACTGCATAGCCTGAATTTTGTCGCCCCTTGATGTGCCTTCCTTTGTCCTATGCTGCCTATTATTATTGTGCATTATTCAGCAGTGAGCCCTGCGCATTGTTAGCTAGGATTAGATAGAGGGCCGTGATCACTCCGGGGAGTGGACGCGGATACTTATATTATGACTGCACAGGTACGGTACAATGCAGACACCGCCTCAGGCCCTACCTGGGTTATGCCTAATCACCTCAAGGGTGAGCTATCAAGGAGTAATCCTTGTACTCCACTCGAGGCTGACTTTGTCTTACCGCCATAGGGTCCTGTAAACGGTTGTCCTCCAGGTAAGAAGTCGGGCGACCCAACGGTGCCCGCGAGAGGTATTGCGACGGGACGACAGGGAGGGTACGACCAGTGTACCGGTGTGCTTGGCCCCTGTTCGTTGTCCGCGAGAGTTACCAAGCCCCGAAAGTCGAGCTCCCCCAGGAGCACACGCGAGACAAGGTAAGGAGACGGTTCACCTTGTTGGTAACCGCAGTGACTTGGTGGGACGACAGGGCAGGCACCGATGTACTGGTGGTCCCGGCTGCTGTCGTTGTCCGCGGGTCAGTTAAGTCGAGGCAACGATAACGGTTGTCACGCAGGTTAATTAAAATGCTAAATGGTTCAGTGAATGTCTTGAGTTGGCTATATGCCATGTACGCACTACCTACCCGTGGGAACTACGAGTTATGGGCTCCTCCACTTCTTAGTGTCGTCCGAGGACTTTTCAGACGTCAGCAGTACCGCGGCCTGCGCCGGGAAGTGGTGTTGTCTTATTTTGCTCGAGCGGTGTGTCTTATTTGGATTTGCTTCAACTTCACCGGCCAGCCTCGCACCGTGCAGGAGTACGTCGGGGTTAGGGTCCAAAGCCCCGCGTACATAGGATATAGTCCGGCGGATGACCTCTCTGTTGAGTTTGAAAGATGGGCTATGAAGTGTCGGATAGCCTCGGTGGAGCGTTCCCTAACAAGGTTCCCGCCACCCTGGAGATCCGTGCGTGTAGCGTAACACAAGTGCACCCCTGCAGGGAAGATTAATCTATTCGAATAGCCGTGTCCACGGTAACAGGACGCTTTGTGCTGAAGCTGGATCTTACCACTAGAAACTATTATTAAACTGTATGGTTCCGGGTTCCCTTCCTCGCGGGGATGTCGAGGAGGTGAATTCGGAGGCATTGTTAATTATTACAACTTATTATTATTCAATGTTGCAGCAACTTCTGCTTCATTGTTACTTTACTGTTTTATATCAACTGTTGGCTGATTCTTACCTCATGCTGCAAGACATCGTCGGAAGATGCTAGTCTTCGTTAGGCCTAGCTTCTTACCCTTGCTCTGAACTTCTGTCTTCAGTCCACTATATACAGCCTCTTCATTCCGTTGATATCATGCATAATGCTTAGTATTGGACGTAAGACTCGCGGGTATACTAGATACTCACCTGCTTTATTTCCTCTACTGTTTTGCCTGATCGGCCGCTGCAGCCGACGTTGGAGCTCAGGAGCAGGAGTACCCCGGAGGCGCCTACTACGACGTCGAGTTCCCCGTTGACCAGGAGTAGTACTGTGGATCCCCGGCAGGAGGCCTCGCCTTTTCGTTCTGTATCTCTGATGTGATTTGTGCTAGCCTTCTTAAGGCAAAACTTGACTAACTATGACTGTACTCAGTTATTATGGCTTGTATGACTTATATATTCGGGTCCGCGTGACCCCCTCTATTGTAATATATTTGTTTACCCTTTTGTGTTTAGTGTTGTGCTGTGATATTATCATCGTGGCACCCTAATCTCAGTCGTGTACCCTGTGTGTATGATTACTGTACACGGTCTGATTTTGGGGGCGTTATAAGTTGGTATCAGAGCCGACTGCTTGTAGGAAGCCACCCCACCACTACCTGGTCGATGTTGAGTCTAGACTTTGAAAACTATTTTGCTAACTTAATATTTGGCTTATGGGCCCACATCGGTGTCACTACGTGTGACATCTGTGGTATTAGGATCCTTTTCTCCTTACCTATGCTCTGGGAATCTACTCTCTTATCCTTGCTGGTAAGTTTTACAAAAGCTGACATTAGGATCACGTTCTCTTGATTCCACCCGGCGTTTTTTTTCTGGTGCATCCCCCATTGATTGAGTCGTGTTGCAGGCGTCGTACGCCAGATCCCAGACCGCGGATCCCATTCTCATTCTGGGCAGGCCGCGCGTTCTCTGGCATCAACTCCTGTGGCCAACAGTTTTCTTGCGGCGTGATTGATATAGTGGAATCTATGTCGCGTCGTGTAATCCTTACCGCGGTCTGCGCGCCGCCTAGAGAGTCCTTTTTCCTTAATTTCTACGACGTTACGCTGCCCGATTTTCGGTTGATTCTATGTGTGGATGTGTATGTCTTATATGACTACTCCTATATATCCGTGCCTCCTCTTTGTTGTCGCTTTACCTCTTACTCGTTTCCGGTATTTCGTTAAGTTGTTCATCGCTGAAATACCCCTGTTAAATTCTAGCAGGATGGCTGGTCGTGGTGGTCGTGGTCGTGGTCGTGCTGCCAACGACCCACCTCCGCCGCCGGATTACATGGCCGCGATGATGCAGCAGTTCGAGATGAACCGTCAGTTCATGCAGAATATCATGGCTCAGTTTCCCCAGCCGAATCAGAATGGGCACCACCATCAGCAGGCCACCGTGACTCTGCACAACTTCACCCGCCTCAACCCCACTACGTTCTGCAACACCGTTCAGCCGTTGGATGCTGATGACTGGCTTCGCGACATCACTCACGAGCTGGAGTCTGCTAATGTCGATCCAGCCGACTATGTGAACTTTGCGTCTTACCATCTGAAGGGCGCCGCTGCTCAGTGGTGGAACACCCACAAGCGTTCACTGCCAGTCGGAGAAGTCATCACTTGGGATGAATTTCAGTCTGCCTTCCGCGCCCGCTATATTCCTCAGGGGATCATGGATCGTAAGGCGGAAGAATTCCGCAACCTCACTCAGGGCGACATGACTGTTGAAGCCTATCAGCGCGAGTTCCTTAACCTCTCTCGCTATGCGGAAGGAGAGATCACCACTGATGCTCGCAGGCAGCAGAAGTTCCGTCGTGGCCTCAACCCAGAACTCAGGCTCGCTCTTGCCGTTCATGATTTCGCCAACTTCACCACCATGGTGAACAAGGCTATCACCGTCGAGACTGCCCAGATGGAGCACAAGAACTCTCTGAAGCGCTACCGTGATGTTGGCTCATCTTCGGGCGCAACGCAGAAGCGTCGTATCTGGCTCCCTACCAGTGTGACTCATTCAGCTGTCCCTGCTCCAAGGCCGTCTTATGCTGCACCCCGTCTGCCTCCACCCCCGCAGATGCCAAGAGCTCTGCCTGCACCACCCAATGCTACACCCCTTCGTCCTCAGGATGGGCTATGCTTCACGTGCCGCCAACCTGGGCATTTTTCCAGAGAGTGCCCCCAGAAACAGAAGCAACTGGTAGTTCACCCCTCTGGCCGTGGAAATGGTCGTGGCAACAACAGGACCCCCAACTATAATACTGGGTCTGCTGCTTATGCTCGTGGACATGCTAACCACGTCAATGTTGAAGAAGCTCAACAACAACCCGCTACCGTGATGGGTACCCTTCTCGTTAATTCTGTATCTGCTGCTGTTTTATTTGATACAGGAGCATCGCATTCATTCATGTCGGAAGCATTTGCATTTTCGCATAACTTCAAGTACGAAACGATGAAACCCCCGATGGTTGTTCGCACCCCGATTGGCCAATGCCGAACCACCATGATTGTGCCAAACACCACCATTGAAATCGAAGGAGTTGAATTCTTTGCGTCGCCCATCCTCCTGAAGTCTTCCACCATAGACCTCATTCTAGGAATGGATTGGTTGAAATTTCACGATGCCGCACTGTATTGTGGCACCAAGTCTGTCCAGCTTTTTCACCCCTCCGGTGGGATTGTTAACCACACCGCCCGAGTTACCCATAATGCTGAAACACAGATCTTTATGGTAAATGCTTTGAATGTCTCACCTTTGAAAGGCATCGAGAACGTTCCGGTCGTTCGCGAATTTCCCGACGTCTTCCCAGAAGAACTGCCGGGAATACCCCCGATCAGAGAAGTTGAATTCGTCATCGACTTGAAGCCAGGCACTGTTCCTATTGCCAAGCGTCCTTACAAGATGCCGCCACATGAACTCCTTGAACTTAAGGAGGAAATCGACAAGGCACTTCAGAAAGGATTCATTCGCCCCAGTTCCTCAGCTTGGGGAGCACCTTCGCTCTTTGTCAAGAAGAGCGATGGGACAAACCGATTGGTCCAAGATTATCGGCCCATTAACCAAGCCACCATCCAGAATAAATACCCACTTCCCCGGATCAACGATCTGTATGATCAACTTGCCGGATCCAAGGTGTTTTCTAAACTCGACTTGAGGTTGGGTTATCACCAAATCCGAGTCCGTGATGAGGACATTCCAAAGACTGCCTTCATTACTCGCTATGGTTCATACGAGTACACCGTCATGTCCTTTGGCTTAACCAATGCTCCAGCCACCTTCTCCAGATTGATGAATTATATTTTCATGGAGTACCTCGACCAGTTCGTCGTGGTTTATCTGGATGATATATTGATATATTCCAAGAATGAAGAAGAACATGCTGAACATCTTCGTCTTATACTGGAGAAGCTTCGAGAACACAAACTCTACGCTAAGTTTTCCAAGTGTGAATTCTGGCTTCCCGAAGTAACCTACCTTGGACATGTGATTTCCAAGGATGGCATTGCCGTCACCCCAGAACGTATCCAGGCTATTCTTGACTGGACTCCTCCCAAGACCGTCAAGCAAGTCCGCAGTTTCCTCGGACTCGCTAGCTATTGCCGTCGTTTCGTCGAGAATTTCTCCAAGATTGCCAGGCCTCTGACTAATCTGCTTCACAAAGGCGTCAAGTTTGAGTGGACAGATAAATGTCAAGAAAGTTTTCAAGCCCTCAAGGACAAGCTAACTTCTCCCCCGGTGCTCGCTCCCCCTGATACTCAGAAGGACTTCGTGATATATTGCGACGCGTCTCGTCAAGGATTAGGCTGTGTCCTATTGCAAGAGCGCAAGGTGATTGCTTATGGCTCTCGTCAGTTGCGTACTCATGAAGACAAATACCCAACACATGATCTCGAATTGGCAGCAGTAATTTATGCATTGAAGCTATGGCGACATTACCTCGTCGGTAATCGTTGCGAGGTCTACACCGACCACCAAAGTCTGAAGTACCTGTTTACTCAGCCAGACCTGAATCTTCGTCAACAACGATGGCTCGAGACAATAGCCGACTTTAACATGGATATTTCGTATACCCCGGGCAAGGCTAATGTGATGGCCGATGCCTTGAGCCGCAAAGCTTACTGCTCTGAACTTGAGGTTCAGGTGCAGCAACCACTTCTGTATGAAGAGTTTCGCAAGTTGAATCTCGAGATTGTTCCTCAAGGTTACGTCAATAACCTGGTTCTCGAGTCAAAACTCGACGCCCTCATCAAGAGTAGACAATCTCTGGCCCCGGACATTGTGAAGATCAAGCAGGACGTCGCCGAAGGAAAGCCCTCCTCTTTTACCATTGATGCTAATGATGGTGACACTGTGTACTTCAAGGGCCGCTTAGTAGTTCCTGTGAGCCCGCCCCTCATTAACTGTGGCCCGGATATCATGGAAGAAGCCCATAACTCTACCTTGTCAATCCACCCTGGCAGTACCAAGATGTATAAAGACCTTCGTCAACGGTACTGGTGGCCTTACATGAAGCAAGACATCGCCCGTTATGTTTCTCAATGTGACGTTTGCAGTCGCGTCAAGGTCGGACATCAGAAACCTGCTGGTTGGTTGCGACCACTCCCTCCTCCTGATTGGAAGTGGGACAAAGTCGAAATGGACTTCGTCACCGGTTTTCCTAAGTCACAAAAAGGTAACGATGCCATCTTTGTCGTCATCGACCGATTCTCCAAGATTGCACACTTCCTGCCGGTCAAGGAGACTATCACTGCTAGTCAATTGGCACACTTGTATATCTGCCGAATTGTGTCACTCCACGGTATTCCGATGGAGATCAGTTCAGACCGTGGCAGCATTTTCACCTCACGATACTGGAATAGTTTCATGGAAGCTTTCGGGACTTGTCTGAATCTCAGCACCGCTTATCACCCCCAGTCGCAAGGCCAAGTTGAACGAGTTAATCAAGTGCTGGAAGATATGCTTCGCGCTTGTGTCCTTTCTTTCGGCATGAAATGGGAGGATGCCCTCCCGTACGCGGAATTCTCGTACAACAATAGCTATCAGGCTAGCTTGAAGATGGCCCCCTTCGAAGTTCTATATGGACGTAAATGTCGAACCCCCCTGAATTGGTCAGGAACTGGGGAACGACCCTACTTCGGACTGGATCTTGTCCAAGAAGCTGAAGAACAAGTTCGCGTTGTGCAAGAAAATCTCAAGGCTGCACAGTCTCGTCAGAAGAGCAACTATGACCGTAAACACCGTGAAATGGAGTATCAACCTGGTGAATACGCTTACCTTCGTGTCACTCCCATGAGGGACACTCATCGCTTCGGTATCAAGGGCAAGTTGGCTCCTCGCTACATTGGCCCGTTCCGTATCCTTTCCAGGAGTGGACCCGTGGCATACCGGTTGGAATTGCCGCCGAACCTCTCCCAAGTCCACGATGTCTTCCATGTGTCGCAACTCCGTCGCTGCTTCAAGGATCCTATCCGCGAAGTGGAGCATGATATGATCGAGCTGCAACAAGACTTAACTTATCGAGAACATCCGAGCCGCATTCTCGATCAGTATGAGCGTCGAACCCGCAACAAGACCGTCAAATTCCTCAAGGTTCAGTGGTCGAATCATTCTGAAGATGAAGCCACTAGGGAACGTGAAGATCGCCTTCGCGATGAATACCCCGATCTTTTCCTCGCTACCACTTAAATTCTCGGGACGAGAATTCTTGTAGTGGGGGAGATTTGTAACACCCTCAGATGCCTGTAACAGTAATCATCATCACTGTTGACTATCACTGTTGGTTAATCACTGTTATCCCCTGTCCCTAATCAAACTTTGCTTCTACTCTTTTCAAAACCATGCTGGTTGGTAATCAAAACCCAAAGCACAATGCATCTTGCTCATCAAGAAAGCCAAACCCTAGTTGAAATTTCTTTGAATGAAAAATAAAACAAAAGTGCTCAAATAAAGTTGTTCCAAAAATCATGGAACTATTTTTGTAAATTGCCTAAAATCATTATAATCATTTTGGAACAACTTTGGTAATTTTTGGAGTTGCAGAAAATTCTAAACAATTCAAACAGTAGGTTAAAACCCCTACTTTGGGCATTTTATATTTAAAATAAATATCTAATGATTTTATTTTGCTTCAAAACTTTTTGTGGCTCTGACATGTAATGTTATACTAATATTGGGACACCTAACACATTTTACAAAATGCCATAGTGATCAGGATAAATACCAACAGAAAATATCAAAAGGAAAAATGAAAATAAAAATAAAACCTAGCTAACCCCCCCCATGGGCGAAGCCCATCCCCCTGGGCCACCAGCCGGCCCACCCGGGCCCCCCCTTCATCCCCTACCTGCCCCCGTTCCCTCCCTCCCCTGTTCCCCTGACGCCATGGATGGGGGCAGAGGACACGCCCGCCATGCCCCCACCTCACCTGCTCCCCCTCCTCCCTCACCTGCTCCCTCGGTGTGGATAAGCCCCCCCTGGCGCTCCCCTCTGCCCCCCCCATTCCCCCTCCTCCTCTCGTCCTTTTCGCTGAACCGTGGCCGCGAGACGACCGCCACCCGCCACCGTGCACCATCGCGGCCGGTGGCCACCCCCGAGCCCGCTGAGACCACCGGCGTGAGCCTCGTGAGCCCCTCCTCCCATTTTTTTTCTTTTCCCGCCCTGATTCATTGCCGTGGACGCGCCCCGCTCGCCGCCTTCTGTGCTGTTGCGGCTGCAAGCTGCAGCGGTTGCTGCTGCTTATGGCCGCCGGCCACCCAGTCCCCGGCCGCCCCCTGACCACCGGCGCCGACCGCCCCTTGGCCACATCGGGCCACCCCTCCCGCGCCCAGCAGCGCAACTGCTGCTCTGCTCCTATCGCGGCTGCTGCAGCCATGGCAGGTCGTGCGTGGTGGGAGTTTGGGAACTGAACCCTTCTTCA
The DNA here is from genome assembly GCA_950022295.1 of Bromus sterilis. Classification (NCBI taxonomy): domain Eukaryota; kingdom Viridiplantae; phylum Streptophyta; class Magnoliopsida; order Poales; family Poaceae; genus Bromus; species Bromus sterilis. The sequence goes on along the minus strand of OX465599.1, from coordinate 272,919,268 downwards.
GTTTTGCTAGATTCAGGCTAGAGCCGCCTTTGATTGTTTACATAGCTTCTGTGTTGAACTCTGTCAAAACAATTGAGTTAGGGTAGTGGTGCGTGGACATGGCTTGCATCTATGAGATGCAGGGTTCGAGTCCCTCCTAGGACATTAAAACCCTCCTTTTCATATCTTTGTTTTGCACACTGACAGTGGGCCCTAGGCCAATTGTTAATTTCCTGGTTTAATTAATTTGTTAAATAAAACAGAGGCAATGACACCTGGGCCCCATGCCCTTAAGTTAACTAAAAGTGTTAAATTAAAATAGTTAGGCTTACAGATGGGCCCCACTAGATTATTAGTTTAATTTAAATGGATTATTAAAATGAGTCACTGACAAGTGGGACCCCACTGGATAATTATATTTAATAAAATGAATTTCTAACATGTGAGGCTGACATGTGAGTCCCACATGTCAGCACTGTTCTGGATAATGTTGTGGATAATGTTTTGGATAATGTTTAATAAATAATAAAAGAAAATCCAGAAAATCATTTAAATTGATTTAAACTTAGAAATTCAATAACTTTTAAACCGTAACTCGGATTCAAAAACTTTATACATGAAAATTGATCAAAAAAATACAACGCATACGGATACGCTATCCGTATGTCTACCACCCCCCTCTAACACAACGAACATCGAACCTTCCCCCTCCGGACCGTCTGTCCGATAAATTGTCCGGTACTATTAGAGTGCCCGGATGATTTTATTCCGAACACGAAAGTTGTCCGGAATGGTTCAACTAGCACGGATACACCCCCTTATGTTGTTCCGGTAACCACGACACCTCCGGCTTGATCTTTCCCCCTCCGGACACCCTGTCCGGTAATCACCCGGAGCCGGTAGTTCATCCTCAGATGAATTTCCGCTCCGGGCAATGTGCATTACACTGCGTTAGAATACCGTTAACATTTCATCTGTCATGTCATGCATATGTTTGTATATTATTGCTGTGTATTTACTGTTTTCCTCCCCCCCCCCTTAATCTTCGGTAGACCCCGCTGCTGCCGTCGACTACACCGCTGCTGAGTACGACTACGTCGTCGACGACCCTACTACTACCGTCGAGCTTGCAGGCAAGCAGAGCCATTTCTCTTCCCCAGATATCGCCTATCTTAACGTACATTTCTTGCACTAGGCATTGATACTGCTGCTGCTACGATTACAATCATATTCAACTGCATAGCCTGAATTTTGTCGCCCCTTGATGTGCCTTCCTTTGTCCTATGTTGCCTATTATTATTGTGCATTATTCAGCAGTGAGCCCTGCGCATTGTTAACTAGGATTAGATAGAGGGCCGTGATCACTCCGGGGAGTGGACGCGGATACTTATATTATGACTGCACAGGTACGGTACAATGCAGACACCGCCTCAGGCCCTACCTGGGTTATGCCTAATCACCTCAAGGGTGAGCTATCAAGGAGTAATCCTTGTACTCCACTCGAGGCTGACTTTGTCTTACCGCCATAGGGTCCTGTAAACGGTTGTCCTCCAGGTAAGAAGTCGGGCGACCCAACGGTGCCCGCGAGAGGTATTGCGACGGGACGACAGGGAGGGTACGACCAGTGTACCGGTGTGCTTGGCCCCTGTTCGTTGTCCGCGAGAGTTACCAAACCCCGAAAGTCGAGCTCCCCCAGGAGCACACGCGAGACAAGGTAAGGAGACGGTTCACCTTGTTGGTAACCGCAGTGACTTGGTGGGACGACAGGGCAGGCACCGATGTACTGGTGGTCCCGGCTGCTGTCGTTGTACGCGGGTCAGTTAAGTCGAGGCAACGATAACGGTTGTCACGCAGGTTAATTAAAATGCTAAATGGTTCAGTGAATGTCTTGAGTTGGCTATATGCCATGTACGCACTACCTACCCGTGGGAACTACGAGTTATGGGCTCCTCCACTTCTTAGTGTCGTCCGAGGACTTTTCAGACGTCAGCAGTACCGCGGCCTGCGCCGGGAAGTGGTGTTGTCTTATTTTGCTCGAGCGGTGTGTATTATTTGGATTTGCTTCAACTTCACCGGCCAGCCTCGCACCGTGCAGGAGTACGTCGGGGTTAGGGTCCAAATCCCCGCGTACATAGGATATAGTCCGGCGGATGACCTCTCTGTTGAGTTTGAAAGATGGGCTATGAAGTGTCGGATAGACTCGGTGGAGCGTTCCCTAACAAGGTTCCCGCCACCCTGGAGATCCGTGTGTGTAGCGTAACACAAGTGCACCCCTGCAGGGAAGATTAATCTATTCGAATAGCCGTGTCCACGGTAACAGGACGCTTTGTGCTGAAGCTGGATCTTACCACTAGAAACTATTATTAAACTGTATGGTTCCGGGTTCCCTTCCTCGCGGGGATGTCGAGGAGGTGAATTCGGAGGCATTGTTAATTATTACAACTTATTATTATTCAATGTTGCAGCAACTTCTGCTTCATTGTTACTTTACTGCTTTATATCAACTGTTGGCTGATTCTTACCTCATGCTGCAAGACATCGTCGGAAGATGCTAGTCTTCGTTAGGCCTAGCTTCTTACCCTTGCTCTGAACTTCTGTCTTCAGTCCACTATATACAGCCTCTTCATTCCGTTGATATCATGCATAATGCTTAGTAGCGGACGTAAGACTCGCGGGTATACTAGATACTCACCTGCTTTATTTCCTCTACTGTTTTGCCTGATCGGCCGCTGCAGCCGACGTTGGAGCTCAGGAGCAGGAGTACCCCGGAGGCGCCTACTACGACGTCGAGTTCCCCGTTGACCAGGAGTAGTACTGTGGATCCCCGGCAGGAGGCCTCGCCTTTTCGTTCTGTATCTCTGATGTGATTTGTGCTAGCCTTCTTAAGGCAAAACTTGACTAACTATGACTGTACTCAGTTATTATGGCTTGTATGACTTATATATTCGGGTCCGTGTGACCCCCTCTATTGTAATATATTTGTTTACCCTTTTGTGTTTAGTGTTGTGCTGTGATATTATCATCGTGGCACCCTAATCTCAGTCGTGTACCCTGTGTGTATGATTACTGTACACGGTCTGATTTTGGGGGCGTTATAAGTAAACAATCCTTGCAACCGCGGTTACAAGCACCGTTGTTTTCCCCCTTGTGGCAACAGCACATCCCCTAGACTCATGTTTCTGTCACTCAAGCGCGTCATCGGGGGGAATGAACCCACAATCGAGCATAACGCTCCCTCTTGGGGTTACTACCTACTACTTGGCCAAAGCAATAAACAACAACGGAGAACATGCAAGAATTACTTAGGAACAAAAATATAAGAGATAAAAACCAAATATATTACTCAATCACAATCTGTACATAATCTCATAATCCATCAGATCCCATCAAACTCAGCATAGCAACAGCAGAAAGATTACAAAAGTGCCTCGATCATGTAGGGCAGCTCACGAGGTCTAAACCATGAAGAACAAAGAGGGGAGGAGAACATCACATAGCTACTGATCACGGACCCATGGTCCAAGGAAAACTACTCACGAGACATACGGGGAGCATCCATGGTGGAGAGGAGACTCCGGAGGTCGGCCCTCCCTCCGGCAGGGTGCCGGGAAGAGTTCTTCTTGTGCTCCCGATCTCGGAAGCGCAGCAGCGGCGGAACAGAGGGGAGATCGCGAAAAAGGGTTCTCTTCTCTGAAGTTCCCCGTGACGGAGAATATATAGGCGAAGGGGGGCAGCCAGAGGTGGACCAGGGGCCCCAGGCGCCCCCCCTAGCGCGGCCAGGGGTGGGGCCGCGCCGGGTGGCCGCCTGGGCCACCCCTGGCTCCCCTCTGGCCCCACTTGGGCTCTTCGCGAAGCTTCCTGTACGCTGATTTTTCCTATATTTTTCCCGGAATTTTTCTGGCACTTTTTATATGGGGGAAAACTGAAATAGAAAAACAGCAGAAAACAGGAACTGGCACTGTGGTGCACTGAGTTATTAGGTTAGTCCAAATATGATCAAAAGTGTATGAAAGTGTATCTAGATCATAGCAATATCACACAAAACATGCATGGAGCAAGCAGAAATTATAGATACGTTTTGGACGTATCAACATCCCCAAGCTTAATTCCTGCTCGTTCTCGAGTAGGTAAATGATAACGGCATAATTTCTGTGGTGACATGCTAACAACCATATAAGAACTTTGAAAAGTAAAGCAATCAAGGTTAGAAACTCAATTCAAGTCATAACAAGAAAGAGTCTATACTAGCATTGAAATAAGTAACAAAAGAACATTAGGTGCAAGAGCTCTCGCTATCCGTGACTCGAATGTCTCCAAATGGTGTTTGCGTGCAAGAAGGGGGATAGGGAATATGAGAAAAATAATTTATTTGTTGAGAACTCAATCTACTAAAGTTTCACACTCGGTCTTTTTCTGGAATCTTATCTTGACTCGTCCCTAGACCACTAGCCAGGTACAAGTCAATTCACTCCTTTTTCAATATTTTTAGCACTCATGCAATGGATGAGCGTAAGCACGAGAGTTGACACTTAGGATGGCAAAGAGAGAAGTGTGGAGGAGGAAGACAAAAAGGATGAGAAAGGCTCACATCAATGAGGACAATCATAGGAAAGAGATGCCAAATGATAGATATGATGTGAGGAGTAGGGATTTCCATGCAACGGATGCACATACGATCTAGGAAGCTCTCCAATGGAATTAGTGGGGGTGCATCTAACTTGCTCGCTCATGAAGACCTAGAGCTCGTTTGAGGAGGCTCATCCTTGGAATATGCAAGCCAAGTTCTATAGTGTGAAGGTCCCCACATAGCTATATGCATAATGATCATCTCTATGGAGTACAAGGATATAAAGGGAGTACTAGTGTGGATCTCTCAAAAGGATAGTAGTGTTGCCCCTTTCTCTCTTTTTATTTCTTTTTCTCTTTTTTCTATTTTTTTATATTTTTTTGTGGCCTCAATGGCTCTTTCTATTTAACTCTCATTTGTCCTCTTTGGGATCTTTTATTGTGTCCACTTTGGGATCTTTTCCTCACTTAAGGGCAACACTCTATTTTACAATAAGGTAAAGGAGATCTTTCACACTTTACAAGGTACTCAAAATCATAAAGAAGATGTAACTATCATGATGTATGCAATGTATGTCGCTGCCAGTGTAGCAGGAACATGTATGACATGAAGATCAAGTCATGAAGAGGTGGATGTTGCATGGCAATATATCTCGGAAAGGCTATGGAAATGCCTTGATAGGTAGGTATGGTGGCTGTTTTGAGGAAGGATATAAGGAGGTTTATGATGACAGAGCGTATCATGCCAAGGGTTTGGATGTACCGGCGAAGGTGGACACCAACTCTCGGAGTGAGAAGAAGGCAATGCACGGCACGGGAGAGGCTAGCAAAATATGGGAAGGTGGAAGTGCCAACTTTCAATACTTACATTAGTCCGAAGAACTCATGCACTTATTATCGGTAACTCTCAATATAAAAAGGAGGTTCACAAAGAGACAAGTACCCCGAGGAGGAGTGTATGGGGGTTTGGTTATCCTTGCGCATCCTCGACTCATGGTACGTGAGTGTACTCTAATATCCGATCCCTCCAAAGAGTAGTGATCCATCTAGTGGCTAGAGTTCTCAACTAGTTTTGTAGGTTTTGAAAATACACACGGATTGCCCAAAATACGACACCTATCACTAATAGGCTAGAGCTCTTGACACCAAAAGTTAAAAAATTACTCACAACAATACGTCAAAACTATTGCAAGTTACTACTAGAATTAAATAGCAACCTCAATTACCTACTTTCAAGACAAGACACAACTCAGTGCAACAACCAACTCTCTTTAACAAGATAAACATGAAAACTAAAAAAGAGTTCCAGCAGCAAACTAAACAAAAGCCAAGGCTCTTAATAAATACAAACTAAGACTAAGACTAAACATGGCAGTAGCTACGAAAAGATAAAGAACACACAACAGCAAAAAGATAAGCAGGAAAAATCCTATGATGTGTTCTAGATTTTAAAAGTGGAGCGTGTTTCTCTCCCACACAAAGTAAGACGGGATCTAACTTGTTATGAACAGCAAGCAAAGCTAAAGAAAACTAAAAATAAACCTAAGAGCGAGACGCTCCAAGCATAGCACATAACGCATGAAGTGATAAAAATATAGTGAGACAAAGGACGAACCGATGATTGTTGATGGAGAAGGGGATGCACGGGGGCATCCCCAAGCTTAGACGCTTGAGTCTCCTTGAATATTTATTGGGTATGCATGGGGGAATCCCCAAGCTTGAGCGCTTGACACTCCTGGATCTTCTTTCATCATCTTCCATCGCATACTTGAAAACTCCCTTCATACATAACTCATCATAAGCTGATTAGAGAGGTTAGTACCCTTAATAAAATAATGTTTCCCCACTGGATATAAAGATATTCTTGAAGAGCTACTGTTTCTCAAGAGTGCCAAAAAGTTTTTGCAAAGAAAAAGCAAGCTTAAGGTTTGCAAAAGTTTAGGTGAGACAAAACGTGGCAGAATCTGTGAAAAACAGAACAGCAGGTAGTAAAGAATTTTTTAGGGGCACTTCTGCAACTCAAATCAAAAAACTCAGAACATACGAAAGTTTCACAATTGTATAGAGCACGCTGTCAAAACAATTTAGATCAAAAATATGATCTGGTGATTTGATTCAAATTTTTCTGTCAAGGGACAGAATCTGTTTTCTGGACAGCACGTCACAACTTTTGCTTCCCTTATCATAAGAGGCTATAACTTGGCACAAAGCTGAAAAATAAAGATACAATGATGTTGCTACAGTAGTAACAAACATCAAGACACAACAAAAAGCAAAAAGAAACCTAAATTCGTTGCGGGCTGCCTCCCGAAAGCGCTTTCTTTTATGCCTTTAAGCTAGGCATAATGCAAAAGAAGAATCAAGGGTCTCCAAGATCAGAATCATAAAAACCTTCAAATCGATTTTCAATAAGCTCATTCTTCTTCTTCCTAGGAAAGAGGTACTTACCTTTCGCCATACCGCGTAAGTGTATGTGCCCGTTACCAATATCAATGAAGCCTTTCATAGCACGGAGGAAGTCCCTTCCGAGCACAATGTTACTTTGGTTTGGCTCCATGATGAAGAAATCCATTGGTGCAGTCCTATGGAGGAATGCAACTTGGACTTCTTTTACCTTTCCTTTAATCTCTGAAATATCTCCATTAGAATGTTCATGATAAGATGATAATTTATCCATATCTAGCTTCAAAGAATCATAAACTATTTTTGGCATAGTAGAAACTGTGGATCCAACATCACAAAGAGCAAGGAAGCCTTGGTTAGAGATGCTAACCCTAACAAAGGGCTCCCAATCATCATCTATCTCCAACATTTCTTTCTTGTTGGGCTTAAGTTCCTCTACTTTCCTCAAGTCTAGAGCATCCAATCTTTTTTCAATAGTGGCAAGTCTATCTATGACAGTATCAATACTACGATCATAAACAAAATAACTAGATAGACTACGCAAAATATCAAGAGCCCTAACTTCATCACACTCTAGAAAATCTCCTTCAGCTATAATGTCAAGAGAGTGTTTACACCACTTAAAAAGACCATGGTAAAAATTTCTAAGCACAATTTTTATAGGTATCCAAGGCATAATTCTTTTATGTGCTTCAGAGATTCTGTCGCATGCTTTCTTCATATTTTCTCCATCTCTTTGACGGAAATCAAGAACTTCCGATTCCGGCAAAGCACCTAGCCCTAACATGTTCATCTAAACAAGGAGGACTGCTAACAGCAAGATAAACGGTTTTTTTGTGATTTTTGATATAAGACACAAAGATAAAAACTGAAAGGTAAACTAAAAAGACTAAAAAACAAAGGTAAAGGGTAGTGTGCAACTCCCCTATCTTAGCACTCGGAGTCCCCGGCAACGGCGCCAGAAATTTGCTTGATGGCGCGAGAGTTGACGGGTGTAGTCTTCTCGCCCTTCGTTGGTGAGCCCCAAGTGGAAGGCGTGATGTAGCACAACAGAAAATTTCCCTCGATAAAGATACCAAGGTTTGTCTCCAGTAGGACTCCAGAGATGATAAGTAGGTGTCAGCGGCGCAACTGACGCGGGCCTGCACACAGACACAAATAACTTTGTTCCCATCGAAGTTCAGAGAGGTTGTCAATCTCTCCGGTCTTGTTGTTCACAAAGTATCAAACACAAGGGATAATGATAGCAACTGAAAGTAAAAAGCAGAAAAGTAAATGAGCGTGGAAACAGTAATATGGATATGGACCGGGATACGTGATGTTCACTAGTGATGTCTCTCTCCCAAAAGACGATAAAACTGCTATGCGAGGTAAACAAATTACAGAAGGGCAATTGACAGGATTATGAACGCACTGCAATGCTAACTATGCTACAAAAGAAAGGAAGAGGCTCAAAAGCACGGGTAGTACGCCAAAATAAGTAGACCGAAATTCAACTGCATCTACTACTAATCATCCACCTTGAGATATCTATCCAGAACATCTCGCTGGTATTAAGTTGCGAGCCCCACCCAAAGTGTAAACCCAAAGCAACAGACAACTGCATTAAAAAGCACTTTGCGTAAAGTAAACAATCCTTGCAACCGCGGTTACAAGCACCGTTGTTTTCCCCCTTGTGGCAACAGCATATCCCCTAGACTCATGTTTCTGTCACTCAAGCGTGTCATCGGGGGGCATGAACCCACAATCGAGCATAACGTTCCCTCTTGGGGTTACTACCTACTACTTGGCCAAAGCAATAAACAGCAACGGAGAACATGCAAGAATTACATAGGAACAAAAATATAAGAGATAAAAACCAAATATATTACTCAATCAGAATCTGAACATAATCTCATAATCCATCATATCCCATCAAACTCAGCATAGCAACAGCAGAAAGATTACAAAAGTGCCTCGATCATGTAGGGAAGCTCACGAGGTCTAAACCATGAAGAACAAAGAGGGGAGGAGAACAACACATAGCTACTGATCACGGACCCATGGTCCAAGGAAAACTATTCTCGAGACATACGGGGAGCATCCATGGTGGAGAGGAGAATCCAGGAGGTCGGCCCTCCCTCCGGCAGGGTGCCGGGAAGAGGTCTTCTGGTGCTCCCGATCTCGGAAGCACGACGGCGGCGGAACAGAGGGGAGATCGCGAAAAAGGGTTCTCTTCTCTGAAGTTCCCCGTGACGGAGAATATATAGGCGAAGGGGGGAAGCCAGAGGTGGGCCATGGCCCCCAGGCGCCCCCCTGGCGCGGCCAGGGGTGGGGCCGCGCCGGGTGGCCTCCTGGGCCACCCCTGGCTCCCCTCTGGCCCCACTTGGGCTCTTCGCGAAGCTTCCTGTACGCTGATTTTTCCTATATTTTTCCCGGAATTTTTCTGGCACTTTTTATATGGGGGAAAACTAAAATAGAAAAACAGCAGAAAACAGGATCTGGCACTGTGGTGCACTGAGTTAATAGGTTAGTCCAAATATAATCAAAAGTGTATGAAAGTGTATCTAGATCATAGCAATATCACACAAAACATGCATGGAGCAACCAGAAATTATAGATACGTTTTGGACGTATCAGTCGACGATGGAGGCGGTGGTCCTCTTCAGTGAGGAGGAGCGGCGGATCTGCTATGTCCGCGGCCTCTTCCAAGCTGCGACAGTGGCGGTTATTCATCTCCGCGCGCGGGCGGCTGAGCCTCCACGCCGCAACGTCGTACGCGCGGGCGGCTAAATATGCATGCCAGAACTTGCCGAGACACACACGCTCGTTGTTGGCGCAAGTGATCACCGCCATGAATGTGCCGTCCGAGCGCTCGCGGACGCCGTGGTAGCTTGGTCGGCGGCGGCGAGGCGGCATGGTGGCGGTGGCGCGGAAGGGGAAAGAGTGCACAAGAAAAGAACTAGTGGCGACTGGCGTTGCGTGGAGTCCTCTTCCACGCGCTTTTAACCGTACACGATTTTGAATCCAACCAATCAGGAAGAAGCACACGGATCACGTGTTTCTTTCAAGCGCTTGTGAGTCGTTGGATCAGGCTTCTGAGCCGTTGGATCCAACCAATCAGGAAGAAGCACACAGATCGCGTGTTTCTTTCAAATGAAGTCAGAAAGGTCTTTAGCACCGGTTTCAACCACAAACCGGTACTTCAAGCGTTTTGTTTCTTTCAGCTCACCTCGACCAATCAGGAAGAAGCACACGGATCGCGTTTTTCTTTCAAGCGCTTTGTGATCGTTGGATCAGGCTTGTCAGCCATTGGATCAGGCTTGTCGTTGCCTATATATAGCCCACCTCTCGGACATGTTCGACACTCATTTCATCGGCCGAATACAAATCATTCGGATTCGCTTGGTTGCGGTCTAACGGTGCTTTTGATATGCGGGCACTCACGAGAGGCACACCGTCGGGCTGTAACCAGGCGAAACCGTGTGTTTTGTTAATCTTATATATATCTAGTTAGAAATCTTTCACTTCATCGACCAAAATACAAACCATTCGGATTCGCCTGCATACGTTCGATGGTGCATTTGATATAGCTTGCACTCTAGAGCCACCGTCGGGCTGTATGCAGGCGAAATCGTATGTTTTGTTGATCTTACATATATCTAGCTAGAAATCTTTCACTTCATATCGACCAAATACAAATCATTTAGATTCCCTGCATACGTCCGACGGTGCATTTGAGAGCCACTTTATTTGATTGAAAGGCATACGTCCGACGGTGCATCCTCAGAAGAGTTTTTCCGAGAGCAACAATTTGAAACCCTTGATGGTCCAGTTTGTACACGAAGTGCATCCAGTTTTTGTCGTAGCACTCTCAACAGTTTTAGCAAGTTAAACTGTTGTAGCCCTCTAAAACAATACCTGCTTGTAATACCTGTTGAGAGGGCTACGACAAAAACTAAAATAAAAAAGTATAGCAATTTCATTATAGGATGTCAATGGAAGATTACTCCACACCCTGTACACCGTAAAGGAAATTTTCGGTTAGCCCCTGATTAATGGGCAAATCTAGCTACTCTGCAGACAAGAGAGCTCCAGCTGAAATTTGAACTACAGTATACAGGATATAGTTAAATCCCTCATGGACAACCTTTATTGAAATTGTTCTGCTATGATAAGTCCACTCTAACCCGTGCTTATAAACCGGTCGAACTCCTCTTCGGTTAGCGAGGTGGTACTAAACTTAGTGAACCTTTAGAACCGGTTCTAGGTACCAACCGGTTCTAATGCTGCTAGGTGGCCCGCATGCCGAACGACAACCTTCCACCACATCTTTAGAACCGGTTGGTAGTACAAACCGGTTCCAAAGGGGCGCTGGCAGGGCACCGCTGGGCTGGGGGCCCACCACACGAACCGGTTCTAAAGCCCAGAGCCAACGTGTTCGAACCATGACCTTTGCTCATATCCAAAGGCATGTTTTGTACTAGTTGTAGCCAGCGCCGGCGGCGTCAGAGGACGCACACCCGGAGCCGAAGCCAGCGCCAGCGCCAGCGAAGTCGAGGTCATCCTCGAAATCGAACCGGAGGTCGCCGTCGTCGCCGTCGATTTTGATGTTTCCGCGGGCACGAACATAGGATGGCCCTCCCGCGGCGGGGATGGGAGCGTTGGAGGATGCACACTGGGAGAAGTAGCCAGCGCCGGCAGTGTCGGAGGACGCACATGCGGAGCCAAAGCCAGCCTGCGAAGCCGAGGTCATCCTCGAAATCGAACCCGAGGCCACCGTCGATTTCGATGTTTTCATGGCCACGGACTTGTGACGGCCCTCCCGTGGAGCACTGGGAGCGTCGGATGACACACACGCGGAGCCGAGGCCAGCACCGGCAGTGTCGAAGGAAGCGCAAGCGGTGCCGGACCCAGCACCGGCGAACGCGGAGCTGAAGCCAGCGCCGACGACGTCGAGGTCATCCTCGAAATTAATCCCGAGATCGCCCCCGCCGCCGTCCATTCGGGAAAATATTATTTTTGTTCTCGTCTTCGCCCCGTCGGTGCCCGCCCTCTTTTATTTCTGCAAATAAAATCATATTAAGAGGTCTATCATGAAGAACAAAAATAAAAAAATCACCCATGGCAAGCATTAGCTTCAGATTGCTCATTGGCACTGGCTACAGTTGCAGTTACCCCTGCATTTGGGGCATTCCCACAGGTGCCCTTCTTCAACGCCTCGTTTGCTATCGAAGGGTACCTGTTAAACTAAGAGAACATCAACAAATAACCATAACAAGATTGCCTACCACGGGCTCTAAGGAAAAAGCAGAGAGGAATTATTTTACCTGTTATGTATGCAATTCTTGCAATATCTCCTGTTTTTCTATGATGGCACTGAGGAATAGAAACATAGGGAGCAATGAAATGAAAGATCCTATTTTTACAGAAACGATAGGACTCTACTGCATACTTTATACTCCCTTCGTTCCTTGATGTAAGGTGTATAGTTAAAAAAATCAAAACTTTTATAACTTTGATCAAATGCATAGTTAAAAATATCAACATCTATGATATTTAAGAAATATAATATAAAAATACATTTCAAGGTGAGTTTGATGATACCCTTTTTATATAATTAATATAAATATATTTATCTACAAATTTGGTCAAAGTTGAATAAGTTTGACTTTTTTTTTAAAACTATACACCTTATAATTAGGAATGAAGGGAGTATTATTTTGTTTATATTACGATGGATACGCCTCCGTGCCGAGGACTGATACAGCAAATTCGAGGTTGTTTGGATAGGTTGAATGTACAGAACACTGGGTGCCCGGACTTCCGACCTGCCCGGGACGACACTACTTTTTTTCAATTAACAACAATTATCTATGTTACACAACAATAATCAAAATATGTGGGATCCATATAATTAAGGACCGGCATAGACATCAATATTTAGCACTCATAAAATAATGACCCGGCATCTCCACTGCCGTTAGATCTAGCACGATACATCGAGTCAGTATTGCTTTTATCATTGCAACAAAGGTGATGATACACAACTCTTTCCAACAAATCTCATATATGTAGAAACCATTTGTAGCATAGATGATGATGTTACAATTTTTGTTCCTCATCGAGCTGGCAAACAGTCTATCGGAAGTTTCCCCAACCATGGCCATGGGAATGCCCTTCCTATGCGGGGATGGGGGCCTCGGGGGACCCGGATCCCGCACCGACGGCATCAAGGTTGTCATCGAAATTGAAGCGGAGATCGCCGTCGATTTCGATGTTGCCACGACAACAGTCATTGGACGGCCCTCCCGCATCGCGGATGGGAGCGTCGAAGGACGCGTGTGGGGGGAAGTAGCCAGCGCAAGCAGCATCGGAGGACGCGCACACAAAGACGAAACCCGCATTGTCAGCGTCGAGGTCATCCTCGAAATCTAACTGGAGGTCACCGTCGTCGCAATCGATTTTGATGTTTCCGCAGGCACGGACATAGGACGACCCTGCCGCGGCGGGGATGGGAGCATTGGAGGACGCGCACGGGAAGGAGTAGCCAGCGCCGGCGGTGTCGAAGGATGTGCAAGTGGAGCCGAAGCTAGCATGGGCGCACGCGGAGCCAAAGCCAGCGCCGATGATGACGTCTAGGTCATCCTCGAAATCGAACAGGAGGTCGTCGTCGTCGCCGTCGATTTCGATGTTTTCGCTGCCACGGACACTAACGGCCCTCCCGCGGCGGGGATGGGAGCGTCAGAGGATGCGCAAGGGGAGAAGTAGCCAGCGTCGGTGGATTCGAAGGACGCGCAAGCGGAGCCCAAGCCAGCACCAGCGACGTCGATGTCATCCTCAAAATCTAACAGAAGGTCGATTTCGATGTTTCTCTGCGGCCACGGGCATGGAATGGCCATCCCGCCGGAGCACCGGATGGAGCTGTACGCGAAAATGGCCCCCTCGTAAAGGAGGCCCATGCCGCACACATTGCGGTGGACTTGCCTTCAGATAGTCCAGATCCGAAGGTGCCGGATCACATGGAGGTCAAGGAGGACGAGGAGGACCACATGTGGATGGAGGAGGAGGAGCTCACCCAATCGAAGGAGGTGGGGGTTCTCATGAGGGAGGACACTCTCGTGCTCGCCCACACGGATGAGCTGATCGAGCAAGCTATCCTCGAGTCCATCCACTCAGATTTGTAGGTGGAAATGAACCGATGTTTCCACCAACAGGCTAGCGCGAAGCGGAACGAGGTCCTTGCGGAAATGGAGTTGCAGGAGGAGGAGGAGGAGGAGGAGGAGGCACCGCCGTCTTGTCCGGCTGCCAACTTCATAGACATATCTAACGATGACTAGTTTAGTAGCAGAATTTTACGTAGATCATGTTGCATACTTTTATATGAAAATGAAATTACGGATATGAGGAGAATGATTGTGAGTTATGAAAAATCAGGGTAGTTTCTGACGCTGTTCATAGATGTTTAAGAACTTAAATTTGATATCTGTGTTTGTAGATTTTTTTTTTTGGAAAAGGATGTGTTTGTAGATTCTCTTATAGTTGAACACGGAATTTTCTTGTCCATGTCCGGTTCCGCACATGTGTATGCACTAGGAAACATGCCCGTGCCTTGCGACGGAAGAAAAAAATTGTATGCCCCTAGCTAATAACTATCGTTCAATCGTTGTACCTCACATGTGTTGTCATTTATCCTCCTTTTCGTCCTCTTCGACAATGACCACGATATCAACCTAATAGGTGTCCTGATCCATCTCAAGATGATGATCTAAAAATAAAATCGATGAAAATCGAAAGTGCATGCATGTAAAAATAATTTGAAACTTTTAAAAATGTTTTCAAATGTATTTTAAAAAAGTGTGATTAAGTAAATGTTTATCAAAGATCCAGAAATATGACCCATTATGAAATTTCAAAATTTGGGATGTCATCACTTCAAATATTAATTATTTAAGCATAAATGCAATTAAATTTCAAAATAAATAAATATTAATATGAGAGAGAGTTTCACATTATGAAATTTCCAAAATTTTAAAATACTCTTAAAATAATAGTAGGAGGTGCTATATATTTTTGATAAAAAAACAAATACCCTATCCGATCTATCACAACTAAATATAAAAAAATTATCCACTAAACCTCACGATTTAAAAGCGATTTTTTGGTATAAAATAAAATTATGAATTACCTCACATTTTAATTTTTTATACGACAATTATTTTTATGAATGCACATATGTTGGTGCTATCATTATTTTAGGTTTAGTTAATAGTGATGTCTAGACTCACTCCATTCAATGTTGTTTCGTTTCACATCGTCTCGCCGGTATATTTTGAACGTAATAAAATAATAAAAAACACTTATTTTTATATTTTCATTATTTTTCATAGTTTTTACTCTAAAAATAATTATTTCAAAAAAGAATTAATAAATAAATTATAAAATGTATGGTCCTCATTTTTATTCACATCGCCTCGCTATCTATAGGCTTCATAAAAAACATCATTTTTATTCACCCTGCTAAACACAATAGTCATAACTGGTCCAATAAACTTAATATATAGGACCACAATAATTTATGAGCACTTTTCTAATACAAAAAGTCTCATCTATACCTAAAAAATGAAATGCTCATCAATTAGTGTTGTCTTTTTTTCAAATAGGTGTTTTTTCATGTTTTCTAGAATATGTGTTAAACATTTTTCAAACACACGTTGAACGATTTCTTTGATGATACAAAATATTTTCTTTAACTCGGTGAATATTTGTGTTTACGTCCTATGAACATTTTAAGGAAATGTTTATAAATATATTATTTGAAACACGATATTTATTTAAATGTCATTTATATCAAAATTATTTGAATATCTTTGTATATTGTATAATACTCCCATTTAAAAATATGTGTTGTTTTGGTAGGCTAAAATAGAGGTAGTACTTTAGAAGAATGTGACATGCATTTTTGCGAATATTCTAAAACAGGAAAACAATATGGGATCGTATTTTTACATTTTTTTCAAATATTATGGAAATTTCTCTAAACATGGGAATATTTTTTATGTACATGTTTTTCTATGTAATTAACATTTTCTAATATTGTTTGAACATTATTTTAACACCCCATATTATTATTTTTCACAATATCATGAAAATATCTTTAAAATTATTGAAAAGTGAATTACATAGAATATTTTGTATGCCATTAAGATTTTTTTAAAAGTTGCTTAAAATTACATAACCATCTTTCTAACACTTTGACATTTTTATTCTTAATGGGCCGGATTTTTTGGGCCAGTATTATTGTCAGGAGCTCAGCTTAGCTTATTGGGCCAGAGACGAGCCAGCCAGAGGAGTGAATGAACGCCTGCCTGCGAAACATAAGCAACGAATCGTTTTTTTTTTTTTCGCTGGATATATAGGACTGCGGGTTAATTCATATAAAAGAGAAGAGTTTTTTTTGCAAAATTTAGAAAACGGACTAAAAAATCCACCTCCCTTCATTATTAGGTATAGATGTGCTCGAGTAGGTTTCGAATCAATCACCAAACCATGGGTAGCATGTGTTGAGGATAACTAATTGAAGAGTACTCGTTCGCAGCTCGTTTAACGAATAGGGCCACGTGTTGTGCTCACAGCGATCCTTCAAGATTTTATTTTTATTTTTTTGTACGTGTTTTTTATGTTTAAAATTGGTTTTTTCGATGACTTTTTTGACTTTCTTGATTTTCGCACATTTTTTCTATACGTTTTGGTGAAAACGAAATTAAAAAAATTCAAAAAAAAGGCACAAGTCGTGCCTCAAAAAAGAAGGCATGAGTCGTGCCTCGTGCCTATGCGAGAGGCACTATCGTGCCTCAAAGAAAGGCATAATCATGGCTCCGCGAGAGGCACTATCGTGCCTTCCGTAAAAAGACATTATCGTGCCTCTAAACAGAAAAAACGAAAAAAATGCTCCAGAACGCTCCACTTGGTGTGCGCGTGATTCCGGCATGTGTTCGTGATGTATACATGTACCCTTGCACCCTTGTAAAGAACTTTGTAAAAGAAATATACTACTATAACGCATCGTTTTCGTGTCCGCGTGTGTTTAGGTTTGTAGTCCATACTGCTTATCAAGTTTGGGACAGAAACCAAGACATCCACGGTCGTTCGTCGTCTTCGACATCATAGCCGTCTTGCCGGAAAGTACTCGGCCAACAGCCCAACAGCGAGAGCTGAAGAAGCCGCCGCCAAAGCTACGTATTAACTGTCGAATAGGCTGATTAATTTGGGCGCAGGATGCCGAAGCGGCGGGCCGTCGTTAAGCCGCAGCACCTTTATCTTGTCTTGGATGACTGGCCATGGGGATACAGTATCCGCAAGATTGATTTGTCAATTGGCCAAACTGGTCAGCCAAACGCCGGCATGCATAGAGCCATAGACTTCCATCCGCCTTGTTTCGCTTGCAGGGACGTCGCGGCGATCCCAGGTCCATCATTGGTGCTTTGGACAACATGATTTTGGCTATGCCGCCCTTGGACGCCGGGCACGGGGTGAACAGCTTGGGTCTGCACAGCGGCGCCGCAATTGACATCCATGCTCGGACCTTCATGAATGGACCATGGCAGGATGTGGATGTTGTCAGCCCAATCGGCATTAGGGCTGGTGGCAAGCTCTTTCTTCTTGGCGGTAGCTCCTTCCGGATGCTCTTCCCGGCGTCTGATGATGCCTACATCCGTAACTTGGTGTGGGCGTGGTCTGAGCTCCCAAAGCTAATCTTTCAGCGCCAACTTGTCACCTTCAGCGCCAACTACAGCGTGCCTCAAGGAGTTACTAATTCAATGTTTGAGTATCCTGTGGCATTCTGGATGTAATTAAGAACCATGATATGTACATTTGTCTCACAATAATATTTGCTTGATGTAAACCCAGCAGGCATGACATGCGTGAGGTAATTATCGTTTGCATGGACAGCAAACCTTGTGTGATCTTTGGAGAACTGAGACTGATGTTATCTGTGACTCCTACAATATGTTTTTCTTTTTCTTTCAATAAACTGTTTTTATTACTATGAATTTTTCTGAGCTTTTCTGTCTCAAAGTTCTTGATTTTCCATAAGTAAGCATGAGATTATGGACATGTTGTTCTATCCGGCGGGAGGAAGTAAATTGCCAAAAACCACCACAGCTACGTCAAGTGCGAAAACCACCGTTGTCTTAACCATTTGCAAAAAAACACCGAACATTTGCAAAAAGTACTAAAAACAAACTTCATCGCTTTTGACACTAAAACTAACAACGGAGCCCATCCGTCAAGGTTACTTAAGAGGAAAGTCAACCCCACGTGTCACAACAGCCATTTTCACGGTCAAATGTAACGGGGTTAAATTTCATGTTAAGTGATCCTGGCGGATGGGCCACACTGTCAGTTTTAGTGTAAATGCAATGAAGTTTGTTTTAGTCTTTTTTGCATTGCTGTTAATGAATGTTATATGTTTTTTTTGCAAACTGTTAAGAAAATAATGGGTTTTCGCACTCGACGATATAATTGTGGAGGTTTTTGGAAATTTACTCGGCTGGAGGAGGTTGGTGGTGACCAGCATCAACATCAGCCACCAATAATCCTCATAAATTCATGGCTCTTCCGCTCAACCACCTGTGGGTGATGAACTGTTGATGACAATGTCGACGCACTTGGCCTCATGCATCTCTAGTAAAGGAGCTGACCGACGATGCACAAGCTCAACCGGGAGTACAATGGCACAATCATCACGGCGGAGCATGGCACAGTGGGTCCGTGGGAAGGGCTTGTCTCGTTGGGCGGCTAGGGAAACATCGCGCCATGGACGGGTAGGTTGGCAGGTGCTTCTATGGAGGGATCGCTGGATCCCGGGCATGGCGCTCTGTTCATCAAGGTTGTACCCACCAGAGCACAGAACAAGGGATCGCTCTGGAAGGCCGTGAATTTCCAAGATTGGACTGCCGATATTCAGGGCACTTTACCCTTCATGGTGCTCATATACAATTGGCGCATGGGAAGTTCGAGGACACTAAGGAGCCCCAGGACAAATTCCTTCCGACAATGGATTAAAAAGTCCCGAGGGTCCCGGTACCCATCTATCTTGTTCGTCGGTTTTGCTTTGTACGGTTGGCGATTTGTACACTGTTCCGAAGCTTTTGCATGTATCAGTGACACACATAAACAGTAATCACCAGGATTCATGCCGGTAAAAGTAGCCACTTTCAATCTCTGCTCACGACACGAATCTCTAAATTCACTATGCTCCCTAAGAATGAAGCTCCCGGAATCAATTGAGGCTATCAATTTGGATTTTGGTCATTCTATTTTGACCCGGTCATCTCCTGTTCGCGTGGTGTGGACGGAAATCCGGGTTAGGTGGGCTCGTTTCATTCGTGAAAAGAAAAAGTAGCCCACTGCCGGACTGCCCGGTCGCTACGAGGAGTTTTCACTCGACGGGCAACTCGGATTATTTGTGATTGCGGCAGCGGCGCTGGAGTGACGACCCGGCGGCACCGGCACCGGAGTGACGACCCGGAAGCGGCAGCGGCAGTGGCAGAAACGATACTGGAGGAACGACCCGCCGGCGATGACTCTCTAGAGCGTGGAGTACTCCCCTTCCCCCCCCCCCCCCCCCCCCCCCCCCCCCCCCGTGCGGTAGTGACCCGAAGAGGACGTGGGAGATGCATCGGTCCGGGCGTGCTCGACGCCGACAATGACCTTATCCGGCGTCTGTATCCACCCTATGCAGTCTTCTCGCCGGTAAGACCGCCATCCTACTCTTCTTCCCCTCTTTTCCTCCATTAATTTCTGAATTTCTAGGGTTAGGGTTATTGGTTTTTGGGAGCGGTGCAGGGGAAAGGAAAAATTATGAGGAACTTTCTTATTGTTTGCAGGGAATCCGGTGATGGAGGTCATGCTGGGCAGTGGGATCAATTCAAGAAGGAGGTGGAGATCATGGATGAGGGAAAAAGAAAGTCATGTGGATGAAACAGATGAAGAAGAGGAGCTTTCTGTTCTGAGTTGGATGTGTAGGTGGGAGGAAGGGATGGGTTGTTCATCTGGTCAGAATAGATGGGCAGCACCGTGGCGGCTCTCCGTGTGCGCCGTCAGCTATTCGATTCCTCATGGAGGGAGAGAGGCCGACTAGGGGGGTTTGCGTGTTGAGCACCATTCTATTCGCGGTGGCGTGCTGGGTTCCCTTTGCAATTGCTGCTGGGGGAGGCGGGTGATGTGACCCTGTGCGGAGCTTCCGCCTCTTGCTTGTGGGCGATAACTGGGATGAGGAGCTTTTGAGGCGCAAGACGGACGTCGTGGAAGGAGCAACCCTGGGGATGCTGCCAGTTCCTACACGAGGACGGTGGAGTGGACATGTCGGGCCTCGCTCCTTGCAGGGTGGATGTCGCCGCATTTTTTTCCGATTGCCCCATCATGATGCAACGACGTTGACTAGCCGTCGTCTCCCTCCCAGCAGATGATGACTATGTGAAAACCAGCAATCTTTCCTATTATCTGGGGTATGTACGTTCTCTTCCCCTCCTCTATTATTCCATTATTTCCTTCTAGCAATTGTGTTACTTCTTGGGCACCAAATTGACTAACTGAGATACGTTACGTGTAGATTTATAAGATAGTACATAGTGGAGATGGTGGTGGGTAAGTGGGATTAACTGTGAGAGTTTAAGAAGGTTAATAAGTGCTATGTATATAATTTTTTTGGGTTGCAAGTGAATGATTTCTGTCCCTGTTGACTTCTTTGGGCATGTCAAAATCTGTTTGTGTTCTGAAGTGGACTAAATATGGCTTCCACTAGATTAACAACTAAAAACTGCAATTTCCTTTATTATATATATAACTAGGTGTGAGGGCACCACCTTTCGTTCATCGAAAGTCTAGATTCTAATCCAACGCAACAAAAATATGTAGTTACACGACTTGTGTTCTCTTGATTAAGCTTAGACACGAATTTCAGATAGAACTATCCAAATAATTTTGTTGATGTGGACTAACTTGGTGCTTGGAGGATAACTCTTCTAATGCTTTTAATTAGCATATAAATATAGCATGACAAATAATAACTAACGAATCATATCAGATACATCCTTATAGATTTATCTAATCAATATGTGTTGGAGTTCAGGTTGCCCAGTAGCTGATTGGTTCAAATACCAAAGTCATGCCATCATAGAACCATTCGTTTAGAGCCTGGAAACCCTCAATAAATTAATTACCAAAGTCATGCCATCATAGAACCATTCGTTTAGAGCCTGGAAACCCTCAATAAATTAATTTGTCCTTTTCTTCTTCTGATTTAACCACAGTTAAGTTCAAATTAGTCGAATATTTTATTTACTTCCTAGCAGAGTTATTTTTTTCTGGTTGGCAACAATATATGACTTTAGGATCTGTATATCATTTTCAAGATGCAAGTTTAATAGTTCATATATATATATATACATATGAATATGTTTCTAAAAATGATGTATTTATAGAGTTGTGATTTGTTTTTAATTATAGTGATATTATTTTCACTTCAATGGGTTTAGTAATCTGTTACATATCCATAAACTTTTTTTGTGATGAGTCAAAGTAGAAAAATTTAGTTGCACATATGTATGATGTCATCTATTTTTGATTAATTTAATCCGTTTTTTTAACTCCATACTCACGGTTAAACATTATAGATGTCCTATTTTTTTTACATTGAAGCACAAATGAATTTGTTATATCGGTTAAAGGACTATACCAACTTGAATGGTATATTTCCAACAATAATCTCATTTCTTAATTAGTCTTGGATTTACAGAGATTATTTCCCAGCCAATCATCAGTGCACGTAGTACTTATAAAATCATGTAAACATACATCATAGATGTTTTCCTCTCATTGCTGATCAAGTATTATCAAGGTAGGGGTATATTGTTATTAGTTGCCAAGGATGACCATAGTTGAATCTTGAATGTATATACTCAGATCTTGATAAATAACTTTCAAAGGATGATTAATTAGGGATATATGTATATGTAATACTCTCGGGATCCTAGCATTGCCGTTCTTCTTTTTTCGGAAAATAGCATTGTCTTTCTGAACGGACAAATTGCTGACTTGGTAGAGCCAGAAGATGATTGCCTGATCGGTTTTGATTAATAGCTCGTGTGCCTGGCATAAATTTGGTTGGGACCTGACGTTCTTGGATATCTCTTAATTCTACACGGCACCAGCTCCATGCATGTACTTCTGTAGCATGCCGAATTCTTTTTTAAAGGTGGCTGCAACACATCATGCATGCCTGTTTACGTACATGGGAGTGTGTATAAAATCATAATGGTATGCTACCTCCTGATACTTGTACCTTGCTTCAAAATATGTAAATCGAAAAGAAACTGAAGGAGAAAATGGCTAAACACAAACCCCAACCTTTGCAGAACTGTGACCCTTAAATCACGATGATAATAATATAATCCTGCAGGTTGGCTCTCAAAACATCTGAAAGAAAATGACTTAACAATTTCGTGTCTTTCTATATGATATGAGGAACACCCAAAGGAGAACTTCTCTAGGATTCACTTCTCGGATGTACGTGTTCTCCTATGAGACTCTGATGGAAAATATAGTTTGATCCATGGTGAAAGCTTTTCTTAGACTGAGATATATTCTCTTCTGGATTCATTTCTCATGATATATCACATAATATGGTGTTCATATAAGGAAGCACCTTCTGTTGGCTTATTTATTGTTCATTTTGTGCATTATTGTATCTCCATTCAGTTCTTGGCTAAGTTTTGGAAATTATTTGAAGATGACATGTAAATATTGACGGTAGCACATTCTTAATTGTATCTAGGATCAAAATTCTAGGACCTTCCATGACTCCTTGACTTTGCACATGCTATGTTATGGCTCCTCTCAATAGCAACGTTCTATGGGCATGCTCCACCTTCTAGGATGCTCCTTGGACTGTAACTTTAAAATCTTTGACTTCGCACATGATATGTTATGGCTTCTCTCAGTAGCAACTCTTCTATGGGCATGCTCCACCTCCTAGGGTGCTCCTTTGACTAATGTTGTGATCTGTATTATTGCTTTCATTTTAACTTAGAATTTCTTCCAATTTTTTTATTGTAACTTAAAATAAGGAGAACAAATATATTTGCATTTGTGCAGATAGCACTATCTTGTGCTGTTAAGCATGGAGTCTACATTATTTTTAATGAGCTTTTGGTGTTGCACCAAGTTGACTTTGCAGTACATGTGGTGAGATCATCCCCTTACCCATGAAAAACCATAATACAAAAATGCTCTACTTCATTTCCATGGCTAGCCGTCGAGTACACCTGATAGAACTTCTTGCTAAAACTTTTCATCCCAAGTTGTATTTTTTGCCCAAATTATCATGTCTGGATCTAGCTTAGAATTAAAGCACGCAGAAATACATCTGATTGAATTTTATACATGTTTTATTTATGAAGGTGCTCTTAATCGACAAGGGTATTTCTTTCATGTGAAATCGCTTACCGAGATATTTTTGCAGGAAAACATCGATGATATGATTACGCTGATGCATTGAGGACATGGATGCTATCAAGTTATGGATATTCGAGAGGTCCTCCAATAAATTAACTTGAAGTAGCAGGGACTACTTCCATTCTTTTTTCCATGTGTGCATGGAGGTGAAATTCTTATTGGATATTTTGGCCCCCATTGTCGTGCTCCTTTCATCTATCAAACTAATGTATCATGAAGTAGTTGTTTGCTTCTGTCTTAATTAGTATTGTCCTATACTCCTATCAACGTCTCACACCAAGCAGCGGTAAAATTTTCTTGTAGTGATAATTTAGCTGATGCATCTCTTGTTGATTGGATTTTGTGTTAGCAAATGCAAGCTTTGGATTAAATGTATCCTACTATGACCTAAGGCTACGTCTCTCCAAGTGTATTATTTGATAACATACAGTTTCACATTTGAGTCCACTTAGGATACGAATTCTTCGTGCCCGATTTAATTTACCCCAACTTTTGAGAATGGAACCATTTTTATCTGAAACATTTATTTATGTCAAATATATCTCGATTTAAAAAAATATAACTTAAAACTCTGACTAATTATCCCTGATTGTCAATACTTTTTCTAATAGGTTATTTTTACAATATGTTAGTTTGCATCCTTCGTTTTTGCACTAGTGGACAGACCCCCATATTGTCCCGGTTCATAAGGGCCTTTGGTCCCGGTTTCACATCCGGGACCAATAACTCGGGATTAATGATGGTCCCGGTTGGCCCACGAACCGGGACCGAAGAGGCTCCACGTGGCCAGGCGCGCAGTGAGAGGGGAGGGGTCATTGGTCCCGGTTGATAGGAAGAACCGGGACCGAAGAGGGGTCATTGGTCCCGGTTGATAGGAAGAACCGGGACCGAAGAGGCTCCATTTTCTGATTTTTTCCATTTATTTATTTTATTTTCCATTTTATTATTTATTATTCATTATTCATTATTCTTAATCTAAGATCATTATGGTTAATCTCAAATCAAATTGACCTTCATGGTCAAACTTCCCCAAGGGTCACCCATCCTCACACTACTCTAGTCCCAGCACGCTTAACTTCTCAGTTTCATTCAACACCTACCCCAACTCGCTTAACAGACACTTGTTGATATATGTATCATATCAATCCTATTAAACCTTGTTTATGTCTAGGACCTTGTTGATGTCTATGTTGTGATGAAATTTTTAAAAAAAATTAAAACTTCCCGATCGGTTACCTATTATATTTTAAATGTTTTTAAATTATTATTTTGAAAAAATATATTTCTTTTATAATTTTGAACACACATTTTTCATTTTCGGAGTGACAAAAATGTGGTTTTTTGTGAAGATTCTACCAAATATTTGATGTAAACTTGAACCACTTTATTTTTGTAAAATACTGGACCATATTTTATTTACAATTGACCAAAGTTTCCATGTAATATGGTTTTTTTATATACCTCTTCTGAAAAATACAAATTGCCGCAGATTCAGCTGGAACGGGGTCAAATTTGAACTACATGTGCTTGATAGTTTGCTCTTTATTTTTTGAAAAAATTATTTCTAGATACACAAGTAGTCATTTCATCAGGGATCCACCAAGACTTTTGTAAGATTCCACCCCTATCTATTACCGGTCATGCCCTCCGTTTTGACCACTTTTTGAAATCGACAAAAATAATTCAAAAAAAATAAAAAAAATGTAAAACCTTCGCGTTGCATCCTAATTTATGTCTTAGTAACCATACAAAACAACAAACTTGGAATTAGGCAAATATCTTATAAAAGTCTTTTTAAAATGAGCTATCGAGTATGAAGATTCACGACTTTCAAGCCAAATGACCGATGTTACAGCTAGTTTGAAAGGATAGTTTTCCCAAATGATCTCAAATTTTGCACATGTGTGTATATTATACTCGCCAGAGCATTGGTCCCGGTTGGTGGCAAAAACCGGGACCGTTGCCCCAGTTGAACCGGAACCAATGCCATATCCAGACGAACCGGGACCGTTGCCCGGCATTGGTCCCGGTTCTGTAATGAACCAGGAGCGATGCCTCTTTTGGGCTGGACGAAAGGGGGGTTTGTCTACTAGTGTTGGGCTTCCTCAAGATAAAATCATTAGTACTATTTGATTGACATGTGATTTGAATTTAGTAAATACTTTCGTAAGAGACCTTCCGTGATGACTTTCATGTGCTCTCTCGGTTTCAACAGAGGCTATTTTGTTTCCGTGCTATACCACCATTATTGAGTGAGCTAAATATACTTATTAAGACATTTTCTTCCAAGGGCAATTTTTTTTCCTTGGGATCCTAAACCAGGGTTAGTATCGTGCTCATGAGAGCATCTCCAATAGTTTGTATGTAGGTGTTGTTGGTCAATTGTCCATGTCATCAACCAACAAGCTATCATACAAGTACTTCAATGGGTTGTATGTAAGTCATCTAATAAAAAATAAAAAATAAATATAGTTGCTCTCTAGTCTACCTTGGAGCTTGTGCAAGAGGTGTTGGTTAATCTACATACTACTTTGCTCTCTCACCTCATTTATTGCATGCCACATCATCTTTAGATCCTAGGTGGCAAATTAACCAACACCTATCTTACAACCATTGGAGATGCCCTGAGAAGTGTGGCACACAGAACAATAATATGCACTTTTTAGGCTTAAACATTTTACCATCTTGGAATCGGCTGTACTAGATTATTTTAGGGACAGTTAAAACTGTTGTATAATCGTCTATACATCATTCATGTAGTTGGACCAGCATGTGTGTGCTTTCCCTTTGAATTAACATGTCAACAATTCAGATCATAGCCGTGCTATTACAATGAAAATACATGTGTATCAGGCCACTCAGGAAACTGTTCAACCAAGAAAACTAGAACACTGGGAAAGAGGTTAACAAAACCACCATGTTGTGGCCTTATAATGAATGTGCGACATGCAAACTGAGGCGAGTGACCATTTAGTTTGATTTAGCACTTGCGTATTTCACAAAAATGTCAGATTCTTCGTAGACATCTTCGACGTCTTTTAGTTGTTCAGAACTTCTTGCTCAGTTCATTTTGCTAATTAATATGTTAAGTAAACATATTGTTTATAGGCAATTTTGATTTGTCTTAGTCCAAGTTAGTTGTGGTTGCTTAGTATTAAAATTCCACAAAACTAGGCATAGGTTTTCAAATGTTATTTATGTCTGCATAGTCTTCAATGGATCTGTCTTTAGGTCTTCCATATATAAAATTTGCTTTTGGTTAGTGCTCATTGGATAAGATTCATTGTGGCATTGCATAATTTATCCCATGCCATTGACCCTATTAATTTTTCATCACTTTAAGTAGATTTCTTTACATTTATATGATTTCTTAAGTTCATTGTCTTGCATTTTCATTTTTTATTGCATCGAAGAGAAGTGTACGGGATGCATCAACGACCTATCAAAGTGCCCCACCCACCATCATGCTAGAGAAGAGGAATAGATTACACCGTTACGATTTTAATTACGATTTTAACTGACTTCATAACCCCATTTTTGCTTTTGATTTTAACTGACTGCATGACCCTATCTCTGCTTTTAAGGAACTACATAACCAGTCTAAAGTAAATAACCATCACGAAGGACAAATTTTGTATTCTCAATTACCACGCTTATTGAAAATCACCTCTGTCA
Source organism: Bromus sterilis (assembly GCA_950022295.1). NCBI lineage: Eukaryota > Viridiplantae > Streptophyta > Magnoliopsida > Poales > Poaceae > Bromus > Bromus sterilis. The sequence goes on along the minus strand of OX465599.1, from coordinate 272,892,145 downwards.
AAGTAAACAATGGTTTAAACACTTTCTTTTGGCTAGATAGCTGGCTCACCTTCTTACTCTCTGTAGACTTTTCAAACCTCTTTGTCCAACCCCACCAATATTAACACCTTCGTTTTCTCAATTATGCAAAATGGATTACCTTATAACATGATGAATTGTCTCACCCATGTTTTCTTGATTAGTTGGATTTGGTGCTTTTTTCTTTGCAGGGTGGCGGAATTGGGGATGGCTCCAACCGACACACTCGGGAAGCCTTCGACCTTGCTTATGACATCATCGTGACCTAAGATATTTTGGTGGCCAAAGCCAACCTCATGTAGCGTTCAAGATTACCTAACGAGATTAATATCTTCGGTTGGCTCATGTTGAAAAACAAACCCAACACGGCGGTGAACTTGCATAAACAAAACCATTGACTCTACTATTCGCCTCCACTATGATGCCTTGCTTGCAGATTCCATGCACATCTTCAATGCATGTCTAGGACCATCTCATCCTCCCTCGATCAGTCTCCATCTATGGTATTTGGGCATCCCATTGATGACCCACAACCGTAAGGGATCTATTGCAGCGTTTTCGATAAGTAAGAGTGTCGAACCCAACGAGGAGCGAAAGGTATTGATAAGTGATTTTGGACAAGGAATAACTGCAAGCACTGAAAGATAACTTTTTAGGGATTTTTGATATAAGCAACAATAAGGCAAAAGCAAGAAAAGTAAATGGTGCTGAGGAGCAGCAGGTGGCCCAATCCTTTTGAGCAAAGGATAAGCCTGACAACTGAACTTATAAAGACTAAAACGTTCTTGAGGACACATGGAGAGGTAGTCATGCGCTTTCGCCATATTCCGCATTGATAACATGTTTTGTGTTGATAAGTTTTGAGTGGGTGGATCTATGCTAGCACACCTTCTAGACTAAGATAAGTGTACTCTTATGATTAAACATCTTGCAAGCATCCGCAAATACAAGATAGAAATTAAGGCAAAGCATAGGATGCCTATGCATAGGAAGTGGGTTAGGCTTAAATGTGTTTCATATTTGTTTCTTGATGCTCTCTTTTGCTTCAAATTCTTATTCTTATGAGATCACCTTTTACAATCTTTAAGCCTAGCTAATGGCTTTAAAGAAGCGCTTTCGGGAGGCAGCCCGCAAAGAATTTAGGAGTTTTCTCTTTGCTTTTGTTGTGTCTTGATGATTTTTACTACTGTAGCAACATCATTGTATCTTTACTTTTCAGCTTTGTGCCAAGTTATAGCCTCTTACGGCAAGTGAAGTAAAAGTTGTGACATGCTGTCCAGAAAACAGATTCTGTCCTCGTGACCAGAAAAATTCCAGAAAAATCCCAGTTCATCTTTATGAGCTGAATGTTTTACAAAGTATGCTCTATACAATTACCAAACTTCCGTATGTTCTGAGTTTTTTTATTTGAGTTGTAGAAGTGCCCCTAAAAAATTCTTTACTATCTGTTGTTCTGTTTTTCTCAGATTCTGCCATTGTCTCTCCTTACTTTTGCAAACCTTAAGCTTGCTTTTTCTTTGCAAAAACTTTTTGGAACTCTTGAGAAACAGTAGCTCTTCAAGATTATCTTTATATGCAGTGGAGAAAATATATATTTATTAAGGGTACTAACCTCTCTAATCAGCTTATGATGAGTTATGTATGAAGGGAGTTTTCAAATGTGCGTTGGAAGATGATGAAAGAAGATCCAGGAGTGTCAAGCGCTCAATCTTGGGGATGCCCCCGTGCATCCCCAATAAATATTCAAGGAGACTCAAGCGTCTAAGTTTGGGGATGCCCCCCGTGCATCTCCTTCTCCATCAACCATCGTCAAATCGTCCTTCGTCTCACTATATTTTTATCACTTCATGTGTTATGTGCTATGCTTGGAGCGTCTCGCTCTTAGATTTTGTTTTTAGTTTTATTTAGCTTTGCTTGCTGTTCATAACAAGTTAGATACCGTCTTACTTTGTGTGGGAGAGAAACACGCTCCACTTTCAAAATCTAGAACACATCATAGGATTTTTCCTGCCTATCTTTTTGCTGTTGTGTGTTCTTTATCTTTTCATAGCTACTGCCATGTTTAGTTTTAGTCTTAGTTTGTCTTTAGCAAGAGCTTTGGCTTTTGTTTAGTTTGTTTCTGCAACTCTTTTTAGTTTTCATGTTTATCTTGTTAAGAGAGTTGGTTGTTGCACTGAGTTATGTTTTGTCTTGAAAGTAGGTAATTGAGGTTGCTATTTAATTTTAGTAGTAGCTTGCAATAGTTTTGAGGCATTGTTGTGAGTAATGTTTGGACTTTTGGTGTCAAGAGCTCTTGCCTATTAGTGATAGGTGTCGTATTTTGGGCAATCCGTGTTTATTTTCAAAACCTACAAAACTAGTTGAGAACTCTAGCTACTAGATAGATCACTACTCTTCTGAGGAGTCGAATATTAGAGTACACTCACGTACCATGAGTCGAGGATGCGCAAGGATAACCAAACCCCCATACACTCCTCCTCGGGGTACTTGTCTCTTTGTGAACCTCCTCATTAGATTGAGAGTTACCGATAATAAGTGCATGAGTTCTTCGGACTAATGTAAGTATTGAGAGTTGACACTTCCACCTTCCCATATTTTGCTAGCCTTTCCCGTGCCGTGCATTGCCTTCTTCTCACTCCGAGAGTTGGTGTCCACCTTCGCCGGTACATCCAAACCCTTGGCATGATACACTCTGTCATCATAAGCCTCCCTTTATCCTTCCTCAAAATAGCCACCATACCTACCTATCAAGGCATTTCCATAGCCTTTCAGAGTTACATTGCCATGCAACTTCCACCTCTTCATGACTTGATCTTCATGTCATACATGTTCCTGCTACACTAGCAGCGACACACATTGCATACATCATGATAGTTACATCTTCTTTATGATTTTGAGTACCTTGTAAAGTGTGAAAGATCTCCTTTACCTTCTTGTAAAATAGAGTGTTGCCCTTAAGTGAGGAAAAGATCCCAAAGTGGACACATTAAAAGATCCCAAAGAGGACAAATGAGAGTTAACTAGAAAGAGTCATCGAGGCCACCAAAAAAATACAAAAAAATAGAAAAAAGAGAAAAAGAAATAAAAAGAGAGAAAGGGGCAACACTACTATCCTTTTGAGAGATCCACAGTAGTACTCCTTTTATATCCTTGTACTCCATAGAGATGATCTTTATGCATATAGTTTGGAGAGCTTCTTAGCTCGTATGTGCATCCATTGCATGGCAATCCCTACTCCTCACATCATATCTATCATTTGGCATCTGTTACCTATGATTGTCCTCATTGATGTGAGTCTTTCTCATCCTTTTTGTCTTCCTCCTCCACCATATTTCTCTCTTTGCCATGCTAAGTGTCAACTCTCGTGCTTACGCTCATCCATTGCATGAGTGCTCAAAATATCGAAAAGGAGTGGATCAAATTGACTTGTACCTGGCTAGTGGTCTGGGGACGAGTCAAGATAAGATTCCAAAGAGGACCAAGTGTGAAACTTTAGTAGATTGAGTTCTCAACAAAAATACTTTTTTCTCGTATTCCCTATTCTCCTTTCTTGCACGCAAACACCATTTGGAGACATTTGAGTCACGGACAGCGAGAGCTCTTGCACCTTTTGTTCTTTTGTTACTTATTTCAATGCTAATATAGACTCTTGCCTGTTATGACTTGAATTGAATCTCTGACCTTGATTGCTTTACTTTTCAAAGTTCTTTTATGGTTGCTAGCATGTCACCACATAAATTATGCTTGTTATCATTTACCTACTCGAGGACGAGCAGGAATTAAGCTTGGGGATGTTGATACGTCCAAAACGTATCGATAATTTCTGCTTGCTCCATGCATGTTTTGTGTGATATTTCTATGATCTAGATACACTTTCATACATTTTTGATCATATTTGGACTAACCTATTAACTCAGTGCACCCCAGTGCCAGTTCCTGTTTTCTGCTATTTTTCTATTTCAGTTTTCCCCCATATAAGAAGTGCCAGAAAAATTCGGGAAAATTCAGATAAAAAATCAGCGTGACGGAAGCTTCGAGAAAAGCCCGGGAGGGGCCAGAGGGGGGCCAGGGGGGCCCAGGCGGCCACCCGGCGCGGCCCCACCCCTGGCCGCGCCAAGGGGGCGCCTGGGGCCCCTGGTCCACCTCTGGCTGCCCCCCTTCGGCTATTTATCCCCCGTCATGGGAAAATTCCAGAAGAAGAACCATATTCCGCGAACTTGCCTCTGTTCCGCCGCCGCCGCGCTTCCAAGATCGGGAGCACCAGAAGACCTCTTCCCGGCACCCTGCCGGAGGGAGGATTGACCTCCGGGAGTCTCCTCTCCACCATGGATTCTCCCCGGATGTCTTGTGAGTAGTTTTCCTTGGACCATGGGTTCGTGATCAGTAGCTATGTGATGTTCTCCTCACCTCTTTGATCTTCATTGTTTAGACCTCGTGAGCTGCCCTACATGATCGAGGCACCTTTGTAATATTTCTGCTATTGCTATGTTGAGTTTGATCGGATCTGATGGATTATGAGATTATGTTCAGATTGTGATAGAGTAATATATTTGGTTTTTATCTCTTATATTTTTGTTCCTAAGTAATTCTTGCATGCTCTTTGTTGCTGTTTATTGCTTTGGCCAAGTAGTAGGTAGTGACTCCAAGAGGGAGCGTTGTGCTAGATTGTGGGTTCATGCGTCCCCGATGACATGCTTGAGTGACAGAAACATGAGTCTAGGGGATGTGCTGTTGCCACAAGGGGGAAAACAACGTTGCTTGTAACCGCGGTTACAAGGATTGTTTACTTTACGCAAATTTCTTTTTAATGCAGTTGTCTGTTGCTTTGGGTTTACACTTTGGGTGGGGCTCGCAACTTAATACCAGCGAGGTGTTCTGGATAGATATCTCAAGGTGGATGATTAGTAGTAGATGCAGATGGATTTCGTTCTACTTACCTTGGCGTACTACCTGTGCTTTTGAACCTCTTCCTTTCTTTTGTAGCATAGTTAGCATTGCGGTGCGTTCTTAATCCTGTCAATTGCCTTTCTGTAATTTTTTTACCTCGCATAGCATTTTTATCGTCTTTTGGGAGAGAGACATCACGAGCGAACATCACGTATCCCGGTCCATATCCTCATTATTGTTTCCAAGCTATATTTACTTTTCAGCATTTACTTTCAAGTTGCTATCATTATCCCCTTGCGTTTTATCATTTGTGAACAACAAGACCGGATAGATTGACAACCTCTCTGAACTTCGTTGGGAGCAAAGTTATCTGTGTCTGTGTGCAGGTCCGCGTCAGTTGAGTCGCTGACACCTACTTATCATCTCTGGAGTCCTATTGGAGACAAAACTTGGTATCTTTACTGAGGGAAACTTGTTGCTGTACCGCATCACGCTTTCCACTTGGGGCCTACCAACGAAGGGCGAGAAGCCGTCATCAAGAGCAATTTCTGGCGCCGTTGCCGGGGACTCCGAGTGCTAAGATAGGGGAGTTGCACACTACCCTTTACCTTTGTTTTTTAGTCTTGTTAGTTTACCCTTCAGTTTTTATCTCAGTGTCCTTTATGAAAAACCACAAAAATAGTTGCTACCTTTTGCCTTTGTCTTGCTTTGCCTATTTATGCTATCCTCATCATGGGTGATGAACCACCCAAATATGGTAGGATGGACATGTTTCACTTGGATCGTCTTCGATCAATTTGTTCTCGCGCTAAAAACCCAACCGACTTGGTTGAGGGAAAATCATTGGATGAGCATGCTCATTATACGAGGCACCGCCTATCTCAGAATGGGAAACACTTATGGGATCAAATACATGTTTCTTATTGCCATGCTAAACTTTTGTGCCACATTTATGATTTTACTTGCTGTTCTAATATAGATCATAAACACCTCCCTTTCCAATGTGAGTTTAATGAAAATGAGATCTTATCTTCTTATGCTAAAGGTGTTTATGATTACTTTGATGTTGAAAAGATTGAAGAGTTTGTTGCTTTTAAAGGTGCCTATGAGATTGCTTCTTTGATTGAAAAATATCACGATACTATTTTCGAGTCTGAAAACTTTGCAGTTCTTGCTTATTGCTTTGAGAATTATACTTCCAATTCTTATATTGAGGGTTTTAAAAATAAAATGTTTGCTTCCCAAGAAGAGGCCAATTATTGCATTGAGGAGGAATCCCATGATTCCGAGGACTCACTTGAAATATCCCTTTCTGAAAATTTTGATACTTGCTTTGTTGATGGCCAAGATGCCACTATGGATGATGCTGACAAAAATGAACTCTCTATAGTTCCTTATGTTAAGCATGAAATTGTTGCTATTGCACCCACACTTGATTCTCCTATTATCCTTTTGAAATCTCCAACTCCGGAGAACTTTGCTCTTATCAAGGCTCAATGTGATGGGTTGCATTTATCTTATAATCCTACAGACCGTGTTGAAAACTATACATGTGTGCTTGCAGTTCATGAATAACATGATTTATGTGATAGTTATATTCTTGATGTTGTTCATGATACTACTGAAAATTATTTTGAGAGAGGGAAGTTTGGTTGTAGAAAATTCCATATTACTAAAACTCCTCTCTTTATGTTGAAAGTTTTGAAGATGTTCCTGTTCCACCTTTCTATGCATGTCACTTTGTGCTTCTTTGACTTATTTTCTTAAAATATTCCTATGCATTGGAAGTGGGTTAGGCTTAAATGTGTTTCATATTTGTTTCTTGATGCTCTCTTTTGCTTCAAATTCTTATTCTTATGAGAGCACCTTTTACAATCTTTAAGCCTAGCTAATGGCTTTAAAGAAGCGCTTTCGGGAGGCAGCACGCAACAAAGTTAGGAGTTTTATTTTTTCTTTTGTTGTCCCTTGATGATTGTTACTACTGTATAAACATCATTGTATCTTTACTTTTCAGCTTTGTGCCAAGTTATAGCCTCTTACGGCAAGTGAAGTAAAAGTTGTAACATGCTGTCCAGAAAACAGATTCTGTCCTCGTGACCAGAAAAATTCCAGAAAAATCCCAGTTCATCTTTTTGAGCTGAATGTTTTACACAGTATGCTCTATACAATTAAAAAACTTCCGTATGTTCTGAGTTTTTTTATTTGAGTTGCAGAAGTGCCCCTAAACAATTCTTTACTATCTGCTGTTCTGTTTTTCACAGATTCTGCCACGTTTTGTCTCTCCTTACTTTTGCAAACCTTAAGCTTGCTTTTTCTTTGCAAAAACTTTTTGGCACTCTTGAGAAACAGTAGCTCTTCAAGATTATCTTTATATGCAGTGGAGAAAAAATATATTTATTAAGGGTACTAACCTCTCTAATCAGCTTATGATGAGTTATGTATGAAGGGAGTTTTCAAGTGTGCGTTGGAAGATGATGAAAGAAGATCCAGGAGTGTCAAGCGCTCAAGCTTGGGGATGCCCCCGTGCATCCCCAATAAATATTCAAGGAGACTCAAGTATCTAAGCTTGGGGATGCCCCCCATGCATCCCCTTCTCCATCAACCATCATCAGTTCGTCCTTCGTCTCACTATATTTTTATCACTTCATGTGTTATGTGCTATGCTTGGAGCGTCTCGCTCTTAGGTTTTGTTTTTAGTTTTCTTTAGCTTTGCTTGCTGTTCATAACAAGTTAGATCCCGTCTTACTTTGTGTGGGAGAGAAACACGCTCCACTTTCAAAATCTAGAACACATCATAGGATTTTTCCTACCTATCTTTTTGCTGTTGTGTGTTCTTTATCTTTTCATAGCTACTGTCATGTTTAGTTTTAGTCTTAGTTTGTCTTTAGCAAGAGCTTTGGCTTTTGTTTAGTTTGTTGCTGCAACTCTTTTTAGTTTTCATGTTTATCTTGTTAAGAGAGTTGGTTGTTGCACTGAGTTATGTTTTGTCTTGAAAGTAGGTAATTGAGGTTGCTATTTAATTTTAGTAGTAGCTTGCAATAGTTTTGAGGCATTGTTGTGAGTAATGTTTGGACTTTTGGTGTCAAGAGCTCTTGCCTATTAGTGATAGGTGTCGTATTTTGGGCAATCCGTGTTTATTTTCAAAACCTACAAAACTAGTTGAGAACTCTAGCTACTAGATAGATCACTACTCTTCTGAGGAGTCAAATATTAGAGTACACTCACGTACCATGAGTCGAGGATGCGCAAGGATAACCAAACCCCCATACTCTCCTCCTCGGGGTACTTGTCTCTTTGTGAACCTCCTCATTAGATTGAGAGTTACCGATAATAAGTGCATGAGTTCTTCGGACTAATCTAAGTATTGAGAGTTGACACTTCCACCTTCCCATATTTTGCTAGCCTTTCCTGTGCCGTGCATTGCCTTCTTCTCACTCCGACAGTTGGTGTCCACCTTCGCCGGTACATCCAAACCCTTGGCATGATATGCTCTGTCATCATAAGCCTCCCTTTATCCTTTCTCAAAACAGCCACCATACCTACCTATCAAGGCATTTCCATAGCCTTTCCGAGTTACATTGCCATGCAACTTCCACCTCTTCATGACTTGATCTTCATGTCATACATGTTCCTGCTACACTGTCAGCGACACACATTGCATAAATCATGATAGTTAAATCTTCTTTATGATTTTGAGTACCTTGTAAAGTGTGAAAGATCTCCTTTACCTTCTTGTAAAATAGAGTGTTGCCCTTAAGTGAGGAAAAGATCCCAAAGTGGACACATTAAAAGATCCCAAAGAGGACAAATGAGAGTTAAATAGAAAGAGCCATCGAGGCCACCAAAAAAATACAAAAAAAATAGAAAAAAGAGAAAAAGAAATAAAAAGAGAGAAAGGGGCAACACTACTATCCTTTTGAGAGATCCACACTACTACTCCCTTTATATCCTTGTACTCCATAGAGATGATCTTTATGCATATAGTTTGGAGAGCTTCTTAGCTCGTATGTGCATCCATTGCATGGAAATCCCTACTTCTCACATCATATCTATCATTTGGCATCTCTTGCCTATGATTGTTCTCATTGATGTGAGTCTTTCTCATCCTTTTTGTCTTCCTCCTCCACCATATTTCTCTCTTTGCCATCCTAAGTGTCAACTCTCGTGCTTACGCTCATCCATTGCATGAGTGCTCAAAATATCGAAAAGGAGTGGATCAAATTTACTTGTATCTGGATAGTGGTGTGGGGATGAGTCAAGATAAGATTCCAAAGAGGACCAAGTGTGAAACTGTAACAGCCCAGTTTTCACAAAAATTAAAATTTTTGTTTTCGGTGTGAATTGTTTGATTGTCTGATTTGTTTGCGGTGTTTGCATCCCCGATTTATCGATCGGCGATTATTTTTCTCCCTCTTATCTCGTACCGGACGGAGACCTCGCCTTGCCACCCTGACACTCGACCTTGCGACACCGGGTTTCGCCCGATCACCGTCGCGAAAATCGCACGAGACCAGCCGCAGCCAACGGAACGAAAAACCCCGTTTAATAATTAAACGGGTTATTTTTATAGCATGCCGGAAATTGTTTTCGGAACGGTTCCAGCACGAGGTGAACGCCGCCGGCTCGACGCACTGATCGCGCAGTTCGAAGTTTTACCCTAATCGGAGGTACTGCGGACCCCCGGCGGTCAGAAACGTGAGCCCCGCGCGCGCGAGAGAAAAACCGGGGATGTTTTTGCAAACTGCCAGCCACTGGGGCTATATAAAGACCACCACACTCCCACCCATTTCTAGGGTTTCCCTAGCACAAAATAGGCAGCCACACCCCTGTTTTTGCCCCAAAATTTGCCCAATACCCCAATTTTTCGTAGCAGTTCCAGCCCAGCAGATCTGGACCGTCAGATCGCCCGATCTGACGGCCAGGAGAGCACCACGTCGCCCCTGGATCTCCTCTCTCCTCTCCACGCTGCCTCCACGCCCACGAGCCGCCGTCTCCCGCCCCCGCAGACCTCTCCCTCTTCCCGCGCCTCTCCTCCTCCTAGCCTCCCTCCATCTCCTCTCTCACCTCCGCCCGTTCTCCATGTGCAGGAGACGCCGCCATCGCGGGAGCACCGGCGAGCTCCCCGGTCTCCTCCAACCGCCGCCCGAAGCCCTCCGGCCAGATCCGGCGAGCAGCCAACCGGATCCGCCATCCCGCGCCCTCCTCTGGCGTCCTCGGCCTGTGCCGCCTCGCCACGTCGCCGGAGTCGGCCGGCCGGCGAGCCCACTGCGCCGCCACTGCCTGGCTCTCCTCGCTCGGGAGGAGCCCCTGCTCGCTGGGGAGCCAAGGCCCAGCCGGCCAGCGAGGCCCAGCTGGCCACCCCGCGGCCCAGGCCGCCTCCAGGCCAGTGGGCCGGCTCGTTTGGGTGAGGCCACCCTTTTTTTTATTTTTCTCTGTTATTTTTTTCCCCTGTTGCTAAAATCTGCTAAGTCCTTTATTATTATTGCTGCTGTTATGTTTTTGCACCGTAATTTCCCATTAAACGGTAGCTCCGATGAACGTGCCCCCAAAACGAAAGTTGCTCAGTTTTGTATGCTCTTTAATTCATCTTTTCTGAGCATTTTAATTTGAGGTCATCTTGATTGTGTAAATGTGTGCTAAAGTGGGCATCAGGCTGTTAAACTGCTACTTTTTCCTGGTAAGTGCTGCTGTTATTATTTTGTTGCAACTTTGCATGATGATTGTAACAAATCCATGAGGCCTATTGCATTGATTCTTTTTCCATTGTGTTAAGCATCATGTGTACTTCAATTCCATGATTTAACTTGTCATGTTTGGGTGCTTTAGCTGTATTAAATCTTGCTCAAAAGTAGCTTCCCTGCTGTTATTGTGCTGTTGTTGCTGAAACCGTTATTTTGTTGCAACTTCGGTCGACGAGTGTGTCGCGACCGTTTATCGGAATTGAGTGATTCCAATTGCATATTGTTAAGCATCATGTCTACTTTCATCCCATGTATTGCATTGTCATGATATGCTTACTGGTCATATAGATATTTAGCTCCAAAGTTGCTATGCCGCTGTTTTTGACAGCCACCTCTTTTTTCACTAAGTCTGTTACTTTGCGATGCCATGTTGTTTGTTTAATATCTTTTGATTCTTTATGCCTTTTTGCATGATTCTTTTTGCCATGCCTTTCATGTCATGTCTACTTTAATTCCATATCTTTTGTGAGCATGTTTGCAATGATTATCCTGTTTATGCATTGCTCTAAAGTGTGCTTCGTGATGTTGGCAGTTTGTGCCCGTAACTTGTTTTGCTTGTATCTTTTTAACCGTAACTCCGTTTGGAGTGTTCTTTATATGTAACTTGATTAGTTTTTCGTGTTCTTTGTGTTTATGCTATTTTTTGATGTTGTTAACCAACCTAAAATATGGTTTAGGGCAGAACAGTACCAAATATTTTAATCATCGTGCGGCACTTAGTGTATGCCATGTTTAGGTTGTGCCTCACTTAAATTGACTAGCATAGATAGTTTCCTTTATGCTTCACCTTTTGCCATGTTTGTGTGCTATGCCATGCTTGCTTGAGTTGCCATGTTAATAACCGTTGGTTGATCACCTGTAGCTAAACAACTTTAACCTTTCTAAATGTGCGGTATCGTCGTGTGTGACGAGTACTCCACTTAACCTGTTAGTAACCGCTCTCGACGGTAGGTGCGATGTCTCGTGTTGCCTTCTTGTTGATGCTTGCTCGTGTTTGCCTCGTAGTAATAGAGTGCTTGCTCGTTGATTGCTTTCCAGTATTTATCGTCTTGTGTGCTTCCGCGGGTACCTCTCGGAGACGATGCGAGCTTGCGATCAACTACACCTTCGGAACCCGACTTATCAACAGGCAAGGACTATACATTACTTATGATCCATTCTATTTCAACCAGCGGTTTGCATGCTAGTATAGGTTAGGTTCGATGTTTGATCCTACCACATGTTTACAGCCTCTTTCAAACCGATACAGCCATGTCCCTTCCCAGCAAACCTTGTACTGCTATGTTACTATTGCTCGTTGCTCAGCCCCTGCTTAGTATGCATGCTTAGGATGCTACGATGTTACCCTGTTACTCCTTGGTTTGGGTTATCACATTATTATATTGTTGTTGATGATATTGGATATTATAATGTTGACTATATTCGACGAAGGATGGAAGGTCTAGGCTATCCCGCCCCGATGCTTTGTTCCATTCGAGTCACCTAGGACCCGAGTTCCGGGTATTGGTTTTAAGACTGAGCGTGCCTAACCGCGTGTGGGATTTTATGGGGTCCCCTTTTCTTACCTACCTAGCTTCAAGCATTTCTAGTGGTGGCCCAAGCTGATTTACCATTTGAAATCGTGTGTGTGCTTGTCAGCTGCCAGTAGTTTTTAAACCAACCTGGACCAGTGAGGACTTAGTTCCCTTGATGGCCCACCTTGTCCGGCGGAGGACCCGGTGTCCCATGTGTGATTAACCGGCTATCCAAACCTGCGACAGACGGTAGAGACCAGATCGAGAGAGCGGCCGGCTCCTGAGATGGATGTCGACTCACCGAGGGCCACCCGGATTTGTTCGTTGTTAGTTAGAGGGACCTGTCATTTCGGATCTCTTGGAACTAAATCATAAAATGGTTTCCTGTGATGGGTAGCAACTGAGAGTGATGGACGTGCGTGTGGAGCCTCGTAATGGGCAGTTGGTACACCCCTGCAGGGTTAAATCTTTTCGAGAAGCCGTGTCCACGGTTATGGACGACTTGAGACCTACTCCTTGTTCATAGACAACAACAACTGAGATAATCTTAATATAACTTGATCAACGTGTGTGTGCCTTGACTGCTTCTTCTTCGGCGGGATGCGAAGAGGAGGACAAGGATAGGATAGGTGTTATGTTTGCGTAATTAGTTGATAGCAAGACTTGTTGGAGGCGATTCCTCATCGAATGCTTGGCTTCTTATCTTACTCTCTAGATCGTTAGCCACTTCATAAATGCTAGTGCGGCAGCAACCTCACCACTTACCCCATCCTTACCGTAAACTACTAGTTGTCCTAGAATGACGAGTGATGAAGTCCTTGCTGGGTCAGTTGACCACTACAGTTGGATGCTGAGTACTTCTGTACTCATGATACTACCCCCAAACTCTTTTCAGGGTTCTTGATCGACAACAGGTATGGTGATCGACGTTTCACGTGGAGACTCGACGACGACTAGTTAGGTGGATCCCGGCGGAGGGCGTGGACCCGTGTGGTTATGGGATCGATGTTTTTCTCTTTGCCAGTAGGCATTTGCTTGTAGTCTGTACTCAGACATATATCTTCCGCTGTTGTATTGTATTAAGGCAGTTGTATGCCGGTTGTATGAGATGTTGTATCCTTGTATCTGTAATGTTGTGATATCATGTTGGAAATCCGGGGCATATGACTTTGTCATATGTCGCGGTGGGACCGATATGTGCTTCGTCCCCGGATCTGGGTGGAAACACCTAGATCTGGAACAGTACCGCATATCGGGCCTTACAGAAACTTTAGTAGATTGAGTTCTCAACAAAAATAATTTTTCTCGTATTCCCTATTCTCCTTTCTTGCACGCAAACAACATTTGGAGACATTCGAGTCACGGACAGCGAGAGCTCTTGCACCTTTTGTTCTTTTGTTACTTATTTCAATGCTAATATAGACTCTTGCCTGTTATGACTTGAATTGAATCTCTGACCTTGATTGCTTTACTTTTCAAAGTTCTTTTATGGTTGCTAGCATGTCACAACAGAAATTATGCTTGTTATCATTTACCTACTCGAGGACGAGCAGGAATTAAGCTTGGGGATGTTGATACGTCCAAAACGTATCGATAATTTCTGCTTGCTCCATGCATGTTTTGTGTGATATTGCTATGATCTAGATACACTTTCATACATTTTTTATCATATTTGGACTAACCTATTAACTCAGTGCACCCCAGTGCCAGTTCCTGTTTTCTGCTGTTTTTCTATTTCAGTTTCCCCCCATATAAAAAGTGCCAGAAAAATTCGGGAAAATTCAGATAAAAAATCAGCGTGACGGAAGCTTCGAGAAAAGCCCGGGAGGGGCCAGAGGGGGGCCAGGGGGGCCCAGGCAGCCACCCGGCGCGGCCCCACCCCTGGCTGCGCCAGGGGGGCACCTGGGCCCCTGGTCCACCTCTGGCTGCCCCCCTTCGCCTATTTATCCCCCGTCACGGAAAAACTCCAGAAGAAGAACCCTATTCCGCGAACTCGCCTCTGTTCCGCCGCCGCTGCGCTTCCAAGATTGGGAGCACCAGAAGACCTCTTCCCGGCACCCTGCCGGAGGGAGGATTGACCTTCGGGAGTCTCCTCTCCACCATGGATGCTCCCCGGATGTCTCGTGAGTAGTTTTCCTTGGACCATGGGTCCGTGATCAGTAGCTATGTGATGTTCTCCTCCCCTCTTTGATCTTCATTGTTCAGACCTCGTGAGCTGCCCTACATGCACTAGTAGAAAAAGGTCCAGTTGTCCCAGTTCCAGAGGGCCTTCTGTTCCGGTTCTGGAACCGGGACTAAAGGGTCGTTACTAAAGCCCATGACCATTAGTTCCGGTTCTGTTACGAACCGGGACAGATTGGCCTCCACATGGAAGCCGGCTGGAGCGGGGGCTGGAGGACCTTTAGCCCCGGTTGGTGTTAAAAACCGGGACTAAAGGAATTTTTCTGAAATTTGTTTTTTCTTTTGAAAAAAAAATTGGATTTTTTTCATTTTCGAATCTTTGAATTATTTGACAATTTAATCTCTAATCACCCCTCCTCACTGCTTCACAATTTAATCTATAATCTCTAATCTGTAATATGGATTAATCAACACTCATTTCAAATCATCTAACTTCCCGGCCGGTCACCCATCCTCTCACTACTCCAGCCCGAGCACGCTTAACTTTCAGGTTCTATCTCCCCTAGTTTCCAAGTCTACACTTGTTGTTTTTGTGACAATACTAAGATATCAATCATTATAACCCTTAGGTCTTAATATCACATGATTTAATTTTTTGAATTCCAAACAATTATTAAAAAACAAGCACGATTAACAAACAACAATGATGTCACGATTAACAAAAAAACAATCACGATTAACAAACCCAAAATATATATATAATTCATAATATTTTATTACAGAAGATCGAAGCTAGAAGCGTCTAATCTAACGACTAGAGCTAAACAACTCGATCTTCTGCTTCTTGGCGGAGGTCCCGGCGCCCTCAGCGTCGCCGCTGGGCGCCGCCCGCTTGGTGGCCTCCTCCGACGCGACTTTCGCTTCCACGCGCGCCGTCATCTCGGCCCTCTTCTTCTCCTTCTTCTTGTCCCTCGCCTTGGCCAGGTTCGCGCGGGACTTCTCCGCACGATCGGTACGGTGAAGTTCCTGCGCCTCCAGCCGTTCCAGCGCCGCCAGCCGTTCCAGTAGGCGGGCGGGCTGTCGTCTGCGGGCGGCGGACTGTCGTCGTCGGCGGGGGGCGGACTGTCGTCGTCGGCGGGGGGCGGGCTGTCGGCGGCGGCGCACGATCGTCGCCCGCGCTGTCGAGGTCGCCGCTTCGGAGGCGGGTCCCAAAACTTGCGCCTTTCGGAATTGTCCTTGTCCGACGGGGTGTCGGAGTCGGATGACCATCGTAGCGGCGACCCCGACATGGCGGCGAGAAGCTCTTCGGGCGCGAGAGGGATGAGAAGGGAAGATGAGATGAGATGAGTCGGATGTGCTCCCGGCCTTCGTCTACTTATAGCCTGATTGAGAAACTCGTCGGGCGCGCGCCCAACCAGCTTCCCATGCGCGTGCGGCTTCCCAACGCGCGCTGCACGCGCATGGGAAGCTCGTCGGGCGCGCGCGGAAGACGATGCACCATCATTCGTCCCGGTTCGTAGATGCTCCCGGGTTGTGGCTGGAACCAGTACTAATGGCCAGCCTTTCGTCCCGGGTTGAGCCACAAACCGGGACTAGTGGTTGTGGGCCAGGAGCGAGGCCCATTGGTCCCGGTTCTTGTCTAGATGTCACAACCCCAAGTTAGGTATGTGCTAGGGTAAGCCTAGGCCTTTGCATCATGTAAAAATTCAAAAGAAATCAAAATGGGAGAGAGAACACCCCCTAGATGAATTAATTCAAATGGCCAGATAAAAAGTTGCTCCAAAAATTCCTTTTGCATTTTTGAAAAGTCTTATAAATGAGTGGGATCACATATAAAATGATGTGGTAGCAATCCCATGCTCATGGATTTTTCAAATTTTCAAACAGTACTATGAATTTAAATTTAAACCCCTATTTGAAGTAAAGTTCAAATTATTTGAATTTTAAAAATGTCCAAACTTTATAAGTGGCTAGCTACATATATCTTAAGGCCATATAAAATTTTTGGGCATTTAAAAAAATGTCTAGCTATTTTTTTTAGCAAGACAAAACAGAAGTCAGAAAAGAAAACAGAAAGAAAAGGAAAAAGGAAACTAACCTGGAAAGCAGCCCAACTTAAACCCTGCGGCCCAGCGGCAGCCCAGGCCCACCTCCTCCCTTGTCTTCTAGCTCCCCACGCCCCGAAGCTGCTTTGTGGAATGCATGCAGCATGCCACCGCGCCGCCGACGAGCTCCTCGCCACCTCCTGCTTCTCCCGTCCACGTCTCGGCGCCTGGACACGTCCTGAGACGTCGTGGACCACTTCCCCCTCTCCCTGTTCTCTCCCGTGTCCTCTCTCGCCGGATTCCATCGCCGCCCAAACACTGCCGTCGCCATGGCTCCGAGAAAGCGTGGACAGTGACCTCCTCGGCCCCCGCCGTGATGTCCATCGTCTTCGCCACCGTCTTCTACGCCGAGTCGCAGAAGGAATCGCCCCGGGACGCATTGTAGCCGACGTGCGCTTCATCGTCTTCCGCTCCGGCCGCCGTGCGTCGCGGTCCAAATACTCCGCCGTCGAGCCCTCCCCGACCGAGCTGCTACCCCCGTCGAGTTCCTGGTGAGCTGTAGCTCGAAAACCCTCTGGGTACGCCCTCGTTTGCGTCCTCTAGCGACGTCCGCCATGGGAGCCGAGCGAGCTCGCCGCCATGGACGGCGTTAAGCTCGCTCCCGTGCTTTTTCGTCCATCCCAGCCTGCCCATCGTGCTCCTGAGGTCCACATGGTTCTATTGCACTAGCGCACACTCGAGTTGGGTCACTGCAGCGCCGTCTTCGTCTTCGCCATGTCACGGTTGCCGCCGACGAGGTCCCTGCCGTCGCCTCCGTCACCCCCCGCTCATGCTGCAACCTCCAGTGGACGCGCGACGACCCCAGGATCCCAACGCAGCTCTCCCCGTTCGATTTGGTCGACTGCGCCGCCGTCCCCGTGTGCGCCGCCGTGGCCAGGCCACCGGCGTCAAGCCGTCGGTGGGTTAGCCTTAACCCGTGCTTAGTTAAGCACTAATCCCCCCCCTAGTGACACTGACCCGTGGGCCCAAGGCCACTAACTAACCCCACTGGTTAGTTTAACTAACCGGGTTATTTAACCCCCCCACTGACACCCCGGCCCCACTGGTCAGCCCCCTGCTGACGCCATGCTGACGCAGTAAAGCATTTAAATCATTTTATTTAATTTCAGTAATTCCAGAAAATAGCTTAAACTTCAATAAATCATAACTAATTCATTTTAACTCCAAATTGGACAAATAATATGTCTAAAATTATCAGAAAAATACAAGGATTATGAATATGCAACTTGTTTCTATGTTTGACCATTTTAAAATGGGTGAACAGTAGCAAACATGCATATGGATCCTTTTCAAATTCAAATTTGGAGTGAATTTGCAAATGACTTTGCAACACATTTATTTTAGATGGATTCATCCACACATCAGGAGCTTTATCTCAACTATACCACATCACTTCATGCTCAACCTTTTCAAATAAACTTTCATGCATTCAAATGCATTTGAAATTCATCGATAAATCAAATGGAGTTTGAATTTGCATTTCAAATGCAATATAGTCCTTTTAAATGAAATGCTCAACACATCAGTACCATGAACATCACCATTACAATCTTATTCATGTGATTGTGCATTGTACATTATGTTGATCCTATGATTGTCATGTTGCTGATAGAAGTGGAGCCGGAAACCGAGATCACCCCCTTCGTTGAAGACCCCGTGACTGAACCTCGTCAGCAAGGCAAGCAAACCCCCATTGATCATGTCTATAAAATCCCATTTCCCTCTCAGTCTCGCTTATGCATGTTTAGGAGATCACCTTGTATTGATTCTACCGCATAGTTGAACCCATATCCTTTGCATGACCTATCATCTTGTAACGGTAGTAAGCAAACCACAATCCTAGCAGATGTAGGAGTTGGTTGATATCATGTGGCCACTGCAACTATTACTGCTTACTGCATGCTTAGTGGTACAATGAGGTTGCTTTTGATGTGAGTCGGGATGATGGTAAACCTGGTGTTGATGAAAGTGAAACTGTGTTGGTGAATCTACCCTAATACAAGGTGAACGATGAGAGGCTGTGTAGGAGTACACAGTGGGTTGTCTCGTTGAACACCGCCTTAAGTCCGAGTTCTTGTGTGGTGATCCAAGAAGAAGAGTACAACCACACATTGGGCTCACTGACCCCTCTCATCCTAGTACCTCACCCTGTTCGAACCCCAGAAGTCGCAGTAGTTCGGAGTTCTGGTAGGGCTATGGCACGGTCTGCGAAGTGGATGAACGGCTTTTCAAGACCGGCTTGGGACCCTGCACACATCGTTTGAGGCTGTACTGGAACCTCGGCCGGACTTCCATACGGATCCCCCTCAGATAGGCGACTCTCTGGACTAGAACGGAGCTGTGGGCGAAGTGTTGTGGTGGCATCCTCGCTGTCACCTCTTGAACGGTGACACGCAAAAGGCGGTAACTAATGACACGTGTGTGTAGCGGTACACCCCTGCAGGGTTAACAAAACTATTCGAATAGCCGCCTCCACGGTTAAGGACTGCTTGGAAAGCTTAGCTTGATTATTAGACAACTTGAACTGGATACTTCTAAAATACACCAAGATAAGTGTGAGTGCTATGGCGTGCTTTCTCATGGGGAAGTCGAGGAAGGCACCATAGTGGTGTAATTGGTTGGAGAAAGTAGTGGACTCGTGTACGCTTCTTACCTCAAGTCTGGTACTCGTAGTTCAGGACTAGCCAAGTCAAAGCTGGCACTTCTGCAAGTGAAACCCCACCTCCCTTTTCCTTGATACATGTGCATGAGTAGTATAGCTCCTATGTAAGTATTTCTGAGTACGACTTTGTACTCACGTTTGCTTATTCTATGATTTAGATGAACCCACCGACCCCGATGGTGGTTTCTACTCGAAGCTCGAAGATTGAAGACTCAGACCAAGACCAAGCTAGTGTAGTCCCAGTCAGACGACTGGTTCCCTCGTGGAGGGCTTGTTTTTAGATAAGGCTTCTCTAAGCCATTTGTTAAACTTGTCTGTACTCAGACCTACTTTGCTTCCGCATGTTTGATGTAATGTTGGATCACAGACTTGTGATCTCTGTGTGCACTCTGTAAGAGTTATTAATAAAGATGTATACATTGTAGAGAATTGCAATGATACCTGCTGTTCATACTAGACATGTGTGATGCGTGTATGTTTATAACATGCATGTCTTAGTATGAGTTTTTGAGACCTTAGTTGTGATCTGGATGGCGGTCTTTTATACACCAAGTGGCCCTTAGATGTGCACAGCTTGGGGCATCGTGATGCGATTGCTCGAGACTCCGTCTCGTGCACACTTTGTGGTATGATCGAGCCCGCCCTAGACCCCGACTAAGTGATCGGGCTGGAGTAAGTCTATGTAAGAGTTATGAGATAGTCGATAGTATGGTTGATGCGACTTGTCTTTGAATATGGGAGTTCATCACCCATATCATTAGACTTGTGTGCGGACGATGAGGACCCATCTCAGTTGATCATCCGGCCTGGATGGGATGCCCCTCACGTACGATGCTTTCCGAGAACGTTTTGTGCTTGGCCTTGTCTGCTTAGACAAGTTGGTACGGTTCTCGGCTCTCCATATGACTATGTCGTAGCGGGACTTGCATACGCTAACCCCGGGTCCCGACAGACTTGGTATCAGAGCAGGACTGACTGTAGGATTATCAGCCTTGGCCGAAGTCGAGTCTAGCTTGCTATAGTTATATAGTTACTCTGGGTATATAAGGGAACAACGTAAGGCTTCTTTTTTTCTCCTTACCCTCATCGATCTGAGTTTTTGAGTCACCCTTATCTTTTCTACGGGATGATAGGACTAGGCTCATCTATGTCTGACTAGAACATCTCGTTGATTGCCTCCTTATAGTCGTAGGATTGTTGTGGATGTCTAGAGTCTCCGTGTTTTGAGTTCCTTGAAGAAGTTCTGTCAAATTTCTTCGAGGTTGTTTCATTTTCCATCCCGGTGTAGCCGTTATGCTGCCGGATTTGTTCTGTGTCTCTTTGAATCATTGCCTTCGCATTTTATCCTTTCCACCTAAATTATATCCTTTTATCCTTGCCTCCATCGTACAACCTTTTCTGATTGTTGATTTTTATCACACAGGATGTCAGGTGGAACTCGTAGTGTTTTTCTTCGGAATCGAGACTGTGATCGGAATCGAAATGATGATGAACTTCCACCCCCGCCTTCTGCGGCGGAAATCATGATGGAAGCTGAGCGGAATAGACGTGATCAGACACGCCTTCTCGAGCACATCGAGCAGAATACCGCCCACCATCGTAATGTGGTGGTCAGCATTCAGGACTTCATCTTCCTCAAGCCACCGGTATTCCGATGTTCTTATGAGCCCCTCGAAGCTGATGATTGGCTCCGTTCCATCGAGCGTAAGCTTGATACAGCACATGTTGCTCCCGATGACTGAGTTATTTTTGCGGTATACTTCTTGGAAGGTGCTGCTCTTCAGTGGTGGGAGAACTATGTTGCAATGTAGCCAGATGGTCACGTAGTGACTTGGCAGGAGTTCGGTGTTGCCTTTCGAGGGTACCACATTCTGGATGAGTTGATGGAGCGCAAGAAGGAAGAGTTCTGCAATCTAAATCAAGGAGAGATGTGTTGGG
This sequence comes from Bromus sterilis, assembly GCA_950022295.1. Taxonomy (NCBI): domain Eukaryota; kingdom Viridiplantae; phylum Streptophyta; class Magnoliopsida; order Poales; family Poaceae; genus Bromus; species Bromus sterilis. Next base: position 272,871,159 of record OX465599.1, on the reverse strand, counting down.
AAACGTAGTAGAAAACAAAAAATTTCGGCCTACGAATCAAGAACCCAAGATCATCCAAGAAGATTGCATACAAGGTTTTAGGTCATGGCTCACCAAACGATGTAGCGGAAGTAGAGTTGGTGAAGCTCGTGGACGTAGTGGAAGTAGATCTCGCAAGTTCTCCCACGAACAGTCCCTCGATCAATCCCATGAACAAGTCCCGTGATCTAGTCCCACGGACAAGTCCCATGAACAAGCTCCTCGAAGAAGGGTCGAAGGTACGACCCCTCCATTAGTATCCACACATCCCGTAGCAGCAATCCAGCAGCGCTCCGCCGTCCAGAGATGAACGCCACCGAGAAAACTAGAGGGAGAAAACCCTAACGGATTCCGATCTAGAACAGCGTCTAAACCGGGGTCTAAAAGTGGAGCAACGGGGTTTAGAGGAGGGAGGGTGGCGCATAGGCCTTGGGGATTGATTGTGTTGCGCCCCCCACCCCTCCCCCACATTATATAGGTGGCCAAGAGGCCCTTGGGGCGCAATAAGGTGGGTGGGGAGTCCAACTTGGACTCCCAAACCTCCCAAACCTTCCCACCGGAAACCTGCCATATTGGAGAGTTGGACTTTCCACCTGGAGGGGGATTCCTTCCCCTTGGTGCGCCCCCCACCCCTTGGCCGGCCAGGGCAGCCTAGGTGGCTTGCCCCCAAAGGCTAGGGGCGCAGGGGAGTGGGTGGTACAGCCCGGAACCTTCCGGAACCTTCCATGACCTTCTAGAAGCTTCCGGGACCTTCCGGGACATACCGGGACCGTTTCGGGACATTCCGGACACTTCTGGAGCACTTCCAGGACCTTCCGAGACCGTTCTCGGACGTTCCGGAGCCATCCGGATAGTTTCCAAGACCATCCGAGTTACAGTTTAAGCCACCCGATGACTGCGAAGGTTGTCGGGACGCCCAGCGATTATCCAGAAACTATTCCGGTTGATCCAGGACTTCCCCAGTACCATTCTCATATGTTTCGAAACCACCTGGGACTACTCCAGAGTGATCCGGACATATCCTTAAATACCCAGAACTACTTCTGGTGCCCTTATGAACAATTCCATAAATCTCCGGAACTACTTCCGGTACCCGTATGAACTATTCTGCTTTGCTTCCACTAAACCTTCTACCATACTATTATTCTAACAGACTATTGCTCGTTAAGTGTGTGACCCAATAGGTTCGGTATAATGCGGACATGACTCAGAACATCTTCCGGACATAGGTCAACAGCCTTTTGTCAATAGCCAATAATCAACAGCGGAGCCATGGACACCCATGTTGACTCCCGCACATACACGAAGAAACTTCGAGTGAACCATTATGTTTAGTCATGTACCATTCCCTTTGCTTCGCGATATATGACAAAGTTAGAGGAGAGAAGTTTGGCACCCATGTGTAACAACTTTTGAACACAAGCCACTCGTTATCCTCTTTGCTCGTTTGTCCCTTTTCTCGTTATCGTATTCCGGTATCCCCGTGACTGAATCACAATGCGTCTGGCCCGACTATAATGGATACCGTCATACCGAGTGGGCCCGAAGTGAATATCTTCTTCATCGTGAAGGAGCAAATCCCATTCTTGAACTATCACAGTCACTAGCCACACCATCTGACATACCCAGAACTTATTTTACTACTTCCCATTTACGGGAGGATTCATCTAAGAACCAAAGCATGTCTTCCTGTGTGAAGCAACTCGATACTCTCATGGTCTAAGGAATTACGTATATGAAAACATTTCATGATATGACTTATAACGTAGTTACGATGTGATCTCTAAGTATATCATTTAATACTGGGGTCGGTTCAACATCATTGTTCTGCTAACAATATGTTCCCATTGCTACTGACATCCTTGTTATAAGAACAATGTCCATGATTAAGAAAACGTAATCATCAGTTAGCACATGAGCTGGTCTTAGAGGCTAAACCAGGAACTCTTGGTGTTTACATTTCCACACATGCAAATGAGTTTTCTTCTGAATCTCACAGTCAGGGTCATTGCAATTATAGCACAGAAATATAAACATTAATTATGAACGTGGAAATATATATATAATAACATTTTATTATTGCCTCTAGGGCATATTTCCAACAGTCTCCCACTTGCACTAGAGTCAATAATATTGTCAGTGCTTGGGCACTTTACACCTATGGCATACCGGTGTAATAAATGCCTCATTTGTGGTATAGACCTCATCTTCAGATCTGACGTTTCAGGCCCGTTTGTATCTTGCATATCGTCGCGTTTTCACGCTATCATAAAATTCACTAATTTTATCAGTTTAGCTTTGTATATGTTTGAATCATTTGGTAGGACCTTGGTTCCTTAGAATAAGTCCTGAAATCATTCATCAATGTTCCATGAGCTTCAAGCATCTAGGAAACCATACCATGTTCATAAATGAACTGATGATTCAAAATACCCTCCTTGTTACTTCTTTAAGCAACATATACTTAGCCTCTGTTAGAGAATTCGCCACAGTATCTAACTTTAACACAGTTCCTTCATACTGTGCCACCCTTATGTGTGAAACACATAATCCCAATTAAAATCGAAAGCCGATCGGAGTAAGTATGAAGACTGAATTGGTGTAACTGTTTACATCAAAATTCAGCTGGTGTAACTTGTTACAACGAGCTCTTCATTATATCCATTTTCCGAGAAACATATCTTATCTATCATAAGTTTAACTTTTCACTGTTTGTCCAATGATCAACATGTTGATCACTTTGGTATCTTGCTCACAACCTTTTGGAGCACTGGACATATCTGGTCGTTTTACATATTATGGTGTACATGATTAATCCAAACACACATGTGAGTGGAATTCAATTCATGTGTTTTGCTTATCTGTGTTCATGAACACTGATTTCCGCAAACAACTTTTCACCGTGACCTCAGCAAGAACATCCTTCTTGGCGTTTTCATACTAAACTACTTTAGTATCATGTCAACATGTAACGTTGGATTTAGCATGATCAAGCACTTACTATCTGCATAGATCAATGTGCTCAATACAAATGCTATATTAGCCCAAGTTCTTCAACTGAAAACTATTTCCAATGAAGTCCTTAATCGTGTCAAGAAATTTATATCATTTCTAATCAACAATATGTCATCTACATAAGGTTTTAGAAATATTATTCAGCTCCCACTTACTTTCTTGAATATTCAAGCATCTTCGTTATTCCTGATGAAAACAAACTCTTTTGGCAATTTCATCATAACGAAAATTCCAACTCCATTATGCTAGCTCCAGTCCATCACTGGATATCCAAGGCTTGCATCTATTTTAGCATCCTTTGAATCGACAAAACATTCCGGTCGTATCACGTATACGTCCTTTGTTATATTTCCATGTAGGAACTTTGTTTTGACGTTCATTCTACCATATCCTATAAATGAGATATGTAGTAATTGCTAGTATAACCCGAACCGACTAAAGCATTTCTACAGTCGACACTATTTCGCCGTAGTCAACCTTTGAACTTGCTAGAAAACAATTTTCCAACGAGTTGAGCTTTATGGATAAAACAATTTCATCCGAATCAATTATAGATCCATATATATTCTTCGGACTTTTAGTCTTTCCGAGGGTCTACCAAGTTCAAAACTTGACTTACTTCCATGGATACTATCTCGGATTATTTGGCATTTAGCCAAATCCCGGAGTCAGGGCCCATCAACGCTTCTTTGTATATCACAGGTTTATCATTGTCGAACAACAATATCTCGTTTTACATATCATGAATGTTTGTACGATTTTTGTCTAACCTGTGTGGTTCAGCTGCGCACTCCTCTGAAGATTCAACAATCTTTGACAAGTTGCACTGTCCTCCCACTCACTCTTTTGTAAGAAACTATTTTTCTTCAAAACACATTGTTCTTAACAGCAAACAGTTTTGCTTTTGTGTAGTGATAGAGGAATACCAAAACTTTTGGCATAACCTTAACAAAGTAGCACTTATCTGATTTGGGGTTTTGAGTATGTCAAACATATGCCTCATATACCCAAATTTTAAGAAAAGACAACATGGTTTTAACAGTCCATACCACATCTAATATGGTGTCATTTCAACAGATTTGATGATGCTCTTTTCAGTGTAAAAGCCGTAGTCACTAACGCATAACTTTAATAAGTATAATGGCAAATTGATAAACGTCATATTTGATCTTACCGTGTCATACATGGCTTGATTACATCTCTCGAACACTTTACTCATAGTGGTGTTCCGGGAGACGCAAGTTATGACACTTCTTCACTACTCATCAGACGTTCGCTAAACTTGTAACTCAAATATTACTTTCTACAATCTAATTTGCAGAAGCTTTATTTTCTTGTTACAATGAATTTCTATTTCACTCTAAAATTCCTTAAACATTTCAAAGATTTCAGAAGTATGTCTCTATTGAACAGATATCCACATATCTACTTCAATTCATGAGTGAAGATAGGGAATCCACTGCACACAACTACACTTATTGGACTACACACATCATCATGTATGATTACCAATGGTTTAGTTGCCCGTTCATGTATGGCCTATCAACGGTGTTTTAGTCACATTACTTCGAGACAAAGATCGCAAGCGTCAAGTGATTCATAATCATATGACTCGAAAGTCCATCACTTATGGAAATTCTTCATGCATGTTATGTCACTTGTGATAAACGGCAGTGCCACATCTATGTGGTATTTCTGTCAGTCTTGCGACGTTTAGCATCAGTGTTATGGATGTTTAGTATTATTATCAAGATTCATAACATACAACCTATTCATAATGGAAGTATGGCCTTTACGTTATTCATAGCTTTGAACAACTCTCTTGCAACAAACATGATTCAAAATGATGTTTTGCAACAAGGCTAAAGTGTAGTAACAATTTACTCAAATCTAAAATGAATTATGAAGATAATCATAGAGTCAACACACGGCATAGTAAACCTTTTACCGTGTTCCAAAGCGTGTCAAAACTCATCATTAGCTGGTCATAAAGGCCATAGTATTTCTTGCATCGAGTTGCAACAATATGCAATCGATGTGATATTCCGGTGATCAACAGTTTAATCACAATATACAGAATCCACAATTAACTGCTTAATCATGATTCCCAAGAATTACATATCTTGACCAACAATGAATTCATCTATAACTCCGTATGACTTTCATTTCTGAGCTGGTTATTCCAGTCTTCTTTCGTTTTGCCTTTATACGTATCATAGTTCTATTTCCAATGTCACTCCTACTCACAGAAGATCACACATGATCAAGGGTGGCGCATGCCATGGACTTTCCGGCATGTAAGTCTTACTAACACACTATGGAACTTCCTTTCCCTTAATCCTCATCATCATATGACCAGTGTTCTTCTGGATCCCACACTTATCCGTTTTGTTAAGAGCACAGTGAATATTTTCACTAATGCTTACAATCATACATTGTACTAGATATCTTATATCCAACATTAATTGTCTTACCACTGAAAACAATTTTTCAGTTCCATGAATATAACATAACTATCCCAAACTTTTCGAAGTTCGGGTTTCATGGTGGTGAAGACAATGCACTTAGTTGTGGTGGAATTCTAGCATTTTTGGATTATGGATGTAAGTCACATCATCCATAGCATCAGCGGGAGAGCATCAAAAATTTGCGATAGGACATGGTCCTTCTCGGCACTATTGAGGATAGTCCTCACAATACGGTACCAATCGTAAAGTTTTTACCAGATAATACAGTTAATCAAAATCAATTGGGAAGGTGGTAACGCGAGCCATTATTCTACAACGATAATGCAAATACTAAGACTTTGTTCATAATTAAGTTGCACTTGTGATTAATCAATTTAATTACTAAGTGCGCTCCCACTCAGATCAATATCTCTCGTAATTGATGCTGGAGTGATTCAAGATCCAACCCAATCGTCCGCCATTGATGTGACATCACTGATGACTTAGACTGGACCGGTAGGCCAACTTGCCAATCACACCAAAGGTGATTCTTGTTCATCTTTCGATGGGCGTGTTCCGGTAGCAAACTTTTATCCAAACCGTCAAGACAACCAAGTGTAATGCGCTGTGTGTTCTTTTAACACACCCGCCTTTTATGCGTCACACACGTGTGCACCCATGTGACATGACCTGCTCCGGTGTGAAACATAGTATAGACGGTGCTACAGTTGGGAGAACACTATCAACTTGATATTGTTTTGCGAGAGATCACCCTAATAAAATACGACTACCGCGCATCAAACAAGGGTGCATCAAAGGGATAAACATCACAGGCAGTTCATAAAATTATGTGATATGATATAGCCCTTTGCTTCGTGAAGTCTTCATTATCTTCACGTCGTCGTGGTTGAAGTCACCGTGTCCACCAACTTTGTCCTTGGTGCCGGGACCAACACCACGGCTTCCGGCATGTGCGTCGGGGTCCACCTCCGCATCGTAGATCATCACCTTGCATCTATCTATTGCTATGCCTCGAGCTAATAAACAGTTCTGGCACGCAGGCCATAATTAAGTGACAATCATATGACTCCAGTCATCATGCCGTACCACGACACGCAGGTCGCGAATAAATATTACATAACATATAGCATCTCATACAAACACATTGCAAATCTTGAAGGCTATACCACATCACATGCATACTCTGCAAAAACGAGTTAGATCGCCATCTACACGGGTTGTTGCAACTTTTATCGTGGTTGTTAAGCAGGTTTACAAGGCAAACGAGAAACCCTAGATAAAACAAAACACGATACTTCTTTTGTTGCTAGTTTAACATACGGGGTGCGTGCAGCAACTAATGCCACAAGCCAAACTTCGTTAAACGCGTGACCCCCGTGTGGATTTGAGTTCATAAAATCCACAAGCCCCTCCATGTTAAATCTTCTATTGCGAGATTAAGATGAGATCCAAGGAGTTTGATGTAGACCATGATCAAGGCAACCAGCATACTGAAAGCAGCATAGAGGGATCGATGGAAAACTCAATCCTTGTAGCAAAACCTCAACTTGCCATCAAGCATAGAAAAAATCACATGACAGGGAAGCAACAAGAAAATCAATGCCTCATATCACACATATGATCTAGACCTAAACATGCATCTAATCAAGGATCGCTCATGATACCGCTGTTGGGAAACGTAGTAGAAAACAAAAAAATTCGGCCTACGAATCAAGAACCCAAGATCATCCAAGAAGATTGCATACAAGGTTTTAGGTCATGGCTCACCAACCGATGTAGCGGAAGTAGAGTTGGTGAAGCTCGTGGACGTAGTGGAAGTAGATCTCGCAAGTTCTCCCACGAACAGTCCCTCGATCAATCCCATGAACAAGTCTCGTGATCTAGTCCCACGGACAAGTCCCATGAACAAGCTCCTCGAAGAAGGGTCGAAGGTACGACCCCTCCATTAGTATCCACACATCCCGTAGCAGCAATCCAGCAGCGCTCCGCCGTCCAGAGATGAACGCCACCGAGAAAACTAGAGGGAGAAAACCCTAACGGATTCCGATCTAGAACAGCGTCTAAACCGGGGTCTAAAAGTGGAGCAACGGGGTTTAGAGGAGGGAGGGTGGCGCATAGGCCTTGGGGATTGATTGTGTTGCGCCCCCCACCCCTCCCCCACATTATATAGGTGGCCAAGAGGCCCTTGGGGCGCAATAAGGTGGGTGGGGAGTCCAACTTGGACTCCCAAACCTCCCAAACCTTCCCACCGGAAACCTGCCATATTGGAGAGTTGGACTTTCCACCTGGAGGGGGATTCCTTCCCCTTGGTGCGCCCCCCACCCCTTGGCCGGCCAGGGCAGCCTAGGTGGCTTGCCCCCAAAGGCTAGGGGCGCAGGGGAGTGGGTGGTACAGCCCAGAACCTTCCGGAACCTTCCATGACCTTCTAGAAGCTTCCGGGACCTTCCGGGACATACCGGGACCGTTTCGGGACATTCCGGACACTTCTGGAGCACTTCCAGGACCTTCCGAGACCGTTCTCGGACGTTCCGGAGCCATCCGGATAGTTTCCAAGACCATCCGAGTTACAGTTTAAGCCACCCGATGACCGCGAAGGTTGTCGGGACGCCCAGCGATTATCCAGAAACTATTCCAGTTGATCCAGGACTTCCCCAGTACCATTCTCATATGATTCGAAACCACCTGGGACTACTCCAGAGTGATCCGGACATATCCTTAAATACCCAGAACTACTTCTGGTGCCCTTATGAACAATTCCATAAATCTCCGGAACTACTTCCGGTACCCGTATGAACTATTCTGCTTTGCTTCCACTAAACCTTCTACCATACTAGTATTCTAACAGACTATTGCTCGTTAAGTGTGTGACCCAATAGGTTCGGTATAATGCGTACATGACTCAGAACATCTTCCGGACATAGGTCAACAGCCTTTTGTCAATAGCCAATAATCAACAGCGGAGCCATGGACACCCATGTTGACTCCCGCACATACACGAAGAAACTTCGAGTGAACCATTATGTTTAGTCATGTACCATTCCCTTTGCTTCGCGATATATGACAAAGTTAGAGGAGAGAAGTTTGGCACCCATGTGTAACAACTTTTGAACACAAGCCACTCGTTATCCTCTTTGCTCGTTTGTCCCTTTTCTCGTTATCGTATTCCGGTATCCCCGTGACTGAATCACAATGCGTCTGGCCAGACTATAATGGATACCGTCATACCGAGTGGGCCTGAAGTGAATATCTTCTTCATCGTGAAGGAGCAAATCCCATTCTTGAACTATCACAGTCACTAGCCACACCATCTGACATACCCAGAACTTATTTTACTACTTCCCATTTACGGGAGGATTCATCTAAGAACCAAAGCATGTCTTCCTGTGTGAAGCAACTCGATACTCTCATGGTCTAAGGAATTACGTATATGAAAACATTTCATGATATGACTTATAACGTAGTTACGATGTGATCTCTAAGTATATCATTTAATACTGGGGTCGGTTCAACATCATTGTTCTGCTAACAATATGTTCCCATTGCTACTGACATCCTTGTTATAAGAACAATGTCCATGATTAAGAAAACGTAATCATCAGTTAGCACATGAGCTGGTCTTAGAGGCTAAACCAGGAACTCTTGGTGTTTACATTTCCACACAAGCAAATGAGTTTTCTTCTGAATCTCACAGTCAGGGTCATTGCAATTATAGCACAGAAATATAAACATTAATTATGAACGTGGAAATATATATATAATAACATTTTATTATTGCCTCTAGGGCATATTTCCAACAAGATGTCCATTCATGAGTATGTGAGGGAGTTCAACCGTCTTGCTCGTTATGCCCAAGTTGAGATCACCACCGATGCCAGAAAGCAGGCAAGGTTCCGCAAGGGACTTAGCCCCATCCTTCGTCATGATCTCAACCTCCTTGAGTTTGCCACCTTTGAGGATTTAGTCAACAGATCCTTCAGAGCTAAGCATGGCAATGAAGTTTTTGAGAAGTCTCGCAAGCATGCTCTTGAACTTGCCCCTTCTTCCAGTTCACGCCCTCAGAAGCGCATGATCTGGATTCCTAACAGTTTGTTTCCCCAAAACAACCCAGCGAGGCCATCCCTTGTGCCGCCTCGTCCACCAGCACTATCTTTGGAGCCTGCTTCAGATGTGTCCAGCCTGGACACTATTCTCGTGAGTGCCCCGTCAATCAAAATGCTCCACCCCATGCCAAAGGAAACCCCACTGTTCGTGCCAAACCACCCCCGAAGGTTCCCACCGCTAAGCCTTCCACTTCCGCAAGTGTTGGACGTGTGAACCAAATCTCAGTTGAGGAAACTGATATTACTTCTGACGTCATTCTTGGTACGCTCCCAGTCAAATTTTTTCCCACTTCTGTTCTTTTCGACCCAGGAGCATCTCACTCATTCATGTCGAAGAGTTATGCACTTCGACATGAGATATCCTTTGATGAAATGTTCACCCCAATGATCATTCAAACTCCTGGTTCCAAGTGGCAAACTAATAGAGTAAGCCATGGTAATCAAATTGCAATTGAGGGTTTAGTATTCCTTGCTTCACTCATAGCCCTCAAGTCTTCAGACATTGATGTCATCCTTGGTATGGATTGGTTATCAAGACAACATGCTTTTCTTGATTGTAAAGCCAAGTCAGTTAGACTTACAAATCCTTCAGGCCATACAATAGTTTACGCCTCACCAAGAACAAGAATCCAGGTGCATTCTTTGAATGTGCTTCCCCTTCCCGACCTTGAAGATATTCCGGTGGTTCATGACTTCCCGGATGTATTTCCTGAAGAGCTGCCGGGAATGCCACCCGACAGATGTGTAGAGTTCATTGTAGATCTTGCCCCAGGAACCGCACCAATTTCCAGACGCCCATACAAAATGGCCCCACGTGAGTTAGCTGAGCTTAAAACCCAACTGGAAGATTTGTTGGAAAAAGGCTTCATCCGCCCTAGCTCATCGCCATGGGGTTGCCCCGTTCTGTTCGTAATGAAGAAAGATGGAACAGAAAGGATGTGCGTAGACTATCGCCCGCTAAATTTAGCGACGATAAAGAACAAGTACCCACTACCCAGGATCAATGATCTTTATGATCAACTTGCTGGATCCTCTGTCTTCTCCAAGATGGATTTGAGATTGGGTTATCATCAAATCAAAATCCGAAACGAGGACATTCCCAAAACGGTGTTTACTACTCGTTATGGTCTTTACGAGTACACCGTCATGTCCTTTGGTTTAACCAATGCCCCCGCCACTTTCGCACGCATGATGAATTCGATCTTCATGGAGTACCTAGATAAATCTGTTGTAGTTTATCTTGATGACATTCTCATCTACTCGAAGAACGAAGAAGAACATGCCGAACACCTAAGGCTGGTATTGATGAAACTTAGAGAGCATCGCCTGTATGCTAAATTCTCCAAGTGTGAATTTTGGCTACCAGAAGTGACCTACTTAGGCCACGTGATTTCTGAAAAAGGCATTGCTGTGAATCCCGAGAGAGTTCAGGCCGTCCTTGACTGGACTCCACCTGAATCGGTTAAGCAAGTTAGGAGTTTTCTTGGCCTAGCCAGCTATTGTCGCCGCTTCGTCGAGAACTTTTCTAAAGTTTCAAAGCCTCTAACTGAACTCCTCAAGAAAGATAAGAAATTCCAATGGACTCCCAAGTGCGAGGAAAGCTTTCAAGAGCTAAAAAGAAGATTGACTTATGCACCCGTACTTGCGCCTCCAAACACCAAAAGGGATTTCGAGATCTATTGTGACGCCTCACGGCAAGGGTTAGGATGCATACTTATGCAAGATAGACATGTGGTAGCTTATGCCTCACGCCAGTTGCGGCCACATGAAGAGAACTATCCTACCCATGATCTTGAACTCGCTGCCGTAGTTCATGCCCTAACAACTTGGCGACATTACCTCCTTGGTAATCGTTGTGAGATCTATTCCGACCACCAAAGCCTCAAATACATTTTCACCCAGCCAGATCTTAATCTCAGGCAAAGACGCTGGATTGAGTTGATAAAAGATTATGACTTAGGAATTTCTTACACCCCAGGCAAAGCCAATGTCATGGCTGATGCACTAAGTCGTAAGTCGTATTGTAACAACCTCATGTTACAACAGTATCAACCACTTCTTCATGAGGAATTTCGAAAGCTCAATCTTGAGATTGTTCCTCATGGCTATCTTTCTACCTTGGTGGCGAAACCAACTCTTGAGGATCAAATCGTAGTTGCCCAAAGGCGTGCACGAGGTGTTCGCCGAATCAAGGAGAACATTGCTAGCGGAGTTGCTAAATGTTTCTCCACAGATAGTAAAGGAACGGTATTCTTTGGAAATCATTTGGTAGTACCTAAGAATAGAGATCTAAGGCAACTCATCCTTAAAGAAGCCCATGACACACCCCTCTCGATTCATCCCGGTAGCACAAAAATGTACCGAGATCTACGCCAGAGATTTTGGTGGACTAGGATGAAGAGAGACATTGCTCGATTTGTTGCCGAATGTGATGTTTGTCGTCGCATTAAGGCAGGACACCAAAGACCTGCTGGTACACTTCAACCTTTGCCTATTCCAGAGTGGAAATGGGACAAAGTCGGTATGGACTTCATCACAAGCTTTCCAAAAACCCAGAAAGGAAACGATGCCATCTTCGTTGTCATAGATAGGCTTTCCAAAGTTTCTCACTTCCTTCCCGTTCGCGAGTCTATAACTGCTAGTCAGTTGGCGGACTTGTACGTCTCTAGAATTGTATCCCTTCACAGTGTTCCTTTGGAAATCAATTCTGATCGTGGTAGCCTTTTCACCTCTAGATTTTGGGGAAGCTTCCAACATGCTTTGGGAACTCATCTCTCCTTTAGTACAGCTTTCCATCCTCAGTCTAGCGGTCAAGTCGAAAGGGTTAACCAAATTCTTGAATGACATGCTCAGAGCTTGTGTTATCTCATTCGGAAAGAATTGGGAGAAGTCTCTTCCATTCGCCGAATTTGCTTATAACAATAGTTTTCAATCTAGTCTGAACATGGCTCCTTTTGAACTCCTTTATGGACGTCGATGTCGAACACCCCTTAACTGGTCAGAAACCGGTGAAAGACAATTCTTTGGACCGGACATGATCATGTAAGCAGAAGAGCAAGTTCGCATTGTTCGTGATCAATTGAAAGCAGCACAGTCTCGTCAGAAAAGCTACTATGATCGTCATCATAGGCAAGAAAGCTACAATCTGGATGAGAAGGCTTACCTTCGGGTTACTCCTCTGAAGGGAACCCAAAGATTCGGTATCAAAGGCAAATTGGCCCCACGTTACATCGGACCTTTCCGCATTCTTGCTAAACGTGGAGAAGTTGCCTACCAACTTGAACTACCCCCGCACCTTTCCCGAGTACATGATGTATTCCATGTGTCACAACTCAGGCGTTGCTTCAAGGACCCCATCCGCGAAGTCGACCATGAAACGCTTGATATCCAAGATGACCTTTCTTATCGAGAATACCCTGTTCGTGTTCTTGATTCAGCAGAGCGTGTCACACGCCGAAAGAAGATCAAGTTTCTGAAAGTTGAGTGGTCACACCACTCTGAGAAAGAAGCCACGTGGGAAAGAGAAGTGTCGGGACCCGGGGTTAGCGTATGCAAGCCTCGCTACAACACAATCATATGGAGAGCCGAGAACCGTACCCACTTGTCTAAGCAGACAAGGCCAAGCACAAAACGTTCTCGGAAAGCATCGAACGTGAGGGGCATCCCATCCAGGCCGGATGATCAACTGAAATGCGTCCTCATCGTCCGCACACAAGTCTAAATGATATGGGTGGTGAACTCCCATACTCATAGACAAGTCGCCTCAACCATACTATCGATTGTATTATGACCCTTACATAGACTTCCTCCAGCCCGATCACTTAGTCGGGGTCTAGGGCGGGCTCGATCATACATCAAAGTGTGCACGAGATAGAGTCTCGAACAATCGCATCGCGATGCCCCAAGCTGCGCACATCTAAGGGCCACTTGGTGTATAAAAGACCGCCAGCCAGATCACAACTAAGGTCTCGAAAACCCATACTAAGACATGCATGTTATAAACATACACGCAGCACACATGCCTTGTATGAACAGAAGGTATCATTGCAATTCTCTACAAAGTATATATCTTTATTAATAACTCTTACAGAGTGCACACAGAGATCACAAGCATGTGATCCAACATTACACCAGACAAGCGGAAGCAAAGTAGGTCTGAGTACAGACAAGTTTAACAAATGGCTTAGAGAAGCCTTATCTAAAAACAAGCCCTCCACGAGGGAACCAGTCGTCTGACTGGGACTACACTAGCTTGGTCTTGGTCTGAGTCTTCATTCTTCGAGCTTCGGTTAGAAGTCACCATCGGGGTCGGTGGTTTCATCTAAAACATAGATTAAGCAAACGTGAGTACAAAATCGTACTCAGCAAGACTTACATAGGAACTATACTACTCATGCACATGTATCAAGGTAAAGGGAGGTGGGGTTTCACTTGCAGAAATGCCAGCTTTGACTTGGCTAATCCTGAACTACGAGTACCAGACTTGAGGTAAGAAGCGTACACGAGTCCACTATATCTCTTCAACCAATTACACCACTATGGTGCCTTCCTCGACTTCTCCACGAGAAAGCACGCCATAGCACTCACACTTATCTTGGTGTGTTTTAGAAGTATCCAGTTCAAGTTATCTAATAATCAAGCTAAGCTTTCCAAGCAGTCCTTAACCGTGGAAGCGGCTATTCGAATAGTTTTGTTAACCCTGCAGGGGTGTACCGCTACACACACGTGCCATCAGTTACCTCCTTTTGCGTGTCACCGTTCAAGAGATGACAGCGAGGATGCCACCACAACCGTTACCTCATAGCCGATCTAGTCCATGAAAGCTGCCTATCTGGGTTGTCTTCCACTATCGTGAACCCGGCCGGTTTACCGAAGTGGACCCAGACGATGTGTGCGTGGTGCGAAAGCCGGTCTCGGATGAGCCGTTCTCTCACTTGGCTACCAGGCCACAATACCTACAGAAATCCGAACTACTGCGACATCTGGACATCGAAGGGGATGAGTTAGTAAGCTGAGAGGGGTCAGTGAGCCCAATGTGTGGTTGTACTCTTCATCTTGGATCACCACACAAGAACTCGGACTTAGGGCGGTGTTCAACGAGACAACCCACTGTGTACTCCTACACAACCTCTCATCGTTCACCTTGTATTAGGGTAGATTCACCAACACGTTTCACTTTCATCAACACCATGTTTAACATCATCCCGACTCACATCATAAGCAACATGGTATCATACTAAGCATGCAATAAGCGATAAACATTTGCAGGGGCCACATGATATCAAACAACTCCTATATTTGCTAGGATTGTGGTTTGCTTACTACTGTGACAAAATGATAGGTCATGCAAAGGAATGGGTTCATCTATGCGGTAGAAACGAATCATGGTGATCATCCTAAACAATGCATAAGCGAGACATGAGAGGGAGGTGGGATTTTATCGACATGATCAATGGGGTTTTGCTTGCCTTGCTGACGAGGTTCGGGTTCTGGGTCTTCAACGAAGGGGGCAGCCTCCTGCTCCGGTTCCACCTCTACTCGACAAACAACAAGCAAAGTAGCAAAGTAAATACAATGCACAATCACATGATGAAAGGTTGGAACTTGATGTATATGCTTTGATGTGTGAAGCAATTCCATTTAAATGGAGTATATTGCAAATTGAATTGCAAATTTAAACTCCAATTTGAATTCAAACTTAGTCAAGTTACATGTGACATTGTTTGATCATTTTGAACCTTCTTCAAATGTGTATGATATGCCTCTGATGTGTGGTTGAATTGTAGCATAATTCCATCGTCCAAGTTGCAAAAGCATTTGATTTGAATTTGAATTAATTTCAAATAAACTAAATGACATATGCTACTGGTCCCATTTTAAAATCAACTCAAACATAGTTTAAAGTTGCATTTCTGGATAGCTTATTTTCTCCTGATCATTTTTCATACATTATTTGTCCAAATTGGAGTTAATATGAATTTTCTATGAATTTCCAAAGTTTGGGGTATTTTCTGGAATTTCTGGAATTTCTTTAATTCAAATTGATTTTCTGGAAATTCATTTAATCCTTTTATTGCTCCAGGCTGACGTCAGGGGGGGGCTGACAAGGGGGTCCCACCTGTCAGTGGATGATTGATTTAATCCGTTGGTTTAAATTAATCCAGTGGCTTAATTAAGCCACTGGGCCCACTGGTCAGTGACCCAGGGTCACTTAACCCGGGTGGGGTTAAGCCCTAACCAAGGCCACGTCGGCGGGCCTGCCGGCGGCTAAACGACGGCGACCTGGCCACGGCGGCGCTGCACGGGGAGGGTGCTCCCGGCCACCATTTGGCATGCCGCGACCACCAAACGGGAGCCCAGGCACGCGCGCTTCATCTGGGACAGACAAGCAGCACGGGGGCTCACCGGAATAACGTCGGCGACGAGCAAAGGCGGCGGCAGAGAACCGACGAGGTCGGGAGTGGGGCTAGAGGCTACGTCTTGAGGCTGGGACGGTCGCGTTCGAATGCTAGAGCCACTGGGAGTCAAACGCGCGCGCTGGACGAGATGATGGGGCACAGGGGCGACCTCATCGTCGTCCATGGCGGCGACGTGTTTCGGTAACCATGGCGAAAACGTCTAGAGGGTTTGCGGGGTGCTGGAAGCTTGGGGAAACGCTCAGTTGCTCACCGCGAATCGAACGGAAGCAAGCTTCAACGGCGGCGAATCGACGGCGGCGAGCTCGCGGGTCCAGCGAGAGGTTGAAGACGATGGCGTCGGCCCGGGGAGGAATTAGGGCTCCAGCTTCTGCGTGAAGACGAAGTCGAGGACGAGGAACACGGTGGACTTGCTGGTTGGAGCTCTAGGGCACGGTGGCCACGTCATCCACGGCGGTGCGCTCCGGTGAAGCTTCGGGCGGCGACGAAATCGAGCACGGGAGGAGCACGAGGAAGCTCTGGAGGGGGGGGAATGGAGGAGGCGTGCTCCAGGGCGTCTCCAGGCGAAGGAAGGAGGCACGGGGAGGCCTGGAAGGTCCTCGACGGCGACGTGTCGTCCACGGCTGGCTCGGTGGCATTCCACCGAGCAGCTTGGAGGCGCGGGGTGGGGAAGAAGACCCCTGTGCCCTTTTGGGCCGGCTGGGCTGGGTGGGCCGGCTTCGCCTAGGCGACAGGTAAGGTTTTCTGCTTTCCTTTTCTGTTTTTCTTTTCTGACATTTGTTTTGCTGAGCTAAAATAAATAGCTAGGCATTTTATTAAATGCTGAAAAAATTTATGTCGCCCCATAATAATATAGACTAGCCACTTATAAAGTTTCAACATTTTTAAAACTCAAATAATTTGAATCTTAACTCAAATAGGGTTATTTGATTAATTCCAAGGCACTGTTTGAATATTTGAAAAATCCATGAGTATGGGATGGGTCCCACATCACTTGATATGTGATCACACTCATTTATAAGACTTTTCAAAAATCTAACATGAATTTTGGAGAAGATTTTTATCTGGCCTTTTGAATTAATTCATCTGGGGGGGTTCCTTCTCCCATTTTGATTTTGTTTTTGAATTTCCTTTGATTTCTTTCATGAATGCAAAGTGAATTGATCCTAGCACATTACCTAACAGAGGGTTCTGACAAGAAGACCGTCTCCGTGCCGAGTACCCCTCCTTCCTCCCGCAGACTTCTGAATCTCGGGACGAGATTCTGTTGAGTGGGGGCGAGTTGTCACAACCCCAAGTTAGGTATGTGCTAGGGTAAGCCTAGGCCTTTGCATCATGTAAAAATTCAAAAGAAATCAAAATGGGCGAGAGAACACCCCCCAGATAAATTAATTCAAATGGCCAGATAAAAAGTTGCTTCAAAAATTCCTTTTGCATTTTTGAAAAGTCTTATAAATGAGTGGGATCACATATAAAATGATGTGGTAGCAATCCCATGCTCATGGATTTTTCAAATTTTCAAACAGGAGCATGGATTTAAATTTAAACCCCTATTTGAATTAAAGTTCAAATTATTTGAATTTTAAAAATGTCCAAACTTAATAAGTGGCTAGCTACATATATCTTAAGGCCATATAAAAATTTGGGGCATTTAAAAAAATGTCTAGCTATTTTTTTTAGCAAGACAAAACAGAAGTCAGAAAAGAAAACAGAAAGAAAAGGAAAAAGGAAACTAACCTGGAAAGCAGCCCAACTTAAACCCCGCGGCCCAGAAGCATCCCAGGCCCACCTCCTCCCTTGTCTTCTAGCTCCCCACGCCCCGAAGCTGCTCGGTGGAATGCATGCAGCATGCCACCGCGCCGCCGACGAGCTCCTCGCCACCTCCTGCTTCTCCCGTCCACGTCTTGGCGCCTGGACACGCCCTGAGACGTCGTGGACCACTTCCCCCTCTGCTTGTTCTCTCCCGTGTCCTCTCTCGCCGGATTCCATCGCCGCCCGAACACTGTCGTCGCCATGGCTCCGAGCAAGCGTGGCCAGTGACCTCCTCGGGCCCCGCCGTGATGTCCATCGTCTTCGCCACCGTCTTCTACGCCGAGTCACAGAAGGAATCGCCCCGGGACGCTTTGTAGCCGACGTGCGCTTCATCGTCTTCCGCTCCGGCCGCCGTGTGTCGCGGTCCAAATACTACGCCGTCGAGCCCTCCCCGACCGAGCTGCTACCCCCGTCGAGTTCCTGGTGAGCTGTAGCTCGAAAACCCTCTGGGTACGCCCTCGTTTGCGTCCTCTAGCGACGTCCGCCATGGGAGCCGAGCGAGCTCGCCGCCATGGACGACGTTAAGCTCGCTCCCGTGCTTTTTCGTCCATCCCAGCCTGCCCATCGTGCTCCTGAGGTCCACATGGTTCTTTTGCACTAGCGCACGCTTGAGTTGGGCCACTGCAGCGCCGTCTTCGTCGTCGCCATGTCACGGTTGCCGCCGACGAGGTCCCTGCCGTCGCCTCCGTCACCCCCCGCTCATGCTGCAACCTCCAGTGGACGCGCGACGACCCCAGGATCCCAACGCATCTCTCCCCGTTCGATTTGGTCGACTGCGCCGCCGTCCCCGTGTGCGCCGCCGTGGCCAGGGTTAGCCTTAACCCGCCGGTGGGTTAGCCTTAACCCGTGCTTAGTTAAGCACTAATCCCCCCCCCCCCCCGTAGTGACACTGACCCGTGGGCCTAAGGCCACTAACTAACCCCCCTGGTTAGTTTAACTAACCGGGTTATTTAACCCCCCCCCCCACTGACACCCCGGCCCCACTGGCGCAGTGCTGATGCAGTAAAGCATTTAAATCATTTTATTTAATTTCAGTAATTCCAGAAAATAGCTTAAACTTCAATAAATCATAACTAATTCATTTTAACTCCAAATTGGACAAATAATATGTCTAAAATTATCAGAAAAATACAAGGATTATGAATATGCAACTTGTTTATATGTTTGACCATTTTAAAATGGGTGAACAGTAGCATACATGCATATGGATCCTTTTCAAATTCAAATTTGGAGTGAATTTGCAAATGACTTTGCAACACATTTATTTTAGATGGATTCATCCACACATCAGGAGCTTTATCTCAACTATACCACATCACTTCATGCTCAACCTTTTCAAATAAACTTTCATGCATTCAAATGCATTTGAAATTCATCGATAAATCAAATGGAGTTTGAATTTGCATTTCAAATGCAATATAGTCCTTTTAAATGAAATGCTCAACACATCAGTACCATGAACATCACCATTACAATCTTATTCATGTGATTGTGCATTGTACATTATGTTGATCCTATGATTGTCATGTTGCTGATAGAAGTGGAGCCGGAAACCGAGATCACCCCCTTCGTTGAAGACCCCGTGACTGAACCTCGTCAGCAAGGCAAGCAAACCCCCATTGATCATGTCTATAAAATCCCATTTCCCTCTCAGTCTCGCTTATGCATGTTTATGAGATCACCTTGTATCGATTCTACCACATAGTTGAACCCATATCCTTTGCATGACCTATCATCTTGTCACAGTAGTAAGCAAACCCACAATCCTAGCAGATGTAGGAGTTGGTTGATATCATGTGGCCCCTGCAACTGTTACTTCTTACTGCATGCTTAGTGGTACAATCAGGTTGCTTTTGATGTGAGTCGGGATGATGGTAAACCTGGTGTTGATGAAAGTGAAACTGTGTTGGTGAATCTACCCTAATACAAGGTGAACGATGAGAGGCTGTGTAGGAGTACACAGTGGGTTGTCTCGTTGAACACCGCCTTAAGTCCGAGTTCTTGTGTGGTGATCCAAGAAGAAGAGTACAACCACACATTGGGCTCACTGACCCCTCTCATCCTAGTACCTCACCCCGTTCGAACCCCAAAAGTCGCAGTAGTTCGGAGTTCTGGTAGGGCTGTGGCACGGTCTGCGAAGTGGATGAACGGATTTTCAAGACCGGCTTGGGACCCTGCACACATCGTTTGAGGCTGTACTGGAACCTCGGCCGGACTTCCATACGGATCCCCCTCAGATAGGCGACTCTCTGGACTAGAACGGAGCTATGGGCGAAGTGTTGTGGTGGCATCCTCGATGTCACCTCTTGAACGGTGACACGCAAAAGGCGGTAACTGATGACACGTGTGTGTAGCGGTACACCCCTGCAGGGTTAACAAAACTATTTGAATAGCCGCGTCCGCGGTTAAGGACTGCTTGGAAAGCTTAGCTTGATTATTAGACAACTTGAACTGGATACTTCTAAAGTACACCAAGATAAGTGTGAGTTCTATGGCGTGCTTTCTCGTGGGGAAGTCGAGGAAGGCACCATAGTGGTGTAATTGGTTGGAGAAAGTAGTGGACTCGTGTACGCTTCTTACCTCAAGTCTGGTACTCGTAGTTCAGGACTAGCCAAGTCAAAGCTGGCACTTCTGCAAGTGAAACCCCACCTCCCTTTTCCTTGATACATGTGCATGAGTAGTATAGCTCCTATGTAAGTCTTGCTGAGTACGACTTTGTACTCACGTTTGCTTATTCTATGTTTTAGATGAACCCACCGACCCCGATGGTGGTTTCTACTCGAAGCTCGAAGATTGAAGACTCAGACCAAGACCAAGCTAGTGTAGTCCCAGTCAGACGACTGGTTCCCTCGTGGAGGGCTTGTTTTTAGATAAGGTTTCTCTAAGCCATTTGTTAAACTTGTCTGTACTCAGACCTACTTTGCTTCCGCATGTTTGATGTAATGTTGGATCACAGACTTGTGATCTCTGTGTGCACTCTGTAAGAGTTATTAATAAAGATGTATACATTGTAGAGAATTTCAATGATACATGCTGTTCATACTAGACATGTGTGTTGCGTGTATGTTTATAACATGCATGTCTTAGTATGGG
This sequence comes from Bromus sterilis, assembly GCA_950022295.1. Lineage (NCBI taxonomy): Eukaryota > Viridiplantae > Streptophyta > Magnoliopsida > Poales > Poaceae > Bromus > Bromus sterilis. Next base: position 272,850,237 of record OX465599.1, on the reverse strand, counting down.
TTTTCGAGACCTTAGTTGTGATCTGGCTGGCGGTCTTTTATACACCAAGTGGCCCTTAGATGTGCGCAGCTTGGGGCATCGCGATGCGATTGCTCGAGACTCTGTCTCGTGCACACTTTGTGGTATGATCGAGCCCGCCATAGACCCCGACTAAGTGATCGGGCTGGAGTAAGTCTATGTAAGAGTTATGAGATAGTCGATAGTATGGTTGAGGCGACTTGTCTTTGAATATGGGAGTTCATCACCCATATCATTAGACTTGTGTGCGGACGATGAGGACCCATCTCAGTTGATCATCCGGCCTGGATGGGATGCCCCTCACGTACGATGCTTTCCGAGAACGTTCTGTGCTTGGCCTTGTCTGCTTAGACAAGTGGGTACGGTTCTCGGCTCTCCAAATGACTATGTCGTAGCGGGACTTGCATACGCTAACCCCGGGTGCCGACACTAGAACCGGGACATATGCCCCTAGATGAACCGGGACCAATGCTTCACGAGGCCCGGCCAGCGCCCGGGCGCACGAACCGGGACGTATGACCCCCATGGGTTCCGGTTCGTGGAAGAACCGGGACAAATCGGCTGGAGAGGCCTGAACCAAAGCCCTGTTTTCTACTAGTGATGATCGAGGCACATTTGTAATATTTCTGCTATTGCTATGTTGAGTTTGATCGGATCTGAGGGATTATGAGATTATGTTCAGATTGTGATAGAGTAATATATTTGGTTTTTATCTCTTATATTTTTGTTCCTAAGTAATTCTTGCATGTTCTCCATTGCTGTTTATTGCTTTGGCCAAGTAGTAGGTAGTGACTCCAAGAGGGAGTGTTGTGTTAGATTGTAGGTTCATGCCTCCCCGATGACATGCTTGAGTGACAGAAACATGAGTCTAGGGGATGTGCTGTTGACACAAGGGGGAAAACAACGATGCTTGTAACCGCGGTTACAAGGATTGTTTACTTTACGCAAAGTTCTTTTTAATGCAGTTGTCTGTTGCATTGGGTTTACACTTTGGGTGGGGCTCGCAACTTAATACCAGCGAGATGTTCTGGATAGATATCTCAAGATGGATGATTAGTAGTAGATGCAGATGGATTTCGGTCTACTTACCTTGGCGTACTGCCTGTGCTTTTGAACCTCTTCCTTTCTTTTGTAGCATAGTTAGCATTGCGGTGCGTTCTTAATCCTGTCAATTGCCTTTTTGTAATTTGTTTACCTCGCATAGCATTTTTATCGTCTTTTGGGAGAGAGACATCACTAGCGAACATCACGTATCCCGGTCCATATCCTCATTATTGTTTCCAAGCTATATTTACTTTTCTGCATTTACTTTCAAGTTGCTAACATTATCCCCTTGCGTTTTATCATTTGTGAACAACAAGAACGGAGAGATTGACAACCTCTCTGAACTTCGTTGGGAGCAAAGTTATCTGTGTCAGTGTGCAGGTACGCGTCAGTTGCGCCGCTGACACCTACTTATCATCTCTGGAGTCCTACTGGAGACAAAACTTGGTATCTTTACTGAGGGAAACTTGCTGCTGTACCGCATCACGCCTTCCACTTGGGGCGTACCAACGAAGGGCGAGAAGCCGTCATCACTATGATCTCCCCTTCCGGGAGGTGATCTCCTCGGCGGAATCTGCCCGCCGGAGAGCCCTTTTCTTCTCTGTAGGTTTCCGCCACGGAGCGGCGGCGGAACTCCGTAAAAGCTTCTCTTTTTAGGGTTTTCCGATGACGAAGAGTATATAGGCCAGAGGGGGGAGCCTGGGGTGGTCCCAGGGCTCCAGGCGCCCTCCCAGCGCGGCCAGGGTGGGGGGCGCGCCAGGTGGCCGCCTGGGCACCCTGTGCCCCCCCCCCTCTGGTCCCTCTTTTGTGTGTCCCCGTCAATCCTCCCAAAAACACCCCCCGTAGATTTTCAGGTAATTTGGAGGTGTTCTTCTTCAGCAACTCAGCGTCCACTTTTTACCGCTGAATCCTGCGTCTGCTGCTTCGGCACCGGAAAATTGCAAACTGTGTAAAACAAGCCAAAACAACATAAAAACATCATCGTAATGTGAAATATATCAATGAATAAGGACGAATTATAATATAAAATAGTGATGCATTTTGGACGTATCACCCATGCATCGGTAGCGCTTGATGTTGTTACCTGGTCTACAATGCCCCTCATCATCATATGGAAAGTGTGGAATTCTTACAATGCATGCGTACGTATTCCGAGGCTAGAACCACACTTACAATGTCATCATTAACAGCATTGTAGTAGAATTCATAGGTTCAATTAACATTTTTTAAATGATGACAGTTATATCTCCTCGGGCATGGACACCCCTTCCCGCTTATTACTTTGAATTTTGGTTCCAACATTAAGTAACGTAAACAGGTAGGGTTCGTATAAAAACATCCTTAAAAACCCACCTGACGCGGCAAAGCGCGCCCTACGCTTCTAATCGGGAATCTATTGCCACACGTTTCTTTCTTCCTACTGTCTATCACTGCTCCATGGCCCTGCTGTCTATCACTGCTCTAACTAGAGGAAAGCTATGCGCCCGTGACGGCTCCATCAGTGACCCGTCGAAATAAGGTACACCTCGACTGTTGTGCATTCTTTCTTTCTCCACTGCGCAGTCTCACATGCATGCATTCTTTCTCTCTTCGTAACGCAGTCCCACATGCTTGCACACGAGACAACCTCTCTCACTGATTCATGTTTTTTACACTCTATAAGCATTACACTAAGCTTGCATGTAACTCTCTCTCTCTCTTTCTCTGGCAAACTGCATGTTGTGTGTGTCTCTCTCCTCCTACATTTTGGATCTTTGCATGCAACAAACACACACACTCCGGTTCTTCATTTCAATCCATGGCACCTTGACCAATTGTTGTGCTCATGTCTCTGCATGCTGTCACTGAAACTCGGCATTCAGCACACTCGTCACGCATCTTTTTCTCTTTCATGGTCCCTATTTGCATGCAACACACACACTCTCTCTTGTTTTGTTTATTGAGCATCTCCTGTCAGATCTGACTCTTTTTTTCTTTTATGCGGTTCATCATTCTTTAAACATGTGTGCATATTTCTTCTCACAAACTCTCTCTCCTTGAAATGTTTGTATACTGTAGTTGTTTTTTCTTCTCGTCACGAGCTGCGGGGTGCATGCATGCGACTGATATATTGTGTTGGTCGTCCTGCCAAGCTGATATTGCATATAGATATTTTTATACGGCTATGACGTGATGCTCGAGCATGCCGCGTTTGATGTGCCAAGAACAGCTCTTGTATGGTGGAAGTGGCTTCATATATAGTAAGACATCGTACCATTGTTTTAAAACAAACTAGTTGGTACCTGGTACAACTGGAGCAAGGGGCAAGCATGCCAACTGCTACTTTCCTTTGTTGGCAATTGAGGACATCAACGTGTACACGACCCTGCAGTTCACGGCGGCAATATTTTGGTGCATGCGCTGCTCATCTCTGTACCCGAGGAAGAGGTCCTGCTCGTCATGAATACTATTCCCTTCATTCTAAAATATAGTGCGTTTGCGTTTTGCAAGATTCAACTTTGATCATAAATTTAACCAACGAAACCATTTGCGGCGGGAATAAAAATTACATATTTAAAAACTTTATTCAAATACAAATTCATTGATACAATTTTTGCTTCCACCGCAATCGATCTCATTGGTTAGACTATCCATAGTGGAGAGTAACATCAACTACTAACATCCATATGTTAGTAGTCCATGTTACTACCTCTATAGTGGGGAGTAACATCAACTAGTAACTTCATTTATTATGTTGTAGACTCATATTCTCTTGGTATGTGTGATGTTACTCAAAGAGCAAGCAACTACCTAAGGCTAGTCACAATGGGGAGTAACTTAGGGGCTGTTTGGTTCCAAATAAATCACCAACTTTTAAGTCAGGTGAATTAAAACCAGTGATTTATAAGTCATGTTTGTTTGGTTCTCATCTGACTTATAAGTCAGTTAATCACACATTTCCATGCCAAAAAGTTGTGGGACCCACACCAAAAGTAGTGACTTATAAGTTTTAAGTTGGGGTGGAGCAACTTATGACTTATAAGTTGGGGTGACTTATAAGTTAGGAGTGTTTGGCAAAATAAGTCACTTTTTCACTTTTTGACTTATAAGTTGATGACTTATTTGAAACCAAACAGCCCCTTAGACTAGCAACATACACGTATTACGAGTCTATGTTACTACCTCTACAATGGGTAGTAACATATATATGGTGTCATATAAGACCTTATTTATTAGATTATAGACTCATATTGTCTTGGTATGTGTGATGTTACTCAAAGAGCAAGTAACTAGCTAAGTTACCACATTCCTCTCTTTCTTCATTAACTCATTGCAACATAAGCAAAATTGCTGAGTTGGACTATATGTTACTGCTGAAGTTATTCCCATTGGGGCCAGTCTAAGTTACCACCTTCCTCTTTTTCTTCATTAATTACTTGCCATGTCATCTATTTTGCATAGATATGTGTGATGTTACCACTGATGTTACTCCCACTATGGTTATTCTTAAATATATAATTAAAATTAAAGCACGAAAACCGAAAACACACTACATTTTAGAATCAAGGGAGTACTGTATAGAGGTGCTTTGGTGAAGGCCATGCACACTCACGTCAACGCAGCTGCGTATAGAGACAGTCTGAGTTGTCCCGTCAATATGTTGTCGCGTCGTTGCCAGCCTCTACTTCAAAATATTCGAGACGTGGGTCCTGATGGGTTTCTCTCTACGCAAGTTCGAATCGTGCTACTGCACACCGTGACATAACGAAGTAATTAGCAGGGTTTGGTCTGACGTCTACAGTGCGAACTACATATCCCTTCTCTTTTTCCTGGTCTTTGCATGCAATACATATTTTTTTTTCTTCATTTCAATTCCTGACAACTAGAGCATTAGAGAACCCATTACAACTGAAGCGCTATTCCAATAATATATTCACTGCGATTTATAGTTACAACTAACAAAAAATAACACATCAATGTAGCAACACACATGTACATGGAACAAATGTGGCATGTGTACTAGAAACAACATCTTATCCACATAAAGAAAATGCATTTTTGCATTCTTGTGCCTATGTCCAGTTGTATCGGGTACAGGAGTGCTTGGCATTTGTTTTGCCGCACTTCCTCGTAAGTTTGCAAGTGGCATCGAAAGATGAGTACAAGTTTATAAACTTAAGAAAATAAGTAAACAAGATTCTTGGAGCCTGAGTCGTCTCATTAGTTGAGCAGCGGCAGCGGACACTGGTGGACAGACCCCCATATTATCCCGGTTCATATGGGCCTTCGGTCCCGGTTCCACACCCGGGACCAATAACCCGGGACCAATGATGGTCCCGGTTGGCCCATGAACCGGGACCGAAGAGGCTCCACGTGGCCTGGCGCGCAGCGAGGGGGGGGAGGGGTCATCGGTCCCGGCTGATAGGAAGAACCGGGACCGAAGAGGGCCCCCTTTTTAACCCTATTTTCTGATATATTTTTTCATTTATTTATTTTCTGTTTTGTATTCAATTAAATGGTACCATATATATATATATATATTAAAGCAACAATGAAGGAACCACAATATATATTACACATTATCGTCACGAATATATCATATACACCATCTCATTCCTCGTGCTTGGTCGAACATGTATTACACAAACGGTACTCGATCACACGAGTTCGATCTAATTTACATCGGTCCTTGGCCGCTTGTCTTCCAAAAAATGAGGGTGAAAGAACTCTCCGGTCGGAGCTATGACATGGTCTAATAAGAATCCGGCGATTTCCTCTTGAATTGCTCGCACGCGGTCTCGTGGTAGAAGACCGTCCCGCATTCGTTCGATCTAATTAAAAGAAATGGATCAATATATATGAATGAAACTAAACACAATTAAAGTATTGAATGTTGTTTATCGTACTTCAATTTTCCTTATGTTTCGGGTTGCGGCCGTCTCTTTGGTCGTCTCGCGAATGAACTCGCAGACATAATATCCACATAAGTTATTCCCGGGTCCCTGTCTCAAACACTTTACGAGAACGGAGATCAATGAATATTATAATCAGCATGATAATTATACTGAAACTAGAATAAAAAAGATGCACGGATCTAGCAAGTAGTACTTACATTCAGTGATTGAAATGTAAGCTTTGCCGGAAGACCCGGTGTTTTGGCGGTGAACCGTTTCCAAACCCTCTGGAGGCATGCTTGCATGTCCTCCCATGATTTCATAGATCTGCGTCCCGGGTCCATGACTTTTACTACTCCTTCGTCCGGAACAATGATCAACAGAATAAAATGGAAGCTGCACACGCATAAAGAGTCAATTATACGCTTAACACCGAGCAAGCAAAATAGAATGTGTGCGAGACAGTAACACTCACTCGAAGTTGTAAGGAAATAGTATTTCCCTTCTTGTGCCGAAATACGTCAACGATTGCAACAAGTTGTTCTCTGTCTGGTTGGGCTTCTCTTTGAGAGTTACTTGATGAACGAACTGGCAGTCAATGAACCCAATGTCATAGATTTGTCCTTTCTTGCATTCGAGAATCTTCATTCTGCATATATAATTAGTTTAGTGATGAGTGTAAGATTGTACATGAAACGAATGAACTGAGCTAGAAAGGCTTGATCACTGAAATTAATGGTACTTACAGACAATATGCACTGACGATAGATTTGTCGATGGCGTCTCCATTGTAAAAATGAAATAATTCTGAGAATTCAATCAGATCGAAGCCTTGTCCATGCCCGTAATGCTCGTTCTGAAATTTAGCGTAGATCCAGTTTTCGGATATAGCAGATTTTTCCATGTACCACTCATGCAATTTTCGCATCTTTGTTGGTAGATCCTTGACTAACTCGGGTCTGACGAGAGGATACCCGTATTGGTATTTGTATGCCGGTACGAATTCCTCGTCGTTCCCGAACTCATCCAGACGGCTCAGGTAATCACTAATAGACAATCCTACTGCCTGGGCTTTTTCTCCGTACTGTCTTATAAACTCCGGATCTTTGTCCGGATCATACGCATCGACCTGATGCTGCTGGGGGCGCGGCCAAGTGTGCACTTCGAGCGGTTCGATCGATTGTTCTTTCTGTAGTCCGAGCTGGGCAATCTCTTTTCCGACTCTCCGCTCTTTTCCCTCAGCCGACATTGTAATAGAGCGTTCATAGTCTGATGTGAGCGGTATGGGGTTGTGAAGCTTCTTCTTCAGTTTCGCGCACGCGGCGTGATCTTTTGGGGTGAGCGGGAACAATGGCTCTATCGGCTTCTTCTTGTTGGCCACATCAATCTTCCACTTTTCATAAGACATTTTTGCGGACACGTCCAGTTCCTCAGGTGTCATCTCTCCGGGTAGCTTCTTCATATTCTGATGAGGAACTTTTGGGAGGGGTGATCTCTTACGTTTCGGTGATTTATTGCTGCCCCTACTAGTATAGGTACGCTTCTGCTTCTGGCTCTGAGGCTCAGGAGATGGAGCCGGCTGAGGCGACGGTGGAGATGCCTGAGGCGACGGTGGAGACGGCTGAGCCGGAGAGTGGTGAGGCGGTGAAGGCGATGGTTGCCGTGAAGAATGGTCACGTGGCGGCGAAGGTGGATTGCTCTTCTGAAGAGTGGGTGACCTTGGCGGCACATAATCTGGAAGCACGATGTGCTCCTTTCGCCATAGAACACTCCCCTTTTTTGCTTCTCGTAGTTTTTTTAGCTCCCCATCTTCACCTGCAGGGTGGTCCAGCTTCATCTCCTCATAATCATCCATCACATCATCCACCATGACGACAGCGTACCCTTCTGGAGTCGGGTTGCAATGATAAGTTGGTTTCTCCGGGATTGATAGGGCCATGCCGACCGCCACCGTAAACTTTAAGTTCATCACTTGCACCTTAAGCTCACAATGTGTGCTCTCCGTGATATAATCCACTGGGTACCGTTTAGGAGCAGCCGTTGTAAGTGCATCATCATCATCCTGCTGCAGCTGCGTGGAAGCTTGGGAGATTTTCCGATTCGATGGGGCGCCGGTAGCATCGAATCCAGTTTCTAACAAGAGCTGTTGAGGTTGGCCGCCACTTTGCTGGCTAAGTCTGTCGATCAGCTCCTCCGCCCGCTTTAAGCCTTCTTCTACATTACGCAGCCGCTCTTTGGTGGCCGTTTTCTCAGCCTCATTCACCACTTTCTCTCTCTCAGCCGCCGCTTTCTCAGCTGCCTCCCTTTCCTTCCTCCTCTGATGGCTTTTATCTGAATATTTCTTGCTTTCCGAAGGGAAGGTAAGTTTCCAACACTTGGAGCCTGGCGTGCCTCGTGCTCGTCCTGGGTGTTCTCTATTTTTTAGGGTGCGTGTGAGCTCGTCGTCCTCTCTATCGGGAATGAATCGTCCCTCTTCAATATCACGTACTGCATCTCTAATATCATCGATGGGCAGCAGGGGATCATCTATGTGTGACTGGTTATATATTGCCTTCCCATCTTGGTCCAACGTGCCCCCATGGCCATAAAACCAGTTTCTTGTTCGTTCGTTCCATGTTGTAGGCTCTGGAGTGATCCCGGCATCAAAATACTTGGCCTCAATTGCCTCCCACCTAGGCATGCAACCGGCGTAGCCAGCAGGCCCCATTTTATGGTGGTAAATCTTCTTAGCGGCATTCGTCTGATTTATTTCAGACCTTTGCTGCGCGTGCTCCGATTTCTTGTACGCCACAAAATCATCCCACTGCTCTCTTATCTTACCATAGCCGTGTTCGAAATCCGGAGTCTTGTCTAACTTGACAAATTTTAGGTACAAGTTTTTCTTCCAATTCTTGAATTGCTCGGCCATCTTGCTGAGAGCAAACTTCTTGACTCTAGCCTCTAGCTCCAGTCTAGCTGCCGCCTCCTGAGCTGGATTATCCACCTCTGGCATCCGCAGGAGAAAATTATGCATGAGCATGTTCCAAAGCCTGTCTTTCATGGCGTCGCACACAAACGAGACTGTAGGGTCCTTTAGCTGCATCCATTCTCGAATGGTGATCGGGATGTTGTCCCTCACAAGAGTTCCGGAAGCCTTCACAAATTTTTTCTTGACATCATCCGGAGCTAACGGTTCGCCGTCTGGACCGACCTCTTCGATCCTATACCTCACATTGTCAGCCAACTTTTTGGTTGGGCCTCGTTTCGGTCTTGCGGTGGAATGGCCGGATCCGGATCCGGAGGGCTAAAAGAAGAAAGAGTGTTAATATATGCATGTACATATACAACTGCATTTTAATTAACAACATTTTAATCAACCTCGCCGGTGTTTTCGAGATTAAAGGTTCCGCCGGAGGCGGAGCCGGAGCCGACTTGTCTCCCGTCCGATGCTTCTTCTCGGTGGAGAGACTCGTCTCCCTCACCGGAATCGTTCAGAAATCGGCGGGTGACATCTTGACCTTCATTGTCGTTGATCATATCGTGAAGCAACTTTTCCTCATTTTCATCTCTATGAAATGTTGGATCCATAGTATCTGCAAATTAAGAATTGCAAGCTATTATAATGAAAATCGTAGGCGGCAGCGGTGTAGTCAACGGTAGCAGCAGAGTCTACCGGAGATTAAAGGGGGGGGGAAACAGTAAATACACGGAAATCATAGCAAACAATACAAGGCATGGCAAATGAAATGCAATCGGTGATCTAATGTAAAACGATGCAAGACAAGACAGATGAATTGTAAACGTTACTCTAACGTGGTACGATGCAATAAGCTCGGAGCGGAAATTCATCCGGAGATGGATTACCGGCTCCGAGTGATTACCGGACAGGGTGTCCGGAGGGGGGGGTGATGCCGGAGGTGTCGTGGACATCCGACACACGTGTGGGTTATGTATCCGGGTGAGTTGACCTATTCCGAACAACTTTCGTGTTCGAAATAAATTGATCCGGGTACTCTAGCAGTACCGGACAATTCATCGGACTGGCGGTCCGGAGGGGGGCGGTTCAATGTTCGGTATGTTAGGGGGTGTGGTAGACATACGGATACCGTATTTGGATTCGTTGAATTTTTCTGAGCAACTTTCATGTATAAATTATTTTAATCCGGGTTACGGATTAAAAAATATTAATTAAACAAGTTTATTACATTGAATTTCAAAGTTTAAATCATTTAAAAAGAATTTCTGAATTTCTTTTTATTATTATTACAACATTATCCAAAACATTATCCACAAGTGCCTGACATGTGGGTCCCACATGTCAGCCTCTGTTTATTTATAAAACATTTAAATAAACAGAAAAGCCTCTGGGCCCACTTGTCAGCCTCTAGAATTTTTATTAAATTCTTTTTTTTTATTAATCTGACAATGGGGCCCAGTGGTCAGTGACTTCAGTGCTAATTAAATCTGTTTAATAAGTTCAAAGGCCAGGGGGCCACTGTCAGTGAGACATATTAATCTAAAGGTTAATTTTTCTATTTGTCCTAACAGAGATTGTTAGCAGGGGGTGGGGCCCGGCTGTCAGTGGCTCATTCGCCACTAACAGAAAACCTGACCGGGAGGACCCACCGGTCAGCCTCACGGAATCCCGCCGGCGACGAGGAACACGATGGAGCTCACTGGCGACGACCTAGCGCACGTTCTGGTGGATGGTTTCGCGTGATTCTTGTTCCAATCGAACGAGCAGTTCAAACCGCATCGAACGGTAGCCGGGGCGTGGCGCGAGGTGGACGGAATCGAGCTCGGGGTCGACAATGCGGGCCTGCACGTCGGGCGTCAAAGGCTCTACGATACCAGGGGGTTGCCCTGGCTCACCCGCGTGCACTGGTGCTATCCACGCACCAAGACGAGCACGGGAGCGACGACAGCGTCAAGCCCGGCGGCGGCCGTGGTCCTGCTCATGGCAATCGGCGACGGAGAGTACGAGGAGGGGAGCTAGGAGGGGGAAAACATCGAGCAGCTCACGGTGAAGGCGACGAAGAGCTCGGGGAGGCCGGAGAGGGGCTCGGTGCGTCGAATCGGCGGGCAGCCTGCCGGCGTCGACGGCGAATTCCGCGCGGGAAGAAGAGAGGTTGGGGGATTTGGTGGAATTGGGGGAGGAAGAAGAGGTTGCGGGGTATATAGAAAGGGCCATCGATCCCGGTTGGTAGAACCAACCGGGACCAAAGACTCAACGGTCCCGGTTGGTGCTACTAACCGGGACCGTTGGCCTGGGCGGGGAGGGGCCTGGTGCTGCCACGTCGCACCAGGGTCATCGATCCCGGTTGGTAGTACCAACCGGGACCGTTGAGTCTTTGGTCCCGGTTGGTGCTACCAACCGGGATCATTAGACCCAGGAAATTAGTACCACCTCGCTAACCGAAGTAGAGTTAGACCTGTTTATAAGCACAGCTCCGCGTGGACTTATCGTAGCATAACAAGTTCACTAAAGGCCGTACACGGAGAAATTCATCTGTATCCTTTACTCTGTCCGGGGAAATTTCGGACGGTGCTCGTTTGGTTGGCAGATTTTCCAGATGTGCCCACGAGGCGGGGACCGTCTGTAAATCCGTATGGGATGAAAATCCCGTACGGGTATTACAGACGGTTCCCGCCTGGTCGGTAGACTTGCGAGATCTGTCAACCAGGCGAGGACCGTCTGCAATTTGCTTTGATGGTGTACAGGATGTGGAGTATTCTTCCGTTGACGTTCTATAATGAAATTGCTATACATTTTCATTTTCCGAGTGCCGAAAGTAGGGTCTTTTTGTGAAGGATCTACCAAATATTTGATGTCAATTTGAACCAACCCATTTTTTTATTATAGTAGACCATATTTTATTAACAATCTACAAAAGTTTCTATGTAAAATGTTTCTTATGCACCTCTGCTGAAAAAGACAAATTGCCGCCAATTCAGCTGGAACGGGGTGAAATTTGAACTACAAGTGCTTGATAGATTGCTCTTTATTTTTTCAAAAAAACATTTCCAAGTGCACAAGTACTCATTTCATCAGAGATCTACAAAGAGTTTTGCTAGATTCCACACCTAGCTATCACCGGCCATGCCCCCCTCCCCCGTTTTGACCGCATTTTGAAATCGGTGCTTAAACAATTCAAAAAAAATCAAAAAAATATAAAACCTTTGCGTTGCATCCTAATTTATGTCCTAGTAACCATACAAACCAACAAACTTAGAATAATGCAAAACTATTAAAAAAGTCTTCTCAAAATGGGCTATCGAGTATGAAGGTTCATGGCTTTCAAGCCAAATGGCCAAAGTTATAACTAATTTGAAATGATAGTTTCCCCAAATGATCTCATATTTTTCATATGTGTGTATATTTGAATGGCCAACAAGTTTGCCAAAGGAAGTTTTCATTTCCGTTGCACGAAAAATCCATTTTTCATTTTCCGAGTGCCGAAAGTAGGGTCTTTTTGTGAAGGATCTACCAAATATTTGATGTCAATTTGAACCAACCCATTTTTGTATTATAGTAGACCATATTTTATTAACAATCTACAAAAGTTTCTATGTAAAATGTTTCTTATGCACCTCTGCTGAAAAAGACAAATTACCGTCAATTCAGCTGGAACGGGGTGAAATTTGAACTACAAGTGCTTGATAGATTGCTCTTTATTTTTTCAAAAAAACATTTCCAAGTGCACAAGTACTCATTTCATCAGAGATCTACAAAGAGTTTTGCTAGATTCCACACCTAGCTATCACCGGCCATGCCCCCCCTCCCCCGTTTTGACCGCATTTTGAAATCGGTGCTTAAACATTTCAAAAAAAATCAAAAAAATATAAAACCTTTGCGTTGCATCCTAATTTATGTCCTAGTAACCATACAAACCAACAAACTTGGAATAATGCAAAACTATTAAAAAAGTCTTCTCAAAATGGGCTATCGAGTATGAAGGTTCATGGCTTTCAAGCCAAATGGCCAAAGTTATAGCTAATTTGAAATGATAGTTTCCCCAAATGATCTCATATTTTTCATATGTGTGTATATTTGAATGGCCAACAAGTTTGCCAAAGGAAGTTTTCATTTCCGTTGCACGAAAAATCCATTTTTCATTTTCCGAGTGCCGAAAGTAGGGTCTTTTTGTGAAGGATCTACCAAATATTTGATGTCAATTTGAACCAAACCATTTTTGTATTATAGTAGACCATATTTTATTAACAATTTACAAAGGTTTCTATGTAAAATGTTTCGTATGCACCTCTGCTGAAAAAGACAAATTGCCGCCAATTCAGATGGAACGGGGTGAAATTTGAACTACAAGTGCTTGATAGATTGCTCTTTATTTTTTCAGAAAAACATTTCCAAGTGCACAAGTACTCATTTCATCAGAGATCTACAAAGAGTTTTGCTAGATTCCACAAAGAACTACAAATCGGGTGGGCATGAGCTAAATTAGTACCGGTTCTCCACATGAACCGGTACCACAGCCCTGGCGCCACCCGGGTCTGAATCCCACCAATCAGGAAGAAGTACACGGATCGCGTGTTTCTTTTAAGCGCTTGTGAGTCGTTCGATCCGGCTTGTGAGTCGTTGGATCCGGGAACCGGCCTGTACACAGTTAAAGTCTCGCGCTAGTACAGGTTTCTGCTAGCAACCGGGGCTAAAGAGGCACATGACTCCTATATATATCCCACCTCTCGGATATATCTAGAAATCATTCAGTTCATCGACCAAATACAAATCATTCGGATTGGCCTGCATACGCCCAACGGTGCATTTGATGTGCGGGAACTCATGAGCCACAGTTGGGCTGTATGCAGGCGAAACCGTGTGTTTTATTGATATATCTAGAAATCCTTCAGTTCATCGACCAAATACAAATCATTCGGATTGGCCTGCATATGCCCAACGGTGCATTTGATGTGCGGGCACTCATGAGCCACAGTTGGGCTGTATGCAGGCGAAACCGTGTGTTTTGTTGATATATCTCTTGTTTCAATACATTATTACACATCACTTGTTTCCTACATTGCTTATGATCGCTTCTTGGGCCGTAACCACGGAGCATCTTCATTGCTTAATGGGATAGTTGGGTCAGTTTTCACTGTGAATGGAGGAATTTCATGAAACTTATCGTAATCTTCGGACTTGTCTGTCTTCTCCTCGACTCCCACGATGTTTCTTTTTCCTGAAAGAACTATGTGACGCCTGGGCTCATTGTCTGATGTATTCGTATCCTTGTTTTTCCTTTTTTTTGGTTTAGAAGACATGTCCTTCACATAGAAAACCTGAGCCACATCTTTGGCTAGGACGAATGGGTCGTCTGTGTGACCAAGATTCTTGAGATCCACTGTTGTCATTCCGTACAGCTGGTCGACCTTTACCCCATCTACATTCATGTTGACCCAACTGCACCGAAACAAAGGGACCTTAAAAGTAGGTCCATAGTCAAGTTCCCATATCTCATCTATGTAACCATAGTATGTGTCCTTTGTACCATCCTCGTTTGTTGCATCAAAGCGGACACCACTGTTTTGGTTGGTGCTTTTCTTATCTTGGGCGACCGTGTAAAATGTATTCCCATTTATCTCGTACCCTTGGAAAGTCAATACAGTCTCAGACGGTGTCGCGGCCAACAAGTAGAGTTGATTTCCAATAGTGGTGTCATGCATGAGACGTAATTGCAACCAAGTGCTGAAAGTCTCCATGTGTTTGACTTGAATCCATTGGTCATCCTCCCCCGGGAACTTGGAGCGTAGAACATTCTTGTGTTCCTCGATATACGGTTGGACGAAGATAGAACTTTGTAGAACTGTGTAGTGTGCTTGAGTCAAAGAATGCCCGTCCTGAAATATCTTTGCTTTCTTTCCTAGCGTTCCTTTTCCACTCAGTCTCCCCTCATACCGCGATTCAGGAACACCAATCGGCTTAAGGTCAGGAATAAAGTCAACACAGAACTCAATGACCTCCTCTGTTCCATAGCCCTTGGAGATGCTTCCTTCTGGCCTTGCACGGTTACGAACATATTTCTTTAAAACTCCCATGAACCTCTCGAAGGGGAACATATTGTGTAGAAATACAGGACCTAGAATGGCAATCTCGTCGACCAGGTGAACCAGCAGATGCGTCATAATATTGAAGAAGGACGGGGGGAACACCAACTCAAAACTGACGAGACATTGGACCACATCCTTCTGTAGCCTTTCCAGACTTGCATGATCGATTACCTTCTGAGATATTGCATTGAGAAATGCACATAGCTTCACAATGGGTACTCGAACATTTTCTGGTAGAAGCCCCCGCAATGCAACCGAAAGCAACTGCGTCATAATCACGTGGCAATCATGAGACTTGAGGTTCTGGAATTTTTTTCTCTGCCATATTTATTATTCCCTTTATATTTGACGAGAAGCCTGTCGGGACCTTGATACTTCTAAGGCATTCAAAAAAGATTTCCTTCTCTGCTTTGGTAAGAGCGTAGTTGCTTAGACGCCCTTTATCAGTATGCCTGTGGTATGGGTCTTTCATACGTTGCTGGTCCTCCCGTGCTTCTGGTGTATCTTTTGACTTCCCATACACGCCCAGGAACCCTAGCAGGTTCACGCAAAGATTCTTCGTCACGTGCATCACGTCGATTGAAGAACGGACCTCTAGCTCTACCCAATAGGGTAGCTCCCAAAATATAGATTTCTTCTTCCACATGGCCGCGTGTCCGGTAACGACGTCTTTCGGAACAGATTGACTGCCAGGACCCTTTCCAAAGATTACTTCTAGGTCATTCACCATACCAAATACATCAGCACCTTTAGGGAGCTTAGGCTTTTTCCGGTGATCCGCCTCACCGTTGAAATGCTTGCCTTTCTTTCTCACGATATGATTGGGCGGCAGAAATTGACGACACCCGAGGTACACAACCTTCTTACATTTATCCAAATATATACCTTTAGTCTTATCTAAACAGTGCGTGCATGCATTGTATCCCTTGTTTGACTGTCCTGAAATGTTACTAAGAGCGGGCCAATCATTGATGGTTACGAAAAGCAACGCTCGCAGGTCAAATTCCTCCTGTTTGTCCTCATCCCACACGCGTACACCTGGTTTGGCCCACAGCTCCAAAAGTTCATCGACTAATGGCCTTAGCTACACATCAATGTCGTTGCCGGGTTGCCTCGGTCCTTGGATGAGCACTGGCATCATGATGAACTTCCGCTTCATGCACACCCAAGGAGGAAGGTTGTAGATACATAGAGTCACAGGCCAGGTGTTGTGACTGCAGCTCTGCTCTCCAAAAGGGTTCATGCCATCTGTACTTAGACCAAACCATAAGTTTATTGCTTCATTTTTAAAGTCTGAGTGGCCTCTCTCGATTTTTCTCCACTGCGACCCATCAGCGGGGTGTCTCAACTTCCCGTCTTTCTTACGTTCTTCTTTGTGCCATCGCAGCAACCTGGCATGCTCCTTATTTCTGAACAGACGTTTCAACCGTGGTATTATAGGAGCATACCACATAACCTTAGCAGGAACCCTCTTCCTCGGGGGCTCGTCATCTCCCTCAGCATCACCAGGGTCATCTTGTCTGATCTTGTACCGACTCGCAGTGCATACCGGGCATTTATCCATACTCTCGTACTCACCGCGGTACAGGATGCAGTCATTAATGCATGCATGTATCTTCTGCACATCTAATCCTAGAGGGCAGATAACCTTCTTTGCTTCGTGTGTTGTCGCGGGCAATTCGTTATCCGGTGGAAGCTTCGACTTCATTATTTGCAGTAACTTCTCAAATCCGGTGTCAGAACAACCAAAATCTGCCTTCCATTTCAACAGCTCCAGTGTGGTACCGAGCTTTGTGTTGCCATCTTCGCAATTTGGGTACAAGGGCTTTTTGTGATCCTCTAGCATGGTCTCCAACTTCTCCTTCTCTTTTCCTGTTTCACAGTCTCGCTTTGCATCAGAGATGACCCGACCAAGACCATCAGCGGCCTCATCCGATTCCCGTTGTTCTTCTTCATTGTCACCTCGAGGAGCTCCATCTTCTTCATTGTCTTCCATTGCAGTGTCACCGAATTCTTCAGGGGACATAGGATAGCTATCATCATCCTCCTCTTCTTCATTGTCTTCCTGCCTAACCCCTCTTTCTCCGTGCTTGGACCAACAATAATATCCGGGAATGAAACCTCTCCGAAGCAGGTGGCCTTGAAGTGTTCTCGAGGAAGAGTACTCCGCCACGTTCCGACAGTCAATACAGGGACAAGGCATAAAATTATCCACTTTGTTTGCATTAGCCACATTGAGAAATGTATGCAGGTTTGTAATAAACTCGGACCCGCGTCGATCGCTGTACATCCATCACATCCGTGCTTCGATCTGCGTCATATAATTAACCATTACAATAACTTCGTGAATAGTGAAAAGACCACTATATATGCACACGTGCAGTATTTTTGTATCAGTTACAGATGGAGAAGATAAGGTTGCTAACCTCGGCCGAGGATACGGTGTTCTGAGGACCTAAGTGTGGCTCGGACATTTCGTCGAACACCTGGGGTGCAATCAAAGGAAAAAAAATCTAGCACCCACCCCACCCAGCACAATCCTGAATTTTTTTGAGGCAAAATGGCAAAGTGCTGGTTGGGGGGCTTATATAGCCAGGGCAACAGTCCCGGTTATTGCCAACAACCGGGACCAATGCCTCGCAGTGCGCCACGTGTTGGTAGCCAGAGCATTGGTCCCGGTTTGTGGCAACAACCGGGACCGTTGCCCCACATAAACCGGGACCTTTGCCCTTTCCGGACGAACCGGGACCGTTGCCCGGCATCGGTCCCGGTTCTGAAATGAACCGGGAGCAATGGCTTTTTTGGGCTGGACGAAAGGGGAGTTTCTCCACTAGTGGAAGACATGACAGCCGCTGGCTCCAAAGGAGTACTATAGTATATATGTGTAAAAGCTTAGTAACCTTGTGGTTACAGAAAAAAAAAACTAAGAGTAGACCATAGTATACAGGACATAGAACATGGCAAGGATGTGAAATGAAAGGTGAGGAGAAAGGTTGAATGCAGTATGCAGACAAAATTTAAAAGAGAAAAGGCTGCGGTATAAAAAGTTTTTCAACATTTTTAAGACATTTTTCACACTGTGAAGGAACTAGAACGTGGGTCAACGCATGTGAAGCTGCAGCTTGTAGTGTCCTGTCGAACCGAGTCTCCTGGTGCGAGGAAGAAAGAATACTGAGGTGATCGTGATGTAAAACCTGCCATACCCAGCACTCTGGTCAATGCATGCCGGCACAGGCCGTAGGACTTGTCAAATCACTGTCGCGTTTCCTGACAGACTCTGCTGCAAAATATTCGAAGCGTGAGGAATAAAAAAAATGACTCAACGCATGCACGCACGCTGTAGTGCTGTGCCATAACAATCTGTGATTAGCAGAGCTTGGTCTGACGGCTACAGTACACAACGCATATCCGTATGCAGACCGACGGTTAGAGATAACGGGTATCTAGACCTTCGGGACTTTTCACAAATTTCCGTATCATCATACGTTTTTAATTGCAGTGACGTTGTCCTTTCCTTTTTCTGTTGAGACAACAACCTTGATTTTTGATCAGAATGATGGTGTACGTTTTTAGAATATGTAGTCAATGGTGGATTAGTGAATCAAGCTAAAATATGTAAACATTTTGCATATGAAGTGTACGGCATGCCTCCAAGTTGATGCTAAGGTCTAGTTTGCACTGGACGCGCGCTAATTGCAAAATTTCTCAAGAATTGACTCTTTACGGTGCACAACTCTGCTAAGGATAGATTGGTTTTCGGGGAATTCAGAGTAGATGGTCTCAAAGACTCCAGTATACTGTGATTTGATGATGCCTCTGACAGGCAACCGCGATTCATGTGATGCTAGTAGAAACTAGGCTTTTTCCCCCTCTATAGATAAAGAAATCGAATCATAATACACGATCGAACGATACAAGATGGTGAGGTAACTCTTACAAAGCTGATCCTGAGATAAACGATGCACAAACGCAACCAGCAGAAGGCGTCAAAAGAACTACACACAATCCCACTCTATATCCTAGCATACCTAAGCTCCGCAGCAACGCCCTTAAGAAAGAAGACGCCACAGAGCGTCGTTGCTACTGAGTCCAGTCGGGAAAAAACTTCATCCGGAGCCTTGACACAGAGAGAACCACGACGACGTCTTCAGAGATAGAGCGGAAGAACCACGATTCATGTGATGCTAGCACAACTTAGTGTCACTAAAAAAGCGCTTGCTAAGTAAATTAATGAGGGGAGGGGGTTGCAGGAATAAACTAGTCAAAAAATTCAGGTGCAAACTTTTACGCCCTTAAGTTCGTTGGCATTTGAGTATCGGCCCCGTACTAACTTGTAGGGCTTTTCAACACTGAAGTCTGAATAGCAAGAAAAATCAAGCCCAATAGGACTTACAAATATAGTAAGATTTATTTAAAGCACACACTTACAAACATGTGAGGGAGACATAAACCATTACAACTAACAAAGTTGTACTACAAACCTATATTCAGAAAAGAAAAAAGAACGGCAGTACAGAATTCCCATGCCAATTACTTGTTACACTTGTCTACAACATTGAAACAAAATAAGTCCAATAGGACATCACAAATTCTTGAGCATACTAGCAACAGAATTTTTTTATCATGATGATATCTTGTTTCATCTTCATTTCTTTGGAGCTTTGTTCATCCTCATTTGGTGTGGTATCATTCAATACTTGGACAACTTTCTATATTCTCAGATATGCTTCATCTTCTTCAAAACTTTCTGGTGCATGGCATCTATGCAACTCAAGAAAGCACATCTCCAACTCTTCCAGAAAAACAACGTACCAAACCATAACCATAGACCAGAAACTGTTCCAGCAATCACTGAGTAGTACATCCAAATGGTTTCAAGTTCTTGTTGATGCTCCGTTGCCCCATATGATGTGGATACCGGACTTGAACCATTTGTACATGAGATGTTCAATAGAGATCCACAAAGTCCTAGATTATTGCCATAAATTGAGGGGTCATCCAGTGTTTGGAGTTGGTTGCCTGGAGGTATCTCTCCGGACAGAAGGTTGTTCGAGAGATTAAGAGAGCTGAGAAATATCAAGTTTGATATGCTAGGAGGAATAGGACCTGATAGTTTGTTCCACGAGAGGTCGAGGGATTCTAACAAGCTTAGACTGCCAATGTCCTTGAGGATACCACCAGATAGATAATTTCTTGACAGATTTAAAAACCGGATGCCTCTAAGAGTCGTCAACTTTGAAGGGATTTCACCAGAGAGAAAATTGCCAGCGAGATCAATACCAGTCACAAACGCATCTCTCCCCTGAAATATGTACTCGCGTCCCTTCCAAATTATGTCTATGCGACCAAAATCTTCCGACTTGATATATGTTTTGTTCATTATTATAACCGGCTGAATCTTGAGTGCCTGTCTCATCAGGTAAAAGTTGGTGAAACTTTCTGGTATGGAACCTACGACATTATTTTCAGCAAGATCAAGCAACTGAAGATTAGACAGTTGTGATAGCTGCCAGGGAAGACTTCCATAGAACATGTTTGATCGCAGTCCAAGGATCCTCAGCAAAGGATTGCTTTCCCCTATCCATGAAGGAATTGAGCCAGAAATCTTATTGTTCCCGAGATCCAAAATAACAAGGTTTTTGAAGTTCTTTAGCACTGCTGGAAAACTACCTGTGAAGTTGTTGTTTGACAGGTGCAGCGACCTTAGTGAAGAACTATAGTGAGTCGATGTTGGAATTTCCCCAGTAAAAGCATTGCTCGACAGATCCAAGGATTTTAATTCTTTGAAGTTCCACAAGCAACCAGGGAGATATCCAAATAGTTGATTCTTTGATAGATCTAGGACTTCCAACATTATTAGGTTACAATAGGACAGTGATTCTCCAAAGAAGTTGTTGTTGTTGCTGTTGTCGGCCACCTTGATAACCGGCAATTGCCTGCTGTCGACATTAGGAATGGTACCAGTGAACTTGTTTCCAGACAAGGAGAGAACGTTTAGATTCACCAGATAGGAGATGGCTACAGGAAGCTCACCCTCGAGATGGTCGTCACTAATGTCAAGGTATTGTAACTTTGTTAAATTACCGAGCGCTTGTGGTATCGTTCCAGTAAGGTGATTCTTGGCCAAATCTAGTATGCTCAAGTTTAGAATGTGTCCCATCTTCACTGGGATCGAGCCAGTAAAGTTGTTTCCGGAGAGGAGGAGATAATATAGCCAGATGCAATTGCTTATCTGCGATGGGATGCTTCCAGCTAATGAGTTGTTTGCAACATTAAACCCCACAAGGTTTTTCCAGTTTGTAAACATCTCCGAGGGGACATTACCAGTGATATTGTTGTTCGCTACAATGAAATATGTCAAATTCCGCAGTCTGCCAAAAGATGGTGGCAAGCTTCCAAACAAATGATTCCCTTCCAGTAACATGAACTGGAGACTAGTAAGATTCCCCAGCTCGGGTGGAAGAGAAGAAACCAAATCAGCATCATTTATAGAGAGAAGCGTGAGTGAATGGAGCTGCCCGAGTGAGGCAGGGATTGACCCGCCAAGTGGGTTATTGGAAAGCAATAGAAATTGCAGGGCAGACATCGTCCCAAGCTCCTCTGGGATTCCTCCCGTGATATTATTTGTGTTAAGACTTAGTTCCTTGAGCTTTTGGAGGCTTGAGAATGAGGGAGGTATCGATCCAGAGAATCTATTAAAGGACAGATCCAGGTACCTCATCCTCGGGACCATCTCCGGCAGTGAATCTGGTAACGTCCCTGCGAAGGCGTTACTCGATAAATCGAGGGACCTCATCCCCAGATTTCTGGAGTTGATGATGAATTGCGGAAAGGCACCACTGAGATTATTATTAGCTAGAGATAAGAACTTCAAACTGGTCGTAGGTGAGAAGTTGGCATATTCAGGGTTGCTCAAGTGGTTATTACTCAAGTCTAACTTAACAATCAATGGTAGCTTGATGAGTTGGAAGGGGATGGCACCAACAAGGTTGTTATTGCTCATGTCCAGAACGGTGAGGGTGAGAAACAAGGAGATGTTTTCTGGGATGAGACCAACAAGGTTGTTGTTGTTGAGGTTGAGCACAGTGAGGTTATGAAACGCTGGGGAGTAGAAGGCATGAAGCGTACCATGGAGCCTTGCGTCATAAAGTTGGAGGTTGGTAACATGCCCGGCAGCATCACAGGTGACGCCGAACCAAGAGCAGGTAGAGTTGGCAGTCGACCATGAGGATAGTGAGTTGGCGCTAATCAAAGTGGATTTCCATCGCAGAAGGGCTTCTGCTTCCGGGTTGATCGCCTGGGCTGCGCAAATCACCAGGAAAACTGAGACACATAAGACCTTCTGCAGCGCCATTGCATGCAGTTGGGACTGCTGGTAAAAATGCAAGATGCAGGGTTGTTTATTGCCTCTAGGCTTGAGGGGTAGCAAACTAGCAATACATTGTAGAGCTGTCGCTGGACCAAAATATGCGTACAAAGACTTCAGATTTGGGGTCGTCGGGTGTGAGTAAATATCAAATCAATCAGTGATTAGAGGCCACACGGGGATGTGATTACAAGTAAAATGGTGACTGATGACCGGGACTGCTGCATATGTATGTGGTTCTAACTGTCTGCTAACACAGAGCCAACCAGCTGCATTGCCTTAAATTTAACGCCCAAATCAGCCAGTTGATGTCTATAATTGAATGACGGAGGCCACTACGGAGTGGCGCCGCACCCAGCGGCTTACGGTGCGGTGGCTTCCCTCTTCTCTCTACGTGCTAATAATAAAGTAGAAAGAATGTTAGCTTTTCGATTTTCAAATTTTTGAAAAGATTTATCTTCTAAACCGTTAATTTAATTGAGGATCCGTTCGTACCATTAGTTTCTCGCGACAAGATCTTTAAAACTAGATCCCATGTCAATATGTTTTGACAAACTTTTTTTTTCATCAATACTTGCCACATTAATGTTCTAATTACCTGATAATTATTCATACAGTTGCCAGATTATACCAATTTGATTGTTAAAACTTTTTTTATCAGTTACTTGCCACATTATTGTTCTACTTACCTAATAATTATTCATATAGTTGCCATATTATATCAACTTGATGTTAAAATACTGTACACTAAAATACATAAATGAAAAACTTGTTTTATGGTATTTATATGTGTTTTTTTTAGAATCACCTAAAAAAATACTCATACTTGTCATGTTAGTTATACCCAAATGTCAAAATAACTTATTGTGCTTGAACGAATTGTTATCGGTTACTTATGTTCGGTTGTTGTATTCTTTACATCTAATTGACATGATGGTTTATTGTTCTTGTTAGTTTTATCACTTTGAGTTGTCATTTTATTTTATCTAGTTGTATCCTAAGCTGAAGTATACGAAACTATTCCCCTGGCAACTATGTATAAAAATTTGTGGCAATAGTTCACGGTAAAAATGGCAACTAGGGTGACTTAATCTGCCAACTGACGGTGACGAAAAAAATTTCATCAAAACATATCAATATGGGATCTTGTTTCGAAGATTTCGTCGCGACAAATCTAGTGGCGAAAACGGATTATCAATCGGGTTAACGGTATACGAGATAAATTTGGAAAAGCTAACGCCTACATTGGATGGTTCGGATGGATTAAGCCGCCGCATAGTTCGTGTTGTGAATCATCAGAGATCTGAGAGATTTGAGCTAGGGATTAAAGAGAGCATTTGGGGAAATTCTGGATCGTTCCTCACCGATCCCTTCTCTCTGTACTAATTTATATTCCCTTGTACAATTTACATTTTAGACCCTAAAAGACACCTAATTACATTATCCATACACCAATACTCCCCCTCAAGATGGGGCGAATACATCGTACATAACCATCTTGCTACAAAACATAGAAAACATTTTTTCTGAGAGTCCTTTTGTAAGGATATCTGCTACTTGACTTGCTGAGGTTACATATGGAAGGCAAACTACTCCTCTATCAAGCTTCTCCTTGATGAAGTGACGATCAATCTCTATGTGCTTGGTTCGTTCATGCTTAACAGGATTATTAGCAATGTCAATTGCAGCTTTATTGTCACAATATAACATCATAGGCTTGCACCGGTACAGCCGCAACTCCACTAGGAGAATCTGCAACCATAATAACTCACATAAGCCGTGAGCCATGGATCTAAACTCAGCCTTCGTAGTAGATCGAGCCACTACACTTTGCTTTTTGCTTCGCCATGAAACTAGGTTACCTCCAACAAAAGTGCAATAACCCGACGTTGAGCGTTGGTCATCTAGAGAACCTGCCCAATCGGCGTCAGTATAGCATTCAACTTGTAAAGCCCCTTGTCTGGTATATAAGAGGCCTCTCCCTGGGCACCCCTTAAGATATCGTAGGATCCTATTCACAGCTTCCATATGAGATGACTTCGGATCATGCATATATTGGCTAACTACACTCACAACAAAGGCAATATCTGGACGGGTATGGGACAAATATATCAGCCTTCCAACTAGTCTTTGATAGCGTTCCCGATCAACTGGTTTACCTGCATCGCTACTTAACCGATGATTTTGTTCAGTAGGTGTAGCTGATGGTCGACAACCAAGCATACCTGTTTCTTTAAGTAGATCCAAGATATACTTTCGCTGTGAGAGGAAGATACCTTTTGAACCTCGTGAGACCTCTATACCAAGGAAGTATCTTAAGTGCCCCAAGTCTTTCACTTCAAACTCATGTGCAAGGTACTGTTTCAAATCTGCAACTTCCTTGGAATCATCTCCAGTAATCACAATGTCATCTACATACACTATTAGGATCGCAACTTTGCCATTAGTGTGCTTATAAAATAGTGTATGATCAGCATTGCTTTGGAGGTAACCTGTTTTTAGCATGGCATGTCTAAAACGGTCAAACCAAGCTCGAGGTGATTGCTTTAAACCATATAAAGAGCAATGTAGGCGCATCACTTTTCCAAGAGTTTGACTTGACTCAAACCCGGGTGGAATGTGCATATATACTTCCTCTTGAAGGTCTCCATGAAGGAAGGCATTCTTCACATCCATTTGATAAATATCCCAGCCTAGGTTTACATCACATAATATTAGTGTCCTTATCGAATTCATCTTTGCTACTGGTGCGAAGGTCTCTTCATAATCGATTCCATATGTTTGTGTGTAGCCCTTTGCAACAAGGCGTGCTTTATATCTCTCCACCTTACCCTCAGGAGTGTGCTTAATACTGAAGACCCACTTACATCCTACAGGTTGCTTACCTGGTTGCAGATCCACGAGCTCCCAAGTCTCATTCTTCTCTAAGGCTTTCATCTCATCAAGCATAGCTTCCTTCCATTTTGGTTCCTCTGTAGTTGTTTTCCAATTAGATGGTGTGGACACAGAGTCTAAAGAGGCAATAAAGCTTTTGAAGGGTGAACTACAATATTCATAGGAAATGAAATTGGCTATGTCATGTTTAGGTCCAATAAAGTCTTTGAGGTGTCCTGGGATGTTTCGAGCTCTAACAGGTTTTCTCAAGGCAATAGGTTGGTCATCTCGAGCATCATGAATAGATAATTGACTATCACTCTGACATGTCTTGCTAATAGGAACAATGGAACTAGAAGAGTTAGTGTTGGTACCTGGGTACTTATGCATGTGAAGCTCACCGTCTTGTAAAGGAAGTGTAGAGTTTTCTTCTGTATCATGTGTGTCTCCATGAGCAGAATCACTAATACACCCATCATTATTTGTCTCCTCCCCTTGATTCTGAACATTATCAAGGATGGGTAAACCACCTGAAGTGGAAACAAGAATAGGTCTTAATGGAGAACTTGCATTATCATTCTCCCCCTCTTGTTGCACTTCAGGTGGGGTTAAGGCAATGCCAATGTCACTGGTTGTGCCATAATATGATTCATGTTCACGAAACGTAACATCCATGCTCACAAAAAACGACGCTCCGAAGGACACCAACATCTATAACACTTTTTCGAGGGAGAATAACCCACGAAAACACATTTGAGGGCACGAGGATCTAATTTTCCTACATTGTTCCTATAATCATGCACAAAGCAAACACACCCAAAGACCTTTGGAGGAACTACAAAATCATTAGATTTCATGAGACACTCAGCAGGAGTCCTATGACCAAGAACCCGAAGAGGCATACGGTTTATCAAATATGTTGCCGTTTTTATTGCTTCTCCCCAAAGAAATTTAGGGACATTCATTGTAAACATAAGTGAGCGTGCAACCTCAAGCAAATGTCTGTTTTTACGCTCTGCAGCACCATTTTTCTCTGGAGTGTTAACACAAGTCGTTTGATGTTCAATGCCATTTGAGGAAAGGAACTGTCCAAATTCTCGGTTGATATATTCAGTTCCGTTGTCTGACCGCAAGGTTTTAATAGTTACCCCATGTTGATTTTTAATAAGAGCACATAGATCTTTAAAAACTGAGAACACATCACTCTTATGCTTCAAAAGATAAAGCCAGGTGTACCGACTAAAGCAATCTATAAAAGTCACAAACCATCGATGTCCAGAAATGGAGTGAACCTCAGAGGGTCCCCAAACATCTGAGTGAATCATTTCAAACGGTTTGGCACTCCTTAAGCCTATACTAGGATAGGAACCCCTCGTATGTTTAGCCAATTCACAAGCATCACATACCAAGAGCTCCCTGGGAAACAACTTAAAAAGAGATGGGTAAATACGAGATAATGCAGCAAAAGAAAGATCTCCAAGCCTGCGATGGTGTAGTAGTAGTTCTTGCTCAGGAGACACGCATGATGCAAAAGCAACTTCATCACTTCCTTCATCAAGATAGTAGAGTCCATCATGCACGGTCCCAGTCCCCAACAATCTCCCCGTGTCTAGCTCCTGAAAAGCACAACATGTAGGATCAAACCAACCTCTACAATTAAGGGATTTAGTAATAGAGCTAACTGACAAGAGGTTGACTGGGAATTTTGGAACATGTAGGACAGGGGATAAGGACAATGTCTTAGTGCAGCTAATAGATCCACGTCCTGCTATAGGTGCCATGGATCCATCAGCTACACGTACCTTGTCCTTACCAGAGCAGGGTATATAGGAAGTGAATAAATTTGAGAGGCCTGTCATGTGGTTAGTAGCTCCTGTATCAATAATCCAAGATTTTGGTTGTATTGTAGAAGTGTGGGCCTGATAATGTGGCATACCTTGGTCAGAAGTGACATAAAGGCTAGTCTCAGCTTTAGAGGAACCCTGAGAGGAAGAGGAACCTTCTGAGAGTTTAAGCTTGGAAGTGAAATCCTCAAGAGCTCGCACATCTACCACTGGCAGTTCCCTTGTGGATGTAGTGAGATTAGCTTGTCTTTTATTTGCTCCCTGGACTCCCCCTGGCCGAGACTTCCCTTTTTCCCACCAAGATGGATAGCCATGCAACTCAAAACACACATCCTTTGTGTGTCCAGTCCTTTTGCAATGGTTGCAAAATTGTTTGTTTTTATCTACTTTACCAAACGACCTTGGAGCATGACGAGCTTGTATGGATAGAGCTGCGCGTGCATCTGATTTTTCCTGGTCATGCTCCTTGGGTTGAGCAAGACGAGTCTCCTCCTCGATTACACTTGAGACAATATCATCGAGGCTTAGCCATTCAGTTTTAGAAAATATTAGCTGACGGCGGAGATCAAATTCCTGATTTAGGCCATCAAGGAAAAGCTTGCCCACAAATGGTTCAAACCAGGTATGGTGGATAGCCATGTCATTCTTGTCAACAGGTTGGAATGGATGGTAATAATGCAACTCCCTGTACAATTTTTTCATCTCACCAGCATACTCGGTCACCGATTTTAATCCTTGCTTCAAGTGAATCAACTCTTGCATGATACGAGTAGCCTGCATCTTATTTGATTTTCCTGAGAATTGCTTCTCTAAAGCTGTCCACACTTCAGATACAGTGGCCATAGTTTCGACTTGTTCTCGAATCGATGGGTCCATGCTCCCTAATAACCAGACCAACACCCTGTCATTGATCTGTTTTTTACTAGTGCCACTTTCATGTTTCTCTTCATCGGCACTCAGCAATTCTTCATAACCATGAGAACTCAGGATTAACTGGGCATGTCGTGCCCAACTGATATAATTGCCAGGTCCAGCCAGCTTCACTGGATTAGGCTCAAGCGCATACTTGACTGCTTCAGGAACCACTTTGAGTTATTGTTGCTGCTCAAATACTTTGCTAAAAATTTCATATAACTTCTCCACACTAGTATCGGTTGATTTCTCCTTCATTGGATCTCCCATGATTTATCAACACCAAACAAGGGCTAATCACTCAGACCGGTTTTTTAACACACACAGGCAGCACAAACAGAGTATGAGCAGAGTTGACAAGTTGCTACTAAATATACTAGCGCAAGTAGCTTCCAAATGCACACAGGCTGCACAAGTATTTAAATCCGGCCATCAAGCAGGGATGATCTATCCGGCAACACTAATCTCAGTTTTCCAAAGCCAACCACAAGTACTACTGTCACTATCAATTTGCTACAGAACGGACGGCATAGCAGCACTGGAATCGAAGTATTCACAGCTGCACCGGACGGAAGATCCACATGCAGCCGTAGGTTGGTCGCAGGCTCGTAGCTCTCCTTATCGTAGCTTCGAGATGATAGTCGCAGGACACAGCAGCCGCTCGCAAACAGCGGCAGATCGAATGCCCGCGGCCGTAAATCACGGCGACACAGCACCACGATCAGTCGTCACCAAGATCGAAATCACACAGGAATAACCTGCTCTGATTCCATGTTGTGAATCATCAGAAATCTGAGAGATTTGAGCTAGGGATTAAAGAGAGCATTTGGGGAAATTCTGGATCGTTCCTCACCGATCCCTTCTCTCTGTACTAATTTATATTCCCTTGTACAATTTACATTTTAGACCCTAAGAAGACACCTAATTACATTATCCATACACCAACAGTTCGGATGTCGCTGCAGCGGAGCTGCATATCAATTCACTTGAATAAAAACTCTTGACCATAATACGATTAATACCCACAAGCATGGAACCTCCAGAAGTCCAGAATAAAAAAAGGTATCACCCTTCAACATATTTATATGCAAAACACACATCTACTGTTAGTTCAGACAGTTCAACTTTTATTACTCTACCTAAATCATCAATTGAGCAAATAATTCAGCGGTTCAACTCACATAATTCAGAGAATCAAACCGACTGTACAAACCGACCAGAGCAAAGCCTGAAGAATATACAGACGATAACCATGAAACATACATAACTGCAACTCACATAATTCAGAAAATCAAAACCTAATACAAATATGAAATATGTATCAAACTGGTCTTTCTCGTGTCGTTACAAACAATAAGTCAATTCTGTCAATGCAGGAACAGATAACTTGTTTGTTGGTGAAAGAAAATGAAGAGACGGACCAATATCCCTTGCCTGTAAAGTAAAAGTCAGAAAAATTCCCTAATGCCTCACAGGAAGTGGACTGACATAATGTCAGGTACACACCATCTTCTACATAATGTTCTGCTGCATGGCATCAATGCAACTGAATAACAGAATCCTCCAGATTTTCTAGAAAAACAATGTTCCAAACCATATCCAAAAACCAAAGACAGTTTCTGCAGCAATCACTGAGTAGTACACCCATAAAGTTTCAAGTTCATGGTGATGTTTATTTTCCTAATCAGCACTATTGTAGAACTTGAATCATGTTTAAATGGAATGCTCAGGGGTGGACCACAAAGTCTCAAATTATTTGATGGGTCATTGAGTATTTGGGGTGGTCCACAAAGTCTCAAATTATTTGATGGGTCATTGAGTATTTGGAGCTAATTGCCTATAGGTATCTCTCCTGAGCAAGCTTAGGGCATCTCTAGCCGATCCCCTAAAATATTGCGGAGTATAACACCTTTTTGCCTATAGCGAAGTATATTTGCTTCACTAATTTTTTACCGGACCTAAACGATCGCCTAAGAATAGTAGGGTATACATGTAAATAAGGATTTGGTGCAAACTTAGATAAATTATATTCAAACTTAAACATACAAACTGAAGTTCATAATATTTTACAATAGCATTACTAAAGTCTAACCAAAACTAAACCTAAAACTTAAATAAACCTAATTGCTATCGGATTCTTTGGCCAGAGCCTTCCACTCGGCTCTGGACAGGTGCCTGATCATCGGGTTCGGTCTGGTGCCATCGTCCGCCTCATTGGCGATGTTGTCGTAGTCGTGGATGTGGGGTCCACCATCACTGTGGAGTCAGCCGCCGTAGTCTCCGCCATCCGAAGACAAATCGATGACCTCGGTCTTCCCGGCGGCGTACCTCACCTGGAACTCCCGCTCCACCTCGACTTGCTCCAGGCAGTGGTGGAGGACGAAACATTTTTGAGGTGGGGCGAACTCTTAAGCACATTTTGAAGAAAACTTCACAACTAAATTTATTATCCATTCCATCAAATTTTAAAATTAGAAGGAAACAATCAAAGCAGTAAGCTTTATTTATCACAAAAAAAATACCATTAATCAATGCATTGTACTTGTAAATTATCTAAAAATGACACCAAAATCCAGAAATATTTACTCCTTTCCGTTTTTTTCTAAACATTTTCTCTTTCGGCCTCGTACGCGCAACGCGCTGCTCATGGCTGTTGGAAACGCAAGTACCTGACCATGTCCTTGTGTGCGCTCCTGCGCGTCGGCCTCACAGCCACGCTTGGTGCTCCAGCTTGCCGCTGCGAATGCTCGGCGCTCTGGCTGCTTTGGTTTGTGTACAAAGGAGTATTGCTTGGCGTGGGCTAGCGTAGGATTGGATGGATGATGAGCGAGGCTGGCTGCTGCTGGTGCGGGATCTGTCTGGTAATTTCTACGGCCCAGGAAGCTACGCAGATGGATGCAATTTTCCATCGCGGCCCAAAAACGTTTTACGGTGATTTTTAGCAGCTTTATTTTTGTATAGGAATCGACCAGGTCGTATATATACGTACAAAATCGCCAAAAATTAAGGTAGGGCGAGCGCCCAACCTCGCCCTACCGGGAGCTCCGCCCCTGGCTCCAGGTACAGACGACGGAGCTCTGCCATGTACAACTCACAGGCAGCCTCGGCCTCGAGGCGCTTTCGGGCTTCCCTATCCTCGTGGCGACGACACTCGTGGATATTGGCCACCTGCCGGTTTGTAGCTTGACTCAGGTGGTGGCCGGTGGGAGGTAGCCATCGAGGAAGTTGCGGTGGCCAGACGTGTCGTACAAGTGCGCCAATTTGATGTCATATGCACGTGCCACCGCAGACTAGAAACTCCGTAGGCAATGCACCTTGCTAGTGTAAAAAACGTAGATCTCAACCATCCATGTCCTCCACTTTCATCGCGGCACGCCGACATATTTAGCAACCATCCATGTCCTTCACTTTCGCCGCCGCACGCCGACATATTTAGGCCCCGACGACGGTGGTGGTAGGAGGTTCAGGAAGCTCAGCGCGGCACCAGAGGATGAGGAGGTGCCGACGCGGGAAGAGTCGGCACTGACACGGTAAGAGGAGGCACCGGAGCCGATCCGTCGACCAGCGCTGCGGATGGCAAACTAGTCAAAGAATTCAGGTGCAAACTTTTGCTCCCTTAAGTTTGGCGCTTGAGTATCTGCCCTAGTACTAAGTAACTTGTAGGGATTTTCAACACTGAAGTCTGAACAACAGGGAAAATAAGCACAATAGGACTTGCAAATATTATAAGATTTATTTAAAGCACACACTTACAAATATATGAGGGAGACATAAACAACTACAACTAACAAAGCTGTACTACAAACCTATATTCAGAAAAGAAAAAAGAACGGCAGTACAGAATTTCCATGCCAATTACTTGTTACACTCGTCTAGAACATTGAAACAAAATAAGTCCACTAGGAAATCAAAAATTATTGAGCGTACTGGAAACAGAAATTTTTTCATCATGATGATATCTTGTTTCATCTTCATTTCTTTGGAGCTTTGTTCATCCTCATGTGGTGTCGTATCATTCAATACTTGGACAACATTCTATATTCTCAGATATGCTTCATCTTCTTCATAACTTTCTGGTGCATGGCATCTATGCAACTCAAGAAAGCACATCTCCAAATCTTCCAGAAAAACAATGTACCAAACGTTAACCACAAACCAAAAACTGTTCCAGCAATCACTGAGTAGTACATCCAAATGGTTTCAAGTTCTTGATGATGTTCCGTTGCCCCATTTGATGTGGACACCGGACTTGAACCATTTGTACATGAGATGTTCAACAGAGATCCACAAAGTCCCAGATTGTTGCCATAAATTGAGGGGTTATCCAGTGTTTGGAGTTGGTTGCCTGGAGGTATCTCTCCGGACAGAAGGTTGTTCGAGAGGTTAAAAGAGCTGAGGAATATCAAGTTTGATATGCTAGGAGGAATAGGACCTGATAGTTTGTTCCATGAGAGGTCGAGGGATTCTAACAAACTTAGACTGCCAATGTCCTTGGGGATACCACCAGATAGATAATTTATTGACACATTTATTAACTGGATGCCTCTAAGATTCGTCAACTTTGAAGGAATTTCACCAGAGAGAGAATTGCTAGAGAGATCAATACCAGTCACAAATGTATCTCTTCCCTGAAATGTGTACTCGTGTCCCTTCCAAATTATGTCCATGCGACCAAAATCTTCTTGGATGGCAGTGAGATTTATTGTGTTCACTATTATAACCGGCTGTATCATGGGTGTCTGTCTCATCAGGGAAAAGTTGACAAAACTTTCTGGTATGGAACCTACGAAATTATTTTCAGCTAGAACAAGCAGTTGAAGATGGGATAGTTGTGATAGCTGCCAAGGAATAGTTCCGTGGAACATGTTTGATCGCAGTCCAAGAATCCTCAGTAAGGGGTTGCTTTCCCCTATCCATGGAGGAAGTGCACCTGAAATCTTATTGTTCCCGAGATCCAATATAACAAGGTTTTTGAAGTTCTTTAGCACTGCTGGAAAACTACCTGTGAAGTTGTTGTTTGACAGATGCATTGACCTTAGTGAAGAACTATATTGAGTCGAGGTTGGAACTTCCCCAACAAAAGCATTGCTCGAGAGATCCAAGGATTGTAGTTCTTTCAAGTTCCACAAGCAACCAGGGAGATCTCCAAATATTTGATTCTTTGAGAGATCCAAGAGTTGCAGATTTGTTAGGTTACAATAGGCAGACAGTGATTCTCCAAAGAAACTGCTATTCTTGGTCACCTTGACAACTGGCAACTGCTTGTTGTCGACATAAGGAATGATACTAGTAAATTTCTCCAGAGAAGCTGCTATTCTTCCTGATAGTTTGTTGCCAGACAAGTTGAGAACAACAAGTGCACTTGAGATGTCTGCAGGAAGCTCACCCTCAAGATGGTTGGTGCTGACGTCAAGAAATTGCAAATATGTCATATTGCCGAGACTAACTGGAATCGTTCCGGTAAGGAGATTCTTGGCCAAATCCAGCTCTTGCAAGTATGGAATGTCTCCCATACCCATAGGGATCGAGCCAGTAAAGTTGTTTCCGGAGAGGCGGAGAAAATTGAGCATGGACCAGTTGTTGATCTGTGGTGGGATGCATCCAGCTAATAAGTTGTTTGCAACATCAAATAACTCCATGTTTGTCCAGTTTCTAAACATCTCTGAGGGGATGGTATCATTGATATTGTTGTCCCTTACATTGAAAATTAGCATGTTTTGTATCCTTCCAAAAGATGGTGGCAAGCTTCCAACCAAATGATTCCTTTCCAGTGACATGACCTGGAGACTAGTAAGGTTCCCGAGCTCATGTGGAAGAGAAGAAACCAAATCAGCATGACCTATATCGAGAACCTCGAGCGAATGGAGCTGCCCGATTGAGACAGGGATTGACCCGCCAAGTGGGTTATTGAAAAGCAATAGCAATTGCAGTGCAGACATCATCCCAAGCTCCTCTGGGATTCCTCCCGTGAGATTATTTGACTCGAGACATAGTATCTCGAGCTTTTGGAGGCTTGAGAATGAGCAAGGTATCGAGCCAGAGAATCCATTAAAGGACAGATTCAGGTGCCTCAACCTTGGGACCATCTTTGGGAGTGAATCTGGTAACGTCCCTGACAAAGTGTTAGCTGATAAATCGAGGGACCTCATCCGCACATTTCTGGAGTTGATGATGAATTGCGGGAAGGAACCACTGAGATTATTATTAGCTAGAGATAAGAACTTCAAACTGGACATAGGTGAGAAGTTGGCATATTCTGGGTTGCTCAAGTGGTTATTTCTCAAGTCTAACTTAACAATCAATGGTAGCTTGATGAGTTGGAAGGGGATGGCACCAACAAGGTTGTTATTGCTCATGTCCAGAACGGTGAGGGTGAGAAACAAGGAGATGTTTTCTGGGATGAGGCCAACAAGGTTGTTGTTGTGGAGGTTGAGCATAGTGAGGTTATGGAACGCTGCGGAGTAGAAGGCATGAAGCGTACCATGGAGCCTTGCGTCATGAAGTTGGAGGTTGGTAACATGCCCAGCAGCATCACAGGCGACGCCGAACCAAGAGCAGGTAGAGTTGGCAGTCGACGATGAGGATAGTGAGTTGGCGCCAACCAAAGTGGATTTCCATCGCAGAAGGGCTTCTGCTTCCGGGTTGATCGCCTTGGCTGTGCAAATCAGCAGGAAAACTGAGACGCATAAGAGTTTCTGCTGCAGCACCATTGCATGCAGTTGGGACTGCTGGTAAAAATGACAAGCTGCCTTTAGACTTGAGGGGTAACAATACATAATAGAGCTGTCGCTGGATCAACATATGCGTACAAAGACTTATGACTTGGGGTCAACGTGTGAGGGAAATATCAAATCCAACAATGAACACAGGACCAGTCGCTCCACTATCATTGGTGCTCCACTACCAACCTTTGAATAAATCATCTCGTGTTAAAAGGGGTGTGACTTGGTTGAAGAAGAAGATAAGTGCGCAGATTTCCGGTCCAAAGAACGAACGTCCCCGTCGTCGTCAATTCAACCATCTTGTATCTTTCTCATTCTACATACAGTTCAGAACCAACTAGAAACTAGCATATTTTTGGCATTTATCCATGCGTGGAAGTACAGTAGTGGTAGAAGCACTGGTTAATCATATTCTGTTTTGTAATTCAAGCTTTTATTTCGAGTGCAAGTGATTTATGTACTAGCTGAATTTTAGTTACCAAACATGAGTCAAGAGATATGTCTTTCCTAAAGTTCCAGCATTTAGTTCAAATCTGATATAAGTTTTGAAATAGGTCCCAAAACTTTGTCATGAAATACTACTACCATCTAAACATTGCAGCTGCAAAACCAGATCAGATCAACAAACTCCTACAATTCTGTCCGTAAAACCATTATTACTTGACAAGTACTGACAACACAAAGTGTTCAGCTATCTTTTAAGGAAAACAGAGGAATTGCAACACAAACTAACCTGAAAACACTACAGGAAGCACACTTTGTCAAGATGATCACCCCTTGAATTGGCGGCGTTATGGAAGTGAATTATGGCAGATGAGTTGATCCTCTTACTGATTATCTCCTTCACACAGCCTTGCTGCCACTTAAGAGGAAACTCCGATGGCTTTGGAAGTTTGCCGTAGCACTTGCCACTTTCAGCCGATCATACAAGAACGCATGCTCTAGATTGACCAATGTTTGCGTGGCCGCTTGACATAGTTCATCATGTAGTATCGAGCTTGAAACCCGAAGAAGACAAGGGTGGCCAGACTGTGATGCTACAAATCAGTTGCAGATGATTCCCATTGCTTAAATCTCGCTATACTGAACACGATAGTAAATCGTCTCTTTCCTGATCCCCCACCAACCCCATCCCCTCCCGCGAGCGTCCGGGAGGCAACCCTAGAGCCGCCGCCGCCGCCCCTCCCCTCCTCGCTCCCTCCTCCCCCGCCACCGCCACCGCCAGGGGGACGCGAGCAGGTGAAGCTCGGTCGTAGCCGCCGGCGGCGGGCCTCACTGTCTCCTCGCGTGAGGGATCCGACGCTGGCCGGATCTCGCGGGTCGGGATGCGACCCTCGGTGGCGGGCGTGGCAGCGTCCCCCGGAGTTGGCCGGCGACGATGGTGGTGCTCGAGACAGGGTGGTCGATGGCGGTTCCAGAGGCAGTTGAGGTCGTGGTTCTATCAAAGGCGTGACCTTTGGTGATTCACGGAGTGGTATGTTGCAGGGCGGTGGCCCTGGTGGTGGGAGGCGCGTTGGTCGTGGGCCGATTGCGCATCTGGGGTGCGGGCGGGCAGCCATGGCATGGCTGCTCGGCGGCATGGCTGTGGGTGGTAGGCGGAGGGGGATGTTGGAGCACCGGGGTACATCACTTGCCCAGTCCGTGCACTGGCCCAAGATGATGGCGTCCGCAGACGTCGTGTCTCTCCTTGCAGACTCCATCGCCTTCCTCGTGTTTCTTCGAGTGAAAACTTGATCTTCGGATCTGACGATGGCGGCTTTTCGTGTCTTTTTTGGAGGCATCGTCTAGGAGTCCTCGTTCTAGCGTTGTTCATCTCACCTCTCCCCGGTAGTTCATCCTAGTATGCTACTCGGTGGGAGTGGTGTGTTGGTGCCCGACACCCTTCTATTTTGCCTTGAGTGTGTGTGGTGTGTGCGGTGTTGGCGTATTTTGTATCGGTTTGCTCGGATGTTGATGTTGGTTTCTTTATAATATTAAACAGTGGGAAACCCTTTTTCGGTAACTCTAGCTATATGAGAGTAACTTAGTCTCCTTGGCGTCTGTTTCCATTTCACACAGATGATCACATACCCGTATTCCATAGAAAGACATGTGAACAGAAATACGTTGAGTGTTTCACAACCATTTGTATTTGATGCAAAAAGCAGGAAAAATTCAAAATTGAGCTTAGGTGCATGCGGTAGGAGGAAGAAAACAAGCTTTAGGTAAGAACATACACTCAAATATAATTCCTTCAGGTTTGGCGCAACTTTAAGAATGAAATATGTCCAGATGAGATCATACCACTCAGGAATATATATATTAGCTAAATTCACGAACTGCATTTGGTGGAACGCATATGCCATACCAGCCTACCCGTCAGACATTCTGGTTTAACCCAAATCTGCAACTAAGAAAAAATATGAGAGATGAGAGGATAAGTGTGACCACAACTAGGAAAACAAACATTTTGACATACAACAACAACAACAACAACAACAGCCTGTCAGTCCCAAACAAGTTGGGGTAGGCTAGAGCTGAAACCCAAAAGATATCGTAACCAAATCACGGTTCTGGCACGTGGATAGCTAACTTCCACGCACCCCTGTCCAGAGCTAGATCTTTGTTGATAGCCCAGTCCTCCAGGTCTCTCCTCACAGACTCTTCCCAAGTCAAGTTTGGCCTCCCCCGACCTCTCTTGACATTATCAGCACGCCTTAACCGCCCGATATGCACAGGTGCTTCAGAAGGCCTACGCTAGATATGCCCAAACCATCTCAGACGGTGTTGGACAAGCTTCTCTTCAATTGGTGCCACCCCAACTCTCTCCCGTATAACATCATTCCGGATCCAATCCTTCCTTGTGTGGCCACATGCCCATCTCAACATGCGCATCTTTGTCACACCTAGTTGTTGGACATGTCGCCTTTTAGTTGGCCAACATTCAGCACCATACAACATCGCAGGTCGAATTGCCGTTCTATAGAACTTGCCTTTTAGCTTTTGTGACACTCTCTTATCACAGAGAACACCAGAAGCTTGGCGCCACTTTAGCCATCCAACTTTGATTCGATGGCTAACGTCTTCATCAATATCACCATCCTTCTGCCAGCATTGACCCCAAATATCGAAAGGTGTCCTTCTAAGGTACCACTTGCCCCTCAAGGCTAACTTCCTCCTCTTCCCCATGGTTAGTAGTACTAAAATCGCACCTCATGTACTCAGTTTTAGTTCTACTAAGCCTAAAACCTTTCGATTCCAAATTCTGTCTCCACAACTCCAGCTTCCTATTAACCCCCGCCCGACTATCGTCGACTAGCACCACATCGTCTGCAAAGAGCATACACCACGGGATGTCCCCTTGTATATCCCGTGTGACCTCATCCATCACCAATGTGAAAAGATAAGGGCTCAAAGCTGACCCCTGGTGCAGTCCTATTTTGATTGGGAAGTCATCAGTTGAAAGGGCATGTGCCCTTATGTTTGGTTTTGGTAATTGATGACAATCTTTATGGACTAATGGTTTCCTTGAGTTATACTTTAAGGTTTGTCCATAGGCAACGCTTGAAGATCATATGGTGGCTTCAAGGTTGTAAGATGAAGATTACGTGTTGACCAAGGTGTTCTTCATGGAGCTATCCAAAGATTGGTCAAGTAGATGTGTGCAAGGTCAAGAGGAGCATCACGAAGATATCGTATGCTTGGAGCTTGCCGACCATTTGGTGATAATGGTCGTGTGAAGATGTGCCTAAAAGAGGCTCACCCATAATGGTGTATGGGGGAGCTATCTACAAGTCTTCATCACGAAGATATCGTATGCTTGGAGCTTGCCGACCATTTGGTGATAATGGTCATGTGAAGATGTGCCTAAAAGAGGCTCACCCATAATGGTGTATGGGGGAGCTATCTACAAGTCTTCATCGAGCCGGAGGAATCAAGGAAGATGTTCCAACTTGAGGCGGGCATGATCGTCATCATCAAGCTCAAGTGGATTATGCGCAAGACAAAGGTTTGACTAGATAGGTGTCTAGTTTACCGGTCTCTTGGTGGTAGTTAGGAGACCGTGTTATAGGCTAGGCCGAGTCGTTCGTGGAGAGCTCAAACCTTTTGCATCCTTGGCATCATCTTTATTGGTTCTTGTTTGGCTTTTCTCTTTGTGAGTTTTGGAGCTTGTGGTCTTCTTCATGACAAGCTCTTGTTCATCGAAAACGGATTTCATATGCGTCTTCTCGTATGTTTTCGATGTGGGAGATTTGCCGGGTCGTCTCGGTTAGAGGTTTCACACCTCTATTTGTTTGACATTTCTCCCTTGCCACTTCTAAATATTTCCAGTCGTGATTAGGCAGCTCTGCTCGTTAGCTTTCCATCAAGCTTGAGTTTGCCTTAATCGGAGTTCATTTGCAGAAGTTGTGGCAATTCAGGGTTTGCCTGTTTCTTTGGAGTTCATCTGTTGTGTGGCCTGGGCTCCCTGGTTCTGCCAGGGCGGTAGTACCGCTCTTGGTGCGGTAGTACCGCGCCACGGTAGTACCGTGGGCGAGTACCGCACTCACTACCGTAAGTCCACTGGACTTTGCGGTAGTGGGCACGGTACTGGCCCCTGGTAGTACCGTGGGGCGGTAGTACCGCTCCCAGCGCGGTAGTACCGCGGGAAAGTACCGCACTCACTACCGTAAGTCCACTGGACTTTGCGGTAGTGGGCACGGTACTGGGCTTCGGTAGTACTGTGGGGCGGTAGTACCGCTCCCGGTGCGGTAGTACCGCTCTCCGAGCGGTAGTACCGTGGTTGGTGGGTTGCAAATGGTTCCCAACGGCTGGATTCGTGGGAGACTATAAAAGGGGGTCTTCTTCCTCCTTTGTCACCACCGGTTTTGTGCAAGTTCTTCCCCTCATTGTTGACCTCTTTGAGCTTGCTTACTCTCTTCCCCTCCTATGATTCTTGCTCCTTTTTGAGGGAAAAGAGAGAGGAGGTCTAGATCCACATTCTCCACCAAGCCATCTCTCCTCTAAGTGAGGGGAACCTTGTGGATCTAGATCTTGGAGTTCTTTGTGTTCTCCTTGTTCTTCCTCTCATATTTCTTCATATTCTTTTGTTGCTTTGGTGGGATTTGAGAGTTGGGGACTTGAGCACTTCGTGTGCTCTTGCCATTGCATTTGGTGCATCGGTTTGAGTTCTCTCCGAGGATTCGTTGTAGTAAGTGAAGTTGAGAAGATAGTTACTCGTGAATGCATTGGCACTCTAGAGCTTGTTCTCTTGAGTGCATTGGCACTCTAGAGCTTGTTCCTCTTGGGTGCGTTGGCCCCTAGAGGCTTGTTGTTGCGGAGCTCAATCATTGTGGTGGAAAGCTTCGGGACACTACGGGAGCCTCCAATTCGGTTGTGGAGATTGCCCCGAGCATTTGTACGGGTTCGGTGAACGCCCCCAAGGGTTTCCATTTGTACGGGTTTGGTGACCGCCCTCAAGCGTCCTAATAGTGGAATCACGACATCTTGCATTGGCAAGAGCGTGAGGAGAAATAGGGTGGCCCTCGTTGGCTTCGTGTGAGCATTGTGCTCCTCACCCTCTCCAAACGGAGACGTACTTCTCGCAAGAGAAGGAACTTCGGTAACAAATCCTTGTCTCCATCGGCTCCACTTGCGGTTATCTCTACCCTTACTTTGAGAAAGCTTATTACATTGTTTATCTTGTGCTTGCTCATATTATTGTGCATTGCTTGTCCCATAGGTTGTTCATCTAGTCAACCTATTTACATTGTTTATCTTGTGCTTGCTCATATTATTGTGCATTGTTTGAGATAGCCTTAGTGCTCTTGTTATATATCTTGCTATCACATAGTTGTTTATCTTGCTTAGTATAAGTTGTTGGTGCACATAGTTGAGCCTAGCTTATTTAGGTTTCTTGCTTGGCAAATTAAACGTTAAGTTTTATTCCGCATTTGTTCAAGCCGAAACCGTAATTATTTTAAACGCCTATTCACCCCCCCTCTAGGCGACATCCATGTCCTTTCATCAGTGTCGCCATCGCTTGTTCGCACACTTGTCACAACATTGTCGTACATATCCTTGATGAGGGTAATGTACTTTGTCGGGACTTTGTGTTTTTCCAATGCCCACCACATGACATTCCGCGGTATCTTATCGTAGGCCTTCTCCAAGTCAATGAACACCATATGCAGGTCCTTCTTTTGCTCCTTGTATCTCTCCATAAGTTGTCGTACCAAGAAAATGGCTTCCATGGTCGACCTCCCAGGCATGAAACCAAATTGATTTTTGGTCACGCGTGTCATTCCTCTTACACGGTGCTCAATGACTCTCTCCCATAGCTTCATTGTATGGCTCATTAGCTTAATCCCGCGGTAATTAGTACAACTCTGAACATCCCCTTTGTTCTTGAAGATTGGTACTAATATACTCCGCCACCATTCTTCAGGCATCTTGTTTGACCGAAAAATGAGATTGAAAAGCTTGGTTAGCCATACTATCGCTTTGTCTCCAAGGCCTCTCCACACCTCGATGGGGATACAGTCAGGGCCCATCGCCTTGCCTCCTTTCATTCTTTTTAAAGTCTCCTTGACCTCGGACTCCTGAATTCGCCGCACAAAACGTCTGTTCATCTCATCAAAGGAGTCATCCAGCCCAATGGTATAGCTCTCATTCTCCTCATTGAACAACTTGTCGAAGTATTGCCTCCATCTATGCTTGATCTCTTCGTCCTTCACCAGAAGTTGATCTGCTTCGTCCTTGATGCATCTCACCTGATCGACATCCCTCGTCTTCCTCTCTCGGATCTTGGCCATCTTATAGATGTCCCTTTCACCTTGCTTCGTGTTTAAACGCTGGTAGAGGTCCTCATACGCCCGCCCCCTAGCTTCGCTCACAGCTCGCTTCGCTGTCTTCTTCGCCACCTTGTACTTCTCTATGTTGTCCGCACTCCTATCAAGGTATAGGCGTCGAAAACAGACTTTCTTCTCCTTAATAGCCTTCTGGACATCCTCGTTCCACCACCAGGTATCTTTAGCTTCGACTCTACTACCCTTGGTTACCCCAAACTCCTCTGAAGCTATCCTCCGGACACAGTTCGCCATCTTCATCCACATATTGTTTGCATCACCTCCTTCCT
Source organism: Bromus sterilis (assembly GCA_950022295.1). NCBI lineage: Eukaryota > Viridiplantae > Streptophyta > Magnoliopsida > Poales > Poaceae > Bromus > Bromus sterilis. Next base: position 272,808,448 of record OX465599.1, on the reverse strand, counting down.
CCCAAGGGCCCTCCTTCATGACCCTCTCCTTGAAAGCCTGAGCCGCCTCCCCCTTCAGCTTCCACCACTTCGTTCTAGCGACTTTGGTGTGCTTATCCCGCTGGACACGAATCCGAAAGCGGAAGTCAGCCACCACAAGCTTATGTTGAGCGACAACACTCTCTCCAGGTATCACCTTACAATCTAGGCAAGCACGCCTATCTTCTCTTCTTGAGAGGATGAAATCAATCTGGCTAGAGTGTTGTCCGCTACTAAAAGTCACTAGATGGGATTCTCTCTTTCTAAAGAGGGTGTTAGCTACGATCATGTCGTAGGCTAAAGCGAAGCTTAAGACATCCTCTCCCTCTTGATTACTTCAGCCATAACCAAAGCCCCCATGCACCCCTTCAAAACCTATGTTAGATGTGCCCACATGGCCATTAAGGTCTCCTCCTATGAAGAGCCGCTCACCAATAGGAACACTCCTAACCAAGTCCTCCAGGCCTTCCCAAAACTCCAACTTGGTGCTCTCACTGTGTCCTACTTGCGGGGCATAGGCGCTGATAACATTGAGAACTAGGTCCCCAACGACCAGCTTGACCAGGATAATCCGATCACCTTGCCTCTTGATGTCTACCACTCCATCCTTGAGGCTCTTGTTGATCAAGATAGCCACTCCGTTTCTGCTCGCAGTGGTCCCCGTGTACCACAGCTTGAAACCGGTCTCCTCTACCTCCTTCGCCTTATGTCCCTTCCACTTGGTTTCTTGGATGCATAGGATATCAACACCTCTCCTCACTGCTGCATCCACTAACTCCCGCAACTTACTTGTCAGGGACCCTACGTTCCAACTACCTATGCGAATCCTCTTAGGCTCGGCTAGCTTCCTTACCCTTCGCACTCGTCGAGTCAAATGCGAAGACCCTTGCTTATTTTTCACTACACCCGGGCGACGATGTAGCGCGCCACTAAGGCTGCGACGACCCGATCCTTGCTCACTTGTCACCGTATCTAGATCAAGATACGGCGCGCCACCAAAGGGGTGACGGCCCGGCCCTTGCTCATTTGTCACCACACCCGGGTTCCGATGTGGCGCGTCGCTAAGAGGGTTACGCCCCAACGATGTTCTTTTGGGTTTCATATCCATAAGAGTGGCTGGGTTTTCACGTTGGCTCGCCAAGCCTAACACAACCCACCTCCTTTACCCGGGCTTGGGACCGGCTACGTCTAAAAAAACATAGGCGGAGTTAAACATTTTGACATACCTTTTCAAAATTAAATCGCAGCTGCAACTGTCTCACAGAGGTAGTACCCCGAAGAAACTTACTTAACTTGACCATCTTGTGCCAACTAAGACCAACATTTATGAGGCTTACAACACCAAGATGATCCTGATGAGTTTCGAAAGTGAGCTGAGCTCAAGTCTTTCAAAAGAACAATCAACAATAGCAAGCTCAATGAGTTGTGTGTGTGCTCAACTTGCAGCATGGTCGAACTTCCTGAGTCACAATTGAACAGGCGTAGATGATTTAACCGTTTGCAAGTGTTGAGGACGTTAGGTATGTCTGATTCCCCAAATCTCAAATTCTCTGGGTTAAGGCGCGTGAGACCACCAAATGCATTGGGACATGCATCAAAGAATAGCATGAATTGTTGCCCGTAATTGACCAGATCATCATCATCGCAGTAGATGTCATCCCTCTGTCAAAACTGTGAATTCAGCTATCTCAACCTTGTGGGTTGACATGGCATGAGAAACAGCATGCCCAATGGCGATTGGGTCATCTTCTCTCAAGAAGAACGTCATGAACATAAAGTGGATAGTATTTCTAAGTGCCATGATGCTCTTTGTCACTTAAACCACAGCTTCATTTCCCCGAACAATTTCATCATTGTCGCATTTGGACGCATCTAAGAAGTCCCAAACATTTATCACAAGTTGAGAGAGGATGGCAGGGAGCTGCTGCTACCTTCCAGAGAGGACAATGGTTTTTGCAGCCTCACGGATATGAAGTCGGTCAATGATGGTCAGCAAAATATCTTCAGGCAAGTTGCTGAGCCTGTCATCTCTATTGTCTTCCAGCTTCGGACAAGTGTCATTCTGCATTCGGAGTAGAAACAAATGAGACCAGATTTTGTATTTAAGTCTGAAATTAAGCCGTAATTTTGACATTCTCAAAGATGCAGATTTGACATATCATCAAACATGCTAGTTTCTTAGTTTAAAAATGCAACTTTCATAGTTTCAAAGACGCCGCCTGGTCTAGCAGGAATGTAGATCAAACATCCAGACGCAACAGTATGTACAATCTTCAGATCTTTAATTTCTCCTCAAGAACTCATCTCAACTCGAGTGTAACGCAAACCTTGAAGTGACGCACGCGCCAGCCGCTGATGATCAGTGTGTGTGTGTCGATGCGGGAAGCTCAGCTTGTGGCACAGATGATGCCTACTGCTAATCTGAACCAAGCAAAAATATACTAGCATACTGCTTATTGCAAATCTATTTGATCTGAGACGGTAATGCATATGGCCCTAGTTAGTAAAAGGGAGATAAATATCTTTTGTTCTAGTTGAACAGCCTAATTGTACTTTGATAGTTCAAACATATACAATAGATTGTTTTCCAAGACAATAGTTTCAACCTCGAATCCCCCTGTCTAGTGCGGAAAATTCAGAATCCAACCAACACACAAGCCACTGAACAGAATATCCTACTCCAAGTATGCTTAAGATCTTCATGAAAGTATTTCACTCACAATAAGAATTAGTACTTATGTTGCTTTAGATCGCTTGCTCCGCCCATGCTACCTCAAAGATACAATTTTTCTTAACACGATGAAGCATTTTTTTTATACATTTCTGAGGTATTTCTGTCCAAAGGGAACGGATCTAGAGGTGTGGGACAGCAAGGAACTCACCACCGTTGTGCAGATAAGCCAAAGGACCGAGAAAAATAGCTAGTGTGAGTGGGGCGGTCGGTGCCGCGGTTGGTCCTATGATTCTGTCGGCGCAACGATTATTCTTTGAATAGTACTGACAACACAAAAGTGTTCAGCTATCCTTTCAGGCAAAGGAACTGCAACACAAACTAACTAAAAACATTATAGGAACCACATCTTATCAAGATGACCAGGCCTTATAAGGCCGACGGTCTGGAAGTGAATTGTGGCAGACGAGTTGATCCCCTTGGTGATTAGTGTCTTCACACAGCCCTGATCCCACTCATCCGGAAACTGCGACGGGATGCTGCGGCATTTGTCACACGTCAACCGATCATACAAGAACACATCCTCTAGATTAACCGCTGTTTTCATGACACGCCTGACATAGTCCATCATGTAGTCTAGAGCTTGGAACGCGAAGATGGCAAGCGTGACCAGATTGTGATGCTGGAAATCAGTTGAAGATGATTCCCATTGTGCACCCTTATTATCACTATACGAGAGTGACTTCCTCTCCTTTGCATCTGTTTTCATTTCACACAAATGATCCCATACCTGTATGCCATAGGAAGATAGGTAAACAGAAACATGTTAGTAACAAACTTCAAAATTGGGGGTAGCCATTCGGCACAAAGAAGAGACCAAACTTTTTTGGTAAGAACATACACTCATGTATAGCTCCTTCAGGTTTGGCGCAGCTTTAAGTATGAACAATGTCCAGGTGAGATCATACCGCTCAGGAATATTAGTTAGATTCACAAACCTTATTTGGTGGAATGCATATGCCAGCCTTTTCGTCAGACATTCTGGTTGAACCCAAATCTGCGACAAATGAAGACATGATGAGATAAGCAGAAAAGAAGTGTAACCACAGCTAGGAAAACAAGCATTTGGACATACCTTTTCAGAATTAAATCCTAGTTTCAACTGTCTCACGGATGCAGTACCCCGAAGAAACTTACTTAACTTGATCATCTTTTGCCAACTAAGACTGACATTTGTGAGGCTTACAGTATCAAGCAACGGGACATAACCAAAAGATAGTGGATCTTGGAAGGAGATCCAACCCTCAAAGAAAATCCGTGTGAGTTTCGGAAGTGAGTTGAGCTCAACTCTTTCAAAAGAACAACCAACAATAGCGAGCTCACTAAGTTGTGCATGCTCAACTTGCAGGATGGTCCAACTTCCTGAGTGACAATTGAACAGTCGTAGATGATTCAACCGTTTGCAAGTGTTGAGGACGTTAGGGATGTCTGATTCGCCAAATCTAAAATTCTCTAGGTTAAGGCGTGTGAGACCGCCAAATGCATTTGGACATGCATCAACGAACAACATGAATTGTTGCCCGTAATTGACCAGATCATCATCGTCGCAATTGGTGTCATCCCTCTCTGTAAAAACTGTGAATTCAGCCATCTCAACCTTCTGGGTCGACATGGCATGAGCAACAGCATGCCCAATGATGATTGGGTCATCTTCTCTCAAGAAGAACAGCATGCGCAGAAAGTGGATGGTATTTCTGCCTAAATTTCTGTGTGCCATGATGCTCTTTGTCACTTTAACCACAGCTTCATTTCCCCGAACAATTTCGTCACTGTTGCAATTGGACGCATCTAAGAAGTCCCAAACATTTATCACAAGTTGAGAGAGCATAGCAGGGAGCTGCCGCCACCGTCTAGAGAGGACACTGGTTCTTGCAGCCTCACGGATATGAAGTCGGTCAATGATGGTAAGCAAAATATCTTCAGGCAAGTTGCTGAGCCTATCATCTCTATTGTCTTCCTGCTTCGGACAACTGTCATTCTGCATTTAGAGTAGAAACAAATCAGACCAGATCTTGTATTTAGGTCTGAAATTAAGCTGTAATTTGGACATTCTCAAAGATGCAGATTTGACAGGTCATCAAAGATGCTAGTTTTTTAATTAAAAAAAATGCTAGTTTCTTAGTTTAAAAAAGTGCTAGTTTTTTCATAGTCTCAAAGATACCGCCTGGTCTAGCAGGAATGTAGACTAAACATCCAGACGCAACAGTATGTACAATCTTCAGATTTTTCATTTCCTCCTCAAGAACTCGTCTCAACTCGAGTGTAACACAAACCTTGAAGTGACGCACGCGCCAGCCGCTGATGATCAGTGTGTGTGCCGATGCCGGATAATGCCTACTGCTAATCTGAACCAAGCAAAAGTATACTAGGATACCGCTTACTGCAAATCTATTTGCTCTAAGACGGTATAATGCATATGGCCCTAGTTAGTAAACGGGAGATAAAGATCTTTTGTTCCAGTTTGTAGAAGGTTAGGGTTTGGCTGTGCAATCCTTAATGCATTGATCGGGTGCACTAGCCACGTATATATGGTGTACAAGGTGAGCCTCTACCTCAACTATACAAGGAAACTAGGAGGTGGGCCTATACACAGAATACATGCACAAATATATTCAACACCCCCCCCCCCCCCCCCCCGCGCAGTCGAAGCGTCGCCAGAGACACAGAGACTGGAACGAAACTCCTCAAAGGTGGAAGTGGGCAGCCCCTTGGTCATCACGTCAGCAAACTGTTGCGCAGTCGGAACGTGAAGAACTCGAATACGTCCAAGAGCAACTTGTTCACGCACAAAGTGAATATCAAGCTCGATGTGCTTCGTCCGGCGATGATGAACTGGGTTGGCGGAGAGGTACACGGCGGAAACGTTGTCACAGTAGACAACAGTCGCCCGTGCAACATCGTGATGAAGCTCCTGAAGTAGTTGGCGAAGCCAGGTGAACTCGGCAACAACGTTCGCCACTGCACGGTACTCGGCCTCCGCGCTGGAACGCGACACCGTGGGTTGTCGTTTCGACGACCACGATATGAGGGAGGGACCAAGGTAGACGCAGTAGCCGGAAGTGGAGCGCCGAGTATCAGGACAACCAGCCCAGTCAGCGTCTGAGTAGGCCACCATCTCCATAGAAGGGGACGCCGCAAGAGTGAGGCCGAGGGACATCATTCCACGGATGTAGCGAAGGATCCGTTTTACGAGCGCCCAATGTGAGTCTCGAGGGCATGCATATGGAGACACACCTTCTGAACAACATACTGTAAGTCTGGTCTGGTGAGCGTCAGGTACTGAAGAGTGCCAACAATGGACCGGTAGAAAGGAGCATCAGACGCAGGAGAGCCATCCAAAGCAGAGACCTTGGCCTTCGTGTCAACAGGAGTAGCAACAGGATGACAGTTGAGCATGCCTGCTCGCTCAAGTAACTCATGTGCATACTTCTGCTGATGTAGAAAAAATCCATCAGGACGCCGAACTACCTCAATACCGAGGAAGTAATGAAGAGCCCCCAGATCCTTGATCGCAAACTCCGCTTGCAGCCTGAGAGTAATCTGCTGGAGAAGGGCTGCAGAGGAAGCAGTCAAGATGATGTCGTCAACGTGTAGCAGCAAGTAAGCGGTCTCGGCGCCGTGGTGATAGAAGAACAAGGAGGCGTCCGAGCGGGTGACACAGAAACCCAGTGTCTGTATAAACCCGGCGATGCGCTGGTACCAGGCGCGGGGTGCTTTCTTGAGACCGTAGAGAGACCGGGACAGCAAGCAGACATGGCCAGGCTGAGTGGCGTCGACGAAACCAGTGGGCTGCTCACAATAAACCTGCTCCTCGAGGTGACCGTGAAGGAAGGCGTTGGAGACATCCATCTGGTGAACAGGCCAATGCCGGGAGACCGCGAGTTGTAGGACAGTGCGGATCGTGCCCGGTTTGACAACTGGCGCAAAAGTCTTGGTGAAATCAACGCCAGCACGCTATCGGAAACCACGGACCACCCAACGAGCCTTGTAGCGATCAAGTGTACCATCCGGGTGAGTCTTTATGCGAAAGACCCACTTGCCGCTGATGACGTTGGCTCGAGGAGGACGAGGAACCAGAGTCCAGGTGCGATTTCGCTGGAGGGCGTCGAACTCATCCTGCATCGCAGCGAGCCAGTGAGGATCACGGAGAGCGGCCCGAGCAGATGCCGGAAGAAGAGACGACTCGGCGGAGTGGGACGGCTCGGCGGAGGAGGCGGCGAGGAGGTACTCAGCGCTCGGGTATCGCCGACTCGGAAGGAGGGCACCAGTGCGAGACCGCGTTAGAGGCCTAGGAGGCACCGACGGGGCCTCGGGCGGTGTAGGTGGCACAGACGACGAGGCGGCGGAGGCACCGGCGGTGCCCGGGGCCGACTGGGCAGAGCCGGCGGAGGCACCAGCGGTGCCCGAGGCCGACAGGGCAGGCGACGGTGAGCCCGAGGTCGACGAGGCAGGCGACGACGCACCGGCGTCCGCAGCGCCCGAGCCCGACGGGGCGGGCGAGGACGGTGCACCAGAACCGCCAGGCGTCGAGGGGGCGCTGTCGCTATCGGTGACGGTGGCCGTAGGCGAACACGCAGCGCGGGGAGCGCTGAAACCAGGTGGCGGACCGAGGGCGGAGCGGGGCCGTCCACTTGACGACGTCGCCGAGGGGCCGGCGGTGGAGTAGCGGCGGAGGACACCTGCTGGAACGGAAACACCTGCTCATCAAAGTAGACATGTCGTGAGGTGAACACACGGTGAGAGACGGGATCGTAGAAGCGGTATCCTTTGGTGTTGGGTGGGTAGCCAAGGAAGACACAGGCGACGGAGCGCGGAGCAAGCTTATGGGGAGTGGTGGCGGCTATGCTAGGGTAGCAGAGACAACCAAAGATGCGAAGCTCGTCATATGAGGGTGGTGCTCCGAAGAGAAGGTGGTGAGGTGGAAAGTTGCCGCGAGAGCGACAAGGGCGAAGATTAAGGAGGAGTGATGCGGTGGCGAGGGCGTCAGGCCAGAAGCGCGGAGGCACATGCGCATGAAAAAGAAGGGTGCGAACACAGTCATTAAGAGTGTGAAGGATGCGCTCGGCACGGCCATTTTGTTGTGAAGTATAGGGGAAGGTGAGACTAAATGTCGTGCCATGTGTGGTGAGTAGGTTGCGGACAACGAGGTTGTCGAACTCCTTCCCGTTATCGGTTTGCAACGCTAGAATGTGGCGCCCAAACTGCGTGAAAACATAAGAGTAGAAGGCGTCGAGAGTAGATATGGCATCGGATTTGCGCCGCAATGGGAAGGTCCACACATAATGCGAAAAATCATCAAGTATGACAAGGTAATAAAGATAGCCCGTATTACTTGCAACTGGAGATGTCCAAACATCACTATGAATAAGTTCAAACGGATATGATGCAACATGAGAGGATGCCCTAAAGGGAAGTCGAACATGTTTGCCAAGGCGACAAGCATGACATGAATGATCATCGATCTTATTACATGAAAAAGTGAAACTCCGAAGTATGTGACGAAGGGTGGCAGGATTGGGATGACCCAGACGAGCGTGCCAGAGGTCCACACCGGTGGCGAGGGCGACAGGGGCGGCGTGAGTGGTGGAAGCGGTGGAGTGGACTGGGTAGAGCTCATCAGGGCTGTCACATCGGTGGAGCACCATCCTGGTACGGGCGTCCTTGACAGAAAAACCAAACATGTCAAATTCAACTGTAACAGGATTATCACGAGTAAAAGATCGAACAGAAACAAGGTTTTTGATAAGATGAGGAGAGACTAAGATGTTAGATAATGAAAATGGAGTGGACGTGGATGGAAAAGAAGCATGTCCTATATGAGTGATGGGAAGGGAGGAACCGTCACCGACGGTGATGCGAGTAGAGGTGGTGACGGGATGGGAAGAGTGAAGGTTACCGGGGTGAGCGGCCATGTGGGCGGTGGCTCCGGTGTCCATATACCAGTCGCCGCCACCGGTGTAGTTGGACGGCGTAGAAGCGGAGTGCAGTGCCGCCAGTAGCGTCGGGTCCCACGGCGCGGGAGGAAGTGGCGCCGGGGAAGAGGCCGTCAGGGGCAGCAGCGGCGGCCCTCCTGGCTGCTGCGGCTGGCCGTAGGGGAGAGCCCCATAGGGAGCCGGGTAGAGCTGCGGCGCGGCGAAGAGAGCCTAGTACGACGGCGGTCTCGGGCCGAGGATGCCGGGAGCGGGCGGACGGGGCACCGGCATGGAGTAGGCGTGCACAACGCCGGTCCACGGGTTTTGCCCAGCGTACCATGGTGCCGGCTGGAACTGTTGCTGGGGGTGGGCAGCGCCGCCCTGGGCGCCGTTGGCCGGCGGCTGCTGCTGCTGCTGCTGCTTGCAGCCACCACGTCGACCACCGCGGCGGCGGGCGTTGGCAGCCGGGGCCGGCTGCGGAGGCTCCTGCTGCGGGTGCGGGAAGCCCGGCGCGGGGCGCGGTGGAGGCGCGGGCGGCGCTGGTCCTCCACGAGTGCCGGTGATGAGGGCGGTGTGCGTCGCCCGGAGTCGCGTCGTCTTCATCCGGCGCTCCTCAAGCTTGAGGTACGCCACCACCTTAGGGAAGGTGGGATCCGGGATGAGTGTCAGGTTGGAGGCGGCGTTCCCGAAATCTTCGTTGAGCCCGGCGGTGAGGGTGCTGAGGAGAAGCTCATCGCCGACCGTCTCGCCGAGATCGCGGAGCTCATCGGCAAGCTTTTTGAGGCACATGCAAAATTCATCGATAGATGAGTCTAGCTGCTGGCACCCGTAAAACTCACCGAGAAGGAGGACCTTGCGCTGGAGCTTGTTGTCGGTGAAGAGGCCATTGAGCTTGGTCCAGATGGCATGGGCGTCGTCCTCGTCGCACACCACCGTGGTGAAGAGGTCCTTGGAGATGGTGAGGTAGAACCAGCGGATGATGGTGGCGTCGAGGATCATCCACTCCTCGTCGTTCACCATGAGACGCGAGTCGACGGAGCCATCTATGTGCCCGTGAAGAAGGTACTCACGGAACACCAAGGAGAAGTACCGCTTCCAAGCGGAGTAGGAGGCGGTGGACTGATCGAGGATCACGGGGACGCGGTCGAAGATGTTGAGGTCGCGGATGAGGTTGACATCGGGGCCGCCGAACGGGTTGCCGGAGAAGACGGAGGAGCCCGAGGAAGACATGGCGTCGGGGTGGATCGGCACGGCGTGGAGAAGGGGCGGCGCGACGTGAAGGTGCAGCCGCGTTGATTATGCAGTACGTGGAGATGCAGCGGCGTACTTGTGGATGGATGGATGCAACGGCGTACTGGTGCAGAAGCAACTAGCTGGATGGATTGAAGTGGTGCGTATGCGAAAGCGGTGGATGGATGCGGCGGCGGCGGCGCAAAGAGGAGGCGCGGCGGCGGCGGCTGAGATGGCTAAGGCAGGATCGGGGTGGAAACTGATACCATGTAGAAGGTTAGGGTTTGGCTGTGCAATCCTTAATGCATTGATCGGGTGCACTAGGCACGTATATATGGTGTACAAGGTGGGCCTCTACCTCAACTATACAAGGAAACTAGGAGGTGGGCCTATACACAGAATACATGCACAAATATATTCAACACAGTTGAACAGCCTTAGTTGTACTTTGATAGTTCAAACATATACAACAGATTATTTTTCAAGACAATAGTTTCAACCTCGACAATTCAGAACCCAACCGACACACAAGCCACTGAACAGAATATCCTAGTCCAGCTATGCTTGAGATCTTCAAGAAAACATTTCACACACAAGTACCTATATTTTTTTTAGATCGCTTACTCTGCCCATGCTGCCTCAAAGTCACAATTTTTCTTAACTCGATGATGCACTTTTTATGCTATTCTAAGGTATTTCTGTCACAAAGAAACGGATCTAGAGGTGCGGGAACTCACCACCATTGTGCAGACCAGACCGAGAAAATAGCTAGCGGGAGTGGGGCGGTCGGCGTCGTGGTTGGTCTCCACTGAATCTTATCATGGGCATCGGTGGTGACCGTCTGGGCAATATGCCAATATATCCAACTGATTGATGTCCGCTTCCGGCTGCAACTCGTCCTTTGCTTCAGCAATCTTCTTCCTATCCCGAGCATTGTTTCTCGCCAGCCACAGACAATAGGTTGCCTGGATCATCACCGCACGCTCGTCCCCGCTAGCAAGAGAAAACCAGGCAAGAAGCCACTCAACAAGGTCACCCTAAGAGCGCACAGCCTCTGGCGGCATCACCACCGGAGTGCACAGCAGCGAACGAAGGTGTTTCCAGAAAAGGAGCGAGTGAGGGCAAAGCCAAAACCGGTGGATGATTGTTTCCTCTCATCCACAGGCAACACAGAACACGCCAGGCTTTATATGTCTTCTTCTCAGTTCGTCCCCAACTGCTAGCCCATTTCTAATCATCCTCCACATGTGTACCTTCGCCTTAGGAGGAGCGGGAGCATCCCAAATGGAAAGCCATGCCTTATGCTGGGCAACATTGGTAGAACACGTCGGCTGTCCGGCTTCAGCTTCTTTCTGGACATGGCAAGGTGGTACCCAGATTTAACTGAATACACTCCATCTGCTGTATGATTCCATGCAAGGACATCTTCTACCCCCGGGCCTCCAACAGTAATTTGTCTGATATCCCTTGCATCATCCTCGGTGAACATATCATTTATCTTATTATCATCCCAAGTATTTCCATCACTATGCAACAGGTGTTGTACTCTTGTGATCCCATTGACAAAAATCTGCCCCAGCGGTCTAGAACAGCCTTGTCGAGGGATCCACGCATCATGGTGGAGTTTGATGTTTGAGCCATCACCCACTCCAGATCAACCCCTCCTTCAGGAGCTTGAGGCCATGCATAAGACTCCAGAAAGTGAACGAAGCACTTGTCGGGCAGGTCGCCGTTAGGACAGATCTCCCCGGGTAATATCTAGCTTGCAGGACCCGGGCACACAAAGAGTTGGGGCATTGCACCAGCCTCCAGCCCTGCTTGGCGAGAAGAGCCTGGTTGAAGGCACAAGGGTCACGGAACCCAAGTCCTCCCTCAGCTTTCCTAGAGCACATCTTTTCCCAGGCGACCCAATGCACCTTTTGTTCACCATCCTTTGCTCCCCACCAGAATTTTGATGAGATAGTGTTCAGATTCCGGCACGTCTTCTGGGGTAAACGGAAGCAACTCATGGCGTACATTGGCGTAGCCTGCAGAACAGATTTCACAAGGACTCCCCTCGCAGCTTTAGACAAACATTGTCCTTTCCACCCGCCCACCTTTCCATATGCTCTCTCCTTAATATACTTTTTTTTAGCGAAACTTGGCAGGAGCTCTGCCTATTCATATATAGAAGAAGAGAGAACAAAGGTCTTACAACCCACACGACAGGAGATCCACATGCGGATTACTCCCCAAGCCGAACAACACGCGGCGGCCCCGAAGGGTGCAACACACCTGAAACTTGACGAAGTTCCTCATAAGCAAGGAAGGCCACCTCAAGATAGGCTTGGCGCCTACCATCGAAGATGCGCCTGTTTCTCTCCTTCCAGATATTCCACATGATGTAGGTGATTCTTGCACTACGAACACGAGCATTGGCAGAGGTTGTGTTCGAAATGATCTTACACCACGCCGAGTCAACGGAGTTCAGAGTCCCAATGAAAGGCCCGAGCTTATCCTCATACCACGTATCGATGGTGTTCCAAACCGCCACCGTGAACGGGCATTCCATACACAAGTGAGCCACAGTCTCCGGATGGGTGAGGCAGAGCTGGCAGGTGGGATCATGTGGCCAGCCCTTGGTGGCAAGCAGGTCGGCCGTGAGGATGCGCTTATGGAGGACAAGCCAGGCAAAGAACTTGGCTTTGGGCTCCGCAAAAGCCCTCCAGACTTTAGATGGCTCAAACTTAGGGAAGGATCCTTGGAACTGAACCGCGTAGGCCGAGGCCGCGGAGTAGCATCCGTCCTCCGTCCATAGCCACCTAATGGCGTCGGCCTGATCCTCCAAGAGGTTCGTGTCCTGAGTGATGGTGGCAATGTCCAAAAACTCGACAAACTGTGTGAGATTGGTAAGACGAGCAATCGACTGGATCCAGGTGTCGTTATGGAGCTCAGCCCTGACAGTTCTATTCTTCCTAGTGGCGATCTTGAAAAGGTTAGGGGCCCTGATGGAGAGAGGTCCACCCGACGACCAGGAATCATGCCAGAAGAGGGCGGTTCGACCGTTACCAAGGGTGATCTTAGTGGATGCCCGGAAAAGGTTCATGTCAGAGGCGTCGCAAGGAAGAGGGGAGCCCACCCAAGGCCGATCCGGCTCAGTCCACTGAAGCCAGGGCCAACGCAGCCGCAAAGCCCTGCCAAATCTTTCGAGATCTGCAATCCCTAGCCCGCCCAGAGATTTTGGCCTGCACACAGTCTTCCAGTTCACAAGAGAGTGGCCACCGCTGACGGCCTCCTGATCATCGCCATGCCAAATAAAACGTCGAGAGGTGCGGTCGAACAGCCGTTGTGCCCATTTCGGCATCGGCAGTACCGTGAGGTGGAAGGTAATGATGGAAGTGAGGACCGACTTGGCCAAAGTCACCCTAGCAATGCGAGTCATATTTTTTCCCATCCAACCCGGGAGGCGGGCGCGGGCCTTGTCGATGAGGTCCTGGAGATGAACCCGACGTAGGCGCTTGTAGTGGAGGGGGAGTCCAAGGTAGCGACCTGGGAACTCCATGATCTTGGCCGGGAAGGACGCAAGGATGGTGTGAAGGTCAATGTTGTTGCAGCGGATAGGGAAAACTTCCGACTTGGTCTTGTTGGTTATAAGACCACTAGCAGCGCCGAAGACCCCAAGGATGTCGGAGATGGCGCGGAGTTCCTCAAAGGAAGGGTTGGCAAAGATGCCGGCGTCATCGGCATACAGGGACACTCTGAATGTGCCTTCCTTTGATCGCCCAACCAGTGTTGGGAGACCAAGATATCTTTCGGAGAGAGCCTCCGATTGGATGCCAATGGTCTCTTTCAGCTCGTTTTTGAGCTCATTTCCGCATCCTTTACCAAAGAAAACAGAGGATTTTTGGAGATTAACCTTCTGGCCAGATGCAGCTTGGTAGCCCACAAGAATCTCCTTAAGCGCTGCAAAATTTTCATGAGAACCCTCCAGGAACACCACACTATCATCAGCAAAGAGGAGGTGAGTGATTGTGGGGCCAGTGCCTCCAAACTTGACACCTTTCAACTCATTTGATGCCTGGGCATGACGGAGCAGCGCAGAGAAGCCCTCAACACAAAAAAGGAATAGGTAGGGGGATAGAGGGTCCCCCTGCCTGAGTCCTCGGGAGGGGGAGAACACATCAGAGAGGCCCCCATTGAGCTTCCCCCTGAAGCGAGTCGTAGTCACACATCTCATGACCATAGAGATCCAGTGATCATGAAACCCAAACTTGGTCATCATCTGTTTCAGAAAGTCCCATTCTACACGATCATATGCCTTCATCATGTCGAGCTTCACTGCACAAAGTGGTGTCTTCCTCTTCCTAGTGCGGATGGCGTGAACAAATTCATACGCAACCAACACATTGTCAGTGATTAGTCTCCCAGGAATGAAAGCACTCTGCTCCTCCGATATCAAAACTGGGAGCACTCCCTTCAGCCTATTAGCAAGCACCTTAGCTGCAATCTTGTATAGAACGTTGCAAAGACTAATGGGTCGGAACTGAGAAAGCAACTCCGGTGAGTTAACTTTCGGAATCATCACAATCACCGTATCATTGAAAGATGTGGGTGCGGCTGAACCATCCAGAAACCCACACACCACAGCACAAATGTCGTGCTTTAACATCGCCCAGTGGCGTTGATAAAACAGTGTCGGAAGCCCATCAGGTCCCGGGGCCTTCGTAGGTCCCATCTGAAAAAGCGCAGTCTCAATTTCCACGTCAGACACGGCCCTTGACAGCTTGGTATTCAAATCGGCTGAGACTACCCCATGAATTAGATTAAGCAGCTGCTCAGCATTCTCCTTACCCTCAGTAGCAAAGAGGCGAGCATAAAATGATGCAGCCATGCTTCGCATCCCGTCATCCGTGGAGCACTTAGTGCCGTCCTCCCGTACCAGCTGCTTGACGGTGTTTTTACGGCGCCGATGCGAAGCACGGTTTTGAAAGAATTTTGTGTTCTGGTCACCCCACATAAGCCAATCAACCCGAGCCCTCTGCTTGTAGTAGATTTCCTCCCTCTCATAAACATCATGCATCTGCCCTTCGATATAACGGACGAGATCTCTCTTTTGCATCCACAAGTTGTGCCTTAAGATCCTCTCTCACATTACTGCCCTAGATCTATTTATCGGAGTCGGAGAAGAACTGCATCGGACCGGGATTGATTTGGGCGGTTGATGCTGATAGATTCTGCATTTGGGTCGGGTACATGTAATACTCTCTCCGTTCCAAAATGTAGTGCATTTTTTATTTTTTTATTTTAATTTTAACCATAAAGTTGATCAACGAGATCAACTACAGCGAGAGCAGAAATTATACCACTGAATCTGTATTTGAAAAAAGTTTTTAATTATATAATTTTTTACTCCTGTCGCAATCGGACTCGTTGTTTAAATTTATGGTAAAAAATTAATCTCGAAAAGTGTGGGCGCATTATATTTTGGAACGAAGGAAATACTGAAAAACCACAGGGCGCCCCACTCCAAAGCTGGGAAATTGGATCCTTTATGGTGGAATGGCTGGAGCCAGCCCGGGCGTTTGTTTTTTCGGTTTTTTCGGTTTGATCTTTTCGATCTTTTAATAATTTGGTCTTCCAAAAATGAAGACCGAAATTAATTTCGGTCTTTTCAGTTCTTCACTATTCGGTCTTTGGTCCCGACAAAACAAACCAAATTACAAATGTTATAACTAAGATTCATATTACTTCTAGTACAAATAAATGTTTATATTTGACAAAAAGTAACAAGATTCATATCTTACACAAGTAAGGATATTCATGATTCATGGTCCAGCAACACAATTCATGCATGCATAATCATCTAAAATACCTAAATAGTTTATCCCCACTAACCTATTTATCTTGACATATAATCTATCAACATCATCAAGTAGGTTCACCATGTAAAAACTCTTCCACTAACTCTTCAAGTCTTCATGCACATGTTCCAATTAACTTTACATGTGCATGTAACCTATTACAAATAAATAATGACTTTTTTATGCACTCAACTTCATAATTTATAAGCAACTATTTTTCAATATAAAATCAAATGATGAGTTACATTGCATTTTATTTTTCTATATGAAGTTTTTTATAAATACGCATGCATAGTTGTTATAATTATTTTAGGTTTAACTAAGGGTGGACACATTTTTAATGTCTCTACTCAACGTTGTTTTTTTTCTTATCATCTCACCGATATATTGTTAAGTAACTAAATTAACAAAAAAATCAAACTCAATTTTGGATTTTCATCAATTTTTCTTAGATTTTTTGCTTTAAACAATATTATTTTAAAAAAGAATTTATAATCAAATTATACTATGTTTTATATTTTTTCACATGTTTTAAAACATTAAATTCTTTCTTAACAGGTCCCGCAGCAATGCGCGCGGTATCATCTAGTTTATATTGAAGCTAAGTACATGATTTCAATTCAACAACAAAAACAAATATAAAGTCTTATACTGGGCATCAACATAATAGTCTCAGTTCTCATGTCCAAGTTTTAAGTCAGAAATCACAAATCACAAGCACAAGAGATGATAACTAAAACAACACACATTCCACATGATTTGAGTTCAGCCATGAGTAAATGTGGACATTCCTTTGTTGGTCGGCTTGCACACTTGGATGACTTGGCCATGGAAGAAGCAACATCACCATCATGGACCTTGCGCTTTCCCTTCACCTTGTCACCAAATTCTTCAATCAAATCTGCAACAAGTCAAGTATCCAATCAAATTTCTTAATCAGAGTGGTTGGTTGTATCTTGTAATATTTCTTGAAGAAATCTGATAGCTAACATCACAAATCAAAGTCGGACCCGGTACCGGTCTTTATGGATTCGGTCTTCGGTCTTCGGTTTTTATGCCTGGTCTAAGGCTAGAGGGACTTGGCTCTGAGGCAACTTATGCGAGGAAGCCCCGTTCCATTGCATTGTTGCTTGCCTTGAGCGAAACGGGCATGGACCGCTTGGTGCGATAGTTTAAGAAATCGAACCGGTGATTGAATCAATAAGGTTATCGGTTCATGTTTTTATCGACCGGATTGCCAATTCATCAATTTAATTGTCGATTTTTTAAGACCTCCCGCGATGGGAGTATCATAGTTAGTATCATGCATATCAACTAAGAAAATTTAGTGATGTGGCTTAAAATTAAATGAAGAAAGAGAGGGTTGAGTATCATAATATTCCCTCCGTTCCGGTGTGTTAGGCCTCTTATAAATCGCAGCGGGACCAAGGTGAAAATCTATTGGCTAACCTTTCCTCCAATCAGCTTCCATCAGTACTAGTTTCCACATACGAATTATGTGATGGAGTACTAGTTGCATGCAAAAAATTGATTGCATACGGATGTGAACACAAAGGAAGAGCCATGCGTTGCGTGCTAATTAAACTACATTTAATGTTTACAGGCCTTAATCTTAGGCTAAAGTGGAACAAGTAATTTTTGAAGATAGGCCTTATGCACCGGAACGGAGGGAGTATTGTGATACCGTATCATAATAAATGCTAAGCTAGTATGTGTCTTGCATGACAATAAACAATATTAGTTATGATACTAAGATATGACTAGTATCGTGTGCATGATACTAAGTTATGATACTACCCATTGAGGGAGGTGTAAGCAATAAAATAGTATATATTTTCTCAATAAATACACCAATCAATAGATAAAAATATGTAATCGATAAAAATAATCGATGCCACAAAAGTAATCGTCATGCCGAGCTGTCCACCTTTTTCCCTCTTCTTCTTCTTTTTTGTTTTCTTCACCTTTTTAGCGGCTTTCTGTCTAGCGCTCTGCGCTGTTATTTCTTATAAAGGCTTTGCTAATTCTCATGTACATGAGAATTAGTTAAGTCACATGTAAGTTGGTTTTTTCTCTTAAGTTGCAAACCAAATATGCTTATTCTGTTTTTTTAAAACATATACGCGAAGCTTGCAGCCTAGAGAGGTGGGCCGGCCCACTTGATATATTTTTTATGTTTTTTCCTATTCTTTTTTTCTGTTTCGATATTTTTGGTTATTCTTTTGTTTCGTTTTGTTTTTTCTAGTTTCAGATTTTAATGCATTTCTATATTTTTTGCGTTTTTTGTAACTTTTCACGATATATGGTGAATATTTTATTAAATACTTAAAAATAAATTTATTATGCTGAACTAATTTTAAATATACATTGATTTGTTTATATAAGTTGAAAATATTTATGTAGAATGAACATTTTTAGTATTCACTATTTTTTATATTATTTGACAAATATTTTTTAATAGTCATTGAACATTTTTTAACATAGAATAAAGTTTTTTAATACGGAACTGTTAAAACGCATGTACACACGAAATATCGAAGCTACATATGAATCCGCTGCCATATGATTTTCTGTTTTCATAAACTGTACAAGAGTTGATTGAGGGTTGATTTAGATTGTTTGTCGTATGGGAGTTGAGCGCAAACTGTTTCAACTTTTTTGGTTGTTTTTTCGCTTTTATCATGTGATGTTTATAGGTTGTCTTTTTTTCGTTGATGGTTCCCTCTTCTTTTTTGTTGATTTTTTTCTCAATTTTAATTCCACCGAGTCACAACTGGTATCAATTTTTTTCTCAGTTTCAATCCACCAACGAGTCGCTACTAGGTCAGACTTATTTTTCTTAGTTGCAACTCCACCAACGAGTCGCAACCGGGTCTAATTTTTTTCTCAGTTGCAAGACCACCAACGAGTCACAATTGTGTCCGATTTTTTCTAAGTTGCAATTCCGCCAACGAGTCGCAACTGGCTCCGAATTTTTTTCTTAGTTGCAAGCCGACCAGCGATTCGCAAGTGGGTCTGAGTTTTTTTCTCAGTTGCAAGTCCAGCAACGAGTCGCAACTGAGTCCAATTATTTTCTAAGTTGCAAGTTCGCTAACGAGTCGCAACTGGGTCCGATTTTTTTTCTCAGTTGCAAGCCCACCAACGAGTCGCAAGTGGGTCCGAGTTTTTTTCTCAGTTGCAAATTCACCAACGAGTCGCAACTGGGTTCGGTTTTTTTTCTCACTTGCAAGTCCACCAACGAGTCGCAACTGGGTCAGATTTTTTTTTCTCAGTTGCAAGTCCACCAACGAGTCGCAACTGTGTCCGATTTTTTTCTAAGTTGCAAGCCCGCCAACGAGTCGCAACTGGGTCCGATTTTTTCTTTCTTAGTTGCAAGCTCACCAATGATTCACATGTGGGTCTGAGTTTTTTTCGCATTTGCAAGTTCACCAACGAGTCGCAACTGAGTCCAATTTTTTTTTCTAAGTTGCAAGTCCGTCAACGAGTCGCAACTGGGTCCGATTTTTTCTCTCAGTTGCAAGCCCACCAACGAGTCGCAAGTTGGGTCCGAGTTTTTTTCTCAGTTGCAAGTCCACCAACGAGTCGCAGTTGGGTTCAATATTTATTTCAGTTGCAAGTCCACCAACAAGTCGCAACTGAGTCTGATTTTTTTTCTCAGTTGCAAGTCCACCAAAGAGCCGCAACTAGGTCCGATTTTTTTCTTAGTTGCAAGTCCACCAACGAGTCGCAACCGAGTCTGATTTTTTTTTCTCAGTTGTAAGCCCAACAACGAGTCGCAACTGGGTCCGACTTTTTTTCTCAGTTGCAACTCAACCAACGAGTCGCAACTGCGTTATTTTTTTTCAGTTGCAAGTCCACCAACGAGTCGTAACTGTTTCGACATTTACTTACTATTTTTAAAATTGACATTTTTACATTTATTGTAGTAATTTTTTTGTATGATAGTACTTTTTTTTTGTTCATTGAAGCCCATTAGATAACTATCAGATTCAAACAAACAAACAAAATTCTAGTTAAAAAAACATGTGTGCTGACGTCAGCGCATGTGACTTAACAAAGTCACATGCGCATGAGCCCTAATCACTCCCTTCTTATAATGCAATCGCAGTTTTTCTACGTTTCCTAAAAAAAAACGGACGCTAGCCGTCAGCATGATTCGCTCGAGAAATCAGCCGCCTGGCTAGGAGCTGCAACGCATCCTTCGTCGACGGCGTCCCGATGACAGCGTTGCAATGAAGTGTCGCCGGCGGGTTCCCGATGACCTCGCTGCAATGGAGCGCTCGTTGGCACATTTCCGGAGCTACAACGCATATGATCGGTGTTGCAATATAGCGCTCGCCGGCAACTTTTCGACGGCTTTCCGGAGCTGCGATGCAGCGTTTCCCAGCGACTTCCCGAAGCTGCGACGCAGATGCCCTGTGTTGCAATGAAGCGCTCGTCGGCAGCGTCGCTGACGACTTCTCGGAGCTTCAATGTAGCGTTCGCCGGTGGTTTTTCAGAGCTGCGATGCGGAGTCCGCCGCCGACTTCTCGAAGCTTCAATGGAGCATTTGCCGGTGGTTTCTTGGAGCTACGATGCAGCTTTGCCAGCGGCTTCCCGGAGCTGCAATGGAGCGTTCGCCCCGGTGGTTTCCCACAGCTGCGACCTCGGTGCATCGAAGCCTCTCTGCACTGTCGCGTGTGCTGCATCGCAGTTCGGATGTACTACATCACAACATGACCATCCGCTCTGCATCTTCGACTAGAGCAACGCAAGGCTTGCAAAGCAGCGCTCATGGCGGAGGGAGCTAAACAGCAAGATGGATGGATCATCTTCTCTCATGGAATATAAGGAGAAAAGGTTGAGCGGCGGAGCCCGACGTGCTTACAATTGGTTACGTAGTTTGCATGTGCAAGATACGAGCGCCGCACGATCCATCTAGATCGGATGCCTCGCGACGCGGTTGACGCCAGCTGGAAATCAACTGATGGAAATAAAGTATTTCCCAAAAAAAAACTGCGTGTTGGCGTTCAAGATGCGACGGGTAAAAATTTGCTATCTGTTCAATTAAAATCGAATAAATTTGTATGAAGTTAAACGAAATTCATTAAAACTTGAATATACTTTACGAACATCGGACATATTTCATGCAAACCGAATGATTTTATAAAAAACAAAATACATGAGTTTAGCATAATCTAAAACTACGTCGATGATCGTCGTGGACCGTTCTGATTTTATTAGATCCAAAGCTTCCGGTGACGAAGAAGGTTCCAGGCAGCTCCGGAGGAAGCCCGACACGGCAGATCGGTCATATGCACCAAGCATCCGTCATGTCTTGCTCACCGACGCAATAAACTTCACTCAGTCCCCCTACTTATATGATGTAGGAGGCTCATCGAATGGCTCTAAGCCTCGACAATGATGTGCTTCAGTGGGAAGGTATAACCACCCTCCGCCTCCCCAATCAAGCGGCTAATCGATCAATGATGAGTCCACCAAGTTTGGCATCAACGAGAGGGAAGAAGTGGTTGTTCTTCATGATTGAATTCGAGGTGTCGGAGTGGGTTTCTCGACCATTGCGCATGTTTAATGCCGATGGGTGATAGACGGGTAGCTGTCCCGTTAAGTCTCTCCAGCATTGAAAAGGCGAAAAGAACGAGGCTCTTGATCGGCGCATCGTCTATCTCTTTAGTGACTGGTCATGTCGGCTGCAGTGATGGGTCGCGCATGCAGTCGGACGACATACAATGAAAGCACCCTCCATAAATGTGGTGCGACTGCTATCGAGCTTTCAACTCAGAATCTAGCTATGTTTGAGGAGTTTATCAAAATTCTTCAACAGATTCATCATTGAGGAATTGAACATATGTGGGCGTTTAAAGGGGGCAACTAGAAAATTTTGAATTCAAATTTAGTTAATCTATTTTATTTGAAAGCTTAATGGTCGGATTGTAAAATTTGAACTTGAACTAGTGTTGCAATTGAATATTGCGCTACTCGAAGAATAATGCTCATTTATAGCTGTGTTGAGTGTTTAGGATTTTCTTTTAAAAAAGGGACATGTGTTTGATGGAAAAATTTGAATGGATAGTTTCGGTATTCAATGTCCGCGAACACGAGTCCATTTTGTGGGGCGTCACTGAAGATGCCCTTAAGCCCGCCATTGCAACATAAAACAAGTCTTCAATACATCATCCGCTTAGCATTCTCGTCGCCTACCTCCGAGCTCTCATGTTGTGGAATAGTCGCCATATCACAGGAACAACAACAAACAAAATGCATGTGAAGTGAGGGTCATTGGAGCCAAAAGATTAGAGAAACACCATGCAACGGCGACAAACCCTATAGAGAAACAAAAACTACTAGAGGGTCCATGAAAGAAAAAAGATTAGAAGTTTTCAAGGTTACAATACACATTACATCCATGGCCTCAAAGAAAAAGGAAATTACAAACAAACCTTTGGGCAGCAAAAGGCGAGTCATAAACCAACACACACTAGTAGACAGACCCCCCTTTCGTCCAGCCCAAAAGAGGCATCGCTCCCGGTTCATTACAGAACCGGGACCGATGCCGGGCAACGGTCCCGGTTCGTCTGGATATGGCATTGGTCCCGGTTCAACTGGGGCAACGGTCCCGGTTTTTTCAAAATAATAATTTAAAAACATTTAAATATAATAGGTAACCGATCGGGAAGTTTCAATTTTTTTAAAAAAATTCATCACAACATAGACATCAACAAGGTCCTAGACATCAACAAGTTTTAATAGGATTGATATGATACATATATCAACAAGTGTCTGTTAAGCGAGTTGGGGTAGGTGTTGAATGGACTAGAGTAGTGTGAGGATGGGTGACCCTTGGAGAAGTTTGACCATGAAGGTCAATTTGATTTGAGATTAACCATAATGATCTTAGATTAAGAATAATAAATAATAAATAATAAATAATAAATAATAAATAATAAATAATAAATAATAAATAATAAATAATAAATAATAAATAATAAAATGGAAAACAAAATAAATAAATGGAAAAAATCAGAAAATGGAGCCTCTTCGGTCCCGGTTCTTCCTATCAACCGGGACCAATGACCCCTCTTCGGTCCCGGTTCTTCCTATCAACCGGGACCAATGACCCCTCCCCTCTCGCTGCGCGCCTGGCCACGTGGAGCCTCTTCGGTCCCGGTTCGTGGGCCAACCGGGACCATCATTAGTCCCGAGTTATTGGTCCCGGATGTGAAACCGGGACCAAAGGTCCTTATGAACCGGGACAATATGGGGGTCTGTCCACTAGTGACAAATCTTTAAGTGTCACATCGATATCATAGTGCCATGCGTCCTCCTAGTGTTCTCGTCGCCTACACCCGAGCTCCCATTATTTGGAATAGTCTCCGCATTATAGGAACAACGACAAACAAAATGCATGTGGAGTGAGGAGTTATTAGAGCCAAAAGAATAAAGAAACACCATGCAACAGCTACAAACCGTACAGAGAAAAATGACACCTTGGACTTTACGAAAGGGGTGATGACAAATAGATACCTTACATTCGACGGAAATACGCCCTCAATAGCGCACGAGAAGAAGAAGCAAATCCCCGGTGGAAGAGGAAGGAAGAGGGGGGGGAGGCAAATAAAATTCCTCATTTGTCCCTTTTTAAATTTTATTTCCCCTCTTTGGTTCTAAAATTTGATTACTTCCTTTTTGGAAATTAAACATCATTTTGTTCCTCCAATGACATTTCTGTCCAATTTAGTCACCATGAAATGGAATATGAAAAGTCTTCTTTACCCTTGCTTGAGCTCCCTGGTAAATGGAAATTTTTTGGCTGGTGTCGTCGTTAGGTGCTTCCGGTAACCTGTACAAAATCTTGGAACTTCCGTGTGAGCTTCCGTGGGTCGAGCAGCTTGTTGTTGTTTGTGTGCATGCGCTTGGGCTGCATTGGAGCTGCTGCTACTTGTGTATGTATTGAAACTTATACCATTATACTCCTTCCGTTTTAAAGTTAAGTTTTAGTACTGTTCATGCTGTTACTCAAGTTAAACTTTAGTATTGTTCAAGAAAAATAATTAAGATTCAATATAATGGTATATTCTTTTATTCTTACGGTGTTTTAGATGTTTAAACGAAAGTAAAAGTTTCCTCATTGATTAATTAAGGGCATTCATTAATTAAGGATAAGAAAATTATTCAGACAATTAAAGGGAAAATGGGTGAAAACGGTCACAAACTGCTGAGTGGCACCCACACAAGAACCAACACATGCCTCACATAGAAAGCCTCGTCGAGACCACATACATGAGTTTTCGTCATCGCTATTCCCCAACAGGCATCATCACCCTCTCGAAACTGAGCTAGCGACTCCAACTTTGCCAAATACGATCGTTGACCCAATCCTCACCGTAGAGCCTGAGCGGGAACACAAAAAGACTCATGCCATAACTCAACCACCAGTGTTGAAGGCGGCGCAACTCCAACTCTGAAGGAGAGCAATGCAAGTTGTCACCTTGTAAGAGCACCGAACAGACCACTTGTTGCTTGTCGCTACAGAGGCCCGCCGTCGCAGCTCTGACTTCACCGCAAAGAAACAATCCGAGGTAATCTCACGAACACGCCGAAGAAGAACCAACTAACACAACCATTGCCAAGCCCCCCACTTCACTCGCCCAATCATCGTTGCCACATAAACCTCGACACCATCCACTGGTCCCTCTTAACGATTCCAGCTCTAAGGACGTAGCCCCTGAGAGGGTAAACGATGTCAGGGCACCGCCATCATCCGATCACACCGGATGTAAGGTTTCACCCGGAGCCAGGTCTATGTAGAAGGGGTGCGACAACAATGCAACCATGCCTCCAAAAAAGTGAACGACGTCCATAGTCGTTGCCATCGTTGGACACAGGCCCACAATTGAGACAGGGTTTCCACCCAGAAATCACAACCACCGCCGCACATAGACCCTGCAAGACCACCAATCACCTCCTCCCACGAATGAGCCATTTTCAATTAGCGAGGAGAAGAGCGAACGACTCTTCCTCTCTTCTTTCTCTTACCTTTTTCTCTTTGTTTCTCTCTGTGGCTCTTCCTCTCTTCTTTCTCTTACCTTTGGCTCTTTGTCTTCAGAATAATGAGATAGTTAATCGGGGACTTTGGACATGTAAGATTTCAACACTGCAATCGTGAGTCAAAGGGGTGTCGCTTGAGCGAGCTTGTTTTGGGAGGGATAATCATCCAGATGTGCGCCTATATATACCTCTGGTTTTGATTAACAGTTTGTTGGGTGAAGATATAACTATTATTAATATTGCTTAATCTAACCATCATGGCCTTTTCCCCTTAAAAACTTGGCACGCGGAATCATTTTTTCCATAAAAAATTGTAAAATACAATGGACTACTCCACGAACATGACTCGTAGCTAGGTTCCTTTTGATCCAAAATGAGCCAAGCCTAGCTAATTTGAGCCTCTCTTATTGTCATATTCCCAAATTAAACAACTTACAAAGTTCAAGCAAATGAAGGCATTGAGCCTTTTGGACAGCTACAATTAGTAAGGCATTAATCTTGTACTCCCTCCGTTTATAAATGTAAAACGTTTTAGATTACCATTTTAGTGATACAAAACGTCATATATTACCACCATGGATTCATTTTTTATCTAGAGATTTAAAGACAACACCTACAATTTTATTCATACTCATAACTAATACAGCTTTGGATTTAAGATCCACAAAAATAAAATAAATACTCATAACTATTACAGGTACACTACTTTAGATTTATGACCCAAAAAAATACAAACTAACTTCTATGACTAATATAAGAATAACAATGATATTACCACCATCCTCAATATAAGAAGCATTTGAATTAGATCCTAAAATGATAAAAATGCAGAGTTCCAACTATCATGTTGCACATGCTGTACTCAAAGTTACTGCCTTGCCAACAAACTTGCCAATGTGGTGACCGCGAGCAGGAAGTTAAAGAGAAAGGATGGTGCAAGTGCAAACCAGCTGATGAAAGCCATTGCAACAGCAGTCATAAACCTTGCACAAGGATAGTCCGCACATCTCTTCACATCATCATCAAAGAGAACAGTGATGCCAGCCGATGCACATGCTGCACTAAAGGTTATTGTCCCTGTGATCTACAGAAAACATCAAGGTAGGATGAGTTTGGCGTATATAAAAATGTGCATCTCGGTGCGAAAATCCATTTTTATTCATGAATTTAAAACATATTAACCTACAAGACTAATGGGTTTCAGCTCTAGCCTATCCCAGCTTGTTTGGGACTAACAGGCTTTGTTGTTGTTGTAACCTACAAGTCTAAAATGAATGATATGCGGTTGTTTGATTCAAGTGCCTGAGAAAATATGACTCACCCAGTCTCCAACGAAAAATATGCATGCGGCTTGGAGATTTAGCAAGCAACGTTTGACGAGAAATGCATAGATATACACAAAGGCTATGGCAAGGCTCCACAAACATTGCAGACTGGCTGCTGCTATGAGGTAGCTGGTCAAAAGAAAAACAATAAAGTTAAGTTCGTCATCAATAGAAGGAAAACAAAATCTGGTATTCTGAGTTCTAACATCAATATCCGAGGTGAAAAAAGAGCAATGCTACACTTACGGAAAGATTTCTATGGATTAAGGGTTACGGAGAGATCGAGGTGGCATCCGCTGATTTGGGTGAGGCGGGCCGCCCTGTTGAATGCAGGGGGGGGGGCAATTATAGAGGAACACATACGTCCGTAGCACATAGTCCATAAAAACAGCCCATAGGTTGAGCATTTTCGGTGAAAAAACTACGATTTTTATGATATCTGATTGCATCACAGAAATTAGATACACCAACTAAGTATTATCTTCAAGTACATATTTTCCCCTTGATGACATGCATTCATATGATTTGTCTATCACAATCACAATATTCCGAATTCCAGTAACCAAAAAATATTAGCCTACTCTTATAAACAGAGATTTCTGAAGCAATAAAGCAAAGTAAGGATCATGCCCCCCCCCCCCCCCCCCCCCTCTCTCTCCACAGTTGAGTTAAAAAAAGCTTATGAACAGAAACAACGAAGTGTGTTTTTACACTATGCATGCAAGAACCAACTCCTAATCTATTACAAGTACATGACAGACTACTAAAAAAGGAACAACTCACTAAAAATTCTTGCAAAAAAGGCAAAACTTGACTGTTAGTTTTACAGATCACAGCCAATGATCTCTATAATACAATACTTCTCGCCTGCCTAAGAAACGAAAGGTTGATTCATGGGCTTAAGTTAATTTCTCCAGCCTAGAGATACAATACAATCCTGTTAGTTTATACATGTCTCTCATCCATTCCCTATTTTCCCGTTTCAACTCATAGAAATCAAAGCACCATAAAAATGGATAAGTGAAACCACAGGATGCACTCCTGGTGAGCGGTGAATCGGCGATACAATTGTGACTTCATAGTTGAGGCAACGAGTAGGACCACCCATTAAACTCTGCCAGCATTGAGTGATGGAGGTCGAAGTTTCCCAACACAGGTAGATGATCAGCGCAATTTACTATGCAAGGTTATTTATTGCCGAGGTTTTTGTGGTTGCGAAAGCATGGAAATATGCCATAGAAAGAGATAGCTACACATACTTTTTAGCTGATACCTTACAATAAAAATCATAGTTAAAACCTAGCCAATGGAAGTAATTGCACTGGTCAAATGTATTTTGGAAATCAGAGTTTAGCTAGGCAACTAATAAACTCCGCCCCGAAAAAAGGCTTTCGCCCCGCTATAAGGATATAGCAAACACACGATACAACAAGCCAGCTGGGGCCACAACACATCCAAGCTCAAAGGAAAAGCAAGAGAAAGAAAAAAGAAAAAAATGCCGACACCGGCAGATCGACGAAACGGGGATGACCCGCCACCGCTGCGCCCACCGAAGAAGTACCACCACACTCCTAGCACTCCAAAACACCGAGTACCAAGCAGCACCTTCAAGAAGGAGAGCGACGATGACGCCGTTGTTGCCCGAACGAGTCCTAGGGTTTACCCCGGTACATGGGAGGCGGTGGGGAAGGGGGTATCCCCGAAGCCCTTCAGGAAGGGACGGGGCGCCCACAGGCATTGCCGCTTCGGGGCCGAACCCGTCGACAGGGATTTCTCCCGCCCCCGACACCACCACCCCGATGATCAGGAGTGCTCCACCGAACTCAGCGCCCACCACCTTGCGCCATCACGGTTTTGATGCCACCCTCGCCGCCTCACTGCGGGCACCTACACGAGGCCGGGGAGGGGAAGAGACGACATCGAACTCGGGGGCAGTAGTATTGCAGCCGCGCGGGAGGGACCGACCTCCACCACCATCTACGTGGTAGCCGACCGGACGCAGCAACATGGACAAACCAGGGCCCTTCTAGCCCGGCCGGGCCTGAGCAGGCCCGCAAAGTCCCTGTCGCCGCGCTACAGGAAGAACGGGTGCACCACCGCCACCACCCAAGCCGCCGCCGTCGGCTCCCGCCGCCACCGGAGAGCATCGCCGCCGCATGAGCCAGCCGACCCACCAAGACCCAGATGGAGCCCGAAGGGGACCAGATTTGGGCCGAGTAGGGCGCCGCCGGCCACCAGCACTGCCGCGTCGCCTCGCGGCCAACGGCCGCGCCGTAACCTGCCTAGCCCGCCGGATCCACACCGCCGGACCAGACCGCCACCAGCACCGCGCGGGCAAGGCCCGACGGTCGACGCTGGCGGCGGTGGGAGGGGGGGAAGGGGGAGGGGTTGGAGGCGGGGGGAACCTAGGGTTCGCCCGTCGCCCGCGGGGGGGGGGGGGGGGCGAGGGAACGAGAGGAGATGTGTGAGGCCAGGATTCTTCGCAACTAATAAACTAGTCATCCATAATCGTAATAAATCAATTGGTTCACATACCAAATAGAGAATCAGAACTCGTTTGATTTTTTGTGGCATGCGTATATAAGAAATTAGGAGGCAGATGTAAAAATAAATCAAACCAAAAGCAGCTACAAACAAAAGATGTTGCCTGGGCATATCACTGTTACTAACTTGGTGGATGGCAGAGGATTATTTATTACCAACACTAATTCACAACTATCAAATCATCATTATTGACCTATATAAACCATAGTTATAAATTTTCCTGACTAGACATGGATAATTCATAATCGACAGATTATATCATACTACCTCCGTTCTGAAATAAGTTGAGACACTTATTTCAGAACGGAGTGAGTAATTGTGAATCTAGACAGAACTTCATAAATACTTATACTTAATAAACACATCTATCTTTTCATAATTGTTCATATATATACATCTCACACATGTTAGATCACCATAAGTTCATAACTATATCTGGGCAGATGTTCATAGTTGCACACCTGAACTCAGATCAAGGTAGATCTTCATAGTTATACGTAGCTAGATACAGTAAATCAGATCATATTACATAGATGTCCCTTAACTTGACCTGGCTACTGTTATGGTGGACATTTATATGGACTGCAACCGATAGACCATCGTAATTAAAAGTAAAAATTAATTAATTAGAATCTGGTGTATCTTAATGATTATTGGAACACAATTGATATAAGGTAATAATTTTGTGCTTCATAGAACATGTGCCAAATTTAAGTCATTTCCCGCGCAATTGCACGATACCCCATGCTAGTTTCCACAAAAGCGTTTATGATCAGCAAACAAGACTCAAAGCATTTCTTGAGATAATATTTATGCTGCATCCAACAAGACAACTGAGATAATGCCACACAACGAACACGACCATGTTACAATCAGACTGTGTCTTTCACTCTTTCTCGAAGGGCCGTTGGCCGAATTTTATTAAGATAGAAAGGGGAAAAACAGTTGGTAGCAGTCTAGGATACTAGAACTGAAAACCAACAGTGCCGAGTACAGTGGGGTGGGGTTATGATGTGGAGTGCTCAGCCCTTGAGGTCATAGACATAACTGGCGGATTTCCACATGAGAATATCATCCCTAATCAGATCAAGAACCCTATCCACTGAGCTGGCTACACTATCAAAAACACTCGCGTTGCGTTCTTTCCAGATTCTCCAGTGGATCAGAATGACGATCGTGTCGAAATTTCGACGTTGCGCTTTTGGGATCGCCGCCCGAGCACTGAGCCACCACTCCTCCGTGCTGTTATAGCGATCGTCAGGAATCTGGAAATCGGCTCCCGTCCATGTCTTGAAGCGGAGCCACACCGAGCAGGAAAAACGGCAATTGACAAAGAGATGATTGCAGTCCTCATGGACCGAGAGGCAGAGTGGACAAGTGCCATTGGAGGGCCACCCTCTTCTTTCGAGGTTATCCGCGGTCAGGCACCTACGATGAACCGCAAGCCACATGAAAAACTTACAGCGCTGGGGCGTAAATATTGAAATGCATGAATAAATAAATAAAAATCTGTTTTGTGGAATTAAGGAACCCTAATAACGTTTTTTCATCATAAACGTGTTCCACATATTATCAATCATAGAGATACTCTGGAAATTTGGATAATTAGGAGTTCAGAACTGAAAATCCACAGGCATGTATATTCTAGTACAAAACAAGATGTGTAGCGTAGAGCACCTGAAGGTAGAGACGGAGGGGAAGACGCCGGTGGACGCCATGACGGCGATCGAGGCGGCCGCGGCGGAGGCCTGCAGGAGGCGGAGGCCGAGCCCACCAAGCGTCCCCGGCGATCCCTGCGGGATCATCATCCACACCCCGTGCGGGGCAGCATCCGCCTCCACGTCTGGCTGCGGCGGCGGCGCCACCACGGGGTGCACCGACGTCTGCCGGCTAGCTAGCATCTCTCTCCAAGGGTTTGGAAGATTTTAGAGGCCGGGGGATGGGGATCAGGAAGAGGAGCGGCTGGATGGAGAATGTCAGTGTTCGGTTCAGTTTGGTTCAGTCGGTGTGAATGTCAGCAGTGCCCACCGTGTGCACCTTGGTATATAAAAAGGAAGAAATAAAAATGGATTTTACATCACAATGAGAATAAAGATAAATCAAGGTACTTGAGCAAATTCTATTTTTTTATGAAATATGATGTGAACTAGTAATACTTAAGAAAATCTTTCATAGGATTCACTCTTACAAATCAAACAACACATACTGAAAATTTTCTTAGGGTTCCACTCTCCCAAAAATTCATGTGAAAATTCTTCGAATAAACAACTCGTACTTTCATAGAGGTGGCCCACATGCGGAAGAGTTTACGGAAATCTCAAACGGCTCACGCGGGCATATGCACCCACTAACTAGAAAATTCAAAAACAAAATGCAAAGAAATTCAAAAAAATCTGATTTTTTGTGGAATGCAACATGCTTATGCATGTGACATCCGTGCAAAATTTCATGGTATTTCGACATTCGATTTCCAAAAACCCATGACCATCTTGATTCTTGATGAATAGTTTCGTTTTTCAAAAATCTTCACAGTCCAAAAATTTGTCATTTTTGCCGAGGATTACTCGAATGTTCAAACTTCACGAATTTTGGCATGGACTTCGCACACATGACTATCTTGCATCATACAAAAAATCCATATTTTTTGGTTTTGTTTACTTTTTGAAATGATGTTCGTATTACTAATAGGAGCAAATGCACCTATGACCCAAAAAGCCGCTCTCGTTTACGGAAAAAAGCCGCTCTCAAGAATTTACACACACTTGGAATTGGGGATGCGGTCGATGGCGAGGTGGAGGCTGAAGGGGCAACGTGCTGAAGTCGGGCATGTGGTCGGTGAGGGCAAACGAGGAGGGGTGGGCGAGGGGAGTTAGCGAGGGAGATGATAAAGTAAGGGTACCTTGGACAGGGATAACAAGTCAGGTGGTTTGACCGAGGAGGGTCATGGTGATCAATGGAGAGCGAATGCGGTGAGGGATGCATGGCGCCAGCTTTCGAAGAAAATTAACAATGGCTACAAAAACTAGAGCGCCAGGGAGGAGAGATGAAGCAAAGAGAGCAAGAATGAATTTGATCAAAAAATTAATATAATTTCAACTAGTAGGATGAATTTTGCGCGGGCACCACCTTAATAGTTAGCCCTTTGTAACAAAGGTATGACATATCTCCTTATTTGAAATTAGTCTATATATATATGTGATATAGATATATGCTTCATGAATCAACTTTAAGAATGAAACAAGTCACATAACATATTGACATGATTTGCAATTTTTCATCACAATGAAACCATATTATATTGAAGAGAGTTGCATGAAAATATAGTGTAAAAATGTAATTTTATACATATGGGTTTGATGTCTTTCTATCGGCCCAAGCCTTTCCTCGCGTGGGATGCAACATTCTAGCTCCAAATGATTGAACACCCATCTTCAATACGACGAATCAGCTCAGATTCAAGTATATCTCTTCCTTCAATAATCGCCTTCCATACAGGTGATGGTCAGGCCCCAAGGGTAGCACTAGGAATATCACCTTGATGAAAATAAAAAGCTCGAAGATTTTTGGTAATTATTATCTCTAGGAATTGGAGAACTCTTACCTCCAAGGTTCACGCTAAGGGGATTTATATAAATATCACTGTGTTAGTTCATCACTCGAAGAGTTAATGAGAGTCTCATCATTAACTCACTTTTGCCCGATTAGTCTATGCAATGTTTTGCTAAAAAAATCCTTCAAAGTCCAAGCTAATAGCAAGCTTAGACTAGTTGCCGCGGGGAAAACACGTTGAGCAAGTGCACGCAACAATGCAAGTTTAGATAACAAGTCCCTAGTCTTCTAGCCAACACACCCAAAGACCTCATCATTCCATGTTGTGATATCGACAACCATAGTAACTAATTTTGCATGCAACTCCTTCATGGTGCAACTATGAGGTCTTATTTTCCAAATTCTTTCAATAAAAGGTCTGAATTGGTCGCATGTCTCCCAGATAAGTTCATACCTAAAACTCCTATCCAGTTGCTCCTTCAACCCCTTACATTGTTCGTCCAGTCTAAACATAAGAGGATTCTGATCTGATTGGGCAATCGTTAAGTGAATTTTGATGGAAAAAGGGAACTGTGTCCACCATGATGTTGAAGCCAAAGCACAATCGAGCCAAACCCTTGTATACATGCCTTGTACCTTCTTCTCAAAAGTCCACAAGAAACTGTTGAATCTCAAATCACAAACACATGCAATGTCCACCACTTCCTCCAATCATTTCATTTTCTTGGTGCCACTCTCTCAAACACCATCATGATCACTCTAACACAATACTTCATAGAAGTCTCCAATACAAACCCAAGGAAGATCACACTCCAATCTCAAGAACTCGAGGAGTTCCTACGTAATATCTCTTTCTATGCTTGCTTCCCCATATAGTTGGTGAGGCGCCACTGTTCTTCTCCCTTTAACCTTATTTTCATATCAATATGATATTGTTAAAAGTGAGTTAATTCCATTACAACATCGTTATTCCAACACATATTTAGGGCACCACTACTACCATTACTTTCTACTGCATGGGAATAATCAAGTCCAAGACTAAACACCCAATTTCTCGCCTAGTGCTACCTACCTGAGTTTCCTATAGACAAGGCATTCAAAAGGCAGAACTTTGCACCAACGTTCAATACCTCGAGCTGCCGCGTCACTACAAATCCCGCACCATTACCATCCGAGGATATTCATTGCTTCTCGTGGTACTCCGTCCCGGAGCCCGCCAATTTATCGTAATGATTCTTCGATTTAGAGGGAGACGTTCCTTTTTTTGGTTTCTTCCAGTCACTTAGCTTCACATATTCGGCATAAGGGGGGAGGTGGAACAATCATCCCAACCCCAATCGACCCTTCTTTTACTACAACATCATCATCTTTCGTCTTGTCCTCCACTGAGACTGGTGGCTTCGCAAATTGCTTCCCTTCAAACTCATGCATCTATTTTATATCGCGATCCAACTTCTTTGAGACATTTTTATTAGTGTTATTCCCATCCTCTTGAACATGTGTGTTGAGAGGGATCAATGTTGTGTCATCTAGGTCATCGTCTACTTCCTAATTTAGGCATGCCTCCCCTAATGGTCTCTTGCGAGGGTTGTTACCCATATTTCCATTCCAACAGCCACCATGACCTCAACCGTGCACCCCCTCTAACAGTGTGCATCTAACATGTGCAACAAAACTAACACTACTAGCTTTGTATCCACTAGGGAATACTCTGCTTTTAGCGACCATCCAATCACCATATTTTTATATCTTCAGGCCCATGGACCCCATCGCCACACTCTTTCAGATTATGTCCTAGGATGTCTTAAATTTCATAGAGGTAACCAATCTTCTCATACTTGACTGACACAAAAATTATTTCCTTGTCATGAAGGTACAATGGTGAAAATCGAACAAGGGGGTTTGCCACTTCAATCTTAGCCTTAACACGAACATAGTTTCCCTCAAACACCCTACTGGGTCCATCTCCACACTATTAACCTAACTAGTTGTTTGTGCTAACTGGTTAGCTATGCCCTAGGATAGGTAGAGATCCGAGATATCATGTATCTATGCCAAAGCGCTAACACGCTCTAGTTTGACTAATCCCAGTCTGCTTTTTCCACCATAATTCTCAATTAGGACTACTAGATCGCGGAAGATCCATGGGCCTTGGTGCATGACCTTGTTCCAGTTGCCTAGGAAGAAGCATTGGATCATGAAGATTGTCATCAACTTCCCTAATCTTTGGTTCAGGAGCGAAATTCCATGCATATTTCACTGTGTCCTTAAACACATCTGCACTGAAAAACTTGCATGTGTCCACCTTTGCTACAACCAACCATTTTGTCGACTTTGCGAGATCAGAGATCTCATCTTCACCGATGAAGATATCATCTAGATTCGAGTCATTCGACTTCATGTTCTTCAGTGCCTCCTTCGGATCAATCCCATCCCTTCCCTTGCCTTTTCCCCTCGCCACACCATCAGATCACTTCGAGCACGCCGCACCATCCTGGGTAGGACCGGTGGGCAGAGCGGAATCGGGGTGAAGATTGTTTCTGAAACAAGGACGGAAAACTCAACATTGATGGGAGTCGGTGGTTTAATAAACCCTAATCACTTCAGATACATTCAGATGCAAAATATGCATGATCTTCATGATCTGATGCCTTACACGGGACACCTATATTGAATTGATGCATAATCGTTTTTTAATACTGCGTTGGCAGGGTCTTAGCTAGAGGCTAGGCAATATATTTATATTTCAACACTCTCGCTCACGTTTAGGCTACTTCTTAGAATCGTTTTTTAATACTACATTGGCAGGGTCTTGAAATCAAGACCTCTTGGCTCAGATATCATATTGAATTGATGCACCAGCCAACTCAACCAAAAGTCCGAACTGATGAAGAAAGGCTAGTCAATATATTTATATTTCAACAACCTATACATACACACGTGCAATTTCATTTTGGACTTCTCAAGGATCAAAAATTTCAGGGGCTCAGTGTTTCAAGAATATCCCAGCAACCAAGTTGCAGATAAGGTACGTACGGAGTATAATTCAAAACTGGCCCATCCCTCAAGGCAATCCAATAGAAGACAAATGCTAACATTGTGAACAATTATCTGTCCGGAGCAATCGGCACCCTTGAGTTCATTATCTGTAAGAGCTGAGTCGGAATATTTTGTTCATATGGCACTGTGGTGAAGGAGATCGCTCTATGACCCTTTTTTACTTCCATAATATTTCCTGCGTTTAAATAACTCAATTTTGAGGAACATAATTAAGTTGTTTGTCGCATGTATGGTGTGATGATCTTCCGAGATTGCATGCATCCACACTATATTTTGAATCAATAAAGCCCTTCGTTCCGGAGGAATAAGCAGAGAGGGATGCGGTTAGAGGCGAGAGAGGGCGCTAAATCAGCACAGTTTCTGGGAGCTAGTATATATAGGTCTCCCAGCAAAATTCTGTACAAGTTCTAAAGGGAAGAGTTCAGAACTTCAGATCCCGCTTTGTTTGAATCACTGCAGTTTTAGGCATCAAGTGCCATATAAATGGTTTTGAACTGAAACCTGAATGCTCAGGAGGATCCTCACCCGCATAGTTTCCTGCAACAACTTGATAATCTGACACTCATAAGTGATAGCCGAACAACTCTCTGGGGACCTAAGATCTGAATTAGTGATAAAATTATATATGAAGGTTGCAAAATACAGATAAACCATATCAGCACCTTGAGCTCTGTACGAGTAAACCAAACAGTTCATCATCACCAGATTACTTCCATCTTCATATAAGAAGCTTACTACATTGCATCCTAAAAAGGATGAAATACAGAGTTTCAACTACCATTTTTCCCTTTAAATTATTCCGCCCTTGCTAATGCAGAGACCACGAACCAGCAGTTCAACATAAAGGACGGTACAAGTGCAATCCAGCTGAAGAAAGCCATTGTAATAGCAGTAATAAACCTATAACAAGGGATGTGAGAGCATTGCCTCGCATCATTAGCAATGAGAATGGAGATGCCTGCCGATGCAGATGCTGCACTGAAGGTTATCGACCCTGTGATCTACAGCAAACATCAAGGTAAAAAAGGGATGAGTTTCAGGAAAAAGAAAATAGTACATCTCGTTAAGAAAATCCTTTGCTATTCATGAATTGAAAACATATAAACCCTCAAGTTTAAAATGAACGCAATTGTTGGATTCAGGTGCCTGAGAAAATACGACTTACCCAGTCTCCAATGAAACATAAGAATACAGCTCGGAAATTTAGCAAGGAACGTCTGACGAGAAGTGCATAGATATAGACAACAGCTACAGCGAGGCTCCACAAACATTGCAGACTGGCAGCTGCTATGAGGTACCTGGTAATAAGGATAACAATAAGTTACGTCATCTTCTACAAAAGGAAAACAAAATCCGGTATTCTTGAGTTCTAATCTTCTAATATCACATCCTAGGTGAAAAAACTAAGACTTTCATACTAACTAATTGCACACAGGAATTAAATAAACCAAAGTAGTACTTTCCGTGTAACTGGATATCATCTCCAAGTAGATCTTCAATTTTTTAACCTCAATGACATGCATTCATGTGATTTGCCTATCACAATCACAATATTCTGAACTCCAGTACCAAAAAATGTTGACCAACTTATGAACAGAAACAGCAAAATGCGTTTTGAAATTATGGATGTAAAGTTACGAACACCAACTCCTAATCAAGTATATATTGAAAGTACATGACGGACTACTACAAAAAGGAACCCGCTAGGAAATTCTAGAAAAAAGCAAAACATCGGATGTTAGATTTATAGTCTATAGATCTGCAAAATCTCACAACCAATGAATCTCCATAATCTAAACCTTCTCTCCTCCCTAAGGAATGAAACATTGATTGATGGGCTTACGTCGATTGTTCGTTCCAGCCTCTTTGGATTTCCCCTTTCGCACACAATGCATGTCTCTCACCCATTAATTCCATATCTCCCAATTTGGAATCCAGCTAATTAGTCTACCCCAATTTTCTTGGGATAATTTTTGTTGTTGTTGTTGTTGCTGCTGCTGCTGTTGTTGAATTCAGCTAAGCGACTAATGAACTAGTCATCCATAGTCGTCGTAAATTGGTTGGCATAATAAATAGAGGATCGGAGATCAGTTGATTTTTCTTGGCACACATATATAATTATATACGTGATCAGGAGGCAGATGTAAAACTACATCAAACCAAAAGCAGCTACATGTTTAGGAGTGAATATGTTGAGGTGTTACTTGGGGATGAATAGAACAACATACTGATTGTTTCTTTTAAGTTGTCAGAGACAATCAGTGAAGCATAATACTCTTCGTGGTTTTTGTTTACTAAAGATCGTATTGCTTGAGGTAGCATGATATTAAAATATCAATGAGGGCATAACTCTTATTCGAAAAACGAAATAGCAAACAAAGATGTTGCCTAGGCATATCACTGTCACTACCTTGGTAAATGACATAGCTGATTAATTATTACCAAGACTAATATAAACTGTTAAATCATCATTATTATTGACCTATATAAATCATAGCTGTAAATCTTCCTGATTGGACATAAAAAACATCACAATGGATAGTTTATATCACAATTTTATATCCAGATAGAACTTTCTAATTACCTAATATAAACATACATACTTCTTCATAACTGTCTATCTACATCTCACACATGTTGGATCGTCGTAACTATATCAACAGATAGAACTCCATAGTTCTACCTAGACAGAATAAATAAGATCATATTACATAAATGCCCCTTAACTTGATCTGGTGACTGATATGGTGGACACTTATATTGGCTGCAACCGATAGACCATTGTAACTAAATGTACAAATTAATCGATGTAAATCTTGTGCATCTTAATGATTATTGGAACACATTTTTTTCCAGAAAAGGAAAAAGATTTGTGCTTCACTATATTAAGATGAGAAAACATGCGTTTTGTACAGGAGTGTTACAGAAGAAACTGCCTCCGCCAACCAACGAAGAACTACACAACGTGATACCTTGCCCTAATCTGCTGTGTTGGCTGCCAAACGAATGAGGGTGAAGGTTTCCACGATACCTCTCGCCACCATCTGACTTTTATTAGCAATGTTATCAAAGAGACTACTATTCCATTCCTAGGTTTATATCTGCTACTGATCTAACATTGACACATATTGATCCAAATGACATACCATAAGACCTATGCTACATATAACAAAACAATTAGAAAGGGTATGATCCATCAACTAAGATCATGTACTCCCTCCGATCCTAAAAAAGTGTCTTGAAAAAATAACTAAGATAGTTATACTTCATAGTATAACTTGCCACACTTATTTAGGATCAGAGGTAGTAGAAAATATCACGTAATATACAAACAAGTGAGAGTCTGGCGTGATATACTTTTGTACTGAGATAATATAAAAACACTTTCCAAGCTTTAATTCCACATACTGATCATACTTAGAAACAACATGCCAACTCACGCCTGGTCAGAAAAAAAAACACTAACTCGCGTACAAACCTACCGCGACTAGCTGGCTTAATTGCTATATGAATTTTAGTTTCGCATGATGATTTAAACTCGCATACAATCGACACATCTAGATATATAGTTTGGCGCCTTTCCAAATAAAAATAATGACACGTTAACTTTGAATTTACTATTTGTTAGTTCATTTTCCCGCGCAAATGCACGGTTCCCCATGCTAGTTTCCACATAGAAGTTTATGATCAGCAAACAAGACCCAAAGCATTTCTTGTCTTGTTGAGACAATATCTATGCTGCAACCAAGAAGACATGTCAGATAACACCACAATGAACATGATCATGTTAGTATCTAATTGCCAAAATCAATTTTAAAAGGCATTAAAATGGTGAAATGCATGAATAAATACAAACACTTCGCTTTGTGGAGGAATTAAGGAACCCTAATAACGTTTTCCCCATCAGAAAGTTTGATCCACGTATTAACTCTCATAGAGACCATCTGGAAAATTGGATAATTAACGTAGTAGTCGTCATCCTAGGATCCATGATCTACACAACTAAAAGCCTGTTGGGAAGCCCTCCTGTCCGCTCCGCTCCAGAAAATTTGTAGAGTCCAGTTTCTGCCGCTCCGCAAAAACTAGGCAGCAATCTCTAGGAGCGGAGGGCATCCGAATTCCGAACAGGCCCTAAATACCAGAGATCTCAACCGAAAAACCCACGGGTAGACAGGACATGAAGGAGGGCACCTGAAGATGGAGAAAATGGGGAAGACGTCGACGGTGGACGCCATGGCGGCGACGGAGGCGGCCGCGAAGAAGGCCTGCGCGAGGCGGAGGCCGAGCCCGCCAAGCGTCCCCGGCCAGCCCTGGGGGATCCTCATCCACGTGGCGGGCGGGACAGCCGCCACCTGTGGCGGCGGCCCGACCACGCCCATGGGGTACACCGCCGTGGGGCGGCCAGGGATCATCTCCATACAAGGGTTTGGGGGATCTTCCTAGAGGCCGGAGAGTGAAGAGGGAGAGGGAGAGGGAGAGGAAGAGGAAGGTCTGACTAGGGAGTCGAGAGTGTCAGTTTCGGTTCAGGGTTTGGTCGCTGTGAAGTCTGACTTGAGGGATATGACTCGGGACTCGGGAAGTAGTGTCTACATTGGGGATGACGCCTGTCTTCAGCCTCGTATGCGCACGTTGGGCATATGACTCGAGGAGCCTCCACGGCCTCTACATCATCTCTTTCCGGGAAACTTCGTGCGATGGATATTACTGATCCATAATAAATGTTTCTTATTATCTACTCCCTCTTATTCATAATAAATGTTCCTCATTTTGTATTAAGCTAGTACAAACTTTGTAGCAACACTTATTATGAATCGAAGGGAATACTATATTACTGATATAATATAAAGTGAGTAAGTATTTAACGTAGTATAAAATGAAACACTTTTTATGGATCGATAAAGGTATTAAAAGCGAGAAACTGAAAAACGCATTAAAAATTGCGAGCAAAAAGCCTCATTGATTACATTACAGTATAAAAAATAGAGTTAATAAAACTCTGGTAGGATTCAACCCTAAACTTTTTTTAAAACAATATATCTTCTATATGATTGAAAACATCTCGTTCAATTGAGAACTTTGATTTTGAGTAGACGTCCAACTTCACTTTGGTGTCTTAGCCCTGGAAGAGTGTCCTTGGTAAATATCATGATGGTGTCGGCTTTGCATATATATTTTGACTATTTTGCCTTTCCTATTTTTTTGGTACATCTTTGGCATTTTCAATTGCTAGGTGCTATCTCTCAAAGAGATAGTTGTTGGACCCTGAAGTACAAAGATTTGTAGAAGAGTAATAATTTTTCGTTAAAGTAGGTGATTTGTAGGATTTATCAAACAACAAAAACTTGGCAATGAAGAAAACAATCACGAGAACCTGCCCATATAGATAAAACACTACCTCGACCCTCAACTTAACCAGTGATGTTAACAACACTAGTCTTGCTAGTTACATCCCAATTGGTGCAAGAGTTATTCACGGGATACCGCTAGGGGGAGAGGATGAAGAAGTTTGGGGTTGGATGCTCGAAAGGAACAAAGTATTATCGGTTCGCTCAACTTATAAAGCTTTGATTTCAAAGAAAAGACAGAGCAAGGTGCATCGGGGTCGAATGGTGAAACAAATGGCTTATAGAAAATGTTGTGCACCATGGCAGTACCTCCCAAAGTAAGGAACTTCTGGTAGAGGGTTAACAAGAGAATGTTCCATGCAGGGAAGTGCTCAAAGAACGACATATTGAGAAGATAGGGTTATGTGCGCTACGGCGTACCGGAAACTATATATCATGCATTCTTTGAGTGCACATGGGCGCGCCTAGTATGGAAGCAGTTAAAAGCCAAAACCGGGGTGACAATTCCATGCTTGCACCTAGATTCTTGGGCCAACGACATGGTTACTGGAAATATAGTGGGAGACATGGATGCTTTCATGATTTTATGTGCAGGCTAGGCCATCTGGTCATAATAAAGCTATGCAAAAGTTCATGGCGAGCAAGGCAAATCGTTCTCAGCTTCTGTATCTTGGGTAGTCTGTACCTATATGGACTTACTGACAGTGGGGAAGGAATTGGGAGTCAAACCACCAAAGAACAAAGCACAATGGATGACACCGGAGGAAAATGAAGCAAAGATAAACATCGATGCAACTTTCTCTAAATCCTTAGGAATGGGAGCAATGAGACTTGTCTGGAGGGACAACACTGGACATTTTGTGCGGGGACAAATGATATGGTACCAAGCGGCTACATCTAGTATGATGATGGAGGCCCAGGCAATCAAGGATGGGTTAG
Source organism: Bromus sterilis (assembly GCA_950022295.1). NCBI lineage: Eukaryota > Viridiplantae > Streptophyta > Magnoliopsida > Poales > Poaceae > Bromus > Bromus sterilis. Next base: position 272,766,907 of record OX465599.1, on the reverse strand, counting down.
TGATGCCTCTTGATAGAGGAATTCAGCAAGTCCACATTGAAACGGACTTGCAACGGATTATAAAAATCTGGGAGTAAGGGAATTACTCAAGATCAAAGATTGGTGTTATGATATCAGATATCAAGATTGTAATCATGCTTCTAATTAATAAACTTTAGTTTCTCGCAAAAAAAGTCTTGCTATTTACAAAGGAAATTAAGGCAAGGTTAGTATGATAGGTATATGATTACTGAAAGTGAAAGAAAAATAGTAATTGATTTGATTGTCTTATATCCCAGAAAACTTGATAGATCTAGACCGGCAGCCCGTTCGGGCCACACACTGATGAGAGGTTTATGCCCTTAATGGTAGTCGTGATCTCTTGATCATAAAAGGGATCCATGAGGAGAACTTTCTCGGTAGAATTAATCTGAACATCCCCTGCCCGAATCATGGGATCAAGAGCAGCGCCACCCGTATAGCAATGCTCGAGAATGAAGTTTTTTAGAATCCATCAATATGAAGCCTAAGCTCCACCTTAGACTGAAACATGGTATCGCCATCCCAAAGAAGAGGACTAGTAGAACAACGTCTACACCCATTAGCAATATCATAAAAGTAGGCAGTGTTGGTGTCACCAAAGATAACCCAATTCAAACAACCCCTTTGCGCCAATAGATCTCCTCCAAGAATATGATGTCCATCATCTCATCTTCTAGAGAATAATGCGACATCTATTCCTTGTCGGACAACCCACTCCATCAACCTTAATATCCGAGCCATGGATCTTCATGGGGAGATTAGCCTTCCATACAATGTTGGCACCCCGGCCTTTCATGAACTAACGATTCCTCTTGGCGAGAAAAAACCAACAGTTGACATAGGACATGGTGCAGTGGGTTCGACCATTCTCGAAACTTAATGAGCACTAATCACCTCAGTAAACCCTTGTTGCATGAGCCATAAATACCCAAAGAGAAATCGAGGAGGAGGGCGAGGGCGATCCTCCACCGATGATAGAAGCAAGGGAACGTGGTCCCACCCAATTTTGGTAATCGTCCGTAGAGACAAAAGGAGAAACCAGAGTACCGAGTCTGGTATCATGAAGACACGGTCGAGAACACTGCGTGCTCGGATAATCCACCATCGGGTTATTCTTGTCCAACAAGTTGTGGAAAAGATTAAAGTCAACCCCCCCCCCATAATCACTGGCAGATGAGAGCGGGAAATCTTGCTATTTTTTTAAATAATACATTTTAGTTGCTATATTAAAAAAAATACAATTTTGAAAAATTCCAAATATATTGTATAGTCGGCCTGGGCGAAACTCACTGGGCCTAGTCGTCGTGGCCAGAGCCGACAGAGCCCAGTCGGCGTAGGCGGAGCCGACTGATGGCTCGCCCACCATGAAGTCGGCCAGGCTGTGGCTGACATCTCAACTGGGTGCACGCCTGGCTATTAATTATTTTTCCACACACATTTTCTAACTTATTTTTATTCATATTTTTTGACAAACACATACATTTTATTAAAACATGATGAACAATTTTAAGACGAGAAACACATTTCGTAAAAGCATTTAAAATTACATGAATATTTATTGTAATTAAAATTATATAATTTATTTATTTAACAAAAAATGAAAATAAAATTGAAAAGAATATATCTATATATAATAGCCAAGTGTACGCCCATATACTAAAGAACTAATAGCCAACTGTCCCCTCAAGATATAGGTCATAAAAGGAACACTTTATAAATTATTATAATTACTTGAATGGTTAATACAATGTATTATTTTTATAATTATTAAAATGATTTGAGATATCATAAGTCCGTTTAACTCTGCGAGTGTGCTTCTCATAATTTATGCATTCAAAGTAGATAATAAAGAAAGATGGTCGAACTCGTTGGCACTATGTTAGTTTTTCTTTTCATTCAAGATATATACAATGACGAAAGGTGGTAGAAAGTGTAATTTTTGCATTCAAGTGTTAGTTTTTTCTTCTCATTTTTGTTTAAAAAATAAATTATGTAAATTATATAATCATTCTTACAATAAATATTCATGTAATTCTATTAATACTTATGCATTTTTTTTATTTTCATGATTTTGAAAAATTTCCGTATATATGTAATAAAATAATATTTTTTAAAATATTTATATATTTTTATTAATAACATTCATATATTTTTAAATATTCATCTTTTAATATATGTTTGTGTCATTTGTTAAATGCTTTTAGGAAATATATTTCTAGCCTTAAAATTGTTCATCATGTTTTTAATAAAGTTTATGTGTTTTTCAAAATATATCTTTGAAATAAAAATAAGTAGAAAAAGGTGTGAAAAAAATTAATAGCCAAGCGTACATCCAATTGGGCTGACTGCCTGGTGGGTGAGCCACCAGTCGGCGGCTCCGCCTAGGCCGACTGTGCTCTGCCGGCTCTTGTTGGGCCGACTGGGCCCAATCAATTTCTCCCAGTCCGACTATGCAATATATTTGAAGAAAAAACACTGTCTATTATTTCTATAGTTAAGCAAATAAAATGTATTATTTTAAAAAAATTGTCGAAAATATGGGCATGAAGTTCCTTGAGAAGATCATCGGCATAAAGTTTCAAAGTATTCATCGCAAGGAACACGAAAATGCAAATGAATCGTAAGTTAGATTTTCAATCCAATGAATAAATTAGATTCAATCATTGAAATCGAATGAGAAAAGCATGTGGAGATAGTATTGCAAGAAGGTACTCCCTCCGGTCCTTTTTACACCGCGTATTAAGTTTGTGTCAAGTCAAATTTTATAAAGTTTGACCAAATTTTTACTAAAAAATATCAACACCTAAAATACCAAATATATATATACTATGAAGGCGAAGTATCCAGTGAAAACAGTTTTTCAGTGAAAATCTGAAAACTTCCCTCACTAACCAGTGGATCGACTAGGAACGGTAGGGATCAGAGGTGGGATCCTAAACCAGCCACTTAAACGCAATTTTATAGGTAACCCCTTTGTCTTTACTGGCGGTTAGAAAATTCCTTGAAGCTTGCCCACTGCGACGTCTTCGATCTGGCGCCGGCCACGATGCGCCCTCCGCCGGCTGGGAGCCCTTGCCTTTCGATTATCACGACGTGACCTCCGCTGACTGAATCCCTCGCCCTCGGCCGCCCATTATGTTTCCTCCTTAGCCCACGACGCACCCTCTACCTGCTAGGATCCCTCACTTCACTGGCCAATGGCCATGAATCCATGATGCGCCCTCTGCTGGCTGGGAGCCCTCCGTAGCTAGCTATTGACGTTTTAGTTTTCTCTCAACATGATTATTGTGATGTTTCTGAACCGGGATGATTTGATGTACTCCTATGTGAATATGCAGTTGTAGTGTTGTACTGAAATATGCAGTTTTGTTGCACATAAACCAGTCAAATATTCTAAATTTGTACCTATATACAAACTTATATATGCATTGTGAATGTGTAGACCTCACAGTCAGATAGCAAACGAACTGAAAACGATGCTCCAAACACTAAATCACTATCCACCATAGAGTTTAGTTAATCAATTACTGTACATCACAAATCCACAATGCCAAAGCAAAGTGCCACCAGGGTTCATACATGCTCCAAGAGAAGCTAGCACATGAGCTACGGGTGTAGTGCATCTTCACTGCTACAAGTACAGCAACATTGCCACATTCAATCGGGTACTACGGCTGTAGTGCATCTTCAACATTGTCTGCTACTCTGCTACAAGTGCAACAACATTGCCACATTCAGTCGGGTACAACCTCCCACAAGTACAGCAACATTGCCACATTCAGTCGGGTACAACCTGCCACATTCAGTCAGTTTCCATGGTCAAGCATCACCAGGGCTGCCAGGTCGCTATCTGTCAAGCAGCGCCGAGTTCGCTGGATTGCTGTTGCGTTCGCAGAGACGAGACCGTTGGGTAGCCGTCGACTTGGGGCAACACCGATGCCGCCAGGTCGTCCTCGCATCAGGTAAGCGTCGCGGCCGCCGGTTCATCGTCGGGTCTGCAGTGCCGAGGACATTGGGTAGACATGCGCGGCGGAAGGCGAGGGATTCTAGTCGGCGAAGGGCGTGTCGTAAGCGTCGGAAGGCGAGGGCTCCCAGCCGGCGGCGGGCGCATCGCGGCTGGTGGCAGATCGAAGACGCCGAAGTGGGGAAGAGTCTAGGGATTTCCTAATCATGGGTAAAGACGAAGGGGTTGTCTGTAAAATTGCGTTTAAGTGGCTGGTTTAGGATCCCACGTCTGATCCCTACCATTCCTCGTCGATCCACTGGTTAGCGAGGGAAGTTTTCAGATTTTCACTGAAAACCCGTTTTCACTGGATACTTCGCCTACTATGAAATAACATTTTATGATGAATTTAATCATACTGATTTGACATTCTAAATGTTGATATGTTTTTTCTATAAATTTTATCATAGTAGAGATACTTTGAGTTTGACCAAAATTTATATAGAGACTAAAAAGGATTTGAGGGAGTATTTCGCCGGACATAGTGATTGATCCATGTACGGGACCCATGCTTGCACGGGCTATTTCCTTTCTCTCGTTCTAGGATTTTTGTTATCGGTGGTTTGGCTTGGGCGGGAGCAAACAGTTTGGCGGTTGTCTGACACATGCATCCAACCGTTCAAGCACGCAGTTTCTTGTTGCCGTGACCAAACTACGTGAGCCACCATACGCATGTGCGAGTGACCACGAAGATTCGTAGATTTTTGGCACGCCAGCCAGCCAGCCGGCCGGTCGGCATCCCTACTCGATCTGGTAAGCTCCCAGCAGCCATTTCGTGTTGCTTCTTCTGAGTTGCAACTGCTTCCCGAACTATATAAACCGGTGGATAGAGGCACCGTTGCAAATTGCAATTCAAGCACCTGAATCTGATCGAACACGTACGTACCACACCTGAATCTGATAGAGGTCGTTGCCATGGATTCCATTTCCAATGGCGTGCACATCCAGATGCCCGTGCCGCCGTCCCAACAATCCTCTCCTCACGTGGCCCCGCCGTCGCTGCCGGTCGACAAGACGATGTCGAGCGCGTCGGACCTCCTAAAGCTGCTGCCGACGGGCACGGTGCTGGCCTTCCAGGCGCTGGCGCCGTCCTTCAGCAACCACGGCGCCTGCCACGCGGCCAACCGGTACCTGGTCCTGGCGCTCGTCGGCGGCTGCGCCGCCTCCTGCGTGCTCCTCTCCTTCACCGACAGCATCGTCGGCCGCGACGGCAGGCTCTACTACGGCGCCGCCACGTTCGGGGGCTTCTACCCTTTCAACTTCACCGGCACGCGCGGCGAGCGGGACGCCGTGTTCAAGGACCTCTCCAGGTTGCGTATCACGCCCATGGACTTCGTGCACGCCGTCTTCTCCGCGGTGGTGTTCCTCGCCGTCGCGTTCGCCAACGCCGGCGTACAGGGCTGCCTGTTCCCGGACGCCGGGATGGACGTGAGGGAGCTGCTGGTGAACTTGCCTCTTGCCGCTGGCTTCGTCTCTAGCATGGTGTTCATGATCTTCCCCACTACCAGGAAGAGTATCGGATACACGGATATGATGCCCCACTCGCAGTGACCACAAACACTAGTTTGGTGAAACCTGTTTTACATGGAGGGAAGAATGACAACTACAACTACAAGCTGCAACATCAACTTTAACAAGAGTTGCTATATCCACTTAAACTGTATAATAATCGTTATTTGAAGCATGAACTATAAAAATCGGCTGTAGCAAAGTCGTCGTTCACCTACCAATCATCAAAATTCTGAAGCTCCCTTCATATATGGTCTCTGCCAGGCTCCATATTTGTAAAGGTCTAATTTGAACTTGCTCCAAACCAACTGCGATCGTAGGAGAGAAAATTTAACGTTTCATATTATGGAAATTGCTCTTCGTGCTTCAATTACTTTTGTTAGGGAAATAGGATGATAAAAATACTATAAACTTTTCATGCTTCATTTAAGTTTGTTGAACGATTGGAAATGTTGATGCTTGTGAATTAATTTGCATATTATTGATATATCATTAATGTTGTTAACACTGAAATGGCAGGTATATGTGGGTGTTATAATCTAAAATTTGCATGAACAATCTCTAAAAATTATAAGCTTGAGAACCAGATTCTTTGCAATTGTCTTCAAATAATAAGAAAGTAACATATGTACATGTTCGTAAATGGGTTGGCGGCTCCCGGTGCAAATACTGCATGCTCAAGGGTTTGAGACGTAGCAGGACCCATGTTCGTAAATGTAGCCAGAGAGAAAGAGGAGGGATGTAGATGATGACATGTGGAACCTAGTTAACATAACAGATCATTTTTTAGTAGATTTTTTGTATGAAAAATTTATTTCATAAAAAATATTAAAATATATTTTTAATAAAATTATTTTGGATAAAAACATATATTATTTGAAATAAAAAATATTATTTATTTTATATTACAATTATATATTTATGTCATTTTTTGGATGAAGAAAAATTGAAAGAAAAATGTTTTTATATTTTTTGGATGAAAAAATATTTTTTGAAAGAATTTATTATTATTATTTTTAAGATTATTTTTTAGATTGACATGTGAGGGAGATCAAACTTGACTTGGGATGAATCTATGAAGAGACATCTGAAGGATTGGCTTATGACAAAATATATATCTCTGGACAGGGTTGCGTGGAAGTTAGTTATCCACGTACCAGAATCATTGGTTTCGATATATTTTGTGTTTCAGCTCTAGCCTACACTAAATTATTCGGGATTGACAAGCTTTGTTGTTGTTGTACCGACATGTGGATCCCACGTGTTATAACCATCAAACGTAACAGTTAGATGTAACGGAGTTGGATTTCCTGTTAAGTGGCCTAGCGGGTGGGTCCAGTTGTCAGATTGAGTGCTAAAACGTGATCACGTTCGATTTTAGTAATTTTTGCACCACTGTTACTGAAAAACTGATGTACATTGAAAATTGTTAGTTATTCGGTTGAATTGTGGTGATTTTTTACAATTAACTCTAGGATTTAATTATATTTTATGACTTTGCTAATGCATTGGTGACGTAGAACCTCTTAGGCAAAGCCGCCTTGTTTGAGCTCGTTTTCAGATGGTCCAAGTGGTACTAACTATCGTCTTCTCCTCTCCGTTGCCGGCAACCGCGCGCCACACATGCTGCCGGCGTCCATGGTGGCTGCGGAGTACGTCCGTACGTGTGCTCGACGGCATCAGCGGCTCGGTGCACTGGCGCTTCTGGTTGAGCAACACTCCCCCGTACACAGGGCAAGCGGAACGGACTCTGCGGCCTTTGGACAGCGACGGCGAGGTGGCGGCCGGCCAAGACCGCCTTTGATGTCGTTGCCTTTCACGAGCGCAGCGCTGGGGAAACTAATCACTATCAGTACAGGAGGGGGACGGTCGTCTCTTATCGCCGTCATTACAGCGCCGGCGGCGGCTTCAAATCGCCTCGAAAGGGAGACGACACTTGCATCTCCAGTCGTTCGGCCCCACAGAGGTATTTTTTCGACGATTTTATCGTCATTTGGGGTACGTCGGCAGAAGTTTTGCGATTTATTTTCCATCTGCTGATGTATCCTGCGTCAAGATCCACAGGGCGGGATGCTACCACCGGCGTGGGAGGAGAAAGCCTAAAAAAGGAGGGAACTACCTTGTAGGGAAGAAACAGAGGAAGAATGAGGAAGAACGAAGGATCCTTTTTCCTCCGTTTCTCCTCCTCTAGGAAGTTCCCCTCTTTTGGGGTGTCGTCCTCGCCTTCTTTTTGGGGCGAAAGAGGGAGTGCAGGCGAGAGAGTTGTGCGGCGAACGGCAGTGAAGGTGGCCTTTTATAGCGGCGAGATGGCGGGAGGGGTGTGGACGCACGACCCGAAAGGGAAGGAACACGCGGCGGCGACGACCATTACTACGTCGCGTGGCCGATTGGATTGCTCGGCGGCAGCATTGATTCGCCTGACCGACGGGAGGTCTGATTCGCGCGGTAAGGCCGATGTAAGAGTTGAGGACGAGGAAGCTATAGAGTCGTTGACTCGGCAGCTCCAAAAGCGTCACGCTCGGCGAGATTCCGCGCTCTGTTTATTTTCGTGCCATTTTGTTTCGCCCAGCGCCCTCAGGTGACCGCCAGCGCGCTGGGTTCAGTTTGGGTTCGCCGGAGCCAATTTTGGTCCAACCCGATGAAATTTGGGCTTCTGGGGATGTGACTGAGAAAAAAATCGTCTGGCGAGAATAAAGGCGCCGTAGAGGGTCTGTTGAGGTGGGGGAGGCTGGAGATGCTCTTAGATCACAGATTCATAGGCATTCTGTAACTAACTTGGGCATGAACAGAGGTTGAGTAAAAATATTGTTTTAGCTCCAGCTATTCTCTCTGCCTAGGGATTAGGAGACAGTTTTTTGGTCGATTCCGTCCCAACCTTTTTCAAAATCTAGAATTTTAATTTGTTTTTCATTCCTAGTAATTAGATCCTTCCAAATAGGATTGCCAAAATAATGTGAGGTCAAGATTCTTGAAGAAGCTAGGGAGAGAGCCGATTCTCCCAGATTCACCCAAAAAAACTGGTCCTAGATCATTTATCGAACATGGAGTTCCTATGAATATGAATAGTACAATAAAAATATATTTTTACAAACATTGTAGCAACATGTAAAATTCCGTAATGAAAACATATTCGTGCAGTTCTGGGCCAAACAATATATAACAAGAACGGTGTTCCAAAAGAGCATTTTTTTATTCACTTCGAAACATTCAATCGACGAAATATTGCATGCTGGTAAAACATTATCCTTTTTGGAGCAAGAACAAGGTATGTGCACCTGGGATGAACAACATTTTTTTCTAAATGAATTATAATATGATAGATATTTTTGAATGTTTTACTAGCATGCAATGTGATAAAAAAACATTTGTAGTCGTCATGTGGAAATACTTGCATGCAATATTTTTGTTTTGAAGTGCATAAAAAAAGAGCTACTTTAGTCATCATGTGGCGTGCTCAATCGAGATCATGTGTCGTGCGTTTTGTGCGTTCGTGGGATTTTGTTTACTCCCTCCGTCTTATAATTCTTGTCGTTGTTTTAGTTCAAATTTAAACTAAAACCATGAAAAAAAATTATGGGATGGAGGGAGTATTACTTTTTGTATGTATTTTTAGATTTCTTTTGGGGTGTTGAACTTTGCTTGGCCTTTTTATTAGTTTTGGCAAAAAAATGTGCTTTTTGGGTTCCCCAAAAGGTAAAAGCACGGTTCATAAAAAAATGTATTTCCATGAAAATTAAATTTATGTTCCCCAAAAGGGAAAATCGCACTTCATCGAAAAGTTGTGTTGCACGAGAAGCAAAATGTATGCTTCATTGAAAAGTAAGTCTATGCCTCTATGAGAAACAAATTGTGTTTTCTAAAAAGGAAAAAAACGTAGTTTATAATTAAATTATACTTCCCTGAGACGCAAATATGTGCCTCCACGAGAATAATACATGTGATTTCTTAGGTTTTGGTTTTTTCTCAGTGTTTTTTGTTGTTCTACAATTTTTTCGGTTTCCAAATTACATATATTTTATATATTTTGACATAGGTATTCAAAAAATATTAGCAGGAATAAAGTTTCAATGATGTCACATAAAAAATTCAATAATGAAATCGATTCATGATTGGACATATAATTCAAGAAATAAAATATTTTTTTAAAATGAATCAATTTAAAAAGTCAAAAAAATTAAATTGTGGTAAATAACGCACCCGACATGGCATAACATTTTTGTTAAAGGGCTGACACGAACCACACTGTGTAAGTAAGACCTATTTATTTATATAGCCGGAGGAACTACCACCCTTGGCAGCGCAAGCCGACAACCATGTGCGCGAGCTCCACATCTGAAGGGCAGCGCGGACAGATCGGGCAATAGCCCAGTGCTCCACCGGAGGCCGCACACTCGCGCAACGCCAGACGCTGGTGTGCCGACTGCTGACTCACCATCTGCACGCCGCCGCGAGACGCCACAAGCTCGAACAACCGCTCCGCGGTAACATGGCCTCCGCCTTCGACGGCCGATCACCGCCGGCTGTGTCAACAAGATAAGATCGAAAGATGAGTTCTATAATCTCATATTAAAGCAACTCTAACTTATTTTCTTAAAAGCCTTAATTAAGAATATTTTGTGCTTTTATCCTCTATAAGCGACACCTAGTTGGACTCTAAAAATTGGTAAGGCGACCATGACCCGTAAATATACTCGACCGCGTTCTCACGGAGTAAAATTTTTGCCTCGCCACCGCACACACACGCACCGTTGTGTGGTCCATGTTGCTTCCGGCGACCCCTTGTTGCCTTCGTCGACCCCCCGCTGCCTTCGCCGCCCTTCTTCCCCTCGCCGAGACCATCGCCGGCATCTAGCTATTTGGCAGCCGCCTCCGCATCCATCACGTCGCCGGAAGGTCACTCTGATACTTCCTTCGTCAAGCATTTCCGTCGGTTTTAGGTCATCTCGGAGCCCCAAAGATCCCTAGAAGCTCGGCCCATCGGTTGAATACCGCTAGCCGGCCGTGCCACCTCCACAGTCCTCCCAGTGTTTGACTGTTTGCTGAGTTGAGCATATTTCTTTTGCTTTTTCAATTTGCTTGTTCATTTTGGCATTCAAATCGAAGCGTAGTCATTGTCACGGTGTATTTGATGAAGAGGTTGAGAAAGTTCACTTTTGATTACTCTTCCTCATTGGAAGAGGAAGAAGACAATGATGAGTATGAAATATTTAACGAGAATATTCAGTGACCGAGAAGAGGAATATAATTCGGCGGCATGGCATCTCTATAGTACTTCATAGTGATTTTATCATGCTATTTACTTTATTTTAACCCTTCTGTGTGTTTAAATTTCAATAATTTGGTTTATACACTGAATTTATAATATTCATGAATTATCTGAACTTTAATTACCATATTTTAATTTAATATGTATGCAAATATATAATTCAGATTAAGCATATAAACTAAAACTAGAAACATTTAATATACTATTATTTTGGATGAATTTAGGGGATCAGCTAGAAATAACACTTTTTAAGAGAAACAAATATGCTCTAAATTATTGGGGACCAGTTAGAGTTGCCCTTACATACCATCACTGGTGCATACAGGTTAGTGTCTGCCTCACATATCACCATTGTAGAGACTACGAAAATAGAAATTAGAACTCCCACGGTTTGCCTCAAAACTTTCCCAAAAGGCAAATTCTGAAGTATCTGTTCCTTACTCCCTTGCCCTTGAAGCACCATCTTATCATTTTTGTGAGTCTCAGTTTTTAAAGTGCACTGCACAAATGAAAGATCCATAAGTGCACATTGAAGATATTATGAGCCAGATCTCTGATAAGGTGTTCACTAATGGTATTCCTGGTCGGCTCCAGTAACATAATTCCAAGAGGGGTAATATAATTTTACTGGATAATGCAGTATTAGATATACATGTATTAGTCACTAAATAAGGAGGGAAAAATAACAGTTCAGATAATAGTGCTAAATTCTATTACAGTAGATTCTTAATAATCTGAGAAGCCAGACATCTATAAATATAGAGAAAATTGCATTAATGAGTAGACAGTTGGCTAGTGACAACACAAAACACACTCTGAACTGAAGAGATAAAGACAAAATAGAAACAGAGCTCGTTTTAAGAAAACAAAATAGCAGAAACATCCTAGTTTTTAAATATGTTTCTGAACTAGAAGATATATATCTGGAAGATAAATCAGCATTTCTACAAGCTTAAACTAAGCCAAAAAACTTCAGTAGAAGATTTCTTACATTTAGGATTAGATAAATTTGCGCCATTCTTTTTCCACCAAGAGTCAGAGATCTTTTTGAATGGTTGTTGTACTTGTGTGAGTTTAGGGCAGCTAGATATGTCAACAAGCATCATGGATGAAAGGTCGTCTGATTGTCCGATGGATGACAATTCCAAGCAGTTGCGGAGAACCAGAGAATTGAGTTTGTTTGAGCTTATCGAGTTCAATAGAATGGACTCTATGTTATGACACCGTTCCAGATGCAGAAGGGCCAGAGAGGCAAGGTTCTCAAAACAGTTTGGCCGCAATGACTTGTCAAGCCCACCACAATCAGAAATGATGAGTTGTTGGAGTGAAATGGGCAAACACATTTCTGCTGGGCAAACCAACCATATGCATCCGACGATCTTCAAGTATTGGAGGCAAATAAATCCCCCCAAATTGTTGACAGGTAGTGATGCCAGACTTTTGCACTCCACGATATCTATGCATTTGATGGATGGTAGACATTCTGGAGTCACGAACTGGTCGATATTTGTCAGCCCATAACATGAATTAAGACATAAAGTTGTGAGGCTTCTAAAATGGAGACGTGCGGTGTCACTGCAACTATAGATGCTTGCATTCTGCGTCCTGTTGTTATCAACCGTTGTCAAATAGTGACATTGGTCTAGTTCCAGACTTCTGATAATAGGTAGATCTTCTGAGTTTAACCAGCTTGGAGAAAACTTATCACCCGCAAAGTTTTGGATTTTAAGGCGCTCAATACCCAAGGGAGGACGCAATGCCTCCAATGCTTCGTTTTCGGCATTCCTGATGCTCCATCCCACCTCTCCCCAATGTAGAGTTAATTCTTTGAGGTATGGCTTGTCAATAAGTCTAGCCTCGGCAGCTTCTTCCATACTCTGAATATTAGCAATGCTTCTGATACATAGTGTTCCACTGAGCTGATTCATAGCCTGCAACTCACTAATTCGACGCCCGTTAACTGTTCCAACTGTAAAATACATCAAGTTCCGTAGAGAAGACATATTTCCAAGCCCACTAAGTGTTGATAATTTCGCAGAAGCTTTCGCTGGCATTGCTAGACGACGCAACTTGATTAACTTTGTTATACTCTGCTGAACTGTATGCAAACTTGAACAAGTGGCATCGAAAACTTGTAGGCTGTAAAGGCAACCGAATTTCGCGGGCAATTCTTCTATACTACTAAAAGATACATCAAGATAGCGAAGATGGTTCAATACACAGATACTCTCCGGCAGCTTTAGTAGCTTGCAACCTCTAAGACTTAGAAAGAGAATGTTGGAGAGCTGGTTGAATCCTGAAATCTCAACATTGAATCCATGTCTAAATCTGAGTGAATGCAATTTATTCAAATGGCTAAGGCCTGTCATTCTACTTAGAGCATCATTACCCAGCTCAATCGACATATGGCGAACTGTTTGTGGAACCTCTCTCTGCTTTTGGTAGGTCAAACCTTGCATCAAGAAGCATTCCTCCAGCGAAACGGACTGTGACATGTCATGGATCAAGTCATGCATGACAAATAGTTCGTGGGACTTGGGCTGAGAGTGAAACAAGAATAGATTTCTCAATTCGTCCAAATATCTATTACCAATGTCTTCAAGGCGCATGCCACCTCTTGGTGCAACAAGGCCATGTGCCACCCAAAATTCAACGATCTCAACTCTTGCAAACAGATAATCTTTGGGAAACATGGAGCAAACTGCAAAGCATCTCTTAAGTTCTGGTGCAAGATACATGTAGCTCAACCGAAGGGCCGGTAAAATCTCATTTGCTTCATGCGGGAGCTCCCACAGTTCACTGTCCTGAATACTCCTCCAGTGCTGCTCAGTCAAATTACTGTTGAATAAGCGTCCAAGAGTTTTTGCCGCTAGAGGAGATCTGCACAGCCTGGATACAATCTTTTGGCCAATCTCTTGCAGCTCAGGATATGACTCGGGGGACTCGTCGCCAAATGCACACTTCTTGAAGAAGTCCCAGAATATATCTGTTGGAAGGCCTTCGAGATGAACAGGCTTAATAGACGTCACGAGTTTAGCAACCTTTGGAGATCTTGAAGTCACCAATACCATACTGCCTTCGGCTCCCTGCCTTAATGGTGTAAAAAATGCCTCCCATTCAACACTCGCATCTGTCCATACATCATCCAACACCAAAAGAAACTTTCGGCCAGTCAGCTCCTTCATCAGTTCCCTTTGAAGACAATTTAAACTACTTGATGGAATAGATTCTGCATCAGGGATTGACTCCATAATATCTTTGGTTATCCTTCCCTTGTCAAAGAGGTCAGAGACGCAGACCCACATCCTCAAGTCAAAGTGTTCATCCACCCTTTCATCATTGTAGATGAACTGAGCAAGCGTAGTCTTGCCTACGCCGCCAATGCCTACAATCGCCAAGACACGAACTTTGCTAGCGCAGTTGGTCCTTGTCACAATTACACTATTTTCTTTCAGTCGCTTGGCTGTGGATGTAGATGCAACATCAGCCCCTGCAGATCTACGTCTACTATGCCTGTTGAGTGGCACGCCCAAGAGCTTGATCACCTCATCACGTTCCTTGTCACGACCAGTCATCACACCCAACATCTGAATCACTAGATCTCGTTCTTCATCACGACCAAACACTTCAGGTGCACTGATGATCGCGCTTGTGTGTGGCATCAACTGCACCGGTACAACACTAAGAGGCAGAAATTTCAGAATTGCCTCTGTGTCAGCAACAACCTTGTTGAGATTACTCTGGGCCTCCGTTACTCTTGTTTTGCTACGACGGATCCAGTTTTTGAAATGAATAAAAGTGGAGTAAAGGAGTTGACCTGCCCTGCTTCGGTTGGCTTCCTCCATTTTCTGCTGCAGCAAATTGTCGCCGAACTCGCGGAGAAGGTCCTCCACATCGTAGGTGGTGTCCTTGAGCAGAGAGAGTTGCTTCCCTAAATTCTCATTCTTGAACCTGCCCCACTCGCCACGATCAATGAGGGCACGGGCCCTAGGAATGCTGTTCTGGAGGCGGGAGAGGTCGCTGCTCAACTCGATCGCTTCAAAGATACCGGACGCCAGGGACGTGAACCATTGCACGGTCTCCATATGGTCCTTCTCCTCCTTGGTCCTCTTGGGATGAACTGAACAATATCTTGTGGTGGTGGCAAGGAGGAGGCAAGTATATACGTACAGTACAACAACGTAGGTTAAGAAAGCTATGTTCTGGCTTTGGACACCAGCAAATTTCCAAAATACATTACGTTGTGATGATTTTATAGCAACATGTAGGTGAAGAAAACTATGTAAGTGCCCTTGAAGATGGATCCGAGGCCCCTCCATGGACAAGAGCCACATGCCAACATACATAGGCCCAACCTAGGCCAACTGGAACAAATTCAAAAGACTCAATGTTCAGCTGCCCAACTTGACCTCACACACTGCAGACCTTGAAGAACAGACAGTTTAAGAATATATCCAGCAACGTGTGTATAATACTATAATTGATGATGGTCTAAAAAGATTTATTCATATACACAACAACCACTTTTTCAACAGATTGACTATATTCTCTCTCATATATAAATATTATCCACTATTTCCACAAGATTTAGAAAATGTAAAGCAAAAACGCTCTTCAACAGATGACCTATAAGATAGTCCATATTTGGACAATGTCTATTGATCGTTCATTTTCAAACAATGTTCATCGATATTTAAAAAAGTGATAGACTATCATTTGCTCACTGTCGGAGCTGAGTGAGTCATCGGACTCGTCCTTCTCGCGTGGAGGTAGTCTTGCCATCACGCAACGGCCTGGTTCTGCTCCTTTGCAAGGACGCAGGCGATCCGCCTTTGACACTTCTCAAAGATACCAGTGCGAAGAGCTTGCTCTCTTGAGGCATTTCGTGACTCCGCCTCCGCCGCTGCGCAGATATCTTCCTCTTCAAGGCACACGACTCTGCTTCCGCAACTTCCTGCGCCCGCCTAAGATGACGGCGGGAAAGCCGCTTGTACATTCCGGTGTAAACCTCCACCTCGGAGCCCGACGACGCGGGGACAAGACACCACTGCAGTGGTTGCGCTGCCACCCACCTCGAGCCATCGATGCCACTTGACACTGTGCACTCTCGCTGGAGTGGAGAGGTCCATCGGCGCACATTCTCCTCCAAGTACCGGCGGAGAGCAGTGCGGAGGAGGATTGCGGAACGTTAGATTCAGATCCGATGGCCGCCATGCCGAAGAAGGGTGTAAATCGACGGAAAGGAGCTTAGGGACGAAGTGGAGCGGGGAGGAGTGGAGTGAAATATCTAGGATTTCCTCCAGAAAGCGGATGATGTCATATTTATGTACGGTTCGGTGGGCCATTGTGGGCCGGATTCGACGTGGTGGGTGCGTCAGCGTCCCCATATCCGCCCCATATATGGGTTGGATATGGGGGGTGTCGATCAGCCCGGACATTTATGTCAGGTTTGGCAGATCCGGTTGGATGGCAAAAAATGCCTGGATAGCATATGGGCAGGCCACCCGAACGTATTGGGAGGGTTTGTGGGCTCCAATTGTAGATGATCTTACTCCCAGTGAATGAAAATGTTTGGCCCGGAGAGTGTCATCTGACGAACCAAATAATTTGTTGGACCCTGCATACCAAAGAATAGATGCCAGATATTTGTGTCCATATTTCATATATAAGCCCAAGTTCCATCTATAATTCACCCATATTTGGTAACAAGTAAATTTCTTAATCATTGCAGATTATCTACTCAAATACTCGTGTGCATCATATGCGTACTTGGTCCTTAGTTGAGCAGACGGCACATGGAGAATTATTTGTGCCAATGTGTATCCATGTGAAGCAGGTTACTATGGAGGTGTTTGCCTGATATGAATAGGCCGAGTGAAGGCATGCATGGATTGATCGGTCAAAATTTCGGTCGCGTATCATGCACTGTTCGATTTAGATAACTGTTGACATCAGATTTTGGCACAAATAAGATACATATATAAAGTTGCATCAAATGAAAAAGTGTCCAATATAATAAAATCATTGCATTGCATGGTCAAGCTGTACAACTTTGATGTTTGGTCTATCGCCATCCAATCTCATCTCGGAAGGGGGGGGGTTGAAGTTGTGCTTCAAGTGATAATATTTGGTATTGATAGTAATATCGACTATGCCCCCAATAAGGCCTCATATGAAAATGTGTTCTATATAGAATGTCTTCGTCTTGTTGAGCCGATTGATTTTTATATGTATGCCTTATGGCGAATTATGCTATTTGTAATAATTCTATGTATTTTGCAATGATATCATTTCGCATTTGTCAATAATTATCCTGGGGTTGACAATTAAACACAGGAGGATTTGGAAATTATTTCCGGGTTCTCACACATCTGACAATTTTAGTTCTCGCTTGCATATCATGAAGGTGACCACCAACTATGTCGCACCTGGAGGCGCGTTCTTGTCTATTAATGCACCGGTTGGGCCCCATAGTGGGTGAAAATGTCAATGATTAATTCACACACAATCTTACGATCTATAAGGAGTTGTAGAAACAAACGAGGGAAAGTGTAAGAGCAAGTTTTGCCCCCGAAGGTTTTGGACATTGTTGGACAAAGCAGAAGTGAAACTAATATTGTTTTCGAGTATAAACAGATACTTAGGTTCCGAAAGAATGGAGTTTGCAAGGAGAAGGTCGAAGGACAACTCACTGCAGCGAAGCTGCAATCATCTACCGAAACCTTTGAAGGAAGACGACCCCTAAAAATGTCGTCGAAGAAGAAGACTCTCTCGAGTAAAAGCGCAACGAGGAGATAGCTGAAGCTGGTCGAAGACTTAGTTTACTAGTTCCTCTTTGTTTTCTTGAGTCGTAGGAAAAACCGTACTATCAAGAGGAGTTTGCTAGTTGAGATCTTTGTCGAAGTGAATTTGCTCTGCTCAACTTAAACCCACGAAAGCCTACCGAGAGAAATCTTACTGAGGCGAGTGAATAGCTCGAAGGAAAATTCATCGCACTTCGTGCCTTCGAGAGAGAACTCACTCGGTAAGTCAGCTTACTTGTTCCTCAAGTAAAGTTGCGCAGTGATTGAAATCCGACCGTTGTGGACACGCGTCAAGCGGTTGCATCGGGTCACTTCAGTCATTTTACCCATCGGGATCGCCACCTATAAATACCCCGCACCTACCCGCCATTTCGGGTTGGCTGCTCCACTGAAGATTCTAAGACAGAAGTACTGTGAGCATCCCAAGAGAGATTCATCGAGAGAAAACCAAACCCAAGTCTGAACTGAGTTGAGCAATTCACAGAGACTTAGGTTGAGATTAGCCGATCTTTTTATCTTAGAGAACTGCAAGTCTCCTAGACGGTTAGGCGTCGCCTGTCAAGCAGTCTAAGAGAAATTGTCGCTGCTGAAGGAAGTTTGTAAAGGTCTCGGAGATGTCCTGAATCATCTACCACGAGTGAAAACTGGACAAGCTCGAGGAGTTTGTTGCAGTGGAGAATAGGACGGAGAGAGTTTTGCTCCAGGTGTTCAATCACCAGTCCCTCCAACCAGACGTAGCACTTTGCAGAGTGTGAACTGGTTTACCAAACATCGTCGTGCCAGGCTCGTTTTACTTCTCGCATTTACATTAAGTATTTACTCGTTGCCGATTTGTCTTCGATGTTTTCCTTCGCTCCCTATCCTTTCGAGCCATGCAAGACTTTCGATACTGTATTTCCTTCGAGATATCTTTAGTCCTTCGAAGTTCGTATGAATTCCTTCTAAGTTCCTTAGAATTTTTAGAAGTGATCATTCACCCCCTCCCCCTCTGATCATTCTTGAGCTTTCAATTGGTATCAGAGCTAGGCACTCCCTACGCTGTGCGTATTTTGGTCTAACCACCTGGAGTGTTGTCAAGAATGTCGTTTGCAGTTGTTCGCTCGGGGGAACCGATTCCTATTTACAATGGGAAGGACTATCCCTATTGGAAGGACAAAATGAAGAGGAACATCATGGCCATCAACTCTGCCGCTTGGGAAGTTGTCAAGAATGGTGTAACTGTCAAAGACAAAAATGCTATCACTCCTGAAGAGGCAAAGAAGATGGACCTCGATGCTGAAGTCTGGGTATTCATTACAAATCATCTGATTCCAGAGAAATATCATGAAGTCAAGAATATTTCCTCGGCCAAAGGTGTCTGGGACTATCTCGAGAAGATTGGTGAAGGTGTCTCAACTCAGAAAGATGCTCGTATCGACACCCTTCGAAGCAAGTTCTATCGTTTCAAGAGGCACGAGGGGGAAAAAGTTAACTCCATATACAGCAGGCTCACTGCATTGTCAAATGAACCGATTTCCCTCGGTGCCGAAGACATTACCAATCGGATTATTGTCAGAACTTTGCTCCGTTACCTTGATGATTCCTTCGATCACATTGTGCTGATGATTAAGGAAAGGACTGACTTCAAGGATCTTGTTGCCGCTGATATTCTCGAGAGACTCAACACCTTCGAGATGGAAGAAGAAGAAAAAAGAGATGTAAATGGGACTCGAAGAAAATCTCATGCACTCAAGGCCAAGGCTTCACATCACTCCTCCCCTGAACCTAGTTCTGAATCTGGTTGTGCCTCAGATGACCCCGAGAACATTGGAAAAGATCTAGCACTGATAATGAGAAGATTCAACCGCTTTCAGAGAAGGAACTCCTCTTCACCGAAGAAAAACTACTCTTCAAGACATTCGAGCAATTCATCACAGCATCGATCATCATCCAGAAACTCTTCAGCGAAAGATAACTGTTGCTACAAGTGCAAGAAGCCAGGTCACTTCATTTCTGATTGTCCTCTCTGGGAAATTGAACATAGATCAAAGCATTCTCACAGCAACTCTTCGAGCAAGTCACACAGATCGAGCAAAACCTATGAGTCGAACAGATATGATTCAAAGTCCAGAAAAGACAAGAAAGATGGTTCTGGTGATGACAAGAAGAAGAAGTACCATAAGCATCGAGAGAGTTCTTCCTCGAAATCACATTCCTCTCGACGCAAGAATTCTCACCGTGCCAAAGCCTATTGATACGTCCCAAACGTATCTATAATTTCTGCTTGCTCCATGCATGTTTTGTGTGACTTTGCCATGTTTTGCTTGAACTTTCATACACTTTTGAACCTATTTGGACTAACCTATTAACTCAGTGCACCCAGTTGCCAGTTTCTGTTTTCTGTTGTTTTTGTATTTCAGGTTTTCCGGCCATTAAAAGTGCTCCAAAAATTCCGGGAAAAAAATATAAAAAATCTGCGCAACAGAAGCTTCCGGAATCACCAAGAGAGGGAAGGGGGGCCACCACCAGGCAGCCAGGAGGGCAGGTGGCGCGGCCCCACCCTGGGCCGCGCCAGGGACCCTCCTGACTGCCTCGTGGGTCCCCTCGACGCCCCCCTTCGCCTATATTTACCCCTCGGGGTGGAAACCCCTAATACAGACTCCTCTTTCGCGATCTCGCCTCTGTTCCGCCGCCGCCGTTTCAAGATCGGGGCTGCCTGGAGAAGCTGCTCCGGCACCCTGCCGGGAGAAGCTACCCCCTCCGGGAGACCCTCCATAGCCATGGACGCCTCCCGTATGTACCGTGAGTAGTTTCCCTTGGACCATGGGTCCGTGACCAGTAGCTATGTGATCTATCTCTCCCCCTTTTGTGCTTCCACTTTCGAGTCCTCGTGAGCTATCTCACATGATCGAGGCATCTATGTAATTTCTGCTGTTGCTATGCTGAGTTTGTTGGGATCTGATGGATTATGAGACTATGTTCAGATTGTGATGAGTAATATATTTGGTTCTTCTCTTTTATATTTTGTTCTTGAGTAAATTCTTGCATGTTCTCCATTGAGGTATTTTCTTTGGCCAAGTATTTTATTTGCAACTCCAAGAGAGAGCGTTATGCTCGATTGTGGGTTCAGCCCCTTGATGTCTAGCTTGAGTGACAGAAACATGAGACTAGGGGATGTGTTGTTGCCACTAGGGATAAAACAACGGTGCTTGTACCTGCGGGTGCAAGGATTGTTTACTTTACGCAAAGTTCTTTTAATGCAGTTGTCTGTTGCTTTGAGTTTACACTTTGGGTGGGATTCGCAACTTAATACCAGCGAGATGTTCTGGATAGATATCTCAAGGTGGATGATTCATAGTAGATGCAGATGGATTTCGGTCTACTTACCTAGGCATACTTCCCATTGCTTTTGAGCCCTTCCTTTCTTTGCAGCATAGTTAGCATTGCGGTGCCTTCATAATCCTGTCAATTTCCCAACTGTGATTTGTTTACCTCGCTAGCACTTTTATCGTCTTTTGGGAGAGAGACATCACTAGTGAAAATCACGGGACCCTGGTCCATCTTCACATTATTGTTCACACCCTCAATTTACTTTCAGCTTTTACTTTCCTTTGCACCTTTTATCTCTTGCGTTGATCCTTTGTAAACGACAAGGCCGGAGGAATTGACAACTCCTCTGTACTCGTTGGGAGCAAAGTTATTTGTTGCTGTGTGCAGGTCCACGACAACACCCTAGTCAGGAAGCAATTTCTTGCGACGTTGCCACCTACTTGTATCTCCTGAGTCCTACTGGTTCGATAACCTTGGTATCTTCACCGAGGGAAACTTGTTGTTGCACTGCATCTCAAACCTTCCACTTGGGGTAACCAACGAGGGGCGATAAGCCATCAAGCAAATTTCTGGCGCCGTTGCCGGTAACTCAAGTCTACAAGATAGGGGAGTTGCACACTATCTTTTATCTTTGCTTTTTAGTCTTGTTAGTTTACCTTTCAGTTTTTACTTTTGTGTCCCTTATCAAAAATACCAAAAATACCTACTGATGCTATCTTCACCATGGGTTTGGAACCACCCAAATATGGTAGGATGGACATGTTTCACTTGGATCGTCTTCGATCAATTTGTGCTCGCGCTAAAAACCCAACCGACTTGGTTGAGGGAAAATCATTGGATGAGCATGCTCATTATACGCAGCACCGCCTATCTCAGAAAGGGAAACACTTATGGGATCAAATACAAGTTTCTTATGCTATGCTGAGTGTTTATGCCACATTTATGATTTTACTTGCTGCTCTAATATAGAGCGTAAACACCTTCCTTTCCAATGTGAGTTTAATGAAAATGAGATCCTATCTTCTTATGCCAAAGGTGTTTATGATTACTTTGATGTTGAAAAGATTGAAGAGTTTGTTGCTTTTAAAGGAGCTTATGAGATTGCTTCTTTGATTGAAAAGTATTACGATACTATTCACAAGTTTGAAAACTTTGTTGTTCTTGCTTATTGCTTTGAGAATTATACTTCCAATGCTTATATTGAGGATTTTAAAAATAGAATTCTTGCTGCCCAAGAAGAGGCTAATGATTGCTATGAAGAGGAATCTTATGATTCCGAGGACTCACTTGATACTTCCCTTTCTGATGATTTTGATACTTGCTTTGTTGATGGCCATGATGCCACTATGGATGATGCCTACGAAGATGAACTTGCTATAGTTCCTTATGTTAAGCATGAAATTATTGTTGTTGCACCCACACTTGATTGCCCTATTATCCTTTTGAAATCTCCAACTATTCCGGAGAATTTTGCTCTTATCAAGCCTCAATGTGATGGGTTGCATCTATCTTATCATCCTAAAAACCGTGCTGCAAACAATACACGTGTGCTTGTAGGTCATGAACAACATGATTTATGTGATAGTTATATTCTTGATGTTGTTCATGATGCTACTGAAAATTACTTTGAGAGAGGAAAGTTTGGTTGTAGAAACTTCCATGTTACAAAAACACCTCTCTTCATGTTGAAAGTTTTGAAGTTGTTCTTGTTCTACCTTCCTATGCATGTCACTTTGTGCTTCTTTGATTTATTTTCTTACAAGATGCCTGTGCATAGGAAGTGGGTTAGGCTTAAATGTGTTTCACATTTGCTTCTTGATGCTCTCTTTTGCTTCAATTCTTATTCTCTTGTGAGCATCTTTCATAATCTTTAAGCCTAGCTAATGGCTCTAAAGAAGCGCTTTTGGGAGGCAGCCCGCAACGAAATTAGGTTTTTCTTTTTGCTTTTGTTCTGTTCTTAGTGGTCTTGGTGATTGTTACTACTGTAGCAACATCATTGTATATTTACTTTTCAAGCTTTGTTCCAAGTTTAGCCTCAGATTGCAAAAAGGTCAAAAGTTGGTGCTTGCTGTCCAGAAATAGATTTTGTCTGCTTGACAGAAAAATTCTCAATAAATCACCAGATCATCTTTTTGATATGAATTGTTTTTACAGCATGATCCATACAATTACCTTTCAGGCGTCTGTTCAAAGTTTTTTTATTTGAGTTGCAGAAGTACCCCTAAAAAATTCGTTTCTATCTGCTGTTCTGTTTTTCACATATTCTGCCACGTTTTGTCTCTCCTTACTTTTGCAGACCTTAAGCTTGCTTTTTCTTTGCAAAAAAAATTTGGCAATCTTGAGAAACAGTAGCTCTTCAAGATTATCTTTATTTTCAGTAGAGGAAAAAATATTTTATTAGGGTACTAACCTCTCTAATCAGCCTACAATGAGTTATGTATGAAGGGAGTTTTCAAGTGCGCGATGGAAGGTGATGAAAGAAGATTCAGGAGTGTCAAAAGCTCAAGCTTGGGGATGCCCATGTGCACCCCCAATAAATATTCAAGAAGACTCAAGCGTCTAAGCTTGGGGATGCCCCCGATGCATCCCTTCTTCGTCAACAATCATCAGTTTGTCCCTCGTTGCACTATATTTTTATCACTTCATGCGTTATGTGCTTTGCTTGGAGCGTCTCGCTCTTTAATTTTCTAGGTTTGTTTTGCTTTCTTTGCTGTAGTAACAAGTTAGACCCCAACTTAATCTATTGTGTGGGAGAGATTCACGCTCCGCTTGAACTAGAACTCCTCATAGGATTTGCATGCTTATTCTTTTAGCTGTGAGTTGTTCTTTTTCTTTTCTTAGCTGTTGTTCTGTTTAGTTGTAGTGCTTTAGTTTTTCTAGAGCTTTTCTCTTGTCTTAGATTGAAATTTCTATAGGTTGCATGTTTTATCTTGTTATATATTTTTCCTGTTGCACTGAGTTTTGTGTCTTGACTAGAAGTAGGTAGTTGAAGTTGTTTTTCTCTTTGTAGTAGTAACTTGCAATAGTTTTGAGGTATTGACTAGAGTAATGTTTGAACTTATGGTGTCAAGAGCTCTTGCCTATTAGTGATAGATGTCATATTTTGGGCAATCCGTGTGTTTTTCGAAAACCAAAAAACCCTGTTGAGAACTCTAGCTACTAGATAGATCACTAACCTCTGGAGGGTTCGAATATTAGAGTACACTCACGTACCATGAGTCGAGGATGCGCAAGGATAACCAAACCCCTATACACTCCTCCTCGGGGTACCTGTCTCTTTGTGAACCTCCTGATTAGATTGAGAGTTACCGATAATAAGTGCATGTGTTCTTCGGACTAATGTGAGTATTCGAAAGTTGACACTTCCACCCACCTATACTTTTTCTAGCCTCTTCGGTACCGTGCATTGCCCTTTCTCACCTCGAGAGTTGGCGCATACTTCGCCGGTGCATCCAAACCCTTGGCACGATACGCTCTGTCATCATAAGCCTCCTTATATCTTTCCTCAAAACAGCCACCATACCTACCTACAAGGCATTTCCATAGCCTTTCCGAGATACATTTCCATGCAACATCCACCTTCTCATGACTTGATCTTCATGTCATACATGCTACTTGCTTGATCGATGAGCCGCATGCTAGTTGGGCCTTGCCCTAATCATGGCTACATGACGCGCTAGTATCATTTCATATCCTGCTACCCTGGCAGAGGCATACATTTGCATCATGATAGTTACATTTTCTTTATGTGGGTACCTTTGTAAAGTGTGAAAGATCTCCTATATTCTTGTAAAATATAGAGTATTTCCCCTAAAGTGAGGAAAAGATCCAAAAGAGGACAAAATCAAAAGATCCCAAAGAGTACAAATGAGAGTTAAATAGAAAGAGCCATTGAGGCCACCAAAAAATAATAAAAAGAGAAAAATAAAAAGAGAGAAGGGGGCATACTACTATTCCTTTTGAGAGATCCACACTAGTACTTCATATCCTATCCCTTGTACTCCATAGAGATCATCATCATGCATATAGCTATGTGGGGACCCTTCACACTATAGAACTTGGCTTGTATATTCCAATGATGAGCCTCCTCAAATGAGCTCTAGGTCTTCTTGAGCAAGCAAGTTAGATGCACCCCCACTAGTTCCCTTGGAGAGCTTTTAGCTCACATGTGCATCCGTTGTATGGCAATCCCTACTCCTCACATCATATCTATCATATGGCCTTCTCTCGCATATGATTGTCCTCATTGATGTGAGCCTTTCACACCTTTTTGTCTTCCTCCTCCACCTTCTTTCTGTTTCGCCTTTTAGGTGTCAACTTTCTTGCTCACGCTCATCCATTGCATGAGTGCTCAAAATATCGAAAGGGAGTGGATCAGTTTGACTTGTACCTGGCTAGTGGTCTGGGGACGAGTCCAAATAAGAATCCAAAGGATACCAAGTGTGAAACTTTAGTAGATAGTTGTTCTCAACAACCTTATTTTTTCTCTCGTATCTCCCTATCCCTTGATTGCACGCAAACACCATCTGGAGACATTTGAGTCACGGACAGCGAGAGCTCTTGCACCTTTTGTTCTTTTGTTGCTTATGTCAATGCTAATATAGACTCTTGCTTGTTAAGACTTGAATTGAATTGCATGCTTTGATTGTTTTACTTAAAAGTCTTTTTATGGTTGTGTGGCATGTCACCACAGAAATTATGCTTGTTATCATTTACCTACTCGAGGACGAGCAGGAATTAAGCTCCTATTTGGGTAAAGAGATGAACTCTGAAGATGAAGCATCCGGTTCTGAAGCTGAATCAAACTCAAGATCTGGTTCTGGTTCTGGCTCTGAATCTGATGGTGTTGCTGGTCTAGCATTTGCTTCGAACAAGACTTCAAGTTCATTCTTCACCAACAAAAGCAGTGAAGATGAATCTCCAGCTTACTACTTCATGGCCAAGGCTAAGGTCCTCATCTAAGAATTCCTACGATACTTCTGATGGATCTTCTTATGAAATTAACTCTAGGATAAGTTATGCCAAACTTGCCAAAATTGCCTCTATCCAACAAGATGAACTAGATTCTCTAAGTGAAACTATTCAAAAATCTGAGACTTTGTTGATCGATGAGATTGAGAAAGGTCAAACTTTGAAAAATGAGCATGCTGCCCTGAAAGAAAAGTATGATGAACTTTCCTCTCGGCATGATCTTATCTCAGTGGACTACGAGAAGCTTACCTATGAATTCCTTCAAAGGAAAATGGCTCTCGAGAAACTGAGAGAGGCTAATGAAGAGTTGGAAAGTGTCAATCTCACGCTCATGCCTCAACAAGGCTCAAAAGCTAAAAATGAATCTACCTCACCTTGCTTAACTTGTTTGGAACGAAGTAAAATTGAGTCTATTTCTGAGAGATCGAAAGGAAAGCAACCTATTGTTATTGATGATGCTAACCCCTCAAACGAGGAAACCATTACCGAGGAACTCCTCAGGTTGAGAAATTTGTTTGAAACAGGCATGTTCAAAAGTGTGCAGGGACACCAGTACCTATGTGATATCCTAAGGACGGCTCTACTTCATAGGAATCCTCGAAACGAAGGAGTTGGTTTCGTAAGGAAAATCAACCCTGATGGCACCTACTGGGAACCCGAGCAGTATCCTAAAACTGTCTGGGTTCTTGCGAAGGAAAAGCCCATTGACATTGCTAACCTTTCAGGTTTCAGTTGAAAAATTGATAAGGCTATTGTTGATGAATCACTTGATTCTGACTACAAGCTTGTCAAAGACCAGGAAGGAAAGGTGTCGGCTGAATTCGTTGGTACTCCTCCGAAGAATGGTTTCTATAAGCGACAGATTTGGGTTCGCAAATCTCTCGTAGAAAAACTGCCCCCTAACCATTCTATGCAGGGAAAATCCTCGGTACCACCGAATCACTACTATTCTCTCGAGGATAGAAATGAACCCTTGGTGCCTGCTTCAAATGTTCCCTAGAAGGAATACTATCGAGTTGATAGAAATGTTTATCGTCATCGTGACAATAATACCAAAACTGCTATTACCTACCAGTACTCTAACCCCTCGTCGAGGAATTATATTTATGGTGTGCTTGATGGTCCAGATCGACAATATAACCTTGTTCGCTATAATATCGCTGCATCATCTAGCTCTTCCATGCCTTCTAAGTCACCTGCTCGTTTGTGGGTGGTTAAGAAGAACTAATTCTTCTGCAGGGCTATGTCTCCGGTGGATCCGAATGGGTCATGGATAGTGGTTGTACAAATCATATGACCGGAGGCAAAGATTTGTTCACCGAAGACAAACTTACTGAATCTTCACAGAGATATATTACCTTCGGGGACAACAACAAAGGAAAAGTACTTGGTTTGGGTAAGGTCGCTATATCAAAGATAAGCATATTGACAAGGTTATGCTTGTTCAATCACTTGGATATAATCTTATGTCTATCTCAAAACTTTGTGATATGGGTATGCTTGTACTGTTTTCTCCTTCTCGTTGTGTTGTCTTTTCACAGGATGATTATTCCTTCGTGTTCGAAGGATGTCGCAAAGGTGATCTGTATATCGTTGATTTTTCTTCGGGACCTGCAGTGTCCACATGTTTAATGGCCAAAGCCACTTCTGGTTGGTTATGGCACCGTAGACTTGGTCATGCAGGAATGAAAAATCTTCAAACTCTTATCTTGAAGAAGAACATCGTTGGAATTGATAATGTGAAATTCGATAAAGATCGTCTATGCAGTGCCTGTGAAGCAGGAAAGATTGCCAAGAAACATCATTCAGCAAAAACTATAATGACTACTACTCGTCCTCTTGAATTGCTTCATATGGATTTATTCGGTCCTCAAAATTATGCTAGTCTTGGAGGTAACAAGTATGGTCTGGTTATTGTTGATGATTTCTCTCGATATACTTGGGTTTTCTTTCTAGATGACAAGAGCAAGGTTGTTGAAATTTTCAAGACTTTCGCAAAGAGAGCTCAGACTGAATATGAATTATCTCTCAAGCATATCAGAAGTGATAATGGTACAGAGTTCAAAAACACTCATATCGAAGAATTTCTTGATGAATATGGCTTTACTCATGAATTCTCGGCTGCTTATACATCGCAACAGAATGGTGTGGTCGAGAGAAAGAATCGAACACTTATTGAAATGGCCAGAACAATGCATGCTGAATACAAGACTCCTATCAGGTTCTGGGCCAAAGCAATTAATACTGCATGTCATATCATCAACAAGGTTTATCTACACAAATTTCTGAAGAAAACTTCACATGAGCTTCTTACTGGTAAAAAGCCAAATGTTTCATATCTCAGGGTTTTTGGTGCTCCATGTTACATCAGAGATATGAATCATAGCTCCAAGTTTGCCCCAAAGGCTCACGAAGGTTTTCTCCTAGGTTATGGTTCGAATTCTCACACTTACAGAGTTTACAACTCTCATCTTGGCAAAGTTGTAGAAACTGTAAATGTTTGATTTGATGAAACTAACGGCTCTCAAAAGGAGCAATTACCTCTTAACCTGGATGAACCACCTTTGGATGAAGTTATCAGGTACATGGCTATTGGAGATATTCGGCCTGTCGAAGGAAATGCACATCAAGCTAACAAGGATGGTGATGGTCCAATGTTGCCACACATAGCCCGGGGCGCTGGAGATCAACATCCTGAAGACAATGATGTACAGGTCGAAGGAGAATGCATAAACGAAGAAAATGCTCAACCCGAACGAGAAGCTGAACCCGAAGGAAATGATCCCGAAGGACAAGCTGATCCCGAAGAACAACTGGATCCGCAGGCTGATGAAGGAGCTTTACCTCGTGTTCGAAGAAGAGTGGACGTCGACTCAATACTCGAAGAGATTCGTTTACCAGGTCGCCCCACCACTCGTTCTCGTACTCGTTTAGCTAACTTCTGTGGAAATTTCTCGTTTGAATCCATGCTAGAACCATCAAAATTCGATGAAGCCATGAAGGACTCAGACTAGATGATTGCAATGCTCGAAGAACTTAACCATTTCGAGAGAAATAAAGTCTGGTCCCATGTCGATAGACCTGATCCCAAGAAGCATAATATCATTGGTACGAAGTGGATTTTTCGCAACAAGCAAGATGAACATGGCATTGTTATAAGGAATAAAGCTCGACTAGTTGCACAAGGCTACACCCAAATCGAAGGTATTGATTTCGGTGAGACCTATGCACCAGTTGCTTGACTTGAATCTATTCGTGTCATGCTTGCTTTTTCCATTTACAATGGTATATTGCTATATCAAATGGATGTCAAAAGTGCTTTTCTTAACGGTGAAATCGAAGAAGAAGTATATGTTATGCAGCCACCAGGTTTTGAAGACCCGAAGAATCCTTATAAGGTGTACAGGTTGCACAAGGCCCTATATAGGTTAAAGCAAGCACCTCGAGCTTGGTATGAAACACTGAAGGATTTTCTTCTGAAGAAGGGCTTCAAACCAGGAACAAGTGATCCGACTCTATTTACTCGTGCATGCAAAAATGATCTTTTTGTGTGTCAAATTTATGTCGATGATGTTATATTTGGTTGTACTAACCCTGATATCAGCGAAGAATTTGCTTATATGATGTCGAAGAAATATGAAATGTCAATGATGGGTGAATTGAAGTTCTTTCTCGGGCTTCAAATCCGTCAACAGAAAAATGGAACTTTCATCTCTCAAGAGAAGTATCTCAGAGATTGCCTGAAGAAGTTTGATCTTGTCAAATGCAAGACTATCAAGACTCCAATGTGTAACACCCTCACTGTCATGTAACAGTAATCATTTTGTTAATGATAATTACTGTTGATAAAGCTTTCCTTGATCATCATGAATCAAACCAAAATTCAAAACCCATTTGAATTGATAATAATAATAATAAACAAAGTGCAAAATAAAACTTTGTCTAAAAATTGTGCAACCAATTTTGTTAAATCCCTAAAAATCAGTGGAACATGTTAAGCCAACTTTGGGCATTTATTCCAATAAATAAATATTGCTAACAATTCCAACCAGTAGCAAAACAACCCCAATTGCCAATTGCATATTGAAAAGAATTATTAAAAGAATTTATAAAAGTCCCAATCTTTTTGTAGCATCTCTCCAAGTGGCAACACAAATATACAAACATGTTTCATCTTTAATAAAAAATCATTTGGTGGCAAACAAAATTAAAACAAATCTGCAGAATTACTGGCAGTCAAGAAAATCAAAAAAAGAACAAAAAATCGCACTGGGCAAGGCCCATCTCCCCCTCCCCTTGGGCCCGGCCCACCCCCACCTCCCCTTCTCCTTCCCTTGTTCAACCATGGCGTGGAGGCCATCCAGGCAGCCATGCCACGCCATGGCGCCGTGGCGCCCATCCTGCGGTTGCCGGCGGTGATAAGAGCCACCCCCACCGGAACCCTAACCCTAGGCCGCCCCCATTCCGTCCCCTGCCCCTCCCTCTCCTCTCCCGCAGCGCACCAGGCCCGCCATGGTCGCGCCCACCATGGCCGTCGCCATGACCTTGAAGCCCGCGTGGCCATGGAGCTCCCTATGCCTAGCCACTATGTCCCCAAGGACCGCCGCGCTCTTCCACACCGTCTCCTTCCTCCAGTTCAAGCCGGCGCCCTCTGCATCGCCGGAATCAGGCCGCTTCCTCCGCCGCCGGACGTCGCCTTCCTCGACAAAATTCGGCCACGCCGGGCCTTCTCCGAGCTCGCCGCCTCCCCTACCGAGCTCCTGGGTGAGCTGCCCCTCCGAACCCTCCCTTTTTCCCTTCGAATGCGCGCCGCAATCGTCGTCCCCGTGGTGCCCGTACGCCGGCGGCCGCCATGGCCCGGCTTGCGCTCGTCGCGGCTCTGGCTCGCGCCGGAGCGCGCCCTGGCCACGCCCTAGCACCCCGTGGCCATGCCCCGCCCCCTCACAGCAGCGTGCTCTCCCTGCAGCCCCCTGCCTCCGCACGTTGCCGTCTACGGCTCGCCGCCGGCGAGGGGTTGGCTGCGTTAACCGTGGGATAGCCCCCCTGGTTAACTCCCCACTGTTAGGCCCCTAATCACCCAATGACCTGTGGGCCCTGGTCATTTTTGTTTTGTTTAATTAACTATTAAACTGTCTCTGTTAGAATGACAGGTGGGTCCCATGTTTTAATTAGATAAATAAAATGATTTAGAAATGTGACTGTGTGAATGACAAATGGGCCCCACCACTGCTTAATTAAATAGAAAATGTTTATTAAATGTCTAGAGACTTACATGTGGGTCCCTTCTGTCAGGGTTGACCTAGTCAAAGTTCCTTGTGGATAATTTTATATTTAAATAATTAAAATAATTCTAGAAATTCCAAAATTCATTTAAATATTAGAAATTCAATATCTTTTAAACCGTAACTCCGATGAAAATAATTTATATATCAAAGTTGCTCAGAAAAATACAACGAATACGAATACGCTATCCGTATGTCAAGCACAACCCTCTAACACAACGAACATCGACATCCCCCCCCTCCGGACCGTCTGTCCGATAATTGCCTGATACCGTAAAACTCTTCGGATGAATTTATTTCGAACACGAAAGTTGTTCGGAATAGATCAACTAACCCGGATACACCATCCACATGTGTGTCAGATGTCCACCACACCTCCGGCATGATCCCTTCCCCTCCGGACACCCTGTCCGGTAATCACCCGGAGCTGGTTGTTCATCCCCGGATGAATTCCCGCTCCGAGCATATTGCATCGCACTGCGTTAGAGCCCCGTTGCTTTGTATCTTCTATGTCATACATTTGTATTGCTATTATTGTTGTGTATTTACTGTTACTCCCCCCCTTATTCTTCGGTAGACCCCGTTGTTGCCGCCGATGACACCACCGAGTACGACTACTACGTCGACGACCCTACCCCTACCGTCGAGCTACCAGGCAAGCAGAGCCATTTTCCTTCCCCAGATATCGCCTATCTTTCCGTACATTTCTTGCAATAGGCATGGTTACTGCTGCTGCTACGTTACAATCCTATTCAATTGCATAGCATGTTTTTGTCGCCCCTTGATGTACCTTCCTTTATCCTATGCTGCCTTATAAATATATATATTCTATTCAGCAGTGAACCCTGCGCACTGTTAGCTAGGATTAGATAGCGGGTTGTGATCACTCTGGGAGTGATCGCGGAAACGATATATTACAACTGCAACAGGTACGGATCATTGCAGACGTCCTAGGGTACCTACAACGGCGAGACTCTGCCGAGTTGCTTCAAGTTTGACTTACGCGTGGACGAACTCGTATTTCACTCTCGTCGGCTTAGTAGCGTAGCATCACCGGGATGATACGAGGTTTACCTCTTTAGTTCATTCCGCTGGTGTCTCGGCACCACCGGGGTGATACGAGAATATTCCTCTTTAGTTCATTCCGCTGATGTCTCTGTCGAGCCATCTCAAGTGTACCATCGAGGGTGATTCCTCCTGGTTTCACTTGATGGTAGGCACTCGAATCAACTGGTGTCCTTACAGGTAAGGAGTCGGGTGACCCAACGGTGCCCGCGCAGGGTATTTTAGCGGAACGACAGGTCAGGTGTATTCCACCGGTGTGCGGCGGGCCTGGTACTGTTCGTGGCCGACAGATATCCTGTTGTACGAAAGTCGATCTCTTCGGAGCAAACGCGAGACAAGGTAAGGAGACGGTTCACCTTGTTGGTAGCCGCACGAGTTGGTGGGACGACAGGGCAGGCGGCCACTGGCTCTGGTAATGGGGGTGGACCTGACTGCTGTCGTTGTCCGCGGCTCACCTAAATAAGGACAACGATAATGGTTGTTCCGACAGATAATAATTAAAATTCTTAATGGGTCAGGTGGATGACTTGAGTGGGTCGTCGTGCCCTTTACGCACTACCTCCACGTGGGATTATGGTGTGGGCCCTCTGCGTTGTAGCCTCGTTCGAGGGCTCTTCAGACGTCAGCTTTACCTCGGGCTGATTGCCGGGCTTGGACCGCTTACTCCGGTAGTGGGAAGTGGGTCTGCTTCACCGTCCACTCACGTACCGTGCAGGAGTACAAAGAACAGGGGTCCAAAGTTCCTTTGTGCTTAGGATTTAGACCGGCGGATGGCCTCTCTGTTGAGCTCGAAGGATGGACTTCGGCGTATCGAATAGCCTCGGTGGGGCATTCCCTAACAAAGTGTACGCCACCCTGGAGATCCGAGCGTGTAGGGTAACAGTAGTGCAGCCCCTGCAGGGATGATAATCTATTCGGATAGCCGTGTCCACGGTAACAGGACGCTTTATGCTGAAGCCAGATCCTACTACTACAAACTACTATTATTAAACTGTTGGTTCCGGTTTCTCTTCCTCGCAGGGAAGTCGAGGAGGGGATCTCGGAGGCATATATAATTATTAATTATTACAACTTATTATTATACAATGTTGCAGCAACTTCTGCTGCATTGTTACTTTATGCTTTATATAAACTGTTGGCTAATTCTCTTCTTGTGCTTCAAGACTCGTCGGAAGATGCTAGTCTTCGATAGGCCTAACTTCTTATCCTTATTATGAATTTCTACCTTGCAGTCCACTATATACAGCCTCCCCTTTCCATTTGATACAATGCATAATTGTTTAGTAGCGGACGTAAGACTCGCGGGTATGCTAGATACTCACCCTTGCTTTATTTTCCCCCTTTTTGTTTTGCTTGATCGGCCGCTGCAGTCGACGTTGGAGCCTTGGAGTCCAGGAGCAGGAGATCCCCGATGCCGACCACCGCAACGTGAAGATTCCCGATGCCTTCTACAACGTCGAGTTCCCCTTTGACCAGGAGTAGTTTGGAGGTTCCCAGGCAGGAGGCCTCGCCTTTTCGATCGTTGATGTTTTTGTGCTAGCCTTCTTAAGGCAACCTTGTATCCTTGTGTCTGTACTATACTATTGCTTCCGCTAACTTTGTGCTCTCGAGCTATTGTATTCGAGCCCTCGTGGCCCCTGGCTTTTATTAAATAGCTTGTATTATTTCTATTTGTAGAGTTGTGTTGTGATATCTCACCGTGAGTCCCTGATCTCGATCGTGTACCTTGCGTGTATGTTTACTGTACACGACTTGATTTTGGGGGCGTCACACAATGCCTACGAATGTTCATCTAGATGCAGATGAGAAGGGCAAACCTTTCGATCAGAAGAAATATCGCTCGATGATCGGTTCGCTTCTTTACCTTTGTGCATCTAGACCTGACATTATGCTATTAGTTTGTATGTGTGCTCGTTTTCAGGCAAACCCGAAAGAATCACATCATATTGTTGTCAAGCGAATTCTTCGATATCTGGCTCATACACCAACTTTGGGACTTTGGTATCCCAAGGTTGCCCAGTTTGATCTCGTTGGATATTCTGATTCTGACTGGGCTGGTGATCGAGTCGACAGGAAATCTACCTCAGGCACATGTCATTTTCTCGGTAGATCTCTTGTCTGTTGGGCTTCGAAGAAACAGAATTGTGTATCTATTTCTACGGCTGAAGCCGAGTATATTGTTGCCGGTTCATGCTGCACTCAAATTCTGTGGCTCAAGCAAACGATGAAAGAATATGGTATTCTTGTGGAGAAAATTCCATTGCTATGTGATAACAAAAGTGCTATCAAAATTGCCCATAATCCAGTGCAACACTCTCGAACGAAGCATATTGATATTCGTCATCATTTTCTTCGAGATCACGTTCAGCGAGAAGATATTTTTATCAGCCATGTTCGCACCGAAGATCAATTGGTTGATATCTTTACGAAGCCCCTGGATGAGAAAAGGTTTTGTGCACTAAGGTGTGAGTTAAACATATTGGAATCGCGCAATGTGCAGTAAGATCATAATTGTCGAAACTATGTATTATATGTTTTCTTTCTATGTTGTTTACTTATGTTAATTTTCTATCGTGTTTCTTTTTTCGTTTGTTTTTTGTTCGTTTGGTGCTGTCCTGTACACTTATCACTCCGAGTTGTATCACTGTTTTTCCCTCGGACAGATTAAGCATCGGACCCTATTTTCCCTCTATTCTATCCCTACCCCATCTTTGCTTTTCTCTCGTGAACATGTATATTTGTACTCGATTAAGATTCCCTTCGAATGTCACTGATTCCGAAGGAAAATCTATCGAACCTTTATCTACTTTTATACTCGATGTTCGATGAGTTTGGTCTCGGACGTGGAGCAACTTTCTTTCGGTTCGTTGGGATTTTCCCGCGATTACCGCCACAAAATTCGTCCGTTGAATGCGGAGAGACGCGGAATCTGCGCCGTTGGATCAGATCTGACAGTTATGTCAGAACCCTCCCCTATAAATACTGATCCACCCCCGCAGGCTCAGACTACGCAAACTTCTCGACTTCATCTCTCCGCTCCCGAAGTTCTCTCTCGCGCGCCGCCGTGCTGCTCGTCGCCGTCGACTCCCTCTCCGCTTTGCTGCCGGAAGGAAGTCGCCGGAGCCCTTCCCGTCGACGAGGAACTTCTTCCGCGTCGCCGTAGTCGCCGCACATCGCCAGTTAGGGTATGTGTGGCTCTGGACATGATTCCGATCTCATCTGTTCATCGTGCTCCAGATTTGTTCTTGATTTTCTCTTATTTTTCTAGGTCTGTTTGATTCGTTTGGATCATTGACTCTTGGGAAATCTGTTTCTAGCGTTTTCAATCGATTCCCCATCCGACCTAGGTAAGAAATCCCTCGAAATTTCTCACTTAGACGAATCCCACAGAAGTGTATCGATAGATTTTCTCTTATGCAATTCCTTCATACAAGTTCTTCGTTAGATTTGCACCCGATGAAAATCTAGCCTAGCACTTCCTTGAAAACTTGCGTCAAGACAAATCTCTCGATATGTTTGCTGCGTTAAAAAAAAATTTCCTCGAAACCAGCTGGTACTTGTTCACAACTCTCCTATATTCCCTCGTACCTATCTATGTCGGGACCCGGGGTTAGCGTATGTAATTCCGGTCACAATGCAATCACATGGAGAGCCGAGAGCCGTACCCACTTGTCTAAGCAGACAAGGCCAAGCACAGAACACTCTCGGAAAGCATCGAACTTGAGGGGCTTCCCATCCAGACCGGATGATCAACTGAGATGGGTCCTCATCGTCCGCTCACAAGTCTAAATGCTTATGGGTGGTGAATCCCATACTCATAGACAAGTCGCCTCAACCATGTTATCGATTGAATCCTAACTATTACATAGACTTACTCCAGCCCGATTACTTAGTCGGGGTCTAGGGCGGGCTCGATCATACAACAAAGTGTGCACGTGACGGAGTCACGAGCAATCGCATCGCGATGCCCCAAGCTGCGCACATCTAAGGGCCACTTGGTGTATAAAAGACCGCCAGCCAGATCACAACTAAGGTCTCGAAAACCCATACTAAGACATGCATGTTATAAACATACACGCAACACACATGCCTAGTATGAACAGCAGATATCATCACATAACTCTACAAAGTACTTCTTTATTGACTTACACATATAGTATACAAAGATCACATGTCTGTGATCAACATTACATCATACAACGGAAGAAAATTAGGTCTGAGTACAGACAAGTTTAACAAATGGCTTAGAGAAGCCTTGTACAAAAAACATGCCCTTCCACGAGGGACCAGACTGCTGTCTGGAACTATACTACCAAGGTCAACCTCGAGCTTCAGGTCGGTGACTCCATCGGGGTACGGGTTGTCATCTAAAACATAGAATAAGCAAACGTGAGTACAAAGTCGTACTCAGCAAGACTTACATCATAACTACACTACTCATGCTCAAGTATCAAGGTAAAGGGAGGTGGGGTTTCATCATGCAGAAGTGCCAGCTTTGACTTGGCTAGTCCTGTACTACGATTACCAGACTTGAGGTAAGAAGCGTACACGAGTCCACTACCAAGTCTCCAACCAATACACCACTATGGTTACTTCCTCGACTTCCCCACGAGGAAGCACACCATAGCACTCACGCTTATCTTGCGAGTTTTAGAAGTATCCATTCAAGTTGTCTAATGATCAAGCACAGTTTTCCAAGTAGTCCATGACCGCGGACGCGGCTATTCGAATAGTTTTGTTAACCTTGCAAGGGTGTACCGCTACACACACATGACCATCGGTTACCGCCAACTCTCGCCACCGTTCAAGAGGTGACAGCGAGGATGTTCACCACGACACTTCGCACACAGCTCCATTCTAGTCCAAGGAGTCAACTGTCTGAGTTCCAAACCCAACTGAAGTTCCGGCCGAGCTTCCAGCCAGGACTCAAACCATGTAGGCACAACTGACAAGCCCACCTCGATGGATGGTTCTCCGCTTGACAAGCCATGATCTACAAGCCCTACCATGAATGCCACATTTCATTTCCTTTATCTTTCTATGCATATGCCGAATGGAAATCCCGAACTAGTTGTGACTCCTGGACTTGGATCGGGGTGAGTTACTAGGTCGAGAGGGGTCAGTGAGCCCAATGTGTGGTTGTACTCTTTGTCTCGGATTACCAAACAAGAACTCGGGCTTAAGGCGGTGTTCAACGAGACAACCCACTGTGTACTCCTACACAGCCTCTCATCGTTCACCTTATATTAGGGTGGATTCACCAACACAGTTTCACTTTCATCAACACCATGTTCACAATCATCCCGACTCACATCAAAAGCATCCTCATGGTAAACTCTAAGCATGCAATAAGCAGTAACAGTTGCAGGGGCCACATGATATCAATCAACTCCTATGTCATCTAGGATTGTGGTTTGCTTACTACTGTGACAAGATGATAGGTCATGCATCGGATGTGGGTTCAACTATGCGGTAGAATCGATACAAGGTGATCTCCTAAACATGCATAAGAGAGACTGAGAGGGAATTGGGATTTTATAGACATGATCAATGGGGTTTGCTTGCCTTGCTGACGATACACGGGTCTTAACGGTGGTCTTTTTCTTCGGGGGTGATCACCGTCTCGGAACGTCTGTCATCGGAGGCAATCATCAACAAAGGGGGGGCAACATCGAAAGTAAATGCACAAACACATGATAAGGTTGTACATGATGTATATGGTGCTGGTTTGTGGCAAATTCAATTTAATTGAAGTATATTGCATTTGGAATGCAAATTCAAACTTCAAATTTGAATTCAAATTAAGCCATATGCAAACTTGCTACTGTTGCCCCATTTTAAAATGGTCAAACATGAAAAAAATTGCATATTCTTAATCCTTGCATTTTTCTGATAATTTTTCATATATTATTTGTCCAATTTGGAGTTCATATGAATTTTCTTTGATTTATTGAAGTTTGGCTATTTTTCTGGATTTTCTGTAATTCTTAAATTCATTTATAATTTTCTGGAATTTGATTTCTTGCATCATGTTGATGTGGGGGTGATGTCACAGGGGGGCTGACAACAGGGGCCCACCTGTAAGTCACAGTGGGGGTTAATCCCTGTTAATTTAACTAACAGAGGGGTTAAGGGGGGTCTAGGGCCCACTTGTCATAGACCCCAGGGTGATTAGCTGGGTTCAATAAGCCCTAATGGTTGGGCTCGCCGGCGGCAAGGTCCTGTTCATGCTGGAATCCTGCAAACGGGCACGGGAGCATGAACGGAGACCACCAACGTGTGCAGCGTCGTCGTCCGTGTCGATTGGACCTGGCCAGAGCCTCAAGGGGTCACCGGAGCAACGTCGACGTCGAGTTTGGCGGCGGCCGTGGCTAGGGCTGCGTCGGTTTCGCGCTCCAGAGCGGAATTTTGACCGCGGCGTGGTGCAAACGAGAGCTGAGAGCAAGGGGATGCTGCTGCGCGCGCTAGTTGAGCCAAAAGGGCACGACGGCGACCTCGACTTCAACTGTGGTGGCGGCAAGCTTCGGCGAGGATAGAGAACGAAAGGGAGGGCGCTAGGTTAGGGAAAACGGTGAGAAGCTCACCCTGAGCTCAACGGTGCAGACGGCGTGCTTGGGGAGGTCCTGGTGCTGCCGGAATTCGAAGACGACTCGCGGTGGCCGGAGACGAAGGCGATGAAGGGTGCGGCGGCTACAAAGCTCCTCGGGACGATTCCTTGTGCATGGTGATGTAGTCGAGGACGGCGGAGGCGATGGACACCTTGGCGTGGCTCGGGGACGACGGTGGCCACGAGTTATTCACGGCATGGCGACGGCGGTGCTCGGGTGGAGGAAGAAATCGGCGAGGGGGAAGTGGAGAGCGAGCCAGGAGGGGGGGAATGGACGTGGCGTGCTCCGGGGCGTCTCCAGGCGAAGGAAGGAGGCACGGGGAGGCCTGGAAGGTCCTCGGCGGCGACGTGGCGTCCACGGCTGGCTCGGTGGCATTCCACCGAGCAGCTTGGATGCGCGGGGCGGGGAAGAAGACCCTGCTGCCCCTGGTGGGCCGGCTGGGCTGGTGGGCTGCTTTCGCCTGGGGCGCCAGGTAAGGTTTTTCTTTTCCTTTTCTGTTTTCTTTTCTGACATTTGTTTTGGCTAGCAAAAATAAATACCTAGCCATTTTCTAAAATGCTGAAACTTTTTATATGGCCTCATAATAATGTAGACTAGCCACTTGTAAAGTTTGGCACTTTTTAAAATTCAAATAATTTGAATCTTAACTCAATTAGGGGTTTTTGATTAATTCCAAGGCACTGTTTGAATATTTGAAAAATCCATGAGCATGGGGTGGGTCCCGCATCACTTGATATGTGATCACACTCATTTATAAGACTTTTCAAAAATCTAACATGAATTTTTGGAGAAGATTTTTATATGGCCTTTTGAATTAATTCATCTGGGGGGGTTCCTTCTCCCATTTTGCTTTTGAAATTGATTTCAAATGATTTCTTTGAAATTTTTAACATCATGCAAGATGACTTTGATCCTAGCACATTACCTAACAGAGGGTTCTGACAATCTATTTCGCGGGAAAATATCTGGGAAAGAAGGAAATGTCAGAGCACCCAAGCGTGTGGGAGGCCGAACAAGAATCACCAACAACTCTAAAGGATCGTCAGAGGAATTGATCATTGAGA
Source organism: Bromus sterilis (assembly GCA_950022295.1). Lineage (NCBI taxonomy): Eukaryota > Viridiplantae > Streptophyta > Magnoliopsida > Poales > Poaceae > Bromus > Bromus sterilis. The sequence goes on along the minus strand of OX465599.1, from coordinate 272,727,006 downwards.
AGAAGTTGAGAACGCCTGAAGGTTCTGAAGATGAACGCACGAGAGAAAATCGTCTGCAAGAGATACGAAGGCTTCAAGCTCTTCGTTGGTATGAATAAAAGTCACTTATTCCTCGATGGGAGAGGCTGTTTGCTCTGAAGAATCCATGGTCTGATGTCAAGTCATTAAGGCCCAAGTGGACAAAAGATAATCGACCACCACCCCCAGAATACGCTCACCCAACTGCTCTCAAGACTCCTGCTGATTTCAAGGAGTTGGTCGAGGCTCGAGCGGCCCGAGCAGAAAAGCGAAAGGAAGCCAAAGCCAAGAAGGAAGTTGTTGCTGCTGAGGGCACCGAAGAAGTTGGCCCAAGTGCTAAACCAAAGGCTGGTAAGAAATCTGCCAAGCGAAAGAAAAAGGAAGTCATTATCTCTCCACCTGAGGAAAGCTCTGAAGAAGAAGCCAACTCTGATGATCAAGACCCTAGCACAGAGGCTGACATCGAGGATATTGCTCAGAAGAAAAGGCCGAGCAGTAAAGGCATTAGGATCCAGGAGCCAACTAAGGCTCCTCGAGCAACAATTGATATGACCAATTTGGTCACAGATCCACCTATTTCTTCTGCCCCTCCAGTGCAAACTCATAGACAAAAACCTTCGGTCCGGTCGAAGGGAAAGAAAGTCCAAGTGGCTGAAGAGGATGAAACACTTATCCAGCGTCAGGAAAGACTGGCCAAGCAAAAGGAAAACGAAGATAAATACTTGATAAATTCCAAGCTTCTAAACTTCCACAGTCAACCCGAGCATAAAAAGGCCCAGGTTGCTAAACAGTTGGGCATCTTACATCTGGTCGGTGAAAAGTATCGTCGACAGATTGAGGAAGGCACTATTCCTAGTGCCCCGAAAGAAAAGGTTGTGGCCCCTAGCGCCACCGAGAAAGTGGTGACTCCCACAGTCACGAAGGAAAAGGATGCAGCCGCAAGTGCTGCGAAGAAAAATGCTGAGGCCCCTAGTGCCTCGAAGGATAAAGCTGCGGCCCCTAGTGCCGTAACAAAACCCATCGCTGCTGCCAAGGCCACCAAGGAGGCCGAGAAGAAAGACAAAGAGGCTAGGCAGAAGGTTCAGGCTGCTCCAATTCCTCGAGCTCCTCCAGCTCCTACACCTGCCTCTGTTGCACCAGTTGCTTCCGGCCCTCGTGCCGATGAAGAAAGCTCCAACGAAGGAGAATCTGCCGCAAATGCTCTTTGGGATGCTGCTCACATCTCTCATATCCTCTGGAAGATGGCAACTACACCGAGCAAAGTCACTCCCGAGGATGATGTCCCACCTGAAATCCAAGAACAAGTTGCTCGATACATGATCCGCTGGGAAGGATATCTTTCCCAAGATCGAAAGGACAAAGAGCAAGAGAAGTTTTACACCAAGAAGCTCCGAGAAGAAACTGAGAACATTGAGTCCCGTCAGTTTTTCAAGTCCAAAATTGCAACCCTTGAAGTGTCCAGAAGGGCTCAAAAGGAAAACATAACTGTTGTCAATGAAAAGGTTCGACAAATTGTATCTGCTATGTGCAAGACGCACAATGACGCTCTCACTGAAAGACAATCTCGAAAGAGAAAGTCTACTGCCCAAACCTCTGCGCGTGGGACGCCAGAGATCGAGAAAAATGCCAAGAAGCAAAAGTCTACCGAGGTCGTTGCTGCAACAGCACGACAGGAAACTGCACCACCCCCCGCCAAGAAACTCTCTCCTCCCCGTAAGAAAACTCCACCCCCTCGCCAAATCACTCCACCCCCTCGCCAAATCACTCCACCCCCTTGCCAAACCACTCCACCCCCTCGCCAAGCCACTCCTCCACCTAGACAACCAACACCACCACCTCGTCAACCATTGCCACCAAAAGCTTCGTCGCCACCACCAAACTCACCATCACCACCTCATGTCATTCCATCGACCACCCCAGCCATCGAGACCCAAGATCATGTTGAGACCGAGAAACCTGCTCAGGTCAAGCAAGAACGTCAAGCCCCCCTTTCCTCTGCACAGAAGGATTATTCCTCTGCCCAGACTTTGCATGAAGGAGAAGACGCTGATGTTGATATCACAACAGTTTCTTCTCGTCAAGATGTTGTCGAAGGAAATAGTTCTGGCGATGCCAGTTCGAGTGGAAGTTCTTCCTCCTCTTCATCAAACTCTTCGGACGAAGAAATGTTGGATGTCTTTGCCCAGTTGAACGAAGATATGGAGGCCATGGAGACTAAGGAGGCCTCCCAAAATGCCCCTGCCAACGAAGGAGTTGTCGTCGAAGCACAGGCCGAGGAAAATGCTCCTGCAGCCATCCCAGCTCAGGATATTGTCAACGTTCCATCTTCAATTCCTCGACCTGCTGAGCCAGTATATCAAATGCCAGATAATGCTGCTGAAGTCTTTCCGGTCGATGAGCTGCTCCATTCTGCTCATCCGAGAGAAATGTTGCCATTGTTCCGCCCTAATGTTCCTCGAGGAGGCCCCATCTTCAAAAGGCGTGAACACAAGCCATTTTTCTTCAGGACCAATCCCTACGAGAAGCCCAGAAATGCTTATTCTCTTCGGTTTTGGACCCAGGAGCAAGCCATATATTATACTCGAGTGTTGTACAACAAGGCTAGAGTTTTCCAACATCAATACCTTGATATGCCATCGGTGTACACAACTTCATGTTTCGAAAATGTTGCCGAGACTATTGATGGTTTGCATGCACACAGGATGTTTGCTCTCGATTGTGGCTACAATCCCGAGCTCATCAAGCAATTTTATGCAACCTTGTATGTCTCTGGTGATCCCGAGAACTCGAAGAAGTGGAAATTTGATTACATCATCCAAGGCCAAGTTTTTCATATGACTGTCGACCAATTTCTGGCCATCATCAACTTACCTCGGTTCGAAGGTTTACCACACAAGATTCATGACTTACCTGCTCCAACTCCTGCTGAATTTTCCACACTCATGAATCCAGATGTCGTCGGAGATCATTACCCTGCTGAGCCGAAGCCAAGACACTTAGTATTTGAAGCAAAGGCATGGTTATATATTCTTTCGAAGACCTTGATGCCAATGCTCGATGTGCACGATGATTTTTCCATTCCCCACGATGTGCAACTTGCTCTGTTGAAGTTAGTCCACAGTCATCCCTTCGATTTTGAAGACTACTTCATCAGGACGTTGGTGTCTTGTGCTGATGATCACAATTCCCACAAACCATATGCACCTTGGCTGATGGCTATCTGCAATTACTCTCGGGACGTGCCATTCCCCGTGTCAATATTCCCGAAGATTTTCACTCCACCAGTTAGGGAAGTACTGCAGATTGTTACTCGACCCAACGATCAATATGCTGAGCACACTGGCATCAGCGCCCAAATGACTGAGCGTAATATTCGCTCGAAGTTTATTAAGCCAGTGCATCACATGGAAGTTTCTCTTCGGTCGCAGCAAATGCTTCAACATCACATTGACCAAGATTTCCTTCAGAAGCAAAATATGATGGATGAGATCAATCATTTGCGCAACATTACCGTGAACAACAATCAGATGCTGCGTGAATGCCTTCGCCGTGATTGGAAAGGAATGCGGAAATTCAATTCCCTCGGTCAACTTCAGCGTTGCGGTTTCGAAGAATATCCTCCCCATCTTAACAGGAACTGGACCAATGATGATTGAATAGATCGCCCCGATCCCAATATTCCTCTGCTGCCGAAGAACAGGGATGTGCTCAGTGTTGATGATTATTAACACATTACTGTGAACACTTTTTCCTCCGAAACCGAGAAAGATGAAGCGCCTCCACGTCAAGCGAGAGTTTACTCTCCACTTCCTCGAAGCCCCAGGACTCCGCCGGAATCTCAGCTGGAATCTTCTGGTGATCAACACTCCTTCCGCACGAAGATTACTCCACCAGGCGCTCGCCCCATTCGCCGTGCTCCAACGCTCGCCGAATCTTCTCGTCGTCGCCGGAGCCGTCCAAGCGAGTAGGGATTTATTTCGACCCTATTCTCTCGACTTTTTGTACGTTGTGACAAAAAGGGGGAGATGTAGTGGCATCGAAGAAATTAGTTTGCCAACGGGGTTAAGGACTTTGCTTTTCAGTCGTTGAACTTTTGAACTTTGAGGTTTCTGAGTAGTTTCAACAAACTTTCGATTCATATTCGATCTGGTTGTAATTAACTCTAAGTAGGTATGTGAAATTTTTATCGTAAGATATCTATCTGCTGCTTGCGATACTTAACCTTTTGCAGGAAGCTATCTGTCGTATAAATTCACAGGTCATTCGAGGAGATTGCATATTTCTTATTGGATATTATCTGGAATGCAATTTCACTCGCTAAGATTATTGATGCTTTTCCCTCGACTCTACTTGTCAAATATGCACTTCACAGGAAACTCTTATCTTCCGTGCATACATCAAGGGGGAGTATTTCATCGATCTTAGCACCGGTTTATCATCGAAAACTCAATACTTTCACTTTATTTATCGATGCCTGTTTTGTCAAAAATCGTCCAAAAAGGGGGAGATTGTAAGAGCAAGTTTTGCCCCCGAAGGTTTTGGACATTGTTGGACAAAGCAGAAGTGGAACTAATATTGTTTTCGAGTATAAACAGATACTTAAGTTCCGAAAGAATGGAGTTTGCAAGGAGAAGATTGAAGGACAACTCACTGCAGCGAAGCTGCAATCATCTACCGAAACCTTTGAAGGAAGACGACCCCTAAAAATGTCGTCGAAGAAGAAGACTCTCTCGAGTAAAAGCGCAACGAGGAGATAGCTGAAGTTGGTCAAGACTTAGTCTTTTTACTAGTTTCTCTTTGTTTTCTTGAGTCGTAGGAAAAACCGTACTATCAAGAGGGGTTTGCTAGTTGAGATCTTTATCGAATTGAATTTGCTCTGCTCAACTTAAACACACGAAAGCCTACCGAGAGAAATCTTACTGAGTCGAGTGAATAGCTCGAAGGCAAAGTCATCGCACTTCGTGCCTTCGAGAGAGAACTCACTCGGTAAGTCAGCTTACTTGTTCCTCAAGTAAAGTTGCGAAGTGATTGAAATCCGACCGTTGTGGACACGCGTCAAGCGGTTGCATCGGGTCACTTCAGTCATTTTACCCATCGGGATCGCCACCTATAAATACCCCGCACCTACCCGCCATTTCGGGTTGGCTGCTCCACTGAAGATTCTAAGACAGAAGTACTGTGAGCATCCCAAGAGAGATTCATCGAGAGAAAACCAAACCCAAGTCTGAACTGAGTTGAGCAATTCACAGAGACTTAGGTTGAGATTAGTCGATCTTTTTATCTTGGAGAACTGCAAGTCTCCTAGACGGTTAGGCGTCGCCTGTCAAGCAGTCGAAGAGAAATTGTCGCTGCTGAAGGAAGTTTGTAAAGGTCTCGGAGATGTCCTGAATCATCTACCACGAGTGAAAACTGGACAAGCTCGAGGAGTTTGTTGCAGTGGAGAATAGGACGGAGAGAGTTTTGCTGCAGGTGTTCAATCACCAGTCCCTCCAACCAGACGTAGCACTTTGCAGAGTGTGAACTGGTTTACCAAACATCGTCGTGCCAGGCTCGTTTTACTTCTCGCATTTACATTAACTATTTACTCGTTGCCGATTTGTCTTCGATGTTTTCCTTCGCTCCCTATCCTTTCGAGCCATGCAAGACTTTCGATACTGTATTTCCTTTGAAATATCTTTAGTCCTTCGAAGTTCGTATGAATTCCTTCTAAGTTCCTTAGAATTTTTAGAAGTGATCATTCACCCCCTCCCCCTCTGATCATTCTTGAGCTTTCAGAAAGGTGATTCCCAGAGGACTCTCAACAATGACAAAGATGCATCGGCTTCTTTATTTGCTTTTTATGAAGGATGTCAAGCTCACAAACACCATCACGGACCACTAACTCGAACACTCTTATCTTTGGAACGCGTCTTTTGATATTTTACTCAACTCAGTACCACAATCCCAACCTATGGTACAATCTTCTTCAGACCATATACAATGCAAGGTGCTTAGAAAAGGTGTTTACAAAAAAAACAAATATTTCTCTAAGCACTGGTGCTTAGATGTAGAGGGTAGACGTTTAATTAGGCACCTCTTTTATAGAAATAAGCACTGGTGCTAAAAAAATCGATTTATTTTGCTAAGCATTCTTCTAAGCACCTTGCATTGTACAAAGCCTCAAATATTTCCAACTACCTTTGGGGGAAAAAAGGGTTTCGAATTTATTGGCTGAAATCAATAACATGGTGATATCCTGCCGCTTCATGCCGTGCAAGAGCGGCATTAGGGCAGCATCTGACAGCTTCAGCTCCAGCCTGAGCCTGCCTCTCATGAAGGTGACCATCAACCATGACGCACCTGCAAGCACGTCCGAACGTGCCTATTAAGAACGTACTGGAAGTTGTGGAAGATGAACAAGTTCAAATGCCGGGGCTCGGCCAGCGCGGGAGCAATCACCCGCGCGCCTACCCACCGTCGATCGGCAGCCGCCATCAGTGGCGGAGCCAGGCCCCAGGCTGCCCTGGCCGTGGCGTGAGCCTAGATTACTTCGTACACTATAGCAGAATACACATTGTTCACTACTGTAGCTAAGCATTGGCCTGGGGCTTGCCTGGGGTGTGGCTTCATTCTGGCTCCGCCACTGGCCGCCATTGCCCACGCATGTCGTCCTTGTGATCCACAAGCCTGGATACTACTCTCCTTGAAACTTCTTAAGGCATGGATCCTACCTCTTCTTCATGTGGTGTGGGCAACAGGGCAAGGCAATCTCGTGGCAACTCAGATGAGAGGATGAATATGAATGGGTTAGATTGATTTCATCAGGTCTATCAGAAGAAGAACCATGACTCATGATCTTGAGAAAGAATGCGTTTAGCGTCAAGTAGACAAAAATGTGTGCATCCCTTTGGCAACAAGATAAGACAGATCTGCGTGAATTGCTTGTCAAAGCCAATCGTGCAGGAGGCAGGCTGCTAACCCTTTGTCAAACTGACAAAAGGACTTCATGTTACTCTGCCCAACTTGACCTCATAAACTGCAGACAGGTTAAGAACATCTCCAGCAGCGTGTGTGATTGTGTATATATCTAATCTATATAGATGATGGTCTAAAAAGATTTATTCACACACACAACAACCAGTTTTCCAACAAATTGTCTATATTCTCTCTCGTATATCTCTACTACCTAAAAAAAAGAGTAAGGTTCTGTCTTTCGCTTCAAAGCGTTTCACCAAAAACCTTCGTCAACGTTTTCCCACCAGCGATTAATCCTTTTTGCTAGCTTTGGCAGGTGTAGATTAAAAGAATAGAGCTAATCCCGCAAGGACCCGGTTCAATTGGCAAGTGCCGATTCAATTGGCTATCGCTAATTAATCTCTTCCTAAACAAATGGCATGTCACACTACGAAATTAATTTGCTTTCCTACATCTGGTATGGGTAATTGAATTGGCAATCACTAATTAATTTTTTTCTAAACAAATGGCATGGCACACTGCGTCATTTCTTTCCTAACACACTATGCCCGGAGGCAACCCATCAGGGATTATATCAATCACGTCGTCAGTCTACCTGAATTGGATTCTAATCGCAGCGTTGTTTTTGTGCCCTCGGTCATAGCCGTCGTCCGGGTTGCGCCATTGCGTCGCGGCGGCACGGATCGTGCCATCGTGTCGCGGTAACCGCCGCCATCTCGCCCTATCTTCCAAGCAGCCTCCGTAAGCACCGACTTCTTCTGCCTGACTATGTCAACGCCGTGTATCCCTGCACTGGATAGTAACTAACACGCCGTTCTTGTGCCTCCTATCGTAGTCGTCGTCTCGAATGAGCTTGAGCTAACGTATAATATTTTTACAAGCTGACGTATAATATTTTTACCCCGTTGCAACGCACGGGCATTGTCTTAGTTAATATTATATATGCACAAAATATAGACAATGTAAAGCAAAAAATGCTTTTCAACAGATGGTTTATAGGATAGTCCACATTTTGACAATGCCTATCGATCGTTCATTTCTAGACAACGTCAATCGATGGACTACCATATACACAATCTGCTGGAGAGCATTTCTTGCCTCATATTAACCATATCTCATATAGTTAGAAGATGCTCTAGCCATCTACCGGCTACAGGTAGAAAAGCAATGCTCTTGCGGATCAACGGATCTGCAAACTCAAATAGATATATAGACCACAATTTCCCCTCAGATAAAGCCCATCATCTTAATGCCAGGACATGACACGGTTAGCTCAGCCAGATTCGACATACATAAGAAACATTTTTCTTGCAACAGTTGGAAACAGAAGCTTTCATGTTTCATGCATTAACCCGACTAACTCACGCAACTCATGTTCTGCGCATTTAACCCAACCGACTCGCACAACTCCTCATGCTACCAAGATAACATAAAGACTCCGCAACTGACAGACAATGCAAACTACAGACTAGAGAGTAAAGAAGACATGAAAATAAGTTGCCAGGTAAAATAAACCTCCTAACGGTGACAGCGGACAAGGTTACAATGAACACATTGTATAAGTTAACTACTGCTTCAATGAAATCTCCAATGAAGAATCAATGCAACGGTCTCCTGCTACGAAAGAATGGGACGAAGACATGCTCCCTCCCCGGGAAGAGAACGGCAATGGCTCTTCCAGTTGCTTAATGCCAGAGGTCCATGCAGAAACCAGAGGGGACTGAAGGTGGCTTCTTGCTGTAGATCGCCTCCGAGAAAGTATCGGTAAGCTGGCCGCAGAGGCTTACAGGATCATCGATAAGGGTGTCCACATAGACACTGACTATTTTCCGGTCATGCGGGGTAGCACGCAAGCTGTACCATGTCAAGAACTTCACCCTGAAGTTGGTCTCAATATAGCCCTCACACTCCAGCCACCTGACCACCCTGACACAGTACTCATAAGATGCTTCAGGGGTTCCATCTTTGTGGCCAGCGTCCTCAAACTTACCCGATCTTTTGTTAGACGAATTCCCTGGTTCTCTTTCAGGCTTTGAAGAGCCATTCTGAAATATGTTATCAGAAGGTTTTGTGTTGAAGCTCCTTCCACCAGTCTCCTTACCATTTTCCATAACTCTTGGTGCAGTGGGTGGCATAGAGACAGAAAATCGAGGAATAAGCGCCAACTCATCTCCAGCAGTTGCGTTTGACGCATCCTGTGATATAGGAACTTCAGTTCTTTGATTTTGCTCTATTGAGTTTGAGGACTCCCTAAGTACAGCGGTTTGAACTGTTGAATTAGGCTCCTCGTCCAAAGCTGAGAGCCCAGGAGCTTCCTCCAGTTCAGTGACATCTGGTACCCTGGCTTCAACTATCTGCATATTTTGCGAGTTGTTGGCAGGTTCACCGGGGTGATGACAAGCTTTATCTGAAACAAGGATCTCAGGATTTTCACAGTACTCAAAATCACTTTCTGGTGACTTATTAAGATCAGTGTACACTGTAGCATTATTGTTTGAGTCAACACCCTCTGAAGAACGATCAGACTGACCACCACTATGTGTCTTTGGGCTCCTATTATTTTGGTCTACTCCAGCACCACCTGGAACCAAACCCACCGGATGATTTTCTTTTGGAGAGCTTGTGCTTACCAATTCATCCCATAAACCAAACTCATCGTAGTTGTTGAATGCAGTTATCCTAAAGATGTACCTTGTAGCTGGCGTGAGTTCCTTAACAACAACTGTTTTTGACGTTGCATAGATGATGCCAGTTGGATTTGCAGAGAAAGGTCCTGTACCAGCCACCTTATGCCATACTTTTAAGCCAGTTACAGTTACCCCTTGGACGAATTGATCCAAATCAAAAACTACAGTGATAGATGTAGGCGTTATAGGTTCAAACTTTAGGAAGCTCACGTATGGAAGTTTAAATTGTGAGTTGGTAGGAGATCCAACAGGGTACATAGACTCCATGACATCTAATGCTCGAGCACAAAGTTTCTGAACTTCAGCACCACAAGTAAGCCGACTGACAATTCCACGACCCATATTTCCAAACCCAGCTATTGAACCAACCTCAGCCTCCAGTTTCTTCATTGCTGTGTCAACAATTTTATGCAAGACCAAGTACTTCACCGTGGAGAAAAGGATCTTGTGACTCAGAAAAATCCGGTAACACAATACATCCAGACGACGAGCATCTTTAGCTATCACTAGTTGTTTCTTCCAGGACCTGAACAAGGTCATTAAACAGTTTTATTATTGCTCAACAAGATAATTTACTAAAAGGACAGTATTAATTATGGTTCAAAACTTCAAATATTCAAACACAGAGAAACAGAACAGTGTATAGTGCAAAACAGAACAGAAATCTTAAAGAGGAGCTATTGAGTGGTAAATGGACCAGTGAACTTGATGATTACAAATATACGATAAAGTACATTGTACTTGATTGTTTAAGAAGTCAGTTCAACAAACTTTTTTATTTATCTTATAAGTACTTCAGAAAAGAAATACTATTGAGGTTATGATTTAACAAGATTCTTTTTTAATAGACGTGTTTCACAGCAGATGGAGAATGCATATCTTAACTGAAATCACCACCAGCAACTTGGGAATAAACAAACTTAGGTAGAGGCAGCCAGCCTGGAATCCCAGGAAAAGAAACAAAGATGCATAAAAATAAAAGCACCAGAATACATACCGAAGCAAATCATGCTGTTTCCGACAGTGAGTGCAGTAATAAGCACCATCAAGTTTCTTGCACTGCCCACTCGGCAGAATGCCGGTCCTAGCATCCTTGAGAGCACACTCAAGATGGCATGAAAATCCACAAGAATCTTTTTGCATGGGATTTTCTGAACTACAGAACAACCATAGGCTAGGGTCCTTGTTGTCATCGTACTTGAAACATATACAGCATGAACAGCGCCTGCAAAATTTATCTTGCGGGTGAAGAATGGCTCTGCATGCTGAGTTTAGGCAGGAGCGCACATTATTTACTGGCACAGGTACAACAGCTGTTAGCGGATTGCTGACAAGAATTGACAGTCGTGATGGAGTGTCACTCTTCCTTTGCCGCTTCGCAGGGTACTGGTGGTTACTTGTATTGGGATCAGGAGTTGGTTCCTTTTCTTGCACATGCACCACAGGGGCGGACGATTTGCCAGTCACCACCCTGAAGAGATAATCCAGCATTCTCTGCTTAGATAATCCGGTGTATTTTCTTTCCCTTCCAAGATCAGCACAAAGAATCTCTACAATATCACGGCGACTCCATGACTGTAGTTTGTCAGGAGCACTGTGTGGCCTCTTTGATAATTCACGAACAAGTTCTCGCTTTTCATCCACACTCATCAATCGGCATTTAGCCGGTTCAATAATAGCTCCTGCAGAAAAGGTAATACTGAACCATATTATTATACTGTATATCACCATCCAATTAACGAACACTGCAATCAATTTTGCACACTAATAGTAGATCGAGATGCATAACCAGATATGTTTGCGCCTCCAGAAGGTCGAGAAGAATATACCAAACAAACTTTGTAAGCATCCATATTGACAATGTACAACTTGAGAACGGATAATTTCAACTTCATTACAACTCGATATCCCATAGACATGTCAAGAAATAGCATGACAAATGAGAGAGGGTAATTTCGGTTGCCAGTTGCACCTAACAAGCATAACCCATCCTCTCTCAAAAAAAACATAACACATGCAAGAAATAAAACTCAATGTAAGGCCTTTGAATCTCTACATACGCAATATATCACAGTTAAATAAGTCTGTACACAACATAACAAGTGCAGTCATGAACAACAATAGCCAACCAAAAGCTGCTCGCACCCACTACACTGCTGCACTACATGCTTTAAAAATATAACTTTCAGGAAGATTTTTCACATATGATACGGATACATGCATTGCTAACTGCTAAGCAAAGGTAGGGTACAGAAGTAGTCTTTGCAAACTCGAGATCCAACCAACAAAGTTTAACTCTTTTCAGGACCTGATGTAACTTTGGGTTAAGACTGGCAATGCCATTCCCTACACAAAGTTCAGAACATGGCACCAGACCAGACGCAGGCACATTTAGTGGAGACAAGTGCATTGTACACATTACTCTGACCACCACCCAACAAAAATAGCATCAACACTATGAACCAAGGTTGGCATCTACTTTTGCACATAAACAGCGGCCCTGACATGGAATGCAAGATACCACCACCACCCTCTTCAATGTAACAGATTTCATCCTGCTAACCCCTGTCATCCTCAGGAAATCCACAAAACAAATAGAAGCAGACATATAGACAGGAACCCTGTTCAACACAGCCAATAGACAGAAGCTTGACATTGTAACCAAGAACCCTGACACCACCCTCTTAAATCCTAGTGCCAGCTTTTAGAAGAAGAAAATTTGTAACAGGTTTTATCCTGCTAGCCCCTGTCATCCATACTTTGAAAAATCCACACAAATACGAACAGAAACCCGGTTCTTGTTTAAGAAGAAGACAGGCAGCGTCAAATGCAGCCGCAGGAGGCCCAGGGGACCGAATCGCCGGCCTAAAGACCGAGCCTTTCCCCTGGAAACCAGACATCGACACGTAAATCCCCCGGGAAAAGGACGTAAAGCCAAGGAACCAGCGCTCCCGGGGAGAGAGGAGCGCAATGCGCGTGGCCGCCACCGCATGCAGCGCCGAATCTGAGCTACCGCCGGTAAAATCTCCCGTTACCCCGCGCATCCGTCGTACCGCCACCAACCACCCACCCCCCGGTACAGCCACGCACGCACGCACGCATCAACGACCAGTACTACCGCCACCGCTACCGATCGAATTCACCGCGCCCGCGAGCCGACGGGTGGACGAATCTCGGGCCGGAGGCGCGGAAGGCCCGGCCCGGAGACCTCCCGGCGGGGAGGAGACCGTCAGGGGCGGCCGGAGCGCAGATACGGCGCCTAGACGGACAGATCGAGCCGCGCGGCATTAACCCGGCCGGCCGCCGCCGCGCGACGACGGCCCCACGTACGGCCAGATGGCAGAGAGAGAAACGAGGCAGAGAGGGTCGGAATCGGGAGGAGCGGCGGCGGCGCTGACCTTCGTAGGGGGGATCCATGGCCGGCTGCCGGAGAGGGGGAGGGAGAGGGGGATCTCTCTCTCGCTCCTCCTCCTCCTCCGCTTGGCTCACGTGGACTCAGCTCTCCTCCTCCTCCTCTGCTCCCCTCTCTCTCTCCTCTGCGTCTACCCCTCCTCTCTCTCTCTCTCTCTACCGGACCCGTATGTATGAGGGAGCGAGCGAGCACGCGAGGTTAACTCCCAGCCAGACGCACGGATATCAAAGCCTGGCCCTGGCCCTGGGGTGCCGCTTTTGCGCCGCCACCCCCCGCCTCCCGCGTATTCGCCGACGGCTCCCCCCCTAGACGTGTGATGGATCGATCGATCGTGCGGTGGTCAACACGTACGTACGGGGAAACGGAACGGAGAGCGGTTGCTGCTGCTCGCCGGCCTTGATTACGCGCACCGGTTAACCACCCCCCGCGGCTCATCTACGTTCACACCGACACCGACTAGGGTAGTAATCTCTGTTTATTATCATGTCACACCAAATTGGAAACAAAAGGCATCTTATACCTGGCAGAGTATATTTGCTGGGGTGCAAACAATTCGTAGAGGTTACATTTGGCGCGTTGGAACGGGAGAAAGGGTGGAAATCTGGAATGACCCGTGGATACCGAGTTCAAATTCGAGGAAAGTACTGACCCCAAGGGGGAATAACCTCCTGTCAAAAGTCTCAGATTTGATCGATCCAGTCTCGGGTGATTGGGATAGCGAGTTGATTGAGCAGACATTTTGGCCAGTGGATGCGAGAAGGATTTTAGCTATACCCTTACCGATCCATGACACATCTGAGTTCATTGCTTGGAGTGCTTCAAAATGGGGACTGTTTTCGGTACGTTCAGCTTATCATGAGGAGTGGAGAAATCAGTACGGGAACAGGGTTCAGACAACGGCCAATAGAAGTTCTGAAACTGATATATGGGGGTCTATTTGGAATCTCCATTGCCCGGCTAAGATCAAGGTTTTTGTGTGGAGAACACTTCATAGTGCTATCCCCTGTCGAGTTATACTTGCTGATAGACACTTGAAGGTCCCTAGCCACTGTCCAAAGTGTAATGGGGGAGCGGACACCATCAAACACATGTTATTTGAATGCAAGGCAGCAAGGGAGGTGTGGAGAAGATTGGGTCTGGAGGAGATCATCAACCACGCCTGCTTGATAGACAGAGCGGGAGAAGCAGTTTTCGAATTTCTGTTGTGCAGGTCATATGATGATATAACAGTTTTGGGATTGACAAAGTTAAAGGAGACCATTGCCACCTCGGCCTGGTATCTATGGTATGAAAGAAGAAAACTGACACATGACGAAGATGTCCAAACGCCGGAACAAATTGCTGAAGCGGTTCGGGCTCTTGCAGCGAACTTTGTGATCGCATGCTCCCCCAAACCAAAAATCCGTAAGAACGTGTGGACAAAACCAAATAAGGGTGTCCTGAAACTTAATGTGGATGCAAGCTTCGACAATGATCTGCCGAAAGGGACGGTGGGAGCTGTCATTCGTGATCATAAGGGCCGGTTCATAGCAGCTGCAAAATGAGAAGATTGACATTTGCACGGATGTGTTCATAGCAGAAGCAATGGCCGTCAGGTTCGGGCTGAACCTTGCTAGAACGGCAGGCTGTGGGAAGATACAAGTCGAATCTGACAACATGGAGGTGGTGGAGGCGATGCAAGAAGGGGCTTCCTCTTCATCAGCAAGTGCAATCTTTGATGATTTTTATCACATGTCACTTGATTTTATCAATGTTAGCTTTGCTCATTGTAATAGAGAGAGTAACTGTGTAGCCCATGAGCTAGCTAGGTGTGCTAGATTTTCAATCCCAGGTTTGTGGATGGACTCACCACCGGGCTTCCTAGCCCGTGCGCTTGTAAACGATAACATGTTGGTGATGGAGTAAGGGAGGTGGTTTAAAGTTTCAAAAAAAAATCATGTCACACCAAATAACAACATCTTCTAGTATACTCATCCAATGATCCAACCGTCGAGGTATGACAAAGTACATAAATGTTGTTCTCATGATCAAAACGGAGAGCTCTAGGGTAGATGTAGCCTCCAAGCTACACCCTTTGTGATCTCGTCTGAGTTAGTCTAGTTTTGTTTCTCATTGAAACTTAGTAGTAGAATTATTATTTTTGATGTGAAACTTGCTTTTATTGTATCTTTTTTTGTGGGGAAACCTTGTTTATTGTATCATCATATTATATGTCAATGATAATCATATGTGAAGGGCCTATGTGCACAAAAGGAAAACAAATGTATGTTACGAGCTCGTATATTTGGAAGCAAAATAATTATTTCTCCATAGTCAAATATCGTATAGAAAAATGCGTCCAACTGTATGGCACTAATGGATAGCCTTTATGGCTTTCCAGCTAAGAAACAACGAATTCAGTGCGCACAATGTCCTTGGCGTTGGCCGGTCTATCTTCGTGACATCCCGATAAAAACGGCAATGTCAGTTGCTATCCGGGGTAGGCGAGTACTAGACCATGCGCAACCGGAGGGAGGGGGGTCGGTGGGGTTGGGCCCAGGCACCCAGCTCCTAGGCCCGGTCGTGTGGATTTTTATCCTTAACTGCATAGATTTTGTATTGGGCCCGAGGTTAAGCCCATCATAGCCCAGCCATAAGAGGGCCCAATCCCTTTCGATCGTCACGATCTTTCGACTTGGATTGGCTCGCATGGTCACACCCATACACACACGCTCTGATGCTTGTGTCGTCTCCGGCATAGATCGCTTTGGACCTAACCGTATTTCATTAGCTGGAGGTGTAAACAACCGCATCACCCTATGGCTCATCTATGTTCACACTTAATTATGACACATAAATAAGGTAATCTATGTTTATTGTCCCATAAAATAATAAGTTTGTCTAAACTCAACATGCTCAGAGGCACGCAACGTTATTGTGTGTTCCTCGTCTAACCGTCGATGAGTGTGGAGGTATGACAGAGTACATATCTACTTGCTTGAAGGTATAACGACACTTTTATTCTAAAGTTGGTTATGTTGACCAAAGAAGATAGTTCGTCGTATTTGGATGAAGTTTGGTTTGTGGATGATCAAAACTGATAGTTATAGGATGGACGTAACCTCAAACATTTGCCTTTTGTGATAGTATAAGTATACAATGACATTGACATGGTTGGTGTGGGGACTTTAGTTTTCACTGAATTGAGTGGAAAAAGGGTTGATGCACGATTTTTTTAATGTATCGACATATTTTTCAGTGATAATCAAATGTGAATTGCATGTGTACATAAAGGTAAAATAAAATATATTGTATGAATCCATATAACTAGAAGAAAAAAAATCTCATGCAATGCATCGTTTGCATAGGATAATGTGTCCAAATGTATGCCATTAATGTACAACCTTTATGGATTTACAACTAAGAAACAACAAATTCACCGCATGGAATAATGTTATCAGTGTTGTCCGATCTATCGACATGACATCCCAACAAAAAACGGCAATGCCAGTTGTTATCCGGTGCAGGCGCATTCTAAGTCATGTGCAACCACTGGCGGAGTTAGGCCCAGGGAACCTGGCTCTGAGGCCCTGAGCATCTAGTTTTTTCTCATCCTTACCTACCTACATAGATTATTTATTAGGCCCGGGATTAATAAGCCCAACACAGCCCAACCATAAGAAGGACACATCCCTTCCAAGTGTCACGGACTCTCGGCTTGACTGGCTCACAATTGCACCAATACACACACTCTGATCCTTGTGTCGCCTCCCGACCTAGATCACTTTGACACGACTAGTTTTGATTAGTTAGAAGTTAAACAAGTATGCCTCCCACGACTTGTCTATTTTTCATAGTTGGGTGTGGCATGAAAATAGACACATGATATATGTCAATATATGTATTGTCATATGAGATAATGATATTGTGTAACCCCGACATGCACAACACCGGTCGTCATATGTTCTTTGTCACCGCATGTTACTCCCCGACCATCGATGAGTGTACAGGTATGACAAAGTACCTATATACTTGTGTGAAGGTGTAGTAATGCTTTTATTTTTCAAGTATCCTAATTGTGACAGGCTATTCGTATTTGCAACAAGTTGGTTATGATGATCAAAAGTATTAGTTCATGGGTAGAGTCATAGAGGTAGCCTCAAACCTAGATCCTTTGCGGTAGTATAAGCACATGTGTACATAAAAGAACAAGTATATTAGACGAGGCATACATTACAAAGAAAATAATGTATCTTTCATAGTATATACAACACTAATGATTGTCCTTTTGGGCTTTTCAGGTAAGAAACATCAAATTTATCATGTTGCAATGCCATCGGCTTGTTCGTTTATGGGCATGACATCTTGAAAAAAATGGTTATACTTGTTATCCATTGTAAGTGAGCATACTTGAGCCCTAGGCACCTAGCTTCCAGAACCGAGGTGTGCGTACTTTTTGCACCCTCACACACATAGGTTTTGTATCGGGGGCGAGATTAAGCCAAACACAGCCCAACCACGAGAGGGCTTGATTCCTTCCAAGCATCATGAACTCCCGACTTACATTGGCTCGCAAGATCGCACACATATGCACACTCAGACACTAGTAGAAAACAGGGCTCTGGTTCGGGCCTCTCCAGCCCATTAGTCTCGGTTGTGCCACGAACCGGGACCCATGGTGGTCATACGTCCCGGTTCGTGCGCCCGGGGGCCGGCCGGGCCTCGTGGGACATTGGTCCCGGTTCGTTTGGGGGCATATGTCCCGGTTCCAGACAAGAACCGGGACCAATGGTCCTCGCTCCTGGCCCACAACCACTAGTCCCGGTTTGTGGCTCAACCCGGGACGAAAGGTTGTCCATTAGTACCAGTTCCTGCCACAAACCGGGACTAACGATTTGGCTATATATACCCCTCGCCATCGAGCAGAGCACTCCACTGGTGCTCTGTTTTTTCGAGGAGGGCAAGGGAGGGTGTTTTGGTGCTCTAGCTCACCTCCAATGCACATGATGTGTTCGATGTAATGCCCGAGCCACACTACTTAAGCTTTCTCCTCTCCAAACTCGACCTCCAAGCTCCGTTTTCCTCAAGATTTGTCTAGGTTTAGCGATTTATCACGTCTCGTACCCGTCTTCACCACCGTCGATCGCCCACGCCAATCTCGTCGCCGGCACCACCGTGGTGAGCCTCTTGTTCTTATTTTCTTTCTAAAAGAAAGTAATTCTTACTTTTATGATTAGATATATACTTGTCTAATTTTCTTATTGCTTTTTATTATATAGTGTGATGGTTATGGTACCTGCATTTCAAAGGCGAGGCAGATCACCGAAAGAAGCCCGCCATGCGTACCGGTGATCACGTACTTGCTATGGTCAATGATTTACACGTAATATTTGGAAAGGGTCCCGGCGGAGTATCTGTTCCGAATGACGATGAGGGACGCACATCCATGTGGAAGAAGAAATCTATATTTTGGGACCTACCCTATTGGAAAGACCTAAAGGTCCGCTCTTCGATCGACGTGATGCATGTGACGAAGAACCTTTGCGTGAACCTTCTAGGCTTCTTGGGCGTGTATGTGAAGACAAAAGATACACCGGAGGCACGGGAGGACCTGCAACGTTTGCATGAAAAAGACATCGTGCCTCCAATGCAGTATGAAGGTCCTGCCAGCTACGCTCTTACCAAAGAAGATAAGGAAATCTTCTTTGAATGCATGCTCAGTATGAAGGTTCATTTTGTCGTCACCACAGCGTGGGTAGGATTTCGCCCATTGCTCCGAGAGAAGGGGAGCAAGCAAAGGGGCCCAAAATCGGGGCACAAGAGAGCAAGAGGCATGACAAGGCGGTGGCTTATTTGCTAGTAAAAAGGCAAGACATAAAATGTGTCTTCAGGAGTTTTTGCTTTACATTTGTCCCTTTTTTATTTTTCATGACAAAAGAAGACATATAACCTGAAAAAAACATGTTGATAGAATAAATAGACCGCTCTAACAGAATAAAATTTAAAATAGCAAATAATCACAATTAGTAATACCAAACCAATTAGTATCATGTCGAACAGAGTAGTAGGAGAAACGATCCAATCCATTCGGGGCTTCCGGGAACCCAAAAACGAACTATGTTTACCTTTTTCATAGATAGATGATATATATAGGAATAATATATACATCCCTTTACTTTAGATGTCTATGTATCTATTTTTGAATCGCATTTGTAGCATTTCCTAGCTTCTAATATCATTGGTACCCTTCAAGTTACATCACTTGTCCACAATTTGCCAAGACAACATAGAATCTTTCTTGTACCGCATGAGGAATCAAGCAATATGTAATACGGATAGAGGACATTAAAAAGTGCATCGTACCATTGAAAATATATCTTCTATTTGTATGTATTCTTCTCAGTCACACAGATGATGCCAAACACAAATTCATGGGATACTTGAGTTTGCATGCTGCAGCTAGATGCCAATAAAAGTTATATTTCTTATAGCTTGCAAGCGAGTATTGCCATAAAATCACTACATTACTGGAATTAAAAATGTTGAAAAATGTCACTCAAGTTGTGTTACAAGAAAGAATATACCTGACAAAATAATTCATAAAAAATAACCCAATCTGCTGAATGTGCTCAACTAATGTTATATCCCACTTTCTATCAGACGAATCCCATCATCCCGTGGATAACAATAAACTTGTGAGTCCTCTGCACATATGCTTGAAATGAGACAGTGAAAAGTAACTTGCGCAGAGGTCCTCCCGGTGATGTTCTTGCGCACCTGGCGCCGGAGATGAGCCAAAACAGAAGCTCGGAGAAGTTCTTGAGGTAGCAGAACTCGCCGAGCGCGGCAACTCTCCTGGAAGAAGTCGAGGCAGGGGCTGGCGACTGCCCGAGTTGGTGTACGTGGCGCAGCAGTTCGACGTGAGGGCGGCCTTGACCTCCGCGGACGATGGCGCGTTGAAGGCCGTGTTGAGGAGATTAAGTGACGGGTGCGAGGGTCTTCGGAGTCGGGGGGAGGCGCGTCTCGCGGATGAGGTGATGGCCGAGGAGGCGACACGGGGCGGCGGCGGGCTCTGCTGCTCTGCCTCCGTCGCCATGGCGCTAGGGTTTCGGGGGATCGAGCGAGCTCGGGGGAGAAGTAACGGAGGAAGCAGAGCGGGGAAGGGCTGCGAGCATATTGGACAGCTACGGGCCCAATACCGCAAGCCAGCCCAATCAACCACAGACCTTCAATTCGGCTACGGGAATAGCGGCCCTATAGGACAGCTGGGTCGAAACTTTGCAGTATTGAGTACATCCAACGGCCAGGGACGACCTGATCATAAAATCGGACGGCTCGGAATGTACAGGACGTGAGAAGGCTTGGAAGTAGCTTGGTTTTACTGTCTTAAAAATGAGGCACTATGCAACCTTGTTTTAAAATATTATTGCTGCATTTTTATTCGAGTTTATAATTTTTTGTGTGTATTAATTTTGAACCAACCGGGACCTATTCTCTTGGTATATAATCTTCCGCCTTCCAGTCGTCGTTCCCATCTCACCATTTGGCTCAAGATGACGCCCACGACGACACCGAACTAATCTTTATATACGAACACAGAAAATGGCAGACGATGAACAACTCGCCCAGTGCCCCTATTGTGATGATAACTCGGGTCGGTGCGACAGCAGGTATCCAAAGTTGGATGTGAAGAAAGATATTTCTCCCTCACGCTTAGGCGTGACTTCATAAAAATAACGGTATATATATACAACTTCTGCGTCGGCATCATCCTTCTTATTTAAGCATGCTTCGCACTTAAATTTTTGTTTTGACGTGTAATTTTTTTATAATCAACTAGCGCATCCCATGCTATGCAAGACGCCAAGTAATTGACTTTGTTAAATTCAATGATTGGCAAGAGAATGAAACAAATAAAGTCAAACTAAAAACGACGAAACATGGTATAACTTTGAGCATTGATGTCACTAATAAATGTTGGTGCACTTATTTTGCTTGTCCAAATTGGCATGCATTGTGCAATGCATATGCATTACAAGAGGGTATGCAAATAACCTTTGATCTTGGACCTCGCCGAGATGTATTTAAAAATAAGGATATTTGGATGCTAGTGGACGACAAGAAGCTGGTTCTATCTCAACGTGAGTTTCTTAACCAAATTTTACTTGTTTCCTTTCCTTATTTCTTTGCTTCCCAAGTTGACAATTTTGTTATAATTGCCAGTTTATCTCTATGCTCCGATGGATGTACGCAAGATATTTGATAATGCTTTCTATAATGGTGGGGTTGAGGAGCTAACCATGGATGAACAAGATGATTACATCTCCTTTCTTGAAGATGTAACTGGCTCTGCAAGCAAATCTTATACTTCATATGTTCTATTTGTTCTCGAGTTGTTGCCGGTATATGTATCAAACTATATCATGGTGAGATTTTTTACTGTTCTGTCACTACTTCATCATTTTTAGAAATCTTTTGCCCTAAGATTAACTATACCGCATTACTAAGTATTTTACTCATATGTTTTCAACAGAAAATACCGAAAAAATGTGTGTCTAGATGGATGCCTTCTAGAGGCGAGCTTACAGTTGTGGATGCCGGCGGCCATGGGAAGAACTCTTCAAGACTGACTACTCCACTGAAAGTGAACGTGATGGTGGCTCCTTAAGAATAAAAAATTGGAAACGGATAGTGATTCAGAAGAATATAAAAGATTGGGACAGGGTCTTCTCCATATTACATTATGAAAATGAAGGTGTCTTTTGGTTTTTTTATATTACCCTTGTGAGGATGAGCAGTCTCATAGGTGATATATATGAGGAGTCGAGGTATAATATTATGGAAATGGAACTTTGTGTTTGATATTAGCGAAGTTAAACTAGCAAAGGACCTTTGTGTGTTGAATATTAATTATGATCATGATGATATATATGAGACGAATCCTTTCCTAGATGGTGATAAGAGAGTACACAACTCTTTTTATTAGCTAGCTAAAACAATATATGAAACCCCTAAATTAACCCCTGCAAACCCCCCTAAACCCCCTACCATTTAAAAAAAAACTACCCGTCCCGGTTGGTGGCACCAACCGGGACAAAAGGCCCTCCCGCCTGGGCAAGCCACAACGGCCACGTGGAGGCCCGTCTGTCCCGGTTCGTGGCCCAACCGGGACTAAAGGTTTTGGCATTAGTAACGACCCTTTAGTCCCGATTCCGGAACCGGGACAAATGGGCCTCTGGAACCGGAACAAATGAGCCTTTTTCTACTAGTGAGATGATTGCATTGCCTCCGACATGGCGTGTTTTGATTAGGCGGAGGTTATATAACCATGCTACTCACGGCTTGCCTACTTTCACACTTGGACATGTCATGCAAAAGTCACACAAGATATCATTATTTTCATTGTCACATGAGACAATGAGGTTGTGTAAACTCAACATGCACAAATGTGTTTCCCGTATGTACTTCATCACCGTATGAGTTACTCATCATGAGTGTCACGGTATGATAAAGTACCTACCTAGCTACTTGCTCGAATGTATGACCAATTTTTGTATGTTAAAGTAACATGATCATCATGACATAAAACATACATGCAGAAGAATGCGATGGTGATGAGCAAAATAAAGAGTGTTCAAGGATGAAGGTAGTCTCCAAACTACATCCTTTGATGGATGTATACGTAAATAATAAATAATAATGTGGTTTGTGTTTTTTTTACTAAAATTGAATAGAAAAAAGTTGATGCATGATTTATTTATTGTATATATGTGCATGGCAATGATGATCCTATGTAAAGTGCATAACCTAAAACACAACAAGAAAACATATATATCATATGGTTTTGTTTTTTACTAAAATTGAACATAAAAAGGTTAATGCGTGATTTATGTAATGTAAAGTGCATAACAAAATATGCAATAGGAAAAAAATACCAAACGAGTTTTTTATGGATAATATCATATGAGTTATAAGTTTGGAAGAAAAAAGAGTAATCTTTTAATATATTAAAAATCATCTAATTTTATTATGCCATTAACGATTGGTCTCCTTCTTTTGCAACAAATAAACAACAACACTTACGAAAAATTCACCGTATGCGACATCATCGACGGCGCTGTACATCTATCAACACGACGTCTCTACAGATACAACGATGCCAGTGTCTATCCATCCAGTCCAGTGCAGGCGGCGTACTCAACCTCGTGCGATTATCTACACGTAGAAAGCCTTGGCACGCTTCGTCCTAGCGATTAGCTCATCCATCCAACCACAAATTATCCATGCTCTTTTTCTTTCTTTCCCTCAAAGAAGACTCTTATTACTCTAGCACGTACATACGCGAAAATCATCATGCGATCGTGACGGCTCACGTCTATCGTCACTTTTTTTTTAACGATAAAGAGGGCCTAGAAGACCCGATGCATTAATTCCTTGTAGCAGTGCGGTTTACAGATAAGCCCCTAAGAAACATCGGTATAACACTTAGGGGTTGTGAAATTACAAAGGGGACCCTGAGAAAAAAATGCAAAAACGCAATCCAGTCCACCTTCACCACTGCTTCGCCGGAGCCGCCCGCGACGACCAGCACCATCACCGCCGGGGACCTTGCCACTTGGGGTGAGAGCACCGAAGACTGCCGCCATCGGGGAGCTGAGAGGCCTCCAAATCGGCACGACGGCCAGGAGGTTTGAACAACGCCGGCCCATAGCCGCTTGCGTCGAAGAACAGGGCCGCCCTTTGGCCAGAAGGAACGACGGCGATGCGAGTCGGGGTCGCCTGAAAGTCACCGCCGTTGATGAGCTCAAGAGAAGAAACGCAGCATCAGATCGAGATCCACCAGAGCCAGTAGGAACCAAAGACCACTCCTCTCGCCCTCCATCACCATGAAGGAAAGGGGAGAGATTAGCAGGTGCGGCTCCAGGCTGGGACTTGTAGACGAGATAGGCGAGATTATTGAAGGGGGAGCTCGAGGACGCCCGGATCTGAGCCGCCGGCCACCATGGACAGCAGCAGAGAAGCCAAGAAGACCTCATCCCGTCACCTCTCGCCGGCGACAAGGACAAGCTCAACAGAAAAATAAACCTAACTACAGGCGCAAGCATACCCACCCCCTACTCCACTCCCATCGACGACGCTGACGGAGGGAGCAGGAGGGAGGCAGCCGCCGACGGGGGCTTCAGTCAACAGAAGGAGGCCGGGAGAGGAGGGTAGGGGTAGGAGGAGGGGAAGAGCTCACTTTGTCTATCGTCACTTGGTCATTACTATATCATGGCATGGCATTCAGGCAGCTACTCCCATCCATGTGCAACCTCTGGCCTGAACCGCAATACGTGACTACCCGGAGGGCCCCTCGCTAAAAGGCCACATCTAATCGCCCTCAACGGCTCACGCGTCGTTGTCGCCAAGCATAATTATCGTCAAGTTCATAAAAGCAGGATCCCACGGTGAACCAACGCTAATTCGAGGCTCGGAATCATCAATCAATTCAAACCGGCCGATGAGGGAGAGATTCCGGCGGGATCGGACGGCTGCGGCGCGGGCCACGAGGAGGGGGCGTGCGGTGCGGCGCTTGGAGATTGGTGAGGCCGGCCGTTGCTGCTAGCTAGCCGTTGCTGTTTGCATGCTGGCGTCGTCGTCGTCTTCCGAGCTGGCGATGGATGGATTGTTGCTGAGAATAACGACGTACTGTACGAGTAGCGTGAGGTGAAATACAATGGTTTTATTAGGGTTTCTTTTGTGTGTGTGTGTGTGTGGTTCGTCTTTCCTTTTCCGTGGCTGCTAAAAATACTTTGCTGTGGAGAGCGACATCAAATACTCGGATCCTACTCCTACCGGTCTACTCTCTCGCGGAAAATATTTTATGAGTCTAGTCTAGGGTTTTCTCTAGGTTAGGAGTACCGTACTAGTGCGTGGTGGATAATATATTACTCTATTCTATAACTACTCTACTCATTAGCTGGTTGTGTAGGCGGAGTATAAAATAATTCACGGAAATATATAAAGCAGGAGACGTCCTAGTAGGAGTACATCTCACTTGCAGCGGGGCAGGGTGTACCGCGTACGTACGTGCGCACATGTAGGTGTGGTGTGTAGACCAATATGGCTATAGCTGTAGCTTAGTTAGTACAGTACGTAGTACGTAGTACATGCGTCCACCGATCCGCCGATCGATTCATCATAGGGCAGAGTACGCGAAAAGGTGGTGTCCCGCAAAAAAAAAGATTTTTTCTCTTTCAAATCGACGTGCTAGTGCTAACTAAAAAAACAACTACACATGTCTATATCAAAATTGCCTAACTATCGAGATCCGAAAAGAAACCAATATATTTGGGAAGATAGACTTATTTCATATGCCATAATTTTCATCGGCGTTGGATGGGGATCGGACGTGTAGAAAAAGCCGGGGCGGCAACTGCTACTGCTACTGCTACTGCTAGTCAGGTCGCTTCTTCAAGTTTTGCTAACTAAAATTGGTTCTTCAAGTGTTTACGGCGTGTAAGTATTCGTACGCAGTGCTGGGAGTAACTCCAGCAGTATACATACAGCCTACTAGTAATCCTCCATCGACCACTTGCTACCTGTACCTGTACCGGTACGTACGTGAGGTCGGGGAGTCGCGTCAGCGTCACGCACGATTAATGCACGTCAAGTCGCCGTAAAGAAACGATAATTAAACTGAGAAATAAAAACAGGTCAGAGATCGGACGTGTCGAGCCGTCTGCGGTGCCGATCGGAGGCTTGAGGCTGGCAGCCAGGGCAACGTCCGTCGATCGTATCGTCTTTCCTGCAGGTGAGCGGCTCAAAAAAGGTCTAGACCCTGACCCTGACCCTGACCCTGACCCTGACCCTGACTCGAAGGTTTCAGAGATGTTGTATGTTGCGGGCATATACAAACAAGCGAGAAGCCGCGTCAGAGATGCTCCCCATACAACCGTGCAAATGGTGGACGAAATGAGATCATTGATAAAAATAGTAGCGGGAGGAATGATGATGGATAGTGCGAGAAGAGGCAGAGCAAATGTTCTTCGCACATCGGGCGAAAAAATGTCACCGAGCTTTTTAATTACTTATTTTGTGGAATTATCACATTTCCTAAGCGATTTCAAGTGTTTCATTAGATTCCTGTCTAAAAGTGCTTTGCTTATCGGGCGATAAAATGTAACTAAGTTTTTTAATTTTTTTTAATGTAATTATCAAATTTCCTATGCAATTTACTGAATTGAAGGCTTTTCGAGCATCCACATTCGACATCCTCAAATACCCACTATATGTTTGTGCGGATGGCCCAATCAGTAACCAACCACAAAACCGCGACCCGCGATCTCCTAGAACCTTCCCTATATGTTCGGTTGATCGAAACCCTCCATATCCAGCCTACTAGGAGGATATGAGAAGGCCCAGAAGCGTTCGCCACATCGCGCTAACAGGTGAGACCCATGCAGAATCATGTCGAAACACATCGGTCCTGCGAGAACGCATCTCCTGGGTGACGGTCGATGGGCCTTAATTCGACTGTTTAAGTTGAATGGTGATCACAACCCTAGCCACTTCCATTTCCACCATCTCTATTCCATCCGTGTCGCCGCACAAGTTGTTCTAATCTCATCGTCCACACCCAAGCTGCTCTAAGCTCTCCGTCCACCGGTAGCCATGGTCCACCAAAGAACCACGACCTACAAGATGATCACTTAGCAATGACGGTTGAAGCTCATAGAGGAGATACATGAATGATGCGCCGCTCACATTTCAGCTGGCTTGCGTACGGACTATGCGGAGCAGGATGAGAAGGAGGCGTCAAATTAGGATGCGGCAGATGAGGTGGAGGAAGGATAGGCAGATCTGATGGCTCCTGCAACCAGATTCGACATGTGATGCACTAGCCAAGTTCGAGGTGGCCCAAGCGAAGGACCAGCCCCGCGCATCGTCGAGGCGGATCTAGGAGAAGGAAGGCTGCCAACACCAACCTTCGACGCCACCATACTGAGCCGCCGCAGCCCCTGCCAGAGCCGCCCCTCAGCCCTCGTTGCCCCACAAGACAGACTGGCAGGGCTACTGCTGCCAGGTCTGGCGACCTCGCCAAGGTCCATCGTTGCCCCGTCGGGCACGCACCACCGCCACCATGGAGCCCACCACAAAGACGCATGTCAGCTCCATATTCGGCCAAGCCGGACCCACCGCGACCACAACTACAGGGAGCCCCATCAAGCAGTCCGCCACGTCGCGCTCGTCGCCGGAGAGTTGACAGGGAAGCCTCGCACACAGCGCCACCTAACCAGCCGCTTCCTAGCGGACCCGTCGCCGCCCAGGGATACCGCCATCGCGTCGTCAGACCCCTCGCAAGCCAGCGCACCGCCTCGACCAAGCCAACCAAACAGGCCGAGGACGAGGGGAGGGAAGAGCCCCCCCCCCCCCCGGCTGCCCCCACGAGGCTTTGCCTTGGTGGCTCGGGCCGAAAGCGGCAGTGGGGAGGGGGGAGGAGGGGGCTAGAGTGGGACGAGATGGCGGTGCCTGGGCCGCCCGCGAGAGGGGCGGCGTGGGGGCTAGGGTTGGGTCGGGGAAGGGCGCGGGGGAATCGAGCATATGGAATATGTAGCCAACAATCTTGCTAGAGGAGGGTTCAACATATGAGGTTAAAAGTTGGAGGGGGCATGCACATAAATCTAGATTTATCATCTTGCAATACATGTGTTTTTTCTGAAGAAGAAAAATCACGGGGGAAGCCATGACCCTCATTGCCCATCACTTGCTTGGCCCCTGATCTACTCAACAATGATAAGGTGATCGTACATGAATTCTCTAATGATTATGAATCTTCTTTTGAGGAATACATGTATAGTGGGCGGATTATGGCAGGTCTAGATATACTCATAAAAATCTCATTTTGTACGAGATCTAAATATGACATTCGATGAAGATCATCTTTTGCCCTTGCGTAATAAAATGCGCTTGAACATTGTCACATATTCCTCAGACAAAAACTTTGTCACATAATTTTAATATATGGATTCATAGGTCATATTTATTCCACTCACCATTTCTATGGCTTTTTTTAGGCTATTTTTTAAATATTTTATCGTCTGCGTGTGTGCGTTCAGAGCAACTCTAACAGCAGCTGCCGCATCGCCGGACGGTGCCACATATTTTTTGCCGCACGGGGTCCTCGCGTTGCATATATGCGACAGCTGGGCGGCTGCCGCATTTCCTCCCCACGCGCGCGCGAGCACCCAACCGTCAGCCGGAAAATCCCCACCCACCCCTCCCGCACCACTGTAGCCGCCGCCGCCGCCGGCCGTCGTCGATTCCACCGCCCCTCGCCGTCGATTCGCGCAGATCCGGCCGTCACGCGTCCGACGCCACCGCGGATTGGAGTTTCCGCGGCCGATTCGACCTCGCCGCTGCTGAGATGCCGCCGCGCCTCCAGGGAAGCGCCGGCTACCGCGGCGTGCGTCCGCGCCCCTCCGGCCGCTTCTCCGCCGACATCACCCACGACACCGTCCGCTGGTGGCTGGGCACGTTCGACACGGCAGACCTGGCGGCGCGGGCATTCGACGCCGCCGCGTGGAGGTTCGGTCGCCGCCGCGCGGACATGAATTTCCCGGACGTGCAGTCGCTCGAGGAGGCCAAATTCCTCGCGCCGCCGTTCGAGCTCGTCGACTTCGACGTGTCCCGCCGGCGTCGCGTCGAGCGCAGGCAGCGGGCCGCCCGCGTCATCGACGAGGCGAAGATGGCGCAGCTCCGCCGCGACCACCACGAGCTCGTCCGCTACGAGCTCAACTTCTTCGCCGCGCAGGAGAAGAAGAAGAAGAGCGAAGGCGCAGGCCCGTCCAACCCACCGCCGCGGCCATCGCCCGTCATCAGCGTCCCGGATGACTCCGACGACTTCGACTTTTCCGACTCCGACGACTTCGACCTCTCCGACTCCGACGAGTAGATTTAATTTAGGGTTCTTTTAGCTAAATCTATGTCTACTGTTGAACTTTAGCTAAATCTATGTTTAATTAGATTTAATTTCATGTTAATGTTGAACTTTAGCGAATTTGTGTATGAACTGTTGGCGCGTAGTTACAAATTTTAAAATAAAAATGCCTATTTGCGGCAGCTGTTGGAGCAACGCGTGCTGCATCTGCGGCAGCTGGTAAAGCGGCCACCGTTTCAGTGTCGTAAATCAGGCAACCAGTTCCGGCAAAACTGCTTTTTGGGTGTAGCATTGTTAGAGTTGCTCTCATAATAAAAAAAATGTAACGATCCACTTGTATTGCGATCTCATCTCATCTCAAGTGTATTGCGATCTCATCTCATTTTATCGAGCGCTCTCATCTCAAGTGCAGGCGATCACAATCCGCGACAAAGATCGCCGTAGAAACGTCGCCCTCAGCATGTACCGCAGCATCTCCTATGTGCAAAGAGGATAGGCTTCGAGCTCCACCACCAAAGCAGGCAGGTCGGACACTAC